>CP125845.1:23078752-33078752 GCA_030408175.1 Trifolium repens | reverse complement strand
TTTGGTTGTAAGCTTTTACAAATCTCAACACAAAGTGAGAAGCTTAAAACAGTGAGTTCTTTATTCTAAGAGTTGGATTTTCTTAATCCTTTTAAATGACTTAACAGAGAATGAGAGTGATTAAAATTTAAAACAATCAGATCTATGAGAGATTTCTAAGTGCACTTGATTTGCTTGACAGAACTGATGCTTCAAAGCTTGATACCTTGTTCCTTTTATAGAGGTAGATTGGTGTTTGGCATTGAGTAGAGGATGTATCTGTTTGAGCCTAAAAATAGCCGTTACACTTCAGTTTAATTCTTCAAGCTAGGCTTTTAGCATAGGTCCAATAATCTCTGCACAATCTTAATTCATTCTTTGCTTCACAAATGCAAGGTGTAGATCTGAATTTTGGCTCATAGCTGTGTGAGTTGTTCCTTGTTGTAGTATGCTTGTTTCCCAAGCTTAAAGTACACAAAATAGCTGTTTGATCTGTTCAGAAAGTACACATGACAGTTGGAGCAGTTTTGCAAAATCTGTGTGCTAATCTGTTACTGTTCATTCTTGAATCAGTCTTGAATCATTCTTAAAATTGAGCTGGAGCGTGGCCTATGTTTTCTTCTTGATCCTTATCCATTTAAAGAGCTGTAATTGTAGAGTTGTGCACAGCTGTAGTTGCTGGAAGATTTGCAGCTGGATATGTACTTTAAGGATAAGGCCTAGTTGTACTTGCCTAGTTTCCTCTTAAAGAATGTTTTCTTTTGTCTTGGCTTCAAGTACATCCTTAACCATGAGTTAAGGCTTTGCTGTGATGTTGTGATTGGTCTAGGTACTTAGATATGTCCATGATATCAATCTTCATTTTTAAAGGCCATGTGCTTTGCAAATCTTTGGTTTTTCCCAAAAGCTCAAAGTGGTAAGTCTTTTGATTTAAAGCCTTATGATTGATAATAAATTCCTTGCTCAAAGTAGATGAAGTCCTGTATAGATTTGATTCTATATCCCATAGAAAAGTGCTTATTTGTTCTGAACTTATTGACAAGTAATTTAATAGTGGCTGATTGTTTGTCAGAATGATCTCAGATTGATCTTGCTTCATGATTTCCTGTCAAACTTTTAGCATTTGTTTCTATGGATCTGTTTTAGCTTTTAACCACTCAAAAGCACTTGTTAGACAACAAAATGTTCATAATCAATTTGGGATTTTATCAAAGATGTTTGTAATCTTTAAAACATCAAAAGTGGATTTTGTCTCAACAATCTCCCCCTTTTTGATGATGACAAACTTCTTTAAAAATCTTTTAATTGATTCTGATATAAGTAAATATTTATGGTGATAATATTTTGTGCTTGTATCAATAAGTCTCCCCCTAAATTTATGCATTCAGTTGCTTAAAAATTAAAGTAAATTATGCAGATAAAAACTGTAACATAATCTGAAAATACTGAATTTAAGTAACATTGTCTTTGGAGACTTAGATTACATAGTGCTAGAAGTCCTATCCATCTAAGATTGGAACTTCCTACAGTATCTAGTCCAAATGTTTTTAGGGAATTGAAAATATTAAAATGCAACAGCAACAGAAATTTAAAATACTTAAGCAGACAAACAAATGGATCATTAAAAACAGATGGATTTTTTATTCTCCCCCTTTTGTCATCACAAAAAGAAAGGGGTCTTGAAGGAGCTTGTAACACCCAAACCCGTATTTAATAAAATACTACCTTAATAAAATACTTCTCATAATACACAGCGGAAAATAAAAGTTGGGTTTATAAAATGAATGGTTCGAGTATTACATCGTACACATAAAAGCTTACCAATAACTTAATTAGTAAAACAATTTTTGTACAATATAAGTTTATAAGAAAAATACATCTTTAAATACATTGGAAATAAGAAGCAAGACTCTAAATATACATTATAGAAATAATTACATCCCCGTGTCACATCAGAGCGGAGCTTCACCGACAACTCGGTCACAAACATAACCTGAGAATCTGAACCCCCAAAGGTTCAGCACATACATAAAACGGAGGGTTAGATAATATAACCATAAAAGAAACTAAGTATAAGAACACACTTAATACTTAGGAGATAGCATGGTCATGTCTAACAACTCATTCCGTAAACAAATATCAATCTCATATCATTCATATTTCATATTCCTATAAAGTACAATGCATCATAATAATATCACATTCTCAATCAATTGACAAGTATACACATCATCATCAATCATCAATCAATATTACACATCTCATAATACGCTCAATCATAAGTATCACATTATTCGACCATTCACAATCATAATGTAAAACAATGACAATTACCAAATACCAATTAGAGTGCACAATTACCCTAATGCAAACTAATGTCACAAATCTCATGTCATGTCACCCTAGACATAACTAAATGCATGTGGTACCCGCATCAAAACAATGAACACCCTCCAAGTAACCGCAGCCCTTGGAGTCTCAATGTTCTGGATAAACATATATCCACCACATCATGTTCAGTTTTAAGTCATGAGGGACATCACTCAAGTTGACTCATGAATGCATGAATGTACACATACCACATAATGATGATAACACTACACATCTACTCATGAATAATAGGCCACTCATCCCTATTACTTCTTCTCAATTCGCATCTATTCACATCATCATATCATCATTAAGGTATACATTCAAGCAAGATACAACAACACACTCATCATCATAAAACATGAACATCATAATTCATCATCATTAATTAACTTCTAATCATAACACATCATTAGCTGATCAACATACATTATTAACTAATCCCCATACATCATTAATCATCACACATCATTACTAATTATCTATCATCATCAACATAATCTCATCTCAACATGCACGTTAATCATAGTTAATTAGCATGTACAATATCGCAACTCAATTCATCATCCACGACTCAATTTAAAGTCATATATACCATATAATCATCATAAGATCATAATACAATCATAGTATAAGCATAAACATCATATTTTTCAAGAAAAGTTGAGTTTCAGGGTTGCTAAACTCGCCGGGCGAGCTCAGGGCGAGTTAAGGCAGGGAGTAACAGGGGAACTCGCCCTGCACTCGCTACCAACTCGCTGGGGCGAGCTTGACAGGTCTGTTTCACCAAAATGGACATAACTCGGGCTACGTTGATCCAAATGCAATGGGTGAATATGCGTTGGAAAGCTAAGAACGAGACCTACAACTTTCATGTTTAACAAAAATTCCAATTCGAAGTTCAAAGGGGTCAAAAATAACGATCTTTCTTCAGATTTTCTAAAAGACAGTTTTTCTTACACAATTCCTTGATTTTCCAAAATACAAGTTGAAACCCATTAACTCAACGGTTCTTAAATCATTATCCAATGCATAGAAACACATAAAGGAAGCAACTTTAATCATTTATAATCATCTCAAGTATAGAAGTACAATATTCAACTCAAATAAACATCATTTCGTCCAAAAGTAATGATTTTCATGTATTAACTCATAAAATCCATTTATCACATAATCAATCAAAATCAAAGTTCAAGTAATTAACTTTATCATGAATTTCACACAACAATCATAAATAGAAGCATATTATACATGAATCATTATCAAGCTTCAATTATAAACACATTCCCAAAACCCTTTTCTTCCCAAAACTCAAAAAGAGTGAAGAGAGTTTGGGTGTAGACTCATCGACAAACTCCCCTCTCTTTGATCACTCAAAGTTATATTATCTAAGCCTCTTACCTTGGATTAGTTGGATTCTTCTAAGCTCTACACTTCTAGAATTCCCAATCTTCAATTCTATCTATGGTTTTTCTTCTCTTTCTCTTCTTTCTTCTTTCTCAAACCATTTTTCTCTTCTTTCTACCTCTCTTTCTCTCAATCTCTTTTTCTCTCAATTTTATGACAAACAACAACAACACTACCTCACATAAAAACCACTCCTTTATATATCTCCCAACTTAGGTTATATTAAATTCCCACTCTACCCTTAATTACACTACAAATTCCACTCACAATCTCAACTTTACTCTTACCACAAATTCTCGTACTATTTACACAATTGCCACTACTTCCTCTCCAAGATACTCTATCCTTTAAGATAATAACCAAAATGCCACTTTTATCTCTACACAATCCACTAACTCACACTAGATTACTATATTACCATTAATTCTACCACAAACTCTTATTCATTCTAATTAAGCTCAATACTCATAAAAGCCCATTATTAACAAACATAAATGTAACAACTAATTAATACATATAAAACATACCAATTATCATACACAATTAATTAAAGGGTAAATAGGCCTTTACCCCCCTGCAAAGTAGGCGAGTTTTGTTTTACCCCCCTGTAATTTTTTTTGTTGAGATTACCCCCCTGTAATGTTCAAGAATTTTTTTCTAGTTCATTTTTACCCCCTGAAAAAAAACAAAAAACGGTAGGAGGGTAAAAATGAACTAGAAAAAAATTCTTGAACATTACAGGGGGGTAATCTCAGCAAAAAAAATTACAGGGGGGTAAAACAAAACTCGCCTACTTTGCAGGGGGTAAAAGCCTATTAACCCTTAATTAAATAACATCAATTAATCAAATATAATAAAATATAAGATTTGGGGTGTTACAGAGCTTCTAAGCACTGGAGACAGTGGGACTTGAGCCATTTGAAGACGAGTCTTCATTGGGTTGCTGAGGCTCAGGGATGTGAGGGATTGGGTTGACTGGTGGTGGTGGTGCATTGATAAGTGGGCAGACATGGGTTGTTAACCAATCTCTAAGAGTTTGAAACTCCAGAGTGAGATGCATCAGAAAGTTATTTTGAACCATCATTCCTTCAAGAATTTTAGCTGTGTCAGATTTGGTTTTGGACACAGTTTTCTCAAGTTTGGTCCTTTTGAGCTTAGGCTCAGAACCAGTGGCAGGATTTGGAGCATTAACAGGTGCAGGTGGTTGGTTAGAGCAGAAGGATCCTAGAGATGCAAAGTTTGGTGGGAAAGATGGTAGTGGACTACCAGATGAATAGAGTGGAATAGGAATTCTGGGTAGAGCAGAGCTAGGGGTTCTTAGAATGTTTCTCATGAAATCATTGCAAAGTAGTGAGCTAAAGGATGTGTTGTGAAGGAGTGGTGAAAATAATGGTTTGGTGAAACCTTCCAAGGTTCTAGCAGCAGCTTCTGATGGAGTAGGGTTGACACCAATTCCCATGTTGGAGTCAAAGTGGAGGGATGTTTCAAGGTCAACAAATGGAATGGACTGTGATGAAACTGGTTCCTTTCCCTTGGCACTATCTGTTTGACCAGGAAGAACATTCTCAGTTTGTTCTGTGGTTTGTCTTTGTCCCTCAAAATCTTCCCTTTTTCTTTTCTCTCCTACCTCAGTGGATTTCATATGGGAGGTGTTTTTTAGAGAGAAGGTTTTACACACATTAAACTTCTTCTCAGCTTTGAGATTTACATCAGCACTCTTAAAAACCTTTGTGAGATGAGCTCCACAGGGTAATGTGATTTTCTTGGTCCCGGATCCAGCAGCTTCAATCATATGCTGAATCATCATATATGGGAGATTCAATCTTTTTCCTGATCCCAGGTAGTACATGATCATCATGTCTCCATCATGAACTTTCTCTTTAGTTCCCATTTTGGGAAAAATATGATTCTGAATCATGTTAAAGATTACTTTGTATTCTTTTTTCAGAAATGAAGCTTGAGGTTGTGGCAGGGTGGCTCCATCAGGAGTGAATATTTCTTTCATTAGTTCACTTCTCTTCACCTTTGCTTTGGAGAACCATCCATCTCCAAATATTTTCTCTCCATCAGTGGGGAGTTCCAGAATTCTTCCTAGTTCTTCAGGGTCTAGGTTGACTACTTTTCCTTTCAGGTTGGATTTGATAGTGCAGTTATCACTATCAATCTCATCATTGTAGTAAAATGCTTGAACTAGTTGAGTGTAAACAGTTACTCTCAATCTAAACAAATTTGTCCAACCCTGAATTTCAGTTAACCTAAGCACATCTATTCCTCCTTGTAACAGACTATCAAAATCATAAATCCTGCAACTAGGGACAGGTTTGACAGTCCAGAATTCTTCTTTGTTGGTGGGATGTACAAGAGGAGCAGAGCTTACCCTAGATTTAGGACGAATAGGTTCTACCTCTTCTGCTTGATCTTTCTTCTTTCCTTTTTCCTTCTTCTTAGTTTCTGCTTCAGTGATTTCTTCTTCTTCTTCTGCTGCTTCTTCCACAATCTTTTCAGCACTCTCTTTCTCTTTTCTTTGGTTATCAGCAACAAATCTTTCAATGTTGGCAAAGAAAGCTCCTTTGGAGGTTTTGGGTTTGGTAGGCTCAGATTTGGAGGTTTCAGTGGGTTTTAGTGGCTCAACAATTTGAGAAATAGACTTGGTTTGTCGGGGAGGAGAGGGAGTGGCTTCTTCATCAGTGTCACTATCCATGATTTCATAGATAGTTTTGTCAATGGCTTGCTTCCTTGATGAGGCACTACCAGATTCCAGACGAGCAGATCTTCTTGGTTTTGGGGTTTGAGGAATTTTAGCTTTAGATTTTTTCATGTAGGTTTTGAGTGGAGGTGTTATTTTCTGGGTTTGAGGGATAACTTCTTCTTGAGGAGTTACAAAACTCTCTGATTCAGAGTTGGGAACAGATTTAGAGAGTTCAAACATAGCTTCAATCACGATCTCCTCTGTTTCGTTGATTTCAGGGTCATTAATGGGTTGGGAAATTTCATTGGTGATGCGTAGCGGTTCAGATTGAAAAGTGGTGGTTACAGGGTGGTTTTGATCAAGAAGAATGGTGGAAAGAGGTTCAATGTCTAAGGTTGGTGATGAACGAGGAGGAGGACGACGACTGGTGTTCTTCGTTCTTGCCATTTTTGGTTTGAAGGATTTGAAGATTTTTGCGTGTTTTTAGGTTAGACAAGAGGATTTGGATGAATCAGAGACAATGGATGATGGATTGATTTAATAGAGAAACTGACTAGTGAGAGTGGGAGAGAGAGAACGCTTTGAGAATGGTAGAGTTAGAGTAGGTGTACTTGAGTGAATAGTTTCTCTTGTAGTTTGAACCAAGAAAGAGAAAACATAATTACATCCATTAACTCTAGTTAAGATACTACCAGTTACTTCCCTTTTTGTTTTGAAAAGAGTAATCACCTTTACTCTAGGGATTTTATTCAAAAATTTTGTCTGGTCATTTAATGTGTTCTTTCATGCGCAGGAAAATCAACAGTTCAAGAACGTTCTAAGATCGTTCTTCTAGTCTTTTAATTACTTAGGATTTTTGATAATTTTTAATTTTTCTTTAATAAAATTAAAGCGATCTTCTACTAGGGTTTTGTAAAAATATCTGCAAGTTGATTTTCAGTATCCACAAATATTAATTCAATTTCCTTTTTATTTACATGATCACGAATGAAATAATGTTTTATTTCAATGTGTTTTGATCTTGAATGCTGTATGGGGTTTTTTGACAAATTGATAGCACTAGTATTATCACATAGAATTTTAACATTTGTGTACCTTAGTGAGAAATCTTCAAGTTGATTTTTTATCCAAATAACTTGTGAGCAGTAGTTGGCAGCAGATACATATTCTGCTTCAGTAGTTGAGAGAGCTATTTTGTTTTGCTTTCTACAACTCCAGCTTATGAGTGCTTCACCTAAGAACTGACATGCTCCACTAGTGCTTTTTCTTTCTAATTTGTCTCCAGCATAATCAGCATCACAATAGGTCTTAAGATCAAAATGTGAATTTTTCTTGTACCATAACCCAGTGTCTGGAGTTCCTACTAGATATCTGAATATTCTTTTGACTGCAGTGAGATGAGATTCTTTTGGTGCAGATTGAAATCTTGCACAAAGTCATACTGAGAAGACAATGTCTGGCCTGCTTGCAGTAAGATAGAGTAGAGATCCTATCATACCTCTATATTTCTTTTCAGATACATTTTTCCCATTTTCATCTTTGTCCAAACTGGTTGATGGATGCATTGGAGTGGACATTATCTTAGATTCATTCATTTTGTATTTCTTGAGAAGGTCTTTGACATATTTCTCTTGACTGATGAATATTCCTTCTTCAAGTTGTATGATTTGTAATCCCAAAAAGAATCTAAGTTCTCCCATCATGCTCATTTCAAATTCACTTTGCATGAGGTTTGAAAATTCTTCACACATTTTCTCATTTGTTGCACCAAAAATAATGTCATCCACATATACTTGTACAATTAGTAAGTCAGTTTTATTTATTTTTCTAAAAAGGGTTGTGTCAATTTTTCCTCTTGTGAAACCATTTTCAAGTAAGAAGGAACTTAGTCTTTCATACCAAGCTCTAGGAGCTTGTTTTAGACCATAAAGAGCCTTTGTTAATTTAAAAACATGTTCTGGTTTCTTTTCATAAAAAAAACCAGGAGGTTGATGAACATATACCTCTTCATTTAAAAATCCATTTAAGAAAGCACTTTTAACATCATTTGAAAAAGTTTTAAGCATTTATGAGCAGCAAAAGCAAGTAGTATTCTGATAGCTTCTAACCTGGCAACTGGTGCAAATGTTTCATCATAATCAATGCCCTCTTGTTGATTATATCCTTGGGCAACTAACCTTGCTTTGTTTCTGATCACTTTTCCTTCTTCATCTAGCTTATTTCTAAAAACCCATCTTGTACCAATGATTGAGTGATTTTTAGGTTTAGGTACTAAGTTCCATACTTCATTTTTCTCAAATTGAAGAAGTTCTTCTTTCATGGCTTCTACCCAAGATTTATCTATTATAACTTCATTTATGGTTCTGGCTTCTATTTGAGAAATCATAGCTAGATTTGTTTCACTACATTGTAAGGATCTTCTAGTTTTAACACCATCCTGAGTTTCTCCAATTATTTGATCTTGAGGATGATAATTTACCATTTTCCAAGTTCTGGGAGGGGCTTGTGGAGGATTTTCATTTTCAGGAACTTGAGTTTGATTTACAACAACTTGTTCTTCTTCATCTTCTTCAAGATTTTCACTAATAGATTGATCTTCAAATTAATCAAATTTAACATGCATGCTTTCTTCTAAGGTTTGAGTTCTTAGGTTATAGATCCTATATGCTTTGGAAGTTAGAGAATATCCTAAGAATATTCCTTTGTCTGATTTTGAATCAAACTTTCCTAGATTGTCTCTGATATTAAGAATGTAGCAGTAACAGCCAAAGATATGAAAATAGGATATGTTTGGTTTTCTATCTTTCCATAGCTCATAGGGAGTTTTGTTCAAACCTTTTCTAATGGTTACCCTATTAAAGATATTGCAAGCTGTGTTTACTGCTTCTGCCCAAAAGTATTTTTCCACATTTGATTCATAAATCATGGTCCTAGCCATTTCTTGTAGAGTTCTATTTTTTCTTTCTACCACTCCATTTTGTTGAGGGGTTCTTGGACATGAAAAGTTATGGCTGATTCCTTTTTCATCTAGGAATATTTCAAACTGTGAATTTTCAAATTCACCTCCATGATCACTTCTTATGGAGACAATGTTAATACTCTTTTCATTTTGAACTTTTAGACAGAAGGTTTTAAATGCTTCTAAAGAGTCATCTTTGTGTTTTAGAAATAATACCCAAGTGTATCTAGAGAAGTCATCTACAATAACAAAACCATAGTTTTTTCCACCTAGGCTTGTAGTTTTGACTGGACCAAATAAGTCAATATGCAATAGTTCAAGGGGTCTTTTTGTGGAAATAAACTCTTTTGGTTTAAAACTACTTTTTACTTGTTTTCCTCTAGTGCAGGGTTCACAAATTTTGTCAATGTCATAGTTGATTTTTGGCAGACCTCTAACTAAGTCAAGTTTGGATAGTTTTGAAATTGTTTTCATACTGACATGACCAGTTCTCTTATGCCAGATCCATTTATCTTTTTCAAGAGTTACAAAACATGATTCTTTAGGTAGTTCATCTAGATATAAGATGTAAACATTCTTTTTTCTAGATCCATTAAATAATATTTTGTTTGAGGATGGTTGTTTGATTTCACATGAATCAATTTTAAAAATTACTTCTAGTCCTTTATCACAGAGTTGACTGATACTTATTAAGTTATGTTTTAGACCCTCAACATAATGAACATTTTCTATTTTAGCAAAGTTTAATTTACCAATAGTACATTTTCCTTTGATGACAACAGTCTCATTATTTCCAAAAGTAACTGATCCTCCTTCCTTTTTCTCTAGAGATAGGAAGCTTTTTATGTCCCCAGTCATGTGTCTTGAGCATCCACTATCTAGATACCATGGTTTTTTCTTCATGGTTAGAAGACATTCCTGCACTAATATTTACTGAGTTTTTTAGGTACCCATATTGCTTTGGGTCCTTGAATGTTAGTTTGATATTTTTTGTGTGATTGTCTTTTATTTAGTTTGTTCTTAGATTGTTCTTGTTTGTGTTTTTTCTTAAAACAGAACATTTCAATATGTCCTTTTTTGTGACAAAAATTACATTTAAACTCTTCAATTTTCTGAGGGATAAAAAAATCTTTATATAGTTTTTGTTTTTTATATGTTTCAAAACCTAGACCAGCTTTATCAAATATACCTTTCTGAGATCCTAGAATGTTGTTAAATGTTTCAGTGGTTTTGATAAAACTGGTTATATCTTTCTCAAGAGTTGAAACTCTTTCTTTTAATAAAACATTTTCTTCTTGAAATTTTGAACTATCAATTTCCTTTTTATTTTGACTTTCTTTAATTTGTTTGGATAATTCAAAATTAGAGTTTTGTAGTTCTTCCAGCTTTTGTTTTAGAATTAAGTTATCATTTTTAGTTTTTTTTTAAATCTGAATTTACATTGTTTAACTCCTCTTTAAGTTGACTATTTTTTTTATTCAAAATATGAGTGTCATAAAATAGATTATCAAATAAGTGTTCAGTTTTTTGACATGAAGAGCAGGGTTCAAGATTTACCTCTTCTGTTTCAGATCTTGTCATAAGGCAGACATTTGCTTCTTGTTGTTCTTCATCAGAGGTTTCTTCTAGTTCATCCCAGCTAGCCATCATGGATTTTTTCTTAAATGGAGGTCTTTTCTGCTTTAGCTTGGGACAGTCATTTTTGTAATGACCAAATTGATTACATCCATAGCATTGGATCTTGCTCATATCAACTTCAGTTTTTACTGCATTCATTCTGAATGGGAATTTTTTGAGTTGATTTCTTCTTTGCATGAGTCTTTGAATTCTTCTTGATAGTAGGGCTAGCTCTTCCTCATTATCTTCTTCTAGAGTGTTATTTTCACAGAGGATATCACTTTGTGATTCTTCTGATTGACAGTCTAGAGCAGTCATCTTTTTCTTTAAAGGTTTATCTTCTAGAAGTATTGACTCATGAGCTCTTAGTGACCCAATTAGATCTTCTAATTTGAGTTTGGTAAGATCCTTGGACTCAGTGATAGCAGTGACAATATGTCTCCAGGTTTTTGGGAGACATCTGAGTATCTTCCTTACTCTTTCATGAGCAGTGTAGGTTTTTCCAAGAGATATTAGTTCATTTATGATTATTGTGAACCTTCCATACATTTGGTCTACAGATTCATCCTCCTTCATTTCAAAGAGTTCAAATTTTCTTACACCAATATCAATTCTTGTTTCTTTGACATGGTTTGTTCCTTCATGATGAGTTTTGAGAGTTTCCCACATTTCTTTGGCAGTTTTGCATTCCATGATCCTATCGTATACTTCCCTGCATAAAGCACACTTAATAAACAATTTAACTTTAGTGTTTAAGAGTACTCTGTCAGCTTCTGTGGTGGTCCATTCAGCTTGAGGTTTTGCATCAATAGTTGCATCTTTCAAAGGTGTGTATTCTCCAATCTCTATTACAGACCACATGTTGTTGTCTTGTGATCTTAGAAATAATTCCATTTTGTCTTTCCAGTAGTAGTAGTCATCTCCTTCAAATAGTGGTGGCCAATTTGAGGATCCACCTTCTGAGATAAACTTTGCAGCTTTAGCCATTACTTCCTTCCTGAATCTTTTACTCTAGCACTTGTTAAATGCTTACTTTTAGAGCCAGAGCTCTGATGCCAATTGAAGTAGCAAAGTTTTACACAAGAAAGGGGGGGGGGGGGGGGGTTTGAATTGTGTACCTTTAAAAATTTTACTTTAATATAGATCAGACTATGTTAATGAAAGATAATAAAGAATATCAGAGTTTTAAGATCAATCTGAGAATGATCTTAAAATACAGTTTTGATTAAAACAGTTTGAAATTAAGGAGTAAGAGAGTAAGAGAAATAACACCAAGGACAAGGATTTTATACTGGTTCACCCTTAAATCTTGGGTTACGTCCAGTCCCCACCACCTGTGAGTTTATCCACTATAATCTTCTGATTTTACAGATCCAAGACTACACAGATTTCAACCCTTGATCTAGACCTAGGACCAAATTTTTCCAAGCACTTACAGCTTGATATTACCTTAGTCACACTTGACTAAGCACTCAATCAATAAACACCTATTGACTTGAGATCACAGATTTAGTAAAGATTTGGTTCTAAGCTTTTACAAATCTCAACACAAAGTGAGAAGCTTAAAACAGTGAGTTCTCTATTCTAAGAGTTGGATTTTCTTAATCCTTTTGAATGACTTAACAGAGAATGAGAGTGATTAAAATTTAAAACAATTAGATCTATGAGAGATTTCTAAGTGCACTTGATTTGCTTGACAGAACTGATGCTTCAAAGCTTGATACCTTGTTCCTTTTATAGAGGCAGATTGGTGTTTGGCATTGAGTAGAGGATGTATCCGTTGGAGCCTAAAATTAGCCGTTACACTTCAGTTTAATTCTTCAAGCTAGGCTTTTAGCATAGGTCCAATAATCTCTGCACAATCTTAATTCATTCTTTGCTTCACAAATGCAAGGTGTAGATCTGAATTTTGGCTCATAGCTGTGTGAGTTGTTCCTTGCTGTAGTATGCTTGTTTCCCAAGCTTAAAGTACACAAAATAGCTGTTTGATCTGTTCAGAAAGTACACATGACAGTTGGATCAGTTTTGCAAAATCTGTGTGCTAATCTGTTACTGTTCATTCTTGAATCAGTCTTGAATCATTCTTAAAATTGAGCTTGAGCGTGGCCTATGTTTTCTTCTTGATCCTTATCCATTTAAAGAGCTGTAATTGTAGAGTTGTGCACAGCTGTAGTTGCTGGAAGATTTGCAGCTGGATATGTACTTTAAGGATAAGGCCTAGTTGTACTTGCCTAGTTTCCTTTTAAAGAATGTTTTCTTTTATCTTGGCTTCAAGTACATCCTTAACCATGAGTTAAGGCTTTGCTGTGATGTTGTGATTGGTCTAGGTACTTAGATATGTCCATGATATCAATCTTCATTTTTAAAGGCCATGTGCTTTGCAAATCTTTGGTTTTTCCCAAAAGCTCAAAGTGGTAAGTCTTATGATTTAAAGCCTTATGATTGATAATAAATTCCTTACTCAAAGTAGATGAAGTCCTGTATAGATTTGATTTTATATCCTATAGAAAAGTGCTTATTTGTTTTGAACTTACTGACAAGTAATTTAATAGTGGCTGACTGTTTGTCAGAATGATCTCAGATTGATCTTGCTTCATGATTTCCTGTCAAACTTTTAGCATTTGTTTCTATGGATCTGTTTTAGCTTTTAACCACTCAAAAGCACTTGTTAGACAACAAAATGTTCAGAATCAATTTGGGATTTTATCAAAGATGTTTGTAATCTTTAAAACATCAAAAGTGGATTTTGTCTCAACAATCTCCCTCTTTTTGATGATGACAAACTTCTTTAAAAATCTTTTAATTGATTCTGATATAAGTAACTGATATAAGTAAATATTTATGGTGATAATATTTTGTGCTTGTATCAATAAGTCTCCCCCTCAATTTATGCATTCAGGAGGGGTAATCATATCCGAACCAATCCAAAAGTAAAACCGCAAACCGAACCAATCCAAACCGAAAACTGCAAAAACCGCATTTGGTTTGGATGTATTTGGATGGCTTTTCTATTGAACCGCGAACCGCAAAACCGCGAACCGCAAAAACCGCGGTTAACCGCGGTTAACCGCTAAAACCGCATTAAACTTCTATTATATTCCAATACCACTAAAATCACATTAAGTTTTCATTATATTCCAATATACATAGCCCAATTACCAAGTCAGTCCACCAAATTAATGGAACTTTAAGTTATTCTTATTTTTTGTATTGTAATGTTACTTTGGTGTTGTAATATTATTTTAGATCAACAACTTTTATCGGTACTATGATGTTATTTTGAAACTTTAAATATTTTTTTTGGATATTTAAAATTGTAAGGTACTGTGATGTTATTTTGGATAAACAACTTTTATTGGTACTTTAATGTTACTTAGAAAATTCAAGTTTTTTTTTTTATGTTTAAAATTGTTTGGTACTGAAATGTTATGCTGTAAACCGCAACCACCGAACCGATCCTAACCGCATTGGTTTGGTTTGGTTTGGATGACCTTTTTAAACCAACCGAACCAAACCGACCGCACGCATTTTTATCTCGCGGTTAGGATGACTTTTATGCTCAAAACCGAATCAAACCGTACCGCGATCACCCCTAACTACAAGTACCGTTGCGTTTTTCCAATTCAAACTGACTTCACTTTGAACCTCACACAGATTGAACCCAACACGCAGTATACTTAGTTGAATTTGAAATCATTTTTCTTCTCACACACAAATTCACGCCAAGAATCCTAAATTTACCCCCAAATTGTTCTTCTTCTTCTCACACACGTTCACACCAAGAACCCTAAAATCCCAAATCGGTGAACGCTCCATCAACAACACAAACATGTTTCTCTCTTCTTCTTCTTCTTCTTCCTATTCACTCACGAACGAAACATAGTACTACCACACAAGTTGAAACCCGAGCGAACTAACCCAGAATCGTACAGAACGAACCCTTACAAACGAAACCTAGAACAACGCATATTGAAACCCTTCTCCAACCCTTCTACAACGTCTCAATTGCGTTACTTTCAAACTTGAGGTAAGTGACTCACAAAAATTGTTTCGGTTGTGCTGTGAGGTGATGTTTCATTTATTGAGGGTTTTCTCAAATGATTGAGGGTCTATTGTAACAGGTCTAAGTTTTTTATTCTGTTGTGAATTTCTTATTTGAGGTAGTACACATGTTTTTAATAGATATATGAAATTAAGGGTAAGGTGATTTTGGGTGTTTAATTAGCATCGGAATACTGTCTCGTTGGCTTTTGAGATTAGGATAATATGATTGTTGTTATTAATAGACACTGCTATAGTCTTTTTGGGAAGGTTTTATGAGAAATAAATAAAGGGTAAGTTTTTTTGGTTCTTTGTGGTAATAGGGTTAGAGGAAGACCATACTTTGAAGGTTGTATGTATCTTTGACTTTGATTTTTGTGTTCATTTGGAAAAAGATGTATAGTCATGATTAATCCCTTCATGGGAATTTTGGATTATATATCTCTTGGAGATTTCTCATTTGTTTTTTTTTCTTCAGGTTTTTTCATTAACATTGGGGAGAATATCATTTCTTAGAGGTACTCACATTCTAAATTTGATGCTAGATTCACTAGTAGTTGAATATATGGATCTCATGGGCTTTTGTTTACTTGATTGTTTCCCATCTCTAAATTTGAAGCTAGATTTATTAATAGTTTATTTACTCAGCGAAACTATTGCAGTATGAGGTCGGGGTTCCAAAGGTGTGTGTGGAAACTACTCATGGCGTGGAAGTTGAGGTAGGAGGTTGGCTATGTGCTTTTAGTGTTTTTTGATAGACTGGTGGTAGTATCTCTATTTGCTACTCTATTTTCCACTATAAGACTAAGACAATTAGGCATATGATTCGTAGTTAGAACCAAATTTTAACCACAATGAAAACTTTTTTATGGTATACTTTGTTTTGAACTGATTTTAGGCAAGCTGTCAGAGGCAGCGGTACTGAAGGTAATCTGTGCATGTTTCCAAGAGACCACTGAGCCATCAATTTGTTTAAATCCAGGTCCTTTTTATTATTCTTTTCTTCGTAGGGGATGAAATATTTTCTACCTTAGTTATTTTCCTTTTGAAAGCATCCCCTGGTAATGTGCGTGTGATTTGACTTTTCAAAAACTATTATGACTTTCAATTTTGATTCATTTTCTGGTTTTTAGATTCAAACAAAGAGAAACAAATTGAAAGGAATTACTAGTGAGGGCTCAATTTCAGACCAAGGCGAATTCAGTTGTGAGGTAGGTGCAACTTTCCCAATATTTTGTTTTGTCAAATTGATATGGAATCTGTTGTATGTAACATTTAGTTAATTGATGTAGATTAATTAGTTTCATTATAATGGATTCATATCATATATAACTACATTATAATTTGTTTTGGCAATAATTTAAGACTCAATTTAGTTTCATTCCATTATAATGGTATTCTTGTTTAGATGTTTATGTTTGTAATTTTACAGGTAAGAGGGGAGGGATGGGAGTAGTTTGTTTGTTGCTTTGTTTCTAATTCCTCTGTGACATACATATACATATGGTTAGAGTGAAATGAATCACTAAGGTAGTCATTCTTGATGAGTTTGAAGGAAACAATTCATATACTACCAAGTTTAGTCAATAATAATGTATAATAACATAAATAATCATGAGTTAATCCCAATGAACTTCTTTTCTTCTGCAACCTGGAAGAATTTGGTATTGATGAATAATTTGTCTCTGAGAATAAGTCTGTTAATTAAGTTCAAGCTGTGCTCTTGAATTGGAGTGATATAAGTAAAAGTTGGCAAGTCAGTAATTTGCTTTAGGTAATATGAAGTATACTTCCTGAATTTTATACATATATTTTAAGGTCTGTCATATATGGGAATGCATATTCTTCTTATGGTATCTTTGAACACTGATTAATGTCTCAACAATTACTTAAGCTGTCTTGTTTGACACAGCTATGTAAAAAGAAATCATCATTGAGGAGACAAAGTACAATATTCACTATGCATTGTGTGTGGCTAGGAATCTTATTCGCAACAATTCAATTGTGTATGGTGGTGGTTCAGCTGAGATTGCGTGCTCTATTGCCGTGGAGGCAGCTGCTGATAGATACCCTGAAGTAGAACAGGTATGCATATTATTAACATTATTAACACACAATTTAATTTATTCTGGAGTTGTGCTTACAATCATTATGATACTACGCACAAGGCACAAAGCCATCTCTCCGCCTCACCGTAGTTGTCTCGCTGTATTTCGGCCTAACCGCACTCCATCTTTAACAATGGGGAAATAGACGGAGCTTAATAAATAAAATGGAATAAAATCAAATTTAAGTATAATTAGAACTCTATCTCACACACACTGCTCAATATCAAATTGTAACATATGTTGAAAAGTTTCAGTTTATATTTTACATCCAAATCACCATCAAACCCCTTTTTTCTTTTTATCAAGATTTATGGTTGTCGTTCGAATAGTGGAGAAGGTTGAAGAAGTAGAGATTCATTGGAATAATCATGGAGGGCTGGGTGGAAGAGAAAGTAGAGGGCTGAGAGGGAGAAAAGGTAGGGAAGTGAGTTGTGAAGAAGAAGAAACACATTCATCGTGCTTTTTATTTTTTATTTTTTATTTAATATAAAAAGCTAACTTTTATAACTTTTAATTTGTTTTTGCCACATGTCATGTATCTGACGCTTCAACTGGTGTAAATGGATGGAGGCAAAATGGAGCATACCCGGACTCAAAAAATGGATACTTTTACTCCTTCAAATTAGTCCTTATAAAATGCAAGTAGAGACTTCAAGAAACAAGAAAAGAATGAAATTGGTATGGTGTTGGGTTGGTTGCTCAAGGATTCAGAGAGACTATGGTGTTGGATCGGTTGCCATTTGCCAAGGATCAAGAAATGGTATGCTCGATCAGTGCTGATAATCTCTTCTGTTTGCTACGGTATTTTTTTCAACTTTCATTCAATCTCCTGCTTCATAAAAACAAAACAAAAGAACCTTAATTGAGAGAAAAGGTGTTCTTTTTGTCCCATTCCCATGACCCTTTTGTTTCTTTGGTACCAATGTTTTCCAAAGATTAACTTTTTCGTTTGTTATGGTAATTTTCAAAGATTAACATTCAATCTTCTGCTTGAAAAAAGGTATAACTATATCCATTTTTCTCATTCTTGATCATTCAATCTTCTGCTTGAGAAAAATAAACAACCCTAATTCTGCAAAAGGTTGTTCTGTTTTGTCCCAAAAGAAGCTTAAAAGATTTTTTTTTTGTTTTTCACGATAAGCGAGTTTCACTCGTTTTTGGAATTTTTATTCTAACATATTTTCCCCATTTGGGTTTATAATATCGATTGTGGGTTTCCAATTTAAAAGGGTATAAAAACCCTATAAGATAGTGAATCATTGTGTGACGGAATCTTTTTTCATTATCTGAAAAAAGGGTGGAGTAAATTGCCCTAGTAACACTAAATTTGGCCGTTGGAATCGATGGATATACTTTGTTTTATAAATTTTGTAACGGATGGATCATAGATGCTCAATGACCATTCCCATGATCCTTGTCCGTGAATGTGAAAGATAGTTGTTGCCTTAATTGCTACTCAAGCAATTGTCTCTATCGGTGTCCGCTTTTCTATTAAAAAAAATTATGAATTTTTGTTCATAATAATGCATGAATGAATATATATTCTGCTTTGATTACCCTTAGTCCCTAAATTCAATTTTGCAACTGCAGTTAGAACTGATTTTGCATTATGAACTTAATGACCCTTGTCCATAATGTTTCATAAGTTTTGTAAGGGATGGATGCCTCAATGAGGAAAATGTATTATGAATTCTTTATTCATAATGGAAAGGTTGGATGGTGGCTTTCAAAGCAAATTAATTTTAATATGAAATTTTTATTCAAAATGTAGATGGTGTGGTGTCTATTGTCTTTTTATTACCCTAAATAGTGGTATGTATGGTATACATTGTTCCATGATTGTGTAAGGGATTGTCTTGGTGGCCCAAAAATGTATGGTATATCTCATGGAACTGTTAGTTCAGGATTGTAATTGAATTGAAAGCATGCTGGTGGATAATGGGAAGTTTGATAGTTCAGGTGTTGGCGTTGATGTGGCTTCATGCACAAATCAGAGCAATTTTCTATCCGAATTTTGAAAATGAAAATTCAGATCAAATGTTATTTATGTTCTTGATGTTTTTCATCTATTGGTATTTTAATTTGGGAAAGTTTGGTCCATGCCATGTGTTTTTTGCTGCTTCAATTTATTTTTCCATTATAGTAGTAGTAGAAGAAATCAAGAAATGATCATGTTGAAAATAAATGAGCATATGCTAAAATATTCGTTACTGTAAAGAGCGATGGTCTAGGGAATCTGGTTAATATTTTTCTGTACAAATAGGAACTTGACCAGGATTTGGACATATGCTGTCCTAGAATGGATCTTGAAGAATTTATGATCAACTAAAGGGAAATTTAATTAAAATGATCAACCACATAAAAAAGTGCATGTTTCAAATCGTGATTAATTTGACGAAATCATGATAGTAATATGATTTGGTGCTCTTTCTTTTACACAAGAATTCCTCGACTTTCTACGTTCATAAAATCTCTCTTTTCCGAAATTAAGGACAAGATTTATGCACAAACTTTCTCCATTCATATAAGTTGATAATTATAAATGTAAGTCTTGCATTTAGTTGTAACTTCACCCATTTTTATCATTCTTAATCATCCAATATGATTCAATCTTTTGCTTGATAGATAGAAAACCTTAATGCTTTAGCGGTGTTAAGGTTCTGCATGATAACATGGTGGTTATTTCCCAAGGTTCATCTGTTATTTGGAAACCGTAATCAAGTAAATGTTAGTGGAAGACTGTAACTGTAGTTGAAAGCATGCTGGTGGGAAATGGGAAGGTTGATGGTTCTGGTGTTGGTGTTGATGTGCTTCATGCACAAATCAGACCAATTTTCTATCTCAAATTTGAAAATGGAAATTCAGATCAAGAGGTATGTGATTCCTGTCTCAGTTTTTAATATTTTGATTTCATGAGTGAAGGTTATATTCTTTGTAATAATTGTTTGAGTCTCAACCTTATGGGATAGTAGACAATCAAACACAATTTTTTCATGAACATTCAAAAGAAACTAATATACTCTGTGTCGAGACCCTGAAGTTGAAAGATAAACTTTGAACTAAGAACACTCAAAATGTGTTCTATCCTAGGACCCTGTTTGGTCCAAATATTTTGAAAGATAGAACTTTTTTGTTTATTATGGTAATTTCGGAACTTTCAAATTCAATATATTTGCATTGATACATGTTGTGATACCCATTTTGATTTAGTCAAGAACATTTGATCTTTTGCCAGAAAAAAGGTAGAGCTTTGCCCATTTTTCTCATTCTTGATTATTCAGGAAATTCAATCTTCTGCTTGAGAAAAACAAAAGATCCTTATTAATTGAGCAAAAAGTGTTTTCTCCCTAGATTATGTTTGGTACCAATATTTTGAAAGATGTTATTCTTCGTTTCCATATTGATACTTGTTAGGATACCCATATTTTCATTTTTGATTAGTGAAGAACATTCAATCTTCTGCTTGAAAAAAGGTAGAACCTTACACATCTTTCTTATTCTTGATTATTCATGAACATTCAATCCAACTTAAATTGATCAAATGCCCTCTGACCCGAGAATATTTTGAAAGTTAATTTTTTCGTTTGCTACAGTAGTTATGGGATTTTCTTTCCTACATCTCGGTTTATGATTCTTGTTGCAATACCGATTTTCATTCAATAAAATTCAATCTTCTTCTTGACAGATAAACACAAAAGCTTTTATTGCTGACCATAACGGTGTTTAGGTTCAGCATGCTAATAAGGTGGTTCTATAAAATGTGAATCTTCAAATTCTGTTATTGGATGTCTTGATGCTGAAAAAATGCGGGATAAATTACTTCATGACCCTAGTCCTTAAATAAGAAAGCTAGTTGTTACCTTAATTAGCACTCAAGCAATTGTGCCTATTGGAGTCCGCTTTTCTATTTAAAAAACATTATGAATTTTTATTCTTAATGCATGCATGAATATATATTCTGCTTTGCTGACCCTTGGTCCCTAAATTCAATTCTGCAACTGCCATTAAAAGTGATTTGCATTATGAACTTCATGACCCTTGACCCTAATGTTTCATAAGTTTTATATGGAATGGATGCCTCAATTACTTTTGAGGAAAATGCATTATGAATTCTTTATTATTCATAATGGAAAAGTTGGATGATGGCTTTCAAAGCAATTGTGCCTAATTGTGAATCTGTCCATAGTGATATGGTTATATTTTGTTCCATGTTTTTTGTAAGGGATTATCTTGGTGGCCCGAAAATGCTGGATGATGCCTTAATGTGAAAGCTAGTTGTTGCCTTTAATGCAATTTTAATATCAAATGTTATTCATAATATAAGGCACGGATATTATCTGTTGTGCTTTCATGTCCCTAGTCCCTAAATGCAATTTTGCAATAACAATATGAAGTGATTTTGCAAATGCAAAAGGAATTGTTTCCTTTTGTTTGATTAGCCTACTGCAGACCTATTGTGAAATATGATTAAATCAATATTACTGCAGACCTATTGTGAAATATGATAAAATTTGGTGGGTGTTGGTATAAGAATCAGATAGCACCAGATTTGAGTTGATAATTATAAATGTAAGTCTTGCATTTAGTAACTGAAAAAAGGTAAAACCTTACCCATTTTTATCATTCTTGATCATTCAATATGATTCAATCTTCTGCTTGATAAAAACAAAACCTTTTAATGCTGAACATAGTGGTGTTAAGGTTCAGCTGGTAACATGGTGGTTAATTCCCAAGGTTCAACAGTGATTTGGAGTCCGAAATTTCAAGTAACTGTTAGTTGAAAGCATGCTGGTGGGTGATGGGAAGGTTGATGGTTCTGGTGTTGGTGTTGATATGCTTCATGCACAAATCAGAGTAATTTTCTATCTCAAATTTGAAAATGGAAATTCAGATCAAGAGGTATGTGATTCCTGTCTCTGTTTTTAATATTTTGATTTCATGAGTGGAGTTTATATTCTTTGTAATAATTGTTTGAGTCTCAACCTTATGGGATATTAGACAATCAAACATAAGAACATTCAAAATGTGTTCTATCCTAAGACCCTGTTTGGTACCAATATTTTGAAAGATAGAACTTTTTTGTTTGCTATGGTAATTTCGGAACTTTCAATTCAATATATTTGCATTGGTACATGTTGTGATACCCATTTTTTATTTAGTCAAGAACATTTGATCTTTTGCTTGAAAAAAGATAGAGCTTTGCCCATTTTTCTCATTCTTGATTATTCAAGAAATTCAATCTTCTGCTTGAGAAAAACAAAAGATCCTTATTAATTGAGCAAAAAGTGTTTTGTCCCTAGATTATGTTTGGTGTCAATATTTTGAAAGATTAACTTCTTCGTTTGCATATTGATACTTGTTAGGATACCCATTTTTTCATTTTTGATTAGTGAAGAACATTCAATCTTCTGCTTGAAAAAAGGTAGAACCTTACACATCTTTCTTATTCTTGATTATTCATGAACATTCAATCCAACTTAAATTGAGAGTTAATTTTGAAAGTTAATTTTTTCGTTTGCTACAGTAGTTATGGGATTTTCATTCCTACATCTCGGTTTATGATTCTTGTTGCAATACCGATTTTCATTCAATAAAATTCAATCTTCTTCTTGATAAACACAAAAGCTTTTATTGCTGAACATAACGGTGTTTAGGTTCGGCATGCTAATAAGGTGGTTCTAGAAAATATGAATCTTCAAATTCTGTTATTGGATGTCTTGATGCCGAAAAAATGCGGGATAAATTACTTCATGACCCTAGTCCTTAAATAAGAAAGCTAGTTGTTGCCTTAATTGCCACTCAAGCAATTGTTTCTATCGACGTCCTCATTATTGTCAAAAAAAATATATGAATTTAATTTTGCGACTGCAATTAGAAGTGATTTTTCCTATTCTCTAATGTCTCATTAGTTTTGTAAGCAATGAATTGCCTCAATGAGACAATGATCTCGTAGTAAAATGTAGTATGACCCTAATCGTGGATGATATTTACTCTAATCGTGGATGATATTTACTCTAATCGTGAAACTGTTACCCAGATGATTTTTTTTTTCATTATCTATGAAGCATGGTATGGTAAACATGACCCCACTCTGTTCTGTGATTTTTTGTGCTGAATGCAGTCTATTTTTGTTTTATAGAACTTATTCAGCCTAAAAGATATGTTGTTTTTCCACAATTGTGCTGAAGTCTAGATTTGAATGATGGCCTATTTCAACGATCACATATTATTGATATAACGAGATTACATTATGATGTTTGCTGTATGACGGAAAGTTATGTTATAATATGCTTTGAATGCTTGTTTAAAAATTGATCAATTACATCGAAATAAGTAGTAGAGAAAGTGGTACTTTATGGCTGGTATGGTTGATTTCGGAATTTTTAAGAGGGTTACAAGGGTGAGTGACTCGAACTTTAATAGGTTTATGGTCTCATAAGTCTAAAAATAGTAGAGAAAGTATTTGGATAATTAGTTACCTTGAAATTGTGTGATAATACAACCTAAAAATAAACCAAGAGCTATTGAATATCAAACTCATATTTGATTGAGATTAAGTTAGTTTGTTGTTATAACATCTTTAAATACTGACCAAAGGGTAAGTATAGTTCAATTTTCTCTTTGTATTATTGGACTTGAGGATAGATTCAAAGCTCACAAGACTGTATTGTAAATAGATATCCTATTTTTCTGTAAACAAATTTTTCTCTTTCACAAATGGTAGCATGATCTCATCTCTTAACATTTATAAAAAAAAGTCTTGGTGTACAATGTGAAAGCTATTGCATTTATTGGTTGAAAATATTATTCTTGTTTTGAGCCTACAAGTGGTAACATCGGAGAGGATTGACATTCATAGCTGCCAACATTGAGGGGCTATATACTTAATAATTAGTGACTATGCCATCAATGGAGTTATTTAAAATTCTTGTAATTTGGATGCTGGAGGTATTCTCATTATTGATATTTTCTAATTTGACATCCTTTTAGATTCATTATGCGAGACTTGCCAGGAATATTGAATTCAAATATTGTGTGTTCTAGAGTGGACTGTAGGGTTGACGCAAGCTCAATACCATACCACCTTGATTGTATAAGCCTAACATCATCACCTATGAAGGTATGTCTCATTCTAAACTTCTCTCTAACTCCAAAGTTTGAAGTACATAAATTAATTCGACAACATTCAATCTTGATACCTGTTATGATATCGATTTTTAATTCTTGAAAATTCAAGAACATTCAATCTTTTACTTGAAAAAAGACTTAATTGAGCTTCAATCTTCTGCTTATTGAAATATTTGTTCCAACATATTTGCCCTGTCTTGTTTATAATCGGAGTAGGGGTGATCATATCCGAACCAAAAAAGTAAAACCGCAAATCGAACCATTTCAAACCGAAAATCGCAAAAAACCGCATTTAGTGTAAACCGCATTTAGTTTGGTTTGGATGACTTTTTAAAAACCAACCGAACCAAACCGAACCGCATGTATTTTTATCTCGCGGTTAGGATGGTTTTTATACTCAAAATCGAACTAAACCACACTGCAATCACCCCTAAATCGGAGTATACCTATTAGGAACGAAGGTGAGATTCTGAATTTCTCATTCTTGATTATTCAAGAATCTTTAATTTTCTGCTTCGAGAAAAAGTAAACCTTGAATTTTGTAAATCAAAATTTAATAGGATATGCAAACTCTTTGTGAGATGAAATCTTTTTTATGAACTCTATTCACAATGTACAAGGCTGATGTCATTCAATGCAATTTTTATATGAACCAATTCTTCCACTGTCTCTATTGTTTGTACGTGTCTTCTAAATTGAGGTTAGTAAAACAATACTCTCAATATATTCTAATAAATGTTATGTATTTATAGAGTGCACAAAAGTAATTGAAATTTATGGATGTACCTCTATGAAAAACATCTCAAGAAACTGAGAAAGACATCAACACATAAAACTTTCAAAGATATATGTCTTCTCCTCTCCCCACTTCATTGCTCACAGCCCCCATAAAATTCCAAAATTGCCCATAATAATACTTATCGGAAGATATATTCCATTTGCTACTTACTGGTAGATAACAAAATGCAAGACTGGGTTTGCCTAAAAATTGATACCTATCGATAGATATATGTCATTTGCTGACCACTCACATTGGAAGATAGCTTCCGGTAGGTAGTAGTATATAGACAGAACCTAGATTGTTGAATCACATCTTCAAAACTCAACCTCCAAAAATCCTTCATGATCGTATCTTGATCAAACGATCAATTGGCCAGCAATTGCGTTTGTGGTTGAGCAATCCACGGAGGGGGTTTGTACCTGTAGGCACTCTGATGCTTAAGTTAGTGAGTGTTCAGAGATACAATTATAAAAGTGAGTAAAAAGGAATTAAATATATGACCCTCCTTTAGGGGAATGTTTATATACTACCCCCAGCGCTGGGCCAAAGGTGGTCTCCCTTATGGGCCAAGTCTATCAGCCCATAAGGGATGACTGCCAGGAGTCTACATGATCGTAGGGATGAGCCATTAGTGTTCATCCTCCTGGGTCAAATTGCTCCGCTATTCAGGGATAGTGGATAAGTTTGAATGGACGCCTGTCCTCGATAGAGGAGCACATGTTAAATGCTCTGTTTGACCCAATTTGAGGGGAAGAGAAAATTGTTACTTTGTGTTCGAAAATAGCTGCCTTAAACAGACCCTTTTCACTGAGTGATGTCTTGGATTTCAGAAGATAAGGAGTAGCGTGATGCGACTTAAAAAGCAGACAGTTCTTTTCCTTCAGCCACTTGTTGTGCCTATGAACATGCATAATTAGTACCTATAAATAGGTATCATTATTGTCCTCATTTTACGAGGACACTCGTGAGCCGTTAGATGAGAAGCTTCCTTTCGTTTCTTGGTGATTCAATTTGGACTGTTGGATCCCATCAATCGTGCCCTTTGGATCAAAGCAGCAACTTGCATGGAGAAGGTGTCTCTGGTTACCGTATCGTTGCGTCTGTTGGGAATCCCTTTATAAATAGGGGGAATATAGGGGATTTGAACATTTTACTTATCTTCAATTTTCAAGTTCCCTTAGTCTCTTCCGTTTCTATCCTTCTACCTCCAAGTTCAGAGACTTTTCGCCCTCTATTGCACAGTTGGATCGTTGCTTGCTTGGTGTTTGGGACCTGCATTATCACTGCCAACTCCTTCATCCCTTGCTAAGTGAGCAAGCCCAGGAACAAAAACTCTATTCTCGGGTTCTCACTTGAATGACCCAAAAATCACGATTTTACAGTTAAAAACACATAAAGGTTGCAACTTTAAACATTTTGCACTACCCTAAACATGGAAGTACAAGTAATAGCGACAATCAACACTTAAAATACATAGAATCATTAAGATTATTCATTTTCTTATAAAACTCACAAATAGGTACAAACATCTACAAATTCTCATTGTTAACCCCAAAAATTCTTATTTCAGTTAGGAATGAATATATCAATCATCATCAAAACATTAAGATTTCATTTTTCATAAAAGAAACCCAAAAGGAAAGAGATGATGAGAGTTTGGGAATGGAGAAAAGGGTTTTCTCCCTTGTCATTAATTTCATCTTTAGATTATACAATCAAACCCTCTTCCCTTGTCTTAGTTGAATTCTTTACTCCAACTCTTAATTTCTCTTAATCTTACATGGCATAATCTTTAATTGTTCTTCTTTTCTCTTCTCTTCTTTCTCCCAAGTTCTTACTCTCTCTACCTCCACCAAGGCCTTTCTTAAAATTAATCCTCTAAGTTTAATACAGGGTGTGTTTGTTTCACGGATGCAAAATATATTCCTAGGATTAGTTTTCCTTAGAATATAATCATGGGAATCTTTTTTCAATGAAAATGTAAGAAAATTGTTTGGATGATACATTAAATTCCTGGGAAAGAATTTTCAAAATTCCTAGGATTAAGTAAAATGTGTTTGGTTTATAATATCTATTTCTAGGAATGAACGATTAAATTCCTAAAATATTCCTATTATTTTTTTACTACATATTTCAAAAATTATACTCGATAATTTAAACTGTATTTTTGGTCCCTTACAAGAATTTTCCTATTACGTTGAAGAATGAACTAGAAAAAAATTCTTGAACATTACAGGGAGGTAATCTCAACAAAAAAAATTACAGGGGGTAAAACAAAACTCGCCTACTTTGCAGGGGGTAAAAGCCTATTAACCCTTAAAAATAATATATATTACTTATGATAATGGAATTGACCCCAAAAAAATTACGGTTTTCTACTTTAAAAAACTGAATGTGTCCGAAATAACGTCCACGTGTCGAAACCGTCAGCCACATGTAAAAATCAAATGGGGTTAGTGAAATATTTGACGGACGAGACTAACTAATGCAAACGTTGATAACGTGAGAGACCAAATTGAAACTTTTAAAACGTAAGCAACCCGATTCAAATCTAAAATAAACGTAAGGGACTAAAAGTTTTTTTGGTAGAATGTATTTTTTTATTGATAAAATTACAAATTAAACTTACAAATAAACAAAGGCAAAATAAGGAGGATGATAATATATATTTTTTATTAAATGTTTTGTTTAAATTATTTATAGTTTTAGACTATTTTTATATTAATTCATTGATTTTAACCATAAGTTTTGCATATTAATACAATGTTTATTTTTTCTAATTAATTAATAAAATACTATGTAAGAAACAAAAAAAATTAAAACGCGGGGTAGTTTTTTTTTCTTGCAAAACATGATGGTCATTGGGGTTAGTGGGTTTGATGAGGGATAATATAGTCTTTTACAAACAAAATCTAATTACCATTTACATGCGAATAAAAAGTACCCACCATTATTACTTGGAAATAAAACTCTCTAGGCATTTTTTTTCAAGAAATAAATTTGTATTCCTTTATAACAAATATGGGTATATTAATTTATTTCCATCCTTCTACTCGCGAGAATAAATTTTAGGACAAAAATTACATGCATTGCTTTATGTGCAGTTTTTGCTGTTCCACTCACAAACAAGTGATTTTTTGTGTTTTTTAATTTTAAAAAAATAAAAGAAAACTATTTTTCAATTAAAATAACTACCTCTTTGTGAGAGGAAAAGTAAGAACTGCATGTATAGCAATGCATGTAAGTTTTGTCCTAAATTTTATACCTCCCAAACAAACAACCTCTAGGATTACTCCACCTCTTGATTTCTCTTAATCTTATATGGCTCAATCCTTAATTGTTATTCTTTTCTCTTTTCTTCGTTCTCCCAAGTTCTTACTCTCTCTATCTTCATCAAGACTTTCTTAAGATGAATCCTCTCTCTAGATTAATTCTAATTTAGTCCACTACTCTCAACTAAATAATATCCTATAATGGCCATTATGCCCTCATAATAAAATAAACACATACAAATACATATTTTGAAATAATAAAATAACATATAATTCTTAATAATCTAAAATGGGATGTTACAATTCTACACCCCTAAAAGAGAATTTCCGATCTTGAAAATTACCGGAAGGAAATAACTATGGATAAGACTCATTCTTTAAGATCTTGGTACATCTTAGTAGTTCTCGGATGAATACCAAATCACTTCGATGTCCTTCCTCAAAAATTCTCTTCTTAAGCTCAGGTATGTCAGGGACACAATGACGGACTTTATCACTCCATTTTCATCCACTTTGTATCAGTTCAAACTACTCTTGTACCACTTCAAAAAACTCTCGGGTTTCTTCACATCGCGCCATGCACAGGTTCATTCTGAACATAGACCGATTCATGATTCTTCTGGACTGCTTGCACTGGTGCATTTCTAACATGCACCGATTCACCCTAGAACTTTGACAGACTTGAATTCTTCTCGATTTGAAGTTAATCTTACACGAAGTGATACACAATTTTTTTTGTTCAATGTTTTTTTTTTTTTTGTGTATTTTATGTTGTTCACTGGCAAATGCGCTCATCAGGGAAACTCACAAGTTCCCAAAATGGATTTGCTTGCATACTGTTCAGATCCGACCTCAAGTCCACATCTCCGAGAGATTGTCCGCTTTGGGGTTGACCCGTCATGGTTTTGTCCTTTGTAGAAAAGGCGCCTCGGTTGGTTTGAAAGGTGTGGGTGTTGTATATAAACTACCCTTTGCCTCGAGTACCAAGCGATGTGGGACTATTTTGGTGTATCCAGAACAGAAGCCCCCCAGTCGAGGCTAAGGGGCTGAAGGGAGTCGTTTCCCACAGACGGCGCCACTGTTC
Organism: Trifolium repens; assembly: GCA_030408175.1. Classification (NCBI taxonomy): domain Eukaryota; kingdom Viridiplantae; phylum Streptophyta; class Magnoliopsida; order Fabales; family Fabaceae; genus Trifolium; species Trifolium repens. Next base: position 33,049,317 of record CP125845.1, on the reverse strand, counting down.
AGATCCGACCTCAAGTCCACATCTCCGAGAGATTGTCCGCTTTGGGGTTGACCCGTCACGGTTTTGTCCTTTGTAGAATGTTCAGATCCGACCTCAAGTCCACATCTCCGAGAGATTGTCTGCTTTGCGGTTGACCCGTCACGGTTTTGTCCTTTGTAGAAAAGGCGCCTCGGTTGGTTTGAAAGGTGTGGGTGTTGTATATAAACTACCCTTTGCCTCGAGTACCAAGCGATGTGGGACTATTTTGGTGTATCCAGAACACATACCCCTCTTGCTAATCCTTAATTTGATAAAATGGACAATCTTATATGCATATAACAACCATTTTCTTCCCGTCATTTTTTTGTGTAGATATTTTTCTTTTACCCCATTGCATATTCTTTAATTACATTTCTTACTTGCAACTTATCCTTGAACATCATTACCACCTCAACCTTAAAATTTGGAAACTTCTCCTTCACATAATCATCACTTGTTAATTCCACATCCCATTTCTAATTTGCACATATGACATTAACTCGACATCCCATTTCTAATTCATCTCATAAACTTCTATTTTTTGTTACCCTAACACCCGGTCCTTCTATTTTCACAATGTATTATAAAATAAAAACACATTTTTACATTTTTCACTTTAAATTATATTTCAGTAGAGATTCTTGAAAAATTAAAATTTCAGATTTTTAAAACTTAAATTTGTTCGAACAATTGAAATTAAAGTTTTTTATAAGTTTCAGAAAACTAAACAGTTTTTTTTTTTTTTGAAACAAGAAAACTAAAAAAATTTGTATTTAGGAATTAGGATATTCTACGAAACTCATAGAATCCCTAAAGTTATATAATTAGGACATCTATAAATTTGAAATTTGAGTTTCTCTAAAATTTTAAAAGAACAGGTGAAATGAACATAGTTAAAAAAGAAAAAGTAAATGTTATGAAATATGACTAAGAATATAGAATAGTAAAGATGAATGAGAGAAAGAGAGAAGAGAAAAATAATAGACTTTTAATATTCTATTCAAGGTGTATACATTAAATAGAAATTGTAGTCTTATTTATAGTAAAATATATGGACAAGACTAATGGACATCCACATCCACCTATAATTATTCATAATAGTAAAATCTTGGGTTAATAGGCTTATACCCCCTGCAATGTTAGTGAGTTTTGCGATACCCCCTATAAAAAAATTTCTCGTAGATTCCCCCTTGCAGTGTTAAGATTCCACGTGTTACCCCCCTGGCTGCACACCATGGCTGATGACTGGGTGGAATCTCCACGTGTCATGTCCACGTGGATTTTTTAATTTTTTTAAATTTTTTTTGGCCAACTCAGACGATGATTGTGTAATTTTTATCTTTTATTTTTTTAAAAAACCTTTAATTCTCTCATTGCAAAATTAACCCTATTTTTATTATTTTTAATTCCAACTTCCTTTTTTTATAATTTGTTTTAAAAATAATCATAATTTTTTTTTATTAAAATTCATATTCATCCATCTTCATCTTCATCTTCATCTTCATCACCAAGAACAACAACAATAAGATCATCGTCATCAGCAACAATAAGACAAAGAACAACAACATTATAAAAAACAATACCAAGAACAACAACAAATCTTCACAACTTCAAAATAAGTTTTCTCACAAACCTTAACTCAAGTTGTACAATCTCAAACATAAATTGAACAACAAACAACACAAATAAAAGATTGAACATCAAGAACACAAATCCATAAAAAAAAAAATTGAAATAGCAAAATTTTATTAAGCCAAGAGCAAGGCACAAGAAGTACCAAGCCTGGACAAACAAACAGAACAATAACACAAGCAGCAGAACAAGGAAGAACAACCTGCTAACAACAACCAAAGAAGCAAAATAGACCCCCTAAGGCTAAAACCAACCCCGCGGCCTACAACACACCCACAGCAGGAAAACTACAGCACAACAACAAAACAAAATTACAACAAAAAGGAACAGCGGGAACACAAATCCATAAATTGAACAACACAAAACCAAAAATTGAACAACACGAACCCAGAAATTGAACACGAACAACAACACGAACCCATAAATCTCTCTCTTAGTGGTTGAGATCTGTATACAAACCCATTTCATCAAAACCCAAAACGAAACAAAACCCAGAAACAACAATTGATTCCGATTCCTATTTATGGGTTTATAATTGATTCCGATTTCTGGGTTCATAAAGAACAATTGATTCCGAAACAAAACCCAGAAACAAAACGCAAGCGAATTCTGGGTTTAGAATTTCTGATTCCGATTTCTGAGTTTCTGTTGATAATTGATTGTTGTTGTGTTGTTGCAGGTTCTGTTTGTTTTGCTCCCAGGTGTTTGCGTTTTTGGTTTTGTTTGTTTGGGGCCCTGCGTTTTTGGTTTTGTTTTTCGCCCTAAAGTTGCTTATTAATAAAATTTGGCTGTTATTCAAAAAAGATTTGAGTTTTGAAGATGAAGAGGAGGTATTGTAGAAGATGAAGAAATTTAGGTTGTAATTTGTTCTTTGGAATTTTTTTTCTGGTTGGAGGTATTGCATTGGAGAAGATGAAGAATCTTTTTTTTTTCTTTGTTGGGTTTTTTTTTTAATTTTTTTTTTTCAGTTAATTGCCACGTGGCATAAAAAAAATTATTTTCCACGTGGCGACGACACGTGGAGATTCCACCCAGTCATCAGCCATGGTGTGCAGTCTGGGGGGTAACGCGTGGAATCTTAACATTGCAAGGGTGAATCTACGAGAATTTTTTTTATAGGGGGGTATCGCAAAACTCGCTAACATTGCAGGGGGTATAAGCCTATTAACCCTAAAATCTTTATAAAATTGTGGAGGTGAAAATATTAGTTAAGAATGTATTAAGAAGTATTTCCTTAACATTGTGTATTGAATTTTTCTATGAACTATTTTTAGACTAACCATAAATTGAACGCATTTCTTTCACCAACATAAGTGGCAGAGTCGGGTAGAGGGGTCTTTCTACCTAGTGACGTTTAGTTCGTGTTTGTAATCATATTCGGATTATGTTTTTTGTCTGGATAATTAGAAAATCGTGTTTTGTATGGATTTTGTTTTTTAATTATGACTATACCGTACATTTTTCGCGTTGAAATTCATATTTATTTCTGCATAATCCAAAACATTATCGGTGAAATACCGGAAAAATGCATGAATTGCGTTTCGTGCTTTCTGTATTATGTTCTACATGCTACCGTTCATATCCCAGGTAGTGAACTACCACACCGTTCACCTTATAGGAAGCGAATGGTGCATGATGTTCGCTGGGTGGAAAGCGAACTTGTCATGGTGTTCACTGCCTATATAGCAAACAATTTTGTGAAAGAATTCAATTAACACGTAAACTAAAAAGGTAGTGGTTAATAAATTTAAATGATAGACAAATAATTGAATGTTAAATTTTTCACTAAAGATTACACAAAACAATTACATCAGTTTTAAAATTACAACTAGCACTTTCATTTCCAATTAAACAAAATACACAAGTTTCTCTTCTGAAATTTTGTCAACTCTATAGCAGATGATTCCCACTTGCTTGCACTTGTGCGGGAAACAAATAATATATAAAATGGGCAGCTCTCGCAGCAGAAACAATACCACCTATTTTTCAATGACCACCACAGCCCTTGTTAGCACTTCTTGTTTTTCAATTACCACCCCCACCGGTCTTTTAGGTACTGTGGGACAGTCTTATTGGTGTCCCCTAAAGTGCCAACAACGTAGAACCCATTTCGACTAGTCATAACTCTTCCAACAAAACATAAAAAGTAAAATATAAAATTGGACACAATGAAAACATATGTTGGACCACTTGCACAACATCATAACCGCACCAAAACTTAGATCCAACGAACAAAAAAAAAATGCAACGACATTCTAAACTTATTACATTGAAAGACCACGAAGGTAGTAATCCAAAACAAAAATATACTACACAAAAAAATTACATCAAAATTAAAATAATACAAATGGTCAAGATGGAAAGAGTTGATGGACCACTTGCTCACCATCAGAACCATTCCAAAATTTATGTGTTACGAAGCAAAAAATAAAAATGTTATTACATTCTAATTTTATAGATAAAAAATCCACCAATACTATAACTCTTCCAATTAGGACAAAAAAAGTCCCTCTTCGACTACCATAAATCTTCCAATCATGTTGACAAAACAACACCAGCAGAAAACTAAAGACTAGTCGACGAAAGACTATGTGGTCGTTTACACGAAACAAACTAAAATTATAAATAACAAAAAATAAAAAAAAAATAAACAAAATATGTAAGAAAGAAAGGCTACAGAGAGGAGGAAGAGAAGTGTGAAAAATACGTTTGGCCACTTGGCAACAACTTTTGACTGCATGAGAGACTAAATTTTTTAACTGCCGACATGTTCGCTGCCTATACAACGAACGTCTATATTGCTCGCTACTTATGAAGCGAATTGAGGTGCGCCTATTTTTGCAAATCACACACTCACTGCGTAAGTAGGGAGGAGAGTAATTTGGGAAAGTCAGGGGGTGAAAGAGTGACACGGAGAGAGCGAAAAGTAAATCTTTGGACATCTATAATGTAGTAGCTATAGGTGGATATTTATTTTTTGAATTTTCTACTTGGTACCCCGACCATCTAAACCATACACACCCCAAAACATATTTAATTTAATAAATTACCCTTCTAATGGGAGTTAGTTACCCAAATCTCATGGATAAAATTTTGAACTAAATAGTTAAAAAACACAGTTATTTTAAAAAATTAGTTTCAGCAGTCATTTGTAGAACTGTCTTTCTTATTAGTCTAGTATAATTAGATTCTCGTAAGATTCGAATTTCGACCATTCTAATAATGTCTTTGTAGTTAGTTAAGCATCTCTCCAATGGTAAATTTCACTCAAAAGTATTTTATGGAGACCCATATCATCCTATATATTTACAATAAAAACCCCTTCATGGAGTACCATAGAGTGGGATTTTGAGCCCTTTTTTGAAATGTTGGCTTCTCCTTCGTCCATCTTATGTAACGATTTGAAAATTTGATAGTTTCTTCCAATTACAGATATGTGGCGCTGTTATGGTTAGTTCCTACTTCTTTGATTTCAATTCCATTTTTGAATTTCAAATTTCTTCCACTGTTTGTATGTGATTCGATTCCTTATGAATATAGGCATAATATTTTGTTTGTTCTGTTTGTTTCTTATAAATAGGAATGATAAGATTTTTAATAGTGCAGTAAGTTCTTTTTTCATGCCTATAAATAACAATGGATTGTTTCCATTGTCCATCACAATCCATTCTCGACCGGTTCTTTATCTTCTGTTTTGTAATTTCTGATGGCTACCTGATGACATGAATTTATACTGTATTTTTAGTATTCATTTCATATGTAAAAAGCAGTAGTCTATAGCTTTTTAGGCCAGAAACAAGCAAATTCCCAAAAAGTCAAGCTACTTGAAGAAGAAGTCAAGAATACAAGAAAAATGCCAGAAAAAGAGCAAAAACAGATATACTAAAAAAAAAAAGCTCGATACGAGTTGACACTTAATTTTAACAATAATGCTAGTAACTAGACTCTCATGAGATTCAAATTCCTACCCTTCCGATATCGTGTTTTGGTTACTAGAAACTGAACTACCTTTATCAGACAGAGCAAAGACACCTTTATTTATCAAAAAATTGATAATAGTGAAGACAAAAAAAAAAGATTATTTGGTAGCAATATTGATCCGGTGATTGTAATTGTAAACACTAGGGCTGGACAGAACCGACCCAAACCGTTTGAAACCGTCCGGCCCAAACCGAAAAGGCATATTCGGGTCGGTTTCCACGGGTCCACGGGTTGAAGCTTTGTAAACTGTGGATATTATGGGTGCAAACGGGTGGATTGCGGTTTGATGGTTTGGACCCGTTTGAAACCGAACCCGAACCGAACTATGCATTATCATCAGCCCAAATTCTATTCTGGCCCAAACTAAACCTATGTTTCCACTATAAATCAAAATGAAAAGTTACAAACCTTCAAAGTTCTAACCTAGCCGCCGCTCATATCATCAATCCTCAGAGTTCATGACAAATCTGTCTCTCAATCTCATCTCTATTTGTCTTTTTTTTTCTAAATCATATCTTTATCTCTCAAAAATGGTTTCTTCTCAAAAATGGGTTTTGAAGTTTTAATTTTGTTTTGTTGTTGGTTTTAAAGTTTTGATTTTTTAACATGAGACTTGATTCTAACTTCTGTTTTTCAACATCTTTTATAGCAGAAAAAACAAGCAAAAGGAGTACCGTGGAGCAAAGCATTGGAATTTTTTTTCAATGGTTATGTTTTCTCTTAGATCTATCTTTTAATGGATCTATTTCTGCACTTCTTTGAAGATATGTTGCTATGGGTTAAGAAAGAAGATGGAGCCATGTTGCAGTTATGTTTAAAGCCCTGTCGTGTTGTGTTGATGTTGTTTGAATATGGGTTGTAATTTTGTAGTTTTCATTTGTAATATATTCTGCTGTACTATTTTTGTAGTGTTCTCTTAATATTCACTAAGAAATTAGAGTGTAATTTTCTTTCATTTATTCTTTAACATTTTTTGTGATGAATGTGCCATACTATTAATTTTTATTTTTATAGTTCTGGAAAATAAAAATAAGAACTATATAAGTTTGAAATAAGAAATCTAAAAAAGTTTTGATTTTTTTCATTAAAATGAATAATATATATAAAAAAATATGGTGTTATGCTGTAATTTGAATTTTGAGCGAATTTAGTAAAATGGGCTAGTGGCCCTAACCAATAAAAACAGATGGAAAATTTTTTTGGAACAAAAATTATGGAACAAAAATTAATTGGGCCGCTAGTGACTAAACCGGCTAAACCGGACCGAACCCGTCCGAACCGAACAAACCGAGAACCGAAATAAACCGAGTAAGTAATGGTTCGAAATGGGTCTGAAGTATGAACCCGTCGATTCGGCCGGTTATGGGATTTGGGCCCGAACCCGAACCGACCCGAACCGATGCCCACCCCTAGTAAACACGGGTCTCTCTATTGTAAGTACAATTGAAACTACCCTAAATAATAGTAGTAGTATTCATATCTGTAACAGCCACCGTACTACTCACGCAACACGCTATTTGACTTTTATTTTTATATATAATTTGTATAGGATAATTAAATGTACATCAAATAACCTTGTGATAGGAATTCATGAAGAAAATGAGCAGCAAAAGACTCATTTGTACTTGTAATTTGTGGATTGTTTATGTACCATGATTGATTTTTTTTTTTAGTCAGACCAACTTGCGGGGCAACAATTTTGTTGTTCTATAGTCAACACAACTAGCAAATAAGTCATTATTCACAACCAAAAGTTCCGAGTAATAGGGAGAAGATTTTTTTATTTTATATATTCATGTTTATTGGGATGGAATTAATTAATTCTTTTTGATTTTGTGATTATAAGAAATTGAGAAGAAAAAATATGTGAAATAGTGTGAAAAGAGATAAGGAAAAAAAAGAGAGAAGTAATTTTAAGTAGATTTTGTTATAGGTTGTTTGATATGTAAGGTTTATTTGATCTGCAAACTTATTATAACTACCGGAGAGAAGTAGTTTTAAGTAGATTTTGTTATAGGTTGAGATTCAAACACTATAATAATTATAAGAAAGGATAAGAATTTTGAAGGGTTGAATGTGCTGATGCATGGTTGAGACCAATGTCTTTACGGCATATAGGATTGGTATGCAAGACTTGATATATGTACATAATTTTCACGGCAAAAGAGGATCTTATGTGCAACCGAGGCAACTGCAGAGGAGATCTTTGATAGAATTCAACTTGTCTCGTGGAAATGGTTATTAACTAAGAAGATTAGCGTACGTACCCTGTTTATTTTATGAATGGTAAGTTAATCCTTTTAATTGTATAGTTCGATAGATTTTGAGCGTCGCATATGTTATTTTTTGCCTCCTTTGATATGGGTGAGTATTACATGTACTTATCCTACTATTATGGATTAAGTACCTCTTCTTACTAATTACATTTTTAATCTATACTTTTCGTTAAAAAAATAAAATATTTAATACTATTAAAAATTAATTCCTAAATACTTACTTAAAAATCTAAAACTCTTTTTTCGAAGAAGAAGACAAATATATTAATAAATAAAATATACCCCAAAAAATACATTTAAAAAGCCACAAAAATCAATAAAACTCTTACTATTTACACTAATTTATTATGGGTACAATACATCACATACATTTTTAAATACTACATCATGCATTTATCAAAAAAAAAAAAAATACTACATCATGCAATTCTTATATGTTATTTGATACGAAATATTCTATTCTTTCGTTTAACAGGGACACAATTATTATAACTATTTTTTGGTGGGCACACATTTAATATCTTATCTTATACTATTAATAAAATGGATATATAATGTGTGCTTTAAACAATGGAGTACATTTCATTATTATATTTTTATTTAAATTAATTATTTATATGGCCGGACTAATTAAAATAGTATAAACTAACATTCTAAGATAGTTACACCTTTAATGAAAATGGTGGGGCTTGTCCTAATGTGAATTGGATATATGGATTGTTAGGAATCGTCAATGGCCTCAAATCATATCACTTTCTTAGCTTTTTGTATTTTAATTAAATTTTAATGATAAACTATAGAGTATATAATTGAGGTAGGAGATGATGCCATGTCAATTTTGGTTTCTAGAGTCCTTGGTTGACGCCTATGCTTTGCTAAATATGACGTCTACAAACAACATTTTCAATATCTCAATAATACCCTTTTGGAATTTTCTTACTCCTCCGTCCCAAAATAAATGACTTAATTTTGACTTAGTGTACTATTCATTTAACCTACTTTGACTTTATTTTTCTACTAATATATACATGTAAATATTAGCATATGAGATCTTGTTTGATTTGTCTCGACGAGTTTTTTCAAAATATACAATTTTTAATAATAGATAATTAAAAATATTAGCGATCAAAGTTGTACATTGGTAAGTGTAAACAAAGTCAAACAAATCATTTATTTTGGTAGAGAGGAAGTATTATTTTCCAAGAACTTTGAAATATTTACGCGATATGTGAGATATCCGACATTCATTAGTAGGAGAAGAGTCAACTAGTCAAGAGTTTCAATAATACCCCCTTTGGGATTAATTTTAGTTTCTTTTCCAAGAAAAATACTTTACTACTCTTTTTTCTTTTCTGAAAGAAAGAAATTGTAATATGTAATATAAAAATAGATTAAATTTGTATATATGAATACCTTTTTGCAAATTTAGAAATGTAATTAATGTTGTATAAAAAAGAAAAATTATGAATTAGTTTACAAAATTGTCCTTTATTAGTGGTGTGGAAAAAATAAATTAAAAAATTGAAAGAAGAAAGATAAATAAATAGTTAAGGATATAATAGGAAAAGTAGCATTAAATATTTCATTGATAATCTAAAACGATTTATAATTTGATACAAATTTTTTTTCTTAAAATGACTTATATTTTGGTACAAAATGAGTATTATACACACATTTAGTTACACTTCACCACATAAAGTTTAGAAACTATTCATGAAGTAACTTGTTTAATTGATTGAATGTGTTTAGAAAAAAAAATGAGTGAATGTGTGAAATTATTTTTTACCAAATTTTTTTTCTATAGAATTTCTTTATTTATGTGTTTAATTAGTGCACTGAGTGCACTATTTAACATTTTTTAATGAATAATAGTAATTCTTATCTCACTTAAAATTAGGGATGTCAATGGGACGAAGATTAATTGATCGAATGATACTTTACCACTCATTGTCCCACCATCTAAAGTGTTCCCCACCCGTCCTCATTCCGCATTTCAGCGACTATCGGACCGACCCATTAGCCCTATAGTTTTACACGGGTCAGACTTCAAAAAAAATGATAGGTCCTTATCGGGCTGGCCCCCCGGGCCTATATTTTTCATGGGCCATCATGGGCTGGCTAGGCGCCTTAAAGAATTAAAAAAATATATAAAAAATTTCTAAAAATAGTTTTAGTTAACTATAAGGAATTTTAGTTACCATAAAATCTTTAGATAAAATAAGTAACAAAAGATGAAATTTGTTAGGTTGTAGATAATTATTAAACCAAATTTGTTATGATTATCTTTATTTGAAAATAAAATAATAACAACTTAATCAATAATTATAAATAGAAAAGTATAAGAAGGAAATTATAACCGGTCACGAAATAAAAGAAACATAATAGTATAAAAACCTTCGAGCACTAGAAGTAATATATTAATACTTAGTGGTTCGGTTCATTCATTTATTATCTCGTGAAATCATGACACTCACTTTTTTTATGGATACTAATTTGTGTGTGATGCATATGTAGTTTTATTGTCCATTGAAATTATTTTTAAAAAAAATTTGTCAATTTTTTTTGAAAAAAAATATGAAAGTCTGTTGGGCCAGCCCATCGAGCCATATAGCCCTTTGCTTAATTATCGGGCCGGGCCTTGGGCCTTAACGGGCCGGTCCACTTAATCCCCTTATATGTCTTGGCCCCCCGGGCCGAGGCGAGCTGGGCCGAGCCGGCCCCTTTGATAGCTCTAGAAATAAACATCGTATATAAACAAATCTATATACATATTGTGTGAAAATATAATTAAAAATATTTAAAAAGTACTTAAATATACATTTGTAAATATTACTTTAATAAAGTTTTCGGAGACGGATTATCCCATGGCTAAGGGGTAAAATACCATTCCCAATTCTCTTTTGGGGGACTTTCTCCTTCATCCCCACGTGGAAAAATTATTCATCTTTAATTTGATCCCGAACGGGACAATGGGAGTCGATGAAATTGACATACCTACTTAAAATGCTAACTTTTTTTTTTTGACTCAACTTAAAATGCTAACTTAGTAACCAAAAAAAATGATACCTTAATTAATAAAAAATGTAATAATTTTTTTGGCAAAATTACATTATTGGTCCTTTATATTTTATTTGTAACATTTTGGTCCTTATCTTATTTTTTTTGGTAACATTTTGGTCCTTTATCTTTTATTTGTAACACTTTGGTCCTTTATTTTATTTTTTTGTAACACTTTGGTCATTTAAAGAATTTGAAAATATGAAAGAATTAATGAAGATGATGAACATATTCATCAAAATTATGAGTTTTATTTAATTTTAATTAAAAGGTATTTAAAATAATAAAATTCAGCATTTTTTAATTAAAAAATATAAAAAAAGGGTTTATATGTTAGTGTTATAAAAGATAAAAGACCAAAATGTTACAAATAAAAGATAAAAGATCAAAGTGTTATAAATAAATAAAATAAAGGATCAAAATGTTACAAATAAAAGATAAAAGACCAATATATTACAAAAAAAAAGATATAGTACTAAAAATGTAATTTTGCATTTTTTTTACTTATTGATAAAATTATTATTCCATCGTACTTATTTTTCTTTTCAACAAATTGTTAAATATCCTATATATTGACAATCTAATAGTTAATGTAATTATTGTATCATTTAGCCAAATAAAGTAAAGTAATAGTACACTTATGCAAGGATATTTCCGAATCCAAAGCATAAATTAGCAGTAGAAAAAAAATTCAATTATATTCTCCAGTGAACTTTCCACCAATGATTAATCTCAGTGTCACCGAATCTTTCTATTAATTCCCCTTGGTAAAAGTAGTACTAGTAATAACCAACATGTTTAGTTTAGGTATGAAAATTGACTCGAGTAGTAGAAACAGCAATATTTGTGGAATCCATTTAAGGAAGCATAACATTTGCGACTCTTAAGTGATAAACGCGTCAAGTACAAGTGAATTGCGTAAGAGGTTAGGTATGCATAACGTATTCACACTTACTTTTATAGACACCAAGCTTATCTTATCTTTTGTATTATTGTGTACACTAAAATCATGGTAATTAATTCTAATTTTTTTAAAATTGCATTTTATAATTTTTGCAAAATTATGATAGGTCATCATAATTATACTAATTCATTTTAATACTAAATATATGCTAAATATTTTTTAATAAGGCGAAGAGCATTTTGATATCAGAGGACAAAGTAGATATCGCTCGATCTTTTGTCAATATCTCTTTATTACTCCCTCCGTTCAAAATTTTTAATCTTTTTAGTTTTTTAATTTTATCCCAAAACTTTGATCTTTTTAGAAAATCAAGACATAATTAATGATACTTTACCATTTATACCCTTACAAAAACTAAAACAATCATTAAATAAATTTTCTCTTTTTTAATAAAGGACGGGTAAAAATGATTTAACTTATTAATCTTTGTTATTTCTTAATTCACGTGTAAAACTTTCAAAGTTTTGGAACGAAGGAAATATATTAAAAAAAGAAAAAAATATATACAAAAATTGAAAGAACATAAACCTAACTCAATAAATCTACACGAAAGCGCGTAGAACAATGGAGCGCATATGACAATGAAGCAAACAAACTTCCACATAATCCTAAAGTACTAAAAAGAAGTTCTAAAACTTGTACATTTTACATATTAATTTAATTTTAATAAAATTGACTGCTTACAATCTAAATCATGTTTGGTTCTTCATTTGGAATAGTTAAAATTTATTTTTAAGGTATAAAATTGATGTTGACATATTTAATTCTTATGATATCAAGAGTTGAGTCTAACTTCAAGCTATAATTTATAACATTTTTTAAAATTTTGTGTTCAACTCAACCCTTTCAAAACGACTTATAAAGTGGGCTAAGACCTATTTTGTATATAAAAAAAAGACTTATAAGGATCATTGCTCCTTTTTATAAAGAGATTTTCACACCATCTTTCATTTAATGTGTGTGAACATTAAAGATGGAGCTAGGATTTATAGACTATTAATTTTGACATTTTTAACGGTTAAATTAGGATTTATTGATTATTTTCATTCAACTTAGCTTTAACTTTTAAGTAGCTACAATGATACAAAATCAATTTTTAATCACTATAAATATATTAGGTCTGGATATTATTCACATCATATATTTACTCAAAATTTTAATGCATCATCTCATTTATAAAATGCTGAAACTTCATTTTTCTAAATAATGTAAAACTTAATTCACTTTCCACTTGTTGGTCAAAATAGAAAATAAATATATAAAATAATTAATTTCATAATAATACTACTAGTACTAGCTAGGAGGAATTCTATTATAGGCACAATCCCAAATCAATAATATTTGGGCACACACACATTAAATAAAAAAAATTTAACCATAAATTTAAAATTATGTATGTCTGCCCAAATGATATGTGTTGGACTTGTGCTCAAGTAAGGCTCTGTTTGGAAAAAAATAGCGGATGGCTGATAAGCTAGCTTATGGCTGATGACTGATAGCTTATGGCAAATGACTTATGGGTGATAAGCTAATTAAAGTATTTGGTAAAATTAGCGGTTCAATCATAGATAAATGTGAAATGACATAAAAGAGCATTCATAGTTAATAATAAATTTTTTATTTAAGATATTTATAATTTGGTAATTTAATTTTTTAATTTAATATATCTTTTATATTTTAATATAGAATGAAATACTTTAAAATTATTTTCATTTCAATTTTTATATTTTATAAAAAAATTGAACGAAACAATAATAAATTGATTCAAGTGGTAATTACTTAATATTTAAAATACTTGAAATTTAGTAATTTAAATTTATAATTTATCTTTTATATTATTATTATTATTATTATTATAATATTAAATTAAATTTTAATCTTTTTTTTATAGAGGTTAAATTTTATTCTTCGAAATTTCATTTTAAATATTTCTTCATTTCAATTTTTATACTTTATTAAAAAGATTAAACATAATGTACCAAAAAAAAGATTAAACATATTAAATAGGTGATAATAGGTACATGCTATAGTAACATTGAACAAAAAACTAGGTACAACAACATTTTAAAAAACAAATTCAAGAACATAAAAAAAAGAACTTGTATACAACACAGTAAAAGAAAAATAGATAAGTGTAAATGCAACAACGTAAAAAAAAAAGTAGACACAACATATCTATTTTGTTTTAAATTATATTATATAATAAATTATAGTAAATGATAAAAATGGATTTAAGATAAAATCATAAAGATAAAATGGGAAGAAAAATGATTAGCTATAAGCTATAAGCTCATAAGCTACTTGAATTAACTTATGAAAAATAAGTTATAAGTCAGTAAAATAAGTTATAAGCTCTTTTTAAAAAACTATTACCAAACAGATTTTTTAACTTATAAATAATAAGACATAAACTATAAGTCAGTTTTTTGGATTTGCCAAATAGACCCTGATTACAACATAAAAAGGACATGTGAGGGCATTTTAGGAAATACGTGTGGGTATCCACCAAGGTTGACGAAGCAGTCACAACGACAAGACAGATATCCACGTGGCCACGCGCCACGCGCTCTTGATAGACGAATCCAAAAACATGTGTTCCTTTCACATGACCTGTTATTAATATCTCTCTTTTCATTTCTTCTATGTTTCTCACTTTCTTTACCCAAAAGTTTTGTTCCTTTTTCTTCAACCACACAAAATTCCCTTTGGAAATTTCACTTGAAAAGTCTCTGCTTTTTCTTCATCTATTTCTCTTCTGTACTTATAAGAACCTCAGAACTGAATTGTGTTGTTGAGAATAGTGACAGAGTGTGTACTAATGGGTAATTGTCTTGATTCTTCAGCTAAAGTTGATGCAGCTCAAAGTTCTAGATCCACTTCTGGTAAGTAATATAACTAACCTATGATCTATGAAGCATAGACACTTTTGTGGGTTAGGTGTGTCTCGGTGTTTGAAATATGTCAATTTTTCAAATTATTATCTGTGTCGACGTGTCTGTGTTGTGTCTGTTATTTTTTCTATGTTTCATAGCTCATGGTTGTTTTTGGAGCCTTGTGATTGCTATGCCCTTTTGTTTGTTCTATTTTCATGGGTTATTTTTAGGGGAATTGGATTTGAGAATTATGGATTGATGGTGGTTTGAGAATCATGGGTTTTTTTCCCTTTTCTATTTTGGGTTTTTTTCTTCTCTCTTGATGTTTTTCTATTTTTACATTTTAGCTTGAATTGTATTAATTGGGGTATAACTATAAGGTTTCAATTTCATTATATTTGTCTATTTATTGTTCTTTAATTTTCATCAACTCTTCCATGATTCTGATTAAGTACTTATCCATTTATGGTGTATGTTCTTATATATATTTGTCTATGTAGTTTTACAAATTATGTATATGTATGTAGCACCGGCAATTCAGTTTCAAGGCGTGTTCGGTGTCCGAATTTAACAATTCAATTACTTCCATTTTTTCAAATTATTAGCAGTGTCGATGTGTCAGTGTCGGGTGTCAGTGTCGGTCTAATTTCTTTACTTGAATGTGAAAGGTTATCTGAAGCTACTTGCTTTTGTGAATGTAACTGCATAATAAATGAACTCACAATTCTTCTATTGTTCTTTGGCATCAGCGATCTCAAAAAGTACTCCATCTAGTTTAACCATTCCATCATACAGTGACAAAAGCAATTCCTCGAGTCTTCTTCCAACACCAAGATCTGAGGGTGAAATCTTGTCTTCTCCTAATCTTAAAGCCTTTGCATTCAATGAGCTAAAAAATGCCACGAGGAATTTTCGTCCCGATAGTCTTCTTGGTGAAGGCGGATTTGGTCATGTTTATAAGGGATGGATAGATGAACACACCTATATGGCTGCAAAACCTGGATCGGGAATGGTTGTTGCTGTTAAAAGACTTAAGCCTGAAGGTTTTCAAGGTCATAAGGAGTGGTTGGTAAGTGTTTGCTTTCTAGGCTCATCAAGGGACATCCCCACAGCTTTTGATTATTTTCGATACGAGATGCCCCAAGTTCACGCAGTCAGTAGTTTGGAGCAAACTAATCAAGATTTGGCAGTTTCAATTTTCAGTTTTCTTTTGGAGGCATGCTATCTTGATCTAATAGCTCCGAGCTACTGAGTGCTTAAGCTTTAAGTGATTCCACATTTCCACGTGTTCATGCAGTCAACATCAGATGGATCAAGATCGGACAATTCTGATTTCTAGGTTGGTTTTAAAGACTATTTACCCTGCTTAAAATCGGAGGTGTGCGATCTTGATCTAATGACTCTGAGAATGTGTGGAATCTCTGATTGTAATGAATCCGAATTTGGCCTTCGTCCACCCCATTTTCCTTTCCCAAAAATACAAATATATGTTATTTTTTTGGTTTTTCTTATATATGATAATGAATTAATGTTTGATGATTAATGAAACTTTAATATTTTTGCAGACTGAAGTTAACTACCTTGGACAACTGCACCATCCTAATTTGGTAAAATTAATCGGGTACTGCTTGGAAGGAGAAAACCGGCTATTGGTATATGAGTTTATGCCTAAAGGGAGCTTAGAGAACCATTTATTTAGAAGTAAGTTGCTATAATCACTAAAATGCCGCTTCTTTATACAAATTGAAATTTTGATTTGTTGATAGCCAAAATAATTGATATACGAGATTAATTTGTGTATTGATTGTAATTTGATAGGAGGACCACAACCACTGTCTTGGTCAATAAGGATGAAAGTAGCTATTGGTGCTGCTAGAGGACTCTCTTTTCTTCATAATGCCAAATCACAAGTCATATACCGCGATTTCAAAGCTTCTAACATCCTTTTGGACGCGGTAAGATCATTGAGAATATGTAATGATATTTATAACTTGTTCATTTTTCTTTTGGTAATTATTTGTGTAAAACTTCTTACTTATTATCATGGATTTGTATTGCAGGAGTTTAATTCTAAACTTTCTGATTTTGGCTTGGCAAAGGCGGGTCCTACCGGTGATAGAACTCACGTGTCTACTCAAGTTATGGGTACTCAAGGATATGCAGCACCTGAATATGTTGCAACCGGTATGCGTTTATCTTCACATAAACCTTTATATTAGTTCTTAGTTGGTTCAATACGCTAAATGATTTCTCTTTTCAAGTTCATTGTGTGTCTGTGTTTTTTTTTCTTTTCGGCACGGTTTCATTCAACAAGGAATGCTAGCAACACATTTTAACAATCTCTTTTCTGAAACTCTAATTATTCGGTGAAATCTAATTAAACAACATGACACAATATCAATTAGTGTAGACAGCATGAGATTTCACCAAATAAGTAATTGTGTTGAAAAATTACTGCCAAATAGCGTATTGTCGGACACTGAGTACATCTTCAATCTTAAGTGTTGGTGCTGGATATGTTTTATGACTTCGTTACGCGACATGTATGAGAAGAACACTCTTATCACATGTCTTCAGTATATGTTAAACATTAAAGCTCCGATGATTTTTTATAGGTCGGCTGACGGCCAAAAGTGATGTATATAGCTTTGGAGTTGTTATGCTTGAACTTTTATCTGGAAGACGTGCTGTTGATAAAACAATAGCCGGTGTTGACCAGAATCTAGTAGACTGGGCAAAACCATATTTAGGTGATAAACGGAGACTATTCCGGATCATGGATTCCAAATTAGAAGGCCAATATCCACAAAAAGGAGCATTCATGGCTGCTACACTTGCGTTACAATGCCTTAACAGAGAAGCCAAGTCAAGGCCTGCGATGATAGATGTTTTGGCAACTCTTGAACAGATAGAAGCACCTAAACAAGCAGCTCGGATTTCCTTATCAGAACATCAGAGAATCCACGCTCCCGTAAGAAGGTCTCCTGCGCGAAACCGGACACATTCAAATGTTACTCCTACTGCATCGCCACTGCCATCTGTTCGACAATCTCCTCGTGCGCGCTAGGTGCTGAATAATGATTGTTCTGTATGTAAATTTGTTATTTTTATGAGGTTGTGTTTTTGACAAGCATGTCTTGTAGTGTAGCATCTACTTAAGTGCAATTTTGTGTTATCTTCAATATATTATTGTTCATACCATTTTTCTAGATGCTGGTATATACTGTACTCTAATGTTCTGATAATAATTAAATATTTAACAATGTTCATTGTTATAAAGTTTAGGGTGTAACTTAATTTCTAGAAACTGATTTGTAAGTATATTCCTGACTGTATAACTTAATTTCAAGTGCCACTGCCACAGGAGTTCCCCCAAACACTATGGACCAACTTTGTATAAAATATCATCACTTCTATTTTATAAAAATAAATAAATAATCACTTCTTTAAATTATGAACATTTGTCATTAAAATAATGTGGCTGCTATGATAATGACGTATGATGTCATTGTAAAATATGACCAAGTTGAAGATACATACGCACTATATTTGTCACAATTAATTCCTTGAAATATACATGAAATGATTAATTAGTTCATATAAAAAGGTTTGAAAGAGAGACATGAGACCAACTAATTTAGATTATCATAGATTAAAATCTGGCCAATTAAGAAATGTGTTGGAATAGAAAATATAACTTAAGATATGCTTAAATTTTATGTTATAGTTTGTTGAGAAAATATCTCAATGATTATGTTTGGTTATTCTAAGCTCTAATATAGGGATTTAGTTTAAAATTTAAATATATTCACTTGGCTATAAATATCAAGTACTATCATACTATTTCACATGTAAATATTATATGTAAATATTCTATGTAAATATTGTATTTAGTTCATTATCAATAATATTTCTATTTTCTTATTATTTTCCTCTATTCTTCCCCCTAAACACCACAAATTCAACAAAATGTTTTTTCAAGAAACCAAATTCGAGTTCTTCCGAACAATTCATTCTAAAGTGTGTTAAAAATAGTGATGATTAGATAGAGTTCAAATTAGTTTGTTAAGTTTGTTACTAGTTAGTTTGTTAGTTAAGCCCCAAAACTGCTCTATATAAGAGCACCAATTGTACTCATTTTCACTATCTTTTATCAATATGAAATCTTACAATTTCTATACTCTCAAGTTTTCTAAACTCTTACCGAGAATCTTCTCCATTTTATCAACAACTTCAAAATCTTAACATGGTATCAGAGCGATACCTTGATTACGATTCCGCTGTTGAATGTGAAGAAGATGCAACTTCCATTGATGTTACTGATTCGGTTTCTGCACACATTGTTCAAGTTCAAGGTTCTGATTTTGCAGCCATGGAGGAAAAGAATTCTGCATTCTTTGTCGGCAGTTTCAGTCAAGATTCATAATCTGAAATGGTGCAGATGATATTCCTATTGAGACAATCAAGCTTTCAATTGAAGAAAGATCCATCAAATTGGAGAAATCGATTGCTTCCTATTGACCTCTGAATCTGAATTGGTAACAGAAAGGAAAGAGCGAGGATTTGGTTTTGAAGATGACGAATTTGTTCCTTCTTGTAATGAAGAAAGCTTCATGGAGTGTCAATATGATACCACCTTTGGTAGCAAGAATTGGTTCGATTTGCCTCATCTTGGTGTCTCCGACGACGGTTATGCGATCGCCAATTCAAGAACCATTTTCATCTTTCTTCCTTCGTATAAGGTCCGCTTCTCATCTTCTAAGCTTGAGAAATTGGGTTCAACAACAACAACGCTGAAGCGAATCAATTTCTTCTTCAATCTATGTGGTGTCTATATTGAAGTGTTTGATCCCGGTGGAATTATGTCAGTGCTTTACAATTTTGCTATTATGCTCTCCACTCTGTCAATTTTCGATTCAATTTCACTCTTCCCTTTCGATCCAGGTGGCACTTTGAAAAACATTTTCTTTTCCTTCGCATTATAGCCATCAATTTTCCCTTTCTCCGACATTTTGGCAATTCGGCTGCATATTCTTTGTTCTTGATTGCGTTTCTTTTGGAAGTTGAATTGAACCTTGATAGAATACATTGTTGTTATTGTCATTTGCTGTTTGATCTTTTGTTTTCCAAACTCATACTAAGAATTCTCTTACTATGAGTTTGAGGGAGGCTGTTACAATATAAGTCAGTAGTGCACAATTGTTCAAGTTTTGGTTCTACAACATTGTTCAAGATTGATTGGTGGTTAGCTACTAAAGACTTCAATTGTATATCAATCAAATGGTTGTTGAGGTTTGAAAATTCATTCATGGTTTGATATTGAATATTGAAGACAGTTTTGGATTATGTGTTGGCTGCTACAATTTTGAGAGCTATTAGTGTTGCAGTAATGTAGTTATTGTATTGTTATTGTAAGTGCACCAGTTCATTCCCTTGTTTTAATAATTGTCAAAACACATGAAAATAGAGTGGAACATATTTTGGCAACATTAGAAATGACTTGACAGCGAAAAACTATTTTTAAACTTTGAAAAATTGATTTTAAGGTATTTTGTATCGATACATAATCACTTGTATCGATACAAATGTCCTGAAATTACTTCAGACTGATTTTGTGCATTTTGTATCGATACATACTTCGTTTGTATCGATACAAAACTGGTGTCTCAGGGGCAGAGAGTCTCTTGTGTATCGAATCATGCTTGCATGTATCGATACATACCTATATCTCTCAGAAAACCAGAGAGTGCATGATGTATCGAATCATGCTTGCATGCTTCGATACATATCAGTCAAGATTTCAAGAAACTGATGTATGTATTGATACACACACGTGTTTGTATCGATACATAAGTCAAATTTTCACATTTGAACGCTGGTCAAAGGGTTTGTATCGATACAAACCTTCATATGTATCGATACAAGTCTGTTCTGTTTTGCCTAAATTTGCTCAATTCTATTTTCTCTATAAATAGCAATATGAGTTTTTGTTGTAAGGATGAGAATCCATCTGAAAAACACATTTGATCAAAATTTGAGAGAGATTTTGGATCAAAGACTTATTCAACACAAGTTCATCATCTTCTATCAAATCACTTCCAATTTGAGATTGAGTATGGGATCACTCAAGGGTTCTTAGTTGATTTGGTGGATAACGTTCGGTGCAATTCGCGGTGAATCAGAATTGCGATCGGGTTGAATTGCGTTGGAGGTTTGGGTTCTCATCAAGGGTTCAAGATTGTGCGATATCTTGAAGGTTCAACATCGAGGAAGCGAGGTAATCAGCTGGACGTTCGTTGCGGGGGTTTTCGGTTCGAAGACGGCGCAAGATTGGAACGTTGGAATCAGAGGTAGAAGCTTCGCGAGGTGTTGAGGTTGCATCGCTCAATTTGCATTAGATTCAATATAGGGTTATTCGAGTCTTTGTAAATTGTGCACTAAAGCGTTTTTAATAAAATCGCTCAAATCGTCCGTTTGACGATTTGGGGGGAGACGTACCCGGCCGACCGCGAGGACGACACGAAAGCTGTGGGAACTCCCTAATCAACTGTTTGCGTTCTTCTTTCCTTATACTCTTTACTTTTCGAATTATCATTAATTGATCAATTGAATTTTGTGATCGTAAGTGTTCATCAAAATTCAATTGAATTTGTCTTGAATTGTGATTGTGTATAACTTGAATTATTGGAACTTGCTGTGGTTTATCTTAGTAATTTGATTGCAATACATAACCCAATTCAATTTATCATTAAACGCTCCAAGGCTTGTACTACCTTTCCTTTGATCGAAGGGTGCAAAGTAGACTACCGATCCGGTGGGCTTCCGCGTACTCGAAAATATTTTGAAAAACTCGTGTAGAAAGAGTCACTTATTCACCCCCCTCTAAGTGATCGCCAAGTAGTCTAACAAGTGGCATCAAGAGCCCGGTTCGATTTTAAACGATTAAACCGAGTAATTTGTGCCTATTATTAGAAAACATGGCGTTTGCACCCAAAGGGGCTTATAATAGGGCTCCTATATTCAATGGAGACCATTTCGATTATTGAAAAAGTAGTATGCGCATACACATCAATTCTTTTGATGGTGATGTGTGGGATGCCATTGAAAACGGTCGCTTTGTTCCAACCACGACCGATAACAATGGTGTTGTCACTATCACGCCTATGGCACAATGGACGGTTGACGATAAAAAGAAAGTCAATTACGATGCGAAAGCTCAAAACATTTTAATCACATCCTTAGGGATTGAGCAATTTTATCATGTTTCGCATTGTACACCGGCTAAGGAAATGTGGGACACATTGGTTACTCACTTTGAGGGTACCGATGAAGTCAAAATATCTAAGATAAACACATTAACTCAAGAGTTCGAAGTGTTTCATATGCAAGATGGTGAAACCATTGCGGATATGCAACAAAGATTTGTAAAAATTACCAACAAGTTACATGGTCTAGGTAAACCAATCACAAATCAAGATGCTACTAATAAGATTTTGAGATGTCTTAATAGGTCTTGGCAACCAAAGGTCTCCGCGATAAAAGAAGCGAATGATCTTACTCAACTAAGCCTCACGGTTTTATTTGGCAAACTCAAGGAACATGAACATGTACTAAGTGTGTTAGAAAAGAAAGAAAAAAGTGCTAAGAAGGAGAAACAAGCGGATAAAGATAAAGAGAAGGATAAGAGGTCGATTGCTCTTAAGGCCTCCACATCCAAGTCCAAAAAGGTAGAGCAAAAGGAAAGTAGCTTAAGTGATAAAGAGTGGGAAGACTATGAAATGGAAATATTTGTTCGAAGATTTTACAAGTATGCAAAGGTACATGGTATAAAGTTTTCGAAGGAAAATGGTCCCAAGTCACGAAAGCAATCAAGGGATGATATAGAGAATGAGAAGAGCAAGCCTAGTAGAAAGTGTTATGAATGTGGCAAATCCGATCATTTAAAACCGGAATGTCCATTCTATAACAAAAGAAAGGGAAAGTCCTCCGAGAAAAATCACAAAGGTAAAAGAGCTTATGTTGCTTGGGATAGTGCAAGCGAAGATGGATCTAGGTCCAAGAGCTCAAGTGAAGAGGATGAAGAACGCGCTCATGTGGTACTCATGACCGGTTCACCTAGTAAAGGCAAGAAACATCACAAATGTTAAGTAAGTGATTCTAGCTCTATCTCTAATGATAGTCCCTCATATGATGAACTTCAAAACGCTTTTGAAAAACTATATGGTGAAGCCACTAATGCATTTAAGAAATTGGCTAAAAGGAAGAAAGTGATTTCCCTTTTAGAGTCACAAATTGTAAAATTACAAGATGAATTAGAGGCGTTAAAACTTACCATGGTTAATTCAAAAGATGATTTTGAAGATGATAATTCATCAAAGCATGATTGTGATTCTTGTTGTATTTGGAAAGGAGAAGTGAAAAACCTTCAAGCCAAATTAGATAAGGCTCATAAGTCATCTAGGAATGATTTTGATGCTTGTTGTGTTTGGCAAGGAGAGGTGAAAACCCTTCAAGCCAAACTAGATGAAGCCCTTGTATCAAAAGTTACTTTTGTGGATATACCAAAGAATTTTAACAAACCTAAGATTAGGCCTTCTAAAAATGACAAATTTGTTAAAAAGAAATTGAATCCCAAAAGTAAAATTTTGGGTCACACGGATCATTCCAATGTTATATGTTATTATTGTTGTACTAAGGGACATACTATTGCAAAGTGTCAAACAAGAAAAGTTTTGATACCAAAAGGCATAATGCAATGGATTCCTAAGTCCAACATAGTTTGCACTAACCACATAGGACCCAATGAAGATTGGGGACCTCTTTCAAATGTTTAAAGTATTAGGAAAACGTCTTGAACCATTGACGAGAGACACCGACAACAATGTCGTTCAAGACATACAAAGGTGTAAAGGGATGAGAAAAGATTTGACTCAATACTCATGAAAGTTGTGGAGCTTGATCACCTCCTAATGCTTAATACTTAAGGGAAGATTCCTATCTCAACTTTATTCCTTATTCCTTACTTTGCATTTATGTTTTCTTTTGTGTGGTTCTTTGCTCATATACATATATTCCAAATTTAATATGAAATTTGGTATGATATTTGTCTAATCCTCTATTTCCAAAAATTTCGCTCAATGATATTGATAAGTTGTTGAGACTCATATGTAAAACTGGGGATTTGACAAAAATCATGACAAATGACATATTAAGTTCATATCCATGTTTGTATATGTTTATTTATAATTATAATATATTGTTGTGGATAAAATGTAAATGCTTTGTCTTGGTACCTTGATTGAACAATGTGAATTTTTGCTTTGATAGTTTTCGTCACATTCATAATATTTGTACCTTGGTGAATAGATGTGTTTCATACATACATATTTGTATAAGGTCATAAAGATTTTTTTCGAACATCTCTTTGTTTGTTGTAACTCTATGACTTTAATACTTATTTTGGTTGTATGACTATTATGGATATCTTGTTTCATGTATGAATGGTTTATGCATGATAGTTCTTAATTATATCGTGTAAGACCCAAGATTCCACTGTACAGTTTTTCTAAGGAACTTTAGTGTCGGCTAAGTTTTTAGGGTTTTTGGCGAAGCGTTTTCATGAGTATTGTCGCGATTATAGGATTTTGCTGTAATTGAGCCTGTTTTGTGCTTGTGCGCTGTAAAGGCACAGACTTTCGGGTCGTGATCCTCTTTTAAGTATGAGGAGATTTCTGTGAAGCCAGAAATCCGAGTTTTGGGTTATTCTCGTCTTTGGAAAAACGAGTAGGAATTTTAACCGCTGTTGGAAATTTTTACGATGTCTGAATTCCGTAGAAATTTAGATGGGAGTTTTTTATATCGGCGTGAGTTAGGATATGTTGTCAGAATAATTTTCGAGGGTGAGGAAGAAAATTACAGTCGGGGAAAAAGATTTAGCGATAATATTTGGAAACGGTTTACGACGAACGTTTATTTGATAGATTTTATATTTTTGTGATTTCCTTCCGTTAGCGAGGTGCGACTCGTTTACGAGCGGACGCGAGAGCTGAGATGTGAGGAAGCTTAAAAAATATCTTGGAAGGATAAGCTTAGAATTGATCCAATGGCTAGGATTAAGTCTTAGAAACTTTACACTATTTGATCTAATGGTCCACATGCAACAAGACTATGACTTTTTGGTCATAAGGAGACTTGGCAAAAATCACAAACTCACCCCCTTCTCTTGTTGTTGGCCGTGAGCTTCTTCTTCTTCCAACCCTTGAGAGAAATTTCAATCATTCACCAAATTGATCCATTTCAAGCTTGTTGGAACCATAGGAATTGCAAGTAGTATCTTCTCTAAGGTAACTAGACTTATCCTTTCCTCTTAGTTGGTCAAACTCATGGAGTTTGTTGGATTTTTTAGTTTATGTTCTTGAGAAATTTTTGTTAGAAAATGTTCATAAATGATTTTTGTTCCATGAGAGTTGCTCATGAGTGTTTAACTAGGTTGTTTAGAACTAGATGGTTTGTATTCCATGAGTTTGATGAGAATCTCATGAAGAAATTGGATTAGGGTTTTGGAGAAAAATTCTAATTGATCAAGAACATGGAAAATTGTTTTAGCTTTTGTGTTTAATGAATTGTTTCAAGACTTTTAGAGAAATGGATGTGCGAAAAATAGTTTTGTTTTGAAAAACAAGAAATTTGTTCTTGAGAGTTCAAGAGAAAACTTTTATGAATTTTAGTTTGTGTTTTGAAAAGTATTTGTTGTTCAAATAAATGATTTTGGAAACTAAGTGATCAATGCCATGGTTGTGCAATGAAAAATGTTTGAACTACCTTTGTTTTTGGATTCTGGCCGAAATGGACAGGGGTATTTTCGTCCTTTTAAAATTGTTTTTGTGACCTGAAAACTTAACTATTTGATCCGTCTTTTCGAGACGAAGATTTCGGCGTATGGCTCATCTCGATCGGATAAAGATTGAATGAGTTATGACCATTTTATTTGAAAGGAAAAACTTGTAACTTGTGATGCAAGAAAACTTTATTTTTTTGTGAAAATTTTGTAAGAGTTTGGGTGTTGATTTCAAATGGTTTTATTGTGTGAAATTGATTACTTTGGTGTTAGAAATAAAAGTAATCCATAGTGCATTTTGAAACGAAATTATTTTCGCGTAGCGAGAAAATTGTATTTAACTTCGTGAATTTTTAATCACTATGGGGAGAACTCGAAATCACTAAGTGAGAGTGTTAGAAAGTACCTTAGACCCCTATAGATTTTTGGGCTTTGGTTTCGTTGCGATAGAATACAGTGAGAGTATTTTATTGGCATTACGCTGCTTAAATTTTAGGTAGCGTGAATAGTGGATTTGAGCCTAGTAGTTGTGAGGGAACAACCATAGGTCTTGATCCATTAGTAGCCGATCTAGAACTTATTTGAGTAACCAATTAGAATGTGGTATTAACTTAGATAAGTTATGTTTTGTAAAAGGTTAAGAGGATTAGCCAAATTGGAGTTTTCGTCGAGGGGGGCGGTTATTGCTCGCGTAATGTAAGTTGTGCGTGTTGGAATGCTTGCTGAGGTAAGGGCTCCACTTTATTTCTGTCTTTTCACTGAGTTATAACATGTTTGTTGGTTATTTTCGGTGATGCGTGTTTGTGTGTTTGGCATGTATGTGTTATGTATTCTCGTGATGAGAAAGTGTTTACAATACGTGCGTTGTTTTACATATGATTGGAGATGTATGTATGAACATGTGGGTGAATACATATGATTGGAAATGTATGTATGTTTGTTGTGGTTTGTTACATATGATTGGATATGTATGTATGTTGTTGGGATGGTTTACATATGCTAGGGAGGTATGTATTTGTTGCATTAGTATACATGGGGAATCGTATGCTCATGCATTATTAGTGCGTAGTGGCGGGAGTGGACTACGAGGTGTGGTTGCGGGAGTGGACCCACCTGATTCTTATAGGGTTTTATTGAGTTCAACACATGGTTGCGGGAGTGGACCATGGGGTGTGATTGCGGGAGTGGATCCACCTTAATCCTTTGTGATTTTGTTGAGTTTGATACATGGTTGCGGGAGTGGACCATGGGGTGTGATTGCGGGAGTGGATCCACCTTAATCCTTTGTGATTTTGTTGAGTTTGATACATGGTTGCGGGAGTGGACCATGGGGTGTGATTGCGGGAGTGGATCCACCTTAATCCTTTGTGATTTTGTTGAGTTCGATACATGGTTGCGGGAGTGGACCATGGGGTGTGATTGCGGGAGTGGATCCACCTTAATCCTTTGTGATTTTGTTGAGTTCGATACATGGTTGCGGGAGTGGACCATGGGGTGTGATTGCGGGAGTGGATCCACCTTAACCTTGTGATTTCGTTGGTGTTTTAGTAGGGGGTTGGACCTACAGTTCCGGAACTCATGCATTGTGGTAGCTAGGGTTAGTACCACGCATTGTAGAGGTTGCATTATAGGCTCTGTGTGCATTGCTTATATGAACCCGTTGGTGGGAATTGCTTTGGTGGTTAAGAGCTTTCTCTTGTGTTTTGTGGAATTATTGTTATGTGTACAATCTTTCGCACCGGTTATATATATATATACCTTTTATTTTGTGGTGACCCTTTCTTTCATTTGCGGGCTCGTCCCACCCAGATGATGGGTTAGGTCGTGGTGACGACGGTGGCTGTTCCAGGCCCCAGTGAGATGTTGGAGCTTTAGCTTAGTTAGACTATGCGCCGGTGTGGGTTGTACACCGTGTTTTTTTGGGTTTAGGCATAGGATTCTAACTTGTGTTGTTGTAAGTATTTGAATACTTAGACTTGGATTGTAATTATTCAGGAATACACTTTGCTTGTCGAAGCACCTTATGGTAATGAGTTCTTTTGTATATTTGAATGCCGGCTCATTTAAAATCTTTTATGCGTAACTCTGATGTGTATAAAAAAAAAAAAGTAATGTCTTTTCGGGCCTTTGAAAAACAGGTTGTTACAATTGGTATCAGAGCACGATTTTAGATCTTCAAAGGGAAAGTGTGCACTTGAGTCGTTAGTCCAGAGTCGGTTAGAACATAGCTAGAGTTGTGTTAGTTCTAGCGGTTGTTTTTGTTGTGTTATGGGTTATGTGGTAGGTTATCTTGTGTTTAGCATGGGATATGCCTAGACACTGGTTTGTGTCTTACTGAGGTAATGCAGGGAGTGAGGCTTCAGTAAGTGTAATTGTGAAACCCCCAAGCCTTGGTCGAATTTAGTCGACAAGTGTCTCTAAATTCCTTAGATGCGGCAGTCCGAAGATGACGGACTTGAGCGAACAAGAACTACAAGTGATTCTTGAAAGTAATATAATGGATGGGAAGTGGCGTTAGATGTTGCCACTCAGAGGTGCTGGTTATGGACGAGTGAACGTCAATTGATAAAGGATTTTAAGTAAGGATCAGATTGGGACGACCTTTTGAAGATGATATTGGATGTCCGTCTGGTGAGTTCAGACGAGACTTGATGAAGTCGTTCAGTTATCAAGAGGATGCAACCACTGTAGAATGGTGGAACATGCAGAGATGTCAGTTGGATTTAATTACAATGATTGGATAATAATTGAGGCAACTTGAATTGGAATTAAAGGACGTTGTACGTCCAGAGTGGGGAAACCTGGTGGTGTTATACGGCATTATGCGAACGATGGGTACCTTAAGGGTTTAATTCAAGTGTGTGAGATAAATTAGATTCGAAACTAAGATTAGTAAGGATGAATCTTGTGAGGATTGAAGGTAGGAGACCAAGTATCACGTTGATAAGTGACAATCTATACATAGTTCGGGAGATAGTAGGTATAGATGTCGATGTGAGATACAACGATAGGTAATTGATTGTTGAATAAAGATGGATGTGGAGCGATATTTAGGTAAAGAACGAGGAGTTCAACCTTTGAAAGTGAGTTGCACATCACTGATAGGTGATAATAGAGGTGTTTAATATGGAAATGTCCAGATAATTGTAGCAGTGTAAGCTAGAATTGTTAATTATTGGCAAGTAACCCATAAGAGAAAGTAAACTGGTTTAGCCGTTTGAGGGTATTAGTCAAGAGTTGGGTAGAGATCCTGAGTGGATGCACATTTAAGTTAACGATTTTGATCGACCTAGAGGGTTGAAGGACCAATCGAATGGAAAAGAGATTCGTATGTGAGTAGACGGTTCGGCGTATTCACTGAGTTGCGGAATTATGGATATCGGTAGAACGGAAAATTCTTCTATAGAGAAGACAACTTGTTCGGAATGTAATGGTTTTGGTGGTACCTGCCGTGGTGGCATTGTATTACTGTTGAATGATGTTCAACGGATGTTTCATGAGTGGAATCATGAGAGCTTGAACGATGTGTTTTGAGTGTTGTGTCTTACGACTTCGACCTGGTATTCGTAAGAGATCGAGGGAACCATTAAGAAAAACCTCGAAAGATTTGTGGAACCCTTGTGACTCGGAGGACATTGAGCATAAGCGGAATGAAGCATCGTTTAAGTTGGGAAAAGATGGTCTAAACCACCATCATGATTGTCGACTAATTATTGACAAATTGAGGAACTGATCATCCTTAGTCTCTTGTTGATAATAGACGGAGTCGTGTTGACTGGAAATGACTAGTTTTGCCGGTTTTGCTGGTGCGCAGAAAGTTTCGGTGTTTCTTTTTGGAGGGTAGCCAGTAACTGCTTCGCGTGAACCTAGGGAAATTGGCTATGTCGCGGAGGCGAAAGAGGTGACTTTGGAAATTTTTGTTTGTGGGCACTAGGATCTTTGGGAACTAGAGGTTGTGAACCTCTGTTGTGAGGTTAATTTTTGAGTGGTGAACTCGTTGAGAGTTGCGGTTGGTGCACGGTTGTGCCAGTGTGTTGGTGAGAGTATCTGTGTGACTTCACCCGGTGTTAGCATCTGTGTGGCTGCACCTAATCCTGAGGGATTTTGTTGTGTTGGTGATGGTAATAATTAGTTGAGTTGTTACTCTTACCTTTAGTTTCGAGGACGAAACTTCTTTTTGGAGGGTAGTAATGTAAGACCCAAGATTCCACTGTACAGTTTTTCTAAGGAACTTTAGTGTCGGCTAAGTTTTTAGGGTTTTTGGCGAAGCGTTTTCATGAGTATTGTCGCGATTATAGGATTTTGCTGTAATTGAGCCTGTTTTGTGCTCGTGCGCTGTAAAGGCACAGACTTTCGGGTCGTGATCCTCTTTTAAGTATGAGGAGATTTCTGTGAAGCCAGAAATCCGAGTTTTGGGTTATTCTCGTCTTTGGAAAAACGAGTAGGAATTTTAACCGCTGTTGGAAATTTTTACGATGTCTGAATTCCGTAGAAATTTAGATGGGAGTTTTATATATCGGCGTGAGTTAGGATATGTTGTCAGAATAATTTTCGAGGGTGAGGAAGAAAATTACAGTCGGGGAAAAAGATTTAGTGATAATATTTGGAAACGGTTTACGACGAACGTTTATTTGATAGATTTTATATTTTTGTGATTTCCTTCCGTTAGCGAGGTGCGACTCGTTTACGAGCGGACGCGAGAGCTGAGATGTGAGGAAGCTTAAAAAATATCTTGGAAGGATAAGCTTAGAATTGATCCAATGACTAGGATTAAGTGTTAGAAACTTTACACTATTTGATCTAATGGTCCACATGCAACAAGACTATGACTTTTTGGTCATAAGGAGACTTGGCAAAAATCACAAACTCACTCCCTTCTCTTGTTGTTGGCCGTGAGCTTCTTCTTTTTCCAACCCTTGAGAGAAATTTCAATCATTCACCAAATTGATCCATTTCAAGCTTGTTGGAACCATAGGAATTGCAAGTAGTATCTTCTCTAAGGTAACTAGACTTCTCCTTTCCTCTTAGTTGGTCAAACTCATGGAGTTTGTTGGATTTTTTAGTTTATGTTCTTGAGAAATTTTTGTTAGAAAATGTTCATAAATGATTTTTGTTCCATGAGAGTTGCTCATGAGTGTTTAACTAGGTTGTTTAGAACTAGATGGTTTGTATTCCATGAGTTTGATGAGAATCTCATGAAGAAATTGGATTAGGGTTTTGGAGAAAAATTCTAATTGATCAAGAACATGGAAAATTGTTTTAGCTTTTGTGTTTAATGAATTGTTTCAAGACTTTTAGAGAAATGGATGTGTGAAAAATAGTTTTGTTTTGAAAAACAAGAAATTTGTTCTTGAGAGTTCTAGAGAAAACTTTTATGAATTTTAGTTTGTGTTTTGAAAAGTATTTGTTGTTCAAATAAATTATTTTGGGAACTAAGTGATCAATGCCATGGTTGTGCAATGAAAAATGTTT
The DNA here is from genome assembly GCA_030408175.1 of Trifolium repens. Taxonomy (NCBI): domain Eukaryota; kingdom Viridiplantae; phylum Streptophyta; class Magnoliopsida; order Fabales; family Fabaceae; genus Trifolium; species Trifolium repens. The sequence goes on along the minus strand of CP125845.1, from coordinate 33,018,207 downwards.
GAACTACCTTTGTTTTTGGATTCTGGCCGAAATGGACAGGGGTATTTTTGTCCTTTTAAAATTGTTTTTGTGACCTGAAAACTTAACTATTTGATCCGTCTTTTCGAGACGAAGATTTCGGCGTATGGCTCATCTCGATCGGATAAAGATTGAATGAGTTATGACCATTTTATTTGAAAGGAAAAACTTGTAACTTGTGATGCAAGAAAACTTTATTTTTTTGTGAAAATTTTGTAAGAGTTTGGGTGTTGATTTCAAATGGTTTTATTGTGTGAAATTGATTACTTTGGTGTTAGAAATAAAAGTAATCCATAGTGCATTTTGAAACGAAATTATTTTCGCGTAGCGAGAAAATTGTATTTAACTTCGTGAATTTTTAATCACTATGGGGAGAACTCGAAATCACTAAGTGAGAGTGTTAGAAAGTACCTTAGACCCCTATAGATTTTTGGGCTTTGGTTTCGTTGCGATAGAATACAGTGAGAGTATTTTATTGGCATTACGCTGCTTAAATTTTAGGTAGCGTGAATAGTGGATTTGAGCCTAGTAGTTGTGAGGGAACAACCATAGGTCTTGATCCATTAGTAGCCGATCTAGAACTTATTTGAGTAACCAATTAGAATGTGGTATTAACTTAGATAAGTTATGTTTTGTAAAAGGTTAAGAGGATTAGCCAAATTGGAGTTTTCGTCGAGGGGGGCGGTTATTGCTCGCGTAATGTAAGTTGTGCGTGTTGGAATGCTTGCTGAGGTAAGGGCTCCACTTTATTTCTGTCTTTTCACTGAGTTATAACATGTTTGTTGGTTATTTTCGGTGATGCGTGTTTGTGTGTTTGGCATGTATGTGTTATGTATTCTCGTGATGAGAAAGTGTTTACAATACGTGCGTTGTTTTACATATGATTGGAGATGTATGTATGAACATGTGGGTGAATACATATGATTGGAAATGTATGTATGTTTGTTGTGGTTTGTTACATATGATTGGATATGTATGTATGTTGTTGGGATGGTTTACATATGCTAGGGAGGTATGTATTTGTTGCATTAGTATACATGGGGAATCGTATGCTCATGCATTATTAGTGCGTAGTGGCGGGAGTGGACTACGAGGTGTGGTTGCGGGAGTGGACCCACCTGATTCTTATAGGGTTTTATTGAGTTCAACACATGGTTGCGGGAGTGGACCATGGGGTGTGATTGCGGGAGTGGATCCACCTTAATCCTTTGTGATTTTGTTGAGTTTGATACATGGTTGCGGGAGTGGACCATGGGGTGTGATTGCGGGAGTGGATCCACCTTAATCCTTTGTGATTTTGTTGAGTTTGATACATGGTTGCGGGAGTGGACCATGGGGTGTGATTGCGGGAGTGGATCCACCTTAATCCTTTGTGATTTTGTTGAGTTCGATACATGGTTGCGGGAGTGGACCTTGGGGTGTGATTGCGGGAGTGGATCCACCTTAATCCTTTGTGATTTTGTTGAGTTCGATACATGGTTGCGGGAGTGGACCATGGGGTGTGATTGCGGGAGTGGATCCACCTTAACCTTGTGATTTCGTTGGTGTTTTAGTAGGGGGTTGGACCTACAGTTCCGGAACTCATGCATTGTGGTAGCAAGGGTTAGTACCACGCATTGTAGAGGTTGCATTATAGGCTCTGTGTGCATTGCTTATATGAACCCGTTGGTGGGAATTGCTTTGGTGGTTAAGAGCTTTCTCTTGTGTTTTGTGGAATTATTGTTATGTGTACAATCTTTCGCACCGGTTATATATATATATACCTTTTATTTTGTGGTGACCATTTCTTTCATTTGCGGGCTCATCCCACCCAGATGATGGGTTAGGTCGTGGTGACGACGGTGGCTGTTCCAGGCCCCAGTCAGATGTTGGAGCTTTAGCTTAGTTAGACTATGCGCCGGTGTGGGTTGTACACCGTGTTTTTTTGGGTTTAGGCATAGGATTCTAACTTGTGTTGTTGTAAGTATTTGAATACTTAGACTTGGATTGTAATTATTCAGGAATACACTTTGCTTGTCGAAGCACCTTATGGTAATGAGTTCTTTTGTATATTTGAATGCCGGCTCATTTAAAATCTTTTATGCGTAACTCTGATGTGTATAAAAAAAAAAAAGTAATGTCTTTTCGTGCCTTTGAAAAACAGGTTGTTACAATTGGTATCAGAGCACGATTTTAGATCTTCAAAGGGAAAGTGTGCACTTGAGTCGTTAGTCCAGAGTCGGTTAGAACATAGCTAGAGTTGTGTTAGTTCTAGCGGTTGTTTTTGTTGTGTTATGGGTTATGTGGTAGGTTATCTTGTGTTTAGCATGGGATATGCCTAGACACTGGTTTGTGTCTTACTGAGGTAATGCAGGGAGTGAGGCTTCAGTAAGTGTAATTGTGAAACCCCCAAGCCTTGGTCGAATTTAGTCGACAAGTGTCTCTAAATTCCTTAGATGCGGCAGTCCGAAGATGACGGACTTGAGCGAACAAGAACTACAAGTGATTCTTGAAAGTAATATAATGGATGGGAAGTGGCGTTAGATGTTGCCACTCAGAGGTGCTGGTTATGGACGAGTGAACGTCAATTGATAAAGGATTTTAAGTAAGGATCAGATTGGGACGACCTTTTGAAGATGATATTGGATGTCCGTCTGGTGAGTTCAGACGAGACTTGATGAAGTCGTTCAGTTATCAAGAGGATGCAACCACTGTAGAATGGTGGAACATGCAGAGATGTCAGTTGGATTTAATTACAATGATTGGATAATAATTGAGGCAACTTGAATTGGAATTAAAGGACGTTGTACGTCCAGAGTGGGGAAACCTGGTGGTGTTATACGGCATTATGCGAACGATGGGTACCTTAAGGGTTTAATTCAAGTGTGTGAGATAAATTAGATTCGAAACTAAGATTAGTAAGGATGAATCTTGTGAGGATTGAAGGTAGGAGACCAAGTATCACGTTGATAAGTGACAATCTATACATAGTTCGGGAGATAGTAGGTATAGATGTCGATGTGAGATACAACGATAGGTAATTGATTGTTGAATAAAGATGGATGTGGAGCGATATTTAGGTAAAGAACGAGGAGTTCAACCTTTGAAAGTGAGTTGCACATCACTGATAGGTGATAATAGAGGTGTTTAATATGGAAATGTCCAGATAATTGTAGCAGTGTAAGCTAGAATTGTTAATTATTGGCAAGTAACCCATAAGAGAAAGTAAACTGGTTTAGCCGTTTGAGGGTATTAGTCAAGAGTTGGGTAGAGATCCTGAGTGGATGCACATTTAAGTTAACGATTTTGATCGACCTAGAGGGTTGAAGGACCAATCGAATGGAAAAGAGATTCGTATGTGAGTAGACGGTTCGGCGTATTCACTGAGTTGCGGAATTATGGATATCGGTAGAACGGAAAATTCTTCTATAGAGAAGACAACTTGTTCGGAATGTAATGGTTTTGGTGGTACCTGCCGTGGTGGCATTGTATTACTGTTGAATGATGTTCAACGGATGTTTCATGAGTGGAATCATGAGAGCTTGAACGATGTGTTTTGAGTGTTGTGTCTTACGACTTCGACCTGGTATTCGTAAGAGATCGAGGGAACCATTAAGAAAAACCTCGAAAGATTTGTGGAACCCTTGTGACTCGGAGGACATTGAGCATAAGCGGAATGAAGCATCGTTTAAGTTGGGTAAAGATGGTCTAAACCACCATCATGATTGTCGACTAATTATTGGCAAATTGAGGAACTGATCATCCTTAGTCTCTTGTTGATAATAGACGGAGTCGTGTTGACTGGAAATGACTAGTTTTGCCGGTTTTGCTGGTGCGCAGAAAGTTTCGGTGTTTCTTTTTGGAGGGTAGCCAGTAACTGCTTCGCGTGAACCTAGGGAAATTGGCTATGTCGCGGAGGCGAAAGAGGTGACTTTGGAAATTTTTGTTTGTGGGCACTAGGATCTTTGGGAACTAGAGGTTGTGAACCTCTGTTGTGAGGTTAATTTTTGAGTGGTGAACTCGTTGAGAGTTGCGGTTGGTGCACGGTTGTGCCAGTGTGTTGGTGAGAGTATCTGTGTGACTTCACCCGGTGTTAGCATCTGTGTGGCTGCACCTAATCCTGAGGGATTTTGTTGTGTTGGTGATGGTAATAATTAGTTGAGTTGTTACTCTTACCTTTAGTTTCGAGGACGAAACTTCTTTTTGGAGGGTAGTAATCTATGAAGCCCCGATACGGGACACGATACGGATACGATACGATACCGATACGCCGATACGTGAAAATTTTTAAAATTTCCAATCCGATACTGTCGCGATACGTTATTTAAAAATTTAAGTTAAAATTAAATATATAAATACACAATATATAAACATACATAAAATCAATAATATTAATAATTAAAAGCAGAAAACATCTATTCTTATACTAAAATTTTGAGACAAGTTCAAACGCTTAACTACCTATTACAGTATATAGTAGGATACCATAGTTTTTTTTTTTTAAAAAAAGTAAAAAATTATATTGACAAAGGAAAAACACAAGAAGTGCTAAAGATACAAACAAGTATGTCTGATACAGGAGCATTATAATAACTCAAAGTCAATTAATACTGAAAACTCCCAAGGTCTGATACATGAGAACATCTTAAGTTAGTCCCCAGAACATAATGATTACTGATACATTTTAAACTATACGTCTTATTGTAGTGTATTATACAAAAAGAACACCATTAAAACTATCCAAACAAAATCACAAATACTATCCAAAATATAATCTTTGTATCGGACACATATCAGATATTATTTGTTTATTTAAAAATAATGATATAACCGATACTTTTCTGATACGTGTATCGGGATGTATCGGACACGTGTATCGGGTATTATTTTTTATTTAAAAATAATGATTTAATCGATACTCTTCCGATACGAGTATCGGGACGTATCGAAAGAGTATCGGTATCGAGGACGTATCGGACACGATTCGTCACCATTTTTTGAGTATCGGGGCTTCATAGGTAGTAATGTAAGACCCAAGATTCCACTGTACAGTTTTTCTAAGGAACTTTAGTGTCGGCTAAGTTTTTAGGGTTTTTGGCGAAGCGTTTTCATGAGTATTGTCGCGATTATGGGATTTTGCTGTAATTGAGCCTGTTTTGTGCTCGTGCGCTGTAAAGGCACAGACTTTCGGGTCGTGATCCTCTTTTAAGTATGAGGAGATTTCTGTGAAGCCAGAAATCCGAGTTTTGGGTTATTCTCGTCTTTGGAAAAACGAGTAGGAATTTTAACCGCTGTTGGAAATTTTTACGATGTCTGAATTCCGTAGAAATTTAGATGGGAGTTTTATATATCGGCGTGAGTTAGGATATGTTGTCAGAATAATTTTCGAGGGTGAGGAAGAAAATTACAGTCGGGGAAAAAGATTTAGTGATAATATTTGGAAACGGTTTACGACGAACGTTTATTTGATAGATTTTATATTTTTGTGATTTCCTTCCGTTAGCGAGGTGCGACTCGTTTACGAGCGGACGCGAGAGCTGAGATGTGAGGAAGCTTAAAAAATATCTTGGAAGGATAAGCTTAGAATTGATCCAATGACTAGGATTAAGTGTTAGAAACTTTACACTATTTGATCTAATGGTCCACATGCAACAAGACTATGACTTTTTGGTCATAAGGAGACTTGGCAAAAATCACAAACTCACTCCCTTCTCTTGTTGTTGGCCGTGAGCTTCTTCTTTTTCCAACCCTTGAGAGAAATTTCAATCATTCACCAAATTGATCCATTTCAAGCTTGTTGGAACCATATGAATTGCAAGTAGTATCTTCTCTAAGGTAACTAGACTTCTCCTTTCCTCTTAGTTGGTCAAACTCATGGAGTTTGTTGGATTTTTTAGTTTATGTTCTTGAGAAATTTTTGTTAGAAAATGTTCATAAATGATTTTTGTTCCATGAGAGTTGCTCATGAGTGTTTAACTAGGTTGTTTAGAACTAGATGGTTTGTATTCCATGAGTTTGATGAGAATCTCATGAAGAAATTGGATTAGGGTTTTGGAGAAAAATTCTAATTGATCAAGAACATGGAAAATTGTTTTAGCTTTTGTGTTTAATGAATTGTTTCAAGACTTTTAGAGAAATGGATGTGTGAAAAATAGTTTTGTTTTGAAAAACAAGAAATTTGTTCTTGAGAGTTCTAGAGAAAACTTTTATGAATTTTAGTTTGTGTTTTGAAAAGTATTTGTTGTTCAAATAAATTATTTTGGGAACTAAGTGATCAATGCCATGGTTGTGCAATGAAAAATGTTTGAACTACCTTTGTTTTTGGATTCTGGCCGAAATGGACAGGGGTATTTTTGTCCTTTTAAAATTGTTTTTGTGACCTGAAAACTTAACTATTTGATCCGTCTTTTCGAGACGAAGATTTCGGCGTATGGCTCATCTCGATCGGATAAAGATTGAATGAGTTATGACCATTTTATTTGAAAGGAAAAACTTGTAACTTGTGATGCAAGAAAACTTTATTTTTTTGTGAAAATTTTGTAAGAGTTTGGGTGTTGATTTCAAATGGTTTTATTGTGTGAAATTGATTACTTTGGTGTTAGAAATAAAAGTAATCCATAGTGCATTTTGAAACGAAATTATTTTCGCGTAGCGAGAAAATTGTATTTAACTTCGTGAATTTTTAATCACTATGGGGAGAACTCGAAATCACTAAGTGAGAGTGTTAGAAAGTACCTTAGACCCCTATAGATTTTTGGGCTTTGGTTTCGTTGCGATAGAATACAGTGAGAGTATTTTATTGGCATTACGCTGCTTAAATTTTAGGTAGCGTGAATAGTGGATTTGAGCCTAGTAGTTGTGAGGGAACAACCATAGGTCTTGATCCATTAGTAGCCGATCTAGAACTTATTTGAGTAACCAATTAGAATGTGGTATTAACTTAGATAAGTTATGTTTTGTAAAAGGTTAAGAGGATTAGCCAAATTGGAGTTTTCGTCGAGGGGGGCGGTTATTGCTCGCGTAATGTAAGTTGTGCGTGTTGGAATGCTTGCTGAGGTAAGGGCTCCACTTTATTTCTGTCTTTTCACTGAGTTATAACATGTTTGTTGGTTATTTTCGGTGATGCGTGTTTGTGTGTTTGGCATGTATGTGTTATGTATTCTCGTGATGAGAAAGTGTTTACAATACGTGCGTTGTTTTACATATGATTGGAGATGTATGTATTAACATGTGGGTGAATACATATGATTGGAAATGTATGTATGTTTGTTGTGGTTTGTTACATATGATTGGATATGTATGTATGTTGTTGGGATGGTTTACATATGCTAGGGAGGTATGTATTTGTTGCATTAGTATACATGGGGAATCGTATGCTCATGCATTATTAGTGCGTAGTGGCGGGAGTGGACTACGAGGTGTGGTTGCGGGAGTGGACCCACCTGATTCTTATAGGGTTTTATTGAGTTCAACACATGGTTGCGGGAGTGGACCATGGGGTGTGATTGCGGGAGTGGATCCACCTTAATCCTTTGTGATTTTGTTGAGTTTGATACATGGTTGCGGGAGTGGAGCATGGGGTGTGATTGCGGGAGTGGATCCACCTTAATCCTTTGTGATTTTGTTGAGTTTGATACATGGTTGCGGGAGTGGACCATGGGGTGTGATTGCGGGAGTGGATCCACCTTAATCCTTTGTGATTTTGTTGAGTTCGATACATGGTTGCGGGAGTGGACCATGGGGTGTGATTGCGGGAGTGGATCCACCTTAACCTTGTGATTTCGTTGGTGTTTTAGTAGGGGGTTGGACCTACAGTTCCAGAACTCATGCATTGTGGTAGCTAGGGTTAGTACCACGCATTGTAGAGGTTGCTTTATAGGCTCTGTGTGCATTGCTTATATGAACCCGTTGGTGGGAATTGCTTTGGTGGTTAAGAGCTTTCTCTTGTGTTTTGTGGAATTATTGTTATGTGTACAATCTTTCGCACCGGTTATATATATATATATATATATATACCTTTTATTTTGTGGTGACCCTTTCTTTCATTTGCGGGCTCATCCCACCCAGATGATGAGTTAGGTCGTGGTGACGACGGTGGCTGTTCCAGGCCTCAGTGAGATGTTGGAGCTTTAGCTTAGTTAGACTATGCGCCGGTGTGGGTTGTACACCGTGTTTTTTTGGGTTTAGGCATAGGATTCTAACTTGTGTTGTTGTAAGTATTTGAATACTTAGACTTGGATTGTAATTATTCAGGAATACACTTTGCTTGTCGAAGCACCTTATGGTAATGAGTTCTTTTGTATATTTGAATGCCGGCTCATTTAAAATCTTTTATGCGTAACTCTGATGTGTATAAAAAAAAAAAAGTAATGTCTTTTCGGGCCTTTGAAAAACAGGTTGTTACATATCGTCTCGTATCTTGACGTGATAATTCGTTCATAATGTCGATGTTTTCAATATTCATGCTTTGGTTTTGGTTTGTTGTTCTACATTCCATATGTGTCATGATATTTGGTTTTCGTCATTAGATTACTATTGCATATCTTGTACGTATTTATTTTGATTAGGAAATTTCATCATAAAGTGCATTTCAATAAATGTAAGTGCACGATATGACCATGTTAAAAACGTTTGAACTTGATACTTTTCACGAGTTCTCTTCTTCTTTTTGATATTGTCAAAGGGGGAGAGATTTGGATTGCACAAGCTAAGGATAAAGAGCTAAAGAAGTCTTGGATACTTTCAACCGATCAAACGCATTATGCCATCAACTCAGGGGGAGCGTGCTTATGGTTAGCCTTGATGTAATTGCGTCTGTATACATATTGCTATTTTATTGCATATTAGGTATAGGCTTAGTTTAGCTTATGCAAAGTTTTGACAATTATCAAAAAGGGGGAGAATGTAAGTGCACCAGTTCATTCCCTTGTTTTAATAATTGTCAAAACACATGAAAATAGAGTGGAACATATTTTGGCAACATTAGAAATGACTTGACAGCGAAAAACTATTTTTAAACTTTAAAAAATTGATTTTAAGGTATTTTGTATCGATACATAATCACTTGTATCAATACAAATGTCCTGAAACTACTTCAGACTGATTTTGTGCATTTTGTATCGATACATACTTCGTTTGTATCGATACAAAACTGGTGTCTCAGGGGCAGAGAGTCTCTTGTGTATCGAATCATGCTTGCATGTATCGATACACACCTATATCTCTCAGAAAACCAGAGAGTGCATGATGTATCGAATCATGCTTGCATGCTTCGATACATATCAGTCAAGATTTCAAGAAACTGATGTATGTATTGATACACACACGTGTTTGTATCGATACATAAGTCAAATTTTCACATTTGAACGCTGGTCAAAGGGTTTGTATCGATACAAACCTTCATATGTATCGATACAAGTCTGCTCTGTTTTGCCTAAATTTGCTCAATTCTATTTTCTCTATAAATAGCAATATGAGTTTTTGTTGTAAGGATGAGAATCCATCTGAAAAACACATTTGATCAAAATTTGAGATAGATTTTGGATCAAAGACTTATTCAACACAAGTTCATCATCTTCTATCAAATCACTTCCAATTTGAGATTGAGTATGGGATCAATCAAAGGTTCTTAGTTGATTTGGTGGATAACGTTCGGTGCAATTCGCGGTGAATCAGAATTGCGATCGGGTTGAATTGCGTTGGAGGTTTGGGTTCTCATCAAGGGTTCAAGATTGTGCGATATCTTGAAGGTTCAACATCGAGGAAGCGAGGTAATCAACTGGACGTTCGTTGCGGGGGTTTTCGGTTCGAAGACGGCGCAAGATTGGAACGTTGGAATCAGAGGTAGAAGCTTCGCGAGGTGTTGAGGTTGCATCGCTCAATTTGCATTAGATTCAATATAGGGTTATTCGAGTCTTTGTAAATTGTGCACTAAAGCGTTTTTAATAAAATCGCTCAAATCGTCCGTTTGACGATTTGGGGGGAGACGTACCCGGCCGACCGCGAAGACGACACGAAAGCTGTGGGAACTCCCTAATCAACTGTTTGCGTTCTTCTTTCCTTATACTCTTTACTTTTCGAATTATCATTAATTGATCAATTGAATTTTGTGATTGTAAGTGTTCATCAAAATTCAATTGAATTTGTCTTGAATTGTGATTGTGTATAACTTGAATTATTGGAACTTGCTGTGGTTTATCTTAGTAATTTGATTGCAATACATAACCTAATTCAATTTATCATTAAACGCTCCAAGGCTTGTACTACCTTTCCTTTGATCGAAGGGTGCAAAGTAGACTACCGATCCGGTGGGCTTCCGCGTACTCGAAAATATTTTGAAAAACTCGTTGTGTAGAAAGAGTCACTTATTCACCCCCCTCTAAGTGATCGCCAAGTAGTCTAACAATTATTGCATTTGAAGATCATGCTCTATTGATTTCAGTCATTTAATATACATGTCTTCATATTAATTTCATACATTGTTGGATTTGCTTATGATTCTCTACATCAATGGTGTTGACACATGTGGATAGTTTGGTGCCTCATGTCTGCTTATTTTATGTCAAGTCTACACATGTGAAGATTCAAGAACACATTTGGATTCTATCATATGCAAATTAGCTGGATTTCACATAAGAGAACTGGTTTTCACATTAGAGAAGGATCAGATTTTGCTATTGGTTATTTGCTGCAACTTTCACCTCCATCAGTCATTCATAAAACATTAGCAGTTGAACTACTATATGGTTGGCTTTGGTTAATGAAATTAGGAAATTGATTGCTATTGTTGTTACAGTAGTGAGAATTCCATTCCATTTTCAGTTTTGATTAGCAGGCATATTGATTTTGTTAGAGCTAATCTCCTGTTTACATCTCAAAGTGTGTTGATATTGCAATTAGGGGTGTTAAACTGGATGGATTGGATAAATTTGGATTGTTAATGGATGAATCAAAGTAATCCATCAATCCATTAAAATTCAATCAAAGAATCCAATCCAATCCATCCATTATCATCTTTTCAATGGATGGATATCCATCCGATCCATCTACTAAACTATTTTTATTTTTATAAAACTATTTTTATTAATTGATTAATAATTTTTTTAAAAAATATTTATTAATTGATTATTAAAACAAATTTAGTTATTATTATAATTTTTTTTTATGGATTGATGTGTAATCAAATCAAACCAAATTTCTATTTTAACTAAGCCCAAAAAACCATTTTGGTGAGCCCACTATATTCTTTTTACACCTCCCAAAATTTTTTCCTCTAAAATATCATTTATTTTAATACCAGAATTTAATAATAATATTTTCATAAATAAATTAATAATAAAATAGGTGGTGGGTGGCCGGCGGATCCTGGATTTTTCGGCGACCGGCGGTGGTGGAGCTCCGACTGGTGGCTCCAACGTTGCCTTCAACGATTTATTTTAATAGATTTTTATAAAATTATTAAATTATATTATATTTATATTAATTTAAAAAATTCTTTTTTAGTGATTTTTTTTCCCTCTAAATTATATTATTAAATTCTTTTTTTTTAGTGATATTTTTTTTTCCAGTTTTTATTATGTTGTTAATTTTAAAAAATAGTTTTTATTAAGTTTTTTATTGGTTTGTTTCCGACTTTTTGACAATAAATTATTTACGTGTTATTTTAATATAAATTAATTGTACTATAAAAAATTCAAAAAATATATAGACAAATAAATAAATAAACACTATGTAACGATTAATTGGATTAAAAAAATTTGGTAATGATCCATCTTTAAAAATTATTAACGATTTTAACTTTTTTTTATATTTATTTTTCTTTTTTATTTTTGAATTGTTTGTTTCTTTTATTTAATTTTATTTTTTAAAAAGTGGTTATCCATTGGATATAAAATTGATAATAATTGTAGCATTATTTTTTAAAAACTGTTTCTGAACAATTGTAGCATTATCAACTCATTTTGATTGTGTTACTACTATTATTGCATATTTTGTTTAACAATATTGTAGCATCGGAATGCTTAGCACTGATATGATATGCTATATTTTGAATGGCACAATAGTAGTACTTTGATGGCCTATATTATGTCAAAAACTATGTTCAGGTTGTGCTAAATTTATGTAAAAGATTTGGCCAACTTAATGACTAAAATTTATGTACAAAATTATGTCCAGGTTATGCTAAATTTATGTAAAAAATCTGTCACATTTCTGTCCAAATAATGCCAAATTTGTCACAATTATGTCCAAATTATGTCAAAATCATTGCATCACAATTGGTTCAGGCTATGTTCATAATAGGTTACAAACATGTGTGTTCAGTTTGTGTAAAAGTACTTTTTATGTGTTCAGTTGGTTCAGACTAGTCTGGGCCCATTTTCTACATATTTAGTAGGTAATTCGGACGCTATATAATCTTTTCCACCTCTCTTTTTACACGATTTTCTCCACCTTCCTCTTCAGTGAAGTTTTTGCCTTCCGTGATAACAGAACCATATACCTTAGGATTCAAATACATGTTCAATCTATTCCCACTACCAATTGAGCTATGGATCGAACATATACTTGAATACAAGGTACATGAGGTATTTGACATAATTTGTCATCACCATGGCTATTTGACATCCACACACATGAAGCTTTTCGCAAACTGCATTTGAAGAAGACGAACCACCTATGCTACTTTACATCTTCTTTCTTCTATGCGATTTCGGTCTTCTTCGACAATGGAATAGGAACCCTAATATTTGTCGCTTTCTTCTTTGCATGTTCTGTTATGTGTTTTCTATCCCCTTTTAACATGAAAAATGTAATTTTAATATAAAAGTTAAATGAAAATTACATGTAAATATTCACGCCATAAAAAAATCCTATTCAGTATCTGCCAAATCATTAGTAATTTGACATGCCAACTAAAACTCTAACTTAGGGACCTTTTTAAAAGTTTTGAGATTTTGCAGGGACTAAAATCAAACTTCTTTTACATGGACCAAAATCGAAACAAGGCATAGTTGTTGGGACCATTTTCATATTTAAACCATTTTTAAAATAGGTTTAAATAAGTAAATAGTCTCTATAGTTTTCAGAATTTCGTTTGTAGTCCCTATAAAGATTTTTTTCGCATTTTTTTGTTCCTAGAAAATTTTCTATCACAATTTTTGGTCCCTTTTTATCAAACTCTTTTGAATAATTTTTTGTATTCATTTTTATAATATCATAAGAATATCTCCGATAAAAAATTAGAATTTTTTAACATAAGATGAATTATTTATTAATTTTTATGTGCAAAAAAATAAAAAATTCATATTTAATTGATCTATTGTTAAAAAAAAAATTTACATTTGAAAGAGAGATTCATATAATGTACTAAAGATGACCGCATACGAAATTTTAAAATTTAGTTAGATATACACGATGTGAATAAATAGTAGGGACCAAAAATCAAGACAGGAAATACTTCAAGGACAAAATTAAAAATTAAAAAACTTTAGTTTTCCAAATATATAGAGAGGCTAACAAATGTGCAGATTCAATGGCAAATGCGGGATGCACACTTGATTATGATCTGACGACATATGAGTCTTGCCTGCCGTATCTTTGTAAGTTTAAAAAGTGCAACCTAAAAGGGGATGAATTAGGTTTTAAGACTATTGTGGTTATTTTAGAGATGTTTATGATTTTTTTTTTCCAGAAAGTTTATGATGAATGTATGGATCAATATGTAAAAAAATAAAGGCTTAATTCAACATTTGGTCCCTTATGTTTATTTTAGCTATCAACTTAGTCCTTTATGTTTTAAAAGTTTCAATTTGGTCTCTTATATTTCCACCGTTTGCATAAGTTGGTCCTTTCCGTCAGTTTTGATGTTTCCACCGTTTCAATTGGACATGTGTCCAGGTGTCCACGTTTCTGTCCACGCGTATGCAAAGTGTCTGCCACATGTGACAAAACTGACGAAAAACACCAAATTAAAACCTAAAATAAATATAAGGGACAAAATTGAAACTTTTAAAACATAAGAGATCAAGTTGAAACATAAAATAAACATTAGTAATTTGACATGCCAAAAAATAAAATCCAACTTAGCGACCTTTTTAAAAGTTTTGAGATTTTGTAGGGATAAAATCAAACTTTTTTTACATGGACCAAAATCGAAACAAGGCATAGTTGTTGGGACCATTTTCATATTTAAACCATTTTTAAAATAGGGTTAAATAAGTAAATAGTCTCTATAGTTTTCAGAATTTCCTTTTTAGTCCCTATAAAGATTTTTTTCGCATTTTTTGGTTCTTGGAAATTTTCTATCACAATTTTTGGTCCCTTTTTATCAAACTCTTTTGTATAGCAACCATATAGTCATCAAAATCTCTAAACTTAAAGAAACAACCATCTTCAAAATCTCTGAACCTACTCCAAAGTTTGAAACTATTTTCTTTATAACCCCAACCCATAACAATACCCAAGACATGAGACTTGTTACACCAATTATCCAATTTCTCACCACTCACAACAGTTTGAACCCCACCTCTATAAATCAAACTGTTATTTTCTTTCAAAAACTCACCACCATGGTGAAAGACAACATTGAATGTTTCATCATTTCTATAAAACAAAAAAATCCATTTTTAACAATCAGCCACGTGTCTAATTCCTATTAACCCCCATACATAGAAACATATGAACACCCACACACAATCTACACTACACTAAACCAAGGTTTTAAATCAAGGTCCGTTACCGTAAAAAAGGCCGCGACATAAAGGTTTTGGTTCCTACCGTTACCGTTTTTCAACGTTTTTACATGGTGAAATAAAATCACGCCGAAATGCTGATACGGCCGCGACGAAACACCGATACGGCCGCAACGAAACGCAATACGGCCGCGACAAAATGCTAATAGATATAGACTTCCATTTTTTCCAATAAAAATCTCATTTTTAGTACAAATATGAACATAAATTATAAAGTGGTATCTTTTTTCAACTCTTTTCTAGTTCAAAACTATACATTTATCTCACATTTAAGTTGTTATACATATATTATAGTACAATAACTTTAATAAGATTTGTGCGATATTGTGATTAATTCACACCGCGACGACCGTAATTTGTAACGCGACAGCCGTAACAGCCGAAATCGCGAAATCCTTAACGCAACCGTGATCGCGACCGCTATTTAAATCCTTGCACTAAACAACAAAAATTGAAAATGATTTTTTTTGACAGTGTTGTGTGTGAATCGGTCCTACAACGACAAAATAGAGAATCTAACATGTGATTAAAGGTGACATTTTAACATTGAAGCATTCTACACAACAGTTTTCGAAACAATATACTTACTCGGGATTGTTCTCAGTTTTCGTAGTCTTCTGGTTCGTTTTCATTGAAGGTCTCAATTTCTTCTTCTTTTTCGACTGATTCTCCATGGGTTTCGCCTTGGTTTGGGATTTCGAGCTCGTCGTCTTCTTCTTAGCCATCGAACGCTAGGGTTTGGTTTTGTACGGTTGTTTTGCAAAACTGATATCTTTCAACATTTCACCTTCTATTTCTAAGGGTTTTTCTTTTCTTTTAATTTAAAAATTAATAATCATAATAACAATGTTTTTTAATTAAAATATTAATAATAACTGAAATAAATAATAATAATAAAAAGTTAAATGAAAAAAAAACGTGACAGAATATATATTTTTTAATTTATACAGTCAGCTGCCACGTGGCATAAAAAATAAATAAAAAACAATTATTTTTCACGTGTCACACGTGGCGATGACACGTGGAGATTCCACCCAGTCATCAGCCACGGTATGCAGCTAGGGGAGTAACGCGTGGAATCTTAACATTGCAAGGGGGAATCTATGGAATTTTTTTTATAGGGAGTATCATAAAACTCGCTAACATTACAGGGGATATAAGTCTATTAACCCTAAATTAAAACAGAGAGGATTGCGTATGAGTTTATCGATGATTTTAAAAGAAGACCATAGATTCTTATTCAATAGCCTACCTATTCCAATACACAAAGTTGGCTATGAACCTAGACATTTTAACAAGCTAGATAAACCATGGGAAAGTGTTGAATCTTTGTGACAAAACAGTATCATACTAAATTTATTTTTCCAGGGTTGTTACAAAGTTACACTTTCGGCTACTTAATTTTTTTTGACATAAATGGATTCTGTTTGTCCTTCAAGTTTATATATATCACGATGATTGAAATTGATATGAGATTTGATTATATGATGAAATTAGTCGGAGTATAGCTTTTCATCATATATACGAAAAAGATTAAAAAGGATCAAATAGCATACATAGATTATTATTCCAAAAGCTAAGTAGAAATAAATACCATGACCAAGATATTTCAATGTTATTCTCTTGCAATCTCAATGGTTCCATAATTGTGACCAAATTCATAATGCATTGGACATATGGTTATGAAGATATATTGTGTTACATTTCATCACCACATAGTAGCAAACCAACAAGTCAACTATATAGAAGAAATATACTAGGGGAAGGACCATTCGTTAGATTTATTTTTTTCACAAAGGAGCTGAAGATCTAACCCAGAATCTCCAGTATACAACCCAAATTTCTTACCATTAGACTAAACATAGTAAATTTAAAATTATTCTATTTTACTTTTTTTGATAAGTGTAATTTTTTTTTTACTTATAATATGGGACAAAGGGAGTATAATTGGGTGGAGGCCTATTTTAATATGGTAGACCTTAAGTTAAGATGACACCATTTCTAAGTGCAATGGAGGTCACCTTCTTAGGTGATGGGTCTTCATGATCACCCATTAACCCATCCATGTAAGTTACCATTTGTTAGATTTTGATATATTTTAATTTTAACCTGTTTTTTTTATTTTTTTTTATATTTTTTTTAATTATCATTATATGATATGCATGTATGAAGTTTTTACCAAACCATTAACAGTGACTAATTTTCGTCGGTAAAAATCTGTGGGGTCCTCTCAACCGAATTCTTTCCATTCTATACTAATTAAGAGATGCAAAAGCTTTAGCACCTGGACCAATTTGTTTTTAATCACTTTTTTTCTTTCTACAATGTCACACTACAATAAGAATACTTTTTTCATGTCTCCCTATATTAATCTTCTTGCCAAACATCAATTAGACTATGTTCATTCTTCAAATATTGTGGTACATAACTAATTACCTTTATGCATGACCTCACAAAGATTCAGGTGTCTTTTTGTACTTTGAACACAATCTCATTCCTATATATAGAGCACTTCTCATGAATTGTTTAACCAAGACAACAAGCTAGTAAAGCATATATTAATAGCTAAGCAATTAATTATATGTTGATTTTCTCTTAGAGTTCCTCTGAATGCTTCATACAAGAGAATCTATCTCCCTTAAAAGTCATTAGAAATTAAGGATAGTTCTTGTTCAATGAAGTGTTTGGGGGAACTCTTGGAGTTTAATCAACACTACACATCAAGACTACTACACCAAATTCATTTCACTCCCAACAATGAATATTGTAATCAGAGGTTTTGCTCTTTTTTCTTACATTATAGAGCAATATAGTTTATTACAAAATAATGAAGCACGCAAATTGACAAAATTCATTTTACTTTTATTAGCTACTTGACCTAGGCTCACTATTTTATAATTTCTCTATACATTTTTCTACATATCGTGACGAAAAATATAAATTAAAACTTCATACATATATCAAAATCAGGTTAACCCTTGTCAATCAACAATCAAATTCTTCTATATATGACTTGAATTTGCAAAATCAATAAATTAAAATAAATAGGTGGCAAATGTTCTTACTTATTTTAGGGGATTATTGGAACTATCGTAATTGTTAATTTTTTTGTTATTTTTTGTAATTTTTTTCTTCTAGTAAACCTTTTTTTCTTCATAAATTTTTAAAAACTTAAATATGAAAATGGTCCCTGCAATTATGCCTTGTTTTGATTTCGGTCTCTCTAAAAAACGTTTAATTTTAATCCTTTCAAAATCTCAATTTAAAAAAGTCAGTGAGTTGAATTTTTTGCTAACTTGTCAAATTGTTGATTATTTGACCGATGTTGAATAAATATTTTTTATGACGTAGATATTTACATGTAATTTTTATTTAACTTTTAAATTGAAAATTACATTTTTCACAAAAAAAAAAATTAAATTAAAAATACAATGTTAGTTATTAATTAAGGGGATAGAAAACGCAGAACAGAACAAGCAAAGAAGAAAAGGGCCGAAATTAGGGTCCCCCCTCCATTATCGAATGAAACTGTGATACAAGGGAAGGATTTGTACAAAGCCAAGACGAAAAGCTTCCTTATGTACAAATACCCGTCTGAACAATTGTAGCATTATCAACTCATTTTGATTGTGTTACTACTATTAGTGCATATTTTGTTTAACAATATTGTAGCATCGGAATGCTTAGCACTGATATGATATGCTATATTTTGAATGGCACAATAGTAGTACTTTGATGGCCTATATGGGCAAAGTTATTATGCATAAGCCCAAACCTTATGCATGGTGCATAAGCCAATGAAAACACAATGCTGTTACTCACACACCCCCCAATTTACTACGCGCGCCCCCCACCCCACCCCCCTTGCTACGCGCGCCCCCCATATTGCTACGCGCGCCCCCCACCCCCCACCCCCCCCCCCCCACCCCCCCCCCCCCCACCCCCCACCCCCCCCCACACTCATTTTTTTTGAATTTTTTTTTACAGTTTTTTTTTTAATTGTAATTTTTACTTTTTTAAATATTTTTTATTCCTTTGAAGTACATATTATAACAATCTATTTTCGATGTTTATATAGTCTTATTTTGATTTAAAATTGCATACTAAAACATGTACTATAATTATGGCTAATTTTTTACAATTAATATAAAAACTATTTTTTTCCCGAAAAATCAGAAACTTTTTTCCGAAAAAAAATCGAAAATTTTTGCCGAAAAAAGATCAAATACTTTTTCCAAAAAAACTGAGAACTTTTTTCTGAAAATTTTTTCCCGAAAAAAAATCGAAAACTTTTTTTCAGAAAAATCGGAAATTTTTTTTCCAAAAAATAAAAATCAATTTTTTTTTTAGAGAGTTAAATGGTTTCTGGAAACCATTTATGCAATATTATTCTGGAAACCATTATGCTGGTTAAATGGTTTCAGAGAGTTAAACAGTGAAACCATTTGTTTTGTAAAATGGTTTTATGTGTTACTGAAACCAATATTGTGTTTTTATGGTTTTAAAAATTCTGGAAACCATTATGCTGGTTAAATGGTTTTAGAGAGTTAAACAGTGAAACCATTTGTATTGTAAAATGGTTTTATGTGTTTACTGAAACCAATATTGTGTTTTTATGGTTTTAAAAATTCTGGAAACCATTATGCTAGTTAAATGGTTTCAGGTAGTTATACAATGAAACCATTAGTATTGTTAAATGGTTTTATGTGTTTACTGAAACCAATATTGTGTTTTTATAGTTTTAAAAATCCTGGAAACCATTATGCTAGCTAAATCGTTTCAGATAGTTATATATTAAAACCATTTGTATTGTAAAATGGTTTTACACTAAATGGTTCAATGATTTTAAATACCGATTATTACTGAAACTATTACTAAAAAAATCTAGTATTTAAAATTGATTTTTTTTTTGGAAAAAAAGTTTCCGATCTTTTTTCCGGAATAATTTTCGATTTTTTTTTCCAAAAAAAAAGTTCCAATTTTTCAGGAAAAAAGGTTTCGACAATATTTATGGTTTTAAAGATCCATTATAAAATTATTCCACCCCAAAAAAAGGTTTAGGCATGATTTTAGTTTAAAAATAACTACTAAAAAATTTAATCATACATAATAATAAAAAAAAAACTATAAAAAAAAACTAAAAAAAAAAAAATTTAAAAAAATGGGGGGGGGGTGGGGGGTTGGGGGGGGGGGGAGGGGCTTATGCACGCTACATAAGCTTAAGCTTATGTAGGATAACCACACCCGGCCTATATTATGTCAAAAACTATGTTCAGGTTGTGCTAAATTTATGTAAAAGATTTGGCCAACTTAATGACTAAAATTTATGTACAAAATTATGTCCAGGTTATGCTAAATTTATGTAAAAAATCTGTCACATTTCTGTCCAAATAATGCCAAATTTGTCACAATTATGTCCAAATTATGTCAAAATCATTGCATCACAATTGGTTCAGGCTATGTTCATAATAGGTTACAAACATGTGTGTTCAGTTTGTGTAAAAGTACTTTTTATGTGTTCAGTTGGTTCAGACTAGTCTGGGCCCATTTTCTACATATTTAGTAGGTAATTCGGACGCTATATAATCTTTTCCACCTCTCTTTTTACACGATTTTCTCCACCTTCCTCTTCAGTGAAGTTTTTGCCTTCCGTGATAACAGAACCATATACCTTAGGATTCAAATACATGTTCAATCTATTCCCACTACCAATTGAGCTATGGATCGAACATATACTTGAATACAAGGTACATGAGGTATTTGACATAATTTGTCATCACCATGGCTATTTGACATCCACACACATGAAGCTTTTCGCAAACTGCATTTGAAGAAGACGAACCACCTATGCTACTTTACATCTTCTTTCTTCTATGCGATTTCGGTCTTCTTCGACAATGGAATAGGAACCCTAATATTTGTCGCTTTCTTCTTTGCATGTTCTGTTATGTGTTTTCTATCCCCTTTTAACATGAAAAATGTAATTTTAATATAAAAGTTAAATGAACATTACATGTAAATATTCACGCCATAAAAAAATCCTATTCAGTATCTGCCAAATCATTAGTAATTTGACATGCCAACTAAAACTCTAACTTAGGGACCTTTTTAAAAGTTTTGAGATTTTGCAGGGACTAAAATCAAACTTCTTTTACATGGACCAAAATCGAAACAAGGCATAGTTGTTGGGACCATTTTCATATTTAAACCATTTTTAAAATAGGTTTAAATAAGTAAATAGTCTCTATAGTTTTCAGAATTTCGTTTGTAGTCCCTATAAAGATTTTTTTCGCATTTTTTTGTTCCTAGAAAATTTTCTATCACAATTTTTGGTCCCTTTTTATCAAACTCTTTTGAATAATTTTTTGTATTCATTTTTATAATATCATAAGAATATCTCCGATAAAAAATTAGAATTTTTTAACATAAGATGAATTATTTATTAATTTTTATGTGCAAAAAAATAAAAAATTCATATTTAATTGATCTATTGTTAAAAAAAAATTTACATTTGAAAGAGAGATTCATATAATGTACTAAAGATGACCGCATACGAAATTTTAAAATTTAGTTAGATATACACGATGTGAATAAATAGTAGGGACCAAAAATCAAGACAGGAAATACTTCAAGGACAAAATTAAAAATTAAAAAACTTTAGTTTTCCAAATATATAGAGAGGCTAACAAATGTGCAGATTCAATGGCAAATGCGGGATGCACACTTGATTATGATCTGACGACATATAAGTCTTGCCTGCCGTATCTTTGTAAGTTTAAAAGTGCAACCTAAAAGGGGATGAATTAGGTTTTAAGACTATTGTGGTTATTTTAGAGATGTTTATGATTTTTTTTTTCCAGAAAGTTTATGATGAATGTATGGATCAATATGTAAAAAAATAAAGGCTTAATTCAACATTTGGTCCCTTATGTTTATTTTAGCTATCAACTTAGTCCTTTATGTTTTAAAAGTTTCAATTTGGTCTCTTATATTTCCACCGTTTGCATAAGTTGGTCCTTTCCGTCAGTTTTGATGTTTCCACCGTTTCAATTGGACATGTGTCCAGGTGTCCACGTTTCTGTCCACGCGTATGCAAAGTGTCTGCCACATGTGACAAAACTGACGAAAAACACCAAATTAAAACCTAAAATAAATATAAGGGACAAAATTGAAACTTTTAAAACATAAGAGATCAAGTTGAAACATAAAATAAACATTTTTAATTTGACATGCCAAAAAATAAAATCCAACTTAGCGACCTTTTTAAAAGTTTTGAGATTTTGTAGGGATAAAATAAAACTTTTTTTACATGGACCAAAATCGAAACAAGGCATAGTTGTTGGGACCATTTTCATATTTAAACCATTTTTAAAATAGGGTTAAATAAGTAAATAGTCTCTATAGTTTTCAGAATTTCCTTTTTAGTCCCTATAAAGATTTTTTTCGCATTTTTTGGTTCTTGGAAATTTTCTATCACAATTTTTGGTCCCTTTTTATCAAACTCTTTTGTATAGCAACCATATAGTCATCAAAATCTCTGAACTTAAAGAAACAACCATCATCAAAATTTCTGAACCTACTCCAAAGTTTGAAACTATTTTCTTTATAACCCCAACCCATAACAATACCCAAGACATGAGACTTGTTACACCAATTATCCAATTTCTCACCACTCACAACAGTTTGAACCCCACCTCTATAAATCAAACTGTTATTTTCTTTCAAAAACTCACCACCATGGTGAAAGACAACATTGAATGTTTCATCATTTCTATAAAACAAAAAAATCCATTTTTAACAATCAGCCACGTGTCTAATTCCTATTAACCCCCATACATAGAAACATATGAACACCCACACACAATCTACACTACACTAAACCAAGGTTTTAAATCAAGGTCCGTTACCGTAAAAAAGGCCGCGACAAAAAGGTTTTGGTGCCTACCGTTACCGTTTTTCACCGTTTTTACATGGTGAAATAAAATCACGCCGAAATGCTGATACGGCCGCGACGAAACACCGATACGGCCGCAACGAAACGCAATACGGCCGCGACAAAATGCTAATAGATATAGACTTCCATTTTTTCCAATAAAAATCTCATTTTTAGTACAAATATGAACATAAATTATAAAGTGGTATCTTTTTTCAACTCTTTTCTAGTTCAAAACTATACATTTATCTCACATTTAAGTTGTTATACATATATTATAGTACAATAACTTTAATAAGATTTGTACGATATTGTGATTAATTCACACCGCGACGACCGTAATTTGTAACGTGACAGCCGTAACAGCCGAAATCGCGAAATCCTTAACGCAACCGTGATCGCGACCGCTATTTAAATCCTTGCACTAAACAACAAAAATTGAAAATGATTTTTTTTGACAGTGTTGTGTGTGAATCGGTCCTACAACGACAAAATAGAGAATCTAACATGTGATTAAAGGTGACATTTTAACATTGAAGCATTCTACACAACAGTTTTCGAAACAATATACTTACTTGGGATTGTTCTCAGTTTTCGTAGTCTTCTAGTTCGTTTTCATCGAAGGTCTCAATTTCTTCTTCTTTTTCGACTGATTCTCCATGGGTTTCGCCTTGGTTTGGGATTTCGAGCTCGTCGTCTTCTTCTTAGCCATCGAACGCTAGGGTTTGGTTTTGTACGGTTGTTTTGCAAAACTGATATCTTTCAACATTTCACCTTCTATTTCTAAGGGTTTTTCTTTTCTTTTAATTTAAAAATTAATAATCATAATAACAATGTTTTTTAATTAAAATATTAATAATAACTGAAATAAATAATAATAATAAAAAGTTAAATGAAAAAAAAACGTGACAGAATATATATTTTTTAATTTATACAGTCAGCTGCCACGTGGCATAAAAAATAAATAAAAAACAATTATTTTTCACGTGTCACACGTGGCGATGACACGTGGAGATTCCACCCAGTCATCAGCCACGGTATGCAGCTAGGGGAGTAACGCGTGGAATCTTAACATTGCAAGGGGGAATCTATGGAATTTTTTTTATAGGGAGTATCATAAAACTCGCTAACATTACAGGGGATATAAGTCTATTAACCCTAAATTAAAACAGAGAGGATTGCGTATGAGTTTATCGATGATTTTAAAAGAAGACCATAGATTCTTATTCAATAGCCTACCTATTCCAATACACAAAGTTGGCTATGAACCTAGACATTTTAACAAGCTAGATAAACCATGGGAAAGTGTTGAATCTTTGTGACAAAACAGTATCATACTAAATTTATTTTTCCAGGGTTGTTACAAAGTTACACTTTCGGCTACTTAATTTTTTTTGACATAAATGGATTCTGTTTGTCCTTCAAGTTTATATATATCACGATGATTGAAATTGATATGAGATTTGATTATATGATGAAATTAGTCGGAGTATAGCTTTTCATCATATATACGAAAAAGATTAAAAAGGATCAAATAGCATACATAGATTATTATTCCAAAAGCTAAGTAGAAATAAATACCATGACCAAGATATTTCAATGTTATTCTCTTGCAATCTCAATGGTTCCATAATTGTGACCAAATTCATAATGCATTGGACATATGGTTATGAAGATATATTGTGTTATATTTCATCACCACATAGTAGCAAACCAACAAGTCAACTATATAGAAGAAATATACTAGGGGAAGGACCATTCGTTAGATTTATTTTTTTCACAAAGGAGCTGAAGATCTAACCCAGAATCTCCAGTATACAACCCAAATTTCTTACCATTAGACTAAACATAGTAAATTTAAAATTATTCTATTTTACTTTTTTTGATAAGTGTAATTTTTTTTTACTTATAATATGGGACAAAGGGAGTATAATTGGGTGGAGGCCTATTTTAATATGGTAGACCTTAAGCTAAGATGACACCATTTCTAAGTGCAATGGAGGTCACCTTCTTAGGTGATGGGTCTTCATGATCACCCATTAACCCATCCAAGTAAGTTACCATTTGTTAGATTTTGATATATTTTAATTTTAACCTGTTTTTTTTATTTTTTTTTATATTTTTTTTAATTATCATTATATGATATGCATGTATGAAGTTTTTACCAAACCATTAACAGTGACTAATTTTCGTCGGTAAAAATCTGTGGGGTCCTCTCAACCGAATTCTTTCCATTCTATACTAATTAAGAGATGCAAAAGCTTTAGCACCTGGACCAATTTGTTTTTAATCACTTTTTTTTTTCTACAATGTGACACTACAATAAGAATTAATACTTTTTTCATGTCTCCCTATATTAATCTTCTTGCCAAACATCAATTAGACTATGTTCATTCTTCAAATATTGTGGTACATAACTAATTACCTTTATGCATGACCTCACAAAGATTCAGGTGTCTTTTTGTACTTTGAACACAATCTCATTCCTATATATAGAGCACTTCTCATGAATTGTTTAAGCAAGACAACAAGCTAGTAAAGCATATATTAATAGCTAAGCAATTAATTATATGTTGATTTTCTCTTAGAGTTCCTCTGAATGCTTCATACAAGAGAATCTATCTCCCTTAAAAGTCATTAGAAATTAAGGATAGTTCTTGTTCAATGAAGTGTTTGGGGGAACTCTTGGAGTTTAATCAACACTACACATCAAGACTACTACACCAAATTCATTTCACTCCCAACAATGAATATCGTGATCAGAGGTTTTGCTCTTTTTTCTTACATTATAGAGCAATATAGTTTATTACAAAATAATGAAGCACGCAAATTGACAAAATTCATTTTACTTTTATTAGCTACTTGACCTAGGCTCACTATTTTATAATTTCTCTATACATTTTTCTACATATCGTGACGAAAAATATAAATTAAAACTTCATACATATATCAAAATCAGGTTAACCCTTGTCAATCAACAATCAAATTCTTCTATATATGACTTGAATTTGCAAAATCAATAAATTAAAATAAATAGGTGGCAAATGTTCTTACTTATTTTAGGGGATTATTGGAACTATCGTAATTGTTAATTTTTTTGTAATTTTTTTCTTCTAGTAAACCTTTTTTTCTTCATAAATTTTTAAAAACTTAAATATGAAAATGGTCCCTGCAATTATGCCTTGTTTTGATTTCGGCCTCTCTAAAAAACGTTTAATTTTAATCCTTGCAAAATCTCAATTTAAAAAAGTCAGTGAGTTGAATTTTTTGCTAACTTGTCAAATTGTTGATTATTTGACCGATGTTGAATAAATATTTTTTATGACGTAGATATTTACATGTAATTTTTATTTAACTTTTAAATTGAAAATTACATTTTTCACAAAAAAAAAAATTAAATTAAAAATACAATATGTTAGTTATTAATTAAGGGGATAGAAAACGCAGAACAGAACACGCAAAGAAGAAAAGGGCCGAAATTAGGGTCCCCCCTCCATTATCGAATGAAACTGTGATACAAGGGAAGGATTTGTACAAAGCCAAGACGAAAAGCTTCCTTATGTACAAATACCCGTCTGAACAATTGTAGCATTATCAACTCATTTTGATTGTGTTACTACTATTAGTGCATATTTTGTTTAACAATATTGTAGCATCGGAATGCTTAGCACTGATATGATATGCTATATTTTGAATGGCACAATAGTAGTACTTTGATGGCCTATATTATGTCAAAAACTATGTTCAGGTTGTGCTAAATTTATGTAAAAGATTTGGCCAACTTAATGACTAAAATTTATGTACAAAATTATGTCCAGGTTATGCTAAATTTATGTAAAAAATCTGTCACATTTCTGTCCAAATAATGCCAATTGCAAATTTGTCACAATTATGTCCAAATTATGTCAAAATCATTGCATCACAATTGGTTCAGGCTATGTTCATAATAGGTTACAAACATGTGTGTTCAGTTTGTGTAAAAGTACTTTTTATGTGTTCAGTTGGTTCAGACTAGTCTGGGCCCATTTTCTACATATTTAGTAGGTAATTCGGACGCTATATAATCTTTTCCACCTCTCTTTTTACACGATTTTCTCCACCTTCCTCTTCAGTGAAGTTTCTGCCTTCCGTGATAACCGAACCATATACCTTAGGATTCAAATACATGTTCAATCTATTTCCACTACCAATTGAGCTATGGATCGAACATATACTTGAATACAAGGTACATGAGGTATTTGACATAATTTGTCATCACCATGGCTATTTGACATCCACACACATGAAGCTTTTCGCAAACTGCATTTGAAGAAGACGAACCACCTATGCTACTTTACATCTTCTTTCTTCTATGTGATTTCGGTCTTCTTCGACAATGGAATAGGAACCCTAATATTTGTCGCTTTCTTCTTTGCATGTTCTGTTATGTGTTTTCTATCCCCTTTTAACATGAAAAATGTAATTTTAATATAAAAGTTAAATGAAAATTACATGTAAATATTCACGCCATAAAAATATCCTATTCAGTATCTGCCAAATTATTAGTAATTTGACATGCCAACTAAAACTCTAACTTAGGGACCTTTTTAAAAGTTTTGAGATTTTGCAGGGACTAAAATCAAACTTCTTTTACATGGACCAAAATCAAAACAAGGCATAGTTGTTGGGACCATTTTCATATTTAAACCATTTTTAAAATTTAAACCATTTTTAAAATAGGTTTAAATAAGTATATAGTCTCTATAGTTATCAGAATTTCGTTTTTAGTCCCTATAAAGATTTTTTTCGCATTTTTTTGTTCCTAGAAAATTTTCTATCACCATTTTTGGTCCCTTTTTATCAAACTCTTTTGAATAATTTTTTGTATTCATTTTTATAATATCATAAGAATATCTCCGATAAAAAATTAGAATTTTTTAACATAAGATGAATTATTTATTAATTTTTATGTGCAAAAAAATAAAAAATTCATATTTAATTGATCTATTGTTAAAAAAAAAATTTACATTTGAAAGAGAGATTCATATAATGTACTAAAGATGACCGCATACGAAATTTTAAAATTTAGTTAGATATACACGATGTGAATAAATAGTAGGGACCAAAAATCAAGACAGGAAATACTTCAAGGACAAAATTAAAATTAAAAAACTTTAGTTTTCCAAATATATAGAGAGGCTAACAAATGTGCAGATTCAATGGCAAATGCGGGATGCACACTTGATTATGATCTGACGACATATGAGTCTTGCCTGCCGTATCTTTGTAAGTTTAAAAGTGCAACCTAAAAGGGGATGAATTAGGTTTTAAGACTATTGTGGTTATTTTAGAGATGTTTATGATTTTTTTTTCCAGAAAGTTTATAATGAATGTATGGATCAATATGTAGAAAAATAAAGGCTTAATTCAACATTTGGTCCCTTATGTTTATTTTAGCTATCAACTTAGTCCTTTATGTTTTAAAAGTTTCAATTTGATATCTTATATTTCCACCGTTTGCATAAGTTGGTCCTTTCCGTCAGTTTTGATGTTTCCACCGTTTCAATTGGACATGTGTCCAGGTGTCCACGTTTCTGTCCACGTATGCAAAGTGTCTGCCACATGTGACAAAACTGACGAAAAACACCAAATTAAAACCTAAAATAAATATAAGGGACAAAATTGAAACTTTTAAAACTTAAGAGATCAAGTTGAAACATAAAATAAACATTAGTAATTTGACATGCCAAAAAATAAAATTCAACTTAGCGACCTTTTTAAAAGTTTTGAGATTTTGTAGGGATAAAATCAAACTTTTTTTACATGGACCAAAATCGAAACAAGGCATAGTTGTTGGTATCATTTTCATATTTAAACCATTTTTAAAATAGGGTTAAATAAGTAAATAGTCTCTATAGTTTTCAGAATTTCCTTTTTAGTCCCTATAAAGATTTTTTTTCGCATTTTTTGGTTCTTGGAAATTTTCTATCACAATTTTTGGTCCCTTTTTATCAAACTCTTTTGAATAATTTTTTGTATTCATGTTTATAATATTATAAGAACATCTCCGATAAAAAATTTAGAATTTTTTAACATAAGATGAATTATTTATTAATTTTTATGTGCAAAAAAATAAAAAATTCATATTTAATTGATCTATTGTTAAAAAATAATTTACATTTGAAAGAGAGATTCATATAATGTACTAAACATGGCCGCATAAGAAATTTTAAAATTTAAAATTATATACACGAGTTGAATAAATAGTAGAGACCAAAAATCAAGACAGGAAATACTTCAAGGACAAAATTAAAATTAAAAAACTTTAGTTTTCCAAATATATAGAGAGGCTAACAAATGTGCAGATTCAATGGAAAATGCGGGATGCACACTTGATTATGTGCTGACGACATATGAGTCTTGCCCGTCGTATCCTTGTAAGTTTAAAAGTGCAACCTAAGAGGGGGTGAATTAGGTTTTAAGACTATTGTGGTTATTTTAGAGATGTTTATGATTTTTTTTTTATTTTTCCGGAAAGTTTATGATGAATGTATGGATCAATATATAGAAAAATAAAGGCTTAATTCAACATTTGGTCCCTTATGTTTATTTTAGCTATCAACTTAGTCTTTTATGTTTTAAAAGTTGCAATTTGGTCTCTTATGTTTCCACCGTTTGCATAAGTTGGTCATTTCCGTCAGTTTTGATGTTTCCACCGTTTCAATTGGACACGTGTCCGACTGTCCAGGTGTCCACGTATGCAAACCGTCTGCCACATGTGACAAAACTAACGTAAAAGATCAAATTGAAATCTAAAATAAATATAAGGGACCAAATTGAAACTTTTAAAACATAAGGGACCAAGTTGAAACATAAAATAAACGTTAGTAATTTAACATGCCAAAAAAAATCCAACTTAGGAACCTTTTTAAAAGTTTTGAGATTTTGTAGGGACTAATATCAAACTTTTTTTACATCGACCAAAATCGAAACAAGGCGTAGTTGTTGGGACCATTTTCATATTTAAACAATATTTAAAATAGGGTTAAATATGTAAATAGTCTCTATAGTTTTCAGAATTTCGTTTTTAGTCCCTATAAAGATTTTTTTCGCATTTTTTGGTTCCTGGAAAATTTTCTATCAAAATTTTTGGTCCCTTTTTATCAAACTCTTTTGAATAATTTTTTGTATTCATTTTTATAATATTATAAAAACATTTCCGATAAAAATTTTAGAATTTTTTAACATAAGATGAATTATTTATTAATTTTTATGTGCAAAAAAAAAAATTCATATTTAATTGATCCCTTGTTAAAAAAAAAATTAAAATTTGAAAGAGAGATTCATATAATATACTAAACATGTTGAATACTTTAAGGACAAAATTAAAAAACTTTAGTTTTCCAAATATATAGAGGCTAACAAATGTGCAGATGCAATGGCAAATGCGGGATGCACAATTGATTATGAGCTGACATATGAGTCTTGCCCACGATATCCTTGTAAGTTTAAAAGTGCAACCTAAAAGGGGTGAATTATAGGTTTTAAGACTATTGTGGTTATTTTAGAGATGTTTATGATTATTTTTTTTGGAAAGTTTATGATGAATGTATGGATCAATATGTAGAAAAATATTGCGGTTATTTTAGAGATGTTTAATTTTTTTTTGGTCCCTTATGTTTATTTTAGCTATCAACTTAGTCATTTATGTTTTAAAAGTTTCAGGTCTCTTATATTTCCACCGTTTGCATAAGTTGGTCCTTTCCGTCGGTTTTGATGTTTCCACCATTTCAATTGGACACGTGTCCAAGTGTCCACGTATGCAAACCGTCTGTCACATGTGACAAAACTAACGAAAATGACCAAATTGAAACCTAATATAAATATAAATGACTAAATTGAAACTTTTAAAACATAAGGGACCAAGTTGAAACCTGAAATAAATATAAGAGAAAAAATATTGAATTAAGCCAAAAATAAAAGAGAGAAGGAAAAGAGAAAATGACACAAGATTTACACTGGTTCCGCTTCTAACCTAAGGGTACTCCAAGCCCCTCATACCCTGTGAGAGATTTTTCACTATGTTAGATCTTTGTACAAGCCTTACATGCACCAAGACTTATCCTAAAATCTTCTAACATAACAAAAAAGCACACCACTTCCTTGATTTCACAAGCACCAAACCTATAGTGTACTTTGAATCTACCCGATTCAAAGAACCTTTTCCCAAATTATCAACCACAATGATGATTCTAACATAAACCAAAAAGTGCACCACTTTCTGTTACAAAACAAAACAAGCTAGTGTTGAAGAATAAAATTGTATGGTTGTTATCAAATCAATATCACTTTAATTATCTTAGTGCTAAGAAACTTTTATGGATATGAAAATATTATCGAAGTTTCTTAAGATATGTGTATGAAAGTTTATGAGAGAAAAGTGACATTGTGAATATGAAATTTGTTATTAATTGTAATGATCACAAATATATTTATAGAGGTTTTAGAAAATGTCAATGAAGCAAGGCAACTCTTCAAAAAATCTTATGATAAAAAGTTATGTTTGAAAAATCACAATGGTTCATAAAAAAATTAATTAAGATTCTGTCCAGGATATATAAAATCGGTTGCTACACATGGACGATTTAAAAGGTGCAGTCAATCATCATTGCAATAGCCAACCAGTTTCAATTTTATACAGCACCAAGACTTTTAACATCGGTTCGGCAAACAACTTTCCTTAAAAATCAACTTTTCATCTTTTTAAAAGCTTGCTTCATATGGACTTTTATATTTAACTTAGAAATTTATTTAATTTTTAAAATAATTTCTGAGCATTCTAAGGTATATAATTATTAAAAGTGATAAATCAAAGAAAAAGACTATAATTACAATTAATTTAAATAATAAGCTTAAATCTTAGTCTTTATGTTGTTTTCTAATCTTGTGCCTTCATAAGCTTTCTTCTTTTTTTTTTTTTTCTAGAGCCTTCATAAGCTTTTCTCAAACACTTTCTCAAACACCTTGTATTTTTTTTAGGCACATCCTATGTTTAAATATTTATGAAAGGAATACTATATAGAATTGATAGTTGAGTTTAACTCTACTTTACACAATTAACTTCTAATGTGAAGATTGTCTTTACTTAAAAATCTCCATTTTACATCCGATGTGAGACTCTTAACAAACCCTCTCACATCCAACACTTTGAACTGAATGTGTGAATATAATATATGATGAGTGATTCAATAGCGGACTTTTGCAAGTGTGACCCAACAAATCATGGAGACCGCTTAGATACAATCTTAAAATTTGAGTTGAACCTAATTCTTCAACTCGACAAAATCAAGTGAAAATTGTCACTAAATATATTAACATAAATTCAAGCTATATCTCACACATCCAATGTAGTTCTCTTATCTGAAATCGCATAACATATATAGATTCGGAAGATATACCATGACCAATAAATTTAATTCTATGTCGATATTCCCAAGGACTCCATTTTTTCCCACAATTGTGACCAAATTCAACTACCTGGTAAAGGAGGTATACATGCATATGGTCATGAACATATTGTCTTATGTGTATATTTAATCACCACACAGTAGCAAACCAATAATTGATAAGTTACATCACTACAAGTCAACTGTTTCCTATAATTTCCCTGAATAATATTTTTACATGAATTTTAAAATTCATGAAAGTGAAAATGAGTAAAAGAAATATTAGAGAGACCGTTTATTAGATTTTGTTGACTTTAATTAATAACTTTACAATAAGAATATTTCTCTCATATCACCCAAGAATAACCCTCTTGCCAAACATTTTGACTATGTTCATTATTTAGTGTGGTACAAACTAACTTTATGCATTGGCCACACAAAGATTCATGTTTATTTGTCCTTTGAACATAATCTGCCTAATATAAATAGAGCACTTAACAATGATTGTTTAACCAAGACAACAAGCCAATGAAGTATGTCTAGCTACTTGAATATTATTTGTTGATTTTCTCTTAGAGTTCCTCTGAATGCTTCATACAAAAGGATCTATGATCTATGGTCTAAAAGTAATTAGAAATTATTGGTATAGTTCTTGTTCAATGAAGTGTTTGGGGGAACTCTTGGAGTTGAATCAACACTACACATCAAAGACTACACCAAATTCATTTCTAACACTGAGTATTGCATTAAAATAAAGGTTTTGCTCTATTTCTTTTCTTCATTGGCCACTCTATAAATAATATAGAATAATAATAATAATAATAATAAAAAAAAAAACAAATTGGCAAAGTTCATTTTAGTTTTATTATTAGCTAGCTAGCTAATAGAACTAATCTTACACATGGCTTCTAGTTTCCTTAACTGTCGAATAGGATGAACGCCTTTCACATATTTAGGCCTTCCGGTTGGCGCTAACCTGCATTTATATTCTACTTGGACCCCCTATGTTAGAGGTACTAAAACGGAGGTTTAGGGCACGGGGGAACAAATATGTAAGTTTGAGAGGAAGGATTGTGTTGATTAATGCAGTTTAAACTCAATCCCTCTTTTCTTCCTCTCTTACTTGAAGATGCGGGTGAATGTGTGGAGGTAGGTTGTGCAAGTGCAACACAACTTTCTTTGGGGAGGTCTTTCGAAGAGGAGAAGGATTAGTTGGGTAAAATGGGCGGATATTTATAAACCAAAGATGGATGGAGGATTGGGAGTAAGGGATCTCCATTTGGTAAATTTGAGTTTGCTTGCTAAATGGCTTTGACATTTATTTATATGCAGTCGGCCTACTGTCTTTGTGCATTCGCTCAGGCAGTGTTTTTTGTATTGTATGTTCTTGTACTTTGTGGCCTCTTTAGTACTTCTTGTGCCTTAATAAAATTTGTTTGCAGTTAAAAAAAAATTCTATGTATATTCCTTGTATTTTTCTTGAGGTAATTTCTCTATACATTCTGTTGATGGAGCAAAACTATCCTAAGTCTTACCCAAAATCTTTCTTCAAACCTGCTGTTCTTCTATTGATGATCATCTAATGAAGGTTAGTTGAATTCCCAATATTAAGTCCTAGTTCTAATTTATTTACTTTTTCTAAATCTCATACTTGCTCATTCTTATACCAAGTGCTTTTGATTAGAATATTTGTGTAAATATCAAAGAGATTTAGAATTCTAGCTCCTTATTAATTTCGACGATAGTCTAAAGTGAGTAATTTATATTTTGATAATTTATATTTTTTATGTGTGCAGATAAAGTTATCATTCATAGAAGAACTCAAGAAATTAGGATGGTCCAAGCAATTCAAGGTTAAAGAAGAAAAAGAAGCTTAAACTTAGGAATAATTAAGTTTCAGTTTGCATCCGACAGAGAAGGGATAATTTTATAACATAAAGAGAGGAATCAAGAGAGAGTAAAAAAAAAGTGAGTTGAGAGAGATGTCTAAAAAATTGTCCTAATTTAGATGTACAAATATCTTTTTTCTTTGATTAATTAAGCTTCCTTCTCAATAGGTACACTTTTTTCTTTGATTAATTAAGCTTCTTTGATTAATTAATTCTTACCCCCACATCTATTCTTTGAGTTGATACATCTCAGATGGTCCAAATAATATTGCATCGAAGTTTAAAAGTTGTAAAGTATAAGTTTTTAATTTCTAGGAGATATTCACAAGTTGTAATCAAATTGATTGGTAGTAGAAAAATCAATCTACAGAGAAGGGATTATACATAACGATCTAATTGATAGGGATCATATTAATTAGTATAAATCTTTACATATGGTCTAAGATGACGACTTTTCTTATTATTCGGGCACACTTTTTATAATCGTCGCCTTAATTATGGGAATAGCTAGGGCATGCTTTACAAAATTTATATATAAGATTCAAATGGTAAATCTAAACATATATACAACACCATCACTTAAAAACTAATAAAAATCGATGTATTCTTACTTTTATCTAAATTAAAAATGTAATCATCATCTAAATTTAAATTAGCTTCTTTTACAAGAATTCTAATATTGTGCCTTGATCCCTTAGAAACCGTTGAAATAATTATTTGGTGCTTTGCTTTTCAAATGAATTTTATCAATTTCCATAACAAGATTGCCAATTTGGGCGTTACTTTGTAAGCAAGCGGGATTTTTCTTAAATTGCCACCTTTTGAAAACAAAATTCTTAAAATGCCACATATTAAAAATAATTGACACAAATACCACACAATTGACTGGAGACAACCCGGTCTCCACTTTTAGTTCATGACCCATTGCTGCGGGACCCACTGGCGTTTTTGAGCATGCAGCAAAAAAGTTTTTTCCTTCACATATCAGCCATTTGAAATGTCATTTTTAACATTTTTTTAATATTAAAAATTGATACTCTTTGTTGGGATGTGACTTCCTTTGTGTTGAACCCAAAAACGACTTTAAGAACAATTGATAATATATAATGTTTGAGAACAGGTTGATAAATATATAATGTTTGTTTGAGAACAATTGATAATATATAATGTTTGTTTCCATGTGTAGAAACAATATATTAAGCTCTAGACAAACATTTTTTTGCTCTTGAAAGCAATTCTTGAAGAAATCCTCTAGACATCCTTTGGACTCATAGATCATTTGAATGCAATTAAAGTGTCATAGTGTGCATCGTAATGTAAGAATTTGATACACAAAAAGAATGGAAAGACAAAACTTTAAAAAAAACCCCGACTAGAAGCTTACTCCCTTATTTCCAACACTTTGCAAAAATCAGAAAAGAAACACAAGTGTCTTAATTTATAACCATTCATTTTAAAGTTAGCCACTTTAATTTGAGCTATATTGCTTACACCATTTTTGACAATCCTATCATACAAAACACCAAACTTTTCTGTTGACTATGCCTTGAAATCTCCGAATATATCTTTTGTTGATTTTATGGAAAAATTAATTTTGAAGGATATCTGAGTTGGATTCGATTTGTTTTAAAATTGGATATATTTAAAAACAATGTGAGATTTAGTTTTATTTTGAAAGATTTGTTTTAAAATAATAGACATATATTTTTCTATAAATAGAGGTTGTTTATTCGAATAAGAGAGCAAGATGTAAGGTTTTATGGTAATAAGGATTTGCCGCAACACAAAGGCTAGGGTTTTAGAGAGAAACAAAGGGGTTGTTACTTGGTATAACCTTAGGGTTGGGCAAATGATTATTGTATTCACCTTGGGTAGACTATGTCAAATTGCGTCTCTTGGCCACGGAAAAAGATTCGGGTATTAGATTGAGTTTTGTGCTAATTCTTGTAATCCAATTGAGATTTCTTGTGTAAATTTCTTATTTGATTCTAGTGGAACGGAGAGCTGCTCTCTCCCCCCAAAGTAGGTTGTTTTAACCGAACCGGTAAACAAATATCGCGTGTTCTTCCTTTATCGTTTTTATAGCATTATTATTATTGTTTATTCTGCTTGTTTATTGGTTTCCATTCTATTACTCCACACATAAAAGTTTTTATTGGTGTGATATTTTAGACGAATTCCCAACATTTTGATTGTTACCAAAAGTTGTAAACACAAAGAGACTTTCTAAAAGTCAGGATATTTGTGAAGGAGCTCCTTTAGGTGAAGACAAAGAAATTCTTTAGTTTGAGGGTAAAAGAACTATAAGTTGAGGGAAAGAAATTTTGGATAGGTTCATATCTTTGTATTTGTAATGAGAGTTTAGAGAAAAAGAATAAGTAAAATTAGGTTACAACAAGACAAAATTAGATTTTTTTTAATGTGAATTTCCTTATATATATATATATATATATATATATATATATATATACCAAGATAATTTACACATGGATGAAAGATAAACGGGCAACAAGCTGCGCCACTAAACCTTTTCAGATGACAAAATCAATCGTCCAAAAAACTACATTCAAAGATCTAGGAAACACAATATTTCGATGCGATTATGGCTGACCTCACTAAAGCATAAACACAATTTTGGATAATTTAAACGACAACATATTCAGAAGTAATTGTGGAAATTGTGAAATTGAGAGAATATTGTGCGGTCAATTAAATCCTCACTTGTCTTGTGTTTTTCTCGTATTCACTTTCCACTCTTCTTGCTCCATTTTAGCCCCTAAAGAAAATTGACAGCGTTGGACACTGCTAATTTTCATGAAATATATATATGAAATTTGAAACAATCCTTACACGCATTTTCCTTTTCTAAAATCTGCAAATGCATTAAATATTCTGTCTAGTGGTGAGCTAAGTCTCACATTATTTAAGAAAGTGGATGTTGAACACTTTATAACTCAGAGAATCCATAAAACTAATATTTTATAAGGTTTGGGGTAAAATAAGTGTGGTGTTCAACTCACTTGTATAGTTTCTATGTAAGCCCAATGTGGGTGATCCTCCAATTGCCTCCTTGTGACCCAACAGTGGTAAAAAGTCTCAGTGCTCAAATACGATAACCAGAGTTAAATACCAGTATCAGTACAACCATGAATTGCGGTGAGTTGAAATCCCAGTCAACCTAACTGATATAGTTGCTCTGAACCCAATATAAATGATCTCACAGATGTCCCTCGTGACCTAATAGTAAATGCATCTATGGATTAAAACATTACTTTCCTGTGATCCATGATATACCAATCATGAATAACATTATAACGAATACGAATGTCACAAAATTGATTGTTGAATTGAAAATTTATATTATATATATCATCGATAATAAATCTTAAAAAAATAAAAAATCATTTGATATATATGAAAAGTTAGGTTGGAGAAGTTATATATATGAAAAGTTTGAAAGAGATAGCACCAGGATATATAGATTATTTTTCGTAAATTAAGCTAAGGAGATATACCGTGAGTGACCAACAAATTTTAAAGTTATTCTCTTGCAATTCCATTTTTCCCGCAGTTGTGACCAAATTCAATATATTACCTAGGAAAGCTCAGTGGTCCAAATTCATAATGAAGAAGGTATAGGTTTTATACATATATTGTCAGACATGTACATTTCTTCACCACATATGGTAGCAACCAAATAAGGGACATATTGATACGTAGAAAAGAAACCTTTTGTTAGATTTTGATGATCTTAATTAATAACTTTACAATAAGAATATTTCTTTCATATCTTCCAAGAATAACCCTCTTGACAAACATCTTGACTATGTTCATTATTCATTTTAATAACTAACTTTATGCATGACCAAACCAAGATTCATGACCTTTCTTTGTCCTTGCAATGTCAAATATAAATAGAGCACTTATCATTGATAGTTTAACCAAGATAACAAGCTTGAAAAACATGTTTAGCTGAGTAATTATTTGTTGATTGTCTCTTAGAGTTCCTTTGAATGCTTCATATAGTACAATAGAATTAAGGATAGTTTTATTGTTTAATGAAGTGTTTGGGGGAACTCTTGGAGTTAAATCGACACTACACATCAAGAGTATATTTACACCAAATTCATTTCATTTCCAACACTGAGAGTTGTGATCAAAGGTTTTTCTACTGTTTTTAAAATTGAGCAATAGATATAATTGCAAAATAATGAGGAAAAAATTAGTAACATACTAACATTCATTTTATTTTGTAGTATTAGCTGATTTGATCTAACCTCGCCTTGATGTATAATTTCTATTTACATTATTTTTCTTTTTGGGGTAACTTCTATGTGCATTTTGTTATATCTCAAAATTTCTATTTAAAATCTTTTTCTAATTTAGTAGTGTTTAAACTCTTCTAATTTTGGTCTTTCTCATTGATTTGTTTAAATTTAAACATGGTATGAACTATCATTTGACTTGATCATAAACACCTATGAAATTATGAAGAAAAAAAAAACCCTTAAAAAATCATTTATTTTTATAATTTAATTAATAAAATATAAATTATTAATTCATCTGAATGAATTAACACCATTATATATTGTTGTATGCCAGATCATTTTAAAGATGTTACATCACCACTTTTAGTTACAAACTTTGAAAGATTAAAACTGAATGATTTTAAAATGTAAGTATCAATTCCATAACTGAATGAAAATAGAGACCAAAACTATAAATAAAACTACATTATATGAAATTTCAACTCTAAAATTCATTTGAATGATCCAAATTATATAGTTCTATTCATCTTATGAATTTATCATTTTTTAAAGAACTCTTATGAATGTGACCTGAATTCACGTCATTAACCCCTTATCATATTTTATTTTGTTTCTAAATCTTATAGTTACTCGTTTATATACTAAATTCGTTGATTAGAATATAATATTTGTGTAAGAATCAAAGAGATTTAGGATTCTAGCTCCTGATTAATTTAGATGATAATCTAAATATTTTAGAGAGTATAATTTATAATAATGTATCTAAATTTAAAATGAGTTTTTTTTATGGTAAATATATATAATATATAATAAAAGAATAAGTCAGAGTACAAACCAAAGAGTACTAGGAGTTTTCAATAAAATAAAAAACAAGAAAAAGACAAAAGATCTCTCAAACACACACCACACCTACAAAGAGAACCCTCCTAAATAAAGAGGAGATGTGAAGTTAACCTGGAGAGACACCCTCAGAGATGCAACTCAATCATCACCTGAAGTACCCCTAGCACCTCACCCTCGCCTCTCTCTAACGGACGAAACACAAGTGAGGTTGCACTTCTCACTCATAAAAAGA
Organism: Trifolium repens; assembly: GCA_030408175.1. NCBI lineage: Eukaryota > Viridiplantae > Streptophyta > Magnoliopsida > Fabales > Fabaceae > Trifolium > Trifolium repens. The sequence continues at coordinate 32,978,870 of CP125845.1, read as the reverse complement.
GTAGGGACTACCAGGATTTTTACCTAGGAACTACTTTCAGGTATCCACCAACAAAAATAACATTATTCCAAATGGTCCAGATAGACCACACAACAACATCCACTACTAGAAAACATGTTTTTAGCAACCGATTTAGAGATCGAAATATTTCGGTCACTATAGAGACTGATTTAGAGACTAATATTTTGAACGTAAACTTAAAAAAAAATCGGTCGCTATATTGGTTGCTACATAATTATAGAGACCGTATTAGAGACCAATAATTAGTGATCAATATTTCGGTTGCTTTTAGAGACCGAATTAGAGACCAATATTTCGGTTGCTTTTAGAGACCGAATTAGAGACCAATATTTCGAGCTTCAAAGTGAAAAATATTTTGGTCACTAAATCAGTCACTTTAGAGACTGATTTAGAAACCGAAATTTAGCGAGCGCAAAATCTCTCGCTTTAACCTAATATATATTTTTTCTTAAATTTTTTGAATAGAAAAACTAAAATATTTTAGTGTGAAACCTTTCCGTTTGTGTTGAAAAAATTCAATCACTATAACAGTTGCTCTAGAGACCGAATTGGAGACCGATAATTAGCAACCAGAAAATCCGTTACAAATATTTTTTTGTACATATCACTAAAAAATAAATCAAATATTATTACTATTTTTTTTTTTGGCACACACATATCCTCTATTTTTTGTGAAATCTTTTATTGATGAAATAATTAGGTTTTTAGTTTGTTTTTTTTAAGGAATTAGGTTTTTTTTTTGGTACAAACAGAATTAGGTTTTTAGTTTGTTCGATAGAAATAAAATTCTTTATATCTAAAGCTTAAAAAAAGAAAATTTTTGTTGACAAAAAGCTTAAAATAAAATTCTTATATCTTTTGTTGTGAAAACAACATAAAATCAAAAACGGAACTTCAAGAGAAAGAAAAGGATTGCTGAATCTTTATATCTAAAGCTTGAATTGGCACGAGTCTTTCAATTTCTCTCTCGACGACACTGAACGTTGAAGCAGGTAACGTTTTTATCCCTTTCTTTCGTTCTTTTCTTTCGATTTCTAGCCATCGCTAGAGTCTTTTTTTTAAAATTTCTATTAGGATTTGATTTTTTCAGTGAAAGGTGTTTAATAGGATTTGATCTATGCACCCCTCTTTGAATTTGAGGTTTGATTTCGGTTAGGGTTTGCTATTCTGCCTTTTTCTTCTTCAACTTATTGGGGATTTTTACAGTCATGCTTCTTTTGTTTGATGGTCATGTCTGATGGTAATGGTGATTTCACAAAGAGGGAATGGGCTGCAAGATTGATTTGTGTAATAGGTCAAGAAGTTATTAAGATGCTCTTGTTAAGATTTTCAATTTTATCGGTCATTTTCAATTTTAGATACAAAAAGTTTAATAGACGATGCTCAAATGCCAGTTTTAATTATTAGAGTTTCTTTTGGTTCAATTTAAAACTTTACTTAATTTTTTTTTCAAGTTCAAGGTTTCTCTATGTTCTTTTTAATCTGATTCATTGTTGTTGTTACTAATTTTGTTCTGTTTGTTTTCCAAGCTTAAGTTCTCTAACCCAATAGAAATAGATAATTATTTTTCCCTTCTTTTGGTTTTGGTGAGCAAATAAATTAAATTGTTGAGCAAGAGTACACTATTAGGAGATAATATTCTAAGTGCAAAGAATTAGACAGCCACTAAATTGCTTCATTTAAGCTATGTCAATTGAGTAGACTATTAAGCAATTAAATTGTTGAGCAAGAGTACACTAAATTGCTTCATTTAAGTGATGTTGGTTTTAGTGATGTTGTGGCTCAGAAGATTTATGGGGCTAAGAAGCTTCAGCTCAGAATATTACTACTTCAGATGTGTTTGTGCTACACAATTTTCAATCAATGATTATTATTTTTTTAAGAAAAAAATAGGTCTAAAGACATGATTACTATGTTATGTCACAAATAGTAGAGATTATAGTTTGATTGTGGTTGAATTTTGAAGGTATGTGAAAATTTAAAGACATTAATTATTTTGCAGCTCTATGGTTTTGCCTATGTTGGACCCTTTGAACATTATCTCCACAAATTGAGGGATAACCTTTTCAAGGGGTATGAAGGCAATGAAGTTGTTGCTAAGAAGGTATATTGTTAACTTGTTTTAATCTTTGTCATCTTTCCCTTAACTTATAGGGATAACATTGTGTTGTATTAAGCTCTATGTTTTCCTTAGCTTTATACTTGTTTTTAAGTTAAATTCTAATGAATGCAGTATCCTATTTCTAGGTAATCCTTGAACAACTAGTTCTCCATGGAACAACTTCTTCCGATATTATGCGAACATTCACGGCAAAGAAGTCTCGGAAAGAGAATTTACCGCTTGATTTTATTTATTACACTATTTGCATGTTATGTTTCGTCTCTCTTATTTCAAATTGTACTTTTGTTAACAAAATGGCAAGTCTCTAATATTTCGATTTATGACTATATATTATGTCACATGTGAATTTACGGTTAAAATTTTGCCCAGGCTCTTTAGTATTTCTGGCTCCGCCACTGATTCGCACCATCACTTCTTCAGAACTGTGAACCGTTCTCGTTGGCACCATCGCTCACTTCCGAATCGCTAGATCGCTGGTTCTCTCGGAACCGATTTTTCTACTTCACTGCCTTTTCTCTAACATATACTGTCGATCTATGGTATTCATACATGAAACATCACAATTCTCTTTTGCTTTTCTATCACACCAATATTCAGGTAGTAATTGATTTCCTCTACTTTGTTTCTTGGATTTTGTGTTCATATGATGTGATGATATGTCTCTTTTGTGATTAATCAATTCCATTTATTGTTTTTATTTTGCAATTTAACATGTGTAGCTTTTTGTTTTTGCTTAGTGTGTGATTGCTTATGATTATGAATAGGGATTTAGAACCATGATTGTTGGTTACTTTATGAATCATTTGTGTTTGATTTTGGTGCTTTCACTCAATTTTAATATTTTAATATTGTGTTTTACATGAGAAAGCTTAGTTTTAGATTTGATTTTGAGTTAAGGCACTGTTATAGGTGGAGGCATGACAAAGTTTTCTTGTTAGCTGTATGTTTGAATTAATACTCGGGTGAATTTATAGGCTCTTTACTTGTGTTGATCTAGTTATTGAATTATTTACATTTTTTTTATTGTATGTTTATTTACTTGACGAAACATAGATGCTTTGGATGAAACATAGATGCTTGAACCAATGAATTTAGTAGGTTTGATGATCCCAACAGGAATGCTATTTTGCTAATATGTGTTTGTTAAATGTGTCTTTTGGATAAACTCCGAGATCGATTGACCTTTTGACTGGATAATATATGTTTTCGATGCAGTTTTTATTATGTTTATTTGGTTCTTGCGAATGTTATCTTTGGTTCATGTACTCCTTGTCGTCAAGTGCTGGTGAAGTTTATTGTAAGAATTTGTTATGATTTTGGTCATGATGTTTGTCGACAAGGGGCAGTAGGAAGCAAAGGCCTGAGACATGACCGTGAGAAAAGAGGATTGAGAGAATCTTGAGCTATTCATGCATCTGATGGCAATGTTGAACTGGTCTTGTCAATGCAGGTAAAGTCATTGTTAAACTCTGATACATCATCTATACCGAGAGCACTAGTTTCAATCATTTTAAGGCATCCAAAGCTTACATTATTTTAAGAAGAGCTTGTGTGTGAGTCAAGTTCTTTCAATGTATATATGTTGATGAAATTCCATTGCATATGTGGTGTTTGTTAGAATGTCTCTAAGAGAAGAATCATTATATGCTTTGTTTGTGAATGTAGTTGCAGGTTTGTGTGTGTGCCTCTGGTTAGCTTATTAAAGTAACATTGTTGTGACATATTTCTATAATTACTCTATGTGAAAATTCATTAAAGTGAATGATTTACTACTTAAGATTGTCAACTTAAGTGATTAAGTGATTTTTATAGACTATCTATTAAAAATTAACTATTGAATGTCTCGACTTTTGTGCAGGTAAGTGTAGTCATAGTATCAGGAATGTATATCATGGAGCATGTGGATTAGAGGCTTCTAGTATGATACATGATGTAAAGCCTTGATGTATCGAAGCTTTAATTTATTTTCTATAGAAGATTTATTTTGTAATATTGACTTTGAAGAAAAAAGCATTAGTTAAAGCCTTGTTTAATACTATGCTAAGTTAGTCTAGGTATAGATTTAATGTAATAGCCGATACTTAAAGCTTTAATTTATTTTCTATAGGAGATTTATTTTTCATATAATCTTTGATTAATCATATCTTTATAAGAATATAATTTACTAATGTATTTTGTTATATTTATGTTTGTGTGTGTGTCTATATATATATATATATATATGGGCTACAGTTTTTTTTTAAAAAAAATATAGAAATTAGCAACCGAATTAGTGACTGATTTGTTTTAAAATTAAATAAAGTGGTTACTAAATCAGTTGCTAATAGCGTCGACAATGCGTCGAACAATCTGTCTCTAAACTGTTATTTCAATTCAGTTTCTTAATTGGTTGCTGATATTGGTCGCTAATTCGGTCTCAGAATTTAGTTGCTAATCGGTTGCTACAAAATCGGTTGCTAATTTGGTCACTACAGATCAGCGACCAAGGTTTTTGCTACTGATTTTAATTGGTTGCTAAATCGGTCGCTAATTGAATTAGCAACCGATTTTGATGAAAATCGGTCGCTAAATCAGTTGTTAAACGCATGTTTTCTAGTAGTGATGCCACTTATGCCCCAAACGAAATTCCAAGGAAGATCTAAAAAACATGACCAATATTGTTGGGGGACACAAACTCTATCCCTAACCATCTAAAAATGTGATACCAAATCGAAAAAATATAAACACATGAGACAAATAGGTGATCAACAGACTCCTCATCCGCCCCACTAAATCGTCTATAATATTTAGTCGAGACATAAATAACTGAATCTGAGTACATAAAAATTACTGAATACTTGATGATTTTACAAAGTACTATAAGTACAACGCAATATTTTGAATACAAAAATAGTGAAAAGAAACTTAATGCAACTAAAACCCGACTAAACGCAACATGGAAGAAGACAATTCTTCTATCAGATAAACCAAGCTCTGTCTCGATCATCCGATCCTACCTAGTCCTTGTACTGATCAACCTGTCTAACTGCAATCAAAAGTGGGGGGGGCGGGGGGGGGGGGTGGGGGGGGTGGTGAGACAGTCACTTCGTCTCAGTGGTTCCATTTTCCTAAGTGTTAGAAGCTTAAGTAACTTGTCCTGTCAGTTGATCATATCTTGAATAAAGTCTTATACATAACCTAATATAATAATAATAAAGCAATAGTGTGTCACACAATTATTATCTTGTTCATTTTATCCTTCAAAGGTCACTCCGGGGTAAGCCGGTCCCAAAGCGCCTGACACTGCGTAATACCGATAATAATGTAAGTCGGGTGCCGCCTTAGGCTTACAATTCTTAACTTAACTTGTTGCAGGATTCATCATATGGAATCAATCAAAGCAACTGGCCTGGAGTCATCATATGGATTCAATCGAACCACTTCATTTTATATTAGTGATTCGGGATCAATCACTTTCACTGCTTGATCAACTGAATCTAAAGAGGAATTTCAAACATGCATGGCTTGGAATGGATGAATTGTGAGAGATTGGAGATTTGGGGTTTTCTTTAAAAATGGAGTTTGGTCACAAATGCAGGAAGATGAAAATGAGTTAAATTGACTCATTGTTAGATTGGTTAAGATGGAAAGTCACGTGAGTAGTGATTTCAACAAGTTCATGAGATGGATTGAGACTTAGAATTTTCATGGGTGGTTGAAGAGAGAGAAGGCGAGAGGTTTGAGAGGAAGAGGGTATAGTTTCAGTCTGTCCTTTTCCTTCTTTGCTTCATGGTTATAAATTATAATCCCCTTTTTTATCACTATTAATTTGTCATACAGCTTCTTATTTACTATTACTTTGCCATGCTCTCACTTAAATCACAATTTTCCTATTTCCATTAAATAGAAATATTTTCAATTAGACTCCAATAATCATCTTTAATCAATATTCTTCTATTAATTATAGTCGGGATGTTACATATCAGTAGTCCCACTACAACATTTTGACGTTTAGGCAACGGGCGTTTAGGCAGCGGTCAAAAAGCGTTGCTTAAAGCCAAAAAACATACCAAAGGCAACGGTTCAGCATTGATATTTTGCAAGCGCGCTTTATACGGCCGTTGCCTTTTCTATAGGCAACGGTTTTCTGAGTTTCTCCCACAGTACTATATAACTGTTGCCTAAACCAGTAAATAGCAGCGGTTTCCTCTAGTCCACTGCCTACGGTTTTTATACTTTGAAAAACGGTTTTTAGAGTCTTGCTTAATTTTTATAGCAACGATTTTGAATTTAATTGTCATGGCAACGGTTATTTTACAAGAAAGGTTTTGAAGTGTAGCATAATCTTGATAGCAACAGTTTTGTATTTTATTTTAGACAACGCTTATTTCGTGTTGCTTGTATTTTATGGCAACGCTTTTTCAATTTTTTTTTTTTATAGTATTAGTTAATTTTTTATTTTTTGAAAAAACAATAAATAGCATAATAAGCATTTATCTAAAATAAAAAAAAAATCAATTTTAAAAACCTAAATAAAATAAAATAGATGACATGCGTGCATCATATAATATTCCAAATATAGATATCCAAAACATACAAAATTAAAATCATCAACAAGATTAGTTTTTAGATAAACTTTGTCTCAAATTATAGTGATCAACGCGTGCAAATAATTTGTCAAAAAAAAAAACACGTGCAAATAATCTCTTTCATCATCTTCAACTTCAAGTGCTCACCTTCCACAAAAGTTGGATGGATTTCCTACATTATAAGAAAATTGTAAGTCAACAAAACACTCTACTCTAAATCAACAAGGTCACAACTGTACGCAGTCGTAATCTTGATAGTGTAAAGTTTAAATAGGCCCACATAATGCCTAAATTAGTTAGAATAGAGGGGGAAAAGAGAAAAAAGCAAAAATAAAGAAAACAAAAGTATAAATATGAAGTCATTTAAAATATGTGATCATTGTATAACCAATAGCTATATCAAAAATATGAAGTCATTCAAAATATGATGTGATACTTTTTCCATTCCATTTTTCTCCTCCATTCAGTTAACCAGTAGCTATATCAAACTCATTCAATTAGACATCCAATATATTTTTATTTTAAAAAATAAAACTGCAATTTTTTGCTGATGCTATACAAATTAAGACTCTTGTCTCGTTTACTGACATCATTTCTCAACTAGAATTGGAGAAAGATGATATTAGTATTCACACTGAAAAATTCATATAGATGTTTGAGGATTAGGTATAAAAGTTAGTTATGCTGAAAATAAATAAGTTTCATACTTTCTATTGTAACAAGCATCACATAATGATCCCTAAAGCATCAAGGTGCTTATTATGATATACCATTTAAGATCCAATTTCGAGACAAAGTCCCAAGGGGTGTTTGTTTATCCATCAAAGGGTGAGTTACCTTTACTATAGCCTTATCCTTCAGAGCTTCAGTAGCAATTAATGCTTTTATTTCACTCTGGTAATTTGCTAGCTCCTTGAATTTTTCTACAACAATGATCACATTGGGCTATAAAGTTTAAAGATAAACCACTAATATGAAGATAGTGACTAGAAGTGTATTCAACATATATGCCCAGTGATTTCTAGGGTGGAGAAGTGTCTCATATGGTATACGACAGATTGATGTTTGAAAATCACAATCTATAACTCTATATATATCAAGTTCAAGCAACAAGTAATTAATATAAAGTAGATTAAATTGAAAAAATATATGATATACTGGCTTAAATATACCTCCAGCTCCATTTCATCCTTATCATTCAAAGCTGTGTGAGAAGCTCAACTGCCTAACGAATGTAAGCACACTAGTGTGAGCTATAACATAAAAAAATAGGAAAATTAATTACTACCAAAACTTGGAAGCAAATATTATATCTGAAAATGGCAGCACATGTTTCAAAGAGAATAGCTTTTAGTCATTTGAGAATTTAGAATCATCGTTACTTATTCTCATTTAAGTACAATATATGTTGCGAAATTTAGAGCTGTGCAAGTATATACACAGTCAATTTGTAGCAAGTAATAAGAAAAGTATCGATCCCACATGGATTGTTTAAGGGAAGTTTATTCTAAACTTCACATGCAATTAGTTTTGAAGATTATGGTAAAAAGTAACAAAATATTTATCATGGATTCAGACAATAAGTAAATAATAATAAAAGCAGATTTAGGTAAACAAGTGATTTGGAAAAAAGGTTAGAACTTATGATCCATTCAAGTCATAAATAATGCCTAGTGATATGTCTTCTGCAAGCAAGTCTTGCCTTGTGGTGTATGTCTACAACGTTATATATTAAAAGGGAGTTAAGATGGGTCCTATGTCTAGGTCAAACTTAGTCCACTTTTAGTTCAGAATGCTCGTGTTTGTTTTATCTATCTATGGCCCTAACGCTTATGTCTAAGTCTTGTAGGTAAGAAGTATGTCTCCATCCTCTACTTAACCATATTAATTCATTAAGTCCATTTATTACTAGATGTCTCTACGCAATAAAGTTGTGCTTACACTACAAAAAGCGCGCTAAATAGCGGCGGTTTTTAGGGGAGGTTTAATATAACCCCTGTTAAAAAGTAATTTTTGAGAAAACCATATGTTAACTTAGCGGGGGTTTTAAACTCTTGCAATTTAATGACTTTATTTTCCTTTCTTCATTCCGCGCTCTTTTTTCCTATCACTTATTTCATTTTGAGAAAACCGTATTCTCTCTTTCCTGTGATACGATTCCTCTCCTACTCCACCGTCAGCTCCGATCTCCGCCTCCACCAACGGCGCTACATCCAATCTTAACCACTTCCTCACTGCTCCATGGTCTGCCTCTCAAACCCGCGGATTGACTTTCTAAAGAGAGAAAAACCGTTTCGACTCTGAAGAATATAGAGAAAGAGTGTGTACCAGATTTGAACGGAATAAAGGTAAAGTGTTCTTCGGTTTTTTTTCTTTCGATTTTTTGTTGAAATTGACCGGCGAAAAACCCTAGCGTTTTTAGATTCTTCTTCACTGATACTAATTCCTTCAATTTTGGGTGAATTAAACCCTAGATTTGAATTCTAGGGTTTGAAATTGGTGTTCGGTGACTGTAATTTGAAATTAGGGTTTTGAATGATAAAGGAACAAGAGATATAGATATATAGGAGAAAAACGAGTATACGAGAAAAAATTTATATAATTGTTACACTGATTTCTCGCATTCCAATTTTTTCCTTTCCATTGCTTAATTAGATCTTTTTCGATTTTTGTATTTGTTACACTGTGATTTCATGCTTCGATAGTAATTTGAGAATTGAGATTGTTCTACTTGCGTTGCAGATTAGAGTGGGAAATCTCATTGAAAATAAAGGTAGTTTTGCTTTTTTAATTATTTTGTTTTGCTGCAAGCAATGACTTGATTAAATGTTTATGATTGGTTCCAGGGTGTGCCTACGAGGTGATTACTATGTATTTGATAAATTGAATGTGTGAAATGATTTTTCAATTCAATCTTGTTGTCTTAATCTAACCTATGTGTGGTTATATAAATTACATTAGGTTCTTAAACTATATAACTCTCATGAAGGAACATGAAAAGCTACTATCAAGGTTTACTCCCCTTTCCCCCTATTCTTACATATCTGGTTGAATCATAGAAGTTACTGAAAAAATTCTGGATATGCACTAGGTATCAAGCAGGATTAGGGGAGGGAATCGATCTGACTAGTCTTCCTCACATCTCTGAATCAAACTATCTTTACTTTTCTGCGGCGCATTACGCTATTTTCAAAACAAAACCTTTTTCAAAAACCCAAAGCGAATGCAAACTATCAAACTTAAATAAAACAAGTCGTAGTTGGCATGATGCCTGTTGATACAAACTCATTCTAGACACCTAGAGTGTGAATTATTACTCGACGTCTGACTGATTCACTAGCCAGACCGTAGTCAGTGGCTTAAAAAGGCTCTGAGTTATAACAAACAATTGCCTCAATGCGTATGAAATAAATTAACCAGTCAGCAGAGAATTAAAGCAAGTTCTAGAAAATAAACAAGTACACGGTACTCTCATAGTGATACGAAATAAATTGGTAATACCGTTTGGAAATATTTGGCTCAAATTCTCACTTGGCTTAGGTATCTGAAGTTTGAACACTTATCTTGTTGTCTCCCGAACTTCACACTTCTGGGCAATCACCTTTGGTGTTCTTTATATCGAGGTGTGAAATTCAAATCATAGTGAGTCATCACTTACTTTGCTGCAGTCTTACCTATAACAGTTAATCATGCACTAGATAATAAACAAGCAAACAATTATTCAATTTTTTCATTAAGCATAAAAGGGCGTCTAGCAGATGACTTAGTCTGGAATTTAAGAGTACATTTTATTGAATTGAAATTGCTGAAATTTAAAATATTGAAAGCAAATAAATGTCATTGGGTTGCCTCCCAAGCAGCGCTTGTTTAGCGTCGCTTAGCTTGACGCATTTCCTCCATTTCGGAGGATAAGTTCGTTCGTCCTTCTCTGGAGTCTCTACCTTGGCTCCTTCTTTCTTCTCACTCTTAACATACTTTGCTGGGTTCTGCTTTTCTTTGAAGGTGGCGAATTATGGTCATCCGTCTTCCGACACGTCTGCCCTCAGAATGGATTTTCCTTTGCCTCGTGGTGGTTGACCTTACTTTGGTTTCCTTGGAATGTTGACCCAGCGATTTTTCTCCTTATCGATTCTTTTGAACTTCAGCTTAAGTCCATCTGCTGCAGGTTTCTTTAGAGGTGTTGTGTTGACGCCAAACTTTGACCTAGTGGCTACCTTTCTCTGTCTTCCCCATGATTTGACCCACGGTGTTTTGATGTTGACTTCAATGGCTAGCCTCTGCAATTGGTTAGTTATTTCATGAGGTTCATCTTTTACCTGACCTGCATCTATCTGAAGTTGTGCCATATCATCTTCCAGCTCCTCGATCTCTATTTTCATTCTTAGTGTTGAAGTTGGTGGCACGTCCGTCTTCTTTTCTTTCCATCCGAGCTTGTAGCACTCGTCATCCCCTTTTGTGTGAATTTTGATGACGAGTTCTTCTTCCTCCCTCCTTAGTGGTAGCTTTGCAAGGTCCATGTCTATCACTGCCCTGCTGGTAGCTAAGAAAGGTCTTCTGAGTATGATCAGATGGACAATATCTTCTTCAATATCCAGGATCATGAAGTCTGCTGGAAATACCAGGTCTTCGACTTTCACCAGGACATCTTCAATAGTTCCTCCTTTGATGGTTGTCTGATTAGCTAGTACCAGTTCCTTCTCGGTTCCTGCAGTTAGTTCTTTGAGCTTCAACTTTCTTGCCAGAGATAATGGCATCGCATTCACACTGGAACCTATGTCACATAAGGCTGGTACTGTTTCATCTTCAATCTGACAGATAACGGTGACACTTCTAGGATTTGCCTTCTTGGGTGGCATTGTTGGGCCTGCTACTTGGCTTTGATGGAATTCTTCAAGTTCACCCATAAACTCATCATAGGCTTCTTCCAAAGTCATTCCCAGCGCTACAAACCATCTCTTTAACTCCATCAGCTCTTCTTCATCTCTTTCGCGCTTTGTTTCTTTCTCAGTTAGCGCTTTGCATTCCTCCCTTGCATTATCCACCGTGTTACCTGAAATGTCTTTAGAAACATGAGTGGTTACCAGTTTTGATAGCTGACCTATCTGAGTCTCAAGGCTTTTGATTGTTGCGCCTTGATTTGCTACTGTAGACTGGATGTCCTCGATGTTTGTTTGACTCATGCTTGCAAACTTATTCAGTAACTCCTCCAAGTGGGATGGCTTTCTTTGTTGAGTTGCACCGCCTTGGGCTTGATTTCCTGTTTGAGCCCATCCAAAGTTTGGGTGGTTCTTCCATCCTGGATTGTACCTGTAAGAGAATGGATCATTCTTCTGGTTACCCATGAACTTTGCCTCCTCGGTGCTGTCTCCTGGCAAACATTGCCTGTTGGGGTGGTCTTTTAGGCAGAAGTCACAAACTCCTTCTACCCACTTTGCACTTGCCCCCTTGGCTTCTTTTTTCAGCTAGATGCCTTTTGAGTAGCTCAATCTCTACTTTGTAGGCGACTTCCTTGTCCACGTTGATTACTGCTGCTGTCTTTCCGTTCCTGTCATGGCTCATGCTGTACTCGTTCTGACACATCTGCTCAACTAGATCTTTCGTCTCCTCGTGGGTTTTGATTTTGATGGACCCACCTGTTTACTGTGAAATTTGGTAAACAACGCTAGTTTGAGTTATTACAAGAGAGATCAACTAGTAAATCTCGGGACATAGTGCTTTTTGTTTATATTTCCAAAATAATTAGTGTTCATGATTGTTCTTATACTTTAAATGTGATTTTTATGTAACTTGAATTGCAATAAAGAATGTTTATTCTAAGGAATAAACAGAAAGGGAGATTGAGTCGAAATAAAGACAATTCGAATTAAAATGAAAGAACTGTAAATTTGCATTCAAAGGTAAATGTTTACAGAAAAGTAAATGGTACACATTGCATACATTTTCCCTTTCGAACTCGTTTCTCGCGTTGACATGGGTACTTTGAGTTTTGTAAGGATTTTGTATAATGATTGTGACCCTTTGCTCGATCACAGAACTAAACTATTTATAGACACTAATTCCTATTTGCTAATAACGTTTAAGTTAACTAAAGAGAGGACGCGTGTCTTGACACGTATTTTGAATTTGAATTCTCCTTTATCCTTTGATTTAGCCGTTGTATCCATCGAAGTCGAAATAGCAATGCTTCTCTTGAATATTTTGCTAAGTCCACACTTTTCTTCTGCACAGCGAACGCTTCGACCTTATAGACACTTCGACCAAGTCGAAAGAACCCTGAAGAAAACAATGTTAAGACTAATGCTCCAGATAGAACATTTAATGATATGTTCATGCATGATTATTCATTAAATTTATTGGCTCTGAAAACCAAACCTCTTTAATGACTTTTAAAATAGTAAAATAATTAAATGGAATTATATTTATTATTTTCAGTCATGCCTTTAGAACATATTTTTAACTTAGTAAAAATATGGGCTAACAAATTGCCCCCAAAATGCCTGTTTCGATCGAGTAGTTCGAACGAGAATGGAAAAAGGCATTTTAATCCCACGTGCTTGACACTCTTATCAATGACGGCGCTGGTGTCACGCACAGTAATAACTGTCACCTTGATCCCCACAATCCATCATTTCTCCTAGATTTTAGGCATAGTGGATGACGTGGCGCTCATAGAAGTTGAAAAGGCTCAAATCGAAAAAGAAGCAAAAGCCTCGAATCATGAGTTGATTGATGCGCAGGGCAGGGAAGGAATTCAAGCTTTCAGTGCAGCAGAGGTGGTTGCTGAAAAAATCAAGTCTCTGGAGAGCTCCAATCTTGTGGTCGAGAAAGAACTTGCAACTTTGAAGAGGATTTATGCTGATTGTACTAAAGACTTATAGTTTTTTATTCTTATTTTCTTTGTCCTTTCGAACAATTTTGGTATTCAATCCTGTTTGGATTTTATTTGTAACTTTGAACAAAGTCCCAATTTGTGGCAACTTTTAATTTGCAATTGCCATTTTGCTTTTATGTTTAAGTACTATTCTGCGCTTATTTTTACTTCGAGTGAAACAGGTTTATATGTTTTCAAATACTTTCCATTTATACCCAAAGTACGTTTTTCAGGAGTTAACTCCTCAATTTCATAAGCACCATTTGAATAAACTTGAACAATTTTAAATGGTCCTTCCCAATTTGGGGACCACTTGCCTAGGAGTCTATCTTTCTTGTCCATAGGCAAAATCACCTTCCAAACTAATTCTCCAACACTAAAAGATTTAGACTTAACTTTCTTATTGTAAGCTTTAGAGACTCTTTCTTTTTGTTTTGTTAATACTTCTAAAGCATTAAGTCTTTCTTAATCTAAATCAACTAAATCATCTAACATCATCTGCCAATAATGGTCCAAAGGTATTTCCATTTGTCTTTGCACCCTTGCTGACTGCAAATGTATTTCGACTGGTAATACAGCATCATGACCGTAAGTTAGTCGAAATGGAGTAGTGTTAGTTGATTCTTTAGGAGAATTTCTACAAGCCCATAAAACTTGATCTAAAATCTTATGCCAATTTCTTGGTTTTTGGGCTATGTGTTTTCTTATCAAATTAATAATGATTTTATTGGCTGCTTCAACTTGGCCATTTGCTTGTGCATAGTATGGTGTTGAAGTTAATAACCTAAAGCCAATTTCTTGGGCAAATTCCTGCATCTTTCGTCCAGTAAAAACTGAATCTTGATCTGTAGTAATTGTTTCAGGAATTCCAAACCTATAGATTATATGATTTTGAATAAAATTAATCATTGCCTCTTGATCAACATTTGGTAATGGAATTGCTTCAATCCATTTTGTGAAATAATCTATTCCAACTAAAATGTAACGTTGATTTTTTGATGAAGCAGGTTTAATTTCGCCAATCAAATCTAGAGCCCAACCCCTAAAAGGCCATGGTTTTATTATGGAGTGTAGTTCACTTGCGGGCACATGCTGGATTCCTGAATGTCTTTGGCATTCTAGGCAACCCTTGGCATACTCTATGCAATCTTTTAACATAGAAGGCCAATATAAGCCTTGTCGAAATAACAACCATTTCATTTTATGCCCTGCTTGATGAGAACCACACGTACCATTATGAACATCAGAGATTGCTATGTAAGCTTCTGCTTCATTTAGGCATTTTAACAAAATTCCTTCAGAAGTCTTTTTGAAAAGATCATTTTCAAAAATTACATAGTTTAAAGCCCTGTATTTTGTTTTTCGATCCACATTTCCTGTTGGATTTCTAAGATATTCCACGATAGGCTTTCTCCAATCACCATCTGAGAGATTGTCAATGGCAAAAATCTCAAACTCATCATGGATATTTTCAATTTCCTCTTGTGGTATAGTATCTGCCCCCACAAGTTTCGGCATTGACAATTGTTCAGAAATTGGTTCTTGCAAGACCATTTTTTCTTTGATTTCAATCAATTGTGTCAACTTCTCTTTTGACATCTTATATCCTGAAGCAATTTGGGCTAAGTCATTTGCTTCTTGATTTTCTAAACGAGGTATGTAACACCCCGTTTTTCAAAGGCCAAAAAGGCAATATTTTTTTTTCTTTTTCAACTAACACTTATCAAAACGATTTAGAAATTATAGAGTCGAATCGCAAATTTTCGAGAAATCTCAAATAAGGTTTTTCTTAAGGCAAGTGATCATTTTTCTTTTCAAAACATCCCATAACCCATCAAACAATTAAACAATGATCATGGGAAGCTATTTGCCTCTAAACAATTTTCGAAATTCGATTCCTCGAACCCTATATGTGTGCCACGGCCATTTGAGGCAAAAAGGGCAACCCTACACATTTTTTTCATTTGAAACCCTAGTCCACATTCATTAGTTCGTAATGATATCCGATCGTGTACCCGACTCCTTTTGAAACTCGAAATAAACTTTTTCTAAATTATGTTCTTCGAGTCGCTCAAGAACACGAGAATAATTTTTTTCTTATTTTTCAAAACAAATTTTATAATCAAGAATCCATTTTGCCACAAAGCTCAAAACTAACATCAAAAATCAAATCACAAAACAAAATCCAAGTTTATGATCTTTTCAAAATTTTTCTTAAAACCCTAACTAAAAATTTGTGAAAACATAAATCAACCATAGGAAACTTCTCATGCTTCACTCAAGTGTACTAAGAAACTCTCAAGAACACTTCTATGGAACCAAAACTAATTAAAACTAAACTCTAAAATTTTTCTCTCAAGAACATAATCATAAGAACTCAAAATTCAAGAGGTTTTCATGGAGAATAATGAAGAGAAGGGTTAGTTACCTTGAGAAGATGATGATTCCTAAACAAGCAAATGATCCAAGCTTGAGAAGATGAGAAAATGAAATTTTGAAATGGTGAGTGAGTGAGTGAGTGAGTTTGCCGTGAGAATGAAGAGAGGAGGGGGAGTTTTTGTGATTTCTTCTAAGTCCACATATTGCTAAACCTCCTTACTATTTAATTCCCTCTTGATCAATCTAGGCCTTTGGATCAAAAGCAAAGTTACAAGACAAAACCCTAGCCATTGGATCAAAAACTCATGATTGCTTTCTTTGAACAAATATCCACTTTACGTTACTCAGCTCATCGCGTTCGCTCTCGGCGAGTCGTACTTCGCTAACGGTCTAACTTGCGAACAATAGAAAATTTACGAGGTAAAAGTTCATCTTAAACCATTTCTAAAAACTATCGCTAAACTTTATTCTCCGACTGTAATTTATTTCCTTAGCTCCCAAAAATATTCTGAGACTAGATTCTAACTCGCGTCGATATATAAAGTCTCCAATTAAAAATCGACGGAAAACAGAAACCTACAGAAAGAACGTCTATCGTTTTTCCATCCCAAAACTTATCGCCGAATCTTTTTCCGCGACTGTAATTTTCTTCCATACCTTAGAAAATTAATCTCAGGACATATCCTAACTCACGCAGATATATGAAACTCCCATCTAAATTTCTACGGAATTCAGACATCGTAAAAATTTCCAACAGCGGGTAAAATCCTACTCGTTTTTCCAAAAACAAGAATAATCTAAAACTCGTTATTCTGAATCCACATCAATCTCCCCATACTTAAAAGAGGATCACGACACGAAAGTCTGTGTCTTTCCAGCGCACGAGCACAAAACAGGCTTCTTTTCAGCAAAATTTCCATTAATGCGACGATACTCACAAAACCGCTTCACCAAAAACCCTAAAAACTTAGCCGACACTAAAGTTCCTTAGGAAAACTGTACAGTGAAATCTTGGGTCTTACAAGGTATATGTTCAATATCCAAATGATCGAAACAGCCTAGTAAAGAACTAGCCATAACAAAGTATTTTAATTTGTCAAATGTTCTTTAACACATTTATATTCTTGTGTTACTTGTTTCAATACTAGTTCAGAATCACCTCTTATTTTAATGTTCTTTGCCCCCAAATCTTTTAATATTTCTAAACCTGTTATCAAGGCTTCATATTCAGCTTCATTATTAGAGCAAAGTCCATTTATTTTATACTTGAACTTAGTTGGAACTTTAGTAGGAGAAATTATTAAGATCCCAATCCCAGTTCCATGTTTATGTTTTGATCCATCGAAATAGAGAATCCAAGGCTCTATATCAACATATTCTTGTGGCATTTCGACCAAAGAATGATCAACTATAAAATCAGCCACAATTTGACCTTTAACAGCCCTTAAAGGCTTATAAGTAAGTGAATATTCAGTTAATGCTAATGCCCATTTTCCAATCCTACTATGTAACATAGGTTTGGTTAACATATGCTTAATAACATCAAAGTGAGAATATACATAAACATCAACAGGCTTTATATAATGCTTAAGTTTTGTACAAGAGAAATACAAACAAAGACAAAGTTTTTCTATGGCAGTATATCTAGTTTCTGCATCATTTAAAACTCAACTAAGGTAATAAACTGCATTTTCTATGCCATTATCATCTTCTTGAGCCAACATGCTTCCTATTGTCTTATCAGACGCAGTAATGTACAACTTCATAGCTTTATTCCTGCTAGGAGGCATTAAAACTGGAGGCTTTATCAAACTGGAGGCTTTGTCTCTAAAATGGCCTTTGTCTTGTTTTGGTTTATTTCGATGCCTTTTTTCTGCACCACAAAACCAAGGAAATCTCCTGCATGCACACAAAAAGCACACTTTAATGGATTCATTTTTAATCCATGTTTCCTCATCCTTTCAAAAGATTGCCTAAGATATTGCAAATGGCTATCTTCAGAAGAGGATTTAATGATGATATCATCAATATAGACTTGCATGAATGTATCTATAAAATCATGAAACATAGAATTCATAGCCCTTTGATAAGTGGCACCAGCATTTTTTAACCCAAAAGGCATAACAACCCATTCGTAAGTGCCTAAAGCACCAGGGCATCTAAATGCTGTTTTAGATACATCCTCTTCAACAATGAAAATCTGGTTATAACCAGAATAACCATCTAACATGCTTAAAAATTCGAAACCTACCGCTGAATCTATTAACATTTCTGCTATAGGCATGGCATACTCATCTTTAGGTGTAGCATTATTTAAGTCCCTAAAATCTATGCATACTCTAAGTGTACCATTCTTTTTAATAACAGGAACTATATTTGCTAACCATTCAACATACCTGGCAGTTCTGATAAATTTACTCCTCAGCAGCCTTTCGATCTCTTCCTTGATTTTGGACATAATTTCTGGTGCAAACCTCCTTGGCAATTGTTTCACTGGTTTCTTTCCTGCCTTGATTGGTAGTCTTAATTCGACCATTTCCCTATTTAGTCCAGGCATTTCATTATAGTCCCAAGCAAAACAATCACTAAATTCTTTAAGAAGTAGCACCAATTTTTCCTTTAGACTAGGAGTGATGTTAGCGCTAATATGAGTTGGCCTTTTTAATGAGCCATCTCCAATGTCTATGTCTTCCAAAGGGTCTTGTGCTTGCATTTTTCGAGTTTCATTTAACGGATCTCTTTCGAACCCCAAGGGCTCATCATCATAAATGCAATCAAGCCTTTGAATTTGTGGCATAGGACCGCCATCCTTTTCGACTTTGGCTTCTACATCCATATTTTGTTGAACATCAGCTTCCAAAGCCGTATTTAGTTTGGTTTCGGCCATATAAGCCGTAATCCTGGCCCAAGCATTGGACTAAGTCATAGTAGTCTTCGTAGATATTCCACCCAGTTGGTGGTATTACTCCATCTTCTGAGGAAGCATCATCTATTTCCTCTCTTTCCCATATGAAACCATGGGTTGGGTGGAGTTTGACAGAGTGTATAACGTTATCAGAAGGCTCGAAAGCGCTTTCCCTGTCATAGCATGGCGAAATATTTGCCAAGTTTTTGTCAAAGGTTTGTTTTGAAATGGTATCCACCTCTGACATATAGAAACTTTGGTCAGCTTCGATGTTCTCGACGCAACCATCCTCTCTCCAAAGTATTAACTTCTGATGAAGGGTAGATGGGACAGCACCCACTCCATGGATCCACTCCCTTCCTAACAGTAAGTTGAAGTTTGCTTTGGATTCAACCACCAAGAACAAGGTAGGTCGAACTATGCTGCCTACAGCAACATCTACTTGAATTGCCCCCCTAGAGTATCATGTCTTGCCTTCATAATTTGACAAAACTTTGTTATGGGCTGACAAATCACAGTCATATTTGCCAATTTTGGGCACCATAGATAGAGGCATCAAGTTAACAGCAGCACCTCCATCAATTAGCACTTTGTTAACCCCAACTCCCTCAACTTTTGCTCTGATGAAGAGAGGTTTGAGATGGTTTTTCATGCCTAAATCTGGCTTTTCGAATGTAGCTTGTTGCTCTTCGATACAGCCATTATTCATGATATAATAGCACATTGGCTTTGGATCAGCCATTTCTAACTGGTCGAAATCAGTTTCGAGCTCAGTTACTTCAGATTAGACATCATATTCTGATGGCAATATAGAAACCACACATATGACATCGAAATCTGGCTCAGAATCCAGCAGATCATCATCCTCCATTTTGTTATCATCTATTGGGGGAATGATTCTTTCTTTTGCTGGCCTTCTAGCCACTTCTTTGTATTGGCTTGGTTGAGCATTTGCTGCAGCCAATTTTTTCTGGCGTTGGAACCTACGCCATTGTGTCCTAGTCATTGGATGCTTTCCTTTGTAGTTATTTTTATATGAATATTTGTTAGCATCCTCTGAGTAGTTATGTTTGGTACCACTGGAGCCACCAACTTCCATTGCCCCTTTGTTGAATTTCATCATTCCATGGTGCATCCAGCGCCCCTGGGGGATCGAACTAGGAGGTCGAAAAGTTGGACTTCGACCAGTTTTGACAGGGTTGTTTGGTCGAGTCAGGATCCCTTTTCCCTTATCTTGGTACTGTTTTGGGTTTGCCCCCTTCTTATTTGTCGCAGGTTGAAACCTTTTAAGGCCTTCAGTAGCCTCCTTATCACAAACAGCACTGCAACGGGCACAAAGCATAACTCCTTTGTTCTCCAGTTTGCACCTGTTCAGAAAGTCAATCAGATCCTCTTCAGCACGAGGATAAACTACTTTCATTTTCTCGAAATACTCCTTTTCAGGGATTTCTTCTGTTTGCATTTCTGTGATCTCCATGGCTTCGACCATCTTGATTTCCTGTGGTTTAGCATATAGTGTGTCAGCATTCTGCAAAGGTTCAGCATCAATCTTCATGGCCTTGGGCTTTTCACCAAACTTGAGTCTTCCCTCATTCAAAGCCTTTTGGACCAAATCCCTGAAAAGTACATATTGTGAGGTTCTGTGTCCAAGAAAATTATGATATTTACAATAACCTCTTTTCTTTCTCATATCTAATGGGGGTATTTTAACACCCTTAGGAACCACAATTTGGCCATCAGTAACCAATAAATAAAAAATCTCATCACATTTTGTTATGTCAAAAGTGTAAGTCTTTGACACATATTTATCATTTTTTGGTTCGACAGGATTTTTCCCATTTGAAGGTTTCAAAAGTTTACAAATATAAGGGGGACCAGGTTTTAATTCCACCAAGTCTATTTCCCCTTGTTCGACATCCTCATAAGAGATATCATACTCTTGGTCACTGTCATGGGTTTCGACATAAGCAACCTTATCTTTCTTATGATACTTAGAATTTCTAGCCTTTTCTGCTTTCAAGCGTTCGACCTGTCAAACCCTATCAGCCAATTGGGCCATATCTCTTAGATGTTGAGTATCTAATTTCTTTCTGATCGAATAATCTAGGCCACCAGCAGCCATTTCGACCAATTCATGTTCAGGCACCTGAGTAAAGCATCTAGCCTTAAGCAAACGGAATCTATTCAAATAATCATCCACAGACTCAGGAGTTTTGCGCCTAACACTTGCCAGTTCTTTGAGACTTATTTTAGATTGTCCCATGTAGAATTGCTCATGGAAAACCCTCTCCAACCGAGTCCAATTGAAAATTGAATGTGGGGGAAGAGTAGTAAACCATGTGAAAGCATTTTTCGTTAGAGAATTTGGAAAATATTTCATCCTTAAATTCTCATTGTTCGCTAAATCCCCTGCCTCAGTCAAATATCTTGATATGTGTTCAACAGTTGATTCACTAGTATCACCAGCAAATTTGGTGAATTTTGGGATTTTCCAACGCCTTGGTAATTCTATTTGAAGCACATATTCTGATAAGGCAGAGACAAAATGAGGCCTATGCATACCTACATTTAGACCATTTTGTGCCAGGATAGTTTCGACCAAATTTGCTATGTTATTTTGTCCAGCAAAATTATTATTTTGGACGTTCCTAACTACGTCGTCAGCATTTTGGTTCCTATTTACCAAGACGATTCCTGGATTTGGTTCGACTTGGGGCAAAACATGTGGTTGTGCCTGAGGCTGCACTTGTGGTTCGACCACTGGTGCAGGTTGTTGGGCTTGGTTTACAGGATTAGCCAAGTTAATCTGTGCAGGCACCATGGCATTGTTTGGCGTTTGTGCAATTTGCAAAGGCACTACATTTTGAATTTGGGGAATTTGTTGATTAGGGACTTGAGGAGCCCCAAAGAAATCAGCAATTCTTCCCATCTGTGTGGCTAATACTTGGTAACTTTGGTTAGTATTTTGAATTAAAGGATTAAACACTGTACCAATCTGTTGCGTTAACATATTAACCATATCATGATTACTATCATCCATTTGTTGCCTCATAGCCATCAAGGCAGTATTAGTCAATGCAGGCATGTTGTTTCGAGTTGCAGAACCAGAAACTGTTTGATTATTAAGGACAAACACGCCTGGTGCTGCTTCTGAAAATAACGAGGAACCCGTTTGTAAGCCCTGCATCATAGTAGTAGGCATACCATATTGGTAATTCATGTTAGGGCCTTGACCCATGAATTGGGAGAAGGGCAAATGAAACGTGGACGAACTTGCACCACCCCCATTAATATTTGACCGGTTTGGGGAGAAACTATTCTCCATGTTATGAACCAAAGTCAAAATGGGTTCTGTGGTTGTCAAAGGTGTCATTGTGGATGATGGTATTGCCATTGTGGCATTTATTACATAAGATGTTGGGGCAGATACCGTTGCCCCTATCACATTGGTCACAGCCTCACTGATTACAGGAGAGGTTATGGCCTCTGGGACATTCGAAGTGGTTGATGGATTCGAACCACTGTTATTATTGTTTCCAGTTGGATTTTCCATATTTGGTCTTGTATTTCTGGGTGGTGGTCTAACCATTTCAGGGAGAGACTTCCCGTTTCTTAAAAGCATACACTATACAAAACTTCTGGAAACAAACTAGAATACTAAACAAACTAACTTCCACTAAAAAAAAATTTAAAGAAAATTTAAACGTAAAGCACACAGTCCCACTGGGCGTGCCAATTTGTTTACTGTGAAATTTGGTAAACAACGCTAGTTTGAGTTATTACAAGAGAGATCAACTAGTAAATCTCGGGACATAGTGCTTTTTGTTTATATTTCCAAATAATTAGTGTTCATCATTGTTCTTATACTTTAAATGTGATTTTTATGTAACTTGAATTGCAATAAAGAATGTTTATTCTAAGGAATAAACAGAAAGGGAGATTGAGTCGAAATAAAGACAATTCGAATTAAAATGAAAGAACTGTAAATTTGCATTCAAAGGTAAATGTTTACAGAAAAGTAAATGGTACACATTGCATACATTTTCCCTTTCGAACTCGTTTCTCGCGTTGACATGGGTACTTTGAGTTTTGTAAGGATTTTGTATAATGATTGTGACCCTTTGCTCGATCACAGAACTAAACTATTTATAGACACTAATTCCTAACTGCTAATAACGTTTAAGTTAACTAAAGAGAGGACGCGTGTCTTGACACGTATTTTGAATTTGAATTCTCCTTTATCCTTTGATTTAGCCGTTGTATCCATCGAAGTCGAAATAGCAATGCTTCTCTTGAATATTTTGCTAAGTCCACACTTTTCTTCTGCACAGCGAACGCTTCGACCTTATAGACACTTCGACCAAGTCGAAAGAACCCTGAAGAAAACAATGTTAAGACTAATGCTCCAGATAGAACATTTAATGATATGTTCATGCATGATTATTCATTAAATTTATTGGCTCTGAAAACCAAACCTCTTTAATGACTTTTAAAATAGTAAAATAATTAAATGGAATTATATTTATTATTTTCAGTCATGCCTTAAGAACATATTTTTAACTTAGTAAAAATATGGGCTAACACCACCAGCTAAGGCATCTAGTATCATGCGATGTTGCATCTTCATACCTGCAGTAAAAAGTTGCATTTGTTCCATGGCACTAATGTTATGGTTCAGGCACCTCCTCGTGAGCAGCTTGAAACGCTCATATGCTTCGCACAGTGATTCCGACTCATGCTGCTTGAAGCTCAGGATTTCAGACTTTCTTTTCTAGAATAATGTGTGAGTGAAAAATATTTCTAGGAACTTGTCTTCAAGCTCCTTCCAAGTTGCAATGCTCCCCCTTGGCAAGCATTGTAGCCAATCTTTCGCTGGACCTGTAAGAGAAAAAGTAAAAAGCCTAAGCTTCTTCTGGTCCTCTGTGACGATATATGGCACCTTCTGTATCTGACAGGTCTTAGAAAACTTTAATAAATGATCCCAAGGATCATTGTTGATGCGTCCGTCAAACTGGTTCTCCCGCAACCCTATAAGAACATTACCTTTGATATCAAAGTTAGCTGGGTTGGCTGGCTGGAACCCAAGAGAAATCTGATCATTGTCAGTCCTCTTGCTGTAATCTCCCATGGTGATTCTTAGTTGTGCGTCTTCCATCGTTTCAGTTTTGATAGCTTTCGCTTGTTCTTTGGCTAACCTGTTCGCCCTTCGTCTTCTCTGAAACAATCTCTTTGGCTCTCGATCGAATTCAAACTCCAAGGTACCTGTTTGTCAAGCACAACAAATGAATACCTTAGTAGCACTGAGAGATATATTCATATTTTTGGTTTGTCTCATGCATCTCTGTCACTATGAAAATTCTCAGGTAAGTGAGGTGGATCACGAGGACCGCTTAATTACCAAGACTTTTCCTTAGCCAGAACTTTCACAGATCAAGATCTACATTCATCAACAATTTTTTTGATTTTTTAATTTTTTGTATTTTTGAAATTTAAAAGGAACTTAAATAAACCTAGTTGCTCTTGTAAACACAATCCCCGGAAACGGTGCCAAAATCTTGACTATGGTCTGGCAAGTGAAACAATCAGTCGCCGAGTAATAATTCACACTTTAGGTGTCTAGAATGAGTTTGTATCCACAAGGATCGTGCCAAGTACGACAAGTTTTATTTAAGTTCGATAATTGCATTCGCTTGGGTTTTGAAAAAGGTTTTTGTTTTGAAAAGAGCGTAATGCATTGCAGAAAAGTAAAGATAGTGATACTGAAGTGTGAGGAAGACTAGTCGGATCGATTTCCTCCCCTAATCCTGCTTGATATCTGGCGCATATCCCGAATGATTTCAGTAAATTCCAATTGTTCGGCGATTAATCATCTTTATTGATAGCTATTAAACTACCCTAAATACTATAGATCGTTATGGACTTCCGAATAACTAGGTCACCCACGGCTACCTAATTCCATGTTGCCACGTACCCTAGCCATGCGTCGAGCCAATCTACAATAGTCATGATCACACATTAATCCTAGCCACTAACGTCCTAGTGTTAGCTGTTCCAGTCTCTACGGATTGTCGCGAGCAGTGTCTGGTGTTTTTGTCTTTGCAGGTTGTCGCGAGCAATGTCGGATGTTGCCGTCTCTCGGGGCCAGCCCTATCATTTATTGTTCGGTACTAAGTCCTAAAGGTGTATTCTCTCTATCCGGCCAGACATTAAAAATGCAGAATTAAAGCGTAAATAAATAGAAAACATTATTCCAAAATCAGTGTCTAGTATAACTTTTATTGTGCCAGATATATGTCCCAAGCATTAATTGGGGAGTTCATCTCTGTTAGTGTTTTCAACCTGTAAGGTTGATTACATTTAGGGTTGGCTTCATTTGTTAAAATAAGCCTTTGGTCCAGATGTGGTGACTGATGTGCACACATATGGTACCTGAACTGAATGCCCTAAAATAACGCGCTTTCATTATTTGCGTGTGATCTTTTGAAAAAGATTTGTTTTGAAACAAACACATCCACGCTAGCTTGCGCGCCAAGGAACGAGCTGAAAGATTGAAAAAGATTCAGAAAAGATTAAAAAGGCCGGTTTGTTACTAGAAGATTTAAAAAGATTTAAAACAAACATATCTTTGTAAAAGATTGAGTTTGTTTCTTGAAGAATACGATGGCCAGCTATCAAAATCTCGTTCTATATAAAGGAAGACTGAAGACTTGTTTTACTCACTGAATTTAGAATTATATTTTCTAGTCTTTAGATATTCAGTCGTTGTCCCTTTGTTTCTTGTTTCCATTGAGACTTGAACTAGGGTTGTATTTAGCTCTTAAGCTTTTAAGCACAGAGCTGTTCCTTTCTTAGTTCTAATTTGAAACAAGAATTGAACTTTGAATCACTCAAAGCTTTGAAGCACGAGTTGGTTCTTTAGGTTAGGAGTGCGTCTCCATCATTGAGTCTGTTATTTAAATCCTTGTGGGTTGCAAGGTAGGTTATAGGAAGTGACCAGAGGTTGTCATATCTAGGGAGGACCTAGGTAGAATTAGCACGGGTAGTGTCTAAGTGATAAGTTGTAAACTAGGATTGTTTAGCTTTGAATTGGAACTATCATAGTGAATTCATTCCTGGATTGGTATCCCCTAGAGTAGAGGTTGCGAGTTGCGCTGAACTGGGTTAACAAACTCATTGTGTTATTTATCTTCTGCACTTTATTTTCCTTGTTCATCAAGTTATTGCATGTCTATGATGTTTGCACATTAGGCACCACATCGTATATCATAACCCTAACGTGCACCACATCACGCCGCACATCTGTGACTTGCTACCGGAATTTCAATTGGCATCAGAGCAGGCACCCTGTTCTGTTTTAGGGTGAGCTCCAGGGAAGATACTTTCTGGAACCATGGACAAGGATGGAACTTTGGTCGGCAAACCACCTCTTCTGGATGGCACCAACTATGACTATTGGAAGTCACGCATGGCAGCTTTCTTGAAATCCATTGATAGTAGAACTTGGAAAGCAGTGCTTAGAGGTTGGGAAAATCCCAAAGTCAAGGATGCTAATGGAGTTGATACTGAAGAGCTCAAACCAGAAGAAGATTGGACTCCAGCAGTGTAAGTGCCCCAGTTCATCCTCATGTTTTAATAATTGTCAAAACACATGAAAATAGGATTGAACATATGTTGGCAACATTACAAATGACTTGACAACAAAGAACTATTTTCTAAAACTTGAAAAACTGACTTTTAGGTATTTTGTATCGATACATACATTGGTGTATCGATACAAATGTCCTGAAATTACTTCTATCTGGTTTTGTGTATTTTGTATCGATACATACATAGTCTGTATCGATACAAATGTGGTCTCTCAGAGGCAGAGAGTCACCTGTGCATCGAATCATGCTTGCATGTATCGATACACATGTGAATGTCCTCAAAATCCAGAGAGTTGATGATGTATCGAATCATGCTTGCATGATTTGATACATATCAGTCAAGAGTTTCAAGATTCTGATATTTGTATCGATACACACCCGTGTTTGTATCGATACAAAGGTCAAAAATTTCATTTTTAACGTTGGTCAAAGCATTTGTATCGATACAAATGATCATTTGTATCGATACATGTTTGAAAAATTATGCCCAAATTTGCTCATTCTATTTTCACTTTAAATAGCAATGTGTGTGATCATTTGTTTGTAACACAACTGAGAAAAATCTAGTGAGAACCAGTGAGAAAGCAAGAGTGCTTTGAGAGAAACACTTTGGATACAATTTGGGAGAAAAATTGGGATCAAAGTGTATCCTTCACAAGATCATCATCTTCCATCAAGTTGCAACAATTGAAGATTGAGTATGGGATCAATCCAATAGAAGTTGTATGCTTGGTCGATAACGTTCGGTACGATTCGTGGTGAATCAGAATCGTGATCGGGTTGATTTGCGAAGGAGGTTTGGTTGCTCGCTAGGGATTCAAGATTGTTCGATATCTTGAAGGATCAATCGAGAAGAATTCAAGGACTCAGCTGGACGATTGTTGCAAGGAGTTGCACGGGTAAAATCGTTGGAATCAGAAGGTGAAGATTCGTTCGTCGATTGAGGATCAATCGAGAAGAATTGAAGGACTCAGCTGGACGATTGTTGCAAGAAGTTGCACGGGTAAAATCGTTGGAATCAGAGGGTGAAGATTCGTTCGTCGATTGAGGTTTAGCATAGTTTTACTTTTGAGTCAATATAGGTTTATTGGATTCATTGTAAATTGTGCACTTGTGTTCAAACTGTTTTTAATCAATAATACTCTCAAATAACCCGTTTGGTTATTTGGGGGGAGACGTACCCGGCCGACCGCGAGGACGACACGAAAGCCGGGGAACTCCCTAATCATCTCTTGTGTGTCGATCCGCTTTAAATTCTTACTTTACGCAATTCGCTTATATTTTGAGTCAATTGAAGTTTTGTGTTCGTAAGTGTGCACAAAGGTTCAATTGCGATTATCTTGATTGTGATTGAATTTGAATATCGAATCGTATAACTTGCTTGGGACTGTTTTTGTTAATCGATTAAATTTGGATATTTTGCATTAAGCGTTCCGATAATTTTCCTAATTCGTTCAAGGCTATACTATCTTTCCTTTGGTCAAAAGGTGCAAAGTAGACTACCGATCCGGTGGTGCTTCCGCGCATTCGTTTTAATCAAATAATTTTTTAAATTGACATTGATTAACGAAGCCACTTATTCAACCCCCCCTTCTAAGTGGTAGCCTAGTAGTCTAACAAGTGGCATCAAGAGCCCAGTTCGATTTTAAACGATTAAACCGAGTAATTTGTGCCAATTATTAGAAAACATGGCTTTTGTACCTAAAGGGGCGTATAATAGGGCTCCGATATTCAATGGAGATCATTTTGACTATTGGAAAAGTAGTATGCGCATTCACATCAATTCTTTTGATGGTGAAGTGTGGAATGCCATTGAGAATGGTCCGTTTGTTCCAACTATCACGGATCCTCATGGCATTGTCGACAATAAGCCTATGGCACAATGGACGGAAGAGGAAAAGAAAAAGGTCAATTACGATGCAAAGGCACAAAATATTTTAATATCATCCCTTGGGATTGATCAATTCTATCATGTGTCACATTGTCAATCGGCTAAGGAAATGTGGGACACATTGGTTACTCACTTTGAGGGTACCAATGATGTAAAGATATCCAAAATTAATACATTGACACAAGAATTTGAGTTGTTCCATATGCTAGATGGTGAAACCATCGAGGATATGCAACAACGATTTATCAAAATAACCAACAAGTTACACGGTTTGGGAAAGCCAATCACAAATCAAGACGCCACTAACAAAATTTTAAGATGTCTTAGTAGGAGTTGGCAGCCGAAGGTCACCGCGATTAAGGAGGCTAATGATCTAACTACTTTAAGTCTTACAACTCTATTTGGCACGCTTACGGAACATGAACAAGTACTAAACTTGTTAGAAAAGCATGAGAAAAGTGAGAAAAAGGGAAAGCATAATGACAAGGAGAAGGAAAAGGAAAAGGATAAGAGGTCCATTGCTCTAAAGGCCTCCAAATCCAAGTCCAAAAAGGTAGAGCAAGAGGAAAGTAGCTTAAGTGATAAAGAGTGGGAAGACTATGAAATGGAAATATTTCTTCGAAGATTTTACAAGTATGCAAAGGTACATGGTATAAAGTTTTCAAAGGAAAATGGTCCCAAGTCACGAAAGCAATCGAGGGATGATATAGAGAATGAGAAGAGCAAGCCTAGTAGAAAGTGTTACGAATGTGGCAAGTCCTCCGAGAATATCCTTCACAAGATCATCATCTTCCATCAAGTTGCAACAATTGAAGATTGAGTATGGGATCAATCCAATAGAAGTTGTACGCTTGGTCGATAACGTTTGGTACGATTCGTGGTGAATCAGAATCGTGATCGGGTTGATTTGCGAAGGAGGTTTGGTTGCTCGCTAGGGATTCAAGATTGTTCGATATCTTGAAGGATCAATCAAGAAGAATTCAAGGACTCAGCTGGACGATTGTTGCAAGGAGTTGCACGGGTAAAATCGTTGGAATCAGAGGGTGAAGATTCGTTCGTCGATTGAGGATCAATCGAGAAGAATTGAAGGACTCAGCTGGACGATTGTTGCAAGAAGTTGCACGGGTAAAATCGTTGGAATCAGAGGGTGAAGATTCGTTCGTCGATTGAGGTTTAGCATAGTTTTACTTTTGAGTCAATATAGGTTTATTGGATTCATTGTAAATTGTGCACTTGTGTTCAAACTGTTTTTAATCAATAATACTCTCAAATAACCCGTTTGGTTATTTGGGGGGAGACGTACCCGGCCGACCGCGGGGACGACACGAAAGCCGGGGAACTCCCTAATCATCTCTTGTGTGTCGATCCGCTTTAAATTCTTACTTTACGCAATTCGCTTATATTTTAAGTCAATTGAAGTTTTGTGTTCGTAAGTGTGCACAAAGGTTCAATTGCGATTATCTTGATTGTGATTGAATTTGAATATCGAATCGTATAACTTGCTTGGGACTGTTTTTGTTAATCGATTAAATTTGGATATTTTGCATTAAGCGTTCCGATAATTTTCCTAATTCGTTCAAGGCTATACTATCTTTCCTTTGGTCAAAAGGTGCAAAGTAGACTACCGATCCGGTGGTGCTTCCGCGCATTCGTTTTAATCAAATAATTTTTTAAATTGACATTGATTAACGAAGCCACTTATTCAACCCCCCCTTCTATGTGGTAGCCTAGTAGTCTAACAAGCAGAAGATACACTTACTCTTGGCAACAATAAAGCTTTAAATGCATTATTCAATGGAGTGGACAAGAACATGTTCAAACTCATCAATCAATTTACTGTTGCCAAAGATGCTTGGGAGATACTCAAGACAACCCATGAAGGGACCTCCAAGGTAAAAAGCTCAAGACTTCAACTTCTCCACTCAAAATTTGAGAATCTCAGAATGAAAGAAGAAGAGACCAACTATGACTTTCATATGAGTGTTCTTGACCTAGCAAACTCCTTTGATTCCTTGGGAGAAAGGCTATCTGATGGGAAGATGGTAAGGAAAATCCTCAGATCTTTACCAAAGAGGTTTGACATGAAGGTCACAGCTATTGAAGAAGCTCAAAACATTGCAAGCATGAAAGTAGAAGAAGTGGTAGGCTCTCTTCAAACCTTTGAGATGAACTTCAGTGATAAAATTGAGAAGAAAGGAAAAAACATAGCCTTTACCTCTAACACTGATAGTAAGAAAGCTGATAATGACCCTGACACCAGAGAAGATCTCTCAGAAGAATTAGTGTTGCTTGGAAAACAATTTAACAAGATTCTGAAGAGAGTGGAGAGAAGACCAAGGAGGAATGTGCAGCACATCCAGCCTAACATCAGCAAACAAGGGAACACCTCAGCAAAATCCAATACAGATGAAGACAAGGGTGTTCAATGCTATGAATGTGAAGGCTATGGTCATGTCAGAACTGAATGTGCCACATATTTGAAGAAACAGAAGAAGGGTTTAGCAGTAACTTGGTCAGATGAAGATAACTCTAACAACGAGATAGAGAATGTGGCTGCAAACCATGTAAGTGCAATGACTGGTGTGTGCTTCTCTGACAATGACTCATGTGATGATGAATTCACTTATGAAGAATTAGCCTCCATGTACAAAAATATGTACCTCAAAAGTGAAGAAGTATGCAGAACTGTTGTAGAACAGAAAAATCACATTGAGCAACTCAAGCATGACAAGCAGGAGCTACATGTTAAAGTAATCAGCCTTCAAGATGAAATCAAGCATCTATCATTCAATCTTGAAAGCATGACTAAATCTGTCAGGATGATGGGCACTGGAACGAAGAAACTTAATGAAATCCTCAGCATCAGAAATCATCTCAATGACCCAACTGGAGTAGGCTATGGAAAAACTTATAGCAAAGAAACTCTTAAGTCAAACTTTATTCCTGCTCAAAAAGGATTTGACACTGAGATGATGTTACCACATCCTGCACCACATCAGACACATGCACACAAAAAGAAGTTCACTACAGTAAAGTGTCACTATTGTGGAAAGAATGGTCATAGCAAATCCTCCTGCTACAAGCTCTATGGTTATCCAAAGAAGAAATCTTAACCTCAACACAGAGCTTATCATGCAAAGGCCAGGACCAAGAAGGAGTGGAAGCCAAAAGCCAAAGTTGCTGCTCACATAGCTCATACATCTCTTAGAGCCTCATCAAGAGAAGATTGGTACTTTGACAGTAGCTGCTCCAGGCATATGACAGGTGTAGAAAATTTCTGAAAGATATAAAGTCATACACCACCAGTTATGTGACCTTTGGTGATGGAGCTAAAGGAGAAATCAAGGGAATTGGGAAACTTCACAACAATGGTTTACCAAAACTTGATAATGTTTTGCTTGTGAAAGGGTTAAAGGAAAACTTGATCAGCATAAGTCAACTCTGTGATCAAGGACTTAAGGTTGATTTTACAAAGAATGAATGCCTTGTAACCTCTAACAAAGGAGAGCTGCTGATGAAAGGAGAAAGGTCAAAAGACAATTGCTACTTATGGATTCCTCCAGAAACAGCTCATTCCACTACATGCCATGTTAGTCAAACAGATGAGCAAACCTATGGCACCAAAAACTTGGGCATCTGCACTTGAGAGGAATGATAAAACTCATCTCCAAAGAAGCTATCAGAGGTCTACCAAAGCTTACCATTGAAGAAAAGAATATCTGTGGAGAATGTCAGATAGGCAAGCAGATCCAGATGTCACACCCAAGGTTGCCACATCAGGGAACATCTAGAGTTTTAGAACTCCTCCATATGGACTTAATGGGACCCATGCAAGTTGAAAGTCTTGGTGGAAGAAGGTATGCCTTTGTTGTTGTGGATGATTTTTCAAGACACACTTGGATAAGCTTCCTCAAAGAAAAGTCAGACACATTTGAAGAGTTCAAGGATCTGTGTATTAGACTTCAAAGGGAGAAAGATAGCTCAATCATCAGAATTAGGAGTGATCATGGCAAGGATTTCAAAACTCAAGATTTGCTGAGTTCTGCTCAACTGAAGGGATAGCACATGAGTTCTCCTCTCGAATCACACCACAACAAAATGGGGTTGTTGAAAGGAAGAACAGAACCATACAAGAAGCAGCAAGGGTCATGCTACATGCAAAGAAACTACCTTACTACTTCTGGGCAGAGGCAATGAACACAGCATGCTATGTTCATAATCGTGTTACATTAAGAGCAGGCACCTCTACCACTCTGTATAAGATATGGAAAGGAAGAAAACCCAGTGTCAAATACTTCCATGTCTTTGGAAGCAAATGTTACATCTTGGCTGACAGAGAACAAAGAAGGAAGCTGGACCCAAAGAGTGATGAAGGAATCTTTCTTGGCTACTCAACAAACAGCAGAGCCTACAGAGTCTTTAACAACAGGACCAAAACAATGATGGAATCAATCAATGTTGTTATCAATGACTGTCCTGAAGAGAAAGTGCATGATGTGGTACCAGATGTGCTCCCATCAGAACCCCTACCTGAAGACTCTGAAGTTAAAGAGAGTTCTGAGAAAGCAGATGAAGAGCCAGATCAAGGTCAGACATGCAATGGTCCTTCCATCAGAGTTCAGAAGAATCATCCTAAAGAACTCATCATAGGAAATCCAAAATTACCAGTCATGACTAGGTCAAGAGAGGTAATCTCTAATGCTTGCTTTGTATCCACCATCGAACCAAAGAATGTTAAGGAAGCCTTGACAGATGAATGTTGGATTAATGCAATGCAAGAAGAGTTGAACGAGTTCAAGAGGAATGAGGTGTGGGACTTAGTTCCAAGACCTGATGGGGTCAACATCATAGGCACCAAGTGGGTGTACAGGAACAAGTCTGATAAAAGTGGTGTTGTCACAAGGAACAAGGCTAGGCTTGTAGCACAAGGATACTCTCAGATTGAAGGAGTAGACTTTGATGAAACCTTTGCTCCAGTAGCTCGTCTTGAGTCTATAAGGTTACTTCTAGGAGTGGCATGTATTTTGAAGTTCAAGCTCTTTCAAATGGATGTGAAGAGTGCTTTCCTCAATGGGTACTTGAATGAAGAAGTCTATGTAGCACAACCAAAGGGATTTGTTGATCCTAATCTCCCAGATCATGTCTACAGATTGAAGAAAGCTTTGTATGGGTTGAAGCAAGCTCCTAGGGCTTGGTATGAAAGGCTAACCAAGTTTCTTCTACAGCAAGGGTATAGAAAAGGTGAAACAGACAAGACCTTGTTTGTAAGACAAGAAAAAGGGAAGCTCATGATAGCACAAATCTATGTAGATGATATTGTGTTTGGTGGCATGACAGATGCTTTGGTGAAACAATTTGTACATCAAATGCAATCTGAATTTGAGATGAGCCTTGTAGGTGAATTAACCTATTTTCTTAGTCTGCAAGTAAAGCAAATGGAGGACACAATATTCATCTCTCAAAAGCAAATATGCCAAGAATATTGTGAAGAAGTTTGGAATGGAGAGTGCAACACACAAGAGAACTCCTGCAACAACTCATATCAAACTCACCAAAGATGAGAAGGGTGTCAGTGTTGATCAAAGTCTTTACAAAAGCATCATTGGCAGTCTACTTTATCTCACAGCAAGTAGGCCTGATATCTCCTTTGCAGTTGGTGTATGTGCTAGATACCAAGCTGAGCCTAAGATGAGCCATCTCACACAAGTCAAGAGAATTCTGAAGTATGTGAATGGCACAAGTGACTATGGTATTATGTACTCTCATGGTGAAGACTCAAAGTTGATAGGATATTGTGATGCTGACTGGGCAGGCAGTGCAGATGATAGGAAGAGTACCTCAGGTGGATGTTTCTTTCTGGGCAACAACCTAATCTCATGGTTCAGCAAGAAACAAAATTGTGTAGCTCTGTCAACATCTGAAGCTGAATACATTGCAGCAGGAAGCAGTTGTTCTCAATTGCTTTGGATGAAGCAGATGCTGAGTGAGTACAATGTGGAGCAAGATGTGCTCACATTGTACTGTGACAATATGAGTGCTATAAATATTTCCAAGAATCCTATTCAACATAGTAGGACTAAGCACATTGATATTCGTCACCATTTTATTAGGGATCTAGTGGAAGACAAGGTTGTGACCTTAGAACATGTAGCCACAGACAATCAACTGGCTGACATTTTCACAAAGGCTTTGGATGCAAGTAAGTTTGAGACATTAAGAGACAAACTTGGTATTTGCCTTCTTGATGATCAATAGCAACTTTTGCTATTGAAGCGTGCAACGGATACCTGCCTATTACCTGCGTTTGTTTATGCACGCTATCCAAAGGCAGTCATCACAGGTTTTTCTCAATTTCATACATCAAGACTATTCCACCTTTCATACTGTGATGATTAACTATGTAGAAGATCCAGATGTAGAGCTCAATGTGGTCCACATTGGAGCCTCTGAGAAGAAGTGAAGAATCCTATCCAGAGCTGAAGGTTACAAATAATGCTATCTACAAGAGCATTTGGTATATCTGGTATAGGGGAGTAGAATATGTGCCAAGCAACTCAAAAGCATTGGCATAGATCATAATCATAGAAATATGGATGATCTTTATGCTTAGGATCACAGTCATAGAAATATGGGTGATTTCTAGTCACAGTCATAGCAATATGGGTGACTTAGTTAGTTACAGTCATAGAAATATGGGTAACTTGTACATGCTTAACTATAAATGCACATATAGCAACCATGGAAATTGAAGACTACAAGGCTATGGATTGCTAGACTATATGGATTATGTGAAGACAAATACTGAAGAAATTGAAGACTACTGAAGCATCTCTTTCTGAAGACCTTAATTATGTGTGGTGCTTAGAACATTTGTCTATCTACCATAAATCCATCTACTCTGAAAATTGCACAATTACTAGGCCCCAGTATTCTTTTTGATTACTCTTTCTGATCTTAACTTTTTGTCAATATTATGGCTAAAAAGGGGGAGAAAAGATAAGTAGTATATCCAGGGGGAGTAAGGTATAAGTAGTGCAAATAGTGCAATACATGTGCTACATGTGCTCTGGTACATGATGTGATGCCAGATGTGTGCACATCATTGATAATGAAACGTGCTTGTATGTTGCACAACTTTTGAAGACTTTGAAGAGACCAGACGAATAAAGACTGATCCTTTGAAGACTGCTGAAGATGGTGCTTGAATTTAGGGGGAGTAAAGTATTCTACTGAAGCTATCAAAGACACTTCCCCTCTTTACTGTGTGCATGATTCATCACCATGCTTGTATGTTGGGAGTTTTATTCTCTCAGAAGATATGAGGCAAGATTCCGCTGCTGCATGCCTCTGATGTTCTAATGATTCTCTCCAAAGTTTAGTTGGCTGATTCCAAAGGTTATTTTAGCCAAAAATTGCCAAAGGGGGAGATTGTTAGTGTTTTCAACCTGTAAGGTTGATTACATTTAGGGTTGGCTTCATTTGTTAAAATAAGCCTTTGGTCCAGATGTGGTGACTGATGTGCACACATATGGTACCTGAACTGAATGCCCTAAAATAACGTGCTTTCATTATTTGCGTGTGATCTTTTGAAAAAGATTTGTTTTGAAACAAACACATCCACGCTAGCTTGCGCGCCAAGGAACGAGCTGAAAGATTGAAAAAGATTCAGAAAAGATTAAAAAGGTCGGTTTGTTACTAGAAGATTTAAAAAGATTTAAAACAAACATATCTTTGTAAAAGATTGAGTTTGTTTCTTGAAGAATACGATGGCCAGCTATCAGAATCTCGTTCTATATAAAGGAAGACTGAAGACTTGTTTTACTCACTGAATTTAGAATTATATTTTCTAGTCTTTAGATATTCAGTCTTTGTCCCTTTTGTTTCTTGTTTCCATTAAGCACAGAGTTGTTCCTTTCTTGGTTCTAATTTGAAACAAGAATTGAACTTTGAATCACTCAAAGCTTTGAAGCACGAGCTGGTTCTTTAGGTTAGAAGTGCGTCTCCATCATTGAGTTTGTTATTTAAATCCTTGTGGGTTGCAAGGTAGGTTATAGGAAGTGACCAGAGGTTGTCATATCTAGGGAGGACCTAGGTAGAATTAGCACGGGTAGTGTCTAAGTGATAAGTTGTAAACTGGGATTGTTTAGCTTTGAATTGGAACTATCATAGTGGATTCATTCCTGGATTGGTATCCCCCAGAGTAGGTTGCGAGTTGCGCTGAACTGGGTTAACAAACTCATTGTGTTATTTATCTTCTGCACTTTATTTTCCTTGTTCATCAAGTTATTGCATGTCTATGATGTTTGCACATTAGGCACCACATCGTATATCATAACCCTAACGTGCACCACATCACGCCGCACATCTGTGACTTGCTACCGGAATTTCAATCTCTCCTCCTACCCTAAGGTTTCTAAGATACTAATTATATAATAAAATATTACAAGAATACAAAATTATGCATACCAATGGCGTATATTGCTTGCTGAGGAAGTTACCTTTCCCGTTGAATGGGGAAAGTTCTTCCCGTAGAGAGCTCATTTCCCCTCCTTGCTCCTCCTCCTTAAGCACTAGTGAGTACTTTAGGTTTCTCAACTTCTAAATGAATAATTGTGAAGGAGGAGAGCTCTATTTATAGTTTTTTTAACGGGCCTCGCGTCCATCGTGACCACTATGGATCCCATCATGTCACGATGGAGTCAGATTTGTTTCAGAAAAATGAAGATTCGGTCCTTTTCTTGGGCGCTAAGTAGTTCCCATCGTGGCACAATGGAAGTTATCGTGGCCACGATGGAGCGTATTTCTTGCAAATATGATTTTAGCTCTTTTTTTGGCATTTTCTTGACTTCTTCTTCAAGTAGCTTGACCTTTTGGGCTTTTTGCTTATTTTTGGTCTTCAAAGTCCTAAACTACTGCTAATTACATACTAAATTACTACTAAAAGTACATCATAATTCCTGTCATCATGAGGCTAAGCCCTTCCTCTCAGTTGTTGCAAAAACATGTCTAAAATGCCAAAAATAATTAAACTTGTGGGAGTTTAAGTTAGCTAGATCCCAAAAATAATTAAACTTGTGGAAGGAATTGTGGTATTTATTTAGATGTGCTTCGACTCTTGTGGTATCATTACCTAAAATGCCTCCATGACAACAATAAGCATAATTTTCCCTGACAGTAATATGCTTTGACTCTGGTAGTTTAGTTTTATTTTCTTACTAAAAAAATGTAGCACAATAGTCTTAAGGAAAAGGTAAGCACATAATATTTATTGATATATTTCTTGTATGAGTTATTAGTGATTAGTGATGGTAAGCACATGATATTTATTAATCTTACTTGGTGTAAAATAGTGGCACGAAGTATGTACACTGACTCTGTCAGTCGGTGATTACATAGGAAGAGGGCTCTTTGAACTTCGTTGATGTTGTGCAGTATCCAATTGAAGTAAGTTTGCAATTTAATGATCCAAATATAGTTTTTATTGATTGTAATGTTGTTGTAGTCTTATGTATGTTGATCCAAATATGGTTTTTATTGACTGTAATTTTGTTGAACTCTGCATATTCCATTATTTTGCTTTAGTCTTGAACAATAAATTTGTGTGATAATGTAGTGTGTTTAGTTCATGAATTTTAATGTACTACTATTATGAATTTTGAAATGTATTACTATATTTTATCTATCAAGAATTATGAGTTTTTTTTGGGTACAAAAAGAGGGCATAGCCCACAAAGAATTATGAGTTTTATTATTAGATTTCAATGAAAATTTGAGTATTTTGACATTTTATTTTTTTTTACCTATTTTATTGTTTTGCGGGGGTTTTGAACCTCCCCTAAACAACCGCCTCAATTTTGCGGGCTTTCGATGAGCGATACCAGGGTTCAAAATAACCGCCGCAATTAATTTTTGGGAATCGATTAAGCGGGAGTTTTAAAAACATATAGCATAACATAAAATGAGTTAAAGAGATAAACATTCAAAGAGATAAACATATAGCATAACATCAAATGAATTAAAGAATCATAAACACCAAAGAGCATATCACATAAAAGACATTACTTTATCATTGAACTTCACATAAATTCTAACATAAGAGTTTTAGCTCATAGTGAGCCTAAGGATACAAACAACCAGAATGAATAAGCTACATATAATAATAGAACTACTAAATGTAACCTAAAAACACAAGCTTGAAGTTGATGTCTCAATCTTCATTAGCCATGCCTTCGGTTGCCCCAAATCGCAGCTTCAGCGGCGCAGCAGCTTTCTTTCCTCTCTTAAATATCCAAGCTTGCACACCAAGATTATGTCTAGCCTCTTCCTTTTATAGGCAAATGAAATATCGGATCTTGGGCCAGACCTAGCGCGGATAAGACAGCCCAATGGAATAAAACATATTTCCCATTAGGATAGTACTATGATAGTACAATTCTGGTGGAAGGAATAACCAACTGTCTTATCTCTGCATTGGCTGCTTGCTCATCAAATTACTGCCTGCGTGGTTGCTGATGTCTGCATATCTTGACAAGACGCCATTCCAAATTGTACGAACCTCTGTTGTCTTGACTCTGATTATCTTGTGTTAGCTCTGAACTTTCATGACTTTTGTCCAGTTTTAACACCCACACCCATTATTTAACAATATCTACTTTATAAAATCTTTTTCAAAATGCACAACGGAAAATAAAATTTAAATTATAAAAACAATGGTTCGAGTATCACATTTATTTCAAAACACTACTAATAACCTAATTAGTAAGATAACATTTATGCAAAATTACAAATTATATAATGATACATCTTTACATAAAATAAGACAAGAACTAAAGGACTCTTATACATAAAAGGTAAACCCCTTTCCTGTGTCCTAATTAGAGCGGAGCATCACCGACAACTTGACCATACACATAACCTGAGAACCTGGACCCCCAAAGGTCCAGCAAGTACACAAAACAGAGAGTTAGTAAGGAATCCCAAAATAAATGTAAGTATATCGAATACTATACACTTAATAACAACATATATAATAAATTCTACTAACATTCGCACCATAAAGATGCAAGATTATACAATTAAGATACATTTATAATTCATTAATCAAGTATCAAGTAAATCATATAATTCACGTATCATCAAGTTAATCACGATTGACATACAAATAGCAATCACGTATTATCAAAATCAAGTTACTTACAATTGATACTGTTGGCTCGTATTTTTATAATATATTTATTTGTTGAATATATTAATGAGCTAACATTAAATATTTTATTTAGCATTAAGTTTTCAGGGAAACTAAAAAAGGAGTTGTTGAGTCCTTCTTTCGATGGCATAATCGAAGCCAAGTAAACAAAAGTCTATGGACTTGGGATTTTTTCTTGAGGAATTAGAAGGATTCGAGTTCAATGATTTGCAAAGGTGCAGAGAAAAGGAAATTCGAATGAAGAGATCGTGGCGGCACACGTGTCAAGATCCTATAGCGCAAAGGAGTTACTGGGCAGTTTTCTCTGGAAATTGTATTTAGGGTAGTTTTCGATAGGAAACTAAAGGTGTGACAAAATTAATACAAAACTTCCATAAACTCCGAGTACTCATGCGATCGAACGAAAAGAGCGAAGGAAGGAAAATGTATGATTTGTTCATCATTTCTTTGTAATTTATCATTTACATTTGAATGCAACCTTTTACTTTTCTTGTAATTCTCTTGTTTTAGTCAATTCGAAGTCTTTCATTCGAAACACCAACTGTTAATTTCATAATCATTTATGAATTAACTTTGTAAATGTTCTTGTCATAATCGAACATTATAAGATTTTATGAAAAAATTAAGCACAAACATGTCTTAGGATTTACTAGTTGATCCAACAAGTTATTAAATTTAAAGGCTAAATTACACATTTGGTCCCTTACGTTTATTTTAGGTTTTAATTTGGTCCCTTACGTTTAAAAAGTTTCAATTTGGTCCCTTACGTTTATTTTAGGTTTCAATTTGGTCCCTTCCGCCAGTTTTTGCACATGTGGCAGACGGTTTGCTTATGTGGCAAACGGTTTGCACACGTGGATTGACACGTGGATACCTGGACACGTTGACACGTGTCCAATTGAAATAGTGGAACAGTGAAATCTGACGGAAGGGACTAACTAATGCAAACGTTGATAACGTAAGGGACCAAATTGAAACTTTTTAAACGTAAAGGACCAAATTAAAACCTAAAATAAACGTAAGGGACCAAATATGTAGTTTAGCCAAATTTAAACTAGCGCTTGTTTACGAAAAACCAACGTAAACAAATTGGCATGCCCAGTGGGACAAGTTTTGTGCTTTAGTTTATTTTACTTGTCAAATCAATGAATTTGAGAAATGAAAAAAATATTCTAGAGATGGGATCTTCAAACCCATCACAAAGTTCGAATACGGTTAGCGCAGCCGTTTCATCGACGGTTAATAGTCCAGTAGATTCAAGCCATGTTATGACTGGTGTAACTATGGCGTTTTCTGTGAGTTCTCCAACTCCATCAACGCCTCCTGGGTTTTCTCATGCGAGTTATAGCCCTTATCAACGTTCGTTTAGGGCATATTCACTCCCAAACAACCCTTTGTTTGGAATGCCAACAACTTTGATGTCTGGTTTACAAAATTTCCCTCATGTTGAACCAGAGACTTATGTTCCAAGTAGGGTTACCCCTTAAACATTAACCAACACGTCTATGGCGTCTTTAAGACAGCAAATGGACGAAAGTAACCATGAAATGGTTAATATGTTAACCACACAAATTGGAACTGTGTTTAATCCCTTGATACAAAACACTAATGATAGTTACCAGATGTTGGCTTATCAAATGAGTCGAATTGCTGATTTCTTTGGTACACCACCACCCCCTAGGCTAAATCAGCCTGTTCGACAACCAATAATGCCCGTTGCGCCTGTGGTGCAAGTTAACCAAGGGCAAATACCTAATATCCGTGATGAACCTCTGAATCACGAAGAAGTGGAGCAAAATCCTCCAATCTTTTTGGTTAATCAAAACCAGAACGCTGATGAAGTGGTGAGAAACGTCCAAAATGATCAGTTTGCTGGACAAAACAACTTGACCAATTTGGTCGAAACTATCCTCACCCAAAAGGGCCTAAATGTAGGATCTCGTAGGCCTAATTCTGTTTCTACTCTGAGTGAATATGTTCTTCAGACAGAATTACCAAGAGGATGGAAAGTTCCCAAATATACTAAGTTTGCTGGGGACACAAATGAGGAACATATTGCTAGATACTTAGCAGAATCTGGAAATCTGGCAAATAATGAGAATCTTAGGTTAAAATAATTCCCAAATTCTCTTACAAAGAATGCCTTTACTTGGTTTACAACTCTTCCACCAAATTCTGTAGACACTTGGGCACAATTAGAAAGATTGTTCCATGAACAATTTTATGTGGGACAAACTAAGATTAGTCTCAAAGAATTGGCTGGTGTGAGGCGTAAAACTTCAGAATCTGTCGAAGAGTATCTTAACCGCTTTAGATTACTCAAAGCCAGATGTTTCACTCAAGTTCCGGAGCACGAACTTGTTGAAATGGCTGCTGGTGGCTTCGAATACGCCATTAGGAAAAAACTTGATACTCAACATTTAAGAGATATGTCTCAATTGGCTGACAGAGTTCGACAGATTGAAAAACTCAAAGCTGAAAAAGCCAAAATCTCTAAGTATCACAAAAGAGAGAAAGTTGCTTATGTAGATGCTTATGATAGTGATGATGAGATTGACGATGAGTATGAAAATGTTGAAAATAATGAAATTAATTTGGCTGAACTTAAGTCAGGGCCTCCGTATACTTGTAAACTATTGAGGCCTTCGAATGGTAAAAATCCAGTCGAACCAAAAAATGATAAGTTTGTTACAAAAACCTATACCTTTGATATATCGAAATGTGATGATATATTTGATTTGTTAGTTACTGATGGCCAAATAATTGTGCCAAAAGGTTTAAAAGTACCACCAATTGAACAAAGAAAGAAAAGAGGTTATTGTAAGTACCATAATTATTTGGGACCTAAAACTTATCAATGTGTTCTTTTCAGGGATCTGGTGCAAAAAGCTATTAATGAAGGGAGATTGATGTTTGGTGACAAAGCCAAACCCCAAATGAAAGTGGATTCTGATCCACTACAAGTGGCTGAAACATCTTATGATGAACCATTCGAATGCTTGATGGTAGATGCTACTGAAGCTGCGCCAATTAAGGCGATACCTGAAGAAGAATATAACAAGAAAGTTCAGACAGTGTATCCAAATGCTGAAGAAGAACTTGTTGATTTTCTAAATAGGTGCAAGTTGCACAACACTGAGGTTATGTTATGCCCCAAGTGCAGTGCAGTGTGTGATAAGGAGGCACTTGTTAGCCTCAAGAAGTATGTCCCTTATGCTGACAACAAAAGGAAATGGCCTGCGCAAAAACAAAATAAGAAAGCCTGGCCATACCAGAGGCCAGATTGGAACAGATCTCTAGCCCAAAACCCAAACGTGTTCCAGAGGCTAGGCCCTCGAAACACTTTTGTTCCATCAAACAAAGCTCCTGTGAACCAGTGGGTGAGTGGACAGTATGTTAGTTTCAACAAGAAAGTGATGGAAACAGGAAGTTCGAGTAATGCTAATGTTAAAGCAATTACTACCAAACCAAAGAATGTGGGGGTTACTGCCGTGTCGGAACCGCCAGAATCTGGATCTGAGGCAAAGAAGTATTCTTACAAAAATAATTATAAAGGTAAGAATCCAATGACTCGAACTCAATGGCGGAGGTATCAACGCCAAAAGAAGCTAGCAATCCAAAGCCCTAACGCTGGGGGCAACATCAAAGTTGATCAGAAGATCAAATTGGCTAAAAAGCCAACTAATGAGAAGGTTTATGTGCCCGTCGAAACCTCTGAAGCAGAAAATGAGAAAAATACTAAAAATGAGGATGATTACATGGATGATGATCTGTCTGATGATGAAGATGACTTCACTGTCTTAGTGAATGTTGTATCAATCCTGCCTGTTGAGTATGATGTGCCATCTGAAGTCACTGAAGAAGACAATGACTTCGAGGAGTCTGACATGGCAAACCACAAACCTGTTTGCTATTATGTAATGAGGAATGGTTGCGTTGAAGAGCAACAAGCTGTGTACGAGAAACCCCATGAAGGTATGAAAAATCACCTCAAACCTTTATTCATAAGGGCAAAAATCAACAATGTTGGGGTTAGCAAAGTCCTTATTGATGAAGGTGCTGCTGTGAATTTGATGCCTCACTCCTTATTAAAAAAGATTGGCAAGTTCGACACAGATCTTCACATTCATAACATAGTGTTGTCTAATTATGAAGGGAAGACTGGCCATTCAATGGGTGCTATTCAAGTGGATGTTTGTGTTGGAAGCACTGTGAGGCCAACTTTGTTTTTAGTGGTGCCTTCAAAGGCTAATTTTAATTTGCTCTTAGGCAGAGAGTGGATTCATGGAGTTGGGGCTGTGCCATCAACCCTCCACCAGAGATTGATTATATGGCGTGATTATGGTCTAGTGGAAAATATTGAAGCAGACCAAGGAATCTATATGTCTGAGGTTGATACTATCACTAAACAAACCTTCGACAAGAATTTGGCAATGATTGCGCCATGTGGTGATCAAAATGCTGCTTTCAGAGTGTCAGAAGGAACCTCTGTTGGAACAAAGTGGGTCTGACATAAACCTCTGAAGTTTAATTAATTTTGATGATAACAAAGTGTTAAAATTGCAATTGGTATTACTAATGATTGTTCTAGTGTGCAGAATTATAAGTTAAAATTCATTCAGAAGCACTACGAACAAAAGCAGAGAAGCCAAGCTAAGAAGCTCTTAAAGCTTATCGCTGATCATCAGAAACTTAAAATTCAGGTTCTGAAGTTAGTGGCTCTGAGGACTAAAGCTAGACTCTGAAAGGGTTCAGAAGCTGAAGACCATAAGAAGCTACAACACCAGACTCTGAGGCAAAAGGAATTTACGTCACTCAAGAACTGACGAGATCAGAAGCAATGATTGAAGAATAATCTACTTAAGGTCTCTGTCATATCCACAGGAAGGAATATTTGTTGGTACAACATTAACCTTATCCATAAGTGGAGCGTATTTGAGGATTGTACAATCGTACTATTATTACTCAAAATGGTTGAGTGATATTTCAAATATGCAAGGTAGTGGAATTGGATTTCTTTCTATAGAAGGCAATACACAGCTATCATATTGTACGATTCATTCCAGCTGGCACCTTATCTCTCTGCAACGGTCATTCCCATTCCTTCAATATAAATAGAAGACTCAAATGGAAGAAATGACCACTGTTCTATTACTATGTTTAAGACTCTGAAAAGTTCTGACATCAAAGTTTCTATTTGCCATTCATAGTCTTAAGTAATTTGCGTTGTATTTTGTGAACACCTCTGATAGTATATCAAGTGTCTGATAACTTTTCAATTTATTTGTAAAG
Source organism: Trifolium repens (assembly GCA_030408175.1). Taxonomy (NCBI): domain Eukaryota; kingdom Viridiplantae; phylum Streptophyta; class Magnoliopsida; order Fabales; family Fabaceae; genus Trifolium; species Trifolium repens. Next base: position 32,933,969 of record CP125845.1, on the reverse strand, counting down.
TTTTTGTGAAGTCTCTTGTTAGTAGTAACTTGAGCAATTGTGAGAAGTCTCTTGCTTGTGAGCTTGAGCATTTGTAATCTCTTAAGATTATAGTGAAACTCCCTTGGAAGTGCAAGGGGACTAGAGTACTCTCAGATTGTGAGGGGAACCAGTATAAAAATCTTTGTGTCTCTCTCTTCTCTCTTTCCCTCTCTGTTCTCTTGTTTTGTGTTTCTTAGATCCGCTGCAAAATTTGTCCTTGTTAAGAAAAAGTTTTAATTTTCTAAAACACAATTCAACCCCCCCCCCCTTCTTGTGTTTTTCCACACCTTCAATTGGTATCAGGAGCTAGGTTTGTTGCCTAACTCACCTTACAGTGAAACAGTAAAAGATCCAGTGGAAAAACATCATGACTAGTGTTGGTGAAAACAGTGGAGGAAAGAAGAACGACCTTGGTGCTGTGAAATTTGATTATAATACAAATGAAAAGAAGTCTTCTGACAAGATTCCATTTTTCAATGGAGATGCTACCTCTTATCCCTTCTGGAAGACAAAAATGTATAGTCACATTATAGGTGTGGACTATGATTTATGGGATATGGTAGAAGAGGGTGTCACATTTGAAAATATGGATGGAGAAGGTGTTGTTAGCTATGAAAACATAAAATCATTTACACCTGATCAGAAGAAAGAATACAAGAAACATCACTTAGTAAAAGGTATGATGACCAATGCTATCTCTCATGATGAGTATCTTAAAATTGTGAACAAAACCACTGCTAAGTCTATTTGGGAGTTTCTGAAGTCTAAGTATGAAGGAAACAAGCAAGTTAGAGAGGCTAAGGCTAACTTGCTAGTTCAACAGTATGAGTTGTTCAAAATGAAAGATGGAGAGGATATTGAAACCATGTTTTCGAGGTTTCAAATTCTGGTCTCTGGACTTTCGGTTCTGAACAAAAGCTACACTGTTGCTGATCATGTGAAAAAGATTCTCAGAAGTTTACCCCCAAAGTGGATACCTAAGGTGACAACATTCCAAGAAGCTAAGGACATGGATTTGGTAACTCTTGAAGATCTGATAAGTTCTCTGAAGAGTCATGAGATGGAACTAATGGCTGATGATTCCACCAAGAAGATGAAAGGGATAGCTCTAAGCTCTAAGAGTTCTTCAAAAGCTCTGAAAGCTAAAGTTATAGAATCTGAAGAAGAAGCTGTCAGAACCTCTTTTGTTCAATTGAAGGTGTGAAAAACACAAGAAGGGGGGGTTGAATTGTGTTTTGGTAGTTTTTAAAAATTCTTCTAAGTTAGACAACTTATCAGATTCTGCAGCGGATAAAAGATAACACAATTCACACACACAAACGTAAGAGCAAGAGAGAAAGAGAGAGATTTATACTGGTTCCCCTCACAAATCGAGAGTACTCCAGTCCCCTTGCACTTCCAAGGGAGTTCACTATAATCACAAAAGATTACACTTGCTCAAGCACACAGGCAAGAGACTTCCTATGCTCAAGTAATTCTTACAAGAGACTTCTTTTGCTCAAGCACACACGCAAGAGACTTCAAACAACTTACAAAAGAAAACAGAGTATATGAACACTGATACAAAAATCAATGTTCAATGAAAATAACTACAACTCTTAAAACAAGACTTAACTTAGAATTCTAACAAAAGAAAACTAAGGCTCAACTACTGTAATGATCAGAAGCTGAAGCTTGAGTCTTGGATGTTCAAATGAGTTCAAGTTGTATTCAAGTTGTTTTTGTGCTTAGGATGATTTTGACAGAGTAACATCTCGTTTCAAAATTGTTCAATAATGTGGTGCACAAAAACTTCAATTCAGCTCCTATTTATAGTAGAGGGTGGAGCGTATTTGAATTGAATCCGTTGCGGTGAGATTTCGCCAGCTGGAGATAGTACAGTCCCTTAACCATATCAGGTAACGATTGTATACGATCAATCTTGGGGAGAACGTTTCGACCAAATCGGGTAATAAGTTCGTACAATAGTACTAACGTCATTGTCGCTGAGGATAAGGTTGATTCTCCAATTTTGAATTGTCAGAAGATGATGAATTCCAATCATTGTAGCAGAGAATGTTCTTCTGACAAAACGGCTCTCACTGCTCTTATCAGAATCTGGTGTCTTCAAACACAGCTTCTGATATGTAGCTTCTGATATGTAGATTATGACGCGACTTTAACTTGCATCTTCTGATGAGAATCTTCTGGTCAAAATTTGCTTGCCATTTCAGAGCTTCAAACGTACTCATAATGTATATAAAATTTTTAGCTTATATATCTGCACACTTAGAGTAAATAATCAGTGTACCCTATTGTATATTAATACTATCGTTATCATCAAAACTTAATTGGGTCATGTCAGAACCTCTTTTGTTCCAACAATCTCCCCCTTTTTGATTGATGACAAACCAAGTATTAATTTACAATGGTTGTTGATTAATTATATCATGCTTCTCTCAGGTTTATGAGTTTTGCAAGCTCCCCCTGATTTTAGCAATGATTAATTAAATCAGTTTAAAATTTTTATCTAAATTCTGAATTATGCTTATACACTTGACTCTCAGAGGCTAGGTTTGCAAGCTCTCCCCCTAAGTCTGATACTTATAAGAGAAAATTGCACTCTTCTCTTACATGTATCATGTATAATAAGTTCAGATTTCAAATAGAAATTTTCCTTAATATATAAATCAGTACGATAGAGTAAAATGATAAAAAAAAATAAAAAAATAGCATTGTATGTAAAACCACTATATCAATTTAATGATTTGTCGTAAAACCATAAACTTGTCTGGTTTGAAGCACTATATAAGGACAATAAACCTTTGTCATTTCACTCAACACTTCCAATGTATGTTAAAATACAGAGATGGATAAGGATAGAAGAGTGATCAAAAGTAAGAAACTACAGGAGAAGAAGAAGAAAAAGAAGATTCAACAAGATTCAGAGTCTAAGAAGAATCTTCAGAAGATGAAAGCATCAAATTCTGCTCCTGTCAGAGTCAATTATCAAACAAGATCCAAGACCAAACAGCCAGAGTCCGTATCTGAGTCAGAATCTGAATGGGATTCTGACTGGAAAGAAGTCTTAAGTACATATGTTCCACCTAGAGAAGATAACTCTTCTTCTCCCTCTGATTCTAATCAGCTAGATTTAGAACTAGTTGTTTCTGATGTAGAATCCAAGTGAAAAGTTGGATTAGAACTTATGTAATCAACAATTACTTTTTGAATAAAACTCTTTATGTTGTTGTGAAATCTATGTTTTGATATTTGTCTCAAAATCATTTGTGCATAAATAAATAAATCACAGAATATAAAAATTCAGAAAGATTAACAAAACGTTGCATTGTAATTAAACATAATTCACCAAATATAGTCAGAACAGAAAAACAGGAAATTACAAAATAATTATATAAAAGTGCATAGAATCCTAAGGTTGAGGAGGAGGAGGAGGTAGTCTTGCATCAATGCTCTGAAGAGTAGCAAAAATCTTGGCCAACATAGTAGAGTGATCAGAAACTGTCCTCTTGAGATTTTCCTGATCTTCTCTCATAAGAATAGCAAACTCTGGAGCATTCCGAGCAAAATCTGCTAGCCAAGCCTGTTCAGCAGCTATTCTAGCTTCCTCTGCTAGTCTTGCTTGCTCTCTTTCTTCAGCCTATTTCCTTTCCTTTTCAATCCTCTCATCTTCCAATCTCTTCCTTTCACGTTCTTCAGCTTCTTTCTTCTCTTTTTCTAGCCTCTCAACTTCTAATCTTGCCAGTTCCTTCCTAAATTCCAGATCCTTTTTATAGGCTTCTCTGACTGCCTTCATCATGTTCTGAAACTCTACTTCCATTAGATCACACTCTTTGTCAATGGCAGCTGAATCAATTGACATATTAGGAATAGCAATGTTAATTCGCCTAATATTCTTGTCAACAGCTTGCAGCAACTTAGTAATGTCTTCCTTAGTGTCACTAATGGGTTCATTTAGGATCCTAGAAGGTAGGTGAGGAGGAACATAGATACACTCATTAGAGTAATTTTTCATGAGGTTATTTAGGTCAGAGGTGTGAGGAGGTGATTTGATAACTAGGTCCATATCCAAGGTCCTAGAGATTTCTTGGAGACGAGGGTTGAGTGTGTGAGAAGCAGTGAAGGTATTGTCCATAGCCACATGATGTGGAGATTTTTCAACAACAATCACTGGAGAATTTGGATCTTGAACAACTTCAGAATTTGAGTTGTGAGGTTCAGGTGATTTGTGAGGTTCTTTTTCTGGTGGGGGTGATGATGGTTTAGTTTTATCAACTTCTGGTGTAGGTTCTGGTGATTTGTGAGGTGATGTGTTCTTAATGAGAGGTGGTGGAGATGGTGTAGCTTCAGAATCTTCATCATCATCCACAGAGTGAATGACTGGTGCAGTACATGAGGTAGTTGCTTGTGCTGCATCATTAGATATTATATTAGCTTGAGATTCTGATGGGTTAGTTTGAAGAGGGTTAAATGGCTTTGACCTATGTTGATTCTCAGAAAGATTAAGATCTTTCTTAGAATTAACACCTTTGAAAATTCTATCATAAGCACATTTAACTGGAATCAAAATTGGTTGTTTGAAGGTAGGTTTTTGAAAGACATTAATAAGAACTGAGCTATTATCAAGATTATCAGAAGACTTACCATTACCTACTGGCCCATATATCTTCTGATTTGCGGCCAGAGTCTGAGGATCATCTCTTGATGGAAGTTTAGAGTACATCTCATCAAATTCACTTGGATCAATATGACACTCATAGGTATCTTCCAACTTCTTTTCTTTTTCCTCTAATTCAACAACCTTCATAATTGCTTCTTCAATCTCAGCTTTTTCCTTTTCTTCTTCAGTTGCATCCAGCAACACTTTCTTAGAAACTTTTGGCTTTCTGGACTTCCTTGGTCCAGTAGTTGTCTTGACAACCTTCTTGTCACGAGATTTTGCAGGGCTCTTAGCAGCTTTCCTTTTCAAAAAGATTCTGGATGGTTGATTCAAAATCCTTGATTGTCTGACAAACAATTCCCTTGTTTCTCCACTTCCAACTTCAGCTCCAAGATCATTCAAGAATTTAGCATGAGCTTCTGCTATAATTCTAGCATCTCTATCACTCACATGAACCAATCTACATTCTCCAATGCCATCTTCAGTCCCTCTAATGATCAGAGGATGTGCAGATACCTCAGTGTAGTGCTATTAACCACTTTAGAACAAGTCAAATAAGTACCATACCCAGGAAAGAATGGTTTGACAGCATCCAGCAAACCACACTGAGCAAACATATGACTTAGGAGTCTGCTGTAATGGATGATAGGTTTAACAGAATCTATAGCATCCAGAAGATGAATGAAGATGAGCTTAGCAACGTCTAACAAATTACCCTTTCCAACATGAAATGTGAACAGCTTCTGAACCACAGATAATTGATCAGTACCTCCCAGCTTGGGTACAATACAGTCAATGAGGATTTTGTAGATAACCTTGCAGATATTTGTCAGTTCAGGTTTAGCTTCTAGCTTAGGTTTATCCTAGTAGATGAATTGTTCAACATCTGGGGAAATGGAATTTGTTGTCTTGAGAAAGAGTCCATCAGAAGATAGCTTTAGAGCCTCGTAGATATGATCTAATCTAATTGAAACTCTGAATCCAGCCACGTAGGATTCAATCTCAGTACTAACAAAAGGTCTTAAACCCATAGCAGCAGGAGATTTACCTTGTAACTCCGGTCTTTCCTTAATCAGTTTCTTCAAGTTTGCATTGTATGATTCCTTTGTAACAACAGACGCTTTCATCCAAAACTCTTTGATCAGTTCCGTGTAGGTAGGACCATTCAGAATGTCAAAGTAATACATCAAACCTTGTTTCTCGAATAGTTCCTTTACTTTAGGAAAACCATTTGCTCTTAGGCTTTCAAAATCAACAGGATTCTCAACGGCGAATTGAAGGTCATCATATTTGTACTGGCGTTGATCCTTTGCAAACTTTGTGGGGATGGAGTTTTCCGTTTCAATCATACAAGCATTAACTCTCACAGTTGGAAAAGTAGCCATTTGATGAAGTTTAGGGGTTAGGGTTTGCTAACTTGAGAGAGAAAGAAATTGCTCTGAGTTTTTGAAGAATAAAAGTGTAGGTTGTGAGAGTGAAAAAGTGTGAATGTGAACAGTTATGTGTTTAAATAGAAAGTTTCGCGCAAAAAAATAGTACAGACACATAGGGGTAGCAGAGTCTTTTACCTATCAAATAGGGATTAGAACACTAATCATCATAAACCAACTTCTTTTTCCACTTGCAACAGGACACGTGTATTAGAAGTTTATTTAAATAACTGACACGTAAGTGGGAGGAAAACGAATGGTCACTTTTATAAAAGATTTTCCTTACGCGCCATAACCATTCCTTTTTGGAGATTCTGATAGTGCATCAGAAGATGTTCTCATCACAACTTCTGATACAGAAGGTTTTGATGATTTCAACTTCTGATAACTATTAGATTCTAATAAAAACAAATTTTACATCAGAGTCTTAGCTATTCAGGGATTTCCATCATATTCAAATTCTTTTTGATAAAATCAAAACGTTCAACAGCTAAGGGTTTTGTAAAGATATCAGCCCATTGATTTTCTGTTTCAATGAACTTGAGATCAATTACTCCCTTTTGAACATAGTCTCTTATGAAATGATGTTTAATCTCAATATGCTTAGCTCTTGAATGTAAAATAGGATTTTTGGAAAGATGAATGGCTGCAGTGTTATCACAATATAAAGGAATATTGTTACTGCTTATTTGATAATCTTCTAATTGATATTTCATCCAAAGTAGTTGTGTACAACATTTTGCTGCTGATATGTATTCTGCTTCTGCTGTTGACATAGCAATGGTGGTTTGCCTTTTACTGGCCCATGAAATTAAATTCTCACCAATGAACTGACAATTGCCACTGGTGGATTTTCTTTCAATTTTATCACCAGCATAGTCAGCATCACAGAATCCAATCAGTTTGTAGTCATTGGATTTCTGATACAGTAATCCAATGTTACAAGTAGCTTTTAAATACCTAAAGATTCTCTTCACAGCAGTGAAATGAGATTCTCTAGGATCTGATTGAAATCTTGCACACAAGCATACACTAAATAAAATATCAGGTCTTGAGGCAATTAGGTAAAGAAGAGATCCAGTCATACCTCGATAGAGCTTCTAATCAACTTTGCCTTCAGATTCTTCTTTGCTTAAGCGTGATGTAGGATGCATTGGAGTGTTCATGGGATTGCAATCTTCCAAATTGAATTTCTTCAGAAGATCTTTTATATATTTTGATTGATGAATGAATGTTCCTTTCTTTGTTTGATTTATTTGAATACCAAGAAAGAACTTCAATTCTCCCATCATGCTCATGTCAAATTCATCCTGCATAAGCATAGAAAAATTCTTGCACAAAGTGGCATTTGTTGATCCAAAAATGATATCATCAACATAGATTTGTATGATCAAAATGTCTTTCTTTAGAGTTTTTCTGAATAATGTATTATCAACTTGACCTTTTTCAAAACCATTGTTTACTAAGAAAGTACTCAGTCTCTCGTACCAAGCTCTGGGAGCTTGTTTGAGTCCATAGAGTGATTTCTTGAGTTTGAACACATGGTCTGGATTTGTAAAATCTTTAAATCCAAGAGGTTGTTTGACATATACTTCTTCAGAAATTACACCATTAAGAAATGCACTTTTTACATCCATTTGATAGAGAGTGATACCATTATTAACTGCATAAGATAAAAGTAACCTGATTGCTTCCAGTCTAGCTACTGGAGCATATGTTTCAGTAAAATCAATTCCTTCTTGGTGGCTATATCCTTGTGCAACAAGTCTTGCTTTGTTCCTGGTTACTTCACCTTGCTCATTCAGTTTGTTTTTGGTTCAATTAAGGATACTAATCCAAGCAATGATTCTTCTTCTCTGAAGTTTGATCTTGTTTTTCTAGGACTATTCTTGTTTCCAGGGATGAGCTCTTCTGGATGTGAAGATTTGTACTTGTTAGTGTTTTCAACCTATGAGGTTGATTTTGTTTTAGGGTTGGCTTCATTTGTTAAAATAAGCCTTTGGTCTAGATGTGGTGACTGATGTGCACACATATGGTACCTGAGTTGAATGCCCTAAAAACGCGCTTTCATTATTTGCGTGTGATCTTTTGAAAAAGATTTGTTTTGAAACAAACACATCCACGCCAGCTTGCGCGCCAAGGAACGAGCTGAAAGATTGAAAAAGATTCAGAAAAGATTTAAAGATGGCCAGTTTGTTACTAGAAGATTTAAAAAGATTTAAAACAAACAAATCTTTGTAAAAGATTGAGTTTGTTTCTTGGAGATTAAGAAGGCCAGCTATCAGATCAGGGATCCAAGCCCATGAAGCTCGTTCTATATAAAGGAAGACTGAAGACATATTTTATTCACCGAAATCAATATTCATAAATCTAGTCTTTAGGATTTCGAGTCTTTGTCCTTTTGTTTCTTGTTTCCATTGAGACTTGAACTAGGGTTGTATTTAGCTCTTAAGCTTTTAAGCACAGAGCTGTTCTTTTCTTGGTTCTAATTTGAAACAAGATTTGAACTTTGAATCACTCAAAGCTTTGAAGCACGAGCTGGTTCTTTAGGTTAGGAGTGCGTCTCCAACATTGAGTTTGTTATTAAAATCCTTGTGAGGAGCAAGGTAGGATAAAATCCTTGTGAGGAGCAAGGTAGGATAGCTAGTAAGTGACCAGAGGTTGTCATATCTTGTGAGGAGCAAGGTAGAATTAGTACGGCTAGTGTCTAAGTGATAAGTTGTAAACTGAGACTGCTAGCTTTGAATTGGAACTATCATAGTGGATTCATTCCTGGATTGGTATCCCCCAGAGTAGGTTGCGAGTTGCGCTGAACTGGGTTAACAAACTCACTGTGTTATTTATCTTCTGCACTTTATTTACCTTGTTCATCAAGTCACTGGCATGTCTATGATATTGGCACATTAGGCACCACATCGTACATCATAACCCTAACGTGCACCACATCACGCTGCACATCTGTGACTTGCTACCAGAATTTCAATTGGCATCAGAGCAGGCACCCTGTTCTGTTTTAGGGTGAGCTCCAGGGAAGATACTTTCCGGAACCATGGACAAGTATGGATCTTTCGTCTGCAGACTACCTCTTATGGATGGCACAAACTATGACTATTGGAAGTCACGCATGACTGCCTTCCTAAAATCTCTTGATAATAGAACTTGGAAAGCAGTGCTTAGAGGTTGGGAACACCCCAAAGTCAAGGATGCTAATGGAGTTGATACTGAAGAGCTCAAACCAGAAGAAGATTGGACTCCAGCAGAAGATACACTTGCTCTTGGCTACAATAAAGCTTTAAATGCCCTATTCAATGGAGTGGACAAGAACATGTTCAGACTCATTAAAGAATGTACTGTTGCCAAAGATGCTTGGGAGATACTCAAGACAACCCATGAAGGGACCTCCAAGGTAAAAAGTTCAAGACTTCAACTTCTCTACTCAAAATTTGAGAATCTCAGAATGAAGGAGGAAGAGACTATTTATGACTTTCACATGAATGTTCTTGACCTAGCAAACTCCTTTGATTCCTTGGGAGAAAGGCTATTTGATGAGAAGTTGGTAAGGAAAATTCTTAGATCTTTACCAAAGAAGTTTGACATGAAGGTCACAGCTATTGAAGAAGCTCAAGACATTGCTAGCTTGAAAGTTGAAGAACTTGTTGGCTCTCTTCAAACCTTTGAGATGAACTTCAGTGATAAAATTGAGAAGAAAGGGAAAAGCATAGCCTTTACCTCCAACACTGATAATGAGGAAGTTGATGAAGAAGACCTCTCAAAAGATATAGTGTTGCTTGGAAGACAATTTAACAAAATCTTGAAGAGCGTGGATAGAAGACCAAGGAGGAATGTACAGCACATCCAACCTGACATCAGCAAACAAGGAAACATTTCAGCAAAAACTAAATCTGATGACGAAAGTGTTCAATGCTATGAATGTGAAGGTTATGGTCACATTAAAACTGAATGTGCTACATATCTGAAGAAGCAGAAGAAGGGTTTAGCAGTGACTTGGTATGATGAAGATATCTCTGACAATGAGTTAGAAGGTGTAGCTGCAAATCATGTGAGTGCCATGACTGGTGTGTGCGATTCTGATAATGACTCATGTGATGAAGATCTCACTTATAAGGAACTAGGCTCAGCATACAAAGAGCTGTGCATCAGAAGTGAGAAAATATGCAGAACAAATGTAGAGCAAGAGATTGTCATTAATCAACTCAAGTTAGAAAAATCAACAGCTGAAGAACAAAAGGCTATCATTGATCAACTCAAAATGGAAGAACAGAAGTTGCAAGCAAAAGTAACCAACCTTAAAGATGAAGTCAAGCAAGTAACTTATAATTTAGAAATCATGACCAAGTCTGTTAGGATGCTTGGCACAGGAACAAAGAAGCTTAATGAGATTCTCAGCATCATAAATCATGCTAATGATCCAACTGGAGTAGGGTGTGAGGTAATTTATAACAATGAAACCCTGTAATCAAACTTTGTTCCTGCTCAAAACAGATCTGACCTCAAGATGTTGCCACATCCTGCACCACATCAGAAACCTGTGAACAAAAGAAGATCCACTTCATTGAAGTGTCACTATTGTTGTAAGTATGGCCATATCAAATCCTTCTGCTATAAGCTCTATGGTTATCCAAAGAAGAAGCCTCAACCTAGAGCATATCATAGAATGGCCAGAACCAAGAAAGAGTGGAAGCCAAAAGCCAAAGTAGCTGCTCACATAGCTCATACATCCTTCAGAACCTCATCCAAAGAAGATTGGTACTTTGATGGTGGTTGTTCCAGACACATGACAGGTGAAGAAACGTTTCTGGTAGACATCAAGTCATATACTTCAAGTTATGTGACCTTTGGTGATGGTGCTAAAGGACAAATCAAGGGAATTGGGAAACTAATCAACAATGGTTTGCCTGAGCTTGACAATGTTCTGCTTGTCAAAGGACTGAAAGCAAATTTAATCAGCATAAGCCAACTATGTGATCAAGGGCATAAAGTTGATTACTCAAAGGATGAGTGTCTAGTCACTAATGAGAAATGTGAGTTACTAATAAAAAGGAGCCAGATCAAAAGACAACTGCTACTTATGGGTTCCTCAAGAAACAACTCATTCTACCACATGTCTTATCAGTCAAGAAGATGAAGCAAGACTATGGCACCAAAGACGTGGGCATCTGAAACTAAAGGGAATGAAGAAACTTGTTTCTAAAGAAGCAATTAGAAGGCTACCAAAGCTCACTATTGAAGAAGGAGATATATGTGGTAAAGATCGGATTAACAAGCAAATCCAGAAGTCATATCCAATCTTTCAACAACAGGTGACATCTAAAGTTCATGATGTGGAACCTTATGTGGTCACAACAGTCTTCCAACCTGAAGACTCAAGGTTGATAGGCTATTGTGATGCTGATTTGGCAGGCAGTGCCGATGACAGGAAGAGTACCTCATCAGGAAGCAGTTGTTCACAATTGCTTTGGATGAAGCAGATGCTGAGTGAGTACAATGTGGAGCAAGATGTGCTCACATTATACTGTGACAATATGAGTGCTATAAATATCTCCAAGAATCCTATCCAACATAGTAGGACTAAGCACATTGATATTCGTCACCATTTAATTAGGGATCTAGTGGAAGACAAGGTTGTAACCTTAGAGCATGTAGCCATAGACAATCAACTGGCTGACATTTTCACAAAGGCCTTGGATGCAAGTAAGTTTGAGACATTGAGGGGCAAACTTGGTATTTGCCTTCTTGATGATCAATAGCAACTTGTGCTATTGAAGCGTGCAACGGATACCTGCCTATTACCTCCGTTTGATTATGCACGCTATCCAAAGGCAGTCATCACAGGTGTTTCTCAATTTCATACATCAAGACTATTCCACCTTTCATACTGTGATGAAGAACTATGTAGAAGATCCGGATGTAGAGCTCAATGTGGTCCACATTGGAGCCTCTGAGAAGAACTGAAGAATCCTATCCAGAGCTGAAGATTACAAATTATGCTATCTGCAAGAGCATTACTGAAGGCAAGGTCAAAGAATGACCTTTTGGTATATCTGGTATTGGAAGAGTAGAATATGTGCAAAAGCAACTCAAAAGCATTTTAACTTGTAGCATAGGGCATGATCATAATCATAATCATAGAAATATGGATGATTCATCGTGCTTAGTCATAATCATAGAAATATGGATGACTTTTATGCTTAGGATCACAGTCATAGAAATATGGGTGATTCGAGTCACAGTCATAGCAATATGGGTGACTAAGTCACAGTCATATGGAAACCTTGATCACTCTGATTAAATACTTCCACTACTACAAGGTTATGGATTGCTAGACTATATGGATTATGTGAAGACAATTACTGGTGAAGTTGAAGACTACTGAAGCATCTCTCTCTGAAGACCTTAATTATGTGTGGTGCTTAGAACATTTGTCTATAAATCCATCTACTCTGTAAATTGCACAATTACTGGCCCAGTACTTCTTGATTACTCTTTCTGATCTTAACTTTTTGTCAATATTATGGCTAAAAAGGGGGAGAAAAGATAAGTAGTATATCCAGGGGGAGTAAGACGTAAGGTAGTGCAATATGTTTGCTCTGGTACATGATGTGACACCAGATGTGTGCACATCGTCGAAGACAAAATGTGCTTGTATTCTGCACATCTTTTGAAGACTTTGAAGATCGGACGAATGAAGACTGATCCTTTGAAGACTGCTGAAGACGGTGCTTGAATTTAGGGGGAGTAAAGTATTTTACTGAAGCTGCTGAAGACACTTCCCCTCTTAACTGTGTGCATGATTCATCACCATGCTTGTATGTTGGGAGTTTTATTCTCTCAGAAGATATGAGGCAAGATTCCACTGCTGCAACGCCTCTGATGTTCTAATAATTCTCTCCAAAGTTTAGTTGGCTGATTCCAAAGGTTATTTTAGCCACAATTTGCCAAAGGGGGAGATTGTTAGTGTTTTCAACTTATGAGGTTGATTTTGTTTTAGGGTTGGCTTCATTTGTTAAAATAAGCCTTTGGTCCAGATGTGGTGACTGATGTGCACACATATGGTACCTGAACTGAATGCCCTAAAAACACGCATTCATTATTTGCGTGTGATCTTTTGAAAAAGATTTGTTTTGAAACAAACACATCCACGCTAGCTTGTGCGCCAAGGAACGAGCTGAAAGATTGAAAAAGATTCAAAAAAGATTTAAAGATGGCCAGTTTGTTACTAGAAGATTTAAAAAGATTTAAAACAAACAAATCTTTGTAAAAGATTGAGTTTGTTTCTTGGAGATTAAGAAGGCCAGCTATCAGATCAGGGATCCAAGCCCATGAAGCTCGTTCTATATAAAGGAAGACTGAAGACATATTTTATTCACCGAAATCAATATTCATAAATCTAGTCTTTAGGATTTCGAGTCTTTGTCCTTTTGTTTCATGTTTCCATTGAGACTTGAACTAGGGTTGTATTTAGCTCTTAAGCTTTTAAGCACAGAGCTGTTCTTTTCTTGGTTCTAATTTGAAACAAGATTTGAACTTTGAATCACTCAAAGCTTTGAAGCACGAGCTGGTTCTTTAGGTTAGGAGTGCGTCTCCATCATTGAGTTTGTTATTAAAATCCTTGTGAGGAGCAAGGTACGATAAAATCCTTGTGAGGAGCAAGGTCCTTGTGAGGAGCAAGGTAGGATAGCTAGTAAGTGACCAGAGGTTGTCATATCTTGTGAGGAGCAAGGTAGAATTAGCACGGGTAGTGTCTAAGCGATAAGTTGTAAACTAGGAGTGTTTAGCTTTGAATTCGAACTATCATAGTGGATTCATTCCTGGATTGGTATCCCCCAGAGTAGGTTGCGAGTTGCGCTGAACTGGGTTAACAAACTCACTGTGTTATTTATCTTCTGCACTTTATTTACCTTATTCATCAAGTCACTGGCATGTCTATGATGTTGGCACAATAGGCACCACATCGTACATCATAACCCTAACGTGCACCACATCACGCTGCACATCTGTGACTTGCTACCGGAATTTCAGTACTTAAAAGTGTTTCTTGGAATATCAGTTGCTTCAGAGTTATCATCAACAGTTTGATGTTCTTGAGGAGTGTCAGAAGATGTTGCTTCTTGAGTTTTAGAGTCTTCTACAGGTTCTTTGTAGTTATCATACTCTGGAGCTTCATCTTCTGAGTCATCAGATCCTGACAAATCTTTAACAGGCTCTGACTTTTTATCATCAGGCTCTTTATCATCAAACTTTACGTGCATAGATTCTTCCACTGTCTTTGTTTCAGAATTATACACCCTGTATGACTTAGAGCGTTCAGAGTATCCAATGAAGATACCCTTACAGGCTTTAGAGTCAAATTTCTTAAGATGAACTTTATTATTTAGAATGTAACAAGTACAACCAAATTGATGAAAATAAGAAATATTGGGTTTCCTTCCTCTAAAGAGTTCATATGTTGTTTTGTTCAAGATAGGTCTTATATAGATTCTATTTTGAATATAACAAGCAGTGTTAACAACTTCTGCCCAAAAGAATTTTGCTAAATTATTTTCATGCATCATGGTGCGTGCCATTTCTTGCAAAGATCTATTCTTTCTTTCTACAACTCCATTTTGTTGTGGAGTTCTAGGAGAAGAGAATTCATGGAGAATTCCATGTTCTTCACAAAAAATTTCAAAAGGTTCATTTTCAAATTCACCACCATGATCACTTCTTACTTTCAAAATCTTGAAGCCTTTTTCATTTTGAATTTGGGTACAGAAGATGCTAAACACTTCATATGTGTCATCTTTAGTTTTCAGAAATTTAACCCAAGTCCATCTACTATAATCATCAACTATGACTAATCCATACTTCTTACCATTGATCGAAGCAGTGCTAACTGGTCCAAAAAGATCAATATGTAAGAGTTCTAAAGGTCTAAAGGTAGAGACAATGTTCTTGGTTTTAAAAGAGCTTTTGACAATTTTCCCTTTTTGACAGGAACCACAAAATGAGTCTGAGTGATATTTAATTTTTGGAAGGCCTCTGACAAGATTGTCTTTACTAAGCTTAGAGATTAATCTCCAGTTAGCATGACCCAATCTTTTATGCCAGATCCATTTTTCATCACATAGTGTCAAGAGACAAAGCACTTTTTGTTCCTTTAAATCAGAAAAATTGACTTTATACACATTGCCTTTTCTATTACCTTTGAAAACAATAGATTGGTCAGAGTTTCTAATTACAGTACATGAATCCTTATTAAACATGACATCATAATTACTATCACACAATTGACTTATGCTAAGTAAGTTATGATGTAGTCCATCTACTAACCAAGCATCAGAAATTGACAAAGAAGAATTACCAACTGTACCTATACCAATGATCTTTCCTTTCTGGTTGCCACCAAACCCTACTGTTCCACCCTCTTGCTGATTCAGGGTGTGGAATAAGAGCTTGTCTCCTGTCATGTCACGTGAGCAACCACTGTCTAAATACCATGAGCTTTCTTTTCTTCTTTGGGTGCATACCTGCAGTGTACATTATTTCAGATTTTGGTACCCATATTCTGATAGGTCCATTTTGGTTAGTCTTATGGATTTTATTCTTCTTCTTGGGGTATTCAGAAGATCTAGAGTCAACTGAGCCTTTAGAAAATGATTTAGGCTTATGTTGTCTCTGAGATACTCCTCTTTAGTGTGTCAGAGAACCAGTTACCAAGTTTGCTTTAGAAGTACTGGTGCCCCGCTTATTAACAGGCTTTGGTACTCCGATAGCTTTAACTTGAGTAGACATGGATACTGAAGTGAGGGGAACCTGGGTTTTAGAAGACTTAGGTTCAGAAGATGAGTTATCTTCTGATACCTTATCTTGTTGTTCCAAGGTCACAAGAGTATCAGACACAGTCAGAGGTTCTGAACTACCTTTAGTAAGATTAGAATAAAGTCCAGAAGGTGGTTTGCTTAAACAGACAGAGTTACTTGATTTCCCTTTATCAGAAGATGTAAGGGAACCAAGTCCTTGTCTTTTATAGTAATTGCTTCCACCATGAATCATAAAAGATATCTTAGTTTTGTCAATGTTATGATGAACAAACTCTTGAAGAGCAATTTCATACTCATCATAGGGTTTGTGACATGATCGACAACCAGATTCAAGCACTTTAATAGTTTTAAGAGATTTTTGATAATCTGCTTGAATGTGGTTGACTTTATCATTGAGCAGTTTAAATTTTTGTTTAACAAGATCTAGCTCATTTGATTTTTCCATGTACTTCATCATCACATCTTTCAAAGCTTTAGTAACTTGAGTGCTAGACATTTGAGAAATTACCTCTTCAATATCATCAGTGTCTGACTCTGAGTCACTTTCATTATCTGATGCGCCAGTGGCCATGAGTGCCAGATTTGCCTCCTCAGAGTCTTCATCATCAGATAATTCATTGATATCGTCAAAAATTTCTGGAATAAGGCATATGTGTTTGAAGAACCTACTGAAGAAGAAGAAGCTGAGAATGAGAATGTAGAGCAGGGTGAAAATGAGGAGAATGACAGCATTGATAATATGGTTGACAATCCTGAAAATGTAAAAGCCGCTGAAGAGAATGTTGGTACCTCTGAAAGACAAAAGGTAATTGGTACTGAGAAGGAAAGGGTTAATCCTGTTGAGAAGGAGGGGAGATCTAAGAAGCGAAATGAAAGACCTCCATCCTCTGAAGAAGGAGAAAAGACTATGCCAGCTAGAGCTACTAAGAGGATAAAGACTGTTGCTCCCAGACCCTCAAAGAAAGCTGCTAGTACTATCCAAGGTAAAGTCTCTGAGCCTAATACTAATAGCAATTTTGAAGCTCAAAATTTACCTCCTCCTACCTCAACCATAGATTTTACAAAACCTATAGCTATGATTTTACCTGATCCACCAACTCAAACAGTTCATATTTCATCATCATCATCCTCATCTTCTGAACGAACACTATCTGCTTCTAGCCAAGAACCTATCAGAACACTACTGAAAAAGGGATTAAAACCTAAACCAAAACAAATCACCAAAACACCTATGACCAAGGAATATGCGTCTGATGGCAATTCAGTTTTAGATCATCTTGTATCTCACATTTCTGGTGATGCATTCACCACATCAACTTTGAACTCACCCAACCATCCCATCAATAAATTTCTAAGTGATCCTGTTTATATAAATGTTGACCCTGAACCTGAAATATCTTACAACATTCCATCTCCACCACCACCAAAATCACCCGAGTTCCATCACCATCACTGAGATACCCATACAGACATCCATGCCTGACCAAGCAACTCTTGAGAATCCCTCTGAGGTACCTCAAGAAAATCAAAATGCCGAAACCACCCCTGAACAAACACATATTCCAACCTCTGAAAAATGTGATGTCATCCCTTCTGACAATCAAGAGCATCACATTCCTCAATCACCTATACTTACTGAAACCATTGACATTGACACACCCCCATCATCACCTCTCACTTTTGGTCCTGCTTATAAACCATTAACTCTAGATGAAATTATCATTCCATCTGACCAAATGCTACCTCTCATGGAAAACATCATCATGCAGTCTGTAGACATTGATGATTCTCCTGAATCACTCTCTCCATATCCCAAAATCAATATCAGTAACATCAAAATAAAACCCCTCAAAAGAAAGAAGCCAAAACCTACAATACCCTTCAACAGAGCTCAACCTTTCTTTAACCCAGCCTCTGAACCCAACCATGAGCTTTTAAATATTGCTATTAATATTAGTCTTAAGAGACTTAAAAGCATGGAGGAAGAAGCGTTTGTTTTTCCTTCTGATGTTGAGGCTGAAGCAAGAGAATAGGAGGAGAAATTTAGAGAATCTCTGAAATTGCTAGTAGGTTATGTGCAAAAAAAAATCAAGGGAAGAGGGATGGAGATTGTAAATAGAGTGGTAGGGTATGCAGAACACTCTAGTGCACCAAGAATCACAAAATACAATCATGAAGAAGAGCGTGCACTTCAAGAGGAAATGTTGGATGTTGTTCAAGAGAATATATGGAAAGCATTTGAGGAAGCAAAAAGGTTAGCTGAAGAAGAAGCAGAGCTTGCTAAAAGAGCTTCTGAAGCTGAGATTAAGAGGCTAGCTGATCAAGAAGCTATGAGGGTTCTAGTAGAAAGGGCTGCTAGGATTGCAGAAGTTGAACTTCAGAAGCTAGCTGAAGCTCAAGAAATGGGTCCACAACAGGATGAGGACACCATTATGGTTGATCAAGAGAGAGTTGAGCCAGCTTCTGATAAAGGTAAAGATGTTGTTGTTGACTCTACTCCTTCAAGCTCTCCAGTTAGAACCATCTGAGACCTTGGATCTCCTTCATCTGCTATTCCTTCAGCTGTTCAAGTAGCTTTAGATGAGATGAAGACTGAGATGAAAAATGAGATAACTGAGATTAAGGCAGATATGAAGACTGAGATCTCAGATATGAAAGCTGATATGAATGCATCTGGTGAAGCTACTAATAAAAAGATTGATGAGATGATGGTGTTTCTACAAGAACTTGCTCGTCGCCTGCCAAAACCTTAACTTTCTTGTTTGAGCACAATTGTTTGTTTATGTTTTGATATGTAACTTTGGATAATTCCTTTTGATTAATTAACTTCTGATTATCCATGTTATATTGATTGTGTGTTTGAATGTGTGTTATTTTTATTTTGTTTTCAAAAATTATAAATTATACTCTTTGAATATGTCTGATACTCTTGTGGCCTCTGAACCTAGTGTAAGATGTTGAAGAACATCTTTTTCAACTTATATATGTTTTTGAAAACCTAAGGTTCCCCCACTTCAGTATTCCTGGTTACTCAAGGCTCTGCTATCTCAGTATTATAGCTTGTTTATGAACGGAGCTCCAATACTATATGAAGCATCCTTGGTAACTGGTGTTCTGACATATTTAAGAAGATTATATAAAACATGCAAATAAAATAATTAATATGAAGCAAGAAATGTTATTATTATTGATGCAAAGTCCTTATTACATAAAGATCTTAAAGAAGGGTTATTTAGACTCTACATCAGACTTTGTCTCAGACTCTTCTTTCTTGGACTCTTCAGTCTCTAAAAGACCAGCGCTTGAAGCAGAGTAAAAAAGAATAATATAATTCTTCTCAGAGTCTGAAGACTCCTTCTCAGGATCATATGTCCTAAGAAACTCTGCATAATCAGAATCTATTTCATCAGAATCTGAATCTACAACCTCTTGCTTAATTAATTGTTTTGGTTGCTTGTTTCTTCTTGAGCGTGAAGTTGTTGATTCCTTCTTGATATCCTTCTTAGATCCTGAAGCCTTCTTCATTGCTTGATTTTCTAATTGTTTGCTTACAAATGTATTCTTTGATTATTCGCTGTGAATAAAATGAGAAGAATCATCTCCTTTTATAATGCTTAACAAACGCTCTTGTCTACCTGGAATTCAACACAGTTCATTTAATTGGACATAGTTGAAACCAATTTTTGACTTGACTGTCTTGTAAAAAGCGTTAATTGACTTGTTTTCTCTCATTTTCGGTATTTTTTTATTAATGACAAAAGGGGGAGTAAGAATAGCGTTAAAATTAATGTTAATTGATTCCTTAACTGCACAAAGACCTGAAACTGTTATACACAAAGACCTGAAATTAATGTATAACAGTAATGTTCACCATTCAGTAAAGCTTCATCCAACCCATGGTTTCTGTTGGGAGAGGGAAGATGTTAGTGAGCCCTCAGTAGTAGATGGAGTTCTTCCACCAATTGGGTGGATTGAATCAAATGTTTATGATGATTGAGTCCCCCACATGGGATACGATTTCGGTATATATAGCCGAAAACAAAATAAAAGCGACACTAGAAGCTGCAAGTTTACAAACTGATATGGCTGTTGAAGCCAACGTTGAGTTACAAAATAACATGGCACTTACAGCCAATAATTCGAATAATGGCAATATGCCAGAAATGCAAAGACTAGATTGCATTTATGATGAAGAACCTTTAGGTTTTGAAAAGGATTTTTTAGGTTCAAATTATAAAATGCAGGCCCAAGACCCTTTGCAAGAGATCGATATTGGAAATGGCTCAGTGAAAAGGCCAACATATATCAGCACCAATATTGATCCTAGTCAAAAGGTTAAACTGGTCGAATTGCTGAAAGAATATAAAGACTGCTTTGCTTGGGATTATAGTGAAATGCCTGGGTTAAGTAGAAATCTGGTGGAGCACAGGTTACCACTTCGACCGGATAAGAAGCCAGTGAAGCAGCTTCCTAGGAGGTTTGCTCCAGAAGTCATGACAAAAATCAAAGGTGAAATCGAGAGGCTGTTGAAGAGCAAATTCATTCGAACTGCCAGGTATGTTGAATGGTTAGCTAATATAGTACCTGTAGTTAAAAAGAATGGAAGTCTGAGGATCAATATGAATGGGTAGTAATGCCCTTTGGATTAAAAAATGCTGGTGCCACTTATCAAAGAGCAATGAATTCAATTTTTCATGACTTTATTGAAATCTTCATGCAAATTTATATTGATGACATTGTTGTCAAATCCTCATCTAGTGATGATCATTTGAATCATCTGAGAAAATCATTTGATAGAATGAGGAAATGTGGATTAAAAATGAATCCACTAAAGTGCGCTTTTTGTGTACATGCAGGAGATTTCCTTGGTTTTGTTGTGCATAAGAAGGGCATAGAGATTGTAACAGCCCGTTTTTCAAGGGCCAGAAACGTCAATATTTTTTTTTCTTTTCAACTAACACTCAGAGTGCGCATAGAATATTTTTCAATGAGCCGACATTTAAATATACAAGAGAACTCATTACCAAAAGGTGCTTCGACAAGCAAAGTGTATTCCAGAATAATTACAATCCAAGTCTAAGTATTCAAATACTTACAACCAAACAAGTTAGAAACCCTATGCTAACCAAAAAAGCACGGTGTACAACCCACACCGGCGCATAGTCTAACTAAGCTAAAACTCCAGCCACTCACTGGGGCCTGGAACAGCCACCGTCGTCACCACGACCTAACCCATCATCTGGGTGGGATGAGCCCGCAAATGAAAGAAAGGGTCACCAAAAAATATATAGTATGTATATATATAACCGGTGCGAAATATTGTACACATAACAATAATTCCACAAACACAAGAGAAAGCTTTTAACCACCAAAGCAAATCCCACCAACGGGTTCATATAAGCAATGCACACATAGCCTATAATGCAACCTCTACAATGCGTGGTACTAACCCTAGCTACCACAATGCATGAGCTCCAGAACTGTAGGTCCAACCCCTACTAAAACACCAACGAAATCACAAGGTTAAGGTGGATCCACTCCCGCAATCACACCCCATGGTCCACTCCCGCAACCATGTATCAAACTCAACAAAATCACAAAGGATTAAGGTGGATCCACTCCCGCAATCACACCCCATGGTCCACTCCCGCAACCATGTATCAAACTCAACAAAATCACAAAGGATTAAGGTGGATCCACTCCCGCAATCAAACCCCATGGTCCACTCCCGCAACCATGTATTGAACTCAATAAAACCCTATAAGAATCAGGTGGGTCCACTCCCGCAACCACACCTCGTAGTCCACTCCCGCAACTACGCACTAACAATGCATGAGCATACGATTCCCCATGTATACTAATGCAACAAATACATACCTCCCTAGCACATGTAAACTATCCCAACAACATACATACATATCCAATCATATGTAACAAACCACAACAAACATACATACATTTCCAATCATATGTATTCACCCACATGTTCATACATACATCTCCCATCATATGTAAAACAACGCACGTATTGTAAACACTTTTTCATCACGAGAATACATAACACATACATGCCAAACACACAAACACGCATCACCGAAAATAACCAACAAACATGTTATAACTCAGTGAAAAGACAAAAATAAAGTGGAGCCCTTACCTCGGCAAGCTTCCGTTAACTTTTCTCACGAAATTCTACAATTCGCGCTTCCTAAAAGTTAAGCAGCGTACAATCAGTAAAATACTCCTCGATTATCCTATCGAAACGAAACTCATTCTCTAAGTTCTAGAGAGGCTTAAGGTACTTTCTAACACTCTCGGATAGTGACTTCGAGTCCTCCCCATAGTGATTAAAAATTCACGAAGTTAATTGCACTATTTCTCGCTACGCGAAAATATTTTCGTTTCAAAACAAACTAAGAAACACTTTGATTCCTAACTCCAAGGCAATCAATTTTCACATACTAAAACCATTTGAAAACACAACTAAAACTTTTCAAAAATATTTTTATGAAAAATCGAAGTTTTCTTGCGTTACAAGTTACACATTTTTTTCTTCCTAACAACCTTTCCTATTCTCATTTTTCATCAAAACTAAGATTATCCAACACATACAAAATTTTCACACAATTGTGGACTTAGAAAAATTTTTGGAATTTCTTCCTCCCCACAAAGAAGGCCACGGCCAAATTTTGAAAAAGCACCCTTCCACACAAAATTTTTCACTTCTAAAAGCATGGTAATATCCCATAATACCGAACTAGCACTTATCAAAACGATTTAGAAATTATAGAGTCGAATCGCAAATTTCGAGAAATCTCAAATAAGGTTTTTTTCTTAAGGCAAGTGATCATTTTCTTTTCAAAACATCCCATAACCAATCAAACAATTAAACAATGATCATGGAAAGCTATTTGCCTCTAAACAATTTTTCGAAATTCGATTCCTCGAACCCTATATGAGTGCCACGGCCATTTGAGGCAAAAAAGGCAACCCTACACATTTTTCTTTCATTTGAAACCCTAGTCCACTTTCATTAGTTTGTAACGATATTCGATCGTGTACCCGACTCCTTTTGAAACTCGAAATAAACTTTTTCTAAATTATGTTCTTCGAGTCGCTCAAGAACACGAGAATAATTTTTTTCTTATTTTTCGAAACAAATTTCATATTCACCAATCCATTTTGTCACAAAGCTTAAAACTAACTTCAAAAACCAAAATCATACAACACCATCATAGGTATGATCATTTTAAGAAATTTTCTTCAAACCCTTACCAACAAAATTGTGAAATTTGAAATCACCAAGAGAATCACTTACATGCTTCACTAATGTATCCTACATAACACTCTTAAACACTACTATGGAATCAAAACTGATTAAAACTAAATTCTAAAATTTTCTTCTCAAGAACACAATCTAACAATTCATCAAATTCTTTGAGTTTGTCTAGCTAAGGAAAAGGAAGGAAGCTTAGTTACCTTAAGAAGATGATGATCCTTGCAAGTCCTATGATCCAACAAGCCTAAAATCCAAGCTTTTGGTGAACAAATGGAAAAGTTCTTGGATGAAGAACAAGGGTGGAAAGCCACGGCAAAGCAAGAAGGAAAATGAGTGAAATTGTGATTTTTCTTAAGTCTTTTTAATGACCAAAAGTCATGGTCTTGTTGCCTAATCCACCCTTGGATCAAATAGTGTTAATTTGCTAAGATTCAAATCTAGACATTGGATCAATTCTAAGCTTATCCTCACAAGATATTTTCTATGCTTCAAGAAGCCACCTCGCCTCACAGCTCTCGCGCGTTGCGACGAACGTAAAACACAAAAACAGAAAACCTACGGAAAGAACGTCTATCGTTTTTCCATTCCAAAACTTATCGCCGAATCTTTTTCCGCGACTGTAATTTTCTTCCATACCTTAGAAAATTAATCTCAGGACATATCCTAACTCACGCAGATATATGAAACTTCCATCCGAAACCTCACTTAAAACAGACGCAGTAAGATTTTCCATCAGCGGGTAAAATCCTACTCGTTTTTCCAAAAACAAGAATAATCCAAATCTCGTCATTCTGACTTCACAGAAATCTCCTCATACTTAAAAGAGGACTACGACCCAAAAGTCTGTGCCTTTCCAGCGCACGAGCACGAAACAGGCTCCATTTCAGCAAACAGCCGTTATGGCGACAATACTCACAAAACCACTTAACAAAAACCCTAATATTCTTAGTCATTACTTATTTTATTCACACAAAAGGTACAGTGGAATTACGGGTCTTACAGAGATAAACCAGAACAAGACAAAAGCTATCATGGAGACTCAATCTCCAACTACAAAAAAACAACTTCAATCCTTACTTGGAAAAATCAACTTTTTGAGGAGATTCATCTCGAATCTAAGTGGAAAAGCAAGACCTTTCTCTCCATTACTCAGACTCAAGAAGAATGATACTTTTGAATGGGGGGTAGATGAGCAGAAGGCTTTCGATGAGATTAAAGAGTACTTGTCAAAGCCTCCAACTTTAATGCCTCCTATTAGAAATAAATGTATGAAGTTGTATATTTCAGCATCTGATTCGACCATTGGGAGCATTCTTGCTCAAGAAGATGAAAATGGTATTGAGAAAGCTATTTATTATTTAAGTAGAGTTTTAAATGATGCTGAAACTAGATATACTTTGATTGAAAAGCTTTGTCTTTGTTTGTACTTTTCTTGTGTAAAACTCAAGCATTATATTAAGCCTGTTGATGTTTATGTTTATTCTCATTTTGACATTATAAAACACATGTTGCTAAAACCAATTTTGCATAGTAGAATTGGAAAATGGGCTTTGGCTTTGACTGAATATTCTTTAACTTACAAGCCCTTAAAATCAGTGAAAGGTCAAATAGTGGCTGATTTTATTGCTGACCACTCAGCCATAGAAAATGGATAGACTATGTAGATCATAAACCATGGATCATGTATTTCGATGGATCCAAACATAAACATGGGGCTGGAATTGGGATTTTTATACTTTCTCCTTCGAAAATTCCCACTAAGTTCAATTTCCAACTTAATGGAGTTTGTTCCAATAATGAAGCAGAATATGAGGCATTAATTTCTGGCCTTGAAATACTTTTAAGCTTGGGGGCAAAACACATTAAGATAAAGGAGATTCTGAATTGGTCTTGAAACAGTTAACAAAAGAATATAAGTGTGTCCAAGAGAATTTGATGAAGTATTTTGTAACTGCTTATTCTCTGTTAAACCGTTTCGATTCAATTGATATCCAGCATATTCCTCGAACTGAAAATTATGAAGCAAATGACTTAGCCCAAATTGCTTCTGGTTATAAGGTTTCGAAATCAAAACTACAAGATTTAATCGAGGTAAAAAATAAATTAGTCTTAAATTCCAACCCACAGGAATTGTCAATGCAAAAACTTGGGGGAGAAGAAAGGATATTTGTTGAAAATTTTGCAGAAAATTTTGAAAATTTTTCAGAAAATTTGGAAATTTTTGTCATTGACAATTTGCCAAATAATGATTGGAGGAAACCAATTGTGGAATATTTGGAAAATCCAACAGGAACCACTGATCGAAAAACAAAGTACAAATCACTAAATTATACAATCATTGGAAATGAGTTGTTTTAAAAGACATCTGAGAATGTTTTATTAAAATGCCTTAGTGAGACTGAGGCATATTTAGCTATTTCCAATGTGCATAGTGGATCTTGTGGTGCTCATCAAGCTGGCCATAAAATGAAATGGATTTTGTTTCGACAGGGCTTATATTGGCCATCTATGCTTAAAGATTGTATTGAATATGCTAAAGGATGCCAAGATTGTCAGAAACATGCTGGTATTCAACATGTACCTGCCACTGAATTACATTCTATAGTTAAGCCTTGGCCATTCAGAGGATGGGCTCTGGATCTAATTGGTGAAATCAAACCACCATCATCAAATGGCCAACGTTATATTTTAGTTGGCATTGATTACTTTACTAAATGGATCGAAGCAATAGCTTTGCCAAATGTGGACCAAGAAGCTGTGATCAGTTTTATTCAAAACCATATTATTTATAGATTTGGTCTTCCAGAGACTATTACTACTGATCAAGGCACAGTATTTATAGGTAGCAAAATGCAAGCTTTTGCTGAACAAACTGGATTCAAATTGGTAACTTCAACGCCATATTATGCGCAAGCAAATGGTCAGGTTGAAGCAGCTAATAAAGTGGTCATTAGTTTGATTAAGAAACATGTGGCTCAAAAACCAAGGAATTGGAATAAGACTTAAGATGATGTTTTATGGGCATATCGAAATTCCTACAGAGAATCAACTAGATCTACTCCATTTCGATTGGCCTATGGCCATGATGCTATGCTACCAGCTGAAATATTGTTACAATCAGTCAGGGTGCAAAGGCAAGCGGAATTTCCAAGCGATCACTATTGGAGTATGATGTTAGATGAGTTAGTGGATCTAGATGAAGAGAGGTTACAAGCCTTAGATGTGCTGATTCGACAGAAAGAAAGAGTTGCCAAAATATATAATAAAAAAGTTAAGTCAAAATCTTTTGATATTGGAGACTTGGTTTGGAAAGTTATTCTACCTATGGACAGAAGAGATAGAGTCCTAGGGAAATGGTCACCAAACTGGGAAGGACCATTTAAAATTTCACAAGTATTTTCTAATGGCGCTTATGAAATTGAAGAGTTATCTCATGAGCATCGCACTGTCAACATGAATGGTAAATATTTGAAAAAGTATAAACCAATGTTGCAGGAAATAAAAATTGCTAAAGAGTAATTCGAAGGCAAAATACATAAACATGGCAAACAAAAGCCATTTAAATCCAAAAATGTGCAAAGACATTGAAAATAAAATTGTTCGAACGAGCAAAGAAGAAAATGTCAAATTACATCATCAAATAAGACCTAAGCATTACTAAGAGCTACATTCTGAAAGGCTCGATAAAGCTCTTTGATTTGTGACAGCTTGATCTTCAACAGATTGCTCTCCTTATCAAGACGTTGAGCCTCAGCCTGAATCACTGCCGCATTTCCACAGAGTCTTAGTCCCTCGTTTGCTTTAGCTTCGATTTGTTCCGGGGAGACTTGAGTAGCAACTTCAGTGTAATGCTTGTGTAGCTTTTCCCCTTCAGCAATCTTTGCTTCGAGCTCTCTAATCTCAGCTTTCCATTTGGCTATATTATCTTCGTAAGCCACAACCTTCAAATACGCAGCGGTCGCCTCTGACTTCATGTTAATAACCTCGAGATTACACTGATTGGCATCAGCCCATACAGAAGCGTGAGCTTGAATTTGTGCCTTGTAAGATTCGTCAGTAGTAATGAGAAGCTGTTGGTTTTTGGCAAATTGGTCTTTGTGCACTTCAGCTTGGTTAACCAAGAACAGTAATGCCTCGCTGGATCTGATGTTTTGCAGCTGACGAAGCAAAGCCTTCAAGCTGAAATAAGCGTGGGGGTCCTTCTCCATCATCCCCAATACGTCGTGTTGAAGGAACTCATCTTTGAACTTTGCCTCCCAAAGTTCTTGTTCAAGTTGAAGTTCTTTGTTCGCTTCGACATGCGCTGATATGCCTTCGCTGTTAGTGTTAAGACTGCCTCCAGACAATAACTTCTCGAGAGCTTCCTCTGGGGTAGACACATCTAAACCTTTCAAAAGGTAGTCAGGAATACCTGCTGCAGCTGAAATTTTTGAGGTTGAAGACTCAGGATCTATACTCGAACCCCCAGGTTTGGCAGAAATGTCTTCTTCAAAGCTTGACTCGAAATTACTAGAAGGCGTGGGAAATTTTTGTTGCTATAGGTTCGGGTCACCTTCAGCATTGTGGTCTTGTTGTTGTTGCTTTCCTCCATCATTGGGAATCTGATTCTCTTGAGTTTTTGCAACAAGATCATCTTGCTTCGAGTTGTTAGCATCCTCATTGGCCTTTTCAGCATCACTGCCAAGATTTGTCTTAGGAGGGGAATCAGCAGTTGACTTCTCATCTTGGTCGTTGTCCTTTGGATTTTCCTTGGTGAGTGGAAGCTCTTGTTGGTTATCTTCTTCCGGCATAGAGGGTAGCCTCGAAGTGGGGACCTGAAAGGTAAATAGAGAATTACTTCGATATATAAAGAAGAGAATAGATGCAGGAAAGAAAGAAAGAAGGAGATGTTAGTAAAATGATGTACCTTAAGAGGAGGAGGGTCCATACAAGAATTGGAACTTTCAGTTCCATAGACTAAAGTCACATCTTGGAAAGGAGAATTTCTAGGTGAAGAATTCCCCTTGTCTTTAGGACCGCCATCCTGCTGATCTGAAATCGAACCACCCGTCGCAGTATGGGTAGAAGAAGAATGAACCTTTTTTCGATTTCTTTTTCTTTCTCTCCTTTGGTTTACTAGGTCCACCCTCAGCATCAACTTCCTTTTTCTTGTCTTCTTTCTGTTTCTCTAGCACCTTGGCGACATTAGATGTGACATTCTGAACTGGAGCAGTATCGAGGTTATTACTAGGGTCAGCTTCAGAATCCTGCAGGCGAGTCATTTTGAAATTAGACACCGATCATAAAAGAAAGTCGAAGCGTAAGAGCATTCGAATATACCTGATCATCTTCATCCAACAGAATGACCGTATCTTTCTTCGGCTTCTTGGAAGGGTTTCCAGCAGTGGAGCTACTCGTTCGTTTCGACCCCTGCAAAGAAAAGCACAACGTGTTTATCATAAAAGTTGAAGGTGAAAGAAGTTGAGTGTCAAGAGAGACAAATACCTTCTTTTCTTCTTTGATGTGTGAAGGCGCAGGCTTGTGGGAAGATGTCGAAGTGGTCTTAGATTTACTGCCTAAAAATGAAAATAGAAGTTATTGGCTGAATATGAAAGGGTTATAAAGGTAAAGGAAACATCGTTATCAATACCAATAGATATACCTTTCACCATTTTCGCCTTAACCTTTTCCAGAGGTAAAGACTCAAAACCGCTAGAAATTCGAGTGAGCAACATGCCTTCGCTTGGGATCAAAGCAGAATAATGCCTCTCCCACCATTCTTGAAATTCTTTAGTAGAGGCGAAAGAGTTTTGATATTGGAATGGGATAAGCTGGTATTTATGCTTCTCAGTATACTTCAAGTATGATCGGAAGTAGCCTTCTGTTATACTCTTGTGCCCCAAACAGATGTCGTCTTGGTGGCTGTAAAAGCTCTTGGGGACAAGTTGGGTCAATCCAAATTGGCGAGACACAAGATTAGGGAAGTATCCTACTAACCCATAATCTTTCGAAGTTATGCCCACTCGACAAGATAAAACTGTGGGATCTAGATAAGCTTGCCATTGTGCAGATACGGACTCTTCAAATCCTGAGATAGGGGGAAATGGTTGGACAAACCATGAAGGTCCAACGATGCGATTAACAAAGGGAGCATACTCCTCTTTGAAGGTCTTCAAGTTAAGAAATACGTTAAAGTATTTCAAAAACAGTTGTTCATAGTTAAGGCCCCTTGGCAAAGGTGTCAGCCTGACTAGCCTTGTTCCCTCGACTTGTCGCCTTCTAGCTTCACCCTCATAATCACCAGGGAGGATGAGTTCGAGATCTTTTCGAACGTAGCGTTCAACCATAGCTGTAAGAGCCAGAAGGGCCCAGCAGCCAAGAAAGTGGAGCCATCGCCAGTTTTCTTAAGGGCCTCGCTAGTGGTTTGCATCGCCTCATACAAGCAACCCAGAATCAGGCGCCCCAACCCAAACTGTTGGCCTTCATGAATTTGAATAGCCATGGGGATGAACTTCTTGGCTACTTGGGGGGATTTCGAGCAAAACACATAATGTGAGAGCCAGAGAGTAAGAAAAGCCACATGCTCAACATTGGAAACTTCCTCTTCGTCTGCTTGGTTGTGCTCTTGAATATACTTCGAAAAGGTTTTTTCCCTCGAATCGAAGGCAATGTTGTCACTAGCCCTAGTAGGATCGTAAGTGTCACCTATGGGACTAAGTCCCGTGATAGCAGCCACATCGAAGAGGATGGGAGTCATCATTCCACACTCGAAGTGGAATGTGTTGGTGGAACTCTCGAAGAAGTGAAGGGCAGCTATTAGCATCTCTTGTTGGTATTTAGGCCCTACCCTAGATAGCTGGATCAGTTCATAAATCCCATAATCTTTCCAGAATTCCCCATAGCCTATCTGGACCCTGTTTAACCATTTAATTTATTCTTCATTACCATAGTAAGGGGAAGATCTAAAGACCTTATTCGGAGGTTTGATGAAGTTAAAATTATAGGGGGTATCTAAGAACGCCCTAGGGCTACAAGGTTTGTACAGAGGAAATATGTTTAATATAGCAGCAGTTTTGCTATTAGCATCAGGTAAAGGGCCCCCAAAGGCGTAGGTTTGATCAGCAAGAGAATAAGGGAACATTACCTGAGATTCCCAGATTCTGCGTTGTTCAAGATTCATCAACGGCTCTGGAATGCTGTTAGGCCCGTAATTCCTGAGTATAGATTCACTCCATTTGCCTGCTAGAGGAAGAGCTCGTTTCTGGTTAGAACTGGAAGTCATGAATCAGTGTCTAAGATCGCTGGTAGCAAAAAGGGTTTCTGTGTTTGCAGGGTTAGAACGATAGATCATTCAAAGAAAAGAGAAATACTGAGAAATGTTGAAGATGAAAGTGAAGGGAATTGGAGAAGAAGAGATCAGAAAGCTCAAAAAGTGGAAAAAGTGAGAGAAGAACAGAGAAATCCTATTTATAGGGTTTAAGAAATTTCTGAATAAAGATTAAATAAATTCAGAAAATCGTTTCTCTTCAGCTTCTCACATTGACACGTGGCCACTTCCTACTTAAAAAGTGAAAATCATGATGGTTGTGGGAAGCGAGGTGACGGTTAAGAAATAGCAATGATGTTTTAAAACGTCAGAGCCGCCGTTGGGAAACGTGAAGGATTGATTTAGAATCTTTTCAAAAATGCCACCTTCTCTTTCGATTCTCAACATTCGAAACTGGCATTTTTGGGGGGCAATTTGTTGGCTCGTATTTTTATAATATATTTATTTGTTGAATATATTAATGAGCTAACATTAAATATTTTATTTAGCATTAAGTTTTCAGGGAAAATAAAAAAAAGGAGTTGTTGAGTCCTTCTTTCGATGGCATAATCGAAGCCAAGTAAACAAAAGTCTGTGGACTTAGGATTTTTTCTTGAGGAATTAGAAGGATTCGAGTTCGATGATTTGCAAAGGCGCGGAGAAAAGGAAATTCGAATGAAGAGATTGTGGCGGCACACGTGTCAAGATCCTATAGCGCAAAGGAGTTACTGGGCAGTTTTCTCTGGAAATTGTATTTAGGGTAGTTTTCGATAGGAAACTAAAGGTGTGACAAAATTAATACAAAACTTCCATAAACTCTGAGTACTCATGCGATCGAATGAAAAGAGCGAAGGAAGGAAAATGTATGATTTGTTCATCATTTCTTTGTAATTTATCATTTACATTTGAATGCAACTTTTTACTTTTCTTGTAATTCTCTTGTTTTAGTCAATTCGAAGTCTTTCATTCGAAACACCAACTATTAATTTCATAATCATTTATGAATTAACTTTGTAAATGTTCTTGTCATAATCGAACATTATAAGATTTTCTGAAAAAATTAAGCACAAACATGTCTTAGGATTTACTAGTTGATCCTGCAAGTTATTAAATTTAAACTAGCGCTTGTTTACGAAAAACCAACGTAAACAGATACACAAATAGCAATTAATGCACAACAATAATATAAATTACCAAGTAGTTCACATAATGATTCCACCTTCATCTCCTAATGCAATCTAATGCCAAATATTCATCAAATGCTCCCTAGAATTTACTAATGCATGAGATACCTTATCGATTCATTGGAAAACTTATTCCAATTATATCTTAACCACCTTGTTAAAATATTACCATACTTTAGTCACCTTACCAAAGTATCTGCTCATCATACATATATGGATGCATCAATGTCAAATTACCAAATATTTGGTTTAATCATCTCATCCTATAAAGGATATCACAATCGATGTACTTCAATTAGCTTTTACAAGTACATCTTCTTCATTAATTAGATCTATGTACTTCAATCACCTTTTACAAATACATCTCCTCCATTAATTAAATCACATTAATTAATCATCTCAAGTTATCACACATATACAAGATTATCATCATCATAATTCATCCACATATATGATATCATGAAGCATCATACACCACTTAATTCATCACATGACTTAATTCATTATTTAAGGCTCAATTAACCAACATATACAATCTCATAACTAACATATGAAATCATCATACAATCTCATAATAATCATCATTTAACCAACATGTATGATATCTTAACTCAATTCATCATTGATGACAGGAATTTCTATGGTATTTTTAGTAGTAAAATGACCAAGACAGACCCAAATACGAAGGAAAACCTACAAAAGATGGAAAAAGCATCAAGACAAAGTCCAAGATGCCAAAAGACAAGAAAAAGCCCAAAAAGTGAAGAAATTGAGCATTCCATCGCAGCACGATAACTTCCATCGTGCCACGATGGAAGCTGCTTGCTCGCCAAGAAAACAGAAGAATAAATCTGAATAAAATCTGTTCATCGCAGCACGATATAGCACATCGCAGCACGATGACATAACTTGGCGCCCAAGCTGATGAAATGCACAGGATCAGTTATAAAATTGAACTGAATCTTCACATCGCAGTACGATGGCTTCATCGTGGTGCGATGCCTTGCTGAGGCCCATTACGAAAACTATAAATAGAGCCTCCCTTTCATTGTTTTATTCATTCAGAAATAGTAGAACACTCTCTACTATAAGGAGAGGTTCAGAGGAGCTCTATTGGGCATAGTTTTCTCCCCTTACGGGAAAACTAACTCAGCAAGGTATGTTTTCTTTAGGCTTTTATGTTTAGGTTATAATTTCTTTATTGTAATTTTAATATGTAGTCTTTTGTAATAGATGCCTTAGGTTGTGGTGGAGAAGATGAACTCCCCAATGAATATTTTGAGTCTGTGACTGAGTCTAAGTTATAATAAATGATATTTAAGTATTATGTTTGTTATTTACTTTCATGCACTTTAATAACGTTTCTCGTAATCTGGCCGGATAAGCGGGAGCGCCCATAGAATTGATATTAGGTTTCTAACTTAATATGGTCCGGAACTAGTAGTAAATAATGCTAGGTTTATAGAGACGGTAACGTCCTGAACTAGTCGTGAATGAGCGGTTAGAGGAGGAATCATGAACTAGGTGTGAACTGAGCACTTAGATGATGAATAGCCCGATACTAGGATCTAGAGGTTAATTGGTGAAGATAATAATGCATGTTTATAAACAACTCACTTAGTAATTAGGGTATGTGACACATCGAGGTTAGGCTCTCGTAGGTACCTTAGTTATGAAAGTAGGGAAACTTTAATAGACATAGTGTAACAGTAAGGTGTTACTACAACAAGGAAAAGTCACCGCCGAACATTAATCTAAATAACTATGTTATACACCGGTCATGCCAAATATGAAGAAGGGAGAGAGTCCAACCACCATACATATCCTCTATGTTTCTGAATCTATTATTTATTTATGCAAGCATTACGCTCTTTTATTAAAAACCTTTTTCAAAACCCAAAGCGAATGCAAACTATCCAAACTTAAATAACGCTAGTGAAGCTTCGGCACGATCCCTGTGGATACGAACTCATTCTAGACACCTAGAGTGTGAATTATTACTCGACGACAGACTGGTGCACTTACAAGACCGTGGTCAAGTTTTTGGCGCCGTTGCCGGGGATTGTGTTTACAAAGCATTACTAGATTTATTTAAGTTTGTCAAAAAAATTTCAAAAATACAAAAAAATTAAAAATCAAAAAATCTTGTTTATGATTGTGAATTTTTGATCTGTGAAATTCTGGCTAAGGATAAGTCTTGGTATTTAAGCGTTCCGTTGTAATCCACCTCACTTACCTGGGATTTTTCATGGTGACAAAGACACATGAGACAAACCAAAAATAGTTTCACAAAAAAATATTTATCCAGTGCTACTGAGGTATTTGTTTAAAATGCATCCAGACAGGTACTCTAGCGCTAAGGATTACAAGGGCTGGCAACAGCAAAAATTAAAGTCAGCATTCTTACAGGAAAACTCTCAAAATGATGAGAGATGGAGCAAATTGAGAAAGAGAAGCTGCAACAAAAAGTCAATGGTCAGGAGGATCATTTGACTAAAGCTTCCACAAGAAGCAAGAGAAGAAAAAGGCTGTTACAGGAATGGTTCGGAGACACGGGAACCATTGAAAAGATGACGAGAGAATAGAGAAAGGCCATCAAGGATGAACTACTACAATCAGGAAAACCAGTCTGCAAAGTCACCTCAGGAGGACAACTTCTTCCTTGAAGAAAGAATCAAAAAGAGAGACATGCACGAATATAAGTTTGGGGTGAAATTACTGCGTTCTATGAAACTGCACTGGTAAATTAGTCGCCAACCGGATAGTTGAGGATATGGTAAAACAGACCTGGTCCTTCCTGACAGTAATTAATGAAAAAGGAAGATGGTCAGTGCTTCAAGCTGGAACAAAGAGGCACAATAAAGAGACATGCGAACCTATCCTCTGTAATGGAGGAAATGCCTCAAGCTAATGAGAGGCTAAACAAGCGCCGCTTGGGAGGCAACCCAAGGATGAGTAATTTTAATTTCAGTATTTTCAATTCAGTAATTTCAATTCAGTTTTTTAATTCAATAAAGTATGCCTAGAATTCTGCATGTCATCTTCATCTGTAAACAACCTTATTCAAACTTACAAAAAAATTAAATAACTGTTTGGTGTTTATTATCTAGTGCATGATTAACTGTTATAGGTAAGATTGCGGCGAAGTAAGTTATAAATGTTGATGAGCCGAATTTCACGCCTTCATACAAAAAACCAAAGGTGATTGCTCCGAAGTGCGAAGTTCGGGAGACAGAGAGACGAGTGATGAAGCTGGTGTCTGTGAGACAAGTGTTCAACTTTCAGATACCTAAGCCATGTGAGGATTTGAGCCAAATATTTCCAAACGGTATTACCACTTTCTTTCGAATTACTATGAGAGTACCGTGCACTTGTTTATTTTCTAGAACTTGCTCTAATTCTCTGCTGACTGGTTAATTTGATATTATATGCATTGATGCAATTGTTTGTTATAACCGAGAGCCTTTTCAAGCCACCCTTTATTATATTATATCCTTTGCTAGCCAATTTTGAGCCGTAAAAAAATAAATTATCCCATTTGTTTCGGTGACAACCCACGATACAAGCCTATAGACCAGAAAAACAATGAAATTACCCTCTTTGGAGTTTAGGTAATAGTTCTCAACGTCTTGGCAACAAAATAAGTTTGGGGTTGCTCATGGAACTAGCAACGTTTAAGTTTGGGGTGGGTATACGGAGAACTATCACTACAAAAAGAAAAGAAAAAAAATGAAAGAGACGGGAAAACATCAAAAATTCCCTAAAAAAATAGTCTCTCCAAACAAAAATGATTGAAAAAGAAAAAAAGAAAGATCCAAAGGGCAAAAGAATGAGCCAAAGGGCAAAAATAGTGATAGAAAAGAACCATACAAAGACACATCCGGTTCTTAATCTCCGATACCAACACAAAAAGGCACCCTAAGGAACAAAGGTTGCGTACACAAAAAGGAACAACAAAGTATAACTTAACTCCAATGTTTAGCGTACTATTCCCAAAAAATGTCCTACCTTGACCTAAGCCACGTTATAACCCTGAAAAGACCTCCAAAAATGCATGAATATTGAATTTTGACTGGTTGCTTAGAATTCTTGCAAGCCTATGGTAAAATGGCAGGTTGTGCGATGATTGAGAGCTAACCCTTTCAATTATGAGTGAAAAACACAAATGTGAGAGAGAGAGAGAGAGAGAGAGAAAAAGTTGAACATGGACTCTTGCGGGCATTTGTCCGATTTGCTACTATTGACGTCTCCTGAGCCTAGTAGGACCGAGCATGATCGCTACGGTAAGAAATCAGCGGTACCATTGCTGAAATACAAGCAAGGTTGTGAAATTCCTATCATCTTTATTTATCTCTTATTTCTCTAACGATCTTGTCTGACAGCATGTTACATGAGGACAAGCAACAGTTTAAGTTTGGGGTTGTGATGACAGGAATTTCTATGGTATTTTTAGTATTATTATTAGTAGTAAAATGACCAAGACAGACCCAAATACGAAGGAAAACCTACAAAAGCAGGAAAAAGCATCAAGACAAAGTCCAAGATGCCAAAAGACAAGAAAAAGCCCAAAAAGTGAAGAAATTGAGCATTCCATCGCAGCACGATAACTTCCATCGTGCCACGATGGAAGCTGCTTGCTCGCCAAGAAAACAGAAGAATAAATCTGAAGAAAATCTGTTCATCGCAGCACGATATAGCACATCGCAGCACGATCACATAACTTGGCGCCCAAGCTGATGAAATGCACAGGATCAGTTATAAAATTGAACTGAATCTTCACATCGCAGTACGATGGCTTCATCATGGTGCGATGCCTTGCTGAGGTCCATTACGAAAACTATAAATAGAGCCTCCCTTTCATTGTTTTATTCATTCAGAAATAGTAGAACACTCTCTACTATAAGGAGAGGTTCAGAGGAGCTCTATTGGGCATAGTTTTCTCCCCTTACGGGAAAACTAACTCAGCAAGGTATGTTTTCTTTAGGCTTTTATGTTTAGGTTATAATTTCTTTATTGTAATTTAAATATGTAGTCTTTTGTAATAGATGTCTTTGGTTGTGGTGGAGAAGATGAACTCCCCAATGAATATTTGGAGTTTGTGACTGAGTCTAAGTTATGATAAATGATATTTAAGTATTATGTTTGTTATTTACTTTCATGCACTTTAATAACGTTTCTCGTAATCTGGCCGGATAAGCGGGAACGCCCATAGAATTGATATTAGGTTTCTAACTTAATATGGTCCGGAACTAGTAGTAAATAATGCTAGGTGTATAGAGACGGTAACGTCCTGAACTAGTCGTGA
Organism: Trifolium repens; assembly: GCA_030408175.1. Classification (NCBI taxonomy): domain Eukaryota; kingdom Viridiplantae; phylum Streptophyta; class Magnoliopsida; order Fabales; family Fabaceae; genus Trifolium; species Trifolium repens. The sequence continues at coordinate 32,896,984 of CP125845.1, read as the reverse complement.
ATGAGCGGTTAGAGGAGGAATCATGAACTAGGTGTGAACTGAGCACTTAGATGATGAATAGCCCGATACTAGGATCTAGAGGTTAATTGGTGAAGATAATAATGCATGTTTATAAACAACTCACTTAGTAATTAGGGTATGTGAGACATCGAGGTTAGGCTCTCGTAGGTACCTTAGTTATGAAAGTAGGGAAACTTTAATAGACATAGTGTAACAGTAAGGTGTTACTACAACAAGGAAAAGTCACCGCCGAACATTAATCTAAATAACTATGTTATACACCGGTCATGCCAAATATGAAGAAGGGAGAGAGTCCAACCACCATACCTATCCTCTATGTTTCTGAATCTATTATTTATTTATTTATTTATTTATGCAAGCATTACGCTCTTTTATTAAAAACCTTTTTCAAAACCGAAAGGGAATGCAAACTATCCAAACTTAAATAACACTAGTGAAGCTTCGGCACGATCCCTGTGGATACGAACTTATTCTAGACACCTAGAGTGTGAATTATTACTCGACGACAGACTGGTGCACTTGCCAGACCGTAGTCAATCATTTAAGAGCTCATACAACAGTTAAATATGTTATTACATAACCAAAGGATCATAATACAATCATAGTATAAGCATATATCTCATATTTTCAAGAAAAATACACTTTTCTGGACTGATAAGCTCCCTTAGCGCGCTCCCAGCGAGCTCAGAACGAGCTAAGTCAGAGAGCACCAGGGCAACTCGCCCTCCATTAGCTTTGGCGAGTTCGACAGCACAGCAAAACCTTGTTTTCAGGTTTTCGATGAAAAGACCCCAAATTTCGAATTTCCAACATACCAATTCTTAAAGGTTAGTATAAGCATAATAAACATGGAAGTACAAGTATCAACAACATTTCATGCTAGAAATCATCAATTTTATCATTTCTCATAAAACCTCAAACATCTACACATTCCCATAAATTAAACCCCAAAATTTGTGATTCCATTTATCATTTCATACATTCAATCTATCTATATCATAAAGTCATCATTTTTAGAAATCAAAACCCAAACCCAAAGAGAAAAGAGTGAGGAAAGATTGGGATGGAGAGAAATAGATTTTCTCCTCTTTCCTTAATCACACTTGTCATACCCCAATTTTTGACCTAAGATCGCATCTCAAATTCTCATCATTGCATTCTATTTATCACTAACAAAAATACCATAAAAGATATATGGTTGTGTGTCATATCTTAAATTTTGGCCCACATTTTAAAACCCATTTAAAAGAAATGTTACACTACGCAGCAACCAAAATGCTCTAGATGAATTCTTCACTAAACCAGAATGCTCTGGACGAGTTTTTGCACAGGAACGGTAATGCTCTGGATTTTGTAACATTACCACAAAATTGCTCTGGACGAATTTTGCACTTCAACCAGAATCCTCTGGACGAATTCTCCACAACAACGATAATGCTCTGGATGCAACCAAGATGGGACAAGGGGACAAGGATCTAACAATATCTATGTGGTGTCAACCTTTACAACTCATCATGAGTTGTCATCTACTAAGATCTAAACGACCAGAGTGGTCTGGATGAGTAAAACACTCACAGTCTGCCTCTAGAGTGCTCTGGATGCAACCAGAATGGTTTGAAGACCAAAAATAATGTTTTGTATAAGGGGACAAGGATCTAGCAATATCTATGAGGTGTCCACCTTTACAACTCATCATGAGTTGTCATCTACCAAGGCCAAAACGACCAGAGTGGTCTGGATGAGTAAAACACTCACAGCCTGCCTCCAGAGTGCTCTGGATGCAACCAGAATGGTCTGAGTTTTTTTCAAAAAGTACATAAAATCAATAATTGGACTTCAAGTTTCTCAAAACTCTATAAATAGAGGAAGACTTCATGAGAAAGGGGAAGAGAGTTTTACAAAGAAAAATTACTATGCAAAATTGTTGAAGCAAAAATCAAACAAATCATAAACTCTCCCAAAATCAAAGTGTTCATCATATTCCCTCATCTTGTTCTTCCTCCATCATAAACCACACACCACCACTATCCTCTACCATAAACCACAAACAACCACCTCCCTCCACCACAAAATCATCACCTTCACCACCTTCAACCATATTCAAATCACCCACACAATCTTTTTCAACACAACCACAAACACCAATTCCACTCATAATCAACTCCATCTCCTTCATCCAAAGCTTATTGTTAATATCACTCAAAGTGTTCATCACACTCAAAACTCCATCTTTCACTGTAAATTTCTCTTCTCCTTTAACTCTTAAACCTTCATCACCTTTCAAACACACACTCACGCTAACTAAATAAATATTTCCTTAACATTTATTATTTCAGCTCTAACCATCCAGAAATTTCTGGTCCATTGGTTTTTTTATTTATTTATTTATCTTTGCTAACCATCCAGAAATTTCTGGTCCATTGCTTTTTTATTTATTTATTTATTTATATTTGCTAACCATCCAGAAATTTCTGGTCCATTGGTTCTTTTTATTATTTATTTATCTTTATGGACCATCCAGAAATTTCTGGTTCATTGGTCTTTCCTTTTATTTATTTATTTATCTTTACTAACCATCCATAAATTTCTGGTTCTTGTTAACTTACTTATTAAAAGAAAAATTACTTTTAAGTTGTCTAACGTAATATCATCTTTTCTTTTCAACATCGAAAATAAAATCAATCTCGGCTCATCAAACCAATTTTCCGCGTTCTTTGCGCAATCAAAAATCCAAGGGAAGAGATTGTTTTGTTGACTTTGTATCATCGTGTAAATCCTTGCATCCTCACTTGTGTATTTGTCTATCTTTGTTCTTTTAGACTTTCAAAACATAAAAAACCAAAAAACGTTCAAAAACTTAATCTTCCAAAAAGAAATCCTTTTTCTAAAAAACCTTGACTTTCGTCAAGAGACTTTTTCAAGTAAATGCTTTAACACACTTAAGCATATCCAAACATTTTCAAAAGACTAAAAAAAAACTCAAAAACAATTCAAACATAGGAGACATGAGTTTAGACATGAGTCATCTCTAGTTGAGAATTCATTTTCCCCATAACATTAGACAGGAAAAATGTTGATTCTTTTCCACTTAGGAGAGTTAGTGTCATACTCGTCGATGAAATCCGAGTTTGGAGCCCTTCCCTATTGTGAAGCAAAGATCCATTTTAGCATGTTTGTGGTGGATTAAAAGGAGTTTAAGACTTAAGATGACAACTCGTCTTTTCTCCTAAAAACAATCAAACAAACCACTTTGTTATTTTTTATCCCGAACTACGGGATTTTGATCATTAACGGGTACGTAGTACATATGGCCTTGTGTCTTCCCAAATAAAAAATTAATAAAAAAAAATATATTCTTTTCTCATCACCCCAATCATTTACAAGCAATTACTTTTAGCACAAAAATACATATTTTACAAGAGGTTCCTATAGAGTACTACAGATACTTAGGGTGCTAATACCTTCACTTTGTATAACTAACTCTCGTACCTTTGATCTCTGAAAACTGCATTATTTAATTGCTTCACCGCTTCTTTAAATTTTGCATGTTTATTTATGGGTTTATTCGATCTTTTCCCCTTCCCTTGGATAAATTAAAGTTCGGTGGTGAATCATAACATTTTGCGAGTCAAGTTAATCAATAGCTTGGCGTCCGAAAATCACCGCGACAACACTAGAATTCACAAACTACTCTCATACCTTGATTATGATGGATTCTCTAGTCCTCCTTTCCTCTTCTTTGATTCTAACTTGCTTTTCTTCTCTTTCTCTCTTCCTTCTTCCAAGCCTCTTTCTCTTCTTTGTTTTCTTGTGAGAGCTTCTCTCTCTACCTCCACCCAAATTCATCAAAAATAATTTCATCTCTCTAACTTACCACTTTATACTCCCAACTTAGGTTAATGTAAAATCCCCAAAATAACCTTACTAATATAGCCTAGACCCATTAACCAAAGCCCAACTCTCACAACACCTCATAATTCTATTCTTTTACTACTCTTTCTATTAATAGCTAAAACCAAATAACCATTATTAATTAATTAACTCCTTCTAACTTAATTAAGGGTTCTCAACTAGATCAATAATTCTAATAGATTACTAAAATACCTGTCACTTATCCAAAACATAATCATTCATAAAATCATGAAATCACATATATTCAATTAAATAAATAAATAAATAATCACATAAAATCCTATTTATTTAAATACGGTTGTTACACCAGTGGTCTGTCTTGACGCTAATTAGCTCCAAAACTTCTATTTTTTCATCAAAATTATATAAAGTTCCTAAATACAGCACTAGACTCAAAAATACATTAAAATGACTCAACACACTAAGTGTGCATCATTTTGACAGGTAATAAAGCAAGTATTAAGGGCCTAAATTCCTCACAAATTGCGCGTCATCAATATACCATCCAATAAATTGTATTAGTTTATTCTTGTCCATGTGGAAATTCCAAAGTGAATTTGGGTTATTCCAATTGACCTATCTTCCAATGAAATAATATAACCAAAAATAAGTTAGGCAAACTAACATTCCAAGTACATAAAATAGGGTAGTTAGAAAGAAGCATGAATATCAGTTATCAGATACAAAAAGAGGGACAATGGATTATGGTATTACACCTCCAAAGAGGGACAAAAAGTTATGTGTGTGGTTTTTCAACGTTGCCTAAACTGCAAAATATTGTAGTGTCCCCACCATAACCCTCTGCCTACAAATATTTTTCCTAGATGTGATTCTATATTTCTTGAAGGAAGAGCAAGAAAAGACAACAACCTTATTTGTAGCCCAAGAATCCTAAATCTTGGCGAGATTCGCAGTAACCTCCCTAGGTTGAGTCTGTTGAGGCCTAGATCTCTCGACAAGTACCAAGTAAGCCGACTTAATCAAAAACTCCCCACTTGAGTCATGTCTCCAACACAACTCGTGATGATGGTTACTGATTGGTTTAATCGTGACGACGCTTGTTAATGGGATTCCTACGGAGCATATTAATTTTTGGAAAGGCCTTAAGCAAGGCGATCCACTCGCATCGGTTTTGGTTATTTCAAAGGAATTACAATTAGAGATCCCGACATATAGGTGTCTCATTTGCAATTTGCGGATGGTACTCTTTTCGTATGGGAGGCTTGTGTGGAGGTCTTGGTTATTCAAAGGAATTAAAATTGGAGATCTCGGTGTATGTGTGTCTCATTTGAAATACGCAGATGACACTCTTTTCGTGGGGAGGCTTGTGTGGAGAATTTGTTGAGTATGAAAGCAATTTTGTGGTTGTTTGCACTCATATTTGGGCTTAAAGTCAACTTCCATAAGAGCAAACTTTTTGGCATAAATCTCGAAAACGAGTTTCAAGATTTGGCGGCGACCTTTTCTAAAGTGTATAGAATTGACAAATTCCCTTTTATCTATCTTTGCCTAGTTCTCTTCTTGAAGAAATAGGTATGTTAACCTTGACAGAGAAATAGGTATCTTTTGTAAAGTTGTTAACAAGTGTGTGATGAATTTTGGTTGCCCTACAAAGAAATTTTCTTTTGGGTGGAGCTTTGGGTAAATGTGAAAACTACTGGTTTAACACCATTGTTGTGAAACTCAAAGCTTTAGACAATGCTATAAGCTAGAAGAAGAAGAAGAAGCTTTATTATTGATTACACAAAAAACTCAAACTTTACAATGGATAAGAGTTTCTATATATACAACATTGTGTAACTCCTTCTTTCTAACTAACTATGCAGCTGGCCTTTCTAACCAACTCTAACTACCAAAAGGACAAATAACAAACTAACTACATAGAAGATAAAACTGGTAGCTTGTGCTGCAAGTTACTGCAGAGTTATTGACTTTGTGTTGACTCTGGCTTAGTTTCAACAGACCCCCTCAAGCTGGAAAAGATATCTATCATTCCAAGCTTGCTTTGAAGAATCTTGAAAGGACCTGGGTGAAGGGGCTTGGTGAGAATGTCAGCAATCTGTTCCTTTGAAGGGACAGGTAGCAAATGAATGAAGCCTGCCTGTACCTTATCTCTAACATTGTGGCAATCAATCTCAATGTGTTTTGTTCGCTCATGGAATACAGGATTAGCAGCTATATGGAGTGCAGATTGGTTATCACAATAGAGAATAATAGGTGATGAATGTGGTATGTTCAAGTCCTGTAGTAGATAAGCCAGCCATTGTCCTTCACATGTTGCTTGAGCTAAGGCCCTATACTCTGCCTCAGAAGAAGATCTGGATACAACTGTTTGTTTCTTACTCTTCCAGCTTATTAATGAACTGCCAAGGAAGAAACAAATGCATGTGGTTGATCTTCTTGTATCTGGACATGCCCCCCAATCTGAATCAGAGAAACCTTTGAGGCTAAGAGATGTAGTAGAGCTGTAGAATAAGCCTTGACCAGGATTTTGCTTAAGATATTTCAACACATGTAGGCCAGCTAGCATGTGATCAGTGGTAGGAGAGTCAAGGAACTGGCTCAACTTACTTACAGTGTAAGCAATGTCTGGCCTAGTGTGAGTAAGGTACAATAATCTACCAATGAGTCTTCTATACACTGTAGGGTTAGAAATTAGTTCACCAGAAGCTTTGTGAAGCTGTAATTGAGGCTGCATAGGTGTGCTACAGGGTTTAGCACCAAGAAGACCTGCATCTATGATTAGATCCAAAGCATATTTTCTCTGGCAAAGTGAAATACCTGCTTGTGTTCTGGCTACTTCAAAACCTAAGAAGTACTTTAGTATGCCTAAGTCCTTGATACTGAATTTAGTGTCTAAAAGAGTTTTGATGTGTGTAATCTCATCAGCATCAGTCCCCCCTAAAACAAGATCATCTACATACACAAGGATTACTGTGAAACCTGTTGATCTTTGTTTTGTGAAAAGTGAATAATCAGACTTAGATTGAATGTAGCCAGAAGAAAGGAGAGTATCAGTTAGTTTAGTATTCCACTGCCTGCTTGCCTGTTTTAAGCCATAGAGAGATCTTTGGAGCCTGCAAACAAGACCTGGTGAGGGCAAATGTAAGCCAGCAGGAGGTGTCATATACACTTCTTCATTGAGATCACCATGAAGAAAAGCTGTGTTGACATCAAGCTGATAGAGGGGCCATTGTTGAACTGCTGCAATGGCTAGGAGTACTCTAATGGTGGTCATTTTTACAACTGGACTAAAAGTATCCATGTAGTCTATACCTTCAGTCTGTGTATAACCCTTGGCGACTAGTCTGGCTTTATATCTCTCTATTGTACCATTGGCATGTAATTTGAGCTTAAACACCCATTTACAACCTATAGCATGTTTCTGAGGAGGCAAGGGAACCAGAGTCCAGGTGTTGTTTTTCTCCAGAGCAGTTAACTCATCAGTGATAGCAGTCTTCCAATTATCATCACAAATAGCATTCTCATAGCATGTAGGTTCAGTGATATTGGAAAGGTTAAAAAGGAAATGGGTATGTGCAGAAGAGATATTATGATAAGAAATATATGAAGATAAAGGGTACTTACATGTAGAAGAAGATTGAGATGTAGATGGAGATGAATCATGTGCTGCAGTGCTTAACTGGTAACAGTGATAATCAAGGAGATGGGTAGGTGGTTGAGTAATTCTGGTTGATTTTCTTAGTGGAGGCGGTGATAGATGAGAGTGAGAAGAGGAACAGTGAGAGAGTGTTGTTATACTAGTGTCAGGAAGGATATGGTTTTGATTAGGTGTGGATGAGTCCTGGTGAGGGATAGTCAAACTGGTTGTAGGCAAATTATTTGAGATGGATGGATTATTATGAGAAGTAGTAGGAGTATTGATAACAGGATCAGAAACATGTGTTGGTGAAAGGTTGGTAGTAACTTGTTGGTCAAGAAAACTGTCATCATTAGTGTCATAAGAGTTATGATTGAGATGTGGCTGAGATTGGTCATTAGTGGAAGTAGAAACCTGATAAGGGAATATAGCCTCAAAAAATACAACATCTCTAGATAAAAACAATTCTTTAGATTTCAAGTCAAATAAAACATAACCTTTCACACCAGTTTTAAAACCCAAATGAATACATTTTCTGGATCTAGGATCAAGTTTCTTTCTATGAGATGAAAGAGTAGTAGCAAAACATAAAGACCCAAAAACTTTAAGATTAGTAATATCAGGAAGAGTGTTGTGCAAAATTTCAAAAGGTGACTTGTGTGACAAGTAAGGTGTAGGTAACCTGTTGATTATATGCACAGAGTGACTGATGGCATGTGCCCAAAAAATCTTTGGAATAGAAGATTGAAACATCAATGCTCTAGTAATGGCTAGTATATGTTGATGTTTCCTTTCCACAATGCCATTCTGTTGTGGAGTATTAACACATGATGTTTGATGTAAAATGCCATTTTCATGATAAAATTTGACAAGTTTGAACTCATTGCCATTGTCACTTCTTATACATTTAACCTTAGCATTAAACTGTGTATGGATCATTTTAACAAAATTTTGAATTAAAATAGAGGTTTCTGATTTCAATTTCATCAAGTAAATCCAAGTAAATCTGTTTTTGTCATCAACAATAGTTAAAAAGTATTTAAAACCAGAAATAGAAGGAATGGACAATGGACCCCAAATGTCCATATGAATTAGATCAAAATTATTGATTGAAACACTTGTGCTTAAGGGAAAAGAAGATCTCTTCTGTTTAGCATAAAAGCAAATATCACAAGGTAAAGAAGATTGAGACAATTTAACAAAGGGAAATTTTTTATTGATATCAACTAATTTTTCAAAAGAAGGGTGGCCAAATCTCATGTGCCATAAATTACAATCATTATTCCTATCACACTTATCTACAGAATTGATGGTTTTGAATGGGACATTATTACAGGGATTATAGGTAGTAACAGAAGGGCTAACTAATGGTTGTGTAAGCACATACAATCCATGATTCAAATCAGCTACACCAATCATCTTCTGAGATGTACAGTCCTGTATCAAACATTTATTTCCATCAAAAGTTAAGAAACAGTTCAAAGATTTGGTCAATTTAGGGACAGAAATGAGGTTAAAAGTAAAGTTGGGGAAATAAAGAACATTAGTGATATACAGGTTTTTATCAAAGAAAATAGTACCAGCCAAGTTGGTGGAAACAAGAGTGCCATTTGGCAATTTAATATGTATAGGAGAAATTCTCTTCATGCACTGAAAAAGATCAATTGAGTGACAGATATGATCTGTTGCTCCTGTATCTAAAATGAAATCTGTGTTGGAATTAAAATTTGGTGGAATGGCACAAAGAATACCTGTATTAGGGGAAGGTTGTGTGGTAACTTGGTTCACACTATGAGACTGCACATTGCTAGACTTTTGTAGGAGAGCTAACAAAGCTTTGTGTTGATCTGGGGTAAAATACACACCTTTGTCTGATTCACCAAGCTCTTCATCATATGCCATAGATTTTGTTTCTTCATCATCACCATCATTATTACAGTTATTAACAGTTTCTCCCTGCTGCATATGTGGAGGGTAGCCATGCTTCTTGAAGCATACATCAACAGTGTGGTTGGTCATTCCACAATAAGAACACAGTCTATTACCTTTGCCTCTACCTCTGCATCCATAGGTTCTTCCTCCTTTATCACCTCTACCACGTTGAGAAGAATACCCTCTACCTGAGTTAGGATTGGTGGAAGCAGCTAGGACCTTAACTTCATCAAAATTGAGTAAAGACTGTCTTTCTTGCTGAACAAGTAACGAGTAAACCTTCCCAATTGTAGGGAGAGGTTCCATGAGCATAATTTGTGATCGTACAGCAGAGTATTGATCATTCAAACCCTTAAGGAATCTAATAACTTGGTCACTATCTCTATATTCATGCATTTTCACCACAACTTGACAATTTCAATGCAAGAATTTTCGGGTATGGGGCGGAAGTTATCTAATTCCCGCCATAACTTCTTCATCTTTGTGTAATAAGTGGAGATAGTGCACTCACCTTGCCTTAGGGTGTAGATCTCTTCTTGGATATCAGAAATGCGAAAAATATCTCCTTGATAGAACCGATCTTTGAGCTCCTTCCAAATCCCAGAAGCTGTGTCCATCCAAAGAATGCTCTGTGACATTTCAGGATCAACAGCATTGCTTATCCAAGACATGATCATGGTGTTACACCGATCCCACGCAATTGAATCTTTATCATCATCATCGGGACGGGGAAGAGCTCCATTAATGAAGTGCAATTTGTGCTTGGATCTCAAAGCAACAGTCATGGATCGAGACCATAAGTGATAATTGGGGCCAGAAAGAAGGGGAGTGACAAGAACGTTTCCTGGATTCTCATTTGGATGCATGAAATAGGGGCTCAAGATATCATTTTGATACCCTTTGTTGTAGGGAATCGGTTGTCCTCCATTGACACTACCTACAGAACCTTCTGACATGGCTAGAAAAGAATAATCTTGAAGAATCAAGAAGAAAGAAAATGAAATTAGGGAAAAAGAAGACGAGTTTTGTGATCAGAACGAAGAATGAATGCGGAAGATAATGGTGGAGACCAAAATTGCTCCTGATGCCATGTGAAAACTACTGGCTTAACACCATTGTTGTGAAACTCAAAGCTTTAGACAATGCTATAAGCTAGAAGAAGAAGAAGAAGCTTTATTATTGATTACACAAAAAACTCAAACTTTACAATGGATAAGAGTTTCTATATATACAACATTGTGTAACTCCTTCTTTCTAACTAACTATGCAGCTGGCATTTCTAACCAACTCTAACTACCAAAAGGACAAATAACAAACTAACTACATAGAAGTTAAAACTGGTAGCTTGTGCTGCAAGTTACTGCAGAGTTATTGACTTTGTGTTGACTCTGGCTTAGTTTCAACAGTAAATCCAAAATTAGTTGTGTCATATGGGAGGATGTTTGTAGGTCAAAGAAACATGGCGGTTTAGGGGTAAAAGACTTGGAAATTATGAATATCTCTGTATTGACTAAATGGAGATGGCTGCCATTTTCAGAGAGAAAACCTCTTTGGAAAGGTTTAATTCAAGTGAATTATGGAAGAGGAAGGGTAATTGGTGAGTGGGTCTTCTGGGAAGTACCAAGATCGAGAGACTCGCTATGGTGGAAAGGTCTTCACATGTGTGGGGAAGTTGCCCAATTTTAATTGGCTCTAGTGTTTTCTTTAGCATGATTGTTATATTGTCACAAATAACTGAATAGATTAAATTTGAAAATCAAATTGAATAAATTATTTTAAGAAAAATAATAATAATAATAATAATAATAATAATAATAATAAGTTCTTAAAATAATGATTTACCAAATTGTCTTTTAAATTCAAACTTAAATTTGTAATGATCATCTAAAAACACGTAACAAAACATTCATTCATAATATTTACCGACATTGACCATTATAGATTAATGTGCCTTTCAACATAAGAAATTTTTCGGCCTAAACCATATTTTCTTTTAATTCTCATTATTTTCCTTTGTCTTTTGAGTTATTTACCATCCTTTTTTCTCACACTTTATGAAATGATCCTATTAAAGAACCATTTTCATTTTTTTTGTGGTAGAATCATTTCCATAAAAGTACTTAAATATTGTCAAAATTACTAAATGCTAAATATTCGACCAAATCATTTGATAGTCGAAATTACAGTCTTAACAAGATTAAATACTGACCTAATATGCTCCAGAAAAGTATGAAAGATTGGCGTCCGATTGCTTTGTGCAATGTCATGTATAAAATCATCGCGAAAGTGCTAGCTAATCGTCTCAAAGAGGTCCTGCCTAAGTGTGTCTCGCATCACCAATCAGCCTTTGTCCCTGGGAGGTCCATCTTAGACAATGCCATGGTTGCTATTGAAGTGGTCCATTTTATGAGAACTAAAACCAGAGGTAGAGAGGGATGTGTTGCCCTTAAGCTGGATATTAGCAAGGCCTATGATCGTATGAGCTGGGAGTACCTTAGCGCTGTGCTTACTCGAATGGGCTTCAATGATAAATGGGTCCATTGGATGGCTATGTGTGTTGAGTCAGTGGACTATTCGGTGTTAGTCAATGGGGAGAAGGTCGGCCCTGTTATTCCTGGACGTGGGTTGCGGCAGGGAGACCCTTTATCTCCGTATCTTTTTATTCTTTGTGCCGAAGGACTCTCCTCCCTCATTGATCGTGCTGCGGCTACGGGTGACATTACAGGTACTTCTATTTGCAGGGGTGCCCCTCGGGTAACCCATTTGTTGTTTGCTGATGACTGCTTCTTATTTTTCAAAGCGTGTGAAAGGCAAGCCCAAAATATGAAGAATATTCTCAGCCTCTACGAGGCAGCTTCTGGTCAAGCTATTAGCCTTCCTAAATCTGAAGTCTTCTATAGCCGTAATGTGTCAGGAGCTTTGAAAAATTCTATCACAGACATATTGGGAGTTCAGGTTGTTTTAGGTACAGGTAAATATCTGGGTCTGCCCTCGATGATTGGCCGTAATCGAACAGCGGTGTTTGCCTATATTAAAGATCGAGTTTGGCACAAGGTTAATTCTTGGAGTAATAAGCGGCTCTCAAAGGCGGGACGTGAGGTTATGATTAAATCAGTTCTTCAGGCTATCCCCTCTTATGTCATGAGCATCTTCCTGCTCCCAGATACTATCATCTCTGCTATCGAGAAGATGATGAACTCCTTTTGGTGGGGTAGCGGTGGGGCAAATAATAGAGGGATTCATTGGATGGCTTGGGAACGCCTCTCTGTTCATAAATCTTATGGTGGTATGGGTTTCAAAGACCTCACTGCGTTCAATCTGGCAATGCTCGGTAAACAGGGGTGGAAATTACAAACAGATACTGATTCGCTTGTTGCTCGAATCTTCAAGGCTCGCTATTTCCCGCATGGCACGTACCTGACAGCTTCCTTAGGGCACAACCCCAGTTATGTCTGGCGAAGCATCTTACAGGCGCGCTTTATTGTCAGGAGCGGTGCGAGATGGTGTATTGGTACAGGTGCATCTATTCCACTACTGCATGAACCGTGGTTATCTGATGGGGGGTGCATAGAGGGGGACTACGATCTACAGCAAACTAGTGGAAACCTCTCGGTCCAAAGTCTTATTAACAACACCACCAAAACTTGGAACCAGAATATTATACAACAGGTCTTTAGTCCAGCACACGCCTCTGCGATTCTAAACACCCCACTGATTGAACAGGTGCCGGAAGACAGATTAATCTGGAAAGAGGAGAAAAACGGTTATTACTCGGTTAAAAGTGCATACAGACACTGTGTCACTGTCCTTACCGACTCCTCCCACCTTCGTCGGGATGGGCATTGGCAAGGCATCTGGCGTTTAAAAACTCCCCCCAAGGTCAAAGACTTGTTGTGGCGCATGTGTCGGAATGTGGTGCCAACGAGAAAGAGACTACAGGATAAAGGCGTACAATGTCCTCTGACTTGCGTCAGTTGCAGCGAGTCAGAGGAGGATCTTGACCATATTTGTTTTCATTGTCCTTTTTCTGTACAGGTGTGGCAGCGAATTGGGTTCTGGAATGTTATACAACAGACACGGGCCAACACAGGGTCAGTTGCTGATTGTATTTTTTCCCTTCTCCAACACTATGACAATGATAACTCTCAACGCTTTTCTGCCATCCTATGGAGCCTCTGGAAACACCGCAATCTGAAATTGTGGGAGGATGTTATCGAAACAGATAGTCAAGTGATTGATAGAGCTTTTCATCTGATTGAAGACTGGAGTACAGCGAATGCCACTATACAGAGCCAAACGCCCCTCAATATTCCTACACGTGGGGCTCAACACACTACCTCTGGTATGGCCTCGTCTTCTACGTCAACCACGTCTTGGCAACATCCGTTACAAGGCCGATTGAAGTGCAATGTTGATGCTTCCTTCTCTGAGTCGCTTAATAGCACGGGTGTTGGTATGTGTATTCGGGATGCCGATGGTACTTTTGTCTTGGCCAAAACTTTCCATTTCTCTCCTCGATGTGCCGTCCCTTTGGGCGAGGCGATGGGGCTGCTATATGCCATCCAATGGCTTCGGGACTTGGCCATTGACCACGTGGACATCGCTCTAGATTCCAAGATTGTTACGGATGCCTTTCACAAACAACGGCCGGATGTCACGGAGTTTGGCCACATTATGTCAACTGCTCGGAGTCTCTTCTCAGCATCTTTCACAAACTCTCGGGTTGAGTTTAACAGGCGACAAGCTAATGAGGTAGCTCACGTGCTCGCGCGGGTTGCCCATTTTTCTGCTAGTCCCACTATTTATATTGATGTACCCCATTGTATTGAACAAATTATTATTAATGAAATGCTATAAGCACCTTCTTTCAAAAACAAAAAAAAATGTCTGAGAGAATTTTCCTTCGAAATGCTGAAGACACCAACCTCAAGAACAAAATGGAGGAGGTGTCAAAGTTGATACCTAAGAAGGAACCGGTGGCAATACCACAAACCACTAAATCTAATGATGAGAATTTGCTTACTTCGAGGCCTGGCATTCAGTCCAAGTCCATTTCCAAACCATTGGAGATTGGTGAACAAAGTTCATCCCATAATGTTATAGGAGAACCTTTATCTCAAAACACTATAGGTGAACCTTTACCTCAGCAAGAAGTGAGGGAATTCCGTTGTCGTTTCTGTTACGACACATTCTCCACTTCTCAAGCACTTGGAGGACATCAAAACGCCCATAAGCTTGAGCGTTCCATCATAAAAATGGAACGACAAAGAAAAGAAGATCAAATAAATGCAATCCTATGGTCTAGGTATAATAATCGACCATACCATTATGCATTTCCATGCCCTATACATAATGCTAACTTGCACCACCCAATTAGCGCTCCTATGAACAATACTTGGGCTATTGGTTCTCCTTCTAGTGGCTATGGAGGGTTGTATATGTCAAATACACCCGAAATATCACCCCGATTTGTGATGCAAATGCCAAATGCATCCCTCATAACACCGCAACTTGGAATGACTAATTATTGTGGTGGAAATCAAAATTTTGCATTTCCAATTCAACAACGACCAGACACTTTAAGTTTGGGACATTTGGCTCAAGCAAATCAAACGCCTTCAATTGTTGAAGGTGCTGAAAGAAATTGCAATTCTCAAAATGAGTTTCAAACTCTTCCTTTGCTGTCTCGTGATCTTACTGGAGAAGGATCAGGTCAAGCCAATGTGTCCTCGTCATCAATACAATCAACCTCAGAGGAAATTAACTTGGATCTCACTCTTTAAGAATATTGTCTATCAGCTCTCTCTCTCTCTCTTTGGTGTTGCCTGTCCTAATTTTCATTTTTTTTTCTTTGAGTTTTCTCTTCTTCCTCCACCAATGAGGGGGTGATTTTAGGTCATTTTTTGCCTAAAATCACCCCTCTTCATTTTTTTCTCTTTGCTTTTAATCTTAATAAGTAATTTTCACATATATTGAGTCTTTTAGTTCCTTTCTTTTATTATGATTTGGTTGTCCTGGTGTGGCGTTGTGTCGTTCGTCATCTTGGTGCGGTGTTGTGTTGTTTGTCGTCTTGGTACGACGTTGTCTGATTTCCCGTCTTGTTGCGGTGTTCCTTTAGTTCAGATCGAAAGATCAACTTAAATCAATTGCAGGCATTCTGTTGTTGTATGCTATTAACTTGGATGTTATGAGTTTGTTCATAGATTCATCCTTTTTGTTTTTAGCGATATTGAATTTGTATTTGCATGTGATGTACTCTATCGATTATTGAAATGAATGAATACAGTTTTTTTAGTAAAAAAAGAATATTGTCTATCAACATAGTGTCAATATGATGATGCTTTCATGGTCATTTTATAGTTTAATTTTCTTTTAATTGTTTTGTTGTTTTAATCTTTTTTATTTATTATTTTCTGCATATCTCTTTATGCACTTGCATCATATTTCCTCCGTTACAATATATAAACAAAAATACATTTTCTACGTTTATTGTATAATTAATGTATCTGGACAATAAAAGGTGCATTTTTGCTTAGTCATCACTTGTGTACTTTATTTCATCAAAGATTCAAATCTATGTCTTATTTATTAGTATTAAGTATTTAGTAGAGAATGATCAGTTCAAGTTAACGTGTCCTCGTCATCAACACAATCAACCTCGAAGGAAATTAACTTGAAATCTCACTCTTTAAGAATATTGTCAATCAACATAGTGTCAATATGATGATGCTTTCGTGGTCATTTTAAATTTTAATTTTCTGTTAACTGTTTTGTTGTTTTCTTTTTTCATTTATTATTTTCTGCATATCGCTTAATGTACTTGCATAATATGATGATGTATTGGCATAACTTTATCATAACTTGTGTACTTTATTTCATCAAAGATTCAAATCTATGTCTTATTTATTAATACTAGCCGCCACCGTGCCCGTTTGTGTGATTGATATTTTTTTTTTTTATTTACTGTGAACAAAATTCTCTATTGTGCAAATATAAATAACTACTTAATCTCCTTTTTTATTGGACTTAGTTAATTGATAACTACTTAACATCCATTTTTGTTGTGGCGAGTTATTAAGAAGAAAATATATATATATATATATATATATATATATATATATATATATATATATATATTTTACTATAAAAAAACTGAAAACATACTTTTATGTGGAAGTTGTGCTTAGTTATTAAGAAAAAAAAAATATTTACTAAAAAAAACCTGAAAATCTATTTTTATGTGGAAGTTATTTTTCAACATATACAAATATTTAGGTTTTTTTTTGGTAGATTTTTTTAAGGGTAAAATATAGGTATAATGAAAAAATCATCCCAAAAATTTGTATCCTTTTTATATATAGTAATAGATTAAGTACTTATTTTTAACGAATCTAGATTGTGTTGTGTTAAGCGAATTTCACAAATTAAGATTCAAATTTTACCGGTAATGGTATGAACTAATTTCAATTAAAGGATCAATTTCTTGTTTTAATTTTAAAATTGCAAAATCTGTGGCAAATTACTCAATAAGTTTATAGAACAATTTCTTGTTTTAATTTTTTATCCATACTCGTGGTGTTCTTTTTAGATATAGAATAGAACTAAATAAAAGTTTTTTATGTTATTAATGTAATTATAAATACAAGTTTATATTTAGCATCTAATAATAATTTTTTAAATAATTTTCTTATAACTGACCTCAATGTATGAATCACATAGTAACTTGTCAACAATATTTATTGGGGTAAATAGGTTGATACCCCCTATAGTGTGAGCGAGTTTTGTTTTTCCCCTGTAATTTTTTTTCTTTTGACTCGCCCCTTGCAATGTTGAATTTTTTGGACTCGCCCCTTGAATGCACTTTTTAAATCGGTTATTTTGTTCAAACTGATTTAAAAAGTGCAAATTCCTTGCAAGGGGGGAAACCAAAAAAAATTACTTTGCAAGGGGCGAATAAAAAAAAATTACAGGGGGAAAAACAAAACTCGCACATATTACAGACGGTATCAACCTATTTACCCTATTTATTGCTTTTAATTCTCTTTGACTATTCATCCTTATACAGTTCTTTAATCTCCTACTAATATAAGAAAGGAAGATACTTACCAAATGTCTGAGTTGTCCCTCCAAAACAAATAATTGTATTTTTTTTACACTTGAAATTAATGCTAAAATTGTCTTAATTGATGTAAAAAATGCTAGGCTTCCCAATTTTTTTCCACTGTCCTATTCTCTTTAATGCCCCCGTTATCATCAATTGTTTGATACAAAGTACAAGGTCATTTTAGACTTTTTAGGGATTTCAAATTAAATAAATTGTTTTGAGTTTAACTACACTGCCCAATTAACAAAGATTGATATGCCACCTTTTTTGACGCGACAATAGCTCCCCTTCTCAGATTAAGATCCCCTGCTGTTTAAACTTGGTGCAGTTTCACAAAGTCACATGCAAACGTGACAAAATCAATTTATTTGTTTATTTTTTTAAAATTTATTTTCTCTCTCTTACCCAAATAAACACCAATTTACTCAAATGCACCAAAATGCACCAAAAAGCAACTTTAGGAAATTCATTTCCCCCCTACTCAAGTTTTGCTTCACCTCATTTCTTCTTCCTTCTTCCTAACCTTCTACCAACTATTCCCAAAGTTTCTGCGGTGTTGATAAAAAATGCTATTTTCTATAGTTTTCTTAACATTCTCATATATTCTAACCTCACATCTTCTTTTTGCTACATATAGTGTTTGTTTAAATATTGTTAACCTTTTTGCGTCAAAAAAATAAAAAAAAATATTGTTAACCTATTTCTTGCTGAATATAGTATTTTGTTGGTTGTTGTTATGTTAACCTTCTTCTTAAGCTTTCATTTTATATATCGTTTGATGTCGTTATTTTTTCTTCGTGACTATATTCTTATGTTAACTTTCTTTTATAAATGTTATGGTTTACATCATCTGCTATGGTTTTTGGTTTCAATATTGTGTGATGGTTTACTCTTTACTTTGTTTTTCAAAACTGTCGATATGAAGTTGATAGCAATGTGTTTATTATTTACAACATGTTATATTTTTTAGATCTGTTGTTAGACAGTTATATTCTGATTTTTATTTAAACATTTTAGAAAGTGTTATTTATTATCGAAACTGAAGTTGACAGTACTTTTTTTTTATTTGAAATAAAAGTTCCATACAATGGTCTTAGCCTTTGATGGCATTAAGGATATTAATAAAAGAAATGAAGTTTGGAGATATAAAGATTGGGAGTAGAATGAAAATAATTGGGTTGGTACGAGATTATTTAGGAATTAATTTTGATGAGGATATATTTGAGATGATAGTAGAGAGAAATATAGATTTTTGTTGAAAATTTGTTTGAGAGATTATGTGAGAAAATATAGAGATATGAATTAATTTTTGGATGATTTGGTTGAGAAATATAACCATAAATTTTTAAGGAATACAATTTAAGGAGTTCTACATAGCTAGCATCGTGCCACGATGAGAATTTAACAAAGCATCTGGACGACACACAATGTACCACGATGAGAAATTTGTAAAGCATCGTGCCACAATGGTTTTCAACAGACGCCACGATGGGGGCGAAATCTGTGCCCTTTCTTTTTGGTTTAATTTAAGATTGCATATAGGGACTCTGCCGCAGGACGATTACCTTCTTCTTTAACAAGTCATGAACCCTTGGATTAGGTTTTAAGGATTTATCAAGTAGGACCTTTTTATCTTTTGAAGTAGGGTGGTCATTAAGTAATTTAATTTGGTATATTTGAAGTGTGCATTCTTTTGAAGTATGTTTTAGATATGAACTAATTGATATTCTAATATTTTGCTTTAGGTTGAAGAAATTTGGTGTCTTTTGACAATATATGAAATTTGTTATTTTGTTTTTTTAATTTTTGTGACGTACATTTTATTTGAATGTAAAAAAAAATACAAACTGATGATAGTTTTATGGGTTATGCTAAACAATGTATTTGGTGCACTCGTTAAACATATCAAAAATAGAAATAAAGTACTCCCTCCGTTCTTTTTTATAAGAAATAAAAATGAAATTTTTTTTGTTCCTTTTTATAAGAAACTTTGATTAATTTTCAAATGTTTTAAATGTTGAATTTCACTTATGCCTTTATTTATTAAGAAAGAGAATATTAAAAATAAGTAAGTTAATTGAATTTAGAGTAGTTAAATAGGGGTATAGATGTAATAAGTTTAAATTTGTAAGAGTATTAAATGAAAAGAACTATTTACAATGTGTTTCCTTGGTGTGTGTGATTTTTTCAAACTGTTTCTTATAAAAAGGAACGGAGGGAGTATAAAGTTAATGTTGATAAAGATAACTTTTTACACTTTTAATGTATTGAATGCACATGTTTCAATACATAATTTTCTTATTTATGTACTTAAATATTGCCCGTGGTGCACTATTTAGCATTTTCCTAGTTTTATACAGAATTATATCATAATAATATCTAAAAAAGTAATGAACAAAACTTATTGCTACCAATAGTTACAATGGTTGTCGCAGCTGTATGGACAACCAACGCCTCAGGGAATGACCCAGAAGTTTTGAGTAGTGGGGTCACTATAAAATTGCATTGTTAAATAGATATAATATTTCATTTTCAAAAGCATAAAAATACATGGGCCTAGGCCCCTTTTGTATAAAAAAAAAAGCATAAAAATACATCATAATTCTTCACAAAAAAAAAACATCATAATTCTTCTCTACGACCTTTCATATTTTTGAAATATTGAATGATTTTCTCTTTTTCAACATTAATAAAAACATCTCTCTCAATATAAGTAACTAAATAATTATTTAACCAATCATCTCCCATGCGATTCAGCACTGATTCTTAATAATATTCATTTCAGAGAATGTTCTTTAAGTTGTTGCAGTTGCCACCGATAATATCAGAGATAATTCCAAAAGTAAATCTACCAACGGGTACACAACATGTTTCATAGTCTCCACTAGCTTTATAGAGAGGTCGCTAATCCCCCCATAATTCTGAAAATTCATAGTCAGAGCATACATATAAGAAATAGCTGACAGTCCAATGTCAATAGTTCATTTATTTTTTAGTGTGGGCGAAAATTTCCTAATAATTTATTTATATATAATATAATATACGTATATTAGTAGTAGTACTAAAAAAAATTCCAAATCAAAGTGGGGGCATGAGCCCACATACTCTCTTTCTTATATATGTCCGTCTCTAATCGTAAAGTATTTTGCGGCAGCGGCGTCGCAAGCTTGTTTCAATGCAATGCAAGGGTCCAAAAGATGCGTTTTTTTTCAACAAGGTTCCAAGGTGTGGGGTTGATTGCAATGTAAGTCCCACATTGCTAATGAAAGAAAAAAAATGGTCAAGGAAATTATATTTGAGAAGTCCCACATTGATTAGAGAAGTGAATGGTGGGGGAGCTCAATGCTATATATAGATACCTCAAGTTCTTTGTTTCAATATACCAAGCAGTAGCACTTGTAAACCATTTAAGTTGATATTTGTGTTTGTTTCTCTTATGCTCTTGTTTTGATTATTTGAGATGTAGTTCAAATATTTACTTTCGAGAGTGTGGGTGTACTGGGGTCATGGGGTGGTTGGGAGTGAAGTCTATATGTTGTAACAATTTTCATATAGTGTTTATTCTCTGGTTATCGGTTTAGACAACGACCGTGGTTTTTTCTCCGATTTTAGAGTTTCCACTTATATTCTTGTATTGTTGTTGTGTTCTTTTATTTTCTCTATGCCGGTTTTTTCCCAACAACTGGTATCAGACCCTTTTGGTTTGATTAAGGGAGGAGGAAGTTCCGCTGTGAAGTTTAGGGTAGAGAAAATTGGTGGAAGAATCATGTTTGACTTGTGGAAAATCAAGTTAAGGATGTGTTGATGCAATCAGGGTTACACAAGTTCAGCCTGGAGTGGCGGTAGTAAGAATACTCAACATCGGCCTGGAGAGGCGGTGGAATAATACTCGGGTTACGGCTGAAACAACAACTATCATGTGGATGTGAAGGTACTAGTAGTGTGAAGTTCAGAATCGGTTGAGTTTTGGAGTCGTGGACTTTGGATGCTCCCATCACATGTGTTTGAAGAATGAATACTTTGAATTCCTAGAGCTAGTTGAAGGTGGAATGGTTCATCTTGGAGATGGGAAAGCGTGTAAGGATCAAGGTATGGATGAGATTCTTTTTTACATGATGTGAGGTATGTTCCTGAACTTAAGCGGAATTTGTTGTTTATAATAATGTTTGATGATCTAGGGTATGAGATTGGATTTGAGCATGGATAGATAGTTGATTTTACTATTGGTCATGTATCTGTTACTAGTGGTGATTTTCATGATGTGATTGAAATGTGAGACTTCAGGTGAGTACTTGTTAGTGACATGAGTTTAGTTAAACTAGAGAAATAAGATTTACTAGGTGATGAAACTAAACTGGAATTGTTGGGACTAACAATGGTCTGGAGGTCGTTCCAGAGCAGTGTGAATTTGTTCAAGTGGCATACGGGCATCAGTTGACATAGATGCAAGGTGTGTGATGATAGCGTGCGGGCATTGGTTGGCATTTATGCAAGGTACGCGGTTATCTCGATGGCTGATGAACTTCCGCAGAAAGCCAACATGGAAGTTGCACCATAAATTTTCAGCAAGGTTTCAAGATGA
This sequence comes from Trifolium repens, assembly GCA_030408175.1. Classification (NCBI taxonomy): domain Eukaryota; kingdom Viridiplantae; phylum Streptophyta; class Magnoliopsida; order Fabales; family Fabaceae; genus Trifolium; species Trifolium repens. The sequence goes on along the minus strand of CP125845.1, from coordinate 32,874,832 downwards.
AATTCTTGGGATGACTTGGTTCCAAGTGAAGAAAATTCTTGGGATCATATAGTTTCAAGTGAAGAAAATTCTTGGTATGATTTAGTTCCAACTGTAGTGTACTCTTTATGGTAGAGTGTGATAATTTAATTTGTCGATATAGACAATGAGAATTATGATTGTCGGTGAAGACAATGATTGTCGGTGTAGACAATGAAGATCGAAGACCGTTACAATCAAGGTGGAGATTGTTGGGGTTCATTGCAATGTAAGTCCCACATTGCTAATGAATGGGAAAAAGGGTCAAAGAAATTATATTTGAGAAGTCCCACATTGTTTAGAGAAGTGAATGGTGGGGGAGCTCAATGCTATATATAGAGACCTCAAGTTCCTTGTTTCAACACACCAAACAGTAGCACTTGTAAACACTTTAAATTTATATTTGTATTTGTTTCATTTTCTCTTATGCTCTTGTTTTGAGTATTTGAGATATAGTTCAAATATTTACTTTGGAGAGTGTGAGTGTACTGGGGTCATGGGGTGGTTGAGAGTGAAGTCTATATGTTGTAACAATTTTTATATAGTGTTTATTCTCTGGTTATCAGTTTAGACAACGACCGTGGTTTTTTCTCCAGTTTGGAGTTTTCACTTTATATTCTTGTATTTTAGATTGTGTTCTTTTATTTTCTCTATGCCGGTTTTTTCCCAACACAACGTTCATTAAAACCACCTCTTTATGTGAAATGGAGACACATATTGCAAAAAGAAAAGTGAACCTGGCCGAAAGATTGAACTAAGGAAATTGAGACATTAGATATCGAGTAGCCACATTCTATTCTGCCATGTTTTTCTTTGTCGTCCTCAGTTTTATGATTCAAAGATACATACAAGTGTTAAATGGAATCTAATACTTGAAGTGTGACCTCATGATCCTTAAGATATTGATAAGGGACCTTATGTTAGATTTTAAAGATTTTAATCGCTTTAACGTTATGTAATATACAAGTAAATATTTTTTTCCCATAAATATCATATTCCCAACTCCTCTGGCCAAAAATCTTGACTATGTTCATTACTCAATTTTAGAAAACTAATTTTTATATGCTCACGCAATTTTTCACTTTTCTTTGTGTTTTCCATACATTCTCTCTATACTATATATAGAGTATTAGCTGTGCATATTTAGTCAGGGCTTGAAGCAATTGAATCTAATATATCTAGTAGATTCATTATTTGTTGATTGTCTCTTAGAGTTCCTTTGAACGCTTCATATATAAGGCTATCTATCTTGTCTAAAATTATTTAGAAAAGGTAGTCCTTTCTTAAATGAAGTGTTTGGGGGAACTCTTGGGTTCAACCAACCGTATAACATATATATATATATGATCGAATACAAACATGCATCAAATTCAAGTATCAAATCGGTCCTAACGCCCACAAATGATCCAACGAGGTCTAGGAATCAAGGATTAAGGGTTAGAATCACGAGAATGATAAAATTGCAATGCAAAGGATTTCGTACAATAAAATTTAATAATCCTGGTATGTTGGAAATACCAAAATTGGTTGAGAGAAACAAAGAAGAAAGATGAATGTCATAGGTTTGAATGGTTAAGAGTGGAATCTTTTGAGACACTATAGGTTTTCATTTTTGAGCGCTTTATGCTTAGACTATCGGGTTTTAGTGCTTAGAGTATTGGACACCGCACTAAAATCTTAAGTCGTTAGAGTTATAAGTTCTCTTACTTATAAAGTTGTACAACCTCCACTTTTCAAAATAATATTAGACTTAGCTCACTTAACATTTACCACATCAACTCCTCATCCTAGGCACTATACACATAAAAAAAAAAACACCATGAAATAAAATGCAGATAAGATATTACGAAATTTTAAACGCTACATGAGTTATTAAATAAATAATAAATTATAATATTTTGATATTCATAAAAAATAAATTCACGTTGCAAAGACTGCAATACTTGTTGCAACAACCACATTTGTACCTATACATCATCGCAACTGCAATTTAAGATCATATATAGAATTCATTGTTTATATTTGCTAAAAATGTAAACTCAAACAAGTTGACCTAGTGCCTATTTGTTCCAGCGTTATCATACCCAAATGCAAGGTTTTTTCCCCCAAAAATACACTTCACAAGAACCAAAATCTCTAATTAAAGAAGGCAAGAAATTAAATAAAATAAAACTATAAGAGAATAATGAGATACACCACCAAAAAATTAAGACCCCTCAAAAACACCACAACGAGAAGAACATCATTTATTCTTTCACTAAAAAAATATTTTATTCGTTAATTAAAACTTTGACAAAATAAATATTAGATATCCATAATAAATAAATATAACAGTCCCGTGAACTTATATATGTATGGGATCAGGGTTCGAATCCCGATCATTTCCACTTAACCATCTTAAGGTTACATGACCAATATATATATATATATATATATAACATAACCAGTCTAAAATAAATGAAAATTTTGATGATAAATTACCCAGTACAACATTGAAACCCATTTTAGTAATTATATTTTTAAAAGCAATTTAATCACTAAAAAAAAGTTGAAAAGCGGCGACAGTTGGATTGAATATGCAGCGGTGGTTATAACTACCGTCAAGCATTTAGCGGCAGTTATAATCGCCGCCGCATACTCAATTCAACCGTCATCGTTTTCCAGTTTTTTTTGTAATTAATCAACACTATCCAAACAATATTCTATCCAAAAGTCACTTTGTCAAACACATTCAAACAGAAATTACTTCATACTCAACTCACTTTTATTAAAATCAATTCTTTTAAGCTCAATTCTATCAAAATTAATTCTTTTTACCAGAGAACTAAACACATACCTAATGGAATAAGACAAAGTTTCTATTCGATATGTTGCAGATTATAACTTTCTAGTTGTTTTGGATGGATTATTCCTTGTCATTTGTTAGATGTAATCCACTCACACTAAAAACAGTTCAGCATAAAAAAGATATTTACTAAAACAAGTTATTGTTCATAATAGGTAAGATTCTCTTGACCTAACCTTTTGAACACAATTTTCCCTAAAAGGGAAATTTTCTTGTACAACAAGCTGGAATCTCCATTTGAAGAGTGAGAAGAAAACATTTTTTAGTCCATGTAATTATTCCCACATAGAAAACATGAATGTATCTCACATTAACTCTATTAAGGAATAATTCAAAAGTATAAATGTTGCTGATCTAACCTGATGATCAGAAAGGTTGCTGGGCCAATGAATCTTCCATTTGATGAATCCTTCGGTTGAGTTGACGGTTGAGTAGAGCAGTAAATCACCAACGGAGGGGGGGGTTGTACCTGCAGGCGCTTCGATGCTTAAGTCAGAAGAGAGAACAGATACAAAGAGTGAAAGTATAGAATGAGAATAGAATACCTGACCCTCCAGTGAAGGAGGGTATTTATAGATCCCCCAGCGCTGGGCCAAGGTCCTCTTAGTGGGCTGTGCACAACGGCCCAATAGGAGAGACTGCCAGGATTTCTCCGTTGTTGGAGCAAGGAACCAGCATTTAGTCCTTATCCTGGTGATGAGGTGTCCTCATCGTGCGGAGAGTTTGTTTCCTTAAGTGTATCGTGTCCTAGTAAATAGGAACGCGTGTGAGTTGTGGCGGTACAATGGTAGCGAGCAGGGAGCTCGCTACTCGCTGAGGAGGGGCTACGAGTTCCATATGTCGAGAAGAGCTATGAGTTCAGTATTCCGGGCAAGGAGCCACGAAATCTATAAGTCGAGCATAGCTATGAGCTCAATACTCTGGGCAGGAGCTGTGAGCACTGATCTGTCGAGCAAAGTATGGATTGGGCCAGCTCTAGGCCCAGTCCAGAACAGGAGCCCCCCAAGTCTTTGCTCCTAGTTATAGGAGTAATGACTTAAGGTCGTTTTGTTAGTCGAAGCACTTTGTCCTCGAATAGGAGATTCGTGCCCTTTAGATTGTCCTCGTGAATCGTTTAGGTAGAGGGCAACTGTTTTTGCTCGCGAAATTGTGTTCGTATAGTCGAAGAAAGCTTTCTTTGCTCGTATATTCTTTGCGTATTTTGTGCTCGTCAAATCTTCAGAAGATTCGCTTTGGGGATCGTGATTAGCGAGCAGGATGAAATGACCTTTGAAGTGACAGACGCTTCGTTTCGCGTTGCCACGTGTAACAACCCGTTTTTCAAAAGCCAGAAAAGGCATTAAATTTTTTTTTTGTACACATCAGAGTTACGCATAAAAGATTTTAAATGAGCCGGCATTCAAATATACAAAAGAACTCATTACCATAAGGTGCTTCGACAAGCAAAGTGTATTCCTGAATAATTACAAGCCAAGTCTAAGTATTCAAATACTTACAACAACACGAGTTAGAATCCTATGCCTAAGCCCAAAAAGCACGGTGTACAACCCACACCGGCGCATAGTCTAACTAAGCTGAAAACTCCAACCTCTCACTGGGGCCTGGAACAGCCACCGTCGTCACCACGACCTAACCCATCATCTGGGTGGGATGAGCCCGCAAATGAAAGAAAGGGTCACCACAAAATAAAAGTATGTATATATATAACCGGTGCGAAAGATTGTACACATAACAATAATTCCACAAACACAAGAGAAAGCTCTTAATCTCGAAAGTAGTTCCCACCAACGGGCTTATATAAATAAATCACCAAGCCTAATGCAGACTTCTACAATGGGTGTGACAACCGATCTCTGGTTAGCCACATGCATGATTTAATACCGGAATTCAACCTCTCTATAGAAGGCGTAGGTCTCTGGTGGGATAACACCTCCTACTATTGGTGGGATAACACCAGGTAGAGTCACACAAGACAATACCAAAACAATCACGGTGGGATAACACCGGGTGAGTCACACAAGACAACCACCAACTCAATAAAATCCAGTAGGATTTGGCGAAGTCGCACAGACAAACGCCCGGTACGAAGGCAAAGTCACACAGACATACACCTAGGCACGCAACTATCAAATGCATGGCATATATTCTCTTCGGCATATACAGGATAGTCACACAGACAAAATCCCCGCGTAGTCTCCATCTGACGTACGCATTCATATATGCTCATGCAAACAATCACATAGCCTAAAGCCTATGTACAAAGCATCACCACATACATACATTTTCTTAATCATATGTAAATTGCACACGTATTTATAACCACGTTCTCATCAACGAGAATACATAAGTACAAACATGCCAAAGCACACAGCAAATGCATAACAGCAAAACCAAGCATGTTGTCACCGTTTTAAAAGACGGAAATAAAGTGGAGCCCTTACCTCGGCAAGTTTCCCTTTAATAAAACTCGTCCAAACAACACACGCTCTTCCTAAAACAAGCAGCGTATCATCAATACATTGTTTCCCAACCAATCGTATTGAAACTAAACCAAAAACCCCAAAAACCTAAAGGTTCCTAAGGAAAATCCGCTCTTTCGGATATCATACCAAAAACTATCGTATTGATCAACCACCATGAGTTATTTGTATTATTTTTAGGACCCAAAACAATTGTCAAAAGTCTTATATAATTTGAAATGCAAAATGGCCGTTTTCTTGCGTTATAAGTTACGTACTTTCCGAGTACCCGAAAAACTCGTTCCCAATCCCAACCACTTCCATAAATTAATAAAAAGGGATTAGAAAGTTAAAAACCAAGTTTAGAAATCAGAATCCAAAATTTTAGGTCTCAAAGCTCGCCCTGGTGAGTTTGCAGCGAGTGAAGGCAGTGAAGACAGGTCTCACTCGCTGTGGAGCTCGCCCTGGCGTGTTCATGGCACAAAAGTAAACCTAGTTTGATTCTATTAGTTCCCAACAACTTTTCAAGGCACAAAAGTAAACCATTTTCATAAGCAAGCAATACATCTCCGAAAGCATGTTGGTTGCTTCGAGTGCAAGTTATTTGGTTTTCATCTCCAAAATCAAAACCAAACCCAAGCACAAGTTTTTATTACGGGCCTTAACCGACTTGTAGTCATTTTCAAACATGTTTTCTAAGCGAAAAACAACACCACATGTCACAAGAGTTTTAAATCACTTGGACCCCAAAATCACCACACAAAACACTTAGTAAATATTTTCATCAACTCCAAAATATTTTTCATCGGATTTTCTAAAACAAAACCATACAACACATTTCCCTTTTGCCCAAAGGTTCAAAGACAACGTTTCTTTTCAAAACCTTACAACCTAACCACATGTTATTGATCAATACATAACCAACCCAAAACCCTATCTTTTCTCATGAGATTTTCACCAATTCATGGAAAACAAAAATAACAAAGCCTACACATGCCTCTCTAAACCTCATGAACAACATTCATGAAACAAAAACCATGTAAAGTAACATTTCCTAACAAACCCTTATGAGAACATAAACCCAAAAACTCCTAAACTCTATAAGTCTACCAACCTAAGAGATGAGAAGAGAGGGTTACCTTTAGAAAGTGATTCTCTACAACTTTCCTCTAAGCTCCAAAGCTTGCAAAGGATTGAAATGGTGAGGAATGAAAAATTTGGTGAAGTGTTGAGAAAGTAATGGAGTTTTACGTGGAAGAGAGAAAGAATGGAGTGAAGTTTGTGATTTTTCTAAGTGACCAAACTCATCAAACCTCCTTACTATGATAAAGCTCTTGATAGCCAATCCACCCTTGGATCAAAGTCAAAAGTCCAAGCTTAAACCCTAGCCATTGGATCAATTTGCTTTATGGATAATCACAAGATATATCCCACAACCTCATACAACAAAACACACGTTCAGTTCTCGCGCATCGCGATGAACGAAACTCACAAAAACAGAAAACCTACAGAAAGAACGTCTATCGTTTTTCCATTCCAAAACTTATCGCCGAATCTTTTTCCGCGACTGTAATTTTCTTCCATACCTTAGAAAATTAATCTCAGGACATAACCTCACTCACGCAGATATATAAAACTCCCATCCGAAACCTCACTTAGAACAGACGTAGTAAGATTTTACATCGACGGGTAAAATCCTACTCGTTTTTCCAAAAACAAGAATAATCCAAAACTCGTTATTCTGAATCCACATATAACTTCTTATACAAGAAACAGGATCACAAGACAAAAGTCTGTACCATTACAGTGCACGAGCACAAAACAAACTCAATTACAGCAAAACCTAATAAAAACACGATGTTTCACCACATGAACACATCGAAAACCTAATCTTTCCTTAGACCAACTATACAATGAAATCCTGTGTCTTACAATACTACCCCCCTAAAAGAAGTTTCGTCCTCGAAACTTAGACGTCGTCAAACAAACTGGGGTATAATTCCTTCATCTTACCCTCGAGCTCCCAGGTGGTATCTCCTGTAGCTTCGTTCCATATTACCTTCACCAAAGGTATCTCTTTCGTTCTCAGACGCTTCATCTTCCTATCCGCAATCTTGATCGGCGGAACTTCAAATGACAAGTTATCCCTCAACTGGATGTCATCTGGTGTGATCACATGTGATGGATCCGGTGTATACTTCCGCAATTGCGACACATGGAACACGTCATGTAACAAAGATAGTACCGGTGGTAACGCGATCCGGTATGCTACCTTTCCAACCCGTTCCAAAATCTGATAAGGCCCTATGAACTTTGGAGTCAACTTCCTCGCTTTCAAAGCCCTTCCAACGCCAGTTGTTGGAGTAACTCGGAGAAATACATGATCTCCCTCCTCAAACTCTAAAGGCCTCCGACGCCTATCCGCATAACTTTTCTGGCGATCTTGAGCAACCTTCATCATTGCCCTTATCTTTCGGACCTTGTCCGTCGTCTGTTGTACCATTTCCGGTCCTACTATCATACTTTCCCCATCTTGGTACCAACACAAAGGAGTCTGACATCTCCTCCCATACAAAGCCTCGTATGGTGCCATTCCAATACTCGCGTGGAAACTGTTGTTGTACGTGAATTCTATCAAGGGTAATACATCATCCCAACTTCCACGATCATCCAATACACATGCTCTCAACAAATCTTCTAAAGATTGATTTGTTCTCTCGGTCTGCCCATCTGTCTGAGGATGATAGGCGGAACTCAATCTTAGTTTCGTCCCCAACGCCTCATGCAAGGTCTTCCAAAAGTGTGAAGTAAACTTTGGGTCTCGATCCGACACTATACTTGACGGAATCCCATGTAACCTCACAATCTCAGCAATGTAAATATCGGTCAACCTTGCCGCTGTATCCGTAGTCCTTACCGGTAGAAAATGAGCGGACTTAGTCAAACGATCCACTATCACCCAAATGGAATCATGCTTCCTCCTGGTCTTAGGTAACCCAGTGATGAAATCCATAGAAATGCTATCCCACTTCCACTCGGGAATATCTAATGACTGCAGCATCCCTGCTGGTCTCTGATGTTCAATCTTCGCCTTCTGACAAGTCAGACACGATGCCACATACTCAGCCACGTCCCTCTTCATACCCGGCCACCAGAAATCATGCCTCAGGTCTTGATACATCTTTGTTGCTCCGGGATGTATACTAAGTTTACTCTTGTGTGCCTCCCCTAGAATGGTGTTTCTCAAGTTCATAGCTTCGGGCACACACACCCTATCTTGACACCTCAAGATATTGTCCGATCCCACCTTGAAATCTCGGTTGGTTCCTCGAACAATCAGCGCCCTTTTCTCCATAAGGAACTTGTCATCTTGACAATTTGCAATGTCCTCCAATAACCCGCTTGAGATGGTAATCATACCCAGTCTCATATTCCCTAAAGCAAACTCTACCTCTAGGTGCAAGTCACGAAACTCTCTCAACAACTCTTGTTGACTAGCCATTTGTGCCGAACACGCCGACACACTCTTCCTACTCAAGGCATCTGCTACCACATTAGCCTTCCCCGGATGGTATTCTAAGGTGAAATCAAAATCTTTCAATGTTTCCATCCATCTCCTCTGCCTCATATTAAGCTCTTTCTGATCGAACAGATACTTGAGACTTTTATGGTCACTAAACCTGACAAAGGTGCAACCATAAAGATGATGTCTCCAAATCTTCAACGCAAAAACAACGGCCGCAAGCTCCAAATCGTGCGTAGGGTAATTCTTTTCATGCACTTTCAACTGTCTTGACGCATAAGCCACTACTCTCTTGTGTTGCATCAACACACAACCCAAACCTTGATGAGAAGCATCACAATAAACCTCATACGGTTCATCCGACTGTGGTAACACCAAGACTGGTGAAGTCGTCAACCGTTCTTTCAACAACTGGAAACTCGACTCACACTTCTCTGTCCAAGCAAAAGGTTGATCTTTTCGCGTAAGTTGTGTCATTGGCGCCACAATTTTAGCGAAACCTTCAATGAATCTCCGGTAATAACCGGCCAAACCCACAAAACTCCTCACATCAGTCACTGTTTGAGGCTGCTTCCATGAAAGTACCGTATCAATCTTGGCTGGATCCACGACTATTCCCTCTTTTGATATAACATGGCCAAGGAAATTCACCTCTTCCAACCAAAAGTCACACTTTGACGGGTTTGCATACAGCTTACATTCCCGCAAAACTTGCAATACTAGACGAAGATGCTCTACATGTTCCTCTTCACTCTTCGAATACACTAGGATGTCATCAATAAATACCATTACAAACTTGTCCAAGAATGAGTGGAATATCCGATTCATTTAGGCCATAAAGATAGCAGGTGCATTCGTCACTCCAAACGTCACTAGTTTGATTCTATTAGTTCCCAACAACTTTTCAAGGCACAAAAGTAAACCATTTTCATAAGCAAGCAATACATCTCCGAAAGCATGTTGGTTGCTTCGAGTGCAAGTTATTTGGTTTTCATCTCCAAAATCAAAACCAAACCCAAGCACAAGTTTTTATTACGGGCCTTAACCGACTTGTAGTCATTTTCAAACATGTTTTCTAAGCGAAAAACAACACCACATGTCACAAGAGTTTTAAATCACTTGGACCCCAAAATCACCACACAAAACACTTAGTAAATATTTTCATCAACTCCAAAATATTTTTCATCGGATTTTCTAAAACAAAACCATACAACACATTTCCCTTTTGCCCAAAGGTTCAAAGACAACGTTTCTTTTCAAAACCTTACAACCTAACCACATGTTATTGATCAATACATAACCAACCCAAAACCCTAACTTTTCTCATGAGATTTTCACCAATTCATGGAAAACAAAAATAACAAAGCCTACACATGCCTCTATAAACCTCATGAACAACATTCATGAAACAAAAACCATGTAAAGTAACATTTCCTAACAAACCCTTATGAGAACATAAACCCAAAAACTCCTAAACTCTATGAGTCTACCAACCTAAGAGATGAGAAGAGAGGGTTACCTTTAGAAAGTGATTCTCTACAACTTTCCTCTAAGCTCCAAAGCTTGCAAAGGATTGAAATGGTGAGGAATGAAAAATTTGGTGAAGTGTTGAGAAAGTAATGGAGTTTTACGTGGAAGAGAGAAAGAATGGAGTGAAGTTTGTGATTTTTCTAAGTGACCAAAGTCATCAAACCTCCTTACTATGACAAAGCTCTTGATAGCCAATCCACCCTTGGATCAATGTCAAAAGACCAAGCTTAAACCCTAGCCATTGGATCAATTTGCTTTATGGATAATCACAAGATATATCCCACAACCTCATACAACAAAACAAACGTTCAGTTCTCGCGCATCGCGACGAACGAAACTCACAAAAACAGAAAACCTACAGAAAGAACGTCTATCGTTTTTCCATTCCAAAACTTATCGCCGAATCTTTTTCCGCGACTGTAATTTTCTTCCATACCTTGGAAAATTAATCTCAGGACATAACCTCACTCACGCAGATATATAAAACTCCCATCCGAAACCTCACTTAGAACAGACGTAGTAAGATTTTACATCGACGGGTAAAATCCTACTCGTTTTTCCAAAAACAAGAATAATCCAAAACTCGTTATTCTGAATCCACATATAACTTCTTATACAAGAAACAGGATCACAAGACAAAAGTATGTACCATTACAGTGCACGAGCACAAAACAAACTCAATTACAGCAAAACCTAATAAAAACACGATGTTTCACCACATGAACACATCGAAAACCTAATCTTTCCTTAGACCAACTATACAATGAAAACCTGTGTCTTACACCACGTGTCAAACCTATGCTAAGGTGTAATAATGGCTATGAATAGAGGTATTATGACCTCGTTTCATGAGGAGAATTTGTGTCCGTTAGATCTAATCGTCGTTTCGTTTCTCCCTGCGATCAGATCTGGATCGTTAGATCTACGTTGAGTAGATGTGTTGGATCAAGTTAACGGCCCAGATTGAAGCGGTGCACTTTTTAGTGTGCAGAGGGAACCGTTGAGTAATTGCCTATAAATATGAGGGAAGAGTGAAAGTTCCCAACTTTATTCATTTCTACTTGCCACAGCTTTTCCTATTTCCTTCTTTCTCTGCGAAATCAAGAACTTGGAGTTGTAGCGTGGATTTTCAAGAATTTCTCATTCCCATCATCTACTTTCATTTACCTGGTAAGTTCAATCACTCCGTTTTTACTTGATCCTGTTTGTTTGATCTTTGAAACGTACATTTACTTTCATCGAAAAAGTGTTGGTTTTTGGTGGTGGTTTGTTCATCACCGGAGCAAGGATTTTGCTCCTGTATCCACCGTTAATGGTGGTGTTAGGTTGTTTTAGACTTGAATCTGTTGTATGTATGTTTTTGCGCGTATTAGCGATCTGGCGCCGCCGTTGATCGGTGCTGCGCCGGTGAAAGTTGTTAGGATTCATGAAGTTCTTGAGTTTTCTGGAAAATTTCCAAGAACTTCAAGGAGATGGATGAACAATGTGTCGGGGACAATCGTCCCCAATTTTCTCCTCGTAGAAGCTTTTGTATGCCTATAATTTCGTTATGTATTTGTCGGTGACCTTCGCCCCGTTTTAAGAATTTAAAAGAGAATCCTATGATAGTTTCCCCGTAGATTTAAGTTTTGCACAATCGTTGGGGACTTTCTCCCCGTTTGAAACTTAAACTTTTAGGAGCAAAAGACGAATTTCGGGGATGTTCTCCCCGTTAAAAAAAACTTTAAAAGTAAAAGATTACTTACGAGGAGAGTTGTTAGTGGGGACCTTCTCCCCGTTTGTTACTGAGGATAGTTGTCCTCGTATTTTACTTCGTTTAATTCCATTTGTTAAGGGCTTTGGCTGAGGGCAGCGTGCCCGCGCCTATCCACGCCCTTTCACTTGAATTGCGGTGGAAGGGTGGATTTGATTTGATTGTCGAATTCACTTTTCTTCGCTGCTTTTCAGGTAAAATGGCCGACGAACGTGACGAGGTGGTGGATGTCGGGGAGGGAGGAGAAATCCACCCTGAGGATCCTATTGACGAGGATGAAGATCTCCTCGCGCACCCGGATTGGACGTGGATAGCGCGTGAACCCCGGAAGATGGCGTCGGAGATAACATCGACGTCCTTGGGTGTGTTCACAATCGTCGAGGAGGATCCTGCGCCTGGAGATTTTGGGGTGTATAACGTGGGTCCTCATCAAAATATTTGCTCGACATTCCACCGCGAGGGATTTGGTATGTACGAGTTCGTATTTAAGGAGCTCGGGTTGAGACTTCCTTTCTCCCCGTTAGCCACAAAAATTTTTGCTTTCTTAAGACTGGCCCTGTCGCAACTTCACCCTAATGTGATGGCATTTGTGCTCGCCTTTGAACATCTTTGTGAGTACAAAAACGTGGTTCCTACTCGCGCCCTCTTCTTCCGCGTCTTCCAACTTCAGCGCATGACGAAGGAGCTTGGTCGACGGAGCTGGGTGTCCTTGAAGAACCGGGTTTCCTTGTTCGACATGTACGCTGAATCTATTCGTGGCTTCAAGTCGCGATTTTATGCCGTTCGTCCAGAGACCCGAACTGGGATGTCTACTTTATATGATTGGGTCGTCGACAAGAATGAGGATGGGAGTGTTAAGAAGAATGAGGACGGAACGAACAAGATGAAGGCTGTTGAAAAGTTTCCGATGAGTTGGACGGATGAGCACTTTAAGAAGGGCACAGACAGCTATCTGACGGCGGATGCGTCGTTGAGTACCGAGGAGAGACGTGGTCTCAACGTGCTCTACGATTTCGTTGCGAGCTTCCAACCTGCCAGATTAGTGATGCGGGCAGGAGAGCCTGTTCGTGATGAGGAGGGGAACGAGCAATTTGTCCCCCGTCTCATTAATACGAAGAGGCTACTCGAGTGTAGAACTCGGGCTGAGGTGCATAAAGTATTGGGTAGATAATTTTGACCCTTCGTGCTGTTTGTTTCGTAGTTTTTCATCCTCGGTTTTAACTTGCGTTTTTCTTTTGTTTTCGGATACAATGGCTGACTTCTTTGCTTTTTCTTTTGTTTTCCAGATACAATGGCTGACTTCGCCCTTGATCTCTCCATGATTGTTTCCGAGAAGAAGCTCACTGGGGGAGCAGGTAAAGCTGGGAAGAAAAGAAAGTTGGGACTCAGGGGGAGCGTTGTCCTCGGGACTACTTCGTCCTCTCCGTGCGGGGCCAGCTCGTCGTTAGGAACGAAGGTGATTTCCCCAAACGTGTTGCCGAAGAGCAAGCTGACCAAGGAAGAAATTCCGTTGGTCGATCTGGATGTTGAAATGGGGAAACCTTTCCTCCTTCCTAGAGTCGTCACCGACAAAGATTTCTTGGAGAAGAACTCTCTGCAAGTGGCAGCCGTGGAGAAGGCTGCGATTTTAGAAAAGGATGACGAGTCTGGTTGGGACCGAATCGTCGAAGATTCAGCTGGTTTGTTGAGGATGCTGGAGACGGTGTTGGTCTTGCACGAGGACAGAAGTGGCCGTAGAAAGGACCTGGAGAAGATGAGGGAAAAGTATGTGAAGCTCGAGGCGGAGAATATGAAGCTGGAGAATGAAGTCGTAGACCTCCGGGGAAAGAAAGAAAATTTTGTGGCAGCGGCTAAGGAAAACCGGGAACTGAAGGACGAGGTTGCCAAGTTTGACGAGGAGAGGAAAAAGTTTGTGGAGGAAATCAGGCTGTTGAAGTTGGCCATGGCCCCTGCGGAGGATGAAACTGAGAATACCCGGGATCTGTCAACTCGAGCTGATTTTGTTGCTCGTGTGAGGAAGCTGGGCGACTCGGTGCTTGCTGGGGTCAAACATGGCTGGCAAAATGCCCTCGCATAAGTCAAAGTAGCTAACCCCGACGTCGAGCTCAATTTTGAAGGTATGGGAGTTTTTCGGGCGGTAGTTGATGGGCAGATTGTTCTCCCAGAGAAGTACAAAGAAGCGGAGGCAGACGAGTTGGCAGGTGACGACGACATGGATGATGATGTCGAGGAAGAGGAGGATGATGGTACGAGCAAGAAGACCACCACTCCTGAAGATGATGATTAATCATGGGCCTGCGTGCCGTCATTTTGTACCTTTCCTTTTCCCATTTGACTATTTCGGGGGCCTGCATGCCCGTTTTAAACTTGTATTTGAATTCTGTTTTGGGGGCCTTCGTGCCCGTTTGTAATTTCCGAATAAGTGGGCTTTGTCCCTGTTTTATATAATCTTGTGTTTGTTTGCTAAGTATTGTCTTTCTGTTTTGGATATGTGCTTATATGCTTGCTTGTATGCGTTCATAATATTCTGCTCGTCAGCTAGTTGTTTTAACAGATATTCGTAAAAAATTTCTAAGTGTTTTTCGAGCAGAAGCGTTGAATCCGAGGCGTTTTTTAGGACTCGAATCAACGGGGAAAGGCTCGTCGGAGTTCTTTCCTCGCGGCTTGAACCTCCCATCGCGAGCTGGGTGTTAAGCCTGGCACGAGGGCGATGAGCTCGTTGTCCGAGTTCTCTTCGCCATAAGCAATTTATCCTCCCCCTTTTCGGGGAGAAATTTTTTGCTTAGACTAGGTTTTGGATGGATGTTTGTGCCTGAACATCCTCCGTTGTCCAAGTGTGTCTGCCCGTTTTTCGAGGAAGGCACTACCTTGGCTTTGTAGGCCTTGTTCAGCAATAACTTAGCTATAGTATTGTTTTAGTTTTTGTGCATTC
Source organism: Trifolium repens (assembly GCA_030408175.1). Taxonomy (NCBI): domain Eukaryota; kingdom Viridiplantae; phylum Streptophyta; class Magnoliopsida; order Fabales; family Fabaceae; genus Trifolium; species Trifolium repens. Next base: position 32,859,772 of record CP125845.1, on the reverse strand, counting down.
CAGGGTCGGGGAAGCTCCTTACCCCGAAGATCCTCGAGGTAATAGGCACCATTTTCCGTTTTCCCTCGGACTCGATATGGTCCTTCCCAGTTAGGTGCTAATTTGCCTTCGTGGGAGTCTTTGGCGTTTCGTCGTAGGACGAGGCTGTCGACTTCGAACTCCCTTGGTATTACCTTGGTATCGTGTCGAGCAGCCACTTTTTGTTTGAGGGTGGCTTCCTTAAGGGATGCCCCCGTGCGTATTTCTTCGACTAAGTCTAATTCTTCCCTTAGAGCTTCGTCGTTCATTTCCTCGTCGAGGGGTTGTTGTGTGCGACGAGAGGGTTCTCCTATTTCGACGGGGATAACTGCTTTTGTCCCGTATACTAGGCGGAATGGAGTTTCCCCGGTTGTGGAGTGTGGGGTAGTTCGATAGGCCCAGAGCACGCTGTGTAGCTCTTCGACCCATTTCTTCTTGTTCTCGTCCAACCTTCGTCGAAGACCGCGCAGGATTACCCTGTTCGCGGCTTCTGCTTGACCGTTGGTTTGGGGGTGCTTGACGGATGTGAAGCGTTGTTTTGTGTTGATCGCGATGAGGAACTCGCGAAATTTTTTATCCGTGAACTGCGTTCCGTTGTCGGTGACCACGACTTGTGGGATTCCGAAACGGGCGAGGACGTCTCGTTTGAAGAAACAGAGTATGTTGAATGCGGTTATGTTCGCAAGTGGTTCGGCCTCGACCCACTTGGTGAAATAGTCGACGGCTACGATGAGGTATTTGTTTTTAGCAAAACCCGTGGTGAAGGGTCCGAGGATATCCATGCCCCACCACGCGAAGGGCCAAGGAGAGGACAGAGACTTCAGCTCGTTTGGAGGAGCTAGGTGCATGTCGGCGTGCCTTTGGCACTTGTCGCATTTTTTGACATGTTCGTTGGAGTCTTGTTGCATGGTGGGCCAGTAATAACCTGCTCGGAGGGCTTTTCTGGCGAGCGATCTTCCTCCTAGATGTTAGGAGTTGATCCCCTCGTGTATTTCCTGTAAGATGTAGTCGACTTTGTCTTCCTCTATACATTTCAACAGGGGAATGGAGAATCCTCTTCTGTATAACGTTCCGTCGAGGAGGACGTAAGCGCACGCTCGTCGTTGGATCACTGCCGCTTCCTTTGGGTCGGATGGCAGAGTGTCGTTCGCTAGGAAATCGTACACGGGGGTCATCCAACAGTTGTTGTCCCTGATCACGTTAATGTCGAGGGCAGCTAGTGGTTTTTCTATGCTTGGACGTGGGAGGATTTCCTGTATTACTGATTTGTTTCCTCCCTTTTTCTTCATGCTCGCCAGTTTTGACAAGATGTCTGCTCGGGTATTGTCCCCGCGGGGAACATGGCATACCTCAGCGGAGTCGAACTTCGCTATCCTGTTTTTGACAAGATTTAAGTACTCGGAGAGGTTATCATTTTTGGCTTGGTACTCTCCGAGCACTTGTGATACGACGAGCTGAAAGTCTGTGCATATCTTGATTGCTCTTGCGCCTACGTCCTCGGCTAACTGCAGTCCTGCGAGGAATGCCTCGTATTCCGCCTGGTTATTTGATGTCGGGAAAGAAAAGGTTAGGGAGACCTCGATGACTATCACCTATCCATTCTCGAGTATGATTCCTGCTCCGGCTCCGGTCGAGCTGGATGCTCCGTCGACGAAAATTGTCCACTTTTCTGTTTCCTCTGCAGAAGGAGCGGTAGCTGTCATTTCGGCGACGAAGTCAGCAAGTACTTGTGCTTTGAGAGCTTTTCTGCTTTCGTTGCGGATGTCGAATTCAGATAGTTCCAAGGACCATTTGAGCATCCTGCCCGCCATGTCAGGGCGGCTGAGCAGAGATTTAATTGGTTGGTCTGTTCGGACAACGATTGTATGTGCGAGGAAGTAATGTCTTAGTCTCCTCGCGGCGTTTATGAGAGGGAGGGCTACTTTTTCGATTAGCAGATATCTGAGTTCAGGACCTTGTAGGGCCTTGCTTGTGAAGTAGATGGGTTTCTGCCCTTCTGTCATTTCGCGAATGAGGACGGCGCTGACGGCCTCTGAGGCGACGGCGATGTAGAGGTAGAGGACCTCCTTGTCGTTTGGACGTGATAGAACTGGAGGTTCGGACAGGGCCTTTTTAAGATGTTGTAAGGCCTGGTCACACTCCTCGGTCCATTCGAATGCGGACTTTTTCCTCAAAAGTTTGAAAAGGGGAAGTGCGTGTTGAGCAGATTTTGCGATAAAACGAGATAGTGAAGTAAGCATTCCGTTAAGTGTTTGTATTGATTTTTTATCGTGGGGGACAGGCAGCTCGGTGAATGCTCTGCACTTGTCGGGGTTGGCTTCGATTCCTCGTTCTGTTAAGTAGAAATCGAGGAATTTCCCTGCTCGGACCCCGAAGGTGCACTTCTCAGGATTGAACCTCATTTTTTATTTCCTGGCTTGCTCGAACACCTTTCGTAGGTGGGCAGTATGGTCGACCTCGTCATGAGATTTGACGATCATGTCATCCATGTAGACTTCGAGCATGTCCCCGATTTACGTTCGGAATACTTTGTTCATCATTCTCTGGTATGTAGCGCCGGCGTTTTTTAAACCGAAGGGCGTAACGTTATAGTAGTAATTTCCCGTCGGGGTCATGAAGGCAGTTTTGTACCTGTCGGCGACCGCCATCGGTATTTGATTATATCCTGAGTACGCATCCATAAAAGACAGTAATTTAAAACCGGAAGAATTATCTACAAGACTATCTATGCATGGTAAAGGATAAGAATCTTTAGGTCAAGCCCTGTTGAGATCGGTATAGTCAACACACATACGCCATTTTCCATTAGATTTTTTAACGAGTACAACATTGGAGAGCCAGGTTGTATACCTGGCCTCAGAAATAAAATTTGCCTCTAAGAGGTCTTTTACAGCTTTTTGAGCAGCCTCCTCTTTTTCGGGAGACTGCTTCCTCCTACGTTGTACTACATATTTGGCATCGGGGTCGACAGTGAGTTGCTGACATGCGACCTCAGGGTCCAATCCGGGCATCTCTGTAGCGCTCCAAGCAAAATGATCTGCATTCTCCATTAAGCAGGCTTTAAGCTGCTTCCTCGCCAGTTCTGGAAGTCCTGCTCCAATCTTAACTCCGCGGCTAGGATCTTCGCCGAAGGGAACGAGCTCAAACTCACCATCTGGGATGGGGCGAAAATTGTCTCTGCTCGCCTCATCCTCTTCTTTCTTTTCTTTCTTGAGCTTTTTCTCTTCTTTGTGCTCCTTTTTGTAGTGCCTGCTGTCGAGCTCGACTGAGCTCACATTTGGTGCTGGGAGCAGTGAAGTCAGCTTTGGCTTCTTCGACGGGCTTGGAAGCTGACCGATATAGCTGAGGCCTTTGGTCGCAGCGTCGAAGCATCTCCTCGCAGCTTCTATGTCCCCATGCAAAGTGGCGACGTGCCCCTTGGTAGTGTAGTATTTCATCTTCAAGTGGGCGGTAGAGGGGACGACGAGCAGATTAGCCATTGCCTCGCGGCCCAAGATGCACTGATAAAGTGATGGGCAGTCCACGACCAGTAACTGAATTTTGACAGACCTAGCTGCCTCACCTTCTCCGAAAGTTACCACGAGGTCTACGTAGCCCCATGGTTTGGTTGTTGCTCCGTTGAATCCTTGGAGGTCGGAGCCCACATAAGGTGCCAGGTAGGTCTCGTCGAGCTGTAAGGCAGTGAAACATTGGGAGAACATGATGTCGGCCGAGCTCCCGGTGTCGACGAGGATGCGACGGACATCGTAGTTGGCCATGTCTGCCCGGACGAGGAGGGGAATGTGGGCGTTGGGTGTCCCACCAGGAAGTTCCTCCATGTAGAATGCTAGGGGAACCGAGCCTTTTTTGGGCCTGTCGAGGGTGACAGGCTGGCTGGAGGAGGAGTCGATGAGCTTCTCGAACTTTCTTTTAACAGATCCGTTGGTTTTTTGACTGTAGCCACCGGCAGATATAACCATTGTTTCAGCAAAATTTTCCCACTTAGAAAAAGTGGGATGTGAGGTTTTGTCCTCGAAATTGTCGGGGACACGGAAATCTTCTGGTCGCGAGATGGAAAGGGCAACCTTCTTAGGTTCTTTCCCGCCAGATGCGGGATGATACTCCTCGACATTTGCGGCTTGTCGAGCAGATTGTTTGGGACTCTCTTCGCGCTTGAACCTTCCAAGCCTTCCCTGGCGAATGAGAGTTTCAATGGCATCCTTCAGATGGATGCACTCCTCAGTAACGTGACCATGGGCTCTGTGGTAGCTGCACCACTTTGATTTATCCTGACCAGGCTTGGCCATCCCTGGTTTGGGGAATTTGATATTCCCTTCCTTAAACTCCGTGTCTTAGCATTCGATCAGGATATGTTCGCGAGAGGCGTTGAGAGGGGTGTAAACTGTGAACAAACTGGGGGTCCCCGGGGTTTGTCACCTCTTTTTCTGCCCACGTCTCTCCCCCCGTCTCTCTGCCCATCCCTCCCCCCGTCTCTCTGCCCAGTTTCACAGGGAGGCTTGTGTGTATCTTGTCGAGGGGGAGCTTCCTCGGTTCGTCCTTGGCGGAGGGCGTCAGCCATCTCCTGCTCCTCGTACTGTATGTACGGCTCTGCTTCTTTCCCGCTTAGAAAAAGTGGGATGTGAGGTTTTGTCCTCGAAATTGTCGGGGACACGGAAATCTTCTGGTCGCGAGATGGAAAGGGCAACCTTCTTAGGTTCTTTCCCGCCAGATGCGGGATGATACTCCTCGACATTTGCGGCTTGTCGAGCAGATTGTTTGGGACTCTCTTCGCGCTTGAACCTTCCAAGCCTTCCCTGGCGAATGAGAGTTTCAATGGCATCCTTCAGATGGATGCACTCCTCAGTAACGTGACCATGGGCTCTGTGGTACCTGCACCACTTTGATTTATCCTGACCAGGCTTGGCCATCCCTGGTTTGGGGAATTTGATATTCCCTTCCTTAAACTCCGTGTCTTAGCATTCGATCAGGATATGTTCGCGAGAGGCGTTGAGAGGGGTGTAAACTGTGAACAAACTGGGGGGTCCCCGGGGTTTGTCACCTCTTCTTCTGCCCACGTCTCTCCCCCCGTCTCTCTGCCCATCCCTCCCCCCGTCTCTCTGCCTAGTTTCACAGGGAGGCTTGTGTGTATCTTGTCGAGGGGGAGCTTCCTCGGTTCGTCCTTGGCGGAGGGCGTCAGCCATCTCCTGCTCCTCGTAGTGTATGTACGGCTCTGCTTTGGCGAGGAGCTGGGCCCAAGTCCTGGGCTTCTCAATGCCCACAGCCTTGGCGAAGTCAGTTCGGGGACGAAGGCCGCGAGCGAGCAGGTACCTCTTCATCTCGTCGGTCGTTTCGACCTGCACGGCTTCTCTGTTGAACCTCTCGATGTATGCACGAAGAGATTCTTTTGGTCCTTGGAATATAGCTTCCAAAGTAGCTACCGTCTTCGGCTGTTTCCGAGACGCAGTAAAGTTTTGCTTAAATTGGTCTGAGAAATCTTGCCAGGAAAACACAGACCGAGGAGGAAGACTTGTATACCAGGTCAGGACCCTTTCCTTAATGTTGTGGGGAAGAGCCTGCACCTGATAGCTCCGCTTGTTCTGCGGAAGTTGAGTATGGTGTTAAAGTTGTTGATGTGATCGTCCGGGTCGGTCAATCCATCATAGGAGGGGAGATTGGGGAGCCTCTCCAGTGCTGCAGGGATAGGTGCCCTCATGATATCAGTTGAGAGAGCGCAGACGCTATCCTCCTCCTCGCTACCATTGGGGGAGAACTCGAAAGTATCATCGTTATACCGCCGATCCGGTGTGGGACTTCGGTATCCATAATCCTCGCGAGTAGGGCGACTGGAGGTGCCTCCCTGTCTCGCCATATTTCGCAGCCCTTGAGGAAAGTGGCGAGGTTGTTCGACTACCTTCCCCTTTTTCGTGGCAGGGGAGGGCCTCTCCTCGCGTGGAGGTGGAGTGCGTCCCCGTTTGTTGCCCGGGGGTTGAATCCTCTCGAGGGCAGGACGCCGTTGTCTGGCTGTTTCCTGTCGAGGAGGGGATTTAGATGACTGATGTCTCCGCGGGGGAGAGTTGGGTGCCCGTTGAGGGCGTTGTTTTTCGAGCGCTTCGATCCTCAGATTCTGTTGCGCTATGAGCTCATTGTTCTTTTCGAGGAGAGCGAGAATCCTCTGAAAGTCAGTTTGCTGGTCAGCGGGTTGTGCGCTGGCGACCGGATTTTCTTGCGTGTTTAACGGGCGCTTCCCTGATTGGCGCGCCGTCACAATCTGCATGTCATCATCTTCCTCCGATGATAACGTGGTTTCATGACCATCTCTAGGGTCAGATTCTGGCATTGGTTGCCGTACCGGACTAAGAACGGTGTTGTGTTCCGCGGGGGAAGAAACCGTGGGGATGAAATCACGGTTGTCGTTGTCGTGATCTCCATCGATGCGAGTGTTGGATCCACTGGCCATGATGAAATTTGTTGAAGAAAAGATCGGTTTTGAACTTTAGATTTCTAAAGACGGGGAAACCAGATTCTCACAGACGGCGCCACTGATCTAACCTGATGATCAGAAAGGTTGTTGGGCCAATGAATCTTCCACTTGATGAATCCTTCGGTTGAGTTGACGGTTGAGTTGAGCAGTAAATCACCAACGGAGGGGGGGGTTGTACCTGCAGGCGCTCCGATGCTTAAGTCAGAAGAGTGAACAGATACAAAGAGTGAAAGTATAGAATGAGAATAGAATACCTGACCCTCCAGTGAAGGAGGGTATTTATAGATCCCCCAGCGCTGGGCCAAGGTCCACTTAGTGGGCTGTGCACAACGGCCCAATAGGAGAGACTGCCAGAATTTCTCCGTTGTTGGAGCAAGGAACCGGCATTTAGTCCTTATCCTGGTGATGAGGTGTCCTCATCGTGCGGAGAGTTTGTTTCCTTAAGTGTATCGTGTCCTAGTAAATAGGAACGCGTGTGAGTTGTGGCGGTACAATGGTAGCGAGCAGGGAGCTCGCTACTCGCTGAGGAGGGGCTACGATCTCCATATGTCGAGAAGAGCTATGAGCTCAGTATTCCGGGCAAGGAGCCACGAAATCTATAAGTCGAGCATAGCTATGAGCTCAATACTCTGGGCAGGAGCTGTGAGCACTGATCTGTCGAGCAAAGTATGGATTGGGCCAGCTCTAGGCCCAGTCCAGAACAGTTGCTTTTAAAGTATAACTCTCTCAATCAATTAGTTTCCAATGACAAATTCAAAATATGTATAAATAAAAGCTAAGTTAATTCCTCCTTCAAGAATGATAAAGAAAAGCTCCCAATCCTTTTTGACAGAGAAACCGCAATGTTTGATAAACCTTTCAACTAATTACTATTTCTACAAAGTACAAACATATATTTTAGTCTGCGGAAAGACAAATCGACAACAACATGCGCCACAAAGATATCACTTGGTACTCCAGCCTTGGCAAAAAAAAACAAGCAAACCCAAATTTTGTTCCATTTTGAAATATTACTTTAAAGCATCTTCAATAAGAGTACATAGAGAATTTTATAGACCAATGATTTATACCTTATTTTTTTATCAATGAAGTTTCATGAGGTGTCTTAGAAGGTATCAAAATTCATGATACAGTACCTTATTTAATGTACCGTATCATCAATTTAATATTACATTTTCTGTATATCAAATTAAATATAATGTAACACTTGTTAGTAATGATACACAAAATAGCAAAATATATATGAGTTGCATAAATATTACATGACATTATATAAATTACTTTTTAGTAATGTAAAATACCCAAAATGATATCAGCATTCAAGATGCTAAAATTATGAGTCACAAATGCAACGTCACAAGCCCTTATTGCCAATTGGACAAAATTTATATTTTTTGGCAAAAATTAATTACCGACTGGAATTATTATAAAAAAAGAAGCTTATATTCAATTAAAAGTAAAAACAAAAATTATTGCATCTCATTCAATATAACGAAAAAGATATAATTTAGTGAAAGATAACGATGAACACTAAAACTAGATTGAAGAACGGATCAACTTTGATTCGATTGAACGAAATATATGTAACACAAATAGTTATGGAAATAAAATAAAATCAATAAATAAATTAAGAGACCAAATAAATATATAAATAACGTATAATAGAGTTAATGGACCAAATATGTACAAGTTAGTTTCTATTAAAAGTTTAAAATCATTTTTCTCTATTTAATTATATATATTTAAAAAAAAAAACACAATTTGGGGCACATGTGACCCGTGCAGACACTAAGGCCTTATCTGAGGCAAGATGAAGAGAGTAATCATCCTTGATACCAAAAAAATAAATTCAAAATATAGGACCCAACTTGATTTTTTAGCCTTCTAGGGGTCCATTAAGCCCAACAAAAAAAAATATCAATTTTTTTTCCTGTTGTTTCTTATTCTCTCTGCATATGTATCCCTCCCTTCTAACAAGTAACAAGTATTAGATACTTTTGGAAGTTGTTGATAGGATAACAACTTCTTTGAAAAATTGATTTGAGCAGTTAAAAATATTTGAAAGTAATTTTGAATTTTTTTGTACAATTATTTTTGGGTTTTTTTGGTTGATGAATTAAAAAAATCTTCCATAAATTTTAAGACTGCATTTTCTCATAAGAATTTTTCGAATATTGATACGGATGATCCTTTTTCGGAATTAAAATTGTTGCAGTTGTCTTTCTTTTCAATAAGCAAAAATTTATTCAAGAAAATACAACGGATACTCAAACCCATATACATCACAATCTAGAGTTATATAGATTGAATATCTATGAAACACGGACACTTCTCGGATTAGGCGTGTCCGCGTCCGACACATGTCCGTGTCATTGTCCGACACCGACACGACACTTATGATTACACTGAATTATGTCATTTTTCCAAATTATTATCGGTGTCGCCGTGTCCGTGTCGTGTCCGGTGTCCGTGTCGGTGTCCGTGCTTCATAGTTGAATATAATAAAATGGATTTTTCCCACCACTCTGAATAATCCGGAATGTCTAGCCACTCGATTAACAAACAACCCCCAAGATAGAATTTTAACTTGAGCCACAACTTTTATATAATCTACTATTTCTCCTTTAAATACAATTTCATTTCTCATCTCTCAAAGAAGTTTATCTTGTCATTTTTCAATTATTTTTTACAAAATGTGCCGAGTATTTGAAATTCTTAAGTTTGTCAAAACCATAGATTGTTATCCAAATATTTAAATTTATCATTGAATTCGTTTAACTATGTTAGTGACTGATGTATCTCCACAAAGAAGTTTTGTGAATGGTTAGCCATTTTATGTAATTGAGAAAAATGTGATAAAACATATTAATGTCAACGCAATTATTACTGATTTTGCATTTAGAAATGCTCGTATAAATTGTTTTATATAAATATTTAAATATTAAATTAAAAATTCAAATGTTTTTCTAGAATGCAAATTTCATCCTACTTATTAATTAGTTATAGTCCAATTTGTAAGGTCATTCATAAGCTACCAAAATATAAGAAAAGTGTCAATATAATACAAAATGAAACTAGAAAACAATTGATCAACTTTTATTATTATATTTTTGATAATATATTTTTATTAGGGTAGCTAAATATATTTTATACCTTACCCTATAAGTAAAAATATATTACTTTGAAAAAAAAAGGGGACATGTTTAGATTTTTTTACCTCTTTACCACAGTTCTAAAAATTAAGTACCAAAATAACTACTTTGTTTTGTTGTGATTAATTTTTCAGTTGGAAATATCTATTTGGAGAACGATTTCACAACATGTTATTTTTATTTTGTTTATTAGTTGTGCTTCTGATGCCAGGAATTCGTTTTATGATATTTCTATTTCAAGTATAATATTGACCTATGTTTAGTATTCCGACTTAAGTCTAAGTTTTCAACATTAAACATCCAAACAGAGAGATAAAAAAAAAAAAACAAATATTTTTGCAATAAAAACTCTTTTGCTAATTAAAGCCTACTTTTTTATTCTACTATAAGGCTTAGTTGTAACTTTCAAAAATAACGGTGAGTTGTGCGTTGTGATTGTAATTTTAAACTTTTGACAACTATATCGATCTGAATCCACTGCAATTCACACTAATTATGACAATCTATGTTAATACGAACTTCAATTTAAATACCCCTTTTCAAAATTTTCATTTGTCAATTTTTTTTTATCAATTTAGACAAAGTGAAACATAAATTAATTATGGCTTCTTCATATGCTAATAACTCTATTTTTCTCTTGCTTTGTCTATGCTTGAGCTTTAGCACAATTGTATATGGTGGAAATTTTAATACTGATTTTAATATTCTATTTGGAGATAAAAGGGCTAACATACAAGATGGTGGCAATAGTATGACACTTACAATGGATAAATATTCTGGCTCTGGCATTGGTACCAAGAATGAATATTTGTTTGGGAGATTTGACATGCAAATCAAACTTGTTCCAGGGAACTCTGCAGGCACTGTCACTACAATTTATGTATATACTTTTTTTTAACAAAATTGTCCTCATATATGCCCTCTCTTAATTCACATTTATATTAGTTTTGAACTACAATTGATATGGCACTGCAAACCTATACGTTTCAAACTCTAAGAATATCTTATTTGAAATATAGATTCTTAGATCTTGTTCCATCTATCATCAATTAGCGAACTGCAAGAATGTGTAACATTTATGCCAGTAGCCAATTCAAATCATTATATTGCGGAATAAACTATAGATAGGGAAAACTAATTAAAATTATTATGGTAGCAGAATTTAAGGAGATTTTACTTATCGTATGTTTATTTAATTTGATATATGTTTATATATGCAGCTAAGTTCTCAAGGACCACATCATGACGAGATTGATATAGAATTTTTGGGCAACATGTCTGGTGATCCATATATTCTCTCAACCAATTTATATGCCAATGGTAATGGAGGTCATGAGGTGCAATTTTATCTTTGGTTTGATCCCACTCAAGACTTTCACACTTACTCTATTGATTGGAATGCTCAACACATAATGTAAATTTTTTATTTTGCGGCACCTCTCATTGCTGAATTCAAATTTTAGATCACCATCTAAACTTTCTTCTAGAACTAATACTTGTGTTAACTCGTATCCCAAATTTTATATTAGATTACACAAAATTTTAATAAAGTTTTAATATATTAATGATCAATAACTCCAATTAGAAATTAAATGTTAATTAAAACCTCCACAAATTGACCAACATAGCTGATTGGTGCCACAACATTGCACACAATTCAAATCCTAAGATTATATAATTCAATCATTATCATAAATCGATGTCAATGATTTAATTAAAAAGAATTTAATTCCTTTAACCAAAATTATTTCTAAAAGAATATGTAGAAAAGAAGAAAAATTCTATATATGGAGCAAACAATGTACATATATATAACTATATTTCTTATTTTGAATCTATGCAGAATATTGGTGGATAACATACCCATAAGAGTAATACATAATAGGCAAAACATTGGTGTTGCATTCCCAACAAGGCAACCAATGAAATTATACACAACACTATGGAATGGAGATACGTGGGCAACAAGAGGTGGAATAGTGAAAATTGATTGGTCAAAGGCTCCATTCACAGCTGGATTTAGAAACTTCAATGTCAATGCATGCATTCCTAGTCCATCAAATAACTGCTTAAGTTTCAATGGTGGAAAAAATAAAGGTCTTAGTTCTAAAACAAGGAAGCAACTTAAAGTGATTCATTCAAAATGGGTTGTTTATGATTATTGTCGTGATTTTAGACGTTATGCTCGTGGTCTTCCTTATGAATGTCGCAAGACAAATAATCGTTTAGGTGATCTCTAAGATGAATATTAGAGAGATTTTGTACAATCATGGTGCATATTGTGGCCAAATATATACCGTGAAGTAATATACTTTAATTGTTTTAGATAGTTAAAAAATGTCCAATTTATTTATTGTAGAATTTTAATTTAGTACCCATTAAAAAGACATGTACCAATATTGATGTCTCTTGCAAAATTTATTCAAAATTTAAATTTATTTAAAGTTAATAATATTAAATAATTGTGTCTTAAATACTATAACAATAAAGCTTTATGGTATTGAAATATTCACTTTTTTTATTTGTTAAGTATATTTTATAGTTTTAATTTTTTTTGCAAAAACATATATATATTGGACTGGGGTAAGGCCCAAAAATAAAGATATAGGCTCAAATGATCAAACGGCCCAAACATACAACCCATCAAATTCAAATGAATAAACCTGGCGGGAAAACAAAACAGAGGCGACACGCCCCGACGACGACGCCCTCGCCTCAGACGTAACCGCATTCGTAGAAACTTCACCGGCAAGTCAACACGTGGAGAGGAATAACCACCCCCTACCTCCATGATCACCACCAAAACAGGAAGATACCGCTCATCATCACCGTGTATGAGTCGGAGGAGAAGGAAGAAACCGCCACGATCATGGGGTTCCCATGATCGTGGAACTCCATAACTACTACCTATTGAAATCTATAAATAGGAGAACATACTTCATTGTAAGAAGGACCCGGATCATTTTTTTATATAATATACAGAAATGCTACACAATTCTGGAGAATTACTCATTTCTTAGATACGGTCCAATTATTTATCACCCCCCTTATTTGTTCACCAGAACATTTTGGCGCCCACCGTGGGGCTGCGGTAAAACGATTCCCAGCCTACCACTTCTTAGAGAGGGATATCTCCCAACATGACGGGAGGAACGCCCAACCACGGCACTGGTTCAGGCTCTGGTATGACCTTAACAGAGGCTGTCACCGAATTGAGGCGGCTTCAAGACAAGGTAACAACCATGGACCAAGAAAAAGCCAACAAAGAAAACGACAAGGATGAAGACGAAATCAACGATTCCCAACCCTTGTCACAAGTCCTATGGGACGCCAGAGTCCCAGAAAACTTCAAAACCCCACATCTCCCAGTATTCGATGGAAAAATCGACCCGTCAGAGCACCTAATGGCAGTGGGAACTCAAACCGCCATCATAGGCGCCGCTGACCACCTGAAATGTAAACTACTCTCAGGTACCCTGAAGGAAGCAGCGTTAAGATGGTACATGAACTTACCAAAGAATTCCATTGAAAGTTGGACAGATTTCCAGCGAAAGTTCATCCAACAGTTTTCAGGATCAAAACACATCAAGGTCACGGCCACTAGCCTCTTCACCACTCGCCAGAACCCCGCTGAGACTCTGCGCGAGTATCTGGCAAGGTTCTGCGAGGCTACCATCAAAGTATCCAACCCCAACCAGGAGATGTTCGTAGCAGCATTCCACAACGGCTTAAAAGCCGGTCATTTCAACGAATCCTTAGCACAAAAGCCAGCAACGTCAATGCAGGAAATCATCAAGAGAGCAGAGTGTTACATCAAGGGCGAAGAGAGCAACGCCGAGAAAAGATCTAGAGATGCGAGGGAAAGGGAACCACCCAACAGGAGCCACAAAGGCCCCGATTTTTATTCACAGAGGCGACGTCAGCCAGATCACAGAGGGCAGGAGCCCCACAGGAAACCATACCATCAGCAAGGGAGGCGAGACATGGTCAGGTTCCCAGAGAAAGAATACACGCCTTTGAACAGAGCACGAGTTTATATTCTAGACGAGATACTCGAAGCAGGACTCACCAGGTTACCCCAGAGGAGAGGAAAAGAATATCAATTGGGACAAAACACGAATGCATGGTGCGCATACCACAGATGCAAGGGACATGACACCGAGAAATGCTTCAGATTAAGAGACCTTATAGAGGAACTAATAAAAAGTGGCCATCTAAGGAAGTTTTTAGAGGACGCCGCTGACGGGAAGGTCGTAGTCCCAAAAGTACGAAGAGACCCGCAGGGAAACCAAGAGGAAAACCCAGAAGGAGAGAAAGTAAGAATAGCAGTTAACACCATTGCCTGAGGTTTCGCGGGTGGAGGCGAATCAAGTAACGCCCGTAAACGATATGTGCGGCGCTCAGTTTTCGAAGCAAAATTTGTAGGACACATTTCTATCTCACCCACTCCAGACCTATCCTTCACCAAAGAAGACAAAAGGGAAGTTATGCCCCATGACGACGACCCATTGGTAATTCAAGTCCAAATCCTAAACTGCGACGTGAAAAGAGTGCTTATTGACTCAGGAAGTTCAGCGGACATAATGTACTGGGAAGCCTTCAAAGCCATGCAACTATCAAATGAACACCTACTACCCTACAACGGCACGCTAGTGGGCTTTGCAGGCGAACAGGTGGAGGTCATGGGCTACACCACGTTGCTTACAACGTTCGGAGAAAAAGACCAAGCCAAGACCATCAAAGTGCGATACCTGGTAGTAAAAACACCTTTCACGTCATACAACATCATCATTGGACGACCAGCTTTTAACACTTTAGAGGCAGCCATGTCAACGCTCTACCTATCAATAAAGTATCCACTTGAAGACAGGAGAGTAGGAACCATCAAGGGAGATCAAGCCCTGGCAAGGCGTTGTTACGAGTCAAGCTTGAAAATAAAGCACAGAGCAACCAACCCCCCAGATCCCGCTCGCCCTATTTCTCAAAAGGGCGGAGTCAATGTGATCAGCCCTCTAGATTTGGATCCAAGAGAAGAATTTCAAGATAGGAGAGTGAGTCCCATAGAAGAACTAGAGAAAGTCCAAATTGGCGAGGCGACACACCAGACAACCAACATTGGCACATCCTTACAACCTGAAGAGAGAGAAATGATCCTGGCGACACTCAAGAAGAACATCGATCTATTTGCATGGCATCCTTCAGACATGCCAGGGATAGACGAGACGATCATCACCCACAAACTATCCATCTCCCCCGAGACAAAACCCGTCTCACAAAAGAAAAGGAAAGTCGGCGAGGAAAGAAGAGCGGCCATCACGGAGGAAATAACAAAGCTAAAAGAAGCAGGATTCATAGAGGAAATTAAATATCCATCGTGGCTAGCGAACGTCGTGATGGTGAAAAAGGCAAATGGAAAATGGAGAATGTGCGTCGACTTCACAGACTTGAACAAAGCATGTCCAAAAGATCCATACCCCTTACCCAACATCGACAGATTGATAGACGGAGCATCAGGATACAAAACGCTCAGTTTCATGGACGCATACTCAAGATACAACCAGATCAAGATGAATCCCGCCGACGCTCCCCACACGGCATTTATGACCAACACTTGTAACTACTTCTACAATGTCATGCTGTTTGGTCTAAAAAATGCAGGAGCCACTTACCAGAGGTTAATGGATAGAGTATTTTCGGAGCAGATAGGAATAAACCTAGAGGTCTACATCGATGGTATGGTAGTAAAGACAGCGGAAGCAGGCGAGCATGACCAAGATTTAAGTGACATCCTCGCCTCAGTAAGGAAATACAACATGCGTTTAAATCCTTCCAAATGCTCGTTCGGAGTACAATCCGGCAAATTCTTAGGGTTCATGTTAACTAACAGAGGAATAGAGGCGAACCCAGATAAATGCCAAGCGATCATTGACATGAGGAGCCTTACATCAATCAAAGAAGTTCAGCAGCTAACAGGAAGGATTGCAGCGTTATCAAGGTTTTTATCCTGCGCAGGGGAAAAAGCATTCCATTTTTTCTCCACGCTTAGGAAAAGTGAGAGATTTGTTTGGAGCCCTCAGTGCGAGGAAGCTTTCCAAAACTTAAAAGTTTTCCTCGCCTCGCCTCCAATCTTGACCCGCCCGGAGAAGGATAACACCCTATACCTGTACCTCGCCGTTTCGGACAAATCCCTCAGTTCTGCGTTGGTACAGGAGATAAAGGGAGAGGAGAAACCCATATATTTTGTCAGCATGACATTCAAAGGAGCGGAAGCTAAGTATCAAAAGATTGAAAAACTCTCACTGGCAGTAATAGTGACGGCAAGGAAGCTGAGACAATACTTTCAAAGCCACAAAATCATGGTCAAAACTGATTACCCCATCAAAAATGTATTGAGAAAACCAGACCTGGCAGGAAGAATGGTGGCATGGTCAGTTGAATTGTCAGAATTTGACATAACTTTTTCTCCAAGAGGCGCGATCAAATCACAAATACTAGCAGACTTTGTGCTGGAGCTTACGACACCTGCAGAAGAAAGCACGGAACAACCTTGGACCTTATCGGTTGACGGAGCTTCAAACATTAGAGGAAGCGGGGCAGGAATAGTGTTAGAAGGCCCAAATGGAGTCCTCATTGAACAATCACTAAGATTCGCTTTAAAGGCGAGCAACAATCAGGCGGAATATGAAGCTTTGCTCGCCGGAATGAAGCTGGCAAAGGAAATGGACATCACGGACCTTAAAGCAAAAAGCGACTCGCAGTTAGTAACGAACCAAGTATCAGGAGAGTTCCAGGCGAAAGACCCACAGTTAGTCAAATACTTGGAGAAAGTGCGCAACCTGGCGAACCATTTCAAATCATTTGAATTGGTGTACGTACCACGAGAGCAAAACGCAAGAGCAGATTTATTGTCAAAGTTAGCAAGCACCAAAAAACCAGGAAGCAGCAGAACTTTCATTTAGGAAACGATTGCAAATCCCAGCATCACGGAAGAAGCAGTCATGATGATCATTGAAGCGGAAGATTGGAGGTCGCCAATCATAAGATACCTTCAAAAAGACGAATTACCAGCAGCAAAAGAAGAAGCGTATAAGCTAAAGAGAGCGGCGGCATAGTACTCCATGCTAGGCGACAAGCTCTACAAGAGAGGATTTTCAGGTCCAATCCTACTTTGCATAAGTCAGGAGGAAGCCAAAGGAATATTGGAGGAAATACATGAAGGATCGTGTGGAAGCCACATCGGGGCGAGAGCCCTAGCATGAAAAATTCTCAGGGCAGGTTTCTATTGGCCGGAATTACAGTGACGCAGCCAGATACGTCAGGACGTGTGACAAATGTCAGAGGTTCGCAAACTTACACTACGCCCCAGGAGAACCACTGAAATCCGTTCTGTCCCCATGGCCTTTCTTCATGTGGGGGACAGATATCCTAGGACCTTTCCCCGCCTCAGCAGGACAAGCAAAGTGGATCATAGTGGCAATCGACTATTTCACCAAATGGATAGAGGCAGAAGCTCTCTCAAACATCTCAGCGGACCAGGTTAAGAAGTTTTACTGGAGGAAGATCATCTGCAGATTCGGACTACCCAAATACATCGTCTCCGATAACGGAACCCAGTTCGCCAGTGAAAAGGTAGTCCAATTCTGCAAAGGGAAAGGTATACAAAACACTTTCATTTCTGTAGAGAACCCCCAGGCCAATGGACAAGCAGATTCAGCTAACAAAGTAATCTTGAGAGCAATCAAAAGGAGAATCACAAGCAAAGGCGAAGGATGGGTCGCCCACCTCTTACCGATTTTATGGTCATACCACACCACGCCCCAATCTTCAACAGGCGAGGCGCCCTTCACCATGGTACATGGCACAGATGCAATGATTCCCGCAGAGATTAATCCACCAAGCTGGCGAAGAGACACCCTTACGCTAGAGGAGAATTCTGGAGCATTGGAAGAAAACCTAGATTTAATACAAGAACTAAGGGACAAAGCCCACTTTAGGGAGTTCGTTTCAAAACAGAGAGCGGCAAGAAGATACAATACTAGAGTTATAGTAAGGAGATTCAAGGAAGGAGACTTAGTCCTCAAACGACCCATGGGAAAAGACAAAGGAGGAAAATTAGCAGCAAATTGGGAAGGCCCCTTCAGAATCAATGAAGCATTTGAAGGAGGAGCTTACAGGCTGGAAACAGTGGAAGGAGAAGTCCTGCACAGAACGTGGAATGTGGCCAATCTCAGGTTCTACTACAGTTAAAACTGCAACATGAAACGAGGAAAACAACACCACGGCGTACAACTTTCTAATATTATTTTTATAAGTTATTGCATGTGTATCACAAAATGTACTGAAATCTTTCCCTTCCAATTAATAAATAGCGATGGGACACTCTTTTCTCCTATGAAAATAGGAGTTTTTATCGAGGCCCACCGTTTTAAATTCTTTGGTTTTGTGAAGAACTAACATATATGCTGGCGACACGTCCAAAAAGAAAGAAACGAGTTGAAACACCATGGCGTTATCCGTGAATCTTACGAGTAGGAAACGTCAGAAATAGAAACGGCGATATCCGTAAATCTTACGAGTTGGATACGACGGAAACGAGTTGAAACACCATGGCGTTATCCGTGAATCTACGAGTAGGAAACGTCAGAAATAGAAACGGCGATATCCGTAAATCTTACGAGTTGGATACAACGGAAACGAGTTGAAACACCATGGCGTTATCCGTGAATCTTACGAGTAGGAAACGTCAGAAATAGAAACGGCGATATCCGTAAATCTTACGAGTTGGATACGACGGAAACGAGTTAAAACACCATGGCGTTATCCGTGAATCTTACGAGTAGGAAACGTCAGAAATAGAAACGGTGATATCCGTGAATCTTACGAGTAGGAAACGTCAGAAATAGAAACGGCGATATCCGTAAATCTTACGAGTTGGATACGACGGAAACGAGTTGAAACACCATGGCGTTATCCGTGAATCTTACGAGTAGGAAACGTCAGAAATAGAAACGGCGATATCCGTAAATCTTACGAGTTGGATACGACAGAAACGAGTTGAAACACCATGGCGTTACCCGTGAATCTTACGAGTAGGGAACGTCTAAAAAAGACACGGCGCTATCCTTAAATCTTACGAGTTGGATACGACGGAAACGAGTTGAAATGTAACAGCCCGTTTTTCCAAGGCCAAAAAGTCAATAGTTTTTTTTTTTTCTTTTTCAACTAACACTCAGAGTGCGCATAGAATAATTTTCAATGAGCCGACATTCAAATATACAAAAGAACTCATTACCATAAGGTGCTTCGACAAGCAAAATGTATTCCTGAATAATTACAATCCAAGTCTAAGTATTCAAATACTTACAACAAAACAAGTTAGAATCCTATGCCTACACCCAAAAAGCACGGTGTACAACCCACACCGGCGCATAGTCTAACTAAGCCAAAACTCCAACATCTCACTAGGGCCTGGAACAGCCACCGTCGTCACCACGACCTAACCCATCATCTGGGTGGGATGAGCCCGCAAATGAAAGAAAGGGTCACCACAAAATATATAGTATGTATATATATAACCGGTGCGAAAGATTGTACACATAACAATAATTCCACAAACACAAGAGAAAATTCTTAACCACCAAAGCAATTCCCACCAACGGGTTTATATATATAATGCACACCAAGCCTAATGCAGACTTCTAAAATGCGTGGTACTAACCCTAGCTACCACAATGCATGAGTTCCAGAACTGTAGGTCCAACCCCTACTAAAACACCAACGAAATCACAAGGTTAAGGTGGATCCACTCCCGCAATCACACCCTATGGTCCACTCCCGCAACCATGTATCGAACTCAACAAAATCACAAAGGATTAAGGTGGATCCACTCCCGCAATCACACCTCATGGTCCACTCCCGCAACCATGTATTGAACTCAATAAAACCCTATAAGAATCAGGTGGGTCCACTCCCGCATCCACACCTCGTAGTCCACTCCCGCCACTACGCACTAACAATGCATGAGCATACGATTCCCCATGTATACTAATGCAACAAATACATACCTCCCTAGCATATGTAAACCATCCCAACAACATACATACATATCCAATCATATGTAACAAACCACAACAAACATACATACATTTCCAATCATATGTATTCACCCACATGTTCATACATACATCTCCAATCATATGTAAAACAACGCACGTATGGTAAACACTTTCTCATCACGAGAATACATAACACATACATGCCAAACACACAAACACGCATCACCGAAAATAACCAACAAACATGTTATAACTCAGTGAAAAGACAGAAATAAAGTGATGCCCTTACCTCAGCAAGCTTCCGTTAACTTTTCTCGCATAATTCTACAACTCGCGCTTCCTAAAATTAAGCAGCGTACAATCAATAAAATACTCCCAACGTATCCTATCGAAACGAAACTCATTCTCTAAGTTCTAGGGAGGTCTAAGGTACTTTCTAAAACTATCCCATAGTGATTTCGAGTTCTTCTCATAGTGATTAAAAATTCCCAAAGTTAATTGCACTATTTCTCGCCACGCGAAAATATTTTCGTTTCAAAACAAACTAAGAAACACTTTGATTCCTAACTCCAAGGCAATCAATTTTCACATACTAAAACCATTTGAAAACAACCCAAAAACTCTTTGAAAATTTTCACAAAAATAAAAGTTTACTTGCGCCACAAGTTACAAGTTTTTCCTCTCAAATAAAATGGCCATAACTCGCTCATTCTTTATCCGATCGAGACGAGCCATACGCCGAAATCATCGTCTCGAAACGATGGATCAAATGTTTAAGTTTCCAGGTCACAAAACAATTTTAAAATGACTTAAATGTCCTTCAAGATTTTCGACCAGAATTGGAATCAAACCAAAATATTGTTTTTCACAAAACAAACATAGTTTAAAACACTCCAATCATCACTAGTTTTCTCAAATTGATCAAGCACTCACACCAATTTCATTTGAATCAAAAATGCCAATTTTCTACAAGACTTTGCAAAAATTTCACTTGTTCAATCAAGCCACAAGCTACTAGTTTTCTTTCCAAACAAAACCTCTAAATTATTCGAAAGAAAACCATGATCATGCCTTCCCAATTAGGGCTTAAAATTTAGAAATCTCATGGACATATACATAATATGCCACGGCCAAATTCCAAAAACAAGGCTAGTTCCCATTTTTTTCATTTCAAAAGCATAGGATTAATCCTTTAGTTACCAAAATCACTTAATTGAATGAACAAAACATTTTCATAACACAATCCACAATTCAAAATAGTTTTTCCTAGTTTCTCATGAACACAAAATATTTTTTTCTTGTTTCTCAAAAACAAAATCATTTATCACACATCCATTTTACTTAAAAGCTCAAAAACAACTTCACTAACACAAACAACAAGTAAAGATTCATGTTCTTGATCAATATAAATTTTTCTTATCAAACACTAACAAGAATTTTCATGAGATTCTCATCCAACCATGGAAATCAAAATAACTAAGCTTAAACATCCTAGATATTCACTCATGAACAACTTTCAAGCAAGAGAAATCATTCATCAACAATTTCTCACAAAATCCTCTCAAGAACATAATCTAACAATCCATCAAACTCTATGATTTTAGCTAGCTAAGAGATGAAAGAAGTCTAGTTACCTTAGAGGAGATGATTTCCTTTTGATCTCTATGATCCAACAAAACAAATATCCAAAGCTTTGGTGATGTAATGAAGGATTTATGATGATGGAGACAAAGGGTGGAAAGCCACAGCAAAAGAGAGAAAGAAGAGTGAAGTTTTTGTGATTTATTTTCTAAGTCCACTACTTAACAAAGTCTTGCTAGATTATGGCCATTGGATCAAATAGTGAAAGCTTCCAAGACTAATCCCTAGCCCTTGGATCAATCCAAGTCTATCCTCACAAGATATTTCCCACAACCTCTTACAACGAAACGCACGCTCAGTTCTCGCGCATCGCGACGAACGAAACTCGCAAAAACAGAAAACCTACAGAAAGAACGTCTATCGTTTTTCCATTCCAAAACTTATCGTCGAATCTTTTTCCGCGACTGTAATTTTCTTCCATACCTTAGAAAATTAATCTCAGGACATATCCTAACTCACGCAGATATATGAAACTTCCATCCGAAACCTCACTTAAAACAGACGCAGTAAGATTTTCCATCAGCGGGTAAAATCCTACTCGTTTTTCCAAAAACAAGAATAATCCAAATCTCGTCATTCTGACTTCACAGAAATCTCCTCATACTTAAAAGAGGATCACGACCCGAAAGTCTGTGCCTTTCCAGCGCACGAGCACAAAACAGGCTCCGTTTCAGCAAAAATCTCATTTATACGACGATACACACAAAACCGTTCTACTAAAAACCCTAAAACTTAGCCGACGCTAAAGTTCCTTAGAAAAACTGTACCGTGAAATCTTGGGTCTTACATGAAACACCATGGCGTTATCCGTGAATCTTACGAGTAGGAAACGTCAGAAATATAAACGGCGATATCCGTAAATCTTACGAGTCGGGTACGACGGAAATGAGTTGAAACACCATGGCGTTACCCGTGAATCTTACGAGTAGGGAACGTCTAAAAAAGAAACGGCGCTATCCTTAAGTCTTACGAGTCGGATACGACGGAAACGAGTTGAAACACTCTGCCTCCTCGCTTTTGTGCTTGTGATTGACAAAAAAAGTAAAAATAAGGTTGAAATCCCTAGGCGTTACCCTTTAAACTTTTTAGTGGGGGGCGTCCAGAATATTAAAATCAGGTTGAAATCCCTAGGCGTTACCCTTTAAACTTTTGAGTGGGGGGCGTCCAGAATACCAAAGCATGGTTGAAAGTCCAAAACGTTACCCATAAAACTTACGAGTCGGGAACGAAGAAAATACAAAAAGAAAAACGTATCAAAGCATCAAGGCGCAACCTATCAAAGGGGTGACGCCCAAAGCAAACGTTATAGAGGAAGAATAAAGGTAACTTTAGCATATGTTATTATATTCAGTTATTTCACCATAAAAAAACAGGCAGAAGCACTACTCAGACGATCATTCAAAATAAAGATTGAAAGACAACGAAAGCAACAACAAAGTTATTCAAAATCTGATTTCATTCATTGAGGATAGGATACAAATTCAAAGAAAACTACATCAAATTTGCATACAAATTCAAAGAAAACTACATCAAATTTGCATACAAATTCAAAGAAAACTACATCAGATTTGGATACAAATTCAAAGGAAATTACATCAAATTCAAAAGGGTGTACGAAGTGTTAATACTACACGCATCAACACTCGCATAAACAACTTGTTTATCAGCCGATTATTGAAAAGTGTACGAGTGCTTAACTTACTACTACAATAAGCATCAACACTCGCATAACTCTAAAAAGAATCGGAACCCCTGGCATTATATTTCCACTTTGACAAGTCAGAGCAGGGGATCCCGATCCATCATCCTCGTCCACAAGGGACGTCACTTGGAGGTTTTCACCTTCGAAGATTTCGGTGTCCTTGCCGCAGATTCCACAGTGATTTGGGAACCCTCATCTTCAGGTGGAGGAGGCCCATAAGCGTAGAACTCCTCATGAACGTAGGTCTTCAAGAACGCAGCATAATCTTCATCAATGTCATCAGAACTCGAAGAACTTGGCGAAACCGGAGGTTGTTTCACCTTAACCTTTCTGGACGCATTGGTACGTCTAGACAAGGAAGCAGAAGCCTCTAATGTCTTCTTCCCTTTCTGGGATTTAGACCTCTTAGCGACAGTTTTCTTAGAATTTTTTCTATCCATCTCAAATTGGTGAATAAGAAGGAAGAGAAGTATCGATTGAAAGATGGTGAATGGAAAGAAAAGAAGACAAACGCTATTTATAAACAGGGGTGGGAGAAACTTAACCTAAGTAACTGCATCCGAAATTAATTGAGAAGATAGTTACAACCACCACAATAAAAGGGGATTGGCCGTTCCAATAGGCGCGCGAGAATCAAGGAAGACCCAACAGAAATTTCTGACCGGTCAAAGCATAGGAAATCACGCCATATGGGGCGTCATATCAAACGACGCCACAGAAGTCACACCTCATCTCGCCTCTGAGCAAAAAGCAGAAGAAACATACATTTTAAACAACATGGATAACAGTTAATATCAAATCAAGAAAAATAGCGAAGACAAGGGTAAGAAAAATATCCATCAAACTACAGAAGCCGCTGAAGGGCACCAAAGTACTATCATTACAAAATAAACCCACGCAGGGGCAATCAGCAAAATATATCAAACCCTCGCAGGGGCGACCATAAAGTCTAATCAACAAAACGACAAACAACAAAAATTAAATAGCAAAGAGAAGAAGGAAACTATCCAGTGACAGGAGACTCTTCATCAGGCGACGCCTTGGGTGACGCCTCAACATCCGGCGTGTCTTGGACTACATGCTCAGGAGCAGAAGGCACCAGCTTGTCGCCCTCAACCACCAACATGGCATCCGCCTTTCCAAGCTGGTCTCTGTCAATCTCAGGGAAGAGAACCTTCACCTGATCCAATGCAAGCTGGAAACCCTCCTCGAACTGCTCCCCAATGGTCGCCTCCAGGGTATCCTTTGTAAGTGCACCAGTTCATCCTCATGTTTTAATAATTGTCAAAACACATGAAAATAAAGTAGAACATATTTTGGCAATGTTACAAATGACTTGACAGCGAAAAACTATTTTTAAACTTTGAAAAACTGAGTTTTAGGTATTATGTATCGATACATAAACATGTGTATCGATACAAATGTCCTGAAATTACTTCAGACTGATTTTGTGCAATTTGTATCGATACATCTATCACTTGTATCGATACAAAAGTGATCTCTCAGAGGCAGAGAGTCACCTGTGTATCGAATCATGCTTGCATGTATCGATACACACTCACTTCTCTCAAAAATCAGAGAGTGCATGATGTATCGAATCATGCTTGCATGATTTGATACATATCAGTCAAGATTTCAAGAAACTGATATATGTATCGATACATATACATCTTTGTATCGATACATAGGTCAATATTTTCAATTTGAACGCTGGTCAAAGGGTTTGTATCGATACAAACCATCATTTGTATCGATACACGTATGTTGAATTTTGCCCAAATTTGCTCAATTCTATTCTCTCTTTAAATAGCAATGTGATGTGTCATTGTAAAGTGAGGAAACTAGTGTGAAAGATCAGAAAACGCTTTGGGTTGCAAATTGAGTGAGAATTTGAATCAAAGGTTTCATTCAACACAAATTCATCATCTTCATCAAAGGTTGCAATCAAAATTGAAGTTTGAGTATGGGATCAATTCAATAGAGGTTGCATTTTTGTGTGATAACGTTCGATATGGTTCGCGGTGAATCAGAATCGTAGTCGGGTTGGATTGTGTGTTGAAGGTTCTAGTTTCTCTCAAAGGATTCAAGATCGTGCTTGTCTTGAAGGATCGACAACAAGAAACGAAGGACTCAGCTGGACGATCGAGTGCGGTTTGGCACGGGTCGGATCGTTGGAATCAGAGGGCGAAGTTTCGTTGTGTGTCGAGGTTGTGTTGCATAGTTTACTTTTTGTCTCGTTATAGGTTTATAAGATTCAATTGTAAACTGTGCACGTGTTGTTAATCATTTTTGATCTATATACTCTCAAATAACCCGTTTGGTTATTTGGGGGGAGACGTACTCGGACAAACGCGTGGACGACGCGAAATCCGGGGAACTCCCTAATCAAATCGTTGTGTGTTTCTCTCTCTCTCTCTCTCTCAATATTTTACTTGTTATAATCTCATTGATTTTTTGAATCGATTGAATTTTTCATGTTCATATTGGAACATCAAAAATTCAATTATTATGCTTGATTGTGATTGTGTTTAATTTGATATTGTAACTTGCTTGGGACTGAAATTAGTATATAGTTTATATTCGAAGTTTGAACGCTATCGTTTCGAATCTTTTCATCAAACATTCAAAGGCTTATACTACTTTTCTTTTGGACAATCGGTGCATAGACTACCGATCCGGTGGTTTTCCGTTTGCGCTTGATTGAAACAAATAATTTTTTAAAAAAAACGCAATTGTTTCAAGGTTCACTTATTCAACCCCCCCTTCTAAGTGATAGCCAAGTAGTCTAACAAGTGGTATCAGAGCCCGGTTCGATTTTAAACGATTAAACCGTGTAATTTGTGCCAATTATTAGAAAACATGGCTTTTGCACTGAAAGGGGCGTATAATAGGGCTCCTATATTCAATGGCGATCACTTTGACTATTGGAAAAGTAGTATGCGTATTCACATCAATTCTTTTGATGGTGAAGTGTGGAATGCTATTGAGAATGGTCCGTTTGTTCCAACTATCACGGATCCTCATGGCATTGTCGACAATAAGCCTATGGCACAATGGAAGGATGATGAAAAGAAAAAGGTCAATTACGATGCAAAGGCACAAAACATACTTATTTCATCCCTTGGGATTGAACAATTTTATCATGTGTTGCATTGCTCTACGGCCAAAGAAATGTGGGATTCATTAGTCACTCATTTTGAGGGAACTAATGAGGTCAAAATTTCGAAAATAAACACCTTAACTCAAGAATTCGAATTGTTTCATATGCAAGATGGTGAAACCATTGCGGATATGCACCAAAGATTTGTAAAAATTACCAACAAGTTACATGGTCTAGGTAAACCAATCACAAATCAAGATGCTACTAATAAGATTTTGAGATGTCTTAATAGGTCATGGCAACCAAAGGTCACCGCAATCAAAGAAGCGAATGATCTTACAACCTTGAGTCTCACAACCTTATTTGGTAAGCTAACGGAACATGAACAAGTGCTTAATTTGTTGGAAAAGCATGAGAAAGGTGAGAAAAAGGAAAAACATAACGAAAAGGAAAAAGAAAAGGATAAGAGGTCCATTGCTCTAAAGGCCTCCAAATCCAAGTCCAAAAAGGTTGAACAAGTGGAGAGTAGCTCAAGCGAAGACGATTCCGATGATGAGGAAATGGGACTCTTCGTTCGACGCTACAATAGATATGTGAGAAAGAATGGGATAAGACATTCCGATGACAATCTTAAGAAGTTTCGGAAAGATAGTGGTTACCGCCGGAAGAATGAAGATGCTAGGTTCTCCAAAAAGGGAGCATGCTATGAATGTGGCCAAGTTGGTCATTTCAAGCCGGATTGCCCCAAGCTCAAGAGAAAAGAGAAGGAGTCACCTTCATTCAAAAAGGGAAGCAAGGACAAAGGAAAGAAAGCATATGTTGCATGGGAAAGTGGAAGCTCATCTTCCTCTTCATCATCAAGCTCTAACTCAAGTGATGAAGATGCATTGGCAAATGTGTGCCTATCATCCCATGATCGCAAGAAACTTGCTCCTAAAAAGGTAAACCAAAATCCCTCTAGCTCATATACGCTTTTAGAATATCATGAGTTACAAGTCGCTTTTGAAAAGTTAAACAAAGAAACTAAAGAAGCTTTTCAACGACTAAAAGGTTTAATGGAAGTTAATAAATACCTTGAGGCAAAAGTTTCGGAAACGGAGCTTGAGTTGAAAGCTCTCAAAGAGTCTATGCTTCAAAAACCTCTTGTGACTTATGATACTTGTGGTAACAATAATACCGGATGTGATGGATGCTTTTACTTACGTAGAGACTTACGAAAGTTACAAGATAAGCTAAAAGAACCATCCAAGCCGGAGATTACTTTTGCAATTGATCCATCTAAATTCAACAAATCATTGAAACCTAGTAATAAAAAGTATAAATTTGTTGAAAAGTATCCTAAGAAAAGTAATCCTCATATCGTTTGTCATTATTGTTGTGACAAGGGTCATACTATTGCAAAATGTCAAGCTCGAAAAGTCTTGGTACCAAAAGGCAAATTGCAATGGTTACCTAAGTTAGGCAATAATGTCTCTACTAACCAACTAGGACCCAACATGAGTTGGGGACCTATTTCAAATGTCTAAGTATGTAGGGAAGCGTCTTGAAGCCATTGACAAAAGACACCGACAACAATGGAGTTCAAGACTTACGAACAAGGAGAGGAATGAGTAAAGCTTCAACTCAACATTTACAATGGTTTGGAAATTGATCACTTCTCCACCTAACACTCAAGGGAAGATTCTACTCTCTACCTTTGCCTTTATACTTTTACTTTACTTAGCATTTGTACTTTGATTCATATACACAACTTATATATTAATATGATACTTGTCTTGATAGTTGTCTCATCCTTCGTTTCCAAGAATTTTGCTCAAAGATATTGATAAGTTTTTGAGACTCATACGTTTTAAATGGGGATTTGACAAAAATCATTACAATTACCATATTAAGTTTATACTTAGGTTTGTATATGTTTGTTTTGTTCTTATATATATGACTTTGTGTGCATAGATAGACATATATTTTTCATATGATTAATTTTGGTACTTTGATTCATTTATGTGGATGTTTTATCATGCATATATGGTTTAACATGTGTTCTCATGTTATAATGTGCTTTGGTATTTTGTTTTGCTCACATACATAAGAATGTACCTTATTGGTTATATGTGTTTCATACATACATGTTATTAGGAAGTCATAAAAATTATATTTGAAACTTATATGTTCATGTATTTTGAGAAAACTTGAAAATAATACATTTTGGATCGATACAAATAAACATTGCATGGATACATGTTGGTTATTTTTCAAATTTTCAAAATTAACTGATATGTATCGATACATATGATGCTTGTATCGATACATAGCTCTTCAGTTTGGACAGAACGCAACTCATGTATCGATACATGCTTGCATGCTTCGATACATGCTTCAGAAAAACCAACTTGTATCGATACAAACATACATTTGTATCGATACAAACGCGTAAAAACAGATTTATGTATCTATTTTCACTCATTCATTCATCAAACACCCAACACTTCTTCTTCTACACGAAAATCTAATCAAAAACCCTCATTCCCAAATTCTCAATTTCCCTCAAAACTCAACCAAAACTCACAAAACTTGACACTAAACCACTTCAAATTCTTTGCTCATTCACATTCCTTCATCAATATTGTGGTTCAAGTCTTCAATATCTTCACATTCAAGACAAGGGTTTTCAATTTTGGTGTGTGTGGAATCTTCTTTTTCTCAACTCTCAACAAGGTAACATTACTCTATTCTTCACTTTGATAATGGCTACTAGCAATAGAAGCAAGAATAATGCTAGGACTAAGATTATAAGGGATAGTGATCATGAAGAAAACTTTAGGCAAGAGAATTTTGTCCATGAGAATTACCTAAACTTCTACATTAGAAATTGTAAGGAAAAGAAGGTAATCCCTCAAAATGTTGTTGATCTTGAAAACCTTGAGGGATTGCACTTAAGTGAGGTTGCTGAGATCATTAAGAGAGAAAATCTCTCTACCTTTTGTAACTTGAAGAGAGCTTACATAGAAGATTTGGTTAGGATTTTCTATTCTGGATTACAAGAGAGAGATGGTGCTGAATTTGAATTTTGTATAGGAAAGAAAATTTTCAAATTTTCTAACAATCTTTGGTTGAAACTTTTTGAGTTGGAAACCGGTAAAAATTTACAAAGGGTCACCGATGTTGATGGTCCTAAGTACAACATGAATGAGTTTGCAAGTACTCTAACTAGGAACGGTAAAAGCCCAAATGGGAAGGCCGGTAGACTCAATAAAGGTCCAAGAGTCTTACTTTGGATTGTGAATCATATTCTAAGACCTAGAGGTGGATCTTACTCTCGACTTGATTGGAAGGACATTGATCTCATGTACCTTATGATGGAAAGGAAGAAAATGGATTGGCCACACTACATTGTGAGTCGCTTGTTTGCTTTGAGAGATTCTAAGAAGGATCATTGTTTTGGATATTCAAGTTGGATCATCACTATCTTAGACCACTTCAAAATAACCTACAAAGTGGCGGGAGCTTGGATTATTCCAAAAAGAGATCAAATTTTTAGCATCACTCAAATGAAAAAGATGGATTATAAGTGGAATGATGAGAAGGAAGACTATGAGTTTTGTGGAAAGGACGATGAAGAGGAAGAACCAAGTCTTGGTAATGAAGAAAGGGGTAAGAGACAAAGGGTTGAAAATCATGAAAGTGAGAACATAGAGAGTGCTGGCTCGGAAATTAGCAATGGTGCAATCATGGAGATGTTGAAAGAAATGAATTTAAGACAAGTGAACTTCCAAAATGAGGTCACCATTAGACTTAATGATATGCATGCCTATAATGTTTCAAGGTTTGATCATCTACAAAACCAATTGGATGAATGCATCAAGCAACAAGCTCCCATTGATCAATACTTCAACTCCCCTCCTTCTAACCCGGATGGCATGAATGATGAGAACAATACTTGAATTTGTTTTATCGCATTTCTTTTTCTCGTACCACATGAACTATTTTACCATGTTATTTCTTATGACTTCTTATTTTCGATTTGGTTGTACGGATAATTTTTAATGTTGTCGTGTTTTTTGACAACATTCACTTTTGATTGAATGACTTGGTATTTGGATAATTTGGTGTGTATGGATTAATTTCTTGTGTTTATGCATTGGTTGCATTGGTTTGTTTATTTCGTCCCATATTTGGATATGTTGGTTGATTTAAAATGTCGATGTGTTACAATATTCATGCGTTGGTTTTGGTTTGTCATTCTACATTCCATATTTGTCATGAAATTTTGGTATTCGTCATTGATATATTTTGGCATATCTTTGTATGTATTTATTTTGGTTAGGAACTTCTATCATATAAGTGCATTTCGACAAATGTAAGTGCACTATATGACTTTGGATTAAAATTGTTTGAACACGATACTTCTAATAGACTCTCTTCTTCTTTTTGATATTGTCAAAGGGGGAGAGATTTGGATGCACAAGCTAAGGATGAATAGCTAAAAGAATCTTGAACATTATCTACTATGACAATCGCATTATGGCATCAACTCAGGGGGAGCGTGTTTATTGTTAGCGAGCGTGCTTATTGTTAGCCTTGGTGTATTTGCGTCTGTATACATATTGCTATTTTATTGCATATTAGGTATAGGCTTAGTTAGCTTATGCATAGTTTTGACAATTATCAAAAAGGGGGAGAATGTAAGTGCACCAGTTCATCCTCATGTTTTAATAATTGTCAAAACACATGAAAATAGAGTAGAACATATTTTGGCAATGTTACAAATGACTTGACAGCGAAAAACTATTTTTAAACTTTGAAAAACTGAGTTTTAGGTATTATGTATCGATACATAAACATGTGTATCGATACAAATGTCCTGAAATTACTTCAGACTGATTTTGTGCAATTTGTATCGATACATCTATCACTTGTATCGATACAAAAGTGATCTCTCAGAGGCAGAGAGTCACCTGTGTATCGAATCATGCTTGCATGTATCGATACACACTCACTTCTCTCAAAAATCAGAGAGTGCATGATGTATCGAATCATGCTTGCATGATTTGATACATATCAGTCAAGATTTCAAGAAACTGATATATGTATCGATACATATACATCTTTGTATCGATACATAGGTCAATATTTTCAATTTGAACGCTGGTCAAAGGGTTTGTATCGATACAAACCATCATTTGTATCGATACACGTATGTTGAATTTTGCCCAAATTTGCTCAATTCTATTCTCTCTTTAAATAGCAATGTGATGTGTCATTGTAAAGTGAGGAAACTAGTGTGAAAGATCAGAAAACGCTTTGGGTTGCAAATTGAGTGAGAATTTGAATCAAAGGTTTCATTCAACACAAATTCATCATCTTCATCAAAGGTTGCAATCAAAATTGAAGTTTGAGTATGGGATCAATTCAATAGTGGTTGGAGTTTTGTGTGATAACGTTCGATACGGTTCGCGGTGAATCAGAATCGTAGTCGGGTTGGATTGTGTGTTGAAGGTTCTAGTTTCTCTCAAAGGATTCAAGATCGTGCTTGTCTTGAAGGATCGACAACAAGAAACGAAGGACTCAGCCGGACGATCGAGTGCGGTTTGGCACGGGTCGGATCGTTGGAATCAGAGGGCGAAGTTTCGTTGTGTGTCGAGGTTGTGTTGCATAGTTTACTTTTTGTCTCGTTATAGGTTTATAAGATTCAATTGTAAACTGTGCACGTGTTGTTAATCATTTTTGATCTATATACTCTCAAATAACCCGTTTGGTTATTTGGGGGGAGACGTACTCGGACAAACGCGTGGACGACGCGAAATCCGGGGAACTCCCTAATCAAATCGTTGTGTGTTTCTCTCTCTCTCTCTCAATATTTTACTTGTTATAATCTCATTGATTTTTTGAATCGATTGAATTTTTCATGTTCATATTGGAACATCAAAAATTCAATTGTTATGCTTGATTGTGATTGTGTTTAATTTGATATTGTAACTTGCTTGGGACTGAAATTAGTATATAGTTTATATTCGAATTTTGAACGCTATCGTTTCGAATCTTTTCATCAAACATTCAAAGGCTTATACTACTTTTCTTTTGGTCAATCGGTGCATAGACTACCGATCCGGTGGTTTTCCGTTTGCGCTTGATTGAAACAAATAATTTTTTTTTTAAAAACGCAATTGTTTCAAGGTTCACTTATTCAACCCCCCCTTCTAAGTGATAGCCAAGTAGTCTAACATCCTTGTCAGATTCCCACTTGGTCTTTTCCTCCCTCAAAGAGGCTAACGCAGCAAGGGCCGCCTCATTATCCTTAGTCAAAGTTTTGATGCGCTCGTCCTTGGCGGTCACGGTCTTAAGGGCGGTCTCACGATCCCGTTGAGCTATCGCCAACTTCTCTTTATACTCCTTGGTCAACCGGGCGATCTCCTCATCATGTTTTTCCTTCAGGGCCTTCACATCACCCTCACACCTTAGCTTGGCGGCTCTGACGTCGTCCTCAAGGGTAGCTAGGTTCTTTTCCACAAGAGCTTCCTTCTCCTTAGCACCGGCAAGCTCAGCCCTTTGACGAGACGCCAGGGCATAGTTTAAAAGCAAACCTTTGAGCTCGTACCCAAGAGCCATCCTCATTAATTCGTCAGATCCGGTGCTATCAAAACGAGCAGAACTCCCCGCCATATCCACCGACCTCGCCAAGAAAGCCTCAGGATCAAAAAGGGGATCCCATGGCGAAGCCCCTCCAGTTTGACTCGCGTCAGCCATAGCCTTATCAGCTGCTGGAATGCCTTCTTTGGGCGGATCCTCGATCTCGACCAAATCCTTATGCCCCTTCGCCAGACTATCATCTTTCTTTGACTTCCGAGACAGAGTCTTAGATCTATTCTTGGCAGGAGACTTAACTTCCCCCTCAATCTTAGGGCTAGAAGTCTTCACTGAGACAGCAATGCGACCATCGCCTCCTTTCCTCTTCTTCTTCTTCTCTTCCACCTCACCAATCTCCAGCTGGCTAAGGACCTCCGCCTTGTCGTCAACCTGCCCCTTCTCAATCTGGGCCTTGCGCGCCCTCGCCTTCTCCAAGAACTGTGCTCTTTGGGCGGGAGTGAGCGTCGACATATCTTCTGTAAAGAAACAAAAAAGGTTTAGTCGCGGAGATAAAAAGGAAAACATACAAAAGGCGAATGGACTCAAAAGATAAACTTACTAAGATATTTATTCATAACGCCAGGGGCGCCATCAGGATCCATAAGGTCCCTTGGACTCATCTGGTTACAAGACTCCAGATAAGCCACGGTGTCCCTCTTAAACTCACTTAGGCTCTCGTAGATGGCGCCTTTAACTAACCTAGGGTTAGAGGTCCAGTGGAAAGGAAAGAGAGGCTCACCCTCAGGCGAGTACATAATGTTTTGAATCCCCTCAGCGCCACGAACACGCAAGAAGGTCTCCTTATAGTTTTTATAGTTAGAGCTGTATAAGCTAAACAAACCCCTATTGGGCTGAGCACTCAGAGAAACAAGGGAATTGGGAGTCAGGTTCTTTATGTGATAAAAAGAGAAGAAGACGGCCACTGAAGGGTCAAGGATATCTAGGCCAAAACAAATCAGTTCAAAAGCCTTGATGAACGACCAACTGTTGGCGCTAAGTTGAGTAGGAGCGAAATTGAGAACCCTGAGCATGGATTGTTGGAACTCAGAGAAAGGGAAGTAAAGGTGAAAATCTTCTATGAACTTGGTATACATGTAAAAAGAGGTTGGGCCAGAAAGAGGCACGCCGGTCACGTACTCGCCCTCACCCACCGGCTCTAGCACAACGTTATCTTCCTCGAAATCCCCTGAAATGTCATACTTCACCCTGAACTCCGCCACTCTCTCAGCACTATCATACGATGAAGACACATCCATGGTTGCGACTTCGGAGCCTACAGCAACTAGGGCAAGCGATTCGTCTCTTCGTTTTCCTGTGAAAGACGAAGGAGAAATTATTACACAATCACTACTACAACTACTACTACCACTACTACTATCATCGCCACTACCGCTCTCAAGATCGCTATGAGTAATAGGAACCCCCAAAAGTTCGGTGAAATAACCAGAATAGTTCAACGATCCGTCAGGCCTAGTAAAGTGATCATGAATTTGGCGTTCTAAAGGACAACCAATAGGGAGAGGACGAGAAGGATCTCCCTCATTAACATCACTAAGATCTCTCAAAATGACCATTTTCACAGAAAAACCCTAGAAACCCTAAGTCGTGAAATAGAAACGAAAAGGAAAAAGGGCAGAAATAGCGGTTTGTACCTGATTTAAAGGAGCGGTTACCACTTGAAATTTGAAGAACGTGGCTAGCGAAAATCACGCGGGAAGTGTATGGAGAACGGTTATGAACGTGCAATCTCGTTGGTAGATGAATCAGAAATTAGCGCAAAGGAAATAACCAAGAGTTTTCGATTGAGATGAAGAATGCGAGATAAAGGAAGCAACGTATATATAGAACCAATGGCACCGGTCGAAGAAAACTATTTGAAAACTTGAAACGTTTAGGAAAGAAAAAAGGTGAAGCGTTGCGATGATTGACGCGTGTCCTGAGGCGAATTGTTATCTCGCCACTTATAAGGTCACGCCCAAAGGCGATGCGTGGAAAACAGAAAATGCAATATCACGAGGAAAGCAAAAACTTCATTAATTACGAAACCAAAGAGTACAACACGAAGGAAATAACAAATACCAAATACAGAGACATCAAAGCATATTACAAGCAAGAAGTCCTAAAGTACTGAAAGGGAAACTACTTAAGCAACGACATAGGCGGCCGAGAC
Organism: Trifolium repens; assembly: GCA_030408175.1. Lineage (NCBI taxonomy): Eukaryota > Viridiplantae > Streptophyta > Magnoliopsida > Fabales > Fabaceae > Trifolium > Trifolium repens. The sequence continues at coordinate 32,824,850 of CP125845.1, read as the reverse complement.
AACATCGGCCTGCAATTCCTCAATCTCCTCCTTATATTTCTTGGCAACTGTGAGGGGGCGAAGTTCCTTCTCCAACACTTCGATGCGATTCTCAACGGCCTCCTCAGCAGACAGATTAAGATATAACGATTCCTCCTGCAGATCAATACTGTCTTTGGTAACAGATATCTTTTGCTCCAACGTGTCTTCAAGTTCGTTATAACATTTGAAAACCGCATTGGTGGTCTCAATGAAAGCGACATCCTTCTCCAAACGTCGAGACAATTCTAAAGCCAAATCCAAGAAGATCTTCTGGTCATTAGTCAAGCGCCACTTGTAATCATTGAGTTCCTCGACGTAAAGCTGAAACTCCCCCACATTGTCTATGAGTTCGTCTATATTTTCCTCCACTTTGTCCCTTACTCGCCTAATAGCAGGCATAGAAGGCGACTCCAGCACAGGGATGGACTTATCCATGGCCATAAGAAATGAAAAGAAAACAACGAGTTAGAAAAAGATATGGAAGATATGGGCAAAAAGCTGAGTCACCATAAGGTCTATTTATAGGAGAGGGGCGACGCATGCCAAGAGAAGCAAGCAGGTAGTTACCCCCACGATCATCACGACTGGCTTAACTCCCACTATCACCACTTCGCCTCTTTGAGCCTCGTGCTTGGGGGGCTGTGGACTGGGGTAAGGCCCAAAAATAAAGATATAGGCTCAAATGATCAAACGGCCCAAACATACAACCCATCAAATTCAAATGAATAAACCTGGTGGGAAAACAAAACAGAGGCGACACGCCCCGACGACGACGCCCTCGCCTCAGACGTAACCGCATTCGTAGAAACTTCACCGGCAAGTCAACACGTGGAGATGAATAACCACCCCCTACCTCCATGATCACCACCAAAACAGGAAGAAACCGCCCATCATCACCGTGTATGAGGCGGAGGAGAAGGAAGAAACCGCCACGATCATGGGGTTCCCATGACCGTGGAACTCCATAACTACTACCTATTGAAATCTATAAATAGGAGAACATACTTCATTGTAAGAAGGACCCGGATCATTTTTTTATATAATATACAGAAATGCTGCACAATTGTGGAGAATTACTCATTTCTTATATACGGTCCAATTATTTATCACCCCCCTTATTTGTTCACCAGAACATATATATATATATATATATATATATATATATAGGTTTGTTAATTTAGACACACTTAAAAACATGAAGGTCTAAATTAGTAAGATGCGCATTTTTACTTTGAACAAAAAATCATTGATATTTAGTTATTTTACACTAGAAAATTGAGGGTTGGTTAGGTAAATTTTATTAAATATTGTGCACTCATTTGCTAATTTACATCCACTATTATAAAACAATTTTATGTTTGTTTATTAGAAAAATGTTGTTTGAGAATTTTAAGAAAGAATAAAACATGTTTTCATGTTTTTTTTTTATAAAACTCCAAAATTGCCTTTTACTTTGAACTTATCTATAATAGTGAAAAAATTGTATTTTTAGTTATAATAGAAAATGTGCACCTTGCTAATTTAGACCTTCATATTTTTAAGTGGGTGTAAATTAGAAAAACTTTATATATATATAGAGAGAGAGAGTCAGGATCCGTTGACACCAACAAGTTTGACACCAAATGTTACACCTCTCAATAACGTTTTAACCGATATAAATTTTATAAAATCCACCGTTGGATTGAAAGTTTATGTCATATAGATCATTTATGTAAAGTTTCAAAAAAATCCAAAACCATTTGATATGTTATTAAGATACATCAAAGTTAACGGTTTGCGTCTTTTTTTAAATGCCGTTGATCTTTATGTGTCTCAATAGCATATCAAATGATTTTGGATTTTCCTGAAACTTTACATAAATGATCTATATGATATAAACTTTCAATCCAACGGTGGATTTTATAAAATTTATATCGGTTAAAACGTTATTGAGAGGTGTAACATTTGGTGTCAAACTTGTTGGTACAATTTCTTTTTTGCTATATTAACTTTCCAAATTATATTTTATATAACAACTGAATTAGATTTATTTCTTGATGATTTACCCGCTTTTGATCATAACGTATTATGGATTATGTTTGCTTTTACCCAGACACTTTACGTTTGGTATCAGAGCCTATACGGTTCTGAGACCTCTTGAATTAATAAATTTTAAAGTTTTCAATTTTTAAAACTTTAAAGTTATTATTCTAAATCTTTTCTTTAATTATTTTACTGTTGATTCAACCCATAACCCTGAGTGTTGGAAAGTTTTGTGAGAAAGATGCTGAATAGCTGGGTGGTCCAGGTAGTAAGACCCGCAGGGAGGGCAGTGAAACCGTTGGTTTAGCCTAGTTGTATTTTTCTTTAAAACTTAAACAAAAATAAGGGGGGGAAGAGAGTCACATAGTAACATAAGGCAAGAAAATTTTGAGAATAGTTTTTTAAAGTTAATCAGTTGAAACCTTTAAAGTTAAATTAATTTAAAGATGTCTCGGTTACTGAATAGGGCTTGGAGCAGTGTTAGTGGTAGAAGTAGTAGGTCTAATAGAACTTTAGTCCCACCTACTTCCTCCGAAACAGAAGCAACTTTAAATCAAGATACTTTTCAAAATCAAGAATTAGAAGTACAGGAAATGGAAAATAAATTAATTAACTGGAACATGCCTGAAATTAAGTTAAACGAAATCTACAAGATTAGTACCTTTGATTTTAAAAGTCAAAAAATTATACATACTTTAGAACAAGCTAGAAATGTAAAAAATAAACAAGAAACTTTTACGTTACTAGATAAGAAATTATTAGATCAACATTATAAAGATGGTTTTAGATACATTCACTTGGGTCTGGTTCAAGTGGCTGTTAAACCTCTACATAAATTAGGCTTAAACTCACCTATATTACTAATTCTAAGAGATTCTAGAATTAGAGACTTTCATGACTCCGTAATAGCCATGTTAGAATCTAATCTTAATGATGGTCCGGTTTATTTTAACTGTTACCCAAATTATTCGATGAGTTTAGGAGATGAAATTACCAGTTCATCTTTAGTCATCTGCGTGCAACATCAAAATGATAATTTTACTGAAGGAATATCTAATGTAGACATTATTACTAGGATAACCTATAAAGTTACAAATGTTAATTATAATTATAAATCTTTAAGATCTACGCCTAGAAATGAAACATGTGTTATAGAAGCTAATCTAAAGAAGTCCAATATAATTACCCCTAAAATATTAACCATCTCTGAACTAAAAGAAAAGATTCCAGAAGAATGGATAATAGAAAACGCTACACAACCAGAAAAATTAGAAGCAAGATCTATAAGAGATATTATTACCGACCAAGACGGAAATATTAGAATAAGAATGAATAGAAGTCAATCTTATAGGTATAATCAGAGTCCTAGCATAGGATCTTCCTCTGCTAGACATTCTGTAGACTCTACTATTAGACTAAACTTAGCGGGAGTTAATTTTACTCCAACGATACCACAACCTATTTATCAAGAAAGAATTAGTAGGTCTCCTTCCCCAACTGAATCACAAATATTAGGTATGATTAAAAAGGAAGAACTTTTTGAAATTGATAAAATTTGGATTAAAGAAGAATTCTTATCAGATCATAATAAAGAAAAACGTAGATGGTATTTTGATAACTTTTCTAAACCAGAAAAGGACTTATATTTAAAATTATTCTATGAATTTTTAGAACATCACGAAATTAATATTTACTTCTTTACCTGGTTCGAATTATATTGTTTAGATAATAACATATTAAATCCTTATGCTAAGAAATTATTTTTAAATACAAAGACTAGAATGAGCATTAAATGGAAAACTTCTAGAAAGGAGATAATTGAATCCATTCACCCTCCTTTAGAAGCGTTAAAAATTACATCTCCAAAAGAAAATATAGAAATAGAAGCCTCGCCTTTTAAGGCCATAGCTAGCCCTTCTGAGCAGAGAAAAGATACTAATAATATTCATAGTCAACTAAATTACACCAATCAAATATTATATACCATGTCACAACAATTAGATAGAATTGAACAATCTTTACCAGAAACTTTAGAAACTAAAGTATCTGATCCCACTAGGCCAATCTATCATTATAATATTCCCACAGACAGGGAAATTAGGGATTTAACCTTAGGGTATAATCCAGAACAAAAACTAGATGAACTAGTTGATCGTTTAAAGGTTTTAAATGTAGGATCAACATCAGAAGTTAGAATTAATACCTTATCCTTTGAGGAAGAAAACATAATTTCGCGAATTGATAAACCTCCGCGACCAAAGACTAGAAACTACTATCCTAGACCTTCCTTCGCTGATGTTCAGTTTGAAGAAAGAAACAGTTTTATTGGAGATAGTTACTCAGGAGATTGTATTATAGAGTGGAACATAGATGGTGCCTCAGAACAACATATATTAAATATTATTCAAAATATGACTATGGCAGCAACCGCCTTTAAAATTAAAAAGAATTCAGATAAAAAGACAAAAGATATGCTTGTAATGGGATTTACAGGACAACTAAAAGGATGGTGGGATAATATCCTTAGTGATGAAGATAAACTAAGGATCGACTCTGCTATTAAAACTGAAACTAATGAGGAAATATGTGTTACTACCCTACTCTACGCCATAACCAAATTCTTTATAGGAGAGCCTTTGAAATTACAGCAACGAGCTTCAGACCAATTACTAAATTTATATTGTCCGACCATGTCTGATTACCGTTGGTATAAAGATATGTTTCTTTCTAAGCTATGCCTGCGTCCAGATGGAGCAGCTATATATTGGAAAGAAAGATTTATTAGTGGTCTACCTAGATTATTTGCTGAGAAGGTTAAGAGTAATATTAGGCAAAACTATAATGGTGAAATACCTTTTAATGCTTTAACTATGGGAGAAATATCAAATTACATTGTTGAAACTGGATTACAAATTTGTACAGATTATAAATTACAAAATAAAATTAAAAATGAAAAAGCTAATAATAGAAAAGAAATGGGATCTTTCTGTGAGCAGTACGGTGCTACTCCTATTCGAGCTCCCAGTAACCCTAAAAGTAAAAAGAAGAACTTTAGTAAACATAGGAGAAGTCCTAGCAAACCATACAAGAGAAATAGTTACCAAAAAGAAAATTATCAAGAAAATAAGAAATTTAATAAAAATCCAAAAAGAAAAATTAACAGAAAATCTTACCAAAAACCTAGTAATAAAAATAAAGACATTAAATGTTATAAGTGTGGGCGATTTGGTCATTATGCCAATGACTGCAAAGTCAAAGAAAAGATTCAACAAATTAGTGATTTAAATATTTCAGAAGAACTAAAACAGAATTTAATTCATACCTTAGAAAATATAATGTTATTATCAGATGAAGATTATTCGTCATCTAGTGAATCAGACATAGAAGATATTAATCAATTAGCCGAATCTAGTGAATCTAGTGAAGAAGAATTAGATGAATGCCTAGGTTTAGAATTCTGCAATTGTAATAATTGCATTAAAAGCATCAATGTACTAACCAATCATCAAGCTAATACCTTAATAGGGATATTAGATAAAATGGAAGAATCTGAAAGTAAACACGCTTTCATGAGACAAATTAAAGATATTATTGACGATAATGAAATAGAAAAGAAAGAACTACATAAAGTAGAATTTAAAGATGTTATGAAACTCTTTGAAAAACCAGCTCAGAATCCTGTAACCATGAGGGATTTACAAGAAGAAATCAAAATTATTAAAAAGGAAATTCAATCTTTAAAAACTAAAGATGATGAGTTAGAAGTTAGAATGCTAGAATTACAGGGAACTATGATAATCCAAGAGCAAAATAGGTTACGAAAAACTATTTCCCTACCCTCTACCAGCCGGGAGGAGGAGGAAGACATATACATTAATAAAATTGAAAAAATGATATCCCATAAATGGTATACGAAAATTAAATTAATAATTAAAGATTTCGCTTATGAATTAACGGCTCTAGTAGACTCTGGGGCTGATCTAAATTGTATACAAGAGGGTCTAGTACCTACTCAATTTTATGAAAAAACTAAAGAATCTTTAAGAGGAGCAAATGGAAGCAGATTACAAGTATCATATAAATTATCTAATGCTAAGATTTGTAAAGATAAAATATGTTACAAAACTTCATTTTTACTAGTAAAAAATATCACAGAAGAAATCATACTGGGAACACCCTTTTTAACTTTACTATACCCCTTCAAGGTAAATGAAGATGGTATAACTACTACGGTTTTAGAAAGAGAAATTGATTTTAAATTCTTAGATAAACCAAAGATCAGAGATTTAAACTCTGTTCAAGAAAGAGCCATATCTCGAATTAATTTAATAAACAAAAAGAAAAAACAAATTAATTTTATAAATAAAGAAATACACTTTAGAAGAATAGAAGAACAGTTGGAAGCTCCAATTATTAAAGAAAAAATTAATCATGTTTTAGAAAAATTTAAAAGAGATCTTTGCTCAGAACAGCCTAATGCGTTCTGGAAGAGAAAAGTTCATACCGTGTCTTTACCTTATGAATCAGAGTTTAAAGAAATCAATATACCAACTAAGGCACGACCAATACAAATGAGTAAAGAACATCTTGATTATTGTAAAAAAGAAATACAAGACTATTTAGATAAAGGCTTAATTAGACCTAGCAAGTCTCCCTGGAGCTGCTCAGCCTTTTATGTAATTAATGCATCAGAATTAGAACGGGGAAGTCCTCGCCTAGTAATAAATTATAAACCCTTAAATAAAGCATTAAAATGGATTAGATAACCAATACCAAATAAAAAGGATTTAATTAACCGATTACACAACAAAAGTGTATACTCAAAATTCGATTTAAAATCAGGATATTATCAAATTCAGTTAGAAGAAAAAGATAAATATAAAACAGCATTTGTAGTACCCTTTGGCCATTATGAGTGGAATGTTATGCCTTTAGGATTAAAAAATGCTCCGTCAGAATTTCAGAATATTATGAATACAATATTTAATGATTATTCGGACTTTACCATTGTCTATCTAGATGATATATTAGTCTTTTCAGAATCTATTAATCAACACTTTCAGCATATGGAATTATTTTACCAAATTATTAAAAATAATGGATTAGTTTTATCTGAAAAGAAATTAAAAATATATCAAGCAAAAATTAGGTTTTTAGGTTTTGACATATCTCAAGGCATGTACACCCCAATTAGTAGATCCATAGAATTTGTTAGTAAGTTTCCTAATGAATTAAAGGATAAGACTCAATTACAAAGGTTTCTAGGATGTGTCAATTATGTGTCAGATTTTATTCCTAACCTTAGAACACTATGTATTCCCTTGTTCAAAAGACTTAGGAAAAATCCACCCCCTTGGGACAACACAATGACCCAAAGTATTTTAAAATTAAAAGAAATAGTTAAGAAATTACCCTGCTTAGGAATACCAGATCCTACAGCCAAATTAATTGTAGAAACAGATGCCTCTGACCTTGGGTTTGGAGGAATTTTAAAACAATTACTTCAGGGTTCGGATAAGGAACAAGTTGTCAGATTTTACTCTGGAACTTGGAATTCGGCCCAATTAAATTACAGTACTATTAAAAAAGAAATTTTAGCTATTGTATTATGTATTACTAAATTTCAAGATGATTTATTTTCTAAACAATTTTTACAAAAGGACGTTAAAAATCTAGTTTCTAAACATATTTTTGCAAGATGGCAAGCATTACTCTCATGTTTCGATTTTGAGATTGAGCATATTTCAGGAATTAAAAATTCCCTACCAGATTTTTTAACCAGAGAATTTCTACAGGGTAAACATGAATAATACTCCTGATCCTCGAGATAATTATGGACCGAAAAAGACTACAGAAAAAACCGTGGCATTAAGTTCATCAAGTTCCTCCGATAAAACATTAGCTTTGAGATCCTCTGATTATCTAAATAAGCTTGTGGCTAGTCCCCAGCCTATTTCATCCTCAAGAATTAGACCTTCACCAGGAATTAGGCCAGCTCTTGTTACTCCTCTTCACTTTACCTCACAAATAGCCAGTCCCTCTTCATTACGACCTCGTCCTACAAAACTAGCATATTACTCTCCTCCAGAAACTACCCCAAAATCCACTTTCATTACCAAACAACAAATCGTACCCATTTTACCTCTAGAAAGTCATTATTGTCAACCAAATGCTTCATTAATTCATACAGTATCAAAAATATTGCCTCCAGGTTTCTTTTACCTTCCCGAAGATTCAAATCTTCGAAAAACCCGAAGATTTTATGAATTTATTCTAGTTGATACAGATTCAATAGTCCTTACTCACAATTATGATTCTAAAGATTCATCAAAAATTACCTTTTCTAAATTCAAGATTAACAAGGTGTTATCCCCCTCAGATTGGGGCCAGCCCCCTTTTAAAGAAAAGTCATTTAGTAGAACCTTTGTTCCACAATGTTTCAATTACTTTGATTACATGAAAGCATGGTATCATTTTATGGATATTGAACCTTATAACCATACGTGGTTTATTTGGTTTAATAAGAATATCTCAATTAATTTTCCATCCTGGTTTATTGAGTGGTTTTACACCATCGGACCAATTTTAGACACATTACCAGATTACGCCTTTGAGGCCTTTAAAATATTTAATGACACTACATCATGTCCTCAGCATAAAGCATTACTTAGTTTTTGTGCTATATTTGGAATAACGTGGATTACATCTTGGACATTATCCACTGAACCATTATGGGAAGATGCATCTCCATTACAATTGGTCAAAAGATACTCCGTTAAATGGTGGAGTAAATTTAACCCGCAATTACTCTCTACAGAACGACTAAATGCATGGTTTAAAGCAAATCCAAATCTTTGCAAAACAACCAGCACCTCGTCCTCAGCTGAAGTTAGAGATTTCTCGAGTCTTCATCCTAAGTTATTAGAGTCACTACAAAAAATTACTGATCCACAAGAGTTTTTTGAAAAAGTAAAAGATGCTATGTCAGTATTATCCGACAATGAAAGTACTAGTATTACCAGCGCAGCTGACAACGAAGACGACTGTTATGGAATTCAGGATCTCTAAATTATTGCATGATCATGGTGGACCCCTATTCTGGAATTACTTATCAATAATGTTATCTTTACTTTATGTCATATTGTAACTTTGCTTTATTACTTTTTCTTTATGTCATTTCAGTTTTGGCATTTTGTAATAATGGCTCGGAATTGTAAAAATTTATAGTTTTAAGTTTTTAAGTTTGAAGTCCGAAATGATTCCTTAGTCTATAAAAGGATCATTTGTTGTAAGTTAGAGGCATGCAAAAAATTTCAGATCATACCTGAAGAATCTTGCCTTGCTCTATTGTAAGTGAATAAATAAAATGTTTTACTACAATTTCTTTTTTGCTATATTAACTTTCCAAATTATATTTTATATAACAACTGAATTAGATTTATTTCTTGATGATTTACCCGCTTTTGATCATAACGTATTATGGATTATGTTTGCTTTTACCCAGACACTTTACGTTTATATATATATATATATATATATATATATATATGCCTTTAAAAAAAATCTTCTAATTATATATTAAAGATACCATCTGGTTAACAAAGGCAATCATGAATTGCTTGACCATGAGGTCCAAGATATATGCATTAAAAACACTAGTTCATGTAAAACACTTTTTCATTAAAAACACTTTATGTGAAATGGAGATCGACACAGATGCAAAAAAGTGAACCTGGACGAAACATTGAACAAAAGGGAAATCAGACAATATCGAGTAGCCACATTCTATTCTTCCACTTTTTTTTTTGTTTTGTCCCCTGTTTTAAGATTCGAAGATACAACAAGTGTTCAATGGAATCTAATACTTGAAAGTTGAAAGTGTGTGACCTCTAGGGATGGCAATTTACCCATACCCAGTAGGTACCCACAAAAAATACTCACAACGGGTAGGGTAAAAACCCGCATTTTGGGTACGGGCATGGATATGGGTAATTACCCGCAAAATTGAACGGGTATGGGTGCGGGTACGGGTACCTTAGTACCCACCCCATATACCCACATAGTATATATTTATTTATTTTAATTATATTATTATATAATAATATATGTAAATCAATTTTAAAAAATACAACATTATTATACTATTACACATTTTTAATGAAAATGTTTATTTATGACATAATCCATATATGTCAATATATAGATAAATGAACTTTAGTATGATATTACTAATAATTTTGTTCATAATTTTCATGAGTCAACATTAAAATATTTAATTTTTTTTAATTATATTAAAATGATATAATATTTTATAATTGATCAATTTAGTTTTAGCAAAAATGCGGGTAACGGGTACGGGTATGGGTACTTAGGTACCCATAGGGTATGGGGACGGGGACAATGAGTGTCACCCACTCGGATATGGGGATTGATACGGGTATTTTTTCAAACCGCGGGTATGGGGATGAGGACTATAGTACCCTACCCATACCCTACTAATTGTCATCCCTAGTGACCTCATGATCCATAAGATATTGAGGAGCGACCTTATGTTAGATTTTGAAGATATAATTGCTTTTGCATTATGTGACACTACTACAAGCAGAATATTTTTTTCCCATAAATATCATATTCTCAATTCCTCTTGCCAAATATCCTGACTATGTACATTTCTCAATTATAGAAAACTAATTATATGCATGGTCACATAACTTTTCACTTATATTTGTCTTTTTAATACACTCTCTCTATACTATATATATAGAGCATAAGCTATGCATTATTTATTCATAGCATGCAGCAATTGAATCATATATATCTAATTGAATAATTATTTGTTGATTGTCTCTTAGAGTTCCTTTGAACGCTTCATATGTAAGGCTATCTATCTGATCTAAAATTCTTTAGAAAAGATAGTCTCTTCTTTAATGAAGTGTTTGGGGGAACTCTTAGGTTCAACCAACACTACAACATATCATCGAATACCAGCATGCATCGAATATTCAGATGATCATTATGTGTTTAGGGAAATTCCAGAGTTCATCGATTAAGAAAATGTTGGTGAATTCATGTTTATGTTAGTTTTCATGTTTTGAACTTTAGATTTCAAAGTTAGAATTTCTTCAACATCGTTCTACTCCAATCGAATTGCTCCATTAATAAACCAAGCTAATTTACATCATTCTTTTTATTTTATAGTTATGTTTTATATTTTTTTCGTGAGAATTTGAAATGTTCAAACCGTTAGATAATAATATGTTATTGGACTTATTTGTTGGGCTTTTTAATATAGTCTAGTACATTAGAGTTCTTACCACCCAGCGGTTCATCATAAGTCTGGAAGGCGGCGCCTAAACTAGTCCGACTTGCTTGAATCGATATAGTTATCGGACTTCTCTGTCTATTCAATTGATTTTGTTGCAGACTCTTCCCTCGGCCCAGACATTGTCTTAGCTCGTCACCCAACACATATGATAGATACGAACTTCTCTAATAAGTTAAGCTATTGGTATTCTATGAAACTCTAGCCTCCATTGTTTATTTCTCTGTGCAATGTAGTAAAACAAAGCTTCTATCCGACATGTTGGATATTTCAATTTTCACTTGTTGTTTTTGGAGGGAATTTTCCTTGTCTTTTAGTAGGAGTCATCCACTTACACTAAAAAAAAAAATTCAGCACCAAAAAATTATTGACTAAAATAAGCTATTGTTCATAAGAGATTTGATTCTCTTGACCTAACCTTTTGAATACCATTTTCCAAAAGAGGAAATTTTCTTCTACAACAAACCGGAATCTCCATTTTTGAAGAGTGAAATGAAACATTTCTTTTTTTTTTGGTTTTTCACCACCAGTTTAATCTGGTTCGGGGGTCAGTTCTGGCATCAAGTGGTTCCAGCCCCCTCCCGATCGCAGTTGCGGGGGATCGAACCGTGGTCCTCCCTACCAAGTTCAGCGCCAATCACCACTGAACCAACTAACGATTGGTAATGAAACATTTCTTTAGTCCACGTTATTATTCCCACAAAGAAAACAACTAAATTTTTTGAGCAAGGGAAATATATGAAAGTACAACACGAATATATGTTACATTAACTCTTTCTTAATTTTCATGGAATAAAATTAATCATATTTTGTGCCATAAATGTAACTCCGTTGATAGTTATATCCGAACGTTATTGAAGGGTTGGGAATTAAATCACAAATTCTCACTTAAAGTGTAGTATGATTTTTGCTCTTTGTCTGTAACTTTCGTGTTCTTTGTACTCTGTTTGTTTTGATCTTTTTTATATATATTATATTTGTCATGATTTTAGTAAATGAACTACTTGAGATTTTTTTTTTAATATATCATATTTTTCTTGATAACATTTACTTGAATTTTACTATTCATACATGATGTGACCATAAAAAATGGAATAGGGACCTTTAATGTTTTTATATTTTGTAGATTTTAAACTAATCACTTTAATTGGCGCTATGGGACATCACTAAGAAGAATATTTTTCGTTCCAAAATAATTAATCATATTCCCAGTTTTTATTGCCTAAACATATCCTGACTATGTTCATGGTTCTTTGTAGACAAACAATTTTTATGTATGCCCATTAGGGGTGTGCAAAATATCCGGTTAAAAGGTCCAAACTCATAACCAGATCCAAATTTGTTTTAAAAAATTCGGATTTTGATATATGGTTATTAACCAAACCATTTTCATCTGGTCGGTTATCCATCCAAATTAAATTTTCGGATTTGGTTTAAATTGGTTATTATATACTTTTCAAATTTGTTTTTGTCAAAAAAAAAAAAACAATATCCTCTTTTTTTTTTTACAAAACAAACAAATATCCGTTTTTTTTTTTTACAAAACAAACAAATATCCTTTTTATTGACAAAAAAAACAAATATCCTTTTTATCAAAATTAATTCACGCTTAAACCATCACCGATTCACCATGTGCGTGTGATCTCTACAATTGTGATTTGTGATGAACCCTAAATCCCAAATCTACAATAATCTCTCCAATTGAACCCTAATCGATGATATTCTCTTCCAATCGAACCACACTCATTCTCCCCAAATCCACATAAATCTACTACTATTAGTTAATAATATTAATTTAGTTAAGTGGTATATAAGGTGCGTTTATTGTAAAAATATAGTAAGTACCGAATAAAACAGTATAAGATATAAGAAGATAATACAATAGGATAAAGTTGTCTCATAGTTCAGTGATAGAGAGATAATATTTTTTATATTCGAAAATAAAATGAATATTTTTGTATTTTTTAATTTATCGACAAAAAAATTGTCTCATAGTCATAGGTCAGTGAGAGAGAAAAATACCATATACTACATATTTTATCCAATTCCATAACCACTTTCTAAATCAAACAGGTACAATAAAATTTATCAGTTAATTAAGCTCAATTTTTTATTTTTTAGTAGATGAAACGAACCCACAAATTTAAATGTTGGTTTCGAAGTTTGAGTGTTAAACCTTAAAATTTGAAGTTCTACGAATATTTGATTAATAATTTGGCAAGTCTATCAAACAATCGTTAAATAATAAATTAAATTTATATCCACATGGATTGTTTCAATTGCAACTAAAAAATTTTATCAAATTAAGGATAAAAAAGCAAGGCAATACGCTGAGCATATATTTGGATTATCAGACTTTAAAGTAAACTCAGTGATTTCAATAGATTAAAGAGGATTAAGTCACTCAAATCCCTTTCCTTATCACAATTTCATGTTAGACTACAATTTCTCTCCTAATATCACGATGAATTTACAAAATAGTTAAGACTATAGTTTTCTGACTAAGAACCCTTTTCATTGATGATAATATTTTAATTTGTCTTATGTGAATTCAAAATCATAGAAAGGTTTATTGTATGTTAACTCTAAGTATCAAAATTCAATAATTCGATATGTCTAAAATAATTATTAACTGAACATTTATATCATATTTTAGTTTCAAAAGTTAGGGTCAGTAATAGCTTGATACCTAATATCGATTAATAAATTCATCAATTCATAAAAAGCAATGCTCACGAAGATAACTGAATAATATTACGAATTAAATTGCATCCTAAAAAGCAATGTTGAGGCCTTAACTTTTCAACGGTCCCGCTCCAAATGGTTGGAGGAAAGAGATTCGAATACCCGGTATTTTCATAATTGCATCAAATTAAGGAAGAGAAGAAATACCTTGAAGGCGTTGAAGACCCCAAGGGGGTGGGTGGAAGGACCGGCACTTGTGCGGGGTGAAGTGGTTTCTTACTTTAAAGATCACTTCGGCGATTACAATTGGCCCAGACCAACGTTAGATGGTATTGATTTTAAACAAGTTCCAATTGATAAAGTGGAAAGTTTGACAGAAATTTTCTCCTTGGAAGAAGTTACGGAAGTGGTGATGAGTTTTGATGGTTCAAAAAGCCCTGGGCCGGATGGATTCAACTTTGCCTTTGTCAAAGAATTTTGGGATTTGTTGAAGTATGATGTGCGGATTTTGTTCGACCAATTTCACGGTAATGATTGTCTTTCCAAAAGCATGTGTTCTTACTTCCTCACTCTTATCCCTAAAGTGTCTTCTCCACAAGCACTTGGCGATTTTCAGCCAATATGTCTTATTGGTTGCCTCTACAAATTGGTGGCCAAAGTGTTGGCGACTCGTCTTGCAAAGGTGATTGGTGATATTATCCCCAATACCCAATCGACCTTCATCAAAGGTAGACAACTTCTTGACGGAGGTGTAGTGGTAAATGAGGTAATCGACTATGCAAAGAAATCGGGCAAAGAGTGTGTGATTCTCAAAGTGGGCTTTGAGAAAGCTTACGACTCGGTGGATTGGGGCTCTTGGATTATATGATGCGGAGGTTTGGATTTGGGGACAAATGGTGTGCTTGGATGAAGGCTTGTGTACGTTCCGGCAATATGTCGGTATTGGTAAATGGGTGTGCAACGGAGGGAATCAACATTAGAAGGGGATTAAAGCAAGGTGACCCCCTTGCTCCGCTTCTTTTTCTTACTGTGGTGGAAGGCCTGGGATCTCTTATGAGGAAGGCGGTGGACCGGGGTAGATTTCAACCTTTCAAGGTAGGAAGTGGAGGTGTACCGGTATCTGTTCTTCAATACGCAGACGATACCTTATGTATTGGAGAGACTTCGGTTGATAATCTATTGGCAATCAAAGCGGTACTTAGAGGGTTTGAAATGGCTTCAGGTTTAAAGGTTAATTTTTGGAAGAGTTGTCTCTTTGGTGTAAATGTGTCTAATGATTTTCTTACCATGGCTTCCGATTTCTTGAATTGTCGGCTCGGACATTTACCATTCAAGTACTTGGGCCTTCCGGTGGGGGCGAATTCCCGTCTCTTCTCGACTTGAAAGTCAATGTTGGATGCTATTAAAGGTAGGCTAGGGTCTTGGGGGAACAAGTATGTGAGCCTTGGCGGGAGAATTATGCTTATCAATACGGTGCTAAATTCCCTCCCAATTTTTTTCTTATCCAATCTAAAAATGCCGGTGAAAGTTTGGCGTGAGGTTGTAAAAATTTAACGAAATTTCTTTTGGGGCGGCCTTGCAAATAGAAGGAAAATGTGTTGGGTGAAATGGGCGGAAATTTGCAAACCAAAGAAGGAACGAGGCTTAGGGATTAAAGACTTAAGGTTAATGACTTCTAGTCTCCTTGCCAAATGGAGATGGAAGTTATTAACGATTGATGAGGATTTGTGGAAAGAAGTGATAATGTTGTTGGGAATGCTAGTTTGAATATGGATGATCTGCGGGTGAGTGCGTCGGTGTGGTGGCGTGATATTTGTAGATTGGATAAGGGGTTCGGTTGGTTCTCACTAGCGGATATTAAAAAGGTGGGGAGAGGTAACATTACCGGATTTTGGAGTAATGTGTGGATAGGGGGCATTAGTCTCCAATCTAGATTCCCTAGACTCTTCGGGATTTCAACACAACAAGAGAAATTGGTGTGTGAGGTTGGTAGGTGGGAAAATGGAGTGTGGAGGTGGGAGTTGGAATGGCGCCGTAATTTTTTTGTGTGGGAGGAGGAACTCTTCCTTGAATTGATGGAGGTGCTTGCTCATGTGACCATCACTATGGTGGATGATAGGTGGGTTTGGAACCCGGGTTTGGAGGATGGGTTCTCGGTAAAATCAACATATGAGTTTCTTGATCACACTTTGTCCGGTGGTGTTCATAGAAATTCTTTGGAAGCCTTTGTGTTCAAGTTCATTTGGAAAAATGGTGTGTCAAGTAAGGTTGGCCCTTTGTCTCGGTAAGTTTTACTTGATAGAGTACCAAAAGAGATAATCTCCGGGGCCGTGGGATAATTACGGTGGAGGATTCTCAGTGTCCGCTTTGTAACGGTGATGGGGAATCGGCACGACATCTGTTTTTGCATTGCAGGTTTGCGGCTGGGATTTGGTACGCTATTCTTAGATGGAATGGGGTGTTTTCGGTACTACCTCCAACGGTACCGATGTCATATGCGATGTTAATTGGTTGTGGTTCGAATAAGAAGCGTCGGAAGGGGTTATCGGTGGTGTGGTTAGCGTATATTTGGGCAGTGTGGAAAGCTAGGAATGATAGTTTATTCAATAATGTTCCCTTCGATGGTTCGGCGGTGATGGAGATGGTTCAAAGGTTGTCGTGGCAATGGTTTATTCACAACACCGCGAATAGTCTGATGATGCTATATGAATGGGAGTGGGATCCGGGTGCATGTATGTTGCGGTGAGAGTGTGCTACTGCTATTGTTCTGTTGGTCGTATGTTGCTAGTTGTGGTCTTGGCTAGGCGTGTTGTGCTTCCCTGTTGTCTGCTGTTTTCTTTTGTTTTTGTTAGCTACAGGTCCTCATGTGTTATTAGCATATGTTATGGCTTTTGTTTTATGTGGTGGTAGTTGTCTTTGTGTATTTGACATTTGTAACTCTTTTTGGCCTTTTGTGTACTCCTTGTACTATCTTGTGCCTTTAAATAAAAATTTGATGTTCAAAAAAAAAAAAATTGCATCCTAATATCCTCAACATTTTACATGTTTCAAATTGATCCAAGGAAGATCATGTATTGACCTAATCTAAGAAACTTAGCTACTAATAATAGAAGTTAACACAACAATTAAGTTTGCGAAAGAATACAAAATTTAATGATGAACTACGATGTTGATTCTTTTTCTAGGTTGAATCTTCAACCTTTTGTCTACTCTTCTCTATGTAAAAATTGACCCCTAGGTCGAAACTGGCCACTCTTTTATTTAGAAAACGTAAAAATCTAGATCACTTTTGTGAAATGTGCAGTACTAGACTATAAGACAATTATAGACATATCACTATATTTAGAATAACAATGATTGTAAATTGATTAGTCATAATTGAATAGGAAATTATTATGGAAACTTTCATTGTATATAACAAAGCACAAATGAATGGAAAAGGGCAAGGCCTATTATTCTTACATGGTATCAGTAAGCTTCAGTTATTGATCTAGACCCTAACCTTTCCCTATCAATTGCCGTCAGCATGTTTTCATCTCAATAGCTTTGTTTTCCTACCACCGCCAGCGAGCGATTTCTCCCTCTCATGGTCTTCACTTAACTTCAGCATATCTTCCTCTATAGTGTTTAGTCAAAATCCCCTTTTGACCACGTAACACAACTTTTCCAACATCCCTTTTTTATCACTGCATATCATCATCTCTCATCATCCCTTTTCCAAGGCTTCTATTCCGATTGCGTTTCCGATCTATTCAATCTGTGCAGGACTGCCGCGCAGTCTTTCCTTCTGTGCCGCCGTCGAAGAAATCCTTTTTTCGTTACTCTATTCTTATTCTGTCAGTGCAGCACCGTCGGTCACTTTATTCTGTGCCGCCGACGAACCATCATCTTTCTTAGACAACAACAAGAATACGTATCCATATATTCTTGTGCTTCTAATCCTCTGATCATTTCCTATTGCCTTTATTTATTTTTTTTAAAAAAAATAAAATAAAAAACATAAACTTTACTTTTTTTTTTTTGAACGGCTAAATTTTATTAATAACGTAACTGAGCACAAGATGAGCACAGTCCGTGAAAATAAGAGATACACAAACTCTTCACAAAGGAAGAATTCCAACAACACCAATCGCAAGTCCCCTAAAACCCAACTCTTCACAAAGGAAGAATTCCAACAACACCAATGACAAACCCTATAACCCTTACAACCATTTAATAACTAAAACAACAACCTAGAACAACAACAAACGGCAATCCCGAAGCCAAGAAGCAGCCACACACATGGTATCAAACCAAAACTAACATCACAAAAGTGGCGACGTAAAGGGCTAAAGTCGCGGTGTTTTGGAGAGAGGTATTGACACCCAACACGAACTTTACTATTGGTCATACAATTGTCATGGCCTCAGTCGCTCTCTCACAACAACACAATAGCCGCAGCAGGGGTAGAAGCAACGATCGTAGGAGATGTCGTTCCCAGACTCAGCAATATCAGTGGCCTCACTCTTCTTATCAGCAGACTCAGTCACCTTATCAGCAGCCTCAGTGGAGTACTCCATCTTATCCCAGACAGCAGCAACAATGGGCACATCCATGGCAGCCATGGGGCACTCCACCATGTTAATATCTGACAACTAGTGCTCCCCATCAACAATTAGGCATACTGGGTCCCAAGCCTCAATAAGTTCTAATGGCATCTGCTCCATCTGATATGAACAGTCATCAAAGTTCATCTTTGTACGCTCCGAGTAACATTCAGACTGCTATGCATACTTTCTCCATTTCTCCTCCTGATGATCAATGGTATAAGGACAGCGGAGCGACTTCTCATATGACGGGCAATGGAGGTAATCTCACATCTTATTTTAATATGAGTAATAATAATTACTGTTGGAAATGGTCATCATATTCCTGTTATTGGTTGTGGACATGCATCTTTACCCAATTCCCTAACCTTATAAATGTTTTACATGCACCGAAACTTATAAAAAATCTTGTTTCTGTCAAAAAAATTACTATCGAAAATTTACTATTTGTTGAATTCGATCCTTTTGGTTTTTCTATGAAAGATTTTTAGACAGGAACACTTTTAATGAGATGTAATAGTTCTGGTGACCTTTACCATATCCCCACAAAACCAAACACAACAACATTACCACCATCCGCCTTTGCTGCTTCATCTACTGAGTTATGGCATAGTCGTTTAGGACATCCAGGATCCCCTATTTTAAATACTCTTCATCGAAACAAAATTTTGCTATGTAATAAGTTTCAAAATGATTTCTTTTGTCGCTCTTGTCCACTTGGGAAACAAAAAAAATTGCCTTTTTATAATTCCTTGTCATGTACTTATATGCCTTTTGACATCGTTCATAGTGATCTTTGGACCTCCCCGGTATTAAGCTCCGGAGGACATCGTTACTATGTGTTATTTCTTGATGATTTTACTGATTTGGGTTAATAGGTCTTTACCCCCATGCAAAGTAGGCGAGTTTTGCTTTGCCCCTGTAATTTTTTTTTTGAGATTACCCCCTGCAAAATTTATTTGTTTGATTTACCCCCTTGGATGCACTTTTTAAATCGGCTATTTTGTTCAACCGATTTAAAAAGTGTTGTTTTTTAAATCGGTTATTCTGTTTTTTCTGCTTGCCACATCAGCAAAAGGGGGTAAAACAAAAAAAATAAATTTTGCAGTGGGGTAATCTAAAACAAAATAAATTACAGGAGGGTAACGCAAAACTCGCCTACTTTGCAGGGGGTAAAAGCCTATTAACCCTACTGATTTTTTAGGGACTTTTCCAATCACAAGTACATTCCATTTTTTTACAATTTCGTGCCTACATTAAAACACAATTTGAGCGTGAAATAAAATGTTTTCAATGTGACAATGGCAAAGAATATGATAATGCTCTCTTTCATAAATTTTGTGAACTAAATGGAATGTCTTTTAAATTCTCTTGTCCTCACACCTCCCCTCAAAATGGAAAAGCCGAAAGAAAAATTTGTACAATCAATAACATAATCCGAACACTCCTTGCTCATTGCTCTATTACACCAGTTTTTTGGCATCATGCTCTTGAAATGGCCACTTACCTACACAACATACTTCCAAATAAGAAACTCACTCTCCAATCACCACCAAAATTCTCTACCAAAAAGACCCATCTTATTTATACCTCCGAGTCTTTGGGTGTCTTTGTTATCCCTTAATTCCATCCACGACTAGAAATAAACTCCAACCTCGGTCTACACCATGTGTCTTTCTAGGATATCCATCTAATCATAGAGGTTATAAGTGTTACGAATTGTCAAGTCGCAAAATCATTATCTAATCATAGAGGTTATAAGCGTTACGAATCGTTCAAATGCTAATGTTATTCGAAGTTTGTGGATTTTCAGGCACAAGAAGAAATCAGATGGTTCTTTTGAACGATACAAAGCTCGTCTTGTAGGTAATGGTGCAAATCAACAATCTGGTGTTGATTGTGGTGAAACGTTCAGCCCCGTTGTAAAACCAGCCACTATTCGCATGGTATTGAGTATTTCATTATTTAAGTCATGGTGTCTTCATCAACTAGATGTTAAGAATGCATTTTTGCATGGAAATCTTGATGAAACAATGTATATGCACCAACCTCCTGGATTTCGCGATCCACAACATCCGGATCATGTATGTCTCCTCAAGAAGTCTCTTTATGGTGTCAAACAAGCACCTCGTGCCTGGTACCAAAGATTCACTGACTATGTTGCCAAATTGGGTTTCTCTCATAGTACTTCTGATCACTCTCTGTTTATTTATCGTCATGGCACTGATATTGCATACATTCTTCTATATGTTGATGACATCATTCTTACTGCTTCCTCTGATGCTCTTCGTGAATCCATCATGTCTGCACTTAATTCTGAATTTGCCATGCAAGATTTGGGTCCTCTGAGTTATTTTTTAGGAATATATGTCATTAAACATGCAGGTGGTCTTTTTCTTTCTCAAAAGAAATATGCGAAGCAAATTATAGAACGAGCAGGTATGTCCTCTTGCAAGTCATCACCTACACCAGTGGACACTAAAGCAAAACTCAGTGGTTCTTCTAGGAATCCTTATCATGACCCAACAGAATATCGCAGTCTCGCAGGTGCATTGCAGTATTTAACTTTCACATGACCAGATATCTCTTATGCAGTTCAACAAGTTTGTCTATTCATGCATGACCCTAAAATGCACCACATGTCAGCTTTGAAACGTATCATTCGTTATATTCATGTCACTCTTGATTTTGGCCTTCACTTATATCCCTCATCTGTCAGCAAACTTGTCTCTTACACTGATGCAGATTGGGCTGGATGTCCTGACGATCCATATCTGGTTACTGTGTTTATCTCGGTGACAATCTGATTTCGTGGACTGCCAAACGACAACACACTCTTTCTCGGTCCAGTGTAGAAGCCGAGTACCGCGTGGTGGCTAATGTAGTCTCCAATTACAACAGCTACTATAGTCTATTGTGATAACATGAGTGCGGTGTATTTATCCGGCTACCCAGTTCAACATCAACGCACCAAACACATTGAGATGAATATACATTTTGTGCGTAAAAAGGTTGCCCGCGGCCAAGTACAAGTTCTACATGTTCCTTCACGCTATCAAATTGCTGACATCTTCACCAAAGGACTTCTGTTGCAACTCTTTGATGATTTTCGTGATAGTCTCAACATTCGTCAACCTCCAGTTTCAACTACGGGGGTGTATTAGACTATAAGACTATTATAGACATATCACTATATTTAGAATAACAATGATTGTAAATTGATTAGTCATAATTGTATAGGAAATTATTATGGAAACTTTCATTGTATATATAACAAAGCACAAATTAATGGAAAAGGGCAAGGCCTATTATTCTTACATGCAGCTTTTATGCGCAAGGCGCGGGTCGTAGTGGCCCGAAACATGTAAAGCTTCATTCTTCACTCCATTTTTAATCACCGAAACTTCTATAATGACCATATCCCAAGAGAATCACTTCATCCGTCATATAATAAACATAGTACGACTACGTACAAAGTTGTCTAGTTAGGATGGTTTTGTATGATTTAATGGTCTTATGACCATTTTATACATTTCTTCAACTTATTGTAGACTCAACTAAAATATTCCAAAATTGAATATATTTTACTCGAAATGACACTAAAAAGACTTTGATATATCTTTGAATGATTATTTTTGCAGCTATAAAAAGTTCGTCATATAAGACAAGCTCAAAATTTGATTTTTATAGGTCATGTTTTTCGTTACTTTTATCTTGAATTTTTATCGTTAAAAAAATAATATTTAATTCACATCATGTCAAAAACACTTTAAGAAATATGAATTTATTGTCGGCAACAAGCCTCAAATAAGTCCCAAAAGTTAAATTTGGCTTCATCTTGTGAACTTGGAGAGCTTTGGTGCTATGATGATAAGGTTGGTTTAAATTCAGCAGCTTTTTTTTATTATTATTATTTTTATTTTATAAAAGTTTTAGCTATTAGTTTGTAGGCCGGGTTGCCGACTTTTTTTTTTTTTTTGACTAAATAAAAGATATTCATTCATTCAAATTGATAAGAGTACATCGATGCAATACAAATTCAAAATCGCTAAAAACAAAAAGGATGAATCTGCGAACAAACTCACAGCATCCGTGTTAATAGCATAAAACGACACATTGCATAAGCCTACATATTTGACTATATTGAAGTTTCCGGAGTATCCATGCTTCCGGATCTGTAGCGTTGATGGCACAAAAGTCATTGATTCGATCTGCACTGGATCAACCGTAATCTTTCAAACTGAAACAAATGAACAACGCACCAAGACAGGACAACAATACTCCGCACTAAGACGGGACAACAATACTATCAAAACAAAGGATGAAATCAAAAAAATAAACGAAAGAAATACTAAATATATGTGAAAATCACACTTATTTAATTAAAATAGAAATAAACGTGTTAATTTAAGAGTGAATGATGTATTTATTTTCTTTAATTTTTGTAATACAGTTTGTATATAATAAATTTGTCTAACGTAAGTAGGGCGGTCCCAAAATTTTCAAATTTAATATATATATATATATATATATATATATATATATATATATATATATATATATATATATATATATATATATATATATATATATATATATATATATATATATATATATATATATGGGTCAGGATCAAATGACACCAACTAGTTTGACATTAAATGTTACGCTGCTCAATAACTCTTTAACGAATTCAAATTTTACAAAATCCACCGTTGGATTGGAAGATTATATCATATAGATTATGTATGTTAAGTTTTATAAAAATCTAAAATCATTTGATATGTTATTGAGACTCGTCAAAATTAACGGTATTCAATAATATATATATATATATATATATATATATATATATATATATATATATATTACTATATATAAAAAGGATACAAATTTTTGGCATGACTTTTTCATTATAGCTATATTACCCTTAAAAAAAACTACAAAAAAAAAAACTAAATATTTGTATATCTATTACTATATATAAAAAGGATACAAATTTTTGGGATGACTTTTTCGTTATACCTATTTTACCCTTAAAAAAAACTACAAAAAAAAAAACTAAATATTTGTATATGTTGAAAAATAACTTCCACATAAAAATAGATTTTCAGTTTTTTTTAGTAAATATTTTTTTTTCTCTTAATAACTAAGCACAACTTCCACATAAAAGTATGTTTTCAGTTTTTTTATAGTAAAAAAAATATATATATATTTTTTCTTCTTAATAACTAGCCACAACAAAAAATGATGTTAAGTAGTTATCAATTAACTAAGTCCAATAAAAAAGGAGATTAAATAGTTATTTATATTTGCACAATAGAAAATTTCGATCACAGCAAATAAAAAAAAAATATCGATCACACGGCTAGTATATATTATTACTATTATGGTATATATAAAGAGTAGTGTTATTTGAACACCCAAAAGTTGACAACTTTTAGGACAACCTTCCTTTTTTCTTTGCAACAAAAAAATAAAGTGAGAGGTGGAGAGAGAGTAAGAACATAATCAGAGTAAGAGAGAGAGAGTTGTCCAAAATTGTCAACTTTTTGGATGTACAAATATCATTTCTCTATATAAAAGGTTTGTTACATTATTTAACATGAGTTATGTTTGCCGCTGATGTCAGAAAGCGTGAGTTTTATCCAAGGGGCCAGAGCACGATTCCCCCAACATATTTAAATTGTTTTGCTAATGTTATCAGCATCGGACCGGTCATCGAACCGGTGAGCTTATCGGTTAAGGTTTAATTGGTCGGACCAGAGTTAAACCGGTCGGATCGTTTTTAAATTAAATATATATTTTAATTAATATATAAATAAAACTTACTCAATATTCCTTAGTTTCACACATTAAAAAGATAAAATGTTATAAAGTCAATATGAAATAAAAAATTTAGTACATTAGACATAAAATTTGTAATTCAAACCAAATTAGAAATTACATAATAAACTATGTTGTAAAAAATATTTATTGACTATTAAAATTAGAAGGAAAATATCAAAATAATCAACAAAAAGAAAGAAGCAAAATTTCAAAAGGGAAATAGAAATAAAAAAAAATCTTAGGCTAAAAAAGCATAATATTTTAACATATGTTCACTTTTTAATGTGGCAAAAGTTTGTTTTTCCTAAAAAAGAAAGTATGAGGTTTGTATGTACGATGTTTGTCTAATATTTGTTAAGACAAAATATAATTATTAATTTTTATAAATATAATTTTTGTAATAAATTAAAGCTAATATGGAGAGATTGCATTTGCACTAGACTATTAGTCCCACATTGCTAAGTTCACAAACATTTGAGAGGTAGCTTCACTACAAATAAAGTGTGTAAGATGAATATTTCTTGTGGGATCAAGTGTTTGCAAGTGCTTGTGAGGTCAAGTGGTCTCTCATTTAATTAATGAGATGAATATTTCTCAATGCAAGTATATAGTAGTAAAAAATAATAATTATCAGCCGGTTAAACCGCCCCAAACCGCCGGTTCACCCGGTTTTACCAGTTTAGCGGTTCAACGGCTGGTTCTTTGCTCCCCTGGTTTTGAGAGCTACCCGGACCAGATGCAGGCCCGGTTTCCGGTTCGACCAGCCGGTGTCGAACTGGGAACCGGGCCGGTCCAGTTTTCACAACCTTGGTTTTGCCTTTTATATATTTATTTGCATTTGATTTTTTAAAAAATTGCTATCTTGCTGTTTTAAGGACCGTTATATATATTATACAAACAATAAATATTGATTATCCTTAAAATATTGATAAAATGATTTAATCTTATACAATATAAGAAAATTTGTTGCATTGGTAAACTCTCAAATACCCTTGCTTAGAAATCTGCCACATGTCCTAAGCAAGGGTATTTGATGTCCAAAAATTTGCAAACTGAACTAAAGTAACAGTAAATCGAGCCAAATTCTGAGCCAACCAAGCCGAATTGACTTTTTGTGAGAGTAAAACCAACTTTTTTACAAGCCACATGTTGGATACAAACCAAGCCATGGAAGCCACGATTTGTTCGAATTGAAAAGGAAATGTACAGTTTGCCAACATGTGAGTAGACACATCGTACTACTTTTTCACCTTCCTTTTTCCTTTCTTTTCCCAATGTCTGTCTTTGTCTCTTCTTTTTGACTTTTCAAATTGTTCCATTGCACAATTCATTTCTCGGTGGGAAATTCTCAATTTGAAATTTGAAATCAGATTATGATTTACAGTATATATATATATATATATATATATATATATATATATATATATATATATATATATATATATATACTATCTCTTCTAACTACCTCTTTTTTCTCTCAGTTTTTGTTATCAATATTTTGTTATTATCTTCATCTTTTCCTTATCTCCATTTTCTTTTTGTGCAGGAAAGTACAGTTGTGAAGAAAAAGAAGCAAGAAGAAGTAAATAAAGAGAAAGAGGTATATAGATGATTACAAAACAAATTACTAATTAGTCAAACTATTATCATAATACGTTCTATATATTTTCATTTTGTTTTATGTCATTTAAATCATCTTTAACAGTAGGAAAAATACATTATAATTAGAAATGAAAACAAAACATAACATCCATGGCCAAGAAAGTTATTAGCTCTATTATTTCTTTTACAAATACTTATTTTCTTAGCAATGTTTTGATTTGTTTTAGAAATTTTTTTTAAAAAAAGAGTAAAGGAATATGATAATAAGATGCTAAAGAAAGAATTTTAGATCTAGAAAAAAAAAGAGAGAGAATCAGTGCGATTTTTTGAAATACATAGAAAATCTAAATCATATACAAAAAAAATTTATATGCAAACTCTGATTTTTTGTTGTTGCAAGGTAGATGCAGTGCGGTTTCCGGCAAGGTGGTTGAATTTCCCACTGTCGGTGGTCGGCGATGGTGTTCAAATCTTAATTTTTCTGCATGGGTTTTGTAGAGGCGATAGAGGAGGTTCTATTTATGATGATGATCTTTTTTAATTGGCTTATGATGATTTTTTTTTAAATGGTTGTTGGAGTTCCTAAAATTGTTTCATATCTGACAATAAGTTTGACAACAAAAATAGAGAAGTAAAGGATGAAGATGGTGAGATTGAACAACCAAACAAGGTCTGAAATAAACTGAAGGAGGCAGTGAGAGAAGTTGCTGCGGCAGCTAGGATTGATAAAGGGGAGAGAACTTTCAATTTATTTTTTTTGTTGAAAAGAGAAAATGGAAATAGCAAATGAGTTGTGAAGGTTAAAAGTAAAAAAATAAAAAATAGCTGCTACACTAGAGAGGTGAGAAACATGATTAAAGAAACGGCTTTCTTTGCATCGGTAGTGGGTGAAAAATTACAACCTTTTTACTAACTAGAGAGCTGAATAAAATTTAATAACATTAATAAATCAACAACTTTTTTACTAACTCACTAGTGGAAAAAACAGTTTTTAAATCAGAGATTTTAAATCAACTACTATCCACTTGATTTAAAAAGGTTGACAGTGGGACACGGTTGGAATTTTTCAAATTTGATTTGATATTAAATCTGTTAACCTGACTTAAGAAGTAATATTTTAATTTTTAAAATAAAAAATCGAGTTAATATTCGTCTTTCCCAATTTCTATGTGAAAACCCAATTCCCTCTTCTCACAAAAACGCATCAAGTCTCTCTTCTCAAACCCTAGACGAAACCCTAAACTCACCGACAACGAATCCCTCTCCATGAATTTCTCGCTTCACTGGGAACTTCTCCTCTCTGCGAACTTCCCCTCTCTCTGTGACGAAACGTAAAGGCGACGAAATTCGTTCCACCGCTTCATTCTTCAGAGTTTTAAAGGTTAGTTCAAATATCCCTTTCGATGCTTGTCTTCTCCGTATTATTCAATGATTCTAATTTCCCTTTAATTTCGCTTCATTGTGGGTTTAGAGTCCTGGCCGCTGCATCATCTTCGTGTTCAGTCACCGCCACGCTTCTCTATCTATGTTGTATCTCTCTTTCTTCCTTCAGTATGTCGGTCCCAACTATTTTTATCTCAATTTTCTTCATTGTTGCTTATTTAGGTGGATCTTGGAGTAAAAATGTTGGATGCACCGTGAGCTCTTTATTTTGTGTTATTTTTAATGATTTTTCAATGCAGTCACGAAATAGGGCTAGGTTTTGCTTTTTTCACAATTTCTCTGTTTATTTACCATTCATTGCGATTCGAAGACAAATTTTGATTGGTAATGTTGTGTCATTTTGATTGGTAATGTTGTGTCATGTAGCCAGTCTTTGATTCATTCCTTATATTTTGGCCAGCTTAATTAATCACCTATAAAATAAATGAAATTGTTATCATAAGCTCTTGTCACATATATTGGTTAGGAGTTGTTTCTTTGTGTAATGGTGTTGGTTTTGGAACTTGGTAGTCATGTTTATAATTTGTGATTAGTCAATTGATTAGTCATGTAAAGTAGATACTAGTAGGACACAATTCTATTGAGTGAACTAAATGTACAAACAAAATAAGTATTTTGTTTGTAAGAGATAGTTTGCAGTTTTCTTGACCGACCTCGTATCATCTGTCAAAGCTATCCAATTTTATTTACACATTGGACTGTACTTATTATGTGGATGTGAGATGGGAATAAGACTCAGGTTTTGAAGTAGTGTTTGTTGGTTCACTTGTGTAGGATTTGATTGATAAGGTTCAGTGAAGTGTGGTTTATACACAAGCATCTTTGGCCACTCCCTTACCGGTAAAGATGATGCCATTATATTATACTCACCATCTACAAACAAGTTATTGTGTTATATGTATATTATGATGTTCTTTCTAAATCTGTTTTGCCATGTTTGTGCTGATCTTTGTAAAAGTTGAGGTGCTCTCTAAATTTGAGTTTTGGTACAATTAAAAACAAAAGCTGCAAGTATCATGGTAAATGAAGACTGGCTACTTTCCAAAACAATTTACAATTGTTGCATTAATTTGATGATGGAAACTAATGAAGATTGTTCTTTGTGTCCCATATATCCGGCAACACTGTAGAGCTGAAGTTTACTTATTTTGTCCTAACTAATTTAGTGCAATTATATAACTGTCCTCACTTCTCCCCTCTTCTCTTCTCTTCCATTTAATTTTCCATTTTCCCTCTTCCAATTGTTGATTCGTTGTGATTTTGTGCATATATTAAGTTTTCCCTTTCATGATATGCTTACAAATTATTGTTGTTTTGAATTTGGTTGATTGATGTTGATGCTTGCCGCAATTGAATTCAGTAATGGAGCAATTAATGGCACTTCTCTCTTGGTCTAATACTCTCTTGGTCTACTACACATTTCAACTTTAAATTTATACCCTTTTATTTATATGTTATGGTTTGTTGATAAGGTTGATAAGGAACCATGACACTTCCTTTTATTTGTTTGTTGTCGTTATAAGAGTTTGAAGATTTTGAACCATGACACTTCCTTTCTTTGTCTCGTTTGTATATATGAACAGGATAATTGAAAATTCCGAAGTATGCTTCTATTAAGGACCAGAAGAACTACTAGCAGTAGCTCCTCACCCTCATCTCATGACCACTCTCTCTCCGGTAATTCTCACCAGTAACTCTCTTTCTCTCTCCCGTTTTTCCAGTAACCCCTCACTCTCAATATGAACCCTTATTACTAAGTTTCTAATTACTATTATGACTTAATCTTTTAGGTTGTAACAATAACTAATAGGTTATACGTGACTAACTACTATTTGATGATGAAGAATGTAGTCTCACAATGCATTTAGCTTTGCTATTGGGATTAAGTCTTAATTATACCAATTGTGTTTGATAGTTTAATTGTTTTGTTTATGATCTTATCTTTGTTCTTGTTACCGAATAGGTTTTTAATTGGTAAGCTATTGAGTTGTTTATTGATTTTAAAAGGTTTTGATTGGACTATGTAGTAAGAAATGACTTAATTAAGAACTTCCATGCGAGTGTTTTTGCATGTTATAGACTTATAGTTTTCTTGTTAAACATGCAAAGCCTTAGTTTCTACTTTAGTAGTTAATTATATGTTTATACGTGGAAAAACTTATATAACTGCCACCATTTGTGATTTTAATTTCAGGTATAAGCATGAGGGTGTTATGCTTAATTGTAGTGTTGATTGATATGCCAAGATATATCTACAACAAGAAAGCAGGGATTATGCATCAAGGAATAAACCAATAAATGTTTGCTCTAGAGCATTGCAGGGGTAACTAGTTTACTTAAGTTAATATGTTTGTGTTAGAGCATTGCAACTAGTCTTTTGATTCAAGTCATGTAGTCATAAGTGCTAAACTTACTGGTGGTACTAAATATGATCAACTTTATGTTTGTGTTAATGAATGATTCTGTAATTATGATTTTATTTACAAGTTGGAATGAAGTTATGGTTTTATGATATGATGTTTTGTATTAAATGATTGTGTATGAAGTTTTGTTTTGATTTTTTTGAGAAGATAAAAATAAAGTATAATGTTTAGTCATGTACAATGAATAATGCTAGGAGAATCAGGGGTTCCAAAATAAAAAAATAAAAAAATAGTATATTCTTTTAAATCGGACTAACCGACTTAAATGAAGTTATTGAGTCTGTTGAACTGATTTAAATTGGAGATTTTAAATCGGTTCATCCTGATTTAAAAAGTTAAAGGATTTTTTGGATTTTTTTTAAATTGGTCCACCCGATTTAAATAAAACCAAAGAAATCGGACTACCCGATTTAAAAAAACATTTTAAATCGGATTGGTAACCGATTTAAAACAAAAATACTTACTAAATCGGCTGTTATTAAATCGGATCCGGAACCGATTTAAAAAGCCTTCAGGAACCGATTTAAAAAGTGTTTTTTCCACTAGTGACTTGTCTTTTAAAAAAATCAATTTTAAGTACAAAGAAAATGACGAAATTAAGTGGGTGAAAAATATTTGATAGTAAAAAGTAACGTGTTCAACAAAAATTAATTGGTTGAAAAATATTTGATAAACTAAGCTATACGTAGTACAGTACTTTGATAAGAAAATGAAAATATGTCTTAATACTTATCATACTAATATTCTCACTTACGGAATAAATTATAATTGATAAGAATTTCAAAGTAACTATCACATATATACTAAATAAATCATACGTGGGACAAAAAATGACACTGATTCAAATACGAAAAAATTTTAATAGTTGACCACCTTTTTGTTTTCTTGTGATGAAATTCATCCTGATTTGTATTACATATTTAGGTGGCTGGGGACAGAGTTTGTGCCCCCTAATGACATTATGCATTTATTTGAGAGTTTCCTAAAGGATGGGTGTGGAGCTTTAGATGAGGTTAGGTTTGGCTTTAGTGTGGTATATATATGTTGTTGTGTTGTCTATTGGACCTCTTGAAATGATGTTATTTTTGTTGGTGCGTCACATTATTGGTCGAAAATCTAGTGGATAAGGTAAAACTTTGCTTCTAGAAATGATTTCTAAGTAAAAAATTTAAGAGTTTCTATGAGTAGAATCGAGGTGCAACTTCTCTTGTGTCGGTTCAATAGAGCTGCGAAGATGTGGTGCTTAAGGCTCAGGTTGACTTGTATCTCTTGGAGTTGCACTCTCTTAGTTGGCTTACATTGTCAGGTGGCCACTCTTGATGGCTTGGTGGTTTTCGATATTTCATAGTTTTTTCGATATTTTTGTTGTTCATAATTTTTAGTATTTCTATTAGGTTTTTTCTAATTTACCCTTTAATAATTTGAGGGTATTTACCCTTCATCCAATGAGAATAAACCACATAAGTAGATTTGTATGTGATCCCCACAAGTTTGTTACAAGTTAGTTGTGGGGACCACATACAAATCTACTTATGTGACTTGTTCTCATTAGTTGAAGGGTAAATAACCCCAAATTATGAAGGGGTGGAGAAGTAGTCACCTTTCTAGTACTCTATTTCTTTCACATATACATTATATATCTATTTTGCATTAATAAAACAAAAAAACACTTCTTTAATGGAGATTCAGAGATGAACCTGGACTAAACAATGAACAATAGGGAAATGAGACATCCAAAATCAAGTAGCTAGCCACATTCTATTCTTCCCTGTTTATGCTTCCTTTGTGCCTTGTTTTAAGATTCAAAGATATATAAAAGTGTTCAATCGAATCAAATATGTGAAAGTGTGTAACCTCATATGACTTTACAGCAACATGTGTCGTGTAAATATGTGATGCAAAATTCAGCCAGAATGTTGTTGCTAATTCCTATTGTTACTTTTGATATTTTATTCTTCTTCCGTTTCCTAATGTCACTATTGTTCACTTTTTACTTAAATTAAATCTCAACATTATATGATACAATTTTTTAACTAAATAAAAATAAATAATAAGTAAAAAAATTATTGTTATATATATAAACAAAAACATATCCTTTAAAGTCCTTTTACTTAAATTAAATCTCAACATTATATGATACAAATTTGTTTTTTATTTTTTAATATAACTGTATTTTTCTTGATAACATTTAGTCAAGTTTTATAATGCATAAGTGACAGGACCATAAAAAATAATTGGGACCTTGTCTTAGATTTTGAAGATTTTATACACTTTTGCGGTATGGAACGTCACCAAGAAGAATATTTTTCTTTCCAAAATAATCATATTCCTATTTTCTATAGCCAAACATCCTGACTAAGTTCATTGCCCATACAAATTTTCACGTATATATGTACTATATATAGATCATTATAGCTATGCATTATTTAACCAAGGCAGAAAGTAGATCTAGCTGATTAGCTTCTAATTTGTTGATTGTCTCTTAGAGTTCCTTTGAACGCTTCATGCATGAGAAACTATCATCTATTTGGTCTAAAATCCATTATAATAGATAGTCCTTTATTGAATGAAGTGTTTGGGGGAACTCTTAGGTTCAACTAACACTACTATGCATCATCAAACACCAACAATCGCCAATTAATTCAGGTGATCAATCTGTCTAGGATACCTCTTTTGTTCAATGAAGAAAATGCTAGTATATTAATGATTATGTTGTTTTAAACAATAACAAGAATTTGCACATTGCTCAAGAGATGTCTTGCCTATTCGCTATGTGAGAACTATAAAACCCGGCCCAAATCAACTATTAAATTATTCTATTATCAGGTAATGATCATAGACATTAGTCGGAAATCTTTGTTGGACGAGAGAAAATTATTGCTACAACAATAGAAAATGATTTTGAAAGCAACCTATTTACGATCATAGCAATTTCTATGTGCA
Source organism: Trifolium repens (assembly GCA_030408175.1). Lineage (NCBI taxonomy): Eukaryota > Viridiplantae > Streptophyta > Magnoliopsida > Fabales > Fabaceae > Trifolium > Trifolium repens. The sequence goes on along the minus strand of CP125845.1, from coordinate 32,791,974 downwards.
ACGGTTTTTTTAGTTTTGTGTCACTGCGGCCTCTATCGAATTCCATAAACATCTTTTGCACCAAACTTGGCCAGATGGTGGGCAAACAAATAAAATATATATTTTTTGAGACAACAAAAACATAATTATATAAATGAGAAGGAGGAAAAATACAAGGATTAAGTACAAGAGATACTCTACTCGCCCGAGAATAAACTCTACTCACCCCAAAATAAGTACATGTAGTACTCACTACCCAATAAAATATGCGTCTTCATCGTTATCATTACACACTACCCAATTAGATGGATATTGGGTACATTGGTCACGCAATCTACCAGTCTACCACGAATTGGAAAACACTCACAACAAATTCGCTAATCAAAGTTTTTAACTAGGTTGTTGAGGATGGGATCCTAAGCCACCAAACGTCGGATGAATAACTAGGTTGTTGAAGATGGAAAGTATCAATGATTTCATTCATTTGTGTACTTAATTAACCGGTCATAGGGGTGTGCAATGGTTTGAAACCACACCACACCAAACCATAAATTAGGATATGATTTATAATCAAAACCATTTCAATGACAAACCGGTTATTTTATAAAATCAATTTTGATATGGTTCATAACCGGTTTGAAACCAATTCATAACCGGTTAGTAATAAAAATTGGATTACTCAATTGAACCAATTTTTTTTATGGAAAAAATCGGAAATTTTTTTCCGGAAAAATCGGAAACTTTTTTTTCCGGCAAAAGATCAAAAACTTATTTCCGGAAAAAAACGTGAACTTTTTTCCGGAAAAATCGAGAATTTTTTTTCCGGAAAAATCGGAAACTTTTTTTCGGAAAAATCGGGAACTTTTTTTCCCAACAAAAAATCGGAAACTTTTTTTTTCCCGGTAAAAAAGCGGAAAACTTTTTTCTAGAAAAATCTATAACTTTAATTTCAAAAAAATATACATATAAATAAATAACTATGAGTGTGTATATATATAAATAAAATAAAATAAATAAAAAACTAAAGAAACAAAAAGGGAAAAATTGAAACGAAAAAAGAAAAGAAGCTAAATATGAGTGATTATTAAAATAGATTTATTCATTATTTTAAAAACATAATTTTTATTTTTTTATGGCTTAATGTGTAATCAACCCAAATTCATTTTATAACCCAAAAAAAAAAATCCAAATTCATTCTCTTCATTTTTCATTAAGCCCAACCCAAGCACACTAAGCCCAATTCATTTTTTTTATTGAAATTCATTATTTTAATAACATAATTTAAAAAGTAATATTTTAATAATAAATAAAAGAAGGTGGCGGTCCGGTAGTGCTCCGGAGGCGGTCCGGTGGCGGTCCGGCGGCGGAACCCGGATTTTCCGACGGTCCGACGGCGGTCGGTGGCGGTCGGCGGTGGTCCGATGGTGGTTGCAGCCACCAACCACCACAATTATAAAATTAATAAAAAATATAATATTAAATTGTTATATTATATTAAAAAGAAAGTATTTAATTTTGAACTAATTAAAAATCTATTTTTAATATTAAAAACTTTAGTTTCTTAACAAAAAAAAAAATCTGTTTTTCTTGACAAAATAAAATTAAATTCAGTTTCTTTATATTTTTTTCTTTAAATTTTTTTTAAAGAATTGGATTAATATAAACAATATTTTTTTCTTAAACTAATCAAATTTACTTACCAAAAAAAAAATCAAATATTATTTACTTACCAAAAAAAAAAATCAAATAGTATTTAAAAAAAATAGTATTTTTTTCTTAAACTAATCAAATATGATGTGGTTATGGATCTAGACATCCAAAATAAAAATTGCTTTTATAAAAGTGGATGACCAACCATTTAATTATAAACTGGTTTATTTTTGTTTGCAAATAACCGGTTAATTGGATATGATTTTGGATTTGGATGTGGTTTTATCCATGCGACCGGATATTTTGCTCACCCCTAACCAGTCATACTTCCCTATTGGCCACTAGAATGCACGAAATTAAGGACCCTTATATGCTATATATAAACGTGCCTTGTGCTCATTGTAAAGATCATTTCACACTTTGTAAAACACCTTAAAAATAGGAAATTACTAAAATATTCATAGTATTTCATAAAATTAAATGTATTACTTGTCTGGTGACAATTACAATTGGATAATTGGAAATTTAAAGGTGTTTGAGGTGATATAGAGTAAAAATGCTTAATGTGTTATAGGCTTCTAGCAAGGTTGTTTGACCACCTTTGTTTAAAGCACGCTTAATGTAACAACCCGTTTTTCAAAGGCCAGAAAAGTCAATATTTTTTTTCTATTTCAACTAACACTCAGAGTGCGCATAGAATATTTTTCAATGAGCCGGCATTCAAATATACAAAAGAACTCATTACCATAAGGTGCTTCGACAAGCAAAGTGCATTCCTGAATAATTACAATCCAAGTCTAAGTATTCAAATACTTACAACCAAACACGTTAGAATCCTATACCTAAACCCCAAAAAGCACAGTGTACAACCCACACCGGCGCATAGTCTAACTAAGCTAAAGCTCCAACATCTCACTGGGGCCTGGAACAGCCACCGTCGTCCCCACGACCTAACCCATCATCTGGGTGGGATGAGCCCGCAAATGAAAGAAAGGGTCACCACAAAATAAAAGTATATATATATATAACCGGTGCGAGAGAGTATACAAATACCAAACATACAAATACCAACAGAGAAAGCTCTATAAACACATAGACAATCTCCCACCAACGGGTTCATATAAGCAATGCACACATAGCCTATAATGCAACCTCTACAATGAGCGTGGTACTAACCAAAGTTACCACATGCATGAATTCCGAAATCATAGGTCCAACCCACTAACAATATCAATGAAAACCCCGTAGCTCTCCCGATCACTACGAACTATTAGAGTGGGCTCTCCCGATCACCACACCCCCACCATAAGTATCAATAGAATCCCGTAGCTCTCCCGATCACTAAAGGATTAGAGTGGGCTCTCCCGATCACCACACCCCGTAGCTCTCCCGATCACTACGTATCGATCTCAACAAAAATCTCGTAACTCTCCCGATCACTACGAACCATTAAGGTTTGCTCTCCCGATCACCACACCGAGCACGCAACTACCAAATGCATGAGCATACGCTTCCCCATATATGCTAATGCAATGAATACATACCTCTCTAGCATATGTAAACCAAACATAACAACATACATACATTTCTCATCATATGTATTCCAAACACCTGTTCATACATATATTCTCATAATCATATGTAAACAGCGCAAGTATTTTAAACACGTTCTCATCACGAGAATACATAAGTACAAACATGCCAAAGCACACAGCAATGCATAAATAGCAAACCAAACATGTCATAACCGTTTCAAAAGACGGAAATAAAGTGGAGCCCTTACCTCGGCAAGCTTCCGTTTACTAAACTCGTCCAAACAACACAACGCGCTTCCTAAAACAAGCAGCGTACCATCAATACATTATTCTCCAACCAATAGTATTGAAACTACACCAAAACCCCAAAAACCTAAAGGTTCCTAAGGAAAAATCCCTCTTTCGGATACCATACCAAAAACTACCGTATTGATCAACCCCCATGAGTTATTTGTACTATTTTTAGGACCCAAAACAATAGTCAAAAGTCTTAAATAATTTGAAATGCAAAATGGCCGTTTTCTTGCGTTATAAGTTACGTACCTTCCGGGTACCCAAAAACCACGTTTCCAATCCCAACCACTTCCAAAAATTAATAGAAAGGGATTAGAAAGTTAAAAACCAAGTTAGGACATCAGAATACAAAATTTTAGGTCCCAGGGGTCGCTAGAGGTCGCTGGGCGACCACCTGGCGATGGCAAGTCAGAACTTCCACGCCCAGGGCGAATTCTGGCGACCAACTGGTCGCTAAGCTACCATCTGGTCGCTGAGCCACCACACCAGGACAGAACTGGTTTTCTTCATGACAGCAGCAGCAAAACTTGTTTTTCTCAATTTTCACCCAAAACAACTTTTCACGCAACACACCACATACGCATAGTATTGGTTCCCAACAACCGTTTTCACAACAAAGCATTACATTTTCGAAAGCATGTTGGTTGCTTCGAGTGCAAGTTATTTGGTTTTCATTTCCAAAATCAAAACCAAACCCAAGCACAAGTTTTATTACGGCCTCAACCGACCGGTAATCATTTTTAAACATGTTTTCAAAGCGAAAAGCAACACCACATGTCACAAGAGTTTTAAACCACTTGGACCCCAAAATCACCACACAAAACACTTAGTAAATATTTTCATAAACACCAAAAGATTTTTCATCTCATTTTCCAAAACAAAACCATACAACACATTTCCCTTTTGCCCAAAGGTTCAAAGACAACGTTTCTTTTCAAAACCTTACAACCTAACCACATGTTATTGATCAATACATAACCAACCCAAAACCCTAACTTTTCTCATGAGATTTCTCACCAACTCATGGAAAACAAAAACAACAAAGCCTAGCATGCTTACTAAACCCTCATGAACAACTTTCATGGAACAAAACCATTCAAACCAATTCTTATGAAATTTCTCTCAAGAACATAATCATAAAATCTCATGAATCTCTAAGAGTTTAGCCAACCAAGAGATGAAAGAAGTTCTAGTTACCTTAGGGATGAAGAATCTCACAACTTCAAGCTTTCCAACAAGCTTAAGATCAAGTGCTATGGTTAAGGAATGCAAAACTTCACAAGTTGGGAATGTGTAAAAGAAAGCCACGGCCAAATAGAAAAAGAGAAGGAAGTCTCATGACTTGTGCACTTAAAGATCTCTTCATTAAATCCTAACCATTAGATCAAATAGGATAAAGTTCTAAGATCACATCCTAGCCATTGGATCAATCCAAGTCTATCCTCACAAGATATTTCCCACAACCTCTTACAACAAACCGCACGTTCAGTTCTCGCGCATCGCGACGAACGAAACTCACAAAAACCGAAAACCTACAGAAAGAACGTCCATCGCTAAACATTTCCAAAACTTATCGCCGAATCTTTTTTCGCGACTGTAATTTCCTTCCACACCTTGGAAAATTAATCTCAGAATATAACCTCACTCACGCAGATATATAAAACTCCCATCCGAAACCTCACTTAAAACAGACGCAGTAAAATTTTACAACAACGGGTAAAATCCTACTCGTTTTTCCAAAAACAAGAATAATCCAAAACTCGTTATTCTAAATCCACATAAATCTCCTCATACTTAAAAGAGGATCACGACTCGAAAGTCTGTGCCTTTCCAGCGCACGAGCACAAAACAGGCTCCGTTTCAGCAAAAATCTCATTTATACGACGATACACACAAAACCGTTCTACTAGAAACCCTAAAACTTAGCTGACGCTAAAGTTCTTTAGGAAAACCGCACAGTAAAATCTTGGGTCTTACATTACTACCCTCCAAAAAGAAGTTTCGTCCTCGAAACTAAAGGTAAGAGTAACAACTCAACTAATTATTACCATCACCAACACAACAAAATCCCTCAGGATTAGGTGCAGCCACACAGATGCTAACACCGGGTGAAGTCACACAGATACTCTCACCAACACACTGGCACAACCGTGCACCAACCGCAACTCTCAACGAGTTCACCACTCAAAAATTAACCTCACAACATAGGTTCACAACCTCTAATTCCCAAAGATCCTCGTGCCCACAAACAAAAATTTCCAAAGTCACCTCTTTCGTCTCCGCGGCATAGCCCACTCCATTAGTTTCACACGAAGTTGTGAGTGGCTACCCTCCAAAAAGAAACACAGCACTCTCTGTGCACCACTAAGGTTAGCAAAACTAGTCAATTCCAAACAACACGACTCCCGTCTACCATCAACAATAAATTAAGGACGGCCAGTCCCTCAATTTGTCAATAGACAATTTCTTATCCTTCTTATTTCCACATACAACACACGCACCGTCATGACATCCATTCAGGTGGTGCTTTTGAATCCGTACTATACCCGCACAACCATGATTTTCCAACTAGGTGTGAGGCAATTCTTCCCGCCAATCCTCCATTGACATAAGCCACATCATCATGTGCTTTTCTCTTACTCATTCTCAGCGACTCTTTCCCAACGACTAACATTCCTTCGCGGCTAACTCATAACCCGACACAGAACAAACACTAGAACTGTCACTACTCTAGCTATGTTCTAACCGACTCTGGACTAACTACTCAAGTATACACTTTCCCTTTGAAGATTTAAAGCCGTGCTCTGATACCAATTGTAACAACCCGTTTTTCAAAGGCCAGAAAAGTCAATATTTTTTTTTCTATTTCAACTAACACTCAGAGTGCGCATAGAATATTTTTCAATGAGCCGGCATTCAAATATACAAAAGAACTCATTACCATAAGGTGCTTCGACAAGCAAAGTGCTTTCCTGAATAATTACAATCCAAGTCTAAGTATTCAAATACTTACAACCAAACACGTTAGAATCCTATACCTAAACCCCAAAAAGCACGGTGTACAACCCACACCGGCGCATAGTCTAACTAAGCTAAAGCTCCAACATCTCACTGGGGCCTGGAACAGCCACCGTCGTCCCCACGACCTAACCCATCATCTGGGTGGGATGAGCCCGCAAATGAAAGAAAGGGTCACCACAAAATAAAAGTATATATATATATATATATAACCGGTGCAAGAGAGTATACAAATACCAAACATACAAATACCAACAGAGAAAGCTCTATAAACACATAGACAATCTCCCACCAACGGGTTCATATAAGCAATGCACACATAGCCTATAATGCAACCTCTACAATGAGCGTGGTACTAACCAAAGTTACCACATGCATGAATTCCGAAATCATAGGTCCAACCCACTAACAATATCAATGAAAACCCCGTAGCTCTCCCGATCACTACGAACTATTAGAGTGGGCTCTCCCGATCACCACACCCCTACCATAAGTATCAATAGAATCCCGTAGCTCTCCCGATCACTACAAGGATTAGAGTGGGCTCTCCCGATCACCACACCCCGTAGCTCTCCCGATCACTACGTATCGATCTCAACAAAAATCTCGTAGCTCTCCCGATCACTACGAACCATTAGGGTGTGCTCTCCCGATCACCACACCGAGCACGCAACTACCAAATGCATGAGCATACGCTTCCCCATATATGCTAATGCAATGAATACATACCTCTCTAGCATATGTAAACCAAACATAACAACATACATACATTTCTCATCATATGTATTCCAAACACCTGTTCATACATATATTCTCATAATCATATGTAAACAGCGCAAGTATTTTAAACACGTTCTCATCACGAGAATACATAAGTACAAACATGCCAAAGCACACAGCAATGCATAAATAGCAAACCAAACATGTCGTAACCGTTTCAAAAGACGGAAATAAAGTGGAGCCCTTACCTCGGCAAGCTTCCGTTTACTAAACTCGTCCAAACAACACAACGCGCTTCCTAAAACAAGCAGCGTACCATCAATACATTATTCTCCAACCAATAGTATTGAAACTACACCAAAACCCCAAAAACCTAAAGGTTCCTAAGGAAAAATCCCTCTTTCGGATACCATACCAAAAACTACCGTATTGATCAACCCCCATGAGTTATTTGTACTATTTTTAGGACCCAAAACAATAGTCAAAAGTCTTAAATAATTTGAAATGCAAAATGGCCGTTTTCTTGCGTTATAAGTTACGTACCTTCCGGGTACCCAAAAACCCCGTTTCCAATCCCAACCACTTCCAAAAATTAATAGAAAGGGATTAGAAAGTTAAAAACCAAGTTAGGACATCAGAATACAAAATTTTAGGTCCCAGGGGTCGCTAGAGGTCGCTGGGCGACCACCTGGCGATGGCAAGTCAGAACTTCCACGCCCAGGGCGAATTCTGGCGACCAACTGGTCGCTAAGCTACCATCTGGTCGCTGAGCCACCACACCAGGACAGAACTGTTTTTCTTCATGACAGCAGCAGCAAAACTTGTTTTTCTCAATTTTCACCAAAAACAACTTTTCACGCAACACACCACATACGCATAGTATTGGTTCCCAACAACCGTTTTCACAACAAAGCATTACATTTTCGAAAGCATGTTGGTTGCTTCGAGTGCAAGTTATTTGGTTTTCATTTCCAAAATCAAAACCAAACCCAAGCACAAGTTTTATTACGGCCTCAACCGACCGGTAATCATTTTCAAACATGTTTTCAAAGCGAAAAGCAACACCACATGTCACAAGAGTTTTAAACCACTTGGACCCCAAAATCACCACACAAAACACTTAGTAAATATTTTCATAAACACCAAAATATTTTTCATCTCATTTTCCAAAACAAAACCATACAACACATTTCCCTTTTGCCCAAAGGTTCAAAGACAACGTTTCTTTTCAAAACCTTACAACCTAACCACATGTTATTGATCAATACATAACCAACCCAAAACCCTAACTTTTCTCATGAGATTTCTCACCAACTCATGGAAAACAAAAACAACAAAGCCTAGCATGCTTACTAAACCCTCATGAACAACTTTCATGGAACAAAACCATTCAAACCAATTCTTATGAAATTTCTCCCAAGAACATAATCATAAAATCTCATGAATCTCTAAGAGTTTAGCCAACCAAGAGATGAAAGAAGTTCTAGTTACCTTAGGGATGAAGAATCTCACAACTTCAAGCTTTCCAACAAGCTTAAGATCAAGTGCTATGGTTAAGGAATGCAAAACTTCACAAGTTGGGAATGTGTAAAAGAAAGCCACGGCCAAATAGAAAAAGAGAAGGAAGTCTCATGACTTGTGCACTTAAAGATCTCTTCATTAAATCCTAACCATTAGATCAAATAGGATAAAGTTCTAAGATCACATCCTAGCCATTGGATCAATCCAAGTCTATCCTCACAAGATATTTCCCACAACCTCTTACAACAAACCACACGTTCAGTTCTCGCGCATCGCGACGAACGAAACTCACAAAAACCGAAAACCTACAGAAAGAACGTCCATCGCTAAACATTTCCAAAACTTATCGCCGAATCTTTTTCCGCGACTGTAATTTCCTTCCACACCTTGGAAAATTAATCTCAGAATATAACCTCACTCACGCAGATATATAAAACTCCCATCCGAAACCTCACTTAAAACAGACGCAGTAAAATTTTACAACAACGGGTAAAATCCTACTCGTTTTTCCAAAAACAAGAATAATCCAAAACTCGTTATTCTAAATCCACAGAAATCTCCTCATACTTAAAAGAGGATCACGACTCGAAAGTCTGTGCCTTTCCAGCGCACGAGCACAAAACAGGCTCCGTTTCAGCAAAAATCTCATTTATACGACGATACACACAAAACCGTTCTACTAGAAACCCTAAAACTTAGCCGACGCTAAAGTTCTTTAGGAAAACCGCACAGTAAAATCTTGGGTCTTACATTACTACCCTCCAAAAAGAAGTTTCGTCCTCGAAACTAAAGGTAAGAGTAACAACTCAACTAATTATTACCATCACCAACACAACAAAATCCCTCAGGATTAGGTGCAGCCACACAGATGCTAACACCGGGTGAAGTCACACAGATACTCTCACCAACACACTGGCACAACCGTGCACCAACCGCAACTCTCAACGAGTTCACCACTCAAAAATTAACCTCACAACATAGGTTCACAACCTCTAATTCCCAAAGATCCTCGTGCCCACAAACAAAAATTTCCAAAGTCACCTCTTTCGTCTCCGCGGCATAGCCCACTCCATTAGTTTCACACGAAGTTGTGAGTGGCTACCCTCCAAAAAGAAACACAGCACTCTCTGTGCACCACTAAGGTTAGCAAAACTAGTCAATTCCAAACAACACGACTCCCGTCTACCATCAACAATAAATTAAGGACGGCCAGTCCCTCAATTTGTCAATAGACAATTTCTTATCCTTCTTATTTCCACATACAACACACGCACCGTCATGACATCCATTCAGGTGGTGCTTTTGAATCCGTACTATACCCGCACAACCATGATTTTCCAACTAGGTGTGAGGCAATTCTTCCCGCCAATCCTCCATTGACATAAGCCACATCATCATGTGCTTTTCTCTTACTCATTCTCAGCGACTCTTTCCCAACGACTAACATTCCTTCGCGGCTAACTCATAACCCGACACAGAACAAACACTAGAACTGTCACTACTCTAGCTATGTTCTAACCGACTCTGGACTAACTACTCAAGTATACACTTTCCCTTTGAAGATTTAAAGCCGTGCTCTGATACCAATTGTAACAACCCGTTTTTCAAAGGCCAGAAAAGTCAATATTTTTTTTTCTATTTCAACTAACACTCAGAGTGCGCATAGAATATTTTTCAATGAGCCGGCATTCAAATATACAAAAGAACTCATTACCATAAGGTGCTTCGACAAGCAAAGTGCATTCCTGAATAATTACAATCCAAGTCTAAGTATTCAAATACTTACAACCAAACACGTTAGAATCCTATACCTAAACCCCAAAAAGCACGGTGTACAACCCACACCGGCGCATAGTCTAACTAAGCTAAAGCTCCAACATCTCACTGGGGCCTGGAACAGCCACCGTCGTCCCCACGACCTAACCCATCATCTGGGTGGGATGAGCCCGCAAATAAAAGAAAGGGTCACCACAAAATAAAAGTATATATATATATAACCGGTGCGAGAGAGTATACAAATACCAAACATACAAATACCAACAAAGAAAACTCTATAAACACATAGACAATCTCCCACCAACGGGTTCATATAAGCAATGCACACATAGCCTATAATGCAACCTCTACAATGAGCGTGGTACTAACCAAAGTTACCACATGCATGAATTCCGAAATCATAGGTCCAACCCACTAACAATATCAATGAAAACCCCGTAGCTCTCCCGATCACTACGAACTATTAGAGTGGGCTCTCCCGATCACCACACCCCTACCATAAGTATCAATAGAATCTCGTAGCTCTCCCGATCACTACAAGGATTAGAGTGGGCTCTCCCGATCACCACACCCCGTAGCTCTCCCGATCACTACGTATCGATCTCAACAAAAATCTCGTAGCTCTCCCGATCACTACGAACCATTAGGGTGTGCTCTCCCGATCACCACACCGAGCACGCAACTACCAAATGCATGAGCATACGCTTCCCCATATATGCTAATGCAATGAATACATACCTCTCTAGCATATGTAAACCAAACATAACAACATACATACATTTCTCATCATATGTATTCCAAACACCTGTTCATACATATATTCTCATAATCATATGTAAACAGCGCAAGTATTTTAAACACGTTCTCATCACGAGAATACATAAGTACAAACATGCCAAAGCACACAGCAATGCATAAATAGCAAACCAAACATGTCATTACCGTTTCAAAAGACGGAAATAAAGTGGAGCCCTTACCTCGGCAAGCTTCCGTTTACTAAACTCGTCCAAACAACACAACGCGCTTCCTAAAACAAGCAGCGTACCATCAATACATTATTCTCCAACCAATAGTATTGAAACTACACCAAAACCCCAAAAACCTAAAGGTTCCTAAGGAAAAATCCCTCTTTCGGATACCATACCAAAAACTACCGTATTGATCAACCCCCATGAGTTATTTGTACTATTTTTAGGACCCAAAACAATAGTCAAAAGTCTTAAATAATTTGAAATGCAAAATGGCCGTTTTCTTGCGTTATAAGTTACGTACCTTCCGGGTACCCAAAAACCCCGTTTCCAATCCCAACCACTTCCAAAAATTAATAGAAAGGGATTAGAAAGTTAAAAACCAAGTTAGGACATCAGAATACAAAATTTTAGGTCCCAGGGGTCGCTAGAGGTCGCTGGGCGACCACCTGGCGATGGCAAGTCAGAACTTCCACGCCCAGGGCGAATTCTGGCGACCAACTGGTCGCTAAGCTACCATCTGGTCCCTGAGCCACCACACCAGGACAGAACTGGTTTTCTTCATGACAGCAGCAGCAAAACTTGTTTTTCTCAATTTTCACCCAAAACAACTTTTCACGCAACACACCACATACGCATAGTATTGGTTCCCAACAACCGTTTTCACAACAAAGCATTACATTTCCGAAAGCATGTTGATTGCTTCGAGTGCAAGTTATTTGGTTTTCATTTCCAAAATCAAAACCAAACCCAAGCACAAGTTTTATTACGGCCTCAACCGACCGGTAATCATTTTCAAACATGTTATCAAAGCGAAAAGCAACACCACATGTCACAAGAGTTTTAAACCACTTGGACCCCAAAATCACCACACAAAACACTTAGTAAATATTTTCATAAACACCAAAATATTTTTCATCTCATTTTCCAAAACAAAACCATACAACACATTTCCCTTTTGCCCAAAGGTTCAAAGACAACGTTTCTTTTCAAAACCTTACAACCTAACCACATGTTATTGATCAATACATAACCAACCCAAAACCCTAACTTTTCTCATGAGATTTCTCACCAACTCATGGAAAACAAAAACAACAAAGCCTAGCATGCTTACTAAACCCTCATGAACAACTTTCATGGAACAAAACCATTCAAACCAATTCTTATGAAATTTCTCCCAAGAACATAATCATAAAATCTCATGAATCTCTAAGAGTTTAGCCAACCAAGAGATGAAAGAAGTTCTAGTTACCTTAGGGATGAAGAATCTCACAACTTCAAGCTTTCCAACAAGCTTAAGATCAAGTGCTATGGTTAAGGAATGCAAAACTTCACAAGTTGGGAATGTGTAAAAGAAAGCCACGGCCAAATAGAAAAAGAGAAGGAAGTCTCATGACTTGTGCACTTAAAGATCTCTTCATTAAATCCTAACCATTAGATCAAATAGGATAAAGTTCTAAGATCACATCCTAGCCATTGGATCAATCCAAGTCTATCCTCACAAGATATTTCCCACAAACTCTTACAACAAACCGCACGTTCAGTTCTCGCGCATCGCGACGAACGAAACTCACAAAAACCGAAAACCTACAGAAAGAACGTCCATCGCTAAACATTTCCAAAACTTATCGCCGAATCTTTTTCCGCGACTGTAATTTCCTTCCACACCTTGGAAAATTAATCTCAGAATATAACCTCACTCACGCAGATATATAAAACTCCCATCCGAAACCTCACTTAAAACAGACGCAGTAATATTTTACAACAACGGGTAAAATCCTACTCGTTTTTCCAAAAACAAGAATAATCCAAAACTCGTTATTCTAAATCCACAGAAATCTCCTCATACTTAAAAGAGGATCACGACTCGAAAGTCTGTGCCTTTCCAGCGCACGAGCACAAAACAGGCTCCGTTTCAGCAAAAATCTCATTTATACGACGATACACACAAAACCGTTCTACTAGAAACCCTAAAACTTAGCCGACGCTAAAGTTCTTTAGGAAAACCGCACAGTAAAATCTTGGATCTTACACTTAAGCAGATTGTCCGGTAATTATCTCGAGAGAGGACATTTATTATATTTGTTTACCTTATTAATTACCTAGCTTTGTTTTATTAAAATAATTTTTCATTGCAAAAGAAAAAGATTTAAATTCGGAATCTATTCTTGTATTGAAATCTATAATCCTAGGATACTTTTATTTATCAAAACTTTTCTAAAACCAAAGCAAACCAATCACTCCAATAAAATTAATATTTTTCTAACGAAACACATAATATAGAAAAACTTCTTATGTTCACAAGTACTCGGAGTATCAGTATCTTATAATATTGCAAAAGAACCGTGCGCTTGCGGCCTATCAAAGTGTCCTCAATAAAATCTCAGTATAAATTTAGAAAAATGTTATTGGAACACATGTTCCTACATCTAATACATACAATTGCACTATACACCGTATAAATACGGTGAACAACTTTTTTTGTAAACTTTATTTTTTTCAAATTTACTTTTTTAAATATAGCGAATAATTTTTGTAATACAAAATTAAGTTGTGTCATTAACCAATTTACTATTTCATTAACCACACAAATTTACGTTGTTAACCATTGTGGTAATATATACGAGTATGATTTTGCTAGACTAGTATTTTCAATTGGCGAGAACTATAAAACTCAAATCTAAATAGTCTCTTTTTGTTTAATTGGAATAAATCAAGATAAGATGAAGAATTGAGTGTATTTGATGCATGTCGAGGAGCTTTGATGTTCAAGATTTATTTTATGATAGTGGGAGTATCCCTTAATGATAAGAAAGTGGAAATTCAAGTGAAATCAAGTTATATATGTGTTAGCCTGTATTTTCGACAGGCATTAATGAATTGGAGTGAGATGATGAAATCTCATTTAATGTATATTATTGCTTTTTAATATTCTCTTGGAAACTGATTCTGGCAATAAATCAAGAGAAAATCAAGGCATTTGACATCAAAGACTTTTAATGTGCAAAGTTAATTGTCAAAGCCTAGAGTTCTGTCGAATTCGACAGAACGATTGTTGTCTGAATAAGCTTGTCGAGTTCGACAGAACCATGTTTATCTAAATGAACATGCTGGTTCGACATTACTCTAATTGTCGAAAATATTATATATATATATATGTGTGAATATATGTATTTGTTTGGTTGTCTAACGTACTATGCAGAACGAAAGAAGCGTACTCTGGACTTAGCAAAATATTCAAAAAGAGAGTAACGTTTGAAGGGTTCGCCAGGTGTCAAAGGGAATTCAAATTGTCAAGACACGTGGAGCATAGTTAGACGTATTGTAGGTTTATAGCAGTTATGTTAGTTTGTCTATAAATACAAGTTTCTGATAGAAGAAACGGGTTCACAATTCACATGCAAATTCCTAGAATATTCAGAGTACCCATGTCAACGAGCGAAATGAATGCCGAAAGGAACATGTACGAATCTGTGTAACCAATCTTTGTAAACATTTTTACATTGTCAAATGCAATTTACTTTTCAAGTACTGATTACTTGCTTTCCTTTAAAATTTGTCATTTAAGCTTTCTGCAAATTTAAAGCTTTTCTGCAACTTTAAACATTCTGCAATTTATTTCATTGCATGTTTTACTTTTCAAAGTCTTTTCTTTAAACTTTATTTGCAATTCATTTACAAGTTTTCTGCAAATTTAAACTTTGAAGCATTTTACTTTAAACCAAATCATTTGACTTCGTCAAATGCTTTTTACTTTTATTCAAATTGTCCGATTTAACCCAAAGATATGAATATGCTTTCATCATCTTCCACACAATCCATATGTCCCGAGATTTACTAGTTGATCTCTCTTGTAATAATTAAACTAGCGGTTGTTTACTAAAAATCGGGGTAAACAAATTGGCACGCCCAGTGGGACTTCTGGATTGTGTAATTTTTACTTAGTGAATTTTTGAAAATTTTTCATACAAAATTTGTTGTTTGGTGTTTGTACTTTGATTGTGTGTATATTTGTATATGCATTTGAGGAGTGGTAAGTCCCTTCCAGTTTTTTCAAATATACCAAAGCGTCCTCGTTCCAGAATGGTGAGACCACCAAACAATCCTAACCCTAACAATAATAATAATAATAACAATAATGGGACAGAAACCAATCCTGTTCCAAATTCGACAGGGCAACCAAATCAACCAGTATCTGGCAATCCTGGCGCCAATCCTACTGGTGGGTCAACAAATCCTGCCCTGAATTCTACAACTTCTGAAAGTATCCCAAGCAATAATCCTAATGGTGGGGGTACAAACCCTATGATAAATTCTGGAACCGTTGGTGCAAGCGCCAGTGGATCAACAATGTCTGCCACTACTTCAAGTATGGCAGTAGGGTTTGTTCCTCCAAATACGAATGGTGCAATGATGACACAAATGAATGTATCATCCATGCCAACGAATGTATCACACATGTATGGGTACACAGACGGTAGTCAAGTTGGTGGAACACCGTCAAGACCCCCATGGTTGCCCAGAAACCCACAATTTGGAATGCCAACAACGACGATGGCAAGCCTGTATAATTGGCCTTCGATAGAAAGTTCTCCCTCATCTTCTGCGATGGGAAATAGGGGAAATTCTCTGAACTTGACGAATAATTCTATGAATGTACTTAGGCAACAAATGGACGAAAGTAACCATGACATGGTGAACGCGTTGACCCAACAGATTGGCACAATCTTCAATCCTGTGTTACAAACAGCCAATGACAATTATTTATTGTTAGCCAATCAAATGGGAAGGATGGCAGACTTTTTTGGTGCCCCTGATGCTCCAAATAATCAAAGAATTCCCCGTGTAAACCCGGAGATTCAAACAGGAGTCCAAGTCCAACCAGTGCGCATCGAGAGAGAACAACAGGAACCAGAAGTAGTTTTGGTTAATAGAAACCAAGATGCTGATAATGTTCTTAGGCAAGTTCGACAAGAAAATGTTGCAGGGCAAAATAACTTGGCCAATTTAGTAGAAAATATTTTGGCCCAAAATGGTTTGAATACAGGGTTGCATAGACCAAATTTTGTGTCACCCTTGTCTGAATACGTATTACAGGCAGAATTGCCAAGGGGATGGAAGATTCCCAAATTCACAAAATTTGCTGGTGATACTAATGAATCTACTGTCGAACATATTGCCAGATATTTGGCAGAGGCAGGGAATTTGGCAAATAATGAAGATTTAAAAATGAAATTTTTTCCCAATTCCCTCACTAAAAATGCTTTTACGTGGTTTACCACACTTCCCCCTCATTCAATTCATACTTGGACTCAATTAGAAAGGCTATTTCATGAA
This sequence comes from Trifolium repens, assembly GCA_030408175.1. Lineage (NCBI taxonomy): Eukaryota > Viridiplantae > Streptophyta > Magnoliopsida > Fabales > Fabaceae > Trifolium > Trifolium repens. Next base: position 32,775,176 of record CP125845.1, on the reverse strand, counting down.
CAATTTTACATGGGACAATCTAGGATTAGTCTCAAAGAATTAGCCAGTATGAAGCGCAAAACCTCAGAAGCCATTGATGACTATCTGAACAGGTTTCGCCTCCTTAAGGCAAGGTGCTTTACCCAAGTGCCTGAACATGAATTGGTTGAGATGGCTGCTGGTGGCCTCGACTATTCCATTAGGAAAAAGTTAGATACTCAACATTTGAGAGACATGGCCCAATTAGCAGATCGTGTTCGACAGGTTGAACGCCTCAGGGCTGAAAAAGTCAGAAATTCTAAGTTTCACAAAAAAGAAAAAGTGGCATACATAGAAACTTATGAAAGTGAAAATGAGTTCGACGATGGTCAGGATTACATAGAAAATAATGAGGTTAACGTGGCTGAGTTAAAACCAGGCCCTCCTTATACTTGTAAAATGTTAAGACCATCAAATGGGAAAAATCCCGTCGAACCAAAAAATGATAGATTTGTTTCTAAGACATATACTTTTGACATTACTAAGTGTGATGAAATTTTTGACTTATTAGTTGCTGATGGCCAAATAATTGTACCAAAGGGTTTGAAAACTCCACCTTTGGAACAACGTAATAAAAGAGGTTTTTGTAAATACCATAATTTTTTGGGTCATAAAACCTCACAATGTGTTCTTTTCAGGGATCTGGTCCAGAAAGCCCTACAGGAGGGAAGACTCAAATTTGGCGAAAAGCCAAAATCCAAACAGCAGGTGGACGAGAATCCATTGCAGATTGCTGATGCTGCTTACACAGAGCCTTTTGAGTGCCTGATGATAGAAGCATTGAACCTCACTGAAGGGGGGCAATTAATTTCCATCCCTGAGGAGGAGTACGAGAACAAAGTGGAAGAGGTGTATCCACAAGCAGGGGAGACTTTATTGGATTTCCTTCAACGCTGCAAGGAAAATGATGGCGAAGCTACACTGTGTCCTCATTGTAGTGCCATGTTCGACAGGAAGGCTGCTGCAGGCCTTAACAAGTTTTTGCCTCACAGTCAGAACAGAAACAATTGGCCAAGTCAAAGGCCAACCTATTCCAATGTTCTGAATAGCCAACAGGCACCTGTACATCAGAGGTTGGGACCACAAAAATCATTTGTCCCCTCAAACAGGACACCTGTCAACCAATGGGTCCATGGAAGGAATATGGGCTATGGTCAGAGGAATATGGAGAAAGGGAACTCCAGTAACGTCAATCCCAAAAAGGATCCTGAGTCAAGGAAATATGATTACAGGAATAATTACAAAGGGAAAAATCCCATGACAAGGTCCCAATGGCGTAGATATCAACGCCAGAAAAAAGTGGCTGCTCAACAATCCCCATTAACTACTGATGGTAATGGAAGAAGGCCTTTGGAATTGGCAAAAAAGCCAATGAAAGAAAGGTTAGGCGAATCGAAAATAGAGTCTTCAGTTGCTGGTAATGTCGAAGATGACCACATGGAAGCAGATGACTTTTTGGATTCTGAGCCTGATCTCGACATAATCGTCAATGTTGTGTCAATCTTACCAAGGGAATTCGACGTTTGCTCTGAAGTGACAGATGACGAAGAGGAATCTGGAATGCAAATGGCCCTTCATAGGCCAGTATGTTACTATGTGACGAGCAATGGTGCTCTAGAAGATCAAATGGCTACATTTGAAAGGCCAGATGAAGGCATGAAGAGTCATTTGAAGCCTCTCTTCATACAGGCTAAGGTGAATAATGTCGGAATCAACAAAGTACTAATAGATGGTGGTGCCGCTGTTAACCTCATGCCAGAATTTCTGCTAAGAAAGATTGGCAAATCTTTGGTGGATCTTCATCCTCACAACATAGTTCTGTCAAACTATGAAGGCGAGACTGGTTTCTCTCTAGGAGCAATCCAGTTGGATGTGGTTGTCGGAAGCACTATAAGGCCAACCCTGTTTTTGGTTGTGGCCTCTAAGGCAAATTACAATCTACTTCTAGGTCGAGAGTGGATTCATGGAGTGGGGGCAGTTCCATCTACCCTGCACCAGCGCCTCATTATATGGCGAGAAGATGGAGTAGTCGAAAATGTTGAAGCAGATCAAAGCTATTTCAAAACTGAAGTCCATCATTTGACAAAGCACTCCTTCGACAAGAAATTGGCGACAATTGCACCATGCACTGAGAAGGACTTTGCATATCGCCTAGCAGGAAATGGTCACCATGCTATCAAACTAGATCCCACACATGGTTTCTTGTGGGAGAGAGAAGATGGAAACAGTGAGGATGGCGAGTATGAAGGCCACAACTGCCCAACTGGGTGGGATGTCAAAGAGGATTACTATGTCTGAGTCCCAAACTTGGGCAAGGATTACGGCCTACATGGCTGAAAACAGAATCAAGATGGCTTTGGAAGCCAATTCAGTTTCAGAAAATATGGCTGATATAGCCAATGGTGAAAAGATTGGCAAACAAGAGCCAGAATTGCAAAAACTGGACTGCATCTATGACGACGAACCCTTAGGATTTGAAAAAGATCCAATTAGTCAAAGTCATAAGATGCAAGCACAGGATCCTTTGCAGGAAATTGACCTTGGAGATGGTCTGACAAAAAGACCAACATATATTAGTGCAAACATTCCTCCAGATCTGAAGGCAAAAGTGGTGCAACTTCTGTTGGAATTTAAAGATTGTTTTGCTTGGGATTATAATGAAATGCCAGGTTTGAGCAGAAAGTTGGTGGAACATGAACTACCAGTTCGACCAGATAAAAAGCCGGTGAAACAATTACCTAGGAGATTCGCACCAGAAATAATGTCAAAGATCAAAGAAGAAATTGAAAGGCTGCTGAGGAGCAAATTTATCAGAACTGCAAGGTATGTCGAATGGTTAGCAAATATAGTGCCTGTGATTAAGAAAAATGGTTCTCTTAGAGTATGCATAGACTTTAGAGACTTAAATAATGCTACACCAAAAGATGAATATCCTATGCCTGTGGCAGAAATGTTAATTGATTCTGCAGCCGGATTTGAATATTTAAGTATGTTGGATGGTTATTCTGGATATAACCAAATTTTCATTGCTGAAAATGATGTACCCAAAACCGCCTTTAGATGCCCAGGGGCATTAGGCACATATGAATGGGTAGTGATGCCCTTTGGTCTAAAAAATGCTGGGGCTACTTATCAAAGAGCAATGAATTTAATTTTTCATGAATACATAGATGCTTTCATGCAAGTGTATATTGACGACATAGTTGTCAAATCCTCATCAAATGAAGATCATTTAGATCATTTGAGAAAATCTTTTGAAAAGATGAGGAAATATGGATTAAAAATGAATCCATTAAAATGTGCTTTTTGTGTTAATGCAGGAGATTTCCTTGGGTTTGTGGTGCACAAAAAGGGCATTGAAATAAATCAAAACAAAACGAAGGCTATCATGGAGACAAAATCTCCAACTACTAAAAAGCAACTTCAGTCCCTACTTGGGAAGATCAATTTCTTGAGGAGATTCATCTCAAATTTAAGTGGTAAAGCTCAGCCTTTCTCGCCACTACTTCGTCTCAAGAAAGAAGATATTTTTACTTGGGGGCAAGATCAACAACGAGCTTTTGACGAAATCAAGAGTTATTTGTCGAAGCCACCAATGTTGATGCCTCCAATAAGGAACAAGTTCATGAAGTTGTATATATCAGCATCAGATTCGACACTGGGTAGTATGCTTGCCCAGGAAGATGAAAATGGTGAAGAAAAAGCCATCTATTACTTAAGTAGGGTATTAAATGATGCTGAAACTAGATATAGTAGTATTGAAAAACTATGCTTATGTTTGTATTTCTCTTGTATAAAACTCAAGCATTATATAAAGCCTATTGATGTTTTTGTTTATTCTCACTGTGATATCATTAAGCATATGTTGTCTAAACCAATTTTGCATAGTCGAATTGGAAAATGGGCCTTAGCCTTAACAGAGTATTCATTAACATATAAACCTCTAAAGGCAGTCAAAGGCCAAATTGTGGCTGATTTTATAGCAGATCATTCTGTAATAGAAACTCCACAAACTTATGTAGAATCACAACCCTGGAAATTGTATTTTGATGGTTCTAAACATAAACATGGAGTTGGAATTGGGATTCTAATTATTTCCCCTTCCAAAATACCCACTAAGTTCAAATATAAAATTAATGGATTCTGCTCAAATAATGAAGCAGAGTATGAAGCTTTAATAGCAGGCTTAGAAATTTTATTGGACTTGGGGGCAAAAAATATCCTGATCAGAGGTGATTCAGAACTAGTTTTGAAACAATTGACAAAAGAATACAAGTGTATAAAAGAACACTTGATGAAATATTTTGTCATAGCAATTTCTTTGTTAAAACGTTTCGACCAAGTCACCATTGAACATGTGCCTCGTATAGAAAATCAAGAAGCCAATGATTTGGCTCAAATAGCTTCTGGTTACAAAATTTCCAATGAGAAATTGGTGGAGTTGATTGAAATCAAAGATAAACTCATTATTGATCAATCTACTCCTATGGAATTGTCAATGCCAAAACTTGTGGGGGCAGATGTACCACAAGACAATGGTCAAGATACCACGTGCAGAATTGGAAAAGGTGACAATCTTCAAAACTGCCATTTCTCCCTTTCGTATTCGACATGCAGTCGAAACTGGCATTTTTGAGGGGGCAATTTGTTAGCCTGTATTTTCGACAGGCATTAATGAATTGGAGTGAGATGATGAAATCTCATTTAATGTATATTATTGCTTTTTAATATTCTCTTGGAAACTGATTCTGGCAATAAATCAAGAGAAAATCAAGGCATTTGACATCAAAGACTTTTAATGTGCAAAGTTAATTGTCAAAGCCTAGAGTTCTGTCGAATTCGACAGAACGATTGTTGTCTGAATAAGCTTGTCGAGTTCGACAGAACCATGTTTATCTAAATGAACATGCTGGTTCGACATTACTCTAATTGTCGAAAATATTATATATATATATATGTGTGAATATATGTATTTGTTTGGTTGTCTAACGTACTATGCAGAACGAAAGAAGCGTACTCTGGACTTAGCAAAATATTCAAAAAGAGAGTAACGTTTGAAGGGTTCGCCAGGTGTCAAAGGGAATTCAAATTGTCAAGACACGTGGAGCATAGTTAGACGTATTGTAGGTTTATAGCAGTTATGTTAGTTTGTCTATAAATACAAGTTTCTGATAGAAGAAACGGGTTCACAATTCACATGCAAATTCCTAGAATATTCAGAGTACCCATGTCAACGAGCGAAATGAATGCCGAAAGGAACATGTACGAATCTGTGTAACCAATCTTTGTAAACATTTTTACATTGTCAAATGCAATTTACTTTTCAAGTACTGATTACTTGCTTTCCTTTAAAATTTGTCATTTAAGCTTTCTGCAAATTTAAAGCTTTTCTGCAACTTTAAACATTCTGCAATTTATTTCATTGCATGTTTTACTTTTCAAAGTCTTTTCTTTAAACTTTATTTGCAATTCATTTACAAGTTTTCTGCAAATTTAACTTTGAAGCATTTTACTTTAAACAAACCATTTGACTGCGTCGAATGCTTTTACTGTTTTTATCAAATTATCCGATTTAACCCAAAGATATGAATATGTTTTCATCATCTTCCACACAATCCATATGTCCCGAGATTTACTAGTTGATCTCTCTTGTAATAATTAAACTAGCGGTTGTTTACTAAAAATCGGGGTAAACAAATTTGTTTACCCCGATTTTTAGTAAACAACCGCTAGTTTAATTATTACAAGAGAGATCAACTAGTAAATCTCGGGACATATGGATTGTGTGGAAGATGATGAAAGCATATTCATATCTTTGGGTTAAATCGGACAATTTGAATAAAAGTAAAAAGCATTTGACGAAGTCAAATGATTTGGTTTAAAGTAAAATGCTTCAAAGTTTAAATTTGCAGAAAACTTGTAAATGAATTGCAAATAAAGTTTAAAGAAAAGACTTTGAAAAGTAAAACATGCAATGAAATAAATTGCAGAATGTTTAAAGTTGCAGAAAAGCTTTAAATTTGCAGAAAGCTTAAATGACAAATTTTAAAGGAAAGCAAGTAATCAGTACTTGAAAAGTAAATTGCATTTGACAATGTAAAAATGTTTACAAAGATTGGTTACACAGATTCGTACATGTTCCTTTCGGCATTCATTTCGCTCGTTGACATGGGTACTCTGAATATTCTAGGAATTTGCATGTGAATTGTGAACCCGTTTCTTCTATCAGAAACTTGTATTTATAGACAAACTAACATAACTGCTATAAACCTACAATACGTCTAACTATGCTCCACGTGTCTTGACAATTTGAATTCCCTTTGACACCTGGCGAACCCTTCAAACGTTACTCTCTTTTTGAATATTTTGCTAAGTCCAGAGTACGCTTCTTTCGTTCTGCATAGTACGTTAGACAACCAAACAAATACATATATTCACACATATATATATATATAATATTTTCGACAATTAGAGTAATGTCGAACCAGCATGTTCATTTAGATAAACATGGTTCTGTCGAACTCGACAAGCTTATTCAGACAACAATCGTTCTGTCGAATTCGACAGAACTCTAGGCTTTGACAATTAACTTTGCACATTAAAAGTCTTTGATGTCAAATGCCTTGATTTTCTCTTGATTTATTGCCAGAATCAGTTTCCAAGAGAATATTAAAAAGCAATAATATACATTAAATGAGATTTCATCATCTCACTCCAATTCATTAATGCCTGTCGAAAATACAGGCTAACAATATGGTGACCTAAAGAAACTGTCACCAAATGTTAGGAATATATGGAAAATCATGCTTGCTGAATCCTGGACTTACAATAGGCCTGTAGAATGGTGTTACGGGTCATAGCAAGCATCACAATAGCATGAAATTGCACACAAATGGTCTTCTATGAACACGTATAGCATGTTACTATAACAGTAGCAGATGAATCTTAAGATTTTAGTCGATTTCATTTCTTCATTTCAAGCATTCATATACTTAATCAGTCATACTTCCCTATTGACCACTGAATTAATGCACGAAATTAACAAACCTTATGCTATTAAAAGGGCTTTGTGCTCATTTTAAAGATCATTCTACACTTTGTAACTTGGGAAACTCTTGTCTAGGGATGTCAATGGATATGGTATGGGTAGGGTACTATAGTCCCCTTCTCCATATCCGCAGTTTGGAAAAAATACCTGTACCCATCTTCATACCCGAATGGGTGACAATCTTTGTCCCCGTATTCATACTCTATAGGTACCTAAATACCCATACTTGTACCCGTTATCCGCATTTTTTCTAAAAATAAATTGATCAATTATAAAATATTATATCATTTTAATATAATTAAAAAAAATTCAAAGATTTTAATGTCGTCTCATGAAAATTATAAATAAAATTATTAATAATATCATGTTAAAGTTCATTTCTCCGTTGAGATACTTGCATTATGTTATAAATAAATATTTTTATTAAAAATATTATAAATAAATTACATTGTAATAATATAATTATTATATAATAATATAATTAAAATAAATAAATATATATTATGCAGGTATGGTGGGGTGGGTACTAAGGTACATGTACCCGCACCCATACCCGCTCAATTTTGTGGGTAATTACCCATACCCATGCCCGTACCCAAAATGCAGGTTTTTACTCTATCCGTTGTGGATATTTTTTGCGGGTACCCACTGGGTATGAGTCAATTGTCATCCCTACTCTTGTCAATATTATACTTGGTTTCTTTACTTTCTCTTGCAAATTATTTACTATTTTTATTTGTATTTTCTAAAGAAAATATTCTGAAGATATACTTTTCATAATTCCATTTATTTTTATTGTTGTAGGAATTTCTAATTAACCAATATTTCTTAAATAATCAATGTTTTGAAACAAAAATAAAAAGTTAAAAGAACCATAAAGTAATAATAGAGGGTGTAATAAATTTTAGTTACGAATACATATAGTCCAAATCCATAGGTAAAAGTCAAATATTTTAATTTCATAACACCAGTTTTACCCACGAGTAAGACCTTTGAGAAACTTCCACAATACATCCCAAAGCACCCCCTTAAAGTTGAAGCTAACCATGACTATAATTAATGAAATTTTAAGGCCTATAATTTGGAGGTCTTGTGTTAAGGATCTTGATGTCCTTGGCCTCTGTTTTTCATGATAGTTTAGGACATGTTTTTAAATTAAAATAGCCAATAAGTTTTAGTTACAGACATATAGTCCAAATCCATAGGTAAAAGTCAAATATTTTAATTTCATAACACGGGTTTTACCCATTGGTCGTAGTTGTAGCTAAAAGTCTAAAGGTACCGTTTGTTCAAGCTCATTTTAGATTATTTTCGGTCAATGAAAGAAGAAGCTAGGCCAAACAAATTTTTAAGAATTACCAAATCGTTACTTAATTTTTATGAGTATAATACATAGATAAAAGACTTTTGAAGCTAAAAAAATAACAATTACCAAACAGCTTTAGCTTTTTTTTCTAAAAGTTCTTCTTTTCACTTTTAGCTTTCAGATAATTTTTAAGACCTAAAAAAGTCAAGGCAAACGATACCTAAATATGTAATGATAAGACCTTTGAGCAACACCGACAATACATCCCAAGACACCCCCTTAAAGTTGAAGCTAACCATGACCGTCTCTCAAAATAAATTCAACATTTACCTATGAACGATTAATTTATAGTGATAGTTTACGTCTTTCAATAAAAGTCAATTTTCTTGTAATTCATGAATGTAACACTTTAAACTCGATATTTATATTTTTCAAGTTTTTAGAAATACTTTTTAAAATACGCAGCGGATAATAAAATGTTAAGTTTCAAAGTTAAAGATTAAATAAAGGGTAAATAGGTTGATACTCCCTGTAATGTGGGCGAGTTTTGCTTTTCCCCTCTGTAATTTTTTTTCTTTTGATTCGCCCCTTGCAAAGTAAATTTTTTTGGTTTCTCCCCTTGGGTGCAAGTAATTTTCACTTTTTAAATCAGTTGAACAGATTAACCGTTTTAAAAAACAGCACTTTTTAAATCGGTTTGAACAAAATAACCGATTTAAAAAGTGCACCCAAGGGGCGAGTCCAAAAACTTCAACATTGTAAGGAGCGAGTCAAAAGAAGAAAAAAAAAACTACAGGGAGAAAAACAAAACTCGCTCACATTACAGGAGGTATCAACCTATTTACCCTTAAATAAAAGATATTGGTCCAAGGTATTACATTCTACATTAAATATTACTAATATAATTAATTAGGTGAATATGTAATGATAAGACCTTTGAGCAACACGGAAAATACATCCCATGACACCCCCTTAAAGTTGAAGCTAACCATGACCGTCTCTCAAAATAAATTCAAGATTTACCTGTGAACGATTACTTTATAGTGATAGTTTACGTCTTTCAATAAAAGTCAATTTTCTTGTAATTCATGAATGTAACACCTTAAACTTGATATTCATATTTTTCAAGCTTTTAGAAATACTTTTTCAAAATACGCAGCGGATAATAAAATGTTACTATTCAAAGTCAAAGATTAAATAAAAGATATTGGTCCAAGTTATTACATTCTACATTAAATATTACTAATATAATTAATTAGTAAACGTCCCGTGAGCTTGACTTAGTTGGTAGGACAATGCATTATATATGCAGGGGACCGGAGTTTGAACCCCAGTCATTCCATTTATCCATCTTAAAGATGGAATTTCTAGTCATTAAGCTACATGACCAAAAAAAAAATTAATTAGTAAACATCATGTATACAAAATCCTTTCATAAAATAATAAATATATAATTTAAATAATAAAAAGACTCTATCAACCATTCCCCGTGTCGCAATCAGAGTGTAACTTCATAAACTGACTTGAAAACACACAACATGAGAACTCTCAGCCTCCAAAAGTCCAACACACATACACAAAACCAGGGGTGTGCGTGGTCGGATATTCTTGGAAACCAAACCATATCCAGACCAAAACCACTTATATGGATATGGATTCATAACCACAACCATATTTTATTATAAACCGGTTATAAAACTGGTTATAAATTTGGTTATGGATATATAACTGGTTATTTTTACATAACCGGTTTAAAAATGGTTATTTTCTTAAATCCAGTTTTTAACCAATTATTTTTATATCCATATTAAAATTTGATAATTTATCAGTTTAAAAAGTGACTAATTATTAAAATTGGTTGTTTTTTAAATTCAATTTTAAAAGTACAAGTTATTTCTTGGTTTAAAAATTAGTTATTTTCACAATTCAACTTTTGAGACCAACTTTAAAAAAGAAAACTAATTAATTTTTTTTTTAAAAAGAAAAAACTAAATTTTTTCAATATTATAATATAATTAAAACGTTAATATTATTATAATATCCCTTTCCAAAAAAAATACAGTATTATTATAAATTAGAAAAATTAGTTAGTAAAAAAATATAAAGAAAATAGTGATAGAAATTAAAGAACTTGAGCAAAATTCACCAAAAATGTTTGGCAAGAGCTTATAGATCTGTGCAAGTGCACCGTCTTCAACATGGATATGCATCAACGAGAGGAAAAGAAAGAATACCCAAGTACGACAGGATGAGAACCGGTTAATTTATGATTCATTATAACAAATAAAAAATTGGTATACTTCAATTTAATTTTGTGTTGTGAAAATTATATAGTTCAATTCAATTTTGGGAGAAAATCAACAATTATCTCTCACATAGTTTTAATCAGTGCTTTACATAACCAGTTCCACAGCATGATTTGAGAAAAATTAGCCAAAGAAAGCGAACAATTTGGTTACCAGTAGTAAGATTGGGAGTAAAGCTAGCAGTTGGTTTTTAATTGGATAACAACCACTTTTGGAAAAATTATTTGGACGGATATCCAACCATTTGAAACATATCCGGTTGATAACCATATGTCTTTATCCGGATTTTTAAAGTGGATTTGGATCTGGTTATGGGTTTGGGCCTCATAACCGGAGATTTTGCACAGTCCTACACAAAACAGAGGGTTATTAATTAATCACAAACAATGTTTAAATACAAGGAATATCAGACACTAACAAATAAGAACAGTTGCTTAAATGCAACTTAGACATACACAATATGTATCAGACATACTCATATATATATATTAGACATACTCAGACATGAGCTAATGTTCATCTTACAAATAAAACACATCACAATCAAGTCAGAATCATCAAAACATCATCATTAAATGTTCATCACATCTTCAATCCATAATTCAAGTACATGTCAATTATCAATTACCACATATTAGAGAACACATAATCCATATATGAATTCTAATGTGACATAATAATGTTATGCTCTTCTTAGACACATGTAGATGCATGTGGTACATTTTCTACAACATGGATAACTTAATTCATACTCCACATCAATCTACATCTTCTACATCATTATTTTCATCAAAGGACTTGGACTTGATGAATGCAAGAAATGTCCACATACCACACATATAATATAATTCCACATCGATTCATCATTATTCTACGTCATGGTTTATCATCACCATTCTACATCATGGTTTATCAGCATCATATATCCACAATTCATCTTCATTAAGATACATCATCATATACTTCATCATTAATTTAAAGGAAATGCATTTATCTAATATTATAAATCATCCAAAAAAGGATTCCAAAATCCATAACAACTACTCGCCAATAATCAACAACAACAATATATCATTATTAGGACATCATTCATCAATCTTGTGGTTATTCATCACCAATCCCAGTTTAATCCAAAAATATTTCATCCTTAGTTAATTACTAAGTTTATTCAAGATAAGATCTGTAACAACTCGGCCTTAATTAATAAAAATAATGTTAGTTAAGGGCTTCAATTAAATTATGGAGTTGGATTTAATAATTTAATTGGAGAATCCAAGACTATAGTAGCAGGAGTGGCATTTTTGTGAATTAAAAGAAAGGCAAATACTATGTATAAGTATATAAATATGTATATGTGTATGAGTGTATTCATTTTCAAGAGAAATGAAAAATCTGTCCTTTCCCTTCTTCCTCTTCCTTGCGCCAACAACACAACCTCCTCCATAACCAAGCTCAATTTTTTAAGTTTCTTCATTGCCATTGCATGCATCTAATTCATCCAACACTTGGCCATACAAGCTTCTAGTGATCAATCCCAACTCCAAATTCTTCCCCATTTTCCTTGAGTTGACCGAACTAAGCTCTCAACTCCTTCTTTCCCAAAATTCTGCAATCTCAGCTACTGTACGTTATGAATTCCAAGAACTGAGGTGTATTATTCAGAATTTGAGGTAAGGATAAACAAATTCTTCTCTTCAATGTTTTCTCTTGAACCCTATTTTCAACCAAATACTCATCCTCACTTCCTCACTTGAAGTTGATCATTGCATGTGTGATTATCACCTCCAATACGAGTCTTAGGATGCGTGTAAGCTCATGGGTAAGGCTGAGAGTAATAAATCAGAAGTAACAGGGGCAGATTTAAGGAATTGGAGGATGTTGGTTAAACCCGTATTCTAGGACAGGGTCTCACTAAAACGGTAATTACTCTCTCCTTGTAACTCCGTTTGAAACGATTCCTTTTTCTATGGATAGCTAACAAAATTCCCTTCATTTTGAGTACAAACTTCGTAGGTTTTGGCTTAGTATCGAAGTCTGTAGAGCCTTTTGAAGTTGGAGGTCTGAAGCTGGGTTTGTGCTGGAAAATCTGGTGTACTCGCCGTGGCGAGTAACTGAGCTCGCCCAGCGAGTTTCTCAGGGCAAAAACGTCCTGCAAGTGATAAAATTTGATGCTGGGGTGTTGGGGCAGTAGTGGGGACTCCTTGAAGCAACCGGAATTGATCTCAAAGTCGTAGGGAACACGCAGAGTCGGAATTAAGCTTCTTTTACAGGTGGGTTCTTTAGGATAGTTTAGTTAGTTTCCCCAATTTATGAATTTGCATGTTCACTTAGGAAAAATTAGGAAAAGTTGTGTGAGGGAAATTAACTCCCAAATTTCCCTTCATTTTGTTTTATATTATGTGTTTTACATTACTGCACTGACTTAAATGAGGATTGTAGGTGTTTCTTTTGAAAACTATGATTTTTGGCAAAACAGGGTATTTTCTGCATGAACTCGCCGTAGCGAGTAGCCGGCGAGTATTCATGGCGAGCTGGGTTCTGGGCTGATGATACTCGCCATGGCGAGCTTCTGCTCGCCACAGCGAGTTGATTTAGGTCAGGACCTATAATCTTGCCATGGCGAGCTGGTGACTCGCCATAGCGAGCTTGTACAGAACTTGCCTATACTTTCCATTTTTCTAACAAAGTTTCACACACTCGTTTTATATCCTCATCAGAGTCAGATAGATTGCAGTAATATAATTAATATAATGTCGAACAGAATGTTAATCACAGATAATCGTTAGGGTATGACTTAGAATTAATTAGGTTTGTATGCTCCCCGGGTTTTGGGAAATTATGGTAGTAAGAACTAAATTAGTATCAGTCACTTAGGAGAGATTCTGAATTGTCGCATATGGATTTCCCAATGGGAATATCCATCAGGTTATGTATTGTGAGCTGTATGCCGTGATCGGATCGATCGACGGACAAGGCGGGCCTCCGAGATTTGCCCACCTTGGAGAATCCTTGCGGTTAAAATGAATAAGAGTTAATTTTCTGTGTTACACCTTTACTTTCAGTTTTAAGTTATGATTATGTATATGTTAGCACGATATGACTGTATAGGATTCCCCGGTGTAGTCACCTCTAGGAGGGTCGTAGGACTCACTGAGGCTTAGTAGTCTCACCCCACTCCAAACCAATTTTTTTTTAGGTAGACAGGTTAACTGGAGCAAGGACCAGGAGGGAGCTGATGATTGGAGCTGAGCTTGGATCATCGCATTAGACGATTTTAGTCTTCCCTTGTTTTAGTTTATCTGTATATCTTGGATTTTATTCTATTTCCACTGTATTGTTTAAGTTCATCAACTAATGTAAAGGATTATTCTTTGTGTATCTCGTTTAATTTATTATACTCAGATCCATTTATTTATGTCTTGACTAAATATTCTAGATATTTTAGTTGGGGCGTTATAAGATCGATTAGAAACTCACGAATTAAACATGACAAGCAATCACCATGTTCAGGGCAGTTGCATTGGCTCATGCTACCCAGAAAACACAATTGTGTCGGTTCATGGCAGTCTTGCATCGATGCAAAATTCCCAGGAATGTCTTTGCATCGGCTCAAACCCTGTTTGCATCGATGCAACCTACCCAGAAAGGCCTTGCATTGGTTCAAACATTCCATGCACCGATTCAAACATGTATTCTTGCATTTCCAGACACGAAAACTCACCCATGTATTCTTGATTGACCAACTTTTGGGGAGATCTACATTAAGGTCAGCCGATGTTTTGGTGTATGGGTAGGTATGAGGAAAACATCCATGTGTGGATTTGACTGAAGTTTAATTACCGTAGAACAGGCGGCCCTCAAAGTTGCTTCAAGCAAAGTGGCTAAACATGAGAGTGTGTTCTAACAATCAACATGGGTTTATACCTTTTGCATTTGACACTTTTGGTTTCCTAGCACCAGAGGTTGTGAATATTTTGTAAGGATGGAGTTCAAAGAGTCATGCATAGCAATGTAGTGTCTCTTAAGTCTCTAGATATAATGTTAAAGAGAATTGGTTTTGTCATTAAAAGGGATTAGCGGCACAGCCTTGTTGATTGCCTTTAATTCAAGTGTAACTATCTTACATATATAAAGTTTAATTTTTCTATACAAATAATGAATTAAATATGACTTTTTTTTTGACAAATTAGATATGAATTTTTAAAATCGCGTGTTTGTGAAAGTAGAAGCTAAAAATGCAAATTAGCATAATTGTGAATTTATTTACTTACATTTTCGTAATTGATCTCTTTCTCTTCAATTTGGTGCTTGTTTGTTGGTATTAAATAATGTGTAGCAGTGTTGGTTGAACCTAAGAGTTCCCCCAAACACTTCATTGAAAAAAAGACTATCTTTTATAATGGTTTAATTATGACCAAATGATAGTCTCATGCATGAAGCGTTCAAAGGAACTCTAAGAGACAATCAACAAAAGGTTAATAAGCTAGATCTGATTCACTAGCTAGCTTGTTGCCTTGGATAATATTAGACATAGCTTAATGTTCTATATATAGTATACATATTGTGTTCAAAGTGGAAAGATATTTGAAATTTTGTGGCAGTGCATATAACGTTTGTTGCAATAATTGAACATTAATGAACATAGTCAGGATCTTTGGCAAGAGAAATTGGGAATATATAGTTATGAAAAGAAAAATAGTATTCTTGTGATATCGGTAAAGTAATTAAATCTTCAAAAGCTAACAAAAGGTTCCTCCTCAATTTTTTATGGTCCTGTCTTGTATGAATTGGAAAATTAAGTAATGAATTTTATCACGAAGAATACAATTATTTCTTATGTCGCTGAAGTAAGTACTAAAAACCATATATAATTGTTTTTTATTATAAGCAAAAATTGAATTAAAGGGAGTACAAGGGGTACTCGTCCCTTACAATTCAAAGTTAAAAAATTACATATAATTGTGATTTTAATGGATTTAACGTACTCCCGATAAAGATTTTTAACCTAATTAACAAAAACAGTATTTGACAGTTGAAGTAGGACTTACGGATAAAATACAGTTCTTTTCCATGACATTCTTCCATGAACATTGCCCAATAGTTCTTTTCATTGAGGGAATAATAATGTGACTGAAAAATGTTTTCTTTTCCCCTCTTCTTATGGAGATTCTAGTTTGTTGTAGTAGAAAGTTTATAATCTTTTTGAAAATTATGTGCTGGTGCATGCGCTTTAAAACTTCATTTAATATTATTTATGATACATATTTTTTTAGCGCCAAAAAGTTAATAGTTAGGATTAGGAATGATCAATTTTGAATCACTTTTTAAAAAGAAAAAAAATCATATAAGGACAACCTCTTAATATTAGGATAGGGTCAGCCCCAAAACAAAAGCATCTAAAGAGAACTTTAGGCTTCACAATTTATGGTGATCAAATGGTAAAGATGTTGTCTGTTTACCACGACGTTTCAACTTTTAAGTTTGAACTTGGAAGTTTTTGTATGGAAAAATATTACTAATTAAATTCTTTTTTTGGGTTATCATTTACCAAATTACCATATTACGGGTATGTTTGATATACTAAAATATATGTGATTGGACAAAATAATTTCAGTTGTACTGTGTTTGATGTTAAGACTATTTGTGAGACTGGACAAATTGGGGGCCAAACCTCCAAGGAACTAGACAAAAACTAAAATTCTTGTATCCCATTGAATTACGAGACAACTTTTTGTCCTCTGTAAAAGTTTTCTAAAATACCAAAATAACATTTTGTCTACCAAACATACAAGACAAAATTTGTTTAATATCTTAAAATTTTGTACTGTGTTGTTCCGTCTTGTACCATCATGTACTTATATTTTGCATATCAAACGGACCCTATAAATATAAAATTTTCACCGTCATTTAGCGGTAAACTAAATTTTCTTGAATGAACCATGACCATCTGCTTAAGAGGCCTAAATATCTTACCACTTGAACCAATGCATTATTCTTTTTAATAATAATATATTAAAAATAAGGTTAAATATATGGTTTTTATCATTGTAATATTTGCGAATTTTAGTTTATCTTCTATAATTTTTATTTTCGCAATAAAAATTACACTAAGAAACCGCATATGATGAATATAAAAGAACTTCTTTGAGTATAATGGAGATACTGAGATGAACCTGGACTAAACAATGAACAAAAGGGAAATGATACAGCAGAAATCGAGTAGCCACATTCTATTCTTGCATATTTTTGCTTTGTGTTCCATTTTAAGATTCAAAGATATATAAAAGTTTTCAATCGAATCAAATATTTGAAAGTGCATGCGTGACCTCATTACAGCCAGAATGTTACTATTGCTATTTTGAAATTTTATTCTTCTTCCTTTTCCTAAGGTCAATATTGTTCAATTTTACTTAAATTAAAGGGAAAAAAGTGTTTGTTTTCCCTGTAAAATAGGTGAATTTGGGTTTAAATCTATGTCAAATAAAATCCTCCCGTTTTCGTCTTTAATGTGGTCATGTCATACAAATTACTTACGCTTTCGTCTCTGTAATTTGTGTGATTACTTAGGTTTCCGTCTCTATAATTTATGCGAATTTTGGTTTTGTCCCTGTAATTTGTGCGAAATTTGATTTTCGTCCTTGTAATTTTTGTGATATTGTCACATTAATGACTAAAACCTAAGTGATTTGAAATTACAGGGCAAAACGGGAGGATTTTTTTTACGGGACTAAAACTCAAATTTATCAATTTAACAGGGACGAAAAACACCTTTTATTCTTAATTAAATGTCAACATTATATGATTAAAATTTTAACTAAATAAATTAAAAAATTATTGTTAATATTGTTTTTTATTGTTAATATAACTGTATTCTTCTTGATAATATTTATACTTGAATTTAACAATGCATAAGCATAAGTCACAAGACCATAAAAAATATAGTTGGGACCTTGTCTTTGATTTTGAAGATATTTTTAAAAATAACCATATTCCCATTTCCTATTGCCAAACATCCTGACCAAGTTCATTGCCCACACAAATTTTATTAATGTATTTTTGTAATTTGAAGACAATTAATGTGTACATGTATGTACTATATATAGATCATTATAGCTATGCATTATTTAGCCAAGGCAGCAAGTAGATCTAGCTGATTAGCTTCTAATTTGTTGATTGTCTCTTAGAGTTCCTTTGAACGCTTCATGCATGAAACTATTATCTATTTGGTCTAAAATCCATTATAATAGATAGTCCCTTATTGAATGAAGTGTTTGGGGGAACTCTTAGGTTCAATTAACACTACTATGCATCATCAAACACCAACATTAATCGCCATTTAACTCAAGTGATCAATCTGTTTAGAATTCCTCTAACATATTACAAGAAGTTTTGCACATTTCTCAAGAGATGTCATGCCTACTCGCATGACAATTCCATTGTCAAGCAAGTTTGGGTAGATTTTTAATCTTTCAATTGCACTATTTGATTTGAAGAGACCATCTCGCCGCAAGCCGAGATTGGACAGAAATCCGATTCCTTTCAAAATAGTCTCTCCTGGCAAGACTATTTGATGTAGATAGAATCAATGAATATGTTGCTAAATGAAATTATAAATTTTGGGTTTAATATAAGAGAATGTGTAGATGTTTGAAGTTTTATGAGAAATGATAAAATTAATGATTTTCTAGCATGAAATGTTGTTGATGCTTGTTATAAGTTGTACTTCCATATTTATTATGCTTATACATGTCTAAAGTTATCACATTTATGTTTTTGTATGTTGAAATTTCGAGATTTGAGTGTTTTTCACCAAAAATCCGAAAACAGGGTTTGGCTGACCTGTGTAACTCGCTGTAGCGAGTAGCAGCTCGCCAGGGCGAGTGAGTCCAGGTACTTTCTGGTTTTGCTCGCTCTGAGCTCGCCCCGAGCTCGCCCAGCGAACTTATCAGTGCAGAAAAATGTCATTTTGTTGAATATATGAGATATATGCTTATACTATATTTGGATTATGATCTTATGATTATGTAATGACATATGTAACTGTTGTATGAGCTCTTAAATGATGAATTGAATTATGATATCATATATGTTGGTTAAATGATGACTATTATGATTAACTATGGTGATTATGTATGTTGAATTTTAGATTATGATATCATATATGATGATTATTGTGATGATGGTAGTTTTGTACATGTGTGATAAATTAAGAAGATTAATTAATGTGATTTAATTAATGTCGAAGATGTACTTGTAAAAGGTGATTGAAGTACATAGATCTAATTGATAGAGAAGATGTACTTGTAAAAGGTGATTCAAGTACATAGATTTTGATATCCTTATAGGATGAGATGATTAAATCATATGTTTGGTAATTTTACATTCATGCATTCATATATGTATGATGAGCAGATACTTTAGTAAGGTGACTAAAGTATGGCAGATATTTTAGCAAGGTGGTTAAAATATAACTGGAATAAGTTTTCCAATGAATTGATAAGGTACCTAATGCATTAGAAGAATACTAGGGAGAATTTCATGAATATTTGGCATTAGATTGCATCAGGTGATGAAGGTGGAATCATTATGTGAACTACTTGGTAATTGATACTATTGTTGTGCATTGATTGCTATTTGTGAATCAATTGTGAGTAATTTGATTTTGATGATACATGAATTATATGATTTACTTGATACTTGATTTATGAATTATAAATGTATCTTAATTGTATAATCTTGCATCTTTATGGTGCAAATGTTAGTAGAATTTATTATGTTGTTATTAAGTGTATAGTATTCGATATACTTACATTTTATTTGGGATTCTTTATTAACTCTATGTTTTGTGTACTTGCTGGACCTTTGGGTGTCCAGGTTCTCAGGTTATGTTTATGGTCAAGTTGTCGGTGATGCTCCGCTCTGATTAGGACACGGGAAAGGGTTTACACTTTATGTATATCGAGTCCTTCTATTATTTTATTTAAAGATGTATCATGATATAATTTGTAATTTTGCATAGATGTTATCTTACTAATTAAGTTATTAGTAGTGCTTTGAAGAAAATGTAATATTCTAACCAATATTCCTATAATTCAATTTTAATTTCGTTGCGTATTTTGAAAAAAAAATTATAGAGGTAGAAATAGTTAAATATGGGTTTGGGTGTTACAAGAAGTATACATGGATAGAATATAGTGAATTCAAGGATGTTGTTTATTGTTTCTATTGCTTTCTCTTTAACCAACCCAGGAGGGGCGAGCACTTTGGTTATGAAGTCTTCACCAAAGACGGATTTAAAGATTGGAAGCATCATCTCAAGGCTTAAAAGATCATATTGGTAGTCATGATAGTATGAACAACTCATGTATCAAGCACTTTGATTTTTTTCTTATAAGCCTATCAAGCATTTTGATGATTATAATAATCAAAGACAAAGTGTGGCAACACGTAAGTTTCCTAGAGCAACTAGGGAATCGAATGAATTGTATTAGATCCATTTGACTTGTTCTATAGATTGTTCAAGATATCTCATAGCACAAGGCATGACTTTCCGTGACCATGATGAATCCTCTACTTCTCTAAACAAGGTCAATTTTAGAGAGATGGTAGTTGGGTAATATGTAACAATGAACAAGTAGGAGATGCTTTTGATCGTGGTGGGAATATTGTACAGTGACTTCCGGTAAAATTCAAAAGGACCTTGCAATGTCTTGTGCACATGAAGTTACCAAGGTGATTATAGAAGTACTTGGTGATAGACAATTATATGTGCTTCTAGATGAGTCACGTGATATATCCGTTAAAGGGCAAATGGTTGTGATGTTGAGGTTAGTAGTTGTATTTTCCAATTTCTATTACCTATTATTCTTCATACCGCCATGTTGTTGAAGTTGTTTTCTAGGTTTTTGAATGACAAAAGGGAAATTGTTAAACGATTTCTTGCTTTACATCATGTCAAAGATACTACATCTGAGGCACTAAAGGATGCATACTATGGGATTCTTGATCGTCACACGTTATCTATTTCAAGATACGAGGGCAAGGATATGGTGGTGCTTCAAATATGAGAGGTGAATTTAATGGTTTCCAAAGAAAGTTTCTAGATGAAAATCCTTATGCTTTCTATGCCCATTGTTATGCTCACCGTTTCAATTAGTGGTTGTGTCCATTGCTAGTAGTTGCTCATCTATTCATGATTTCTTTGAGTACATCTTCTTGATTGTAACCACAACAAGTGCATCTTGCAAGAGAACCGATGCTTTGACGGAGGCACAACACAAAGATATTTTGGAAAGACTTAAGAGTGGTGAGATATCTAGAGGAAGGGGCTTGCACCAATCATCTAGTCTCATTGGACCCCGAAGATACTAGATGGGGTTTACATCATACTACATTGCTTTGTTTGGATCATATGTGGTCCTCCGTGTTAAAGGTGCTTAGTATGGTTGATGAAGATGGACGTGGACCATCTCAAGTGGTGGGTTTGATAGAAAAAATGGAGAGCTTTAAATTTGCTTTCATTTTTAAGTTTATGTTAAAGTTGTTTGGTATCACAGACGAGCTTTCAAAAATCTTGCAAATAGAAGATATTAATATTGTGTTTGCCAAGAAATTAGTTGATGATGTCAAAGCTCGATTGGCCACATTGAGAGAGAGTGGTTGGGATAATTTATTTGATGATGTCGAAAAATTTTGTTTTGCTAAAGGTATTCCAGTGCAAAATATGGATGAAACAATACCGGTTCGGGGTCGTTCAAGGCTAGAAGGGAGGACAGTAACGCCTCAAACTGCTTTTAGGATGACCGACTGACCCCACAAACCAACACGAGTCTTTTCGGAGAACTTTGTCCTCACTTGCACGCTTTCCAGGAAACTTCCCAGAAGGTCACCAATCCAAAGACTACTCCAGGTCAAGCACGCTTAACTATGAAGTTCTTATGGAATGAGCTACCGAAAAGAAGATGCATCTTATTGGTATAGGATAGTACCCATCAATCTTTATAAGCCTTCCTTCAATCATGCAGTCTCAAACCTGCACAGCTCAGGATCCCTCACATTCTGATGTGAATTCGGTTTTTGCCTAGAAGCTGCCAGGAGCCGCACATTGTCATGCCTCGTGCACCGGCGACCACTCCCCGCCCTCGTCAGCCTCAGTTATTACATGCAGTTGTAACGCCCCAATATTTTTTTGTTGCATATTATTAATTTATTATTTGATAAATAAATCATGTATTAATATTAATTATTTTATTTTCTATTTATTTTATTTATTTATTTATTTTGATGAGATGATGGTTAATTTTATTATTAATTAATTATTAACTAATTGTGAAGTTTTGAAATCAATTGTCTTAAAAATGTGCCTAGTGCTAGTGAGTAAGAGAAGACAAAACCATTATTGCTATTGATCACACATTATACCAATTGACTCTATCACTTAAATTCCCTTACCACATGTTTTGGTCTTAATACACCTTTGGTCAATTTTTCCACCCCTAAAACTTAACAAGCCAATGAATTCTCTTAAATTTTCCTTTCATGTTCAACAAGGCAAGTAATTAAAGGATTTTATTAGCCATGATTCATTTGTTGGCAAGTAATCACACGAGTAATAATATCCCAATTCCTCCAATCAGTTATTTAAGAAAAATAAGAGTTCTTTTGCTATTTCATACTATAGCTACACGCCTGCTAGCCAATGAATGAAACCGAAAAGAGAATTGTCAATGGTGCTTAATTTTCAATGGTTTGATCGTCAAACAAGATACTAAAGCGAGAGATATTATGTGTGTACTAAAGTTGTGAATTAAGAGTACAATTGTTGGAATTAAAGCACTTGAGGTAAGGGCTTTTTCCCCATATATTCATACTACGTAGGGATGTGTTGTGAGATAGTAGTATGATCTTTGTCTTTTGGAAGATATTAAAATGATTTAATTTAAAGAAACTAATTTGATTATTTTGTGGGAATATTGTGCGCTTTGTTATGAAGGACTATATTTTCCTTTTATGATTTGTCGTTGTCAATCTCATTTGATATTGTTTGTTGATGTCGTTATTAAACTGTTGCTAATGATGTTGATAAAATGACGTTGTTAATGATGTTGTTGTTGTTGTGTTGTTGTTGTTGAGTCTCATGATATGATCATGCATTCATTAATTCATGGTGTTGCGAACAACGTTGCTTACCGGTGTTGTATAAATAGTGTTGAGAATGACGTTGCTATTGGTACCACATGCATTTAGCGAGTCTAGGCGCATTGCATGCATTTTATTGAAGTTGTGTTTTATTTAAATTAATGAAGTTGAAGTTGAAGTTGAAGAATCCTCCAAGATCTTGCTTCTTCTAGTTTCCCGTCTTCTCTGTTTCTCCCTTCCTTAAGCCTCTTGTGCTAAGGTTTGTGAAGTTTTCTCTTGCTAGCATTCTGGTAATGCTGTTAGTTCTATCCCTTTGTGGAAATTGATCTCTTGGTTTTCCCTTTCTGTGCTCACTTTTCCTTCATCCTCCCTTTTTCTGGTGCTTTCCATTCTATCTGGGTTTTCTTCCCTTGTCTGGTGTTGTTTGGTTTCTAATCAGGTCCTCTGCTATGGATTCTTCCCCAAAGAATCACGACAAAACACCCAACCTCATGAACGAAGGCATCAGCCAACGCCCTTTCAAAGTCCAGAAAATCAATAGCCTTCAAACCTCTCACCCAAGCACATCCATCAACATCCCTGCATTCATGGGGCCAACACCAACAATCCAACACCATGGAAGTATCAGCTACACTCCTTACAGCCCAAACAACCTACACAATGAAGAAATTCCAGATCAAGATTCTACCCAGGAGCAAGATCCAACATACAAACAGCAAAATCATAACAATTTCCAACAAGAATCACCAAGAAACTACAACACTACTAGTCCTAATAATAATCATTCTAATGGGGCCAGCAAAGATCCCTTCTGCATGTACAAAGAAGAGAACGTTGCTGAAGGTCTCTCTACTTGCAACAACACACTCATAGGTAAAATCGTATCCAATAAAACTATTCTTAAGCCTGTTCTGCATAGTACTCTGCAGGGTATATGGGGTAACCCAAAAGGACTAGTTATCACTGAAATTGAAGGTGGTTTCTTTCACATATCTATGGATATTGCGAAAGACATTCAAAGAGCTGTTAAAGGAAATCCATGGATGATAAGGAACAGCTGGTTTTTGGTACAACCTTGGGACAGACAAGTTAACCCAAGCAACATTGATTTTCATCATGCCCCATCATGGATTCAAATATGGGGCCTGCCTATTCATTGTAAGACGGTCAACATGGGAAAACACATAGGTGCACAGCTGGGACAGGTAGAAGATGCTGCCATTTATGATTACCCACAGAAGGCTAGGATAGTCAAGATTAGGGTGAGTATAAACATAGAAGAACCTATCAGACCTGGAATGTTTATAGGCAATACAAAAGATGGGATCAATTGGGTGGACTTTAGATATGAGAATCTTCCTATGTTCTGCTTCAACTGTGGTCTGGTAGGACATAATGAAGACAAATGTGAAATTCCTACACAAATATTACCAGAAGAAGGGACAAATCCTAGAGGGCCATGGCTTCGATCAAACATTTATGGGAAAAGGGTACATGACAACAGGGACAAGAGATTCAATAGCAATCCTATGCAGTCAATTAGTGGGGGGAAATTCAGTCCAATACCCCAAGCAATGCTGCCTATGATGGCAAAAATGAAATTAGAAGAAGAAACAGTTAACAAGCCTCAAACTGAAACAAAGACTACCTCCTCCACTCACACTCAAACCACAAATTTGCACCAGCAAACCCCTACCTTTGCTAAATGGAAATTTCAAGGAGCTCTAACCCCTACTCAGCAAGTTACTCAGATCACTAATGGTATAAGCAGCCCTGTATACACCAACTATTCAATGGTTAGCCCTGCAGAGCAGGCTAACCAAGGCCTATGAAGATCTTCTCTTGGAACTGCAGAGGGCTTGGGAAAGCCTCTGCAGTTAGGGCTCTCAGAAAGCTCATCCACACTCACCAGCCATATATTGTCTTTTTAACTGAAACAAAGTTCCAGAGGTCTGATTTCTTAAGGAAAGCCAATTCTTTTGGTAACAATCTCTCTAATCATTTTTGTGTTGACTGTACTATGAGTCTTAGAAATAGGAGTGGTGGTCTTGCTATGTTTTGGTCAAAAAATGTAAATCTCAACATTATTGGCTATAATAATAACATGATTGATTGCTATATTGTGTGTGATGATGATATGAATCATTGGAGAGCTACTGGTATTTATGGCTATCCTAATCAGGATAATAAAGTTTTAACTTGTGATCTCATCTCTAACCTGAACCAAACCAATACTAATGATAATTAGCTCCTTTTTGGTGATTTTAATCTGATTTTTAACTCTCATGAGAAGCAAGGGGGCAGGGATACTAATTACAATACTCTAAACCTTGCTCATGACACTCTTAATGATTGTAACTTGATAGATTTAGGCTATCAAGGGGATATCTTTACTTGGACTAATAACCAGGCTGGCAACAATCATATAAAGGAGAGATTAGACAGATTTTGTGCCACCACTAACTGGATTACTAAGTTCCCTAGATTCACTAATTACCATCTTATGAGTTACTGTTCAGATCATTCTCCTATTCTACTTGTTTTTGGCACTAACAATGATTTCAGGGAAGATACTAAGACTAAGCACCAGTTGAAAAGATTTGATAATTTTTGGACTCAAGACCCTGATTGCTTTCAACTCATCAAAGCCACTTGGGAAGAGGAGGAAGGGGAGCTTCATCAAAAACTTAATTCTGTTATGCATAAAATTCACCACTGGGGCAAGGCTAAACATGGTATCATTCCAAAGGAAATTAAAGTCATCCAATCTAGCATTCAGGCACTAAGAGCTGACACACCTAATAGAGACAACATAAACCAAATTCATAAGCTTGAAGCCACTCTGGATGGGCTACTTCAAAAAGAAGAGCAGTGGTGGGCTCAAAGAGCTAAAGTTCAATGGTTACATCATGGAGATAAGAACTCCAGCTATTTCCATTTCAAAGCAACACAAAGACAGAGGAAGAACAAGATTAATTTCATTACTGACACCCAGGGCAACAAGCAAACACAAAACAGCAAAATTCAGGAAGTTTTCAAAAATTATTTCACTGATCTTTTTACATCCTCTGTACCCTCATATATGTAGGAATCTTTGCAGGTTGTGGCAAACAGAGTCCCTCCCCAGATGAAAATTTATCTCAGCCAGGAATTTACCCCAGCAGAAGTTGCCTATGCAACACATCAACTAAAGAGTAATTCAGCCCCTGGCCCTGATGGCCTCAATGCTAAGTTCTACCAACACTACTGGGACACTATTGGTGGAGACATATCTCAGACAGTGCTAAACATACTAAATAATGGTGGTAGCCCTGAAATTTTTAATGATACCTATATTTGTTTAATTCCTAAGAATAAGAATCCCACTACCCCTGCTGATTTTAGACCTATTGCCCTGTGTAATGTTATTCTTAAAATTATCACAAAAACTATTGCTAACAGGATAAAAAGCATTTTGCCTGAGGTTATTAGTCCTCAGCAGAGTGCCTTTCTTCCTGGAAGGCTTATCACTGACAATACTTTGCTTGCCTTTGAATCTTTTCACCATCTTAAGCACAATAGGAATAAAAAGAAAGGTTATGTGGGTATTAAACTTGACATGGCCAAGGCTTATGATAGGCTAGAATGGAGTTTCATTGAAAACACTCTCTCTACCATGGGTTTCCCTAGTAATTTAGTTCACACTATTATGAGATGTGTTTCCACTGTTTCTTTTTCTATCTTAGTTAATGGCCAACCATCTCCCAGTTTCAAACCTCATAGAGGCATCAGACAAGGGGATCATCTCTCCCCTTATCTTTTCATCCTTTGTGCAGATGTGTTTTCTGGCATGCTCACAAGAAGTCAGAACCAGTCTCTTATTCATGGTATAGCTATAGCTCATGATGCTCCTAAGATCTCTCACTTGTTTTTTGCAGATGACAGCATTATCTTCTGCAAAGCTGGCAAAGAAGAAGCAGGACATCTAAAGTCCGTTTTTGATGACTACCAGAGGATCTCAAGTCAAAAAATCAACATGGAAAAGTCAGAAATGACTTTCAGCCCCTGTATCTACAACAACATTAAGGAAGAGGTCCAGAATGTTCTACCCTTCACTATCACAGATAACATCAACAAATATTTAGGAATGCCTACTCAGATTGGGCAATCAAAGCAAACTGGGTTTAAATTCATCATGGACAAAGTCAAAGGCAAACTCAAAGGGTGGAAAGAAAGATTTCTATCTTTTGCTGGTAGAAGTGTTCTTATTAGTGCAGTAATTCAGGCCCTGCCCACATACATTATGAGCTGTTTTCTTATTCCTAAGGGCATGTGTGATAAAATTGAACAAGCTAGCTGCAAATTCTGGTGGGGAAGCACAGACAATCAAAAAAGAATTCACTGGAAGGCTAAAAAAGAGCTCTTTAAATCAAAATTAGCAGGAGGGTTGGGTTTTAGGGACATGCATCTGTTCAACAAGGCACTTCTAGCTAAACAAGTTTGAGGCTCCACACTGATCCTACTTCTCTTCTTGGCCTAAGTATAAAAGCAAAATACTATCCCAATTCTGATATCCTTCATGCTCAACAAGGGAGGAATTCTAGCTATGCTTGGCAAAGCATTTATCAGGCAATCCACATTATTAAGAAAGGCAGTTGTTGGAAGGTGGGAAATGGTCAAAATATTAACATATGGGAAGACAATTGGGTAGCTTGGCAAAATGGCTATAAGATTCTGACCCCCAAGAACAATCTGAGCACCATTCAGACTGTTAGTGACATTATTCTCAATAACCCTAACAAAGAATGGAATACTAGCCTCATTGATCAAAATTTCTTTCAATCTGAAGGCAACATTATAAAGCAAACTCCCCTCATCATGGAACCTGTTGAAGACCAACTCATATGGCCTCACACTATAGATGGGACCTACTCAGTTAAATCAGGGTATCACCTTCTTAAATACTGGCTATATTCTGGATCCCCTAGCTCTGCTAACAGCTATAACCAGAAGAATCATTGGAAAACACTATGGAGTCTAACTACAATTCCTAGGCATAAGGTTCTGCTCTGGAGAATTATTCAAAACACCATCCCTGTGAAAGTAGCCCTCTCTAAAAGGGGCATTGTTTGCAACACGTTATGCCCAAGATGTTTCCAAAAGGAAGAAACAATTGAACATGCTTTTATGCATTGTGAGCATGCTTCCAAGATCTGGTTTGGTTCTAAACTTAGTATAAAATTTGATAGCTCTCACAACAGCTTCTCTGATTGGATCATCTATGCTATGAATTCTCTCAAAGAGGAAGATCTTAACTACATAGCAGCCATCACTTATGGAATTTGGTTTGCTCGTAATCAACATACTTTCAATCAACGGAATATAGAAGATTCGGAGGTCATAAATAAAGCAAACACAAGCATTCAAGACTATATCCTAGCTACTACCAGCGATCACCAGCACAGCTCAAACCCCAGCACGAGGAACACTAACAGACACCATCGCCCTAATATGACAACTTGCAACAGAAATTGGCGCAAACCAGATGCAAGAATCATTAAAATAAATAGCGATGCTAACCTTGCTAGCAGGAAGATGGGGTCTTGGGGTCACGTGTCACGATGCAGACGGGATCCTTATAGCTGCTGCAACATGGGAGATGCTGGGGCCCGATGATCTAACTCAGGCTGAAGCGTATGCTCTATACAACGCTATTCACCTCGCTATCGACTGCTGCTTCCATGACGTTCAGTTTGAAAGTGACAACGCAAAGGTCGTCGCTCTCATCAACATTGAAGAAGACAACCCTAGGAATTATGTTGGGAATTTGATTAGGGGTATACGCTGTAATAGACATAGGTTTGGGCTTTGTAGTTTTCTCCACATAAACAGAGAGGCCAATCGGGCGGCCCACATTTTGGCAGGCCTGGCCCATGAGGAACCAAACAAAGTTTGGATAGAGGAAGATCCACCACAACTTATTCCCACTCTTGTACAAGACATGATTCATTAATATTATTCATTCATTTCTTTCAAAAAAAAAATTAATGAAGTTGCGTTTTATCTATTGGGTGTGCTCTTGTGCCTTAAATGCCCTCATGTGTATAATTTGTTAATTGTGAGTTGTATTGTTGTATCCCTTTGGTGATGTTCTAATGTGTTTTTGTATATGATTGATTACGAGATATCCGCCTACTTTTTGGAAAATAAATTATTATACATTTTTCTAAAGTCTTTTTATAGGTGAAGTGTTTTGTTATTATTTTAGGACATTTTTCTTACAGTGAGTATAATTCAATTTGGATAAGGAAATTGACCCTTATAATTAACATTTTAGGTACTCAAGGAGATGATTGTTTAGATGATTTGACTCGAAGCGTGTACGGGGCAAAAATGAGTTTTTGTGAATTGAAACTTTATATAGCGAATAGTCCGTTGAGACGCTTATTTTTATTTTAATTATTTTGTCAAAAAACTTTTTTTTTTAATAATTTATTTATCAAAAATCCGGGCTGTTACAAGGACTATCACTAATCTTCACCATTACCGTGCAGAGATTTTTTATGTTGCTGTTGATAAAATGTGTGTTGAGACGAATCACCGCTTTAGTGAAGGAAGTAACATTGTACTTGATTGTTTCTCGTGTCTTGACCTCAAGAACTCTTTCTCCAAGTTTGATGTTGATAAACTTGTTCGTCTCGCTGGTATTTATCATGCTGACTTTTTTGATGATGATCGTGGAACAATAAGGGAGCAACTTGACTTTTATGTACTTCAAGTGAAAAAGGATGCTTCATTTTCTACTTGTGAAGATGTTCAAAGTTTAGCTAGATGGTTCGAACTGATAAATATTTTGTGTTTCCATTGTTTTACAAACTTATTTAGTTGGCTATGATATTGTGGGTGTCGACAGCATATGTTGAAAGGGCTTTTTCAACAATGAAGATTATCAAGTATAAATTGCGCAACAAGATCAACGATGTGTGGTTCAATGACTTGATGATATGTTACACCGAGCAGGAGATATTCAAGTCACTTGATGATGTTGATATTATTCGAACATTCACCGCAAAGAAGTCTCGGAAAGGGCATTTGCCTCCTGCTTTTATTTAGCACACTATTGGTGTGTCACATGTATATTATGACTTTTATTCAATTTATGATTTTTGTTATATTATGTCACATGTAAATTTGCGGTTGAAATTTTGCTCAGACATTCTAATATTCCTGGCTCTGCCACTGTTTGTGCTCATTATGTTGAGTATGCCTTGAAATCAATGTTTCAGAAGTCAGAAATTCGTGTTGGAGAATCTGCCTGCTGCGCGAGGCGCAGAAGCACTCCTGATTCCTAGCTGAGCTCTTGCCTCCTGCGTGAGGTGCAGGGAGGTCTGCGCGAGGCGCAGAGCGCATCTGTCCAGATTTGTTTTGTGCAGATTTTTTCGAAAAATTTGTTTTGCAGGATATCTGACTTGGATTTTGGTTATTTTATAACCGCTTTGTTTTAAAATAATAGGAATATATTTTTCTATAATAGAGATTGTTTTATTCATAGAAAAATAAGGTTGAAGAAAATTACAATTAGGATTTGCCGCCACAAAGGCTAGGATTTTAGAGAGCAGTAAAGGGTTTGCTCTTTGTATAATTTTAGGGGTTTGGACGAATCATCCTTGGTTCATTTTGGGTAGACTAGGTCATACTGAGTCTCTTGACCACGAGAAGAGATTCAGGTGTTGTGTAGAATTATGTGCTAATTCTTGTAACTCTATTGAGATTTCTTGTGTAAGTAACTCATTTGATTATAGTAGAACGGAGAGCTGCTCTCTCTCTATAATAGGTTGTTATAACCGAATTGGGTAGACAAATTGTTATTGTGTTCTTTTCTTTCTTGCCGTTTTATTTGGATTATTGCATCATCATCTCTATTCTGTTTATTATTTTGTTGCTTGAATAATCTTGCCCCACACATCAAAGTTTTCATTGGTGTTATTTCTCTTGAATTCAAAACACATTATAAAGATCATTCTGCACAATTTGTACCTTCTAGGAAAACTCACGTCAATTTTAAACTCAGTTTCTTTACTTTTTCTTGCATATTAATTTGTTACTACTTTTATTTGTATTTACTGCATGTTTTCTATGTTCGTTAGTAATTTTCTCAATCATAAGATATTAAAGAAAGTATTCTAAGGTCTCGTGAGCTTAGCTTAATTGGTAGGATAATTGCATTATATATACAGTAGACCGGCGTTCAAACCCCAGTCATCTCACTATCCACTTTAAGGGTGGAATTTCTAGACACTAGGCTATTTGACAAAAAATATAAACGAAAGAAAGCATTCTAAGGATACACTTTTCATAATTCCATTTGTTTTTATTGTTGATTGAATTTATAAATTAAATATTATTTCTTAAAATAACTAAAATTTTGGGACAACGATAAAAAGTTAAAAGAACCAAAGAGTAAGAAAATAGGAAGTAATAAGTTTTAGTTATAAACACATATAGTTCAAATCCATAGGTAAAAGTTAAATATTTTTTCATTTCATAACACAAGTTCTACCCGCGGGTCTTAGTTGTAGCTAAAAGTCTAAATATGTAATGTTAACCATTAGACCTTTGAGCGACACCCACAATACATTCCTGGACACCTCCTTCAAGTTGAAGCTAATCATGGTCGTCACTCAAAGTAAAATCAACATCAACATTTACATGAAGATTAACTTATACTGACACATTTTGTCTTTATAAAAGTCAACTTTCTTTGTATTCACAGAATTTTTTGGGCCCTATAATTTGGAGGTCTTGTGCTAAGGGACTTGATGTCCTTGGCTAGGGTCAGGCTTGTACTTAACAACAAAAAATTAATGTTTAGGAACTAATTGTTTGTTTTTCATAATAGTTTTAGTGACAACTAGGGTGGACAACTTTTTATTCCTTCTTCATTTAGCACAAAAATCAATAAAGTGCGAGATGGAATGAGAGAGAGTAAAAATATAATGTGAATATGAGAGAGAGTTGTCCAACTAGGGTGGACATCCATTTCATAACTTAGTTGGACAACTCTCTCTCATACTCACATTATATTTTTACTCTCTCTCATTCCATCTCGCACTTTATTGATTTTTGTGCTAAATGAAGAAGGAATAAAAAGTTGTCCCCCCTAGTTGTCACTAAAACTATTATGAAAAACAAACAATTAATCTTAATCTTTAATCCTTAATCTTGTGGATGTCAAAATGGATGTCAAAATATCATTAATCTTTAAATTATTGTAGCAAATACAATTGTGGTTGTTGCTATGCACATTGTAGATATTGTGGTGTAAATGGTAATTTTAAAGTTTCACAAAATATATAAAATGGCACCATTTATCAAAATATTATTTATCCAACTAAACAGAGTCATATACTGATTGAGAGGCACTTGAAATACATTGTTGAAAGACTGTTAAAGGTGAAAATTTTCAATAGATCTTAAGCAGGTTGGGATTTGACGTTCTAAAATTTTCATTTTGGGTGAAAAGATTTGAACGAACATGACCATAATTGTATAATGCAGTGATGACAGGAAATTATATGATATTTTTAGGTTGTGAATTTCATGTCATCTAAGTTTACTTGTTAATTCATTCACGATTTTGTTTGGCAAACACGTTACTTGAACAATCTAAGTTTGGGGTTGTGATGACAGGAAATTATATGAAATTTTTGGGATGTTTTTAGGAATACTTTATGTAATTTTTATTAGTTTTTAGTAGTACTTTCTCAAGGTCAAATACAAACAAATACCAATTTCAGTGGAGTTACTTGACCTTTAGTACTTTCTCAAGGTCAAATACAAACAAATAGCAATTTCAGTGGAGTTACTTCAGCAAAAAGCAAAAGTGGAAGAAAAAAATGCAAAAAAGGGGCCAACAATGAAGAAAATACGCAGATCTCAATGCGCGGGCCATAACAAGAGCTACGAGTATCGGAATGAAGCCTGTGACCATACGTTAGAAAGCTAAGACAGAGAGCTACAACTTTTGTGTTGAAGCTAAAAGCCAATTTTGAAGTTATCATCGTACCACGATGGATTACATCGTGCCACTATGACAAGGAAGCTTAGTGGCCAAGAAAACGTAAAAATTAAGCTAAGTCTTGAAGCCATCGTGCCACGATGGGATCTCATCGTGCCACGATGGAGCGTAACGTTAAATCCCAAATCCACCAGAAAAACTATAAATAGAGCACTTCCCTTCACAATTATTCATTTAGAAATTTAGAGAAATACAAGTCTCTAAGGAGCAAGGGAGGAGCAACAAGAGAGCTCCAGGGGGGGCACTCTACCCCCGCCATAAGGAGATGCCACTTCCTCCGCAAGGCATCAGGGTTACTTTAATGTATAATTTTTATTCTTTTGTTTTAATTATGCCTTTTACTAGCTAAACCTCCTTAGGTTAGGTCAAGTAGATGAACTCCTCTATAAATGCTTGAGAACATTTAATTGGTTTGAGCAAAACTATATTAATTACTATTCAGTTTATTTTCTTTAATTATCTACTATGCTAATTTACTTTCATGTATGAACGCACGCATATTTATGAATAGTCCGTAGGATTAGTACATCGTAACAGGGCTCTGATCTGGAGCTGAGATAATTACTCTAAGAAGAGCTGGAGAGATAGTATCATATACCTGAGGTTAGAGGCTAATAGGATTAACCAGCTCACTTACTTCAATTCAGCATGATTAGACCTATACTAAATACTGTATGAACGTGCATAGGTATTAAAACATGACAGCATATGTTTCCTAAGGTTAATCAATTGCAATAGAGGTGACTTAGGATGCAACGCACTATTTACCACAATATTAATCTGCAAAGATCATAAAAGGAATAGTCTGAGAATATAGCGCCAATTACCAAGCATGAGTAGGGGAGGGATTCGAAAGCACTTAACTTGAACTTCTTTTCTGATCTCTTTTAACCTTTTATTTATTGTCCTGAATCAAAACTATTTTCAAAATTAAAAGTGAAAGCAAACTATCTGAAATTCCTAAATGAAACTAGTTATCTTGACACAATCCATATGGAGAGGAATCTTTATAAATATTATTATTCGACGACAAACTGGTTCACTTGTTAGGTCATGCAGTTACTATGTGGTTGTATAAGTAATCAAAGATAATACCACAATTGATGCTATTGCAGTGTAAAGTAATTTTGAAGTTCAGAAAATGTATAAAGTGGCACCACTTTGTCACTAACATTATTTATCCACCAAAATAGAGTCTTAGTTTGCTTTATAGATGCCAATTGGAAGCCATTTGAAATACACTATTGAAAGATTGTTAAAGGGTGAAAGTTTCAAGAAGGTAGAGATTTGAAGTTCTAAAATTTTAATTTTCTCATGAAAAGGTTTGAATGAATATCGTCAAAAATGTCTAATGCAGTTATGACTTACGATGTGGTTGTACAAGTGATCGAAGATTAATGTATTTTTATACAATATTGCATTTTCTTTTTTTTTAAAACAAAAATAAAAATTAATATTAATTTAAAGAGAAGGTTGAATCCACTTCCTTGGAAACTAAATTATTTACTCAAGCCACTAAAACAAAGACATTTTTCTAAAAAATAAAGTTGATTTGCATATGTATATAGCAACACAAAACATGAACAATTTCAATTTTTTCTATAATAAAAACAGACAAAAACAGAACTAATTTTAATTAAAAATAATATAAAGAGAAGGTTGAACCCACTTCCTTGGAAACTAAATTATTGACTCAAGCCACTAAAACAAAGCCTTTTTTCTAAAAAACAAAGTTGATTTGCATATGTATATAGCAACACAAAACATGAACAATTTCAATTTTTTCTATAATAAAAACAGACAAAAATAGAACTAATTTTAATTAAAAATAGAACAATTTCTATTCTACCATAGTTTTATTTATTGTTAATTTTTTTTAATAATTACATATCTCGTAAGACATATTGACATGGTATGTGACTCACTTAAATGATTGTCCACGTGTGAGTCGACTCGGTCAATATTAGCATTCTACAAAATGGGCCAAACATTCTTTGGATGGTAGCTGTAATACGATTCCAATTTTTGACTTATGCCCTGTTTAATACAATTGTCAAGGACATGAAAATTAACTTTCAAATGACCACAAGATAGAAATCAACAATTTTTGGATGTTTTCAGGTTGTCCATGCTTGGGATTTTCTTCTAGTTATCCCATATCGATGGATTAGGTCAATATATGTCTCTGATTTAGTATCATACTATCCTTAAATATCGTCTTTTCCTGTTGATGAGGTGTGTCATGTTTGTCCTAAGGTGTGTTTGGATAAATTTGTGGAGCATGCAGTTCATTGTCAGTTCATTGTCAAGAGCTTCCAGGCTTCGAATATAAAGATAACTTTGTTTGGGGTGTCCTTTTATATGTTTTTAAGCACGCATAAGTTTGTGTGAAGAAAGAGGCGCCTGTGAAATTCATGACTTACTCATTTGAGGGGAGATCTACATTGAGGTTAGCTGATGTTTTGGTGTACTGGTGGTTAGGAGGAAAACATGCATGTGTTGACTTGACTGGAGTTTCTCCACTTGTGAGATTGACAACTGGGAAGTTTACTGTAGGACAGGCGGTCCTCAAAGTTGCTTCAAGCATAGTTGCTAAACATGAGTGAGAGTGTTCTAACACATCCATTTATACCATTTGCATTTGACAATTTTGGTTTCCTAGCAGCAAAGGCTGTGAATATTTTTAAAAGAGTTCAATGAGTCATGCATAACAAGTGTTTAAGAGAATTGGTTTTGCCATCAAAAAGGGTTATCGGCACAACTTGTTGTCAGTTTGTCTTTAATTCAAGTGTAATTATCTTACATACAAATGTAAAGTTTAATTTTTTTCTAAACAAATGCTGAATTAAATATGAATCTTTAAAATCACAAGTTTGTAAAAGTTATGAGCTAAAAATGCAATTTAACATAACTATTAATTTACTTACATTTTTCGTAATTGATCTCTTGAGTTTGATGGTTCTTTGTTGGTATTCAATAATGTGTAGTAGTGTTGGTTGAACCTAAGAGTTCCCCCAAACACTTCATTAAAGAAAGGACTATCTTTTCGTATGGACTTTAGACTAAATAGATAGTCTCATGCATGAAGCGTTCAAAGGAACTCTAAGAGACAATCAACAAAATGCTAATCAGCTAAGATCTCATCATTCACTAGGTTGTTGTCTTGGCTAATATTATACAAAGCTTAATGCTCTATATATAGTATATAGAATATTGTGTTCAAAGTGGAAAGATATGTGAAAATTTGTGTATCAATGCATGTTTGTTTGTTGCTATCATTGAACATGATGAACATAGTCACGAAGTTTGGCAAGAGGAAATGGGAATATGGTTGGGAAAAGAAATATTATATTCTTCTTGTGATGTCCCAATCCCATAGCGGTAGTGATTAAATCTTGAAAATCTAACAAAAGGTCCTCCTCAATTTTGTATTGTACTGTCTTGTATGAATTGTAAAATTCAAGTAATTAATGAAATTTATCATGATGAATTCAATTTTTTTTTGGTCCGTAAATGAAGTACTACCAAAACTCACATATAATTGTGAGTTTATTGGGTTTAACACCTGATGAAGACTTTCAACTTAACAATCTCGATATTTAACGGTTGAATTAGAAATATGAAAAACATCTGATTAATTTTTTTCCAACGGGAAAAGAGTTAGTATATAACATACATTATTATATTTCCACGACATTCAATATATCGAGAATGTCTTGCTTAGGCACAAGTCTTTAGGCACACAATTTGGACACACACACAAAAGTTAAAAAAATTAAATAAAAAAGAAATTTGTAACATCAATTAATATTATTTTATTTCTTTTATTTTTAATTTTTCTTGTATGTTATGAGTGTGCCTAAAGAATAATTATTTGGGTTTGTGTCCATATAAGTATTTCCGTCAATATATCATATTCCATGTACATTGCCTAATAGTAGTTCTTTTCTTTAAGGGAAAATAATGTGACTAAAAAATGTTTTATAACTTGACATAAATAATGACATGCATATTTAGTGAAGGGAATACACCAAAAATCACAAACATTATATGACGGGAAAACACTATTTAACCCAAACGGTCACTAATAACTAATACCAAAAAAAATAAAAATTACACATATGATGAATAAATCAGCATTTCTTCAAGTAGAATGGAGCTACAAAGATGAACCTGGACTAAACAATGAACAAAAGGGAAATGATACAGCCGAAATCGAGTAGCCACATTATTTTGTTCCATGTTTTTGCTTTGTGCTCTTTTTTAAGATTCAAAGATATATAAAAGTTTTCAATCGAATCAAATATATGAAAGTGTGTGACCTCATTACATTTCAACAACATGGGTCTTCAAAATCTAATGCAGCCAAGAAAATAAGTTCTAACTCTTAACTTTTCCCTTTTTTCTTTATACTATTAAATTTTATATATTTCTCCCTTTTCCTATCTTAAGTACCGTTCAATCCAGTCAAAAAATAAAATTATAATAACATTTTAACACTTTGAAATTCTAAAGTTTTGTTAGATCTCTTTTTACCCATTCAATCATTTAAAGCCATCTCATTTTTTTTATATTTACTTATAATTTTTAAATAGTTTTAATTTTAGAATCAATTTTGCCTATATAGTACTTTTGTTTTATTTTTTAAAGAGCCAAAAAAAAATTATGTATATTGGTATATATAGAAGGTCATGGAAAAAATATGAATGAATGTCTTTCAATAGAATAAAATTAACTGTAATTTTCATGATAACCGATTTATTTCTTGAATTTTACAATTCATGCATGAGAGGACCATAAAAATTTGAGGAGGTACCTAGCTAGCTATTCTTAGATTTTGAAGATTTTTAATCACTTTACCGTTATGTGACATAAAAAGAAGAATATTTTTCTTTCCATGATCATATATTCCCAATTCCACTTTCCAAACATTCCAACTATGTTCATAGAAAACAAACCTTTATGCATTGCCTCACAAATTTTCACGTATCTTAATTTGTACTTTAATTTTAATAGAATATGTATAATTTAGCCAAAGCAGCAAGTTAGTGAATCAAATCTTGCTGATTAGTATTTTGTTGTTAATTGTCTAAAATCCATTGTAAAAAATGATACATACTTTAATAAAGTGTTTGGGGGAACTCTTGGGTTCAAGTACTAACACTACTACATATTATTGAATATCAGCAAGTGATAGATTCGGACCTGGATTGCATGCTTTCAAATAACCATGTAGTCATGCATTTACTACTTGTAAGCCTTTAGATTCAAATTTTGGTGGTCCAGCTTTGAAAATGAATGGCTGAGATTAACCTGCAGTCAAAAAGTGACTGCAGGGAATCCATATCCGATAGTTCAAGTGATCGATTCAAAAATGAAAGTAAATTATGATTATATATGTTGATATTCAGAGTTTGAACTTAAAACTCAAAGTTAAAAGTTCACTAAAATGATATCTTTTGGGTTTTCTGGTATCATCACTTGTATTTATGCATGGCTGGCCCTATGCATTGTAAAAGATAATAATAGATTAAATTAAGAAAAGGTAAAACTCAACTCTTAGTGACAGTTACTAGACGTCTGTAGGTAAAAAGGTTCTCTTCTTTGAAAAAAAGGATCGTGGGTATAGAGTTGTTTTGTAGTACCCTTACGATCTTTATTTAACATTGTTTGCAATTTAACCCATGTAGGTTTTTTGCAAAAAACTATATAAATCTATGTCGTAGAAAAAAGTTATTTGGTGAGAACTCGAGTTTAATTCTCGGTAGAAATAATTTTTTGTCAATTTTTATTTACCTTATATCCGAACTCTAGATTATTAAGGTTGTTTTTCTTGAAATCCAGAGGGTTAATACCAAAGAAATTGCAAAATATATTAATTTTAAAAAAAATACCCCTAATTAATTTGAAATGAAAATAATTAAAAGACTAACCTATACTCTTGAAAAACTTATATAAAATTATTTTTCTTAATTTTCTTTGACTAAATAAAATTATTTTTCTTAATTATTGTAAATGTTAATGGGGTATTACAAGGGATAGAGGTCATACCTTTTATTTAATTCTTCCTTTCTTTTTTGGCATATTTTTTTGTTTTTCCGAAAAAACATGTAATATTTTTTTTTTAATGGCAAATAGATATATATATATATATAACCAGTGATATTTTCCCTAGAAAAAACATGTAATATAACTAGTGATATTTTCCCTAGCTAGCCACTTCAAAAGTTTTGAAAATGACTGAGAAAAATAAATATCCCCCAATGTTCACTTTAGACCAGGGGCGGATACAAGGCCCAGCTAGCCTGGGCACTTGCCCGGGCTCGGCCGAAATTTTTGGTATTTTAGAGGTTAGTTTAGGGCAAAATTAAATTTTTTAGAGATTAATTTAGGGCAAAATTGAGATATTTTATTCAAAATTGAAATTTTTCGGTTTAATACCTTAAATTTTTGGTATTTTAGGGGTTAGTTTAGAGCAAAATTGAAATTTTTAGAGATTAATTTAGGACAAAACTGAGATATTTTTTTCAAATTAAAATTTTTCGGTGTAATACTAAAATATTTATTTAAAACTGATATTTTGCCCGGACTTTAGAAATTTTCTGGCTCCGCCACTGCTTTAGACCAATGTTTGAATCACTTTACATAAAATGAGACCACTCTATCACTAAATGAAGTTGAAGAACCTCTCTTTAGTTTTTCTTTAACCCTTCTTGTCGAACATCATGACCAGGTTCATCATACCAAAGAAAAGTATCTTCATATTGCAGTTTTCTCCATATATGTCAACATTATAAAATACTTTAAAATTGTTCCAAGAGCATAAAATTCTCCATAATAAATAGAACACTTTGTTGTGCATTTGTGTATCCAAATTAAATAGTTGAAGCATATATTATAATAATATGTATAAAGGGTTTATTATTTAATTTGTTGGCTGTATCTTGGAGTTCCTCTGAACTCTTCATCTAAATTAAGGGCTAGCAAGAAAGAATGAAAATCCTTTTGATGAAGTGTTTGGGGGAACTCTTGGGTTCAATCAATATATATTGCATGGGAAAAATTAGTTAACCTAATTTTGTTCATTTTCATGATTAACTCAATTACAGGTTTTGGTTAGTACTTTGAGTTTACATTTCAAAGTTGATTATCATTATCACATAGTATTTTCATACTATGTAACAAAATGAATACCTAATTTTGTTCATGCATTCCATATTCATGATCAATGATCAATTACAGGACTTTTGGTTGGCAGTTTGAATTTTTTAAAATTTACTATTACTCCCTCTCTTATAAATAATGTCTCTTGTTTATTTTTTTTGGGTTTCAAAATAATTGTAATTTTATAATATCAATATAATACTGTAGTTATTTATTTTGTTTACTTTTATATTCTAATTTATCGAGTTTCACTACATTTGTTCCGACGACTTTTGGGTGTTGCTTCTAGCTTGGACGGGTCTTGCTATTAGTGAGGGTGATGAGGTGTTGTGTTGTGTTGTGTTGAGGTGATGATAGTTGTAGGTAATGAGGTGGTGAAGTGGCGGTGAGGTGTTGATGTGGCGACGTTTGGATTTGACACTGTCGAGGTGGTGAGATAGTGTTATGGTGGTGAGGTGTTGGATCTGAAACAGTCAGTGTGCGGTTGACGTCGATGTCGTGCATATTTAGTTTTTCTTGATATTTGATTCTCTTACCATTTTCAAATCTGTTGAGATTTGCAGGATTCTATTTGAGTCGCTGAGGGGTTTCCAAATCTGTTGAGATTTGCAGGTTTCTGTATCTGGTTGAACTTTACCGCATTGGTGTTGACTGTTAGCTTTCTACCGACGTCCACCAACTTCCGACTTAAGGAGATGCTTTTTGGATTCTGATGGGCCGAGTAATTTTGATTCGAGTTCGGGAGTTAGTGTCTAGTGGCGTCTCTATATAGGTTGGGTTGGTGGTCATTGGTGTTTTTCAATTGATGTAGGGGTGGATTGGGGTACTGTTTGATGTACTTTTTGTTTGGTAATTGTTTTTTTTTTAATCGGCTAAATTTTATTAAAAGACAACTCCTCCACAAGAAGTGAAAGGAATTATCGTGGAAACATACAAACAAAAGGTAACGTGATATAACACAATTACCAACACCAAATCAAACACCCCAAACCACCCATACACCAATATTGATTCGCTAAACCCACCAGAGAAAACCCCTACCCAGCCCTAGGAGACACCACTAGGCACTAACTTCTGAACTCGAATTAAAATTACTCAGCCCATTAGACCCAGAAAGTAGCCCCGAAAGTCAAAGGTTGAGGGACCCCTGTAGTCAGAGAATCGACAGTCAACACCTGATGCCGTAGAGTTCGACCAGATACCAGAGACCTGCAAGTCTCAACAGACTTGAACACCCCTCAGCGACTCCAAAGAGTCTTGCAAATCTCACCAGATTTGAAAATGGTCATAGACTCTTATATCAGGGAGAATCCACACACACTCGGTATTAACCATCCACCACCTCTCCATCACCAATTCGTCCCAGAGGTACGATAAAACGACAACGTCCGTCAACACGGAGTGTCTACGTATCCCACCCTTTTAGGCGCGCCAGGACAACTACCAAGACCAAGAAAAAAACCCCAGCCAAACACCACCTCAGTCCATCACCACCACCACCACCACTGCCAGAACACCTTCAAACAAACCCCACCAAAACCAAACAGCACCTAAACAGAAGCATCACCACCACCACTTCTGCCACCACCGCTTCACCACCACCACCTAAGTAGAGCACAACACCACCACCTAAACAGAGCACCCCACCACCGCCTAAACAGAGCACACCGCCACCACTGACAGCCACCACGCACCACCACCACCACCACCATGGTTTCGTCGCACACTTCCACCACCACCACCACTGAGAAAAACGAGCACACAACACCTAAACATGGTAGCACCGGAAGCTACCAATCACCAACACCCACTGAGCAGAACGGTACCTCATGAGAAACGAAACCAAAAGGCGACGGAGAAGGAAGAGCAGCGGCGGAGGAATTCAGATGCCACCATAACCCGACCCACAGCTTCACCACACCACCAACACCTAAACAGAGAAACTCACCACCACACACAACCACCACGTTCCACAACCACCACCAAGGTGGGAACAGAGGATCCAACACAGAGGCGATCGTGCTTACCACCACCACCACCACAGAGGATCCAACACCAACACGAGAGAAACTTGGAGGTGCAGGGACAGAGGCGAGCAAGCAGTACACCTAAATCATCAACACAGCGGCGGCCGGACCTGAGCAAGACGGCAGAGGAGGAGACCAGATCGAAATCTGGCGAGGTGGCACGGAGCAGAGACGCTCGTCGCACCACCGGCTTTAGCTCTCTACATTGAGGCGGTCGGATTTTGGATTTGGGGGGTAACGGCGGCGGCTGAAACAAGGTTAAGAGAAGAAGAGGAGAGAAGGCAGAGAACAGTTAGATTTAAGTTTTTTGTTTGGTAATTGTGTTTTCATCACTTTGCCTCTGAATGTATGTTTCAACAATTTCTTAGACTTCCTGTTTAAGGAATTGCTTATTAATAAAATTTAGCCGATTCAAAAAAAAAAATTGCTTGGATTTATCCTTATGTTTCATACCAGTTTTAAGGACACGTTACTTTTACTAGAAGGAACAATACAAGTTAAAAATCAGTTACATGTTTATCAATTTTGAGAATGTGAGAAGTAAATCTTCATAAATTAATTAAAAAACAATTGGTTTTGAAAATAAAAATTGGATAAAACTTGAATGGGAACGGCCAAAAACTGTGCAGACTGAAAATTTGTTATTAGAGGGTGAGAGACAATGAAGGGAGTGAAAGAAGATAGTAAATTAATGATTCAAATCAAATCAAAATCGTAAATAAGAGACATGAAAAGAAAATATTTATTAAAAATATTTGATTTGAAATTTTCTATTTTTAATTCTTGGCTGATGTGTCTGATAGAATAATTTTAATTGGTTAATAGTGTAAAGTTATTTTACACTGTCAGAGTATTCTAATTATACTCTAAATATAATCCTTTTATATTTTTATTTTTTTTAATAGCAAATATATTATTAACCAAATCTCTACACAAGACGAACAAATTTCAATAAAAAAGTAATTACATAACAAATGTGTCGTATATAGGCAAACACCGGAAATAAATATTTATGAAACGATCGTAAAGATGTGTTTAATATAGACCTGGTCTATTGTCAAAAAAATATAGACCCGGTCTGACCTTGTTAGTATTAGAAAATTTAATAAAATATTATATATGTTTTCCATTTTTTATTATTATAAAATTTATTTTTATGAAAAAGTTGAGACTCCTTCACCCTTAGACAAATTTTGAAAGGTCCATATTTCACAAA
This sequence comes from Trifolium repens, assembly GCA_030408175.1. Classification (NCBI taxonomy): domain Eukaryota; kingdom Viridiplantae; phylum Streptophyta; class Magnoliopsida; order Fabales; family Fabaceae; genus Trifolium; species Trifolium repens. Next base: position 32,731,896 of record CP125845.1, on the reverse strand, counting down.
ACCTTATTACACAACGCTTCATCCATCTGAACTACAATATAAATAAAAGGGTCATGCTAATCGGTGCACTTGATGCACTTATTAAGCATGCTAAAAAAGAAATAAAGATAAAAGTAATAGTGATAAAATAACTTTTTACACTTTGAAATGTTGAATATACAATTTTCAAGAAAAAATTTCCATAATAATTTGTTTAACTAGTGCACCGGGTGCACTGTTTAACATTTTTCTAAATAAAATCATCACTTTTAGAGTTATGGAGTTTTTACTATCATTAGCGATGATTAAATTCGGTTGAAGAACTTTTGGAACATACAAAATGGATTTTTCCCTCGCAACTAAATTATTTTTATACGCAAGAACACTACAAGAAATATAATTTTTGGCAACGACGTTTGTCGTTAAAAGTTATTACAAGTCGTTGGCAAAACTACCAAAAGGAGATAAAATATAAGTGTTAAAATGTGGAGGTAATTTTAATAGAAAAAACATTTTTATAAAGTTATATTCAAACAATCTAAAAATTATTTTATTAAAAATAGTAATTTTTATTGCAATAAACACAAAATGAATCCAAATTTTGTATAAAATTTTTAAAAAATAATCTCTAAATTATTTTCTAACTATAGCAATTCATCAACAAAGCAAATAGCAACTGAACTTTCTCTGCTTTATTTATTTAATACAACAAAATGAATCAAAATTAATAAAGAGTTGGTCAATGATGTATGAACATATACTTGAATGAGTGTCTAATTATTTATTTATTTTTATAATAGTGTCTATTTATTTTTCACTGGTATCAATAAATTAATTGATCATGAGTTATATTTGAACTTGGTCAACATACACCAAATAGCATACATAATAAGCAAGATATACTATAAAAAAATAATGAGTATAAGGAAGCACTCTAATCGGATATATCAACAATCAAAATAATATAACCATATTTTCTACCCCTCTTTACTTATAAATCAACCCCAAGATAAACTTTAATTTTGGCTATTACCATACATTTGACTCCAAAAATCCGTATAGGAAAATTGCCAAGAAAAGAAAAGATGACAACAGATCTCAATAAGATTAAACCAAAAGACACAAAACAATTTATATGGAGAAACTAGCTATAGCAATACATGTGGGGCAAATCTTCCCTTGTTGCAAACCCTTCCTATAATATGTTCCATGCAAATACCAAAAAAAATTAATGGGCTATACATTGCCTTGCCACAGCCATAGAAAACCCTAGCTAGAAATTTGAATGGGATATTACCTTGGCAAACATGATAAAAAATTTGACAATGTAAGAAAAGTCATCCACATTTAGCCTCGTCAAATTATTTTTGTACATTTCACCTTCAATTCATCAAATGCCAACTCAAAACTAGGGGTGGGCATGGTTTGGTTAAAAACTAAAACTGCATAAAAACTGAACTGAACTGTTTTTACAGTTCAGTTTTTTTGAACTGAACTGTTAGTAAAAATATAAACTGAACCAAACAGTTTGGTTAACCGGTTAACCGGTTCAGTTAATCAATTAACCGTAACTGTTTTTTTTCAAATAATAGAAAAGTAATAAAAATAATCTTTCAAAATTGACAAAATAATAAAAAATAATATTAATAATAATATAACAATAATAAAAAATAAATAAATAATAATATTAATAATAACAATAATAAAAAATAAAAAATTGACAACCCATGACCAGTTGTTGCATTATCCAACAGTTGAGAGTCCATCTGTCAATAAATATATATTAGTTGTGGACTAACTCCAAAGATATCATGTCTAAAAACCACAAAAAAGAAACAAGTTTCATATCAATATTCACTTTATTTTCAAAGTAATGTTCATATGCAATGAGAGGACAATGATTGTGTCTCAATTTATATTTCACATTCAGTAGCTATAAGCTTATCACACTAAAACTAATATAGAATCATATTCAATAGCTTATAGAATCACACTAACACTATAATAACACTAGTCCTAATATCAATTTCACTAGTCCTAGTTTCAATTTCACAAAACAAACCCTCATTAGAAGCTAAAATCACAAAACAAACCATAACTAGAAGCTAAAAAAACCCATGAAAATCACACAAAAAAACCCTCATTAGAACATCAAAATCCATCAAACAACCCTCATTATAAGTTCTTTCACAAAACCCATCAAAATCACACACAAAAACCCTCATTAGAATATCAAAATCCATCAAACAACCCTCATTAGAAGTTCTTTCACAAAACCCATCAAAAACAAAAACCATCAAACGAAGCTGAGAGAGAGAAGCTGAGAGATTCTTACTTGAGAGAGAGAGAGCGAACGAAGCTGAGAGAGGCGAGAGAGAGGCTGACAGAGAGAGGATGCGCGAGAGAGAGACACGCGAAATTTCTGATACGCGCGCCAGAGAGAAATTGTTTTTGGGTTTTTGAGAGAGAGAAATTGATTTCAATTTTAGGGTTTTAGTAATTTTTTGGTTTTTGGTTCAGTTTACGGTTAACTGGTTTTGTATTTAAAAAAACTAGTTAACTGAACTGTTGTCTCACAAACAGTTTGGTTCGGTTTTTTTAAAAACAGTTTTGATTTTAAATGGTTTAGTTTGGTTCAGTTTAACCGTTTGGTTCAGTTTTTTGGTTTTTATGCCCACCCCTACTCAAAACGCCTCAATATTGTTATGAGGCACCATTCATGATCCTTCACAAACATTATATTACCATTTACAAATCGCATCGAGAAATAAATATATGCCAATTTATCGAAAAGCCCCTAAAAGATGGCTCCCAAATTTCATTTTTATATATCAAGTTAGGCCGCCAACCCTTCGATTTCAATGAAAAACAAAATTGGTGTCTGTGAAATCTCGTTGTCTTAACACTTGTTGTAAACTATATATCCAAATTTGTTGCTTGGTCAATTAGTTAAGAATATCTTATTTAATTATGATTTCTCGAATGCAAAGAAAAAAATGCAAAAAAACATATATGTAAAATTTTGTCATGAGTTATTGGAGAAGACTTTTTACTTTCTTTATAGATAAAAAAAATAAAAACAAAACTTTTAGTAGAATAGATAGATTTCCACTATTATTACTACTTTACATCATTGTCATGGTAAAATAACGCTGATTTCATGAAGTATTATACAGAAAGCATTAAACTAGAAAGAAAGAAAAGAGATAAACGATTTTATTTCAAAATTTAAATCGTTTGTGAGTATTTGTACTGTGTATAATATATATAGTGTAAACTATAAAACCGACTTTATTCATATAATTGTCTTTTTTTTATATGAACCAAATATCTATTTTATTCTCATATGACTAAATTTAAACTTAAAATATCTGGATAAACTGGAAAAAAAAGAAAAAAAAAACTCTAACCATTTGATTCAAGTATGAAGAGTGTTATTTGAACACCCAAAAGTTGACAACTTTTGGGACAACCTTCCTTTTTTCTTTGCAACAAAAAAATAAAATGAGAGGTGGAGCGAGAGTAAGAATATAATGAGAGTAAGAGAGAGAGAGTTGTCCAAAGTTGTCAACTTTTTGGATGTACAAATATCATTTCTTTTCAAGTATTATTGAGTTCATATCATCATCAATTGGCAACAAACTTTTTAAATGAGCAAAAGATTGATAAAAAAAAATGAAGTAATAAAACTAGCTGAATATGCAAAATAAATAACTGTTTACCTAACCTTTGATAATGATGCATGATTAATTCACCAGTGATTCCGGGAGTTCCCCCAAACGCTTCAACAAGGTTGTAATAAAGAAATTGAGTCCTTAATGAAATGTTTAAGGGAACTCTAGGGAACACTAGATGCTTATATTTCTCTTTTTTGATATTTGTTTCGTACTTAGTAGATTGATAATATGACGAAATCTTATTACTGTACATGATATATAATAAGTGACTGACTTCATAATAATATGTTTTTATATTCTATGGTTGCATTTAATTATAGTATAGAGAGTTATTTGTAGTTGTACATAATGTACCTGGACTCAAAAGAGGGTATATGGATGATGAGAAGATAAGGCAAGTAGGCAAAGTCAACACCACTATTATCTATACAAATTAAAGTAAAAACTCCCTTTATAAATGAATCTTGTGTGCATATATAAAGGTATAGAAAAATAATGTTTCCGATTTCGAGGGGTCACTGTGTTCTTTGAAAGGGTAAACTTGATCTATCTTTAATTATAGCGCATTTTCTTTAGAGTATTTTCAATAAGAGCATTAAAGAGAGTTTTATAGGTTAATGAACTGTATATTTTTATTATTGGAGTTTTATGACGTGGCATTGAGAGTATCAAAATTGATGATACGGTACCTTATTTAAGGTATCGTATTATCAATTTAATGTTATCTTTTTCTATATGAAATGAAATATAATGTACCACTTATTAGTAATGTATGATATCCAAAGTGGTATCACCATTAGAATAAAATATGTATGAGTTACATAAATATTATATGACATTGAATGACCACTTGTTAAAGATATATGATACACAGAATGATATTATTATTGGAGATGCTCTTGATGGGTAAATTTCAGAGTTGCATAATATAGCAATTTGGTGGCATATATTTAAGGCTTAATTCAACATTTGATTTCAATTTGGTCTCTTATGTTTTAAAAGTTTCAATTTGATCCCTTATATTTATTTTATATTTCAATTTGGTCCTTTTCGTCAGTTTTGTCACATGTGGCAAACGGTTTGCTTACGTGGACAGACACGTGGACACCTGGACACATGGACATGTGTCCAATTGAAACGGTGGAAATATCAAAATTGACTGAAAGAACCAACTTATGCAAACGGTGAAAATATAAGTGACCAAATTGAAACTTTTAAAACATAAAGGACCAAGTTGAAATCTAAAATAAACATACGAGACAAAATGTTGAATTAAGCCTATATTTAAATATAGGCGAATGAGATCACATGAGATGTGATATTATAATATTGATAAATTGTAAAACAATTTTTTTATCTTACTCACGTTTATTTTTTTATTGGATTAATAAGTCTAATCATTAGATCAAATGAGATATTTATGTGGTGTGACATATTGATCTAAAATGGTGAGACTTATTGATCTAATTTTCAAAATAATTTTGTGCATTGTGAACGATTTGTTTCACTTTTGCATATTAAGACAAAGCATTAGATATAATATGATGTATGAGATTTTAGAGTGTGCTCCTCTTAAGGTTTTAAGTTTGAATCTTCTCAATGTCATTTTTTATGTTGGGTAAATCCATCTAGAGCTAAATACTGTGACTTTAATGGACCCCCTGTTAGTGGATAGTGGAATTTGTATCCTCGAATTAGTGGATCTTTAGATCGATTGTTGAGTTAAAAAAATGCAACGTCAGTATATATATATATATATATATATATATATATATATATATATATATATATATATATATATATATGGGAATGCTAATCTTTTTTTTCACCACTAGTTTAATCTGGTTCGGGGATCAGTTCTGGCATCAAGTGGTTTCAGCCCCCTCCCGATTGCAGTTGCGGGGGATCGAACTGTGGTTCTCCCTACCAAGTTCAGTGTCAATCACCATTGAACCAACTAACGATTGGTAATCCACTCTTTTTAATGAATGTGTGCATTAGCAACATTTACCTTAGGGTATATTTAATAACTTTTTAGTTACCATTTGCTAACATTCACCTTCTAAGAATTAAGTGAGTGTATTATAGCAAATGCCTATAGGAGTTGCTAACTTACACCCACTTATTTTTTAGAAGAAATGTTTTAGAAGCATACACCTCAAGGTGCATTTAACTACTTTTTAATTATAACTTGCTAATACACACCTTTAAAAAATAAGTGGGTGTATTGGGGTGTTATCCAAATAAAAACCGAATATTTTTGAAAGTATTTTGATGTTCTTTTGTGAAAACTCAGATCGGATCAGATTTTGAATTGATTTTTTAAAACTGAAGCAAACCGCATACATATATTTTAATATTTATGTAATTTTTTATTAGTATGATATATTACATTCACCTATTATTTTATTGGTTTTTGAATTTTTTTTAAATACTATTCATTATTTCCATTTAATCTCTTTTTTTCTTCATTATTTCCATTTAATCTCTTTTTTTCTTCATTATTTCATATGTTTCATGTGGCTAAAGAAGGGAATACCCAAAGAAGAGAAATTTTCTCATCCCACCCCCCACCACTCTTTTTAACCCTCCGGAAATCCAATTTTGCCCCTGCAAAGTCAACCTCGGAACGTAGAATCCGAAATATTTTAAAAGAAATTTTAGTTCGGAACGTAGACTCCGAACCCTTATTTCGGGGAATAGAATCTGAACTAAATCAATATAGTAACAGAACCGCGCTATCTTCTGTCAGTTTCTATTTTTGAGTTTCAAAATAGGGTTGGGTGGGAAAAGGGTAGAAAACGTGAGGTTGTGATTTTGATCAACACTTCAACGAATTCAACCACTCTAATTTAACAAGTAAGTAACTTCTATGCATCTTAGATCATTGATTCATCTTTTATTCATTGTTTTTGAAATTTTAGCATTTTCTGTTGGAATTTTTCAATTTCTGAGTTGTTGTAAATGTTGTTGATGTTGTTAATTATGTTGATTCTGTGTTGTTTGTGGCATTGGGTTGATGTATGCATCAATGCATGTTTCAAAACTATGATTCTGTGTTGTTGATATAAACACTATGATTTTTGCACATGAATTGTTTGATAAAATGTTTGAATGAAATAATTGGTATAGCAAATGTTTGTATGCATAAATGTTGATATATACATGTCTGAATTGGATTTGAATGTATGTTAAATAGTATTTAGATTATGATTTTGTTTTTGAATTTTTATTGTAGAAATGGAAGAAGATGTTGGAAGAACAAGATTAGGCTGAGAGACACGTGCACATGCTTCTGCGCGTGAAGCTGTTGCCCCTCGTGCTAAAAGAGGACGCTGTCGCCCATCACCGGTGTCGTTTCAAGGAAGAAGTGATAATGAAACGGAAGGTTCTTCCACGGGTGGTTCACGACGGCGATCAATGCCTTCACAAGATCAAGCACATGGGAGTGAAGTTGAACATGCTGTTGGAGATGAAGAGAATGTAAATAGTCCGATTGAAGATGTTGCTGAACATGAAGATAGGCATGGCAATGGGGCGGGGCGGGGACGGATTTTGCCTTCCCCAAAGCCAAACCCATATAGTTCGGGTTTTCCCCAAACCCATCTCAATTCCAAGCGGGGATAAAAAGTATAACCCCAAACCCAAACCCAAACCCAACGGGGATCGGGTATCCCGACGGGGTTCGGGTATCCCCATTATACCTCTTTCAACATAAATTTGGATTTCATTTTAATATTTTTTATTAAAAAAAGAAGTTAAAGGCCCAAAAATTATTTTGTTTCAACGACATTTTTTTAAATAAAGAAAAGAAATAGAGAAAATAGAATGTTTAATACTCAAATTAAGGATAAAAAATAAACATATGAATGTAATTTAAGAGATTGTTTATGGATTTCTAATTTAAAAGAGGTAAAATCTAATTTTAATATAAGTGGGGCGGGTTCGGGGACGGGTTCGGGGTGGGTATTAATGTCCCCATTACCCGCCCCAACACCGTCTTTTGAAATCGGGGAAAACCCAAACCCGTACCCAAACCCAGTCAACTGGAGTTTTCCCCGTCAAAGCGGGTATGGTTTGGGCGGGTACCCGCATGTATGGGTTTTATTGCCATGCCTACATGAAGATGTTGATGATGATGGACAGCCACCGGTGGTTCCTGAACAGGGTTATGGAGGCGGTCCGAGCGATTTGTCTCTATTGCATGATTACCAGAAGCATAGAGCAAATCAAATATGGAAAGCTACGAACTGTGAAGCGCCGGTAAATATTGTCTTAAAATTTGTTAATGAATATATTTGTGCGATTTAATATTATTTGGTAATAAATTTTCTATATTGCTAACTGTTGATGTATTCTATATGCAATTTTGTAGATTTTGAAGAAAGTGATGCGGTCTGTAGCAAATGGGAAGAAGGTGATTAATCTTCCGAAGCTTCCGCGGACTAGAGAGTACGACTGGTTTTGGAAGGCTATCGAGGCAACGGGTTTAGAGCCCTTGAGGAGGACGAGTTACAGCATAATCGACCACGGGCTGATGACGGCATTTGCGGAAAGATGGCATCCAGAGACAAACATTTTCCACCTTCCAATTGGCGAAGTGGCCATCACATTGGACGATATCCAATGTTTGCTGCATCTTCCGATTACGGGGCGTTTCTTACACCACTCGCGGATGAGGAAAGACGAAGGGATGGATTTGTTGAAGAGGCATTTGGACGTTGAGGAGGATATTATTCAGCTCAATTTTGATAAAACAAAAGGATTTTATATCAAGTACAATCAGTTGCAGGCTGTGTACGTGCAGAATAAGGATGCGGCTTTGGCGGCGGAGAAAGAAAATAAGCCTATGGAGGAGATTGTTGTTTATAGGGAAAGGTGTATCAAGGCCTTTTTGTTGTATTTGGTGCGCTGTACCATTTTCAGCAACAAGAGCCAGAATTATTGTGATGTTGTGTATCTGCAGTATTTCGAGGACCTGACGGAGGTGAGTCACTGGAACTGGGGTGCTGCTGCCCTCGTGTATCTTCAGGTGTATTTGGCAAAATCTTCTAAGAAATCTTCTGGGAAGCGTTGCGGTCTAATGGCAGGATACATGTCATTACTTCAGGTATGGTTACTAATTTAGTTGGCTAACAAAAATTTAGTTATTAATTACAAAAATTTAGTTGCCTGTGCTTATTAAATGTCGTTTGATTGTTTGTTTCAGGGATGGGTCATATCTCACATGCCGAGAATGAGTGTGTGGAAATTGGCTACCAATTGGAACGAAACCCTCCCATGTAATGCGAGGTATGAGCCTGGGCAAGGACATAGGGATCAGGCATCTTATATGGAGCCTCTGGATAACATGCAGATGTCAGACTTCGTGTACACTCCCTATACTGCACACCGCCAAGTGAGACCGTTGATTGATGAATGTTGGTTTTCTGGGTGGTTAAGGTGCGGAGGTGACACAAGCACACATTTGCTTGAACGTGTGCTGAGGCAATTTGGATATGTTCAGACCATTCCAAGACCTCCTGCTGCAGCTGCTCCTTCCGGCCTGACGGTAGACAAGATTGACCAGGTGTTTATGGAAGAGATGGAGGAGAGATTGATTGATGAGGAAATGCGGGGTGCAGCAGTGGTTAACCCGTGGGACCATCAGCCTGGGTACATAGCATGGTTTTACAAAGTCTCACATCCGAAGATGCTCCGATTAGAGGCACATTCTCAGCCTCCTGAACCACCGCATTTGGAGGTGTTGATTGAGCGGCAGGCAAGGGAAGGTGTGAGGGATCATTTTACTATCTGTCAGAATGTAAGGCTTGAGCTTGAGTGGGCGGTTAGAGATGGTGAGGCGTTGCCCGGGACTCCGATATACGAAACTGTGCAGCGTCTTCTTTCGTTGGTTGCCCCAGCTGTTGTTTATTCAAGAAGGCGCAGAGCTCCGGGTGCACCTCAATACCCTTACCGTCGTCCCCCTGGTCCATCAGCTACGCAGTAGATGTTCAGTTATTTTGAACTTTGATAATTTCTAATGACATTTATGGTTTTTCGCTTTTGAACTTTGGTTAATGTAATGACAATTATGGGTTTTGGTTAATGTAATGTACTTTGATAATTAATGTACTTTGTTTGTTTTTATGTTTCGCATTTACGTATGTTACGTTATAAAAATTTGCATACATTGTTCTGGCTTTCTGATAATGCAATTGCAGTACTGCTGTAAATTGAAATGTTTCGGAAACTAGCTTCCGAAATACATTGCGGATTGTATTTTCCGAAATAAATTACGGATTGTATTTTCCGAAGTACATTATGGTTTCTATTTTCCGAAATACTAGGAACATCAACGATCATTACGTTTTAAGTTTCAAAATAATATTGCAACAGTCGGATAAAAAATATTTTTTACGTATGCATTACTCTTTATTACGTGTGCAGGAATATTAATAATTACTGAGATAAAGATTGCACTAAAAACCAACACGAATGCATAGACTGCGGAACATAAGTTAAAAACATTACGTTGCAACACAATTAAAAATACAACGAATACGTGTGCATGACGTTACACCATAAAAACAAAACGAGTACAAGAAAATTAAAAAGAAATACATAGAATAAAAATTAAAGACGTTACACAAAAAATAAAAGACGAAAATAAGAACAACAACAACAACAACAAGGTTTACAAGAAGAAAATCATTCTAAAGACGCTCTCAAACGGTATGGAGATGGATCACCTTCGATGGTGTTAAACATGAAACGCACATCGTCGTCATTTTCTAAAATTACCCAATGGTATTTCTTGATATGATCGTCAAACCCACCAGCAATATCCTCTGTAATATCAACGTAAGATTCGTAAAATGCAATTTTGTGGATCCTTAGCTCTTTCGCATATTTAAATGCATACAAGAATTCAATTCTATCTTTTAGGTCTTGCAGAGTTGTAAGCGTACTCTTCAGCTCGACGTTCAGTGGTCTTTCTATACCTTGAAACTTGATACTGAAATCATAACGTTTAGCTAAATATTCCGCAACATAACGATCAGAAGCACTCATGTTATTGTTATTCATCTTTATAAATTGGTCAAATACATGAATCTAAGGTTGAGGAAAAAAACCCGTATTTATAGGCATTCAAAGTTTCGGTTAAATCCAAGCCGTTCAAAGTGTCGGTGCGATCTGAGTCGTTCAAAGTGTCGGTGCAATTGTAACCATGCAAACTGTCGGTGCATTTGCAGCCATGCAAAGTTTCGGTTCGATCCTAGCCGTTCAAAGTGTCGGTGCGATCTGACTCGTTCAAATACGTTAAACAACAATTAATATTGTACATATCAATTAAAAACTGTCAACGGCTAAACAATTACATTAAAAATATATAACTATAGACGAAATATAGAAACGATTACATTAAAAAAAACGTTACACGAAATATAAAAACGATTACATTAAAAAAAAAGTTACACGAAATATAAAAACGATTACATTAAAAATAAAAACCTTACACGAAATATAAAAACGATTACATTAAAAATAAAAACCTTACACGAAATATAAAAACGATGACATGAAAAATAAAAACGTTACACGGTAAATAAAGACGAGTTCATGAAAAAATAAAACAGATCTGGCCGGTAAATAACACTATGGATCCGCTAAATTAAATGAGCATTCTCCATCTTCTGGGCGTTTCAACCTTGCAAGTATGGCATCAACAGATCTGGTCAGCTTGGCATCTAACTCGATAGGTCCCTTTGTGCTGTATTGGGAGTAAACTGAAAACCTTGTACGTATATCCTCGTTTTTTTCAAGCTCCATGTTGGTGAAGGTAAGACTCCCATCAGACCCCATTGATGGCTTTCGATACTCGACGTTCGTGACTGTTCTGTCATCGTTCAGATTAATGCAACAGCGATTAATTTCATCAAGTTGTTGTTTGAGCTCAACCAAAGTTGCATCGACGAAGATCCGAAACATGTTTGGTTTTCCACCGTCGAAGTAAACTGCAGCAAGGTGAGTGTCTCTCCGGTAAGTTAGTGAGATATCCATTTTACAATTATTGTGACATGAAACTAAATTGAAGCATGTCTATTTATAGAGGTTTGAAAGTGTTATCCTACACATAACGTGTGTGTCATCCTAACCGTTTAAATTTTCGGAAACGTTGAATAATAATAATACAATTAGTATAATAACTTATAATAATAATAATACAATTAATAATAAGTTATAATAACAAAATAAATAATAACTTATAACAAATAATAATAATAATAATAATAATAATAAAAAAAAACGTATTTTTTGGACTAGTTCGGAACGCGTTTTCCGAAATATATGTTTCGGATTGTAGAATCCGAAATATCAGTAAACTTATATGCAGTAAAAGCTGAAACATAGACAGGAGTATACTGATGCAAAGCTTGCTTTTGCACAGATATTCTCATGCCTCTGCAACCCCATGTTACACTCTTCTCATGCCTCTGCAACCCCATGTGATAAAGCACAAGATTCTCACACCTAGTCATTTTCTTTTGGCAATATTCTTATGCATCTCTCAACATATTCCCATGCCTCTTGATCACATGTCTATATCATTGAATTGGTTTTAACAAAATATTCTCATGCCTATATATTTATATAAAATTTTATTGATGACATATCTAGGTTAACACTTAGGTTATATATAATTGCATCTCCTTCAAGTGGCACAAAACTCTTAAGTTAACCCAAACACAAAGGTTTTAGTTATTGTTTACCATGGCATCCTCTTCCACAACCATTGTTGCACCTCCCAAAAACATTGAAACTCTTTCAATTGTTCGTTTATCACATCAAGTAAGTTTCATTATCTTATCAATTATTGTATAGTCTTGCTATGAATATGTGTTGTCATGTCTAGCTATCATGAATATATCATGACTATGTCTTAATTTGTTCATTATTGTGCCTAACATCATATCTCATAATTTTATAGGATCATGCTGAGATTGAAACGGAATTTGCAACAAGGCATAGGTATTATCTTGGCAAGACTTGGAAAGTGATTAAAAATGACAAAGAGCACCACAAACTCAAGTTCAACAAAAACTATGGCAATCCTCTTTTATTGAACGAAGGATGGGAGAGTTTCAAAAAATTTCACAACTTACCAGATGATGTTGAAGTTGTTTTATAATACTTTGGTCATGATCTGTTTGGAGTCAAGTCTTTCAAACAATTGGGAGATGAAGCTACAATTCCAGCATTTCATAGCTGGAGTTTCGCACCAAAGAAAACAACCTTTTTTGAGTTCGAACTCACTCCAAATCGAGTTGATATGCCTAAGATAGTCAGTCATTTAACGATGTTCATGTTCTAACCCTTGTAGTTTTACCATACTATCCGGTCTAATATTTTGTTTTTGTTCTTCCAGGCACTACATGTTGATTTTGCGGAGTTTCTTCGACGCTGTGATTTCGAAACCATTGACCTCTGTGGTGATAATGGGGTGACAATGACTCTCGCGGTTTTGAACTTGGGTGACACGCATCGCACGAAGATAGGCTACAATTGGGATGAATTTTCAAGCAGCCAAGAATTCAAAAGAGGAGACTTTGTTCGTTTCAAATTTGAGGTGATTAATGAAATGAAAGTTAGCCATCGTTGCCATGTCTACAAACCATATTGAGGCATAAGCTTGTTTATGTAATCTCTGTTTGCAATGTTTGTTTTTGTTGTTTTTAATGAATTCCGGTGAACAATCGTAGCCATTGTTTATGTTTTTCAATGTATTATGTTTGCATGTGTTTGTTTATGTGTTTTGTAGTCATTGTGATCACTAAATGACTACTATATGTCTGTAATCCTTTGAACCGTTTAATTTAAATTGCAGTGCTTTTAATCGTAGCTATTTTGATCAATTATGTCATGTCATAAATTGCAATGCCTTGTTAAGGGCTTTCCTACATTCTGGTAGCTACTATATGTTCAGGGGTTTCCTGCATTCTGGTAGTCAGTATTTCGGAACGCATTTTCCGAAACATCTATTTCGGAATGTAGAATCCGAAATAAATGAATATTTATCACAAATTCGGAACGTGTTTTCCGAAACACCAGATATCAGATTGTAGAAATACCTGTAACACATACAAGACCTGTAATTTTTTTACAGCTTGATAAGCTTGATATAGTACCTGTAATGAACTTTGAACGACAATTAAATTCCAGACAGACATTCAAAGTACATAAAATTCCATAACAAACATACAAAATACGTCAAATCGATTACATGATATAATTCGAATAGAGAACGTATATTACATAACTTTCATTACAATTAAGATACGAATTACATAAAATATTACAAAATTACATGCCGCTTTGCAATTACATCATAGTTCACAACTATTGCCAAAAAAATCATAAGTCATGAATACAAAAAAAGCGAACATGTTGCAACAAACATACAATCACTCACTGTCAGAGCATGTGAGTGGATTGTCCTTGCTAGAACCAATGCCAACAATTTTTTTCACTTTAATCTTCCTCTTCTTGATTGCATCCACTCTTTCAACATCAATCAATTCTTCAAACAGCGCAATTCTATCCATGAAAGGATACTCCCAAGCCATAGCTTCATCAGTACAATATCGCCTCCACTCCGACGCCGCCTTAGGTAAAATAGCATCGGGCTTCAACTTAACTTGAACAAAGTGACCCGGAATCAAACCTAAGCACAAAATCCTTGATTCCGGATCAGTTGGTGGTTTTGATCGAAGCGGGAAAAAAGTCTCACTAACTCCGATAATGGGTGATGTCAACTCCACTACAATCCTGTTATAGTAAGTCGCAATCACATGACCCATATCCGGAAATGTTAGCCACTTTTCCTTAGGAGCTACACAACGGCGTGTATTTCTTGGACTCGAGTGCAAAACTTCTAAAATGAACTCAACACGAGCCTTGCCACCAAACACGTTCTCATACAATTTCCTATGTGATTTAATCTCCCTTATCATGTTAAGCTTAACCAGCTCATAATCATCCTCATTTCCATTTTCATGCAATGCAACTACACGATAACCACAATAGCCGTCACCCACAACATCGACAAAATCTTCAATATATGGTTGCATGAACTGAGGCATATGCTTGAAAAGTGGATTACTAACTTGTGAGCTTTGAGTTGGAGTCCAATTACCAATTCTCGCTCCCTTCCGAGAAGAACTTGCAGCCTTGGACTGTGACACTTGACAATCGGGAAATTGCGCATCAACGTGCTCCCAATATGACTTCTCCCGTGCCGTCGAATTTCCAGCCGCACTTGATCTTCTTGTAACGACACTTGCCTTTTTAACAACGGTAGAACTTGTCAACGTCGTTGTTTCCGGAAAAGCAAGTTGTCGAAGCTTGTCTCTTATATCCGCTTTCATGCTCACATCAACAATCTTCAAGCATTCCTAAGGCAAAAAAAAAAAAGACAAATTTTTAGAATTCAACGAAATTCAACGAGAAAATCAAAGACAAATTAAAATATTAAGCAACATTGCATAGAAATTTACCGATGAAAGTTTTATAAAATATTTAAAAACAAACCTTAATTGCTTCAAACTCAGCAGTGCACGCATAATCATCTTCAACTTCTTCTTCAACATCATCTTCAAATTGACCAAACTCGATCGTCAACTTCTTCCAATGCGAATTGACCTCATCAAGTCTAATCGGAAGCCTGTTGCGAATCTTCTTGGCAATTACACAAGCACAAGGCAAACCATATGATTTCCTAATAATGCACCCACACTTTTTCGGATCCGAACCACATTCCACTACTCTTTTTGCCTCATGGAAAATATAGTTCAAAGCTTTGCGAGAAATTTTAAACAAAAGCAAAGGGTACAGAAAAGAATTTTGCCCGCCATACCTATGTTCTTTAACCGACAAGCTTTGACCAAAACTTGTTTTTATGTCACTGAACTTAATCACCAACATTTGTTCACACGCCTCCTAAACCTTCACAAAATCACCATTACCGTCGGGCAAATACTTTTTTAACAAACCGTGCGCCGACTCAGCCCTGTTGGTTGTAGTATTCCCAAAATGCATAATCTCATTTGTCCACGCATTTGCCACTTTTGTTTTGTCGGTGTCAAGAATGGTTTTTTGAACATAGGTAAGGAATGTTGGCCATTTCGCACAAACTTTCCTAAATTCCACAACAGCCTCAGCATAATCGTCCTGGGTTTGCGCGTCCAATATAGCGATAAAGCTATTTGTCACCATGTTAACAACTTGTGTGTGGCTCATTTCATCTCCATCTCTAACTTTACACATGGTCTTTGCTTTTGCGTTGACATTTTTGATAACATGATAGCGACAAACCAACGGTGTTGCATCTGGAAATACCTTACCAACCGCATTCATAAGACCGGGATCCCTATCCGTCACCGTTACCTTCGGTCCTACGGCCTCACTCCTCAATAGGCTCCGACAATGTTGTAGTGCCCATGTAAAATTCTCCTCTTTCTCATTACTAAGAAAGGCAAATGCAACATTGAAAGTCAACCCGGTCGACGTCGATCCCACCATCTCAAACAACGGCCTACCATACCGGTTTGTCTTGTACGTCGAGTCCATCAATAAAACACTATGGAAAGTGTTGACCAACGCCACAGAGATAGGATGCGCAAAGAATATGTCCTTCACAACAGTGGATTTTTCATCAAGATCATCCGGCCTAAATTTGAAGACATATTGCTTTTGCTCCAAGCAATGGAAGAAATGTTGAATTTCATTCCTCGGCCCCCTTTCTTTTTGTCTCATTCTATGGCGTGCATTGTAAATCATTTTCTTGTGGGTGACATTCTTCGGATCTCTATCCATCATTGTAGACATTATATTCCTAGGCGGAACCAAGTTCCTTGTCAGTTCGGCAACCAACTCCTTCTCTTCCAGTTTCAACCTTCCCTGAACTAGATGGCCATCTAATTCTTTATCAAACTCATGGTTGTGTACGCCGTTCACAACACTTAGATGCCAATCCTTGGTTGTATTATGAAAATAACCACGGAGCTTAAACGGGCATCCGCACTTCCTCGTTCCCGTTTCTTCGAACTTTATCTTCTTGCTAGTTCTTTTGTAGGTACCTCCCCTTTCACAACCCAAAACCAACTTTTGCTTCCTCTTTCCATCACCATAATCAGAGTTTACAATCACTACTGCAAACTTTAAACCAGCAGCTACATCGCGAACCCACTTCAGTAAAGCATCGCGAGTCTCGCAAGCTTGGTCCGTCAAAAAACTTGAACTAGAATCAATATGTATTGCCGTAGGACCAATTGCAGGAGGAGCAGGAGGAGGAGCGGGAAGAGGAGGAGCAGGAAGAGCAAGAGGAGCTTCTTTCGGTTGATGAAAATTGACAGGATTAACATCGCCCACAACTTCATATACACCTATACCAAGCACTACTTGTCTAGATTTATAATCCACCATAACTACAACAAAAAAAAATCAATATCAACTACAATTCATATCAAATAACATATGGAAATTAAATTCAAATATCTAAGGTATAATCATTAAACGTATTATTAATAATAACCATTAAGCAAATCAAAACATGTAATCTACCTAAATTTGGAAAAAATGAAAAATTTGGCAGTAGCAGACAGTAGCAGTGCATCAGGAAGGGTTGAAAATTTTTCTAAGTATTATTTCGGAACGTATTTTCCGAACTCAAATTAACATTATTTCGGAAACTCTTTTCCGAACGATAGCATGTCAGAGATTTCGGAAACCTAGGTGCATCAGTCAATTCAAAGCTAAAATAAACAAAATCTAATCGGTTAGAAATGCAATTTACCTTATGTTGATGTATCAGTGAGTGTTGATTCCGTTAGATAGCCTCCAAAACTTGAGATTGAGCCAACAATGGAGAAAAACGCTTTTGGAACCAAAGAGAACTTGAGATTGAGTGTGTGACATGAATGAGAGGAAGTTAGCTGGTTTCAGGTCTATAACGTCCTGGTTCGGAAGCTAAAGCCCGAAATACTGGTTCGGAAAAGGTTTCCCGAACATAATTAAAGGTTTCAAATTTTTCGGAACGTAGAATCCGAAGTTGACTTTTATAAGGGTAAAAAGGGAAATCTGGGGGGGGGGAAAGAATCATGGGGGGTGGGATGAGAAAAATTCCAAAGAAGAGGCTACTCACCTTCTAGCCCAATTAGCTATAACACAGCCCAATACTATGCGGATAGAAGATGCTACTCAATACATAATGTGCAAAGTTCGTAAAGATCTTTTTCATTAATGACTTTGACTTCTTAAAAAAATATAATTGATAATTGTTCTGTCAAAATATTAAATTTTAATATATTGTATGTTATATTTTATAACTTTTTTTATATATTTATAACTTTTTTTTATAACTATATCAAACATATTATTTTACAGTATTTTTGTAATGTTTATATTTAATAAAAAAAATTGACTTTGTAAGTTGGATCAAATTAAACCACACAAAATTGGATTAAATCTTTTTAAGTTGTTATCTAAAACAGAACCAAACTACTTGTAATTTTAAGTAGTTATCTATATTAGAAGGAGTATATTCATTATCACCATTTTGTTTATTCAAATTACAGAGATACGGCGGTTTATTATTTTAATTTACAAAATGATTTTTTATCACTCGTAATCGAACTTGTTTATAATTAACAACGGATGAAGTGTATATAATTTTTTCGTTTGTTTCTTCTTGGGGTTTGGGGGATATATGGAAAGGTTTGGTTCTTATATCGTTTGGACAATTTAGATTTCTAGAAGAAAAAAATTGTAATTTTTTTTATTTGAAAGGAAAAAATTGTAATTTTGTTGCTTGTCAAGACAGAAATGTTTCATGTGATTACCACACAAGTGCATGGGAACCTGAATTGTCTCATAACATAACAAGTTAGTTGTAGTTGCTCAAAATACTACACTACCAAAAGTACGACGTTTATAATGTATTTTCATTTAAAATAACACTTCCGAAAACGTACTACCTACCGGCAACAATAAAGGGGTGCGCGGAGCAATTATCAACCAATTACCTCAAAAGATCCATATATAGCTCCTATGCTACTCGTCCAAAATCTCCAAATCCAAAAGGCCCATTAAAAGATATTTTACTTGCTCCGTTCCTTTTTAAGTGTCCAAAAACATCGGATTTAACGTTCATATTTAACTGTTCATTTGATGTTTTAAGAGTATGATTTGTCAATTGTACTATTTCTCAATTACTCTTATCTCTTTCAATAAAACTAATTAATGCTATATATTTGGAAAACTAAAAAAATTTTAAATTTTTTTTTTCTTTGGTATATAACATATTAAATTTTATTTTTTTTACATAATATATTACTTTTATATGAAAGAGATAGTATGTGCAAAAAAATATAAATTTATTGGTCGATTAGAATTAGGGTATAATGGGAAGATAAGATGCAAGAAATATATTTTCTTAATTTTGTGTTACTATTCTAAACGAATACTTAAAAAAGATGTTATAAAAATGAGACGTTATATCTTAATTATCGTCCTATCTACTTCTCATGAGTCCTATGAGTTTCTATTTTTACCCTCATGTAAGTAACAGACGTTATAAAAATGAGAAATTTTTGAAAAGTTCTGTAAATGCGTCTGCTACTTAAAGTAGAGTGTTTTTGGGGGGTATCCGCTACTTAAGTACCGAATATAAATATTTTTATAAAAAATAGGATGTCAAAAGAAAATCTCACGAGAAAACTGTGGCACCAGGTGAAATTAAGAAGCCTCTAAAGTTGGTTACTTTTATTTTATCATGTTTATTCTAAAACACAATCAAGGATTTGTGCTATAACACTTGATGTGTTAATTCAATACTAACGGTTTAACCTTATAATTTAAAGTATTAAATTCAAATTCTCTCGGATAGAATTGTAAAATGGCAAGTGTCACTTTGATTAACCAAAAAATTTTCTTTCCCCAATTTTAAATTTATAGCTTATTGTATTAGTTTATAAGCTTGTTTCAAAAAATTGGAGGTATTTGGTAACAAACTTTTTTTATTAGTTTATAGTTTTTTTCCAGATGCTATTTCAAGTAGCGTTTGAGCTTATAGCTTATAGCTTTTTACCTTTTATTTCAATTTTACCCTTATTATTTTTATTTTTTTTAATTAAAAAACTATCCACTCAAAAAAAATAACTACCCACTCACATAATACTTTTATGTCATTTTATAATTACAACAGCTAAATTTACCAAACACTTTAATTCCATTCTACCAGCTTTTTAGCTATCAGTTAAAAGCTAGCTTATCAGCTATAAGCTAGCTTTTCAGCTACCAGCTAGCTTATAACTTAATTTTACCAAACAGAGCCTTAAAGTGCTAGTAAACAAATTGATACCTTTACCGAAAGACTTAAGTGACCCCTTTCAAAGGGATTCATATTAAGTGAAGTCAGAAACCATGACGGCGTGAAATCAATAAAATTTGGACCGTTTGATTGAGATCTAACAGTTTAAATTTTAAAGTTGGAATTTTTATTGTTTTAAAAATTAAAACCGAATCAAGATCCGTGCGTCCAATTTTGATCTTATGGCTATAAACTACCGACTGCTGACTAACTGCACGGTTATCAACCGCACCGGATCCAATTCCCTTTCAAAGTCACTTCTTGTTAGAAAAGAAAAGGTATTTAATAGACTATTGTCCTTCAAGGAATAATTAATGGTAAAAGAACAAAGATGACAGTGGTCTACAAAACTGACTTGGAGAAAGATTTTGCCCATGTTAGATGTAGCTTGACCATGTTTCCACATCAAATCCTAATAAATTTGACAGTGTTAAGTTACTTCAACAGGAAGAAAAAAATGTTTGTAGAGTTGAGATCTGATTTTGTCTTCTTATTTTAGAAAGTTCTGAGATATTTGAATTTGTTGATAAAGGTCCAGAAACACACTTCCAAATAGGGAAAAACACAGTTTTTATCTGAATTTGTTTATCCAAATAGTGGTTCCCTTGTTTCTAAATGGTCACATATAACAATACTTGTACATGTAGTTCGTTGTTAACTTGCGATCAAATCATGCATTCTACACGCAATACCATACCGTCATAATGCTTAGATATGAAAAATGGGATAACTCGATTACCTAGGACCAAGATCGAAGTTACCTTAAACACCATAAAAATTGTTCGTGTACTTGCCTAGATCGCTACAAGTATGTGTCGCGTCTTGATCGCATTTATATAATTAGGTAATGTAATGTCACATTAAACTCCTTCAAATGGTCGCAAGTTCATAACATTAGAGCATATTAGTGCACGAGGTTCAGATCAAGTAAAGTCTCGGTAAAGTTGATATACGCAGTCTTTTCCCCCTATAAGCAGAGAAACTATTTTTATGATTTGAATCTGTGAGCAATTTCACACGGCAGCGACTTTACCGTTACGCCAAGGTATAGTATTACTAAATAAAAATACTATCTAGAACTAGAAAAAGCATTCAGAAATTTAGAAAAATATGACACTCTTTGAAACAATGGTTTGAACTTTGAACAATACATCCAACACAAAGGCTACAAAAAGAGAAGAACCGGTAGTACCTAAGCTTAGAACTGTTGATATATATATACCCAGAAAAGTATTTCCTACTAAAAGAAAGTTGATATCAGACTCAGATCACAAATATATATCCCTCTTCTGTATCTGCACATGACCACAAATAATAATGACAATGATGATTAAAGAAAAAAGCTGTGATGAAATCCAACATATCTTTTGCTCTATTAGTTTTTACCTCCATGAAGTATCTCAGTTCTGAAAGATTACATAAAATCACCTTCTCCACTGAGGTTGTGTCATCTTATCTGAAATTAATAATATCCACAGAAGAATACAGTGGTAGTGAGTAATTGAAACAGTAAAGCTCAAACAACAAAGGAGTAAACTAATAGTTGATTTGATTTGATGTGTGTGTGTGTGTGTGTAAAATTCACATATCTTTTGCTTTGATTTAACACGAAGTATGTGAGCTTTTTCATGAATATCATGCCACTTATTACCTATGTTAAGTGAATCCTTTAGACCTACTGCACTTCATGCAATCTAATTGTGTTTTTGAAAGAAAAAATAAAGTTAATGGAAATTTGAGCCAGGTTACCATAATTGTAGCCGACAAACCTCATATTGATATTGTGAAGGGTAAAAGAGGAAATAAAGAGTCTGTATTTCCTATATTCCTGCTTAAAGATATCTACGATGGAATTATGAGTTCATGACTAGTATTAGAAAGTTAGGTGTCCAAGGAAGACTTATCTATTATTTCTTTTTAGGTTACCATGATATGGGTACAAAGTTTCCACCACAGTTAGCGATGACTAATCTCCCCAGGGTACTTGCAGGGCACACAAGGGGGATTCTCCCCTCCCAACCGAACCCCTGACTACCTGCTTAAGGGGGCCAAGACCCTTACCACTTTCCTATTATAACTATATATAAGATAGGATTGTATTCGATGGTCAGCTTTGACTTCTAACTTGTCTTTAATGTGCTTACTTAACATATCTAGGAGTCTATGCTACAATATACCAGCTTATTGCAAATGGTGTAATTCTGAATGCAGAATTCAGATAATAAACAAATGAGAAATTGGAGTTTTGTGAAGAAAACTTTGGAACCAAATGATGTTATCTTAAGTATAAGTCAAACGAAGTACGAGTCCAAGATAATACTCCCTCCAGTCCTAATTATAAGAAAAAAAAATTACTTTTTAGATTCATAGAATGTTTGATGTATTTGGTTGGTCCATAATATGGTCCAAATACATCAAACATTCTATGAATCTAAAAAGTAAATTTTTTCTTATAATTAGGACTAGAGGGAGTATAGGTAGGTTGGGTACCAATAAATAAGGATTTTGTTGGAAAAATATTATTAATATTATCTTCATATTCAAAAGTTAAGCTAATTTGAGACAAGCTAATATTCCAAACATGACAAGGGAGTATATAAGAGGTAAAAGACCATACTGAACTACAAGTAACATGATTTAAGTATCTTAGGTTACACTCATTATTCAAAACTACGCAATAATTGAGGAAGATGTTATCCATTAGAATTAAGTGACAGATGACATGGAAGAACGCTTCAGGTTTTGTTATATAAAATTGTACCAGTTAAAGCTCAAGAGAAAAGGAAAACAAAATAAATTAAAAGAAATGTTGAAATGATGTGAATGATATGTAGTATTATATTACAATTACTATTACACATTATAAATCATTAATCCATATCTATATTAATAATATATTCTTAATCTTAATAAACTAAGGAAATGTGTAATAATATATAAGGAAATATTAAATTCAAGCCTATAAGATACTCTAAATTAAGATATGATCAAGATATTATAAGATACTTTTTCAACCCCATCAAGCTACAACCTGATCTTTAAGTTTATTGAAAATGTGCCCTTAACAAAAATAAATATAATAAAAAGAGTACAATTTGTGACTGGAGGCAAGGCAAGATCATCTCTCGGACCAAAGCCATGACAAATCAATACAACCTAGTCCAAATTCCAAACTACATCTAGATAGCCGGAGCTAGATTGCTGCTTTCATTTATGTTTTTTTGTAGTCATACACAAAGTATTCATTCACGAAAACAGCAAATTTTTCCTCACCATAAAACACATGAGCATATGTATTAAGCAAAATTTTCCTCACCATTAAACACATCACAAAGCAGCAACCAATCAGTCAATGAAAAGGAACAGAGAAATAGTGAAAATTATAAATACTTACCAGTCCCATCCCTTGAAGATGACAGAGATTTGTCCCTTGAAGATGACAGAGATTTATCAGTCCTCGCAACTCCTCTTCCGCTCAAGGTTAACAGCTTTTCTGCTCTTGGGGAAAAAGAACCTGACTTGCTGTTAATAGAAGATGAAAGTGAATGCCTCCTGGTTAAACTGTTTTTGTCTAAGATATCAGTAGCAAATCTTGGGGAGCCTTGTCCCCTTAGCCTAGCTTTTGCTGATTCAGTAGGAGCCATATAACTCGGCAATCTTGGAGTGTTATGTAACTCATTTTCTTGATCATTAAAATTAGCAGGTAGTGAAGCTCTTCTTTGGTAATTGTTGCTGATTATTTTGTCACCGCCATTTAAGTCTTCGCTAACTCCAATTTTTTCATCTACATTCTTCACACTAGTCTGTAAGACAGCAGTGGGATCATTATGGCCTTTCTCTTCTGGTGCTTTCTTTCCAAGACTTTTCTCTTCTTTGGCACCGCCACTTAAGCTCTTCTTTGGCTTATCATTATTCTCTTCTAGAGCTTTCTGTTCAAGACCATTCCCTTCTTTGGCACCGCCATTTAAGCTCTTCTTTGGCCTATCATTATTCTCTTCTAGTGCTTTCTGTCCAAGACCATTATTTTCTTTGGCACTGCCATTTAAACTCTTCTTTGGCTTATCACTATTCTCTTCGAGTGCTTTCTGTCCAAGACCTTTCTCTTCTTTGGCACTCCCATTTAAACTCTTCTTTGGCTTATCATTATTCTCTTCTAGTGCTTTTTGTCCAAGACCTTTGGCACTGCCATTAAAGCTCTTCTTTGGCTTATTGTTATTCTCTTCTAGTGTTTTCTGTCCAAGACCTTTCTCTTCTTTGGCACCACCATTTACGCTCTTCTTTGGCTTATCATTATTCTCTTCTGGTGTTTTCTGTCCAAGAACTTTCTCAGGATAAGACTCTTCTGACTTTGGCACCATCGTATCTTTCATTTTCTCTGAAGAGGAATTTGGCCCCCGCTCTGCGACATCTGTAACATTATGATCTGTAGTTGTCCTAGAGCTTTGTTTTCTTTTCTCATTAACTGCCTCAGATCTGTCCGAAACATTCTGCATGCGAGTTTTTTTTAGACTACTTTTCTCAATTTCTTTCTTTGGATGTTCCTGAGCTGAAACCAATGAGTGATTTAAATCCTTTTTGGGACGCTGTTTATATTTGTTAGAACCTGAACTTGAGCTATCATCAGCTTTCACGGCAGGAGACTTCCGGGTATTCCTTTTAACTTGTCCCTTTTCAACTGTTTGACAACTGATATTTTTTTCATCAGACACCGAGTCAAATTTCTTCAATTTAGGAAGAGATGCCCAAAAGTGTGACCTTGTCCATCGGTCAAGCCACTTCCAAGCCAAGTAAGGTTCTCCAAGATCAGTATTGAAAGATAGAGGAAAAGCATGGGGCGATGAAGCCAGTAGCTGAAATGGATATCATATGTAATGAGCTTTTATCAGAGTCAAATTATACCAAGACGATTTAGCTTCAATACAATACAACAAGAGCTAAACAAAACAATTAAAGAAAAAACCAGTTGCTCAAAATTGTTATTCCATTTATATCAATAAATAATATTAGTAAAAGGGTCAGTGAGGTAAAATTAGTAATTGAGCAGAGTAGAGACTTATAAAGTTAAAATCATATTCATAATATGAGGTTCACTAGTTCAGTGACCAAAACAACTTTTCACTCAACATTGAGGCATAGAATGTAAAATTGGTGTAAACAAGATCTTGAATGTCACAATAAAAGAAAAACAAATTCCAAACTTTTAAGGCATGACATACTAGTATAACAAAGACAAATTTAGAAACCAAAAGTCAAGAGTGAAAACAACATTATCCTTCTTTAATGCAATTAGTACTACTAGAGTTTCTTGGGAGTTTAATCAGCTTAGATAAGTCATATATTTCAGATATTAGAAGAACAAAAAACAGTCAACTATTTATCATCTATATAGGTAACTAGTAATTAATAAGAAGTTTGTACCTTGCGAACAAAGACATTTTCTGACAGCTTCTCTGCCTCTCTAGATGTAACTACTCCAATAGGTTTTGAAAGTTGAGTATCCTGACAAAGTATGTCAAACAAGTAGTTAGTAAAGCAATACAAGGGTAGGGATGGGATGCAATTGGTGACATTGAACATTTCATCTAGGCGACTCTGCCACCGCATGTTCTATAAATTACCAGAATATTGCTTTTTTATGACAGGAAACACCTTTAGATACTGATTACATGATAAACCTCCATTGTTTCCACTAAGAAATTCAGGGAAAACATAGCACAGATCATTGCATTGATGGAATTAGCCAAAGAACAATTACCTTACGAATTTTCAGGACCTCAAGCCCAATATCAGAACGCCTAACATTGTAACCACGAGCCAATGCTTGGAACTTAACAATTTTCTTCACACAATATAAAGCAGAAACAGCTTGTCTTCTAACCAAGTGACCACGAATAAGAGCTTGCAGCTGTGTGATACTTTTGAATGTTTGAAATTCCCGACGAGCCTTCAATGACATTATACAACAATCACTTTAAGTATTTAAGTATTTATTAACCACTAATCATACATAAAGAAATTTTCCAATAAAGTACCAAAACTAAGAAAAAATGCATATGATGGCTTGCAAATTGAGAATAAACAAGTACCAGCAATTCTTAATCAAACATATCATGACACTAATTAATTTCAAATAAAATTGCATGAATAAAATGCCGGACAGATGAAGCTAAAACTCTAAATGAAATACCTATATTTTCCTGTTTTTCTACTGCTACAAATTTAATTTAAAATAAAAGTGAAATAGTGATGTTAAATAGTGACTATAGCACTATAGGGTGGCTGAATTGAAACAAATCCTATGGTTCTGCGATATGCTATTTTTAGTATAAAATTTTGTCAAATAGTGGCTATTGCAACATGATAGCACTGTTACACAGCAGAATTTAAACAAACTATTATTTTCGCGATCTGCAATTGACAACACTGTAATGGAAGCATATTAGTATATTACCTGATAGCCTCTGCAAGCAGACTGAAGTTTAATAGCTGCTTCTGTAAGCCTGACTGTCTCACGATCATCTTGAGATGCAAAATTAGCAACAGCTTCTGCACGACCCTCTCCGTCTCCATTTGAGAGAATCTCCCGCTCACGAGATGGCCCGTTAATTACTTCCTTTTCTGAAACCACTCCTTTAGCAGCATTAAATCCAGAAATCGGCGCGGATATCATCAAAGAATCCATAGTTGGAATTGGATTTGACACAGTTAACTCAGAAGATCCCAACGGATCCTTGTTACTCGACGATTTCTACATAGTCAAATTGAAACAACAATTACAATTTTACTATTTCAAAATTCAAAGTGCTAAGCCTATACACGGCAATTATGACATTTTTTTCCCCTTAGTAGTTTCCTTATATCATATCAAATCGTAAACAAAAATACGTGACAAACATGAAAATACTTACGAAAATGTCATTCTTCTTCGATGAACTAGACTTCGAGTTAGACGATGATTTCTTCCCATAGAGTAAGTTCTTGATCCATTTCCCAGGACTTCTTCCTTTCCCCATCACGTCAACAACCGATGCTTTACAAACCACAGCAGAAATCAAGCATCAAAATCTGCAAGACACATACACAAATGAGCCTTAATTATCACATTCTAACTATTTCTCTAAAGCAAATCAAATAACCAAAAAAAGAAAAAAGTTATTTTCATGAAAAAGCCTAATATATATATATCTAATTTCAAGTAAGAATAATAACAAAAAATAGCATGAAGCAGTTGAAAAATCCAAAACCATAAAACACTACTAAATTAACAATAAAGACAAGAACTAGAAGAAAAAGTCAAAAGAAAATGAAAATGAAGCCCTAGAATTGTTGCAATTTACTCTACTTAGAACAAAACAAAGAGTCAACTTCAAAATTTACTTAAAAAAAACAACATTAAAAAATAGTAGCAAAAAATTTGAAAAAAGAAAAGGTACAAGAACAAGAACCCTAGATGTAATTAAGAAAGTAAAGAAGAAAATGGGTGAAATCTAGAACCTGAAAAGATGAACCCTAAGAAATAGAAGAAGAATCCAATGTTGAAGAAATAATAGTAATAGATAAGAAGAGAAGTGTTTGAGAAGAGTGTTGTGAGTATTATTATACTAGTAGTGTTGAGAAGAAGGATTTGTGAATTTGATTTGAGGGAAAAAACAGTGACAAAGCATGTGGAAGAAAGAGAAAGAATAATACCTTAATAAGGCTGAACTTGAAACTGAAAAGCAACGTCATAGATTCCCTCCTACGAGGTTTCAACAACAACTAAATAGATCCCATACTTTCTTTTTTCTTTTCTTTTTATTACTGTACTACTTATTTTTGAGAAATGATATTTGAAAAATCAAATTGTGATATGATTTCAAATTTTTAAAATACTATGGGAGGAAACGAGTTAAAATATCTAGTAATAATATATTATGGTTTGATTTTTTTAAATATTGTGTAAACTGTATATAAAAAATGATAATCAAATCGCTTTTAACCATGGTGACTAAATAACATTGCTAGCAGCGATATAAGTAATCTACAGCGGACTACGCTGTTATTTAAAAACAAAAAATAAGTGAAAAATAAATAGCAGGTAATCAATTATTTATTGTGATAAGTGATCTTTCATTACTATATTTTCACTCTTAAGGTGAATAAGTGTATAAGTATTCGAAGTTTGAATTTCAAATCATGTATATAAAATATAATGTCTCTGACAATTAAGTAAAGCTCGTGAGAATAAAAGTGCATATCTTTAATACCTAAAAAATAGATAAATTATTTCATATATATGTTGATGTAAAGTTTAATTTGACCTATTATTGGTGTAAAAGAATTACTCCCACCCACTCAAATTATAAATCGTTTTTAGAAGAAAAAAAATTGTTTTAAATTATAAGTCACTTTATAATATTAGTGAAACATTAAAGTCTTATTTTTTCTATTATATACTCTTAACTATTTATTACTTTGTCTTATTTCAATTTTTTAATTGATTGTTTTCATACTTTTAATGAAGAACAATTTTATAAATAAATCATATTTTTCTTTTTCATACAAAATTATTTGCATTTTTTAATTTATGTAAAATAGTCAAAATTTTATAAGTAATTCATATTTTTCTTTTCCATACATCGTTAGTCAAATACATTTTTATGAAAGAATATTTATAGCATTTTATTCATTTTAATATGTTCAACACATGTTGGGATTTCAATAAAAATATGAGACGAAATGTTGGCCAAAAAAAAATCAAGACGAAAGAGTACCCTCTCGATTAAGTGATTAACACCAATGTAACAACTCGGTCGAAAAAGATACTAGCTGTAACACCCGTATTTTTATTTTATTAGATTTATTAGAATTAATAACCTTTTATAGTATTTTATTGGGTTAATTATTATTAAGTGAGATAATGTCCATTTTAGGAAAGAGTAGAGTAATTATTTTATTAAGTGAGTGAGTAGTGTTGTGAAAGAATATAATAGTTGGGCTTAAGTTAATTGGGCCTAGAATTAATGAGAGGGTATTTTAGACATTTGGCTATTAGGTTAGAGTGATGAGGAGTAGAGATGTGTTGGTCATAATTTCATTTTCTAAGAATAGAGAAAGAAGGAGGTAGAAAGAGAAAACTCAAGGAAGAAGAAGAAGGTGGAAGTAAAGGTGAAGAGTAGGACTAGAGAATCCATCCTAAGAGAAGGTAAGAGAGTAGTTTTTCAATTCATAGAGATGATCAAAGAGGGGGGAGATGTCTATTCTCCACACCCAAACCCTCTCATCTCTTTTGGTGGAAAAAGGGGATTCAAGGGAATGTGTTAATGAATTCCTATGTTGTTGTATGATGTTAATATGTTATTGTATGATTCTATTTTCAATTTCCATGAACAAATTCGTGATTTATGGATGATTTGTTGTTGTTGATATTTGAAAATGAGTTTTGAATAAAATGAGGAAAAATCATTACTTTTTACTTGAAATGATGTTTGATGATGTTAAAACTTGTACTTCTAGGTCTATACATGATATGTATGCTTAAAGGTGATAGCTTTAAGAGTTTATAACATGAAATTCGTGATTTCTATGTGATTCTATGTGAAACCCGTGAGCAGAGCATGAATTTCTGGGTTTGCTAGCTCAGCGACCAGTCCGTGGCTTCAAGCTAGGATTCATGCGTTCTTCAGTGAACCCAGAATTTTGAATGCTGGCTCAGCGACCACCAGCGACCAAAAGCGAACAGCCGTCGCCAGGCTTCGCTCTGGGCGACTAACACTCTGCCTTTTCACTATTTTCTTCGCTTGTTCCTTCGCTAGTGGTAGCCCAGCGACCAAGTCTTAATTTTGAGAAATTTTCTTGAGTTGTATGATGAATATGAGATTATAACATGATTAGATCTATTCTTATAACATGTTATAGATTTGGATTGATTGAACCTTGAATTGGTATGATGATAGTATGCTTATATGTGTATATTTGATTGAGATTGAGAATGATGATCCATGATTAGCTAGATATTGTGTGATGTGATAACTTGCTTGAATGTATACCTTAATGATGATATGATGATGTGAATTTGATGTGAATTGAGAAGGAATAATAGGGATGAGTGACCTATTATTCATGAGTAGATGTATAGTATTATCATCATTATGTGGTATGTGAACATTCATTCATTCATGAGTCAACTTGAGAAGAGTCCCCCATGACTTAAAACTGACTTGAGCGATGGATATATGTTTATCCAGAACATTGAGACTCCAAGGGCTGCGGTTACTTGGGGGTGTTCATTGTTTTGATGTGGGTACCACATGCATTAGATATGTCTAGGGTGACATACATTGTGTATTTGCATTAGTTTGCATTATGGATTTATGCACTATAATTGATAATTGATATTTGGTAATTGTGATCGTGTTTTTCCATTATCATTATAATTGAGATTGATTGAATAATGTGAACTTGGTTATATGTTTAATCACATAGTAATGAGTATAGTTACTACTATTGTGAGTATTGATTGCATGTTACTTGATGAGTATGTAATCTAGTTTTATTATGAATGTTTACATAATGTAAGTGTACCTCATACTTATTATTATGAACTTGAATTGGAACTAACTCTCTTATTTTGTGTATATGTACTGGTTTGGGTCCAGATTCTTCAGTTGGTATGTCTCGGTGAAGCTTCGCTCTGATCACGACACGGGCAGTTGGTTTCCTATGTGTAGAGTTTTGTTTCTTTTTTTCAAACTCATTTAAGGATGTATTATTTTAGAAACATTTTTGTAACAAATGGTATACCCACTAATTAAGTTATTAGTAAGTGTTTTGTAAGAAGTATTTGTAATGCTCGAACCGTTATTTTTATAATAAATAATCATTTCCGTTGCGTAATTTGTATTATATTTTATAAAAGTAGAATTTTATTAAATAACGGGTTTGGGTGTTACACTAGCACACGAAGAACAGAATCTTCCCACGTTCACCATTTTCTTTTCTTGGTGAATAAAAAGGGGCAAAAGCCCCACGTTCACCACCAACTTCTCAATCAGTAAAAGCCCACATTTAATGATCCTCTCACAGAGTCACAGGTTCTAAGCATCGTTTTAGTATATCAATGGAACAATAGCCAAACAATAGCAAGGGAATGTCCATCCATTTATTACCTATACGGCGTTCTTATCTTCCCTAGGCAAATACAAGAACTTCTAAGAGCATCCACAATGGAGCTCTCCATTTTATGGTACTTAAATGGGCCCTACATATACACATCACAAATTTATAATTTTTTAACAATAGTAGCTAATAAGTACTCAATTCCTCCAACCCAACACTTCTTAAAAAATTTCAAATGGGTCCCACTAATAATACATCCTACCAATAACTCTACATGATTATAAATGGGTCCCACGAAAATGACATATGTACTACTTCTTATTGTAGCACTAGTACTTATTAGGTACTCATTTGAGTTTTGCTCCAATGGTAGTACCTATTAAGTACTGATACTTAGAAAAATAAGTACCACCATTGTGGATGCTCTAAGCTACTACCGGTTTCTGTTACAAATTTACAATATTACTTAGGGATGGCAATTTACCCATACCCAATGGGTACCCATAAAAAATACCCATAATGGGTAGGGTAAAAACCTGCATTTTGGGTATGGGCATGGGTATGGGTAATTACCCACAAAATTGAACGGGTATGGGTGCGGGTACGGGTACCTTAGTACCCACCCCATATACCCATATGATATATATTTATTTATTTATTTTAATTATATTATTATATAATAATATATGTAAACCAATTTTAAAAAATACAACATTATTATACTATTACACATTTTTAATAAAAAAATGTTTATTTATAATATAAAGCAAATATATCAACAGAGAAATAAACTTTAACATGATATTACTAATAATTTTGTTTATGATTTTCATGAGTCAACATTAAAACCTTTGAGTTTTTTTAATTATATTAAAATGATATGATATTTTATAATTGATCAACTTATTTTTAGCAAAAATACGGGTAACGGGTACGGGTATGGGTACTTAGGTACCCAGAGGGTATGAGGATGGAGACAAAGATTGTCACCCACACGGGTATGGGGATGGGTACGGGTATTTTTTTAAAGTGCGGGTATGGGGATGGGGACTATAGTACCCTACCGATTGTCATCCCTAATATTACTCTTTTGTTTTTTGCTTTTAAGGGTCTGTTTGATCCCCAAATTAAAAGATAAAACAACACATATGTAACAGCCCGTTTTTCAAAGGCCAAAAAGTCAATATTTTTTTTCTTTTTCAACTAACACTCAGAGTGCGCATAGAATATTTTTCAATGAGCCGGCATTCAAATATACAAAAGAACTCATTACCATAAGGTGCTTCGACAAGCAAAGTGTATTCCTGAATAATTACAATCCAAGTCTAAGTATTCAAATACTTACAACAAAACAAGTTAGACAACCCTATGCTAACCAAAAAGCACAGTGCACAAAACACACCGGCGCATAGTCTAACTATACTAAGCTTCACCACGTGCTCACTATAGCCTAGAACTGTCACCGTCGTCACCACGACCTAACCCATCATCTGGGTGGGATGAGCCCGCAAATGAAAGAAAGGGTCACCACAAAATATAGGTATGTATATATATAACCGGTGCGAAAGATTGTACACATAACAATAATTCCACAAACACAAGAGAAAGCTCTTAAACACCAAAGCAATTCCCACCAACGGGTTCATATAAGCAATGCACACATAGCCTATAATGCAACCTCTACAATGCGTGGTACTAACCCTAGCTACCACAATGCATGAGTTCCAGAACTGTAGGTCCAACCCCTACTAAAACACCAACGAAAACACAAGGTTAAGGTGGATCCACTCCCGCAATCACACCCCATGGTCCACTCCCGCAACCATGTATCAACTCAACAAAATCACAAAGGATTAAGGTGGATCCACTCCCGCAATCACACCCCATGGTCCACTCCCGCAACCATGTATCAAACTCAACAAAATCACAAAGGATTAAGGTGGATCCACTCCCGCAATCACCCCCATGGTCCACTCCCGCAACCATGTATCGAACTCAACTAAATCACAAAAGATTTAGGTGGATCCACTCCCGCAATCACACCCCATGGTCCACTCCCGCAACCATGTGTTGAACTCAATAAAACCCTATAAGAATCAGGTGGGTCCACTCCTGCAACCACACCTCGTAGTCCACTCCCGCCACTACGCACTAACAATGCATGAGCATACGATTCCCCATGTATACTAATGCAACAAATACATACCTCCCTAGCATATGTAAACCATCCCAACAACATACATACATATCCAATCATATGTAACAAACCACAACAAACATACATACATTTCCAATCATATGTATTCACCCACATGTTCATACATACATCTCCAATCATATGTAAAACAACGCACGTATTGTAAACACTTTCTCATCATGAGAATACATAACACATACATGCCAAACACACAAACACGCATCACCGAAAATAACCAACAAACATGTTATAACTCAGTGAAAGACAGAAATAAAGTGGAGCCCTTACCTCGGCAAACACTCACAACAAGCAACGTTCACACAACACGACGTGCTCCCTAAAACAAGCAACGGACAATCAATACATCGTTTCCAAACCCAATGTATTGAAACTACATCAAAACCCCAAAAACTCTAAAGGTTTCTAAGGAAAATTCACTATTTCGGATACCATACCAAAAACTACCGTATTGATCAACCCCCATGAGTTATTTGTACTATTTTTAGGACTCAAAACAATAGTCCAAAGTCTTAAATAATTTGAAATGCAAAATGGCCGTTTTCTTGCGTTATAAGTTACGTACCTTCCGGGTACCCAAAAAACTCGTTTCCAATCCCCGCCACTTCCATAAATTAATAGAAAGGGATTAGAAAGTTAAAAACCAAGTTAGAACATCAGAATACAAAATTTTGGGTCCCAGGGGTCGCTAGAGGTCGCTGGGCGACCACCTAGCGATGGCAAGTCATAACTTCCACGCCTAGGGCGAATTCTGGCGACCAACGGTCGCTAAGCCACCATCTGGTCGCTAAGCTACCACACCAGGACAGGATTGGTTTTCTTCATGACATAAGCAACAAAACTTGTTTTTCTCAATTTTCACCCAAAACAACTTTTCACGCAACACACCACATACGCATAGTATTGGTTCCCAACAACTGTTTTCACAACAAGGCATTACATTTCCGAAAGTATGTTGGTTGCTTCGAGTGCAAGTTATTTGGTTTTCATTTCCAAAATCAAAACCAAACTCAAGCACAAGTTTCATCACGGCCTCAACCGACCGGTAATCATTTTCAAACATGTTTTCAAAGTGACAAGCAACACCACATGTCACAAGAGTTTTAAACCACTTTGACCCCAAAAACACCATCCAAAACACTTAGGAAATATTTTCATAAACCCCAAAATATTTTTCATCGGATTTTCTAAAACAAAACCATACAACGCATTTCCCTTTTGCCCAAAGGTTCAAAGACAACTTTTCTTTACAAAACCTTACAACCTAACCACATGTTATTGATCAATACATAACCAAACCAAAACCCTAACTTTTCTCATGAGATTTTTCACCAACTCATGGAAAACAAAAGTAACAAAGCCTACACATGCTTCTTTAAACCCTCATGAACAACTTTCATGGAACAAAACCATTTATGAGCAACCTCTCACAAATTTCTCTCAAGAATCAAAATCATAAAACCCTTAACATAAGATGTTTTAAACCAACAAAGAAAGGAGAAAGTTTACTACCTCAAGTGGAGATGAATTCCTTTCAATCTCTATGATCCAACAAGCCAAAAATCCAAGCTTTTGGTGAAGAATTGAAATTTCTCCCAAGGTTGGAAAGAAGAAGATGGAGCACGGCCAAAGAAAAGAGAAAGAAAGTCTTAGGCAAATTTTCTAAGTCCACCAACAACAAACCTCCTTACTATGCTATTGCTCTTGTTAACTCATGGCCATTGGATCAAAAGACAAAATGCCAAGACAAAACCCTAGCCATTGGATCAAACCAAAACAAACCCACTTGAGATAAAACTCAACACCTCATAGAAACACTCACACGATCAGCTCTCGTACGTCGCGACGAACGTAAATCACAAAAACCTAAAACCTACGGAAAGAACGTCTAACGTTTAACATTTCCAAAACTTATCGCCGAATCTTTTTCCGCGACTGTAATTTTCTTCCATACCTTAGAAAATTATTCTCAGAACATAACCTCACTCACGCAGATATATAAAACTCCCATCCGAAACCTCACTTAAAACAGACGCAGTAAAATTTTACAACAACGGGTAAAATCCTACTCGTTTTTCCAAAAACAAGAATAATCCAAAACTCGTTATTCTAAAACCACAGAAATCTCCTCATACTTAAAAGAGGATCACGACCCGAAAGTCTGTGCCTTTCCAGCGCACGAGCACAAAACAGGCTCCGTTTCAGCAAAAATCTCATTTATACGACGATACACACAAAACCGTTCTACTAAAAACCCTAAATGGGGGACAAAATTTTCAATTTCAAAATCAAACGCAGTACAATTGAAGTTGTCATGTACAGTTGATAAATTTGGTTCATTTTATAAGAAGATTGAAAGTAGTATAATAATTGAATTTTTTTGGTCAAGTATCCTAGTGATTAAAAAATCACATTTAAAATGAATAAGTGGGATGATCGGATTCGAACTCAGACCTCTTCATATATAATGCAATATTCTACCAACGGAGTTAAACTCACGAGAAAAATAATTGAACTTTCAATCAATGTTATATTGAAAATGTCAATAAATATAAAGTGAGAGATATTATATACTCCCTCTGTCTTAAATTTAAAAAAAAAAAAAAAAAAACTAACTAACTAGGTTTCGTCTAGTGTGGTGAAGTTTGGGTAATATGCATGAGATCTTGGGTTCGATCATACTTCATTGTAATCAAAATAAGAGAGATAAAATTTTGTACCAAAAAATAAATAAGAGAGATAAAATTATTTGTAATTTATTGTAAAAAAATATTTGTAATTTGAATATAATTTTATGAGAATAAATAAAAGTAAATTTTATAGCATAAGTTAATATTTTTTGCTTATAATTTGAAGTTGATCTCTTTTGCTTATAAATTGCAAGGGAGAGAGTACTACAAAGTAATGAATGTGATATTAATTTGAGGGTACAATTATAAAATTTTAATTAATGTTGTATTGAAATTAAAATGTCAGGCATTTTGTGCCAACATATTTTTTTATAAATAGGGTAATCATTTTGGAATGGATTAAGCAAAGTACTATACAGTCCTCCTGAGTATAGCTCAATTGGCAGGGACATTGTAAATTATTGCAGGGACTGCTAGACTGGGGTTCGAACCCTGGTACTCCCACTTACAATTTCATATATTTAAATTAATCGATAATTGTCATTTTAAAATATTAATTTTTAATATATTATGCGAAATTCTTTTTCAAATTGGAAATTCCAAATTGATTGGATCCGACCCTATCTATATGGAAAACACTTGTTTAACTTTTTTTTAAAAAAAGAATAAAGTAGTGAAAAATTGCAAAAGAGTGATTCCGGACCAAAAATCATCCATTTTCTAGTGGAAGAAGAAGGAAGAGAGAACTTGAGATGAGAAAATGTCTTGTAAAAAAAACACTTGGAAAAGGTGGACTTCTCTCTATAAAAAAAAAAACTAAAATCGCTTTTACATTGTATCTATATATATATATTATTTGAGACCCTTTTCTCAAAGTCTTATATACAAGTGGCACTCTCTCATGCATTCTTTTCCCATATTGATTTAGCAATAAAGGTAATAATGGTTTACCTCAAAAAAAAAAAAAAAGAAGATCACACTACAAGCTCAATAAATGATTTATTTATATGACATCATGTAATAGCATAAAAAAAATGTGATATTCAATGATTCAATTATTTCTCTCAATTATTGCCATGGAATGTGATCACAAGTAAAAATGTGATTTCTCAAAAAAAAAAAATTGATATCACAAAAAAAAAAGGAGATCACACTAAAAGCATAAAAAAAAACGTGATATTGAATGTAAAAAAAATAGTGTAAATGAATTATGAACTTTGATGAAAAGCTTAAAAAAATAGCTATTTTAAATATATATATTATTTGAGACATTTTTTTCAAAGTCTCATGTACACATGGCATAAGGAAAAAGTGTTTTTCTATGGTTGTTTTGACATTAATATCTTATAAGCAAATTAATTAAAATGTTGACCAGCTCTGGAAAAAAATGCTCATGTATAGTTGGAAATCCCAATTAACCTTTAATTGATATATGTATATTTATTGCTGTATATCGGGTTTGATCCAACAAATTTTTATCTTGACCGAAAAGCAATAAATTTTTTGTATGTGTCTTTATTACTGGCCACTAATTTAGAAATTAATTACATATTTGTATTTGAGGTGTACCTAGGAATCATTATTTGGAATGAATTCTATTATAGGAATTAATAACCTCAATTACTAGCTATTTTGAATGAAGAAATCAAATTACCACAATTACATTAGCCTCTACTACTATTTATTTACGGCTATTTCATTCTCATGCTCTATACTCACTGTCAAGTTCTTTTTGCTTTTTTTTTGTAAAGGCTAATAATGCATTAAAACATCATATTCTCTTTTTCTTTTGTTGTTGCTCATTTTAAGTTCTATATTTGCACGGATTTACATTTTTTAAATTTTAAATGTTTCTCTTTTTCGATCCTCCTTTCTATTTCACCATTCTTTTATTCAATTTTTTTACGCAGGTTCATTAGCCTTTGGAAAGAAATCATTGATCATATATCAGAATTTTTCTTAAAGGTTTGTGGTCTTTTTTGAGCTTCTTTATTCTTATTTTTATGCTCAACCTATTCTTCTTCTCTTTTTTTTTTTTTTCATTTTACATACATGTGTCTATAGGTAATACACATTTTTATACACACATTATCGGACATAAAAAAAAGTACTTTGACTCCTTTCTTTTATGTTGTAGTAGTTTTCTTTTCTATGGATCATTGGTTTAGATATATGAACGTGGATTGTAACAACCTGTTTTTCAAAGGCCAAAAAGGGCATTATTTTTTTTTTTTTTTTTTAACAAACACTCAGAGTGCGCATAGAATATTTTCCAATGAGCCGACATTCAAATATACAAAAGAACTCATTACCAAAAGGTGCTTCGACAAGCAAAGTGTATTCCTGAATAATTACAATCCAAGTCTAAGTATTCAAATACTTATAACAACACGAGTTAGACAACCCTATGCTAACCAAAAAGCACGGTGCACAAAACACACCGGCGCATAGTCTAACTATACTAAGCTTCACCACGTGCTCACTATAGCCTAGAACTGCCACCGTCGTCACCACGACCTAACCCATCATCTGGGTGGGATGAGCCCGCAAATGAAAGAAAGGGTCACCACAAAATAAAAGTAGATATATATATATATAACCGTTGCGAAAGATTGTACACATAACAAATATTTCCACAAAGCACAAGAGAAAGCTCTTAAAACATTCAACAATTCCCTCCAACGGGCTTATATATATAATGCACAACAAGCCTAATGCAAACTTCTACAATGGGTGTGGTACTGCCAGAGCTACCACATGCAAATGAATTCCGGAATTACTAATCATAACCAATAAAACCGCAAAGGGTTAAGGTGGATCCACTCACACAATCACACCCCGTGGTCCACTCACGCAACCACTTATTGTACTCAATAAGATCCCGTAGGATTTTGGGTGGGTCCACTCACGCAACCAACACCCCGTAGTCCACTCACGCAACTACGCACAATGAATGCATGAGCATACGATTCCCTATATATGCTAATGCCACACATACATACCTCTCAAGCATATGTAACTAAATCATAGCAATTCATACATATATTTTCAAAATCATATGTAAATTGCACAAGTAATGTAAACACGTTCCCATCAACGAGCA
The DNA here is from genome assembly GCA_030408175.1 of Trifolium repens. Classification (NCBI taxonomy): domain Eukaryota; kingdom Viridiplantae; phylum Streptophyta; class Magnoliopsida; order Fabales; family Fabaceae; genus Trifolium; species Trifolium repens. The sequence goes on along the minus strand of CP125845.1, from coordinate 32,692,787 downwards.
TACATAACACAAACATGTTAAACACACAAACAATTGCGTCGCAGCGAATTCCAAGCATGTCAAACCGTTTTAAAAGACAGAAATAAAGTGGAGCCCTTACCTCGGCAAACTTCCGTTAACTACACATGATCAAAACCACACGTCGCGCTTCCTAAAACAAGCAACGTACGATCAATACATTGTTTCTAAACCAAACGTATTGAAACTATACCAAAGTCCCAAAAAACCCTCAAGGTTTCTAAGGAAAACCACTCTTTCGGATACCACCCCAAATCCTACTATATTGATCAATCCCCATGAGTTGTTTGTACTATTTTTAGGACTCAAAACCATAGTCAAAAGTCTTAAATAATTTGAAATGCAAAATGACCGTTTTCTTGCGTTACAAGCTACGTACTTTCCGAGTACCCGAAAAACCCGTTTCCAATCCCCGACACTTCCATAAATTAATAAAAAAAGGATAGGAAGCCTAAAAATAATTTTAGAACATCAAACTCCAAAAATTTTGGTCCCAGAGCTCGCCACGGCGAGTTGACGGCGAGTGAAGTCAGGAGCTACTGATCTCGCTCGCTCTGGAGCTCGCTCTGGCGAGTTGCTTCAAAGCACGCTCGCTGCGGCGAGTAACAGCTCGCTCAGCGAGTACACCAGAGACAAACAGCAGAAACAGCAAAACTTGGTTTACTCAATTTTCACCCAAAACAACTTTTCACGCAACACACCACATACGCATAGTATTGGTTCCCAACAACCGTTTGCACAACAAAGTATTACATTTCCGAAAGTATGTTGGTTGCTTCGAGTGAAAGTTATTTGGTTTTCATTTCTAAAATCAAAACCAAACTCAAGCACAAGTTTTATTACGGGCCTCAACCGACCGGTAATCGTTTTTAAACATGTTTTCTTAGGCAAAAGCAACGCCACATAATACAAGAGTTTTAAACCATTTTGACCCCAAAAACACTACACAAAACTCTTAGGAAATATTTTCATAAACACCAAAATATTTTTCATCGGATTTTCTAAAACAAAACCATACAACGCATTTCCCTTTCGCCCAAAGGTTCAAAGACAACGTTTTTTTTCAAAACCTTACAACATAACCACATGTTATTGATCAATACATAAACCAACCAAAACCCTAACTTTTCTCATGAGATTCTCACAAACTCATGGAAAATTGAAATAACAAAGCCTACACATGCTTACTAAACCCTCATGAACAACTTTCATGGAACAAAAACCATTCACAACCAATTCTTATGAAATTTCTCCCAAGAACATAATTATAAAAATCCTAACTCCCTAAGAATCTTAGCCAAACAAGGATAGGGAATAGGTTTAGTTACCTTAGGAAGAAGAATCTCACAACTCCAAGCTTTCCAACAAGCTTAAGATCAAGTGTTTTGGTGAAGGAATGAAATTTCCTCAAGATGGAAGGTGGAAAGAAAGCCACGGCCAAGAGAGAAAGAAGAAGTGAACTTGTGATAATTCTAAGTCCACCACTTATAAAAGTCTTGCTAGATTTAGGCCATTGGATCAAATAGTGAAAGCTTCCAAGACTAATCCCTAGCCCTTGGATCAAATCCAAGTCTATCCTCACAAGATATTTCCCATAACCTCATACAACGAAACGCACGCTCAGTCCTCGCGCATCGCGACGGACGAAACTCGCAAAAATAGAAAACCTACAGAAAGAATGTCTATCATTTTTCCATTCCAAAACTTATCGCCGAATCTTTTTCCGCGACTGTAATTTTCTTCCATACCTTAGAAAATTAATCTCAGGATATATCCTAACTCACGCAGATATATAAAACTTCCATCCGAAACCTCACTTAAAACAGACACAGTACGATTTTACATCCGCGGGTAAAATCCTACTCGTTTTTCCAAAAACAAGAATAATCCAAAACTCATCATTCTAAATCCACAGCACCCTTCTCATTCACAAAAGAGGATTACATGACAAAAGCCTGTGCCTTTACAGCGCACGAGTCCAAAACAGATTCAATTACAGCAAAAATCCCATTAATGCGACGATACTCACAAAACCGCTTCACCAAAAACCCTAAACTCGTAGCCGACACTAGAGTTCCTTAGAAAAACTGTACAGTGGAATCTTGGGTCTTACATTACTACCCTCCAAAAAGAAGTTTTGTCCTCGAAACTAAAGGTAAGAGTAACAACTCAACTAATTATTACCATCACCAACACAACAAAACCCCTCAGGATTAGGTGCAGCCACACAGATGCTAACACCGGGTGAAGTCGCACAGATACTCTCACCAACACACTGGCACACCCGTGCACCAACCGCAACTCTCCACGAGTTCACCACTCAAAAATTTCCTAGGGTCCACACACAAAATTTCCAAAGTCACTTCTTTTGCCTCCGCGACATAGCCTATTCCACTAGGCTCACACAAAGTGGTGACGGCTACCCTCCAAAAAGAAACACTGAAGTTGTCTGTGCACCTCCAAAGCTAGCAAAACTAGTCAATTCCAATCAACGCGATTCCCGTCTACCATCAACAATAAATTAAGGACGGCCAGTCCCTCAATTTGTCAATAGACAGTCGACAATCATGTTGGTGGTTTAGACCATCTTTACCCAACTTAAGTGATACTTCATTCAACTTGAGCCCAAGGTCTTCCGAGGCACAATGGTCCAACACTTCCTCCGAGGTTTTTCCTTAATGTTTCCCTCGATCTCTTACGATTACACGTCGAAATCGCAAGACACAACGCTCAAGACACGTAGCTTAAGCTATCATGCTTCCTTTCTTGAAGCACCCGTGGAGTATCATCCACTAGTAGTACCGTGCCACTACGGCAAGTACCACCCCAACCATTACATTCCGAGCAAGTTGTCTTCTCTATAGAAGAATTTTCCACTCTACCAAAATCCATAAGTCCGCAACTCAGTTTATACGCCGAACCGTCTACTCACATTCGAATCTCGTTCCAAACACGACTTAAATAATACCATCCCAACCTCCGGTTGGTAATTACATTCCTCATAGTCTTGGCACTTGCCAAACTAAACCATCTACTTCTCTTGGACTCCCTTATCCAAATCTCCAATTCCCCAGAATCGGTTCCTTATACGTTAACATTACTTCCAGAATGGCACTTAGACGCATCTCGCGTGCCTTAAACAAACGTTAATCCTCGTCGACGGCCATCGTCGGCGCACATCCTCTTCACAACGTATTCTCATTCTATTCCTGAACTCTCCTGAGTTCCTTTTTCTCTTACAATAACATCCTCTCTTACTCAAAAGAGTTGGTCACCCTGACCATTCCTAAACACTCCGAACATCACCACTCTCGTCGAGGTACCTACCTTCAAAATAACTCTTAGGGCATTCCTCACATTACTATTGTCTAACCATCCTTGTTGACAACATCCGAATCCCTTATACGTTCTCGCTATCCAACCTGACACATCCATTCACTAACTGGATTTATCCATCTCTAACTTCCCTTACGGTGTCAACTAATGTACGTGTCGTAATCAAACGCTCCAAATGATTAATTCCTCAAGTTCCTATTAAGTATCTCCTCTCCATTCGATTGGTCCTTCATCATCGTGACTATTCTAAAGTCATAAGGTCTGTTCCCACTAGGGAATCAATTCCCAGATCTCAAGTTCTGGCCAATCATATTCTTACATCTATTCACTCATCGTTTTCTTATTCACTTCTAACTCGTCCTTAAAAGGTCGCTGCAATTCACCTACCAATCGACTCGTCTTACTCATCCATCAAGCCATTAAACATTCATCTCAAATCTTAATGCTCGACTTATCAAAAATATCTACCAACGCACGACACTTCGCTATGATTTTATCCTTAGTACGTTCGATACCCAAATCAAACTCTTGAATTTACCGCTCAAGAACTACAATTACTTGTCATACCATCCGTTTAATCCTAATATACAATAAAAGTCCTTCCAACTATCAACTCTTATTGTCTTAGTACTCTTACTAACAACTCTTTTCCTGCTCATACACGACATTTCTAGAATATCTCCAAAAATTCTCGTCCATAACTTGAATTTATTCAAAACTTGCCCACCTCAACTCTTATGGTATCATAAATTCAAGCTGCTACTTAGTCCTTCAACCATCTTGGTCGATCAAAATCGTTAACTTATATGCGCACCCACACAGGATCTCTACTCAATCTTGACTAATCTCCCCAAACTGCTAAACCAATTTACTTTCTCTTATGGTTTACTTGCCAATAGTTAACAATTCTAGCTTACACTGCTACAATTATCTGGACATTTCCATAATAAACACCTCTATTATCACCTATCAGTGATATGCAACTCACTTTCAAAGGTTGAACTCCTCGTTCTTTACCTAAATATCTCTCCACTTCCAACTTTATTCAACAATCAATTACCGATCGTTGTATCTCACATCGACATCTACATTTACTATCTCCCGAACTATGTATAGATTGTCACTTATCAACGTGATACTTGGTCTCCTACCTTCAATCATCACAAGATTCATCCTTACTAATCTTAGTTTCGAATCTAATTTATCTCACACACTTGAATTAAACCCTTAAGGTACCCATCGTTCGCGCAACCGTCTTCTAACACCACCAAGTTCATTTACTCTTGACGCGCGATGCACTTTATTTCCAATACAAGTTGCCCCAATGATTATCCAATCATTGTAACTAAATCCAATTGACATCTCGCATGCTCCACCATTCCATAGTGGCTGCGTTCTCTTGAAAACCTAATGACTTCATCAAGTCGCACCCTAACTCACCAGAGCAGATATTCAATATCTTCTTCAAAAGGTCGTCCCAATCCGATCCTCACTTACAATCCTTTATCAGTCGACGTCCACACGTCCATACTCAATACCTTCGAGTGACAACGACACAATGCCACTTTCAATCCATAATAATACTTCTAAGAATCCCTTGTAATCCTTGTTCGCCTCAAGTCAGTCCTCCTCGGACCACTCTGTCTAAGGGATTTCAGAGACACTTGTCGACTAAATTCGACCAAGGCTCGGGGTTTCACAATTCCACTTACTGAAGCCTCACTCCCTGCATTACTTCGGTAAGACACAAATCAGTGTCTAAGCATATCCCATGCTAGACTCAAAACAACCAACCACATAACCCACAACACAACAAAAACAACCGCTAGAACTAACACAACTCTAGCTAAGTTCTAACCGACTCTGGACTAACGACTCAAGTTTACACTCTCCCTTTGAAGATTTAAAGCCGTGCTCTGATACCACAAATGTAACAACCCGTTTTTCAAAGGCCAAAAAGGGCATTATTATTTTTTTTTTTTAACAAACACTCAGAGTGCGCATAGAATATTTTCCAATGAGCCGGCATTCAAATATACAAAAGAACTCATTACCAAAAGGTGCTTCGACAAGCAAAGTGTATTCCTGAATAATTACAATCCAAGTCTAAGTATTCAAATACTTACAACAACACGAGTTAGACAACCCTATGCTAACCAAAAAGCACGGTGCACAAAACACACCGGCGCATAGTCTAACTATACTAAGCTTCACCACGTGCTCACTATAGCCTAGAACTGCCACCGTCGTCACCACGACCTAACCCATCATCTGGGTGGGATGAGCCCGCAAATGAAAGAAAGGGTCACCACAAAATAAAAGTAGATATATATATATATATATAACCGGTGCGAAAGATTGTACACATAACAAATATTTCCACAAAGCACAAGAGAAAGCTCTTAAAACATTCAACAATTCCCTCCAACGGGCTTATATATATAATGCACAACAAGCCTAATGCAGACTTCTACAATGGGTGTGGTACTGCCAGAGCTACCACATGCAAATGAATTCCGGAATTACTAATCATAACCAATAAAACCGCAAAGGGTTAAGGTGGATCCACTCACGCAATCACACCCCGTGGTCCACTCACGCAACCACTTATTGTACTCAATAAGATCCCGTAGGATTTTGGGTGGGTCCACTCACGCAACCAACACCTCGTAGTCCACTCACGCAACTACGCACAATGAATGCATGAGCATACGATTTCCTATATATGCTAATGCCACACATACATACCTCTCAAGCATATGTAACTAAATCATAGCAATTCATACATATATTTTCAAAATCATATGTAAATTGCACAAGTAATGTAAACACGTTCCCATCAACGAGCATACATAACACAAACATGTTAAACACACAAACAATTGCGTCGCAGCGAATTCCAAGCATGTCAAACCGTTTTAAAAGACAGAAATAAAGTGAAGCCCTTACCTCGGCAAACTTCCGTTAACTACACACGATCAAAACCACACGTCGCGCTTCCTAAAACAAGCAACGTACGATCAATACATTGTTTCTAAACCAAACGTATTGAAACTATACCAAAGTCCCAAAAAACCCTCAAGGTTTCTAAGGAAAACCACTCTTTCGGATACCACCCCAAATCCTACTATATTGATCAATCCCCATGAGTTGTTTGTACTATTTTTAGGACTCAAAACCATAGTCAAAAGTCTTAAATAATTTGAAATGCAAAATGACCGTTTTCTTGCGTTACAAGCTACGTACTTTCCGAGTACCCGAAAAACCCGTTTCCAATCCCCGACACTTCCATAAATTAATAAAAAAAGGATAGGAAGTCTAAAAATAATTTTAGAACATCAAACTCCAAAAATTTTGGTCCCAGAGCTCGCCACGGCGAGTTGACGGCGAGTGAAGTCAGGAGCTACTGATCTCGCTCGCTCTGGAGCTCGCTCTGGCGAGTTGCTTCAAAGCACGCTCGCTGCGGCGAGTAACAGCTCGCTCAGCGAGTACACCAGAGACAAACAGCAGAAACAGCAAAACTTGGTTTACTCAATTTTCACCCAAAACAACTTTTCACGCAACACACCACATACGCATAGTATTGGTTCCCAACAACCGTTTGCACAACAAAGTATTACATTTCCGAAAGTATGTTGGTTGCTTCGAGTGAAAGTTATTTGGTTTTCATTTCTAAAATCAAAACCAAACTCAAGCACAAGTTTTATTACGGGCCTCAACCGACCGGTAATCGTTTTTAAACATGTTTTCTTAGGCAAAAGCAACGCCACATAATACAAGAGTTTTAAACCATTTTGACCCCAAAAACACTACACAAAACTCTTAGGAAATATTTTCATAAACACCAAAATATTTTTCATCGGATTTTCTAAAACAAAACCATACAACGCATTTCCCTTTCGCCCAAAGGTTCAAAGACAACGTTTTTTTTCAAAACCTTACAACATAACCACATGTTATTGATCAATACATAAACCAACCAAAACCCTAACTTTTCTCATGAGATTCTCACAAACTCATGGAAAATTGAAATAACAAAGCCTACACATGCTTACTAAACCCTCATGAACAACTTTCATGGAACAAAAACCATTCACAACCAATTCTTATGAAATTTCTCCCAAGAACATAATCATAAAAATCCTAACTCCCTAAGAATCTTAGCCAAACAAGGATAGGGAATAGGTTTAGTTACCTTAGGAAGAAGAATCTCACAACTCCAAGCTTTCCAACAAGCTTAAGATCAAGTGTTTTGGTGAAGGAATGAAATTTCCTCAAGATGGAAGGTGGAAAGAAAGCCACGGCCAAGAGAGAAAGAAGAAGTGAACTTGTGATAATTCTAAGTCCACCACTTATAAAAGTCTTGCTAGATTTAGGCCATTGGATCAAATAGTGAAAGCTTCCAAGACTAATCCCTAGCCCTTGGATCAAATCCAAGTCTATCCTCACAAGATATTTCCCATAACCTCATACAACGAAACGCACGCTCAGTCCTCGCGCATCGCGACGGACGAAACTCGCAAAAATAGAAAACCTACAGAAAGAACGTCTATCGTTTTTCCATTCCAAAACTTATCGCCGAATCTTTTTCCGCGACTGTAATTTTCTTCCATACCTTAGAAAATTAATCTCAGGATATATCCTAACTCACGCAGATATATAAAACTTCCATCCGAAACCTCACTTAAAACAGACACAGTACGATTTTACATCCGCGGGTAAAATCCTACTCGTTTTTCCAAAAACAAGAATAATTCAAAACTCATCATTCTAAATCCACAACACCCTTCTCATTCACAAAAGAGGATTACATGACAAAAGCCTGTGCCTTTACAGCGCACGAGTCCAAAACAGATTCAATTACAGCAAAAATCCCATTAATGCGACGATACTCACAAAACCGCTTCACCAAAAACCCTAAACTCGTAGCCGACACTAGAGTTCCTTAGAAAAACTGTACAGTGGAATCTTGGGTCTTACATGGATCAAATAACTATAATTTTTTTGTGCTTTTGTAGCTTACGTACTATGTGTTATGTATTGAAGAGTTCTAATTCTACTCTACCTATTTTTTTTTCTTTGAACAATTCAGGACCTTTTGAATAAATTTATTTGATTTTAGTTTTAATGAACAAATTGATATTGTGAAAAGCAAACTATCAATTTGACAAGTGAATTCGTTGACATCACACTTATGAAGAGAACATGTATAATTATTTGAAGTAATAGTGAATGAACTTCATCAAATATTTTGAAGAATGTAAAGATTGAGAATGGCTATATATACTATGACATTCTTTATGTTGCTATACTATATGATGCTTTTTTTTTTTGTTTCATATATAAGTTCACAATTTGATTTTGTTTGGAGGATTTGAACTATTTATATAGTAACGAAAAATATAGAACAATATTTAAATTAAATGTGCCCAAGGTCAAATTCATGTTCTTAATAAGTTTTTTTTTATATGGCTCTTAACAGTTACAAACACACACATAAAAGGAAGACATTCAAATATAAAACTATCAAATTACCGTATGTATTAAAGAAAATCATTGAAAATATATAAAACCCATACACCGTATAGTATTTTCCTTTTAATAGTTACAATCAAATATAAAACAATCAATGTACTTTTTTTTTTCTTTCAATTATTCTATAAGAATTTTTTAATAGATTCTTAAAACTAAAAAAAATTGTAATCATGTCTATGAATTATTATATCTTTTTTCTCTTTGGTCCTTTCATCAAAAAATAAATATTAGTCAAGAATTATTTAATATAAACTAAATCTTCGCATAATCTTTCTTGCACTATTTTTTTTCCAACATTCGTTTGATTGATCTTAAGTTTTAGTGGTTTATTGACAGGAAATTAAAGAGATTGAGAGATGAAAAATTCATCTGATTTTTACAAATTTATTCAATCACGGTCAAAACTAAAGTGTCTTTCTACATGGGAGGGTAAATTTTTTATAAAATTTATGTAAATGATTTTCTATTGAATTTAATACTCCATTCCAATTATTTGTCTTTATCTTTTATATTTGTGCAAATTTTTAATGCAAATTGAGTTTATTTTATTTTATTGTACGTAATTTCACATGTAGTGCAGATTGTTGCAAGTGTAATTTGTATTTTGCAAAATCGTTATTTAATTTCCTATATAACTAGGCCTATATTAATATGGAGGTCTGTTTTTAAAAAAAAATAATAATTATGAGATTTATATTTTTACTCATGCATCAATACGTAGACCTTTTCCTTATGGTAATTTCTACGGGAATATATATTTTTAATCATATATTGATACGGAGTACTTTTATTGTAATTTTTTTGGAGATTTATATTTTTACTCATATATTAATACAAATAACTTTTTTTTTTGTAATTTCAACATAATCTATATTTTTAATCTTATATTAATATGAGCACTATTTTTTTTAATTACTATGGGACTTATAAATATACTCATATATTAATATTAATACAAAGACTTATTTTATTGTAAATTGAACATAGAGTATGATGATATTAGGAAGTTTAATGGAATTATATGTTCTCTACGAGACATATAATTATAAATTTTCATTAAACTCTTTGATACTATTTTGTCCACAAAGGCTATAATTTTATATATATATATATATATATATATATATATATATTTGTATTTTTGAATAAATATTCATTAATTTTTATTACAGGGTGTCATTTTAATTATTAAATTATATAAGATTGTAAATATTTATGGTGTTGTCATTAATTATCTTCCATTTGGCATTAGCAATTAAAATTTTATAAATCAATAAATCGACAAACGCATTTATCCCCGTACATTTATACATGACTCATATATTAATACATGAGCCTTTTTTTTCTTGCATTTTTACGGGACCTGTGTTATTTTTTATAATTTATACGGGGCATATTTTTTAAATTTATACGAGTCTTTATTTATATTTATATTCTTATGTAATTTATACGGGACTTACTTTTTTATTTATATTTTATTTGCAGATGTGTAGAAAAGCTATGAAAGGAATAAATTATAAGACCAAGATGGTTGCAATTGAACTTGGCAGATCAATGATATTCTCTTCTTATTACTTATTCTCATACAGTTGTTGGTTTCTTGAGCTTTTTAAGCATTTGTATATTGTTGCCGACTATGTTATAATTTTTCAATAAGTATAGTTGATTCTCTATTTCAAACTCTATGTCCCTAAAATTGTTATCAAATGTAAGTATTTCACAATGATTGATTTTATTTTCGAGGGACAAATATTTGTCCATCTATTTGAGAGATGATGAGAGGTGAAGGTTATGATATTTTTTATTTTTGTATGTGGGTGTTAATTTGAAATTTCATAATAAATGATCATAATTGTAGATTCATTTAAATATTTTGTACCTTTTTAGAAAATTTATGTTGTACTTTATATCATGTGAAAAAATACAAATAACACAAAAATGTATAGTGTACTTTTGATCCATAATTCAGTTATAGACACCATCATATTACACATTGAACTAAAATTTGAAAATTGCAACCCACTAGACGCTCATATAAAAGTAAAACAACTATTTGTTAAGTTTAGTCACTCTATTAATACGGATAACTATTATTTTTAAAATTTATACATGAATATGTATTTCTACTGATATTAATACGAAGCTATTTTTTTGGTTATTTTTATGTGACTTATATTTCTACTCATATTTTTTTTTTATTACTACGAGATCTATATTTCTACTCAGACATCAATAGGGATGCCCATTTTTTATTAAAAATGTCTATGGGTACATATATTTTTACTCAGATATTAATATTTTTACACAGTTCTTAATACAAAGGACTTTCTTTTTTGTAATTTCTACGAGAACTTATATTTCTATTAATATATATTAATATGAAGACCCATCTTTTCTTTTTCTTTTTTTGTAATTTTTACCAAATTTACATTTTTACTCATATTAATACGAGAAGTATTTATTTTATTACTACATAAACTTATATATTTTTTCATATATTAATACGAGATCTATTTTATTTTTGTAATTTGAACTGTAGTTTATATTTCTACATTCATATATTAATACGAAAGCCTAATTTTTTTTAATTTCTACGTGGCTTATATTTCCACTCACACATCAACACGACAACATATTTTTTATTGTAATTTTTACGGAAACACATATTTCTACTTACGCATTAATACGGATGACTCTTTTTATTTATTTATAATTTCTACTTAGACTTATATTTTCACTCATATATTAATACGAAGACCTGTTTACTTTATAAATTTTACGGAATCTATATTTTTGGTCATATATTAATAGGGAGACTATTAGTTTTTTTAATTTCAACAGGAACCTATATTTCTGCTTAAATATTAATACGAGAATCGTTTTTTTTTGTTATTTATATTGTAGTTTATATTTCTACTCATATATTGATACACTGATATTTTCTTTCTAATTCATATCGACCTCAAAGCCTTTTTATGAAATCTCAAAGTCTCTTCCATATATCCCATAGAGAAATTATTTTCTATCAACTTAATAATTCTTTTAGTGGAGAATAATAGAAACAACAACTATGATACATTTTAAATTTGATATAAAAATACGAACTATAGGAATCTTCCCTAAGAAAATCTATAACAATATATATAAATTTTACAGTTAGTTTTTATCACAGAATACTATTTTAATTATTAAATTATATAAAATTATAAATATTTATGCAATTGTTATTAATTATCTTCCTTTAGAAAGTAAAATTTTAAATTTTCAGTTTAAAGTAAAATATATAAAAATATATTATTTATAAGTCAATAAATCTACAAACGCATTTCTATCCGTGCTTGGTACGGGTATGGATACTAATTTTATTAGTTTTGCTCAGGTTAAACATATACTTCTTCTCTTGACCAAAAAAAAAAAACATATACTTCTTCTGATCCTACACATAAATGAAATTAGAGTCAACAAAAGATTGTGTATTAATTCAATATTTGGAGTATAGGATCGATATAAAGTTTGATTATTAATGTTGCTCGGATTAATCACGTTGTTCATTTTATGCATAATCAGGCCCGACCAAAACCATGTGTACGGCATCTCAAAAATTTGAGGCTAGATAATAGTAAAAGTTATATATTTTTAATATTCATAAATATTAGATGTGTATCAATTTATTAGTGGTAGACTATGATTTTCTAGTGTGCAAGGTTATTGGTTCAAATTCTTATAGTGCTATTTTTTGTGCATAATTTTAATTCTGGTCATTTCAAATTAAATTAAGAACAACAATTTTTTTTAATAAAAACTTAGAATTGAAACCATTGCATATAGAACTCAATCACTAAGTCATTTCAATCTTTCAATCAAACTTAATCATAAATTAAGATGTCTCTTTTTAATGTTAAAATATATACAATGATAATTATTTTTGATGTTATTTATAGGTGGATTCTAGGGTGAGGGCTCAATTAAGTCCCTCACCGGTGTACCACTAATTTTAACCATTAGATTAAATAGACCCACATGATTTCGCTGCTCTTTACAACACTGGATTTTGTCCTTTTGCATTTCATTCTCTCTTCCCCACCAAATTTCATCTCTTATCGCAGAGTTGATAGTGACAAAGGACAAATATGAAGTGTGGTAGTTTGGTGAACTTTCTTTGAAAAGTGTCTTTGCACTAAACACATGTGGAGATTAATCTAACAAATTTCATCTCTCTATCCCCGCAGAGTTCATAGTCTCTTTAACATATTTACAATAAATAATGGGTTTTCTCTAAAACATGTCTTCAAAATCAACAGTAACAGCAAGTGGAGATTCATCTAGCACATGTTTGATCTATTTATTTATTTTCTAAAAACAATATTAAAGAAAACTAACTGATTTAGAGGCAAAAATCAAATTGATTGTTTGAAGTATCATGATTGTTTGCTTTAGATTTAATTAAAGATGGGATTGTTGAAGGATGGAAACAGCAGTGGTGGTTGGGGGCAGATTCAATGGCGGCTGGATTTTGGGTAGTAGCGGGTGGTTACAAAATCTAACCCTTTCAAGAGATGAGGGAGAGAGAAGATGGGGAAAGAGATCGTGTGAGAAAAGACATATGTGTTCCTTTTCTATTTTCTAATTCATCTAAACCTTTAGATATATCTAATGGTATATAAAAGTGATCCACCGGTGAACCACTTATTTGATGGTTCACCTTAGACCCCACCGTTATTTATATTTTAAATAGAAGATAATTTTTAATTTTTTTATTAGACGCCCATTTTTAATATTCATGTAAAGCCTCTAAAAGTCACGGATGACCCTATGTATAATGTTTAAGATTTTATTCAAATATGCACGACAACAAAAGAGTTTGACTTTAATTATATGATTGTTGTTTTTAAAAAGATTAATTTTACAATACATTCACACTACAAGGAAAAAGGCATCTAGCTGCGGTTAAACAGCGGCGGTTGGTTTATAAGCGCTGCCGCTTCCACATGTACTGGCGGTTTTGCCGGCGGTTTAAACCACCCCTGTTTGCTTTCAAGAGTGCGCGTGATAAATTATAATAACAATTGCTTTCCGTCGTTTATTTTCAAGTTCCCCCTCTTTCACTACAAACTAATGCAGCTCTGGTTCTGATATCCATCCGCCTTTCTTCGACGTCGACATCCGCCCTAGTTCCTCTTGTAGCTGTGATTGCTCTCTCTCCAGGTTCCTATCTCTTCCTCCCTCCCTCCCTTTCTCTCGCTGTATCTCTCTATCTCTGATTACTCTCTTGTTAATTTGTTGTTAACTTGATTATGATGATTTTTGAGTAGTGTTTGATCTGATTCTTCACTAGTTTTGATAATTTGTTAATTTCTTGGAGTCTTCTGCAATTTGATTAATTTAGGGTTTTTTAGTTTAGTAGTTTAATTTGTTGGATTCTTCTACAGTTTGATTTTTAGGGTTTTGATAGTTTGTTAATTCTCTTTGATTTCATATCTTTTTTGAATTAAAGCCTCAAATGAAATATTAAACCTTTCAAAACCTTCCCAAACTCTATCACTCAGAATCTGGATTTTTGTTACATACAAAATTATTAGTTTGATTTGTTTGTGGATTGTTTATCCTTTATTGTTAACTTTTAGATCCTTGTGGATAGTGTTTTAATTTGGGTGGCTATGTTTGACTGCATTTGTAACATTAGCTGGTATGTGACTTGCCGAGTTGAACCGATATGTCATGAAATGTCTATAATATGCTTATTAGAAATATTGATAGCTTTGAAATTTGTTATGCATGTATAATTAGATTGAATTCTAAATGTATGTTGTTGTTAATGCTTGAAATTGTTTTATATATATGGTTAAATAATCTGATAAATTTTTAAGACTTAAGATCAGAAGAAACATCAAAATTAAGTTACTCAATGTTCCTCAATAGTGCTACAATTACTACTTAACTTAACATGTCATTGAATGAAAAAAGCTAATAAAAACTAGATATCTTTAGGTATGCATTCTTTTAAAGCTAGACTAAAAACTTATACGATAGCTTTGCATTCATGTTTTATAGAAACTCTGATTGTCACAACAAAAACAAGACAAACCTGTAGTTTGATGAGAGATTTCTTGAAGAAACATAGTATACTATAAAGGGCTCATTCTCTCATTGCTCACATTATGTCGAAAATATATATGCTAGCAATTATCCAAAAGCTTTTCAATGAAGATAATTCAACAATAATAAACTTCATTTTCCTTTCTTGATTAAATTGTCAAAGAGTTCACTAACTTCCCCATATATGGACATAGAGTGTCCTGATCAATTCCACCAAATTTGGCCTTTCATCATAGATTCTCATCAGGCTTTAACATCATCCCTATCGGTCCCATATATAGTTCCTCAGTCATCATGCACACAATTCATGAAAATAATAATGAACAATATCTCCTTTTTCTATATATTTTGAATGTCCACTTTCGAAAATGTTACTCATTTGAAAATACTCTTCCGAATAAAATATATCATCTGAAAGTACACTTACGAAAACATGTGTGGTTTTTTAAGAATATGCGAGTGTAAAAAATTGCTCCCTTCGATCACTCAGATTAGGAGAGTCCATTCACCTAATAAGACTCTTTGCCAAACACATCTTATTCTGATTTTGATTACAATTAGGCAGCATATGAAATTTTATAATGTGGAGTTTATGCTAAACAGTGCTCTGATTATGACTTGAGAGGCCTGCAAATTAAGTACGATAAGCTCACATTTAGACAACGAATTAAGCTATAATTGAGACTTGAAAATACAAACTACAAGCATGTAAATAAAAACCTACAAATCATTTGTATTGATTATGACTTGATACAGGATAGGGGTGCTCTGAACATTTTTTATTTTTTTTTTGCATATTTTCCATCCAATAACAGCATTCCCGGTTTTTTAGGAGAGATGCTTAGTGCTACTCTCAACATTGTGGGTTTCAGCTGGATAACTTCACCTGATGCAACTGAATTCGAATCAATTGTTCTTGACTGGCATACCAAGGCACTCCTCCTGCCTCAGTATTTCCTTTCTAATGGTAAGGTCTTGGATGATTATTTCTCTGAGTTTTATGAGGTTCTTCCTTGATATTTCATTAGACTGCACCTTGAATGAATTTCAATTATAAAACTTTGAAGTTTGGAGTTAACCCCCAAAGACATGGAATATTCTCATATAGAATATTCTCAACAAGTGAAGTTGTGCTAGTTGTATTGTTGGCTGCCCGTGACAATATCATGCGGACTGTTGGAAGGAGTGCCCTTCCCAAGCTTGTGATTTATGCATCTGACCAAATTGAAGACAATGATTGATGACCCACCCCAAGACTTGTTGTTAATGGTTAGTTGTTCATAAACTCTTTTCTTACTGGATGGAGAAAGGCACATTTGAGCTATTGCCTGACTGAATTTGTAGAAACAAGTTTGAATTGCTTGCAACTTGTAATGATTTTTTTAATTTGTTCATTGTGTTGTATATCATTTCCAGGTGTGTATGATGCCTTACAAAAGAAATAATTGAAAACGCTTCTATTTTGTGTATGCGAAGCGGTGGATGGAGCGATGATTGAAGAATATGCATGTAAGCTTTGACATATCTGATTTCAATTTAATCACCAGAATATGATGGAATTGGGAATCCGTAGTTGAATGAATACACACATAGGTTATTGCTTTATGGATGACTTCTATATATGCTTTTTGCTTTATGGATGAATGCTATATATCACATAGGTTAATTTGAGACAATTATGGAAGATTCATTAACATTTCTAGTTTTCTCTTGTAGTTTCCTTTAGCTATTCGAATTCTGAGAAGCAAGAGGTGTCTATGAATATCAACCGCACTGGAAGCAAAAAGCAGGGAGGATCCTTCAAGTGTAACTCGACTACTGATATTACTCCTCAGCAGATGAGGTTATTGTCAAAAAATAAGATATAATTCTAAAATGGAATTACTATTTGTTTATGTCCTTGCATATACAAAATTACTATATTCCAAGTTATGTATGTTAAAGTTAAGCCAATAATGGAATTTTGTTTTCAGGTTATAGCTAGCCATATCATATGGCATCATAACATTATTATGGAATTATAAGTTATGGAATTATAAGTTTTCAGTCATAATATCTTAGTACCTCAAAATATGAAGAACATGTACAATGTTTACTATGACTATTTTCATCTAAACAGCTCCACTTTTATCACCACAAAACTATTTGATATATTCATTGACTTAGCTGCTTATCAACTTTATTGCCATGATTCCTGCTTTGGTTGTTAGAATTTGCCAGATCTTTCAAATGTGTAGAGGGGAAGTTGGATAAATCTTTTATTTCTTATTTCCTTATGATGTCTAAAATATTGAGATAGATTGTTTGGTCTGGCTTCTGAAAAGTATTTGAGCTCCTTACAAGTATAAGGGGAGATATATTAGGTTTTAGAGATATTCTGTTGTGATTGGCTCGGTATTAGTTGATGCAAATTTATGTGATGTGTCTTTTGATATTTTCCTCTATATTAACTATACTTTTTCAATTGGCTGTTGCCTGTTGGTAATTTTTCCCCTGCAAGATTGTTCATTATCTTCATTCAAAAAGAATATTCATTTGTATATACTTCCGATATTTTTCCCCGCTTTATTTTTGGACATGTCATTTTTTCAGATTTGATCAGGCCACAAAAGAAAGAATGATCGAGTTCATTTTGGGTTATGCTCTGGAATTCTCCAATTATGGGAAGGTTTGATGTCTTTATTTTAAATCTTCTATTTTCTCTTTATATAATTCCAATTGTGGCACAATAGCGATATATATATATATATATATATATATATATATATATATATATATATATATATATATATATATATATAGATTGAATTTCTCGTTTTTAGTTTCAGATTTAACAGTGTTGTTATGTGCAAAGCCAACATTGTAAGACAATAACTTACTTTTGGACATTGATTTCTCTGGAAGCTAATGATTCTCTCCTTGCTCACAAAGACTATCTTGTAAAACCAAGTCTTGTTGTTCAGCACTAGAGTTGAGGAGGACAAAAATTTCCATGTTTTAAATTCTGTAATAGCTGGCCGCTATCTAAGAAGTAAGAATGTCCAAAATTGAGTTTTATGATTGGTTAATCTAGTGTGAAAGGACAATGATCTATGATCCTTTGTGAATCTTCCATATCATAGATCGTATCATAATTGTGTTCCTAATTGTGTCACTTTAAATGGTAGATCATATCATAATCACCATTTCTAAAAAACTAACAATGTTATGTTGCTAGCTAATATCACACTGAAAACAATAGCTAGTCATACTTGTTTTGTCATTGGATCACATCATTTAGTGTTCATCATTTACTTGTTTGCAATAAGTGTTTATATGACTAGTAACTACTAGTGCAATATTTGATTGAAGTTATAGTGTTTAAGAAGAAAAAAAAAAGTTTAGCTAAAGTCATATATTTATATATTCAAATATTTATGCAGGTTTAGCTGGAAGTTCATTGGCCAAAGAAGATTTTTCCAGCACTCTTTGCTCATGATCTACACATGAATTATTTGATCAAAGCCTTGATGAGATCAATCTTCTCAAGGATGTCAATAAGCATGATCCTGGAGACAAGTATTCCATTTTGCAATTATATGATTATTTCCAATCAATTGCATTTTACTTCCAATCAATTGTAGTTCAACATTTGATAGTCATTCCTAGTAAATTTTAACATTAACTTGAGGTTAATATACAACAAGCTGCTGCAATGCCAAGAGCCAGAGGAGGGGCTCTTATTAAAATGAAACTGGTTTGCAATCAATTGGTTCCTCTTTTTTTATTTTTTATTTCTGCAATGGATGGATTGTTCTTGTGCTAGTTTTTTGTGTAATTAATACAACTTCTTCCATATATTTATATACAAGGTGAGTTAATGATTCTACATACATAGTTTTGTCTATCTTTCTATTCTGTTTGGTTTGATGTATTCACCAAACCTTATTATGGGCTATAAACTTATTATGAGGGAAACTAACAAAAAAATATGTTTAAAAATATTGTGAGAAACAAAAAAAAAAAATTTGTGGAAAAAAAATGTTTTTTTTTTATAAAAAAAGCTAATAGCGGCGGTTCCAGCCGACGCTAAACGTTCAGAAAAAATGTGAAAAAATATACAAATAGCGGCAGTTGTGAACTGCCGCAAAAAGCAACAAAACCGACGCTAACGACCTAGCGGCGGTTATTCCGACGGTTCACTCGAACCGCCGCTGATTGACCTAGCGACGCCATATATAGCGACGCTTGCCAACCGCCGCACATTGCATTTAGCGGCGGTTTGAACCGCCGCTAAATGCTGCTTCGAACCGCCGCCGCTGGCCTGTTTCAGCGTAGTGTCATGTGTAATTATTCTATATTGATTAATATATAAAATTATAATCATCCCACATTTATTAGTAATATACAAAAAAACTCATCAATTACTTAATTGAAAAGTGCATTTTTTGTAACTATGACAAACTTTAAAAAACACATAGATCTCAAAAATTATAGATAGTTAAGTTAAAAATCATAAAAGAGCAACAAAAAATCACACCCAAAATTTGCCTTTGTTTTGGAGAAATTAATAGAAATTCTTGTTGAAGACATTGAAATATCATACTCCCTCCGTCCTTATTTATAAGAGTTAGTTTGACAAAACACGGGTATTAAGAAATGAATTTTAGTATTAAATTGATTGACAAATTATATTGATTTTACATGTTTACCTTACAATTAATTGTAGTGCTTTGTATCAAACCAAAGAGAATTTAATATTATTAAAAAAACTATGCAAAGTAAATAAGGGTAAGTTTGGAAAAAAATAATTAATGTCATTGATAATTGTAAAAGGATCTTATAAAAAGAAACAAATTTTTTGTCAAAACAGCTCTTATAAAAAGAGACGGAGGGAGTAATATGACTAAATATCTTATCCATAATGACTAAAGGACCAGACAAGAATTGATATACTGAACTTCAATCATTTTAGCTGGCTATGTAGTTGCAGCCAGCAACCATATTACTACTAGCAAAGGATCAAGAGCATGATTTAGTCGATTTGGTGTAACTAACTAATTTACTATAAAGAACTTAATTGTATGTAAAATTCAGCAATAATATGTGTAGAGTAGCAAGTGGCAACATGCTCAATGCCCTCACTTTGGTAACACATCCCCGACACAAACCAACCAATCAGATCACTATATTCCAAAACGTAATGATGCTCACTTTATTTTGAGTACGTAGTTTTTCTGAATGCTATTTGAGTACTATGTTGTTTAGTTATATTTGGATCACTCCAAATAATAAATCAGGTAAAACTATGGTGATTCAACAACAATTAGGTTATAAAAAATCACACCTAAGATTTGCCTTTGTTTTGGAGTAATTAATAGAAATTGTTGTTGAAGACATTGAAAAATGTTGCAGGTCCTGAGTTCAAAAATGAAAAAAAAAAAACAAATTATCGAACGTTTATAATTTAATGAACAAAAATGAAATCTAAAATTAACATAAGTGACGAAAAATATAATTTTTCTTTTTTTTTTTGCTTTCGCACCGGTTTCCGACTCACCAAAGGTGGACGAAAAATATAATTTAACAAACAACAAATAAATATCGAAATAATTTTATTTCCTTGTAAAAATCCACCGGTATAGATCAACTGACATGGTACCTGGATTGGGGTAAGGCCCAAAAATAAATAGCATAGGCCCAATAGCAAGATGGCCCAATCACTCAACCCATGGAATTCAAGAGATAACTTGGCGGCAAAGATACTCAGCGGCGAGGTAACAGGTGGGAGACGCCCTCGCCTCAGGTGTAACCGCACTCGTAGAAACTTCACCAACAAGTCAGCACGTGGAGAGGGATAACCACCCCATACCTCCATGATCATCACCAAAACAGGAAGAAACCGCCCATCATCACCGTGTATGAGGCGGAGGAGAGGGAAGAAACCGCCACGATCATGGGGTTCCCATGATCGTAGAACTCCATAACTGCTACCTATTGAAATCTATAAATAGGAGAACATACTTCATTGTAAAGGGCCCGGAATATATTTTTCAATATACAGAAATGATGCACAATTGTGGAGAATTTCTTATTTCTTAGATACGATCCAATTATTTATCACCCCCCTTATTTGTTCACAAGAACATTTTGGCGCCCACCGTGGGGCTGCGGTAACCACGGCACTGGCTCAGGCTCTGGTATGACCTTAACAGAGGCTGTCACCGAATTGAGGCGGCTTCAAGATAAGGTAACGACCATGGACCAAGAAAAAGCCAACAAAGAAAACGACAAGGATGAAGATGAAATCAACGATTCCCAACCCTTGTCACAAGTCCTATGGGACGCCAGAGTCCCAGAAAACTTCAAAACCCCACATCTCCCAGTATTCGATGGAAAAACCGACCCGTCGGAGCACCTGATGGCAGTGGGAACCCAAATCGCCATCATAGGCGCCGTTGACCACCTGAAATGTAAACTACTCTCAGGTACCCTGAAGGAAGCAGCGTTAAGATGGTACATGAACTTACCAAAGAATTCCATCGAAAGTTGGACAGATTTCCAACGAAAGTTCATCCAATAGTTTTCAGGATCAAAACACATCAAGGTCACGGCCACTAGCCTCTTCACCACTCGCCAGAACCCCGCTGAAACTTTGTGCGAGTATCTGGCAAGGTTTTGCGAGGCTACCATCAAAGTATCCAACCCCAACCAGGAGATGTTCGTAGCAGCATTCCATAACGGCTTAAAAGCCGGTCATTTCAACGAATCCTTAGCACAAAAACCAGCAACTTCAATGCAGGAAATCATCAAGAGAGCAAAATGTTACATCAAGGGCGAAGAGAGCAACGCCGAGAAAAGATCTAGAGATGCGAGGGAAAGGGAACCACCCAACAGGAGCCACAAAGGCCCAGATTTTTATTCACAAAGGCGGCGGCAGCCAGATCACAGAGGACAAGAGCCCCACAGGAAACCATACCATCAGCAAGGAAGGCGAGACATGGTCAGGTTCCCAGAGAAAGAATACACGCCTTTGAACAGAGCACGAGTTTATATTCTAGACGAAATACTCGAAGCAGGACTCACCAGATTACCCCAAAGGAGAGGAAAAGAATATCAATTGGGACAAAACACGAATGCCTGGTGCGCATACCACAGATGCAAGGGACATGACACCGAGAAATGCTTCAGATTAAGAGACCTTATAGAGGAACTAATAAAAAGTGGCCATCTAAGGAAATTTTTAGAGGACGCCGCTGACGGGAAGGTCGTAGTCCCAAAAGTACGCAGAGACCCACAAGGAAACCAAGAGGATAACCCAGAAGGAGAGAAAGTAAGAATAACAGTTAACACCATTGCCGGAGGTTTCGCGGGTGGAGGCGAATCAAGTAACGCCCGTAAACGATATGTGCGTCGCTCAGTTTTCGAAGCAAAATTTGTAGGGCACACTTCTATCTCACCCACTCCAGACCTATCTTTCACCAAAGAAGACAAAAGGGAAGTCATGCCCCATGACGACGACCCATTGGTAATTCAAGTCCAAATCCTAAACTGCGACGTGAAAAGAGTGCTTATTGACTCAGGAAGTTCAGCGGACATAATGTACTGGGAAGCCTTCAAAGCCATGCAACTATCAAATGAACACCTACTACCCTACAACGGCACGCTAGTGAGCTTTGCAGGCGAACAGGTGGAAGTCATGGGCTACACCACGTTGCTTACAACGTTCGGAGAAAAAGACCAAGCCAAGACTATCAAAGTGCGATACCTGGTAGTAAAAACACCTTTCACGTCATACAACATCATCATTGGACGACCAACTTTCAACACTTTAGAGGCAGCCATGTCAACGCTCTACTTATCAATAAAGTATCCACTTGAAGACGGGAGAGTAGGAACCATCAAAGGAGATCAAGCCCTGGCAAGGCGTTGTTACGAGTCAAGCTTGAAAATAAAGCACAGAGCAACCAACCCCCCAGATCTCGCTCGCCCTATTTCTCAAAAGGGCGGAGTCAATGTGATCAGCCCTCTAGATTTAGATCCAAGAGAAGAATTCCAAGATAGGAGAGTGAGTCCCATAGAAGAACTAGAGAAAGTCCAAATTGGCGAGGCGACACACCAAACAACCAACATTGGCACATCTTTACAACCTGAAGAGAGAGGAAGGATCCTGGCGACACTCAAGAAGAACATCGATCTATTCGCATGGCACCCTTCCGATATACCAGGGATAGACGAGACGATCATCACCCACAAACTATCCATCTCCCCCGAGACAAAACCCGTCTCACAAAAGAAAAGGAAAGTCGGCGAAGAAAGAAGAGCGGCCATCACGGAGGAAGTAACAAAGCTAAAAGAAGCAGGATTCATAGAGGAAATTAAATATCCATCGTGGCTAGCGAACGTCGTGATGGTGAAAAAGGCAAACGGAAAATGGAGAATGTGCGTCGACTTCACAGACTTGAACAAAGCATGTCCAAAAGATCCCTACCCCTTACCCAACATCGACAGATTGATAGACGGAGCATCAGGATACAAAACGCTCAGTTTCATGGACGCATACTCAGGATACAACCAGATCAAGATGAACCCCGCCGACGCTCCCCACACGGCATTTATGACCAACACTTGTAACTACTTCTACAATGTCATGTCGTTTGGACTAAAAAATGCAGGAGCCACTTATCAGAGGTTAATGGACAGAGTATTTTCGGAACAGATAGGGAAAAACCTGGAAGTCTATATCGATGATATGGTAGTAAAGACAGCGGAAGCAGGCGAGCATGACCAAGATTTAAGTGACATCCTCGCCTCAGTAAGGAAATACAACATGCGTTTAAATCCTTCCAAATGCTCGTTCGGAGTACAATCTGGCAAGTTCTTAAGGTTCATGTTAACTAACAGAGGAATAGAGGCGAACCCGGATAAATGCCAAGCGATCATTGACATGAGGAGCCCTACATCAATCAAAGAAGTTCAGCAGCTGACAGGAAGGATTGCGGCGTTATCAAGGTTTTTATCCTGCGCAGGGGAAAAAGCATTTCATTTTTTCTCCACGCTTAGGAAAAGTGACAGATTTGTTTGGAGCCCTCAGTGCGAGGAAGCTTTCCAAAACTTAAAAGTTTTCCTCGCCTCGCCTCCGATCTTGACTCGCCCGGAGAAGGATAACACCTTATACCTGTACCTCGCCGTTTCGGACAAAGCCCTCAGTTCTGCGTTGGTACAGGAGATAAAGGGAGAGGAGAAACCCATATATTTTGTCAGCAGGACATTCAAAGGAGCAGAAGCAAAGTATCAAAAGATTGAAAAACTCTCATTGGCAGTAATTGCGACGGCAAGGAATCGTGGTCAAAACTGATTACCCCATCAAAAATGTACTGAGAAAACCAGACCTGGCAGGAAGAATGGTGGCATGGTCAGTAGAATTGTCAGAATTGACATAACTTTTTCTCCAAGAGGCGCGATCAAATCGCAAATACTAGCAGACTTTGTATTGGAGCTTACGACACCTGCAGAAGAAAGCACGGAACAACCTTGGACCTTATCGGTTGACGGAGCTTCAAACATGAGAGGAAGCGGAGCAGGAATAGTGTTAGAAGGCCCAGATGGAGTCCTCATTGAACAATCACTAAGATTCGCGATCAAGGCGAGCAACAATCAGGCGGAATACGAAGCTTTGCTCGCCGGAATGAAGCTGGAAAAGGAGATGGACATCACGGACCTTAAAGCAAAAAGCGACTCGCAGTTAGTAACGAACCAAGTATCAGGAGAGTTCCAGGCGAAAGACCCACAGTTAGTCAAATACTTGGAGAAAGTACGCAACCTGGCGAACCATTTCAAATCATTTGAATTGGTGTACGTACCACGAGAGCAGAACGCAAGAGCAGATTTGTTGTCAAAGTTAGCAAGCACCAAAAAACCAGGAAGCAGCAGAACTTTCATTCAGGAAACGATTGTAAATCCCAGCATCACGGAAGAAGCAGTCATGATGGTCATTGAAGCAGAAGATTGGAGATCGCCAATCATAAGATACCTTCAAAAAGACGAATTACCAGCAGCAAAAGAAGAAGTGTATAAGCTAAAGAGAGCGGCGGCACGGTACTCCATGCTAGGCGACAAGCTCTACAAGAGAGGATTTTCAGGTCCAATCCTACTTTGCGTAAGTCAGGAGGAAGCCAAGGGAATATTGGAGGAAATACATGAAGGATCGTGTGGAAGCCACATCGGGGCGAGAGCCCTAGCAGGAAAAATTCTCAGGGCAGGTTTTTATTGGCCGGAATTACACAGTGACGCCGCCAGATACGTCAGGACGTGTGACAAATGTCAGAGGTTCGCAAACTTACACTACGCCCCAGGAGAGCCACTGAAATCCGTTCTGTCCCCATGGCCTTTCTTCATGTGGGGGACAGATATCCTAGGACCTTTCCCCGCCTCAGCAGGACAAGCAAAGTGGATCATAGTGGCAATCGACTATTTCACCAAATGGATAGAGGCGGAAGCTCTTTCAAACATCTCAGCGGACCAGGTTAAGAAGTTTTACTGGAGGAAGATCATCTGCAGATTCGGACTACCCAAATACATCGTATCCGATAACGGAACCCAGTTCGCCAGTGAAAAGGTAGTCCAATTCTGCAAAGGAAAAGGTATACAAAACACTTTCATCTCTGTAGAGCACCCCCAGGCCAATGGACAAGCAGAGTCAGCTAACAAAGTAATCTTAAGAACAATCAAGAGGAGAATCACAAGCAAAGGCGAAGGATGGGTCGCGCACCTTTTACCAATTTTATGGTCATACCACACCACGCCCCAATCTTCAACAGGCGAGGCACCCTTCACCATGGTATATGGCACAGATGCAATGATTTCCGCAGAGATTAATCCGTCAAGCTGGTGAAGAGACACCCTTACGCTAGAGGAGAATTCAGGAGCATTGGAAGAGAATCTAGATTTAATACAAGAACTAAGAGACAAAGCCCACTTTAGGGAGTTCGTATCAAAACAGAGAGCGGAAAGAAGATACAATACTAGAGTTATAGCAAGAAGATTCAAAGAAGGAGACTTAGTCCTCAAACGACCCATGGGAAAAGATAAAGGAGGAAAATTAGCAGCAAATTGGGAAGGCCCCTTCAGAATCAATGAAGCATTTGAATGGGGAGCTTACAGGCTGGAAACAATGGAAGGAGAAGTCCTGCACAGAACGTGGAATGTGGCCAATCTCAGGTTCTACTACAGTTAAAACTGCCACATGAAACGAGGAAAACAACGCCACGGCGTATAACTTTCTAATATTATTTTTTACAAGTTATTGCATGTGTATCACAAAATGTACTGAAATCTTTCCCTTCCAATTAATAAATAGCGATGGGACACTCTTTTCTCCTATGAAAATATGAGTTTTTATTGAGGCCCACCGTTTTAAATTCTTTGGTTTTGTGAAGAACTAACATATATGCTGGTGACACGTCCAAAAAGAAAGAAACGAGTTGAAATTCCAAGGCGTTACCCGTGAATCTTACGAGTAGGGAACGTCTAAAAAAGACACGGCGCTATCCTTAAATCTTACGAGTTGGATACGATGGAAACGAGTTGAAATTCCAAGGAGTTACCCGTGAATCTTACGAGTAGGGAACGTCTAAAAAAGACACGGCGCTATCCTTAAATCTTACGAGTTGGATACGACGGAAACGAGTTGAAATTCAAAGGCGTTACCCGTGAATCTTACGAGTAGGGAACGTCTAAAAAAGACACGGCGCTATCCTTAAATCTTACGAGTTGGATACGACGGAAACGAGTTGAAATTCCAAGGCGTTACCCGTGAATCTTACGAGTAGGGAACGTCTAAAAAAGACACGGCGCTATCCTTAAAATCTTACGAGTCGGATACGACGGAAACGGGTTGAAACACTCTGTCTCCTCGCTTTTATGCTTGTGATTGACAAAAAATTAAAAATCAGGTTGAAATCCCTAGGCGTTACCCTTTAAACTTTTTAGTAGGGGACGTCCAGAATATTAAAAATCAAGTTGAAATCCCTAGGCGTTACCCTTTAAACTTTTTAGTGGGGGACGTCCAGAATATTAAAAATCAGGTTGAAATCCTTAGGCGTTACCCTTTAAACTTTTCAGTGGGGGGCGTCCAGAATACTAAAGGATGGTTGAAAGTCCAAAACGTTACCCATAAAACTTACGAGTCGGGAACGGAGAAAATACAAAAAGAAAAGCGTATCAAAGCATCAGGGCGCAACCTATCAAAGGGGTGACGCCCAAAGCAAACGTTATAAAGAAAGAATAAAGGTAACTTTAGCATATGTTATTATATTCAGTTATTTCATCATTAAAAAAACAGGCAGAAGCATCACTCAGACGATCATTCAAAATAAAGATTGAAAGACAACGAAAGCAACAACAAAGTTATGCAAAATCTGATATCATTCATTGAGGATAGGATACAAATTCAAAGAAAACTACATCAAATTCGCATACAAATTCAAAGAAAACTACATCAGATTTGGATACAAATTCAAAGGAAATTACATCAACTTCAAAAGGGTGTACGAAGTGTTAATACTACACTCATCAACACTCGCATAAACAACTTGTTTATCACCCGATTATTGAAAAGTGTACGAGTGCTTAACTTATTACTACAATAAGCATCAACACTCGCATAACTCTAAAAAGAATCGGAACCCCTGGCATTATATTTCCACTTTGACAAGTCAGAGCAGGGGATCCCGATCCATCATCCTCGTCCACAAGGGACGTCACTTGGAGGTTTTCACCTTCGAAGATTTCGGCGTCCTCGCCGCAGATTCCACAGTGATTTGGGAACCCTCATCTTCAGGTGGAGGAGGCCCATAAACGTAGAACTCCTCAGGAACGTAGGTCTTCAAGAACTCAGCATAATCTTCGTCAATATCATCAGAACTCGACGAACTTGGCGAAACCGGAGGTTGTTTCGCCTTAACCTTTCTGGACACAGTGGTGCGTCTCAATAAGGAAGCAGAAGCCTCTAATGTCTTCTTCCCTTTCTGGGATTTAGACCTCTTAGCGACAATTTTCTTAGAATTTTTTCTATCCATCTCAAATCGGTGAATAGGGAGGAAGAGAAGTATCGATTGAAAGATGGTGAAGGGAAAGGAAAGAAGACAAACGCTATTTATAAACAGGAGTGACAGGAACTTAACCCAAGTAACTGCATCCGAAATTAATTGAGGAGATAGTTACAACTACCGCAATAAAGGGGATTGGCCATTTCAATAGGCGCGCGTAAATCAAAGAAGACCCAACAGAAATTTCTGACCGGTCAAAACATAGGAAATCACGCCACATCAGGCGTCATATCATATGACGCCACAGAAATCACACCTCATCTCGCCTCTCAGCAAAAATTAGAAGATTTACACACACTTAAAACAACAAGGATAACAGTTAGCATCAAATCAAGACGAGACGGAAAATGACGAAGGCAAAGATAATATCCATAAAACTACCAAAGCCTCAGAAGGGCACCAAAACATTGTCATTACAAAATATAATAAACCCACGCAGGGGCAACCACAAAAATATATCAAACCCTCGCAGGGACGACCATAAAGTCTAATCAACAAGACAACAAAACAACAAACGGCGAACAATAAACAGCAAAGAGAAGAAGGAAACTATTCAGCAGCAGGAGACTCTTCATCAGGCGATGCCTTGGGTGACGCCTCAACATCCGGCGTGTCTTGAACTATATGTTCAGCAGCAGAAGATACCAACTTGTCGCCCTCAACCATCAACATGGCATCCGCCTTTCCAAGTTGGTCTCTGTCAATCTCAGGAAAGAGGACCTTCACCTGATCCAAGGCAAGCTGGAAACCCTCCTCAAACTGCTCCCCAATGGTCGCCTCCAGGGTATCCTTGTCAGATTCCCACTTGATCTTTTCCTCCCTCAAAGAGGCCAATGCAGCAAGGGCCGCCTCATTATCCTTAGCCAGAGTTTTGATGCGCTCATCCTTGGCGGTCACGGTCTTAAGGGCGGTCTCACGATCCCGTTGAGCTATCGCCAATTTCCCTTCATACTCCTTGGTCAACCGAGCAATCTCCTCTTCATGTTTTTCCTTCAGGGCCTTCACATCACCCTCACACCTTAGCTTGGCAGCTCTGACATCGTCCTCAAGGGTAGCTAAGTTCTTTTCCACAAGAGCTTCCTTCTCCTTAGCACCGGCAAGCTCCGTCCTTTGACGAGACGCCAGGGCATAGTTCAGAAGCAAACCTTTGAGCTCGTACCCAAGAGCCATC
Organism: Trifolium repens; assembly: GCA_030408175.1. Lineage (NCBI taxonomy): Eukaryota > Viridiplantae > Streptophyta > Magnoliopsida > Fabales > Fabaceae > Trifolium > Trifolium repens. The sequence goes on along the minus strand of CP125845.1, from coordinate 32,663,543 downwards.
CTCATTAGTTCATCAGATCCGGTGCAATCAAAACGAGCAGAACTCCCCGCCATATCCACCGACCTCGCCAAGAAAGCCTCAGGGTCAAAAAGGGGATCCCATGGCGAAGTCCCTCCAGTTTGACTCGCCCCAGCCACAGCCTTATCAGTTGCAGGAATGCCTTCTTTGGGCAGATCCTCGATCTCGACCAAATCCTTGTGCTCCTCCGCCAAACTGTCATCTTTCTTTGACTTCCGAGACAGGGTCTTGGATCTCTTCTTGGCAGGAGACTTGACTTCCCCCTCAACCTTAGGGCTAGAAGTCTTCACTGCAACAGCAATGCGACCTTCGACTCCTTTCCTCTTCTTCTTTTTCTCTTCCACCTCACCAATCTCCAACTGGCTAAGGACCTCCACCTTGTCGTCAACCTGCCCCTTCTCAATCTGGGCCTTGCGCGCCCTCGCCTTTTCCAGGAACTGTGCTCTCTGGGCGGGAGTGAGCGTCGACATATCTTCTGTAAGGAAACAAAAAAGTTTTAGTCATGGAGATGAAAGAAAAACATAAAAAAAGCGAATGGACTCAAAAGACAAACTTACTAAGATATTTATTCATAACGCCAGGGGCGCCATCAGCATCCATAAGGTCCCTTGGACTCATCTGGTTACAAGACTCCAGATAAGCCACGGTGTCCCTCTCAAACTCACTTAGGCTCTCGTAGATGGCGCCTTTAACTAACCTAGGGTTAGAGGTCCAGTGGAAAGGAAAGAGAGGTTCACCCTCAGGCGAGTACATAATGTTTTGAATCCCCTCAGCGCCACGAACACGCAAGAAGGTCTCCTTATAGTTCTTATAGTTAGAGCTATACAAACTAAACAAACCCCTATTGGGCTGAGCACTCAGAGAGACAAGGGAATTGGGACTCAGGTTCTTTATATGATAAAAAGAGAAGAAGACAGCCACTGAAGGGTCAAGGATATCTAGGCCAAAACAAATCAGTTCAAAGGCCTTAATGAACGACCAACTGTTGGCGCTAAGTTGAGTAGGAGCAACATTGAGAACCCTGAGCATGGATTGTTGGAACTCGGAGAAAGGGAAGTAAAGGTGAAAATCTTCTATGAACTTGGTATACATGTAAAAGGAGGTTGGGCCAGAAGGAGGCACGCCGGTCACGTACTCGCCCTCGCCCACCGGCTCTAGCACAACGTCATCTTCCTCAAAATCCCCAGAGACATCAAACTTCTCCCTAAACTCCGCCACTCTCTCAGCACTATCATATGATGAGTACACATTCATGGTTGCGACTTCGGAGCCTACAGCAACTAGGGCAAGCGATTCGTCTTTTCGTTTTCCTGTGAAAGACGAAGGAGAAATTATTACACAATCACTACCACAACTACTACTACTACTACTACTATCATCGCCACTACTGCTCTCAAGATCGCTATGAGTAATAGGAACCCCCAAAAGTTCGGTGAAATAACCAGAATAGTTCAACGATCCGTCAGGCCTAGTAAAGTGATCATGAACTTGGCATTCTAAAGGACAACCAACAGGGAGAGGACGAGAAAGATCTCCCTCATTAACATCACTAAGGTCTCTCAAAACGATCATTTTCACCGGAAAACCCTAGAAACCCTAAATCGCGAAATAGAAACAAGAAGGAAAAAGGAAAAAGGGTAGAAATATCGGTTTGTACCTGGTTTAAAGGAGCGGTTACCACCAGAAATTTGAAGAACGTGGCTAGCGAAAATCGCGCGGGAAATGTATGGAGAACGGTTATGAACGTGCAATCTCGTCGGTAAACGAATCAGAAATCAGTGCAAGGAAAATAACCAAGAGTTTTCGATTGGAATGAAGAATGCAAGATGAAGGAAGTAACGTATATATAGAACCCATGGCACCGGTCGAAGAAAACTATTTGAAAAGTTGAAACGTTTTGGAAAGAAAAAAGGTGAAGCGTTGCGATGATTGACGCGTGTCCTGAGGCGAACTGTTATCTCGCCATTTATAAGGTCACGCCCAAAGGCGATGCGTGGAAAACAAAAAATGCAATATCACGAGGAAAACAAAAACTTCATTAATTACGAAACCAAAGAGTACAACATGAGGGAAATAACAAACACCAAATACAGAGACATCAAAACATATTACAAATAAGAAGTCCTAAGGTACTGAAAGGGAAACTACTTAAGCAACGACATAGGCGGCCGCGACAACATCGGCCTGCAATTCCTCAATTTCCTCCTTATATTTCTTAGCAACTGTGAGGTCAGGGCTAATTCTATCTTGATCATCCTGCAACCTCTCCATCTTCTCCTTGAGGCGAGTAAGTGAAGAACGAGTCCTGATGAGCTTCGCGACGTCATATTCAATGTCCAATTGAAGGTTCCTTTTCCTCTTCATCAGGGGGCGAAGTTCCTTCTCCAACACTTCGATGCGATTCTCAACGGCCTCCTCAGCAGACAGATTAAGACATAACGATTCCTCCTGCAGGTCAATACTGTCTTTGGTAACAGATATCTTTTGCTCCAACGTGTCTTCAAGTTCGTTGTAACATTTGAAAACTGCATTGGTGGTCTCAATGAAAGCGACATCCTTCTCCAAACGTCGAGACAACTGTAAAGCCAAATCCAAGAAGATCTTCTGGTCATTAGTCAGGCGCCACTTGTAATCATTAAGTTCCTCGACGTAAAGCTGAAATTCCCCCACATTGTCTATGAGTTCATCTATATTTTTCTCCACTTTGTCCCTTACACGCCTAATAGCAGGCATAGCAGGCGACTCCAACACAGGGATGGACTGATCCATGGCCATAAGAAATGAAAAAGGAAACAATGAGTTAGAAAGAAATCTGGAAAACGTGGGCAAAAAGCAAAACCATCATAAGGTCTATTTATAGGAGAGGGGCGACGCATGCCAAGAGAAGCAAACAGGTGGTTACCCCCACGATCATCACGACTGGCCTAACTCCCACTATCACCACTTCGCCTCTTTAAGCCTCGTGCTTGGGGGGCTGTGGACTGGGGTAAGGCCCAAAAATAAATAGCATAGGCCCAATAGCAAGATGGCCCAATCACTCAACCCATGGAATTCAAGAGATAACTTGGCGGCAAAGATACTCAGCGGCGAGGTAACAGGTGGGAGACGCCCTCGCCTCAGGTGTAACCGCACTCGTAGAAACTTCACCAACAAGTCAACACGTGGAGAGGGATAACCACCCCATACCTCCATGATCATCACCAAAACAGGAAGAAACCGCCCATCATCACCGTGTATGAGGCGGAGGAGAGGGAATAAACCGCCACGATCATGGGGTTCCCATGATCGTAGAACTCCATAACTGCTACCTATTGAAATCTATAAATAGGAGAACATACTTCATTGTAAAGGGCCCGGAATATATTTTTCAAAATACAGAAATGATGCACAATTGTGGAGAATTACTTATTTCTTAGATACGATCCAATTATTTATCACCCCCCTTATTTGTTCACAAGAACAGTACCAAAATAAGAAAGTTTTTTTTTAATTACAAAAGAGCGTTTATAATATTACATGTTCGAACACCAATAAGAACTTGGAAACGTAGTATAAGATATGGCCACTCGACCAAAATCATGGGCCCTCATTAACTTGTCTGTTAACAAACTCAACACGGGAGTTTCTATAAACTCGAATTAAAAAGATTTTACCAGCACCTCTTTGACATTATGAGGCAAAGTCAACAACCTTTTTAGAGTCTAATTCAAATTCAATCAGACCTAAGTGTAATTCGCGATCCCACAGTAAAGCAGAGAGGAGATCAAGAGCTTCACCAACATCAACGTTGCAAATAGGAATAAACTATTCATTCTTTTCAAAAACATAATAACCCGACCATCCCGAATACAAATACATATCGATCCGCCTCTGGTTTCGTCCCAACAGATAGTAACATGTTGCAGTGCCTTCTGATTCTGTTCTGGTTTGAACAGATTGGGCACCTGACCAGGAGTCTAAATAAAAAACGCGCTCTGACTCTTGGTAACAAGCAGGATCGCGGGCTTGCAGCTGAGAAAGCACGCTGAGACAGTAGCAGAATCGCGACACTTCTTTTAAAAAACTGACATCATTATAATTAAAAATCAAATATGATTATGATTAAAATCGACGAAATTAATCTAAAAAGTCATTTCTAAAATATTATGATTATGATTAAAGACATTATTTATATAATTATTATCAGTGTAAAGATTTAATTTATAGGAGTAGAAATTAAAACTTATCTAAAAAGTCATTTCTAAAATATTCCAACTGTTTCAAGGTCCAAACTTTATAGTAGATAGAAACTAAAACTTGTCTAAAAAGTCATTTCTAAAATATAAATAGTGTGCTTTAAGCCTTTTTGACATTCACTTCACCATTCTTAACTTCTCTTACTGCAACAGTTTCTTTCTTTTTTCAAGCCTCAAAATATGAAGAATTTCTTGGTTTCTTTATTCTTCTTGTTTCCTACAATCTTTACAATTATTCTTGTGATACTCACACCAATTCCAAGTGCACAATTAACACCGAGTGAAACTAGAATTCTTCTTCAACTTCAAACTCTTCTTGAATTTCCTCAAGTTCTTCATAAATGGAACAATCTCACCAACTTCTGCAACATCCCTTCATCACCATCATTCAGCATTATCTGCTCAAAGAATCATATAACAGAATTAACCATCATCGGTAACAAAACAAAACAAGACCAGTTTCTTGGAGTTCAAGTAATCTTTCACAAAGATTTTCTATTGAATCTTTTTTCACTATTTTAACAAAACTTTCAAATATGAAGGTTTTGTCATTGGTGTCACTTGGTTTGTGGGGTACATTACCTTCAAAAATCAATAGGTTTAAGTCACTTGAAGTTTTCAACATTTCATCAAATTTTTGTATGGAAAAATTCCATCATCAGTTTCTTCAATGACAAGTCTCAAGAGTCTTGTTTTGGCTGATAATTTTTTCAATGGAAGTGTTCCTAATCTTAAAAGATTAGTCTCTCTTGAAGAGATTAATTTTGTTAATAACAGATTAGGACCTGAATTTCCATCATTTTTGTTCTCACTTCCTTTGCTAAATCACCTAAACTTGGCTTCAAATCAATTCAATGGTTCAATTTCTTTGAATATATCTTGTGATTCTGCTCTTACATTTGTTGATATCTCAAACAATTTTCTACAAGGAAATGTTTCATCCTGCATTGATTCGAATTCGTTGAATCGAACGATAGTTTATTCCGGTAATTGCTTATTAAGCAGAAATCTCAGTGATCAACATCCATCTTCATATTGCAATAAATCGACGGCCTTTTCTACTAAGTCGACAAGATTTGAGAGACGGAATGAATCAAAGATGCAACTAGGAACAATACTTGGTATTGTTGGAGGTTTTGTTGGAATTGTAGGACTTATGATTATACTTTTTCTTTTCATTTCGAAAAAGTCCGAAACAAAAAATGCAGTAAAATCTGTTGATGATAGAGTTTCTGTCACTGCATATTCAAGACCAAATATTTTTACAAGTAAGGTCACAATTTCATACACTCACATATTTCCTATGATCATATGATAAATAAGTGCATAAGTAGTTTACAAAAATCTTAGCTTTTTATTTAAGCTATGCCTTAATTTGTGTTTTCTTTTGTCTGTAAATAGGGAATAATGTTCCAAAGCTAATGAGGCTAGCTTCAATTGGATTAAGACCATACCACATTTTCACAATAGAAGAAATTGAAGATGCAACCAATAAATTTGATCCATCAAATCTAATAGGAGAAGGATCACAAGGGCAGGTAAAGTAATTTGAATTTCATAACCATATAGCAAGATATCAAAAATATTTTTTTCGATTTTTTTATCGACAAATGTTAGTGTATTTCACGATCATATTTTACCATCTTGTCATGTTACGTCGTAAAATTTAGTTTATCGTATGACTAGACGGTGAAATATGATTTCGACATATGTATTCATGCTATCACTATATAATTTCGGAATTGCGGTGATGTTTATACAGCTATATAAAGGTAAGGTCAAAGATGGTTCAAGGGTGATGGTTAATATTGTAAAACTAAAGCAGAAGAGTTTGAGCAAAATCTATGATGAGAACTTGAAGGTGTTACCTTGTTTAAGGCATAGGCATTTGGTGAGTGTGTTAGGACACTGTGCCATTACTTATAAGGACAATCCCAACATGACAAGCACAATATTCATTGTATCTGAGCATATCTCAAATATGTCATCATTGAGGATATATCTTACAGGTAACAAACATTCACATAATAATCCTTTAATTTTTATATGCTGTCAGTGTAAAACGCTTTAGAATTCGTTATGACTGTGCAAAAACACTTTACACTGACAGATAGGAGAAAAATGCTGAAGTGGAAACAAAGAATGACAATTATGATAGGAATTGCAAGAGGAATTCAATACTTACATAGAGGAGTTAATCATGGAATATTTGGAAACAACTTAAAGATTGAGAATATTCTATTGGACAATAATCTCAATCCAAAAGTTAGTGGATATAGCATTCCATTTCCATCCAAGGTTAGAAGAACAAATTACTATGTAATTATTTGACTCATTCATCACTGCTTCATATTAATTAGTCTCTAATCTATGATATCTTACTTTCTTAATTTTCAGAAAGGTTCTGAAAAAAAACTTAAAGAACAAAATTCACACAATCATATTGGCAGGTAATTTTCTTCATCAGTGTAAACTAGTTTCACAACGACGCCAATAAAAATCCAATATTTTGTAGTTAGTTTAATAAACGGCTATAATATAGGCGTGCATGGAAATATAAAAAAGATTCTTATTGGATATCAGTGTAAAACTATTTGACACAGATAATGCATCTTTATTAAACTCTTTTGTTCTTAACATATAGTATCATTTTCTCATTCATTTAAATATGCAGCATCAATAATGCAGAAAAGGAAGACATATATCAATTTGGTGTGATTCTACTTGAAGTTATAACTGGGAAACTAATTACATCTTCTATTGAAGTAGAAGTTTTGAAATATGAGGTATACTATACATTACATATCTTAATATTAAATGTTCACAAATCATAAGATATACTAATTAATCTTAATTATATGTTTGCTTTATTTTTCATGTTTTATTATGTTCAGCTTGAGAGAGGTTTATCTGAAGTTGCATCACCAACTGCATTGAGGAGCGCAATCGATCCTTCTCTTCATGGAACTTATACACACGAATCGTTAAAGACTGCAATTCAGATCACCGTCAATTGTCTCAATAAGGTTCCCGGTAATCGTCCTTCGATAGAAGATATTCTCTGGAATCTGCAGTACTCCATGCAAGTTCAAGAGGCAAGGTCTAGCATAACATCATCATGAAAATGTTCTAACTTTGCAGCCAAGATATTTGTTCATAAACAATGAAGTGTCTTGTAAATATATGTTTTCTCGAATAAGGTCATCATTTTCAACATCAAGGCCATGTTTGGATAAACAAATTAATTTGCAGCTTATTATAGTATTAATGTTTATTATCATGATAAATACTCACGCATAAGTTATTTTTATAACCAAAAATAAATTCTTTGTTTTGGTACAAGATATAAGTTGTTTTCAAAAGATATTGGAGAGGTTATGAAAATGATTTGAAAACTACTTATGACCATGTCATAAGGTGTTGTGTTTTTTATAAGTTCTCTCGCAGTCTTACAATAGTTTATGCTATAGTAACCAATCCAAACAAGTTAAGTACCTAACAAATTTGGCATGCCTTTAGTCAAATGATCAATGATTATCAATTCAGTACTAATATCATTGATCTTCTAGTTGTTTCATGTAAACCTCTTCTTCTAAACCGTCATTCAAAAATGCAGTTTTCACATCTATTTGATGTAGCTCTAAGTCAAAATTAGTAACTAATGCTAAAATGATGAGAAGAGAATCCTTTTAAAATACCGGAAAACAGTCTCCTTGTAATCGATTCATATTTGTTCCATATATATTTTATTTATCAATAAATATGTTAAACTAATGCTAAGGTAAATATTTGTTCCAAATTTTTTGTATTAATCAATGATAAATATTTGTTACGTATTTATTGATGTATCAACAACAAATGTTTGTCTTGCTTTTCTCTTCATATTCATCAAACAACAAAATGTTGTTTAGTTATTTATTTTATGTATCAATGACAAATATTTATCTTGTGTTTTTTGTTTTTAATTATAAGGGATTAATATATTTTTGTCATTTTCTTTTGGGTCAAATATATTTTTAGTTCCTATAAAAAATTTCAGCAAGTTTTGGTCCTCAACATTTGCTATCCAAAGTGTCTGGTTAACATTCTTTGAAGTTCTTGAACAATGGCTTCACATCCAAACGTCCAGTAAATCTTTTCATTCTTCATTAGACTTTATTTTATAAACTATTATTATCTTGGTAACCTCCAAATGCAGGTTTTATTTTAACTATCCCACGATGGTAGTTCAGCCACAAAATAAGTAAAGTTTGATCAAGAATTATTCCCACAAAAAAAATATAACTAGGGTTCTCCCAAACGATTTGTCTTACACGATGAAGTTTATTAACTACTTGAGATTAATGTCTTAATTAAGGATGAACATTTTATTACATTCAATGTAACAACCCGTTTTTCCAAGGCCAGAAAAGGCTCTATATTTTTTTTTTGTACACAATCAGAGTTACGCATAAAAAGATTTTAAATGAGCCGACATTCAAATATACAAAAGAACTCATTACCAAAAGGTGCTTCGACAAGCAAAGTGTATTCCTGAATAATTACAATCCAAGTCTAAGTATTCGAATACTTACAACAAAACTAGTTAGAATCCTATGCCTAACCCAAAAAGCACGGTGCACAACACACCGGCGCATAGTCTAACCACTCTAAGCTAAAGCTCCAACCGCTCACTAGGGCCTGGAACAGCCACCGTCGTCACCACGACCTAACCCATCATCTGGGTGGGATGAGCCCGCAAATGAAAGAAAGGGTCACCACAAAATATATAGTATGTATATATAACCAGTGCGAAAGATTGTACACATAACAATAATTCCACAAACACAAGAGAAAACTCTTAACCACCAAAGCAAATCCCCACCAACGGGTTTATATATATAATGCACACCAAGCCTAATGCAGACTTCTACAATGAGTGTGGTAGATTCCCCATTACCACATGCATATGAATTCCGGAAGTCAAATAATCATCATCAATAAAACCACAAAGGGTTAGAGTGGATCCATTCCCGATAATCGCACTCTGCAGTCCATTCCCGATAACCGCTTATTGGACTCAATAAATCCCGTAGGATTAAGGTGGATCCATTCCCGATAATCGCACCCCGTGATCCATTCCCGATAATCACTTACTATGAATGCATGAGCATACGTTTCCCCTTATATGCTAATGCAACACATACATATCGTACACGCATATGTAATCACACCACAACAACACATACATATACATCTAGTCATATGTATTTAATCACCTGTTCATACACATATTTCACCAAACATACGTAAGACAACAAATCATGTATTTACCACGATCTCATATCGAGAATACATCACAACAACATGCCAAGCACACCACAATTGCATACACAGCAAAACAAAGCATGTCGTAACCGTTTTAAAGACGGAAATAAAGTGGAGCCCTTACCTCGGCAAGCTTCCGTTTATTAAAACTCGTCCAAACAACACAACGCGCTTCCTAAAACAAGCAGCGTACCATCAATACATTGTTTCCCAACCAATCGTATTGAAACTAAACCAAGAACCCCAAAAACTTAAAGGTTCCTAAGGAAAAAGACTCTTTTGGATACCATACCGAAAACTACCGTATTGATCAACCCCCATGAGTTATTTGTACTATTTTTAGGACCCAAAACAATTGTCAAAAGTCTTAAATAATTTGAAATGCAAAATGGCCGTTTTCTTGCGTTATAAGCTACGTACTTTCCGAGTACCCGAAAAACTCGTTTCCAATCCCAACCACTTCCATAAATTAATAAAAAGGGATTAGAAAGTTAAAAACCAAGTTTAGAAATCAGAATCCAAAATTTCAACTCTCAGAGCTCGCCCTGGCGAGTTGGTGGCGAGTGAAGGCAGTGAGGACTGGTCTAGCTCGCTCTGGAGCTCGCCCTGGCGTGTTGTCATGACCTGTGACACTCGCCCTGGCGAGTAATCACTCGCTCAGCGAGTTGCACCTGTCATGACAGCAAAAGACAGCAACTCACACCACCTTTTTCCACCCAAGCCTAGTTTGATTCTATTAGTTCCCAACACTTTTTCAAGGCACAAAAGCAAACCATTTTCATAAGCAAGCAATTCGTTTCCGAAAGCTTGTTGGTTGCTTCGAGTGCAAGTTATTTGATTTTCATTTCCAAAATCAAAACCAAATCCAAGCACAAGTTTTATTACGGGCCTTAACCGTCCGGTAATCATTTTCAAACATGTTTTCAAGGTAAAAAGTAACACCACATGTCACAAGAGTTTTAAACCACTTTGACCCCAAAAACACTACTCAAAACACTTAGGAAATATTTTCATAAACCCCAAAATATTTTTCATCGGATTTTCTAAAACAAAACCATACCACGCATTTCCCTTTTGCCCAAAGGTTCAAAGACAACTTTTCTTTTCAAAACCTTACAACATAACCTCATGTAATTGATCAATACATAAACCAACCAAAACCCTAACTTTTCTCATGAGATTTTTCACCAACTCATGGAAAACAAACATAACAAAGCCTACACATGCTTACTAAACCCTCATGAACAACATTCATGAAACAAAAACCATGTAAAGTAACATTTCCTAACAACTCCACATGAGAACATAAACCCAAAACTCCTAAACTCTATAAGTCTACCAACCTATGAGATGAGAAGAGAGGGTTACCTTTAGAAAGTGATTCTCTACAATTTTCCTCAAAGCTTCCAAGCTTGAAATGGAGTGAAATGGTGAAGAATGGAAAATTTGTGAAGGTTGGAAAGAAAGAAATGGAGTTCCACGTGAAAGAGAGAAAGAATGAGATGATTTGTGATTTTCTTAAGTCCACAAGTCACTAAACCTCCTTACTATGCCAAAGGCTCTTGATAGCCAATCCACCATTGGATCAAAGTCAAAAGTCCAAGCTTAAACCCTAGCCATTGGATCAATTTACTTTATGAGAAAGTCACAAGATTTAATCAACTCTTCCATAACAAGTCACGTGTTCAGCTCTCGCGCGTCGCGACGAACGTAAACCACAAAAACATAAAACCTACGGAGATAACGTCTAACGTTTAACATTTCCAAAACTTATCGCCGAAACTTTTTCCGCGACTGTAATTTTCTTCCATACCTTAGAAAATTATTCTCAGAATATATCCTAACTCGCGCAGATATATGAAACTTCCATCCGAAACCTCACTCAAAACAGACGCAGTAAGATTTTCCATCAGCGGGTAAAATCCTACTCGTTTTTCCAAAAACAAGAATAATCCAAAACTCGTCATTCTTACTTCACAGAAATCTCCTCATACTTAAAAGAGGACTACGACCCGAAAGTCTGTGCCTTTCCAGCGCTCGGGCACAAAACAGACTCCGTTTCAGCAAAAAACTCATTAATGCGACGATACTCACAAAACCGCCTCACCAAAAACCCTAAAACTCGTAGCCGACACTAGAGTTCCTTAGAAAAACCGCACAGTAAAATCTTGGGTCTTACATTACTACCCTCCAAAAAGAAGTTTCGCCCTCGAAACTAAAGGTAAGAGTAACAATTCAACTAATTATTACCATCACCAACACAACAAAATCCCTCAGGATTAGGTGCAGCCACACAAATGCTAACACCAACACACTGGCACAACCGTGCACCAACCGCAACCCTTAACAAGATCGCAAAGGTTTCAAACTCTAGTCACAAGCTAGACATCCCACAATGAGTCCACCACTTAAAATTTACTTTACCATGAAGGTTCAAACACTCTAGTTCCCCAAGGATCCTAGGTCAACATGACAAATTCCCGAGGTCACCTTTTTCCGCCTCCGCGGCATAGCCCACTCCATTAGTTTCACACGAAGTTGTGAGTGGCTACCCTCCAAAAAGAAACACTGGAGTTCTCTGTGCATCACCAAAGCTAGCAAAACTAGTCAATTCCAGTCAACACGATCCCGTCTACTATCAACAATAAATTAAGGACGGCCAGTCCCTCAATTTGTCAATAGATAATCGACAATCATGGTGATGGTTTAGACCCTCTTTACCCAACTTAAGTGATACTGCATTCCACTTGTGCTCAAGGTCCTCCGAGTCACAAGGGTTCCACAATTCCTTCGAGGTTTTTCATAATGTTTCCCTCGATCTCTTACGAATACAAGGTCGAAGTCGTAAGACACAACACTCAAAATATATCGTTCAAGCTCTCATGATTCCACTCATGAAACATCCGTTGAACATCATTCAACAGTAACATAATGCTATCACGGCAATTACCACCAAAACCATTACATTCCGAACAAGTTGTCTTCTCTATAGAAGAATTTTCCGCTCTACCGATATCCATCAGTCCGCAACTCAGTGAATACGCCGAACCGTCTACTCACATACGAATCTCTTTCCAATCACGACTTAAATAATACCACCCCAACCCCCGGTTGGTGATTACACTCCCCACAGTTTTGGCACCTGCCAAACTAAACCATCTACTTCTCTTGGACTCCCTTATCCAAATCTCCAATTCCCCAGAATCGGTCCCTTATATGTTCACATTACTTCCAAAACGACACTTAGATGAATCTCGCGTGCCTTAAACAAACGTTTATCCTCGTCGACGGCCATCGTCGGCGCACATCCTCTTTACAACGTATTCTCATTCTATTCATGAACTCTCCTGAGTTCCTTTTTCTCTTACAATTAAATCCTCTCTTACTCAAAAGAGCTTGTCACCCTGACCATTCTTAATTATTCCCAACATCACCCTTTCTGTCGAGATACCTACTTCCAAAATAAATCTTAAGGTACTCATCACATCACTATTGTTCCACTGTCCATGTAGACCATATCCGCATTCCTTTACTTACTCAATACAGATTTCCATTATGCTACGTCCTTCTTCATTGTAACCACTACAATGAATCGAAGCTCTACCAGCTTCCACCAAACTTTGCCACTAGACAATTGCTTACCCTTTAGTATTACTGCATACAACACATGCACCGCCATGACATCCATTCAGGTGGTGCTTTCGAATCCTTAATATACACGCACAATCATAATTTTCCAAATTACGTGGGAGGAAATTTCCATTCGCAAATCCTCCATTGACATAAGCCACATTCTCATGTGCTTCTCTCTTACTCATTCTCAACACGGCTTTCCAATGGCTAACATCCTCTGCGACTAATCTCATCGATCTACTAATTTGCAATTTTTTTCAGTTCAACAACAACCTAAAGTTGGTTCCCAAACCACCATGACACATAACTTATTGGTTCCAAACAACATCTTTTATTTCCCACACACAATCCAAATACGCTCGTTCCACATCAACTTGTTTCCAATCAAGCACACTCTTCTCCATTCGATTGGTCCTTCATCATCGTGACTATTCTAAAGTTATAAAGTCTGTTCCCTCCGGGGAATCAATTTCCAGATCCCAAGTTCCAGCTAATCTTGCTCTTACATCTAGTCACTCATCGTTTTCTTATTCACTTCTAACCTTTACTAACGATCATCAATTGTACTCTTCATAATCGAACGCCCCAATAAATTAATTCCTCAAGTTCCTATTAAGTATTTCACTATGCATAACTATCTCTAGTCTTACCATCGTCATGTCACTATAATTTACTTTCAAATCAACATACCTTACTCATACATCAAGCCATGAAACACTTATCTCAAATCTTAATGCTTGGCCTATCAAGACAGCTACCAACGCACAACACCTTGCTATGATTTTATTCTTAGTAAGTTCGATATCCAAATCAAACTCTTGAATCTAATCTTCAAGAACTCTAAAAACTCGTCGTACCATCCATTTAATCCTAATACACAATAAAAGTCCTTCCAACTATCGACTTTCATTGTCTTAGTATTCTTACTAACGAACTCCTTTTCTACTCAACCACGACATTCTTAGAAAATATCCAAAAATTCTCGTCCATAACTTGAATTTACTCAAAACTTGCCCACCTCAACTCTCATGGTATCATAAATTCAAGCTGCTACTTAGTCCTTCAACCATTTTGGTTGATCAAAAACGTTAACTTATATGCACATCCACACAGGATCTCTACTCAATCTTGACTAATCTTTTCAAACTACTCAAAAAGTTTACTTTCTCTTATGGTTTACCTGTCCATAATTAATAATTCTAACTTACACTACTAAAATTCTCAAGGTATTTCCATACTATACACCTCCAGCATCACCTATTAGCGATGTGTAAATCACTTTCTAAGGTTGAACTCCCCGTTCTTACCATGGAAATCACTCCAAAAAAAAATACCTTTATCCAACAGTCCACCACCTATAGTTTTGTCTCACATTGACATCTATACTTACTATCTCCCGAACTATGTATAGATTGTCACATATCAAAGTGATACTTGGTCTCCTACCTTCAATCATCACGAGATTCATCCTTACAAATTTTAGTTCCGAATCTAATTCATCTCGCATACTAAAATTAAACCCTTAAGGTACCCATCGTTCGCGCAACCGTCTTCTAACACCACCAAGTTCATTTACTCTTGACGCGCAATGCACTTTATTTCCAATACAAATTGCCCCAATGATTATCCAATCATTGTAATTAAATCCAACTGACATCTCTGCATGCTCCACCATTCTACAATGGTTGCATCCTCTTGACAACTGAATGACTTCATCAAGTCTCGTCCGAACTCACTAGAACGGATATCCAGCACCTTCTTCAAAGGTGTCCCAATCTGATCCTTACTTGCAATCCTTTATCAGTCGACGTCCACACGTCCGTACTCAACACCTCCGGGTGACAACGACCCATGCCAATTCAAGTTCATCGAATTTCTTCCAAGAATCCTTTGTGGTTCTCGTTCGCCTCAAGTCCATCCTCCTCGGACCACTCTGTCTAAGGAATTCAGAGACACTCGTCGACTAAATTCGACCAAGGCTCGGGGTTTCACAATTCCACTTACTGAAGCCTCACTCCCTGCATTACCTCAGTAAGACACAAACCAGTGTCTAGGCATATCCCATGCTAAACACAAAAACATACCACATAACCCATAACACAACAAAAACAATCGCTAGAACTAACACAACTCTAGCTATGTTCTAACCGACTCTGGACTAACGACTCAAGTATACACTTTCCCTTTGAAGATTTAAAGCCGTGCTCTGATACCAATTGTAACAACCCGTTTTTCCAAGGCCAGAAAAGGCTCTATATTTTTTTTTTGTACACAATCAGAGTTACGCATAAAAAGATTTTAAATGAGCCGGCATTCAAATATACAAAAGAACTCATTACCAAAAGGTGCTTCGACAAGCAAAGTGTATTCCTGAATAATTACAATCCAAGTCTAAGTATTCGAATACTTACAACAAAACTAGTTAAAATCCTATGCCTAACCCAAAAAGCACGGTGCACAACACACCGGCGCATAGTCTAACCACTCTAAGTTAAAGCTCCAACCGCTCACTAGGGCCTGGAACAGCCACCGTCGTCACCACGACCTAACCCATCATCTGGGTGGGATGAGCCCGCAAATGAAAGAAAGGGTCACCACAAAATATATAGTATGTATATATAACCAGTGCGAAAGATTGTACACATAACAATAATTCCACAAACACAAGAGAAAACTCTTAACCACCAAAGCAAATCCCCACCAACGGGTTTATATATATAATGCACACCAAGCCTAATGCAGACTTCTACAATGAGTGTGGTAGATTCCCCATTACCACATGCATATGAATTCCGGAAGTCAAATAATCATCATCAATAAAACCACAAAGGGTTAGAGTGGATCCATTCCCAATAATCGCACTCTGCAGTCCATTCCCGATAACCGCTTATTGGACTCAATAAATCCCGTAGGATTAAGGTGGATCCATTCCCGATAATCGCACCCCGTGATCCATTCCCGATAATCACTTACTATGAATGCATGAGCATACGTTTCCCCTTATATGCTAATGCAACACATACATATCGTACACGCATATGTAATCACACCACAACAACACATACATATACATCTAGTCATATGTATTTAATCACCTGTTCATACACATATTTCACCAAACATACGTAAGACAACAAATCATGTATTTACCACGATCTCATATCGAGAATACATCACAACAACATGCCAAGCACACCACAATTGCATACACAGCAAAACAAAGCATGTCGTAACCGTTTTAAAGACGGAAATAAAGTGGAGCCCTTACCTCGGCAAGCTTCCGTTTATTAAAACTCGTCCAAACAACACAACGCGCTTCCTAAAACAAGCAGCGTACCATCAATACATTGTTTCCCAACCAATCGTATTGAAACTAAACCAAGAACCCCAAAAATTTAAAGGTTCCTAAGGAAAAAGACTCTTTTGGATACCATACCGAAAACTACCGTATTGATCAACCCCCATGAGTTATTTGTACTATTTTTAGGACCCAAAACAATTGTCAAAAGTCTTAAATAATTTGAAATGCAAAATGGCCGTTTTCTTGCGTTATAAGCTACGTACTTTCCGAGTACCCGAAAAACTCGTTTCCAATCCCAACCACTTCCATAAATTAATAAAAAGGGATTAGAAAGTTAAAAACCAAGTTTAGAAATCAGAATCCAAAATTTCAACTCTCAGAGCTCGCCCTGGCGAGTTGGTGGCGAGTGAAGGCAGTGAGGACTGGTCTAGCTCGCTCTGGAGCTCGCCCTGGCGTGTTGTCATGACCTGTGACACTCGCCCTGGCGAGTAATCACTCGCTCAGCGAGTTGCACCTGTCATGACAGCAAAAGACAGCAACTCACACCACCTTTTTCCACCCAAGCCTAGTTTGATTCTATTAGTTCCCAACACTTTTTCAAGGCACAAAAGCAAACCATTTTCATAAGCAAGCAATTCGTTTCCGAAAGCTTGTTGGTTGCTTCGAGTGCAAGTTATTTGATTTTCATTTCCAAAATCAAAACCAAATCCAAGCACAAGTTTTATTACGGGCCTTAACCGTCCGGTAATCATTTTCAAACATGTTTTCAAGGTAAAAAGTAACACCACATGTCACAAGAGTTTTAAACCACTTTGACCCCAAAAACACTACTCAAAACACTTAGGAAATATTTTCATAAACCCCAAAATATTTTTCATCGGATTTTCTAAAACAAAACCATACCACGCATTTCCCTTTTGCCCAAAGGTTCAAAGACAACTTTTCTTTTCAAAACCTTACAACATAACCTCATGTAATTGATCAATACATAAACCAACCAAAACCCTAACTTTTCTCATGAGATTTTTCACCAACTCATGGAAAACAAACATAACAAAGCCTACACATGCTTACTAAACCCTCATGAACAACATTCATGAAACACAAACCATGTAAAGTAACATTTCCTAACAACTCCACATGAGAACATAAACCCAAAACTCCTAAACTCTATAAGTCTACCAACCTATGAGATGAGAAGAGAGGGTTACCTTTAGAAAGTGATTCTCTACAATTTTCCTCAAAGCTTCCAAGCTTGAAATGGAATGAAATGGTGAAGAATGGAAAATTTGTGAAGGTTGGAAAGAAAGAAATGGAGTTCCACGTGAAAGAGAGAAAGAATGAGATGATTTGTGATTTTCTTAAGTCCACAAGTCACTAAACCTCCTTACTATGCCAAAGGCTCTTGATAGCCAATCCACCATTGGATCAAAGTCAAAAGTCCAAGCTTAAACCCTAGCCATTGGATCAATTTACTTTATGAGAAAGTCACAAGATTTAATCAACTCTTCCATAACAAGTCACGTTTTCAGCTCTCGCGCGTCGCGACGAACGTAAACCACAAAAACATAAAACCTACGGAGATAACGTCTAACGTTTAACATTTTCAAAACTTATCGCCGAAACTTTTTCCGCGACTGTAATTTTCTTCCATACCTTAGAAAATTATTCTCAGAATATATCCTAACTCGCGCAGATATATGAAACTTCCATCCGAAACCTCACTCAAAACAGACGCAGTAAGATTTTCCATCAGCGGGTAAAATCCTACTCGTTTTTCCAAAAACAAGAATAATCCAAAACTCGTCATTCTGACTTCACAGAAATCTCCTCATACTTAAAAGAGGACTACGACCCGAAAGTCTGTGCCTTTCCAGCGCTCGGGCACAAAACAGGCTCCGTTTCAGCAAAAAACTCATTAATGCGACGATACTCACAAAACCGCCTCACCAAAAACCCTAAAACTCGTAGCCGACACTAGAGTTCCTTAGAAAAACCGCACAGTAAAATCTTGGGTCTTACATTCAACGGTACGATACATTTAAATTCTCACACTCAACAAAATACAAATGTTAAATTTTCGCACACCATCATCGAAGTTCTAAGTTGTTTCAATGGATATATATATATATATATATATATATATATATATATATATTCAAAATTACATATTTTTATTGTAATTTTATTATCAGGCAAACAAATCTATCAAACCGGATTAAATCGTATATCATCAATTTAGTTTAGTTTATTTTTGTTTCTCTTTTAAAAAGTACTAGAAATTAAACAAAATCGAACATATGTTGATTTTGGCGATTTTGACATTTCTTTTCATTGAAAACCAAATCAAACTAACTTGTTACACCCCTAGTGAAAATCGCTAAAATCGTAACAAATGTTTTATTCAAAATCGAATCATACTGACACAAATAGTTACCTCCTTTAAATTTCATATTTGTAACAGTTAAGTTATTTTATTACTTAAAAATCCTTCTACATTTGCCCCAATCTAAAATCCTTACAATTTTGTGCTCTTTACCGATTCAATTTCTCAATACCGATTCAATTTCTCAATTTTAGTATGGTACACATGCACTATTGGAAACAAAGAGGTGTTTAACATTAATTTCGGGTTCGCAACATTATATTGTTGTTCTTTGTTTTTATTGTTGTTTTTTTTAGATGTTAGCGTTGTTGATATTCAAATACGATTGTGTATGGAATTTCATTTTCTTCTACTTGTTGTCAATTTGTCCTCTAAATTGTTCTTCAATACTATGACTATGAATTTGAAGATTCTATGTTTCAATTTGTGAATTTTGTAGATTCTATAATGCATTTTGAAGATTCTGTTAATGAAGTAAAAAGGAACAAAATGAAGTACATTATAAACTCTTTCAAAAACTTATAGAATTAATCTAAATTCTAAACTATAAGAACAAAATGAAGTAGATTCTGAATTGTTTTGTTATGTTACTAGTAGTAATCACTACACATGTCAAGTTGTGCAACCACAGGCTAAATGCAAAGAATCTTCAGATTGCAAAGGAAAATCCTAAAAAATAATATTACAGGAGAATAAAACAAAATCCGCATACTTTGCAAGGGGTAAGATCTATTCACCCTTTTCTTTTTTTCCTTCTACATATTTCTTTTGTTAATGAATCAAATTTCATGCTTAGCTTTGTAATCATTTTTCTATTGTGCCAATTTTTGGGGAAAAAATTGTATGCTGATTATAATATACATACAAATAACATAGTCGTATTGTTTAAGTTTTGTAATTTTGTTTAAATTGTTTATAAGTAAGGTTAGTAATATTGGCATCACACACAATTTAAACAATCTACAAAATTGAAAATGTTCAAAAAACTTACTTCTCCCAAGGAATATCTGGACCTGGAACAGACATTGATAAGAATGATGTTGAAGAAGAAAAAGAGCGTTGATGAAGCAGAATGTTGAAGAGTGTTGTGTGAAATGAAAACATAACAAACCAACAGATAAGATATATGCTAACTAACTCTGATCTCTTTTGTTTTACTTGATTGTGAGAATTTGGTTCCAAAAAAACATCAAGTAATATGTGTTTTTTGGAAGTGAAAAAGCTAAGTGTTTGGTTCAAAAAACACATCGAACAACAATCTAACTTTGGTTTTCCTCCGACTTGAGACAAAAAAATAAGCTCTGCCATCATGCATGTGATTATGTTGATGATGTGTGAGATAGAAGGGAGTGTTGCGTTGGGGATTATGATGTGTGAGATAGAAAAGGAGTGTTGGGGATTTAGAAGACGAAAATATTCTTAAACTTTGCTTTTTCTACCTTTCATTTTATGTGAGTTAGTCAAAATGGAAAGTGTAAAAATTTGAATCATTTTTGGAGGGAAAAACTTCTCAAACTTTGGTTTTCTTAGCTTTTGTATGTATGACTTTATTAGTTAGTCAATTAGCAGGCAGCTATGCAAGAGGAAATTGATGCCCTCCACTCTAATAACACTTGGACCCTTGTTCCGCGCCCTCTTGATGCAAATGTTGTAGGATCAAAATGGGTTTTCCGAACCAAACTTAATGAAGATGGAAGTATTGATCAATTCAAAGCTCGCCTAGTAGCCAAAGGCTACACTCAAATTCATGGTCATGATTTTGGAGAAACATTTAGCCCAGTTGTCAAAGCTCCCACCATTCGTGTCATTCTTTCTTTAGTTGTACACTTCAAATGGCCTCTTAAACAATTAAACGTCAAAAATGCATTCTTGCATGGAACATTAAATGAATGTGTTTACATGGAACAACCACCAGGTTTTGAACATCCACACTTCAAAAATCATGTTTGTCAATTTCACAAATCTCTTTGTGGTCTTAAACAAGCTCCGCGCGCTTGGTTTGAAAAGTTGTCTACTTGTCTCTTTTCTCTTGTCTTTATTTTTAGCAAAGTTGATCCATCCCTATTTATTCTTCGTCGCAACACAAACTTCACCTTTTTACCTGTCTATGTAGATGACATAATCCTCACTGGCAACACTCCTTCCTTTATTTCTCACCCTATCCAACAACTTCATGAAAAATTTGCTCTAAAAGATTTAGGGCAACTTCATTATTTCCTCGGCATTGAAATCAAGTATTTTTGTGGTGGCATCACCATTTCTCAAACCAAATACGCACATGACCTTCTAAAAAGAGCAAATATGCTTGATGCCTCAAAAATCAACAATCCTATTGCTACAAAACCAAATCAACTTCCAGATGATGACAAGCTAGTTGACGCTACTGAATATATATCGTCGTTTATGTGAATCTCTTCAATATCTCACTTTCACTCGACCTGACTTAACCCATACTGTCAATCTTGTGTGCCAACATTTTCAAAAGCCAACACAAAAAGATCTTCGAGCCGTCAAACACATTTTGCGTTACATAAAAGGAACTTTAACACATGGTCTTCGTTACTTAAATCAAAGTTCTCTTAATCTTATTGTTTTTTGTGATGCAGATTGGGCGGGCTGTCCAACAACTAGAAGAAGCACAACCGGATTTTGCATATATCTTGGATCACACTGTATATCATGGGCTTCAAAGAAACAACCTACAGTATCTCATTCAAGTGCTGAAGCTGAATATAGAGCTTTAGCAACAACAACAGCTGAACTTACATGGCTTCAATATTTACTACACGACCTCGGCATCCCGCTTGAACATCGTCCACTAATTTTTTGGGACAACCAAAGTGCGATTCACATGTCTCACAATCCGGTCTTCCATGCCTGCACCAAACACATTGCCATCGTTTATCATTTTATTAGAGAAAAAGTTACTGTTGGTGATCTCTGACTAAAATATCTACCTACGACTCAACAAATTGAAGATGTTTTCATGAAACCATTGCCTAAGGAATCCTTTTCTTCCTTTTGTCGCAAGCATGGCTTTCATTCTCTATCACTGCCGAGCTTGAAGGGGGGTGTAAAGAACCAAAACATGAGTACCTCAAGTCATGCCTCAATTGTAGCAGTTGACCAAATCAAACATAAGTAAGAAATAGAATAATATTAAACCGTTGGAAGATAATCTAAGTCAATGCACATCATTAATTCATGGTATAAAATCATACCAATCATGTACAACCTTACTCATTTAGATTTATGCTAATATATATTATTTCCTTATACTCCAAATAGAACCGTTGGAGCTATGTGTATATATACACATTGTAACCTTTGTACAACATAACAAACAAATATATTATACATTATATTATTAATAAAATAGCAATTTCTCTATTTTTCATTAAGAATGTCTATATTTATTAATCCAACAAGACTTAAAATAGTACACAGCAAAGGAAACTTATTAAGATTGACCAAAAAAAGAGGAAACTTATGAAGAAAATAAAGTCCACACATATTTTCAACTAACCTAAAAAACAAGATGCCAATATTTATAAAATAAAAAGACCATACATATTGTCAAAAGACCCAATTACGTACATGTTTTAGGTCTAATTATAAGCACCCCCAAATATAGCCAAGAATTCAACACACTCCTTTCTTTCTAAATTTCAGCCACCGCTAATATAGCACGCTGGATTTGTCCACAACTCCGATTTTTTAAAATTGCGGTTATTTCTTTCCTTCTAAATTAAATTTCAATAACAAACCACCCAAGCTAAATTAATTTCACTCATAACATATATCTTTACACTACAAGGGTTCCACCTAAACTTGAGGAGTAAAGAAGTGAAGTGTGAAACACACAAACGACCAACTAGTTGATAATATGTCAAAGATTCTAACACCATTTACTAAGCATATTCACCTGAAAACAATATTAACCGGAAAAAAAAAGAAAAAAAACACTCTTCAACAAACTCCTCCTCCTAAGGAAACAATCTTCTACACCACCTCAACCCTAACTTGCACATCACATCCACCGATACGCCCTTAACACCATAAACAAAGAACAACCTACTATATACCTGGACTTATATGACCACCCTTTAACCAAACACCCGACGAAACAAGGGGAAATGTAGACATACTTAAAATGTAGACATGATTAATAGGAGTTTGCCTAATAATGCACAAGTCCGACAAGTTTTTCACGATACATAAATTTATTTTCACTATTGACTCAATAAGTTTCACCATTTGATCAATATGTTGCCACTACAAGAAAATGATAATTTAGTGGCAGCACGTTTCCCTCACAAAGTGTTTAATTCCGCCAGAAAGTGAAAATTTCTTGGCGGAATCGTTCTGTCAAGAAAACATATATCAAGAAAACTCAAAAAATATCATTTGTTTTTCGGTTGTAGCATATACAAGAAAATTCCACCTGCAACTGAAACATTGAGGGACTCATATTCTCCTGTCACTGCAATGCTCACAAGCTCACATGCTAGTAAAAATATGAGTTACAACATAGGAGCACAAAACTTTTAACATAATGAGTTTATATACGTATTCTTAATTTTTTTTTTTCTTTCTAAAACTAATAACAATAGTAAAAAAAAATTAAAAATGAAATTAGTCAATTACAATAATTATTACACTTATAAAATTTGTTTTAAGGTTCAAAATATAAAGTTTACTCAATTTAATTTATATTACTTACTTGGTATGCCGAGTAGAGTCTGACTTCGCGCTTTTACCAAATGATATCCCAACCACACAACAACAATGTTTAACGTGCGGGTCGACGTCTATGCCAACGAACACTCCTAAATTATAATCATAAAAATTTAAAAGACTTAATAAAGTAAATAAAATATTACAAATAGACTAATATATTTTATGAATATTAATAGACTAAATTTTTAAAAAATAATACACTAAACATTTATATTTTAAATAGGCTAATATATATTATTATGAATATTAAAAGACTAAACTTTTTGAAAATAATACATTAGATACTTACATTTCAAATATGTATTGAATTGTTGGAGTGGAATGAGAAAAATTAGTGATATGAAGGTTTTGTAATGAAATGAAAGAGTGAATATATATACAGAGGGAGATAAAATAATGCCGTTGGACTATATGATTTGCTGGCGGAAATATAAAGTTCCTGGCGGAATAAACTGCCAATAAAAAATAAGTTGCTGGCGGAAATTTCCGCCACTAAGTCAGTCAAAATTGACAAATGCTGTCCTGGCAGAATATTCCGCCAATAAGTTTTAGCCATTGAATTTGAATTTCGTCCTACTAGTTCCTGGCGGTAATTTCCGCCAATAAGTTTTTTTATTATTTTTAAATATTTCTGATAAACATTGTGGCGGAATTGTTTATTTTGTGGCAAATTTTTCCGCCAATAACTTACTGACGGAAAATTCCCCCACAAACTGATTTTAAAATCTGTTTGTAAATAGGGGTTTTCTTGTAGTGGCATCTCATTTGATCCAATAGTGAGATTTATTGATCCAATGGAAATAACAAATTTGTATATGGTAAAAGACATGTATCACTTGTGTTTCATAAATTTGGCCGATTAAGAGTAATAGAAAAGCGGACAGACTGGCACCGGAGTAGTGCATATTCTTTTTACACAGTTGTAAAATTATTTTACATAATTAGTTCATATTCTTTTTTCTCTTTTTACTATACATAAACTTATTTTCACTATTGAATTAATGAGTTTCATCATTTGATCAATATGTCACTTCACGTCTCATTTGATCCAATAGTGAAATTTATTGATCCAATGAAAAAAACAAAATTTATATAGTAAAAAACATGTATCACTTATGCTTCATAAATTTGGCCGATTATGAGTAATAGAAAAGAGGACAGACCGGCACCGGAGTAGTCGTCGCCACACTAATACAAGAAAACCTATACTTTTACGGTTCAAAATCTGTTTTACCAAAATTTTTAGAGCCCAATACTTCCTTTTTAATTTGAGTGAAGACTTATCATTTTGATCACTTACGATAGTCTAGTATAATTCCTTATTAAAGTAAAACTTAAATTATTCTCTTACATTTTTTATACTGAGGACAAATTAATTTTTTTATTATAACATATCAAAAATTAGTTTGTCCTACTATAAAAATGTTAAGCTAATTTAGTCATAAAACTATTAACATTAGAAAATTGTGAAGAACTGCTATATACACAGTACATTTTGAGAATAAACTCCCCACTTTCCAATTTTCTGAAAGATTCCTATGTCACTTCATGTTCACTCATTCATTAATGACTTCAAATAAAGAATGAAACATGAGAAGCATTTAATTACCATAACCACTTTCCTAGGTAGTACTAGTAAGTTCCAGTCATGTAGTCAGCATTTGTTGTCCCTTGCTATGTGACAGGATTGAGGATTTACTAATTCATGTTAATATTGTGTGGTCCTGGTCCTGAGTATTGAACCCTTTTATGCCCTATTGACCTTTCTTACACCAATCAAAGTTTAGGTCTAAATTCTTATAAGAAAAAATAAGTTGAGGTCTAGAAGAAAATTAGATTATCTACTTTGAAATGAAAGGCTACATTAGTATAGATTGAAATGATAATCTGACTTAAAACAAGTTTTAAAAGAAAAACATCATCTACTTGTGTGAACTTTGTACTCAAAATTTGCTAGAATAAGTTCTATGACAACAAAAGCTAAACAGTGGGTCCACAACTCCTAATTTAATTGGTAGAAATGTAGAAATTGTTAGATCGAACATTATAATCGAAGCTCAAATCTTCTCTTCATTAGATGAACTATGATGTGGCAATGTGAGTAGCAAAAAAAATAGGTCAAGTAGATTATTTAAGCTATTGTATCATCATATTTAAGTTGATTTATTTCCATGTAACTATTACCATTGATGATTGATATCAAATTATCACCTTTTAATTTATTTTATCGTTTAATTATTGGCGGCCGTGGTCCTTTTCTCTTACGGAGGATGATGATGAGGATTTACTCAATGATGAAGACGCCATGAGTCAAGATGAGGAAGAGGTTTTGAGTTCGAGTTGGAGTGGAAGCTGTGAAGGAGGCGAGTTCCCTAACTTACGCGAGCCTAACGAGAAGAGAGTTCAGTCTACGAAGGGTTCGGGTTATCAGTCTGGATCAGTCCCACGCAGGCCGCAGAGAAAGAGACAAGGAGGAAGAAGGGGCACTACGGGAAGAGCATCCCTGCGCAACGACATAAATCGCGCCACTTGAAGTGCGTGCTTTACTTTGACTATCAGGCATGAAAATCTCGCTTTCTTTCTAGTACCGGATCAAAGATCGTTCCGGATTCGTCGGTCAGGAGTGAATCAGGCTTTGGGGGTCGGTAAGAACCATCAACTAATAAGGCGGGAGCTTTCGACTTGGACTTATTAATAGGGTAAATAGGGTTTTACTCCCTGCAATTTTTTTTTTAGGATTCCCACCCTGTAGTATGAAGATTCTATGAATCTACCCCTGGCTGCACATGTGGGCATATGATGAGGACAAAATCGTTACATGGCATGACACGTGGAAAATAATTAATTTTTTTTATTTTTTAAATTGCCACGCACGAAGAACAGATGAAGGAGAAATCAAAGAAATCGAACACGAAGAAGAATATAACGATGAGCGAATCGAAGCATGAAGATATCATATTAGAAAATTGTTGCCAATGTTGAAGGATAGCAATTCTATAAGCAGGTTTGTTTCGTCACTAAATACTCAAATTAGTCTTTGAAATCGTAGAACTATATCACTCTAGTTCCTCATGTTATCGATACCCATGAGTGTTTACACTATTCATGCTGTTTATAGAAGAGGGACTTGCATTCGAAAACTGAGGCAAGCCATTTGAAGCCACACTCAAAATTCAATCCGATCCAGCGGTTTTCAAAACAGGACATCCAAAATTATTCGGTTTTTTTAGATCGGTTTGCAATTTTTTTTAATCGGTTTGCAGTTTTGATTTGGATTGATTTGGATTTGAACACCCGTACAACTTTTCTATTACTACTCTCCTCAACATAACCGTTGAGCATCCCACATTTTATTGTTTTTTAATTCATTTGACCAATGTCTATATAATAAGTGCCAGCAACATCTATTTACTTCAAATATAAATTTTGTAATAAAAATTCATTTAAGTGCCAGCAATTCATATAAGAAACGGTCGTATGCAAATGCACCATTCTATTTAATGCACGCCAATTGTATATGAATTATCCATATACCTCAACACAAAAAGTGATTGGGAACCATGTAGCAACTCCAAAAAATAGGCGATATGAGTGCTCTAAGGTCCCTAATGAATATTTTAATAACTAAATTCACAACCTTATGATATAATTCAAATTAGAGAACTCAAACTCCTAACTATCAGTATACCAATATCATTCACTATTATGAAGAGTATATATACTATTGGACTTTGAACTTGAACTTTGCAGTAGAATAGAATAGATAGATGATTCATTTGATTTGATCAACACTACAAAACACAAAACAAACAAAGGTTAAGGGAATACAAGAGAGAGTGACATAACATGACATAACTCAAAAGTGTAGTAACCTTCCATGAAGAAGAGTGACATAACATTAATAAAACTAGTATCAAATGGATTATACAAAGAAGCACTTAAACTCTATTCCAACCTCCACTCTTCCTCCAACACTCCTCCTAACTCATTCACATTCCCCATTCTCCTCAAAGCATGTTCCAATCTCTGTCATCATTCCCCTTCCCAAACTCAAATCCTTCATGCCCATCTCTTTAAAACCGGTTTCCACTCCCACCCTCACACCTCCACTGCCCTCACCGCCTCCTATGCTGTCAATTCTCGCTCTTTCCCAGACGCTTTCAAACTGTTCGATGAAATGCCTCAACCAACTATCACCGCCTTCAATGCTGCACTTTCTGGACTTTCGCGGAACGGGCCTCGCGGTGAAGCTATTGGACTTTTCAGCAGAATTGGGCTTTTGAATCTTAGGCCAAATTCGGTCACCGTTGCGTCTTTACTCGCCGCACGTGATATAAAAATTGAAAGTCATGTGCAGCAGGTTCATTGCTTGGCGCTCAAGTTAGGAGTTGAATCTGATGTTTACGTTTCCACTTCGCTTGTCACTGCTTATTCGAAATGTGGAGGTTTGATTTCGTCGAATAAGGTTTTTGAAAATTTGCAGGTGAAAAATGTGGTTACTTACAATGCTTTTATGTCGGGGTTGTTGCAAAACAGGTTTCCTCGTGTTGTTTTTGATGTTTTTAAGGATATGATGACGAGTTTGGAGCAACAGCCGAATATGTTGACTTTGGTGTCTCTTCTTTCGGCATGTGCTACCCTTTTGAACATTCGTTTGGGGAAGCAGATTCACGGGCTTACTATGAAAATGGAAGCTTGTGATCATGTTATGGTGGTAACTTCACTTGTGGACATGTATTCAAAGTGTGGTTGTTGGGGTTGCGCTTTTGATGTTTTTAATGAAAGTAAAACGAGGAACTTGATCACTTGGAACTCTATGATTGCTGGGATGATGTTGAATTCAGAGAGTGAGAGGGCTGTTGAAGTGTTTGAGAGGATGATGGATGAAGGGGTTTTGCCTGATTCAGCAACTTGGAACTCTTTGATTGGTGGGTTTGCACAAAAAGGGGTGTGTGTGGAAGCTTTTAAGTACTTTAGGAAAATGCTGTTTGCTGGTGTGGCTCCATGTTTGAAGATTGTGACTACTCTTTTGTCTGCATGTGCTGATTCATCTGTGTTGCAAAGTGGGAAAGAGATACATGGGTATGCTTTGAGAATTTGTGTTGATAAAGATGAGTTTTTTGCAACTGCTTTGGTTGATATGTATATGAAATGTGGGTTTGTTTCATTGGCACGTTTTGTTTTTGATCAGTTTGATGCAAAACCAGATGATCCTGCATTTTGGAATGCAATGATAGGAGGGTATGGAAGGAATGGAGACTATGAATCTGCTTTTGAAATCTTTGATGAAATGTTGGCCGAAATGGTTCAACCAAATGGTGTAACATTTGTTAGTGTTCTTTCTGCTTGTAGCCACAGTGGTCAAGTTGAGAGAGGATTACATGTTTTCAGAATGATAAGAGAGTATGGTTTGGATCCAAAGCCCAAGCATTTTGGTTGTGTTGTTGATCTTTTGGGTCGATCTGGTCGGTTGGGCGAAGCTCGAGATTTGGTGCAAGAATTAGCAGAACCTCCTGCATCTGTTTTTGATTCTTTGCTTGGTGCATGTAGGTGCTACCTAGATTCTAATATTGGAGAAGAAATGGCCATGAAACTTCTTGACATGGAACCGGAAAATCCAGCTCCGCTGGTGGTTTTGTCTAACATATATGCTGCATTGGGAAGATGGAGAGAAGTAGAAAGGATAAGAAGCTTGATCACAGATAAAGGATTGGACAAACTTTCTGCTGTTAGCATGATAGAAGTTGCATGAAAATTTCTTACATTACATAGAAAAACTTGAAATGAAATGTTCTTTTTTCTTTATGATAACATAAAAGTTTGCTACATTTGGAGTATTCTTTGTGCCTATTTAAGCTTCCTTGCAAATCAGTGATTCAACATCTCTTTAACTGCAAATCCATAGTAATCGTCGAAATGGTAATCAGGTTCGTTGATGAAACACGAGATTACATCTCTCAGTGTGATGACACCAACTACTTGATCTTGTCCATCTACTGTGTAAATCCTGTGAATAGACTGTGAAGCGAGAGTGTGAATCACGCTGTCTAGAGTTGAGTCAGGCTTGCATGTTATAGGCCGAGTAACTTTTCCAGATTCATAGGATGCTGAGACAATTTTCTTCATGAAATCCATCACAGTGAGATTCCTAAAGTCAAAATAAAAGGATGGTGATTGGTGAAGGAGAAAATACATTTCAGTTGAGTAATAATTCTCTTACAAGCTTGTTTGATGAGTCATCAACATTTGCCACTTGTGCTTATTGTTTGTTTAACTTAAACAGAGAATATCATCCCCCAGCCCCCCCCCCCCCCCCCCCCACACACACACACACTATGAAGCAAAGGCACACAAACACGACACCATCACTGACACATCGACATTGTTAACAATTCGAGAAAATGTAACCACAAGTGTCAGTGTTGTGTCGAACACCACATTGTCAGACACTGGACACACAATCAATTTGAAGTACCGGTGCTACATAGCACACACATGCATATTTAGTGAACAATTTCATCTACCCTTGTTGATTAATATTTTTAAACTCGTTCTCAATCTTAGAGGTCAATGGTTTTGACCAGAGATACAATTCATGATAGAACATTATGTTCCCGTTTGATCGATATAATCCAGTCCACCTAGTTGTGGTTGTTATTTGTTTAACTGATTTTTTTTGGTTTAACCAAAGATGAACCCAACAACAGAATTTAATTTTTGAAACTGCAAAAAAAAAAAGTATCTGATTTTGGATTTTACAGGTTGGTGTGTTCCCCTAATTTTTTTAGAGATTTTCTACTGACTCACCTGAAATTGGAGAAAAGTTCAGGTTTTAGCAGCAAGTATCTAATGTCTCTTATGCTCAAGTTTCCAACAATTCTCTTTGTTGGCCCCTCTACTACTGGAAGGCCGCCAATTTGGTTATCCCTCATAATCTTGAAGGCTTCGAGAATCAATTCGTTGTTCTGGATGCTAATAACCTGGACAAGAAGAAATAATCTGTGTTTAAACCTCTGAGATGAGGGAAGCTGAAAATTTTAAACGCAGATCCTTACCTTATCAGCAGACATAAAAGGAAGTCCCAGATCAGATATAGGCCTGGCTGCAATGCAGTCAAACCAATCTCTTCCCCTGCATCCTTCAAGACCTTGAACAACTGCAGACTGAGTAATGAAGTTTACAATGTCTGGTTTACCAGGTTCTATCACCGGTACATTCCTAAGCCTATACTTCGAAAGCAGCAGTAAGACAGTCAACATAGCACTATTTTTTGAAACTGGAACAAACGGTGCCCATCGATATGATTTAAGTATTGATCGCACCTGAAGCCAAAAATCAGCACAAATGTAACTTTCATTTTTGTGTACCTTAAGCAGAAAAATTGCTAACCTATTAACTAGCTTGATTTATGAATACAACAAAAGATCATTTCCCAAATGGATTGTGCTGTTGCGCAGGACCACAGCCATCATTTTCCAGTGAATTAGATATGATTGATAATCAACAAAAACAAAATTATTAAGGCTCTGTTTGAATTAACATTTATTAAACACTTATAGCATAAGTGTTTATCATATAAGTGCTTATGTATAAGGTTTTTCTTAACAAATGATAAAATAAAGTCAAATTGTTTTTATATAAATAAGTTGTTTTATAAGCTATCTTGGAGAGCTTATGTAAATAAGATGAAAACAACTGATGTACATGTCATAAACTGTTTCAAAAGTTCTCTCGAACTGTCTCGCTAGTGTTTATACCGATATATAAGTTTAAATAAGTCAATCCAAACAAACTCTAAATAGGTAACCATAAATAGTTAACCAGCTTGACTCGGCTAGCAAAGTTCACCTCTATTAGGGAGAGGGTATCCTAATTTCAGGGATTTCTTAATAGCCAAGGAAGAAAAATGCTTATACCAAAAATGCAAAAAGCTCGAAAAAAGATAAGAACTTGCAGTTTAAAGTGGGACCGTCATTTTCCTACCGTTGTTGACTTGAAGGGTTCTTCTTGCAGTATTACTTTGTAAAAGTCCTCACCGAGGTTATTTGCGGCTTGAGGAGCATCTTTAGCCATGGTTTTATCCGCAGCAACACCACCTGCCACTGCTGCACCTACGGCAGCAGCAGTTAGTCCAGCAATTGCAGCAGGACCTGTAACTCCTAATGCTATTGCTCCCAATGCACCAACAGTTCCTGCGCCAACTCCAGCCGCTGTTGCGGTACCAGCTGATAGAGCAACTGCAGCAAGTTCTGCACTCTCCATGACCCAGAGAATGATGGCTGAATAGTCTATGATGCCAAGGTACCTGTCTCTCCAATCTGAACCAATTCCTGCATTAGGGTCTTTAACCGGAGCTGCTAAGATGTTGCTTTCGGATAGAATCTTAACAGCTTCGCCAACTGGTGTGTCTGCTAGAATTTCAATCACTGCCAATGTACTTCACAGGTTATTTCTTTTGCGCATTAAGTTCATATGGCGATAGTTTTGAAATGCATTTATATGGTTAATTCTGTTACCTTTTCCTCCTGGTACTCCTGGAAAAGAAGAAACAGGAATCTTTGCAAATGAATCTGTCAATGTCTCCTGCAATGTCTGTGGTAGTTTCTTTCTGGATTGTATGGTTTGGAAGTAGGTGTCGCATTTCGAAAGCGGGGTACTTGATCTGACCTCTTGTGCATGCGCCATGTTTTGTTGAACTGAAAAAAAAATTATTAACTGATGTTTCAATGGTTTTGAACAAATTACTTAATTGATTCTACTTTTTGAGAGGCTAAAGTGATTCTAAAATCAAAATTGATTTTTATTTTCACATATTTTAGTTATTTTTATCTCTAAAATAATTCTAACTTAAATCTGAAGCTTTTGTCTCTTATGATTTTTAGCCTAAACTTTATTTTTCAATAATGTAATCAAACATAATAATTTAATAATCAACTTACTTTTAATCAAAAATTAATTTTACAAAATCAACTCATTATAAACCTATTTTCTCCGCCGTGACACCAAAAAAACACTTAGTTTACTTCAAAAAAGTTAGTCAGACACCTGAAATTGTGATACATTTCTCAACTCCGCGCGCACACACACAACTCCCTAATATATCAATCCAAATGTATAAAATTTTGTGACTGCACAATCAAACACTTCTTTTAAATTGTGACAATTTAACATATGCTAGTAGCCTAGTATCATATTGGTACATTCATCTCTCAAATCTTAATCTCTTCCAGGCTATGATGACTTATATGGCAAGGCTATGAATTACATTTTATTTGATTGGAAGATTATATTAATGCCACAATATTTTGGTCTTGTTGAATGTTGATCCTCTAAATTAACTAGTAATCAAGATTACTCATCTCCTATATTGTTTATTACATTAATCATAATTAATAACTATGATTTCCTCCTAATCTAATGTTTGATTGGTATGACCAAATGTGTATTATTGAAATTAAATAATGTAAACCTTCAAAAAGCAAAAAACAAACTGTGCAATTCTAAAGTTGATTATGTAATGATTCAAAATTGTAATGCATGAAGAATAGACAAGTGATTTGAGAGGTTGACATACCTATCAATCTGAGAATGACAATGGATTCAGACACACATTGGAGATGTGTATTTCTATTATCTATATTTGAGAAGCGGTTATGTTTGTTTTCTGAATGGCCTTTGAGAATTTACTAGCAGTTGCCAAGTGTTGTTATAGGACTCGTGTCAAAGGCTCTTTGAACCACTTGTAATGTTAAATGCTCACTTTTTACTCATTTTTCATACCTTTAAAAAATCTTTGTACTTGCACCAAAAAAAAAAACTTTGTATTAGTTTTTAGGTTTTTTTGTCAAAGCATTGCACTAGGTTTTTTGTTTTTTAATCAAACCATTGTACTGGTTTGATCCTATGTAACCTCTCAAATAATGACACCACCATACACCTCCAAACTGATGAGGCACAATATTCACATTGAAGCACAAATATTTGAAGTATTTAAAGCAGTGGCGGGGGGTGGGCACGGCCCACCTCAGCCTCAAAAAAATATTTTTTTTTATACGTGGAGTATTAATTTAAATGTATTATTAATTATTTTAAGTATTTGTACAAATATTAATTTAGAGTTTATTATTGGTCATTATAAGTAACTCGGTACACATATTAGTTCAAGTATTAGTGTAAATATTAGTTAAAACTAGCAATTGAACTAGCATATATAAATATGAAATGACATAAAAAATATGTTTAATTAAGATTTAATTTTTTAAGTCCCGTATTTTGACATTTGTTGCAATTTTAGGCTTATCTCAATGTTTTTTTTTCTTTTTTGCTGTAAAAATAACGAATTTTAATGCCAAAAAAAATTTGAATTTTGGGTTAAATTTGATATTTCATCTTTATATTCAATGTTTGAGACAATAAATCACCTTAATGGCCAAAAATCACAATTTTTAGAGTAAAAATATAGATTGTTGGTACCAAAATTGTAGCATATGAAAATAGAAGGACCAAAAAATTCAATTTGAAAATAGATTGACTATTTTTCGGCCCACCCACTATAATTTTTTTGGTTCCGCCACTGATTTAAAGTTAGTTTAATTGTATGTTTGATCTCTTACGTTTATTTTATATTTTAAGTTGTCCATTATATTTAAAAAGTTTTAAGTTGATCCCTTATGTTATTGATGTTAGCATAAATTCATCATGTCTATAATTTAAATAGAAATTTGACTAAAAGGTTTCATTTATTGTATTATTAATAATGTAAGAGACTGACTTGAAACTTTTTAAACGTATGAGATTAAATTGAAACATAAAAATAAACGTAAGGACCAATCATACAATTTAATTTCCAATTTTTCAGAACAAAAAGAAACCATTCCAAACTTTTGAAAATTAAAATATTTGGTAGCTAAAGTTTCATTTTTCAAAAATTTTGAAAAATGAAGTTATACATTCCAAATGTTTTGTTATTTTCAAAAATTTTACTGAATAAATAAATTATTTTTTTAGTACCGAAAGTTTCATTCTTCAAAAGTTTTAGACTATATTCTAATTTAGGAGTTCTTTTAAGTTTTGTGTTCGTAACACTTAACATCCTTTAATTTTGGAAGCTTCATTTAGTTATCTTTTTACAATTTTCATTATTTTGGGATATCTATCACATAATGTGATTCATTTTAAATTCTCAAATATTGTAATAGAACAGTTGCATCTTCATTGTTATTCAAAACGTGCACTAACTTGTATTGCATTTTTCTTAATCTATATTTTCTTTCAAACCATAAATCAATTTATATAGCTTTGGTCATAAGAGCTAGTTCATGTGTCTAAACAATGATCCACTGATCTTGCATCATAGTTTAGTCGATGACCGGTGTGAATTAAACAACGATTCTAGCTACCCTACTCCGTGTGGTGATTGTCTAAGAACATAATCCGACTGACATGGTTGATGCCGACCAACGATGATAATCGATGAATTTAACAATGCTGCTTCAAAGTACTCCCACCGTAGCTACTCAACAGAATTTTTCTAATGAAGGATCCATATCCTTTTTTAATAACTTATCTATATCGATATCTATAGTCTATCTTAAAATAATTGTTACACATGGCACAAGTTATACCGCACGCCATTTTTGTGTACATTACATTTGTGCAATATTTAGCTAATACTACTATCTTCATTCAAAGGTTTTTCTTTTTGTACCAAAACTGCAGTCCCGTAATCTGAACAATGATGCCACAGAATTTGTTTGCCTCATGTACGAGCCTTACGACAAGGATTGAAACGATCTTTGTTGTGTGTCTCAA
The DNA here is from genome assembly GCA_030408175.1 of Trifolium repens. Lineage (NCBI taxonomy): Eukaryota > Viridiplantae > Streptophyta > Magnoliopsida > Fabales > Fabaceae > Trifolium > Trifolium repens. Next base: position 32,628,112 of record CP125845.1, on the reverse strand, counting down.
TGTCTTTCCTTTTTTGTCTCCTTTGCACATGCAACAATTCATTTGCTATATATTCCAATGCTCTATTTGTCAATGGTCTGTTTCTAGTGCTGTGTCTCCTCGGACAAGGGCTTCTCGGAGGCTCCTCAACTACTTCATGAGTAGCCGATGTTACCTTTAATCCCTGCTCACCTTCCTTTGATGGAACCTGAGGTATGCTGAAAGTGAAAGATTCACATTTCTTAACATTAACAGACGAAAAACTTGTGCATTGATCACTATCGTTGCCAATGCTATTTTCATTATCCTCTTCCACACTTCTGTCGGGTGAAGAAGATGTTGAACTTCCATTTTGTCGATGACTAACTGGATCACAAACATTTTGGTTGGCATCTCGAAAGCTAGCACAGTGAGAAAATTCATGTTTTTCTGATCCAAAACCTCCCGAAGAATTCTCAATAATGATGCGGCTTTTCTCTGACTTGGCACAAACAGTCAGTTTCCTCCTTTTTGGAACAACTACAAGATTAGAATCGCCTGATCTTACTCTCCCATTGGATTGATTCTTTGTGATCCTCTTCAGACGATCATCATCAAACGCATAGGTCAGTTTGTTTTTCTGGTTTTCGATCATCTGGTTTGCATCATTATCAGGATTTTCATATGCTTCTTTTTTAATGGTAGCATCACTGTTAGATACAACTTCACGACTATCGATTTTATTGATTTTCATTTTGCCAAATATCAGCATCTTAGCTTCCACCATCCTTGCTGAATCATCGGTTGAACTACCACCCTTACTTTCTCTCAAAAGATCAGTAGTCATAGTAGTAGCATCCTCTAATTGAACCGGCGGTTTCAATTGTTTCACTTTCAGCTTCAATATTTTTTCTTCAGAAAGTCTATTGGTATCAATAACTTTCGACTTTGTCGAATTCTGTATAATGCTTTTAGAGATATGCTTGCTATGATTTACTTTCCTCGTATATTTTTGCCCTTTATATTTCTTACCAGCAGCATCTACCTCAACTTTACTGACTGAATTGACAGGCACGGATTTCAATTTCCTTAAATCAGATGGCTTTCCGCTATGCACCAAACTGGTATCAATAACCATGAATTTTATATGATCTTTATTGTAGGTAAAAGGTCGAGGCTTTAGGTAACATTGACGTTGATCATCGGATAAATCGTCTTCATTTGATCCCTTTTCTGGCTCTTCCTCATTGAAGCTACCGACTTTAGCTGCTGCTGCTGCTTCTTCTTCAAGCTCAAGAATACTTGGTTCAGCTACTACTTTACGCAAGACATCACTAACAGAATCAAAGTAATGATTACCTTTCACAAGTTTTCTCCTCGAAAATTTCTCAACACCGGGAATAAGAAACACCAGATAATCTTTGGAGGTAACATAGCCTCGATACTTTGGTTGCTCAGAGTGCCAACCTTTTGCTAGTAAGCGCGGCCAAATAGCTTCCCAAAAGAGTTCATTACTTTTAGTTTTGCTCAGCCGAAATCCTCCTGTCAGTGATTGTATTATATCACTCGATCCTAGAGAAGACAAAGCTTTGCAAGTTGGTTCTTTCAACGCTCGACTGTTCTTCGCAGGTTCCACACTAAACCTAGTAAGGTCTCCCTCCTCCTTACCAATACCTACTGCTTCCACAAGAACGCCGAGTCCAACAATAGACTTCAATGAAGATATGTATTTTTCTAGAGAAGTTTTGCCGTCCACATATGACTTAGAAACCTAAGTAAAAACATAACCAATGTGAGGACCGAAACAAATGATATATATAACTGAAGTAATTTAAAGAAAAAGGTATCGGTACGGAGTCTCTTATTCCTAATGACTTCTATTCTTCTAAATGGTTAAAGAATATATAAAATAGGGACTAATCGAGCGATACCTGTAACAAATTATCTTGAGATTCTTCAGAGACATGAGGAATCAAGCGAGACAACAGTTCATGTTGTCTCGGACCAGTAAAAAGTTTCCGTCCTATCATACAGTTTCTCCCTTTTTTCTTCCTACACTCCGACCATCTACGATATCCATCAGTTTTGTAAAACTTTCCGTAGTAAAATGAAAGTATTTCCCCCATCCCTTTGTTGTCTAAGAATATTTTGATCTGAATAAAGTTCTTTCCGAAAATAAACAAACCAAGTAGAAAACTTTTTGTATCTGCATCACTCCATGAGCTACTCGATCTGCCAGGAGCCAATTGATATGAATCGATGTCTCCGTGATATCCCGACTCTTCATGTCTACTATCCTCCGTTTCATTGCGTATCCATGTGACTGGGATGGGTAAACCAATTGCAAATGAAAGTGATTTATCATGTACAGCTTCTGAATCAGCACGATTCATTCGAAGTGAGAACCGCTCTGATGCATGCTCCATTGAAATATCATTATCATTCTCTTCATAAGACACCATCTGCCAAGAAATATAGGGAAATTTTGATTAGATAACATCATCAAAAAGCATACTTCAAACATCAATTATAATTGTAACTTGGTATAAAAGTAATATACAGTGTTGCTCTAGCCATTCATAGTTAGAAAATGAAGTATCACTTTAATAACTATCAATGAACTCAGAATCAGAATAGAATAGAAGTAACATGATCAATTTTCAGGTAAAATAATCTTCATTTCTATGAAATCACAAAAGGATTGCAACTACGACTACAAAACTTGTCAATACGATGTTAAACATCAAAATCCACACTTCAACATGGTTACCTAAATCACTCACATAAAAGTTTTTTCCTTGTCAATAAACCAAAAATTGTCAACTTCTTTTCTCAAATACGTAATTCTTAACAAAACTTCAAAATTAATAAATCTATTAGAATTTTGGGTTGGGTTGGGTCTAACTCGATCCTATAAAACCGGCTTGTGAGCCGTGGATTGCTCTTATCTAATGTGGACTCTTAACAGACTCTCATATGTCCAACGCTATTGAGCTATGTGTGTGGATATAAATGGTGGGTGAGTGGGTGATAGCAGGTGACCCGACGGATCTTGGAGAGGCTCTAATACTATGTTAGAATTTTGAGTTAAGTCTGTTTGACTTAACTCAACCGACCAACCCTACAAAACTATCTTGTAAGGTGAAGATTGCATCGACTTATAAACTCATGTTCTGACCATCTCACTTCCGATCTAATGTGAGACTCTTAACAATAATGCACCCCAATCCACTTGTATGCAACTTTACAATCAAAACTCAGGCAAGATTTTTGTTTTTGGTGGACACTCAGGCAAGATTAATACATGATTACAAAAGCAATTAAAACATGTAATCGAATGAAGAGTGAAACAAATTCGCGAAAACCAAAAGATATATAATAACAAACAAGCACATTCATCAACAACACGAATAATGAGCACATACATACATTACAAACAAAAATACTATAATCAATTAATCAAAATATTAAAGACCTGAAAATATTGTAAAATATATTTGTCTCTATCTATCAATCTATGTTATTTATCATCATCACACACAAAACATAACAGAAGCACGTTGAAGAAGTTAAGGATTGTTGATAAGAGAGAAAAATGAATGATGAATGTTTTTGTTTGTTAAGCTTTGAGGAGCAAGTGATAGAAACCTTAAATATTAAGGTTTTGTTTTCAAAGGGTAAGCATACATAATATTTATTACACATGATAATAACAAAAATAAAATAAATAAATAAATTGATGAAGATATATATATATTTGGAGATGATTTAGAAAAGACATTAACGTAGAAAGAGAAAGCAAAAGAAAGAGAACCTGTGTTGGTTTTGTTGAAAGAGATGAATTTGCGAGGAATGAACAAGACAAAGCAACACAAAGAACAACTAAGGTATACTTGTTTTATTTCCTCACTTTTAAAAACGGGCCAAAGTTGTCCGTGTGAGCAAAATAGTTAAGTTTAAGGACATCTAATGTATCCCGGCTTTTCGACCTTATTTATAAGCAAAATTATGAGTAAATCACAAAATTAGTCTCTGACTCTATAAGACACTCTCAAATAGGTCATGATTTTATGAATATTTCAAAACGGTCCCTGATTCTGATAAATTTTATTCATATTAGTCCTTCAAAAAATAAGTTATGGACTAAATTGAGAATAAGTAGATAAACTTAAGAACCAAATTGATAGTAAGTTGTAAAATATAAGGACTTAATTGATAATAATTGCTTAAAGATAGGGACCAATTTGACAGTTTAACAAAGTCAGGGATCTTTTTGAAATATTTGTAAAGTCAGGGACTATCTTAATTTTAGCTATTAGGTTATTGACAAAAAAAAAAAGGTCGATTTAGCAATGTGACTCTCTTGCTAAGTTGACGCAGTAATTTTTTTGGCTTAATTGTAACTGTGGTCTCTATTTTCATTTATTTATAAAATATGAGTGCTATTTTAAAATAACTCAATTTTGTTCCTTTTTCATATTTTTTAACTAAAAACAGTTATGTCGTATATTTTAAATAATATTTTATATGACATTTTTTTTTTTTTGACGAAATTATTTTATGACATGATGATATGAAATTATCAACACTCAAGAAACTACAATAAAACTTCCCTAAAAATTTAATTTAAAAAAGATATATCACCATTTTTAAATTTAAATATATGATGAAGGGACCAATTCCGTAAAATAGTGGAATAGAAGGATTAAAATTGTAATTAAGCTTAACTTTTTTATTTATGATTTTTTCTAAATTACTCATAAAGAATTGTGGATAGTTTATCCGATAATTAGTAAAAATACTACATAAACAAAGAGAGAAATTATAGGTCAAAATTTACCTAAACCACCTATCTTCAAATAGATCAAGAAGAGAGCAATGGTTCACTTAATGTTATATCGTTAATGACTTTATAAATATGTAGTTGGTGTTGTTTATTGGATAATCAATGAACTGTCAATTTTATTTTTTACGGAATTAAATTTTTTTAACAGCTTACTAAAAATATGTGGTTAATGACATGCAAATATATATGGTTAATTAATCGACAAAAAAATAATGGTTAATTCAGTTAATTACTTAATTTTAATGGATCTCACCAAATAGAAAAACAAAAGGAGTAAATAAATTTTTTATTTGTTGAAAGTAAATAAATAAACAATTGAAATAAAAAAAAAAATGTGCTCTAATAATCTCAAAAAATTCTAAGCTAACAGAATGATTTGATTTAATATAACACACTTCAAGGTTGATATGAATCATAAGATCACACAGGATTGTGTATTGTAAATTCCTATATTGTCTTCAGATTATTCTGGTGAAATTGTTCCATCCAAAATCTTCATTTCTTGGATTTCTATTATATACCTCTGGCTTTATGGAGTTGGCAAAGGCAGTCCAACCTAAAAGGCATGGCATGATAAACTGCATGAAAAAGCAACAAAATTACAATATTAACCGAGTCGAGTGCATAATGGGCGATATGCATTTACCAAAGCAAAAAAATATTGTCGATTTGCGGTGCTATGTCATCGTCGAAAAATATTCTGAATATTATTTCCATTGTAAATAGATTACAATCAGACCTGAGGTCAGGTCTGATTTCAATTGCAAATAGATTACGCTTTACCCAACAGGTCTGATTGTCGACTTGACAATCAGACCTGCTAGCTAATAATCAGGAACTTTTGTTCCAAATTTATATTGTCCGTCTGATAGAACCGGAAATTCTATAAAACTTGAAGATTTTTCCCCATTTCTTATGCAAATTTTAGCTAAGCTACAAGTATTTTCTTGATTACAAAGGTTTAGCTAAGCTACTATTTTGCAAGAAAATTTACTATATGAATTAGATTTGATTGTTTCTTCTATCTATAATTTACTACAGAAAAAGCTCTTCTAAAATAAGTTGGTCTCTTAATAAGTAAGGTGATATCTACTTTTGAACTTTAGTGGGATAAAATTACAATGCACTTAAAATAAATAAAAAATACAAAGGTAGGAGGAGAGATAGAGAGAGATCATACATTGAAAAGTGAATCAAAAACTGCAAATTCTCCTTTTGTGATAGGGATTGATATGTTTTCGTTTATGTTCTCGAGCTCATTTTGAACACCTGCAAAAATTTGACATAAGAAAGTCAGGATTGAAGTAAATACTACAAAATTTAGTGTAGAGTGGAAAGAACCAACCAATAGTATATATATTAACAACTTTGTGATAGAAGGGAAGTATAAAATCAAATTTATAAAATATCGGCAACAGATGTTAATGAAGAAAAAACATTACTTATGTTAAACATGTGACCAGAACGGTCGTGAAGTGGCTCCACCTTCAAATATTTTCTCACTTTACCTTCATCACTGCGTAACAAGACATTTTCAGAAATGCTTTAAGAATATAAAATCACAGAAATAATAACTAGCAACGGATTGATCAGAAACTTTGAATATGTTATGGTGGATCATTCATTATGATATTTGAAGGATGGAACACAGAAAACTACCTTTTTCCAATAAAAGGATCATGAAAAAATTCATAAGACTCCCTTGGACCAAGGCTTATTAGATTTCCCATTTCAGCCACAGATAGCGAAAATACCTGTGTTCATGCAAAGACGATTCAATTTAGTTTAAAACTATAAGAAGAATACAACTAAGTTCAACTGGATCACAAATTTCAATGATAAAATACTCATTTCAATGTGTCGATGTAAACTCATACAATCGGCACCATAAAGTCGACTAAAAAACTCATAATAGTTATTTTGTTACAAAAAAATATTTAAAATATAATTTAATATTCTAACTTAGGAAGAAAGCAACCATGATAACTAAATTTAAATATTCTGTAAATAAGATAGGTTCACATACCAGATCAAATTCGACATGAATACACATAGCATCACAATTCGAAATTGATAGACAAATTCACAAATCACAAGACATAAAGACAAATTCGAAAATCACAAAATACACAGCTGCATCTGCAGATAGGTTCATATTGGGATGTTAAGTGCATCTGCAGAGTCGGGTGCTACAACTGTGAGGTTGATGTTTTGTGCACTACGGAACCTTATCATTCATCATTTTAAACATGATGGTTGCTCTTCGCCCCCCTAAATTGATCATAATCCCCCCAAGTCCCCACCATCTACCGGGAGATATCTCCTGGTAGTGCAAATCCTACCGGGAGATATCTCCCAGTAGTGTGTTTTCTAGTGTGAGCAATTCAGTGGGGGCGAAGAGCAACCATCTTTAAACATATATCTGGAAAACTAACCATTAAATTTTAGACCCGTTCAATTGTCCTCAAACTCATACGCTTTTATGAGTTAACTAGAGAGTTTGACAACCATAGGCCTATTCAAAACTAAGTAGGATCATTACATGGATTTTACCTCAACATTCAATTTTTACTTAACTCCTCTTTCTTTTTCTAATCATACATATTTTCCAACTAATCCAAACTTAAGCTTTCCTAGGGTGAAAAATACAAAGCTGGCATACTAATTTGTATGTTTATGTTGTCCATAAAATCTATATAATATCAGTTTTTGTAATTTCAGGAGACCAAGACACTAATTGGTAACTACAAAACCCAATGTCATCAATTGTGGATCGCGGAAAATAGCAGCCTGATCAAATTCTGCTACAACATAATGCTATAGCCGCTATTTGAGAACACTATATTCAATCGCGTATCACAGAACAATAGCGGTTTATTCAAATTTCACTATGTTATAGCACTATAGTGCCGCTATTTAATAACATATACAAAATCTATATTCTAAAGAGTAAATATATTTTGAAGAACCAACTCACCAAATTATACAAGAAGCATACCTCACCTGTTTTCTGTTCCAATCATATTGATACGCAACAGTAGCAGGAGCAAACTGTAACAGGACACAACCTTCTCTACATACCTCGAATGCCCCTGACTACAAAAACACTCCAACATTCACAATTCTACAAAACTATACTCGGAAACAAACACTAGAAATTTACTCCCTCTGGTCTCATATTTAAGTAAAGATTCATTTTTCAATGAACCTGATTCATATTATGTACCAGATACATCAGTTATTCAATGAACCTGACAAATGAATTTTTGCTTATATATGAAACCGGAGCAAATATATTAAAAAAATAGAAATTCAAATGATAATTCACTTCCATCAATTAAAATAATCAAACTAACATATCAAAAAACAAACAAAACATACCTTCAATGTAGTGAATAGTGGAGGTCTAGGAGACACAGTGAGTACAGCTTTTGCTTTGTAAACTGAATGACCAACATAAACCTTTGCTGGCAATTTTCCTACTGAACACACACACACACACACAATACAACTTCAAAAATTAAAAATTAAACATTTAAAATAAAATAATTTCATCGTGATGAAATACCAATCATTATCAAATTTCTCAACTGACCCATTATTCTATATCATTAGTAGAAATGATACAAAACAAAAAGCAATGATTTTTAACTTTTTGAAGTGAAAAAAAATTGAATTTTGTTTTCAAGTACCTGAAGAAGATGATGAAGGAGGAGGAGGTTGAGGTGGTGGTGGGGGGAATGGTTTGGGTTGGAAAGGATATGGGCGGCGACATGTGATAGAGAATTGTGAGAGAGTGGAGGAGAAAGTGGGACCCACATGCCTTAAAGGAATGGATATTTTGGGAGTTATGAAAGAGTGAGTTGGGACTGAAAATGGGTTTGTAGTGGTTGTATAGGATTGTGCCTGTAATATCTTCATCTTCTTCTTCTTCTTCTACTCCCTTTCTCTTCAATCTCTTTATTGGCCTCTCTTTTGTTTATATGTTCTGTACTCTTCTGTTACTGATTTTTGGTTTCTAGTAAAAATTGTGACATTATCTAACATGTTAGAAGATTGCTCATCCCACCCCCCCCTAACTCTTTTTCACCCCCCTAAAACCCAAAATTACCCCTGAAAATTCAAAAAATTTGAACGAAAAAGTACGGATTTTGCGATCCGTGCTTTTGAAAAGTACGTATTACAAAAGCAGTGCGGAAAAAATACGGATGACGTAGTCTGTACTTTTCCTTAATAAACCCAGAACATCAGTCTTTCTTCTTCACTTTCTCTTCTTCACAAACACACAATCAAAATCTCCATACGTGATCCTTGCGCGATTCCGTCCATTGGAGGCTTAAAATCAACATTGGAGTGTTGCCTAACTGCATCTACACGCATTGGAGCTCAAAATCAAGGTAAATTTCGTAACCCACCGTTTAGTTTGCGCTTACCTACTTTCTAGCTTACTAGGTTTCTGACACACTTTAGAACGGATTAGGAGATCCGTACTTTAGCACGGATTATGGGTGTCGTACTTTTCTGGGTTTGGAATTTGCTGTGTAGCTCACTGACTTGCTTATATAATCTGCAATATTGTTACATTAACTTAGAAAACAAGTAACCTAAGGACTATTTGGTGCATTGTAGTAGTATTTAAACGCCAATTTCATGCTTAGATTATTTTTATGCCAATGTATAATTTATGGACGATGGTTATCATATGGAGCGAAGACAACATCAGACATTTGTAGGTTGTCTAAACTTAGTCTATATGCCGGTGGTTCCTTATGCCCAACTCCAGACGCATACCTCGCACATCGCGGCATACTCTCGTGGTGGTTGTCAGCGATGCTCCACACACTCAAGCTAGGAAAATGTTCAATTATCCATCCCTGAAAACAAATATAAGAAAAATTATCGATTTTGCATATGTTAATCATAAACTATTTAAATTCAATTATGTGCTAAATATAATAATTTACCTGAACAACGGATAAGTATCTGGCCATGTTACTTGTCTCCGCCTCAGACGCATCGTCCAAGTGATGCTGCATATACGCAAGAGCTGCAACACCCCAATTCCACTCACAGACGGTCGACAAGTCTTGGAAGTATTGCAGGTAAATAACATCGATGCATCGGTTACTTTTGTTGCTGAAGATGCTGCAGCCAACCAAGAACAGCAAAAAAGCCCTCAAGCACCTCTCCCTAAAAGGCTCCATCTCCTCCTCAGAGCATTCCTCACTCTCCATAGTCTCGCAAGTTTCCTTCAACTCCATATAAATTTGCTGCAGGTAAGTATACCTGATTTTCAACGCTCTCATTGCGTGAAATTCAGCCACAATATCATCCCTCTGAACACCCAAGTAATTGCTGACCATGTCAGCCCCCTCACTTCTGCTCATCCTCTCGTGGTTCAGAAACTTCCCTTCAATAGGGATGTGCAATAAACATTGCACATCGTCCAAAGTTATGCCCATCTCTCCTACGGGAAGGTGGAAAGTACTAGTCTCTGGATGCCACCTTTCAGCAAATGCGGTGAGCAGTCCATGGTTTATCTTACCGAAACTAGTATGCACAAGCGGCTCCAATCCAGTTGCCTTTAATTTATCCCAAAACCACAGCTCGGTCTTTTCCGGTTTGGGAATATCAAGGATCTTTTTTCCATTGGCAAGGGAACGCAAAGGATTCTTCACAATCTGAAAAATACGCATTAAAATGTTAGTAACCTTCAATTAAAAAAATACAAACATTTAAAATTGATAAGCAAATAATTCCTAATGTAATGGTTTAGATTTATACCTCGGCATCCGGGTGTGCATGCCAAATAGGAATTGCCCTATGCTTATGGTAAAGCGACAGTAGGGACAAATCCGTCGGTCCTCCTCCGTATGCATCCCCATCTTGCAATTGTTGTACATGTTGCGGCGCATCCTGATCCTCAGCTTCTTGCGTCTCAGGTGGTTCTTGAGGTTGCGGCTCTGGCTCTTCCCAATTTGCATTGTCATCTAGGAATTGACCCGCATCAAAGCCTTCATCAGGTTCGTCAACTTGTGGTCGCCGTGTGCGGGAACGCGAGGAACCAGATTCCACGGGAGGAGGTTGCACTTTCTTGCGTCCTCTTTTTGGCGGAGGAGGAACTTGTCTTCGAGCAGAACCATGTGCTCTGCTATCTCTACCGTGTCGCCCTCTACCAACATCTTCTTCCATATCTAAACAAAGAAAAAATCATTCATGATCAGTAATTAAACTTCTACAATTGGTTTCAATCGACAATCAACCATAATTAGTAACTAATGTAATTCAAAAATATGCATAAACTTATGTTATATCTCTAACCAAATCAAAATTCAAAATTTCACCAAAACCTAATTAAATATAACATTCAACATAATAGACATTCATCCTAACAACCAATAATCAACAATGTAAACAAAATCATTTACAGCATACACATTCAACCCTAACAACCATCCATTCATCTCTAAACAATTGAAAAATCAAAAAATAAACCTATACCTAAACCTAATCAAAATAATAAATCAAACTAACATGCATTCATCATAGTAATCAAGAATCAACATCTTCAACAACATAATTTCAAATTAATCATAAATCAGAGATTTTTCATACATGCAATCCCAAAAACGCAAAAAATTGAGATGAAGAAAGAGGAACACAATAAAGTGATCAAAATTAGAAATTAACTTACTTGATGGAGTAGGAATTGATAATGTATATGGATTCCGGCCTCCAAAACGAATGGTTGATGCTAATTGATAAACTTGGATGCTTAGGGTTCTTATTTGTTCAAAACCCAGAAATGTTGAAATGAGAAGAGGAGTTAACGCTCTGTTTCTATTAAGGAAAAGTACGGATCTCGCGTCCCGTACTTTTTCCGCAACGGATCTTGTAGTCCGTACTTTTAAAATAGTACGTATCGCGTTTCCCGTACCAATTTTCAACGTAGGGGGTGGAAAATTCATGTAAAAATACGGCTCGCGTAGTCCGTACTTTTTTATTAGGGGCATTTAGGGAAACTCGGGGGGTGGAAAAGAAAACTGGGGGGTGGGAAGAGCAAACTTCAACATGTTATTGGAGGAGAGTACATACATAGATTTATTGCCTTCTTATTTTTGTAATCTCTTGTTTTTTTTAATCAATTATCTTTTTAATCTCAAACAAATTAATCCAAGAGTTTTGTTTTTACATCACAACAAATTTACCCTTACGAGTTCGGTCTAGGGATGTCAATTATATCGGTAAATGAGGATTTTGTAAGGATTGTTCTGTGTAGGAACACGAATATGGGAAATTTTTTCCCGTAGGATGGAAATGGAGAAAAAAGTTTTCTCTGATGATGAAATTTTATTCTCTCTCTTCCAACGTTTTATTAAAATAATATTTATATATATTTAACTATTTTATATATTATTTTATTTGGCAAATTCTAATATAGAATACGATTTATAACAAATACGAATTTTATAAAATTCACTGTTGGATTGTAATTTTAATTATATAGATCTTCCACAAAATTTTTTAGAGAAATTGAAAATCATTTGATATGTTATAGAGATCCATTAAAATTAACGATTTATGAGTTTTTATTAAATACTATTAATCTTGATAGATCTCAATAACATATCAAATGATATTCAATTTCTCTAAAAAAAATTATAGATGATCCATGTGATATCCAGGGGCTTAATGGCTGGACAAGGCCACCCCAACTTTTTTATCTTTTCATTTCTATATATATTATGTTATATATAGCTGTAAGCATTTGTAGTTATCACTTGATTCTATTTGGGCAAGTGGCGGAGTTTGGTGCCTAGAAACTTAGAGGACATGGGTCAAGTGGTGGAGTTGTAAGATGATCTTGTTTCATTTCATAGCTTAAAAGATATAGTTGCAAGCTATGGTGCAATCAAAGGGAGATTGGTTAGCTTATTACTTCAAGGAAGTGAAGCCATGGTCTCAAAAATGTGTTCAATGATAAGAGAGAATTTTGGGTAAATTAATGTTTCGGAGCACGATTCAGAGAATTCGTCGATTTTGGTGATGCTATGATGAGTAATTCGAGGTTAGATGTGACTTAAAATAAAATCTTTATGCCATGTAGATGATTCATATATTGAAGCTTCCGTGATATTATTTATGTGGGCTAAAAGGTGAGTTACAAGGTGTGGGTGATAGAAGAAAATAATGTTGAATTGTCTTGTTTGAAAGAGGGAGGTGGACGATGATCAGAGCTATCTCAATTCTATGGCGGCTCTGAGAAAAACTTCGGTACACCAAGAACTAGGATCAATGTGGAGACCATGGATCTTATTTCTTTTCATACGCACCACAATTTGAGCATGAAAGAAAGAGGTGTTTTTGCTTCCAAACTGAATCCAATTCTCTCTGGATTTTTGGAACCAAAATGTTTCCTCTTGAAAAAAGACACCCTTCACTCATGCAAAAGATCCTTATGGAGGAGGAGAAGCCTTGTTGAATCAAATTCCTTAAGCACACACATTGAATACCCCTCATTCTAGGTTTTTATATTTTATTTAACGATATTTTGGTCCTTTTTTACGGCATTTATGCCTTTGTTCTCAATTACAAATATATTGTTTTAAAAAAAAGCATAAATTTGAAACTCGAAAAAACATATGTAAATAAATAAATAAATAAAAAAGACAAAAACTAACATAAAAAATAGAAGATAAAATACTAAATCATTTTTTAGGGACTATAAGAGTATCAAAAAACTCTCTAAATTGCATATGATATTTTTTTTAATCATGTAGCCTAGTGTTTAAAATTTTATTCTTAAGGTGGATAAGTGGATAGGGTATTCGGGGTTCGAACTTCGGTTCAGAATATAAAATGTAATGTTCCTACCAACTGAGCTAAGCTTATAGGAACAATTTTATTTTTTATATAATTGTGTTTTATTATAGTACTTTTTAATGAAAATATAAAATTATTTTTATGAATCACTGTCCAAAAAACCATTTATATGAAGGTCTTTCTTCCCCTGAATAATTTGTTAGTATATGGGAAATTGTATGACTTAAGACCACAAGGAGAGTTTAACCCCAAAAACACATTTCTTAGGTGGGAGAACCTCCCGACTTAAGTGCCACATTGTATTAAAGGATCACTTTATCTACCAATGATTTTGCTTTTGCAAGTACCAACCACAAAACGAAACAAATAAATAAGGAGAAAAAACATTTAGATGTGTAACTACAAAAACTTCATAATATATGGCACTAACTCTTAGCAAACTGAAAGGTATCAAAACAACAAAAAATTGAGTTTCGTTTTAAGCTTTTTCTAGGTTTGTGAACGAAATATATGTAAGAAATTTACGTCTTTCATAAAAAAATTCAGTGAAGTTAGACACATATATTACTCAATAGCAGTTGTCTTGTTAAAGTGACCAGTTTATTGTATTGTTTAATACTCCCTATATTATTTTCTTTTGATGATTAAGGTCATAGTATAAATTAATAAATTGTTAATTTTTTTTTTGGACATTTGTTAAATTTGTAAATTTTATAGGGAAAGACTCTTATTTACTTCTACTAGGTCATCTCACACGGTGTATTTTTGAAATACTTTTATTAATTGAGTCTTTGATTTCTAAAACATGTAGTACGTAGTTTTCAAAAAAAAATAATTAAATACTAAAACATCAAGAAAAAATATGATGAGAATATAATATTACAATAGTTTAGAATGAGTGGAAATGTTTTTCCTACAGCCTCAAAATTTATATGCTTGCAGTCTCTCTACATTAATAGAACTTTATATGTTGTCGAAAAATCTGTTTTCTTAAATAATGTCTTATTATTTAAATATTTTTAATCTTACAATTTTTTTTTACAAAATTATAAATAACTTGTTTATTTATTTAACTAAATAAATAATATTCATTCATTTAAATTGACAGAGTATATCGATGAAATAAAAATTCAAAATCAATAAAAATATAAAAGATAAATCTACGAAAAAACTCCCAGAACATGTTCATAACATAAAACGGCATATTGTATAAGCTTACATATTTAATTATATTAAAGTGTCTGAAATATCTATATTTAATTATATCCAAAAAGTCCACATACTTTAAAACTTATTTTAGGCCTCACTAATTGTTAAAAATTATTAGAGACTCGACTTGTCAATAATTTATAATAAAATCCCTAAATTTTGATTGGTTCTCAAAATTTTTATGTAATTTATAATTAAGTCCCTAAACTCTTAAATAATTTTTAATTAAGCCCTGAAGTTCAAGGATCATTTTACAAATTATATAAATAAAAGTAAGGAATCCGTTAATTAATATTCAACGAGTCAATTCCAAATGTGGAGTAACGCCATCATTTTTTTTTTGATTTAATTTATATGCACTGACAGTGTAAAATAATTTTACACTGTCAACCAATAGCAACCATGTATTCCGCCACATCATCCCACTTCACCCCCCTATCTTTATATGACATGGAAGTTTAAATCACTTTTATTGATTGCATGTGTAAAATAACATTACACTGACAATGCATAACAATTAAACTCTTTTTTTTTTTTGTGTGACAATAGACACTTTTTGAACACACATTTCTTAAATAAACACATTGGGCCGATGCCCTTGGCCCAGTAGAATACAAAATAGCCCATGAAATAACCTTTATAAGTTACACAGCTCAATTTGAACGCGTTTCGGTTTGTTTCATTGTTAGGGTTTTATTACAAGAAAAGAAAGAACAAATTCGTTGAATCTCTCGTTCTCAAGATCGCTCACTCTAACGGCGAAGGGGCAATTTGATGTTTCGATGAGGAAGATGAAAGCTATCGGTTTATGGATTGAAGATTCTGGGTAGAAGATCCGTCTTCAAAGAAAGGTACCCATTTTTTCATTCTTCATAATTCAACAACATTCAATCTTCTGCAAAAAAAAAAAAAAACACTTTAATTGAGGAAACATGCTCTGTCCCAAAACCCTAGATCTTGTTTGATAACAATGTATTGAAAGATAATTCAGTCATCGAGAAAAGAATGAAACACACATTGTGGAATTTATGTTGGGTGCTACTATATAGTAAGATCAGTTTCTTGATTAAAAACCTATCATGTGTTGAAATATTCTTTGTCCCAAGACCCAATTTGGAACCATAGTTTTGAAAGTTTATTTTTTTTTGTTTGCTAAGGTGATTTTGGAATCCAACATAATGGTTTAAGTTTTGAAACCCTAGACCCTGTTTGTGCCAAAGAACATTAAAAAAAAAAACTTTAATGGAGGAAACATGCACTGTCCCAAAACCCTAGACCCTGTTTGACAACAATGTTTTGAAAGATAACTTTTTACTCAGTCATCAAGAAAAGAAACACACATTGTGGAATTTATGTTGGGTCGTTATGAATGAAACCCTAGACCCTGTTTGACACACATGTGTTGAGATGTTTTTTTCTTTCTTTTCTCATTTTTGATTATTTAAGAACATCAATCTTCTGCAATTGCAAAGTGTGCTTGTTACTTGAAAGTTTTTGTATGGTGTAAATTTGGACTGAGATGGATAAATGTCGCCTCGATGACCCCTTAAATTAAATTGTTATTCATTATGTGAATTTTGAGATGGTATCTTTGAGTTATTGATGACCCTGTGTAACTAAATGATATTGTAATGTGATTTCTTTGTTCATAATGCGATTTGGGATAGTTCAATGCAACCTCCATGACCCTATATGTTGCCTTGATGACACTTAAGTCCAATTTTTATTGGCTTTATAAATTAAATGTTGCCTCGATGATGATTACGTCCAATTTTTATTGGCTTTATAAATTAAATGTTGCCTCGATGACGCTTGAGTCCAATTTTTATTGGCTTTATAAATTAAATGTTGCCTCGATGATTCTCAAGTCCAATTGTTTATTGGCTATATAAATTAAATGTTGTCTCGATGACCCTCAAGTTTAATCGCTATTGACTTTGCAAATTGTTGGATGATATATTTGTGCCATTGATGGCCTTGGACCTAGACACTATTGTAATGTGTGAATGCTTTATCAGAATATTTATCGGAGATGGTTAAACGAAAAATGTTGTCTCAATGACCCTTAAGTCCAATTTGATATTCATTATGTGAATTCACACATAATTAGTATTCAAAGATGCCCCTTTGAATTGCTGTCTTTAAGCCATTGATGATGACCCTAGAATTAGATACCGTTACAATGTGAATTCTTTGTTCATAATGCATTATTGGGATGAATGGTATGTTGGAGAGAACCTTTTGATTCTTTGGGTTTACTAATGCTTTCATTTGTAATTGTAGTAATGCTTGCGTATTCGTGTCGGCTTCTTAGTTATGTTTTTTTTTGGGTGTTACAGTATTATATGGTTTTGAATTCCCCTTTTTATTTGGTTTGTGAAAATTGAAAAGTACATGAAGTTGGACTTATATTTGATGCCTGATTGTTGGATCTCAAATTTTCTATTCAAGAACATATGTTCTTGTTAAATCAAATTTTAACAAACAGGGTTTGTAAAATTTATTAAAATTTGAAAAAGGGGTGTTAATTATGGGCCTAATAACCCCAAATCTGATCCAAGATTGATACTTTGTGCTATGATTTTTTAAAGGGATGAGAGATGTCTTGATGGTGATTCTAAAGGAACCTGAAATATGAATTCATTAAATTCATATTGTAAAAGATGGTCGCTTGAGTTAAATGTAATTTTATTATGAATTTCTATTTATAATATCTGGGGTGGTATCTTTTGTCCTTTATCACTACAAATGTAATCTTGTCATTGCAATGTGTGCTAGCTTCCTGAAAACTTTTGTGTGATGTAAATTCGGTCTCAGATGGTTAAATGCCCCCTTGATGACCCTTAAGTCAATTTACTACTCCTAAGGCAAAAATAGTTCCTCTTTCCTTTAACTCAAATTATGTATTAGTGGCTGATTTTTAGTTCCATCTAACAGCTTAAGCTGTACATCACGCTAAAGTGCAATAATTGCAGAGTATGATATGGTGAAAGCAAAGAGATATGATTCTTTGTAAGGCAAAATGGTTAACTACAAATGCCAAAAGAATGTAGCAGTGGAATTTTTAAATTTTGATCTCTAGAAAGAACCGAGGCTAAAGAATGTAATGTGCATGAAAGTGCGGGATCATCATCATAAATAATACGGTTAGTCTTTCTGACATTACAAAATTCTCTCACCCTCACGACCTCCACCCTCATTAAACAAATTGTTGGGTTAAGAAACAATCCTGGTTGTATTTTCTAAGATTGATCATTTTCTATTGTTAGTTCCGAAAGGAGACAATGGTAAGAATTGTTCCAACATTCTGTTTTCTCTTGTACTAGTATGATACCAGCTTCCTTAAGAAAAGAAAGACAATTCATAATCATAATTGGAATGTTTAAATGTAGCCTTGATCGTCCTTGTCCTAGATGGTATGTTTGAGCTATTGAATTTCCCCAGACTTGGGTGCTATTGCAAAATCAACTCTTTATTCACGAAGTATAAATGAGATGGCAAAGTGTAACCTTCATAACCCTCAAGTACAATATCTATTCAAAATTTAATTCCTAGGGTGGCATATGCCTTGATGAAGTACAATTCATAATGCAAAATTGAGACATGTTTCAACCTTTCGTTTCATTCTTCTGAAGAATGGATTCTTTATTCATAATAAAATTCCAGCATGTTGTAATATGACTTAAATATTTAAAGTGAGATGGTATGTATGATTTGAGCCTTGATTATCCTAAATGATACGTAAGATGATGTTAAATAGGAATCACTAGAAACTTTGCTCATAAAGTTTGAGCCATGATGATTCTTAGGTTTGTGTTAGGCTTGGATTAGAAGAGCTATAGGGATGCTAACTTAGCCTTCATGATAAAAGTTATTGTCAGCTCAATTAGTCAAATCTTTGGGCAATATTATGGAGAAGATGCTTAAGTTAAATTTCTGGCACTAGATCAACGCAAAAAGCAGAAAGTGACAGTACACAGCGATACTTGGCCGATGGTATATACTTTTGCAGCCTTTCATTTTTATATGCCGGAATAATAGATCATATGATTTGGCTGAATTAGTTTTATCTATACGGTAAAATGACAGGGATAATTCTTGCTAAATTTTGCAGCTTGTCATTTTTATATCCTAGATTAATAGATGGAATTTCTTTTTGTTTTGTTTCTATTCATATATACTCAGTCAAGTATATACGTTTTATATTCTGGTCCAAGAGGGTACTTGAATCTTGATCAGAATGTGCAATGAAAGCTCAATTCAACAGGTATACTAATTAGTGGACTTTGCTGATGCTGTTTAGTGGACTTGGTTTTTTTTAATGGCTGGTTATGTTTGGTTATTCTTGGCATCATTAGGCTTTTCATTGTTTGTTTCGGTTATGTTTCTTGATGGGTTTGTTTATGGTTGACAAAGGGGTATTAGACAGAGTGGAGGTGGAAGGATGTTTACATACATGGCACATTAAGTATTCATGTACATTTTGTATGCCAAATATCGTATTTATGATTTTTAATTGCATGATTAAGAGTTGTATTAGTTAATTTTGATATTGATTCTAGAAATAATATGTTCATATATTCAATTCTATTAGGAAGCACCCACCCACACAAGTAAAATGAGATGACCGTTCGCGAGTCCAATCTCCGAGTTAAGTTCCTATTTATCATATGATTAGGAGGAGTTGTAAACACTTTGTTTCAATAGTGCTATTTTACATGCCCATATATGTATTTCTGATTTTGAACTGTCATGATTAAGGACAATTTATTTATTGATATTATTAGAATTAATATAAATTAAGTTCAATATTATCAGGAAGCATTGTTTGATGGCCCCGAACCTAGATGCTATTGTAATGTGTGAATACTGAGATGGTTAGATGTCACCTCGATGACCCTCAAGTCCAACTGCTATTCATTATGTAAATTTTGAGATGGTATATTTGAGCCATTGATGACCATGGTTGCAGTGTGAATTCTTTTGTTCTATTCAACTGCTTAAGCAATTACATTATGGTAAAATGAAAAGTGAGCAGAACATGATATGGTGGAAGCAAAGAGATACGATTTTCTATAAGGTAAAATGGTAAACTACGAAAGCCAAATAGAGAATCCTTTTCAGAATAAGCCGTGAAATTTTAAAATTTTGATATCTAGAAAGATTTGAGGCTACAAAAAGTACATTGCAGCTACAGAGTAGGGGATTATGATGATAAATCAAATGATTTCATCTCCTTTGAAAGATAGAATTCCAAAAATAGTCCCCATTTACCAGACTGAATAGTAAGAGGATGAGAATCGAGACTTTAAAATATTTGTTGAGGTAGCTGCATAACGAGGTATGAATTCATACTTTTAGGTCTACTAAAGTGCAGCTGCACTGCACATTCATGCCTAAGCCCTATAAATTGAAAATAGATTTGGCATTGACACGGTTGAAATATTTATTTAATCATTATTAGACTCTATATTATATAATTTTATAGTGTTTTATTTTAATTACTTAAATCACTCTTGAATTTGTGGATTGTCTCTATAAAAGGAGCATTCTTTCATTGGAATAAATATACTCAAATTATAGAGCTATCAACAATCGCCTACCTCTTTTAGGGTAAACACATCACATTACTGAAATGGTAAAATGTAAGCCTTGGTGATCCTAGACGACCCTAGGCCTAGAGACGGTATCTAGTAGTTGTAGAACAGTAGATATGGTTGATGGAAAAATATGAGTAAATCACCAATTCGCCCATGAAAATTCATTCCATGAGAAATACTATCTCAACTGCTGCTATTTGGTTTTTATCAGAACTTGTGTTGCTCCACTTGAAAAACTTAAGCTAGAATATATAGTTCGTGGCGAGAAGAGGAATATCTTTGAGCTTATTCAATCAATTGCTACTTCTCAAGTGTTGAGAGGTTTTTGGAAGGGGAACCTTCTTAATATTTTGCGAACAGCTCCGTTCAAATCTGTTAATTTTAGTGCTTACGATGCATATAGAAAGAACTACTTAGATTCTTTGGGAATGAGGAAACTACCAATTTCGAGAGGTTTATGCTGATGCTGCTGTTGGGGTCACTGCTACTAATATTTGCCTGCCACTCACACTGTATGTGGTAATTTCAAATCTGAAACATGATCTCTTAGTTTATTTTTATCTTTTACTGTCCAACAGATGGCTACAAACTTCTTTTACCCATGATTCTTGGAAAGTTCATTCGATCAAATTTGTACGTGTGGCTTCGTACATTTCCTGTTGAAGAACCTTTGACTTTATTTTGCTATTGTGACATTAATATTTTTTCTTCATAATTTGAAAAAGGGGTGTTAATTATGAGCCTAATAACCCCAAATCTGATCCATTATTAATACTTTGTTGTATGATTTTCTAAAGGGATGAGATGTCTTGATGATGATTCTAAAGGAACCTGAAATATGAATTCATTAAATTCATATTGTAAAAGATGACCGCATGAGTTAAATACAATTTTAATATGAATTTCTATTTATAATATCTTGGGTCCTGTAATTGCAATGTGTGCCAGCTTCCTGAAAACTTTTGCGTGATGTAAATTTGGTCCCGGAGGGTTAAATGTCCCCTCGGTGACCCTTAAGCTCAATTCCTATTTATTTTGTGATTTATGAGTCATTGATGACCTTGGAACCAGATGTTATTGCAATGTGAATTATTTATTCATAATGCAGCGCCGGTGTCCAATTGCTATTGATTATGTAAATTTAGGATGATTAAATCCAGCCTCATGACCCTTAAGTTCAATAGTTATTGGCTATGCAAATTATGGGATGATATGTGTGATCCATATAACTGATATGGTTAAATGTCGGCTTGATGATATTGTAATGTGTGAACACTTTATTCAAAACAGAGAATTGATATGGTTAAATGTCGGCTTGATGACCCGTAAGGCCGATTGATATTCGTTATGTGAATTTTGAGATGGTATCTTTGTGCCATCAATTGTTGACCTTTTACCTAGAAGCCATTGTAGTGTAAACATCTTATCATTCTTTATTTGGATGGATGATATTGAGTCATTGAATGAAGGAAATAAAGAGAAGCCTTTGATTCTTTGGGATGCACTGATACATTAATTTTTAATTGTAGTGTTGCTTGCATAATGGCGCCAGCTTATTTGGTGTCCCTCGGTTCTGCACTTTTTTAGTTTTACAATATCATATGATTTTGCATTTTTCTTGTGTGTGGAAACTCGAAAGTACAAGAAGTCAATTTACTACTCCTAAGGCAAAAGTAGTTCTATGCCTCTTTCCTTTAACTTAAATTATGTATTAGTGGCTGATTTTTTTTGTTCTATCTAACATCTTAAGTAGTACATTTTTTGTTCTATCTATTTAAATTGAGATGGTATCTATGATTTGAGCCTTAATTGTCCTAAATGATACTTAAGATGATGTTAAATAGGAATCAATAGCAACTTTGCTCATAAGGTTTCAGCCATGATGATTCTTAGGTTTGTGTTGGGCTTGGATTAGAAAAGCTATAGGGATGCTAAACTTAGTCTTCATGATAAAAGTTATTGTCAGCTCCTATTAGTCAAATCTTCTGGTTTATCCTTATTTGTCATCTGATAGAAAAGGAGGGGTGGTAAACACTATGGTTTTTAACAATTTGGACTATTTGATGAGCATATGATAAAGTTGTATTTAAATCAAGTAAAAAATAGCTTGCAAATATTATGGAGAAGATACTGAAGTTAAATTTCTGGCACTAGATCAGCGCAAAAACCAGAAAGTGACAGTACACGTTGATACTTGACCGATGATATATACCTTTACAGCCTGTCATTTTTATATGCCAGAATAATAGATCATACGATTTGGCTGAATTAGTTTGATCTATATGGTATAATGACAGGGATAATTCTTGCTAAATTTTGCAGCCTATCACTTTTATATCCTGGATTAATAGATAGGCTTTGCCTTCAATTTTGTTTCCATTCTTATATGCTCAGTCAAGTATATACGTTTCTATATTGTTCTAAGAGGGTACTTGAATCTTGATCAGAATGTAAAATGAAAGCTTGATTCAACAAGCTTACTAATTACTGCATTTACTTTGCTGATGAAATGGATATTGTACTTAGGCAATCTGCAGTATTGCTCTGGAATTTATAGACTGGAAGCTGATGCTGTTTAGTGGACATGGAATTTTTTTTTAATGGCTGGTTATGTTTGGTTATTCTTGGCATTATTAGGCTTTTCAATTTTTGTTACTGTTATGTTTCATGATGGGTTTGTTTATGGTTGATAAAGGGGTCCTAGACAGAGTGTAGGTGGAAGGATTTTTTACATACATAGCACATTAAGCTTTCACCTATATTTTGCACGCAAAATATCGTATTTTATGATTGCACGATTAAAAGTTGTATTAGTTAATTTAGGTTTTGATTCTTGAATTCATATGTTCTAATATTGAATTCTATTAGGAAGCACCCACCACAAATAGAATGAGATGACCGATATTAGCGAGTTCAATCTTCGAGTTAGTTCCCCTATTTATCATAAGGTTAGGAGGAGTGGTATATTTGAGCCATTGATGACCATGGTCTCAATGTGAATTCTTTTGTTCTATTCAACTGCTTAAGCAATTACATTATGGTAAAATGCAAAGTGAGGAGAACATGATAAATTGTAGCCTCGATGACCTTTCAAGTATAATATCTATTCAAAATCTAACTCTTCGGATGACATGTGCCTTTGATGAAATGCAATTTATAATGGAAACTTGAGACATATTTCACTTATTCATTCATCTGCAATTTGAATTCTTTATTCATAATATGATTCATTGTCTAAAACTGAGATGGTATGATTTGAGCTTTATGATCTAAATGAAAAATGTATAGCAAGCCAACAAGAGTTACTTATAATAAAAAATAGAAATCAGTAACAAGCAATTTTGCTTCTAAGGTTTGTGGTGGGATTGGATTAATATGAACTATAGGGATGCTAACTTAGCCTTCATGATAAAAACTAGGGGTGTTTAAAAATTCAGTTAGCTGAACCAAATTGCATTTAACCATATTTTAAACTGAACCATTTAATATAGTTTTGAACTAAACCACTTTTTAAAAACAGTTATAATTCAGTTTATAACCTGTTTAGAACCAGTTTGAATTTATGAACTTGTTTTTATTAAAAAAAATTTTAATATTTTTTATGTTTTATCAATATTTTCACTTTTAATTATAAAAAAATATTATTTTTATTTATTAGTAGAAAAATTGACTATTTCACACATGTCAATATATAACTTTGACGATTAATATATTTAACCGTATGATAGTAAAAATTATAAAAAGTTGATATTTTGAAAATACTCATCGAGACGAATCAAAAAACATATTATATGCTAATGTTTTTTTTTTGACACAATGTTTATTTTTATTTATTAGTAAAAAAATTAATTGTTTCACACATATCAATGCATAACTTTGACGATTAATATTTTTAACTGTATGATAGTAAAAATTATAAAAAGTTGATATTTTGAAAATACTCATGGAGACAAATCCAAAAACATATTATAAGCTAATGTTTATTTTTATTTATTAGTTGAAAAATTGATTATTTTACACATGTCAATGCATAACTTTGACGAACTGAAACTAGTTTTTCAACAATAAACCGGTTCTATTAGAAAACCGGTTAAAAACTAGTTATATGAAAGTAAACTGGTTTAAACTGGTTCTAAATTGGTTCTGAATCGAATTGAAACTGCTTTGAGAAATAAACTGATTTTTATTAAAATAGTTTTTATGAACCGCATATGGTTCAGTTCACTGCCGTTTATGAATCATGAACACCTCTACTTGAATTAGAGCACTATCCCATTAAAAAAAAGTTTAGTCATAAAAAATTTTAAATTGACAACCCATAAAAACAATAATTTAAACTTTCATATTTTATAAAGAAAAAGAAAATACTAAATAGTGCACCCGATGCATTAGTTAAACACATAAATAAGAAAATTCTAGAGATTAATTGCTATGCACTGACAGTGTAAAATATTTTTACATATGCATTCAATCAAATCACATCATAGTGCCACTTTAATAGATTTGTTCTTAAAATATCTCAACAAATAGTTACTTGTCGTGATTTGATTGGATGTACGTGTAAAAAATTGTTACACCGTCAGTGTATACAAATTAAATCCAAAACTCTAACTTGAAATTCGTGTATTTAATACAGTACATTGAAAGTAGAAAAAATTGTCTTTATTAATATTAATATTAACTTTATGTTTGGTGCGCATGCCTCAACGCACGAGTCGGATTAGTCGCAGCGAAAAACCGGTGCCAAAGTATACAGTAAAAAAAAACTTTATGTTTTATTTATATTTTGTTTTGATAGTGTAAAGTATTTGTACGACTACGACGACAGCGTCATTGTGGAATGCATGCTTTCTTCCTATCCAGTGGCGTCTCCAGGAATCTGGAGCAGGAGGTTCAGACTATTTTACTTTAAGAAAAATTTTGCTACAAAATATTTTTTATAAATGGGAAAATTTTATTGAAAACAGCTTAAAATTAATAAATAGTTTACAAAAATTAATAAATAGTTTACAAAAAATTAGAAAATGTTTTAAAAAAAGATTATCCTAAGGTTAAATTCATCCAAAAAAACGTTCTACCAAAATTAATAGTCGGATTAATATCTTACAAAAAAGTGTTAGTTAACCAAGCAAATTAGAATCGGATCGATTATTGAACGGATCATGTACATACCGATTCAAGGTTCAATAGGTCGGACCGGAGGTCAACAGATCGAACATTTTTTAATTAAGTATATATATAAAAACAAGTCGAACTAAACACTTAAAGTACATACCGATTTAAGTGTTATATATATAATCAAGTCAGCTCGTGAATCAAACAAGTAGAACTATATATAGCTCAAGTTCAGTTCATTTAATTAACGAACTTAATATTTAGCTTAAGTTCGACTCATTTGGTTCATGTACCAAGTTCAAAACCAAACAAGCCGAACTATATATAGTTCAAGTTCAACTCGTTTAATTAACGAACTTAATATTTAGCTTAAGTTCAACTCATTTGGTTCTTTAACCAAGTTCAAAACCAAACAAGTCGAACTATATATAGCTCAAGTTCAACTAGTTTAATTAACTAACTTAATATTTAGCTTAAGTTCGACTCATTTGGTTCATGAACCAAGTTCAAAACCAAACAAGCCGAACTATATATAGCTCAAGTTCAACTCATTTAATTAACGAACTTAATATTTATCTTAAGTTTGACTCATTTAGTTCATGAACCAAGTTAAACGAATTAATTGTCAAATCGATCTCAAACTTTATTCAACTTGTTTAGGTTCATTGTCAGCCCTAATAAAGAGAGAATAAAATTTGAAAATAAGTAAGTTAAAATTGTTTTGAGTTTACTTGGGTCAGTGGTTCAATATAGAAAAATGAGGGGTTCAAAATATAAATTATATAGGATTATATGTGTATTTTTTTTAAATACAGGAGGTTCAGTTGAACCCCTGGACTCTATGTGGCGACGCCACTGTTCCTATCCTCAGCAAAGGCCGCTGAAATCGTTTTCTACGCAGCCGCTGAAAGCCTGAACTCTCTCTCTCTCTCTCTCTCGCCAATCGCCATGGCTCTGGCTATGCAAAGTGGAATCGGGTTCTCCAAGATCATACTCATGTTTGCAACCTGTACTTCCCTCTCTCTCTCTCTCTCTCTCACATACACACAATCGCACATCACCTATATAATGCACGCTTTATCTCATTCCCTTTCGTTCCTTCCAGGTTATACCAGCACTCTCCTCCTCAAAAACGGAAAATTATCCGAATTGATCGGCGAAATCCAGGTATATTTGTATCATGTAACGCGTTCTTCAATTTAAACTCTGAGTAGTAGTTTCTATATACGAGTGATGATAATTTCTGCAATGCGATCATCATTAGGGTTTCACAATAATCCTTTTTAATTATGTGTGTATTGATAGTTTGTAGTGTCTCTATTTTGTTATGGATTATAAGAAAAGTTATTTTGATACTAAATAATACAGAAGCTGGTTGTTACCCTAAATGCCTTTGACTCCCAAAGTGATTTTAATAAGTGGCCGTTTGTTAGAGATTAGTTTTAGAGATTTTTATAAAAAGCAGAAGCTGTTTTGCGTTCAACATGAAAATCACTTAAAAAAAAAATCAGTTATATTTAAAATGATTATTTTGAAAAGCTACTAAAAACAACTTCTCATTTGAAGCAGTTTTTAGATTTTTTTTCTTCACATTTTCATTTTTTTAAAAGCTTTAGAAAGTGATTATTTTGTTTAAAAATGTTTTCTTTTATGAAATAGGATGTAACAAACGGGCTGAGTATTTTCTTTTTTTGATCTGGTGTGATCACTTGTGTTTTTTTAGACTCTTGGTGAATTAAAATCTTTGTTTCTAAAATTGTTTATTATAGTTTGACTCTTTGAGAAGCTTGATTGTTGCTCTTTTGGTCTTTTTGTAGTAACAATTTGTTTATGTGCTAACGGTGTTATATTTTAGGAAAATGCTAACTTGTCGGGGCACTAGTTGATGAAACTCAATATAATAAAAATACATTAAAACTTGTGTAGTCATTGTGTGTAAAATATAAAAAGTGTTGTTTTCAATGTAAAAGTTTTTTTTTTTGTATCCTTAAATGACCCTATATTTTATATAAACCTATTTTTTGTCTTAGTTACTGGTGAAGAGATTGGAAAACTATGAGAATCAAGCTGAAGGTGAAGGGGAGATGGACGATGCCATTGCTGCTCAGGTGACAAACTGGTTGATTATCTATCGAATTTTTTGTTTGTTTTCAAAATGCACTTGAAAGAGGCTTTAAAAGTTCTTATCGCAAAACACTATTGTTTGACTTTGCCTTAGGTTCGTCGTTTGATTAAAGAAGTTCAGGAGTTAGCGTCAAACTCAAACAGGCCAATCACAGTACTGAATGGGGGTTCAGGACAAAGTAGTGTGTTCTATTTTGCCATGTAATGTGGCAGCTGCGCAAGATGCTATGTTTCTCCACTCATTGTTTCTTATATGTTTTTATTTCTGCAGGTAATTCATCATCTCTTGTGGTTTCAGTAGCTGCCTTGGGTGTTGCTGGTTATGGTTACATTTGGTGGAAGGTATGGAACTACTTGAATTTTTGCAGTTTTTGTGATAGTTTCATTAATTTGTGGTTGACAGTTTATTTCTCTGTTACTAGTATTTGTTGTTTCATGAAGGGTCGCAAACTGTTATTGACTTATTTGATTACCCTGAATTTTTATGAGCAATTTTATCCATTTGTTAATTCTGAAATAATTGTTATTCGTAATACTGATTACTGCGTTCTTCTCTCAATATCAGGGCCTTTCATTCTCAGATATTATGTTTGTGACTAAACATAATATGGAAAAAGCTGTCGCAGATTTGACCAAAAAGCTGCAGCATGCCTCAGATGTCATTGCTGTAAGTGTCCATTTACTGCATTGGATATTCTTTCAATATCTTTTAAGTTTTTATAGTTAGGCACACACACATATGTGAAAAAGTGATTTGAACACGATTGCACCATCAGCTCTTCTATTTGAAGGGTACGAAGCTCTCTTGACAGAACATTTGATATTACTTCAACTTAGGAGTTGAAATATACTGTATCATTGATTCACTTTTTCACAAGCCAGATGCTTGATATAGAGTTTTCTATTGATATAAAGATACTATTGTAGTTTGTATCATAGGAAGAATTGAATAAGGGTTGGAGCATAATATACTGTTTGAGAGTTCAAATATAATGCTTCTGAATTCATCCAATTACAGAATAATTTTTAAAATGCCATCAAGGCATAAAGCAACTGTGAATGTCAGAGTGGAGTGTTAAAACATTTTATGTTCGCAAGTATATAGGATTGCCAACTGCATGAAAAAAACTTTTAATCTGCTGTGGCCAGATTTTGCCGTGCAATCAATGACGTGAAGGCTTGGGAAACCAATGACCTGTAGGCAGTACTCTCTAAACCACAACCTCAACCATTTATTCCAACACCTATAGGTGCATATATCTCTTAACACCGGAAGGAGAAAAGGGAAAAGAAATCTTACATACCCTAGTGACTTTGGATAATTAAGAGGATATATAGTCTTTTCCATCACAAAATATTTTGCTGACAGATTATAATAAGCCTCCTTGCTGCAACCGTTTTGCCAAGCTGCAACCGTTTGTAAAAGAGTCAACCTTAATTCTTAAAAAGAGGACACACGAGGAGATATAACAGCCCCCGGTCCTCCACCCCTAGATTAAGGTAAACCCCCCACATTATAAGATACTGCAGGTCATTTGTTGTCATTATTATGGGGGATGTAGCAGTTTTACTAACATTTGCTACAATGACCCCCAGTTATCTGGAGATATTTTTCCCATCATCATTATGCACTCAATTCAAATATTTAACATGGGAATTAATGTTTAAATATATTAATAATCATAGTTGATTCCTGTTCTAAATTTTAATTGCTTCTCAATGTTTTTTATGGCAGCATGCCAAGAAGCACTTGACCCAGAGAATAAAAAATTTAGCTGACAAAGTGGACAAACAAGAGGAGATATCAAAGAAAATTCATGCTGATGTATGTCTTTTGATGCATACTGATTGGATGCTTGCACTTATACCTATATAAAGATACATGCAACCAAACAGATTTTTTAGATACACACATGACAGGAATGCACACTTATGAATTCGGGACACACTTATGTAC
The DNA here is from genome assembly GCA_030408175.1 of Trifolium repens. Lineage (NCBI taxonomy): Eukaryota > Viridiplantae > Streptophyta > Magnoliopsida > Fabales > Fabaceae > Trifolium > Trifolium repens. Next base: position 32,598,480 of record CP125845.1, on the reverse strand, counting down.
ATGCATCATACATGTATTTTTTGTTATTGTCATAGACTTATATATATGGACCAACACTTACTATTTCTTTGTAGACAACGAGATCATGTCTCCTTTAAAAGTTATTGATTGTGAAAATTCTAGTCTTGATGGATATCTATATTATTGAATATTATGTACAGTGAGGAAGATAAACCCTCGCTGAATAGTATTTTTTCACCCTGATCAGTTACAGAGTGTTTTAATAGTGTTGTTAGGAAGCACCTAATAGTTGCTGCATCTTGATTAATAATGGAATATGGAATATTGGGTTCTCTAATTGTAAGACATGATCCATCCTTCTCTCCCATCTCTCTCTCTGTTTGCTTTAGGTTTTGATTTCAGCTACATTCTTTATCTTTAGAATTCCTCATCATTTACTCTTTCTACCATAAAACTTATGCCCCAGTTTTTTTGTATACCTTTAACTTTGGAATCCTTAAAATAACAAAGCATTAATTTTTTAACTCTATATCCTAGAATTTTAGACCTTGTCAGTAGGAAGGTTTTGACTTGGTTACTTTAATCAAATTGCTGAAAATTTTATTGCATCAGTCTTTGAGGATGGTATAGTACAGTTTAGAAATATTGAAGTTTTGAATTCTTGTTGATGCCTATAATTTTACAAGTTAGTTAGGTATGCTATTGAACTCTGCAATGTCATATTACAATTTATAAGCATGATGGGAAGGAAGGAAATCTGTGGATAACATTGTAATATTCTTGTACACAGGTTACTAAAGTTGGAAATACTCTTACCGATGTACATGATGAAGTCGGAAACCTGCAACTAAAATTGGAAACATTGGTACGTTTTAATTCATGCTCTGGCTTTTGGCTTATTAATTGTTAACGTGGATATATTTTCTAGTTTAGAAGAAGACATGCCTTGAACCCGGAGGATCCGGTTTCAAGCCCTGCTAGTGCTCTGCTCTTGGAGGGAGGTAAATGTAAATGCCTTTGTAAGTGCTCTTTGAGCCCGAAGGTTACTTTGGGCTTGGGCATCATCCCCTTACCTTAAAATTTTTTTCTATATAAAAAAGGATATTTTGGAGTTTGGCATGATATTTAATTAACATTTGAATTGGTCTCTGTTGTTGCATGCGGAGAAGACCCGATTTACAAAAAAAAAAATGAATGAAAATAAATGTTGTTCTTACAAAATTAATATTAAGTATTATAGAATATATACAACAAAGAGAGACTTTAAGATAAAGAAAAACTGGAGAAAACAAAGGTTTTGTTTAAATCTGAATTATGATCTCTGATTAACAAAAGTAGTACAGATTGCAGAATATAAACAACAAAGAGAGACTTTAAGATAAAGAAAAACTGAGATAAAACAAAGGTTTTCTGTAAATCTGAATTATGATCTCTGATTAACAACAGTAGTGCAGATACATTTATTTATAGAGTACATGGAAACTTCTAGAAACAATAACTGTATCTGTGATCAGATAATGCTCAGTGTATTTAAGTATATACTTCTAACAAGTAGGTTGCATAGTAAATATGAATATGCAAAAATGCTACCTTTTAAATTTTAATTATTCATATGTTGTATTTACCTTCACAGCATGAAAGGGCGAATAAGTTGCTTGAGAATCAGGTAAACCTTTTCATGTTCCCTTTAAATTTGGAAAGTAGTTTGTAATATTGTAATCAACTTTATCATTTCCTTTATTTGGAAGACCTTTACATAATATATTTTAAAGCTTAGTATGAAAATGGTTAACTCTGTGATGCCCGACAATAATACTGATTCAATAGTGTGTTTGCAGGATTATGCAAATAACGGAATTGATTATGTTATTAACATTATAAGGACATATTTCCCAAGCGCTCCAGGCTCTTTACAGGTGGTTATTTATTTCTTTTATTCATTAGTGGCAATTATGTTTGCTTATGTTGTTTGTAGCCCTCTACTAACCTGTTATTTGCCGAATGTGCCAATTATGTATGTGATAGAAACAGTAATAATTCAGCTTTACCTGGACAGTTAATTCACCATGCCACTAGTGGTCCCAAAATATGGCGTGTATATTCTAGAAGGGGCAAGAAGGTAAATAGTGGCTGAGGTTGTTAGCAATCATGAGCTGGCAGGGAGAAGGGGAGCAACACTCTTTCCACAATATAAGGAGTAGTACGTTAGAGAAAGATTCATTCTGGATTGTAGTCAGATTTGGATAGAATAGGATACTCTAATATCCTATAGGAGCTTAGCTCTGGGCCCTATTCTAGGGATTGTTACATTCCATTCTCTGTACTAAATTCCATTACATCAATAAAGCTCTTTTCCTCATTTATTTCATCACTGTACTGTTTCATTGCCTATTTTTTACAGTTAGTACGTATCAAACTGGTCCGACCTACCGGATTCCGTTGCCGGGACCAGTGAATGCCACCTAAGAAAGTTAATTTCACTGAGTTTAGAAGAATGGAGGCGAAAGTAACAGCGTTGGAAGGAGAAATGTCCGAGATGAAATCGACACTGTTGGAGGTTCAGAATGCTGTTCGAACTAGCCACGAGAATCTCATGGCCATGTTCGAGAAGTGTTTAGCAAGATCGCTCTCGGAGGGGGAGCAGAGTGCGAACAACGGCGGAAAGAAAAAGACAGATCCACAACCGTCGTCGTCGCAAACAGACCCAGCCGGCTCAGGATTTCAAAATCTGAGTAACGCTGCGTTAACGGAGTTCCGACAATCCATCAAGAAGGTCGAGTTGCCATCGTTCACCGGCGACGACCCAGCTGGATGGATCTCGCGCGCTGAGGTGTATTTTCGCGTTCAAGGAACGCTACCGGAGTTGAAGGTGAATCTCGCTCAGTTGTGTATGGAAGGAGCAACGATTCATTTCTTCAATTCACTGATTAGTGAAGAGGAGGAACTATCATGGGAACGGCTGAAAGAAGCTCTGTTGGCTAGATATGGAGGGTGTGGTGAAGGCGATGTGTACGAACAGTTAACGGGTCTGAAACAGAGTGGGACGGTGGATGACTATATCACCGCTTTTGAGTATTTAATTGCTCAAATCCCAAGGATGCCGGACAAACAGTTTTTGGGGTACTTTCTCCATGGATTGAAGACGGAGATACGAGGTCGAGTTCGAAGCTTCGTAGCCATGGGAGAAATGAGTCGGTCGAAGTTGTTACAGGTGACGCGCGCTGTAGAGAAGGAGATTAGTGGTGAAAATGGGTCACATAACTATCGTGGGCCTAAAATGGGAAACGGGTCGAACCGACCCGGGACTCATGGGACGGGTCGAAATAATTCGGATTGGGTCTTAGTGAAGGGTAAAGACGGTGGACCTAGTGGATCAAATACAGGGCAGAGACAACATTCAAATGGGCCTGGAGGTGATAGACCGGCCCAAAGTGATAGAGGGAGGCCTGGTCCACGTGACACGGGATTCCAACATCTCACGTACCAAGAATTGATGGATCGGAAGCAAAAGGGTCAATGTTTTCGGTGCAAAGGCCGATTCCATCCTACCCACCAATGTCCCGAAAAACATTTGCGAATATTGATCGTAGATGATGATTATGTGGCGGAAAACGACGCTCAGATTCTGGCTGTGGAGGTAGAAGACGCTGAAGAGGAGGAGGTAGGAGAGATGAGTTTGCTCCACTTGGATCATATGGCTACTCACACACCACAAACCATACGATTTCAAGGTGAGATACAGGGGGTTCCGGTGCTTGTCTTAGTAGATAGTGGAGCCACACACAATTTTATTTCACAAAAATTGGTGAATAAAATGGATTGGGTGGTGGAAAAGGATTCTCAGATGCGAATCAAGTTGGGAGATGGTTTCGTGACCATGACACAAGGAATCTGTAGAGGAGTGGAATTGAAGGTAGGAGGTTATGGAATTCATGCAAATATGCATCTGTTTGAATTAGGAGGAATTGATGTGGTGCTTTGAGTTGAATGGTTAAAAACTCTAGGAGATACCATTATGAATTGGAAGAAGCAAGTGATGAGTTTCTGGAGCAATAAGGAATGGGTCACACTACAGGGGTTAGGGGACACCAATAACTCCATGGTGTCTCTACAAAGTATATTGAGTAAGACTGGCCAGTGGAAGAGCAAGATGTTATGGAGTGTGGAGAAACAGGAGAGCAATGAACAATGGTCACATTTGTCTACTACACAAAGGACAAGTGTGGATCAGCTGCTGCAGGAATATTCCTTGGTATTCCTAGAACCAAAAGGACTACCTCCCATCAGAAGCAAGGAGCATGCGATAACATTGGTAGAAGGAGCCGGTCCGGTGAATGTGAGACCCTACAGATATCCTCACCATCACAAAGATGAAATTGAAAAACAGGTTGGAGAGATGTTAACCACGGGAATAATCAGAAACAGTACAAGTTCTTTCTCTAGTCCGGTGATTTTGGTGAAGAAAAAGGACAACACATGGCGTATGTGCATTGACTACAGGGCCCTTAACAAGGTAACAATTCCAGACAAATTCCCCATTCCTGTTATTGAAGAGTTGTTGGATGAATTACATGGTGCTAGATTTTTTTCTAAATTGGATCTAAAATCTGGTTATCATCAAGTTAGAATCAAGGAGGAGGATGTGTATAAGACGGCGTTTCGCACTCATGAAGGACATTATGAGTTCCTCGTTATGCCTTTTGGTCTCATGAACGCGCCTTCCACTTTTCAAAGTCTCATGAATGAAATTTTTAAACCCCTACTTAGGAAGTGTGTACTAGTTTTCTTCGATGATATACTAGTATATAGTGCTGATTGGGAAACTCATTTGGAGCATTTACAAACTGTCCTGCAATTGTTGGTGGAACATGGGCTAGTGGCCAACAAAAAGAAGTGTCACTTTGCTCAACATACCATTGAGTATCTGGGACATGTCATATCCCAAGCCGGTGTAGCAGTGGATCCCAGTAAAATAGAGAGTGTGACTCAGTGGCCTACCCCTAAGAATGTGAAAGGAGTAAGGGGATTTTTGGGTTTGACCGGTTATTACAGAAAATTCATCAAACACTATGGGAAGATAGCAAAACCATTAACAGAACTCACTAAGAAAGACGGGTTCAAATGGGGAGATGAGGCTCAAAGGGCTTTTGATGAATTAAAAATTAAGCTTACCACAGCCCCTGTGTTGGCTCTGCCAGATTTTAGCAAGCAGTTTGTCATAGAATGTGATGCATCGGGTAGTGGAATTGGGGCTATATTGCTGCAGGAGAAGAAACCTATAGCTTATTTCAGCAAAGCTCTTGGAGTCAGAAATTTGTCTAAGTCCGCATATGAGAAAGAGCTGATGGCAATAGGGCTGGCTATACAACACTGGAGACCCTACCTTCTTGGCAGAAAATTCATTGTGTCCACTGACCAGAAAAGCTTAAAACAATTATTACAGCAGAAAATAACCACTGCAGAGCAACAGAACTGGGCTGCCAAGCTACTTGGTTATGCCTTTGAAGTTGTATATAAGCAAGGGAGATTGAATAAAGGAGCTGATGCTTTATCTAGGATGCATGAAGGGATGGAATTTCAAAGTATTACAACATTTCTCCAGTGGGATCAGACACAAATCATCCAAGAAGAAATACAGAAAGATGACTACTTACAACAAGTAATTGCTGATTTATTGCAGGACCCAACGTCTAGACCCGGATATGCTTACAGACAGGGTGTACTTATGTATGAAGGCAGATTGGTGATCTCTAAGCATTCAGCTATGATTCCTACCCTCCTAAAGGAATTTCATAGCACTCCACATGGAGGACATTCCGGTTTCTATAAGACATATAGAAGACTAGCTGCAAATGTTTATTGGGTTGGAATGAAGGGAGCAGTGCAAGAGTATGTAAGGAATTGCGATATATGTCAGAGACAAAAGTACTTGGCTGCATCACCAGGGGGTCTACTACAACCATTACCCATACCTGAACGTGTTTGGGAGGATATCTCCATGGACTTTATCACAGGTCTACCAAAATCCAAGGGCTATGAAGCTATTTTTGTGGTGGTGGACAGACTTACCAAATACTGTCACTTCATCCCTCTCAAACACCCTTACACCGCTAGGAGTTTGGCTGACATTTTCAGTAAGGAAATAGTGAGGTTGCATGGCATACCCCTCTCTATTGTAAGTGATAGAGACCCAATCTTTATGAGCAATTTCTGGAGGGAATTATTCAAAGCTCAAGGCACTCAGCTCAAAATGAGTTCTGCGTACCATCCTGAGTCAGATGGACAGACCGAAGTAGTGAACAGATGTCTTGAAACGTATCTGAGGTGTTTTATTTCTGATCAGCCCAAAACATGGGTGTCATGGTTGCATTGGGCTGAATATTGGTTCAATACTTCTTTCCACACATCTACAGAGCATACTCCTTTTGAATTGGTATACGGGAGGCCTCCACCAGTGATGATTAGGTGGGTACATGGAGAGACAAGAGTGGAGGCAGTGCAGAGGGACTTGATAGACAGGGATGAAGCAATTCGGCAGTTAAAAAGTCACTTACAAAGAGCACAAGACAGAATGAAGGCCCAGGCTGACAAACACAGGACTGATAGGAGTTTTGAAGTAGGAGAGTGGGTGTTTGTAAAACTTCGAGCCCATAGACAAAATTCTGTAGTTACCCGAATCAATGCTAAGTTGGCTGCTAGATATTATGGGCCATATCCAGTTTTAGAGAGGATCGGAGCTGTTGCTTACAAGCTAAGACTGCCTGAAGGGTCCAGAGTTCATCCCGTATTTCATGTCTCACTATTGAAGAAAGCTGTAGGGCAGTACAATGATGATCAGGAGCTGCCAGATTTAATGCCAGAAGAACAGGGTGAGGTCTTTGAACCTGAAGCTGTGTTGGCTGAGAGAAAGATACAGCAGCAGGGTGAGGTGGTGAAACAAATGCTCATACACTGGAAGGGTAAGACAGTAGAGGAAGCTACTTGGGAAGACTATGTGATGCTCAAAAGTCAGTTTCCTAAGTTCAACCTTGAGGACAAGGTTGAATTGGAAGAGGGGAGTATTGATAGAAACAGTAATAATTCAGCTTTACCTGGACAGTTAATTCACCATGCCACTAGTGGTCCCAAAATATGGCGTGTATATTCTAGAAGGGGCAAGAAGGTAAATAGTGGCTGAGGTTGTTAGCAATCATGAGCTGGCAGGGAGAAGGGGAGCAACACTCTTTCCACAATATAAGGAGTAGTACGTTAGAGAAAGATTCATTCTGGATTGTAGTCAGATTTGGATAGAATAGGATACTCTAATATCCTATAGGAGCTTAGCTCTGGGCCCTATTCTAGGGATTGTTACATTCCATTCTCTGTACTAAATTCCATTACATCAATAAAGCTCTTTTCCTCATTTATTTCATCACTGTACTGTTTCATTGCCTATTTTTTACAGTTAGTACGTATCAGTATGGTTTGGATTTGATATCATTTGTTATCTATTGTATTTGTTGATGACAGCAAAGACTTGAAAGAAATTGAAGAGCTTGTCTCTGTTTTAACATTCTCTACTTTTAGTTTTAATTACAAAAACCATTTTGTTTGTATCTTTAAAATTTGAAAACAACAAAGTTCGGGAAACGGTGAAAAGTGACATTTTTGTTATTAAAACTAAAAACAAACAAATGTAAACAAAAAACACAAGTGGAAACCAAACAGGATCTAATATCTAGACTAACATTTTAAACTACATTGTTTAGCACCTTTCCTGATTCATCTTGTGGCTTAATAATTAATGTTATCTCGTGTATATTCAGGGAAGTATTCGACCAGAGCAACCAAAACTTCCAGGGAGGTCTCCTGCTATGATCACATATCCAGGAATTCAGGTATTCTTCTACCTAGTGGGCAACAAATTAGCCCGTCATTTGATAATGTCGGGTTTAAGATGCTTTAGTATCCTGCTTATTTAACTTGGAGTTTACTACTTATAGTATGCTTAATGACTTCGTTTTCACTTGCAGGGTCTTAAAGTCATTGTAGAATCATTGTCTAGTTTAGACAGATCAGCTTCAGATACTATTATGCCGGGTAGTTTGGATAAGCTAGAGCAGCAGCAAAGTCCGTTGTCGAGGTTTGAATTAGCTCAATTTTTGTTTTTACAATATTTTCCCTCATATGAAAAGGTGCCTAACATGCTGGCATTCTAATTGCCACATGTTCCTTATTGAAGAGGGGCTAATGGGCTATCACTCTGATTTACCTCACAACTCTATATCCACTTTTAAAAGTTGTTTGGTTAATGCAAGTTCTGGATGTGAAAACATAATGAAGGTTAAGGATGAAAACTCTTATTTGTATAAAGGACAATGTTGTTTTCATCAGTTAGGTAGTATCATATCCTGGTTTAATTCATTGCTTGGTGAGGCAATAGGATAAGATAAGGCAACCCTGTAATAATTTTATACTATCAATGCCCAGCTTGTAGAAAATATTATGTGGTTTGCATTAAACCATGAGTCTATCGTCTATATCCTATCTTACTCCTATTTAAATGTCTAATTTTATCAATGTTTATTCTATTGTGCCCACCAAGCTGACCCTTAATGTCAATTATTTGATAAAATTGAACAAATTTACAAGGGGAATGCCTTAAACATGCCCTTTTTAGTAGTAGCCACTTACCCATTCTCTATTAAGTTCATTCTCTAAAAAGTCAGTTCACTCTTTAGAAAGTGATATATTTTGTAAGCAATCAATTTTACTTTCAAGATAATAAACCAATATGTCAAATAGCATGTTGCTAGCAATCAATTCATATTTAGTGAACTGATGTTCTGCCTCTTGATCAGATTCGGCCAACATATTTTCTTTATAAAAAGTACTGAGCATGACAGTATAGAAATTTCATATAGAAATCTAGGTGAGTTTTAGCCGATGCCTGATTGGAGGAGCTGTGGACTGCTAAATGGGTATTTCCTTTGTCACCTCAGTACATGATAAATGAGCCGAAAATAAAAGATTCCGCAGCTGCTTAGTGTTCTTTTTGTTCAATTTATCACAAAAACAGTTATAACTCCGAGATTAGATTTGGTAAAAAAAAACCCGAGATTAGATTAGATTTGTGTTAACTTATCCAAAAAGAGATCATCATATTTTGATTGCTGTTTCCTTAATATAATAATAGCAATTTTTTTAGTACTGTTTTACTTTATAAAGTAATAAAAGTAATTGCATAATTTTGATTTGATCATGCTTTAATTTTGCAGGGGAACTTCAATCAAGTGTTGATGGCAATGTCTTACACGATTCCCACGTTACTTTTACACGTTTCTTCTTAACTTTTACTTATTCAGCTCTAATTTTTCACCTGCATAAATCATAACTTATCTGTTCATTACTGTTATATAGCTTTTGTGATTTTCTTGTAGCATTCTAATTTCTACATTGTATCAAATGAACAAACAGCTTTTTAATATTCAAGCTAGTCATTTGGGATTATATGTTATAAATAGAGTTGAGCCGTCGAGTTCGGTTTGATTCCAGTTTATACCAATTGCTTTAGAATGTGGTATATGATTTTGACTTATTATACATTTTACCATCAATATATGAGAGATGAAAGCTACCTTGAGTTGATGATTTATGAACAAAAGATATACTATGCTTTAACAAGTCATTTTCGTTTTGAATCAAAAGAGCCTTTAAAGAAATTCGTGATTTAGTTGGAAATATTATGTGTTTCGCATTATGTACAAGTTAGTTTTTATTATTAAGATTAATAAATTTTACAACTTGATCAAATGAAATATGACGTGACTTATTGATAAAATCACATATGTGCTTGATGCATGACTATTTTATATATGCACATTAAATAAAGTTCTAAATTTGATTATAAATATTGGATTTCACTTAATCATAGGGCAAGATGGCTACAACAGAGTTGTGTGTCCAATTTTGCATACTATTCATCTATCTTTGGGTTATTTATTTCTTGCCTAGAAAGGTTAGAACTAGATGTTGATGTCTTCGTGAGAATTGTAACCATGAATAATGGCTATGACCGTAGGGGTGTGCATGTTCGGATATTTTGACAAACCAAACTATATTCAAACCAAAACCACTTAAATGGATTTGGATTGATAACCATAACCACATTTTACTACAAATCGATTATATAACTGGTTATAAATTTGGTTATGGTTACATAACCGGTTATTTTTTAAAAACTGGTTTAAATTTGGTTATTTTTTAAATTCGGTTTATAACCAGTTTTTTTTAAATACAAATTAAAAACTAGTTATTTTTTGGTTCAAAAACCAACATTAGATTTTATTAACATTAATACATAATTAACCAACTGAACATAAATTAACATTAATACATAATTAACCAAAAAAACTTGCGTTAATTATATGAAAAAAATGAATTACTAGCATTGAAGTAATTAATAAGTTAAAAACTCCAGAAAATTACTAGCATTGAAGTAATTATTAAGTTAAACACTCCAGAAAATTAACATTAGATTGCATTGATCAAGTAAATTAAGAGAAAAGTTATCCATATTTGAAAGTTATGACATGTGCCAAACGAACAAAAACAAGAAATTAGAGAGAAGAAAAGGACCTGATAGAAGAAAAGTGTTTGGGGTGTGAGAAGAAAAGCAGCGAAAGTGGAATGGTGAATGGCAGCGAGAGTGTGTGAGAGAGAGAATTTGCAATTTTTATAATCCAACATAATTTTATAATCCAACATAATTTCAGGATATGGTTATGGATCTGGACATCCAAAATAAAATTTGTTTTATAAAAATGGATGATCAACCATTTTATTATAAATTGGTTTGTTTTTGTTTGCAAATAACCGGTTAGTTGGATATGGTTTTGGATTTGGATGTGGTTTTATCCATGTGGCCGGATATTTTGTTCACCCCTAGCTATGAGCTATCAAATGGCATTTGTTTTCTTTAAAAATAACATTTACAATAATATATACATTGTGTTCAACATCATATTTATTCTTATTTTCAACTCAACTTTATTTCATACAAAATTGTTATAGTGTTAAATTAATTAAAAATAATACTTAAACATATTTCATTTCAAGTTCAAAATAAATGAACTCAATTTTAGCCAAAACTTAACTTATTTATGAGTCAATTTCAACAAATAGATTATGAATAGGTCATAAACTATTTTTATATTGATTCGATTCATTATCAAAGAGCATCTCTTTCCTTTAAATTTGAATAATTTCGTTTATTTTTTCTCTGCATGTCTTTTAGTTTTTTATCTCTCTTAATCTCATCATTCTCTCGATAAATAATAAAATAATCAATGGTAAACTGAATTTTAACCCAAAGAAATGCTTATATTTGTTATTTTGATAAAAAAAATTCCCCATTAATTAAATCATTGTACCAAAAAATAATTAAAATACCACATCAATTAATAATTAGTTCAACAATATTGATAGAGCCGGGTATACGGGCTAAGGTCCGCGGACAGACCCGTTTAACCCGTTATCCGTGCGGATTTAAGATCAACTTTTTTCCGGTCTAAACCGTTAAAATCATGGACTGTGCAGATTAAATATGCAAGTTTGTGAGTTGACCCGTGACTCGTCTATTTTTTTATAAGTAATTAGACTTTTTATCACTTATAAATTATAGTTTGTCTCATGTTCAATACTAAACCTTCTAAAAAGAGTCTAAACCCTAAATATAAAAAAAATGATTTGAAGTTATTATTAACTATCATTTTTTTTATGAATTTAAGATGTGTGGAGGACGAATGATCGATGATGAGAATGGGTTGAGTTTAATTTCGGTTGCATACTTATTATTTATATATGTTATAACATAAATTAATAATAGTAATAACAATAATAATAAAAATAATGATTTAAAGAATATAAGCAGATAGTGTAAAACAGTTTTTACATAAACATCCAATAAAAATCTACAAATTTGCCACATCACCTCACTCTTGTATGGTTATTTTGAAACTACTTGTATTGTATGACATGGAAGAATTGTGGTTTCTTATTGGATGTCAGTGTAATACTATTTTACACTGACGATGTATGTCAATTAAACTCAAATAATAATAATAATAATAATAATAATAATAGTGCTCTGAACGGGCAAAACGGAACAACTCCTTTGGGTGAGGCTAAGGTGCTGCTTATGGTGGTAAAGAACTTCAGGCACAGTGGGGAAACGTACATGTAAAAAATTTAGCACTCCAACGCTCACATCAGTGTTTGCTCAAGGAGAATGTGTATGGATTAGGTGAAATGTGTCTACCTTGAGTGTTGATGCATATGCGTATATATAGACAAGTTCACGCATGAATATGCATGAAGAGTGACAATTCCACTAATTTAAAACACATTTTTTTTTTATATATAATACGTTTTAATAATAAAAATTAGGCTTAATTACTATTTGGTCCCTTAACTAATTTTTAGGTTTCATTTTGATCTCTTAATGAATAAACATTCTATTTAGGACCCTTAACTTTATCTCCATCAACCAAAAAAGTCTTTTCCGTCATATCTTTATCACCAAATATGCAAGGTGAACCAATATCATATGTGGTTCACCATAAACCTCAATAAAATTTAAAATTTTAACCATTTGATTTTTTTGTCAAAATTTAAACCATTGGATCTTATACGTCTATAGTATCTAATATTAAACCACCGACATCTAACTTTTTTCCCCTTTCTTAATCTTCTTCATTATTCTCCTTCTCCGTCTTCATAGCATTTATCATCTTCATAAAAAAAAATCCAAAAAATTAAAAATTAAAATCCAAATAAATCCCTTCTTTAAACAAACCTCACAGAATCAAAACACTTAAAATTCTAAAATTGGAAGAAATTTGGGATTTTTTTGACAAGCTGCAAATTAAACTCAGGATATTCGGATTTGCCAGAATGAAATACAAGCAAAATGAAGAATTTGGTAATATACTGCCTTGTTTCTTATAACACCAATAATAATAATAATAATAATAATAATAATAATAATAATAATAATAATAATAATAATAATAATAATAATAATAATAATACTTGTAAAAAAAAATCATAATCTACTTACAATATATACAATATATTAAAAGAAACTACTACTAAAATACCAAATTTGTCCAATCAAGTTTAATAATATTTCAGATTTTATGCCCTTAAATGTAATTTTAACACTAAACTTAAAAAACGATACAAAACAAAAATAGGAAGAATAAAAAAAGATAAGCATAAAAGAAAAATCTTCCCTTCAAAATAGCATATGAAACTACCTCTAAAGAAAGATATTAATCCAATATATTTAACAAAAAATATTAATTAAAAAAATTTACGCATAAAAATAGGAACAAAAATAAAAATAAAAGATACACATAAAAAATAGTACTAACATTTTTTTGAATGAAAAAATAGTAACTTTAAAAATAAAAGAACATTAAACTAGAAACAAAAACATAGTGAGTTTGTTTGGATTGACTTATTATAAGTTTTATAAAATAGTTTATGAAAACAGGTTATAAAGATATAATTTTTGTAAGTGAAAACTTATGCAATGTTTGTTAACCTACTTTTCTAATTTAATATTTTAATTTCTTAATGTAGATATGACAATTTTTTCACGTGAATTAGGAGAAGAGAATAGAAAAAAGACTTCCATTTTTGTCTTTATTGCATGTTTGATGCTCGAGAAGTCAATGAAAAATGACAGTTTATATAAGTATATATCTTTGAGTGCATTTCCACTATGTTATAACTCATAATAACATAATTCACATGTACTAAAGTAATTAATACCATATTCATATATACTATTTTTTTTTTTGGACAAACTAAAATTTATTTTTTGTTCTTCATGCGTAGTAAAGTATCAAACAAGTTTGAAGACAATTTTTACTTACTACCGAGCAACAATATATCACTTATCTTTCCAAAGAAAATATCACTAAAATTATTAAAACAACAAAACTATCATTTATATTCAATTAAATATATTAGTAATTGATGGTTATTATTGATTTGCACTAACAATGGTGTGATGTTGATTGATGAAATATATATTGGTAATTCGATTATTGAATTACACTAACAAATTTCTTCTTAATTATTTAAACAATCCACACTCCAATTACGTGTATTAATAAAATGAAGAATTAAGCAAATAAAAAAAGGTAAACCGGACAACAAGCTAAAAAAATTCTGGCGAATAAAAGTCGAGATAAAATTTCACTAAGCAAAAGTTTGAGAGGAAAAGAAGTCGGTATATCGGCAGCAAAATTGCATTTTTGTTAAATATAAGTGATGTTAAATTACATAGAGTGGAGTAAGCATATATGTTATTTGATACATACTTTCAAAGAATGTGATAAAAGGATGAAAAAGGAAAAACAATAACCATTGTTAGTTGCAACCAATAATAACCATCAATTACTAATATATTTAATTGAATATAAATGATGGTTTTGTTGTTTTAATAATTTTAGTGATATTTTCCTTGAAAAAATAATCTTATAAAAAAAATCTCATAATAAAATTCTCATAAAAATAAGTACTCAAAGTTCACTCCTTTTGTTTTAAATAAGTATATGCTCACATTCGCACCCCATTTATAAATTAAAAATAAAAATTCATTGCAATATATATCAAATAAAATATTTTTGAAAAGCACTCATAATGCACAAAGACATATGGATCACTATTGTTGCCAAATTGAAATACGAGGCACACATAAGAGAAAAGATATTTGTACAACTAAAAAGTGGACAACTTTGGACAACTCTCTCTCTCTTACTCTCATTATATTCTTACTCTCTCTCTCCTTCTCTCACTTTTTTTTGTTACAAAAGAAAAAAGAGGATTGTCCCAAAAGTTGTCAACTTTTAAATGTACAAATAACAACACTCCACACATAATGCACAGGCACACACGAACGTAAAATTGAACATTATATTTTACCTTGTTGGATAATGAAAAATTAGCGGTCGGCATCCAAAAGAAGAAGTGAATGACCAAATCACTTCTGAATTTTGAATGACCAAAATAAATAAAAAACTCATTTCCATAAATTTTGAATCCCTAAAACTCATTTGCACACGTTTCTGCAAATGAGTTTTTTATTTATTTAATTTGGTACTTCATTTATGATCGGATCAGTTTAACTTGATACATCATAGTGGTCATGTGTGCAAACGTTTGACAAATCAGTGTTTTTTGTAACGGTAATAGATAGCAGGGACTAAAACCAACAAATTTTGTACATTCAGAGACTTATTTATAACAAAAAAGATACAGAAACTAAAATAAAAAAATTGCGAACTTGTAACGCCCCGAAATTTAGAAGGAAGTTATTTAGATATTAATTAATTAATTCCGTTAGAATTATACGTTGAACCAATTAATTAAAGAATATTTTTAGTAGAATAATTAAGTGGAGAAAAAATAGAGATATTTATTTTAGTATAATTTTGGAGAGATATACTTAGAAAATAAAAGTAGAACCAAATTATTGAGAGATACGATCATAATTTTAAATTGAAACAAATCTCATGAGATATACTCTTTCTTAAGGAAAAAGAAACCTAGAGCCCTTTCCTTTTATAAATAGATGAAACATAAGACCAAGAAAGAATTAGGATTGCCACTTTTCATAAAATTGAAAATAAAAAGTAGAGGGAGTGCTCGGAGGGGAAAGCGGCGAGGGAGAAGGAGATTAAGGGAAGGAGAACAACTTCATCGCAATAGGAAAAGAGATCACTGTTACTAACAAGTAAGGGGGTTTTAACCAACTCATTTAAAGATTCTGAATGTAGATAGTGTTATAGTTGTGATTGTCAATTGTTTGTTCCTTCTCTGATGTCGTGTTGTTGCTTTGAATCCATTTAATTAAAAACCTTGTACTGCTATTCACATTGAGTTTAAAATATTAACGATCATGACATGATATGCACATGTATATATAGTTCAAATATATTGTGTAATACCAGTATGCTTTATTTCTAATCTAATGTATCATGTATTGATATTTACTTTGGCCTATCCTTATTATATCACTAGTTGTAATTTAATGGTGTTTTAAAGGTCCCTTATATTATATAGACAGTACCTAAATTCTATTGATATTAAATTTGAAATTAAACCAATCGATTTTATGATTGCTTGGCTAGATAACCAATTTTGGCTTTTAATTTAAGAATTAAGGATGTATATTTATATGTATATTGGAAACGTTAAGGGAGAGCCTAAGGGGAATTATATAGTGTTAAGTTCAGGTACAGCCAAGCCTTAAAATTGAACCAGAGGATTACATTACTTGTTTAAGTGTTGATAACAGTATATCGTAACTTTGTATATTGGGTCCTAGTATCGAATAATTAAAGTATGAGCCATATTCCCTTGAAGATTAACTAGAGTCCGGATACTGTCCTAAAGATTTGAGCATCTCATTCCAAACCACTATTATCCTGGAACTAAGTTAATTAAATTCCCAGCAAGTTCGCAAATTAACTTTTAATTAAATTACTTGAGTCGGGGCTGTTTCAGGTATCGGTTAGTCGCTATTCAGAGGAGTGGATAGATTAGTTTAATTAAAAATTGGAGTGGATCTATTAGGTGTCGAATTAAATTGGTGATCAATTAATTTGGTGTTGAGTTTAATTGGTATCGAATATATTTGGTGTTGAGTTTCTTTAAGAACTAAATATTGTAGTGTGTCGAACGATAACGTTGATTTAATATTGTAGCCAGATATGGCAATGAAGTAGTAACATTGTAGCTAGATATGGCAATGAAGTTGTAAGACTGTAGCCAGATATGGCAATGAAGTTGTAATACTGTAGCCAGATATGGCAATGAAGTTGTAATACTGTAGCCAGATATGACAATGAAGTAGTAATATTGTAGCCAGATATGGCAATGAAGGAGCAATACTGTAGCCAGATATGGCAATGAAGGAGTAAATATGTAGCCAGATATGACAATGAAGGAGTAATAATGTAGCCAGATATGGCAATGAAGTTGCAATGATGTTGTTAGCTACGATGTAGCAATGAAGTTGTTAATGATGTTGTGATAGTGGTTACATTTATAAGTTGTGTTTGTTTATGTGTTTGATCGTCCCAAAGGATGATATTTTATTTATTGCTGCTATTGAATTCAGTTATTCTATATGATGTTCGTTACTCACCCCTTCTGGTTTGACCCTGCGACGTAAAACTCGTAGACTTCTCTGTAGGTAATGAGTCTTAGTTGCTGTGTTCGGAGAGCTCTTCCTTGCTCTGTTCTGTGGAGTCGCTCTGTTAAGATACCATGGGGAAACTCTAAGCTATTTTAGCCATTACCTTCATTAAGGATTGTCAGACTGTATTATGAGTTTCTTTTTAGATTTTGTGTTCAAGAATCTTGGATATTGATATGTATTAATTTTTTAAAAAAAACACGATGTAACATTTATTTACATATTTAATAAATCAGTTGAGTTAAGCTTGAGTAACACTCCTTTTGGAATAAAATAACTAATGATTTCACCAATAAAGCCTATGGGAATCTGGGGTGTTACAATTGGTATCAGAGCAGGTCGGTCCAATCCGGCCGTGTGGGTTGTGTGTCAATCAGAGCAGGTCTGCCTAGTCAGACCATGTGGGCATAGTGTCAGTGTCGTGTCTACTTTGTGTTTTCTCTATTTAGTCACACTTGCACCTTAGTCACATTTTAAATATCTTGTCACATGATTTATAACATGTTTGATTGTGTTTTATGAATTTTGCTGTTATTGTTTCTTGACATGTTAATTTGCTTGATTTTTCTTATATTGTCTTTAATTTTATTTAGTGGTGTGAGTAAACTAGTTTGGCTTTTGGAAAACCTTAGGCAATTTTCGAGGGCGAAAATTCTTAAAGGGGGGGAGAATTGTAACGCCCCGAAATTTAGAAGGAAGTTATTTAGATATTAATTAATTAATTCCGTTAGAATTATACGTTGAACCAATTAATTAAAGAATATTTTTAGTAGAATAATTAAGTGGAGAAAAAATAGAGATATTTATTTTAGTATAATTTTGGAGAGATATACTTAGAAAATAAAAGTAGAGCCAAATTATTGAGAGATACGATCATAATTTTAAATTGAAACAAATCTCATGAGATATACTCTTTCTTAAGGAAAAAGAAACCTAGAGCCCTTTCCTTTTATAAATAGATGAAACATAAGACCAAGAAAGAATTAGGATTGCCACTTTTCATAAAATTGAAAATAAAAAGTAGAGGGAGTGCTCGGAGGGGAAAGCGGCGAGGGAGAAGGAGATTAAGGGAAGGAGAACAACTTCATCGCAATAGGAAAAGAGATCACTGTTACTAACAAGTAAGGGGGTTTTAACCAACTCATTTAAAGATTCTGAATGTAGATAGTGTTATAGCTGTGATTGTCAATTGTTTGTTCCTTCTCTGATGTCGTGTTGTTGCTTTGAATCCATTTAATTAAAAACCTTGTACTGCTATTCACATTGAGTTTAAAATATTAACGATCATGACATGATATGCACATGTATATATAGTTCAAATATATTGTGTAATACCAGTATGCTTTATTTCTAATCTAATGTATCATGTATTGATATTTACTTTGGCCTATCCTTATTATATCACTAGTTGTAATTTAATGGTGTTTTAAAGGTCCCTTATATTATATAGACAGTACCTAAATTCTATTGATATTAAATTTGAAATTAAACCAATCGATTTTATGATTGCTTGGCTAGATAACCAATTTTGGCTTTTAATTTAAGAATTAAGGATGTATATTTATATGTATATTGGAAACGTTAAGGGAGAGCCTAAGGGGAATTATATAGTGTTAAGTTCAGGTACAGCCAAGCCTTAAAATTGAACCAGAGGATTACATTACTTGTTTAAGTGTTGATAACAGTATATCGTAACTTTGTATATTGGGTCCTAGTATCGAATAATTAAAGTATGAGCCATATTCCCTTGAAGATTAACTAGAGTCCGGATACTGTCCTAAAGATTTGAGCATCTCATTCCAAACCACTATTATCCTGGAACTAAGTTAATTAAATTCCCAGCAAGTTCGCAAATTAACTTTTAATTAAATTACTTGAGTCGGGGCTGTTTCAGGTATCGGTTAGTCGCTATTCAGAGGAGTGGATAGATTAGTTTAACTAAAAATTGGAGTGGATCTATTAGGTGTCGAATTAAATTGGTGATCAATTAATTTGGTGTTGAGTTTAATTGGTATCGAATATATTTGGTGTTGAGTTTCTTTAAGAACTAAATATTGTAGTGTGTCGAACGATAACGTTGATTTAATATTGTAGCCAGATATGGCAATGAAATAGTAACATTGTAGCCAGATATGGCAATGAAGTTGTAAGACTGTAGCCAGATATGGCAATGAAGTTGTAATACTGTAGCCAGATATGGCAATGAAGTAGTAATATTGTAGCCAGATATGGCAATGAAGGAGCAATACTGTAGCCAGATATGGCAATGAAGGAGTAAATATGTAGCCAGATATGGCAATGAAGGAGTAATAATGTAGCCAGATATGGCAATGAAGTTGCAATGATGTTGTTAGCTACGATGTAGCAATGAAGTTGTTAATGATGTTGTGATAGTGGTTACATTTATAAGTTGTGTTTGTTTATGTGTTTGATCGTCCCAAAGGATGATATTTTATTTATTGCTGCTATTGAATTCAGTTATTCTATATGATGTTCGTTACTCACCCCTTCTGGTTTGACCCTGCGACGTAAAACTCGTAGACTTCTCTGTAGGTAATGAGTCTTAGTTGCTGTGTTCGGAGAGCTCTTCCTTGCTCTGTTCTGTGGAGTCGCTCTGTTAAGATACCATGGGGAAACTCTAAGCTATTTTAGCCATTACCTTCATTAAGGATTGTCAGACTGTATTATGAGTTTCTTTTTAGATTTTGTGTTCAAGAATCTTGGATATTGATATGTATTAATTTTTTAAAAAAAACACGATGTAACATTTATTTACATATTTAATAAATCAGTTGAGTTAATCTTGAGTAACACTCCTTTTGGAATAAAATAACTAATGATTTCACCAATAAAGCCTATGGGAATCTGGGGTGTTACAGAACTCACATAAACAAAAATGATATTTAAACTTTTTTCAAAATGCGCATGTAAAAACAAGTACCCTACTCATACTCTGCTAATTGCTTTCCCTATTATAAATTAAAGAGTCTTGTTAAACGGCGCCCCAAGACACTTTTTTAAGAATTCCATTTATGAAATAATTTATTCAAAAAGTTGAACATTTCAATTCCCAATCCATTGACTTCACACATTTTCATAATTTTTTTTTATAAAACCTTACTATTTAAAAGTTTAAAAGTGTTCGAGGCACTGTTTAACATTTGTTTAAATTAAATATATAAATATTGGATTTACCAATATTTACACAATACTTACACAAAACACCGTTTATAAATAATGAAAGAGAGAATTTATCTTTTGTATATTATTTTAATTACAAAATTGTCTTTGCGTAAGTATTGTGTCAAAATAATGTATCATAGTATCATTTCTAAGAAAAAGAATATAAATATTGGAAGCGAATAAAAGAAGCGCGAGTGTGTTAAGATACGTTATCCAAAAACCATTGATGATTCAAGATGGTGGTGCTTCTACAACCGAACACAACTTCCACACTCACATTCTCACCACATCTTCCATCATCTCATTCTCTTCCTCTTCCTCAATTCTTCAACTTCAAGCCCTCACCACTCTCTCTAACTCTCACGCGCCGCCACCGCCAAATACTTCCCTTCGCCGTCGAGGAAAAAAACCAACCTAGCTCTAAACCCGAACCTGAATCCGAACCCGAACAACCCGAACCGGAAACAATTGAGTCCGATTTAGCATCGGAGTTGAAGAAAGCGATGCAAGAGAGGAAGGAGAAAGAAGGTGATAGTTTCTGGAACGGAGTTGTTAAAGAGATCGGTGAAATTGAATGGCCTGAATTTGGGAAAGTTTTGGGTACTACTGGTGTTGTTCTTAGTGTTATCTTTGGTTCTAGCGTTGTTTTGCTTACTGTTAATGCTATTTTAGCTGAGGTTTCTGATAAGGTTTTTGCAGGCAAAGGGGTTCAAGATTTCTTCTCATGAATTCATTCATCACATTTTGACTGTAAATTTTTAATATTTTATCAAGAATTTATGTATTTGTTTTTCTAGTAGGTTCAACTATTTATTTATTGTCTTTTATATAAATTATACATTTTTTGTTCTAAAATTGGAGAGGATTCAAATCCTAAATTTCGTTTGCAGTTATAGTGTGAAACCTATGAAGCACGGACACACCTCGGATAGTGTCGGTATTTGACACCGACACGACACTAACACACATGATTACATTGAATTAGTGTCAGTATCCGATGTCTGTGTATGTGTTTCTTGTGTCTGTGTTTCATAGGTGTGAAACTTTATATTACAGAAAAATGTGGCTGTAATTGTGGTTGTGAATTCAGTGTAGTGAAATCTAAAACTTCTATGTTGTGGCCGCATTTGTGGTTGTAGACTGCAATATAAAACTATGATTACCACTTGTTTCATTTGAATTAAATTTTGCGAGAAAATATAGAATTGATATATAGAAAGGATAAAATTAGGTAAATAAGTTGTGCTTTAAAGGATTTTAGGTTAGTAGCTACTAGATTAGATATTTGGTTTTAGTTGAAAAAAAAGAGATGTTACTACAGTTGAAAATGGATATGTGGATTCCGTGCAATGAGATAAAGTAAAGCACACATTCACTTCGGCGTCAGATGCAGTTGAGCATCTTGGTTGTACAATAGATTAGTTGGCATCAGATAACTTGTATTTCAACTTATGATTTATCCGAGTTTATGTTTGAGGCGTCCACCGGCGGAAATCAGATGAATTCATGGAAAGCAGGTTCATTTCCTGATGCCAGGGAATCTGATCCATGGATGCCTATGTCAATATGATTTACCTACATATTAACTTTGTGAAATGTCTTGTATGCCAAATTATTTTTCATTTAATTCCATTTAGAATATTTCTTTTGGCTTTTTGGAGAATATGTAGATTGTAGAGGAAACAATTTTGTAATGATCTTTACATAGTTTCAATTATGTGTGGATTGTAGAATATTAGACCAAAAAAAAATTGTGGATTGTAGAATGAAACAATTATGTAATGAACTTTACATATATTCCAAGATTTTATTCTTTCATGTATAACTGAGGAAAATCAGACAAGAAAAAGCTATTGCTTGTTTCAAATGACACATCTTTCTTGCTTTCCTTTTCCAAAGTCATTTGGTGCATGCATGAATGATGATTCATTTCAGGAAAGGAATTTTGAAGATTAACACGGCCTCCCCACTATGCATCTAAGGCTTCCAGAATAACGAGTAAGCCTTCCCACATAAGTTCCAGGTTTAGCTGTGATCATGTCCTTTCTGGAGAATGGTCTGCTAGTCAGCTCAGAGCCACCTTGTCTGAAAAATGCTCCGTTCAGATACACATCGTTGATTGATCTCCATGTCCAGGTTTTCCACTCCGCCTCTGGTGTGTACTCCCTCTTTGTTATCTTCAACACCAAAATAGAAATTAATATGAGACTTAGTTTTCATTCTAGTTTCATGAATTTCATTTTAATCCTATATTTTGTTCATATGAAACTACAATGAACGAGCAAAGTAGTATTTTATAGGGAATTGTTTCAGATTTCTATGTAAAGTAATGATGCAATTAGTTGTTGCTACGACGTGAGAATATGTTAATATTAAGAGGTTAACAAATAAACATGTTTTGTCAGGGCACATCTTGAAGTAGTAAATCATATATTTGCATGGATATGCATGACTCGAGTAGATGCATACCTCTTTAGCATAGCCATTGTTAGGGGCTATGAATCGGTTACCCTCGCTTATAATGGTAGGGTGTTTGCTACCTCCAATGGCATACATTTCCCAGTGAGTGTAGTCATTGTTAAGTACATGGATAAAACCATATCTGCACCTTGGCATCCTTTGGATTAATCTCTTACCAAAGTGGTTGAATGCAAGTGTGATCTGCATTTTCTGATCACCATCGTAGCCATCACTTGCACCAAACAACATCACCTACACCACATACACACAAATAAACAAAACCCCAAAATCAAAACCAGGTAATATTTTTCATTTCAAACCCAGAAATACAAATTCTTTATAATAAAAAACATATGAAAGAAAACTACAAATTACTAATTACCTCGTTGTGATCTGTGAAATGGCTATTGGAGATGGTAATAGCAGTGGATCCCATAATGGCATCAATGAGTCCATCTCTGCAGTTTCTCATTGAAACATGGTCAATCCAAACATTGCTGGAGCCAAAAATTGAAATTCCATCACCATCACTCATAGTCCTTAGACCATAATGGTTCTCAGCATCTCTAATAAGACCACCAGTGCCAATATGAATGTCAAAAATTTTGATCCCATGGATGATCACATTCCAGATGAACTGGATAGTAATACCAGCACCATTAGCAATGACAATATCAGCTCCTCGTCCATCAATGGTCTTGTCACTTGTCATTATGAGTTCCTGGCTGAGCCTAATGTTCATGCTACGAGCGAAGATGATCCACAAAGGTCCATTTCTTGTAACTGCGTGCCTAAGGGTACCTGGACGTGGATTTACCATGTCATTATCTGAGGGATCAGTTACCACATAGATAGGACCGGCTTTTCCACCAGTAGTCCTCCTTCCAAAACCTTGCACACAATCTGCAAGCTTCTTGCGGTTGTTTGCCCAGTTAGGATCACACCTCCAACACCTGTCAATGGGGTTTGTAGCCTTGCATTGACCATGTTTAAGCATCCCCAGATTCCTTCTTCCTTTATTGCTGCCAATTATCATTCTGTTTATGAAACCAATAAATATTAAAATATGAAAATCACACTTATAATTAATTCTATGAGAGAAACAAAGAAACATGTAGTATATAATAACCATTGAACCATAATGTAAGTGTCTGATTGGTTTGAGAAAATGTTTCCGGTTTTCATTTTTTGTTTTTCATTTGAAATTGCAAAATTGTCTCTTTTGTTTTCGCCATGCATCATGTTTTCAAAGTTTTATGCAGGAAATATAGTAAAAATAAGGAGGCAGTCTTGCAATTAGAAAAAAAAATCGAAATGAACACAGAAAATATTTTCTCAAACTAAACAGGGTTTGGAATTCCTCCCATGAAATTGAACATATTGGGATATGTTAATTGGAACAAGGCTCACTCGCTAACGGTAGAACTCATGTTTCCGGTGACTGTATATGGGTTTGGAACATAAGCTTCATCGCTTGCCTTTGCAGCAAGTGCTGCTTTTTCCTGCCAATATGAATCATTAAATGTTGGAAGCACCTTAATCCAGTAGGAGTTTTGCTCTTTTACATTAGCATGCACTAATGTTGTAGAAATGATTACCACCAAACAGGTCAAAAGGAAGGAATGGTACAATTTTGTCATTATGGTTCTTATTCAAATGAAAAGAACCCTCTTCCCTCTGGCAAATGAGAGGGGTAGTAATCAAAGAAACCCAATTGAACAATTGACATAATTATATTATTTATACATGGATCATGAGAGAAACAGACACAACGAGAAGCTAAATTAGGATGAATTTTGTTTGTTTTTTTTAAGGAGAGGCTGAAATAGCGATTAATTTCTATCAATGAATATATTTAGGGTGAAAACTTGTTATAATATCTGTTTACTAGGTTTCTATCAATAGATAGCACTACTGATTTCGTTATCATAGCCATCAAAGAAAAAAAAGTTGTTAGTAATTTTGAGATTTTGTCCCCACCAAAATGGTAGTGAATCTTAACCACCAAAATTTAGCTTCCATTTTTTGATTGGGCAATTGTTAGTTGTTAGTACATATTATTAGAGGAGAGGGGGAAATGTTAGTAGCCAGAGATCGAACCCTGAACCTCCGTAAAACATTCAACGTCCCACCACTTTAAATTTAGCATCTATAAAGCCACTAGGAAGGATTGGTTTAGTGGTGAGGAATTTGGGTAGAATGCACAAGGTCATGAATTTGGGAAGGCTAATCTCATATACATTATTCAATGAGATTTTCTTTTGCCACTCCATCTATTTTCTTTTGCCACTCCATCTATTTTCTTGCGCACTCGATGAATTTACAAAAATACTCATGTCCACTACTTAAATAGTGGATACACCCCAAAAACACTCTACAAAATTTGTTTTTTATAACGTCCGCTACTTAAGCGTAAAAATGAAAAGTATAGGCATAATGGATCTAGCAATCTAATTAGAGTTTATATTTTAGAATAGTTTTGCAATAATATATTTTATTGCTTATGAACCTGGATTAGTTATTGGGTTAAATATTTTTTAGTCCCTACATTTTGCGAAATTGTTAAGAATAGTCCCCACATTTTAAAAATGGTCGAAAAAAATCTCATAAGTTTTTCGTTATCAAGAATGGTCCATTCAGTCTGTTTTTTCAACAGAATGCTTATTTGTGGACCCTACTATTTTAATTTTAGTCCCTACTTTTTGAAAAATAGGCAAGAATGGTCCCTATATTTTAAAAAAGGTAAAAAAAAATCTCATAATTTTTTAAAATATAAACACCATTCTTGAAATATAAGGATTAAAAACATATTTAACATTTTTTATGACTCAACGTATGACTATTTTTTATAATTTCACAAAATATAAGGATTAAAAACATATTTAACTCTTACTTATGGTTTTGCCATGCATGGATTCCTTAAACCATTGAGTCTAATAATTGACAATTAATAACTGTACTATTGATACTAAACATATCTAAAAGAAAATTATATAGGCACAAAACATATATGTATCTAATTTACTTGAGTTTGAAAGATGGTAGTTCGGAACAGTTTTGGAACATTTTTTTGTTTTGTTTTTAAATTTAGAAAGGAAAATTGCATAATATATGTAGAGGGTCGGGGGTTGGAACTTTGATCATCTCACTTATCTACCATAAAGGTGGAATTTTTAGTCCTTAGGCTATCTGACAAAAAAAAAAATTGGGAAGAAAAATTATCATTAATAACTTTGATACTAGTTTTATGAGATTTCAACTCTGTCCGTTTAGTTTACATGTCAAACTCTTGCAATCAAGCTGACACCTCATAGGCAATTTTGGAAACTTCAATCTTTTTTGCAGATTATTTAGAAAATGGCACCCTGAATATGTATTTTTTCCACCACCCTTGAATATTTTTTTAATAATGTTTATGAAATTATTATTATTAAGATTATTATTACTCCCTCCGTCCCTTTTTATAAGAGCTAATTTGACAAAAAATTTGTCACTTTTTATAAAACCCTTTTACAATTATCAATGACATTAATTATTCTTTTTCCAAACTTACCCTTATTTACTTTGCATAGTTCTTTTAATAGAATTAAATTCTCTTTTGTTTGATACAAAACACTACAATTAATGGTAAGGGTAAACATGTAAAATCAATATAATTTTTCAATCAATTTAATGCTAAAATTCACTTTCTTAATACTCATGTTTTGTCAAATTAGCTCTTATAAATAGGGACGGAGGAAGTATTATTTAAAGTAAAAATAACAACTACTGGGGCTACGATGGGTTGACCTTAAAGCGTTATGTGCATAATTGTTTCACACCAAAAATATCTCGTTGTATGTGTAATTTTTTTATTTGCCAATGTGTATAAATTAATGGAAAATGCTAATTAGTGCCCCGGGCACTAGTTAAAGAACCAAATATGATAAATTGATCTTGAAACTTGTGTAATTGACTTTTAGATAGATAAAAAATACTATCAATACAAAATTTTCTTGTTTTGGTATCCTTAACTAGTGCCCCGGAGGCACTAGTTAGCATGACAACTATCAATTATATTTGCAGGGTCAGGATCAAATGACACCAAGGTGTCAAACTTAGTAACATGACACCTCCGATAATTTTTTATCGGATAATCGTATTACAAAATCAACCGTTGGATTCAAAGCTATTATTATATAGATCATGTCTATAAAATTTAACATCAATCGGAAACCATTTGATGGGTTAAAGAGAAGGATAAAAATTAACGGTTTTGATGAAGTTTTGTAAGACGTTGGTTTTTATGTATCTCATTGACATATCAAATGATTTCCGATTGTTGTTAAATTTTATAGACATGATCTATATAATAATAGCTTTGAATCCAACGGTTGATTTTGTAATACGATTATCTGATAAAGAATTATCGGAGGTGTCATGTTACTAAGTTTGACACCTTGGTGTCATTTGATCCTGACCCATATTTGCAACATGTCAAAAAGTAAAAAATAGATAATTAAACTAACAAATAATATTAGCAAAATTTAAATTGAACACAAAATAAGTTAATGCAATATTTATATTTATAATAATAAAAAGATTAATAAGTATTAAAATATATGTATGCGGTTTGATTCGGTTTAGATTGGTTTTGAAAAATCAATCCAAAATTCGATTAGATCCAGCAATTTTCACAAAAGAACATCCAAACACATTAAAAAAAATTCGATTGTTTTCAGTTTTCAATTTTTTTGGATCAATTTACGATATTTATTTGGTTTTAGTTTGGATTTCCCTATTCATACATCATTGTGGTCAGAATGACTATATAAATTTTAAAATATTTATAAGAAAAACACATAAAGGATTATACGTTCAAATGGTTAATAGATTGTAGTAGATAAGACTATTAAATAGATACTCAAAAAATAATTTTTCTCTTTAAAATCTTCTCTTCAAAATCTTTAAAAAATAAACGTTACTTTCTGTAAATATAGTTGCAATTTTTTTGGATCATAAAAATTCAAAAAATCTATAAAATAAGAAGTTCTATTTTAAATAGATTTCATAAAAAAACATTTTTGAGATATACTATCTCCGTTCTTAATTATAAGACTCCATTGAGAAAATTGCGGAGATTAAAAAAGTTGGTTGTGACATTAAATTTGTTGACAATTAATTAGTATTATTTTTACAATTTTATCCTTCATAAAAGTGAATGAGATATTATTTTTCTAAGGTATTTATTATAGATTATAGAAAATATGTACTTTAATTAGGGGTATGTTGGTAAAGAAATAATTAATTCCTTTAAAAAGGGACAAAGAAAAATTCAAAGAGGATTTTATATTTAGGAACGGAGGTAGTATCATTTATTTATTTTTTTAAAAGTGATTTTTATTAAGCTAAAACCTAACATGAATATTTAAGTTATTGAATATTAAAATTACTCTTTCAATTTATAAAAAAGATAAATTTAAAATAACATTTAATATTTTAATTTAATTTATCATAAATTCTTTTAAAAAAATATTTATAAAAAAAAACAAATATTTTAAAGGTAAAACAAACAGGACATAAATGAAGTGAAAAAAATTAGATTGGTTCACACAAAATAGATTACTAATTAATTTATAGAAAAGGAAGAGGCAAGTGGAGTGCTTGTTAGTTTGCCTCACTAAATTAATAAATCGCAATTAATTCAATTTTTGAAACTTGTTAAATTAAATAATTCTTTTTTAAAAGATTCAGAAAAAAAAAGGAAAAGGGCAAAAATAGGAAACTGAAGAGTTAAGTTTGGGTCACACTGTATTAAGCTGGCGGGATGATGCATAATTAGGCGGCAAATGTGTTTTTTCTTTTATTTTTAAAAAATTGGGATGAAACTTCACTAAAAGAAAATACTGGGGTTATATTGGTCATGGACTAATTCTAATTACTTAAAAATAAGTGGGCATTACTACAAATTAAATTTAACCTAGAGAACATTGCACATTGCACCTTCAAGTAAGTCATTCATCCTATCCATTGATTACTTTAATAATAAATCTAATGGTAAAAAAACACTTTCCCATGATGGGAGACCTATATCACTTACACATGCTAGACTTGGCCTTTCAGCAGGTGTTTTAACACACCCCAACGTTTTCCTTATTGGAGGCATCTTTAACCGGGCAATTCTAGCATGGGTGAGTGTCATAGGTCTCCCACCATGGAAAAGTTATTTGAACCCTTAGATAATTAAGATCCACAATAAACCATAATAAAGTTTGTACATTGTATTCTAATCTATATTATTATTATTTTTTATAATAATCTATTCTTAAAAAAAGTTTTCGATTTTTTTCTGCGAAAGTTCCTGATATTTTTCCAAGAAAAAACTTTCCGATCTTTTTCGGAAAAAAATTCAATGTTTTTTAGAAAAAAGTTCAGTCATTTTATTCGGAAAAAAATGTTTCCGATCTTTTTTCGAGAAAAATTTTCAATTTATTTTCGGAAAAAAAGTTTCGATTTCAGATAAAAACCGATCTTTTATGGGAAAAAAAATTTTGATTTTAGAGAAATACAATTTTGGAGTTTTTTCCAAAAAAAAAAATTCGATCTTTTTTAACAGATCTTTTTTTGGGAAAAAATTCCCGATTCTCGTAATGTATATACCGAGATAGAAATACAGATATATAGATTATTATGAAAAAAATATTTTATAGATTATAATACAATGTAAAAACTTCATTATAGTTTATTGTGGACCTTCATAATCTAAGGGTGAAAATAACTCTCCCATGGTGGGAGACCTATAACACTCACCCATGCTAGAATTTACCTCTTTAACAAGAGAAACCCAGCTTATTTCATCTCAATTGTTCAACCATCCAAATGCTTTCTCTAGTGGTATGGCTGCATTTGCCACTATCCCTTATTTTCTTTCTTGTGGAAAAGACTCTATTTTTATAAGATATAACTCTAATTTTAACTGTGATATGTTTCTTGATTATTCATTATTAGTTTTATGACAATATTGCAGGGCATAAAATAGGTTTGTGACTTAGCAAGGATTAATTAGTTAATTATTTAAAATTTTATGATTGGTTGATTCTAAGAGTGTGATGTTAGGTTCGACTTCACATAAGATTTTCTCTTCATTGCCTCCGTTTTTCATGTCGCCCATGTTTAATAATGTGAATAATTTGGGCGCATACATGCAAATAAAAAATATTAAAAGATAAATAATTTAGTCACATTATTTAATTCTTTTATATTTTAATTTTATTTATTTATTTATGAGTGTATATCTAAATAAATACTTTCTATTTGAACTTGTGTCCAACTAAATATTTCTCATATTTGGATATGGCAAGCTACAAGAGTCAACACTTTTATTATTGTTGTTTTTCTAGGTAAAAAATTTAACTCATTTCATCATGTCAATATCTTGAATACTTGTTGGAATATCAATAAATAGGTGGAAATTAGTTAAATTGGGGTCACTTTTGCAAGAGTGTGAGTAACTCATTGACTTGTCTTTGAACAAATTTAACATGTGAGTTTTGAAAATTGAGAAAATACGTCTACAATTTAAAATAATATCATCGAAAGCTGAGACATTTGTCCTATTGTTATAAATACTATCTAGTATCTACCACACGTTTGAAATCTAGCTCAAAATCCTCTTTGTCAAGTTGTAAATCATGAACTCAATATAGAGCGGTTAAAAATCCCAAGAGTATGTTTCACCAGTATCCATTTCAAGTATGGGCGAGAACCACTCCGTTTTAGCGAGAATTGTGATCATACCTAACACAAACACCAATACCCATCTTATGTAAACTTGAAAACGAGGCATCAACGTTACATTTGTATCGACATACAGTTGGTTTAGAACATCTAGTTGTGGGTTCCTCAAACATGTTAACATTAACAAATTGCGGTTGCAGTCAAAAATCAAATAAACTGATTCCAAACTGTTGTTTCAAATTTTATTATTTCTAGACTTCCACAAACTCCAAGACATGACAGCAAAGCTAGCTTGCTCCTCAGATTGTAACATCACAAAAATGTTTTTGCTATAGATTTGTTGTAGTTCAAATGACTTTGCATAGAAGACCACATACCAATCTTTTGCCAACAATATGTTCTTTTATGACAAAGAAATAGCATGTGAAAATGATCTTCAGCATCAACGTACACATTGCTCAATTTGTTAGACAATTAACTCCTTTATCTCTAAGTCGAACACATGTGGGCAACACATTTCGGTGAAATAAGTACGCCAATTTACCAAAATAAATTCTCAACTTTCGGCAAAATTTTAGTTCGCCAAATAAGCTGCCACTTGCCATTACACGAAGGTGCTCTGTGCCAATAGAGTGAATAGACTCAACGACACAGAACTGGTAAACATTTCTAACATACTACCTACCTTCCTTCTCAAACCTCAGAATAAATCTAACTTCCAAGCCTTTCTATCATTTCTTATCAGGCTTGTCACTTTGGAATCTTCTACCAACAAATTCAAATTCCACGGTTTAAATAAGAATCAACATGAATCAAAGAAGAATCACAACGAAAAATTGTTACTAACTTTGGAGGATCATAACAAACTCTCAAAGAGAGAAACTGATATACCAAATATATATGACTTAAGACAACTAAATTAAACTGAAGAACTTCATTATTGTACAATGATGGTAATATTTACATTTATAGTAGAAAGGAGATCACACACTAGCTTATGGTGTGCTAAGGTGTATAGGTATATGCTAAGCTAACTATGTAACTAAATGGTTAACTTACAGCACAAGTAACAAGTAAGTTTAACCAATATATACAACCAAGTTAACTAACTCTAACTACGAGGATGTGATTTAGTATATATCATCATGGTGTAATAATGATTACCACTAATCAGATCAAAATGATAATAGATTAACAAGGTTTCCCCACTATACACCTAAGGCATCCAGAATAACGAGTAAGCCTTCCCACATAAGTTCCAGGCTTAGCTGTGATCATTTCCTTACTTGAGAATGGTCTGTTTGTCAGGTCAGATCCACTTTGTATGAAAAACGCTCCGTTCATGTACACGTCGTTTATTGATCTCCATGTCCAGCTTTTCCACTCCGCCTCTGGTGTGTACTCCCTCTTTGTTATCTTCAAATACCAAAATAGAAATTAATATGAGACTTAGTTTTGATTCTAGTTTTAAAACATAAACATGTTTTTATGAAGTCACATCTTGAATTTGTAAATCATATATTTGTATGGATACACGAATGATTGTGAGTAGATCGATACCTCTTTAGCAAAGCCGTTGTTAGGGGCTATGAATCGGTTACCCTCGCTTATAATGGTAGGGTGTTTGCTACCTCCAATGGCATACATTTCCCAGTGAGTGTAGTCATTGTTAAGTACATGGATCAAACCATATCTGCACCTTGGCATCCTTTGGATTAATCTCTTACCAAAGTGGTTGAATGCAACTGTGATTTGCATTTTCTGATCACCATCGAAGCCATCACTTGCACCAAACAACATCACCTACACGCCAATACATACAAAAAAGTAAGAACCAAAAATCAAAATAAAAGCCTTTATAAGCAAAATCATATGAAAGAAAACTACCAAATTACTTCCTCATCATATATAAGCAAAAATTACTTTTTCAGATTTATTGAATAACTTATGTATCTGGTTCATTGAATAACTGATGAATTTTGACTTATATATGAGACTAGAGGGAGTACTAATTACCTCATTGTGATCTGTGAAATGGCTATTGGAGATGGTAATACCAGTTGATCCCATAATGGCATCAATGAGTCCATCTCTGCAGTTTCTCATGGAAACATGATCAATCCAAACATTACTGGCGCCGAAAATTGAAATTCCATCACCATCACTCATAGTCCTTAAACCATAATGGTTCTCAGCATCTCTGATCATTCCTCCACTTCCAACCACAATGTCGAAAATTTTGATCCCATGGATGATCACATTCGTAATATACTGGATAGTAATACCAGCACCATTAGCAATGACAATATCAGTTCCTCGTCCATCAATGGTCTTGTCACTTGTCATTATGAGTTCCTGGCTGAGCCTAATGTTCATGCTACGAGCGAAGATGATCCACAATGGTCCATTTCTTGTAACTGCGTGCCTAAGCGTACCTGGACGTGGATTCAACATGTCAGCATCTGTAGGATCAGATACCACGTAGAAGGGACCGGCTTTTCCACCAGTTGTCTTCCTTCCAAAACCTTGCACACAATCTGCAAGCTTCTTTCGATTTTTTTCCCAGTTAGGATCACACCTCCAACACCTGTCAATCGGGTTTGTAGCCTGGCATGGACCAAGTATTTTACTCCCCCCCAAATTCCTTCTTTTTTCATTTCCTCCGATTATCATTCTGTTTCTCAATCAAATAAATATTAAAATATCAACGAAACATGTAATACATAATAATTACCATCGAACCGTAATGCAAGTGTTTGATTGGTTTGAGAAATATTTTTCTGTTTTCATTTTCATGTTTTTCATTTGAAATTGCAAAATTGGCTCTTTGTTTTCATTGTGAATTATGTTTTCAAATTTTTATGTCGAAAATGCAGTGAAAACAAGGACACAATTTTGCAATTATAAACAAAAAATAGAAATTTTAAAACCGAAAATAATTTCGCAAACTACATGACATGAAATTCCTCCAAATGGAACATATTGATAAATATGGTAATTGGAACAAGGCTCACTCGCTAACACGCTAGAAGTCAGGTTTTCGGAGACTTCATATGGGTCAGGAGTATAAGCTTCGTCATTCGTCCTTGCAGCGATCGTTGCTTTTTCCGACCAATATGGATCCTTTAGCGTTGGAGACACCTTATCCCAATATGATTTTTCTTCTTTGACATTAGCATGCACTAATGTAGGTATGATTACTACCAAACATGTCAAAATGTACAGATAGTACAATTTCGCCATGATGTTTTTATTTTTATTTTTTAAAACGGCTAAAATATATTACAACAGCCTCACTCCGATCATAAGTCGTAACCGGAGGAAGGGAAAATAGGTAATCAGAAAGGGTAAAATCAAACAAACTCAATAGAACAATTGACATAATTATTATATTCTTTATATGTGCAAAAGAATATGGATTATGATAGAAACAAGTTGAATGATTAGAAGCTAAATTAAGGTGTTTATTTTTTAAGAAATGAGGCTGAAGTAAGTAATGGTATATTTCTGCCAATGAATATATTTAGGGTGAAAAATTTGTCACATTATCATTTAATTTCTAGCTTTCTATCAATAGATAGATAACACTAAAAGATGATATTAGTAATTTTAACCTCATCAAAATGGTAACGAATCTTCTTTTGCTAAAAAATGGAATGGTGATTGGCGCTGAACTTGATAGGGAAGACCGCGGTTCGATCCCCGCAACTGCGATCGGGAAGTGGCTGGAACCACTTGATGCCATAACTGACCCCCGAACCAGATTAAACTGGTGGTGAAAACAAAAAAAAAATGGTAGTGAATCTTGCCACACAAATTTAGCTTCCAAATATATTGCTTGATCCTCCTTGACAAGTGGAAGTCCAATCTCATATAAACCATTCAATTTGAATTATCCCTTTCAAGAGTAGAGGCAGCAGAATGGATATAGCAATCTAATTAGAGTTTATCTTTAGTTTTGCAATGACATATAGTTTTTTTTCTTCATAAATCAAGTATCTTCTACAGCTCAACTATAAAGATTAATTTTTTGAGCCTTGTGGGACTCAAATGGACGGCAAACAAATTTTAACATTGCTGCATGTTCAAGCAAGTAATCAAACCCAAGCCATTGATTAAGTTAGAAGAGATTCATGTCTTCTTATCTAAGCGCTCTTGGGTTGCGGTGATATATTTTGTTGCATACTGAATTAGATATTAGATATTTATGGTTTTTCCAGGCATGGATCCCTTAAACCATATAATAAATGTAACATACTATTCATAAAACACATTATGGGCTTTTTTGACATAGGCTTGAAGGGTAATGTTTTTTTATTTACAAATTTAGTGTAAAAGTTATTGTACTTAATTATTGTACTTTTGTAAAAATTTATATTTTATAGTATATTGCTTAATCTCATCACAAGTAGAAAACCAATCTCATATAAATCATTCTATTTTATTAATTTAACCCATAATTAAGAGTAGAGACAGAGTGGATCTAGCAAGTAGCTAGCAACCTAATTAGAGCTTATCCAATAAATAAGGTTACAAATTCCATTGACAAATCAAAAATCTACTAATCACAAGCACTAATAGATAATTGACTCCTTCTCATAGACAAATTTTTTTTTGTCACTAGAAATCTCTATATCGTTGCTATATGTTAAGTGTAAACTACATTGTAAGTGGGGTATTAGCTACAATTTTGGGCCAATATTTTAAGAATCGGATCGGAGGTTAAATCGATGTGAGGTCAAACCGGTATGACTTTCGGTTTATGGTATAATTGGTTGAACCTGGTCAACCACTATTGAATCGATTATATTTTGATGATTTTGTTTGGTTCGTGATTTTGTGTTTAAAATTTGAAATTTTGGTGTTTAAGTTGGCTGAAATCACAATTTTCGGTTTTGGTCGTGTGGGTTTTCATTTGGGTCGTTTTAACCCTCCTGGAGGTTAGAGATGAAGTTAAAAAAAAAACTAAAAAATTGCAGTGTTGACACCCGTTAGTTTCTAACTTATATATAATGCAATCTATTCGTATTTACTCTGTGTTTAATGTTTTAAGTTTGTTACCGGTTAATCCATGATATCTGAGCTTTTAATCATGTATAGTTTTGGTTCTTTTTTTTGCGCAATTTTAGTCCCCAAATTATGAAAAATTAAGACATTTGGTCTCCTTCTTCAGCTGATAACCTTCAATTTTAATGATTTGACACATTCTTTACATGGTAATGGTACATGATAAATGTTTATGTTGTTGCCACGTCTGATTTTTTTTAATTATTTAATTATATTTATAATTTCTTAAATTAAAAACATAATTAAAAACTTAAACTAAGAAATTAAAATTAAATTTAAAAGTTGTCTTTCTTCATCGTCTTTTTCTTCTTCAATTGTTTCTTCTTCACTAAGTTTGTTCTTTGAAAACCTAAAACCATTATCATTATCATTATCATACCCATATCATGATCATGACCATTTTCAACATAATTCAATGAATGGGAAACAAAACACTCACTCTTAAATTCCGTCGATGGTTCGGTGATGGTTGACATGGACATTGGTGTCGATGTCGTCGGGAAGGAAAGAACGGAGTTCGAGCACCATAATAGTTGATGATTCAGTTCAATTGTCATGTTATGGGTTTAAGAAGAACACGATGAAGAAGAAGGAACACATACACTCTTAAATTTATTTTTAATTTCTTAGTTTATGTTTTTATTTTAAAAATTAATAAAATCTAATTTAAATAATAAATAAAAAAATATGACGTTGGCAGCCACATAAGAATGTATCATGTGCCATGTGACTTAAAGGATTCGTCAAGTTATTAAAACTGAAGGTTTTTTTTTATAACAGCAAAATTATATTAATAAGGCTCTCAGCACAAGAAGTACACAAGATACCCAAGCAACACAAATCGAGCCATGATCAGAAACATACCATAACAATAGGAAAAGAAAAAACAACACGGGCAACAGAAGAAAGAAAAAACAGGCAGTGGAAAACAACAGGAAAAAACGCAACAACACCAGCACACATATGCCACAGTAATCGCTATCCCCTTGATAAACAATCACCGGTTCCGAAATCCATTCATAAAGCAATACCGGAGCTACGTTCGATCGACCTAACCACCATTTCCAAGAGGTTGTATTTACATCATCCAGAAGGTGTGCCAAATCGAGCACTTCATTCTCAAAAATCTTCTTATTATGCTGTCGCCAAACCGTCCAAATTACAGCCTTCCAAATCATCACCATGCCCTTTCTAAACTGTTTTGATCATGTACTTGTTGCCATAAAATTCAGGATTGATGTAATACTATGAGGCAGCATAAAATTCAATCATAACCAAGCAAAAACTCGTTCCCAGACCTGTAAAATACAATTACAGTATAGGAAGAGATGTGTAACCGTTTCCGCACTGTTACAGCAAAACACACAACACTGATTCCCATCATCATTAATAACCCGGCGTCGAATCAAGTTCACTCGCGTAGGCACACGGTCAAGCAGCACCAGCCACGCAAATCCCGAGACCTTCGACGGCGCCAGACACTTCCACAAAACCTTAAAAGATAATTCCTGGGCAGTAGAAAGGTTCCCCTTTGGCAGCAGCATATCCGAAACTATCTCATAGGCAGATTTCACTGTAAATGTTTTCCCCTCGTCTGGCCTCCAACACCAACTGTCCTCAGCATCAGTCAAGCTTACTGGATTTAAAAATAGTTACAAATCATTCAGCAAGGTAGACTCCCACTCAAAGCCTACGACGCCACCTAAAGTTCCATCCAATAACAACATCCGGGTCCCTCATACTAGCTACCAAGCCATCTTGTCGAAGCGACTCTTCCCCAACCCAAACATCCTCCCAAAATCATGTGTGAGCTCCATTCCCCAATTCCTTGACCACTCCTTGAGCAAACCAATTTCGATCAAGATTAATATCAGTGGAACAAATATCCCGCCACCAAGATGAAGCGAACCAAGGTTTACTCTCCTCCCCCAACTCTACTCTACCTATCACCAACCCACCATATTTACCAATAATTACTTGTTGCCACAATGAATTATCATTAGAAAGAAGTCTCCAACGCCATTTTGCCAACAAGCTAATTATTTTTAAAATTGAAGGTTAAATCAAGATGGGAGACCAAATGCTTGAATTTTTTAAAATAGAGTGACCAAAATTGCGTAAAATAAAATAGAGGAACTGTCGCGGTGATTTTCGGACGCCAACAGCTATTGGTTAGCTTTGGTTCTCAAAAAATAATGATTCACCACCGAACTTTAATTTATCCAAGGGGAGGGGAAAAGATCGAATAAACCCATAAAATAACATGCAAAATTTAAAGAAGCGATGAAGCAGTTAAATAATGCAATTTTCAGAGATCAAAGGTATGGGGGTTAGTTATACAAAGGGAAGGTATTAGCACCCTAAGTATCTGTAGTACTCTACAGGAACCTCTTGTAATATATGTATTTTTTTTGTGCTAAAATGTTTGCTTGTAAATGATTGGGATGATGAGAAAAGAATATATTTTTTATTAATTTTTGATTTGGGAAGACACAAGGCCCTTTGCACTACGTACCCGTTAAGGATCAAAATCCCGTAGTTCGGGGTAAAAATAACAAAGTGGTTTGTTTGATTATTTTTAGGAGAAAAGACGAGTCGTCATCTTAAGTTTTAAACTCCTTTTGATCCACCACAAACATGCTAAAAATGGATCTTTGCTTCACAAATAGGGAAGGGCTCTCACTCGGAAATCATCAACGAGTATGCCACTAACTCTCCTACGTGGAAAAGAATCAACATTTTTCATTGTCTTAATGTTATGGGGAATATTAGAATTCTCGACCATAGAGATGACTCACGTCTAAACTCTTTGAAAAAGGTTTTAAAGTCAAAAGCCAAATGGCAAAAAGGTTTTAATTTGTTTTTGTATTTTTTAGTCTTTTCTTGAAAATATTTGAATATGCTTAAGTGTGTTGAAGCATTTATTGAGAAAAAGTTTGAAAAAAGTCTCTCGACGAAAAGCCAAGGTTTATTAGAAAAGATTTCTTTTTGAAAAATTGATTTTTTTTGGTTTTATTTGAATGTTTTGTTTTTTATTTTCCGATGATAGTAATAAATAGATAAATGCATAAACGGACGAGAATTACATAGTGACACTGGGTCAAAACGAATTCTCTTCCCTTAGATTAAAAGAAATAAATTATACACAATGTATTTGACATGAGAAATAGATAAACAAAAATAAAATAAAAAGACATTGCATGTTTTTGGTATTTTTGTTTGTTGAAAAGAAAGAAAAAGAATATATTATGTTAAACAACTTAAAACAATATTTCTTTTAATAACTTAGTTAACAAGAACCAGAAATTTATGGATGGTTAGCAAAGATAAATAAATAAATAAATAGATAAAAAATCAATGGACCAGAAATTTCTGGATGGTTAGCAAAGAAAAATAAATAAAAAAAATCAATGGACCAGAAGTTTCTGGATGGTTAGCAGAGATAAATAAATAAATAAAAGAACCAATGGACCAGAAATTTCTGGATGGTTAGCAAAGATAAATAAATAAATAAAAAAAGGAACCAATGAACCAGAAATTTCTGGATGGTTAGTAAAGATAAATAAATAAACCAATGGACCAGAAATTTCTGGATGGTTAGAGAGCTGAATTAATAAATGTTAAGGAAATATTTATTTAGTTAGCGTGAGTGTGTGTTTGAAAGGTGATGAAGGTTTAAGAGTTAAAGGAGAAGAGAAATTTACAGTGAAAGATGGAGTTTTGGGTGTGATGAACACTTTGAGTGATATGAACAATAAACTTTGAATGAAGGAGATGGAGTTATTATGAGTGGAATTGGTGTTTGTGGTTGTGTTGAAAAAAGATTGTGTGGGTTATTTTAATATGGTTGAAGGTGGTGAAGGTGATGATTTTGTGGTGGAGGGAGGTGGTTGTTGTTGGTTTATGGTGGATGAAAGTGATGGTGTGTGGTTTATGATGGAGGAAGAACAAGATGAGTGAATATGATGAACACTTTGATTTTGGGAGAGTTTATGATTTGTTGGATTTTTCTTTCAACAATTTTGCATAGTAACTTTTTTCTTTGTAAAAACTCTCCTCCTTTTTTCTCATGAAGTCCTTCTCTATTTATAGAGTTTTGAGAAGCCTTGAGCCTAATTATGGAGTTCATGTACTTTTTGAAAAACTCAGACCATTCTGGTTGCATCCGGAGCACTCAAGAGGCAGACTGTGAGTGTTTTACTCATCCAGACCACTTTGGTTGTTTTGGTCATAGTGGACGACAACTCATGATGAGTTGTAAAGGTGGACACCTCATAGATATTATTAGATCCTTGTCAAAAC
Organism: Trifolium repens; assembly: GCA_030408175.1. NCBI lineage: Eukaryota > Viridiplantae > Streptophyta > Magnoliopsida > Fabales > Fabaceae > Trifolium > Trifolium repens. The sequence goes on along the minus strand of CP125845.1, from coordinate 32,558,537 downwards.
ATTCTTCTTGGTCTTCAAACCATTCTGGTTGCATCTAGAGCACTCTAGAGGCAGACTGTGAGTGTTCTACTCATCCAGACCACTCTGGTCGTTTTGATCTTAGTGGATGACAACTCATGATGAGTTGTAAAGGTGGACACCTCATAGATATCATTAGATCCTTGTCAAAACATTCTTTTTGGTCTTCAAACCATTCTGGTTGCATCTAGAGCACTCTAGAGGCAGACTGTGAGTGTTCTACTCATCCAGACCACTCTGGTCGTTTTGGTCTTAGTGGATGACAACTCATGATGAGTTGTAAAGGTGGACACCTCATAGATATTGCTAGATCCTTGTCCCCTTGTCCCATCTTGGTTGCATACAGAGCATTATCGTTGTTGTGCAGAATTCGTCCAAAGCATTATGGTTGCTTGATCTTAGTAGATGACAACTCATGATGAGTTGTAAAGGTGGACACCTCATAGATATTGCTAGATCCTTGTCCCCTTGTCCCATCTTGGTTGCATCCAGAGCATTATCGTTGTTGTGCAGAATTCGTCCAGAGCATTCTGGTCGCTATGTAGTGCAACATTTCCTCTAAATGGGTTTTAAAATGCGGGCAAAATTTAGAGTATGACACACAACCATATATCTTTTTGCATTTTTGTGAGTGATGCATGGAATGCAATGGTGAGAATATGAGATGGGATCTTAGGTCAAAAATTGGGGTATGACAAATGCTCCTATTTAAGTTTCTTCATCCAGAGATATGAAGATGAAATCTTCATCTCGACGGGATGAAGAGACTTAAATACAGAATACCCAATTTTGGACCTAAGATGGCGATAATGCTTCTGATGCAAATGTGAATGCAAGACTCTGAGTCTTGTGGGAAAAGTCGAATCACAAGAGACAAATTTTTATTACTGGGGGTAACAGGGACATTCAAAGAGGAAGACGCAAGTGACCCGACTGAGGGAGAAAAAACAATGAAAGGGAGAGGAAAAGGATCCAACTCCACTAGGGAAGCAACACAGTTTCACTGGGGAAGAGATTGCCTACTATCATGTAAGTGATAGCATGTCAAGACAATATAAAAATATGAGACATTATCTACTATGCAACGAAGTGATATCATGTCAAGATAATGACACAAATATTACCTACTACCAAATGATAGAATGTCAAGGCAATATGAAAATATGGAACATTATCTACTATCCAACAAAGTGATAGCGTGTCAAGATAATGACCGAATACTACCTACTACCATACAAATGATAGAATGTCAAGGTAATATAAAAAGATGACACATTGTCTACTATCCAACAAAGTGATAGCATGTCAAGACAATGACCAGATACTACCTACTACCATACAAATGATAGAATGTCAAGGTAATATATAAAGACGACACATTGTCTACTATCCAACAAAGTGATAGCATGTCAAGACAATGACCAAATACTACCTACTACCATACAAATTGTTGGAACAAAGTGGGTCTGACATGAACCTCTAAGATTTTAAGTGGTTTTGATGATAACAAAGTATTAAAATTGCAATTGGTATTACTAATGATTATTCTAGTGTGCAGAATTATAAGTTAAAATTCATTCAGAAGCACTATGAATAACAAGAGAGAAGCCAAACTATGAAGCTCTGAAAGCGTATCGCTGTTCACCAGAAGCTTAAAATTTACGTGCTGATGGTAGTGCTTCTGAGGACCAAAAGCTAGACTCTGAGGAGTTCAGAAGCTGAAGACCTTAAGAAGCTACGACAACAGCATCTGAAGCAAAAGGAATTTACGTCACTCAAGAACTGACAGAATCAGAACCAATGTTTGAAGAACAATCTACTTCAAGGCTCTGTCACATCCACAGAAAGGAATATTCGTTGGTACAACGTTAATCTTATCCATAAGTGGAGCGCATTTGAGGATCGTACTATCGTACTATTATTACTCAAAATGGATGAGTGATAATTTGAATTGCAAGGTAGTGGAATTGGATTTCTTTGCTAAAAAAGGCAATCTACAGCTAGCAATTGTACGAGCATATTCCAGCTGGCATCTTATCTCTCTACAACGGTCATCATCTTCCTTCAAGTATAAATAGAAGACTCATATGGAAGAAATGACTACTGTTCTATTACTGCGTTTAAGGCTCTGAAGCATTCTGACATTATTGTTCTATCTGTCATTCAAGTCTTAAAGCAATTTGCGTTGTATTTTGTAAACACCTCTGATAGTATATCAAGTGTTCCTTAACATTCATTCTTATTCTTAAGTTTGTTTGAGAAGTCTCTTGTTAAGTGTAACTTGAGCATTTGAGAAGTCTCTTGTTAAGTGTAACTTGAGCATTTGAGAAGTCTCTTGTTAATTGTAACTTGAGCATTAGAGAAGTCTCTTGCTATTGTGCTTGAGCATTAGAGAAGTCTCTTGCTATTGTGCTTGAGCATCTTGTAATCTTATAAGATTTAGTTAGAAGCCCTTGGAAGTGCAAGGGGACTGGACGTACTCTCGTTTTGTGAGAGGAACCAGTATAAATTTCTGTGTCTTTCTTTCTCTCTCTCAGCACCCTTCTTTATCTTGTGTTCATTTCCGCTGCAAACTTGTTTTTATTTCGAAAAAGTTTTATTTCTCAAAACATAATTCAACCCCCCCTTCTTGTGTTTTTCCACCTTCAATTGGTATCAGGAGCTAGGTCTGTTGCCTAACTCACCTCACAGTGAAGCAGTAAAGATCCAGGAGGAAAAACATGTCTGCTGAGAAGAACCTCAATGAAGTTCCTTTCGACTATGACTCAAACTCTCGACAAAGGAGGTCATCTCATAAAGTTCCTTTCTTCAACGGAACTGAGACTAGTTACCCCTTCTGGAAGACCAATATGTATAGTCACATCATGAGTATTGATTGTGATTTATGGGACTTGGTAGAAGATGGAGTTAACTTTGAAAATATGGACTTAGAAGGAGTAGTCAGTTCTCAGAACAGGAAATCTTTTACACCTACTCAAAAGCTAGAGTACAAGAAGCATCACTCTGTAAAAGGAATGATGACCAATGCTATCTCACATGATGAATATCTTAAAATTGGAGATAAAAGAACTGCAAAATCTATTTGGGATTCCTTAAAATCCAAGTATGAGGGCAACAAACAGGTTAAGGAGGCAAAGGCTAACTTGTTGGTGCATCAGTATGAGCTGTTTAAGATGAAGGATGGAGAGGACATTGAAACTATGTTTTCACGGTTTCAAATTCTAGTATCTGGACTTCAAGTATTAGACAAGAGTTATACTGAAGCTGATCATGTGAGAAAGGTACTCAGAAGCCTACCACCAAAATGGAGACCAAAGGTGACTGCTTTTCAAGAGTCTAAGGATTTGGATACTGTATCCCTTGAAAGCTTGATTAGTTCATTGAAGAGTCATGAGATGGAACTAATGACTGATGAATCAACCAAGAAGATGAAAGGGATAGCCTTAAGCTCTAAGAGCTCATCAAAGGCTCTGAAAGCTAAAATTATAGAATCTGAAGATGAGGCTTCTGAAGAGGGTCAAGAAGTTGGGTCTGATGATGAAGAAGAGATGGTGCTAATGGCTGCTAAGGTTTCACAATGGGCAAAACGAAGCAAGAAATATGCAGGCAAATTTGGAGGATCTTCCAAGAGACTTAGTACTGCTAAAGACAAGAAGGAAGATCAAAGCAAGTGTTTCAAATGCAACAAGCCTGGTCATTTCATTGCTGATTGTCCAGAAAACAAAAGTAGATCATCAAAGCAAAGCTCTAGCAAGGAAAGATATAAGAGTAAAGTCAAGAAGAGCTTTCTGGCAACATGGAAAGATCTTGACAAAGACTCAGACTCAGAGGGTGATGAGGAAGCAAATCTAGCACTGATGGCAACTACCTCTGACAGAGAAGACTCTGAAGCGGGTTCAGACTCTGAAGATGAGGAAGAGGTAATTGCTAAACTATCTAGAACTGAATTAGTAGATTCTCTTAAAGATGCCTTAAAAATGCTCACTAAAAAGGCAGGTGAATGTAAGGTCTTGAAAAAGGCTTACAATAACCTAACTGAGAAAATGAACATAATAGTTGAAGAAAATGAGTCTCTAAGAAGTAGAAACTCATTTATGGAAACTCATTATGTTTATGATGATAAGATTCCTCTAGAGCATGAATTTGCTCTGCAAGAATTTCTTATCAATGGCATGAAGAGAAGTAAGATAGCTTCCTTAATATACCATGTTAGTAGAAACAGAGGTGAAGGTCTTGGATTTTCACGTTTTAAAGATAATCCATTATTTTCTAAACCCTCTAAAAGTGATAATTCAAAACCTAAGGCTGTATTTGTTAAAAGCCAATCAGAAGCAATAGTTATACCAGAACCTGAAAAAATAATTGTGTCAGAGGCCAAGAAGTCTCAGACTCTGAAATCTTCAGAGCCTAAGGTCTCCAAACCTCAGACCAATGTCAAAATAAATAAAACTCTGGTATATTCTAAAGCTAAGCCCAAGAGTTATACAAAGCCTAAAATTTGAAGGTAGAAAAACACAAGAAGGGGGGGGTTGAATTGTGTTTTTAGAATTAAAACTTTTTCGAAATAAAACCAAGTTTGCAGCGGATAAAACACAAAATAAAAGAGATGCTGAGAGAAAGAGAGAAAGAAGGACACAGAATTTATCCTGGTTCCCCTCACAAATCGAGAGTACTCCAGTCCCCTTGTTACTAACAAGAGATTTTCACTATAATCTACTAAAGATTACAAATTGCTCAAGCACACTTGCAAGAGACTTCTCAGGTGCTCAAGTTTCACTAAACAAGAGACTTCTCAAATGCTCAAGTTAAACTTAACAAGAGACTTCTCAAACAAACTTAAGAATAAGAATGAATGTTAAGGAACACTTGATATACTATCAGAGGTGTTTACAAAATACAACTCAAATTGTTCTAAGACTTAGAATGACAGATTTAAATTATGATGTCAGAATGCTTCTTAGTCTTTGAACGTAGTAATAGAACAGTCGTTAGAACAGTAGTAGTAACAGTGGTCATTTCTTCCATTTGAGTCTTCTATTTATACTTGGAGGAAGATGATGACCGTTGCAGAGAGAGAGGTGCCAGCTGGAATTTACTCGTACAATTGATAGCTGTATATTGCCTTCTTTGGTAAGGAATTCCAATTCCACTACCTAGCTATTCAATTTATCACTCATCCATTTTGAGTAATAATAGTACGATAGTACAATCCTCAAATGCGCTCCACTTATGGATAAGGTTAACGTTGTACCAACGAATATTCCTTCCTGTGGATGTGACAGAGCCTTGAAGTGGATTGTTCTTCAATCATTGGTTCTGTATAGGTCAGCTCTTGAGTGACGTAAATTCCTTTTGCTTCTGATGTTCTTGTCATAGCTTCTTAAGATCTTCAGCTTCTGAACTTCATCAGAGCCTAGCTTTTGGTCTTCAGAAGTGCTATCTTCAGCACGCAAAAATTAAGCTTCTGATGAACAGCGATACTCTTTCAGAGCTTGTTTTGACTGGCTTCTCTGCTACTATTCATAGTGCTTCTGAATGAATTTTAACTTGTAATTCTGCACACTAGAATAATCATTAGTAATACCAATTGTAATTTTAATACATTGTTATCATCAAAACCACTTAAAACATTAGAGGTTCATGTCAGACCCACTTTGTTCCAACAATCTCCCCCTTTTTGATGATGACAAACCAAAGCATTAAAATTCAATTGTTGTTGATTTAATTTAATTATGATGACTTCAGGTTTCAAAGATTTGCAATCTCCCCCTGAGTCTGATAATCCATAAGGATAGGTTTGTAAGCTCGCCCTAAGTTTTATCCATAATTAATTAAAACAGTTTAAGAGTCGATTTATTAACTTAAAATAAATTTTCATATTTAACTCTCAGAAGCATAGTTTTGCAAGCTTTGCTTCTTAGAGTTTGATAATGCTCAGAAGCGGTTTGCAAGCTCTTCTGACATTGTCTATGAATTTTATTTTAGGTTCTTAAATTTTCTCCCCTTTCAATAATCGTTCAGAATGAGAAAGAATCATAAGAGATAAATATTGATTCATAATGCTTTTAACATTACAGTTTCAGATTGAGCAGTATATTAATGAATCAACATTAATTTTAACGCTACTCTTACTCCCCCTTTTGGCATCAGTCAAAAAGACACAGAAAACCAAGCAGTCAAAGCACCAAACAAGGTAGTCAAGTCAAAAAGTGATGACAACTAAATTCATTTAATGAATTGTGTTGAAAACCGTCCTGACAAGAGAGCTTGATGACACTATAAAAAGGGATGATTCCTCTCATTTTACTCATCCAGAGTAATCAAGTAACATCAAAAGAAAAACATACAATGGAAAGGCAGGTTACCAAGGATGCTTCAGGCTCAAAAGGAGAGAGCAAGAAGGAGGCAGAGCCCTGGCGCTGCGAAGAAAACAGGCTTCGTTATGAGCGAAACAAGCAAGAACTTAGATTGACAGAAGCAGAGAGAGAAGAGTTGGGTTCTGATCTGGAGGAATTCTTATGGACATACGATGATGATACTTCATACGAAGATTATAGAGCTGAGGTTCAGAAGGCTACTGAAGAATTGCTCGCAGTTCTTAGGAAGAAATATAAGAAACTGGATGCAGAGGCTTCTGAGTCCAAGTCTAAATCTAAGTAGAGTTTCACTATCTTATGTAATAAAGTTCCCTCTTAATTATAATAATAAAAAAATGTTCCTGCTATAAATTTCTTTCTTTTGGAGCATGTTTCTTTAATATACTCTTGTCAAACGTCAGAAAACCAGTTACCAGACACGCCTCATACGGTATTGTTGCCCCGCTTATAAACAGGCTATAATACTAAGAAGCTATTTCATGAGTAAACAGGAATACTGATGTGGGGGAACCTTAGGTTTTCAAAATCCTATATAAGTTTAAAAACAAGATGTTCTCCAACATCTTACACTAGGTTCAGAAACCACAAGAGTATCAGACATTATCAGAGTATATGATTTTCATTTTGTAAAACAAAGTAAAATAAACACACCAGCATAAGCACATATATGAGGATAATAAGAAGCTTAATTAACTTAAAAGAAAAATTATCCAAAGGATGTACATAAACATGATTACAAATAAGTGCACAGACATAAGGGTTAAGGTTTGGGTTGCTGTTGAGTAAGCTTTAGAAGAAGTTCCATCATTGCATCTATCTTCTTGTTAGTAGCTTCACCAGATCTGTTCATGTCTTCTCTTATATCGGCCCTGAACTCATCCATTTCATTTCTTAGTTCCTCTCTTAAGTCATGCTTGATTACATCCAGAGCTTCTTGCATAACAGAAGGTATAGCAGATGAAGAAGAGCCTTGGACAAGTACTGGTGGAGATCTAGGAGGAGATGAAGCAACAATGGGAGCTTTACCTTTATCAGAATCTGGTTCACCAAGGTTCTGATCATTCATAACAATATCTTCTGCAGCTCCTTGATTCTCAATAATCTTATTAGTCTCAATGACAGCAATGTGAACAGCTCTATCAACCAATAACTTGAAGGCTTCTTGTTCAGCAAGCCTCTGACGTTCCATTTCAGCAGTTATCCTAGCCTGCTCATCATCCAGAGATCTTGTTATACTTTCATTCACAGCAGCTAAAAATGCTAACCTCTGACATTCTTCTTCATGGTTGAAAGATGTGAGCCTTGGAGCGTTTAGCTTCTCAACAATCTCAAACAGTTCCTGTACAGTGTTTGCTCCTCTACCCTTAATCTTATCCTTCAGATGAGCACTGAGAATCCTTAAAGATTTACCAAATAAGTACTCTAATTCCCTGACATCAGCATCCATATCAGAGGGGAAGATAAGAGCTTCTTCCTCTCTTTGTTTGAACCTCTTAAGTCTAATACCTATAGCATTATTTAGCAGCTCAAGGTTTGGTTCAGAGTCAGAATTGAAAAAGGGTAAGGATGGGTCAAAGGGAATGGTTGGTTCAGGTTTCTTTCTTTTGAGTTCAATGATTTTGATTTTACTGAGATTTGGAGGTATGATATCATCATCAAGATTGATGGAATCCTTGAATATTTGATGTTCAGCTTTAGTTAGGTGTTGGTAAAGCTCAAGAATCTCTTCTAAAACTAGAGGTTTGTTGAGTGGGTCAGAGACAGGTTGTGGTGATTGATGTTGTTGTTCAGTCATGACATTGATTGGTGATGAGTGAGGTGATTTTTGTTGTTCTTCAGAATGAGCAATTGGCTCATTCTGAACAGGGGTGAATGTAGGTGGATTCACTCGTGAGATGTGATCAAGTGAGGGAGGGGGTGTGTGAATGACCTGTGTGTTTTGTGTTTTATGGACGGGTGAATCATTTGTGAGATTCATGGATGGAAATTGACGTGGTGAATTTGGATTTGAGTTGGTAAATGCAACACCACACATGTGTTGTTCAAGATGTTCTATGACAGAATCTTGATTTGTGGTTTGATTGAGAGTGGTTGTGTCTACATTAATAGTAGGTTCTTCATCAGAAGAGAGATGAATGGGCTTTATGGTGGTTTTCTTTGTAGTTTTCTTGAAAGACGTTCTCTTTGGTGTAAGAGTTTTCTTTTGTTTTGGGTTGGATTCTCTGATGAGTGTAGCAATTAACTCATCTGAGGCAGTGCTGGTATCTGATGAAGATGATGATGATGGTTTGACAGATGGTAAAACTACACTAAGAGGTACAGTGTAGTCTATGGGTTGAGTTTGATTGTTAGATGAAGGAGGTTGAGAAATAGATGGTTTAGCAATAGAGGGTTGAGGTTCAGAACCAATAACCTGAGCTATAGGAATGCTAGAAGTATTAGATTCAGAGATCTTACCTTTTGGTTTAGAAGCTCTGGTCTTTAATCTCTTTGCAGGTTTAGCAGGGTTCTGATCCTCCTCAGAAGCTGAAGGCCTATCATGCCTTTTCTTTGTCCGCTTTTCCTTCTGAACAGGTTCAGTCATCATATTTTCAGCACCTTCCTCAATCTCATCAGCACTAGCATGTCCTTGATCATCAGAGCCTTCATCGATCATTTCTAGCTCAGTAGTTCTTGGCTTTCTTCTGTTCCTTGTAATATCCCTTGGTCCCTTGAAGATATCCCAATTAGGAACACTTACAACCATTTTCCTGGGCACACTAACCCCAGTATCTCTTCTTACTGATTCAAGAAAGTTCTTGATGACCTCCTCATTATCATGTTCTGATATGGTGGGAAACCCATCACACCAGAAGTACTTTTCGTACACTTGCTGTAGAGGTGTTTTCACTTGAATGATTTCTTCCTTGGTTTTTCTCTTCATATTGACCAGAACTGATGCATCATACTTAGAGGTTTGGAAAACTCTAAGTTTTTCTTTGGCACTCACAATATCTGTGAGTTTGGTTTGCCTTATCAGTTCTGAAATTAACCTAGGGTGATGAATGACTGATGGTATTTTAGTTCTACCCTCATTGATGGTAAAGCACATGTGATCAAAAAGAATCTTAGCCAAATTAACTTTCACCCTCTTGTATAAGAACCAGATGAGATGTTTGTGTGGAATGGAGATGGTATCCAATCCACCTTTTCTGGTGAAGATGGTAGACAAACACATTCTGAAAGCAAATTCAAATGTGTGCTTCATGTGCATTACTTTTCCAAAATCCTTTTGGGTGCATCCAGATTTAAAGAGGTCCTGATGAATTGAATCCAAATGCTTGCTTTTCTTATCATACACTTCTATATCTTCTCCTTTGTTGTCTAAACCCAGAAATCTTAGCAATGTGTGCCTGAGTTATCACAACATTGATTCCCAAAATATTTGACCTAATTTCCCTTTCTCTATAAGGTTTAAGACCAAGTTCCTTTCTTGTTTTTCCTCGTAATTCCTTGTTCTTCTCAACCATATCTTTGTATTCTTTATCAGCACTTGCTCTATCGTACACTTTAGCCTTCTGCCAGAAGTACTTCACTATGTCGTAGTATACGAAGCCATTAAGCATCTCAAAATAATTTTGCCATTGTTGGTTGTAGAACAAGTATTGAATGTCAATCCCATTTGCTTTCAAACTTTCAAAATCCACAAACTTCTCAGTGAAGAAATCATAAGCATCTGGTCCGGCGTCAGTTTGATGATGTTTGTAGACTAGATTATCTTTTGAATTAAGATCGATGATGGGGGGTAACGTAGGGTTAAAGGGTTCTTGAACGATTTCGTTTGATGAACGAGCAGCCATAGTTGCAGAGAATTAAGAAGATGAAGATTGGGAATTTCTGTAAGGTCTAGGGTTGTGTAGGTAGTGATTTTGTGTAAAAAGTTGTGCAAGTGAGTGAAGTGACTTATAAATAGTAACTAGCACACATACACAGAGAAAATAAACATTGGGAGGGAGCGCGAGCAGTTTTAAAAATTAAATAATATACTTAACTGCCATAATCATCATTAACTGTTCTCTGCCCGTCAGGATCTAGACACGTGTTGAAAAAGTTTAATCATAGCTGACGCGTGTATAGACAACTGTTGTACACTTACTCGTACTGAACGTTTCATTTCCAAAAGGTTCAGAGCCTCACTCATTTGTATCTGACACCTCATCAGAACCTGTTACTCTTCAGAGCCTAAATTATTCAGAGCTTCCCAAGGGATACTCTAAATTATAAGAGGTTCTGATAGAGCTTCAGATGCTAATTCTATTCTACTTCTCAGAGCTAATTTTCTTCAGAGATATAGTGCATGTTCAAATTCTTTTTGATAAAATCAAATCTTTCAATAGCTAAAGGTTTAGTAAATATGTCAGCCCATTGATGTTCAGTATCAATGAATTGAATATCTATTGTACCTTTCTGAACATGATCCCTTATAAAATGATGTTTTATTTCAATATGTTTAGCTCTTGAGTGTAGAATAGGGTTCTTAGACAAATGAATAGCAGCAGTATTGTCACAATATAGTGGAATACTGCTTTCAGCTATGTTATAATCTTCCAACTGATATTTCATCCAGAGAAGCTGTGTGCAGCATTTAGCAGCTGAGATGTATTCTGCTTCTGCTGTAGACAAAGCAATAGTTGTTTGTCTCTTGCTGGCCCAAGATATGAGATTTTCACCAATGAATTGGCAATTTCCACTAGTGGATTTCCTCTCAATCTTATCACCAGCATAGTCAGCATCACAGAATCCAACTAGCTTACTATCTAGGGATTTTTTATAAAGAAGTCCTAGATTAGTAGTTCCTTTCAGATATCTAAAGATCCTCTTAACAGCAGTTAAGTGAGGTTCTCTAGGATCTGACTGGAATCTTGCACACAAGCATACACTATATATAATATCAGGTCTAGATGCTGTAAGGTAGAGTAAAGAACCAATCATACCTCGATACAGCTTCTGATCTACTTTGCTTCCTATCTCTTCTTTGCTTAAGCTGCTGGTAGGATGCATGGGTGTAGACATTATCTTGCAGTCATCAAGGTTGAACTTCTTCAGAAGCTCTTTTGTATACTTGCTTTGATGAATGTAAGTGCCATCTTTTCCTTGATTAATTTGGATTCCAAGGAAGAACTTCAATTCACCCATCATACTCATCTCGAATTCATCCTGCATCAGCTTTGAAAAACTCTTGCACAAGGAAGCATTAGTAGAACCAAAAATAATATCATCAACATATATTTGAATGATTAAGATATCTTTCTTAGATGTCTTTCTGAATAATGTATTGTCAATTTGACCTTTTTGAAAACCATTTTCTAAAAGGAAATTACTCAGTCTTTCATACCAAGCTCTTGGAGCTTGTTTGAGACCATAGAGTGATTTCTTAAGTTTATAAACATAATTAGGATTTTTCAAATCCTCAAAACCTGGGGGTTGTTTGACATATACTTCTTCAGAAATAACACCATTAAGAAAGGCGCTCTTAACATCCATTTGGTACAATGTGATTCCATTGTTAACAGCATATGAAAGAAGTAACCTGATTGCTTCCAGTCTTGCTACTGGAGCAAATGTTTCAGTGAAGTCTATACCTTCTTGCTGACTGTAGCCTTGTGCTACCAGTCTAGCTTTATTTCTTACCACTTCACCTTGTTCATTCATCTTGTTTCTAAATACCCACTTAGTTCCAATGATGTTCTTATGTGCTGGTCTTGGCACTAAGTCCCATACATCATTTCTTTGAAACTGATTGAGCTCATCTTGCATAGCTACAATCCATCCATCGTCAGTAAGTGCTTCATCAACATTCTTTGGTTCTATCATTGAGATTAGCCCCAGAAGTGAATCAAGTTGTTGATAGTCTGATCTTGTCTTTCTTGGACTTTCTTTGTTTCCAAGAATTAAATCTTCTGGATGTGATGATCTATATTTGAACTTCCTTCTTGGAGCTTCATCAACATCAGCACTTGGTTGAGTGTCTTCTTCTGAAGTGTCATCATGTTCTTGTGATGCTTCTAATTGAGATGCTTCTTCAGCATCTTCTTCCAATACAGCTTCTGATGCTTTTTCAGGTTCTGAATCGATGTATTGGTATGGAACACCTGCATAACTATTATCTTGCTCTGACATTTTACTGTCAGGCTCTTTATCATCAAATCTAACATGTATAGATTCTTCCACTGTGTTAGTTTCAGAATTATACACTCTGTATGCCTTTGAGCGTTCAGAGTAACCTATAAAGATTCCCTTACAAGCTTTGGCATCAAATTTTCTTTTGTAGGCCTTGTTGTTTAGAATGTAACATGTACATCCAAACTGATGAAAGTAAGAGATGTTGGGCTTTCTTCCTTTGAAGAGTTCATATGTTGTTAGATTCAATAGAGGTCTTATATAGATCCTATTTTGAATGTAACAAGCTGTGTTTACAGCTTCTGCCCAGAAGTGCTTAGCAAGTTTTGTCTCATGCATCATGGTTCTTGCCATTTCTTGTAAAGACCTGTTCTTTCTCTCTACAACCCCATTTTGTTGTGGTGTTCTAGGAGCAGAGAACTCATGGACAATGCCATGATCTTCACAAAAAGTTGCAAATGGTTCGTTTTCAAATTCACCACCATGATCACTTCTAACCTTTAAGATTTTGAGACCTTTCTCATTTTGCACTTGAGTGCAGAAGATGCTGAACACATCATATGCATCATCTTTCACTCTTAGAAACTTTACCCAAGTCCATCTACTGTAATCATCAACAATGACTAATCCATATTTCTTCCCATTGATTGAGGCAGTACTTACTGGACCAAACAAATCAATGTGAAGTAGTTCTAAGGGTCTTGAGGTAGAGACAATGTTTTTAGGTTTAAAAGAAGTTTTTGAAATTTTGCCAATCTGACAAGGACCACACAGAGCATCTGAATGATATTTAAGATTTGGCAGGCCTTTAACCAACTTTAGTTTGCTAATCTTAGAGATTAATCTCCAGTTAGCATGACCTAAGCGTTGGTGCCAGACCCACTTTTCATCATTCAGAGATAGAAGACAAACTATCTTCTGCTCAGTGAGTTCTGACAGATTCACCTTATAAACATTACCTCTTCTTAATCCTTTAAACAATATGGACTTGTCAGAATCATTGATTACTGTACATGCCTCTTTATCAAATTTAACAATAAATCCGCTATCACAAAATTGACTAATGCTAAGCAGATTATGTTTGAGGCCATCAACTAACCAAACATTTTTAATTGAATGAGAAGAGTTACCAACTATACCTGTACCAATGATCTTCCCTTTTTGGTTTCCTCCAAACCCCACAGTACCTCCCTCTTTCAGAGTCAGGGTTTGGAACATATGCCTTTCTCCCGTCATATGTCGTGAGCAGCCACTGTCCAGGTACCAGCATTGCTGCTTTGGCCTTCTTAGTGTGCAAACCTGAAGCAAATATTATTTGAGATTTTGGTACCCATATCTTTATGGGTCCTTTTGTGTTAGTCTTTACAGGTCTAGGTGGTCTTTGTTTGAAAGACCTATCAGAGCCTCTAGAGTTAACCACCCTTGTTGAAAAGTTTTTGGGTTTAGTATAGCTCTTGAGCTTTGTTCTTGAATGTGTCAGAGCTTCTTTAGTTTTAACATTAGCTTGAGGCTTAAAAATCTTAGGTTCTGAGGTTTTATCCTTCAGAGTCTTTGACTTTTGAGCCTCTGGCTTTGATGTTCTATTAGAAGCTGACTCATTTAGAACCTCTGATTGACTCTTTACAAAGACAACCTTGGGTTTTGATTTATCTATATTAGAGGACTTTGAAGATAATGGATTATCTTTAAAACGTGAGAATCCAAGACCTTCTCCTCTATTTCTACTTACATGATAAATCAAAGAGGCTATTTTACTTCTTTTCATTCCATTGATAAGGAATTCCTGAAGAGCAAATTCATGTTCTGGAGGAACCTTATCATCAAGAACATAATGAGTTTCCATAAATTCATTTCTTGATTTTAGAGACTCATTTTGTTCAATTATTTCATTTGCCTTTTCGGTCAGGTTGTTATAGGTCTTTTTAAGGACCTTACACTCACCTGCCTTTTTGGTTAAAAGTTTTAAGGCATCTTTTAAGGAATCTATTAATTCAGAACGAGAAAGTTTAGCAAGTACCTCATCTTCATCTTCTGAATCTGAGTCAGCTTCGTGCTCAGAGTTCTCTTGGTCAGAAGCGGTTGCCATCAAGGCTAGGTTTGCTTCTTCTTCCCCATCAGAATCTGATTCCTGATCCAAATCATCCCAAGTGGCAAGGAACCCCTTCTTGAGCTTACTTTTGTATCTTTCTTTGTTAGAGGTTCTCTTGGATGTTTTACTCAGGTTCTCTGGGCAGTCAGCAATGAAGTGTCCTGGTTTGTTGCACTTAAAGCATTTGTTTTGTTCTTCCTTTTTATCCTTAGAAGCACCAACCTTCTTGGAAGAACCTCCAAATTTACCAGCATACTTCTTGCTTCTCTTAGCCCATTGCGATACTCTTGCAGCCATCAGAACCATTTCTTCTTCTTCATCAGAGTCCATCTCGTGACCTTCTTCAGAAGCTTCTTCATCAGATACTATAACCTTCGCCTTCAGAGCCTTAGAGGAACTCTTGGTGCTCAGGGCTATCCCTTTTAGCTTCTTAGTCGATTCATCAGTCATAAGTTCCATCTCATGACTCTTTAGAGAACTAACCAAGCTTTCAAGAGACACAGTATCTAAATCCTTAGATTCCTGAAACGCTGTCACTTTTGGTCTCCACTTTGGCGGCAAGCTTCTGAGTACTTTCCTTACATGATCAGCCTCAGTATAGCTCTTATCTAAAACTTGAAGTCCCGAAACAAGAATTTGAAACCTAGAGAACATTGTCTCAATGTCCTCTCCGTCCTTCATTTTAAATAATTCATACTGATGTACTAACAAGTTGGCCTTAGCCTCCTTAACTTGTTTATTTCCTTCATACTTGGATTTAAGAGAATCCCAGATAGACTTAGCCGTTCTCTTATCTCCAATTTTCAAGTACTCATCATGAGAGATGGCATTTGTCATCATCCCTTTTACACTGTGATGCTTCTTATATTCCAGCTTTTGAGTAGGTGTAAAAGCCTTTCTGTCTTTAGAGCTAACAACACCTTCTAAGTCCATATTTTCAAAGTTCACTCCATCTTCTACCAAGTCCCACAGATCACAATCAATCGCCATGATGTGACTGTACATCTTGGTTTTCCAGAATGGATAACCAGTCTCAGTTCCATTGAAAAAGGGAATTTTGTCAGAAGATCTTCTGTCTTTAGAATTAGAATCATAGTCAAACGGAACTTCATTGAGATTCTTCTCAGCAGACATGTTTTTCCTCCCTGAATCTTAACTGTTTCACTGATAGGTGAGAGTTAGGCAACAGCCCAGCTCCTGATACCAATTGAAGGTGGAAAAACACAAGAAGGGGGGGGTTGAATTGTGTTTTTAGAATTAAAACTTTTTCGAAATAAAACCAAGTTTGCAGCGGATAAAACACAAAATAAAAGAGATGCTGAGAGAAAGAGAGAAAGAAGGACACAGAATTTATCCTGGTTCCCCTCACAAATCGAGAGTACTCCAGTCCCCTTGTTACTAACAAGAGATTTTCACTATAATCTACTAAAGATTACAAATTGCTCAAGCACACTTGCAAGAGACTTCTCAGGTGCTCAAGTTTCACTAAACAAGAGACTTCTCAAATGCTCAAGTTAAACTTAACAAGAGACTTCTCAAACAAACTTAAGAATAAGAATGAATGTTAAGGAACACTTGATATACTATCAGAGGTGTTTACAAAATACAACTCAAATTGTTCTAAGACTTAGAATGACAGATTTAAATTATGATGTCAGAATGCTTCTTAGTCTTTGAACGTAGTAATAGAACAGTCGTTAGAACAGTAGTAGTAACAGTGGTCATTTCTTCCATTTGAGTCTTCTATTTATACTTGGAGGAAGATGATGACCGTTGCAGAGAGAGAGGTGCCAGCTGGAATTTACTCGTACAATTGATAGCTGTATATTGCCTTCTTTGGTAAGGAATTCCAATTCCACTACCTAGCTATTCAATTTATCACTCATCCATTTTGAGTAATAATAGTACGATAGTACAATCCTCAAATGCGCTCCACTTATGGATAAGGTTAACGTTGTACCAACGAATATTCCTTCCTGTGGATGTGACAGAGCCTTGAAGTGGATTGTTCTTCAATCATTGGTTCTGTATAGGTCAGCTCTTGAGTGACGTAAATTCCTTTTGCTTCTGATGTTCTTGTCATAGCTTCTTAAGATCTTCAGCTTCTGAACTTCATCAGAGCCTAGCTTTTGGTCTTCAGAAGTGCTATCTTCAGCACGCAAAAATTAAGCTTCTGATGAACAGCGATACTCTTTCAGAGCTTGTTTTGACTGGCTTCTCTGCTACTATTCATAGTGCTTCTGAATGAATTTTAACTTGTAATTCTGCACACTAGAATAATCATTAGTAATACCAATTGTAATTTTAATACATTGTTATCATCAAAACCACTTAAAACATTAGAGGTTCATGTCAGACCCACTTTGTTCCAACAAAATTTTTTCAAAATGCTCCAATAACTCTAGAGCTCCTAATAGGCCATATAAACAAAAACAATCTAAGGTAATGAGGACTAACTCTAAAGGACCCATAAAGGTATGGGTACCAAAGTCTGAGATTGTCTTTGCAGCAGATCTGCACTCAAAGAAGGCCAGAGCAGCATTCTTGGTACCTGGACAGTGGCTGCTCGCGTCATATGACAGGAGACAAGCATATGTTCCAAACCCTGACTCTGAAAGAGGGAGGAACTGTGGGATTTGGAGGAAACCAAAAAGGGAAGATCACTGGTACGGGTATAGTTGGTAACTCTTCTCTCTCTCTATTAAAGATGTTTGGTTAGTTGATGGCCTCAAACATAATCTACTGAGCATTAGCCAATTTTGTGATAGTGGATTTGTTGTTAAGTTTAATAAAGATGCATGTACTGTAATTAGAGAGTCTGATGAGTCTGTAGTGTTCAGAGGCTTAAGGAAAGACAATGTTTATAAAATTAATCTGTCAGAACTCTCAGAGCAAAAGATAGTTTGTCTTCTATCTTTGAATGATGAGAAATGGGTCTGGCACCAACGCTTAGGTTATGCTAACTGGAGATTAATCTCTAAGCTTAGCAAACTAAGCTTGGTTAAAGGACTACCCAATCTTAACTATCATTCAGATGCTCTGTGTGGTCCTTGTCAGATTGGAAAGATTTCAAAAACCTCTTTTAAACCTAAAAACATTGTCTCTACCTCAAGACCTCTTGAACTGCTTCACATTGATTTGTTTGGTCCTGTAAGTACAACTTCAATCAATGGAAAGAAATATGGACTTGTTATTGTTGATGATTACAGTAGATGGACTTGGGTTAAATTTCTTAGAGTAAAAGATGATGCATATGATGTGTTTACCATCTTCTGCACACAAGTGCAAAGTGAGAAGAGTCTCAAGATCTTAAAGATCAGAAGTGATCATGGGGGTGAGTTTGAAAACGAACCCTTTGCAACTTATTGTGAAGACCATGGAATTGTCCATGAGTTCTCAGCTCCTAGAACACCACAGCAAAATGGTGTTGTAGAGAGAAAGAACAGGTCTTTACAAGAGATAGCAAGAACCATGATGCATGAGACTAAACTTGCTAAGCACTTCTGGGCAGAAGCTGTGAACACAGCTTGTTATATTCAAAATAGGATCTATATCAGACCTATATTGAATAAAACAACATATGAACTCTTTAAAGGAAGAAAGCCCAACATCTCTTATTTTCATCAGTTTGGATGTACCTGTTACATTCTGAACAATAAGGCCTACAAAAGAAAATTTGATGCCAAAGCTTGTAAGGGAATCTTTATAGGTTACTCTGAACGCTCAAAGGCACACAGAGTGTATAATTCTGAAACTAACACAGTGGAAGAATCTATACATGTTAGATTTGATGACAAAGAGCCTGACAGTAAAATGTCAGAGCAAGATAATAGCTATGCAGGTGTTCCATATACATATAACAATCCAGAACCTGAGAAAGCATCAGATGCAAATGAAACTTCAGAAGCTGTATTGGAAGAAGTCTCTGAAGAAGCATCCCCAATAGAAGCATCTGAAGGACATGATGATATCTCAGAAGATGATACCCAAACAAGTGCTGAAACTAATGAAGCTCCAAGGAGAAAATTCAAATACAGATCATCACATCCAGAAGATCTTATTCTTGGAAACAAAGAGAGTCCAAGAAAAACAAGATCAGATTATCAACAATATCTATGATAGAACCTAAGAATGTTGATGAAGCTCTTTCTGATGATGGATGGATTGTAGCAATGCAAGATGAGCTCAATCAGTTTCAAAGAAATGATGTGTGGGATTTGGTACCAAGACCAACACACAAGAACATCATTGGAACCAAGTGGGTATTTAGGAACAAACTAAATGAACAAGGTGAAGTGGTACGAAACAAAGCTAGACTAGTAGCACAAGGCTACAGTCAGCAAGAAGGCATTGACTTCACTGAAACATTTGCTCCAGTGGCAAGACTGGAAGCAATCAGGTTATTGTTATCATATGCAGTTAATAATGGAATAACCTTATACCAAATGGATGTTAAGAGTGCCTTTCTAAATGGTGTCCTTTCTGAAGAAGTATATGTCAAACAACCTCCAGGTTTTGAGGATTTGAAAAACCCTGATTATGTTTATAAACTTAAGAAATCACTCTATGGTCTCAAACAAGCTCCAAGAGCTTGGTATGAAAGACTGAGTAATTTTCTTTTAGAAAATGGTTTTCAAAAAGGTCAAATTGACAATACACTATTCAGAAAGACAACTAAGAAAGACATCTTAATTATTCAAATCTATGTTGATGATATAATATTTGGTTCTACTAATGCTTCCTTGTGCAAGAGTTTTTCAAAGCTGATGCAGGATGAATTTGAGATGAGCATGATGGGTGAACTAAAGTTTTTCCTTGGAATTCAAATCAATCAAGGAAAAGATGGCACTTACATTCATCAAAGCAAGTATACAAAAGAGCTTCTGAAGAAGTTTAATCTTGAAGACTGTAAGATAATGTCAACTCCCATGCATCCTACAAGCAGCTTAAGCAAGGAAGAAATTGGAAGCAAAGTAGATCAGAAGCTGTATAGAGGTATGATTGGTTCTTTACTCTATCTAACAGCTTCTAGACCTGATATTTTATATAGTGTATGCTTGTGTGCAAGATTCCAGTCAGATCCTAGAGAACCTCACTTAACTGCCGTTAAGAGGATCTTTAGATATCTGAAAGGAACTACTAATCTAGGACTTCTTTATAAAAAATCCCTAGATAGTAAGCTAGTTGGATTCTGTGATGCCGACTCTGCTGGAGACAAGATAGAGAGGAAATCCACTAGTGGAAATTGCCAATTTATTGGTGAAAATCTCATATCTTGGGCCAGCAAAAGACAAATAACTATCGCTTTGTCTACAGCAGAAGCAGAATACATCTCAGCAGCTAAATGCTGCACACAGCTTCTCTGGATGAAATAACAGTTAGAGGACTATAACATAGCTGAAAGTAGTATTCCACTATATTGTGATAATACTGCTGCTATTCATTTATCTAAGAATCCAATTTTGCATTCCAGAGCTAAGCATATTGAAATTAAACATCATTTTATAAGAGATCATGTTCAAAAAGGGACAATAAATATTCAATTCATTGATACGGATCATCAATGGGCTGATATATTTACCAAACCTTTGGCCATTGAACGCTTTGATTTTATTAAAAAGAATTTGAACATGCATTCTATCTCTGAAGAAAACTAGCTCTGAGATGCAAAATAGAATTAGGGTCTGAAGCTCTATCAGAGCCACTAATAATTCAGAGTCTCCTGTGGGAAGTTCTGAATAAATGGGTTCTGAAGAGTAACAGGTTCTGATGAGGTGTCAGAAATAAATGAGTTTGGCTCTGAACTAGACGGAAACGAAACGTTTAGTACTAGTTAGTGTACAACTATTGTCAGTACACGCGTCAGCTGTGATTAAGCCTCTCTTACACGTGTCTAGATCCTGATGGGTAGAGAACAGTTAATGATGAAAATGCAGTTATACAATTTAAAATTAATTTTAAACTGTTCGCGCTCCCTCCTTTGTGCTTATTTTCTGAGTGTTTATTCTATTTGATATAAATTGTCACTTCACTCACAAAGCACAACTTTTTCACATAATCACTTCCTACACAAACCCTAAACCTCAGATTTTCCCAAATCTCTCTGCTTCTTAATCTTCTGTAATCATGGCTGCTTGACCTTCAAACGAAATTGTTCAACGTCCATTCAACCCCGTCTTACCACCTGTCATTGATCTGTCGTCTCAAGCACGACTCGTCTTCAAAGATAATGTAACCGATGCTGGTCCGGAATCGTTTGAGTTCGTTACAGAGAAATTTGTTGATTTTGAGAGTTTCAAAGTAAACGGGATTGACATTCAAAGTTTATTCTACGATCAACAATGGAAGAACTACTTTGAAATGCTGAATGGGTTTGTTTACTATGATATTGTCAAGTACTTCTGGCAAAAAGCAACCATCTTTGACAAGTTCAGTGCTGATGAAGAAGTTAGGAAGATGGTAGAGAAGGATAGTTCTCTGAAAGGAAAAACAAGGAGTCAACTTGGTTTAAGACCTTATAAAGGAAAAGAAATTAGGTCAAACATCATGGGAATCAATGTTCTTATTACTCAAGAACATATAGCAAAGATTTTGGGTCTGGACAACGAAGGAGAAAACGTGGATGAGTATGGTGAGAAGAGTAAGCATATTGAATCCATTAAGAAGGATTTATTCCTTCCTGGTAGTTCAAACAATGATTTTGGCAAAGCAAAATTCATGAGGCAAAACTTCAGCTTTGCTTTCAAAGTGTTTCTTGCCTCCATCATTACTAGAGAAGGAGGATATGATACTATCTCTATACCACACAGGCACTTCATCTGGTTTATGTACAAGAAAGTGAAGATAAATCTGGCAAAGCTTTTGTTTGATCATCTATGTTTTACAATATCCAAGAGCAGAACCAAATCACCTTCCATAATCCATCATCTAAGGTTGATTTCAGAAATCATTCGTCAAACAAAGCTTATTCAGATTGTCAGTACCAAGGAGAAACTTAGAGTTTTTAATACTGCTAAGTATGATGCAAGTGTTCTGGTAAACATGAAGCTGAAAACAAAAGAAGAGCTGAAGACAGCCAAGAGCTCTCTGGAGGCAGTTTATGAAAAGTACTTCTGGTGTGATGGTTTTCCAACCATATCAGAATATGATATTGATGATGTCATCAAGAACTTCTTGGAGCTGGTAAGAATAGATTCTGGAGTAAGTGTGCCCAGAAGCATGGTAGTTGGTGTACCTAACTGGGATATTTTCAAAGGCCCAAAGCAGATCACAAAGTCTAAGAGAAAACCTCAACCTGTTGAACAAGAAATTGTTGAGGAAGGCTCCAAAGAACAATCTGGAGATAAGGATGATGCTGCTGATGTTACTGATCAAGTAGATAGTGGTACTGAAAGATTGGCCACTGAAGAGAATGAAGGAGTCACTGAAGATCAAGTGGCTAAGATAGCTCAAAGAAAAGCTGTTCAGAAGGAAAGAAGATCCAAGAAGAGGAATGAGAGGCCTGAAGATGCAGAAGAGGATCAACCTGTTAGAGCTCTAAAAAGGAAAAAGACAGTTGTTTCCAAAAAGAAAGCTGCTGACATGTCCAAAGGTAAAATCTCTAAGCCTAATACTGATAGCGCTTTTAATGCTCAACCTCTTAACCAATCACCTCCTATAGACTTTACAAAGCCTATAAATATGATTCCACCATCTCCACAACCCTCAGCATCCTCATCATCCTCATCTGAAGGGACTTCTTCTGATACAAACACTGACTCTTCAGAGCTGATTGAAAAACTTAATAAAATTCAGAACGAGAAATCCAAGAAAAAGATCCCAGTGAAAAAGACCCTCAAGAAACCCAAAAACAACTCACCAGAAGAGGAAAATATTTTCATTGACACTTCAATCCTTGACCAACCCACCAACACAACAAGAAAATCACCTACAATTCTTGAACACCTCTCCACTCACCTATCTGGTGATGCCTTTACCCACTCTAACACAAACTCACCAAACCAATTTCATTTTGTAAATACTTCTTCTGATCTACCTCTAAATCCACCAATTCAAGAACCATCAATTCAAACACCACCTCCCTCCCTTGCTGACATTGAACAAGAAAATCCACCCATTTTCACACCAGTTCAGGATGAAGTTTTGACTCATTCTGAACATCACATTGCTTCACCCAAACCTTCTGAACAATCACCTCATCAATCACCTGAACATACCACTGCTGAACCCTCCACACCACAACCTGAATCTTCCACACCTGAATCAACACCTGAACCACAAACACCACCATTAGAACCCATCTATGGTCCATCTTACAAACCTTTAACTGTAGAAGAACTAATTCTACCTGTTGACTTTGTCTTACCCATTCTTGAAGACTTTCTTAAGAAGAAAATCAACATAGATGATGAACCTAAACTACCCACTGACCTAAGCAAAATCAAAATCATTCCCTTGAAAAGAAAGAAACCTGAACCAACCATTCCTTTTGACCCAACCAAACCATTCTTCAATTCCTCATCTGAACCAAATATTGAGCAATTAGGTTCTGCTATCAGTCTTAAACTCAAGAGATTTAAGACAATAGATGAAGAGGTTCTGGTATTTCCTTCTGATGTAGATGCTGAGATAAGAGAAATGGAATACTTGTTCAGCCAATCTTTAAGGATTCTGGGTAATCACCTGAAATCCAAGATTCAAGGAAGAGGAATGACTGCTGTGAGGGATTTGTTTGATATAGCTGAAAGATCACGTGCTCCCCGCCTCACATTCTACAATCATGAAAAAGAACTTGAACGTTTAGCAACTTTGGATGCTGAGTTTAACAAGCTCTCAAGGAATGCATGTGAAGCGGCTGCAAGGTTGGCTAGAGAAGAAGCTACGTATGAAAATATGGTTTTAGCTACTGAGCAGGCTTGGATAGCTGCTGCAGCAGAGCAAGTTTTGAAAGCTGCTGAGAGAGTGGTTGGAGAAGAGGCAAGTTATGCCAGTTTGGTGAGTGATGCTGATCAGGCTAGAATGGCTGAGATTGAACATAAGAGGCTAGCTGATCAAGAGGCACTTAAGTTGATGGTAGATATGGCTGTTCACATTGCTGAGGTTGAGACAAATAAGATCAAGGAGAATCAAGCATCTGAAGAGGACTTTGTAATGCCTGATCAGAACCTAAGTGGTGAAGACTCTGACAAGGGTAAGAAGCCTATTGTTGATTCATCTCCTCCCAGATCTCCACCAAGACTTGTTCAAGGCTCTTCCTCATCTGCCATACCTTCAGCTATTCAACTGGCTCTAGATGAGATCAAGAGTGACTTAAGAGAAGAGCTGAGAAATGAAATGGATGAGTTTAGGGCGGACATAAGAGAAGATATGAACAAATCTGGTGAAGCTACTAATAAGAAGATAGATGCAATGATGGAGCTACTTCTGAAGCTTACTCAACAACAACCTAAACCTTAACTCTTATGTTTGAGCACTTGTTTGTATTCATGTTTTATGTAATTCGTTTGGATAATATCTTTTTGGTTAATTAAGCTTCTTATTATCGTTAATTGTGTGTTTGAGTATCTGAATGTGTGTTATTTTTTTTTTACTTTTGTTTTTCAAAATTAAAAATATATTCACTTCTTACGTCTGATACTCTTGTGGATTCTGAACCTAGTGTAAGGTGTTGGAGAACATCTTGTTTTTGTCAACTTATATAGGATTTTGAAAACCTAAGGTTCCCCCACATCAGTATTCCTGTTTACTCATGAAATAGCTTCTTAGTATTATAGCCTGTTTATAAGCGGGGCAACAATACCGAATGAGGCGTGTCTGGTAACTGGTTTTCTGACGTTTGAAAAGAGAATATAAAAGAAACATGCTTAATCAAAAAGAAAGAAATTAATAGCAAGAACTCTTTATTAATATTTTTGAAGAATTCTTTATTACATATGATAGTGAGATCCTACTTAGAATCAACGTCAGCAGCCTCTGGCTTACCCTTCTTACGTTTTGCACTCACATAAGAGAGTAGGTCACGCAGGGCTTGCTGAGCTTCAGCTTGATACTCTTCGTACGGTTTATCATCATCATATGTCCATAAGAACTCTTCCAGGTCAGAGCCTATTTCTTCAAGCTCAGACTCTGTCAGAACCACCTCTCGCTTATTTCTTTCATAGAGATGCTTGTTTCTTTCGCAGCGCCAAGGCTCTGCTTCCTTCTTGATCACTTCTTTTGATCCTGAAGCATCCTTCGCAGCTTGCTTTTCCATTGTGTGTTTCTTATGATGCTCTTTGATTATTCCGTATGAATAAAATGAGAAGAATCATCTCTTTTTATAGTGCTCTCAAGCTTTCTTGTCTACTTGGGAATCAACACAGTTCATTTAATGAATATAGTTGTAACCAATTTATGACTTGAATGTCTTGTTTTCTGCGCTTTTTGACTGATGCCAAAAGGGGGAGTAAGAACAGCGTTAAAATTAATGATAATTGATTTTTTTTTAACTGCTAAAGAACTGAAACTGTTATACTCATATCAATTTCTATCCCTTCTGAACTGTCATTATGTGATTCTTTCTGAACCTTATTGAAAGGGGAGAAAATTTTAGATTTGAAATACATTTTCGTAGATAAAATGAGAGAAGCTTGCAAACCTTCTCTGAATATTATCATACTCTGAAGGAAGAGCTTGCAAACCTCTGCCTCTGAGAGTCAAATATGAAAATTTATTTCAAATTAATAAATTAACTCTTAAACTGTTTTAATTAGTTATGGATAAGACTTAGGGGGAGCTTACAAACCTAACCCTATAGATTATCAGACTCAGGGGGAGATTGCAAACCTTTGAAACCTGAAGTCAACATAAATAATTAAATCAACAACAATTGAATTTTAATGCTTTAGTTTGTCATCATCAAAAAGGGGGAGATTGTTGGAACAAAGTGGGTCTGACATGAACCTCTAAGATTTTAAGTGGTTTTGATGATAACAAAGTATTAAAATTGCAATTGGTATTACTAATGATTATTCTAGTGTGCAGAATTATAAGTTAAAATTCATTCAGAAGCACTATGAATAACAAGAGAGAAGCCAAGCTATGAAGCTCTGAAAGCGTATCGCTGTTCATCAGAAGCTTAAAATTTACGTGCTGATGGTAGTGCTTCTGAGGACCAAAAGCTAGACTCTGAGGAGTTCAGAAGCTGAAGACCTTAAGAAGCTACGACAACAGCATCTGAAGCAAAAGGAATTTACGTCACTCAAGAACTGACAGAATCAGAACCAATGTTTGAAGAACAATCTACTTCAAGGCTCTGTCACATCCACAGAAAGGAATATTCGTTGGTACAACGTTAATCTTATCCATAAGTAGAGCGCATTTGAGGATCGTACTATCGTACTATTATTACTCAAAATGGATGAGTGATAATTTGAATTGCAAGGTAGTGGAATTGGATTTCTTTGCTAAAGAAGGCAATCTACAGCTAGCAATTGTACGAGCATATTCCAGCTGGCATCTTATCTCTCTACAACGGTCATCATCTTCCTTCAAGTATAAATAGAAGACTCATATGGAAGAAATGACTACTGTTCTATTACTGCGTTTAAGGCTCTGAAGCATTCTGACATTATTGTTCTATCTGTCATTCAAGTCTTAAAGCAATTTGCATTGTATTTTGTAAACACCTCTGATAGTATATCAAGTGTTCCTTAACATTCATTCTTATTCTTAAGTTTGTTTGAGAAGTCTCTTGTTAAGTGTAACTTGAGCATTTGAGAAGTCTCTTGTTAAGTGTAACTTGAGCATTTGAGAAGTCTCTTGTTAATTGTAACTTGAGCATTAGAGAAGTCTCTTGTTATTGTGCTTGAGCATTAGAGAAGTCTC
The DNA here is from genome assembly GCA_030408175.1 of Trifolium repens. Classification (NCBI taxonomy): domain Eukaryota; kingdom Viridiplantae; phylum Streptophyta; class Magnoliopsida; order Fabales; family Fabaceae; genus Trifolium; species Trifolium repens. The sequence goes on along the minus strand of CP125845.1, from coordinate 32,532,029 downwards.
TTGCTATTGTGCTTGAGCATCTTGTAATCTTATAAGATTTAGTTAGAAGCCCTTGGAAGTGCAAGGGGACTGGACGTACTCTCGTTTTGTGAGAGGAACCAGTATAAATTTCCGTGTCTTTCTTTTTCTCTCTCAGCACCCTTCTTTATCTTGTGTTCATTTCCGCTGCAAACTTGTTTTTATTTCGAAAAAGTTTTATTTCTCAAAACACAATTCAACCCCCCCTTCTTGTGTTTTTCCACCTTCACAAATGATAGAATGTCAAGGTAATATATAAAAAAATGAGACATTATCTACTATCAAACAAAGTGATAGCATGTCAAGACAATGACCAGATACTACCTACTACCATACTAATGATAGAATGTCAAGGTAATATAAAAAGATGACACATTGTCTACTATCCAACAAAGTGATAGCATGTCAAGACAATGACCAGATACTACCTACTACCATACAAATGATAGAATGTCAAGGTAATATATAAAAAGACGACATTATCTACTATCAAACAAAGTGATAGCATGTCAAGATAATGACCGGATATTACCTACTACCATACAAATGATAGAATGTCAAGGTAATATATAAAAAGACGAGACATTATCTACTATCAAACAAAGTGATAGCATGTCAAGATAATGACCGGATACTACCTACTACCATACAAATGATAGAATGTCAAGGTAATATATAAAAAGACGAGACATTATCTACTATCAAACAAAGTGATAGCATGTCAAGATAATGACCGGATATTACCTACTACCAAACAAATGATAGAATGTCAAGGTAATATAAAAAGACGAAACATTGTCTACTATTCAACAAAGTGATTGCATGTCAAGACAATGATCAGATATTACCTACTACCATACAAATGATAGAATGTCAAGGTAATATAAAAAGACGAGACATTGTTTACTATTCAACAAAGTGATAGCATGTCAAGACAATGATCGGATATTACCTATTACCATACAAATGATAGAATGTCAAGGTAATATAAGAAATCAATAACTCTACCGGCAACTTCAAAAGAGACATGGGTAGGTTAGATTGTAAATACAAGTTTCTTACAATGAGAAAACGTCTGTAAAATTTTTGGGTGACGTCTTTTGACCAAGCATACTGGAGATGACGCCACTGGAGAAAATTGAAGATATATTTGACATTATGCAAGCTATCCATATAACGGGACTGCCACTTGCTGTCTGGTGTCAGAACCCAATCCAAGAAAGAATTGGAGAGAAATAGTCAAACAAGACTCAATACCCAATGAGGAATGAACTCGATTGGGGATCTTCCTATCCATGTATTTGGAAAGGGAAACAACTGAAGCAACCTTCTTCCACGAGGGATGAACTCAGTGGGGAATTTTAGAAAGGATATGCACTTTCTTCTTATGGCCGACAATCTACTTGAGAGAATGGCACGCCCAACTTTTTATCTCGGGGATAAACGCAACCAATATAATTGAATTAACAGACATCGGGAAATGCAATCATGCATGAATTGATGTAAATATGTATGTAGGTATGTATGTATGAATGTCATGTGTGCACAATGTATGCTGACAAAACTGACAGGATGAATGAAATTGGAGGTAAACCAACATCGCAGTACGTCCAAACACTCGGCAAATCTCAACAAGGTGTAGATATCACTGGAGAGGGAGCAAAAGCCATTGATGGAGCAAAGTCCGGCTATAAGGTTTAACCTTTTCTAGGGAAGCAAAGACTTCCTGGGGGGAGAAAACCCAACACATATCAAAGATCTGAATCGCAGTTCAGCTGGAGATAACAGACCTAAAGTCCCATATGTAGATAAGAAGACGCCATTTGTGAACCAAACAAGGATATTTTTCCATTGGCGTGGAGCAGTCATCATGCCTTTCTTTTTATTTTTTTCTTTTGAAAATCCCTAATTTTTGCCTGAATTGCTCTTTCCAGTTTTCAGTCCACCGGGAATATATTTCTTTTTTTTATGCCCCTAATTTTTGCCTGGACCTCCCTTTCGGGTTTTCAGTCCACCGGGACGCTCTCTATTGCCTAAGCCGCCTTTTCAGGTTTTCGACTTAGCGAGCTCTTTGTTTTTTTTTCAATCATTTTTTTGTAGGCATTGTACCTTTTGACGGTAGCAGCGTTTACATAGAGCGGAAGCTCTTTAACCACTGATTTGAATCCTTGAAGGGTATGCCCCTGGATGTAAAGATTTGCCCCTGATTGGCAGGATCTTGAGGTAACTTGCCCCAAGTTAGGAGCGTTTTGAGTCGGTTCGACCTTGATCAGACCATCACTTGAATTTCCTTATGCCAAGTATATATTTGCAAGAAAATTGTATTTTTTTGAAAAGTGCTTTCGAGGCAATGCACATGCAAGTTTTGGAATCAACAAATTTTATGGAGAACACATGCAAAGATAGTTACTCAACAAATAGGTGGAGTCAGTTTAACAATCATTTTGCTGAATATGCTTTCATAGTTAACCTAGCTTCAATTAGGTCTTTTAAATGTTGTAACGTGGCCTGGTTCACGGCTTTTGCAAAAAAAGATTATTAGGCTCAAAGTTTTGTTTTAACCCACCCATTCTTCTTTGATGTCCTTCATTCCTAAATTCAATTAATTTGTCGGACACACTTTGGTCGTCAAGAGAATTTTTGCAATGATGATTAAGGTCGACGCTTTGGTCAAAGCTTTGATGAGGCTTTTGAAGTGGCAATCACTTTTTCATTTATGAGCTTGTTTAGCTTTTAATCCCTTATTTTTGCATGGACTAACTCTTTTGAATTTTGTGGTCCATCGGGATGCCCTAATTTTTGCCTAAGTCTTTTTACTTAGCGGGCTTCTTTTTTGTAGGAGGATTATGATTGCCACGAATTATGGTGAGTTTTGTCCGCTCATGACCTCTTCCATTTTAGATGGATTGATCCTCTTGTATTAGGATGTATCATTGAATTAATTGAATGACTACCCTGCCCCGGGTTAAGATTAATGGTTTTTTTTTTTTTTGAAAAGTGGAAAGAACACCGACTTCGGGCTCGAAGGGGTTGACTACGGATTATCTCCTTATATCTCCAGTGTTTGGGGAAGTGAATCAATGCCTTACATCATCAGTCAGGTCTTACTATAGAAAGCATATATCAGTAAATTCAGTTTTTTTGTTTGCATCATTCTCCCCTCAAGTTTGTTAACATGAAAAGTGAAATGAAAAAGCATCGCCATTTATGTGATGGCAAAAGAAAAAGAGTGAATACGAATGGATGAATTCCAAACCATGCATGCTCATTTCATTGAAAATACTAATCAAAAAGTACAACTTTAAAAGTAGACAAATACTTGGCAAAAAGAAAATACAAATTGAAATACAAAGTCTAGTGATCCTATGGATGAGCTTCCTTGTTGATCCACTGACTTTAAGAGGCGCTTCTTGTCTCATGGTTTGACAACTTAAGCATTTGGGTTTTGATCCTTGAAGGAAAGGATGTTGTCCTTAATCAATCTTTGAACTTCAGATTTCAGAACCAAACAACGTTCAACGTCATGGCCGGGTGCCCCTTGATGGAAAACACAGGAGAGGTCAGGTTTATACCACCATGGCAATTTTTCAGGCACTGGAGGAGGTGCTCTAATTTGAACAAGATTTTTCTCAATCAAAGTAGGAAGCAGCTCTGCATAAGACATTGGGATTGGGTCGAACTGAGGCCTTTGACTGCGATTCTGATTATTGACGGCAGGTGTGACGGCCGCAACATGATGTTGCCGGTAATTACCTTTTCTTGGCTTCCCTTGGGTCACCATATCGACCTCTTGTTCCTTTTTCTTCGGAAAACTGCCTTCAAATTTTCTTGTATGAATGTTAGACGAACCATTTTCTCCGACTAGACGTCCCTCTCGGACTCCCTCTTCGAGTCGCATGCCCATGTTCAACATCTCAGTAAAATCACTAGGCGCGCTCGCAATCATCCGCTCATAATAGAATGAACCAAGAGTCTTTAAGAATATTTTGGTCATCTCTTTCTCTTCTAGAGGCGGGCTAATTTGTGCAGCAACCTCTCTCCATCTTTGAGCATACTCCTTAAAAGATTCTTTGTCTTTCTGGGCCATGGCTCGGAGCTGATCTCTATCGGGCGCCATGTCTAAATTGTACTTGTATTGGCGGATAAAGGCCTCGCCCAAGTCATTGAAAGTGCGGATATTTGCGCTATCCAAGCCCATGTACCATTTTAGAGCGGCACCGGTCAAACTGTCTTGGAAGTAGTGGATGAGCAGCTGATGGTTATCGGTTTGAGTGGACATCTTCATTGCATACATCACTAAATGACTTCGAGGACATGAATTTCCCTTGTACTTCTCAAACTCATGAATTTCCCTTGACATTTGGCACTAAGCAGAGGTCGTGGGCATCTTTGCCAAACAAGTCCTTTCCACGAAGAGCTTTGATCTCAAGTTGCATCTTGTCAAATTGAGCTTGGAAATCATCCATTCGGACACATGCCTCTACATTCTTGGTCGGTTCTTCATGATGGATCGGAGCAGTGTGAACTATAGAAGCTGGGAAAGTCGTTGTTAACGGGGGAACCGGCACAGTAACTTGAGGAAAAGTCATCCCAGGTTGGGGACTGGCATTTGCATGCTGCACAAAAGAAGTTGGAAACCCAGAAGTAGGGAAGTGAAACCCTTCCATGACATTAAAGGCATGCCCCATGGATACCCTTCGGGCATAATATGCTGCGGATCACTCGTGGGTACTGCTGAAACTGGAGTGGCGCCAATTTCAGAAATAACAGTTGCTTGAGGAGTACTGAGAGGTGGTGGCTGATTCTGCGCAACCACTAATGAGGCCATCTGGGCACTTATCCTCTCCATCTCTGCCCGAAGTGTTGCCACCTCTTCACGAAGCTCGACGTTCTCTTGCTCTACTATGTCCATTTTCTTTCTTCGATTTGCACGAGTGTCGTACTTGCGAGTTGGCTTTGGACGAGGTCGGCGGGCCACTTTGAGATAGGTTTACCTTTTGAGAAGTAGCAAAGCGTAAGGCTCAAAACTCTCAAGACCATGGATGCAAGAATGATGCATGATGCTCTATGCAGAAAGAAAGTTTTTCAAAGGACTTTAAGGTAATTTTTTTGAAATGAGTTTGACAAAATAGAGGGTTTTTACAATGTCATCTCTCTAAGTCCTTTGGAAATCAATGGAAAAAATATTTTCATGGATGCATGAATGCATGATTATGCATGAATATTGTCCGGGATAGTTTTATGGTGCTAACTTTAAAGTGTTCGAACCACCGCCCCTCACGTGTAGGTTCTAGGTTTCATAATGGTTCCTAAAATCATTGATCTTATTTGAAAGTATCACAGCCATTGCAAATCCTCACAAGACCGCAACACTTCCAAAGGATCTCTTTTAGGTGAGGCCTTCGCATCGACCCTACGAGATATCCAACAAGAAGGTCAACGCTTAAACACCAACTAGGGTTCTAAACAGAGGTCCCTAATAACACGTTTCCAGGTTCTAGACTGGTTTAAAAGGTCCCTAGAGTCATGGATCCAACGAGAAAATATCATCGCCATTGCAAATCCTCGCAAGACAACAATATTTTCAAGAGGGTCTACTCTAGGCGTGGTTTTCATGTCAACCCTACGAGGTATCCACCAAGAAGGCCAACACTCAACCACTAACTTAACTTAGGTGTTTGCTCAAGTCCGGGTAGAGGACTTATCTCTCGTAAACATTAAACCCAAGCATATAAGCACATAAAGCAATACAAAATATACAAGCAAACAATAGCACAAAATAACATATATATACAAGTTAGGCTCAACCCTCTTGGGGGAGTCCCCAGTGAAGTCGCCATTTCTGTCGTGGTGATTTTCGGACGCCAACAGCTATTGGTTAGCTTTGGTTCTCAAAAAATAATGATTCACCACCGAACTTTAATTTATCCAAGGGGAGGGGAAAAGATCGAATAAACCCATAAAATAACATGCAAAATTTAAAGAAGCGATGAAGCAGTTAAATAATGCAATTTTCAAAGATCAATGGTACGGGGGTTAGTTATACAAAGGGAAGGTATTAGCACCCTAAGTATCTGTAGTACTCTACAGGAACCTCTTGTAATATATGTATTTTTTTTGTGCTAAAATGTTTGCTTGTAAATGATTGGGATGATGAGAAAAGAATATACTTTTTATTAATTTTTGATTTGGGAAGACACAAGGCCCTTTGCACTACGTACCCGTTAAGGATCAAAATCCCGTAGTTCGGGGTAAAAATAACAAAGTGGTTTGTTTGATTATTTTTAGGAGAAAAGACGAGTCGTCATCTTAAGTTTTAAACTCCTTTTGATCCACCACAAACATGCTAAAAATGGATCTTTGCTTCACAAATAGGGAAGGGCTCTCACTCGGAAATCATCAACGAGTATGCCACTAACTCTCCTACTTGGAAAAGAATCAACATTTTTCATTGTCTTAATGTTATGGGGAATATTAGAATTCTCGACCATAGAGATGACTCACGTCTAAACTCTTTGAAAAATGTTTTAAAGTCAAAAGCCAAATGGCAAAAAGGTTTGAATTTGTTTTTGTATTTTTTAGTCTTTTCTTGAAAATATTTTAATATGCTTAAGTGTGTTGAAGCATTTATTGAGAAAAAGTTTGAAAAAAGTCTCTCGACGAAAAGCCAAGGTTTATTAAAAAAGATTTCTTTTTAAAAAATTGATTTTTTTTGGTTTTATTTGAATGTTTTGTTTTTTATTTTCCGATGATAGTAATAAATAGATAAATGCATAAACGGACGAGAATTACATAGTGACACTGGGTCAAAACGAATTCTCTTCCCTTAGATTAAAAGAAATAAATTATACACAATGTATTTGACATGAGAAATAGATAAACAAAAATAAAATAAAAAGACATTGCATGTTTTTGGTATTTTTGTTTGTTGAAAAGAAAGAAAAAGAAGATATTATGTTAAACAACTTAAAACAATATTTCTTTTAATAAGTTAGTTAACAAGAACCAGAAATTTATGGATGGTTAGCAAAGATAAATAAATAAATAAATAGATAAAAAAACCAATGGACCAGAAATTTCTGGATGGTTAGCAAAGAAAAATAAATAAAAAAAACCAATGGACCAGAAGTTTCTGGATGGTTAGCAGAGATAAATAAATAAATAAATAAAAGAACCAATGGACCAGAAATTTCTGGATGGTTAGCAAAGATAAATAAATAAATAAAAAAAGGAACCAATGGACCAGAAATTTCTGGATGGTTAGCAAAGATAAATAAATAAACCAATGGACCATAAATTTCTGGATGGTTAGAGAGCTGAATTAATAATTGTTAAGGAAATATTTATTTAGTTAGCGTGAGTGTGTGTTTGAAAGGTGATGAAGGTTTAAGAGTTAAAGGAGAAGAGAAATTTACAGTGAAAGATGGAGTTTTGGGTGTGATGAACACTTTGAGTGATATGAACAATAAACTTTGAATGAAGGAGATGGAGTTATTATGAATGGAATTGGTGTTTGTGGTTGTGTTGAAAAAAGATTGTGTGGGTTATTTTAATATGGTTGAAGGTGGTGAAGGTGATGATTTTGTGGTGGAGGGAGGTGGTTGTTGTTGGTTTATGGTGGATGAAAGTGATGGTGTGTGGTTTATGATGGAGGAAGAACAAGATGAGTGAATATGATGAACACTTTGATTTTGGGAGAGTTTATGATTTGTTGGATTTTTCTTTCAACAATTTTGCATAGTAACTTTTTTCTTTGTAAAAACTCTCCTCCTTTTTTCTCATGAAGTCCTTCTCTATTTATAGAGTTTTGAGAAGCCTTGAGTCTAATTATGGAGTTCATGTACTTTTTGAAAAACTCAGACCATTCTGGTTGCATCCGGAGCACTCAAGAGGCAGACTGTGAGTGTTTTACTCATCCAGACCACTCTGGTTGTTTTGGTCATAGTGGACGACAACTCATGATGAGTTGTAAAGGTGGACACCTCATAGATATTATTAGATCCTTGTCAAAACATTCTTCTTGGTCTTCAAACCATTCCGGTTGCATCTAGAGCACTCTAGAGGCAGACTGTGAGTGTTCTACTCATCCAGACCACTCTGGTCGTTTTGGTCTTAGTGGATGACAACTCATGATGAGTTGTAAAGGTGGACACCTCATAGATATTATTAGATCCTTGTAAAAACATTCTTCTTGGTCTTCAAACCATTCTGGTTGCATCTAGAGCACTCTAGAGGCAGACTGTGAGTGTTCTACTCATCCAGACCACTCTGGTCGTTTTGGTCTTAGTGGATGACAACTCATGATGAGTTGTAAAGGTGGACACCTCTTAGATATTGCTAGATCCTTGTCCCCTTGTCCCATCTTGGTTGCATCCAGAGCATTATCGTTGTTGTGCAGAATTCGTCCAAAGCATTATGGTTGTTTGATCTTAGTAGATGACAACTCATGATGAGTTGTAAAGGTGGACACCTCATAGATATTGCTAGATCCTTGTCCCCTTGTCCCATCTTGGTTGCATCCAGAGCATTATCGTTGTTGTGCAGAATTTGTCCAGAGCATTCTGGTCGCTATGTAGTGCAACATTTCCTCTAAATGGGTTTTAAAATGCGGGCAAAATTTAGAGTATGACACACAACCATATATCTTTTTGCATTTTTGTGAGTGATGCATGGAATGCAATGGTGAGAATATGAGATGGGATCTTAGGTCAAAAATTGGGGTATGACAGGAACCAAAATTGAATATATTGTAAAATAGAAGAACAAAAAATTACATTTAAGCCATTAAAATTAATTGCTTACAATTTATGCAATTAAAAAGCCATGAGTTCTAGAGAATGCAATTTATGAAATGATGCTATGAAATATGAGATAAATTTTATGACATGCATCTAATGAATTTTGGCATCTTGTTGAGTTCCCTAATGGTTTAAAAGTCAATGGTTGTAAAAGGGTCTTTATGACAATGACAGATTCATTAGAAAATATTGAGAGATATAAAGCAAGACTCATTTCTATGAGATTCACTAAAAACGGAAGGAATGTGTTACAAGGAGACTTTCTCTCCTATATCTAAAAAGGATTCTCTTCGCATCATTTTAGAATTAGTTGCTTTTTTTTTACTTAGAACTGCATCAAATGAATGATAGTTATATTTAACTTAGAACTACTTGTATTTGACTGCTATATATGTTAAGACAAACTGATAGTTGTGCTATGTATGATAGTTGTACTGAACTTTTATCTTATTATTTCAATCTAATTTTGTTTTTAATTTTTTCTAGCCCCTACGGGGCTCTGCTGACTTGCAGGGGTAATGTTTGGGTGTTGTTGGTGTTGTTTGTTTGAATAATAGAAAAACATAAATTGCACACATTGCACAATTTTACCATTATTGGAATTATAGAAATCAATTTGTCATGCTGTGTTAGCTACCGTTGGCACGTTATTTACAATATGCTATTTGGCTGTTTGTTTACCTCACACGGTCTTCATAAATGTAGTCTAATCCTTTATAATAGGGTGGGTTCCCAACAGAAAGATACTAAAAGAATAACATTGGACATGTTACGATACTAAAACATTACTGAAATGTTGTATTTCTCCTACAAATTTACCTTTTATTTTACTAAACTGTTATATTTCTACTAAAACCTTTCAATGCAAGAAGAGTTAAATACAAAACAGCTATGTTATGGTAAACTGATATTAATTGTTATTATTCTTTTTACATGTACCTTAACAACATTAAAGTGTTTGACACAAAATTAATGTTTGTCTTGTTTTTATGTTTATGAAAGGGTGAAGAGTTGGGTAGAGAACCCATGGTGGACGAGGTCTTTCTAAGAACTCACACCCGTAAGAAGGACTGATCTTGGGTTGATGATAGATCTAGAAACACTTAAGTAAGTAAAATTAAAGCATTGATTCTTTAATTATTATTTTTTGGTTTTAAAATTTAGCATTTACATTGTTTTTTATTTTGAACAGGATGTTGGAGTAAGCCCTAGAGGCCAATACTTTAGTGCTTTATTTATTAATAATAATAGGCATTTCTTTATTATGTTTGTAACGTTCAAAATAATGAAGTCCCTAGAATATAAAGTCCGTTTAATATTAAGTGTGACTTAATCATGATATTACATTAAACATAAAGACGCTATTCTTAAAGTATCCATAGTCGAGCTTTAAGGTGAAAAGGGATAACCTTAAAGCATAAAGACTATTATGAAGATAGACTGATGATCGCATCTCATGGATCATGGGATAATGAGTTATCAAGTCTTGACATAGGTATAAAAAATATTAGGAGTAATATTTATACCGGATTGACCCGCTATGAGAGTACTACATGCAAAGTTATGCGAAGTGTCATAAGTTACTCTCATGGTGATAATGGTGTAAATCGCCCTTAGACCTGAAACCACTTTGTACCCTAGATGTGGAGTCAAATATTTTGTTGCTGATCTAACGTTGTCCGTAACAGGATAACCATAAAGGCAGTTGATGGGTACTTCACAAAGCATGCTGAGGGACAGTAGTGACCTAGATGGAATTGGCCAATCCTGCATAACAGGATAAATGTCATGGGCCCAATATTGAACTGGACAAAGATGACACCAAGTATGCTTTGTGTTCAATATAGACATAAAGGGCAAAGGGGTAATTATACACGCATATATTATCACTAAAGGTTATGTTTTGATCACATGTTAATTTCTCATAACTTGGGTAGCAATGATGTGTTGCTAGATACCGCTCATTGTTTATTATATTAAATAAAGGATTTAATATAATTGCCAACGTTATGGAAACCTACAAGGGTCACACACATAAGGACAATCTAATATTGAGATAATTAAAGGAACACCGTAAGGTACGGTGTATGTGCAATGTGATAAGGGTATCACGGTAATTTAAACGAGCAAGAACACCATAGGTTATGGTGGGAGGGCGCGCACATGAGTACTACCACTCATGGGGGGCGCGCGCCCTAGTTTTGTTTCTTGTTGGGCTTTGCCCAAATAAGAGATATCTTGGTGCACAAGACAAGAGTTGTCTTGATGCACAAGACAAGAAATATCTATAAATAGAGACCTCTTGTCATTGCTCAATACACACCAAAAGCACAAGAATATTTTAGAGTTGAAAATCCTAAAATAATCCTCTCTCTCAATATTCTTGCATAGCCTTCAAACATAAAGGGCTAGCAGTCTATTGAAGGTGACTGTTCGTGTGGACTAGTTAGAGGCGTCGGTGATCTTCATCAACGCTCGTGATCATCTTGTTCATAATCCAAAGGTTCTTCCCTTCAAGCGGTAAAAACCCTAAAACACATATCATGCTCATTCGTAAGGATCAAACTAAGGAAAATTTTTGAATTCCGCTGCTTAAAATAACTCTATTTTCCTTCACAGGATACTTTTCAAACTAAGTTGAATCAAGCCTCAGAAAGTGCAGATAAGAGTGACTCCCAAACGGTCGACCCTGCGACTCGTTTAAAGCTGTGGGCCCAATCAACTGGGGGAAAAACCGAGGACGTCTCTATGGTGTTGGACATATGTCCTCGGCTTATAGACCAGGTGTTTCAAGTCTCGCCCCAGACACTGTTTTATCTATGGGTTGCAACCAAGTTTCATCCCACTATTCCCACGAGATGGCAACACAGTTGGCCACATTAGAGGAGCGAGCAAAGGCAGCAGAGGATGTGGTTCGAAATACACGAGAGGAGCTTAGGCAAGCAGAGCTGAAGCGACAAAAGGAAGTTCAACAATCAGAGCAGAGTGCTGCAGAGTTCCAAAGGCAGCTGATAGCGTTGACAAACAGTGTAGCTGCCACGCAGGCTGAGTCCTCCTGTCGTCGATGTCGCCATCCAGATTATGATGATGATGCATCTTTGGATGGGTCAGAGGATGGGTAGGACAATATTAGTGATGATGACAATGAGGAAAATTGATATTTGGTGCTTGTTATTATGACTGCATCTTATGACTAATTTTAATCTTAGACTTGTAGCAACATTTCTATATACTATTATGAGTTCATCTTTTGTATAAACTGCTAGCTTCTTATCTGTTTATTTTGACACTTGAAATATTGTCAATTTTTGTTAACACTACATTTTAGTTTGAGCTAGTGATCTTTTGTTGACTTAATTTGATTTGGTTTAATTTTAGTGTTTAGTTTGTTTGAAAATGCTACTAACAAGTTAAGAAAAAAAAAACATTGCAATACCCACATTGCCGTCGTCTAAACTTTTCCTGTTGCAAAGCCATGGGTAAGCATTACTCATGATGGAGCTACACTTCCATGGAAAAGCCGTGGGAAATAGCTACTCATGGTAATCCCGTGGATATTATCCACGGCTAAGTCTAGGATGATAACGCGAACAAGGCCGTGGGTAACCTTACCCACAACTTTTTTTTGGATAATGAATTACCAACGAGGAAAATGCCACGACCCCGTGGCGTGGGTATGTCTTCGGTAATTATCGTATACTAGGTGAAGCTGTGGGTAAAGCCTAAAATGGCCATGGGTAGACACTGTTTTTCTTGTAGTGGAAATCACACATCGTTGCAAAATGACTTAATTATATGTTTAAAAAGTATAGGCAAAATTTTCACCATAAAAGTCAGTTTTATAGAGTTGAGTTAGACCCAACTCTCATTTCTAAGAAAGAATGAGCTGAAATGTGTTCTAAAAACACATATTAAAAAACTCAATACAGAAAATTTGTCTTAACTATTTTTTTTAATGTTAAACTTCCACTTTTGTATTACTTAACATGTGCCCTAAAACATATGTTAGCAAGACCCAAGAAAAATTATGAAATTCAACACCATTCTTTTTTATTCAATTTTTTTATAAACATCAAAAGTTGATACTACAAGAAATAACTTTACGATGGTCCTAAAAGAACATTTTCCCTATACTATCTTGAAATGTTAATAAAATTAATGAAAATTAATTAAAAAAAAGTATGAAATATAATTATGATTAAGTTTGTTATGTGACCTACTTATTAGGTGTGCTAAAGGGTCACGATACATTGGTTCACTAAAGAAATATTCCATCTGTCACTTTTTAAGTGTTATTTAAGTATTTTGTGAAAAAAAAGTGTTATTTAAGTACTTCATCCGTTCCTTTTTATAAGAAATAGTTTGAAAAAATTACACATATCTTATAAATTAAAACTTATTACATTTATATTCTTATTTAATTTATCTAAATTCAATTAACTTACTTATTTTTAATATTCTCTTTCATAATAAATAAGGGCATAAGTGAAATTCAACATTTAAAACATTTGAAAATTAGTCAAAGTTTCTTATAAAAAGGAACAAAAAAAATTTCACTTTTGTTTCTTATAAAAACGAACGGAGGGAGTATAAAATTCTACAATTAAGATAGTAGATTGTTGTATTTTTATTTTTTTTAATTCTACCCTCATTAAATCCATCATTTACTTTCTCTTTCCAAAAAAAATTAGCGCATATACGCTATTTTTATTTTGCTTTCACCACCAGTTTAATCTGGTTCGGAGGACATATACGTTATTTTTCTCTCCATTTTAAATTTTACGGAAAATATGAATTGAAGTTATTCAAGTAAGGGTATAATTGACTAATTATATCTTAAATTATTAAAACAACGTTAAAACCGAACAGAGGAAGTATTGAATAATGATTATGATTTTATGATTTGTTTTTACAACATCATGACTGCTAAAAGCTATTTTTTAAGGAGAGCGTGAAATTTATGAACTATAAAGAGATCAAATTATATAATATTTTTACAATTAAAGAAAAAAATATGGCTGAAATTCTCAAATTTATTTTTACTATGATTCTATTTCTTTTATTATTTCTTGTCTCAATAGAAGCAGGTGGTGGTAAACAATTTTCTCATCCTTTTAAAGGTAAGACATTTTCTTATCCTTTCAAAATTCTTCTTTTACTTTGTAATTCATACACAACCTTTTACCGAATTTTAATAACATTATTTTAGTATTCTTTTTCATTACAGCATATATTGATTGTAAAACCAATGCTGACTGTCCAAAAATTATAAACAACCATTATACTATTATTTGCATTGATAACAAATGTGAAACAATTCGAATTAGAATGATTTAAGAACGAAGAAAAAGGTACTCTTGCTATTAGAATGATTTAATGTCGTGGTAGAAGAGATGTGCAATAAATAGTAGCAAATCTAGACCGAAATATTCTATTTGGGGGAGACCGTTGAAAATAATTAAATTATATTGGTGTAATTTTCTTATTAATATTGTACTACTTAATAATGTCTTAATGAATTTTGTTAGTGTTATCCCTTATATTGGTTTAATATATTTTTCTGCATTTTATGTTGGTCTTAATTTTATAATTGTTTATCTATTATATACTTGGAATGACTTTCATTTGAATTTAATATTTTATTTTTCTTTTAAAATAACAGTTTAAAAGGTTGAAGATTCAGTTTTGACTTAAAAATTGACTTCAAAATCATGTGATTTAATTGAGGAGTTGAACCTAATTAGTCAAATTGAGTTTCTCGTGAAATTAAAACGAGTCGAGAGTTTGAACTAAAAAAATAGTTTTTAATAAACTCAGAAAGAATTTCGAATTGAACTTCTAAACGAGTCCAGTTTTTAATTCTTCATTAGGTCGATCGACCTATACCAGTCCAGTTTTGAAAAATTTCATAATAAGTGCAAAAATCTATTTAATTATTTTTTAGGGGAGTTATACATTATAAATAATTCAAATCATATTATAATTTTTTAATTTATATGTAAAAAAGAAAAATATGGCTGAAATTCTCAAATTTATATTTGTTGTAGTTCTATTTCTTTTCTTATTTTTTGTTGCAACCGCAGCTGGTAGTGGTAAGTCATTTTCTCATCCTTAGAAGATTCTAGATCCTATAAATGCCTCCAGAAATATGTCTAGGAGTTTAAACCATCGCAAATGACATTGACGGTTGATAATACTCCCTCTGTTTCTTTTTAATATAAAAAAACGTCAAATTTAGTGTTTCTATTTAATTGTCCATTAGGTGTTTTAAGGGTACGATTTGTCAATTATACCCTTTGTCAATTACTCATATCTTTTTCAATAAAACTAATTAATGCTATATATTTGGAAAACTAAATCTTTTTATTTTTTTGGTACATAACATATTAAATTTTGTTTTTTTTTGTGTGTATAATATATTAAATTTATTGGAAAGAGAAAGTGTGTGCAAAAAAATAGGATTTTATTGGTGAATTAAAATTAGCGTATAATAGGAAAATAAGGTGCAAAAATAAACTTTCTTAACTTGTTGTTACTATTCAAAACGGACACTTAGGGTGTGCTTGGTTGTAGAGAGAAAATGAGAAGAGAGAAATAGATAAGAGAGAATGTGAGAAGAGAGAAATATGTGAGAAATAAAGATGATTTGATGTGTTGGTTGGTATAGAAGAAAGAGATGAGAAATTGAGAAGAGAGAAATGTTGGTTATTTATAAAAGTACTATAATGCCCTTCAAATAAAAATATTGTCATAAATCAACTTTATTTTTTATTTTAATTCAATTCATATTTATTAACTCAATTATGCAACTAAATTATTTTATTAGTTATTTTAATGATTTAACATACTATATTTAATTATTTAAATAGTGTCACGTAAAAAAAATATAAAAGACAAAAGGAGAGGTGTGCTGTGTACTTGTTTGTGTCTTATGGAGTACTAAAATGAAGGGCAAAAAAGGCAAAAGCTATAAATGAATGGTTTCTTCAGACTTTCTTCGCTCATGAGGGGAGAAAAATAAAGTACGTGGGCCCCATGCTAATTTTGTCTCTCTTCTCTCTTTCTTGCCTACACCAAGCAAGAGAAATGCTAGATTTCTCTCCTCTTTCTCTCTTTGATCTCTCTCTCTTCTTTGTTTCTCTTGAAACAAGCATAGTGTTAAAAAGAAACAGAGGGAAATAATATAATATATAAAAAAGAAAGAAAAAATTACAAGAGAAATAAAAATTGAGGAAGATAAAACCTAACTCCGTAAAACCTCACAAAGTGTAGGCTAATCCAAACGGGTAATATTGCAAACATTTAAACATGTGCCCAACCTCTAGCTAGCTAAGCCTAACATTAATCACGGTTATAATGACTAGGGAATTATCTGGCCACCAACTCGGAATGAGAAAGCCAATCAGACACCACAAACACCAAATAAAGCGTTCTACAATGGCGTAACAAATCATCCGCAGTGCAACCACGAGTCGCAATAACAAGATCCGATCTCGAGGCCACTCCACCGACAACCAAACAATAACACCATTTGAAAATTACTTAAACTCTGCCAACGGGTGGAGATTGACAGCAGAGAGGACGAGTATAAAAACCTCAACCGGGTAAAATGATGGCCCAAAGGAGTACTTCGTAGAACCATCACCACCCAATCTACATTGTGAAGGATTTTGAAAGGAAGAGGTACGAAGGCGGAAGAAAGAAGAGAAGGTTTAAGAAAAAAGTAGTTTGGCGGCAACAAAAGGAAAAAAAGGGTTTAGAAAGAGAATAATTGATAGTTAAGGTATTGGCTGGAATGATAATATTACATGAAAAGTTTAAAAAATTGGAGTGCAGCTATGCTCCATTTCCTAAGGCTCCTTTTATTCCTTTTCCCTTTTCAGATTAAAGACATGTGGCAGTAATAGATCTGATGGCTAGGATTTAAAGGCTACAATTAAATAATAAAAATTAATAACAAAACAAAACAAAATAGAGAAAATGCTTATGCAACCACAACCTTCCTTTCTGTCTTCATCACCATTAACTTAGCCACCGCCGTAGCTCCGCCGTCGTTCCTTTCCGTCCGTCACAGGGCGGCGGTTTTCTTCTCCTCTTCTCAACTTTCTTTCTTTCTATTTTCTTGATTTTGGGTTTTGTTTTTTCCTTTTTCTTAATTGGGTTTTTAATTTTGATGAAAAAATTGAATAATTAAATTGCTCGTCGTTATAATTTTGGTGGTGATGTGAGGAACATATCGTTTTGTGAGAATAATAAGGGTTTAGGGAGTAAAATTAGGGTTAAGAAAAGATGGGAGATTCCAATTGAAAAGATCGTTTTGTGTGTTGATGTTGGGAGTCCAAGAGATTCTGGTGCTGCTAAAAGAGTTGCTGAATTGAATGGAAAAAGATCTTATTTGTGTGATGAATTAGAAAAAGAAGATAGTGTGATGGTGGAGGATCAAGAAGGTTTCTGTTTGTCCGGTGTTGAATTTTTTATTATAGTCTTTAAATTCTAGCCATCAGATCTATTGTTGTCACATGTCTTTAATCTGTAAAAGGAAAAGGAATAAAAGGAGTCTTAAGAAATGGAACAAAGTTGCACTCAAAAAATTGACGCATCCACACTACAACAAATAAAAACTTTTAATAACGCTTGTGTTGGCTTTTAATAGCATTTAAAAATAGTATTACTGATACAGCTATCATAGGTTTTGTACTTTTTAGCATTTATGCATGCAGTTGTAAAACCAATAATAAAATTATAATAATTTTTAATATATCTTGATTATATTGTTAGTGTTTGTCCCTTTAACCCACCTAGTAAGTAGAATGTATTCACTATAAAGAGAACATATCATTGTATATTGTACGTTATATGTAAAACAGAAAAATATGGCTGAAATTCTCAAGTTTACTTTTGCTATAATTTTATTTCTTTTCTTGTTTCTAATCACAGCGGAAGCGGGTGGTGGTATGCCATCTTCTCTACCTTATCAATGTAGGATTTTTTTTCCTTTTCAAATTTCATTCTTTACTTTGTAATCCATGCACAACGTTTTATCATATTTTAGTAATATTATTTCATTATCTTTTTTCATTACAGCATATGTTGATTGTGAAACTGATAACGACTGTCCAAAAAGTGTGAACATGAATTATGCTATTAGGTGCATTGATAAAAAATGTGACACAATTCAGATTTATCCAACATCAGATCCAAGGGAGTAAAAAAATAATTCTAAAGAGAGAATGAGTTATTGTGTTTACGGAAGAAAAGTAAAATAAAATTTATGATAGACTACTACATATTTCATGAACTATCATTTACGCAATAGTTTTATTTTACAGAAAATGCTAACGAGTGCCCCCAGGATGGGGCACTCTTTAAGACTTTAAATAGTAAGTTTTTATAAAAAAAATTATGAGAATTTGTAAAATCAACGCATTTATAAAACATTTCTTTAAATGAAATGCTTAATGAATGCCCCGAGGGCACTCTTTAGCAAGATTCTTATTTTATTTCTATTCTTAAATTCGTGAAACCTGAAATGATGGTAAAACACAAAAGAGTATTATTTTGATTATATTTTGCTCTTTTAATTATAGAGCTATCACAATAGCAACAAATTCAGGCACATGGGATGACACATAGATGTCACGTCATTCAATACAAATGTTATCCTAGTCAATTTAAGTTATCATATGTGGCCGATTTCGTTATTTTAGTCACAAAAAATTGACAAAAGGCACTAAAAATACAAATGGCGAAAACGTAGAGGACTAAAAATATTTAATAAAAAAAATGTAGGGACTAAAAGTTGAAACTCACATAAAAGTAGGGACTAGAAACATATTTAACCCTTAATTAACTTTAATATATAGTAAGTTTGGTTGACAAAATTTTATTTTAGGCAAAATTACATTATTGGTCCTTTATCTTATTTTTTTGTAACATTTTGGTCCTTTATCTTTTATTTGTAACATTTTGGTCCTTATCTAATTTTTTTGTAACATTTTGGTCCTTTATATTTTATTTGTAACATTTTGGTCCTTATCTTATTTTTTTGTAACATTTTGGTCCTTTATCTTTTATTTGTAACACTTTGGTCCTTTATCTTATTTTTTTGTAGCACTTTGGTCCTTTAAATAATTTGAAAATATGAAAGAATTAATGAAGATGATGAACATATTCATCAAAATTATGAGTTTTATTTAATTTTAATTAAAAGGTATTTAAAAAAAATAAAATTCAGCATTTTTTAATAAAAAAAATATATGAAAAAAGGTTTATATGTGAATGTTATAAAAAGATAAAGGACCAAAATGTTACAAATAAAAGATAAAGGACCAAAGTGTTACAAATAAATAAAATAAAGGACCAAAGTGTTACAAATAAAAGATAAAGGACCAATATGTTACAAAAAAATAAGATAAAGGACTAAAAATGTAATTTTGCCTTTATTTTATGTCGCAATATTGTTACACTTAGGTTACATTTGGTAAATTTAGTTGAAAAGCTAACTGATAGCTAATAAATTAGTTTTTAGCCGAATGAATAAAATTAATGTGTTTCATAAATTTAGTTGTTGTAAGTAAAAACTGACATAAAGTCCGTGGTTATTTTATATGTATTGATAATTTTTTGTGAGTGGGTAATTTATAAAATATAAAGTAATAGACTCTATGAAACAAAATAATAAGGTTAAAATTGGAATGAAAGATAAAAGACTGTAAACTAATAACAAAAACTTGTTACCAAAGACTCTATGAAACAAGCTTATAAACTAATATAATAAATTATAAACTAACTTATTTATGTTACGAAACACACCGTTATTATTTTAAAAACCTTTAATTTATAGTTCTCTCACCTTTCAATTACTTTTAATAGACTCAAATGTCTTTTTGGGTTTTCAGAAGACATTAATAACTAAAATAACTTTATTTTTATGTCACAATACTGTTACACTTATCATTTTCAAACCCTTCAATTTATATTTTTAATAGTCTCAAATTAAATGTCTTGTTGAGTTTTAGAATATATAAAAAAGTATTCATGCGGGAATAACTCAACTGATAGAGACAATGAATGTAATATATAAAGACCGGAGTTCAAACTTTGATACTCCTTATTATTTATTTTAAAATATAAAATTATAACCAATAAACTACTTGATAAAAAAAAAGAATATATGAGAAACTATAACGTCACTATCCAATTATAATTAGCTAATATAATAACTGCAAAGAAGTTAAATAATTTTATTTTTTCTTGTGTTGAAAACAATTTTTCAAATAGGTGGTTGTGGCTCAATAGGCTAAGTTTAAGCTGTCAAAACGGGCTATGCGGCTCATTTTGAGCCGAGCGGATTTCAGACTACATCGGGCCAAACTAAATAGCTCAGATGAAAAATTGGATGGAAAAAGTATGGTCTGAGCCCGGCCCTATATATATATATCATTTTCTCATAAATTAAACTAAATCTATATTGTCTTTTGTACACGGCTAATAATTAAGGACCATTTATTTTCAGAAATTAGACCAAATATCTATACCTACATCGCATTTCGAGCAAACCAAATCACAATACATTTAGTTATCAATCATCCAAAATAACACAAATTAAATCTAAACATCACATAGCAAGCAACAACAAAAAAAGACAAGGCTCCTTGATTGATAATACAAACTAAGTTCAAATGATCCAAAACAAGTTACTCATATTTATTTATTTAAAATAATTTATTCGCGTGACCCATTCGGGTGTGATGTTGTACCAAAAGAATTATTTTTGTTATATCGTATCCACAGGGACTGAAGCGATACTAGTGCCGTTCAACAATTAATATTGTTCTAAGTATTGAAAAGAAGTTTGTTCATTAACATCCAAACTTACAACACAGATAAATTCGGGAAGAAATAACAGAGACAAAGTTACCGGGATTAGATATCGTTAACTACTCCTCTAATACAAAATCGTAATCGATTACATACTTTCTAAATTTCAATTATACTCTCTCACCTATCGCTCACATACGTGTCTGTGTCCAGAGCACGACGAGAGTTCCGTTTATACCTATTAACCCTCGATGTCTCAAGCCATTAATCTATATAACGGCATTAAGATTCGATAGTGTATGTGAATGTGAACCTAATACTATTCCTAGCAATTAACGTTCACATATGAATTTATTTTAGTTCTCTTAAACAAAAAAGTCTATGTCTAAAGCTTTCTGAATCAAATAATCAATTTCAGAGTTTTACGTCGGAAAAGCATTAAGTGATGACTTCACGTCATTACTATGTTTTTAACAACTTTTCAAGGCATTTTAGGTAGCTTTACAACATTTCCCGCATTGAATAAAGAGAAAATAGCAGCATTACAAAGTTTGCTTGAAGCACAAGAAAGAAGAAGAAAAATAGAAGAAAGCAGCGTGCGCAAGGGCACAGCAAGGCCTGAGTCTGGCGCAAAGCCCTCAGACAGGCGCGAAAGGCGCATGAAGGCACGGAGCATGGTGCAGAGCCCTCAATGGGCGCGCATGGCACAGAAGACACGGCGCATGGTGCCAGCGCGCGACTTAAACCCTATAAATTCAAATCTAATTCAGGAAAAGGGTAACAAAGTTTTACGACGAGAAATATACTTTTCAGAGGCGATCCAGAGGTGCTCAAGCAAGGTTCCAAGTGTGGAAACACATCATAATCTTCCTTGAATTGAATTCTACGACGAGAAAGATACTTTTCAGAGGCGATCCTAGAGGATTCTAATTGCTATTATTCTTGAACCATGTAGTCTCATATGACATGTTAATGAATTACGAAGTTAGTTTCAGTTAATTATTCATTGTTCTTAATGCTTTACATAAATTGATCACTTGTGTGATGATTCCAATTATTTATTTTACTATGAGAATAGGAATAAATCATCGATCTAGGGATAATTATTCAATTAACCGTTACTTAAGAGATTTCAAATTATTAATTGAGAA
Organism: Trifolium repens; assembly: GCA_030408175.1. Classification (NCBI taxonomy): domain Eukaryota; kingdom Viridiplantae; phylum Streptophyta; class Magnoliopsida; order Fabales; family Fabaceae; genus Trifolium; species Trifolium repens. The sequence goes on along the minus strand of CP125845.1, from coordinate 32,510,242 downwards.
TTTAAAGGTTAAAGTTCCAAAACCTCAATTGATTATAAATCACCCTAAGATATTAGGTAATTATGATCAAGGGAGAGGATTATGTTACAAAGAGATTGGGCATAATTACTTTTTTTAATCGAATCGTGAAACTAAAGTTGTAAATTTGTTAACATGCATGAACTACCAAGATAATAGTAATTAGATGAACCGAAGAGGTCCAATCGCCTTCTCTCTCTGAATCTAATCCTTATTTCTTTGCCTTTTTATTCTAAAAACCTAAATCCTGATAAATCCCCCCCCTTTACTTTATGTCAATTAAATTACGTATGATTTCAATCAACTGTGTTTGATTCACTACAATCCATGCGGAAAACGATCTTTATTTTACTACTTTACGGCTATTTAGTAGACTTGCCAAATTTCCATCAAGTTTTTGGCGCCGTTGCTGGGGATTGTTAATCGAATCAACAAGGCAATTGGACCATATGTAGTTTATTTTATTGTTATTTATTTTTCTATTATTATTATTTTTCCAAAAATTTCAAAAATAAAATAAAATATATATATATATATATATATATATATATATATATATATATATATATTCTAAACTTCCATGAATACTGATGGATATTTTCGCAAGTGCACGAAGTATCGCAAGTAATAATAAAATCGATCCCACAAGGATTGAGATTATTCAACAATGGCTTGGTTTGAAATTGTAAAATTAAATACATAAAGGGGGGAGTTTCCATACAAACTGTTATTGAAAACTAATATTGAACTTTTATCGAATGGTTGACGGGCGATTGAATCTCTTTGGTTCATCTCATAGTAATGTGCTTGGTGATTCATATCCTATACTCATGAATTACTCGACTAGTTTCATAGATTGAATCAGTAAAATGATTATTCCCAATCTCTTGGATACTAATCCTCTCACTTAATCACAATTCTCCAATCTCTTGGATGAATGTGTGTTTAAGTGAGGTTTTCACAAACATTGATTCCTTAATCACAATTAATAAACCTAAATCTCTAAAGTGATTATCAATTGTTCAATCATTCGTAGGTCTATAGCTAATTTTCATTCTCATGATAAATCAACTATCAAATTCATCACACAAGTTCACATGGTTCAAACAAATTACATAGAGAATTCCCTAAAGATTCAATCTAAAGATCTAGCAAATCATGGTGAAAAGAGAAATTACATGGAAAAGAAGAGAAGATTTCATCATCACAAGAGGTTTTGGAATGTTTCCACCCTTTGTTTCTTGCTTGAATCCACTTCAATTGAGCTCCAAGGACCTTTTCTTCCTCCAAAATTCGTAACCCTTTGCCATTTGAACAAGCCTCCTTTTATAGTGCAAGAAAAGGGTCAAAAATCGGCCAAAACAACTTCCAGTTCGCCTCCCGCGAGATCTGATTCGCCTACGCGAACTTTTCAGACAGCACAGTTCGCTTGCGCGAGATCTGGTTCGCTTGCGCGAAGCCCACACTAACTTTCTAGACAGCTGTAAGACCCAAGATTCCACTGTACAGTTTTTCTAAGGAACTCTAGTAATGGCTACGAGTTTTAGGGTTTTTGGTGAAGTGTTTTTGTGAGTACTGTCGTGGTAATAGAATTTTGCTGAAATTGAGCCTGTTTTGTGCTCGTGCGCTGGAAAGGCACAGACTTTTGGGTCGTAGTCCTCTTTTAAGTATGAGAAGATTTCTGTGAAGTAAGAAATGCGAGTTTTGGTTTTCTCTTGTTTTTGAAAAAACGAGTAGGAATCTTACCCGCTGTTAGGAATTTTTACGGTTTCTGAATTCGGTAGCAATTTAGATGGGAGTTTTATATATCGGCGTGAGTTAGGCTATATCTTCTGATTATTTTTTGAGGGTGAGGAAGAAAATCACAGTCGAGGAAAAAGTTTTAGCGATAATTTTTTGAAGCGGTTTACGACGGACGTTTATTCCGTAGTTTTTCTATTTTTGCGATTTTCGTCCATTAGCGAGGTACGACTCGTTTAAGAGCGAACGTGGGGACTGAGCGAGATAAGTTGGTGACCAAGTTTAAATGAATGGCTAGGATTTAGTCTTGCAACTTTTTACTATTTGATCCAAAGGCCATAAGTTAGCAAGACATGTATGTAAGGAGACTTCTTGGTTTGGCCGTGAGCTTTCTTTTTCTCCCAACCATGGACCAAAATTTCAACTCTTCACCATTTCTCTTGATTAAAAGCTTGTTGGATCATTGGAAATTTGCAAGGATCATCTTCTAAGGTAACTAAACCTATTCTTTTCTTTTAGTTAGCCAAACTCTTAGAGTTTTATGGATATTGATAGGTTTATGTTCTTGAGATGAAAATGTTAGAAAATGATTCATAAATGCTTTTGTCCCATAGAAGTTATTCATGAGTGTTAGATTAGCATGTTTAAGCTTAGTATGGTTGATTTCCATGGAGTGATGAGATTTTTGGTTAGGGTTTTGAGAAAAAAATTTCTCTTGATCATGAACATGAATTTTTGTTTAGAGATTGTTTTCATGATGTTGTTTTAAGGCTTTTTATGGAAATGGATGTGTGATAAATGATTTTGTTTTGAGAAACAAGAAAAATTATTTTGTGTGTGTTCTTGAGAAATCATGTGATTTGTGGATTATGTTTGGAAATGTTTTGTTTGATCAATTAAATGATTTTGGGAACTAGTAGATTATTATTAGGATTTTGTAATAAAATTTTTTGTGAGTTGGCCTTGTTTCCTTGTCTTGGCCGTGGCTTTTGGTGGAAATATGATCAAGGGTTTTCAAATTTTTAAGCCCTAATTGGGAGTGCATGATCATGGTTTCAATAGAATGATTGGATGTGGTTTTGTTTGGAAATGAAAGTTTGTAATTTGTGTTTTAAGTAAACAAGTTAATTAGTAAAGTTTTGGAAATCTTTTATGCTTTGATTGAAAATGGTTTTGATGAATGAGACCAATCACTTTTGAGAAATTAATAATGGTTTAAGTATTTTAACTATGTTTGATTTTTGAAAACTAGGTTTTAGGTGTGATTTCAATTCTGGCCGAAATTGAAAAGGGTATTTAGGTCCTTTTAAAATTGTTTTGTGACCTGGAAACTTAACTATTTGATTCGTCTTTTCGAGACGAAGATTTCGGCGTATGGCTCGTCTCGATTGGATAAAGAATGAGCGAGTTATGGCCATTTTATTTAAAAGGAAAAACTTGTAACTTGTGGCGCAAGTAAACTTTTATTTTTGTGAAAATTTTCAAAGAGTTTTTGGGTTGTTTTCAAATGGTTTTAGTATGTGAAAATTGATTGCCTTGGAGTTAGGAATCAAAGTGTTTCTTAGTTTGTTTTGAAACGAAAATATTTTCGCGTAGCGAGAAATAGTGCAATTAACTTTAGGAATTTTTAATCGCTATAAGGGGGACTCGTAATCACTATCCGAGAGTGTGAGAAAGTACCTTAAACCCCCCTAGTTTTTAGAGAACAAGTTTCGTTTCGGTAGGATACGTTGGGAGTATTTTATTGATTGTACGCTGCTTAATTTTAGGAAGCGCGAGTTGTAGAATTATGCGAGAAAAGTTAACGGAAGCTTGCTGAGGTAAGGGCACCTTTCTTTTTGTCTTAATTCCGTAACAGCATGTGTGTGTGCTTTGTTTGTGGTGTGTTTTGAGTGCTTGACATGTATGTGTGATGTATTCTCGGGATGAGAAAGTGTTTATAATACATGCGTTGTTTTCATATGATTGTGATAATATATGAATGAACATGTGATTGATGTACATATGATTGTGAGAATATATGTATGAACATGTGATTGGCGTGCATATGATTTTGAGAATATATGTACATATTGTGATTGGTTTACATATGCTTGAGAGGTATGTATTTGTTGCATTAGCATATAAGGGGAATCGTATGCTCATGCATTCATAGTAAGTGGTTATCGGGAATGGACCATGGGGTGCGATTATCGGGAATGGATCCACCTTAATCCTGCGGGATTTGATTGAGTACAATACGTGATTAGAAGATCGCGGGGTGCGATTAGAAGATCCACCCTAATCCTTCGGTTAGAAGATCGCCGAGATTGTATTGATTTTTAGTGATTAGAAGATCACGACTCTCTGCGGAGAGGTTAAATTACGGAATTCATGCATGTGGCAGCCAATGATTGGTGTCACGCTCATTGTAGAGTCTGCATTGATAGGCTATGTGCGCATTTGGATGATGATGCTTGTTGAGAAGGAAAAGCTAAATGTTTATTTGCTTTCCATATTTTGGTATATGCGTATTTGGTATATGTGTATTTGGTATGTATGTTTTGTATATGTATACGTGTGGTGACCCTTACAATGAACCATGAACGGGTTACCCCCACCTAGATGATGGTTTTCCGTCTGAGACCGTGGGTCGTGAGGACGGCGGTGGCTTCTTTGGGCCTCAGTGATCGTGTGACGTTGTGGTCACATAGGTGTTTTGTGTCGGTGGGTCTGTACACCGTGCTTTTTGGTTAGGCTTAGTATTATTCGGACTGTAGTTGGATGAATGTATATTATACTAATATTTGCACTTAAACTGCTTTAGCCGTTTGGCGGTGTGATGCATAGAGTTCATAACATCTTGTGTGTATTTGTTATGAACTAGAACGCTATCTTGTGGGACTGTAATTATTCAGGTACCATACTTTGCTTCTTTGAAGCACTAATGTTTAATTAGTCCTATTGTATGATTAATGCCGGCTCATCACGAAAATTTATGCGCACTCTGTTTGTTTTAAAAAAAAATAATGCCCCTTTTAGCCTTTGAAAATCGGGGTGTTACATTGTGGTATCAGAGCCCGGCTTTAGATCATTCTTAGAGTTGTCAGTCCAAAGTCAGTCAGATTAGAACTAGAGTTGTGCTAATCATAGCGACCGGTTTTCTTTTGTGTTATGTGGTTGTTTGTCTTGAGTCTAGCATTGGATATGCTTAAGCACTGGATTGTTTCTTACTGAAGTACTATAGGGAACGATGCTTCAGTGAGTTGAATAGTTGAAACCCCCGAGCATTGGTTGAATTTAGTCGACAAGTGTCTCTAAATTCCTTAGATGCAACAGTCCGAAGATGACGGACTTGAGGCGAACAAGAACTACAAGTGATTCGTGGAATTAATATAATGGATGGGAAGTGGCGTTGGATGTTGCCACTCAGAGGTGCTGTTTATGGACGAGTGAACGTCAATCGATAAAGGATTGTAAGTAAGGATCGGATTGGGACGATCTTTTAAAGAGGATATTGGATGTATGTTCTGGTGCGTTAGGGAGAGACTTGATGAAGTTATTCGATTGTCAAGAAGATGTTGCCACTGTGGAATGGTGGAGTAGACCGTGATGTCAATTGGATGTAATTACGATGTTTGGATAATAATTAGGGCGACTTGTATTGGAATTAGAGGGCATTGTACGCGTAACGAGTGAGAAAACCTGGTGGTGTTAGACGACATTTATGCGAAAGGGTGGATACCTTAAGGGTTTGAGTTAATATTGTGAGATATATTAGATTATGAAATAAGATTATTAAGGATGAATCGGGTGATGATTGAAGGTAAGAGACCAAATATCAAATGAATAAGTGGCAATCTATACGTAGTTCAGGAGATAGTAAGTATAAATGTTGATATGAGACAAAATGAAAGGTAATTGATTGTTGGATGAAGGTGGATTTGGAGAAATGTTTAGGTAAGAACAAGGAGTTCAACCTAGAAAAGTGAGTTGTATATCGATGATAAGTGCTACTAGAGGAATATAGTACGGAAATACCTAGGGAATTGTAGCAGTGTAAGCTAGAATTGTTAATTATTGGAAGGTAAATCCTAAGAGAAAGTAAACATATTGAGTAATTCTTAGGGATTAGTCAAGATTTGAATAGAGAACTTGTGTGGATGCGAATTTAAGTTAACGATTTTCATCGACCAAGAGGGTTGAAGGACTAAGTAGTACCTTGAATTTATGATACCATAGGAGTTGAGGTAGACAAGTTTTAAATAATTCAAGTTTTAGACGAGAATTTTTGAAAATTTTCTAGAAATGTCGTGTATGAGTAGAAAAAGAGTTCGTTAGTAAGAGTACTAAGACAATGAGAGTTTATAGTTGGAAGGATTTTTATTGTATATTAGGATTAAATGGATGGTACAACGTGTATTTAGAGTTCTAGAAGATTAGATTCAAGAGTTTGATTTAGGTATCGAACGTACTAAGGATAAAATCATAGCAAGTGTTGTGCGTTGATAGCTGTTCTTGATAGGTCAAGCATTAAGATTTGAGATAAGTGTTTAATGGTTTGATGTATGAGTAAGATATGTCTGTTTAGAGGTAAAATATAGTGACGTGACGAAGATAAGATTAGATATAGTTATGCATAGAGAGCTACTAATAAGAACTTGAGGAATTAATTAATTGGAGCATTTGATTACGAGGGGTACAATAGTTGACACCTTTGTGGAAGTTAGAGATGAATAAGAATCCCGCTAGTTAAGTGATGTGTCAAGATGAGTAGCGAGAACGTACGTGGGAAGTTGGTTATTGATATTAGAGAATACTATGACTTTAGAATAGTCTCGACGATTAGGAATTGGTCGAACGAAGAAGGGTAGCTTGTTATGATGCAAAATTATGTGGGACGAGAGAGTATTTGGATTATGTATGGCGAATTAAAGATGTTGTTTGGATTTAACAAGTTATTGGTCATGGTGGTTTGGGAACCAACTCTAGACGGTTGTTGAACTTATGAGTTGCAAATCACTAGAACGTTGAGGAGGACCTAATTGGAGTTTTGTAGAGTTTATAACATCGATGAGATAGTCGCAAAGGAAGTTGGTCGTTGGAAATACGTGTTAAGAATAAGTAAGAGAGAAGCACATAAGAATGTAGTTTATGTCAATTGAGGATTGGCGAAAGGAATTACCTCACACATAATTTAGAAAATTATGATTGTGCGTGTATATTAAGGATTTGAAAGCACCACCTGAATGGATATCATGGCGGTGTGTGAGTTGTATGTGGAAATGAAAAGGGTAAGCAATTGTCTAATGACAAAGTTTGGTGGAAATTAGTATAGCTTCGATTCATTGTAGTGGTTACGATGAAGAAAGACGCGACAGAATGGAAATCTGTATTGAGTAAGTAAAAGGACATTGGATATTGTCATCATGGACGGTTGAATAATAGTGATGTGGGGAGTACCTTAAGAAATATTTTGGAGGTAGGTATCTCGACATGAGAGGTGATGCGGAATAATTAAGAATGATCAGGGTGACGAGCTCTTGTGAGGAAAAGAGAATTTAATGATAAGAGTAAAGAGACTCAAGAGAGTTTAAAAATAGTTTGGGGGTACAATGTAAAATGGTTTGTGCCAATGATGGCAGGCAACGGGGAGAGACATTTTTTAAGGCATGCGAGAGTATGCTAAGTATTAAATTGGAAAATAATATGGACGCTTGAGAGATTGAATTTTGGGGAATTTGATATTTGTATAAAGGGAGTCCAAGAGAAGTAGATAGTATAAGTTGGCGAGTGCCGAGAAAAATAGGGAGCTTGGATCACCAACCGAATATTGAGATGGTATTATTAAGACTGTGATTAGAACGAGATTTAAAAGTGAAAGTATACAATTATGAGATTAAAGGAAAAAGTAAGGACTTATGGTTATTGATGAAGTTTAGAAGTTCTATACGGGGATGACAGCTTCTTTCGAAGTGAAATGGTTTGAGTGGTACTTGCCATGGTGGCATTGTACTTACTATTAGATGATACTCATTGGATGTTTCACGAGTGGAAGCATGAGAGTTTAAGTGACGTATTTGGAGAAATTGAGGAAAATATTAAGAAAACCTCAAAGGAATTGTTAGACCATTGTGCCTCGAAGGGCCTTGAGCACAAGTGGAAGGGAGCACTATTAAAGTTAGGTCAAGATGGTCCAAGCCACCATCATGATTTTCAGCTTTTCTTCTTTTTCAAGCTACCTTTCATTCTAAGTCTTTTCCACCTCAAATATGATCAAAACCACTTCAAAACACCTCTAAAACACCATTGAAAGGATCTTAAAATGTAGAAATGACAAGAGTCATCAAATACGGTGCTCAGCGCCCTCAAAGAAAATTAATACTCTGGGGCCCAATCACAATGCCCAAATCTCCATCAGGAACACTTCCATGAAGCTTGTGGATATACTGATCCACCTGGTGTGACTGATTCAAATAAGAAGTTGAGACTTTTCAAACTATCTCTAACCGGGAGTGCAAGAGATTGGATAGACACCTTACCTCCCAACACCGTGCTTTTTGGAAAACAGGTGTTTGGAATACATATGATGAGAAATGTATGTATGTTGTTATGTTTGGTTTACATATGCTAGAGAAGTATGTATTCATTGCATTAGCATATATGGGGAAGCGTATGCTCATGCATTTGGTAGTTGCGTGCCCGGTGTGGTGATCGGGAGAGCCCACCCTAATGGTTTGTAGTGATCGGGAGAGCTACGAGATTTTTGTTGAGATCGATACGTAGTGATCGGGAGAGCTACGGGGTGTGGTGATCGGGAGAGCCCACTCTAATCCTTGTAGTGATCGGGAGAGCTACGGGATTCTATTGATACTTATGGTAGGGGTGTGGTGATCGGGAGAGCCCACTCTAATGGTTCGTAGTGATCGGGAGAGCTACGGGGTTTTTATTGATATTGTTAGTAGGGGGTGGACCTACGATTCCGGAGCTCATGCATCGTGGTAGCTAGGGTTAGTACCACGCATTGTAGAGGTTGCATTATAGGCTATGTGTGCATTGCTTATATGAACCCGTTGGTGGGAATTGCTTTGGTGGTTAAGAGCTTTCTCTTGTGTTTTGTGGAATTATTGTTATGTGTACAATCTTTCGCACCGGTTATATATATACATACTTTTATTTTGTGGTGACCCTTTCTTTCATTTGCGGGCTCATCCCACCCCAGATGACGATGTAGGTCGAGAGGATGGTGTTGGCAGTTCTAGGCCATAGTGGGCTCGTGTTGAAGCTGAGTAGAGTTAGACTATGCGCCGATGTGTTTTGTGCACCGTGCTTTTGGTTAGCATAGGGTTTCTAACTTGTTTTGAATACTTAGACTTGGATTGTAATTATTCAGGAATACACTTTGCTTGTCGAAGCACCTTATGGTAATGAGTTCTTTTGTATATTTGAATGCCGGCTCATTTAAAATATTCTATGCGCACTCTGAGTGTTAGTTGAAAAAGAAAAAAAAAATATTGCCTTTTTGGCCTTTGAAAAACGGGCTGTTACAATTGGTATCAGAGCACGGCTTTAAATCTTCAAAGGGAAAGTGTATAATTGAGTCGTTAGTCCAGAGTCGGTTAGAACATAGCTAGAGTAGTGACAGTTCTAGTGTTTGTTCTGTGTCGGGTTATGAGTTAGTAACCGTTGAGAGGATTTTTTCTGTTGAGACTCAGAAATGTTTGGTTAAGGATCTAACCAAGAGGAATTGGTATGTGTAGGAAAGAAAGAATGCCTCAGAGAAGTAGATGGTATAGTTTGGCAAGTGTCAAGACTATGAGGAGTGTAATCACCAACTGGAGGTTGGGATTGTTTTATGTAAGTCGTGTTGTTTGGAATTGACTAGTTTTGCTAACTTTGGTGGTGCACAAAGAGTGCTGTGTTTCTTTTGGGGTGGCGACCTCGTTAAGGGTTGCGGGATAGGGCACGGGTATGCCTGTTGTCATACCCTAATTTTGCCCCTATTTTTTTTATTCCAATTTTGCCCTCCATTTTTTATTATTATTCCCACTTTGCCCTTTGCAAAAATAAATTAATAAAATTAGTTGTTTTTGCATAAGTTTCATAAAAAAATCCATAAAAACATTTTCCTTGCATGATTTTGCATGGCCTAATCATAAGTGATGAAATTTTACCATTTTACCCCTCCATTAAGTTTATTTCTTATTTATTAATTAGTTACTTGCATTACAAGAAACCTTTTTAATCCATAATATTCCATATAATCATATTTCATCATGCATATTTTTATTTTTATTTTTATTTTTGTCATATTTATTTTCATATTTTAATTTGTGTTTTATTCCAAAAAAAATCAAAAGAAATGTCAAAATTCTCCAATCATTGACACATCACCATGAACCTAGAACATTCCATTTTAGGTACACCTCATCATCAATTTTGTTTGGAACCAAAGATCAAAAAAATAGTACAAAAAAATCAAGGTTCAATCATACTTTTACCCTCACTAACTCTCACAAATATCCATTTCTTAAACCTAATTCCTTCATATAAGTATCAACATAAATTTCAGAGCCTAGGTTGGAGAAAAAGAGACCAAAAAACGGCAGCTGCCTCACCTCCCAAAGAACTCCATTTTTCTTCATTATCAAAAATTCCAAATCACAAAATTCCACCTCAAACTCAAAATCTAAACATCAGAACACCTTCGCCAAGTACTCAGGAGCAAGAATCCACCATTTTTCGCACAAGAAAGTGAAGGAATTGGAGCTGAAGAAGGCTACGGTGGCTAGGAGAAGATTGAGTTCGAATCGAGCTTCACAGAGACCAAGCCAGGTAATTTTCAACACCATTCAACTCGTTTTCATGTCACCTTGCTTTCTGGGTTGTTTGTTTGCTTCAATTTGTGCTAAATCTTGAGTTTGATTTTTGGTTTTGAAAACTTGTTCGCTTCGTTTTTGATTTTCTGAGATGATTCATTGAAAACTAATTGCATATTTGAAATCTACGTGAAAAAATGAAGCGAACCATGTATATTTTGACCTGTTTCGTGTTGTTTTGAGGAACTTCGGTGACCGGAGTTGTCACCGGAGACGGCGAGGCTCGCCGGAGAAGACGACCCAGCCGTGGTCCATCTTCTTCGCTGAGTTTAAACCTCAGCCGTTATATCTTTTGTTTATTTCTGGTCCGTTGATCCTTTGTTTAAAACGGAGCCGTCAGATCTCATTTAAATGAGATCTGACGGCGATGAAGTTGGTGGCGCATGTTCGGCTTGATGCAGCGCCACACCTGATCCCTGATCTTGATCAGTAAGCCCAGGCCGTTTGATTTTGATCAAACGGTCCAGATCACGCACGCGTACGCTGCGTCTCAGTGGCCGCATCTGATTTTTTTTTTTTTTTGCTGACTTTGTTTTTTTGTTGACTCGTTGTACGGGCTGGGCCTTCAGGCCCAGAAGCGCTATCCACACCCCCATTCTTTTTACTTCTCTTCTTTATTTACACCCCCTTTCAGCTTATGATTTTAATTGTTTTTAGCTTATTTGTAAAAGCACTTAAGTGACTTATTAGCTTATTTAAGCTTATTAAGTCACTGTTTATGCTTATATTATATTGGTTCCCATTTGTGGACTTGTTTTTCAACTTATTTCTAAGTGATTTTTCAATTAAGTGATTTTGTGCATAAGTGCTTATTTAGGTTTTCATTAAGCTCTTTAGCTTATTTGACCCTAATTTTTGCACAACATTATTTCAAATACAGTAGTTATTGTATATGAATGTTATTTTGCTTTTTTCAACTTATTATCATAAGTCCTTTTTAGCTTATTTTAATAAGTGCTTAAGTGATCCAAATTACTTCTTTAAGTACTTTTGGGTCGTTTTCTCTTGCACAATAAATTGTCCAACCCTATTTAGCTTAAGTTAATCATGTTTGCTTGTGTTTGATTTGTTTATCCATACTTACATGTGTTTATTTAATTGCTCGTAACTTCATTTTGTACCTTATTCAATCTATTGCTTCATACATGGTTATTTAGTATTGCATCTTTGCATTATTCATTTATATCATCTTGATTCATGCATTTGCATTTATACTTTGCCTATTTTGTAATTTGCTTCATTATCGTTATTACTTGTGTTTTGCTATTCTGTCTGCTCTGGTTCTTTTTGCCCTTTTCTTTTTGACTTTTGCTTTTATAATCAAAGTAACAAAGATTTTCATAATAAATAATGGGTGAAAAAGGGAGAATCTGGCATCTGCTTCTTTCTTCCCCGAGTTGTCTTGATAGCCGGTCATCTGACTAGTTCACTCAAGCTGCTCTCATTCTAAAACCAGCATTAAAAACAACCAACACCCGTCTTTTCTTTTAGACACTATTTCTTAAGTAAACTTAACCAAAGACTTTCATAATAAATAATGAATGAAAAAGGGAGAATCTGGCATCTGCTTCTTTCTTCCCCGGGTTGTCTCGGTAGCCGGTCATCTGACTAGTTCACTCGAGCTGCTCTCATTCCAAAAACAAGCGTTAAAAGTTAACCCTCACACATTTAAACTTCTTTTCAGAAAACATGGATATACGCTTTATCCATTCCTCTGACACATACACAGCTTAAGCCTCCAAGTGGAGCATACAAGCGTCATTGTATCAGCGGAATGCGAATTAAGCCTCATCCGTTAATCAAACTTTCTTTTTAACAATGGATACGCGTTTTATCTATTCCTCTGATACACACACAACTTAAGCCTCTAAGTTGAGCATACAAGCGTCGTTGTATCAGCGGAATACGAAATAAACGATACCCATTTAAAATCAACCAACCACACAAACATTTTTTACCAGAACTACGTGAGTTTTGAGTTTCCCATTGCACCGGGGAATACGTAGGAGCGGGCTCCTACAACCGTCAAACTCAATTAATAAAAACCCTTATTTTCTTTTAATTTATTTTGGAAACGAAGTAGAGATTAGATAAGATAAAAGGCAATTTAATTCAAACCTACGCAAACAAACCCCAAACCACCTAAACGGTTCCCATCGAGTACGATGGATGCGAGGGGTGCTAACACCTTCCTCTCGCATAACCAACTCCCGAACCTAAACCAAGGTTTTAGCGATATTTCCCTTCCCCCCCACGGGATAAATAAACGTCGATGGCGACTTCATTGTATGAAAAATGGAAGTGATTTTCCAGCCCGCTACAGCTGGCGACTTCACTGGGGACTCTTGAGAGTTAGGCCCAGTTTAGTTGGTTTGTTCGTTTGTTTGCTTTTTCAGGTTTGAAGTATCTTGCCTTATCTTTTATTTTTCTGTCAATTATATCTGCTTGGATTGGCTGTTTCTCTTCTTCTACTCCTTCTTTTATTTTTCTTTTGCCCTTGAGGCGTGGTTACTTTGAGAAGCTCTACACCCGAGCTTGAGAAAAGCTTAGGTTAAGTTAGAGGTCTTTATGTTGGGTCACCGGTCATCTGACTAGTAACTCCGGCATAATCACCTCGCCTAGAGTAGATCCTCTTGGAGGTGTCAGGACATCGGTCATCTGACTAGTGTCTCTGATGTTTTCTCGTTGGGTCACTGCAAGAAAATCCCGGTTTAATGGCGAAATTTTTTAAGGGGTATTGGCGGCCTGGGCTGTCAGAAAGTTAGTGACGGCCTGGGCCGTCGCAAAGTTTTAAAAACTCGTCAGAAAATTAAAAAAATATTAAATTTTGAAAGCAAATCCGTCCAACACTTACTGACGGCCATTTCCGTCGCAAAGTAATAAGTTATTGACGGTTTTAGCCGCCACAAACTCTAGACGGTCATACCGACGGCTTAGGCCGTCGCTAACTATTGACGATTTTTTCTCCTCGTTTCTGCAGCAACGTTTTGATTATACTCTCATATATTTTTTCCTTCCATTCATTTTCATTCATTCACACATTTCATTCTCGTTCAAAATTTCTCCAACATCTCTCTAAAAATTCTTCAACATCTTTCTATAATCTTCATCATATATATATATATATATTTCTTCCTTACATTCATTTTCATTCATTTACACAATTCATTCTCTTTCAAAATTTCTCCAACATCATCTCTCTAAATATTTTTCAACATCTTTCTATAATCTTCATCATATATATATATCTCATAATTTCCGACGCCTGTTTTTCTGACACCCAGTGGCCGCCAGCTGGCCGCCAGCACTTACTTACTTAGCGACGGCTTTTTCCCCTTAGCGAGGGCTTTTGGCCGTCGCAAAAAGCTGTTTTTCTTGTAGTGGGTCCATGACTCTAGGGACCTTTTTATTATCCGGTCTAGAACCAAACCTTGTTGTAAGGGACCTCTGTTTAGAACCCGTGTCAAGGTTGCTCAACGACCTTACCTAGAGGAGATTTCCTTTTGGACGCGTTTGTCGTGAGCTTTGCAATAGCGACATCGTTTCCAAAGGGACAATCCGTGATTTTAGGCGCTTTATCAACCTTAGAACAACATGTGAGAGGGATGGGTCGCAGGTAACTTTGGGCCTTCCCAACCACAGAGTAATAAACCAAATTTATGCTCCGTTGTGACTTTGCATGCTCCTTTCGACTTATGCATGCATCATGCATTCATACATATCATTCATCATCAAATTCATGAAGTCAAAACATTAACAAATTTGGTTCTTTCAGGGGATTAAACAATTTTTGTAAACACAAAGGATATGGCTTTTGAAAGAAAGGCTTGTCATCATTTTGCCTTCAAGGTCCCAAAGGTGGATAGTCTTGTAGCCATGGAAAAGAAGTTGACCTCTATCAGTCGGACTAACTTTGAAGCTACTTATGGGTCTATTTTGGATTTGCTGCATGTGAAAGTGGATATTACGGCACTAGTCACCTTGGCCCATTTCTTTGATCTTCCTCTCCGTTGCTTCACATTTCAGGACTTCCAACTATCCCCGACAATAGAAGAGTTTGAAAAGATCTTAGGTCTGAGCATTGAAGGGAAGTTGTGTTATATGAGAGAGTTTCCCATTGAGACAGATATTGTGGAAGCATTGCATTTAGATCGAAGGGAGATTTCATCACTCCGAGCACCAAAAGGGGTTGAAGGGTTTTTCAAGACTACTTTGGAGGCTAGGGCTCAAGAAGAACTTGCTAAGGGTAATTGGAAGGCTCATAACGCCATTTTGGCTTTGTTGGTATACGGATTGGTTTTGTTTCCTAACCGGGATAATATTATCAGCATGGCAGCAGTTGGTGTCTTCTTAACAAAGAATCCAGTTCCTACCTTACTTGCATATTGCCTCTACTCTCTTTGTGACCGAAGTAGCATGAGGAAAGGTGGTCAAGTGCAGGGTTGTGTTCCTTTGCTTATGTCTTGGTTCTGGTTGCATATGCCTGAAAAGGGACCTTTTGTAAAGGATGTGTCAGCCAAATGGACTGACAAGCTAAGTTCTCTATCAGCTAGTGCTATCCGTTGGTACTCTCGACGTTTGGACACATCTAAGATGCTCCTTAAGTATGAAGGGTTTCCAAATGTCCCTCTAATTGGAACCCTGGGTTGTGTGAACTATAATCCGGTCTTGGCTACTCGTCAGCTAGGTTACCCTATTGAAGGTGAACCTGAAAAAGTGTTGTTGACAGAGTTCATTTTGAAATCTGAAGATGTTAACTTAGAATTGTGGGAAAAGGTTAAGAAAGCTTGGTTAAGGGTAGACAAAACCGTGATGGGGATAAAGAATTGCGTGGCCAAAGAGGCTTACACTCAATGGGTGAAGAAGCGTGTTTCAGAAATTCGGATGCCCTTTACAATTGTTGCTCCTACGACTTCTCAGCCGCCAGAGCCCGACCCATTTGTGACTATTGCAAGAGAAGATGCCGATGCTCTGAAGAATCAGATTGCACAACTCAAGAAGGAAAATGAGGAGTTACAGTTCAAATATTTCAGTGCCCAAGGAGACGCAAAGAACTTCAAGCGGGAAAGAGATGCAAAGGATGAAGAAATCCAAGAATGCAAGAAGAAGGTAAAAGAGGCCCAAGCAAGAGAGGAAAGGTTCAAGGATGGCTTAGTAAGTGCGGAGGAAAGCTTCAAGGCCTCAAATGAGAAAGTCAGAAAGTTAGAACGTTCCAATGGCATCCTGTATAATAGAGGGAATCAAGCTATGACAACTCAAGCAGAGTGGAGGAAGAAATATGAGGAGACAAAGCAAGAACTACGAGAAGCCATCCAAAAGCACAAAGATCTTGAGTTAGGGGGAGCATTTGAGAGGCAAAGGAGGGAAGAGTTTCACGCCCGAGAGAAGCGGAAGGATCAAGAATGCATTGAGAAGTATGAGAAAAGTTTGGCCCAACTCGTGGAGGCTCATGAGGACCAAAAGAATCACTTGGCTGAGCAAATAGAGAAGTTAAAGGATGATTTGAGACAACACAAGTTGGCTATTGAGGTGGCACAACAAGATATAGGAAGATGGAAGAATGCTTTTTTCGAAATGGTCAGAGTCTCTAATAGCGTGTTGGATGAGTTGCCTGTAAGGTTGAGGGTTGCCGAGGTGGAGCTTCCTCTCCATGGTATCCCAAGTGGAATTAAAGAATTCATGGGGTATTGCCGAGCAATGATGACGGCCTACAAGAACATCGTTAAGAGAGCCAGGAAAAGGCTCTAATTTTGTATCTAGGTTTTGCTATGTAATGAACCTTTGGGATTTTGAATTTTTGTAACTTTGCTTTTTCAATGATTTTGTAACGAATTGATTTAAAAGTTGAATGGCATTTTGATCTTTTGGCTATATCCTGAAGTGTTTACATTAATTATACATTTGCGATTCCCTGAAATTCGAAAATAATAATGCAAAAACACATAAAAATTTACATGCATCTGCATTTGCATTCATAAAAACAAAAGCATCATCTCATTACCACTCTTCCGTCTCAACAGCGTTACCCTCGACACCTACATTGGACGAGAAGTGCTTCAAGCTTTGTAATGGAAAATTGGCAAGAGCAGCATAGTGAGCTAAAGGGGGAGGTTTCCCAGTTGGCAGCAAAGATGGACCGTGTGTTGGATATGTTGGCTGCGCAGAATCAGCCACCAGTTCCAACAGTGCATGCAGAAACAACAACCACTGAACCGGCTAGCATGGTGTGGCCCGAGTTTGGTTTACCTCCAGGGTTTACTCCAGCAGGGTATGTACCTCTTGGAGATGGAGCTACTTCAATTCCTCCTCCCGTCAACAATGCAGGAGTTCAAGCCGGGGCAGTTTCAGCTCAGCCCCGTCCTACTATAGTTCAGCAAAGTCAGGAAAACCCTCTTGACATGTACCACGGCCCGGACGTGCAAAATAGTGGGTCAAGGTTTGATGGGCCTATCCCTCAGTTGGAGGAGGCGAAACTGAAATTCAAGGCTATTGAGGATCGTTTAAAGACGATGGAAGGAGGAAGTGACTCTTTGGACTTTTCAGATATGTGTCTGGTTCCCGACCTAGTGATCCCGGCCAAGTTCAAGGTACCGGAGTTTGAAAAGTATAAGGGCTTGAGCTGCCCCAGAAACCACCTTGTAATGTACAGCAGGAAAATGGCGTCCTATGCCAATGATGACAAGCTGATGATTCACTGCTTTCAGGATAGTCTTGCAGGGGCATCCCTCAGTTGGTACATGCAGCTAGAAGGAAGTCACATCCGATCATGGAAGGATCTAGCTAATGCCTTCATCAAGCAGTACCAGTACAACCTAGACATGGCTCCCAGCCGTACTCAGCTGCAAAATATGACCCAGAATGAGGGGGAGTCATTCAAAGTCTACGCTCAGAGGTGGAGAGAACTAGCGGCGCAGGTCCGTCCCCCACTTCTAGAGACCGAGTTGGTAGATATGTTCACCAATACTTTGCAAGGAGTCTATTTTGAGAGGATGATCGGTAGTGGGTCCTCTGGCTTCTCTGATCTAGTCAGGATTGGTGAGAGAATTGAAAGCGGCATCAAAACCGGCAAAATCCAAGCTAGCGCGAGTGCGCCAAACAATGCAAAGAAGCCTGTTAACAACTTTGCAAGAAAGAAAGAAGGGAACACCAATGTTGTGGCTCACCATCAGTCGGTGATGCCAATTCAATACATGCCTTATACAGCTCCGGCTCAGCAGCAACAGCCATAATATCAAATGCCCGTGTCTCCACCAGCACCCCAAGGATACACATATCAAACACCACCACCACAGCAGCAAGTTAGGAAAGTGTTTGATCCTATTCCAGTGCCATACAAAGAACTGTTGCCATATCTTGTCCACAGTAAGATGGTGACGCTCAGAACTTTGAAACAGATGAATCCACCTTTCCCTGCATGGTACAAGCAAGGTGCTACCTGTGAATACCATTCTGGAGCTGAGGGGCACACCATTGAGAATTGCAAAGCTTTTAAGTATGAGGTACAGAAGCTGATTGATCAGAAGTTACTGTCATTCAAAGAAGCTGGCCCGAATGTCAAACAAAACCCTCTGCCCAGCCACTCAGGGGCAGGCGTCAACATGATAGAGAACGCCGAAGGCTTAATCAAGGATGTGTTGGATATACGCACCCCTCTGAGTTTAGTAAGGGAGATTTTGCTCAGTTTCGATCAGTTTTCAAGCATGCATACAGATTGCAAAGAATGCGAGAAGAATCCCAATCATTGCACAAGAATGAAGGAATGTCTTCAAGAGTTAATGGATCAAGGATTGGTACAGGTTGGTTACTCTCACAAGAAGGACATGGTGGCCATGTTGGAGCCACATGAACATGAAAAGGTGATGAAGCCAATAGAGATCATATACCAAAAGGCTGCACAGAAGCTAGAGCCATTGGTGATTCAAACACCGGCGCCATTTCCTTACACCAACACTAAAACCATACCTTGGGTCTACAGCACATCAGCATTTGTACAAGGAAAACCGGTGACGCTTCCAGAGCCGGTAGTGATCAGTATTGATGGGCCCGGGGGCATGACCCGAAGTGGCTGAGTCTTTGTTCCTAAACCTGTACAAGAGAATGTGGGAATACCAGCCATGCCAGCCATACCAGTCGATGAGAATATTTTAAACAAGTCTATTGAGACAGGGGTGCCCAAAGATACAAGTCCTCAGGATGAAGCAGATGAGTTCCTAAGGATCATCAGAAAAAGTGACTACAGGGTGGTAGATCAACTTAGTCAAACTCCATCCAAAATCTCTATGCTCTCTTTGTTGATAAATTCAGAGGCTCACAGAACTGCCTTGTTGAAACTCTTAAAAGCAGCACATGTGAATCAAGACATTACAGTAGCCCAGTTTGATGGAGTGTGCAACAACATCACTGCAAGTCGCTGTTTAGGGTTCATTGATGCAGAATTACCGGTTGAGGGGCCCTCGCATAACAAAGCTTTACATATCTCAATGAAATGCCAGGACAACACTATTGCAAGGGTGTTAGTAGACACAGGATCTTCTCTGAATGTGATGCCCAAGTCGACCTTGGTAAAGATGTCCCTTGACGGGCCGGTTCTCAAACCAAGCAGCATGATTGTCAAAGCATTTGATGGATCTCAAAGAGAAGTGATTGGGGAGATAGAGTTGCCTATGGTGATTGGGCCGCACCTGTTTAACATATCTTTTCAAGTTATGGACATTAATCCTTCCTACAGTTGCTTGTTAGGACGTCCATGAATTCATGCTGCGGGCGCAGTCACGTCCACATTGCATCAAAAGCTCAAATTCATCGTGGATGACAAGTTGGTTATTGTTTCTGGGGAGGAAGATGCCTTGGTAAGCCATCTGTCATCATTCAAATACATTGAAATAGAAGAGGGGGTACTTGAAACCCCATTCCAAGCTCTGGAAATTGCCACTGTTACTATGGCAGACCAAGAAGAGGAGGACGTGTTAGCCGCACAATTCAAAACCTTGAAGATTGCTACTCTCTCCCAGATTAACAAGGAACCAAGAGCCTATATCACCTCTTGGAAAAGCTTGAAGGGGGACATAGAAAAGGGTGCTCTGAGAGGATGGGGACAGTTGGTGATTCCTCGAGAACAGAAGAATTTTGCCGGAGTGGGCTATCAGCCATCAAGAATGAAAGGGAAACAGAAGCTCATTGACTTCGCCACTCCCCTTGAAGAGGTTTTTGTGAGCGCCGGGCTTAGGTCAGCTGATCAGATCAACATGCTGGAGGATGAAGAAGCTAGTCAAGGAAGCCGTGAATGGGTGCACCAATGCCCTGCAAGCACTGTTCTATCAAACTGGGAGGCTGTTGAGATTCCTGAAATTTGTTTTATTTCAAAGTAATTTTTCTTTATTTTCAAATTCCCCTTGCCGCGCCCGAGGCATGTGGATGAACTTGTAAGGGCTTATCTTTGTTTTAATGAATGATTATCAAATAAATAAAAGTATTTTATGTGCATATTTTGTCCTATTTTATTCTTTATTTTTAGTTTTAAAAAGATAAAAACAATAAAAATGGCAATAACTTCTTGCATATCATGACCACCTTTGCATTCATCTAAAAAATCAAAAAAATATATCATGCAGAAATGAATCTCTGGACCATAACAATGCTGTAAATCTTCATGATCTCGGACTCCCAATCAATCTTGCTGAAGAGGACGAGGAGGAGGATTGTGAACTCCCAGAGGAATTAGCTCGGTTATTGGATCAAGAACGGAGGATGATCCAACCTCATCAAGAACCAGTGGATGTGATCAATCTGGGGACTGAAGAGGATAAGAAGGAAGTCAAGATAGGTGCTACTCTACAGCCAGAGGTGAAAGAGGGTTTGGTCAAGCTGCTCCGAGAGTACGTGGACATCTTTGCATGGTCTTATCAGGATATGCCAGGGTTAGACACAAGCATAGTTGAACACAAGCTTCCGCTCAAGCCTGAATGCGCGCCTATCAAGCAAAAGTTGAGAAGAACTAGACCGGACATGGCTCTCAAAATACAAGAGGAAGTTAAAAAACAGTTTGATGCAGGATTCCTTGCAGTGGCCAAATACCCCGAATGGATTGCCAATATTGTGCTAGTACCGAAGAAGGATGGAAAGGTCCGGATGTGTGTAGATTACCGGGATTTGAATAGAGCAAGCCCGAAAGATGACTTTCCGCTCCCTCACATTGACGTGTTGGTGGATAATACTGCTCGATTCCCAGTCTTCTCTTTTATGGACGGTTTCTCGGGTTATAATCAAATTAAAATGTCACCCGAGGACATGGAGAAGACAACCTTCATAACACCATGGGGCACTTTTTGTTACAAGGTAATGCCTTTTGGATTGAAAAATGCCGGGGCAACGTATCAGCGGGCTATGGTTACTCTGTTCCATGACATGATGCATAAAGAAATTGAAGTGTATGTGGATGACATGATCGCCAAGTCCTCATCAGAAGAAGAGCACCTTGTACATCTCCAGAAGTTGTTTGAGAGATTGAGGAAGTATCAACTGCGTTTGAATCCAAACAAATGCACCTTTGGTGTCAAGTCAGGAAAGCTGCTAGGTTTCATTGTCAGTCGGAAAGGAATTGAAGTTGACCCTGATAAAGTCAAAGCAATCCAGAATATGCCCGCACCAAAAACAGAAAAAGAAGTGCGAGGATTTCTAGGCAGGCTGAACTACATTTCCAGGTTCATCTCTCATCTCACAGCAACTTGTGAACCAATCTTCAAACTATTAAGAAAAGATCAAGTCATTGAATGGAACGAAGATTGCCAAGGGGCATTTGATAAGATCAAGCAGTACTTGCAAGAGCCACCAATTTTAATACCACCAGTGGTGGGAAGGCCTATTATCCTGTACCTACATGTGCTTGAGGAATCCATGGGCTGTGTATTGGGTCAACAAGATGAAACTGGTAGAAAAGAGCACGCGGTGTACTACTTGAGCAAGAAGTTTACCAGCTGTGAAACCAGATACTCACTCCTAGAGAAAACTTGTTGTGCTTTGGCTTGGGCGGCTCGCCGATTGAGACAATACATGGTTTGTCACACTACCATGTTGATTTCCAAAATGGATCCTATCAAATATATCTTTGAGAAGCCTGCTTTGAGCGGAAGGATAGCCCGGTGGCAGATGTTGTTGTCTGAATATGATATTCAGTATGTAGCTCAAAAAGCCATCAAAGGTAGTGTGCTAGCAGAACATTTAGCACACCAACCTTTAGAAGATTATCAGCCTGTGCGCTTTGACTTTCCAGATGAGGATATCATGACCGTAAGTGAGAAACCTCCCATGGATGGGAATGAAGGACCCGAGCCGGGATCCCGATGGAAGCTTGTGTTTGACGGTGCGTCGAATGCTTTGGGGCATGGTGTAGGAGCAGTTATCATCTCTCCTAAGGATACCTACACACCGCTCATGGCAAGGCTTTTGTTTGATTGTACCAACAACATTGCGGAGTATGAAGCATGCATCATGGGCCTAGAAGGGGCAATTAACTTAAGGATTAAGATCCTAGAGGTATATGGAGACTCAGCACTAGTTATCTATCAAGTCAGAGGAGAATGGGAAACTCGTCATCCTAACCTGATCCCATATCGGGATCATGTTCTGAAGTTGACAGAGTATTTTGATGAGATTACCTTCCATCACATCCCAAGAGAAGAAAATCAATTGGCTGACGCCCTGGCTACTCTCTCATCCATGTACAAGGTCACTTGGCCAAATCATGTGCCTCTGATAGAGATCAACCGTCGTGAGACGCCCGCATATTGCTCGGCAGCTGAAGTGGGGCAAGATGAGAAGCCATGGTATTATGATATCAAAAATTTTCTCCAAAAGCAAGAATACCCCTTGGGGGCATCTAATGGAGACAAGAAAACTCTCAGAAGATTAGCATCTGGTTTCTTCTTAAACGGGGATTTGTTGTACAAAAGAAACCACGATTTGGTCCTCCTCTGTTGCGTGGATAGAAAAGAGGCTGATACTCTCATTGAAGAAATCCACGAAGGGTCCTTTGGCACGCACATGAATGGGCATGCTTTGGCAAGAAAGATTCTTCGGGCCGGGTACTATTGGCTGACTATGGAAGCAGACTGTTTGAACCATGTCAGAAAATGCCATAAATGCCAGATTTATGCTGATAGGATACATGTCTCTCCAACTCCTCTGAACGTTTTGACATCACCATGGCCATTCTCCATGTGGGGTATAGACATGATTGGAATGATTGAACCAAAAGCCTCTAATGGACATCGTTTCATCCTAGTGGCTATTGATTACTTCACCAAATGGGTCGAAGCGGCATCATACGCCAACGTCACAAGACAAGTAGTGGCTCAGTTCATCAAAAAAGAAATAATCTGCCGTTATGGAGTCCCTAACAAGATCATCACTGATAACGGTAGCAACTTGAATAATCAGACCATGAGAGAGTTGTGCCAAAATTTCAAGATTGAGCACCATAATTCCTCACCATACCGACCCAAGATGAATGGCGCTGTAGAAGCAGCAAATAAAAACATCAAGAAGATTCTACAAAAAATGGTGAAAACGTACAAGGACTGGCATGAGATGCTCCCGTTTGCACTTCATGGATACAGAACGGCAGTTCGCACCTCAACTGGAGCAACTCATTTCTCTCTTGTATATGGCATGGAAGCAGTGCTCCCAGTGGAGGTGGAGATCCCCTCATTAAGAGTCCTGATGGAGACTAAGCTAGAAGAAGCAGACTGGGTCCGATCCCGGTTTGATCAGCTCAACCTCATTGAAGAGAAGAGGATGACAGCCTTGTGTCACGGACAGTTATATCAGCAAAGGCTCAAGAGAGCATTTGATAAAAAGGTTCGTCCAAGACAATTCAAGGAAGGGGATTTGGTGTTGAAAGCTATATTGCCAATTCACAAAGACTCCCGCGGAAAGTGGACTCCTAACTACGAAGGACCATATGTAGTGAAGAAGGCCTTCTCAGGTGGAGCCTTGATACTAGCCACAATGGATGGTGAAGAGTTTCCACTCCCCGTGAACTCAGATGCAGTCAAAAAGTACTATGCCTAAAAATAAAATAAAAAAGGAAATAAATAAAAGCTCGCTAAGTTGAAAACCCGAAAGGGCGGCTTAGGCAATAGAGAGCGTCCCGGTGGGCTGAAAACCCGAAAAGGCGGTCCAGGCAAAAATTAGGGACATCAAAAAAGGAAAATAAAACCCGCTAAGTTGAAAACCCGAAAGGGCGGCTTAGGCAAAAATGGGTATCCCGGTGGATTAGTAGCTCACACTGAGCAATCCAGGCAAAAATTAGGGAAACAAATAAAGAAAGGCATAAGACTGCAGGACCAGTATGAGCACGGGGCAAACTACAGAAAGATCTGAGACTTCGCACTTGACAACAAGATGATTTGAGATCGAAATCATGAAGAAGGACGGCATTGTTATGATTCCATAGAATTTATTTATTTTTCATTGCCATTTATCTTAGCTCAATTACGCGGTCGCCTCTTTGAGGGATTTGCTTCCGTTGTAAAAACTCTCCGCACATTTTGTGCTATCAATAAAATTTTCCTTTTACTCATTGTGCCTCTCTTTATTTTCTTGTACATTTCATACTTTTATTTTTCTGATAACCAAATGTTAAAACTTTGAAAAAGTAAAAACATTTTTGAAAATTAAGCAAAAGTATTTTGAAATAAGAAGGATTGAAGAGAATCAGCAGCACACAGTAAGGTGCCCATTTCTAACACAACAGACTGGCCCAGCATATTGAGTTGACGAGGCAGATGGTCTTTCCCAACAGATGAAGAATACTTGATATACAACATCCAACTGGGATCCCTCTCCTTAAAGAAGGAACATCAAATGTCTCGGTGTCGAGATGGAACCCAAATTCATGCATCTTCATGCATCCATGCGTATACATTCATGCATCGTCATGCATTCATGAATAAACACTCAAAAGTTATATGTCAAAACATGAGCATAATTAAACACTGCACTAGTCTTGCATTTTTAGGCATTAACAAGCATTCATTGCAAGCATGCATAAATAAAAGCAGGTTCAAAGACTCCTATTCAAGGAATAACAAAGTTTGGGCACTCAGTTACCAAGGGCGGCAGCTTGGCTTTCTATAACAAGTCGGGTCAATGCATTATTCTCTCAGCAAACCATGTCCAATCTCCTCCCCAGTGAATTGCAAATTTTCTGGAAATATTCTTCTACAAGATGGTCACAACAGTTTGTCCGGTTCCCCAATTGGAATGATAGAATCCAAAAATAAGGATATTCAGCAGAATCCGAAGGCCTGAGGGTAGTGATTCTTCTTCAAAGTACAACACTGAGGT
Source organism: Trifolium repens (assembly GCA_030408175.1). Lineage (NCBI taxonomy): Eukaryota > Viridiplantae > Streptophyta > Magnoliopsida > Fabales > Fabaceae > Trifolium > Trifolium repens. The sequence continues at coordinate 32,485,280 of CP125845.1, read as the reverse complement.
GTTACAGCAATTCCTGAGATAAGGAAAGACCTGAAATAAGGATATTCAGCAGAATCCGAATGCCTGAGGGTGGTGATTCTTCTTCAAAGTACAACACTGAGGTGTTACAGCAATTCCTGAGATAAGGAAAAACCTGAAATAAGGATATTCAGTGGAATCCGTAGGCCTGAGGGTGGTGATTTCTCTTCAAGTGCAACACCGAGGTGTTACGTCTATCTTTCTCAAGGACATACAACTCCTGGTTTAGGCGTTAGCTCCTTCAGATACAACAGCTCCTGAGATAAGGACATTCAGCAGAATCTAAGCACCTGGTTAGGCGACGGTTCATCTTCATCGGTCCGAGCACCTGATTAGGCGACGACTCAATCTCAGAATCTAAGCACCCTTGAGGCGACGGTTCACGTTCCAAAAATAAGAATACCAGAGATACTGAATAGGTTTACTCTTTCCTCATCATTATTCGTGCTGCTGCAAAATTAGGGCATTCTGTATTTAATTATCTTTTACCACAAGAATACGAATACCGAGGTTATTCGCATTCTCATGGTCCAAGCTAATTAAATAGGGGCAGCTGTCATACCCTAATTTTGCCCCTATTTTTTTTATTCCAATTTTGCCCTCCATTTTTTATTATTATTCCCACTTTGCCCTTTGCAAAAATAAATTAATAAAATTAGTTGTTTTTGCATAAGTTTCATAAAAAAATCCATAAAAACATTTTCCTTGCATGATTTTGCATGGCCTAATCATAAGTGATGAAATTTTACCATTTTACCCCTCCATTAAGTTTATTTCTTATTTATTAATTAGTTACTTGCATTACAAGAAACCTTTTTAATCCATAATATTCCATATAATCATATTTCATCATGCATATTTTTATTTTTATTTTTGTCATATTTATTTTCATATTTTAATTTGTGTTTTATTCCAAAAAAAATCAAAAGAAATGTCAAAATTCTCCAATCATTGACACATCACCATGAACCTAGAACATTCCATTTTAGGTACACCTCATCATCAATTTTGTTTGGAACCAAAGATAAAAAAAATAGTACAAAAAAATCAAGGTTCAATCACACTTTTACCCTCACTAACTCTCACAAATATCCATTTCTTAAACCTAATTCCTTCATATAAGTATCAACATAAATTTCAGAGCCTAGGTTGGAGAAAAAGAGACCAAAAAACGGCAGCTGCCTCACCTCCCAAAGAACTCCATTTTTCTTCATTATCAAAAATTCCAAATCACAAAATTCCACCTCAAACTCAAAATCTAAACATCAGAACACCTTCGCCAAGTACTCAGGAGCAAGAATCCACCATTTTTCGCACAAGAAAGTGAGGGAATTGGAGCTGAAGAAGGCTACGGTGGCTAGGAGAAGATTGAGTTCGAATCGAGCTTCACAGAGACCAAGCCAGGTAATTTTCAACACCATTCAACTCGTTTTCATGTCACCTTGCTTTCTGGGTTGTTTGTTTGCTTCAATTTGTGCTAAATCTTGAGTTTGATTTTTGGTTTTGAAAACTTGTTCGCTTCGTTTTTGATTTTCTGAGATGATTCATTGAAAACTAATTGCATATTTGAAATCTACGTGAAAAAACGAAGCGAACCATGTATATTTTGACCTGTTTCGTGTTGTTTTGAGGAACTCCGGTGACCGGAGTTGTCACCGGAGACGGCGAGGCTCGCCGGAGAAGACGACCCAGCCGTGGTCCATCTTCTTCGCTGAGTTTAAACCTCAGCCGTTAGATCTTTTGTTTATTTCCGGTCCGTTGATCCTTTGTTTAAAACGGAGCCGTCAGATCTCATTTAAATGAGATCTGACGGCGATGAAGTTGGTGGCGCATGTTCGGCTTGATGCAGCGCCACACCTGATCCCTGATCTTGATCAGTAAGCCCAGGCCGTTTGATTTTGATCAAACGGTCCAGATCACGCACGCGTACGCTACGCTGCGTCTCAGTGGCCGCATCTGATTTTTTTTTTTTTTTTGCTGACTTTGTTTTTTTGTTGACTCGTTGTACGGGCTGGGCCTTCAGGCCCAGAAGCGCTATCCACACCCCCATTCTTTTTACTTCTCTTCTTTATTTACACCCCCTTTCAGCTTATGATTTGAATTGTTTTTAGCTTATTTGTAAAAGCACTTAAGTGACTTATTAGCTTATTTAAGCTTATTAAGTCACTGTTTATGCTTATATTATATTGGTTCCCATTTGTGGACTTGTTTTTCAACTTATTTCTAAGTGATTTTTCAATTAAGTGATTTTGTGCATAAGTGCTTATTTAGGTTTTCATTAAGCTCTTTAGCTTATTTGACCCTAATTTTTGCACAACATTATTTCAAATACAGTAGTTATTGTATATGAATGTTATTTTGCTTTTTTCAACTTATTATCATAAGTCCTTTTTAGCTTAAGTTGTTTTTAGCTTATTTTAATAAGTGCTTAAGTGATCCAAATTACTTCTTTAAGTACTTTTGGGTCGTTTTCTCTTGCACAATAAATTGTCCAACCCTATTTAGCTTAAGTTAATCATGTTTGCTTGTGTTTGATTTGTTTATCCATACTTACATGTGTTTATTTAATTGCTCGTAACTTCATTTTGTACCTTATTCAATCTATTGCTTCATACATGGTTATTTAGTATTGCATCTTTGCATTATTCATTTATATCATCTTGATTCATGCATTTGCATTTATACTTTGCCTATTTTGTAATTTGCTTCATTATCGTTATTACTTGTGTTTTGCTATTCTGTCTGCTCTGGTTCTTTTTGCCCTTTTCTTTTTGACTTTTGCTTTTATAATCAAAGTAACAAAGATTTTCATAATAAAAAATGGGTGAAAAAGGGGGAATCTGGCATCTGCTTCTTTCTTCCCCGAGTTGTCTTGATAGCCGGTCATCTGACTAGTTCACTCAAGCTGCTCTCATTCTAAAACCAGCATTAAAAACAACCAACACCCGTCTTTTCTTTTAGACACTATTTCTTAAGTAAACTTAACCAAAGACTTTCATAATAAATAATGAATGAAAAAGGGAGAATCTGGCATCTGCTTCTTTCTTCCCCGGGTTGTCTCGGTAGCCGGTCATCTGACTAGTTCACTCGAGCTGCTCTCATTCCAAAAACAAGCGTTAAAAGTTAACCCTCACACATTTAAACTTCTTTTCAGAAAACATGGATATACGCTTTATCCATTCCTCTGACACATACACAGCTTAAGCCTCCAAGTGGAGCATACAAGCGTCATTGTATCAGCGGAATGCGAATTAAGCCTCATCCGTTAATCAAACTTTCTTTTTAACAATGGATACGCGTTTTATCTATTCCTCTGATACACACACAACTTAAGCCTCTAAGTTGAGCATACAAGCGTCGTTGTATCAGCGGAATACGAAATAAACGATACCCATTTAAAATCAACCAACCACACAAACATTTTTTACCAGAACTACGTGAGTTTTGAGTTTCCCATTGCACCGGGGAATACGTAGGAGCGGGCTCCTACAACCGTCAAACTCAATTAATAAAAACCCTTATTTTCTTTTAATTTATTTTGGAAACGAAGTAGAGATTAGATAAGATAAAAGGCAATTTAATTCAAACCTACGCAAACAAACCCCAAACCACCTAAACGGTTCCCATCGAGTACGATGGATGCGAGGGGTGCTAACACCTTCCTATCGCATAACCAACTCCCGAACCTAAACCAAGGTTTTAGCGATATTTCCCTTCCCCCCCACGGGATAAAGAAACGTCGATGGCGACTTCATTGTATGAAAAATGGAAGTGATTTTCCAGCCCGCTACAGCTGTGTGTTAGTGTTAACTATGGTGCGGCTACACCTAATCCTGAGGGATTCTGTCGTGTTAGTAATGAGTAGTTGAGTTGTTACTCTTACATTCAGTTTCGAGGACGAAACTTCTTTTTGGAGGGTAGTAATGTAAGACCCAAGATTTCACTGTACAGTTTTCCTAAGGAACTTTAGTGTTGGCTAAGTTTTTAGGGTTTTTGGTGAAGCGTTTTCATGAGTATTGTCGCGATTATGAGATTTTTGCTGAAACGGAGCCTGTTTTGTGCTCGAGCGCTGGAAAGGCACAGACTTTCGGGTCGTGATCCTCTTTTAAGTATGAGGAGATTTCTGTGAAGCCAGAAATCCGAGTTTTGAATTATTCTTGTTTTTGGAAAAACGAGTAGGATTTTACCCGCGGATGTAAAATCTTACTGCGTCTGTTTTAAGTGAGGTTTCGGATGGGAGTTTTATATATCTGCGGGAGTGAGGTTATGTTCTGAGATTAATTTTCCATGGTGTGGAAGAAAATTACAATCGCGGAAAAAGATTCGACGATAAGTTTTGGAAATGTTTAACGATAGACGTTCTTTCCGTAGGTTTTCTGTTTTTGTGTTTTACGTTCGTCGCGATGCGCGAGAACTGAACGTGCGGTTTGTCATAAGAGGTTGTGGGAAATATCTTGTGAGGATAGACTTGGATTTGATCCAATGGCTAGGATGTGATCTTAGAACTTTATCCTATTTGATCTAATGGTTAGGATTTAATGAAGAGATCTTTAAGTGCACAATGTCATGAGACTTCCTTCTCTTTTTCTACTTGGCCGTGAGCTTCTTTTTCCACCTTCCCAACTTGTGAAATTTTGCATCCTTCACCATTTCTCTTGATTAAAAGCTTGTTGGATCATTGGAAATTTGCAAGAATCATCTTCTAAGGTAACTAAACCTATTCTTTTCTTTTAGTTAGCCAAACTCTTAGAGTTTTATGGATTGATAGGTTTATGTTCTTGAGATGAAAATGTTAGAAAATGATTCATAAATGCTTTTGTCCCATAGAAGTTATTCATGAGTGTTAGATTAGCATGTTTAAGCTTAGTATGGTTGATTTCCATGGAGTGATGAGATTTTCATGAGATTTTGGGTTAGGGTTTTGAGAGAAAAATTTCTCTTGATCATGAACATGAATTTTTGTTTAGAGATTGTGTTCATGATGTTGTTTTAAGGCTTTTTATGGAAATGGATGTGTGATAAATGATTTTGTTTTGAGAAACAAGAAAAATTATTTTGTGTGTGTTCTTGAGAAATCATGTGATTTGTGGATTATGTTTGGAAATGTTTTGTTTGATCAATTAAATGATTTTGGGAACTAGTAGATTATTATTAGGATTTTGTAATAAAAATTTTTGTGAGTTGGCCTTGTTTCCTTGTCTTGGCCGTGGCTTTTGGTGCAAATATGATCAAGGGTTTTCAAATTTTTAAGCCCTAATTGGGAGTGCATGATCATGGTTTCAATAGAATGATTGGATGTGGTTTTGTTTGGAAATGAAAGTTTGTAAATTGTGTTTTAAGTAAACAAGTTAATTAGTAAAGTTTTGGAAATCTTTTATGCTTTGATTGAAAATGGTTTTGATGAATGAGACCAATCACTTTTGAGTTTCTTTTGAGAAATTAATAATGGTTTAAGTATTTTAACTATGTTTGATTTTTGAAAACTATGTTTTAGGTGTGATTTCAATTCTGGCCGAAATTGAAAAGGGTATTTAGGTCCTTTTAAAATTGTTTTGTGACCTGGAAACTTAACTATTTGATTCGTCTTTTCGAGACGAAGATTTCGGCGTATGGCTCGTCTCGATTGGATAAAGAATGAGCGAGTTATGGCCATTTTATTTGAAAGGAAAAACTTGTAACTTGTGGCGCAAGTAAACTTTTATTTTTGTGAAAATTTTCAAAGAGTTTATAGGTTGTTTTCAAATGGTTTTAGTATGTGAAAATTGATTGCCTTGGAGTTAGGAATCAAAGTGTTTCTTAGTTTGTTTTGAAACGAAAATATTTTCGCATAGCGAGAAATAGTGCAATTAACTTCGTGAATTTTTATCGCCATGGGAAGAACTCGGAATCGCTAAGAGAGAGAGTTAGAAAGTACCTTAAACCCCCCTAGATTTTTGAGAGCAAGTTTTGTTTCGTTAGGATATACGATGAGTATTTTATTGATTGTACGCTGCTTAACTCTTAGGTAGCGTGAATTGTAGAATTTCGCGAGAAAGGTTAACGGAAGCTTGCCGAGGTAAGGGCTCCACTTTATTTCCGTCTTTTCAACTGGTTATGACATGCTTGGATTTCTGCTGTAATTCTTTGCTGTGTGTTTGGCATGTCTGGTTGATGTATTCTCGTGATGAGAACGTGTTTAAAATACTTGCGCTGTTTACATATGATTATGAGAATATATGTATGAACAGGTGTTTGGAAAACATATGATGAGAAATGTATGTATGTTGTTATGTTTGGTTTACATATGCTAGAGAGGTATGTATTCATTGCATTAGCATATATGGGGAAGCGTATGCTCATGCATTTGGTAGTTGCGTGCCCGGTGTGGTGATCGGGAGAGCCCACCCTAATGGTTTGTAGTGATCGGGAGAGCTACGAGATTTTTGTTGAGATCGATACGTAGTGATCGGGAGAGCTACGGGGTGTGGTGATCGGGAGAGCCCACTCTAATCCTTGTAGTGATCGGGAGAGCTACGGGATTCTATTGATACTTATGGTAGGGGTGTGGTGATCGGGAGAGCCCACTCTAATGGTTCGTAGTGATCGGGAGAGCTACGGGGTTTTTATTGATATTGTTAGTAGGGGGTGGACCTACGATTCCGGAGCTCATGCATCGTGGTAGCTAGGGTTAGTACCACGCATTGTAGAGGTTGCATTATAGGCTATGTGTGCATTGCTTATATGAACCCGTTGGTGGGAATTGCTTTGGTGGTTAAGAGCTTTCTCTTGTGTTTTGTGGAATTATTGTTATGTGTACAATCTTTCGCACCGGTTATATATATACATACTTTTATTTTGTGGTGACCCTTTCTTTCATTTGCGGGCTCATCCCACCCCAGATGACGATGTAGGTCGAGAGGATGGTGTTGGCAGTTCTAGGCCATAGTGGGCTCGTGTTGAAGCTGAGTAGAGTTAGACTATGCGCCGGTGTGTTTTGTGCACCGTGCTTTTTGGTTAGCATAGGGTTTCTAACTTGTTTTGAATACTTAGACTTGGATTGTAATTATTCAGGAATACACTTTGCTTGTCGAAGCACCTTATGGTAATGAGTTCTTTTGTATATTTGAATGCCGGCTCATTTAAAATATTCTATGCGCACTCTGAGTGTTAGTTGAAAAAGAAAAAAAAATATTGCCTTTTTGGCCTTTGAAAAACGGGCTGTTACAAGGTACTTCCTGATTCACAAGTTCCTTGAAAGGAGGAATGAAATTATCACTTTTGAACAAGGGGACTCTGATTCACTATATGATGCATGGGAAAGGTTCAAACTCTGTCTGAAGAAATGCCCAAATCATGGGCTTGATGATCATACTCAGATGCAAAAATTCACCCAAAGGTAAAGACCTCAAACTAGAATGTTGTTGGATGCATCAGCTGGTGGATCAATGACTAATAAGGTGGAAAGTGAAGCTAGGGAGTTAATAGAAGCTATTGCACAGAATGAGTATAGAGTGCAAAACGACCGGGGAGAAAAAAAGAAACCTGGGATGTTCGAACTAGATACAGGAACAACACTCTTAGCTCGGCAAGCCAAGATGAACACCCACATCGAGCCTCTGCTTAAAGTTTTTACTAATCAGGCCACTTCTCAGGCACAAGTTAAGGGAAGGGTTCAAACTCTGTCTGAAGAAATGCCCAAATCATGGGCTTGATGATCATACTCAGATGCAAAAATTCACCCAAAGGTAAAGACCTCAAACTAGAATGTTGTTGGATGCATCAGCTGGTGGATCAATGACTAATAAGGTGGAAAGTGAAGCTAGGGAGTTAATAGAAGCTATTGCACAGAATGAGTATAGAGTGCAAAACGACCGGGGAGAAAAAAAGAAACCTGGGATGTTCGAACTAGATACAGGAACAACACTCTTAGCTCGGCAAGCCAAGATGAACACCCACATCGAGCCTCTGCTTAAAGTTTTTACTAATCAGGCCACTTCTCAGGCACAAGTTAATGCAACCCAAGGGGTGCAATGTGATTTTTGTGGCCAAGGCCACGCTAACGGTCAATGTTTCTCTGCAGGTTCTGAAGAAGCAAACTACTTAGCCAACTTCAAGAGAAGCAACCCCAACAATAATCCCTTCCACGCTACTTATAATCCGGGGTGGAGAGATTATCCAAATTTTGGTTGGGGTGACAACAAAAAGAAACCTCAACAACAGCTGGACGACCCAAGAAGTCTCACAATACCTTGCTCTATTGGGGAGGTGAATTTTAAAGAAGCACCATGTGACCTTGATTCTAACATAAATTCAATGTCTTTGTATCATGTAGACAGGTTAAAAGAAGTACATGATGAACAAAAAGATCAAGAGAAACAATTGGTTGAAATAGAAACGGACCAACGCAACGCGTCAAGTGTTCGGGATGAAGATTTCTATAAGGGAGCTGAACCCCAAACAATGAAGTCTCAAGAGCAAGATCTCTAACAAAAAGAACAACCTAGCAACAAAGCCGAAGAAAAAGCAGAAATTGATAAAGTCATAGATATGATTTGTGCTTTGTTTGCTACGGTCAAGCTGAAGAGGGTATGGAAGCAATATCCTCTGTTTCTCAAATTCCTAGGATTCTTAACAAAGAAGAGGAAGAAAACGGATGACATATTCCATCTCTCATATAAGACGCCCTAACAGTCTTCTGACGTCTAGCTAATGACTTTAAAGAAGCGCTTCCTGGGAGGCAACCCAAGGTATTTTTATTGCTTTCATTTATTTTTCTTGCATTTTAAATTTCTTTTCAAATTAGGTAATTTTTAAAACTACAAGATCTGTTTTCAAAAGGGAAGGAATGCAAAAATTTTATGTCCAAGAAAAAAAGAATTTTAAAAGAACTGTTCCAAAGCCCATCGTACAACAAATTTCCTATTGTGTCACGATGAAAATAAAAACTTTTGAAAAACATGGCATTGGAACAGTCATCGTGCAATGAAACTGCTCATGACACGATAAAAGTTTGGAAGTTACAAAAAGAAACACCGGTTGCAACACTTACACCATCCACCCAATTAACCCTACACTTCTAAACCTTCAAATTCACCATCATCATCTCTCTTCTATTCATTCATCCATCACCACAAAAATCCAACCTCAACATTGTCCTACCCATCCATTCCCAAAACTTCTATAAAGCCATTAAACCACAAAATTCATCATCATTGCACCAAAGAAAAAAAATAAACCTCCAGATTTTTATCCAGTCAAGATGGAAGGATGATTGAACGTCTAACGTCCCAAGTAAAGGAGAGACAATCTCTTGGGACAGAGACACAAACATTCTTAACCGAGTAAAGAGGATTAATACCAAATTGAGCAACAGAAGACAAAGTCAACTATCAAACCTGATCAGTCACGGTGCACAGTGGGTGAAAAGGTGAAGTAGCTTTGACAATGTTACAAAAGTTCAAAGTTTGGGGTAACAAACCCATAGCAGCAACATGCTGCATATCAGACTCAGAGCAGGCACAAGCAGGTCAATACTCAGATAACATCATGGACCTGTTGAAAAGGGAGCTGAACCCTATATTCTTTACACCTGGTGTATCATCAACCAGGGCGGGCAGTAAGTCATGGAGCATTCCCGCTGTTCTCTTCTATCTTTGTATCTTAGTAGTTTATCATCTATGTAATGAATGTCATTTGTTGATAGCCCCCTATGCTTACTAAAAAATGCAATAATTGTTTGCTTGTTTATTATCTAGTGCATGTTAAAAGTTACAGGCAAAGTTCCAGTGATGTAACGACTAGATTTAGATGATTTGAATTCCACGCCTTTATACAAAGAACACCGAAGGTGATTGTTCAGAAAGCGCGGAAGTTCGAGAGACAACGAGACGAGTGACGAAGGTAATGTTCACAAGATAAATGTTCAATCTTCAGATACCTAAGCCATGTGAGGATTTAAGCCAAATATTTCCAAAAGGTATTACCACTTTCTTTCGATCTACTATGAGAGTGCCGTGTACTTGTTTATTTTCTAGAACTTGCTTTAATTCTCTGCTGACTTTGGTTTGACTTATACACATGAGGCAATTGTTTGTTATAACCCAGAGCCTTTTTCAAGCCACCCTTATATTATTATATCCTTTGCTAGCCAATTTTGAGCCGTAAAAAATAATATCCCTTTTCTTTCGGTGACAAACCACGTTACAAGCCTATAGACCAGAAAAACAATAAATTACCCTTCTTTGGAGTTAAGGTAATAGTTCTCTAGTCTTGGCAACAACAAAGTTTGGGGTTGCTCATGGAACAAGCAACATCTAAGTTTAGGGTGGGTGTACAGAGAACTATCACAACAAAAGAAAAAAAAATGAATAAGAGACGGGAAATCATCAAAAAATCCCTAAAAAAAGAGTCTCTTCAAAAAAAAAAGAAAAAAAAAATGAAAAGAAAAGAGCCAAAGGGCAAAATAGTGATAGAAAAGAACCATACAAAGACACATCCGGTTCTAATTCTCTGATACCAAATGAAAAGGTACCCTAAGGAATAAGGTTGCATACACAAAAATGAAGAGTAGCCGTACTTAACTCCAATATTTGAGCCTACTTATCCAAAAATATCCCACCTTTGCCTAAGCCACGTTATAACCCTTAAAGACCTCCAAAATGTGTATTTGTTTAAACTTTGACCGGTCGCTTAGATTGCAAGCCTATGGTAAAATGGCAAGTTTCATGATGATTGAGAGATAACCCTTTCAATTTCGAGCGAAAATGTGAGAGAGAGAAAAGGTTATACATGGACTCTTTGTGAACATTTGTCTGACTTGCTACTATTGACGTCTCTTGAGCCCAAGTGTTGACTGAGCATGATCGCTGAGGTGAAGTTTAGTGGTTCCATTGATGACAAATACATAAGGTTGTGAAATTTCTGTCATCTATATCTGCTTGTTGTTTCACTGACGATTTTGCTTGGCAGGCATGTTACTTGAGGACATGCAACGGTTTAAGTTTGGGGTTGTGATGACAGTAATTTCTATGATGTTTTTAGTATTAATTATTTTTAGTTTAGTATTAGTTTTAGACCATTTAAAAGGCAAAAACCTAAAGAAGTAAAGCTACTTGTCCAAGAAATCAAGGATTGAAGAAAATGCATAAAAAGAGACTAAAATGAAGAAAATGCGCAGCTTTCAGTCTGCGGACCATAACTTTAGCTACGAGTATCGGATTGATGCGCGGTTAGTTGCGTTGGAAAGCTAAGAAGAAGAGCTACAACTTTTGTGTTGAAGCCAAAACCTAATTTTGCCATCGTAGCACGATGGGAGGAAAACTTCGCGCCTAAGAAAAGAACAGAATCTGCAGTTATATTTTTGAAGCAAATCCAAGCATCGCAGTACGATTAGTTCATCGTAGTATGATGAAAGGCAACTTGGTGGCCAAGTAAGCTTAAAAATTAAGCAACTAAATCCTAAGGTCATCGTGATCCCATCGTGCCACGATGGAAAGCCCAAATCCAATAGAAAAACTATAAATAGAGCTCTCCTCCTTCACAATTATTCATTCAGAAATTTAGGGAACTATTTCTCTATAAGGAGCAAAGGAGGAGGAGCTCTAGGGAAGGAACTTTCCCCCTTCAAAGGGAAAGGTAACTTCCTCCGCAAGGTAGCAAGGTTATTGGTATGCATTTATTTAATTTTTGTAATTTAATTATGTCTATTAGTAGCTAAACTCCTTTAGGTTAGGTGGAGAAGATGAACTCCCTTATGAATGCTGGAATCATGTAAATTGGTACTAAGTTTATATAATTGTCTATTCAGTTTTATTATTCTATTGTTTATGTTTTAATTACGTAACCTGATTGATGTACACAATTAGGGAACGCTTTTAGGGATGGTGATATCTAGCATTGCGCCTTAGGGTCAGGGTTTATCACTGGCCGGCAACTAACTTATAGGGTTAGTGATCTAGTATTGTGCCTCAAAACCGGCAGCCAACCCCGATCAATAGATAATAGCTTAGTCGCACTAGTGGTTAAAGGTAAAAGAACTAATGAAACCATGCTTAATTGACTACATATTCAGAGTCTAATCACTAGTATAGGGACGTGACAACGTGTCTAACACGGATTCCCTGTCTATTAATTAAGGTTCTTTATACTCGTAATTAGGGTAATTATCGTACGCGGTTATTACTACTTATATTAGTTCACCAATAATAAAAAGGAATAGGCAACGATATAGCACCAACTACCCAGCAGGAATAAGGGAGAGATTCCAACTACTTAACCTATCTTCTTAAATTGTCTTTCTTTCTAGTTATATTCTCTGTTTCTTGAATCTAAAATTATCCCAACTTATAAAGTGGAGGCAATCTCAACAAATCCTAGAATAAGCTTAGTAACCGAGGCGCTGTCCCTGTGGATACGAACTCATTCTACTCAGTATAGTGTGAATTATTACTCGACGACAGACTGGTACACTTGCCAGACCGTAGTCACAAGTTGTCATATCCGCGAAGGAATAAGCCTAAAGCAAAAGATCACCAAAACTTCAAGAAATTTATGAAGATGTTTCACAGTCTTCGAGTGAATATTCCTTTTGCTGAGGCGTTAGAACAAATGCCGGTCTATGCTAAATTCATGAAGGAACTTTTTACCAAGAAAAGAAAGCCCCTTGATGATGGCATAGTTGACATGACTGAAGAGTGCAGTGATATTATTCAAAAGAAGCTTCCACAAAAGAAGAAAGATCCATGAAGTTTCACTATACCTTGTTCTATAGGTAACATCACCGTTGGTAGAGCTTTATGTGATTTAGGGGCTAGCATTAATTTAATGCCCTTGTCGATGATGAAGAGGTCCAATCGCTTTCTCTCTCTGAATCTAATCCTTATTTCTTTTCCGTTTTATTCTAAAAACCTAATCCTGATAAATCCCCCCCCTCCTTTTACTTTTTGTCAATTAAATTATGTATGATTTCAATCAACTGCGTTTGATTCACTACAATCTCTGCGGAAAATGATCTTTATTTTACTACTTTACGGCTATTTAGTACACTTGCTAAATTTTCACCATTAAGCATAGAAATAAACCATCAACAAAATCAGAAATAGAGATTATATATAATCACCCAGATTAAAAGTTTACATGAGAATTTAATTAACTAAACCTAATCTCAATAACAGAGAGAATTAATTATACATAGCAACCTTACAATACATCACTAGAAAAGATGGAAAGATATATAGTATTGATGATTCCTCCTCTTCTCTTTGTCGCTCTCTGTCTCGTGACAATTTTTCTCCTCCTTCCGTCTGTTTCTTTGTGTTCTGCGTGCAAGAATGAATCCTGAGGAATGGCTGAAGCATGCTCTTTATAGGCTTGGAATGCTTCACCCTTAAGTAATGGAATTCTTTTGCTTTAAGTAAGACACAATGTTTCCACTTGAACTCAACACCGCCTATTTCTTTCTTGCCATTTGACTGTCTTTTTCCTCTTGCCACTTTGACTACATTTGTTCTTCATTTTGTATGTATTAATTTACAATTATAAACATACATTACTAATAATAACATTAATAATAATAATAATAATTAATATATAATAGCTATTATAAATTTGGGATATTTGCTACAAAAGTAAAATTGATATTTTCAATTAACTCATAAAACCTACAAAAATAAAGAAAATAGGTGAAAGTGGCTAGATCGGCTAATTTATTAAGAAAATCTAATATTTATAAGGCTAAACTGTTCATTTGGTCCCTTACGTTTATTTTAGGTTTGAATCAGGTTTCTTACGTTTTAAAAGTTTGAATTTGGTCCCTCACGTTATCAACATTTGCATTAGTTAGTCCATTTCGTCAAATTTTTCACTAATTTCGTTTGATCCTTACACGTGGCTGACGGTTTGGATAGGTGGAAGTGATTTTGGACACGTTGACAGCCATATAATAAACAAAACCTTCACAAATAGAAAAAAAAGAGTTAGTGTGTGCAAAGGTCTTTGTCGTATTTTTTTTCTATTTGTGAATGTTCGGTTTATTATATGGCATTCCACGTGTCCAAAATCACTTCCATATGTGTAAACCGCCAACCACGTGTAAGGATCAAATAGAATTAGTGAAAAATTTAACGGAAGGGACTAACTAATGCAAATGTTGATAACGTGAGGGACCAAATTCAAACTTTTAAAACGTAAGGGACCTGATTCAAACCTAAAATAAACGTAAAGGACTAAATAAACAGTTTAGCCTATTTATAATTAGTTGGGTTTTTATATGAAATTTCTTGTAAAATATCAATAAATGCTATAAAATATATAGGTAAAATCACTGATATTTAGCACTTATATCATCGGGCTAGCCCATATTGTAAACAGTGGTTTATTATAAATTTGATTTTTATTTAAATTAATTTGTGTACTTTTAGTTTTTCTCAAAATAAAAATTGTAATTTACGTGCATTGGTCCACACCATAGTTAAAATAACACCTTGAAAAAAAAAAAAAAAGTTGAAAAAGTTGTCAACCCTCTTTGTCATGATAATAAAAACTCCAAACGACAATATACAATCCCAAAAACACATATCCTTTTTATATATTGTTTTGTTATAGATTTGCGACCTGGATCCTCGGCAGCAAGGAATGCTGCTGCCATCCCTGCTGCCTTATTTAAACCGTTAGATTGCTTTTCCGCATGAGATTCAGATTTCATTAGCACATATAATTATTACGTTTTGTTCTAAGGCTAGTGTATATCACTTTGTTTGTAGTTTGTATTGTCACGTATACTCACATGGATTTATTGTATAAAATTCTTTTTTAATATATTCAATAATATTAAAATCATGTTTTGCATATCACTAAAATATATATTAAATAAAAAATCTTTTGGTGTCATTTTATATCCATAAGTTAGTTCAACTCCTAATTTTATTAAACACTACAAATTTAGGTATCGTTTGACCAAATTTATTTAAAACATTTTTACTTAAAAAAAATGAGAAGTTAAGCCAAATAGATTTTCAATAAGTTCTTGATACAAATAAGTTGTTTAATTTTTATGAATAAAATACATAGATAAAAGAATTTTAAAGCTAAAAAAAAAATTACCAAACAATTTTAGTTTTTTTCTAAAATCTCTTATTTTAACTTTTAGCTTTCAGATTGATTCTAAGATCTAAAAAAATCAAGTTATACGGACTCTTAATCTCCTTCATAAGTTACACTCCTAAAAGAAATTTACTAAAAATAAGTTATAAGCTCGTGATAAAAAAATTACCAAATAGATTTTTTTAAAAAAAAAATAAATTTATAAGTTATAAAACATAACTCAAATTTACTAAAAATAAGAAAAAAGAATCTTGCCTTACATTTAAAGCTAAAAAAAAACATTAAATAAAAAATATGATTTTAATATTATTGAATATATTAAAAAATAAGTTTATACAATTAGTCCATGTAAGTACGTGACAACACAGCTGCAACCAAAGTGAATATACACTAAGCCTTATAGAACAAAAGCTAATAATTATATGCGCTAATAAAAATTGAAATTCATGCGGAAAAGCAATCTAACGGTTTAAATTAGGCAGCAGGGATGGCAGCAGCATTTCTTGCTGCCGATGATCTGGATTGATAGATTTGAGGAAAGTTGAGGAAAGTTGGTTACTACATTCTAAATTGCAAAAGTCAGTGTGAGTTATTTGAGGAAAGTTAGTTACTATAATCTAATATTATTTTTTAGTACGTGACAGTTTTTAAAAGATAAAATTGGAATAATAAAAAAGTCATCCCAAAAACACATATTCTTTTTATATATTACTAGCCGCCAGTGCCCGTTTGTGCGATCGATATTCTCTTTTTTTATTTGCTGTGATCGAAATTCTCTATTGTGCAAATATAAATAACTACTTAATCTCCTTTTTTATTGGACTTAGTTAATTGATAACTACTTAACATCCTTTTTTGTTGTGGCTAGTTATTAAGAAGAAAAAAAAATATTATTTTTTTTTTATTATAAAAAAACTGAAAACATACTTTTATGTGGAAGTTGTGCTTAGTTATTAAGAGAAAAAAAATTATTTACTAAAAAAACTGAAAATCTATTTTTATGTGGAAGTTATTTTTCAACATATACAAATATTTAGTTGTTTTTTTGGTAGTTTTTTTTAAGGGTAAAATAGGTATAATGAAAAAGCCATCCCAAAAATTTGTATCCTTTTTACTAGCCGCCATTTGTGTGATAGATATTCTTTTTTTTTTTAATTTGCTGTGATCGAAATTCTCTATTGTGTAAATATAAATAACTACTTAATCTCCTTTTTTATTGGACTTAATTAATTGATAACTACTTAACATTCTTTTTTGTTGTAGCTAGTTATTAAGAAGAAAAAAAAAATATATATATATATATATATATATTTTTTTTACTATAAAAAAACTGAAAACATACTTTTATGTGGAAGTTGTGCTTAGTTATTAAGAGAAGAAAAAAATTATTTACTAAAAAAAACTGAAAATCTATTTTTATGTGGAAGTTATTTTTCAACATATACAAATATTTACCTTAAAAAAAACATATACAAATATTTATTTTTTTTTTTGGTAGTTTTTTTTAAGGGTAAAATAGGTATAATGAAAAAGCCATCCCAAAAATTTATATCCTCTTTATATATAGTAATAGAAGATTATAGATTATAGATGACACAATTTAATTTTCTATTCCAACTCCATCCGTTTCTTGACTTGACTTGGCTAATCAATTGAAATCTGCATTACACTTCACGCTCCATTATCCTTCAAGGTTTGCACCAAAGTAATATTCTTTCAAGGCTAATCACACTTGAAATCAACACTTTAGAGCAACTCTAATGGGAGTGCTTTCATCTTGGTCAGCCAGCATGGCAGAATTAAAATTCCACTTTTTTCTCTTTTCTTTGATTTGGGGTCCAGCAGCTGGAAAAACGCTACTTCAGAAGCTTCCATTCATCAAGGTTGCTTTACTGACATCTATCTCTATCTCTATCTCTATTATATACATTACGAGATTCCCCCGGAGCTTTCTCGTGCATTCTCAATAGTAATTGCTTATGTGGCATTCAATTAAAGTTTTTCTTGCTTAGGTGTTATTCATAGTTTTTAGCTTAAGCTATGTTGTTCGAATCTCATTGGCAACAATAATTGAATTTTTATAATATTTTATGAAAACTACCTTTTCTTTTGTAGAGAAAATTACCTTATAATTACTAACAAAGATATGTTGTTCGAATCCCATTGACAACAATAATTGAATTTTTATAATATTTTTTTTTGTAAAAACTATTTTAAATATTATATTTTTTTTGTTTTCTTTTTGTAGAAACTTTTTCAAATATTATATTTTTTTTAAACTCTCAATTTTTTTTGTGAATACTCTCTCAAACATTATATACTATATTTTTTTAGAAACTCTGACAAACATTATATTTTTTATAGAAACTCTCAAATATTATATATATATATATATATATATATATATATATATATATATATATATATAGAGTCAGGATCCGTTGACACCAACAAGTTTGACACCAAATGTTACACCTCTTAATAACGTTTTAACCGATATAAATTTTATAAAATCCACCGTTGGATTGAAAGTTTATATCATATAGATCATTTATGTAAAGTTTCAAAAAAATCAAAAACCATTTGATATGTTATTGAGATACATCAAATTTAACGGTTTGCGTCTTTTTTTAAATGCCGTTGATCTTTATGTGTTTCAGTAGCATATCAAATGATTTTGAATTTTCCTAAAACTTTACATAAATGATCTATATGATATAAACTTTCAATCCAACGGTGGATTTTATAAAATTTATATCGGTTAAAACGTTATTGAGAGGTGTAACATTTGGTGTCAAACTTGTTGGTGTCAACGGATCCTGACTCATATATATATATATATATATAGATTTTTTATTTTATTTTTCGGTAAACCAAAGGTATCATCCGTGAGCAACTGCAGAGATTAATCCCCTCGATTTAACTGAGATATATTTAAGGGATTGACATCTCCTAATAAATAATTCTCCATACGCACCGGTCAAGATAGATCTCAAGACCAAATGGTTAAGGGGCCCAAGTATTTACCACTTGTGCGACACTATCTTGGTACATTTTTAATATTTTAATTTTGTAAAATGAAGGAACACTTATATTTAGATTACTTTGAAACAAATTGAAATAAGAAAGTACACTATTTTTTTCATGAATAAGATCACTTGAAGAATTGAAGTCTTGAACCCAAAAAACATTTTTTTTACATAAAAACATTTTATTTTGAAAAAAAATTATGTTCATTATAGACAAAATCAAAATAGAAGATTTTGAGAGAAAAGAAGAGAGAGAGAGAGAGAGAGAGAGAGAGAGAGAGAGAGAGGGAGAGGGAGAGGGAGAGAGAGAGAGAGAGAGAGAGGGAGAGAGAGAGAGAGAGAGGGAGAGAGGGAGAGAGAGAGAGGGAGAGAGAGAGAGAGAGAGAGGGAGAGAGAGGGAGAGAGAGAGAGGGAGAGAGAGAGAGAGAGAGAAAGAAACTCTCAGTGTTGGAGAATGAGAAACGACAAGTACTTTCCACCCCACTATTAAAAATACACATTGATGAATTAAAATTTGAATTCCAACTGCGAGAATAATCCTTATTTTCATATTTCATATTTTATCATGGGGAAAACTTATTCATAATTTTATCTAGCACGAAGAAACGTGATCCCCATGATGAAAAGTGTATGTAGATCATAGTGAGAACTAAGCATGAAAATTTAATTGATATTCATTAAAAAAAATATAGAATTAACAACTTTTTTGGTTGATGAAGCCTCAATAGAATCATGTAATGGAGACGGAAGAGAGATAGAAATAGAGAGAGGGGGGTAGAGAGAGAGAAAAAAAAAATCTCTTAGTGATGTAGAATAGAACACGGGGAGCACTTTCCACCCGATATAATAAATACACACTGACTAATTAAATTTTGAATTCCGACTGCGGGGGTTATCCATATTTTCATATTTAATATTTTATCATGGGGATCATTTATTTAAAATTTTATTTAGCACGATAAAAAGGGATCCCCCATGATGAATAGAAGAGTGTATGTAGAAGATAATGATAATTTAACACTAGAATTTTATTGATATTCATTAAAAATAATAATATAGAATTATCAACTATTTTATTATTGATGGAGCCCCTATAGAGTCCTGCGACGGAGGCGAGAGAGAGAGAGAGAGAGAGAGAGAGAGAGAGAGAGAGAGAGAGAGAGGAGAGAGAGAGAGAGAGAGAGAGAAAGAATCTCTTAGTGGTATATAATAACAAACGGGTAACACTTCCCACCCCACTATTAAAAATACACATTGACCAATTAAAATTTGAATTTCGAAAGGGGGTTTTTCCATATTATGTGTCCATTGTACTTTCATTAGATTACATATGGCTGATGAAATATATGGAAAATCTAAAATAAATTAATATAATTTTGATTTTTTATAATTTATGCTATTTTAAACTTTCCATAACCTTCGTTCGAACTTTTTTAAGAACCTTAATTTATTAATGCGAGTGGAGAGATTCATACATAGGTTTTCCCATTTGACGCTCACGCGTGAAGATTGCTTCTTTGTGGTACGGTGAAAAGAAAATTTTTTAGAATAGAAACAGGATCAAAGTATGTTAATATTCATTTAAGAAATAGTATAAAATTTACAATTGTTTTTTGTTGATGAAGTCCAATAGAGTCCCGTGTTAAAGATATATCGTATTTTCATACTCAAATAGAATAAAAGAAATCAATCTCATAGACAATTGAAAAAACGTAGATAACATTCTAAATAATATAAAATGAAAAAAAGACATAGACAACCTTCAAAAGCAAAAATAACATATGGAAATAAATATTATTGAAAAAAATTAAAATTATCTCGTGTTTGACAATGAACCTAATGTAAATTTTCTATAAAGAGTCGGCTCGAGATGAAAAATAAAAAAAATCATGGTATATTTTAATTTTGATGGGTACGGTCCCAAAAAATCTTAAGGCCATGAAAAATCAAAGCATATTTTCCTTTGAGAATAAAATTTATAATTATTTTATATTTATAAGATCACTATATAGTTTCGAGGATGAAGATAAGATAAATAATCTATCTCATAATAGTGTAAAATGGGAAGCAAAGTAATACTCTTAATCTACTTTTATTTTGTAACATCGTTAAATTTATATCATGCAAAATCTATCTCAAGTTTACCTTAGAATTTTAAATCAAATATCAAATAATATATCAAAATAAACATATAAATAATATTAAAAAAGAAAATAATCTCGTGCACGGCACGACCTAACATACTAGTTACAATAATAGTTGAATATTCTTGTGGAAAATAGTTTACTAATAATTGAATAAAAAATACTACTAGTATTACAGTACTCGCATAAAAACTATATCTTCCTTCATGAAGCAAATGATTTTTTTTTTGTTTATTTAAAATAATTAGCAATTAGATTTTCCATTCAATTTTATTTTATTTTTCCAATTCTTTTTATTTTAATAGTAATCTTCTTTTTTTGTACAAAAATTATTAATATTAATTAAAAATACTAAAATTAATATTTTAAGTTACAATAAAATTAATATGAATAAAATATTAATATGTAAGGTAAAGTTGTGGGACCTCATATGAGTTCTTTAAAATTGCACCATCAGAATAAAAAAATAAGTGAATTGCTTCAAAGTATGTGGCTCTAATGTGACCCACAAAATTACGTTATTTTATATTTAATAAATGAAATAACCAGATCTAAACTTAATGTTCTTGCAAAACAAAATTATTTCTTTACCTTCATAACAATTTTTCCACTGACTATTAATTTTGGTCATTTTTAATTAAATTGTTTTGATCTGAGTAAAAATATTAACTTTTTTTATTCGAACTAGTCTTTTTAGTTTTATTGTGTGTAATATAATAACTTAGACTTAATTGCAATTTCAGTCCCCCTATTTTTAAATAAACAATTTTAATCCCTCTATTTTGTCAACTTTTGAAATCAAGTTCATCTTTCTTGCCTGCTTGTAAACTCCATATCAAATTCCAAACTTCATGGAAACAAATTCCAAGGCTGATACAACTCCCTTTCAATAATTTCATTACAAAATTTAGCATCACAAACACACCATGACCGATTCACCACCACCATTACGAAATTGCAATTAAGCTAATAACTTATATTGGAGATATTTTTTGGTAATATAAGAGTTCAGACACACATTTGAACATACATAAAATAAATATATTTTAAAATCATTAAATTATATATAGTTGGAGATGAACACATAAATAAAACAATAAAACATTCATATAGTAAAACTCCAAAGACCATTTATCATACAAAGCCTAAAAAGTTAGAGTTTACTAACATTCATGTAGTTAAACTCCAAAAGACCATTTCACAGAAATCATACCAAACTACAAAGCATAAAAATGTAGAGCTAAATTGCATCTTCTACTTGAAAGTAAAAAACATAGAACTGTTCAACTAAACATCCAGTTAATCATCAAAACAACTTAATTTCATCATCAAATAACTCAAAGAGACAAGTATCTTTAATCTCTATTTTGATTTCTTCCACAAATTGCCTCCAACTTGCCTCAAACCATGCAATATCTTAGGGCTTGGTCCCTTTGTGGCTCGTTCAATGATTACAGCGAACAAAAGTGGTCGGCGTTGAATCATCACAAACTTACAAGAATCCTCAACTTGCAAGTTATATTTTTCCCTAAATAACTTCCAGCCACTACTTATAGTAGATCTTCTATTTTTGTTATCAAACTTCATCTCCACTTTCAAAGGCATGCCCTTACCAACTTGTAGGGTTGCCCTGCCTACAAAATTGTTCAAGTATTTTCTAGAGAACTTACTTGGTACCATCTGATTCAAATCATGGTAATTTATTAGAGATACAATTAAAGAAAAAATTGGTAGTTTTTTATTTTATTTTATTTTAATAGGAAACTTACCAAGAAATGGCCATTGGCGTAACAATCTGACAATGTAACTTTAAAAAAGGGATTCTCACTTGTTGAACAATTTTTAACCTTTTTGACCATGCCTTCTCTGTTACTCCCTGCAAAATTTAAAATAATTTAATCAATTTTCTTATATTTGGATCCTGAGCCCTTGGGGAATTTTTTACACATTCAAACAAAATTTATGACATTTAGTATTGAATAATTTGAAATCTTAAAAATATATTTAGAAGTTATAAAAATAATTTTGAGAACTCAAAAAAAATTTAAATATAATATTGAATAATTTAATGGTTATATTTTATAAATTCCTATGAAAAGGGGAATATTTTTTAATTGTTTTTTACCATAATAAAAAGGACTTTTTGAAAAAAATTATCTACCGAAATGATAGTTAAGAAAACTACTAACAAAGTAAGTTTTGAACATAAGACTCTTTTTATTATTTTTTTTTAGATTCTCAACATTTTTAAAAACAAAAAAAAAATGCAATAAACAAATGATAAACTTCAAAATAATTATTTATCGAAAAAGCTTTTTTTTTTTATAACAATAAAACAGAAACAAACAACACTTATGTAAAAAAAAAAAAATTATTACAAGAAAAATACGAAATTAAAAAGGAAATTTGATGAACTCACTTGAATGCAAATCCATATGAATTTTTCTCTTCCTATTTGTTGTCCTTTGTGGTTGCTTCACTATTTCACTTTCATCCTCACTCTCATCTTCACTCTTATCTTCAAACTCATCTTCCTCACTCTCATCTTCACTCTTATCTACAGACTCATCTTCATCATTCTCATCGTCACTAACTTCAATAACTTCTTTATCTTCTACGGATTTTATATTGGAATAGTTTATTTCCAAAGCATTGACACCAAATATCTTAACCTTGAAATATGGTCCACTTATGTATTTAAAAGTTAAGAGATTTCCATATTTGAGACACTTTGCAAAATTTTCCCAATTTTTTTGAAAGCAAATATCACCATCACTCTCCACCCAAAATATTTTTTGTTCAACACCATTTGGAAATCTAAGGAATATTGGGTTTGACATTCCTTTCCAATATTTCTCCACATATTTCTTTGGAATCCTCTGCAACAAGAAATGTCAAAAGCTATATATTAGCATTTTTGTAATAAACATATGCATAAATAAAATGACAAAAATGAATAATATTGTAAATATATGCTTACAAGCTTCTTATCTTGCAATATTATCCTATGAAATTCAGGGTGATGACTAAATGACATGATGATGATTCAAGAAAAAAAATTAGAAACAAGGTAGTGTCTAGTGTGTGTCTCTAGTTTGATAGAGAGAAGAACAAGTTTGTTTGATTGTTTGAATTAGAGCATGAAATGCAGATCGATAAAGTGTAAAGGGAGAGGGAAGGAAAGTTTGTTGAAAGTGTTGCAGAGAGAAAGTAGGGTGTTTGTATTACTATTTGGGCATTGTGTGTGATTAAAGAAAAAAATTATGCTGGTGAGTTATGGGGATCAGAAGAGTGTTATTGGTTTGAGGTTTTATTTCATTGAAAAGGAAAGATTTGGATATGGCTTGTAAAAGGTGATTCAAGAATTGTCCTCATTTAGCTTTGAATATTTGTCTTCTTTCATTTTACATATGGTAGTACGTTGGACCATTTTCTTTACCCTTATAATTATAAATATTTACTAATTTTATTATGGTCCATTTTATGGATGTCAATGAGGTGGAAATTGAGCACTTTACCACTTTCTTTTACACCATATAAAATATTCTCTATCTCATCTTTATCTCTATATTCTCACATTTTTTGGTGAGATCCATAAATTGATTCATTGGAGCATGATATCAAGCAAATTGGCATATAACACATAGACGGATTAAAAATGTCACAAAAAGGTTTCAAAGTTAATTCATCTGTTTTGCCACATAGAAACTAGGGCTAATAAATTGGTGTTGCGAAAGTACTTCTAACTAAACACTACTATAAAGTACTAGAGCTGAACTTGCATGCAATAAACTCAACAATAAATAGTAGATTAAAGAAACGGTTATGCGAAGTAAGAAAAAGAAAAACCAAAATCAATTCAAGAAAGTATACAATTGAAAATGATAACATTAACATACGCATATGACTGAAATTGTTCAAAGAGAACAAAAATTCACTGATGAAGATACTCGATCGTAATAGAGAGAATGCATAATGAAGAGAGTCATAATCCATGAATGAACTAACATATTATGTTAAGGAAATATCTCAAAATACCTTTGATGTTTTGATGATAACAAACTCTAACTTAAGAATCATTTTTGATTATGATGTGGTTTAGTATCTAATTAACATGTTTCTTTAAGTGTGATTTAGCAAAGAGATAATAATCTCAAAGAAACTGGAGTTTCGCGACCAAAAGCTTATGTGTTGAGAACCATATGTGATCAGAAGCACATACGATCAAAATCAATTAATCAAAAGCATATTTCTATAAGTTTCTCAAAATCAGCTTGAAGGTGTTAGAACAACAATGTGCAGCAAAAGAAAAAGAACACACACAAACAAGAAGAAAACTTGTTATGCAAGCAAGATGAACACACTTGATGAATAATAGAAACTAAGAAAAGAGAAATTTTTTTATTCATCCACACTTTGGGCCAAGTAAAAGAGTATTTTACAAATAATACACATTAGGTGTATTTATAAGAGTTACTTGAGCTACAAGTAACTAACTATTGGCCTAACTAACAAACTATACTTAACTTAGTAGTTAAGTAACTGACTAACTACCTAAATCAAATCAAAACTAACTACCTAACTCACTTTGAAATTATCATATTTCATCACTCCCTCTTAATTTCAAAGTGACTAAGCAAAAATAAGTCCAAGCTTCTTTCTCAAAAATTCAAATATGTCCAATTTGACAGCTTTGGTGAAGCCATCTGCAAACTGGATTTCTGTAGGGCAATACACTACCTCAATGTTTCCATTCACCACCTGTTCTATAATGAAATGGAATCTAGTTTCAATATGCTTACTTCTCCCATGTGAGATTGGGTTTTTAGCAAGGCTAATTGCAGACTTGTTGTCTATCATAAGCTTCAAAGGTTTCTGCACTTCACATTTCAATTCCTTTAGTACTGAATCTAACCATATCATTTGGCAAGTAGCAAATGTTCCAGCTATGTATTCAGCCTCACAAGTTGATAGAGCAGTCACTGGCTGTTTCTTTGTGCTCCAAGCAACAACAACATTATTAAAAATCATGACATATCCAGAAGTACTTCTTCTATCAGTTTTGTCTCCACCCCAATCTGAATCTGAATAACTCTTTAGCTCTACACTATCATCATTTGATCCAGTACGAAACAATAAACCAAGCTTCAAAGTACCTTTCACATACCTAAGAATTCTTTTAGCTGCAGTCATATGAGATTTCTTAGGATTGTTCATAAATTTGCTGATTACACTTACAACATAGCAAATATCTGGTCTGCTATTGCACATATACCTCAAGGAGCCTATCATTTGCCTGAATAATGTAGGATCTACTCCCTCTTCATCTGCACATTCATCTTGCTTCACATTTGTGTCTGATGGATTTGAAATAGGTTTACAGTCAGTCATTTCAAATTTTTCAAGTATCTCACCTATATACTTCTGTTGATGCATCACTATACCACCCTTTCTTTTTACAAACTCCATTCCTAAGAAGAATGAAAGCTCACCTAGATCAGACATTTCAAATTCTCTTTTGAGTTTGTCTTTCACTTTATCAATTTCTGCAGTTTTACTACCAGTTATAAGCAAATCATCTACATACAGACAGATGATGATAATTTCTTCATCTTTTGAGTTCTGCACCTACACACCAAACTGTACTGCACATTTTTTAAATCCAATTTGAATCAGAAAATCATCAATTCTTTTATTCCATGCTCTTGGTGCCTGCTTCAAACCATATAGAGCTTTATATAGTTTGTACACCATATTCTCCTTTCCTTTAATTTCAAAACCTGGAGGTTGTGACACAAACACTTCCTCTTCAAGGGGACCATTTAAAAATGCTGATTTAACATCTAAGTGATATAGTAACCATTTGTTCTTGCAAGCCAGAGCTACTACAAGTCTTACAGTTTCAATTCTAGCTACTGGGGCAAACACCTCATTGTAATCAATACCATGTTTTTGCAAGAATCCTCTAGCTACTAACCTTGCTTTATGTTTTGAAATTGTGCCATCAGGGTTTAGCTTCACTTTGAACACCCATTTCACATTTATCTTCTTTTTCTTGTCTAGCAAGGCAACTAGCTTCCATGTCTGATTTTTCTCTATTGACCTCAGTTCTTCTTCCATGGCCTTCTTCCACACTTTATTCTTCAAGGCCTCATTGAGATTAATAGGTTCAGCATCAGCTAGTAAGGCAAAATGAATTAAGTCACCTTCATCATTAACTGCATTGTTAGAAGTTACAACATGATCATTCAATCTACTTGAAACATTTCTGACTCTCTGAGGTAATTGCCTTATCACTGGTGGGGATACAACTCCCTCATTCTCTTCATCACTGTCAGGGACTACATTCTCATTTTCATTTGCTAAATCATCTTCTGCTACTTCATTTTCTGATTCATCACTTGATTCAGGAAATATATAGCTTTTCTCACTGCTATATGTAGTCTCATTGTCCCATTTCCATTGTTCATTTTCATTCACTATCACATCTCTGCTGATATGAACTTTATTTGTCACAGGATCATATAGCTTGTAAGCACCTGTTGGATGATAGCCAATCAGAATCATGATCTCACTCTTATCTTCCAGTTTAGTTCTTCTAGCATCTGGCACATGCTTGTAACACAGTGAACCAAACACTCTTAGATGCTTCACACTAGGTTTTCTTCCATACCAAGCTTCTTCAGGCACTAGTTTCAGCTTCTTGGTTGGACACTTGTTCAGAATGTAAGCAGCAGTAGTGACTGCTTCACCCCAGAACTTGTGTGGTAGGCATTTTTGTTTAATCATGCTCCTAGCCATGTTCAGCAGTGTTCTATTTCTCCTTTCTGCTAAACCATTGTGCTGTGGTGTGTAGGGAGCTGTGACCTCATGAGATATGCCCTGACTTCTGCAAAAATCTTCAAAATCATTTGAAGTGTATTCACCTCCACCATCTGTTCTTAAAATTTTAATTGACTTCTCACTCTCCTTCTCAATTAAAACTTTAAGATTTTTAAACACTGCTAAAGCCTCACTTTTAAACTTTATAGTGAATAACCACATCATTCTGGTGAATTCATCTACAAAAGTAATGAAGTACTTGTTTCCTCCCAATGATGGCACTTCAAAGGGTCCACAAATATCTGAATGAATCACTTCTAGAGCTGCACAAGATCTCTTTGTAATCTCCTTCACAAATGACAATCTACTTTGCTTACTCTTCATACAGATATCACAAATTGCATGTTTCATGTTGATTTTAGGCAAACCAGACACTAATTCCTTAGAATTCAACTCACTTAGACTTCTAAAATTTAAGTGCCCATACCTTTTATGCCATAGTGCCTCAGTATCTTCATTCATAGTAGTAAACATGCACATCATATCTACACTTGAGATTTTGCATTTGTAGGTCTTGTTCTTTGACAAATTACACATCAGAATTAAGTTCTTCATTTTGTCGAACAGCTTCAGTGCACTATTTTCCATAGTCACTGAGAATCCTTTCTCCACCAATTGACCTATACTGAGCAAGTTACAACTCATATCTGGCACATAGAATACATCAGAGATAATCACTTTACCTCCCTTCTTGCTTTTGATCACAATGTTGCCAGTACCTTCTGCTGCAAGTTTCCTGCCATCAGCTAACCTTATGCTTGATTTCTTGCTTGCATCAAAATTTGTTAACCACTCTCTATGTGCAGTCATATGATTTGAACACCCTGAGTCCAAGTACCAATCTTCATTTTGAACATTTTCATCACAAGTTGTGGCCATCATTAACACAACATTTGCATCACCATCTTCAGTGGCCATATTAGCACCTTGTTGATCTTTAAACCGACACTCATTTGCAAAATGGCCAAATTTATCACAGTTATAGCATTTGATCTTACTCTTATCAAATTTTTTCTTGCCTTGACTCTTGACAGAACCTCCTCCTGTTGAGGATTCAGTTTTGTCTTCAGTCTTGATCTTTGATTCTTTGAGCCAATTTGCCTTGCCTTTGCCCTTGTTCTTGTGATTCTTGCTATCTTTTCCACCAGATTAAGCCTGCATAGCTTGTTGAGTTGTTCTTTCAGAGTTTCTGTTGACTAATTTGATCTCATGTGCTTCCAAAGAGCTCTGCAGATCTTCTATTCTCATAGTACTCATATCCTTAGTTTCTTCTATGGCTACCACTATGAAGTCAAATTTTTGATTCAAAGATCTCAACACTTTCTCCACCACCATTTGATCAGTAACATTCTCTCCACAATTTTGCATTTGGTGTACAATTGCAAGAAGCTTTGAGAAGTAATCACTAACCTTCTGATCTTCCTCCATTTGCAGCATCTCATATTGTTTTCTGAAGGATTGAAGCTTCACTTTCTTTACTCTTTCACCACCTTCATGATAACTAGCAAGAATATCCCAAGCTTCCTTTGATTTTGTGGCTTTTGCAATTTTCTCAAAGTGTTGAGAATCCACATTCTGTTGAATGTAGAACAAGGCCTTACAATCTTTCTTTTTGGTTTCTTTGAATGCATTTCTCTGCGCATCATTTGGATTTTCTGCTAAATCTTCATAGCCATTCAGCACCACATCATAACAATCTTGTGCTCCAAACAATGACTTCATTACTGCACTCCACCTATCCCAATTTTTCCCATCAAGAACCAGAATGTTCGTGCCAAAACCATTTGTGTTCATCTTGTTATCTATGAAGAAATTCACACAGTTTTCTTGAAGAAATTCACACAATTTCTTGAAGAAAATCACACTCCTCACTCAAGTGTTTCCCTTTAATGAATTCCCCTCACATTCACTCGTGTTTCCCTTTGATCTTTAACCGGCGCTCTAGATACCAATTGATAGAACAACAATGTGCAGCAAAAGAAAAAGAACGCACACAAACAAGAAGAAAACTTGTTATGCAAGCAAGATGAACACACTTGATGAATAATAGAAACTAAGAAAAGAGAAAAAAATTTATTCATCCACACTTTGGGCCAAGTAAAAGAGTATTTTACAAATGATACACATTAGGTGTATTTATAAGAGTTACTTGAGCTACAAGTAACTAACTATTGGCCTAACTAACCAACTATACTTAACTAGGTAGTTAAGTAACTGACTAACTACCTAAAACAAATCAAAACTAACTACCTAACTCACTTTGAAATTATCATATTTCATCAGAAGGTTCATAAGATTCAAAGAAGAAAAAGGTTTATACATGGAACTCAGCAAATCAACACCATGCCAAAAACATTTTTATGTAGTCCTAAAAGGATATTAATGACTATCAAGAGTCACCACTGCAAAAGCAACAATCAAAAAGATCAGAAGTATCACCAAAAACAACTTCAGAAGAAAAGATCAGAAGCATCACCAAAAACAACTTCAGAAGAAAAAGGTTGTTAATACTATATGATCAAGAACATTAAAATTAGATGATTAAAAGTGATGATTAATTATGTGAAAAAATCATCAGAAGAACTCCAAAATCAAGATTAAAATCATTGATGTAATTCATAACCACTTCAGAATCAAGATCAGAATCATTGATGAAATTCACAACACTGCAAGGAAAAACTCCATTTAGTAGCAGATTTTATCCCTCAAAAATTGTCAATTTCCACCAATAACTACCCATTTATTGGCGTAATAAGGCTGCCAAAAAATTTCGCCACAAAATTCGTCTGAAAATGTACAGTAGAATCCCTCAACTTAGTGGCGGAATCCGCCATAAAATGATATGTCAGAAACTGTTGTTCTTAACTTGTAATTGACCTAAGAGATTAGGGGATTTGAGTGTAACATAGTGAGTTATATGACCATGAGAGTGGGTGTAACGAATGTGTTAAATTGTCCTGGTAATTGAATGAATTATATGAAGGGAATTAATAGCTAACATCATAGTGGAGAACTAGTGAATCAGAGCGAAATCCAATCAACTTTAGTTGTGTTTAAAACCAAAAATTCTCTTTGTCATTTTATCGAACATGTTATATGCAAAACCTCCCCCCTTGTTCTTATATTCTATCCTAAGTGTTAATCCATTTGTTTTACTTTGAAATAATCTCAATCCTCGTGGATCGATATTTTTACTACTTGCGTCATATATTCGTACATTTGTGAATCGTCTGTCAAGAGTTATTCAAGAATCATTATCACTTCAACACATTAATTAGTAGATTGTTTATTCTAATTAGATTGGGTTTGTATGCAGAATTTAAGAGGTATCTCAGACACATTGTAAAATCTTTCAAGGTCAGAAAAGATTGTGCAGAATTTGGCCGGTTATCTCAAACATATAGTGAACTCTCACTTGATGGTGAGGACTAGAGTAGCCGACCTTAGGAGAACAATTATAAATTGTTGTGTGTCCCAATCTTCTTTCTTTTTTATTTTCTTAGATAGCTATATCCATACACACAAAACATACATTTTTCATTTTCATATTTCATAATCATATCTATCATGATTGATTCACTTGATTTTGGAAGTTGAGAGAATCAAATTTAAAAAGGGTCTAAATTCTCTTGAGATGATATAAAGTAATTATTTTTAATGGATTTTGTCAAAAAAGCAAACCATGAGCATATTAGGTTTTGATAGTTCAAGATACGCTTTTGCTTATCTTAAAAGAGACATTGCTTACATAAATTTACCCCGCCTTTAAAAATTTGATATCAATAAAAAAACAAGAAGAATTATGATAGGAGTTTCTATCATTGTGATGAAACCATAATCCTAAGGCATTTAAATCATTGTATATATATTTTCTTAAGCAAATATCACTTTAATTTCAAACATTCAATCTTTTGAGATAAGCAACTTAAAAAAATAATTTTGGTATACTCAATAAGTCTTTGTGGAGTGGATATATTTTCCTATGTGATAGAACCGTGCACTTGTAGGCTTATCGATCATGAGTTCCCTTGGTTGAATTTTGACATAGTCCCCTAAATTCTATTTGTATATCGTTTTATCTTTTATTCAAATATCTTATCAAAATAAATAAAAAAATTGATCCTACAACACGCTCTGCATGTGCATAAACATGTTATCAACCTCAATATGCATTGTTCCAACAAATAACAATACCGTGGTCAAAAAACAACTTTTCCCTATACTATCATGAAAGGTTAAAGGGACAAACACTAATATACTAACGAGTTATTTAATAATAATTATAATTTTATGATTGATTTTTACAAGTTTGTAAATGCTAAAAGCTAATTAATTATTTTTAGGAGAGCATCAAATTTATACATTATAAATAAATCATATATTTTTTTACATGTAAAGAAGAAAAATATGGCAGAAATTTTCAAGTTAATTTTTGCTATACTTATATTTCATTTCTTATTTCTAATCACAACGGAAGCTGATGGTGATATACCAATTTCTCAATCCTTTCAATGTAGGATATTTTCATTCTTTTCAAATTTCCTTCATTACTTCGTAATTCATACACAACCTTTTTTCATATTTTAGTATCACATTATTTTATTATCTATTTTCATTGCAGCATATGTTGAATAAACTGATAATGACTGTCCAGAAAGTGTGAACATATATTAGTATGATATTAGGTGCATGGATAAGAAATGTGACACGGTTCAAATTTATCCAATATTTCCTTGTAGTGATCGGATCCAAGGGAGTAATAAATAATCTTAAAGAGAGAATAAGTTATTTTGGTAGCAAAAGAAAAGTAAAATAAAATTTATGATAGAATATTTCATACACTGTCATTGGAGATACTACTGCTTCTATGTTAATGAAAATGAAATTAGTTAAAGTAAGAAATAATGGTTGAAAGGTATATGCTTTGTTATTCACTTGTGTACTGATTACATATGAATATATATTGTAAAGAATAAGCATTGTGAGTTGAGTATGAGAACTTGCAAGATGCAAGATGAAGAAGATGAAAGATAGTTTGAGGAAGAAGAAACTGATAAGGGAGAAAATGTAAAGAATTTTATTCATCAACTTGAATGTACAATTGAGTATTCTTTACATTATATAGAATGTAGCTATAACTAACTAAGGTTACAACTAACTCTAACTACCCTTAACTGATAACAGACTAACTAACTAGTAGTTAGCATGTGGTACAAGTAATAACAGAAAACATGAAACTAACTGCTATCAACATGCCCCCTCAAGCTGGAATACACATCAATGATTCCAAGCTTGGTTTGAAGAATATGGAAGGGTCCTGGATGCAAGGATTTGGTGAAAATATCTGCAATTTGATCCTTGGATGTAACTGGCAATAAGTGGATGATGTTGGCTTGAATCTTATCTGTACAACATGGCAATCAATCTCTATATGCTTGGTTCTCTCATGGAAGACAGGATTAGCAGCAATGTGCATTGCAGATTTATTGTCACAATATATGAAGAATAGGAGATTCATGTGGTATAAGGAAATCTTGCAGAAGATATAACAACCATTGACCTTCACAAGCTGCTTGAGCTAAGGCTCGATATTCAGCTTCTGATGATGATCTAGAGACAACAGATTGTTTCTTACTTTTCCAGTTGATCAATGATGAACCAAGGAAGAAACAAAGACCCGTAGTAGATCTTCTAGTGTCTCGACATGCCCCCAATCAGAGTCAGAAAATCCCTTAGGGTCTGTTTGGTTCAATTGAGAAGGAGGGGAGGGGAGGGGAGGTGAGGGGAGAGATTTTTAAGGAGGGGAGACGAGGTAAACATAATTTATTATGTTGACAAAATTACCCTCATTTTTTTATTAAAATTCAAAACTATCCTTGTTGGAATATTAAAATTCTATGTTTTATTTTTTTTTTACAACAAAAAAAAATTTAGGTTTTCTACTCATTAGATTTTTTTTGTTATATATCCATTAGTTTTTTTTTTGACGTAATATATCCATTATAATTTAATCCTTATTTTGAGTTTATAAGGTTAAGAGTAAAAAAGTAAATTACTTCTCCCCTTCCCTCCCCTCCCCTCGTTAAAATATTGAACCAAACATAAAAATTTAAAATATTCCCTCACCTCCCCTCCACTCCCCTCCAAAAACTTCGAACCAAACGGACCCTTAAGGATTAGTGATGATGATTGATGATACTCAGTTATTTCCTAATATTTATTATGATTTTATAGCTTTTTATTTAGTTTTAGGAGGATTCTACGGTCAAAGAGAAACATATTTGAAGGAATTGACATAGCAAGAAGTTTGAAGACCAAAGACAATAAAGAAGAAAAATACTTAGAAATTTTTTTTGAAGTGTTGGAACTGATTTTTGCACTTGAAGTCCCTGTTTCTATCGCGCCCCCATACTCCTTTGTTAGTGGCACGATTGGAATGCTATAGCAAAAGGCAACATGTGATCCTTGAAACACACCATAATTTGTTACAACACCATGACATCAGCAACAGATAAGAACAAGATTTGTTACAATACTATGATTCATCACGTGATCCTTGGAAGCCCACTTTTCCATTATATCGGGACACGATTTGTTCTCTTAGTGGCGCGATTGATAAGTGATTCTTGGCAGATAAATAGTAACTTTTGACCAGAAATAAAGGTAGGCAGTTTTAAAGAGAAAAAGACAATTGCAGCCGAATTGAGAGCAATTTTCCGATGTCT
The DNA here is from genome assembly GCA_030408175.1 of Trifolium repens. Lineage (NCBI taxonomy): Eukaryota > Viridiplantae > Streptophyta > Magnoliopsida > Fabales > Fabaceae > Trifolium > Trifolium repens. The sequence goes on along the minus strand of CP125845.1, from coordinate 32,451,404 downwards.
TATCATTGAAGAACTCAATCAAACGTGTTTCTCATCGCCGATTCATGTATAGTCTTTACAACTTAATTGTTATGTCTATTTCTATCATGAGTAGCTAAATTTCTATTGATTAGAATTAGTAGATGAACTTCCTTGAATTGATTTGAACCATGTAAATTGTTGAGGATCCGTTGGGACCTTTTTAATATTATTGTTATTCAGTTATTTCTGCGCGTAAAGCTTTTTATGAATTGACGAATTTATGAATTGAATTTAGGAATCGAATGATTACTAACCATAACTTTTGAGACCTGATTCTGAAATAATTGTTTCATCAATAGTCGTTTTAGAAATATCGGATTATTGAATTATGATAAGTAGAATTAATGTGCATAAATCTTTCTATGAATTTGAATTGACCTAAAACATTAAGGAATTATTTTTATGGAAAAGGGTTCTTAGTCATTAACACTGGTCTGAACCATTTAGTTAATTCATCGTGACAATAATAGAGAAAAGGTAGCCTAAGACCGCATTTACCAAATCATGAAGAGAAAGTGATTCGAACATTCTAATCATCCGTCAATCTAAATTAAAAATCATCTTTTTGGTTTAATTTATTTTATGTCAACAAACTTTGCCAAGCAAACCCCCCATGTTATTTACATCCTAAATACAAGTTAATTGTTTTGTCGAGATTGAAACAATCCCTGCGGATACGAACTTTATAAATATTATTACTTAACGATAAATTAGTACACTTGCTAATTCTGTCATCAATGATGAGCTAAAAAACAAGCCTTGGCCAGGATTGTTTTTAAGGAACCTGAGAACATGGAGTCCAGCTAACATGTGTTCATCAGTGGGTGAATCTAAGAATTGGCTAAGCTTACTTACAGCATAAGAAATCTCAGGTCTAGAATGAGTTAAGTACAACAATCTGCCAATGAGTCTTCTATATGCAGTGGGGTCAGAGATAAGCTTACCAGAAGCTTTATGAAGCTGTAACTGAGGTTGCATTGGACTAGGACAAGGTTTAGCTGCAAGTAAACCAGTGTCTTGTAACAAATCCAAAGTGTATTTTCTTTGACATAGAGAAATACCATTATTAGATCTAGCAACTTCAAAACCAAGGAAGTACTTTAGAGACCCTAAGTCTTTGATGCTGAATTTTTGATCAAGAAGTGCTTTCAAATGGTTAATTTCATTAATGTCTGTTCCCCCTAACACCAAATCATCAACATAGACTAGAATAACAGTGAAGCCAGTAGTAGTCTTCTTGGTGAAAAGAGAGTAGTCAGCTTTGGATTGTTTGTAATCTGATGCAAGAAGTGTCTTTGTCAATTTTGCATTCCACTGCCTGCTAGCTTGCTTCAACCTATATAGTGATCTTTGTAGCTTGCACACCAAGTCAGGTTGATCAAGAGTAAGGCCAGGTGGTGGTTGCATGTAAACTTCTTCATGGAGATCACCATGAAGGAAAGCTGTGTTCACATCAAGCTGAAATAGGGGCCAATTCTGAATTGTATCAATAGCCATAAATGTTCTAACTATTGTCATTTTTACTACAGGACTGAAAGTATCTATGTAGTCAATTCCTTCAGTTTGAGTATAACCCTTGGCCACTAATCTGGCTTTGTGTCTCTCAATGGATCCATCTGCATGTAACTTCAATTTAAAGACCCATTTACACCCAATAGCTTTCTTGTGAAGAGGTAACTTGGTCAGAGTCCAAGTTTTGTTCTTAACCAGTGCAGTCAGTTCAGTATTGATAGCACCCTTCCAATGTTCATCACACATTGCCTCCTCATAGGATGTTGGTTCAGTAATGGTGGATAAATTTAAAGCAAAGTGTTTGTGTGCAGCAGAAATATGTTGATAAGAAACAAAATCAGATAGAGGATACTTACATTGAGAGGATGATGGAGATATAGCTGGGTAGGAATCATGAAGGGTTTCAGTGATAAGATTACAATGATAATCTTGGAGATATGTTGGTGGTTTAGATTGTCTAAGAGATTTTCTTGTAGGGTTAACAATGGGAGAAGGGTCAGGAGTGTAAATGGGTCTTTAAATTGATTCTCAATGGGTCTTTAAATGCTTCACACCGCGACGACCGCAATTAGTGTCATACACCTGGACCGAAATCGCGAAAACCTTTACGTAACCGAGACGCGACTGCGACCGTTTTTTAAAACCTTAGGCATGAGTAGAAAAGATAGATTGGAATGGTTGTTAATTCGGCATATTATTGTGTGGAAATCTCGAAATGATGTATTCTTTTTGGAAGGGACCTTTTCTACCGAGTGTCTGGTCGATAAGGTGAAATTTTTATCTTGGAAGTGGTTTCTAGGTAAAAACTCGGGCTCCCCCTGTTCCTTTTATGAGTGGAGTATCCACCCTACTTTATGCTGGAGCCGGTAGAGTTTGATTAGGTGCCTTGTTGGGTCTCGTTGGGTCGGAGAGATTGGAGGCCCTCTTATTGCTTTGTCCTACCTGTGGTTGATCCTTGCCCCTCTTCTTGAGGGGATTCTTCGCGTGGTGGTGTATCTGAGAGTTTCTAGTTTTTTGGTGGTGTGCCTCTTTGTTCTCTGGTAGTTTTAGTTTGTTTTCATGTCTTCTTTAAAGATTTTGGTTTTGGTGGAGTGTAATTCTGATACCTCTTTGGTTTGTTTTAACTTTTTCTTGTACTTTTTTCGTTTCTATATTTATATATATTATATTTGTTATTCCAAAAAAATTTCATACGCTGTCATTTAATTAGTTTTTTATTTTACCAGTCATTTATTTATTGTATGATAAAGAGTATTATTATGATTATTTTTTTTCAATCTCTTAATTTTAGAGGTACACCATTACATCAAATTCAGGGCGTATCACACCTTATTTTTAATCCCACCACTTATAAGTTTAACTTTAATATATAGTTAGATTGACAAATAACCTTCACTTCAAAACCTATAATTTTATTTTTATGTCATATGTTATTGCATTTATAATTTTCAAAACCTTCAATTTTTATTTCTCTCACCTTTTAATAGACTCAGATGTCTTGTTGGATTTTTTTTTGTGTGTCTTGTTAGATTTTATAATATTTGAAAATTTAGAATAATTTTTTCACAATATTGTTACACTTATCATTTTCAAAGCCTTCGATTTATATTTATAATAGTCTCACATCAATTGTTTTGTTGGGTTTTAGAATATATGAAACACGTCACTAGGGACGGAGACATGAATTAAGCTTAACTAAGGTTGTGAACTGGGAATTAACTTGGCCACGACAATTTTTTTAATTTTCTTTTACTCCCTGTGACAGCCTTTTATTTTTATTTGGTATGGGAGGTTTTTCTATAAATAGAACCACTCTTTTTCTTTTATTATAATGAAATTGAACCACTCTTATTTTTTTTTTCTGATCAAGTAGTCTAGTAGTTAAAAATTCTATTCAAGTGAATAAACGAATGACCGTGGTTTGAACTCTGATCCCCTGCATATATAATGCAATATCTTACCAATTGAATCAAGCTCACAAAATATTGAACCACTTTTGTTATTTCTTTTAAAATAAAGAATTAATTTGTAAAACTAAGATACAATTTTATTATTATTGATTAGGTTATGACTACTTATTTATATTATTTACATTTTTTAATAATTTATGAGTATTTAGATATCAAGAATTGAGTAGACATCTCAACTAAGTTGATATATACATCTAAATATTCTCATCCTAAACCTATAACTGCATTTAAGCCTATAATTATTTACATAATAAAAGATTGCTCATTCTATTTTTTTTTCAAAGTGTCTCTTTATGTAATTCGTCTGGGACCTCAAAATGGGTTGGAACGGTCCTGGTGATAATGATAGGATAACTATTATTTTTATATTTTATCATATCATTATTATGTTGTGGAACCTTATGTTTTATATCATATATTGTGCATGCGCACCAACCAAATTTTTAAAGACATGAGTTTAAACCAAAATAAAGGAGAAATGTATTAATCTACTAACTAATTTTTAACATCTACTAATTCAAAATAATATATATTATTATATATGTAAATGAGTCGACCTCAGGTCCTCGATTAATATATTGAAACTGTGTAAATCTACCTTAAAGAAGGATTAATTAATCCTCACTATTTGCGGTGTCTAGAAGCATGGTGGAGGCAATCAAGTGATTTTAATCCCTCTACGGAGCAAGATATACAGGAAATGAAATATTGAAAAATTAATTATATCAATAAATTTCATGCATGAGAAGACACTGATATATCATGAGATTAAAATTCAGTTTTTCAAATTTGAAAATCACATACCATCGAAACCTACCCTTTTATTTTGTGCCCTATAGGAAAAAACAAAATGAAAACAAAACTAAATGTCATTTAAATTTCATCATCCTAATCGGTGGCGGAGCCTGGAAAAAATATCCGGGTGGGCCACTAAAAATGGATAATATTTTGTGTATATTTTGTGTTATAATAAGCATAAAATTAAATACAAAAATTATTTTGCATGCAAAAATTTAAGTTATAATAAGCATAAAATTGATTATCAAAAAATGTATTTAAATACTGTAAAAAAATATTTTGTGTATCAAGTGACTTGAAATCATTAACAATTGACTTTGAACTAATACTTGCACAAAGTTGATAATAAACAATTATATATTTATTATATTACATTTATACCAAAAAGAAAATGATTGTTCTTAATTGAAAATAGTTGTAATTTTTTTTGGAAAAATGGAAACTGTAAATTTTTTATTGATAAAAATATTGTAGTTTTATTCAAAAAAAAAATGAGCTTTTGAATTTATCTTTATGTGTAATCTTTAAATTAATAGGTAAATGAGTACTTTGGAAAGAAATTTCTTTTTCTATTATTTAAAAAATTATAATAACTAGGTATTGGCTTGGAACCTGGGAGTGTGCTCCTCTTAAGGTCTCATGTTCGATTCTCTCTTGTGCCAATTTAGGTGGGCTAATTTAGCTTCTCCAAAAAAAATTATAATAACTATATTTTATTTACCAAAACTATGAATAAAATAAATATTTTCATCACTCATAATAAAAATGTAAAAAATTAGTATAATGTTTCTAAAATGAATAGTTTATTAATTTAAACATCAAGTGTATTGATTCATCGAATTTTTTAAATACAGTAATTTAAAGGTATATAAATATGAAAAGCAAATTTTTTAAAGAGTATTTGCTTTAATGTATACGAGTAATACATTATTATGTTCCTCAAGATCACCACTTGAAATTTTCATGCTACTTGTTAAATTTAAAAATTAAAATAGAAAATAGCAAAAATATAGGCTGCATCCTTTCACTATGCAGCAATTACACTCACCACCAGGCCACTTGAACAAAATAATGTAATTGTGTACTATATAATATATATAGTTTTTTCGAATTATTTTGGGGTGGGCCATGGCCCATCCTGGCCACCCCTTTCCCCGCCACTGAATTCCTAATATAGCACCAAAAGAAAAAAATTCTAAGATACACGGAGGATATCTTTGGTTTTAAAAAAAATAAAAAATTGTTCTAAGATTAAAAATTGTGGTAAATGTACTATGCTCTTGTCGATATTTGTACAAACAATAAATAAATATTATAACTCTTCATATAGATTTACCTAGAATATCTATAGTAGCATACAAAATTGAATCTGAATACATTAAGATACATTACAATTCGTCCAAATACATAATGAGGATTACATTTATCCGAAGAATAAACACTAAATTGAAGTAACAACTGAAAACATAAACTAACTGAATCTTATGAAAAATATAAGATCTTGACGTCAGCTCAATAGCGCAAATCACATATCTAAACTTCATGTCTGCAGGCCTCGACACCTCGATCAACCTGCCTATCTGAAAAATAAATAGGCATCAGATAAGACTACTAAGCCTCAGTGGATCCAACTACTTGACTAATGGTGACTACACCGGAGAAACTTAACTAGTTGTTTATAATCTAACTAATCCTAATGAATAATTTGTTAATAATAATAAAGCAGTAAAGGTGTAACACGAAAATAGATTATCTTGTCAATTTTATCCTCACATGATCATTCCAAGGTAAGCTAGTCCTGGAATGTCTGGCCTGCGTAATATCGATAATAATGTATTCGTGTTCCGCCCTGAGCTTACAATTCTTATTACATAACTTGGATTTTAAAATGAATCCCCTGACATGATACTAAAAACCAAGCATCCTGATAAATTCTTGATTCCTATTTCCTGAACCTGATTGTTATCCTGCCCATTGATTTTCCTCCCAGGGTAATTCTAAATTGTACTGAATTCCTGATCTTAATTGATTTTATGGCATGTAAGACTAACCGTATTCGTGGAATTTCAGTATTATCACACATGCAAGGGAATTGTTGCACTTAATTAATTAATCAATTTCATGAGTTTAATCCTATGTAACCCTAACATACCTAGTGTTATCTTAAATAGTAAAATTTTGGGGAAAAACTAAAAGGCTAATGTATACATGAGTTAAAACTTCTAGCTAGCGAACCCACCTCATTAACAATTGTTTTTCTCCAAGCTTTCCACACTTCAAGTGTCCTTTCTCAGCTCCGAATTCTCAGCCTTCACTCAGCCACCCAAAGCCTTTTGCTCAGCAAACACACCCATGCATTTTACAACAACCAACACAAGGGAAATAGAGTTTCTTTGAATGGTGATGGTGATGTCAATATCAGTCCAAAAGGGAAAGAAGAGATGAATTTTCTTACCTTAGCTATGAGAAATTGATAGGGTCTCGATCATGGTTCCACTCTTGCATGTGAGATTCTAGTTCTTACACTACTAGAATTTTATTTATTACCTGCGGATTTTCCTGCAGTTTTAGACTAAAATCCGCAGGAAGGAAACGTGTTTCCTGCGGATTTTCCTGCGGATTTTGGTTCCCAGCTAAAACCTTCGTAGGTAATTGTTTCCTGCGGATTTTGGAATCCTCAGGAAATTTTCCTGCAGAATTTCCTGCCGAAAATGAGAAAAAATCTCCAGCATCTTTCCTGCAAACAATCAGCAGGTAACTCTGCAGTAATATCCACAGCAAAATTCGCAGAAAACCTATTTTCGCAGGTAAATGCGCAGGAAAATCCGCTGGAAACGTTTTTTTGCAGATAAATCCGCAGGAATTTGGTACATTTTCGGCAGTAATATTTTTTTTTTTTGTAGTAATAATTTTTTTTTGGTACATTTAATTATTTTTTTATTACATACAAAAACAATTATTAAAAAAACATTAAATTTAACTAAATAATTAATTGAATTGCTATAAGTGTCATGACATTAAATCAAAATAAAAAAAAAGAGGAATTACATAATCTTGTTATGAATACATTCCGTGAACTACACAATAATGCAAAAAAACAACTCTGCAAAACAACGCCGTACAAAAATTGAAGAATAATATTACATTCAATTCAGATTGAAGCTTACTCCTTGTTTAAGCTTTACACCCAATTTAACCTTAAGTCTCATGCACACCGGATCTGCAAAACCATATAAGGATAATCTTAGGCTCAATATTATAATTCTTTGATGTATAGCATATCATACATTAATTGAAGAATTCAAATGCATATAAACTTACATAGATCAACAGAAACTGAACTTACATAGATTCAAATGCAAATTGATCTTTCCACCTACAATAGAAACTGGAGTTATGATTGAAGCCATGTCTCAACAGAATTTTTGCAAAATACAGTCTTAATATATTTTAGCAGATGATAATGCACATTTGAAAACATAAGTGATCAATTTATACTCATACCATATACATATAATTGGGTGTGTGCCTACCAAGAAGTCTCACTTGCTGTCATTAATTTTACAGTGCTCAATACACAACTCATTGGAAGCAAAACAAAATGCACAACCCACCATATATATAAAGATATAAAAAAAAAATTGATAACCAAACTCATATATCAAGTATGCTATAAAAGGGCCTCTGTAAAAATTGAATTCTAAAATTAGTTGAGCCTTTGTAGGAAATTATTATCTGTGTTTGTGAGAATTTGCACTGCAGTTGTTTATACTGTGTAAAGACAAGCACAATCTGCTTAGATCAACCTCTACCTCATCCAGCACCTACCAAAAGAAGCAAAGGTATTGGATTCATATACAAGCTTTAACTTCAAGGAACCATGTTAAAAAGGCATATATAGTTTATATGTAATTCTCCAACAATAAAGTTTAACATTAGAACTAACAAATTGTAGAATTAGTAAATATATTTTTTCAATAATAATAAGCTTATAAGCTGAATAAATTTACTTATTTATCAAAAGAGCACATCTAGTTCAGATGAAAATAAAAGATAACAGTGACAGTGGTAAGAAACTCTATGAACTCTGACATAGTGAATTTGAGGTATATATGATAAATATCTTAAAATATCTCAATTCTCAAAGTATATTAAACCATTTCAAACAATTAGCTTATGTAGTTTCTTATATTTTGTAAGTTGCTTCTTTATTCAGTTAAAATTATAAATCTAGTATAAATATAGGTAGATATTAATCTTTTGCATCATAACAAAAACATAATTTAAGATAGAAGAGAATACGCATAGATGGAAAAACATACAATGAGTACATTTATGGTTTACCTCTGCTTCCTCCAGGCTTTCCACCTTGGCTACCCCTACCTCGGCCTCCAGCTCCTCTAGCGCCACCATCATCAAAACCACGCCCAATACCTTTTGTTTGGCAAACCCAAACTGAACAACAACATAAAATAAAACAAAACAAAACTAAGAAAAGAAATGGAAAAGGCTACAATTGCCGTGATCCTTTACACCAGTCACAACTCCTTTGTTCCTCCAATATAAAGAATTAGGTGTATCTTCACAGGATTCACCCTTAACATGCCTCCTCTTGCTAATTGGCTTCTTCACCTTTGAATAAACTTGTTCTTGAACTCTCCATGAACAATGATTTCATAAGTATGAGTTGAAAATCAAATGATATAATAAGAAATTAGCTCTTCACTTGCACTGAAAATAAGAATAAGGTAGTTTGAACCTAAATTGCAAAGATCGAAGCACATACAAAATAGATCTGAGGTTCTAAATAGAGTTGAATCTGAATCGATGATCTATGATCCTAGACTGCAACAATCAATCACAAATTAACAACACTTAACGAGATCGAAAACTTACCGAGTGAAAATGAACAGCCAGTTAACGACGGAGAAAGCTCGCAGAGAAAGCTCGATGGAGAAGAATCTTAACGGAGATGGTTCAGTTAACGACGATGAAGACGCGAGGATAAAACGGCAGTGCCGGTGGCCATGGCAACGGTGGCGGTGGTTCGCAGAGAGAGCGAGAGTGATTTCGATTTTAGGTTTCCAGAAAGAGGAAAAAACACAAGAATCAGATATATCTCAATTATTAAAAATAAATTTTAAAACAAAAAAAAGTTACAAAGTTACAAAAAAATTGACAAAAAAAAGTAATAAAAATCCGCAGGAAAATCCTTAAGAATACCTGCGGATTTTCTTGAGAACTCCAGATCCGCAGGAAATTATTTTGAGTGGTAAAATCCGCAGGAAAATCCTTGGGAATACCTGCGGATTTTCCTGAAAACCTCAAATCCGCAGGAAATGACTCCTTAGTGCAAAATCCGCAGGAAAATCCTTAGGAATACGGAAAAAATCCAATGAGTTGTGTATTGAGCACTGTAAAATTAATGACAGCAAGTGAGACTTCTTGGTAGGCACACACCCAATTATATGTATATGGTATGAGTATAAATTGATCACTTATGTTTTCAAATGTGCATTATCATCTGCTAAAATATATTAAGACTGTATTTTGCAAAAATTCTGTTGAGACATGGCTTCAATCATAACTCCAGTTTCTATTGTAGGTGGAAAGATCAATTTGCATTTGAATCTATGTAAGTTCAGTTTCTGTTGATCTATGTAAGTTTATATGCATTTGAATTCTTCAATTAATGTATGATATGCTATACATCAAAGAATTATAATATTGAGCCTAAGATTATCCTTATATGGTTTTGCAGATCCGGTGTGCATGAGACTTAAGGTTAAATTGGGTGTAAAGCTTAAACAAGGAGTAAGCTTCAATCTGAATTGAATGTAATATTATTCTTCAATTTTTGTACGGCGTTGTTTTGCAGAGTTGTTTTTTTGCATTATTGTGTAGTTCACGGAATGTATTCATAACAAGATTTGTAATTCCTCTTTTTTTTTTTATTTTGATTTAATGTCATGACACTTATAGCAATTCAATTAATTATTTAGTTAAATTTAATGTTTTTTTAATAATTGTTTTTGTATGTAATAAAAAAATTATTAAATGTACCAAAAAAAAATTATTACTACAAAAAAAAAATATTACTGCCGAAAATGTACCAAATTCCTGCGGATTTATCTGCAAAAAAACGTTTCCAGCGGATTTTTCTGCGCATTTACCTGCGAAAATAGGTTTCCTGCGAATTTTGCTGTGGATATTACTGCAGAGTTACCTGCTGATTGTTTGCAGGAAAGATGCTGGAGATTTTTTCTCATTTTCGGCAGGAAATTCCGCAGGAAAATTTCCTGAAGATTCCAAAATCCGCAGGAAACAATTACCTACGAAGGTTTTAGCTGGGAACCAAAATCCGCAGGAAACACGTTTCATGCGGATTTTTAGTCTAAAACTGCAGGAAAATCCGCAGGTAATAAATAAAATTCTAGTAGTGTTATTATATTGGTGATTGGTTAGTTGAAATGTACACATGCATTACAAGATGTTGGAGATTTGATGAAGTAAGAAAAATTGAGGTTTGCTTTGAAAGTGAAGAGGAGGAACAGAGAAGAGGGAGTAGCAAAATGGAAAAGTGAGGGGGCTTGAATTGATAAGCTTCCTTTTGGTGAAAATTCCACTTATGTCCTTTAATTACTCTTTAGCCATAATATATTCTCATATAGAATATTTCATATTCCAATTGATTAAAGCTTTTACAATTCTAATAATTAATAATCCTTTTATCAATTAAAATTGGGATGTTATAAATAACTAAATGAAATTTTCTAAAAATGTTGCATAAATATGGGTGACAAAATTTTGCAAAACATATTTTCTTATTGTGTTTTTCACAATTTGGCAAACAAATGTGGAATGGAAAAAAAAGACAAACAAATGTGGCAATTAAGATATATATGCGTTCTTACTGCCACAAATGTTCAAATGTTTTTATTTGTTATGTGACATTTTTGTACTCTTATTTTTATTTTTAAAAAATTCATGTAAATGATAATATATAATAAGTCATGCTATTACAGAAATAAATACGCATTCTTTTCTATTCAACTATTCTATCAACATCAAAAACTCATCGTACAACACCCACTACTTGTGCATAAACATGATATCACCATCAATATGATGCATTATTCCAACAAATAACTTTATCATGGTTCAAAAAGAAACTTTTCCCTATACTATCATGAAAGGTTAAAAAAAATGCAAAATTAATTAAAAATATTGTTTAATTATTGAATAATGATTGTAATTTTATGAATGGCTTTTACAACTTCACAAGTACTAAAAAAATATTTAATTGTTTATTTTTAGGAGAGCAAGAAATTGATAAACTATAAAGAGATCAAATTATATTATATTTTTTACATGTAAAGAAGAAAGATATGGCTAAATTTCTCAAGTTCATTTTTGTTATGACTCTATTTCTTTTCTTATTTTTTGTCGCAACAGAAGTTGGTGGTGGTAAGCCAATTTTCATTGTTTTCAAATTTACTTTTTAACTTCATTATTCATACATATTTTTTTATCCCATTTTAGTAACATTATTTTATTATCTTTTTTCATTACAGCATATATTAATAATGAGAATGATATTGAATGTGAGACTGATGCGGATTGTCCAAAAAGTGTGAACATGTGTTTCATTTTTAAGTGCATTGATAAAAAATGTAAATCAATTGAGATTCTATGAATACCGCATCCAGGAGAGTACAATAAAACCCCTATAGAGAGAATGAGTGTGTCTCTACTAGAATGAAAACTATACAATAAACTTTATGATAGAATATTCCATGAAGCGTGTCATTTAATTAGTGTGCTGACACCCAATAAAAAAAGAAATAATCTTTTTCTAATTTCATGAACCTTGCAATTATGATTTTGTACTTTTTGAGGGCTTGTAAGCAAGTCTCTTTTGTTTAAAAAGAATACGATTTTGTACTCTATGCTAGTATGAAAACAAAGGGTATTATTTTGATTATCTTTTTCTTTTTTTTTGGGTATACAATGATTATCTTCTTCTCACTTAATTTTAAAAGTATCGCACTGAAAACAAATTATCACACCTGACAAACTGTCTGACAAATGCACCAATATGTTGTCGAGTAATAGTATTTATCAAAGATTTGTCTTCACAAGGATCGTGCCAAAGTAATTAATGTTATTTAGGAATTCGAATAGTTTTGCATTCGCTAGTAGTTTGGATAAGTTGCAGTAAAATAAATGACTGATAAAATAAAGATAGATAGGATACAAGCGAGTTAGAGATCAATGATAGAAGTTAGTTAGGTGTTTTTCAAATCTTTCCCCTAATCCTATTTGGTAATATGGTATTATATTTTATTTGCAATTATAATTTTATTATCATGGCGGATTAACAAAGCAGTGAAGTGCACTCTCGAATACTAATATTACTCCATTGCAATTGAATAAACTAAGACTAACTAAATAAGGATAACTAATGTTGTCACGTTTTGATACCTACACATGATCTCACTTTATTCCTAATTTACTTGAATAGTTTTAGACATGCAGAAGTTAATTATGTGAACAGTAATCCTATTAGACTTTAACTAGGGTTTATGATATTATCTCTCTAATTCTTGTTAAACCAATTACCTAATGTTCGAGTATTAAAGGTCGCTTAAGATCATCCTTAATTATTATGAGCAATTCATAAATACGTCTACTTGTAAATTGTATTAAAGCAGAATAGTAAAATTGGAGATAATAAAGTAATTGCAAATAATATATGCTTTCTCAAACCAATTACATGTCTCAAATATTTCTAGGGGACGTAATCCACTTGACCTAACTAAAGGATTTTAGCTAATTATAATAATAACTATCATAACAAAGAGTTTTAGAAAATTACATTGAATATTAACCTTAAGCCTTGCAAGTGATGGTTGTTGCGTTAAAAACACACTTAGAGCAAGTGTACTCTATCGCAGAAGTAGTATAAAAGATTATTGTATCCACAAGGATTAATTAACAAGTATCAAACTACTTAAGATTATTTATTATTTAGAATGACGAATAGGGAAGTTGTTTACGATAACTAAATACGTAAAAAGAAAATAGTAACGAACAAGAACAAAAGTAAAAGTTGTAATTTAATATAGGGAGGCCTAGGGTTTTGGTTTTATTTGCAATCTTTGATTCTCTATGTCTAGTTCCAATTGAATTTCATCATTCTAACTCAATTACCAATCCCTTTACAAAAACTATTAATCTGTTTGGTCATTCGTGATTAATATTATTTTTCCCAAATTAAACCTTTGTTTGGTCATGCAAAGAGTTGAAATTCTAGAAAAGCATGAATTACGAAAAGGTTGAATGATTGGAAGACTAAAATTAAGGTTTGGTCATGCAATAATTATAGTCTCATTTATCCTATAGATCCACCGATTAACTGCAATACGGCCGTTGATCAGCCAATTGATTATAAACATTCATAGGTTTGATCATTCCTACTTATGTGATAAAATCAATACGATAAAATTAATAGAACTAAAAATAGAAATTCAAAGAAGAAACTGGATCATAAAACTAAGACATATTAATAGGAATTTCAATTGCAAGATCAACCATAAACCCTAAAAGAGTATTTAGCTATACATCATCATGAAGAACACTAAGATAAAAGAAAAAATCATGAAATTAAGAATAGAAAATAACCCAAAAATACTTCAATTGGTGTTTTCACTTTACCTTGTTAAATCTCTACTCTGTGTCCTTCATTAATCTCTGCCGCAAAAAAAAACCTATATATATACCGCATGATTTCTCATTTCAACCAAGAAGCTCTATTTATATTCTTGTTGAATCCATTAAGACGCCCAAGATGTTATAAAATTGCTTCCGCTGTAAGCCTTTCTCTTCTCACCGCCATGCCCACTTGATTACAAAATGACAAAATCTCTAATTCTCCCATTTGAATTTTTACCGCCTATAGTTTTTGTCTTCTTGTATTCCAATGTCTCCAAAGTCAGGTGGTGGACACAAGCTTTCTTTTTGATTGGGCCATAAGTATGCTTTCTTTTAAGCTTGGGCTCGTTTATTATTTGCATAAAATAAGACAAAATGGTAAGCTAATAATAATAATAATAATAATAATAATAATAATAATAATAATAGTAAATAGTAATAGTAGTATGTACGTAACGGACGACCCCCTCTCTCTAGATTCAAAACTTCTCTGCCTTCTCTCTAGCTTGTATCACTGCCTTCTCTCCCTTTGATCCAAATCTTCTTCTCAAAATGTAAAGCCAATTAGCGGTGGTGTGAAGAGTGGTGGTTTCCCTCCACACTACCCTTCTTGTTCTGTTCCTGCTTTTTTTTTTTTTATGTGTGTTGCCAGATCTGTTTTCTCCTTTCCATTGTTGTCTCTGTCCATCTTCGTCTTCACTCTGTTATGTTTTTTCAACTTTGCTATGTCCTGTTTTTTCAATTTCATTATGTTTTCGCTTACTATTTTTGTTTTTTTCGATTTCGTACTGTTCTTTTTAGTTTTCAGATCTGGTCTTCAAATTCGTTTTTGGGTTTGATGTTGGTTGTTGTTTGCGTGGGTCACATGGTTTGACGGTGGGGTGATTGGCGAGGTTAGCTGCTCTGTTCACTACAGTTCAGGCGGCTTTGGTGTGTTTTTTCTGGCGTTTGTCTTCCTCCTCGCTGGAGGTCTGAGTTTGGTGGCTTCTACGGTGGCGGTTTTTGATTTCTGGTGGTTGCATTGCTGGTGACTGAGGTGGTGACATGACGGTGGGTGATTTGGTGTTAGTTGATGGCTGATTGATGTTTGGAGGCGAGGAGGAGGTGATTCGATGAGGTGATGTTGTCGTGCTTGGATTTGGCGACGTTGGTGTGGCCGGAGGTGACGTGGAATGGTGGGGTGGACGGAGGTTCAGGGTTGTTTGGGTCTGTTCTTGGCTTTGGGGTTTTGGTCTTGGCGTGCTCGAAAGGGCGATGTGCATAGACACTCCGTGTTGACGGTTGTGGTTGTTTTATCGTACCTTCAGGACGTATTGGTGTGGGAGGGTTAGGAGGTTCTGTTATTGGTGTTGAGAAGGGATGGTGGTGTTTGTCAGAGGCGGTGTCTTGGGGCAGGGGTTGGTGTTCGGAGGAGGTGTTTGGATGGTTAATGTCGTGTGTCACTGGTTTCTCCACGATACTAGAGTCGCTGACCATTTTCAAATCTGGTGAGATTTGCAGGACTCTTTGAGTCGCTGAGGGGTGTTCAAATCTGTTGAGATTTGCAGGTCTCTGGTATCTGGTCGAATTCTACGGCATCGATGTTGATTGTCGGTTCTCTTTCTACCAGTGTCCCCCAACCTTTGATCTTAGGTGCTGCTTGCTAGATCCTGATGGGCCGAGTAATTTTAATTCGAGTTCGGAAGTTAGTGTCTAGTGGTGTCTCCTAGGGTTGGGTATGGGTTTTCTCTGGTGGGCTTAGTGAATCTCGTTTGGGGTATGTGTAGGGGTGGTTTGGGGTGCTGCTTTGGTGTACTGTTGTTTGGTTAAAGTGTTTTATCACTTTACCTTTCGTTGTATGTTTTCAATAATTCCTTATACTTCTTGTTGAGGAATTGTTCTTTAATAAAATTTAGCCGGTTCAAAAAAAAAAAGTATTATGTACGTAGTATATATTTAGCTTTAAGTGATTCAAAAATTGAATTTGTATATTTTTATCTTTTCTTCTCTTTTGTATAATATAGAGCAAATCAAGTGAATTATTTATATAATAATAAATAATTACTCCAAATTAGCACAAAATATATCTACATAAAATATACTAGATTGGAGTTTATCAAAGGTACCCCTATGGATGGAGGTAGACCTTCCCTTGAGAGCTCATGCTCTTCATGCTCCTTTGGAATGCTCCTGCCGTTTTTAATGAATTCAAAGATGTGTAAAATGTGGTGGAGAAATGCTCTATTTATAGGCTTTTTGGCTTGGACTTTACGCACCATTGTAACACCCTAACCTGAATGCTCATATTATCTTAGTTTTATAAGATGATTAACTTTGTTGATTAAAAGTTGAGGATAGAAATAGAAGAATATTATAATTTAGGGTACTCACAAATTACATTCCTAGAAATTTAATTAGCATACAAAGGCATTAGATGAAAACCATTTCCTAGTGACTTATACATTTTTATGTCTTAACCTAGAGAATAAACATAAAATTGAAATACTATACACCTTCCCTATGTGTCCTAATTAGAGTGAGGCTTCACCGGAACACGAACACTTGAGAAACTGAGCTCCCAAGTGCCTAGTCAAATAACAAATAACAGGGTAACTTTTATTTTTGAGTAAATAGGAAAATAAAACAACCAAGTAACATACAAAGCATTTAAGTCATTAACTCATACACTAATTGCATGTTGTCAATTATACAACACTAAATCATAAGTCACTAATTATACATCATCAATAATGAATCACCAATCACATATCATCAACAATAAATCACCAATCACACATCACCAGTTATCATTTAGTTATCTCATACAACTCATCAATTCATTCATGGCATTTCACAATTATGACCCAATAGAGTCGACCTTTATATGCTAGTGGTACCGACCTACTTATCCATATTTTGGGGTGTCAGAGAACTTACGCTGAACACTGCCCACATCATCCATAATCATCATCCATAGTTTTAGGGTGAACTCACATCATCCATAAACATCATCAATAAAAAGCTAAATGTATGCAATGCCAATAAATCACATAATCAACATACATGACTCAAAACAATTTCCACATCATTTTGGATATTCACACATTATCCACAACATTCATACATCATCTATTTCATTTATGAATTTATATTCATTTGCATCATATTCATATTTCATAAAGAAACTCATCATCATCATTTATCAATTGAACACATCAACCAAACTTATTCATCTAAGCACATTAACTGATTCTCCTTAATTAAGAATTCACTAATTAACATCAAACAATCATATCATATGATCAATAGTTAGGAATTATACGCACCAAGTAAGCTCCACTTAATTAATCACAACATGCCATTAATATTTCATCCATCATACACGCGTATAAGGTATCCAATTAAGACTCATCAATTTGCAACAATCCATAAGACATAATCACTATTTATCACCTTGGTTAATCATCATTAACTTTCTTTAATCTCCAAAAAAATTCAATTCAAAATCCATTACCAAATTCATCATAAAAATAATGATTTAAACTGATCTAAACTCACCTAATAATTAGTATTAAGTAGTATAAATATTAGGGAACAAAAGGAA
This sequence comes from Trifolium repens, assembly GCA_030408175.1. Taxonomy (NCBI): domain Eukaryota; kingdom Viridiplantae; phylum Streptophyta; class Magnoliopsida; order Fabales; family Fabaceae; genus Trifolium; species Trifolium repens. The sequence goes on along the minus strand of CP125845.1, from coordinate 32,433,806 downwards.
TCAGCAAAACGGACCTAACAACACATAACAACGCAAAACATAGTTGCATGACTATGATTTGCGCATGAAGCGCCAGCATCAGCACATGAGGCTAAAAAAATATGCATACAGAGAGTATTTGCGCATGAGGCGCAAAAGCCAGCATCCACATGCACATTGAAGGTGGAAAAACACGAGAGGGGAAGGGGAGGTTGAATTGTGTTATAGGTTTGTAACACCCAAACCCATAATTATATAAAATATGCCTTTATAAAATATTACTCGAGAATACGCAACGAAAATAAAATTTGATTTACAAAAGGTTTGGTTCGAGTATTACATCGTGCACATAAAAGCTTACCAATAACTTAATTAGTAAAACGATTATTGTACAAAATAAGTTTATAAGAAACTACATCTTTAAATACATTGGAAATAAGAAGCAAGACTCTAAATATACATTATAGAAATAATCTCTATCCCCGTGTCATGATCAGAGCAGAGCTTCACCAATGACTGGAACACAATATAACCTGAGAATCTGGATCCCAAATCCAGCACATACACAAAACAGAGGGTTAGATAATATAACCATAAAAGAAACTAAGTACAAGCACACACTTAATACTTTGGACATAGCATGGTCATGTCTAACAACTCATTCCATAAACAAATATCAATCTCATATCATTCATATTTCATATTCATATAAAACACAAAGCATCATAATAATATCACATTTTCAATCAATTGACAAGTATACACATCATCATCAATTATCAATTATTATTACACATCTCATAATACGCTCAATCATAAATATCATATTATTCAACCATTCGCAATTATAATGGAATACAATCTCAATTATCAAATAACAATTAGAGTGCACAACTCCCTAATGCAAACTAATGCAAACACATAATGTATGTCACCCTAGACATATCTAATGCATGTGGTACCCGCATCAAATTAGGATAAACATATATCCATCGCATCAAGTCAGTTTTAAGTCATGGGGGACATCGCATCAAGTTGACTCATGAATGCATGAATGTATACATACCATATAATGATGATCCACTAAACAACTACTCATGAATAATAGGCCGCTCAACCCTATTACTCCTCCCCAATTCGCATCAAATTCACATTATCATATCATCATTAAGGTATACATTCAAGCAAGATATAACACACCTAATATCTTAGCTAATCATAGCTCATCATTTCGATTCCAATCAAATACATACATAAAAGCATATTATCATCATACTAACTCAAGATTCAATCAATCCAAATCTATAACATGTTATAAGACCAAATCTAACCATGTTATAAGCTCATAATCATCATACATCATAAAGAAATTTCTCAAAATTAAGCTACGCTCGCTAAGCGAGCATCTAGCGAGACCTGGCGAAGAAATAAGTGAGAAAAGGCAGAGTGGTCGTCGCTCAGGGCGAGGCCTGGCGACGGACCTCGCTACTGCTCGCTAAGCGAGCATTCAAATTCTGGGTTCGTTTAATAAGAACATGAATCCTCGCTGCAGCGAGAACTTGGTCGCTGAGCGAACAAGCCCGGAATCTGATACTCTGCTCTCGGGTTCAACATGGAAACACATAAAAATCACATTTTTGAAGTTATAAACTTTTAAAGCTATCACCTTTAAGCATATATATCATGTATAAACTTAGAAGTACAAACTTTAGCATCATCAAACATCATTCCAAGCCAAAAGTAATGATTTTCATGTATTTATTCAAAACTTCATAACAACATAAAATTCTTCACAAACATCTACAAATTCCCATTTCAAAACCCCAAGATTCATAATTTCATATTGCAATAAACTCAATAATCATTAAATCATGCATGTTAGACTACGAGGCTAACCACTTAGAGGGGGGTGAATAAGTGGTTCCGTTAACCAATTGAGTTTTTAAAAAATTGTTCGGTTAAACGTGCGTGCGGAAGCGACTCCGGGATCGGTAGTCTCTTTGCACCGTTTTGACTTATTGAAAAAGTAACTAAGCCGATAAAACGTATTGAGGAAAAGTCGATCGGAATAAGATATTCAAAAACTAATTCAATTAACAACAACGTTTCCAAGCAAGTTATTCGATTCTTTCAAAACAATTCACAACACAAGATAATAACAATTGAATCCTTGTGAACACTTACGAACACACAAATTCAATTGTTTACGAATATAATGAAAGCAATAAAGAATGAAAGTAATGCAATCAACACACGAGGATTTGATTAGGGAGTTCCCCGGATTTCGCGTCGTCCACGCGTATGTCCGAGTACGTCTCCCCCCAAATAACCAAACGGGTTATTTGAGATATGTATAGAATGAAAAACAACTTGAACACAAGTGCACAAATTACAAAGCAATCAATAACCCTATTGACTCGAAATGTAAAACTATGCAAACCCTCAATCGACGAACGAATCTTCACCCTCTGATTCCAACGATCCTACCCGTGCAACTCCTTGCAACGATCGTCCAGCTGAGTCCTTCGATTCTTCTCAATTGATCCTCCAAGATATCGAACAATCTTGGATCCCTAGTGAGCAATCCAACCTCCTTGCACAAATCAACCCGATCGCGAATCTGCTTCACCACGAATCGCACCGAACGTTATCGACCAAGCGTACAACTCCTAAATGATTGATCCCATACTCAATCTTCAATTGTTGCAACTTGATGGAAGATGATGATCTTGTGAAGGATAACACTTTGATCCCAATTTTTCACCCAAATTGTATCCAAAGTGTTTTACCCAAAGCACTTCTTGCTCTCTCAATGATTCTCACTAGATTTCTCAGTTGTGTTCAGTTACTGTGATTGTTTCATTACTTACAAAGGAACCCACACATTGCTATTTAAAGAGAAAATAGAATGAGCAAATTTAGGCATAATTTTCAGTAGATGTATCGATACAAATGATTGTTTGTATCGATACAAAGCCCTTGACCAACGTTCAATTTTGAAAATCTTGACCTTTGTATCGATACAAACACGGGATGTATCGATACAAACATCAGAATCTTGAAATCTTGACTGATATGTATCTAAGCATGCAAGCATGCTTCGAATCATATGAAGCTTGCTGGTTTTTCAGAACATATACACATGTATCGATACATGCAAGCATGTTTCGAATCATATGGAACATTCTGTTTTTGTATAGAAGCTTTTGTATCGATACAGAGCCTGTGTGTATCGATACAAAGTGCTCAAAATGTACCAGAACAAGTTTCAGGACATTTGTATCCATACAGAAATGTATGTATCGATACAAAACACCAAAAAGTCAGTTTTTCAAGGTTTTGAAAATAGTTCTTTGTTGTCAAGTCATTTGTAAAGTTTGCCAAAATATGTTCAACCTATTTTCATGTGTTTTGACAATTATTAAAACATGAGGATGAACTGGTGCACTTACATTCTCCCCCTTTTTGATAATTGTCAAAACTATGCATAAGCTAAACTAAGCCTATACCTATTATGCAAATAAAAATAGCAATGATATACAGACGCAAAAACAACACCAAGGCTTAATCACAAAAGCTTGCTCCCCCTGAGTTGATGCCATAATGCGTTTGATGATCCTTTAGCTTGTGCATCCAAATCTCTCCCCCTTTGACAATATCAAAAAGAAGAAGAGAGCACATTAGCAGTAACAAGTCCAAGCAAATTTTCCATCTATTAAACATATCGTGCACTTACATTTGTCGAAATGCACTTTATGATATAGTATCCTAATCAAAATAATTACATATGACGATATGCCAAAATATATCAATGACGAATACCAAATATCATGATAACACATGGAATGTAGAACAATAAACCATAAACCAACTCATGATTATTTAAAACACATCGACATTTTTGTAATAAAACATACCAAAATATGGGACGAAATAAACAAAACAATGCAACAAATAGTTACATATAGAGGTAAACAAACATATAAAACCTAATATGAACTTAATAAGATAGTTGTGATGATCTTTGTCAAATCCCCATTTAAGACGTATGAGTCTCAAAAACTTATCAATATTTTTGAGCAAAAATTCTTGGAAATGGAGGATTAGACAACTATCAAAACTAATATCATATTAAGATAGAAATTGTATGTATATGAACACAAACACAAATGCTAAACAAAATATGTATAAAGTAAAGTTAAAGAGTAGAATCTTCCCTTAAGTATTGGATGAAGGAAGTGATCAATTTCCACATCGTTTTGTGTTGGGTTGAGTCCTATCTTTTCACCTTCCTTGTTTGTAAGTCTTGAGCCACTCGTTATCAATGTCTCTCATCAATGGCTTCAAGACGCTTACCTACATGCTTAGACATTTGAAATAGGTCCCCAACTCATATTGGGTCCTAGTTTGTTAGTAACAACATTATTGTCTAACTTAGGTAACCATTGCAATTTGCCTTTTGGTACCAAAATTTTTCGAGCATGACATTTTGCAATAGTATGTCCCTTAGTACAACAATAATGACATATAACATTGGAATGATTCGTGTGACCCGAAATTTTACTTTTGGGATTCAATTTCCTTTTAACAAATTTGTCATTTTTAGAAGGCCTAATCTTAGGCTTGTTAAAATTCTTTGGTATATCCACAAAAGTAAATTTGGATACAAGGGCTTCATCTAGTTTGGCTTGAAGGGTTTTCACCCCTCCTTGCCAAACACAACAAGCATCACAATCATTCCTAGATGACTTGTGAGCCTTATCTAATTTGGCTTGAAGGTTTTTCACTTCTCCTTGCCAAATACAACAAGAATCACAATCATGCTTTGATGAAGTATCATCTTCAAACTCATCTTTTGAATTAACCATGGTAAGTTTTAATGCCTCTAATTCATCTTGTAATTTTACAATTTGTGACTCTAAAAGGGAAATCACTTTCTTCCTTTTAGCCAATTTCTTAAATGCATTAGTGGCTTCACCATATAGTTTTTCAAAAGCGTTTTGAAGTTCATCATATGAGGGACTATCATTAGAGATAGAGCTAGAATCACTTACTTGACGTTTGTGATGTTTCTTGCCTTTACTAGGTGAACCGGTCATGAGTACCACATGAGCACGTTCTTCATCCTCTTCACTTGAGCTCTTGGACCTAGATCCATCTTTGCTTGCACTATCCCAAGCAACATAAGCTCTTTTACCTTTGTGATTTTTCTCGGAGGACTTTCCCTTTCTTTTGTTATAGAATGGACATTCCGGTTTTAAATGATCCGATTTGCCACATTCATAACACTTTCTACTAGGCTTGCTCTTCTCATTCTCTATATCATCCCTTGATTGCTTTCGTGACTTGGGACCATTTTCCTTTGAAAACTTTATACCATGTACCTTTGCATACTTGTAAAATCTTCGAAGAAACATTTCCATTTCATATTCTTCCCACTCTTCATCACTTAAGCTACTATCCTTTTGCTCTACCTTTTTGGACTTGGTGGACTTTGAAGTAGAGGTCTTTAGAGCTATAGATCTCTTGTCCTTTTCCTTTTCCTTGTCATTATGCTTTACCTTCTTTTCATTTTTCTCATGCTTTTCTAACAAGTTTAGTACTTGTTCATGCTCCGTGAGTTTGCCAAACAAAGTTGTAAGATTCAATGAAGTAAGATCGTTAGCTTCCTTAATCGCGGTGACCTTAGGTTGCCAATTCCTACTAAGACATCTTAGAATTTTGTTAGTAGCATCTTGGTTGGAAATTGGTTTTCCCAAACCGTGTAACTTGTTGGTGATTTTGATAAAGCGTTGTTGCATATCCTCGATGGATTCTCCATCTAGCATATGAAACAACTCAAATTCTTGTGTCAAAGTATTAATTTTGGATATCTTGACATCATTGGTACCCTCAAAGTGAGTAACCAATGTGTCCCACATTTCCTTAGCCGATTCACAATGCGACACATGATAAAATTGATCAATCCCAAGGGATGATATTAAAATGTTTTGTGCCTTCGCATCGTAATTGACTTTCTTCTTTTCCTCATCCGTCCATTGTGCCATTGGCTTATTTGCGACAACACCATGAGCATCCGTTATAGTTGGAGCAAACGGACCATTCTCAATGGCATTCCACACTTCACTATCAAAAGAATTGATATGAATACGCATGCTACTTTTCCAATAGTCAAAATGATCTCCATTGAATACCGGAGCCCTATTATACGCCCCTTTTGGTGCAAAAGCCATGTTGTCTAATAATAGGCACAAATTACTCGGTTTAATCGTTTAAAATCAACCGGGCTCTTGATGCCACTTGTTAGACTACGAGGCTAACCACTTAGAGGGGGGTGAATAAGTGGTTCCGTTAACCAATTGAGTTTTTAAAAAATTGTTCGGTTAAACGTGCGTGCGGAAGCGACTCCGGGATCGGTAGTCTCTTTGCACCGTTTTGACTTATTGAAAAAGTAACTAAGCCGATAAAACGTATTGAGGAAAAGTCGATCGGAATAAGATATTCAAAAACTAATTCAATTAACAACAACGTTTCCAAGCAAGTTATTCGATTCTTTCAAAACAATTCACAACACAAGATAATAACAATTGAATCCTTGTGAACACTTACGAACACACAAATTCAATTGTTTACGAATATAATGAAAGCAATAAAGAATGAAAGTAATGCAATCAACACACGAGGATTTGATTAGGGAGTTCCCCGGATTTCGCGTCGTCCACGCGTATGTCCGAGTACGTCTCCCCCCAAATAACCAAACGGGTTATTTGAGATATGTATAGAATGAAAAACAACTTGAACACAAGTGCACAAATTACAAAGCAATCAATAACCCTATTGACTCGAAATGTAAAACTATGCAAACCCTCAATCGACGAACGAATCTTCACCCTCTGATTCCAACGATCCTACCCGTGCAACTCCTTGCAACGATCGTCCAGCTGAGTCCTTCGATTCTTCTCAATTGATCCTCCAAGATATCGAACAATCTTGGATCCCTAGTGAGCAATCCAACCTCCTTGCACAAATCAACCCGATCGCGAATCTGCTTCACCACGAATCGCACCGAACGTTATCGACCAAGCGTACAACTCCTAAATGATTGATCCCATACTCAATCTTCAATTGTTGCAACTTGATGGAAGATGATGATCTTGTGAAGGATAACACTTTGATCCCAATTTTTCACCCAAATTGTATCCAAAGTGTTTTACCCAAAGCACTTCTTGCTCTCTCAATGATTCTCACTAGATTTCTCAGTTGTGTTCAGTTACTGTGATTGTTTCATTACTTACAAAGGAACCCACACATTGCTATTTAAAGAGAAAATAGAATGAGCAAATTTAGGCATAATTTTCAGTAGATGTATCGATACAAATGATTGTTTGTATCGATACAAAGCCCTTGACCAACGTTCAATTTTGAAAATCTTGACCTTTGTATCGATACAAACACGGGATGTATCGATACAAACATCAGAATCTTGAAATCTTGACTGATATGTATCTAAGCATGCAAGCATGCTTCGAATCATATGAAGCTTGCTGGTTTTTCAGAACATATACACATGTATCGATACATGCAAGCATGTTTCGAATCATATGGAACATTCTGTTTTTGTATAGAAGCTTTTGTATCGATACAGAGCCTGTGTGTATCGATACAAAGTGCTCAAAATGTACCAGAACAAGTTTCAGGACATTTGTATCCATACAGAAATGTATGTATCGATACAAAACACCAAAAAGTCAGTTTTTCAAGGTTTTGAAAATAGTTCTTTGTTGTCAAGTCATTTGTAAAGTTTGCCAAAATATGTTCAACCTATTTTCATGTGTTTTGACAATTATTAAAACATGAGGATGAACTGGTGCACTTACAATGCAAAGGTACCATTTTTATCAAATGAAAACACCCACCCAAAAGAAAAGAGTGTAGAGAGTTTGGGAATGGAGAAATAGACATTCTCCCCTCTCTATGCTCACTCTAGTTATATTATCTAAACCTCATACCTTGGATTAGTTGGATACTTTACTCCTCCATTCCTAGCTTCAATCCTTAAGCTTAAGCTCCTATTTGTTCTTCCATTAATCACTATTTTCTTCCTAAACAAGCTGCTATATTCAGAACACGATTTCTCCCACCTCAGACCTTATTTCGACAATCCCCACGGTCCAAAGTTGCGTTTGGGTGTTGTGAACCTACCCTCAAAATCTCGTCAAGATCCAACCGTTAACGAATCGGGAATTTAAGTTTTAGTGAGGCTGCTGTTTGGAAAACGGGATTTGTTTCTCTACTCTCATTCTTTCTCTATTTCAAAACCCTCTCTCATTTCTCTTTCTTCCTCCACCAAAATTTGTGACAAATGAGCTTCTCTCTCTAATTTTCCCCTTTTATAACTAGGTTACCACTCATCAATTACCAAAACACCCTTACTAACTTAACCTAGGCCCAATACCAAAGCTCAATTCTCAATCTATTATAACCTTACTCTTTATTACTCATCTCATTCTATTAATAAATGAAAACCACATAATTAATACTAATTAATTCCTTCTAATCCTAATTAATGGCTCTCAACTAGATTAATGATTCTAATAGATTACTAAACTACCCTTCACTTAGACAGAACATAATTATTCATAAAATCACGAAATCACATATATTCAGTTAAATAAATATATAAATATATAATCACACAAAAATCCTATTTATTAAAATACGGCTGTTACAACTCTACCCCCCTTAAAGAATTTTCGTCCTCGAAAATTTCACGCAAAAGTTACAACTTCCAAGTTCAAGAATCAAAGATCAATCAATAATAATCAACGGTTAAAACCATATCAAATAAATGTAATATTCATACCAATTGCATACAATACCAAAATGGACAACACCTAATCATGGCACTACCTCATATTGTTACAAATTATATACACAGAATGATATGATATTTCAATCAACAAAATAACATGTCTCACACTCCAAGTTATGGCTTCAACATAATTTAAAACTAATACAAACTCTCATGCCATTGATGCGCACATAATAAAGTCATACAAAATTACGAAACTAGCATAACCCTAAACATATTATGGAGTACCAAATAACTCAATCTCACAAAGTCATTTATAATCATTACATATACATATTCATCGCAAAATCTCAAGTTCACAAAACACGGTCAATACATTCTATAAAAAAATCATTTTCCTCATCTCTTAGCAAACTCTAGACACTACCAAAGTTTGACAAGATTAGTATCATCCAATTAACACAATCATGTCTATCCATTAACAAGAGATCAAGGACGGCCAGTTCCTTAATTTGTTAATAAATGGGCAACGATCATGATGGTGGTTCAAACCATCCTTACCAAGCTACGATAGTGTTTTCTTAATCACGAAACACATAAGCATACGAAAGCATATCACATCGTCTAGCATAAACATTTAATTAGCATACATTGCCTCTAAACTTAAAAGTCAATAATCAACTTAAAACAAGAAGATAGATATTCCACAACAATAAATCTTAAGAATTCAACCATTCTTACCAAACAAGGACATTCACACCAAAACATCACATTTAAAATCATTTAATGACTAATAAGAGAAACAATTATGGAGACATAGATCATCCACACATAGATTCATACATTTCAAAATTCATCAAAAGAGGATATCACAATTTGACAAATCCGTAAAGTCATTGAAAACATGTTTACGAAAATAGCACATTTGAAAGATTCATTCACAATGCACAATTCATATAGTTACTCACATAGAAATCATGGTAAAGGATATTCAAATAATCTACAATTAATCTATCATGTTGTATTCATCTAAAATATCAATAATTCAAAAAATAACACATTGCCAACATATGCATAATCTACACAAGGACACACAAACTAATACATACATGAATTCTCTCATTCTTAAATCATCAATCTAAGAGTTTGGTCATGGTAAAAGAACAAACATTTCATAACAACGAATTCCAAATAGCTCAAAGATTCACATTCATATACATAAATCATGCAAGGAAACAATTAACTTAGCATGATAATCAACCTAATCAAATAAGATCATCAAATTTCGCATCACATTGAATTCATTCTCGAAATTTCTCAAAAGAAAGAATGATACAATTAACTACTCCTTAAAAGACATTGCAACAATTTACAAATATAGTGCATATCATTACCCATCAAACACAAATCATTCTAAGCATACTTATCACTTAAATAATTTCAAAAATACTTCAACAATGATTAACAATAAATATTCGTAAGACAAATCAAACGCACAAGTGTTTATTCTATATTGCACAAGAGCATGACACAACATTTCACATAAGCATATCATACAAGATAAATAATTATCTTAACACGACACTCAATCATCTACACAAAATCATGAAAGCATTTAAAGAACATACAAGTCTTCTCCAAATTTTAGAAAATTACAATCACATCAAAACAAGAAAAGATAAGTATTCCATAGCACCAATTCTAAAGCTCAACGAATCATACATACATAAGTATATTCATGCAAGAGAAATAATCTAGCTTAATCATGGTAATTAACATGGTAAAATAAAATAGTAATTTCTTACATCACATTTTGACAAATTCATTCACAAGGATATAGTATAACTACTTACTATAACTCACAAATAACAAGTAGACAAATTAATCTTCATGGTGATAATATAACATATGTCATATAAGGCAAAACATACGTCAAACATATCCTATAATTCATTAATATTCTACTCTTTCCATTTTCATGAAAAACTAGTTTCATTCACTCAAAAGAAAATAATATAGATTTTCAACATCATTCACATCATAAGGAATAGCTACTAGTTTTAGAATCATCATATATCATAAAGCATTATGCACAATAATACACATAAGAGCATGTTCAAATATCAAACCATTACTATCTTTGCATTTAATCTACTCACGATAACATACAAGGAAAACAAATAGTCTCATATTCACGCAACTAAAGCAAAACATCATTTATTATTAATCAACGAGAATACAATCACATCTTGTACTAATTTAGGCATATGAAGTTATAAGCTAACATAGAAGCATAGTAATAATCATGAATTAACTTCCAAACATGAAGTAAAAATTATAGATGCTATAGTTATTGCCAAATTAAAACACAAGTTCCAAGAGTCAAGTAAAACAACATACTAACGAGGAACTAACAATAAAATTCATGAAATCAACCTCACACATAATCAATGAGTTATTCGAATACATAGAATTCACCAATACATGTTCATCTTAATAGATCACAATCCTTTCATGAATATTCACCAATAATCGTCATGTTAAAGCATTCAAGTAATTTCACTATTGCATTCATATTCATAAATTCTCAAATAATTCCACGGATACATACATACATACATACATATCATCATTTAATTACTTCAATCATACTACAAAGGCAATCATCATAAATAAATTATTACAACATTCATTCATGACATATGCATAGACAATAACACTTATTTCATATAACATAGATTTTCACTAACGAAGAAATCTATACTCATATACGAATATAATCATTTTAAATAGAGCAATAACAAGAAGACATTATCATTTAAGTCATTACCTTGAAATAAAAACAACAATCATGAATGCATATTCATCGTCAATCATGGACAATTATATCATGTTATAATCACTCATTTATCATGAAATCACAAATAAATAAAATCATATCAAAACTTCACAAAGATTATAGCTTTAAGCACATACAACTATCATAATCATAAAAGAATAACATTCATCATGAATCAATATCAAAGAATACATACTCATTACTTGACTTAATAACTTATGACTAAGATAATTATCAATCTCATCAAGAACTCACCAAAAGAATAGATACCATAATCTAATTCATATCACTCATAGTTCATGAATAAACAATCACCAAATAAATTCATAAAATAAACGCATCACAACTTATCGACATTTATGAAACAATAGATTCATAAGTCAACACCAATTAAAACACAAGTTTTAGGGATCAAGTAAAACATATGTCAATAAGCAATAAAAACAAGTTTCAATAGATTCATGGCTTAAATATGTAAACAGTCCCTGCACTTAGGGGTCGTTTGAATTTCAGTCCCTGCATTTCAAAAACCTTTTAAAGTGGGCCTGCACTTTCAGTCAAGTTTAAAAAAGGTCCCTGGGCTGACTATTTTGCTTATGTGTCAAAAAATTTGTCATTTGTCACTGATGAGTGGGATTGAAAGATGCTGACTCACTAAAAAACAATTCAAAAGGACAGAATTGTCCTTCTTCTAATAAAGATCATGAACTTGCAGATTTGGGAACACCCAAAGCACCAAACTATGGCTTCTTCTCTTAATCTCTCCACACACTTCTTCTTCATTGCAACGGAGAACAAGTTATAAGGAAAAAAATTCATCTTCGGTGCTACATAAAACAAATAGTGTATTGGCATCATGGTTGTAAGGTGTTCCCAAATCTGACCCCTTTTCTCCCAAATTATTTTACTTCAAAATCGTTCCACTCAAAAAGTTTGATGTCATCCGATTCAGCAACAAATGAAGAACGAAAATCTGAAATCGTTCCCTTCAAGAAGAGAGAACGAATTTTGACCTTCTTCTCTTCAACTTTTGTTGTTGTTGTTGTTGTTCTTCTTCCATTTGAAAAATCCCTAATTTCATCTTCAATAATCCTAATTTGTATTTTGTTTTTCGATTTTCAGATCTAAGATTTATGAGCTTCAATAGTTGTTGTTGTTGTTGTTGTCAGTTTGCTGCATTTTGTTGAAGGTATTGGGATGCGAGAATGAAAATATTGGATTTATGAAATTTTTATGATGAGACAAGATGAACATAATGAACAAGATGAACATTATAAATCTGCGTTTTTGTGATGTTCTGGATTTACGGGATTTGGGATTTGAAGATTTATGAGGAATCTGTGTTTAAAGGGATTGGAGTTTGAAAATTGATGAGGGGTTGGAGTTTGAAGGTTGATGAGGGATTGTATAATTTTGGGTTCTGGATTTTAGTTTCAAGAAGTAAGGAGGAGGAAGATTGGAAGAAGGGCAATTTTGTCCTTTTGAATTGTTTTTTAGTGAGTCAGCATCTTCCAATCCCAATCAGCAGTGACACATGTCAAAAATAGTGACACATCATCAAAATAGTCAGCCCAGGGACCTTTTTTAAAGTTGACTGAAAGTGCAGGCCCACTTTGAAAGGTTTTTGAAATGCAGGGACTGAAATTCAAACGACCCCTAAGTGCAGGGACCTTTTGCATATTTAAGCCTAGATTCATCATACATCCGCAAAATGATTAATAGTGACTAATGTGCAAGTGTAACAATAAAATTACATCACAAGAGAACACAACTGATACACAAACACAACTGACACTATGCTCACTTAGCCTGATTGCACAGACTTGCTCTGATTGACACACGACACACACATAGCTCACTATGTCCGAGGACAACCGGAGCTCTAATACCAAATTGTAACACCCAAACCCATAATTATATAAAATATGCCTTTATAAAATATTACTCGAGAATACGCAACGAAATTAAAATTTGATTTACAAAAGGTTTGGTTCGAGTATTACATCGTACACATAAAAGCTTACCAATAACTTAATTAGTAAAACGATTATTGTACAAAATAAGTTTATAAGAAACTACATCTTTAAATACATTGGAAATAAGAAGCAAGACTCTAAATATACATTATAGAAATAATCCCTATCCCCGTGTCATGATCAGAGCAGAGCTTCACCAACGACTGGAACACAATATAACCTGAGAATCTGGATCCCAAATCCAGCACATACACAAAACAGAGGGTTAGATAATATAACCATAAAAGAAACTAAGTACAAGCACACACTTAATACTTAGGACATAACATGGTCATGTCTAACAACTCATTCCATAAACAAATATCAATCTCATATCATTCATATTTCATATTCATGTAAAACACAAAGCATCATAATAATATCACATTTTCAATCAATTGACAAGTATACACATCATCATCAATTATCAATTATTATTACACATCTCATAATACGCTCAATCATAAATATCATATTATTCAACCATTCGCAATTATAATGGAATACAATCTCAATTATCAAATAACAATTAGAGTGCACAACTCCCTAATGCAAACTAATGCAAACACATAATGTATGTCACCCTAGACATATCTAATGCATGTGGTACCCGCATCAAATTAGGATAAACATATATCCATCGCATCAAGTTAGTTTTAAGTCATGGGGGACATCGCATCAAGTTGACTCATGAATGCATGAATGTATACATACCATATAATGATGATCCACTAAACAACTACTCATGAATAATAGGCCGCTCAACCCTATTACTCCTCCCCAATTCGCATCAAATTCATATTATCATATCATCATTAAGGTATACATTCAAGCAAGATATAACACACCTAATATCTTAGCTAATCATAGCTCATCATTTCGATTCCAATCAAATACATACATAAAAGCATATTATCATCATACTAACTCAAGATTCAATCAATCCAAATCTATAACATGTTATAAGACCAAATCTAACCATGTTATAAGCTCATAATCATCATACATCATAAAGAAATTTCTCAAAATTAACCTACGCTCGCTAAGCGAGCATCTGGCGAGACCTGGCGAAGAAATAAGTGAGAAAAGGCAGAGTGGTCGTCGCTCAGGGCGAGGCCTGGCGACGGACCATGCTCGCTACCCCTCGCTACTGCTCGCTAAGCGAGCATTCAAATTCTGGGTTCGTTGAATAAGAACATGAATCCTCGCTGCAGCGAGAACTTGGTCGCTGAGCGAACAAGCCCAGAATCTGATACTCTGCTCTCGGGTTCAACATGGAAACACATAAAAATCACATTTTTGAAGTTATAAACTTTTAAAGCTATCAACTTTAAGCATATATATCATGTATAAACTTAGAAGTACAAACTTTAGCATCATCAAACATCATTCCAAGCCAAAAGTAATGATTTTCATGTATTTATTCAAAACTTCATAACAACATAAAATTCTTCACAAACATCTACAAATTCCCATTTCAAAACCCCAAGATTCATAATTTCATATTGCAATAAACTCAATAATCATTAAATCATACAAAGGTACCATTTTTATCAAATGAAAACACCCACCCAAAAGAAAAGAGTGTAGAGAGTTTGGGAATGGAGAAATAGACATTCTCCCCTCTCTATGCTCACTCTAGTTATATTATCTAAACCTCATACCTTGGATTAGTTGGATACTTTACTCCTCCATTCCTAGCTCCAATCCTTAAGCTTAAGCTCCTCTTTGTTCTTCCATTAATCACTATTTTCTTCCTAAACAAGCTGCTATATTCAGAACACGATTTCTCCCACCTCAGACCTTATTTCGACGATCCCCCACGGTCCAAAGTTGCGTTTGGATGTTGTGAACCTACCCTCAAAATCTCGTCAAGATCCAACGGTTAACGAATCGGGAATTTAAGTTTTAGTGAGGCTGCTGTTTGGAAAACGGGATTTATTTCTCTACTCTCATTCTTTCTCTATTTTAAAACCCTCTCTCATTTCTCTTTCTTCCTCCACCAAAATTTGTGACAAATGAGCTTCTCTCTCTAATTTTCCCCTTTTATAACTAGGTTACCACTCATCAATTACCAAAACACCCTTACTAACTTAACCTAGGCCCAATACCAAAGCTCAATTCTCAATCTATTATAACCTTACTCTTTATTACTCATCTCATTCTATTAATAAATGAAAACCACATAATTAATAATAATTAACTCCTTCTAATCCTAATTAAAGGCTCTCAACTAGATTAATGATTCTAATAGATTACTAAACTACCCTTCACTTAATAGCGAGCATAATTATTCATAAAATCACAAAATCACATATATTCAGTTAAATAAATATATAAATATATAATCACACAAAAATCCTATTTATTAAAATACGGCTGTTACAAGGTTCTTAAAAACGTTTCACAAAAATAGAGTTTGCAGCGGATTGAAACACAAAACACAAACAAAAGGTAAAGAGAGAGAGAAGCACACAAGAAATTTATACTGGTTCATCTCACAAGTTGAGAGTACTCCTGTCCCTTGCACTTCCAAGGGAGCTCACTATAATCACTAAAGATTTTAAATGCTCAAGCACACAATAGGAAACTTTCAAATGCTTAAGTTACAAAAACTAGAGACTTCTTATATTCAAGCACAAAGCAAGAGACTTCACTAACTTAAATGAGTTTAAGAAAATTGGAATCAAACACTTGATATACTATGAGAGGTGTTTACAAAATACAACTCTTACAAGACTTTGACTTTTAATCCTAAGATGTATCTAAAAGTGTTTGACAGATATTTCTAAGTGTCAGAACTTCAGAGTCTTATATGGCATGTAGAAAAACAGTCGTTTCTTCAATTGAGATATTCTATTTATAGAGAGATATTTGAAGATGACCGTTGCAAAGATGATAAGGTGTCAGCTTGAATTGTACAATCCTTGTCGTGATGAATTGATTCTTTATCAAGAAAGGTAATTCAATTCCACTACCTTGTCCGTTTGAAAAATGCTCTACCATTTGGAGTAATAATAGTACAATACACTCCACTAATGGATAAGGATAACATACTATAATTATTCCTCAAACATGGAAACGTCAAAGCCTTTTGATTATTCTCCAATCATTTGGACACAGGTGACGTCTTCTGACAATCATCAGCTTCTGTTGATCTTGCTTCTAAGAGGGCAACTTCTGCTTATGATAATCAACAACTTCTGATAGCTCTCAGAGTCTGTTGAGAGATGCTTCTAAGAACCTTTCAAGACAGAATTCTTGAGGGTCTGTTAGAGCTTCTGCCGTAGTTTCTCTGCTTCATTGTTCATAGTGATCATGAAAATTTTATCTTATGATCATGTACACTATAACAATTATCAGTAACACCAATTGTAATTTTTACACTTTGTTATCATCAAAACCTGCTATCCACTAGGAGAGCTTTGTCAGACCCACTTTGTTCCAACAATCATCACTCGTTATATTTTAACCTCAACATACATCATTCCATCAACAATCAATACCAAATGCACAAGATTCATTATCAATTCAACACTTTGAACATTTATGAAAGTTACTTCCATAACAACAACAGGGTATCAAGTTCATAGATTTTTCCACACAACACACATAGAAAATCACATAAATCACCAACTACAACATAGATTAACATATATGACACATTCATAGCATGTAAGATTCATAGCTAACATGGTATAATCTTCAAAATCTATATCCAAGGGTTTTAATCATAAAAACCCAACCTATGAGAGGGATGAAAGGATCTTGGGATATGAGAATGAATTTCATTCTCTCCCTTCATCAATCAACCTCTACCCATAAACAATAAACTCCCCTTACTACATGAAAAAAAGGAAAAATGGTGATTAATCTTCAAGACCTAAGTTATTCCTTCCTCTATGTTCTTATTTGTTCTTCTCTTCTTTCTTCAAAACCCTTTCTTTCTCTCATCTTCTCTTCTTTCTTTCTCTAGCTCTTCCTTCTCTCTACCTCCTTCTCAATCTAAATTTATGATCACTTCTCTCTCTGAAGCCTCCTTATATAGCCAAAGGCTAGGGTGTCCTCCACCTTGCCTAACTATCATTTTACCCTTACACTAAAATTGGCTCATACATGACCACACACTAGCCCAATAAATTGACATCCTAATTAACACATAAAACACACAAATATATGCCAATTAATTAAATTAAAACATAACACCAAATTAATATATTTGGGGTGTTACAACCATCGTGGCACGATTAATTATCTTTGTGGCACGATGTCTCACGGGTGTTCATCGTGGCACGATGCACCTCATCGTGGCACGATGGGATCTGATATTTTTCTAAACTATTGCTGATTTGCTTCAAAAAAATGTCCACATGAAAATAATTTTTATCATTTTATTTATCAAAAAAATGCTGAAATAAAACTTTTATTAATAAATTAAATTTTTTTAAAGGAATATTAAAAAAAAAAAATTCGTGAACATATGAACATCTTTATCCTTATTTTTATCATCTTCGTCATCTTATTCCTGAAATTAAAAAAATAAAAAATAAAAATATTCATTCAAATACACGTCTTCCAGGTTGCTTACATATCTTCACTATCATCTTATTCTAAAATTAAATTAAAATTTAAAATCTTAAAATCTCAATGAACCGTAAATTTACCACACCTAAAAATTTCCCAAATTCAATTAATAAAGGGTTCAATTCCCCACATTCTCATTGTCTTCTACTTCATATATACTCACACTACTTCATCATCACTTAATCATTTTCAATCTTAGTTTCTCATATTTCCGTTGAGCTAGACCTATATTCTAAATCCTCCACACCAACCACTCATCTCCAATAGATATCAACAAGAACCATACGTTTTCCAGCCTGCTTCGACTCTTGACGCCGTTCCATTTGGTGAGAGTGCATCTGATCCGCATCCTTTTCTCGACCTCATCCCACCACCACCACAACAAATTTCCAGTTTTAAACAACAATTTTCCACTTGAAAGATGCATAAATTGATACTGCCTCATTTTCTGTTTTAGGATTCATTGAAATTTTGATTTTTGAAGAAAATAATAGTGAAGATATGCAAACAACTTGGAAGTGTATTTGAGTGAACATATTTTTTTAATTTAAGGAATAAGATGATGAAAATGATGAACATAAGGATGAAGATGTTCATGTGTTCATGAATTTCTTTATTTTTAATTAATAAATAATATAAAAATTAAAAGCATTCCCAAATGTATTATTTCAACATTTTTTAATAATAAAAAGGATTAACATGTCCACTAATTTATATATAAAGGACCTAAATGGGTAAGAAAAAAAGATAAAAGATTGATGTTTTAAAAATAAATAAGATAAAAGACACTTTGTGTAATTTTGCCTCTTTTTTTTTTGCAATGAAGACTAACATGAAAACTCTCAACAATCGAACACAACTTTAAGGTAATGATGTGACACTCTAAATATCAAATCTTATTAAATAACAAATCACTAAGTGATAGTTAGAGTCACAAGTGTACGGCTTTATCGTTTGATAAAAACATCAATTTCACAGAGATTAAATGAATACAATATTATTTTTCTATATGATAACTAGCTAAAACATTGAATGTTTTCAGAATTGGTTTAATTATTTCGAGCATTTTATATAAGAAAATATGAAATTAAATAAACATAGCTTAAAATTACCGGTTGCCAAAAATTATTTAACTATGATTCCAATCTTTTATTACATTCTAACTTTGTTTAAAGATGGGATAAATTAAAGTAACTATATCCCCTCTCAGTACCGTCGACAAATAAGTGGGATAAGTGGGATAAAGTACAAGGTGTACATAAACCTTCACAAAGGTACAAAAATAATACACAAAAATAGAATAAAAAGAGCAATTATAGGCCCAAACAGAAAAATTAGAAAGGCTAAGAACCATCATATTGGCCCAAGACACTAAAACCTATAGAGACCCCCCAAAAAACTGGAAACCACCCCTGCAAAAAAAAAACAGTTGCACTGTAGATGCAGAGAAACTAGAACATCGGTTTGTTCCACCATCCATTCATACAAGAGACAATGGTTCCCTTTTTTATTTCTCAAAAATCAACACCATGATAAAACTTTGATTTCGTCAACCACCACATTGTGATCATATATTGAGAAAGTGAATTTGTACTTTCGTTTTCAATATTTGATTCTCATCAGATTTTCTTCCACACGCACAATCTTCACCTAATGCAAATTGCAATGGAATTTGGGGTTTAAATTCAAATTGATGGACATTGTGTGGAAACATAACTAACTTGTAACTGAATCGTTAGAAGGACAAAGATACCATGTTGAGAAAGTGAATTTGTACATTCATTTGATTTTCAATGTTTGAATTATTACAAAAGCTAATGAAGCAGATTGAAGGTCACTATATATAGCCTTCAATCCTAACTGCCTAGTAAATACCTTATTGCCAGTTCTACATACAGTGCCAGCTTAGCAATGGTGGCTGATTGATACATTCCTTTATACATACAATGCAGCTACTCTACATATACTAGTATGGATATACTCTATTATCATTTGTCCAGTCTTCAAAAATAGCTTTATTGCGACGACACTGTTGTTCTTATTAGGTTGGCTAAATCATAAGGTTAAATCAACCTGCAAACAACTAGTGGTAAATCTAGATGTGTAGATGCAACATGTTGTACAACATGTATAAGACATCTTCTTACTGGGTAAAGAACATGTTCAAGCAACATGTTGAAACAAGATGTCCTAGACATTTGTGTAGGACGTCTTGAACCAGAACACATTGATGAAGATTTAAAATATATCCATTAGCGCGCGTATCTTTCCAAACTTGTTACAGGCGCGAATCTTCAAATGACAGCTGATCTAAGGTTGTATAACAAGTTTGTTATCAATCTTGTATGTTAAGATATGATTTGTATCTTAATTAAATTAGATAAAGTTCAAATTGAATCTTTATCTTGTGAAGTTTGTTTTTAAAACAGAGTTTGTTTTATTAACAAAATTTCTATCGATTTGCATCTCAACATCTCTACAATCAAGAGGAGTTGTACATCTATAAATAGAGACTCAAAGCTAAAGTGAAAAACACCCGCAATAATTGAAGATTATGAGTCAAAGACTTGTGCCCACTGCGCAACATCATATCCGTGATTAAAGCTTAGATTATAGGTATTTAATTGCTAGGTTATCTACTTGTTGAATGAGGAATTCAACACAACTTTGAATACAACAAAGTATAGTTACGATCACTTGGGTTAGTGATTAGAGGAAGGTGAGCAGTAACTCATATTCAGAGGGAGTTAGCCCTTGGGTAGAAAATCACTAGGATTAAGAAAAGGCATACATGTCAATGGGCTTTGATGTGCGTTGTAAGATTAAGTATTAATTCATAGTAGTGAGGTTCCTTTCTTGGATTGGTATCCCTCAGATTAGGTATGGTTTACACTGAACTGGGTTAACAATTACTTGTGTTGTTTACTGCTTTCTATTTACTTTAGTATTATATTTCATAGTAAGCATTGATCCAACGTACAAGTTGTCTAATCACTTGTCTGAGACATCTGGTCAATTACACAGTTGTCTCAGACATTGTGTAAGACATTTGTCCTGCCAGAGAACAGAATTCCAATTGACATCAGAGCAGGCACCCGAACCTGCTGGGTGAGCTCCAGGGAGATAAATTTTGTTCAAGATGGACAAAGATGAAGGATCAATCAACAGACCACCAATATTGGATGGATCTAACTATGACTATTGGAAAGCACGCATGGTGGCCTTTCTCAAATCCATGGATAATAGAGCATGGAAAGTAGTTGTAAAAGGATGGACTCATCCAATAAGTACTGTAGAAGATGGCACCACAAGTCTAAAGGGAGAAGCAGATTGGAGTAATGCAAAAGAAACATAAGCTCTTGGCAATTCTAAAGCTCTCAACGCAATATTCAATGGTGTTGATAGAAACATATTCAAACTGATCAACACATGCACAGAAGCCAAGAAAGCATGGGAAATTCTCCAAACTCCACATGAAGGAACTTCTAAGGTTCGCATGTCAAAACTACAACTTCTCACCACAAAGTTTGAAAATCTGAAGATAGATGAAGATGAAACTATATCAGAATCCAACACTAGACTTCGTGATATAGCAAACTCATCCTTTGCCCTAGGTGAGAAGATGTCTGAAGAGAAGTTAGCAAGAAAAATCCTTAGATCACTCCCTAAAAGATTCAGTATGAAGGTAACTGCCATAGAAGAATCTCAAGACTTAAGCTCTATAAAGGTTGATGAACTAATTGGTTCACTACAAACTTTTGAGATGTCCTTTGATGATAAACCTGAGAAAAAACTCAAAAATCTGGCATTTACATCTGAGGAAAGTCCTTCTGAAGACAATCTATCAGAAGCTATAGCCCATATTAGCAAGAAGTTCAATAAATCCTTGAACAAGATTCAAGCAAGATGGAGGACAAATGTCCCCGACAAGACGTCCAACATTAGGTCAAAGGGCAAGCAAAAGGAGGACAACAGCTCTGAGCAAGATAGAGAAGTAAGGTGTTTTGAGTGTGAGGGATTTGGGCATATCAAATCTGAATGTCCCACCTTTCTCAAGAAACAGAAGAAGGGCTACATGTCAATGGGCTTTGATGTGCTTTGTAAGACTATGTATTAATTCATAGTAGTGAGGTTCCTTTTCTAGATTTGTATCCCCCAAATTAGGCCTAGTTTACACTGAATTGGGTTAACAATTACTTGTGTTGTTTACTGCTTTCTATTTACTTCAATATTATATTTCATAGTTAGCATTGATCCAACGTATCAGTTGTCTAACCACTTGTCTGAGACATCTGGTTAATTACACAGTTGTCTCAGACATTGTGTAAGACATCTTTCCGGCCAGAGAACAGAATTCCAGACACCATAAGCACAACAACACCATATTCCAGACCAGTAACAAACTCTTCACCTCTTAGTCCTTCGATCTCTATCTAAGTCATTGAAACATGTGGCTAATACATTTACAAGTAATATAATTCACTAAGATTAGATTAAAAAGACACGAAGTCATAATAATAATTATAAAAGATTGGAACTTACGAAACATCGATCATTAGATTCACTACAACCTTAGGTAAGGGAACTAACAATTCATGGTCATGAATCTCACGAAAAGGTACAACTAAAGCTTCCAGTAGAAGAAAATAATTTAAAACTAAAATAAGACTTTAAATTATAAAGTGAAAATAGATTAAAGAGTTTTTGTAAAGTTTACAAGTGAGGATCCCCCTTTTCATAGTAACATAGAACTGAAAACTGAAAAGTCAAGTTGCTACCGTAACACCCCAATTTTTAGAGATAGTTATTTATTTAAAATTTAATTAGTTTGATGTGTTTACGTGTTAACCAAGATAATAAGTGGGTAGAAGTATTGAATTAGTGAGAGAAACCGTAAGATAGAATTCATTTAATTAGTTTGATGTGGCATTTAAGATATATATGTGTGCATTAAAATCACAAGTGCAAAATTGATACAATTTGATTTTTTACTGCCTCGAATAATCATCGAATGTTTTTGTGTCATATGATACTTTTGCACTCTGTTTATTTTTTCAAAAAAAGATTATGTGAATCATAATATATAATAAATCATCCAATTACAAAATTAACGCAATCTTTTCTATTCAACTATTTTATCAACATCCAAAACTCATCCTACAACACCCACTACTTGGGCATAAACATGTTATCACCATCAATATGATGCATTATTCCAACAGATAACTTTACCATGGCTCGAAAAGAAACATTTCCCTATACTTTCATGAAAGGTTAAATAAATAATGAAATTAATTAAAAATAATGTTATTTAATTATTGCATGATGATAATAATTTTATTATTGGCTTTTAAATACTTAATTATTTATTTTTTGGAGTGCGTGAAATTGATATATAAACAGATCAAATTATATTATATTTTTTACATGTAAAGAAGAAAAATATGGCTAAAATTCTCAAGTTTATTTTTGTTATAATTTTATTTCTTTCCTTATTTCTTGTAGCAATAAAAGTTGGTGGTGGTAAGCCAAATTTTCATTGTTTTTATATTTACTTCTTAACTTCATAATTCATACACAACTTTTTATCACATCAGTCTTTTTTTTTTTTTTTTTTTTTTACTTTTGTCTTTTATCTATCAAAATGTGTCATGTTAATCCTTTTTATCATTTTGTTTACTAATAATTTTAATTTTTGAATAATTTTTAATTAAAAATAAAGAAATTCATGAAAATATGAACATCTTAATCCTTGAGTTCATCATCACTACTTCATCATCATGTAATCATTTTCAATCTTAGTTTCTGATATGTCCATTAAGCTTGAGCACGAATCTAAATCCTTCAAAGCAACCACTCATCTCCAATAGAGATTGAAATTCTGTTCTCTGGCAGGACATATGTCTTACACAATGTCTGAGACAACTGTGTAATTGACCAGATGTCTTAGACAAACTGTTAGACAACTGGTACGCTGAATCAATGCTAACTATGATTTAAAGTACTGAAGTAAATAGAAAGCAGTAAACAACACAAGTAATCACTACTACAAAAATGAGTTTTAATAGCGCCCATTTAATAGCGCTTATTTAAAAACCGCTATTAAAACTCAAACTGTAGCCTTTATAATAGCGCTTTTAGGAAACACGGTATCAAAGCCTTCAACAAACGGAACCTATAATAGCGCGTTCTGAAAAAACGCTATTAAATCCCAAAACGCATAGCATTATAATAACGCTTTTAAAAAAACGCTATTAAAGTCAAAAACACGCGCTGGAAAATTAATAAAAAAGGGTGGTGGGTGGGTTTCGAACCCTTGACCCCTTGGTTGCTGGAAATTGATTTTTTTTTTTTAATGGCGGCTGGAAATTGATAATTAATAATAATAGTAATATAAATATGTACTTTAAAAATCAATATAGAGATCACACTTCATATCGATTTCGTTTTCCCGCACTAAAATCAGTATCCTTCCTTGCTGCAAAACCCAAGATCGATCCTCAAGTTCAAACCGACGAAATCAGTATTCTTTGAAATTCATCGAAATTATTGAAACCCTAGAAACGAAATCAAGATTCTTTCTGCAATCCAATTCCTTCACACCCACAAGAATCGAACTCGTTCTTCTTCGCTTCGAAGTTCATCTTCCTTCAAGAACCCAGAAATCACTGTGAACCCATAACCCATAAATCCTCTTCTCTCCACCATATACCCAACAATTTAACTTTCAGAAGTTGTACTCGTTCGTCACCGTTCGTCGCTGTGCTCATCACAACTTGTTCGTGTTGTGCCGTCACAATTCAAACCGTCGTCATTAAGGTATGCTTAGACATAAGTTGCAGTTATATTTACATTATAGCTCACATTATACATGTATGAGAAAATTTAATTTGCAAAATTGATTTAAGTTAGAAGACACTGTTTTTAGGTGTGGGCTATTTAGCTATGATTTTTTTCAAAACTGTACTAATATTAGTGTTTGTTTGCTATCACTTATGTTGATTTGTTGCCATTGGGTTGGTATACTATTTTGTATATGATGAGTATATAAAATTGGTTAGTTGAATTAGGCCTGTGCTATTTTTTTATTGTTTTGTTCAAGAATTAATAAGGTTCTAAAACTGATATACATGATAAAAATCAACCTGAAATTGTAATTAGGTTAGAAAGATTGAATAGCAAGTGAAGTGAATCAAAGTTAAAGAAGAGATGGAAACTCAATTCAACATGTTTTCACTATTCTGTTCTGAGTTAAAGTGAAGTGAATATTTAGTTAAAGTGTCTCATAGATTTGTAGTGAAACTGAAGCTCATAGCATGTAGTTAAAGTTTTTATATAGAGTTCTTATTTAAAACAAAGGCATTAAATATTTGTCCCAAGTTTTATAATATCGATTAAGTAGAGAAACTACACAAGGCATATAAGTTAATATCAGTTAAAAATTGTAGTTCAAGATGATTCCGCTATAAAGTACCACTATGTGAGAAACTGATTTTACCGATAAAGATTCATGTTGAGAACAATTCACTTTATAATACACCACCTTGTTATGGAATTTACATGTGTGGTTTGGTTTTTGAGGATTTGTTGGAACAAGGTGGTTTGGTTGAGGTTGAGAAGAAGAATAAGAAGAAAGTTGAGATTCTACAATCCTATTGATGAGAGTAGTGGGTTTTTTAGGTGTCCTGTTGAGAAATATGTGAGGTATTTGATGAATGTTCCTTTTACTTTGGGGAAATCTGAGCTGGAACGTGAGTTTATTAGGGAAGCTTCTAAGGAGAATATGGTTCAGCTTTAGGGACATAAGTCTGTTGGTGGTATGAGAGCTTCAATTTACAATGCTATGCCTTTGGCTGGTGTTGAGAATTTGGTGGCTTTCATGAAAGATCTCCAAGCCAAACATGCTTAGTATGTATGCACTTGTCTTGTTTCTATTCAACACTTTTGATAGTGTTACATGTGGCCTGCACAAAGAAAAATGTGGCACTTGAGTAACAGATACAATATATTGCTAAACCAAAGAATAGTTAATCTCTTTATTTATTAGGAGTAGTAGCTAGTTAGAATTAATATGCTTTTTTATGCTTTGATACTCAACCAAAAAAATTATTTACCATCAAATGCATCATTGCCTTTACGGTGGTTAGAACTGAATTGTGAAGTTCTTATGTGAATTTTTCATATAGAGATTCATATAAATCTAAATGCAAAGTAGCTTTGTCCTTATTTTAATGTTCATCATAAATAAATATCTAATTCATATAAAACTAAATACAGGTACAATTTTTATATAGTTAAAAGAACTAATTGTTTTTCATAAACTAGTTAACTTAGATAAGATACAATTTTTATATAGTTAAAAGAACCAACCAAAAAAACATCAGTATGGAGTGTTTTTAAATATTAGAGACCCAACCAAAAGAACCTGGTTTTATAAAATGTGGTTCTGATTTATGATTTTGTTTTCATAACATCCAATGACATGAACAGAATATGTGTGAAAAGGAAAGCCACTCAACTGATCTTTAATTTATTTCTTGAGTGCAAATCCTAAGTATTTTTAATTATCACAAACTAAAGTGTAATTGCATGGTGACTTCTCCATTATATATTATATTTGTTTTCAAAAGAAGAAAAAGGTAACTCATGTCACTAATAAGAATAAGTGGTAGTAGATCAAATATTCTTTAGTTTAGTGATAATTAAAAAAATAGCTATAAGTTGATTAGAGCTATATATATATATCCTAGTCTTACCAAAAAAAGAAAAGAAAAAGAACTAGTTAACTTAGATAAGATTATTATATACTCTCCATCAGTTAACTAGTTATTTATTTATGATAAGATTATTTATGAAAAACAATTATTGAAAAATATACTCTCCATCAGTTAACTTAGATCAAATTATTTTTTCATAAACTAGCTGTGTCCTTATTTCATGTTGAGAACAATTCACTTTATAATACACCACCTTGTTATGGAATTTACATGTGTGGTTTGGTTTTTGAGGATTTGTTGGAACAAGGTGGTTTGGTTGAGGTTGAGAAGAAGAATAAGAAGAAAGTTGAGATTCTGTACAATGCTATTGATGAGAGTAATTGATTTTTTAGGTGTCCTGTTGAGAAATCTTTGAGGTCTTTGATTCTGTACAATGCTACATTCCATTTATTTTTGTTTAACACATACATTTTTTTTTCAGGTCTGAATTTGCTCTGAGTTTAG
Source organism: Trifolium repens (assembly GCA_030408175.1). NCBI lineage: Eukaryota > Viridiplantae > Streptophyta > Magnoliopsida > Fabales > Fabaceae > Trifolium > Trifolium repens. The sequence goes on along the minus strand of CP125845.1, from coordinate 32,406,356 downwards.
CCCACTCTTTTGATTTCGCTCAATTGCGTGATTTTTATAAGGTATCAAACTCATACTTCTATTCACCATTACCAATTTTGTATATCTTAAATTTCAATGTTGTGTGGTTTTTGTGGTTTATGATTTGTGTGATGTGATTATGATTTAAGACTACTAATAATTAGGACTCTACTAATTAGGAATAGTAAGTAATTCATACCTCTTAATTTAACTTGGTTTCTTGATAAATTAGGATAACTAATATATGATTTATATTTCATCAGTCTTTAAAAAATAAGGTGTGGGTAGGTGGTAGCATAATAGAAGGGATGTGTTAGGACTAGGATACTAAACTTGGGCATATTGTTTGTAGGAGGTATGGATCGGACATGGATGTCTGCCAATCGAATGTCAAAAGAATACCAAGATGGAGTGAAACAGTTTGTTAGGGTAGCCGTAGCTCATGCAAAAAACAAATCAAAAGACACTAGCAAAATCATATGCCCTTGCTTAAAATGTTGTTATAAAGATGTTAGTGCAGATGAATTGGAAGATCATTTAATATGGAATGGAATTGATAAAAGTTATACATGTTGGACTTCGCACGGCGAAAAAAAAACTAAGTCCACTAATTTGAGAAACAATGTGAGAGATACATCAAATGATTTTGAAAGAGACACATATGAGTTTGATCGAGTCGAAGAGTATAAAAACAAAGTTTGAAAAGTGAGTATCATTTCTTTTAATTCAGCAGTTGTATAAGTATGACTATTATTTGTAATAATTGCTCATTTGAAGTTAATTTAATTTTGTTAGTGCAATTCAAATCTACCGTGCCGGGTGTGAAAATAAAATCTCCAAGTCAAAGAAAGATAAAATCAAATGGCATAAAATACAGGTATTTTCTAATTATTGTTAATTGTAAATAATAGTTATATAGAGCAAATTAAAATTGATCTTTGCAAATGTTTTTTTTCCAGTGTCCTCGTCAAAGAAACGCTATTGACTGCGGATATTTTATCATGAGATTTATGAAAGAAGTTATCATGGAATATCCAAATACGATTCCTGATGATGTAAGTTATTTTAATTATTATTAATTCATATTCTTACATATAGGTATATGTAATGTAGTGTAATTCAATTCTAACTCAATTTTGTGTTACTTTTATATTTGAAGTATTTTCATCGCCATAGACATCCTACATACTCTAAAGAGAAGCTAGATGAGGTGAAGGAGGAGTGGGCTACCTGTATGGTTGAAGATGTTATCAATGATGCAAAAAGGCGGCAAAAATAATAGTTGATCATTAATTGGTAAGTTGTATCTTATAAATATTTAATAATCCAAATATATTTTGATATGGCTGTTGTGCTTGGTAGAAAATGTAGTTGGTATTCTTGGATTTACACATCCATTGTCAAATTTTATGGCTACTTAGGAATGTGGACATGTGACACTAAAATTTTAGAGTAATGGGAATAAGGAGATGTTAATGGCGATTGAAAAAGTAATTGATATAAAGAAAGAAAAAAATGGGAATTAAGGATTAAAAAGAGACAGACCTGGATCACATTTAGCGGAATGAATTCTATCAGTAGAGTAACACCTGGAATTGTATTTATCTGAATCAAAACCTCACCTTCCTCCACTGTTTTATCATCTCCATACAATGTCATGACCGAACTCGTTTCATTTTCTGCAAAGCAACCCAATTCTGTTCCTTTGCAGCGTTCTAGGCAGCTTTGTTGAGTCACATCCAAAGAACAAAATCACTTGGGTTTGGTTATGTGCAAGATTGAACATGCTAATAGGAAAAGTGAGGTTATGGTTATGTGAAAGACAATCTTTGTTGATGTTTGATCTTGAAAAAACAGCATTGGAAACTCTTAATGATTGATTTTGATTGAAAATCTCGTCGATTATGTAAAAGGTATTGGTAAGATTAAGGATTGGAAAACCGGTATTATTGTCAGAAGAGATACCAAAACTAGGGTAGCCACAAAAAGGTTCTTGTATTCCTTTGATGTAGAAAGGGTATCTTATAGTTTTGTTGCCACATGGTCTGGGTTTTAATTGTATGTGGATGTTTACGTGCTTAATTTTCATATATTTTGAGTATAATGGAGTTGTCTAGTTAGGAATTTGGACATGTGACACTAGAATTTTAGAATAATGGCTACTTAGAAATTTCTTGTACATCTATATAGACAATGACTATATATATATATATATATGTTTTATTATGCAGATAATTTTGAGGCCTTTCTTTTCCAATGAAGTGGGTGCTTCTCATCAAGTGGCAGGTCGCAGAAGAAAGTAGGGCTAGAGTTTGAGAATTTTTTTTTGTAGTGGTTTTTATGTTTGAACTAAAATTTGTCATTGATTTTCTCATAAGAAAGTATGGTCAAAGTTTGACAATATCTCTTTTGTTATTGTCTTTGTGTTTATACTATTCAATTCGGATTCGTCTTGTAATTTGATTAGTTTTGTTTATGAAATGAATATATTACAAGTTTTTGTTTTATTAGAGCTTGTCTTGTGTGGTACAATTATTAAAAAAAATTAATAATATATGTTTTGAAAGTCTATATATATAAAGAAGAGCAATTTATTGTAATAAAAATATCAGGTTTAGTAACAAAAAAAAAGAGCAATTTTAAAAAAACAGACAGGTTTAGTGTAAAAAAAAAAAAAAAAGACAGGACATACAATAGCGCTTTTCCACGGGCGCTATTAAAGGTTGGTCCATATAGGAAATTATAATAGCGTTTTGTAAGTACGGGCGCTATTATAACCAACATTTAACAGCGCTTTTATAGAAAACCGCTATAAAAACGCGTTTCCGTAAGCTACTTTGGTCGCGCCCAGTTACATACTACAGCGCTTTTTTGGGAAACCGATATTAAATGTCAACTTTTGATAGCATTTTAAAATGCTATTATAGGCATCCATACCTATAATAGCGGTATCAGTAATAGCGTTTTAAAGCGCTATCAAAAGTCAAAATAAGTGCTATTAAAGGCCTATTTTTGTAGTAGTGAAGGTAATGTTGTGACACACTAAATATCAAATCTTATTAAATAACAAATCACTAGGTGATAGTTAAAGTCACAAGTTGTACGGCTTTATCGTTTGATTAAAATATCAATTTCACATCAATTAAATGTACAAAATTATTTTTCTATATGATAACTAGCTAAAACATAGATTGTTTTCAAAATTGGTTTAATTATTTCAAGCATTTTAAATAAGGAAATATGAAATTAAATAAAATACCATAAAATTACCGGTTGCCAAAAATAATTCAGCTATCATTCCAATCTTTTTTTACATTCTAACTTTGTTTAAAGATGGGATAAATTAAAGTAACTATATCCCCTCTCAGGATATGTCAATAACCGTGTGTCTTGATTTACTCTACTGACAAAACTCATTGAGATTAATTATCCTTACTAATCTCATGTTTTGGTGCTGTTGTCTAATCTTATAGGTCGGATTTTCATCTTCAACTTATTTTTTAGAGGCTAAAATTGAATATTATAAATAAGAGGGTTAAAGTACATGGTGTACAAAAACTATCACAAAGTTACAAATATAATATACAAAAAATAGAATAAAAAGTGCAACAGAATGCCTAAACAGAAAAAGTTGAAAGGCTAAGAACCATCATATTGATAGTTTTTTGTGTTTTTGGTATTGCGAAATTTGGTGAGATATAATTTTAGGGAGAAAACTCTCCTCAAATATAGGGTTATATGAAGAATACTAAAGTTCTTATTTTATTCATCATGTTTATGGCTCTATATATAGAGCTACATAAAAACAAATCATATATTTTTTAAAACAAAACTAATCGTATAATAAATTCTAAACAAATCTTAAATATTCTAAGCAGAAATATAAATCATAAACCCTAATATTATTTTATTTCAAATATTAATATAAAACTATATTTAAATATAAAATCTTCCAATAAAAGATATTTAGGCATTATTCCCAACACATATTGGCCCAAGACACCAAAAGCTAAACAAACCTCCTAAAATCCAGAAACCCCCGCCCCCAAAAAAAATCAACCCCACTGTAGAAGCATAAACCAGAGCACCGGTTCTATTCCACCATCCATTCATACAAGAGACAATGGTTCGCTTTTTTATTACTCACAAACCAATGCCATAATAAAACGTATATTTCGTCAACCACAACATTGTAATAGACGAAATAAACGCTGTGTACAACATTTTGATGTAAAACTTTTCATCATCTTCTTACAATTTTTCATTTTTTTTTAAAAAAAAATCCCAATTTGCAATTTTATCCATGGATATCTGTAAATATCCGCAACTTCGTGGATACCCGCTTAGCGAATATCTGCACGGATATGGAGTAGGCACAAATATCTTGCATATTTATCCAATGGGGCGGATACATATATCATACTATCCGCCTCGATGGATATCTATTTACATCCCTAGCCACAACTAAAATAAGAGAAAACCAAACCACTTAGATGTCTAAAAATTAAAGTTAAACACGGTTCAGTTTCTAGTATGAGTGGTTAAGTCTCACATTGACTATGAATGAGAATAATATTGGATTTATAAGCGAGATGACTCATTAACCTAATGCCTTAAGATTTTGAGTGGAAATGCGGTGTCTCTGGTAAAAAACCTGAATCAATAGAGAAACGAAAAGTACTATTAATGATTAAAATAGAACAATAACCTAAATTCACTATAATCCTAGAGCAAAGCTCTTCAAGTGAAGAAAAAATTCCCCATTTGTCCAACACTAAAGTTCTAACTAAACAAGATTATCCAAAATAACCCTCACTACAAGAAATATCGTTTTTCGCAGCGACTTTTTCGCAGCAACATTTAAATTGTTGACAAAAACATACATATAACAACAACTTATTTAAGTTGTTGTTATAAGTTGGTTTTTTCTCAACAACTACGTTATCGTTGGGAAAAATTAGTTATCCCAACCATAATTATTATTGCTGCTAATAGTTTAATTTTTTTGCAACAATCTTGTAAAGTCGTTGGGAAACCATTCAATTACTTTTTTTATACGTATCTTTTATCATGGTTTTTGTTCCTATTTTTATGCGTAGATTTCTCTTAATTTAATTATTTTTCTTTCTATTTTTATGTTTTGTATCTTTTTTTTTATCTTTAGAGATAAAATTACAATTAAGGGTAGAAGATTTGCAATATTATCATACTCTTTGAGGACAAATTAGATTTTTTAGTAATTGTTCCTTCTATATATTTTTAGTAGATTATTATTGCCGCTAATAGTATAGTTTATTTTGCAACAACCATGTAAAGTCGTTGGAAAACTACACAATTACTCTTTTTTATGCGTATTTTTTGTAGGGTCCGCCCAACACATTGTGTGGCCTAAAACAAACATTAAAATAAGGTTTTTTAGTTTTTTAAAAATAAAATAAAAAATTGATATTACAAAAATAAATAAAAATATTTTTTGGGTAAGCTACTGAATATCTTCATTTATTAAAATAAATTATATTATTTTTAGATAAGTAAACATAATAATAGAAAATAATTGATAAAAAAAATAGGAATAGAAAATAAATTGTATAATAGTGTAGATAATTTTTTTTTTTTGGTACAGGCATAGATGATCTTTTTTTTTGAAGTAGATTTTTTTTATGCGTAAATTTCTTTTAACTTAAAATTATTATCTTTTTTTTTATTTCTATTTTTACATATATTATTATCTATTACTATATATAAAGAGGATACAAATTTTTGGGATGACTTTTTCATTATTCCTATTTTACCCTTAAAAAAAACTAAAAAAAAAAACTAAATATTTTGTATATGTTGAAAAATAACTTCCACATAAAAATAGATTTTCAGTTTTTTTAGTAAATAATTTTTTTTTTCTTAACAACTAAGCACAACTTCTACATAAAAGTAGGTTTTCAGTTTTTTTTATAATAAAAAAAAAATATTTTTTTCTTTTTAATAACTAGCCACAACAAAAAAGGAGGTTAAGTAGTTATCAATTAAAGTCCCATAAAAAAAAGAGATTAAGTGGTTATTTATATTTGCACAATAGAGAATTTCGACCACAAAAAAAAAAAAGAGAATATCAATCATACAAACGAGCACGGAACGTGTCCGTTTGGCGGCTAGTATTTGATAAGGACAAATTAAGTTTTTTTACGGTAGTTCCGTTTAATAAATTGCTAGTAGATATACTTTAATTGAACTATTTATAGTTTGTTGAGATATATATGCAAAATACAAATAAAAAGATAAGAAAAAACAAAACTTAGTTAAAGATATTTAAGTCAAATTAACATTCATAGTAACCACACACAATTACTTAGTTAAAGAGACATTGAGGTCCAAACCAATACATTGACAAACTACTATCAGGTTTGCTAGCTTCATTGTATACTTTCATTGCATAAGTAAATTTAAATTTTTTAATATTTTTCAGATCCCTTTTGCTTCAAGTTCAATAGCTAGAGGATTGATTCAAGATTGTCATGTTTCCTCTTATGTCAATGTTTCTTTGTAGGTTTAATCTTGTTGGAGATGTTCACAAACTTTATCTTTTATCTCTTCCACTTGTTATCCCTCAATTCTCAATTTTTTATATAGTCAATTTATTATTATTTTTCTTTCTTTAATGTCTAATAGTCAAGGTTTTAATTAAATCACAATTCTTGTTGTGCAGCAGAGTGAGAGAATGAGGTAAAATTGGAGAAGGAAGACAAAGCTAAAAGAATGCATTTGATTCACTAAACAAGTGAGAGATATTCCAATTGTTCAACGGTTGTAGTATTATACAATGCATCACAAAAGGAAGGAAAAAGATTTTTATTGTTCACCGAATGGATGATTTAACGGAGTTACAAGCGATTATTAAAATTTGAGTTGAATAAATAACACGTGTCACTTTTTTATAGGAGAACAAGACAATTGTATTTAGGGTAATATATATAAGTTTTATCCTTTAATTATATTGTTTGTAGATACTTTAATTGAATTATTTATAGTTTGTTGAAAAGGATATATGCAAAATAGAAAGAATAAGATAAGAAGAAACAAAACTTAGATAAATAATTTAAATTATGACAATTTAAATTAAGTGATTGATACTAAATTTTTATAAAAAATAACAAAAAAATATAATTACATTTATAGTTGGAAAGTCTAATTTATTAAAACAATTTTGTTGTTGAGATATAAAAGATATAACAATAATTTATATTGTTCACAAAAATAACTTTTTCGCTGCGAAAAATACATTTTTTGCCAGCGACAATAATTGTTGTTGCAAAAAACACCAGCTATGCCAGCGACAATAATTTTTGTTGCAAAAAAATACTAGTTGTGGCAGCGACAATAATTGTTGTTGCCAAATAACACTAGTTATGTCAGCGACATTAATTGTTGCTAAAAACATTAGTTATGTCAGCGACATTAGTTGTTGCTGCAAAACATTAGTTATGGCAGCGACATTAATTGTCCTTACAAAACTTTTCGCAACGGCACTTATGCCAACGACATGCAGCAACAATTTTTTCGCTGCCAAAAATTCTTTTTGCAGCAACTTTGCGTTTTTGGCAGCGACATGTCGCTGCCAAAAACGATATTTCTTGTAGTGCCTATTATTCAATCATCCACCCTATATTACAAACTCACTCAATCTCTAGTAACTAACTTCCCCTCCAAGTGGGCCTTATATAATTTCGGCCTATAACATATTAATGCCACCACCTTAAAAACAACCATGTCCTCAAAGTTGAGAGAGGTTTCTATTAAGTATCTTATATGGACTTCTAGTCCCAAATTGTAAATTTCTTTTCCAATAAACTAATAATATTAATATCAATATATCCATTATTTGATTAAGAGAGGCAATTAACTCCCCAATTAAGGGAAACATGTGGATTACACATGTACTAGTGTTGGACAACTTACCATCAATTTCCCCTTTTACCCTTACTCTTTCTAGAACCTTCCCTCCTTCAGCAATGATGAAACACACCCTTCGTGAACCCATGTTCGATGGTTCTGGTGGTTGCGGTGATTGTAGAAGAGCACATCTCGTGCAACATATGGAGGATCCGGTGCAATTGGAGATCGTCGGTGGATTGACATCTTGAGGCTCTGGCGGTGGCTTGCAAACAACCATCAGCTCTTTTCTTTTGTGCACCTCACCTGCTGCTTCATTGAACGTCCAATTTACGTCGATTTTTGTTGAAGTACAAAAGTAAGTATAGATTTATCGTCTCCACAGGGACTGATGCGATATTGATGTCGTTCAACAATTAATACAATTTTAAGTATAGTGATTATAAGATTGTTTAAGTGTGAAATTATAAAATTGTTATTGCAAGTAAAAATATGATAAAGTTTCACAGAGATAAGCTTGCTAGGATTAGATTTCACCAACTCAATCATATGTATCCTTCAATCAGTTATACAGGTTTTAGTTATCAATCAATTCTATCACATATCACTCACGTACGTGTCCGTTTCCAGATCACGACGAGAATCCCGTTTATACCTATTAATCCCCGATGTCTCGAGCGATCAATCAATACAACGGCTATATTGTATTATTTAAACTCCCGATGTCTCGGATAATTTGAACAACACAATAGCATTAAGTTTTGATATTTTGAGTGAATATTAAATCTAAATCTATGTCTAGAGTTTAGAGTTTAATAGATGATTGTTCTAGTTCTTGGATTCAAAAGGTATATGTCTATAACATTTTAAACCCTAAAATTAAAACATACAATTCAAGAACAACATCAAAATTGATAAATAATCTAAAATCATATATAACATAAGATCAAAATAGATACATACTCATAGAGTTGATTACACCTAATCCTAACAAAGAGAAATTTAGATACCCATTAACATGATAAGCTTACAAAGATAAGGAGAAGAGGAATGGATGAACATCAAAGTTAGATGTCTCTAATTTTGTGTGAATCCACCTTCAAACTCCAATGAAACCCAGCTCTATCAATTTCCCTTTTCCATTCTCTCTGTTTTGTTCTATGCGTGTGTTGTAAGAATGAATGAATCTCCCCTGGAGTGGCCGTGCATGCTTTTATAGGCTTGGAAGAAAACCTTACTTCACTGCAAGGGTTTTCCCATGAGAACCGCCTCCTTTTGTTTCTATTTTCCTCCTTTTCTTTCATTAAGGCTCCGTTTGACCCGGCTTATTTTTTACTTTTTATTTTAGCTTAAATGAAATAGAGAAGTATAAAATTATATTTGACACTATTTCTCCTTAAAAGTATTAGAGAAATAAAGTAAAGAAGTAAAAAATAAAGAAAAGTGAAGTCAAACACAATTTTTTCCTTCTTTACTATTTTTAAGGAGAAGAAAAAAAGGAGAAAATAAGCCAGGCCAAACGGGGCCTAAGCCTATGTGCCACTTGACAGCATGTTTTACTTGGTTGGCTTTTGCTTCATTATTTACCTACTAATTTACAAGATAAACATTAGTACTTTATAATAATAATAATAATAATAATAATAATAATAATAATAATAATAATATTAATAATAATAATAATAGTTATTATAAATTTGGGGTTATATCAACATATATACTACAAAATTAAGTTAATAAGTGTCTTTAATTTAAATCACTTATAAGTAAAATTGACACTTATCATTAATCTTATAAAAACCTACAAAAAGTGAAGTGAAATAAGTGAAAAATAGATAAAATATTAATTTGCTAGTAAAGACTAATATTTACAAATAATTGGGGTTTTTACTTCAAATAACTTTATAAAACAAGTCAATAAGTGCTTAAAATGTATAGGTAAAATCACTGCTTTTTGGCACTTATCAACTCTCCCCAACTTAGGACTTTGTTTGTCCTCAAACAAAAGTAGATTCAAAATTTAGACAAGCTCAAAAGATACCAATCTCAAGAGTGGGTTTGTAATCAATCACTTGTTCAAAATTATTTCTTCTCTAGACATGAGCAAAGTAAGTTTCAATCAGGGATCACTTCTCAAAATATGCAAAGAAACAAAGCATGATCATGAAGGGATTGCTATGCCTAAGCAAAATTCTCATCATTCTTGTCAAACAATCAAATAATCAAGTGTTATCACAAAATCCTCACAACATCACTCAAGGGTAAGTGTTTAACTCAATCCGAACAATGTGAGTACAACAAATCGATTCAAACATTCATCCAAGCAATATCACAAGACATGTCATCAAGCATGGATCACTAAGGACTTTATTAAGCTTGTGATGGGGCTGGGCTACAAAAATTCATTGTTTTTCTTTAGATTCAAAAAGCCTTAAGGATAAGAGAGCATAATTCATAACTATTTACATTTCAAAAAGCATTCTCTCTTTCACTTTCCCCTTCCTACTTGCGGTGATTCTTTTGCTTTGACACTTTTTTTCTTTCTTTTCAAACACATTTTCTTTGATTTTCACTTGTGTGTCAACTTACTTTCAATTTTTTTTTTTTTTTCACTTTTAATCACCACATCAACTACGTTTCTCAATTTATTTTTCTACAACCTCCTTCTCCCCAACTTGAATATTAACATACCCTTATTGAAATACACTTGCTCTCATATCCTAAGACAAGGGAAGAGTAGTTGTTTTTCTTTCTTACGGTTCAAGGGTTCAAAACAATCAAAATTTTAAAATTTAAGGCTCAAATGGGGACACAAAGGGTCACACATTCTCACATGAAGCTTTTATTTGGCCAAGTAGTTGCACTCAAAAAGAAACATAGCCTTGATCATATCCATACTTTCAAACACATCAGCAATAGCAAGATTAAGCTAAAATCAACTGAGTACAACACAATTGCCGGCTCTCACATATTTGTATAAGCATAAAAGCATTGAAAGTTCACACATCTCACCCGGCTAGGTTGGATAACACAAATTATATCATGTTCAACAAAAATAATGAGAATCATCTTAGGACAAACAACACAATTCAAGAACATGTTTTATTCCTAAGCATGTTTCAAGAACTAATCCAATATTGACACAAAGTTTCACAAAACATTTTTATCATGCTAGTTCAATGATTAATTACAAACCTACACTTTTCACATCATATGCACATGGTATTCAAAAATTTGAACCATTTTTTTTTCAATCAACCATCATGTTCAGACCACAAGAGAAATATATATTAAGATGTTCAAGATAAAGCATAAATTTGACCGAAAGCTATTTAAAATAAAGTTCACAGAGTTTTGGAGAGCTTTTCAGTCCATCTTTCTCTTGTCAGTTGTCTGGCTCTTCTTCACTAGTTCCACCAACACCACTGCTACCAACATCAGGTTGCCTCACCTCCTTTCCACAGGGCATACCATTTGTGCAGCTTCTTGAGTTTTTCTGCTAGGTGCCATATCATGTTGCCACAAAGGAATATTCTTAAAGCACAAAATAACATGTTAATGGATTGCCAAATTGTAAAACTTTTAGCAATTGTCCACAACATGTGCTTCCAAAACAGCCTCATGACAGTCAACATTGCATAGAATACAGGCAAATTATAAATGTTCAATCTAAATCAGTTCAAGCTTGCCAATTTCAAAGTCTAACAATTATGAAGTTGATCTCAATAAAGTGGTATGGACACAGTTGACAAATACTAGGATTACTTTAACAATTGATGTTATATTTGAAATTGCAATCCTTCTAATCAAAGTAAACAAACCATGAAATACAACAATCACATGATTCTCAATAACAGTTCAAGATTAAGGACTTTGTATCTATACCTTTAATGTAACTCATAAAAGTCGGGATATCACACAAAAGAATTTGACAAATTCAACTTGAAAATAGCACATGCAAGATGACCCAAATCAACATTAAAGCTTAGTCGCAAGTAACCCTTGTCATAAGTACATAGTTTCACACTCAACAATGACACTTGAATCATAATACACTGTCAAAATTCATTTTAAGATAGCAACCTCAATGTTTTTCTTTCTAAAAAAAATGGTGCTTCCCTAAAAATAGACATTAAATTCACAATGTTTCAATCAAAATTCCTTGGTCACTTAAATTCACAACAATTTTTACTGCTATCTAGTGAAAACCATCAATAGTTCCTAGTTCCCCAATAACCCTTAATGTCACCCCTTTCAAATTCAAAGAAATTGGCATAAAAATAATGATAAATCAACATTAGAGTTATCAGAGGAAGCATATGAACATAAGATCCACACAACAATACACATAAAGTTCATACCTTTTCTTGGTTTCCAAAGCAACAAAGATAAATGTGAAAAATTGAACCTTTTTTTTTTTAAAGTTGTAAATGATGAGGTGTGGTTATTTTGAAGAAATGAAAAGTGAAGTAATCTTGGAGTTGTTGGGGTTCAGGGGTTGAAAACGTATAGAGAGAGAAGAGGTTAGTGAAATGAGTGGTTGGGATAACTATGGAGTAAGGAATGAAAATAACTTGTTTTGAGAATTTCAGTCTCTCGCTTAGCGAGTAATACGTAGCTCAGCGAATATGACCGAAAAGCAGACTTTTATTCATGTTAGATGCAATGGTTCAAATTTTGCTTATTTAAATCCTTTCCAAAACATGCCAAAATGAACTAACTTATAAATTGCAAAAATTAAAATAGTAGAGATAGAAAATTGGGTTGCCTCTCAACAAGCGTTTCTTTTACGTCACTAGCTTGACGCCTTTTTGGTTAGGGTGGCCAAAATGAGACGGAAAGCACATCATCCGTCTTTTTCTTTCGGTTTGGGAGGAATTCCATGAACTTGAGAAATAAATGTTGTGGAGTCCATATCCTCCCCAATTCTTTCTTATTGAACAAGGCACAAATTTCGTCTACTATCCAATCAATCTCCGCCTTGTTCTCCGTCTCCTTCTTTTGCTTACAAGCTATTTCCTTGTGAAGTAATCCTTCAATTACCTCTACATCCATCATGACTTTTTCATTATCAACAATGTTGGCCTCTTCAGTATTTGGCAATTCTTGAGGAAGTTCTATTTTGTGTGGTGTCTCTATTTCTTCCACTATTTTCACTACACCACATCCTCCGAACATTGTTTCTTCCTCATTTTTTTCAACAACTTCTTTCAAACTCTCTCCACATTCCTCATTCTTTGTTGGAATATTATCTTTTTCTTGAGTGGTTTGAGTGTTGATTTGAACTTCCATGCTTTGCATATTAGTCATATGTTGGGCTATCTGACTAAGCTGAATTTCCAAATTTTTGGCCCGTGCAAAGCTGTTTTTCAAATATTGTTGGTGCTCTTGGTTCATTTGCTGCTGCTCTTGGTTTATTTGTTGTTGCATTTCCATGAATTTAATCATGGTCTCCTCCAATCTGGCCTCTGGAGTTTGCCCATAATTATCAAGAGGACACTGTTGAAACGATTCATACTCATCCGGAGTATAGAAGTTGTTATAATCACGATCAGACATGATTTTGTTTTTGATGGTGAATCTGAAAAAGGATTGAACTAAACAAGAAAAATGTTTCTTTGCCTAACAAAGAAGGATTAGTGCAAGAAACTATACAATATAAACAAATATATACAAATACTTAAAAGAATATAAATTGTTGCAATGCTCCAATATCTAAACGCCAGTCCCCGGCAACGACGCCATTTTGTTGAAGTACAAAAGTAAGTATAGATTTATCGTCTCCACAAGGACTGATGCGATATTGATGTCGTTCAACAATTAATACAATTTTAAGTATAGTGATTATAAGATTGTTTAAGTGTGAAATTATAAAATTGTTATTGCAAGTAAAAATATGATAAAGTTTCACAGAGATAAGCTTGCTAGGATTAGATTTCACCAACTCAATCATATGTATCCTTCAATCAGTTATACAGGTTTTAGTTATCAATCAATTCTATCACATATCACTCACGTACGTGTCCGTTTCCAGATCACGACGAGAATCCCATTTATACCTATTAATCCCCGATGTCTCGAGCGATCAGTCAATACAACGGCTATATTGTATTATTTAAACTCCCGATGTCTCGGATAATTTGAACAACACAATAGCATTAAGTTGTGATATTTTGAGTGAATATTAAATCTAAATCTATGTCTAGAGTTTAGAGTTTAATAGATGATTGTTCTAGTTCTTGGATTCAAAAGGTATATGTCTATAACATTTTAAACCCTAAAATTAAAACATACAATTCAAGAACAACATCAAAATTGATAAATAATCTAAAATCATATATAACATAAGATCAAAATAGATACATACTCATAGAGTTGATTACACCTAATCCTAACAAAGAGAAATTTAGATACCCATTAACATAATAAGCTTACAAAGATAAGGAGAAGAGGAATGGATGAACATCAAAGTTAGATGTCTCTAATTTTGTGTGAATCCACCTTCAAACTCCAATGAAACCCAGCTCTATCAATTTCCCTTTTCCATTCTCTCTGTTTTGTTCTATGCGTGTGTTGTAAGAATGAATGAATCTCCCCTGGAGTGGCCGTGCATGCTATTATAGGCTTGGAAGAAAACCTTACTTCACTGCAAAGTTAGATGTCTCTAATTTTGTGTTGAATTGTGTTTTGAGAATTAAAACTTTTTCGAAATTAAAACAAGTTTGCAGCGGATATAAACACAAAGTTAAAGAAGGGTGCTGGGAGAGAGAAAGAAAGACACAAAATTTATCCTGGTTCCTCTCACAAATCGAGGGTACTCCGGTCCCCTTGTTACTAACAAGAGCTTTTCACTATAATCTACTCAAGATTACAAATTGCTCAAGCACACTTGCAAGAGACTTCTCAGGTGCTCAAGTTTCACTAAACAAGAGACTTCTCAGGTGCTCAAGTTTCACTAAACAAGAGACTTCACAAACAAACTTAAAATCTAAGAATGATTGTTAATGGACACTTGATATACTATCAGAGGTGTTTACAAAATACAACGCAAATTGCTTTAAGACTTGAATGACAGATTAAACAAATTATGTCAGAATATTTCAGAGCCTTAAATGCAGTAATAGAACAGTAGTCGTTTCTTCCATTTGAGTCTTCTATTTATACTTGAAGGAAGATGATGACCGTTGTAGAGAGATAAGGTGCCAGCTTGGAATTCATCGTACAATTGTGATAGCTGTAATCTTCCATCTTTGGTAAAGAAATCCAATTCCACTACCTTGCTATTTGAATTATCACTCATCCATTTTGAGTAATAATAGTACGATAGTACGATCCTCAAATGCGCTCCACTTATGGATAAGATTAACATTGTACCAACGAATATTCCTTCCTGTGGATGTGACAGAGCCTTGAAGTAGATTGTTCTTCAACCATTGGTTCTGATTCTGTCAGTTCTTGAGTGATGTAAATTCCTTTTGCTTCAGATGCTGTTGTCGTAGCTTCTTAAGGTCTTCAGCTTCTGAACTCCTCAGAGTCTAGTTTTTGGTCCTCAGAAGTACTATCTTCAGCACGCAAATTTTAAGCTTCTGATGAACAGCGATACGCTTTCAGAGCTTCATAGCTTGGCTTCTCTCTTGTTATTCATAGTGCTTCTGAATGAATTTTAACTTATAATTCTGCACACTAGAATAATCATTAGTAATACCAATTGCAATTTTAATACTTTGTTATCATCAAAACCACTTAAAATCTTAGAGGTTCATGTCAGACCCACTTTGTTCCAACAATCTCCCCCTTTTTGATGATGACAAACTAAAGCATTAAAATTCAATTGTTGTTGATTTAATTATTTATGTTGACTTCAGGTTTCAAAGGTTTGCAATCTCCCCCTGAGTCTGATAATCTATAGGGTTAGGTTTGTAAGCTCCCCCTAAGTCTTATCCATAACTAATTAAAACAGTTTAAGAGTTAATTTATTAATTTGAAATAAATTTTCATATTTGACTCTCAGAGGCAGAGGTTTGTAAGCTCTTCCTTCAGAGTCTGATAATATTCAGAGAAGGTTTGCAAGCTTCTCTCATGTTATCTACGAAAATGTATTTCAAATCTAAAATTTTCTCCCCTTTCAATAAGGTTCAGAATGAATCACATAACGACAGTTCAGAAGGGATAGAAATTGATATGAGTATATCAGTTTCAGTTCTTTAGCAATTAAAAAAAAATCAATTAACATTAATTTTAACGCTGTTCTTACTCCCCCTTTTGGCATCAGTCAAAAAGCACAGAAAGCAAGGCCGTCAAATGTGCAGGAAAACAAGACAGTCAAGTCAAAAAATGGTTACAACTATATTCATTAAATGAACTGTGTTGATTCCCAGGTAGACAAGAAAGCTTGAGAGCACTATAAAAAGGATGATTCTTCTCATTTTATTCATACAGAATAATCAAAGAGCATCATAAGAAACACACAATGGAAAAGCAAGCTGCGAAGGATGCTTCAGGATCAAAAGAAGTGATCAAAAAGGAAGCAGAGCCTTGGCGCTGCGAAAGAAACAAGCATCTCTATGAAAGAAATAAGCGAGAGGTGGTTCTGACAGAGTCTGAGCTTGAAGAAATAGGCTCTGACCTGGAAGAGTTCTTATGGACATATGATGATGACAAACCTTACGAAGAGTATCAAGCTGAAGCTCAGCAAGCCCTGCGTGACCTACTCTCTTATGTGAGTGCAAAGCGTAAGAAGAATAAGCCAGAGTCTGCTAACGTTGATTCTAAGTAGGATCTCACTATCATATGTAATAAAGAATTCTTCAATAATACTAGTAAAGAGTTCCTGCTATTAATTTCTTTCTTTTTGATTAAGCATGTTTCTTTTATATTCTCTTTCCAAACGTCAGAAAATCAGTTACCAGACAGGCCTCATTCGGTATTGTTGCCCCGCTGTTAAACAGGCGATAATACTAGGAAGCTATTTCATGAGTAAACAGGAGTACCGATGTGGGGGACTCTTAGGTTTTTTTAAAAGCCTAGAATATTAGTTTAAAACTGAGATGCTCTGCAACACCTCACACTAGAGCCAGTAACCACAAGAGTACCAGACATTATCAGAGAATATGGTGAAATAAATTTTAAAAACAAAATAAAATAAACACACAAACACAAACACACAAAAATGAATAAAATAAACTTTTAATAAAACCAAAAAGAAAATATCCAAAAGATTACAAAATAACATGAAAATCAACAAGTGCACAAACATAAGGCTAAGGCTTCTTAATCTCAGATATAGCAGACAGTAGAAGCTTCATCATGTCATCCATCTTCTTGTGAACAGTTTCTACAGAAGCATTCATGTCAGCCCTCATATCAGCCCTTAGTTCATCCATCTCTTGTTGCATTTCCTCAGATAACTCAGCTTTGATGTTGTCTAGAGCTGCTTGAACTGCTGGTGGTATAGGTGAGGAGGTAGAAGGAACATCTGTTTTCATTGGAGAGCATGGAGGAGTTGTATCAACAATAGGTTTCTTACCCTTGTCAGAGTCTTCACCACTTAGGTTCTGATCAGACATCACAAAGTCCTCTTCAGATGCTTGATTCTCCTTGATCTTATGTGTCTCAACCTCAGCAATGTGAACAGCCATATCAACAACCAATCTAAGCGCTTCTTGATCAGCCAGCCTCTTATGCTCAATTTCATCTATTCTAGCTTGCTCAGCATCAATCACTAATCTAGCATATCTTGCTTCTTCATCCACCAACCTCTCAGCAGCTTCACTTGACATTCTGGTACTTTCCTGTATAGCAGCCAGAAGCTCTAATCTTTTAAGCTCTGCTTCATGATTGTAGAAGGTAAGTCTAGGAGCTTGAGAATGATTAGCAAAGGCCATAATGTGACTGATTGCATCCATGCCTTTTCCTTTGATCCTTTCCTTGACATGATTACCCAGTAGTCTCAGAGTCTCACTGAACTTACTTTCCATATCTCTGATTTCAGCATCCACATCTGATGGAAAGACAAGAGTTTCCTTTTCCATACTCTTCAGTCTCTTGAGACTAATACTGATAGCAATATCTATAAGCTCAAGATTAGGTTCAGAGGTAGGATTGAAAAAGGGATGGTCTTTGTTGAAAGGAATGGTAGGTCTCTTTCTTTTGAGAGGGATAATTCTGATTTTGCTAAGGTCAATGTTTTGGTTCGGAGAGAGGGATAATGAGATTGGTTCATCATCTATATCGATTTGTTTTTTAAGATAGTCCTCAAGAATAGGTAAGGCAAAATCAACAGGCAGAATTACTTCCTCTACTGTCAAAGGTTTGTAGCTAGGACCATGGATAAGAGGTGTTGAGGGAGGTGTTTGAACATTTTGGATTTCAGCTGGAGTTGTCTCAGAAGTGGTGTGAGGTTGTTGTTCAGCTGTGTTTTGACCTGGTTCAACAGTGGTGTGTTCAGGTGAATGATGAGGTGATTGTTCATAAGGTTTGGGTGAAGCAATGTGATGTTCAGAATGAGTCACAACTTCATCCTGAACTGGTGTAAAAGTGGGTGGATTTTCTTGTTCAGAGGCAGCAAATATTGGAGGTGGTGTCTGAACAATTGTTATTGGTGGTTCAGAAGTGTTATTGACAAATTTGTTGATGGGGTGATTTGGTGATTCTAGGTTTGAGTGTGTAAATGCATCACCAGATAAGTGTGTGGAGAGGTGGTCAAGTGTAAGACCCAAGATTTCACTGTACAGTTTTTCTAAGGAACTTTAGCGTCGGCTAAGTTTTTAGGATTTTTGATGGAGCGGTCTTGTGAGTATCGTCACATTAATGGAATTTTTGCTGAAAATGGAGCCTGTTTTGTGCTCGTGCGCTGGAAAGGCACAAACTTTTGGGTCGTAGTCTTCTTTTGAGTATTAGAAGGTTTCTGTGAATTCAGAAACGCGAGTTTTGGATTATTCTCGTTTTTGGAAAAACGAGTAGGATTTTACCCGCTGTTGTGAAATTTTACTGATTCTGAATTCAGTGAGATTTTAGTTGGGGGTTTTATATATCTGCGCGAGGCGGGACATATTCTGAGATTAATTTTCCGAGGTGTGGAAGAAAATTGCAGTCGCGGAAAAAGATTCGGCGATAAGTTTATGAATTGTTTTTATTAAAAGGTTTACGGTAGAATTTTTTTATGTTTCCGTAAAATTTATCGGTACGCGAGATACGACTCGTTTAAGCGCGAGCTAGTGGGAGGATAAGATCACATAAGAAATATCTAGATATTTTGTGAAGAGGTGGATGGCTAGGATTAAGTCTTAGGACTTTCACTATTTGATCCAATGGCTCACAAGTAGCAAGACCATTACTTAAGGAGACTTTGGAGACTGCTTTTCCCCTATGCAGAAATAAAACCCAGACTTTTGGGCCATGGTCGTTATTTATCAATCTGAGCATTCCTGCGCTTTCAGAATTTTGAGTTTCGACTTTCTCCGTTTATTGGAAAAACGAGTAGAAAACTTTACCCGCTTCTTAGAATTTTACGGTTTCTGTTTTCCGTCGAATTTTAATTGGAGACTTTATATATCGGCGTAAGTTGGAATCTAGTTTCAGAATATTTTTGGGAGCTTAGGAAATAAATTTCAGTCGGAGAATAAAGTTTAGCGATAATATTTGGAAACGGTTTACGACGGACATTTATTTGTGAGATTTTCTGTTTTTGAGATTTCCGTCCGTTAGCGAGGCGCGACTCGCCGAGAGCAAACGCGACGAGCTGAGTAGCGAAAAGGAGATATTTGTTCAAAAAGTAATCATGAGTTTTTTTGATCCAAAGGCTAGGGTTTGGTCTTGCAAGTGGTCTTGATCCAATGGCCTAGAATGTCTAAGACTTTGGGGTGAATAGTAAGGAGGTTTAAGTTTGTCTTGGAGCAAAAATTGATAAATACTCCCTCCCCTTGTGCCTTGCTCGGCCGAACTCCATTACTAACCCTTAACCACTCAAAATTTTCACTTCCTCTCAAGAACTTGCTTGGATTTGTGCTAGGAACATCAAGCTCTTGGATCATCTTCTTCATCTTGAGGTAATTAGACCTCTTCCTTCCTTTGATTCTCATGAAAAACTCTTGAATTCTTAAGTTTCATAATTTTGTTCTTGAGTAGAAAATTGTTAGAATTTAATTTTGTTTCCATAGATGTGTTCTTAAGTGTTGTTAGTACACATGATTGAAAGCATGAATTGATTCTATGGTTTAATCTTGTTTTACAAATTTTCTAGTAAGGGTTTTGAGAAAAAAATTGAAAAGGATCATAATTTTGAATTGTGTTGTAAGATTTTGGTTTTGAAGTTAGAATTGAGCTTTTAAACAAAATGGATTGTTGAATATGAACTTTGTTTCGAAAAATAAGAAAAAATATTTTTCGTGTTCTTGAGCGACTCGAAGAACGCAATTGAGAAAAATTTTATTTCGAGTTTCAAAAAGAGTCGAGTATATGATCGAATATCGTTACGAGCTAACCAAATGTGGTTAGGGTTTCAAATGAAGAAAAATTGTGTAAGATTGCCATTTTGCCTCTTTTGGGCCGTGGCACTCATTTATGGTCGAGGAATCGAGTTTTCGAAAATTGTTTAGAGGCAAATTGTTTCCCATGACCTTTGTTTAAGTGTTTGATAAGTTATGGGATGTTTTGTAAAGAAAAATAATTTCTTGCCTTAAGAAAAACTTAATTGAGATTTTTCGAAAATTTGCGATTCGACTCGATAATTTCTAAATCGCTTTGATAAGTGCTAGTTAGGTATCATGAGATATTACCATGCATTTAGAAGTGAAAAATTTTGAATGGAAGGGGGATTTTGAAAATTTGGCCGTGGCCCTCTCTCTTGTGGGGGAGAAATTTCAAAATTTTTCTAAGTCCACAATTGTGTGAAAATCTTGTGTGTGTTGGATACTCCTAGTTTTGAAGAAAAATGAGTATAGGAAAGGTTTTTAGGAAGAAAAAAATGTGTAACTTGTAACGCAAGAAAACTTCGATTTTTCATAAAAATATTTTTGAAAAGTTTTGGTTGTGTTTCAAATGGTCTGGTTGTGTGTGAAACAAGTCCTTGAGGTGGAGAAATCCAAAATGGTTTTAGTTTGTGATTTGAAACCAAAATGAATTTCGTGCTATAAAAATAGTGCAATTTACTTCGGGAATTTTTAAACACTATGAGAATAACCTGAAATCCTTGAGGGATAGCTTTGGAAAGTACCTTAGACCCCTCTGGAGCTTTGAGAACGAGTTTCGTTTCGTTAGGTTAAACGAGGAATATTTTATTGATGTTACGCTACATTCATTTTAGGT
Organism: Trifolium repens; assembly: GCA_030408175.1. Classification (NCBI taxonomy): domain Eukaryota; kingdom Viridiplantae; phylum Streptophyta; class Magnoliopsida; order Fabales; family Fabaceae; genus Trifolium; species Trifolium repens. Next base: position 32,385,167 of record CP125845.1, on the reverse strand, counting down.
AGCGCGTGTTGTAGTTTTTGCGGAATTAAAGTAACAAAAGCTTGCTAAGGTAAGGGCACCTTTACTTTTCCGTATAATATATGTATGCCTGATTCTGGATTGTGTGAATGTTTGGCATGATTATATTATGTATTCTCGTGATGAGAAGTTGCTTTGTATCACATGTGTGATTTACATATGTTTGAGAATATGTGTATGAATATGTGATTGGCGTGCATATGGTTTTGAAAATATATGTACATACTATGATTGTTTTACATACGCTTGTGAGGTATGTATTTTGTTGCATTAGCATATATGGGGAATCGTATGCTCATGCATTCATAGTACGTGGTTATCGGGAATGGACCACGAGGTGCGACGGCCAGTGATTGGTGTCCTCCTAATTGAGTTTGGTGGTTGTCCGTGTGACTCACCCGGTGTTATCCCACCGTGATTGTTTTGGTATTGAGTGCGTGACTCTACCTGGTGTTATCCCACCAATAGTAGGAGGTGTTATCCCACCCGAGCCTACGACCTTCTGCAGAGGTTTATTCCGGAATAAATTCATGCATGTGAAATAGACCCGGCTAGGGTGATCACAATCATTTAGAGTCTGCATTGATAGGCTGGTGTGCATTTCGATACTGTGTGCAAGTATATGAACTGCTAAGTGTTTATTCGCTGTTATATATATACATGCTATTTGTTGTTGTGTTATGTGTGGTGACCCTTGCAACATTTCATTTGCGGGCTCCTCCCACCCCAGATGATGCTGGAGGTCGCGAGGGCGGCGGCTGCTCAGGGCCCAGTGAACTCGTGTCGGAGCTATAGTTTAGAATTAGACTCTGTGCCGGTGTGTTTGTACATCGTGCCTTTGGGCTAGACATAGGTTTCTACCTTGGTTTGTTTTGGGTTGTAATGCTTGGAGTATTTTGAATACTTAGACTTGGACTGTAATTATTCAGGAACACACTTTGCTTGTCGAAGCACCTTATGGTAATGAGTTCTTTTGTATGTTTAATGTCGGCTCTTGTAAAATATTTTCCGCGCACTCTGTCTTGTGTTTTAAAAAAAAAAAAAATAATGCCCTTTTTAGGCTTTGAAAATCGGGGTGTTACATTGTGGTATCAGAGCCCGGCTTTAAATCTTCAAAGGGAAAGTGTGCACTTGAGTCGTTAGTCCAGAGTCGGTTAGAACATAGCTAGATGTTGTGTTAGTTCTAGCGGTTGTTTTTGTTGTGTTGTGGGTTATGTGGTTGGTTGTTTTGAGTCTAGCATGGGATATGCTTAGACACTGGTTTGTGTCTTACTGAGGTAATGCAGGGAGTGAGGCTTCAGTAAGTGGATTTGTGAAACCCCGAGCCTTGGTCGAATTTAGTCGACAAGTGTCTCTAATTTCCTTTGCTGCGGCAGTCCGAAGATGACGGACTTGAGCGAACAAGAACTACAAGTGATTCTTGGAAATAATATTATGGATAGAAAGTGGCATGGTGTCGTTGTCACTCAAAGGTATTAAGTATGGACGTGTGGACGTCGACTGATAAAGGATTGTAAGTAAGGATCGGATTGGGACGACCTTTTGAAGAAGATATTGATTATCTGCTCTGGTGAGTTAGGGTGCGACTTGATGAAGTCATTAGGTTTTCAAGAGAACGTAGCCACTATGGAATGGTGGAGCATGCGAGATGTCAATTGGAGTTAATTGCGACGATTGGACAATAATTGAGGCAACTTGAATTGGAATTACAGGACGTTGTGTGTCCAGAGTAAGGAAACCTGGTGGGGTTATACGGCATTTATGCGAACGATGGGTACCTTAAGGGTTTAATTCAAGTGTGTGAGATAAATTAGATTCGAAACTAAGATTTGTAAGGATGAATCTTGTGATGATTGAAGGTAGGAGACCAAGTATCACGTTGATAAGTGACAATCTATACCTAGTTCGGGAGATAGTAAATGCAGATGTCGATGTGAGATACAACGATAGGTAATTGATTGTTGAATAAAGATGGATGTGGAGAGATATTTAGGTAAAGAACGAGGAGTTCAACCTTTGAAAGTGAGTTGCATATCACTGATAGGTGATAATAGAGGTGTTTATTATGGAAATGTCCAGATAATTGTAGCAGTGTAAGCTAGAATTGTTAACTATTGGCAAGTAAACCATAAGGGAAAGTAAACTGGTTTAGCAGTTTGAGGAGATTAGTCAAGATTGAGTAGAGATCCTGTGTGGATGCGCATATAAGCTAACGATTTTGATCGACCAAGATGGTGGAAGGACTAAGTAGCAGCTTGAATTCATGATACCATAAGAGTTGAGGTGGGCAAGTTTTGAATAAATTCAAGTTATGGACGAGAATTTTTGGATATTTTCTAAGAATGTCGTGTTTGAGTAGAAAAGGAATCCGTTAGTAAGAATACTAAGACAATGAAAGTTGATAGTTGGAAGGACTTTTATTGTATAGTAGGATTAAATGGATAGTACGACGAGTTTTTAGAGTTCTTGAGCAGTAAATTCAAGAATTAGATTTGGGTATCGAACGTACTAAGGATAAAATCATAGCAAAGTGTCGTACGTTGGTAGATATTTTGATAAGTCGAGCATTAAGATTTGAGATGAATGTTTAATGGCTTGATGGATGAGTAAGACGAGTCGATTGGTAGGTGAATTGCAGTGACCTTTTAAGGACGAGTTAAAAGTGAATAAGAAAATGATGAGTGAATAGATGTAAGAATATGATTGGTCCGAACTTGAGATCGGGGAATTGATTCCCAGTGGGAACAGACCTTATGACTTTAGAATAGTCACGGTGATGAAGGACCAATCGAATGGAGAGGAGATACTTAATAAGAACTGGAGGAATTAATCATTTGGAGCGTTTGATTACGACACGTACAATAGTTGACACCGTAAGGGAAGTTAGAGACGGATAAATCCAGTCAGTGAATGGATGTGTCAGGTTGGATAGCGAGAACGTATGTGGGAAATTGGTTATTGTTATTGGAGAATGCTGTAGCTTTAGATGGTTATGAAGATTTTAGATTGGTCGAACGGAGAAGGGTATGCTTGTGGTGATACAAAATTATGTGAAATGAGAGAGTATTCGGATTGTGTGCGGCGAATTAAGGATGTTGTTTTGATTTAGCAAGTTATTGGTCATGATGGTTTGGGAACCAACTCTAGACAGTTGTTGGACTAGAAAGTTGCAAAGTAGTAGATTGATGATACAGGCCTGATTGGAGTTTTGTAGAGGTTATGACATCGATGAGTTAGTCGTAAAGGGAGGTTAGTCATGGAAAGAATGTACTAACAATAAGTGTGGCTAGTGGTGTTTCTAGCCGAACTCGTAGAGAGAATGTTCCATTGTTTGGTTGTCTTTCATTTGATGAATTCATCTTCAAAGAGGAGAAAGAGTGATGGAGATGAAATGGTTTGTGGATCTGTTTCCGGGTCTAGAAAAGACTGGTGATTTAGAGAGAAGCCCATGAAGATGTGGCTTATGCCAATTGAAGATTGGCGAAGGGTTTTGTCTCACACCTAATTTTGGAAATAAGAAGGATAAGAAATTGTCTAATGGCAAGTTGATGGAAGCTTGTAGAGCTTTGGTTCATTGTAGTGGTTACAATGAAGAGAGACGTGGTATGATGGAAATCGGTAGTGAGTAAGTATAAGGGATTCGGAGGTTGTCAACAAGGATGGTTAGACAACAGTAATGTGAGGAATGCCCTAAGAGTTATTTTGAAGGTAGGTACCTCGACGAGAGTGGTGATGTTCGGAGTATTTAGGAATGGTCAGGGTGACCAACTCTTTTGAGTAAGAGAGGATGTTATTGTAAGAGAAAAAAAAGGAACTCAGGATAGTTCAGGAATAGAATGAGAATACGTTGTGAAGAGGGTGTGTGCCAACGATGATAGTCAACGAGGAAAAACATTTTTTTAAGGCATGCAAGGGTATGCTAAGTATTAAATTGGAAAATAATGTGGACGACTGAGAGATTGAATTTCTGGGAATTTGAGAATTGGATAAAGGGAGTCCAAAAGTAGATGGTATAGTCTGGCATGTGCCAAGAAAATTTGAAAAGTGGCAATCTCCAACTGGATGTTGGGTGGATGTCGTTAAGCCTATGGTTAGAACGGGATTTGAAGGAAAATGTACAGTTCAGTACAGTTACGAGATTAAGGAAACATTTTTAGGACTCATGATATTGGTGAAGTTGTGAAGTACTTATAAGATGACAACATCTTTAGGATGTAATGGTTGAGTGGTACTTGCCATGGTGGCATTGTACTTACTGTTGGTTGATGCTCATTGGATGATTCGTGAGTGGAAGCATGAGGGTTTAAGTGACGTATTTGGAGTGACGTGTTTTGTCGACGAGATCGAAGTAGAAGTGGTTCGAGGTAGTAAGTAATTGAGGAAAACTTGTAGAAAACCTCGAAGGAATTGTTGGACCCTTGTGCCTCGGAGGACCTTGAGCACAAGTGGAACGAAGTATCACTTAAGTGGGGTAAAAATGGTCTAAACCACCATCATGATTGGCGACTATCTATTGACAAATTGAGGGACTGGCCGTCCTTAATTTATTGTTGATAGTAGACGGAATCGTGTTGAATGGAATTGACTAGCTTTGCTAGCTTTGGTGGAGCCAGAAAGTTTTGGTGTTTCTTTTTGGAGGGTAGCCAGTCACTGCTTCGCGTGAACCTAGTGGAATAGGCTATATCGCGGAGGCAAAATAAGTGATTTTGAAAAGAAAAAAAAAAAATTGTGTGGACCTTTGAAAATTTGAGGAACTCGAGGTTGCGAACCTCTGTTGTGAGGTTAATTTTTGAGTGGTGAACTCGTTGAGAGTTGCGGTTGGTGCACGGTTGTGCCAGTGTGTTGGTGAGAGTCTGTGTGACTTCACCCGGTGTTAGCATCTGTGTGGCTACACCGAATCCTGAGGGATTTTGTTGTGTTGGGGATGGTAATAACCAGTTGAGTTGTTACTCTTAACTTTAGTTTCGAGGACGAAACTTCTTTTTGGAGGGTAGTAATGTAAGACCCAAGATTTCACTGTACAGTTTTTCTAAGGAACTTTAGCGTCGGCTAAGTTTTTAGGATTTTTGATGGAGCGGTCTTGTGAGTATCGTCACATTAATGGAATTTTTGCTGAAAATGGAGCCTGTTTTGTGCTCGTGCGCTGGAAAGGCACAAACTTTTGGGTCGTAGTCTTCTTTTGAGTATTAGAAGGTTTCTGTGAATTCAGAAACGCGAGTTTTGGATTATTCTCGTTTTTGGAAAAACGAGTAGGATTTTACCCGCTGTTGTGAAATTTTACTGATTCTGAATTCAGTGAGATTTTAGTTGGGGGTTTTATATATCTGCGCGAGGCGGGACATATTCTGAGATTAATTTTCCGAGGTGTGGAAGAAAATTGCAGTCGCGGAAAAAGATTCGGCGATAAGTTTATGAATTGTTTTTATTAAAAGGTTTACGGTAGAATTTTTTTATGTTTCCGTAAAATTTATCGGTACGCGAGATACGACTCGTTTAAGCGCGAGCTAGTGGGAGGATAAGATCACATAAGAAATATCTAGATATTTTGTGAAGAGGTGGATGGCTAGGATTAAGTCTTAGGACTTTCACTATTTGATCCAATGGCTCACAAGTAGCAAGACCATTACTTAAGGAGACTTTGGAGACTGCTTTTCCCCTATGCAGAAATAAAACCCAGACTTTTGGGCCATGGTCGTTATTTATCAATCTGAGCATTCCTGCGCTTTCAGAATTTTGAGTTTCGACTTTCTCCGTTTATTGGAAAAACGAGTAGAAAACTTTACCCGCTTCTTAGAATTTTACGGTTTCTGTTTTCCGTCGAATTTTAATTGGAGACTTTATATATCGGCGTAAGTTGGAATCTAGTTTCAGAATATTTTTGGGAGCTTAGGAAATAAATTTCAGTCGGAGAATAAAGTTTAGCGATAATATTTGGAAACGGTTTACGACGGACATTTATTTGTGAGATTTTCTGTTTTTGAGATTTCCGTCCGTTAGCGAGGCGCGACTCGCCGAGAGCAAACGCGACGAGCTGAGTAGCGAAAAGGAGATATTTGTTCAAAAAGTAATCATGAGTTTTTTTGATCCAAAGGCTAGGGTTTGGTCTTGCAAGTGGTCTTGATCCAATGGCCTAGAATGTCTAAGACTTTGGGGTGAATAGTAAGGAGGTTTAAGTTTGTCTTGGAGCAAAAATTGATAAATACTCCCTCCCCTTGTGCCTTGCTCGGCCGAACTCCATTACTAACCCTTAACCACTCAAAATTTTCACTTCCTCTCAAGAACTTGCTTGGATTTGTGCTAGGAACATCAAGCTCTTGGATCATCTTCTTCATCTTGAGGTAATTAGACCTCTTCCTTCCTTTGATTCTCATGAAAAACTCTTGAATTCTTAAGTTTCATAATTTTGTTCTTGAGTAGAAAATTGTTAGAATTTAATTTTGTTTCCATAGATGTGTTCTTAAGTGTTGTTAGTACACATGATTGAAAGCATGAATTGATTCTATGGTTTAATCTTGTTTTACAAATTTTCTAGTAAGGGTTTTGAGAAAAAAATTGAAAAGGATCATAATTTTGAATTGTGTTGTAAGATTTTGGTTTTGAAGTTAGAATTGAGCTTTTAAACAAAATGGATTGTTGAATATGAACTTTGTTTCGAAAAATAAGAAAAAATATTTTTCGTGTTCTTGAGCGACTCGAAGAACGCAATTGAGAAAAATTTTATTTCGAGTTTCAAAAAGAGTCGAGTATACGATCGAATATCGTTACGAGCTAACCAAATGTGGTTAGGGTTTCAAATGAAGAAAAATTGTGTAAGATTGCCATTTTGCCTCTTTTGGGCCGTGGCACTCATTTATGGTCGAGGAATCGAGTTTTCGAAAATTGTTTAGAGGCAAATTGTTTCCCATGACCTTTGTTTAAGTGTTTGATAAGTTATGGGATGTTTTGTAAAGAAAAATAATTTCTTGCCTTAAGAAAAACTTAATTGAGATTTTTCGAAAATTTGCGATTCGACTCGATAATTTCTAAATCGCTTTGATAAGTGCTAGTTAGGTATCATGAGATATTACCATGCATTTAGAAGTGAAAAATTTTGAATGGAAGGGGGATTTTGAAAATTTGGCCGTGGCCCTCTCTCTTGTGGGGGAGAAATTTCAAAATTTTTCTAAGTCCACAATTGTGTGAAAATCTTGTGTGTGTTGGATACTCCTAGTTTTGAAGAAAAATGAGTATAGGAAAGGTTTTTAGGAAGAAAAAAATGTGTAACTTGTAACGCAAGAAAACTTCGATTTTTCATAAAAATATTTTTGAAAAGTTTTGGTTGTGTTTCAAATGGTCTGGTTGTGTGTGAAACAAGTCCTTGAGGTGGAGAAATCCAAAATGGTTTTAGTTTGTGATTTGAAACCAAAATGAATTTCGTGCTATAAAAATAGTGCAATTTACTTCGGGAATTTTTAAACACTATGAGAATAACCTGAAATCCTTGAGGGATAGCTTTGGAAAGTACCTTAGACCCCTCTGGAGCTTTGAGAACGAGTTTTGTTTCGTTAGGTTAAACGAGGAATATTTTATTGATGTTACGCTACATTCATTTTAGGTAGCGCGTGTTGTAGTTTTTGCGGAATTAAAGTAACAAAAGCTTGCTAAGGTAAGGGCACCTTTACTTTTCCGTATAATATATGTATGCCTGATTCTGGATTGTGTGAATGTTTGGCATGATTATATTATGTATTCTCGTGATGAGAAGTTGCTTTGTATCACATGTGTGATTTACATATGTTTGAGAATATGTGTATGAATATGTGATTGGCGTGCATATGGTTTTGAAAATATATGTACATACTATGATTGTTTTACATACGCTTGTGAGGTATGTATTTTGTTGCATTAGCATATATGGGGAATCGTATGCTCATGCATTCATAGTACGTGGTTATCGGGAATGGACCACGAGGTGCGACGGCCAGTGATTGGTGTCCTCCTAATTGAGTTTGGTGGTTGTCCGTGTGACTCACCCGGTGTTATCCCACCGTGATTGTTTTGGTATTGAGTGCGTGACTCTACCTGGTGTTATCCCACCAATAGTAGGAGGTGTTATCCCACCCGAGCCTACGACCTTCTGCAGAGGTTTATTCCGGAATAAATTCATGCATGTGAAATAGACCCGGCTAGGGTGATCACAATCATTTAGAGTCTGCATTGATAGGCTGGTGTGCATTTCGATACTGTGTGCAAGTATATGAACTGCTAAGTGTTTATTCGCTGTTATATATATACATGCTATTTGTTGTTGTGTTATGTGTGGTGACCCTTGCAACATTTCATTTGCGGGCTCCTCCCACCCCAGATGATGCTGGAGGTCGCGAGGGCGGCGGCTGCTCAGGGCCCAGTGAACTCGTGTCGGAGCTATAGTTTAGAATTAGACTCTGTGCCGGTGTGTTTGTACATCGTGCCTTTGGGCTAGACATAGGTTTCTACCTTGGTTTGTTTTGGGTTGTAATGCTTGGAGTATTTTGAATACTTAGACTTGGACTGTAATTATTCAGGAACACACTTTGCTTGTCGAAGCACCTTATGGTAATGAGTTCCTTTGTATGTTTAATGTCGGCTCTTGTAAAATATTTTCCGCGCACTCTGTCTTGTGTTTTAAAAAAAAAAAAATAATGCCCTTTTTAGGCTTTGAAAATCGGGGTGTTACATCAAGGATTGTAGGTGATTTTCTTGTTGTGTTGGTGGGTTGGTCAAGGATTGAAGTGTCAATAACAATGTTTTCCTCTTGTGGCTTAGTTTTGGTTTTCTTGAGGGTCCTTTTCATGGGGGTTCTTTTCACAAGGATCTTTTTCTTGGATTTCTCCTTCTGAAGTTTATCGAGTCTTATAAGTAGCTCTGAAGAGTCAGTGCTGGTATCAGAAAAAGTCCCTTCTGATGAGGATGATAAAGGTTGTGGAGAGGGTGGGATCACATTAAGAGGTTTTGTATAGTCTATGGGAGATGGGTTAAGGGGTTGAGCTTCAGAAGTGCTATCAGCATTAGGCTTAGAGATATTACCTTTAGAAGTGCCAACAGCTTTCTTTTTAGCAACCACAGTCTTTATCCTTTTGGTGGCTCTGACTGGTTGATCCTCCTCAGCAGCTGCAAGCCTCTCATTCCTCTTCTTAGATCTCCTCTCCTTTTCAACAGCCTTCCTTTGAACAATTTTAGCCACTTGCTCCTCAGTGACTCTTTCATCATCTTCAGTGGCACTGTTATCCTCAGACTGTTCCTCTTGTCCTTCACTGTTGCTTTTCTCAGAGTCTTCAAGCAAAGCTTGCTCTACCAGTCTAGGTTTCTTTCTAGACCTGGTGATGTCTTTTGGACCTTTGAAAATATCCCAATCAGGCACATTTACCACCATACTTCTAGTAACCCTTGCTCCAGTTTCCCTTCTTACCATTACCAGAAAATTCTTAATAACTTCCTCATTATCATGCTCTGAAATGGTGGTAAACCCATCACACCAGAAGTAAGTCTCATAGATGGTTTTGAGAGGGTTTTCAGCATGTATCAGCTCCTCTTTCTTTTTCTTTTTCATGTTGACCAAGATGGTAGCATCAAATTTTGCTGTTTGAAAGACTCTTAGTTTTCCTTCTCCCTAAGAATCTCAATTAGTTTTGTCTGACGAATGATCTCTGAAATTAATCTGGGATGATGAAGTGTTGCTACAGCCTTATGTTGATTCTCATTGATGCTGGAGCACAGGTGCTCAAATAACAGACTAGCCAAGTTAACCTTCACCCTTTTATGCAGAAACCATAAAAAGTGCCTGTGTGGTAAAGAAATTGTATCCTTTCCTCCTATTCTAGGAATGATAGAAGCAAGAAATACTCTGAAGGCAAAGTTGAACTCAGGCTTCAAATACTTTGCATTCCCAAATTGCTTCTCTGTTGTTCCAGCAGGAAAAAGATCTACTTTAATAGACTCAGTATACATACTCTTTGTTTTGTAAGTATTCACATCTTGGCCTTTGTTATCCAGATCCAGAATCTTCGCCACATGTTCTTGGGTGATAAGCACATCAATACCCAACAGATTTGACCTAATATCTTTTCCCTTATACGCTCTTAGACCCAGTTGGACTCTGGACTTGCCTTTCAGATTCTTGTCCTTAGCCACTAACTTATTTACTTCCTCATTAGCACTAAACTCATCAAACACATACGCCTTATGCCAGAAGTTCTTCACAATGTCGTAGTAGACGAACCCATTCAACATATCAAAATAGTTTCCCCACTGTTGATCATAGAATAGACTCTGAACATCGATTCCGTTAAGTCTTAAACTTTCAAAATCCACGAATTTCTCAGTAAGGAATTCCATAGCATCTCTACCACAATCCGTTGAAGAAGGACGATCGACGAATGACGCTTGAGAAGTTAAATCTATTACTGGCACGAGTTCAGGGTCAAACGGTTCTTGAACGATGATGGCAGAAGTTTGAGCAGTCATGATTGCGGATAATGTTGATGATGATGAGAGAATTTGACGATTCTGAGTTTTAGGGTTTGTGTAGGAAGTGATTATGTGAAAAAGTTGTGCTTTGTGAGTGAAGTGACAATTTATATCAAATAGAATAAACACTCAGAAAATAAGCACAAAGGGAGGGAGCGCGAACAGTTTAAAATTAATTTTAAATTGTATAACTGCATTTTCATCATTAACTGTTCTCTACCCATCAGGATCTAGACACGTGTAAGAGAGGCTTAATCACAGCTGACGCGTGTACAGACAACTGTTGTACACTAACTAGTACTGAACGTTTCACTTCCGTCTAGTTCAGAGCCAAACTCATTAATATCTGACACCTCATCAGAACCTGTTATCCTTCAGAACCCATATTATTCAGAGCTTCCCAAAAGAGACTCTGAATTATTGGAGGCTCTGAAAGAGCTTCAGATCCTAATTCTATTTTGCATCTCAGAGCTAGTTTTCTTCAGAGATAAAATGCATGTTCAAATTCTTTTTAATAAAGTCAAATCTTTCAATAGCTAAAGGCTTAGTAAATATATCAGCCCATTGATGATCAGTATCAATTAATTGAATATTTATTGTCCTTTTTTGAACATGATCTCTTATAAAATGATGCTTAATTTCAATATGTTTAGCTCTGGAATGCAAAATTGGATTCTTAGATAAATGAATAGCAGCAGTATTATCACAATATAGTGGAATACTACTTTCAGCTATGTTATAGTCCTCTAACTGATATTTCATCCAGAGAAGCTGTGTGCAGCATTTAGCAGTTAACAGCTGAGATGTATTCTGCTTCTGCTGTAGACAAAGCGATAGTTGTTTGTCTTTTGCTGGCCCAAGATATGAGATTTTCACCAATAAATTGGCAATTTCCACTAGCGGATTTTCTCTCTATCTTGTCTCCAGCATAGTCAGCATCACAGAATCCAACTAGCTTACTATCTAGGGATTTTTTATAAAGAAGTCCTAGATTAGTAGTTCCTTTCAGATATCTAAAGATCCTCTTAACGGCAGTTAAGTGAGGTTCTCTAGGATCTGACTGGAATCTTGCACACAAGCATACACTATATAAAATATCAGGTCTAGAAGCTGTTAGATAGAGTAAAGAACCAATCATACCTCTATACAGCTTCTGATCTATTTTGCTTCCAATTTCTTCCTTGCTTAAGCTGCTTGTAGGATGCATGGGAGTTGACATTATCTTACAGTCTTCAAGATTAAACTTCTTCCGAAGCTCTTTTGTATACTTGCTTTGATGAATGTAAGTGCCATCTTTTCCTTGATTGATTTGAATTCCAAGGAAAAACTTTAGTTCACCCATCATGCTCATCTCAAATTCATCCTGCATCAGCTTTGAAAAACTCTTGCACAAGGAAGCATTAGTAGAACCAAATATTATATCATCAACATAGATTTGAATAATTAAGATGTCTTTCTTAGTTGTCTTTCTGAATAGTGTATTGTCAATTTGACCTTTTTGAAAACCATTTTCTAAAAGGAAATTACTCAGTCTTTCATACCAAGCTCTTGGAGCTTGTTTGAGACCATAGAGTGATTTCTTAAGTTTATAAACATAATCAGGGTTTTTCAAATCCTCAAAACCTGGAGGTTGTTTGACATATACTTCTTCAGAAATGACACCATTTAGAAAGGCACTCTTAACATCCATTTGGTATAAGGTTATTCCATTATTAACTGCATATGATAACAATAACCTGATTGCTTCCAGTCTTGCCACTGGAGCAAATGTTTCAGTGAAGTCAATGCCTTCTTGCTGACTGTAGCCTTGTGCTACTAGTCTAGCTTTGTTTCATACCACTTCACCTTGTTCATTCAGTTTGTTCCTAAATACCCACTTGGTTCCAATGATGTTCTTGTGTGTTGGTCTTGGTACTAAATCCCACACATCATTTCTTTGAAACTGATTGAGCTCATCTTGCATTGCTACAATCCATCCATCATCAGAAAGAGCTTCATCAACATTCTTAGGTTCTATCATAGATATGAGTCCTAGAAGTGAATCATGTTGTTGATAATCTGATCTTGTTTTTCTTGGACTCTCTTTGTTTCCAAGAATAAGATCTTCTGGATGTGATGATCTGTATTTGAATTTTCTCTTTGGAACTTCATTAGTTTCAGCACTAGTTTGGGTATCATCTTCTGATATATCATCATGTCCTTCAGATGCTTCTATTGGAGATGCTTCTTCAGAAACTTCTTCCAATACAGCTTCTGAAGTTTCATTTGCATCTGATGCTTTCTCAGGTTCTGGATTGTTATATATATATGGAACACCTGCATAGCTATCATCTTGCTCTGACATTTTACTGTCAGGCTCTTTGTCATCAAATCTAACATGTATAGATTCTTCCACTGTGTTAGTTTCAGAATTATACACTCTGTATGCCTTTGAGCGTTCAGAGTAACCTATAAAGATTCCCTTACAAGCTTTGGCATCAAATTTTCTTTTGTAGGCCTTATTGTTCAGAATGTAACAGGTACATCCAAACTGATGAAAATAAGAGATGTTGGGCTTTCTTCCTTTAAAGAGTTCATATGTTGTTTTATTCAATATAGGTCTGATATAGATCCTATTTTGAATATAACAAGCTGTGTTCACAGCTTCTGCCCAGAAGTGCTTAGCAAGTTTAGTTTCATGCATCATGGTTCTTGCCATCTCTTGTAAAGACCTGTTCTTTCTCTCTAAAACACCATTTTGCTGTGGTGTTCTAGGAGCTGAGAACTCATGGACAATTCCATGGTCTTCACAATAAGTTGCAAAGGGTTCGTTTTCAAACTCACCCCCATGATCACTTCTGATCTTTAAGATCTTGAGACTCTTCTCACTTTGCACTTGTGTGCAGAAGATGGTAAACACATCATATGCATCATCTTTCACTCTAAGAAATTTAACCCAAGTCCATCTACTGTAATCAACAACAATAACAAGTCCATATTTCTTTCCATTGATTGAGGCTGTACTTACAGGACCAAACAAATCAATGTGAAGCAGTTCAAGAGGTCTTGAGGTAGAGACAATGTTTTTAGGTTTAAAAGAGGTTTTTGAAATCTTTCCATTCTGACACGGACCACACAGAGCATCTGAATGATAGTTAAGATTGGGTAGTCCTTTAACCAAGCTTAGTTTGCTAAGCTTAGAGATTAATCTCCAGTTAGCATGACCTAAGCGTTGGTGCCAGACCCATTTCTCATCATTCAAAGATAGAAGACAAACTATCTTTTGCTCTGAGAGTTCTGACAGATTAATTTTATAAACATTGCCTTTCCTTAAGCCTCTGAACACTACAGACTCATCAGACTCTCTAATTACAGTACATGCATCTCTATTAAACTTAACAACAAATCCACTATCACAAAATTGACTAATGCTAAGTAGATTATGTTTGAGGCCATCAACTAACCAAACATCTTTGATAGAGAGAGAAGAGTTACCAACTGTACCCGTACCAGTGATCTTCCCTTTTTGGTTTCCTCCAAATCCCACAGTTCCTCCCTCTTTTAGAGTCAGGGTTTGGAACATATATTTGTCTCCTGTCATATGACGTGAGCAGCCACTGTCCAGGTACCAAGAATGCTGCTCTGGCCTTCTTTGAGTGCAGATCTACTGCAAAGACAATCTCAGACTTTGGTACCCATACCTTTATGGGTCCTTTAGAGTTAGTCCTCATTACCTTAGATTGTTTTTGTTTATAAGGCCTATCAGGAGCTCTAGAGTTATTGAAGCACTTTGAAAAACTTTTAGGCTTTGTATAACTCTTGGGCTTAGCTTTAGAATATACCAGAGTTTTATTTATTTTGACATTGGTCTGAGGTTTGGAGATCTTAGGCTCTGAAGGTTTCAGAGTCTGAGACTTCTTGGCCTCTGACACAATTATTTTTTCAGATTCTGGTATAACTTTTGCTTCTGATTGGCTTTTAACAAATACAGCGTTAGGTTTTGAATTATCACTTTTAGAGGGTTTAGAAAATAATGGATTATCTTTAAAACGTGAAAATCCAAGACCTTCACCTCTGTTTCTACTAACATGGTATATTAAGGAAGCTATCTTACTTCTCTTCATGCCATTTATAAGAAATTCTTGCAGAGCAAATTCATGCTCTGGAGGAACCTTATCATCATAAACATAATGAGTTTCCATAAATGAGTTTCTACTTCTTAGAGACTCATTTTCTTCAACTATTATGTTCATTTTCTCAGTCAGGTTATTGTAAGCCTTTTTCAAGACCTTACATTCACCTGCCTTTTTAGTGAGCATTTTTAAGGCATCTTTAAGAGAGTCTACTAATTCAGTTCTAGATAGTTTAGCAATTACCTCTTCCTCATCTTCAGAGTCTGATCCTGCTTCAGAGTCTTCTCTGTCAGAGGTAGTTGCCATCAGTGCTAGATTTGCTTCCTCATCACCATCTGAGTCTGAGTCTTTGTCAAGATCTTCCCATGTTGCCAGAAAGCTCTTCTTGACTTTACTCTTATATCTTTCCTTGCTAGAGCTTTGCTTTGATGATCTACTTTTGTTTTCTGGACAATCAGCAATGAAATGACCAGGCTTGTTGCATTTGAAACACTTGCTTTGATCTTCCTTCTTGTCTTTAGCAGCACTAAGTCTCTTGGAAGATCCTCCAAACTTGCCTGCATATTTCTTGCTTCGTTTTGCCCATTGTGAAACCTTAGCAGCCATCAGCACCATCTCTTCTTCATCATCAGATCCAACTTCTTGACCCTCTTCAGAAACCTCATCTTCAGATTCTATAATCTTAGCTTTCAGAGCCTTTGATGAGCTCTTAGAGCTTAAGGCTATCCCTTTCATCTTCTTGGTTGATTCATCAGTCATTAGTTCCATCTCATGACTCTTCAATGAACTAATTAAGCTTTCAAGGGATACAGTATCCAAATCCTTAGACTCTTGAAAAGCAGTCACCTTGGGTCTCCATTTTGGTGGTAGGCTTCTGAGTACCTTTCTCACATGATCAGCTTCCGTATAACTTTTTTCTAATACTTGAAGTCCAGAGACTAGAATTTGAAACCGTGAAAACATAGTTTCAATGTCCTCTCTATCCTTCATCTTAAACAACTCATACTGATGTACCAACAAGTTAGCCTTTGCCTCCTTAACCTGTTTGTTGCCCTCATACTTGGATTTTAAGGAATCCCAAATAGACTTTGCAGTTCTTTTATCTCCAATTTTAAGGTACTCATCATGTGAGATAGCATTAGTCATCATTCCTTTTACAGAGTGATGCTTCTTGTACTCTAGCTTTTGAGTAGGTGTAAAAGATTTCCTGTTCTGAGAACTGACTACTCCTTCTAAGTCCATGTTTTCAAAGTTAACTCCATCTTCTACCAAGTCCCACAAATCACAATCAATACTCATGATGTGGCTATACATATTGGTTTTCCAGAAAGGGTAACTAGTCTCAGTTCCGTTGAAGAAAGGAACCTTATCAGATGACCTCCTTTGTCGAGAGTTTGAGTCATAGTCGAAAGGAACCTCATTGTTGTTCTTCTCAGCAGACATGTTTTTCCTCCTGGATCTTTACAGTTTCACTGTAAGGTGAGTTAGGCAACAAACCAGGCTCTGATACCAATTGAAGGTGGAAAAACACAAGAAGGGGGGGTTGAATTGTGTTTTGAGAATTAAAACTTTTTCGAAATTAAAACAAGTTTGCAGTGGATATAAACACAAAGTTAAAGAAGGGTGCCGGGAGAGAGAAAGAAAGACACAAAATTTATCCTGGTTCCTCTCACAAATCGAGAGTACTCCAGTCCCCTTGTTACTAACAAGAGCTTTTCACTATAATCTACTCAAGATTACAAATTGCTCAAGCACACTTGCAAGAGACTTCTCAGGTGCTCAAGTTTCACTAAACAAGAGACTTCACAAACAAACTTAAAATCTAAGAATGATTGTTAATGGACACTTGATATACTATCAGAGGTGTTTACAAAATACAACGCAAATTGCTTTAAGACTTGAATGACAGATTAAACAAATTATGTCAGAATATTTCAGAGCCTTAAATGCAGTAATAGAACAGTAGTCGTTTCTTCCATTTGAGTCTTCTATTTATACTTGAAGGAAGATGATGACCGTTGTAGAGAGATAAGGTGCCAGCTTGGAATTCATCGTACAATTGTGATAGCTGTAATCTTCCATCTTTGGTAAAGAAATTCAATTCCACTACCTTGCTATTTGAATTATCACTCATCCATTTTGAGTAATAATAGTACGATAGTACGATCCTCAAATGCGCTCCACTTATGGATAAGATTAACGTTGTACCAACGAATATTCCTTCCTGTAGATGTGACAGAGCCTTGAAGTAGATTGTTCTTCAACCATTGGTTCTGATTCTGTCAGTTCTTGAGTGATGTAAATTCCTTTTGCTTCAGATGCTGTTGTCGTAGCTTCTTAAGGTCTTCAGCTTCTAAACTTCTCAGAGTCTAGTTTTTGGTCCTCAGAAGTACTATCTTCAGCACGCAAATTTTAAGCTTCTGATGAACAGCGATACGCTTTCAGAGCTTCAAAGCTTGGCTTCTCTCTTGTTATTCATAGTGCTTCTGAATGAATTTTAACTTATAATTCTGCACACTAGAATAATCATTAGTAATACCAATTGCAATTTTAATACTTTGTTATCATCAAAACCACTTAAAATCTTAGAGGTTCATGTCAGACCCACTTTGTTCCAACAGGGTTTTCCCATGAGAACTGCCTCCTTTTGTTTCTATTTTCCTCCTTTTCTTTCATTAAGCCTATGTGCCACTTGACAGCATGTTTTACTTGGTTGGCTTTTGCTTCATTATTTACCTACTAATTTACAAGATAAACATTAGTACTTTATAATAATAATAATAATAATAATAGTTATTATAAATTTAGGGTTATATCAACATATATACTACAAAATTAACTTAATAAGTGTCTTTAATTTAAATCACTTATAAGTAAAATTGACACTTATCATTAATCTTATAAAAACCTACAAAAAGTGAAGTGAAATAAGTGAAAAATAGATAAAATATTAATTTGCTAGTAAAGACTACTATTTACAAATAATTGGGGTTTTTACTTCAAATAACTTTATAAAACAAGTCAATAAGTGCTTAAAATGTATAGGTAAAATCACTGCTTTTTGGCACTTATCAACTCTCCCCAACTTAGGACTTTGTTTGTCCTCAAACAAAAGTAGATTCAAAATTTAGACAAGCTCAAAAGATACCAATCTCAAGAGTGGGTTTGTAATCAATCACTTGTTCAAAATTATTTCTTCTCTAGACATGAGCAAAGTAAGTTTCAATCAGGGATCACTTCTCAAAATATGCAAAGAAACAAAGCATGATCATGAAGGAATTGCTATGCCTAAGCAAAATTCTCATCATTCTTGTCAAACAATCAAATAATCAAGTGTTATCACAAAATCCTCACAACATCACTCAAGGGTAAGTGTTTAACTCAATCCGAACAATGTGAGTACAACAAATCGATTCTGTAAGACCCAAGATTTCACTGTACAGTTTTTCTAAGGAACTTTAGTGTCGGCTAAGTTTTTAGGGTTTTTGGTGAAGCGATTTTGTGAGTATCGTCGCATTAATGGAATTTTTGCTGAAATGGAGCCTGTTTTGTGCTTGTGCGCTGGAAAGGCACAGACTTTCGGGCCGTGATCCTCTTTTAAGCATGAGGAGATTTCTGTGGATTCAGAATAGCGAGTTTTGAATTATTCGGGTTTTTGGAAAAACGAGTAGGAATTTTACCCGTCGTTGTAAAATTTTACTGCGTCTGTTTTAAGTGAAGTTTCGGATGGAAGTTTCATATATCTGCGTGAGTTAGGATATGTCCTGAGATTAATTTTCTAAGGTATGGAAGAAAATTACAGTCGCGGAAAAAGATTCGGCGATAAGTTTTGGAATGGAAAAACGTTAGACGTTCTATCCGTAGGTTTTCTGTTTTTGTGAGTTTCGTTCGTCGCGATGCGCGAGAACTGAACGTGCGTTTGTTGTAAGATGTTGTGGGAAATATCTTGTGAGGATAGACTTGGTTTTGATCCAAGGGCTAGGGATTAGTTTTGGAAGCTTTTACTATTTGATCCAATGGCTAGGATGAAACATGACCTTTATTTAGTAGACTTTTGGAAGTCACTTTGTGGACTTAGAAAAATCACAAATTCACTTCTTCTTTCTCTCTTTGGCCGTGGCTTTCTTTCCACCTTTCCATCTTGAGAAAACTTTGCAATTCTTCACCAAAAGCTTGGATTTTTGGCTTGTTGGATCATAGAGATTGAAAGGAATTCATCTCCACTTGAGGTAGTAAACCTTCTCCTTTCTTTGTTGGTTTAAAACATCTTAGTTAGGATTTTTATGATTATTGTTCTTGGGAGAAATTTCATAAGAATTGGTTTTGTATGGTTTTTGTTCCATGAAAGTTGTTCATGAGAGTTTAACAAGCATGTCTAGGCTTTGTTATTTTTGTTTTCCATGAGTTGGTGAAAAATCTCATGAGAAAAGTTAGGGTTTTGTGTTGGTTAAGTATTGATCAATAACATGTGGTTAGGTTGTAAGGTTTTGAAAAGAAACGATGTCTTTGAACCTTTGGGCGAAAGGGAAATGCGTTGTATGGTTTTGTTTTAGAAAATCCGATGAAAAATATTTTGCAGTTTATGAAAATATTTCCTAAGTGTTTTGTGTGGAGTTTTTGAGGTCCAAGTGGGTTAAAACTCTTGTGACATGTGGTGTCGCTTTTTGCTTTGAAAACATGTTTGAAAATGATTACCGGACGATTAAGGCCCGTAATAAAACTTGTGCTTGGATTTGGTTTTGATTTTGGAAGTGAAAACCAAATAACTTTCACTCGAAGCAATCAACATGCTTTCGGAAAAGTATTGCTTGCTTATGAAAATGGTTTGCTTTTGTGCCTTGAAAAAGTGTTGAGAACTAATAGAATCAAACTAGGCTTGGTTGGAAAAAGGTGGTGTGAGTTGCTGTCTTTTGCTGTCATGACAGGTGCAACTCGCTGAGCGAGTGTTAACTCGCCAGGGCGAGTGTCACAGGCCATGACAACACGCCAGGGCGAGCTCCAGAGCGAGCTAGACCTGTCCTCACTGCCTTCACTCGCCACCAACTCGCCAGGGCGAGCTCTGGGAGTTGAAATTTTGGATTCTGATTTCTAAACTTGGTTTTTAGCTTTCTAATCCCTTTTTATTAATTTATGGAAGTGGCGGGGATTGGAAACGAGTTTTTCGGGTACTCGGAAAGTGCGTAACTTATAACGCAAGAAAACGGCCATTTTGCATTTCAAATTATTTAAGACTTTTGACAATTGTTTTGGGTCCTAAAAATAGTACAAATAACTCATGGGGGTTGATCAATACGGTAGTTTTTGGTATGGTATCCTAAAGAGTGGATTTTCCTTAGGAACCTTTAGGTTTTTGGGGGTTTTGGTGTAGTTTCAATACTATTAGTTAGAGAACAATGTATTGATTGTTGCGCTGCTTGTTTTAGGAAGCGCGTTGTGTTGTTTGAGCGTGTATTGTTGACGGAAGCTTGTCGAGGTAAGGGCTCCGCTTTATTTCTGTCTTTTCACTGAGTTATAACATGTTTGTTGGTTATTTTCGGTGATGCGTGTTTGTGTGTTTGGCATGTATGTGTTATGTATTCTCGTGATGAGAAAGTGTTTACAATACGTGCGTTGTTTTACATATGATTGGAGATGTATGTATGAACATGTGGGCGAATACATATGATTGGAAATGTATGTATGTTTGTTGTGGTTTGTTACATATGATTGGAAATGTATGTATGTTGTTGTGTTTGGTTTACATATATCTGTGTGATATGTAATTGTTGCATGAGCATGTATGGAACGTGTAAGTCAGCGGGGACTACACGGGTGGATGTGTCTGTGTGACTCCGCCGGGGCTGTGTCTGTGTGACTGCCCTATATATGCTTAATTAGAAAGTATGCTCATGCATTTCATAGTTGGCGACAGCATCTGTGTGGCTGGTAGCATCTGTGTGGCTATTTTCGCCTGGCGACAGCATCTGTGTGGCTGGTAGCATCGGTGTGGCTATTTTCGCCTGGCGACAGCATCTGTGTGGCTGGTAGCATCTGTGTGGCTATTTTCGCCTGGCGACAGCATCTGTGTGGCTGGTAGCATCTGTGTGGCTATTTTCGCCTGGTGACAGCATCTGTGTGGCTGACAGCATCTGTGTGGCTGGTAGCATCTGTGTGGCTATTTTCACCTGGTGATAGCGTCTGTGTGGCATCACCTGCCCTTGTGGCTTTAGTGGGTTGGACCTACGATTCCGGAACTCATGCATTGTGGTAGCTAGGGTTAGTACCACGTATTGTAGAAGTCTGCATTAGGCTTGGTGTGCATTATATATATAAACCCGTTGGTGGGAATTGCTTTGGTGGTTAGGAGCTTTCTCTTGTGTTTGTGGAATTATTGTTATGTGTACAATCTTTCGCACCGGTTATATATATATATGTACCTTTTATTTTGTGGTGACCCTTTCTTTCATTTGCGGGCTCATCCCACCCAGATGATGGGTTAGGTTGTGGTGACGACGGTGACTGTTTCAGGCCCCAGTGAGATGTTGGAGTTTTAGCTTAGTTAGACTATGCGCCGGTGTGGGTTGTACACCGTGCTTTTTGGGTTCGGGCATAGGATTCTAACTTGTTTTTGTTGTAAGTATTTGAATACTTAGACTTGGATTGTAATTATTCAGGAATACACTTTGCTTGTCGAAGCACCTTATGGTAATGAGTTCTTTTGTATATTTGAATGCCGGCTCATTGAAAAATATTCTATGCGCACTCTATGTGTTAGTTGAAAAGAAAAAAAAATATTGACTTTTCTGGCCCTGGAAAAACGGGCTGTTACAATTGGTATCAGAGCCCGGCTTTAAATCTTCAAAGGGAAAGTGTACACTTGAGTCGTTAGTCCAGAGTCGGTTAGAACATAGCTAGAGTTGTGTTAGTTCTAGCGGTTGTTTTTGTTGTGTTGTGGGTTATGTGGTTGGTTGTTTTGAGTCTAGCATGAGATATGCTTAGACACTGGTTTGTGTCTTACTGAAGTAATGCAGGGAGTGAGGCTTCAGTAAGTGGAATTGTGAAACCCCGAGCCTTGGTCGAATTTAGTCGACGAGTGTCTCTGAATTCCTTAGACAGAGTGGTCCGAGGAGGATGGACTTGAGGCGAACGAGAACCACAAAGGATTCTTGGAAGAAATTCGATGAACTTGAATTGGCATGGGTCGTTGTCACCCGGAGGTGTTGAGTACGGACGTGTGGACGTCGACTGATAAAGGATTGCAAGTAAGGATCAGATTGGGATACCTTTTTGAAGAAGGTGCTGGATATCCGTTCTGGTGAGTTCGGACGAGACTTGATGAAGTCATTCAGTTGTCAAGAGGATGCAACCATTGTAGAATAGTGGAGCATGCAGAGATGTTAGTTGGATTTAATTACAATGATTGGATAATCATTGGGGCAACTTGTATTGGAAATAAAGTGCATTGCGCGTCAAGAGTAAATGAATTTGGTGGTGTGAGTAGACGGTTCGGCGTATTCACTGAGTTGCGGACTTATGGATATTGGTAGAGCGGAAAATTCTTCTATAGAGAAGACAACTTGTTCGGAATATAATGGTTTTGGTGGTACCTGCCGTGGTGGCATTGTATTACTGTTGAATGATGTTCAACGGATGTTTCATGAGTGGAATCATGAGAGCTTGAACGATGTGTTTTGAGTGTTGTGTCTTACGACTTCGACCTTGTATTCGTAAGAGATCGAGGAAAACATTAAGAAAAACCTCGAAAGATTTGTGGAACCCTTGTGACTCGGAGGACCTTGAGCACAAGTGGAATGAAGTATCACTTAAGTTGGGTAAATATGGTCTAAACCACCATCAGGATTGTCGACTGTCTATTGACAAATTGAGGGACTGGCCGTCCTTAATTTATTGTTGATGGTAGACGGGAATCGTGTTGATTGGAATTGACTAGTTTTTGCTAGCTTTGGTGATGCACAGAGAACTTCAGTGTTTCTTTTTGGAGGGTAGCCACTCACAACTTCGTGTGAAACTAATGGAGTGGGCTATGCCGCGGAGGCGAAAGAGGTGACTTTGGAAATTTTTGTTTGTGGGCACGAGGATCTTTGGGAATTAGAGGTTGTGAACCTCTGTTGTGAGGTTAATTTTGAGTGGTGAACTCATTGAGAGTTGCGGTTAGTGCACGGTTGTGCCAGTGTGTTGGTGAGAGTATCTGTGTGACTTCACCGGTGTTAGCATCTGTGTGGCTGCACCTAATCCTGAGGGATTTTGTTGTGTTGGTGATGGTAATAATTAGTTGAGTTGTTACTCTTACCTTTAGTTTCGAGGACGAAACTTCTTTTTGGAGGGTAGTAATGTAAGACCCAAGATTTCACTGTACAGTTTTTCTAAGGAACTTTAGTGTCGGCTAAGTTTTTAGGGTTTTTGGTGAAGCGGTTTTGTGAGTATCGTCGCATTAATGGAATTTTTGCTGAAATGGAGCCTGTTTTGTGCTCGTGCGCTGGAAAGGCACAGACTTTCGGGCCGTGATCCTCTTTTAAGCATGAGGAGATTTCTGTGGATTCAGAATAGCGAGTTTTGAATTATTCGAGTTTTTGGAAAAACGAGTAGGAATTTTACCCGTCGTTGTAAAATTTTACTGCGTCTGTTTTAAGTGAAGTTTCAGATGGAAGTTTCATATATCTGCGTGAGTTAGGATATGTCCTGAGATTAATTTTCTAAGGTATGGAAGAAAATTACAGTCGCGGAAAAAGATTCGGCGATAAGTTTTGGAATGGAAAAACGTTAGACGTTCTATCCGTAGGTTTTCTGTTTTTGTGAGTTTCGTTCGTCGCGATGCGCGAGAACTGAACGTGCGTTTGTTGTAAGATGTTGTGGGAAATATCTTGTGAGGATAGACTTGGTTTTGATCCAAGGGCTAGGGATTAGTCTTGGAAGCTTTTACTATTTGATCCAATGGCTAGGATGAAACATGACCTTTATTTAGTAGACTTTAGGAAGTCACTTTGTGGACTTAGAAAAATCACAAATTCACTTCTTCTTTCTCTCTTTGGCCGTGGCTTTCTTTCCACCTTTCCATCTTGAGAAAACTTTGCAATTCTTCACCAAAAGCTTGGATTTTTGGCTTGTTGGATCATAGAGATTGAAAGGAATTCATCTCCACTTGAGGTAGTAAACCTTCTCCTTTCTTTGTTGGTTTAAAACATCTTAGTTAGGATTTTTATGATTATTGTTCTTGGGAGAAATTTCATAAGAATTGGTTTTGTATGGTTTTTGTTCCATGAAAGTTGTTCATGAGAGTTTAACAAGCATGTCTAGGCTTTGTTATTTTTGTTTTCCATGAGTTGGTGAAAAATCTCATGAGAAAAGTTAGGGTTTTGTGTTGGTTAAGTATTGATCAATAACATGTGGTTAGGTTGTAAGGTTTTGAAAAGAAACGATGTCTTTGAACCTTTGGACGAAAGGGAAATGCGTTGTATGGTTTTGTTTTAGAAAATCCGATGAAAAATATTTTGGAGTTTATGAAAATATTTCCTAAGTGTTTTGTGTGGAGTTTTTGAGGTCCAAGTGGGTTAAAACTCTGGTGACATGTGGTGTCGCTTTTTACTTTGAAAACATGTTTGAAAATGATTACCGGACGATTAAGGCCCGTAATAAAACTTGTGCTTGGATTTGGTTTTGATTTTGGAAGTGAAAACCAAATAACTTGCACTCGAAGCAATCAACATGCTTTCGGAAAAGTATTGCTTGCTTATGAAAATGGTTTGCTTTTGTGCCTTGAAAAAGTGTTGAGAACTAATAGAATCAAACTAGGCTTGGTTGGAAAAAGGTGGTGTGAGTTGCTGTCTTTTGCTGTCATGACAGGTGCAACTCGCTGAGCGAGTGTTAACTCGCCAGGGCGAGTGTCACAGGCCATGACAACACGCCAGGGCGAGCTCCAGAGCGAGCTAGACCTGTCCTCACTGCCTTCACTCGCCACCAACTCGCCAGGGCGAGCTCTGGGAGTTGAAATTTTGGATTCTGATTTCTAAACTTGGTTTTTAGCTTTCTAATCCCTTTTTATTAATTTATGGAAGTGGCGGGGATTGGAAACGAGTTTTTCGGGTACTCGGAAAGTGCGTAACTTATAACGCAAGAAAACGGCCATTTTGCATTTCAAATTATTTAAGACTTTTGACAATTGTTTTGGGTCCTAAAAATAGTACAAATAACTCATGGGGGTTGATCAATACGGTAGTTTTTGGTATGGTATCCTAAAGAGTGGATTTTCCTTAGGAACCTTTAGGTTTTTGGGGGTTTTGGTGTAGTTTCAATACTATTGGTTAGAGAACAATGTATTGATTGTTGCGCTGCTTGTTTTAGGAAGCGCGTTGTGTTGTTTGAGCGTGTATTGTTGACGGAAGCTTGCCGAGGTAAGGGCTCCGCTTTATTTCTGTCTTTTCACTGAGTTATAACATGTTTGTTGGTTATTTTCGGTGATGCGTGTTTGTGTGTTTGGCATGTATGTGTTATGTATTCTCGTGATGAGAAAGTGTTTACAATACGTGCGTTGTTTTACATATGATTGGAGATGTATGTATGAACATGTGGGTGAATACATATGATTGGAAATGTATGTATGTTTGTTGTGGTTTGTTACATATGATTGGAAATGTATGTATGTTGTTGTGTTTGGTTTACATATATTTGTGTGATATGTAATTGTTGCATGAGCATGTATGGAACGTGTAAGTCAGCGGGGACTACACGGGTGGATGTGTCTGTGTGACTCCGCCGGGGCTGTGTCTGTGTGACTGCCCTATATATGCTTAATTAGAAAGTATGCTCATGCATTTCATAGTTGGCGACAGCATCTGTGTGGCTGGTAGCATCTGTGTGGCTATTTTCGCCTGGTGACAGCATCTGTGTGGCTGACAGCATCTGTGTGGCTTGTAGCATCTGTGTGGCTATTTTCACCTGGTGATAGCGTCTGTGTGGCATCACCTGCCCTTGTGGCTTTAGTGGGTTGGACCTACGATTCCGGAACTCATGCATTGTGGTAGCTAGGGTTAGTATCACGCATTGTAGAAGTCTGCATTAGGCTTGGTGTGCATTATATATATAAACCCGTTGGTGGGAATTGCTTTGGTGGTTAAGAGCTTTCTCTTGTGTTTGTGGAATTATTGTTATGTGTACAATCTTTCGCACCGGTTATATATATATGTACCTTTTATTTTGTGGTGACCCTTTCTTTCATTTGCGGGCTCATCCCACCCAGATGATGGGTTAGGTTGTGGTGACGACGGTGGCTGTTCCAGGCCCCAGTGAGATGTTGGAGTTTTAGCTTAGTTAGACTATGCGCCGGTGTGGGTTGTACACCGTGCTTTTTGGGTTCGGGCATAGGATTCTAACTTGTTTTTGTTGTAAGTATTTGAATACTTAGACTTGGATTGTAATTATTCAGGAATACACTTTGCTTGTCGAAGCACCTTATGGTAATGAGTTCTTTTGTATATTTGAATGCCGGCTCATTGAAAAATATTCTATGCGCACTCTGTGTGTTAGTTGAAAAGAAAAAAAAAATATTGACTTTTCTGGCCCTGGAAAAACGGGCTGTTACAGATTCAAACATTCATCCAAGCAATATCACAAGACATGTCATCAAGCATGGATCACTAAGGACTTTGTTAAGCTTGTATTGGGGCTGGGCTACAAAAATTCATTGTTTTTCTTTGGATTCAAAAAGCCTTAAGGATAAGAGAGCATAATTCATAACTATTTACATTTCAAAAAGCATTCTCTCTTTCACTTTCCCCTTCCTACTTGCGGTGATTCTTTTGCTTTGACACTTTTTTTCTTTCTTTTCATTTTCTTTTCAAACACATTTTCTTTGATTTTCACTTGTGTGTCAACTTACTTTCAATTTTTATTTTTTTTTCACTTTTAATCACCACATCAACTACTTTTCTCAATTTATTTTTCTACAACCTCCTTCTCCCCAACTTGAATATTAACATACCCTTATTGAAATACACTTGCTCTCCTATCCTAAGACAAGGGAAGAGTAGTTGTTTTTCTTTCTTACGGTTCAAGGGTTCAAAACAATCAAAATTTTAAAATTTAAGGCTCAAATGGGGACACAAAGGGTCACACATTCTCACATGAAGCTTTTATTTGGCCAAGTAGTTGCACTCAAAAATAACAATGGAAACATGGCCAAGTAGAAACAATCCCAGTTTACAACTTATCACTTAGACACTACCCGTGCTAATTCTACCTAGGTCCTCCCTAGATATGACAACTTCTGGTCACTTCCTATAACTACCTTACAACACCATAAGGATTTAAATAACAAACTCAATGATGGAGACGCACTCCTATCCTAAAGAACCAACTCGTGCTTCAAAGCTTTGAGTGATTCAAAACAACTCTTTGCTTAAAAGCTTAAGAGTGACAACAGCTCTGTGCTTAAAAGCTTAAGAGCTAAATACAACCCTAGTTCAAGTCTCAATGGAAACAAGAAACAAAAGGGACAAAGACTGAAATTCCTAATGACTGGAAATATTGATTTCGATTTTAGTAAATAAAACTTGTCTTCAGTCTTCCTTTATATAGAACGAGCTTCATGGGCTTGGATCCCTGATTTGATAGCTGGCCATCGTGATCTCCAAGAAACAAACTCAATCTTTTGAAAAGATTTATTTGTTTTAAATTTTTTTAAATCTTCTAGTAAAACTGGCCATCTTTTAAATCTTTCTGAATCTTTTTCAATCTTTCAGCTCGTTCCTTGGCGCGCAAACTAGCGTGGATGTGTTTGTTTCAAAACAAATCTTTTTCAAAGATCACACGCAAAATAACAAAAGCGCGTTATTCTAGGGCGTTCAGGTCAGGTCCCATATGTGTGCACATCAGTCACCACATCTGGACTAAAGGCTTATTTTAGCAAATGAAGCCAACACCCTAAAACAAAAACAACCTTATAGGTTGAAAACACTAACATAGTCTATTATTTATCATTTCAAATCTTTCGTTATACGTAGAGTATTAGTTTAAGTAATATAGTTTAATTTTAGAATAATCAATTTTTACTTTGTTTGTCAAAAAATAGTGGATAACTAATTGAATTTGTATGATTGGTTAAAAACAAAAATTGAACTATCATATAAATATGAAATGACATAATTTTTTTTTAAGTAAGATAATAATGATAAAATTGGAATAAAAATTAATAAGTTATAAGATAATTGAATTAGCTTATCAAAACAAATTATAAATTGGTATAATTTTAATTTAGGTTCTATATATTTTGATTTAAGGTAAGATCTTGTGAAGCATCAAACAATAGTCATATATATTATTTAGAAGATATTCAATAAATTATAATCCTTTTTTTTCGAATATAATTTTTTTAGTTTTTTGGATATAGTTTATTGATTTTTCTTTTTGAATAGAAATTTTATGATTTGTTGGTTTATTATTTTTTTTAATATACATGTTGTAATTATAGTAGTAATCTTATATATTGTTTGTTATTTAACAAATTGTCGAAATAAATTTTTTTTTATTGGTTCATAAATTTTTAGCCACACTAATATTATGTGTCCAGGTCCACCTTTGCATATAATATATATATACTTTTACATGAACTTTGAATTTTAGAAGTAGCTTCTTGAGTAATAGGCAACTGTGCTGATGGATGCACATTGTTGAATGAAGACAATGACATCAGATATATAAGTTTTTGATGAAACATAAAACTAAAGTTACGATTAGCCATTGTTTTGCATAGAAAAAGATAGACTTATATTGGAATTGTAATGTTTAGTTGTGTGTGTATATATATTGTGCATTGTTAAGAATATTGATAATTTGCTAGAAGCTTCCATTAGTTAGTTAGAGTTTCTATTTGTTTGTTATTAGTTAGTTAGTTAAGTCCAAATTGCTCTATATAAGAGCCACTATTGTACTATTTTCATTATCTTTTGATCAATCTATTATCATTTCTCTTTCAATATGAATCCTTATGATTTCTATTCTCTTGATGATTTTCTAGAGTTTTCTCCACTTTCTCCAAATTATGCAAATCTTAACATGGTATCATCGCCTCGGTTTCGATCATCGAGAATTCGTTCCGCTTTCGCCATTGTTCCGGTACCGGAGGATTCCTCCATTGCTTATCACAAATAAATTTACACTGTTCTTTTTGATCCACCATCTTTTCTAATGGTTCATTCCATTATTTGTCACTTGTGGAAGAAATCGAAGATGGAGAAGCAGTTCTTGCCACTTCCACCTCTTCGAAAATCACTACAAGAACCTTCAATCCAACCTTTGAGTGATTCAATTCCAGAGGCAGAGGGGGAGATTACATCATCATCTACCTCTGTTCTTGAATCTTCTACCGCAAACGATCTTTACAATTTCAGATTTG
This sequence comes from Trifolium repens, assembly GCA_030408175.1. Lineage (NCBI taxonomy): Eukaryota > Viridiplantae > Streptophyta > Magnoliopsida > Fabales > Fabaceae > Trifolium > Trifolium repens. The sequence continues at coordinate 32,356,166 of CP125845.1, read as the reverse complement.
GTTGCTTTCATCACTCATCAAATTTTGATGCAGCAAGAAAATTGGAAGAGTTTGTTACCAATCTCGTCAAAATCGATCCAGTGGATCTTGATTCAACAAAATCAACGGCAAATCGTTCAATATCGAAGATCTCCTTCTCTTGCTTCGAAGCTTACGGCATCGACGCCGTCTCCGCCATCAGGTTCTTTAAACAGAGTTTATGCATTAATGATTTTGAGAAATTTGTTATGGAAATTGATGTACTGTGGATAGCTAAAGATGCATCTATTGCATCGTTGATGATTGAGTGCACTATTGCTGTTCCGGTTACATCTTCACGGTGCGTTGTCACGATCTTCGATCCCGGCGGTGTAATCGAGCCTCTCTCTGGCACGATACTTCCTGGTGCGATAACCGTTGAATTCGTCAACGACTTCGTCGTCCTTGTTTTCGATCCTGGCGGGAATCGACACCAAATTGATTCTGAACTCAATTTCGCTTCTAAACTCAATTTGGCCTCTGGTACACCTTCTGATACATCCTTGTTCCTCATACAACTTCTGATCTATTATTGGATTTCATTGTAGTCTTGAGTTTGCAATCTCATTCATGTTTTGGAATTATTTTGGGAGAACTCTAAGAATTGAAATAGTGGATGATATATGTTGAAGTTGAGTAATCAATTTTTGGTTCTGTTTGGTCTTTTGTTCTCCAAACTCATACTAAGAATTCTCTTATTATGAGTTTGAGGGAGGCTATTATCTGCAATTGATACATTACATCTGAGCTGATTCACTGCAAGTTTTTCTGTACAATGGATATGAGTTAGTTGTTCTCTCTTAGTGTTCATACCACACAATTTTGGTTCCAACACCATATTAGTGGCTTGATCCTTCTCTGTGCAAGACTGGTTTATAGATTCAAGAATTATGTGATTGTTCAATGTAAAAGTTTATGAGAGAGTACACTTTGTGTTGAGATTGTCTTCATTGTGAATGCCTTTTTGTCTCAGTTTGCATCACTTCACACTAGCAGGTCTTTGAATATATTGCTTTCTTGTGGACCATTGCTTACTCATATAATGTGATGGGAGAATTATTTGGGTTTTAGTAGCACTTGCAACTTTGATTTGCATCACTACATAGTTGCTGCTAGAGCTAGCCTGCTACAGAAGAGTTGTTGTCAGATTCCCTTAATGGAGTTGTGCTTATGAAGATTAATTTGGCTTGATGAGGGCTGTAAATTGTTTGTTGTCACTAGTATTCTTTAATGTTTAATGCAAGTTCAAATAAAGCAATTTGAGTGATAGCTTTGTGATGTAATGGCTGCATTGCATACTAAAAGAATCTATGCTACTGAGGGAAGGATCAAGGTAGTTCTTTATGATAGGAAGTGTTGAGTCTGCAACACTAAGCTGATGTAACTTAGAAGAAAAGCATTGAATTCTAAGTGAGGCTGCAACACTAGATCAATAACTCTGCATCATTGTCAAAGGGATTACATGGAATTATGAGGTCATGGTTCCTTTTTCAGTCTCTTCAGGCTTTAGGATGCCAAGTTGATGCAGTTTGTCCCTCAAAGAAGGCTGGTAGCATAGCAATGCTCATATTTGGATTATTGGTTTGGAATGCTCTACTATTCAATTTTAGTACTTGCTGCATAATCTAGAAGGACATGTTTGACTAATTGTGCAGATTTGGTTTTGTTTTTTGTATTTTCATTGTATTTCAAACTCAAATTGGTGAATTTCCCAATGTTGAGTTTGAGGGAGGCTGTTAAGAATATTGATAATTTGCTAGAAGCTTCCATTAGTTAGTTAGAGTTTCTATTTGTTTGTTATTAGTTAGTTAGTTAAGTCCAAATTGCTCTATATAAGAGCCACTATTGTACTATTTTCTATTCTCTTGATGATTTTCTAGAGTTTTCTCCACTTTCTCCAAATTATGCAAATCTTAACATGCATTATGGATTAATACATTTTCAATTTATTAGTTATAATTAACTTTATATAATTTAGTTATAAAAATTAGTACAAAGTTTTTTAATATTTGATTTAATCAGTTCAATAACAGTTAAACCAAACTAATATATTGGACTATACTCTGAAGATCACACCAATTTAATGTCCAATTTTAAAACATTCTCATCATTATTTGCTCAACTTTACTTATTCGAATTCACAACAAAACATTTCAAATTTCATAGAACATAGTTTGTCTTTATCAGCTATCTTGCTTAATAAGTCACTATCGATTAGAATATTTTGTTAAATAAAGTCAAAAACAAATCCAAGAATTATCTAAAATTTAAAAACACAAGTATTGTTTAGCTTCGATGACTCAAGGCCACGCGCATGCACACATGATAGCCCTGTCGAATACGTAAAGTCTCACTTGCAAATAAACATCCTCTATTTTGACCCTGTTTATATTTATTTTTTTTTTGGTAGGTGACCCTGTTTATATTACGACACTGGGAGCTAAAATATTGGATTATTTTAATATGTATTTTGGGATACTAAGCATAATAAAAGAAAAATTAAAGATAAAATTAATGTTTAAAAAAAATCATTTATATTTTTATAGTATTAAATGCACAAATTTTAAAATAAAAATGCATCAGTAGCTAATGTTATTTCACTTTACATTTATAATAATTACCAATAAATAAACCTATATTAATCTATTATGAAATAAAGTAAGAGAGAATAGAGATTGAGAAGAGAGAACTATTTATTCCTTATACTCAAGTGTGTCGATTACATGGGAATGATAGCCTTATTTATAGAAGATTACATAGACCAAATATATGGGTCAAGACTAATGAATATCCACTATAATTATTCATAACACTCCTCCTTGGATGTCCACGAAGGATATGCCTCGTTAAAACCTTACTAGAGAAAAACTCATTGGGAAAAAACTCTAGTGAAGGAAAAAGAGTACAACATCTTTTGTGTTTGAACTGCCTCATTAAAAACTTTATCATAATTAGGGTAATCAACTACAATGATTTTCCATATAGAATCATTTGAGGACATTTGCTATATAAGCTTTATAATTCACAAAATATTCTTCAAATACTTATTTTGTAAGAAATAGCAATATATCATAAGCTCTTTAGGAGTCTTGATCATATTTTTATCATCAACATAAACATTAAATATAACAAATTCATTGCCAAATATTTTCTTAAAAATGAACAAATTATCATTTTCATATTTTTTATTTGGAAATATTCAACATGAGTATTATACAACATGCATATATAATTGCTCGAGTATATAAGGAGACTTATTCATGTTTATTAAGTCGTCTCTTCAATAATTTGATTTATATGTCTCACAAAAACTAAATTCTTTAGGGATTCTCGTATAATCATCATTATTAAGTGAGTCATTCAAGTGCGTTAAAACACATCTTTCACATAAAGTGAGTATTTAATATGCTATTCAACTTAATTAATTACAAAGAGGTTTTTGAATTCACTTCAGCTGATGCCTCTTGAAAATCAATGATAGATATTTATCAATATCCTTGAATAACAAGTAAAACTCTAAATTTTCTTTTCACGTGAAAAATTATTCATATCTAATTATTTCCATCTTTAGGTGTATGGACTGCTGGTTCAAAAACCTTTCGCTTTTCAAAGCTAGTTTTATTTTGTATGACTTGCGTCTATCTATTTAGTCAATCATTTCATTGTTTATAATCCTTAATAGACTTTGATTCATGATCCTCATTATCAACTATCACATATAGCGCTTTATTATGTGCAAAAATATTGTCAATGTTGACTTCATCTATGTTCCTTCGTATTTCATTCATGACATAATTTGTCGAGATCTCTATATTTTCATAAATTTCAGGTACCTATTAAGTTCATCTAGAACTGAAAAATTAATTATGTCAAATATTCTTTTCAAAATATTCATATCCTCACTTGGGTCATCTTTCTATTAGCTCCTTTCATATTTGAGAATTTTTGTCCTTGGAACCGATTTGTCTACCATGCTTCAAGCATGGTTAAGACTCATTTTCAAGATTGTCCGACTGGGACATTCAATTTTATTGGAGCATTAGCAACTGTTAATTGATTTGATAAACTTTGTAAATGAGTTATCTTTTGAACTTCTGGTTCATACTGATTTCTAAGAGGATCAAGATGATTTCATTTGAACTTCTAATTCATATTTTCAGCTGCTTATTATCTTCCCATAATTTTGGGAAAACTAATTCACCAATTGGTTATCAACCTACTGGGCTGTAAAAAGATCTCCAATTGGCTCAAGGTAATTTTTAATAGTTGGAGATTCATATCAAAATTATTTTCCGAATATTCGTTAACAACTCATTTAAATGCATTATATTGGAGCAATTGAGAAAATTAATTCATCAAGATATCTTGATTATTGAATTCTTCATGAATTCATAGAGAATATAAATTGAGTTTGTTAAGTTCTTCAAGAACAAAACTATTGAATTCTTCTGTAATTTTTAAAAATTGATATTTTCTAAGTTCTTCAAAAACTAGATAATTAAATTCTTCTGGAATTCATTTATAATAAAGTTAAATTCATAAGTTCTTCCGGAACTATGCAATAGATCTTTATGAATTTATAATATAATAACATTCTCTTTTGCAATCTTTCAGGGATGCATGGATATTTCTAACGGAATGAATAGAGAATAAATAAGTTACAAAATTAAAATACAATTAAAGATAGATCTATAACTACATACCTTTGCAATAGCAATATGGTAGAGTCTCGTATTGATAACTTGTTATGAAGTAAAATAAGAGTGAAAGATAATAGATATAGATAAGAGAGAACTATTTATTCCTTGTACTCAAGTATGTCAATTACATAAAAATGATAGTCTTATTTATAGGAGATTTACATAAGCCAAAGATATGAACCAAGACTAATGGACATCCACTATAATTATTCATAAGATAATCAAATTTATAATCACTTTTCAATTTATAATTAATTTAATTTTTATGAAATAATTAAATATAACATTTAATAATATTGTCTCTGTGATCCATTATTAGATTTTTTTTCTACATTTTTTTTACTCTTTATAACATCCCAACTAAAATATCTAGAATATTTAGTCAAGACATAAATAAATGGTTCTGAGTACAAAAATTGAAAAGTTTAAACAACTGAATTACTTACATCATTTGAATAATTTAAAGAGTACAGTGGAAACGAATAAGATTCTAAGATAAACAGAAATAAACTAAAACAAAGAGGAAGACTAAAGTCTTCTAGTCCGATGATCCAAGCTCAGCTCCAATCATCAGCTCCTTCCTGGTCCTTGCTCCAGTTAACCTGTCTACCTAAAAAAATTGGTTTGGAGTGGGGTAAGACTACTAAGCCTCAGTGAGTCCAACTATCCTCCTAGAGGTGACTACACCGGGGGATCCTAAACAGTCGTATCATGCTAACATATACATAATCATAACATAAAGCTGAAAGTAGAGGTGTAACACAGAAAATAACTCTTATTCATTTTAACCGCAAGGATTCTCCGAGGTGAGCATATCTCGGAGGCCCGCCTTGTCCGTCGATCGATCCGATCACGGCATACAGCTCACAATACATAACCTGATGGATACTCCCATTGGGAAATCCATATGCGACAATTCATAATCGCTCCTAAGTGACTGTAACTAATATTGTTCATACTACCATAAATATCCCAAAACCCAGGGAACATGCAACTTAATTTAATTCTAAGTTATACCCTAAGGTCATCTGTGATTAACATTCTGTTCAACATTATATTAGTTATATTACTGCAAATTATCTGTTTCTGATGAGGGAATAAAACGAGTGTTGAAAACATGTTGAAAAATAAAAGTTACAGGCTATTCTGTGTAGTCTCGCTATGGCGAGATACTTGCTCGCCATGGCGACATTACAGGTCTATCCTACATAAGCTCGCTACGGCGAGTCACTAGCTCGCCATGGCGAAGTTACAGGTCCTGGCCTAAACAACTCGCTAGGCGAGCAGGAGCTCGCCATGGCGAAGTTCATCAGCCCAGAACCTTCATCTCGCCATGAGTGCTCGCTAGCAGCTCGCTGTAGCGAGTTCATGCAGAAATGCCCCTGTTTTGCGAAAATCATAAAATTCCAATGGTTTCACCTACAATCCTCATTTAAGACAGTCCAGAAACATAAAATATATAATATAAGACAGAATGGAGGGAAATTTGGGAGTTAATTCTCCTCACACAACTTTACCCTAATCTCCTAAGTTAACATGCATATTCATAATTTTTGGGGAAACTAACTACACTAACCTAAGAACCCACCTGGAAAACGAAGCTTTGGCACTGATATTAAGCTCAGCAACAGTCTAGAACTGAAACTCCAAGAACTGACTCTTTACAGAAAAACTCCAAATTCTTGATTTACACAATTTCTTGGCTTTCCTATAGCACTAGCAGCACCTTAAACGATTGCTCATGTACATGCAAGTGGAAAAGAATAGAGATAAGGTTATGGCTGATATAGAGCACAAAAAAGGAATAGAAGAGAAGGTTGAAATATTTCTCACCGTTGTTAGAAACTTGAAATTGGGTTTTAGAAACTACAATTGAAGTGATGATGGACGTGTTGTTGTTGCTGACCGAAAGAGAGGGATGAGTGATTCAGTTTGATGAACATGCAAGCTTGGACCATGAAGAATTGTGGTTGGTATTGTTGTTGGTGTGAGAAGAGGAAATGAATAGAATGCTACTGATCCCTTGCTTGCATGCCTATATATATAGGAAATTGGTAAGACAATAGGGGTGTTTGGAGAAAAGGGTGGAGGCTCGTGAGAGAGAGAGAGGGAATTGTTTGGATTAATTACTCTGGTGTTGGTACTAAACTAGTGTGATTGGTACAATTGATCTTGGTTAATTGAGAGTAGTTCCTAAATAATATCTTCACCACTTAATTAAAGAATTATTGCACTAATTAATTTTTGTGAGATGTTACAATCTACCCCCCTTAAAGAATTTCGTCCTCGAAATTCAAAACTTCTTCAATCCACATCCGTGTAGGTTGTTTATGTCTGCATCCAATTTCTGTACTTCCATATCCTACGATCAAATGTATTCAACTTCTTGGAATAATCCTTTCTTCTCTAAGGGGTTACTGGCTAAGGTTACTCTCACATTTTCAATGGATCTCGTGTTGCGCACTCTAATTCACGTCTTACCACCATTCTTCTGACTGCGATTACACTTCCTCCCTTATTACCGGTATTAACTCCATCACTTTACTAACTTGGTAGATCGGTATTTGGCCTGGTTGATGTTATATGATTTAACTGAAGGGTATAGGTTTGGTATTGATTATTGACAAATCCAAAATCTTACTTCTTATGGCTAGCTTCACTTCCAACTGCTAAAGTATTTTCCGAATACTTAAAGCGTCAGACACGTCATGTGTACCCCTGAACCACGTGTTGTCTAAATACTTCAGGATCGATCGAAATATAAAACAAGTGGAAAATTGTCTAAACACTACTGATTCTTCTGCCAACGAGTCAACCCCTTTTGCAGACGATTCTATAGTTGTCCAATAAAATCCCACCTACAATTTTAATCCATTCTGGCACAACACGACGATCGAGCTGTACATTCAACATGCAGATGCACTTAGGTTCAGATTGTCCCTTAGGGTTAAGGGTTAAGATTTACTTGGTAGCTCCCTTAATAATCCAACTTTAAGGAATTGGCTAAGGTGGCCAGCTTCTGACTGGGTAGTTGAATTTGTGAGGTTTGAATTTGTAAAGATGAGATTGCAACGAATTGTTTAACTTAGGGTAATTTACTGCATCAACTAACGGATTCACTTCGGAATAGGGAATGGTTTCCAATAGGGGACAGTATATATTATTCTAAGCGAACAATTATCACTTACACTTATCTGAACTGACCGTTGATATTCAAACTTGAAGTTGGAATATCTTGGTCAAGATATTCGGGCTTAGCACTTGACTTCACAAGGCTACAGAAATTGATTCTGCGAAGTTGAAACGTTCAGGCGGAGATGCTCAAGATTAACATACTGATCTAACATAGTTACAGAAAATGGAACTGAAAGTTTTGGAATTCTTAACACTGATTTCACTAGTACAACTGGACTCCACTGAATTGGGAATAATCCGAACTGAATTCTGAATCCGGCTGATAAGGCTACGGTGAGTTGGATAACTAATTAGGTTGAAGAGTTGATTACCAGTTTCGAGTGCACGAAGTTTAACTGATCTGCTGGTACTGAACTAAGTCATTTGTACCAGGATAGCTGGGGATGTTGATTAACAGATCAACCATCGAGAGAGAAATTGAACCTAACTTATCCGTGGTTTCTCAAGGGTGACTAACTTCCACGAATATGATGGGGTTACTAACGACACAGCTTAAAAACTGGAGACAATGAATCATGGTTACTTAAAAGTGACGTCCTACACAATCTGTGTGACTGACTGACGGTGAATTTAAAACACAGGGAGAATTATTCGTCTGAGGCGGAATTAGACAAATTAGAGAGTACATATGTTCATGGTGTTCCAAGTCCTATGAACGCAGATTTGAATAATGTTCGATTCAGTGAGTTGGCTGAAAGAGGGCTCCAGGATGAATGAGAGGTAATTTGAAGATTATTATTATGAACAACTGAATGAGGATTATTATGAATGAAAGGCGGTTGATGATTTGTTTCTTATCGGGATCAGACTTATGTTCCACAGTTCTAATTCTCTCAGGTTGGGACAGCTAAGTTTTCGCTCAGATTTCTTGCTGACAAGTTCTTACAGGAAGATTTAACCGATTCAATCAATGTCCGTCTGAGAGGTCTGAATAAGAAGAAGTGTCGGGTGGTTGGCTGATGCTAAAGTCATACTTAGTTACTTGTCTCCGGGTAGCTAACATGTATCTAACGGGTTGGTCTAAGTGGTCAGTGCTTTGGATACTGTTTCCTGTTGGTTAATTCTTATCAAGTCGTGTCTTCTGCCGTCTGACTTACGATTGGTTTCGTACTGCAATGTTGGCTCTACATCTTTGGTGCCTACTACAATCTCCTATAAGGTATCCTAACTGGCTGACATCGAGGTATTGAGATAGTATGGCTGGCTCAATTTAATCCTTTAGCTGGTTTGCTAATTAACTCATGTTACAGAATTACTAGCCTAATGGTACAGGGTGGCGACTCCTAATGTTCGGTTAAGGGTTCCTGCTGATCTCTTAGCTAACTGGGTCAATGTATGTATTCGCGTAGTGTGTAGTCAACTAGTATGAAATTGAATTGTCGGTCTCTTAAACTATCTAATAACAAGGCTCAACGAATCGATTTTGGCGACTGGTAGTGCTACAGGTAACTCTTAACTTTTATCCTAACTAAAACTTATCCCTTAATGGTTCGGTGCAATTACCGGTATCAAGTGGTAGGCTGATCCTATTTTATTGGCACCTACAAGTTTCATCACAAGTGTTAACCTACTAGGCTTGTGGTAGGAGAATGTTAAGGTATGAGCGCCAGGATCCCTCTATTCTCATTTGAGGCAATTAATCGGTCTTAAGTGCCGAGTTACTAGTTTTGGGATACTTAATTTAACGGCCTGAAATAAACCTATTCGGATAACGGTATTGCTAAGGGAGAATTTAGTTTTGATGTGAGGCAAGGTTAAATTTATGTGGCATGGCACTACTATTGACTCCTAACCTATACGTTGATAATGAGAATTCAGTTTTGGTAGGAGGTAAGGTTATACTTATATGACAAGGTTCTTTTATTGGCATCTAACGGTGATGTTATAAATGTTAACTTATTGGGTTTGGTTACTAAACTATCATATGATAGTATTCCCATAAATTTTTGACTTATGGATTCTCATGGTACTAAACAGGACTCTTAATTGTAAACTAGTCAGAGTTTGGGGTCTCTACAGTTTGCTAGTTTTATTGCTAATGACTTGCAGGAATATTGGAAAGTGCTTGTGTTCTAATTTTGGTCTCTCTATTCTAGGTAGTTTGTTTTGAGTTTCTATAACTAAGGTGCCCATCTGGTTCACCATTCTGGGCTGCTAATTTAGGAACATGAAAGTGGTTAGAACTTAAATGCGTCTCCTCCGATACGGAGATTGTTAAAAGAACCCTAGTCGTTTAACTGGTTAAAGCTAAGTCCCTAGTGATTTAGTATAAATGTTGGTTCCTATTAAAGGAGTGTACTTATTCCATTGAGAACATTATGGTCTGATAATCTTGGGATAGTCTAGTCGAGTGGGAGTCTCAAGATTTAACGGGACATGGATGAGGTCTAATTAAGTTCTGCTAAATGTCCAGGAATGAGTTTTGGTTTACTACTACTGTTACTGGATGTTGCTCGGTTAATAAACTTGGCTAACTTTAGGCTCGGTAAGATAGAGTTGTTTTCTAGTTTCAGGAAATTTTACATGACACACAGTGTCAGTAGATTACGGTTATGCTCTACACATTTCTGTCTAATGGTATACTTGCATTCCCTCAAACAACGACTCTCCTCCTGACTTGTTACGTCACAAGATTAATTCATTCGCCAGACCGCTTCATTACAAATTTCAGGCTTACTTCTTACTACTAGTCCCCATCCTTTTACTACGTCTAAATTCCTTGCACCACTTGCTTTACAGAAAAACGAAGCTTTGGCACTGATATTAAGCTCAGCAACAGTCCAGAACTGAAACTCCAAGAACTGACTCTTTACAGAAAAACTCCAAATTCTTGATTTACACAATTTCTTGGCTTTCCTATAGCACTAGCAGCACCTTAAACGATTGCTCATGTACATGCAAGTGGAAAAGAATAGAGATAAGGTTATGGCTGATATAGAGCACGAAAAAGGAATATAAGAGAAGGTTGAAATATTTCTCACCGTTGCTAGAAACTTGAAATTGGGTTTTAGAAACTACAATTGAAGTGATGATGGAGGTGTTGTTGTTGCTGACCGAAAGAGAGGGATGAGTGATTCAGTTTGATGAACATGCAAGCTTGGACCATGAAGAATTGTGGTTGGTATTGTTGTTGGTGTGAGAAGAGGAAATGAATAGAATGCTACTGATCCCTTGCTTGCATGTCTATATATATAGGAAATTGGTAAGACAATGGGGGTGTTTGGAGAAAAGGGTGGAGGCTCGTGAGAGAGAGAGGGAATTGTTTGGATTAATTACTCTGGTGTTGGTACTAAACTAGTGTGATTGGTACAATTGATCTTGGTTAATTGAGAGTAGTTCCTAAATAATATCTTCACCACTTAATTAAAGAATTATTGCACTAATTAATTTTTGTGGGATGTTACACTCTTAATATAAAACTATTTTCAAAATTTCATATGCATTAACTTTTTTTTATAAAAATACTCTCATCTATAGTATTGGTGATGAAAACGTATATTGTGTTTGTCCTACAGCCTCTATCGTATTTTAGATGTATTAAATAATTAATGTATTTTGGCATATAATATTAATCAAATATATTAATTAATTAATGTTATCTCACTGTCATAATAGTTTTTTAAATATATTAAAATTGCATACAGATCCACAAATATTATTATTTTGAACTGGGTGCACAAATATTATTAATTAGTTATTTTGATTCTTTAATATGTTACTAGATAGTTAATTTAGTCTATAAATAAAATTTTATATCGATTAATTTAACCTATAAATTACTATCAAATAAGACATTAAAATACAATTGTAATTTTGATACATTCAATTTTACGACGAATTACATTTTCACGACCATCTAGTTTATCCTATAACAAAAGACAAAAATATAAAGATAAATTCTTCGGTATACATATTACGTGGATATGTGTAGATAAATTCTTGGCTTTCACCACCAGTTTAGATGGATGATTCTAATTAGTATACAAATAATATTTATTAATTTTTTTATATTAAATAATATTTGTGGACCAATCACAATCATCTATCTAAACTGTATATTGATACATATTTATATAAGATGTGTATCGGAGTATTCATTGAATATAAATAAAAGGACAAAGAGACCTAAGGAAAACTATGATAGGATTGCCAAGCTATGGCATTAATAGAGTTTATGGTACGTAATTGAGTTATTGGTTGTTTCGTTGACAAGTGACACTTGCAATAGATAAGTATGCAAAAGAAGTTATCATCTTATATTTCTTTATTATTCGTAATCATGTTTTCAACAACAACTAAACCTTATACTTCATCACCTTTAATCTCTGTTCGCAAAATTTCTTCAATTTCAAAACCCAAATCATGGAATGTTCAATCTTCAACCAACCATTTCTCTTTAGGATTAACCACTTCACCTACAAATCTCTCTGTTTCTTGTAGATACTCATCAGAAAATGGATCTCATTCTCAAAGATCATCAATTCAGGTTTACACATGATTTTTTATTTTATTTTTATGGTTCAGTTTTGTTTTATGTTTTGATTCTGAAAACCCAAAATTTTTTCATGTTTGTAGACTAGTGGTTAATAATTCATCACATACCCCTCATGTTTTTTATGTTTTGATTGTTGGTTGCATGTGTGTTTGCAGTGATCAAGATTTTAAGTGCGTTTTTAGTTTTTCATTTGACAAAAATTGATACTGAATGGTTTCCGTGAGCATAACTCATTACAATATGCAGGGGTCGGGTTTGAACCTGAGATTTCCCACTTTTTGATGGGTGAAATTCTGGTTACTGGGCTATTTGACCTCGAAAAATTGATACTAATGGTCCCCGTGAATATAACTCATTGTAATATACAGGGGTCGGGTTTGAACCTGGGATTTCCCACTTTTACGTGGGTTTTTCATGGGTGAAATTCTGGTCACTGGATTATTTGACTCGAAAAAAATTGATACTGAATAAATTCATTTTGTAAACATTAATGTTTGGAAAGATTAATGTAAAAGTGAAGTGACTTGAACAATAAATTTTTGACTAAATTTTTTTTGGTGTTAACCCTCTAGTTCCCAGGGATCGGCCGCGAGGTAAGTAAATTTGGCCAAGAATTGTTGCCACCAAGAATCGAACTAAAATTAATCCTAGAGACAAAAGGTCCAAATTATGGCACCTCAATTTAGAATCAATTCTACTCGAGAGAATCCAAACATGTCAAAAACAATTTTACACCTCTGTTGTAAATTTTGCGTCATCTAAAAGTGGAACGAAATATACACTACATGAGTTACGCTACCATGTTTTGGGTGGCTACCTCAGTTTTTTATGTACATGCAGCTGTGATTGAGACTGCATCGGTTGTATTTTACTGTAACCGTAATTCTCCGCACTGTCGGGGATCACGATGCAGTCTGCAGGAGTTATTAAAACCTTGTAGTGATAATGGATTGTTCTGTATAATTTTTGTTCTGTTCTGGATTCAATTTTTGAAGCAAGGTTTGGATTTTGAGTCTCTCAAGTGTTAATGTGATTTCTATGTATGTAGGGAGGTGAAGCATTTTTCAGGGGTGTGCTGGAGAGTATGCAGTCGGTGTACCTGAACAGGAATCCTACAGCAAAGGCCATATTGGACCTTGTTCACTCTGTCGAAAACAACTCGATATGCTATGATCATCTTGCATTCAGGACATTTGGGGTACTTTTCTCGCTTCACTTCCTTCCGCATGCATACAATTTTCTCTGTTGCTCGATTAATGTTTGTTAGATAATTTATTATGTCTTGTGTATTTGATTATAGGTGAATGGTTATGGAATTGACTCGCTGGCTCAGTTTTTCCTGGATTATGGCTATACACAACGAGATGAGTTGAGATTTCCAGGGAAAAAATTGAGGGCATTGTGGTTCTCTCCTCCTGCTGATTCATTTTATGGCAATGGCAGTGGCATGAATGGCCCCTTGCCGAGAATTTTTATATCAGAGTTACTGGTGGATCAGATGAGTCCACGAACTCAGGTATGTCGGGGAGAACAAATCTTAACTAGTGTCTGTCAAACATAAATTCTCCAAGAATTACAATAATTGTGATGGAGGGGAGCGTTTTCGTTTCATCGCTCTTATTCGCAGCTAGTTTCAAATGTCTGCAGAGTAATCACAAACTCTAGATGTACACAATGATTATAGGAACATCTTTCATCATTTTAGTTGTTAAGCTTGTTGAAATTGGAACGGCTATTTATGTTTTCAGCTATATATGTACTCAATACCATGATGTTTAAAGCACTTCGTGTATTTTTATCAAATCGTATCATTTGTTGTATTGTATGACTATATTAGTAGTATAAACATATGAAGCATTGTAGCATGGTTGCTTCAACATTCAAAAGCCTAGTTGTACTAAAAAAATGTGCGAATCTTCATGCAGGAAATAATTAGCAAATACACTGAATCATCTGGTAATGGAAAAAAGTATGCAGCTCTTGCGAGTTCGTTGGGACATTTAACATGGGACAAACCCTTATATTCTGAGTTTCAACAATTGGCAAGGTATTATTAGTATCTCTCCACTACTATGAAGCACGGGGACACCAAACACGAAACACGGACACTGACATGTCGACACCAATGTTAATATGAGAAAATGACATGATCCGGTGTAATCATATCGGTGTCCGACATTGAGACATGCCTAATCTGAAGAGTGTCTGTGCTTCATAGCTAGCCCACTTAGAAATATTATTTGAGGAAAGTTTCTGCTTATTTCAAGCATGGTTTAACAATTTATGGTTTGTTGATACTTTTGATATATAGAGAGAGTGAGTATGCTGCCTGGACACTAGTCAATGGTCATGCACTGAACCATGTAACTATTTCCGCTCATCGGCTGAAAACTCATTTGAGGGATATAAAAAAACTGAATCAGTTTCTTGAGGAGAGTGGATTCAGATTGAATTCTGAAGGAGGAGTATTGAAAGGTATATGTATCTTTGTTTATTATTCTGCAAGTATAAAAAATTCAATCTGCAATTATAAGTTAATCTCATGCTAGTCTCTTTCTGATTTAGGACATAAGCCCTTCTTAATTTAAATTTCTTGGTATTTAGAATAATTAAAAGTGATTATTAATTGTTTTGGATAGCTTTTTCTCATTGAAAAACGCCTTTTGTCAGTATGTTATGTACTGCATTCTCTGGAACATATAAGTTAAATAAAAGTTGAAGATTATCATTGTAAGTTGTTTTTCACATTACTATCGAGTATCATGTGAATGACTTAAATATTTCCTCGACTGCCAGTGAGCCCTGATGGCCTTCTCCAGCAAAGTTCAACTGTAGCAGATTCAATTTCTTTCCAATTTTCTGATGGTATAACTGAATCAGTTCCATGCTCATACATTGAATTTGCCGAGCGTCTCGTGCTTCCACAGTATGAAAATTTACCTCACACAGAGGTAAGCAACATTCTTTCTATGTATCAATGTCACAATGAGCGCATGTTTTGGATTTGACGGTGAGATTGGCAGAATCACAATGAGCGCTCACCGTGATTTTGGCACAAGCTACACTTTGGAGCTTCACAGAATCACAATGCCACCGTGATGCCACCGTGATTTTGCTGAACTCACTGTCCCTCCAAACATACACTTAATCATTTTCTGCAGGTTTGCTAATTCTTCTTGTTTTAACTAATGAAACAGATTAAAGAATTCCATAGGAGGGATGGTTTTGAGGTAGCAAGTGCCGATAAGATATTCGAAAGCACATCCAAGGAACAAGTGAGCCGAGCAGGCGCGTAGAAGGCTCATCTCAGTCTGTACCGTGATCATGTACATATACTTTTCCCTTTGGGGAAGAGAAAACATTTTAGAATTAATAAGTGGTTGATATTTCATGCTGTTATATATCTTGACCATAAGTGGTTGATATTTTTAAAATAAATTTAATAATTCTGTAATATAAATTGTTCGATAAAAAATCAATGACCTGAGATTGATTTATTATTGCGTGCAAACTAACAAGAGGGAGAAAGAATTCACATGAATTTGATAAAATGATATATAAAATAGGGTCATGCTAGGTACACTTGTTAAGCATACTAAAAATAAAAATAAAATATAAAATTAATGTTGATATAGACAGCTTTTTACACTTTTAATGTATTGAATACACGAATTTTAAAATAAAATTTCCTTATTTATGTGCTTAACTAGGTGCACTATACCAAACTCTAACAATAAACATCATGACTATGTGAGACTAGTGCAAAATGGTGACTTCATCAAATCACACCTTACATTAACTAGTAATAAAAAAATAAAGAATATTTGGGATCTGGATTTCCTACTATTTTACAGCAGAATGCTATAGCATATTAGAATCGTCTGATTTTAATTGTACGGCTAAGATCATTTATAATAATTTTAAAGTTATATTAATATGAATCGTTTGATCTGTAATTCATTCAAGCGTATACACAACTTTTTTTTATTTTTTTTTATACATAAACGAAATGGCAAAGCCATTATATAAATTCACACACACAAGTGAGGGAGCCGGGGTTCGAATCCCAGTCATGACGTCCGGCCGAACAATTTCGACAATTTTTTACCAGTTGAGCTAAGACTTGTGGACTATACACAACTTTATTATTATTATTATTATTATTATTATTATTATTATTATTATTATCATCATCATCATCATCATCATCATCATCATCATCATCATCATCATCATCATCATCATCATCATCATCTAAAAGAAAGGAAAATAATTATAAACCACTTATGCTTATTATTATTATTATTATTATTATTATTATTATTATCATCATCATCATCATCATCATCATCATCATCATCATCATCATCATCTAAAAGAAAGGAAAATAATTATAAACCACTTCTGCTTTTTTGGTATTACACGTTCCTAAAGTTTTGTATTCTAAAATTAAAAAACACATAATTTACACGTGTATTGATTCTATAGCATGCAAATCATTTTCAATGATGACAATGCAGGCAATTATTTCTTCCAAGACCACCAATTATTGAATCAACATAAAAAACATTATCTTACCATGTCAAGTAAATAAATAAACAAATAACATTATTTAGACTTCTATTTTAGTCCAAAAAAATTCAATAATCAAAATTAGTTTGAATTTTTTAACTATTAGAAGATACTATGCCATAAAGCAAAAAGAGCACCTTATAGTTTAAATATGGCTAAAAAAACATTATAGTTAAATAAAGCAACCAATCATTTCCTAGATCTTATAGGAACATACAACTAACATAAATTAATACAATAATAAAGCTCCTTTTTCATCTTTCTATAAACAAAAGCTTGTGATTAATTAATTTAAGGAGCCATAATGTTTGAAATCATACACAAGCAAAGCCTAAAGAAATTAAGAAATAAACATTTCCAAGGGTAAAATGGGAAAATAAATAAATAAAGTAAAATAGTGTTTCAAATATTTCCAAACAACCTGAAGAAACATAAAGAGATGAAAATATTTCACCAGCTCTATGCTTTACCATTAGGTTTAGGTGATTGTTGAGGAAACTTATGGTGATAAGGAGATACATGAGAACCGTTCGGTATCGAAAGGGTCCTTCGCTGTTGTCCGTTTCGAGCAAGCGATGCTCCTTGAGCATGTGCACTTCTAGTGTTTGGACTCGCACTGAACCGCTCGGCTTGCATTGATTGGAAATAGTACGAAGAGCTTGCCATGTCTTTAAGGTTTGGAAGAGGCTTTAAAGCTTCGACAACTTCACTCATTAAGGGTCTGGCTTTCGGGTCTCTACTGAGGCAGTGAGCGGCTAGTTGAACAGCTTTCTGAGCTCCTTTTACTGAAAAGTGACCTTCAAGGCGAGGGTCTAATAACCGGTAGAACCTTCTTCGTTCTCCTAGATGTGGTCGAGCCCATTCGACAAGGTTATGCTCGCCGTTGGGTCGATGTTTGTCCATAGATCTTCTGCCGCTCAACATCTCAAGCAGTACGACTCCGAAACTGTACACGTCACTTTTTGATGTGAGATGACCTGCCAGTGCCACACGAGTAAATATAAATAATTATATATTGCCGATGTTAGATTATATTGAAATAGATTTGGAACAAATGAAATTGAAAATTATCAACAGAATGTAATAGAAGTGCTTTGAGGATGCAACAGCTAAAATTATCAAACACAGTTGATCGTCATTCGTCAGATAGGAAATTATAGACATTTAATTCTATTAAAATCTTAGGCTTGTTTGGATTGACTTACTTGAGTTTATCTACTGTATAAGCACTTATGATTATTTGAAATAGTGTATTGAAACAAAGTATGGCATGTCCAGAAATTGTTTTCTATAAGAACTTTATTTTATCTTTTATTATAGAAATATCTTACACATGAGCAATTATATAATAAGTGCTTATGCTATAAATGCTTACTTAAGTTTTTTATCCAAATAGGGGAAAAATCATAAATATGACTTATGAGAACAATTAACATCATACCGAAAAGATGTCAAGAGCATAATACGTACGACATGTTAAAACAGTCCCACGAGGAATTACAAGAAAAACGCGCAAGCGTGTGTGACAGCAATGACAACTTTGTAGATTTGAAATTTTCATATCATGCTTATCTTACCTGTCATGACATATTCAGGTGCGGCGTAACCATAGGTTCCCATCACTCGAGTCGACACGTGGGTTTTATCACCTTCAGGACCATCTTTGGCAAGACCAAAATCCGAGAGCTTGGCATTGTAGTCCTGATTCATAATAAAGTTAGATTGACAAAATGGAAACAAGGTTTAATCTTTTTGTAATATGTGGTACTTACTGCATCTAATAGTATATTCGATGTTTTAAAATCCCTATATATCACAGGCCGTTCAGCTTCTTCATGAAGAAAAGCGAGACCCTTAGCAGCTCCTAATGCAATTTTCATCCGAATGGACCATGGAAGAGGCAAGGGTCCTACACATGAATATAATATTAATTTCTACATGAGAACAACGAAAAGGATATAATCAAATTTCCAAACATAAAATATGCACCATATGTTTTAAGTTAAAGTCTCTATTCATGAATGCTTCTAAATTCAACATAAAACAAGATACTCAAAGAAACCGGAGAATTATAATGCTATAGATTAGTTCCATACGTAATTCTTGTATTCGCGGATCATTAGAGCAATACATCATAAAACAATATATTCAACGAAACGGGATAGTTATAGAAGGAAACATCCTGATAATGCTATAATTTAGTGCCATACATTGTTCTTAAATCTGCGGATCATTAGAGCAATGCATCGTATAAATAAGAAACACTAAAATGCAGAGGAAATAATTTTCTACGTGAAAATGGCCAATTTTTTATTTTCCTTATATAGGGTAGGATCCAGCTTTAAAAAAGACACGTCCAGAAGGGTTCAATATTTGATAGTTGATGCTATTAAAATTTCAAGGCGCAGTTATTATTATTATTGAAAAGGAAAATGAGAAAATAACTAGTCAGAATATATAGTAACTTACTCCTAAATAAGTGATTCTCCAAGCTTCCCCGGGCCATGAACTCATACACGAGCAGCCTTTGATCATCTTCAATGCAGTAACCTACGAGTTTAACAAGATTTTGATGAACAAGATCGCCAAGAAAATTTACCTCAGCCTGTCATGTAATCCAAACAAGAATCGTCATTAGAAATAGAAAAATAGAATTCACAGATAACACAAGACGAGAACAAGATTCGTTAAAAATATACGAACCAGCCATTCTTTATGACCCTGAAGCCCATCATGGTTAAGAGTTTTTACAGCGACAGTAAGCCCTGTGCCTGGTTTCACTGCAGCAGTTCCATTTTCTTCGATCCAACCCTTGAAAACACAACCAAACCCCCCTTCGCCAAGAAAACTCTCAGGCCGGAAATTTCTTGTTGCCAACTTAAGTTCATTGAAAGTAAACTTTCGCAGCCTAGAAGCAATTTTAATCTCATCTTCAAGTTTAGAAGTGGAGGAATTGCTTTCTGCAATACTAGTGGTTGTAGAAGATATTACCGGAGCTGTTGGTTGTCCTCTACTCATATCATAAGTTGATTTACTTTCAGCTAATTACAAACCAAAGACATGGAGAAAAAGTATTAGAACAAGCAATGAAATTTAAAATAACGTCTTCGCGACAAAGCTTGCATATGCTTCAAGGATTAACCCAGAAACCCTCTTAACTTCTGCCTTTTGAATAAGCAGGATTACGAGAAACTCAAGTATTTCACTTTTTAGTAACTAAATATCTCCATTTTCAAATTTACTTTCGTTCATTTTTTTATTTTTAACAGCTGCAGCATCACACACAACACAATCAAAAACCCTTGTTTTTCATATATCATTTATGCATCATTTTACATCAATTAGCATGGTAATTTTCAATTTGATTGCAAAAAAAGGTGCTCAAAAAGAAATTTCAAAAGCAAACCATACACTAAACCAACGGAAAAATCATACCAACCTAAGTACCATTTATGCATAAACAAAATCATATCATAAACACATTTTCTAAAGATAGAATCTCCAAACACATCATAAGAACAATCAATCAACAATAATCTATGAAGCACAAACACATGCACGGACACCAGACACAACACAGACACGACAACACTGATAATAATTTGAGAAAATGACATAGTTCAATGTAATCATGAGTCGGTATTGTGTCGGATACGCCTAATCTGAGGAGTGTTTGTGCTTCGTAGACAATAACACATTTGCAAGGAAAAAATGATTACCATAATGAGTACTTGTGCCGCTGATTGAGCTATCAACTTTGGATCTTGAAGAAATGCAGCTCCCAAATAACCTCAAACCAACCCAACACCCATTTTTTTTCTCTTCAACAACACCCTCATTCTCTTCACTCTTCTTTTTCTTCTTCCTCCCCTTAGATTTACACACATCCCAAGACTCCACCACTTTACCATTCTCAGCACCCAACAGCCCCATCAATAACAAAACCTATAAAAACCAAAACCTAAATATCATCAAAAAAATTCAAAACCACTCAAAATTTCAAACATTAGCCACACACCATTCATTGCCATACACTCCAACTACCTAAAAATCAAAACCCCAGATGAAAATTTTCAAATTAAAAGCTAAAAATCAAAACTTTACATACTAAAACAGCTCAAAACCATGTAACTAAGAAAACCCAGAAATTTAAAACTGAAAAAAGAAAAAGAAACAGATCAGAACAAGTAAATCAAATTACTAAAAATAGAAAGAGGAGAAAATGGAAAACCTTTGAAGAGATGATTTTGATGAAAAAGGGTTGGGAAATGGAGAGTAAGACAACAGAAACTGAACTGAACTGAGAAATCTTCGCTCAAGAAACATGAAATATCGGAGGATGGGGTCAGTCCTCGTATGCAACAAAAACACAAACACTATGTCTCTGTACTGCAAAGCAAAACATTAGGAATTAAATTGAAAAATAATGAATAAAATATATAAACTTGTCTGAATATTTTATGTTTACTATATGGGAATTATTTTAACCCTTATTTCAAAAAAGACACCTAAAAAAAGACATGTTACTCATTTTTATAATTATTTGTTACATTGTCACATTGTGTGCATCTTTCTCAAAAATTCACTCCACGAGATAATAATGGTTGTTTTATAGGACATGATCAAATGTAATAATATTTACATATTTTTTCTGTAGAAAATTCATTTTGTTTAGATTTATTATATTATTAATATATTTAGTGTTATATAATCAATATATTTGATGTATGATACATCCAAATAAAAATGTTAATTATGCTTATATTTTGTCACGGAATGCTTACTTAATAACGCTTTTAAGAATATAAATTTTGTAAACTTTATTAAATAAAAAATCATTAAATTTGAAGTTTATAATAGCATTGAGATCATCCATGTAAAATTTTACATAAATCAAAAATTATTAAACATGTTATTGATATCAACTATGATTAAGGGTTTATGTGATTTTTTCGAACATTGATAATGTTTATAGATATCAAACATATTAAAATATTTTAGATTTATATAAACTTTATACATGGATGATTTAAATAATATAAATTTTCAATTCAATGGTGACTTTTATAAAATTTATACTTTAAAGCGTAAGCATTATTAAGCAGTATAACATTATCTAAATATTGCACGGGTATAATTTGATCTTTCTTCTATAAGACAACGACTATTATCTCGCATATGAATTGCTTAGAAATGTGTGCAAAAGCCAGGGGAGGTAATCCAAGAATTGATGGAAAGGGTTGATAGTTTTGTCGCACTACTTCTCTTCAAAATCATGAAATGTTCTCACAAACGTATTTGCATAATTTCGCTATGAAGTTATGGTGCATGTGGAAGCAGATGAACTAAAAATTATGGGATGTCGAGGTCAGAGTAGCCATTTTGGTGCAACTAGCCTGAAACATCATGTTACATTGACAACACAACTAGAGATGTATCTAACTTGCTCGATTCTATTCAAATTAACAGTTTTTCATACAAACCTTTCTATCTGTGTTTGATTCAAATAAAAATAATATCATAGACTATTGATTCCAATAAATAAATAAATATTGTAACTCTAATATTTCCAATTACATAGTTTTCATTGAAATATATTATAGTCTAGTTAGATTTGAATCTAAAAATGTGATGACTCCAATGATTTGGATCAAATTATAAAATATTCACCGAAACATGTTTCGCGTATTCAAATTAGAAAACTTTCTAACCTTATTCGGATCAATGTTCATTAGAGTTATATGTTCTTCAGTTTGATTCAAATCTATCTTAGCTGATTCGAATGAAATGCACAAAAACCTAGATTTCACTTTTTAAGTTATTAATTCGAACCAAGACCTATTAGAATCGAACTAAATTAAGACTATTTTTACTCTATTTTTTCAACATAGATTCACTTTCAAACTTACAAACTATAACTATTACTCACCTCATATTTTCTAATGAATTGAAACAATCATATCTCTCCCCTCACTTGTCTCCCTCCCTCTGATCTCTTGTGAAAACATATTTTCATAAATCATTGTTGAGATTGATTCATAGATTAAGGGTACAAATTTTAATTTTGTAATTTTGTTTTAAAAAAAAGGACTAGAAAAAGTTGTATATAATTTTGACTGGGAATCAAAGATTAAGGTACCGTTTAGCCTAACTTTTTTTCTTCTTCTCTTTTCTTAGAAGTAAGAAGCTAGACCAAACAATACTTTTTAAAAGCTCTAGTAAGAAAAAAACAGCTACTATATTTCAATGAAAAATACTAATAAAAGAGTTTCAAAATAAGGTGATAATAATTACTTTGCAACAATTTTACTATTATTTATCTAATTAATATCTTTAAATAAGTTTTTTTTTACTCCATCTTTAAATAAGTTATTGTTTATAAAAAAATAATTTTATCTTATTATCAAACATCTTTTAACTCTATTATAATTATAAAAAAACAATTTTTTAACACTTTTTAAAATAAAAGAAGTAAGATTTATCAAACAGCTTTATCTTCGATTTTAAAACTCTTATTTCTAGCTTTGTAGTTAAAATAATTTCTACACCTAAAAAAGCTGAATCAAACAGTACATAAAACTCTAGGTAGAAATTTGAATATTCCGTTTTAATTTAAATATATTTGGATATTCCATTTTTAAATATATTATATAGCTTAACTTTTAATTATCCAATTAAATATCATATATAATTTAATCTTTGAAAATATTTTGTGCATCTTCTTCATCATATTCGATCCATTAGTTCACGTTCCATGATCTCCGAAATTGTAAATGGTGGTGAATCCGAAGACAACAATTATTCACCACCATTTACATTGATACCATACAATGCACCACAATTAAACCAAATGGTTTACCTTTTAATTATCTTAATAAATCAGAAACAACGCTTTTCTGTTTTTATTATATTTGCAAATTGTGTTTTTTTAAGCAGCAAATATATATATGAGAGGGGTCAAATTACTCCGGTGTAATATTTGAGTAATAATTTTATATCGTTTAATAATGCTTTAACGAATACAGATTTTATAAAATCCACCGTTGGATTGACAGTTTATATCATATAGATCATTTATGTTAACTTTTATGAAAATATAAAATCATTTGATATGTTATTGAGACTCGTCAAGATTAACGGTTTATATGTTTTTATTGAATATCGTTAATCTTGATCAATTTTAATAACATATCAAACAATTTTAAATTTTTATAAAATTTAACATGAATGAACTATATGATATAAACTTTCAATCCATATGATTCTTAATAATGTCATGTGTTTAACGTGATTGGAAGCAATTATTTTATAGGAACTATTTTCTTGGGCCATAATCTTTGTTAAGATTTCGTTATCATCTCGAGACAAAGCCTTGATGCGCTCTACGATTGGATCTCTTTTCAATTGTACTTGGCCCTCTTGCAAATTATTCACCATGAAGGCAAGAACTAATTAAGTATTTCATTAAACTAACGATCTTGGTCACACATAGTAAATTTTGGTAGTTGGTAGCTTTCCAAGACGTGAGGTCTTTATACGGAGTTAAGATTTTGTTTATTTTGTGAAAAATATTTTTTACCGTTATTTTTTTAAAATATATGTTTATTTTAAGTAACTCCTAGCATAAGATGCACAAAGGAATAACAAAGAAAATAGGCGATCGGGGGAGGTTGTAACCACTTGATGTTAAATTTGGCTCCCGAACCAGATTAAACTGGTGGTGAAAACCAAAGAATAAACTCTAATAATAGCATTAAAACGAGCTAAGAAATATAAAGGATAAAACACCAAACATAAAGGATAAAACACTAAGAAATATAACCTAGACATTCCAATGAATCAAGCCACCAAAGCCGAAGATTGTAATCAAAACCCTTCACATTGATCTTTAGCCACCCCAAAAATAAATCTTGATGCTATCAAGGGATGGGCATGGTTTGGTTTTGGAGGAAAACCAAACCAAACTGAACCAAACTGTTTTCAAAATTTAAAATAACCAAACCGAACCGAACTATTTGTTTTTAACATTGAACTGAACTGTTAAAGTGGTTCGGTTTTATGGTTTTAAATCAAATCATAATTAATTTTTCACTATAAAAAACCGAACCGAACTGAATTGTTAATCATGAACCGAACCGAACCATTTCAGTTTGGTTTCAAAACGATTGGTTATGGTTTGGTTCGGTTTAGTTTGGCGGTTTGGTTTTTTAGTTTTTTTGTCCACCCTTAATGCTATCTACTATTGAGTATACTTTTTTTTGGTACAAAACTATCGAGTATACTTAATAAACAATAACCTTATTGCCAGCAAAAAAAATATTGTGACGAGCTTTCAAAATTGACCAAATATAAGTTAACCAAATAACCTAAAAACAACCATGTGGTCTCAAGTGATGCACTTCTAATCCAAAAAATTGAGAGACATTTGTAGATGCCACATTTGACAAAGTTAAAGAAACACCTAACCATTTTAAAATCTCCATCCACATATTATGAAACACCATACAATCGAAAAAGATATGACTTAAAAAGATTCTTCAACACCACACCCTTTGACACATAAACAAGCATCTTGTGATTGTTGGAACAAAGTGCACATAAGTGTGTGAATTATAAAAATAAAATTTTTGAGTCTCACATCGCATACTAGTGTGTAATTTAAAAAAATAAATAAATTAAGTTCCACATTGATGAGATTGCGCGCTTTATTTATTTAACTTGGAAAAACCTATGCTCTATTTATAATGGTCTGGCCGCCACTCAACGATGGAGATACATAAACTGACCAAATTGAAATCAGTGGGTTGCGTGAGCATTTGAAACCTATCACTACAAGAAAACACCAATTTTCCGACGGATTAAACATTAATTTACCGGCCGCTTAGGCAGTCGGTAATTTACCGGCTGCCGAAGCCGCCGCAACGTGTAGCAAAGCAGCCAAAAAATTAAAAAATAATATTTTTCAAAAAAGTAGCCATTTACCGGCGGCCTAGGCCGCCGCAAAATTAACTTTGAACTTACCGGCGCCTAAGCCGCCGCAAAATTTACACAGAACTCAAAAAAAAAAGGCGGCAGATATACCGGCCGCCGCAAAATTTACACAAATTTTTGTTTAAAAAAAAGGCGGGAGATATAGCGACGGCCTAGGCCACCGCAAAGTGCAACGAATTTTTTTAAAAAAATCCAGCAAGTTTGCGGCACCACTTCTCCTCCCTCTCTATAAATACTCCTTCATTCCTTTTCATTTCATTTCTCTTTCTAAGTTTTATCTCCAACTTCTCTCTAAGTTATTTCTCACATCTTTGTTCTTCATCACTTACATTTTATAAATTCACTTCATCTTTCTTCATCACCAATTCATTTTTATAATTTTTTTAAATAAAAATACATTTTATAAAATATTAATAATTATATTTTATAAATTAACAAACAAAATAATTAAAATAAATAGTTTTAAAAATAAATATTTCATTTCTAAATAAAATACGTTATTATTTATATTTCTAAATTAAAAATAATAAACATAAATTTAAATAAAATTAAAAAAAATTATTGAAAAATGATTTTTTGTTATTATTTATTTAAATAAAATACATTTTTATAAATTAATATTTATATTTTATAAATTAATAAACATAAATTTAAATAAAATAAAATAAATAATTTTAAAAAAAATAAAAGGAAGGAATTAGCGACGGTCCCAGCCGCCGGTAATTCAAGCTGCAGCGTGGCAGGCATTAGAGACGGCCTAGGCCGCCGATAAAGGTGCTGCAGGTGTGTCAGTCTGTTGCAGGATTTTGCGGCGGGCATGGCCGCCGGTAAGTGATTCCGGGGCCGTTTTTTGCGGCCGATCATGTCCGCCGGTAATTTTGCCATTTTTTTGATTTTCCGGCCATTTTTCTTACTTTTCGACTGTTTTTCGCGACCGCTAAATGGGTGTTTTCTTGTAGTGTATGTCCTTCATATAAGGTTAGTAAGGATTTTGTCTTTTAAAGATACTCTTGTTACATACTATTATTACTCTTTACCTGTTGAAAATAATCAAATCAAGTTGTATATATGTTGAAAAGTATAGTATATATATGGTCTGGTATTTTTTCATCTTCCGTGTTTGGAATATCATTAGTCCAGATACAATGGCGGTACCAGGGGAGGGCTGAGAGTGGCCACGGCCCTCCCCCGCTCAAAAATAATAAATTTTTTTATAGGTAGAATATTAATATAATTATATTATTAATTATTTTAAGCAATTTTATATATATATATATATTTGTACAAATATTAATGTAAATATTAATTTAGAGTTTATTATTGATGACTATAAAGAACTCGGCACACATATTAGTTCAAGTATTAGTACAAATATTAGTTTATAGTCTATTATTGATGATTTCAAGTTACTCAGTATATATACGTAAAATATTAGTTTAAGTTATACAGTCTAATTTTATAATAATGAACTTTGAATTTGTTTGTCAAAAAATAACAGATAACTAATTGAGTTTATATTATTGGATAAAATTAGCAATTAACGTAACATATGACATAAGGAATATGTTTTAGTGAGGTAATAATAAGGGGAAATTAGAATAAACTATAATAAGTTATAAGCTAATTGAATTAACTTATCAAAATAAATTATAAGCTAAAATTAGAATAAAATAATTGTTTTGACACAAGTTATATCATTTTAAGTTATACAGTCTAATTTTATAAATAAAATATAAGCTCATAAAAAAAATTACTAGATAGACTTTTGTGCTTTACATTGACATATTTTTATAAAAAAAAGTTATGGCCCTCCCGCACAATTTTTCCTGGTTCCGCCACTGTCCAGATATATGATCCTAATGAATTCACATGATGCTAGTTTCTTCTCTACATTCATTCCAAGCCAATTTTATATAAGCTCTAGAATTATGAGATGATACGAATTACTAGTGATTCAATAGTTAATGAATATTTATCAGCAATTGTTGTTTCATCTTAAGAGAATTAATCAATTCTTTGGATTTTATTTGGTTAAGACTCTTTATAGTGTTGTTTTAACTAACAAGAATAATATAATAAACATTAATTTTCTTTTATTTGATTTTGCAAATTAGAAAGATTTGCATTATGTTTATTCCTAATAGTTTAGAGAAGAATTGAAGTTTATGCTATGTGGTGTGTGATACTAGTATTAATGTTAATATTATTATTATTATTATTATTATTATTATTATTATTATTATTATTATTATTATTATTATTATTATTATTATGTTTTAAGAGTGATCAAAGTATCACTTGTTCTTTTAAATTAAGAATAGTTATAGTACCATAATCCTTTCGTTTTAAGAATTTTTTTAGTTACCATATGAGAATGATATCGTAGTACCATTATAGATTGATATCGTAGTATCAATTCGAGTGGTATCGTAGTACCACTGACTCATAGATTGATATCGTAGTAATTCGGATGGTATCGTAGTACCATTCATGAAAGTGTAATTCTTGACCGATTTCTACCGTGCAGTAGGAAATCGGTATACAGTTGTAATTTGGCTGTTTTATCCCGGGGACGGCGTGGTTGATAGTCTGCTTGCACTATTTTGGACAGTGCCACGAAACGTCTTAAAGATAATAACCTAGTTCGTGACTCATCCCAGTAATCTCTTCGTGACTGAAAAATTATTTTTAACCAGTTTTTAACTCCGGTAACAACAGAAACTATGTCATGCCAACAAAGATTAACTTTTGTTAGGAGACGATCAGCTAAGAACCACCACACAAACAAAGACACCTTCAGAGAAAACACTTTACTCCACTCCAAATTATCAGAATCTAAATGCTCAATACCAAACTCTAGTCCTACTGAGAGTAAAGAATAAGCACCTTTAACCGAGTACTAGTTAGAAAAATCATATTGTCATGACCACTTACTTATCATCAAAGTTAACTTGCAAAGAAATATTATCCAACAAAAAGCAACACTCCTGCAACAAATCCTCCGCCTAAACAAATAGCCCCCTCCAATCAACACATCTCCTTCCCCGGAATATCTGGATCAAGTAGTGCTAAGCGAAATAACCTACTAAAATGAGCCCCAAAGAGAACCTCCTTTCAACCAAGCATCCCTTCAGAAAAATGTTTTCTCCCCATCAGCTACAACTCTAACCAAATGGTTATTAAACCAATTTAAATTGTAGATACCTGCCCCTCTTTAAATTGCCTAAAAATCCTTTCACCATACTGACGTCTTTCTCCCACCATTTTTAATAGCCCCACTTGGCACCCCAAAATCCTTTCACCATACTGACGTCTTTCTCCCACCATCCCACTTGGCACCCCAAATTTATGGGCATGAATTATTTAAGGTGGATAATTGAGATGACGGGAGTTCGAACCTCGGTTCCCTACATATATAATATCCTACCAGTTGAGTTAAGTTTACGGGACAACTATTTGACATTTTTTGTTGTTTTGAAAAAATAGACACAATTGCTTAATTCAAGGGTCTAGTATCTCATTCTTGACAAGTAAAATTAACATAGATTTTAGAAAGAAAAAAATAGAAAAAAAAATTCAAAAAGTAAATTGGGCCTAAAGTATGCTTCAATCATTTTTCTCTCTCTATTTAGAAAAATGCTCTTTAGGCCCCCTTATTTGCTACTCAGGCCCCCCGTGTTGACGAAAATGCCCTAAAGACAAGTTTTGGAACTTAAATTCCAAAATTAATTAGTTTTGGAACCTATATTCCAAAATACACTAATTTGTATTATTTTCGATCAAAATAGCTATACAAGTTGAATTTGGAACTTACAAACTGAATTGTTTTATTTTTGAAATTTTTTTACGCTTTAGAACTTACTATCCAAAGTATTTTTTTTAAATTTTTTTTTATTTCGGAATTTAACATCCGAATTGTGTTTTTTTTTTAAAGTTACACTTCGAAATTATGAACCGAAAACGGACACCGACATTTCCTCGTTGTTGTGTCTTCTTTCTTTAACTTTGTTTTCATTTCTTTGTACTCACCGCCTCTTTCACAACCCAATACAATTTTTTTCCTTCGGCTAGAACCGTTATCTGGACAATGCCGGATTCATCAATGTTTGGTTTCAATTCAACCGGAGGTTCCGCCATCCTAACACGTACCTATATAAACCAATACAATAACTACATATCAGAAACATACACTACAAAGCTGAAAAACCAAAATTCTGCTAAGTTTGGATTTTATCTTCCAAAATAATTTCAGAATGCACGTTCCAAAATTTATGTTTACAGATAACACTTGAAAACTCAAAAAATAAACCGATTAAAGCATACATTACCTGTTGGATGACACCAAATAAGTGTAGGAACCCTCTATGAGTGAATAAACGTTGATTCCAAGGCTTTAAAATGTGAAAAAAATCAACTTGTATAGCCATTGATCGAAAATAATACATATTAGTGTATTTTGGAATATAGATTCCAAAACTAATTAGTTTTGGAATTTAAGTTCCAAAACCTATCTTCGGGGCAATTTCGTCAACACGGGGGGCCTGGGTAGCAAATAAGGGGGCCTAAAGAGCATTTTTCCTCTATTTATATTGGATTTTTTTTACTCATTTTATACTGGACTTGGAAAAGAGGAAACTATCGGATGAAAAAAAAAGTATATGTTAGTGCACGATTGAATTTAAATATCTTGATTTATATAACTAAATGGGATAAGAAAAATAAATTTAATTATCTTGTTAAGAAAAATCAATGGGATAAGAAACCAATAAATTTAATTGTCTTGGTTTATATAACTAAATGCTTATTAATTTTGACTAAATTACTACTAATATTTTTCATACTGATTTCCAACTTCTTAAGAAAAGGCCAAAAAGGAGGTAAGCTTTTGCTCTTTCTTGCTCTCTTATTTTCCCACCCATTCTCTCGTAATATTTTGGAAAACAAGATAAGGCACAAACAAGATAAGTCCAAGACATTGATACAAAAAATATGTGAAAGCTAACAATAGATTGATCAAGATAGTGCTTGCTGGTGAAAGGGATTACCCTTGACTTTAAGGATTGAGGTTTACTTTAGTACTTTTGGTTCTACATGTTGGTTTAAAGTGAATGGTTGGTAATTACTTCGATGATTATTCTATCTATTAGTCTATATTTAGATGGACAAGTGTGAAGGTAAACGAAGTGAAATATTTTGGTTGTCTAAATTATGAAATGTAATTTTTTATTTTTTTCCTAATTATGAGCTGTACATATTTATATATTTACAAGATTAAAAACATAAAATAATTCAAAGTTTGCAATTGCATAATCTATGTTATTCTTTTCATATCAAACATCTTCACAGATATGAAGAAGAGTTTTGTATTTGGTGTGAAATAAATAGTACAAAATATTGATAAGAGAGATGATATGAGTGAAATTAAGAAAATATAAAGAAATCATGAAAAGGTAACAAATTTTTTTTACTTACAATTACATTTATATAACTTTTGTACAAAATGTACAAAAAAGCTTTAGGTACTATCTAACATCTTCTCAATGAGAATAACACTTTCTCTCTTCATTCAAATTTGAAGCATTTCCCCATCTTTCTTTTCATTTTCATTTCCCTTCGTGCACAAATAAAGTATGAACATCCAAAAAACTTGGTCAATCAGAAGCACTCAGTTGCAGTTTTCAGTGCAATGCCTCAAAATGCACTCTCTTTTTCTACTCAAGAAGTGCAAAAAATTTCATATATCTAAATACAAACATTCTTCCCTTTAAAGGGTGGGGGTGTAAGAAGTTACTATTCGAGTTAACTAGTGATCTACAGAGCGATAATGAATTCAACGCAAATTGAAAATGCTAACTTCGCCACAATTCTATACTAGGTGACTGATGGTTTTCCAATGATAGTAAGTTGCAATAGCACTTTTGAAGGTCACGATAGAGTAGGTCGTATTAACGATTATGAAATGTAGTTGAGTCAAAGCATTCATTTTTGTTTACACTGCACCAGAGAAAATGCAGAAGGGTATGCAAACAGCTAAACATCCGTTCTACACTCCCTTGCAAATGCAGGAAGTTGAGTTTATCTTCAGGGAGCATTCAGGAATATAGGCAACACCTGTTACACCATGATTTAAATATATGAGGAGCCGAGGACCTAACCTAATTGGCATTTTGCATCAT
Source organism: Trifolium repens (assembly GCA_030408175.1). Lineage (NCBI taxonomy): Eukaryota > Viridiplantae > Streptophyta > Magnoliopsida > Fabales > Fabaceae > Trifolium > Trifolium repens. The sequence goes on along the minus strand of CP125845.1, from coordinate 32,324,019 downwards.
GATATGCAATTGACCATTTACCGAGAAAAATGATGAAAAAAATGGTGCTATATTTCAACACAGCACACTTCATTGTGTTGCTGACATAGTGGTACTTCAAAATAACTATGCAATCGTAGAAGTAATTTAGGCAGAAGAACATCTTCCAATCAATTTGTAGCCAAATCTTTATTTGGCTAGATGCTCAAAAATGCAATTAAGAAAACAAACTTCGCAAAAACGAGCATTGATCATTACCTTTTTCCTTGACGTCGATTTGTAGAGAGTCCAATGTAATTATGCCAGCTGTCAATGGAAGTAGTTCAATCTTGACAGTGACTACAGATTTAGATGGAATACATCTGATTCGGCACACAAATGATTTTAAATTAATCAAATCAGTTAAACAATTCATAGAAATAAAAAATGAGATCTTATATATTACCCAAGTGGAACTCTGCTTTGCAGCCATAGATGTGTACAAGTAATACCGGAACTAGGAATCACATCATCACTCAAAGGAATTTCCTGAGCTTTGTGATCGTAACTTTGTTCCTCCTTTTTTTTAATGATAGAATTGAATCCTTTTTCCCATTTGCTACCAATACTTCTTTCACCATTTGCTCTTGCTAAGAACTCTGCGAAACCAATAAAAGGACTCTTTGGAGTCCTCGGTGAATTCAGGGAAACCACTGAAGGGGGTGAAGTAAATGAATCTGGAGCTAGCACTGTCAAAGTTAGATCTTCAGATGTCAAATTTGAAGCTTGAAGAGTTAAGATCTGATCAAATTAAATTGATGAAGATAAACTATTAATGATTCTTGATAGAAATTTAAAAGTAACAATAGTGAAGTTCCAACATAACACGAGTTAAGCATATATTAACCTGCACAGGAAGTCGATAAGTTTTTTCATATGTTCCATGAGGTTTTCCTGACATCTGTGATGCAATAGAGATCATGATATCTTTCGAGCTTCGTGGTCGCCAACTAGTTGGTTGTTTAAAGAAGAACCTTGATGCTAGATTAAATGATAAAAACACAGGAAAACAACCGATTAACACCTTAACATTTTCTAGATAGCAAAACAAAAAATCTAGGATGCAAAAAGCATACATGTATAATTGCTTCGACATGACACCATAATTGCATATTGATCAATACTGAATTTTGATGTTTTATTTCCATAAGATAGCTTTAACCAACGGGAATTTCTATTATCTTGAGCTTTGAGATTCTTCAACATAGACGCTTCTGGTTTAAGGATAAAAGAATGTTCTTCACCTGTCCTGTAAGCATGGAAGCGTCTAATAAGATAAGAAACATTATCAGAGCTAATTGCATAAACAAAATTATGATTTAAATAAGCATATTAATTTCTCCCATTATTTTCCTAACATCCAATCAGATTGAATCCAATACAATATACAAACATTGCTGTCAATGTATATGAACTGGTGATTATTTGTCGAAAACATCACAAAAACATGGTTGGCCATTTCCATTAAATCTTAATTGCATAATTGAAGTAACTCATCCACATTAGTGTTTATATGGCAGAGTAAATATACAACTATAATATAGAGTATAGTACTTTTAGCTTTATACACAAGCAAATGAGAGTAAATGGCAACATCATCAAAAGTAACCATGCACTTCTAAATCCATATTTCTACTTAGGTCTCAAATAAGATATGACATTTCTATATTTTCCAACAATATTATCCTCTTCAGCCTTTTGCTTTATGATATGGCATTTCTATACTTTCCAACTATTCATCAATCTGTTAGGTCTCAAATAAGATATTACTATAAATTAAAACTGAATTTGATTACAATTGTCTACTACAAACTTCTTATGATTGAAAGAAAAAAAAATAGTTATTTGAAAAAAAAAACAATAATCCTAAAATCTTCGTATAATCTGGAACTCTTTCATTCTATTTCCCCTTACTGCCGAAATCACTCCCTCTTTCCTTATTTGACATCCAAAACCCCATTTCTTTTCTACACTCCCTTCAATAATTATTCTAGAACACCCCTCAAAACTTGCAAAACTACAATAAATATTTCATCAAAATTAGCAAAAACACCAGTTGAGCCATGAAAGCTGTCAAACAGCTACTTTGCTAAAGCCAGGAAAAGTGGAACTAGATAAGTGTTAGATTCAAGAATAATCACTTTCCTTTCGAAAAATTGGTAGAAGTTAACTTATATTTTCCACCAAATGGTTGTGCACAATTAATACAAAAATAAATTTTGTTTAGCCTTAATAAAATGGAAGAAAGTCAATGAGTAAATACTATATATTTCTACATCAAATCTTTTGGTTTTCGCAAATTTAAGGTGCATATTGAAAAACCCTTTTACTGTCTTTTGCAAGGGATTGTTTTTTATGTTTTGGGGGTGTCACTCAGCACATGCATTGTTGTAAATAAATAGTAAATATTTTATTATTAGAAGCAATCTTTTATTTCTATTAGTAATATGTATTCGGCCCATGAGCCCATTAGGTTAGAATAGCCTATATAAACATATTAGTGATTGTATTATTCATAACTTGAAATATAATAATATTCAGTTTTCACATGGTATCAGAGCCTCTCCAAGATCCGTTGGGCCACCCGTTATCGGGCCACCTACCGTTTATATCCACGCACCAAGCCCAATAGTGCTGGGCGTGAGAGGGTGTGTTAAGAAGTCCCACATCGGTTGAGAGATGGCCTGAATAAGTCTTTATAAGTAAGAGACAATCCTCACCTTACAAGCCGGTTTTGTGAGGATGAGTTAGGCCCAATACTCATTTCTAATATGGTATCAGAGCCTCTCCAAGATCCGTTGGGCCACCCGTTATCGGGCCACCTACCGTTTATATCCACGCACCAAGCCCAATAGTGCTGGGCGTGAGGGGGTGTGTTAAGAAGTCCCACATCGGATGTGAGATGGCCTGAATAAGTGTTTATAAGTAAGAGGCAATCCTCACCTTACAAGCCGGTTTTGTGAGGATGAGTTAGGCCTAATACTAATTTCTAATATATTAGAAATTAGTATTGGGCCTAACTCATCCTCACAAAACCGGCTTGTAAGGTGAGGATTGTCTCTTACTTATAAAGACTTATTCAGGCCATCTCTCAACCGATGTGGGACTTCTTAACACACCCCCTCACGCCCAGCACTATTGGGCTTGGTGCGTGGATATAAACGGTAGGTGGCCCGATAACGGGTGGCCCAACGGATCTTGGAGAGGCTCTGATACCATATTAGAATTTGTGAGGCCTATACTCAACCACAAAAGCTAGCTTGAGAGTTGAGGTTTGCACTACACTTATAAAGGCTATCTTTGCCATATCTCTAGCCAATGTGGGACTTCTAACACACCCCCTCACGCCCAGCACTATTGGGCTTGGTGCGTGGAATCAACAACAACGGGTGGCCCAAATATGGGAGGTCTCCACAACAAGCAACAAATGGATCTAGGATAGGCTCTGATACCATATTAGAATTTGTGAGGCCTATACTCAACCACAAAAGCTAGCTTGAGAGTTGAGGAACCACAAAAGCTATTAGAACCATATGCAGTTTTCACATGCATTATGCATATATTTATTAAGGAAAAGGTTTTTGCAACTGAATAGCCAAGTAGGTACAGAAAGATCATAAATATTGTTGGTTATATCATAATATATTTATTAAGGAAAATAACCTGAGGGCTAGATTTGGTAAAGAATGATCATTTCCAGCTTCAACACATGAAATTGGCAATGACGACACTGCTACATTTTTTGTAGACTCCTCGAAAATAATATTAATTGCATCTATAAATATCACAATATCTGGTGCATGAGCAGGAGCAACATTCTGAAGAACAACTTAAGAATTATTGAAAATGCAGTACAAAGAAACAAGTAAAAATAGTAGCCAAGCACAAAAGAAGAGTAATATATATTTATGAAATCATACTTCAAACCTTTATCTGAACACAAAGAAGATCCTCTGAATTTACATTAGCAGCAAAAGAATGAATCTTTACAGGTTGAATTATTTCAAGTTTTCTTCTCCACCTTCTACCAGGAATATAGACTCCTTCTAATCCACAACAAACAGAAAACCTATCTCGCTCCAATGAGACACCTCGAAAAGATAAAAGTTCGTCTGCACCAGTTTTTCTCCAAAAAACTTTTTGAGATGAAATTTGATCCAAATCCTCTGGTTCAAAGCTTGGCTTAGAACTAGCTGCTTTAACAGGACCACTGGGTGGGTTTGTAGTTTGGGGTAATGATGACATGGAGTAGCTTCTGAAATTGCCAAAACCGAATAAATGAGAGCCAGTTGGTGCTGAATAGTTGGACCATTGAGAAGTGCTACCAATTCCCGAATTTGAACTTAAATGATGAGGAGATACTGGACGAATAGAAGGCCTCCCATTTTCCAAAGGAAATATCCAATTTAACAGCTCTGCACATGGATCTTGATTTGTAAAGGCTGCATCCACTTGACTTACAGGAGACGTCGTTCTCTCCTGACACTTTTCAAATTGGAGAATTTCTATACAAGGGTCTTTAAGAGAACTTACATTAACATTCGCTTGTAAAAGAACCTGCATCCTTGCAAACAACAATATTTAATTAGATCATGAATCATAAGAATTGAGATAACTCAATCATAAATAAGCGGATTTTGTATATTGAGGGCTAAAAACACCTCTAGAGTCGAGATGTAGTTACAGAGATATTATATATAATAAAAAACATGTAAGAAGCAATGTTGTGCAATCTCTCTACGTGTCAGTAAGAGCAAACCCCTTCAAGAAGTTACGAGCTCAGCACCAAAGAAAGGGAATAAACCTAATAGTAATACCCAATAACAAGTTTAGTAGCAACCCGCTAGATATTTGGATATTCTAATCAAAGATTGACAACACAAAGGAAGATAATGCCCTTAGGCATGAAAATACAATACTGGCCCAAGAGATCCCTCATCTCAATAGGACATGTGTCTATCTCAAATCTTGCTACAAAGAGTATGCCATCTATTACATCTTCCTGCTATGTATTTTGGATTACATTCCTCCTCCCTCCCTCTCTCTCTCTCTCTCTCTCTCTATATATATATATATATTTGCCATTAAAAAAAACAAAATTTTGTCTCTCTACCAAGTTTAAAGCAATTAATTTCATATGCATAGTTTCCAAAAATTTTGGTACATACCACTATGTCTCCATTAGCTAAAGCAAAACACTTGGCAGAATTTCTCGCCATTCCACCACAAGTACTTGCATCAAAATTTCCTTTATCAACAACGACACCAGTAGAAGGGAATGCAATCTCTTTAGTTTTAATTTTTGGGGCCTTTTGACCATTTGCTTCAGAATAATAGGAATTATTATCTACAGAGCTTCTTTTGGACCAAAGGGGTTCATTGGACTCAGAAATCCTGACGAAGAAGTGAGAATTTTCAAATTTTTGCAACAACAACGAGGTTTGTCTTTTGTGAACCTCCATGTCAACAAGGGAGGCACCATCAGAAATATCTCTCGACTTTCCTTCACCACTGGTACTCAATTCCCCTTCTACAGATACTAAATTATTTATGTTTTCAATGCTTCCACTTTCTTTCTCGGAACTTTGACTTTTGCTATTCTTACTTGTCGTTGTAGCAACTTCAAATGGAGTAGTAATCTGTGAATCCTGCTTACACGCAGACAAGCATGCCAAGATATGAACTTGTTCACCTGAATTATCGGTATAAATTAGGTCTGCCCAACTTTTTTGTGGAAGCTAGCTGACCAAATGACATATGCCTAAACTGGGATTAGCATATTTAAAGAATAAAACAATCTAATACCCGGAAAAATAAAGGAACGATCAAGAGGGAGCAGCGATTGTATATCTGGCACATGATCCCAGTTTTCAGGAAGTTCTTCTACAAAATAGAACAACATGTATGATGTTAAATTATATACGCAGAGCAACCAGACCCATAAAATAACATCACATAAAAGAGTTCTCTGAAAAGAAAATGATTTGCTTAATTCTACCAATGAACTAAATGCCAACAAAATCATGCCATGATTATAAATTCATTCCTCTATGAAACATATAACAATAAAAACTAACAAATTGGCTCTAGACCTACAAGAGAAGAGACAATAGAAGCAGGCTAACTTTTCCCAATTGTTCCTATTGAAAAACTCGACATATATGCTACTTGGATATCAATGCCAAACCCACGAATGAGGAGGTTGTCTTGTTTCTGTTAGACACTAAATATGTGCTTATTCAATGCATATTCGAAAATAGCTACTTGCATTATGGAGAACTACTCTATTCCACTAGACATAACCACCGTTGTTCACACATATGCTTCTCACTAAATCTGATACCATGCTCATAGCACTTGCAATCCTTATAAACCACCACATTGCAACAAAAAGATTATGCATTTTCTCCCATTCTCTCCCAACAACTATGACAATATTTTCTTTATTAATATTCAGAATGCCCAAACATAAAATAAAATTAAGAAACACACTAAACAAAAAGAAAAACTCAATTTCCAACTTCCTTGGAGGATTTGACGTGAACAATTCACGTTAATGAGTAAAATAAGTGATCTAACCAATTGAGAAATAAATCAACTGCAAATTAAAACTGTATTCTGGTACACCTAAAAGTCTCAGATCACTTTGGAATCGAGGTTAAAAGTAGTTTATATACAACACTTACACTCCTCCACTCACTGATGCACTTTTTATAAAGGACAAAATTGTGAGGTCTCACATGTGGCCCAAAGTGGACAATACCTCCATACGTGGTGTGGCGTACTTAAGGGTGAAACGAAACATTGCCCATTAGCCCCTTAGCCTCGACTGGGAGGTAATTGTTTCGGCACACCTAAAAGACCCACATTGTTTGGGAATAACTCTGAGTGTTCATACGCAGCCCAAATCGAACAAACGGAACACTGGCACTAGAAGGAGGGGGGGCCTACATAACCATTAGCCCCTTACCCTCGACTGAAGGGAAACTGTTCCGGTACACCTAAAAGTTTCATATCGCTTGCGAATAACTGTGAGCACATGTCGCCCAAAGCGGACGACAAATTATTCGAGTTTATTGCTTTAAGAGCATAATCCCTCAAACATAAATTAATCCTAACAAAAAATGGCGCATCACGTCCAAACTAAATAACCATAAACAAAATTCTAATACAAAGAAAAACAATGCAACAAAATTATAACAAACGAGAAAATAATTGAATGAAGAAAATACATACTGCATGGAATAGTGATCCATCCTTCTTCTTCAGAAACATCAATGTGTTTATCAAAAACTACAATTGGTAAATCGTGATGCTTTGAATTCAAATCAACCTTTGAATAAGGAACATCAGGTTTATGACTTTCATAATAAGATCCAGCGGATTGTGACCTGTGATGAACATCAACACGAGGTTCTGGAATTTGTGTGTGGTCTGAATACACGATTGATGTAGAACGCATCAAAAAATTCATTGTGCAAACTTTGAATGATTTGAAGAGAAAAAAATTAAAATTTGTTTGCAAAATTGAACAATTTGATTGTGAAACTGTGGAAGGAATTGGAGTGAGCGAAAATTAAGCTTTTCTTTTTGTTAATTCTAATTTTAACAATTTTTTTTTTTGGTAAGAATTCTGCGTCCGGATCTTCTCCATTTCCTTAGGAAATGATGATCGACATTTCTTTTTCCAATTGAATGACATGTGGCACTAAACTAAATCAATGGCTTAGATATATTGTTCAAACCTTTTATAAATATTTTTATATTTTTATTAAAAAAAAGAAAGGAAACAGAAGTCACAATTCACAAACCCCCTTCTCCCCCTAATCGACCCAAATCATCTCATTTCTGCCGTCAGGATGTCTCACCGCTGCCTCGCCGTTTCTTTGTTCGTGTATCCCCTACGCATTCATCCCTTGTTTCTAAATTCTCTATCTCACCATTGTTTTGTGTCCAACGTGTTCGTCCCCTATATCTTCTGTCTCGATTTATGATACATCCTATTTTTATAATTATTTGTTTCATCTGAGTGCCTCAAGTTGTGTATATGATTTGAAATTGGTTGATTAATGATGACACCCAATTGGTTAATATTTGATTCATTTATGTAATTGAGATACTGATATTGATTTGATTTTGGTTTTCTGTAATTGCTTAATAGTGTTAATTCTCACCATAAGTTAACACTGTGTTTTTCTGTTATGCAGGAAACTCACTCAACTTATGTGTTTTGAGATGGAAATTGAACAAGCAAACAAAGGAATACACAATATTTGGTTGGATAAATTGGAAGTATAAGAAGGCAAGAAATTGAATAAGTATGACATACAAAGTTACAGATAGCTGATAGATTGTGTGATGTCTATTGATTTGTTCTTTGTATTAGAAATAGTTAGAGCAAAATGAATTGTAATAATGAAGTTGTTAGAGCAAAAAGGAATTATTGGATTTGGTCTTGTAAATATATTATAATGTTAAGATCTCTTGTACTCTTCTATTTAATTGTAATCAAATGTTAATGAGATTTAATTGTTTAATTTCAAATTCATCATTTATTTATTTTTTTGACAGTAACACAAATTTCCATTAAGATAAAACAAAGTCATTACAAATGATGTGATGAATTTGGTTAGGAACAATTCCCATCCAATTTTTAGTTCCAATAGATTTTGCCAAATCTACAAGACCATAAGCTGCTATATTCTTTTTCCTAGAAATGAAAGATAGAAATATTGGTTCTTGAGAGACTTGACCACTTGTTCAATATTTGTTTCCATGACTACATTGTCATAATTGTTTTCCTTAAGCCACAACAAGGCCCATCTCATGCCTAGAGCTTCTGTAAGACCCAAGATTTCATTGTATAGTTGGTTTAAGGAAAAGTAGGGTTTCAATGTGTTCATGTGGTGAAACATCGTGTAATTATAGGATTTTTGCTGTAATTGAATCTGTTTTGTACTCGTGCGCTGTAAAGGCACAGACTTTCGTCTTGTAATCCTCTTTTGTGAATGAGAAGATTGATGTGGATTCAGAATAACGAGTTTTGGATTATTCGTGTTTTTGGAAAAACGAGTAGGAATTTTACCCGTCGTTGTAAAACTTTACTGCGTCTGTTTTAAGTGAGGTTTCAGATGAGAGTTTTATATATCTGCGTGAGTTAGGATATGTTCTGAGATTAATTTTCCAAGGTATGGAAGGAAATTACAGTCACGGAAAAAGATTCGACGATAAGTTTTGGAAATGTTTAACGATAGACGTTCTTTCCGTAGGTTTTCTGTTTTTGTGAGTTCGTTCGTTGCGACGCGCGAGAGCTGAATACGTGACTTGTCATGGAAGATTTGATTAAATCTTGTGAATTATCCTTAAAACCATTTGATCCAATGGCTAGGGTGTAAGCTTGGACTTTTGACTTTGATCCAAGGGTGGATTGGCTAACAAGAGCCTTTGTCATAGTAAGGAGGTTTAGTGACTTTGTGGACTTAGAAAAACATCACAAATCTCTCTTTTCTTTCTCTCTTTCACGTGTGACTCCATTACTTTCTAACCTTCACAAATTTTCCATTCTTCACCATTTGTGTCCATTTCAAGCTTGGGAGCTTTGTGGAATTGTTGTAGAGAATCACTTGCTTAAGGTAACCACCCTTTTCCTTTTCTTTTTGGTTGGTTAAAACTCTTGGAGTTATGAGTTTAGATTATGTTCATGAGATGAAAATGTTAGGAATTGATTCTTGTTTCATGAAAGTTGTTCATGAGAGTTTAGTAAGCATGCTAGGCTTTGTTATTTCATTTTCCATGAGTTTGTGAGAATCTCATGAGAGTGAGAGTTAGGGTTTTGGAAATAAATTATATTGATCAATTACTTGAGGTTATGTTGTTTGGTTTTGGAAAACGAGGTTGCTTTTGAGCCTTTGGGAAAAAGAGAAATGTGTTGTATGGTTTTGTTTTAGAAAATCCGATGAAAAATATTTTGGGGTTTATGAAAATATTTCCTAAGTGTTTTGTGGGGTGTTTTTGGGGTCCAAGTGGTTTAAAACTCTTGTGACATGTGGTGTCGCTTTTCGTTTCGAAAACATGTTTGAAAATGATTGCCGGTCGGTTAAGGCCCGTCATAAAACTTGTGCTTGGGTTTTGATTTTAGAGATGAAAACCAAATAACTTGCACTCGAAGCAACCAACATGCTTTCGGAAAAGTATTGCTTGCTTATGAAAATGGTTTGCTTTTGTGCCTTGAAAAGGTGTTGGGAACTAATAGAATTAAACTAGGCTTGGTTGGAAAAAGGTGGTGTGAGTTGCTGTTTTTGCTGTCATGACAGGTGCAACTCGCCGGGCGAGAGTTTACTCGCCAGGGCGAGCGTCACAGGCCATGAACACGCCAGGGCGAGCTCCACAGCGAGCGAGACCTGTTGTCTCTGCCTTCACTCGCCACCAACTCGCCAGGGCGAGTCCTGAGAGTTGAAATTTTGGATTCTGATTTCTAAACTTGGTTTTTAGCTTTCTAATCCCTTTTTATTAATTTATGGAAGTGGTTGGGATTGGAAACGGGTTTTTCGGGTACTCGGAAAGTACGTAACTTATAACGCAAGAAAACGGCCATTTTGCATTTCAAATTATTTAAGACTTTTGCCTATTGTTTTGGGTCCTAAAAATAGTACAAATAACTCATGGGGGTTGATCAATACGGTAGTTTTTGGTATGATATCCGAAAGAGTGGATTTTCCTTAGGAACCTTTAGGTTTTTAGGGTTTTGGTGTAGTTTCAATACTATTGGTTGGAGAACAATGTATTGATTGTTACGCTGCTTGTTTTAGGAAGCGCGTTGTGTTGTTTGAACGAGTTTTAGTAAACGGAAGCTTGCCGAGGTAAGGGCTCCACTTTATTTCCGTCTTTTAAAACGGTTACGACATGCTTGGTTTTGCTGTTTATGCATTTGCTGTGTGCTTTGGCATGTTTGTACTTATGTATTCTCGTTGATGAGAACGTGGTTATAATTATGTGTGCAATTTACATATGATTAGGAAAATGTATGTATGTTGTGATGGTTTGTGCATAGGCTTTAGGCTATGTGATTGTTTGCATGAGCATATATGATTGCGTGCGTCGGATAGGACTACGCGGGGATTTTGTCTGTGTGACTATCCTGTATTTGCCAAAGATAATATATGTCATGCATTTCATAGTTGCGTGCCTAGGTGTATGTCTGTGTGACTTTGCCTACGTACCGGGCGTTTGACTGTGTGGCTTCGCCAAATCCTACTGGATTTTATTGAGTTGGTGTTTGTCTGTGTGACTTCACCTGGTGTTTGTCTGTGTGGCTTCACCTGCCCTTTGTGGCTTGTTAGTGCGGGTACGTATATTTCTGTGTGGCTTTGCCTACCCCACGACTCTTCGAGGAGAGGTTAATTTCCGGAAAATCATGCATGTGGCGAACCAGTGATTGGTTGTCACACCCATTGTAGAAGTCTGCATTAGGATTGGTGATTTATTTATATAAGCCCGTTGGTGGGAATTACTTTTGAGATTAAGAGCTTTCTCTTGTGTTTGTGAAATTATTGCTATGTGTACATCTTTCGCACCGATTATATATATACATACTTCTATTTTGTGGTGACCCTTTCTTTCATTTGCGGGCTCATCCCACCCAGATGAGGGGTTAGGTCGTGGTGACGACGGTGGCTGTTCCAGGCCCCAGTGAGCGGTTGGAGCTTTAGCTTAGTTAGACTATGCGCCGGTGTGGGTTGTACACCGTGCTTTTTGGGTTTAGGCATAGGATTCTAACTTGTTTTGGTTGTAAGTATTTGAATACTTAGACTTGGATTGTAATTATTCAGGAATACACTTTGCTTGTCGAAGCACCTTATGGTAATGAGTTCTTTTGTATATTTGAATGCCGGCTCATTTAAAATCTTTTATGCGTAACTCTGATGTGTACAAAAAAAAAAAAATTTAATGCCTTTTCTGGCCTTTGAAAAACGGGTTGTTACAATTGGTATCAGAGCACGGCTTTAAATCTTCAATGGGAAAGTGTATACTTGAGTCGTTAGTCCAGAGTCGGTTAGAACATAGCTAGAGTAGTGGCAGTTCTAGTGTTTGTTCTGTGTCGGGTTATGAGTTAGGAGCCGTTGTATGAGATTTTCTGTTGAGACTCAGAAATGTTTGGATAAGGAATCTAATCAGAATTGGTATTGTGCAGAAATAGAATGCCTCCAAGAAGGGCACCTACAGCACCTGTGGCGGACAATGCTGATATATATCAAATGGCTTATGCCATGAATACAATGGCAGCAGCTGTGACGGCTCAGAGCCATGCTAAGGCGCAGAGGGATCTGGAAAAGCGCGAAAGGGAAATACTTGCGGCTGGATCTAGTCTTCTTTCAAGTTTCAACCACCAGACTCCTCCAAAGTTTAATGGGGAGGGAGGTCCGGAAACTGCTGACTTATGGCTCCAATCTGTGGAGAGAATATTCGGGGCAATTCATTGTCCAGAAGGGGAGAAGGTAGTCTTAGCTACCTATCAGTTACTAGGGGGTTCTGAGTATTGGTGGAGGAACACCCGACTGATCATGGAGAATGTTCATGAAGAGTTAAGTTGGGAGAACTTCAAAAGGAGGTTCTTGGCCAAATATTTCCCTGAGACAGCTAGGGAAAGGTATGGGGAAGAGTTTCTGAGGCTAAGGCAAGCAGGCATGAATGTTGAAGCATATGCCAAGAAGTTTGAATCACTATCCCGTTTCTTCCGCTTCTTTAGGGATGGGATAGATGAGGTTTATATGTGCCGTCGCTTCCAAGATGGGCTGAGGTACGAACTGCAGGATGCGGTTGTGCCATTGGGTATCCGACAGTTCCAAGTGTTAGTGGAAAAATGTCAAGAGGTGGAAGACATGAAGAATAAGCGGGTGAACCGCCAAGGGAATTTTAGTGCTGGGGGACCAAGTCGTTCAAGTCGTCCGAGTCAACGTCAGAATCGTGGGAAACAAAGTAGTAAGCCTTACGACCGTCCTCAGAATAGCAGGGGACCGGGCCGATCGGTGAATCAAGTGACCCGGGGAAAATCTGATGGTAGTAAGGGGACTTGCTACAACTGTGGAGAAGCGGGGCATTTTGCTAATGAGTGCACGCAACCGAAGGGGGGAAACACCTGCTACAACTGCAAGAAGCCGGGACACTTTGCTAGAGATTGCAGAGCCCCGAAGACCGGGCCGTCGGCCAATGTGGCACAAGGCTCACAGGGTGCCAGACCTGCGGCAAAGGCACGTGTTTACTGTATGGGCACTGAGTTGAGTGGGCAGGCTAGCAATGCTATCCACGAGAGCTGTCACATCGCAGGTAATTCTTTAACTGCTTTGATTGACACGGGGGCAACCCACTCATTCATATCTTTGGCTTGTGCAAATCGTTTGAGTTTGAATGTTTCTATGCTTCCGTTTGATTTGAATGTTTTGACTCCTGCTAAGGATTTGGTGGTAAATACTGCATGTTTGCATTGTTTGGTAGTAATCCAGAATAGGGATTTTCTGGTCAATTTGGTGTGTCTACCGCTCTTATCTCTCGAGATCATCCTCGGGATGGATTGGTTGTCCTATCACTATGTTATTCTGGACTATGCTCGGAAATTGGTTTTCTTTCCCGAGCCAGGTGTGCGAAGGTACTTGTCTGCAAATCGGCTTTCTGTGGTTATGTGTAATGGAGAACCTGAGATAGTTTCACTTGCTAGTTTAGGAGTGACGTCGGAGATCCGAATTGGTGAATTTCGAGTGGTCCAAGATTTCCAAGATGTATTTCCATCGGAGATTCCAACTTTTCCTCCGTGTAGAGAGGTGGAATTCTCTATTGATCTGCAACCGGGTATGGGTCCGATTTCAGAATCAGCTTATCGGATGGCTCCAGCCGAGTTGGTAGAGTTGAAAAGTCAGATTGAGGACTTGTTGGAGAAGGGTTTCATAAGGCCTAGTGTGTCGCCTTGGGGAGCACCGGTCTTGTTGGTTAAGAAGAAGGATGGAAAATCTCGTCTGTGTGTGGATTATCGGAAGCTTAATAAGGTGACTATCAAGAACCGATATCCATTGCCATGAATTGATGATTTGATGGATCAGTTGAAGGGAGCCTCAGTGTTTTCCAAGATTGACTTGAAATCTGGTTATCACCAGATAAGAGTACGTGATGAGGATATTCAGAAAACGGCGTTTAGGACGCGGTATGGGCATTATGAGTTTTTAGTGATGCCGTTTGGAGTGACGAATGCACCTGCTATCTTTATGGCCTACATGAATCGGATATTCCACTCATTCTTGGACAAGTTCGTGGTTGTATTTATTGATGACATTCTAGTGTATTCGAAGAATGAAGAGGAACATGTAGAGCATCTTCGTCTAGTATTGCAAGTTTTGCGGGAAAGTAAGCTGTATGCAAACCCGTCAAAGTGTGACTTTTGGTTGGAAGAGGTGAATTTCCTTGGCCATGTTATATCCAAAGAGGGAATAGCCGTGGATCCAGCCAAGATTGATACGGTACTTTCATGGAAGCAGCCTCAAACAGTGACTGATGTGAGGAGTTTTGTGGGTTTGGCCGGTTATTACCGGAGATTCATTGAAGGTTTTGCTAAGATTGTGGCACCAATGACACAACTTACGCGAAAAGACCAACCTTTTGCTTGGACTGAGAAGTGTGAGTCGAGTTTCCAGTTGTTGAAAGAACGGTTGACGACTTCACCAGTCTTGGTGTTACCATAGTCGGATGAACCGTATGAGGTTTATTGTGATGCTTCTCATCAAGGGTTGGGTTGTGTGTTGATGCAACACAAGAGAGCAGTGGCTTATGCGTCAAGACAGCTGAAAGTGCATGAGAAGAATTATCCTACGCACAATTTGGAGCTTGCGGCCGTTGTTTTTGCATTAAAGATTTGGAGACATCATCTTTATGGTTGCACTTTTGTCGTGTTTAGTGACCATAAAAGTCTTAAGTATCTGTTCGATCAGAAAGAGCTTAATATGAGGCAAAGGAGATGGATGGAAACATTGAAGGATTTTGATTTCACCTTAGAATACCATCCGGGGAAGGCTAATGTAGTAGCCGATGCTTTGAGCAGAAAGAGTGTGTCGGTTTGTTCGGCACAAATGGCTAGTCAACAAGAGCTGTTGAGAGAGTTTCGTGACTTGCACTTGGAAGTAGAGTTTGCTTTAGGGAATATGAGACTGAGTATGATTACCATCTCAAGCGGGTTATTGGAGGACATTGCAAATTGGCAAGATGACAAATTCCTTATGGAGAAAAGGGCTTTGATTGTTCGAGGAACCAACCGAGATTTCAAGGTGGGATCGGACAACATCTTGAGGTGCCAAGGTAGGGTGTGTGTGCCCGAAGCTATGGACTTGAGAAACACCATTCTAGGGGAGGCACACAAGAGTAAACTTAGTATACATCCCGGAGCAACAAAGATGTATCAAGACCTGAGGCATGATTTCTGGTGGCCGGGTATGAAAAAGGATGTGGCTGAGTATGTGGCATCGTGTCTGACTTGTCAGAAGGCGAAGATTGAGCATCAGAGACCAGCAGGGATGCTGCAGTCATTAGATATCCCCGAGTGGAAGTGGGATAGCATTTCTATGGATTTCATCACTGGTTTACCTAAGACCAGGAGGAAGCATGATTCCATTTGGGTGATAGTGGATCGTTTGACTAAGTCCGCTCATTTTCTACCGGTAAGGACTACGGATACAGCGGCAAAGTTGACCGATATTTACATTGCTGAGATTGTGAGGTTACATGGGATTCCGTCAAGTATAGTGTCGGATCGAGACCCAAAGTTTACTTCACACTTTTGGAGGACTTTGCATGAGGCGTTGGGGACGAAACTGAGATTGAGTTCCGCCTATCATCCTCAGACAGATGGGTAGACCGAGAGAACAAATCAATCTTTGGAAGATTTGTTGAGAGCATGTGTATTGGATGATCGTGGAAGCTGGGATGATGTATTACCCTTGATAGAATTCACATACAACAACAGTTTCCACGCGAGTATTGGAATGGCACCATACGAGGCTTTGTATGGGAGAAGATGTCAGACTCCTTTGTGTTGGTATCAAGATGGGGAGAGTATGATAGTAGGACCGGAAATGGTACAACAGACGACGGACAAGGTCCGAAAGATAAGGGCAATGATGAAAGTTGCTCAAGATCGCCAGAAGAGTTATGCGGATAGGCGTTGGAGGCCTTTAGAGTTTGAGGAGGGAGATCACGTATTTCTCCGAGTTACTCCAACAACTGGCGTTGGAAGGGCTTTGAAAGCGAAGAAGTTGACTCCAAAGTTTATAGGGCCTTATCAGATTTTGGAACGGATTGGGAAGGTAGCATACCGGATCGCGTTGCCACCGGTACTATCTTTGATTCATGACGTGTTCCATGTGTCGCAGTTGCGGAAATATACTCCGGATCCGTCACATGTGATCACACCAGATGACATCCAGCTGAGGGATAACTTGTCATTTGAAGTTCCGCCGATCAAGATTGCGGTTAGGAAGATGAAGCGTCTGAGAACGAAAGAGATACCTTTGGTGAAGGTAATATGGAACGAAGCTACAGGAGATACCACCTGGGAACTCGAGAGTAAGATGAAAGAGTTGTACCCCGGATTGTTTGACGACGTCTAAGTTTCGAGGACGAAACTTCTTTTAGGGGGGTAGTATTGTAAGACCCAAGATTTCATTGTATAGTTGGTTTAAGGAAAAGTAGGGTTTCGATGTGTTCATGTGGTGAAACATCGTGTAATTATAGGATTTTTGCTGTAATTGAGTCTGTTTTGTACTCGTGCGCTGTAAAGGCACAGACTTTCGTCTTGTAATCCTCTTTTGTGAATGAGAAGATTGATGTGGATTCAGAATAATGAGTTTTGGATTATTCGTGTTTTTGGAAAAACGAGTAGGAATTTTACTCGTCGTTGTAAAATTTTACTGCGTCTGTTTTAAGTGAGGTTTCGGATGGGAGTTTTATATATCTGCGTGAGTTAGGATATGTTCTGAGATTAATTTTCCAAGGTATGGAAGGAAATTACAGTCGCGGAAAAAGATTCGACGATAAGTTTTGGAAATGTTTAACGATAGACGTTCTTTCCGTAGGTTTTCTGTTTTTGTGAGTTCGTTCGTCGCGACGCGCAAGAGCTGAATACGTGACTTGTCATGGAAGATTTGATTAAATCTTGTGAATTATCCTTAAAACCATTTGATCCAATGGCTAGGGTGTAAGCTTGGACTTTTGACTTTGATCCAAGGGTGGATTGGCTAACAAGAGCCTTTGTCATAGTAAGGAGGTTTGGTGACTTTGTGGACTTAGAAAAACATCACAAATCTCTCTTTTCTTTCTCTCTTTCACGTGTGACTCCATTACTTTCTAACCTTCACAAATTTTCCATTCTTCCCCATTTGTGTCCATTTCAAGCTTGGGAGCTTTGTGGAATTGTTGTAGAGAATCACTTGCTTAAGGTAACCACCCTTTTCCTTTTCTTTTTGGTTGGTTAAAACTCTTGGAGTTATGAGTTTAGATTATGTTCATGAGATGAAAATGTTAGGAATTGATTCTTGTTTCATGAAAGTTGTTCATGAGAGTTTAGTAAGCATGCTAGGCTTTGTTATTTCATTTTCCATGAGTTTGTGAGAATCTCATGAGAGTGAGAGTTAGGGTTTTGGAAATAAATTATATTGATCAATTACTTGAGGTTATGTTGTTTGGTTTTGGAAAACGAGGTTGCTTTTGAGCCTTTGGGCAAAAGGGAAATGTGTTGTATGGTTTTGTTTTAGAAAATCCGATGAAAAATATTTTGGGGTTTATGAAAATATTTCCTAAGTGTTTTGTGGGGTGTTTTTGGGGTCCAAGTGGTTTAAAACTCTTGTGACATGTGGTGTCGCTTTTCGTTTCGAAAACATGTTTGAAAATGATTGCCGGTCGGTTAAGGCCCGTCATAAAACTTGTGCTTGGGTTTTGATTTTAGAGATGAAAACTAAATAACTTGCACTCGAAACAACCAACATGCTTTCGGAAAAGTATTGCTTGCTTATGAAAATGGTTTGCTTTTGTGCCTTGAAAAGGTGTTGGGAACTAATAGAATCAAACTAGGCTTGGTTGGAAAAAGGTGGTGTGAGTTGCTGTTTTTGCTGTCATGACAGGTGCAACTCGCCGGGCGAGAGTTTACTCGCCAGGGCGAGCGTCACAGGCCATGAACACGCCAGGGCGAGCTCCACAGCGAGTGAGACCTGTTGTCTCTGCCTTCACTCGCCACCAACTCGCCAGGGCGAGTCCTGAGAGTTGAAATTTTGGATTCTGATTTCTAAACTTGGTTTTTAGCTTTCTAATCCCTTTTTATTAACTTATAACGCAAGAAAACGGCCATTTTGCATTTCAAATTATTTAAGACTTTTGCCTATTGTTTTGGGTCCTAAAAATAGTACAAATAACTCATGGGGGTTGATCAATACGGTAGTTTTTGGTATGATATCCGAAAGAGTGGATTTTCCTTAGGAACCTTTAGGTTTTTAGGGTTTTGGTGTAGTTTCAATACTATTGGTTGGAGAACAATGTATTGATTGTTACGCTGCTTGTTTTAGGAAGCGCGTTGTGTTGTTTGAACGAGTTTTAGAAAACGGAAGCTTGCCGAGGTAAGGGCTCCACTTTATTTCCGTCTTTTAAAACGGTTACGACATGCTTGGTTTTGCTGTTTATGCATTTGCTGTGTGCTTTGGCATGTTTGTACTTATGTATTCTCGTTGATGAGAACGTGGTTATAATTACGTGTGCAATTTACATATGATTAGGAAAATGTATGTATGTTGTGATGGTTTGTGCATAGGCTTTAGGCTATGTGATTGTTTGCATGAGCATATATGATTGCGTGCGTCGGATAGGACTACGCGGGGATTTTGTCTGTGTGACTATCCTGTATATGCCAAAGATAATATATGCCATGCATTTCATAGTTGCGTGCCTAGGTGTATGTCTGTGTGACTTTGCCTACGTACCGGGCGTTTGACTGTGTGGCTTCGCCAAATCCTACTGGATTTTATTGAGTTGGTGTTTGTCTGTGTGACTTCACCTGGTGTTTGTCTGTGTGGCTTCACCTGCCCTTTGTGGCTTGTTAGTGCGGGTACGTATATTTCTGTGTGGCTTTGCCTACCCCACGACTCTTCGAGAAGAGGTTAATTTCCGGAAAATCATGCATGTGGCGAACCAGTGATTGGTTGTCACACCCATTGTAGAAGTCTGCATTAGGATTGGTGATTTATTTATATAAGCCCGTTGGTGGGAATTACTTTTGAGATTAAGAGCTTTCTCTTGTGTTTGTGAAATTATTGCTATGTGTACATCTTTCGCACCGATTATATATATACATACTTCTATTTTGTGGTGACCCTTTCTTTCATTTGCGGGCTCATCCCACCCAGATGAGGGGTTAGGTCGTGGTGACGACGGTGGCTGTTCCAGGCCCCAGTGAGCGGTTGGAGCTTTAGCTTAGTTAGACTATGCGCCGGTGTGGGTTGTACACCGTGCTTTTTGGGTTTAGGCATAGGATTCTTACTTGTTTTGGTTGTAAGTATTTGAATACTTAGACTTGGATTGTAATTATTCAGGAATACACTTTGCTTGTCGAAGCACCTTATGGTAATGAGTTCTTTTGTATATTTGAATGCCGGCTCATTTAAAATCTTTTATGCGTAACTCTGATGTGTACAAAAAAAATAAAAATTAATGCCTTTTCTGGCCTTTGAAAAACGGGTTGTTACAGCTTCAACTAACAATAGAAGAGAAACATGCACATTATCTTTCTAAGTGGCTGCATAAATGACAGCACCAGCATGATTTCTTAAAATCATACCCCAACAAGTTGTGGCATTAGACATACATCCTGCATCAATATTAACTTTGCTCACTGTCCAATTTTCTTGGATACTTTTATTTGAAAAAGCAAATTAATTAATCATAATGTCAAACAAAAGCATAATAAATCTTGATGAATGACAATCAAAAATACAAAGTCATAGAACTAAAACACTAGGTCCCACATGAACACCAAAAACTAAAATAGATAGCCCCACGCCCAATTTCCTTACAAAACATCTTGGAATAAAACCAACTATCACAAGTTTCAACAAACCTACTACTTAAACCAATAGGCAATACAGCTACAAAACCTACTACTTAAACCAAAAGGCAGCACCCTTAAGCTTCATATGTCTTATTCTTTACCAAAATTCATACCCAGTATGTCAACTTGGCTTCCACCTCCACTTTGGCTTCCATCCAAAATTACATGATCTGAGGATAGTGAAAGTGAATTGTAGTCCAGTGGTTGCTGCATATGCCAAAAAAGTTAAATAATTTTTTTATAAAAGATAGTCTAAAAATTATACTGTACATATGGATGAAAAACTTGCTTACAGTCAACAATTGAGTAAGAGTGTGACTTGAATGAAGGGTGTGTGCACCATCATTTGTTGCTGCAGATTTTTCCTACATAATTGAAGTATAAGTAACCTTTATTATAAAAATGATATAGTAATAAAGTAAGCAACTGATATGTTTGTCTTTCTTACCAAATTTTCTTGAGTTTTTTTCTTTTTCTGTGACATGTTTGCCTTTCTCTTTCTAGCCAATTTCTCGTTCCAAGATTTAGGTCGTTTATTACTCTTATTCGAGCATTCTCTCTTCTTTATTCCTTTTGCTTCACCATTTTCAATTGATATGGATATGTGACACATTCCAATTGATTCCTCATCCATAGGCTTTTAAGCCAACATATCAATTATCTTGTTGGACTCCTCATAAACTTTGGATAGAAAAGTGTAACCTTCATGAGTTTCGGATGCTCTGTTAGTTAATTTAACCATTCGAGGACATAAATCATTGTATCGCTTCATGAAGTGAGCTTTTATGTCCAAATCAATATGGCGTCCTTTCCAATCTCGATTACTTCCCGACCTTGCATCTCTTGTCCATCTCTTGAGTATATAGTGTGAAGGAATTAGCTTAATATTCATCGCATCCAAAACTTTCAAAGCATGACTGCATAAAATGCCGTGTGTCTCAAATTTACGACAATCACAAGCAACCATTTGATCCTCAAAATTCCCTATTACTTTATGCTCCTTATTATCATCATAGTTTATAACAATATACAACCCGTCTTTCAAATTCTTTATGCAAGTGCCTAGAAATTCATCATATTCCTCTTGGAATTCCTCAAATATTTTTGGAGTGTAAATGTTTCCCGCTTGAACAAGCATATGAGCCTTCTTTATTTTCAACTTAGGAAGTTTATGTCTAGACTCAAAATCGGCTTCTGACTCATTGTTTCTTTTTCCATTTACAACCCTTTCAAAGTGTGTGAAAAATTGAACTAAATTTAAATCCGACTTCAAATGATTTTTCAAATCAGCATTGAAGCTCTCACTTAGTTGAGTAGATCTCATACCTGCAGTGAAAGTTTTCCGAACATAAGCCCATGCCCATTTTTCCTTCACACGAAAAATTGAATGTAGCCATGAATCATCAGAAACTTTATGCTCAAGAAGTAAAGTATTCCATGCATTCAAAAATTCATCTTCTTCTTCATGTAGATCAATGCATGCTTCAAAATCATAGCGAAATTGTGAACTCTTTTGGTATAGATGGTTCACATATCTTATTGCATTTTCTCTTCTATGCCAGGTGCATAGTCCATGAAACGTTTCAGGCATAACTAGAGAAATAGCCTTAGCCATTGCTGCATCTTGATCTGTTAAAATGGTTTTAGGCTTTTCTCCACCCATTGCTTTGAGAAAAGTTTCAAATAACCATTGAAAAGAAGGAATTGTTTCATCATAGAGCAATGTTGCCCCAAAAACAATTGTTTGTCTGAAATTATTAAGTCCAACAAATACTCCCAATGGTCGATAATCCTTATTTGTCTTGTATGTTGTATCAAAAGTGATGACATCGCCAAAATATCCATAATCATTTATCATTTGTGCATCCGCCCAAAATATATTTGTTATTTGATCCTCCACATCCATTTGAAAGTCATAAAAGAATGAAGGATTTTCACTTTGTCCTTTGAAATACATCAACAATGCACCTACTTCACCATGCCTTAATGAATGATTCCTTTTAGTTCGAAGGTAATTCTTATGGTCTTGTCTTGTATAACCAACGATGTCTATTCCACCAACTTGCTTTGACACATATGCATGAAAATCTTTTGGTTTTAATCCTGATTCATCAGCCAACACGATTTGTGATGCTTGTGACTCAGATATGCGTCGATGAGAGCGAATCATATGAACATACCCTGGTGGTTGAAGAGGGTGATTATGTTCATCTACGAAGTCGACAACCTTGTATTTTTCAATTTTTCGATCAAGTGAAATAACCATGCGTGCTTTACATCCAGTTCTAGTTTCTGCTCTAGACTCTTTTGTCAAGTGGTCTCGTTTGTCATTGCCCCGTCTACCTTCTTTAAAGCACGAGAATCTTCTTGAAGTCAAAACTCTATCTATTTTGCTTTTATTGCCATATTCTCGCCGAATACCGAATCCAATTCTCCTACTATACTCATTAAAAAATTCATATGCTGCTACCTCAGAGTCAAACTCCATATTCAAATGCGGTGTATAATCAACAAAACTTTCTTGGCTATTTGGCAAAATACTTTCATGGATAGAGTTGACCCATTTGTCTACACCTTCAACAATTGGAATTGATGATTCATTCAAGTTTTCTGATGAAAAAAATGGAGTCAACGTTAATGATAAACAACATTAAGTTCATAATTTTTTTTGCAATATTAAGTAAAATAGGAACAAGTTTTCAGTAAGAGTTTTTTTTTTGGAAAGGCAGAATACTTCAATTAAATTAAAATGACACCAATCAAGTGCACAAGAGGTGCCGGTCAAGAGAGGATGTACAAAGATGATCCAATTACAATAACATGAAAATTAACAACCTATGTTGCTACTGCCCATCTCTAATATGACATGCCCAATCTAAGGAAAAACAAGGCACCTACACCATAAAAGAAGCAAGCAGGAAATAAAGACAGCAAATGAATTAGAAAAAAGCTTGCATCCTCCAAACTCATATAGCAGATCACTATATAAACAAACAAAGACCACCCCAAAGAATGAGAAATGAGTTTAAAGTTAAAATGGGTTCCAATGAGAATTACCAAATTTCTTACCCATGGCATGACAAGCAGATGGTGCACGGCCAGAACTGGTTTTCTGCATGTTGCAAACAACTTACGGTATGTCGAGACAACGGTGATAGTCGAGACAACGGTGACACAAGAGCACGGTGGTGAAACAACACAACAATAAGGCGTTGTTGATAAGATCAAGCGGAAGAGTTTGTAAGAAAGAATTGAAAGGGAGGATGAAGAAAATGGTGGAGACGTGCTTGAGGATGATGCCTCGTTGTAGCTTTAGTGGTTACTGATTTTCCCTTCCCTCCAAAACTGATTCTCACTTCATTGAATTATTTATTTATATTTATTAAATTGTAAACGGTTTAAGGCAAAAATAAATGTAAGCCATTGATATAGTTTAGTGCCACATGTCATCCAATTGAGCAAAGAAATGGAGAGGATCTGAACGCCGAATTCTAATTTTAACAATTCATCAACGTATAGTTTTTTTTTTTTTTGTAGGATTATTTGTGCGTGACTGAAATTGATAGTTGAAATTTTGAGGATTGGTCAAAATAACTGAATTTTATGCGAATTTGTTTTTTTTTGGTGAATTTAATTTTATAAATTATTAAATAACTAAATACTACAAATCAATCGTTAGTTGGTTCGGTGGTGATTGACGCTGAACTTGGTAGGGAGGACAACGGTTTGATCCCCACAACTGCGATCGGGAGGTGGCTGGACCCACTTGATGCCCGAACCAGATTAAACTGGTGGTAAAAGCCAAAAATAACTAAATACATTATTATTAAAAGTATTATGACAAATGTCTCAAAAAAAGTTATTTTTTTTTGTCAAGTAGCCTAGTGGCTAATATTTCACCTTTTAAGATGAATAAGTGGGAGTACCAAGGTTAAATTCTCGTCCTACATATTATATGCAATGTCTTTGCCAACTGAGATATGCTAAGGACGGCAAAATTACGTCTTTAATCTCTTAACATAATTTTAATTAACACTTTAGTCTTTTATTTTATTTTTTATAACATTTTAGTCATTTTTTCATGTTAGGATATGAATTTAAGTTTCAAATTTATTGTTTTATTTCTTTGTTCCCTTCCAATCATAAATATATCTTATGTCGTAAATGAAAATCATAGATTTAAAACTTGAAAAATTATATACAAACATGTCCAAAAGGATTAAAAAAACATTAAAAAAATAAAGTTAATTGTTACTGTAACATCCCAATCTAGAATATGGATAGGAATATATTTAATTGATTCAGAATACAATAAAAGCGGTGAAGAGTTAGAACCTTATCTAACCTGACTCTCAGTTAATTATATTATGCTTAAAGTCTTATAATAATATTAAAAGTGGTGAAGAGTATCACACAGTTATTATCTTATTCGTTTACAGGAAGCTTCCGAGGTGAGCATGTCTCGGAAGGTCCACTAAGGATGTTCTCCTCTCTTAGGATGTTCTCCCCTACTCATTGTGGCAATAATATACACCAAAGCCAGCCTTACTCACATTTATATACTTAACGGATTTCTAATAATATACAGAAATCCTCGCATAGCATAAAGCTATACTAAATTGTGGTTCGGGACTAACCACGAATTGATCAACTGATAAATTCTAAAATACTAGAATACTTAACTCATATATCCCAAAAACCCGGAGATTAATTTCTAACTTATATTTTCGTGTAACCATCATCCTAGGATTGTCCAATAGCTTCATCATAGTGGAAAAATTATATTTTTCAATTCGAAATTATTAACGTACGAATTAAGTACCGTTGGGGCCTTTGGAAAGTTTAATTTAAACCAATTCAGTCTCATAAATTGAATTAAGTACTGTTGGGGCCTTTGGTGAATCGATTGACCAACTCAATCTGGCATTCTGCGTAGTTCATGAAGGGCATGAATTGATTCATACAGTTAAAGAAAAACAGAGAAATGAAGTTTGTTCGGATGAATCGATTCATACAGTTAAAGAAAAACAGAGGAATGCAGGCTGGGGTATTGATTTTTACATGTTGGGTTTAGCTCTTAGAATTGATGGAAAGAAGGGAATGAAGATTTTTTAGTTGAAATGGGGTTTAGTTTAGAACTTCAAAGAAAGAAGAAGTGGAAGAAGGGATTGGACGAAACACAGAGAGAGAGAGAAGGAGTGGAGAAAAGTGAGCTAAGTTAATTTTCTTTGGTACTTTAATATAAGGATAAAGAAACTAAAAAAACTAACTTTGTATTATTGAAATCATCAAATTTTTAACTTTCAAAAAATTAAATGCACATCTTTCAATTATATTTTTCTACTTTTGTTATCTTAATTAATGTTCCACGGACATTACTACCTCTGTCCCATTTTATTAGAGCTATTTTGATTAAATGACACTATTCACTTATCATGTTTTGACCATACTTTTTTAATAATATATAGATATAAATATAAGTATATAACATCTTGTTTGATTTGTTTTTGTTGACTATTTGATGTTGGCTGCATTTTGGTAAAACAATATGTAGGCAGGATGTGGGATGTAATGTTACAACATCATGACCTGACGAGAGCGCGCCAGCTGGCGGCAGCATTTAATGCGCGCGGGGTTTATTTTTAGAGAAGATCTTTTCTCTTATATATCAGTTCTTGGCTTGTGCATCAAGGAAGTTTTATTTCCTAAACAGATCTTCTGCTCAGAGATTGTTTTGGGAATTATTGTGAAGAATTATATTTTCTATACGTATCTTTTTAAGATATGGTTTTATTTTATTATGTGAGCTGGATGTTTCTCTTGTGGACAAAGCTTCTGAAGCCCAATATTACCAGCTATATATTGAAGAATCAAAACCTAATTCAGGCAGTTGTTCAAGTGTGTTATTGAGTCTAGCCGTATTAGGATTTGCGTGTGTGCTTGTGTTTTGTGAGCCTTCCTTGTGTCACTTTGATACAAGTCTAGGACTGTGTGTTCATTGAGTTGTAATTGCAATTGTCTCTGAAGCTTTGAAGCAAAGAGATAGTTGTTGTGTGTGTGTCCTCTCCAAAGCTTTTAAGCAAGGAGTTTGGATCTTAGTGCTTGTGTATTGCTCGAAGCCTTTAGGTAAGAGTGATCTAGTGTTTAGGAGAGTGTCTCCACCATAGTGAGTTGAATCAACAACAGTGCTGTCTGTACTGTTGATATTAAGGAGTGAGTTGGGAACTCATACCTAGGAGTTCTTAGGTAGAAAGACATAAGAATAGTTGCTAGGTGATAAGTTGTAAACGAGGAGTTTGCTGTAAGACTTTGAACTAGGGCTATTAGTGGATTTCCTCCTGGATTGGTATCCCCCAGACGTAGGTGCGCCGAACTGGGTTAACAAATCACTGTGTGTTTGTTTAATTCTGCACTATTTACTATTTGCATTATTTGTTCATTAAAGCGGATAACAATGTTGTAACGTTGTGTACAACATCGTGTACTGGTGTGCCAGTTTTTCAATTGGCATCAGAGCAGGCACCCTGCCTGTTTAGGGTGAGATTCAGGAAGTTTTAACTGGCAAAATGGACAAAGAAGGAGGATTCGTGAACAGACCCCCAATGCTGACTGGTTCCAATTATGATCATTGGAAGCCAAAGATGATTGCATTCCTGAAGTCCATTGACAGTAGGACTTGGAAGGCAGTTTTGAAAGGTTGGGATCATCCTTTAATTGTGACCAAAGAAGGTACTTCCACTGGTGAACTAAAGCCAGAGGCAGATTGGACAAAGGAAGAAGATGAAGCAGCTCTCAGCAACAATAAGGCAGTAAATGCTCTCTTCAATGGAGTGGATACAAATATGTTCAAGCTCATCAAAAAATGTCTATCTGCAAAGGAAGCTTGGGAGATATTGATGACATGCTATGAAGGCACCTCTAAGGTAAAGATGTCAAAACTTCAAATACTTACTACCAAATTTGAAAATCTGAAAATGAAAGAGGAGGAAAGTATTCAAGATTTTCACATGAGTTTGGTTGACATTGCTAATGCCTTCGAGGCTCTGGGTGAGAAAGTATCTGATGAGAAGTTGTCAAGAAAGATGCTCAGGTCACTTCCAAAAAGGTTTGACATGAAAGTGACTGCCATTGAGGAAGCTCAGGATATAGCTAACATGAAGGTAGATGAACTAGTTGGCTCTCTTCAGACATTTGAATTGACCATTAATGAACGAGGAGATAAAAAGAGCAAAAGTGTGGCTTTTATCTCAAATGATGATGAAGAGGAATCCCAGACTGTTGTTGAAGGAGATGAGAGTATTTCTGATGCTCTTGCTCTAATTGGAAAACAATTTGGAAGAGTTCTAAGGCGGGTTGACAGGAGAGCCAGGCAGAATGGGCAGAACATTAGATTCGACATCAACAAACCGCAAAACAATGTCAAGAAAACTAGACCTGAGGAGAAAAGTGGACCAGTCAAAGAAGTACAATGTCATGAATGTGAAGGATATGGACATGTCAGAACTGAATGTGCAACCTTCCTGAAGAAACAAAAGAAATGCTTGTTTGTTTCATGGTCTGATGAAGATTCTGAAGAAGGAGAGGAATCTGCTAGACATGTTTCTGCTATGACTGGGGTTTGTGATACTGTGGCTGATTCAGATGATGATGTGGAGGTAGTTTATGAAGAGCATTCTGATGATGAGGAGAATGACACCTATGAGGAATTACTTGGTCTCTACAATGATCTTCTTGTTCGCTATAAAGAGGTGTGTAGAATCCTGGAGAAACAGAAGAAGACTATAAATCAACTTCATACAGAAAAAGATCTCCAAATTGGCCAAGTACTGAAAGTTGAGAAGGAGCTAACTCAAGCAAATGCAGACATGGAAGAGTTGAAGAAAAGAGTCAATCAACTGAATTGTGGAGCTAACTTACTTGAGGAAATCTTAGATGGTGTCCCTAGTACTAGAATGAAAGCTATAGGATACAACTACACTGCTCTCAACCAGCATCAACAGGACAAGAACACCAAATTCCTTCCAGCTGATGAGGTAATTAATCCATACACTGGGGAAAAGATGTTACAACCTCCTGCACCACATCCTAAAACCTATCCAAATGTTAAGCTTGGACAAGGTCCCAGGACTTTTGCTAACCATCGTCGTGCCCCAGGACACCATGGTCATTCAAGAAAATGGTTTTGTCATCATTGTGGAATGAAGGGCCACATAAGGCCTTTTTGCTACAAATTGTATGGATATCCAAGACATTGGCAACAGCCAAAAACTGCTCCTAGAGAGGAACCTGTCAGAAAGGTGTGGCAACCAAAAGCTGAGAACAAAGGGCTGATTGCACATACATCCCTCAGAGCATCATCCAGAGAAGACTGGTATTTCGATAGTGGCAGTTCTAGACATATGACAGGGGTAGAGACATATCTGAAGGACTTAAAAGGGTATGCTTCTAGTTCTGTAACGTTTGGGGATGAAGCCAAAGGTGAAATTCTGGGGATAGGCAAACTTGTCAACAAAGAGTTGCCTAACTTAGAAAATGTGTTGCTTGTAAAGGGACTCACTGCAAATCTGATCAGTATAAGCCAACTGTGTGATCAAGGATTGAGGGTGAACTTTACAAAAGAAGAATGTCTTGTTAGCAATGATCAAGGAGAAATTCTGATGAGAGGTGGCAGATCCAAAGATAATTGCTACTTGTGGGTATCTCATGAAGAAGTACAACAAAGAAAATGTCTACTTGGTAAAGAAGATGAAGTTCAACTGTGGCACCAGAAACTTGGTCATCTAAGCCTAAGTGGAATGAAGAAAGCTGTTACTGCTGAAGCTATCAGAGGGCTTCCCAAACTAAAAATCACTGAGGGAAGTATATGTGGAAAATGTCAGATTGGAAAACAAACCAGGATGTCGCATCAAATGTTGGAACATCAGGCAACATCAAGAACTCTAGAACTTCTACACATGGACCTCATGGGGCCTATGCAAGTTGAAAGCTTAGGAGGAAAGAGGTATGCATTTGTGGTAGTAGATGATTTCTCCAGGTACACCTGGGTGAATTTTATTAGAGACAAATCTGACTCATTTGACATTTTCAAGACTCTATCCACTCAAGTTCAAAGAGAAAAGAACTGTGGGATTGTGAGAATCAGAAATGACCATGGAAGAGAGTTTGAGAATGAAAAAATTCAGTGAGTACTGTGCTAGTGAAGGAATTAGGCATGAGTTCTCATCACCCATAACCCCTCAACAAAATGGTGTGGTGGAAAGAAAGAACAGGACCATTCAGGAATCAGCTAGAGTGATGTTACATGCAAAATCCTTACCCTACCATTTCTGGGCTGAAGCTATGAATACAGCCTGCTACATACACAACAGGGTGACTATAAGAAAGGGGACATCTGCTACTCTATATGAGCTATGGAGGGAAAGAAAACCAACAGTCAAGCATTTTCATGTCTTTGGTAGCAAGTGTTATATCCTGGCAGACAGAGAGCAAAGAAGGAAGCTTGATCCCAAGAGTGATGAAGGGATCTTCCTTGGATACTCTACCAACAGCAGAGCTTACAGAGTATACAACTCAAGAACAAAGGTTGTTATGGAATCCTACAATGTGGTAGTAAATGATGTAGAGACTGAGAAGGTTGACAATGTGGAATACGATGTTGGAACATCAGGTCCTGTCCTAGAAGAGCATGATCTAGAAGAACAATCTGATGATAAACAAGAAGAGAATATTGAGAATATTGCATGTGACACCACTAATCAACCCACTCAGAACAAAGGACCATCTGTGAGGGTCCAGAAGAATCACCCCTTGGAGCTAGTCATTGGAAATCCTGAACAAGGAATCACCACTAGAAGATCCAATGATGTGATAGCAAATTCCTGTTTTGTTTCCATGTTTGAACCTAAAAATGTGAAAGAAGCCCTCACTGATGAATTCTGGATTGAGGCTATGCAAGAGGAATTGAATCAATTCAAGAGAAGTGAAGTGCGGGATCTGGTTCCAAGACCTAATAAAGTAAATGTCATAGGTACAAAGTGGATCTTTAAAAATAAATCTGATGAAAAAGGGGTCATTACCAGAAACAAGGCTAGGCTGGTTGCCCAAGGTTACACTCAAGTAGAAGGGCTTGATTTTGAGGAGACTTTTGCCCCTGTAGCTAGATTGGAATCAATTAGACTACTATTGGGTGTTGCTTGCATCCTAAAATTTAGACTCTATCAAATGGATGTAAAGAGTGCGTTTCTGAATGGCTATCTTCATGAAGAGGTCTATGTGGAACAACCAAAAGGGTTCATTGATCCTGTGTATCCTAATCATGTCTATAAACTCAAGAAGGCTCTCTATGGTCTAAAACAGGCGCCTAGGGCCTGGTATGAAAGACTTACTCAATTCCTAGTAGGTCAAGGCTATAGAAAGGGTGGATCTGATCAAACCTTGTTTGTAAAGCAAGTGAAAGGAAAGTTCATGATTGCACAAATTTATGTGGATGATATTGTCTTTGGCGGAATGTCGAATACGATGGTACAACATTTTGTTCAACAAATGCAATCAGAATTTGAAATGAGTTTGGTGGGAGAATTGACCTACTTCTTGGGTCTACAGATCAAGCAAATGGAGGATACAATTTTCATCTGTCAAAGCAAGTATGCTAGAAATATTGTCAGGAAGTTTGGTATGGATAATTCTTCTCACAAAAGGACTCCTGCTCCAACTCATCTGAAGCTAACCAAGGATGAACAAGGTGTGGGTGTAGACCAAAGTTTGTATAGAAGCATGATAGGAAGTCTATTGTACTTGACTGCTAGTAGACCAGATATCACCTTTGCTGTAGGGGTTTGTGCTAGGTACCAGTCAGAACCAAAGGTAAGCCATCTCAATCAAGTCAAGAGGATTTTGAAATATGTCAATGGTACATGTGATTATGGCATGATGTATTCACATTGTGAAGATTCAAACTTGTGTGGATATTGTGATGCTGATTGGGCTGGTAGTGCTGATGATAGGAAAAGCACATCTGGTGGGTGCTTCTTCCTAGGAAGTAACCTTATATCTTGGTTCAACAAGAAGCAAAACTGTGTGGCCCTGTCTACAGCTGAGGCAGAATATATAGCTGCTGGGAGTAGTTGTTCTCAACTAGTTTGGATGAAGCAGATGTTGAAAGAATATGATGTGGAACAAGATGTTATAACATTGTACTGTGATAACTTGAGCGCCATAAATATTTCAAAAAATCCTGTTCAACATAGCAAAACCAAACACATTGATATTCGTCATCACTTCATCAGAGATCTTGTGGAAAATAAGGTTGTGACATTGGAGCATGTAGGAACTAAGGAGCAAGTGGCTGACATCTTCACCAAAGCACTTGATGCAGTTCAATTTGAAAACTTGAGGGGCAAATTAGGGATTTGCCTATTTGAAGATCTGTAGCAATTACAGTTATTTGGAGGGAGACATGCAGCAGTTATTATTCTCTCTTCAATCCTTGTGCTGCACGATAAACAAGGCAATGATGGTTCTTACATTCCTATAAACACGCCACCTATCACTAGTGGTTATTTTTTAGCAAATCAACTTCCAAAATTATTCTTTCCATATTCCACTTTCTCTTCAACCTCTCAAACCATTCAAACACTCTGAACTTCTCCATTCAACTTCACCTCTTTCAAACACGAATTCTAACCATGTCTCAATCACCAAACTCCTCTACTCCCGTAAATTCCACTGAAACTCTTCATCCCTCACCTGTCATCACCGATGCTACCCCCATCACCACGATCCATCCATCATTCTCCTCCGCTCTCAATCCCAAGCCAAAGAAAGCAACCGCTAATAGACCTTCTTCGTTCAAAACACCAAAATCGAAGAAAACCAAAAGTTCTTCGTCCTCTGTTTCAAAGAAAACTTCGAAAAAGAAAGGATCAAACTCCAAATCGAAGTCGATCCACACCATGCAAGAACTCTATGTTGATGATGTTACTAAGAAGGATGTGGAACCACATGTTGATGTCTCTGAGAAGAGTGATTCAGATCTGATTGTTGAAGGAGACAAATCAAATTGTGGTACTGAAACCCTAGAAATTCAAAAAGGGGTAACTGGTGACAATACCACTGTAACTGATACTGTTGGTGAAGGAATTGTCCAGGATTCACCTGATGCTGAAGGAACAACAACGGATCAAGTTGTGGAGGAAGTTCTGAACTCTTTGAAGGATACCATTCCAGAGCCTAATGTTGTGCTGGATGTTGAAACATCCCTGGCACAGAAAGAACCAACTCCTGATATAGTTGGTAATGCTGTTGAGGAAGAAAATCTTGTCCCTCTGAATCATGAAAGTATAGTTCAACAGGATAATGAAGAACCTGCTGATGAGAATGGTGCTGATGAAAACACTACTGCTGACAATGCTATGTCAGTAGATGTTGATGTGGTTGATGTGGATACTATGGCTGATCTGGAGCAAACTGTTAGTGAAGTGGCTAGTGGTAGTATTGCTAGAAGGTTAAGAAACATAAAAGGGAAAGATGCTGATGTGGTGGAAACTGTTGTGACTAAGGCAACTCCATCTAAGAAAAAGAAAATGGTCGGTCCTAGTAGAAAGGCTAGCAAAGTTGAGATTGCTAGTGAAAAGAAGAAAGCTAGTGGGAAAAGAAAGCATGTTGAAGTTGGAGACTCTGACTATGAAGTGGAAGAGGATGTGCCACACATTGCATCCAACATTGTGTCCCCTTCCAAGAAGAAAAGTCAAAAGAAATTTCGCAGAGCTGCTATTCCTGATCTTGATGTGGTAGATGATGTGCCAAACATTGTGTCTACTGGCAAGAAGAAAGTTGGTGGAAAGATTATTCCCCAAAATGTTCCTGATGTCCCCATGGACAATATATCATTCCATTTCATTGAGAGTGCTCAGAAGTGGAAGTTTGTTGCTAATAGAAGACTTGCTCTGGAGAGGGAGTTGAGTGCTGAAGCCTTGGAGCAAAAGGAGGTCATTGCTCTCATTGAGAAGGCTGGGTTGATGAAGACTGTGTCTGGCATTGGTGAATGCTATGAGAAATTGGTTAAGGAATTCTTGGTCAATATACCTGAAGACTGTGATAATCCTCTGAGCAAAGAGCACCATAAAGTGTATGTGCGAGGTAAATGTGTTCATTTTTCTCCTGCTATTATCAACAAATTTCTGGGGAACAAAGAAGATGGCTATGCTGAATTGGAGGTCACCAACACTCAGGTCTGCAAGACCATTACTGCTAATCAGGTCAAGGTTTGGCCATTGAAAGGTAAAGTCCCTTCTGTCATGCTCTCTGTTAAGTATGCCATCCTTAATAGGATTGGTACTGCTAATTGGGTTCCCACTACCCACACCTCAGATATAGCTACAGGTCTAGCTAGGTTTATTTACTCTGTTGGTACTGGGACTATGTTTAACTATGGAGCTCATATTTTTGATGAAACTGTGCAACATGGTAAGTCATGGGCTGTTAGAATGCCTATAACTTATCCATCTCTTATTTGTGGTATTATACTTGCACAACACCCCACTATTTTAACTGCTGATGATGAGGTGAGTAAGAGGGAATCTCCTCTTGACTTTCACCCCAAGTTGTTTGAAGGGAAGCATGCTGCAGATATTGAATTTTCTGGTCCCTCAAGTGTGGTTGGTGCTGGTCCCTCTGGTGTGACTGCTGGTCCTGGCTCTATGAATAGGAAAGAAATGATAGCCTCTTTGGAAGCAACTTGCAAGGCCTTGGATGAGAAAAAGAAGAGCCTTGAGCAGGTGATTATGGCTCTGAGGCAAGAGGAAGCTGCTGAAGAGGGTGAGCAGGTGCAGGATGGACAAAAAGAAGGTGTTAATGGTGATGATGGAGACACTGAGGAGCTGGAGCTCTCAGATTCTAGTGCTGATTGTTGATGGGTGTGTAATTCCCCATCTATGGTGTATTTTGTTTTTTTCTGGTTGTAATTCTGGTACTTCTGTTCTGTTGGGCTATGCCCTGGATATTTTAAGCACTCCCTAGTGTATTTGGATGTAATAGTACTTAGTACTCTGTGATCTGTGCTGCTACTACTCTATTTTGGCTCCCAAAAGCATCTTTGTCAAATTTGTGGTAAAAAGGGGGAGTAGAAAGTTACAACATTTGTTTCCACATGTTGTCTGGTAGTAGTTTGGTTGTATGTGGTAGCTGGTAGATGTATGGTACTCTGGTAGTGGTAGTACAAATTTTTTTCTGGTAGATGTTCTGTGCTGAAATGATCTGCTATGTTATGCCTATGTGTTAGTACCTGAATGATATGCATGATCCTATGTGTTAGTCTACCAAGCATCATTTCAGGGGGAGTACTATGTATGTGATGCAGGGGGAGATGTTGTATGTGGTGTTGGAACATTCTGTTTGTGTCATCCATGCTTATGTTTGTGATCACTTAAGGCGATGTAGTTTTTCTGTGCTTCTGCTGTTGTATGCCTCTGATGTGCTCTAAAGATACGACTGAATTCTGATCTAATGTTTTCCATGAAGGAGTAAGGTTGGAACTTATTTTTGAAGATGTGCTACGCTTCTCTTCTTTTGTGTGTTTATGTTGATGTGAAGAAGTGTTAGTGATGTATGTATCTTTGTAGCTTGTCTGTGTGATCCCAAGTTGTTTTAGCCAAAAATTTGCCAAAGGGGGAGTTTGTTGACTATTTGATGTTGGCTGCATTTTGGTAAAACAATATGTAGGCAGGATGTGGGATGTAATGTTACAACATCATGACCTGACGAGAGCGCGCCAGCTGGCGGCAGCATTTAATGCGCGCGGGGTTTATTTTTAGAGAAGATCTTTTCTCTTATATATCAGTTCTTGGCTTGTGCATCAAGGAAGTTTTATTTCCTAAACAGATCTTCTGCTCAGAGATTGTTTTGGGAATTATTGTTAAGAATTATATTTTCTAAACGTATCTTTTTAAGATATGGTTTTATTTTATTATGTGAGCTGGATGTTTCTCTTGTGGACAAAGCTTCTGAAGCCCAATATTACCAGCTATATATTGAAGAATCAAAACCTAATTCAGGCAGTTGTTCAAGCGTGTTATTGAGTCTAGCCGTATTAGGATTTGCGTGTGTGCTTGTGTTTTGTGAGCCTTCCTTGTGTCACTTTGATACAAGTCTAGGACTGTGTGTTCATTGAGTTGTAATTGCAATTGTCTCTGAAGCTTTGAAGCAAAGAGATAGTTGTTGTGTGTGTGTCCTCTCCAAAGCTTTTAAGCAAGGAGTTTGGATCTTAGTGCTTGTGTATTGCTCGAAGCCTTTAGGTAAGAGTGATCTAGTGTTTAGGAGAGTGTCTCCACCATAGTGAGTTGAATCAACAACAGTGCTGTCTGTACTGTTGATATTAAGGAGTGAGTTGGGAACTCATACCTAGGAGTTCTTAGGTAGAAAGACATAAGAATAGTTGCTAGGTGATAAGTTGTAAACGAGGAGTTTGCTGTAAGACTTTGAACTAGGGCTATTAGTGGATTTCCTCCTGGATTGGTATCCCCCAGACGTAGGTGCGCCGAACTGGGTTAACAAATCACTGTGTGTTTGTTTAATTCTGCACTATTTACTATTTGCATTATTTGTTCATTAAAGCGGATAACAGTGTTGTAACGTTGTGTACAACATCGTGTACTGGTGTGCCAGTTTTTCAGTTTTGATGAGTATTTTCAAAATATCCAATTTTTATAATTTTTACTAATAGAGAACTAAAGATATTAGTGATCAAAATTGTGCGTTAGCATACGTACAGTAGTCAAACTAGTTCTTATATTTTTGGACAGAAGTAGTAGTTAGTATTTGCCTAATTTTTAATATAATTCTCTTGGTTCTACTCAATAAATCCTATTTTATCTTTTTAATTGGAGTCTCTAATTAACACTACTAATATTAAGGCCCCGTTTGGATTCGTTTATTTTTGAGCTTATGCAAATAGTTTATGCAATTTTTATGTATTATTATAAGTTTGTCTAAATTGTTTATGATAAAATAGTTTATAAAAATACAATTTTCATTAGTTTGAATTTATAAAATAGCATAAAACCTAATTTATATTGCATAAGTTGTTTGCATAAGCTAAAAAATAAGCTAATTCAAACGGGGCCTAAGTAGAGTTGAGTTGTTACAGTTACTTCAAAGAATTAAAATTATAATTTTTTTAAATTTTTTTTTTTGACAAAAAAAGGTACTAGAAAAGAAAATTAAATACAATTATTGAAATTATAAGGGTTAATAGGTCTTTACCCCCTGCAAAGTATGTGAGTTTTGTTTTACCCCCTGTAATTATTTTTTTTGAGATTACCCCCTGCAAAATTTATTTGTTTGATTTACCCCCTTGGATGCACTTTTTAAATCGGTTATTTTGTTCAACCAATTTAAAAAGTGTTGTTTTTTAAATCGGTTATTCTGTTTTTTGTGCCTGTCACTTCAGCAAAAGGGGGTAAAACAAAAAAAAAATTTGCAGGGGGTAATCTAAAAAAAAAAATATAATTACAGGGAGGTAACGCAAAACTCGCCTACTTTACAAGGGAGTAAAAGCCTATTAACCCAAATTATAATGGTTAAAATAATTATATGTTGCGTAAAAAACAATTGTGTCGTTTTCTCTCGTTCTAGTAAACTTCCACTAACTACCTTTGAAATGAGGAGAGATTGTTGCACAATTAATTACTTTTTGATTGGATATAAGTTATGTTTAAGATCTTAAATGGTAAATTTTTATAAAATTTTTATGAAAATTTATAAAGTCAACGTATTGAAAATTGTAGTGCTTAACATTTTGAATAAAAAGTGTTTATAAATAAAATGGTTAAAGAGTGTCTCAGAAACACTCATTAACAAGACCCATAAGTTATATACATGGATGCATTTTCTTTATTTTTGGATTTATAAGTATAAAATCTTTTTCTATAAAACTGAGTCTTAATACTTCAAACAATAGCAATGACTTTAGGTACGTGCCTTGGTGGCATTTAGTATGGGGAAGTGAAGTATTTTCCCACCATGGTCAAGTTGGTTTATTACCCTTAGATCAAATAGAGAACGCATATTTATCATAGTCTGTCAACACTATATCTAACCACCCATTTTCTACAACCCATCTTCTTCCCTTGTCTCCACCACCTCTCATCAGACCACCTCTCTATTCCCTCCACCGTATTGCAAGTGCAATCCATGGTGGCAAATCTATATTGCTTTTACAATGTAAAAAAAAATTGAAATGAGAAAAAAACAACAAACAATAATTTGGTGATGTTGCAAGATCCCCTTCCTTTGCTTCAATCATTTAAAAACCCACAAACCATCTTCAATTTAAAACTAATTTTGAACTGAAATTAATTAACAAAACTTGAGATAAAACATTAAACCATGATTTATGAACTAATAATTTTAAGGTTTCATCATTATTCCTATTAGTAGTTAAGGTTTCATCAAGCCTCTCATGGAGACTATGAACACGAGTCAAAAGATCGATGGCCATGGAAATATCTAACAACATAAATTTATGGATGGTAGATTTATGTTTTCTATTAATGTCTATGTAGATAGAGATGAAGAAAGGGGTCTGGTGAGGTGGATTGAGGCAAGGAAGAGATAGGTTGTAGAAAGTGGGTGGTTAGATATAATGTTGACAGACTATGATAAAGATGTGTTCCCTATTTGATCCAAGGGTAATAAACAGACTTGACCATGGTGGGAAAATACTTCACTTCCCCATACTAAATGCCACCATGTGCCTTAATTCCATTTTAATTTTCATTGTTCTTTATAAGTAGAATGTATATGTAGGTCTTTTAAGTTTTGCGTTTGTATCAGATAGATCATTTAAATTTTTTAAATGTATCATCTAGGTACTTGTGTTATATTCCGTTACAAAAAAAAGATCACGTGGCCGTTAACTTGATGACGTGAAACGAAACATGTCCAATTTTATCCAGAGTCGTACAATGACGTGCCTAACCTTTCATTTCTTATGTTCAGACTTCTTCTTCAAATAGGAAATATCAAAATAGAAACCCTAAATCAAATAGTGGAAAATCAAAAAATCTGAAGAACGGGAATCATCTTCGTCCCATGCCTTATTGATTTGTAATCGATTCAGAATCTTCTAAAGAACACGAATCTTTATGAGGAGTTGTTATTTGGAGTTGAGCAGAGGTTTTGTGTGAGACATCTATATAGCAACTTTAGAAAGAAGTTTTCGTGCAAACTATTGAAGAAGATGATGTGGAAAGTTGCAAAGGCAAGTTATTCATAAGCATGAGAGAAAATAATGAAGGAAATTAGGGCCATCGATGAGGAGGCTCACAAACATTTAATGAGATTTCCACCTAGATATTGGAGCAAATTTAGATTCACTGAACATTCTAAGTGTGATACGTTGGTCAACAATATGTCTAAAACATTCAACCGTGTAATTTTTGGGCCAAAGGGAAAACCAATTATGACAATGCTTGAGGAGATCAATGGAGAGAGGGGCAACAAATAGAGATAAAATATCTAACTTGCAACCTGGAGAAATTTTACCAAACATTAAGATGAAACTTGACAAAGAGTGTGAACTGTCAAGGTAGATTCTGGAAGTGTAGGTAAGCTATTTTTATTGAATTGGTTGTATATGTGTATTGAACTTTGTAGGGTGGCTGGAGAGAAAATATATGATGTAACCAACCTCGAGATAAGTATAGAGTTATGGTGCATTGACTTTGTTAGAGAAAGATCACGTCACCATCGAAGCAAAACGTGGCGTTTCGTTCCACGTCATCAAGTTAACGGCTGATGACTTATTTGCAAGTGTACAAAATCGTTCAAGTAATAAAGTAAGTAAATAAGATCGTCTCCACGGGGATTGCATGTACAACAATTCAATTTTTGTTAAATTAGGATTAAAACAATATGTTTGGGGTTTTTAAGTTTGTTGGAATTAAAAGCATAAAAGAAACACTACAAGATAAAAAGGGTAGCTAGGTTGTTTCGAATCCCTTCCATTTCCCTACTTAGTAACCTATTATTATATTTCACAATTCAAATTAAGTCTCGTTCATCACGACGAATTACCCCTTAAGTAGTAATAATCACTCATGTGTCTTATTACCCTATTCACTATTAACAACTCCCTAATCCCTTAGGTGAGATGAGAAATTATGAAAGCATTAAAGTCCGTTAATTCAAAAGTCACAACCGCAAACTATGTATCCCTACAATAGCCGCAAGTTACGTATCCCTACAATAACCCTGTTTAATAATTATCATCAATTCGAATACCAAAAGAATCTCCCGAAAACAATCGATATCTAGATCAATTTCACTAATACGTATACTAATAAAAACATTAAACATGACAATTAAATAATTAATAAAGACGAAATTGCAATAATATAATAACCAATTACATAAAAGTAGTTCTAGGGAAGTTCATCTACTAAACCTAACCTAAGGAAATTAGTTACTCATAAGCATAATTATAACAAAAGAGTTAAAGAATTACACATACGAAATAACCTCGTTGAAGCGCGAGGAAAACTACTCCCAATGGTGGGAGATTGCCTTCCTAGAGAGCTTTTGGCTCTCCTTCCTTCTCCTCCTTTTTTGCTCCTTAGAGACTTGTAGTTCTCTAAATTTTTTAATGAATAATTGTGAAGGAGGAGAGCTCTATTTATAGATTTGGAATTGAGCTTATGTGTGCCATTGTGCAACGATGGATCCATCGTGGCTACGATGGAAAAGATTTGCTTCAAATTAATTGCAGATTTTGTTCTTTTCTTGGGCGCTAAGTTTCCTCCCATCGTGGCACAATGGGAGTCATCGTGGCCAAGATGGCGTCCATAATTTGATTTTTGCTTCAACACGAAAGTTGTAGCTCTTTGTCTTAGCTTTCCAACGCATGGTCATGGACGTCCATCCGATACTCATAGCTCCAGTTATGTCATTTTTGGTACGATGAACGTATTTCTTCCTTTTTGCCCTTTTTTATGCATTTTCTTCAACTCGTGCTTCTTGATCAAGTTACTTTGTTTCCTTAGATTTTTGCCTTGTAATTGATCTTTAAAGCGACTAAAACTAATATAAAATAATATAAAAACTATATAAAAACATCATATAATTGACTGTCATCACAACCCCCAACTTGAATTGTTGCTTGTCCTCAAGTAACATGCATGTCAAACAAAATCGTCAGTGAAACAACAAGTAACTTAGATGACAGGAAATTCACAACCTTTGTTTATTTGTCGGCAATGGTACCACCGATCTTCACTGCAGCGATCATGCTCAATCAACACTTGGCCCAAAAGACGTCAATATTAACAAGTACAATGTTCCACGAGAGTCCATAGTTCAACTTTTCCTCTCTCTCACAATTTCGCTCAATTTTGAAAGGGTGTCTCTCAATCGACGTGTGACATGCCATTTGACATAGGCTTGAAAAGATTCTAAGAAACCAATCAAAGTTAGAACATATACGCATTTTTGGATATATTTAAAGGTTATAATGTGGCTTAGGTAAAGGTGAGATTTTTTTGGGAAAGTAGGCTTAAAAATTGGAGTTAAGTATGACTACTTGTCCTTACAACCTGTTACATGAGGTACCTTTTACAAGAGAAATTTATTTGTAGGGACCTGATGTGTCTTTGTGTGGTCCTTATCTATCACAAGTGTTTGCTCTTTTGCTCTTTCTTTCACTTTTTATTTTTTTTATTTTTATTTTTTTAAGAGACATCATTTTTTTGAATTTTTGATGTATTTCGTCTCTTTTTTCATTTTTTTCTTTTGACTTTGTGATAGTTCTCTTGTATACCCACCCCCAACTTAGATGTTGCTAGTTCCATGAGCAACCTCAAACTTATAATGTTGCCAAGACAAGAGAACTAATATCTACCTAACTCCAAAGAGGGTAAAAATTTGGTTTTTCCGGTCTATAGGCTTGTAATGTGGTTTGTCACCGAAGAAAAGGGATTATATTTTTACGGCTCAAATTTGGTTAGCAAAGGATAATAATATTGTGAGGGTGGCTTGAAAAGGGCTCTGAGTTAAACCAAACAATTGCCTCAACGGGTATAAGTAAAAACCAATTAGTCAGCAGAGAATAATCGCAAGTTCTAGAAAATAAACAAATACACGATACTCTCATAATATAAGAAAGAAACGGGGTGATACCGTGGAAATATTTGGCTCAAATTCTCACTGGCTTCGGTATCTGAAAGTTGAACTTTTATCCCGTGGACATTATCTTCCTTACTCGTTTTTCTGTCTCTCGAACTTCCGCACTTTCATGATCAAGGCGTAGAATTTAGATCATAAAAATCTAATTGTTACTTCACTGGAACTTTGCCTATAACTTTTAACATGCACTCAATAAGAAACAAGCAAACAATTAGTTAAACATCATGGGGTTGTCAGCAAATGACAACAAAACTACAAATAAAGATAGGATAGAAAGGGAACAACAGGAATGCTCCGGATTACTGCCCGCCCTAGGGTGATGATCCACCTAGGTGTAAAGAACATAGGGTTCAGCTCCCTATTCAGTAGGTCCATGATGTTATCGGTTTATTGACCTGCTTGTGCCTGCTCTGAGTCTGATATGTTGCTTGTTGCTGCTCTCACACATCTCTAACATTTGTCTGATGGGCAGTTACCCTCTCTTGTTGTCTTTGAAAGTGGGCCTCAAGATTACCCATCTAAGGGTATTGCTGAAGATATTGCTGCGATGAGTTTGTTACCCCAAACTTTGATCTTTTTGTAACCACCTTGTAATGCCTACCCCAAACTTAGAATGTTGCTTAGTTCTGGTGGTAGTCCTTCTTTGTCTGGATCAGTAGTCAACTTGTGCCTTTTCACCCTTCAACTTGGATTTGTTCATAGTAGAATTGGAGATGATGACACATCCTTATGGATCTTCTCAGCGTCTTTCTCCCAAGAGATCGTCTCTCCTTTACTTGGGATTTGAGACGTTTGATCAAAGTTTGTGTGTCGACTGAACGAAACTCTGGAGGCTATTTTTGATTTTTATTCTTGGTGCAATGGTGATGAACTTTGTGGTTTAATGGCTATTTAGAAGTTTTGAAAATGGAATGGTTGGTTATGAAGGAATGGAAGATTAAGAGATGAAGATGATGAGTGTGAAGGTTTAGAAGCGTGGGTGTGAATGGATGGTAATGGATGTAAA
The DNA here is from genome assembly GCA_030408175.1 of Trifolium repens. Lineage (NCBI taxonomy): Eukaryota > Viridiplantae > Streptophyta > Magnoliopsida > Fabales > Fabaceae > Trifolium > Trifolium repens. Next base: position 32,281,696 of record CP125845.1, on the reverse strand, counting down.
GAGTTTTTCTACTAGCCAAGATGTGTGGATGATGGTTGAAGGGTGATGGAAAGTGATGATGATGGATATTTTGCAACCCGTATCTCTTTTTTCTATTTTTGTTAGCCCTTCATCGTGTCATGAGTAGCATCACGGCAATATGACTTGTTCCAATGTAATGTTTTTGAAAAGTTTTAGATTCATCGTGCACAATAGGAAAGTTGTGGCATGATGGGCTTTGGAACAGTCTTACAAAAATTCTTTTGGGCGATAAAATTTTGCATTCCTTCCCTTTAGAAAACATATCTTCGTAGTTTTGAAAATTATTTTTTTGTGTTTTTGGATTATTTGAAAAACTTTTAAAATGTGAGAAAATAAATGAAAGCGATAAAACATACTTTGGGTTGCCTCCCAAGAAGCGCTTCTTTAAAGTCATTAGCTAGACGTCAGAAGACTGTTAGGGTGTCTTATATGAGAGGAAGAATATATCATCCGTCTTCCTCCTCTTTTTTGTTAGGAACACAATGAACTTCAGGAATAAATGATATTGCTTCCATAGCCTCTTCAGCTTGATAGTAGCTAACAAAGCGCATATCATATATATGACTATATCAATTTCTGATTTTTCCTCGGCTTTGTTGCTAGGATGTTCTCTTTGTTGGAGATCTTGCTCTTGAATCTTCATTGGTTGAGACTCGAGTATTCCATAAAGATCTACATTCCTTACCTTTGATGGTTCATTCATGCCATTATTCTTTTCTTCTAGAAACTTTTCTTCTTTTTCCACAACGACATGTTGTTTCATCTTCATCTCAACCAATTGTGTCTCTTGATCTTCCTCATTATCTTCTTCTTCATCACGTGCTTCTTCTTCCTTGTCATTTGTTCTTAGCACAAGTTCATTTTGTTAATCATTTATCATTGCACGGATTGTTGCTAAGAATGGTTTTCCAAGAACTAGAGGAGTTTCTGCATTAGGATAATACAATGACAAAGTCTACCGAAATAAACAGGTCATTGACTTTGACAGGCACCCCTTCAACATGGAGACGACCGCAATCGACGACGAATTTATCTATATCCAATTTGTCTACTAGATATATGGGCATTGCATTAATGCTAGAGCCAAGATCACAGAATGTTTTCTCAATGTTTACTTCACAAATAGAACAAGAGATGGGAAAAATCCATGAGTCGTCCGACTTTGGTGTTGTGATTAGAATCTCCCAATTGAAATTCGAGAAGTCTATTGGTATACCTGTCATTGCTATTAAACTCAAAGAGACTGATTAGTAGTAAAGTGTTGGATAATAGGACTTTATGTTATTGGGCTTTTAGGTTAGTAGTCCATTAAGTATTATTATATATTGTCTTGTAATCCTATTTTGTGAAATTAAGCTATTGGTATTCTATTGAAACCCTAGCCTCCATTTGTTACTCTTTGGTATCTCTGAATCTAACATGGTATCAAGAGCAAGATTCGATCCTCCTTGAACTTGTCGGAGGTCTCCGCTGTTGAGTTCCCAAAAGTTTGGGAATATATTATGTTTTGCTATTGAGGTGTGTTATTTGTACAACTTCTTTGGACAACTAGAATAGACAACTTTTTGTTTCTTCTTCATTTGCACAAAAACCAATAAAGTGAGAGATGAAATGAGTGAGTAAAAATATAATGTGAGTATGAGAGAGAGAGTTGTCCAACTAAGTTGTCCAAAATGGATGTCAAAATATCATTTCTCTTTGCTATTTTGTTGATTGAGTTTTTTTTTTTTTTTTGAACGGCAAATATATTATTAATAAAACCAAATCTCCGCACAAGAAGAACAGATATTGGTAAAAAAAGGGGCTACAAAACAAAGGCGCCGTATATAAGCGGAACACCAATGAACATACCAAAACTGACACCACCTAAAAAAGGTCTACATCTAATCCCATAATTAGAAAGACACTCTTAAGCTTTCAGACTACCAAAAAATACATCAACCCGACCCATAAAGACACAACTAGAAACTAACTCCCGATCTCAAATCAAAAGTGATCGGCCCATCAGAATCCAAAAAGCAACTCCGTGAGCCAAAGTTGATGGGTCAAACGGTAGACGGAGAACCTAGGCAGCTAAGTCTCAGCTCGCAGACCACTTTCAAACAGTCAGCACCAACGTGGAGAGGTCAACCAGATAAACAAAAAACCTGCAAATCTCAACAGATTTGGACACCAACAGAGACTCAAAGAGAATCTGCAAATCTCAACAGATTTGAAAAGCGGTCAGGGAATTAAGTATTTGGAAAAACCACTCACATCAGCACCAAACCATCTAATCACCTACACCCACCAAATTGTCGCCGACAGATCCGCCCTCTCCTCCGTCACAGCCAGCACACCCCTCATCTCCAATCTGTCACGTTCTAACCCAACACCATCTCCACCAAACACCAATTGAAACAAATCTGCAACATCCAACCAACAATCCTTCACCACCACAACATATCCAAAGCAAATCAGATCCAAACGCACAACACCAACACCAACAAAACCGAGCACCAACACAACAGATCCAACGCAAATCCGGCGCCGAAAAACTGTCACCACCACAGCAAAACCACCTCCGACGGTGCCGAAACAAGAGCACCACCACCGCCGGTTTACAGGATGAGGGAACAGAACGCGAGGACAAGAAAAACAGACGAAAAAACAAGAAAATCCGCAACCGGAGAACAAGAAATTCCGGCGCCGGAAACGTGGTGCGGAGGGCCAACCTCTTCCTCGTCGCACCACCACCACCACCGGTCTACATCGCAAAAAACTGTTTGGATTTGAAAGGGAGGAAGCAGATCTGGGATTGGTCTAGAGAGAAGTCAGGGAGAGTTTTTGCTCTGTTTCTAGTGAGTGAACAATTATTTGTTTTACAAATAAATTCAGATTGTGAGTATTATCTTCACTCACCAAACAGAACCAATTCAAATGGAATCAAACCAAACGAAATCAAACCAAACGAAATGAAATCAAATGGAACTAAACCAAACAAAACCAAAAGAAACACCTAAAAAAGTACTTCACAAACAGATTGTGAGGACGGACTCACCAAACAAACAAACAAATTGTGAGTTTGTTGGTGATTCACGAAACTTTGGTACAATTTTGATTGAATTAGAGGCGTTACTCTGTGTCATCAGACATGGAATTTGCTTGAAGAAATGCTAGCACAACTTGCGATGGGTTGATTGAAGGAGAAATCAATTCACAAAATTAAAAAGTTTGGTCTCATTTTGTTTGATTCTATTTGGTTTTGTTTGAATTGGTTTGTTTGGTTCAGTTTGATTTAATTTCGTTGGGTTGGTTCCATTCAGAGATTTGTGTGAATCGCTTTGTTTGGTGAGTTAAAATATCGCTCACAATTTGTTTGTTTGTTTGGTGAGTCCGTCCTCACAATCTATTTGTGAAGCACTTTTTTAGGTGTTTCTTTTGGTTTTGTTTGGTTTAGTTCCATTTGATTTCATTTGGTTTGGTTTGATTTCGTTTGGTTTGATTCCATTTGAATTGGTTCTGTTTGGTGAGTGAAGATAATACTCACAATCTGAATTTATTTGGTAAGCGAAAGTTCGCAGTCTGAATCTGTCTGGTAAGTGTATGCTCGCAACCCTAAAAACTGAATCTGGTGAGAGAATACTCACATTCTGAATCCGGTGAGGGAATACTCACAATCTGAATCCAAGTGAGGGAATACTCCCAGTCTGAATCCAGGTGAGGGAATACTCACAATATGAAGTCTGAAGCTGAATCTAATATTAGTTTGTTTAGTTTATTTTTTTTAGAATAAGATGTTTTGAATTTATTTTTGTTTCTTGCTTGACAACCTTTCGATGCTTCATGTTGATGCATCGTGAGTTTGAGGGGAAGTGTTGGATAATACGACTTTATGTTATTGGGCTTTTAGGTTAGTAGTCCATTAAGTATTATTATATATTGCCTTGTAATCATATTTTGTGAAATTAAGCTATTGGTATTCTATTGAAACCCTAGCCTCCATTTGTTACTCTTTGGTATCTTCGAATCTAACATAAAGCACAAAGAGAAGATTTTATTGTGATTAAAATAAATATAGATGGAATTTACACAAGATCACAATAATTAAAGAAAAAAAAATCAAGAGTGGATTTTCAAAAAAAAAAAAAAAACTTTTTTTTTTGTTTTTTAAATTTTTTTATTATTTTTGCAATTATATCACTACAGGAATTCCCAAGTAAGGGAGGTGGATCGCTTAAACACCAAGCCTTATCCTTAGCCAGAAACTCCGTAGATTTAAATTTGCAGAAACAGATTTTTTTTTTATTTTTTGGATTTTTTATATTTTTTTATATCTACTACAAATAAAACAAACTAAATCTTTTTGTAAATATTTTTTTTCTTATAATAATAAAAGATCAAAATAAAATAAAACAAAAATCTTCTAATAATAACAAACTAAATATTCTAAAACAAATCTTTTTTTTGCGATTTTTGATAAAAAAAATAATAATCCTAATTTAACTCAAATTGCCTTGTTGAACAATCAACAATCCTCGGCAACGGCGCCAAAAACTTGATGATTTATTTGCAAGTGTACAAAATCGTTCAAGTAATAAAGTAAGTAGGATCGTCTACACATGGATTGTGTGTACAACAATTCAATTATTGTTAAATTAGGATTAAAACAATATGTTTGTGGGTTTTTAAGTTTGGTGGAATTAAAAGCATAAAAGAAACACTACAAGAAAAGAAGGATAGCTAGGTTGTTTTGAATCCTTTCTTTTTCCCTACTTAGTAATATTATTATATTTCACAATTCAAATTAAATCTCGTTCATCACGACGAATTAATCCTTAAGTAGTAATAATCACTCCCGTGTCTTATTACCCTATTCACTATTAACAACTCCCTAATCCCTTAGGTGAGATGAGAAATTATGAAAGCATTAAAGTCCGTTAATTCAAAAGTCACAACCACAAACTATGTATCCCTACAATAGCCGCAAGTTACGTATCCCTACAATAACCCTGTTTAATAATTATCATCAATTCGAATACCAAAAGAATCTCCCGAAAACAATCGATATCTAGATCAATTTCACTAATACGTATACTAATGAAAAACATTAAACATAGATGACAATTAAATAATTAATAAAGACGGAATTGCAATAATATAATAACCAATTACATAAAAGTAGTTCTAGGGAAGTTCATCTACTAAACCTAACCTAAAGAAATTAGTTACTCATAAGCATAATTATAACAAAAGAGTTAAAGAATTACACATACGAAATAACTTCGTTGAAGCGCGAGGAAAACTATTCCCGATGGTGGGAGATTGCCTTCCTAGAGAGCTTTTGACTCTCCTTCCTTCTCCTCCTATTTTGCTCCTTAGAGACTTGTAGTTCTCTAAATTTTTGAATGAATAATTGTGAAGGAGGAGAGCTCTATTTATAGATTTGGAATTGGGCTTCTGCGTGCCATCGTGCTACGATGGATCCATCATGGCTACGATGGAAAAGATTTGCTTCAAATTAATTACAGATTTTGTTCTTTTCTTGGGCGCTAAGTTTCCTCCCATCGTGGCACGATGAGAGTCATCGTGGCCAAGATGGCGTCCATAATTTGATTTTTGCTTCAACACGAAAGTTGTAGCTCTTTGTTTTAGCTTTCCAACGCATGGTCACGGACCTCGATCCGATACTCGTAGCTCCAGTTATGTCTATTTTTGGTACAATGAGCGTATTTCTTCCTTTTTGCCCTTTTTTATGCATTTTCTTCAACTCTTGCTTCTTGGTCAAGTAACTTTGTTTCCTTAGATTTTTGCCTTGTAATTGGTCTTCAAAGTAATTAAAACTAATATAAACTAATATAAAAAATATATAAAAACATCATATAATTGACTGTCATCAACGGCCACATCATCTTTTTTTTATAATAGAATATAACGAAGGATCTAGATGATGTATTTTCAAAACTTAAAGGACATACTTGATACAAACACAAAACTTAAAGAACCTACATATGCATTTGACCTTCTTTAAAATATTTTGTTTTAGAATATTCAAAAATTCTAACAAAGTTTTACAAGATCTAAGGTATCGTTTGACCTAACTAAACTTAAAGAACCTACATATGCATTTGACCTTTTTTAAAATATTTTGTTTTAGAATATTCAAAAATTCTAACAAAGTTTTACAAGATCTAAGGTATCGTTTGACCTGACTTTTTTAGGTCTTAAAAGCTATCTGAAAGCTAAAAGTGAAAATAAGAGCTTTTAGAAAAAAAACTAGAGTTGTTTGGTAATTGTTGTTTTTTTAACTTCAAAAATCTTTTATCTATGTATTTTACTCATTAAAATTAAACAATTTTTTCTATCAAGAACTTATTGAAAATCAGTTTGGTCTAACTTCTTTTATCGAATAAAAAAGTTTGAAATAAGCTATACCAAACGGTACCAGCTATACCAAACGGTACCTTAATATCAGTGAAGAAGCCATGAGCTTCAACTATGTTAGCAGTCCAATTACTATTGACACCAACACTACCGAAGAGCAACTCACACTCAAGCCCAATGAGTTGGAGCGGACCAATGAGATGGAGCAAACCAATAGAATCTGTACCCGACCCGGTTACTTCTAGCACTACCTGAGTTATAGGAGAGTCCTTAGATTGTGTTTGTGTAGTGGAATAAATAACCACTAAATTGTATTGAACTTTTTTTTTGTTGGTAAGGCTAGATTGTATTGAAATGGCTATATAACTCCCATTGAAGGAAAGAAATAAACAATCAGAAAATTTATCCCAATTCTTATCCTCAATTCTTCAAAGTAAGGTCTCTTACTCTTTTGTCCTATAGCTCAAGGAATTAACACATAACACACTTTCACCTAAGAGTTCTAACTCAATCCTTTTAAAATAACACATGTTTGAGCACATGTAGTATGACCCTAAACTTAATTAGACATCAAATCTTTAAGGAAACATGAAATATTATGATGAATGGAAGTGAATCTCTTATTTTTTTTTCAGATATTATATTAGAGCATATTATGCTAAGGAATTTAAAAATAAAGAATTTATGCAAAATATTATTTTAACTTTAAAAAGTTGAATGTATGATTTTTAAAACCAATATTTTTATATTTTATTTTATATTTTAAGAGCACATATAGCATTTTCTAAAAATATAAATAACTCTATCTTTGTGGTGAACTCAAACGCCAATCCTATGATTAGGACTATCTTTGTAGTCGGCATCATTCTTATTCACAACACTCCAAAAATGCCAACCTCACAGTCACATCGAGTTTGATCAATTGTCTTGTTTAATCATTTTACCAAAAAATTTAAATAGAAAATTACACACTAAACATAAAAATATGACAAATAAGAGATGACTCGGATTGGATAAGAATCGAGTAAGAGCCAGCATGACATTTTGTAGTCTTATTGGTTGTTTGTTCTCTAACTTAATTTTATGATTAATTAATTGGATTGGATTATTTTTTATTTTTTATTTTTTGACATAGGATTTATATATTAGGTTGTTAAAGGTTACTTTTTGAAAGAGCTTAGCAATTGTGAGGGTAATCAAAATTGTTCTATTTTTGTAAAATATAATTAAAAAATAGGAAGAAGTAATTAGCATTAATTAAAGTGAAAATAATGACAATTTGACGACTTTTTTTTTATATATCTTAAACTTCATTCCTTAAAATTACAATGCTCAAACTCATACAATGAGTTAACACTTCACGAACTTTTCAAATATTATGATCAATGGAATTTTGTTTTTTAGGGATTATGATCGATATTGAAGGATTAAAAAGTTTTAATAATTAATAATGTAATGTATTGATTTAATTGATTTAAATGGATTAATTATAGCACGTTTGATTCTTTTGATCGTTAGTCCGGTATTGAATTAGTTTTTCGGCGGTCGATTGTCAAAATTTATCGAATTACTTTCTTTAGTTCACCTATTCATCAGGCGGTCGTAGAGGGCAGCGGTCTTTCCTGCAGCTCATTTGGCTATTATGTGTTTGAGTTGTGTGGAATGAGAGAAACCAGAGACTATTCAGAATCTCAGAACAATTCCTTACTCAGATGATGGACAAAGTCAAACTCTATTCCTGTAGGTGGTCGAAGACAACTAACACTACGCTAGTTTCAAATAACCATATGTGGTGGTCGTGCCCGTTTACTTGTTTGGACATTGTTTAGCTATTCATGTATTGTCCATTTTTTGACACTCTGTAACCTTTTGTGGTCTTCTCAGCACACCTTGTACTGAGGGGATTATTTGATTTCAGGGCCGGCCCAGAGCAAGGGCAAGCAGGCCTACAGCTCCGGGCCTCCAAATTTTGGGGGTCTCAAAAAAAATTTCCCGACCCATTATGTAAAACAGTAGTCAAGTTTGTTTGCTGCAAACTTACAACATGATATGATATGAATCTTGCTCTGGTGGTTGGGGCGCCTCTTTAGAAGCCTCACTATCATCAAGAGGTTGTGAGTTCAACTCACATCTATGGTACTTTTGTTTTATTTTATTTTAATCCATTTATAATGAACATTTAATAAGCTATTTTTAAAATTGTTTCTTTTTACAAAATGGTGAGTTTTTTTCTATAAATAAAATCACTTTATAACTTATAAATAACTTCACTACTTTATTTTTTTTTTAAAAAAAACTACATCTATTATTTCTCTGAAAATGAAGAATTAATTTCTAAAATAAAGTTGCAATTTTTATTAAAAACACTATCAATTTTTAATGATATTAGCTTGAAGGTGTATTTTATTATTATTGATTTGAAAGTGATAATATTTTTACATTATTAATGTTGTTTACATTTTCAATAAAAGATTACTCTTTTTTAAAAATTATCAGTTCATTTTTAATGATATATCACTTAATTTTTTATTTATCGGTTCAATTTCAATATTGTGGAATGACATTTTCTTTATGTTAGTTACACGGATAAATAACTATTTTTGATGTTGTTGATACTATTTTCAATTTAAATAAATGATGTTTTTTTTTATTAGGGGTCCATTTTTATTTTTGTCCCGGACCTCCAAAATCTCGGGACCGCGGCCCTGTTTGATTTATATATGAATTACATTTTTGCCTCTTAAAAAGAAGGATTCTTACACACTGCGCAAAAAAAAAGATTAATTATTCATAAATTTTTTTATTAGAGTAAATTACACACTCCTCTCATGAAAGAAACTTGAATTATATTGATCTCCTCTCTCATGTTAAAATAAACATTTTAGTCCATATTACTTTTAACTTAAATAAATATTTTTGTGACAATAATTAACTCTAAGCCGCTATTTTATGTAAAAAATAATTTAAGTCATCGTTTAAGAAATTAATTGTTCTTATTTCGGCAATTTTAGCATTAATTTTACACACTAAAAAAAAACTACTCAATCATATAAAATAATCATGTACAATTATGTCATTTTATAATTACAACAACTAAATTAATTGTTTCTATTTTATTTTTTTGATAAAAAAACTACTCACTTAAAAAAATAATAACTATCCATTTTACATAAAATAATCACGTACAATTATATAATTTTACAATTACAACTGTTAAATTTATCAAACACTTTAATTTCATTCTACTAATTTTTTTGGTTAGCTGCTAAAAGCTAATTTAACCTAATTTATAATTTAATTTTAGCCATACTACAAAAGTGAGAACAGTGGTGAATAGTGATTATTCTCAACAAGGATGCGTTTGGAATCTTTGGAAGTAGGTGTCTTTGGAATTACTTTTGTATTTTTCCTTCTTTCAATGGCAACAATTCCAAATCGTTGCTGTTAATAGATAATGACTTATGAGAAATTCCCGGTTTCGTATCGTAACTTCACCATCTAAAACATCCAAAATCAAAATCAAATTATACATACAAAGTACAAACGTGTGGTGCTGGCTTTCTTATCCCATGCATTGTACATTCTTCACTGGTCCATTTACATGACCAAAACCATAGAATCATAATACAGTAATACAAGAAACAACCTCCCACTTTATTAACTTGATATGAAAATCATAAACTCAAAAATCATGTTATTTTGTCTTCACACACAATAGTTTGATACTAATTACTAAAATGTGTTCAATGTATATGTAAAAGTGGTACATCTCAACTCAACTACTGATTCAAAATTAGCAACGAATTTGATTTCTTTCAATACTTTTTTTTAAGAAAAAAAACTTTTGAAGAGAAAAAAGTACAAGTAGAAACAATTTTTTTCACCTAAAATGAGAAAAATATCCGATTGAGTTATTTCTTCTCATTGCCCACAGAGGCTAATTGTTACACGAATTTAGTGGCTTATCAGGATCATAGGCTACGTATTCTATAAATTTTTTTTGGGTCGTGCTAACTAGGATGCGTTTATTTAAGCATTTCTTAATGTAATTTTCTCTTAAAAAAATTTAGAGATTCTTTTGTAGAAATTTTGAAAAAAGAGTTGAAAATAGCTTTTCATTTTGACTTCACTTTGCACATGGTTTGTGATTTTTTAAAAAATAAATTTTGAAAAATGCAGTTGAAAACAACTTTTCATTTTGAAGGAAAAAGTGATTTTTTTTTTACTAAAATGAGTTTTTTAAAAATTTTGAAACAAACACTAGTAAAATATAAAAAAGTCATTTTTTTCTAAAAATATCTGAAACAAACGGGGTCCTATAGTGTCCCCGAGGCAGTTAAGTAACAAAAAAAAAAGTAATTTTGCATTGAAAATAAGAGAAATTATAATATGAACCATTTATTCAAGTGTCTATGGTGGACCATGAATAACATTATAACGAATACGAATTTTACAAAATTTACTATTGGATTGAAAGTTTATATCATTAGATTATCCATAAAAAAATTTAGAAAAATTCAAAATCATTTGATATGTTTCTAAGACCTTTTAAGATTAACGGTTTATGGATTTTTATTAAATACCGTTAATCTTGATAGATCTCAATAACATATCAAATTATTTTCAATTTTTCTAAATTTTTTTAATAGATGATCTATATGATATAAACTTTCAATCAAACGGTGAATTTTGTAAATTTCATATTCATTATAGTAGTATTGATCACTTGTCCACGATGACCACTTGTGAAGGTGGTCCACCGTAGCATTGACATTGAAAACAATATTATTCATATTTTAAATATATTGAACACACAAATTTCAAAATTATTATACTATATTTAATATCCTTAATTAGTGTCTCGGAGATACTATTTAACATTTTCCATTTCTTTTTATGTTGCTAGACTTTATTAAACATTATGTTCTAGACTAGACCTAAATCCAATTTGGCATCAAGCTTGATCCATTTAGGTGTTGAGCTCGGCCGAAAAGTATGCTGGCCAAAAGCCTCGCAACTTCGATCAACGGCACAAAGCTAATACTTCTGTAACGACCGACATCAAAATAATTGATTTTTTTTGTCTATCATGGCTTTTTAGCCGGTATTCCAACAATAACTAATAGCGAGGACACAAAATTAGTCCTCACATTTATGACTTTAGCTCAACTGAGACCATATATACAGTATACCCTTTTTATGCAGAACGGTCATATAGTATTATCATGCTTATTCTAAGACATTCACTTCACACAATTACTAATTTGTACAACTCCCTTTACACAACCGTATCAAAGAGGAACACCACCATCAAGTAAGATCAAACATCACAAAACTTGATATATCCGAAATATACAATCTCCAATCAACAAAGTTATATTATTGAATTATTCTATTTCCGATCAACAAAAATTGATTTATCTAAAATTTTCACCAGATAAATTAGTTTTTTTATTTTATTTTTATGAATATTTAAATTTATAAATTTTGTGCCTTCATTTTTTTATTATAAATTTTGTATGATTAATCTAGTCAATTTTGTTGTATAATTAATAAGAAAAAAAATAGTAAATAAAATATCTTGAATATTGTGTGACTGAAGTTAGCTGCCCCAGTAGAGAATAGCCTCCTCCCTCACCTTTTTTTTTCTCCACTGTGCTCTTCTTGTCGTCTTCCCTTCTTTACAATCCCTATTTTCCCCTTTCATTTTCCTCTCTTCAAATATTATTCATCACCACAACTTTCACCAGATATTATCATTCTTCATCCAAAACCACTCTCTTCCAACCATGCCAACTTAACAACAACAATCACTTCTGTTGTGTGCTGTTTCAATAATCATAATCACTTTTCAATAATCATAATCATTATAATTCATTCAGAGTTCAAAAAGTTCACATGGGATTGCGAACAACCATTAGAAGGACAAAGATCCAAGGTTGTTACGCTACATCTCTCGTCATCTTCAATAATGGAATCAAACTCAATTTCAATAAAACAATCCTTCGAAAAATTTTACTCACACCACGCGCGCGAATCGCTCGACGAATTGTCTGAAAATTTTACAATAACCGACCCTTCAATTTCAGGCCATCCTATTATCTTCGCAAGTCACGCGTTTCTTAAGATGACTGGTTTCACGCGCGATGAAGTTGTTGGACGAAGTGGTTCCATTTTTCAAGGTCCTGCTACTTGTCGTAGGTCGGTGTTGGAAATTCGTGAAGCTGTTAGGGAAGAAAGAGAGACTAATGTTGTTTTGGTTAATTATCGTAAAAATCGAACACCCTTTTGGATTTTGTTGAATGTTTCACCTGTTTTTTGTAAGCTACGTGGTTCTGTTGTTCATTTTGTTGCTGTTCAGGTTCCTTTAGAAACAAGATCGAGGGTTTGTAGTAGTAGTAGTTCTTCTGTTCAGGTTCATGATTTTGTTTTTCGTTGTTGTCGGAAAGAAGTTTGTTCTGATTCTTTGGCTGAACTTGGTCGTGTTTCTTCTGGGAGGAATCAAGTGTTGGAACATGATGTCACGGGTTCGTTTGTTTCTTTCTTTCTTTTGTTTGTTTTTTTGTGTTGCTTAATACATGTTTGGATTGACGCTGAGTTTGGCGAAATTACATTAATACATGATTTTGTTTTGTTGAAGTTCTAAAGAGTAATCTTTGATAAAATCCTGATGGCACAACGTGATTCTGCTAAATTCACCGCCAATCCAAACATGATATATTAATGCATTGGTGGTGAGTTTGGCAGAATCACGTTTGATTTTGGCAAAAGTTACACTTTGAAGAGTCGACAAAATCACCATGTCAATGTGATTCCGGCAACTTATAGCGCAAATTCAAACATGCACTTAATACTTGTGTTTGATATTATTCCAGTTAAGCTCTCAACTACATTTGCAGAGCTACTCTTATTAGGTGATTATTGAGTTCAATATTTCTTGCCTAATTTACTATATTGCTTTGGTTCTGAAATGAACTCATTAGTCTTTGAATGGATCAACTTCTTTGCAAATTCATTTCCATGTCTTCCATATTGCTCCTTATGTTAATTAGGCAACAGATGACACTTTTGTAGGAAACACATGACACTTGTGCACACATTCCATGTAAGTAACTTATGTAGCATTAATGACATACTCATATAATAAATGTACCATTCAGTTACTCTGCTGTATATTATTGATTATTGATAATTAATAATAATTGATAAAGGGACCAAATTGTGAAGACAGAAGATGGATTTGTAAAGAAGTTTATACATTTGGGAATTAATTTGTGCACATGGACACTTTCACTAAAGCAACACTATTTGTCACTTTGAGGGACTAAATTGTATATTAACTTTGTGATTATTAATTACAATGTGAATTGATTGGTTAATAGATTAATAGGTTATTAGTTGGTTGATAATTTACATGTTCTTAACCAATAAGATGTCGAAGATATTTAGCTATAATGAAACATTTCTTATTCAAATTTTATTATGTCAGTTTCTATAGCTCATTTTGGTCTCTTGTTGAGTGATTGTGGATTTGTCCAAGTGGCTTGGTTCTATTTGGTATTTGCTGATCTTTTAGCTACACAATAACATGCAGAATTAGAGAGTGAAGAGCCACGTGAGCCAAGTGACGATGAGAGGAGAAGTGCGGTGACTGCCATGGACAACATCTTTTCTGTGCTAACCCACTATAGCGAGTTGACAGGGAGATTGGTGTGTCGAAAGAGATGCAGCATTCCTGACGTGGGTCTTCTTTGCTCTTCCTTGATTATTTCTCTTGGTAGAATCAAACAAAGCTTTGTATTGTGAGTTATTGGAAAAAAGTCTAGTTTTCTTACTTAAGCACAAGCTTTATGATTTTTGCAGACCCTTAATTTGTTTATATGTTGCTTTTTGTTTTTGAGTTTCCTCGCAGAACTAATCCACATTTGCCAGACATGCCTATTGTTTATGCCAGTGACGCCTTCATGAAATTGACAGGTCCTAAAACTTTACCTTGCAAAAGTTTATTTTCTGGTGTATAACAAAGGATTTAAAACCGATATAACTCATATTTATTTAGAATTTCAGATTACATTTTAAATTATCGTGTTGTCTGAATAGGTTATGCGAGAGACGAGGTATTGGGCCGCAACTGTAGATTTTTAGGTGGAAGAAATACCGATGACTCAGCTCTACATCTGGTAATACAATTTTTATCCTTGTCACAGTTCTCCAATATTTGCTTTATTATACTTGACAACATAGATCAGTTGAAATGAATTGGTGGTTATGTCTTTGCGCTATTGCTTACAGATAACAGAAAGCATAAAAACTGAACAACCATGCACAGTACGTATTTTGAATTACAGGTTGATACTTTTATTCATTTTTATCTGTGCGGCCAAAGCTTTGAACTTTATTTACTGGATATGCTGAATCAATTTATACAACACTAACAGGAAGGATAAAAGCTCATTTTGGAATCTTCTTCACATCTCACCTGTTCGGGATGCTTCTGGAAAGGTAATTTTGATGAGCTATTTCTTAGCTCAAGTATAAATCTCAAATGTCTTAGGTTTATTTATTTTCTGTCAGGAATCAGTCTATTGTAGTCATCAAAGTATCTGCTTTTATGTTTCTAAATGAAATTTCTCATATTCGTTTTGCACAAATAGTGTTTTCTTGGCCCCGGGCAAATGATTTACTAGTACAGTGGCTGGGGAACCTAAGGGTCTGTTTGATTTGAGAAGTTTTCTGTATTCATTTTCAATTAAAAAATTAACTTATGATTTGTGCAGAAAATAATGAAGATGAGAATTATTTTTTTCTTTCTTCTTTTAAACTTTTTTTATTGTTTCTTTTACTGGGGTAGCAGTAGCACTTAATAGCTATCTGAAGTATTGACACAGACACAAACGTTAGACACGACACTGACACGCAAACACCGGTAATAATTTAAGAAAATAGATGTGATTGAATATAAGATAAGTATGTGTCGATATCAGACACCAACACGTGTCTTGGACACACCTTCAATTTGAAGTCTGCTGTTACATACATAGCTTATTACGCTCGATTTCACTTTTAGTTCCCCAAGTATTACGATTGTGTTATTTTGGTCCTGAATTTTATTCCCTCATTTTCCCTCAATCCCCCTCTCAGTCCCCCTAAATGTCCCAAGTGCCAGTGATTTAGCGATTCTAGACCCCAAGCGATGTGTTTGTGTCCAATTGAAAATTGGAGGACCAAAATTACACAATCAAGGTAGTTGAGAGATTAACTGTAGGGCTAAATCCGAGGGACCGTTTTATTTCATAAAAGAAAAACATTAGGGACCAAAACCATTCAATTGAAAAGGAGGATATAAATTGCACAATCACAGTATTTAGGGACTAAAAGTAGAATTAAGCCCAACTTGTATGTATATTTTTTATTGTTTTTCGAAATACCAACCCCCTCCAAAATTGATTTCTTTCAAGTGATCAAGTCAGTGAACTGATTATGCAAAAGGTTCCAATGTATTCAAGATTGGCAGGCAAATGCATGTTGCATCTGTGCTCATTGTGTAATTATTAATAGTGTATCGTCAGATACATACTTTAATGCAGTATCATTTGAAGAATACAGTTAATGCAATCTGATTGCTAAAGTAAGTATTGTGGTGAAGAGTGGTTGCTGAAATTGTAGATAACACTTCAATAGTTCTGTCCATGATTAGTTATTTTGGATGATTTCCATGTTCCATTGTGCTTCCTGCTCACAACTTCACACTTAAGCCTTTCGACTTTTATTTACCTAATGTATACCTGGACTTCCCTCAACCATGTCCTCTCTCTCTCTCCCCCTCTCCCTCACTCTCTCCCTCAACCATTAATGTGTTAACTTCCATATAGATATAGTTCACGCTTTCATGTCTTTTGGATCTGTACTTATTCAATTTATCCAATGATGCATTATACGCATTTTTGGGACGAGAGGCCTGTAGCGCACCATATACTAGTTTCACCTGAGCCTACATCATGTGCCAGTGTACCACTTTTGATGAAATTTATTTATGGTGGAACTTTCGAAAACATTAATTTGTCGGTGAATTTAGTACTCACCATTGTCGAATTCTCTGTTTGTTTAGGTAGCATATTTTGTGGGAGTTCAAATAGAAGACGACTATAAAAACGAGGACTATAGACAGTGTTGGAGACCTGACATGAAACAGCTTAGTGTGGTTGGTGTAGTCAAAGTTGCAGTGAGGAGTTTATCCATGTCTGCTGGATCGTCTAAGAGATAGTCATAGGATAGCTCGTGGTGCGATATTTGCCTTCGGATGGTATAATATATGGTCTGCTTCACAGAAAAATGTTACTCTATTGGGAAAATTATCAATCTCAACTAGTTATCGTTGAGATATGATAAAGGGGTGAAAGATTGATTTATGAAAAAAAATCCATATTGTTAATTTTAATTGTAACTTGTAAAAAACTATATATTTATGTTGGAAGTCTATAGAATATGCTCTATTTCTAGCAAAAAAACACAGCCTTGAGCTAACTTCACATCATAGCCATTTTTCTATAATTTATTTAAGTCACTGTACAACCTTAAGTTTGTTT
The DNA here is from genome assembly GCA_030408175.1 of Trifolium repens. Lineage (NCBI taxonomy): Eukaryota > Viridiplantae > Streptophyta > Magnoliopsida > Fabales > Fabaceae > Trifolium > Trifolium repens. The sequence goes on along the minus strand of CP125845.1, from coordinate 32,264,726 downwards.
TTACCGTTTGTTGATTAAATTGACTTGCAGTGACTTTTTAATATCTCTATCTATGAAAGATCAATGGTTGATTTTAGATACAGTAGTAAATATCATAAATATTTGAAATAAAAAGTAGTTGATTTTCTTATTACCGGTTATACCGTCGTACTAAGCCACTAGAGTTGATATAATGATGAGTTTTTAGGTAGTATGTATGAGGTTTTAAGTTAAAATGTGGTATTTTAGCATATACTATTTTCTTTTTTGTGTTGATGATTTAAGGTTGTCTTTGTGATAAATTGTTTTAATAAATCAAGGAAATCAATTTTTTTATGCCTTGTTTTGAAAATGATAACCTACAATGTACAGTTTTAATTGAAGACAAAATTATTTAGAGACATTTTCTTTTGTAAGGACCAAAGTAACCATTGTAAATATTATTGTCAAGGATCAAGGATCAAATTCTCAATTTTTAGTTATTGTTAGAAATTTAATTATTCATTTTCTGAAAGTGGTTTAAGTATGGTTTAAGAAGGGCTAAAACATCATTAAGTGAACATTTAAGAATGGCTTAAAATACTTGGACAATTCATTCAAGTACATATCAGCAGAGGTACATATATACAAACTTGCTAACTCATGCATTAACATCTACTCTTTCAGATTTAAGATTCCTCGATTGTTGCTTAGCTTATTTTAGAAAAACTGAAGCATATATTAAAACAACCAAGATACTGAAAGTACATGTCTGAACTACGTGTACATGTATAAATAAATGCATAATAATAATCTAAATCAGGAAGACAATAAACTCAGCCATAAATGAAAATTACCAAAATTGCTTGATAACTTAAATAGAATTGAAAAATTCCCATTTAAAATTCAAACAGGAATTCAAAAATGTACAACAGACCAAAGCCTCAAAGTAATCATGAATGAATGAACGACTCTAAATTTTTATTTTTATTTTTTAAAAAAAAAACCTTTTTTTTTCCTCCATTTTTTCTTCATTTTGGGCTTAAACCATAGTTTTTGTTTTTTGCATTCAAAAAACCCAAAAACTAACTATTCCTCAGTGAACATGAACCCAAGTAGCAACACTAGGAACTCCAGCATGGACAACATAAAGCATATAATACCCAGGTGGGGCCACATTAAAAGAAGGGGGCCCACGCACAGTAGCCTTATAAACCGAACTCGCAACTTCCCCGGTTGAGTTTTCGAGATCAAACTCACCTAAATTATGACCAACCGCAACCTCCTCCATCGCCGTAATTTCTAAAAACAAAACCCTTTGATTCATTGCGAATGAGTGGGTAGTAAAAGAAGGTGCCACCAACGAAATACGAATCCCATTAAACTTCTTCACCTCCCTTAACGAAAACGACACCGAAAACAAATTTCCATATGATGATGTATTATTAACAACCTCCACCGCAATAATCTTGGGCCGCAATCCAACCAACTCTTGCCCAAGATAATCCGGGTAATACGCATCCAAACTCAACTCGGTCGGGTATGGCGCCCGAAAATCATAAAGCCTATGTGGGTTACTCCCACCCACTAAAATCCTCCCATCTGGCAACAAAACAGCTGAGGAATGATACAACCTCGGAGTACTAGCTGGAGCTAACAACTGAAACCTCAAAAACGGATCCGGCAAATCGGGTCGGTATAAAACTGGATACAAAACCGGGTTTGCCGCATTTTCCCAACCGGCTGTACCATTTGCCGCGCCGTTCAAAATAATCAAATTCCCTGTTGGTAACAGAATCATATCCGGCATGACACGTGGCATTGGCATAACCTCCATAACCCACTCCGGTTCAGAATCACTGACTTTCAACCTCCCACAAGTACTAGAAGCTTCTAGAAACACTTTCTTTTTATTAGCAAAATCAAACGCGCCTGGATACGCGCCGCCGCAAACCATAATTTCAACCTCAATCAACGCCGTCGAGTTTTTTCCGGTCAAATTCAACGGCAACATAACGGATGAACCAGTACTCGGATAATTCCTTTTTTCTTCTCCAGGAATGATCGGAAATTCTCTTATTACTCTGTTCCGATCATAATCAAACAGAATCGAACGTCGATTAGCGAAGATGAAGAGATTTCCGTCGGGTAAAAGATGCAAGAAAGGGTAAAGATTGTTCTCTTCACCAGGATTCGAATCACGCGTAATTTGCAAGAATCGAAGAAAGTAAATTGAAGCATCGTTGATATTCTTCGGAACAAATTCGTATGAAAATGCAGAACGACCACCGACGACGATGATTCTTCCGTTTGGAAGAATCTGATTCGAAGCATACCAACGACTTGCAGATAGATTCTGAGGAAGTTCTTCCCAATCACAGTTGTTGCTTTTCGGGCATGGAGTGAATGTTCTGAGTTTGTTATAACCGTCGTTGAATCCACCGGTTTGAATTAGGGTTCCGGTGTGAGAAACAGAGCCAGAAGAACACCATGCATCGGTTTGAAGAGTTAATGGACGTAAGGTGTTTGTTGAAATGTCGTAGAGAATTGAGTGCGCAGTGCAGTCAAGTTTGAGTGCCATGTCATGTGGATTGTAACGGCAACGGTTGTTTGATAAGGAGATGTTTGATGGGCCAAAATCGGTTCGGTCGAAGATGACGACTTTGTTGTCTTTCATTACTTGCATGTGCATGGCTGAGATGCCTATGGATTTTTGAAGCTGAACCCAATGACCCAATGTATTACTATTTGCAATTGATTGTTGTTGTTGGGTGATGAATGTTGATGCTGTAATGGTTTGAGGTTTGTCGAAGATGATGATGATGATGATGAAGATGATGATTGTTGTTGACATGAAGAAAGAATGTGGGTTCTTGATCTTGAACGCCATGAATATTGGTTTTGTTTTGGTAACAAGATATGAAAAAGTTGACTGTTTTTTTAGTTAAACAGTATAAGTGAAACACAAGGGTGGTTGTGTTTGTATATATGGTAGGGTACTTGTGGTTTTGTGAGGGGAAAAAGGTAAGATAAGACACAATGGATGTGAAAATTTGAGATATAATGCATAAGTATATAGACTGTATAGTGAGTTTTTATGGGTTGAATATTGCATGCATAATATGGAGGGAGATTTGATTGGGTTTTAATTACACCATATAGCTGTCATGTTAAATATGAGTTGTATTTTTAGAAAGTGTACTTAGATAAGTTTTTCTGTTACTTGGAAATTTTTTAAAATGTTATAAATGTATAATCAATTACATCTCATCAAACATATATTTGTGGAATAATTTTGAAACTACTTATAGCAAAGGAGATTATTATTATTATTAAGATATGATGATCTGAATACATGTGTAAAATATCTGTTATGCCTTTTATGAATTTTCTTTTTGCAATGGATTGGAGTACTCATTAATAATTATTTTTGCTTATTAGAAAAATTATAAGAAGGTGAGTTTGTTTTTGGAGATCACAGACACTATGTACAGTGTACAACTACTCACAAGAGTGAGCTGCAAGTTGGTCTGACATGAGTGTATTATTTTTTACATTAAATAAGTGAATTAATGAAAGGGAGGAGATATGATATGCAATAAATGTGTACTGTGTATGCTGTGCAGATATATACAGTTATACTAGCAAGTAGTAAATACTGATTGAAAGTGAAGGTGGGAGTTATGATTTTATGTGAGAGTGAATTTGAGTGGGGTTAGTGAGTTGTGAGGGTGGTGGAAATGAGAGAGGAGTGAGGAAGCATGCAAGGACAATGACAGAGCTAGACATAATGGTTTGAACGTGCAGGTTTCAGTACAATGTTACTAATTAGGTCAACTTAACAAGTCTTGCAGTGTGTCTATGGTAAGAATGGGGATTTTAGGTGTTTTAATTGCAGTTTGCAGCTACTGAACACAAACACTTCCATTGGTAATACCGACGGTGGTGGGGTTGGTGGCTGTCCAATGATATAACTATAGCCTGGACCAGTTTTTTCCTATACTAATAGTATTTTGATTAGAATTAGAATGAACTCTTTACACAGCCGATTTAGTTTTCAACCGATTATAGAGTGAATGTTAAAAAGAGAGTATTCCTAACACTTTTCTTCTTGAATTGCATGGTTTAGATTACCTTTGTTGTCAAATGGGCAGATCCTAATTTTCATTAGATCATGTATTGCATGGTTGGAGAAATAATTAGTTCATCATAATTCAAAAAGAAAATTATTTGAGCTTACACGAAAAATTGTGTTATCTCCGTCTTAAAATGAATGTTGTTTAATTTATTTTTTTACAAATTAAGAAATCTACAATGATTTGTCAAAAGACATGACAAATTTAAAAAACTAACTCCATTTACTATTGGTGTAAGTAATGTTTTGGAACTAATGTACATTCAATTAATTAAAGGGTATAATTAAAAGTTAAATATTAATTCTACATTAAAAAATATAAATGATATTTATTTTAAAACAACTTTTTTGCTAAAGGGACACATTTTGAAACAAAAGGAGTATTTAATTTAATTATTTAAAAAATATAATAATTGATTTTTATTTTCTTTTTCTACTTTCCTCTTTTCATGCATATACCGAAATATTGTGTCCAAACCTTGTGACCATATAAGACTTCAAAACAATAACATAATACAAATCTTCAAAACAAACCATTAGCTCTCACTAATAATAATATACAAAAGATCTAAAATGATTACATAATTTTTTTTTTCTTTTCTTATATGTAGTAGGATTTATAATTAATACACATATCCATTTAATTGTAACCAAAAAAACACATATCCATTTAATTGATATACACTCTCACTTTAAAACACTTTTACACTAGCATCCAATCACATCTATATATTTTGAAACAGTAACATAATAACAAGATATTATTAGATGCATTTGCACAATGCACAATATATATATTGACAGTGTACACCAATTAAATTCTCTTGGAATCAATGTTGATGTTGTAGTCACATATACAAATCAATTCTTAAGATTGACAAATCAAAAATTTGATCAATCAATCAGTGTTTTAAAAACTGACTCAAACCTGAATCAAATGAACACTTCATCCAATTAAGTGCATGCTCAATTTTTTTTTTTCATTTCCTTCATTCATTAGCATTCCCTCTCCCTCTATATTTGTACTTAGCAGCCCAATACATATAATGAAGAAAATTCAACCCACTAAGCACACACATTAACCAATAGAATCTCTCCAAATGATAATTATCAAGGTTAGACCCACTTAACCATGATTTATGACTACCATTACCAGTAACACTATTCACTATAGAAACAATCACTGAACTAAGGTAATATCCCATTGCCAATGAAGCCCAAGAAAGTGATGTTGCTAATGATCTCATACTTGAAGGTGCTTCTGAGAAGAAAAACTCCAATAATCCAGCTAAAGTGAAAAGATCAGCTGAACCAAGAAACAAATACTGAAAAGCTATCCAAAGAAATGAAATAGGTAATGGATTTTTTGTTGCAATTGAGTGTGAAGCTATTTTTCTTCTTTTGATTTCGACGATTGCAGCCACTGCCATTGCGATTATCGAGAGTATTAATCCGACTCCGATTCTTTGGAGATGAGTTATTCCTGTTTCTGATTTTGTAACTTTTCTTGCATAAGGGATTATAATGTGATCATATATTGGAGCTAGGATTATTAGAAAGAGTACCGGAAAAACCGGTAGTGAAGCCGGAGGAACTTTGAAGGAGGAGAAAAGGGTTGTGTTCATTGTCGCGGCTTGTTCGACCGAGAATGTTGAGAGTTGAGCTAAGCAAGCGTTGAGCATTATCGTGCAGGCGAAAATCGGGAGAATTTTGAGGATTATTTTGACATCTTCTAATTGTTGGATTGTGCATTGTAGTGATGAATGGATTGGTTTACTTGTAAGTGCTTTGTTGAGGAATTTTAAGGATTCTGTTGGTGTTTGAGATGATGTGGTTGGTTTTGTGGTTTGTTCTTGTTCTGATTGTTTTGTTTGTGTGTTTGGATTTGAAGGGCTTGATGACATGTTTACAACTGCATTGCTTGAGTTTTTGTTTGTGCATGTGCTTAGTGAAGCAGCAACAAGTACCTAATGAGGAAACATATATAGCATATTGAATTAACAAATAAGGCCCGACAAACAACTAAAGTGCTTATCAAATAAGTGCTTATGTATACGCTGTTTCTATAACAAAACATAAAATAAAATATAATCAAGCTGTTGCCATATAAGTTGTAATATGCTTCCATAAATTATCTAGGAGAGCTTATAAAAATAAGTTAAAAACAGTTTTGGGACAAGACATAAGCGGTGTCCATAAGCTATTTCAAATAATATCACAAATACTTTTTTTTTTTACTAAATCTCACAAATACTTATATCAGTAAATAAATTCAAATAAGTTAATCAAAAATACTTAAAACGGAAAACATATGAATGAAAAAAATAACATGATAAATTGGATGATGATTTTAACTTTTGGTCCTAAAAGTGCGATGATCACTCGATTGTATTAGTTTCAACTAATTCATTTTTTAAATGAAAAAAATTGAGTATACAAATTTAAATAAAGGTGTGGTCGCGATTTACATCGCGACATAATAATGTTTGATGCTTCTGAAATTGCAACCTGGCATCCGCCACATTTGGTCACGATTGTCCGCAATATCAAACATTGTGACACGACCACAACTGTTACCGCGACCATTATTTAAAACTCTAATAAAAAATAAATCTATGGTTACAAGTGCCATGTAAGTTACCTTTAAAATGGTTGTAAGTGGACTTCCAGAAGGGAGCTTATTCCTGTAAGTAGTTGAGCCAGCCAAGAACACAGGAATAGACAAAAAGATACTAATAGTAGATATTGCAAAACCCCATTCCCAACCTTTATTATCTTCAACCCAAACAACAAAAGTAACTGCAATAAGAGCACCACAAGACAAACAGAAGACAAAGTAGTTGAAGAATGTTGATCTTTGTTTCCTTCCATTTGGTGTTGATTCATCGAATTGCTCACCGCCGTGTACCGGAAGCGATCCTTTAATTCCTCCAACTCCAAGAGCTACAAGATAGAGACCAGCAAATAACATTGCTTCTTTTCCACCATTAACTTCATCACATGGAGTTGATCCATCACATTTTGTAGGTTTTAGTGATGGTACATGAGCTTGTATTGTGAGTACAATCAGACCCTGTATAAACAATTCTAAATTCGTTAGGGATAATCTATGAAACACTAACAATAGACGCAAACACCAGATACCACAAGTTGATATTAATAATAATTTAAAAAGATATATAATTAAATATAATCACATAAAACAGTATCAGACACCAAATATATGTTCGTCAGAGATAATCCATTTTCTTAAATCTAAAACAAACGCACCCATAATGTCACATATTTGCTACCTATCTATGATGCAATATCATATTCAAAGTTTCACTACTCAAAGAAAAGGTTTCATGAAGAAAAAGTTATAGAATAAATATAATCCCTGATTAAATAATTTGTTAATATTATGAATGAAAGTTTTTTTTCTACTTGTATATTTTGCTACATGAATCAAGAAAAGTTAGCGTACTCTCAAAAACCAAAATAGTTTTTTCAAAAAAAATTGGTCAAATTTAGATCAGATCATGTAGTCAAAATAATTTGCAGTCCATTGTATTTATTTTCGGAAAATTGTCTTCCCCCCCTCTCTCTTCCCATGACTCTTTTTCCCACCCTAATTTTTCAATTTTATCCTTGAATCAAAAGTTTGGAATGCATTTTCCAAAGTTCTCCTAGTGCAAATTCGGCAAAATTTCGGAAATTACGTTTTGATGTTCGTATTCAAGGCCAAAAGAAATTCAAAAAATTCATTCCGAAATTTTTAACCAAGAACAAAATTGGAATATTGGAGGGAGGCGGCGGAGAGTCATAGAGGGTGGCGAGAAGAGAACTTTCCTTTATTTTCTTTCTAGAACCGTTCCAAAATACCCCAAAAGGCCTTAATTGGGTCAAGCACCAAAACCACCAAGTCCCAAGTTTGTACCGATGCCAATCTAATGTAGAATAAACAATTGCAATAATAACTCCTTTGTTTTAAAAAAAAATGTGACTTTTTAACCAATATGACACAAGTGATAGATACTCATGTTCAATCTCCGCAGTTGCTTGTTGAGATTTCTTAGTATACCAAAATTTAAAATGTAAACTATTTTTGCCATCAGCTCTCTGATTTTCGGAGAAAGGGGGGTTGGTAATCCAGACTTTGACCGCGAGGTTAGGAAAGTCTGACCAAGAATTACTAATAAAAGTTTAACTCAAATTTCTCGAAAGATCTATCCTAGAGGAAGCTTATTAACCACTTGAGTTTAATGTATTGGTTTAAAATATAAACTTTTGAGCACCAATAGAATGGTAACACCACCTGAGACAATGCATTAATTACATATGGTGAAAAAGGTTTTATAGGCAAGAAATGGGCCCAACACTAAACACAGTCCATAGTTTGTTCCATTACATTACATGGACCCAAACTAATGTAAAACAAAAGAAAATATCTACAAAAATGAAAACCAATGAATGAATGGCAAATCATATGGACTAGATTGTGTCAAAAAAAAATCATATGGACTAGATCAATTGAATACATAAGTGACACCTAATCATCTTTTTCTACCTCTAATTTTTGCTTAGAAAATGAAAGCAAGCCAATAAAATATCACAAATTTAGCCAGCGGATAGATATACTTTTGGATTACACATAAATACACATAAATAAGAAGGACAATGTTCCTACCATACCTCAAATATTGACCAAAATTTAATGATGACTAGTCTTATTCTACAAAATTAGAAAAGTGTAAGCAAGAATCAAGGTTTATATGCCACGTGTTTTTATCAATTGATCCCACATCTTAATGGACCGTAGCATAGACAATGATTTGTTGTAAATATATAAATAATCCACTATTAACACTTTGTTACTTTGTTATGATTATGAAATGTCACTATGATAAATATATGTGTTATATATGCCTTTGTGGAAGGGGTGGTGATAATGGATCATCAAAATGACAACCACACACGTGGTTCATGAACTTTTGCCAAAACTATATATCATATGCTCTTTGAACCTTCCAGATATAGATAGATTCAATAATATAAAACTCTTATTTATAGTTCATATTTAGAATTAAACTCAAATAACCAATGATCTTTAAGCACAAGGTAAGCGGGACCATGCATTTTCAAGATTCTAAAGTAAACGTGGCATAATTAATGTAGGGGAGAAATCCCCTAACTTAATTATACCATCTCAAACCATCATCCCATGGCCACTTGGTAAAGGGCTTTTCATATGTAATTTTGGAGTAGAAAATTTCTAATTGTTGAGTTATAGAGTATTGTATTTTATTTGTGTTATTTTAAAAATTGATTCAATTTATGTCGTCAATATAATTCACAATCGGTTACTTTCATCATTTAACTCCAACTTTTTTTGGATGAAGTTCTCTCTTTCAACCATTTTTCAGGATGGACTACTCAGGTTACTCATATTTATCGTGAAGCAAACTTTTGTGCTGATGCCCTCCTAACTATTAGAGGACGTGATGTTGGTTTCTCCCTTATAGTATTTGTCTTCTACTTGATAAGGACTTGAGAAAAAAGAAAGAAAAGAATACCACATTTGAACCAAAACATTGGGGAGAAATCCCCTTGATTGATTGAAACAAGATTTTGGCTAGATTTTACTTATATTACAGTCAAATTCTGAATTACTAACCTCTTTTTCCTAAAAATCATTGGCATATATATTTGTTGTTATTTTGTTTGTGAACATGACAAAAAAATATATCGAATGAATTCAAATTCGATTCTTGAAAGAAATTACAAATTATTTTTTTATTAGATTTGTTTTTTATCCAACTAAATTTAAAAACTATCAGATTAACAAAACATATATTATATAAAAATTATATCAAATTTTTTGACTTCAGAATCTTTATGTTTATGGTATTTTTCACACAATCCGCAAGCTTTTTTGTTCGAGCACAAGTGGCAGAAGAAAATGGATAAGTGTTTTAAACATCATTCATATTTTATGAATTAATTCTTTGATTTGGATGCAACATTTGATTCAACCCTACCCCGCGCAAGTTGCAAACTTTTGCAACGGACTCTGATTTTTACATAACACAAGTCACGTCACCTCTTCTAATATTGAAAGGCATTTTGTTTTTTATGAAATAGTCAACTTATATATTAAGTGTGGAAAAATAAAGATTTATATCAAATGTTTTTTTTTGACAAAAATATATCAAATGTTTTAAAATTATAATTTGTGTTTTATTTCCTAGATAGAAATTCAAAATTGTTAGATCAAAATTAGATGCTGCCATTGCTTGACCCTAATCAAACATATTCAAATTAGCATATAATTGACATATAATTGAACATAATCCCAATTACCCTAGAACTCCAAGACCCAACTATGCAAGTCCTAACTACTTTTTGTATTAATTCTCAGATTTCTTAGAGGAAAGAGTCATGATAATTTGAAGTTTGACCGAAAAATAATATATTAAAGTTTGACACAAAAAAAATTGCAAAAAATTGTTCCTTCTAAAAATCAAGCTCAGATTCTTCTGAATGATTCGTTTTAGAAAGAACTCATTAATCATTTAAGTTAAATTACTTAGTTAAGTTCTAATTCTTTTTTCTTTTTTTTTGTGAAGTAGTTTACTGGCTAAAAATTTACTTTTTAAGGTGAATAAAGAAGTATATTACAATTCAAACTTCCAATTCTTATATATTATATATGTAATATTTCTATCGCTGTATAAAAAGGAAAACCAAAAGTACAAGCACATATATATGGTAACAAAAGGAGCACATAGGCATGAGTAAGAAGCGTGAGAAAGTCACGAAGAGGTAATAAAGTGATAATGACGTGAAGAGAAAGTAAAGGTGGTGCAAATAGTAATAATAAAATGAGGAGACTTACTATGAGCTCAATAACTGCACTTATCAAGTAGACATGATAAGTGGTGAAAAATGCATCGGACAAGAAACCACCAAGAAGAGCAAGAAGAAATGATGTTCCCATAAAATTTGTGACATTGTTAGCTGATTTTGAAGGAGACATATGCATATATTCTTTGAGATATAAAACCAAATTGCTTGCATTAGCCAAATAAGCTAGATTCTCCAATATCTCCACAACTACACAAACACAAAAAAATAGCCTCAAAATCAATGCCACATGTGTATACTTACTAGTATAGGAGAGTAATCCGTGTTGCAATACAAAAAAGAGAGTATATATCACGGGTTAATTAAATAAAAGAGTGACAATTATTGATTCGTGTGGTTAGAGCAAAATATATTAATCTTCTTATTGGTAATAATAGTTAATTAATAAATAAATATCCACAAGCTCTCTCTCGCACACACGTGTGTTCTCACTTTTTTTATATCACACAAACAAATTAACACTTGATTTTTTATGAGTAAATGTCTATTATCAATATATTTTATGTCAATAGAAAAATTTACATTAGGAATTTAATCCTTAAAACTCTTTCATTTTAAACTAAATGAGAACACAAACACTTAGCTTTGATCAACTTGGTCGTACTCCTAAAAACATAAATTAGCTAAAAACATATGAAATTTCTCGATAAATCTGTCACTAAATTTTGTTACAAAGGAACTCAAAAATGATTTTATTGTTTCCGTGCTAAAAATTTTGTTGCTAACTTTTTCTTTTTATTAGTGATATGTTGTTTGTCTTGTGCATAAACCTGGTTAAAAATATATTTGCCGTTTAAAAAAAAAGTAGTGATAGATGTTTACTTGGTATAAGATGCCTGAATAATAATACAAAAAAAGCAAAATAGTTTTTTTATTTGTTCATGATTTGTGTTAATTAAAAAAATAAAAAGAGAAATTTGAAACTGACCAAGAACGAAAGAAGCTGCAAGCATGCCTCCATGGCGACCTCTAAGAGCAGGTTTGTTCCTCCAATCAACATAGCCTTCCCATCTTGTCATTTGTGGTATTTCTACTTCCTACAAAATTTGTAGAATTGTTATATATATATATTGAAAACATATATAAGTAAATGATATATATACTTGTGTGAAGAAGAGTTCTTATCAAAAAAAAGAGAGAGAAAAAATGGTGGGAGAGGAGAGAAAAAGAGTAAAAGAAAAAGAAGGGAACTCAACTCACCATCACCATAAGGTTGCTTGCTTGCTTTTGTTTATGGATACTGATCGAAAGATATCGATGGTTAAAGGGAGATTGGTGAGAGATATAAATAAGGAGTTGAGATAGAAAAGCTTTAAATTGGGCAAAATGGTCATCACACAAATTTTATTTAACAATTTAAATGAAATCCATTCTAATCTATTTTTCTTTTTTTCTCGCACAGGTTTGATAAAAGGTAAAAAGAGAAAATAATTAAATAATGTGTATTTTTGAAATAATTAAAGGGTAAATAGTCATTTTCCCTTCTAAAAATAGGCGAGTTTTGATTTACCCTGCTTAATTTTTTTTTCAATTACTTCATGTAATGTGCAGATTCCGTCATTCACCCTCCGTTGAATATGTGGGCTTAAGATTCATCATTTTGTCCCATGTAATGTTAGCGAATTTTGGATTACCTCCTCGGAGGGCATGCCACGTTTACCCCCCTCGCCGACATTGCAGGGGGTAATTGAAAAAAAATATTATAGAGGGATAATTGAAAAAAATTAGGCGGGGGTAAATCAAAACTCATCTATTTTGATGATCTAGCCTTTCTCTTCTGTTTTTTGCTCCTTCCTTGTTGGATTGTGTCACTGCAACTGCAGTTCGTACGTCTTGTGACGATATTCTGTTTGTCTCCTTGTGAGAACCTTGGTTATCTTCTTCTCTCTGTTACCCTTCCCTTTCCCTCCTCCCTTCTCTGTTTTTTCCCCATCTATGGATACTTCTTCGTCTAAACGTGTTACCCCCAACACTACTGGCTCCGATAACCACCACAACCATGAGGATTCTCCTCACCGCCCTAGCAAAGTCCAGAAAATTGCAAACTCCAGAAAATTGCAAACTCCATTACTGGATTCTCTGGTAACATCCTCAATATCCCGGAATTCATTGGGTCAACACCTTCCTTTTCCACCCATTCCAGCAACACCCAGAATCACAGTGCCAGTTACAATGAATACCTACATCAACAAGAAAGAAACAATCAAGAAAACCAAAGAACCTGTAACACCCCGTTTTTCATAAGCCAAAAAGGGCATTATTTTTTTTTTTTCTTTTTCAACTAACACTCAGAGTGCGCATAAAAGATTTTAAATGAACCAGCATTCAAATATACAAAAGAACTCATTACTAAAAGGTGCCTCGACAAGCAAAGTGTATTCCTGAATAATTACAACCCAAGTCTAAGTATTCGAATACTTACCACAAAACAAGTTAGAAATCCTATGCTAACCAAAAAGCACGGTGCACAAAACACACCGGCGCATAGTCTAACTACTCTAAGCTAATGCTCCAACCGCTCACTGGGGCCTGGAACAGCCACCGTCGTCACCACGACCTAACCCATCATCTGGGTGGGATGAGCCCGCAAATGAAAGAAAGGGTCACCACAAAATATAGGGTATGTATATATATAACCGGTGCGAAAGATTGTACACATAACAATAATTCCACGAAACACAAGAGAAAGCTCTTAAACTCACGAGTAATTCCCACCAACGGGTTTATATAAATAAATCACCAATCCTAATGCAGACTTCTACAATGGGTGTGACAACCGATTACTGGTTCGTCACATGCATGATTTTCCGGAAAATTAACCTCTCCTCGAAGAGTCGTGGGGTAGGTAAAGCCACACAGAAATATACGTACCCGCACTAAAAATGCCACACAAGGCAGGTGAAGTCACACAGACAAACACCAGGCGAAGTCACACAGACAAACACCAACTCAAAATAAATCCAGAAGGATTTGGCGAAGCCACACAGTCAAACGCCCGATACGTAGGCAAAGTCACACAGACATACACCTAGGCACGCAACTATGAAATGCATGGCATATATTCTCTTTGGCATATACAGGATAGTCACACAAGACAAAATCCTCGCGTAGTCCCATCAGACGCTCGCATTCATATATGCTCATGCAAACAATCACATAGCCTAAAGCCTATGCACAAGTCGTCACAACCTACATACATTTTCCTAATCATATGTAAATTGCACACGAATTTATAACCACGTTCTCATCAACGAGAATACATAAGTACAAACATGCCAAGCACACAGCAAATGCATAAACAGCAAATTCAAGCATGTCGTAACCGTTTTAAAAGACGGAAATAAAGTGGAGCCCTTACCTCGACAAGCACTCAAACGATCACACGATCACACAACACTTACTTGCTTCCTAAAACAAGCAAAGTATTCAATCAAAACCATAACCAATCAATCCTTAATGATTTGGACTCTAAAACCCCAAAAACCAAAGGTTCTCTAAGGTAAAATCCTTCTTTCGGATACTAAACCCAAAACTACCGTATTTGATCAACCCCCATGAGTTATATGTACTATTTTTAGGACCCAAAACAATTGTCAAAAGTCTTAAATAATTTGAGATGTAAAATGACCGTTTTCTTGCGTTATAAGCTACGTACTTTCCGAGTACCCGAAAAACTCGTTTCCAATCCCAACCACTTCCATAAATTAATAAAAAGGGATTAGAAAGTTAAAAACCAAATTTAGAAATCAGAATCCAAAATTTTAGTTTCCAGAGCTCGCCCTGGCGAGTTGGTGGCGAGTGAAGGCAGAGAGTACTGGTCTTACTCGCTCTGGAGCTCGCCCTGGCGTGTTGTCAGGACCTGTGACACTCGCCCTGGCGAGTAACCACTCGCTCAGCGAGTTGCACCTGTCATGACAGCAAAAGACAGCAACTCACACCACCTTTTTCCACCCCAAGCCTAGTTTGATTCTATTAGTTCCCAACATCTTTTCAAGGCATAAAAACAAACCATTTTCATAAGCAAGCAACACATTTCCGAAAGCATGTTGGTTGCTTCGAGTGCAAGTTATTTGATTTTCATTTCCAAAATCAAAACCAAATCCAAGCACAAGTTTTATTACGGGCCTTAACCGTCCGGTAATCATTTTCAAACATGTTTTCAAAGTAAAAAGCGACACCACATGTCACAATAGTTTTAAACCATTTTGACCCCAAAACACTACCCAAAAACACTTAGGAAAATATTTTCATAAACCTCAAAATATTTTTCATCGGATTTTCCAAAACAAAACCATACAACGCATTTCCCTTTCGCCCAAAGGTTCAAAGACAACTTTTCTTTTCAAAACCTTACAACATAACCTCATGTAATTGATCAATACATAAACCAACCAAAACCCTAACTTTTCTCATGAGATTTTTCACCAACTCATGGAAAACAAAACAACAAAGCCTACACATGCTTCTCTAGACCTCATGAACAACATTCATGGAACAAAAACCATGTAAAGTAACATTATCTAACAAACCCTCATGAGAACATAAACCCAAAAACTCTTAAACTCTATAAGTCTACCAACCTAAGAGATGAGAAGAGAGGGTTACCTTTAGAAAGTGATTATCTACAACTTTCTTCAAAGCTCCAAAGCTTGAAATGGAGTGAAATGGTGAGGAATGGAAAATTTGTGAAGGTTGGAAGTTAGAAATGGAGTCACACGTGAAAGAGAGAAAGAATGAGATGATTTGGTGATGTTTTTCTAAGTGACCAAGCCACTAAACCTCCTTACTATTACAAGGCTCTTGCTCACACATGGCCATTGGATCAAAAGACAAAAATGCCAAGACAAAACCCTAGCCATTGGATCAAACCAAACCAAATCCACTTGAGATAAAACTCAAAACCTCATAGAAACACTCACACGTTCAGCTCTCGCGCGCCGCGACGAACGAAACTCACCAAAACAGAAAACCTACAGACAGAACGTCTATCGTCTAACATTTCCAAAACTTATCGCCGAATCTTTTTCCGCGACTGTAATTTTCTTCCATACTTCAGAAAATTAATCTCAGGATATATCCTAACCCGCGCAGATATATAAAACTCCCATCCGAAACCTCACTTAAAACAGACGCAGTAAGATTTTCCCATCCGCGGTAAAATCCTACTCGTTTTTCCAAAAACAAGAATAATCCAAAACTCGTTATTCTAAAACCACATATAACTTCTTATTCAAGCAACAGGATCACAAGACAAAAGTCTGTACAATTACAGTGCACGAGCACGAAACAGGCTCAATTACAGCAAAACCTCAGAATTACACGATGTTTCATCACACGAACACATCGAAACCCTAATATTCCTTAAACCAACTATACAATGAAATCTTGGGTCTTACAATACTACCCCCCTAAAAGAAGTTTCGTCCTCGAAACTTAGACATCGTCAAACAAACTGGGGTATAATTCTTTCATCTTACTCTCGAGCTCCCAGGTGGTATCTCCTGTAGCTTCGTTCCATATCACCTTCACCAAAGGTATCTCTTTCGTTCTCAAACGCTTCATCTTCCTATCCGCAATCTTGATCGGCGGAACTTCAAATGACAAGTTATCCCTCAACTGGATGTCATCTGGTGTAATCACATGCGATGGATCCGGTGTATATTTCCGTAATTGCGACACATGGAATACGTCATGAATCAAAGATAGTACCGGTGGCAACGCGATCCGATAAGCTACCTTCCCAATCTGTTCCAAAATCTGATAAGGCCCTATAAACTTCGGAGTCAACTTCCTTGCTTTCAAAGCCCTTCCAACACCCGTTGTTGAAGTAACACGGAGAAATACGTGATCTCCCTCCTCAAACTCTAAAGGCCTCCGACGCCTATCTGCATAACTCTTTTGTCGATCTTGAGCAACCTTCATCATTGCCCTTATCTTTCGGACCTTGTCCGTCGTCTGTTGTACCATTTCCGGTCCTACTATCATACTTTCCCCATCTTGATACCAACACAAAGGAGTCTGACATCTCCTCCCATACAAAGCCTCGTATGGTGCCATTCCAATACTCGCGTGAAAACTGTTGTTGTATGTGAATTCTATCAAAGGTAACACATCATCCCAACTTCCACGATCATCCAATACACAAGCTCTCAACAAATCTTCCAAAGATTGATTTGTCCTCTCGGTCTGCCCATCTGTCTGAGGATGGTAGGCGGAACTCAATCTCAGTTTCGTCCCCAACGCCTCATGCAAGGTCCTCCAAAAGTGTGAAGTAAACTTTGGGTCTCGATCCGACACTATACTCGACGGAATCCCATGTAACCTCACAATCTCAGCAATGTAAACATCGGTCAACTTCGCCGCTGTATCCGTAGTTCTTACCGGTAGAAAATGAGCGGACTTAGTCAAACGATCCACTATCACCCAAATGGAATCATGCTTCCTCCTGGTCTTAGGTAAACCAGTGATGAAATCCATAGAAATGCTATCCCACTTCCACTCGGGAATATCTAACGACTGCAGCATCCCTGCCGGTCTCTGATGCTCAATCTTCGCCTTATGACAAGTCAGACACGCCGCCACATACTCAGCCACATCCTTTTTCATACCCGGCCACCAGAAATCATGCCTCAGGTCTTGATACATCTTTGTTGCTCCGGGATGTATACTAAGTTTACTCTTGTGTGCCTCCCCTAGAATGATGTTTCTCAAGTCCATAGCTTCGGGTACACACACTCTCCCTTGACACCTCAAGATATTGTCCGATCCCACTTTGAAATCTCGGTTGGTTCCTCGAACAATCAAAGCTCTTTTCTCCATGAGAAACTTGTCATCTTGACAATTTGCAATATCCTCCAATAAACCGCTTGAGATGGTAATCATACCCAGTCTCATAATCCCTAAAGCAAACTCTACCTCTAGGTGCAAATCACGGAACTCTCTCAACAACTCTTGTTGACTAGCCATTTGTGCCGAACAAACCGACACACTCTTCCTACTCAAAGCATCGGCTACCACATTAGCCTTTCCCGGATGGTATTCCAACGTAAAGTCGAAGTCTTTCAAAGTTTCCATCCACCTCCATTGCCTCATATTAAGCTCTTTCTGATCGAACAGATACTTAAGACTTTTATGGTCACTAAACATGACAAAAGTGCAACCATAAAGATGATGTCTCCAAATCTTCAATGCAAAAACAACGGCCGCAAGCTCTAAATCGTGCGTAGGATAATTCTTTTCATGCACTTTCAGCTGCCTTGACGCATAAGCCACTGCTCTCTTGTGTTGCATCAACACACAACCCAAACCTTGATGAGAAGCATCACAATAAACCTCATATGGTTCATCCGCCTGTGGTAACATCAAAACTGGTGAAGTCGTCAAACGCTCCTTCAACAACTGAAAACTCAATTCACACTTCTCCGTCCACGCAAAAGGTTGATCTTTTCGCGTAAGTTGCGTCATTGGCGCCACAATCTTAGCAAAACCTTCAATGAACCTTCGGTAATAACTGGCCAAACCCACAAAACTCCTCACATCAGTCACTGTTTGAGGCTGCTTCCATGAAAGTACCGTATCAATCTTGGCTGGATCCACGGCTATTCCCTCCTTTGATATAACATGGCCAAGGAAATTCACCTCTTCCAACCAAAAGTCACACTTTGACGGGTTTGCATACAGCTTACTTTCCCGCAACACTTGCAATACTAGACGAAGATGCTCTACATGTTCCTCTTCACTCTTCGAATACACCAAAATGTCATCAATGAACACCACCACAAACTTGTCCAAAAATGAATTGAATATCCGATTCATGTAAGCCATAAAGATAGCAGGTGCATTCGTCACTCCGAACGGCATCACTAAGAACTCATAATGCCCATAACGCGTCCTAAACGCCGTTTTCTGAACATCCTCATCTCGCACTCTTATCTGGTGATATCCAGATTTCAAGTCGATCTTGGAAAACACTGAGGCTCCCCTCAACTGATCCATCAAATCATCAATTCGTGGCAATGGATATCGGTTCTTGATAGTCACCTTATTAAGCTTCCGATAATCCACACACAGACGAGATTTACCATCCTTCTTTTTAACCAATAAGACCGGTGCTCCCCAAGGCGACACACTAGGCCTTATGAAACCCTTCTCTAACAAGTCCTCAATCTGACTTTTCAACTCCACCAACTCAGCTGGAGCCATCCGATAAGCTGATTCCGAAATCGGACCCGTACCCGGTTGTAGATCAATAAAGAATTCCACCTCTCTACACGGAGGAAAAGCTGGAATCTCCGATGGAAACACATCTTGTAAATCCTGAACTACTCGAACTTCCTCAATTCGGATCTCCGAAATCACTCCTAAGTTAGCAAGTGAAACTATCTCCGGCTCTCCATTACACATAACCACAGAAAGCCGATTCGCAGACAAGTACCTTCGCACACCTGGCTCGGGAAAGAAAACCAATTTCCGAGCACAGTCCAGAATAACATAGTGATAAGACAACCAATCCATCCCGAGGATGATCTCGAGAGATAAAAGCGGTAGACAAACCAAATTGACCAGAAAATCCCTATTCTGGATTACTACCAAACAATGCAAACATGCAGTATTCACTACTAGATCCTTAGCAGGAGTCAAAACATTCAAATCAAACGGAAGCACAGATACATTCAAACTCAAACGATTTGCACATGCCAAAGATATGAATGAGTGGGTTGCCTCCGTGTCAATCAAAGCAGTTAAAGAATTACCTGCGATGTGACAGTTCTCATGAATGGCATTGCTAGCCTGCCCACTCAGTTCAGTGCCCATACAGTAAGCACGTGCCTTTGCCGCTGGTCTGGCACCCTGTGAACCTTGTGCCACATTTGCCGACGGCCCAGTCTTTGGGGCTCTGCAATCTCTAGCAAAGTGTCCCGGCTTCTTGCAATTGTAGCAGGTGTTTCCCACCTTCGGTTGCGTGCACTCATTAGAAAAATGTCCCGCTTCTCCACAGTTGTAGCAAGTCCCCTTACTACCCTCAGATTTTCCCCGGTTCCCCTGATTCACCGATCGGCCCGGTCCTTTACTGTGCTGAGGACGGTTATACGGCTTACCACCTTGCTTCCCACGATTCTGAGTCGAACCACGATCATTGGTACGACTTGGTCCTCCAGCACTAAAACCACTTTGGCGGTTCACCCGCTTGTTTCTCATATCCTCAACCTCTTGACACTTCTCAACCAGCACTTGAAAGTGTCGAATCCCTAACGGCACCACTGCGTCTTGCAGCTCGTACCTCAAACCATCTTGAAAGCGACGGCACATATAAACCTCATCTATCCCATCCCTAAAGAAGCGGAAGAAACGGGATAGTGATTCAAATTTCTTGGAGTAAGCCTCCACATTCAAGCTGCCCTGCCTCAGTCTCAAGAACTCTTCTCCGTACCTTTCCCTCGCAGTCTCGGGAAAGTACTTGGCTAAAAACCTGCTCTTGAAGTTCTCCCAATTCAACTCCTCATGAACATTCTCCATGATCAGTCGGGTGTTCCTCCACCAATACTCAGAACCCCCGAGTAACTGATAGGTAGCTAAGACTACCTTCTCTCCTTCCGGACAATGAATTGCCCCAAATATCCTCTCCACAGATTGGAGCCACAAATCAGCAGTTTCCGGACCTCCCTCCCCATTAAACTTTGTAGGAGTTTGGTGGTTGAAATTTGAGAGAAGTCTAGATCCAACAGCGAGTATTTCCCTTTCGCGCTTTTCCATATCTCTCTGCGCCTTAGCATGGCTCTGGGCAGTCACAGCCGCTGCCATCGTATGCATGGCATAAGCCATCTGGTTTATATCAGCATTATCCGCCATAGGTGCTGTAGGTGCCCTTCTTGGAGGCATTCTATTCTGCACAATACCAATTCTGATTAGATTCCTTATCCAAACATTTCTGAGTCTCAACAGAAAGTCTCATCCAACGGTTACTAACCCATAACCCGACATAGAACAAACACTAGAACTAACTCGACCCTGGTTACGTTCTAACCGACTCTGGACTAACGACTCAAGTATACACTTTCCCTTTGAAGATTTAAAGCCGTGCTCTGATACCAAATTGTAACACCCCGTTTTTCATAAGCCAAAAAGGGCATTATTTTTTTTTTCTTTTTCAACTAACACTCAGAGTGCGCATAAAAGATTTTAAATGAACCGGCATTCAAATATACAAAAGAACTCATTACTAAAAGGTGCCTCGACAAGCAAAGTGTATTCCTGAATAATTACAACCCAAGTCTAAGTATTCGAATACTTACCACAAAACAAGTTAGAAATCCTATGCTAACCAAAAAGCACGGTGCACAAAACACACCGGCGCATAGTCTAACTACTCTAAGCTAATGCTCCAACCGCTCACTGGGGCCTGGAACAGCCACCGTCGTCACCACGACCTAACCCATCATCTGGGTGGGATGAGCCCGCAAATGAAAGAAAGGGTCACCACAAAATATAGGGTATGTATATATATAACCGGTGCGAAAGATTGTACACATAACAATAATTCCACGAAACACAAGAGAAAGCTCTTAAACTCATGAGTAATTCCCACCAACGGGTTTATATAAATAAATCACCAATCCTAATGCAGACTTCTACAATGGGTGTGACAACCGATTACTGGTTCGTCACATGCATGATTTTCCGGAAAATTAACCTCTCCTCGAAGAGTCGTGGGGTAGGCAAAGCCACACAGAAATATACGTACCCGCACTAAAAATGCCACACAAGGCAGGTGAAGTCACACAGACAAACACCAGGCGAAGTCACACAGACAAACACCAACTCAAAATAAATCCAGAAGGATTTGGCGAAGCCACACAGTCAAACGCCCGGTACGTAGGCAAAGTCACACAGACATACACCTAGGCACGCAACTATGAAATGCATGGCATATATTCTCTTTGGCATATACAGGATAGTCACACAAGACAAAATCCTCGCGTAGTCCCATCAGACGCACGCATTCATATATGCTCATGCAAACAATCACATAGCCTAAAGCCTATGCACAAGTCGTCACAACCTACATACATTTTCCTAATCATATGTAAATTGCACACGAATTTATAACCACGTTCTCATCAACGAGAATACATAAGTACAAACATGCCAAGCACACAGCAAATGCATAAACAGCAAATTCAGGCATGTCGTAACCGTTTTAAAAGACGGAAATAAAGTGGAGCCCTTACCTCGACAAGCACTCAAACGATCACACGATCACACAACACTTACTTGCTTCCTAAAACAAGCAAAGTATTCAATCAAAACCATAACCAATCAATCCTTAATGATTTGGACTCTAAAACCCCAAAAACCAAAGGTTCTCTAAGGTAAAATCCTTCTTTCGGATACTAAACCCAAAACTACCGTATTTGATCAACCCCCATGAGTTATATGTACTATTTTTAGGACCCAAAACAATTGTCAAAAGTCTTAAATAATTTGAGATGTAAAATGACCGTTTTCTTGCGTTATAAGCTACGTACTTTCCGAGTACCCGAAAAACTCGTTTCCAATCCCAACCACTTCCATAAATTAATAAAAAGGGATTAGAAAGTTAAAAACCAAATTTAGAAATCAGAATCCAAAATTTTAGTTTCCAGAGCTCGCCCTGGCGAGTTGGTGGCGAGTGAAGGCAGAGAGTACTGGTCTTACTCGCTCTGGAGCTCGCCCTGGCGTGTTGTCAGGACCTGTGACACTCGCCCTGGCGAGTAACCACTCGCTCAGCGAGTTGCACCTGTCATGACAGCAAAAGACAGCAACTCACACCACCTTTTTCCACCCCAAGCCTAGTTTGATTCTATTAGTTCCCAACATCTTTTCAAGGCATAAAAACAAACCATTTTCATAAGCAAGCAACACATTTCCGAAAGCATGTTGGTTGCTTCGAGTGCAAGTTATTTGATTTTCATTTCCAAAATCAAAACCAAATCCAAGCACAAGTTTTATTACGGGCCTTAACCGTCCGGTAATCATTTTCAAACATGTTTTCAAAGTAAAAAGCGACACCACATGTCACAATAGTTTTAAACCATTTTGACCCCAAAACACTACCCAAAAACACTTAGGAAAATATTTTCATAAACCTCAAAATATTTTTCATCGGATTTTCCAAAACAAAACCATACAACGCATTTCCCTTTCGCCCAAAGGTTCAAAGACAACTTTTCTTTTCAAAACCTTACAACATAACCTCATGTAATTGATCAATACATAAACCAACCAAAACCCTAACTTTTCTCATGAGATTTTTCACCAACTCATGGAAAACAAAACAACAAAGCCTACACATGCTTCTCTAGACCTCATGAACAACATTCATGGAACAAAAACCATGTAAAGTAACATTATCTAACAAACCCTCATGAGAACATAAACCCAAAAACTCTTAAACTCTATAAGTCTACCAACCTAAGAGATGAGAAGAGAGGGTTACCTTTAGAAAGTGATTCTCTACAACTTTCTTCAAAGCTCCAAAGCTTGAAATGGAGTGAAATGGTGAGGAATGGAAAATTTGTGAAGGTTGGAAGTTAGAAATGGAGTCACACGTGAAAGAGAGAAAGAATGAGATGATTTGGTGATGTTTTTCTAAGTGACCAAGCCACTAAACCTCCTTACTATTACAAGGTTCTTGCTCACACATGGCCATTGGATCAAAAGACAAAAATGCCAAGACAAAACCCTAGCCATTGGATCAAACCAAACCAAATCCACTTGAGATAAAACTCAAAACCTCATAGAAACACTCACACGTTCAGCTCTCGTGCGCCGCGACGAACGAAACTCACCAAAACAGAAAACCTACAGACAGAACGTCTATCGTCTAACATTTCCAAAACTTATCGCCGAATCTTTTTCCGCGACTGTAATTTTCTTCCATACTTCAGAAAATTAATCTCAGGATATATCCTAACCCGCGCAGATATATAAAACTCCCATCCGAAACCTCACTTAAAATAGACGCAGTCAGATTTTCCCATCCGCGGTAAAATCCTACTCGTTTTTCCAAAAACAAGAATAATCCAAAACTCGTTATTCTAAAACCACATATAACTTCTTATTCAAGCAACAGGATCACAAGACAAAAGTCTGTACAATTACAGTGCACGAGCACGAAACAGGCTCAATTACAGCAAAACCTCAGAATTACACGATGTTTCATCACACGAACACATCGAAACCCTAATATTCCTTAAACCAACTATACAATGAAATCTTGGGTCTTACAGAACCCCTCCTCACTCAACTGCACAACACACTGCTAATCATCAACAAAATGCTTCTCCTAATTCTGCAGAGGATACATTCTGTTGGTACCAAGAAGATCACATTGAAGAAGGAATTTAAAATTGCCAAAAATGTCTCATAGGAAATCTTCTCTCTGAAAAAATTGTCACTAAGCAGATCATACAAAATACTCTACTACGTATATGGGGTGATCCACAAGGATTTCAACTATCTGAGGTGGAAGGTGGTTTCTTCCACATTATTATGGACAGTGAAAAAGATATTCATAGGGCATTGAAAGGTAATCCATGGACCATTAGGAATTCTTGGTTTATTGTGCAACAATGGGATAGAGAAAGGGACCCCAAGGAATTGGATTTTCAGAAAGTTCCTATCTGGTTACAGCTTTGGGAACTTCCCTTGCATTGTAAGACAACAGCTATGGGAAAGCACATAGGATCACAAATTGGCCTAGTGGAGGATGCTGCACTCTATGACTTCCCAGACGAGGCAAGAATTATTAAGATAAAGGTACAAATTAACTCTACACAACCCATACGTCCTGGAATGTTCATAGGGAACAGTAAAGATGAGATTAAGTGGGTTGATTTTCGCTATGAAAACCTTCCCATGTTCATAGGTCACGGTAAAAACAACTGCAACAACACAGATTCAGCTATGGAAGAAGGGGTGACCAACCCTTGAGGCCCCTGGTTAAGATCTATTAGCTGACGGGAGAGATAATGATAAAAGAGACCCTAGATTTAATAGTAATCCTATGAAGTCTATGAGTGGAGGCAGTTTTAGCCCCATCCCTAAAGCTATGATAGACATGTTAGCCAAAATGACACTTGAAGAAGAAGCATCAGCAGCTGCTACCAAGCACACAACAGAAAACACAGAAGAAAGCAATAAAACTGGAGCAGAACAGAACACTCCACAGGGGAATGCTAATGGGCAAGACTATCAAACTCCCATCAACACACAGAAACAACCCTCAATAACAATGGCAGGCCTGATAAGTAGGGCTGGCCAAAAGCAATGAAGCTTCTATCATGGAATTGCAGAGGCCTTGGGAAACCATCTGCAATCAGAGCCTTAAAGAAGACCCTCCAAAGCCATAAACCTGATATAGTTTTCCTCATGGAAACCAAACTACAAAGCTCCGAGTTTCAGAAAAGAATCAAAATTCCCGGTGATATGTTTCTTAACTCTTGTATTGTTGATTGTACTATCTCTAATAGTAATAGGTTTGGTGGTCTTGCTATGATTTGGTCTAAAGATGTAAAAATTGACATTATTGCTTATAATGAAAGAGTTGTTGACTGTTATGTTGACTGTTCTAATAATAATGTGGGCTGGAGAGCCTCTGCATCTATGGCTTCTCAAATAACCAACAGAAGCCCCAAACCTGTGATCTAATTCAAAATCTTTTTCAAAACAATGATCATGATAATTGGCTTCTGTTTGGTGATTTTAACATGGTGCTTAACCAAGCTGGGAAAATGGGTGGCAGAGACATTAATACTATTCACACTAATATGTTTCAAGATGTTCTCAATAACTGTTCTCTTCAGGATCTAGGATACCATGGTGACATGTTCACCTGGACCAATAATCTAGACACTATCCACCATATTAAGGAAAGGCTTGACAAATTTTTGCTAACCTCTTTTGGCTTACTAAATTTCCTAGATATGTTAACTATCATCTTCCTAATCACACTTCTGATCATAATCCTATTTTACTTGTCTTTGGTTCTCATGTTGATGCTAGGAATGATTCTAAGGGTAAAAATATCATCCAAAGATTTGAACGTGTTTGGCTGCAGGATCCTAAGAGTTTCAAAATCATAAAGGAGGTGTGGAATAGTTCAAATGATGACACTAACACTAAGCTTCAGCAAGCCTTCAACAAAGTTTATCAATGGGGACATGATACTTATGGCAACATTCCTAGACAGATAAAGAAGCTTCAACAAACCATTCACAACAGAAAAGCCAATATCCCCACTAAGGAAGATATAGAAGACACTCACCATCTAGAGGCCACTCTAGACAATCTCCTAAAAAATGAAGAAACTTGGTGGGCTCAGAGAGCAAAAGTTAACTAGCTTCAACAAGGAGATAAGAACTCCAAGTTCTTCCACCTAAAGGCTTCTCAGAGAAAGAATAGAATCAACTTTATCCATGACCAACAGGGTAATAGGGTGACTGATAATGGGGAGATCCAAAATGCCTTCATGGACTATTTCACCAACATTTTCACCTCATCCAATCCTACTAACATCACTGCAATCACAGCTGGGGTAGCTAACATGATCAACCCCTCTATGTATGAATTCCTTAATCAAGATTTTAGTGCCTCAGAAGTCTACCAAGTTGTTCACTAACTAAAAAGCAACAGTGCTCCTGGTCCTGATGGGCTATCTGCTAAGTTCTTTCAAAATTACTGGGATATCATAGGTGGTGATATCACCCAATCCACCCTTAACATTCTCAACAATGGTAGCAGCCCTAGATCTCTTAACAATACCTTTATTTGCCTTATTCCCAAGAACAATCAACCCTCCCTACCAGCTGACTTTAGACCTATAGCTTTGTGCAATGTCATCCTCAAAATTGTTACTAAAACCATAGCCAACAGAATCAAACATGTCCTTAATGACATCATCAGCCCTCAACAAAGTGCCTTCCTCCCAGGTAGACTTATCACAGATAACACCTGATGACAGGAATTTATATGGTATTTTTAGTATTATTATTAGATGTAAAATGACCAAGACATGCCCAAATACGAAGGAAAACCTACAGAATCAGAGAAAAGCATCAAAGCAAAGCAAAGAATACAAAAAGACAAGAAAAAGCCAAAAAATGAAGAATTGTGTTGTTCATCGTGCCACGATGACTTCCATCGTGCCACGATGGAGGCTACTTGCTCGCCAAGACAACAACAGAAGAAAATCTGGAAAATATCTGTTTATCGCAGCACGATGGCCTATATCGTAGCACGATGACCTTACTTGGCGACCAAGCTGATGAAATGCACAGGATCAATTATAATTTTGAACTGTATCTTCCCATCGTGTCACGATGGACCTATCGTGCCACGATGGCTTGCTGATGCCCATTACGAAAACTATAAATAGAGCTCCAATTCCTCATTATTATTCATTCAGAAATAGTAGAACACTTTCTACTATAAAGAGGTGTTCAGAGGAGCTCTAAGGGCATAGTTTTCTCCCCTTACGGGAAAACTAACTCAGCAAGGTATGTTTTCTTTAGGCTTTTGTATTTAGGTTATTCTTTTGTAATTTAAATATGTAGTCTTTTGTATTAGATGCCTTAGGTTGTGGTGGAGACGATGAACTCCCCTATGAATATTTGGAGTCTGTGATTGAGTCAAAGTTATAATAAATCGTTATTCAGTATTATGTTTGTTATTTACTTTCTTACACTTTAATAACGCATTCTCGTACTCTGGCCGGATAAGCGGGAGCGCCCATAGAATAGATGTTAGGGTAAGCTTTAGTATTTAAATTAGAGTTAGCTTTAATATTTGTCCGGAACTAGTAGTAAATATGCTAGGTGAATAGAGACGGTAACATCCTGAACTAGTTGTGAACTGAGCAATTAGAGGAGGAATCAGGAACTATGTGTGAACTGAGCACTTAGAAGCTGAACAGCCTGATACTAGGACCTAGAGGCATTGGATGGGTGAAGGTAATAATGCATGTATAAAGAACAACTCACCTAATAATTAGGGTATGTGACACAGCGAGGTTAGGCTCTCGTAGGTACCTTAGTTATTAACGTAGGGAAACTTCAATATACATAGCGTAATAGTAAGGTATTACCACAACAAGGATAAAGTCACCGCCAAATAATAATCTGAATAACTATGTTATACACCGTTCATGCCAAATATGAAGAAGGGAGTAAGTCCAACCACCATACCTATCCTCTATGTTTCTGAATCATTTATCTTTATTTTCGGCAAGCATATCGCTATTTTATAAAACCTTTTTCAAAACCCAAAGCGAATGCAAAACTACCAACTTAAATAACGCTAACGAAGCTTTGACACGATCCCTGTGGATACGAACTCATTCTAGACACCTAGAGTGTGAATTATTACTCGACGACAGATTGGTACACTTGCCATAACGTAGTCAACACCTTAATTGCCTATGAAGCCTTTCACTACCTAAAGCAAGCTAAAAATAGGAAGCATGGTTATGTGGGTATCAAGCTAGATATGGCCAAAGCTTATGATAGAATTGAATGGTGTTTTCTTGAAAATACTCTCACTACTATGGGCTTTCCCACTAGGCTTATCAACACCATTATGAGATGTGTCTCCACTGTATGTTTTTATATTCTAGTTAATGTAACCCCCTCCCCTAGTTTTAGCCCCCAGAGATGTATTAGGCAAGGTGACCCTCTATCCCCGTACCTGTTTATCATCTGTGAGTGTAACCAAATAGATTGTCCAAATACTTGTGACCATTTATTGTTTTTCTTCTCTCATGTATATTATGTACCAATTTCAACCATTTAGTTCTAGATTTAAACAACCATTGAATCGGAAAAAAAAGGAAAAGAACGAAACATGACAAAAAGGGAACCTAAAGATGGTCGCGTCCAATGACTTCCTTTTTTTAAATTTTAATTTTTTATATATTTTTTTTCTGGTAGCTTAGTGGCTAGAACTTTACCTTAAAAAATTAAATAAATGGAATACAAAAATTCAAACTCCGATCTCTACATAATACACGCAATATCTCACCTGACCAAATTACTTTTTCTATCAACAATATTGTTTTGTTAAAAAAATAAGTCTTTGGGCAAACTTTAGTTTTTTGGGAGCTTACATAAGTGGGAATTTTTAATGAAGATTTCTTTCTCCACCCCCGGTGTCTCTTTTTCACCCACCGATTTTCCGTGTTTACCCCTGAAAAAAAACTTCGGTAAACACGAACCGATGTTTTGGTCCATTTACACCCTCCTAATGAAAAATAAACGGTTGAAAATACATGTTTTTCTTTATCGGGAAACTTCGATAAATGAAACCGAAGTTTTTAAAAATTCGATTTTCATTTACCGAAGTTATGGGAGTATAATTAGGGGTAAAATTGAATTTTTGGAGGTTAAAAATATACACGGAAGGTGGAAAGAGAAATCTTCCTTTTTAATTAGCATCGAGAACTTACTTAGCCCCAACTATTATATGGGTTGAGGCCAAATTTTGTTGGAGAAAATTTCTCTTTAGATTTTTCAATACGCTATAAAGTCTCTAAATATGTTTTAAGAATTAGGGGTGTTAGTAGGGATGGCAGAAAAACCCAAATCCAAGTCAACGGGCGAAACCCGAGTTGACTGGGTTTGAGTTTGGATTTGGGTGACACCCGGATATATGGGTGTGGCTTTGGGTAGTATCAAACTCACACCCGAAACCCGAACATCCACCCACTTATATATTAAATTACCTAATTTCCCTTAAGTATATATAAGTGTAAAAATAGAAACTCTAACCCTTACTCAAATTGGAATGCTTATGTTTTAATATTCTTGGAAGGCTTTACTTTTAATTGTAGTTTAATTTCTTAAAAGTCTTGAAGACTGTTATGATATTGTTGTTTGAAAATTGTAAATTTAATTGTAATGTTACCATGTTTCAATTGTAGACCTTAATTTTAATTTAATTGAGAGACCTTGATGGAATTTCAATGTTATTATTTTTTTTGTTTTTTTTTTTTGCTACGGGTTCGGGTTTGGGTGGTAAAACCCGAACCCAATGGGTGTGGACGTGGGTGTTAATTTGCCACCCAAATAGACTTTGGATTTGGGTTCGGATGACACCCGATAATTCAGGTGTGGATTTGGGTAGTGTGAAACCCGCACCCGTGGGCACCCATTGCCATCGCTGGGTGCCCACGGGTGCGGGTTTCACACTACCCAAATCCACACCTGAATTATCGGGTGTCATCCGAACCCAAATCCAAAGTCTATTTTGGTGGCAAATTAACACTCACGTCCACACCCATTGGGTTCGGGTTTTTCCACCCAAACCCGAACCCGTGGCAAAAAAAAAAAAAACAAAAAAAAAAATAACATTGAAATTCCATCAAGGTCTCTCAATTAAATTAAAATTAAGGTCTACAATTGAAATACAAGCATTCCAACAACATTGAAACATGGTAACATTATAATTAAAATTACAACTTTCAAACAACAATATCATAACATAGTCTTCAAGACTTTTAAGAAATTAAACTACAATTAAAAGTCAAGTCTTCCAAGAATATTAAAACATAAGCATTCCAATTTGAGTAAGGGTTAGAGTTTCTATTTTTACACTAATATATACTTAAGGAAAATTGGGTAATTTAATATATAAGTGGGTGGATGTTCGGGTTTCGGGTGTGAGTTTGATACTACCCAAACCCACACCCATATATCCGGGTGTCACCCAAACCCAAACACAGTCAACTTGGGTGTAACAACCCGTTTTTCAAAGGCCAGAAAAGACATTTATTTTTTTTTTTGTACACATCAGAGTTACGCATAAAAGATTTTAAATGAGCCGACATTCAAATATACAAAAGAACTCATTACCATAAGGTGCTTCGACAAGCAAAGTGTATTCCTGAATAATTACAATCCAAGTCTAAGTATTCGAATACTTACAACAAAACAAGTTAGAAAATCCTATGCGAAAGATTGTACTCATAACAATAATTCCACAAACACAAGAGAAAGCTCTTAACCACCAAAGCAATTCCCACCAACGGGTTCATATAAGCAATGCACACATAGCCTATAATGCAACCTCTACAATGCGTGGTACTAACCCTAGCTACCACGATGCATGAGTTCCAGAATCGTAGGTCCAACCCCTACTAAAACACCAACGAAATCACAAGGTTAAGGTGGATCCACTTCCGCAATCACACCCCATGGTCCACTTCCGCAACCATGTATCGAACTCAACAAAATCACAAAGGATTAAGGTGGATCCACTCCCGCAATCACACCCCATGGTCCACTCCCGCAACCATGTATCGAACTCAACAAAATCACAAAGGATTAAGGTGGATCCACTCCCGCAATCACACCCCATGGTCCACTCCCGCAACCATGTATTGAACTCAATAAAACCCTATAAGAATCAGGTGGGTCCACTCCCTCCACTACGCACTAACAATGCATGAGCATACGATTCCCCATGTATACTAATGCAACAAATACATACCTCCCTAGCATATGTAAACCATCCCAACAACATACATACATATCCAATCATATGTAACAAACCACAACAAACATACATACATTTCCAATCATATGTATTCACCCACATGTTCCTACATACATCTCCAATCATATGTAAAACAACGCACGTATTGTAAACACTTTCTCATCACGAGAATACATAACACATACATGCCAAACACACAAACACGCATAACAGCAAAACCAAGCATGTTGTAACCATTTTAAAAGACGGAAATAAAGTGGAGCCCTTACCTCGGCAAGCTTCCGTCAACAACACACGCTCAAAACAACACAACGCGCTTCCTAAAACAAGCAGCGCAACAATCAATACATTGTTCTCTAACCAATAGTATTGAAACTACACCAAAACCCCAAAAACCTAAAGGTTCCTAAGGAAAAATCCCTCTTTCGGATACCATACCAAATCTATCGTATTGATCAACCACCATGAGTTATTTGTACTATTTTTAGGACCCAAAACAATTGTCAAAAGTCTTAAATAATTTGAAATGCAAAATGGCCGTTTTCTTGCGTTATAAGTTACGTACTTTCCGAGTACCCGAAAAACTCGTTTCCAATCCCAACCACTTCCATAATTTAATAAAAAGGGATTAGAAAGTTAAAAACCAAGTTTAGAAATCAGAATCCAAAATTTTAGGTCTCAGAGCTCGCCCTGGCGAGTTGATAGCGAGTGAAGGCAGTGAGGACAGGTCTAGCTCGCTCTGGAGCTCGCCCTGGCGTGTTGTCATGACCTGTGACGCTCGCCCTGGCGAGTAAACACTCGCCCGACGAGTTGCACCTGTCATGACAGCAAAAGACAGCAACTCACACCACCTTTTTCCCCAACCAAACCTAGTTTGATTCTATTAGTTCCCAACATCTTTTCAATGCACAAAAGCAAACCATTTTCATAAGCAAGCAACACATCTCCGAAAGCATGTTGGTTGCTTCGAGTGCAAGTTATTTGATTTTTATTTCCAAAATCAAAACCAAACCCAAGCACAAGTTTTATTACGGGCCTTAACCGACTTGAAATCATTTTCAAACATGTTTTCTAGGCGAAAAACAACACCACATGTCACAAGAGTTTTAAACCACTTGGACCCCAAAATACCACACAAAACACTTAGTAAATATTTTCATAAACTCCAAAATATTTTTCATCGGATTTTCTAAAACAAAACCATACAACGCATTTCCCTTTTGCCCAAAGGTTCAAAGACAACTTTTCTTTTCAAAACCTTACAACTTAACCACATGTTATTGATCAATACATAAACCAACCAAAACCCTAACTTTTCTCATGAGATTTTTCACCAACTCATGGAAAACAAAAATAACAAAGCCTACACATGCTTCTCTAAACCTCATGAACAACATTCATGAAACAAGAATCAATTCCTAACCTTTCCACCTCATGAACATAATCTAATAATCCATCAAACTCCAAGAGTTTGGCTAGCAAAGAGAAAGGAAGAGGTCCTAGTTACCTTAGAAGAAGAATCTCACAACTCCAAGCTTTCCAACAAGCTTAAGATCAAGTGCTTTGGTGAAGGAATGAAATTTTCTCAAGATGGAAAGGTGGAAAAGAAAGCCACGGCCAAGAGAGAAAAGAGTGAAGTGAATTTGTGATTTTTCCAAGTCCACCACTTATAAAAGTCTTGCTAGTTTATGGCCATTGGATCAAATAGTGAAAGCTTCCAAGACTAATCCCTAGCCCTTGTGTAACATCCAAACCCATAATTATATAAAATATGCCTTTATAAAATATTACTCGAGAATACGCAACGGAAATAAAATTTGATTTACAAAAGGTTTGGTTCGAGTATTACATCGTACACATAAAAGCTTACTAATAACTTAATTAGTAAAACAATTATTGTACAAGATATGTTTATAGGAAAATACATCTTTATATACATTAGAAATAAGAAGCAAGACTCTAAATACACATTATAGAAATGATCCCAACCCCGTGTCATGATCAGAGCAGAGCTTCACCAACGACTGGAACACAAACATCACTTGAGGATCTGGATCCCAAATCCAACACATACACAAAACAGAGGGTTAGATAATATAACCATAAAAAGAATCTAAGTGTAAGAACATACTTAACACTTAAGACATAGTATAAATAACTCAATTCATAAACATATATTGGTTCTAAGTTGTTCATATCTCATAACCACAAAAGGGTACATCATGTCACAATAATATCACATTCTCAATCAATTGACAAAGTATACATGTCATCTTATAACACACATAATCACTTAATCATATTATTAAGAGATATCAATCAATGTCATATACCAATTAACACATTTAATCACATATCCCTAATGCAACTAATGTCAATTACTCATATCATGTCACCCTAGACACGACTAATGCATGTGGTACCATTTCATCAAGTTATTGGAAAACTTATTCCAAATATATCTTAGTCAACCGCAGCTACTAAGATATCTGCCATACTTTAGGATCCCCTCTAAAGTATCTGCTAAGCATACAAAATGAATGCATGAATGTACAATTACCAAACATATGGTTTACATATTTTAGTCAACCGCAGCTACTAAAATATCTGCCATACTTTAGGATCCTCTCTAAAGTATCTGCTCAACATACAAAATGAATGCATGTAAATCAAATTACCAAACATATGGTTTAAACATCTCATCCTATAAAGGATATCACAATCGATGTACTTCAATCACCTTTTACAAGCACATCTCTATTATTTAAATCTATGTACTTCAATCACCTTTTACAAGTACATCTACTCCATTAAATTAAATAACATTAATTAATCTATCACATACTTTAGTCACCTTACTAAAGTATCTACTCATCAAAAAGGATAACACAATCCAAATATATATAAATATATATCAACAAGATAGTTAGAAATACATCTTCTCTATCAATTAATCACATTAATTAATCTTCTCAAGTTATCTCACATATACAAGGATATTATAATCATAATTCAATTCATCATTCAAGACCCAATTTACAGTCAAATACACCATCATACATTCATAAGATCATAATTCAATCATAATATAAGCATATATATCATTTATTCAACAAAATCACATTTTTCTGCACTGATAATCTCGCTCGGCGAGCTCAAGGCGAGCTCAGAGCGAGTAAAACCAGACAGCATCAGGTCCAACTCGCCCTGGCGCGCAATCACTCGCCCTGGCGAGTTGCTCATGACAGCACAACTGGCCCTGGCGCGCAATCACTCGCCCTGGCGAGTTGCTCAGGACAGCAAAACCTCATTCTCGGGTTTTTGGTGAAAAACTCTCAAATCTCAAAATTCCAACATACCAATTCATAAAGATGATAACTTTAGGCATATATAAGCATACTAAACATAGAAGTACAATCTATAACGAGTATTAACAACATTTCATGCTAGAAATCATCAATCTTATCATTTTTCATGAAAACTCATAAACTACAAACATCTAACAAATTCCCACAATTTAACCCCAAAGTTTGTAATTTCTTTCATCAAATTACATGAGCAATCTATCTATAACATAAAAATCATTCATTTTTAAGAATCAAACCCAACCCAAAGAAAAAGAGTGTAGAGAGTTTGGGAATGGAGAAATAGACATTCTCCCCTCTCTATGCTCACTCTAATTATATTATCTAAACCTCATACCTCAATTAAGTTGGATTTCTCTACTCCACCAATCTCCTTAGCTTTCAATCCTCAAGCTTAAGCTCCTCTTTGTTCTTCCATTTCCTCACTCTTTCTCCATCTCAAAACCCTCTCTCATTTCTCTTTCTTCCTCCACCAAAATTTGTGATAAATGAGCTTCTCTCTCTAACTCTCCCCTTTTATAACTAGGTCATCACTCATCAATTACCAAAACACCATTACTAACTTAACCTAGGCCCAATGCCAAAGCCCAATAATTCTATTCCAACCAATTAACTCATATGACTAAATAACATGCATAATTATATCTAGTAACTTAACTAAATAATAATAATACAATTCACCACAAGTTAATAAACACACATAAATAAATAAATATAACAATCACGCATAAATAATCAATTAATAAAATTAGGTCGTTACACCTTGGATCAAAACCAAGTCTATCCTCACAAGATATTTCCCATAACCTCATACAACGAAACGCACGCTCAGTTCTCGCGCAACGCGACGAACGTAAATCACAAAAACAGAAAACTTACGGAAAGAACGTCTATCGTTAACCATTTCCAAAACTTATCGCCGAATCTTTTTCCGCGACTGTAATTTTCTTCCACACCTTGGAAAATTAATCTCAGAACATAACTTAACTCACGCAGATATATAAAACTCCCATCCGAAACCTCACTTAAAACAGACGCAGTAAGATTTTACAACGACCGGTGAAATCC
This sequence comes from Trifolium repens, assembly GCA_030408175.1. NCBI lineage: Eukaryota > Viridiplantae > Streptophyta > Magnoliopsida > Fabales > Fabaceae > Trifolium > Trifolium repens. The sequence goes on along the minus strand of CP125845.1, from coordinate 32,228,768 downwards.
TACTCGTTTTTCCAAAAACAAGAATAATCCAAAACTCGCTATTCTGAATCCACAGAAATCTCCTCATGCTTAAAAGAGGATCACGGCCCGAAAGTCTGTGCCTTTCCAGCGCACGAGCACAAATAGGCTCCGTTTCAGCAAAAATCTCATTAATGCGACGATACTCACAAAACCGCTTTACTAAAAACCCTAAAACTCGTAGCCGACACTAGAGTTCCTTAGAAAATAGTACAGTAAAATCTTGGGTCTTACATTGGGTTTCGCCCGTTGACTTGGATTTGAGTTTTTCTGCCATCCCTACTAACACCCCTAATTCTTAAAACATATTCAGAGACTTTATAGCGTATTGAAAAATCTAAAGAGAAATTTTCTCCAACAAAATTTGGCCTCAACCCATATAATAGTTGGGGCTAAGTAAGTTCTCGATGCTAATTAAAATTCTAATCGGACGGCTCAGATTATATATTAATAAAATTAACTCTAAGCATTATCAGACGTCGATTTCAGATCGGACGGTCATCATGCAAAACAGTGTGAAAACTGTGTGCATTATGACAGCATCAAATCATGTTCCGTCTTTTCTGCAAGGGTGTTTTTGTTTTTGTTTTAATTGTTGATCGGACTTTTTAGGGTGTTTGTAGTTCTAATGTACTTGTAATTTTTCACAGTGCTTGTGTTTCTTGTCTTCTTATTGTTGAGACTCTGGTCGTGAGTACTTCTAGTATTTTTACCCCTTATTATATTTGTATTGTGGAAATTTTCTCTTTTTTCATATTTATATAATTATATTTGTCATTAAAAATAAAACTAAAAAATAAGTGAATAAATATTCAGATATAACACGATAAATTACCTAAGTGGTTTTTATTTAATTTTTGTGTAAAAAAATCAAAGTTAAAGTGAATGGTATTTGATTTTAACATATAATTAATTATTTATTATTAATAAAGGTTTTATAATTAGAATAAGATAAGAAAATGAATAATATCCTATCAAAAAAGGAAATTATTAAAATTTTGATGTGACAGATGTCCACATAAAAATTTATTATTGCCACATCATATTATAACTTGTTATATAACTCCGTTTAAAATGTTGGGTTAATAATAAGGGGCTTAGTTAGTTGCTACTTGAGATGTTATTATGTTCGAATCCAAATTTTACATTATTCCATATTTTATAGTATGTTAGTATAGTCATTAATTACTAGACAGAAAAAAAAATGTTTGGTCCATTTCAAAATAAAATAAAATAGGGGATTAAAATTGTGATATAAATTAATAGTTATTCCTATAGTCCTCTTGTATTTTAATCCCCTATTTTATTTTATTTTATTTTGAAATGGACCAAACATTTTTTTTCTGTCTAGTAATTAATGACTATACTAACATACTATAAAATATGGAATAATGTAAAATTTGGATTCGAACGTAATAACATCTCAAGTAGCAACTAACTAAGCCCCTTATTATGAACCCAACATTTTAAACGGAGTTATATAACAAGTTCTAATCTGATGTGGCAATAATAAATTTTATGTGGACATCTGTCACATCAAAATTTTAATAATTTCCTTTTTTGACAGGATATTATTCATTTTCTTATCTTATTCTAATTATAAAACCTTTATTAATAATAAATAATTAATTCTATGTTAAAATCAAATACCATTCACTTTAACTTTGATTTTTTACACAAAAATCAAATAAAAACCACTTAGGTAATTTATCGTGTTATATCTGAATATTTATTCACTTATTTTTTAGTTTTATTTTTAATGACAAATATAATTATATAAATATGAAAAAAGAGAAAATTTCCACAATACAAATATAATAAGGGGTAAAAATACTAGAAGTATTCACGGCCAGAGTCTCAACAATAAGAAGACAAGAAACACAAGCACTGTGAAAAATTTCAAGTACATTAGAACTACAAACACCCTAAAAAGTCCGATCAACAATTAAAACAAAAACAAAAACACCCTTGCAGAAAAGACGGAAAAGGATTTGATGCTTTCAGAATGCACACAGTTTTCACACTGTTTTGCATGATGACCGTCCGATCTGAAATCGACGTCTGATAATGCTTAGAGTTAATTTTATTAATATATAATCTGAGCCGTCCGATTAGAATTTTAATTAGCATCGAAAACTTACTTAGCCCCAACTATTATATGGGTTGAGGCCAAATTTTGTTGGAGAAAATTTCTCTTTAGATTTTTCAATACGCTATAAAGTCTCTAAATATGTTTTAAGAATTAGGGGTGTTAGTAGGGATGGCAGAAAAACTCAAATCCAAGTCAACGGGCGAAACCCGAGTTGACTGGGTTTGGGTTTGGGTGACACCCGAATATATGGGTGTGGGTTTGGGTAGTATCAAACTCACACCCGAAACCCGAATATCCACCCACTTATATATTAAATTACCTATATAATTTCCCTTAAGTGTATATAAGTGTAAAAATAGAAACTCTAACCCTTACTCAAATTGGAATGCTTATGTTTTAATATTCTTGGAAGACTTTACTTTTAATTGTAGTTTAATTTCTTAAAAGTCTTGAAGACTATGTTATGATATTGTTGTTTGAAAGTTGTAATTTTAATTATAATGTTACCATGTTTCAATGTTGTTGGAATGCTTGTGTTTCAATTGTAGACCTTAATTTTAATTTAATTGAGAGACCTTGATGGAATTTCAATGTTATTATTTTTTTTGTTTATTTTTTTTTTGCCACGGGTTTGGGTTTGGGTGGAAAAACCCGAACCCAATGGGTGTTAATTTGCCACCAAAATAGACTTTGGATTTGGGTTCGGATGACACCCGATAATTCAGGTGTGGATTTGGGTAGTGTGAAACCCGCACCCGTGGGCACCCGTTGCCATCCCTACGTTAGAGTATATTTAGTAGTCTAAAGAGATTTTTTTTATGGATGATATAAATTAATAGTTATTCCTATAGTCCTCTTGTATTTTTAGTTTCACAATTTTAATCCCCTATTTTATTTTATTTTGAAATGGACCAAATATTTTTTTTTCATCGTGGTAATTCATCTTAAAATTCTAGATCGAACACACAAAATTAGTAACCATCTTAATCAAATAAAAATCACTTAGGTAATTCATCGTGTAGCATCTGAATTTTGGTTCACTTATTTCCGAGTCTTAATTAAGTGTTACTTGAAAGATGTTAAGAGTTTAGATTTTTCATTATAGATTGATAGAAATATAGGTTGATAGAAATATATTTTTGTTTCTGTTTCTAAATATTGTTATATTATATAACATAAATTCTAATTGATATGTCTTGAGCTTTAAATCTCACAGGATCGTAGTTAAAAGAAAATAGAATGAACAAAAATTAGAGACAGAAACAAGCAAATAAATTAAGCTGAGACTCTCATTTCGACTAATTAAGTTGTGCAAAGATCTACAACTACTTTGTGGTATTTGTATATTTAATTTATGGGTGGGGTTTGTGGAAATTCATTGTTAATAATGAATTATTAAGTAAAGTAGTTTATTTTAGAGTTGCTCTTGAAGCCAATGTTCACCAATCACATCTACAACTCCCAAAATATTGAGACCCAAAACTCAAATTTGGGTTGCTTGAGAGGAGATTTTCTCCCATTATTTTTTTGTGTAGTCCAATCATAACTGTCCTGTTTTTGTACAACACTGCAACTCTTGCAATAATTAATTGAATGGTGGATAATAACACTAGACACCCTCCGGTGCTATTTCCACGGGAGACAATCTCCACCTTGGAATGTTTTGTCCTTGGACCAAACATGTCTCAACACATAAAAACACATGCAAACTAAAACCACTTTATCCAACTAAGTGGTTGAGTTCAAGTGGTTTATGAGTTTCATATAAAGACTAATTGTTTAAAAGAATTTGAGTTTAATTTTTAAGAGAAACAATTTTTAAATAAATATTAGTTACCTCTCAAACGAACTACGAACTCAAATTAACCGGTTCTCTTATTCTTGAGAACCGAAGAATTAATATAAAGATAAAAAATACTGTCTTATTTAGGGTCCGTTTTTATTGACTTATTTTTGAATATATGCAAACAATTAAATTTTTATGTATTATTATCATTTTATCAAGATAGTTTATAAAAAAACAGGTTATAAAAATACAATTTTAATTAGTAAAATATATAAATTAACATGAAAGTTTATTTATTTATATAATTTTTTTTAATAGCAAATATATTAATAATCGGGTTTCTGTATAAGACGAACAAGTATCGATAAAGAAAAAGAAAATTGAAATGCCCTGCACAAGATTTTTATATAAACTAATTTTTAATAAGGTCAAAAATAAATCGATTCAAACATAAATGGCTTTATGATAGAATATATAAGCCGAAGACCAAATATATTGTTATACATATATTTGGCCCCAATTAATTAAGTATCAAAACAATCGGTGCATAGCTTAATTGGTGAAAGAAAATTTTATTAGGCATACTACAAGTCTACAACTAGAGGTTGTAGTGGAACTGCAAGGTTTGAAAATGCAGTTAGTGTGCAGTGTCTGAATCTGGCTAACAGAAGAAAAAGTGACGATGTTATTGTTAGGGATGTCAATTTGTATCTGGTAACGAATTATCCGTAGGGATAATCTGTACGGAGATCCGAATTCGCGGATATTTTTCCCCGCGGGAACGAGGATGGAGGGAGAAATTCCCCCGTGGATAATTCGGGGCAGAGAACGGGGAAGGTCCCTCCGCCACCGCGGGTTCCCCGAATCCAACCATTTTATTTAAATTATATAATTTTATATGTTTTTTTTTATAAAAAATAACAATTAATACGTTATAAAGGTTATGATAATGTATGGTGGCAACAAGTTTAATTGGAATTTTTTTTTTACAAAAACAAATATTAGAAAGTGATTTTGCATTTTGTTGTTATTGATGCAAAATGTACTTTTATTTATAAAAAAAATGAAAGATACATAATATGTATAATTTTTTAAAAAAAAAGGAAGAAAAAAAAAGATATTAATGTCGTGCTTTTGATTAAAATGTATAGCAATTTTGTTAAGTTTTTATGCTCGTGGAGCTCCATGGATACCGTGGGGATGGAGGAAAATTTTCCCCCGTAGCGGGGATCGGGGATCGAGGACGGGGACGGGGAAAAGTTTGGGGAGCGGGACGGGGAACGGGGAAACAACCTCCGCACATTCCCTGCCCCGTTGACATCCCTAGTTATTGTTTTGGGGGAAAATGGATAAGGAGAAATAGGCATGAAATAGTTTTATCTTAAGGTTAATGGGTTTTTATCCCCTGCAAAATAAGCGAGTTTTGTTTTACCCCTTGTAATTTTTTTTATTGAGATTACCCCTGTAATGTTAGAGAATTTTTTTCTAGTTCATTTCTACCCTCCTAAAAAAATAGTGGTGGGGGGTAAAAATGAACTAGAAAAAAATTCTTGAACATTACAGGAGGGTAATATCAACAAAAAAAATTATAGGGGGTAAAATAAAACTCGCCTACTTTGAGGGGGTAAAAACCTATTAACCCTTTATTTTATTGGATAAAATTTAGGTACATTTCTTTGAGCATTTGTCGTATGACTTTTAACTAAATTATTTATGATTTTATCAATTCTATAATCTTTTCAAAGTTTGTTGTAATTACAAAAATTTGTTTTTAATTAAAAATTATATAAAAAACACCTAATTAAGTTGTCTTTTTTAATTTTATATTGTTTTTCATGTTTCTTTTTTAACAAAAAAGAATTCTAATTCTAATTAAAATTAAAATAATATATAAATAATCTTTACGGACTTAAGATCTCTAGCTTAAAGTATGTTTACGGGTTGTTGGAATAATGGACCGTTGATCTGCAACTTTCAAATGTGGAAGATATACCTAAAAACACTTTGACAATTAAATAACTACAAGTCGTTGTTTGAAAAAAAAAATTTGTAAGGTGGGAATCTCAAAGATTTTTTTGCAGGGGATAAACAAAATTCGCCTACTTTGCAGGGGATAAAGACTTATTTACTCTTCTTTTAATTTTCTCAAAATGGTGTACTAACTTAGGGTCGGTCATTTAAATTTGGATGCCTTGGGCGAATAAACAAAATGGTGTCTTTGCTAAATAAAAAAAGTAGAAAAGAAAAAGGTGCCTTTGTTTTATATATAATTCTTTTTTTAAAAAAAAAACTTTAAAATTATTTAAATATCATTCTCTTTGCAATTTTTGTTGTAAGATTATTAATAATTCGTTTATAATCAAGGTTTATTAAAATAGTAATTGAGATGAAATCAAATCAAAACTCGTAATCAAGCTTCTTTAATTTGATGTAATAATAATTGAAATAGTTTAATTTTGATTGAATTGTTAAAACTTTGCCAATGACTCTTAATTCTTTAAATAAATTTTACTAACAAGATAGAATAATAAAAATAGTTTGTATTATGGAATATAATTTAAATAATATTGAGTAAAAATATAAAATTATATTTTTAATATTCACATTATATATACTAGCCGCCTTCCGTGCTCGTTTGTGTGATCGATATTCTTTTTTTTTTATTTACTGCGATCGAAATTCTCTATTGTGCAAATATAAATATCTACTTAATCTCTTTTTTTATTGGACTTAGTTAATTGATAACTACTTAAATGTTTTTTTGTTGTGGCTAGTTATTAAGAAGAAAAAATATATATATATTTTTTTTACTATAAAAAAAACTGAAAACATACTTTTATGTGGAAGTTGTGCTTAGTTATTAAGAAAAAATAAATTATTTACTACAAAAAACTGAAAATCTATTTTTATGTGGAAGTTATTTTTCAACATATACAAATATTTAGTTTTTTTTTGTAGTTTTTTTAAGGGTAAAATAGGTATAATGAAAAAGCCATCCCAAAAATTTGTATCATCTTTATATATAGTAATAGATATATATATATAAGTAAAATATTTAATTTGGTGTTCCTACAAAATTGGTGTCCTGCTTAGGGCCACCCCTGACCAAACCTGACCAAATTAAACTTATTCTCGTGTCTCCAAATTTAAATGTATGACTTTAGCTATTTGTAAAAAGTTTTGAGTATTCGTTGTACTCGTACATATAATTTATCTTGACAAAATTAAATTTCAGAAAACCAAATTTCTTTATCTTAGCAAAATTATTTATTTTTCCCACTCTAATTTCTTTATTTTCTTTTGCACTTATAACAAATAGAGTGATATATTATTGCACTTATAATTCGAATAGATTTTATTAAATTAAATATAATAATAAATGTAACAACTAAAATAACCAGTGTACAGGTATATATATAGCAAGTGGAGACTGGGTTGTCTCCAGTTGAAAAACAAATGCAGGAGATGCAGTTGCTGTATCCACCCTTCATTTTATTATTTTATTATATAAAGCACTGTTCACAATTCAAATAGAGGACAATGATTGGACTGGATGAAAAATTAACTGGAGAGGATCTCCTTTCATAGCAAGTGACGCATCATATGTAACACCACAAAAAATAGTCAAAATTTCAACTTTTTGGGAGATTTATACCTAACTGTCGCCTACGCTTACATGAATTTCCACTAACGGTACTTGATGGGATGCCACTAGAGGTGGGAATAGGCTAGGCCGAGCTAGGCTTTGCCAAGCCTGAGCCTGGCCTGTCAAAAAATCGAAGGCCTGAGCCTGGCCTGTGGCCTGTCATAGGCTTATCTTTTAGGCCTGAGCCTGGCCTTTTGAAAGCCTGATGTGGCCTGTTAGCCTGTTTGAAAGCCTATTTCACATGAACATATTTAAATAAATAATTATATTTATTTTTAAAGATATTTATAAACTAATAAACCAACGTCTTTTGATATTTAACATGATATTTTAGAGAATTTGACTATATATCTCATCATATTTTAATTCTAGTTTATAATAATACATTTATATATATGAAAAACTAATGTAGATTAATAAACTTAAACTACTGAAAAAGTTAATAATTATATAATTTAATCAAAGTATGTAACACCCCGTTTTTCATAAGCCAAAAAGGGCATTATTATTTTATTTTTTTTTCTTTTTCAACTAACACTCAGAGTGCGCATAAAATATTTTAAATGAGCCGGCATTCAAATATACAAAAGAACTCGTTACCATAAGGTGCTTCGAAAAGCAAAGTGTATTCCTGAATAATTACAATCCAAGTCTAAGTATTCGAATACTTACAACAAAACAAGTTAGAATCCTATGCCTAAACCCAAAAAGCACGGTGTACAACCCACACCGGCGCATAGTCTAACTAATGCTAAAGCTCCAACCTCTCACTGGGGCCTGGAACAGCCACCGTCGTCACCACGACCTAACCCATCATCTGGGTGGGATGAGCCCGCAAATGAAAGAAAGGGTCACCACAAAATAAAAGTATATATATATATAACCGGTGCGAAAGATGTACACATAACAAATTTCCACATACACAAGAGAAAGCTCTTTAACACAAAAGCAATTCCCACCAACGGGCTTAAAATATAATGCACACCAAGCCTAATGCAGACTTCTACAATGAGTGTGGTAGATTCCCCATTACCACATGCATATGAATTCCGGAAGTCAGTAATCATAATCAATAAAACCACAAAGGGTTAGGATGGATCCATTCCCGATAATCGCACCCCGCAGTCCATTCCCGATAACCGCTTATTGGACTCAATAATTCCCGTAGGAGTAAGGTGGATCCATTCCCGATAATCGCACCCCGTGATCCATTCCCGATAATCACGTACTATGAATGCATGAGCATACGATTCCCCTTATATGCTAATGCAACACATATATATCGTACACGCATATGTAATAACACCACAACAACACATACATATACATCTAATCATATGTATTTAATCACCTGTTCATACACATATTTCACCAAACATATGTAAGACAACGAATCATGTATTTATCACGATCTCATATCGAGAATACATCACAAAAACATGCCAAGCACACCACCAATTGCAACACAGCAAAATCTAAAGCATGTTTAACAAAACCGTTTGAAAAGACGGAAATAAAGTGGAGCCCTTACCTCGGCAAGCTTCCGTCAACAAAACGTTCACACAACACTACGTGCTCCCTTTAGAAAGTGATTCTCTACAACTTTCCTCTAAGCTCCAAAGCTTGAAATGGAGTGAAATGGTGAAGAAAGGAAAATTTGTGAAGGTTGGAAAGAAAGCAATGGAGTTCCACGTGAAAGAGAGAAAGAATGAGATGATTTGTGATGTTTCTAAGTGACCAAGTCACTAAACCTCCTTACTATGCTAAAACCTCTTGATAGCCAATCCACCCTTGGATCAAAGTCAAAAGTCCAAGCTTAAACCTTAGCCATTGGATCGATTTGCTTTATGAGAATTCACAAGACATCATCAACTCATCCATAACAATCCTCGTACTCAGCTCTCGCGCGACGCGACGAACGTAAACCACAAAAACATAAAACCTACGGAAAGAACGTCTAACGTTTAACATTTCCAAAATTTATCGCCGAATCTTTTTCCGCGACTGTAATTTTCTTCCATACCTTAGAAAATTATTCTCAGAATATATCTTAACTCACGCAGATATATAAAACTCCCATCCGAAACCTCACTTAAAACAGACGCAGTAAGATTTTCCATCCGCGGGTAAAATTCTACTCGTTTTTCCAAAAACAAGAATAATCCAAAACTCGTTATTCTGAAACCACAAATAACTTCTTATTCAAGCAACAGGATCACAAGACAAACGTCTGTACAATTACAGTGCACGAGCACAAAACAGACTCGATTACAGCAAAACCTAATCAATTACACGATGTTTCATCACACGAACACATCGAAACCCTAATATTCCTTAAACCAACTATACAATGAAATCTTGGGTCTTACAATACTACCCCCCTAAAAGAAGTTTCGTCCTCGAAACTTAGACATCGTCAAACAAACTGGGGTATAATTCTTTCATCTTACTCTCGAGCTCCCAGGTGGTATCTCCTGTAGCTTCGTTCCATATTACCTTCACCAAAGGTATCTCTTTCGTTCTCAAACGCTTCATCTTCTTATCTGCAATCTTCATCGGAGGAACTTCAAATGACAAGTTATCTCTCAACTGGATGTCATCTGGTGTGATCACATGTGACGGATCCGGTGTATACTTCCGCAATTGCGACACATGGAACACGTCATGTATCAAAGATAGTACCGGTGGCAACGCGATCCAGTAAGCCACCTTTCCAATCCGCTCCGTAATCTGATAAGGCCCTATAAATTTCGGAGTCAACTTCCTTGCTTTCAAAGCCCTTCCAACGCCAGTTGTTGGAGTAACACGGAGAAATACGTGATCCCCCTCCTCAAACTCTAAAGGCCTCCGACGCCTATCCGCATAACTTTTCTGTCGATCTTGAGCCACCTTCATCATTGCCCTTATCTTTCGGACCTTGTCCGTCGTCTGTTGTACCATTTCCGGCCCTACTATCAAACTTTCCCCATCTTGGTACCAACACAAAGGAGTCTGACATCTCCTCCCATACAAAGCCTCGTATGGTGCCATTCCAATACTCGCGTGGAAACTGTTGTTGTATGTGAATTCTATCAACGGTAACACATCATCCCAACTTCCACGATCATCCAATACATACGCTCTCAACAAATCTTCCAAAGATTGATTTGTTCTCTCGGTCTGCCCATCTGTCTGAGGATGGTAGGCGGAACTCAATCTCAGTTTCGTCCCCAACGCCTCATGCAAAGTCCTCCAAAAGTGTGAAGTAAACTTTGGATCTCGATCTGACACTATACTTGACGGAATCCCATGTAACCTCACAATCTCAGCAATGTAAATATCGGTCAACTTTGCCGCTGTATCCGTAGTCCTTACCGGTAGAAAATGAGCGGACTTAGTCAAACGATCCACTATCACCCAAATGGAATCATGCTTCCTCCTGGTCTTAGGTAAACCAGTGATGAAATCCATAGAAATGCTATCCCACTTCCACTCAGGGATATCTAATGACTGCAGCATCCCTGCTGGTCTCTGATGTTCAATCTTCGCCTTCTGACAAGTCAGACACGACGCCACATACTCAGCCACATCCTTCTTCATACCCGGCCACCAAAAATCATGCCTCAGGTCTTGATACATCTTTGTTGCTCCGGGATGTATACTAAGTTTACTCTTGTGTGCCTCCCCTAGAATGGTGTTTCTCAAGTTCATAGCAACGGGCACACACACCCTACCTTGACACCTCAAAATGTTGTCCGATCCCACCTTGAAATCTCGGTTGGTTCCTCGAACAATCAAAGCTCTTTTCTCCATGAGAAACTTGTCATCTTGACAATTAGCAATATCCTCCAACAAACCGTTCGAGATGGTAATCATACCCAGTCTCATATTCCCTAAAGCAAACTCTACCTCTAGGTGCAAGTCACGAAACTCTCTCAATAACTCTTGTTGACTAGCCATTTGTGCCGAACAAACCGACACACTCTTCCTACTCAAAGCATCGGCTACCACATTAGCCTTTCCGGGATGGTATTCTAACGTAAAGTCGAAGTCTTTCAAAGTTTCCATCCATCTCCTCTGCCTCATATTAAGCTCTTTCTGATCGAACAGATACTTAAGACTTTTATGGTCACTAAACACCACAAAAGTGCAACCATAAAGATGATGTCTCCAAATCTTCAATGCAAAAACAACGGCCGCAAGCTCTAAATCGTGCGTAGGATAATTCTTTTCATGCACTTTCAACTGCCTTGACGCATAAGTCACTGCCCTCTTGTGTTGCATCAACACACAACCCAACCCTTGATGAGAAGCATCACAATAAACCTCATACGGTTCCTCCGACTGTGGTAACATCAAAACTGGTGAAGTCGTCAATCGCTCCTTCAACAACTGAAAACTCAATTCACACTTTTCAGTCCACGCAAACGGTTGATCTTTCCGCGTAAGTTGTGTCATCGGTGCCACAATCTTAGCAAAACCTTCAATGAATCTTCGGTAATAACCGGCCAAACCAACAAAACTCCTCACATCAGTCACTGTTTGAGGCTGCTTCCATGAAAGTACCGTATCAATCTTGGCTGGATCCACGGCTATTCCCTCTTTTGATATAACATGGCCAAGGAAATTCACCTCCTCCAACCAAAAGTCACACTTTGACGGGTTTGCATACAGCTTACTTTCCCGCAAAACTTGCAATACTAGACGAAGATGCTCTACATGTTCCTCTTCACTCTTCGAATACACTAGAATGTCATCAATAAATACCACCACAAACTTGTCCAAGAATGAGTGGAATATCCGATTCATGTAGGCCATGAAGATCGCATGTGCATTCGTCACTCCAAACGGCATCACTAAGAACTCATAATGCTCATACCGCGTCCTAAACGCCGTTTTTTGAATATCTTCATCTCGTACTCTTATCTGGTGATAACCAGATTTCAAGTCAATCTTTGAAAACACTGAGGCTCCCCTCAACTGATCCATCAGATCATCAATTCGTGGCAATGGATATCGGTTCTTGACAGTCACCTTATTAAGCTTCCGATAATCCACGCACAAACGAGACTTACCATCCTTCTTTTTAACCAACAAGACCGGTGCTCCCCAAGGCGACACACTAGGCCTTATGAAACCCTTTTCTAACAAGTCTTCAATCTGACTTTTCAACTCTACCAACTCGGCTGGAGCCATCCGATAAGCTGATTCCGAAATCGGACCCGTACCCGGTTGCAAATCTATAAAGAATTCCACCTCTCTTCACGGAGGAAAAGCTGGAATCTCCGATGGAAACACATCTTGGAAATCCTGAACCACTCGAATTTCCCCAATTCGAATCTCCGACGTCACTCCTAAGCTAGCAAGTGAAACTATCTCCGGTTCTCCATTACACATAACCACAGAAAGCCGATTTGCAGACAAGTACCTTCGCACACCTGGCTCGGGAAAGAAAACCAATTTCCGAGCACAGTCTAGAATAACATAATGATAAGACAACCAATCCATCCCGAGGATGATCTCGAGAGATAAAAGCGGTAGACACACCAAATTGACCAGAAAATCCCTATTCTGGATTACTACCAAACAATGCAAACATGCAGTATTCACTACCAAATCCTTAGCAGGAGTCAAAACATTCAAATCAAACGGAAGCACAGAAACATTCAAACTCAAACGATTTGCACAAGCCAAAGATATGAATGAGTGGGTTGTCCCCGTGTCAATCAAAGCAGTTAAAGAATTACCTGCGATGTGACAGCTCTCGTGGATGACATTGCTAGCCTGCCCACTCAACTCAGCGCCCATACAGTAAGCACGTGCCCTTGCCGCCGGTCTAGGACCTTGTGAGCCTTGCGCCGCATTTGCCGACGGCCCGGCCTTTGGGGCCCTGCACTCTCTAGCCACATGCCCCGGCTTCTTACAATTATAACAAACATTTGCCGCGGTCGGGCATTCATTTGCATAGTGGCCCACCTCGCCACACTTGAAACAACCTTGTTTCACCCTATTTTGGTTCCCTTGATTCACCGACCTTCCTTGTCCCTTACTGTTCTGTGGACGATCATACGGCTTACCACCTTGTTTCCCACGATTCTGAGTCGAACCACGATCATTGGTACGACTTGGTCCTCCAGCACTAAAATTCCCTTGGCGGCTCACCCGCTTATTTCTCATGTCTTCGACCTCTTGGCACTTTTCAACCAAGACCTGGAATTGTCGAATACCCAACGGCACAACCGCATCCTGCAGCTCGTACCTCAGTCCATCTTGAAAGCGACGGCACATATAAACCTCATCTATCCCATCCCTAAAGAAGCGGAAGAAACGGGACAATGACTCAAACTTTTTGGAGTAAGCCTCCACATTCATGCTACCCTGCCTCAGTCTCAAGAACTCTTCTCCGTACCTTTCCCTCGCAGTCTCGGGAAAGTACTTGGCTAAAAACCTCCTCTTGAAGTTCCCCCAACTTAACTCTTCATGAACATTCTCCATGATCAGTCGGGTGTTCCTCCACCAAAACTCAGAACCCCCGAGTAACTGATAGGTAGCTAAGACCACCTTCTCTCCTTCTGGACAATGAATTGCCCCGAATATCCTCTCCACAGATTGGAGCCATAAATCAGCAGTTTCCGGACCTCCCTCCTCATTAAACTTTGGAGGAGTTTGGTGGTTGAAATTGAAAGAAGTCTAGATTCAACAGCGAGTATTTCCCTTTCGCGCTTTTCCAGATCTCTCTGCGCCTTAGCATGGCTCTGAGCAGTCACAGCCGCTGCCATCGTATGCATGGCATAAGCCATCTGGTTTATATCAGCATTATCCGTCACAGGTGCTGTAGGTGCCCTTCTTGGAGGCATTCTATTCTGCACAATACCAATTCTGATTAGATTCCTTATCCAAACATTTCTGAGTCTCAACAGAAAATCTCATCCAACGGTTACTAACTCATAACCCGTCACAGAACAAACACTAGAACTGACCCGATACTAGCTATGTTCTAACCGACTCTGGACTAACGACTCAAGTATACACTTTCCCTTTGAAGATTTAAAGCCGTGCTCTGATACCAATTGTAACACCCCGTTTTTCATAAGCCAAAAAGGGCATTATTTTTTTTTTCTTTTTCAACTAACACTCAGAGTGCGCATAAAATATTTTAAATGAGCCGGCATTCAAATATACAAAAGAACTCGTTACCATAAGGTGCTTCGACAAGCAAAGTGTATTCCTGAATAATTACAATCCAAGTCTAAGTATTCGAATACTTACAACAAAACAAGTTAGAATCCTATGCCTAAACCCAAAAAGCACGGTGTACAACCCACACCGGCGCATAGTCTAACTAATGCTAAAGCTCCAACCTCTCACTGGGGCCTGGAACAGCCACCGTCGTCACCACGACCTAACCCATCATCTGGGTGGGATGAGCCCGCAAATGAAAGAAAGGGTCACCACAAAATAAAAGTATATATATATATAACCGGTGCGAAAGATGTACACATAACAAATTTCCACATACACAAGAGAAAGCTCTTTAACACAAAAGCAATTCCCACCAACGGGCTTAAAATATAATGCACACCAAGCCTAATGCAGACTTCTACAATGAGTGTGGTAGATTCCCCATTACCACATGCATATGAATTCCGGAAGTCAGTAATCATAATCAATAAAACCACAAAGGGTTAGGATGGATCCATTCCCGATAATCGCACCCCGCAGTCCATTCCCGATAACCGCTTATTGGACTCAATAATTCCCGTAGGAGTAAGGTGGATCCATTCCCGATAATCGCACCCCGTGATCCATTCCCGATAATCACGTACTATGAATGCATGAGCATACGATTCCCCTTATATGCTAATGCAACACATACATATCGTACACGCATATGTAATCACACCACAACAACACATACATATACATCTAATCATATGTATTTAATCACCTGTTCATACACATATTTCACCAAACATATGTAAGACAACGAATCATGTATTTATCACGATCTCATATCGAGAATACATCACAAAAACATGCCAAGCACACCACCAATTGCAACACAGCAAAATCTAAAGCATGTTTAACAAAACCGTTTGAAAAGACGGAAATAAAGTGGAGCCCTTACCTCGGCAAGCTTCCGTCAACAAAACGTTCACACAACACTACGTGCTCCCTTTAGAAAGTGATTCTCTACAACTTTCCTCTAAGCTCCAAAGCTTGAAATGGAGTGAAATGGTGAAGAAAGGAAAATTTGTGAAGGTTGGAAAGAAAGAAATGGAGTTCCACGTGAAAGAGAGAAAGAATGAGATGATTTGTGATGTTTCTAAGTGACCAAGTCACTAAACCTCCTTACTATGCTAAAACCTCTTGATAGCCAATCCACCCTTGGATCAAAGTCAAAAGTCCAAGCTTAAACCCTAGCCATTGGATCAATTTGCTTTATGAGAATTCACAAGACATCATCAACTCATCCATAACAATCCTCGTACTCAGCTCTCGCGCGACGCGACGAACGTAAACCACAAAAACATAAAACCTACGGAAAGAACGTCTAACGTTTAACATTTCCAAAACTTATCGCCGAATCTTTTTCCGCGACTGTAATTTTCTTCCATACCTTAGAAAATTATTCTCAGAATATATCTTAACTCACGCAGATATATAAAACTCCCATCCGAAACCTCACTTAAAACAGACGCAGTAAGATTTTCCATCCGCGGGTAAAATCCTACTCGTTTTTCCAAAAACAAGAATAATTCAAAACTCGTTATTCTGAAACCACAAATAACTTCTTATTCAAGCAACAGGATCACAAGACAAAAGTCTGTACAATTACAGTGCACGAGCACAAAACAGACTCGATTACAGCAAAACCTAATAAATTACACGATGTTTCATCACACGAACACATCGAAACCCTAATATTCCTTAAACCAACTATACAATGAAATCTTGGGTCTTACAAAGTACAAATTTTAATATATAAATAATAATAGTATTAAAAATATTATCCATATTAACTTAAATAGGCCGGCCTAGTAGCCTAAAAGGCTTTTTTAATGGCCTGCGGCCTGGCCTATTTAACTAAATAGGCTTATAAAAAAGCCTTGGCCTGCTCTATTTAAAGAAATAGGTCGGCCTGGCCTGAGCCTATGTAGGCTAGGCCTTAAGGCCTCGTAGGCCGGCCTGGCCTATTCCCACCTCTAGATGCCACGAAGTCCATATCCAATCCAAGTAAGAAATCATTTTTCCTTAATTATAAGATCACTTAAATCCATTTGAGCATATCATTAATCACTTAAAGCCATTTCAAGATCTACATTTTGATGTTTAAATAATAAATCTCTACTACCTTGATGTGGTGGCTAAATTGACAACACATATAAACACCAACATAGCGGGGATTGATCGGAATATATTTTACCATCATTATCCCACTATTTAAAGTGTTCCTCATCCGCGTCCTCATTTCCCGTTTCGGGGAGTATTCTTTCTCCATCCCCATCCCATTCCCATCCCCGCGGATCTCCATAGTTTTCGCGAGGATCCATCAACCTTAAAGAAAATATCAAATTTTTATTATTTTCAATCAAATTAGTTTTAAAAAATAGTAAAGCTTAATTATAAAACAAATATAAAAATAAAAAGATTATTTTGAATATTACGATAGTAATAAATATCATATATAAACAAATATATATACATATCGTGTGAAAATATAATTAAAAATAATTTATAAAGTACTTAAATATATATATTTATAAATGTTATTTTAATAAAGTTTTTTGGAACGGATTCTCCGCTTGGCGGGGGGTAAAATACCGCCCCCATCCCCAAACCTCTTTCGGGGGAACATTCTCCTCCATTCTCATTCCCACGGAAAAAAATTCTCCATATTCGGATCCCCAAACGGGTCAATCCTCGCAGGAATTCCCATTTACAGATGAAATTGACATCCTTATTTATAAGGACTAGGATCTTCTATATATATCTTCTTATTATACTGCAACTACTGTAGAGAATTTAAATCAGAGGATCTAAATATAGTTCGTAAGTAAAAAAAAATAAAAAATAAAATACAATCTCTATACAACAACCACATTTATTTCGGAAATCGTAAACCTTGAGTCCGTTTGGTGCGCAGAATATGATAGTGACATAATATGATATAAAACAGGATAAGGATATGATAGGATATGAGTTGGATAACAGTTATCTTCAGTTATCATATCATCTGTTTGGTGCACCCAAGATAACAAACATGATAACTATCATATCATGTTTTTAATACATGAATTGCTCATAATAATATGATAAGATATATATCATATTTAAATGACAAAATTAACCTTATAAAATAATTATATTCTAAATAAATTATTTTATAATACTTTGAATTTTATAAATAAAAAAATTAAATAAGCAATCAAATAATATCATGAGCAAGTAAACACGACAAACTCATTATATGAAACATGATCAAATAAAAAACTTATTTATATATGTTAGATAAGCTAAATAAATATATATGATATAACTTATATATAAATAATAAAACTACCATTGCAAGAGAATTATATTTAATTTATTTTAAAATTTAGATTAATATCCCTAATTTTCAATTTTTAATAATGATTTTATTTTAAAAATATTGTAACTTTAATAGAATTTTGATTTTTAAGATTGTATAAATTACAAAATTACCCATGTGAGAAAATCGTGTATATATTTAAAAATTAATTATTTTATTATTTATATTTTATTAATTTTCATTTTTTATTTAAAATATATTTTATAAAATAAATCAATAAATTATTTTCTTATCCTATCATGTTGGTAACCCAGCTCAAATTCAGGATAAGAATTTTAACTAGAGAGACATGATAGGATAAGATTCAGTATTAACTTATCATATTCTGCTGCTACACTAAACACTAAATTAAGATAGGATATGATACTGTTATTCTATCATGTCTCTTATCCTGCGCACCAAATGGGCCCTAAATATAATTGAATTGTCAAAAATTTAAGATTTTGTATTGTTTGACATCGATCTCCTTTTCTATCGAAGCTTTTTAGTCATATACAGTAATATATACCAATTAAACAAACACAATTTTGTTGTTTTAAAAATGGATTCGCATTTGATCGTCTTTTTAGACTTTTCAATGTCATCATTACATTGCAACTCAAGAGACTAATTACAAATTGCCCATATCGATTGTAAAATTGATCTCCTCGTCACCTATCTCATATATTTCTTTTGTCCCAAAATAAATGATATATTTGATCATTTTTATATTTGTTAATGTACAACTTTAATTATTAAATTTTTTAATTATCTATTATTAAAAAAATTTAAAATTGTATATTTTGAAAATACTCGTCGTTGAGACAAATCAAACATCTCATATTTTAATATTTACCTGTACATACTAGTAGAAAAATATGATAAAAAAAAATCATATGAATAGTATATTGTACACTAAATCAAAATTAAATCATTTATTTTGGGACAAAAAAAATATCTTAACATTTCATTTTACACTCGTAGTAGGACTGATCACCATATGATCCATATCACAATTGAACCAAATATAAATCTCTCCTCAATTATCAGTCCATTCTATATCGATGGTAGGATAGTGTGACCTATCATGTTGTCAACAATCATACAAGTATGTTTATTTAGTTGAAAAAATTTATGAAGCATAGACTCTGACACGAACACTGCGACACAATACTGATACTCCAACATCGATAATATAAAAAATATAGGACATTGACACCGCTATATATATGATAAAATTTGATTTTATTTATCGATTTATTATTAAAAAAAATTAAAAATATTCTTATCAAAATTAATATATTTAATTCTGCATTGATAATATTGTTTCAATGCATTAACTTTTTTAGAGTGTCAAAGCAAAGAAAAAAAATATTTTTTTGGTGAAACTTGTTTGACTATTCCGACATGTGTCGTACGGATGTCATACAAGTGTCGGACACCGCGACACGCCATCTCCTAGAAGTGTCTGTGCTTCATAGGAAAAAATTATGCTTAAGGTGAAACGTTTTCAGATCAATGAATTAATTCACTTGAAGGAGAAATTATTGGGTGTTAATATAAAGGTTAGTTAGAACTCTCGCATTAGATTAAAAAAATGGATGTTCACAATACATTATATAAATGAAAGAACACATAAACCTAATGCCATGAAATTTAGTATAGGCATGGATGAATTAGTTAATTATAAGTAGCTTATTATACTTAGACTCACACAAGTAAACATGTGATAAATCCTAAGTAAATTAGACTTAATTTTTTTTTTGACTCAAAATAATTTACACTTAATTAAACTCCTAAAAATTAACGTTTATGCAAATATTAACTAAACTATATTTACGAAATGTGACGCTAATTATATTGAAATGAACATTGGTAGGTACACAAATGGTCAAGTGTGTCCAATTTTCTAACTATTGTTAGCCGAGATAAATGTTTTATTGAGGAAGTGGCCATGAAAAGAGCTGTCAGGGCTGTCGAGTTAATGCATCTTCTTTCTCAATTAAAAAATCCTCAGAGTGATTTTCTTCTACTTCGATCATGTATGGGTATCACCAAACTTTTTTTTGGACTCCGAACGTATCAACCAACTCACATGAAAGAGGCAGCTGTTTTGTTTGATAAAGAGTTGCGAGCAGCGGTTGAAGACATCGTGGTTGGGGGAGCTCCGCTTTTTGGAGGTCTTCAATGGAGAATTGCTTCTTTACCCATTAAGTTTGGGGGGTTAGGTTTGTATTCAGCTGTAGAGGCCACATCATATGCCTTTGTGGCTTCCAGGGCCCAACACTACAAGAAAATCGCCCTATACCCACAGCCGCTTTCAAAATAGGAAATAGTTTTACCTACAGATGTCTATAAGCGTCACTAAAAGTCGAGTTTTACTTTTTTTACTTAATTTTAATTTAATTATATTAAACAATTTCACTTGTGTAAAAAAGAAGAAGGAAACACAATGTCACTATTCACGCTTCTCTCCCACTCGTCACGCATTATCTCTCACACTCTCAATCGATCGATTTCACATATTCATCTTGAAGCTTCTCTCGATCGATTTAACACATTCATCTTCTAAATAGTTCACTCTGAATCCTTCATCCTCAATTTTCCAAATCGCTCGAATCTGCTCAATCGTTCAAAACCCTAAAATCGCTCAAATCTTCCAAATCGCTCGGAACTGCTCTCGATCGTTCGGAATAGCTCTGAATCGTTCCAAATTGCTATATAGTTTGTGTTAATTGAATTATATCTATCATATTGTTTATGTGATTGTATTTTTATGTAGAGATAGCTGAACTTTATGCTTTTAATGTTCTAATTGAATTATATCATTTGATTTGATGCAGATTCAATTTGAAACTGTGAATTTGTCTTCGTTGATTGCTGGGTGGTGTTGCTGTTCGGTTTCTGATTTTCTAGTGTAGTGTGCCGTGCGGTTTTTGATTCTGTTTTGGTGTTTTCTGCTGTATGTTATGAGTTGATTGTTGGCCCTGTTTTTAACTTAGTGGACATGATATGATTATTTTTAACTTTTGATTATTTAGTGGACATGATATGATTATTTTTAACTTTTGAAATTGTTCTGACTTTGTATGTTTTAAATACATTATGATGCTCTTAGGTTGACATTTTGAACTATTTTGTTGTTTGAAATGCTTGTAAGACTTGGTTTTTCAATATAATTGAAGTTTTCTTTTTATTTTGTTTCATAATTATAGTGGGTGTATACTAAAAATATAATGGATGGTGTATACTAAAAATCCTTTTAAGAAATATAGGTAAAAAATATATTAGTTAGTTGAGCAAAAAAAGGAAAAAAAATATTTTTTTTAAATATCCAAAACTTTACCAACGGAAGACTGCCATAGGTATAGCAATTCCCTGGGTGTTATTATGCTGTGGGTATAGGCCCATGGTTTTTACCAACACTAAAACTTTCGTGGCTATAGGTTATTGTGACGGAGAAAATCCGTGGGTATAGCGTATTTAAAGTCCACGGAAGAAAATGTCCGCCGGTATAGCTCTTTTGGCCTATACCCACGGTTTTTTGATCTTTAGCCACGGTTTTTCGACAATGCTTAGGACGGTCTTCGTGATACGATTCTGACTTGTGACTTTAGCAAGTAGACAAAACAGAGGGTTAGATTACATAATCCGAAAGAAATGTAAGAACAAGGTAAACTTACATTTATTATGCATGTAATACCCTCATCAAATTAGGATAAACTTATATCCTACTTCTCATCAAGAACAGTTTATAGTCAATCAAGGACCCTACATCACGAGTGCTATGTATGTATGAATGTACATTTACCAACCAAATGATGATCTCGTCAAAAACAGTTTTTAGTCACGCAAGGACTCTACATCAATAAATTTTTCTCATGAATAATATGATAACTTAATCCATATTCCTCCTCATCATCTACATCACAACTTATCATCATATCTCATTATGGTTATACATTCAATTACATACATACATCAACATTCGATTCATTAATCTTAACTCAATTAAGTATACAAGTTATCATTATCAATCGCTAAATAATAACTTTCACCATAATCAATCATCATTTATCAAGAACGCCAAACATTCTGCTGTTTTATGCGCCGGGGCGCCAAACACTGATCAAAAACGGGATTTTTGCGAAATTTGACCCAAAATCACTTTTCTCTTACTCAAAAGCACTTATTTGAACCTAATAACATAATACAATAGCCATCAAGAATATATATACATAGAAGCACTTATTTTAACTTCAAAAGCACTTAACACAACTTAAATTTGGGAATTTATACTCATTAATCATAAAAACTCATTTTTCATGTCAACAACATAATTAATTCATAAAGTAATAATTTTTCTCACAACAATCTATCATTCAAACATGAACATACATGTATAATCATTCAATTAACAACAAAATCAAGTAGATAAACACATTCCCAATTAATATCCTCAAAAACCCTAAAACCAAAAGGGTGTAGAGAGTTTGAGAATGGGGATATGGACAATCCTCCCTCTCTATGCTCACCCTAGATTATGCAACTACTCTCATACCTTAATCAAGTCGGAATCTCTAGTCATTCTCTCCAATTCTCTCAATCTAACAATGTTTTTCTTTAATTGCTCCTCTTTCTCTTTTTTGTTCTTCTTTCTCAAACCCTTTTTCACTTCTTTTCTCTCTTCTATCTCTACCTCCCTTTCTCGCATTTTTATTTTTATGACAAAATGAAGTCTCACACTACTCCTTACAAAACCCTTCTTTATATACCTCCAACTTAGGTTATGGTTAAATTCTCATGTTACCCCTATTTTCTCTACAGATCATTCACCAACTCCAAGATATTACAAAATTGTCATTAATTCCTCTACAAGACATCAACATCTTTCTATGATATTACCAAATTGACATTAATTCCCTAACCACTCTCCAATTACCAAAATACTCTTAATGAATCATACTTCCCATTCATAAAAGCTCAATACTCAATCTATCATAACTCCACTATAACCTAATCTTACTAACTAATGTTCTCGTTCACTACTCATCTCTACTAATAAACATGTGCCACATAACAATTAATTAAATTAAATCATCGCAAATAAAATAAGTACAATTAATCAATTAATTCACAAATAAGAGATAAATAGCTAATAACTCTAATTAATAAAATTGGATCGTTACAGGTACCGCCTTATGATTCCGCTATTTCCTAAGGATGAAGTTTGCCCCACTTGTCGTAAAGCATGCCTTGACACCTTTGGGGACCATGCAGTCCATTGTAGGGAGCTTTCAGGTTTCAAATATAGGCATGACTTGGTCAGCAATATTCTTTTTGATATTTTTAGGCGTGCGGGAATTTCTGTGAAGAAAGAAGCACAAGTGAACTTCTTGACGGACCCACAAGAAGGGAGATCGACACTTCGTCCTGCGGATGTTCTGGTATATGGATGGTTAGGAGGGAAACATGCTTGTGTAGATTTGACTGGAGTTTCCCCACTTGTGGGACTAGGGGTTGGAGATTTTACAGTGGGACGGGCAACCCTCAAAGCTGCTTCAAGCAAAATTGTCAACCATGAGAAAGCGTGTTCTGACAATCAACACGTTTTTATACCGTTTACATTTGACACTTTTAGCTTTTTAGCACCACAGGCGATAGACCTTCTAAAAAATATTCAAAAGATCATGCATAGTAATGTTATGTCGCCTAGGTCTATGAATGTAGTTTTTCAAATATTGGGTTTTGTCATATAAAAAAATTTAGCGGCACAGTTTATTACACGTCTTCCTTTTATTCATGTGTAATTATCTTATATATATTCCTTTAAAAAAAATCAACCATTGTTTCAATTAATTATTTGGGTGCTTTGGTCAACCTATGAATTTACATTGATGATATGGCATGATGAAATGAATCACGAATTAATAAATATTATATAGTAATGGTTAATGGAGAACCAAATCCTTCATAAATCCAAATGTCAAATTAAGAATTGATTTTATTTTTTTTTGGTGAAATAAGAATTGAAATTTTATCTATTGAAATTGCAAAGTGTTTTATAACCAGAAATATGATATTCTGAACCTACCTTATCTCTTTTGACAAAGCAAATTAATTCCAATCCGATGCACGCCACATTGTGGACAGATTGAAATTCAAGCCATTAGTTCTCCATAATGAGACAATATTTAAGTATAAGAGTTAAGCAAAAACAACACGGGTTTTTTCTAATTACAACAGAAAAGACAGATATATTAATGCATGTGTTATGACTTATGACTAATAGGAAGGTATCACATCATCAAGAATGGAAGGTATATAACCCTTCTAAAAGGATAAAATGAAGAACCGATTCAAAGGTAATGCATATATATCCACTTTAATAAAAAAAAAGATTTATCCAAAACTATTTTATCATTATAGAATATAAATACAACATTAAAATAATTGTCATCATAGAATATCAATATAATATTTGTTATTATTTTTTACTAATATGTACTTTCATATATTGAATTTCGCTACACTTAATTATTTTATTAACTGTGATTAAAATACGTTTATTGGTAAATTATAATTAGTTTTATTATTAAAATCAATACAATTAGTTATTTACTTAGTAAGCTGCACAATTTAAAGATGGAATGTTTTTTTCTTTTGTTAAGTAGTTTAGAGATTAAAATTTCACTTTTAAGATGAATAATTAGAAGCATTAGGGTTCAAGTTTTAATTCCTGAAACGCAAACAGGTTGGATTTTCAATTTCTATTCTTAAAGTTATGTTTTAATAGAACTAAAATTTATAATTTATTTGTCATTTTTCTGGTATATTAATCCTAGTCCACAATACGCACCAATTCATTGAACATTTCCTCGAATGGTCCACATGCAATCTGACATTTTAAACTTTATATGACAATGAAAACTATCTCCAAGAGCACGTAACCGAAATACATAAATTTTCAACTCAAATATTTAATGTACTATATATAGTACCAAGAGATCACACTTAGCTGAGTATAAGACGTACCTACATCAAATATCTAAAAAAAAAATTTACACATGATAAAAATGCATTTTATGAAAATATTGAAGTGGATTTTTCACTTGATACACAAAATATTTTTTTTAAGGTATTTAAATAAATTTTTTGATAATCAATTTTATGCTTATTATAACTTAAATTTTTGCATGCAAAATATTTTTTATATTTAATTATATATTATCATTTTTTAGTGGCCCACCCAGATATATTTTTCTGGCTCCGCCACTGTGTCCCACATTGGTTTTTGTAATTAATTATATGGAACAAAAAAATTTCAACGAGTTTTAAAGGTCGTTCTATATGGCCTCTATCTATTTTTTTTTTTAAAGGAAAAGAAGGAATTTATTAATCAGGACCAAAATTACAAGAGGATATATCTTTTGGGATCATATCAGTAATACAAAGGGGAAAATTATCGTTCCAACTCTTGTTGGGCTCGAACTTGGCCCAATTCGCCAAAGCATGGGCAATAGTGTTACCCGATGTCGGAATTTTTCATCATCTTTTCTCCTTTGTGTGTGTATGGCATCCTTTGTATCTTAGCTTTGACTCAAAAAGATAAGGTATATGTATTTTATTATACTTATAGTATTAAATTACTACGTTGCTAAATTGATCTACGTGTCTATCTCATAACTAATCTTTTACGCTTGTTCAAAAAAATTTGCAGTTTAAAAAAAAAACTTTTACGCTTGTTATGAACCGGATAAATGAATGTGTTTTTTTTAAAAAAAAAACACAAACAAAGAGGTATCACAACTACACTAAACTTGAATACTCCTTTAGCATCAACCAAGTACATATCTAAGCATTTATCACTAGTGAAAGAATATATCAGAGCACTCAATTCTAATTTGTAACCAACTTTTATTTTACATACATATTACTTGTTGTCATTGGCTGATAGATAATTATTTCCAAATTATGAAGAGGTAATTTAGAAAAAAATATCATAAAAGAAATGAATTAATTCAGCCGATTCTATAAAACTACCGGTTTTAGCCGATTTAGTTTTGTTCACACTGATTTAATTCCATGGCCGATCTAACATATAAACCGAATCGGTTAATTATCTCTTTAGTTTCCATCCGATTTTTAAAACTTTATTATTCTGTAAACATTTATCTTATCTCCTTTAAAAACATTTTGCTTTGTGTTTGGACCAATTTTTTATTCTTAGAATCCATAATTAGTTTTCTGTCTGTTTGTTTGTTTGTGTCTAAATCGAGGAACCTATATTTTGTTATGAAAGAGACGTTTTTGACAACAATATTTTAGCTTTGGTATTGGCTTGAATATGTTAAAATGGTTATTAATTGGGGTTATTTTTACAAGGACAATTTTCTATTTATTTAAATTAGTTTGGAACCTATTTGTAATTTTTAAATTAGTTTAGAGATCTGTTTGTCAACGTTGATTATTGAATAGTAATGTAGCATAATAATTACAAACTTAATTTGAAGTTTTCATTAATCGTAAGGGAATTATTTTAAAAAAATAAAACTATAAATAATAGTTCAACGGACAAAATAAACCAAAAGTGTTAGATCGGACATTATGATCGGAGTCCCATTCTCTCACTTGTTGCACTAGAGAGGGACGAAATCCGCAACTAATATAAAAAATTTCATCACAAACACATTTAGTGATAGACTTAACGACAAAATTTGTATCCATTTGGACCAGTAGAGATGATACGATAGGATGTCTAAAGCTAGGAACTTGTGATAACATTAGTTCTTCAACATGTAATTAAATTGAATATAGATAAAAGATGTGAAACATTATGATAATCATATATGTGACATATTCTCCTATATGATCGATGGTCCAAGATGTTTAACCAATATATTTATAAACTCGACCAAATCTGTGAGTGAAAACACATATACGTAAAGTCATTATAACCAACTATTACAACTACCAACATAAATTCTTATTCTATGGCACCTTCGATTAGAGGAATCTAAAAACATCTTGGTATATGTTTTATTATCTTTTAATTATAATATTTTAACCATCACCTCTCCTTGCTCCCCCTTATTTCTTTATTTTTATATTACAAAATTTCAGTTAGATTCATATAAAAGCTTTCTCTTAAAAAAATACAAGAAAAGTAATTCCATTTCATTAATTAACTACAATAAATATTGACACTTGCTATCATAGTGACGAAAATGCGATTAGCATACTTTTATCATGTGTTAAAAAATTTCACATCGGATGAAAAATAATATGTACATGAGTTTATAAAGTAAAGACAATTTTTATCTTAATTATTATTCTTAAATAATACTCCCTCAGGTCCTTTTTAAAAAGAATATTTTGAAAAAATCATACAGACCAAGGAAATACATTCTAAATAGTTCTTTTCATTTAATATTCTTGTAAATTTAAACTTATTCCATCTATACCCCTATTTAATTACTCTTAATTCAATTAACTTACTTATTTTTAATATTTTCTCTCATAATAAATAAGGGTATAAGTGAAATTTAACATTTAAGGCATTTGAAAATTAGTCAAAGTTTCTTATAAAAAATGTTGAGTCTTTGGTATTGGCTGCATTTTTGGTAAAATAAACTTTGAAGCAGGATGTGCGACAGGATGCCTCAAGCATCGTACCATCTCACGAGGTGTGCTCGTGACATGTTCTATTTATGGAATGTTTGGTTTCTCTCTCATGGATCTTGTATGGCGCATTTAATCAGAGAAATTATGAGGATCATCATTTAATGCTTCAGATCCTTGTCAAGAATATTTCTGAAGAGAATCTCCTTGAAGAATATATTTGTAGAGAATCTCTTTTAATAAATGTGGAGTAATTGCTTGGGTCAAACAAATCAAGCCCATGCTAACTCGTGGCTATATAAGGAAGACTCAAGACATAGTTTTCCTCACCGAAACCAATGTATCAAAATGTAGACTTTTAGGATTTCGTGTCTATGTAAGCCTTGTGCTTTATTTGTGAGCCTCTCTAGTATCATCTTGATGCTGTTGTAGGACTGTGTCTTTTGAGTTGTAACTCTATATTTTCTCCAAAGCTTTTAAGCATGGAGTATGATTGTTTCTTGTGCATCACTCTAAGCCTTTAGGTACGAGTGTTTAGTTTTCTATGAGTGTGTCTCCAACCATATGTGTGTTATTGATTGTAAACAGTGTTGTCTGTACTGTTATTGTAGGAAGTGACCGGAGGTTGTCATATCTAGGAGTTCCTAGGTAGAATTAGCACGGGTAGTGATTAAGTGAGAAGTTGTAAACGGGGGAGTTTAGCTTCGAATTGATACTATCATAGTGGATTCCTTCCTGGATTGGTATCCCCCAGAGTAGGTTGTTGTTTGCGCTGAACTGGGTTAACAAATACTCTGTCTCGCTTATTTGTTTTGCTCTTTATTATTTTCATAGTATTACTTTTCAGATCGGTTACGATGCTTAGAGCATCGTATCGCACATTGTGCATACCGTGCCAGGAATTTCAAAAAGGACCAAAAATTTGTTATTTAAATTCGTTATTATATTAAATCCGTTATTATTCGTTATTTAAATTCGCACGGGTCTATCGATTTTTATTCGTTATTTAAATTCGTTAGTATATTAACATAAAAATTATTTAGAATAAAATATCGGAAAATTTGTTATGAAATATTGTTAAAAAATAATTTAAACTATTGTACTCTTTCTTTTAAAACTTACTAAATTACTAAATATGTTTTTCTACTATATAAATTTATTTCATTAAAGCTATTGTCTTGTCCCGTGATATTTTTAAATAAAATTTAATTAATATGTTTTAATTATTCAAATTTTTTGTTAGAAGATGTTAAAAAGTTAATAAATTTAGCTTATTGGTTTATGATAAACCTATGATCCATGTATGATTTTTAATAATAAATTATAATTATCAATGAAATTTCTTTATCAAAATTCTTTTATGTATCAGGGATGAATATTTGTCTTATTTTTTTTTCAATTTATCATCGATGATGAAATTCCGGTAGCAAGTCACAGATGTGCAGCGTGATGTGGAGCATGTTAGGGTTATGATATACGATGTGGTGCCTAATGTGCTAACATCATGGACATGCAATAACTTGATGAACAAGGAAAATAAAGTGCAGAAGATAAAAGAACACAATGAGTTTGTTAACCCAGTTCAGCGCAACTCGCAACCTACTCTGGAGGATACCAATCCAGGAATGAATCCACTATGATAGTTCCAATTCTAAGCTAAACAATCCCAGTTTACAACTTATCACTTAGACACTACCCGTGCTAATTCTACCTAGGTCCTCCCTAGATATGACAACCTCTGGGCACTTCCTATAACTACCTTACAACACCGTAAGGATTTAAATAACAAACTCAATGATAGAGACGCACTCCTATCCTAAAGAACCAACTCGTGCTTCAAAGCTTTGAGTGATTCAAAACAACTCTTTGCTTAAAAGCTTAAGAGTGACAACAGCTCTGTGCTTAAAAGCTTAAGAGCTAAATACAACCCTTAGTTCAAGTCTCAATGGAAACAAGAAACTAGAAGGGACAAAGACTGAAAATCCTAATGACTAGAAATATTAATTTCGATTTCAGTGAATAAAACTTGTCTTCAGTCTTCCTTTATATAGAACGAGCTTCATGGGATTGGATCCCTGATTTTGATAGCTGGCCATCGTGATCTTCAAGAAACAAACTCAATCTTTTGAAAAGATTTATTTGTTTTAAATCTTTTTAAATCTTCTAGTTAAACTGGCCTTCTTTTAAATCTTTCTGAATCTTTCTGAATCTTTTTCAATCTTTCAGCTCGTTCCTTGGCGCGCAAGCTAGCGTGGATGTGTTTGTTTCAAAACAAATCTTTTTCAAAGATCACACGCAAAATAATGAAAGCGCGTTATTCTAGGGCGTTCAGGTCAGGTCCCATATGTGTGTACATCAGTCACCACATCTGGACCAAAAGCTTATTTTAACAAATGAAGCCAACCGTAAAACAAAAACAACCTTATAGGTTGAAAACACTAACAGATGAGAACTAATTCTTCTGTTGTTTATAAAAATTATATGTGATAGCACATGCTCGTAGATTTTTTCTTGATATTTAAGTAAAATATAAGTGAAACTATTGCGTAGTTTTACGTAAAAATTATTAAATGAATAAATTTATTTTATTAAAACTATTGTTCTGTGTATATTGTTTATTGTTTTTGAGGGATCCCGTGTATATTGTTATAATAAATGATGATTACACGGATCCATTGAAATTATAATTATTAATAACAAATATTTATTCAATTTATTTGATGTATCATTATGAATATTTTGATCGACCTGTGTTTTTTTTATATTTATTATTGTTGAGAATAAAAATTCTTGTGTTGTTTTTAAACAAACTATTTGTGAAAGCTCATGTGCGTTGATTTTTTTCTTGATTTTAATATTGATATTATACTAAAGTATAAAACTTATTTAGAATAAAATATTTAGAAATGTGTTATAAAATATTTTTAAAATATAAATTGTTCATTTTTATGTAAATTTATTAAATGAATATTTTTTTATGTAATTTTAATAAATTTGTTTTATTAAAATTATTGGCTCGTGTATATTTTAATAATTAATTATAATTATCAGTGACAAATATTTATCTAATTTTTTTATGTTCGAGTGAAAAATATTTTCCCATATTTTTTTTAATATTTATTGATAAGAACTAATTGTCTTGTTTAGAAAAACTATTTGTTAATTTTTAAGTATTAGTGATTGTTCTGGTGAACAAATAAGGGGGGTGATAAATAAATGGATCGTATGTGAGAAATGAGAAATTTCTTATTAAATTTTTTGTGAACCCTTTACAATGAAGCATAAGCTCCTATTTATAGATTTCTCTAGGTAGCAGTTGTGGAATACCACGATCATGGATACCCCATGATCGAGGCGGTTTCTTCTTCCTCCTCCGTCTCCCATGTGGTGGTGATGGGTGGTTATGCTCCTGTTTCGGTGATGATCGTGGTAACAGAGGGTGGTTATCTCCGTATACGGCGAGATGTACATACTGGGTCTTCATAGGGGCATTTGTATCTGAGGCGAGGGCGCCATCCATGTGGCGTGTCGCCTCCGCCTTGCTTTCCCGCCAAGTTTGTTTGTTTGAATTTGATAGGTTGTGTAATTGGGCCATTTGATCATTGGGCCTATACCACTTATTTTTGGGCCTTTGTCCAGTCCACAGCCCCCCAAGCACGAGGCTTAAAGAGGCGAAGTGGTGATTATAATGGTCGCTATGATCGTGGTGATCGTGGGATGTAACCGCCCACTGCTTGCCTTCGTGCGTATCGCCGTTTCATTATAAATAGCCCCTGTTACGATCTTGAGTCTTGTTCATATCTCCCTCATATCTTTTAACTTCAGTGCCTTTGCTATTTTTCTAAATATGGATAACACCATCCCTGTGTTAGAATCGCCTGCTATGCCTGCTATTAGGCGAGTGAGAGACAAAGCTGAGGAGAACATTGACGATCTTTTGGACAATGTGGGGGAATTCCAGACTTATGTTGAAGAGCTTAACGATTACAAATGGCGTCTAACTGACGAGCAGAAAGTCTTCTTGGAACTAGCCTTGGAGTTGTCCAAGAGGTTGGAGAAGGATGCTGCTTTTATTGAAACCACCAACGCAGTTTTCGACTGCTACACCGCACTCGAGGATACGCTAGATAAGAAAATAGCTGTCACCAAGGATTGCATTGATCTGCAAGAAGAGTCGTTGTACCTCAACCTATCTGCTGAAGAGGCCGTTGAGAACCGTATTGAGATACTGGAGAAGGAACTTCGTCCATTGATGAAGAGAAATAGGAACCTTCAATTGGATATTGAGTATGACGTGGCCAGACTCATCAGGACCCGTTCTTCTTTGGCTCGCCTTAGGGAGAAAGTGGATAGACTGCATGATGACTAAGACAAAATTTGCCCTGATCTGGAGGTCGCCAAGAAATACAAGAGTGAGATTGAAGACTTGCAGGCTGATACCGTCGCGGTGGCCTATGTTGTTGCCTAAGTAGTTTCTTTTCTCAGTGTTTAGGATTTCTTGCTTTCTTAGTTGCATTGTACCTTGGGACCTTTGTATTTTGTGTTTTCTATTTCTTTCAATGTTGTACTCCTCATTCCGTGATTAATGAAGCTTTTATTTCTAATGAAAAATTGTACCTTTTGTGTTTCATCTCGCCTTTAGGCGTGACCTCAGTGTTGGAGTAACCCCTAGAGGCCAATACTTTAGTGCTTTATTTATTAATAATAATAGGCATTTCTTTATTATGTTTGTAACGTTCAAAATAATGAAGTCCCTAGAATAGAAAGTCCGTTTAATATTAAGTGTGACTTAATCATGAGATTACATTAAACATAAAGACGCTATTTTTAAAGTATCCATAGTCGAGCTTTAAGGTGAAAAGGGATAACCTTAAAGCATGAAGACTATTATGAAGATAGACTGATGATCGCATCTCATGGATCATGGGATAAGGAGTTATCAAGTCTTGACATAGGTATAAGAAATATTAGGAGTAATATTTATACCGGATTGACCCGCTATGAGAGTACTACATGCAAAGTGTCATAAGTTACTCTCATGGTGATAATGGTGTAAACCGCCCTTAGACCTGAAACCACTTTGTACCCTAGATGTGGAGTCAAGTACTTTGTTGCTGATCTAACGTTGTCCGTAACAGGATAACCATAAAGGCAGTTGATGGGTACTTCACAAAGCATGCTGAGGGACAGTAGTGACCTAGATGGAATTTGCCAATCCTGCATAACAGGATAAATGTCATGGGCCCAATATTGAACTGGACAAAGATGACACCAAGTATGCTTTGTGTTCAATATAGACATAAAGGGCAAAGGGGTAATTATACACGCATATATTATCACTAAAGGTTATGTTATGATCACATGTTAATTTCTCATAACTTGGGTAGCAATGATGTGTTGCTAGATACCGCTCATTGTTTATTATATTAAATAAAGGATTTAATATAATTGCCAACGTTATGGAAACCTACAAGGTGTTAGACTACTTGGCTACCACTTAGAGGGGGGGGGGGGTTGAATAAGTGGCCCTTTTAAACAATGTTGATTTTAAAAAAAAATTAGTTTAAAAGGTACGCGCGGAAGCACCACCGGATCGGTAGTCTCTTTGCACCCGATTGATCACTGAAAAAGTAGTATAGCCTTGAACGTGTGATGATAAATAACAAGAAACGATCGTGTGCAAAATATTCGAATTAAACGATCCAATAACACAGTCCAAGCAAGTTACAAAAATATAGAGCTAATCCAATCCCAATCAAGATATATGTCAATTGGATTTTGGTGCACACGTACGAACACAAAAATTCAATTGAATCGAAAATTAAAGCAATTGCGTAAAGTAAAAGATTAAGGAAGAAAGACACAAATGATTGATTAGGGAGTTCCCACAGCTTTCGTGTCGTCCTCGCGGTCGGCCGGGTACGTCTCCCCCGAAATAACCAAACGGGTTATTTGAGCGTATATTGATTAAAAAATGATTGAACTATAGTACACAATTTACAAAAGACTCCAATAACCCTATATCGAATCTAATGCAAACTATGCGTAATAATCTCAACAACTAATGAAGCTTCTCCATCTGATTCCAACGATCCCAACCATGCGCAAACCCTCGCGCCAATCGTCCAGCTGAGTACCTCGCTTCTTCGTTGTTGATCCTTCAAGATATCGCACAATCTTGAATCCTTAAGAAAAACCCAAACCTTCTTCACAAATCAACTTGATCACGCCTCTGATTCACCGCAAGCCGTATCGAACGTTATCGATCAAATGTACAACCTTTATCCGAATGATCCCATACTCACTCTTCAATGAATTGCAATTTGATGGAAGATGATGATCTTGTGAAGAATAACCCTTTGATCCAAATTATTCACCCAATTTGAATCCCAAAGAGTTTTTCAAAGCTATTTCACTTTCTCACAGGTTTTTCTCACTCTTTCTCTTTACAATCACAAAGCATATTGCTATTTATAGAGAAAATATAATTGAGCAAATTTAGGCAAAAATTCACAGACATGTATCGATACAAATGATGGTTTGTATCGATACAAACCCTTTGACCAGCGTTCAAATATGAAAATATTGACCTATGTATCGATACAAACACGTATGTGTATCGATACATACATCCGTTTCTTGAAATCTTGACTGATATGTATCGAAGCATGCAAGCATGATTCGATACATCATGCACTCTCTGCTTTTCTGAGAGATATAGGTGTGTATCGATACATGCAAGCATGATTCGATACACAGGTGACTCTCTGCCTCTGAGAGACCACTTTTGTATCGATACAAGTGATATATGTATCGATACAAATTGCACAAAATCAGTCTGAAGTAATTTCAGGACATTTGTATCGATACACATGTTTATGTATTGATACATAATACCTAAAAATCAATTTTTCAAAGTTTAAAAATAGTTTTTCGCTGTCAAGTCATTTGTAATGTTGCCAAAATATGTTCTACTCTATTTTCATGTGTTTTGACAATTATTAAAACACGAGGATGAACTGGTGCACTTACATTCTCCCCCTTTTTGATAATTGTCAAAACTTTGCATAAGCTAACTAAGCTTATACCTAATATGCAATCAAATAGAAATATGTATACAGACGCATTTACACCAAGGCTAACAATAAGTACGCTCCCCCTGAGTTGATGCCATAATGCGTTTGATATTGTTGATCATATTCAAGAATTCTTAGCTATTCATCCTTAGCTTGTGCAATCCAAATCTCTCCCCCTTTGACAATATCAAAAAGAAGAAGAGAGCTTATTAGAAGTATCAAGTTCAAACAATTTTAACCATTGTCATATTGTGCACTTA
The DNA here is from genome assembly GCA_030408175.1 of Trifolium repens. Lineage (NCBI taxonomy): Eukaryota > Viridiplantae > Streptophyta > Magnoliopsida > Fabales > Fabaceae > Trifolium > Trifolium repens. The sequence goes on along the minus strand of CP125845.1, from coordinate 32,193,717 downwards.
CATTTGTCGAAATGCACTATATGATGAAAGTTCCTAATCAAAATAATTACATACAAAGATATGCCAAAATATATCAATGACGAATACCAAATATCATGACAAACATGGAATGTAGAATAACAAACCAAAACCAACGCATGAATATCGTAACACATCGACATTTTAATCAAGTAACATATCCAAATATGGGACGAAATAAACAAAGCAATGCAACAAATGCATAAACATAACATGATTATCCATACAAACAAATTTATCCAACATACCAAGTCATACAAAACCAAAATGTATGTTGTCCAAACATGACAACATCAAAATTATCCGTACAACCATATCGAAATAAACGAAGTCATAAGAAATAACGAAATAAAATTGTTCATGCGGAAAAAGAAAATAAAATGCAACAAAAACATAATCAAGTATCATCATCATTCATCCATGTTGTCCGGGTTAGAAGGAGGGTTAGGTTGATAGTAGCCATGCATCTGAGTTTGCATCTCATCAAAGCGAGTAGTCACATAGGTTCGGAGATCATTGGTGTTGGTGTACAACTCTTCTATTCTAGCATTTTGAGTTTGGTAGTTCTGAGTGTACTCATTGTAGAAGGTGGTTTGTTGCATGCTCATATTCCTTAGCATGCCCATCATTTCATTCCGGTTTCCGCCTTCTTCACCTTGACCTTCACCTTCACCTTGCCTAGCATTTCTTCTTTGTCTCCTACCTCTTGGAGCAGCAGCTTGATCTACATTTTCTTCCTCTTGACCATTGTAGACATAGACATTGTCAACATTCAAGGTCCAGTTCATCTTTGCCATTTGAGTGTCACTAAATTTTTGTAACCTTCCAAGGGTAGTATACTCAATGGGAAGGTTTTGTCCAACCTTGAACTTTCTCAAGATGCTAGCTATCAAACTACAATATCCAAAGCTTTGATCACGGCTAGAGTTCCTCAAGTCAAACATTCTACTCACAATATAAAATGGCCAGTCAACTTTTCGGTCTTCCATTAGCAAAAACATGAGATCAATGTCTTTCCTATCCATTCTAGAACTCGCACTCTTAGGACGCAATATGTGACTTACAATCCAATAAATCACTCTAGGGTTCACAGTTAATTTTCCGGTTCCCATAGTTTCCGGAACATTTCCATTTCTAGTAATGGAGGAGATGAAAACATTTGAATCATAATCAACCTGGCTAGCTTCAGTATAGGCCAAAAGATCTTCTCCGGTTATCCTACTACCGGTACTCATTCCAAACAAGTCAAACCACATATTTGCACTAAACCTGTAAACCTTATGTCCCCAACGAAATTCAAACTCAGCACCATTTCTCTCCTGCAACCCAGCATAAAATATCCTAACCAAAGTATCATTATATTTGGTTTGCAAATCACAAAAAGTATCAAGTTGTTCGTTTTCAAGAATTTCTGCAATATCATTGAGACGCAAATTTCTAAGTGTTTCAGTATTAACAGATTTCTGAGGCAAAATGCTCCTATTTCTACAATATTGCGTATAAGTAGTAACGCAATCCTTGTGAACGAATTCTTCTTCCCTAAGTCCAAAATTTGGAACATCATTGCTACTACTTTCTACTTCCTTTCCTTTTCTAGACTTAGTTTTTGGTGCCATTTCTAGGAGAGTGAAAAATAGAACGAATTACCTTGAATTTTGATGAAGAACTTGAAGAAATTTCACAAACCAAAATTGAAGAAACCCTTGTCTTGAATGTGGAGATTATGAAGCTTGAACCACGAAATTGATGAAGGAATGTGAATGGGTAATGAATTTGAAGTGGTTTAGGGTCAAGTTTTGTGAGTTTTGGTTGAGTTTGAGGGAGATTGAAAATTTGAGAATGAGGGTTTTTGAGGTTTTGTTCGTGTAGAAGAAGAGGTTTTTGGTGTTTGATGAATGAATGAATGAAAATTGATCCATAAAAGCTGTTTTCACGCGTATGTATCGATACAAACTTATAAGTTTGCAAAATAATTTTTTTTTTTTTTTTTAGGACTTCCAAATAACATGTATGTATGAAACACATATAATCAACAAGGTACATACTTATGTATGTGAGCAAAAACAATATCAAAGCACATTATAACATGAGAACACATGTTAAACCATATATGCATGATAAGGCATCCACATAAATGAATCAAAGTACCAAAATTAATCATATGAAAATATATGTCTATGTATGCACACAAAGTCACATATAAGAACAAAAACAAACATATACAAACCAAGTATGAACTTAATATGGCAATTGTAATGATTTTTGTCAAATCCCCATTTTAACCATATGAGTCTCAAAAACTTATTAATATTTTTGAGCAAAATTCTAGGAAATGGAGGATTAGACAACTACCAAAGCAAATATCATATTAAGGTGAAAGTTGTATGTATATGAACCAGTGTACAAATGCTAAGTAAAAAAAATATAAAGGTAAAGGTAGAGAATAGAATCTTCCCTTGAGTGTTAGGTGGAGGAAGTGATCAATTTCCACACAATTGTAAGTGTTGAGTTAAAGCTTTTCTCATCACTTTCCTTGTTCATTAGTCTTGAACTCCATTGTTGTCGGTGTCTTTTGTCAATGGTTTCAAGACATTTTCCTACATACTTAGACATTTGAAATAGGTCCCCAACTCATGTTGGGTCCTAGTTGATTAGTAGCACCATTATTGCTTAACTTAGGTAACCATTGCAATTTGCCTTTTGGTACCAAGTTTTTTCGAGCATGGCATTTTGCAATAGTATGACCCTTGTCACAACAATAATGACAAACGATATGAGGATTACTTTTCTTAGGATCCTTTTCAACAAATTTATACTTTTTATTTCTAGGCTTTAACGATTTGTTGAATTTAGATGGATCAACCGCAAAAATAATCTCCGGCTTGGATGGTTCTTTTAGCTTATCTTGTAACTTTCGCAAGTCTCTATATAAGTAAAAGCATCCATCACATCCGGTCTTATCGTTACCATAACTATCAAAAGTCACAAGAGGTTTTTGAATCATAGACTCTTTGAGGGCTTTCAACTCAAGCTCCGTTTCCGAAACTTTTGCCTCAAGGTATTTATTAACTTGCATTAAACCTTTTAGTCGTTGAAAAGCCTCTTTAGTTTCTTTGTGTAACTTTTTAAAAGCGACTTGCAACTCATGATATTCTAAAAGCGTATATGAGCTAGAGGGATTTTGATTTACCTTTTTGGGAGCAAGTTTCTTGCGATCATAGGATGTCAAGCACACATTTGCCAATACATCTTCACCACTTGAGCTAGAGCTTGATGATGAAGAGGAAGATGAGCTTTGGCTCTCCCATGCAACATAAGCTTTCTTTCCCTTGTCCTTGCTTCCCTTTTTGAATGAAGGTGACTCCTTCTCTTTTCTCTTGAGCTTAGGGCAATCCGGTTTGAAATGACCAACTTGACCACACTCATAGCATGCCCCTTTCTTGGAGTATCTACCACTATCACTTTTCCGGCGGTAACCACTATCTTTCCGAAACTTCTTAATATTGTCATCGGAATGTCTTATCCCATTCTTTCTCACATATCTATTATAGCGTCGAACGAAGAGCCCCATTTCCTCATCATCGGAATAGTCTTCGCTTGAGCTACTTTCCACTTGCTCAACCTTTTTGGACTTGGATTTGGAGGCCTTTAGAGCAATGGACCTCTTATCCTTTTCTTTTTCCTTTCCGTTGTGTTTCTCCTTTTTCTCACATTTCTCATGCTTTTCCAACAAATTAAGCACTTGTTCATGTTCCGTTAGCTTACCGAATAAGGTTGTGAGACTCAAAGTTGTAAGATCATTCGCTTCTTTGATTGCGGTGACCTTTGGTTGCCATGACCTATTAAGACATCTCAAAATCTTATTAGTAGCATCTTGATTAGTGATTGGCTTACCTAGACCATGTAACGTGTTGGTAATTTTTACAAACCTATGTTGCATATCCGCAATGGTTTCACCATCTTGCATATGAAACAATTCGAACTCTTGAGTTAAGGTGTTTATTTTGGATATTTTGACCTCATTAGTACCCTCAAAATGAGTAACTAATGTATCCCACATTTCTTTGGCCGTTGAACAATGCGACACATGATAAAATTGTTCAATCCCAAGGGATGAAATAAGTATGTTTTGTGCCTTTGCATCGTAATTGACCTTTTTCTTATCATCGTCCGTCCATTGTGCCATAGGCATATTGGTGACAATGCCATTAGGATCGGTGTTTGTCGGAACAAACGGACCGTTCTCAATAGCATTCCACACTTCACCATCAAAAGAATTGATGTGTATGCGCATACTACTTTACCAATAATCAAAATGATCTCCATTGAATATAGGTGCCCGATTATAAGCCCCTTTAGGTGCAAAAGCCATGTTTTCTAATAATTGGCACAATCCACCGAATTTTGTGAACAAAATTGAACCGGGATCGTGATACCACTTGTTAGACTACTTGGCTACAACTTAGAAGGGGGGGGGGGTTGAATAAGTGGCCCTTTTTAACAATGTTGATTTTAAAAAAAAATTAGTTTAAAAGGTACGCGCGGAAGCACCACCGGATTGGTAGTCACTTTGCACCCGATTGATCACTGAAAAAGTAGTATAGCCTTGAACGTGTGATGATAAATAACAAGAAACGATCGTGTGCAAAATATTCGAATTAAACGATCCAATAACACAGTCCAAGCAAGTTACAAAAATATAGAGCTAATCCAATCCCAATCAAGTTATATGTCAATTGGATTTTGGTGCACACGTACGAACACAAAAATTAATTTGAATCGAAAATTAAAGCAATTGCATAAAGTAAAAGATTAAGGAAGAAAGACACAAACGATTGATTAGGGAGTTCCCACAGCTTTCGTGTCGTCCTCGCGGTCGGCCGGGTACGTCTCCCCCCAAATAACCAAACGGGTTAATTGAGCGTATATTGATTAAAAAAATGATTGAACTATAGTGCACAATTTACAAAAGACTCCAATAACCCTATATCAAATCTAATGCAAACTATGCGTAATAACCTCAACAACTAATGAAGCTTCTCCCTCTGATTCCAACGATCCTAACCATGCGCAAACCCTCGCGCCAATCGTCCAGCTGAGTACCTCGCTTCTTCGTTGTTGATCCTTCAAGATATCGCACAATCTTGAATCCTTAAGAAAAACCCAAACCTTCTTCACAAATCAACTCGATCACGCCTCTGATTCACCGCAAGCCGTATCGAACGTTATCGATCAAATGTACAACCTTTATCCCAATGATCCCATACTCACTCTTCAATGAATTGCAATTTGATGGAAGATGATGATCTTGTGAAGAATAACCCTTTGATCCAAATTATTCACCCAATTTGAATCCCAAAGAGTTTTTCAAAGCTATTTCACTTTCTCACAGGTTTTTCTCACTCTCTCTCTTTACAATCACAAAGCACATTGCTATTTATAGAGAAAATATAATTGAGCAAATTTAGGCAAAAATTCACAGACATGTATCCATACAAATGATGGTTTGTATCGATACAAACCCTTTGACCAGCGTTCAAATATGAAAATTTTGACCTATGTATCGATACAAACACGTATGTGTATCGATACATACATCAGTTTCTTGAAATCTAGACTGATATGTATCGAAGCATGCAAGCATGATTCGATACATCATGCACTCTCTGGTTTTCTGAGAGATATAGGTGTGTATCGATACATGCAAGCATGATTCGATACACAGGTGACTCTCTGCCTCTGAGAGACCAATTTTGTATCGATACAAGTGATATATGTATCGATACAAATTGCACAAAATCAGTCTGAAGTAATTTCAGGACATTTGTATCGATACACATGTTTATGTATCGATACATAATACCTAAAAATCAATTTTTAAAAGTTTAAAAATAGTTTTTCGCTGTCAAGTCATTTGTAATGTTGCCAAAATATGTTCTACTCTATTTTCATGTGTTTTGACAATTATTAAAACATGAGGATGAACTGGTGCACTTACACAAGGGTCACACACATAAGGACAGTCTAATATTGAGATAATTAAGGAACACCGTAAGGTACGGTGTATGTGCAATGTGATAAGGGTATCACGGTAATTTAAACGAGCAAGAACACCATAGGTTATGGTAGGAGGTCGCGCACATGAGTACTACCACTCATGGGGGGCGTGCGCCCTAGTTTTGTTTCTTGTTGGGCTTTGCCCAATAAGAGATATCTTGGTGCACAAGACAAGAGTTGTCTTGATGCACAAGACAAGAAATATCTATAAATAGAGACCTCTTGTCATTGCTCAATACACAACAAAAAGCACAAGAATATTTTAGAATTGAAAATCCTAAAATAATTCTCTCTCTTTCTCTCTCAATATTCTTGCATAGCCTTCAAACATAAAGGGCTAGCACTCTATTGAAGGTGACTGTCTGTGTGGACTAGTTAGAGGCGTCGGTGATCTTCATCAACGCTCGTGATCGTCTTGTTCGTGATTCAAAGGTTCTTCCTTACAAGTGATCGTGATTCAAAGGTTCTTCCCTTCAAGAGGTAAAAACCCTAAAACACATATCATGCCCAATTCGTAAGGATCAAACTAAGGAAAATTTTTGAATTCCGCTGCTTAAAATAGCGCTATTTTCCTTCACTCAGGTGTGGTCGAGATTGCACCTCGCCTCAGGACACGCGTCAGTCATCGCAGTACTTTACTTTTTCGAAACGTTTCGACTTTTCGAAATTACTTTTTCAATCGACGCTTGTTTTCTCAACCGATGCTTTGATCTTATATATACGTTGCTTTTCCTTCATTGTTTTCTCCATTCGATCAAACACTTTGAAGGAATTTTACCCCTGTTCTTCGTTTTCTTGCGTTACGGGAAATTTCTTGTAACTTCTTAGTAACCGCTCTCCACTTCCTTCGCGAGTTTCCCGCCAACCACGTACTCCTTGACTCTCCGAGTGATAACCGTCCCTTAGTAACCAGGTATAACTGCTATTTCTCTCTTCTTCTTTTTTATTTTCGATTTTGCGATCAGATTTCTAGGGTTTCCAGAAAATGGTTATTTTGAGAGATTTTAGCGACACAAGTGAGAGGGATCCTTCTCGTCCTCTCATTATTGGTTATCCTTTAGAGCGTCAGATTCGTAAACACTTCACTAGGCCTGATGGCTCTTTCAACCATAGTGGCTATTGTGCCGAAGTTCTGGGGGAAAACTTCAGTCCTAGCGAATTTGAGAGTAGTAATAGTGATGATAGTGGTAGCAGTAGCAGTGGACACAGTAGTGATTGTGTTCTAATTTCTCCTTCGTCTTTCACCGGAAAACGAAGAGACGAGTCGCTTGCCCTAGTTGCTGTAGGGTCAGAAGTTATGGCTATGGAGGTTTCTTCAACCTATCAAAGTGCCGAGGACGTGGCGAAGTTCAGAGAGTTATACGATGTTTCCGGGACCTTTAACGAAGCAGACGTCGTATTAGAGTCGGTGAATGAGGGCGAGTATGTGACCGGCGTGCCCCGCTCTGAGCCAACTTCCTTCTATATGTACACTAGGTTCATAGAAGACTTTCACCTGTATTTCCCTTTCACCGAGTTTCAAAAGTCAATGTTTAGGGTCCTTAATGTCGCTACCACCAAACTTAGCCCTAATAGTTGGTCTTTCATCAAAGCCTTTGAGCTGGTTTGTTTTGGTCTTGACATTTCTGAGCCTTCTGTAGCCGTCTTCTTCTCTTTCTACCACATAAAGAGTTTGTTTCCCAATAACGCAGTTTCTTTGAGCGCTCAGCCCAATAGGGGTTTGTTTACTCTGTATAGTTCAAACTATAAGAACTATAAGGAGGCCTTCGTGCGTGTGCGAGGCAGAGAAGGTTGCCGGGGTGTAATGTATGCTGATGATGATACTCCCCTTTTCCCCTTTCATTGGACGACCAACCCTAGGTTGATTAGGGGCGCCATATACGAAAGGCTGAGTGATTTTGAGAGGGATTCAGTGATTTTGGAAGGCCTCCTCGCACTGAGTTCTCCACACGAACCTCTCGCTTTTCCGAAGTGTGGAGAAGAAGTGAAACGATTTTTCTCCTGCACAAGATAAAAACCTGGACAATGCTGCAATCCTTCCTGTCAACTGCTGTACCTCTTTGACTGATGTAGGGCTTCTCATGTCTATGATCGCCTGGCACTTTTCTGGGTTGGCTTCTATTCCTCTGTTGGTTAACATGAACCCTAAAAATTTCCCTGACTGTACTCCAAATGAGCATTTGGTGGGGTTCAACCTCATGTTATACTTCCTTACAGAGGCGAGGATGTCGCTAAGATCCTGGTCATGCTCGCCGTTCTCTGTGGTCTTTACTACCATGTCATCAATGTAGACTTCTACGTTCTTTCCTATCTGCTCTGAGAATACTCTATCCATTAATCTCTGGTATGTGGCTCCAGCATTCTTTAGGCCAAATGGCATGACGTTGTAAAAGTAGTTGCAAGTGTTGGTCATAAACGCTGTGTGGGGAGCGTCGGTGGGGTTCATCTTGATCTGGTTGTACCCTGAATATGCATCCATGAAGCTAAGCATCTTGTATCCTGATGCCCCGTCTATCAGTCTGCCAATGTTGGGTAAAGGATAGGGATCCTTTGGGCATGCTTTGTTCAAGTCTGTAAAATCCACACACATTCTCCATTTTTCGTTCGCCTTCTTTACCATCACGACGTTTGCTAACCAGGATGGGTATTTGATTTCCTCTATGAATCCTGCTTCCTTTAACTTTGTTACTTCCTCAATGATGGCCGCCCTTCTTTCCTCGCCGACTTTTCTTTTCTTTTGCGAGACGGGTTTTGTCTCGGGGGAAATAGACAATTTGTGTGTGATGATTGTCTCGTCTATTCCTGGCATGTCTGAAGGATGCCATGCGAATAGGTCTATGTTTCTCTTTAGTGTCGCCAGGATCTTTTCTCTTTCTTCTGGCTGCAGAGATGTGCCTATGTTGGTTGTTTGGTAAGTTGCTTCGCCAATTTGGACCTTTTCTAGTTCTTCAATGGGACTTACCCTTCTGTCTTGGAATTCCTCCCTTGGGTCCAGATCTAGGGGACTGATTATATTAACTCCGCCCCTTTGCGGAACAGGGCGAGCGGAGTCTGGGGTGTTGAGGGTTTTGTGTCTTATCTTCAAACTTGATTCATAGCACCGCCTCGCCAGTGCTTGATCTCGTTTTATGGTTCCTACTCTTCCATCCTCCAATGGGTACTTTATTGATAGATACAGAGTTGACATGGCTGCCTCCAGGGTGTTGAAAGCTGGTCTTCCGATGATGATGTTGTACGAAGTGAATGGGGTCTTTACTACCAAATATCGTACTTTAATGGTCTTGGCTTGGTCCTTCACTCCGAATGTTGTGAGTAGCGTGGTGTAGCCCATGACTTCTACCTGTTCGCCCGCAAAACCTACTAACGTGCCGTTGTAAGGCAGCAAGTGCTCGTTGGATAGTTGCATGGCTTTGAAGGCTTCCCAGTACATTATGTCTGCCGAACTCCCTGAGTCGATAAGTACTCTTTTCACGTCACAATTCAAGATTTGGACCTGGATCACTAGCGGGTCGTCGTCGTGTGGCATGACTTCTCTTTTGTCTTCCTTGGTGAAAGACAGATCTGGGGTGGGTGAAATGGACGTGTGACCTACAAACTTTGCTTCAAGTTCTGATCGCCTTACGTAACGTTTGTGAGCGTTACTTGATTCGCCTCCTCCAGCGAAGCCTCCTGCAATTGTGTTGACTGCTATCCTTACCTTTTCTCCTTCTGGATTTCCTTCTTGGTCTCTTTGTGGGTCTCTTCGCGCTTTCGGGACTACGATTTTCCCGTTGGCGGCGTCATCCAGGAACTTCCTTAAATGGCCGCTCTTTATCAACTCCTCGATGAGGTCCCTCAATCTGAAGCACTTTTCGGTGTCATGTCCTTTACACCTGTGATATGCGCACCACGCATTCGTGTTCTGCCCTAACTGGAATTCCCTTCCTCTTTGAGGAGGTAATCTAGTGAGTCCTGCTTCCAGTATTTCGTCAAGGATATAGACTCTTGCTCTGTTTAAAGGCGTGTACTATTTTTCTGGGAATCTGTCCATGTCTCGTCTCACTTGCTGACGGTAAGGTTTCCTTTGGGAATCATGTCCTCTGTGATCTGGTTGACGCCGTCGCGGTGGATATGTGTCTGGGACTTTGTTGTTCTTGTTGGATGGCTCTCTCTCTCTTGCGTCCCTAGACCTTTTCTCGGCGTTACTTTCCTCGCCTTTGATGTAACATTCTGCCCTCTTGATGATCTCCTGCATCGAGGTCACTGGCTTCTGAGCCAGGGATTCGTTGAAATGGCCGGCTTTTAAACCGTTATGGAATGCTGCTACGAATATTTCCTGGTTAGGATTAGATACTTTGATGGTTGCTTCGCAGAATCTGGCCAGATATTCGCGCAGAGTCTCGGCGTAGTTTTGGCGAGTAGTGAACAGGCTGGTGGCGGTGACCTTGATATGTTTTGATCCTGAGAACTGTTGGATGAATTTGCATTGGAAATCCAACCAATTTTCAATGGAGTTCTTTGGCAAGTTCATATACCATCTCAACGCTGCCTCCTTCAAGGTTCCTGAGAGTAGTTTGCATTTCAGGTGTTCTGCGGCGCCTATGATGGCGGTTTGTGTCCCGACTGCCATTAGGTGTTCGGTAGGGTCGGTTTTTCCGTCGAACGTCGGCAGGTGCGGTGTTTTGAAATTTTCTGGGACTCTAGCATCCCATAAGGCTTGTGCGAGGGGTTGAGAATCGTTTATTTGATCCTCATCGTGATCGCTTTCTTTGTTGGCTTTCTCTTGGTTCAAGGTTGTTATCTGGGCTTGAAGTCGCCTGAGTTCATTGACGGCTTCGGTTAGGGTCATCCCTGAGCCAGGAGTGCCATGATTTGGAGTTTCCCCTACCATTTGGGGGGATTCCTGTCTGCAATGTGTGGTAGGCTGGGAATCTTTTTACCGCAGCCCCACGGTGGGCGCCAAAATGTTCTGGTGAACAAATAAGGGGGTGATAAATAAATGGATCGTATGTGAGAAATGAGAAATTTCTTATTAAATTTTTTGTGAACCCTTTATAATGAAGCATAAGCTCCTATTTATAGATTTCTCTGGGTAGCAGTTGTGGAATACCACGATCATGGATACCCCATGATCGAGGCGGTTTCTTCTTCCTCCTCCGTCTCCCACGTGGTGGTGATGGGTGGTTATGCTCCTGTTTCGGTGATGATTGTGGTAACAGAGGGTGGTTATCTCCGTATACAGCGAGATGTACATACTGGGTCTTCATAGGGGCATTTGTATCTGAGGCGAGGGCGCCATCCATGTGGCGTGTCGCCTCCGCCTTGCTTTCCCGCCAAGTTTGTTTGTTTGAATTTGATAGGTTGTATAATTGGGTCATTTGATCATTGGGCCTATACCACTTATTTTTGGGCCTTTGTCCAGTCCAGTGATCAACACTTGTCCGGGGATGTTTTCATTATCAATGACAAATATTAATCCCATAATTATTATGGTATATATTTATCAATAATATACATCTTCTGTATTTTTCATATAAGAGAAACAAAAATAGAGTTGTGTTTTATATAATAAAAATATAGTAAAATTGAACTATTATATAAAAAATATATTAAATTGAAAAATATAAAAATGTGATATTCAAAATCTGATCATCAAAATTCCTATTCTCATTCATTCGTAAGTCCATTAGGTGATATTGAACGGTCAAATTGGTAAAATTTGAAATGGTAGTTTTAGTCAAACTTCATGACTCTTTCATTAACCCTGGTACAACTGAAGCACTATTAACCTTAATATTTAACATTTAGAAAATCCTATATCTTACTATTAAAATGTAAAAATATATTTTGTCGGTTAAATTATATTTTGACTGATATTTGTAATCCGACTGAAGTTAATGAACCAAAACTTTTATTTAAAAGTAAAGTAAAATTTATTTTTGATTATTAAACTTTAAAATTTTATTTTGGACTATTAAATTATATATTAAATGAGACTTATAATCCCGTTCAACTAAAACACCATCAATCATAAATTTTTTAATATTAAACTTTAGATATAAAAGTTCAAAATTTAATTAAACTTTACATATTTAAAATTTTGAAATTTTACAATCATTTGTTAACAGTTCCCGTCGTTTCATTTAATTTGATTAAAATATATAAAATGATTTGGTTAATAAAAATTAGGGATGACAATGGATAGAGTATGAGTAGGATACTATAGTCCTCATTTTCATACCCGCAGTTTGAAAAAAATACTCGTACCCATCTCTATAGTCGCATGGGTGACAATTTTTGTCTCTGTCCCCATACCCTATCGGTACCTAATCACCCATACCCGTACCCGTTACAAGCATTTTTGCTAAAAATAAATTGATCAATTATAAAATATTATATCATTTTAATATAATTAATTTTTTTTGGCTAAACTGTACTTTTGGTCCCTTACGTTTATTTTAGGTTTGAATCAGGTCCCTTACGTTTTAAAAGTTTCAATTTGGTCCCTCACGTTATCAATTTTTGCATTAGTTAGTCCATTACGTCAAATATTTCACTAAATTCGTTTGATTTTTACACGTGGCTGACGGTTTGGACACGTGGACGTTATTTTGGACACGTTGGCACTATTTTGAACACTTTTTTTGGGACCAATTCCATTATTATAAGTAATATATATTATTTTTAATTATTTCTTTTTACTTAGTTAGCATCCCAAATGGCACCGAACATGTCCAAAATAGTGTCCATGTGTCCAAACGGTCAGTCACGTGTAAGGATCAAACGGATTTAGTGGAAAATTTGACGGAAAGGACTAACTAATGCAAATGTTGATAACGTGAGGGACCAAATTGAAACTTTTAAAACGTAAGGGACCTGATTCAAACCTAAAATAAACGTAAGGGACCAAAAGTACAGTTTAGCCATTTTTTTAAAGATTTTAATGTTGACTCATGAAAATTATAAACAAAATTATTAGTAATATCATGTTAAAATTGATTTATCTGTTGACATATTTGTATTATGTTATAAATAAATATTTTTATTAAAAATGTGTAATACTATAATAATGTTGTATTTTTAAAATTGATTTAGATATATTATTATATAAAAATATAATTAAAATAAATAAATATATACTATATGTGTGTTTGGGGCGGGGTGAGTACTAAAGTACTCGTACTCACACCCATATCCGTTCAATTTTGTGGGTAATTACCTATACGCATGCCCGTGGTAACAACCAAACCCATTATTCAACAATTCATACTTGTAGAAAATATTTTTCAGAATACGCAACAGAAAATATTTTTCATAATACCCATTATTCAACCACTTGGTCCAATTTACTGGTTTTGTGTTTTTCTTTTCTTCGTAAGCCAGATATCCTTTACGCGCAATTGCAGAGAGTAATCCCTCGAGCTTGACTTTGTGGAATCTAAATAGGTGGCAAACTCTCTATAATGTTAGTCCAAGTACATGCACTGGTTTCCGTGTTTTTATTTATCTCTTCTCTATTTCTCTCCTACCAACCAAGGCATTAGAGTTTTATGTCCAAGTTAAGAATAGAGATCGGTGTCATCTCATCTAAGTGTTTGTGTGTGGTTTTGTTGTGCATGTTTTATTTAATCAAGAAATAAAAATGGTGTTTAATGAAATTTTATTTTTATCAATTAAGTTGGTCCAATAACAATAAAGTTTAATTAGAATACTTGCGGTCAACCAATTAAAATCATCATTTAAGACACATCACTTAAGTGTTAAAAGTAGAAAAAATCACATAAAATATTTCTAATTAATAATTAATTTCTTCCCATATTTATTTTAAGATTTTTTCTCCTTTTATCTTTTATACCTAATTTTCTGATCTTCTCTTTCGCACCACACACCCACCGGTACGACAGTACCTCTTCTTTTTTTTTTTTTAAGATCAAAAGGTGGCTGCAAAGAGCAGACCACACCAAAACTATATTAAAAGAGAGCAATATATACAAGTAGAGGGGACCAAACCAAAACTCTACTAAGCATTACAAATTCTAAAACTAGGCAAACCTAGCTTGTTGCCAGCAAGAGCAACAAAAAGAAAATCAGGAACAGAAGACCAAGATGTGTAGCCAGGAGCATTCAAACCAAACTTTGCTAAGAGGTCAGCCACACCATTTCCTTCCCTGTAAACATGAGTGATAATGCATTTCATTTGACCAAGCATAACCAACATATTTTCCCATCTATTCCTTAGTAACCAGGCAACAATTTTGTTGGGATTTCTAAAAGCATTAACCACTAAGGAAGAATCAGATTCTAACCAAAGGTTAGTCCAATTATTAGCAAAAGCAATCTCAATAGCCCTTAAAGCACCACTCGGCTCAGCAGAATAAGATGAAGCCACCCCTAATGGCTCAGCAAAAGCAAGCAAAAACTCAGCATCAGAATCTCTAAACACTCCACCACAAGAAGCAATGCCTGGATTACCACTAGAAGCTCCATCAATGTTGCATTTAATCCAAGAGACAAGAGGAGGTTGCAATATGATTTCCTTAATAACCATAGCCAGAGGATGATGAATTGTAATACCAAAGAACTTCAAAAAGGAAAAGTCTCTAATGGAGTTTGAAGAGGATTTTTTGGTGTTGTTACCTGATAAAGCAGTGTTGGAGATGATCAAAGAGATAGCACTCTGCCAGGAAATAAAGGAGTTATTGAATCTTGATTGATTACGAGCAAGCCAAATTCTATTCAACAAATTCACAATAGCAGCAGTCATAGTAACTTTACTCTGAGGAGACCATTGCAATTCACAAAGCTTCCACATATCCTCCATGGATGAGAACTGAAGCACCTGATTAATACAGCCGGCAAGCCAAGACCAAAGTTTGATTGCATAAGAACATTCAAAGAAAATGTGGAAAGAAGTTTCCACATGACTGTTGCATAGATTACACATCGAAGGAATAAAACAGCCTCTTAACATAAGATTTTCATTAGTTGGAGTTTTTCCATGCATAATTCTCCAGACTAGCAGAGATTTTGAAGGTGGAATATCCAAGTTCCAAATAACTTTAGCCCACACCAACTCCTGATGTTGTATAAGCTTGAACTGGTAAGCTTCCTTAAGCTGCAAGTCACCATCATCAGTGTGTTTCCATAAAATCTTATCTTTAGCAGGGAAACTAGGTATAGAAACTTGTGACACAATAGAGATCAGATTTGGGTATAGAGTAGTTAATTGAGGAGGAATCACCCAAAGGCCATCAACAATAAAATCACTAACAGTAGAAACTAATGACTGACTGATGTGATCTGGTAAATTAAGCTGCTCTGAGATAGATAAACCACACCAGCAATCATTCCAAAAACTAATATCCTCACCATCCCCAAGAAGCCATGCAGAATTATCCATAACAACTGCAAATTCATTCTTAATGCTACTCCATATGGAAGAATAAATGTGATGATTTATAGTTCTTCTAGTCCTCATAACTCTATCCCTTAACAGAGATGCCCAGGAGCTTTGAGAGTTAATAAGAGTCCAACACAGCTTGAGATTTGTAGCTGAGTTTAACTTAGATAAAGATCTAAGATTTAAACCACCTTGTGAATAGGGCAAACACATTTTTTTCCAAGAAACAGTTACTAACTTTCTTTTGTCAATATCACCACTCCAAATGAAGTTTCTAATAGCCCAATCTTCTCAATACGTCAATTTGTGCAAGGTTGGTTTCTTCCATAGCCCATATGTAAAAATTGAACCAAATCGTTTTATATATGTAAAGGGCAGCACATGAGCATTATTTTTTAACGTAGTAAAAAAAAGAATTTTTAACATAGTAATAATATAAAAAATATTATGATTGTAATTTATTTTTTGAAATTAATATAATAAATGATGTGGTATATTAGGAAAAATTTAATTTGGTTTATCTATTTTTAAAACTAGAGTGATGTGTTGTAGGTTTGCAGCCACATTATGTACCAAAAAAGTAGTCATTTATTAGCCACATTATAACAATTAAAAAGAGAAATCAGAGAGAGAATGTGCCGTCATTTTCCTTTCTTTTGTGCCTTTTATTTTTCATTTTTACAGTACTACAGTATTTCACCTCTCCACCTCTGGCAAAGCAGCCATGTCCTACTTCTATTCTTCTACACACAATGTCTCGCTGTTTAAAAAAAAACTGAGAATGTTCATAACAACATTCTAAAAACCAAAAATTCTAAAAACTAAACTTGAGAAATTAAACTCAGAAATCACATAGCAACATTGAGCAAACATTAAAAACATAATAAATCAAGCAAGATTCAAAAATCTCAAACTCAAACTCATGAATTTGTTATAAAAAAACTCATGATTTTTTATCACTCATCAAATTCCAACATCAAGTTGCTGCTTCTTCAACGAAAATTGATAATGAAAGTTATTGTTTCTTCTTCTACTGTTCATTAACGAAAATTGACAACAAAAGCTTCAGCAATGAAAGTTGCGAAAAACAATAGCCTTTTAATTTCAACTATTTGTGAATCATTCAACCACTCTTCCAATTTTTGTGTTTAGAATTCTTAGTTTGATACTTTGCAATTCAGATCTTAAAAATTTGAGAAGGGGGAGAGAAGATGCAATGAGAAAGGTCAATTGTCAAGAAAAGAAAAAAAGAAATATCATCAGGTGTAGCTACTACATACCAAGATCTTTGAACACTCACTTGATCTATGAGGGTACACATAGTGGTCTGCACTGTATAATCTGACATGGCAAAGGAAATATTAATGCTGCAATATGATTGGCCAGCTAAATGACTTTTTCAATGCAGTCAATTTGCCAACTTCACCATAGAATTCCCCTTGTCATAAACCTTTAAAAGATGTGTAGAAAAAGGAAAGAAAGAGATGGTAATGGCAGGAGGTATTCTCATGGTGAGAATATCATTGCTTTACCATTTACTTATTTCTATAGGAGAATATTCTCCGATGAATTTTTCTCCAAAGACGATTAATACACTTTCATAAGGGTTTTATGTAATTCACAAAATTCCTAATATTCAGTTTTTCTAATTCATTCATCCTTGAGCATGTTAAAACTCATCACCAATTTTAAAGAAATATTCTAAATGTTAGACATCTTTTATCTTTTATATATTCTACAATGAATAATAAATTCTCTAGTTATTTCAACAACTTAAAACCAAGCTCGAATTCACAAACCAAGATGTTGGCATTGGCAGCAGATTTGAGGTGTCAAAAATGCTTCTATTACGTGATAGAGCCGTATGACCCCTGAACACTGTTCAGAACAAAGAAAAATTCGTAATAACAAGAGAGAGAGAGATAAAATACATAAAACTGAAGAGAAAAAAAATAAAACACAAACATTTAGGATAGTCCAGACATCCCACTAAATATACGCCATCCTTACAAATTGTTCCCGGTTTTTTCGAAAAAAAAGTTCCTAGTTTTTTTGGAAAAAAAGTTCCGATTTTTTTTCGGGAAAAAAAGTTCCCGATTTTTCAGAAAAAAAAGTTCTCGATTTTTTCGGAAAAAAAGTTCCCGGTTTTTTTCGGAAAAAAGTTCCCGATTTTTTCGGGAGAAATTTTTCCGGTCTTTTTTCCGCTTATTTTTTTAAGAAAAAAGTTCCCATTTTTTTTGGGAATTATTAAATATTTTTTTTAAAAATAAAATAAAATACAGTTCATAAATTTAAACTGGTTTTGAACCGGTTATAAACTGAATTGTAACTGTTTTTAAAAAGTGGTTCAGTTCAAAACTGTATTAAATGGTTCAGTTTAAAATATGGTTCAGTGCAGTTCGAACTACAGTTTGGTTCAGTTAACTAGATTTTTAAACACCCCTACTTACAATATTAAAGTCTAAAATAGATAAAAGATTTAAGTAATATTAACTCGGCAGATTAACCATCCGAAAAACATACCACTGTCTTCTTTAAAACCATTTTTGAATCATTGCATTCACTACATTGTTTAACACTCATTCTGCAAGGTGTCAAACTTAGTAACATGACACCTCCGATAATTCTTTATCGGATAATCGTATTACAAAATCAACCGTTGGATTCAAAGCTATTATTATATAGATCATGTTTATAAAATTTAACATCAATCGGAAACCATTTGATGGGTTAAAGAGAAGGATAAAAATTAACGGTTTTGACGAAGTTTTGTAAGACGTTGGTTTTTATGCATCTCATTGACATATCAAATGATTTCCGATTGTTGTTAAATTTTATAGAAATGATCTATATAATAATAGCTTTGAATCCAACGGTTGATTTTGTAATACGATTATCCGGTAAAGAATTATCGGAGGTGTCATGTTACTAAGTTTGACACCTTGGTGTCATTTGATCCTGACCCTAAATAAAATTTTACAAAGGAAAGATTTGTTGTTGCGGATGGCTGGAAACTAATAACCGGAGGCATGTCGTGACATGAACTAAGGAATTATCCGCAATATTGCGCAACTCCCCAAGAGTACAACCGGTTCTTCTCGGCGATAAACATACCGAGGCTATCAAGACACGAGAATATCAACAAGGTAGTTAACTCAGACAGATAACTCAGACACTCTCAAAAAATAAAAACTTAAAAATTGAGACTTATAATGATATATGCTAATATTATCTCAAAACCTTTTCGTTTTTCCGGGTTGATATTTTGATACATGATAGTTTGTATATATAACACAAAAACCTTTTCCTTGATGATACTGAATAAATAACAAAACGGTTTCACTTTCATTGGTCATTATAATCTTATTAATGATAAAATAATTAAGCAATAATATTGAGGTTGTTGCTATTTAAAAGGCACGTTACAAAACTTTCTTTATTAAAGACTAAGTCAATAACCAACTAGAAAAAGGTTAAGTAATTTAATAGAATATGAATTATTTTCCAATAAACAAATATTTTATATTTTTTACTCAAAATTATGAGACATAACAAAAATTAAACTTTTGAAATATAATCAAAATTTACAACAATCCCCCACATATTTCAAAAGTTTAAATCAATGAATAAATAAAATTGTTTTTAAAACATTGCCTGAGTAAACATCGTAGATGTAATGCATCAGAACAGTGTAGCAAGCTATGTAACCTGTCCCTAGACTGATAGACTTAACACACAGTGAATTGGTTTTGCAAGCAACGGAACCCAAGACACTTGATGTGTGTTAGCGGTCTACCAATCACATTACACCCCCACAATTCTTGTGTTACGCGGTGTGGCGCATTTAGGCCGTGCGCGTGTCTGGTATTCATGAGTGCTCTAGAGACCCGCCACAGTCTCATGCAAGCGGCCCCACTCGACACTCATATAGGTGATTCCATCCAGTGTATGCTGCATCCATACACCACCCATAAGGGCTATGGTAATCATTAAAAGTCTTCAAGACTTACCCGTCAATTTTTTTTTTAATTTAGCACTTCTCATAGCCATTATCATTACTCTTAGGAAATGGACAAAATTTCAGTGCTAACATAACTAACAAGTAATTTGTTTTTCCCATTGAACTTTATTCATGGGGTCTCCAATCACAAAGGTTGGGTTTCCGTTAGTTGTCGTTTTCAAGTGGCATAGTTCATTCCTATAAATTTTCTTCCCAGGGGTTTAGCATACGGATCCGCTCTATTCACAAATATTGACTAAGACGTCTCAAAGTCAATTAATCTCATATTTTCTTGAGTCTATATAATAAACTCAATTTTCACAATAAGTTTATACAAGTCTGCTTATATGGCTACTAAGCGACAACTTATTCATCAATAAAATAAATCTACTTATAGATTTATCTCATTGGTTAATATCCAATTAACATCATCATTGCATTATCAAAAACATACAATGGTTTATCCTCTAAAAATAATATCACAATACACATGATCATATATTCAAATATTTCGTGAGTTTAAACGTCACAAAATATTTCTACAATAAACTGATTAATTGGATAATACACTAGCCCTCCAATTATAAATTTGTTATACAAGTCTACTTAGAATACTTTCTAAGCGACACCCCCACATTGGATAAATGTGATTTCATTTGTGGATTTATCACACAAGCTTACTTGAATAATTTTTAAGTGATAACACTCACAATAGAGAATTGAATCTCAAATATATATTTTTATGCAAACAACTCTCATGATACATCATTGTATTGTTCTAATACAATGGCTAATCCACATTATACCATATAATATTTTATGGTATATTTCAAATATCTTTACTCGAGTAGCAATAGGATCATAAGAGATACTCAATATTTTAATTTAAAAATATTTAAACTTCCTAACAAGCTTCCCAATATACTTATGATAGAATTATATATACTATCACACATCCTTATAATCATATGCTACAAATCACATTTGATTTTTTTTTCCTGTAATACACATCATTTTACATGGCTCCTTTTCCTTTAAATAAAGGTTAACATCATAACATGTATAGTCAATAAAACCATCACAAGTAAAATGCATCCGTTAAGAAAATTTCAATTAATAGCATTTTACGTTGAACCTTTCTCTCTGTCACTCTTCAAACATGAGTGCATCTTAATATTAAATAATTTAAATTAGTTCATCCATTCTCTAGTTACCATGCTCAAAATTAAATCACATAAGCTCAAACTAGCAGAGCCACATAACACTCAAAATTGGTAAATAACATGATAAGGATGTATATTTCCACATTTATACCACACAAAGAGATAAAGGTCTTTCAAGAAGATATTACCAATTTATCAAATAAATTTTTAACTATGCAAATACGATGGCTATATTCAGATAGGAGCATAGTAAATCATTTCCAACTTTCAACTACTTCATGGCATATCATCTCATTATTGAGAGTAAAGAAAATTAAAACTATTTGACTAAGAATACCAATGATCAAATTGAAGAATAGTTCCTCAAAACAAATTTTTATCCACAAAAATATTTCTTAAGAGAACAAGATAATATGTCTTAACAAAAGATTTTAATCATCACAAAAATAAATCACACAATTCTCATCCGAAAAATAAATTATCAATTATAACATATAATAATCACTATATTTCTAGACAAATTCAACTCGGTCACAAATTCACCATAAAAATTAAAACTTAGGAGGTTTAAAGGTTATAGAATTTGTACCTGACCCCTTGTTGATGATTTCAAGGGGAGAAAAATATTACACTTACATAGAAAGTCTATCACACCATGCTCCAGTTCTTTTAGCATGGCAACCCCCACATTTTTGCGTCATAAAATAATTAGAGAGAAAACAGAAAACCGCATCGGTAGCGTAGATGACTATCACCGGAGTGCCGGTAACGATAGAAAGTGTGGAACCACAAATCTAGTTGCCATTGTTATAATTCTCTCTAGCCATAATTCCTTAGATTGTTGTTGCGGATGGCTGGAAACTAATAACCGAAGGCGTGTCGTGACACTGAACTAAGGAATTATCCGCAATATTGCGCAACTCCCCCAGAGTACAACGGGTTCTTCTCGGCGATAAACATATCGAGGCTATCAAGACACGAGCATATCAACAAGGTAGTTAACTCAGGCAGATAACTCAGACACTCTCAAAGAATAAAAACTTAAAAATTGAGACTTATAATAATATATGCTAATATTATCTCAAAACCTTTTCGTTTTTCCAGGTTGATATTTTGATACATGATAGTTTGTATATATAACACAAAAACCTTTTCCTTGATGATACTGAATAAATAACAAAACGGTTTCACTTTCATTGGTCATTATAATCTTATTAATGATAAAATAATTAAGCAATAATATTGGGGTTGTTGCTATTTAAAAGTCACGTTACAAAACTTTCTCTATTAAAGACTAAGTCAATAACCAACTAGAAAAAGGTTAAGTAATTTAATAGAATATGAATTATTTTGCAATAAAAAAATATTTTATATTTTTTACTCAAAATTATGAGACATAACAAAAATTAAACTTTTGAAATATAATCAAAATTTACAACAAGATTCAGAGAAGCATAAATAACTACCTTGGAAAATGAGGGGCCATTGCATCTAAAAGTTTCCTTTTGGATACTTTTACCTGCAGATATGAATTAATGAATAGTTAATGAAAAAAATCATATAGCAAGATTACATGGAAAACCTATCATTTTTCTTTAACATATGTGATTTTAGACATAATGTAATAGGAGCATACATGATTGAAACATGTACATGTCACCGATTTATATTTATCTAAAACATCTTCAGCAATTGTGGAACCATCAATGATTGTTTTTATGTCAGATTTCATATCTCTTCTAAACGATGGTCTCCATATTTTATTAACGTAGCAGCTGACACATCATAGAGTAGAAAAATGCAAAACAAAATGTGGGTTAGGTTCATAGACTCTTTTAAGAATGACATCACTTAAACATGTGACTTGGTAAATAGAGTGACTCTAATTTAGTGTGTTGCATGTTCTTTCAAAAATAAGAGAGAAATTTTAAATTTAAATGAATTACTTACAGCATAGAATCATATCCTTTTAGAAGTGCCTCACCCTACACAGGTACAATTTAGAGAACTAAATACATTAGCACAACTATGAAAAAAAGTCATCAAGCACTAACATTAACAAAAGCTTTAACAAAACTTATAATATTGTGCAGCCTAGAAACAATAAATAATTAATAAGAGTGTTATTGAGACACATAAAACACATATGTTCAAAATGTTAGAACAAAGAAACTCAAGCAAAGACAAGAACACCACTCACTTTAGTGGTACACACGCATGAACTGCTCAAGCTTTGTTAAATTACTCACACACTTTGCATAATTTAAAATTGAGATAAGAATGAGAGTTGGAAGAGGAAGGAGAATGTATTGCATTACTCACAGTTTTTACTTTGTTAAGGCATATATACATGGGTTACTTGCACACTAAGCAACCCAACGAACTCTAACCAACTCTGATTACTAACAATCTTAACAAATTTTGTTACACCATAATTTTCTTTCTTATTTCACTCTTTCTTGTTAGTTAAGTAACACCAAAGTATAATGAATTATACATTTTAACACGGAGTACAAACATCGTCTTACTTCTATGGTTTCAGATGACGTCATGCTTAGGTACTTAGACGCAAGTATTTGCATCTGATGAGTGGTTAATGGTTGTGGAGGATTATGTAACTCTATCCTTCGTATTAATACTTCTTTGACCTGAATGGAAACAATTTATCAATGATATGATTCAGTATAATGTGTCATAGAATAGAAGCCTACTTAGTTATAGAGTGAGATCCTCAACACTTAAATATTTTGCTCTTCCAATTCATGGTAATTCGAGAATGTTTCTTTTTTTGTAATTCTATAATTGATAGATTAAAGAAACACCTATCTTGGTGGGAATAATGAAATCTTTCTATGAGTGATCATCTTGTTATTCTCATAGTTGTTATATATGCGCTCCTAATTTACTTAGTTTCTTACTTTAAGTTTGTTACAAATATACCTTTTAAAATTGAATCTTTGTGAAAATTATTTTTAGGGGGGATGATAGAAAAAATTATAGAAACTAAACGGAATTAGGTGTGTCTAGTAAGAGAAAATGTGGGTTAGGTATGTCTAATGCACGACTTTTTAATTGTGCAATGTTAGTAAAATAGTCTTGGAGATTAAGAGTGGATAAGAATAGTCTTTGAATTAAAGTTTTGGAAAAAAATAATACAGATTTATAAATGGTATTGTGGTTTCGAGTTTAGGTAGTGATTTAGTGTGATGGATAGATACTCAATGGGTTGGGTATGTGGTCAGGCTTATTTTGACATATCTTTTTTTATTTTGTACTAGTAAAATAAAGGTGCTCGTTAACTTTTGTTGTTTATGGAAATAATGAGCAATTTATTACTCGAGTAGAATAATTTGGAAACAATTTATCAATGATATGATTCATAAACTGTTAGTTCTATTTCAAGGGACAAACAGTATAATGTATTAGAAACAAAAGTAAAACATACTATTGCTGATTTCCCATTGCACTTGTTTAATAATGAATTAGTCATTTCTTCACTAGACATCTTCTGTCTGCCACTTGAATTAGTTTTTACCCAAATTAATTATTCGTAAATTGCAACAGAAGTTATAAATAAATCAAATTATTTATCTTACGGATTTACGAAAGAGTTTGACAAGTGAGAAAATTCAAGGAACCAAGAGTTTGATGGCCGATATGTTTGTCAGTCCAAGTGCCTTTGCACAATGTAGCTCAGAGTAGGAACTGGCGTAGAAATGAAAACAATGAAACGTATTAATATTGAAACACAATAAATCAATACATTAAAATACCACAACAAAAATATTACCAGACAAAGACCAAATGGCAAATTATGAGTTTCATTGTTCTGATCCGAATCTATTTGAAAAGCTCGAGTCAGAAGGTTGGTTTGCAATCGGGTAAAAGAAGTACCAACCCGAAAATCAATTTCATACCAAAAAAACAACATAAATATCATTAACTGTTTGTGAGAAGGGAAAATTATTCATAAAATCAATAACATCAAATTATTGTTTAAATTGGAAAATAAATACTCACAGTCTGGTACGCGCAACAAGAAATAATTTTGAGTCAAGAGCAATTGTGTTATCTAGCGCCCGAAGGATTTCGCTACAACAAAGCACCCGACAATATTATATAGATAGGTACTTTTGAAACTAGAAAAATCATTTTGATTAGTTGGATATCTTTTATGAAAAATGTTGAAGGTTACAAACATTTATTCCGTGAATTCTCATGAATGACTATACATTACAAAGGAATAAAGACATTACCTATATTTTCTTCTTATTTCAATCCTCTCAAATCGTAAAGACATTATTTTGATACTATATTAGTTATCATCATGTTCATAGAAATAAAACTATATAAATAATGTTTAGAAAAATCTTTCTGTTCTAAAATAGTGACAAGTGTGCATTTTTGCCTTTCTTCTCTAATTTCATCCGTAATAAATAACACTACTCTATCAAACAAGCACGTGTACAAAGTTGCAGAGAATAGAGTATAAAAAGAATATACTTTTATACATAAAACAAAAACAAACATGCGAGTCATAGAAGAACACTGAGCTCTCTGGATACATAAATCTTCTTCTTGAGGCCATGTCTTCCTACAAGCATCTAGACAGATGTCATATACATCACCGACAATACTTTCTCCTTCAGCATCACAATCGAACCACAAAATAAATTGCATTGAAGTGGAAGCAAGTAGCCTCACTAATCTCTCAATTTTATAGTTGTTCTGTAAAATAGAGAAACATTATTCATTATCTTTAGTATTAATAAGTATTTTCCAATAAAGTATAAAAAGAAATAAGATATTACATGAGGTACAAATCTCTCGATGGTAGCGTAGTAGAGATCCGATAAATTTTTCACATTTTTCCAATTAATGTTGTAATGTACTTTATAGCGCAAATCTTTTATTTGACCGTTCATAGGGACAAAACACATGGAACAATTCTGTATGTAATCAAAGTCATAAACAAAGTTGTAATACATCGCTCCATCTTCCCATGTTTGTTTAATGTGACCGCCTTTGTTTAAATCTTGCAAATGGATAGCAAGAGAATGTACAGCTGCTGATGTTTCGGTGATGTGTAAAACATTGCCGACATAATCTAAGATGTTCATTTCCTTGTACATATTGTTTGAACAGTGGAAGCAAGTAGCCTCATTAATCTCTCAATTTTATAGTTGTTCTATAAAATAGAGAAACGTTATTCATATCTTTAGTATTAACAAGTATTTTCCAATAAAGTATAAAAAGAAATAAGATATTACATGAGGTACAAATCTCTCGATGGCAGCGTAGTAGAGATCCGACAAATTTTTCACATTTTTCCAATTGTTGTAATGTCCTTTATAGCGCAAGTCTTTTATTTGACCGTTGATAGAGACAAAACACATGGAACAATTCTGTATGTAATCAAAGTCATAAACAAAGTTGTAATACATCGCTCCATCTTCCCATGTTTGTTTAGGGGCCCGGAATGTTATAGGAATCATGAGGTGTTTTTGTTTGTTGGTCGGCGAAGGAAATCATGGGGTGTTTTTGTTTGGCTTAAATATGCTTTTGGTCCCTGCAATTATGCCTTATTTTGAAAAGAGCCCCTGTAAAAAAAAAAAATTTGATTTTAGTCCCTGCAATATTTCAAAACTTTTAAAATAACCCCTGGCCTAAAAGTTTTGAGATATTGCAGGGGCTATTTTAAAATTTTTGAGATATTGCAGGGACTAAAATCAATTTTTATTTTTTTTACAGGGGCTCTTTTCAAAACAAAGCATAATTGCAGGGACCAAAAACATATTTAAAAAGTGACATGTCATCAAGAAATCCAGGCCACGGGCTATTTTAAAAGTTTTGAGATATTGCAGAGACTAAAATCAAAATTATTTTTTTACAGGGGCTCTTTTCAAAACAAGGCATAATTGCAGGGATCAAAAACATATTTAAGCCTTTTTGTTTTCATCATCATCTTCATAAATTCAAATTGAGATTTTGTAGTGATGAAGGGAAAAATAAATTATTTTGAGAAATGTGTTTTCTTTTAGCTGTCAATGCAATGCATAAGGAAGGGTTGAACACTTGAAAGAATTTGTTTGGAATAAGAAAGTGTTGAATCCTTAGACAAATTGGATGGAAGTGTTAAAATAATTTGTTTGGAATAAGAATTTGATGTTAACTTTTATAAATTGGAAAGTAAAAATGAAATCCAACAAGGTTGGGTATGTTGGGAGATTTGATTTTTGGAATTTAGGGTTTTTGTTTGGTTATTTAAGATTTTTATATAAGTTAATATTTTTGCAATTTTGGATTTTTTTATATTTCTTTTGAAATTTGGAGTTTGAATTATGAAGTTATGAAAAAAATATGAAGGATTGAGGAAGAAAATGAATAAATGATGAAGGAGTGGAGGAAGAAGATGAAGAAATAAAAACAAAAATTTGTTGGTGATGGTGCACTGTTAGATCAGGTGGACATGCAAAATCTAATGATTGTTTTTATTACAAAAAGATCCAACGGTTAAGATTAAAAAATATATTGAGGTATATAGTGGATCACCTACAATGTTGATCCACGTAATACATTTGTGGTTGATAAATTAACGGAAGGGACCAATGTGATAAACATTGATATATTTAAGGGACTAAAGTGAAACTTTTTTCTTTATTGACCAATATGAAACCAAAAATATATTTAAGGGACCAACAGACTAATTAAACCTTTGTTTTATTAATTTTTAATTAAATTATTTTAAAAAATACTAAAATATGACATGGCAAAATAATTAATTTTAATTGGATAAATGTCCGAAGTTAATATAAGCGTGTATATCCTTTTTTTTAAGGGACAAATATAAATTACCTTTGAGTAACTAAAATACCAATCAAAAAAAAAAAAAGACCAATGCAGCAAAATTAGCTTTCAATTTTAAAAAATAAATTGAATCACACTTTTATATATATATTATTGAGTTAATAATTTTTTTAGACAACTTACATCTATTAAAAAATAAAACAAGGCCAACTACTTGTAAAAAAGAAAAATATCTTCCTCACTCACATCACATTACAAACACTAAATTAGAAACTCTCAAACTCTCTCGCCTTCATAGTCACAGTCGCAAATAACATTCTATCAAGCATTGTATTGATTTTTTGTTTCGATTTACTATCAAGCGTTACTTTGCTCTACTTGTTTGTGATTAATTCTGATTTTCATTTTTGTTATGTGATTTTCTTTTTCCAACTCTCAAGAGTTTTTTTACTCTAATCTCATGTTATTTTTTATTTTTGACATGGCAAAATAGTTAATTTTAATTGAATAAATGTGCAAAGTTAATATAAGCGTGCATATCCTTTTTTTTAGGGACAAATATAAATTACCTTTAAATAACTAAAATACTAATCAAACAAAGAAAAGACCAATGCAGCAAAATTAGCTTTCAATTTAAAAAAAGAATTGAATTACACTTTTAAAAAAAAATAGAGTTTTGTAAAAACGGAACATTGTATCACTTCTTTAATCATTTTCACTCAATGTTTTAAGAACCGGACCGAAGATCGAACCAGTATGGCTTCCGGTTCATGGGTCAACCGTTTGGACTGGTTCAACCGTTATGAAATCGGATAATTAATAAATAAAAATATATATTTTTAATTATAAACTTATACATGCTTAATACTTATTTTTTACTAATATACATCTATAAAAAGAGGTAATTGGGAAATTTTTTTTTCCACCCCTACAATTAACTCTTTACCCCTACAATTTTTTTAATATTCCCGTTTTACCCTTTGTTTATTATGTTATTTTTTACAATGTCCTTTTTTCTCCACTTTAACCACATTCCACCATCACCATATACTGCTACAAATTGCAGCCTTGCAAAACATGTAGTGCAGTCTCAACTCTCAACTACTCCCACAGTGTTGACATACCGGTACATAATTCTCAAACCGGTACACTCAGAAAGAAATACCGGTACACTTGTTGTTAATTCTCAAACCGGTGTAGTTTGAAAAGTGTGTCAGTACTTTTGGAATTTTTTTTCTATACCAGTACACTTGTGAAAAGTATACTGGTATTATAACAAAAGTACATTTGTAGATTTACCATACCAGTACACTTGTGAAAAGTGTTCCGGTATTAAAAAACATTTGATTTTGCAGATCACTAAACCGGTACAATTTTTAAAAAAGTGTACCGGAAAACAAAATACCTTACTGGAACAGTGTTTTGCAGGATGTACAATTTACCAAAAAAGTATAAAATGAAAAAGTATAAAATAAGGATAAAATGGGAATATTTCAAAATATGTTGGGGTATAGAGTTATGTTGGGGTTGAAAAAAAAATTTCCAGGTAATTGATAGTAAAAATTAGGCCCAATTTGTAAAAAATAATAAATAGCCCAATAATGTTTACTTTCAAACAGACAACCCTAACTTAGAGCCACAACTCGTATCACTCACCCATTGTTTTTTGAAAGAAAACGTAAGGTTTGCTCATGAAGGTTCACACGAAGCAATCTCACTTTTTCTGTTGCAATCTCACACGAAGCCTAATCACTTCATTGCTGACTCTCACTCCCTCACAAATGTCGTCATTCTTCACCCTCACGTCGTCTCACCAACAAACGCAGCATGAGAGGAGAAGCAAAATCTGTTATGCTAGGGTTTGTTCAATCAAGTTTCAGTTCTCGTTTCCCTCAAAATTAGGGTTTCTGAACTCAAAATTAGGGTTTCTGATCGATTTTTCTGTGCTTCTGTAGGGTATAGAAGAATTTGAAAATGGTGGAGAAGGGCGCCCCAGTAGAAAAGAGGAAGTTGTTACTCGTGAGTACACCATCAACCTCCACAGGCGTCTTCATGGCTGGTAATTACATCGCTTTTGATTGTTTTCAAGTTCATACATTATAGATTAATAGCTTAGGATTTTAATGTAATGTTTCTTTTTACTCAAAAGTGTAATTTGTTGTGTATATCATTCATGATTTGAAAATTGGTCTTCAAATTCACAAGCTGCTTGTGTATATCTATTATGGTACTAGTCTAAGAGCATGTTTGGATTTATTTATTTCAGTTTGAGAGAATTTATGAAAATTGTTTTTGAATTGTTCATAAGCTGCTTTCATCTTATTTCAATAAGTTCTTCAGGATTGCTAATGAAAACTACTTCTAGCTCATAGGAAATCAATTTTACTTATTTTATCTTTTGTTATAGAAAAAGGTTATGCATGAGTGCTTATTATGATCAATGAAAAAGCAAATTGCCAAACTTTTAACTGTGATCATTTCTATGTTAATTTTTTTTTTATAAGAAAACAGAATCATTATAATTTTTTTAAGCACGTATCATGAATAGAGCTTATTTCTAAAAAAGATGAAATGAAGTTATATTTTTATAAGCTATAAGCTGTTATTAAGCTATCTTTCAGAGTTTTTTATAGTAAGCTGAAAACAATTCATGCACATGTCATTAGTTATTTCATAAATTCTTTCAAACTGTCTCATAAGTCCTTATGCTTGTCAATAAGCTTATATAAGTCAATTCAACAGACCTCATTTATGTTATTAGTCTAATTATTATGTATGCTGGTCATTTGATGTTGGTGATTAATTAGTAATAATTTGTGGTTGCATGTTGCAATATAAATAGCAGTTGAGTTGGAATGCATCTGAATTGCTGCACTGTTTTGTGTGTGTAGCAGTAAACTCCTTTTTTAGCCATATTGATTTTTAACTTGAATCTACAATTATATATTATGTTGTTTCTTTATTTAAAATTGTCATTTATATTGTTTATCTTGTATTATTCATGATTTGAAAAATAGGTCTTCGAATTCACATTTTGAATCTCGATTTAACCATCATTTAACATGATTTTACTATTAATGTTATACCATGTATTGAGAGTCACATTATTATATGCAGATCAGAGGTGGCCAGCTTTGGGGGGAACGATGTGTACACATATGACTCAGATCTTGTTGCTGGTAAATGTCTTTACAAAATTGATGTTCTTACATATAGTGGAAGATACATGTTTAACGTTGGTATTGGCACAGTTCTCATGCATACAGGTTACCGTCGTCCAACAACATCTCCACCTCCTGCTGCAGCCATACAAGAGTAACGCGCAACCATTCGGGTGCTACCTCCAAAAGATTGTATCTCCATACAACCTTTTCACTATTATATTCAATAATTCCTAATTGTGTTTTAAGTGGTAATGAAATTAGAACTGGTGATATATGTTAGGATAGAAAATATAGGTTAATTAGAGTAGTTAGGAGTTAGTTAGTAGAAGTTAGTTTTGCAAGTTGATAAGTTTGTGAGGTGGTTGTTATTGTTAAGTGTTATTATTTTGGCGATTCTTAGAAAGTATTTAAATAGTCCTCAATTGTTAAAGGAAAAGATATCTTTGAATTGTTATGTTTTGTGACTAGAGAAAGGAGAATGCTCGTTTAGGGTAGCCTTGAGTGCAAGGTTATCATCTTCATTTGATTTCTTTTGTATCTTCTCTTTCAATCTCTCTACACCAATAAGAAACCCTTCATTTGTCTGCAATTTTTATTTATTTGAATATGTTTTTACACCATTATTCTAGGAATTCTTTCTTGTTTAAAGAAAGGATCTTAGCAATTGTTTTTTCTTTACATTTGATTCTTTATTTGGCCAAATCTAAAGATTTTAATTATGTATTTAACACCAGGGTATATTTCTACACTGAGAAACAACGTTCGTTCCTGTGCTTGGGGTGCTGCAATTGGCTGTAGTTATCGAAATGAACGGTGTTGCATTGTGAAGGTAGTGTCAGAAGACCTGTAAAATCTCCTATTAATATTACCAACTTAATATCTAATTTTTTTTTAATCTTCAGAAAGGAGGTGGAACTATTGATCTTGAACCT
This sequence comes from Trifolium repens, assembly GCA_030408175.1. Taxonomy (NCBI): domain Eukaryota; kingdom Viridiplantae; phylum Streptophyta; class Magnoliopsida; order Fabales; family Fabaceae; genus Trifolium; species Trifolium repens. The sequence goes on along the minus strand of CP125845.1, from coordinate 32,162,197 downwards.
TGCTTTACATATACATCAACGATTGAGCCCACCCTTGCTCCAGTGGCTGTGGAGCGGACAATGACTACCAGGGCAGCAGCTTCGGTATGTTCTAGCATCTAATAGTAAGCAAAAGTTTTGAGCTCCAAAATATAGTCAATAATATGCAATAGCTTGAACTTGATGCCTGCATTTGTGCTTCTCAATAATCCAAGCATCCATTGTGTTGATTTCTTAAAAGTTAAAAGTTTCAGCGTTTTAGGTTTTTGTTATTCGGCTTCAGAAATTGTGCATTGTTCTGTTTCGGTGTTAGTCTCCTATTGTATTAGACAGGATTCATTATTACCTTGGCCTGTTACTCTCTTATTTAAGTGCCACAGATTGATTTTGTTTTACGCATCTTAGTAGCTATTTTTAGTTCTTGGGGGCGTAGGGGGCTGGTTTGTTGGTTTGTTCTCATAGCCTCGTTCTTTGTTTTGTTTAGGGAGTATTTCGTTTTCTTCTCTTGTTGGTGCTGAGTTGATCCCTTCCTTTTATTCTTTCTCTTGCTTTAGAATATTTGTGTTTTGGTGCAGACTTCTTAAAATATATCTTCGGTTTTTTTATTTTATTTAAAAAATGCAACAATTTTTGAAGGAAAAGAAAAACTATTGTCGGTTTGAATTTTAAACTCACAATTTTATAATGGTCCTTGGTGTCCTTGTTATTAGTTAGTATTGGTAGAAGATTTTCAATTTTTTTTAGTAGATTGAATAATGGAATCATCTATTTCATTTCGGTGTTGAATTAATCCATGAATAAAAATGATTAGCATACATGTTTGAAATGGGATATAAGAATTGTGATATAGCACGTTAGCATGAATTATTTATGTGATTTTTTTTGAAGCAATGTGAAATTTTCTATGAAAATGATGTTTTGATGTTTTATGAATCACTTGGTTATTTTACTTGATGTAATATAAATTAAGGATTACTATTTTCTTCTTAAAATAAAGGCAACTTGATCAATCAAAGAAACAATCTACATAGGATAGGTAAGAGATTAGTTTATTCTTATTAGAAAAATAATTTTATAAAATGTGGTAACCGAAATTTATGGGATAGAAATTATTTTGATGATGATATGTGATTTTATAAATAATTTTGTAGCATTAGTATAATAATTTCGTATTTTAGGATTTACTGTTATAATTTGTTTTCTATCACTAAAGGTTATATTATGTATACTTTGTTTTTGTCACTAAATGTTCTCCCTTGTGCAATTTGTCTTTTTACTTTATGTCACTATAACTCATTTTGGAGGTGTTGTTTCTCTATTGTCTGTCACTAGAACTCATTTTTGGGTGTTCTGTTTTCTGTTGTCTGTTACTAAAAAGAAAAAATTTAATTTGGTATATGATTTCTGTTGTCTGTCACTAATAGTGATGTTGTTTTATGTTTATTTCGCATTGAAATTTCTATTCTTTTCGTGATGCTATTACCAAAATAACTTTTGGGAGGAAATTAAACACTTTGTGATTTGGCATAAATGAGCATTTTGTGTGTACTTGGGTAGTAAAAGGCCAAGAGTCTTGGTTTAGGATTTTATTTTTGAGTTAGAAATTAATTAATCTTTTGTAATTGTTACTACTCTTATTTATTATTTGTAAGATTTAATAATTAGTGATATAAGTTTAGTATATTCCTTTTGAAGAAAAAAAGACGTTTGTCTTTTTCAATGAAAATTTCTTGAAATAATGACCTGAAAATCAGGGATGTTACAACATGTAACTTGGGAATCAAACTTTTATTAAGAAGACAAAACATTATTATTAAAAACTGCCAGATCCACACTTTCTCTATACGTTCAATATGATTAGTTATAATGAAGAATATGTTTGAAAAGTAAGTTTTTTGAGTAGTTGTATTTATTTTGAAACACTCAGCCATTGGTCAATTTCTTCTAACATTATATTTTTTTTCTTATAGGTCAATTTCTTATATTAGCTCCACATAAAATGTGAACAATGAATCTCCAAAGAAGGTAGTGAAGGTGAACAAACTCACAGCCTATCAAATGAAGGACATATGTTGGAAGAGTTAAGTGAATTATTGGTATTAATGTATAATGCATTTCTCTTTCTCATTCCTTTAGTGTTGGTGTTTGTTGGTGAGCCTGATCATAATCAAGTATTTATGTCTTGGCTGTTCCAAACTATAGACATAAATTATTTGTGTCTTTGTTATTTTTGAAGTTTGTTCATTGTTATACAATATGAAGTGCTTTAGAATTTTTTTTCTATAACGCTATCGATGCAATGCTTGGTGAACACGAATATTGTCGTTGCCTATAGTGGTTTAGTTAGGGGGTTCAAATATGTTCGATTTTTATTTAGGCAGTTCTGTAAAACAGGATTGTCTTATGGTCTGTCTTTATGCAGGGTGAAAAAATAATTGCTGTAAAGCCACAGGAAGAATGGTGGGAATTGGCTCTTAAAGATGGCCCAAATCCACAGATTGCCTTGCTTCCCCTGCATCCAAAATTGCGTGTAAAATTTAACTCTACCGCAACATGGGAGTGTGCTCGGAGCATGTCAGGCAAGCCATATGATTATCACCATATCATATTCAGTTGGTTAAACACTGTTGCTGACAACTATCATCGACTTCTTGATGCCCATTGTAGCTGCTCTGTGCTAGTAAGTTATTTATTCTATTATTAATAATTTAAAATACTTTTCTTAGAATCAATGTTGTGAAACACGTAAATCGGATTAGGATCGGGAGGGGGGTAATAGTTCGTAAATCGGATAATCGTAACACGAATCGTAAGATTCTACCAAAATAAAGGACCATAGATCGGAGAAGGATCGTAATACAAAATCGTAGGATCGTAACCTCTAAAATCATAAACAAATTCCTAATAATGACAAATAACTCAACATAAAAATTTATATTCAAAACTCAAACTCAAAACTCAAACAATTATCCATTGCTTCAAACAAAATCAAATCACATAACTTGAAACCAATGCAAATCAAATAAGTTCAAAACAGAAGCAAATGATTCAAAGTGAAGCCAATAACTTAATCCTAATTTAAACTGAAGCAAATAACTTAATCCTACATTAAACTACTAATCTAGATATCTATGATATCATTCAATCCAAATTCAGGAAAGTCATCCTCCATATGATCTTCATTCTCATCAATTTCATCTTCAATATGATCCTCATCATTAGGAATCTCCAAATCATCTCCTAGTGCAGCACCAATACCAACATTAACATCTTCAACTTCAATTGGAGCATCCAAATCAAAATCTGAATTATCTTCAACATTATCCGCAACCCATTCATCATCAGATGCAAGATCATCTATGTCATAATCATTTCCTTTCCTAGCTTGTTTCTTCTTGTTTAGTCTTGAATTTACCATCACAAAGACCACATCATTCATGGTCTTTTGCTTTAAACGATTCCTTTTCTTGGTGTGAACCTAAATATTTATAAAATTAATTAAAACACAATATACTAGGTAATTTAAAAAACAATGTATAAATTAGTTTAAATTTCTTTAAAATCTTACTCTCTCAAAGGCGCTCCAATTACGCTCACAGCCGGATGAGCTACATGTCAAGCTCAATATTCGAATAGCAAACCTTTGCAACTCCGGACATGAATCACCATATGATTCCCACCATTGTGCCGGAGTTTTGGTCTTAAGTGCACATGTAGCTAATTCACCACCAAACATTCCCGCTTTGCTTTTGAATTCCTCCAATTGAGCATCAATCTTAATTCTTTCATCCCTATTTTCCACCATCCTTTTCAAACATTCATACATTCCTTCCTTAACTTCAAAATCAGCCTTAAAAGTAGGACTATAGTGCATGACAGGGTTGAGGTAATAGCCGGCAGCATGCAATGGCCTATGCAACTGTTTATCCCATCTTTTGTCAATGATTTCCCATATAGGAGAGTAGCTAAAAGAGATAAAAAAAAATAGAAACAATCATTCAATTGAAGTTTTTAAATTTCAAAACCACACAAGTGAAAAATGAAAGACAATTACCTCCTTTGAACCCCTTTGAAGCCAGATTGTATCTTCTCTTTAGCTTGATCCATTGCTTCATAAATGGATCCCATGGCTGGCTTTTCATCAGAGTCCACCATGCGCAGCACACCGATTAAGGGAAATGCACCCCTCAAACAAATGATTATATTCTTCCAAAATCCCTTATCTGTAATCTGGTTTTCAACAAAAACTCCATCATTCGACTTTGAAAACGCACTAGATTTCCACTGCTGAGATGTGAACATTCTTATCAATGCTCCCTTATTGTCATGCAAGCATCGTAACGTCAGATATGAAGTTGCAAAACGAGTGGCAGCAGGTCTAATCAAGTCTCCACCTTTAGTAAAATAATGTAATAAAGACATAAGGCCAGTTCTTGAATAGATATAAGTTGTAATTCTTTTACCGGTAGCGATTGTCTCCTTGTGGAGGGGTATGTTTTTCTCAAAATCCTCCAGCATCAGGTCAATGCAATGAGCCGCACAAGGTGTCCAATACAAGTGCTTCCGCTTCTGCATCAACAATTCGCCTGCTGCCTTGTAGTTTGCTGCATTGTCCGTGACAACTTGAACAACATTTTCTTCCCCGATCTCATCAACGACCTCATCCATCATCTTGAAAACTTTATCAGCTGTCTTGGTGATGTCTGAAGCATCAATAGACTTCAGAAAAACAGTCCCCTTAGGACTATTTACCAAAAAATTAAGTATTGTTCTCCTCCGTCGGTCCGTCCATCCATCTGTCATAATGGTGCATCCTGTTTTCTTCCAAACAGCTTTATGTTCCTCCACAATCAGCTTTGTTGCTTCAACTTGTTTGTTCAAATATGTCACCCTAACCTCATGGTATGATGGTGGCTTAAATCCCATACCATGTCGGGCAATAGAAGCACACATCTTCATAAATTCTTCACTCTTCACCGCATTGAAAGGAATAGCATTGTTGTAAAAGAAAGAAGCAATATCCATGCATGCATCTTCCCTCACACTCTTCTTGAAAATGCTATTGATAGTAGTTTGATTGTTTTTTCTCTTAAAAAGATTGGATGCACCATCAGCATCTGCAGAGAGTTTTCTTTTGCCGGCTTCATCCGCCGATTCAGCAATGACATTGATTTGTTCCTCAAACTCTGCAGTTTGTGTCTTCTTAGCAAGTTTTTGTTGTAAGGATGCAACCACATCCCACATCTGAACCTTAACTTCAATTGGAACAGTTGGGCAGGCTTCAACATCCTTATTTGTTCCAGCCAAATGGTGCTTCAAACGGTAAACTCCTCCTGAGACAATCTTCCCACAATATTTGCATTTGATTTTCCTTCCAGTTCCATCAATTGCAACACCATGGTTCCAAGCAATGTCAGTTTTCATTCCAGCTTTGTTTCTATTCTGTCTAAGATTAGACCCATTAGTTCCACCACTGCCAATTGTTGCAGCAGCAGTAGTTCCATTAGTAACAGGGTTTGAAGACATTTTCAGAGTAAAAAAAAAAAGATGAGGGTGATAAACAGAGGAAACAAGACAGATAAATGGTAACTGATATGTTAGTGCAAGTGAAAGAGGGAGAGAAGTTGGTTTTATAGTAGAAGTGTGGAGGGAAAATTTTGTTCATTTGGAGGGAAAAACTTAGTGCACATGTGAGAATGAGTGAGGGAAGTTGCTTCACGTCCATGGAGTATGGGGCTTGTGTGTTGAAGTGGTAATTTTTCAACTGCTTTGCTGAATATATGCGTGGGTATGGTGTTTGTGTGTTTGGAAAGTTTTGATTAAAAAAAAAAAAGAAAAAGAAAAAAGAAAGGAAATGGTGGAAAGAAAAGAAAGGGATAAGGATCAATGAAAACCTTTTAATTATACGGTGCCGTTTTGCTATAATAAGGATTAGTTCAAAATAAAATAAGGAATAGTCAAATAAATGAAACGGTGCGTTTTGGTTTTGGTATAATAACAAAACGCTGCGTTTGATGAAAAACCAAAACGACACGTTTCTTCTTCCTCGCGCACACTGGTTCAGAATTGGAACGGACGCCGTTCCTACGATTCAGCGACTCAGAACGCCGATCCGGCGCCGATCCTCTTCTCCAACGATTCCGAGCACGATTCCGCTCGCTCAGGTGTGGGTAACTCGTCAACTCGTCCGATTCAGCGAGTTGACTCGCGATTTTGACAACACTGCTTAGAACTAATCTATGATTTGAATGACAGTTTTTGCAGTATGGAGAGCCAAATAGAAGCAAATTAATTGGTCTTTTTGCTACAACGGATTTGGATTGCATGGTTGATTAAGTTTCGTGTATGGCTGGCTGACCTAGTCAAGCCTAATATGTAGGTATCTTCTTCCTCATCTTTATTTTATGTTTCATTTTGGATTTTATTGCTTAGGTTTATAGGGGTCTCCACTTGATTGTGCAGCTCTTGTTAGCTTATTGGCTCAATCTGGATGTTATGTTACAACTTTTAATTTTGATTATATTGATTTGAGGCCATAGTAGTTGTTTGTGTTGTTGTCTCCTTGTCTAACATCGCTTTGCGCCTTCTCATATTCTTTTATCATCTGCATAGGTTCTGGTCGGGGATTGTTCATATTGGCTTGAGTGTTTAGAAATTTAATAAGTGTTCGACTTTTAGTAGCTATAACATATTCCTTGGACACTCCTTGGGTATCTAACCATATTCTGCATAATCTTACAGAAACTATTAAGGAACACAAGGACTAACTCCATGGTAAGGAGTATGATCAATTGGAAGTGGTTAGAAATGCTCACTTATGCGGTTTGTTTACCAAAAGAGAAGTTTTTTAAACATGAGTTAATAGATAGGAAATACTAAAGCTATAAATTTAAGTGAAATGTATGTATATGCTGTCATGCAACCCTTGAATACCGAAAGAAAATGTAACACCAAATCTTAGAGTAAAACTGAAAGTACAACTTAAAACTTGTGACATAACATATAATTGTGCTAAAGTACTATTTCAAACACAAGATTAATTGAGAATAATTGTCAAATGAAAGACAATTTTTTACATGTGATTTTCTCCAAAATTGTTATTAGGTCAAATATGATATGCATACTATAAGCTCAATTAGATTAGTAAAACTTAGATTTGAAAGTGAGAGTTTTAGGCTTAAACAATTGACTTGCAATGTCAAATTTTGAATAACATCAAACCCTTCACCAAAATGAATTGGATTGCCCGAATTGAATTGAAAATATCAAGTTGTCTAAAACTTGATAATTAAATTGACGTCATCTCATTGGATAGTGACCTCGAATGATATCTTAAATTTGATAAATTGAAATGATGGCATAAAATGGATGGATTGTGTCCCGATGTCCTTGAAGAAAAATATGATATTTGACAATACACGGTTCTAAATTCGAGAAATTTAAAAGATGATGGAATTTGCCCGAATTGAATTGCAAATATCAAGTTGTCTTAAACTTGATAATTGAATTGTATGCTTCTCATTGGATTGTGACCCTGAATGATATCTTAAATTTGATAAATTGATGCTATAAAATGGATGGGTTGTGTTTCGTCCCGAAATTTAAAAGATGATGGAATTTTGCCCGAATTGGATTGAATATATCAAGTTGTCTTAAACTTGATAATTGAATTGTCGGCTTCTCATTGGATAGTGACCTCGAATGATGTCTTAAATTTGATAAATTGAATTGATGATATAAAATGGATGGATTGTATTTTGTCCCGATGTCCATAATGGAAATATGATATTTGGTACTTCACGGTTCTAAATTCGAAAAATTAAACAGATGATTGAATTGATGATATTGATTGTTGGAACGAAGACTTTTTTTATCAACATATTGCAAAATATCCGGTTTACTCAAGGTACGCTATTATGCTTTTTTCGCTATTCTTAATTTGATTCTTGAATCACTATTACATTTAATGATATATTATTATTTGTTTAGAAAAATTTGATATATTTTGCAATCATAAACCTTGTCTTGAATATGAGCCTAAAATGAATACGTAGTTTTTCAATTTACTTGATAGCATGTATGAATTAATGAATTGTGTTGTATCTCGATGTCCGTAAGAGAATATATGATAATTGAACCTACATGGTTCTAAATTCGAAAAACTCAAAAGATGGAATTTTGCCCGAATTGGATTGAAAATATCAGTTGTCTTAAACTTGATAATTGAATTGACGTCATCTCACTGGATAGTGACCTGTAATGATATTGTAAATTTGATAAATTGAAACAATGGCATAAAATCCATTGATTGTGTTGTGTACCGATCTCTATAAAGGAAAATATGATATTTGAACCATCGCGTTTCTAAATTCGAATAACTCATAAGATGATGGAATTTTGTCCGAATTAGATTGAAAATATCAAGTTGTCTTAAACTTGATAATTTAATTGTCGGCTTCTCATTGGATAGTGATTCCGAATGATATCTTAAATTTGATAAATTGATGGTATAGAATGGATGAATTGTGTTTTCTCCCGATGCCCTTAAAAGTAATATGATATTTGACCCTATACGGTTCTAAATAAGAGAAACTTAAAAGATGATGGAATTTTGCCCGAATTGGATTGAAAATATCAAGTTATCTTAAACTTGAAAATTGAATTGTCGTCTTCTCATTGGATAGTGACCCCGAATGATATCTTAAATTTGATAAATTGAATTGATGATATAAAATGGATTGATTGTATTTTGTCCCGATGTCCCTAATGAAAATATGATATTTGGTACTCCACGGTTCTAAATTCGAAAAATTAAACAGATGATTGAATTTATGATATCAATTGTTGGAACGAAGACTTTTTTGATCAACAAATTGCAAAATATCCAGTTTACCTAAGGTACGCTATTATGCTTTTTTCGCTATTCTTAATTTGATTCTTAAATCACTATTACCTTTAATGATATTTTATGATTGGTTTAGAAAAATGTGATATATTTTGCAATCATAAATCTTGTCTTGAATATGAGCCTAAAATGAATACGTAGTTTTTCAATTTACTTGATAGCATGTATGAATGAATGAATTGTGTTGTGTCCCGATGTTCGTAAATGAATATATGATATTTGAACCTACATGCTTCTAAATTCGAAAAAGTCAAAAGATGATGGAATTTTGCCCGAATTGGATTGAAAATATCAAGTTGTCTTAAACTTGATAATTGAATTGTCGGCTTCTCATTGGATAGTAATCCCAAATGATATCTTAAATTTGATAAATTAAATTAATGATATAAAATGGATGGATTGTATTTTATTCCGATGTCGCTAATGGAAATATGATATTTGATACTTCACGGTTCTAAATTCGAAAAACTAAACAGATAATTGAATTGATGATATCGATTGTTGCAACGAAGACTTTTTTTATCAACATATTGCAAAATATCCGGTTTACTCAAGGTACGCTATTATGCTTTTTTCGCTATTCTTAATTTGATTCTTGAATCACTATTACATTTAATGATATTTTATTATTGGTTTAGAAAAATTTGATATATTTTGCAATCATAAACCTTGTCTTGAATATGAGCCTAAAATGAATACGTAGTTTTTCAATTTACTTGATATCATGTATGAATTAATGAATTGTGTTGTATCCCGATGTCCGTAAGAGAATATATGATAATTGAACCTATATGGTTCTAAATTCGAAAAACTCAAAAGATGGAATTTTGCCCGAATTGGATTGAAAATATCAAGTTGTCTTAAACTTGATAATTGAATTGACGTCATCTCACTGGATAGTGACCTGTAATGATATTGTAAATTTGATAAATTGAATCGATGGCATAAAATGCATTGATTGTGTTGTGTCCCGATCTCTATAAAGGAAAATATGATATTTGAACCATTGCGTTTCTAAATTCGAATAACTCATAAGATGATGGAATTTTGCCCGAATTAGATTGAAAATATCAAGTTGTCTTAAACTTGATAATTTAATTGTCGGCTTCTCATTGGATAGTGATCCCGAATGATATCTTAAATTTGATAAATTGATTGTATAGAATAGATGAATTGTGTTTTCTCCCGATGCCCTTAAAAGTAATATGATATTTGACCCTATACGGTTCTAAATAAGAGAAACTTAAAAGATGATGGAATTTTGCCCGAATTGGATTGAAAATATCAAGTTATCTTAAACTTGATAATTGAATTGTCGGCTTCTCATTGGATAGTGACCCCGAATGATATCTTAAATTTGATAAATTGAATTGTTGATATAAAATGGATGGATTGTATTTTGTCCTGATGTACCTATTGGAAATATGATATTTGGTACTTCACGGTTCTAAATTCAAAAAACTAAACAGATAATTGAATTGATGATATCGATTGTTGGAACGAAGACTTTTTTGATCATCAAATTGCAAAATATCCGATTCACTCACGATACGCTATTATGCTTTTTTCGCTATTCTTAATTTGATTCTTTAATCATTACTTACATTTATTGATATTTTATAATTGGTTTAGAAAAATGTGATATGTTTTGCAATCATAAACCTTGTCTTGACTATGAGTCTAAAATGAATACGTAGTCTTTCAATTTACCTGATAGCATGTATGAATCGATAAATTGTGTTGTGTCCCGATGTCGTAAAGGAATATATGATATTTGAACCATCGCGGTTCTAAATTCGAATAACTCATAAGATGATGAAATTTTGCCCGAATTAGATTGAAAATATCAAGTTGTCTTAAACTTGATAATTTAATTGTCGGCTTCTCATTTGATAGTGATCCCGAATGATATCTTAAATTTGATAAATTGATGGTATAGAATGGATGAATTGTGTTTTCTCCCGATGCCCTTAAAAGTAATATGATATTTGACCCTATACGGTTCTAAATAAGAGAAACTTAAAAGATGATGGAATTTTGCCCGAATTGGATTGAAAATATCAAGTTATCTTAAACTTGATAATTGAATTGTCGGCTTCTCATTGGATAGTGACCCCGAATGATATCTTAAATTTGATAAATTGAATTGATGATATAAAATGGATTGATTGTATTTTGTCCCGATGTTCCTAATGAAAATATGATATTTGGTACTTCACGGTTCTAAATTCGAAAAATTAAACAGATGATTGAATTGATGATATCAATTGTTGGAACGAAGACTTTTTTGATCAACAAATTGCAAAATATCCGGTTTACCTAAGGTACGCTATTATGTTTTTTTCGCTATTCTTAATTTGATTCTTGAATCACTATTACCTTTAATGATATTTTATGATTGGTTTAGAAAAATGTGATATATTTTGCAATCATAAACTTTATCTTGAATATGAGCCTAAAATGAATACGTAGTTTTTCAATTTACTTGATAGCATGTATGAATGAATGAACTGTGTTGTGTCCCGATGTTCGTAAATGAATATATGATATTTGAACCTACATGATTCTAAATTCGAAAAAGTCAAAAGATGATGAAATTTTGCCCGAATTGGATTGAAAATATCAAGTTGTCTTAAACTTGATAATTGAATTGTCGGCTTCTCATTGGATAGTAATCCCAAATGATATCTTAAATTTGATAAATTAAATTAATGATATAAAATGGATGGATTGTATTTTATTCCGATGTCGCTAATGGAAATATGATATTTGATACTTCACGGTTCTAAATTCGAAAAACTAAACAGATAATTGAATTGATGATATCGATTGTTGGAACGAAGACTTTTTTTATCAACATATTGCAAAATATCCGGTTTACTAAAGGTACGCTATTATGCTTTTTTCGCTATTCTTAATTTGATTCTTGAATCACTATTACATTTAATGATATTTTATTATTGGTTTAGAAAAATTTGATATATTTTGCAATCATAAACCTTGTCTTGAATATGAGCCTAAAATGAATACGTAGTTTTTCAATTTACTTGATATCATGTATGAATTAATGAATTGTGTTGTATCCCGATGTCCGTAAGAGAATTTATGATAATTGAACCTAGATGGTTCTAAATTCGAAAAACTCAAAAGATGGAATTTTTCCCGAATTGGATTGAAAATATCAAGTTGTCTTAAACTTGATAATTGAATTGACGTCATCTCACTGGATAGTGACCTGTAATGATATTGTAAATTTGATAAATTGAATCGATGGCATAAAATGCATTGACTGTGTGTTGTGTCCCGATCTCTATAAAGGAAAATATGATATTTGAACCATCGCGTTTCTAAATTCGAATAACTCATAAGATGATGGAATTTTGTCCGAATTAGATTGAAAATATCAAGTTGTCTTAAACTTGATAATTTAATTGTCGGCTTCTCATTGGATAGTGATCCCGAATGATATTTTAAATTTGATAAATTGATGGTATAGAATAGATGAATTGTGTTTTCTCCCGATGCCCTTAAAAGTAATATGATATTTGACCCTATACGGTTCTAAATAAGAGAAACTGAAAAGATGATGGAATTTTGCCCGAATTGGATTGAAAATATCAAGTTATCTTAAACTTGATAATTGAATTGTCGGCTTCTCATTGGATAGTGACCCCGAATGATATTTTAAATTTGATAAATTGAATTGTTGATATAAAATGGATGGATTGTATTTTATTCCGATGTCGCTAATGGAAATATGATATTTGATACTTCACGGTTCTAAATTCGAAAAACTAAACAGATAATTGAATTGATGATATCGATTGTTGGAACGAAGACTTTTTTGATCAACAAATTGCAAAATATTCGGTTCACTCAAAATACGCTATTATGTTTTTTTCGCCATTCTTAATTTGATTCTTTAATTACTACTTACATTTATTGATATTTTATGATGGATTTAGAAAAATGTGATATGTTTTGCAATCTTAAACCTTGTCTTGAATATGAGCCTAAAATGAATACGTAGTGTTTCAATTTACTTGATAGCATGTATGGACCGATGAATTGTGTTGTGTCCCGATATCCGTAAAGGAATATATGATAGTTGAATCTACACGGTTCTAAATTCGAAAAATTCAAAAGATGATGAATTTTCGCCCGAATTGGATTGAAAATATCAAGTTGTCTTAAACTTGATAATTGAATTGATGTCATCTCATTGGATAGTGAACTCGAATGATATTATAAATTTGATAAATTGAAATGATAGCATAAAATGGATGGATTGTGTCGTGTCTCGATGTCCTTAAAGAAAAATATGATATTTGACCCTACACGGTTCTAAATTCGAGAAACTTAACAGATGATGAAATTTTGCCCGAATTGAATTTAAAATATCAAGTTATCTTGAACTTGATAATTGAATTGTTGGCTTTTTATTCGATAGTGCCCCGAATGATATTTTAAATTTGATAAATTGAATTGATGATATAAAATGGATGGATTGTGTTTTGTCCCGATGTCCCTAATGGAAATATGATATTTGATCGTTCGCGGTTCTAAATTCGAAAAATTAAATAGATGATTGAATTGATGATATCGATTGTTGTCCCGATGTCCCTAAAGGAAAATATGATATTTGAACCATCGCGGTTCTAAATTCGAATAACTCATAAGATGATGAAATTTTTCCCGAAATAGATTGAAAATATGAATGTTGTCTTATACTTGATAATTGAATTGTCGGCATCTCATTGGATAGTGACCCGAATGATATCTTAAATTTGATAAATTGATGGTATAGAATGGATGGATTGTGTTTTCTCCCAATGTCCTTAAAACTAATATAATATTCGACCCTATACGGTTCTAAATTTGAGAAACTTAAAAGATGATGGAATTGCCGAATTGGATTGAAAATATCAAGTTGTCTTAAATTTTATAATTGAATTGTCGGCTTCTCATTGGATAGTGACCCACAATGATATCTTAAATTTGATAAATTGAATTGATGATATAAAATGGATGGATTGTATTTTGTCCCGATGTCCCTAATGGAAATATGATATTTGGTACTTCACGGTTCTAAATTCGAAAAATTAAACAGATGATTGAATTGTTGATATCAATTGTTGGAACAAAGACTTTTTTATCAACAAATTGCAAAATATCTGATTTACTCAAGGTACGCTATTATGCTTTTTTCGCTATTCTTAATTTGTTTCTTGAATCACTATTACATTTAAAGATATTTTATGTCTGGTTTAGAAAAATGTGATGTATTTTCCAATCATAAACCTTGTCTTGAATATGAGCTTAAAATGAATACGTAGTTTTTTAATTTACTTGATAGCATGTATGAATGGATGAATTGTGTTGTGTCCCGATGTTCGTAAAAGAATATATGATATTTGAACCTACATGGTTCTAAATTGGAAAAACTCAAAAGATGTTCGAATTTTGCCCGAATTGGATTGAAAATATCAATTGTCTTAAACTTGATAATTGAATTGACGTCATCTCATTGGATAGTGACCTCGAATGATGTCTTAAATTTGATAAATTGAATTGATGATATAAAATGGATGGATTGTATTTTGTCCCGATGTCCATAATGGAAATATGATATTTGGTACTTCACGGTTCTAAATTCGAAAAATTAAACAGATGATTGAATTGATGATATTGATTGTTGGAACGAAGACTTTTTTTATCAACATATTGCAAAATATCCGGTTTACTCAAGGTACGCTATTATGCTTTTTTCGCTATTCTTAATTTGATTCTTGAATCACTATTACATTTAATGATATATTATTATTTGTTTAGAAAAATTTGATATATTTTGCAATCATAAACCTTGTCTTGAATATGAGCCTAAAATGAATACGTAGTTTTTCAATTTACTTGATAGCATGTATGAATTAATGAATTGTGTTGTATCTCGATGTCCGTAAGAGAATATATGATAATTGAACCTACATGGTTCTAAATTCGAAAAACTCAAAAGATGGAATTTTGCCCGAATTGGATTGAAAATATCAGTTGTCTTAAACTTGATAATTGAATTGACGTCATCTCACTGGATAGTGACCTGTAATGATATTGTAAATTTGATAAATTGAAACAATGGCATAAAATCCATTGATTGTGTTGTGTACCGATCTCTATAAAGGAAAATATGATATTTGAACCATCGCGTTTCTAAATTCGAATAACTCATAAGATGATGGAATTTTGTCCGAATTAGATTGAAAATATCAAGTTGTCTTAAACTTGATAATTTAATTGTCGGCTTCTCATTGGATAGTGATCCCGAATGATATTTTAAATTTGATAAATTGATGGTATAGAATAGATGAATTGTGTTTTCTCCCGATGCCCTTAAAAGTAATATGATATTTGACCCTATACGGTTCTAAATAAGAGAAACTGAAAAGATGATGGAATTTTGCCCGAATTGGATTGAAAATATCAAGTTATCTTAAACTTGATAATTGAATTGTCGGCTTCTCATTGGATAGTGACCCCGAATGATATTTTAAATTTGATAAATTGAATTGTTGATATAAAATGGATGGATTGTATTTTATTCCGATTTCGCTAATGGAAATATGATATTTGATACTTCACGGTTCTAAATTCGAAAAACTAAACAGATAATTGAATTGATGATATCGATTGTTGGAACGAAGACTTTTTTGATCAACAAATTGCAAAATATTCGGTTCACTCAAGATACGCTATTATGTTTTTTTCGCCATTCTTAATTTGATTCTTTAATTACTACTTACATTTATTGATATTTTATGATGGATTTAGAAAAATGTGATATGTTTTGCAATCTTAAACCTTGTCTTGAATATGAGCCTAAAATGAATACGTAGTGTTTCAATTTACTTGATAGCATGTATGGACCGATGAATTGTGTTGTGTCCCGATATCCGTAAAGGAATATATGATAGTTGAATCTACACGGTTCTAAATTCGAAAAATTCAAAAGATGATGAATTTTCGCCCGAATTGGATTGAAAATATCAAGTTGTCTTAAACTTGATAATTGAATTGATGTCATCTCATTGGATAGTGAACTCGAATGATATTATAAATTTGATAAATTGAAATGATAGCATAAAATGGATGGATTGTGTCGTGTCTCGATGTCCTTAAAGAAAAATATGATATTTGACCCTACACGGTTCTAAATTCGAGAAACTTAACAGATGATGAAATTTTGCCCGAATTGAATTTAAAATATCAAGTTATCTTGAACTTGATAATTGAATTGTTGGCTTTTTATTCGATAGTGCCCCGAATGATATTTTAAATTTGATAAATTGAATTGATGATATAAAATGGATGGATTGTGTTTTGTCCCGATGTCCCTAATGGAAATATGATATTTGATCGTTCGCGGTTCTAAATTCGAAAAATTAAATAGATGATTGAATTGATGATATCGATTGTTGTCCCGATGTCCCTAAAGGAAAATATGATATTTGAACCATCGCGGTTCTAAATTCGAATAACTCATAAGATGATGAAATTTTTCCCGAAATAGATTGAAAATATGAATGTTGTCTTATACTTGATAATTGAATTGTCGGCATCTCATTGGATAGTGACCCGAATGATATCTTAAATTTGATAAATTGATGGTATAGAATGGATGGATTGTGTTTTCTCCCAATGTCCTTAAAACTAATATAATATTCGACCCTATACGGTTCTAAATTTGAGAAACTTAAAAGATGATGGAATTGCCGAATTGGATTGAAAATATCAAGTTGTCTTAAATTTTATAATTGAATTGTCGGCTTCTCATTGGATAGTGACCCACAATGATATCTTAAATTTGATAAATTGAATTGATGATATAAAATGGATGGATTGTATTTTGTCCCGATGTCCCTAATGGAAATATGATATTTGGTACTTCACGGTTCTAAATTCGAAAAATTAAACAGATGATTGAATTGTTGATATCAATTGTTGGAACAAAGACTTTTTTATCAACAAATTGCAAAATATCTGATTTACTCAAGGTACGCTATTATGCTTTTTTCGCTATTCTTAATTTGTTTCTTGAATCACTATTACATTTAAAGATATTTTATGTCTGGTTTAGAAAAATGTGATGTATTTTCCAATCATAAACCTTGTCTTGAATATGAGCTTAAAATGAATACGTAGTTTTTTAATTTACTTGATAGCATGTATGAATGGATGAATTGTGTTGTGTCCCGATGTTCGTAAAAGAATATATGATATTTGAACCTACATGGTTCTAAATTGGAAAAACTCAAAAGATGTTCGAATTTTGCCCGAATTGGATTGAAAATATCAATTGTCTTAAACTTGATAATTGAATTGACGTCATCTCATTGGATAGTGACCTCGAATGATGTCTTAAATTTGATAAATTGAATTGATGATATAAAATGGATGGATTGTATTTTGTCCCGATGTCCATAATGGAAATATGATATTTGGTACTTCACGGTTCTAAATTCGAAAAATTAAACAGATGATTGAATTGATGATATTGATTGTTGGAACGAAGACTTTTTTTATCAACATATTGCAAAATATCCGGTTTACTCAAGGTACGCTATTATGCTTTTTTCGCTATTCTTAATTTGATTCTTGAATCACTATTACATTTAATGATATATTATTATTTGTTTAGAAAAATTTGATATATTTTGCAATCATAAACCTTGTCTTGAATATGAGCCTAAAATGAATACGTAGTTTTTCAATTTACTTGATAGCATGTATGAATTAATGAATTGTGTTGTATCTCGATGTCCGTAAGAGAATATATGATAATTGAACCTACATGGTTCTAAATTCGAAAAACTCAAAAGATGGAATTTTGCCCGAATTGGATTGAAAATATCAGTTGTCTTAAACTTGATAATTGAATTGACGTCATCTCACTGGATAGTGACCTGTAATGATATTGTAAATTTGATAAATTGAAACAATGGCATAAAATCCATTGATTGTGTTGTGTACCGATCTCTATAAAGGAAAATATGATATTTGAACCATCGCGTTTCTAAATTCGAATAACTCATAAGATGATGGAATTTTGTCCGAATTAGATTGAAAATATCAAGTTGTCTTAAACTTGATAATTTAATTGTCGGCTTCTCATTGGATAGTGATTCCGAATGATATCTTAAATTTGATAAATTGATGGTATAGAATGGATGAATTGTGTTTTCTCCCGATGCCCTTAAAAGTAATATGATATTTGACCCTATACGGTTCTAAATAAGAGAAACTTAAAAGATGATGGAATTTTGCCCGAATTGGATTGAAAATATCAAGTTATCTTAAACTTGAAAATTGAATTGTCGCCTTCTCATTGGATAGTGACCCCGAATGATATCTTAAATTTGATAAATTGAATTGATGATATAAAATGGATTGATTGTATTTTGTCCCGATGTCCCTAATGAAAATATGATATTTGGTACTCCACGGTTCTAAATTCGAAAAATTAAACAGATGATTGAATTTATGATATCAATTGTTGGAACGAAGACTTTTTTGATCAACAAATTGCAAAATATCCAGTTTACCTAAGGTACGCTATTATGCTTTTTTCGCTATTCTTAATTTGATTCTTAAATCACTATTACCTTTAATGATATTTTATGATTGGTTTAGAAAAATGTGATATATTTTGCAATCATAAATCTTGTCTTGAATATGAGCCTAAAATGAATACGTAGTTTTTCAATTTACTTGATAGCATGTATGAATGAATGAATTGTGTTGTGTCCCGATGTTCGTAAATGAATATATGATATTTGAACCTACATGCTTCTAAATTCGAAAAAGTCAAAAGATGATGGAATTTTGCCCGAATTGGATTGAAAATATCAAGTTGTCTTAAACTTGATAATTGAATTGTCGGCTTCTCATTGGATAGTAATCCCAAATGATATCTTAAATTTGATAAATTAAATTAATGATATAAAATGGATGGATTGTATTTTATTCCGATGTCGCTAATGGAAATATGATATTTGATACTTCACGGTTCTAAATTCGAAAAACTAAACAGATAATTGAATTGATGATATCGATTGTTGCAACGAAGACTTTTTTTATCAACATATTGCAAAATATCCGGTTTACTCAAGGTACGCTATTATGCTTTTTTCGCTATTCTTAATTTGATTCTTGAATCACTATTACATTTAATGATATTTTATTATTGGTTTAGAAAAATTTGATATATTTTGCAATCATAAACCTTGTCTTGAATATGAGCCTAAAATGAATACGTAGTTTTTCAATTTACTTGATATCATGTATGAATTAATGAATTGT
Source organism: Trifolium repens (assembly GCA_030408175.1). Taxonomy (NCBI): domain Eukaryota; kingdom Viridiplantae; phylum Streptophyta; class Magnoliopsida; order Fabales; family Fabaceae; genus Trifolium; species Trifolium repens. Next base: position 32,142,960 of record CP125845.1, on the reverse strand, counting down.
GTTGTATCCCGATGTCCGTAAGAGAATATATGATAATTGAACCTATATGGTTCTAAATTCGAAAAACTCAAAAGATGGAATTTTGCCCGAATTGGATTGAAAATATCAAGTTGTCTTAAACTTGATAATTGAATTGACGTCATCTCACTGGATAGTGACCTGTAATGATATTGTAAATTTGATAAATTGAATCGATGGCATAAAATGCATTGATTGTGTTGTGTCCCGATCTCTATAAAGGAAAATATGATATTTGAACCATTGCGTTTCTAAATTCGAATAACTCATAAGATGATGGAATTTTGCCCGAATTAGATTGAAAATATCAAGTTGTCTTAAACTTGATAATTTAATTGTCGGCTTCTCATTGGATAGTGATCCCGAATGATATCTTAAATTTGATAAATTGATTGTATAGAATAGATGAATTGTGTTTTCTCCCGATGCCCTTAAAAGTAATATGATATTTGACCCTATACGGTTCTAAATAAGAGAAACTTAAAAGATGATGGAATTTTGCCCGAATTGGATTGAAAATATCAAGTTATCTTAAACTTGATAATTGAATTGTCGGCTTCTCATTGGATAGTGACCCCGAATGATATCTTAAATTTGATAAATTGAATTGTTGATATAAAATGGATGGATTGTATTTTGTCCTGATGTACCTATTGGAAATATGATATTTGGTACTTCACGGTTCTAAATTCAAAAAACTAAACAGATAATTGAATTGATGATATCGATTGTTGGAACGAAGACTTTTTTGATCATCAAATTGCAAAATATCCGATTCACTCACGATACGCTATTATGCTTTTTTCGCTATTCTTAATTTGATTCTTTAATCATTACTTACATTTATTGATATTTTATAATTGGTTTAGAAAAATGTGATATGTTTTGCAATCATAAACCTTGTCTTGACTATGAGTCTAAAATGAATACGTAGTCTTTCAATTTACCTGATAGCATGTATGAATCGATGAATTGTGTTGTGTCCCGATGTCGTAAAGGAATATATGATATTTGAACCACCGCGGTTCTAAATTCGAATAACTCATAAGATGATGAAATTTTGCCCGAATTAGATTGAAAATATCAAGTTGTCTTAAACTTGATAATTTAATTGTCGGCTTCTCATTTGATAGTGATCCCGAATGATATCTTAAATTTGATAAATTGATGGTATAGAATGGATGAATTGTGTTTTCTCCCGATGCCCTTAAAAGTAATATGATATTTGACCCTATACGGTTCTAAATAAGAGAAACTTAAAAGATGATGGAATTTTGCCCGAATTGGATTGAAAATATCAAGTTATCTTAAACTTGATAATTGAATTGTCGGCTTCTCATTGGATAGTGACCCCGAATGATATCTTAAATTTGATAAATTGAATTGATGATATAAAATGGAATGATTGTATTTTGTCCCGATGTCCCTAATGAAAATATGATATTTGGTACTTCACGGTTCTAAATTCGAAAAATTAAACAGATGATTGAATTGATGATATCAATTGTTGGAACGAAGACTTTTTTGATCAACAAATTGCAAAATATCCGGTTTACCTAAGGTACGCTATTATGTTTTTTTCGCTATTCTTAATTTGATTCTTGAATCACTATTACCTTTAATGATATTTTATGATTGGTTTAGAAAAATGTGATATATTTTGCAATCATAAACTTTATCTTGAATATGAGCCTAAAATGAATACGTAGTTTTTCAATTTACTTGATAGCATGTATGAATGAATGAACTGTGTTGTGTCCCGATGTTCGTAAATGAATATATGATATTTGAACCTACATGATTCTAAATTCGAAAAAGTCAAAAGATGATGAAATTTTGCCCGAATTGGATTGAAAATATCAAGTTGTCTTAAACTTGATAATTGAATTGTCGGCTTCTCATTGGATAGTAATCCCAAATGATATCTTAAATTTGATAAATTAAATTAATGATATAAAATGGATGGATTGTATATTATTCCGATGTCGCTAATGGAAATATGATATTTGATACTTCACGGTTCTAAATTCGAAAAACTAAACAGATAATTGAATTGATGATATCGATTGTTGGAACGAAGACTTTTTTTTATCAACATATTGCAAAATATCCGGTTTACTAAAGGTACGCTATTATGCTTTTTTCGCTATTCTTAATTTGATTCTTGAATCACTATTACATTTAATGATATTTTATTATTGGTTTAGAAAAATTTGATATATTTTGCAATCATAAACCTTGTCTTGAATATGAGCCTAAAATGAATACGTAGTTTTTCAATTTACTTGATATCATGTATGAATTAATGAATTGTGTTGTATCCCGATGTCCGTAAGAGAATATATGATAATTGAACCTAGATGGTTCTAAATTCGAAAAACTCAAAAGATGGAATTTTTCCCGAATTGGATTGAAAATATCAAGTTGTCTTAAACTTGATAATTGAATTGACGTCATCTCACTGGATAGTGACCTGTAATGATATTGTAAATTTGATAAATTGAATCGATGGCTTAAAATGCATTGATTGTGTGTTGTGTCCCGATCTCTATAAAGGAAAATATGATATTTGAACCATCGCGTTTCTAAATTCGAATAACTCATAAGATGATGAAATTTTGCCCGAATTAGATTGAAAATATCAAGTTGTCTTAAACTTGATAATTTAATTGTCGGCTTCTCATTGGATAGTGATCCCGAATGATATTTTAAATTTGATAAATTGATGGTATAGAATAGATGAATTGTGTTTTCTCCCGATGCCCTTAAAAGTAATATGATATTTGACCCTATACGGTTCTAAATAAGAGAAACTGAAAAGATGATGGAATTTTGCCCGAATTGGATTGAAAATATCAAGTTATCTTAAACTTGATAATTGAATTGTCGGCTTCTCATTGGATAGTGACCCCGAATGATATTTTAAATTTGATAAATTGAATTGTTGATATAAAATGGATGGATTGTATTTTATTCCGATGTCGCTAATGGAAATATGATATTTGATACTTCACGGTTCTAAATTCGAAAAACTAAACAGATAATTGAATTGATGATATCGATTGTTGGAACGAAGACTTTTTTGATCAACAAATTGCAAAATATTCGGTTCACTCAAGATACGCTATTATGTTTTTTTCGCCATTCTTAATTTGATTCTTTAATTACTACTTACATTTATTGATATTTTATGATGGATTTAGAAAAATGTGATATGTTTTGCAATCTTAAACCTTGTCTTGAATATGAGCCTAAAATGAATACGTAGTGTTTCAATTTACTTGATAGCATGTATGGACCGATGAATTGTGTTGTGTCCCGATATCCGTAAAGGAATATATGATAGTTGAATCTACACGGTTCTAAATTCGAAAAATTCAAAAGATGATGAATTTTCGCCCGAATTGGATTGAAAATATCAAGTTGTCTTAAACTTGATAATTGAATTGATGTCATCTCATTGGATAGTGAACTCGAATGATATTATAAATTTGATAAATTGAAATGATAGCATAAAATGGATGGATTGTGTCGTGTCTCGATGTCCTTAAAGAAAAATATGATATTTGACCCTACACGGTTCTAAATTCGAGAAACTTAACAGATGATGAAATTTTGCCCGAATTGAATTTAAAATATCAAGTTATCTTGAACTTGATAATTGAATTGTTGGCTTTTTATTCGATAGTGCCCCGAATGATATTTTAAATTTGATAAATTGAATTGATGATATAAAATGGATGGATTGTGTTTTGTCCCGATGTCCCTAATGGAAATATGATATTTGATCGTTCGCGGTTCTAAATTCGAAAAATTAAATAGATGATTGAATTGATGATATCGATTGTTGTCCCGATGTCCCTAAAGGAAAATATGATATTTGAACCATCGCGGTTCTAAATTCGAATAACTCATAAGATGATGAAATTTTTCCCGAAATAGATTGAAAATATGAATGTTGTCTTATACTTGATAATTGAATTGTCGGCATCTCATTGGATAGTGACCCAAATGATATCTTAAATTTGATAAATTGATGGTATAGAATGGATGGATTGTGTTTTCTCCCAATGTCCTTAAAACTAATATAATATTCGACCCTATACGGTTCTAAATTTGAGAAACTTAAAAGATGATGGAATTGCCGAATTGGATTGAAAATATCAAGTTGTCTTAAATTTTATAATTGAATTGTCGGCTTCTCATTGGATAGTGACCCACAATGATATCTTAAATTTGATAAATTGAATTGATGATATAAAATGGATGGATTGTATTTTGTCCCGATGTCCCTAATGGAAATATGATATTTGGTACTTCACGGTTCTAAATTCGAAAAATTAAACAGATGATTGAATTGTTGATATCAATTGTTGGAACAAAGACTTTTTTATCAACAAATTGCAAAATATCCGATTTACTCAAGGTACGCTATTATGCTTTTTTCGCTATTCTTAATTTGTTTCTTGAATCACTATTACATTTAAAGATATTTTATGTCTGGTTTAGAAAAATGTGATGTATTTTCCAATCATAAACCTTGTCTTGAATATGAGCTTAAAATGAATACGTAGTTTTTTAATTTACTTGATAGCATGTATGAATGGATGAATTGTGTTGTGTCCCGATGTTCGTAAAAGAATATATGATATTTGAACCTACATGGTTCTAAATTGGAAAAACTCAAAAGATGTTCGAATTTTGCCCGAATTGGATTGAAAATATCAATTGTCTTAAACTTGATAATTGAATTGACGTCATCTCATTGGATAGTGACCTGTAATGATATTGTAAATTTGATAAATTGAAACGATGACATAAAATGCATGGATTGTGTTCTGTCCCAATCTCTATAAAGAAAAATATGATATTTGAATCATCGCGGTTTTAAATTTGAATAACTCATAAGATGATGGAATTTTGCCCGAATTATATTGAAAATGTAAGACCCAAGATTTTACTGTACAGTTTTCTAAGGAACTCTAGTGTCGGCTACGAGTTTTAGGGTTTTTGGTGAGGCGGTTTTGTGAATATCGTCACAATAATGAGATTTTTGCTGAAACGGAGCCTGTTTTGTGCTCGTTCGCTGGGAAGGCACAGACTTTCGGGTCGTGATCCTCTTTTTAGTATGAGGAGATTTCTGTGGTCTTAGAATATCGAGTTTTGGATTATTCTTGTTTTTGGAAAAACGAGTAGGATTTTACCCGCGGTTGGAAAATCTTACTGCGTCTGTTTTGAGTGAGGTTTCGGATGGAAGTTTTATATATCTGCGTGAGTTAGGATATGTCCTGAGATTAATTTTCTAAGGTATGGAAGAAAATTACAGTCGCGGAAAAAGATTCGGCGATAAGTTTTGGAATGGAAAAACGATAGACGTTCTTTCCGTAGGTTTTACGTTTTTGTGATTTACGTTCGTCGCGATGCGCGAGAACTGAGCGTGCGTTTTGTTGTAAGAGGTTGTGAGAAATATCTTGGGAGGATAGACTCGGATTGATCCAAGGGCTAGGATTTTGTCTTGAAGCTTTATCCTATTTGATCCAATGGTTCTCATGAAACATGACCATGACCTTTAGGGTGACTTAAGGAGACTTTATGGACTTAGCAAAATCAGATTTCATTCACTTCTTCTCTTCTCCTTGCCGTGGCTTCTTTCTTTTCCAACCTTGAGGAACAAAATTCAATCCTTCACCATTTGTCTTGATCTTAAGCTTGTTGGAAAGCTTGGAGTTGTGAGATTCTTCTTCCTAAGGTAACTAGAACTTCTTTCATCTCTTAGTTGGCTAAACTCTTAGAGATTCATGAGATTTTATGATTATGTTCTTGGGAGAAATTTCGTAAGAATTGGTTGTGAAGGGTTTTTGTTCCATGAAAGTTGTTCATGAGGGTTTAGTAAGCATGTGTAGGCTTTGTTATTTCAATTTTCCATGAGTTTGTGAGAATCTCATGAGAAAAGTTAGGGTTTTGAAGGTTTAGAGTATTGATCAATTACATGAGGTTATGTTGTAAGGTTTTGAAAAGAAAAGTTGTCTTTGAACCTTTGGGCGGAAGGGAAATGCGTTGTATGGTTTTGTTTTGGAAAATCCGATGAAAAATATTTTGAGGTTTATGAAAATATTTCCTAAGTGTTTTGGGTAGTGTTTTGGGGTCAAAATGGTTTAAAACTATTGTGACATGTGGTGTCGCTTTGTACTTTGAAAACATGTTTGAAAATGATTACCGGACGGTTAAGGCCCGTAATAAAACTTGTGCTTGGATTTGGTTTTGATTTTGGAAATGAAAATCAAATAACTTGCACTCGAAGCAACCAACATGCTTTCGGAAATGTGTTGCTTGCTTATGGAAATGGTTTGCTTTTATGCCTTGAAAAGATGTTGGGAACTAATAGAATCAAACTAGGCTTGGGTGGAAAAAGGTGGTGTGAGTTGCTGTCTTTTGCTGTCATGACAGTTGAAACTCGCTGAGCGAGTGGTTACTCGCCAGGGCGAGTGTCACAGGTCCTGACAACACGCCAGAGCGAGCTCCAGAGCGAGTAAGACCAGTACTCTCTGCCTTCACTCGCCACCAACTCGCCAGGGCGAGCTCTGGGAGTTGAGATTTTGGATTCTGATTTCTAAACTGGGTTTTTAGCTTTCTAATCCCTTTTTATTAATTTATGGAAGTGGTTGGGATTGGAAACGAGTTTTTCGTGTACTCGGAAAGTACGTAACTTATAACGCAAGAAAACGGCCATTTTGCATTTCAAATTATTTAAGACTTTTGACAATTGTTTTGGGTCCTAAAAATAGTACAAATAACTAATGGTGGTTGATCAATACGGTAGTTTTTGGTATGGTATCCGAAAGAGTGGTTTTTCCTTAGGAACCTTTAGGTTTTTGGGGTTTTGGTGTAGTTTCAATACGATTGGTTAGAGAACAATGTATTGATTGTTGCGCTGCTTGTTTTAGGAAGCGCGTTGTGTTGTTTTGAGCGTGTGTTGTTGACGGAAGCTTGCCGAGGTAAGGGCTCCACTTTATTTCTGTCTTTTCACTGAGTTATAACATGTTTGTTGGTTATTTTCGGTGATGTGTGTTTGTGTGTTTGGCATGTATGTGTTATGTATTCTCGTGATGAGAAAGTGTTTACAATACGTGCGTTGTTTTACATATGATTGGAGATGTATGTATGAACATGTGGGTGAATACATATGATTGGAAATGTATGTATGTTTGTTGTGGTTTGTTACATATGATTGGATATGTATGTATGTATTTTGTTGGGATGGTTTACATATGCTAGGGAGGTATGTATTTGTTGCATTAGTATACATGGGGAATCGTATGCTCATGCATCGTTAGTGCGTAGTTGCGGGAGTGGACTACGAGGTGTAGTTGCGGGAGTGGACTACGAGGTGTGGTTGCGGGAGTGAACCCACCTGATTCTTATAGGGTTTTATTGAGTTCAACACATGGTTGCGGGAGTGGACCATGGGGTGTGATTGCGGGAGTGGATCCACCTAAATCTTTTGTGATTTAGTTGAGTTCAATACATGGTTGCGGGAGTGGACCATGGGGTGTGATTGCGGGAGTGGATCCACCTTAACCTTTGTGACTTTGATACATGGTTGCGGGAGTGGACCATGGGGTGTGATTGCGGGAGTGGATCCACCTTAACCTTTGTGACTTTGTTGAGTTTGATACATGGTTGCGGGAGTGGACCATGGGGTGTGATTGCGGGAGTGGATCCACCTTAACCTTTGTGACTTTGTTGAGTTTGATACATGGTTGCGGGAGTGGACCATGGGGTGTGATTGCGGGAGTGGATCCACCCTAACCTTGTGATTTCATTGGTGTTATAGTAGGGGTTGGACCTACAGTTCTGAAGCTCATGCATTGTGGTAGCTAGGGTTAGTACCACGCATTGTAGAGGTTGCATTATAGGCTACGTGTGCATTGCTTATATGAACCCGTTGGTGGGAATTGCTTTGTTGGTTAAGAGCTTTCTCTTGTGTTTTGTGGAATTATTGTTATGTGTACAATCTTTCGCACCGGTTATATATATATACATACTATATATTTTGTGGTGACCCTTTCTTTCATTTGCGGGCTCATCCCACCAAGATGATGGGTTAGGTCGTGGTGACGACGGTGGCTGTTCCAGGCCCCAGTGAGCGGTTGGAGCTGTAGCCTAGGATAGTTAGACTATGCGCCGGTGTGTTTTGTGCACCGTGCTTTTTGGTTAGCATAGGATTTCTAACTTGTTTTGGTACTTAGACTCGGATTGTAATTATTCAGGAAATACACTTTGCTTGTCGAAGCACCTTTTGGTAATGAGTTCTTTTGTATATTTGAATGCCGGTTCATTTAAAAACTATTATGCGCACTTTGAGTGTTAGTTGAAAAAGAAAAAAAAAATAATGCCCTTTTTGGCTTTTGAAAAACGGGGTGTTACAGAAAATATCAAGTTGTTTTAAACTTGATAATTGAATTGTCGGCATCTTATTAGATAGTGACCTTGAATGATATCTTAAATTTGATAAATTAATGGTATAAAATGGATGGATTGTGTTTTGTCCCGATGTCCTTAATGGATATATGATATTTGACCCTACACGGTTCTAAATTTGAGAAATTTAATAGATGATGGAATTTTGCCCGAATTGGATTGAAAATATCAAGTTGTCTTAAACTTGATAATTGAATTGTCGGCTTCTCATTGGATAGTGACCCCGAATGATATCTTAAATTTGATAAATTGAATTGATGATATAAAATGGATGGATTGTATTTTTTCCCGATGTCCATAATAGAAATATGATATTTGGTACTTCACGGTTCTAAATTCGAAAAATTAAACAGATGATTGAATTGATGATATCGATTGTTGGAACGAAGACTTTTTTGATCAACAAATTGCAAAATATCTGGTTCACTCGCGATACGCTATTATGCTTTTTTCGCTATTCTTAATTGGATTCTTTAATCACTACTTTCATTTATTGATATTTTATGATGGGTTTAGAAAAATGTGATATGTTTTGCAATCATAGACCTTGACTTGAATATGAGCCTAAAATGAATACGTAGTCTTTCAATTTACCTGATAGTATGTATGAATCGATGGATTGTGTTGTGTCTCGATGTCCGTAAAAGAATATATGATATTTGAACCTACACGGTTCTAAATTCGAAAAACTGAAAAGATGATGAATTTCACCCGAATTGGATGGAAAATATCAAGTTGTGTTAAACTTGATAATTGGATTGACGTCATCTCATTGGATAGTGAACTCGAATGATATTTTAAATTTGATAAATTGAAATGATGGCATAAATTGGATGGATTGTGTCGTGTCCCGATGTCCTTAAAGAAAAATCTGATATTTGACCCTACACGGTTCTAAATTCAAGAAACTTAAAAGATGATGAAATTTTGCCCGAATTGGATTTAAAATATCAAGTTATCTTAAACTTGATAATTGAATTGTCGGCTTCTTATTCGATAGTGCCCCGAATGATATCTTAAATTTAATAAATTGAATTGATGATATAAAATGGATGGATTGTATTTTGTCCCGATGTCCCTAAAGGAAATATGATATTTGATCATTCGTGGTTCTAAATTCGAAAAATTAAATAGATGATTGAATTGATGATATCGACTGATGTCCCGATGTCCCTAAAGGAAAATATGATATTTGAACCATCGCGGTTCTAAATTCGAATAACTCATATGATGATGGAATTTTGCCCGAATTAAAGAAAATATCAAGTTGTCTTAAACTTGATAATTGAATTGTCGGCTTCTCATTGGATAGTGACCCCGAATAATATCTTAAATTTGATAAATTGATGGTATAGAATGAGTGGATTTTGTTTTGTTTCAATGTCCCTAAAGAAAATATGATATTTAACAATACACAGTTCTAAATTCGAGAAACTTAAAAGATGGCGGAATTTTACCCGAATTGAATTGAAAATATCAAGTTGTCTTAAACTTGATAATTGAATTGTCGGCTTCTCATTTGATAGTGATCCCGAATGATATCTTAAATTTGATAAATTGATGGTATAGAATGGATGAATTGTGTTTTCTCCCGATGCCCTTAAAAGTAATATGATATTTGACCCTACACGGTTCTAAATAAGAGAAACTTAAAAGATGATGGAATTTTGCCCGAATTGGATTGAAAATATCAAGTTATCTTAAACTTGATAATTGAATTGTCGGCTTCTCATTGGATAGTGACCCCGAATGATATCTTAAATTTGATAAATTGAATTGATGATATAAAATGGATTGATTGTATTTTGTCCCGATGTCCCTAATGAAAATATGATATTTGGTACTTCACGGTTCTAAATTCGAAAAATTAAACAGATGATTGAATTGATGATATCAATTGTTGGAACGAAGACTTTTTTGATCAACAAATTGCAAAATATCCGGTTTACCTAAGGTAAGCTATTATGCTTTTTTCGCTATTCTTAATTTGATTCTTGAATCACTATTACCTTTAATGATATTTTATGATTGGTTTAGAAAAATGTGATATATTTTGCAATCATAAACTTTGTCATGAATATGAGCCTAAAATGAATACGTAGTTTTTCAATTTACTTGATAGCATGTATGAATGAATGAATTGTGTTGTGTCCCGATGTTCGTAAATGAATATCTGATATTTGAACCTACATGATTCTAAATTCGAAAAAGTCAAAAGATGATGGAATTTTGCCCGAATTGGATTGAAAATATCAAGTTGTCTTAAACTTGATAATTGAATTGTCGGCTTCTCATTGGATAGTAATCCCAAATGATATCTTAAATTTGATAAATTAAATTAATGATATAAAATGGATGGATTGTATTTTATTCCGATGTCGCTAATGGAAATATGATATTTGATACTTCACGGTTCTAAATTCGAAAAACTAAACAGATAATTGAATTGATGATATCGATTGTTGGAACGAAGACTTTTTTTATCAACATATTGCAAAATATCCGGTTTACTCAAGGTATGCTATTATGCTTTTTTCGCTATTCTTAATTTGATTCTTGAATCACTATTACATTTAATGATATTTTATTATTGGTTTAGAAAAATTTGATATATTTTGCAATCATAAACCTTGTCTTGAATATGAGCCTAAAATGAATACGTAGTTTTTCAATTTACTTGATATCATGTATGAATTAATGAATTGTGTTGTATCCCGATGTCCGTAAGAGAATATATGATAATTGAACCTAGATGGTTCTAAATTCGAAAAACTCAAAAGATGGAATTTTGCCCGAATTGGATTGAAAATATCAAGTTGTCTTAAACTTGATAATTGAATTGACGTCATCTCACTGGATAGTGACCTGTAATGATATTGTAAATTTGATAAATTGAATCGATGGCATAAAATGCATTGATTGTGTTGTGTCCCGATCTCTATAAAGGAAAATATGATATTTGAACCATCGCGTTTCTAAATTCGAATAACTCATAAGATGATGGAATTTTGCCCGAATTAGATTGAAAATATCAAGTTGTCTTAAACTTGATAATTTAATTGTCGGCTTCTCATTGGATAGTGATCCCGAATGATATTTTAAATTTGATAAATTGATGGTATAGAATAGATGAATTGTGTTTTCTCCCGATGCCCTTAAAAGTAATATGATATTTGACCCTATACGGTTCTAAATAAGAGAAACTGAAAAGATGATGGAATTTTGCCCGAATTGGATTGAAAATATCAAGTTATCTTAAACTTGATAATTGAATTGTCGGCTTCTCATTGGATAGTGACCCCGAATGATATTTTAAATTTGATAAATTGAATTGTTGATATAAAATGGATGGATTGTATTTTGTCCTGATGTCCCTATTGGAAATATGATATTTGGTACTTCACGGTACTAAATTCAAAAAACTAAACAGATAATTGAATTGATGATATCAATTGTTGGAACGAAGACTTTTTTGATCATCAAATTGCAAAATATCCGATTCACTCACGATACGCTATTATGCTTTTTTCGCTATTCTTAATTTGATTCTTTAATCATTACTTACATTTATTGATATTTTATAATTGGTTTAGAAAAATGTGATATGTTTTGCAATCATAAACCTTGTCTTGACTATGAGTCTAAAATGAATACGTAGTTTTTCAATTTACCTGATAGCATGTATGAATCGATGAATTGTGTTGTGTCCCGATGTCGTAAAGGAATATATGATATTTGAACCATCGCGGTTCTAAATTCGAATAAATCATAAGATGATGGAATTTTGCCCGAATTAGATTGAAAATATCAAGTTGTCTTAAACTTGATAATTTAATTGTCGGCTTCTCATTGGATAGTGATCCCGAATGATATCTTAAATTTGATAAATTGATGGTATAGAATGGATGAATTGTGTTTTCTCCCGATGCCCTTAAAAGTAATATGATATTTGACCCTATACGGTTCTAAATAAGAGAAACTTAAAAGATGTTGGAATTTTGCCCGAATTGGATTGAAAATATCAAGTTATCTTAAACTTGTTAATTGAATTGTCGGCTTCTCATTGGATAGTGACCCCGAATGATATCTTAAATTTGATAAATTGAATTGATGATATAAAATGGATTGATTGTATTTTGTCCCGATGTCCCTAATGAAAATATGATATTTGGTACTTCACGGTTCTAAATTCGAAAAATTAAACAGATGATTGAATTGATGATATCAATTGTTGGAACGAAGACTTTTTTGATCAACAAATTGCAAAATATCCGGTTTACCTAAGGTACGCTATTATGCTTTTTTCGCTATTCTTAATTTGATTCTTGAATCACTATTACCTTTAATGATATTTTATGATTGGTTTAGAAAAATGTGATATATTTTGCAATCATAAACTTTGTCTTGAATATGAGCCTAAAATGAATACGTAGTTTTTCAATTTACTTGATAGCATGTATGAATGAATGAATTGTGTTGTGTCCCGATGTTCGTAAATGAATATCTGATATTTGAACCTACATGATTCTAAATTCGAAAAAGTCAAAAGATGATGGAATTTTGCCCGAATTGGATTGAAAATATCAAGTTGTCTTAAACTTGATAATTGAATTGTCGGCTTTTCATTGGATAGTAATCCCAAATGATATCTTAAATTTGATAAATTAAATTAATGATATAAAATGGATGGATTGTATTTTATTCCGATGTCGCTAATGGAAATATGATATTTGATACTTCACGGTTCTAAATTCGAAAAACTAAACAGATAATTGAATTGATGATATCGATTGTTGGAACGAAGACTTTTTTGATCAACAAATTGCAAAATATTCGGTTCACTCAAGATACGCTATTATGTTTTTTTCGCCATTCTTAATTTGATTCTTTAATTACTACTTACATTTATTGATATTTTATGATGGATTTAGAAAAATGTGATATGTTTTGCAATCTTAAACCTTGTCTTGAATATGAGCCTAAAATGAATACGTAGTGTTTCAATTTACTTGATAGCATGTATGGACCGATGAATTGTGTTGTGTCCCGATATCCGTAAAGGAATATATGATAGTTGAATCTACACGGTTCTAAATTCGAAAAATTCAAAAGATGATGAATTTTCGCCCGAATTGGATTGAAAATATCAAGTCGTCTTAAACTTGATAATTGAATTGATGTCATCTCATTGGATAATGAACTCGAATGATATTATAAATTTGATAAATTGAAATGATAGCATAAAATGGATGGATTGTGTCGTGTCTCGATGTCCTTAAAGAAAAATATGATATTTGACCCTACACGGTTCTAAATTCGAGAAACTTAACAGATGATGAAATTTTGCCCGAATTGAATTTAAAATATCAAGTTATCTTGAACTTGATAATTGAATTGTTGGCTTTTTATTCGATAGTGCCCCGAATGATATTTTAAATTTGATAAATTGAATTGATGATATAAAATGGATGGATTGTGTTTTGTCCCGATGTCCCTAATGGAAATATGATATTTGATCGTTCGCGGTTCTAAATTCGAAAAATTAAATAGATGATTGAATTGATGATATCGATTGTTGTCCCGATGTCCCTAAAGGAAAATATGATATTTGAACCATCGCGGTTCTAAATTCGAATAACTCATAAGATGATGAAATTTTTCCCGAAATAGATTGAAAATATGAATGTTGTCTTATACTTGATAATTGAATTGTCGGCATCTCATTGGATAGTGACCCGAATGATATCTTAAATTTGATAAATTGATGGTATAGAATGGATGGATTGTGTTTTCTCCCAATGTCCTTAAAACTAATATAATATTCGACCCTATACGGTTCTAAATTTGAGAAACTTAAAAGATGATGGAATTGCCGAATTGGATTGAAAATATCAAGTTGTCTTAAATTTTATAATTGAATTGTCGGCTTCTCGTTGGATAGTGACCCACAATGATATTTAAATTTGATAAATTGAATTGATGATATAAAATGGATGGATTGTATTTTGTCCCGATGTCCCTAATGGAAATATGATATTTGGTACTTCACGGTTCTAAATTCGAAAAATTAAACAGATGATTGAATTGTTGATATCAATTGTTGGAACAAAGACTTTTTTATCAACAAATTGCAAAATATCCGATTTACTCAAGGTACGCTATTATGTTTTTTTCGCTATTCTTAATTTGATTCTTGAATCACTATTACATTTAAAGATATTTTATGACTGGTTTAGAAAAATGTGATGTATTTTCCAATCATAAACCTTGTCTTGAATATGAGCTTAAAATGAATAGGTAGTTTTTTAATTTACTTGATAGCATGTATGAATGGATGAATTGTGTTGTGTCCCGATGTTCGTAAAAGAATATATGATATTTGAACCTACATGGTTCTAAATTGGAAAAACTCAAAAGATGTTCGAATTTTGCCCGAATTGGATTGAAAATATCAAGTTGTCTTAAACTTGATAATTGAATTGACGTCATCTCATTGGATAGTGACCTGTAATGATATTGTAAATTTGATAAATTGAAACGATGACATAAAATGCATGGATTGTGTTCTGTCCCAATCTCTATAAAGAAAAATATGATATTTGAATCATCGCGGTTTTAAATTTGAATAACTCATAAGATGATGGAATTTTGCCCGAATTATATTGAAAATATCAAGTTGTTTTAAACTTGATAATTGAATTGTCGGCATCTTATTAGATAGTGACCTTGAATGATATCTTAAATTTGATAAATTAATGGTATAAAATGGATGGATTGTGTTTTGTCCCGATGTCCTTAATGGATATATGATATTTGACCCTACACGGTTCTAAATTTGAGAAATTTAATAGATGATGGAATTTTGCCCGAATTGGATTGAAAATATCAAGTTGTCTTAAACTTGATAATTGAATTGTCGGCTTCTCATTGGATAGTGACCCCGAATGATATCTTAAATTTGATAAATTGAATTGATGATATAAAATGGATGGATTGTATTTTTTCCCGATGTCCATAATAGAAATATGATATTTGGGACTTCACGGTTCTAAATTCGAAAAATTAAACAGATGATTGAATTGATGATATCGATTGTTGGAACGAAGACTTTTTTGATCAACAAATTGCAAAATATCTGGTTCACTCACGATACGCTATTATGCTTTTTTCGCTATTCTTAATTGGATTCTTTAATCACTACTTTCATTTATTGATATTTTATGATGGGTTTAGAAAAATGTGATATGTTTTGCAATCATAGACCTTGACTTGAATATGAGCCTAAAATGAATACGTAGTCTTTCAATTTACCTGATAGCATGTATGAATCGATGGATTGTGTTGTGTCTCGATGTCCGTAAAAGAATATATGATATTTGAACCTACACGGTTCTAAATTCGAAAAACTCAAAAGATGATGAATTTCGCCCGAATTGGATGGAAAATATCAAGTTGTGTTAAACTTGATAATTGGATTGACGTCATCTCATTGGATAGTGAACTCGAATGATATTTTAAATTTGATAAATTGAAATGATGGCATAAATTGGATGGATTGTGTCGTGTCCCGATGTCCTTAAAGAAAAATATGATATTTGACCCTACACGGTTCTAAATTCAAGAAACTTAAAAGATGATGAAATTTTGCCCGAATTGGATTTAAAATATCAAGTTATCTTAAACTTGATAATTGAATTGTCGGCTTCTTATTCGATAGTGCCCCGAATGATATCTTAAATTTAATAAATTGAATTGATGATATAAAATGGATGGATTGTGTTTTGTCCCGATGTCCCTAAAGGAAATATGATATTTGATCATTCGTGGTTCTAAATTCGAAAAATTAAATAGATGATTGAATTGATGATATCGACTGATGTCCCGATGTCCCTAAAGGAAAATATGATATTTGAACCATCGCGGTTCTAAATTCGAATAACTCATATGATGATGGAATTTTGCCCGAATTAAAGAAAATATCAAGTTGTCTTAAACTTGATAATTGAATTGTCGGCTTCTCATTGGATAGTGACCCCGAATAATATCTTAAATTTGATAAATTGATGGTATAGAATGAGTGGATTTTGTTTTGTTTCAATGTCCCTAAAGAAAATATGATATTTAACAATACACAGTTCTAAATTCGAGAAACTTAAAAGATGGCGGAATTTTACCCGAATTGAATTGAAAATATCAAGTTGTCTTAAACTTGATAATTGAATTCTCGGCTTCTCATTGGATAGTGACCCCGAATGATATCTTAAATTTGATAAATTGATGGTATAGAATGAGTGGATTTTGTTTTGTCCCGATGTCCCTAAAGGAAATATGATATTTGACACTACACAGTTCTAAATTCGAGAAACTTACATTTATTGATATTTTATAATAAGTTTAGAAAAATGTGATATGTTTTGCAATCATAAATCTTGTCATGAATGTGAGCCTAAAATGAATACGTAATCTTTCAATTTACCTGATAGCATGTATGAAAGAATGGATTGTGTTGTGTCCCGATGTCCGTAAAGGAATATATGACATTTGAACCTACACGGTTCTAAATTTTAAAAATGTTTGCACCCTTTCTTTAATCAGGACCTATGGTATTTTTGGAGTATAGGTATAAAACGGGCCGGGGTATGAAGTAAAATTCTCTCTCTTCGTTTAATTTGGCCCAGAGATAAGCCTAGAGAAAATTAATCGAAAATTTTTCTTCACATCTCGAATATTTCTTTTCTTACTTAGAAAATTTTGAG
Source organism: Trifolium repens (assembly GCA_030408175.1). Classification (NCBI taxonomy): domain Eukaryota; kingdom Viridiplantae; phylum Streptophyta; class Magnoliopsida; order Fabales; family Fabaceae; genus Trifolium; species Trifolium repens. Next base: position 32,125,705 of record CP125845.1, on the reverse strand, counting down.
AAATGTCTCCCGAAGTTTTTTTAAGGCAAAAAAATTTCCCACCCCCACCTCCTCCACAAAAATAAAGGAAATATGGAGAGGAAAAGAGAAATTATAGAAAATCTTCGGGAAAAAGAAAAATTTGGAGGGTGGATGAGAAACTATCTAATTAACCAAGCCAACAACATGAATTTAAGGTTTTTTGTTGGCCCACTTTTATTGAACCAAATGAATTACAATATTTATCAGAAAGCCAAATATATTTCCTTAACGGTCATATATTCGCAACAACACTTTTTTCTCTTACGCATTCTCTATTCTCTTAAATGTATTATTTTTGTAAGACAATTATTTAAAGAAGAAAAAAAACGAGATACAATGAAAGGGGTAAAAGGGACCTCAAGAAGACCAATGTTATGACAAATTAAAAGAATCTAAAGTTGGGATGGTCCTCTATTGTAATCATCTCCAATATAATCCATAGAGATAATGAGTACTACCATTCTGCGCCTTGACTAGAATGATCAAATGCATTTTAATAACTTGTTCAAACTAATTTATTGAACACATTGTAAAATCAAAATCTTATAGTGAAAGGTTGTATGAGAAATATTAGACGATAACATAACCACGGTTATAGTCTTCTCGACGCCTCAATATTGCGTTTGAAATAGAATTAGTCTAATAAAGACAAATAATTCTGATTTGAACTCTGGTACTTCCACTATTTAACTTTAAAAACTGGAATTAATTAGGCCGAAGAATACAATAAATAAATTAAAAGGAATGGTATGCAATAATAATAATAATGTTAGAAATAAACTAAGAATGCTAGAGAATAGAGAAAGAGAAGATAAGAGTAATGTATTATTCTCTTCATATGTATATCTTTACACTATAGCAAGAGTCCTATTTATAAGATACAAATAAGGAAGTGAATGGACAAATGAAGTTATGGTCCACTCATTAGTGGGAGTTATAGGAAAGGGAAGAGATAGGATGGACATCCACTAAGACTTGTCCTAATTATTCATAACACTCCCCCTTGGATGTCCATCGAGGATGTGCCTCATTAAAACCTTACTAGAAAAAAACCCAATGGGAAAAAATTCTAGTGAAGGAAAAAGAGTACACCATCCTTTTACATAATATATTTATTTCTCCCCCTCAACCATACAATCATCTCAAGAACGACGAAGACCAATATTCTTCTGACGGATAAAGCACAATTTTCTTGTATGTTTTGAATCATAGACTTCAACCAAAAGATCTAGTTTGTCTTCATACTCTTCTTTAAATTAGCCGTGCTTGAAATATTATACTCATGTTGAGTGTTTGAAACTTTCAACTTGAAAGAGCATCCATTTAAAATGAGAAAACCACAATTTTATTGTATTTGTAAACTCATAATCCTCAATGAAAAAGCATTCACCGCTTCCTTGATTACGTTGTTTCTCCAAGATGCAAAACATATGATTTGCCTTTGTTTTGATATATACCTGTATTTAAAAATATTGACAAAAACAAAATACCACGATACATATAATTAACAAAATACATTAATATTTTCGTTTGAACTAAGATATGGTACTTCGGGACCAATTCAAGTTGTCCATCATTTTCTTGAAGACATGATTTATACTAACATAAAGTGACATCACAATCATTCTAGTACACAATCAACTAGATTTTTTAATATCAAATTATTTTAATGCATTTGCTATAAAATTTTTATATAAGTTTCTTGATGCACAAAATCTCATTTAAATAATAAATTTGCAAATTCCAACAAACCTTTCGCATGCGACATATGTAATTTCAAATCTTTATATGATCAACATATTTTAGGATCTCTTCTAGAGATCTAATATCATCATAAAATCGTTTATAATAAATTTACTTCCAATGGACATGAGATGTCATTTCTTCAATGTATCACAAAAATTAACTCTTCCAGAGAGTTTCATATAATCATCAATTCAAGTGAGCCATACAAATGTATTGTAACATATATTTCATGAATTCACTCCAGGTGAATATGTCTCATCAAAATAAATTATACACATTTACCATCCACTTTTGGTGAACATATCAAACTCTATAAGTATGTATTACATCAATATAATTCTCTTGCGTAAAAAATCATATATATTTAATTAGCTACACATCTTCAAGTGTGCGGACTACGGGTCCAAACATTTCAGTTATATGAATAGAGTTTGAATTCACCGGAATTATCTATTTCCATCTGCAGATATTTTCTTTATCTATAATCGTTAATAGACTTTGATTCATGATCCTCGTTATCACTTATCACATATAGCGCTATAGAAAAACATCGTCAACGTTGACTTTCATTTTTGGTTCCATCTCATTTCATTCATATCTTATCGAGATCTCTTTATTTTCATAAATTTCAGGTACCTGGTCAGTTCTTCTGGAACTTAAAAATCAATCATATCAGACAACTCTTTAAGAGTTTCTACATCCTCATTTGGGTTATCTTTCCTTTTTTAGCTCATTTTCTTGTTTGAGGATTTTTAAATTTGGAACCAATTAGTCTACCACGCTTCATGCGCGGTTGTGACTCATTTGCAATATTCTATTATCCGACAGGGATATCTATTTTCTTTGGAGCATTAGCAGCTTCTATTTTAATTTCTTAACTTTGCAAATGAGTTATATTTTGAGGATCAAGATGAGACAATAATGTTTATTTTCAAATAATTTATTTGAACTTCAGGTTCATATTTTTCAGCTGCTTCTTCTCTCCCCCTAATATTAGGAAAACTAATACATTATTGTATAATCAGCCTTATGGGCTGTTGTAAACAAGTCTCCAATTTTTAACTCAATATACTTTATAATAGATGGAGATTCATATCAAATATATTTTCTCAAAATTCTTTAATAATTCATCTTAGTGCATTATATTGGAGCAATTAGAACATACCAACACATCCAAAAATGCTTATATGAAAAATATTAGGTTATAAACCTAAACTTAACTGAATTGCAAATTAAGGGGAGGACTTCCATATGATAACTTATTGGCTTGATGCGAAACAAAAACTCAATATAAATGATCTCATGTTCCCAAAATAGAATTTTGAAGTTATGATTTCATAAGTACCAATCACACATTTAACTTTAGACGTCTAAAGGGTGGATCTTCAGGTCCATATTTTTAATGAGCATATTCAACAAGATATTCAAATCAATTTTGGTCGACATATGATATTTACCAATTTCACAAACTTCTGGTTGTGAGTTGATTGAACATTTAGTTGATGCATCAATTAAAGTCGTATAATATCTAAATGGTAATTGGTGCTTTGATGTACAAATATCACCTACTCTCAAAATTTGTGAGAGACTCATTTTTTTTTCTCTAATTTTCAACTTCCTTTGGGAACAAAGAATGCACAAATTATTGGATTGAAGAAACTTCTGGCTCAATACATATCCAATAAAAGTATAATAATTATTTTTTCGCTTCGCAATAGATCCGGGATAACCCAACCGGTCTTGCCAAATACAAACTTAATATTATTTGCAAACTATTGAATTCTTCTGGAACTCATAGAGTATAAAATAATCGAGTTTTCTATGTTCTTCAAGAACTATAAACTATTGAATTCTTCTTGAATTCATAAAATTGAGTTTATTTTCTTTCTATGTTCTTTAGGAACTGAATTATTAAATATTTACAGGGTTCGTATCAAATAAACAACAAAACAAATTATAACATATCTATATATTTAAATACATATATATATATATATATATATAAACAAAATTACACGTCTTTCAATAAACAAAGATCAATTAAAACAGCATTATATCATATTAGGGATAAACTTAGAGATGTAAAGAATAGATATAGAGAAGATGAGATCTTATTGTCATAGTATAAATGTAGATCTTAATAATATTTTTTTTCTTTCAAATTAATATAAATTATAAAGATCAAATAGATTTTATAAATTTTTGTATTGTTTTTCAAGAAGTATATAATCAATCAATAATAAGTTATTTGTACGATCCTTCTAGGATATACAATTACCGAATTCTTCAGGAATTTATAGATAATAAAAACCGAATTTTTAAGTTCTTCAAGAACTATGCAATATATTTTAACAATAAAATCAATTATCTAATCAATCCTTTAGAAATTAACCCTTTTGAATTCTTCTGGAATTCACATAGAATAATGTTAGTTCTTCAGGAATCACCCTTCTGAAGTATTCTCAAAGAATAATACGAGTTCTTCAGGAACTATGGTTTTAAATTCTTCAGGAATTCACATAGAATGATGAGTTCTTCAGGAACTACATAATAGTTCTTTTGATTTTATAATATGGAGTCAATCTTTATATAATACTTCAGGAATGTATAAGAAATAAATAAAAACTATAATATAATACAATTCACATAACAATAATTCACCGTATCAATAATATTGTAACAATATGGACTTATATTGAAGATCCAAAAGATGTGATTATAACTCAGCATAAATCATAATAATTCCAATAAATCAAACATGACCAGGTTATTTTATTTTTATCAAGCAAAATATTGAATGATGTTGAATAATCAAGAATGAGAAAATGAGTATCTAAATATGCATCAATGCAAATATGTAGAACAAAAAGAATTATAGAATAGCTGGTGCGCCCGTTGCTAGTATATTTTGATATCAGTGGGACATAAATCTCAACACAAAGACTATCACGTAACAAGAAGAAAGAACATAGGAAGAGTTTTTGTTATACACTTAACAATTAAGCTAACAATATCTTATAGATTAAGATATACAAAGAGCAAACGATTGGAGAGGTGAGCGGTGCCTCTTGCTTTCTCATGTGGTTCAATCACAATTCTTCCTTGTTGATTTAGTTTATGACTCAACTTGTTTCACAAAAGTCCTATGTAATGCTTGATTTAATTTCTAACATATTTAATTGCAGAACCACAAGAAACAACCAATTAAAAAAGTTCATTATACTCTTGAATCTAAAATCAACATACATACAATGGATTTTACATTCCAAAACCAAAACAACAACTGATTGATTCATTCATTCATTCAATGAAAAACAAAACACTAAACAGTAGGGTATGTTTATCAAATTTTCAAATCAAGCTAACATGGAAAGCAAAACCATTTACTACTAGACAGAATATTGGCAAGAAGGGAAATATTAAAATAGAGAACTTAAATTGGTGCAATAGTAGATCAAATACTATCGTTATTGTTAAAAGTTAAAATACAAATAGATTAGACATGGAGATTCAAAAGTATCAAAACTTGGAGCAAAACTTGGCTTCAATTAAATCAAATACTATCATTATAAAACAGATTAAAGTTGAATAAAATACTATTGTGTTAAAACAGTTTTAATACTTTCATTACTCAAGCCAAAAGGGAAAGTTGGAGTAAAGGAGATTATAACAAATTAGACAACAAATCCATTTAACCAAACCAGTTAATTATGAAGTTAGTTAATTATAAGTCTATTCAACATGTTTCATATTATATTAGAAGTTAGCAATATGAAAATATTAAAATTAAATGCTTGTCTGATTAGCAAAGTTTATAATACCACTGTCATAAGAGAAGATGAATCACATATAACTTTAATCCAATACAGACTAAACTAATAGATCAAAAATTAAATTGGATCAGTGTTCATTAACCTAGTGGAGAAAGGCTTTAATTATTTGTAAGTGGAATATTTATTTGATTGCTATCTTAATCATCTAGTTCTCATGTATAAACTCTTAGAGGTTACACATAAATAACTCATCAGCTTCCATGCTTAGTTCTTGTAATATTTTTGCTTAAATTGATTTATTTACACTACTGCAATTTCAATTCTTAATTGGATTTTTGTGAAAGTAAGTAAACAAGTGAATCACATATAAGATGGATAATTGTGAACGAAGGTGAGTATCAATTCAGCAAACACACGCAGATTCTTCATTGTTACAAACCTCTACATACAAGCATATAATGATATAAGTAACAGGAAGAACGAAGATGAATCAATATTACCTCAAGTTAAGTTGTTAGACCTTCGTGCTGATAACGTGTTAGAAATAAACTAAGAATGCTAGAGAATAGAGAAAGAGAAGATAAGAGCAATGTATTATTCTCTTCATATGTATATCTTTACACTATAGCAAGAGTCCTATTTATAGGATACAAATAAGGAAGTGAATGGACAAATGAAGTTATGGTCCACTCATTAGTGGGAGTTATAGGAAAGGGAAGAGATAGGATGGACATCCACTAAGACTTGTCCTAATTATTCATAACAAATAATAAGATGGATCGATATATAAAAGAAAGAGGATTTGCAATATTTTTTTTTTTTGAGCAATGGAGTAATATATTGTTCATGATGACATACATCAAATATATAGCTAGCATTAGGGGTTAAGTGGATCAGAAAAATTCAATTGAACCGACAATTCAAACCAATCCGAACCGAAAAAAACGATTTTTATGGTATAGATCAAAAACCGAACCGAATCAATTGAAAATCGATGTGATTTCGTTCGGTTCTCGCTTTCAATTTTAAGAACCGATGAACAAACCGAACCAAACCAATATATATATTATTGAGTTAATAATTTTTTTTAGACAACTTACATCTATTAAAAAATAAAACAAGGCCAACTATTTGTAAAAAAGAAAAATATCTTCCTCACTCACATTACATTACAAACACTAACTAAGAAACTCTCACACTCTCTCCTTCATAGTCACAGTCGCAAACGACCTTCTATCAAGCATTGTATTGATTTTTTTGTTTTGATTTACTATCAAGCGTTACTTTGCTCTACTTGTTTGTGATTAATTCTGATTTTCATTTTGGTTATGTGATTTCCTTTTTCCGACTCTCGAGAGTTGTTCTACTCTAATCTCATGTTATTTTTTATTTTTACTTTGCAACTTTATAGTTTAGATCATTTTTTAGATTAGTATTGATTTGGTCTTAATTCATTATTTCGGTTATATAATCAAACACAAGAGCTAGTTTGATTAGTTATATAACATGTTTTAGTCTTAGTTCTTGATTCTCGGTATTTTGGTTATATAATCAAACAGAGCAGTTAGAATAAACATGTTTTGGTTATATAATTAAACTATCAATTAGTATGTGTGCTCCTTATATAAATGTGAACTTATTAGATGATCGAACTTATGAGAAAAAAACTGTATTTTGTAATTGATGAATTGTATTTTGTATCTGATAAACTTATTTGATGAAATGTATTTTGTATTTGATGAACTTATGAGCAAAAATAATACTATGAAATACAACGGAAAAAAATGCGCAGTAAGAACCGATTAAAGTATCCGAACATAACCGATGAATTTGGTTCGGATTTATTTTTTTAAATTTAACACTAAAAACCGAATCAAACCGAACCAATCAAGAGTTTATTGGTTCAGACATTGGATTCACTCAAAACCGATCCAATTATACCCGTAGCTAGCATAGCATGCATACATCCTCAAGAAGAGGTACGTAATTATTTAATTTAGTTAAATATAATATTAAATTACATGCACTATTCATAAAATAAAAAAAAAAAAAATCACATGCATGCATGCGTATAAGTGACACTATGGAGTTGGAGGGATCAGGGATGGAATCATGAGTTGCTTGATGATCAGAAAAACAAATCGCAAAGTACAGTTAGTACTTAGGACAAAATGTTGGATCAATCAAACACCTTTCGTGAAGAATCCAACAATAGTAGAGGGTTAATGGAAATATGGAATGGCCATTGAATTTATCACCACAGCTAGGAAGAGAAAAATCATAAGAAAACATTGAAACATATATTTTGTTTGCGGCAGCCATTACTATTACTCACTCTGTTTTTATTATTTGATTCAATATATTTTATAAACTTGGTGAATCAATTTATACTACTAATCATAATGTGAATCCATTTCATTTTCATTTGCTTAGTCAATCTATTTGAATATTTGTCATGTGAATCAAAATAAATTATTATTTATTAGGTAGGTTTCTCTTTTTATTAATTCTTTTGGCAAGGCAGACGGTCGTGCACTTGTGACGACAAATCTGTTAAATTATTTTCCTATATGAATAGATGGATGGATGGACAAGTTAAGGAATTACAATGGATGGATGGGTGGATGGATGGACAAGTTAAGGAATTACAACCCACCCGGTTGGAGATGATGGTGATGTTGGCACGCGTGCACGCATACACATTCTTGTAGTTATAATTTCAGACGATATATATATGAAACTATTTAATTCTAGAACCTAATTATTCCTTTATTTGTATTACCTTTTTATATTCATTTTTTCTAAATTGAAACACTAATTTTGACATCATATAACATAAACATACATTATTGAAGAACAAAACATAGTCAAAATCACAATTTTTTGAAAAAGTTGCATTTCAAAAATGATTTTTATGAAAATCTATTTGAAATAGCTTCAAATTAAATGATTTTTTTGAAATTTTGATATCCAAAAAAAATTTCAATAAAATGATGAAATGCCTAAAATGACGTTTTAAGAATAACTATTCAAACCAAATTTTGATTTGAAGCTTTTATAAAAAAAAATTTTGTAATTTTTTTTTCACAAAATTAAGTAACACTATAAAATCTATTTTCAAAAAAATCCAAAACAAACGCACCCATATTACATAGCGGGTATATTTTGGTTCATATATTATATTTTTTATTTTGATAGGAACGCTCATATATTGTATTTAATTCCTTAAAATTGGTAGGATTTTGCAAAAATATTAAGAGGATACAAAAATATAAAGAGGTGACATCTTTTAATAATTGATTTGTGTGTGTCTATATATTATATATATATATATATATATATACATGTAATTTGGTTCTAACTTGGAAGAACTTCTTTGATAAAAATTAATTACAAATATATATCATTTATATGACCCAAACTTGCTTTTTTATATATTGATTCTTGCTTGTATTTTGTACTTTTACCTTAAATAATGTTTTTATGAATAAATGTTATTTTACCTTGTTTTTTAGTTTGATAAATAGGAATGCTAAATTCACAGTCAAACGACACTTAAAAAGGAACGGAGATGATAGTTCTTGATTTGTACAAAAAAATAACATAGACGAGCAATTTCTTTATAGACGAGCAATAACTTAATATTAATGAAGTCTATGGTGGATCAAGATATTTGGGGTTAAAACTTAATGGAAGGGACCATTTTGACTAATGAAAGTATATTTAAGAGATCTAAATGTAATAAATATTAGTTAAAGGATCAAAATGAAACGAATAAATTAGTTAAACAATCAAATGAGTTATTTGAAAGATTCTCTTCTCACCCCCCATGACTCTTTTTAACCCCCCAATATTCTGATTTTACCCCTATACAAAAACTTCGGAACGTGTTTTCCGAAGTTTTTCTAGTTCAAATTCGTCGAAAACTTCGGAAAATACATTCCGAAGTTCGTATTCAAGGCAAAAAAAACTTCAGAAAACGCGTTCCGAATTTTAAAATCAAGGGCAAAAAAGGAAATCCAAGGGGGGAAAAAGAGGTGTGAGGGGTGGGATGAGAATTTTTCGAGTTATTTAGCCAAAATATAATAAAATGATAACTCAAATTGGGCTTCTGTAAAACTGGTCCATTTCTAAAATGTAAGCAACTAAAGAATCCAGCGTATGAACCATTGATTATTTTTGTTGGAAAATTATGACATTATAAAAAATGACATTCACCATCATAAGCTTTTCCATTATAAATGCCACCTATAAAGTCAGGATTAGGTTTCACATAGAGTTCGACCGAAAGATAAATAAAATTTGATAAAAAATTATTCTACTCAAAATTCACTCCGAACAATTCTTCTTTCGTTTGAGCTCATGATCTAATTGAACTCAATCCCTTATCTATTATAAGGAGTGATGCTGTATAATTTTATCTTTTATTTGGTTAAACAAAACATATAACCTGCCAATTTGGGTTATCAAACAATTTGGTCAGATAAAGTCCATTTGCTGGTAGCTTGGGCCTGCTTGTTTGAGGTCCAATGTAGCACTGACTATTATTAAATGTACCTTCTGTTTAATGTTTATAGGTAGGAAACAATGTTTAAATAAAATTTGCAGTTTATGATATATTTTCTAAAACATCTACAGAAAAAAATGTATATAATGAATTTCTATACAGTTTTTTTTTTAAATGGATAAGTATGAGCTATACTTATTTATGTTACGTAAAATTTGCGGTTTATGATATATGAGCATTTTCTTAATCTGTTTTTATCAAAATTGTTAAGGCAGACGTCGTGACCAGGTTCGAACCCCGACTCTCTCACTTGTGTTTGTGAATTTATAATGATTTTGTCTATCTACCTCAAAAAAAAAAAATACAAGAGTTTGATTGATCAATTTTTCTATATTTATGGATTTTTTTCTTTCATGTATTAATTATTTATGCCAAATAGTAAATAATTTTTCTGGGTTATAAGTTATATTTAAGAAAAAAAACGAAGTTAATTTTTCATTAGCAAATATTTTTTTTTATATAGATGCGATGGTAAATTTTCAGGTAAAATTTAACACATAAATGGGAGGTTTCAAGTACAAATCACGAATATCTGGCCTACAACTTTCAGTATTTGTCAGTTGAATTACGACTTAGTAAACAATTTATCTTTTAGATTAATCTATGTTACTCCAAGCCATGTACGATAAAGAGAGTCCTAGTTGATGTCCCATTTTCATAATAAAAGAAGAATGTACAAAACTAGCTTTTAACACACTACCAATTCTTCAATTCATTGATTTGAAATGTTTAGCTAATTTTTTCATGTGAAATTTATATTCCACTTTAAACATAAAATAGCCGACAGAATCAAGTGAGTACGATAAAAAAAATGATGAAATTCTGTATTTTTGTGTCTTTGGCATTTTCTTCAACAATGACAACTCCATGTATGTTTTTATTTTCACCACTTTGGTTGTTTTGACACATTACATGTTAGTTTCATATTCTACAATACAATGATTAATTGAAGCACAGAATACTCTGAATGGAGCAAAGCGTATGTGCAAAACATGTTAATTTTGATATTTCTTGGTTTTCTTTGTTGCATTTTTTAATGTATTGGGATTTAAGATTTCGTTGTACTTTTTTATATATATTTTTTATTTGTCTAGTATTTTGGTGAAATAAATTCAACTAGTATTAAAAAATTAAAAAATGATATTGAAGTTCAAAGCATAACTGTGCCTTTAGATAGCACTATAGTGAATTTTAAGTCCATTGAGTGCGGAAATAGATAACTCCATTGACTCTTGGAGTTTTGGGGCTGGTCCACAATTATTTATGGGGGAGTCTAGAAAAGGCCTATATGTAATATGATTTTATTTTGACAAGACCAAAGAGTTATAAATGATTATATGGTTTTTATGAAATGAATTTTCTTAAAAAAAATTCCTCTACTTTCACGCAATTAATTTTATATTATTTTTCATCAATTTAAATATTATTTTATATTTAAAATTCAATAGTTTAGATTCCACGTTATTTCAAGAATTCTTTTCCCGCATGAGAGGATCATTTCTCGATTTTTATCATTTGAGCTATTAAAAAATATATCCTCTCATGATCCCTTGAGCATAACTCAATTGACAGAGACATTATACGAAATATGCAGGATCGAGATTCGAACTCCGATACTTCCACTTATTCACTTTAAAAAGTAAATTCCTAGCCACTAAGTTATTAAGGGAAAAAAAATCCTCTCATAATCATCCATTCCTATGTAATTATGTACTTGAATTTTCTTCCCTAAAAAATCTACGCAGTTTTATGCTGTAGTAAATTTTAACCATATTTATGATGCAACAATTCAGATTTTAAACTCAATTTTACACAATGATGGGACTTTAGCAAGAGATGGATAACTTAATGTATGGATATTATGTGTTAATATTCTTTTATCCCTCCGAAAGAAACTAAATTTTTGTTCTATCAATAATAAGTTTTAATAAATAAATAAAAAATCATCCATAAATATTTATGAATATTTGTGGATACATCAATATCTGTCCAATATTATCCGTTTAACAAATACTCGACCAGCCATACATTTTTTTTTTTTGGTACAAGACCAGCCATACATATTTATCTAATAGAATAGATACAAATATTATATTATCCATCCCAATAAATATTCATTTATATGTCTAATTTCAGCCGCGATTTGATCGTTTACAACATCAGTTGAAAGTGTAGGATTTTTTTTTTTATAACAATAGACCTAAACCCATGATTTTTATTTGGCTTAAACATCATTTTCGTCCCTGTAAGTTCATAATTTTTTTGTTTTAGTCCCTATATCTTTTTTGTTGCAAATTAGTCCCTAGATGTGCAAATCATTTTGATTTTAGTCCCTAAAGCTAAAATCCGCAGGAAAATCTGCAGAAAAATTCACTGATTTCCTTTGGATTTTCCTGTGGATTTTAGTTTTAAAAGACTAAAACCAAAAGATTTGAACATACATGGACTAATTTGCAACAAAAAAAGATACAAGGACAAAAAAACGCAAACTTACGGGGACGAAAATGATATATAAACTTTTTATTTTGAGCAAAAGTGCAGGAAATCTGATTTTGTGATGAGTTTTGCAAACTGCATTGTCAATTGCTATTTAATGATTTTGTCCCCTTCAACTGAATATATTGAAGACATGTGTATGGTCGATAAAATACAAAACTTATTTTGTACTATAGTGTACCAAATTCAACTCGCTAATAACACGATGAATTGTATACATCTCTCGTCTCAATTTCAGTTGGATATAGTTGTTCCATATTTATGATCTTTATATATACATTGGTGATGTATGTATCTACCGACTATTGGTCTGTCCATTTTAAATTTTTTTTCTTCTTTTTTCTTACTTAGATTTTAAAATTTGATTCTTTGAATGATTTTTTTTTTCGTTCATCACCAATTTAATCTGATTTGGTAGTCAATTCTGACATTAAGTGATTACAGTTTTTCCCAATTGCTGTTATGGGAGATCGAACCGTTATCCTTCCTACCAAATTCAGTGTCAATCATCACTGAACCAATTAACTATTGATGAATGATTTATAATTGAAGTTTGTTTATGATTTGAGTTGAATTATTAATTTGGTTTGTCTATTTTAAGTATGTTGAAATTGATTTTTTTGAGCCATAATAGACTTGTCTAAGGATGTAATATAGTTCAGATGTCTAACAAATTCCTGATACATATAGATACTCTAGCCTTATCTAAAAAAATGTTGAAATTGATTTTGAAATAAAATTTAAGGATTGAATTCAATTAAATAAATTAAAAATAAACAATGAAAAATAAATATTTTTCAAGAGTTGATGATTCTAATTGATATATAGTGTAAAAATTGTTAAGTACTCATCCACATATTCTCATGATATTACATTATTATATCAACAGTTTGTCTAATATGTTAAAGCAACAAAAAAATTATACATTTAATATAAAATATATAAGTTTCAATACAAACTTACTACTTTAAATTCCGTTTGGCCTGACTTTTTTAGATCTTAAAAGCTATTTGAAAACTAAAAGTAAAAAATAAGAGCTTTTAGTAAAAAGCTAAAGCTGATTGGTAATTGTTGTACTTTTTAGCTTCAATAGTCTTTTATCTATGTATTTTACTCAAAAAACACTACAAGAAATCGCCCATTTATTGACGGCCAAAAGCCCTCACAAAGTAAGAAAATCCGTCACAAAGTCATAATTTTGTGACGACTTTGTGACGGCCTCAATCTGTCAAACTAAGTGACGACACTTTGTGACGGCTCAGGTCGTCGCAAAATGTGAACGGCAGCTTTTCTGAACACAACTTAGTGACGGCTTAGGTCGTCGCAAAATTCAAATTAGTGATGGCTTAGGTCGTCACAAATTTCTGTGTCAGATTCGTCACAAAGTTTTGGCTTATTTAGTGACGGCTTAGGTCGTCACAAAATTCGTCACTAAGTTTTTTTAAAAAATAATTATTTTAATTGTTTTATTAATTATTTTTCAAAAATAAATTAATTAATTATTTAAAAAAAACATAAAAAAACGTTTTTTTTACATATATTAAAAAATAATATATCATCATTTTTAATTTTAAATATATAATAAAACATTTATTAAAAATTCAATAACGAACAATGATAAAATACGATACATACGATAATTAGATAAATTAAAAAGTACGATAATTGTCTTAATAATACAAACAAAGTACGATAATTGTCATAAAATTACATAATAAAATACGATACAAACAAAGTACGATACTTCCACACATATAACATAATAAAATAACAACGCAAACATCTGAGTTATGCATTTCCGCTTCCACCACCCCTTCTTCCTCTTGATGTTCTGGCACTTCCACTTTCGGCGCTTGTTCTCCCGCTTCTACGAAAATAAATAAAAATAAAAATGTAGCTTTTTTTGGACGAAAATAAATAAAAATAAAAAAAGTTTCTGACTTGTAAAATAATACAATTAAACTTAACAAATTAAAATTATACTTACTAGTTATGTCAAGCAATGTCAACATATTCAACTCCCAACAATAGCAAGATGAACCAAGCTACATTTTCTGCATTAAAATTTTAAAAGTAACAATTAATAAAAATATACAATATCATTCAAATATTAACATAAACAAAAATCAAATAGGAGAAAATACTTACATTTTATTACGAATCAAAACTTTGAAGAAGAACAAAAAATCTAAGAAAAATGTAGAAGTTTTAGTGAGAAGTTGGAGAAATTTTAGTAAGAGTAGAAATTTTAGTAGAGATTGTGCAAATGAAATAGGAAGGCATTGAAGAAAATATATGGTATGCCGAAGAACATGACCGTTGGAGAGGGACATGGGAAAACGCGTGAATTTTTTGTTGACCAACAGTTAGTGACGGAATAATCCGTCAATAACTCTTCGCGCTACCCAATGCTCTGCTGCGTCAGAGCTGGCAACGACTTTATTTTTTTTTTAAATCCTCAAGATTTTGTGACGGATGGAGCCGTCACTAACTTCGTGCATGCTTTGTGACGGATTTGGCCGTCAATAAATCATTTTTTTGTGACGGATTTGACCGTCAAAAACTTATTGACGGATTTCTTTCCATTTTTTATTATTATTTTAAATTTGTGACGGATTGGGACCAATTACTGACGGACCTGGCCGTCACTAACTTATAGACGACCCAGGCCGTCAATAAATAATCCCCCCAATTCGTCAAAAAATCAAGGTATTCTTGTAGTGAAATTAAGCCATTTTTTTTCCTATCAAGAGCTTCCTGAAAATCTGTTTGGCATAACTTCTCCTTTTATTGAATAAAAAAGTCTAAAATAAGTTAGGTCAAACGATATTAATATGTGAAAATTTACACACAATAAAAAAGCTCTTATGTCAAGTCTTAAAGAAAGATGATATGTTATTTTGTTTTAGAGTTTAAAGGAGATGCACCGTCGATATAAATTAAGTTTACAATGATAATTAATAAGAATGATTTGATGTTTCATGTCATATAAAAGAGGTGAGGTTAAGTGGGATGATATGGCGGAAAACATTATTGTAATTGGTTGATAATGTAAAATTATTTTACGCTGTCCGTGCACATTTTTTTCTCTCTTTATTTTAAGGGAGACTATCAAATTACCAAGTGAAAAAATATAACCAAAATTTCACAATCATGATAGTCTAGCAGTCACAAATACAATTAAATTTAAAATAAGTCATGAATCAACTAACATTAATTTGGATTAATGGAGACGATTTTTTTTTTGACACAAACAAACTTAATGCATTTCATTAGCTATTAAATGTTCAATACATAAGAAAATAATCTCAAATCTATGGAAGCTAGCCCAAGAATTGGCCGCCCTAGCAAGAGCATGAGCAACCAAATTCGTTTGCCTCCTAATAAACTTAACCTCAAAGTTTAGAAAAGATGACATGAAACTAACAATATCATGAACAATGATAAGTGCTCAAAAGTAGTTAAAAGTCATATATATTTTAAGCACTTATTAACTTATTTTGTAAGATATCATTTAGGTTTTCCCCACTTTAGTGTATATATTTGTTTTAAGTTATATTTTGTTAAACTTTTCTAAATCCCAACTATTGATGCAGGAAATGAAAAAAATGAAGAAAAAGCCAAGTTAACTCGCCAGAGCGTGTAGAACTCGCCAGGGCGAGCAATGCCAACACGCCAGAGCGAGTGCAGGGCGAGTAGAGGCAGAGAGCATCAAAATGAAAAAAGGCAAACACGCTAGGGCGAGTAACAACTCGCCAGAGCGAGCAGGAACTCGCCAGAGCGCATGAGGGCGGTTTAAAAGTTCAATTATGACGTGGCAAAACCTTCTGATGAAGAAAGGTAAACTCGCCAGGGCGTGTTGTAACTCGCCCGGCGAGTTCTAACTTTTAGAATCACTATATATAGAGCTTGCTGTTATTTTTCTTGTATCAATCACTTGTAATAGAACTGAGAAACAGAGAGAAAGCTTAGAAATCATAAATCTAAGGATAAGGTGAAGGTGGATCAACAAAAGCTTGAGACATCAAGTGTTATGTTCATTATCTTTTCTTCTCCTACTCTTTGTAAGCTTATTTTCACCATGGGTAACTAAATCCATTGTTGTTGGGATTATATGTAGCTCATTTGTGACTATGTACAACTCTTAATCATGTTAATATATGTTTTAGTTTATTCATCAATGTTAGTGTCATCTTTAATCTTCATGCTTTATCTTTTGATTTGAATTTATAGACATATAATGTTTGAATCAAGGAACTAAGATGAACACTTATTAAAACCCTAAATTCTAGACATAGATTTAGGATTAATATTCACTTTGTGTATTAGAACTTAATGATATTGTGTTGTTGAAATTATCCGAGACATCGGAAGTTTAAATAATACAATATAATCGTTGTATTGATTAATCACTCGAGACATCGAGGATTGATAGGTACAACGTGAACCTCGTCGTTATCTGGACACAGAAACGTACGTGAGCAATACATGATAATATTGATGAATAGCTAAAATATATGTGACTGATTTAGAAACGTACATCCGAATGAATAAGTGAAGTTTAATCCCGATAACCTTTTCTCTTGAATCTTAAATCATCTTTTATCGCAAATTTATGTTTACAAGTCTTTTTACAACAAAACAATTTACAACTTAAACTTAAAATGATGTTATTTGTTGAATGGTTCTTAAGTTCACACTAGTCCCTGTGGATACGATATAAACAAAATACTTGCTAAATAACTTTAACAAAATGGCGCCGTTGCCGGGGACTGGCGTTTGAAATTAAAAACATTGCGACAATTTCTATCTTTTTAAGCAATTTTGTCTTTTTAATTTTCTGTCTACTTCTATTCCTTGTGCATGCTAACTTGTTTGGTTAGATTGTTGACTTTTGTTTATGCGAGGTAAGACTCTGGTAGAGGACTTACTTTTTGATCCAGAAATCGAGAAAACTGCTCGAAAGAACAACAGCAAAAACAAACGAAAGAAAAAACAAGCCAAACAGAGACAGCAGCAAGAAGGAACTTCTGTTTCTATTTCTTCAACATCTTCTATTGCCGAAGAGATAATGACCGAGCAAGTAGACCCACCCGAGGGCAATGCTATGCCCTGCCACAACAGTCCACGACGCCTGGCTCACTTGGCAAGACCAAGAGCTGGAGCCAGACAAACTGAGATGAAAACGGGTTATTTGCAACTGTTATATGCTAACCCTTTTGCAGGTTTGCCACATGAAGATCCTTACAATCATCTTGTCAAGTTTTATGAGATAGCCGGTTCACTTGGAGCCACTGAAGCGGAAGAAGAATCGGTGTTCCAAAGAGGGTTTCCACATTCGTTGATTGGTAAAGCAAAGGAGTGGTATCTTGATCAACCTAATCAAATTATGACCAATTGGAATACTCTTGAGGAGAAATTTCTCGAAAGATTCTTTCCGCATCACAAGTTTATGGAGGCCAAAACATCTATTGCCGTATTCGCTCAAGGTACAACTGAAACTCTAAATGAAGCTTGGGAACGTTACAAGTCTATGTTACGGAAGTGCCCTAATCACGGATTTGATGAACTCACTCAAATTCATATCTTTCGCAACGGACTTCTTCAACAAACAAAGCTTTTGTTAGATGCTACAGCTGGTGGTTCTTTATTATCATTGAGTGCTGAAGATGCTACCGCAATAATCGAAAAAATGGCACTTAGTGACGGTCACGGTGATTACAATAGGAATCCCTCGCAAAGGAAGCCGGGAGTTCTTGAACTCGATACTTCAGATGCAGTCTTAGCTCAGAACAAGCTTCTCACTAACACTGTAGATCAACTCTCAAAGCAAATGTCTCGGATGATTAACCTTCAGGAAGAGTCAAGCAAGGCTAAGCAGGTTGCATATTGTGAACTATGTACAGGTGATCATCCAACTGGTCATTGCCCTCCAACAAATGAAGAGGTGAACTTTATGGGAAATCAGCAAAGGCAAGGTCAATACCAAAACAACACTGGCTATCAAAGAGGAGACAATTCAAATTATGGCCAGGGTGAGAGGCAGGATGTTGGCACATCAAATAAGCAGAGACAGTTTGAAAGTTACACTCAACCATCGCCTATGCAAACTCAGATTTCAACAATGGGGGAGGGTATAAGCAAGCTTATGGAGATGATGAAAGAATCCAACCAACAAAACATGCAATATTAGAGAAGCAATGATGCTGTGTTAAGGAACGTGGAAACTCAACTGCAGCAAAATCAACAATACCAGAGAAACTCTGATGCTGCACAAAGAAACTTGGAGACTCAGTTGGGGCAATTGGCTAAGCAAATAGCCAACAATAACAGTCAAGGAGGATCATTCACGGCAAACACCGAAGCCAATCCAAAAGATTGTAAGTCTATCAAGACTAGAAGTGGTATAGAGATTGGTAAGGGTATTGGTGATAATCTAGTGAAGGAGAAGGCTGTTGTGGAAGCAAGAGAAAAAGAAGAAAAGAAGTGTGAAAAAGAAGAAAAGAATAAAGGAGTATTAGTCGAAAAAAGAAAAAATGAGTGTGAGGGTGAAGTAAATGAGGAGAGGGAGAGTAGTGATCTGAAGTCAAAAGAAAAGAAAAGCATTCAGAAGAGTCCTCCGGTTCAACACTTGCCATATCCGCATGCTCAATCAAAGAAAGACAAGGAAATGCAATATGTACGGTTTCTAGATATCTTCAAGAGATTACAAATCAACATTCCTTTTGCTGAAGCCTTAGAACAGATGCCTACATATGCAAAATTCATGAAAGAAATTTTAACCAAGAAAAGAAAGTACAATGATGATGAGGTTATTCAGTTAGATGCAAGCTGCAGTGCTGTCATTCAACGGACTCTTCCAACAAAAGAAAAAGATCCTGGACGAGTTACTTTGCCTGTCACTATTGGCAATGTAAATGTTGGAAAAGCTCTCATTGATTTGGGGTCAAGTATCAATCTTATTCCTTTGTCGGTTGTTGAAAGAATTGGTGGTCTCGACATCACCCGCACCAGGATGACATTGCAACTAGCAGACAAATCCATCACACATCCCTCAGGGATAGCTGAAGATGTTCTTGTGAAGGTTGATAAATTCATGTTCCCAATAGATTTCGTGGTGATGGACATTAAAGAGGATGACGACGTTCCATTGATTCTAGGAAGAGGTTTCATGAAAACAGCCCGTATGATGATAGACATTGATGATGGAATAATGAAAGTTCGAGTTCAAGATGAGGAAGTTAGCTTCAATTTGTGGGAAGCTATGAAACATCCCAAAGAGAAAGATTCATGTTTCAAATTAGATGCCACGGAGGAAGCTATTTTAGATGTAAGAAAGCAATCTCATAGCCCTTCATCTCTTGAACAAGCATTAACCAATGCATTTGAAGAACTTGACTCTGACAAAGAAAAAGAAATTGAAGAATGTTTAAAAGAGTTGGATGCTTTGGAAGAGGTGTCTCCTCTTGAAGCAAATATAGAAGAGTTGAAAGGTTAATCCGAGCCGGTTAAAGTGAAGCTTGAATTGAAAACATTACCTTCGCATCTTAAGTATGTTTTTCTTGAAGAAGGTGATAGCAAGCCGGTAATAATCAGCAGCTCATTGTCAATAACTGAAGAGAAAAGTCTAATTCAAGTGTTAAAAGCAAACAAGGAAGCGATAGGATGGACGTTATCCGATTTGAAAGGTATTAGTCCATCTTATTGTATGCATAACATCATGATGGAAGATGACTACAAGCCTGTGGCACAGCCTCAGCGTCGTTTGAATCCGATAATGAAAGAGGTTGTGAGAAAAGAAGTTGTAAAGTTGCTTGAAGCTGGCATGATTTATCCAATTTCAGACAGTGCCTGGGTGAGTCCAGTCCAGGTAGTTCCAAAGAAAGGAGGGATGACGGTGATCACAAATGACAAGAATGAGCTGATTCCGTCAAGAACAGTTACGGGGTGGAGGATGTGTATTGATTATCGAAGACTCAATAAAGCCACCAGAAAAGATCACTTTCCATTGCCCTTTATGGATCAAATGCTTGAAAGGTTGTCCGGTCAAGAGTTCTATTGCTTCTTAGATGGTTATTCGGGGTACAATCAGATCACTGTCAATCCTGAAGACCATGAGAAGACTGCTTTCACATGTCCCTTCGGTGTCTTTGCTTATAGACGGATGCCTTTCGGATTGTGTAACGCTCCAGCAACATTTCAGCGGTGTATGCAAGCTATATTTTATGATTTGATAGAAAAATGCATTGAAGTGTTCATGGACGATTTCTCGGTGTTTGGTCCATCATTTGCTCATTGTTTGAATAATTTGGACACCGTACTGAAGCGGTGTGTTGAGACTAACCTGGTTCTGAATTGGGAGAAATGTCACTTCATGGTGACCGAAGGCATTGTTCTAGGCCACAAGATTTCTTTCAGAGGTATTGAAGTTGACAAAGCAAAGGTGGATGTTATTGAAAAGCTGCCACCTCCAGTAAATGTCAAAGGCATCAGAAGTTTCCTTGGTCATGCTGGATTCTACAGGCGATTCATCAAAGACTTCTCCAAAATTGCAAAACCGTTAAGCAACCTGCTTAACAAAGATAAGTCTTTTAATTTTGATAATGCCTGTTTACTTGCTTTTGAAGAATTGAAAAAACAATTGGTAACTGCACCCATAATCATAGCGCCGGATTGGACACTTGAATTTGAATTAATGTGTGACGCTAGTGATTATGCAGTTGGTGCAGTTCTTGGACAAAGAAAGAACAAAATTTTTCATGCTATACATTATGCAAGCAAAGTGTTAAATGATGCTCAAATCAAATATGCAACAACAGAAAAAGAATTGCTTGCAATCGTATATGCACTTGAAAAATTTCGTTCTTACTTGATTGGTTCAAAGATTGTTGTTTATACTGACCATGCAGCTATCAAGTACTTGATCACCAAATCCGATTCCAAGCCTAGACTCATAAGGTGGATGCTCTTGTTACAAGAGTTTGATCTTGAAATCAAAGACAAGAAAGGAACAGAAAACTTGGTAGCTGACCACTTGTCAAGATTGGTAAATAATGAGGTGACAAAAAGGGAACATGAAGTGCTCGAAGAATTCCCTGATGAGAAACTACTCTTGATGCAAGAGAGGCCGTGGTTTGCTGACATGGCCAATTACAAAGCATCTGGATTAATACCGGATGATTTCAACTGGCACCAGAGAAAGAAGTTTCTCCGTGAAGCTAATCAGTATGTCTGGGATGATCCTTACCTGTTCAAAATTGGAGCAGACAACTTGTTGAGGAGGTGTGTAACCAGGGAAGAAGCCACAAGTATATTATGGCATTGTCACAACTCGCCTTATGGTGGTCATTATAACGGAGAGCGAACTGCGGCCAAAGTGTTACAATCTGGATTTTTCTGGCCAACTTTGTTCAAAGACGCTTATAAACATGCTCAGAAATGTGATAATTGCCAAAAGACCGGAGGAATATCAAAGCGAAATGAGATGCCTTTGCAAAACATTCTTGTAGTGGAAGTGTTTGATTGTTGGGGCATTGATTTTGTTGGACCATTCCCTTCATCACTTTCCAATGAATACATTCTTGTGGCGGTGGATTACGTGTCAAAGTGGGTAGAAGCCATTGCATCACCAAAAGCCGATGGTAAAACAGTGATCAAATTCCTTAAGAAGAATATTTTTGCTCGTTTCGGAACACCAAGGGTGTTGATAAGTGATGGAGGATCACATTTTTGCAATTCTCAACTAGCAAAAGCACTTGAACATTATGGAGTTAGGCACAAAGTAGCTTCACCATATCACCCCCAAACAAATGGCCAAGCCGAGGTGTCAAATCGAGAAATTAAAAAGATCCTTGAGAAAACAGTTTCTACTTCAAGAAAGGATTGGTCATTAAAGCTTGATGAAGCATTGTGGGCGTATCGGACAGCTTTCAAAGCACCAACAGGTCTCACACCTTTTCAAATGGTGTATGGTAAGTCATGTCATCTCCCGGTAGAGTTGGAGCACAAAGCTTATTGGGCTTTGAAATTTCTTAACTTTGATCCACCTTTATCGGGAGAAGAAACGAAGTTACAATTGCATGAATTGGAAGAAATGAGAGCTCAAGCTTACGAATCTTCCAAATTATACAAGGAGAAAGTCAAAAACTATCATGATAAAAGGATCCGAGTCAAAGATTTCAGGCCCGGACAGCAAGTTCTATTGTTCAATTCAAGGATGAAATTATTTCCCGGTAAGTTAAAGTCTAAGTGGTCCGGTCCATTTATAATCAAAGAGGTCAAGCCTTATGGTGCAATTGAAGTAGAGGACCCTATGACAAAGGACAAGTGGACTGTGAATGGCCAGAGATTAAAGCTTTATTTTGGTGGTGAATTTGATCGGTTCACCACTAAAATTTCACTCTCCGAGCCTTGAATCAAAGAAAAAGCGTCGAGCTAATGACGTAAAACAAGCGCTTGTTGGGAGGCAACCCAATTTTGTAAGTATTTTTACTGTTTTTCTAGTAGTCTAAGTCTATAAGCCAAAATGCATCATCAAAAAGTCCAAACCAGAAGTCAAAAAATTGAAAAATTTCTGCACTGTCAAACTCGCCGGGCGAGTAGTTACACGCCAGGGCGAGTATTACAGGCCTTTGACCTGTGTTGAAAACCAAAGCACTCGCCAGAGCGAGTTGGTGTGCGCCAGAGCGAGTTGTGCGAATCTGGCAGTTTCTTTTTCAAAATTTTAATTACCCCTCACCTACCCACTCTCTCTCCACGCGTTTTTTACCCTTATCCTTTCACAAACATCACTTTTCAACCCTTTTTCACCACAAACACAAACCCTAAGCAACTTTTTCACTCCATTGAAGATCAAACTCATCCTTGCATTCATCTTTGCATTATTTCAACATCAATTCAACAGGTTTGATTTCTTCTCTTATATTCTTGTTTTTAACTTTGTTAATTTAGGGTTTGAAATTGTTAAGTAAGGAATTAGGGTTGAAGGTCTAAGTTCTTAGAATGTTAGATTTGATATAAACTCATGATTGTTGTTTTGATTTGATAAGAAAAATCACCCTTTTGAGAATTAACCCATGATGTAAATAAATAAATATGGGTCTTGTGATTTCTCTTAGCCAAGTTATGATTTTACATCAATTCTATGTCATTATTGTTGAATTTGAGCATGTTGCATCAATTATGAAAGTTGTGATTCTGAGTAACCCGCTGCAGCATGTAGTTGTGCGCCAGGGCGAGTGCAACTGTCAAAACATCTTTTTTACTGAGACACTCGCTGCAGCGTGTTGCAACTCGCCAGGGCGAGTTGTGACAGAACCAGAAATATTTAAATTTTCACCTCTCAATTTGTTTCATTGGTGTTTATTCTTTAATGCTTACACTCATAATTGTAGAGTCTTGCTTGGATTTTTCTGATTATTTTGTAGGAATGGCACCAAAACCAAAACAAACTCAAGGTTCCAAAAGAAAGGGTGTTGAATCCTCACAACCTCGAAGACCAACACGCCCAGCACAATTTGATGGCAATAGATTCCGTAGTGCAGTACATTATGAGAGATTTAAGGAGCTGTCTCCCCGCAAGTTGTGGCATGACAAAGAATTTAAAATCTCTCCGACGGGAGAGTACAAAGGCATTTTGGATATTTTTGAAAAGAGGAAATGGGGTCGGTTACTTACACCTTACACTCAAATCAACTCGGATATTGTAAAAGAATTCTTTGCCAACGCCTTTCCGGTGGACGAAGATGGAGATCCTAGTGAGAAACATTTTGATTACACCACATTCGTTAGGGGTCGACAATTCTCATTTGATCGAGAGGCCATCAACACCTACCTTGGAAACCCGTTCCCTATAAGGCACCCTGATGAGTTATGTACCTTCCACAGAAAACAAGCTCAAGGAAATTGGGATCATGATCTCATTCAAAGAACCATTTTGAAGGAAGGACGAACATATGATGTGAGTGCCGCGGGAAGGCCATACCGAGCTTTGAAGGGAGACATGACAACTCCCGCTCAAGTAATCCTTAAGCTTATTGTCCATAATATCCGACCCAAAAGTCACACCTCTTCCACCACCGTTGAAGTTACACCACTCATCTGTTCCATCCTAGACGGCACCAAAGTAGATGTGGCACGCATCATTGCCACTGAACTTAGACACATAGCCCTTAGCGGCAAATTCACACCTTCATGTCCTCTAGGTCTACCGGGTTTAATCATGGGTTTGGTTTCAAGTATCCGCATCCCTATCCCACCTCAAGTACATGAGACCATAGCTAACCCCATTGATGATGCTTTTATTGCTCGCAACATGGACAAGAAAACAAAACAGAGGCCACAAACATCTAGACCTTCATCTTCTCGTGCACCACGTGTACCACAAGCTTCGCAACCGTTGGATTTTTCCAACTTTGACCCTCGGCTTCAAGCATGTTACTCTTATACTTGGGATCAAAATGATGCAAGTTATCGGGCAATGTCTACCCTCCAGAACTCAATGTACCGGATGCAAATGCATTCCGGAATGCCTGATGATGCCGCTTTGCAGGTCATGTCTCCAGAGGCGTATCAGACGCATGTTGCTTGGCCTGGGGTCAGGCCTTTTTATTATGGAGGGGGTAGTGCACAAGGTGATGGTGCTGGCCAAGGTGATGGTGATGGTAATGATGATGATGTCGAGGGAGATGGTGATGGTGATGATGAGGTGTTTAGTGCCAATGCAAGTGGAGAGGAGGAGGAGATGGATCAAGATGATGAATAAAGAGAAAAGACAAAGACTTGAAAGCTTACCTAAAAAGAGTGATATTTTAAGAGCTTTCAGTCAAATTTATTTGCTAGTTTGTTTATTTACTTTTGGTAATTTGGTTTGAACATGTGGAACTTTGTTAGTTGGCTTATGACTTGTATTTTATTTAATGTTTTGAGATGTTAATCTTTTGTTATATTTTGGTTTATTCTATATTAAGTAAGTTGATTAGTAGTTAAAATTTTTGTGAAATAAGTGAATCAAATTTTTGAAGACAAGTAGATGCTTTCAAGATCTTAAGACAGGTTTGTGACAAATCAATGACTTAGCATGATTCAATTTGTGAAACTATGTCAAATTATGAACAATCTTTGAAATATGCTTAGGAATTCCACACGCTTTTGAATTGTGTTGTTTGTCCTAAGATGATTCTCATTATTCTTGTGAAACATGATTTGACATGTGTTATCCAACCTAGCCGGGTGAGATTGTGTGAAGCTTTCCATTGTTTACATAAATATTTGAGAGCCGGCAATTGTGTATGCTCATTTGATTTTAGTTTAATCTTGCTATCATGGATGTGTTTGATGTTGTGAATATGATCAAGGCCATGTTTCTAGTTGAGTACAACTACTTTAGCCAAATTAACCTACATTGTGAGTGTGTGATCCCTTGTGTCCCCATTTGAGCCTAAAAGAAAAATTTGTTTGTTTTATACACCCTTAACCATCAAAGAAGGAAAAACAACTACTCTACCCTAGTCTAAGGATAGGAGAGCAATTGTAATTCAAATAAGGGTTGTGAAAAATTCAAAGTTGGGGAGAAGTAGGTTAAAAGAAAGAAAAAGTTTGAAAGTGATTCGAAAAGTGGTTGAAATGGTGAGTGTAAGTGAAAAAGAAAAATTGACACCATGAAAAGAAAAGAAAAAGAGAAAATCATGTATTGAAAAATTTGAAAATGAAAAAAAAAAAAAAATTAGAAGAAGTGTCAAAAGAAAAATCTCACCATGTCTCAAAAGGGGAAAGTGAAAGAGAGTGAATGATTGATGCAAATGAAAAAGAAGTATGCTCTCTTATCCTTAAGGCTCTTTGAATCCAAAAGAAAAACACTGATTTCTTGTAGCCAAGCCCCATTACAAGCTAAATAAAGTCCTTAGTGATTCACAATTGATGGCATATTTTATGATATTGCTTGGATGAATGCTTGAATTGAATTGTTGCATGCACATTGTTTGGATTGAGTGAAACACTTACCCTTGAGTGATACAATTGTAAGGAATTTGTGATAACACTTGAATTTGATTGTTTGTTAAGAATGATGAGAATTTTACTTAGGCATAGCAATCTCTTCATGATCATGCTTTATTTCTTTGTATATTTTGAAGGTTGCTCATGATTTGCAAATGCTTTACTCATGCCAAAGAAAAATGTTTTAAACTTGATTGATTACAAACTTGCTCTTGAGAACCTAATAGTGAACTTGTCCATATTCTGATTTTACTTTTGTTTGAGGACAAACAAAGTCCTAAGTTGGGGAGAGTTGATAAGTGCTCAAAAGTAGTTAAAAGTCATATATATTTTAAGCACTTATTAACTTATTTTGTAAGATATCCTTTAGGTTTTCCCCACTTTAGTGTATATATTTGTTTTAAGTTATATTTTGTTAAACTTTTCTAAATCCCAACTATTGATGCAGGAAATGAAAAAAATGAAGAAAAAGCCAAGTTAACTCGCCAGAGCGTGTAGAACTCGCCAGGGCGAGCAATGCCAACACGCCAGAGCGAGTGCAGGGCGAGTAGAGGCAGAGAGCATCAAAATGAAAAAAGGCAAACACGCTAGGGCGAGTAACAACTCGCCAGAGCGAGCAGGAACTCGCCAGAGCGCATGAGGGCGGTTTAAAAGTTCAATTATGACGTGGCAAAACCTTCTGATGAAGAAAGGTGAACTCGCCAGGGCGTGTTGTAACTCGCCCGGCGAGTTCTAACTTTTAGAATCACTATATATAGAGCTTGCTGTTATTTTTCTTGTATCAATCACTTGTAATAGAACTGAGAAACAGAGAGAAATCTTAGAAATCATAAATCTAAGGATAAGGTGAAGGTGGATCAACAAAAGCTTGAGACATCAAGTGTTATGTTCATTATCTTTTCTTCTCCTACTCTTTGTAAGCTTATTTTCACCATGGGTAACTAAATCCATTGTTGTTGGGATTATATGTAGCTCATTTGTGACTATGTACAACTCTTAATCATGTTAATATATGTTTTAGTTTATTCATCAATGTTAGTGTCATCTTTAATCTTCATGCTTTATCTTTTGATTTGAATTTATAGACATATAATGTTTGAATCAAGGAACTAAGATGAACACTTATTAAAACCCTAAATTCTAGACATAGATTTAGGATTAATATTCACTTTGTGTATTAGAACTTAATGATATTGTGTTGGTGAAATTATCCGAGACATCGGAAGTTTAAATAATACAATATAATCGTTGTATTGATTAATCACTCGAGACATCGAGGATTGATAGGTACAACGTGAACCTCGTCGTTATCTGGACACAGAAACGTACGTGAGCAATACGTGATAATATTGATGAATAGCTAAAATATATGTGACTGATTTAGAAACGTACATCCGAATGAATGAGTGAAGTTTAATCCCGATAACCTTTTCTCTTGAATCTTAAATCATCTTTTATCGCAAATTTATGTTTACAAGTCTTTTTACAACAAAACAACTTACAACTTAAACTTAAAATGATGTTATTTGTTGAATGGTTCTTAAGTTCACACTAGTCCCTGTGGATACGATATAAACAAAATACTTGCTAAATAACTTTAACAAACAATTGAAAGAAACTCAGAGTTGCCTCTACGCTTCATGTGAATAGCATCAACCAACACCTTCGAATCACTTTCAAATTAAACTCGATCCAATTCTCTGTCTAGCTTCTTTCATAGCTAAAAGTAGCGCTCATGCTTCTCTCTCTATAGTTGAAATCACAGTCGGCTGCCATTGTGTCATCCTGCCGATGAACTGACCATTACTATCACGAAAACACACTCCTGTCGAGGTCTTCCCGGAGCCAGTAATGAAAGCAACATCAACGTTGCACTTTACCCAGCTTGGAGCCAGTTTTTCCCACAGTACTAGACCTGTTTCTGTATCCATACTGACACTGTTACGCTGTAAATTATGAAATGAGTACCAATTATTCCAAGCATCAAAGGCACGTCTTCCTATTTGGCTTGACAACTTTGCATTATCATTCCAAAGTTTATCATTATGATTGTGCCAAATGCACCAGAGTAACATAGCCACTCTTCCAACTGTATCACTACTCTCGTTGCTGCTCAAAGCGAAAATACGATCAGCCGCAGTAGCTTGCTGGTACATATTGTTGTGTAAGACCGAAGAAAGACCAGCTTCACACCAACTGTCATGAGCTACTGTACAATTAAAGAATATGTGAAGCTCATCCCCAGTCTCCTCATCACACAAAGGACAGTTGAGAGTATACTTCACTCGTCGTTTTATCAGTCGAAAACGAGTCGGGAGACATCCTCTACATTAATGCCAAAGTAAATGGCGTGCTTTGTGCGGGGCTTGAGCTTTCCATATACCATTCTAGTTACCTGTCACATGATACTTGTCACTACGTATAATGTAGCGCATAGCTAACTTATAACCGGATTTCACTGAATAACACTCATTTCTTTCCTCCTCCCAGATCACTTTGTCCTCTTTGACCGAGCCAACAAGTGGTGTTGCAAGAATTCTCTCCACTACATCCCCGGAAAATAAGTTACGAACCTTAGTTATATCCCACGCTTTATAATTTTTGTGTAACAAATATTTAACATATAACTGATACACTCCTGCTGGTTGAGGCGAAGACACCCATCTATTATCACTCCCACGCAGCCATGGGTCGAACATAACACAAATATTATCACCACTCCCAATTCGCCACCTACACTCAAGGAAAAGAATTTGTCGAGCATGCCAAATACAACGCCAAGCAATGCTAGGATTATATCCTAAAGGAGCTTCAAATAAAGAGGAATGTGGAAAATACCTTGCTTTAATTAACTTTGCCACCAACGAGTTCGGATTCTGAACAATATTCCAAGCTTGTTTCGCTACCATTGCCTTATTAAAAGCTTCAAAATTGCGGAAACCCAAACCCCCGTGAGCTTTCGGGCAAACAAGTCTCTCCCATGCTAACCAGTGAATACCTTTATTATTATTGTTATTATTATTACCGCCACTCCACCAAAAAGCATTTATTATTTTTTCAATATCATCAATAAGTGAGGAAGGAAGAATAAACATACTCATAATATAGGAAGGTATCACATGGAGTACTGATTTTATCATTATTTCCTTACCGGCCTTAGACAGCGCGTGCCCTCTCCAAAAATTCATTCTCTTCCAAATACGATCCTTGATGTAGGAAAATATTGTTTTTTTACTTCTCCCTATCATGGACGGTAACCCAAGGTATATACCAGTAAACCAACACATGTTTGACACCAAGAATGAGAGAGAGATCTTCCTTAGCTGCTTGAGACATGTTCCGACTAATATAAACTTCAGACTTTACTAAGTTAATTTCCTGACCTGAAGCTTGTTCATAAATTTGTAGGATTCTCATAAGTTCATTCACCTCAGCTACATTAGCCCTACAAAATAAGAAACAATCATCTGCAAATAAAAAATGAGAGACCTCCGGAGCACCCCGACAAATCCTCACACCGTGAAGGTCACCCCGCCCAACAGCCTGGTGAATGAGAGAAGTTAATCCC
This sequence comes from Trifolium repens, assembly GCA_030408175.1. NCBI lineage: Eukaryota > Viridiplantae > Streptophyta > Magnoliopsida > Fabales > Fabaceae > Trifolium > Trifolium repens. The sequence continues at coordinate 32,095,539 of CP125845.1, read as the reverse complement.
TCTGTCACCAAAATAAATAAATAAATAAGGGGAAAGTGGATCACCCTTCCGCAATCCTCGCCCTGGTGAAATAGGACCAACTCTGTCAGAATTCATAAGCACCGAATAGTTGACTGAACTAACACACATCATAACCCACCGAATCCAGACATCAGCAAACCCCATCTTAGTCAAAACTCCACGGAGAAAACCCCAGTCTACTCTATCATCGGCTTTACTTATATCGATCTTTAACACGAATTCACCTCTTCGACCCTAGGTCTTTCGCTTCAACGCATGGATAACTTCTATGGCTATTAGAGCATTATCAAGGATCGACCTACCATCCACAAAAGCTAACTACTCTTGAGACACACAATTATCTAGACAACACTCCAACCTGTTAGCAAGCACTTTAGAAATCATTTTATAGAGAACATTACATAGCGAAATAGGGCGTAGATCCTTCATTGAAGTAGGATTGTCACATTTAGGAATAAGACAAATATTTGTTTCATGACTAGTAGGAAAGTACCCCCTCTCTAACCAAGTAGATGCAGCAGTAAAGATATCATTACTACATTGATCCCAAAACCTCTGATAGAAAGCTGGGTTAAACCCTTCTGGCCCGGGAGATTTGTTTGGATGCATCTGAAACAACGCTCGCTGAATCTCATCTTTTGTGAGAGGTGCTGTAAGTTAGAAATTATCATCCTCTGTCACACGCAGATACTATCACAATGCAATAAAATTTAGCTTAAAAAATCGACCGAGAGGTGTGCCACATTTAACACATGGGATTACCTCGAATACAACTAATACAGTATGGCTTATAAAAAATTAAAAGAGAATTTTTTTTTTTGCCACTGTATCTACTTCTCGTGCGCCCTACATGTTTTTATTTTCACTATTTTGCTATTTAAGTAGCAGACGTTAAAAAAATTAGAAATTTTTGTTAATGTAACGAATGTTATAAAAATAAAATCTAGTATAGTATTTTGAAATGTATCCGCTACCTAAATAACGACTAGCGGACAAATTTATTTTGATAAATTCGGAAAACATACAAGAAAATAAATAAGATGACGGAAGAAAATTTCAAAATAAATAACTAATACAGTATGGAACTATGCATCATGTAGGATTATACATCATCTTAATATCTGTTTTATATATCCTTCGTAAAATTATTATAATTTTCTCTCCAAAAGTTTACTAAATAGAATTAAATCACCTCTACCGTGTAGATTTTTTTTTTTTTTTTTGAATGGCACCTCTACCGTGTAGTTAATTGTCGTTTGTTGATAACCAAATAAAAATGATTCTGAAAATTATAAATCTTGTTTGTGTTGGTCGCCACATCTATTATAAGTCACAAGTCAAAATCGTCCATTTAAATTGTACCAAAAAAAAAAATCGTCCATTTAAATCAAAAGTAAAATTAAGCATAATATATTAACAATGAATTGATTTAAATGTTAAGAGATGTGGTCCTCTTAAGCATGTGGTCAGGGGTTCGATTTTTCACTCATGTCATAGTATAAAAGTATTTTGAGTATTATTTTGTAGAGGAAATAAAGATGCTACCTCCCCAAAAATTTCATTTTGCAAATGAAGACCAGTAAAACGAATTGAGATAACACATAATATATTTTATTTTTCTTTATTAAATATTATAACTACACATGTCATGAAGTAACTAGTATTGTTTAGCATCCTTTAAAATATAACATGATCATATAATTAAGATATACTACCCTATAATATTTTATATCCTTGTTGTAAAGTTAAATAATACGCCAATATATCCTAATAAAGTACACTATATTCTACAGTTTTCTTATTAATTACACAAGATTTTTTATATTATACAAAATATTAAAATCGAATATAAAAAGAAAAAAAAAATGATGTGAAAAGTACTTGTGAAGGGAAAATGAAATGGTGTGGGTGGGGGCATATTGAATGAGTGACTCATGATCCTTCCCTAAATTCCGAGCGCAACAATGATAGGGACTTATCAGATAGGTTGCTCTTGTCTTTTTCCAAACACACATTGCACTCTCTTCATAGTTGTCATCTACTCCTATCTCCTTATTTTATGCTCTACCATATCTATCCATTTCATTTTATTATTAACATTTTTAATCATTCAATTTACTTATTTTAGACATAACATGATATCACTATTTAATTTGTATATTTCTTTCTGAAAAAACTATTGTAGAAGTGAATTATTAACTTTAAATTTTGAATTTGTTTCTAATATTTATTTTTTAGGTTTAATCGTACTTTTGAACCTTAAGTAATACGATTTCAAATTTTTGATTTTGACTTTTAAAACAAATGAATAAAATTTCAAAAGTTTAATATAATTACATTTTTTAGTTTAAAATTCTTTATCAATTTTGACATGGTCAATGCATATATATGTACACATAGGATAAATGAGTACACCTAAAGACATTGGGGAAAAATACAAGAGGAGGACCACACAATTGTAATTTGAGATGAACATGGAGACACCCTTGTTTTAGATTTTAAAAGAAGTATACAAAAATCGTCAAATCGTGATACTTGAGGTCCCAAAAGATTCTTTTATATGAAATAAAGATCTAGAACTTTAAATTAAGGGATGTATGATGTAGTTTTTTCATTCTTTTATTTGTTTTGGAAAAATTAGAGAAAAATAATGTAAAAAAAAAAGTAAGAGTAATTTATAAAGTGCAAGTTTAATGTGAATTTTGATTCAAATACCTTTAAATTTGTATTCTCAAAGGATACTCAAATTTATAGGTCTGCAGTATTAGAAATTTTGAATAAGAAAGTCAATAATATACGATAAAGAAAATTGCAATGTAAGGATGAAAACAGAAACTTAAATATTCAAAAAGAAAGTTGAATTCAAATAAACATACAAAAAGAGAAATAAAAGAAAATAAAATATAAACATAATTTAAAAATTGTATGTGAGATGATTGGTTATGACGACCCGAAAATAGCTAGGTACAATGTGGTAGTGTGAAGTTATCCTTTCTCGAAGACTACTAAGAATGGGGTAGTGTAAAATTAGTGAAGTATGAAGGAAATTAGAAGTCTTTCTCAAACATGTGAGGGATTAAACAATTATGTTTTCCCTCATATGTGAGTTGGACGGTCATCTAATTATAATTAGATTGATTTTGGATGTTTATTTCTCTGCTTTGGTGGTCAGATACTATAGTACTTGTGATCCTTAGTTGGATTAAATATTGTATTAGATCATCTTAGCCACATATGTTTTTTCTTAATAATAATAAAAATTCATAAAAAGAGTGTGGCATATGTATTAAGCACTTTTATATGACAAGTATGTGTGTGTGTTTTCCCTCTAGCTTTTAAAAACTTTACAATTGATATAATAACGCATATCCTAGAGATTTCTGTCCCCTTTCCTATGTCTTCTTTATCATAGTTCCTGCCCCTTGGATGAAATGAGAAATGCTCATATTCTTTTATACTAGGATTGGACTATTTTATTTATCATCAATACAATTATATTTTTTTTGGTACATTCAATAAAATTATATTTATCGAAAAAAAAATTGAAATTGCTTCTAATTATAGTTATATACAAAAAAGGAAAGCTAAGAGAGAAAAAAAATGAAAATCATCTTAAACATGCTAAATTTAGTTGTGAGAGAATTAGAGAGATAATTTATTCTATTTGTCATTAAATTTTGTCACTAATTTATACTCCTATATTTTTTGTATGACCCTTACAATTGTAGTCAATTTCTAGAAGTTTTTCTTTATAACTTCTTTGTCTTACACTTTTTTTAGGGAAATCAACTTCACAGGAATACATACATGCATTAGAGTTAGTTGAGTTGGGACAAAACTCAACAAAGTCCAATAACTAACCCATTTTGGAAACATTAAGCAAACTACACTTAACATAAAAATAATTTGATTTTCCCAATTAAGCAAGAGTTACTTATAATCCTGAATAATATGATTATGATCAATTGAGCCACATAAAACTTTGAGATGACACAATTTATCAATCATTGGCTTTAATACCATTGTTGGGCGGTGAAAGGTTTAAGATCTAAATATTGAATTTTGAACATTCACATAAGAAAGTTTGACACAACATCTTAATTAACTCAAAACCTTAAAACATTAAACTAATTATGAGTTTTTTCACTTATAAAATATTTAACATCTATTTCTTTATCTAATGTGGAACTCAACTCACACTTAAAATATCAAGACATTTGCAAATGGCAATGTTAACAATCAGCCATCCATTTTAACACCGCAAAGGAAATGTCCCCGCTGGAGCCACCCCCCACTCCTCATATTAGAAAGTTCACACTGAAAGGACATTTGAGACACCAATTTCACCAATGGATCTTGGTCATACGACTACCATAGAAGATTAATCATTATTTATCATTATTTTGATTAATAATCAATTATTTCCTAGCCAATTAGTTGTTGTAAAACCACTATTAAAAGATGTTATTTATCCTATATTGTTCTATTTTTTTTAGAACAATATTCTATATTCGAATTAATCGTTAGTTGGTTCAGTGGTGATTGACGTTAAACTTAGTAGGGAGGACCATGGTTCGATCCTACGTAAATGTGATCATGGACCAAAATTGACCCCCGAATCAGATTAAACTGGTGGTGAAAGCCACAAAAAAATATTCTATATTTGATGGCTAAACATTCAAACTGTAAAGATTAGCTTAAAATTAGGAAAACTCAAGTCTGTCAGTTTTTAGGTTGAACCAGTGCTAAAAGGTCTAAGAAAAAGATGGACCGGTGTTTTATTGTGTTGAACCAGTGCATGAGACCCGAGAGAAATTTCAACCGGTGCATGTTATGGTTGAACCGGTGCACGACACGAAGGCAAGAATGATCCAATTCATATCGCGAATGAACCAGTGCATGCGCAAAAGATTTGATGAAAATCTATTTTGATTTTGTTTAAAATAAAAACAGATTTGTTTATACTTTTAAGACTTTTATTTTTTCTATAAACAAAGGTTTTTTAATGTGTAGAAAAATAAGAGTGTATGGATTTGAGACCAACATACAAACTATAATTTATAAAAAGTTCTCTTACCAACAAATACTAAGGTTGAGATTGAATTACCATTTGATTCATCTTAAAAAACACTATATCAAATTAAGTTACTTGGTCACGGGAAGAGATTACTTTATGTTTTTATTTTGTTCTCTTTTTCCTTCGCTTATTTATAGTTTTATTGTTAAATTTATGATTGGCTTATTTATTTTGAACTTGAGTCAAAAATTCAGTTCGTTAAATAAATGAGCTGAATATAAACTATAGTTGACTCGTTTGCCTCATGAACTAGCTCGATTATAAATATATATATAAACTTTCTCGATCTTTTTAACTTGGCACATCAATGAACTTTTCAGCTCCTCGATCATATGTACCGATATTATTCACCCTGCCTTTACAACAATTTTTTTTTTTACTCCTTTAAGCTCTCTCTTTCTCAAAACTCAAAAGATTTTTAATTTTCCATTACATTTCCTGTCCTTTATTTTAATTTAATATTTTTTTTTTCCTTAAAAAAAATAATTTAAAAGGTTAAAGATCAAATTTTGAATTTTTGACAAAAAATGACTTTAAAATAATGTGATTTGACTTAACAAGTTGAACCTAATGAGCCGAACCGAACTGTTCGTGAACTTTAAACGAGCCGAACTCGAGCTGAAAAAAGAGTTCGTGTTAAACTAGAGCCGAATTTCGAGCTGAACCAATAATATCTTTAATAATTACCGACTAAACTATATTTAAAAAACTAAACATCAAAATTTAAATGTCAAAAGTGTCACATGTAAGTGCACCAGTTCATCCTCATGTTTTAATAATTGTCAAAACACATGAAAATAGAGTAGAACATATTTTGGCAACATTACAAATGACTTGACAGCGAAAAACTATTTTTAAACTTTGAAAAATTGATTTTTAGGTATTATGTATCGATACATATACATGTGTATCGATACAAATGTCCTGAAATTACTTTAGACTGATTTTGTACAATTTGTATCGATACATATATCACATGTATCGATACAAAAGTGATCTCTCAGAGGCAGAGAGTCACCTGTGTATCGAATCATGCTTGCATGTATCGATACACACCTATATCTCTCAGAAAACCAGAGAGTGCATGATGTATCGAATCATGCTTGCATGCTTCGATACATATCAGTCAAGATTTCAATAAACTGATGTATGTATCGATACACATATGTGTTTGTATCGATACATAGGTCAAATTTTCATATTTGAACGCTGGTCAAAGGGTTTGTATCGATACAAACCATCATTTGTATCGATACATGTATGTTAAGTTTTGCCTAAATTTGCTCAATTATATTTTCTCTATAAATAGCAATGTGCTTTGTTATTGTAATGAGAAAAAAACCTGTGAGAAAGTGAAATAGCTTTGAAAAACTCTTTGGGATTCAAATTGGTTGAAGAATTTGGATCAAAGGGTTATTCTTCACAAGATCATCATCTTCCATCAAATTGCAATTCATTGAAGAGTGAGTATGGGATCATTAGGATAAAGGTTGTACATTTGGTCGATAACATTCGATACGGCTTGCGGTGAATCAGAGGCGTGATCGAGTTGATTTGTGAAGAAGGTTTGAGTTTTTCTTAGGGATTCAAGATTGTGCGATATCTTGAAGGATCAACAACGAAGAAGCGAGGTAATCAGCTAGACGATCGGTGCGAGGATTTGCGCACGGTTAGGATCGTTGGAATCAGAGGGAGAAGCTTCATTACTTATTGAGGTTATTACGCATAGTTTGCATTAGATTCGATAGAGGGTTATTGGAGTCTTTTGTAAATTGTGCACTATAGTTCAATCGTTTTTAATCAATATACGCTCAAATAACCCGTTTGGTTATTTGGGGGGAGACGTACCCGGCCGACCGCGAGGACGACACGAAAGCCGGGGAACTCCCTAATCAATCGCTTGTGTCTTTCTTCCTTAATCTTTTACTTTACGCAATTGCTTTAATTTTCGATTCGATTGAATTTTTGTGTTCATACGTGTGCACTAAAATTCAATTGACAAATATCTTGATTGTGATTGGATTAGCTCTATATTTTTGTAACTTGCTTGGACTGTGTTATTGGATCGTTTAATTTGAATATTTTGCACACGATCGTTTCTAGTTCTTTATCATTATACGTTCAAGGCTATACTACTTTTTCAGTGATCAATCGGGTGCAAAGAGACTACCGATCCGGTGGTGCTTCCGCGCGTACCTTTTAAACTAAATTTTTTAAAATCAACATTGTTTAAAAGGGCCACTTATTCAACCCCCCCCTTCTAAGTGGTAGCCAAGTAGTCTAACAAGTGGTATCACGATCCCGGTTCAATTTTGTTTACAAAATTCGGTGGATTGTGCCAATTATTAGAAAACATGGCTTTTGCACCTAAAGGGGCTTATAATCGGGCACCTATATTCAATGGAGATCATTTTGATTATTGGAAAAGTAGTATGCGCATACACATCAATTCTTTTGATGGTGAAGTGTGGAATGCTATTGAGAACGGTCCGTTTGTTCCAACAAACACCGATCCTAATGGCATTGTCACCAATAAGCCTATGGCACAATGGACGGATGATGATAAGAAAAATGTCAATTACGATGCAAAGGCACAAAACATACTTATTTCATCCCTTGGGATTGAACAATTTTATCATGTGTCGCATTGTTCAACGGCCAAAGAAATGTGGGATACATTAGTTACTCATTTTGAGGGTACTAATGAAGTCAAAATATCCAAGATAAACACCTTAACTCAAGAGTTCGAATTGTTTCATATGCAAGATGGTGAAACCATTGCGGATATGCAACAAAGGTTTGTAAAAATTACCAACAAGTTACATGGTCTAGGTAAACCAATCACTAATCAAGATGCTACTAATAAGATTTTGAGATGTCTTAATAGGTCATGCCAACCAAAGGTCACCGCAATCAAAGAAGCGAATGATCTTACAACTTTAAGTCTCACAACCTTATTTGGTAAGCTAACGGAACATGAACAAGTGCTTAATTTGTTGGAAAAGCATGAGAAAGGTGAGAAAAAGGAGAAACACAACGAAAAGGAAAAAGAAAAGGATAAGAGGTCCATTGCTCTAAAGGCCTCCAAATCCAAGTCCAAAAAGGTTGAGCAAGTGGAGAGTAGCTCAAGCGAAGACGATTCCGATGATGAGGAAATGGGGCTCTTCGTTCGACGCTATAATAGATATGTGAGAAAGAATGGGATAAGACATTCCGATGACAATCTTAAGAAGTTTCGGAAAGATAGTGGTTACCGCCGGAAGAATGAAGATGCTAGGTACTCCAAGAAAGAGATATGCTATGAGTGCGGCCAAATTGGTCACTACAAGCCGGATTGTCCTAATCTCAAAAGAAAAGAAAATGAGTCATCTTCAAACAAAAGGAGGAGCAAAGGAAAGAAAGCTTATGTTGCATGAGAGAGTAGTAGCTCTTCATCTCATTCATCATCAAGCTCGAGTTCAAGTGATGAAGGCGAAGTGGCTAATGTATGCTTCACAACTCATCACCACAAAAAGAAGGATAAAGCTCCCAAAAAGGTAAACCAAAATCCCTCTAGCTCATATACTTCGTTAGAATATCATGATTTGCAAAATGCATTTGAGGACCTATGTAGTGAAACTAGGAAAGCTTTCAAACGATTAAAATAAATTATAAAAGTTAACAAAGCTCTTGAAAAGAAAGTTTCCGAAACGGAAGAAGAGTTGAAAGCTTTCAAGGTGTCATTATTAGAGAGGTCAAGTGCAAGTCATAATAATAGTGATATAGTTGGTTGTGATAATTGTATCACTTTGTCAAAAAATATTAAGACTCTCAAGGACAAAGTGGAAAATTCATCAAAACCTAGAGTCTCTCATCAAGTTGATCCAAAACATTTTCAAAACACTTTGAAAGTCAAAAGCAAAAATTCTAAAAGTTTCAAAATGGATCAAAAGAAGAGTGACTCACATATCACTTGTCACTATTGTTGTTGTGAAGGCCATACCATTGCAAAATGTAAAGCTAGGAAATTGTTGGTACCTAAGGGCGTATTGCAATGGATGCCAAAACTCAACAAAACTTATTTGCCTCACCAATTAGGACCCAATGAAAATTGGGTACCTCCCTCCTATGTTTAAATGTTGTAGGAAAAGTGCCTTGATAATCTAGAAAGGAGATGGTTCCTAGATAGTGGATGTTCAAGGCACATGACGGGTGATGCCTCGCTTTTTATTGAGTTCAAAGAAAAGGAGAAAGGCTATGTCACCTATGGAGACAACAATAAGGGCACTATTCTTGGTGTAGGTACTATCGGTAATCCCTCTACTATAACCATATCTAATGTTGTACTTGTGGATAACCTTAAGCACAACTTGTTGAGTGTTGCTAAGCTTTGTGATAAAGGGTTCATAATCAATTTTAAACCAACCTTTTGCACAATCGAAAGTAACAAAGACAAGAATGTGATTCTTAAGGCTATTAGGCATGGAAATGTATACATGTTAGACCTAGATGATAATTGCCTAAGTGGTGCTAAGTGTCTCATAACCAAGAATGATGAATCTTGGTTGTGGCATAGAAGAATGGCACATCTTAATTTCGATTTACTAAATAAGATAGCTTCTAAAGATCTTGTAATCGGTCTACCTAAAATACGTTTTTCAAAAGATCACTTGTGTCACGCATGCCAAATGGGTAAACAAACTAAGGCTTCTTTCAAATCTAAAAAGTTTATTTCTACTACTAAGCCTTTAGAGTTAATCCATATGGATCTTTTTGGACCATCAAGGACCAAAAGCTTTGGTGGTAATTACTATGGACTTGTGATTGTAGACGATTACTCAAGATTTTGTTGGACATTATTCTTATCTAGTAAAAGCGATACCTTGTCCGCTTTTAAACAATTTGCTAAGATGATTCAAAATAAGCTAGACCTTAAGATCATTTCTATTAGGAGTGATCATGGAGGTGAATTTGAAAACCATAAGTTTGAAAAGTTTTGCTCTAAACATGGCATTGAACACAATTTTTCGGCTCCACGTACACCACAACAAAATGGAGTAGTGGAGAGGAAAAATCGTACTCTAGAAGAGTTAGCTATGACTATGTTAAGTGGTCTTCCTAAGTATTTTTGGGCCGATGCGATAAGCACCGCGAGTTATGTGCTAAATAGGGCAATCATTCGACCTATTTTGGACAAAACTCCCTATGAAATACTTAAAGGTAGAAAACCTAATCTTAGTCATTTGCACTCTTTCGGATGCAAATGCTTTATTTTAAATAATGGAAAGGAGAATCTTGGGAAATTTGATCCAAAAGCGGATGAAGGCATTTTCTTAGGTTATTCATTATCTAGCAAGGCATATAGAGTATACAATAAGAGGTTACAAATTATTGAAGAATCGGTTCATGTAAACTTTGATGAGACTTTTCCGGAAGAAAACGGGAAAGGTGATTCTATTGGTGTAGGTGTCGACACAACGGACATTTTAAAGGATAACAAAGTTGTTGGAAGTGATCAACCCTCAACGGAAGTTCCGAAAGAAAAGGACGATAAGCCGTCACCATTCAATGAAGACAAAGATGATGGAGGATCTTCTTCATCAAAGAATCATCACAAGCAAAGAGGAGCCGGTCTTGCAAAGGAATGTCGTACTCTAAAGAACCATCCCATTGACAAAGTATTAGGCGATCTCTCAAAGGGAGTGGCTACTCGATCTCAAATAAGTAACTTTTGTTTTCATTATGAATTTGTTTCACAAGTTGAACCTAAAAACTCAAAAACCGCGTTACTTGATGAACATTGGATTCTTGCAATGCAAGAAGAACTAAATCAATTTAAAAGAAATGATGTGTGGGATTTAGTACCACCTCCTCCAAGTCATCAAGTGATTGAGACACGTTGGGTTTTTAGAAATAAACTCGATGAAAACGGTGTTATTATTAGGAACAAGGCACGGTTGGTAGCTCAAGGCTACAACCAAGAGGAGGGCATTGATTATGAGGAGACTTATGCTCCGGTAGCTCGCCTCGAGGCCATTAGACTTTTATTAGCTTATGCATGCAATATGAACTTCAAGTTATACCAAATGGACGTTAAGAGTGCCTTCATAAATGGATACATAAATGAAGAAGTGTATGTCAAACAACCACCCGGTTTTGAAAATCACGAACATCCGGACTATGTTTTCAAATTAAAAAGAGCTCTATATGGCCTTAAGCAAGCTCCTAGAGCTTGGTATGATAGACTTAGCAAGTTCTTAATTAAAAACGGATATTCAAGGGGAAAGGTTGACACTACACTCTTCATTAAACGTAAGGGAAAAGACGTCTTATTGGTTCAAATTTATGTTGATGATATCATTTTTGGTTCCACTAACCCATCTCTTGTCAAGAGCTTTTCTAGTCTTATGCAAGGTGAATTTGAGATGAGCATGATGGGTGAACTAACCTACTTCTTGGGATTACAAATCAAGCAACTAGAAGAAGGAACCTTTATATATCAAACTAAATATTGCCTTGAATTGCTTAAGAAGTTTGGGATGACGGATTCAAAACACATGGAAACTCCCATGGCATCAACATGTGCGTTAAGCAAAGATGAAGAAGGTAAAGATGTGGAAATTACAAAATATAGAGGTATAATCGGATCCTTACTCTACCTAACGGCATCTAGGCCGGATATTATGTTTAGTGTTTGCATGTGTGCAAGGTATCAATCATGCCCCAAAGAATCACACCTAAAAGCTGTAAAAAGGATTTTAAAATACTTGAAAGGAACATCAAACTTTGGCTTATGGTACTCTAAGGGGAATGATTGTTCTTTGGTAGGTTACTCCGATTCCGACTTTGCCGGTTGCAAGTTGGATAGGAAGAGTACTAGTGGAACATGTCACCTATTTTGTAATAGCTTGGTAAGTTGGCATAGCAAAAAACAAGTATCGGTTGCTTTGTCAACCGCCGAGGCGGAATATGTTGCGGCCGGAAGTTGTTGTTCCCAAATACTTTGGTTAAAACAACAACTTCTCGACTACGATTTAAAACTACAACGTGTTCCAATCATGTGTGACAACACTAGCGCCATAAACCTCACAAAGAACCCCGTGTTGCATTCAAGGACTAAGCATATAGAGATTAGGCATCACTTTCTTCGCGATCATGTAGAAAAAGGGGATGTTATTTTTGAGCACGTGGAATCGAAAAACCAACTTGCGGACATCTTTACAAAGCCACTTGCAACGGATCCCTTTATCTATATTCGCGGGGAATTAGGGATCCTAGATATCTCTAACCTAGAATAACATACATCAAGCATGCACTGTATATACATGTCACACTTCTTGGCACCTTGGAGTTTTATACAAAGGAAAGTGCATCAACACCCTACGGTACAAGGTTAAATAGTATCATCTCAATCTTCTCTTCTTAATCCTTACAAGCTTATGCCTATGTGCATTTCAATTATCAATTATCAACATAACATATTAGTGCATTTCAATACATTCATATGTTTGCTCATTTCCAAAATTTTTTGCTTTAAGATAAGTAATAATTCTTGAAGTCCATATGTATCAAATGGCAATGTGTGAAATATTGATTAATTAATGTGTCTAGAGCCTAACATGTTGCATAAATGCTATCCGTGTATTTCATTTCTTCATGAACATCGTTATAATATGATATGGCAACATGAAATTATGCATCTGTTGCATTGCTTTGTTTATTTCGTCCCGTATTTGGATATGTTACTTGATTAAAATGTCGATGTGTTACAATATTCATGAGTTGGTTTTGGTTTGTTATTCTACATTCCATGTTTATCATGATATTTGGTATTCGCCATTGATATATTTTGGCATATCTTTGTATGTAATTATTTTGATTAGGAACTTTCATCATATAGTGCATTTCGACAAATGTAAGTGCACGATATGACTATGGTTAAAATTGTTTGAACTTGATACTTCTAATGAGCTCTCTTCTTCTTTTTGATATTGTCAAAGGGGGAGAGATTTGGATTGCACAAGCTAAGGATGAATAGCTAAGAATTCTTGAATATTATCAACAATATCAAACGCATTATGGCATCAACTCAGGGGGGGCGTGCTTATTGTTAGCCTTGGTGTAATTGCGTCTGTATACATATTGCTATTTTATTGCATATTAGGTATAGGCTTAGTTAGCTTATGCAAAGTTTTGACAATTATCAAAAAGGGGGAGAATGTAAGTGCACCAGTTCATCCTCATGTTTTAATAATTGTCAAAACACATGAAAATAGAGTAGAAGATATTTTGGCAACATTACAAATGACTTGACAGCGAAAAACTATTTTTAAACTTTGAAAAATTGATTTTTAGGTATTATGTATCGATACATATACATGTGTATCGATACAAATGTCCTGAAATTACTTTAGACTGATTTTGTACAATTTGTATCGATACATATATCACATGTATCGATACAAAAGTGATCTCTCAGAGGCAGAGAGTCACCTGTGTATCGAATCATGCTTGCATGTATCGATACACACCTATATCTCTCAGAAAACCAGAGAGTGCATGATGTATCGAATCATGCTTGCATGCTTCGATACATATTACTCAAGATTTCAAGAAACTGATGTATGTATCGATACACATACGTGTTTGTATCGATACATAGGTCAAATTTTCATATTTGAACGCTGGTCAAAGGGTTTGTATCGATACAAACCATCATTTGTATCGATACATGTATGTTAAGTTTTGCCTAAATTTGCTCAATTCTATTTTCTCTATAAATAGCAATGTGCTTTGTTATTGTAATGAGAGAAAAAACTGTGAGAAAGTGAAATAGCTTTGAAAAACTCTTTGGGATTCAAATTGGTTGAAGAATTTGGATCAAAGGGTTATTCTTCACAAGATCATCATCTTCCATCAAAGTGCAATTCATTGAAGAGTGAGTATGGGATCATTCGGATAAAGGTTGTACATTTGGTCGATAACGTTCGATACGGCTTGCGGTGAATCAGAGGCGTGATCGAGTTGATTTGTGAAGAAGGTTTGGGTTTTTCTTAGGGATTCAAGATTGTGCGATATCTTGAAGGATCAACAACGAAGAAGCGAGGTAATCAGCTGGACGATCGGTGCGAGGATTTGCGCACGGTTAGGATCGTTGGAATCAGAGGGAGAAGCTTCATTACTTGTTGAGGTTATTACGCATAGTTTGCATTAGATTCGATATAGGGTTATTGAAGTCTTTTGTGAATTGTGCACTATAGTTCAATCGTTTTTAATCAATATATGCTCAAATAACCCGTTTGGTTATTTGGGGGGAGACGTACCCGGCCGACCGCGAGGACGACACGAAAGCCGGGGAACTCCCTAATCAATCGCTTGTGTCTTTCTTCCTTAATCTTTTACTTTACGCAATTGCTTTAATTTTCAATTCGATTGAATTTTTGTGTTCGTACGTGTGCACTAAAATTCAATTGACAAATATCTTGATTGTGATTGGATTAACTCTATATTTTTGTAACTTGCTTGGACTGTGTTATTGGATCGTTTAATTTGAATATTTTGCACACGATCGTTTCTAGTTCTTTATCATTATACGTTCAAGGCTATACTACTTTTTCAGTGATCAATCGGGTGCAAAGAGACTACCGATCCGGTGGTGCTTCCGCGCGTACCTTTTAAACTAAATTTTTTAAAATCAACATTGTTTAAAAGGGCCACTTATTCAACCCCCCCTTCTAAGTGGTAGCCAAGTAGTCTAACATCACATAATATTTATATTTTGACGTTCAAATAACATAACCAAATATTTATACTTCCTCCTTACCAAAATATAAGTCATTTTGAGGAAAAAAAATTGTACCATATTATAAATTGTTTCATATTATCAATTAAATATTTAATGTTTTTTTCTTATCATACCCTTCATTATTTATTTATTTATTTATTTATTTATTTTTTCAATTCTTTAATTTATTTTTTCCATACTATTAATAAAAGACAATTTTGTAAACCAATTCATAATTTCTCTTTTACATACAACATAAATTACATTTATTAATTTGTGTAATTTAGTCAAATCAACATATATTTTGATACGGAGAAAACGACGTATATTTTAATACTGAGATAGTATTTTCACTATTTTGTAGGGGCAATATAGTCAATTTCAACCCATTTATCTAGGCTTCCCCTATCCCAAAATCAGACCAAGGCTCCCAATCCCAATATAACCCCATCAAAGTTCCCCACCACACAGAAGAAAGAATCTCTCTCTCTTTCACAAAAACAAAATATTTCAAACTCTCTCTCTTTCTCTCTGACCTTCTGCCCCTCTTTCAAAACTCACAAATCTACACTCAACCTTCTCTGCCCTTCAATTTATTCACTTCTGACACCCCCCTTAAATTTCTCTCCCTGTAATGAGTATGATCTCTCCTCACTCCCACAATTCCCACATTATAGTAATCCTCATCACCTGCTTCTTTCGTCATAAATTCTAGATCAAAATCAACCAACCCTTTCAAAATCAACATCTTTTTTATTTTTACTTCTTATGGAGTATGTATGATTGTGACCCTTTAATCTAAAACTCTCTTATAAGGCTCCACACATATCAACCTACCAAAAAGTTTTTTCCCCATAAGGCTAGGTTGTGTTCTTATGGCAGGTGGCAAGCTTTTTGGTGGTTCTAATATGTCTCTTTTGCTTCAAAATGAAAGACTCCCTTGTTCCTCTGAAGTCCTTGAATCTCTTTGGGGTCACACCCCTGCTTCTTTTCATGGTGATCTTTAACTCCTTAATTCTTTTCACTTCTCTTGTTTTCTTGTCATGATTTCTTGAGAAAGTACATGTTTGAATTGACGGTGAGTTAAATAAAATCACAGTGATATGATAACTTTTTTGAAGATTTTAAATTTAGTCTTTTTTTTTTCTTTTCAAAATCATAGTTATGCTGTGATTTTGTTTATCTCACCGTCAACTCAAACATGCATTTTATTATAAAATTTCACAATTTCAAGTTTTATGAATATAATAGAGCATAACATAAAACACATGTTTCTTAAAATCATGAAAGTGGGTTTCCTTTTTCATTGTGAAGAAACAAAAAAAAATTAGTCTTTTTAATTTTATATGTAGAAACCAAAATAAAAAGTAGTATTTTTTTATTATTTTTGTACTACCATATAGTATAAATTATGCATATTTAGTTGATTTTTTATAACATGGTTGGTATAATTTGGTGTTGTGAATTCAGGTTCAAATTCAGTGGTTGATTTTGAGAATGGTGGTGGTGGAAACAGAGTGGTAACAGATAGATCCTTCTTTCAACAACTTGAGAAAGAAGAGAATTGTGGTGATGATGATTATGAAGCATGTTTCCATCAACAAGGTAAAAAAAGGAGGCTTTCAAGTGAACAAGTTCAGTTCCTTGAAAAGAGCTTTGAGGTAGAAAACAAACTTGAACCTGAAAGGAAAGTTCAACTTGCAAAAGATCTTGGTTTACAACCAAGACAAGTTGCTATATGGTTCCAAAATAGAAGGGCAAGGTTCAAAACTAAGCAGCTTGAAAAAGATTATGGCACATTGAAAGCTAGTTTTGATTGTCTCAAAGATGATTATGATAATCTACTTCAAGAGAATGACAAGTTAAAAGAAGAGGTAAAAAAGTTAATATTTGACACACTCACAAGAATTTAGATTCCTTGCAGTCCCATATTGCAGACATTCATAGAGTTTGTACATCAGTGACTATTGAATCGAGATCAGGAGATTATTTTTTTAAAATCTAAAATACCAAAATTGAAATATGGACATTCTGATCTCAATTCAACAACCACCGATATACTAACTGCATGTATGTAAGTGTACAATTGATGACAATCGAAAAACAATTTAGATTGTATGGAGTCATCGATCGCACACATTCACGGAGTCAGCACATCGACCACCTTACCAAACCAAACACACATACACATAAAAACATATTGATTCAACTTTTCTACTTTATAGTGCTATGAGCTCTTTACTTTAATAAAGTTTGATATTTATCCCACTAATGGGTTAATGATTGAATGAAGGTTAAATTTTTTATTATTTTTTTTGTTCCAATAGGTGAATTCTCTCAAGAACAAATTGAATCCAAGAGACAAAGAGAAAGAGAAATCAGATGAAAAAGAAGCTATCAATTCACCTCAAAACAACAAAGATTCTATGGATTTAATCTCAATAGGAAATTCTTCAAAAGGGTCCAAAGTGTCACTCCCTAATATGGTACTAAAATGTAAACAAGAAGATGCTAATTCAGCTAAAAGTGATGTGCTTGATTCTGATAGTCCACATTGCAATGATGTGAACAATCTTTCTTCATTCATTGAGCCTACAGATTCTTCACATGTTTTTGAACCTGATCACTCAGATTTCTCACAAGATGAAGAAGATAATGATAACTTGAGTGATAATCTTTTGACCCTTCCAAAGATTGAAGATGTTTGTTATGATGACCCACATGAAAATTCTTGTAATTTTGGGTTCCCTGTTGAAGATCAAACTTTTTGTTTCTGGCCTTATTAAATTTAAGTTTGATCAAAGTTGTGTAACTCTGTACTAGAAGGAATAAAAATATGGTTATAACTATTTTCTAGTAAGGAATAAAATTGAAAGGGTTACATTGTGATGTTAACATGTGGCATTGTTTACACATCTCTTTGCCATTGCCAAAGTTTGGAGTTTTTAATTTTAAAAAATTAATTTGGAAGTGAATATATAATTAAAGTTAAATATTTTCAATAATATGATGGTCATGATTAAGTGACAATATTAAAAACATTTACACACAAATTAAATCCTTATTATATTGATTGTAAGGGTCGAGTATACTTTATACTTCTTATAATAATACAAATTTTGCTTATAAAAAAAAAAAAAACTTATTATATTGACCAAAAAGCCTCCTATTATTAACATGTGTTATAGTATGGCAAAAATCAATTCTAAACTAATTTGATTTTGCAAAATTAATTTTGAACAAAGTGAACATGGTATATGGAGGATTTATATTTGGATACATATATATGTATTAACACAAATGGGAGTAATTAAGTAATTTAACTTAAATGGTTAATAAGCTATAGCTTGAATTCAACTATAGTTAAGGTTTATTGTTAGACTTTACTTATCTTCCTAATCATAAATTACTAGAGTCATATTTTTTCAGGAATGAGAGAATTAAGACTAAATATAAAAAAAATGAATATTAAATTTTAATCTACATATGATAAATGTTACTCCATCTGTACCAAATTATAAGTTACTTTGAGAAAATAATATGTACCAAATTATAAATTGTTTTACGTTAGCAATGAAATATTTAATGCTATTTTTCCTATTATACCCTTAATTATTTATTTCTCTTTCTTCTTTCAATTCTTCAATTTATCTTTCTCATATCATTAATTAATGACAATTTTGTAAACTAACTTATAATTTATGTTTTCCATACAACAATCATTACATTTCTTAATTCGTATAATATAGTCAAAACAACTTATATTATGATACGGAGAAAATAAATGCCAGACAAGTATGACATAATCACATTGAGCAACAATACACTTTAAGATTTCAACGATATTATGATGTTATTGTAATTTTACAAAACTCACTGATAATTCAAATATGCATTAAATATGGATTTGGATTCTATACACTAATTAAGAGAATCATGCACTTACACAGTAATAAATCTCTATTAAATTGAAATTAGACGATTCGGATTATACAACAATAAAGTCAAAATAAAATAATCTCATCATTAATTTAAAATTAAACGGTTAAAATTGTAAACTACATTATGCGATTGTTGTGTAAAATTCATTTCTCTGTTAAAATTTATATAAAAATGTAAAATCAATTTCACACAAAATGTTAAAATGAAAATAACTTTTACTTATCACAAACAAAAATCCAACCGTGCACTTACCGTCAGTGTGTCGGATGTGGAAGCTGTGTTTGAATATGTTGATTCGTATAGATCACAACATTGTTTTTACTTTTTTATTTGGAAGACACTTTATTATTTTTCATTATTCATTTGTCCTTATATAGATAGTAACAGCTCTGCATGCTTCATTAGCAGACGACTTTGAATATCACTATTTATTGGGTAAACGTTAGAGAATATTTGAATAAATTTGATTTGGTAACAACTGAATTTTAAATAATGTAATACATATATATAGGGTTGGTGTAAATTTTTACCCCATGTCAAGTAACTTCTATCATTCACAATTTTTATATTTAAAATAGTCTTATAGCTAGATGTTTATTTCTTAAGGTAAATAAGTTGAAACTCTCATATAATTTAAACACCAATTTTTGGATATTATGATGTGATCTTACCCGTGATCAAAGTCGACTAAGTCCGGTTGTTCACGGTTGCTCCGCCCCAAGTTCCGGTGAGTGGAAGAGGGTTGTGTACCTGCAGACACTCCGACGCTCAAGTCAGTAGAGGTAGAATGAAGGTTTTCAGAGAGAATGAGAATGTACCTGACTCCTTGTATGAGGAGTGTTTATATAGCCCCCAACGCTGGGCCAATATCACTGATGGCAATAAATGCTCATCAAGTGACTGCCGAAAAACGGCTGGAAAGCCATGATGAGCAGTTAATACTCATCATTCTGGTGGTCGGCTGTTATAATATGCATAGATATTGTGACCGTTGGTTGAGGAGGAAGCCAACGTGGACTGCTCCTTATTAGGTCTTGCTCGACGGCCCAGAGGAAAATTTTCCTCAGCTATTCTAAGCCCAGTCCAAAACACGATGTATCTAACAACTGAACTATTATCACAGTGACGGTTACAATACTTGTTAAATTTGCTCTTACTAAAAGTTGAAACAATGACAAAAATTAAGAACAAAAATAAAATTGGTCACAAAATTTAACAATCTTAACGGTTTACGACACAATCAAGTTGAATTTTATCCACACCATTGAATCTACGTCTTTCTTAATTTATTTATTTTTAGATTGGATGGTCAAGATTTCCGTGAACCTCTCTATTCACCGCAGAGATCCAATCCCGGCTTTTGGATGAGTGCAAGCTATATTATATTATTAATATTACTAATTTGCTTATTTTTTAATACTAAAATCCTCATTCTTTCATTAATAAATAAAGAACAATTACATATGATTGAGAGGTAAACGGGCAACAAGTTGCGCCGGTACCCATTTTGGAATAGCAAATCCAATTCTCTTAAAAACAACATTCATAGCGGACACAATATTGCTATTCATAACCTTTTGAATTCTTTCTAGGAGACTCACAACCTCTGGTATTAGCTAGGAAACCAAAAGTGTCAAATGCAAATAGTATGAAAGCATGTTGATTATCAGAAAATGCTTTCTCATATTTGGCCACTTTGCATGAAGCAGCTTTCAGGGCTGCCTGTCCCACAGTAAAAGTCATAGTCCTCAATCCAACAAGTGGTAAAACTCCAGTTAAATCCACACATGCATGCTTCCTAGTTCCTGCCTATCCACCCATACACCATAACATCCGTCAGTCTGAGAATCGATCGTCCTTCCTGCGAGTCAGTTAAAAAGTTCACATACGCCTCCTTTTTTGCCGATATTCCTGCACGCCTAATTTAATGCTTATTAGATCTTTAATTAACGGGTCATAGATTAAATAGAAGAAGATATTCAAGTCGCATCCAATTAGTGCCAATTTACATTTAAAATGTTGCTTTAAATGGATAAACAGAAGTGACATTCATTTAAGGCCGTGATAGTTGCTTTATACTTGTCCCATAAGAAAATTGAATTTAAATTATAATACCCTAAGCATTCCAACGAATTAAATTGAACTACTCTAAGCAACTGTGCTCTTGTGTACAAAGTTGAAAACAAAGATGGTGAAATACTTAACCTTGCTACATAAGTCAAGGCTTCTTGGTGTGGTTAACTAGAACAAGTTGGATTTTTGAAGACTTTTTAGCCCTTGTTAGTTCATTGAGGATGTTGACATCTCTATTAAGCATTAAATTAATTCAAGTTTTCACTCGTGCAATTATACATACAATAGTTATAGCTAGGAATGTGAGTTGATCCAATTTTTTTTGTCAAGAGTTGAACCAATTGGTAATTATTAAATCAGATCTCACAATTACTCGAGTTTAAATTTTATTGTGGATCTAAGGGTTTTGTTGTTGATAGATAATATATATGAGTCAAGATCCATTTACACCAATTAATTTAACATCAAATGTTATACCTCTCAATAATTTTTTAACCGATATAAATTTTATAAAATTCATCGTTGGATTGAAAGTTTATATCATACAGATCATTTATGTAAAATTTCAGAAAAATCCAAAATTATTTGATATGTTATTGAGATACATCAAAATTAACGGTTTGTATTTTTTTTAAATCCCGTTAATCTTTATGTGTCTCAATAATTTAAAGATCTAATAATTTAAAATTTAATTGCGAGATAAAGGGTTCTAATAAATTAAAATTTAATTGTGAGATAAACAATATCTGACAAAGAATTATTTTATTATGTTAAGAAGTTCTACATCGAATGTGAGTTGTTCTAGATATAAGTTTATAAAATAGAGATAATCCTTACCTTTCAAATCAATTATGTAATATTGAGTTAGACCAAATTCTCAATTATAAGGAGGTATCTGAGTCTCTCCAAAATTCCGTGAACCACCTGCTATCAGGTTTTCGCAACTGGATTACTCATCATTTATATCTACACACCAAACCCAAAAGTAATGGTCAGGAGGTATGTTACAAACCGATTTTGTAAGATTGAGTTAGATCAAACTCCAAATTTTAAGAGCTTAAAAATTGAATTAATATTCTCCTAAACAATTAGTTATTTAATGAAATTTATTAACTATTTGAACTCGGTCTCTTGCTTCTCACTCATACAATTTTCTTTTGTTTTAGATAAAATGATAATTCACTGAAAATAAACTCACATAATTGTAAGATCTTGGGTTTGAACTCGGGTCACAACATCCAACCTAATAATTTATGCAATTTATCTCAGATGAACTAGGACTTATGAGACTACAATTCTATCATATTTGAAGAATTGATATCTGCATTTCACCAGAATATCTTATTATTTATATTTTATATAAAGTATAAACAAAAAACTTACCCATGCTTTTGGTTTCTTGATGAAAAATTTGTCCGTTGTAGAATATTGTACGTTGTTGAATTGTGATTGGCTAATGGAAAAAGTGTATGTAAATTGTAAAGTGTCCCACCCTTTAAAATATTATCTGTGTTAATATTTTACTCAATCTGTTGCATCACACATTGACAAGTTATAAATGGAGGCACCTTTCAGGGATGGCCCCTTGTCTTTCTTGACGTTATTCACGTGAAAATTAAGTTTAAGCTAGAAGCAAGAAACACACACTCAACTCAAGTAACTGTAATTAATTAATTAACATTTCTATGTTTGAAACCTAATGGTATGAGAAAATAAGTATAAAATTGGAAATAAATAAAAACAAGTAACATTTCTATGTTTGGAACCAAAGGGTTTGAAAAAAGTATGAAACTAGAATAATAATTTCTATGTTTGGAACCCCTATATATGGAATTACCCCTATGGAACCTAATCGTAAATCGCAAAACTTGAACGAACACTTAAAAAATGGAGTGTTATCGGATTTTGCAGTTAGGGAATGACTTTTATCCAGGTCTTAAAGTAACAATGGATAATTATATTTACGATATCAAAAATTGGTGTAAACAACCACCCTGCAACTTTTCAGTTAAATATTTAAGTTAACCCTCAATTTAGTTGAGGAAAAGCTTTAAATTTTTTTAAAAATGGGAGATTATTTTTTTAGATTTAGAAATGAAATGACAAAAATCGTAAACGATCGGCAAAAATGTTGGACTAAAAATTATGTGAAAATTATGTTGATCTTCCTGTGACCGTAAAGATATGTAATTGATAAGTCGGTAAAAATATCGCATTTTTATATATAAAAGTCTGAGATTCAATTTCAGAATTTTCTATTTATTTACCTCAACTCAACTACTAGACAGGAATAAACTTTGTTGATATTTTCATTGAATTAGAGTGGCGTAGAAGTTAACTGAAGAGTCAAAAATGTCATGCTCTTATGTCTGATTTTTCAAATGTCATATTGCTTTGTAGGCTAATACAGCTAAGGTCAAAAGTTTTATGTGGTCCTCAAAAGAGGAACACTGCTGAAATTGCCATTTTATTTTTTGTGAAAGTGATGTTATATGAAGCTCTTTGGTGTCTTTTTCCTTTTTCCTTTCTAGCTTGCAATTTAGGATCAAAGTTGAAGCACAAGGTTCATTAATTATCTTTGTCATGATTATATTGAGTACCATAAACGAGTAAGGGCATTGTCTCATTCCAGGTGTACTTAAGAATCATTCTGGGTTTTGGCTAAGAAAGAAAATTGATTGAATATCAATTTATTAATATTATTAAATGAATTCAAGCTTGCTAAGGAAATGTAATGATGGGTAAATGTACAATGGCAAAGTTTGTAAATTTGGGTGAGGAGGACAATAAGAAAGTGATAGTCTTGTCATAAAGCGGTTTTTTTTTTTTTAATGTTTTGATAGAAGAAGCCTCAAATTTTTATTTTTATTTTTGGTGAAAATAAATGGATTGTATAATGTACACAAGGAAAAAAAATTGGATGTTGGTAATTAGTTTTTATTTTATTTTTATTTTTACAATTGGTTAATAGTTATTGACTTTAAAACAATTGATTTTATTCTATTTTTTAATATTTATGTGATAAATGGTTCGTATGACAGATCTACTAGTGTTATCATGACTATTATAAAAAAGAGAGAAATAAAATATAGCTACTCCACCGTACCTCATCGGAGTCCTTCATGTCATCTCTTCCTCTTCCTCCTAGATTAGAATGATGTTTATGCCTTGTTTTTAGTTCGTAGATGTCAAATATTATTAAAACTCACATAAATACATTGTAAAATATTATGCTCAAATTTAGATGAAAGAGTTCAATCTAGCAATATCAATTTTAGTTGACCTAGAATTTATATGGACATCAAAAAGAAAAAACTCCATTTAAAGAGAGAGATGATATTCACAAAAAAAGTTTGAAATAATTTAATGATAATTTTTTTTAATGGGAGTGAGACCTACTATTAATTTTTTCTGTCTATCTTTCCCAAAATAAGAGGCATCATATATTATAAGAGAGGATTCAAATGTCTTTCTTTTATCACTTTTGAAACGGTTAAATCTCTACCAAAAAAAACTTGCTCATATTGTGGCAGGTTTCTAAACCATTTTTGCAGGAGTTAACAAAACTACTGCTTTTGTGATATGGAATAAATGTTGGAATTAATTTAACATTAATTACTAAAACATGCTCAACAATAAAGATTAAATCTATAACCTTACTTTAGTGCGGAAGCTTAATAAACACGAGCATGCATATAAAATAGATCTACGACATGTTGATTTATTAAGATCATAGGATTTTAGGAATACCTAAATAGATAATATGAACAAACTGTAAGTCCCTCCGATAGCAATCCTGAAACGTAAAAGAGACGGATTACGAACATCCATTGGCTTGTGGTTATTCCTCAACCGGAACCCCTTATGCCCTAAACTCTCTTCAGATGGGGAGAAGAGACAATCTGATGTGTGTCCGGTATATTGGAGACCATAACCTATATATAGTGTGATGACCCATTGGGGTTCCCATTATTCCGAAATGGGTCATCCTGACATCCACTCATATTGAGCCCATATCAATTAATTAAATAATTATAACATTTTTACTTAATTTGATCACTAATCAATTAAGGCTCCAAATTGATAAATAACCAATATAATTAATAAAGATATTTGCCCACCGAATATTATTGGAATATAATAAAATATTCCAACAATCTCCCACTTGGGCAATATATCGTAATAATTATATCATTAATCTTTAGGCGCGCATATGAATTCTATTTATCTTTAGATTTCAACTTTACAATCTGGTCACTCTCATACATCAATAATGGAACCACCGCGACTGTCGTCACAACTATTTAGCAAGATTAAATAGTTACATAATGTGTTATTGATATTTTCTTGCTCAATAATCCTAATCAAATGTCAACTCTCCAACGAGAGCTTATCTTTCGCCTTATTGCTTTACAAACACTTTAATTTAAGCAAAGAAAAATATGACAAAAAATTATGTCATCTTAAATAACACTTCTAATGTCCCTGAAAATTAAAACCTTATGATCACACGACCTTCGCGATTAGGAGTATACTCACTTTCTAAACTTTATTCTCACTTTAAATTTATTGATTTGTGAGAGATTTGAGTTCCTCCATCCATATCAAAGGTCTAGATCCAAGACCAAAATATTTTTCTTATATTCCTGAGAGTTAGAATTTTAAGAATTAAAGTTCTAACACGGCTTTGCAGATACATAAACTATATTAGTTTATAGAAAACAAAAAATATACCAACCAAAATACCTAGTGCATCATCAATGTCAAGCCCTTAAAATCAATTGCTAGTGGTATTTTGTTACAATGATCAAACACTGACAATTAATATTGATAAAGAATAGTCCTGATATTGTCACATGTTTACCATCATAGGTGCTACTGTAATCTGAAGGTGGAAAAACACAAGAAGGGGGGGGGGGGGGGGGGGGGGGGGGGGGGGTTGAATTGTGTTTTAAAAGTTAAAACTTTTTCTCAATTAAAACTAAGTTTGCAGCGGATTAAGTTAAGAGGCAGAGAGAGAGAAAGAAAGACACAAAAATTTATACTGGTTCCTCTCACAAAACGAGAGTACGTCCAGTCCCCTTGCACTTCCAAGGGCTTCTAACTAAATCTTATAAGATTACAAGATGCTCAAGCACAATAGCAAGAGACTTCTCTAATGCTCAAGTTACAACTAACAAGAGACTTCTCAAATGCTCAAGTTACAACTAACAAGAGACTTCTCAAATGCTCAAGTTACAACTAACAAGAGACTTATCAAATGCTCAAGTTACAATTAACAAGAGACTTCTCAAACACACTTAAGAATAAGAATGAATGTTAATGAACACTTGATATACTATCAGAGGTGTTTACAGAATACAACACAGTTTTTCCTTAAGACAAAGAATGACAGATAGAAAACGTAATGTCAGAATGTTTCAGAGTCTTAAACGCAGTAATAGAACAGTTGGTCATTTTTTTAATTGAAGTCTTCTATTTATACTTGAAGATTTGGGAGTGACCGTTGCAGAGAGATAAGGTGCTAGCTGGAATTCACTCGTACAATCGCTAGCTGTAGATTGCCTTCTTTAGCAAAGAAATCCAATTCCACTACCTTGCAATTCGAAATATCACTCAACCATTTTGAGTAATAATAGTACGATCGTACAATCCTCAAATGCGCTCCACTTATGGATAAGGTTAACGTTGTACCAAAGAATATTCCTTCCTGTGGATGTGACAGAGTCTCTAAGTAGATTGTTCTTTAATCATTGATTCTGATTCTGTCAGTTCTTGAGTGACATAAATTCCTTTTGCTTCAGAGTCTGTTGTTGTAGCTTCTTAAGGTCTTCAGCTTCTGAACTCCTCAGAGTCTGGTTTTAGTTCCTCAGAGCCACTAACTACAGGACTTGAATTTTAAGCTTCTGATGATCAGCGATAAGCTTTCAGAGCTTCTTTGCTTGGCTTCTCTGCTTTTATTCAGAGTGCTTCTGAATGAATTTTTAACTTATGATTCTGCACACTAGAATAAACATTAGTAATACCAATTGCAATTTTAATACTTTGTTATCATCAAAACCAATATCAAAATCTTTGAGGTTCATGTCAGACCCACTTTGTTCCAACAATCTCCCCCTTTTTGATGATGACAAACTAAAGCATTAAAATTCAATTGTTGTTGATTTAATTATTTATGTTGACTTCAGGTTTCAAAGGTTTGCAATCTCCCCCTGAGTCTGATAATCCATAGGGTTAGGTTTGTAAGCTCCCCCTAAGTCTTATCCATAATTAATTAAAACATTTTAAGAGTTAATTTATTAACTTAAAATAAATTTTCATATTTTGACTCTCAGTGGCAGAGGTTTGTAAGCTCTTCTTCTTAGAGTCTGATAATATTCAGAGTAGGTTTGCAATCTTCTCTTATATTATCTATGAAACTAATTTTAGGTTCTTAAATTTTCTCCCCTTTCAATAAAGTTCAGAATAAGAAGGATTCAGAAGGGATAACAATTGATTCAGAATGCATAAACATAACAGTTTCAGATCTTCGAGCAGTTATAAAATCAATTAACATTAATTTTAACGCTTATCCTTACTCCCCCTTTTGTCATTATTAAAAAATAACAAGAAACGAGAGAAAACAGAGTCAAACATGCATGAAATCAAGACAGTCAAGTCAAGAGATTGGTTACAACTATGTCCATTAAATGAACTGTGTTGATTCCCATGTAGACAAGAGCGCTTGAAATCATTATAAAAGGAATTGATTCTTCTCATTTTATTCACACCGAATAATCAAAGAATATCAAAACAGGCACACAATGGAAAATCAAGCTGCGAAGAATGCTTCAGGATCAAAATAGGTGATCAAGAAGGAAGCTGAAACTTCACACTTGAAAAGAAACAGACAGCAATATGAAAGAAATAAGCAAGAGATTGTTTTGACAGAGTCTGAACTTGATGCAATAGGCTCTGACTATGAAGAGTTCTTATGGACATATGATCCTGAGAAACCTTACTCAGAGTATCTAGCTGAAGCTCACCAAGCCATACTTGACTATCTTTCTGATGCAAACACTGCTGAAGCAGAGCCCAAGAAAGATAAGCCAGAGGCTGCTGACGTAGAGTCTAAGTAGTGTTCTCACTATCAATGTAATAAGACTTTTCATTAATAATAAAAAGTTCTTGCTTTAATTTCTTTATTGTCTAAGCATGTTTCTTTTATATTCTCTTTCCAAACGTCAGAAAACCAGTTACCAGACACGCCTCATTCGATATTGGTGCCCCGCTGTTAAACAGGCGATAATACTAAGAAGCTATTTCATGAGTAAATAGGAGTACCGATGTGGGGGACCCTTAGGTTTTTTAAAAAACCTAGAATATTAGTTTAAAAACTGAGATGCTCTGGAACACCTCACACTAGGGCCAGTAACCACAAGAGTACCAGACATTATCAGAGAATATGATTTTAGATTTTGAAAAACAAAAAAAATTAACACACATTCAGATATGCAAACACACAACCATGGATAATATGAAGTTTAATTAAACAAGAAGAAATTATCCAAAACAAGTTACATAAGAACATGAATACAAACAAGTGCTCAAACATAAGGGTTAAGGTTTGGGTTGTTGTTGAGTAAACTTCAGCAGGAGCTCCATCATTGCATCTATCTTTTTATTAGTGGCTGCACCAGATCTGTTCATATCTTCTCTTATATCAGCCCTAAATTCATCCATTTCATTCCTCAGCTCTTCTCTTAAGTCACTCTTGATCTCATCCAGAGCCAGTTGCATAGCTGGAGGTATGGCAGATGAGGAAGAGCCTTGAACAAGTCTTGGTGGAGATCTAGGAGGAGATGAATCAACAATAGCAGCTTTACCCTTGTCAGAATCTGGCTCACTGAGGTTTTGATCATGCATAATGCAATCCTCTTCAGTTGCTTGATTCTCATTAATCTTGTTAGTCCCAATCACAGCAATGTGAACAGCTCTATCCACCAACAACTTGAGAGCTTCTTGATCAGCAAGCCTCTTACTCTCTACTTCAGTAGCTATCCTAGCCTGCTCAGCATCAATTACTACTCTAGCATATGTAGTCTCTTCTTCATTTAGCCTTTTAGCTGCTTCAAGTGATGTTCTAATACTTTCATTTACAGCAGCAGCCAGCATTGCTAAACGTTGACACTCTTCTTCATGATTATAGAAAGTAAGTCTTAGAGCATGAGATCGTTCAGCAGCATTCATTATCTGAGACAGAGCCTTCATTCCTCTTCCTTGAATTTTGCTCTTTACATAACCTCCCAAGAGCCTCAAAGACTGTCTGAACTCATTTTCCAATTCTCTGACCTTGGCATCAATATCTGAAGGAAAAATCATAACTTCTTCCTCCATTCCTTTGAATTTCTTAAGACTAATACTTATCGCATTATCTAACAGCTCAAGGTTTGGTTCAGAATTGGGATTAAAGAAGGGTTGATTTCCGTTGAAGGGAATGGTGGGTTCAGGTCTTTTTCTCTTGAGAGGGATGATTTTGATTTTTCTAATTTCATCAAAAGGGTTCTTGGAGGTTGTTGTTATATCATCATCAACATTTATTTCTGCTTTTAGCAGATCCTCCAGAATGGGTAGGGCAAAATCAGTGGGTAGGTTTAGTTCATCTATGGTCAGAGGTTTATAGTTTGGACCATATGAAAGGGGTGATGAAGGGAGTGTATTGTCAAGGTTTTCAGAAAGTGTGGGTGATGTAGAAATGTGATGCTCTTGATTATTAGTGGTAATGTCATCACATTGGTCAGAGGGTGGAGGAGTGTGTGGTTTAAGTTGTGATGTTTCATCATTCTGAGGGGGTGGTATCTCAGGTTCAGAAGTGATGGTTGTGTTTGGATTTTCTTGTTCAGGAGCAACAACGTGTGGGGGTGGTGTTTGAACAGTGATAGTTGGTGGTTCTTGAACTACTGGTTTAGGAGTCTCAGCAGTCACATTCAAGAACTTGTTAATGGGATGGTTTGGTGAATTGAGATTTGAATGTGTGAAGACATCACCAGAAAGATGTGGTGTGAGATGATCTAAGAAGGAAGTGTCTTCAGCAACAACTTCCTTGGGTGCAGAGATTTTGGTTTTGGGTTTGGTTCTGGTTGTTGGAACAAAGTGGGTCTGACATGAACCTCTAAAATTTTAAGTGGTTTTGATGATAACAAAGTATTAAAATTGCAATTGGTATTACTAATGATTATTCTAGTGTGCAGAATTAAAAGTTAAAATTCATTCAGAAGCACTATGAATAACAAGAGAGAAGCCAAGCTATGAAGCTCTGAAAGCGTATCGCTGTTCATCAGAAGCTTAAATTTTGCGTATTGAAGATAATGCTTCTGAGGACCAAAGCTAGACTCTGAAGAGTTCAGAAGCTGAAGACCTTAAGAAGCTACGACAACAGCATCTGAAGCAAAAGGAATTTACGTCACTCAAGAACTGACAGAACCAGAACCAATGTTTGAAGAACAATCTACTTCAAGGCTCTGTCACATCCACAGGAAGGAATATTCGTTGGTACAACGTTAATCTTATCCATAAGTGGAGCGCATTTGAGGGTCGTACTATCGTACTATTATTACTCAAAATGGATGAGTGATAATTTGAATTGCAAGGTAGTGGAATTGCATTTCTCTGCTAAAGAAGGCAATCTACAGCTAGCAAATGTACGACCAAATTCCACCTAGCACCTTATCTCTCTACAACGGTCATCATCTTCCTTCAAGTATAAATAGAAGACTTAAATGGAAGAAATGACTACTGTTCTACTGTTCCATTACTGCGTTTAAGACTCTGAAGCATTCTGACGTTAGTGTTCCATCTGTCATTCAAGTCTTAAAGCAATTTGCGTTGTATTTTGTAAACACCTCTGATAGTATATCAAGTGTTCCTTAACATTCATTCTTATTCTTAAGTTTGTTTGAGAAGTCTCTTGTTAAGTGTAACTTGAGCATTTGAGAAGTCTCTTGTTTAGTGAAACTTGAGCACCTGAGAAGTCTCTTGCAAGTGTGCTTGAGCAATTTGTAATCTTAAGTAGAATATAGTGAAAATCTCTTGTTAGTAACAAGGGGACTGAAGTACTCTCGATTTGTGAGAGGAACCAGGATAAATTTTGTGTCTTTCTCTCTCTCTCTCAGCAACCCTTTTTATTTTGTGTTTATATCCGCTGCAAACTTAGTTTTATTTGGTAAAAGTTTTAATTTTAAAACACAATTCAACCCCCCCTTCTTGTGTTTTTCCACCTTCAATTGGTATCAGGAGCTAGGTCTGTTGCCTAACTCACCTTACAGTGAAACAGTAAAGATCCAGGAGGAAAAACATGTCTGCTGAGAAGAATCTCACTGAAGTTCCTTTTGACTATGACTCAAACTCTCGACAAAGAAGATCATCTGATAAAGTTCCTTTCTTCAATGGAACTGAGACTAGCTACCCTTTCTGGAAAACAAATATGTACAGCTATATCATGAGTATTGATTGTGATTTATGGGACATGGTAGAGGATGGAGTTAACTTTGAAAACATGGACTTAGAAGGTGTTGTCAGTTCTCAGAACAGGAAAGCCTTTACACCTACTCAAAAGCTAGAGTACAAGAAGCATCACTCTGTAAAAGGAATGATGACTAATGCTATCTCACATGATGAGTACCTTAAAATTGGAGATAAAAGAACTGCAAAATCTATTTGGGACTCCTTAAAATCCAAGTATGAGGGCAACAAACAAGTTAAGGAGGCAAAGGCTAACTTGTTGGTGCATCAGTATGAGCTGTTTAAGATGAAGGACGGAGAGGACATTGAAACTATGTTTTCACGGTTTCAAATTCTAGTATCTGGACTTCAAGTATTAGACAAGAGTTATACTGAAGCTGATCATGTGAGAAAGGTACTCAGAAGCCTACCACCAAAATGGAGACCCAAGGTGACTGCTTTTCAAGAGTCTAAGGATTTGGATACAGTATCCCTTGAAAGCTTGATTAGTTCATTAAAGAGTCATGAGATGGAACTAATGACTGATGAATCAACCAAGAAGATGAAAGGGATAGCCTTAAGCTCCAAAAGTTCATCAAAGGCTCTGAAAGCTAAAATTGTAGAATCTGAAGATGAGGCTTCTGAAGAAGGTCAAGAAGTTGGGTCTGATGATGAAGAAGAGATGGTGCTGATGGCTGCTAAGGTTTCACAATGGGCAAAACGAAGCAACAAATATGCAGGCAAATTTGGAGGATCTTCCAAGAGACTTAGTACTGCTAAAGACAAGAAGGAAGATCAAAACAAGTGTTTCAAATGCAACAAGCCTGGTCATTTCATTGCTGATTGTCCAGAAAATAAAAGTAGACCATCAAAGCAAAGCTCTAGCAAAGAAAGATATAAGAGTAAAGTCAAGAAGAGCTTTCTGGCAACATGGGAAGATCTTGACAAAGACTCAGACTCAGATGGTGATGAAGAAGCAAATCTAGCACTGATGGCAACTACCTCTGACAGAGAAGACTCTGAAGCGGGTTCAGACTCTGAAGATGAGGAAGAGGTAATTGCTAAACTATCTAGAACTGAATTAGTAGATTCTCTTAAAGATGCCTTAAAAATGCTTACTAAAAAGGCAGGTGAATGTAAGGTCCTGAAAAAGGCTTACAATAACCTAACTGAGAAAATGAACATAATAGTTGAAGAAAATGAGTCTCTAAGTAGTAGAAACTCATTTATGGAAACTCATTATGTTTATGATGATAAGGTTCCTCCAGAGCATGAATTTGCTCTGCAAGAATTTCTTATCAATGGCATGAAGAGAAGTAAGATAGCTTCCTTAATATACCATGTTAGTAGAAACATAGGTGAAGGTCTTGGATTTTCACGTTTTAAAGATAATCCATTATTTTCTAAACCCTCTAAAAGTGATAATTCAAAACCTAAGGCTGTATTTGTTAAAAGCCAATCAGAAGCAATAATTATACCAGAACCTGAAAAAATAATTGTGTCAGAGGCCAAGAAGCCTCAGATTCTGAAACCTTCAGAGCCTAAGGTCTCCAAACCTCAGACCAATGTCAAAATAAATAAAACTCTGGTATATTCTAAAGCTAAGCACAAGAGTTATACAAAGCCTAAAAGTTTTTCAAAATGCTTCAATAACTCTAGAGCTCCTGATAGGCCTTATAAACAAAAACAATCTAAGGTAATGAGGACTAACTCTAAAGGACCCATAAAGGTTTGGGTACCAAAGTCTGAGATTGTCTTTGCAGCAGATCTGCACTCAAAGAAGGCCAGAGCAGCATTCTTGGTACCTGGA
The DNA here is from genome assembly GCA_030408175.1 of Trifolium repens. Taxonomy (NCBI): domain Eukaryota; kingdom Viridiplantae; phylum Streptophyta; class Magnoliopsida; order Fabales; family Fabaceae; genus Trifolium; species Trifolium repens. The sequence goes on along the minus strand of CP125845.1, from coordinate 32,062,374 downwards.
CAGTGGCTGCTCGCGTCATATGACAGGAGACAAGCATATGTTCCAAACCCTGACTCTGAAAGAGGGAGGAACTGTGGGATTTGGAGGAAACCAAAAAGGGAAGATCACTGGTACTGGTACAGTTGGTAATTCTTCTCTCTCTATTAAAGATGTTTGGTTAGTTGATGGCCTCAAATATAATCTACTAAGCATTAGCCAATTTTGTGATAGTGGATTTGTTGTTAAGTTTAATAAAGATGCATGTACTGTAATCAGAGAGTCTGATGAGTCTGTAGTGTTCAGAGGCTTAAGGAAAGGCAATGTTTATAAAATTAATCTGTCAGAACTCTCAAAGCAAAAGATAGTTTGTCTTCTATCTTTGAATGATGAGAAATGGGTCTGGCACCAACGCTTAGGTCATGCTAACTGGAGATTAATCTCTAAGCTTAGCAAACTAAGCTTGGTTAAAGGACTACCTAATCTTAACTATCATTCAGATGCTCTGTGTGGTCCTTGCCAGATTGGAAAGATTTCAAAAACCTCTTTTAAACCTAAAAACATTGTCTCTACCTCAAGACCTCTTGAACTGCTTCACATTGATTTGTTTGGTCCTGTAAGTACAGCCTCAATCAATGGAAAGAAATATTGACTTGTTATTGTTGATGATTACAGTAGATGGACTTGGGTCAAATTTCGTAGAGTGAAAGATGATGCATATGATGTGTTCACCATCTTCTGCACGCAAGTACAAAGTGAGAAGAGTCTCAAGATCTTAAAGATCAGAAGTGATCATGGGGGTGAGTTTGAAAACGAACCCTTTGCAACTTATTGTGAAGACCATGGAATTGTCCATGAGTTCTCAGCTCCTAGAACACCACAGCAAAATGGTGTTGTAGAGAGAAAGAACAGGTCTTTACAAGAGATGGCAAGAACCATGATGCATGAGACTAAACTTGCTAAGCACTTCTGGGCAGAAGCTGTGAACACAGCTTGTTATATTCAAAATAGGATCTATATCAGACCTATATTGAATAAAACAACATATGAACTCTTTAAAGGAAGAAAGCCCAACATCTCTTATTTTCATCAGTTTGGATGTACCTGTTACATTCTGAACAATAAGGCCTACAAAAGAAAATTTGATGCCAAAGCTTGTAAGGGAATCTTTATAGGTTACTCTGAACGCTCAAAGGCATACAGAGTGTATAATTCTGAAACTAACACAGTGGAAGAATCTATACATGTTAGATTTGATGACAAAGAGCCTGACAGTAAAATGTCAGAGCAAGATAATAGCTATGCAGGTGTTCCATATACATATAACAATCCAGAACCTGAGAAAGCATCAGATACAAATGAATCTTCAGAAGTTGTATTGGAAGAAGTCTCTGAAGAAGCATCCCCAATAGAAGCATCTGAAGAACATGATGATATCTCAGAAGATGATACCCAAACAAGTGGTGAAACTAATGAAGCTCCTAAGAGAAAATTCAAATACAGATCATCACATCCAGAAGATCTTATTCTTGGAAACAAAGAGAGTCCAAGAAAAACAAGATCAGATTATCAACAACATGATTCACTTCTAGGACTCATATCTATGATAGAACCTAAGAATGTTGATGAAGCTCTTTCTGATGATTGATGGATTGTAGCAATGCAAGATGAGCTCAATCAGTTTCAAAGAAATGATGTGTGGGATTTGGTACCAAGACCAACACACAAGAACATCATTGGAACCAAGTGGGTATTTAGGAACAAACTGAATGAACAAGGTGAAGTGGTAAGAAACAAAGCTAGACTAGTAGCACAAGGCTACAGTCAGCAAGAAGGCATTGACTTCACTGAAACATTTGCTCCAGTGGCAAGACTGGAAGCAATCAGGTTATTATTATCATATGCAGTCAATAATGGAATAACCTTATACCAAATGGATGTTAAGAGTGCCTTTCTAAATGGTGTCATTTCTGAAGAAGTATATGTTAAACAACCTCCAGGTTTTGAGGATTTGAAAAACCCTGATTATGTTTATAAACTTAAGAAATCACTCTATGGTCTCAAACAAGCTCCAAGAGCTTGGTATGAAAGACTGAGTAATTTTCTTTTAGAAAATGGTTTTCAAAAAGGTCTGATAGACAATACATTATTCAGAAAGACAACTAAGAAAGACATCTTAATTATTCAAATATATGTGGATGATATAATATTTGGTTCTACTAATGCTTCCTTGTGCAAGAATTTTTCAAAGCTGATGCAGGATGAATTTGAAATGAGCATGATGGGTGAACTAAAGTTTTTCCTTGGAATTCAAATCAATCAAGGAAAAGATGGCACTTACATTCATCAAAGCAAGTATACAAAAGAGCTTCTGAAGAAGTTTAATCTTGAAGACTGTAAGATAATGTCAACTCCCATGCATCCTACAAGCAGCTTAAGCAAGGAAGAAATTGGAAGCAAAGTAGATCAGAAGCTGTATAGATGTATGATTGGTTCTTTGCTCTATCTAACAGCTTCTAGACCTGATATTTTATATAGTGTATGCTTGTGTGCAAGATTCCAGTCAGATCCTAGAGAACCTCACTTAACTGCAGTTAAGAGGATCTTTAGATATCTGAAAGGAACTACTAATCTAGGACTTCTTTATAAAAAAATCCTAGATAGTAAGCTAGTTGGATTCTGTGATGCTGACTATGCTGGAGACAAGATAGAGAGAAAATCCACTAGTGGAAATTGCCAATTTATTGGTGAAAATCTCATATCTTGGGACAACAAGAGACAAACAACTATTGTTTTGTCTACAGCAGAAGCAGAATACATCTCAGCTGCTAAATGCTGCACACAGCTTCTCTGGATGAAATATCAGTTAGAGGACTATAACATAGCTGAAAGTAGTATTCCACTATATTGTGATAATACTGCTGCTATTCATTTATCTAAGAACCTAATTTTGCATTCCAGAGCTAAGCATATTGAAATTAAGCATCATTTTATAAGAGATCATATTCAAAAAGGGACAATAAATATTCAATTCATTGATACTGATCATCAATGGGCTGATATATTTACTAAGCCTTTAGCTATTGAAAGATTTGACTTTATTAAAAAGAATTTGAACATGCACTTTATCTCTGAAGAAAACTAGCTCTGAGATGCAAAATAGAATTAGGATCTAAAGCTCTTTCAGAGCCTTCATTAATTCAGAGTCTCTTTTGGGAAGCTCTGAATAATATGGGATCTGAAGGATAACATGTTCTGATGAGGTGTCAGATATTAATGAGTTTGGATCTGAACTAGACGAAAATGAAACTTTTAGTACTAGTTAGTGTACAACAGTTGTCTGTACACGCGTCAGCTATGATTAAGCCTCTCCTGCACGTGTCTAGATCCTGATGGGTAGAGAACAGTTAATGATGAAAATGCAGTTATGCAATTTAAAATTAATTTTAAACTGTTCGCGCTCCCTCCTTTGTGCCTATTTTCTGAGTGTTTATTATATTTGATATAAATTGTCACTTCACTCACAAAGCACAACTTTTTCACATAATCACTTCCTACACAAACCCTAAACCTCAGATATTCCCAAATCTCCCTACTTCTTAATCTTCTGCAATCATGGCTGCTCGTCCTTCAAACGAAATTGTTCAACGTCCGTTCAACCCTGTTCTACCACCGGTTATTGATCTTTCGTCTCAAGCAAGACTCGACTTCAAAGATAATGTAACTGACGCTGGTCCGGAATCGTTTGAATTCGTTACTGAGAAATTTGTTGATTTTGAGAGTTTCAAAGTAAATGGGATTGACATTCAAAGTTTATTCTACGATCAACAATGGAAAAATTACTTTGAGATGCTAAACGGGTTTGTCTACTATGATATTGCCAAATACTTCTGGCAAAAAGCAACCATTTTTGACAAGTTCTGTGCTGATGAAGAGGTTAGAAAGATGGTTGAGAAGGATAGTTCCTTGAAAGGAAAAACAAGGAGTCAACTGGGTTTGAGACCCTATAAAGGAAAAAAGATTAGATCAAATATTATGGGAATAAATGTTCTTATTACTCAAGAACATATTGCCAAAATTTTGGGTCTGGACAATGAAGGAGAAAACGTGGATGTATATGGTGAGAAGAGTAAGCATATTGAATCCATTAAGAAAGATTTATTTCTTCCTGGTAGTTCAAACAATGATTTTGGAAAAGCAAAATTTATGAGGCAAAACTTCAACTTTGCGTTCAAAGTGTTTCTGGCCTCCATCATCACTAGAGAAGGAGGTTATGATACTATTTCTCTACCACACAGACACTTCATCTGGTTTATGTACAAGAAGGTAAAAATAAATCTGGCAAAGCTTCTGTTTGATCACCTATGCTTTACTATATCCAAGAGCAGAACCAAATCACCTTCCATTATCCATCATCCAAGGTTGATTTCTGAAATCATTCGTCAAACAAAGCTTATTCAGATTGTCAGTACCAAGGAGAAACTTAGAGTTTTCAATACTGCTAAGTATGATGCAAGTGTTCTGGTAAACATGAAGCTGAAGACAAAAGAAGAGCTGAAGACAGCCAAGAGCCCTCTGGAGCAGGTTTATGAAAAGTACTTCTGGTGTGATGGTTTTCCAACCATATCAGAATTTGATAATGATGATGTTATCAAGAACTTCTTGGAGTTGGTTAGATTAGATTCTGGAGTAAGAGTGCCCAGGAGTATGGTAGTTGGTGTACCAAACTGGGACATTTTCAAAGGACCACAGCAGATCACTAAGTATAAGAGAAAACCTCAACCAATTGAACAAGAAATTGTTGAGGAAAGCTCCAAAGAACAATCTGGAGATAAGAATGATGCTGCTGAGGTTACTGATCAAGCAGAAAGTGGTGCTGAAAGATTGGCCACTGAAGATATTGAAGAAGTCACTGAAGAGCAAGTGGCTAAGATGGTTCAGAGAAAAGTTGTTCAGAAGGAGAGAAGATCAAAGAAAAGGAATGAGAGGTCTGAATTTGCAGAAGAGGATCAACCTGTCAGAGCCCCAAAAAGGAAAAAGACAGTTGTTTCCAAACAGAAAGCTGCTGACTCTTCCAAAGGTAAAAATTCTAAGCCTAATACTGATAGCGTTTCTAGTGCTCAACCTCCTACTCAATCACCTCCTATAGACTATACACAGCCTATTCGTATGATTCCACCATCTCCACAACCCTCCTCACCCTCATCTGAAGGGACTTCTTCTGATGCAAGCACTGGTTCTTCAGAGCTTATTGAAAAACTAGATAAACTTCAGAAGGAACAATCTACGATCAGAACCCACCAAAAGAACCCACCAGAAGGAAAGATCCTTGCCAAAAGAACCCTCAAGAAACCCAAACACAACTCACCAGAAGAGGAAAATATCTTTATTGACACCTCTATTCTTGACCAACCCACCAACACAATCAGAAAATCATCTACAATTCTTGAACACCTCACCACTCACCTATCTGGTGATGCCTTTACCTACTCCAACACAAACTCACCTGATCAATTTCACTTCGTAAATACATCTTCTGATTTACCTATTGATCCACCAATTCCAGAACCACCAATTCAAACATCACCCACCTTCACACCAGCTCAGGATGAAGTTATGAATCATTCTGAACATACCATTGCTGAACCATCCACACCACAACCTGAACCTTCCACACCTGAACCATCACCTGAACCACAAACACCACAATCAGAACCCATCTATGGTCCATCTTTCAAACCATTAACCATAGATGAACTTAGTCTACCTACTGACTTCGCCCTACCCATTCTGGAGGATCTGCTAAAAGCAGAAATTAATGTTGATGATGATATAATAACAACTCCCAAAGACCCCTTTGCTGAAATCAAAAAAATCAAAATCATCCCTCTGAAAAGAAAAAGACCTGAACCCACCATTCCCTTCAACACAAACCAGCCCTTCTTCAATCAAAACTTTGAACCAAATCTTGAGCTGCTAGATAATGCTATTAATATTAGTCTTAAGAAATTTAAAAGCATGGAAGAAGAGGTACTAATATTTCCCTCAGATGTTGATGCTAAGATCAGGGAATTAGAACAGAATTCAGTCAGTCTCTGAGGCTTTTGGGAGGTTATGTGAAAAGAAGGATTGCCGGAAGAGGAATGGAAGCTCTGTCTCAGATAATGAGTGCTGCTGAACGCTCACATGCTCTGAGACTTACTTTTTTCAATCATGAAGAAGAGCATCAGAGGTTGGACTTATTAGCTGCTGTGAATGAAAGTATAAGAAGATCTCTTGAAGCAGCTATAAGGCTCAATGAAGAAGAAGCTACATATGCTAGAATGGTAGTTGATGCTGAGCAGGCTAGGATAGCTGTTGAAGTGGAATGTCAGAGGCTTGCTGATCAAGAAGCCTTCAAGTTGTTGGTTGACAGAGCTGTTCGCATTGCAGTCGTGGAAACTGAGAAGATTATTGAGAATCAAGCAGCTGCAGAGGATGTAGTTATGCAAGATCAGAACTCTGATAAGGGTAAAGCTCCCATTGTTGCTTCAACTTCTCCTAGATCTCCACCAGTACTCATCCAAGGTTCTTCTTCATCTGCTATACCTTCTGTTATGCAAGAAGCTCTAGATGTGATCAAGAATGACTTAAGAGAGGAACTGAGAAATGAAATGGATGAGTTCAGGGCTGATATAAGAGAAGACATGAACAGATCTGGTGAAGCTACTAACAAGAAGATCGATGCTATGATGGAGCTTCTGCTGAAGCTTACTCAACAAAATCAACCCTTATGTTTGAGCACTTAGTTGTATTCTTGTTTATGTAATTTGTTTGGATAATATCTTTTTGATTAATTAAGCTTCTTATTATCCTTATTTATGTGCTTGTGCTGGTGTGTTTATTTTATTTTGTTTTTCAAAATCAACATCATATACTCTGATAATGTCTGATACTCTTGTGGATTCTGAACCTAGTGTAAGGTGTTGGAGAACATCTTGTTTTTTAACTTATATAGGATTTTGAAAACCTAAGGTTCCCCCACATCAGTATTCCTGTTTACTCATGAAATAGCTTCTTAGTATTATAGCCTGTTTATAAGCGGGGCAACAATACCGTATGAGGCGTGTCTGGTAACTGGTTTTCTGACGTTTGAAAAGAGTATATAAAAGAAACACGCTCAAAAGAAAGAAATTTATAGCAGGAACTCTTTATTAAAATTATTGAAGAAATTCTTTATTACATAAGATAATAAGATCCTACTTAGAATCAACGTCAGCAGCCTCTGGCTTATTCTTCTTATGCTTCTCATCAACATAAGAAAGTAGGTCACGCAGGGCTTGCTGAGCTTCAGCTTGATACTCTTCGTATGACTTGTCATCATCATATGTCCATAAGAATTCTTCCAGGTCAGAGCCTATTTCTTCAAGCTCTGACTCTGTCAGAACCAATTCTCGCTTGTTTCTTTCATAGAGATGCCTGTTTTCTTCGCAGCGCCAGGGCTCTGCTTCCTTCTTGATCACCTCCTTAGATCCTGAAGCACCCTTCATAGCTTGCTTTTCCATTGTGTGTTTCTTACGATGCTCTTTGATTATTCTGTATGAATAAAATGAGAAGAATCATCTCTTTTTGTAGTGCTCTCAAACTTTCTTGTCTACCTAGGAATCAACACAGTTCATTTAATGAATATTGTTGTAACCAATTTTTGACTTGAATGTTTTGTTTTCTGCGCTTTTTGACTAATGACAAAAGGGGGAGTAAGAACAGCGTTAAAATTGATGATAATTGATTTCTTTTACTGCTAACGAACTGAAACTGTTATACTCATATCAATTTCTATCCCTTCTGAACTATCGTTATGTGTTTTATTCTGAACCATTATTGAAAGGGGAGAAAATTTAAGAACCTAAAATTGATTTCCATAGATAATATAAGAGAAGCTTGCAAACCTCCTCTGAACATTATCTGACTCTAAGAAGCAAAGCTTACAAAACTATGCTTCTGAGAGTCAAATATGAAAATCTAATTTAAGTTGATAAATTAACTCTTAAACTGTTTTAATTAATTATGGATAAGACTTAGGGGGAGCTTACAAACCTAACCCTATGGATTATCAGACTCAGGGGAAGATTGCAAACCTTTGAAACCTGAAGTCAACATAATTAAATTAAATCAACAACAATTGAATTTTAATGCTTTAGTTTGTCATCATCAAAAAGGGGGAGATTGTTGGAACAAAGTGGGTCTGACATGAACCTCTAAAATTTTAAGTGGTTTTGATGATAACAAAGTATTAAAATTGCAATTGATATTACTAATGATTATTCTAGTGTGCAGAATTAAAAGTTAAAATTCATTCAGAAACACTATGAATAACAAGAGAGAAGCCAAGCTATGAAGCTCTGAAAGCGTATCGCTGTTCATCAGAAGCTTAAATTTTGCGTACTGAAGATATTGCTTCTAAGGACCAAAGCTAGACTCTGAAGAGTTCAGAAGCTGAAGACCTTAAGAAGCTACGACAACAGCATCTGAAGCAAAAGGAATTTACGTCACTCAAGAACTGACAGAACCAGAACCAATGTTTGAAGAACAATCTACTTCAAGGCTCTGTCACATCCACAGGAAGGAATATTCATTGGTACAACGTTAATCTTATCCATAAGTGGAGCGCATTTGAGGATCGTACTATCGTACTATTATTACTCAAAATGGATGAGTGATAATTTGAATTGCAAGGTAGTGGAATTGGATTTCTCTGCTAAAGAAGGCAATCTACAGCTAGCAAATGTACGAGCAAATTCCAGCTGTCACCTTATCTCTCTACAACGGTCATCATCTTCCTTCAAGTATAAATAGAAGACTCAAATGGAAGAAATGACTACTGTTCTACTGTTCCATTACTGCGTTTAAGACTCTGAAGCATTCTGATGTTAGTGTTCCATCTGTCATTCAAGTCTTAAAGCAATTTGCGTTGTATTTTGTAAACACCTCTGATAGTATATCAAGTGTTCCTTAACATTCATTCTTATTCTTAAGTTTGTTTGAGAAGTCTCTTGTTAAGTGTAACTTGAGCATTTGAGAAGTCTCTTGTTTAGTGAAACTTGAGCACCTGAGAAGTCTCTTGCAAGTGTGCTTGAGCAATTTGTAATCTTAAGTAGATTATAGTGAAAATCTCTTGTTAGTAACAAGGGGACTGGAGTACTCTCGATTTGTGAGAGGAACCAGGATAAATTTTGTGTCTTTCTCTCTCTCTCAGCAACCCTTTTTATTTTGTGTTTATATCCGCTGCAAACTTAGTTTTATTTGGAAAAAATTTTCATTTTAAAACACAATTCAACCCCCCCCCCCTTCTTGTGTTTTTCCACCTTCACTGGTGCCCTCTTAATGACTTCTGAAATTGTTTCACTGCTAGAGTCAGTGAGGGTACCTTCAGATGATGATGATGATGATGATGATGAATCAGATGATATTGGGGTAGGTATAATCATTCTGATTAGTTTGGTAAAATCTATTGAAGTGCTAGGAGGGAGTTGGTTTTGAGTTTGAGCTTCAGAATTGCTATAAGTATTAGGCTCAGAAACATTACCTTTGGAGATCCTAGCAGCTTTCTCAGAGGCTACCGTCTTCTGCCTCTTGATAGGGATCTTAGCAGATAGAGGAACATTGTCATCATCTCCAGAGGATGATGGTCTTTCATTTCTTTTCTTTGTCCTCCTCTCCTTTTCAGCAGCTTTACCCTCAGCAATCTTAACTACCTGCTCCTCAGAGACCCTAGTATCATCAGCAGCTGTAGCATCAGCAGCGTTGTCAATCACCTTATCCACACTGTTGTTCTCAGAATGCTCATCTTGTCCTTCACTTGCCTTCTGAGATCCTTCCTCTAGAATTGCTTGTTCAACTACCATGGGCTTCTTTCTTGACCTTGTAACTTCCTTAGGTCCTTTGAATATATCCCAGTCTGGTACTCCAACTACCATGCTTCTGTCCACTTTTACTCCAGTTTCTTTTCTTACCATTTTCAAGAAGTTCTTGATCACCTCTTCATTATCATGTTCTGAAATGGTTGGGAAACCATCACACCAGAAATATGTTTCGTAGATCGTCTTGAGTGGATTTTCTGGATTTTTCAGATCCTCTTTCTTTATCAGCTTCATGTTGACCAAAATAGTTGCATCATATTTTGCAGTCTGAAAGACTCTTAGACTTTCCCTTGTCCTAAGAATCTCAATCAGCTTGGTCTGACGAATGATCTCTGAAATTAATCTTGGATGATGAATAACAGCTGTTGCTTTATGACGGCTCTCAGTGATGGTTGAGCATAGATGTTCAAACAGAAGTTCTGCCAAATTAATCTTGACTTTCTTATGCATGAACCAGATAAAGTGCCTGTGAGGCAAGGAAATCGTATCTTTTCCTCCTTCTCTTGTGATGATTGAAGCAAGAAAGACCTTGAAAGCAAAGTTGAATTCTTTCTTCATAAACTTTGCCTTTCCAAATTCAGCTTCAGTAATACCAGGAGGGAAAAGATCTTTCTTGATAGCTTCTATGTGCTTTCTTTTTACCTTGTACAGATTCACATTTTCACCCTCATTGTCCAAACCTAGAACCTTGGCTATATGTTCTTGAGTGATCAAGACATTGATATCCATTATATTGGACCTGATCTCTTTTCCTTTGTAGGGTCTTAAACCCAGTTGAACTCTTGACTTCCCTTTCAGAGTTTTATCCTTAGCAACCATCTCTTTGACTTCTTCGTCAGCGCTAAACTTATCAAAGATTGTTGCTTTGTTCCAGAAGTACTTGACAATATCATAGTAAACAAACCCATTCAGCATGTCAAAGTAGTTACCCCACTGTTGATCAAGGAACAGGCTCTGAACGTTAATGCCACTAATCCTTAAGCTTTCAAAGTCGACAAACTTCTCCGTAAGGAATTCCATGGCTTCCGTACCACAGTCGGTTGTATTGTCAGGAACAACAAGCGTTGCCTGAGAAGTAAGGTCGATAACTGGTGGTAGTACTGGGTTGAAAGGACGTTGAACAATGGTGCGAGAAGGTTGAGCAGCCATGATCGCAGTAGATTTTGTGAAGAAGAGAGAATTTAGGATTTCTGAGTTTAGGGTTCGTGTAGGAAGTGATTTTGTGTAAAAGTTGTGCTTTGTGAGTGAAGTGACAATATATAGCAACTAGTACACATACACAAAGAAAACAAACCAAAAGGAGGGAGCGCGAACATTTTAAAATTAAATTTTAAATTGAAATAACTGTAAATTCATCATTAACTGTTCTCCATCCAATCAGAAACTAGACACATGCAAGAGAGAAGATAACAAACTGACACGCGTAAGGACAACTGTTTTACACTTACTAGTACAAAACGTTTCACTTCCGCTTATTTCAGTGCCTGACTCATTCGTATCTTACTCCTCATCAGAACCTATTATTCTTCAGAACGTCCTTCACTCAGAGTTTCTTATTAGAGGCTCTGAGCGTTATAGACTCTGAAGAAGTTTCAGATCCTGATTCTATTTTACCTCTCAGAGCTAGTTTTCTTCAGAGATAAAATGCATGTTCAAATTCTTTTTAATAAAATCAAATCGTTCAATAGCTAAAGGTTTAGTAAATATATCAGCCCATTGATGATCAGTATCAATGAATTGAATATTTATTGTACCTTTTTGAACATGGTCTCTTATAAAATGATGTTTAATTTCAATATGCTTAGCTCTGGAATGTAAAATTGGATTTTTAGATAGATGAATAGCAGCAGTATTATCACAATAGAGTGGAATACTACTTTCAGTTATGTTATAATCCTCTAACTGATATTTCATCCAGAGAAGCTGTGTGCAACATTTAGCAGCTGAGATGTATTCTGCTTCTGCTGTAGACAAAGCAATAGTTGTTTGTCTCTTGCTGGCCCAAGATATGAGATTCTCACCGATAAATTGGCAATTTCCACTAGTGGATTTTCTCTCAATCTTGTCTCCAGCATAGTCAGCATCACAGAATCCAACTAGCTTACTATCTAGGGATTTTTTATAAAGGAGTCCTAGATTAGTAGTTCCTTTCAGATATCTAAAGATCCTCTTAACAACAGTTAAGTGAGGTTCTCTAGGATCTGACTGGAATCTTGCACACAAGCATATGAAGGTGGAAAAAACACAAGAAGGGGGGGGGGGTTGAATTGTGTTTTGAGAATTAAAACTTTTTCGAAATAAAAACAAGTTTGCAGCGGATATAAACACAAAATAAGGAAGGGTGCTGAGAGAGAGAAAGAAAGACACAAAATTTATCCTGGTTCCTCTCACAAATCGAGAGTACTCCAGTCCCCTTGTTACTAACAAGAGCTTTTCACTATAATCTACTTAAGATTACAAATTGCTCAAGCACACTTGCAAGAGACTTCTCAGATGCTCAAGTTTCACTAAACAAGAGACTTCTCAAATGCTCAAGTTACACTTAACAAGAGACTTCTCAAACAATCTTAAGAATAAGAATGAATGTTAAGGAACACTTGATATACTATCAGAGGTGTTTACAAAATACAACGCAAATTGCTTTAAGACTTTGAATGACAGATAGAACAATAATGTCAGAATACTTCAGAGCCTTAAACGCAGTAATAGAACAGTAGAACATTAGTCATTTCTTCCATTTGAGTCTTCTATTTATACTTGAAGGAAGATGATGACCGTTGTAGAGAGATAAGATGCCAGCTGGAATATGCTCGTACAATTGCTAGCTGTAGATTGCCTTCTTTAGCAAAGAAATCCAATTCCACTACCTTGCAATTCAAATTATCACTCATCCATTTTCAGTAATAATAGTACGATAGTACGATCCTCAAATGCGCTCCACTTATGGATAAGATTAACGTTGTACCAACGAATATTCCTTCCAGTGGATGTGACAGAGCCTTGAAATAGATTGTTCTTCAAGCATTGATTCTGGTTCTGTCAGTTCTTGAGTGATGTAAATTCCTTTTGCTTCAGATGCTGTTGTCGTAGCTTCTTAAGGTCTTCAGCTTCTGAACTCCTCAGAGTCTAGCTTTGGTCCTCAGAAGCATTATCTTCAGCACGCAAAAATTTAAGCTTCTGATGAACAGTGATACGCTTTCAGAGGTTCATAGCTTGGCTTATCTCTTGTTATTCACAGTGCTTCTGAATGAATTTTAACTTATAATTCTGCACACTAGAATAATCATTAGTAATACCAATTGCAATTTTAATACTTTTTTATCATCAAAACCACTTAAAATCTTAGAGGTTCATGTCAGACCCACTTTGTTCCAACAATCTCCCCCTTTTTGATGATGACAAACTAAAGCATTAAAATTCAATTGTTGTTGATTTAATTCAATTATGTTGACTTCAGGTTTCAAAGGTTTGCAATCACCCCCTGAGTCTGATAATCCATAGGGTTAGGTTTGTAAGCTCCCCCTAAGTCTTATCCATAATTAATTAAAACAGTTTAAGAGTTAATTTATCAACTTAAAGTAGATTTCCATATTTGACTCTCAGAAGCATAGTTTTGTAAGCTTTGCTTCTTAGAGTCAGATAATGAGTCAGATAATGCTTCTTAGAGTCTTATCCATATCTATGAAAATCAATTTTAGGTTCTTAAATTTTCTCCCCTTTCAATAAGTTTTAAAATGAATCACATAACGACAGTTCAGAAGGGATAGAAGTTGATATGAGTATAACAGTTTCAGTTCTTTAGCAGTAAAAAAATCAATTATCATTAGTTTTAACGCTGTTCTTACTCCCCCTTTTGTCATCAGTCAAAAAACGCAGAAAACAAGACATTCAAGTCAAAAAAAATGGTTACAACTATGTTCATTAAATGAACTGTGTTGATTCCCATGTAGACAAGAAGGCTTGAGAGCACTATAAAAAGAGATGATTCTTCTCATTTTATTCAAACAGAATAATCAAAGAGCATCATAAGAAACACACAATGGAAAAGCAAGCTACGAAGGATGCTTCAGGATCTAAAGAAGTGATCAAGAAGGAAGCAGAGCCCTGGCACTACGAAGAGAACAGGCATCGTTATGAAAGAAACAAGCGAGAGGTGGTTCTGACAGAGTCAGAGCGTGAAGCAATAGGCTCTGACCTGGAAGAGTTCTTATGGACATATGATGATGACAAGCCATACAAAGAGTATCAAGCTGAAGCTCAGCAAGCCCTGCGTGACCTACTTTCTTATGTGAGTGAGAAGCATAAGAAGAATAAGCCAGAGGCTGCTGATGTTGATTCTAAGTAGGATCTCATTATCTTATGTAATAAAGAATTTCTTCAATAAATTTAATAAAGAGTTCCTGCTATAAGTTTCTTTCTTTTTGAGCGTGTTTCTTTTATATACTCTTTTCAAACGTCAGAAAACCAGTTACCAGACACGCCTCATTCGGTATTGTTGCCCCGCTTATAAACAGGCTATAATACTAAGAAGCTATTTCATGAGTAAACAGGAGTACTGATGTGGGGGACTCTTAGGTTTTTTAAAAGCCTAGAAGATTAGTTTAAAGCTGAGATGCTCTGCAACACCTCACACTAGAGCCAGTAACCACAAGAGTACCAGACATTATCAGAGTATATGATTTTGATTTTGAAAAACAAAATAAAATAAACACACCAGCACAGGCACATAAATATGGATAAATAACTTGAAAATAAAAAATATCCAAAGATTACATAAGAGACAGTGTGAAAACAAAATAAACTGGTGCACAAACATAAGGTTATGGTTTGGGTTGTTGTTGTTGAGTAAGCTTCAGCAGAAGCTCCATCATAGCATCGATCTTCTTGTTAGTAGCTTCACCAGATCTGTTCATGTCTTCTCTTATATCGGCCTTGAACTCATCCATTTCATTTCTCAGTTCCTCTCTTAAGTCATTCTTGATCACATCTAGAGCTTCTTGCATAACAGAAGGTATATCAGATGAAGAAGAACCTTGGATGAGTACTGGTGGAGATATAGGAGGAGTTGAAGCAACAATGGGAGCTTTACCCTTATCAGAGTCTGGTTCACTTAGGTTCTGATCTTGCATAACAACATCCTCTGCAGCTGCTTGATTCTCATTAATCTTCTTAGTTTCCACGACTGCAATGCGAACAGCTCTGTCAACCAACAACTTGAAGGCTTCTTGATCAGCAAGCCTCTGACATTCCACTTCAGCAGCTATCCTAGCCTGCTCAGCATCAACTACTATTCTAGCATATGTAGCTTCTTCTTCATTGAGCCTTATAGCTGCTTCAAGAGATCTTCTTATACTTTCATTCACAGCAGCTAATAAGTCCAACCTCTGACGCTCTTCTTCATGATTGAAAAAAGTAAGTCTCAGAGCATGTGAGCGTTCAGCAGCACTAATTATCTGAGACAGAGCTTCCATTCCACTTCCTGCAATCCTTCTTTTCACATAACCTCCCAAAAGCCTCAGAGACTGACTGAATTTCTGTTCTAATTCCCTGATCTTAGCATCAACATCTGAGGGAAATATTAGTACCTCTTCTTACATGCTTTTAAATCTCTTAAGACTAATATTAATAGCATTATCTAGCAGCTCAAGGTTTGGTTCAGAGTTTTGATTGTAGAAGGGCTGGTTTGTGTTGAAGGGAATGGTGGGTTCGGGTCTTTTTCTTTTCAGAGGGATGATTTTGATTTTTCTGATTTCAGCAAAGGGGTCTTTGGGGGTTGTTATTATATCACCATCAACATTAATTTCTGCTTTTAGCAGATCCTCCAGAATGGGAAGGGCGAAGTCAGAAGGTAGACTAAGTTCATCTATGGTTAAGGGTTTGAAAGATGGACCATAGATGGGTTCTGATTGTGGTGTTTGTGGTTCAGGTGTGGAAGGTTCAGGTTGTGGTGTGGATGGTTCAGCAATGGTATGTTCAGAATGATTCATAACTTCATCCTGAGCTGGTGTGAAGGTGGGTGGATCTTCTTGTTCAATGTCAGCAAGGGAGGAGGGTGATGTTTGAATTGGTGGTTCTGGAATTGGTGGATCAATAGGTAAATCAGAAGATGTATTTACAAAGTGAAATTGATCAGGTGAGTTTGTGTTGGAGTAGGTAAAGGCATCACCAGATAGGTGAGTGGAGAGGTGTTCAAGAATTGTAGATGATTTTCTGGTTGTGTTGGTGGGTTGGTCAAGAATAGAAGTGTCAATAAAAATATTTTCCTCTTCTGGTGAGTTGTTTTTGGGTTTCTTGAGGGTTCTTTTTGCAGGGATCTTTTTCTTAGATTGTTCCTTCTGAAGTTTATCTAGTTTTTCAATAAGCTCTGAAGAATCAGTGCTTGCATCAGAAGAAGTCCCTTCAGATGAGGATGATGAGGGTGAGGAGGGTTGTGGAGATGATGGAATCATACGTATAGGCTGTGTATAGTCTATAGGGGGTGATTGAGTAGGAGGTTGAGCACTAGAAACAGCAGCTTTCTGTTTGGAAACAACTGTCTTTTCCCTTTTTGGGGCTCTGACAGGTTGATCCTCTTCTGCAAATTCAGGCCTCTCATTCCTTTTCTTTGATCTTCTCTCCTTCTGAACAGCTTTTCTCTGAGCCATCTTAGCCACTTGCTCTTCAGTGACTTCTTCAATATCTTCAGTGGCCAATCTTTCAGCACCACTTTCTGCTTGATCAGTAACCTCAGCAGCATCATTCTTATCTCCAGATTGTTCTTTGGAGCTTTCCTCAACAATTTCTTGTTCAATTGGTTGAGGTTTTCTCTTAGACTTGGTGATCTGCTTTGGTCCTTTGAAAATGTCCCAGTTTTGAAAATGTCCCAGAATCTAATCTAACCAACTCCAAGAAGTTCTTGATAACATCATCATTATCAAATTCTGATATGGTTGGAAAACCATCACACCAGAAGTACTTTTCATAAACCTGCTCTAAAGGGCTCTTGGCTGTCTTCAGCTCTTCTTTTGTCTTCAGCTTCATGTTTACCAGAACACTTGCATCATACTTAGCAGTATTGAAAACTCTAAGTTTCTCCTTGGTACTGACAATCTGAATAAGCTTTGTTTGACGAATGATTTCTGAAATCAACCTTGGATGATGGATAATGGAAGGTGATTTGGTTCTGCTCTTGGATATAGTAAAGCATAGGTGATCAAACAGAAGCTTTGCCAGATTTATCTTTACCTTCTTGTACATAAACCAGATGAAGTGTCTGTGTGGTAGAGAAATAGTATCATAACCTCCTTCTCTAGTGATGATGGAGGCCAGAAACACTTTGAAAGCAAAGCTGAAGTTTTGCTTCATGAATTTTGCTTTGCCAAAATCATTGTTTGCACTACCAGGAAGAAATAAATCCTTCTTAATGGATTCAATATGCTTACTCTTCTCACCATATTCATCCACGTTTTCTCCTTCATTGTCCAGACCCAAGATTTTGGCAATATGTTCTTGAGTAATAAGAACATTGATTCCCATGATGTTTGACCTAATCTCTTTTCCTTTATAGGGTCTTAAACCCAGTTGACTCCTTGTTTTTCCTTTCAAGGAACTATCATTCTCAACCATCTTTCTAACCTCTTCATCAGCACAGAACTTGTCAAAGATGGTTGCTTTTTGCCAGAAGTACTTGACAATATCGTAGTAAACAAACCCATTTAGCATCTCAAAGTAATTCTTCCATTGTTGATCGTAGAATAAACTTTGAATGTCAATCCCGTTTACTTTGAAACTCTCAAAATCCACAAATTTCTCCGTAACGAACTCAAAATATTCCGGACCAGCATCGGTTACATTATCTTTGAAGACGAGTCGTGCTTGAGACGAAAGATCAATAACTGGTGGTAAGACGGGGTTGAAAGGACGTTGAACAATTTCGTTTGAAGGTCAAGCAGCCATGATTACAGAAGATTAAGAAGTAGAGAGATTTGGGAAAATCTGAGGTTTAGGGTTTGTGTAGGAAGTGATTGTGTGAAAAAGTTGTGCTTTGTGAGTGAAGTGACAATTTATATCAAATAGAATAAACACTCAGTAAATAATCACAAAGGAGGGAGCACGAACAGTTTAAAATTAATTTTAAATTGTATAACTGCATTTTCATCATTAACTGTTCTCTACCCATCAGGATCTAGACACGTGCAGGAGAGGTTTAATCATAGCTGACGCGTGTACAGACAACTGTTGTACACTAACTAGTACTAAACGTTTCATTTTCGTCTAGTTCAGAGCCAAACTCATTAATATCTGACACCTCATCAGAACCTGTTATCCTTCAGATCCAATATTATTCAGAGCTTCCCAAAAGAGACTCTGAATTAATGAAGGCTCTGAAAGAGCTTTAGATCCTAATTCTATTTTGCATCTCAGAGCTAGTTTTCTTCAGAGATAAAGTGCGTGTTCAAATTCTTTTTAATAAAGTCAAATCTTTCAATAGCTAAAGGCTTAGTAAATATATCAGCCCATTGATGATCAGTATCAATGAATTGAATATTTATCGTCCCTTTTTTAACATGATCTCTTATAAAATGATGCTTAATTTCAATATGCTTAGCTCTGGAATGCAAAATTGGATTCTTAGATAAATGAATAGCAACAGTATTATCACAATATAGTGGAATACTACTTTCAGCTATGTTATAGTCCTCTAACTGATATTTCATCCAGAGAAGCTGTGTGCAGCATTTAGCAGCTGAGATGTATTCTGCTTCTGCTGTAGACAAAGCAATAGTTGTTTGTCTCTTGCTGGCCCAAGATATGAGATTCTCACCGATAAATTGGCAATTTCCACAAGTGGATTTTCTCTCAATCTTGTCTCCAGCATAGTCAGCATCACAGAATCCAACTAGCTTACTATCTAGAGATTTTTTATAAAGGAGTCCTAGATTAGTAGTTCCTTTCAGATATCTAAAGATCCTCTTAACAACAGTTAAGTGAGGTTCTCTAGGATCTGACTGGAATCTTGCACACAAGCATACACTATATAAAATATCAGGTCTAGAAGCTGTTAGATAGAGCAAAGAACCAATCATACCTCTATACAGCTTCTGATCTACTTTGCTTCCAATTTCTTCCTTGCTTAAGCTGCTTGTAGGATGCGTGGGAGTTGACATTATCTTACAGTCTTCAAGATTAAACTTCTTCAGAAGCTCTTTTGTATACTTGCTTTGATGAATGTAAGTGCCATCTTTTCCTTGATTGATTTGAATTCCAAGGAAAAACTTTAGTTCACCCATCATGCTCATTTCAAATTCATCCTGCATCAGCTTTGAAAAATTCTTGCACAAGGAAGCATTAGTAGAACCAAATATTATATCATCCACATATATTTGAATAATTAAGATGTCTTTCTTAGTTGTCTTTCTGAATAATGTATTGTCAATCAGACTTTTTTGAAAACCATTTTCTAAAAGGAAATTACTCAGTCTTTCATACCAAGCTCTTGGAGCTTGTTTGAGACCATAGAGTGATTTCTTAAGTTTATAAACATAATCAGGGTTTTTCAAATCCTCAAAACCTGGGGGTTGTTTGACATATACTTCTTCAGAAATGACACCATTTAGAAAGGCACTCTTAACATCCATTTGGTATAATGTTATTCCATTATTAACTGCATATGATAATAATAACCTGATTGCTTCCAGTCTTGCCACTGGAGCAAATGTTTCAGTGAAGTCAATGCCTTCTTGCTGACTGTAGCCTTGTGCTACTAGTCTAGCTTTGTTTCTTACCACTTCACCTTGTTCATTCAGTTTGTTCCTAAATACCCACTTGGTTCCAATGATGTTCTTGTGTGTTGGTCTTGATACCAGATCCCACACATGATTTCTTTGAAACTGATTGAGCTCATCTTGCATTGCTACAATCCATCCATCATCAGAAAGAGCTTCATCAACATTCTTAGGTCTATCATAGATATGATGTAAGTGCACCAGTTCATCCTCTTGTTTTAATAATTGTCAAAACACATGAAAATAGAGTAGAACATATTTTGGCAATGTTACAAATGACTTGACAGCGAAAAACTATTTTTAAACTTTGAAAAACTGATTTTTAGGTATTATGTATCGATACATAAACATGTGTATCGATACAAATGTCCTGAAATTACTTCAGACTGATTTTGTGCAATTTGTATCGATACATATATCACTTGTATCGATACAAAAGTGGTTTCTCAGAGCCAGAAGGTCATCAGTGTATCGAATCATGCTTGCATGTATCGATACACACCTATGTCTCTCAGAAAACCAGTTAGTGCTTGATGTATCGAATCATGCTTGCATGATTTGATACATATCAGTCAAGATTTCAAGAAACTGATATATGTATCGATACATATACATCTCTGTATCGATACATAGGTCAAAATTTTCAATTTGAACGCTGGTCAAAGGGTTTGTATCGATACAAACCATCATTTGTATCGATACACGTATGTTGAATTTTGCCCAAATTTGCTCAATTCTATTCTCTCTTTAAATAGCAATGTGATGTGTCATTGTAATCAGACGAAACTAGTGTGAAAGATCAGAAAACGCTTTGGGTTGCAAATTGAGCGAGAATTTGAATCAAAGGTTTCATTCAACACAAATTCATCATCTTCATCAAAGGTTGCAATCAAAATTGAAATTTGAGTATGGGATCAATTCAATAGAGGTTGCATTTTTGTATGATAACGTTCGATACGGTTCGCGGTGAATCAGAATCGTAGTCGGGTTGGATTGTGTGTTGAAGGTTCTAGTTTCTCTCAAAGGATTCAAGATCGTGCTTGTCTTGAAGGATCGATAACAAGAAACGAAGGACTCAGCTGGACGATCGAGTGCGGTTTGGCACGGGTCGGATCGTTGGAATCAGAGGGCGAAGTTTCGTTGTGTGTCGAGGTTTTGTTGCATAGTTTACTTTTTGTCTCGTTATAGGTTTATAAGATTCAATTGTAAATTGTGCACGTGTTGTTAATCATTTTTGATCTATACACTCTCAAATAACCCGTTTGGTTATTTGGGGGGAGACGTACTCGGACAAACGCGTGGACGACGCGAAATCCGGGGAACTCCCTAATCAAATCGTTGTGTGTTTCTCTCTCTCTCTCTCTCTCTCTCTCTCAATATTTTACTTGTTATAATTTCATTGATTTCTTGAAACGATTGAATTTTTCATGTTCGTATTGGAACATCAAAAATTCAATTGTTATGCTTGATTGTGATTGTGTTTAATTCGATATTGTAACTTGCTTGAGACTGAATTTAATTCATTGTTTAAATTCAAATTTTGAACTCTATCATTTCAAATCTTTTCATAAAACGTTCAAAGGCTTATACTACGTTTCCTTTGGTCAATCGGTGCATAGACTACCGATCCGGTGGTTTTCCGGTTGCGCTCGATTGAAACAAATAATTTTTTAAAAACGACATTGTTTCAAGGTTCACTTATTCAACCCCCCCTTCTAAGTGATATCCAAGTAGTCTAACATATGAGTCCTAGAAGTGAATCTTGTTGTTGATAATCTGATCTTGTTTTTCTTGGACTCTCTTTGTTTCCAAGAATAAGATCTTCTGGATGTGATGATCTGTATTTGAATTTTCTCTTGGGAGCTTCATTAGTTTCAGCACTTGTTTGGGTATCATCTTCTGAGATATCATCATGTTCTTCAGATGCTTCTATTGGGGATGCTTCTTCAGAGACTTCTTCCAATGCAGCTTCTGAAGATTCATTTGCATCTGATGCTTTCTCAGGTTCTGGATTGTTATATGTATATGGAACACCTGCATAGCTATTGTCTTGCTCTGACATTTTACTGTCAGGCTCTTTGTCATCAAATCTAATATGTATAGATTCTTCCACTGTGTTAGTTTCAGAATTATACACTCTGTATGCCTTTGAGCGTTCAGAATAACCTATAAAGATTCCCTTACAAGCTTTGGCATCAAATTTTCTTTTGTAGGCCTTATTGTTCAGAATGTAACAGGTACATCCAAACTGATGAAAATAAGAGATGTTGGGCTTTCTTCCTTTAAAGAGTTCATATGTTGTTTTATTCAATATAGGTCTGATATAGATCCTATTTTGAATATAACAAGCTGTGTTCACAGCTTCTGCCCAAAAGTGCTTAGCAAGTTTAGTCTCATGCATCATGGTTCTTGCCATCTCTTGTAATGACCTGTTCTTTCTCTCTACAACACCATTTTGCTGTGGTGTTCTAGGAGCTGAGAACTCATGGACAATTCCATGGTCTTCACAATAGGTTGCAAAGGGTTCATTTTCAAACTCACCCCCATGATCACTTCTGATCTTTAAGATCTTGAGACTCTTCTCATTTTGCACTTGCGTGCAGAAGATGGTAAACACATCATATGCATCATCTTTCACTCTAAGAAATTTAACCCAAGTCCATCTACTGTAATCATCAACAATAACAAGTCCATATTTCTTTCCATTGATTGAGGCTGTACTTACAGGACCAAACAAATCAATGTCAAGCAGTTCAAGAGGTCTTGAGGTAGAGACAATGTTTTTAGTTTTAAAAGAGGTTTTTGAAATCTTTCCAATCTGACAAGGACCACACAGAGCATCTGAATGATAGTTAAGATTGGGTAGTCCTTTAACCAAGCTTAGTTTGCTAAGCTTAGAGATTAATCTCCAGTTAGCATGACCTAAGCGTTGGTGCCAGACCCATTTCTCATCATTCAAAGATAGAAGACAAACTATCTTTTGCTCTGAGAGTTTTGACAGATTAATTTTATAAACATTGCCTTTCCTTAAGCCTCTGAACACTACAGACTCATCAGACTCTCTGATTAGAGTACATGCATCTTTATTAAACTTAACAACAAATCCACTATCACAAAATTGGCTAATGCTTAGTAGATTATGTTTGAGGCCATCAACTAACCAAACATCTTTGATAGAGAGAGAAGAATTACCAACTGTACCAGTACCAGTGATCTTCCCTTTTTGGTTTCCTCCAAATCCCACAGTTCCTCCCTCTTTCAGAGTCAGGGTTTGGAACATATGCTTGTTTCCTGTCATATGACGCGAGCAGCCACTGTCCAGGTACCAAGAATGCTGCCCTGGCCTTCTTTGAGTGCAGATCTGCTGCAAAGACAATCTCAGACTTTGGTACCCATACTTTTATGGGTCCTTTAGAGTTAGTCCTCATTACCTTAGATTGTTTTTGTTTATAAGGCCTATCAGGAGCTCTAGAGTTATTGAAGCATTTTGAAAAACTTTTAGGCTTTGTATAACTCTTGTGCTTAGCTTTAGAATATACCAGAGTTTTATTTCCTTTGACATTAGTCCGAGGTTTGGAGATCTTAGGCTCTGAAGGTTTCAGAGTCTGAGACTTCTTGGCCTCTGACACAATTATTTTTTCAGGTTCTGGTGTAACTATTGCTTCTGATTGGCTTTTAACAAATACAGTTTTAAGTTCTGAATTATCACTTTTAGAGCATTTAGAAAATAGTGGATTATCTTTAAAACGTGAAAATCCAAGACCTTCACCTCTGTTTCTACTAACATGATATATTAAGGAAGCTATCTTACTTCTCTTCATGCCATTGATAAGAAATTCTTGCAGAGCAAATTCATGCTCTGGAGGAACCTTATCATCATAAACATAATGAGTTTCCATAAATGAGTTTCTGCTTCTTAGAGACTCATTTTCTTCAACTATTATGTTCATTTTCTCAGTTAGGTTATTGTAAGCCTTTTTCAAGACCTTACATTCACCTGCCTTTTTAGTGAGCATTTTTAAGGCATCTTTAAGAGAATCTACTAATTCAGTTCTAGATAGTTTAGCAATTACCTCTTCCTCATCTTCAGAGTCTGAATCTGCTTCAGAGTCTTCTCTATCAGAGGTAGTTGCCATCAGTGCTAGATTTGCTTCCTCATCACCATCTGAGTCTGAGTCTTTGTCAAGATCTTCCCATGTTGCCAGAAAGCTCTTCTTGACTTTACTCTTATATCTTTCCTTGCTAGAGCTTTGCTTTGATGATCTACTTTTGTTTTCTGGACAATCAGCAATGAAATGACCAGGCTTGTTGCATTTGAAACACTTGCTTTGATCTTCCTTCTTGTCTTTAGTAGTACTAAGTCTCTTGGAAGATCCTCCAAATTTGCCTGCATATTTCTTGCTTCGTTTTGCCCATTGTGAAACCTTAGCAGCCATCAGCACCATCTCTTCTTCATCATCAGACCCAACTTCTTGATCCTATTCAGAAGCCTCATCTTCAGATTCTACAATTTTAGCTTTCAGAGCCTTTGATGAGCTCTTAGAGCTTAAGGCTATCCCTTTCATCTTCTTGGTTGATTCATTAGTCATTAGTTCCATCTCATGACTCTTCAATGAACTAATCAAGCTTTCAAGGGATACAATATCCAAATCCTTAGACTCTTGAAAAGCAGTCACCTTTGGTCTCCATTTTGGTGGTAGGCTTCTGAGTACCTTTCTCACATGATCAGCTTCAGTATAACTCTTGTCTAATACTTGAAGTCCAGATACTAGAATTTGAAACCGTGAAAACATAGTTTCAACGTCCTCTCCGTCCTTCATCTTAAACAGCTCGTACTGATGCACCAACAAGTTAGCCTTTGCTTCTTTAACCTGTTTTTTGCCCTCATACTTGGATTTTAAGGAATCCCAAATAGATTTTGCAGTTCTTTTATCTCCAATTTTAAGGTACTCATCATGTGAGATAGCATTGGTCATCATTCCTTTTATAGAGTGATGCTTCTTGTATTCTAGCTTTTGAGTAGGTGTAAAAGCTTTCCTGTTCTGAGAACTGACTACACCTTCTAAGTCCATGTTTTCAAAGTTAACTCCATCCTCTACCATGTCCCATAAGTCACAATCAATACTCATGATATAGCTGTACGTATTTGTTTTCCATAAAGGGTAGCTAGTCTCAGTTCCATTGAAGAAAGGAACTTTATCAGATGACCTCCTTTGTCGAGAGTTTGAGTCATAGTCAAAAGGAACTTCATTTAGGTTCTTCTCAGCAGACATATTTTTCCTCCTGGATCTTTACTGTTTCACTGTAAGGTGAGTTAGGCAACAGACCTAGCTCTTGATACTAATTGAAGGTGGAAAAAACACAAGAAGGGGGGGGGGGGGGTTGAATTGTGTTTTGAGAATTAAAACTTTTTCGAAATAAAAATAAGTTTGCAGCGGATATAAACACAAAATAAGGAAGGGTGCTGAGAGAGAGAAAGAAAGAAACAAAATTTATCCTGGTTCCTCTCACAAATCGAGAGTACTCCAGTCCCCTTGTTACTAACAAGAGCTTTTCACTATAATCTACTTAAGATTACAAATTGCTCAAGCACACTTGCAAGAGACTTCTCAGATGCTCAAGTTTCACTAAACAAGAGACTTCTCAAATGCTCAAGTTACACTTAACAAGAGACTTCTCAAACAATCTTAAGAATAATAATGAATGTTAAGGAACACTTGATATACTATCAGAGGTGTTTACAAAATACAACGCAAATTGCTTTAAGACTTTGAATGACAGATAGAACAATAATGTCAGAATACTTCAGAGCCTTAAACGCGGTAATAGAACAGTAGTCATTTCTTCCATTTGAGTCTTCTATTTATACTTGAAGGAAGATGATGACCGTTGTAGAGAGATAAGATGCCAGCTGGAATATGCTCGTACAATTGCTAGCTGTAGATTGCCTTCTTTAGCAAAGAAATCCAATTCCACTACCTTGCAATTCAAATTATCACTCATCCATTTTGAGTAATAATAGTACGATAGTACGATCCTCAAATGCGCTCCACTTATGGATAAGATTAACGTTGTACCAACGAATATTCCTTCCTGTGGATGTGACAGAGCCTTGAAATAGATTGTTCTTCAAGCATTGATTCTGGTTCTGTTAGTTCTTGAGTGATGTAAATTCATTTTGCTTCAGATGCTGTTGTCGTAGCTTCTTAAGGTCTTCAGCTTCTGAACTCCTCAGAGTCTAGCTTTGGTCCTCAGAAGCATTATCTTCAGCACGCAAAAATTTAAGCTTCTGATGAACAGCCATACGCTTTCAGAGCTTCATAGCTTGGCTTATCTCTTGTTATTCATAGTGCTTCTGAATGAATTTTAACTTATAATTCTGCACACTAGAATAATCATTAGTAATACCAATTGCAATTTTAATACTTTGTTATCATCAAAACCACTTAAAATCTTAGAGGTTCATGTCAGACCCACTTTGTTCCAACAGCATACACTATATAAAATATCAAGTCTAGAAGCTGTTAGATAGAGTAAAGAACCAATCATACCTCTATACAGCTTCTGATCTACTTTGCTTCCAATTTCTTCCTTGCTTAAGCTGGTTGTAGGATGCATGGGTGTTGACATTATCTTACAGTCTTCAAGATTAAACTTCTTCAGAAGCTCTTTTGTATACTTGCTTTGATGAATGTAAGTGCCATCTTTTCCTTGGTTAATTTGAATTCCAAGAAAGAACTTCAGCTCACCCATCATGCTCATTTCAAATTCATCCTGCATAAGCTTGGAGAAATTCTTACAAAGAGAAGCATTAGTTGAACCAAAAATTATGTCATCCACATATATTTGAATGATTATGATGTCTTTCTTAGTTGTCTTCCTGAATAGTGTATTGTCAATTTGCCCTTTTTGAAAGCCATTTTCTAAAAGAAAATTACTCAATCTTTCATACCAAGCTCTTGGAGCTTGTTTAAGACCATAGAGTGATTTCTTAAGTTTATAAACATATTCAGGATTTTTCAAATCCTCAAATCCTGGGGGTTGTTTGACATACACTTCTTCAGAAATGACACCATTTAGAAAGGCACTCTTAACATCCATTTGGTATAAGGTTATTCCATTATTAATAGCATATGATAACAATAACCTGATTGCTTCCAGTCTTGCTACTGGAGCAAATGTTTCAGTGAAGCCAATACCTTCTTGATGACTGTAGCCTTGTGCTACAAGTCTAGCTTTGTTTCTTACCACTTCACCTTGTTCATTCAGTTTGTTCCTAAATACCCACTTGATTCCAATGATGTTCTTGTGTGTTGGTCTTGGCACCAAATCCCACACATCATTTCTTTGAAACTGATTGAGCTCATCTTGCATTGCTACAATCCATCCATCATCAGAAAGAGCTTCATCAACATTCTTAGGTTCTATCATAGATATGAGTCATAGAAGTGAATCATTTTGTTGATAATCTAATCTTGTTTTTCTTGGACTCTCTTTGTTTCCAAGAATGAGATCTTCTAGATGTGATGATCTGTATTTGAATTTTCTCTTTGGAGCTTCATTAGTTTCAGCACTTGCTTGGGTTTCATCTTCTGAGTCATCATCATGATCTTCAGATGCTTCAATGTGTGATGCTTCCTGAGAAGCTCTTTCAAGTTGAACTTCTGAAGCTTCATTAGCATCTCATGCATTCACAGGTTCTGGATTGTTATATTGATATGGCACACCTGCATAACTATCATTTTGCTCTGACATTTTACTGTCAGGCTCTTTGTCATCAAATCTAACATGTATAGATTCTTCCACTGTGTTAGTTTCAGAATTATACACTCTGTATGCCTTTGAGCGTTCAGAGTAACCTATAAAGATTCCCTTACAAGCTTTGGCATCAAATTTTCTTTTGTAGGCCTTATTGTTCAGAATGTAACAGGTACATCCAAACTGATGAAAATAAGAGATGTTGGGCTTTCTTCCTTTGAAGAGTTCATATGTTGTTTTATTCAGTATAGGTGTGATATAGATCCTATTTGGAATATAACAAGCTGTGTTCACAGCTTCTGCCCAGAAGTGCTTAGCAAGTTTAGTCTCATGCATCATGGTTCTTGCCATCTCTTGTAAAGACCTGTTCTTTCTCTCTACAACACCATTTTGCTGTGGTGTTCTAGGAGCTGAGAACTCATGGACAATTCCATGGTCTTCACAATAGGTGGCAAAGGGTTCGTTTTCAAACTCACCCCCATGATCACTTCTGATCTTTAAGATCTTGAGACTCTTCTCACTTTGCACTTGTGTGCAGAAGATGTTAAACACATCATATGCATCATCTTTTACTCTAAGAAATTTAACCCAAGTCCATCTACTGTAATCATCAACTATGACAAGTCCATATTTCTTTCCATTGATTGAGGCTGTACTTATAGGGCCAAACAAATCAATGTGAAGCAGTTCAAGAGGTCTTGAGGTAGAGACAATTTTTTTGGGTTTAAAAGAGGCTTTTGAAATCTTTCCAATCTGACAAGGACCACTCAGAGCATCTGAATGATAGTTAAGATTGGGTAGGCCTTTAACCAAGCTTAGTTTGCTGAGCTTAGAGATTAATCTCCAGTTAGCATGACCTAAGCGTTGGTGCCAGATCCATTTCTCATCATTCAAAGATAGAAGACATACTATCTTTTGCTCTGTGAGTTCGGACAGATTAATTTTATAAACATTGCCTTTCCTTAAGCCACTGAACACTACAGACTTATCAGACTCTCTAATTACAGTACATGCATCTTTATCAAACTTAACAACAAATCCACTATCACAGAATTGGCTAATGCTAAGTAGATTATGTTTGAGGCCATCAACTAACCAAACATCTTTAATAGAAAGAGAAGAGTTACCAATCGTACCCGTACCAGTGATCTTCCCTTTTTGGTTTCCTCCAAATCCCACAGTTCCTCCCTCTTTCAGAGTCAGGGTTTGGAACATATGCTTGTCTCCTGTCATATGACGCGAGCAGCCACTGTCCAGGTACCAGGACAGCTGCTTTTTCTTTCTTGGAGCGCAGATCTGAAGCAAATATAATTTCAGATTTTGGTACCCATACTTTTATGGGTCCTTTTGTGTTAGTTCTAACAGCCTTAGGTGGTCTTTGTTTGAAAGGCCTGTCAGAAGCTCTAGAGTTATCAACCCTTTTTGAAAATGTTTTGGCTTTTGGATAGCTCTTAGACTTAGCTCTTGAATGTATCAGAATCTCTTTTGATTTAGCATTAATCTGAGGTTTGAAAGTCTTGGGTTCTGAAGTTTTAACATTCAGAGCCTTTGACTTTTTAACCTCTGACTTAGATGTTTTATCAGAGACTGATACATTCATGGCTTCTGATTGGCTTTTAACAAATACAACCTTAGGTTTTGTTTTATCAATGTTAGAGGGTTTAGAAAATAATGGATTATCTTTAAAACGTTAAAACCCAAGACCTTCACCTCTGTTTCTACTTACATGATAAATCAAAGAAGCTATCTTACTTCTTTGCATGCCATTGATAAGGAGTTCTTGCAGAGCAAATTCATGCTCTGGAGGAACCTTATCATTATAAACATAATGAGTTTCAAGAAATGTGTTTCTACTTTTAAGAGACTCATTTTCTTCAACTATTATGTTTGCCTCTTCAGTCAGGTTGTTATAGGCCTTTTTAAGGACCTTACATTCACCTGCCTTTTTTGTAACAAGTTTTAAGGCATCTTTTAAAGAATCTATTAATTCAGATCTAGAGAGTTGAGCAAGTACCTCATCTTCATCTTCTGAGTCTGAATCTGCTTCATGCTCAGAGCTTTCTTGATCAGAGGTAGTTGCCATCAAAGCTAGATTGACTTCTTCGTCTCCATCAGAGTCTGAGTCTTGATCTAGATCATCCCATTTTGCAAGGAACCCCTTTTTGAGTTTACTCTTGTACTTTTCTTTGCTAGAGGTTCTCTTAGAGGATCTACTCAGATTCTCTGGGCAATCAGCAATGAAATGTCCAGGCTTGTTGCTTTTGAAACACTTGCTTTGTTCTTCCTTTTTATCTTTGGTAGCACCAACCCTCTTGGAAGAACCTCCAAACTTGCCTGCATATTTCTTGCTTCTCATAGCCCACTGAGATACCTTTGCAGCCATCAACACCATTTCTTCTTCATCTTCAGACCCTATCTCATGACCTTCTTCAGAGGCTTCGTCTTCAGATGCTATGACCTTAGCTTTCAGAGCCTTTGATGAGCTCTTAGAGCTTAAGGCTATCCCTTTCATCTTCTTGGTTGATTCATCAGTCATTAATTCCATTTCATGACTTTTCAATGAACTAACTAAGCTTTCAAGGGATACAGTATTCAAATCCTTAGACTCTTGAAAAGCAGTCACCTTGGGTCTCCATTTTGGTGGTAAGCTTCTGAGTACCTTTCTAACATGATCAGCTTCAGTGTCACTTTTGTCTAATATTTGAAGTCCAGAGACTAGAATTTGAAACCTTGAAAACATAGTCTCAATGTCCTCTCCATCCTTCATCTTAAACAGCTCATACTGATGCACCAATAAGTTAGCTTTTACCTCCTTAACTTTCTTGTTACCCTCATACTTGAATTTTAAAGAATCCCAAATTGACTTTGCAGTTCTTTTATCTCCAATTTTAAGGTACTCATCATGTGAGATTGCGTTTGTCATCAGTCCTTTTACGGAGTGATGCTTCTTGTATTCTAACTTCTGAGTAGGTGTGAAGGATTTCCTATTCTGAGAGCTAACTACTCCTTCTAAGTCCATATTTTCAAAATTAACTCCATCTTCTACCAAGTCCCATAAATCACAATCAATACCCATGATGTGACTATACATCTTGGTCTTCCAGAAGGGGTAGCCAGTCTCAGTTCCATTGAAGAAAGGAACCTTATCAGATGACTTCCTTTCATGTGAGTTTGAGTCAGAGTTGAAAGGAATCTCATTGTTGTTCTTCTCAGTAGACATGTTTTTCCTCTTGGATCTTTACTGTTTCACTGTAAGGTGAGTTAGGCAACAGACCTAGCTCCTGATACCAATTGAAGGTGGAAAAACACAAGAAGGGGGGGGGTGTTGAATTGTGTTTTAAAAGTTAAAACTTTTTCTCAATTAAAACTAAGTTTGCAGCGGATTAAGTTAAGAGGCAGAGAGAGAGAAAGAAAGACACAAAAATTTATACTGGTTCCTCTCACAAAACGAGAGTACGTCCAGTCCCCTTGCACTTCCAAGGGCTTCTAACTAAATCTTATAAGATTACAAGATGCTCAAGCACAATAGCAAGAGACTTCTCTAATGCTCAAGTTACAACTAACAAGAGACTTCTCAAATGCTCAAGTTACAACTAACAAGAGACTTCTCAAATGCTCAAGTTACAATTAACAAGAGACTTCTCAAACACACTTAAGAATAAGAATGAATGTTAATGAACACTTGATATACTATCAGAGGTGTTTACAGAATACAACACAGTTTTGCCTTAAGACTAAGAATGACAGATAGAAAACGTAATGTCAGAATGTTTCAGAGTCTTAAACGCAGTAATAGAACAGTTGGTCATTTTTTTCATTGAAGTCTTCTATTTATACTTGAAGATTTGGGAGTGACCGTTGCAGAAAGATAAGGTGCCAGCTGGAATTCACTCGTACAATCGCTAGCTGTAGATTGCCTTCTTTAGCAAAGAAATTCAATTCCACTACCTTGCAATTCGAAATATCACTCAACCATTTTGAGTAATAATAGTACGATCGTACAATCCTCAAATGCGCTCCACTTATGGATAAGGTTAACGTTGTACCAACGAATAGTCCTTCCTGTGGATGTGACAGAGTCTCTAAGTAGATTGTTCTTCAATCATTGATTCTGATTCTGTCAGTTCTTGAGTGACGTAAATTCCTTTTGCTTCATAGTCTGTTGTTGTAGCTTCTTAAGGTCTTCAGCTTCTGAACTCCTCAGAGTCTGATTTTAGTTCCTCAGAGCCACTAACTACAAGACATGAATTTTAAGCTCCTGATGATCAGCGATAAGCTTTCAGAGCTTCTTTGCTTGGCTTCTCTGCTTTTATTCATAGTGCTTCTGAATGAATTTTTAACTTATGATTCTGCACACTAGAATAAACATTAGTAATACCAATTTCAATTTTAATACTTTGTTATCATCAAAACCAATCAAAATCTTTGAGGTTCATGTCAGACCCACTTTGTTCCAACATAATCCACTAAATACTTGCATGGATTCACAATAACGCGACTTTATTATACATGTCAATAGGTTATTATAGAGACATGTAAAACTTTGTTTGTAAATTAAAAGACTTAAACAAGATACCAAGCACACCGACAATCCTTAATCTTTGGATTGTAAGAATTAACTGAAAGCGGTACTCTGAATGCAATGATCAAACATTGGTGATAAGTCATGTCAAATAATAGTCACGTTTGCGCATCCTATTATTCATATGGTAAATAACTTTATAATAACCACACATTTACCATCACAAGTATGCAATTACCCGGTCAAGTTGTGCCTTCCTTGGGGCCGACGACAACTCACATGAATAATTTCACACTACATTCTTTTGTAAGTTCAATTGAATCAAATCTATTCAACAGATGTTACTTTTGCAACATCTTGTTTCAATCAACTTTGAAGGTGGAAAAACACAAGAAGGGGGAGGGTTGAATTGTGTTTTAAAAGTTAAAACTTTTTCTCAAATAAAAACTAAATTTGCAGCGGATTAAACACAAAACAATTAAGAGACAGAGAGAGAGAGAGAAAGAAAGACACAAAAATTTATACTGGTTCCTCTCACAAAACGATAGTACGTCCAGTCCCCTTGCACTTCCAAGGGCTTCTAACTAAAATCTTCTAAGATTACAAGATGCTCAAGCACAATAGCAAGAGACTTCTCTAATGCTCAAGTTATAACTAACAAGAGACTTCTCTAATGCTCAAGTTACAACTAACAAGAGACTTCTCAAATGCTCAAGTTACAATTAACAAGAGACTTCTCAAGCAATAAGAATGAATGTTAATGAACACTTGATTTACTATCAGTGGTGTTTACAAAATACAACACAGTTTTGCCTTAAGACTAAGAATGACAGATAGAAGCTGTAATGTCAGAATGTTTCAGAGTCTTAAACGCAGTGATAGAACAGTAGTCATTTCTTCCATTTGAGTCTTCTATTTATACTTGAATGGAGAGTGATGACCGTTGCAGAGAGATAAGGTGCCAGCTGGAATTTGCTTGTACAATTTGATAGCTGTACATTGCCTTCTTTGGTAAGGAAATCCAATTCCACTACCTTGCAATTTGAAATATCACTCAACCATTTTGAGTAATAATAGTACGATTGTACAATCCTCAAATGCGCTCCACTTATGGATAAGGTTAACGTTGTACCAACGAATATTCCTTCCCGTGGATGTGACAGAGTCCTAAAGAAGATTGTTCTTCAATCATTGGTTCTGATTCTGTCAGTTCTTGAGTGACGCAAATTCTTTTTGCTTCAGAGTCTGTAGTGTAGCTTCTTAAGGTCTTCAGCTTCTGAGCTTCGCAGAGTCTGGCTTTTATCTTCAGAGCCACTGACTTCAGATCTTGAATTTTAAGCTTCTGATGATCAGCAATAAGCTTTCAGAGCTTCTTAGCTTGGCTTCTCTGCTTTTGTTCGTAGTGCTTCTGAATGAATTTTAACTTATAATTCTGCACACTAGAACAATTAATAGTAATACCAATTGCAATTTTAATACTTTGTTATCATCAAAACCAATTAAAATACTAGGGATTTATGTCAGACCCACTTTGTTCCAACAATCTCCCCCTTTTTGATGATGACAAACTAAAGCATTAAAATTCAATTGTTGTTGATTTAATTATTTATGT
The DNA here is from genome assembly GCA_030408175.1 of Trifolium repens. Classification (NCBI taxonomy): domain Eukaryota; kingdom Viridiplantae; phylum Streptophyta; class Magnoliopsida; order Fabales; family Fabaceae; genus Trifolium; species Trifolium repens. Next base: position 32,028,843 of record CP125845.1, on the reverse strand, counting down.
CGACTTCAGGTTTCAAAGCTTTGCAAGCTCCCCCTGAGTCTGATAATCCATAGGGTTAGGTTTGTAAGCTCCCCCTAAGTCTTATCCATAATTAATTAAAACAGTTTAAGAGTTAATTTATTAACTTGAAATAAATTTTCATATTTAACTCTAAGAGGCAGAGGTTTGTAAGCTCTTCCTTCAGAGTCTGATAATATTCAGAGAAGGTTTGGAATCTTCTCTCATTTTATCTATGAAAATGTAATTCAAATTCTTAAATTTTCTCCCCTTTCAATAAAGTCCAGAATGAATCATATAATCGTTAGTTCAGAAGGGATAGAAATTGATTCATAATATATGAGTATAACAGTTTCAGGTTTTTAGCAGTTAAGAAATCAATTACCATTAATTTTAACGCTATTCTTACTCCCCCTTTTGTCATTAATCAAAAAGTAACGAAAAACAAAAGGATCAAGTCTTTAACGCATTCCTCAAGACAGTCAAGTCAAAGAGTGGTTACAACTATGTTCAATTAAATGAACTTTGCTGATTACCAAGTAGACATGAGAGTTTGAAAGCATTATAAAAGGAGATGATTCTTCTCATTTTATTCACAACGAATAATCAAAGAATATATTTTTTAAGCATACAATTGAAAATCAAGCAATGAAGAAAGCTTCAGGATCAAAGAAGGAGATCAAGAAGGAAGCAACATCTTCACGCTCGAGAAGAAACAGGCAAGCAAAGGAAACAACCAAGCAAGTGATTGATTTAACAGAGTCTGGTGAAACAGATTCTGACTATGTAGAGTTCTTAAGAATATATGATCCTGAGAAACCTTACTCAGAGTATCTGGCTGAGGTTCACCAAGCCATGCTTGACTATCTTTCTGATGCAAACACTGCTGGGGATTCAAAACCAGAAGAGCCCAAGAAGGATGAGTCGGAGGCTAAGTCAGATGTAGAGTCTAAGTAGTGTTCTCACTATCAATGTAATAACAACTTTGCATCAATAATAATAAAAAAACTTTCTTGCTGTTAAATTGTTTATTTTGTTTGCATGTTTCTTATATTCACTTTAAAAAGTCAGAACACCAGTTACCAGACACGCCTCATTCGGTATTGGTGCCCCGTTTATAAACAAGCGATAATACTAAGAAGCTATTTCATGAGTAAACAGGAATACTGATGTGGTGGAACCTTAGGTTTTCAAGAGCCTATATTAGTTTAAAAACAAGATGTTCTTCAACACCTTACTCTAGGTTCAGAAGCCACAAGAGTATCAGACATAATAAGTGAATATAAATTTTAATTTTTGAAAACAAAATAAAATAAACAAACATTCAGATACACAACCAAATAAGCATGGATAATCAAAGATTAAGTAAACAAAATAAAATTATCCAGAAGTTACATAACCAAAATATTAACAAATAAGATTTGTGCTCAAACAAAAAGATTAAGGTTTTCGCATTTGGCTGGCTAGATTCTTCAAGAAATCCATCATCTCATCAAGCTTCTTGTTGGTGGCTTCAGTGGATGCATTCATATCAGACCTCATATCTGCCCTGAGTTCATCTATTTCATTCTTCATCTCTTCTTTGATCTCATCTAATGTTGTTTGAACAGCTGGAGGAATAGATGAAGATCCAGAGTCTCTAGTGAGTCTGACTGGAGAGGTTGGAGGGGTAGTGTCAATAACAAGATGTTTGCCCCTATCAGAAACTTGCTCATCTAACATCTGATCAAGCATTATGGTGTCCTCACCCTGTTGTGGACCCATTTCTTGAGCTTCACGAAGCTTCTGAGTTTCAACTTCAGCAATTCGAGTAGCCCTTTCTACCAGCATCCTTAGAGCCTCTTGCTCAGCCAATCTCTTTGTCTCAGCTTCAGCAGCTATCCTAGCCTGTTCAGCATCAAATACCCTGCTAACATATGCAATCTCCTCTGCTGTTAATCTCTTAGCTGCTTCCAGTGATGTTCTGATGCTTTCATTCACAGCAGCTTGCAATTCTAAACGTTGACACTCTTCTTCATGGTTAAAGAAAGTGAGCCTTGGAGCATGAGATCGTTCAGCAGCATCCATAATCTGTGTAACGGCAGTCATCCCTCTACCTTGAATTTTGCTCTTCACATATCCTCCCAAGAGCCTCAGAGACTGACTAAAGTTATATTCCAATTCCCTGATTTTAGCATCAACATCTGAGGGAAATATCAGTACTTCTTCCATGCTCTTAAATTTCTTAAGACTAATACTAATAGCATTGTCTAAAAGCTCAAGGTTTGGTTCAGAATTTGGATTAAAGAAGGGCTGATTTCTGTTGAAGGGAATGGTGGGTTCAGGTCTCTTTCTTTTGAGAGGAATGATTTTGATTTTTCTCAGTTCATCAAGGGTGTTCTTAGGGGTTGTTATTATGTCATCATTAACATTTATATCTGCTTTTAACAGAGCCTCAAGAATTGGTAGAGCAAAATCAATGGGTAGGTTTAGTTCATCTATGGTCAGAGGTTTATAAATTGGACCATAAGACATGGGTGATGATGTGAGTATATTTTCACAGGTTTCAGAAGGTGTGGGTGATGTAGGAATGTGATGCTCATGATTGTCAGAAGGAATGTCATCACATTGGTCAGAGGGTGGATTTTGTATATGTTCAGAATTTGGTTCAGCAATGTCTTGTTCTGGTTGAGGAATGTGTAGTTCAGGTTGTGAAATTTCATCATTCTGAGGGGGTGGTTCTTGGAATGCTTCAGTGGTAGCATTCACAAATTTGTTTATGGGGTGATTTGGAGAGTTTAGGTTTGAGGTGGTAAAGGCATCACCTGAAAGATGTGGTGTAAGATGATCTAAGAAGGAAGTGTCTTCAGCAACAGCTTCCTTGGGTGCAGAGATTTTGGTTTTGTGTTTGGGCGTTGATTTTGGTTTTGTTTTTGGTGCCCTCTTGATGACTTCTGAAATGGTTTCACTGCTAGAGTCAGTGAGGGTACCTTCAAATGATGATGATGATGATGATGATGATGAATCAGATGATATTGGTATAGTTGGTTGATTTTGGTTAGGTAAAATCATAGATATAGGTTTGGACGTGTCTATATCAAGGTTTGGTGAGGGTGCATGTTGAGCTTCAGCAGTGCTAAAAGTATTAGTCTCAGAAGTCTTACCTTGAGTATCTTGCACAGGCTTTCTGGGAGGTTTAGAGGCTACAGTCTTCTGCCTCTTGATAGGGATCCTAGCAGACAAAGGAACATTGTCATCATCTTCAGAAGATGATGGTCTTTCATTTCTTTTCTTTGTCCTCCTCTCCTTCTGAGCATCAGCATTATCTTCCTCAGAGACTTCTTCTGCCTTGTCTTTCTCAACATTCTCAACTTCATCAGGAGTAGCCTGCTTCTCAGCTTCAGTAGCTGGTTCCTCAAACACCACTGGTTTGGTCTTTTTACCTTTTGTCTTAACTGTCTTTGGCTGCTTAGTTCCAGTTCTACCTTTTTCTTTTGGATTATTGAAGATGTCCCAATCTGTAACTGCAACCACCATACTTCTATCTACCTTATAGCCAATTTCATTCCTAACCATTTGCAAGAAGTTCTTAATGACATCCTCATTGTCGTGTTCTGATGTTGTTGGAAAACCATCACACCAGAAGTATTTCTCATAGATTTTCTGAAGAGGATTCATAGGTGTTATCAGATTCTTGGCCTTAATTAACTTCAGATTTATGAGATTTTTGCCATCAAACTTAGAGGTATTGAATACTCTTAGTTTCTCTCTTGTTCTCAGAATTTCTATTAACTTTTTCTGTCTGAGAAGTTCTGAAATCAGTCTTGGATGGTGGATCATAACAGTAGCTTTGTAATGACTTTTAGAAATGCAGTGACAGAGATGTTCAAACAACATATCTGCCAAGTTTATCTTCACCCTCTGAAGCATAAACCAGATAAAATGCTTATGTGGCCAAGAGATGGTATCCGTTCCTCCATCTCTGGTAATGATAGAAGCTATAAGGATCCTGAAGACTACAAAAAATTCCTTCTTTAGAAACTTTGCTTTTCCAAAACCTTCTAGACTTGTATTAGGAGGAAACAAATCTTCTTTGATAGATTCTGCATGTTTACTATTTGCTTTGCATTGGTTGATCAGTTCACCCTCATTATCCAATCCGAGCAACTTAGCGATGTGTTCTTGAGTAATAATAACCTATATTCCAACCAAATTTGACCTAATCTCCTTTCCTTTGAACGGTCTCAAACCCATTTGAACTATGGTTTTCCCTTTTAGAGAACCATCCTTCTCAATCTTGTTTCTAACCTCTTCATCAGCAGCAACTTTATCAAACACATAAGCCTTGTTCCAGAAGTTCTTCACAAGGTCAAAGTAAACAAACCCATTCAGCATCTCAAAGTAGTTTTCCCATTGTTGATCAAAGAAGAAGTCTTTTACATCAAAACCATTGACTCTTAAGCTTTCGAAATCTACAAAGCTTTCAGAACAGAACTCCATTCCTTCTCTTCCACAGTCATTCGTGTTATCAGGTTCAACAAACGAAGCTTGAGATTCTATGTCGATCACAGGTGGTAACACGGGGTTGAAAGATTTTTGTACGATTTTGCGAGATGATGATGGACGAGCAGCCATTGAAGAGAAATTTTGTTGATCGAAGAAGAAATAAGGATTCTGAGTTTTAGGGTTGGTGTAGGTTGTGATTGTGTAAAGTTTGTGCTAAGTGTTTGTTGTGACTATATATAGCAAAAATAAGCACACACAAAGAGGAAACAAACTAAAACAAACCAAAGGAGGGAGCGCGAACAGTTTAAAATTAAATTTAAATTGTATATAACTGTAAATTCATCATTCACTGTTCTCCATCCAATCAGAAACTAGACACGTGCAAGAGAGGAGATAACAAACTGACAGGCGTAAGGACAACTGTTTTACACTTACTAGTACAAAACGTTTCACTTTCGCTTATTTCAGTGCCTGACTCATTCGTATCTTACACCTCATCAGAACCTGTTATTCTTCAGAACTTCCTTCACTCAGAGTTTCTCATTAGAGGCTCTGAGCGTTAGAGACTCTGAAGAAGTTTCAGACCCTGATTCTATTTTACATCTCAGAGCTAGTTTTCTTCAGAGATAAAATGCATGTTCAAATTCTTTTTAATAAAATAAAATCGTTCAATAGCTAAAGGTTTAGTAAATATATCAGCCCATTGATGGTCAGTATCAATGAATTGAATATTTATTGTACCTTTTTGAACATGATCTCTTATAAAATGATGCTTAATTTCAATATGCTTAGCTCTGGAATGTAAAATTGGATTTTTAGATAAATGAATGGCAGCAGTATTATCACAATAGAGTGGAATACTACTCTCAGTTATGTTATAATCTTCTAACTGATATTTCATCCAGAGAAGCTGTGTGCAACATTTAGCAGCTGAGATGTATTCTGCTTCTGCTGTAGACAAAGCAATGGTTATTTGTCTCTTACTGGCCCAAGATATGAGATTCTCACCAATAAATTGGCAATTTCCACTAGTGGATTTTCTCTCAATCTTGTCTCCAGCATAGTCAGCATCACAGAATCCAACTAGCTTACTATCTAGGGATTTTTTATAAAGAAGTCCTAGATTAGTTGTTTCTTTCAAATATCTAAAGATCCTCTTAACATCAGTTAGATGAGGTTCTCTAGGATCTGATTGAAATCTTGCACATAGACATACACTGTATAAAATGTCAGGTCTAGAAGCTGTTAGATAGAGTAAAGAACCAATCATACCTCTATATAGCTTCTGATCCACTTTGCTACCAATTTCTTCCTTGCTTAAGCTGCTTGTAAGATGCATGGGTGTTGACATTATCTTACAGTCTTCAAGATTAAACTTCTTCAGAAGCTCTTTTGTATACTTGCTTTGATGAATGTAAGTGCCATCTTTTCCTTGGTTGATTTGGATTCCATGAAAAAAATTTAGCTCACCCATCATGCTCATTTCAAATTCATCCTGATTGTTTCCAGTCTAGCAACTGGAGCAAATGTTTCAGTGAAGTCAATGCCTTCTTGCTGACTGTAGCCTTGTGCTACAAGTCTAGCTTTGTTTCTAACAACTTCACCTTGTTCATTTAGTTTATTTCTGATTACCCACTTGGTTCTAATGATGTTCTTGTGTGTTGGTCTTGGTACTAAGTCCCATACATCATTTCTTTGGAATTGATTAAGTTCATCTTGCATTGCCACTATCCATCCATCATCAGTTAAGGCTTCATCAACATTCTTGGGTTCAATCATAGATATAAGTCCCAACAGAGAATCACTTTGTTGATAAGCTGATCTTGTTTTTCTTGGGCTTTCTTTGTTTCCAAGAATAAGATATTCTGGATGTGATGATTTGTATTTGAACTTCCATTTTGGGGCTTCATCATTTTCTTGCATTTCATCTTCTGAGATATCATCATGTTCTTCAGATGCTTCTATGGGAAATGCTTCTTCAGAAATTACTTCCATTTCAGCTTCTGAAGTTTCATTTGCTTCTGATGTTTTCTCAGCTTCTGGATAGTTGTATTGATATGGAACTCCTGCATAACTATCATCTTGCTCTGACATTTTATTGTCAGGCTCTTTGTTATCAAATCTTACATGTATAGATTCTTCCACTGTGTTAGTTTCAGAATTATATACTCTGTATGCCTTTGAGCGTTCAGAGTAACCTATAAAGATTCCCTTACAAGCTTTGGCATCAAATTTCTTTTTATAGACCTTATTGTTTAAGATGTAGCAAGTACAACCAAACTGATGAAAGTAAGAGATGTTGGGTTTTCTTCCTTTAAAGAGTTCATATGTTGTTTTATTCAACATAGGTCTGATATAGATCCTATTTTGAATGTAACAAGCTGTATTCACAGCTTCTGCCCAGAAGTGCTTAGCAAGTTTAGTCTCATGCATCATGGTTCTTGCCATCTCTTGTAAAGACCTGTTCTTTCTCTCTACAACACCATTTTGTTGTGGTGTTCTAGGAGCAGAGAACTCATGGATAATTCCATGGTCTTCACTGAAAGTTGCAAATGATTTGTTTTCAAACTCACCACCATGATCACTTCTGATCTTCAGAATCTTAAGACTTTTCTCACTCTGTACTTGTGTGCAGAAGATGTTAAACACATCATATGCATCATCTTTTACACGTAAGAATTTAACCCATGTCCATCTACTGTAATCATCAACAATGACAAGTCCATATTTCTTCCCATTGATTGAGGCTGTACTTACAGGACCAAACAAATCAATGTGAAGCAATTCAAGAGGTCTTGAGGTAGAGACAATGTTTTTAGGTTTAAAGGAGGTTTTAGATATTTTCCCAATCTGACAAGGACCACACAGAGCATCTGAGTGATAATTGAGATTGGGTAGGCCTTTAACCAAACTTAGTTTGCTGAGTTTAGAGATTAATCTCCAGTTAGCATGTCCTAAGCGTTGGTGCCAAACCCATTTCTCATCACTCAGAGACAGTAGACACACTATCTTTTGCTCTGTGAGTTCTGACAGATTTACCTTATAAACATTGCCTTTCCTTAGGCCTCTGAATAATACAGACTTATCCGAATCTCTAGTTACAGTACATGCATCTTTATCAAACATCACCACAAATCCACTGTCACAAAATTGACTAATGCTCAGTAGATTGTGTTTAAGGCCATCAACTAGCCAAACATTATTGATGGATAAAGAAGAATTACCAACTGTACCTGTCCCAATGATCTTCCCTTTTTGCTTTCCTCCAAACCCCACAGTGCCTCCCTCTTTCAGAGTTAGGGTTTGGAACATATGCTTTTCTCCTGTCATATGTCGTGAGCAACCACTGTCCAGGTACCAGGACTGCTGCTTTGGCTTTCTTAGAGTGCAGATCTGAAGCAAATACAATCTCAGACTTTGGTACCCATACTTTTATGGGTCCTTTGGAGTTAGTCTTAATTGCCTTAGGTGGTCTTGTTTAAAAGATCTTTCAGAAGTTCTAGAGTTATCAAGTCTTTTTGAAAATGTTTTGGGCTTTGGATAACTCTTAGACTTAGCTCTAGTGTGTATCAGAGTTTCTTTTGATCTGACATTAGTCTGAGGTTTGGAAGTCTTTGGTTCTGAGGTTTAAACATTCAGAACCTCTGACTTCTTTACTTCTGACTTAGATGTCTCTTCAGAGTCTGATACATTTTTGACTTATGATTGACTTTTAACAAAGATAGCCTTAGGTTTAGTTTTATCAGTGTTAAAGGGTTTAGAGAATAATGGATTATCTTTAAAACGTGAGAATCCAAGACCTTCACCTCTATTTCTACTTACATGATAAATTAAAGATGCTATCTTACTTCTTTGCATGCCATTGATAAGAAATTCTTGAAGAGCAAATTCATGCTCTGGAGGAACTTTTTCATCATAAACATAATGAGTTTCAAGAAATGTGTTTCTACTTTTAAGAGACTCGTTTTCTTCAACTATTATGTTTGCTTTTTCAATAATATTGTTATAGGCCTTTTTAAGGACCTTACATTCCCCTGCCTTTTTTGTAACAAGTTTTAAAGCATCTTTTAAAGAATCTATTAATTCAGTTCTAGAGAGTTGAGCAAGTACCTCATCTTCATCTTCTAAGTCTGAATCTGCTTCATGCTCAGAGTTTTCTTTATCAGAGGTAGTTGACTTCAGAGCCAGATTGACTTCTTCATCTCCATCAGAGTCTGAGTCTTTATCTAGATCTTCCTAAGTTGCAAGAAATACCTTTTTGAGTTTACTTTTATATTTTTCCTTGCTAGAAGTTTTCTTGGATGATCTATTCTGATTTTCTGGACAGTCAGCAATGAAATGCCCAGGCTTGTTGCATTTAAAGCACTTGTTTTGTGCTTCCTTTTTCTCTTTGGTAGCACCAACTTTCTTGGAAAAACTTCCAAACTTTCCTGCATATTTCTTGCTTCGTTTTGCCCATTGAGATACCTTAGCAGCCATCAGCACCATTTCTTCTTCATCTTCAGACTCAACTTCATGACTTTCTTCAGAAGCTTCATCTTCAGATTCTATAACCTTGGCTTTCAGAGCCTTTGATGAATTCTTAGAGCTTAAGGCTTTCCCTTTTATTTTCTTGGTTGACTCGTCAGTCATTAACTCCATTTCATGAGTTTTTAATGAACTAATCAGATCTTCAAGAGATACTAGATCTAAATCCTTGGCTTCTTGAAAAGCAGTCACCTTAGGTCTCCACTTTGGGGGTAAGCTTCTAGGAATCTTTCTAACATGATCAGTAGTAGTATAACTCTTGTCCAGTACTTGAAGTCCAGAGACCAAAACTTGAAACCTAGAAAACATAGCTTCAATATCCTCTCCATCCTTCATCTTGAATAACTCATACTGATGAACTAACAAGTTTGTTTTAGCCTCTCTAACTTGTTTGTTTCCTTCATATTTAGATTTCAGAGACTCCCAAATAGACTTAGCAGTTCTTTTGTCCACAATCTTGAGATACTCATCATGCGAAATCGCATTGGTCATCATACCTTTTACATTGTGATGCTTCTTATACTCTAGCTTCTGAGAAGGTGTGAAAGATTTTCTATGTAGATGGCTAACCACTCCTTCTTTATCCATGTTGTCAAAGACAACACCTTCTTCTACCAGATCCCACAAATCAACATCAACATCTATGATATAACTATGCATCCTTGTTTTCCAGAAAGGGTAAGAAGTAGGATTTCCATTCAAAAATGGAATCCTGTCAAAAGACTTCTTATCATTTGAGCTTGTGTCATAATCAAATGGAATCTCAGCTTTCTTTCCTCCATCATTTCCAACAGCGTCAGTCATGTTTTTCCTTTGGATCTTTTACTGTTTCACTGTAAGGTGAGTTAGGCAACAGACCTAGCTCTTGATACCAATTGAAGGTGGAAAAACACAAGAAGGGGGGGTTGAATTGTGTTTTAAAAGTTAAAACTTTTTCTCAAATAAAAACTAAATTTGCAGCGGATTAAACACAAAACAATTAAGAGACGGAGAGAGAGAGAAAGAAAGACATAAATTTATACTGGTTCCTCTCACAAAACGAGAGTACGTCCAGTCCCCTTGCAATTTCAAGGGCTTCTAACTAAAATCTTGTAAGATTTCAAGATGCTCAAGCACAATAGCAAGAGACTTCTCTAATGCTCAAGTCACAACTAACAAGAGACTTCTCAAATGCTCAAGTTACAACTAACAAGAGACTTCTCAAATGCTCAAGTTACAATTAACAAGAGAATTCTCAAACAAACTTAAGAATAAGAATGAATGTTAATGAACACTTGATTTACTATCAGAGGTGTTTACAAAATACAACACAGTTTTGCCTTAAGACTAAGAATGACAGATAGAAGCTATAATGTCAGAATATTTCAGAGTCTTAAACGCAGTGATAGAACAGTAGTCATTTCTTCCATTTGAGTCTTCTATTTATACTTGAATGGAGAGTGATGACCGTTGCAGAGAGATAAGGTGCCAGCTGGAATTTGCTCGTACAATTTGATAGCTATACATTGCCTTCTTTGGTAAGGAAATCCAATTCCACTACCTTGCAATTTGAAATATCACTCAACCATTTTGAGTAATAATAGTACGATTGTACAATCCTCAAATGCGCTCCACTTATGGATAAGGTTAACGTTGTACCAACGAAAATTCCTTCCCGTGGATGTGACAGAGTCCTAAAGAAGATTGTTCTTCAATCATTGGTTCTGATTCTGTCAGTTCTTGAGTGACGCAAATTTCTTTTGCTTCAGAGTCTGTAGTGTAGCTTCTTAAGGTCTTCAGCTTCTGAGCTTCTCAGAGTTTGGCTTTTATCTTCAGAGCCACTGACTTCAGATCTTGAATTTTAAGTTTCTGATGATCAGCAATAAGCTTTCAGAGCTTCTTAGTTTGACTTCTCTGCTTTTGTTCGTAGTGCTTCTGAATGAATTTTAACTTATAATTCTGCACACTAGAACAATCATTAGTAATACCATTTGCAATTTTAATACTTTGTTATCATCAAAACCAATTAAAATACTAGGGATTTATGTCAGACCCACTTTGTTCCAACAAACTTAATTGTCATTACTTGACAATTTAATAAATTGAATATATATGTATGTAATTACTCGGCCAAACTTTGTCAACCTTTTGGCAGACCCAAATATTTTCATGAACAATTTTATACATCCCTTTTGTGATTTCAATTGAATTAAATCTAGACAACAAAAGTTACTTTGGCAACTTGTTGTTTCAACCAACTCAATCAAAATCATCTGACAATTTATTAAATCAAATGGAAAAAGTCTTAAATTTACAAGGCACTACTCACAAAATGTAGGCCGTATTCCTTTATGTTGTTCCTTCATAATCATAAGACTAATTGACATCCCTTAATGTGAGAAGGAATTCTCACCATCAAACTAAAATTGGCATGAAATATAACTGAAGAGTATGACAAAAAAAATTATTGTAGAAACTTAATAACAATAAATTCAAACACCAAAATCATACTATAAATCAAATATTTAATTTCAATTAAAAATTAAATCTTTATATATACCAAATAATATTCATGTCACAATTGATTCACATATACCCGATGATTCTTTAAATAAATAATATAATTCTATAATTGTATATCTTCCATAAAAGAAGGAAACCAAAAACTTTATATTTTATAAATAAATAATTATAGAATCTATACTTTTCCAAAGTTTAAAGAATCAAACTTTAATTTTTTGTAGATGCCAAATTGCTATTTTGAGAATCATTATTAATTGCTATTTAAAGGCAAATAATTTTCTGCAGCAATATATATAATAACCAAACATATATACCAAATCATATCTTTATATGCCTTATTTATCAAAATAAATTTTAAGTACAAAACTAATGTAAATCAATTTTAATTTCAAATCAAATATTTGATTTCAGAATATCCCTAACTTCAAAACAAATCAAAATCAAAATCTTTAATTGCTAATAGCATTGGCCGGATACTGAACTTTATAAATAACCTAAATAAAAAATTTGATTTGAAAACTAAAAAATCACAAAATCAAATCCACAATCCTAATCCATGTTTCTTAATAGATTTTAATCAATACCAAATAATTAAAATCACAAAATATTTTAGAACTCCAGAAATTTGCTTAAGTAATTGGTTACTGTTTTTGTTCACTTTATTTGTTCAAGCAAATAGACTTAATAAATAAGTGAAAAAGGAAAATAATCCGATTATGTACATGTGCACACAGGGGTCAGTTTGAATCCTTCAAATAAGAATTCTCTAATCTTATAATAAAGTTTTACAAGACTAGAAAACAAAACCAAATATATTACTTTGTGGGAATTCATTCATAAACCAAAGTGTAGCAAAGGCAATTCCCAAACCGAATGAACATTAACCTTAATCATGGATCAACCACACAGAATATATCAAATCGAAAAGAAAACTCCCAAATTAAGAAATCTAGGTTTCAAATGAAAGAAGGGATCACCGAAGAAAGTAAACCGAAACATGAATATAATTCAAGCAAAATAGCAAACAATCTCAATAAATCAAACATGACCCGCTTTGATACCACTTGTTGGAATTAATTTAATATTAATCACAAAAACATGCTCAACAATAAAGATTAAATCTATAACCTTACTTTAGTGCGGAAACTTAATAAACACGAGCATGCATATAAAATAGATCTACGACATGTTGATTTATTAAGATCATAGGATTTTAGGAATATCTGAATAGATAATATGAACAAACTGTAAGTCCCTCCGATAGCAATCCTGAAACGTAAAAGAGACGGATTTCGAACATTCGTTGGCTTGTGGTTCTTCCTCAACCGGAACCCCTTATGCCCTAAACTCTCTTCAGATGAGGAGAAGAGACAATCTGCTGTGTGTCCAGTATATTGAGGACCATAACCTATATATAGTGTGATGACCCATTAGGGTTCCCATTATTCCGAAATGAATCATCCTGACATTCACTCATATTGTGCTCATATCAATTAATTAAATAATTATAGTCTTTTTACTTAATTTGATCACTAATCAATTAGGGCTCCGAATTGATAAATAACCAATATAATTAATAAAGATATTTGTCCACCTAATATTATTGGAATATAATAAAATATTCCAACAATAAAAAGGCTCACCTTCTTGAGGCTGCAAGAGAGATGAACGAAAGGAAAACGAGTTGATAAAGCGTGAGAGATGAGAGGAAGTAAACTAGTTTCGAGGAAAGAAGATATTTGAGTGAATCGTGACCATATTTGAGACGGTAATTTTATTTTGTTTGTAGGGTTTTATCTTTTGAGGGAGTCAAAGGAGCACGAAAAAAACAAAGAAGTGAAGTGCGAGAATGAAAAAAAGGGGTTTCTCTAAATTAAATGAATAATAGTACTAAAAGTGTCGCTTTTCAATTAATTTGAGGGGATTTGAAAACTCTCACTTAGAACCACCCCCAACAATGAATTTCATAACCATAGATAACTCTAAAAATTATTAGGAATATTAAAAACTTTTGAAGGTGTAATAAGAATACAAAAAAAAAGGGTTTGAATTATGTTAGTCAAGAATATTGACTATTTTTAATTTGTTTTGTTCAAACTGTTATTTTTTTTATGATGGTGTAACACCCCCTTGATGTGGATCCATTAAGATTCACAATTACAAAGATCTTGACCTTAATGTAAAAGTCTAGAATATCAAAGAGGGAAATGAAAGAAAATCTAAGATCCCTAGGAAAGTTCTATACCGAAGAGAAAATAAAATTAAATATACAAAATGGATTAGGTGAAAAACGGAAGAACAATAGTCATACTCGCAAGGAGAGCAGCTATGCTCCATTTTCAAATCATTTTTGTATGTTTAATTTTATTTTCTCTAACTTGCAAGAACCTTGAGAAACAACACTAACTCTCACTTCAATCAAAGATTAAATTTATAATTTCATTCAAATCATTTTTGTATGTTTAATTTTATTTTCTCTAACTTTCACTTATAATGCAAGAACCTTGAGAAACAACACTAACTTTCATTTATTACTAACAAATTTCAAACAAAAAGAAATATTAACAATCTATATTTCCTCAACTTGATTCAAATCATTATTAATATTTGATAAGCCAAGAGGTTCACATCACCTCTTGTAATCACTTCTTTATTTTCTTCATTCTCCCTAAAATCTTTTGCTTTCTAGAATCCAAATTGTTAAATCTGTGATTCATGTTATGTTGATATATATTTTCATGATAAGTATATATATATATATATGATGTGTTTGATCTTGATTCTTGATAGCCTTATTTCATGGCTGAATTCAACTTTGGTTGATTATGTTAGGAAATTGTCATTTTTTTATTATTATGCAGCAAAAATTCCTAATATTTGTGGTGACATCGAGAATATGATTATTCCAACTAGTTTAATTCATATATAACACTAGAGGGGGTTCACTCCAAATCTAGAAAGCTTGATTTTAAAGATGCTTAAAATCGACCAGAAGTTTAATAATTTTAAAGAAACAAATTTAACCGTAAACCAGAAGTTTACGAGTCATGATAAATTTGTTGTCTGGCACGACTGGTTGGGTCATCTCGGATCTATAATGATGCGAAAAATCGTTGAAAATTCATGTGGACATCAATTGAAGAGCCAAGAGATTCTTCAGTCCAATCAGTTCTCATACACATCTTGTTCACAAAGGAAGTTAATAATTCGACCATCACCATTAAAAATTAGAAATGAATCTATAATTTTTTTAGAACGAATACATGGTGATATTTGTGGGCCAATACACCCACCATGTGGACCATTTAGATATTTTATGGTTTTAATTGATGCATCAACTAGATGGTCACATGTTTGCTTATTGTCAACTCGCAACCAGGCGTTTGCAAGACTATTAGCTCAACTAATTCGAATAAGAGCTCACTTTCCTGATTACCCTGTCAAGAAAATACGTCTTGACAATGCTGCCGAGTTTTCATCCCAAGCATTTAATGATTATTGTATGTCCATTGGAATTGACATTGAACATCCTGTAGCACATGTTCACACACAAAATGGCCTTGTAGAATCATTTATTAAGCGTATAAAGCTAATTGCAAGACCACTTCTCATGAGAAGCAAACTTCCAATATCCACTTGGAGACATGCATCTCCATCAATTATAAAGTATCTTTGGTCAAGAACTAGTCATCATAATTCTTCCCCTTTAAAATTAGTCTTTGGTCAAGAACCTAATATTTCTCATATAAGAATCTTTGGATGTGCGGTATATGTTCTTATTTCTCCACCACATCGCACTAAGATGGGTCCTCAAAGAAAGTTGGGAATATATATTGGATATGAATCTCCATCAATTATAAAGTATCTTGAACCAACAACAGGAGATTTATTTACAGCTAGATTTGCTGATTGTCATTTTGATGAATCAAATTTCCCAACTTTAGGGGGGGATAACATGCAGTTGGGAAAAGAGATCAGTTGGAATGAATTAGTTGTCTCATCTTGATCCTCGAACTAAACAATGTGAACTAGAAGTTCAAAAGATAATTCATTTGCAAAGCTTGGCAAATCAATTACCAAATGCATTTATTGATCCAAAAGGTGTAACAAAATCTTATATACCAGCTGCTAATGCTCCAATAAAAATAGATATCCCTGTTGGAAAATCTATTATTGCAAATGAGTCTCAACCACGCTTGAAGCGTGGTAGACCAGTCGGTTCAAAAGACAAAAATCCTCGAATTAAAAAGGGAGCTAAAAATAAAGATGATCCAAGCGAGGATATAGAAACTCTAAAAGAGTGTACAAACATAATTGATGTTTCAGTTCCAGAAGAGACTGATCAGGTACCTGAAAATCATGAAAATAAAGAGATCTCAATAAATTATGTCACTAGTGGAATACAATGGAACCGACATGAAGTCAACGTTGATGATGTTGTTGCATAAAATATAGCGCTAAATGTGATAAATGACAATGAGGATCAGCAATGAAATGCCCAGGCTTGTTGCATTTAAAGCACTTGTTTTGTTCTTCCTTTTTCTCTTTGGTAGCACCAACTTTCTTGGAAAAACTTCCAAACTTTCCTGCATATTTCTTGCTTCGTTTTGCCCATTGAGATACCTTAGCAGCCATCAGCACCATTTCTTCTTCATCTTCAGACTCAACTTCATGACTTTCTTCAGAAGCTTCATCTTCAGATTCTATAACCTTGGCTTTCAGAGCCTTTGATGAATTCTTAGAGCTTAAGGCTTTCCCTTTTATTTTCTTGGTTGACTCGTCAGTCATTAACTCCATTTCATGAGTTTTTAATGAACTAATCAGATCTTCAAGAGATACTAGATCTAAATCCTTGGCTTCTTGAAAAGCAGTCACCTTAGGTCTCCACTTTGGGGGTAAGCTTCTAGGAATCTTTCTAACATGATCAGTAGTAGTATAACTCTTGTCCAGTACTT
Source organism: Trifolium repens (assembly GCA_030408175.1). Lineage (NCBI taxonomy): Eukaryota > Viridiplantae > Streptophyta > Magnoliopsida > Fabales > Fabaceae > Trifolium > Trifolium repens. Next base: position 32,012,377 of record CP125845.1, on the reverse strand, counting down.
GAAGTCCAGAGACCAAAACTTGAAACCTAGAAAACATAGCTTCAATATCCTCTCCATCCTTCATCTTGAACAACTCATACTGATGAACTAACAAGTTTGTTTTAGCCTCTCTAACTTGTTTGTTTCCTTCATATTTAGATTTCAGAGACTCCCAAATAGACTTAGCAGTTCTTTTGTCCACAATCTTGATGCTTCTTATGCGTGAGAGGATGTGTTAGAAATAATATAAAGCCATTGATGTGTCTCTATCCTAACAACTTAAGCTTTTGGGATAATCGGTTATTTGACATGGTATCAGAGCCTCTATGACTAAGTGGTCTAGAGTTCGATCCCTGGTCCCCTCACTTTCTAATTAAAAAGTGGTATTTAAGCATATGGTAGGTGAGCCTATGCATTATCCACGCTTCAAGCCCAAGTGGGCTCTTGCGTGAAGGGATGTGTTAGAAATAATATAAAATCATTGATGTGGCTCTATCCTAACAGCTTGAGCTTTTAGGATAATGCCACATCAATGGTTTTATATTATTTCTAACAAATTTGATCGAGAAAGAGATGTTTGATTACATAGTTTCACGTTTGTTTGTGTGGCAAGCATTATGAGGATGGTTACCATCATTTTGAGCTCTATTAATGAGCTTCCCAACATGTAAAATTAAAATTGGCAAAATTCAAGATCTTATTATTTCTATTAATGAGTTCTATTAATGTTTATTGTGAGTTTCAAATTCTCTAAGACTTTTGATGTTAAATGTCACACTCCTTCAACTTTGGCCTTGCCCCCTTTAGCATGGATGAAATGGAACACTAATGTTTGATGGAGCACATATAGATTTGTTATGAGCTCTCAACTTGTGGAAAAATTTTCAGAGGTCATGGTAAGAATTTTTAATGTTTTCTAAGTTGAAATTAAAGGTGTTATGTGTGCTACATAATTTTAATTATCCCTACTTATATTTTTTAGACTAAAAATAGGCATTTATTCATTCAAATTGAAAATACATAGATCATTACAAATTGAAGATTGCTAAAAACTGAAAAAGGTGAATCTACAAACGATCTTGCAGCACGTAGGTTAATAACATACAACGGAATCATAAAAGTGCCTACAAATACGACGAAATAAAAGTAACTGGAACGATCATACTCCCGGATCTACAACATTGACGTTCAAGTCTTCATCGGATCTGTAATGATTGAAGTAGATATGTCAATTTGAATCAACAAAACACCGTACCAAAACGAAAAACCAACAACCGCCGCACAAGACGACGACAAACACAACGTCGTACAAGATGGCGACAACCTCAAAAAACAAAATAAAACAAAAAAAATGAAGAAGCAAATTTATGTAGATAACCACTTATTTAAATAACAAGAGAGACAAAAATAGTGTTAAGGGGTGATTTCAGGCCAAAAATGGCCAAAAACCAACCCCTATGATGGAAGAATGAAAAGGGAGAAAAGTTAAGAGAAGTTGATGATAGATGATGGCTAACCCTATTATCCCTACTTATTTAATAATAATTAGTAGGGTGTTGTCAATGATAGATGACGGTTGTGTGAAATATCGACATAATTGGAATGTTACGTTCATCATATGATGTCTTTGCATTTTGATTTTTTTTTTTTTTTCTTATAAAATAGAGAAATAAATATAGAAAGTAAGCTTAAATACACTTTTAACCTTCTTATTTTGACCAAGTTTAGAATTTAACCATATTATTTTAAAATTGTTATGAATAATATTGATTATTGAGTGAATGTGTCCATTAATGACTAGATTTGGTTGTCTTCTTCTCTTGTCCTATAAATAGGATCATCATTCTCTTGTATTATACACACCTGAAAGTCATAATAAGAATATACTTTTATTCTCTCTATCTTAATTATCTTGCTCTTCTATTTTAATTCACAACACGTTATCAGCACGAATCTCTAATCAAATGTAAGCATCATGAACTTATATTTATTTTATTTTATTTTAATCTTATATATGTATATATCATTTTGTTTATTCCTTTATGTTATAAAAGAATTATATATATTCATCCCCGAAGGATTGCATGTTGTTCCCGAAGAACTTAACAAAAAAATAATAATAATATATATTGCATGTTGTTCCCGAAGAACTTAACAAAAAATAATAATTACATATATGCATCCCTGAAGGATTGCATTTTATTTGGATGTTCGAAGTTGTTCGAGTTTCGTGACCGACAACAGTATGGTGAAACATTTTATGTTTCGTGACCGACACATGTATGGTGAAACATTTTAGGTTTCGTGACCGACACATGTATGGTGAAATATCGATACTTCAATCATCCAAAAGAACGTAAATATATTTATTTATATGATATAGTTCCTGAAGAACTTAAATTTAATTCATTTTTCAAGTCATCCCTGAAGGATAGACTAATCGAGTTTATTGTGATTTATTATTATTGTGTATTATCTCAATGAACCTAATATATAATGTCTATTTTAATTTAATATAAATATAATTTTACATTTGATTAATCAACTAAGAGCATCTCCAATAAGGGTATCAAAGAGAGTATCATAGACTAATGATCCGTACCTTATTTTTTTTTTTATCATTGGAGTTCCATGACGTGGCACAGAGGGTATCAAAATTGATGATACCTGTACCTTATTTAAGGTACCGTATCATCAATTTAATATTACATTTTTTTGTATATAAAATTAAATAGAATTAAAAACTTGTTAATCATGTATGATACTTAGAGTGATATCACCATTGGAGCAAAATATATATGAGTTGCATAAATATTATATGGCATTGTAGGGACCACTTTTTAGTAATGTATGATACCCAAAGTGGTATCACCATTAGAGATGCTCTAATGTTATTGTCCATACAAATTAATTGATCCTAACCAATTATTTGAATCTTGTTATTAATTCTAATCATACGTACCATGAGGCCGAGGTATATATATATCACTGAGGCATATGTTCACTAAAATTATTGTTCCAACTAACAATTTGTTACATCTTGTACCATACCTATTTACGCTGCATATAGTAATTCTAGCCTTATAGTAATTTTATTAAGTTTGACTAATTGATTTCATTGAATGTTGATTAATGAATGACTTTTATTACTAATAACACTCATATAATTATTTTTTGTTGACATATTTTGATCATTAATTACTCATTACTAAAATATTGATTTGTTTTCTCATAGAAAAAAAAAAGAAGAAAAAAAAGAAGATATTGATCTGATATTGATTACGTTAACTAATTAAAATCAAATTAATTAATTATTAATAATTCATTTCTATATTAGTTAACATTTCTCTTATTTGTACGTAATCATTGATATTGATATGCTAATAATTATTCTTGTCATTTAAGATAGGTATACTAATAAGGTTGGGAATAGGCCAGGCCGGCCTACAGGGGCCTATGGCCTAGCCTACATAGGCTCGGCCTACGACCTATTTATTTATAATACTAACTATAAAATGAACATAAATCAATATGATCTAATGTTTCTATAATAATCCTCATACAATGTTAATCAAGGCACTATAAATCAATTTTAATATCCCTGATACAATGTTAGTCGTGAAATAATCATTAGTCAATTTTTTATTTTCAACTCTAATTAAGTGACTATGTTTATCACGTTTATTATTCCAATTGCTCTTTCTAAACTCGAGTTCGAGGCCCTTGACATCTCCGGAAAGAATTATCTACCTTGGGCTTTAGACGCAGAAATTCATTTAGATGCGGAAGGTAATGGTGACACAATTAAAGAAGGAAATATAACATCTGCTCAACAAAAAGCGAAAGCCATGATATTCCTTCGTCACCATCTCCATGGGGATCTCAAAAATGAATACCTTACTGTAAAAGATCCCCTTGTCCTATGGAATTATTTAAAGGAAAGATATCACTCTTCCAAAAGCTTGCTATGAGTGGATGCACCTGCGGTTGGCCGGTTGCAAGATTTTAAAACCATAACGGCATATAATTCTGCGGTATTTCGTATCACCTCTCAATTGAAATTGTGTGGGGAAAAAGTAAGTGAGGCAGATATGTTAGAAAAAACATTCTGCACCTTTCATGCATCCAATGTGTTGCTACAGTAGCAATACAGAGAAAAGGGCTTTAAAAAATACTCTGATTTGATCTTTTGCCTTCTGGTCGCTGAACAAAACAATGAGCTTCTCATGAAAAATCATGAGGTTCAACCAACTGGCGCTGCTCCATTCCCAGAAGTGAATGTAGCAACACACGACCACTATAGACAAACTCGAGGTCGTGGTCGTGGCCATAGTTGTACTCATAGACAAGGCCATTGTCGTGGCCGTGGTAATCATCTTGGCCGTGGTAATTTTAAGAACTCTAGTTCACACCAGAAGTGGAAAAATGAAAAGAATGAAAAAGGAAAGTGGACAAAGCAGCAAAACTAACGAGAATAGTTGCCATCGTTGTGGCGGCAAAGGTCATTGGGCTCGTACCTGTCGTACCCCAAAACATCTTATCAACTTTTACTCACTTAAAGAGAAAAAGATTGAGACTCATCTTGCTTATGAGGTTGATGACTTCGATTATGATATGGATCCTACTCATTTAGATGTTGCCGATTTCTTGGTAGATCAAGAAGGAAAGAGTGATCACATTATTAATGGAGATGGAAACATCAAGAATTAGATTATTTCTTTTAATTATCCTTTGTCGTTTAAGTGTGTTTCTTTTCAATTCTCGTTATTATCAGCCATGGATGTTTAAGTATGTTTTTTAATTCTCATTGTCATTTGAATTGAAATGGAGTTTTATATCTCCATAATAATAAATTTTATCATCTTCATTGTTGGTCAAAGAATAGTCTAATACGTTAATTTTTTTTAATCATATATTGCCAAGAGAAGATATTGCTTTTGAAATCATCAGTTTTTTTGATTAGCATGAATATATATTCCATTAATATATGATTTTGTTTAAAGGATTTTTTCCCTTTTAGAGGAATATATGATTTAGTTCTAAAACAATTTTAGATCGTGGTTTTATTTTAAAATTAACCAATTTTCAATAATATAATTTTTTTTTTAAAAGCATAACATACAAAAATATTACTATTTACTATGGTGCGATGCTAACCTATCCTTTAATTTAATCAAGAATACATTTTCTTCAGTTTATAATATAACCATTTTTTTTATCTATTTTTTTAGAATGAATATTGACACTAGCATCAATGGAGATACGTGTCTCGCCGATAGCGCAACTACACACACAATTTTTAAAGAGAAAAAATATTTTTCTTATTTAGTGAAGCGAGAAACCAATGTTAATACAATATCTGGAACAACCAAGATAATTGAAGGCTCCGGAAGAGCTAATATTTCGTTATGTGGAGGAACAAATTTAAATATTGAAAATGCCTTATATTCTTCTTAATCTCAAAGAAACTTATTGAGTTTCAAGGATATTCGTATAAATGGATACCATCTTGAGACAAGTAATGAAGAAGGTATTGATTATCTTTGTATCACAAAACGTGATCTGAATAAAACATCTATATTGGAAAAGTTGCCTGCTTTTTCCTCTGGTTTGTACTACACTTATATTAGTACAATAGAAACAAATTTAACCGTAAACCAGAAGTTTACGAGTCATGATAAATTTGTTGTCTGGCACGACTGGTTGGGTCATCTCGGATCTATAATGATGCGAAAAATCGTTGAAAATTCATGTGGACATCAATTGAAGAGCCAAGAGATTCTTCAGTCCAATCAGTTCTCATACACATCTTGTTCACAAAGGAAGTTAATAATTCGACCATCACCATTAAAAATTAGAAATGAATCTATAATTTTTTTAGAACGAATACATGGTGATATTTGTGGGCCAATACACCCACCATGTGGACCATTTAGATATTTTATGGTTTTAATTGATGCATCAACTAGATGGTCACATGTTTGCTTATTGTCAACTCGCAACCAGGCGTTTGCAAGACTATTAGCTCAACTAATTCGAATAAGAGCTCACTTTCCTGATTACCCTGTCAAGAAAATACGTCTTGACAATGCTGCCGAGTTTTCATCCCAAGCATTTAATGATTATTGTATGTCCATTGGAATTGACATTGAACATCCTGTAGCACATGTTCACACACAAAATGGCCTTGTAGAATCATTTATTAAGCGTATAAAGCTAATTGCAAGACCACTTCTCATGAGAAGCAAACTTCCAATATCCACTTGGAGACATGCATCTCCATCAATTATAAAGTATCTTTGGTCAAGAACTAGTCATCATAATTCTTCCCCTTTAAAATTAGTCTTTGGTCAAGAACCTAATATTTCTCATATAAGAATCTTTGGATGTGCGGTATATGTTCCTATTTCTCCACCACATCGCACTAAGATGGGTCCTCAAAGAAAGTTGGGAATATATATTGGATATGAATCTCCATCAATTATAAAGTATCTTGAACCAACAACAGGAGATTTATTTACAGCTAGATTTGCTGATTGTCATTTTGATGAATCAAATTTCCCAACTTTAGGGGGGGATAACATGCAGTTGGGAAAAGAGATCAGTTGGAATGAATTAGTTGTCTCATCTTGATCCTCGAACTAAACAATGTGAACTAGAAGTTCAAAAGATAATTCATTTGCAAAGCTTGGCAAATCAATTACCAAATGCATTTATTGATCCCAAAGGTGTAACAAAATCTTATATACCAGCTGCTAATGCTCCAATAAAAATAGATATCCCTGTTGGAAAATCTATTATTGCAAATGAGTCTCAACCACGCTTGAAGCGTGGTAGACCAGTCGGTTCAAAAGACAAAAATCCTCGAATTAAAAAGGGAGCTAAAAATAAAGATGATCCAAGCGAGGATATAGAAACTCTAAAAGAGTGTACAAACATAATTGATGTTTCAGTTCCAGAAGAGACTGATCAGGTACCTGAAAATCATGAAAATAAAGAGATCTCAATAAATTATGTCACTAGTGGAATACAATGGAACCGACATGAAGTCAACGTTGATGATGTTGTTGCATAAAATATAGCGCTAAATGTGATAAATGACAATGAGGATCACGAACCAAAGTTTATTAAAGATTGTAGACAAAGTGAAAATTGGCCAAAATGGAAAGATGCAATTGAAGCAGAATTAAGCTCTCTTATCAAGCGGCCAAAATGTATTTGGCCCTGTAGTCCGAACACCTGAAGGTGTGAAACCAGTCGGATAAAATGGGTTTTTGTGCGAAAGCGAAACGAGAATGGTGAAATAGCAAGATACAAAGCAAGACTCGTCGCTCAAGGATTCTCTCAGAGACCTGGGATTGACTTTAATGAGACTTATTCACTTGTAGTTGATGCAACTACCTTTCGCTACTTAATCAGCCTTGTAACATATAAAGGGCTAAATTTGCACATGATGGATGTTGTTACGGCTTATTTGTATGGCTCACTCGATAGTGACATTTACATGAAACTCCCTGAAGGATTTAACTTGCCTAATATATATAGTTCAGGATCCCGAGAAAAATACTCAATCAAATTGAACAAGTCCCTCTATGGGCTAAAACAATCGGAACGCATGTGGTATAATCGCCTCAGCAAATATTTGCTAACAGAGGGGTATAAAAATGACTTCATTTGTCCATGTATTTTCATGAAAAGATCGGGAAATGATTTTGCTATAATTGCAGTCTATGTTGATGACATAAACATTATTGGAACCCCCAAGGAACTTTCAAAAGCCATAAATTGCGTAAAGAAAGAATTTGAGATGAAAGACTTGGGAAAAACAAAGTTTTGTCTCGGATTGCAAATTAAGCATTTGAATAATGGAATTTTTGTACACCAACTTACATAGAAAAAATGTTAAAACGATTCTATATGGACAAATCTCATCCGTTGTCTACCCCAATGGTTGTTAGATCACTAGATGTGAAGAAAGATCCTTTCAGACCTCGAGAAGAGGATGAAGATCTACTTGGTCCTGAAGTACCATATCTCAGTGCAATTGGAGCATTAATGTACCTTGCTAATTATACACGCCCTGATATATCATTTTCTGTCAATTTATTATCAAGGTATAGTTCTTCACCTACAAAAAGACATTGGAAATGGAGTCAAACATACATTTCGTTACCTTAGAGGTACAATGAATATGGGCTTACTTTATCATAAAGTACCCAAACTAGAAATAATTGGTTATGCAGATGCAGGTTATTTATCAGATCCTCACAATGGTAGATCACAGACGGGGTACTTGTTTACAAGTGGAGACACAGCCATCTCATGGAGATCAGTGAAACAGACCATGGCAGCAACATCATCAAATCATGCAGAACTTTTAGCATTACATGAGCACAATAACATATCCGTCAACCGTCAACCGTCAACCGACAATTCGTCAACCGATTCGGTCACGGCATGCAGCTCACAATAACATAACCTAATGGATTGTCCCATTGGGAGTCCATAACGCGACATCACAAATCGCTCATAATTGACTGACACTAAATTAGTTCTTACTACTATAATTTTCCAAAACCCGGGGAGCATACAAACCTAATTAAATGCTAAGTTATGCCCTAACGATAATCTGTGATTAACATTCTGTTCGACATTATATTAATTATATTACTGCACACTATCTGACTCTGATGAGGATATAAAACGAGTGTGTGAGACTTTGTTAGAAAATGGAAAATGCAGGTCAGTCCTGTACAAGCTCGCTATGGCGAGTACCTAGCTCGCCATGGCGAGCTTATAGGTCCTGACCTAAATCAACTCGCTGTGGCGAGTATCATCAGCTCAGAGCCCAGCTCGCCATGAAAATACCCTGTTTTGCAAAAATCATGATTTTCAAGAGGAACACCTACAATCCTCATTTAAGCCAGTGCAGTAATGTAAAACACTTAATACAAAATAGAATGGAGGGAAATTTTGGAGTTAATTCCCCTCACACAACTTTTCCTAATTTTTCCTAAGTTGACATGCAATTTAATAAATTGGGGAAAACTAACTACACTTTCCTAAAGAACCCACCTGGTAAGAAGCTTTAAAACTTGAGTAGTATATCAGCTACAGCTTCAAAGATCTCTGTCTAAGACTCACTTGAAATCCCCAACTTGAGTGCAAGAATTTGGAATAGCTACAGAGGTGGAACACCAACAGAACAACAGGCCTGCAGCCCTGTCATACTCGCTACAGCGAGTACTAACTCGCCGGGCGAGTGGCTCGATTCTGCAGCAAAATAACGCAGCTTCTGCTGCCATCCCACCAAGATGGTTCTCACACCCACAGCAACATATGCTCGAAATCAAACACATGCAAGACAGAATCAGAATTGATAACTTGAGGGAAAGCATGAATTTAAGAAAAAGGAAGGGTCCAAGGCTTGAAACTTACCCATTCGAGATTCCAAGAGATTGGAGAAGGTAGTAACTCTATTGCATGTTGACTTGGAGTACGAATTTGATGAGAATGATGATGAAGATGATGATTGGATTCAGTTCAGCAGAGGATTGAAAGGAATTAAGTTTTGAACACTAAATGGTTACTTGAATTTAGGGTTGATTCTCACATGCAAGCTTCAAAGAGGATGATTTTGGAAGGTTTTTGGTTAGATGAGTGTTGTTGTTGTTGCTGCCCTTTGCGTGGAAGGGAAAGAAAAAATGAATAACTACTGATTGTGTTATTCTTGCTTGCACATCCTTTAAATAGAGAATTCTTTAAGTTAAGGGGGTCCAAGAAGTAAAGGATGAGGCGTGGGAGAGAGTTGAAGGTGAGTGGAGAATTGATTTAATTTTCTCACTTAAGTCTTGGTAATATAATTTTGTCGTTGATTAACAGGTTTGGTCACTTGAAAATAAGTCCCTTATTTCCAACTAAACTCCAATTTTTGACTTTATTTAATTCCCTCTATTAAACAAAGTTGAGATTTTACAATCTACCCCCCTTAAAGAAATTTCGTCCTCGAAATTCAGAACTTCTCCATTCCACATCAGGGTAGGTTGTTTATATCTGCATCCAATTCTACTCTTCGCTTATTATTGCATTCAATACCTTGGAATAAAACTTCCCTCTCTTAGGGGTTACTGGCTGAAGGTTATTCCCACATTCTCAATTGATCTCGTGCTGTGCACTCTGATTCGAATATTCACTGACATCTTCTGTCAGCGTCGCTACCATCTTAATCTATAATTCCTGAGCAGACTCATGCATCAATCTTGTCTTATTCACCTCTACTTCTTTTACTACGATTAAACTTCTCCCATTGTTACCCGTATTACTCCATCACTTCACTAACTTGGGAAGTCGGTATCAGGCCTGGGTAGATACACATCAATATATGTGGCACTGATATTGATGTCGGCAATTCTAAATGTTCCTTCCTATGGTTATTCTCACTACTAACTACTACAGTAATTTCTGAATACTACAGTGCCTGACACGTTATATGTACCACTGAATCGCGTGTGTTGTCTAAATACTCCAGGATCGATTTAAATATAAAACGAATGGAAAATTGTTTGGACACTGCAGATTCTTTTGCTAACGAGTTAGACTCATCCGCAAACGAACCCATAGTTATCCGATAAAATCCCACCTACAATCTTAATCCATTCTGGCACGACACGATTGATTGAGTTGTACATTTAACACTCAGTTGCATTTAGGTTCAGATTATCTCTTAGAGTTAAGGGTTAATCTTGTTTAAAGTCCTTCACTGGTGACTAGTGTATGGAACTAGGCTAAAGTAATCAGATTCTAAGCTTAGCTGATTGCACACGTAAGGTTTGAACTTGTAAAAGCTGGGGCTGAGTTGAATTGCTTGGCTTGGGATAACTTACTAAACTAACTAACGGATCACTAAGGTTAAGGGATGATTTCTAATGAGAATGAAGCATTAAATAACTCTTTCACTTAAACGAACTGGTTAACGATAACTAAACTTGGAGTTAGAATATTTTGGTCACGATACTCCGAATTATCACTTGGTCTCACAAGATTACATGAATGAATCTGGAAGGTTGAAACGTTCAGCAGAGATACTTAAGGTTAACACACTGACCTCACATGATTTAAAACACGAAGCTAGAAGGTTTGAATACTCAACATTGATTTCACTTGTAAAGCTTGATTCCACTGAATCGGAAATGATTCGAACTTGATTCTGAATTCGGTTGGTAAGACTACGAAAAGATGGATAACTATCTGTATTGGAAGGCTGATTACAGGGTTCGAGTACACGAGTTTAAATGATTTGCTGACACTGAGCTAAGTCGTTTGTGTCAGAACGGATGAGGTTGCTAATCAACAGATCAACCAACGAGCGAAAGATTGAATTTAAAACTATATGTGGGTCCTCAAGAGTGACTGACTTCCACGAATCTGATGGAGTTGCTCTTGACATGACTGAAAGGCTGAAAGACATGAAAGCATTGAATAAGGTTACTTATGAGTGACGTTCTACACAATTTTATTTCTGCCGACAGAGCTCTCAGGTTAGGACAACTAGGTTTTTCACTCAAGTTGTTTGCTGGCAAATTCTCAAAGGAAGGTTTAACGAATCCAAGTCTTTTATCTGAGAGATTAGAATATGTGGGAAAGTCGGACGGCAGGCTGATGCTAATGTCAACTTGGTCACTGATATCTGGATAACTATCCTGTAATTAAAAGATTGGTCTAGAGAGTTAACATCTCATATAATAACCTCTGCTCGTTTGTCTAGGCAAGTCATTTTCTTCTACTGTCTGGTACTAATGAAGTGATAAACTGTGGGTGGTCACACCTAATCTCTCAACCGGTTATCTAGTTGGTTCATAACGCTAAATTGCTAATCTAATGGTTACTGCTTGGCAGCTCTATAATGTTTGGTTAAGTATCTCCACTGATTGGTCTACAATACTGAATTACTATCCTAATGATAATTTAAATGACAACTCTCAATGTTTGGTTAAACGCTCCTAATGATTCTTTTGTTGGATGACTCACGTATCTGAATTCGTTTTGTGGACAGTTAAACGAATATAGAGTTGAGTTTCCGGTCTCTAAGTTACCTAATAATAAGGCTCAACGGATCAACTTTGGCGACTGGTTGTGCTACAGGTAATACTTAACTGTTTTTCTAATCAGGACTTATTATATGGTGGTTTGGTGCGATTACTAGTGTAAAGTAGTAGGCCGCTCCTATCCATTAGCATCTGAAGGTGGTATCAAGAGTGTTAGGTTAATAGGCCGTGGTCATAGAATGTTTAAGTACGTGTACTAGAATTTAACTATTCTTATTGTCGAAGTTAATTAGCTTGTAGTGCTGAGTTTCTAATCCTTAGGTACCTAACAGACGATCTTTAGTAAGCCTATTCAGACAACTGGTATTGCTAAGGAAAAAATCCAGATTGATGTGTGTGGCTGGGTTATGCTTATGTGGCATGGTACTATTATTGTCTTCTATCCTGTCAAATAATAAGGTTCCACAAACTGACTTAGGTGACTAATGGTGTCATAAGTAATTCTTATCTGTTACTACAGTCAATGTGTGGTCCCTAAAGGTTTGTTGCTAAAAGCTTGCGTTTGCTGAAAATGAAATCTCTATTACAAGGTATATGTTCGGTCTACTCTACTGAGTTACTAATTTTTGGAACATATAGGAATAATGGCGCTTAATGCGTCTTCTTGGGTACGACACTGCTGAAGGAAAGTTCTAATCACTACACTAATGAGGGCTAAGTCTCTAGTGGTTTTGTATACTTCTTGGTTTCTATTAGGAAGGGTGTACTCATACCATTGAGGACATTAAAGGTTGATAGGCTTAGGATAATCTTAACTGGTAGTCATTAGGAATTAATGATACATGTCTGAGGTATTTACTAAGTTTTCTCCTAACAAGGTGAACTTCTCGGCTTCTTAAAATTATTGTAATACGTGTGAGTTTATCTGAGTCTTCCTAATACAGGGGCGCTCCTCGCTTGCACTGGACATCTAAATGTTCAGGAATGAGTTTTGGTTTACTACTACTATTACTGGGTGTTACTTGGTCAATAAACTTGGCTGAATTTAGGCTCTCGGTAGAATAAGGTAATTTCTAGGTTCGGAAGAGTTCACCTGACACGCAGTGTCAGTCGGATACTGTCATGCATTACACATTTCAGTATAATGGTATGCTTGCATTTCTGCTCACTACAATCCTACTCCGGGCTTGATACGTCACAAGATTAACACATTCACCAGCCATACTCTAAATCCCCACATTCCGTCAGCTGCTTCATTACAACCGCCAGACTTACTTCTTGCTACTGGTTTCAATCCTTTACCCACATCCAAATTCTTTGCACTGCCTGCTAGTGCTACACATCTTACTCCGGTGGCACCATTTGCCACTGTTCCTTCATCCACTTATAAGAATTTCCTTCAATGAATGTTCCTCGGTTGCGACATCACTATGATCTTAATGCTTGAGTTTCAGAGTCCACTTCAGTTCTCAACCATAATACCCTGCCTACCATACACAATACTGAGTTGATCAGGCTCAGCACGCGATGGTTTCAGCGTAAACAGTTCAGATCCGAAGGGTCCGTATTACTTAGAAAGGATTGAAATGACTCATGGCAAGGTCCGATACTGGATCGACCGGCTCTGATACCAATTATAACGCCCCAACTAAAATATCTAGAATATTTAGTCAAAACGTAAATAACTGAATCTGAGTACATTAAATTAAACGGGATAGTTAACTGAATTACAAACATCCTTCACATTAAGTGATAAAACTTATAAGATATAGCGGAATATGAATAAGGTTCTGATACACAGATAATACTGAAAGCAAGAAGAAAACTAAAGTCTTCTAGTCTGACAATCCAAGCACAGCTCCAACTGTCAGTCTCCCGCCTGGTCCTTGCTCCGAATAACCTGTCTACCCAGTGGCGGAGCAAGCCCAAAAAGTTGAGGAGGGCCGCTTTAGTTATAAATCGAATATCAATAGTTTTTTTAATAAAAGATTGATCAAACATGAATTTTGTATACACAAAATTCTATTTTAAATAAAAATTTGAATACTTTTTTTCTCAAAAATATATATTTGAACACTTCGAGAAAATAAATTATACATTTTAAAACATCTAAAATTTATTAACAATAAAACATTAGAAGAAATGCTTCAAAAAGTAAAATAAAAGCTAGAAATTTCAACTTCCATATAGAGGCGGTTTGAAACCCCCACAAACTGGAAAACATTAAAGAATTCTGGGTCCAAATAGCGGGGGTTTTAATCAGAAAGTATTAAAATTACACAAGCTATTTTGCGGGGGTTTATAACCGCCGCTAATTAATATACCCATGAAAAAAAAAATTAAAAAATTTGGGGCGGGCCATGGCCCTGTTCAGCCCACAAAGGGCTCCGCCCCTGTGTCTACCTAAACAATTGATTTGGAGTGGGGTGAGACTACTAAGCCTCAGTGAATCCTACTACCCTCCTAATGGTGACTACACCGGGGGCACCTAAATCAGTCGTTTCAATACTAACATATTCATAACATAACAGCATAAGATATAGGTGTAACACAGATAAACAAACTCTTATTCATTTTAAACACAAGGACACTCTGAGGTGAGTAGGTCTCAGAGGTCTGCCATATCCGTCAACCGATTCGGTCACGGCATGCAGCTCACAATAACATAACCTAATGGATTGTCCCATTGGGGGTCCATAACGCGACATCACAAATCGCTCATAATTGACTGACACTAAATTAGTTCTTACTACCATAATTTCCCAAAACCCGGGGAACATACAAACCTAATTAAATGCTAAGTTATGCCCTAACGATAATCTGTGATTAACATTCTGTTCGACATTATATTAATTATATTACTGCAAACTATCTGACTTTGATGAGGATATAAAACGAGTGTGTGAGACTTTGAAATCATGATTTTCAAGAGGAACACCTACAATCCTCATTTAAGCCAGTGGAGTAATGTAAAACACATAATACAAAACAGAATGGAGAGAAATTTGGGAGTTAATTCCCCTCACACAACTTTTCCTAATTTTTCCTAAGTTGACATGCAATTTAATAAATTGGGGAAAACTAACTACACTATCCTAAAGAACCCACCTGGTAAGAAGCTTTAAAACTTGAGTAGTATATCAGCTACAACTTCAAAGATCTCTGTCTGAGACTCACTTGAAATCCCCAACTTGAGTGCAAGAATTTGGAATAGCTACAGAGGTGGAACACCAACAGAACAACAGGCCTCCAGCCCTGTCATACTCGCTACAGCGAGTACTAACTCGCCGGGCGAGTGGCTCGATTCTGCAGCAAAATAACGCAGCTTCTGCTGCCATCCCACCAAGATGGTTCTCACACCCACAACAACATATGCTCGAAATCAAACACATGCAAGACAGAATCAGAATTGATAACTGGAGGGAAATCACGAATTTAAGAATAAGGAAGGGTCCAAGGCTTGAAACTTACCCATTCGAGATTCCAAGAGATTGGAGAAGGTAGTAACTCTATTGCATGTTGACTTGGAGTACGAATTTGATGAGAATGATGATGAAGATGATGATTGGATTCAGTTCAGCAGAGGATTGAAAGGAATTAAGTTTTGAACACTAAATGGTTACTTGAATTTAGGGTTGATTCTAACATGCAAGCTTTAAAGAGGATGATTTTGGAAGGTTTTTGGTTAGATGAGTGTTGTTGTTGTTGCTGCCCTTTGCATGGAAGGGAAAGAAGAAATGAATAACTACTGATTGTGTTATTCTTGCTTGCACATCCTTTAAATAGAGAATTCTTTAAGTTAAGGGCGTGGGAGAGAGTTGAAGGTGAGTGGAGAATTGATTTAATTTTCTCACTTATGTCTTGGTAATATAATTGTGTAGTTGATTAACAGGTTTGGTCACTTGAAAATAAGTCCCTTATTTCCACCTAAACTCCAATTTTTGACTTTATTTAATTCCCTCTATTAAACAAAGTTGAGATGTTACAATCTTGCTCGTCTATTTTAATTCACAACAAAAATCCAATATTTTGACCTAAATCTGTTCATTCTTTATGATGTGTATATTTATTTAATGATATGAAAATACATATGTGAATGTAATTATATTATCTCATTATCCAACTAATCACGTATCATTAAATATTTTTTATTATTCATTTTTTAAAAATTTGGGGGGAAAACACAAATAAATGCCCAAAAAAGTCATAATTAAATATAGATAAAAAAAAATATATATATATATATATTTATGATAGGAGAAGAATATACATACATTTCTAGTATATATTTATGATGATTTATCATTTTACCATTGATTTTTTTTAATTTAATTCATAAAAAAATTATTTAAAAAAGAAGTAATTTTCTGCTTTACATTTTTTTCTTGATTTTTTTCTTGGTTTTTTTTTAAAAAAAAAATTACTTGTATTTTTCTGGGTTTTTTATAAGTAATTTTCTATTATTTTATTGTAATTTGCTGGTATTTGTTTTATAATTATTTGGGATTTTTTATTTATGTTATGACACATTTCTTAATTTTTTATTTATTTTTTATTTCAAATGTTTTAATTTTTAGAAATAAATAATACAATGTTTAATGACAACTAGTTAATCAGGTGGATAATAAGATAATATAATTAAATTCACTTCAACATTTTTGTCACATAATTAAATATTTAATTACTTAGCAAAAATTAGCTCAAATATTGGTAGGGGAAAAATCCCAAAAAATGTAAAACAAGAACTAAAATTACGAATTTTAAAATAAAAGGGTTAAAATGCAAATTCAGTTAAATAAAGGGTTTAAAACTATATTTAAATCTAAAAAGTATAATATTACCCTAATATTATTTTAATGTCTTTTTTACTAATAATTAGGAAATTTGTCAGACATATGTGGTTGGACTTTACATGGGAGTAGATTCTCTCCTGTTAATTTACCATGCACTTGATGCAGTGAAATACAAACCATGGATTCAAAATTAAAAATTTCAAATAAAATAAAATAGAGAGATATAGCATTAATGATGTAGATGTCCACTGCTCTCTCAAGTGAATGTTGTTTGTAATGCAAGTTTCCTATAGTTTTGACAGATGTTGGACACAATGTTGGAACATTGTATACTCTGAGTTAGTTTAGAGTAGTATCATCTGCTGTCAGTTATGACAGTTGTGCGATCTAATTGGATAGTTTGTTATTTTCTATTTTGTACAGCTGTAGGCGGTTAGTTAGTTGCTTAGAGGATAAATAACACAGTGTGGTGTATAAATACATTTGTGATTCTCCAATTATCAATAATAACATAATAAGCCATTCCCTTTCAATTTCTCTAATTCAATTTTAGATTTTCTTCATCCTCATTATCAACTGTCCCAACAAACTGGTATAACAGAGCCCGATTGTGATCCAAGAATTGCATCAATGGCAAATCAGAGCACAACATCCTCACAATTCCCTGCAAACCTACCCGTCTTCAAAGGAGAACACTATGACCGATGGTGTGCACATATGAAGCTGATATTCAGGTTTCAAGATGTGCTTGAAATCGTGAATGAAGGTGTTCACTACTACAAGAAATATTATTTTTTGCAACAACTTTTTTTTGTTACAAATCGTTGGCAAAACTATCAATAATAGTTTTGCCAAGATAGTTTTGCCAATGACTTGTAACAACTTTTAACAAAAAAAGTTGTTGGAAAAAATTAGATTTCTTATAGTGGTTCCTGAGTTGGCTGCAGAAGCAAATGAAACACAAAGGACCTTGCATTGTGATCAGAAGAAGAAGGACGAAAAAGGTTTATTCATCATTCATCAATGTGTAGATTCTAACATTTTTGAAAATATTATTGAAGAAAAAACTTCAAAAGGAGCATGGGATACCCTCAAGAAGATCTACGGAGGTGATGAAAAGCTCAAGAAAGTGAAATTGCAGGCCCTAAGGAAGCAATATGAGATGACTCAAATGAATGAAGGAGAAACTGTGGCTGATTTCTTTTCAAGATTGGTGTCCTAGACCAATCAAATGAAGTCTTGTGGTGAAACGATCTCTGATTTGCAGAAAGTGTAAAAGGTACTAAGAGCTTTAACTGCAAACTTTGATTACATTGTAGTTGCAATAGAGGAATCCAAGAATCTTGCTAATATGAAGTTTGGGGTTGTGATGACATGAATTTATATTGTATTTTTAGTAGTTATTTATTATTTAGAATAGGACTTTGAAGACCATAAACAAGCAAAAACCTGAAGATGTGAAGTTACTTGCAAACGAAGACAAGAATACTAGAAAATGCCAAAAAGAGAGCAAAAAGTGGATTTGCACAAATATGCGCTCCATCGTGGCCACGATGGCTCCCATCGTGCCACGATGGGAACAAACTTAGCGCCCAAGGAACCAGTGCGTATCTTCTGAAAAACTGAAGCAAATCTGCTCCATCGTGGCACGATGAGATCCATCGTGGCCACGATGGGAGCGAAGCCCGTTAAGAAAAACTTTAAATAGAGCTTTCCTCCTTCACTTTTAATCATTCAGAAATTTAGCAACCTAGAGCACTCTCTAGTACTCAAGGAGAAGAAGCAAGGAGGGCAGATGAGCTCTCTATGGGAAGAACTTTCCCCCTTCAACGGGAAATGTAACTTCCTCAGCAAGGCATCTACGCCAATGGTATGCATAGTTTCTATTATTGTAATATTTATTATGTAAATTAGTAGCTAGAAACCCTTAGGGTAGGTGGAGAGATGAACTCCCCCATGAATGCTTGGGACATATATCTGGTACAATAAAAGTCATAATATATTCTTATTTTGGAATGAATTGTTTTCTATTATTTACGCTTTAATTCCGTATTTTCAACGTATGGCCGGATATTGGGAACACGCTTTTAGGATTAGTCCAGA
The DNA here is from genome assembly GCA_030408175.1 of Trifolium repens. NCBI lineage: Eukaryota > Viridiplantae > Streptophyta > Magnoliopsida > Fabales > Fabaceae > Trifolium > Trifolium repens. The sequence continues at coordinate 31,993,458 of CP125845.1, read as the reverse complement.
ACAATAAATAATAGGGCTCGCGACCGAGAGACGGCAACATCCGACACTACTCGCGACAGTCTGTAGAGACGGAAACTTCAGACACTGCTCGCGACAGCCTGTAGAGACTGAAACAGCCGACACTAGGAGTCAGTGGCAAAGATTAATTGCACGATCATGACTACTGTAGATTGACTCGACCCATAGTTAGGGTACGTGACAACACGAAATTAGGCAGCCGTGGGTGCGCTAATTATTAGGAAGTCATAGCAGTCTATAAGTATTTAGGGTAGTATTAATACTATCAATAAAGATAATTAATCACCGAAGAATTAGAAGTTACTGAAATAGTTATAGCTATGCGCCAGATATCAAGCGGGATTAGGGGAGGGAATCGATCTATCTAACCTCCTCCACGCTTCTGAATCAACTGTCTTTATATTTCTGCACAAGCATTACACTATTTTTAACCAAAACCTTTTCAAAAACCAAAGCGAATGTGAACTATCGAACTAAAATAAAACTAGTAGTACTTGGCACGATCCTTGTGGATACGAACTCATTCTAGACACCTGGAGTGTGAATTATTACTCGACGACTGACTGGTTCACTTGCCATACCGTAGTCAAGGAGTTACAAGCATCTCTAGAAGCCCATGAGATGATATTGAAACAGAGAACTTCAGAGAAGGTTACAGATCAAGCATTGCAAGCTAAATTCACCAAGAAAGGAAAAGATGAAGAAGCAAAGTGGAATAAAGGCAAAGAAAAGTGGAAAAAGAAGAACAATGCTGGTGTTGTAAGCAAGAACTAAAAGAATCAGAATAACTCTAACAAGACCAACACTTCAAGCAACAACAATTCAAAGAAAAATGTGAATATGAAGGAAGTGTAGTGCTACTGTTGTGATAAGTTTGGTCATTATGCAAGGAACTGTCCTGAGAATAAAGATTCAAACAAAGATGAGGCTCATCTAGCTCATAGTGATTCTGATGATGCCATGTTGATGGCTACTACGAAATTAAGTGAAGACAAGGCAAATGTGTGGTATCTTGACACTGAGTGTAGTAACCACATGTCTGGAAACAAAGATTGGTTCATCAATCTAGATGAAACAATCACTAGAGGCATTAGATTTGTTGATAACAGTCAAGTGATTTTTGAAGGGATTGGAAGTATCTTGGTGAAGAGAAAGGATGGACAAGAAGCTATTATCACTGATGTGTTGTATGTTCCCTCAATGAAGAGTAATTTGATAAGCATATGTCAATTACTAGAGAAGCCCATTATGAAAAACTATAAATAGAGCTCTCCTCCTTCACTTTTATTTATTCTGAAATTCAGCAACCTAGAACACTCTCTAGTACTCAAGGAGGAGGAGCAAGGAGGGCAGATGAGCTCTCTACGGGAAGAACTTTCCCCCTTTAACGGGAAATGTAACTTCCTCAGCAAGACATCTATGCCATTGGTATGCATAGTTTTATTCTTGTAATATTTACTATGTAAATGAGTAGCTAGAAACCTTTAGGGTAGGTGGATAGATGAACTCCTCCATGAATGCTTGGGACATATATCTGGTACAATAAAAGTCATAATATACACTTATTTTGGAATGGATTGTTTTCTATTATTTACGCTTTAATTCCGTATTTTCAACGTCTGGCCGGATATTGGGAACACGCTTTTAGGATTAGTCCCGAACAATAAATAATAGGGCTCGCTACCGAGAGACGACAACATCCGACACTACTCGCGACAGCCTGTAGAGACGGAAACATCAGACACTGCTCGCGACAGCCTGTAGAGACTGAAACAGTCGACACTAGGAGTCAGTGGCAAATTTTAATTGAACGATCATGACTACTGTAGGTTGACTCGACCCATAGTTAGGGTACGTAACAACACGAAATTAGGCAGTTGTGGATGCGTTAGTTATTAGGAAGTCCATAGAAATCTATAAGTATTTAGGGTAGTATTAATAATATCAATAAAGATAATTAATCGCCGAACAATTAGAAGTTACTGAAATAGTTATAGCTATGCACCAGATATCAAGCGGGATTAGGGGAGGTAATCGATCTATCTAACCTACCTCACGCTTCTGAATCAACTATCTTTATTTTTATGCACAAGCATATCACTGCTTTTCAAACAAAACCTTTTTCAAAACCAAAGCGAATGCAAACTATCGAACTTAAATAAAAATAGTATCACTTAGCACGATCCCTGTGGATACGAACTCATTCTAGACACCTAAAGTGTGAATTATTACTCGACTACTTACTGGTTCACTTGCCAGACCGTAGTCAGTATGCGTGGATTTATATGATTGAGAAAAAATGGATGCGTTCACCAAGTTCAACAAATTTAAGCTACAAGTTGAAAAAGAGAGTGAAGGTAGCATTAAGAAATTGAGAACTGATGGTGGAACTGAAGCATGGACTGGTGTGAAGCCTAGTGTAGACCACTTTAAGGTGTTTGAATCACTATGTTTTAGACATGTGCTAAGACATCTTAGAAGGAAGTTAGATGACAGAAAACAAGATGGTTACAAGTAGGGCTGTACAGTTCTGTGATACTAAAGGCTGGAACTGGAGTGGTAATCTTCAAAAAGTTGTACACAGAGATGTTGCAACATCTGGTATGACTATTGTGCTTGAAGAAGCCATGATGGTAGAGTCAGAACCAATAGATTTGGATCAAGCCATGAATGATTCAAATTGGTTAGAGGCTACGAAAGAAAAGAAATATGCAGAAGACATTTTGAAGAGGTTCAACATGGTTAACTGTAATGCCCTATCACACCAATGGAGACAGGTTCAAAACTTAGTAGAAATTCAACTGATGAGCTTGTAGATGCTACCCTATATATACAAGCAAATCATTGGTTCTTTGAGATATCTTTGTAACACTAGACCTGATATAAGTCATAGTGTTGGATTGGTGAGTAGATTTATGGAACAGCCTAGGACATGTCACTTAACAGCAGCCAAGAGGATCATGAGGTACATTAAAGGTATAATTGATCATGGTGTTCTTATGCAAAGCTAGAAAAGCACTAACAAGAAGATAAGTGTACTTGGATACTCAGATTCTGACTGGGGAGGAGACCAAGATGATAAGAAAAGCATTGCAGGCTACCTATTCATGTTAGGAGGAGCTTTGGTTTGTTGGAGCTTAAAGAAACAAGGAATTGTAGCATTATCATCGTGTGAAGCTAAATATGTATCAACATCATTTGCAGCTTGTCAAGCTGTGTGGTTTGAAATGTTGTTGGAGGAACTTATGATTAGTGACACAGTCAAGGTGAAGCCGTTTGTTGACAACAAATCAGCTATAGATCTGGCCAATCATCCTGTAAGCCATGGCAGGAGCAAGCATATCGAAAGGAGGTATCATTTCTTGAGAGATCAAGTCAATAGAGGAAAGCTTGAACTTGAATATTGCAAGTCAAAGAGTCAACTTGCAGATATCCTGACAAAACCCTTTAAGAAAGCAAGGATTGATGAGTTGAAGAAGCTCATGGGAATGGAATGCTTAGAAAGACCATATTTTCATTGCATAAATTTGGCTTGGAGACGCTATAAATATGATTTCAAGAAAGACCATTTTTTGAAGTATGTGAGTATGAAGGAGGGATTGAAAAATCGTCCTGATAGCATATCTGAAGATCACTTCAAGAAACTATTGATATATTGGAAATGTAGCAAAGTGCAAGTAAGTTAGCTAGTTGTTTTGCTCAATAATTTTGTTAAGAAACTGGAGTGATACTATTTCAGTTATAGACTTTAATTTGTTTCTCGTAATGTAGGCCATTAGACAAAAAATGCAGTTAATAGGAGCAAGCAAAAGTTTAGGCATCGTGAGGGACCAAGAAATTTTGCTAGCATTCGTGCAAAAATGGTATGATATTTTTCTGTTTTGTTTTTAGAGGACTTTACTGAAAGAGATTTGGAAAGGAAATCCTAAGATTCAGAAATTCAACTATGAAAACCACACTGCTAAGATTGGGAAATTCTGTTTATTACAATCAAAAGTTGTAGTAATTGTTTCGTCAATAATTAATAGTTATAAATATAATCAAAATTAGAACTGCTCCTCCATTCATGAATCCACCGCCATTCCATGAAGTTCAGAACCAAAACTGTGAAACGAAAAGTAGAAACTGTTTGGTTTAAGTAAAATAAATACTAATGTAGCGGGAAAAGAAGGGGGGAGAAGTCTCTCAAGCTGAGGTGTTTATTGAAACTCGCAAAAAAAGTCGGAAAGGAAAAGAGGTCGATGGAGAAACACAAGTTGCTATAGTAAGTTATAAAATTCTAATAATCATATGGATTACATACATAGCTATTTATTTTATTTTTTATACTGAATTTTTTATGATTAGGATAAACTTCAAGAGTCAATTGAAAAATCAACTGAAACTGCAAAAGAAACATTTCACTCACTATTTTGGAAAGAAAAGCCCGGTAGAATCTGTTGTCATGGAAGAACTGCTACACCATCATCATTAAGGAAAAAAGAGGAAATTTCTTCAGTGAAAAAGCAATATGATGGTAAAATTGCTAACATGTCGCAGAAGATGGGAGCAATGGAAGTACTTTTAAAAAGCATGTACATGCAACAAAATCCACATTTAAGTGAAGAAGATGTAGATAATATGATTACAAATGCTTTACACGGTGATGATAGTAGTCCAACACCACGTTCATCGACATTGACCTAGGCTCCTGCTCATCCAAAAGTATAACATTATTGTAGTCAACATTGTTCTGTTTTGATTTTTTGGGACTATTTCTTATTATGCATGGTGATTAAATTGATTATCATGTGATTTTGATTTCTGAATTGTTTTGATTTTGATTTTTTGGACTGTTCTTCCTCTCTTTCTCTCTTGTTTTGATTTTTTGGGACTGTTTCTTATTATGAGAATTTTTTAGTGAGCAGAATGAGTGTGGCTATATCTATATGAGTGATGCATTTATATATAAGAAGGTGTTGTGGTTTGTGAACTTTAGTGTTGTGATTCTCTTTGTATTTTTTTTCATACTTTTAGGTTAGAATTGAAAATGATCATATTCAAGATGATGATGATCTTCAAGATGATCAAGATGATGATGATATTCAGGATGATGATGATCCTTATGACCAAGAAGATGTTCAAGATGATGGTGATCTTCAAGAAGATGATTTTCATGACCATGATCCTGAACATGCATGATGAATATCATGATGACCAGCATTGATTCAAGATTAGAATTATGTTTTGCTTTTTGTAATTACATATAGTTAACCTCTAGTTTATATCGCATGAATCTATTTTGAAAAGTTAACTTCTAGTTTATATCACTTGGATCTATTTTGAAAAGTTAACTCGTAGTTTATATCACTAGGAGCTATTTTGAAAAGTACTCCATATTGTAAGAACTTTGAAAGTACTTACTAAACAATTTATTATGAAATTATTGTGTTTACTATAATTTTATTGAGAATGTTGCATAAATCATGACAACAATTGTATCAACATATAAACAAATAAAGTCAAAATTGTATGATCATTAATATACATATATAACAGCGGATTAATTGATAAAATCATTTTAGGCAAAATAACACTTTTAGCCCCCTAAGTTTCAGAAACATGCGATTTTTGGCCCCCTATGTTTCAAAATAGCACTTTTGGCCCTCTATCTTTATCTTGTTTTTGCAAAATGTCAATTTATAAGCAATTGATGGTATTGGTGAGGTGTGTTTAAGAAGAAATTATTTTCTTTTGCCATATTCCAATTATATTTTTTGACTAAAAATTAGATTTGGGTTGAATAAATAGACTATAATGTTCTTATTTGAGTAATTTTTGTTCTATTTATTTTACTAAAGTATTCTTGATTAATTTACTTATTTGAGTATTTTTTTAAATTAAACTGTGATTTACATCTTATAATAATGAGAAAAATATTTAGCTCAAGTTAATATACATGTATAAATAATTGCTTCTGTGTTGGATTGTATTGTGTTTCCCCCCTTGTTTTTTCGTTTCCTTTTCTCTGGTGTGGGATTTGTTTTGCTCTAGCCTTTATGTTTTTTAGCTTCAATTCTTGTTGCCTGTAATTACTTCTGTGGTGCGACTGTTTTACTCCTACCTTTGTATCTTTGCTTTGGGTTCCTGGCATTCCTTATGCTTGGTCTCCCTTTATTATCTTTATATTGCATGTATATTATAACAAAATTTATAAAAAATTATTTCTATATGTATATTAACTTAAACTAAACATTTTTCTCATTATTATAAGATGTAAATTATAGTTTAATTTAGAAAATTACTCAAATAAGTAAATTAACCAAGAATATTTTAGTAAAATAAATAGAACAAAAATTACTCAAATAAGTAAATTAATCAAGAATATTTTAGTAAAATAAATAGAACAAAAATTACTCAAATAAGAACATTATTGTCTAATTTATTCAACCCAAATCTAACAAAAAATATAATTAAAATATGGCAAAAGAAAATAATTCATTCTCAAACACACCTCACCAATACCATCAATTGCTTATAAAGTGACATTTTGCAAAAAGAGATAAAGATAGGGGGTTAAAAGTGCTATTTTGAAATATAGGGGGCCAAAATTGCAAGTTTCTGAAACTTAGGGGGCCAAAAGTGCTATTTTAAAAAATAGGGGGCCAAAATTGCAAGTTTCTGAAACTTATGGGGCCAAAAGTGCAATTTAGCCATCATTTTATTTAGTGGACTTGATTTATAGGCAACACATTTAGAGTATTGCTTAATGAAAATTGTTGTCGTTACAAAGGTTTCAGGCAACAGTTGTGTTCCTGTTGCTAAAATTAAACCCTGGCCTCTTCTTGTTTTAGCAACCGTTATATACCGTTGCATGTAGAAAACAGTTGCCTAAAACGAGTGCAAAAATTGTTGCCTTTTCATATGTACAGCAACAGTTTCAAGGATTGGTTGCTAAAAGTAAAAAGTTGTTGCCTATTTGAATAGGAAACAGCCGTATAACACACGCCTGGAAAACCGTTGCGCTGAGATTACAGCAACGGTTTTGATGCTTTAGCCAACGGTTTTCTGGCGTTGCCGAAAGCGTAAAATGTTGTAGTGTCCCCATTATCAATTGTCCCAACAGTGAAGTGAAAAATCTTTTTCCAACTTGACATAGTTCCTAATTAATAAAAAAATCACCATAAACGTAATTAATTATAAAAGATTCAAACTCAAAGGATTCCAACTATTTTTGGAACAAGAACTATATATAATATATGCTAAATTACATATTTGTTCCTTTAATTTATTTATTGGTTTCATTTTAGTCCATTAATTATTTGTTGTTATATTTTGGTCCCTTGACTATATATTTGTTAGTCAAATTGGTCCACTCCATCACATTTTAACTTCTTTTTAATTTTAACCATTTGATCATGCAACACTACCGGATCTTATGATGCACTATCAACAACTAATTATTTTCCTATTCTTTCCTTTTCATGCTCACCTTCACTTTATCATCATCATCATCATCATCATCAAACACTCATCCCACCACCACAACAAATCTCATACAAATTCATCACTCACAAACGCACAAATTCATTACTCACAAACATAAATTTTGGGGGATGCTCAACTAATGTCAAATTCGTGCGGCTTGTATGCTCATCTCATTACCTCTGTTCCAAATGCAACTCATTACCATATATCAATCAAACCAAAATCCCAGAACAGAAGAAAAAAGTGAACTTGATGGATAACCCAATAACATTGCAAGTTATAATTCATTCAAAGACATCTAAGAATCAAATAACACATACCAAACTGGATAATTTAAATGGTGAAAATTTAAAGGAAAAAATGGGTAATCAAACCCACAAACTAAAAGATATAAGATGAATAAAAATATATAACCCCTTCAAAGTCTTTAAACCCATATATACACCTTTATACTCTGTTGAAATCTACGGTGGTGGTGGGTTGTTTTATGTTGAAAATTTCAGATCTACAGAAGAATGGAATTTTGTGTTTGAGTTGAAAGGAATTCTGGAGTTTCATATCAACGGGAAAAAATTTAGTTGTTGACAATGCATCATAAGATTCTAAACAATTGCAAGATCTAATGGTTAAAATTGGAAAGGGATTAAAATTTAATAAAAAAGATCAATTTGACTAACATAAATATAGTTAAAGGACCAAAATGTAACAACAAATAATTAAGGAACTAAAATAAAATCAATAAATAAGTTAAAAGACCAAATATATAATTTAACATATAATATATTAGCCGAGACATATATAATCATATAATATAGACTATTAGACAAATGTTTTTCTTTATGAGAATGATTTTTTTTTTACAAGGTGATTAGATAAATGATATATTAAATGATTAAGTGCATGTTTGGTTTCAATTCTGAAGCAGTCAGAATTGATTATGGACATGCAGAATTGATTATGACTAGTTTGGTTTCTCAAAAGTAGAATTGATTTTGCCTCCAGAATTGATTCTACTTGAAGTTAGAAATCGTAGCTTCTGATTCTAGAATTGATTTTTACACACAAATTTTTTATTCAACTCACTTAAATATATCCAAACATAAACCACTTTAATTTAAAATCAATTTTGCCCAGAATCAATTTTACAGAATCAATTATGTCAAAATCAATTCTCTTCACTACAGAATCAAACATACACTACGCAAAGAGAATCAAGGATGATTGAAGTTCCGCAGAAAGAAAAAATATGATCTAATTGCCTTGCTTGGCAAGCTTATGTTATTTTTGTGCACCTTTCCAAAAGGGTACATGAACGTACTTATCGTTATTGTTTTCACTTTTTATTGTGTGCGTCAAAAACATCATAGTCTTTAAAGTTCGTCCACAAGACTTGTTAAAGAAGAAGGGGTATGTTTTATCAAATATTCAAATTGCAACAATGATGATAAACTACTATATATGAGAGTGTTTGAGAATGATCAGGAGTAATCATGTAGGGCCTTGCTTATGGTGATGTTCCTCTCACTTGCTTTTAACCATATTATGCATTAATCTTTATCCTTTTTTGACTTGAGATTTGAATGGTAAGCTACAAAGCTGTTTCAGGTCGTTGATTTTGGACCAATAAATAGTGAACACCGTTGGAAAAGGGTGATACACGCACACACATCGACGATCAAGTCAGTAAGTATTTTTGTTTAGATCACATATATGATCTAGACCATGAGTTAAATTTTTATAGATAAAAAATTAGAGTTTCACGGACCTAAAATATTTTTTTTGAAGAAGTCAAAATGAGATATATTTATATAAAAATCACAGTTACACGAGCACAAAGTGTGCCAAGGTAGACTCTCAATGTCTACAAAAGGTCAACAAATGATACAAAAGTGCAAAAGAGTCATCCAACAAATAGTTCAAACAAGACCCAAACACAACAAAGGACTAGACCACCAGCTATGATAGTTAGAAGCTAAAGTAATATTTGTCGCCTTCAACCATCTGAAAGAAAAGAGTTTGATCTTGTCCAATAACTAATGAGGTGAGTTTGCCGAGCCTCGGAACAATCTGTGGTTTCTCTCTGTCCACACAACCCAAACACAAACGAGCCAAATGAGTTGTAAAAAGGAACGTCGCGCCCGTGAATCACCAGCTAAAGAAGTAAACTGAATGAAGTGATCCCGAAGGGAAGTGTACGCCATCACCGGAATGTCAATCCACGTGTGCACTAACGCCCAGAGGGAGCCAAAGGTCTCACATGAGATGAATAAGTGATGAGCTGACTCCACCTCTCCGCAACCAGAAACACAGAAATGAGCTGCAGTAGATAAAATGCCTCGAGCGACCAGGTTGGTTTTTGTGGGCAACCTGTCACGCAATAGACGCCATGCCAAGATGGAAACCTTCAACGGAACCTGAGGGTGCCAGATGAGTTTTCCTGCAACATCCAAGGAAGCTGAAGTCTGAGAAGTCAAAAGCTGATATGCTCCCCGAACAGTGTAGCCGCTGTCTGCGTCAGGCTGCCACTGCCATCTGTCAGGAAGCTGGACCTGCAGTGAAATGGTAAGTAATAAGGACTGACACTCCCTCAACTCCTTCTCCTCCCACCCCCTCAGCTGTTGCCGCCATACCCAGGCCTCCCCACCGATTCCCCACCCTAAGGAGAACATATCTGCCACCGTACACCGTTTAGTCTCCGCCAAATCAAACAGACGACAAAACCGCTCGCGCAGAGATCTACCATCCACCCAGGGATCGGTCCAGAAGAGAGTATCCGACCCATCCCCCACCCTCCGCGATACATGCTCCTCAAACCATCTGCCCCCTAACTCATCTCCCTCCCTAATACGCACTATCTCCCTCCACCACGACGACCCTCTCCGCCCTCCATCTCGCAGCCTACCGTCCTCCACCCCGTATTTGGCAGCCAACACTCTGAACCACAACCCCTCTCTGTCCACTAGCATCCTCCAACACCATTTTCCTAAAAGAGCCAAGTTAAACTCCCTCAACTGCCTAACCCCCAAACATCCATACTCCTTTCGCAAGCAAATAGATTTCCAAGTAACCCAAGAAATTTTCCTAGAATCCTCACACCCTCCCCAAAAAAAATTAATTAAAAGAGATTCAATAGAGGAAATGATACCTGAGGGAGCTTTGAAGAAGGAAAGAGCATAGACAGGAAGAGAGGTCAAGACAGACTTAAGCAGAACCAGACGACCACCAAAAGAAAGGAAGCGACTCTTCCACCCAGATAATCTACTCTTCAACCGAGCCACCACCGGTTCCCAGAAAACAAAACGACGGGGATCACCCCCAATGGGAAGACCCAGATAGAGGAAAGGAATCTTTCCCACTCTACAACGCAGAACAGATGCAGCTTCGCCTAAACAGGAATCAGGAATATTAACCCCAACCAACAAACATACTCTTATTGAAATTAACCTTCAGGCCCGACATTGTCTCAAAGAGCACAAGCACAGCCCGAAGGGCACGAACATTCGCCCAACTCTTGGCCCCCAACAGGAGCGTATCATCAGCAAACTGGAGGTGAGACACCGTTGCAGTATTTTCCTCACCAATACTATAACCCGTGAACAGGTTTTGCGCTACCACAGCCTCCATTAACACGTTCGGACCCTCGGCTGCTAAAAGAAAGAGAAAAGGGGATAACGGGTCCCCTTGTCTAAGGCCTCGCTCAAGGGGGAATTCCTCAGTCGGACTACCGTTGACAAGAACCGAGGCGGTAGCCGTACTTACACACTCTTTGATCCATTTTCTCCACAAAACCAGGAAGGACATCTTCCCCATCACAGCGTCCAAGTAACCCCAATCCACCGAATCGTAGGCTTTCTCAAAATCCACCTTAAAAAGCATGAGTTCCTTCTTAGACCGCCGCGACTCGTCAACCACCTCACGGACCTAAAATATTCTCTTGAACATTGGATGGATTTAGGCGGATTACCGCAACAAAAGAATCTCGTGGTTTGCATATGTCCCAAATAGCTATAATCTTGTGTGATTTTATGCCTCATGCAATTCTATATACCTATAAACCGCATATAGTTATTAGTAGTTACAAATTTTGAGTTTGCTAATAGATTTTGGTTCAGTCTATAACAGTCTTAATCACAAATTTTGAGTTTTTTGTGATTGGTGGTGATTTGAATCATTTTATGCATATAATTATTAGTAGTTATTATAAATTGATAATACAATAGCAATGTAAGCATATTAGTCAAAAAATAGTTAAATGTAAGCCTTATATGTAAGCATAATTTTTGTTAAACATTATATATATATTAATATCCAGAGCTATTTAAGAAATAGAAGTTACATGTATTTATTCAACACAAAATTACGGTTTTGTTTAAAAGCAAATTAAATGTTTTACCCTTGAAATGTTAGGTCAGTGTAAGAGTTTAATTTTTTTAGGAATTTTTTTCTACTATTTTAGAAGTTTCTAAGAGTTTAGATTTGCAACCTCAAAGGTATTGAGTTCAATTTCTTTTGAGTACCATTGTAAAATGACCATATAGTGCTAATTTTACTTATTAATTTTCTTTTTCTTTTATCTGTTTTTTGCAAACAAAAAAAGAAATATATGTTGGAAAAAATAATAAATGTATCTAATAATTTATATAGGTATTTATATTTATGGAAAAATATATTTTTCCATTGTCCTTATGTTACTCATTAGCATTCTCAAAATAAAAATATATGCAATCAACTTTGAATAAATGGAGTTCCTATCAACGGAGCGTAGCTGTGCTCAAAATTATCACAATCTGAAAAATGCTAAATAAAAATTCAAAGATAACAAATTCATTTTTTAGATTTATAGAATAATAACTGATGTACCGGATCATAAATGAACAACAACAAATAGAAAATCGTATAAAGCAAAATCAATTTTTTTAGATGAATTCTTTGATACATATTATATTATGTGGATATGTACCGATACATTTGTTGAGATGGATAATTTTGATTGATTTATAAATAATATTTATTAACTTTTCTATATTAAATATTGTTTGTGATCAATCGAGATCCACCTAAATTGTATACCGGTACATATCGGAGTGTTCACCTTTTCTTTAAGGCAAAATGCATCAATAGGTCCTTTAAGTTTTATGTTTGTAACAGATTGATCCTTTAAGTTTTTTAAGCAACAAATAAGTCCTTTAAGTTTTTTAAGTAACAAATAGATCCTTTAAGTTTGTAATTTGTAACATCTAGATCTCCAATTACTTAAAAAATATGACATAAATGTTACAAATTACAAACTTAAAAAATCTATTTATTACTTAAAAAATTTAAAGGAAATTTATTGTATCGATGAATGCATTTAGCCTTTCTTTAAAGATATTTCTTCGCACGAGGACAATACCCGCAAGCCACGTGTCGACGTTCCTACTTTCATGGCTTCCCACGTGCGACATAGAATCCAACATAAACAACGGGTGTTATACGACCCCACAATGTTAGAGATTTAGGTGGTTACGTGGCAGAATCATATAGTAAATAGTAAATGAAAGGTGGGGCTCTAAGAGACATGAATCTCTTTCCACAGATAAGAAATGGGCCCTAAGAAAGGGATGGGCTTTTTGTGTTGTGGTTTGTGAATGTGAAATCAGCTAAGTGTTATGTCTTTTTCGTGGGCCCAAAGCCCACGTGCTAGCCCACGTCCTGGTAGGTTGTGACTTGTGATCGGATGTTATTGTGATGCATGGAGCTGACAACAACAACTATTGATGCTTCTGAATGATCATTGACATTGGATTTGTCGTTCTTCAATCTCTATTCAAGTGAAGTGGCTCAATTGTTCTTTGTCTTTATATAAAATAAGACATTGGGTTGGTAGTTTTAAATGTGTTAAAATTGTAGATATATTTCAGATTTATTAAAGGTGCATGTTATGGTGGGCAACCTTCTTAATTTTCCCATTATGGGATAAATGGTATGATCACCATTGATATAAAAGAAAAAAAGAAATCTAATGGCACAGATTGAAACAAACTATCCAATAGTTTATTAAAGTGGAAGCACCTAACCTTTTTTTTAAGCAAACCACCTAAACGTTTTTTTTTTAAACCACTTTTTTTTTACAGAATTTAAACACAAATTGGCCACTTCTTTTATATATTTGAGTTCAATTATATGTTATACGTTGGAATTTGACGAGGTTTATTTTAACATATTTATTTATATTGGAATTTTTTTACAAGAAAAATTTAAATAAATAATTTATAAAAATTAAATTCAATAATAAAGAGAATTGATAATAAAAATCCCGTGAATATATTTTAGTTAGAAGAGACATTACAATATGAACTTGCCAAAAAAAAGACATTGCAATGTGAAAAATTAAATTACAAACTTGAGAATCTTCATTTATCCACCTTAATAATAATAATAATTATGACCATTAAACTACTTAAAGAAAAGAACTAATAACAATTTTTTAAAATAAAACTTGAAGGAAAATAATAATAATAATAATAATAATAATAAATATTATTATTATTATAAAGTACCAAAAAATTATGAAATATGGGTTACTAAATATATTATGATAAGTACGAGATGATATTTAAATCTGATTATAACTTACTTTTTTATTCATATTTATAATACTATAAGAATTTCACCTATAAATATTCAATTTTTTAACAAAAGATAAATTAATTTATTGTTCAACTCACTTTTACATAAAAGAACAATTATTAATATTTTTGAGATGCACAGACAATGTAAACTAACAGTATATTACACTGTGATTCGATATTAACAATATATTCCGCTAAATCACTCCACTATACTCCACTTCAATTGTATGTCATACAAAGTCTGAATCATGAGCAGCTGGAATTCTTTTGTGTTATGGTGTGGAGCATATGGAAATGCAGGAACAATAAAGTGTGGGATAATATTGCTGATTCCGACCAATCTGTGATTGAACGAGCTAAACACTTAATTACAGGGTGGCGTAATGCACAACAGCTTCGTAATATACCCAACACAGCTCCGACGGACCCTCAAAAAATGGGTTGGGTCAAGCCAGATAGTGGACGATACAAGTGCAATGTAGACGCTTCTTTCTCGCTTAATCGCAACAAGGTGGGACTTGGCATGTGCATAAGGGATGACCATGGACGTTTTGTGGCTGCAAGAACAGAGTGGTTAGAACCTATCCTCGTCGTGGAAATGGGAGAAGCCATTGGTTTGTTACAGGCACTCAAATGGGTGGATGAGATGCAACTTTATGACATAGATTTTGAGATGGATTGCAAAAGGATCGTAGATGGATTGTACAGCAAAAAAAGCTACCGTTCTGATCTTGGTGCTATCTTACATGACTGTAGAACTATTTTGGCTTCAAGCTTTGTGAACTCTAATGTTAAGTTCATCAGGAGACAAGCGAATGAAGTTGCTCATAGGCTTGCCGGGGCGGCTCCATTACTAGCTAGTTTCCATAATTTTATCGATATTCCAACATGTATTTACGATATTATTATTAATGAAATGAGATAAGCTATTTACCGTCAAAGAAAAAAAATAGAAAAATGTTTGATTGATTGTCGGTGTAAAATTAATTTATAATGACAGAGTATATTCATTTAACTTTATTTATGACTAAATTAATTTTAAAAAAATTGCAAGGGAGAAAAATCACCGACTTTTATATATAAAAGGAAACTAACCTGCTCAAAAAAAAAAAACATCATTTAACAAAAGATAAGACCAAAAAAAAATATAACAACGTAATTAATACTCCGTATAAACTACAGTACATAAAATAAGCAAATAATTGCATAAGGTACAATTGGTGTACTCTTGTATCATTTGTACCGTTAAATTTTGTTTCATTACATCAATGGTGAGGATGTCATTTTCCCCATGGTGGGAAAATAAAAGTACTACCCACCTTAAACGTCACCCTTTATTAATAGTTTTATAAAATAAATTAGTTAAAAAAACAACCCTGAAATAGTAACTTGATTAACTCAAATAAGATTCAAGGACTATAAAATTGCTGATAAAAGAGAAGCTTTTATCTTGACCACAAATGGAAAGACACTTTTACATGTGTTTGAAATTTCTAGTGATGATGTCTCATTGAAATTGCTTGTGATGGAGGATAATAATAATATAGTTGTTTCCACACAACAAAGATTGAATTTATTCATAAAGGTAAAAAAAAGTTGTGATTCAATTTTTTTATATATTATTACAAGTTCATATTCAATTAAATGTCATTAGTTTTTTTTTTATGTAAAACTCAAACCCATTATTTATTATTTATACTTTTATAAAATCTTTTTCAAAATACGTAACAAGATTAAAATTTGAATTATAAAAATATTGTTCGAGTATTACATTCTTCATTAAAACTCTACTAATAACTTAATTAGCAAGACATCTTTGATATATAATACATCTTTAAATAAAATAAGACAACAACTAAAAGGACTTTATATACATATATATGAACATATGAACTCTTTCCCGTGTCCTAATCAAAGTGGAACTTCACCGACAACTTGAACATAAACATAATCTGAGAATCTGGACCCCCAAAGGTACAACAATTACACAAAACAGAGAGTTAGTAAAGGATCCAAGATTACTATACCCTTAAAGATGCAAGATAAAATCTAATGAAGTGTCAATTACCAAGATAATAAAATCTACTAACATTCGTACCATAAATATGCAAGATTATACAATTAAGATACATTTATAATTCATAAATCAAGTATCAAGTAAATCATATAATCCATGTATCATCAAAATCAAGTTACTCACGATTGATACACAAATACAGTAACAATTAATGCACAACAATAGTGTCAATTATCAAGTAATTCACACAATGATTCCACATTCATCTCCTAATGCAATCTAATACCAATTATTCTTGAAATGCTCCTTAGCATTCTCCTAATGCATGAGGTATACCTTATCAAGATTTATTGGAAAACTTATTCCAATTATATTTTAACAATCTTGTTAAAATATCTGTCATACTTTAGTCACCTTACTAAAGTATCTGCTCATCATACATATATGGATGCATGAATATCAAATTACCAAACATATAAAAAAAATTATATTCTAATAGTAATAAAAACAGTTCACACACTTGTCCCATGAACTTAGCTCAGTTGGTAGAAACATCGCATTTTATATCCAAGAGTCGTGGTTCGAACTTCGGACACCCTACTTATTCACCTTAAGGGTAAAATTCTAGCCACTAGGCTACTTGACTAAAAAAATTATGTTCACACACATCAAAGACAGAGCAATAAACATGATTCCAATTCAAAAAACATGGCTTACCAAAAGCAAGAGCAGTAACTGCCAAATTAGCCAGAGGTTAAGCCTTGATAGCAAATGAAAACTTGGTCCCAAAAGATGCAGTTGATGCAGTGGATGTCATGTTTCCTATACCAAAACTAACAAATGGCAATTCTCCACTGGCCGATAATGAGCCAGCTCCAGTAGATGCAACCAAAGCAGCTGCCAGCGAAAAGTCATCAGTCATCACTTGTCAGTGAAGATGTAGTTGTCACCGTCGAGAACAACGATGAATATGTGGTGAACAAGAAAGAACCTTCTGGCTTTGAAGCCACCTGAGTGTCAGATATTGAACTTAAACGGATTGAAGGCGAAAAATTGATATCGTTTGATAGTAAGCAAAAGTCGACATGCTTGAAAGGTGGTTCCGCTAAGAAAGATGCAAGTAACAAAACTATGCTGATTAGGAATGAACAATATCTCAAATATAAATGTCGTGGATATGCATTGTTCACTTGCTTCATATCCAATCAAATAAGGACTGCTAGATAAAAGAAGTGATAAATTGAAAACAAGCCTTAACAAATAAAGCTTTTCACTTGTACAGATAGTTGGACATCAAAATTTACAATTGTTAAAATTGAGTTATTGGGATTGAGGTTCAAACTCTCAAAATTGTACCCAAAATTTACTATTTGCAGCCCCTGTCAATTTAGTGTTTGAATTAGAACCACTAAATGAACCGGAACTTTAATTTATATATGCAAATGAATTTTCCTAAGAAAGAGAGTATTAAAATACATATACTAGTTATCATTTATCAAGGTATTATATTCGATCAAGCATACAAAGACATACATAGACGTGGCAAGCAAGTTTAACATATTCAAAGCGTGGATGTTAAGTATTTTGATTCAAAGAGTACTCCTTGTAAGTTTTTTTTCTAACTTGTTCTACAGCTGAAACTTCACACACCGAAGCTTGAAGAGGAAATGAAAATTAACCCTTCCATTGGATTTGTTATTTTCTCTTCTTCAAAAAAGATTTTTTATTTACTATGTAGCTATGTTTGACTGAATTTATCTATCAAATTTTGAAATTGAATACAAGCAAACAGTGGTAATTTAACCTACTAAATTTAATAGCACAACATTATACAAAAATACAAACAATTGAGAAATTAGAGGTGTGTTCAATAACCTTCTTTAAGTAGCTAAGAAAGCTTCAAGGATTTGTCTTTACACAAACACAATCAACTAGCATAGGTTCAAAAAGAAATTACAGAACACAATTGAAATTTTCTGAACATTGTTCAATATTGCTAAGAAGAATAATACCTTCGTATTACACTTGTCTAGGTCAGCCAGCCATCACAGTACATCTCGATCTTGTCGAACTCCTTACGAGGGGGGATCATGTAATCAGTTCACATAGTGAAGGCAATGCGGTGACAATTGCAGGGTTGAAACAGAGGGTTTGGTTAAGAGGTAGGGTTTTAGGGGAATTTCCTGCATCACACAAGTAATGATTTAAGTCCCATTTTTAAAACTCGAAGATCATCAATTTGGTAAAATGTATTCCCAACCGAAGTGTATCTCCTCTTTCAAGCTTAGATTAAAATCAATATGAATGCAACTCAAATATGTCTTAGTCTTTTCATGTATGATAATGAATGAGGTATATTGTGGCTCAAATAGTTGCAGCAAGACATGTTTTTGCCATAAAGAAGGATTGTCTGAAAAACACAGAACTTAAAATACTGATAGAAAATGAATTTAGTCGTGCAAGAACAAAATCAGCAGAGCAGCTAGCATACATGTGGTATTTCACCAATTATGCTGGAACTGACATCACTAAAATGTAAAAATACCAGGATACAGAAGTAAACAAAACCGTGACAATATAGTGCAAACAATACATGCTGTTAACAACTTTAAACATATTACTTGAAATATCTTCAAATTTTGTAGATTATACAGTGCAGCTCCATGAGATCCGGTGAGGCTCATTCCTTGAATTTTGCTGCAAGAGTACGAGAGACAAAGTATAACCTTTATAGTTGCATAATGATATGAAATAATAAGAGATACTATCATTAGAGTATGTGTAATTACAGATGTATAGCCGAGAACCCAGAACAAGCTACTCCTATCCAAGACTCCTCACAACACCATTCCATCCTTGCAGCCCTTGTAGGTTGTTTAGGCTCCTGTACATATCCTTCAGAGTTGTGTTGTTTATCAAAATATACAACAAATATATAGGTTAGTGATAAAGCCTGGAAAGGCTATACATGCTCAATCCAAGTGTTACCAATAACAAAATTAATTCAATTTAGAAGCTACGTTATATAATTTCTAATGCCACATGCACGAAGGGTCCGCTTTTAGCAAAAGCATCAACCACACTCTCAACCAACCATTTCAGCCACGAAAATAGGATTGTTGAAGAGTATCAGCTGTTCTCTTGTCCATTACCATTTTACAATTCCACAGACACATAAGGAAAGTTCTAACCAACAAAGTAAAAGGGTAACGGAGGCAACATTTAACCCTATTTGAATTTGCAGAGCCAACAAATATCGGACTTGAGCGTCATTGTGGCAACATGTAATCATCAAGCCAACATTTAATCAAATTTATATAGCCAATAAGATCTGGACTTATGGGTCATCGAGCCAACATTTATTATGGGTCATCGAGCCACCATTTAACAAGGGTCATCGAGTAGACATATAATAAGGATCATTGAGCACTATTTAATCAAAGTTATTTAACCAATAAGAATTGAACTTATGGGTAAGGGTCATCGAGGCAACATTTAACCGAATTTATATAGCCAATATGAATTGTACATATGGGTCATCTAGGCAACAATTAATCGATTTTATATAGCCAATAAGATTTGGACATATGGGTCATCTAGCCAACTTTTAAAATGGGTCATTGAGCCAACATTTAACAAGGGTCATCGAGTCAACATATGATAAGGGTCATCAAGGCAACATTTAATCGAAGTTTTTTAGCCAATAAGAATTGAACTTATGGGTCATCGTGGCAACATTTAATAAGGTTCATCGAGGCAACATTTAATAAGGGTCATCGAGGCGACATTTAACGGAATTTATATAGCCAATACGAATTTTACATATGGGTCATCGAGGCAACAATTAATCGAATTTATATAGCCAATAAGAATTGGACTTATGGGTCAACGATGCAACATTTATTGAATTTATATAGCCAATAAGAATTGTACTAGAGGGTCATCGAGACAACGTGAAATTAGGGTCATTGAGGCAACATATAAACCGAATCTAAATAGCCAATTAGAATTAGACTTATAGGACATCAAGGCACCATTTAATTAAAGCTTACAGAGGCAACATTGAATCGAATTTATATAGCCAACAAAAATTCTAATTAAGGGTAATTGAGGCAACGATTAACCCTGTGTGAATTTGTAGAGCCAACACAAATCGGACTTGAGCACCATTGTGGCAACATATCTCGCTCATAATTTTAACAATACAAAAGCTTTTGAGAAAGGTAACACACTTTTTAAAATATTGGTCTAATTCAAAATATTAATGTCAAACAATGGGTACCTTTTTTCAAGCATATCCGAGAACCCATAACACGCTACTCCGATCCGAGATTCCTCACAACACCATTCCATATTTGCAGCCCTTGTGGGTTGTTTAGGATCCTTTACATATCCTTGAGAGTTGTGTTGATTATCAAAATAGTTTAGTGATAAAGACTGGAAAGGCTTGCTACTAGAACAAAGTAAGGAGGGTTCTCTTGTCCATTACCAGTTTACAATTCCACACACACATAAGGAGGGTTCTAACCAAGAAAGTAAAAGGTATATAGGTAGTCTCACAACATTTAAAATTAAAATTAACACAAACAATAACTTGTTCTTGAAAAGGAGGAATACTAAGAACAAACAATAAGTGAGGTAGGCTAAGATGACAACCTCCGAAGACCCTGCAAGCTACAGCTCTAGACACCGTCGGTGGTATTCAGCAATGGATAGATAATGTTTAGCTTACTCTTTATTGTGGGATTCAGAAATAGAAGAATAAAAACATTTCATGTTACCAGTGGCGCGGCGAATTTCATCCAATTCATCCGGGGTTTGATCAACAAAACTGTGACGATATAGTGGGCCGTAAAAGAGCTTGCTTTAAGACACCGATCCTGTGATCTTCATCGTGCGCCAGATGTTGAAAATGTCTCGATTTGTGAGGCTTGCTACTAGAACAAACAAGAATTAAGCACATAAGAAACAAAAAAATAAAAATTAATTAAAATATAAGAAATTATAAGAAAACAATATAATTTAGGGTTTGTACCTTTCTTTGATTCGAATTCAAGTGTTTCTCAGTAATTCCCAATTACGAAACTAAATCCAATAGAATCGATGAACGAGAAGAGATCAATGAATTGACGATTACAAATAGAAATGTAATATCCGTGAGAGATCAGATTAGTGTTCTTAGTGTGAAATCTTTGAATGTAAATTGAAGGGAATCAACCCTAAACGAAACGGCTGAGTGCGGCGGGCAAAGAAGCGAAAGATGAGTTTGTTTAACGAATTGAAAATGAGCATAAAAATGAAGGGAATGGAAGAAGGTGAGAAGAGAATAGGGTTTTGTTGTGTTTGGGGGGAGAGGAGAGAAAGAACCGTGAGACTATAGTGCCGTTTTAATTTGTGAATTTGAAATTGAGAGAATATTGTTTTATATAGATTCATATATAGCTTCCGGTAAAATTTATTTTAATTGTAATTAAGGTTTGCCTAATAAATTTATATAGATTCATATATAGATTCATATATAGTGTGCTGCCCGTGCGTTGCACGGGTTCGAAGGGCCAATCATGGTTGTTACCAATAATGGTTGTTGCTGATCATAAAAGTTTATTACAAAATTGCAATCATAGTTGTGCCGGTAAAATTTATTTTAATTGTAATTAAGGTTTGTCTAATATGTACTATGTATATATTAGAACTAGTGTGCTGCCCGTGCGTTGCACGGGTTCGAAGGGCCAAACATTGTTGTTACCAATCATGGTTGTTGCTGATCATAAAATTTTATTACAAAATTGCAATCATAGTTGTGCAAAATGAAGAACATATAAAAAGTAAAGACTAACATAATAATACCAATGAGTTTTCACGGGTTTGACGAAACTTCATATGTATGTCAATCATAGATGTTGTTTTAAATTAAAGGTGTGATATAAGATAATTATAAGTAAGCAATTTAAATATAAACATAAATATTTTGAAAATATTAGAAATTAAAGAGAGTAGCTTTCTCTTGGAGCTGATGCTTGGGGAGTAGCTTTTATTAGAGAGTAATCTCGTTGTTTTTTCTTTTTTTTATTTCTCTTTTGTAACCAAAAAAAAGAGAATATTGGCGCAAATTTTTAAAATATATGTAATAGTGATTTAAAAAGTTTTGTCAACGATCAAACTTTTCATCTTCCCGTCAATTATAAACTTTTCTTAGTAATAATTTATGATAGTAATTTTAAAAAATTTATCATAATAAGTATAATACAAAAGTGAACCACACATCAAATTTTATAGTGAAGCATTCAAAGACCCGTGATGTGTATAAAATTTTATTTTTACCCTTTTTTCAGCGCAATTAATATGTATAAAATTTAATTATCATCTTCGAGTGAATTATACATTTTTATTAGTAGTAACTTGGAATAGTGATTATAAAACTTTTATCAATAATAAATTTTTGCTCGATGCTGCACAGTAATTCGAACATTTAGTTCACGATAAAAACTTTCTAAATCACTCTCATTAGATCAAATTCGGCGTAGCATGTCCTTGTCATCATGGAGTAGGGCTGAACGTCAAGATTTTGTAACACATATTTCCGTCCCATTTTATAAAACCTATTTTGACTAAATGCACTATTTTTTTTTTTTTTTTTTTTTGGTAAAACTAAATGCACTATTTATATATCTTATTTTGACCGTATTTTCTAAAAAATATATAAATGTAAATATTATCATATAAGATCTTGTTTGATTTGTTTCGATGAATATTTTTAAAATATCAAATTTCTATGGTTTTTAGTAATACACAATTAAAAATATTCTTAATCAAAATTATGCATTGGCATATATACAATGATCAATAAATTCTTATATTTTTGGACCTATATGTTAGATCTTAGTTTGTGGTCATAGGAGTAGTTTTAGTCAAAGTTTGTTGCTTTTAGTTTGCTGAGTCACTAATCCTAATTCTTAGGAGATAATAGCTGTTGTTTTGCATGAGTTAATGAGATGTTCCTTTATTTTAGCCACTTCCACGTTGCTAGGCCTGAAAACTGTTTGTTTCTTTTCTAGTAACTATTTATGCCTTTGTAATTTTCCTCGTGTTGAATCAGAATCATACGATTGTTAATAAGTTTGCTGGAAATATGATATTCTTTAAAACATCAAATTTAAAACTTGAAATATAAATTGAATCACAGAAATTATTGGGATTTAAAAGTATTAGTTATAAAATAAAGTTGAGTATATGAGTTGCTTCTATTTTCTAAATTCCTAAAATCAACAATAAAATGTGGAAAATGAGGCATATAGCATAACCATGACAGAAGGTATAATAGGAACATCACACAACATATTCATTCAACATTACTATCAAAATAAAATATGATACTACTATCAAAAGTCACATAATAAAGAAGAGCAAAAGCCCTCTTGCAAAAGCTTAACCAAGTGCATAGTTTAACCAAGTACATAGTTTGACCATTCAACATTATTGTCAAAATAAAACAGGACACTACTATCAAAAGTCGCATAATAAACCATGAATTCATACATGTGAATCAAAGAAGACAACTCAACTCCTAGCAATTCAAATCATGGTGTGACCGCAAAGAATTGTTCTACGGCCACAAAAGGAACAAATCTTCCATCTATCACTTGTTGCACCAAGGTAGTTGGCATGGAAAAATCAGCATCATTGTCCTCATGCTGCTGAGTAAAATTAAGTCCTTAGGCTCCATCCAGATATATGCTCTCTCTGCCTTAGATTCAACAATGTGAAAATTGAAAAGTTGTACATATATGTTCAATATAAATATTACAGCTCATGTGAAAATTGTACAAACCGAAAGTATATTACCGGACTTAGGAAAAGCTCCTCTTTCATATCAGCATACTTTTGCCTATTCTCTTCTAATTGAGTCTCTCGTAGATCATGAGATGAGGGTAAGTGCCCAAGAGTAGCTGCTTATGGAAATCATAACAGGACAATCAGCCATTTTTGTTTCTAATTTCAATCAATTTGGTAACATTGACCTTAATATAGATGTGAAAAGATGACAATTTTTCATTAATGTAGAATTGAACAAAGCATAACAAAAGTTTAATATAACAATTTGGCTAAAAGCAGTTTAGATCATTAAAATTGCAACAAAATCACTTCAATATGTTCCTCAAATTCAATATAACATGAACCAATCTTTGAAGAATATGATTAAAGTAGCCCTCTAGCAAAGAGTCACACATCATTGTGAATTAATAGAAGACAAAATTTCATGTTCAAGTTCATATGGTCATCAGTAAGTAGGAATAAGCCCTTTAAGTTAGGATTATATATTATCCATTTATATGAATACTTCTTGCATCTTTCCATATAATTCAGAATTGCTAGCTTTCAGCCTTATGCTTTCCTTGGCACTTTTAACCATCTTTCATCGGATCAACTACCATTCAAAGATAAAAATAAAATAAAACCATCACATCTATAAATACCAATTCTCATTTACACCCTCACCTGTTTCTTGAGAACAGCTAGACTCTTGGTGTGCATAGGGGATTGAGGCAAAACTCCATTTGAAAGAGGCAGGCCAATTAGTCCACAAAGCAAAGTCTGAAATTGTGTTTCAAAACAAAGCATTAGTTCTGTTGGGATCATTAATAATTTGAAGGAATGATTATCTCCTTCCTTCTTTGCTGAAAATATGATGTAAAACAAATTAGAATGGATCCAAAATTCGTACCTCTACGTCGGAGGCTGCTGCCGTTGTTGTGTGCTCCCTGTTCATTCATTCCCGTCGCTGGGTATGCCAAAAGAAAGCGAGTAAGAAGCAATCTGAAACTAAAAACATAATGATACTAAATTTCTAGAGAAGGAACACTCTTTGCAATATGTCATATATCAATTTCTAGAGAAGGAACACTATTTGCAATAGAAAGACGATACTAAATTCTATTCATTCGTACCTGCAAAACCAAAAGTAATTGTGGTTCTTGGGTTCCATTGCAGGTCCACATAAAAGAAAGTAATAACTTCCTCCTGAATATAAGAAAGTAATGTCATGAAATTGAACCAATTCAGAGTTGAAACCAAAACATGTGATAAGCAACAAATCTTCACAATCATATCAGAACAATGGTCAAGTATACTCTATGTATATAAATCAATTTTGTCTCATACCATTTCAATTTCTTGATCCATTAAGATGCATGGACCACACCATGTTGCATAGAAATCAATAATAAGAGGAACATATCTTTCTCCCTTCATAAGCTCTTTGATTTCTTGAGCTGAAAACTTTTTCTGCAAAATCCAGAACATTTCATCATATATCATAAGAACAAATGAAGAGAAGTATCATAAATCACAAAATTAAATCCCAAAATAAAACAAAAATCATATATCACAAAAAAATAAATCAAATATCATTAGTAATTATAATACATTATTAGAATAAAATCCAAATAAAACAAAAATCATATATTCATAAACATCATCATATATCACAAGACAAACACAAAATGAAACAAAAATAAAATTCATAATATCTTAATCACTATCATTATCTTAGTTCAGATTCAATCAAAATACTTAAAATTGGAGGATTGATGAAACAAATTACCAAGAATAACCATCCTCAGCAAGCTCTCTTGTCAAAACCTCATTCAGTTCAGCGGAAAAACTCGGTCTGCGACGAACTGCAACACAGAAACAAATCAAATCAACTTGAGAATCAATAACAGTGACGAATTTTAATATGAAAAAAAAAACCTGAATAGAGATTTATCATCTAATCAGCATTGAAACAGCATATACACAAAATTGAAATAAAATCCCTAGAGACCCAATTGCAGCAAAATCAAATAAGTAAATTGATAATCAAAACATGCATGCAAATGTGAAATTGGGATCTGAAACACTAATATTCTTAAAAATAAAAGCATGCTTTAACAGTAAAATTGTGATGAGCATTGAGGAAATACCTATATACCTGCAGAGCAAAAGCACGCTCCACATTTAAAAAATTTCAAACCTAAATCAAAAGCACAAAAATATTTGAACAACATTAAAATCAAAATGATGATCCAATTCACCCAAATGCAATCTAACTAACCTTAAAAAACAGAGATTGTATTTGAAATGTGGGCAATGTAGTAATTTGAAAAAAACACATATGTCAGACATCCTAGATGTTAGAAGCAACGTTCAATGGCCACAAAGGAAAGACAAGCAGAGAGAGACCCAACATCACGATAAAGAGAAACAAATCAGTTTATCCTTTCCTGCAATCGCAAATTAAAAAAAAGGAAATCAAAATCGAAACAGAAAGAGTAACGATTGTCATTGAACAAAGGAAAGAGAAGCAGAGAGAGTACCAAACACCAAGACAAAGAGAAACGATGCTCCTGCAATTGCAACTTATACATGCATGTCAATAAATTTACAGAAACCATAACATCCAAACAAAATTAACGCTAATACATAAAAAACGGGAAATCAGAAACGAAACAGAAACGAAAATAAAAATATAATCTAGGGATTACCCTTCAAGTAGAAACCCTTCTTCTCAAACCTGCTAATAATCTCACCAACTTGAAAAATAAAAACTTGTCAGTCAGAAATTACTTAACTTGGTGACTGTGGTTATTAAAAAAAAATACAAAAAGTTTAGATTTAAGCACAATCTTCATACCCCAGAAGCTTGAATTTCAAAGAAATAACCAAAACTAATGAATATCAATAAAAGGGGTTAAAAATTAACAATTTTTAATAAGAAAATTGAAGAATAAACAATACCCATACCTTGAAGTTGGATTGTTTGAGAATAGGAGCATCACCGGTGGCTCTGAGATGAACAACCACCATCACAAAAGAATGAAAATTAATCAAGTTGAGAGAAAGAAAAGAAAATTTTGGATTATTGATAAAGAAGAAGAAGAAGAAGAAGAACAAGTAACCTTTACGAACAGAAGTTGGAGATTCAGCAACCATGGGATCACGAACCTCTGCTTGCTTGTTGAACCTTTTTGCTTGGGTTAACGGCAGAGGAGAAGAAGAAGATCGACTGAGAAGAAGAAGATCGCGGTTCTGGTGGTGGCGGTTGTGGTTGCGGTGGTGAATGATGAGATGGTGAAGGCAGAGAGAGTGAGAAGGAGCGTGAGAGTGAAAGAGAATGGAGAAGCAGCAACAGAGAGAAAAGAGAAAGGGGGTTGTTCTTCTTCTGTTCCTTTTTTTCTTCAATTGGTTGAAAGTAAAGGTGGAATAGAATTACATGCAGACATACATCTGTCCTAAACAAATAAACATGTGTCAATAAGCAATGGGAGTATGAGAATATATGTGTGTATCATCTATTTGTCAATTCAAGGCATTACATATGCATCACATCATGGATGCCATCATCCATTAGGGTTTCAAAGTTGCAAGTAGGGTTTCAACCCTTACCTTTAGTATAATAGAAGATAGAAGATGGGGGATATATTTTATTTTATATTTACTTTTAAGTGACTTTTTTTTTTATTTTGCTTATAATTTAGAATGGGAGATATATTTTATTTTATATTTACATTGAATAAAATATTTCCCGTGCGCGCACGGGTATAAACACTAGTTGTTTTTATATAGATTCATAGTTTCTGGTAAAATTTATTTTAATTGTAAGGTTTATCTAATATGTACTATATATAATATTGCACATATTAATGTAATTAAAAATAATAATTTTTTA
The DNA here is from genome assembly GCA_030408175.1 of Trifolium repens. NCBI lineage: Eukaryota > Viridiplantae > Streptophyta > Magnoliopsida > Fabales > Fabaceae > Trifolium > Trifolium repens. The sequence goes on along the minus strand of CP125845.1, from coordinate 31,965,638 downwards.
TTGAAAAACAACAATTATTTATTAAAAAATTATATTTAATATAAAATGCAAAAGTTTAAATATACAGTTACTATTTTAAACTTTTTAACATGTGAAAATTGTACATGAAAGAAAATCTTTTAATTAATATCTACAAAATAGTAGCTTGCAGATGAAGTTTAATAAAAACACACTAGTTTTTTTTTATTTAATTATATTATCAAAAGTTTTCAAAAGGATTAGTTTTGTGAATATTAAGAAAAGATAATTGGGGTCGTAAACAATTTAATGGAAGAAGATGAATCACGTCATCACAGAGAAGAAACCTTCAAGAATCAGATTCATCTAATATAATGACAAATTAAATATCTAATAAAAGTCAATAGATTCATGTGAATGCATGAGTCTCAAAACTAGTTATTATATACTTTGCAAACAACATTAGGCACCTAATCTGCTTAATAATCCCGCCTAATTATTAATTAAGCCCGCTTATCCATTCAGCTTCTTCTCTCAACTCTTCGTCTATCCTTTCTATATCTCCAGCTGTAACTTAAATGAGGTTCATTAAATTTTCTTAAGAGCATCCTTAGCGCAGGTGTACCGGTCAAAATAATCTAGGCCCAATTAACAGGAGGCCCAATTTGCCATGACCCAATTCGCCTACACCAGGCCCACTTCACCACCTCAAGTACCAGCACGTGCCCCCCATGTGGTCCACGATCTCCCTCTAAAGCTGAGTACCATGCACGAAACATGTGAGCAAATAGCGGTTAAGAGGAGTGGCGCTAAATATACCCTCCACTCTCCCTCATGGAGGATGGTGGAGCTCAAGGGTAACCGTCAAACACCCCATTACCTGAGGAGAGATCATGGGATCGTGGGGATGAGCTGGAACTGCTTTCCTAGCTCTATAAATACAACCCCCAAAGCAAAATTAAAGGACTAAGCAATATCACAATCACACACCATTGCATAATCATAGCACTTAGCAAATATACACCCCCTAGTGTTCTATCAGGAACATTTGGCACCCATCGTGGGACCCTGGTAAAACATTTCCCAGGCCTCAAGTCCTAAACAAAAAACCTTTGCAGTTATGGTTGGAGGTACTCCTAACAACGAAGGCCAGCAACATGCAAATTTACAAAGCGCAATTGGAGAAATACGTCGCCTCCAAGCGGAGGTCGCCGAAATACAAAAAGAAAAAGCTGACGAAATAGCCAAAACAGCAGAAGAAGAAAACATTGAGGTTTCACAACCCCTCGCTCAACAACTATGGGACGCTCAGGTTCCACCAAACTTCAAAATTCTGCAACTCCCAAGTTTTGATGGAAAAAGCGATCCGCTAGAACATCTCATGGCAGTAGGAACTCAGACCGCCATCCTTGGGGCAGAAGAACATTTGAAGTGCATATTGCTGTCAAGCACATTCAAAGACGCCGCTTTAAGATGGTATATGAACCTCCCCAAAAATTCAATAACGGGGTACCAAGATTTCCATAGGAAACTCATCCACCAGTTTGCAGGAAGCAAACACGTTCAAGTTACCGCCACAAATATGTTCAGTCTGATGCAAAAAAGTTCTGAAACCCTCAGGGAATATCTAGCAAGGTTCAGCGAAGCCACCATCAAGGTCTCGAACCCAAATCAAGAAATGTTTGTGGCTGCCTTCCACAACGGACTGCGCGCAGGGCATTTCAACGAGTCGTTGGCCCAAAAACCCGCCGAAACCATGCAAGAAGTAATGAAACGAGCGGAGTGCTATATTAAAGGCGAAGAAAGTAACGCTGAAAAGCGATCAAGGGACCATAAAGAGAGAGCCCCGGAATCGGGGAACAACAGATATCCGGAATACCAAGGGCGACACTGGCCAAGGAAAGACCACAGAACCCCGCGAAACAACGGAGGCTCCTATTACCCTCAGAGGAAGATGGCAAAACCCTTCGAGGAATACGCACCACTCAACAGGGCCAGAGTCCACATACTCGACGAAATCCTGCAGGCGGGATTAGCAAAGCGCCCACCTCCTCCAGACCGCCACTATACCATGGGGCGAAACGAACACGAGTGGTGCCACTATCATCGCTGCAAAGGCCACGACACAGAAAAATGCTTCCACCTCAAGGATCTAATAGATGAGCTGATAAGAAGCGGCCACCTCAAGAAATTCATAGAGAGAGCAGCTCAAGAAAACAAAGCGAGACAAAGATCGCCTAGGTCACCAAGATCGCCGCGCAACCCACCCTCAGAGGACGCAAGGGGAAAAGACCAACCCAGGATAGCAGTGAACACCATAGCTGGAGGTTTCGCTGGCGGCGGCAATTCCAACAGCGCTAGAAAACGATACGTAAGGAAGTCCGAAAGAGAGTCAGGCGTGCTAGGGCATGTGTCCTTTCCCCCAGCCCCAGACTTGTCCTTCTCACCGAAAGATGCCACGGATATTGTCCCACATGACGACGATCCTTTGGTAATCCAAGTACAAATTCTCAACTGTGACGTCAAGCGAGTATTGATAGATTCAGGAAGTTCGGCAGATATTATGTATTGGGATGCGTTCAAGGCAATGCAACTCGCCGGCGAGCAGCTACAACCTTACCACAGGACCCTAGTAGGATTCACTGGCGATCAAGCGGAAGTGATGGGATATATCACGCTATTAACAACCTTTGGCGAAAAGGAAAGCGCAAAAACCATCAAGGTAAGGTACCTGGTAGTAAGAACTCCTAACGCGTCCTATAACATAATCATTGGAAGGCCAGCATTCAACGCACTCGGAGCGGCGATGTCTACGCTGTATCTCGCCATAAAATACCCTTTGGATAACGGCGGAGTAGGAACGATAAGAGGCGACCAGATTCTAGCACGCCAATGCTACGAGTCGAGCCTCAAGATAAAGAAAAAAGAGATGAGCATGTTAAGCGTACACAACACCAATACACATGAAGTAGCGGAGCTCGACCCAAGAGAAGATTTCCAAGAAAGAAGAGTCAGTCCTATCGAGGAATTAGAGGAAGTTCAAATTGGCAAGGAGCAACACCAAACAACTAGCATTGGCACCGCCATGGGCGAGGAGGAAAGAAGAAATGTCCTAACCATTCTCAGAGAAAACGTAGACCTTTTTGCTTGGAAGCCAGAGGATATGCCAGGAATTGACGAAACCGTAATCACTCATAAGCTAGCCATTGCAAGCAACGCTAAACCAGTCGTACAGAGAAAAAGGAAGCAGGGCGAAGAAAGGAGAACGGCAGTGGACGAAGAAGTGGCAAAATTAAAAAGGGCTCAGTTCATCGAAGAAATCAAATACCCAGAGTGGCTCGCCAACGTAGTAATGGTAAAGAAAAGCAACGGGAAATGGAGAATGTGCGTAGATTTCACCGATCTTAATAAAGCATGCCCCAAAGATCCTTACCCTCTGTCTAGCATTGACAGACTTATAGACGGGGCCTCAGGATACAAAACCCTCAGCTTTATGGACGCATATTCCGGCTACAACCAAATCAAGATGAATGCAGAAGACGCGCCAAGCACCGCCTTCATGACAAATACCTGCAACTACTTCTACAGAGTTATGCCTTTTGGGTTAAAAAATGCAGGTGCCACCTACCAGCGCCTAATTGATCGAGTGTTTGCACAGCAGATCGGAAGAAATTTAGAAGTCTACATTGATGACATGGTAGTCAAAACCCCTGAAGAAGGGGACCACAGCAAGGACTTGGCAGAAATCTTATCTTCAGTCAGAAAATATAACATGATACTCAACCCAGCAAAATGTTCTTTTGGGGTTCAAGCTGGAAAATTCCTAGGTTTCATGCTTACAAGGCGAGGAATAGAGGCGAATCCAGAAAAGTGCCAAGCAATAATAAACATGTGGAGTCCAACGTCGGTGAAAGAAGTACAACAGCTAACAGGGCGAATTGCAGCATTATTTAGGTTCTTATCCTGTGCCGGGGAGAAGTCCTGCCACTTTTTCGCAGCACTCAAGAAAGGAGAAAGATTCACATGGACAGAGCAGTGCGAAGAAGCATTTGGCAAACTGAAAGAGTTCTTGGCATCCCCACCCGTTTTAGCACGCCCCCAGCAGGACGTGCCCCTGCTGCTGTATCTCGCCGTATCGGATAACGCTTTAAGTTCCGCCCTAGTACAAGAAGTTGATGGCGAGGAAATGCCCATTTACTTCGTCAGCAGAACGCTTAGAGGTGCAGAGCTCAGATATTAGAAACTTGAAAAGCTATCGTTGGCAGTAATAGTAACCGCTAGGAGACTTCGCCAGTATTTCCAGAGCCACAAGGTGATAATTAAAACAGATCATCCCATCAAGCAGGTACTCAAGCAGTCGGATTTAGCAGGAAGAATGGTGGCGTGGTCGATAGAGCTGTCAGAATTCGACGTAACATTCTCGCCCAGAGGAAGTATCAAATCACAAGAGTTAGCAGATTTCGTCCTCGAAATGACTTCCCCACCAGAAGAGGAGGGTAAGCTACCTTGGACCCTCTCAGTCGATGGCGCCTCGAACATAAGAGGAAGCGGAGCGGGCGTAGTCTTGGAGGGACCTGACGGAGTACTCATAGAGCAGTCACTTCGCTTCGCCTTTAAAGCTAGTAACAACCAAGCAGAATATGAGGCTCTAATAGCCGGGATGAAATTGGCAAGGGAGATGGAAGTTACGGACCTGCGAGCAAAGAGCGACTCGCAGCTAGTAACCAATCAGGTATCCGGAGATTATCAGACTAAAGACCCACAATTGATTAAATATCTAGAGAAGGTACAAAGCTTAGCCTCACAGTTCGAGCATTTCGAGCTCATCTATGTACCAAGGGAGCAAAACTCCATGGCGGACCTTCTTTCAAAGCTCGCCAGCACCAAGAAGCCAGGGAACAACAGGACGGTCATTCAAGAAACAATAGCTAAACCAAGTGCTGAAACAACTGAAATACTAATGGTTGTGGAGGCAAGTGATTGGCGACACCCTTTAATCAGATACCTCCAAGATGAAACTTTGCCCGAAGAACAAGAAGAAGCAGCCAGAATAAAGAAAACCGCATCACACTACGCCATGATAGGTGACAAGCTTTACAAAAGGGGATTCGCAGCCCCAATGTTGCTCTGCGTAGGGGAGCTGGAATCCCAGAGAATCTTGAGAGAAATACATGATGGATCGTGTGGAAGCCATATTGGTGGAAGATCGCTAGCCGGCAAGGTCATAAGGGCAGGATTCTTTTGGCCAACAATTCTATCAGATGCAAAGGGCTATGTCCGAAGCTGCGACAAATGTCAAAGGTATGCCGAGCTTCACCACGCCCCAGGAGAACCTTTGAAGACGGTAATGTCCCCATGGCCATTCTACATGTGGGGAGTTGATATTTTAGGGCCTTTTCCCGCGTCACAAGGCCAGGTCAAATTCTTGCTAGTGGCAGTAGATTACTTCACCAAATGGATTGAGGCGGAACCAGTGGCCACCATATCGGCGGAAAAGGTAAAACATTTTTATTGGAAGAAAATCATATGCAGGTTCGGGCTACCCAAATTCATCGTCTCAAACAACGAAACGTAGTTCACCAGCGAAAAAGTCATCCAATTCTGCGAAGGGTATGGCATCAGGAACACTTTTGTCACAGTGGAGCATCCTCAAGCGAATGGTCAGGCGGAATCAGCGAATAAAGTGATCTTGAAAGCCATAAAAAGGAAACTAGAAAGAAGAGACAAGAATTGGGCCGAACCACTGGCAGCAATACTTTGGTCTTACCACACAGCAGTCCAATCATCCACTGGCGAGACCCCGTTCAAAATGGTCTATGGAACTGATGCCATGATACCAGTAGAAATCGATCCCCCCAGTTGGAGGCGAGAAACGACAACAACCGCAGAGAATAAGGCAGCGCTTGAAGAAAACTTGGATTTGCTTGAGGAGATAAGTGAGGTCGCCCATTTCAGGGAGTTTGCAATGAAGCAGAGAATTTCACGAAAATACAACACAAGGGTAATGCCCAGGAGTTTCAAAGAGGGCGACCTAGTACTCAAACGTCCGATGGGGAAAGATAAAGGAGGAAAGCTCGCCCCAAACTGGGAAGGCCCCTTCAGAGTTCACGAAGTTTTTGACGGAGGAGCATACAGGTTGGAAACACTCAGGGGCGAGGTGATGCCCAGGACTTGGAACGTATCAAACCTCAGGTTCTACTATAGTTGAACCAAATGCCAACATTAGAATAGCCATAGTTAGTCATTTGTCGTTTTTATTTTCTTTTATGTTACCTTCCATTCATCCAGTCATGTATGCATTTTTGAATCTTATCCATTAAATAAAAAGAGGCGATAGGACACTCTTTTCTCGAGGCCTATTGTCTATTCCAAAATTTTTGTCTTCACAGTTCATGAAACATTTCGGCGATCTCAAAGGCCAGAAGCCAATATAGCTAACAAACGTAAAAATTCTACGACACGCATAATATATATACACTACAAGAAAAAAAGCACTTTGCGACAGTCAAAATTGTAATTTGCGACCGTTTTAACCGTCGCAATTGTACATCTGCGACAGTTTCCAAAACCGTCGATGATTTCTATGTCGCAATAGCACTTTGCGACAGTTCTTAAAACCGTCGTTACAACTGTCGCAATTGATCGTGCAACGGTTTCAAACCGTCTCCATAGGTGTATTCAAGCACAACACTTTGCGACACTTACAAAACCGTCGCAAACATGTATTTTTTAAAACATTAATTTAAAACATTTTTTAGTCATTTTAATATCTAAATACATCATTAGAGTGGCTAAACATACAAAAATATCTAAATAGTCCCTAGTGATGTTGCGTCATGATATCCTCGGTGCTTGCTTGACTCAGAACACCTACCATTTTTTGACTCTTCTAACACCTAAAAAAAAAAAGTAAGTATAGATTAGACTACTTTAAAAAAACGAGAACAATTATCTATTCAAACACAAGAGAAGTTCCGACAGCCATACATATAGAAGACAATGACTCTGCGGCATATAATTCAACAAAATAATAGGTTCCTTTAAACATAACAATAATGGCATCTCTTTTCTAAACACTACAAATAAATTCTAAATTACAAAGACCTAAACACAATGGCATCTCAAAAAACATATTAAAACAAATTTGATTGGGGTGAATAATTAATTAGAAAAGTAATGCAATATATGATTTCTTTCAGTGCTCATCTAATTTTTTTGTGTTATTAAATAATTGTGTTATAGAATCCAGCCATTGGAGTTTTCTTCTCAAACAATGGGTGCTGGAAAATCATTGCAACCCATGAAGTAGAACTAACACTGAGATTTTGTTTGGTCCTGCATAAATATAGAGTATATACAGTTCAGTTATGTCATTGTAAAATTCATTCAGTCCAGAAATAGAGAACCTAGTGCACTGAACTGAATGACAGTCTAGTTAAGTTTCTTCTTTCCCAACCTATAAGTGGCTGCCCCTGGTTGGTTTTGTTTTGTGATTACATCGAATAAATACTCTAAACTACACCATGCTAGGAAGTGCCTATAATGTATTTAATACCTAATTAAAATTTTATCTACTGATCTTACTATCATACACACACACACACACACACACTCACATTTAACACAACTCAATATTTATCAGTCAAAAATTGTCACAAACATTTTACCTGATTTTCCCTACGGTTTTGCATTTACAATAAGAATGCAACTTGCTCCTTCAAGATATCAACATGTGAAGGGTTGTCCTTAAGCGAATCGATTTCAGCTTGCATTTTCTTCATCTTCTCATTAGCCTTGGAGGAAGATGTTGATCTTGCAAAGTGAGAAGTAGTGGTGAGTTGAGATGGTAGTTTCAACTTGCAATTGGTCCTGCATTTGTAAATGAATTTCATTCAAACAGCCAACACCTCATATTTGTATTCCAAATCAGTAAGAAACTCCATCCTTCACCCTTTAAGTTACCAATGAATAGTAAAGTCACAAATAATTTACTTGTAAATTTATAAACATAATTAGGGGTGTTCATTGTTCAATTCGAGGAGAAAAGTGAACAACACTCTCACAACAGTTTAAATAAACTGAACCAATATAGTTTGTTCCTAACTGAGTCAAACTGTCATAATAGTTCAGTAAAGTGGTTCATTTTTTCTGACCTGAACTGAACCAAAATTGGAAAACTGGGCAGCAACATTAACATTTAATTCCATATCAGCATCCAAAGAATACTACCAGCACTAAATTACACCATACTAGGAAGTCCCTATAACACAACTTCATACACACCTCAATATTTATCTACTAGTCTTATTACCATACACACCTCACATTTAACACAACTTAATATTTTTCAGTCAACAATAGTAGAGAAGTTCATATAATTGTTAAGACTTGATCATGAAAGAGAAGTTCCTATAAAGTCATCGGATATCCCTTATGGAACATCATTTGAGAGAACTACAAGGAGTAATGAATAGAAATTGCATCCAATAACTCGTTTTAAACTTGTAGTATCTCTGAGTGTGAGTGTACCCAAAATACTGCATACCAATAAAGTAATTGACAATATTGTCGATAGGACCATTACTTGTCTTATCATTTAAGCAAAGTCTTCTATACTATTACTCCAAGTCAAGTAATGGACTAGGATTCCATGGTCTTGATAGGGTTATCTATAACAATCGTGATAAGAGCCAAATATGATTTGGACCTTAAATATATCAAGAGCATTGTTGTTTAGTACAAATATTCGATGTGTCAATAAAATAACACATGACCTATTTGAACAATATACATGAGATGTATGTCGACCACTAAACATATTTGGTATATTGAGTTTATTTTACTTCATTAACATTGATGATTAAAATCATTAGATGTTGGTAGGTGTATGACACCAATTAGAAATCTTTGAATTTGTCAAAGAAATTCAACAATGAAGAAAATATAACTCGACAAAAGTATTTAAGTTATATGAATGAGTCATATCAGTAAATACTTAATTAAAGGACTATAATAACTATTTTATCACATCATGTTTGACATGATTTAAGGATAGTTTAATTATATATTGACTCTTTCTATAAATCTCTTTACTTATAATTAATCCTCACCCAAAATTAGTTCCCTTTTAAAATGATCATAAAGACACCATATGCGATATGGAGGTAAGAGTACCAAGTTTGTCTTTATGAGAATTTTGGATTAATATTTATTAGATAAATCTAATTCCAAATGAATGAATGAATAAGTGGAAATATCCTAAAGAAAGGGATATTGGTCCTATATCACTCTTAAGGACAAAAGGTTGTTTTGTTGCTAGGTTTGAAACATTCCTCTAGTGGGAGTGTGTCTCTAAAAAAGACAGTGAGAGTGATATAGAACTTGAATAAATTCAAGTACCACAAAATGCATTTATTTAAAAGGGAATGCAAACCGGTTCCTCAAGGTTGTTGAAGAACCATTGTTTTAAAGTTGCACAAATCCAAGATAAGTCTAACATATCACATATGGCTACAAGGTATGGTTTTATCATGGCTCAGCAATGTGATATGATTCTCATGGAAGATGAGTCTTTGACTTTCTAAAAGGTCGTAAGAAGATCTAGATTATGAGAAGTGGCTAAATGCCATGAAATCTCATACAAAATCCATATACACTAACCTTATGTAGATAATGGTTATGTCTTCAAGATGAGTAAGACTCATACGATGAAAGTGAGTATTCTTTTTGAACACTGATATGGATGGTATTAAGAATACCTTATAATATTTGATTGCTTCTGCTAAATGTTGTACTACATGTTTTGGTAGATGGATAACAAAGTTGCATTCCTTAATTGGAATGACCTCATATATATGTGTTGGACATATACGTAAGGGTTTTGTTGATCCAAATGATGCTAGAAAGGTATATAACTTGTAGCTATCTAATTTTGATTAGATAGAGTTCTCAGAAAATTAAATTATTGTTTGTTCCTTTTATGAAGTTTTATGAAAACAAATTAACAAGGACAAACCTATCTAATTTGATTAGATCGAATAAATTTGAATATTTGTTCCTTTTGAAAGTTTTGTGGAAAACAAATGAAGGACAAATATAAATCTTGTGCATACAAAGTTTTAGTGGGAGTGATAATATCTGATATCATATTAATCATCAAGACATTTTTCTTATACATGTGAGACATGACTAGGAAAATAACTCTTGATGAAACACTTAGGCAAGAATTCCTAAAGAGTTAGGAATAACCTATGTACCAAAATTGAAATTAGTGTTTGACACTAACTTACCTTCAAAAATATCCCTAAGGACCTTAAAGGAACTAAGGCCTATTTCTTGAAATAGATAGGTATGGGAAGGATCATTATAAGGAAGTTATAATGAAGGAAGTTTCCATACCAATGTATTGTATATCATGGCTGAATACAAGCATTGAAAGCTATAAGATAAGCTTCGTAATATGTTTGTTTCAGTTAAATAAGTTGAGTATTTAAGATTGGATCGTTTGGCTCATGATTGAGCTAAAGCTATGTTTCCGGTGTTACAAGTCACATTAATCACATTAGTGATGGTAATAGTTTAATCTTGCAAGAACACTTGAGAATAGATCTCACCGACGATTCATGAATATACTTAGACACTTATATATTTCGATAGAGATCGAAATAGAACGTTGGAAGATACGTAAGATACCAACATAGGAAATAGTTCCTTATCCACTAACAAAGCCTCTTGCGCAGTTGAAGCGTGATGGGCATACTAAGTCTATAGGTATTGAGAGTAACCTAGATTGGCTTTAGTTCTAGTGGGAGATTGTTGGAGTAAGCCCTAAGAGCCAATCTATTTTTATAGTATTTGCTTTAGGAGTTTGAATATAAATATGGCATTTCTTTATTATGTTTGCAAGGTTGCAAAATAATGAAGTCCCTAGAATAGAAAGTCCGTTTAATAATTAAGTATGACTTAATCATGAGATAATATTAAACATAAGGACACTATTCTTAAAGTATCCGTAGTCGAGCTTTGAGGTAAAGGGGATAACCTTAAAGCATAAACACTATTATGAAGATAGACTGATGATCACATCTCATGGATCATGGGATAAGGAGTTATCAAGTCTTGACGTAGGTATAAATATTAGGAGTAATATTTATACTTGATTGACCCGCTATGAGAGTACTACATGCAAAGTTATGCAAAGTGTCATAAGTTACTCTCATGGTGATAATGGTGTAAACCGCCCTTAGACCTGAAACCACTTTGTACCCTAGATGTGGAGTCAAGTACTTTGTTGCTGATCTAACGTTGTCCGTAACAGGATGACCATAAAGGCAGTTGATGGGTACTTCACAAAGCATGCTGAGGGACAGTAGTGACCTAGATGGAATTTGTCAATCCTGCATAACAGGATAAATGTCATGGGCCCAATATTGAACTGGACAAAGATGACACCAAGTATGCTTTATGTTCAATATAGACATAAAGGGCAAAGGGGTAATTATACACGCATATATTATCACTAAGGTTATGTTATGATCACATGTCAATTTCTCATAACTTGGGTAGCAATGATGTGTTGCTAGATACCGCACATTGTTTATTATATTAAATAAATGATTTAATATAATTGCCAACGTTATAGAAACCTACAAGGGTCACACACATAAGGACAATCTAATATTGAGATAATTGGAGGAACACCGTAAGGTACGGTGTACGTGCAATGTGATAAGGGTATCACAGTTATTTAAACGAGCAAGAACACCATAGGTTATGGTGGGGGGGGGGGGGGGCGCACATGAGTACTATTACTCATGGGGGGTGCGCGCCTTAGTTCCTTGTTTCTTATTGGGCTTTGCCCAATAAGAGATATCTTGGTGCCCAAGACAAGAGTTGTCTTAATGCACAAGACAAGAAATATCTATAAATAGAGACCTCTTGTCATTGCTCAAGACACACCAAAAAGCACAAGAATATTTTAGAATTGGTATTCCAAAATAATTCTCTCTCTCTCTCTCTCTCTCTCTCTCAATATTCTTGCATAGCCTTCAAACATAAAGGGCTAGCACTCTATTGAAGGTGATTGTCCGTGTGGACTAGCTAGAGGCGTTGTTCTTCGTCATCAACGCTCGTGATCAATCCGGTTCGTGATTAAAGTGTTGATCAGCCACCGTTCGTGAAACGAAAGAAAAGGATTTTCTACAAGAGGTAAAATCCTAAACACAAACTCATGCTCATTCGTAAGGATCTCTAAAGGAAAATTTTTATATTCCGCTGCTTTTCTATTGCTATTTTCCTTCAAGCACTACCAATAATCAAAATCTAGCACCAAATGCATAGATTGAGGCGAGGAACAAACACTAACAATGATTTTGAAGAGAAACATTGCAACAAACAATAATAAAACCTCCAATTTTTAGAAGTATCACAAAATCCCCAATTTTGTACATATAAAAAACCCTAACAATGACTTCATAACAAAAATATATTTCTTACGGTCTCAACTTCTAAATCAACCAACCAATTTAATATAATTAGATTCATATACAAACACACCCTCGACTCGACAGTCGACGACACAAACATAGCAGCAACACAGACACAACAATGATAACATCAGAACACGGTAGACAGAGAAGGAGGAAGAAGGGGAAAATAAACCTGGACGTGTAACGAGTTTGGTGACGACAACTATTTATCGAAGGCAACATCGATTTGAACGTGAAGAGCTTGAGCATAATGGTTATGATTAAAGAGAACGACAAAGTGATTAGAGAGAATGATTTAGGGATTTAGGAATTTAGGGATCGAAGGGATTGGTGAGGTGGTTGACGGCTACATTGAAGGGTTAGGGTTCTTGCTTGAGTTTTTCCATTTCAGTGAGTGTTTTTTTTTTTTTTTGGGATAAAGTGAGTGAGTTTTGTTTTATGTGAGTGACTGAAGTGAATAGTTTATTTGAAGGAGATTGAATATTAGAGCCAAAATTTCATCACGCGGTAAGGAAATTGGTGCTAGCGCCATTTACAAATAAAATACTGCGACAGTTGTAAAAACGGTCGCATAAACCGTCGTAATTTGTAACAGCCCGTTTTTCAAAGGCCAAAAAGGGCATTATTTTTTTTTTCTTTTTCAACTAACACTCAGAGTGCGCATAGAATATTTTCCAATGAGCCGGCATTCAAATATACAAAAGAACTCATTACCATAAGGTGCTTCGACAAGCAAAGTGTATTCCCGAATAATTACAATCCAAGTCTAAGTATTCAAATACTTACAACAAAACAAGTTAGACAACCCTATGCTAACCAAAAAGCACGGTGCACAAAACACACCGGCGCATAGTCTAACTATACTAAGCTTCACCACGTGCTCACTATAGCCTAGAACTGCCACCGTCATCACCACGACCTAACCCATCATCTGGGTGGGATGAGCCCGCAAATGAAAGAAAGGGTCACCACAAAATATATAGTATGTATATATATAACCGGTGCGAAAGATTGTACACATAACAATAATTCCACAAAACACAAGAGAAAGCTCTTAACCACCAAAGCAATTCCCACCAACGGGTTCATATAAGCAATGCACACATAGCCTATAATGCAACCTCTACAATGCGTGGTACTAACCCTAGCTACCACAATGCATGAGTTCCGGAACTGTAGGTCCAACCCCTACCAACACACCAACGAAATCACAAGGTTAAGGTGGATCCACTCCCGCAATCACACCCCATGGTCCACTCCCGCAACCATGTATCAAACTCAACAAAAACACAAGGTTAAGGTGGAGCCACTCCCGCAATCACACCCCATGGTCCACTCCCGCAACCATGTATCAAACTCAACAAAAACACAAGGTTAAGGTGAATCCACTCCCGCAATCACACCCCATGGTCCACTCCCGCAACCATGTATTGAACTCAACTAAATCACAAAAGATTTAGGTGGATCCACTCCCGCAATCACACCCCATGGTCCACTCCCGCAACCATGTGTTGAACTCAATAAAACCCTATAAGAATCAGGTGGGTCCACTCCCGCAACCACACCTCGTAGTCCACTCCCGCCACTACGCACTAACAATGCATGAGCATACGATTCCCCATGTATACTAATGCAACAAATACATACCTCCATAGCATATGTAAACCATCCCAACCACATACATACATATCCAATCATATGTAACAAACCACAACAAACATACATACATTTCCAATCATATGTATTCACCCACATGTTCATACATATATCTCCAATCATATGCAAAACAACGCACGTATTGTAAACACTTTCTCATCACGAGAATACATAACACATACATGCCAAACACACAAACACGCATCACCGAAAATAACCAACAAACATGTTATAACTCAGTGAAAAGACAGAAATAAAGTGGAGCCCTTACCTCGGCAAGCTTCCGTTTACTACAACTCGTCCAAACAACACAACGCGCTTCCTAAAACAAGCAGCGTACCATCAATACATTGTTTCCCAACCAATCGTATTGAAACTAAACCAAAACCCCAAAAACCTAAAGGTTCCTAAGGAAAAATCCCTCTTTCGGACACCACACCAAAAACCACCATATTGATCAACACCCATGAGTTATTTATACTATTTTTAGGACCCAAAACAATTGTCAAAAGTCTTAAATAATTTGAAATGCAAAATGGCCGTTTTCTTGCGTTATAAGCCACACACTTTCCGAGTACCCGAAAAACTCGTTTCCAATCCCCGCCACTTCCATAAATTAATAAAAAGGGATTAGAAAGCTAAAAACCAAGTTTAGAAATCAGAATCCAAAATCTCAACTCCCAGAGCTCGCCCTGGCGAGTTGGTGGCGAGTGAAGGCAGTGAGGACTGGTCTTACTCGCTCTGGAGCTCGCCCTGGCGTGTTGTCATGACCTGTGACACTCGCCCCAGCGAGTAACCACTCGCTCAGCGAGTTTCAACTGTCATGACAGCAAAAGACAGCAACTCACACCACCTTTTTCCACCCAAGCCTAGTTTGATTCTATTAGTTCCCAACGTCTTTTCAAGGCACAAAAGCAAACCCTTTTCATAAGCAAGCAATTCATTTTCCGAAAGCTTGTTGGTTGCTTCGAGTGCAAGTTATTTGATTTTCATTTCCAAAATCAAAACCAAATCCAAGCACAAGTTTTATTACGGGCCTTAACCGTCCGGTAATCATTTTCAAACATGTTTTCAAAGTAAAAAGCAACTCCACATGTCACAAGAGTTTTGAACCACTTTGACCCCAAAAACACTACTCAAAACACTTAGGAAATATTTTCATAAACCCCAAAATATTTTTCATCGGATTTTCTAAAACAAAACCATACAACGCATTTCCCTTTTGCCCAAAGGTTCAAAGACAACTTTTCTTTTCAAAACTTTACAACTTAACCTCATGTTATTGATCAATACATAACCAACCAAAACCCTAACTTTTCACATGAGGTTTTTCACCAACTCATGGAAAACAAACATAACAAAGCCTACACATGCTTCCCTAAACCTCATGAACATCATTCATGCAACAAAAACCATGTAAAGTAACATTTCCTAACAACTCCTCATGAGAACATAAACCCAAAAACTCCTAAACTCTATAAGTCTACCAACCTATGAGATGAGAAGAGAGGGTTACCTTTAGAAAGTGATTCTCTACAATCTTCCTCAAAGCTTCCAAGCTTGAAATCAACTAGAATGGTGAGAAATGGAAGATTTTGTGAAGGTTAGAAAGTAGGAATGGAGTTTCACGTGGAAGAGAGAAAGAATGAGAAGATTTTGTGATGTTTCTAAGTGACCAAGTCACTAAACCTCCTTACTATGCTAAAACCTCTTGATAGCCAATCCACCCTTGGATCAAAGTCAAAAGTCCAAGCTTAAACCCTAGCCATTGGATCAATTTGCTTTATGAGAATTCACAAGACATCATCAACTCACCCATAACAAGTCTCGTACTCAGCTCTCGCGCGACGCGACGAACGTAAACCACAAAAACATAAAACCTACGGAAAGAACGTCTAACGTTTAACATTTCCAAAACTTATCGCCGAATCTTTTTCCGCGACTGTAATTTTCTTCCATACCTTAGAAAATTATTCTCAGAATATATCCTAACTCACGCAGATATATAAAACTCCCATCCGAAACCTCACTTAAAACAGACGCAGTAAGATTTTCCATCCGCGGGTAAAATCTTACTCGTTTTTCCAAAAACAAGAATAATCCAAAACTCGTTATTCTAAGACCACAGAAATCTCCTCATACTTAAAAGAGGACTACGACCCAAAAGTCTGTGCCTTTCCAGCGCACGAGCACAAAACAGGCTCCGTTTCAGCAAAAATCTCATTAATGTGACGATATTCACAAATTCGCTTCTACTAAAAACCCTAAAAACTTAGCCCACAATAAGGTTCCTTAGAAAATTGTACAGTAAAATCTTGGGTCTTACATAATTGTTATAAAAAAAGTACATTGCAACGGTTATCTTCAAAGGTCGCAATGTATGTGTCGCAAATTGACAATTTTCTTGTAGTGATAAAGCGACTTTGGTCGCCCAAACCGCCTTAGGTGCAATAAATTATTCAAAGCCGCCATATAAGACTACGGCCTTGGCGTGCAAAATTATTTAAAGCCATCATATACGACTAAGGCATTGATGTGCAAAATTATTCAAAGCCGCCATATAAGACTACGGCCTTGGCGTGCAAAATTATTTGAAGCCATCATATAAGACTAAGGCATTGATGTGCAAGATTATTCAAAGCCGCCATATAAGACTACGGCCTTGGCGAGCAAAGTTATTCAAAACCGCCAAATAAGACTACGGCCTTGGCGTGCAAAATTATTTGAAGCCATCATATAAGACTAAGGCATTGATGTGCAAAATTATTCAAAGCCGCCATATAAGACTACGGCCTTGGCGAGCAAAGTTATTCAAAACCGCCATGTAAGACTAAGGCTTTGGCAAATACAACTGTTAAAACCATCGCAAGAGGCTAAGACATAGACGCCAAACATCAGCGTCGACAAAAGAGCAAAAAGAACAATAACTTACAAACGGAGCACATCGTTATAAAGCACCAAAGCAAAGAAAATTTTATTAAGAGCCGCAATAGGCAAAAAGAGTACATCACGCCCGCCAAAGTTAAAGGCTTACATCGAAAAGATAAAAACAGAAAGAAATTACTAAACCCTAAAGGCAAAAAGAGTACATCACTTGGAAGGTTTACCCCCAAGGGTTTCACGGCCTCCCCTTTGGGTTCCACATTAATCTGCGACCCACCATCTTCTTCAGAAGTGTAACCACTGGGATAAAACTCCTGAGGATTGTAAGTCTTCAAGAACACATCATAATCTTCATCAATGTCGTCAGAACTGAAGGAATCCTGCGGAAGCGGGGGATTCTTCAACTTAACCTTCTTGGGGCCGTTTAGAGGCTTAGATTTTGACGTGGAACCCTCTGTTTTCTTCTTACCTCTCTGAGTCTTCAACTCCGCAACAGTGCTCCTCCTCGAGTTTTTTCTAGCCATTATAAATCTATGAATGAGTATCTGCAAAAATAAGAAGAGAAAGATCGTATTTATAGGCCAAAACCCCGAAACCTAAAGTGGGTAACTGAACTTCCGCAATAAATGAAAAGAACGGTTGCAACTACCTATTTATGGGGCGCTCGTTTCGAGGATAGGAAAAACAGCCACTAGAGTTGAAGATATCCCTTCAAAATATCGGTTTTCAAACAAACTATGTTATCAATTATGGGCGGTGTCCGATAACAATAAAAGTACGTGCTCTCGCCTACTCAACAGCATAAATTAAAAATAGGATAAGGCAACAGTTCAACAAAGAAAAGTTTTAATACTTCAAAGAGTCATATTACAAAGCCACCAAAGGGCAGTACCAAAAGACAAAATACAAATAAGATTACAAAATATTCCAGAGATAACAGCAACCACCAACAACTGAAAATCCTACGCCGGGAGGAAAGGCACCAATTTCCCATCTTCAACCTCCTTGAGGAAGTCCGCCTGCGCAAGGATATCGCCATCGATATCAGGAAAGAGTGCCCGAACCTGCTCTATAGCAGCTCGAAAGCCAGCTACATATTTACCAGCCATGTCCTCCTTCAGCTCGTCATTCTCCTCCTCCAACTCCTTCAAATCGCCATCTAGCCTATCCGCCGCCGCCTGAAGTTTTGACATGTCGTCGTCTCGCCTACCAGCATCTTTCCAAATCTTCACAAAAGCCACAATCATGGCGTTACGGGCCGTCTTCAAGTTCCTTTTGTCTTTCCTCAAAGCCGAAACTTTCTTCTTCTCCTTCGCCAATTGATCAGCGAGGTCCTCCTCTAGATCCTCTTTGGCAGCACCAACCTCTTTCTCCAGCTTCTCGGAGGCCTCTTTCTCTTGGCGGGAAAACACCATCTGATTCAGGGCTAAGCACTTCAAGCCAGTCCCAACCGCTAGCTTCCGCAGCTCCTCCAGGCTCATCGCGTCAAGACGAGACGAATAACCCTTCAAGTTGTCGGCCACAAAGGCGATAAGGTCAAAGTCCTCACTCCAAGTAGGAAGAGTCTCCTGCTTCGAACTCTCCCCCTCTCCCACAGCGGAGTTAACGGCCTCGCCCGGAGGTTCGATAGGCTTAGCAAACGCTGAAGCACGGCTGCGGGTCGTCCGTCCACCCTTCACCAAAGGAGGGGGTATCAGATTTTGGGGCCCGTCATCCTCGCCTTCATCTACATCCTCCCCCAACTTAGCGGCTTTGTTCGAGGTTGACGTCGCCTCTGCTCTTCTTCCCCTCTTCGTACCTTTTCCTCCAGCATCGCCCGCCACGATGACTTGCGATGTCGGATCCACTATAGCATCTGGTGTGTCCAGTTTTTGCTTCGCCCTAAGCAAGTAAGAAGCAAACTCGGCATCGGAAATCGTCTTCATTCTGCCTGTGAAAACAAAAAACAAGTATAAAGTTAGCAAAGAAATCCAAATATTTGTGGAACAAACAAGTTAAAACAAAGGGATAGTACTTACTCAGATATTCAACAACCCCGCTTGGGCTAGTCTCAAGCCTTACAAGATCCTTGGTACTGAGAATATCAAAGGAGTTAAGAAAGGCGACAGTCTCCATCTCAAAAGGAGACAAATGTGCGGTATTAGGACCCTTGACCAACCTAGGGTTCGGAGACCAATAAAAGGGAAATAAAGGAGTCACATCGCTATTATACATCACGTCTTGACAGTTAGGACCCCCACGTATCCTATAAAAGGAATCCTGATAATTTTTAAAGTTGTTGGCATATAAGGCGAAGAGAGTCCTATTAGGTAACTGACTACGGTCTGGCAAGTGCACCAGTCTGTCGTCGAGTAATAATTCACACTCTAGGTGTCTAGAATGAGTTCGTATCCACAGGGATTGTGCCGCAGCTTTACTAGCGTTATTTAAGTTTGTGATAGTTTGCATTCGCTTTGGTTTTTGAAAAGGTTTTTATAAAAATAGCGTAATGCTTTGCAGAAATATAAATTGCAGAATGTATAAATAATAGATTCAAGAAATATAGAGGCTAGGTATGGTGGTTGGACTCCCTCCCTTCTTCATATTTGGCATGATCGGTGTATAACATAGTTACTTAGATTATGTTTGGCGGTGAATTCTCCTTGTTGTAGTAATACCTTACTATTACACTATGTCTATTAAAGTTTCCCTACATTAACAACTAAGGTACCTACGAGAGCCTAACCTCGATGTGTCACATACCTTAATTACTAAGTGAGTTGTTTATAAACATGCATTATAACCTTCACCAATTAACCTCTAGGTCCTAGTATCGGGCTGTTCATCTTCTAAGTGCTCAGATCACACCTAGTGCATGATTCCTCCTCTAACCGCTCAGTTCACGACTAGTTCAGGATGTTACCGTCTCTATACACCTAGCATTATTTACTACGAGTTCCGGACTAATAACAAGTCAAAACCTGATATCAATTCTATGGGCGCTCCTGCTTATCCGGCCAGATTACGAGAATACGTTAATAAAGTGCACGAAAGTAAATAACAAACATAATTACTAAATATCATTTATTATAACTTAGACTCAATCACAGACTCCAAATATTCATAGGGGAGTTCATCTTCTCCACCACAACCTAAGGCATAAATTATAAAGACTACATATTTAAATTACAAGAAATTATAACCTAAATACAAAAGCCTAAAGAAATCATACCTTGCTGAGTTAGTTTTCCCGTAAGGGGAGAAAACTATGCCCAATAGAGCTCCTCTGAACCTCTCCTTATAGTAGAGAGTGTTCTACTATTTCAGAATGAATAAAACAATGAATGGGAGGCTCTATTTATAGTTTTCGTAATGGGCCTCAACAAGGCATCGCAGCACGATAAGGCCATCGTACTGCGATGTGAAGATTCAGTTCAAAATTATAACTGATCCTGTGCATTTCATCAGTTTGGACGCCAAGTAACATCATCGTACTGCGTTGTATGACATCGTACTGCGATGGAATATTTTCTCAAGATTTTATTTCTTCTGATTGCTTGGCGTGCAAGGAGCTTTCATCGTGGCACGATAGCACACATCGTGCTGCGATGGAATGCTGTATTTCTTCACTTTTTGAGCTTTTTCTTGTCTTTTTGCATCTTGGACTCTGTCTTGATGCTTTTTCTTGCTTTTGTAGGTTTTCCTTCGTATTTGGGCCTGTCTTGGTCATTTTACTACTAATAATAATACTAAAAATGACGTAGAAATTCCTGTCATCAGTAACGCACACAACGAAACCAGACGATCAACAGTAAGACTCTTGACATGATAAAAAGAAAAGAAAACACCTATACTAGGCGTTAATCCCAAGGCAAGACAGATGATCTCGTAGGCTTTAGCAAAACCCCAACTGTTGGGATGAAGCTGAATTGGGGCGATGTTCAGAGTTTGAAGTAAAGAAACTTCAAAGGAAGTAAAAGGAAACCAAAGGTTGAAAGTTTGTACGACAACCCCGTACATCAGAAAATAATGAGGAGGATTAGGGTTAACTATAGTCACGAAATCTCCAGCATCTACAGGTTCTACAATAACGTCGCACTCCTTCCCGAAACCGGAGAACTTGATGGCCCCCCTAAGGGTTTGGACACTATCTGGAGAATGAAATTTGGACTTGGTAAACATCATAGCAGTAGAAGGTTCAAAAAGCACCAATTCCTTCCCTGTGAAAGACGAACGGGGAATTATTATACAATCGCTATCGTCACTCTCAGAACCACTATCACTTTCTATAATCGGAAGACCCAGCATCTCCGTCAGATACCTATCTTCATCGAGCGACCCATCCCTCCTGAGACAATGGAAATATATTTGTCGCTCGAGAATGGACCCAAGAGGAGGAATCGAAGACGATCCTCCTTCCTCATTACTTGGGTCACGAATGATAACCATAGTGCGAAAAATAAAGGACGAAAGGAAGAGAATCCAAAGAAGATGAAGGGAGAAAGAAGTTATACCTCGTCAGTAAACAACTCAAGCAGAAATCTTTCTGCGAACAAAGAGCGATGTAATTCAGAGTAGGAATAGGAGAAAATGCAGAAGAATACTCGAATAAAAGAAAGGCATATAGGATTCGACTTATATAAAGGGGGGAAAACCTTTCGTTTGTCCAAATGATAAAGGTAATTGAACCGTCTCAATACCCATTGGGTAATAGCATGCAAAATTGAAAGAAAACGTTACCGACACGTGCCCCCACAGCGTGGAATAATAAAAGGCATAGTATGACATCATCAAAATAACTTCATTTATCATTAGAATTCGTCATTACAATCATCAAATTCCCGCCAAAAAGAAACACGGAGATTACATAATTAATAAAGTACTAAAACAAAACAACACAAACAAAACTACATTAGGCCAGGTTGGCGGCATCTCTAGCGCTATCCCAAAGTTCTCCAATCTTCCTCCGGCATTCTCGGGCGACCACCAAGTCGCCGTAAACATTAGAGGCATCCTCACCATGAGCACGTTGGCGATTTTGTAACTCCAGTAACGTGCGACGTTTCTCCAACAACTTCGCAATATCATCCTTAATATCCTTCTTCAGCTGGTGTCTCTTCCTCTCCAATTGTTCAACCTCTGCCTGCACCTTGGCGTGTTGATGCTCAAGAGAGTCTTCCTCGTCAAAAGAGGCTGCCAAAGTACTTTCATACATGCACATCCCTTCCTTCACCAGCCACATCTCGTCAAAGATAGCGGCGTTTGTCCTCTGGCTGTGACAGCGCGACTCCTCCACCGCAGAAATGAAAGGAAAGTCCTTGATCATCCGATCCCGCAACGCCAACAAGCAATCTAAAAACTCATGTTGAGGCGGAGTCAGCCGCCATGAGTAATCACGAAGGTTTGTGACCATGGAAGCAAAATCTTCGTAGTCATCCATCAGATCTTCAGGATTCTGCAAAAGTAAGGTTCTAAGTCCGTCAATCAATGAAGCCACGGAAGAAGCCATGAATGGAGAAAAGCAGGAAGTGAGTAAGTGGTGCTAACTGGAAATGCAAGGCTTTCGCTTTTATAGAGGATAAGGAACGGGAATTCCTATACCTACGAAGAAGGAGGGAATATCGCATTTCTAAGCTCAATCCTGATAATCCATAACAGAAAGTTCGTAGCCCGCCTAAAGAATAGAGCTGACCCAACGACATTATCCTATCAGCACTACGCCTCCCCTGACCGGTCAAAATAATCTAGGCCTAATTAACAGGAGGCCCAATTTGCCATGACCCAATTCGCCTACACCAGGCCCACTTCACCACCTCAAGTACCAGCACGTGCCCCCCATGTGGTCCACGATTTCCCTCTAAAGCTGAGTACCACGCACGAAACATGTGAGCAAATAGCGGTTAAGAGGAGTGGCGCCAAATATACCCCCCACTCTCCCTCATGGAGGATGGTGGAGCTCAAGGGTAACCGTCAAACACCCCATTACCTGAGGAGAGATCATGGGATCGTGGGGATGAGCTGGAACTGCTTTCCTAGCTCTATAAATACAACCCCCAAAGCAAAATTAAAGGACTAAGCAATATCACAATCACACACCATTGCATAATCATAACACTTAGCAAATATACACCCCCTAGTGTTCTATCAGGAACAGCAGGTAAGCTATGGCAAAGTTCTTTTTGTAATTGACGTTAATTATAAGGAATCTTGCATTTCAACAAGCATGAGTTGGCACTTGATGAACTAAAACTTAGTTGTCGCCCTCTCCAGAAGCAACGTTGGCTATATTGAATCACACACATATAATATTATTATTTTATGCATATTAACGGCTATATCATTGAAGAAGATAACCAAATGCATTAATTAAAATCAACGGCTATATATTTAATTTTCTAAAGAAAATAACAGCTACATCATTTTTTACCTTTGTATAAATATTAGTAGTAATTTATACTTTTGTACAACCTATTTTGCCTTCTAAAATTTTACTTTATTTTGTTTCTTTTAATTTTCAATCATATTTAATTTATCAAATGGATCCCAATCAATGGAATCCTTTTTAAAATTATTTCCAAACCTCCACCGGTGACAATTCTCAAAATTTTCAAATGTGTCCACGATCATCGCTTCCTATTGGTTATGGGTACCAACGACATTGTAGAGACTCCTAAATTTTTTATGTATTATTGTTATTTATATTATTTTAATATTTATTTTTTGTCAGAAATTAATTAACATTTTTATGCATTTTAATTAAAATAATTAAATTAAAGTTAACATTGAATCAAAACTAATTATAAATAAAAATATAAACACATGGGGTCAAAATTTGGTTCTTTATAGTCAATCATCATTAAAATAAAAACTACTCAAATCAACAGTAAATTTCTTAAATTCTACAAATCACTTTGGGCCCATAAAAAGTAACATAGTTCATTCACTTAATTTACTCCCACTAAAGATGCTCTAACACAAACCAATGCATAATACATTTTGACTTTCCAACCATTCCCCTTCTTTCTTTCGAGCTTCAATTTTGTCTATGATCACCCCGCCCTCTGCATCTCTCACAAAATAGATTTTGTTCATCTCCCCTATCTCTTTGATCATGGTTTTGTGTTTTCTTTAGTAATCTTTTGATATTTATTGTTAGAATAGAAAAATATCGTTTAAGATATGCATAAGATTTCACTTGGTTATAAATATCAAGTTAGTATTATATTATTTCGTATGTAAATATTATATTTTAGGTCATTATCAATCATTATCAACAATATTTACATTTTCTTATTGTTTTTTTCCAATTCTTTCCCCTAAATACAACAAATTTCAACATCGTATCAAATTCATGGTATCCACATTGAAACACAATTCCGCTGCAACTTTTTCCGAGAAAAATTAACTCTCTATTATTGTTGTTTTTTGATATTAAAAATAATAATTTTCCGAAAATTGGAACCGAAGAAGATTACTGGCTGAGTCGCGGGTCAATACGCTCTCTTTAAGACGTTTCACGGTACTACTCAAATGGTGCAAAGCAGACAATCAACCGTGCCGCCTCCAGGATAAAACAGCCCAGTTTCGTTACTGTACCGATCGATTATTGCACTATAACGATCGGAAGGAACACCTTCTTGAGTAATTCGACAAAATTACTCGAAATTGATACAACAATATCAATTTTAACCGATACTACAATATCGGTTTCCCAACCAATGAAACACAAAACACAAATAAAAAATTATTTAGGTGAAGAAAAATTGGAGAAGAGGATTTGTTTCTTGTTTATGGCTTTTGTTTCTTTTTTTCACGTTGAGTGCGCAATGTGTCTGTGCAATGAAGAAGAATTCGTGATATATTGAAAAGGGGAGCTGACAACCAAAAAAACAACGTACAAATCAATAGGGAATCAATAGGGGACATAGAAATTAAGTGGAATTGAAACATATTAAAATCATGTTGGAATGGTTATCCATGTATTGATTTTGTGATTTATTTCATGCATAATTAACTAATAAAAATTAGTTAATTTTGTGACAAAAAATAATACATCACCTAGGTCCAAGTCTGACTTGGTCCGACGGCGTCGCGCGCATGTGATGATATTCGATAAGGTGTGTGCGGTTCTCCGTTCACAAAATGGGTACATCTTGAGCACGCCCCTTTTAGTCACATTGCGTATATAAACACTACTAATTAAGAGAGTGACTTAAGCAACGTGGGACTTGTTCCCACTATACTTTTTTTAATTCACACTCATTAGTTTCAAGTCCTACAAGACCAATGTGTTTATTCACTTTCATTTTTTAATCACAATGTTCCAACTTCCACACATTAAATGATCAACAAATCATTCATTTTCACAACAATTATTCTTCACATTACTCTTTATTCATATAAACCCTAGCCGTCATTAAGATTTCTTTTTATTTTGTTTCACCTTTGTGGTTCGATCTTTTTTCTTGCTTTTGCTTTGTATTCTAACCTTATTCATATTTCACCCTAACACATGCAGCCCACATGTCACTTTTTCCATAATCATTTACCTTTACCCACCGTTTTTTCCTGATTGCTCGTCAGTCTCTCTTGGTCTTATTTTGGTGGTCATTCCCGTTTGTGATACTTCGATCCGCGGGCCCCGTTTGTGATACTTCGATCCGCGGGTCCCGTTTGTGATCCTTTAATCAGCGGGTTCCATTTGTGATACTTTAATCTGCGGACCCCGTTTGTGATACTTTAATCCGCGTGTATTTTTACATAATTTGATATGGATTCATTTGCTTCGGCCGCTGCTCTACTACTTCTTTGGTTGTTGCTCTTCATTGGCTATGCTATCAATGAATTTAATTTTTCAGGGTTAATTTTGTAATAAGGGAAATGTTAGAATAGAAAAATATCGTTTAAGATATACATAAGATTTATATTATAGTTTTCTTTTTTAACGATATATCATATTATTTGCTTCGGTTCAACTCACACTCTTATTTTAATTGCCATCATCATCTCATTTGTTTTGGGTTGCTTTGCATATTGGAATTTGATTTTTGCTGCTGTCCAGTGAGGTAGTTTATACATATAGATATAGCTATTTGCATCATTCTGAACCATCTACTAACAATTAACGCTCTTCTTAAAAATCAATTAAAATATAATAAAATATTTTAAATTATCAATTTTAAGTATAAATGCTTTTTTGTAAAAGTAAAATATATTATGCAGTTCTTGTGAGATTGGCTACAATATAAAGCTAAAATAATTTGTGCAGGTGTAACATGTTGAACAAGATGTGTCAGGCATCTTGATATTGGGTAACAGATATGTTCCGAACAACATGTTGAAACGAGATGTCCCAAACATTTGGTAGGACATTTTGTCCTATAACAGCAGGCTGAAGATTTAATCTTATCCAAGAACGCAAATCTCTCCAAATTTGTTGCAAAAACGCGAATTTACGATTGTCAACTGTTTAAAGGTTTGATAACAAGGTTTGTTATCAAGCATATGTGTTAGATATGATTGGGAATCATAACTAACTTTTAAAAGGATTTAAATTACACTTTATCTTATAAAGTTTGTTTTAAACCAAATATGTTTTACAACAGAATCATATCAGTATGCATCTCAAATAGTCTCAAATCAAGAGGAGTTGCATGCCTATATAAAGAGACTCTAGCAAGCGTTTCAAAGCACTAGAATATTTGAAGATCCCTAGATTAAAGCTAAATTGCGAGTCAAAGAACTTATGCCCACTGTACAATGTTGTACTAACCTCTGAAACTTAATTAGGTGCTAAGGTTTAGAAGTTAAGATTGTTTGTTAATCACTTGGGACTAGTGATCATTTTGGGAAAGTGAGTAGGTTCTCATATCTAGGAGGAGTAGACTTTTAGGTAGAAAGACACTAGGATCAAGAAAAGACATACACAACAATATATTTTGTTGTGCGTTGTAAGACTAAGTATTAATTCGGGGTAGTGGTTTTCCTTTCCTTGATTGGTATCCCCTAGAGTAGGTGTGGTTTTCACCGAACTCGGTAAACAATTACTCGTGTCATTTATTTCTTTCTTTATTTACTTAAGTACCTTTATTATTAATCCTGCCAACCAATTGTCTTACCACTTGTCTGAGACATCTGGCAAAATATACAGTTATCCCAAACTTCCTGTAAGACATCTGTCCTACCAGAGAACATAATTTCATATTATAAGGGAACGCAAAGATTATTATCAAAGTTATTATATGCTTTAGAGAAATACTAGAGGATTGTTACATCAATCAAAAATAGTGTTTACTCAATTATAGCATATATATGCATAATCTTTTGCATTATAGTCATATAATTCTATATCCATGAGTTCTGCATCTTGCTAATAAAAAACACAATATATAAAACGAGGTTTCACATAGCCTCTACAGAGCGCCGCTATAGCAGCTTCTTTTAACTCCAGAGTAGCCACATATGAACAAGAGTAAGTTTCAAAAAATCCTTAAATTCATACATTAAATTCATACATCCATAATTGAATATAACAAAGCTCACAACAATTCTAGGAGATGAAGTTTGAGCATGCTGTAAAGAATTAAAAAATGATTGCTAGAGGACTTTTATAAGACTTGTGTTCATGGAAGACTTGTTCCAAATAGGCTAGGTTGCTTTGGTTCTTAGGCATTGCTTCCATTAGAAAATAAGTTATTTATTTATCTCATAAGAAGTAGTGGTTTTAACAATATTTTTTAACTTCCAAACTTGAGAGTTTTAACAATATTTATAAAAGTAACATGACTTATTACCGGACATGAGAGAATGCTTGTAATCCATAATCAATATTACAATATTTTATTGAAAATAACAAACAAAAGTAATTAAAAAACAAATAAAAAAAACTCATCAACTCCACTGAAAAGGTGGCACAACCCATATAGGAGGTGCCTTACCTTTGAAGTAGGCATTGTAAGGGCAATGAACACCAAAGTTCCCATGTTTAACGTTGTAGATTCCTAAATCAAAAGGGCTTTGAGGGTAAGGAATCGGTTCATCGTCAAAATAATTATCAGAATAGTAAATTGAGTTCTTATGTAGATAAATCGAGTTTTTTTTTTTTTGGGTACAAAGAGGCAAAAAAACAGAAAAAAAAATTAAAGGAAATTATCTAGTAAAACAAATCCCACAAGCATCTGCTAGCAGAGCAAGATTTAATTCTGCAGGTGGGATGACTATAGAGGAGTAAACATCAGTGTGAGTTGCCCCATGCTTAGCTAGGTAGTCGGCGCAGGCGTTGCCCTCTCGGAGAGTATGAAGGAGTAAGACCTGCCAATCTCTTTTCATAATATCCTTGATATTGTTGAGGATGGCTGCATAATATCTCTTTTTTGTATATGGGAAAGTTTTACTGTATAACATTTTTACCCTTTTTCCATTTATTTACACTGCTAATGTTAAGGTGGATCATCTTCACAAGTGGTCCACCGTGGAAAAGTGATTAATACTATTGTGAATGCATATGTCCATTGATTTTTCTTGATATTTAAGTTTGATGATTTATTAAAGTAGAAAATTTATTTAGAATAAAGTATACATAATATGTTATAAAATATTTTTAAAATATAAGTAATATTAATGTGTAGTTTCATGTAAAACTTATTAAAAGAATAAAGGGTAAATAGATTTTTACCCCTTGTAATTTTTTTTTTTGAGATTACCCCCTGTAATATTTTTTTTTTCTAGTTCATTTTATCCCCCCATGTTGGAAAAAAAAATAGGGGGGGTAAAATGAACTAGAAAAACAAAACAAAAAATATTACAGAGGATAATCTCAAAATAAAATATATAGGGAGTAAAACAAAACTCGTATACTTTGCAGGGGGTAAAAACCTATTTACCCAAGAATAAATTTGTTACTCTAGGTATTATAAATAGAGTAAAGTTACAACGAAAGATAGAAAATTTGAAATATTATTAAAATTGATAAGCACAAGTTTAATACTTGGTAGTAACCAATTCGTTTTCCTATTTTTATGCGTATTTATCTTATTCTTTCTACTCAAAAGAATTTATTGACTAATCTTTAAATCATCGTTTTATTGTTAGATTGGGTTTCTATCTTTCATCGTCGTTTATATTCCTATTTTTCTATTCCACGTATTAAATATATGAATAAAAAAAGTTTTTACAAGAATTAAAGATTTTATAGTAAGTACTGGTAAGACGTACGGGTAAAAACATAATTCAATAGAAATTAAAAAAAAATAAAAAAGTAGGTTCTTGTATTAAATTAAATATATGAATAGAAATAGTTTTTAAAACATAGTTCTAGTATCAAGACACCCATGCGAGACGCATGGGGTCGCGGCGTATTATTATAAGAATAAAAGTGCGTTTGGATGGAGGATTCAAGAAATTCAAGGGATTTTAAATACTAAACAATTCAATTGAATTCCCGTGATTTTCAAATTCCATTGTTTGGATAAAGTGATGAAATTTCATCAATTGTAAAATTCTTTATTTTGGTAATATCATTGAATTTCCTTCATTTGATTTTTTTCGAAAAAGTTTCGAAAAAGATCGAAAAAAAGTTTTCCGTAAAAAATAAAAAAAATTCCCAAAATAAATCGGAAACTTTTTTTTCGAAAAAATCGACAACTATCCCGGAAAAAATCGGGAACTTTTTTCCCCAAAAAAATATCCTAAAAAAAACCGAAAACATTTTTCCGAAAAAAATAGAGAACTTTTTTCCAAAAAAAAAAATCGGAATTTGTTTCCCGAAAAAAAAATCGGGAACTTTTATTCCGAAAAATTTTCCCGAAAAAAGATCGGGAACTTTTTTTCTGTAAAAAATATCGGAAATTTTCTCCCGAGAAAATATCAGAAACTTTTTCTGAAAAAAACTCCAAAATTGTTCAGCCGATTTTAGGTTTTTCAGCTATTTTAGGGTTCGAGTCGGATTTAGTGTCGATTTTAGATTTTTCGGCCGATTTTAGAGTTTTTGGCGGATTTTAGGGTTTAGGTCGTGTTTAAGGTCGATTTTAGGTTTTTCGGCTATTTTAGGGTTTGAGTCGGGTTTAGTGCCGATTTTAGACTTTTTTTTTTCTTTGATTTTAGGTTTTTCGGTTGATTTTAGGTTTTTCCATCAATTTGTAATTTTAAAAAGTGTATAGAGAGGTTGCGTCAAAAAAAAATTTATAGAGAGGAAGGAATTTCAAATTCCTTGTTTTTAGGTGTTATTTGAAATTCCATAAATTTAGTTAAGACAAAATACTCCACAAATTCCCTTCATTTTTTAAATTCTCCAAATTATTTATCGAAACAAGAAATTTTGGCAAAAACATTTAAATTCCCTCAAAAAATTACATTACCTCAAAACATTCCCCAATTCAAACACACTGTGACAAAATTCAATTATAGTATATATGCATAATGTTTTACATTATAGTCTGTGTAATTCTATATCAATGAGTTCTGCATCTTGATAATAAAAAACACAATAAAACAAAGGTTTCACATAGTGTCTAGCCGTCTACCGGACCCTATAGAGCGCCACTACTGGCCTCATCAAATCCTCTGATGATAAAAGCCATAATTGTATATAACAAAGCTCACAAGAGTCACAACAATGCTAGGACATGAAGTTTGGGTACGGCGTAAATATTAAACAATCAAACTAGAATAACAGAAAAGTTTCGAAGTAGTCAAATCAGAACAAGTGGTTTTAACAATATATTTTATAATTTATAGAAAATAACAAACAAGAGTAATTAAAAAAATAAATAAAAAAAGTCATCAACTACACTGAAAAGGTGGTACAACCCATATAGGAGGTGCCTTACCTTTAAAGTAAGCTTTGTAAGGGCAATGAAGACCAAATTTCCCATTTTTTACATTATAGATTCCTAAATCAAAAGGGCCTTCAGGATAAGGAACTGGTTCATCGTCGGAATAATTATCAGAATAGTAAACTGAATCTTTTTGTAGATATTTCGAGAAATATGAAGCTGATACAGACACTGGATCATTATCGCCAACAAATAAAACATTATCACCTAGACTCTCAAGTTTCAACAAACCCATAAGCTTGTCACCTTTGTCATTCAATTCCAACTTAAATACATGTAAACTGTTAGTACCTTTATTACGCCTGTTCTCAATAGATACGAACCTTCTCACCATCCACAACTCTCCCTCCAACGACTTCACTAGATAAGTGAGTGGGGAATAAGTTTCATCATCGCTTCTTTGTAAAAGAACATTTGGAATTTTCATGTCCATACCATAAGGGTCACTCGAATAAAATAGTTCAAAGGAGACAATTTTTTTCCAACGAGTTACAGCATACACTAAACCTTTGTAGAATGTAACATCGATGAAACCAAAATGGTTAGTGTCTTCTATGTATGTCCAAAAATCTTGTCCTGCTTTTATGAAAGCAAGACAATAACGAGTAGTATATATTGCTGCAACCACATAATCCACTGGACTTGATATTGGATCAGCTGACAAAGTAACCTTATGCACGTTGAATTCACAATAATTTGGATTTGAGTCAAAAATATCAATGCGCGGCAAAATAATAGGAGCCACGTTCTTAAAAGGATTCACCCAAGTTATGACATCTTTTTCGTCTATGGTTGCGAGCCATCCATGACTTGAGCCACAACATCTTTGTTTGTAAAGCATTGCCAATTCAAATGGATACACTCTATTTGCTAGTACGCTATACAAACTTCGCTTTTCGGAAGTATTCTCTATAGGGATCATTAGCATAGGAAGTATATTACCTCTAAATTGGTGGTTGTATTGATGATTAAGGTTTGCAATTGAGTGCCAATTTTTGCAGACGGAACCAAACCAAATGTGATCAATTGGTTCAATTAACTTCTCAAGAATCACGTTGAGAGCAAGTGAATCCAAGTTTGCCCAATCTTCTTTAATGGCCATTCTTCTTCTAAGGGTTTTGTTTTTTCTTTTAGAAAGACGCAGTAGTTCTATATAATATTAAAAAGATTGAAATTTATTTATTTTTATAAGAAAAAGATTGAAATTTTTAATATAAAAAGATTGCATCGGTTTTATATTATTTGCCACGCACATATCTCTCTGAAGATTTTATTATTAAGTACGAGTTTGTTAGCAGAATATCTTACGAAAATAAATTAAAAGTATCATGTCCCATTAAAAATAAAATCAAGTTAAAAACATTTAAAGATTTTCTCATAAAAAAAAAACATCTTAAAGATATTTTTTTAGGCAATATCCTAAATATTATTTTAAAAAAAACTTGGAGATAGGTAGGGAATTGTTAAATAAGTTCTTTAAAATAGTATTATTTTAACAAAATCATTAGTGTTTTGTGGTGAATTATTTGATACATTTTTTTTATAAGTGTGAATTATTTGATACTCAACTTACATATCGTTGGATATATACCGGTACATTTAGAGAAAAAAAATCATTTAAATTATGAATATTTTAAATATTTATTTTTAATAGAAATTTTTTTAAATATAAATTAATACTGTATAAAAATATACCATGACATAATTTTTTTGTGTTAATTCTCTGGGCCCTAGTGATAAAAACAAAAACCTAAATTAGTTAAGTATGAAAATCTTATGGTTTGTTTGGTTTAAGGGAAACAAGAAGGAAAGAAAGGAGAAGGAGAGAAAGTTTGAAGAATATTCTATTTTCCATTGTTTGGTTTGCTACCATAAAAGGAAGGAAAGAAAGTTTTGGTATGGGGCCCACTAAAAATGTAATCCGCCCAAAAGTGGACGGAAAGTGGTGTTAGGCTTGCTTTTTGCTTAAAATGACTAAAATGCCCAACTTTTTTAAAAAAATTACAACAACTTTGCACACCTTTATTTATTTTATTTAAGGGTATCTTTGTCAATTTATATTTACATATCTTTCTTTCTGTTAGCCCATATTTTTACTAAGTTAAAATATGTTCTAAAGGCATGACTAAAAATAATAAATGTAATTCTATTTAATTATTTTACTATTTTAAAAGTCATTAAAGAAGTTTGGTTTTCAGAGCCAATGAATTTAATGAATAATCATGCATGAACATATCATCAAATGTTCTATCTGGAACATTAGTCTTAACATTGTTTTCTTCAGGGCTCTTTCGACTTGGTCGAAATGTCTATAAGGTTGAAGCATTCGCTGTACAGAAGAAAAGTGTGGACTTAGCAGAGTATTCAAGAAAAGCATTGCTATTTCGACTTCGATGGAAACAACGGCTAAATCAAAGAATAAAGGAGAATTCAAATTCAAAATACATGTCAAGACACGCGTCCTCTCTTTAGTTAACTTAAACGTTATTAGCAGTTAGGAATTAGTGTCTATAAATAGTTTAGTTCTGTGATCGAGCAAAGGGTCACAATCATTATACAAAATCCTTACAAAACTCAAGGTACCCATGTCAACGCGAGAAACGAGTTCGAAAGGGAAAATGTATGCAATGTGTACCATTTGCTTTTCTGTAAACATTTATCTTTGAATGCAAATTTACAGTTCTTTCGTTTTAATTCAAATTGTCTTTATTTCGACTCAATCTCCCTTTCTGTTTATTCCTTAGAATAAGCATTCTTTCTTGCGATTCAAGTTACACAAAAATCATATTTAAAGCATAAGAACAATGATGAACACTAATTGTTTTGAAAATATAAACAAAAGCACTATGTCCCGAGATTTACTAGTTGATCTCTCTTGTAATAACTCAAACTAGCGTTGTTTACCAAATTTCACAGTAAACAAATTGGCACGCCCAGTGGAACTGTGTGCTTTACGTTTAAATTTTCTTTAAAAAAAATTTAGTGTAAGATTAGTTTGTTCTGTATTCTAGTTTGTTTCCAGAAGTTTTGTATAGTGTATGCTTTTAAGAAACGGGAAGTCTCTTCCTGAAATGGTTAGACCACCACCCAGAAATACAAGACCAAATATGGAAAATCCAATTGGAAACAATAATAACAGTGGTTCGAATCCATCAACCACTTCGAATGTCTCAGAGGCTATAACCTCTCCTGTAATCAGTGAGGCTGTGACCAATGTGATAGGGGCAACATTATCTGCCCCAACATCTTCTGTGATAAATGCCACAATGGCAATACCATCATCCACAGTGGCACCTTTGACAACCACAGAACCCATTTTGACTTTGGTTCATAACATGGAGAATAATTTCTCCCCAAACCGGTCAAATATTAATGGGGGTGGTGCAAGTTCGTCCACGTTTCATTTGCCCTTCTCCCAATTCATGAGTCAAGGCACTAACAGGAATTACCAATATGATATGCCTACTACCATGATGCAGGGCTTACAAACGGGTTCTTCGTTATTTTCAGAGGCAGCGCCAGGCGTGTTTGTCCCAAATAATCAAACAGTTTCTGGTTCTGCAACTCGAAACAACGTACCTGCATTGACTAATACTGCCTTGATGGCTATGAGGCAACAAATGGATGATAGTAATCATGATATGGTTAATATGTTAACACAACAGATTGGTACAGTGTTTAATCCTTTAATTCAAAATACTAACCAAAGTTACCAAGTATTAGCCACACAAATGGGAAGAATTGCTGATTTCTTTGGGGATCC
Source organism: Trifolium repens (assembly GCA_030408175.1). Classification (NCBI taxonomy): domain Eukaryota; kingdom Viridiplantae; phylum Streptophyta; class Magnoliopsida; order Fabales; family Fabaceae; genus Trifolium; species Trifolium repens. The sequence continues at coordinate 31,931,079 of CP125845.1, read as the reverse complement.
TCAAGTCCCTAATCAACAAGTTCCCCAAATTCAAAATGTAGTGCCTTTGCAAATTGCACAAACACCAAACAATGCCATGGTGCCTGCACAGATTAACGTGGCTAATCCGTTAAACCAAGCCCTACAACCTGCACCAGTGGTCGAGCCACAAGTGCAGCCTTAGGCACAACCACAGGTTTTGCCCCAAGTCGAACCAAATCCTGGAATCGTCTTGGTAAATAGGAACCAAAATGCTGATGACGTAGTTAGGAACGTCCAAAATAATAATTTTGCTGGACAAAATAACATAACAAATTTGGTCGAAACCATCCTGGCACAAAATGGTCTAAATATAGGTATGCATAGGCCTCATTTTGTGTCTGCCTTATCAGAATATGTGCTTCAAACAGAATTACCAAGGGGTTGGAAAATCCAAAAATTCACCAAATTTGCTGGTGATACTGGTGAATCAACTGTTGAACACATAGCAAGATATTTGACTGAGGCAGGGGATTTAGCAAACAATGAGAATTTAAGGATGAAATATTTTCCAAATTCTCTAACGAAAAATGCTTTCACATGGTTTACTACTCTTCCCCCACATTCAATTTTCAATTGGACTCAGTTGGAGAGGGTTTTCCATGAACAATTCTACATGGGACAATCTAAAATAAGTCTCAAAGAATTGGCAAGTGTTAGGCGCAAAACTCCTGAGTCTGTGGATGATTATTTGAATAGATTCCGTTTGCTTAAGGCTAGATGCTTTACTCAGGTGCCTGAACATGAATTGGTCGAAATGGCTGCTGGTGGCCTAGATTATTCGATCAGAAAGAAATTAGATACTCAACATCTAAGAGACATGGCCCAATTGGCTGATAGGGTTCGACAGGTCGAACGCTTGAAAGCAGAAAAGGCTAGAAACTCTAAGTATCATAAGAAAGAGAAGGTTGCTTATGTCGAAACCCATGACAATGACCAAGAGTATGATATCTCTTATGAGGATGTTGAACAAGGGGAAATAGACTTGGCAGAATTAAAACCTGGTCCCCTTTATATTTGCAAACTTTTGAAACCTTCAAATGGGAAAAATCCTGTTGAACCAAAAAATGATAAATATGTGTCAAAGACCGACACTTTTGATACAACAAAATGTGATGAGATTTTTGATTTATTGGTTACTGATGGCCAAATTGTGGTTCCTAAGGGTGTTAAAATACCCCCATTAGATATGAGAAAGAAAAGAGGTTATTGTAAATATCATAATTTTCTTGGACACAGAACCTCACAATGTGTACTTTTCAGGGACTTGGTCCAAAAGGCTTTGAATGAGGGAAGACTCAAGTTTGGTGAAAAGCCCAAGGCCATGAAGATTGATGCTGATCCTTTGCAGAATGCTGACACACTCTATGCTGAACCACAGGAAATCATGATGGTCGAAGCCATAGAGGTCACAGAAATGCAAACAGAAGAAATCCCTGAAAAGGAGTATTTCGAGAAAATGAAAGTAGTTTATCCTCGTGCTGAAGAGGATCTAATTGACTTTCTGAATAGGTGCAAACTGGAGAACAAAGGAGTTATGCTTTGTGCCCGTTGCAGTGCTGTTTGTGATAAGGAGGCTACTGAAGGCCTTAAAAAGTTTCAACCTGCAATAAATAGGCAGGGGGCAAACCCAAAACAGTACCAAGATAAAGGAAAAGGTATCCTGACTCGACCAAACAATCCTGTCAAAACTGGTCGAAGCCCAACTTTTCGACCTCCTAGTTCGATCCCTGAGGGGCGTTGGATGCACCAGGGAATGATGAGATTCAACAAAGGGGCAATGGAAGTTGGTGGCTCCAGTGGTACCAAACCAAACTACTCAGAGGATGCTAACAAATATTCATATAAAAATAATTACAAAGGAAAGCATCCAATGACTAGGACACAATGGCGTAGGTTCCAACGCCAGAAAAAATTGGCTGCAGCAAATGCTCAACCAAGCCAATACAAAGAAGTGGTTAGAAGGTCAACAAAGGAAAGAATCCTTCCCCCAATAGATGAAAACAAAATGGAGGATGATGATTTGCTGGATTCTGAGCCATATTTCGATGTCATATGTGTGGTTTCTATATTACCATCAGAATATGATGTCCAATCTGAAGTAACTGAGCTCGAAACTGATTTCGACCAGTTAGAAATGGCTGATCCAAAGCCAATGTGCTATTATATCATGAATAATGGCTGTATCGAAGAGCAACAAGCTACATTCGAAAAGCCAGATTTAGGCATGAAAAACCATCTCAAACCTCTCTTCATCAGAGCAAAAGTTGAGGGAGTTGGGGTTAACAAAGTGCTAATAGATGGAGGCGCTGCTGTTAACTTGATGCCTCTATCTATGTTGCCCAAAATCGGCAAATATGACTGTGATTTGTCAGCCCATAACATTGTTATGTCGAATTATGAAGGCAAGACATGATACTCTAGGGGACAATTCAGGTAGATGTTGCTGTGGGAAGCATAGTTCGACCAACCTTGTTCTTGGTGGTCGAATCCAAGGCAAACTTCAACTTGCTGTTGGGAAGGGAGTGGATCCATGGAGTGGGTGCTGTCCCATCTACCCTTCATCAGAAGTTGATACTTTGGAGAGAGGATGGTTGTGTCGAGAATATCGAAGCTGACCAGAGTTTCTGTATGTCAGAGGTGGATACCATTTCAAAACAAACCTTTGACAAAAACTTGACAAATATTTCGCCATGCTATGACAGGGAAAGCGCTTTCGAGCCTTCTGATAACGTTATACACTCTGTCAAACTCCACCCGACCCAAGGTTTCATTTGGGAAAGAGAGGAAATAGATGCTGCTTCCTCAGAAGATGGAGTAATACCACCAACTGGGTGGAATATCTACGAAGACTACTATGACTGAGTCCAATGCTTGGGCCAAGATTACGGCTTATATGGCCGAAACCAAACTAAATACGGCTTTGGAAGCTGATGATCAACAAAATATGGCTGTAGAAGCCAAAGTCGAAAAGGATGGCAGTCCTGTGCCACAAATTCAAAGGCTTGATTGCATTTATGATGATGAGCCCTTGGGGTTCGAAAGAGATCCATTAAATGAAACTCCAAAAATGCAAGCACAAGACCCTTTGGAAGAAATAGACATTGGAGATGGCTCATTGAAAAGGCCAACTTATATTAGCGCTAACATCACTCCTAATCTGAAGGACAAATTGGTGCTACTTCTTAAAGAATTTAGTGATTGTTTTGCTTGGGACTATAATGAAATGCCTGGACTAAATAGGGAAATGGTCGAACTAAGACTACCAATCAAGGAAGGAAAGAAACCAGTGAAACAATTGCCAAGGAGGTTTGCACCAGAAATTATGTCCAAGATCAAGGAAGAGATCGAAAGGCTGCTGATGACAGGAATTTCTACGTCCTTTTTAGTATTATTATTAGTAGTAAAATGACCAAGACAGACCCAAATACGAAGGAAAACCTACAAAAGCAAGAAAAAGCATCAAGACAGAGTCCAAGATGCAAAAAGACAAGAAAAAGCCCAAAAAGTGAAGAAATACAGCATTCCATCGCAGCACGATGTGTGCTATCGTGCCACGATGAAAGCTCCTTGCACGCCAAGCAATCAGAAGAAATAAATCTTGAGAAAATCTTCCATCGCAGTACGATGCCATACAACGCAGTACGATGATGTTACTTGGCGCCCAAGCTGATGAAATGCACAGGATCAGTTATAATTTTGAACTGAATCTTCACATCGCAGTACGATGGCCTTATCGTGCTGCGATGCCTTGCTGAGGCCCATTACGAAAACTATAAATAGAGCCTCCCATTCATTGTTTTATTCATTCAAAAATAGTGGAACACTCTCTACTATAAGGAGAGGTTCAGAGGAGCTCTATTGGGCATAGTTTTCTCCCCTTACGGGAAAACTAACTCAGCAAGGTATGATTTCTTTAGGCTTTTGTATTTAGGTTATGATTTCTTGTAATTTAAATATGTAGTCTTTATAATTTATGCCTTAGGTTGTTTTGGAGAAGATGAACTCCTCTATGAATATTTGGAGTCTGTGATTGAGTCTAAGTTATAATAAATGATATTTAGTAATTATGTTTGTTATTTACTTTCGTGCACTTTAATAACGTATTCTCGTAATCTGGCCGGATAAGCGGGAGCGCCCATAGAATTGATATCAGGTTTTGAGTTGTTATTAGTCCGGAACTCGTAGTAAATAATGCTAGGTGTATAGAGACGGTAACATCCTGAACTAGTCGTGAACTGAGCGGTTAGAGGAGGAATCATGCACTAGGTGTGATCTGAGCACTTAGAAGATGAACAGCCCGATACTAGGACCTAGAGGTTAATTGGTGAAGGTTATAATGCATGTTTATAAACAACTCACTTAGTAATTAAAGTATGTGACACATCGAGGTTAGGCTCTCGTAGGTACCTTAATTGTTAATGTAGGGAAACTTTAATAGACATAGTGTAATAGTAAGGTATTACTACAACAAGGATAATTCACCGCCGAACATAATCTAAGTAACTATGTTATACACCGGTCATGCCAAATATGAAGAAGGGAGGGAGTCCAACCACCATACCTAGCCTCTATATTTCTTGAATCTATTATTTATACATTCTGCAATTTATATTTCTGCAAAGCATTACGCTATTTTTATAAAAACCTTTTCAAAAACCAAAGCGAATGCAAACTATCACAAACTTAAATAACGCTAGTAAAGCTGCGGCACGATCCCTGTGGATACGAACTCATTCTAGACACCTAGAGTGTGAATTATTACTCGACGACAGACTGGTGCACTTGCCAGACCGTAGTCAAGTTTTTGGCGCCGTTGCCGGGGATTGTGTTTACAAAGCCTTACTAGATTTATTTAAGCTTGTCAAAAAAAAAAATTTCAAAAATACAAAAAAATTAAAAAATCAATAAAATCTTGTTGATGATTGTGGATTTTGATCTGTGAAAGTTCTGGCTAAGGATAAGTCTTGGTATTTAAGCGATCCGTTGTGATCCACCTCACTTACCTGAGAATTTTCATAGTGACAAAGACACATGAGACAAACCAAAAATAGTTTCACATTTACTTTTCCAGTGCTACTGAAGGTATTCATTTGTTGTGTTTGATAACAGGTATTCTGGAGTTAAAGTACGACCCTGAACCCGAAAGAACGTTCTTGAAAAGAAGGCGAGCACAAAAGCTTGCAAAATCCAGTAGTCTCAAAACAGAAGAAGAGTCTACCACCAAAGCCATGGGGGACGAGCCAAGAGTTACAATGGGAGATTACTGCAAGAGGACTGACACAGATCAGATCTCACTGGGATTCCAGCCGGCGAATCCAGCTAACTTTGATATTAAGGGCAATGTTCTTACAGGTTTGCGGGAGAACCAGTTCGATGGACGTACCAACAATGATCCTTGGGATCATCTTGCAAAGTTTTCAAAGACATGTCAGATCCAGAAGGTGCCGGAAAGGGTTACTGATGACCAGAAGAAGCTACGTTTGTTTGCTTTTTCTCTTACAGGTCCAGCTAAAGATTGGCTTCAATGCTTGCCAAGGGGAACGATTGCAACATGGAAGGAGCTTGAAGACAAGTTCCTGGAGAGATTCTTCACACACACATTATTCCAGAAAAGGAAGTATGAGATTCTAAGTTTCAAACAGCATGAATCTGAAACGCTGTGCGAAGCTTATGAACGGTTCAAACTGCTTATGAGGAGGTGTCCTAACCACAACATTTGTGCTATGGAGCAGATGCAACTATTCACTGCTGGTATGAAAATGCAACACCGGATGATACTAGATGCCTCAGCTGGTGGGTCCATCAAAGTAAAGACCTATGCAGAGACTAAGGATCTGGTTGAGCAGATGTGCCAGAATGAGTACAACATTAGTCATGATCGAGCTGAGAAGACTCCTGGAGTTCTTAAAGTGGACCAGGAGATTTCCTACAAGGTAGAGATCGAATTACTAAGGAGGCAACTTGCTGATAAGGAAAAAGCTGTGAAGGAAGCTAGTGTTAAACAGGTAGAGGGAGTTTGCGACTTCTGCCTAGAAGATCACCCTAATGGGCAGTGTTTGCCAGGAGGAAGCGAGGAGCAGGTAAATTATATGGGGAACAACTACAACCCAGGTTGGAGGAAACACCCAAATTTACGATGGGGCCAGACCGGAAACCAGGCTCAAGCTTCATCTCAACCAAGGAAGCCATCTCCATTGGAAGAGTTACTCAATAAATTTGCTAGCATGAGCAAAACTAACTTTGAAAATATCCAGACGACAGTAGCCAACCAGGGGGCGACGATAAAATGTCTTGAGACCCAGATTGGTCAACTTTCAAAACTGGTAAGCACTCATGTTTCTAAAGATATTGCAGGTAACACGGTGGACAATCCAAAGGAGGAATGCAAAGCGCTAAAAGACATGAAAACAGAGCGCGTATACAATGAAGAAGAGCTAAAACAGTTCGATGAGTGGTTCAAAACTACGTTGGGAATGACAATGGAAAATTACTATGATGAATACTTAAGTGAGCTCGAAGAGTACAAAATCGACCCAACGGTGAAACCACATTTGCCAATCAAAAAGACAGATCCTGGAAGCGTCACCATACTATGTCAGATTGAGGAAGCAGAAATTCAAGCCTTATGTGACGTGGGTTCAAGTGTTAACGTTATGCCATTATCTCTGGCAGAAAAGTTAAAACTCACAACAATAACTGCAGGTACAGAACGTGAACTCGTTTTAGCTAACCAAACAACAATTCACTCAGCAGGTACAATCGAGGATGTCTTGGTGAAAGTCGAAGACCTGGTATTTCCAGCAGACTTCATGATCCTAGATATCCAGGAAGATGAAGAGCATCCGATCATTCTTGGAAGACCATTCCTAGCAACTAGCAGGGCACTCATTAATGTGGAGCTCGCTGAGTTGACTCTAAGGAGTGGAGAGGAGGAAAGAACTATCAAAACTTCCAAAAACAGAGAGGGTTGACTGCTATATGCTCGAGTGGAAAGACAGGAAAGCTACACCACCAACTCCAACTCAAGAAGTACAGGTGAAGATAGAAATAGAGGAGCTGGAGAATGAAATGGCGCAGCTAGAGATAGAGACAGCTCAGGAAGAGGAGGTACCCGAGGAACTCACTGATAAAATGAAGAGGCTAACTATTGAGGTGGACGTCCGAGCAACATGGGTCAAAGCATGGGGCAGATACCGAAAAGTGGCCAAAAGATCTAAGTTTGGGGTTAATACGCCACCTCTGAAGAAGCCTGCTGCTAAAGAAAGAAAGAATAACATGTTGGAACAAGGTGGGTCTGACATAAACCTCAGAGTTTTTAATTGGTTTTGATGATAACAAAGTATTAAAATTACAATTGGTATTACTAATGATTGTTCTAGTGTGCAGAATTATAAGTTAAAATTCATTCAGAAGCACTACGAACAAAAGCAGAGAAGCCAAGCTAAGAAGCTCTGAAAGCTTATCGCTGATCATCAGAAGCTTAAAATTCAAGATCTGAAGTCAGTGGCTCTGAAGATAAAAGCCAGACTCTGAGAAGCTCAGAAGCTGAAGACCTTAAGAAGCTACACTAGAGACTCTGAAGCAAAAGGAATTTGCGTTACTCAAGAACTGACAGAATCAGAACTGATGATTGAAGAACAATCTTCTTTAGGACTCTGTCACATCCACAGGAAGGAATATTCGTTGGTACAACATTAACCTTATCCATAAGTGGAGCGCATTTGAGGATTGTACGACTGTACTATTATTACTCAAAATGGTTAAGTGATAATTCAAATTGCAAGGTAGTGGAATTGGATTTCCTTACCAAAGAAGGCAATGTACAACTATCAAATTGTACGAGCAAATTCCAGCTGGCACCTTATCTCTCTGCAACGGTCATCACTCTCCATTCAAGTATAAATAGAAGACTCAAATGGAAGAAATGACTACTGTTCTATTACTGCGTTTAAGACTCTGAAATATTCTGACATTACAGCTTCTATCTGTCATTCTTAGTCTTAAGGCAAATCTGTGTTGTATTTTGTAAACACCTCTGATAGTATATCAAGTGTTCATTAACATTCATTCTTATTCTTAAGTTTGTTTGAGAAGTCTCTTGTTAATTGTAACTTGAGCATTTGAGAAGTCTCTTGTTAGTTGTAACTTGAGCATTAGAGAAGTCTCTTGCTATTGTGCTTGAGCATTAGATAAGTCTCTTGCTATTGTGCTTGAGCATTAGAAGCCCTTGGAAGTGCAAGGGGACTGGACGTACTCTCGTTTTGTGAGAGGAACCAGTATAAATTTATGTGTCTTTCTTTCTCTCTCTCAGTCTCTTAATTGTTTTGTGTTTAATCCGCTGCAAACTTAGCCTTTAGAAGAAAAAAAGTTTTAACTCTTAAAAACACAATTCAACCCCCCCTTCTTGTGTTTTTCCACCTTCAATTGGTATCAGGAGCTAGGTCTGTTGCCTAACTCACCTTACAGTGAAACAGTAAAAGATCCAAAGGAAAAACATGACTGACGCTGCTGGAAATGATGGAGGAAAGAAAGCTGAGATTCCATTTGATTATGACACAAGCTCAAATGATAAGAAGTCTTCTGACAGGATTCCATTTTTTAATGGAAATCCTACTTCTTACCCTTTCTGGAAAACAAGGATGTATAGTTATATCATAGGTGTTGATGTTGATTTGTGGGATTTGGTAGAAGAAGGTGTTGTCTTTGACAACATGGATAATGAAGGAGTTGTTAGCCATCTACATAGAAAATCTTTCACACCTTCTCAGAAGCTAGAGTACAAGAAGCATCACAATGTAAAAGGTATGATGACCAATGCGATTTCGCATGATGAGTATCTCAAGATTGTGGACAAAAGAACTGCTAAGTCTATTTGGGAGTCTCTGAAATCTACTAAATATGAAGGAAACAAACAAGTTAGAGAGGCTAAAGCAAACTTGTTAGTTCATCAGTATGAGTTGTTCAAGATGAAGGATGGAGAGGATATTGAAGCTATGTTTTCCAGGTTTCAAGTTTTGGTCTCTGGACTTCAAGTACTGGACAAGAGTTATACTACTACTGATCATGTTAGAAAGATTCTCAGAAGCCTGCCCCCAAAGTGGAGACCTAAGGTGACTGCTTTTCAAGAAGCCAAGGACTTGGATCTAGTATCTCTTGATGATCTGATTAGTTCATTAAAAACTCATGAAATGGAGTTAATGACTGACGAGTCAACCAAGAAAATAAAAGGGATAGCCTTAAGCTCTAAGAGTTCATCAAAGGCTCTGAAATCCAAGGTTATAGAATCTGTAAGTGCACCACTTCATCCTCATGTTTAAATAATTGTCAAAACACATGAAAATAGAGTAGAACATATTTTGGCAACATTACAAATGAATTGACAGCGAAAAACTATTTTTAAACTTTGAAAAATTGATTTTTAGGTATTCTGTATCGATACATAATCATTTGTATCGATACAAATGTCCTGAAAATACTTCAGACTGATTTAGTGCATTTTGGATCGATACATATATCACTTGTATCGATACAAAAATGGTCTCTCAGAGGCAGAGAGTCACTTGTGTATCGAATCATGCTTGCATGTATCGATACACACCTATATCTCTCAAAAGACCAGAGAATGCATGTTGTATCGAATCATGCTTGTATGCTTCGATACATATCAGTCAAGATTTCAAGAAACTGATATATGTATCGATACACATACGTGTTTGTATCGATACATAGGTCAAATTTTTCAAATTTGTAAGCTGGTCAAAGGGTTTGTATCGATACAAACCATCATTTGTATCGATACATGTCTGTTAAGTTTTGCCTAAATTTGCTCAATTCTATTTTCTCTATAAATAGCAATGTGCTTTGTTATTGTAACAGAGAGAAAAAACCTGTGAGAAAGTGAAATAGCTTTGATAAACTCTTTGGGATTCAAATTGGGTGAATACTTTGGATCAAAGGGTTATTCTTCACAAGATCATCATCTTCCATCAAATTGCAATTCATTGAAGAGTGAGTATGGGATCATTCGGATAAAGGTTGTACATTTGATCGATAACGTTCGATACGGCTTGCGGTGAATCAGAGGCGTGATCGAGTTGATTTGTGGAGAAGGTTTGGGTTTTCTGGAGGATTCAAGATTGTGCGATATCTTGAAGGATCAACAACGAAGAAGCGAGGTACTCAGCTGGACGATCGGTGCGAGGATTTGCGCACGGTTAAGATCGTTGGAATCAGAGGGAGAAGCTGCATTACTTGTTGAGGTTATTACGCATAGTTTGCATTAGATTCGATATAGGGTTATTGGAGTCTTTGTAAATTGTGCACTATAGTTCAATCGTTTTTAATCAATAAACGCTCAAATAACCCGTTTGGTTATTTGGGGGGAGACGTACCCGGCCGTCCGCGAGGACGACACGAAAGCCGTTGGGAACTCCCTAATCAATCGTTTGTGTCTTTCTTCCTTAATCTTTTACTTTACGCAATTGCTTTAATTTTCGATTCAATTGAATTTTTGTGTTCGTACGTGTGCACCAAAATTCAATTGACATATATCTTGATTTTGATTGGATTAGCTCTATATTCTCGTAACTTGCTTGGACTGTGTTATTGGATCGTTTAATTCGAATATTTTGCACACGATCGTTTCTTGTTCTTTAATCATCACACGTTCAAGGCTATACTACTTTTTCAGTGATCAATCGGGTGCAAAGAGACTACCGATCCGGTGGTGCTTCCGTGCGTACCTTTTGAACTAAATTTTTTAAAATCAACATTGTTTAAAAGGGCCACTTATTCAACCCCCCCCCCCCCCCCCCTTCTAAGTGGTAGCCAAGTAGTCTAACAAGTGGTATCACGATCCCGGTTGAATTTTGTTCACAAAATTCGGTGGATTGTGCCAATTATTAGAAAACATGGCTTTTGCACCTAAAGGAGCTTATAATCGGGCACCTATATTCAATGGAGATCATTTTGATTGTTGGAAAAGCATGAGAAAGGTGGGAAAAAGAAGAAACACAACGAAAAGGAAAAAGAAAAGGATAAGAGGTCCATTGCTCTAAAGGCCTCCACATCCAAGTCCAAAAAGGTTGAGCAAGTGGAAAGTAGCTCAAGCGAAGACGATTCCGATGATGAGGAAATGAGGCTCTTCGTTCGACGCTATAATAGATATGTGAGAAAGAATGGGATAAGACATTCCGATGACAATCTTAAGAAGTTTCGGAAAGATAGTGGTTACCGCCGGAAGAATGAAGATGCTAGGTACTCCAAGAAAGGGATATGCTATGAGTGCGGCCAAGTTGGTCACTACAAGCCGGATTGTCCTAATCTCAAGAGAAAAGAGAAGGAGTCATCTTCAAACAAAAGGAGGAGCAAAGGAAAGAAAGCTTATGTTGCATGGGAGAGTAGTAGCTCTTCATCTCATTCATCATCAAGCTCTAGTTCAAGTGATGAAGGCGAAGTGGCTAATGTATGCTTCACAACTCATCATCACAAAAAGAAGGATAAAGCTCCCAAAAAGGTAAACCAAAATCCCTCTAGCTCATATACTTCGTTAGAATATCATGATTTGCAAAATGCATTTGTGGACCTATGTAGTGAAACTAGGAAAGCTTTCAAACGATTAAAAGAAATTATAAAAGTTAACAAAGCTCTTGAAAAGAAAGTTTCCAAAACGGAAGAAGAGTTGAAAGCTTTCAAGGTATCATTATTAGAAAGGTCAAGTGCAAGTCATGATAATAGTAATATAGTTGGTTGTGATAATTGTATCACTTTGTCAAAAAATATTAAGACTCTCAAGGACAAAGTGGAAGATTCATCAAAACCTAGAGTCTCTCATCAAGTTGATCCAAAACATTTTCAAAACACTTTGAAAGTCAAAAACAAAAATTCTAGGAAATTGTTGTTGTGAAGGCCATACCATTGCAAAATGTAAAGCTAGGAAATTGTTGGTACCTAAGGGCGTATTGCAATGGATGCCAAAACTCAACAAAACTTATTTACCTCACCAATTAGGACCCAATGAAAATTGGGTACCTCCTTCTTATGTCTAAATGTTGTAGGAAAAGTGCCTTGATAGTCTAGAAAGGAGATGGTTTCTAGATAGTGGATGTTCAAGGCACATGACAGGTGATGCCTCGCTTTTCATTGAGTTCAAAGCAAAGGAGAAAGGCTATGTCACCTATGGAGACAACAATAAGGGCACTATTCTTGGTGTAGGTACTATCGGTAATCCCTCTACTATAACCATATCTAATGTTGTACTTGTGGATAACCTTAAGCACAACTTGTTGAGTGTTGCTAAGCTTTGTGATAAAGGGTTCATAATCAATTTCAAACTAACCTTTTGCACAATCGAAAGTAACAAAGACAAGAATGTGATTCTTAAGGCTATTAGGCATGGAAATGTATACATGTTAGACCTAGATGATAATTGCCTAAGTGGTGCTAAGTGTCTCATAACCAAGAATGATGAATCTTGGTTGTGGCATAGAAGAATGGCACATCTTAATTTCGATTTACTAAATAAGATAGTTTCTAAAGATCTTGTAATCGGTCTACCTAAAATACGTTTTTCAAAAGATCACTTGTGTAACGCATGCCAAATGGGTAAACAAACTAAGGCTTCTTTCAAATCTAAAAAGTTCATTTCAACTACTAAGCCTTTAGAGTTAATCCATATGGATCTTTTTGGACCATCAAGGACCAAAAGCATTGGTGGTAATTACTATGGACTTGTGATTGTAGACGATTACTCAAGATTTTGTTGGACATTATTCTTATCTAGTAAAAGCGATACCTTGTCCGCTTTTAAACAATTTGCTGAGATGATTCAAAATAAGCTAGACCTTAAGATAATTTCTATTAGGAGTGATCATGGAGGCGAATTTGAAAACCATAAGTTTGAAAAATTTTGCTCTAAACATGGCATTGAACACAATTTCTCGGCTCCACGTACACCACAACAAAATGGAGTAGTGGAGAGGAAAAATCGTACTCTAGAAGAGTTAGCTAGGACTATGTTAAGTGGTCTTCCTAAGTATTTTTGGGCCGATGCGATAAGCACCGCGAGTTATGTTCTAAATAGGGCGATCATTCGACCTATTTTGGACAAAACTCCCTATGAAATACTTAACGGTAGAAAACCTAATCTTACTCATTTGCGCTCTTTTGGATGCAAATGCTTTATTTTAAATAATGGAAAGGAGAATCTTGGCAAATTTGATCCAAAAGCGGATGAAGGCATTTTCTTAGGTTATTCATTATCTAGCAAGGCATATAGAGTATACAATAAGAGGTTACAAATTATTGAAGAATCGGTTCATGTAAACTTTGATGAGACTTTTCCGGAAGAAAACGGGAAATGTGATTCTATTGGTGCAGGTGTCGACACAACGGACATTTTAAAGGATAAAAAAGTTGTTGGAAGTGATCAACCCTCAATGGAAGTTCCGAAAGAAAAGGACGATAAGCCGTCACCATCCAATGAAGACAAAGATGATGGAGTATCTTCTTCATCAAAGAATCATCACAAGCAAAGAGGAGCCGGTCTTGCAAAGGAATGACGTACTCTAAAGAACCATCCCATTGACAAAATCTTAGGTGATATCTCAAAGGGAGTGGCTACTCGATCTCAAATAAGTAACTTCTGCTCTCATTATGCGTTTGTGTCACAAGTTGAACCTAAAAACTCAAAAACCGCATTACTTGATGAACATTGGATTCTTGCAATGCAAGAAGAACTAAATCAATTTAAAAGAAATGATGTGTGGGATTTAGTACCACCTTCTCCAAGTCATCAAGTGATTGGGACACGTTGGGTTTTTAGAAATAAACTCGATGAAAATGGTGTTATTGTTAGGAACAAGGCACGGTTGGTAGCTCAAGGCTACAACCAAGAGGAGGGCATTGATTATGAGGAGACCTATGCTCCGGTAGCTCGCCTCGAGGCCATTAGACTTTTATTAGCTTATGCATGCAATATGAACTTCAAGTTATACCAAATGGACGTTAAGAGTGCCTTCCTAAATGGATACATAAATGAAGAAGTGTGTGTCAAACAACCACCCGGTTTTGAAAATCACGAACATCCGGACTATGTTTTCAAATTAAAAAGAGCTTTATATGGCCTTAAGCAAGCTCCTAGAGCTTGGTATGATAGACTTAGCAAGTTCTTAATTAAAAACGGATATTCAAGGGGAAAGGTTGACACTACACTCTTCATTAAACGTAAGGGAAATGACGTCTTATTGGTTCAAATTTATGTTGATGATATTATTTTTGGTTCCACTAACCCATCTCTTGTCAAGAGCTTTTCTAGTCTTATGCAAGGTGAATTTGAGATGAGCATGATGGTGAAGGTGGAAAAACACAAGAAGGGGGGGGGGGGGGGTTGAATTGTGTTTTAAAAATAAAACTTTTTACCAAATAAAACTAAGTTTGCAGCGGATATAAACACAAAACAAAAAGGGGTGCTGAGAGAGAGAGAGAAAGACACAAAATTTATCCTGGTTCCTCTCACAAATCGAGAGTACTCCAGTCCCCTTGTTACTAACAAGAGATTTTCACTATAATCTACTTAAGATTACAAATTGCTCAAGCACACTTGCAAGAGACTTCTCAGGTGCTCAAGTTTCACTAAACAAGAGACTTCTCAAATGCTCAAGTTAAACTTAACAAGAGACTTCTCAAACAAACTTAAGAATAAGAATGAATATTAAGGAACACTTGATATACTATCAGAGGTGTTTAGAAAATACAACGCAAATTGCTTTAAGACTTGAATGACAGATGGAACACTAATGTCAGAATGCTTCTGAGTGTTAAACGCAGTAATGGAGCAGTAGAACAGTAGTCATTTCTTCCATTTGAGTCTTCTATTTATACTTGAAGGAAGATGATGACCGTTGTAGAGAGATAAGATGCCAGCTGGAATTTGCTCGTACAATTGCTAGCTGTAGATTGCCTTCTTTAGCAAAGAAATCCAATTCCACTACCTTGCAATTCAAATTATCACTCATCCATTTTAAGTAATAATAGTACGATAGTACGATCCTCAAATGCGCTCCACTTATGGATAAGATTAACCTTGTACTAACGAATATTCCTTCATGTGGATGTGACAGAGCCTTGAAGTAGATTGTTCTTCAAACATTGGTTCTGGTTTTGTCAGTTCTTGAGTGACGTAAATTCCTTTTGCTTCAGATGCTGTTGTCGTAGCTTCTTAAGGTCTCCAGCTTCTGAACTCCTCAGAGTCTAGCTTTGGTCCTCAGGAGCATTATCTTCAACACGCAAAATTTAAGCTTCTGATGAACAGCGATACGCTTTCAGAGCTTCATAGCTTGGCTTCTCTCTTGTTATTCATAGTGCTTCTGAATGAATTTTAACTTATAATTCTGCACACTAGAATAATCATTAGTAATACCAATTGTAATTTTAATACTTTGTTATCATCAAAACCACTTAAAATTTTAGAGGTTCATGTAAGACCCACTTTGTTCCAACAATCTCCCCCTTTTTGATGATGACAAACTAAAGCATTAAAATTCAATTGTTGTTGATTTAATTTAATTATGTTGACTTCAGGTTTCAAAGGTTTGCAATCTCCCCCTGAGTCTGATAATCCATAGGGTTAGGTTTGTAAGCTCCCCCTAAGTCTTATCCATAATTAATTAAAACAGTTTAAGAGTTAATTTATCAACTTAAATTAGATTTTCATATTTGACTCTCAGAAGCATAGTTTTGTAAGCTTTGCTTCTTAGAGTCGGATAATGTTCAGAGGAGGTTTGCAAGCTTCTCTTATATTATCTATGGAAATCAATTTTAGGTTCTTAAATTTTCTCCCCTTTCAATAATGGTTCAGAATAAAACACATAACGATAGTTCAGAAGGGATAGAAATTGATATGAGTATAACAGTTTCAGTTCTTTAGCAGTAAACGAAATCAATTATCATCAATTTTAACGCTGTTCTTACTCCGCCTTTTGTCATCAGTCAAAAAGCTCAGAAAACAAGACATTCAAGTCAAAAAAATGGTTACAACTATATTCATTAAATGAATTGTGTTGATTCCCAGGTAGACAAGAACGCTTGAGAGCACTATAAAAAGAGATGATTCTTCTCATTTTATTCATACAGAATAATCAAAGAGCATCATAAGAAACACACAATGGAAAAGCAAGCTACGAAGGATGCTTTAGGATCTAAAGAAGTGATCAAAAAGGAAGCAGAGCCCTGGCGCTGCGAAGAAAACAGGCATCGTTATGAAAGAAACAAGCGAGAATTGGTTCTGACAGAGTCAGAGCTTGAAGAAATAGGCTCTGACCTGGAAGAATTCTTATGGACATATGATGATGACAAGCCATACGAAGAGTATCAAGCTGAAGCTCAGCAAGCCCTGCGTGACCTACTTTCTTATGTTAATGAGAAGCATAAGAAGAATAAGCCAGAGGCTGCTGACGTTGATTCTAAGTAGGATCTCATTATCTTATGTAATAAAGAATTTCTTCAATAAATTTAATAAAGAGTTTCTGCTATAAATTTCTTTCTTTCTGAGCATGTTTCTTTTATATACTCTTGTCAAACGTCAGAAAACCAGTTACCAGACACGCCTCATACGGTATTGTTGCCCCGCTTATAAACAGGCTATAATACTAAGAAGCTATTTCATGAGTAAACAGGAATACTGATGTGGGGGAACCTTAGGTTTTCAAAATCCTATATAAGTTTAAAAACAAGATGTTCTCCAACATCTTACACTAGGTTCAGAATCCACAAGAGTATCGGACATTATCAGAGTATATGATTTTCATTTTTAAAAACAAAATAAAATAAACACACCAGCACAAGCACATAAATAAGGATAATAAGAAGCTTAATTAACCAAAAAGATATTATCCAAAAGAATTACATAAACATGAATACAAATAAGTGCTCAAACATAAGGGTTAAGGTTTGGGTTGCTGTTGAGTAAGCTTCAGAAGAAGTTCCATCATTGCATCTATCTTCTTGTTAGTAGCTTCACCAGATCTGTTCATGTCTTCTCTTATATCGGCCCTGAACTCATCCATTTCATTTCTTAGTTCCTCTCTTAAGTCATTCTTGATTACATCCAGAGCTTCTTGCATAGCTGAAGGTATAACAGATGAAGAAGAGCCTTGGACAAGTACTGGTGGAGATCTAGGAGGAGATGGAGCAACGATGGGAGTTTTACCTTTATCAGAATCTGGTTCACTGAGGTTCTGATCATGCATAACAATATCTTCTGCAGCCGCTTGATTCTCAATAATCTTATTGGTCTCAATAACAGCAATGTGAACAGCTCTATCAACCAACAACTTGAAGGCTTCTTGTTCGGCAAGCCTCTGACGTTCCATTTCAGCAGCTATCCTAGCCTGCTCAGCATTAAGAGATCTTCTTATACTTTCATTTACAGCAGCTAAAAATGCTAATCTCTGACATTCTTCTTCATGGTTGAAAAATGTAAGTCTTAGAGCATGAGAGCGATCAGCAGCACTCATTACTTGAGACAACACTTCCATTCCTCTTCCTTCAATCTTCCCTTTTACATAACCTCCTAAGAGTCTTAGAGTCTGACTGAATTTCTGTTCCAATTCCCTGATCTTAGCATCAACATCTGAGGGAAATATCAGTACTTCTTCTTCCATGCTCTTAAATTTCTTTAGACTAATACTAATAGCATTATCTAGCAGCTCAAGGTTTGGTTCGGAGTTGTGATTGAAGAAGGGTTGGTTTTTGTTGAAGGGAATGGTGGGTTCAGGTCTTTTTCTTTTAAGAGGGATGATTTTGATTTTTCTGATTTCATCAAAGGGGTCTTTGAGGGTTGTTATTAAATCATCATCAACATTAATTTCTGCTTTTAGCAGATCCTCCAGAATGGGTAGGGCAAAGTCAGTAGGTAGACTGAGTTCATCTATGGTTAAGGGTTTGTAAGATGGACCATAGATGGGTTCTGATGGTGGTGTTCGTGGTTCAGGTGTGGGTTCAGGAGTGGAAGGTTCAGGTTGTGGTGTGGGTGGTTTAGCAGTGGTATGTTCAGAATGATTCATAACTTCATTCTGAGTTGATGTGAAGGTGGGTGGATCTTCTTGCTCAATGTCAGCAAAGGAGGGGGGTGATGTTTGAATTGGTGGTTATGGAATTGGTGGATCAATAGGTAAATCAGAAAATGTATTTACAAAGTGAAATTGATCAGGTGAATTTGTGTTGGAGTGGGTAAAGGCATCACCAGATAAGTGAGTGGAGAGGTGTTCAAGAATTGTATGTGATTTTCTTGTTGTGTTGGTGTGTTGGTCAAGAATAGAAGTGTCAATGAAAATATTTTCTTCTTCTGGTGAGTTGTGTTTGGGTTTCTTGAGGGTTCTTTTGGCAGGGATCTTTTTCTTAGATTGTTCCTTCTGAATTTTATCTAGTTTTTCAATAAGCTCTGAAGAATCAGTGCTTGCATCAGTAGAAGTCCCTTCAGATGAAGATGATGAGGATGAGGAGGGTTGTGGAGATGGTGGAATCATGTTTAAAGGCTTTGTAAAGTCTATAGGAGGTGATTGGGTAGGAGGTTGAGCACTAGAAACGCTATCAGCATTAGGCTTAGAATTTTTACCTTTGGAAGAGTCAGCAGCTTTCTGTTTGGAAACAACTGTCTTTTTCCTTTTTGGGGCTCTGACATGTTGATCCTCTTCTGCAATTTCAGGTCTCTCATTCCTTTTCTTTGATCTTCTCTCCTTCTGAACAGCTTTTCTTTGAGCCATCTTAGCCACTTCCTCTTCAGTGACTTCTTCAACATCTTCAGTGGCCAATCTTTCAGCACCATCATTCTTATCTCCAGATTGTTCTTTGGAGCTTTCCTCAACAATTTCTTGTTCAATTGGTTGAGGTTTTCTTTTAGACTTGGTGATCTGCTTTGGTCCTTTGAAAATGTCCCAGTTTGGTACACAACTACCATACTCCTGGGCACTCTTACTCCAGAATCTAATCTGACCAACTCCAAAAAGTTCTTGATAACATCTTCATTATCAAATTCTGAAATGGTTGGAAAACCATCACACCAGAAGTACTTTTCATAAACCTGCTCCAGAGGGCTCTTGGCAGTCTTCAGCTCTTCTTTTGTCTTCAATTTCATGTTCACCAGAACACTTGCATCATACTTAGCAGTATTGAAAACTCTAAGTTTCTCCTTGGTACTGACAATCTGAATAAGCTTTGTTTGTCGGATGATTTCTGAAATCAACCTTGGATGATGAATTATTGAAGGTGATTTGGTTCTGCTCTTAGATATAGTGAAGCATAGGTGATCAAACAGAAGCTTTGCCAGATTTATCTTTACCTTCTTGTACATAAACCAGATGAAGTGTCTGTGTGGTAGAGAAATAGTATCATATCCTCCTTCTCTAGTGATGATGGAGGCCAGAAACACTTTGAAAGCAAAGATGAAGTTTTGCTTCATGAACTTTGCTTTTCCAAAGTCATTGTTTGCACAGCTAGGAAGAAATAAATCCTTCTTAATGGATTCAACATGCTTACTCTTTTCACCATATTCATCCACGTTTTCTCCTTCATTGTCCAGACCCAAAATTTTGGCAATATGTTCTTGAGTGATAAGAACATTGATTCCCATGATGTTTGACCTAATCTTTTTTCCTTTATAGGGTCTCAAACCCAGTTGACTCCTTGTTTTTCCTTTCAAGGAACTATCCTTCTCAACCATCTTTCTAACCTCTTCATCAGCACAGAACTTGTCAAAGATGGTTGCTTTTTGCCAGAAGTACTTGACAATATCATAGTAGACAAACCCATTCAGCTTCTCGAAGTAATTCTTCCATTGTTGATCGTAGAATAAACTTTGAATGTCAATTCCATTCACTTTAAAACTCTCAAAATCAACAAACTTTTCTGTAACAAACTCAAAAGATTCTGGACCAGCGTCGGTTACATTATCTTTGAAGACTAGTCTTGCTTGAGACGAAAGATCAATAACCGGTGGTAGAACAGGGTTGAACGGACGTTGAACAATTTCGTTTGAAGGACGAGCGGCCATGATTGCAAAAGATTAAGAAGCAGGGAAATTTGGGAATATCTGAGGTTTAGGGTTTGTGTAGGAAGTGATTATGTGAAAAAGTTGTGCTTTGTGAGTGAAGTGACAATTTATATCAAATAGAATAAACACTCAGAAGATAGGCACAAAGGAGGGAGCGCGAACAGTTTAAAATTAATTTTAAATTGCATAACTGCATTTTCATCATTAACTGTTCTCTACCCATCAGGATCTAGACACGTGCAGGAGAGGCTTAATCAAGCTGACGCGTGTACAGACAACTGTTGTACACTAACTAGTACTAAACATTTCATTCCCGTCTAGTTCAGAGCCAAACTCATTAATATCTGACACCTCATCAGAACCTGTTACTCTTCAGAACCCATTTATTCAGAACTTCCCACAGGAGACTCTGAATTCTTAGTGGTTCTGATAGACCTTTAGATCCTAATTCTATTTTGCATCTTAGAGCTAGTTTTCTTCAGAGATAAAATGCATGTTCAAATTCTTTTTAATAAAGTCAAATCTATCAATAGCTAAAGGCTTAGTAAATATATCAGCCCATTGATGATCCGTATCAATGAATTGAATATTTATTGTCCCTTTTTGAACATGATCTCTTATAAAATGATGCTTAATTTCAATATGCTTAGCTCTGGAATGCAAAATTGGATTCTTAGATAAATGAATAGCAGCAGTATTATCACAATATAGTGGAATACTACTTTCAGCTATGTTATAGTCCTCTAACTGATATTTCATCCAGAGAAGCTGTGTGCAACATTTAGCAGCTGAAATGTATTCTGCTTCTGCTGTAGACAAAGCAATAGTTGTTTGTCTCTTGCTGGCCCAGGATATGAGATTCTCACCAATAAATTGGCAATTTCCACTAGTGGATTTTCTCTCTATCTTGTCTCTAGCATAGTCAGCATCACAGAATCCAACTAGCTTACTATCTAGGGATTTTTTTTTAAAGAAGTCCTAGATTAGTAGTTCCTTTCAGATATCTAAAGATCCTCTTAACTGCAGTTAAGTGAGGTTCTCTAGGATCTGACTGGAATCTTGCACACAAGCAAACACTATATAAAATATCAGGTCTAGAAGCTGTTAGATAGAGCAAAGAGCCAATCATACCTCTATACAGCTTCTGATCTACTTTGCTTCCAATTTCTTCCTTGCTTAGGCTGCTTGAAGGATGCATGGGAGTTGACATTATCTTACAGTCTTCAAGATTAATGTAAGTGCCATCTTTTCCTTAGGCTCTTTTGTATACTTGCTTTGATGAATGTAAGTGCCATCTTTTCCTTGATTGATTTGAATTCCCAGGAAAAACTTTAGTTCACCCATCATGCTCATTTCAAATTCATCCTGCATCAGCTTTGAAAATTCTTGCACAAGGAAGCATTAGTAGAACCAAATATTATATCATCAACATAGATTTGAATAATTAAGATGTCTTTCTTAGTTGTCTTTCTGAATAGTGTATTGTCAATTTGACCTTTTTGAAAACCATTTTCTAAAAGGAAATTACTCAGTCTTTCATACCAAGCTCTTGGAGCTTGTTTGAGACCATAGAGTGATTTCTTAAGTTTATAAACATAATCAGGGTTTTTCAAATCCTCAAAACCTGGGGGTTGTTTGACATATACTTCTTCAGAAATGACACCATTTAGAAAGGCACTCTTAACATCCATTTGGTATAAGGTTATTCCATTATTAACTACATATGATAATAATAACCTGATTGCTTCCAGTCTTGCCACTGGAGCAAATGTTTCAGTGAAGTCAATGCCTTGTGCTACTAGTCTAGCTTTGTTTCTTACCACTTTACCTTGTTCATTCAGTTTGTTCCTAAATACCCACTTGGTTCCAATGATGTTCTTGTGTGTTGGTCTTGGTACCAAATCCTACACGTCATTTCTTTGAAACTGATTGAGCTCATCTTGCATTGCTACAATCCATCCATCATCAGAAAGAGCTTCATCAACATTCTTAGGTTCTATCATAGATATGAGTCCTAGAAGTGAATCATGTTATTGATAATCTGATCTTGTTTTTCTTGGACTCTCTTTGTTTCCAAGAATAAGATCTTCTGGATGTGATGATCTGTATTTGAATTTTCTCTTTGGAGCTTCATTAGTTTCAGCACTTGTTTGGGTATCATCTTCTGAGATATCATCATGTTCTTCAGATGCTTCTATTGGGGATGCTTCTTCAGAGACTTCTTCCAATACAACTTCTGAAGATTCATTTGCATCTGATGCTTTCTCAAGTTCTGGATTGTTATATTGATAAGGAACACCTGCATAGCTATCATCTTGCTCTGACATTTTACTGTCAAGCTCTTTGTCATCAAATCTAACATGTATAGATTCTTCCACTGTGTTAGTTTCATAATTATACAATCTGTATGCCTTTGAGCGTTCAGAGTAACCTATAAAGATTCCCTTACAAGCTTTGGCATCAAATTTTCTTTTGTAGGCCTTATTGTTCAGAATGTAACAAGTACATCCAAACTGATGAAAATAAGAGATGTTGGGCTTTCTTCCTTTAAAGAGTTTATATGTTGTTTTATTCAATATAGGTCTGATATAGATCCTATTTTGAATATAACAAGCTGTGTTAACAGCTTCTGCCCAGAAGTGCTTAGCAAGTTTAGTCTCATGCATCATGGTTCTTGCCATCTCTTGTAAAGACCTGTTCTTTCTCTCTACAACACCATTTTGCTGTGGTGTTCTAGGAGCTGAGAACTCATGGACAATTCCATGGTCTTCACAATAAGTTGCAAAGGGTTCGTTTTCAAACTCACCCCCATAATCACTTCTGATCTTTAAGATCTTGAGACTCTTCTCACTTTGCACTTGTGTGCAGAAGATGGTAAACACATCATATGCATCATCTTTCACTCTAAGAAATTTGACCCAAGTCCATCTACTGTAATCATCAACAATAACAAGTCCATATTTCTTTCCATTGATTGAGGCTGTACTTACAGGACCAAACAAATCAATGTGAAGCAATTCAAGAGGTCTTGAGGTAGAGACAATGTTTTTAGGTTTAAAAGAGGTTTTTGAAATCTTTCCAATCTGACAAGGACCACACAGAGCATCTGAATGATAGTTAAGATTGGGTAGTCCTTTAACCAAGCTTAGTTTGCTAAACTTAGAGATTAATCTCCAGTTAGCATGACCTAAGCGTTGGTGCCAGACCCATTTCTCATCATTCAAAGATAGAAGACAGACTATCTTTTGCTCTGTGAGTTCTGACAGATTGATTTTATAAACATTGCCTTTCCTTAAGCCTCTGAACACTACAGACTCATCAGACTCTCTGATTACAGTACATGCATCTTTATTAAACTTAACAACAAATCCACTATCACAAAATTGGCTAATGCTTAGTAGATTATGGTTGAGGCCATCAACTAACCAAACATCTTTGATAGAGAGAGAAGAATTACCAACTGTACCAGTACCAGTACCAGTGATCTTCCCTTTTTGGTTTCCTCCAAATCCCACAGTTCCTCCCTCTTTCAGAGTCAGGGTTTGGAACATATGCTTGTCTCCAGTCATATGACGCGAGCAGCCACTGTCCAGGTACCAAGAATGCTGCTCTGGCCTTCTTTGAGTGCAGATATGCTGCAAAGACAATCTCAGACTTTGGTACCCATACCTTTATGGGTCCTTTAGAGTTAGTCCTCATTACCTTAGATTGTTTTTGTTTATAAGGCCTATCAGGAGCTCTAGAGTTATTGAAGCATTTTGAAAAACTTTTAGGCTTTGTATAACTCTTGTGCTTAGCTTTAGAATATACCAGAGTTTTATTTATTTTGACATTGGTCTGAGGTTTGGAAACCTTAGGCTCTGAAGGTTTCAGAGTCTGAGGCTTCTTGGCCTCTGACACAATTATTTTTTCAGGTTCTGGTATACCTATTGCTTCTGATTGGCTTTTAACAAATACAGCCTTAGGTTTTGAATTATCACTTTTAGAGGGTTTAGAAAATAATGGATTATCTTTAAAACGTGAAAATCCAAGACCTTCACCTCTGTTTCTACTAACATGGTATATTAAGGAAGCTATCTTACTTCTCTTCATGCCATTGATAAGAAATTCTTGCAGAGCAAATTCATGCTCTGGAGGAACCTTATCATCATAAACATAATGAGTTTCCATAAATGAGTTTCTACTACTTAGAGACTCATTTTCTTCAACTATTATGTTCATTTTCTCAGTTAGGTTATTGTAAGCCTTTTTCAGGACCTTACATTCACCTGCCTTTTTAGTGAGCATTTTTAAGGCATCTTTAAGAGAATCTACTAATTCAGTTCTAGATAGTTTAGCAATTACCTCTTCCTCATCTTCAGAGTCTGAACCTGCTTCAGAGTCTTCTCTGTCAGAGGTAGTTGCCATCAGTGCTAGATTTGCTTCCTCATCACCATCTGAGTCAGAGTCTTTGTCAAGATCTTCCCATGTTGCCAGAAAGCTCTTCTTGACTTTACTCTTATATCTTTCCTTGCTAGAGCTTTGCTTTGATGATCTACTTTTGTTTTCTGGACAATCAGCAATGAAATGACCAGGCTTGTTGCATTTGAAACACTTGTTTTGATCTTCCTTCTTGTCTTTAGCAGTACTAAGTCTCTTGGAAGATCCTCCAAATTTGCCTGCATATTTCTTGCTTCGTTTTGCCCATTGTGAAACCTTAGCAGCCATCAGCACCATCTCTTCTTCATCATCAGACCCAACTTCTTGACCCTCTTCAGAAGCCTCATCTTCAGATTCTATAATTTTAGCTTTCAGAGCCTTTGATGAACTTTTAGAGCTTAAGGCTATCCCTTTCATCTTCTTGGTTGATTCATCAGTCATTAGTTCCATCTCATGACTCTTTAATGAACTAATCAAGCTTTCAAGGGATACTGTATCCAAATCCTTAGACTCTTGAAAAGCAGTCACCTTGGGTCTCCATTTTGGTGGTAGGCTTCTGAGTACCTTTCTCACATGATCAGCTTCAGTATAACTCTTGTCTAATACTTGAAGTCCAGATACTAGAATTTGAAACCGTGAAAACATAGTTTCAATGTCCCCCCCGCCCTTCATCTTAAACAGCTCATACTGATGCACCAACAAGTTAGCCTTTGCCTCCTTAACTTGTTTGTTGCCCTCATACTTGGATTTTAAGGAGTCCCAAATAGATTTTGCAGTTCTTTTATCTCTAATTTTAAGGTACTCATCATGTGAGATAGCATTGGTCATCATTCCTTTTACAGAGTGATGCTTCTTGTACTCTAGCTTTTGAGTAGGTGTAAAAACTTTCCTGTTCTGAGAACTGACTACTGTAAGTGCACCAGTTCATCCTCATGTTTTAATAATTGTCAAAACACGTGAAAATAGGATTGAACATATTTTGGCAACATTACAAATGACTTGACAACAAAGAACATATTTTAGGTATTTTGTATTGATACATACATTGGTGTATCGATACAAATGTCCTGAAATTACTTCAATCTGGTTTTGGGTATTTTGTATCGATACATGCATAGTCTGTATCGATACAAAAGTGGTCTCTCAGAGGCAGAGAGTCACCTGTGTATCGAATCATGCTTGCATGTATCGATACACATCTGTATGTCCTCAAAATCCAGAGAGATGATGATGTATCGAATCATGCTTGCATGATTTGATACATATCAGTCAAGAGTTTCAAGATTCTGATATTTGTATCGATACACACCCGTGTTTGTATCGATACAAAGGTCCAAAATTTCATTTTTAACGTTGGTCAAAGCATTTGTATCGATACAAATGATCATTTGTATCGATACATGTTTGAAAAATTATGCCCAAAATTGCTCATTCTATTTTCACTTTAAATAGCAATGTGTGTGATCCTTTTTTTGTAACACAACTGAGAAAAATCTAGTGAGAACCAGTGAGAAAGAAAGAGTGCTTTGAGAGAAACACTTTGGATACAATTTGGGTGAAAAATTGGGATCAAAGTGTATCCTTCACAAGATCATCATCTTCCATCAAGTTGCAACAATTGAAGATTGAGTATGGGATCAATCCAATAGAAGTTGTACGCTTGGTCGATAACGTTCGGTACGATTCGTGGTGAATCAGAATCGTGATCGGGTTGGTTTGCGAAGGAGGTTTGGTTGCTCGCTAGGGATTCAAGATTGTTCGATATCTTGAAGGATCAATCGAGAATAATTGAAGGACTCAGCTGGACGATTGTTGCAAGAAGTTGCACGGGTAGAATCGTTGGAATCAGAGGGTGAAGATTCGTTCGTCGATTGAGGATCAATCGAGAAGAATTGAAGGACTCAGCTGGACGATTGTTGCAAGAAGTTGCACGGGTAAAATCGTTGGAATCAGAGGGTGAAGATTCGTTCGTCGATTGAGGTTTAGCATAGTTTTACTTTTGAGTCAATATAGGTTTATTGGATTCATTGTAAATTGTGCACTTGTGTTCAAACTTTTTTTTATCAATAATACTCTCAAATAACCCGTTTGGTTATTTGGGGGGAGACGTACCCGGCCGACCGCGAGGACGACACGAAAGCCGGGGAACTCCCTAATCATCTCTTGTGTGTCGATTCGCTTTAAATTCTTACTTTACGCAATTCGCTTATATTTTGAGTCAATTGAAGTTTTGTGTTCGTAAGTGTGCACAAAGGTTCAATTGCAATTATCTTGATTGTGATTGAATTTGAATATCGAATCGTATAACTTGTTTGGGACTGTTTTTGTTAATCGATTAAATTTGGATATTTTACATTAAGCGTTCCGATAATTTTCCTAGTTCGTTCAAGGCTATACTATCTTTCCTTTGGTCAAAAGGTGCAAAGTAGACTACCGATCCGGTGGTGCTTCCGCGCATTGTTTTTAATCAAATAATTTTTTAAATTGTCGTTGATTAACGAAGCCACTTATTCAACCCCCCCTTCTAAGTGGTAGCCTAGTAGTCTAACAACTACACCTTCTAAGTCCATGTTTTCAAAGTTAACTCCATCCTCTACCATGTCCCATAAATCACAATCAATACTCATGATATAGCTGTACATATTTGTTTTCCAGAAAGGGTAGCTAGTCTCAGTTCCATTGAAGAAAGGAACTTTATCAGATGACCTTCTTTGTCGAGAGTTTGAGTCATAGTCAAAAGGAACTTCATTGAGATTCTTCTCAGCAGACATGTTTTTCCTCCTAGATCTTTACTGTTTCACTGTAAGGTGAGTTAGGCAACAGACCTAGCTCTTGATACCAATTGAAGGTGGAAAAACACAAGAAGGGGGGGTTGAATTGTGTTTTAAAAATAAAACTTTTTACCAAATAAAACTAAGTTTGCAGCGGATATAAACACAAAACAAAAAGGGGTGCTGAGAGAGAGAGAAAGACACAAAATTTATCCTGGTTCCTCTCACAAATCGAGAGTACTCCAGTCCCCTTGTTACTAACAAGAGATTTTCACTATAATCTACTTAAGATTACAAATTGCTCAAGCACACTTGCAAGAGACTTCTCAGGTGCTCAAGTTTCACTAAACAAGAGACTTCTCAAATGCTCAAGTTAAACTTAACAAGAGACTTCTCAAACAAACTTAAGAATAAGAATGAATATTAAGGAACACTTGATATACTATCAAAGGTGTTTAGAAAATACAACGCAAATTGCTTTAAGACTTGAATGACAGATGGAACACTAATGTCAGAATGCTTCTGAGTCTTAAACGCAGTAATGGAGCAGTAGAACAGTAGTCATTTCTTCCATTTGAGTCTTCTATTTATACTTGAAGGAAGATGATGACCGTTGTAGAGAGATAAGATGCCAGCTGGAATTTGCTCGTACAATTGCTAGCTGTAGATTGCCTTCTTTAGCAAAGAAATCCAATTCCACTACCTTGCAATTCAAATTATCACTCATCCATTTTAAGTAATAATAGTACGATAGTACGATCCTCAAATGCGCTCCACTTATGGATAAGATTAACCTTGTACTAACGAATATTCCTTCATGTGGATGTGACAGAGCCTTGAAGTAGATTGTTCTTCAAACATTGGTTCTGGTTTTGTCAGTTCTTGAGTGACGTAAATTCCTTTTGCTTCAGATGCTGTTGTCGTAGCTTCTTAAGGTCTCCAGCTTCTGAACTCCTCAGAGTCTAGCTTTGGTCCTCAGGAGCATTATCTTCAACACGCAAAATTTAAGCTTCTGATGAACAGCGATACGCTTTCAGAGCTTCATAGCTTGGCTTCTCTCTTGTTATTCATAGTGCTTCTGAATGAATTTTAACTTATAATTCTGCACACTAGAATAATCATTAGTAATACCAATTGTAATTTTAATACTTTGTTATCATCAAAACCACTTAAAATTTTAGAGGTTCATGTCAGACCCACTTTGTTCCAACAGATGGGTGAACTAACCTACTTCTTGGGATTACAAATCATGCAACTGGAAGAAGGAACTTTTATATATCAAACTAAATATTGCCTTGAGTTGCTTAAGAAGTTTGGGATGACGGATTCAAAACATATGGAAACTCCCATGGCATCAACAAGTGCGTTAAGCAAAGATGAAGAAGGTAAAGATGTGGAAATTACAAAATATAGAGGTATGATCGGATCCTTACTCTACCTAACGGCATCTAGGCCGGATATTATGTTTAGTGTTTGCATGTGTGCACGATATCAATCATGCCCCAAAGAATCACACCTAAAAGCCGTAAAAAGGATTTTAAAATACTTGAAAGGAACATCAAACTTTGGCTTATGGTACTCTAAGGGGAATGATTGTTCTTTGGTAGGTTACTCCGATTCCGACTTTGCCGGTTGCAAGTTGGATAGGAAGAGTACTAGTGGAACATGTCACCTATTTTGTAATAGCTTGGTAAGTTGGCATAGCAAGAAACAAGTATCGGTTGCTTTGTCAACCGCCGAGGCGGAATACGTTGAGGCCGGAAGTTGTTGTTCCCAAATACTTTGGTTAAAACAACAACTTCTCGACTACGATTTAAAACTACAACGTATTCCAATCTTGTGTGACAACACTAGCGCCATAAACCTCACAAAGAACCCCGTGTTGCATTCAAGGGCTAAGCATATAGAGATTAGGCATCACTTTCTTCGCGATCATGTAGAAAAAGGGGATGTTATTTTTGAGCATGTGGAATCAAAAAAACCAACTTGAGGACATCTTTACAAAGCCACTTGCAACGGATCCCTTTATCTATATTCGCGGGGAATTAGGGATCCTAGATATCTCTAACCTAGAATAACATACATCAAGCATGCACTTTATATACATGTCATACTTCTTGGCAACTTGGAGTTTTATACAAAGGAAAGTGCATCAACACCCTACGGTACAAGGTTAAATAGTATCATCTCTATCTTCTCTTCTTAATCCTTACAAGCTTAAGCCTATGTGAAATCTTTTCAATTATCAACATAACATATAAGTGCATTTCAATACATTCATATGTTTGCTCATTTCCAAAAATTTTGCTTTAAGATAAGTAATAATTCTTGAAGTCCATATGTATCAAATGGCAATGTGTGAAATATTGATTAATTGATGTGTCTATAGCCTAACATGTTGCATAAATGCTATCCGTGTTTTTCATTTCTTCTTGAACATCATTATAATATGATATGGCAACATGAAATTATGCATTTGTTGCATTGCTTTCTTTATTTCGTCCCATATTTGGATATGTTACTTGATTAAAATGTCGATGTGTTGCGATATTCATGCGTTGGTTTTGGTTTGTTATTCTACATTCCATGTTTGTCATGACATTTGGTATTCGTCATTGATATATTTTGGCATATCTTTGTATGTAATTATTTTGATTAGGAAATTTCATCATATAGTGCATTTCGACAAATGTAAGTGCACGATATGGCTATGGTTAAAATTGTTTGAATTTGATACTTCTAATGAGTTCTCTTCTTCTTTTTGATATTGTCAAAGGGGGAGAGATTTGGATTGCACAAGCTAAGGATAAATAGCTAAAGAAGTCTTGAACATTATCAACAATATCAAACGCATTATGGCATCAACTCAGGGGGAGCGTGCTTATTGTTAGCCTTGGTGTAATTGCGTCTGTATACATATTGCTATTTTATTGCATATTAGGTATAGGCTTAGTTAGCTTATGCAAAGTTTTGACAATTATCAAAAAGGGGGAGAATGTAAGTGCACCAGTTCATCCTCTTGTTTTAATAATTGTCAAAACACATGAAAATAGAGTAGAACATATTTTGGCAACATTACAAATGACTTGACAGCGAAAAACTATTTTTAAACTTTGAAAAATTGATTTTTAGGTATTCTGTATCGATACATAATCATTTGTATCGATACAAATGTCCTGAAAATACTTCAGACTGATTTTGTGCATTTTGTATCGATACATATATCACTTGTATCGATACAAAAATGGTCTCTCAGAGGCAGAGAGTCACTTGTGTATCGAATCATGCTTGCATGTATCGATACACACCTATATCTCTCAAAAGGCCAGAGAATGCATGTTGTATCGAATCATGCTTGTATGCTTCGATACATATCAGTCAAGATTTCAAGAAACTGATATATGTATCGATACACATACGTGTTTGTATCGATACATAGGTCAAATTTTTCAAATTTGTACGCTGGTCAAAGGGTTTGTATCGATACAAACCATCATTTGTATCGATACATGTCTGTTATGTTTTGCCTAAATTTGCTCAATTCTATTTTCTCTATAAATAGCAATGTGCTTTGTTATTGTAACAGAGAGAAAAAACCTGTGAGAAAGTGAAATAGCTTTGATAAACTCTTTGGGATTCAAATTGGGTGAATAATTTGGATCAAATGGTTATTCTTCACAAGATCATCATCTTGCATCAGATTGCAATTCATTGAAGAGTGAGTATGGGATCATTCGGATAAAGGTTGTACATTTGATCGATAACGTTCGATACGGCTTGCGGTGAATCAGAGGCGTGATCGAGTTGATTTGTGAAGAAGGTTTGGGTTTTCTTGAGGATTCAAGATTGTGCGATATCTTGAAGGATCAACAACGAAGAAGCGAGGTACTCAGCTGGACGATCGGTGCGAGGATTTGCGCACGGTTAGGATCGTTGGAATCAGAGGGAGAAGCTTCATTACTTGTTGAGGTTATTACGCATAGTTTGCATTAGATTCGATATAGGGTTATTGGAGTCTTTGTAAATTGTGCACTATAGTTCAATTGATTTTAATCAATAAACGCTCAAATAACCCGTTTGGTTATTTGGGGGGAGACGTACCCGGCCGACCGCGAGGACGACACGAAAGCCGTTGGGAACTCCCTAATCAATCGTTTGTGTCTTTCTTCCTTAATATTTTACTTTACGCAATTGCTTTAATTTTCGATTCAATTGAATTTTTGTGTTCGTACGTGTGCACCAAAATTCAATTGACATATATCTTGATTGTGATTGGATTAGCTCTATATTCTCGTAACTTGCTTGGACTGTGTTATTGGATCGTTTAATTCGAATATTTTGCACACGATCGTTTCTTGTTCTTTAATCATCACACGTTCAAGGCTATACTACTTTTTCAGTGATCAATCGGGTGCAAAGAGACTACCGATCCGGTGGTGCTTCCGCGCGTACCTTTTGAACTAAATTTTTTAAAATCAACATTGTTTAAAAGGGCCACTTATTCAACCCCCCCCCCCCCCCCCCCCCCCCCCCTTCTAAGTGGTAGCTAAGTAGTCTAACAGAATCTGAAGATGAAGCTTCTGAAGAAAGTCATGAAGTTGAGTCTGAAGATGAAGAAGAAATGGTGCTGATGGCTGCTAAGGTATCTCAATGGGCAAAACGAAGCAAGAAATATGCAGGAAAGTTTGGAAGTTCTTCCAAGAAAGTTGGTGCTACCAAAGAGAAAAAGGAAGAACAAAACAAGTGCTTTAAATGCAACAAGCCTGGGCATTTCATTGCTGACTGTCCAGAAAATCAGAATAGATCATCCAAGAAAACTTCTAGCAAGGAAAAATATAAAAGTAAACTCAAAAAGGGATTTCTTGCAACTTGGGAAGATCTAGATAAAGACTCAGACTCTGATGGAGATGAAGAAGCCAATCTGGCTCTGATGGCAACTACCTCTGATAAAGAAAACTCTGAGCATGAAGCAGATTCAGACTCAGAAGATGAAGATGAGGTACTTGCTCAACTCTCTAGAACTGAATTAATAGATTCTTTAAAAGATGCTTTAAAACTTGTTACAAAAAAGGCAGGGGAATGTAGGGTCCTTAAAAAGGCCTATAACAATCTTACTGAAAAGGCAAACATAATAGTTGAAGAAAATGAGTCTCTTAAAAGTAGAAACACATTTCTTGAAACTCATTATGTTTATGATGATAAAGTTCCTCCAGAGCATGAATTTGCTCTTCAAGAACTTCTTATCAATGGCATGCAAAGAAGTAAGATAGCATCTTTAATTTATCATGTAAGTAGAAATAGAGGTGAAGGTCTTGGATTCTCCCGTTTTAAAGATAATCCATTATTTTCAAAACCCTCTAACATTGATAAAACTAAACCTAAGGCTATCTTTGTTAAAAGTCAATCAGAAGTCAAAAGTGTATCAGACTCTGAAGAGACATCTAAGTCAAAAGTAAAAAAGTCAGAGGCTCTGATTGTTAAAACCTCAGAACCAAAGACTTCCAAACCTCAGACTAATGTCAGATCCAAAGAAACTCTGATACACACTAGAGCTAAGTCTAAGAGTTATCCAAAGCCCAAAACATTTTCAAAAAGACTTGATAACTCTAGAACTTCTGAAAGATCTTTCAAACAAAGATCACCTAAGGCAATTAAGACTAACACCAAAGGACCCATAAAAGTATGGGTACCAAAGTCTGAGATTGTATTTGCTTCAGATCTGCACTCTAAGAAAGCCAAAGCAGCAGTCCTGGTACCTGGACAGTGGTTGCTCACGACATATGACAGGAGAAAGGCATATGTTCCAAACCCTAACTCTGAAAGAGGGAGGCACTGTGGGGTTTGGAGGAAAACAAAAAGGGAAGATCATTGGGACAGGTACAATTGGTAATTCTTCTTTATCTATCAATAATGTTTGGCTAGTTGATGGCCTTAAACACAATCTACTGAGCATTAGTCAATTTTGTGACAGTGGATTTGTGGTGATGTTTGATAAAGATGCATGTACTGTAACTAGAGATTCTGATAAGTCTATAGTATTCAGAGGCCTAAGGAAAGGCAATGTTTATAAGGTAAATCTGTCAGAACTCACAGAGCAAAAGATAGTGTGTCTACTGTCTCTGAGTGATGAGAAATGGGTTTTGCACCAACGCTTAGGTGATGCTAACTAGAGATTAATCTCTAAACTCTGCAAACTAAGCTTGGTTAAAGGCATACCCAATCTCAACTATCACTCAGATGCTCTGTGTGGTCCTTGTCAGATTGGGAAAATTTCTAAAACCTCCTTTATGTTAGACTACTTGGCTACCACTTAGAAGGGGGGGTTGAATAAGTGGCCCTTTTAAACAATGTTGATTTTAAAAAAATTTAGTTTAAAAGGTACGCGCGGAAGCACCACCGGATCGGTAGTCTCTTTGCATCCGATTGATCAATGAAAAAGTAGTATAGCCTTGAACGTGTGATGATAAAGAACAAGAAACGATCGTGTGCAAAATATTCGAATTAAGTGATCCAATAATACAGTCCAAGCAAGTTACAAAAATATAGAGCTAATCAAATCACAATCAAGATATATGTCAATTGAATTTTGGTGCACACGTACGAACACAAAAATTCAATTGAATCGAAAATTAAAGCAATTGCGTAAAGTAAAAGATTAAGGGAGAAAGACACAAACGATTGATTAGGGAGTTCCCACAGCTTTCGTGTCGTCCTCGCGGTCGGCCGGGTACGTCTCCCCCCAAATAACCAAACGGGTTATTTGAGCGTATATTGATTAAAAATGATTGAACTATAGTGCACAATTTACAAAAGACTCCAATAACCCTATATCGAATCTAATGCAAACTATGTGTAATAACCTCAACAACCAAATGAAGCTTCTCCCTCTGATTCCAACGATCCTAACCATGCGCAAACCCTTGCGCCAATCGTCCAGCTGAGTACCTCGCTTCTTCGTTGTTGATCCTTCAAGATATCGCACAATCTTGAATCCTTAAGAAAACCCAAACCTTCTTCACAAATCAACTCGATCACGCCTCTGATTCACCGCAAGCCGTATCGAACGTTATCGATCAAATGTACAACCTTCATCCGAATGATCCCATACTCACTCTTCAATGAATTGCAATTTGATGGAAGATGATGAACTTGTGAAGAATAACCCTTTGATCCAAATTATTCACCCAATTTGAATCCCAAAGAGTTTATCAAAGCTATTTCACTTTCTCACAGGTTTTTCTCTTTCTCTCTCTGTTACAATCACAAAGCACATTGCTATTTATAGAGAAAATAGGATTGAGCAAATTTAGGCAAAAATTCACAGACATGTATCGATACAAATGATGGTTTGTATCGATACAAACCCTTTGACCAGCGTTCAAATATGAAAATTTTGACCTATGTATCGATACAAACACGATGTGTATCGATACATACATTAGTTTCTTGAAATCTTGACTGATATGTATTGAAGCATGCAAGCATGATTCGATACATCATGCACTCTCTGGTTTTCTGAGAGATATAGGTGTGTATCGATACATGCAAGCATGATTCGATACACAGGTGACTCTCTGCCTCTGAGAGACCACTTTTGTATCGATACAAGTGATATATGTATCGATACAAATTGCACAAAATCAGTCTGAAGTAATTTCAGGACATTTGTACCGATACACATGTTTATGTATCGATACATAATACCTAAAAATCAATTTTTCAAAGTTTAAAAATAGTTTTTCGCTGTCAAGTCATTTGTAATGTTGCCAAAATATGTTCTACTCTATTTTCATGTGTTTTGACAATTATTAAAACATGAGGATGAACTGGTTCACTTACACTTTAAACCTAAAAACATTGTCTCTACCTCAAGACCTCTTGAATTGCTTCTCATCGATTTGTTTGGTCCTGTAAGTACAGCCTCAATCAATGGGAAGAAATATGGACTTGTCATTGTTGATGATTACAGTAGATGGACATGGGTTAAATTCTTACGTGTAAAAGATGATGCATATGATGTGTTTAACATCTTCTGCACACAAGTACAGAGTGAGAAAAGTCTTAAGATTCTGAAGATCAGAAGTGATCATGGTGGTGAGTTTGAAAACGAACCATTTGCAACTTTCTGTGAAGACCATGGAATTATCCATGAGTTCTCTGCTCCTAGAACACCACAACAAAATGGTGTTGTAGAGAGAAAGAACAGGTCTTTACAAGAGATGGCAAGAACCATGATGCATGAGACTAAACTTGCTAAGCACTTCTGGGCAGAAGCTGTGAATACAGCTTGCTATATTCAAAATAGGATCTATATCAGACCTATGTTGAATAAAACAACATATGAACTCTTTAAAGGTAGAAAACCCAACATCTCTTACTTTCATCAGTTTGGTTGTACTTGCTACATCTTAAACAATAAGGTCTATAAAAAGAAATTTGATGCCAAAGCTTGTAAGGGAATCTTTATAGGTTACTCTGAACGCTCAAAGGCATACAGAGTGTATAATTCTGAAACTAACACAGTGGAAGAATCTATACATGTAAGATTTGATGACAAAGAGCCTGACAATAAAATGTCAGAGCAAGATGATAGTTATGCAGGAGTTCCATATCAATACAACTATCCAGAAACTGAGAAAACATCAGAAGCAAATGAAACTTCAGAAGCTGAAATGGAAGTAATCTCTGGAGAAGCATCTCCCATAGAAGCATCTGAAGAACATGATGATATCTCAGAAGATGAAATGCAAGAAAATGCTGAAGCCCTAAAAAGGAAGTTCAAATACAAGTCATCACATCCAGAAGATCTTATTCTTGGAAACAAAGAAAGCCCAAGAAAAACAAGATCAGCTTATCAACAAAGTGATTCTCTGTTGGGACTTATATCTATGATTGAACCCAAGAATGTTGATGAAGCCCTAACTGATGATGGATGGATAGTGGCAATGCAAGATGAACTTAATCAATTCCAAAGAAATGATGTATGGGACTTAGTACCAAGACCAACACACAAGAACATCATTGGAACCAAGTGGGTATTCAGAAATAAACTAAATGAACAAGGTGAAGTTGTTAGAAACAAAGCTAGACTTGTAGCACAAGGCTACAGTCAGCAAGAAGGCATTGACTTCACTGAAACATTTGCTCCAGTTGCTAGACTGGAAGCAATCAGGTTATTGCTATCTTATGCTGTTAATAATGGAATTATATTATATCAAATGGATGTTAAGAGTGCCTTTCTAAATGGTGTTATCACTGAAGAAGTGTATGTCAAACAACCACCAGGTTTTGAGGATCTAAAAAATCCTGAACATGTTTTTAAACTTAAGAAATCACTCTATGGTCTCAAACAAGCTCCAAGAGCTTGGTATGAAAGACTGAGTAATTTCCTTTTAGAAAATGGTTTTCAAAAAGGTCAGATTGACAATACACTATTCGGAAAGACAACTAAGAAAGACATCTTAATTATTCAAATATATGTAGATGATATAATTTTTGGTTCAACTAATGCTTCCCTATGCAAGAATTTCTCCAAGCTCATGCAGGATGAATTTGAAATGAGCATGATGGGTGAGCTAAAATTCTTTCTTGGAATCCAAATCAACCAAGGAAAAGATGGCACTTACATTCATCAAAGCAAGTATACAAAAGAGCTTCTGAAGAAGTTTAATCTTGAAGATTGTAAGATAATGTCAACACCCATGCATCCTACAAGCAGCTTAAGCAAGGAAGAAATTGGTAGCAAAGTGGATCAGAAGCTATATAGAGGTATGATTGGTTCTTTACTCTATCTAACAACTTCTAGACCTTACATTTTATACAGTGTATGTCTATGTGCAAGATTTCAATCAGATCCTAGAGAACCTCATCTAACTGCTGTTAAGAGGATCTTTAGATATTTGAAAGGAACAACTAATCTAGGACTTCTTTATAAAAAATCCCTAGATAGTAAGCTAGTTGGATTCTGTGATGCTGACTATGCTGGAGACAAGATTGAGAGAAAATCCACTAGTGGAAATTGCCAATTTATTGGTGAGAATCTCATATCTTGGGCCAGTAAGAGACAAACAACCATTGCTTTGTCTACAGCAGAAGCAGAATACATCTCAGCTGCTAAATGTTGCACACAGCTTCTCTAGATGAAATATCAGTTAGAAGATTATAACATAACTGAAAGCAGTATTCCACTCTATTGTGATAATACTGCTGTCATTCATTTATCGAAAAATCCAATTTTACATTCCAGAGCTAAGCATATTGAAATTAAGCATCATTTTATAAGAGATCATGTTCAAAAAGGTACAATAAATATTCAATTCATTGATACTGACCATCAATGGGCTGATATATTTACTAAACCTTTAGCTATTGAACGATTTGATTTTATTAAAAAGAATTTGAACATGCATTTTATCTCTGAAGAAAACTAGCTCTGAGATGTAAAATAGAATCAGGGTCTGAAACTTCTTCAGAGTCTCTAACGCTCAGAGCCTCTAATGAGAAACTCTAAGTGAAGGAAGTTCTGAAGAATAACAGGTTCTGATGAGGAGTAAGATACGAATGAGTCAGGCACTGAAATAAGCGAAAGTGAAACGTTTTGTACTAGTAAGTGTAAAACAGTTGTTCTTACGCGTGTCAGTTTGTTATCTTCTCTCTTGCACGTGTCTAGTTTCTGATTGGATGGAGAACAGTTAATGATGAATTTACAGTTATATACAATTTAAATTTAATTTTAAGTTGTTCGCGCTCCCTCCTTTGTGCTTATTTTCTGTGTGTGTATATTGCTTGATATAAATAGTCACTTCACTCACACAAGCACATTTTTTACACAATCACTACCAACACAACCCTAAAACTCAGAATCACGAACGCTCTCATCTTCTCAAAAATTTCTGCAATCATGACTGCTCATCCTTCTCGTGTCATCGTTCAACAACCTTACAACCCAGAATTACCACCAGTAATTGATCTAAACTCTCAAGCAACTCTAACAGTACCCGAAAATTCAAACGACTGTGGTAGAGAAGCTATGGAATTTGTCACAGAGAAGTTTGTGGATTTTGAAAGCTTGAAGTTAAATGGTATTGACATACAGAGTCTATTCTATAATCAACAATGGAAGAATTACTTTGATATGCTAAATGGGTTTGTTTATTACGACATTGTCAAGAACTTCTGGAATAAAGCAACGGTTTTTGATGAGTTTAACGCTGATGAGGAAGTCAAAAAGATAATAGCAAATGACAAGTCTCTGAAGGGAAAGACAAGGGTTCAATTAGGATTAAGACCCTTCAAAGGTAAAGAGATTAGGTCCAATCTGTTGGGAATAAATGTTTTGATTACTCAAGAGCATGTGGCTAAGGTTCTGGGACTGGATAACGATGGTGAGAATGCTAATCTGTACAAGCTGAAGAGTAAGTACATTGAAAACATCAAACAAGATCTTTTCCCTTCTGGCACGAAAGAGCGTGATTTTGGGAAAGCAAAGTGTATGAAGAAGGAATTTCACTTTGCCTTCAAAGTTTTTCTGGCCTCTATCATCACAAGAGATGGAGGAAAGGATACAATCTATCTACCTCACAAACATTTTCTGTGGTTTATGTTAAAGAGAGTTAAGATTAATTTGGCTCAGCTGATCTTTGATCACCTCTGCGTGTGCATCAGTGAGAGCCATCATAAACCAAAAGTGAATCTTCATCACCCAAGGTTAATTTCAGAGATTATTCGTCAAACTCATCTGATAGAGATTATCAGAACCAAGGAAAAGCTAAGAGTCTTCTGCACTGCAAAGTTTGATGCAACCATCTTAGTGAATATGCAGATGGTTAAGAAAGAAGATTTAAAGAAGCCAGAACATCCTCTCAAGAAGGTCTGGGAGAAGTACTTCTGGTGTGATGGATTTCCAATCATCTCAGAACATGACAATGATGAGGTCATTGAAAATTTTCTGGAAATGGTCAGAAAAGAAAGTGGAGAATATGTGGATAGAAGCATGGTAGTCGATGTACCAGATTGGGATATCTTCAATGGTCCCAAGGATATCACAAGATCAAGAAAGAAGCCAATTGTGTTTGAACAAGCTATGATTGAGGAAGATGTTGAGAATGCAAACGAAGAGCATGGTGAAGACTCTGAGCAGGAAAGAAATGAAGAGCATGTTGATGAGCTGGTGGACACTGCTGCTGAGGAGACAATTGAGGTCTCTAAGACTCAAAAGGTTAGAGCTGCTGAGATAGTCCAAGAGGCAAACACTGAAAAGGAAAGGAGAAGCAAGAAAAGGAATGAAAGGCCTCCAGCTTCTGAAGACGACAAGCCTGTCAAATCTGCTAAAAGATCAAAGTCTCTAGCCAAGAAGCCCTCAAAGAAAGCTGCTTCTAAAGGTAATGTTTCTGAGTCTAATGTTAATAGCAAGTCTGTAGCTCAAAACTTACCTACTCCTAGCCCAACCATAGATTTATCAAAACCTATCTCTATGATTTTACCTAACCAAAATCAACCAACAATACCAATTTCATCATCATCATCATCATCATCTGAAGGTACTCTCACTGACTCTAGTAGTGAAACCATTTCAGAAATCATCAAGCAGGCACCAAAACCAAAACCAAAATCAAAGCCCAAACTCAAAACCAAAATCTCTGCACCCAAGGAAGCTGTTGCTGAAGACACTTCCTTCTTAGATCACCTTACACCACATCTATCTGGTGATGCTCTCACACACTCAAATCTCAACTCCCCAAGCCATCCCATAAACAAGTTCTTGAATGTGACTTCTGAAACATCTCAAAAACCAGTAGTTCAAGAACCTCCCATTATCACTGTTCAAACACCACCCCCACACTCTGTTGCTCCTGAACAAAATAATCCAAATACTATCATCACTTCTGAACCTGAGAAACAAACACCTCAGAATGTTGAAATACCACAACCTGAACCACACACTCCTCCACCCTCTGACCAATGTGATGACATTCACTCTGACGATCATGAGCATCACATTCCTACATCACTCATACCTTCTGAAACCCTTGAAAATACACCTCCT
This sequence comes from Trifolium repens, assembly GCA_030408175.1. Taxonomy (NCBI): domain Eukaryota; kingdom Viridiplantae; phylum Streptophyta; class Magnoliopsida; order Fabales; family Fabaceae; genus Trifolium; species Trifolium repens. The sequence continues at coordinate 31,890,776 of CP125845.1, read as the reverse complement.
TCATCACCCATCTCTTATGGTCCAAACTATAAACCTCTGACCATAGATGAACTAAACCTACCCATTGATTTTGCTCTACCCATTCTTGAGGATCTGTTAAAAGCAGACATAAATGTTAATGATGACATAATAACAACCTCTAAGAACCCCCTTGATGAACTGAGAAAAATCAAAATCATTCCTCTCAAAAGAAAGAGACCTGAACCCACCATTCCCTTCAACAGAAATCACCCCTTCTTTAATCCAAATTCTGAACCAAACCTTGAGCTTTTAGACAATGCTATTAGTATTAGTCTTAAGAAATTTAAGAGCATGGAAGAAGAAGTACTAATATTTCCCTCAGATGTTGATGCTAAAATCAGGGAATTGGAACATAATTTTAGTCAGTCTCTAAGGCTCTTGGGAGGATATGTGAAGAGCAAAATTCAAGGTAGATGGATGACTGCTATTACTCAGATTATGGAAGCTGCTGAACGATCTCATGCTCCAAGGCTCACTTTCTTTAACCACGAAGAAGAGCGTCAACGGTTAGAATTTCAAGCTGCTGTGAATGAAAGCATCAGAACATCACTGGAAGCAGCTAAGAGATTAACAACTGAGGAGATTGAATATGTTAGCAGGGTATTTGATGCTGAGCAGGCTAGGATAGCTGCTGAAGCTGAGACAAAGAGATTGGCTGAGCAAGAGGCTCTAAGGATGCTGGTAGAACGGGCTACTCGAATTGCTGAAGTTGAAACTCAGAAGCTCCGTGAAGCTCAAGAAATGGGTCCACAACAGGGTGAGGACACCATAATGCTTGATCAGATGTTAGATGAGCATGAGCAAGGTTCTGATAGGGGCAAACATCTTGTTATTGACACTACCCCTCCAGCCTCTCCAATCAGATTCACCAGAGACTCTGGATCCTCATCTATTCCTCCAGCTGTTCAAACAACATTAGATGAGATGAAAGAAGAGATGAAGAATGAAATAGATGAACTCAGAGCGGATATGAGGTTTGATATGAATGCATCCACTGAGGCCACCAACAAAAAGCTTGATGAGATGATGGATTTTTTGAAGAATCTGGCCAGCCAAATGCGAAAACCTTAATCTTTTTGTTTGAGCACAAATTTTATTTGTTAATGCTTTTGTTTTGTAACCTCTTGGATGATTTCTTCTTTTGATTTATGAATTTATTAATTATCCATGCTTGATTGTCTGTGTGTCTAAATGTATGTTTATTTTATTTTTGATTTTCAAAATTAAAAATATATTCACTTATTATGTCTGATACTCTTGTGGCTTCTGAACCTAGAGTAAGGTGTTGAAGAACATCTTGTTTTTAAACTTATATAGGCTTTTGAAAACCTAAGGTTCCCCCACATCAGTATTCCTGTTTACTCATGAAATAGCTTCTTAGTATTATCGCCTGTTTATAAACGGGGCACCAATACCGAATGAGGCGTGTCTGGTAACTGGTGTTCTGACGTTTTAAGTTGAATATAAGAAACATGCAAGAAAAATAAACAATTTAAAAGCAAGAAATTTTTATTAATTTATGAAAAGACCTATTACATGGATAGTGAGAAAACTACTTAGACTCTACATCAGATTCAGCCTCTGACTCTTCTTTCTTGGGCACTTCTGGCTTCTCAGCAGAGCTTGTATCAGAAAGAGAGTCAAGAATGGCTCTATGGATCTCAGGGTCTGAGTACCCTTCCTCAGGATCATATGTTCTAAGGAACTCTGCATAATCAGAATCTATTTCATCAGAATCTGATATCTCAATCACTTGCTTGGTTGTTTCTTTTGGCTGCTTGTTTCTTCTCGAGCGTGAAGATGTTGCTTCCTTCTTGATCTCCTTCTTGGATCCTGAAGCTTTCTTCATTGCTTAATTTTCTTTGTGTGCTTAATATTACATTCTTTGATTATTCGTTGTGAATAAAATGAGAAGAATCATCTCCTTTTATAATGCTTTCAAACTCTCTTGTCTACTTGGTAATCAGCAAAGTTCATTTAATTGAACATAGTTGTAACCACTCTTTGACTTGACTGTCTTGTGGAATGCGTTATTTGACTTGATTCTTTTGTTTTTCATTACTTTTTGATTAATGACAAAAGGGGGAGTAAGAATAGCGTTAAAATTAATGTTAATTGATTTCTTAACTGCTAAAGAACTGAAACTGTTATACTCATATGTTATGAATCAATTTCTATCCCTTCTGAACTAACGATTATATGATTCATTCTGGACTTTATTGAAAGGGGAGAAAATTTAAGAATTTGAAATACATTTTCATAGATAAAATGAGAGAAGATTGCAAACCTTCTCTGAATATTATCAGACTCTGAAGGAAGAGCTTACAAACCTCTGCCTCTGAGAGTCAAATATGAAAATTTATTTCAAGTTAATAAATTAACTCTTAAACTGTTTTAATTAATTATGGATAAGACTTAGGGGGAGCTTACAAACCTAACCCTATGGATTATCAGACTCAGGGGGAGATTGCAAACCTTTGAAACCTGAAGTCAACATAAATAATAAAATCAACAACAATTGAATTTTAATGCTTTAGTTTGTCATCATCAAAAAGGGGGAGATTGTTGGAACAAAGTCGGTCTGACATAAACTTCAGAGTTTTTAATTGGTTTTGATGATAACAAAGTATTAAAATTACAATTGGTATTACTAATGATTGTTCTAGTGTGCAGAATTATAAGTTAAAATTCATTCAGAAGCACTACGAACAAAAGCAGAGAAGCCAAGCTAAGAAGCTCTGAAAGCTTATCGCTGATCATCAGAAGCTTAAAATTCAAGATCTGAAGTCAGTGGCTCTGAAGATAAAAGCCAGACTCTGAGAAACTCAGAAGCTGAAGACCTTAAGAAGCTACACTACAGACTCTGAAACAAAAGGAATTTGCGTCACTCAAGAACTGACAGAATCAGAACCTATGATTGAAGAACAATCTTCTTTAGGACTCTGTCACATCCACAGGAAGGAATATTCGTTGGTACAACGTTAACCAGGTTTTGACTTGTTATTAGTCCGGAACTCGTAGTAAATAATGCTAGGTGTATAGAGACGGTAACATCCTGAACTAGTCGTGAACTGAGCGGTTAGAGGAGGAATCATGCACTAGGTGTGATCTGAGCACTTAGAATATGAACAGCCTGATACTAGGACCTAGAGGTTAATTGGTGAAGGTTATAATGCATGTTTGTAAACAACTCACTTAGTAATTAAGGTATGTGACACATCGAGGTTAGGCTCTCGTAGGTACCTTAGTTGTTAATGTAGGGAAACTTTAATAGACATAGTGTAATAGTAAGGTATTACTACAACAAGGATAATTCACCGCCGAACATTATCTAAGTAACTATGTTATACACCGGTCATGCCAAATATGAAGAAGGGAGGGAGTCCAACCACCATACCTAGCCTCTATATTTCTTGAATCTATTATTTATACATTCTGCAATTTATATTTCTGCAAAGCATTACGCTATTTTTATAAAAACCTTTTCAAAAACCAAAGCGAATGCAAACTATCACAAGCTTAAATAACGCTAGTAAAGCTGCGGCACGATCCCTGTGGATACGAACTCATTCTAGACACCTAGAGTGTGAATTATTACTCGACGACAGACTAGTGCACTTGCCAGACCGTAGTCAACGGTCATGATGTTGTATTACCAGTCGAAATACATTTGCAGTCAGCAAGGGTGCAAAGACAAATGGAAATACCTTTGGACCATTATTGGCAAATGATGTCAGATGAATTAGTTGATTTAGATGAAGAAAGACTTAATGCTTTAGAAGTTTTAACAAAACAAAAAGAAAGAGTCTCTAAAGCTTACAATAAGAAAGTAAAATCTAAATCTTTTAACGTGGGAGAATTAGTTTGGAAGGTTATTTTGCCTATGGATAAGAAAGATAGACTCTTAGGCAAATGGTCCCCAAATTGGCAAGGGCATTTTAAAGTTGTTCAAGTGTATTCAAATGACGCTTATGAAATTGAGGAGTTGACTCCTGAGAAACGTGCTTTGGGTATAAATGGAAAATACTTAAAAAAGTATAAACCTGTTTTGCTCGAAGTAAAAATAAGTGCAGAATAATACTTAAACATAAAAGCAAAATGGCAATTGTAAATCAAATATTGCCACAAACTGGGACTTTGTTCAAAGTTACAACCAAAAATCCAAATAGGATTAAACATAAAAATTGTTCGAAAGGACAAAGAAAATAAAAATAAAAACTATAAGTCTTTAGTACAATCAGCATAAATCCTCTTCAAGGTTGCAAGTTCTTTCTCGACCACAAGATTGGAGCTCTCCAAAGACTTGATTTCTTCAGCAACCACCTCTGCTGCACTGAAAGCTTGAATTCCTTCCCTGCCCTGCGCATCAATCAACTCTTGAGTCGAGGCTTTTGCTTCTTGTTCGATTCGAGCCCTTTCGACTTCCTCTTCAATAATTTTGCGCCTTTACCCTACTATCTGGTTCTCTAGGAGTTCAATTTGTTGCTTGTAAAAGGCAATATTCTTGTTGCAGTTCTCAACTCCTGGATTGCCTTCGCTGGCTTGGGAAGACAGCCTGTCCACTTCAGCTTGTGCCTTTTGTGCCTTCTCATAAAACATGGCCTGAGCCTGTTGTTGAGTAGCCAGCCTTGTGTCATTATCATTCCTTTTCTGCACAGCTTTGGCAAACTGATCAATGATCGAACTAAGTTGAATGACTTTACCCAAAGTTGTTTCATCAGTCAAGGGATTGTGCAATTTCTTCAAGAATGCCAAATGACTGTAGGTACAAGCAGGATTTTCTTCGAGCTGCTTTAACACATCCCGTTGGGTGAAGTCAGTAGTGAGTCTCAAAAGCAGTGAATCTTGATGCACCATTGAATTTATATCAGTGTTCGAAGGAGCAGAGTCACTGGTGGTATGTTCACTTGAAGTGGTAGCTTGGCTTTTTCTCTTGGAAAGTAGTAGTCGAAGAGTTCTTACAGGGTCAGACTTGTGCATATTAGCAAACTCCTCTTCTTGCACTCCAAGACTTGCAGAGGGCCTTGAGGTCGAAGAAACTGATGCTAAATCTGGACCACCAGCCTCAGCTTCAGGCATGCCTTCAGAATCATGCAGAGATTCTTGTGTCGAATTGGCTTGTCCAGATTTGGAGGAGGTACTGGGAAGAGTGTAGTTGATGCTTGAATTGGTTGGCAAAACTTTAGTACTATCACCATCAGTACCCACTTTAGGACATTCTCCTTCATTTGGCCCCTCATTGGAGTTTCCTGGTTCGACCTTTTCATCATCAGCCTTGTTGGTACCATTATCTTTAGAGCTCTTAGTTTCATCAGCTTTATCTTTGTTTGGTATCTCTTTTGGACTTTGCTGGTTGTGTTCTTGGGGAGTCTCCTCGTTCGATTCATCCTACAAACACAAAAGAAAAGGTCAATTAAAACAATGGAGGATTCGAAGAGAAAATAAAGTTAGAAAAGAAAATGAAATCTACCTCTTTATCTTGGACCTCAGGGTTGGTAAGGGAATCATTTTTCTACTCAGCATTGGGGGCATCTTGCATAAGAATTGTGCCATCCTTCTGCACATTATCTTGGTTCCCCTCATTTGTGGCATTTTGGTCCTCGACTAATGGTTCTGATTGTGGCAATGGATCTCCCTTGGGCCCAGAATCATCATCTCCTTTAGCATTTGTATCTTGGTCCTTTTCGACCAATACTTCCTTCTCTTGCACAAGAGTTTCCTTGGGTTTAGGAGTCTCGCCACTATCACTAGAGGTATGAATCTTTAGTGCCCTATGCACTTTAGTTTTCTTAATTGCTTACTTCTCCCTCACAGTGACTACAGGTCTTTTCTCTTCATTCTTCTTCTTTTTTCTTCTCTCGTCTTTCTCCCCTTAATCCTTCGATAGGGCTTCTTGAGCCTTAGGCTCTTGTTTCTTCTTTTTCTGTTTGGCTTCCTCAGCCTTATCCTCTTCAGTAGAGGGTCCTTCTTCACCTTGATGTGAGATCGAAGCAGATGGCTGCTTCCTTTTTCTAACAAGAGGGACTTCTTCCTCTTCTTCATCATCATCATCCTGAAATAACAAAAATAATGAATGATAAAGGATGTAAAATTTGGCTAAAAATACTATTTTGAAAAAGAACCAAATAATTGAGGTAGAAAATACTAATCCTTACCTCTATATCCAATATATCAGTGTCTTTCGACTTCTTTGAACTAACAGACACAGTCTCAGTGCTACTTTTCCTTTTTCCACTCTGAAAACACAATAACAAGTTAAGTGCAAATATTCAAAAGTAAAAGTCGAAAAAGGATTTGAATTAAGAGTCTAAGGCACCTTTGGTTTGGGAGGTTCGACCTCAGTTTTTATCTTCACTCCAGTGGGTTTCTTTACTTCGATTGAAGTTTGTGAAGACCCAGCACCCTTTTTCACAGCTTTGCCTGAAAAGATATTGCATTAGTTATTATCAAAGGTATAAAGTCTTGCATTAATATAAAGGAAAATGGAGAGTAAGATTTTTACCTCGACCTGAGACAGAAACTTTCTTCCCTAGAGTTGGCACAATGAAACCACTCTCCACCATACCCAACATATGCTCCGCATTGCCGATCGAAAAGCGCGAGTAGTAATCATTCCACCAATCGCTGAAGCCATCAGTACAATAAAACGATGGTTTGAACTCAAATGGTTTGAATGTGTACTCATAGTTTTCTATCATCCTCATGTATTTTTTATAGGTCTTCTCTGTGATCCCTGTGCCCATTACTATTCGATCTGGCGTCTCAAAAAAGCTCTTAGGTCTAATCTAAGACATGCCAAATTGCCTAGCAACACAGTTAGGCTGATACCCTACTAAGCCAAACTGGTTCGACTTATCCTCAATCCTGCAGGATAGCACAGTTTGCTCTAAGTAAGCTCTCCATACTTCATTGAATTCTTCCTCATTATCAGGGTCGAATGCAGGAAAGTCTTCGAGGAACCATGCAGCGCCATGTTTACGCTCAACAAAGGGAGCATGGCGAGGTAAAAACTTGTCAAAAGTCAAGAACATTTTCATGTGCCTCATGAAAAGTCTTCTGGTGTCTTGATCTAGTGAATGAGGGGCTAACCTTACTAACCGTTGCCCTTCGACCTCTCTCTCATCTACTTCTTTTTGATAGTCAGAAGGGACTATCAATCCAAGCTCAGTTTCAAAAGTGGCATTCAACCACAATTGCAATAGCCACATTGGCCCAGCAATCCCAACAGTGGATCCGTCTTTCGATGCTTTAATAGCATCACTAGCATTTCCCATGGCTTCGTAAAGGGTTGCCAGCAACAAACGCCCCAAACTAAAGATTCTGCCCTCATGAATTTGTTGAGCCATTGGGATGAACATCCTTGCAACTTGAAGGGACTTCAAGCAAAAGACAAAATGGGATAACCATAGTGTCAAGAAGGCCACATGTTCCTCATGTGACACTTCTTCTCCCTCTTTGCCCATGTTCTCAGCAATATACTTGGAGAAGGTGTTTTCTTTGTAGTTGAGTTCGACCTTGTCTCCAGTTTTAGTTGGATCGAAGTGATCACCATTAGGCCTAAGGCCTGTGATAGCAGCTACGTCCAAGAGGGTGGGGGTTAACATTCCACATCTAAATTGGAAAGTTTTCGTAGATTTTTCATAAAAATGAAGGGCTGCTATAAGAAGTTCAGGTTTGTATTTGGGACCGGTTCGACTAAATTGAATCAAAGGGTAAATCCCATAGTTCACCCAGAAACCCTTAAAATCTTTTTCTACCCTATCCAGCCAAGGGATGTAGTCCTTATGTGCAGTATAAGGGGCAGCTCGAAATACCTTAATGGGATTCTTAAGATACCCAAAATTATAAGGATCTACTTCGAATATCCTAGGCCCACAGGTTACATATTTAGGGAAGAGACCATTTACCTCTTTCGATAGGATTTCTGTGCGTGGTGGATAAGGGCCACAGAAAGCATAAGTATCCTTCTTCAATGAGAAAGGAAACATCAACTGAGCAGTCCAAATCTTTCTTTCAGGTTCACTCCCAACTGGTTCAGGGATAACTTCTTCACCATCCTCTAGGACCAACAGATCTTTCCACTTCCCAGCAGATGGTATTTCGTAGTCTTGATTCGAAGCCATTGATGAACAGCAATAAAATTAAAAGGGTTTAAAAAGTGAATTCTGGGTAAAACCTGAGAAAAGGTTGAGTTTTTCTGGGTGAATCAGTGATGGATCAACGCGCAATCACGTTAGGAATCGTATAAACGGTTCGGAATCACTGATTTCTTGAAGATTGAAGGTTGATGTTGCAGAAATTCAGAAATGGTGTTTTTCGCAAAGAAGCTCAGAGAATGGAAGTTGGTAAAAAGTGTTTCTTTGTTTTTCCACTGCTATTTATAGGGAAACGTGTCCAGGTTTAAAAAATAAATCAAAAAGAAATTCAATCAGTTTCTTTTCAACTTCTATGAGCGCCATGTCATCCACTATACCTAAAACCTAGGAGAAATGATGGATTATGGGGATCAAGGTGACAGTTATTACTGTGCGTGACACCAGCGCCGTCATTGATAAGAGTGTCAAGCACGTGGGATTAAAATGTCTTTTTCTATTCTCGTTCGAACTACTCGATCGAAACAGGCATTTTGGGGGCAATTTGTTAGCCCATATTTTTACTAAGTTAAAATATGTTCTAAAGGCATGACTAAAAATAATAAATGTAATTCCATTTAATTATTTTACTACTTTAAAAGTCATTAAAGAAGTTTGGTTTTCAGAGCCAATGAATTTAATGAATAATCATGCATGAACATATCATCAAATGTTCTATCTGGAACATTAGTCTTAACATTGTTTTCTTCAGGGCTCTTTCGACTTGGTCGAAATGTCTATAAGGTCGAAGCATTCGCTGTACAGAAGAAAAGTGTGGACTTAGCAGAGTATTCAAGAAAAGCATTGCTATTTCGACTTCGATGGATACAACGGCTAAATCAAAGGATAAAGGAGAATTCAAATTCAAAATACGTGTCAAGACACGCGTCCTCTCTTTAGTTAACTTAAACGTTATTAGCAGTTAGGAATTAGTGTCTATAAATAGTTTAGTTCTGTGATCGAGCAAAGGGTCACAATCATTATACAAAATCCTTACAAAACTCAAAGTACCCATGTCAACGCGAGAAACGAGTTCGAAAGGGAAAATGTATGCAATGTGTACCATTTACTTTTCTGTAAACATTTATCTTTGAATTCAAATTGTCTTTATTTCGACTGAATCTCCCTTTCTGTTTATTCCTTAGAATAAGCATTCTTTCTTGCAATTCAAGTTACACAAAAATCATATTTAAAGCATAAGAACAATGATGAACACTAATTGTTTTGAAAATATAAACAAAAGCACTATGTCCCGAGATTTACTAGTTGATCTCTCTTGTAATAACTCAAACTAGCGTTCTCAAACTAGCGTTGTTTACCAAATTTCAAAGTAAACACTTTCCTTTCATTTTCTATTCACTTTCACTTCTACCAAACAACTAAAAAATCATCTCAATTTCTCTTCACTTTCTACTTACTTTCATTCCTTCGACATTCTTTCCTCTTACTTTCTTTCCTTTCACTTTCTTTTACAATCCAAACATAGTGTTAGGGACTGATTTGTCAATTCAATCATTCAATCATTATAACAGGCACTGATTAGTCCTAAGTATGCATGTGAACCTCGTAAAAGTAAATAATGTGCTAGTAGTTCTCGTCTGTTGATCAATCAAATAAAGGGGTGTGACTGAAACAATACTAAAATTGAATAAGGGAATGATACAGGATTTTTATTGAAAATTCAAATAACTAAGATAAAACTGAATTCCTATTTTAAATGGATAGTAACAACTTGGCTTATTGTTACTAGACAATAACGAAACTCCTCTATTTTAGCATCGCGAAGATAAAATCGCGGGGTCAGGTTATGTTTAACCAAAAGCATAACCTGCCCACCTTTGTCATCCAATTCGGGTTTGGTTATTATACATAAGCCATCCTTATGCATCATGCATAAGTTACTTAGTGCATCCCCCAAATTACTTGTGCACCCCCCAAATTACTTATGCACCCCCCAATTTCACACGCACCCCCCAAATTTCTCATGCACCGCCCAAATTTCTCGCACACCCCCATATGACTTTTGCCCCCCAATTTTTTTTTTCTCCCCTCCACATTTCTATCATAAACCATTTTGCTGTGGAAATGGTTTCACAGATATGCACTCAAAAACCATTAAGTGCATAAGATGGTTTTGGAGTACAACCCTATAATTAGAATAGAAACAATAGTTGTGGTTTAATGGTTTCGATTGTCTTATATGAGAAACCAAAATTATTGTTAAATGGTTTTAAATAATGATTATAATTGTACCAAAAAAATAAAAAATAATGATTATAATAAAAAATCATTAAACCATTTTGTTGTGGAAATGGTTTCAGATGGTTGTAATAAAAAACCATTAGGTGCATAAAATGGTTTTGGAGTACAACCCTATAATTAGAATAGAAACAATAATTGTGATTTAATGGTTTAGATTGTCTTATATGAGAAACCAAAATTATTGTTAAATGATTTTAAATAATGATTATAATTGTACCTAAAAAAATAAAAAATAATGATTCTAATTATAGGTTGTACTTCAAAACCATCTTATGCACTTAATGGTTTTAGAGTGTATATATCTGAAACCATTCCCACAACAAAATGGTTTAGGCTAGAAATGTGGGGGACAAAAAAAAAATATTGGGGGCACAAGTCATCTGGGGGTGCGTGAGAAATTTGGGGGGTGTACAAGAAATTTGGGGGGTGCACGACAAATTTGGGGGGGTGCACGAGATATTTGGGGGGGTGCACGAGAAATTTGGGGGGTGCACAAGAAATTTGTGGTGCGCGAGAAATTTGGGGGGTACGCGAGAAATTTGGGGGGTGTGAGATTAGATGTGAGTGTGTAAGTTGAGATTGCCTAGGATTATTACATGTAGATGCTTAATCTAATGGGTCTTATTGACTTATGTACCATACATAAGGATTACACTTATGTATAATAGCTTCCCCATCCAATTCCAACTTAAATACAAGTATACTTTTAGTACCTTTATTATTAAAGACATCATCACCCTTGTTGTCCTCTCTAGTGTATGTATGTCCAAAACTCTTGTCCGGCTTTTATGAAAGCAAATAAGGCCACATATAATTATTTGGACTTTATTATGCGATCAACCGATCGACTAACTAACTCTATGCACATTGAATTCATAATTCTTATATGAACTATGACAATGAATGTGCGACAAACCAATAGGAGCCGAGCTATGTCCTTAAGCGATTCACCCAAGTTTCAAATGAGTGCCAACTCTTGCGGACGCAGCCAAACCAAATGTGATAAATTGATTCCATATTAACTTCTCATGAATCACGTTGAGAGAAAGTGAATCCAAGTTAGCCCAATCTTTCTCTATGGTTATGCTTCTAATTAGGTGGTTTCATACATTATTTAGGTGTAAAAACTAAAAGTAAAAATAAGAGTTCTTGAAAAAACCTAAAACTGATTGGTATTTTTTATATTTTTTAGCTTTAAAAGTCTTTTATGTATATATTTTACTCAAAAAAATAAGCAACATTTTTTCTATCAAGAGTTTCTTAAAAATCAGTTTGACTTAACTTCTCCTTTTATTAGGTTAAAAAGTTTAAAATAAACTAGGTCAAACGGTATATATATATATATAGAGCATTGCTATTTAGCATGAAATTTTTACACAAGAAATGCAAGAATTAACACATGGCAAAATCTTAAAGGATGATGTCATTTAATCTTCTTTTTTAGTGGAAAACATGGGTGGTTATGGATGTAATTAAGGGTGAGGATTTATTCTTCTCTTTCTTGCATCAAAAAATTCTTGCTAAATAGCATTTTCCATATATATATGTGGGTTCCAAGCTATGAAGCCTCGACACTCTAAAAATGGTGAAGTATCGTATCCGATACGTCCTCGATACCGATACTCGTCCGATACATCTCGATACTCGTATCGGAAGAGTATCGGTTAAATCTTTATTTTTAAATAAAAAAATAATATCCGATACGTGTCCGATACTTTCCGATACTCGTATCGGAAAAGTATCGGTTAAATCTTTATTTTTAAATAAAAAAATAATATCCTATACAATCCGTGTTTCATAGTGAATGTCAAACTATTATGTTGTTACACGGGTAACTAACTATGTTTTTTTTTTGGATAGTACTAGTGATGTTTTTTGGGATAGTACTAATAATGTTCTTTTTATATAATACTTAACTTAAGATGTATAACTTAAAATGTACTGGTGATCATTATTTTTTAGGACAATATTAATGAGACACAAATACTTAACTTAGTATTAATGATGTTAATTTATTATAATTAGTATTTTTTGTCTTTGTCACTGTTCTGAAGTCACTATGGTGTCCCACTATATAAAAGGTTGTTAAGTATTTGAGTTTGTCCCAAAATTCTAGTATAAGAATGGATGCTTTATGTTTTTAATTGGTCAGCTGCAGGACCTATATAATTGTCTGTTATTGCTACAAGATGAGCTTGTTAAAGAGGCTTAATGTCATGACTATTATATGTTTTTTGAGCTATTATATGTCTTTAGTTAGGACTGAGGAGCCCTCGTATGTTGAGCCTTAAACTGTTTTGCTTTTGTGCAAGCTTGTGAACTATTGACGTTTATAATAATAATAATAATTTTTTGTCTTTCAAAAAACAATTATCATTATTAATATTATTTATTTTAGTCATGTTTATATATTGTGCATTTATATATTTAATTTTAAAATTAATTTTTAAATAACGTATCGCGCCAGTATCGGATATGGATTTTTCAAAAAATTTACGTATCGGCGTATCGGTATCGTATCGTATCCGTGTCGTGTCGCGTATCGGGGCTTCATAGGTTCCAAAGGAGTTTTATAAGTTTTATCAATAGCTTCTTTTGAACCAAAAATACTAATTTTTGAAAAAACTATAGTATAAAATGCACGGCGTTGCTGCAATATTTTTTATTATTATAGGACTAATATTGTATAGTGTGAAATTAATTTCATTATAAAATTATTCGTCAAGGTAAGATTGTTGTCCCGCATATGATCGTTATAATTATAATAAATAATGACAACTTATTTATATATGAATAATATTAAACTTGTTTGGTGATATTTCTAGCAGTTTTACCTATATGTATCCTACAAAACATAAAATAAATTTTAAAAAACTATTATTTAAAGCTCATTATAAATTTTTAAAATACAATAAAGAAGATTTGACATGACTTAAATTTTTCAGATCACTATAACTCATAGAATTGATGCTCATTATATCTATCTAGAGTGAGGTAAGATTAATTGTGATAATATGTTTGAAAACTATATTTCTATTATTTTAAAATGGAAGGAGTAATAATATAGATTTCTACTATATCATGAAGACTTGCAGTTATTTTATAATATTAATATTATGTTATGTGCTATTTTTATATATCAATGATGAATATAGTACACTAGTGCTGTATTTGTTTGTTTCAAAAAATTACTTGGGAAGCATATCTGTAGGTGGGTGAGTGTTAATTTTATTCCATTTGGGTGGAACTAATTTTATCTGTTTATTGGTATGGCGGTAAAAGGTAAAATAGTGAGAAGGTGTGCCATTAATATAATTTGATTTGATTTGATTGGCTAGTACTTCGAGCATTTGGCGATTGAGAAATAATACGCTTAGGAGAGCTATTGCCTATTGCTAATGTATCGTGTTTAGTGGACGAAACTATGTTTATTTCATATAATTTCATCTACTTAAATAATTACAATAAATTAAGAAACTTGTCATTTCATATAGCAATAAATTTTTCATTACATGAAAAAAATAACATCTTCCATACAGCTAGAGAAGAATAAGTAAATTATAAACCTATAGTCATCATAAATTAAAAATGCAAAACAAGTAACTCTAAGAGAAACTTTAGACACACATAACATAAGACACTTTACCTATTAAAATGAAATTATTTAAAATAACTAACAAGTTTAACTCCCTAAACAAATTTAGAATAAAAGGACTCCTATAATGAATAGAAATGAGAACATTATTTTATTTTTTACTGCATATTCCACTGTTCATATGCTCGGTCCTTCTCTCTTTTGTTGCAAAGCCACGGTCGCACTTAAAACACTTGAACTTTCCACCATGTTTTGCCTCCATGTGATCTTTTTGAGCTTCCTCATCAGCAAATGTTTTGTGACATACATCACACTCAACATTTTTTCCACCTGCTGTAGTAGTATTCCCGTTGCTATTGTTTTTCCCGTGGTAGTTGCTCATGGAATCGTCGTAGTCTTTGTTGCTGGTTGTGTTGTTGCTCGTGTAGTCACCATAGTCGTTGTTGTCGGTTGTGTTATCGCTCATGGAGTCGTCATTGTCTTTGTTACTGGTTTTGATGTTGCTCATGTAGGCGCTGCAGTCTCCAGTTGTGTTGTAGTTGCCATAGTCGTTGTCTCCGGTTGTGTTGTTGCTCATGTAGTCATCATAGTCGTTGTTGCCGATTGTGTTGTTTCTCATGTAGTGGTCATAGTAGTTGTTGATCCTGTAGTCACCGTAGTCGTTGTAGGTTAAACGTAAATAATATACACACACAGGTTTGAATAATTTTGCAGAAATTAATTTTAACTTTTTTTATAAAAATATTAAAGTTTAAAAATATTAATTTGTCATTTTTAAAATGCTAACTTATTAGCTCTGGATATGCATGATAGTCTCTGTCAAAAAATTAGTTCACAGTATAGAGTAAGTATGTAAGTTTAGGTTTACGAGATTCAAATTTACATAAAGTGTCACTGTTATTATTATTAAAATTTTCTTTTACCATTTTTTTCAAAATCACAATTCTATTAAAATTAAGTTGCATTTCTTGAACCCAATTCTATAAAAATAAATGTTCTCTTAAGTTATAAAAATATGTGATTATATACTTTTTAAAAGTCACAATTCTATATTTTGCTCCTCCTCCTCTCTAACCCTAGCCATCGCCCACTTTTTCTTTTCTTCTTGATATATTAGAGAGGGGTGATTTAGGGTCAATTTAGGCCTAAAATCACCCCTCCAAATCGTTTTATTTCTATTTTAATTAAATAAGTGTGATTTTCACATATATTTAGTATTTCTTTTGTTTGTTTTTTTGATTTCATCCTTTGTTTTGATAGTATTGTTGTCCCGTCTTAGTGCGGAGTATTGTTGTCCCGTCTTGGTGCGGTGTTCATTTGTTTAAGTTTGAAAGATTACGGTTGATCCAGTGCAGATCGAATCAATGACTTTTGTGCCATCAACGCTACAGATCCGGAGGCATGGATACTCCGGAAACTTCAATATAGTCAAATATGTAGGCTTATGCAATGTGCCGTTTTATGCTATTAACACGGATGCTGTGAGTTTGTTCGCAGATTCATCCTTTTTGTTTTTAGCGATTTTGAATTTGTATTGCATCGATGTACTCTTATCAATTTGAATGAATGAATATCTTTTATTTAGTCAAAAAAAAAAAAAAGTCACAATTCTATAATTTGCTCATTCATATAGACAATGTGAGCCTAATCGCTCAAACTTGAACCCAATAATCTCTCTTTAAGTGTTAGTTCCAACTTTCACTCCCTACCAAGCCGTGAGAAAGTCTAATATAGGCACAAGACCAAATAAAATAAATATGGGGCTGTTGGGCCATGTTTTCGCATAAGTGAATTAAATGAAATTGGTCCAACAAAGAAATTACTAAAATATTTTGTTGAATATATTGTGATGTTCATAGCTTGATGAATGCTCTAAAGTTCGAATAGACCGTTAACAGGTATCTGTTGTTCTAATCGAATCGAGCCGTTGATAAGCGAAGAGGCAAAGTGAAGTGTCAAAGGCCCGTTACTTCAAGCAAACTTACCAAAGCATCGAAGCGTCAAATCGTGGGCTTGGTGAATTATCTTGGGAAATTGGGCCTACTAGCTTGGCCCAAAAGAAATGAAAGTGAGCCCGTTTCAGGAATTGGTGCGCTACAAGGAGGATTCGAAGAAGTGGAGATCGTGGGTGAACACGTGGATCAATCTGAAGCGTCAAGATCGAAGTAGCGGTTTAGTTTTCGTTTCCAGTATATATTGTATTTTTTCAGTTGGAAAAAGGGTCACAAATTTGATACATTCATATTCTCTAAGATTCTGAGTACTCATGCTGTCGAACGAAAGGAATTCAACAGGGAAAACAATGTATATTTGTGTACCATTTACTTTGTAATTGCTTTTATGTTTAATGCAAGTTTACCTTTCCACAAGTCTTTAATTTGCCTTTAAATTTCTGTATTTTGATCCTGTTGTTTCGAGGCGATTCGAAATAATAGTTATTTTCACGTTTCAATTAAGTTTTCAAACACTATCACTTGTTGAAGTTCATAAACATTCAAAGACTTTTTTTTCATAAAGAACGAACACAAAATTGTCCTGAGATTTCTAGTTTGATCTCGCAAGTTTAAAGAAGTAAAACTAGCGTTTGTTTACCATTTTTCAGTGTAAACAAATTGGCACGCCCAGTGGGACTGGTTTTGTGCTTTGTTTCTTTTGAAATAATTTTCTATGTTAGTAACTATCGTTTGCGGTTATGCCTAGAACTCATCAAATGCATGGGTCTAGTACTAGTCAACCTTCGAGTTTGACGAGTAGTGAAGGGAGTCCAGATTCAAGATCTAGCCCTCCCCCTAGTTCGAATGTGGCGAGTATAACCTCTACTTCGCCAATTTCTAGTCTCAATGACTCTGGATACGTACCAGGTTCTACAATGCCTATAACAACTATGGCATTTCATTCAGTGTCTTCAGGGTTTAGGCCAGTGAGGCCACCTCCTATGGTTACGAACCCTTTATATGGTTATGTACCAACACCCACGACGGGTTTTC
Organism: Trifolium repens; assembly: GCA_030408175.1. Taxonomy (NCBI): domain Eukaryota; kingdom Viridiplantae; phylum Streptophyta; class Magnoliopsida; order Fabales; family Fabaceae; genus Trifolium; species Trifolium repens. Next base: position 31,873,779 of record CP125845.1, on the reverse strand, counting down.
AGTCCTTGCCAGTTTCTGAACCTGAGAGATATACTTCAGAATAATAACTTTGCTGGGCATAATAACTTAGCAACTTTGGTCGAAACAATTTTGAACCTGGACTGGGGTAAGGCCCAAAAACAAATAGCATAGGCCCAATAGCAAGATGGCCCAATTATTCAACCCATGGAATTCAAGAGATAACTCGGCGGCAAAGGTACTCGGCGGCGAGGTTACATGTGTGAGGCGCCCTCGCCTCAGGTGTAACCGCATTCGTAGAAACTTCTCCAACAAGTCAACACGTGGAGAGGGATAACCACCACATACCTCCATGATCATCACCAAAACAGGAAGAAACCGCCCATCATCACCGTGTATGAGGCGGAGGAGAAGGAAGAAACCGCCACGATCATGGGGCTCCCATGATCGTAGGATTCCATAACTGCTACCTAGTGAAATCTATAAATAGGAGAACATATTTCATTGTAAAGGAGATCGGATCATATTTTTCAATATACAGAAATGCTGCACAATTGTGGAGAATTGCTTATTTCTTAGATACGGTCCAATCATTTATCACCCCACTTATTTATTCACCAGAACATTTTGGCGCCCACCGTGGGATGCGGTAAAACTTATCCCCGGCCACACCCTTCTTCTCATGTAATCTCCGATCCTTCTACCCAAGCTTGGTTTCTCACGGCGATTAGCCGAAGTTTGTTCTCGATGCCTGTCTCAATGTGCAACGTCTCCATCGAACATCACGGTTGCAGCCTCATCCAAACATCGCCCTGGTTCAAACATGGATGCTATCTCCAACAAAAGTTTGTAACTCCAGTGATACGGTTGCATCAGACGGCAAAGTAACTTGCCCTTTCAGGTTCTATCTTTCCAATAAAAAATATTGTAACCGATCACTTCTATATGCTTTAATAACCTGTCTACATAAACATTTATTAACAATTTATACAATACAATTGAAAAATGAAAACATGTAAGTGTTGTTTCCCTATGAACGCCACGCCACCATGTGTTCATTTTGTGGGATGATATGATATTTAATAGTTTCTACTGTTTAGATAATTTTGAGTAGAATATGCCTTTAATTAATTAGTTTCATGAAAAAATTAAGTTTGGCATTTAAAATATGCTATTATAATAATTTATCTCAATAAGAATTCTCCAAACAACGGGTAATAAATGACAAAATAGAAATCCAATTTGTATTTTGATTTTATGAGTAAAAAATCAGTAATATAACTTAGTTTGTAACTAGTATGTTGCCAATAACAACACTTTAAGTATATAATATGTATCAGAACAATTTATATGAATTGAAGACTGGATTAATCTCTGCCTTGCTAAATTGTGAACCTTATATGCTATGTGGAATCTCCATGTATTCAAGGAACATTTATCCAATTGATTTATCCTACTGTGTTTATTTTATGAGAAATCAATATCTCCTCTCTTCTGGTTGTGCTACTAGATCAATCCTAGCTATAATTAATTCTTATTTGTATTTTCTAATGTGATTTGTCTTGTTACTGACATCTAGTTTAATTCTAAAATAAAATTTAACCATTGTTATTAGTTCAAATTGGATACAGTTCGGTTCAATGTTATCCAGTATATGTTCACACAACATGCACTCCTCTAAGTCCAAGAATTTCATTCCTGAGGCTTTGTGAAGTATACATATTATCATTCTCATGAAAACAAGTTAATGAAGTTGATTGGCTCCCTACGCCATACTTTTGGATTAGCGGAATAGTCGACAATAAACCAAGTTAATTATCACAAAGAAAAGACGGCGATGTCGCCGTTGGAGATCCACAAACACAATAGCAAAGGATATGCAGTGTTAGGCCTGAAGTTTTCGCCAAACAAAAGGAAGAAAGACTCAATTCATCTCATGAGGTCCACATAAACTCAACATAAAAAAAGAAGGAGACAGTTGTTGTGAATCTAAATTATCTGACTCGCCAAACTGTCAAAGCTGACTTACCATCCAACATCATCATCTCGCCGTCAATCTCTTTTGTTGATAGGCGACTTCCAATCTCGGTTAAAGTTGCATTTTTTCAAGCACAATTGTTTTATATATGCTTGCTTATAATAATTTTAATTAGTCACAAGTGCTATAGTTCTATTTTAATTCTTAAGTAATTTCATTTTCTTATGATGTTATTTGTTTCATTCTTACATGTGCAAAATATTTGGAGCGCAACACTCTTTCAAGAGGCGATCATAAAAAACGAGGCGGACAAAGGGAATATATGAAACAATATCGGATCATTTGCCACTTGAATGCTCATAACCAGATGATATCGTTCCAAATTATTGGCAAACTTTACTCAGGATATTACACAATTAATTTCACATGCTAAGATTACATTGTGCATCTCTTCATTTTTATTGTAGATACGAGTTGATAAAGTCACCGCAAAAGCTCCATTTGATAAACCACCACTTGAGATAAGACGCCAAAAGACAAAGCGTCGTGTGATCGTCAGAAAAAGAAATTAGTGTTGAAACACCATGGCGTTACCTGTGAATCTTACGAGTAGGGAACGTCTAAAAAAGACACGACGCTATCCTTAAATCTTACGAGTTGGATACGACGGAAACGAGTTGAAATTCCAAGGCGTTACCCGTGAATCTTACGAGTAGGGAACGTCTAAAAAAGACACGGCGCTATCCTTAAATCTTACGAGTTGGATACGACGGAAACGAGTTGAAATTCCAAGGCGTTACCCGTGAATCTTACGAGTAGGGAACGTCTAAAAAAGACACGGCGCTATCCTTAAATCTTACGAGTTGGATACGACGGAAACGAGTTGAAATTCCAAGGCGTTACCCGTGAATCTTACGAGTAGGGAACGTCTAAAAAAGACACGGCGCTATCCTTAAATCTTACGAGTTGGATACGACGGAAACGAGTTGAAATTCCAAGGCGTTACCCGTGAATCTTACGAGTAGGGAACGTCTAAAAAAGACACGGCGCTATCTTTAAATCTTACGAGTTGGATACGACGGAAACGAGTTGAAATTCCAAGGCGTTACCCGTGAATCTTACGAGTAGGGAACGTCTAAAAAAGACACGGCGCTATCCTTAAATCTTACGAGTTGGATACGACGGAAACGAGTTGAAATTCCAAGGCGTTACCCGTGAATCTTACGAGTAGGGAACGTCTAAAAAAGACACGGCGCTATCCTTAAATCTTACGAGTCGGATACGACGGAAACGAGTTGAAACACTCTGCCTCCTCACTTTCATGCTTGTGATTGACAAAAATAATAATAATTTAAAATCAGGTTGAAATCCCCAGGCGTTAGCCTTTAAACTTTTTAGTGGGGGGCGTCCAAAATACTAAAGCATGGTTGAAAGTCCAAAACGTTACCCATGGAACTTACGAGTCGGGAACGAAGAAAATACAATAGAAAAGCGTATCAAAGCATCAGGGCGCAACCATCAAAGGGGTGACGCCCAAAGCAAACGTCATAAAGGAAGAATAAAGGTAACTTTAGCATATGTTATTATATTCAGTTGTTTCACCATTAAAAAACAGGCAGAAGCACTACTCAGATGATCATTCAAAATAAAGATTGAAAGACAACGAAAGCAACAACAAAGTTATTCAAAATCTGATTTCATTCATTGAGGATAGGATACAAATTCAAAGAAAACTACATCAGATTTGGATACAAATTCAAAGGAAATTACATCAAATTCAAAAGGGTGTACGAAGTGTTAATACTACACTCATCAACACTCGCATAAACAACTTGTTTATCACCCGATTATTGAAAAGTGTACGAGTGCTTAACCTATTACTACAATAAGCATCAACACTCGCATAACTCTAAGAAGAATCGGAACCCCTGGCATTATATTTCTGTAAGACCCGAGATTTTACTGTACAGTTTTTCTAAGGAACTCTAGTGTCGGCTACGAGTTTTAGGGTTTTTGGTGAAGCGGTTTTGTGAGTATCGTCGCATTAATGGAATTTTTGCTGAAATTGAGCCTGTTTTGTGCTCGTGCGCTGGAAAGGCACAGACTTTTGGGTCGTAGTCCTCTTTTAAGTATGAGAAGATTTCTGTGAAGTAAGAAATGCGAGTTTTGGTTTTCTCTTGTTTTTGAAAAAACGAGTAGGAATCTTACCCGCTGTTAGGAATTTTTACGGTTTCTGAATTCCGTAGAAATTTAGATGGGAGTTTTATATATCGGCGTGAGTTAGGATATATCTTCAGATTATTTTTCGAGGGTGAGGAAGAAAATCACAGTCGAGGAAAAAGTTTTAGCGATAATTTTTAGAAGCGGTTTACGACAGACGTTTATTCCGTAGTTTTTCTATTTTTGCGATTTTTCGTCCATTAGCGAGGTGCGACTCGTTTAAGCGCGAGCGCGGGGACCGAGCGAGCTAGTGGGAGGATAAGATCACATAAGAAATATCTAGATATTTATGAGATGTTTCTTGGTGACCAAGATTGGATGGTTGGTTAGGATTTGATCATGAAACTTTATACTATTTGATCTAATGGCTAGGAACCAATGGAGCTTTCTATTTAAGGATTAGCCTAGTGATCAAGAGTGAACTCTCTTTTCTCTCTTCCACTTTCACGTGGAACTCTCTCCCTCCTTCTCTACATTGTTCTTCCATTTTCTTTGTTTAGAGATAGAAAAAAATAGCCAAGTGGTTAAGATCATGAGGGTTCCTTTAGGAATTTGAAGAAAGTTCTAAGATGGAAGTTGCTTGTGGTAGCACGGTGAAGCTTGTAGCATCGTTAGAAATGTAAGTTTCCAACTCTTCCTTCCCTCTCCAATAGTTGGCCGTGAGGCCCTTATTGCTTTAAGGGTTGAAACTTTAAGTTTTCCTTTGTCAATAGGATAGAATCCATGAGAAAAATTATGATTTGAATTGTTTGATTTTATGTTCAAAAAGATTTGTGTTAAGTTTTGGTTTTTCTTTGGTTAATATTGTTGGATGAGCTTTTGTGATTATAGATCTAAAAAGAAATTTTGATTGTGAGCATTTTAGAAAGTTGGTGATTTTTGAAAGTGTTTGGAAATGAAATTCTTTTATGATTTTCTTGCAATTAAAGTCTTTACAAATTGTTTTGGTGCAACAATTTTTGATAGAAAATGTAAGGAATCAAAAGCCCCGAATTTTTATGATTTATGAAGTTAGGGTTTTGGAAAAAGTTTTTAAGTGTGGAACCAAACCAAATTGAGTTGGTTAATGTGAAATTAGCAATTTTATAAGTGCTTTAACCAAGTTAGCTTTTGAAAGAAATGGTTTTGAGAAAATTATAGGTGCTGGCCGAAATCTGAAGGGCATTTTCGTCCATTTTAAAAGTTGTATTTTGTCCTAGAAAGTTAACCATTCAATCCGCCTTTTCGAGACGATGAATTTGGCGTATGACTCGTCTCAATCCGATAAAAATTGAATGAGTTATGGTCGTTTCAAGTTGTAACTGTTTTATCGCCGTTTTGAAATTGAAGTATAGTAGTAGAAAAATAATAGAGATTATTTTTCTATGAAAATATAAATATGTTTGGAAATTAATTTGTTATAGCGCTTTTGCGAGAAAAACTATTTATTGAAGTGTTGTATTTTCAATAGTTGTTTTGAAAAAGGATTTGGCTTTTTAAGTGTTTTAAAATAGCCGAGGTTTATTTAAAAGACGTTTCGTGATGAGAGACTATCTTTCGAAGTGTTAATGTTTTCAAGGCTTGTTTTCGATATGACTTGAGCCTAGTTAGTTGTGAGAGAACAACCATAGGCATTGAATCAATTAGTAGCCGAGCTAGGACTTATTTGAGTAACCAACTAGAATGTGGTATTAACTTAGATAAGTTATGTGTTGTAAAAGGTTAAGAGGATTAGCCAGATTGGGGATTTCGTCGAGAGAGACGGATATTGCTCGCGTAGCGTAAGTTGGTTGTGTTGGAAGCTAGCCGAGGTAAGGGCATCACTTTATTTCTGTCTTTTCACTGAGTTATAACATGTTTGTTGGTTATTTTCGGTGATGCGTGTTTGTGTGTTTGGCATGTATGTGTTATGTATTCTCGTGATGAGAAAGTGTTTACAATACGTGCGTTGCTTTACATATGATTTGCGAATATATGTATTGGTATATGGGGATGATTACATATGTGTATGTATATTGATTGTTGCATGAGCATGTATGGAACGTGTATGTCAGTGGAGACTACACAGGTGTGTGTCTGTGTGACTTCACCAGGGATTTGTCTGTGTGACTGCCCTATATATGCTGAAATATAAAATATGCTCATGCATTTCATAGTTGCGTGTACGGGTGTTAGAGTCTGTGTGGCTTCACCTAAGCACCGGGTGTTAGAGTCTGTGTGGCTTCACCTAATCCTGCAGGATTTTATTGAGTTGGTGTTAGAGTCTGTGTGGCTTCACATTGGTGTTATAGTCTGTGTGGCTTCACCTGCCCTACGGGGTTTAGTAGGGGTTGGACCTACAACTCTCTGCGGAGAGGTTAAATTTCGGAATTCATGCATGTGGCAGCCAGTGATTGGTGTCACGATCATTGTAGAGGTTGCATTATAGGCTATGTGTGCATTGCTTATATGAACCCGTTGGTGGGAATTGCTTTGGTGGTTAAGAGCTTTCACTTGTGTATGTGGAAATTTGTTATGTGTACATCTTTCGCACCGGTTATATATATATATATACCTTTTATTTTGTGGTGACCCTTTCTTTCATTTGCGGGCTCATCCCACCCAGATGATGGGTTAGGTCGTGGTGACGACGGTGGCTGTTCCAGGCCCCAGTGAGATGTTGGAGTTTTGGCTTAGTTAGACTATGCGCCGGTGTGGTTTGCACACCGTGCTTTTTGGGTTTAGGCATAGGATTCTAACTTGTGTTGTTGTAAGTATTTGAATACTTAGACTTGGATTGTAATTATTCAGGAATACACTTTGCTTGTCGAAGCACCTTATGGTAATGAGTTCTTTTGTATATTTGAATGCCGGCTCATTTAAAATCGTTTATGCGTAACTCTTATGTGTACAAAAAAAAAATTAATGCTTTTTCTGGCCTTTGAAAAACGGGTTGTTACAATTGGTATCAGAGCACGGCTTTAAATCTTCAAAGGGAAAGTGTATACTTGAGTCGTTAGTCCAGAGTCGGTTAGAACATAGCTAGAGTAGTGGCAGTTCTAGTGTTTGTTCTGTATCGGGTTATGGGTTAGTAACCGTTGAGCGAGATTTCTGTTGGAAAATCATGGTTGTGCGGGTATAGTACGGATTCAAAAGCACCACCTGAATGGATGTCATGACGGTGCGTGTGCTGTTTATGGAAAATATGTGGAGGCATAAGATATTGATTTTTGGAATTGGGGATTTGGATAAAAGGAGTCCAAGAGAAGTAGATGGTATAGTTTGGCAAGTGTCAAGACTATGAGGAGTGTAATCACCAACTGGAGGTTGGGATTGTTTTATTTAAGTCGTGTTTGGAAAGAGATTCGTATGTGAGTAGACGGCTCGGCGTATTCACTGAGTTGCGGACTTATGGATATTGGTAGAGCGGAAAATTCTTCTATAGAGAAGACAACTTGTTCGGAATGTAATGGTTTTTGTGGTACCTGCCGTGGTGGCATTGTATTACTGTTGAATGATGTTCAACGGATGTTTCATGAGTGGAATCATGAGAGCTCGAACGATGTGTCTTGAGTGTTGTGTCTTACGACTTCGACCTTGTATTCGTAAGAGATCGAGGGAAACATTAAGAAAAACCTCGAAAGATTTGTGGAACCCTTGTGACTCGGAGGACATTGAGCATAAGCGGAATGAAGCATCGTTTAAGTTGGGTAAAGATGGTCTAAACCACCATCATGATTGTCGACTATTTATTGACAAATTGAGGAACTGATCATCCTTAATCTCTTGTTGATAATAGACGGAGTCGTGTTGACTGGAAATGACTAGTTTTGCCGGTTTTGCTGGTGCGCAGAAAGTTTCGGTGTTTCTTTTTGGAGGGTAGCCAGTAACTGCTTCGCGTGAACCTAGGGAAATTGGCTATGTTGCGGAGGCGAAAGAGGTGACTTTGGAAATTTTTGTTTGTGGGCACGAGGATCTTTGGGAACTAGAGGTTGTGAACCTCTGTTGTGAGGTTAATTTTTGAGTGGTGAACTCGTTGAGAGTTGCGGTTGGTGCACGGTTGTGCCAGTGTGTTGGTGAGAGTATCTGTGTGACTTCACCCGGTGTTAGCATCTGTGTGGCTGCACCTAATCCTGAGGGATTTTGTTGTGTTGGTGATGGTAATAATTAGTTGAGTTGTTACTCTTACCTTTAGTTTCGAGGACGAAACTTCTTTTTGGAGGGTAGTAATGTAAGACCCAAGATTTTACTGTACAGTTTTTCTAAGGAACTCTAGTGTCGGCTACGAGTTTTAGGGTTTTTGGTGAAGCGGTTTTGTGAGTATCGTCGCATTAATGGAATTTTTGCTGAAATTGAGCCTGTTTTGTGCTCGTGAGCTGGAAAGGCACATACTTTTGGGTCGTAGTCCTCTTTTAAGTATGAGAAGATTTCTGTGAAGTAAGAAATGCGAGTTTTGGTTTTCTCTTGTTTTTGAAAAAACGAGTAGGAATCTTACCCGCTGTTAGGAATTTTTACGGTTTCTGAATTCCGTAGAAATTTAGATGGGAGTTTTATATATCGGCGTGAGTTAGGATATATCTTCAGATTATTTTTCGAGGGTGAGGAAGAAAATCACAGTCGAGGAAAAAGTTTTAGCGATAATTTTTAGAAGCGGTTTACGACGGACGTTTATTCCGTAGTTTTTCTATTTTTGCGATTTTTCGTCCATTAGCGAGGTGCGACTCGTTTAAGCGCGAGCGCGGGGACCGAGCGAACTAGTGGGAGGATAAGATCACATAAGAAATATCTAGATATTTATGAGATGTTTCTTGGTGACCAAGATTGGATGGTTGGTTAGGATTTGATCATGAAACTTTATACTATTTGATCTAATGGCTAGGAACCAATGGAGCTTTCTATTTAAGGATTAGCCTAGTGATCAAGAGTGAACTCTCTTTTCTCTCTTCCACTTTCACGTGGAACTCTCTCCCTCCTTCTCTACATTGTTCTTCCATTTTCTTTGTTTAGAGATAGAAAAAAATAGCCAAGTGGTTAAGATCATGAGGGTTCCTTTAGGAATTTGAAGAAAGTTCTAAGATGGAAGTTGCTTGTGGTAGCACGGTGAAGCTTGTAGCATCATTAGAAATGTAAGTTTCCAACTCTTCCTTCCCTCTCCAATAGTTGGCCGTGAGGCCCTTATTGCTTTAAGGGTTGAAACTTTAAGTTTTCCTTTGTCAATAGGATAGAATCCATGAGAAAAATTATGATTTGAATTGTTTGATTTTATGTTCAAAAAGATTTGTGTTAAGTTTTGGTTTTTCTTTTGTTAATATTGTTGGATGAGCTTTTGTGATTATAGATCTAAAAAGAAATTTTGATTGTGAGCATTTTAGAAAGTTGGTGATTTTTGAAAGTGTTTGGAAATGAAATTCTTTTATGATTTTCTTGCAATTAAAGTCTTTACAAATTGTTTTGGTGCAACAATTTTTGATAGAAAATGTAAGGAATCAAAAGCCCTGAATTTTTATGATTTATGAAGTTAGGGTTTTGGAAAAAGTTTTTAAGTGTGGAACCAAACCAAATTGAGTTGGTTTATGTGAAATTAGCAATTTTATAAGTGCTTTAACCAAGTTAGCTTTTGAAAGAAATGGTTTTGAGAAAATTATAGGTGATGGCCGAAATCTGAAGGGCATTTTCGTCCATTTTAAAAGTTGTATTTTGTCCTAGAAAGTTAACCTTTCAATCCGCCTTTTCGAGACGATGAATTTGGCGTATGACTCGTCTCAATCCGATAAAAATTGAATGAGTTATGGTCGTTTCAAGTTGTAACTGTTTTATCGCCGTTTTGAAATTGAAGTATAGTAGTAGAAAAATAATAGAGATTATTTTTCTATGAAAATATAAATATGTTTGGAAATTAATTTGTTATAGCGCTTTTGCGAGAAAAACTATTTATTGAAGTGTTGTATTTTCAATAGTTGTTTTGAAAAAGGATTTGGCTTTTTAAGTGTTTTAAAATAGCCGAGGTTTATTTAAAAGACGTTTCGTGATGAGAGACTATCTTTCGAAGTGTTAATGTTTTCAAGGCTTGTTTTCGATATGACTTGAGCCTAGTTAGTTGTGAGAGAACAACCATAGGCATTGAATCAATTAGTAGCCGAGCTAGGACTTATTTGAGTAACCAACTAGAATGTGGTATTAACTTAGATAATTTATGTGTTGTAAAAGGTTATGAGGATTAGCCGGATTGGGGATTTCGTCGAGAGAGACGGATATTGCTCGCGTAGCGTAAGTTGGTTGTGTTGGAAGCTAGCCGAGGTAAGGGCATCACTTTATTTCAGTCTTTTCACTGAGTTATAACATGTTTGTTGGTTATTTTCGGTGATGCGTGTTTGTGTGTTTGGCATGTATGTGTTATGTATTCTCGTGATGAGAAAGTGTTTACAATACGTGCGTTGCTTTACATATGATTTGCGAATATATGTATTGGTATATGGGGATGATTACATATGTGTATGTATATTGATTGTTGCATGAGCATGTATGGAACATGTATGTCAGTGGAGACAACACGGGTATGTGTCTGTGTGACTTCACCAGGGATTTGTCTGTGTGACTGCCCTATATATGCTGAAATATAAAATATGCTCATGCATTTCATAGTTGCGTGTACGGGTGTTAGAGTCTGTGTGGCTTCACCTAAGCACCGGGTGTTAGAGTCTGTGTGGCTTCACCTAATCCTGCGGGATTTTATTGAGTTGGTGTTAGAGTCTGTGTGGCTTCACCTTGGTGTTATAGTCTGTGTGGCTTCACCTGCCCTACGGGGTTTAGTAGGGGTTGGACCTACAACTCTCTGCGGAGAGGTTAAATTCCGGAATTCATGCATGTGGCAGCCAGTGATTGGTGTCACGATCATTGTAGAGGTTGCATTATAGGCTATGTGTGCATTGCTTATATGAACCCGTTGGTGGGAATTGCTTTGGTGGTTAAGAGCTTTCTCTTGTGTATGTGGAAATTTGTTATGTATACATCTTTCGCACCGGTTATATATATATATACCTTTTATTTTGTGGTGACCCTTTCTTTCATTTGCGGGCTCATCCCACCCAGATGATGGGTTAGGTCGTGGTGACGACGGTGGCTGTTCCAGGCCCCAGTGAGATGTTGGAGTTTTGGCTTAGTTAGACTATGCGCCGGTGTGGGTTGCACACCGTGCTTTTTGGGTTTAGGCATAGGATTCTAACTTGTGTTGTTGTAAGTATTTGAATACTTAGACTTGGATTGTAATTATTCAGGAATACACTTTGCTTGTCGAAGCACCTTATGGTAATGAGTTCTTTTGTATATTTGAATGCCGGCTCATTTAAAATCGTTTATGCGTAACTCTGATGTGTACAAAAAAAAAAATTAATGCTTTTTCTGGCCTTTGAAAAACGGGTTGTTACAATTTCCACTTTGACAAGCCAGAGCAGGGGACCCCGATCCATCATCCTCGTCCACAAGGGACGTCACTTGGAGGTTTTCACCTTCGAAGATTTCGGCGTCCTCGCCGCAGATTCCACAGTGATTTGGGAACCCTCATCTTCAGGTGGAGAAGGCCCATAAACGTAGAACTCCTCAGGAACGTAGGTCTTCAAGAACTCAGCATAATCTTCGTCAATATCATCAGAACTCGAAGAACTTGGCGAAACCAAAGGTTGTTTCGCCTTAACCTTTCTGGACACAGTGGTGCGTCTAGATAAGAAGCAGAAGCCTCTAAGGTCTTCTTCCCTTTCTGGGATTTAGACCTCTTAGCGACAATTTTCTTATAATTTTTTCTATCCATCTCAAATCAGTGAATAGGGAGGAAGAGAAGTATCGATTGAAAGATGATGAATGGAAAGGAAAGAAGACAAACGCTATTTATAAACAGGGATGGTAGAAACTAAACCTAAGTAACTGCACCCGAAATTAATGGAGAAGATAGTTACAACCACCGCAATAAAGAGGATTGGCCGTTTCAATTGGCGCGCGAAAATCAAGGAAGACTTAACAGAAATTCCTGACCGGTCAAAACATAGGAAATCACGCCACAGGGGGCGTCATACCATACAACGCCATAGAAATCACACTTCATCTCGCCTCTCAGCAAAAAGTAGAAGATTCACACACATTTAAAACAACAAGGATAACAGTTAGCATCAAATCAAGACGAGACGGAAAATGACGAAAGCAAAGATAATATCCATCAAATTACAAAAAGCCTCAGAAGGGCACCAAAACATTGTCATTACAAAATATAATAAACCCACGCAGGGGCAACCACAAAAATATATCAAACCCTCGCAGGGGCGACCATAAAGTCTAATCAACAAGACAACAAAACAACGAAAGGCGAATAGTAAACAGCAAAGAGAAGAAAGAAACTATTCAGCAGCAGGAGACTCTTCATCAGGCGATGCCTTGGGTGACGCCTCAGCATTTGGCGTGTCTTGCACTATCTGTCCAGCAGCGGAAGATACCAACTTGTCGCCCTCAACCATCAACATGGCATCCGCCTTTCCAAGTTGGTCTCTGTCAATCTCAGGAAATAGGACCTTCACCTGATCCAAGGCAAGCTGGAAACCCTCCTCGAACTGCTCCCCAATGGTCGCCTCCAGGGTATCCTTGTCAGATTCCCACTTGATCTTTTCCTCCCTCAAAGAGGCCAGTGCAGCAAGGGCCGCCTCATTATCCTTAGCCAGAGTTTTGATGCGCTCATCCTTGGCGGTCACGGTCTTAAGGGCGGCCTCACGATCCCGTTGAGCTATCGCCAATTTCCCTTCATACTCCTTGGTCAACCGAGCAATCTTCTCTTCATGTTTCTCCCTCAGGGCCTTCACATCAGCCTCACACCTTAGTTTGGCAGCTCTGACATCGTCCTCAAGGGTAGCCAAGTTCTTTTCCACAAGAGCTTCCTTCTCCTTAGCACCGGCAAGCTCTGCCCTTTGACGAGACGCCAGGGCATAGTTCAGAAGCAAACCCTTGAGCTCATACCCAAGAGCCATCCTCATTAGTTCATCAGATCCGGTGCTATCAAAACGAGCAGAACTCCCCGCCATATCCACTGACCTCGCCAAGAAAGCCTCAGGGTCAAAAAGGGGATCCCATGCCGAAGTCCCTCCAGTTTGACTCGCCCCAGCCACAGCCTCATCAGTTGCAGGAATGCCTTCTTTGGGCGGATCCTCGGTCTTGACCAAATCCTTGTGCTCCTCCGCCAAACTGTCATCTTTCTTTGATTTCCGAGACAGGGTCTTGGATCTCTTCTTGGCAGGAGACTTGACTTCCCCCTCAACCTTAGGGATTGAAGTCTTCACCGCAACAGTAATGCGACCTTCGCCTCCTTTCCTCTTCTTCTTTTTCTCTTCCACCTCGCCAATCTCCAACTGGCTAAGGACCTCCACCTTGTCGTCGACCTGCCCCTTCTCAATCTGGGCCTTGCGTGCCCTCGCCTTTTCTAGGAACTGTGCTCTCTGGGCGGGAGTGAGCGTCGACATATCTTCTGAAAGGAAACAAAAAAGGGTTAGCCATGGAGATAAAAGAAAAACTTACAAAAGGCGAATGGACTCGAAAGATAAACTTACTAAGATATTTATTCATAACGCCAGGAGCGCCATCAGCATCCATAAGGTCCCTTGGACTCATCTGGTTACAAGCTCCAGATAAGCCACGGTGTCCCTCTCAAACTCACTTAGGCTCTCGTAGATGGCGCTTGTAACTAACCTAGGGTTAGAGGTCTAGTGGAAAGGAAAGAGAGGTTCACCCTCAGGCGAGTACATAAGGTTTTTAATCCCCTCAGCGCCACGAACACGCAAGAAGGTCTCCTTATAGTTTTTATAGTTAGAGCTATACAAACTAAACAAACCCCTATTGGGCTGAGCACTCAGAGAGACAAGAGAATTGGGACTCAGGTTCTTTATATGATAAAAAGAGAAGAAGATGGCCACTGAAGGGTCAAGGATATCTAGGCCAAAACAAATCAGTTCAAAGGCCTTAATGAACGACCAACTGTTGGCGCTAAGTTGAGTAGGAGCAACATTGAGAACCCTGAGCATGGATTGTTAGAACTCAGTGAAAGGGAAGTAAAGGTGAAAATCTTCTATGAATTTGGTATACATGTAAAAGGAGGTTGGGCCAGAAGAAGGCACACCGGTCACATACTCGCCCTCGCCCACCGGCTCTAGCACAACATCATCTTCCTCAAAATCCCAGAGACATCAAACTTCTCCCTGAACTTCGCCACTCTCTCAGCACTATCATACGATGAAGACACATTCATGGTTGCAATTTCGGAGCCTACAGCGACTAGGGCAAGCGATTCGTCTCTTCGTTTTCCTGTGAGAGACGAAGGAGAAATTATTACACAATCACTACCACAGCTACTACTACCACTACTACTATCATCGCCACTACTGCTCTCAAGATCGCTATGAGTAATAGGAACTCCCAAAAGTTCGGTGAAATAACCAGAATAGTTCAACGACCCGTCAGGCCTAGTAAAGTGATCATGAACTTGGCGTTCTAAGGGACAACCAACAGGAAGAGGACGAGAAGGATCTCCCTCATTAACATCACTAAGGTCTCTCAAAATGACCATTTTCACAGAAAAACCCTAGAAACCCTAAATCGCGAAATGGAAACAAAAAGGAAAAAGGGTAGAAATAGCGGTTTATACCTGGTTTGAAGGAGCGGTTACCACTTGAAATTTGAAGAACGTGGCTAGCGAAAATCGTGCGGGAAGTATATGGAGAGCGGTTATGAACGGGCAATCTCATCGGTAAATGAAATCATAAATTAGCGCAAAGAAAATAATCAAGAGTTTTTCGATTGGAATGAAAAATGCAAGATGAAGGAAGTAACGTATATATAGAACCAATGGCACCGGTCGAAGAAAGCTATTTGAAAAGTTGAAACGTTTTGGAAAGAAAAAAGGTGAAGCGTTGCGATGGTTGACACGTGTCCTGAGGCGAACTGTCATCTCGCCAGTTATAAGGTCACGCCCAAAGGCGATACTTGGAAAACGAAAAATGCAATATCACGAGGAAAACAAAAACTTCATTAATTACGGAACCAAAGAGTACAACACATGGGAAATAGCAAACACCAAATACAGAGACATCAAAGCATATTACAAACAAGAAGTCCTAAGGTACTGAAAGGGAAACTACTTAAGCAACGACATAGGCGGCCGCGACAACATCGGCCTGCAATTCCTCAATTTCCTCCTTATATTTTTTAGCAACTGTGAGGTCAGGGATAATTCTATCTTGATCATCCTGCAATCTCTCCATCTTCTCCGTGAGACGATTAAGTGAAGAACGAGTCCTGATGAGCCTCGCGACGTCATATTCAATGTCCAGTTGAAGGTTCCTTTTCCTCTTCATCAAGGGGCGAAGTTCCTTCTCCAACACTTCGATGCGATTCTCAACGGCCTCCTCAGCAGACAGATTAAGATATAACGATTCCTCCTGCAGGTCAATACTGTCTTTGGTAACAGATATCTTTTGCTCCAACGTGTCTTCAAGTTCGTTGTAACATTTGAAAACCGCATTGGTGGTCTCAATGAAAGCGACATCCTTCTCCAAACGTCGAGACAACTCTAAAGCCAAATCCAAGAAGATCTTCTGGTCATTAGCCAGGCGCAACTTGTAATCATTGAGTTCCTCGACGTAAAGCTGAAATTCCCCCACATTGTCTATGAGTTCGTCTATATTTTCCTCCACTTTGTCCCTCACACGCCTAATAGCAGGCATAGCAGGCGACTCCAACACAGGGATGGACCGATCCATGACCATAAGAAACGAAAAAGAAAACAACGAGTTAGAAAGAAATCTGGAAAATGTGGACAAAAAGCAAAACCATCATAAGGTCTATTTAAAGGAGAGGGGCGACGCATGTCAAGAGAAACAAACAGGTAGTTACCCCCAAGATCATCACGACTGGCCTAACTCCCACTATCACCACTTCGCCTCTTTGAGCCTCGTGCTTGGGGGGCTGTGGACTGGGGTAAGGCCCAAAAATAAATAGCATAGGCCCAATAGCAAGATGGCCCAATTATTCAACCCATGGAATTCAAGAGATAACTCGGCGGCAAAGGTACTCGGCGGCGAGGTTACATGTGTGAGGCGCCCTCGCCTCAGGTGTAACCGCATTCGTAGAAACTTCTCCAACAAGTCAACACGTGGAGAGGGATAACCACCCCATACCTCCATGATCATCACCAAAACAGGAAGAAACCGCCATCATCACCGTGTATGAGGCGGAGGAGAAGGAAGAAACCGCCACGATCATGGGGCTCCCATGATCGTAGGATTCCATAACTGCTACCTAGTGAAATCTATAAATAGGAGAACATATTTCATTGTAAAGGAGATCGGATCATATTTTTCAATATACAGAAATGCTGCACAATTGTGGAGAATTGCTTATTTCTTAGATACGGTCCAATCATTTATCACCCCCCTTATTTGTTCACCAGAACAGAACCAAAATGGCCTTAATACTGGCACTCGAAGGCCAAATTTTGTGTCTGCATTGTCTGAATATGTATTGCAAACCGAATTACCTAGAGGTTGGAAAGTCCCCAAATACACTAAGTTCGCATGGGATACCAACGAGTCAACTGTTGAGCACATTGCTTGGTACTTAGCAGAATCTAGAAACTTGGCAAATAATGAGAATTTGAGAATGAAATACTTTCCTAATTCTCTAACCAAAAATGCTTTCACTTGGTTTACAACTTTGCCTCCTAATTCAATTTGTAATTGGACTCAGTTGGAAAGATTGTTCCACGAACAGTTTTACATGGGCCAAACTAAGATAAGTCTTAAAGAGTTGGCTAGTGTTAAAAGAAAAACACAAGAGTCTGTTGATGATTATTTGAATAGGTTCAGATTGCTAAAGGCCAAGTGCTTTACCTCAGTTCCTGAGCATGAACTAGTCGAAATGGCTGCAGGTGGCCTAGACTATTCGATTAGGAAAAAATTAGACACTCAGTATCTTCGAGATATGTCACAACTGGCTGATAGAGTTAGGCAAATCGAAAGGCTAAAAGCTGAAAAAGCCAGAAATTCTAGGTTTCAGAAGAAGAAAGAAGTAAATTTCGTTGAGTCTTTTGATGACGATTGTGAGGATAGTGATGAGTGCCTAGAGTATGAGGAAAGTGAAGTCAATGTGGCTGAACTAAAGCCAGGGCCTCCTTATATTTGTAAGTTGCTTAGGCCTTCGAACAGGAAAAACCCAGTTGAGCCAAAAAATGATAAGTTCATTGCCAAAACTTATACTTTTGATATAACCAAATGTGATGAAATTTTCGATTTGTTAGTAACTGATGGCCAAATTGTTGTGCCAAAAGATCTGAAAATACCTCCTATCGAACAAAGAAAGAAAAGAGGTTATTGTAAATTTCATAATTATTTGGGACACAAAATTTATCAGTGTGTTCTTTTCAGGGATGTGGTTCAGAAAGCAATCAACGAAGGAAGGCTGAAGTTCGCTGATAAGAGCAAGCCTCAAATGAAAGTGGACACTGATCCACTGCCTAAGGCTGATGCAACCTATGTGAAAATCTATGATTGTAACATGGTAGATGTGGTTGATCCTGCGCCAATCAAAGCTGTGCCTGGGGAAGAATATGAGAAGAAAATTCAGGAGGTCTACCCCAATGCTGAAGAAGAACTAGTGGATTTTCTGAACAGGTGCAAGTTGAACAACTCTGAGGTGATGTTGTGCCCCAGATGTAGTGCTGTATGCGACAAAGAGGCTACTACTGGCCTTAGAAACTTCGTCCCATATGCTGAGCATAAAAGAAAGTGGCATAATGCTAAACCTGATCAAAAAGGTTGGCCACATAAAAAGATTGATTGGAGTAGGTCTGTTGCAAAAACTGCTTCGATTCATCAAAGGCTGGGACCCCAGCGCACGTTCAAACCTTCGAACAGGGCACCAGTGAATAGGTGGGTTAGTGGACAATATGTTGATGTGAACAAAAAGCAGGTGGACGGAGGAAGTTCCAGTAATGTTAATGTGAAGATTGTTGCTGCAAACAAGAGTTCAACACCTGCTAAGGTACCTCAGGAAAACAAAGCTGAACTAGGGGCTAATAAGTTCAGTTATAGAAACAACAACAAGGGTAAGAACCCTATGACTCGAACTCAGTGGCGCCGTTTTCAGCGAAAGAAAAAACTAGCTACCCAGAATGTAAATGCTGGGGGCAATGCTACTTTAGTGCAGAAAATCGAAATGGCTAGGAGGCCAGCAAAGGAGAAGCTTTCTCCAGTGGTTGAAGGCAATGTAAATGATGATGATCTCCTCGATGATGAACCAGACTTTGATGTGCTGGTTAATGTTATATCTATTCTACCTGCGGAGTGTGATGTGGAGTCTGAAGTAAATGAGGTAGAAGATGATTTTGTTGCTGCAGAGATGGCTAATCACAAGCCAGTATGTTATTATGTAATGGGAAATGGCTGTGTCGAAGAGCAAAGTGCTGTTTTCGAAAAGCCAGATCTGGGCATGAAAAACCATTTGAAAGCTTTGTTTATCAGAGCAAAAGTAAATGGTGTTGGTGTTAACAGGATTTTAGTTGATGGAGGAGCAGTGGTTAACATCATGCCACATTTTATGCTGAAGAAATTAGGTCTATTCGAAACAGATCTACACACACATAATGTGGTGTTAGCCAATTATGAAGGTAAAATTGGCCACTCACTTGGTGCCATTCAATTAGAAGTCTGTGTAGGCAGTACCATTCGAAAAACCTTGTTCATGGTTATTGCTGCCAAGCCTAACTATAACATGTTGCTATGCAGAGAGTGGATACATGGGGTTGGCGCAGTACCTTCAACCATGCACCAAAAGTTGATTATGTTGAAGCTGATTAGAGTGCCTATGTAACAGACACTAACAATGTCACTCTTCAGACATTTGACAAGAATCTGGCTCAAATTGCCCCTTGTGGTGATCAGAATGAGGCCTTTGATAGTGAAGGTGCAGGAGTTGATGAAATACTTCACTCTGTCAAGTTACACCCTACTCATGGATTCTGTTGGGAAAGGGAACACACTGCAACTCCTATGAACTACAATGCTTTCCCATCAGCAACTGGATGGGATGACCCAGATGTATGCGATGATTGAATCCCTAGCATGGGATAGGATAACGACTTATGCAGCCGCTAACAGAATCAACATGGCTATAGAAGCCATTGAATTACAAAAAAAATATGGCTGGTGAGGCCAATATTAATTTGCAAACTGAATTGGCCTCACAGGCCAATGTTTCAAATACTGGTGACATGCAGAGGTTAGATTGTATTTATGATGACGAACCATTGGGCTTTGAAAGAGATCCAGTTAGTTCGAATCAAAGAATGCAAGCTCAGGATCCTTTGCAAGAAATTGATATTGGAGATGGTTCTGTCAAAAGACCAACCTATATTAGTACCAATATTGACCCAAGCTTGAGAGTTAAAATGGTCGAGTTGCTTAAAGAATACAAAGATCGTTTCGCTTGGGATTACGACGAAATGCCAGGATTAAGCAAGGACTTGGTGGAGCATAGACTGCCACTTCGACCAGACAAGAAACCTGTGAAGCAGCTTCCAAGGAGGTTTGCTCCAGAAATCATGACGAAGATCAAAGCAGAAATTGAAAGGTTGCTCAAGTGCAAGTTCATTCGAACAGCCAGGTATGTAGAGTGGTTAGCTAATATTGTGCCTGTTATTAAAAAGAATGGTTCTCTTAGAGTTTGCATAGACTTTAGGGATCTAAATAATGCTACACCAAAAGATGAATATGCAATGCCTGTTGCAGAAATGCTAGTTGATTCAGCAGTAGGCCATGAATATTTAAGAATGTTAGATGGCTATTCTGGCTATAACCAGATCTTTATTGCTGAAGATGATATTCCAAAAACTGCTTTTCGTTGCCCTGGTGCCTTGGGTACTTATGAATGGGTAGTAATGCCCTTTGGATTGAAAAATGCAGGGGCAACATACCAAAGGGCAATGAATTCAATCTTTCATGATTTTATTGAAATATTTATGCAAATTTACATTGATGACATTGTCGTCAAATCTTCATCTTCTGATGACCATTTAAGTCATCTTAAAAAGTCATTCGAAAGAATGAGGAAATGTGGATTGAAAATGAATCCACTAAAATGTGCTTTTTGTGTACGTGCAGGAGATTTCCTTGGCTTTGTCGTGTATAAAAAAGGCATAGAGATCAATCAAAACAAGACAAAAGCTATCATGGAGACAAAATCTCCAGCAATAAAGAAACAGCTTCAGTCATTACTTGGAAAAATAAATTTCTTGAGAAGATTCATTTCGAATTTAAGTGGAAAGGCTCACCCCTTTTCTCCACTCCTAAAACTCAAGAAAGATGAGGTATTTAACTGGGGAATTGAGCAACAGAAAGCATTTGATGATATCAAGGCTTACCTATCGAATCCTCGTACTTTAATGCCTCCAATTCGAGGTAAAGAGATGAAGTTGTATATCTCAACGTCAGACACAACCATTGGAAGCATGCTTGCTCAAGAGGACGAAAATGATGTAGAAAAAGCTATTTATTATTTAAGTAGAGTTTTGAATGATGCTGAAACGAGATATAGTGTAATTGAAAAGCTTTGTCTTTGTTTATATTTTTCATGTACCAAACTCAAGCATTATATAAAGCCAGTTGATGTTTTTGTTTATTCCCATTTTGATATTATTAAGCACATGTTGTTAAAACCAATTCTACATAGCAGAATTGGGAAATGGGCTTTAGCTTTGACAGAGTATTCACTAACTTATAAACCCTTAAAGGCGGTTAAAGGCCAAATAGTGGCTGATTTCATCACTGATCATTCAGTGATCGAAGTTCCAGTGGATTATGTTGAGCTAGAACCATGGATTTTATACTTCGATGGGTCTAGACACAAACATGGCACATGAATTGGAATTCTAATAATATCACCTTTAAAAATTCCAACTAAGTTCAAGTACAAAATTAATGGATCTTGTTCTAATAATGAGGCAGAATATGAAGCCTTAATTGCAGGTTTAGAAATTCTTCTAGACTTGGGGGCAAGGCACATTAGAATAAGAGGAGACTCTGAATTAGTAGTGAAGCAATTAACAAAGGAATATAAATGCATTCAGGAGCATTTAATGAAATATTTTGTCATTACATTTTCTTTGTTAAAGTACTTCGACTCCTATGATATTCAGCATGTGCCTCGAGTTGAGAATCAAGAGGCAAATGATTTGGCTCAAATTGCTTCTGGATATAAGATTTCGAAAGAGAGATTTGATGAATTAATTGAAATTAAAAACAAATCCATTTCGAATGAGTCAGTCATTAATGAACTGTCAATGTCAAAACATTTGGGGGCAGAGGAACATCTACATGAAGAAGATTTTCGTTCCCAAAATGGTAATTTGCATTTCGATCATTTTGTAGGTAATTTGCATTTCAATCATTTTGTAGATCATTTTGTAGGTAATTTGCATTTCGATCATTTTGTAGCAGAAATTTTTGCCATTGACAATTTACTAGATAGTGATTGGAGAAAGCCAATTGTTAAATATCTGGAAGACCCAACAGGAATTACTGATAGAAAGGTTAAATATAAAGCATTAAGTTATACTATCATTGGAAACGAACTATTCAAGAAAACTGCTGAAGGAGTTTTGTTGAAATGTCTTAGTGAAAATGAGGCATACTTAGCCGTCTCCAATGTACATAGTGGTTCCTGTGGTGCCCACCAAGCGGGTCATAAAATGAAATGGTTGTTGTTTCGACAAGACTTGTATTGGCCCTCTATGTTAAAGGATTGTATAGAATATGCCAAAGGTTGTATAGAGTGTCAAAAACATGCAGGAATTCAACATGTTCCAGCAAGTGAGCTCCATTTGATTGTCAAACCCTGGCCCTTCAGGGGATGGGCATTAGACTTGATTGGTGAAATTAGACCTGCATCCTCAAAGAACCATCGTTATATCTTGGTTGGGATTGATTACTTCACAAAATGGATTGAGGCAATTGCTTTACCAAATGTAGATCAGGAAGCAGTGATTAATTTCATTCAAAATCATATAATACACAGATTTGGGCTTCCTGAAACCATCACTACTAACCAAGGGACAATGTTTTTTGGGCGAAAAATGCAAGAGTTTGCGGAACAAGCAGGTTTCAGGTTGTTAACTTCGACCCCTTATTATGCACAAGCAAATGGTCAAGCTGAAGCAGCCAATAAAACTATAATTGGCTTGATTAAGAAACACGTTGCCCAGAAACCAAGAAATTGGCACCAGACTCTGGATCAAGTGTTATGGGCATGTAGGAATTCCCCTAAGGAATCAACTAACTCAACTCCATTTCGACTAACATATGGCCATGATGCTGTGTTACCTGTCGAAGTTATGTTGCAATCAGTAAGAGTGCAAAAACAAATGGAGTTGCCAACCGATCAGTATTGGCACTTGATGTTAGATGAGTTGACTGATTTAGATGAAGAAATATTACGGGCTTTAGATATGTTAATTAGACAAAAAGAAAGAATTGCTAAAGCCTATAATAAGAAGGTTAAGTCAAAATCCTTTAGCTTGGGAGATTTAGTTTGGAAAGTCATTCTCCCTATGGATAGAAGAGACAGAGTGTTTGGGAAATGGTCACCCAATTGGGAAGGGCCATTTAAAATCTCTCAAGTTTTATCTAATGGTGCTTATGAGATCGAAGAATTAACACATGAACAACGCACAGTAAATATGAATGGCAAATATTTGAAAAAATATAGGCCAGCGTTACAAGAAATAAGCATAAGCACAGATTGATTCGAACTGAAAGCATTAAAAATGGTGAAGATAAATTTGCCACTAAAATGGGATTTTAAACATTTTTTAAAAGTGTCACAAAATATTGTTCAATACAGACAAATTAAACCATCAGATATGTTCGAAAAGCAGAAGAAATTACATCAAAGGCCATAGCTAAATAAATAAATCATTCAGCAGCAATCCTGTTAGCAGCTCTGAAATGTTCGTACTGTTATTTGGTGTGAGCAAGTTTGTGCCTGAGAACTTCATTTTCGTTAGCCAAACGATCTACTTCACTGCTGACAACTAAGCCTTCGCTGTATTGTTGAATTCCGTCTCGAGCCAGCTCTTCGATCCTTAACCTGGACACAGCAGCGGCTTGGGTAACGAACTTTTCTTTCTTGGCCTCTTCTTCAGTTATTTTCTGCTCGAGCTCTCGAATCTCTGCTCTCCAGTGAGCAATATTCTCATCACAAGCGGCTACTTGTAGAAAAGCACCTGCAGACTCAGCTTTCATTTGCGCTGCTTCATTGTTGCGCTGCTTAGCCTGTTCGAAGTGTTTTTCTTTGAGTTTTAGCTTAGCATCCTGATTCTGAGAGTTGTCTAGCAGCTGCTGAAAATGTTTAGCATATATGCACTGAAGCTCGAAATGAGCTTGTCAAGAGCTTCATCCGGTGTCAAGTTCCTTAGACCATGTAAGACTTCTGAAGGTAAATAAAGATCAGGAGGTGGCTTGAGTGCAGAGTTTCCTTCATCGCCATTTGACTCCCCAGTTTTTGCAGTGTGTGCATACCCAGAACTGGAATTCAAGAATTCATCAGTATTCATGGTGTGGTCAACGTTGAGCACTATCTGTTTGTTTTGATGAGTGTTCGTTGTTGAGTGCTCTTCTTCGAGGGGTTGGTCATCTTCGTTCTGGGCTTCGTCAGCATCTTCAATGACATGCTTAGTAACAGGTGTTTCTAGAACAGGAGGATTGTTAGCAGTCTCAGCTGCTGGAGCTGCCTGAGAAGCTTCAGGTTTAGCAATGGAGAGATCTTTATCAGGATTGGACACGTCGAATTCGGAGGTTCTCTGAGGCCCCGTTTGGCTGGTTTTCAAATCCTCACTCTTAGAGGGCTGCGAATCCACAGGATCTTGTTTTTTGCCACTGGAAGGAGAAGGAGTTCTTTCGATCGCTGACTCTTGATATTCGTTGTTCAGCTCAGTGATAATCTCTTTTACCACTTTGTCAGGAGAAGCTTCCTCAGCAATAGTCTCCAGCGGCGAGTTTACTTTCTGCAAATGTAAAACAGCTCGAAATAAGACGAAGTGAAGAGAATGAATAACAAAGAATGAAAAGGCGTTGGCTTACCGGCACAGAGCTTTCAGTAGTGATATTTTGCCTCTTAGGTAAAGACTCTTCACCAGCCACGGGTTTCGAAGTGTTAGCTTGGGAATCATCAGAAAAGGAAGAGATTTTCTTATGTTTTCTTTTCCGGTGTTTTTTCTTCTCACTTCGATCCTCCCCTTCAACATTCTGGTCAGATAGCAAAGTTTCATTACCTCCTTCTTCAGTCTCGTCAGTTTTGATCTTAGGGCGCTTGTGTTTCTTATCCTTCTTCTTCTCCTTCTTGGTTTGATCAACAATTGGGGGGTCTTGCATTTTTGCAGTTGAATCTGAAGCATCAGACTCATGCTTCTTCTTGCTTCTCTTCTCTGATTGAATGCGAGCAAGAGTGTGTTCATGGATAGTCTTGGTGTCACTGTCCTGCAAGAGGTTCGTTTTCGAATTAAGAGAAAGACTAAAGCGGAAAAGATTCGAATGTAAGTAGGAGATACATACCTCCTTATCATCAGATAGGTCGATGATAGGGCTCCCTTTGGGTTTTTTCGAAGACTCTCCAGGTTGAGCCTTAGAAATCTTCTTGGCAATAACCACCTGAACAAGGGCATAGAAATGGTGAGGCGTTGCAGATATATATAGATAAAATATGGGAAAAGAAGATCAACTTACCCCTGGTTCGGCTTTAACCTTTGGAGCGAGGGGTTTATGCGAAGTATTCGATGCCACCTTAGACTTGCTTCCTGTGAAAATGAAAATTTAGGTTAACATTAGATTCAAAACCAAAGAATAAGGAAGAAAAGTACCTCTGGCATTGAGTTTCGACTTGATCTTGTTCAAAATGGATTCTTCGAAGCCATTTCGAACTGCGGTGAGTAAGACCAGTTGATCGACCAATTGCCCATGATAGTGCAACTCCCACCATTTCGAAAATTCTTTGGTCGAAGCATGAGAGACTTCGAATTTGAAAGGAGTAATGACATAGTTGTCTCCTTTAAACGCCTTCAAAAAGTTGTGAAACTGGGGCTCTGTCATGCCATAGTACCCCAAACAGATGTCCCTTTCATGTGAGTAAATACTCTTGGGCAGTATTTGGGTTAACCCAAATTGTCTAGAGACAAGGTTTGGGAAGTATCCCACCAACCCAAAGTCTGTCGAAGTTGTCCCAAATCGACAGGATATCAAAGTGGGAGTCAAATAAGCCTTCCAAATCTCAGTAATTTCCTCTTCGCATTCTGGTAAAGGTGGAAAAGGATGAACGAACCACTGAGGACCAATGGGCCTGTCTAAGAAGGGAGTGAAGCTGGGTTTAAACTCTTTGAGCTTGAGGAAAGCGTCGAAGTAGAAAAGAAAGGCTCGATCATAGCTGAAGCCTCTGGGTCTTGGCACCATCAGAGCCAACCTGGTGCCTTCGATTTGGCGCTTAGCTGCTTCTTCGTAATGGATTTGAGGTAGGATTATATGCAGCTCCGTAGGAAAAGTGGCATTGAGCCAAAGTTGCAGTAACCAGAAGGGGCCATAACCCAAGAAAGTAGAACCATCACCTGTCTTCTTGATGTTTTCACAGGCTGATCTCAAAGATTCATAGAGACACCCAAGGAGAAGACGTGCAAACCCAAATTGTTGCCCTTCGTGGATCTGGTTAGCCATGATGATGAAGCGTCTTACAACTTGCAGGGATTTCGTGCAGAATACATGTTGGGAGAGCCATAGAGCTAGAAAAGCAACATGCTCTTCGTCACCAACTTCAGCATCATCCTTTTGGTTTTCCGTTATATACTTCGAATATGTTTTGCTATTGAAACCAAAGTCTATAATGTTGCAAACTCTGCTGGGGTCATAAGCATCGCCAGTAGGTGGCAAGCCAATTATGGCAGCTACATCGAAGAGGGTGTGGGTCATCATTCCACATTCGAAGTGGAAGGTGTTAGTTGAAGACTCAAAGAAATGTAGTGCAGCCACTAACATTTCTTGGTTATACTTAAGTCCAGTCTTCGAAAGCTGGATTAGATCAAAGATGCCGTAATTCTGCCAAAGACCGGCAAAATCGTTTTGGACCCTAGCTAACCAGGTTTTGTATTGCTCAGTTACATAGGGAGCCGACCTAAAAACCTTGTTGGGGTGTTTGATATAGCTAAAGTTATACGGTCCTTCTAAAACGACCCTAGGAGTACACGGCTTGTAAACTGGGAAAATGAGCATGGTGTCTTTGTTCCTATTATGCTCATCAGGTTGAGGGCCCCCAAAAGCATGAACAGTACCGTTGAGTGAGTAAGGAAAAATTACCTGAGTTTCACAGATTTTCTTTAGTCTCTGTACAGGCGCCAGCACTTGGTTAGGTCCACAGGTCACAAGATCTTCATCTTTCCACTTTCCAGTGAGAGGAAGAGTTTCTTTGGTGCTTGAACTGGACGCCATTAATGGAAGTTGAGAAGTTCACAGAGAAATGCAAACTGGAGCTCGCGAATCAGACGTAAAAACAGAAGCGATTGAACAAACGGAGTTTGACGGAGAAATGTAGACAAAGTTTGTTAGAGATTTCTGGATCGCAGAAGTTAGCAAAGAAGAAGAGGAGGTGAAGTTTGCATAAAAGTGGAATGGAAGTTTTGATCTGTTATTTATAGGGTTGAAGTGACAAGAGTTGGTAGGAATAAATAATTGAAATAACAAATCACAAAAGAGCTATTTTCTTCCCCTTTCAACTTCCCAATCTGCCACGTGTTCCACTTTCACGAAAAAATAGGCAGTAATGATGATAATGGAAAAGTGATTTTTGATTGAAATCGAATCGTTCTGACGTCGCCGCCATTGGGGAGCGTGAAGTAATAAATGCTGTTACTTTTCAAAAACGTCACTATCTCATTTCGAAGGCTCAGTCGAAAGTGGCGTTTTTGGGGGGCAATTTGTTGGGCCATGTTTTCGCATAAGTGAATTAAATGAAATTGGTCCAACAAAGAAATTACTAAAATATTTTGTTGAATATATTGTGATGTTCATAGCTTGATGAATGCTCTAAAGTTCGAATAGACCGTTAAAAGGTATCTGTTGTTCTAATCGAATCGAGCCGTTGATAAGCGAAGAGGCAAAGCGAAGTGTCAATGGCCTGTTACTTCAAGCAAACTTACCAAAGCATCGAAGCGTCAAATCGTGGGCTTGGTGAATTATCTTGGGAAATTGGGCCTACTAGCTTGGCCCAAAAGAAATGAAAGTGAGCCCGTTTCAGGAATTGGCGCGCTACAAGAAGGATTCGAAGAAGTGGAGATCGTGGGTGAACACGTGGATCAATCTGAAGCGTCAAGATCGAAGTAGCGGTTTAGTTTTCGTTTCCAGTATATATTGTATTTTTTCAGTTGGAAAAAGGGTCACAAATTTGATACATTCATATTCTCTAAGATTCTGAGTACTCATGCTGTCGAACGAAAGGAATTCAACAGGGAAAACAATGTATGTTTGTGTACCATTTACTTTGTAATTGCTTCTATGTTTAATGCAAGTTTACCTTTCCACAAGTCTTTAATTTACCTTTAAATTTCTGTATTTTGATCCTGTTGTTTTGAGGCGATTCGAAATAATAGTTATTTTCACGTTTCAATTAAGTTTTCAAACACTATCATTTGTTGAAGTTCATAAACATTCAAAGACTTTTTTTTCATAAAGAACGAACACAAAATTGTCCTGAGATTTCTAGTTTGATCTCGCAAGTTTAAAGAAGTAAAACTAGCGTTTGTTTACCATTTTTCAGTGTAAACAGGGGCACACTCACATAAAATAGAAAAAAAATAAAATTTAAATAATCTAGTCAATTTGATATTAATTATTCATTTTATCTTTTAACTTTTAGAGTTTATATATGTGTGTCCAACAAGTATCATTTAATGTTGTGCCCAAGAAAGTATTGTTCCCAAGCCGTATTAGACTCTAATACTGTTGGAGTAAGCCCTAGAGGCCAATACTTTAGTGCTTTATTTATTAATAAAAATAGGCATTTCTTTATTATGTTTGTAACGTTCAAAATAATGAAGTCCCTAGAATAGAAAGTCCGTTTAATATTAAGTGTGACTTAATCATGAGATTACATTAAACATAAAGACGCTATTCTTAAAGTATCCATAGTCAAGCTTTAAGGTGAAAAGGGATAACCTTAAAGCATAAAGACTATTATGAAGATAGACTGATGATCGCATCTCATGGATCATGGGATAAGGAGTTATCAAGTCTTGACATAGGTATAAGAAATATTAGGAGTAATATTTATACCGGATTGACCCGCTATGAGAGTACTACATGCAAAGTTATGCAAAGTGTCATAAGTTACTCTCATGGTGATAATGGTGTAAACCGCCCTTAGACCTGAAACCACTTTGTACCCTAGATGTGGAGTCAAGTACTTTGTTGCTGATCTAACGTTGTCCGTAACAGGATGACCATAAAGGCAGTTGATGGGTACTTCACAAAGCATGCTGAGGGACAGTAGTGACCTAGATGGAATTTGCCAATCCTGCATAACAGGATAAATGTCATGGGCCCAATATTGAACTGGACAAAGATGACACCAAGTATGTTTTGTGTTCAATATAGACATAAAGGGCAAAGGGGTAATTATACACACATATATTATCACTAAAGGTTATGTTTTAATCACATGTTAATTTCTCATAACTTGGGTAGCAATGATGTGTTTCTAGATACCGCTCATTGTTTATTATGTTAAATAAAGGATTTAATATAATTGCCAACGTTATGGAAACCTACAAGGGTCACACACATAAGAACAGTCTAGTGTGAGATTGGAACACCGTAAGGTACGGTGCACCTTAGAGAAATATGGAAATATGATAAGAGTATCATGGTAATTAAATAAGCGGTTCATAATTTGTTATGGTGAGGGAGCACTCATGTGTACATGATACACGGGGGTGCGCTCCTACTAAACTTATTTAATTAAATGGGCTTTAGTGTGATTGTAGCCCAATGACAAGTAATTGTCTTGGTGCACAAGACAATTGGTTCTATAAATAGAACCCTTGTGATTGAGAAAAACACTTAAGAAAATCTTGAGAAGAGAAAAACCCTGTAAGACCCAAGATTTCATTGTATAGTTGGTTTAAGGAATATTAGGGTTTCGATGTGTTCGGGTGATGAAACATCGTGTTATTATTAGGTTTTGCTGTAATTGAGTTTGTTTTGTGCTCGTGCACTGTAATTGTACAGACTTTTGTCTTGTGATCCTGTTTCTTGTATAAGAAGTTATTTATGGTTTTAGAATAACGAGTTTTGGATTATTCTTGTTTTTGGAAAAACGAGTAGGATTCTACCCGTCGTTGTAAAATTTTATTGCGTCTGTTTTAAGTGAGGTTTCGGATGGGAGTTTTATATATCTGCGGGAGTTAGGATATATTCTGAGATTAATTTTCTAAGGTGTGAAAGAAAATTACAGTCGCGGAAAAAGATTCGGCTGTAAGTTTTGGAAATGTTAAACGTTATACGTTCTTTCCGTAGGTTTTATGTTTTGGTGAGTTTCGTTCGTCGCGGCGCGCGAGAGCTGAACGTGAAAGTGTTTCTAAGAGGTGTTGAGTGTTATCTCAAGTGGATTTGGTTTGGTTTGATCCAATGGCTAGGGTTTTGTCTTGGCATTTTGTCTTTTGATCCAATGGCCACGAGTTAGCAAGAGGCTTTGTAATAGTAAGGAGGTCATGACTTTGTGGACTTAGAAACATCACATATTCACTCCATTCTTTCTCTCTTTCACGTAGACTCCATTACTTTCTTTCCAACCTTCACTAAATTTTCCATTCCTCACCATTTGTGTCCATTTCAAGCTTGGAAGCTTTGTGGAATT
Source organism: Trifolium repens (assembly GCA_030408175.1). Taxonomy (NCBI): domain Eukaryota; kingdom Viridiplantae; phylum Streptophyta; class Magnoliopsida; order Fabales; family Fabaceae; genus Trifolium; species Trifolium repens. Next base: position 31,843,700 of record CP125845.1, on the reverse strand, counting down.
GTTATAGAGAATCACTTCCATAAGGTAAACCCCTCTTTTCCTCTTCATTTTGTTGGTTTAAACTCTTGGGGCTATGAGTTTTAGATTATGTTCATAAGATGAAAATGTTAGGAATTGACTCTTGTTTCATGAAAGTTGTTCATGAGAGTTTAGTAAGCATGCTAGGCTTTGTTGTCTTTGTTTTCCATGAGTTGGTGAAAAATCTCATGAGAAAAGTTAGGGTTTTGGTTGGTTTAAGTATTGATCAATAACATGTGGTTAAGTTGTAAGGTTTTGAAAAGAAACGTTGTCTTTGAACCTTTGGGCGAAAGGGAAATGCGTTGTATGGTTTTGTTTTAGAAAATCCGATGAAAAATATTTTGGGGTTTATGAGAATATTTTCCTAAGTGTTTTGTGTGGTGTTTTTGGGGTCCAAGTGGTTTGAAACTCTTGTGCCAAGTGGTGTTGTTTTTCGCTTTGAAAACATGTTTGAAAAATGATTACCGGACGGTTAAGGCCCGTAATAAAACTTGTGCTTGAGTTTGGTTTTGATTTTGGAAATGAAAATCAAATAACTTGCACTCGAAGCAACCAACATGCTTTCGGAAATGTGTTGCTTGCTTATGAAAATGGTTTGCTTTTATGCCTTGAAAAAGTGTTGGGAACTAATAGAATCAAACTAGGTTTGGTTGGGGAAAAAGGTGGTGTGAGTTGCTGTTTTTGCTGTCATGACAGGTGCAACTCGCTGAGCGAGTGTTTACTCGCCAGGGCGAGTGTCACAGGTCATGACAACACGCCAGGGCGAGCTCCAGAGCGAGCCAGACCAGTCCTCACTGCCTTCACTCGCCACCAACTCGCCAGGGCGAGCTCTGAGAGTTTAAATTTTGGATTCTGATTTCTAAACTTGGTTTTTAACTTTCTAATCCCTTTTTATTAATTTATGGAAGTGGTGGGGATTGGAAACGAGTTTTTCGGGTACTCGGAAAGTACGTAGCTTATAACGCAAGAAAACGGCCATTTTGCATTTCAAATTATTTAAGACTTCTGACAATTGTTTTGGGTCCTAAAAATAGTATAAATAACTCATGGTGATTGATCAATACGATAGATTTTGGTATGGTATCCGAAAGAGTGAATTTTCCTTAGAAACCTTTAGAGTTTTTGGGGTTTTGATGTAGTTTCAATACATTGGGTTTGGAAACGATGTATTGATGGTACGCTGCTTGTTTTAGGAAGCGCGTTGTGTTGTTTGGACGAGTTGTTGTAAACGGAAGCTTGCCGAGGTAAGGGCTCCACTTTATTTCCGTCTTTTCAAACGATTTTGTTAAACATGCTTTAGATTTTGCTGTGTTGCAATTGGTGGTGTGCTTGGCATGTTTTTGTGATGTATTCTCGATATGAGATCGTGGTAAATACATGATTCGTTGTCTTACATATGTTTGGTGAAATATGTGTATGAACAGGTGATTAAATACATATGACTAGATGTATATGTATGTGTTGTTGTGGTGTGATTACATATGCGTGTACGATATGTATGTGTTGCATTAGCATATAAGGGGAATCGTATGCTCATGCATTCATAGTACGTGATTATCGGGAATGGATCACGGGGTGCGATTATCGGGAATGGATCCACCTTAATCCTACGGGATTTATTGAGTCCAATAAGCAGTTATCGGGAATGGACTGCAGAGTGCGATTATCGGGAATGGATCCACTCTAACCCTTTGTGGTTTTATTGATTTTGATTACTCTTCCGGAATTCATATGCATGTGGTAATGGGGAATCTACCACACTCATTGTAGAAGTCTGCATTAGGCTCGGTGTGCATTATATTTTAAGCCCGTTGGTGGGAATTGCTTTTGTGTTAAAGAGCTTTCTCTTGTGTATGTGGAAATTTGTTATGTGTACATCTTTCGCACCGGTTATATATATATACTTTTATTTTGTGGTGACCCTTTCTTTCATTTGCGGGCTCATCCCACCCCAGATGACGATGTAGGTCAAGAGGATGGTGTTGGCAGCTCTAGGCCATAGTGAGCTTGTGTTGAAGCTTAGAGTAGTTAGACTATGCGCCGGTGTATTTTGTGCACCGTGCTTTTGGGTTAGCATAGGGTTTTCTAACTTGTTTTGAATACTTAGACTTGGACTGTAATTATTCAGGAATACACTTTGCTTGTCGAAGCACCTTTTGGTAATGAGTTCTTTTGTATATTTGAATGCCGGCTCATTTAAAATCTTTTATGCGTAACTCTGATTGTGTACAAAAAAAAATAATATACTGCCTTTTCTGGCCTTTGAAAAACGGGTTGTTACAAACCCTAATCCTTATTTCTTGCCTCCACTCACAAAAGGCCTTCATCTCTTTGAGCTAGCACTCTTTTGAAGGTTGCTGTTCGTGTGGACTACTAGAGGCGTTGTTCTTCGTCATCAACGCTCGTGATCAATCCGGTTCGTGATTCAAGTGTTGATCAGCCACCGTTCGTGAAAGAAAAGAAAGAGGATTTTCAACAAGAGGTAAAATCCTAAACACAAACTCATGCTCATTCGTAAGGATCATTAAAGGAAAATTTTTATATTCCGCTGCTTTTCAAACACAATTTTCCTTCAAATACCACTCGTTAGAAAAAACCAATATATAGAGAAAATTTTAGAACACAAAATATAACATGAAAACTTTAAAACTTGAGATAAAAACACCGACCATTGTCTAATGACAACTAGAAAATAACATTGTCAAAATTGTTACACCATATAAGCCTAACTCTCCAACCACCCCAAAATCTCAATAATCTTGCACTCTCCAGTGTAAATACCTGACCTAAGAAAGAAAATAGTCAAATATAAACTTAAAGTGCACTTCCGGGCTTTGCCACTGTTTTAAAAATGTTAACTTAGAAGGGATAGATATGCATAATAGTCTTTGTCAAAAAATTAGTGCACAATAAATATAACTTTAAAGTACGAAGTTCAAATTTTCTACAAGGCATATATAAATGACATGCAATTTAGTCTTAATGAGTAAATGGAAAAAGAGATGTTTCAAATTTCAATGATACTATATAGTATGACTTATATGGTCCTTTGGCTGCTATAGTTTCTCGCAGAACGATTCTATGGAGCCTATTAGGACTACTTCCTTATGGTTGCGCAGACATGTTGTAAGTAGGAGGGAGATTTGATTCATATTGGTTTTTCTTCAAATGTGAGAAATATTTTGGAAGATGGTTTAATACTTAAATTTTAGAAGGAGAATGGATACTTTGAGGAATTTTTTCCATCGTTATTTACTAAATCTACAACAAAAGATGGACGTGGCTAGGCCAAAGGCACCCTGCCTTCTCTGCCTAAAAGTCATATAATCCTTGACCAACAAAAGACGGTCGCTTTGATAGTTAAGGTAAAAATTTCAATTATATCCTTACTTTTTCTTTCAAGAACTCCACTTGATATTTTTTGTAAAATTTAATGGAGAAAGAGAGTGTATACAAAGTTTGTATTTATTTAATCCTTTTTATTTAACGTTTCCATTTTAATTATTTTCTATCCAAATAAAAGAAAGACTTAATAGTGTGAAAAATATTTTTGATTATTTTAGTTTTGGGTTATTGTAATTTCTTTTGCAAGTTGGATTATTGAACTTTAGAAGTTGAAGATACAGTCTTAGTGTGGGACAGACCGTATTGTGATGTTAGGAAATTGAAGTATAGAAGAATAAGAAGATGAAACGTAATTAAGGTGATCTGAATAATCTAAATAAATTGATATACTAATTAAGTTACAAGTATTAAAAAAGTGGATGATGTGCCTAATTTTCATTAGAATGTGTTCGAGGAGTATGTTAGAGAGTGTGGGGATAGAATTTCTATGGATATATGGCCTCCTTCACAATATACTTTCGACTCATTTCACTCACATATATAATGGGACCCTCAAAAACGGTTTTGCATGCATGTCATTCATTATATATCCATGCATATGCGTTCATCACGAGGTACGAATATTTCACCCATTTTTTACATTTTCACCTTGAACAAATACTGACTTGAGCTAGGGTATAGCGTTTAACCTAGCGATTTTGGCATTTCTATTAATTGAGTTAAAATTTGCGGAGAATCCAGTGATTTCTTTATTGACACTTTTGTTGCTCAGGTCATTTGTCATTGCCTAACTCAATGGAATGTCTCAGCCCAGCATGAAATTAATAAAAATATATGACATGAGAAAAAATGAAGGGAAAAAATATATAGTCCCCACATTCTTAATAATTTCTAAACCTTCTTTGTTAAAGTATCTCACCATCATCATATAGCACTATACAATGACACTAAAATCTCTCCTTTTATTCCCCCCACCCCCCACCCCTTTAAATTAAATATATAAATATGTTTTTCGCTATTCAATTTGGTCCTCCAATATATCTTCAATTCATAAATTTACTAAAGAAAAACACTTGTTGTATGTCTGATATCAATCCTGGAGCAGATAAAATTGATTCTAAATATGTAGAATTGATTTTGTTTTGTTTAATTTCTCAAAAGTAAAATTTATTCCACTTAAAGTTAGAAATTGTAGCTTTCAATTTTAGAGTTGATTTTTACACTCAAATTTTTTGTCCAACTCACTTTTTCCTGAATATATCCAAATCATTTTATCTTCAACTCAATTTTGGCTAGAATCAATTTTACAGATTCCATTTTACCAAAATCAATTTTTCTCATCGCAAAACCAAACATATATGGTCAATGTCAATGCTATCGTTGGACGTTCCAATTGTGAAAGTGTGGTCCACCGTGGACCAGTGCTAAAAATTATTAAAATTTTTACGATTGTCGTTAATACTCTTTAAAAGTAAAAAGTTATGCCATTCTTCGTCTTTACGGTTAAAAAATGAAATTAATTTATGACATCAAGCCAATACGAGTTACATTTTTATTATCTGTTATTTTAATTAAACCGGCATCAATTAAATTATTATTTTAATCATAAAAATAACAATAACATTAACTTATAGTTTCAAACAACAAAGTATGTCTTTGATAAAATTTAAAATATTTTTTAAATATCGATTTACGATTGACCACTTATTGAAGCAACCCATATTAGAATTTTCCAGAGTCACCATATATGAATAGAAGAGTAGTGGCAGAGCCAAATATTTTGAATAGTGGAGACACTATATACATAACTTTGCAACATTAAATATATATATATATAGGGGACCACTCCGGTGAGAACATTTTGCTATTGTGAGAAATAAGAACAATTAATAATAACCATTAGATACAAATCTACGGCCTAGATTAAAATACACTATTATAGTCATGCCGCATATAAACAATTTACTCTGTCTCCCTCATATCTTCTTTGCCTGTGTTCGCCGCCGACCTCTTCAACAGTCAACACACCATATTTGTTTCTCGTTCTCAATCCTGTGTTTCGACTTCAATTAAACATCCTTCTACCCCAATTTTCTCCTTTTTTTATTTGACTTTCACATAACCAATTTCCACTTTTATTTAAATTGATTGTTTTTTATTTGTAAATATTCATTATTGTTCCATATATTCTTTAATTGCTGATCATGTGATATAGAAGACCGATCAGCTATATGCACCGATTATATTTTTGCAGCATGATGTGGTTTGTCAATCAATTGAACAAACCCTTCTTCTTTTTTTCCCTGCAAAAAATAAGTAATTTGAACAAATTCTTTTTATTGATCTTCAGTGATCAAAACATCAGAACAAGTGATTGTCTAAAATCACAAATCAAGAATGAATTGAAATTGCAATCGATGAAGAAGAGACAAAATTTAAGAGCAGAGAGGAGATTTGATAATTGACATTGACAAATAATATATTAGATGCAACGAAGGAGAAAGAGTAAATCATAGATATCATAGATATATAAGAAAGTTGTTGTCCTGGTAAAATAACCTTGCTTAAAAAGCTGTCACTTGGCAAATTTGAAGGCAATTGATGTCCAAAATTTAAGTAATTGAACTAAATGATAAATGAACCAAGCCATTTTTCAATCAAACCAAGCCATATTTCACACTTTGTGAGAGACCAAGTCCCTTTCAAGTGAGCCATGTTTGGTTTTGGACCAAGCCGGTTCGGACTAAATAATAAAAAAATGAATGAAGTTAACTTTTGTCTTTGGAAAGAGGTTTGACAGCTACAGACTGACTAAAGTACAAAAAACAGCTTCAATTGAGCATAAACTGACACATTTTTTCTTATTTACTTTTCCTGCATACACGGTACACATTGCAAACTTCACCTTTTCATTCAAATTTCAATTCACAATATTTCCCCCTCTTTGTATTTTACAATTCATTATATACTCATATTTCAAACTTCTCTCTAACTTCTTTCTCTCTTCATCTTTAACAATTCTCTAATAACTTAAATTTGTTGTGTTTTGCAGAAAAATTGAAAGATGTTCATCTCTATTAAACAACAACAACAAGAACAGGTATGAGAGATCAAACTCATTTTTCTTCTTCATTTATTTATCTTTCATATCATGTTTACTAACTCATTTTTGTTTTGAACTTCATTACAGCCAAGTTATATCATAGTCATAGATATATAAGAAAGTTGTTGTCCCTGGTAAAGACAACAATAACCTTGCTTAAGAAGCTGTCACTTGGCAAATTTGAGGGCAATTGATGTCCAAAATTTAAGTAACTGAACTAAATGATAAATGAACCAAGCCATTTTTCAACCAAACCAAGCCATATTTCACACTTTGTGAGAGACCAAGTCCCTTTCAAGTGAGCCATGTTTGGTTTTGGACCAAGCCGGTTCGGACTACCTAATAAAAAAATGAATGAAGTTAACTTTTGTCTTTGGAAAGAGGTTTGACAGCTACAGACTGACTAAAGTACAAAAAACAGCTTCAATTGAGCACAGACTGACACATTTTTTCTTATTTACTTTTCCTGCATACACGGTACACATTGCAAACTTCACCTTTTCATTCAAATTTCAATTCACAATATTTCCCCCTCTTTGTATTTTACAATTCATTATATACTCATATTTCAAACTTCTCTCTAACTTCTTTCTCTCTTCATCTTTAACAATTCTCTAATAACTTAAATTTGTTGTGTTTTGCAGAAAAATTGAAAGATGTTCATCTCTATTAAACAACAACAACAAGAACAGGTATGAGAGATCAAACTCATTTTTCTTCTTCATTTATTTATCTTTCATATCATGTTTACTAACTCATTTTTGTTTTGAACTTCATTACAGCCAAGTTATATCATAGATATATAAGAAAGTTGTTGTCCCTGGTAAAGACAACAATAACCTTGCTTAAGAAGCTGCCACTTGGCAAATTTGAGGGCAATTGATGTCCAAAATTTAAGTAACTGAACTAAATGATAAATGAACCAAGCCATTTTTCAACCAAACCAAGCCATATTTCACACTTTGTGAGAGACCAAGTCCCTTTCAAATGAGCCATGTTTGGTTTTGGACCAAGCCGGTTCGGACTAAATAATAAAAAAATGAATGAAGTTAACTTTTTTCTTTGGAAAGAGGTTTGACAACTACAGACTGACTAAAGTACAAAAAACAGCTTCAATTGAGCACAGACTGACACATTTTTTCTTATTTACTTTTCCTGCATACACGGTACACATTGCAAACTTCACCTTTTCATTCAAATTTCAATTCACAATATTTCCCCCTCTTTGTATTTTACAATTCATTATATACTCATATTTCAAACTTCTCTCTAACTTCTTTCTCTCTTCATCTTTAACAATTCTCTAATAACTTAAATTTGTTGTGTTTTGCAGAAAAATTGAAAGATGTTCATCTCTATTAAACAACAACAACAAGAACAGGTATGAGAGATCAAACTCATTTTTCTTCTTCATTTATTTATCTTTCATATCATGTTTACTAACTCATTTTTGTTTTGAACTTCATTACAGCCAAGTTATATCATAGATACTTAAGAGAGAATGCAAATAATCCATAATCAATATAACAATTTTTTTATTCAAAATAACAAACAAATATAAATATAAAAAAACAAATAAAAAAACTCATCAACTCCAATGAAAAGGTGGCACAACCTATATAGGAGGTGCCTTACCTTTGAAGTAAGCTTTGTAAGGGCAATGAACACCAAATTTTCCATCTTTTACATTATAGATTCCTAAATCAAAAGGGCCTTCAGGGTAAGGAACCGGTTCATCGTCAGAATAATCTTCAGAATAGTAAATTGAATTTTTTTGTAGATAATTTGACAAATATGAAGCGGATACTGACACTGGATCATTATCACCGACAAATAAAATGTTATCATCCAAACTCTCAAGTTTAACCAAACCCATATGTTTCTCACCTTTGTCGTCCAATTGCAACTTAAATACATCTAAATTGTCAGTACCTTTAATATGCTCGTTCTCAGTAGTTACGAACCTTCTCACCATCCACAACTCTCCCTCCAGTGATTTCACTAAATAAGTTAGTGGGGAATAGATTTCATCAAAGCTTCCTTGTAAAACAACATTTGGAATATTCAATTTGATACCGTAAGGGTCATTTGAATAACATAGATCAAAGGAGACAATTTTTTCCCAACGAGTTACGGCATACACTAAACCTTTGTAGAATGTAACATCGATGAAACCGTAATGGTTTGTGTCTTCTATGTATGTCCAAAACTCTTGTCCAGCTTTTATAAAAGCAAGACAACCACGAGTAGTATAAATTGCAGCAACCACATAATCATCTGGACTTGATATGGGATCAGCTGACAAAGTAATCTTACGCACGTTAAATTCATAATTTGGATGTGAATTGTACGCATCAATGCGTGGCATGTTAGAAGGGATCACTTAGCCGGTGATCAACACTATTTTGGAGCTGAGGCATTATGTGCAAGCATAAATAAATTAAAGCTCAGTGTTGTATGGATCACTTAGCCGGTGATCAACACTATTTTGGAGCTGAGGTGTTATGGTATCTTAAGAACCATGTAATTTCTCTGACTTTGATGCATTTGAGAGAAATTATGTCTAAAATATTGAAGCTCGATGTTGATTAGATTATTATACCGCGGTAGTCAACATTGTTTTGAAGCTTGGACTTGTGGTATCTTATGGACCATAGAATTTCTCTGGCTATAAGGCATTTGAGAGAAATTGAGGACTGACGAAGAAAATGATAGTATGGTTGATTGATCACAGACATATCATTTTCTCGCTACACTCTACACGAATGACTAGTCGACGGAGTTTGGTGGTATTTGTAACCATGGAAGGTGTTGTATCGATAAGGATATAATTGCCGCCATGATTCGATATCATTTAACTTTTGTCGGATGGAGTCTTAATTAGATGTTGCATCTTGGGATCATTGTGGCCACGTTAATAAATATGTTATCAACTCGAGAGTCGTTTTCAAAAATGTTTTCTTCAAATTAAATACGCACAATTGATTTTGCCCAAGTGGGAGAATGTTAGAATATTTTCTAATATTTTGTGGGCTACAATCAAATTGTGGAGTTTCGGTTTTAATAAAAATGGGTTGATGTTGTTGTGATCCATTTGATGATGCTTAGGCCCAATAATTGTGATCAGTAATAATGGGTTTTGGACACTAATTCTGATTTGTGTAGAAATAAAGTGTAGGCCCAACTCTAGGGTCCATGATGGGTGGTACTAGGGTTGATATCTTTTGTATATAAGAATGGCTAGGTCCCCTTTGCCGTCACGCACAAAAACATACAGTAGCTCATTTGTGGCTTTTCCCATCAAAGTCCACAAAGACTGGAGCATGTGATCAGGCAAAGGAAGACCTCGTCTATCATATCGGTACTTCCGATATTGCCTATTCCGGTAAACATGATTGCTAATTGTCAAGTAAGTGTGTTCTAATTTCATATAATATATCGATCTCTAAATTATATTCTTACATGTGGTATCAGAGCTTAATATTATATGAGTTAGAACCCTAATTTGATTTTGGGTTTATGATCCGGTACTGCCGTTCTATCTTTATATTGGTTTTCAATATTGTTCGGTGTTAAAGTTTGTTGGAATTTCATTTGTGCTTTGTGCTTATCAATCCTTTTGTCATTCGATTTATAATTTATGAATGACTATTTTGTGTCGGATATATAATTCCTTGCATCGTATTAAGCATAAGCCTTATTGTTGAATCCATGAACAAGCCACTGTTTCTCAAAATCTATGTAGTATGCTTACCATATTTATTTCGGTGGATATATGTATTTCTTATGCCAAAGTTTTCACAGATTTGAGAGTAATAAATTAATATGATTTGTTACTTTTCTTTTATTGTGGAATTCAATTCTGAGGGTATATTGCCAAACCTTGGTTGTTTACTACTACGCCATATTTTATCCATGGAATCCTTATTTTGAATTTTGGGGCCTTTATTCATGGAAGCCTTTTGTGGGATTTTCAAATGTTCTGTTTTTAATAATTCTCCATATATGCTTCCAATTTTGTAATATGAGTTTCATGTATGCTGTATGATTTCTCTCCAAGATGAATGGATTTATGTTTTGACTAATTCCATGATCTATAATGTATTGCGGCTAATTGGATTTAAAAGTTTTGAGTAACTGTAATGGTTTTGCTCTCAAAATTGTTTTGTGGGGTTTCAATAAAATAAGAGGCGTCTTTTATTTGGTCTAAAAAGATTGCAAATTATATTATTGTGTTTGCAACTTTAATTTGGCTATTTCCTAAATTGAGATTTCAATTTGTAATTGTTTACCCCTTAACATACTCCAAAGTTGTCATCTATTATTGTGTTGATTAAAAGATCATGAGCTGTACTTTGTTCCCCTACAAATTAATTTGTGATTTTGCTTCCTCGCAATATGAGACGAATGTACTTTGATCGTCTGGGATAAAATATCGTGTAATCGTTTGAAAATAATCTTAATTCTTTGCTTGCTTAAATCTATATCCCACTATATCATTTTGATTATTTTTCAAAGCAATGAATAAGGGGTAAACAATTACATTGAAGAGGTGGATGGATTTTTTGTTTCAAGTTTGATTGTTGAAAAGGAACATTGAGGAAAAGAAAAGCTGTAGAAATCAATGATTGATTTAGAACTTTAGTTTTGACAAATTAAAGATCACATAATACTTATTCTTTCATTGAACTCTAAAACCAAATATTCTCTGTGAATTGGGATTAATCATATTTTGGTTTTATAACATGTTTGATATGTGCTTGTGTGCGGATATGTGCTTGTGTGCGGTAATTGTGTTTCAACCTAATTATATTAGTTGTGGGTTGACGTTTTGGTTTCAACTCGGGATGAAAGAATTAAGGTTTTGCTTACTGTTTATGTGATTCCTTTTGTTGAATTTTGAATCCCGTGAAAATCAATTTTGAACCTCCTAATTTTTAGTTGTGAATCATCAGAGGAGCCAATCAAATTTGTGAGAAAATAAGTTTTATATTGTATTTGATTTTCTCATCTTGAATATCTTGAATATGATTTTTAGAAATTCAATTTTGGTTTCAGTCTCAATTATGATTAGGATTGACATCAGCATTATTGCCAATAAAAAGAATTTCGCTTGAAATATGCACTGCACTTTGTGGTTTGCAATTTTCTTTTATAGCAATGGTTTTACAGACTTCAGTTTCACCCTTGGCCAACTTGTGTGATAATTTTCTAGCATTATTTGAGGTTTTGGCCACTCACGTGTTTTCTTCAAAGGGTTTATTTATTTGCCTTTTGTTTGGCAAATTTTTTCAACTGTTATTTGATACTGTTATTCAATTAAATTGTACTACACGAAACATGTGCATCGTTTACATGATTATTGGAACAATTTAAAATTGCCAATTTATTGTGTTATGGATTAATTTATATTATTTAGGCATGGCAATTCTATATACACATTGTTCTGGAAAATTGCAACTAGTATCATGATACTTGCAAAAATTGATAGGTTGTGTATTTCACCTAATTTTGTGAAATGTTTTTATATTTGGTGACTAATGTGAGAATCATATGAGATTTGTGCCTGAAATTATATTTAAGAAAATCTCTTTTAATAGTATCACTAATGTGAATTATTTTTGTTAAAGTGTTATGATTGAGAAGTTATTTTAGGCTCAATTTTGTTCATTATGACACCAAATATTATATATGTATTTGCCACTCTCTTTTCTTTTTTAGAATATTGTTCAGTTATGAAATATTATAAGAGACACTACAACATTTATAGTCTCTAACAACACTTGAAAAATGTTGCCACAACCGTGAAAAATGTCCCCAAAAAGAATAGGGGACGTTTTTCAAGTGTCTTGTATGCGAGCGTTGCCTATTGTCTGAGGGGACGTTTTTTTGTCACTTTCTGGGGACACTTTTTAAAAGCGTCGCCTAAACACATGAAAAGGGGACGTTTTTTCTTAATATCTCTGGTGACGTTTTTGACATGTTGTCAAAGCTTGCAACGTTTAAGAAACGTCCCCTAAACATGGTACAGTGAGAACACTCTTAGGCAACGATTTACAAATGTTCCCTTTAAATATATTGTATATGTACACTTAGTAAGTGTATCTATAAGAATTTCACTAAACATTAATTATGATCCAAACAAGAATTTCACTAAACATGAATTGCATTAAACCCAAATTGTACTACAAAGTGTCAATAAAATCTTCACATCAGCTCAAATACACATATAGTGGACACAAATTGTGTAAACATTACTTAATACCACAACAAGTTTAATACTTAGAAGCATAAGTCTAGCAAAATGACAAAATACATAGTTTGTTCAAGTTTATGCTAATTAGTGCAAGCCAAAAACAACATTATAAATCCAACTCATTTTAGTTTGTCGAACTCATCATCATCACTATCATCTTCATCATCCTCTTCGTCACTTATATTGTCATCTTGAAATTCAGCACTTATGCCTTCATCATCCTCTCGAGAGTCATCACTTACGCCGCCGTCCTCTTCACCACTTACACCGTCGTCCTCTTCATCATCTTCATTGATACCTTGCTGCATATATAAGAAAATAAATGAATACAATTAAAGGTTATTAGATAGAATCAGCCAAGACAAATCTTACAAAGTGGCCAGCCCTTATCTCTTCAACAACTCTAACACATTTAAAGCAACTTAATGCACAGTCCAGAAAAATCACAAACAGCAGACGAACAGGAGATACACAATCAGTACAGAAAATGCCTATTGAATTAAAATGTCTATTGTAGGAAAGTTACCAATCTTTCACGAGTTAAAGTGAAGTTTTGGGGACCGATTTGATGCACCCACTTTAGTTGAACTCTATTTCTAGTATTCTTTTCACTGATTGCCTACATTTAAAGTTGAAGGAATTATTGCATAAAAATCTGAAGAGAATAACCATATACATAAAAAGTTGCACAATTCATAAATAATTTATTTTATCAATCTTACTTGTATATCTTCCTTATTCCAATATTCACAAAGGTTCTTAAAATGAGCTTCTGGAACCTTTGGAGGACGATGTTTGAGTCTCTAAGTTATGTTGGAATACTTTGAAAAATGTTTCTTCTTAAGGCCATACTTATTTCTTTTCCATGCATCTCTAACAGTAGTGACAACCCATTTTCGTGCTTCCGCCGACAAAATATACTTCCGCTACGAATTCATATAAGATAAAACAGATCAAGAAATCAAAGTTTGTTTTTAATAACTAGATATTCAAATTCATACATACACACACCTGAGAATATCTCCAGCAACGTCTTCTATTCTTTTTCCTTCTTTATTTCTTTGAGTTTCTCTACCAACTCCTTGCTTGATCTTGATTGGATAAGAAAACCAGAACTTTTAGTAGGAGTTTTTTCAAGAGATCCACCATCTTTTGCACCTCTTACTTTGTCCATTGAGGCTAAAATGATCTACAAAGAGGAAAAAACATACAATTAATGAAACATACAATACAATCAATGTTCAAATTAACACAATTTATGAACCAAAATATATTGATTAACAAATATTTGTAAAAAATGATATAAACCAATGTAATATTGATTAACAAATTGGTAAAAGATATGATAAACACTACCTAAAAAGGCATTGCTTAACAAGTACTAGAATCATCAGTATATTCGTCATCACTTTCGACACTTGTGTCATTATCACTCATTTTTTTCTTGTTTGTGAAGTTCTGACAAAGGTATTTCAAAGATTTCAACAAATACATTCGAATGGTGAATGATAATGAGGAGAATTTTTCACAACCAGGATACAACTCTTGATTTGCATCATCAACTAGTTTATAAAATTTCTTTGCGTCTTCATTTAGCCCTTCATGCGCTCCACCTTCTTCGGCGACATCTTTAAACATCTCAAACAATAAGCCATCAATATCATCATATGATGTCTGATCATCAGATGATGAATCAAGCTCCATAAGAATTTTATCTTCACTATGGTAAATCCATTCTATGTATCCCTTTACAAATCCCTTGCTACATAAATGGTCAAACACTACATCCTTACAACAAGGGCACAAAATCTCTATTCCTTCAACTATCATTACAACATATAGCACAAGGGCACAAAATCTCTATTCCTTCAACTATTCCTTTTGTTTATGCAATATCCAACAAGTAATCAACACCATCCTTATAACCTTCACTATCTGGAGGCAACTCAACTCAATCCTTCCTTATCATGTGTAGTTTACTATAAAGAAATATAATATTACTATATAAGCCTATAAGGGAATAAGTAATTATAAGGTATTATAAGGCAAATAGAAGAATCATAAACTATTGAACTAATTAAAGATAAGATTATATGCCATTAAGGATGTTGTAAACTGATAATTAACATTTTATATCTTTTAAAAATGCTATTAACGATCTGTCATGCATATCTATGAAAATCAAATGTACTTATACCATACACACACACATAAACATGAGAAACAATGTATAAAATGTCATTACCTCATAAGCACACATACATAAACATAGAAACACAATCATACACAAACAATCTATAAAAATCTCATTATCTCATAAACAAACACAAACACACATACACACACAGTACGTGTGTTTCTACCAAAAACAAATAGATTTCCACCAAACCAAATAAACAAGAAAAAATATCATATGACCAACAAATATCTCATTGTCTTAGTTAGAATACAATACAAAATCAAAATTAGGAACACCAAAAAGAAGGGATTTTTAAGAAAAATCTAAACTTTAAAATAATTAAATAAAATGAAAATGGGACATTTAGAAAGAAACCCATGTCCATTACGGTGCAATATATTTCTATGAACCTTAAAAACATAAACTTAGTTTGTACTTACAATCTGATTAGGGCAATCGAAGGGGTTGGAGGATTGAGCTGCGAAATCGAAAGATTGGAGGATTGAGCTGCGAAATCGAAGAGATTAGATGCGAAATCGAAGAGAGTAGAAATCGAATTGGGTCAAGACAGTCTCGAAACTCTGTCACGGCGGTCTCGAACTCGGTAACGGCAAGATCTTGAACTGGAGATGACTAGTTGGAACTCTCACGAGTGTTTGCAGAAGACGATTTGAAGATGAAAAGGGTTTGGAGAAGACATTGATTTGGAGACGGTAGCGATTTGAAGAGGAAAGGTTTCAGACAAGTTTTGGTGTTTTCTTTCAATGAGTTATTCTTGCTCTTTCTTATTTTGTGTTTTCTTTTTATTTTATTAATAATGTTTTTTTAAATAAAAAAGAAAAACTAAAAAACTTTGAATGTTTGGAGGGAATATTGCCGCCTAATTTTTTGTTGTGTAAAATTTTTGTGCAACGCTTAAAAAATGTAGCCTTTTGTTAGAAATAATGCAACAATGTAAAATCGTCCCCATAACTCTTTAAGGGGACGGTTGTCAGTTATTGCCAAAGATATACGCTGAAGACGTTTGAAAATCGTCCCCAGAAGTATTTTAGGGGACACTTGTTGGATGTTGCAAATACCTTGTTGGCAACAACTATAAAACGTCCCCTATTCCATTTTTAGGCAACAATTCACACGTGTTGCATAAAAAAGTGTTGCCAAAGAGCATAAATGTTGTAGTGAGAAAGTTTTGAGTAATTATTAAGGCAATTGAAAATTGAATTATCCTTGCATAGATTTAATATTAAAGTCATCTTATTATGATATAACGGTTTGTTATTGATTTGTGGTTGTTTGAGATTATATCGTTGAAGATCTTTTGATAATCGTAAAATCATCAAAGCTTATTGACTCCATTTGCAAGGATGGAAAAGTCACATTCATGGAGGTTAGTGGTGCAATTATTTATCCTCTTGTGACTAATTATATAATTGCATACGAGAAGAAATTTGTTTTCAATATTGACTACTCCTTTTTAAAACAATAAATATGCAATTATATATGAAAGTTTTATTATTTTTCCAGAACATTCTAAAATTAGAAACTCTCTATATAATCATTATATGATTTTTGCTATATACTCCAATTTTATAATTTTACTCTATTGAGTGGGAGTATTGCAAGTTTAATATTTTGAGAGTTCTATTCTGGATAAAATGTAATCCATTAGTTTATTTTAAATCAATTTTTTTAAAATGGATTGCAATCTCCTTATAATATGTAAGTAATGGACATACACATATTGGTGTGTCATTACTTGACATGTCCATTGTCTGATAGAGAAGATAGTTGAATATCTGTTTAAATATTTTAAAAATCTTGGATTGATAATTCAACTATAATTCTCTATCAAGTGGGAGAGTTTTACATGTCAATTATCTATAAATGTTTGTAGACTTCTATTGAGGATATTATAGTCCTATGTTATTTCTAAAAGTTCGGGACTTATTTATTTATATCCTCAATTGATTTAAAATTGAAGTCTCTTAATTTTTCCGCTGCATAAATTATGTAATTATGAGTTGACTGTTTCATAGTAATGATCTCTCTCCCTAATGCATTGAATCAATCAAAACATATTGGGAATGCAAATTAAAATAATGAGTGACCAGTTTAGATGCATTAAATTATGCATAATTTTTACTGAGTCATGTTTAGACAAATTGATTCCTATGCAAGAGATTTCATGTGTTGGTGTAGGTCGTTACCATCAAAGTGGGACCGCTTATATTGATTGATGAAATTTTCTTTGTAGTTTGAGGAATGTTTTTAATTGTAACTTGTGATTTTCTGCCTAAAGGTGATTATTATATGTTATAATTAAAAATTGACACATGAAAACACGAGCATTGTGAGTTCTTTTGAAATGATTGATTAGTGGGAGTTTAAATTTTATATTAACTCCTTTATAATGTTGAAATTAATTTTATCAAATATAAATAAATTGTAGCTCAGTGTTGTCGGGATCACTTAGCCGGTGATCAACACTATTTTGGAGCTGAGGCATTATGTGCAAGCATAAATAAATTAAAGCTCAGTGTTGTCTGGATCACTTAGCCGGTGATCAACACTATTTTGGAGCTGAGGTGTTATGGTATCTTAAGAACCATGTAATTTCTCTGGCTTTGATGCATTTGAGAGAAATTATGTCTAAAATATTGAAGCTCGATGTTGATTAGATTATTATACCGCGATAGTCAACATTGTTTTGAAGCTTGGACTTGTGGTATCTTATGGACCATAGAATTTCTCTGGCTATAAGGCATTTGAGAGAAATTGAGGACTGACGAAGAAAATGATAGTATGGTTGATTGATCACAGACATATCATTTTCTCGCTACACTCTACACGAATGACTAGTCGACGGAGTTTGGTGGTATTTGTAACCATGGAAGGTGTTGTATCGATAAGGATATAATTGCCGCCATGATTCGATATCATTTAACTTTTGTCGGATGGAGTCTTAATTAGATGTTGCATCTTGGGATCATTGTGGCCACGTTAATAAATATGTTATCAACTCGAGAGTCGTTTTCAAAAATGTTTTCTTCAAATTAAATACGCACAATTGATTTTGCCCAAGTGGGAGAATGTTAGAATATTTTCTAATATTTTGTGGGCTACAATCAAATTGTGGAGTTTCGGTTTTAATAAAAACGGGTTGATGTTGTTGTGATCCATTTGATGATGCTTAGGCCCAATAATTGTGATCAGTAATAATGGGTTTTGGACACTAATTCTGATTTGTGTAGAAATAAAGTGTAGGCCCAACTCTAGGGTCCATGATGGGTGGTACTAGGGTTGATATCTTTTGTATATAAGAATGGCTAGGTCCCCTTTGCCGTCACGCACAAAAACATACAGTAGCTCATTTGTGGCTTTTCCCATCAAAGTCCACAAAGACTGGAGCATGTGATCAGGCAAAGGAAGACCTCGTCTATCATATCGGTACTTCCGATATTGCCTATTCCGGTAAACATGATTGCTAATTGTCAAGTAAGTGTGTTCTAATTTCATATAATATATCGATCTCTAAATTATATTCTTACATGGCAAACTAATAGGAGCCACATTTTTAAAAGGATTCACCCAAGTTATGACATCTTCTTCGTCTATGGTTGCGAGCCAGCCATGACTTGAGCCACAACATCTTTGATTGTAAAGCATTGTCAATTCAAATGGATACACTCTATTTGCTAGTACGCTATACAAACTTCGCTTTTCGAAACTATTCTCTGTAGGGATCATTAGCATAGGAAGTATATTACCTCTAAATTGGTGGTTGTATTGATGATTGAGGTTTGCAATTGAGTGCCAATTTTTGCAGACAGAAGCAAACCAAATGCGATCAATCGGTTCAATTAACTTCTCAAGAATCACGTCGAGTGCGAGTGAAACCAAATTTGCCCAATCTGGATTAATGGACATTCTTCTTCTATGTTTGTTTTTTCTTTTAGAAAGAGGCTGCCCAATCTCGTTTAATGCCCGTTCTTCTTCTAAGTTTTTTTTTTTCTTATAGAAAGAGGCAGCAGTACTTCTGTATATGTTGGCTTCACATCAAAGATTGATATTTAATATAAAGATTTCATCTGTTTTAAGATTTCATCTAAGTTTGTTTTATATATGAAGATTTTGTTATTAGGTTCAAGTTTGTTAGCAGAATATTTTACAAAAATAAATTAAAAGGATCATCTGTTTCTTTTTTTAAACACAAACGAATCATGTCCCATTAAAAAATAAAACTACTACTTCGTATTATTTAATTCTAATGATTTTGAATAAAAGGAATTTTGTTTGAAAAATATATTTAACAATTTTTATGTGATTAAAAAAAAAACAATTTTTATGGATAGTATATCCTCAAAATTTGAAATTGATCCCCATCTATCTCCAACATGTTTTTTTTTTGACAATATTCTTTATGATGTTTCCTCAAAAAATAAAATCTTATATAATAAAGGGTAAAAGTCTAGTAACAACAAGGGTGAAGATGAAAGAAAAGATGATAAGTTACAACACAATAAATTACTTGAAATAGAGTCCGAAAAACAAACTATAAGTCAATAAAATAAATTATAAATTCGTATTGAAAAAATTTGATATCAAACTAGTCTTCTAGCTTATATAAACTACTCCCTCTGTCCCAAAATAAATGACCTGTTTGACTTTACGTTTGTCAATGTACAACTTTGATCGTTAATATATTTAGTTATATACTACTCCCTTCATTTCTTTTTACTTGTCTTTTTTCGTCAGATTTAGCGTTCCTATTTTATTAAAAGAGAAAGTGTGTGCAAAAAAAATAGAAATTTATTGGTAGATTAAAATTAGGGTATAATAGGAAGATAAAGTGTAAAAATATATTTCCTTAATTTAGTGTTACTTTTCTAATAGGACAAGTAAAAAGGAAAGGAGGGAGTAGTATATTTTGAAAGTACTCATCGAGACAAATTAAACAAAATCTCATATGCTAATATTTGCATGTATATATTAATAGAAAAATATGGTAAAAAAAGACCATATGAATAGTATCCTATAAAATTAGATCATTTATTTTGAGACGGAGGAAGTATAAATTAATTTGGCTGTCTTAACCAACATACGATAGATTACATAACCAAAAAAAGTCATAATCCATTGACACCAACTAGTTTGACACCAAATGTTACACCTCTCAATAATGTTTTAATTGATATAAACTTTATAAAATCCACTGTTGGATTGAAAGTTTATATCATATAGATCATTTATGTAAAGTTTCAGAGAAATATAAAATTATTTGATATATTATTAAATTAACGGTTTACGTCCTTTTTAAATGTCCTCGATCTCAACCGATCATGACTCACTAGAAAAATATACATTAGGATGTTTCTTTTTTTAATGAATTTTTTGTTTTTTGGAGTTAAATAATTAGAGAAAATAAAGTGTGTTTCGGAGTTGGACTCTCTCAAAGTACGCGCAACAATGAGTCGTAAGAGAGACAACTCCCACTTTTCCCGCCACGACTTCAAGCGCCGTCGTCCACTACCGGAGCCAGCGGAGGAAGAAAGACCCACCACAAGGCCAACGCCACCATCTGCAGTAGTCGTCATGAGTCTTCCTCTTGACTGTTCCGTCCTCGATCTCAAGTCTCGGTTCGAGATCTACGGCTCCATCTCCCGCATCCGTATCGACCGTGACGCCGTCGGATACATCACCTACCGGACTAAAGACTCCGCCGACGCCGCCATTGCTGCTGGCCTTGATCCTTCGTTTGGAGTCACCGTTAATTCCAAAAAGGTTCTTGCTTTTCTTTATTCCCTTTTCAGCTAGGGTTTCAAAATTCACATTTGAAACGCTGCAATTTCGTTGTTTAAATTAAAAAATTCAAGTTTTTGCAGTTGATAGTTATGGTGAAGTTTGGAATCGAAATCAATTGATAAAGTTTTAGCTTAATTTTTTAGTTAGAGTAAAAAAAATTAAGCTTTGTAATTTAAGACTACAACTATAAAGCATGAAAAACTCAAATGTTGGTAAAAGTTTGAAACTTTAAGTTAAAGACAACACTGGGGTAATGCTTGAAAGATTAAGCTGAGGAATTTTTTATTTTTTTTGTTATGTTAAGCACTGTAATTAGCAATGTTTTAAAAACTGAACTGCCAAAACTTTTGGACTATGATTCAATTCAACTGCTATAATTGCTTTATGGATGAAACCACGATCACCAAACCGGTCAAATAACCGAATGGTAGGCACTTTCGTTTAGGATTCAATCGGCTGAACCATCTAGTTTGGTTCGGTATTTAATGGTATTTATTATGTTACTAATTAGGGTGTTTAACTCACAGTAGGCGTCACAGATTAGTCTTGTTATGAAACTAATCACTAGGTTTATAATGGTATGTCTGGTTTTTTTTCATGGGGTTCGGCCGGTCTTCTACTAGTTGTTTGCATGTATAAAACTCATGGTTAGTTTTGTTATTCCGTGTGAAATTGGGGGAAAAGGTGTGAATTGCATTTGATTTTTCTAGTACTTTGTATAGAAAATATGGAAGAATGACATTGGTGTATGTGTAATAGGTTCAGGTGTTGTGGGCAACGGATCCTCTAGCAATGTGGAGGGAAGGAGTTGGCAAGAACAAGGATAGTGTGTCTATGTCAAAACTTGTGCGAGCCGAGGTTCCTTTGAGGAGGCATGGAAGAGGTAATAAACTTGCTTCTGCTATTGGGAATACCAAAAGTAGTGAGGATGGTTCTGGTAGCTCAGTTCTTGAAGTTCCTTTCAAGGGAAGAGAAATTGTTGCTTATGATGATATCTTGTAACTCTGAAAACCAATATTTACTCTTTTTTATAGGGTTATTTATTTTTATTTTTTGTATCAATGCTTTTATTCCAGTTTGAATTTTAGGTTTAGATCTATGTAGTGTATTTTTTTGCTTTCTTATTACCAATGACTCAATGAGCTTCTAGGAAGTAACTTACAGAAGTTAATTGTGTAATTTAGTTTGTGGTTTTTGATGTCTACATTATAATGTGGTAAATAGTTGGTGTAACTTGTGTTGTCTCGTCAACTATGAATTTGAAATTGTAAGAAGTTCTTCTGTGATTGCTCTGATGAATCTCAATTCAAAAGTTAGCAAGAAACCTTTTTGTTCCTTCCTTCGATTTGTCCGATCCTACGCTTTTGCTTCATGACATTTTGAGGACATTGGTTTCAAGTTTGATTTCGTCATCAACGTTGATTTTAGTGTTTGAGCATATAATTCTGTAAGCACATTTTGTAGTTTGTGTAATCAGTGATTCAAATGTGTGCCTGACTTATAAGTTAAAAGTTTTTCATCTATTTAGCACATTTAGCATTATTCTTTGAATAGATCACCACAACAAGAATTTTTTTATCAGTAATGTTGCTGCAGACCATTGTAAGAATTCACACTGGGAATTTGCTTCTTCTAGTACTAATTTTCATTATATTTTACTTTATAATAATTTAGATGAGTTGAGTCTCGACATTCACGTGATTAGTTATAATTATAAGGCTTAGAGAGTGATTATAAAATTTGAAAATTTATAGTCACTTTGTAAAATTTGTATAGCTTCATTAAATTCAAATAGCTCCAACATAGTTTCAATATATTCTGTATATAAATATCTAGTTTGTATAACAATTAATCGTTAGTTGGTTTAGTGGTGATTGGCGCTGAATTTGGTAGTGAGGATCACGGTTCGATCCCCCGCAACTGCGATCGGGAGGGGGCTGAAACCATTTGATGTCAGAACTGACATTCGAACCAGATTAAACTGGTGGTGAAAACAAAAAAAACAATCAAAAACTAACTTTTTATAGATAAATAAAATAAACCGAAAATATATGGAGAAAGAGAACAAAAGACTGAACATATAAGAGGATTTTATTATTTGGCTTAAAATTGCAACATGAAATTTCAATAACTTGTAGATTTGTAGTGAGAGCATCTGCAATGAGGTATGTAACTCATTTGAGTGCAGATGAATTTTTAGTTGCGATATTAAATTATCATTAATACAAAAGACTGAACATATAAGAGGATTTTATTATTTGGTTCGGTGGTGATTGACGCTGAACTTGGTAGGGAGGACCACGGTTCGATCCCCCGCAACTGCGATCGGAAGGGGGCTGGAACCACTTGATGCCAGAACTGACCTCCGAACCAGATTAAACTGGTGGTGAAAAACCAAAAAAAAAAAAAAAATTGCAACAGGAAATTTCAATAACTTGTAGATTTGTAGTGAGAGCATCTGCAATGAGGTATGTAACTCATTTGAGTGCAGATGAATTTTTAGTTGCGATATTAAATTATCATTAATACAAAATTGGTAGATAATCCCAAAAAAAAAAAATACAAAATTGGTAGAAGTTCAGCTTAAATGACTGTTTATTTGTAGTGTATGAAACTTCAATTATTTTCTTATAAAAAAAATCATTAGAGATGCTGGAAGTATATGTGGAAAAAACATACCATTTCCAATTTTTACGGTTTTAATTTAAAATATAATTGATTTAGAAAATTAAATTTGAGTTAAATGTATTTTTGTTTTTTATATTTTGCTCGTTTTTTAATAATAGTTCTTATATTTCAAAAAATATTCTTAAAAACTTCATAGTTCACCACCGTTACCAAATTTAGACACTCTATTTTCTTGACGGAATGTTAATGTGTAAAGAATATCATCAAACGTCCCATTAACTTAGCTCAATTGGTGGATATTTGCATTATTACGCAGGGGATCGAAGTTCGAACCCCGGTCATCCCACTTATTCACCTTAAGAGTGAAATTTCAAGTCATTAGCCTACTTGACAAAAAAAAATATATCATCAAACAAATTAACCACCTAATTAATTCAAAATATTATGGTTAGTAATTAAATCACCTATATATAATTAAATCAAACTATATTCATCATACAAGATTATTATTTTATTTAATCTCGTCAATTTAATTAATTTTTTTTATATTTTTTTATAATTTTTATTATTTTTAATTTTATAATAATTTTTTATAATTTTCTTTATATTTCATGTACATTAATATTATTTATTTTGAGAAAAAAAATTGTACCAAATCATAAATCGCTTTACATTACCAATTAAATATTTAATGTTATTTTCCTATTATACCCTTAACTATTTATTATTTGCTCTTTTTCAATATTTCAATTTATATTTTTTTCTTATAATAAATGAAGATATTTTTTGTAAATTAATTTATAATTTCTCTTTTCCATACTACCTGGTGCCAAAAGTGATTTATATTTATTGTATGGAGGGAGTAATTGGATAACGAATGACCGGAGTCTTTATAAAAAAAGGGTTTTTCTAACCTAAACCTATGCAATATTGCATAGGATAAGCATTAACTAATACACCACTTTTTATGATTTTTCTAAATGTTGTTAATGAATATCCTTCTCTTTCTTCGGTCTTCACGCTCTCTTTAATTAATCCTTATCTCTCTCTTCTTCTCTCTCTTCACGCTCTCTTTTCTGCAAACACATAATAGAGCAAAGAAAACCACCATAATTCAATAAAACCACCATAGTTCATAACAAAAAAAAACTGCAAATAAGAAACAGTCAAACAGAGCAAAGAAATAGAATAGAGATGGAGACGAAGAGAGGAAGATAAAACGCCACCACCAACTCCGGCTCACCACCGCACACTACCGTCCCTGATTTTGTTTGCTTGGATTAGAGTTTTTTTTTTTTTGTCAGTGTCGAATACTCCGGCTCACCACCGTCCCTGATCTGATTAGGTTTGTGTAATGAGTAATGACAGAGCATAGAAAACCACCGTAATTCAATTCAATAAAACCAGCGTGAAGACTGAAGAGAGAGAGAAGGAGAGAGAAGGATATTCATTAATAAAATTTAGGAAAATTATAAAAAGTGGTGTATTAATTAATGTTAGAAAAACCCATAAAAAAAACCGAGTCTTTATCCTTTTGTTTGGAAAAAGAATTCCATAAAAAAGTTTTCAAATTTTTTTCTCCAATGACTCCGACGAGGATCATAAAACACATGTTGTCTCCGCCGGAAGTCTACGGTTGTATCCGCTGTTATCTCGCCGTATACTCTTCCATCTAACTTTAACTCGTAAAACATCCATAGGAACGAACCGTCACCAACGTGTTTGCAAGTACCGACCCGAAACCTAATTTTTCAATTCAAACCCCCAAATATTCGTTCACTGAAACCCTTTGAGCTTCAAGACGATAACGAAGAAGAACAGAAGATAATAGTTGGTAGAGTCTTCCACTAAACTCCAGAAGATTTCATGTGGAAGGTGTACCATTAAATATTTTGGGACTCTTTAATCCTATAATGGTACATTAATGTTTTGCACCATACACAATAAAAGTAGAAAAACATAAGTCTAAACTAAGTGTATGTTTGGTTCCACTTCTGGAGCAGTCAGAATTGATTCTGGACTTGTAGAATTGATTCTGATTTGTTTGGTTTCTCAAAAGTAGAATTGATTCTGTCTCCAGAATTGATTCTACTTGAAGCTACAAATCGAAGCTTCTGCTTCTAGAATTGATTTTTACACTCAAATTTTTTGTTCAACTCACTTTTACATAAACCACTTTAATTTAAAATCAATTTTGTTCAGAATCAATTTTGCAGAATCAATTCTATCAAAATCAATTCTCGTCACCGCAGAACCAATCATTAACTAAAGTACTTATATTGGTACAGAAGTATATGTTTGGTAAGATAACAGTACAAGAAGGAACATAAACAGAACAGAAAAAAAAGTAGACTGTGATGGAAGAAATTGAAGAAGTGAAACAAGAAGAGAAGTACGAATCAGAAGAAGTAAGATTATGGAGTTGGGGTGCTGGAACAGATGGTCAATTAGGAACAGGTAGACTTCAAGATGAACAAATCCCTCAACAAATCTCTCTCTCTTTTACTGTCTCCTCACTTGCTTGTGGCGGCGCACATGTCATCGCCTTAACCCACGGTACATACATATCTACACCCCCCCCCTCTTTTTCTTATTTTTTCTCCAACTCAAATTCCACATTGTAATAGTACCTTTTTTTATTTATACTATGTTGTATTAGTTTTAATAAATATAATAAATAATAAAACTATAATTTTGATTTAAGTTTTTGTACTTTTATTTTGGTTTTATTTTTCTATATTAAGAAATTATATATTTTTGTCCTTTGTGACGAGTTTATTTTTTGGATTTTATTTTGATCTCTGTTTTTTGTTGTTGTAATCTAATGTTTTTTTGCTATCATTTATTGCACGGTAGATAAAAATAATTTATTTAACAGTTAAAATTGTAGGAAAGTTGTGTGTGTGGATTTTTAATGATTTTTCATTGTCTATCTAGAAAAAAAATATGTAGGAAAGTAATGAAATCAGATTCTTTGAATTCTATATTTTATATTTTACGGCATTCATGCATTCGGCTTAATGCATATTTTTTCACTTGTTTTAAAATAAAACATGCCGAAGAAATAGACTCTTCGATCTTGATCTCCCGCGCCAATTTAGACGACCAAAACATATTTAACTTTTTTTTGTTATTTTTTCTTGGTTTTTACTTTATGCTAATATTCAAAAGTAAAAAACAAATGCAGATGGGAAGGTATTGTCATGGGGTAGGGGCAGTTCTGGTCAACTAGGCCATGGAGAGGTTGTCAATAATGTATTGTATCCCAAGGCTGTAGCATCATTGGATAACTACTTCATAACTCATGTCTCTGCTGGTTGGAGTCACTCAGGTTTTGTTTCAGGTTTGTATCTTGGTCTCCAACACGTGTTTGTGAAGTGAATAATTGAGATTGGTTTTCTTGTTGAAAGTTTACTAGTTTTGTCTTTTGATTTGTTCTTGGTTGGTTTCCAGATACAGGGTGCTTGTTCACCTGTGGGGATGGCTCCTTTGGTCAACTTGGGCATGGTGATTATGCCTCACATAGTTCCCCTGTCAAAGTATCATTCTTTGTTGATCAGCATGTTACACAGGTAGCATGTGGAATGCGCCATTCTATTGTCTTGTTGAAAGGTATTGGATTTGTAAGAGTTGTTGCTTAGTTTGCTCTAATTTCTGTTTCAGTATTATGAATGTTAATCATGGTCAGATAGTTGTCTCACAATCTTTGACGTTAAAATTTATAGTAAAATATGTCATATACAACACGATTTTGAAGGTGTGTTTAGTATTTGACACATGTTAGTGTCAGAAACCAACACGATACTAGTACAACATTCAATCTTTTTCAAGTGTGCATCTGGTGTTTATGTATGTGTTAAATATCTATGTCGGTGTCACCTTCATAGGAGATTAGTAACCTTGATTTTACGGTCACGATCGTGATTGTGATGATGCAGGTTCTCTTTCAAATCAAGTTTATGGATTTGGTTCTGGGAAGCGTGGTCAACTAGGTGTCTCCAAAGATAAAATCAAATCTATTAATCTTCCTAAAGTTATTAGTGGATTTGAAGATGTGGAAATAGTTGGAGTTTCTGCAAATGGAGATCATAGTGCTGCATTATCTGGTAAATCCATCACTCTTCCATGGGTTTACAATTTTCTTAAATAAGATCAACCAATTCATTTAGTGAAATTGATATACAGCAACAGTTGGTCAAAATATTGCATATATATTATTTTCCTTACAGTTTCATTATCTCTCTCTGTTGGTTGTTGTATCAGTTGATGGGAATCTTTACACCTGGGGAAGAGGCTTCAAGGGCTTTGAAGATTCTCACCTTCCACAATGCTTAAACTCTACATTGAAATTTACTAAAGCTACTCTAGGGTGGAACCATGCTTTAGCTATGACTGGTATTTATCGACACTACATACCAAAGTTTTACGATTTCCTATCTTCTGTCACATTCCTGTTTTTAAAAGGGTGGATTTTGTTTGCTAAACTGCGTATAGGTGAAGGTGAGGTTTATATGCTTGGTGGCAACCACCTTGGTGTGCTTAGTGATCTTCACACTGGAAAACAGGCTAAGCAGTTAACTGGTACTCTCTCTAGACTAAATTGTAAACAAAATTATTACTTTCACTTTTATTAAGAATAATAGTTAAGTGCATTTAATTTTCTTGAGTTTATGTAAAAAAGGAAATACATTTACTACCATATCCCTAATTATAAATGTCATCCCCTTAAGAATTTATGTTCTCACCACAAATATTTTAGAGTTCCATATTACTAGACAGGACTTTTCTAAAGTGAACTTGTTCATCATGTAGATTCAAGAGAAGCCAATTTGGAGAAAGTACCTGGTCTTGATGGAACAAAGATTACTGATATTGCTACTGGAGCTGAGCATTCTGTCCTTGTCACAGGCAAGATATAGTTTTCTTACACCTTATCAGTTTACAGTCACATTAGCATGCTGATTTATTTCTTTCTAATTTTTTTAGAGAATGGCGAAATAAAGACATGGGGTTGGGGAGAGCATGGTCAACTTGGCTTAGGGGATGATGGTGACCGAATCAGTCCCGTTACAGTAAGTCTTGGCTATGATTTGAGCGAAGCTGCATCAACCAGAGTCTATTGCGGAAGTGGCTTCACATTTGTTTTAAATAAGCCCTAAATGTTTCACAAACTTGTTTATACACTAGAGGGCAGGTATTTTCGTCACCCCAACAACAGTCCGGATGTATGTTTCCGACTAATCTGAATGCGCACTTCCAAGAAAGTATTTTGCTTCTCATGCTCTTTCGGGTTCAGGTTGCATTGCGCGCACTTGGAAGCCAGAGTCCTATGGCCTCTTAGAGCTGGGAACTAGGAAGCAAAAGGCTCTCTGATATGGGTAGGGATAACTCAAAAACAAAATTAGAGAGCTCCATTATTATACTTTATGGTGAATAAAGACACATTTTTTGTAATATGTGACAGAATTAACTATTTAGACAGCCAAGATCATAATAACATAGCTCTTCATTTCTCAAAGATGATCTATGGTCCTGCCATTTATGGCTCATTCTCATTATCCGCATTGTATACAAGCCAGTTTCAGGTTTGAGCTAGAACATGGCTGAGATTCTCCTCTAGACTGCAATTGTAAATTTAACTAGGTGGCAGCTGATTTTTCTTGTTACTGCAAGACTCATGATTTCATTCCATCTAATGATTTTTGGTTTCTTTTATGGCTATAGTTTTAATAAATGATTCAATTTGACTGGGACATTGGAGTGTCAAATATCTACAAAAAGTTGGAAAGGAAAACTGGTGCTTTCTTTCACCATTGCCGTTCATCGATTGAAGAAATGTGTACAAAGAAAAGGAAAATTTCAAGCTGGTTCTAAATAGCATGAATAGTTATAGAACCGAAAAAGTATACTCATCTTCAATCGATGAAAAAAAAATATTTGCATCTTCCACGCCTAATCTGGGAGCATGCTAAGAACATTGAAACTGGTGAATGTGGCACTACAATTATATGAATGTGTTAAGAATGATTGAATAACAGATTAGTTTGAGATCACTCAAGTTATCTACATCTAGAAGTGTTACAAGGACTAAATAAAAGAATAAATTAACCTCTCACTCTATACTTTGTACAAGAGTGAAAAAATGGCTAAAAAATTGGGTGACTAACCTAATGCATGTCATCCTCACTCAACTTTTTTTGTTACATCAATCATGAATCACGAGAAGATTATTCACAAAGCCATTGTTGTTAACCACCGGACGCAATGGATCGATTTTCCATTCACCGTCAACAATGAACTTGATCTGCGACAAAAAACTAAATCATTATACCACCTGCAGCGTATATCTTATTTGTTACAACAACATCAACAGGTTTAGGAAATCATTTTTTGGATAAAATACAACTAACCTCGTATGTTCCAGGATACAGCTGCAAATACACAGAAAATATACCAGTATTTGATTTCTCCATCTTTCTCTGCAAAGTAATAACATCTGTTAAATATCAATGAAACTTTAAATATGTGTTTTGTTCAGTATAGGTATCTGAACAATATCAGGAGATTCCATATACAAAATATTGTGATGCTGCATTTGTCATTCTACAAATCAAAGACAAATCAGAATTGATTTTTGCAGAATACAATGACAAAAGCAAAGGCAATTTAATTTCATCGATGATGCACTTGCAATTGACCTATGATTCCTAGACAATTAAAGAGAAAATATAGGGGTTCATCCTAAGAGTACTTTCATCTATATTGTATGCACACATCCTAAGCAAGATTGTATGTGAACCCTGAACTGACATCTGATATGTCATCCATGCGATTGACATAACATTTTCAAAATTATTAAAGCATTTTCAACAAAAATTGTCGCATGAAACTATTTACCAAAGTCAGAACACAATGAAGATACGTCATGTTTGACTTAGAGGGAGGTGTGAAGGAGTTCCTTTTGAAATTATTCCTAAGTGAAAAAGACCCCTCTCAAGGAGAGAACCATGAAACCCATGCAGAGGTGTCTTCATCAATTGTTTTAGTCAATCTATTTACACCTAGGGCAGGCATAATACCATGATGCAGTTGGATTAAATTATAAATGAAAGCGCTTTTATGATATCATTTATTTCAATAACTTTCGTAAACCTAAATAAAAAATATCTATAATAACAATAATAACCTATTGTTCAGAAGAAAAAACAAACTATAATAACCTAAATAAAAATTTCTCAGAAAGAGATTAGACCTGGGAGGACCAGCCATCAAATGACCCTAATAAAAATACTTCAGAAGCAATATTAGGCCAAACTACACAAGTAGACTTCAAAAGTGTCAAAGCTTTGTGGATATGATCAATCTTCTTCTGCTTCTCATCCAGAGCCTTCTGTGCATCCCTGGGAGAAAATAATATGATAATGTCATGAGTTAGATATTTTTTGTGTGTGTGAATTGTGAAATTATTTGAATGGTGTCTGAGGATACATTATTGCCAATGTCATCTTTCCTTCTAACACTGCTAGCTTGGCACGTAATGAACGCAGTCTGGCCTGAGCATTCATGATTTCAGTTTCCTGGAATTCCCAAGCATCGGAAAGCTTTTCGAGATTATCAGAAGAGCTCTTCTGCTCCTATTGAAGAATATACAGCAGACAAATAAAGACTAGATTTAGGATTTTCTGAGGAGAGGTCTTCAAACTGATGTTCACAGTGAATGAAATACTATTCTATTAAAAAGTGAATATTCTTCTAGGCTCTAATTTCTTTACGGTAAACAAACGATCATTTGTGGTGTGGTAGCTAGTAGATACTCACCCACTCCTTAACCAATTAAATCACATGCATATTGCAAAAAGTTCTAAATATAGCAAAATTTCTCATTCATGGTAGAATATACCTTTTATGTGCCATCCCAAAGAGAGGCGGTGACAAATTCCAATATCTATAATTTTTGTTATTTTCAATAATTGATAATAAAATCACCCCTCCCGCATGAAAAATGCAAGGATAGTTGGTAAGTGAGACTCACAAGCAATGTATGAAGCATGGGTACTCCATTTTAGGAAGAGTACCGGTACCGGGTACGTACCGGGTACCGGTACGCGTACGGTACTCCTTGGGTACGCACCGATGACGTACCTATTTTTTTATTTTTTATTTTGCAACGGGTACACGCGTGGTACTCCTGTGGTACGCGCGTGGTACTTCTGTGGTACACGAATCCAAAAAAATTCAATTTTTTTCCTTTTTCTTTTATTATTTTTTTTGTTTATAGGAAGATTTATGTTTTTTATTTGTTTAATATAAAAGTAGCAACTTTATTAATAAGCAATAACACAGTAGTAGCTGAATTTATTCACTCATTCCTTGAAAAGAAATAGGCTAAATCTAATTTTATTCATACAAATCTTGATGTATTGATGTTTTTGAATAATTTGAATTACTTATGTGGTATTTTCTATGTTTAATTATTTGTTTTAACAATATAGTTCTATTATTTTATTTATATAATTATTTTTAAAAAAATATTTATAGACGTACCCGTACCTTAATCCTGTCATTTGCATTTCCAATTATGTCAACAGAACCTAATCCTGTTTCTCTGTTTATAGTTTCTGGAGAAAACTCTTCTATTTTGACGATTTTAGGTTGTCCAGAAACGTCGCTAACACTTCCTTTCTGAGTTTGACTGGGAATAATTTCCGCATCTGTACGTCATAAATTACAAATATATTAGTTAATCATGACTATAAATAATACAAAGAAAGGCATAACCTTAAAATGAAAAAAAATATTACCTTCAAAATCTGCCTCTGAAGAACCAGTTCTCTGAACAATCCAACTTCTCCATGTCTCTGGCTTAATTGTGTTTCTTGAATTATCAGAACCTAATTGAGATCCGTCCTGGTCAAGTTTGATCTGGGAACCACTGAGACGACTGATTGTTCGGTTTAATGAGGATGGTCTACTACTGTTGCCAAGGTTGGCAGCTACCTTTACAACAAAAGAGACACTAACATCATTACTTTACGTGGAGTACTGCAGATCATCTAAAGCAATGTTTAACTATTATAAACTAGATTCTCTCAATTTCTGGTCACAACAGCGCATTATATGTTCCTTGAACAGTAAAACTATATTGTTATTAGCTTTAACTGATTGGAAGAAATACATAAGAGAAGAAACGCCGAAAATATAAATATTACATTATTTTCAATATCACGGATGGTGTTCCCTAATTCCAAGATTTTTTCTTTTACTTCTGAGATGTAATAAAAATAGAAACTAATGAACAACCTAAATCATTTGAAGAGGATTTTATTTACTTACTCCTTCTGCTGTAGTTCTATGTTCCCACTTCTCTTTATCCTTATCATTATCGGATGAAATACAATCTTCTTTCTCTCCAAATCCACGTCCAAAAGAATTATTTCTGTGTTTCTCCAGCCGATTTAGTATACCCTCAATGCCAGACTCCTCAGCTTCTATTTCCCTGTTTAACAGAATATAACACTTAGGGTATTGCTCAAAGTTACATCTATTTCATCCATTCAACGATAAGAACAACAACATGATATGAAATAAAAACGATGGGAAGACTATAAATGTAACTAAAGTAACACATTAGCTCATTGCTGCAAGATTAAAGGTGCATGCAAAATGTTCCAAATAAAATGCTCCAAAACCCATGTAATTCCCAAGAAACAAACCGGGCTCGCTTAAAACTTCGAACAATTCAAGGATAAGAACAATACAACATCAACAACAATCAAGCCATATCCAACTAGGTGGTCGGCTACATGGATTAAACAACGTCACAAGGTCTATATAGATTATATAGTTTACCCTATATTTTTGGTTGGCCTTCCTCTGCCTATAGAAACTGGACTACATAATCTACAAGTCTCCTCCATACATGCCCAAAGAACCTAAGTGCATGAATCGTGATTCAACAATCTTTCCTACAATAGAGAGTTCAAGCCATCATTCTCATCTCTGCTATACCATTTTATTTTATTTTTCGCCTATGTGCATGATATATATACTTGGTAAGACAGTACTTTTTTTATTTTTCAAAGTGTATGTTTAATGTTGTTACTAGATTAAAAATGTTCCAAATTAAGAGCTCCAAAACCTATGTTAGGCACCTTAACCATTCCCAAATATTCCTACTACACACCTCAATCCAGAAAAGTATAAACGCAAGAAGGATTTACAACAAAAGAATATTGAAAAAAAGCAAAAGACAATAGCAGCTGCATCAATATAACAGGATCCTCACACTGATTCAGCTGATTGAGAAGAATTATCCAAAGATGAAGCAGAAGAAGCAGCAAACCCAGAAGTCCTAGTTACATTCCCTTCAATTTCACTGCCAATCCCATCTTCAAAATCAACCCTTTCAACAAACCCATCATTCAAATTCCACCCATAAGAAAGCCACCCACCTTCTTTCACAATAGCTTCAGCCAAATCCAATCTCCCAGCTTTAACCAACTCTTCCTTTGAAGGAAACCTTTCTGGGTTATCCGAATTCTGCATGAACTCCAAAATCTCGTCTTCCAAAGACGAAAAATCACCTTCCCAATCCTTACACCGTGTCAAAAACCGAGAACAAGACCAACACAAATCCTTTTGACAGTGAAAATTTCCCTTCCTAAGGGAAAAACTCTCACGCCCAATAACCAAACCAAGCTCGCTTAAAACTGCGAACTTTTGCACCTTCCTTGAAGAGGGGAACGACACAATGATAGGGTGAAAGAGAGAAAGGTTTAGATGAGGAAAAAACACGGAAAGAGATGGTGCGGTGCGAGAATGCATGGTTCAGGCATTTCGTCGAACAGTTACACGGCGTAACATGCAAAACAAGGTCCTGAGCTCGAAGAACCAAGCAGTAAACAAATACTCAAGTGTGATAGAAATTGAACTTGAATTGGAATTATTATTTTAATATTCTTATTGCACACTTTCTACAATTTTTGTTGAACACAATTCCAGCACATTAGGGTCACACTTATTTAGTGGCCATTTATTTTTCAGACAAATGATAATCAATGTCGCTTGTATTTTAAGTGTTTTCTTTGTCAAGTTGTATTTTATTTCTAATTTGTTTTTGAAAGAATTTTTTTTCTTAAACATTATTTTCGTTCCTGTAAGATTATAAATTTTTTATTTTAGTTCATGTATCTTTTTTTTGTTGCAAATTAGTTCTTACATATGCAAATCTTTTTTATTTTAGTCCATAAAGCTAAAATTCGCAGGAAGATTCGCTGGTTTCCTATGGATTTTAGTTTTAAGGAACTAAAACCAAAATATCTGAACATACATGGACTAATTTGCAAAAAAAAAAAATACAAAAACCAAAAATCGGCAGTGAATTACATGGACTCCCTCCCTTCTTCATATTTGGCATGATCGGTATATAACATAGTTACTTAGATTATGTTCGGCGGTGAATTATCCTTGTTGTAGTAATACCTTACTATTACACTATGTCTATTAAAGTTTCCCTACGTTAACAACTAGGGTACCTATGAGAGCCTAACCTCGATGTGTCACATACCCTAATTACTAAGTGAGTTGTTTATAGACATGCATTATAACCTTCACCAATTAACCTCTAGGTCCTAGTATCGGGCTGTTCATCTTCTAAGTGCTCAGATCACACCTAGTGCAAGATTCCTCCTCTAACCGCTCAGTTCACGACTAGTGCAGGATGTTACCGTCTCTATACACCTAGCATTATTTACTACGAGTTCTGGACCATATCAAGTCGAAACCTGATATCAATTCTATGGGCGCTCCCGCTTATCCGTCCAGATTACGAGAATACGTTATTAAAGTGCACGAAAGTAAATAACAAACATAATTACTAAATATCATTTATTATAACTTAGACTCAATCCCAGACTCCAAATATTTATAGGGGAGTTCATCTTCTCCACCACAACCTAAGGCATAAATAATAAAGACTACATATTTAAATTACAAGAAATTATAACCTAAATACAAAAGCCTAAAGAAATCATACATTGCTGAGTTAGTTTTCCCGTAAGGGGAGAAAACTATGCCCAATAGAACTCCTCTGAACCTCTCCTTATAGTAGAGAGTGTTCTACTATTTCTGAATGAATAAAACTATGAAAGGGAGGCTCTATTTATAGTTTTCGTAATGGGCCTCAGCAAGGCATCGCACCACGATGAAGCCATCGTGCTGCGATGTGAAGATGCAGTTCAATTTTATAACTGATCCTGTACATTTCATCAGCTTGGGCGCCAAGTTACTCCATCGTGCTGCGATAGCACACATCGTGCTGCGATGGACAGATTCTCTTCAGATTTATTGCTTCTGATTTCTTGGCGAACAAGCAGCTCCCATCGTGGCACGATGGGAGCCATCGTGCTGCGATGTAATGCTGATTTTCTTCACTTTTTGGGCTTTTTCTTGTCTTTTTGCATCTTGGACTCTGTCTTGATGCTTTTTCCTGTTTTTGTAGGTTTTCCTTCGTATTTGGGCCTGTCTTGGTCATTTTACTACTAATAATAATATTAAAAATACCGTAGAAATTCCTGTCATCAGAAGTCAAGAGATGATATGCTCTCTGGACAGTGTAGCCTTTATCAAGGTCTGGCTGCTACTGCCGCCTATCTGAAGACTGTGTCTGCAAGGAAAGGTTAGGAAGTAAATAACGACACTCCCTCAACTTCTCCTCCTCCCACACCCTCAGCCGCCTCCACCACTCCCAAGCCTCCCCATCCTACCTCCACCCCAACGCAAACATCTCAGCCACCGTACGTAGATCCACTTAAAAACATGTTGGTCTAAATTAGCAAGGTGCACCTTTTCACTTTAGACAATATACCCTCACTCCTTCTTCTTTAATAAATTTTAAAATAAGGGCCAATCAAGTCATTTTCCATTTTGTGCTTGTTCATGTAAGAATAAGTATGTCTTGTCTTCGATTGTTTGGTTTCTTAATATTATTTCTTCCTTTCTTAGTATTATTTCTCCCTTTTTTAGTATGTGATCTAACCTGTTGATCAGAATAGGTAGAGGGCCAATGAATCCTTCACTTGGTGTGTAATTCCGTTGAGCTGAGCAGCAATTCACCACCGGAGGGGGGGTTGTATCTGCAGGCGCTCCGATGCTTAAGTCAGAAGAGAGAACAAGTACGAGAGTGAAAGTAAAGAATGAGAATAGAATACCCGACTCTCCAGTGAAGGAGGGTATTTATAGATCCCCCAGTACTGGGCCAAGGTCTCCCTAATGGGCTGTGCATAGCGGCCCAATAGGAGAGACTGCCAGGATTTCTCCGTTGTTAGAGCAAGGAACCGACATTTAGTCCTTATCCTGGTGATGAGCTGTTCCGCATCGCGTGGGGAGGCAGTTAAGCTCATCTGGAATGTTCCCTGGTTAATAGGAACACGTGGAAGCTGTGGCGGTATAGCAGATCCGAGCAGGGTAGCTCGAAAGCCGTCGGGGAGGAGCTCCTAGCCCTGGATGTCGAGCAGGAGCTCTAAGCTCCATATGTCGAGCAGAAGATGGATTGGGCCAGCTCTAGGCCCAGTCCAGAACAATATGTTTTAGTTTTTTAAAATTTTAGTATATGGAGTATTCATCACAACCTTTTTACTTTTCCTTACCTTGTATCGCAAATCAATTTCAAGAAGGTTGAACCATATGATTCAGTTCAAGATATAACTTTGTGAGATCTTTATTCACTTACATGCAAAAGGACTAGAAGCGTGGGAGGGAGAAATTAAGAAGAGCTATAGATTCTGCGATACAAACCTTAAAGAATGGTCCAATTATTTTTTTTTTTAATTTTTAATTTGCTAAGTTGTTTATTTAGGTTGCTTATTGATGACAGTAATTTATATGATGTTTTTAGGTAGTTTTTATATTAGTTTATATTAGTTTTAGTCACTTTGAAGACCAATTACAAGGCAAAAACTTAAAGAAGTGAAGCTACTTGTCCAAGAAGTCAAGAATTGAAGAAAGTGCATAAAGAGAGCAAATAATGAAGAAAATGCGCAGCTCTCAGTCTGCGGACCATAACTTGAGCTACGAGTATCGGATTGAGGCGCGGTCAGTTGCGTTGGAAAGCTAAGACGAAGAGCTATAACTTTCGTGTTGAAGCAAAAATGTAATTTTGCCATCGTAGCACCATCATGCTACGATGGTACCCATCGTAGCACGATGGCAGGGAAACTTCGCGCCCAAGAAAAGAACAGAATCTGCAGTTTTATTTTTGAAGCAAATCCAAGCATCGCAGTACGATTGGTCCATCGTAGTACGATGTGCCTTGCAGCCCAAGTCCGAAAAACTATAAATAGAGCTTTTTTCCTCACAATTATTCATTCAGAAATAGAGAGAACTACTACTCTCTAAAGGAAAAGGAGGAGGAGCTTTAAGATTAGGTTTTCTTTTATGCATTATTTTATTCTTGTAATTTAATTATGCAAATTAGTAGCTAAACCCCCTCTGGGTTAGGTTGAGTAGATGAACTTCCCTAGAACTACTTGATCCATGTAATTGATTATTATATTATTGCAATTCAGTCTTTATTAGTTATTTAATTATCATCTATGTTTAATGTTTTTCATTAGTATACGTATTAGTGAAATTGATCTAGATATCGATTGTTTTCGGGAGATTCTTTTGGTATTTGAATTGATGATAATTATTCAACAGGGTTATTGTAGGGATACATAATTTGCGGCTATTGTAGGGATACGTAGTTTGCAGTTGTGACTTTTGAATTAACGTTCTTTAATGCTTTCATAATTTCTCATCTCAGCTAAGGGATTAGGGAGTTGTTAATAGTGAATAGGATAATAAGACACGGGAGTGATTATTACTACTTAAGGGTTAATTCGTCGTGATGAACGAGACTTAATTTGAATTGTGAAATATAATACAAGTAGGAAAAGGGAAGAGATTCGAAACAACCTAACTATTCTTCTCATCTTAATCTTTATCTTTAATTGTTTCTTTTATGCTTTTAATTCCAACAAACTCAAAAACCCCCAACTTTATTGCTTTTATAAATTCCTAAATTCTCTTTAATTGAATTGTTAAACACAATCCCTGTGGAGACGATTTTACTTACTACTTTATTACTTGTGACGATTTTGTACACTTGCAAATAAGTCATCACTTATATTTATAATTAAGTGGATGTAAATTAGTAAAGTGGGTGCACATCATTGAATAAAATTTACCTAACTAACTGATGAGGACCAATGAAGATATCCACATTTTAATAAATTAGGACGACTTTGTTTTAGTTTAATTTGGTATATAATATTTCTTCGTTTGTTTTAATTTGAATTGTAATAGTTTTAGTTAAGTAAGTTCAATATGGGTCAAATCCAATATGAGCCTAAGATGGTGTCACTTATGACCCATGTAGATTTAGGGTTTTGCTTTAAATAGACATTTGTAATTTGATTTGAAGACAAGTTTGAAATGAAGTAGAATATCTCTTAATGAGATTGTGAGTGAGCTCGATCTCCTCTTTTGAGTTCTTAGATTAGAACTTGTTTGAATCTTATCAATGGCTTCCTTACCATTGTGGCGATTCCTTTCGGCTTATCAATCTTCTTGATTGTGTTTGTGGTGCCTTCTACTACCATCTCCTTCCCCAAATCCATCTTTATTTGTTTTCTTTTCCGCTTTCATTTGGTACTTTGTTTGAAGAATCACTTGGTGGGATCCTTGTTTATCAAAAAAAAAAAAAAACATGGCGAGATCCTTCATTGTATGTGGAATCAATTCCGTCTACATCACTAACCCTCAATTTTCTAGTGTAAAATAAATAAATATTAAGGTTTTTTGTCCAAAGTGAAAATATGCACATTGCTAATTTAGACCCACATATTTTTAAGTGGATCTGAATTAACAACCCATATCTATAATCTTGACAACAAGGTTCAATATTTGACCACTGTAGATTCACCACATCCGTCGGGCCATCGTTTCTTCTATTAATTCGTCTTATTTTATTATTTTGTTTTGTCTTATTCACTGTCAGGGATCTCTGCTTCTTGGTAGGAGGTTTGTTCTATTTGGGTGTTATCCAGGTTAGTATCTTTTGATTTAAATATCTTTTACCAGCTGCCCATGAGAAAATTTCTCCCACACACTTCCATTTATTTATTTTTTACAGCTGTAATTGGTGTAGGCCTTATTTGGTTGCAGCAAAATGACAAAAAAAATTAAAAAAATTACAGCTGTAATTTGTGTAGGCCTTATTTGGTTGCAGTAAAATAACAAAAATGTGATTAACTAATATTAAAATATGCAAGTGGGAGAAAAAATACAAGTCTTTGAATCTCCTCATGTTTTTGTCTATAAATACCAAAGAATAGCACAAGCTCTTTACACATCAAAATGGAATACTCATTCCATTCTTTCATTTTTGTCCATTCTCTTTTCTTCAACACTCAGACAACCAATCTTCACTCCTTTTTGTCATTGGATCTTTGATTTGCATTGATTCCTTGAGCCTGAAAATGGAATACTCATTTGATTAGATGATTAGATCCCACCCACAATCAATCTTTTAATGAAGCATGAGATATATATATATATATATATATATATGAACAAAGCATGAGGCCATGAACCATCTATTATGTTACTTTGTTTGAAACTATAATTTTGTGATTATGTTTGTTCTGTTGTTTTGTAGGTGAGCCTCACTTCTTTCAAGGATATTCCTTGTGTTTCACAAAGGTAAAGAAATGTTTTCCTATCTAATTTGGTTTGTTTCTTTTCTACAACAACATTATGTTTGTTATGTTGTTTTGCAGGTGAGCCTCACTTCTTTCAAGGATATTCCTTGTGTTTCACAAAGGTAAAGAAATGTTTTCCTATCTAATTTGGTTTGCTTCTTTTCACAAAGGATATTAATTTTTTGCAGTCATATCAAAAAAAATTGTACTACAATTTACTAACAATTACCTTAAATACTAAAGTGATAGCAGCTATAGCCAAGGAAAGGAGCAGTAGGGTTTGCGAAAAGCATACACTACACTACTAATGAAGCCTACACCATTGATAGAAGACATTGAGTTTTAAACATACACTACACTACTAATGAAGCCTACACCATTGATAGAAGACATTGAGTTTTAAACATACACTACACTACAATGAGTTTTACAAGCACCTTTGATGAGAAAAATAAGGAAATTTTCAATAAGATATTTGTTCTTACTTACTTGAACCACATTCTTTTCCTGCCCAGTCATATGTGAATCTCGCAACAACCTATTTTCAGACCAAGTGCTCAAAATGAAGCAATATATTCTACATATGTATTGAATGCAAAAGAAAATGAAGATCCAATAACTCCCAAGAAGCAATTTATCATGTCACTTTTTAAATCAAAGTCGGAAATTAATAAGGCATTACCAATCAAATTCCGAGACACATGATGCTAAGAGTATCTCCCATTGGAGCACTTATTAATTCCTTAAACTTAACTAACTATTACTTACTTTGTTTTCACAATTAGAACATGTTTACGTTGTAGACATGATTGTTTCAATTCAAAGTATGTCTCCTTTAAAAAAAAATATTTAAGTACTGACTCTTAAAAAAATGAATTTAAGGATTGTCTTTGAGTAAAGAGTGTTTGCTTAAAATAAATAAGTTTAATCCATTAAATATGAACCCTTGGAGTTAAATGTGATTGAAATCTTAAAAATGATGACAGTCAGCCTAAGAAGAAGGATTACATAAAAAGAGAACAAAGTTCAAAGACTCTTGCAAGTAGAAAACTTAACTAGCAAATTGGTTAAAACCAAATACAAAAGGATTTGAGTTAGACACAAAACAAGCTAAAACTCATACCAATTGCTACAACATAAACATGTTTGACAATTGCTTGAAGCTAACAGGCTGAATCATCTTAACAAATATGGAAAACTACACACAAAATAAGTGTATCCATATAAAATACCAGTTTACTAACAAATGGCAATTATTATATTCTAAAATTAAAAACTAGCAAGACATTCCAGCTGGATACATTAATGTTGGGAGTTAAACTCAAATTTAACAATTTATACAAAACAAAAGTCAAATCAACACAACATCAGTTAGTTTAATTAAGGAATTATTAATGAAATTAATTACATGGAGGAAATTGGGCAAGACACTAATAAAATGTTAGTTTTGCTTCTTTTCTCTATCAGCTAACTGGTATAATTTTGAAGGTTTTTTTACCATGGTATAATTTTGAAGATTAATGCATCAAATTAGTATGTGCAAAATTTGACAGCAAGTACCTGTCCACGGCTAGGCATTTCTTACTTCATCAATTTCTTCATGGCAAAAATTTCTCCTGTAGTTTTAGCACAACATAACCTCACCTACATTTTTTTAAAAAGCTAATTAACAACTTATAGCAATGCATTAAAGGAACCAAAAATTTATGAAGTAAAATTAATACTAACCCATTGCTTGATTATGTTCATGATATACCTCACCAAAAGCACCTTTACCAATTACTGTTATTTGCTCAAAATCATTGATTCCAATTTTACGTCTCTAAAGCCTCATGTACTCGGTCTCTTTACGCTCAAATTCCTCATCATCACCTCTTGCTCTTCCACTGGTAGCTGAAATTCCTGAACTTTCCTTTGAAGAAAAAATAACATAGATCAAGCAAAATGCAATTATAAGATAAACTAAAGATATCATCATAACA
Organism: Trifolium repens; assembly: GCA_030408175.1. Classification (NCBI taxonomy): domain Eukaryota; kingdom Viridiplantae; phylum Streptophyta; class Magnoliopsida; order Fabales; family Fabaceae; genus Trifolium; species Trifolium repens. Next base: position 31,801,645 of record CP125845.1, on the reverse strand, counting down.
TAGATCAAGAAAAAATCAAATAACTTTCCTTTGAAGAAAAAATAACAACGAAAGACATCAACATAGATCTAATAACATAGATCAGTTAAAAATCAAATTATAAGATAAACTAATATCTCTAAGTTCAAAAATTCATCACTGTGTAATGCAATTTGCACCAAATAGAAACAAAAGAAACTAATCTCAGCTGGTACAATAAAAAGAAAAAAGAAAAACTATAACTTTGATAAAAATTAATTCTACTAAAATAAAATTAAAGGATTTAAAGGTCTACCTCTCAAGTCTCACCACAGATCTGGAAAATGCAATTGAAAGATCGAAGATTCTCAAACTCTAACTCAAAAAAAAGAAAATATATATATATATATATATATATATATATATACTATTAAAATAGTAACATGAAAAACCCTAACTAGAATATGAAACTGAAATACAAAAAAAATAGAAAAACAAGAGAAGAAGAAAATGGACATAAAAAAGTTAACCAAAACATTACCTTTGATTGAAAATCTCAAACCATAAGCAGCAATATATCTTTCTTTCTTCTTGTGCATACCATGAAAGAAAAATAAAATTGTTAAGAGTAGTAAAAACTTAAAAACGAAAAAGCACAAACCAAGTAAAGACATTGAACACGAAGGTAATAGAGGAGATGGGAGATACATCGAGTTCGACGGCGATAGATGGATGAGATGGCGGAGAACGACTGGTGAAAACGGAGGAGAAGGAGTAGTGGACGCCGGCGGCGGCAGCAAACCCTACTAGGGTTTGGAACAAAGATGAACAAACTCAATAAAGTGAGTGAGAGAACAGAAGGAATTGGCCAACCTTAAGTTGAGACCAACAAATTCTAAAACGACGTCGTTAGAGAAATTAGTGGTAAAATGCTGTCAGTTAAAACGAGATAGTGGGCTTAGCCCAATTCTGATACAAGGTGATGTCTACCCAATTCAATTGTATGAATATAGTTGTGTCTAAAAAACAATTGTATGAATATTGTATTATGTCTGTTTTTTTTTAAAAAAAATAAAAAAATATTTTCTATCAGATAGGTCCTTTTAGTTTTTTAAGTATCAAATAAGTCCTTTAATTTTTTTAAGTATCAGATAGGTCATTTAAGTTTTATATTTATATCAGATAGATTCTTTAAGTTTTAATTTTGTATCAAATAAGTCCTTAGATGTTGAACGCCGCGAAAAACTTGGATTTTATGAAGAAATTAACAAGGTAACAAATCATACGCAATAAACACTAAATATTATAACATATTTTTTTGGATTTTCTCAAAATTTATGAATTTGATGAAATGCGTTACAAAAATAAAATTCTACTATTTCAACAATTAAAACAATACAATTCGACCATGAAGAAAAAAGTTGGGACAAAATTGGGGTGCTACAGATGTCCTTAAGTAATATGACCTATTTGATACAAACTTAAAACTTAAAGGATTTATCTGATACTCAAAAAACTTAAAGGATCTATCTAATACAAACGTAAAACTTAAAAGACATATCTGACACTTAAAAAACTTAAAGGATCTATCTAATACAAACGTAAAACTTAAAGGACATATCTGATACTTAAAAAACTTAAAGGACATATTTGATATAAACACAAAACTTAAAGGATATCTATAGATGCATTTTAAATTATTATTCAACTTTTACTTCTACAATTGTTTGGTTAAAATCAAATACTCTCTCTTGCAACTCACTTTCATATATCCCACATTCTTTACTGTTTATTCATATTGTTTAATTTTGTATAATAATTATTATTATTTATATTTTTTTAAATAATTAATATTTTTAGTCTCTACAAATGAGAGGAAGTGTAAAAATGAGTTTTTTTTGATGTTGAAAGTATATCAAACCATACAAAAAAATATATTAAAAAATAAATGATGTCCAATAAATGCCCTAAAAAGATTATGAAAAATAAAAATCTACACATCCAATTAAAATATGATAGATACACATATGGATTTAAATAAATAAAAAATAGAAAATAACAAAACAAATCTATTGTCAACAAAAAAAACAAATCAAATCAAATTGAGCCACATGTTACACTCATTTCCACTTTTTTTTGCTTTCAATCGGTTGAAAAAATTCATCCTCTCTCTCCTCCACCTATGTTAACTTCAAGTTTAAACTTTACTATTGTAACAATTCAACCTTTTTTTTGGGTTTAAACCTCATCATTGTACATAGTCTTACCGTATAAAATAATATATATCGTATTCTCGTGATCTTGGCTCAGTTGACAAAGACATTGCATATATTAGAAATATCTTTTAACTTAAGATTTAAAAATAATTTTTTTTTAAAAACCTTTAACAAACACTATCAAAATTATAAAATTGATTTAAAAATAAATAAATATTTTTTAAAAAAATTCAAAACAACCCGACCCTACATCATTCATTTCAAATACTACAAAACAATCATTTGAAAAAGAAAAAAAAATTATCAAATACTACAAAACAATCATTTGAAAAAGAAAAAAAAAATATCCAAACCGTGCACTATGCACGGGTCATAAAAAGTTCTTCAATAAAAGAACATGAAAAATTGTGCTTCAAAAGATTAAAATGAATATGAAAAGTTTCTTTTTCTGAGTATGAAAATAAAACGTGTTGAGTCTTTGGTGTTGGCTGCATTTTTGGTAAAACAAACCTTGAAGCAGGATGGGCGACATGATGCCTCAAGCATCGTATCATGTTACTGGAAGTTTTACTTGCGCGCCAAGCATGCGCGTTTCCTATTTGTGGAATTTATATTTCTCTCTCATGAATCATATCTTGTGCTTTAAGAAAGGTTTTATTTTCTAAACATATCTTTTGTTTAAAAGATTGCTTTGGAAATTATTGTGAAGATTGGAAAAAGATTTATTTCAAATATATCTTCAAGAAGATTGTAGCTGGATATTCTCTACACCAGCTGTATTATTTAAACCCGATTTGTTATAAGTAAGCCCATGCTACTCGTGGCTATATAAGGATGACTATAGACCTAGTTTTACTAACTTAAGACGTTATTGAAGAATAGAATTTTTAGGGTTTGAGTCTTGTTAATTGTGAGCCTTTGCTTGTATCACTTTGATGCACGTATAAGGACTGCGTTTTTATTGAGTTGTAATCTCAAGTATTTGCGCTCTGAAGCTTTTAAGCAAGGAGCATAGGTTTACATCACTCTAAGCCTTTAGGTACGAGTGTTTAGTTTTCTAGGAGTGTGTCTCCGTTTTAATTATATTGAGCCAGTGCGAAGATTAGTAAACCGGAGGTTGTTTATGCAGGAAGTCTTCAAACTGAGAGGAGGTGAGCAGAGGTTCTCGTATCTAGGAGTTCCTAGGTAGAAGTCTAGACGGGTAGTTGCTAGGTGATAAGTTGTAAACGGAGCGTTTGCTGAGAACTTTGAACTAGCTTTACTTAGTGGATTTCCTTCCTGGATTGGTATCCCCCAGATTAGGTGCGTTGCGCTGAACTGGGTTAACAAATACTTTTTGTTCTTTATTTGTTTTCTTTAATTTGCTTTGCATTATTACGTGGTAGAATTGTCACAGTGCTTAGAGCATCGTGTTGCACATTGTGCTTAGCGTTGCAGGATTTTCAAAACGTATGAATATGGAAATACTATTTAGATAGAGATTTTTAAATAATTTTGTTATTTTTTTTTGACCAAATCAAAAGATATTCATTCATTCAAATCGGTGGAGTACATCAGATTCAAGTACAAGTTCAGTACCGCTAAAAATGAAAAGGATGAATCCGCGAACAAGCTCACAACATCCAAGTTAATAGCATAAAACGGCATACTCATGCCTACAAATAATGTGATTAAATCAAAGTAACCAGAATACATATGCTTCCGGATCTGCATCGTTGACGAACTTAATCAATGTGTGAACCAATAGATGACCGAAGTTGATCTGCCGATTCAATCAAACGAACACCGCAACAAAACGGGAGAACAAACAAACACTGCACCAAGACGGAATATCAAACAACGTCGCACTGAGACGACGAAATCACACAAAAAACACAAAAATGATCTAATCTATGTGATAATCACTTATTTAGATTAAATATAAGAAAAAAAGGAGCAGAGGGGTGATTTTAGGCCAAAAATAACCTAAAATCACCCCCTTATAGGTAGAAAAAGATGAAACTCAAGAGAAAATATTAGGGCCGGCAGAGGTTGGAGAATATACTATTGAAATTTTTTTGTTAATTTATTAACGGATACAGATATACGGGTAGTATTATTAAACTCACACATGTATCAATTAAATATGGATAATTAAAATATATATTTATTGTATATGTGGATAAGCTATTTACTCTGTGTTCGGATTGAATTTTATCTGCAAATTTCACGAATACTAATTTTTTTGTTATCCCTAATCAAAACATTGTATTTCTTATTTGTATAAATCTTATTTATTTTAAAAAAAAAATTAAAAAATTTAATGGTTCCGTGCGAACGCACGGGTCACCATACTAGTATATATATATATATATATATATATCTTTGTCTATCATTGAAAACCTTAAACAACAGTACCTGATTACATATTTTTTTGTTTTGTTTTCTTCTTCAAGGAGGCTTAAATGCTTAAGGTGAAGGGTGAAGAAAGCAAAGTCTCATAAATAGATCACATGGTTGGAAGGTGTTATTTTAATTTTTGTGAGGTGCATTGGTGGATCAGATTAATGCCAAAAGAATACCAAAAGTAGTAGTGATAAATCAAAGATAAGATTGACAAAAATAAACAAACTCTTTGGACTTTCATTTCATGTCCACAGATCATAACAAATTGGCCGTAGGGTAGTGGCAAAATTGACTTGTTTGTGACTTATTCCCATTTATCACTATTAATACTATTATAAATATTTTCATTTTTCAAATTTATTATTCAATCTATAAAATTTGTTAAATATATTATTAAGGACTAAAATAAAACCAACAAATAAGTTAAGGAACTAAAAGTCTAATTTAGCCTAAATTTTATTGATTTTGAATTCCTTTTTAGTAATACTTTTGTCCCAACTTGACAAAGCTTAATTAGTTGAGGACCTGAGGTCGGCAGGAAATTTCGAATTTGGATCAGGTGTAAAGGCATGTGCACAGTTACATCGTACTTTAACGTTTTCTTTCCCCCCGACATCATATGCATGAATTGAATTCTAATGAACAACTAAGGTCTAAGGTTGTTCCACTTCTTCCCTTAATCATTGTCAACAACAACAATAACAACAAAAAAACTAGTACTAAGGTGTTTTTTTTATCAAGTAGTTTATGATTAAAAGTTCAACTATAAAATAAATAAATAAAATGTCAGAGGTTCGAACTTTAGTTATGCGAGGTTTCTACCAACTGAATTATGCTTATGGGGCAAATACAAATTACTAAAGTTATATGTAAAAAAAATTAGCATACATAAACTAAACTAGATGAATTATAGTGAATACTGTAACTTATAAGTTTACTTATAAATAATAAATTAATCAATTGAATTTATAGTGTTTAATAAAATTAGTGGCTAAATGACAAAAAATATTGAAAAAATGAGATCTAATAGATTTATGTGGTTAAAAATTTAGAAATTGCTTAAGTGGTGATATGAATATGACCCTAAACTGTATATTGATAAATTTCTTGATAAAATCGGATTAATTAGATGATTAGAAATGATTAAGTTGATAGATACATAGAATTCTTTCCGATTTCCATCCTCAAAATGTCTAGTGAATCTTCCAATGTTCTCTATATATGGTTAATATGCAATCTGATAAGTGGTAAATAAACAATGATTTCCCCTAGACATTTAAAGCACTTGTCAACTTGTACTTGTTTTATAAGCAACTGTCAAAAAAAAAGTTTTATAAGCAATTACATATAAAAACCCCAACTACTATTTAAATTAGCCATTTGACCTATTTTCACCTATTTCCATCATTTTTATAGGTTTTTATGAGTTTAATGGAAAAAGAGCTAAAAAGAGTATTTTGTACACATTTCCTTACTCTCAAATATTAGAAACTCTTTATAGTTGATAAGTGTAGTTAGTTATGATTTTATCGTAAACTCTTAATTTGGTTGGTTATATACTATCTTTATTTTATTATTTCGATGAATTATATCTATGCTTAATATTTTTTGACGTAAAACTCCAAAATTGATTATTTGATTTAGAAAGTGCTAGTTATATATAGATTTTTTACTTAAAGGATTTGCTAAAATAAATTCATATGTGAGTGTTAGTTTCCAGACATAGGGCTACGTTTACAGTCATATACCGTCAATTTCATTGTATTAATTAACTAAGCGAGACATCAAAAGTTAATAGATGCAATTCTTTCTTTAATCGTTTGCTAAACATGAAAACATACGGTGAGCGACATGTGAAGATATAATTGAATTTTGAAAAGTGTATTGATTAAGAGGTTGCATTATGACTACGGTCTGACAAGTGTACCAGTCTGTCGTCGAGTAATAATTCACACTCTACTGAGTAGAATGAGTTCGTATCCACATGGATCGTGCCAAAGCTTCGTTAGCGTTATTTAAGCTGTTGATTTTGCATTCGCTTTGGTTTTAAAAAAGGTTTTATAAAAGGAAGCGTAATGCTTGCATAAATAAATAAATAAATAAATAGATAGATTCAGAAACATAAAGGATAGGTATGGTGGTTGGACTCCCTCCCTTCTTCATATTTGGCATGAACGGTGTATAACATAGTTACTCAGATTATTGTTCGGCGGTGACTTTTCCTTCATTGTAGTAACACCTTACTGTTACATTATGTATATTAAAGTTTCCCTATGTTAATAACTAAGGTACCTACGAGAGCCTAACCTCGATGTGTCACATACCCTAATTACTACGTGAGTTGTTTATTACACATGCATTATTACCTTCACCCATCCAATGCCTCTAGATCCTAGTATCAGTCTATTCATCTTCTAAGTGCTCAGTTCACACCTAGTGCATGATTCCTCCTCTAACCGCTCAGTTCGCGACTAGTTCAGGACGTTACCGTCTCTATCCACCTAGCATTATTTACTACTAGTTCCGAACCATATTAAGTTAATACCTAATATCAATTCTACGAGCGCTTTGGACGATCTATATCGTGTCTCGTACTGCATGGTTCCATCCTGCAAGAACTCCGAATCATTCTCTTGAAGCTCATCCTCATCCTCTTGATCTTCATCATAAATGATGTCCTTGTCCCGAAATGACTCTTCCCAAAATCCCAATTCATTGGACCTTTCGAGACAATCAAATAGAAAGCCCCAAGGGCGCCGCAAAGGTTGGGTTCAAAGCTGGTGTTAAAGATTATAGGTTGACTTATTATACTCCTGAGTATGAAACCAAAGATACTGATATCTTGGCAGCATTCCGAGTAACTCCTCAACCCGGAGTTCCGCCTGAAGAAGCAGGTGCAGCGGTAGCTGCCGAATCTTCCATTGGGACATGGACAACTGTGTGGACCGATGGACTTACCAGTCTTGATCGTTATAAAGGACGCTGCTACCACATCGAGCCCGTTCCTGGAGAAGAAAGTCAATTTATTGCTTATGTAGCTTATCCCCGCTTATCCGGCCAGATTACGAGATACGTTGTTAAAGTGCAAGAAAGTAAATAACAAACATAATACTGAATAACGACTTATTATAACTTTGACTCAATCACAGACTCCAAATATTCATAGGGGAGTTCATCTTCTCCACCACAACCTAAGGCATCTATTACAAAAGACTACATATTTAAATTACAATAAAAGAATTATAACCTAAACATAAAAGCCTAAAGAAAACATACCTTGCTGAGTTAGTTTTCCCGTAAGGGGAAAAAACTATGCCCTTAGAGCTCCTCTGAACGCCTCCTTTATAGTAGAGAATGGTCTACTATTTCTGAATGATTTAAACAATGGGAGGAGAGCTCTATTTATAGTTTTCGTAATGGGCCTCAACAAGCCATCGTGCTGCTATAGGTCCATCGCAGTACGATGGGAAGATTCAGTTCAAAATTATAACTGATCCTGTGCATTTCATCAGCTTGGTCGCCAAGTAATGTCATCGTGCCACGATGAGGGGCATCGTAGCACGATGAGCAGATTTTCTTCAGATTTTCTCTGTTGATTTCTTGGCCAACAAGTAGCTTCCATCGTGGCACGATGGAAGCCATCGTGCTAAGATGATCAGCACATTTTCTTCACATTTTGGGCTTTTTCTTGTCTTTTTGCATCTTGGACTTGGTCTTGATGCTTTTCTTTGATTCTGTAGGTTTTTCTTCGTATTTGGGCCTGTCTTGGTCATTTTACTACTAAATATACTACCTAAAATACCATAGAAATTTCTGTCATCACATTACAATATTAATTAATTAACTAGATCTAATCTCATATGTGAGTGTAAATATTAACAAACAAACTTCTTTCTCTATACTAAAAAAAGATTGTGGGTCTAAACATGGTGGAAGTGGAGAAGAACTTAAGAAAGGATAGCGAAATTGATGGTAGTTGTAACAGTGTTGGAGTCGAGTTTTAAAGAGAATAGAAGCATAACTTTCACGGAACTTAGTTCAATATTTCTAGAATGTGTACCTTGAAAGCACAAACATATTCTACCATATTCTTTCGTTTAGCGTGGCTAACTTTTCGGAAAACTTAATTTGAGTGATCTGAATTTTTATTCAGTTTAGTCACAGTTTAACCGTGGCTAAATTAGTAAGGATGAAGTCAAATGATAAAAAGAATAAAATAGGAATATTTGGTAGTTTGTTAGGGTTAAGAGTTAAATGTAGGGGTGAGAGAGAGATTTTCTTTCTCAATTTATTTCATATATGCTCCAAAATATGTATCTATCGGTTTGGGCCCAATCAAAAAAAGAAAAAGAAGCTTTTGGGCCGAATGCTAAAATAAGAAATTTACTTTTGCAATCCTACCGGTTATTTGCGCGCCCTACGCATTTTCTAATTTACTCTTCCGCTACTTAAGTTGTGGATGTTATAAAAATGAGAAGTTTTTGAAAATTTTATTCGCTACTTAAATTAGTGAACATTATAATGGTAGAGTATTTTAAGTGTATCCCTTACCTAAGTAGCGGACAAGGGTATTTTGATAAAGTTGTAGGGCGCGCGAGAAAATGGGTAGAGTGACAAAATGGGTTTTCCCGAAATAACCATTCATTCACTAATAGAAAATAAATCTATTTTATATATATTTTGTAATGAAAACTTATTTAAATGAAATTTTATTAAAAAAAATGAAATCAAAATATTTATATATTAATAGATGAATTGGGCTGATATCCATCCATTGAGAATATATATCATATTGGGTTTGTTGAGTCTTTGGTTGTTGGGTGCATTTTTGGAAAAATAAACCTTGAAACAGGATGTGCGATATGATGCCTCAACATCGTATCATCTCACGAGAAGTGTTCGCGCACATGTTCTATTTATGGTATTCTTGTTTCTCTCTCATGGATCTTGTGTAGCGCATTTAATCAGGGTAATTATGAGGATCATCATTCAATGCTTCAGATCATTGTCAAGAATGTTTTTGTAGAGAATCTCTTTGAAGAATATTTTTGTAGAGAATCTCTTTTAATTAATATGGAGTAATGGCTTGGGTCAAACAAATCAAGCCCATATCATTTCTGAATCAAGGAAGAATTGTCTAAAGTATTTAAGGAAGAAGCTAAACCTAATTCAGAGTTAGTTGTTCATGCCGTTATTGTGATTGTGTCTAGAACTTAGGTTTTGCGTGTGTGTTATTGTAGCCTTGCTTGTGTCTCATTGATACAACTTTAGGACTGTGTTATTTTGAGTTGTAATTTCTGTGATCCTCTCCTAAGCTTTGAAGTACGGAGTAAGGACTTTTGGTGGTTGCAACACTCTAAGCCTTTAGGTACGAGTGTGTAGTTTTTAGGAGTGTGTCTCCAAAAACTCATTTGTTCTTGTGCTGTAGAAATCCTTGCTGTTTGTAAGGTTGTAGGGAAGTGAGATGAGATCTCTGATCTAGGAGTTCCTAGGTTGAAGAGTCATTGGTAGTGTCTAGGTGATAAGTTGTAAACGGGGCGTTTGCTGATAACTTAGAACTAGGGCAATTATAGTGATATTCCTTCCTGGATTTGTATCACCCAGACGTAGGTTGCTGTTTGCACCGAACTGCGTTAACAATTACTCTGTCCCTTTTATTTGTTTTGTTTTTATTGCTTTGCTATATTACGTGACAAATCTGTTAGGGTGCTTAGCACATCGTATCGCACATCGTGCACAGCGTGTCAGGAATTTCAGGGTTGATAACCATTCAACAAGTAATCAAAATATATAAAGATATATAAAGACATTTGCACTATTTCATCATATTTGCATCATTTTACATGAATCGCCATAAATTTATTAGATTTTTTTTTGAAGTAAAATTTAGTGTTAATAGGCTTTTACCCCCCTGCAAAGTAGGCGAGTTTTGCGTTACCCCCCTGTAAATTTTTTTCTTGAGATTACCCTCCTGCAAAATTTATTTTTTTGATTTACCCCCTTTTTGCTGACGTGACCCCTTTAGTTCTCCTCCCCTAACTTACCTAGCATTGGAGCAAGCCCAGCTGGCATTCCCGTTGATAACTCATATTTTGTGAGTATAATTAGGCCCTTGACACTTGATTTATTGCCTGCTAATATGGTTTGCATTCAATGTTTAGGTTTATTTTAATGTCATTATGAGTCTAGTATGTACTTAGGAATAAAATGTAAATTCATCATGGAAATAGTAGTTCTGGGCCATCTAAAAGGTCCAAGAGCCAATGCAAGAGATAATCAGAGTCAAGACTTCCAATCCATACAACTATGAATGGCGGCTAGTCAGTCAAGTCAGCAAATGCCGCCACGTCAGAAGAAGATGATGATAATGAGCGCTAACGCGAGGAAAGACAGCTGGCAGATTTCCCATGTGCAGATGTACTATCATCGTACTAATCATTTGGGGGAATATGCTTTATTGCTTTGGGCTGTCTTATCCTCAATAGGGGAGGCCCATGGTCCAAGACAAAGTGCTATATAAAGGAGCCTTAAACCCTAAAGTTAGAGAGCTCAGCCGTTGTGTGAAGAACAAAGGAGAAAATACTCTTGGTGTGCCGCTGCTGCTTGCTGATTACCGGAGTCGTGACTGTTTCCGATCTTGGAGTTTGAGACATCTTCTCTAAGGCCGTCATGGTTATAGGTTTACATTTTAGAATTTATTTCCAATGTGTAATCTTATTATTCTGGTTGTTATGGTTTCTAAGCTCACCATGAGCTAATACTCTTGATGTTGAAATTATGTGAAGTTTAATGAAGGTTTAATGTTATTCATGTGATATGATGTGTGTATGTTTACTCCTTCAGTTAATTTGTTATTTTATTATATATTTGCATCTAGGATTGATCACCTTAGATTTGAATACAAGTTTGTTGTTATGAGACATCTAATGATAAACGGACTTAATGAACTAATATGGTTAAGTGAGGTATAGACATATATTCTCTACTTAAAGACTTAGACATAAGCTTTAGGGCCATAGTACGAATACAACCATGGATTTCTGAACTGCAATGAAGTAAGTTTGACCTAGACATAGGACCCATCTTATCACGCATTGTATGATTTAACGTTGTAGAAATACACCACAAGGCAAGAGTTGCTTGCAGGAGTCTTGCCTTCACTTATCACATCACACACCTATATTAAACCGGATTTGAATGGATCATAGTTTCAACATACTTTCACAACTGTTTCTCAAAACCTTATTTAATCATTCTTGCTGTTACTCAAAATTGCTACCCTAATTGTTATTTATTTATTGTTAATCACTCATAAGCATAAGACTATTTGAACTACGATTGGAACGAAATTCCCTTATCACAATCCCTGTGGGATTGACTACGGCCTGACAAGTGCACCAGTCTGTCGTCGAGTAATAATTCACACTCTAGGTGTCTAGAATGAGTTCGTATCGACAGGGATCGTGCCGAAGCTTCACTAGCGTTATTTAAGTTTGGATATTTTACATTCACTTTGGGTTTTTGGAAAAAGGTTTTATAAAAAGTAGCGTAATGCTTGCGATAAAATAAATGACAGAATGTATAAATACAGATTCAAGAAATATAAAGGATAGGTATGGTGGTTGGCCTCTCTCCCTTCTTCATATTTGGCATGACCGGTGTATAACATAGTTATTTAGATTAATGTTCGGCGGTGACTTTTCGTTGTTGTAGTAACACCTTACTGTTACACTATGTCTATTAAAGTTTCCCTACGTTCATAACTAAGGTACCTACGAGAGCCTAACCTCGATGTGTCACATACCCTAATTACTAAGTGAGTTGTTTATAAACATGCTTTATTATCTTCACCAATTAACCTCTAGATCCTAGTATCGGGCTATTCATCATCTAAGTGCTCAGTTCACACCTAGTTCATGATTCCTCCTCTAACCGCTCATTCACGACTAGTTCAGGACGTTACCGTCTCTATACACCTAGCATTATTTACTACTAGTTCCGGACCATATTAAGTTAAAAACCTAATATCAATTCTATGGGCGCTCCCGCTTATCCAGCCAGATTACGAGAAACGTTATTAAAGTGCATGACAGTAAATAACAAACATAATACTTAAATATCATTTATTATAACTTAGACTCAGTCACTGACTCCAAATATTCATTGGGGAGTTCATCTTCTCCACCACAACCTAAGGCATCTATTACAAAAGACTACATATTTAAATTACAATAAAGAAATTATAACCTAAACATAAAAGCCTAAAGAAAACATACCTTGCTGAGTTAGTTTTCCCGTAAGGGGAGAAAACTATGCCCAATAGAGCTCCTCTGAACCTCTCCTTATAGTAGAGAGTGTTCTACTATTTCTGAATGAATAAAACAATGAAAGGGAGGCTCTATTTATAGTTTTCGTAATGGGCCTCAGCAAGGCATCGCACTGCGATGAAGCCATCGTACTGCGATGTGAAGATTCAGTTCAATTTTATAACTGATCCTGTGCATTTCATCAGCTTGGCCGCCAAGTTATGTCATCGTGCTGCGATGTGCTATATCGTGCTGCGATGAACAGATTTTCTTCAGATTTATTCTTCTGTTTTCTTGGCGAACAAGCAGCTTCCCTCGTGGCACGATGGAAGTTATCGTGCTGCGATGGAATGCTCAATTTCTTCACTTTTTGGGATTTTTCTTGTCTTTTGGCATCTTGGACGTTGTCTTGATGCTTTTTCTTGCTTTTATTGGTTTTCCTTCGTATTTGGGTCTGTCTTAGTCATTTTACTACTAATACTAATACTAAAAATACCATAGAAATTCCTGTCATCAGGGATCGATACTTTTTCTTATTACTTGCTGCAAAACCTGACTGTGTATACTTGCACATTGCTTTTAAATTACATCTGTCAAACAAGCGAACACCCGTCCCCTAACTTTTCTTTTTGGTGACTTGCTGAAGCAACAGCAGAAAGTGGATTGCTTATCATTAAAAAACAATATAATATTGTTGTAATCTCAACCAGACTTCACAGAAAAAGAGGGAAAGCAAACTGATCAACTAAAACAAATAAACAGATGCAAAAATTTTCCCCAAATAAATTTACAAATGTCTCAAAACCATAAAAAAATGGCATATACACACAAATGGAGAAAGATAGATGTTCATAAACATATAAAAAAACTCAAAAAACCCCCAAAATGGTAGATCCAAAAAATAAAAAAAAAAATAAAAAATCCCAGATCTAGGAAGAAACATGTTCTTTTCCGCAAACAAGCCATGTTGATACTGATTGTGTTGCATGTTTGAGAGGAGAGAAGATTTTGAGAGATGAGAGGGCAATAGCTTTGATTGTGAAGGAGATGGTTAAGAAGAGATGGGATGAAGGTTTTGAGAGTGAAGTTCTGGTAGTCTTCGTGTGATGGAAAAGTGGCATAGGGGAGCTGTGGTAGTTTTGAGAGTGAAGGTTTTTATCCTGTGTTGCGTGTGATGGAAAAGATCCAATGAATTAACACTTCACACTTTAATTTTTAATCACCCACACCCACAATTCACAAGAAGCAATATATGTTTCTGATTTTGAAAAAAATAAAAATAAAAAACATGTCACAGCATAGTGATTCAATAGTATTAATAATAGTACAAATATTAAAATATTAAAGTGTTGTATGTGGGGCCTCATAAGAGATTCATTTCAAGAAATGATACATTGGAGTAAAATTAGCATGGATTGCTTAAAAATGGTGTGGTATGTAGGGACCACTTAAAGTAACTTAAGAGACTAGCTTAAGAAACCATGCATTGGAGATGCCCTAATGGTACAACTCTAAAAAGCTTTTATTGGATCCCACACCCTTACATGAAATATTAATATTTTATTCATTACAATATGCAACAATGTTATAATTACCCGGCAAATCCTTGTTAATAGTAATATTCAACTAGCACTAGCATTATTCTACTGAAATGTGTCAGAGAAGCAACTGTGATAAACGGCCCTTCATGACGGAACCGTATCTCCATCTGGCGGACTTAAATAAAAAAAATTATGGAAAAATTGATTTTTCAATGTGACATGCTGGCGGACAATGGTAAAAATACTACCACAGCATGGGTACCACTACCACATCACCATGCTCACTTCAACAACAAAAACAACAACACAACAACAACTTGGTATATATATGCCAAGGCCACACTAATTTCCATTTTGGCACAGGTGAAATCAGTCCATGTAGCATTCCCTTTGCAATTGACCAATTTGATATAACAACAAATTTTTGACGAAAAAAAATGTTAAAAGAAAAAGATATAACAACAACTGAAGGACGACAGGGAACAAGAAGATTCTACAATTTCATGTTGAACTTATAGAAAAAACCAAATATGGAGAATGTGGACTGAAAATCGAAAGAAGAGAAAGGGGCTAGTATTCTAGTGGCAAATTAACTATTCAAATTATGATGAGGTGTTCACTGTTCACATTCATTATTGAATCGTGTTCTCAGTAAAATTACACCCGTGAGAGGAACTTATAAAATAATTTTTAATAATATTTTATTTACTTTTAAATCAAACTCTGTATTATAGAAGTAAATTATTTATAAGAATTAGTTCATTAACACAACAAAAAAGCAACACCAACGTATCTATCATCATCAATCAATCATCATCATCATCAATATCAATTATCATCATATATATATATATGAGGAATGCTATAGTCACACTCACTAACACACTCTTTTTGACACACCATCATTTATTGGTCCACGTCATCATTTTCTTTTACTCACTTACCTACTAACCTGTTTAGTCGGTTGGGTAAAAAACAAAATTATTTTTCTTCTGTGAACAAAAATATAAACTGCCTTGAATTGAAGTTTTCTACGACGTTTTCTAAGTGTTTTCCCTCTGCCGCTTTTACTCCATCTACACGAGCTTTGTCTTTGGGAAACCCATCATGTGTATTATTAATTTACAATCAATTTACTGAATTGTTGATGAATTGATTGAAGAATCAATGGTAGTTTTTTTCTCTAGATCTAAATTGTTTTCCTCTATTTTTGAAATGAGGTTGTCAATTTGTGTAGTGAAGCACTGAAGTATAACAATAGTTGAATGTCTTTTCGAGATCTAAATTTTCTTTTCTGCTGTAATTAGAAATCTTTATAACATTCTTTTGGTGGATTTTTTGCTGTCACTCAATAAAAAGACTTCCTTTTGCAGAGTAGAACTTGCCACAGAATATGTGAAGTGATGGTCTTGATGGTTGAATATTCAATTGAAGATGAATGAATGAATGTTATTTTTTGAAAGGTTGAAGATCAAGAGTTAAAATAATAATAATAAAGTAAAATAGATACAACCTCTTAAAATGAAACGGTTTCCAGTCACAAGAATATAATAAGTGAATGAGGTGGGTGATTATGATTGGAGTGTGTTAAAAGAGAGAGAGTGTTAGAGAGTGTGACAATAACACTTCTCTCTCTCTCTCTCTCTCTCTCTCTCTCTCTCTCTATATATATATATATATATATGAGTTAGGATCAAATGACACCAATGTGTCAAAATTTATTTGACACCAAATCTCATCCACTCATTTCATTTAATCTAATGGTTTAAAATTATCACCAATATCGAGAAATTCTTAGGTGAGTCCTCACCTAAGCATTAATTATTAGGCACAACCAATTACATTACGACAATTCATTAATATATTAAATAATTAGAAATAATTAATAGAGTATTAATAAAACCAAATCTAAACCAAATCTAGAAAAAAAATGAAGAAACAAATATGTCATGTAGTTATTAACTATTCTTCCCTCCCAATTTGTATGTGTTGCCCATCACATAAGAAGAGAAAATAACATAAGTTAATAATTTTTTTTTCAAACATTTATATTTCTTTTAAGAAAAGCTATAATTTTTTTTAGTCTTAGAATTTTTCTTTTTAAAAAGAATATATTTAATTTTTTCAAGTGAGAATTTGGGAGAAAAAAATAATAAACTATATGTAAATTGAATTAGCTTATCAAAATACAAGAACATACATATTAAAAAAATTATATGCTCAAATATTGCCAAACAAATCGTATTATATTAACTTATACGCTATAAACTCATAATTGAACATTGTGAAATAGAGTCTATAGAAATACGTATCAAACTATAAACGCAACTTAAAATCAACATAAAAATTAGTAAAACTCGATCTGTGTATGTAACAAATAGTATAATAAATTAAAATATCCTTCACCTAGTTAAACTTAAAATATATAGGAATACTGAAAAATAAAATTGTCTTGATCTAATTATAACTTATAATTAGAATAACTAAATGTAAATGCAAACAAAAATTATGTCAAATGTCATTCAAATGTTTGATGCTAAGAACAAATTATCCTTGTTTGTCCTGAGTACTGCTACTTGGAGGCAACCAGCTATGATTGTAAGGTTCCTGTAAAAAAGTGTAATTGGCAGACATGTGAGATATCAATATTAAAGGAAGTGTATATCACTACATGCAACTAAAATAAGTTATAATGCATATATTGATCACTATCTACCTAATTTAAATAATTGGCCGAGTTCATTCCATGTAAGAAGTTACTGAAAGGAATTGGAGCATTCAAACCAAAAGCTAAAGGATGTTGCTATCAAAGGGAGTAAAAAATGGTGTTAGCTAAAATATACATGTGAATAATATCAAACCAATAAAAACTATTAAATAAGATATACCTGGACAGGTGCATTCAAAGAAACATGAGTCATTCTAAAAGATTCATCTGTGCAATTCAGAACATTTATTGGCTCAGTCACATGATTATTCATAGTCATACCATCCAAAATGTCTTCATTTTGTTTCTCTGTAAATATAAACAAAAATAAATGGAAGCATTTAATTTTACCATATAAGAGTACAACTAAAATATACTTTATATAAAAAGTGAAAATCTGATCTCTAACCTTTATTTTGTTTTTTTGCTTTCGTCGTTGTCCGTTTTCTTTTCTCAAAATGTCCTTTCTTTACGAGTATCGGACATTCCTTTAGTCTTTGCTAAAGGTGGATTACAAATTGGAGCACATTCATTTTCTTCATTTTGCATGAAATTGTTCTTTGTGGTTTCTGCATTTGATTTTGAAATAGGCTTGCCAATACATTGTCGAACCCTCTCAAATCCCATATTGAGCAATTCCCACATGATTTGTTGAGCTTCTTTGTGGTCTTGAGACTCCAAAACTAGATTGTAATGACTTCATAATAGCATTGCGGTAAAGAATATATACCAGCATTTGTATATGAGGTAAAGAATCGTTGAATTAGAGGTAGTGTCCTCTTCAGAACTCCTTTGTATATGCTGATAAATTTGAGACCTTACATTTTTCGACCATCTTTTTAAGAAGTAATTATCAGGTATTTTTAAAATACCTTTAATGTTATAAATCCGCAAAGCATGACTACAAAGAATGCCCATAGAATCAAACTTATGGCAGCTACAACTGATCAACACTATGGAAGAGTCTAAAGTCACCATATATTTTTTATTGGGCACATGGTTAAATATCACTTCATGATATGACAAATTATCACGTTGACCAATCTCTATATAAGTGCTTCCACCCGTTCCATCAAGATATTCTTTCGAATTTTTTTTGAAGATTTTGTGAGTTATCTTAGATGCAAGTCGTAAAATTTCACTAATATTTATCACACGAGGGGGTGCACTTTGGCTATTTTTGAACTCTTTCTCAACTTCTAATTGTCGCCACTTTTTCACCATCTTCTCAAATGCCACTAAAAAATCAGTGAGACTTGTTGTTTTCCCTGCAATATCACCCAACACACTGTTTGTACTCTCACTCCTTTGAGAAGACTTGATACCAGCAGAGAATACATTATTACTATATGCAGTGCTCCACTTGTGACGAATTTCGTACATGTTATTTAACCATCGATGGTCATGAAGGTTAAACTCTTCCAACATTCCATCCCAAGTGTTTTGAAACTCTTCTTCGGAATCACAACCACTCATGAATTTATTGAGCAAGCTTTGAAATTTCTGATTAGATTTTAGAGTTCCCAAATGTGGAGGAGCATTTTTAGCTATATGCCACAAACATAATCGATGACATGCATTTGGCATTACTTCTTTAATTGCTTTTTCCATAGCTGAATCTTGATCCGTAAAGATAGTTTTTGGTTGATTTTTTTCCATACTCTCTAAAAACACCTTGAACAACCAAATAAAAGAAGTTGCAGTTTCATAAAATAAAAAGGCAAAACCAAACATGACATTTTGCCAATGGTGATTTACTCCAACAAATGGAGCAAATATCAAATTGTATTTATTAGTACGATAAGTAGTATCAAAACAACAAAATCTCCAAAGCAGTTATAATCAATTTTAGATTTACCATCTCTCCAAAAGACATTGGTCAAACGTGATTCCTGATCTAACTGCACACTGTAGTAGAACATGACATCTTGTGCTTGCCTATTTTGTAAATGGTTAACTAAAGCTTGAGCATCACCGGCTTCAATTGACTTCAACTTTCCATATAGACATAATTGTGCATATCTTTCAAAGTTATGCCAAGATTATTAAATCCTCCAACTTCTTCCCCAAGATAACTCCAAATATTTGTAACTTTCGTACCAGAATTCACCATATACTTTATGACATCACCTTTGACATTTGACAAATTTCTCATAGAACGTAGCATATGTCTTTGCTCAGGAGGTACAAACTCATGATTGTGATTCAATACCAATTTGGTTATTTTATATAGACCTTCCTTGCTCACATTAAATTTCACCATAGCATTACAATTTGTTCTTGAATCTGCTCTCTCATAAGCCACTTCACCTTCAACTTTGTTGTTCGATCTTAAACCTTTGTTTAGAACAATAAAATTCTTTTAAGCGTGTTTGTTTCTTCTCATTATCATAATATAACTCTCTCCCCTTGCGGACACTAAAACCCATTTTGAAGGCATGTTCTTGATACAAGTTGTATGCCTCATCCTTATTATTCACAACTTGACCAATAAAAATTTCTTCAGACCCATCATTTTCCATATTTTTTCTACAAAAATATAAATGTATTTTAAATGGCAAAAAAGAAATAGATATATAATTCTATAATTAAAGAATATCTGTATGTTGTTTTATTCTTCGATAAATATAAATATTATTAATAGAGTCAAAATTTAGCATCATATTAAAATATTCCATCCATCTTCTATATAAAGGATTGCAGAAAATCAAAACCCAAATTCAATTGAAGCACCATAGATCAAACATAATCAAAGAAAATCAAAATAAAATGCGCATCTCATCATGAAACTATGATATATAAAAAATTAAAAAAAGAAAGAAAAGAATATGGAGATTTAACCAAAAAAAGAAGATTATACGTACACTGAAAAAAAAAACCATTTAAATAAATAAAAGGGTAAAATGGTGTTTACCCCCCTGCAAAGTAGGCGACTTCTGCATTACCCCCTAGAAAAAATTTCGTTAAGATTCCCCCCTTACAAAATTTGGTTTTCTAGATTCCCCCCTCCAAGACACTATGTGGCAGCTGACTGTGCAAGAATCTCCACGTGGCTACACGTTTTAGCTGCCACGTAGGAAATTCAATATTTAAAAAAAAAATATTTGCCACGTGGCTTCTGCCAATTTTAATTTTTTTTTTACTGAAATCTATTAAATTAATGTTTTTTTTTGTACACTGCACTCTTACCCTAGTTCAACACAGATGCAGCAGGAAAAGCAGTCCAACAACACAGCTGCTGATTTTTTCAAAGTCTTTTTGGCAAAACTAGAGCTGCTTCAGAAATGTTGCAGGTTTTAGCAGGCGTGCAGCTGCGGGATATAGCGAAGCAAATGCAGTTAGTTGGTCACCAGTTTTATGCAGCTGATTTTAAGTTAAAAGCTGCTTTTAAATTTGTGTGTCAAAATAATAGTTTTGCTTACATTGAAACTTTTATAAACCAAATGGTTGAACTGTTGTCCAATAACTATAATTTACAATGATAACAAGTACAAGTCTTCATTTCTCTCTCAAAGTCTTCATTTCAAATTGTGTTACTTGGTTAATTTTTAATGACAAGTAGTATCATATTTAAAAAATTATTCAAGGTGAAATAACAAAAAATACTGTAAACCAAAAATTTTACCAGATCATCATAAACTTCAAATAATTTGGCACCAAGTTTAAAACATGAGGTTCAAAGAAATTCTATAATTCTAAGTCTTCATTTCTTATTCAAAGTCTTTCATTTGTCCACAAACCAAGCTGATATGGTTAAACTATTGTCCACATACTTTCTTATCATAGATTCGAACTTCCAAGTCATCCAATTTATATTATCACACTAATATATAATAAATCATACGATCCCATTTGAAATCCATCTTATTCTTTGATACAAACAACCAATCATGACCATTCTTACTACACAAATGTCACTTCTTTTGCTTCTACTTTTATCTTTAACCACATTTCACAAAACCATGTCTACTAATGAACACAGATTGGTTTGATGCAATGAGAAAGATGAAGAGGCATTTTTAATCTTCAAAAATGGAATCAATGATAGTGATGGTCAGTTAACAACCTGGTCAACCGAAAAAGATTGTTGTGCATGGGAAGGAGTTCACTGTGACAACATTACTAAAAGGGTTACAGAACTTGATCTTAGTTATCAAGAATTGAAAGGTGAGATGAACTTGTCTATCCTACAACTTGAGTTTCTGAGTTAGTTAGATTTGAGCTATAATGACTTTGATGTGATAAATATTCCAGCCACTCAACACAACATCACACATGCATCTAACCTTTTCTACCTTGACTTATCCTTGAACTTCGGTGCTCACATGGATAATCTTGATTGGCTTTCTCCACTTTCTTCATTGAAATATCTCAACCTTAGTAGAGTTGATCTTCATAAGGAAACAAACTGGCTTCAAGCAGTGAACACACTTCCTTCACTATTAGAGTTACAGTTGCATGAATGTTACCTCAATTAAAAAAACATTAATTTAATAGATTTCAGTAAAAAAAAAAAAAATTGGCAGAAGCCACGTGGCAATCTTTTTTTTTTTTTAAATATTGAATTTCCTACGTGGCAGCTGACACGTGTAGCCACGTGGAGATTCTTGCACAGTCAACTGCCACATAGTGTCTTGGAGGGGGGAATCTAGAAAACCAAATTTTGTAAGGGGGGAATCTAAACAAAATTTTTGCTAGGGGGGTAATGCAGAAGTCGCCTACTTTGCAGGGGGGTAAACACCATTTTACCCTAAATAAAAACATAGGAACAATAATATGGATGTAAAAAAAGAAGAAGAGAAACAATAATATAAGTATTGAACTTACCTATGGAAAACAACCAAACTTTTTCCTTGTTTTGGTGGTGACGGCCCACTGAGTAAAATTTTAGAGGGAATACAACTAACAGTTCATAACAAATTAGTACTGAATTTTTTTATTTCCTTATTTTTCAGATTTTGTCCAGATTTGGTATTCATTATTACACTATTAATTATTTTTAATTATTTAATATATTAATGAGTTGTCGTAATGTAATTGGTTGTGCCTAATAATTAATGTTTAGGTGAGGACTCACCTAAGAATTTCTCCACCAATATCATCTTATTAAAAACAAATCTTTATACTCATAAATGCACAATGAGATCTTCTCTATTTGTTTTCCCAATTTTTTATTTTCTCATTAGTGTGACAAACTAATATTTTTATTTATATAATTAAAAATCAAGGTAAAATTTATTTTGATGAGTTATGACCGTTGTGTTTGTCACTAAATGTATACTTTGTTTTTACCCAAAAAGAAATGTATAATGTTTTTAAGCAATATATATTTTATAACTTACTGTAACAACCCAATTTTAATTAATAGAAGAATATTAATTTGAAACTTTATTGGAGACCAATTGAAAAATAGTAGTGTTTGAGAATATTAACCACATGACCATGTGCCTTGAAGAGGGGAGGGTATATCGGTCATTTGATTTGGAACATGTGTATACAAATAGGTAAAGTAACTAGCCCCATGTTATTAGAAACCAAAACAAAATTCAGGGAGCTACTCCTTTCTCTTTTCCCTTTTAGCCTTCTTCATCAACATCAACCAACCTTCATCAAAGATATCACCAAAACCCACATGCAAGTTGGTATTCATGGTCCTTAGGTCCTATGCTTCAAGATTTGGTAAGTTAACTTGTCTAATCCTCCTTCAATTCCTCTCAATCATGCTCTATTTCCATTATTCTATTGGCTTCAATTCTGACTTTGATTTCATGTGATGGATTGAGAAATTATACATGGTGGTTGTAGAAGAAAATAAGAAGTTGGAGGATATTGGTCAAACCCGTAATGGAATCAGAGGCTTAAGTAAATCGGTAATAAAACTCTGCTCATAACTCTGATTTCGTTGATTCTTTTTGGAATAGTTTTCTATCGAAATTCTGGTCATTTTGACATAAGTTTCCCTAATTTTGGTCCAGTATTGAGTTCTGCACGAATTTTTGAAGTTGGAGGTTCAACACAGTATTTTTGTAGAAAATGTTTGGAACAGGTCTGTACTAAATCGATCACTACTCTCTCCCTGTAACTCTGATTGAACTGATTCCACTTGCCATAGTTAGATAACTCAATTCCGGTCGTTTCGATATAGGTTTCATAATTTTTGGTTCAGTATTGAGGTCTGTGGAAGAATTTAAAGTAGAGGACCTGATGCAGCAATTATACAAGAAAATTCTGTTTTGGGATTTATAACACTTCGCTGCAAATTCAGTTTCTCGGAGAGCTCCAAAGTTGTTAGCTTGGTGTTTAAAGCTTCTGAGTTAATCTCATTCAGGTGGGTTCTTAGGATCTTTAACCATAGTATTGTTGTAGAGCTTAGTTTGTCCCCAAATATGATGATTTGCATGCCAACATAGGTTTAGGATCAAAATTAATGAAAGAGAAGGAATCAATCCCAATTCCTACTCCTGTGTAATTTATTTTATATTAGTAAACATGTTTATAATGAGTTGCTTGAGGATTGTAGGTGTATTTTGTTAAAAATCGTGTTTTTGCAGAACCAGGGGTATGCTCTGATAAACTCGCCGCAGCGAGTATTTACACGCTATAGAGAGTGGTTTAAACCTGTATAACTCGCCAGGCGAGTTTCTGACTCGCCAGGGCGAGTGTTACAGGTCTGTCAGCCCATAAGCTCGCCGTAGCGAGTAGGAGCTCGCCGTAGCGAGTAGGAGCTCGCCGTAGCGAGTTTAGCAGGGACAGAACCTGCATAATTTTTCTTTAAAAAGTCTAAAGCACTCGTTTTATATTCGATAGCAACTTGGAATTAATGAATATGTTTAACAGTGTAAAATGGATTATATGGTAAGAGCATAACATGTATATTTATTTGTATCAGTCACATACTCAGGATACCCAGAGTGGGACTTGTTAACATCATTGGATTAATGGTAATTATATGCCATGATTAAAGAATTCCTCTGAATTCTACTATTTTATTATGTGAGCCAACGGCGGAATCCGAACCTCAATATTCGGTATTAAGCAGAGTCAGGCACCCGAGACCAGCTTGCCTCGGGTGACCTTTGAAGAGTAATTTGACAATAATAATAATTTTGTGATACACCTTTTATTGCTATTAATACATTTATATGTAAAACAGTTGAACTTAGAATTTTACACTATCTAGGTTCCCCCGGTGTAGTCACCATTAGGAGGGTAGTAGGACTCACTGAGGCTTAGTAGTCTCACCCAGTCCAAATCAATTTTTTCAGGTAAACAGGTTAACCGGAGCAAGGACCAGGTAGGGACTGACAGTTGGAGCTGAGCTTGGATTGTCAGATCAGAAGATTTCATTTTCTTCCTTGTTATATTTACCTGTTTAGTACTCTTAGTTTCTTTCCACTGCATTGTATCTGAATTACCACGATGTAATCGTATCAAGTTGTAATAATTCAATTAATCTGCAAATTTTGATGTACTCAGATTCAATTATTTATGTCTTGACTAAATATTCTAGATATTTTAGTTGGGGCGTTATACATACAGTAATTCTTAAGCAATATATTATTAAAAGTTAACAAGATCGATAATTTTTACTGAAAATATTTATTTTTTGGCTAAAAAATAATATTTTATTTTATTCACAAATACAAATATTGGGATTGGTACAAATAATAAAAAAAGGAATTATGTAAAAAAAATAACAACGTGGATTTGTAAAAAAATAAAGGGAAAAACACTTGAATAATAAATAGAAAACACTACAAAAAAATAAGCACTTTGCAACACTTCTCTTGCGACAGTTTGAATATAACCGTTGCAATATGAATTTTTTGAGAGATTTGCAACGGTTTCTATGACAGTTCCTACAACCGTCGCAGTGTTTTGTTCATATGAGAGGGAAATTTTCATTTTAGCGCCTTTGTGAAAATGAATCCCTTTTGTTACAAAAAAAAAAAACATTCACACAAAATTACTCTCTCATTGTTAAACAAATTTGCAAAACACAAAGAAAAAAGAAAAACACAAAAGACTCTCGGCCGTTTCCACCACCGCACCGCCGGTTCCTTCTCTCGCACCGCACCGCCTGTTCCTTCTCTCGCACCGCCGTTTCCTTCATCCACCATGACTCTTAACTCATTTCTTCATTGCGTTTACTATCACAAGCTAAATCCCTAACTCATTTTCTTCACTGACCCTAATCCCTAAATCGTTTTCCCCATTCTCTAAATTGCCAAATCCCTAACCGTTCGTTGTTCTCATTTCTCTCTTGAGCAGTGTTTGTTCATCTCAGGTTCAGGTTCGTTTTGATTTCTTCTAATTCCCTTCTCAGAATTTGTTGTTCTCTCTTTGATGTTATTCAACTTGTTTTCATTTGATACTATTGAAGGGTTTACTCATAACTTTAATGGGAATCTCTTTGATGCTTATTGAGTTACTTTGTTTTGATTCTTATTTTTGTCTACAACATGCTCCTATTTGACGTTTTGGAACATATTGGTACCTCATAGATTGATTGATTTAGGTTTTACAATTTTTTTGTTGTTAATTCATATTTATCAAAAAACAATTGGTGATGGAGGTTGTTTGTTTGTTTTGGCGAGTTTTTGCTTCTTGGCTACTGCTATTTTATTGCCTCTGCGTGTGCTGTTTTGTTGCTGGTTTTTGTTCTTTGGGCTGCTGTTGTACTTTTTGTAAGGGCTGGAGTCTTGTGTTTGGGGGTAGCGCTTAGGCCTTTGTAATTGCTAATACCTATGATCGGATTTTTAATAACAAGAGCGATTCGGTAGAGGAGGCGATCGATTTGGTGAAAAGGTTATCGTGGCAGTGGTTTATCCATAAAACTGCGAAGGGGCCGTGTCTATTATACGAATGGGGGTGGAGCCCGGAAGATTGTATGTTACGGTGATTGCGTAATGACGTTTCTGTCTCTGTTGGGGCTGCTGCTGTTGGGTTTTTTAGGCGCTGCTGACTGATTTTGCAGGGCTGCATGTGTTTTTGTTTTTTGTTGTAGAATTCAATTATTGTAGCTCTATCTTTATCTTGTTTTCCTTTAGCTACTGGTAGCTTTTGTTCTTTTGTTATAGCTATAGCGGTTTGTTCTGGCGGTGGTGGCCTTTCTAATGAATTCAACTTGCTTCTTTTTGCCTTGAATAAAAATTTGTTTGAAGTTCAAAAAAAAAGTTTTAACACTTAGCATCTATAATAATAATAACAACAATAATAATAATAATAATAATAATAATAATAATAATAATAATAATAGTACCTGCAGCAGTCTTTTGGTGTAGTGTTTCTTCAAACAAGAAAACACCACTGAGGCACTCTAAACAACCAGGGGCAGTTAAGAAGTTTAGCTTGTTTTGTAACCCCTAGGGGATTAATTATTGTTATGATTTTGTTTTTTATCTTTGCTCAATCTATGAAATTCTAACATTTTATGTTGATTCATCATTAATGCAATGAAGCACCAACACATGACATTGTTATTAATGTTATCCTTATTGTTTTTATAGTTTTTTCTTATCCTAATTGTTTTTATAGTTTTTATTTATCCTAATTGTTTTCTCCGTGTAGTGAAAATGACGACGCTATATGAACAACAACGTCGACTAAAAATGGAAGAAAATACTAAAAGGATGAAGACTCTCAATCTTCCATTTCTCTCCGAATCCCTTCGGAAATCCTCTTCTGCCACTTCAAGACCCTCATCGGTTAGTAATAACTTATCTATCTTTTTGTTGGTTTTGTTTGAGTTCAAGAATGATTAGCTAGAGCATATATGCAATTTTATCTTTAAGAAGCTTTATGATTGTTATCTCATTTAGTCTGTGAAGGGTAATTCGAGGTTTGTACTACCTGGAGATCTCGAGAAAGCCAAAAAGAAATGCCTACGTTCATCTCTCTTACCACACGTGACAACACCGCCAACACCACCTCCACAATTGACAATACTGCCAACACCACCTACACATGTGACAACACCACCAGCACCACCTACAAATGTGACAACACCACCAACAGACCAAGAGGCTTCTCCTCTATCGTCCGAGGCAGCATCTCCTCATCATGATATTACCGCTCGTCTTTGAAGATGATGTTATAGAAGATGTTCATTTGCCTCAAAAAAAGAAAGCTAGATATTGGGATGTAGATGTTATTGGTATCTAATCTAGTTTTAAATTATTTTTAAATGATTTTTTTTGTTTTACAATGTTGAATTATGACATATTTCGTTTACTTTCTTGTGTGTTAGATGAGGCTGGTCATATTTCAAGCACACGTTTAATGGTGTCAGACATGTTTCTAGTTAATTCTGATGTAAGGAGGGTAATAACTAAATGGAATACAGATCGTCAACCAGTAGGAGCAGCTGCTGGTTTGTTAGCGGGTTTTTTGGGTGAACTTGCAAGGAAGCTTCAGGAATTTCCCATAATATTTGAAAACTGGAAAAACATTTCAAATGACAGGAAAACTGAATTTTATGATAAAAAGATAAAGGTATCATTGCTAAAAAGTTGAATATTTTTTTTTATCTAATGTTTGATTTGTTAACTAACTATTTTGTTATGATTATTTTGCAAGCCAAAATTTGTTGTTAATGATGGATACAACAAAAAATATATCCTCAACAGTATTGCAGCGAAATGGAGGATTGCCAAATCTCGATTATTTAGAAAATTTTATAAATGGGATCTTACATTGGAGGAAAATCTTCGAAATTATCCGCGTTCTATTGACCCGGATGATTGGGCTGCTTTTGTCCAATATAGGCGAAAGTAAGAAACAATGGTAATCATTCTTATGCGTTTAACTTCTCAATTACATATAGAGCTTTGAAAACAATTAGCATATTTTAGATGAAAATGTTTTTCATCACATGTTCATCGTTGTGATTTGTTATCAATGCAGGAAATGACACGAGAAAATGCAGCAAATCGAGCGAAGCTAAGGATGAATCATTCACTAGGAACTAAGTCGCTTGCAAGGAAAAGAGATGAGTTGGTATGATTCACTCAATCTATCATTGATTGTATATTTAATTGCAAAAGTACTTATTATATGTATTTACTTGTAGGAAATAAGAGATGGTCAGAAATATAATCGGGGAGAAATGTTTGCTGTTAGTCATAAAAGCTCTGATGGGTCATTTGTCAATGAAGAGGCTAAGAAAAAAAATGTAAGTGCAATATTATAGTTTTGTGTTGGATTTTTATGTCTGCTGCACTTATTCTGTTATATCCCATGCTGCTGCTGCAATTATATTGTTTTGTGGTGGATTTTTATGGCTGCTGCACTTATTTTGTTTTTATCTTATGGCTGCCTTGGTTCGTTGGGAGTGGTTTCAGTTTTGCTGGATCTGAGCTTATTTGTTCAGTTTCTATTTTTGATTTTTTGGGTAGTGGTTTCAGTTTTGCTGCAATTATATTGATTTTTGATCCTCTTTTTGAATAAAATTCATTTTCATAATCAGGACCAATTGCAAGCTGAAATTGCAAAGACTCATTTAGAGAATGAAGCATTTGTGAAAGTCTTTGGAAAAGAACATGGTGGATTTGCTCGAAGTAAGGGACTTGGGGTAACACCATCTCAACTCACTACTACTCGCTCTACAAGATTGACATGTTCCTCAGAGGATAATGAGAAGATGAAGAAAATGCAAGATGAAATTGATTCACTTCGGGAGAAGGCTTCACAAGTTGATATCCTGAAGGAGCAAGTTGCATTCTTAATGCAAGTGCATAATTCTAAGGCAAATTAGGTAAATTGTTTGTGACTGTTATTGACTGAAAAATATTGACTTGTGTTACATGTGTATGGTAGTAAGATTATTAGATAAATTTTAATTAAGTATTAAATGCATTAAGAGACTTACGAGCATTATTCGTACATTTATTTGATGTGCTTCGAAAATAGTTGCATTATGTTATATTTGATGTGCTCTGTTTTGGTTGTATCTCTTAATAATGTCTTTGTCCGGATTATCTCGAGTTGGAAGCAATAAGGTTTCCTAGGACTGAGACGGAGTTAGTGGCGAGACACGAGATCCCGAAACTTAATAAATATTGGAGCATCCATTGCTGGTTTTTATTTCTATTATAGCTAAGTATAAGGGTGGATTTTTTGTTTTCATCAATCCTGGGTTCTTTTATTGGTAATAGGGTTGTCCTTATTGTCTGTCTTGTTTGTAAGGGGATGCATAATCTCATGTTGCATAGGCTGGCCATTTATTTTGTGTTTGTTATTCATCTGTCATGAGGTTGTTGTATTGGCTGGCCTATTTGTACAGGGGAGTTATCTTGCTTTTATTTTGGTGATCCATTGTATGCTTTTTTGTAGTGTTTTAGCATCTCTTGTAATAATTTTGCTTGAACCTAACAGTATATATATATACACTGATATTTTTTCAGGTACATGAATAAGACAAGTCAATAGATGGTTGGCATTTTGGGTTTAGAACTAACACTAATTAAAGATCATGAAGCAACATCACATACTATTAGGAATATTTAGATATTTTGTGAACTTCTTATTTAGATGTAATGCTTTGTATATGTTTAGCCACTCTACTTATTTTGGAGTTCCAAGTACTTTAATTAAATTTTTGATGTATGGATGTTGTCACTATTTGAATGAATTATATGAATGAGATTAAGTAATTTATATACTTATGCATTTGAATTTTCTCACTCTTGTATGGAAATTGTAACGCAACGCTTATTTAATAAATCATAAAAAAAAATATTTTAAATTAATTTAAAAAATAAAAATAAAGTTTCCGACGGTTTTGTAACTGTTGCAACATCTGCTGTGTAATTTAATGATTCGTAGGAAAACACATTGGGACGGTTTGAAACCGTCGCAACTACAACTGCAACAGTTGTTACAACGGTTTACAAAACTGTTGCAAAGTTCTCTTGCAACATAGAAATCATCGACGGTTAGGCAACTGTCGCAATTGTGCCATTGTGACAGTTTCAACCGTTGCAAAGTGCAATTTTAACCGTTGCAAAGTGCTTGTTTTCTTGTAGTGAAAAAACTAAATAGGAAATGTTTCATTAGGAATTTACTATGATAAGATTTGTATTTAATTAGATGTTATTGGTGTACATTAATTATTTTGGTGATAATTTTAAACCGTTGGATCAAATAAAATGAGTGGATGAGATTTGGTGTCAAATAAATTTTGACACCTTGGTGTCATTTGATCCTAACTCTCTCTCTCTCTTTCTCTCTCTCTCTCTCTCTCTCTCTCTCTCTCTCTATATATATATATATATATATATATATATATATATCTTCTCTTTTAAAAGGAAGCTCCAATAGCTCCTAGGCAAGCATTATACTTACATGACACTCTAAGAAAAATGTTCCTAATCTCTATTAAAACCTTGATATTAATCTTATAATTTATTAAATTAATTAAATCTAAAAAAAACTAATGCATTATTATTATTTTAGGGTGATAGGCTAGAATTATAAATCATGAGTTTTTTTCTAAACATATAAATCAAGAGATTAGTATATATGACATATTTACATATAAAATTAACTTACGGGTAATTAAAAATGAAACTTCCCTCTATATATTATAAGAGGTTAGTATATATTATATTTACATATAAAACTAAATAAAAATATATTGTTAATTAAAAATTAAACTTCCATATAATATATTATAAATATGTATATAACAAATATAGAAATTAGGTAACTTGCAAATTATCAAATAAAGTATATGAATAAATTTATTAGTTACAATTTTTATTAATTAATTACTATTGGCCTAATATTTTTTAAAGAATAAATTTTGTCACACCAACCTTTAAACTACTACTTTTTCCAATTCCATAACTCTTATTTTTTAACTATGATCATTAACTCACTCAATGTATTAATAAATTGGTTATTTATCATCAGGGGCGGAGCCAGGAATTAAACATAGGGGGGACTAAGTTTAAAATGTCGTATAAATTTTTTTTTGAATAAAAAATGTCGTATAACTTAGTATATATAAAATATTATTTTTTTATATATAAAAACTACTACACATATAAGAAATTTAAGAACATATAAGCAATATCCAAAATCTATATATATATATAAGTTTTTTAAGTATAAAGAACACTCAAAAGGTAAGACAAAATACACAACATGTTTTATGTTACAAGTTAAAAATCAATACAAAGTCCTTTTTAGCACTATGAATAAAACAATACATAAGTTTCACACACCAAAATGACCAACAAAGACAAGCAACCACAATTACTAACCAAAGAGCCTCATTTCCAAAAAAATTGTCTATAACAAATTTCACTCTAAACACATCCCATGCTTGCACATTTTTTTTATACCGTAAAAGACAAAGACCCAATATATTTAAATATATAGTAGTACTTCCTCTTGTCATTTTTATAAGAGACAAATTGAATCAACATAAATACATTTATCTAAATTATATTATAAACAAAGTACATCAATTTTTATTGACTCAATTGTCACTTAAAAAAAATAACTAAGTATCATATTACTAGTACTATATAAAAAAAATTCGAAGAGGTAGGGGGGACCGCAGCCACCCCCTGTCCCCCCTGTGCCTCCGCCCCTGTTTATCATTTGTTTGTTAATTTATTTATATAGTTCTATAATAATATATTAATATTTAATAATTTTACTTTACAGACCTTTGAACTTCTAATTTTTTCTATCATCAACGATTGTGTATATAAATATGTGGTTTTGTGCACAAATGCTAAATGTTTGTAGTAATAAATTGTGTTTTGTGTCCTCATCACTTTCCTCAAGCAACTATTGGATGACACCTAAGCCTCTTCAATTTTGTAATATATGAGTGTCTTAACCCGTGCACCGCACGGTTTTTACTTTTATTTCTTTGATCCAACTATGCATAATGTATTTAAAAAGTCCAATTACATTACCATAAAGTCGTACAAACAACCAAAGTTAAATTGTTGAAATTAAACATATTAGAATAGTCACAAAACACTTGGTCTTAATATTACAGTAATCCATTTAATAGATAATTGACAAAGAATGATCAGTTGTGAACCACCCTTCAGAGTAAGTAGAACTGCAGCAGTAGATATTTCAAATCCCGAGAGAGACAAATTAATCTAAGTTAATGGAATAAGATGGGAAAAACATTTTCTTTAATGATTTTCAAATAGAAGACTACATGTAGTTCGATTACTGCAAGCAAACGACCACTCAAGTGAACTTGGTTTCCATGAGCTCAAATAAATCCTGATCAGTAGAAAAAGACTCAACGAACATTGCTTTGAAAGTGGGACTCCATTTACCAACAATCTTCAGACCCAAAAGATTATCCAGCATTAAAGGGTAAAACCTAGCATCAGATTGATCAACCTAGAATGATAGTCAGTCATAACATGTAATGTAAAACAACGAATTGAAATAATTTGAATATGTTATAATTGAATTATAAAATATAAAAAATTACATACCGAACTAAGGCTTCTTTTTAATTTTAAAGCAGAAATACCAAAGTAATTTGCACAAGCAGGGTCAGAGAAAACGAAGATAGTTTTCTCTTGATGGTGGCTCACTTCAAGATGTAGTTTATACCTGAAAGACATAAATATTTTAAGCGGAAGAAATACAAAACAAAAGGTCAAAAGGTCAATAAAGATAAAAAGTTTCATGACTAACAACCTTGGTGTAACCCTAGGATTATTATGATCATTGGAACATTTCAAATAACCTTCAGAAACAAAAACACCTCTTCCACACCAAGCACAACCTTCAAAGGTCCAGCTGTCCCTGTAACAGCCCGTTTTTCCAAGGCCAGAAAGTCAATATATATATATATATATATATATATTTTTTTCAACTAACACTCAGAGTGCGCATAGAATATTTTTCAATGAGCCGGCATTCAAATATGCAAAAGAACTCATTACCATAAGGTGCTTCGACGAGCAAAGTGTATTCCTGAATAATTACAATCCAAGTCTAAGTATTCAAATACTTACAACAAAACAAGTTAGAGAACCCTATGCTAACCAAAAAGCACGGTGCACAAACCACACCGGCGCATAGTCTAACTATACTAAGCTTCACCACGTGCTCACTATGGCCTAGAACTGCCACCGTCGTCACCACGACCTAACCCATCATTTGGGTGGGATGAGCCCGCAAATGAAAGAAAGGGTCACCACAAAATAAAAATATGTGTATATATAACCGGTGCGAGAGAGTATACAAATACCAAACATACAAATACCAACATAGAAAGCTCTTTAAACACATAGCCATTCCCACCAACGGGCTCATATAAGCAATGCACACATAGCCTATCAATGCAGACTCTAAATGATTGTGATCACCCTAGCCGGGTCTTTTTCACATGCATGAATTCCGGAATCAACCTCTCTATAGAAGGCGTAGGTCTCAGGTTGGATAACACCTCCTACTAGTGGTGGGATAACACCAGGTAGAGTCACACAGACAATACCAAAACAATCACGGTGGGATAACACCGGGTGAGTCACACAGACAACCACCAACTCAATAAAATCCAGTAGGATTTGGCGAAGTCACACAGTCAACGCCCGGTACGTAGGCAAAGTCACACAGACATACACCTAGGCACGCAACTATGAAATGCATGGCATATATTCTCTTTGGCATATACAGGATAGTCACACAGACAAAATCCCCGCGCAGTCCTATCCGACGCACGCAATCATATATGCTCATGCAAACATTCACATAACCTAATAGCATAGGTAACAAAACATATGTGAATATAACCACCTTCTCATCAACGAGAATACATAAGTACAAACATGCCACAGCACACAACAAATGCATAAACAGCAAAACCAAGCATGTCGTAACCGTTTTAAAAGACGGAAATAAAGTGGAGCCCTTACCTCAGCAAGCTTCCGTTACTCTTTTTCGCGAAAATCTACAACACACGCTACCTAAAATATAAGCAGCGTACAATCAATAAAATACTCCTCGATTATCCTATCGAAACGAAACTTGCTCTCAAAGTTCCAGAGGGGTCTAAGGTACTTTCTAAAGCTATCCCTCAATGATTTCAGGTTATTCTCATAGTGTTTAAAAATTCACGAAGTTAATTGTACTATTTTTATAACATGAAAATCATTTTGTTTTCAAATCATAAACTAAAACCATTTTGGATTTTCCACTTCAAGGACTTGTTTCACACACAACAAAACCATTTGAAACACAACCAAAAACTTTTCAAAAATATCTTTATGAAAAATCGAAGTTTTCTTGCGTTACAAGTTACACATTTTTTTCTTCCTAACAACCTTTCCTATACTCATTTTTCTTCAAAACTAAGATCATCCAACACATACACAATTTTCACACAATTGTGGACTTAGAAAAATTTTTGGAATTTCTCCCACACCACTAAAAAGGCCACGGCCACAATTTTTAAAACCACCCTCCCACACAAAATTTTTCACTTCTAAATGCATGATAATATCCCATAATACCTAACTAGCACTTATCAAAACGATTTAGAAATTATAGAGTCGAATCGCAAATTTTCGAGAAATCTCAAATAAGGTTTTTCTTAAGGCAAGTGATCATTTTTCTTTTCAAAACATCCCACAACCCATCAAACAATTAAACAATGATCATGGGAAGCTATTTGCCTCTAAACAATTTTCGAAATTCGATTCCTCGAACCCTATATGGGTGCCACGGCCAAATGAGGCAAAAGGCAACCCTACACATTTTTTTTTTTTTTGAAACCCTAGTCCACATTCATTAGTTCGTAATGATATTCGATCGTGTATCCGACTCCTTTTGAAACTCGAAATAATTTTTTTCTAAATTGTGTTCTTCGAGTCGCTCAAGAACACGAGAATAATTTTTTTCTTATTTTTCGAAACAAATTTCATATTCACCAATCCATTTTGTCACAAAGCTTAAAACTAACTTCAAAATCAAAATCATACAACACAATCCAAGTTTATGATCTTTTCAAAAATTTTCTTCAAAACCCTTAACCAAAATTTGTGAAAACAAGATTTAACCATGAGAATCACTTACATGCTTCACCAATGTTTCCTACATAACACTCTTAAACACTACTATGGAATCAAAACTAATTAAAACTAAATTCTCAAATTTTTCTTCTCAAGAACATAATCATAAAAACTCTAAATTCATGAGGTTTTTCATGGAGAATAAGGAAGAGAAGTGTTAGTTACCTTGAGGAGATGATGATTCCTTAACAAGTCCTATGATCCAACAAGCTCTTAAAGAGTGAAAATGGTGGAGGAATAAAATTTTGGTGATGGAGGAAGAAGAAAGAAAGCTCACGGCCAAATAGAGAAGAGAGGAGTGAGTTTGTGATTTTGTTTCTAAGTCCACAATGCTCCAAAGTCTCCTAATATAATAAGTCTTGCTACTTGTGAGCCATTGGATCAAATAGTAAAAGCTTCCAAGACTAATCCCTAGCCCTTGGATCAATCCGAGTCTATCCACTTTAGATATTTCTTTCTCATGAGAAACTCACGCCTCACAGACGAGTCGCGCCTCGCTAACGGACGGAAATCGCAAAAATATAGAATCTACCAAAGAAACGTCCGTCGTAAACCGTTTCCAAATATTATCGCTAAATCTTTTTCCTCGACTGTAATTTTCTTCCTCACCCTCGAAAATGATTCTCAGGACATATCCTAACTCGCGCAGATATATAAAACCTCCATCTAAATTTCTACGGAATTCAGAAGCCGTAAAATTTTACATCAGCGGGTAAAATTCCTACTCGTTTTTCCAAAAACAAGAATAATCCAAAACTCGGATTTCTGGCTTCACAGAAATCTCCTCATACTTAAAAGAGGATCACGACCCGAAAGTCTGTGCCTTTCCAGCGCACGAGCACAAAACAGGCTCCTTTTCAGCAAAAATTCCATTAATGCGACGATACTCACAAAAACCGCTTCACCAAAAACCCTAAAAACTTAGCCGACACTAAAGTTCCTTAGGAAAACTGTACAGTGAAATCTTGGGTCTTACATTACTACCCTCCAAAAAGAAGTTTCGTCCTCGAAACTAAAGTTAAGGATAACGACTCAACCAGTCTTTACCATCACCAACACAACAAAATCCCACAGGATTAGGTGCAGCCACACAGATGCTAACACCGGGTGAAGCCACACAAATGCTATCACCAACACACTGGCACAACCGTGCACCAACCGCAACTCTCAACGAGTTCACCACTCAAAAATTAACCTCACAACAGAGGTTCACAACCTCGAGTTCCTCAAATTTCCTAGGGTCCACACACAAAATTTCCAAAGTCACTTCTTTTGCCTCCGCGACATAGCCTAAACCACTAGGTTCACGCGCAGCAGTGACTGGCTACCCTCCAAAAAGAAACACCGAAACTTTCTGCGCACCACCAAAGCTAGCAAAGCTAGTCAATTCCAGTCAACTCGATTCCGTCTACTATCAACAATAAATTAAGGACGGCCAGTCCCCCAATTTGTCAATAGATAGTCGACAATCATGATGGTGGTTTAGACCCTCTTTACCTAACTTTAATAATGCCCCCTTCCAATTGTGCTTCAGGTTATCCGAGGCACAATGGTCCAACGATTTCCTCAATTCTTATTATCTCGATCTCGTTAGTGAGATCCAATCGCCCAAAACACGTCACGTGGACTCTCATGCTTCCACTCACGAAACATCCATGGAGTATTATCCAATAGTAGTACAGTGCCACCACGACAATTACCACCAAAACTATTTCATTCCAAACAAGTTGTCTTCTCTTCTAGAATATTTTCCCACCTTACCACTATCCATCAGTCCGCGACTCAATGAATATGCCGAACCGTCTGCTCACATACGGATCTATTTCCAATCACGACTTAAATAATACCACCCCCACCTCCGGTTGGTAATTACACTCCTCATAGTCTTGGCACTTGCCAAACTAAACCATCTACTTCTCTTGGACTCCCTTATCCAAATCTCCAATTCCCCAGAATCGGTTCCTTATACGTTATCATTACTTCCAAAATGGCACTTAGACGCATCTCGCGTGCCTTAAACAAACGTTTATCCTCGTCGACGGCCATCGTCGGCGCACATCCTCTTCACAACGTATTCTCATTCTATTCTTGAACTCTCCTGAGTTCCTTTTTCTCTTACAATAACATCCTCTCTAACTCAAAAGAGTTGGTCACCCTGACCATTCCTAAATACTCCGGACATCACCACTCTCGTTGAGGTACCTACCTTCAAAATAACTCTTAGGGCATTCCTCACATTATTATTGTCTAACCCTCCTTGTTGACAACATCCGAATCCCTTATACTTAGTCACTACCGATTTCCATCATACCACGTCTCTCTTCATTGTAACCACTACAATGAACCAAAGCTCTACAAGCTCCCATCAACTTGCCATTAGACAATTTCTTATCCTTCTTATTTCCAAAATTAGGTGTGAGACAAATCCCTTCGCCAATCTTCAATTGGCATAAGCCACATCTTCACGGGCTTGTCTCTAAATCCCCATTCTTTTCTAGACCCAGAAACAGATCCACAAACCATTTCATCTCCATCCCTCTTTCTCCTCTTTGAAGATGAATTCATCAAATGAAAGACAACCAAACAATGGAACATTTTCTCTACGAGTTCGGCTAGAAACACCACTAGCCACACTTATTGTGAACACATTCTTTCCATGACTAACCTCCCTTTACGACTAACGCATCGATGTCATAACCTCTACAAAACTCCAATCAGGCCTGTATCATCAATCTACTACTTTGCAACTTTCTAGACCAACAACTGTCTAGAGTTGGTTCCCAAACCACCATGACCAAATAACTTGCTAAATCAAAACAACATCTTTAATTCGCCGCACACAATCCAAATACTCTCTCATTTCACATAATTTTGAATCACCACAGCATACCCTTCTCCGTTCGACCAATCTCAAACCTTCATAACCATCTAAAGCTACAGTATTCTCCTATAACAATAACCAACTTCCCACATACGTTCTCGCTATCCAACCTGACACATCCATTCACTAACTGGATTTATCCATCTCTAACTTCCCTTACGGTGTCAACTATTGTACGTGTTGTAATCAAACGCTCCAAATGATTAATTTCTCAAGTTCCTATTAAGTATCTCCTCTCCATTCGATTGGTCCTTCATCATCGTGACTATTCTAAAGTCATAAGGTCTGTTCCCACTAGGGAATCAATTCCCAGATCTCAAGTTCTGGCCAATCCTATTCTTACATCTATTCACTCATCATTTTCTTATGAATAGCTATCTCTAACTCGTCCTTATAAGGTCACTGTAATTCGCCTACAATCGATTCATCTTACTCAGCTATCAAACCTTTAACACTTATCTCAAATCTTAATGCTCGACTTATCAAAAGTATCTACCAACGCACGACACTTTGCTATGATTTTATCCTTAGTACGTTCGATACCCAAATCACATTCTTGAATTTACCGCTCAAGAACTCTAAAAACTCGTCGTACTATCCATTTAATCCTAATATACAATAAAAGTCCTTCCAACTATCAACTTTCATTGTCATAGTATTCTTACTAACGGACTCCTTTTCTACTCAACCACGACATTCTTAGAAAATATCCAAAAATTCTCGTCCATAACTTGAATTTATTCAAAACTTGCCCACCTCAACTCTTATGGTATCATAAATTCAAGCTGCTACTTAGTCCTTCAACCATCTTGGTCGATCAAAATCGTTAACTTATATGCGCATCCACACAGGATCTCTACTCAATCTTGACTAATCTCCTCAAACTGCTAAACCAGTTTACTTTCTCTTATGGTTTACTGCCAATAATTAATAATTCTAGCTTACACTGCTAAAATTCTCAAGGTATTTCCATACTATACACCTCCAGCATCACCTATTAGCGATGTGTAAATCACTTTCTAAGGTTGAACTCCCCGTTCTTACCATGGAAATCACTCCAAAAATACCTTTATCCAACAGTCCACCACCTATAGTTTTGTCTCACATTGACATCTATACTTACTATCTCCCGAACGATGTATAGATTGTCACATACCAAAGTGATACTTGGTCTCCTATCTTCAATCATCACGAGATCCATCCTTACAAATTTTAGTTTCGAATCTAATTCATCTCGCACACTAAAATTAAACCCTTAAGGTACCCATCGTTCGTGCAACCGTCTTCTAACACCACCAAAGTCATTTACTCTTGACGCGCAATGCACTTTATTTCCAATACAAGTTGCCCCAATGATTATCCAATCATTGT
This sequence comes from Trifolium repens, assembly GCA_030408175.1. Lineage (NCBI taxonomy): Eukaryota > Viridiplantae > Streptophyta > Magnoliopsida > Fabales > Fabaceae > Trifolium > Trifolium repens. Next base: position 31,762,215 of record CP125845.1, on the reverse strand, counting down.
AATTAAATCCAACTGACATCTCTGCATGCTCCACTATTCTACAATGGTTGCATCCTCTTGACAACTGAATGACTTCATCAAGTCTCGTCCGAACTCACCAGAACGGATATCCAGCACCTTCTTCAAAAGGTATCCCAATCTGATCCTTACTTGCAATCCTTTATCAGTCGACGTCCACACGTCCGTACTCAACACCTCCGGGTGACAACGACCCATGCCACTTCCAAGAATCCTTTGTGGTTCTCGTTCGCCTCAAGTCCATCCTCCTCGGACCACTCTGTCTAAGGAATTCAGAGACACTCGTCGACTAATTCGACCAAGGCTTGGGGGTTTCACAATTCCACTTACTGAAGCCTCACAACCTGCATTACCTCAGTAAGACACAAACCGGTGTCTAGGCATATCCCATGCTCAACACAAAATAACCTACCACATAACCCATAACACAACTCTAGCTATGTTCTAACCGACTCTGGACTAACGACTCAAGTATACACTTTCCCTTTGAAGATTTAAAGCCGTGCTCTGATACCAATTGTAACAGCCCATTTTTCCAGGGCCAGAAAGTCAATATATATATATTTTTTATTTTTATTTTTCAACTAACACTCAGAGTGCGCATAGAATATTTTTCAATGAGCCGGCATTCAAATATGCAAAAGAACTCATTACCATAAGGTGCTTCGACAAGCAAAGTGTATTCCTGAATAATTACAATCCAAGTCTAAGTATTCAAATACTTACAACAAAACAAGTTAGAGAACCCTATGCTAACCAAAAAGCACGGTGCACAAACCACACCGGCGCATAGTCTAACTATACTAAGCTTCACCACGTGCTCACTATGGCCTAGAACTTCCACCGTCGTCACCACGACCTAACCCATCATCTGGGTGGGATGAGCCCGCAAATGAAAGAAAGGGTCACCACAAAATAAAAGTATGTGTATATATAACCGGTGCGAGAGAGTATACCAATACCAAACATACAAATACCAACATAGAAAGCTCTTTAAACACATAGCCATTCCCACCAACGGGCTCATATAAGCAATGCACACATAGCCTATCAATGCAGACTCTAAATGATTGTGATCACCCTAGCCGGGTCTTTTTCACATGCATGAATTCCGGAATCATCCTCTCTATAGAAGGCGTAGGTCTTAGGTGGGATAACACCTCCTACTAGTGGTGGGATAACACCAGGTAGAGTCACACAGACAATACCAAAACAATCACGGTGGGATAACACCGGGTGAGTCACACAGACAACCACCAACTCAATAAAATCCAGTAGGATTTGGCGAAGTCACACAGTCAACGCCCGGTACGTAGGCAAAGTCACACAGACATACACCTAGGCACGCAATTATGAAATGCATGGCATATATTCTCTTTGGCATATACAGGATAGTCACACAGACAAAATCCCCGCGCAGTCCTATCCGACGCACGCAATCATATATGCTCATGCAAACATTCACATAACCTAATAGCATAGGTAACAAAACATATGTGAATATAACCACCTTCTCATCAACGAGAATACATAAGTACAAACATGCCACAGCACACAGCAAATGCATAAACAGCAAAACCAAGCATGTCGTAACCGTTTTAAAAGACGGAAATAAAGTGGAGCCCTTACCTCAGCAAGCTTCCGTTACTCTTTTTCGCGAAAATCTACAACACACGCTACCTAAAATATAAGCAGCGTACAATCAATAAAATACTCCTCGATTATCCTATCGAAACGAAACTTGCTCTCAAAGTTCCAGAGGGGTCTAAGGTACTTTCTAAAGCTATCCCTCAATGATTTCAGGTTATTCTCATAGTGTTTAAAAATTCACGAAGTTAATTGTACTATTTTTATAACACGAAAATCATTTTGTTTTCAAATCATAAACTAAAACCATTTTGGATTTTCCACTTCAAGGACTTGTTTCACACACAACAAAACCATTTGAAACACAACCAAAAACTTTTCAAAAATATCTTTATGAAAAATCAAAGTTTTCTTGCGTTACAAGTTACACATTTTTTTCTTCCTAACAACCTTTCCTATACTCATTTTTCTTCAAAACTAAGATCATCCAACACATACACAATTTTCACACAATTGTGGACTTAGAAAATTTTTTGGAATTTCTCCCACACCACTAAAAAGGCCACGGCCACAATTTTTAAAACCACCCTCCCACACAAAATTTTTCACTTCTAAATGCATGATAATATCCCATAATACCTAAATAGCACTTATCAAAACGATTTAGAAATTATAGAGTCGAATCGCAAATTTTCGAGAAATCTCAAATAAGGTTTTTCTTAAGGCAAGTGATCATTTTTCTTTTCAAAACATCCCACAACCCATCAAACAATTAAACAATGATCATGGGAAGCTATTTGCCTCTAAACAATTTTCGAAATTCGATTCCTCGAACCCTATATAGGTGCCACGGCCAAATGAGGCAAAAGGCAACCCTACACATTTTTTTTTTTTGAAACCCTAGTCCACATTCATTAGTTCGTAATGATATTCGATCGTGTATCCGACTCCTTTTGAAACTCGAAATAATTTTTTTCTAAATTGTGTTCTTCGAGTCGCTCAAGAACACGAGAATAATTTTTTTCTTATTTTTCGAAACAAATTTCATATTCACCAATCCATTTTGTCACAAAGCTTAAAACTAACTTCAAAATCAAAATCATACAACACAATCCAAGTTTATGATCTTTTCAAAAATTTTCTTCAAAACCCTTAACCAAAATTTGTGAAAACAAGATTTAACCATGAGAATCACTTACATGCTTCACCAATGTTTCCTACATAACACTCTTAAACACTACTATGGAATCAAAACTAATTAAAACTAAATTCTCAAATTTTTCTTCTCAAGAACATAATCATAAAAACTCTAAATTCATGAGGTTTTTCATGGAGAATAAGGAAGAGAAGTGTTAGTTACCTTGAGGAGATGATGATTCCTTAACAAGTCCTATGATCCAACAAGCTCTTAAAGAGTGAAAATGGTGGAGGAATAAAATTTTGGTGATGGAGGAAGAAGAAAGAAAGCTCACGGCCAAATAGAGAAGAGAGGAGTGAGTTTGTGGTTTTGTTTCTAAGTCCACAATGCTCCAAAGTCTCCTAATATAATAAGTCTTGCTACTTGTGAGCCATTGGATCAAATAGTAATAGCTTCCAAGACTAATCCCTAGCCCTTGGATCAATCCGAGTCTATCCACTTTAGATATTTCTTTCTCATGAGAAACTCACGCCTCACAGACGAGTCGCGCCTCGCTAACGGACGGAAATCGCAAAAATATAGAATCTACCAAAGAAACGTCCGTCGTAAACCGTTTCCAAATATTATCGCTAAATCTTTTTCCTCGACTGTAATTTTCTTCCTCACCCTTGAAAATGATTCTCAGGACATATCCTAACTCGCGCAGATATATAAAACCTCCATCTAAATTTCTACGGAATTCAGAAGCCGTAAAATTTTACATCAGCGGGTAAAATTCCTACTCGTTTTTCCAAAAACAAGAATAATCCAAAACTCGGATTTCTGGCTTCACAGAAATCTCCTCATACTTAAAAGAGGATCACGACCCGAAAGTCTGTGCCTTTCCAGCGCACGAGCACAAAACAGACTCCTTTTCAGCAAAAATTCCATTAATGCGACGATACTCACAAAAACCGCTTCACCAAAAACCCTAAAAACTTAGCCGACACTAAAGTTCCTTAGGAAAACTGTACAGTGAAATCTTGGGTCTTACAGTCCCTTGATACACTAATCTTGTTTGTAATTCCTATGGTAACACATGCTAATTCCTATAGCGAAAATTAAATTTATGAAAATTGGGGAAATGTTTCAATAGCATATCATTAAAAATTTGAATTATGAATTTAGATACCTGTTCCAAGTCAGCTAATTGATGAATTCTAATAATGTTACAATTACTGCCACTATAATCTTGTTCATTTTCAAGTGATGTTTTATTTTGCATATCTCCAATTTTGATTGTAATTACCGGTTCATGATTTTCAGGAAAACTGTAAATATAAAGACATATTTTTAGATAGTCCTAAAGAATTAAATAATAGGTGATTTTTAGATATATGTATATATTGAATTAAACAATTTAACCATATATTAAGATACATATTCTTGTAGTCAGTGATTTCTGGAATAGATTGATCTGTAAAGATCCTAGTACCATGAGACCCAGTGAGGACCATGTAAACAATTGTTCTGCATAATTATAAAATTCAGTGAGGATGTATCAGAGTTAAGGTTAATTGAAGACGAATTAATGTAAAGCAAGATGAAATTTACCATAAGCCGCATGGTAAATAGCATTTCGGATCATAACAACATTTGGTTCGACTCCTATATCATGCCTAACACCGGTTAGGAATGATGTAGCGTGCTCCCCCCATAAGAACCATTCGATTAGGACTCGCCTAGCATTGTAACAGGAATAATCCAAGCATAATCCAAAACTCGTTATTCTGAATACACATATAACTTCTTATTCAAGCAACAGGATCACAAGACAAAAGTCTGTACAATTACAGTGCACGAGCACAAAACAGACTCGATTACAGCAAAACCTAATAATTACACGATGTTTCATCACACGAACACATCGAAACCCTAATATTCCTTAAACCAACTATACAATGAAATCTTGGGTCTTACAATACTACCCCCCTAAAAGAAGTTTCGTCCTCGAAACTTAGACATCGTCGAACAAACCGGGATATAATTCCCTCATCTTACTTTCTAGCTCCCAGGTGGTATCTCCCGTAACTTCATTCCATATTACCTTCGCCGAAGGTATCTCTTTCGTCCTCAGACGTTTCATCTTCCTATCCGCAATCTTGATCGGCGGAACCTCAAATGACAAGTTATCCCTCAACTGGATGTCATCTGGTGTGATCACATGTGACGGATCCGGTGTATACTTCCGCAATTGCGACACATGGAACACGTCATGTATCAAAGATAGTACTGGTGGCAACGCGATCCGGTATGCTGCCTTCCCAATCCGTTCCAAAATCTGATAAGGCCCTATAAATTTCGGAGTCAACTTCCTTGCTTTCAAAGCCCTTCCAACACCAGTTGTTGGAGTAACACGGAGAAATACGTGATCCCCCTCCTCAAACTCTAAAGGCCTCCGACGCCTATCCGCATAACTTTTCTGGCGATCTTGAGCAACTTTCATCATTGCCCTTATCTTTCGGACCTTGTCCGTCGTCTGTTGTACCATTTCCGGTCCTACTATCATACTCTCCCCATCTTAGTACCAACACAAAGGAGTCTGACATCTTCTCCCATACAAAGCCTCGTATGGTGCTATTCCAATACTCGCGTGGAAACTGTTGTTGTATGTGAATTCTATCAATGGTAACACATCATCCCAACTTCCACGATCATCCAATACACAAGCTCTCAACAAATCTTCCAAAGATAGATTTGTTCTCTCGGTCTGCCCATCTGTCTGAGGATGATAGGCGGAACTCAATCTCAATTTCGTCCCCAACGCCTCGTGCAAAGTCTTCCAAAAGTGTGAAGTAAACTTTGGGTCTCGATCCGACACTATACTTGACGAAATCCCATGTAACCTCACAATCTCAGCAATGTAAATATCGGTCAACTTTGCCGCTGTATCCGTAGTCCTTACCGGTAGAAAATGAGCGGACTTAGTCAAACGATCCACTATCACCCAAATGGAATCATGCTTCCTCCTGGTCTTAGGTAAACCAGTGATGAAATCCATAGAAATGCTATCCCACTTCCACTCGGGAATGTCTAACGACTGTAGCATCCCCGCTGGTCTCTGATGCTCAATCTTCGCCTTCTGACAAGTCAGACACGATGCCACATACTCAGCCACATCCTTTTTCATACCCGGCCACCAGAAATCTAACCTCAGATCCTGATACATCTTTGTTGCTCCGGGATGTATACTAAGTTTACTCTTGTGTGCCTCCCCTAGAATGGTGTTTCTCAAGTTCATAGCATCGGGTACACACACTCTACCTTGACACCTCAAGATGTTGTCCGATCCCACCTTGAAATCTCGGTTGGTTTCCCGAACAATCAAAGCCCTTTTCTCCAGGAGAAACTTGTCATCTTGACAATTAGCAATATCCTCCAACAAACCGTTCGAGATGGTAATCATACCCAGTCTCATATTCCCTAAAGCAAACTCTACCTCTAGGTGCAAGTCACGAAACTCTCTCAACAACTCTTGTTGACTAGCCATTTGTGCCGAACAAACCGACACACTCTTTCTACTCAAGGCATCGGCTACCACATTAGCCTTTCCCGGATGATATTCTAAGGTGAAATCAAAATCCTTTAATGTTTCCATCCATCTCCTCTGTCGCATATTAAGCTCTTTCTGATCGAACAGATACTTAAGACTTTTATGGTCACTAAACACGACAAAAGTGCAACCATAAAGGTGATGTCTCCAAATCTTCAATGCAAAAACAACGGCCGCAAGCTCTAAATCGTGCGTAGGATAATTCTTTTCATGCACTTTCAACTGCCTCGACGCATAAGAAGCAGCACAATAAACCTCATACGGTTCCTCCGACTGTGGTAACATCAAAACTGGTGAAGTCGTCAACCGTTCTTTCAACAACAGGAAACTCGATTCACACTTCTCAGTCCACGCAAACGGTTGATCTTTTCGCGTAAGTTGTGTCATAGGCGCCACAATCTTAGCGAAACCTTCAATGAATCTTCGGTAATAACCGGCCAAACCGACAAAACTCCTCACATCAGTCACTGTTTGAGGTTGCTTCCATGCAAGTACCGCATCAATCTTGGCTGGATCCACGGCTATTCCCTCTTTTGATATTACATGGCCAAGGAAATTCACCTCTTTCAACCAAAAATCACACTTTGACGGATTAGCATACAACTTTTTCTCCCTCAAAACTTGTAAAACCAAGCGAAGATGCTCTTCATGCTCCTCTCCACTCTTCGAATACACCAAAATGTCATCAATAAACACTACTACGAACTTGTCCAAAAACGAATGGAATATCCGATTCATGTAGGCCATGAAGATCGCAGGTGCATTCGTCACTCCAAACGGCATCACCAAGTACTCATAATGCCCATACCGGGACCGAAACGCCGTTTTCTGAACATCCTCATCTCGCACTCTTATCTGGTGATATCCAGATTTCAAGTCGATCTTGGAAAATACAGACGCTCCCTTCAATTGGTCCATCAAATCATCAATATGCGGCAGTGGATATCGGTTCTTGACAGTCACCTTATTAAGCTTCCGATAATCCACACATATACGAGACTTACCATCCTTCTTTTTAACCAATAAGACCGGTGCTCCCCAAGGCGACACACTAGGCCTTATGAAACCTTTATCTAACAAGTCCTCAATCTGACTTTTCAACTCTACCAACTCAGCTAGAGCCATCCGATAAGCTGATTCCGAAATCGGACCCGTACCCGGTTGCAAATCAATAAAGAATTCCACCTCTCTACACGGAGGAAAAGCTGGAATCTCCGATGAAATACATCTTGGAAATCCTGAACCACTCGAATTTCCCCAATTCTGATCTCCGACGTCACTCCTCAGCTAGCAAGTGAAACTATCTCCGGCTCTCCATTACACATAACCACAGAAAGCCGATTTGCAGACAAGAACCTTCGCACACCTGGCTCGGGAAAGAAAACCAATTTCCGAGCACAGTCTAGAATCACATAATGATAGGACAACCAATCCATCCCGAGAATGATCTCGAGAGATAAGAGCGGTAGACACACCAAATTGACTAGAAAATCCCTATTCTGGATTACTACCAAACAATGCAAACATGCAGTATTCACTACCAGATCCTTAGCGGGAGTCAAAACATTCAAATCAAACGGAAGCATAGAAACATTCAAACCCAAACGATTTGCACAAGCCAAAGATATGAATGAGTGGGTTGCCCCCGTGTCAATCAAAGCAGTTAAAGAATTACCTGCGATGTGACAGCTCTCGTGGATGGCATTGCTAGCCTGCCTACTCAGTTCAGTGCCCATACAGTAAGCACGTGCTTTTGCCGCCGGTCTAGTACCTTGTGAGCCTTGCGCCGCATTTGCCGACGGCCCGGCCTTTGGGGCCCTACACTCTCTAGCCACATGCCCCGGCTTCTTACAATTATAACAAACATTTGCCGCGGTCGGGCATTCATTGGCATAGTGGCCCACCTCGCCACACTTGAAACAACCTTGTTTCACCCTATTTTGGTTCCCTTGATTCACCGATCTTCCTTGTCCCTTACTGTTTTGTGGACGATCATATGGCTTACCACTTTGTTTCCCACGATTCTGAGTCGAACCACGATCATTGGTACGACTTGGTCCTCCAGCACTAAAATTCCCTTGGCGGTTCACCCGCTTATTTCTCATGTCTTCGACCTCTTGGAACTTTTCAACCAAGACCTGGAATTGTCGAATACCCAACGGCACAACCGCATCCTGCAGCTCGTACCTCAGTCCATCTTGAAACCGCCGACACATATACACTTCATCTATCCCATCCCTAAAGAAGCGGAAGAAACGGGATAGTGATTCAAACTTCTTGGCATATGCTTCAACATTCATGCCCGCTTGCCTTAGCCTCAGAAACTCTTCCCCATACCTTTCCCTAGCTGTCTCAGGGAAATATTTGGCCAAGAACCTCCTTTTGAAGTTCTCCCAACTTAACTCTTCATGAACATTCTCCATGATCAGTCGGGTGTTCCTCCACCAGTACTCAGAACCCCCTAGTAACTGATAGGTAGCTAAGACCACCTTCTCCCCTTCTAGACAATGAATGGCCCCGAATATTCTCTCCACAGATTGGAGCCACAAGTCAGCAATTTCCGGACCTCCCTCCCCATTAAACTTTGGAGGAGTTTGGTGGTTGAAATTTGAAATAAGTCTAGATCCAACAGCGAGTATTTCTCTTTCTCGCTTTTCCAGATCCCTCTGCGCCTTAGCATGGCTCTGAGCAGTCACAGCCGCTGCCATCGTATGCATGGCATAAGCCATCTGATTTAGATCAGCATTGTCCGCCATAGGTGCTGTAGGTGCCCTTCTTGGAGGCATTCTATTCCGCACAATACCAATTCTGATTAGATTCCTTATCCAAACATTTCTGAGTCTCAACAGAAAATCTCATCCAACGGTTACTAACTCATAACCCGACACAGAACAAACACTAGAACTGACACGATACTAGCTATGTTTTAACCGACTCTGAACTAACGACTCAAGTATACACTTTCCCTTTGAAGATTTAAAGCCGTGCTCTGATACCAATTGTAACAACCCGTTTTTCAAAGGCCAGAAAAGGCATTAAATTTTTTTTTCTTTTTCAACTAACACTCAGAGTGCGCATAAAAGATTTTAAATGAGCCGGCATTCAAATATACAAAAGAACTCATTACCAAAAGGTGCTTCGACAAGCAAAGTGTATTCCTGAATAATTACAATCCAAGTCTAAGTATTCAAATACTTACAACAAAACAAGTTAGAATCCTATGCCTAAACCCAAAAAGCGCGGCGTACAACCCACACCGGCGCATAGTCTAACTAAGCTAAAACTCCAGCCACTCACTGGGGCCTGGAACAGCCACCGTCGTCACCACGACCTAATCCATCATCTGGGTGGGATGAGCCCGCAAATGAAAGAAAGGGTCACCACAAAATAAAAGTATATATATAACCAGTGCGAAAGATGTACACATAACAAGTTTCCACATACACAAGAGAAAGCTCTTTAACCCCAAAAGCAATTCCCACCAACGGGCTTAAAATATAATGCACACCGAGCATAATGCAGACTTCTACAATGAGTGTGGTAGATTCCCCATTACCACATGCATATGAATTTCGGAAGTCAGCAATCATAATCAATAAAACCACAAAGGGTTAGGATGGATCCATTCCCGATAATCGCACCCCGCAGTCCATTCCCGATAACCGCTTATTGGACTCAATAATTCCCGTAGGAGTAAGGTGGATCCATTCCCGATAATCGCACCCCGTGATCCATTCCCGATAACCACGTACTATGAATGCATGAGCATACGATTCCCCTTATATGCTAATGCAACACATACATATCGTACACGCATATGTAATCACACCACAACAACACATACATATACATCTAATCATATGTATTAAATCACTTGTTGATACACATATTTCACCAAACATATGTAAGACAACGAATCATGTATTTACCACGATCTCATATCGAGAATACATCACAAAAACATGCCAAGCACACCACCAATTGCAACACAGCAAAATCTAAAGCATGTTTACAAAACCGTTTGAAAAGACGGAAATAAAGTGGAGCCCTTACCTCGGCAAGCACTCACAACAAGCCACGTTCACACAACACTACGTGCTCCCTAAAACAAGCAACGGACAATCAATACATCGTTTCCAAACCCAATGTATTGAAACTACAACAAAACCCCAAAAACTCTAAAGGTTTCTAAGGAAAATTCACTCTTTCGGATACCATACCAAAATCTATCGTATTGATCAACCACCATGAGTTATTTGTACTATTTTTAGGACTCAAAACAATAGGCCAAAGTCTTAAATAATTTGAAATGCAAAATGGCCGTTTTCTTGCGTTATAAGTTACGTACTTTCTAAGTACCCGAAAAACTCGTTTCCAATCCCAACCACTTCCATAAATTAATAAAAAGGGATTAGAAGGCTAAAAACCAAGTTTAGAAATCAGAATCCAAAATTTTAGGTCCCAGAGCTCGCCCTGGCGAGTTGGTGGCGAGTGAAGGCAGTGAGGACTGGTCTTACTCGCTCTGGAGCTCGCTCTGGCGAGTTCATGACCTGTGACACTCGCCCTGGTGAGTAAACACTCGCTCAGCGAGTTGCCTGTCATGACAGCAAAAGACAGCAACTCACACCACCTTTTTCCACCCAAGCCTAGTTTGATTCTATTAGTTCCCAACACTTTTTCAAGGCACAAAAGCAAACCATTTTCATAAGCAAGCAATTCATTTTCCGAAAGCTTGTTGGTTGCTTCGAGTGCAAGTTATTTGATTTTCATTTCCAAAATCAAAACCAAATCCAAGCACAAGTTTTATTACGGGCCTTAACCGTCCGGTAATCTTTTTTCAAACATGTTTTCAAAGTAAAAAGCAACACCACATGTCACAAGAGTTTTAGCCCACTTGGACCCCCAAAACACTACACAAAACACTTAGGAAATATTTTCATAAACCCCAAAATATTTTTCCTCGGATTTTATAAAACAAAACCATACAACGCATTTCCCTTTTGCCTAAAGGTTCAAACACAACGTTTCTTTTCAAAACCTTACAACTTAACCACATGTTATCGATCAATACACTAAACTTTCAAAACCCTAACTTTTCTCATGAGATTCTCACAAACTCATGGAAAAATTGCAATAACAAAGTCTAGCATGCTTACTAAACTCTCATGAACAACTTTCATGAAACAAGAATCAATTCCTAACATTTCCATCTCATGAACATAATCTAAAACTCATAACTCCAAGAGTTTTAACCAACCAAAAATGAAAGGAAAAGGTGGTTACCTTAAGCAAGTGATTCTCTACAACAATTCCACAAAGCTCCCAAGCTTGAAATGGAGTGAAATGATGAAGAATGGAAAATTTGTGAAGTTGAGAAAGTAGCAATGGAGTTTCACGTGGAAGAGAGAAAGAATGAGAGAATATGTGATGTTTTTCTAAGTCCACAAGTCACCAAACCTCCTTACTATGTCAAAACCTCTTGATAGCCAATCCACCCTTGGATCAAAGCCAAAAGTCCAAGCTTAAACCCTAGCCATTGGATCAATTTGCTTTATGAGAAATCACAAGATTTTAAACAACTCTTCCATAACCAGTCACGTGTTCAGCTCTCGCGCGTCGCGATGAACGTAAATCACAAAAACCTAAAACCTACGGAAAGAACGTCTAACGTTTAACATTTCCAAAACTTATCGCCGAATCTTTTTCCGCGACTGTAATTTTCTTCCATACCTTAGAAAATTAATCTCAGGACATATCCTAACTCACACAGATATATAAAACTTCCATCCGAAACCTCACTTAAGACAGACGCAGTAAGATTTTACAACGACGGGTAAAATCCTACTCGTTTTTCCAAAAACAAGAATAATCCAAAACTCGTTATTCTGAATACACATATAACTTCTTATTCAAGCAACAGGATCACAAGACAAAAGTCTGTACAATTACAGTGGACGAGCACAAAACAGACTCGATTACAGCAAAACCTAATAATTACACGATGTTTCATCACACGAACACATCGAAACCCTAATATTCCTTAAACCAACTATACAATGAAATCTTGGGTCTTACAAACTTTGTCTATATCACATTCAATTTAATTTTACTTTTTAATTTATATTTATTGTATTACTTTTCCCTTGAATAAATGATTACAATTTATTGTACCAAAAAAATATTGCCAATTCTCTATTTTTTTATTCTTCACTAGCGTGCACAAAGATACTCATAGATATCAATTTATTTTTTCTATTATGCTAACGTGTATAAAATACCAATCTCAATTAGGTGTACACGTTCGGCCACACTCAAGGTAATGGGCCTATATTTCTTTTTTATGACTAGGTGACATTTGGAAAACAACAAACTGAAATCCTGGTAGCAAGTGACAGATGTGCAGTATGATGTGGAGCACATTAGGATTATGTTGTACGATGTTGATGACAGGAATTTCTACGTCATTTTTAGTATTATTATTAGTAGTAAAATGGCCAAGACAGAACCAAATACGAAGGAAAACCTACAAAAGCAAGAAAAAGCATCAAGACAGAGTCCACGATGCAAAAAGACAAGAAAAATCCCAAAAAGTGAAGAAATACAGCATTCCATCGCAGCACGATGTGTGCTATCGTGCCACGATGAAAGCTCCTTGCACGCCAAGCAATCAGAAGAAATAAATCTTGAGAAAATCTTCCATCGCAGTACGATGCCATACAACGCAGTACGATGATGTTACTTGGCGCCCAAGCTGATGAAATGCACAGGATCAGTTATAATTTTGAACTGAATCTTCACATCGCAGTACGATGGCCTTATCGTGCTGCGATGCCTTGCTGAGGACCATTACGAAAACTATAAATAGAGCCTCCCACTCATTGTTTTATTCATTCAGAAATAGTAGAACACTCTCTACTATAAGGAGAGGTTCAGAGGAGCTCTATTGGGCATAGTTTTCTCCCCTTACGGGAAAACTAACTCAGCAAGGTATGATTTCTTTAGGCTTTTGTATTTAGGTTATAATTTCTTGTAATTTAAATATGTAGTCTTTATTATTTATGCCTTAGGTTGTGGTGGAGAAGATGAACTCCCCTACGAATATTTGGAGTCTGTGATTGAGTCTAAGTTATAATAAATGATATTTAGTAATTATGTTTGTTATTTACTTTCGTGCACTTTAATAACGTATTCTCGTAATCTGGCCGGATAAGCGGGAGCACCCATAGAATTGATATCAGGTTTTGACTTGTTATTAGTCCGGAACTCGTAGTAAATAATGCTAGGTGTATAGAGACGGTAACATCCTGAACTAGTCGTGAACTGAGCGGTTAGAGGAGGAATCATGCACTAGGTGTGATCTGAGCACTTAGAAGATGAACAGCCCGATACTAGGACCTAGAGGTTAATTGGTGAAGGTTATAATGCATGTTTATAAACAACTCACTTAGTAATTAAGGTATGTGACACTTCGAGGTTAGGCTCTCGTAGGTACCTTAGTTGTTAATGTAGGGAAACTTTAATAGACATAGTATAATAGTAAGGTATTACTACAACAAGGATAATTCACCGCCGAACATAATCTAAGTAACTATGTTATACACCGGTCATGCCAAATATGAAGAAGGGAGGGAGTCCAACCACCATACCTAGCCTCTATATTTCTTGAATCTATTATTTATACATTCTGCATTTATATTTCTGCAAAGCATTACGCTATTTTTATAAAACCTTTTTCCAAAAACCAAAGCGAATGCAAACTATCACAAGCTTAAATAACGCTAGTAAAGCTGCGGCACGATCCCTGTGGATACGAACTCATTCTAGACATCTAGAGTGTGAATTATTACTTGACGACAGACTGGTGCACTTGCCAGACCGTAGTCAAGTTTTTGGCGCCGTTGCCGGGGATTGTGTTTACAAAGCATTACTAGATTTATTTAAGTTTGTCAAAAAAATTTCAAAAATACAAAAAAAATTAAAAATAAAAAAATCTTGTTGATGATTGTGGATTTTGATCTGTGAAAGTTCTGGCTAAGGATAAGTCTTGGTATTTAAGCGATCCGTTATGATCCACCTCACTTACCTGGGAATTTTCATAGTGACAAAGACACATGAGACAAACCAAAAATAATTCCACAAGAAAAATATTTATCCAGTGCTACTGAGGTATTTGTTAAAAGTGCATGCAGACAGGTACTCAAGAGCTAAGGATTACAAAGGCTGGCAACAACAAAAATCAAAGACAGCGTTCTCACAGGAAAACTCTCAAAGTGATGAGAGATGGAGCAAATTGGAGAAGAGAAAGCTGCAACCAGAAGTCAATGGTCAGGAGGATCATCTGACTGAAGCTTCTACAAGAAGCAAGAGAAAAAAAAAGGGTTGTTTACAGAAATGGTTCGGATACACGGGAACCACTGAAAAGATGAGAAGAGAGAAAGGCCATCAAGGATGAACTACTACAGTCAGGAAAATCAGTCTGCAAAGTCACCTCAGTAGAACAACTTCTTCCTTGAAGAAAGAATCAAAAAGAGAGACATGCACGAATATAAGTTTGGGGTGGAATCACTGTGTTCTATGAAACTGCACTGGTAAATTCGTCGCCCACCGGATAGTTGAGGATATGGTGAAACAGACCTAGTCCTTCTTGACAGTAATTAATGAAAAATGAAGATGGTCAGTGCTTCAAGCAGCAACAAAGAAGCACAATAGAGAGACATGCGAACCTATCCTCTGTAATGGAGGAAATGCCTCAAGCTAATGAGAGGCTAAACAAGCGCTGCTTGGGAGGCAACCCAAGGATAGGTATTTAAGTATTTAATTTCAGTATTTTATTTTCAGTATTTTGTTTTTCAATTAAACTATTGTACTTTTGAATTCCTTTATGTCATTTTCATCTATTAACCCTTATTCAAACTTACAAAAAATTAAATAACTGTTTGTTGTATATTATCTAGTGCATGATACACTGTTATAGGTAAGATTGCGGCGAAGTAAGTTATAAATTCTGATGAGCCGAATTTCACGCCTTCATAAAGAAACCAAAGGTGATTGCTCTGAAATGCGAAGTTCGGGAGACAGAGAGACGAGTGATGAAGCTGGTGTCCGTGAGACAAGTGTTCAACTTTCAGATACCTAAGCCATGTGAGGATTTGAGCCAAATATTTCCAAACGGTATTACCACTTTCTTTCGAATTACTATGAGAGTACCGTGCACTTGTTTATTTTCTAGAACTTGCTATAATTCTCTGCTGACTAGTTGATTTGATATTATATGCATTGAGGCAATTGTTTGTTATAACCCAGAGCCTTTTCAAGCCACCCTTTATATATTATTATCCTTTGCTAGCCAATTTGAGCCGTAATTATTATTATCCCTTTTGTTTCGGTGACAAACCACGATATAAGCCTATAGACCAGAAAAACAATGATTTACCCTCTTTGGAGTTAGGTAATAGTTCTCAAAGTCTTGGCAACAAAATAAGTTTGGGGTTGCTCATGGAGCTAGCAACGTCTAAGTTTGGGGTGGGTATACGGTGAACTATCACTACAAAAAAAAAAGAAAAATGAAGAAAAATAAATGAAAAGAGACGGGAAAAACATCAAAAAAGATCCCTAAAAAAATAGTCTCTTCAAAAAATGAATGATAAAAAAAAAAGGAAAAAAGAGCCAAAGGGCAAAAGAAAGAGCCAAAGGGCAAAAATAGTGATAGAAAAGAACCACACAAAGACACATCCGGTTCTTATTTTTCCAATACCAACACAAAAAGGCACCCTAAGGAACAAAGGTTGCGTACACAAAAAGGAACAACAAAGTAGAACTTAACTCCAATGTTTAGCCTACTATTCCCAAAAATGTCCTACCTTGACCTAAGCCACGTTATAACCCTGAAAAGACCTACAATAATGCATGTATATTAAATTTGGACTGTTGCTTAGAATTCTTGCAAGCCTATGGTAAAATGGCAGGTTGTATGATGATTGAGAGCTAACCCTTTCAATTATGAGCGAAAAACAAAAATGTGAGAGAGAGAAAAAGTTGAACATGGACTCTTGCAGACATTTGTCTGATTTGCTACCATTGACGTCTCCTGAGCCTAGCAGGACTGAGCATGATCGCTGCGGTAAGAAATCAGCGGTACCATTGCTGAAATATTAAGCAAGGTTGCGAAATTTCTATCATCTTTATTTATCTCTTATTTCTCTAACGATCTTGACTGACAGCATGTTACTTGAGGACAAGCAACAGTTTAAGTTTGGGGTTGTGATGACAAGAATTTCTACGTCATTTTTAGTATTATTATTAGTAGTAAAATGACCAAGACAGGACCAAATACGAAGGAAAACCTACAAAAGCAAGAAAAAGCATCAAGACAGAGTCCAAGATGCAAAAAGACAAGAAAAAGCCCAAAAAGTGAAGAAATACAGCATTCCATCGTAGCACGATGTGTGCTATCGTGCCACGATGAAAGCTCCTTGCACGCCAAGCAATCAGAAGAAATAAATCTTGAGAAAATCTTCCATCGCAGTACGATGCCAGACAACGCAGTACGATGATGTTACTTGGCGCCCAAGCTGATGAAATGCACAGGATCAGTTATAATTTTGAACTGAATCTTCACATCGCAGTACGATGGCCTTATCGTGCTGCGATGCCTTGCTGAGGCCCATTACGAAAACTATAAATAGAGCCTCCCACTCATTGTTTTATTCATTCAGAAATAGTAGAACACTCTCTACTATAAGGAGAGGTTCAGAGGAGCTCTATTGGGCATAGTTTTCTCCCCTTACGGGAAAACTAACTCAGCAAGGTATGATTTCTTTAGGCTTTTGTATTTAGGTTATAATTTCTTGTAATTTAAATATGTAGTCTTTATTATTTATGCCTTAGGTTGTGGTGGAGAAGATGAACTCCCCTACGAATATTTGGAGTCTGTGATTGAGTCTAAGTTATAATAAATGATATTTAGTAATTATGTTTGTTATTTACTTTCGTGCACTTTAATAACGTATTCTCGTAATCTGGCCGGCTAAGCGGGAGCACCCATAGAATTGATATCAGGTTTTGACTTGTTATTAGTCCGGAACTCGTAGTAAATAATGCTAGGTGTATAGAGACGGTAACATCCTGAACTAGTCGTGAACTGAGCGGTTAGAGGAGGAATCATGCACTAGGTGTGATCTGAGCACTTAGAAGATGAACAGCCCGATACTAGGACCTAGAGGTTAATTGGTGAAGGTTATAATGCATGTTTATAAACAACTCACTTAGTAATTAAGGTATGTGACACTTCGAGGTTAGGCTCTCGTAGGTACCTTAGTTGTTAATGTAGGGAAACTTTAATAGACATAGTATAATAGTAAGGTATTACTACAACAAGGATAATTCACCGCCGAACATAATCTAAGTAACTATGTTATACACCGGTCATGCCAAATATGAAGAAGGGAGGGAGTCCAACCACCATACCTAGCCTCTATATTTCTTGAATCTATTATTTATACATTCTGCATTTATATTTCTGCAAAGCATTACGCTATTTTTATAAAACCTTTTTCCAAAAACCAAAGCGAATGCAAACTATCACAAGCTTAAATAACGCTAGTAAAGCTGCGGCACGATCCCTGTGGATACGAACTCATTCTAGACATCTAGAGTGTGAATTATTACTTGACGACAGACTGGTGCACTTGCCAGACCGTAGTCAAGTTTTTGGCGCCGTTGCCGGGGATTGTGTTTACAAAGCATTACTAGATTTATTTAAGTTTGTCAAAAAAATTTCAAAAATACAAAAAAATTTAAAAATCAAAAAATCTTGTTGATGATTGTGGATTTTGATCTGTGAAAGTTCTGGCTAAGGATAAGTCTTGGTATTTAAGCGATCCGTTATGATCCACCTCACTTACCTGGGAATTTTCATAGTGACAAAGACATATGAGACAAACCAAAAATAGTTCCACAAGAAAAATATTTATCCAGTGCTACTGAGGTATTTGTTTAAAGTGCATGCAGACAGGTACTAAAGAGCTAAGGATTACAAAGGCTGGCAACAACAAAAATCAAAGACAGCGTTCTCACAGGAAAACTCTCAAAGTGATGAGAGATGGAGCAAATTGGAGAAGAGAAAGCTGCAACCAGAAGTCAATGGTCAGGAGGATCATCTGACTGAAGCTTCTACAAGAAGCAAGAGAAAAAAAAAGGGTTGTTTACAGAAATGGTTCGGATACACGGGAACCACTGAAAAGATGAGAAGAGAGAAAGGCCATCAAGGATGAACTACTACAGTCAGGAAAACCAGTCTGCAAAGTCACCTCAGGAGAACAACTTCTTCCTTGAAGAAAGAATCAAAAAGAGAGACATGCACGAATATAAGTTTGGGGTGGAATCACTGTGTTCTATGAAACTGCACTGGTAAATTCGTCACCAACCGGATAGTTGAGGATATGGTGAAACAGACCTAGTCCTTCTTGACAGTAATTAATGAAAAAGGAAGATGGTCAGTGCTTCAAGCAGGAACAAAGAAGCACAATAGAGAGACATGCGAACCTATCCTCTGTAATGGAGGAAAAGCCTCAAGCTAATGAGAGGCTAAACAAGCGCTGCTTGGGAGGCAACCCAAGGATAAGTATTTAAGTATTTAATTTCAGTATTTTATTTTCAGTATTTTGTTTTTCAATTAAACTATTGTACTTTTGAATTCCTTTATGTCATTTTCATCTATTAACCCTTATTCAAACTTACAAAAACTTAAATAACTGTTAGTTGTTTATTATCTAGTGCATGATACACTGTTATAGGTAAGATTGCGGCGAAGTAAGTTATAAATTCTGATGAGCCGAATTTCACGCCTTCATAAAGAAACCAAAGGTGATTGCTCTGAAATGCGAAGTTCGGGACACAGAGAGACGAGTGATGAAGCTGGTGACCGTGAGACAAGTGTTCAACTTTCAGATACCTAAGCCATGTGAGGATTTGAGCCAAATATTTCCAAACGGTATTACCACTTTCTTTCGAATTACTATGAGAGTACCGTGCACTTGTTTATTTTCTAGAACTTGCTCTAATTCTCTGCTGACTAGTTGATTTGATATTATATGCATTGAGGCAATTGTTTGTTATAACCCAGAGCCTTTTCAAGCCACCCTTTATATATTATTATCCTTTGCTAGCCAATTTGAGCCGTAATTATTATTATCCCTTTTGTTTCGGTGACAAACCACGATATAAGCCTATAGACCAGAAAAACAATGATTTACCCTCTTTGGAGTTAGGTAATAGTTCTCAAAGTCTTGGCAACAAAATAAGTTTGGGGTTGCTCATGGAGCTAGCAACGTCTAAGTTTGGGGTGGGTATACGGTGAACTATCACTACAAAAAAAAAAAGAAAAATGAAGAAAAATAAATGAAAAGAGACGGGAAAAACATCAAAAAAGATCCCTAAAAAAATAGTCTCTTCAAAAAATGAATGATAAAAAAAAAAGGAAAAAAGAGCCAAAGGGCAAAAGAAAGAGCCAAAGGGCAAAAATAGTGATAGAAAAGAACCACACAAAGACACATCCGGTTCTTATTTTTCCAATACCAACACAAAAAGGCACCCTAAGGAACAAAGGTTGCGTACACAAAAAGGAACAACAAAGTAGAACTTAACTCCAATGTTTAGCCTACTATTCCCAAAAATGTCCTACCTTGACCTAAGCCACGTTATAACCCTGAAAAGACCTCCAATAATGCATGTATATTAAATTTGGACTGTTGCTTAGAATTCTTGCAAGCCTATGGTAAAATGGCAGGTTGTACGATGATTGAGAGCTAACCCTTTCAATTATGAGCGAAAAACAAAAATGTGAGAGAGAGAAAAAGTTGAACATGGACTCTTGCAGACATTTGTCTGATTTGCTACCATTGACGTCTCCTGAGCCTAGCAGGACTGAGCATGATCGCTGCGGTAAGAAATCAGCGGTACCATTGCTGAAATATTAAGCAAGGTTGCGAAATTTCTATCATCTTTATTTATCTCTTATTTCTCTAACGATCTTGACTGACAGCATGTTACTTGAGGACAAGCAACAGTTTAAGTTTGGGGTTGTGATGACAAGAATTTCTACGTCATTTTTAGTATTATTATTAGTAGTAAAATGACCAAGACAGGACCAAATACGAAGGAAAACCTACAAAAGCAAGAAAAAGCATCAAGACAGAGTCCAAGATGCAAAAAGACAAGAAAAAGCCCAAAAAGTGAAGAAATACAGCATTCCATCGTAGCACGATGTGTGCTATCGTGCCACGATGAAAGCTCCTTGCACGCCAAGCAATCAGAAGAAATAAATCTTGAGAAAATCTTCCATCGCAGTACGATGCCAGACAACGCAGTACGATGATGTTACTTGGCGCCCAAGCTGATGAAATGCACAGGATCAGTTATAATTTTGAACTGAATCTTCACATCGCAGTACGATGGCCTTATCGTGCTGCGATGCCTTGCTGAGGCCCATTACGAAAACTATAAATAGAGCCTCCCACTCATTGTTTTATTCATTCAGAAATAGTAGAACACTCTCTACTATAAGGAGAGGTTCAGAGGAGCTCTATTGGGCATAGTTTTCTCCCCTTACGGGAAAACTAACTCAGCAAGGTATGATTTCTTTAGGCTTTTGTATTTAGGTTATAATTTCTTGTAATTTAAATATGTAGTCTTTATTATTTATGCCTTAGGTTGTGGTGGAGAAGATGAACTCCCCTACGAATATTTGGAGTCTGTGATTGAGTCTAAGTTATAATAAATGATATTTAGTAATTATGTTTGTTATTTACTTTCGTGCACTTTAATAACGTATTCTCGTAATCTGGCCGGATAAGCGGGAGCACCCATAGAATTGATATCAGGTTTTGACTTGTTATTAGTCCGGAACTCGTAGTAAATAATGCTAGGTGTATAGAGACGGTAACATCCTGAACTAGTCGTGAACTGAGCGGTTAGAGGAGGAATCATGCACTAGGTGTGATCTGAGCACTTAGAAGATGAACAGCCCGATACTAGGACCTAGAGGTTAATTGGTGAAGGTTATAATGCATGTTTATAAACAACTCACTTAGTAATTAAGGTATGTGACACTTCGAGGTTAGGCTCTCGTAGGTACCTTAGTTGTTAATGTAGGGAAACTTTAATAGACATAGTATAATAGTAAGGTATTACTACAACAAGGATAATTCACCGCCGAACATAATCTAAGTAACTATGTTATACACCGGTCATGCCAAATATGAAGAAGGGAGGGAGTCCAACCACCATACCTAGCCTCTATATTTCTTGAATCTATTATTTATACATTCTGCATTTATATTTCTGCAAAGCATTACGCTATTTTTATAAAACCTTTTTCCAAAAACCAAAGCGAATGCAAACTATCACAAGCTTAAATAACGCTAGTAAAGCTGCGGCACGATCCCTGTGGATACGAACTCATTCTAGACATCTAGAGTGTGAATTATTACTTGACGACAGACTGGTGCACTTGCCAGACCGTAGTCAAGTTTTTGGCGCCGTTGCCGGGGATTGTGTTTACAAAGCATTACTAGATTTATTTAAGTTTGTCAAAAAAATTTCAAAAATACAAAAAAATTTAAAAATCAAAAAATCTTGTTGATGATTGTGGATTTTGATCTGTGAAAGTTCTGGCTAAGGATAAGTCTTGGTATTTAAGCGATCCGTTATGATCCACCTCACTTACCTGGGAATTTTTATAGTGACAAAGACATATGAGACAAACCAAAAATAGTTCCACAAGAAAAATATTTATCCAGTGCTACTGAGGTATTTGTTTAAAGTGCATGCAGACAGGTACTCAAGAGCTAAGGATTACAAAGGCTGGCAACAACAAAAATCAAAGACAGCGTTCTCATAGGAAAACTCTCAAAGTGATGAGAGATGGAGCAAATTGGAGAAGAGAAAGCTGCAACCAGAAGTCAATGGTCAGGAGGATCATCTGACTGAAGCTTCTACAAGAAGCAAGAGAAAAAAAAAGGGTTGTTTACAGAAATGGTTCGGATACACGGGAACCACTGAAAAGATGAGAAGAGAGAAAGGCCATCAAGGATGAACTACTACAGTCAGGAAAACCAGTCTGCAAAGTCACCTCAGGAGAACAACTTCTTCCTTGAAGAAAGAATCAAAAAGAGAGACATGCACGAATATAAGTTTGGGGTGGAATCACTGTGTTCTATGAAACTGCACTGGTAAATTCGTCACCAACCGGATAGTTGAGGATATGGTGAAACAGACCTAGTCCTTCTTGACAGTAATTAATGAAAAAGGAAGATGGTCAGTGCTTCAAGCAGGAACAAAGAAGCATAATAGAGAGACATGCGAACCTATCCTCTGTAATGGAGGAAATGCCTCAAGCTAATGAGAGGCTAAACAAGCGCTGCTTGGGAGGCAACCCAAGGATAAGTATTTAAGTATTTAATTTCAGTATTTTATTTTCAGTATTTTGTTTTTCAATTAAACTATTGTACTTTTGAATTCCTTTATGTCATTTTCATCTATTAACCCTTATTCAAACTTACAAAAACTTAAATAACTGTTAGTTGTTTATTATCTAGTGCATGATACACTGTTATAGGTAAGATTGCGGCGAAGTAAGTTATAAATTCTGATGAGCCGAATTTCACGCCTTCATAAAGAAACCAAAGGTGATTGCTCTGAAATGCGAAGTTCGGGACACAGAGAGACGAGTGATGAAGCTGGTGACCGTGAGACAAGTGTTCAACTTTCAGATACCTAAGCCATGTGAGGATTTGAGCCAAATATTTCCAAACGGTATTACCACTTTCTTTCGAATTACTATGAGAGTACCGTGCACTTGTTTATTTTCTAGAACTTGCTCTAATTCTCTGCTGACTAGTTGATTTGATATTATATGCATTGAGGCAATTGTTTGTTATAACCCAGAGCCTTTTCAAGCCACCCTTTATATATTATTATCCTTTGCTAGCCAATTTGAGCCGTAATTATTATTATCCCTTTTGTTTCGGTGACAAACCACGATATAAGCCTATAGACCAGAAAAACAATGATTTACCCTCTTTGGAGTTAGGTAATAGTTCTCAAAGTCTTGGCAACAAAATAAGTTTGGGGTTGCTCATGGAGCTAGCAACGTCTAAGTTTGGGGTGGGTATACGGTGAACTATCACTACAAAAAAAAAGAAAAATGAAGAAAAATAAATGAAAAGAGACGGGAAAAACATCAAAAAAGATCCCTAAAAAAATAATCTCTTCAAAAAATGAATGATAAAAAAAAAAGGAAAAAAGAGCCAAAGGGCAAAAGAAAGAGCCAAAGGGCAAAAATAGTGATAGAAAAGAACCACACAAAGACACATCCGGTTCTTATTTTTCCAATACCAACACAAAAAGGCACCCTAAGGAACAAAGGTTGCGTACACAAAAAGGAACAACAAAGTAGAACTTAACTCCAATGTTTAGCCTACTATTCCCAAAAATGTCCTACCTTGACCTAAGCCACGTTATAACCCAGAAAAGACCTCCAATAATGCATGTATATTAAATTTTGACTGGTTGCTTAGAATTCTTGCAAGCCTATGGTAAAATGGCAGGTTGTACGATGATTGAGAGTTAACCCTTTCAATTATGAGCGAAAAACAAAAATGTGAGAGAGAGAAAAAGTTGAACATGGACTCTTGCAGACATTTGTCCGATTTGCTACCATTGACGTCTCCTGAGCCTAGCAGGACTGAGCATGATCGCTGCGGTAAGAAATCAGCGGTACCATTGCTGAAATATTAAGCAAGGTTGCGAAATTTCTATCATCTTTATTTATCTCTTATTTCTCTAACGATCTTGACTGACAGCATGTTACTTGAGGACAAGCAACAGTTTAAGTTTGGGGTTGTGATGACAAGAATTTCTACGTCATTTTTAGTATTATTATTTGTAGTAAAATGACCAAGACAGGACCAAATACGAAGGAAAACCTACAAAAGCAAGAAAAAGCATCAAGACAGAGTCCAAGATGCAAGAAGACAAGAAAAAGCCCAAAAAGTGAAGAAATACAGCATTCCATCGTAGCACGATGTGTGCTATCGTGCCACGATGAAAGCTCCTTGCACGCCAAGCAATCAGAAGAAATAAATCTTGAGAAAATCTTCCATCGCAGTACGATGCCAGACAACGCAGTACGATGATGTTACTTGGCGCCCAAGCTGATGAAATGCACAGGATCAGTTATAATTTTGAACTGAATCTTCACATCGGAGTACGATAGCCTTATCGTGCTGCGATGCCTTGCTGAGGCCCATTACGAAAACTATAAATAGAGCCTCCCACTCATTGTTTTATTCATTCAGAAATAGTAGAACACTCTCTACTATAAGGAGAGGTTCAGAGGAGCTCTATTGGGCATAGTTTTCTCCCCTTACGGGAAAACTAACTCAGCAAGGTATGATTTCTTTAGGCTTTTGTATTTAGGTTATAATTTCTTGTAATTTAAATATGTAGTCTTTATTATTTATGCCTTAGGTTGTGGTGGAGAAGATGAACTCCCCTACGAATATTTGGAGTCTGTGATTGAGTCTAAGTTATAATAAATGATATTTAGTAATTATGTTTGTTATTTACTTTCGTGCACTTTAATAACGTATTCTCGTAATCTGGCCGGATAAGCGGGAGCACCCATAGAATTGATATCAGGTTTTGACTTGTTATTAGTCCGGAACTCGTAGTAAATAATGCTAGGTGTATAGAGACGGTAACATCCTGAACTAGTCGTGAACTGAGCGGTTAGAGGAGGAATCATGCACTAGGTGTGATCTGAGCACTTAGAAGATGAACAGCCCGATACTAGGACCTAGAGGTTAATTGGTGAAGGTTATAATGCATGTTTATAAACAACTCACTTAGTAATTAAGGTATGTGACACTTCGAGGTTAGGCTCTCGTAGGTACCTTAGTTGTTAATGTAGGGAAACTTTAATAGACATAGTATAATAGTAAGGTATTACTACAACAAGGATAATTCACCGCCGAACATAATCTAAGTAACTATGTTATACACCGGTCATGCCAAATATGAAGAAGGGAGGGAGTCCAACCACCATACCTAGCCTCTATATTTCTTGAATCTATTATTTATACATTCTGCATTTATATTTCTGCAAAGCATTACGCTATTTTTATAAAACCTTTTTCCAAAAACCAAAGCGAATGCAAACTATCACAAGCTTAAATAACGCTAGTAAAGCTGCGGCACGATCCCTGTGGATACGAACTCATTCTAGACATCTAGAGTGTGAATTATTACTTGACGACAGACTGGTGCACTTGCCAGACCGTAGTCAAGATTTTGGCGCCGTTGCCGGGGATTGTGTTTACAAAGCATTACTAGATTTATTTAAGTTTGTCAAAAAAATTTCAAAAATACAAAAAAATGTAAAAATCAAAAAATCTTGTTGATGATTGTGGATTTTGATCTGTGAAAGTTCTGGCTAAGGATAAGTCTTGGTATTTAAGCGATCCGTTATGATCCACCTCACTTACCTGGGAATTTTCATAGTGACAAAGACACATGAGACTAACCAAAAATAGTTCCACAAGAAAAATATTTATCCAGTGCTACTGAGGTATTTGTTTAAAGTGCATGCAGACAGGTACTCAAGAGCTAAGGATTACAAAGGCCGGCAACAACAAAAATCAAAGACAGCGTTCTCACAGGAAAACTCTCAAAGTGATGAGAGATGGAGCAAATTGGAGAAGAGAAAGCTGCAACCAGAAGTCAATGGTCAGGAGGATCATTTGACTGAAGCTTCTACAAGAAGCAAGAGAAAAAAAAAGGGCTGTTTACAGAAATGGTTCGGATACACGGGAACCATTGAAAAGATGAGAAGAGAGAAAGGCCATCAAGGATGAACTACTACAGTCAGGAAAACCAGTCTGCAAAGTCACCTCAGGAGAACAACTTCTTCCTTGAAGAAAGAATCAAATAGAGAGACATGCACGAATATAAGTTTGGGGTGGAATCACTGTGTTCTATGAAACTGCACTGGTAAATTAGTCGCCAACCGGATAGTTGAGGATATGGTGAAACAGACCTAGTCCTTCTTGACAGTAATTAATGAAAAAGGAAGATGGTCAGTGCTTCAAGCAGGAACAAAGAAGCACAATAGAGAGACATGCGAACCTATCCTCTGTAATGGAGGAAATGCCTCAAGCTAATGAGAGGCTAAACAAGCGCTGCTTGGGAGGCAACCCAAGGATAAGTATTTAAGTATTTTATTTCAGTATTTTATTTTCATTATTTTGTTTTTCAATTAAACTATTGTACTTTTGAATTCCTTTATGTCATTTTCATCTATTAACCCTTATTCAAACTTACAAAAAATTAAATAACTGTTTGTTGTTTATTATCTAGTGCATGATACACTGTTATAGGTAAGATTGCGGCGAAGTAAGTTATAAATTCTGATGAGCCGAATTTCACGCCTTCATAAAGAAACCAAAGGTTATTGCTCTGAAATGCGAAGTTCGGGAGACAGAGAGACGAGTGATGAAGCTGGTGTCCGTGAGACAAGTGTTCAACTTTCAGATACCTAAGCCATGTGAGGATTTGAGCCAAATATTTCCAAACGGTATTACCACTTTCTTTCGAATTACTATGAGAGTACCGTGCACTTGTTTATTTTCTAGAACTTGCTCTAATTCTCTGCTGACTAGTTGATTTGATATTATATGCATTGAGGCAATTGTTTGTTATAACCCAGAGCCTTTTCAAGCCAGCCTTTATATATTATTATCCTTTGCTAGCCAATTTGAGCCGTAATTATTATTATCCCTTTTGTTTCGGTGACAAACCACGATATAAGCCTATAGACCATAAAAACAATGATTTACCCTCTTTGGAGTTAGGTAATAGTTCTCAAAGTCTTGGCAACAAAATAAGTTTGGGGTTGCTCATGGAGCTAGCAACGTCTAAGTTTGGGGTGGGTATACGGTGAACTATCACTACAAAAAAAAAGAAAAATGAAGAAAAATAAATGAAAAGAGACGGGAAAAACATCAAAAAAGATCCCTAAAAAAATAGTCTCTTCAAAAAATGAATGATAAAAAAAAAGGAAAAAAGAGCCAAAGGGCAAAAGAAAGAGCCAAAGGGCAAAAATAGTGATAGAAAAGAACCACACAAAGACACATCCGGTTCTTATGTTTCCAATACCAACACAAAAAGGCACCCTAAGGAACAAAGGTTGCGTACACAAAAAGGAACAACAAAGTAGAACTTAACTCCAATGTTTAGCCTACTATTCCCAAAAATGTCCTACCTTGACCTAAGCCACGTTATAACCCTGAAAAGACCTCCAATAATGCATGTATATTAAATTTTGACTGGTTGCTTAGAATTCTTGCAAGCCTATGGTAAAATGGCAGGTTGTACGATGATTGAGAGCTAACCCTTTCAATTATGAGCGAAAAACAAAAATGTGAGAGAGAGAAAAAGTTGAACATGGACTCTTGCAGACATTTGTCCGATTTGCTACCATTGACGTCTCCTGAGCCTAGCAGGACTGAGCATGATCGCTGCGGTAAGAAATCAGCGGTACCATTGCTGAAATATTAAGCAAGGTTGCGAAATTTCTATCATCTTTATTTATCTCTTATTTCTCTAACGATCTTGACTGACAGCATGTTACTTGAGGACAAGCAACAGTTTAAGTTTGGGGTTGTGATGACAAGAATTTCTACGTCATTTTTAGTATTATTATTTGTAGTAAAATGACCAAGACAGGACCAAATACGAAGGAAAACCTACAAAATCAAGAAAAAGCATCAAGACAGAGTCCAAGATGCAAGAAGACAAGAAAAAGCCCAAAAAGTGAAGAAATACAGCATTCCATCGTAGCACGATGTGTGCTATCGTGCCACGATGAAAGCTCCTTGCACGCCAAGCAATCAGAAGAAATAAATCTTGAGAAAATCTTCCATCGCAGTACGATGCCAGACAACGCAGTACGATGATGTTACTTGGCGCCCAAGCTGATGAAATGCACAGGATCAGTTATAATTTTGAACTGAATCTTCACATCGCAGTACGATGGCCTTATCGTGCTGCGATGCCTTGCTGAGGCCCATTACGAAAACTATAAATAGAGCCTCCCACTCATTGTTTTATTCATTCAGAAATAGTAGAACACTCTCTACTATAAGGAGAGGTTCAGAGGAGCTCTATTGGGCATAGTTTTCTCCCCTTACGGGAAAACTAACTCAGCAAGGTATGATTTCTTTAGGCTTTTGTATTTAGGTTATAATTTCTTGTAATTTAAATATGTAGTCTTTATTATTTATGCCTTAGGTTGTGGTGGAGAAGATGAACTCCCCTACGAATATTTGGAGTCTGTGATTGAGTCTAAGTTATAATAAATGATATTTAGTAATTATGTTTGTTATTTACTTTCGTGCACT
Source organism: Trifolium repens (assembly GCA_030408175.1). Classification (NCBI taxonomy): domain Eukaryota; kingdom Viridiplantae; phylum Streptophyta; class Magnoliopsida; order Fabales; family Fabaceae; genus Trifolium; species Trifolium repens. Next base: position 31,733,423 of record CP125845.1, on the reverse strand, counting down.
TTAATAACGTATTCTCGTAATCTGGCCGGATAAGCGGGAGCACCCATAGAATTGATATCAGGTTTTGACTTGTTATTAGTCCGGAACTCATAGTAAATAATGCTAGGTGTATAGAGACGGTAACATCCTGAACTAGTCGTGAACTGAGCGGTTAGAGGAGGAATCATGCACTAGGTGTGATCTGAGCACTTAGAAGATGAACAGCCCGATACAAGGACCTAGAGGTTAATTGGTGAAGGTTATAATGCATGTTTATAAACAACTCACTTAGTAATTATGGTATGTGACACTTCGAGGTTAGGCTCTCGTAGGTACCTTAGTTGTTAATGTAGGGAAACTTTAATAGACATAGTATAATAGTAAGGTATTACTACAACAAGGATAATTCACCGCCGAACATAATCTAAGTAACTATGTTATACACCGGTCATGCCAAATATGAAGAAGGGCGGGAGTCCAACCACCATACCTAGCCTCTATATTTCTTGAATCTATTATTTATACATTCTGCATTTATATTTCTGCAAAGCATTACACTATTTTTATAAAACCTTTTTCCAAAAACCAAAGCGAATGCAAACTATCACAAGCTTAAATAACGATAGTAAAGCTGCGGCACGATCCCTGTGGATACGAACTCATTCTAGACATCTAGAGTGTGAATTATTACTTGACGACAGATTGGTGCACTTGCCAGACCGTAGTCAAGTTTTTGGCGCCGTTGCCGGGGATTGTGTTTACAAAGCATTACTAGATTTATTTAAGTTTGTCAAAAAAATTTCAAAAATACAAAAAAATTTAAAAATCAAAAAATCTTGTTGATGATTGTGGATTTTGATCTGTGAAAGTTCTGGCTAAGGATAAGTCTTGGTATTTAAGCGATCCGTTATGATCCACCTCACTTACCTGGGAATTTTCATAGTGACAAAGACACATGAGACAAACCAAAAATAGTTCCACAAGAAAAATATTTATCCAGTGCTACTGAGGTATTTGTTTAAAGTGCATGCAGACAGGTACTCAAGAGCTAAGGATTACAAAGGCTGGCAACAACAAAAATAAAAGACAGCGTTCTCACAGGAAAACTCTCAAAGTGAGGAGAGATGGAGCAAATTGGAGAAGAGAAAGCTGCAACCAGAAGTCAATGGTCAGGAGGATCATCTGATTGAAGCTTCTACAAGAAGCAAGAGAAAAAAAAAGGGCTGTTTACAGAAATGGTTCGGATACACGGGAACCATTGAAAAGATGAGAAGAGAGAAAGGCCATCAAGGATGAACTACTACAGTCAGGAAAACCAGTCTGCAAAGTCACCTCAGGAGAACAACTTCTTCCTTGAAGAAATAATCAAATAGAGAGACATGCATGAATATAAGTTTGGGGTGGAATCACTGTGTTCTATGAAACTGCACTGGTAAATTAGTCGCCAACCGGATAGTTGAGGATATGGTGAAACAGACCTAGTCCATCTTGACAGTAATTAATGAAAAAGGAAGATGGTCAGTGCTTCAAGCAGGAACAAAGAAGCACAATAGAGAGACATGTGAACCTATCCTCTGTAATGGAGGAAATGCCTCAAGCTAATGAGAGGCTAAACAAGCGCTGCTTGGGAGGCAACCCAAGGATAAGTATTTAAGTATTTAATTTCAGTATTTTATTTTCAGTATTTTGTTTTTCAATTAAACTATTGTACTTTTGAATTCCTTTATGTCATTTTCATCTATTAACCCTTATTCAAACTTACAAAAAATTAAATAACTGTTTGTTGTTTATTATCTAGTGCATGATACACTGTTATAGGTAAGATTGCGGCGAAGTAAGTTATAAATTCTGATGAGCCGAATTTCACGCCTTCATAAAGAAACCAAAGGTGATTGCTCTGAAATGCGAAGTTCGGGAGACAGAGAGACGAGTGATGAAGCTGGTGTCCGTGAGACAAGTGTTCAACTTTCAGATACCTAAGCCATGTGAGGATTTGAGCCAAATATTTCCAAACGGTATTACCACTTTCTTTCGAATTACTATGAGAGTACCGTGCACTTGTTTATTTTCTAGAACTTGCTCTAATTCTCTGCTGACTAGTTGATTTGATATTATATGCATTGAGGCAATTGTTTGTTATAACCCAGAGCCTTTTCAAGCCAGCCTTTATATATTATTATCCTTTGCTAGCCAATTTGAGCCGTAATTATTATTATCCCTTTTGTTTCGGTGACAAACCACAATATAAGCCTATAGACCATAAAAACAATGATTTACCCTATTTGGAGTTAGGTAATAGTTCTCAAAGTCTTGGCAACAAAATAAGTTTGGGGTTGCTCATGGAGCTAGCAACGTCTAAGTTTGGGGTGGGTATACGGTGAACTATCACTACAAAAAACAGAAAAATGAAGAAAAATAAATGAAAAGAGACGGGAAAAACATCAAAAAAGATCCCTAAAAAAATAGTCTCTTCAAAAAATGAATGATAAAAAAAAAAAGGAAAAAAGCGCCAAAGGGCAAAAGAAAGAGCCAAAGGGCAAAAATAGTGATAGAAAAGAACCACACAAAGACACATCCGATTCTTATGTTTCCAATACCAACACAAAAAGGCACCCTAAGGAACAAAAGTTGCGTACACAAAAAGGAACAACAAAGTAGAACTTAACTCCAATGTTTAGCCTACTATTCCCAAAAATGTCCTACCTTGACCTAAGCCACGTTATAACCCTGAAAAGACCTCCAATGATGCATGTATATTAAATTTTGACTGGTTGCTTAGAATTCTTGCAAGCCTATGGTAAAATGGCAGGTTGTACGATGATTGAGAGCTAACCCTTTCAATTATGAGCGAAAAACAAAAATGTGAGAGAGAGAAAAAGTTGAACATGGACTCTTGAGCCTAGCAGGACTGAGCATGATCGCTGCGGTAAGAAATCAGCGGTACCATTGCTGAAATATTAAGCAAGGTTGTGAAATTTCTATCATCTTTATTTATCTCTTATTTCTCTAACGATCTTGACTGACAGCATGTTACTTGAGGACAAGCAACAGTTTAAGTTTGGGGTTGTGATGACAAGAATTTCTACGTCATTTTTAGTATTATTATTAGTAGTAAAATGACCAAGATAGGACCAAATACGAAGGAAAACCTACAAAAGAAAGAAAAAGCATCAAGACAGAGTCCAAGATGCAAAAAGACAAGAAAAAGCCCAAAAAGTGAAGAAATACAGCATTCCATCGCAGCACGATGTGTGCTATCGTGCCACGATGAAAGCTCCTTGCACGCCAAGCAATCAGAAGAAATAAATCTTGAGAAAATCTTCCATCGCAGTACGATGCCATACAACGCAGTACGATGATGTTACTTGGCGCCCAAGCTGATGAAATGCACAGGATCAGTTATAATTTTGAACTGAATCTTCACATCGCAGTACGATGGCCTTATCGTGCTGTGATGCCTTGCTGAGGCCCATTACGAAAAATATAAATAGAGCCTCCCACTCATTTTTTTATTCATTCAGAAATAGTAGAACACTCTCTACTATAAGGAGAGGTTCAGAGGAGCTCTATTGGGCCCATTAGTTTTGTATTTAGGTTATAATTTCTTGTAATTTAAATATGTAGTCTTTATTATTTATGCCTTAGGTTGTGGTGGAGAAGATGAACTCCCCTACGAATATTTGGAGTGTAAGACCCAAGATTTCATTGTATAGTTGGTTTTAGGAAAAGTAGGGTTTCGATGTGTTCATGTGGTGAAACATCGTGTAATTATAGGATTTTGCTGTAATTGAGTCTGTTTGGTGCTCGTGCGCTGTAAAGGCACAGACTTTTGTCTTGTAATCCTCTTTTGTGAATAAGAAGGTTGATGTGGATTCAGAATAACGAGTTTAGGATTATTCTTGTTTTTGGAAAAACGAGTAGGATTTTACCCGCTGATGTAAAATTTTACTGCGTCTGTTTTAAGTGAGGTTTCGGATGGGAGTTTTATATATCTGCGTGAGTGAGGTTATGTTCTGAGAATAATTTTCCAAGGTGTGGAAGAAAATTTCAGTCGCGGAAAAAGATTCGACGATAAGTTTTGGAAATGTTTAACGATAGACGTTCTTGCCGTAGTTTTTCTGTTTTTCTGAGTTCGTCGCGACGCGCGAGAGCTGAATACGTGTCTTGTTATGGAAGAGTTGATAAAATCTTGTGATTTTTCATAAAGCAAATTGATCCAATGGCTAGGGTTTAAGCTTGGACTTTTGACTTTGATCCAAGAGTGGATTGGCTATCAAGAGCTTTTGTCATAGTAAGGAGGTTTGATGACTTTTGTAACTTAAGAAAATCACAAAATTCTCTCTTCTTCTTTCTCTCTTCCACGTGAAACTCCATTACTTTCTAACCTTCACAAATTTTCAATTCTTCACCATTTGTGTCCATTTCAAGCTTGGGAGCTTTGTGGAATTGTTGTAGAGAATCACTTGCTTAAGGTAACCACTCTTTTCCTTCCCTTATTGTTGGTTCAAACTCTTGGGGTTATGAGTTTTAGATTATGTTCATGAGATGAAAATGTTAGGAATTGATTCTTGTTCCATGGAAGTTGTTTATGAGGGTTAGACTAGCATGTTTAGGCCTTGTGGTTTTGTTTTCCATGAGCTTATGAGTTTCATGAGATTGTGTCCTTGTTAGGGTTTTGTGAGAAAATTATATTGATCAAGAACATGAGTTAGAGTTTATATTTTGTGAAAATGATGTTGTCTTTGAGCCTTTGGGCAAAATGGATATTTGGTTTTGAGTTTTGTTTTTGAAAATGTGATGAAAAAATATTTGGAGTTTTGGAAAGTCTTGGAAAAAATTATACTCCTAAGTGTTTTTCGGAACTTAAAAATGGTTTGTTTTTGTACCTTGAAAAAGTGTTGGGAACTAATAGAATCAAACTAGGCTTGGTTAGGAAAGTTATGTGTGAGTTGCTGTTTTTGCTGTCATAACCTGGTGTACTCGCCGGGCGAGAGTGAACTCGCCAGGGCGAGCGTCACAGGCCATGAACTCGCCAGGGCGAGCTCCACAGCGAGCGAGACCTGTCTTCTCTGACTTCACTCGCCACCAACTCGCCAGGGCGAGCCCTGAGAGTTGAATTTTTGGTTTCTGATTTCTAAACTTGGTTTTTAGCTTTCTAATCCCATTTTATTAATTTATGGAAGTGGTTGGGATTGGGAACGGGTTTTTCGGGTACTCGGAAAGTACGTAACTTGTAACGCAACAAAACGGCCATTTTGCATTTCAAATTATTTAAGACTTTTGCCAATTGTTTTGGGTCCTAAAAATAGTACAAATAACTCATGGGTATTGATCAATATGGTGGATTTTGGTATGGTATCCGAAAGAGTGAATTTTCCTTAGGAACCTTTAGGTTTTTGGGGTTTTGGTTTAGTTTCAATACGATTGGTTGGAAAACAATGTATTGATAATACGCTGCTTGTTTTAGGAAGCGCATTGTGTTGTTTGGACGAGATTTAGTAAACGGAAGATTGCCGAGGTAAGGGCTCCACTTTATTTCCGTCTTTTAAAACGGTTATGACATGCTTGGTCTTGCTGTTTATGCATTTGCTGTGTGCTTTGGCATGTTTGTACTTATGTATTCTCGTTGATGAGAACGTGGTTATAAATACGTGTGCAATTTACATATGATTAAGAAAATGTATGTATGTTGTGATGGTTTGTACATAGGCTTTAGGCTATGTGATTGTTTGCATGAGCATATATGAATGCGTGCGTCGGATAGGACTACGCGGGGATTTTGTCTGTGTGACTATCCTGTATATGCCAAAGAGAATATATGCCATGCATTTCATAGTTGTGTGCCTAGGTGTATGTCTGTGTGACTTTGCCTACGTACCGGGCGTTTGTCTGTGTGGCTTCGCCAAATCCTACTGGATTTTATTGAGTTGGTGGTTGTCTGTGTGACTCACCCGGTGTTATCCCACCGTGATTGTTTTGGTATTGTCGGAGTGACTCTACCTGGTGTTATCCCACCAATAGTAGGAGGTGTTATTCCACCTGAGACCTACGCCTTCTATAGAGAGGTTGAATTCCGGAATTTAAAATCATGCATGTGGCAAACCGGAGAGGTTGTCACACCCATTGTAGAAGTCTGCATTAGGATTAGTGATTTATTTATATAAGCCCGTTGGTGGGAACTACTTTTGAGATTAAGAGCTTTCTCTTGTGTATGTGGAAATTTGCTATGTGTACATCTTTCGCACCGATTATATATATACATACTTTTATTTTGTGGTGACCCTTTCTTTCATTTGCGGGCTCATCCCACCCAGATGATGGGTTAGGTCGTGGTGACGACGGTGGCTGTTCCAGGCCCCAGTGAGATGTTGGAGCTTTAGCTTAGTTAGACTATGCGCCGGTGTGGGTTGTACACCGTGCTTTTTGGGTTTAGGCATAGGATTCTAACTTGTTTTGTTGTAAGTATTTGAATACTTAGACTTGGATTGTAATTATTCAGGAATACACTTTGCTTGTCGAAGCACCTTATGGTAATGAGTTCTTTTGTATATTTGAATGCCGGCTCATTTAAAATCTTTTATGCGTAACTCTGATGTGTACAAAAAAAAAATTAATGCCTTTTCTGGCCTTGAAAAACGGGTCGTTACAATTGGTATCAGAGCCCGACTTTAAATCTTCAAAGGGAAAGTGTATACTTGAGTCGTTAGTCCAGAGTCGGTTAGAACATAGCTAGAGTAGTGGCAGTTCTAGTGTTTGTTCTGTGTCGGGTTATGAGTTAGTAGCCGTTGTATGAGATTTTCTATTGAGACTCAGAAATGTTTGGATAAGGAATCTAATCAGAATTGGTATTATGCAGAATAGAATGCCTCCAAGAAGGGCACCTACAGCACCTATGGCGGACAATGTTGATATATATCAAATGGCTTATGCCATGAATACAATGTCAGCGGCTGTGACTGCTCAGAGCCATGCTAAGGCGCAGAGGGATCTGGAAAAGCGAGAAAGGGAATTACTTGCTGCTGGATCTAGACTTCTTTCAAGTTTCAACCACCAAACTCCTCCAAAGTTTAATGGGGAGGGAGGTCCGGAAACTGCTGATTTATGGCTTCAATCTGTGGAGAGAATATTCGGGGCAATTCATTGTATTGAAGCATATGCCAAGAAGTTTGAATCACTATCCCGTTTCTTCCGCTTCTTTAGGGATGGGATAGATGAGGTTTATATGTGCCGTCGCTTCCAAGATGGACTGAGGTACGAACTGCAAGATGCGGTTGTGCCATTGGGTATCCGACAGTTTCAAGTGTTGGTAGAAAAATGTCAAGAGGTGGAAGACATGAGGAATAAGCGGGTGAACCGTCAAGGGAATTTGAGTGCTGGGGGACCAAGTCGTTCAAGTGGTCCGAGTCAACGTCAGAATAGTGGGAGGCAAGGGAATAAGCCGTATAACCGTCCTCAACATAGTAAAGGACCGGGTAGAACGGTGAGTCAAGGGAACCGAGGGAGGTCAAGTGGTGACAAGTTGTTTTGTTTCAATTGTGGGACGGAAGGTCACTATGCTAGTGAGTGTGATCAGCCACGAAAAGGAGAACTCTGCTTTAACTGCAAGAAGCCGGGTCACCTGGCTAGAGATTGCAAAGTCCCAAGGGCCGGGCCGTCGGCGAATGCGGCACAAGGCGCACAGGGTGCCAGACCTGCGGCAAAGGCACGTGCTTACTGTATGGGCACTGAGTTGAGTGGGCAGGCTAGCAATGCCATCCACGAGAGCTGTCACATCGCAGGTAATTCTTTAACTACTTTGATTGACACGGGGGCAACCCACTCATTCATATCTTTGGCTTGTGCAAATCGTTTGAGTTTGAATGTTTCTATGCTTCCGTTTGATTTGAATGTCTTGACTCCTGCTAAGGATTTGGTGGTAAATACTGCATGTTTGCATTGTTTGGTAGTAATCCAGAATAGGGATTTTCTGGTCAATTTGGTGTGTCTACCGCTCTTATCTCTCGAGATCATCCTCAGGATGGATTGGTTGTCCTATCATTATGTAATTCTAGATTGTGCTCGGAAATTGGTTTTCTTTCCCGAGCCAGGTGTGCGAAGGTACTTGTCTGCAAATCGGCTTTCTCTGGTTATGTGTAATGGAGAACCTGAGATAGTTTCACTTGCTAGTTTAAGAGTGACGTCGGAGATCCGAATTGGGGAATTTCGAGTGGTTCAAGATTTCCAAGATGTATTTCCATCGGAGATTCCAGCTTTTCCTCCGTGTAGAGAGGTGGAATTCTTTATTGATTTGCAACCGGGTACGGGTCCGATTTCAGAATCAGCTTATCGGATGGCTCCAGCCGAGTTGGTAGAGTTGAAAAGTCAGATTGAGGACTTGTTGGAGAAGGGTTTCATAAGGCCTAGTGTGTCGCCTTGGGGAGCACCGGTCTTATTGGTTAAGAAGAAGGATGGAAAATCTCGACTGTGTGTGGATTATCGGAAGCTTAATAAGGTGACTGTCAAGAACCGATATCCATTGCCACGAATTGATGATTTGATGGATCAGTTGAAGGGAGCCTCAGTGTTTTCAAAGATTGACTTAAAATCTGGTTATCACCAGATAAGAGTACGAGATGAGGATATTCAGAAGACGGCGTTTAGGACGCGGTATGGGCACTATGAGTTTTTAGTGATGCCGTTTGGAGTGACGAATGCACCTGCTATCTTTATGGCCTACATGAATCGGATATTCCACTCATTCTTGGACAAGTTTGTAGTGGTATTTATTGATGACATTTTAGTGTATTCGAAGAGTGAAGAGGAACATGTAGAGCTTCTTCGTCTAGTATTGCAAGTTTTGCGGGAATGTAAGCTGTATGCAAACCCGTCAAAGTGTGACTTTTGGTTGAAAGAGGTGAATTTCCTTGGCCATGTTATATCAAAAGAGGGAATAGCCGTGGATTCAGCCAAGATTGATACGGTACTTTCATGGAAGCAGCCTCAAACAGTGACTGATGTGAGGAGTTTTGTGGGTTTGGCCGGTTATTACCGGAGATTCATTGAAGGTTTCGCTAAGATTGTGGCGCCAATGACACAGCTTACGCGAAAAGATCAACCTTTTGCTTGGACTGAGAAGTGCGAGTCGAGTTTCAAGTTGTTGAAAGAACGGTTGACGACTTCACCAGTCTTGGTATTACCGCAGTCGGATGAAGCGTATGAGGTTTACTGTGATGCTTCTCATCAAGGGTTGGGTTGTGTGTTGATGCAACACAAGAGAGCAGTGGCTTATGCGTCAAGACAGCTGAAAGTGCATGAAAAGAATTATCCTACGCACGATTTGGAGCTTGCGGCCGTTGTTTTTGCATTGAAGATTTGGAGACATCATCTTTATGGTTGTACTTTCGTCGTGTTTAGTGACCATAAAAGTCTCAAGTACTTGTTTGATCAGAAAGAGCTAAATATGCAACAGAGGAGATGGATGGAAACATTGAAAGATTTTGATTTCACCTTAGAATACCATCCTGGAAAGGCTAATGTGGTAGCCGATGCTTTGAGTAGAAAGAGTGTGTCGGTTTGTTCGGCACAAATGGCTAGTCAACAAGAGTTACTGAGAGAGTTTCGTGACTTGCACTTGGAAGTTGAGTTCGCACATGGGAATATGAGGTTGGGTATGATTACCATTTCGAATGGACTATTGGAGGACATTGCTAGTTGTCAAAATGACGAATTCCTCTTGGAGAAAAGAGCGTTGATAGTTCGGGAGACCAACCGAGATTTCAAAGTGGGACCGGATAATATCTTGAGATGTCAAGGTAGGGTGTGTGTGCCCGAAGCTATGGACTTGAGAAACACCATTCTAGGGGAGGCACACAAGAGTAAACTTAGTATACATCCCGGAGCAACAAAGATGTATCAAGACTTGAGGCATGATTTCTGGTGGCCGGGTATGAAGAAAGATATGGCTGAGTATGTGGCATCGTGTCTGACTTGTCAGAAGGCGAAGATTGAGCATCAAAGACCCGCAGGGATGCTGCAGTCATTAGATATCCCCGAGTGGAAGTGGGATAGCATTTCTATGGATTTCATCACTGGTTTACCTAAGACCAGGAGGAAGCATGATTCCATTTGGGTGATAGTGGATCGTTTGACTAAGTCCGCTCATTTTCTACCGGTAAGGACTACGGATACGGCGGCAAAGTTGACCGATATTTACATTGCGGAGATTGTGAGGTTACATGGGATTCCGTCAAGTATAGTGTCGGATCGAGACCCAAAGTTTACTTCACACTTTTGGAAGACTTTGCATGAGGCGTTGGGGATGAAACTGAGATTGAGTTCCGCCTATCATCCTCAGACAGATGGGCAGACCGAGAGAACCAATCAATCTTTGGAAGATTTGTTGAGAGCATGTGTATTGGATGATCGTGGAAGCTGGGACGACGTGTTACCCTTGATAGAATTCACGTACAACAACAGTTTCCACGCGAGTATCGGAATGGCACCATACGAGGCTTTGTATGGGAGAAGATGTCAGACTCCTTTGTGTTGGTACCAAGATGGGGAGAGTATTATAGTAGGACCGGAAATGGTACAACATACGACGGACAAGGTCCGAAGGATAAGGGCAATGATGAAAGTTGCTCAAGATCGCCAGAAAAGTTATGCGGATAAGCGTCGGAGGCCTCTAGAGTTTGAAGAGGGAGATCATGTATTTCTTCGTGTTAATCCAACAACTGGCGTTGGAAGGGCATTGAAAGCGAGGAAGTTGACTCCAAAGTTTATAGGGCCTTATCAGATTTTGGAACGGATTGGAAAGGTAGCTTACCGGATCGCGTTGCCACCGGTACTATCTTTGATTCATGACGTATACATCGGATCCGTCACATGTGATCGTACCAAATGACATCCAACTGAGGGATAACTTGTCATTTGAAGTTCCGCATATCAAGATTGCGGATAGGAAGATGAAGCGTCTGAGAACGAAGGAGATACCTTTGGTGAAGGTAATATGGAACGAAGCTACAGGAGATACCACCAGGGAGCTCGAGAGTAAGATGAAAGAGTTGTACCCCAGTTTGTTTGACGACGTCTAAGTTTCGAGGACGAAACTTCTTTTAGGGGGGTAGTATTGTAAGACCCAAGATTTCATTGTATAGTTGGTTTTAGGAAAAGTAGGGTTTCGATGTGTTCATGTGGTGAAACATCGTGTAATTATAGGATTTTGCTGTAATTGAGTCTGTTTGGTGCTCGTGTGCTGTAAAGGCACAGACTTTTGTCTTGTAATCCTCTTTTGTGAATAAGAAGGTTGATGTGGATTCAGAATAACGAGTTTTGGATTATTCTTGTTTTTGGAAAAACGAGTAGGATTTTACCCGCTGATGTAAAATTTTACTGCGTCTGTTTTAAGTGAGGTTTCGGATGGGAGTTTTATATATCTGCGTGAGTGAGGTTATGTTCTGAGAATAATTTTCCAAGGTGTGGAAGAAAATTACAGTCGCGGAAAAAGATTCGACGATAAGTTTTGGAAATGTTTAACGATAGATGTTCTTGCCGTAGTTTTTCTGTTTTTGTGAGTTTCGTTCGTCGCGACGCGCGAGAGCTGAATACGTGTCTTGTTATGGAAGAGTTGATAAAATCTTGTGATTTTTCATAAAGCAAATTGATCCAATGGCTAGGGTTTAAGCTTGGACTTTTGACTTTGGTCCAAGAGTGGATTGGCTATCAAGAGCTTTTGTCATAGTAAGGAGGTTTGATGACTTTTGTAACTTAAGAAAATCACGAAATTCTCTCTTCTTCTTTCTCTCTTCCACGTGAAACTCCATTACTTTCTAACCTTCACAAATTTTAAATTCTTCACCATTTGTGTCCATTTCAAGCTTGGGAGCTTTGTGGAATTGTTGTTGAGAATCACTTGCTTAAGGTAACCACTCTTTTCCTTCCCTTATTGTTGGTTCAAACTCTTGGGGTTATGAGTTTTAGATTATGTTCATGAGATGAAAATGTTAGGAATTGATTCTTGTTCCATGGAAGTTGTTTATGAGGGTTAGACTAGCATGTTTAGGCCTTGTGGTTTTGTTTTCCATGAGCTTATGAGTTTCATGAGATTGTGTCCTTGTTAGGGTTTTGTGAGAAAATTATATTGATCAAGAACATGAGTTAGAGTTTATATTTTGTGAAAATGATGTTGTCTTTGAGCCTTTGGGCAAAATGGATATTTGGTTTTGAGTTTTGTTTTTGAAAATGTGATGAAAAAATATTTGGAGTTTTGGAAAGTCTTGGAAAAAATTATACTCCTAAGTGTTTTTGGGAACTTAAAAATGGTTTGTTTTTGTGCCTTGAAAAAGTGTTGGGAACTAATAGAATCAAACTAGGCTTGGTTAGGAAAGTTATGTGTGAGTTGTTGTTTTTGCTGTCATAACCTGGTGTACTCACCGGGCGAGAGTGAACTCGCCAGGGCGAGCGTCACAGGCCATGAACTCGCCAGGGCGAGCTCCACAGCGTGCGAGACCTGTCTTCTATGACTTCACTCGCCACCAACTCGCCAGGGCGAGCCCTGAGAGTTGAATTTTTGGTTTCTGATTTCTAAACTTGGTTTTTAGCTTTCTAATCCCTTTTTATTAATTTATGGAAGTGGTTGGGATAGGGAACGGGTTTTTCGGGTACTCGGAAAGTACGTAACTTGTAATGCAACAAAACGGCCATTTTGCATTTCAAATTATTTAAGACTTTTGCCAATTGTTTTGGGTCCTAAAAATAGTACAAATAACTCATGGGTATTGATCAATATGGTGGATTTTGGTATGGTATCCCAAAGAGTGAATTTTCCTTAGGAACCTTTAGGTTTTTGGGGTTTTGGTTTAGTTTCAATACGATTGGTTGGAAAACAATGTATTGATAATACGCTGCTTGTTTTAGGAAGCGCATTGTGTTGTTTGGACGAGATTTAGTAAACGGAAGATTGCCGAGGTAAGGGCTCCACTTTATTTCCGTCTTTTAAAATGGTTACGACATGCTTGGTCTTGCTGTTTATGCATTTGCTGTGTGCTTTGGCATGTTTGTACTTATGTATTCTCGTTGATGAGAACGTGGTTATAAATACGTGTGCAATTTACATATGATTAAGAAAATGTATGTATGTTGTGATGGTTTGTACATAGGCTTTAGGCTATGTGATTGTTTGCATGAGCATATATGAATGCGTGCGTCGGATAGGACTACGCGGGGATTTTGTCTGTGTGACTATCCTGTATATGCCAAAGAGAATATATGCCATGCATTTCATAGTTGCGTGCCTTGGTGTATGTCTGTGTGACTTTGCCTACGTACCGGGCGTTTGTCTGTGTGGCTTCGCCAAATCCTACTGGATTTTATTGAGTTGGTGGTTGTCTGTGTGACTCACCCGGTGTTATCCCACCGTGATTGTTTTGGTATTGTCGGAGTGACTCTACCTGGTGTTATCCCACCAATAGTAGGAGGTGTTATTCCACCTGAGACCTACGCCTTCTATAGAGAGGTTGAATTCCGGAATTTAAAATCATGCATGTGGCAAACCGGAGAGGTTGTCACACCCATTGTAGAAGTCTGCATTAGGATTGGTGATTTATTTATATAAGCCTGTTGGTGGGAAATACTTTTGAGATTAAGAGCTTTCTCTTGTGTATGTGGAAATTTGCTTTGTGTACATCTTTCGCACCGATTATATATATACATGCTTTTATTTTGTGGTGACCCTTTCTTTCATTTGCGGGCTCATCCCACGCAGATGATGGGTTAGGTCGTCGTGACGACGGTGGCTGTTCCAGGCCCCAGTGAGATGTTGGAGCTTTAGCTTAGTTAGACTATGCGCCGGTGTGGGTTGTACACCGTGCTTTTTGGGTTTAGGCATAGGATTCTAACTTGTTTTGTTGTAAGTATTTGAATACTTAGACTTGGATTGTAATTATTTAGGAATACACTTTGCTTGTCGAAGCACCTTATGGTAATGAGTTCTTTTGTATATTTGAATGCCGGCTCATTTAAAATCTTTTATGCGTAACTCTGATGTGTACAAAAAAAAAAATGAATGCCTTTTCTGGCCTTGAAAAACGGGTCGTTACATGGAGTCTGTGATTGAGTCTAAGTTATAATAAATGATATTTAGTAATTATGTTTGTTATTTACTTTCGTGCACTTTAATAGCGTATTCTCGTAATCTGGCCGGATAAGCGGGAGCGCCCATAGAATTGATATCAGGTTTTGACTTGTTATTAGTCCGGAACTCGTAGTAAATAATGCTAGGTGTATAGAGACGGTAACATCCTGAACTAGTCGTGAACTGAGCGGTTAGAGGAGGAATCATGCACTAGGTGTGATCTGAGCACTTAGAAGATGAACAGTCCGATACTAGGACCTAGAAGTTAATTGGTGAAGGTTATAATGCATGTTTATAAACAACTCACTTAGTAATTAAGGTATGTGACACATCGAGGTTAGACTCTCGTAGGTACCTTAGTTGTTAATGTAGGGAAACTTTAATAGACATAGTGTAATAGTAAGGTATTACTACAACAAGGATAATTCACCGCCGAACATAATCTAAGTAACTATGTTATACACCGGTCATGCCAAATATGAAGAAGGGAGGGAGTCCAACCACCAAACCTAGCCTCTATATTTCTTGAATCTATTATTTATACATTCTGCATTTATATTTCTGCAAAGCATTACGCTATTTTTATAAAACCTTTTTCCAAAAACCAAAGCGAATGCAAACTATCACAAGCTTAAATAACGCTAGTAAAGCTGCGGCACGATCCCTGTGGATACGAACTCATTCTAGACACCTAGAGTGTGAATTATTACTCGACGACAGACTGGTGCACTTGCCAAACCGTAGTCAGATGTGCTACCTAATGTGTTAACATCATGGTCATACTATAACTTGATGAACAAGGTAAATAAAGTGCAGAAGGTAAATAACACAATGAGTTTGTTAACCCAGTTCGGCGCAAACAACAACCTACGTCTGGGGGAATATCAATCCAGGGAGGAATCCACTATGATAGTTTTAATTCAAAGTCTTCAGCAAACGCCCCGTTTATAACTTATCACTTAAACACTACTCATGCTAATTCTACTTAAGAACTCCTAAGTATGAGAACCTCTGCTCACTCCCCCTCAACCTCACAACTGTGAGGATTTTCCAATTAAAGAACAAACTCAATAATGGAGAACCTCTCCTAAACTAAAGAACCAACTCGTGCTTCAAAGCTTTGAGTGATTCACAATAACTCTGTGCTTAAAAGCTTAAGAGCAACCCTCAGTCTTATTTCTTGTTTCAATGGAAGCAAGAAAAAAGGCACACAATTAAAAGACTGAAACCTTAATGATACTTTTCGTAATCTATGTTTCAGTGAATAAAATAGGTCTTCAGTGTGAAGAAGATGTTTTTCATCTACCTTAGCTTAGTTTTGATGAAGATAAAAGCTTATCAATGAAGAATGATCAAAGAAGAAAAAGATTGGAATCAAGTATCAAGATTGTATAAACTTTGGATTTTAAGAGATTTGATCATGTATTAATAAGGTACCGATGACAATTCATTCATGAATAGACTTTAAGTGCTCAATCTCGCTTCATCTAAATGATTTTTATTCAAATGTAATTTTGCATACAAATATTTTGTCAAGCATAAAAATCTCTAAAGCAAAGCTATACAATAAGCTGAATTTTGAAAAAAGCTATCTTCGACTTTATAAATCAGTTACTCCGTTAACTGGTTTAAAAGGCCCGTTGCTGTTTGTAATTTGAAAACAGTGCAACGTTTGAATTTTAAAAACAGAATCTTTTATATCAAGTGTCCATTGCGACCGATTTAAAATATCCTAGAGAGAATGTAAAATTGTGTTTTTTGATGAATCATTGTTCTAAACTATTGCAAACCTTCATGAAAATGTCTCAAACTTTTGCATCAATTTCATAAAGGTTTCTCAAGATGTATTTAAGGCAACATACATTATTTTTCAAATCATCTCTTTCACATAAATAATTTTTACATACAATAAGTTTTTTAAAAGAAACTTTGTGCGTAACTTTCATATCATTGAAAAAAGTTTCTCTTATATTTTTCTGAGCACTTAACTATATATGTTTGAATTGTGATCAAGAGAAAGAGAAGTTCAATTTTTTTGTTAGAATTGATCCAAGAACAACATTATTTTCATATTTGTTCAAAACTTGTAATTTAATCACCAAGTGTATGGTGATATGTTTTGTAATAGAAAGCAGTGTACATTCTGGTTTATGTTTGAATCATCATAGTGGTTGATGGTGTAACACCCAAACCCTTTATTTAATAAAATACCATTCTTAATAAAATTTGATTCAAAATGCGCAACGGAAATAGATTATATTATATAAAAATTGATGGTTCAAGTATTACATTCTTCAACAAAATAATTACTAATAACTTAATTAGCAAAATATCGTTTATTACAAAAGTATGCCTAAAAAGATACACCATTAAATAAATTAAAATAAGAGAGACAAAGACTTTATTTACATATATAAATATATATAAACCCTTTCCCCGTGTCATGATCAGAGCGGAACCGTCAACATGAGAACCTGAACCCCAAAGTTCAGAAATTAACACAAAATAAGAGAGTTAGATCACATAATCCACAAAATCGTAAGTATAAGGTACACTTACTACTCCAATGAAATTATAAACATAATTCAACTCTAACTCATCAACATAATCTTAACACATATACATGTATCCAAGATTCACCACACAAGCACAATTAATCACTTAACACATAAATGCACATGCTCCTAATGCATCTATTGTCACAACACATATACAATTATTCAAGATTCACCACACAAGCACAATTAATCACTTAACACATAAATGCACATTCTCCTAATGCATCTATTGTCACAACACATATACAATTATTCAAGATTCACCACACAAGCACAATTAATCACTTAACACATAAATGCACATTCTCCTAATGCATCTATTGTCACAACACATATACAATTATTCAAGATTCACCACACAAGCACAATTAATCACTTAACACATAAATGCACATTCTCCTAATGCATCTAATGTCACAACCAATGTCATGTCACCCTAGACACAACTAATGCATGTGGTACCATTCGTCTTTATTAGAGTATCTCACCTCTAATATTCTCCATTATCAGTTACATATAACCCGATAATTCTCCATTTTTAGAATATAAAATTCTAACTCCACATACAATTCATGAATGCATGTATGCTCATGAATACTCACACATAGTCAATACACTAGGTATTTGACATCTCCATAAATTAAGTAGAACACAAATCCACTTACTCCATCACCAAGATAATTTGCAATTTAGATACACATACTCAATACTCCAATTAGCATCAATACTAACAATTAATCATTGTAAAAGAATACCAATGAAACATGTTATTATACTCCAATCACATGTAAAATTCAAACACATTATATCATAATCATCCAAAATGTTAGGATTAAGACCCCTTCTACCATTAAGACTCATTACAATACCCCTTCTATATGCAAGACCCCTTTTATCATGCAGTATCCCTTCTACAGGTAAGACCCCTTCTATCATGCAGAATACTTTCTACAGGTAATACCCCTTCTATCATGCAGAATACTTTCTACAGGTAATACCCCTTCTATCATGCAGAATCCCAAGCATGTCCATGGATAAAGACACTTAAAAAATACCCATTTTTATTTTCATGTTATAAATCATAAATGAGCTTCCTTTAAGTTAACACATATGATTATACACATAAAAACACCATTAGATTCACAGATCTGCACCATTTCATACCATAAAGTAAGAATTTACACATTTACTCAAAAACTCATAAAACTTGATTCAAACAGCTACAAATTCTCATTTTCCCCTTTAAATTCGTATACACATCATAGTATAGGTTCATTAAACATGTTAGGAACAACAAAATCAACTTTCTTTAAGAAAATCTCCCACCCCAAAAACGAAAATGAGTGGAGAAAGTTTGGGAACGGAGAAATCGACATTCTCCCCTTTCTCGGATCACTCATGACTATGAATCTACTCTCTTACCTTAGATCGGTTGAAAACTCTAGTCCTTCCTCTTGATTCTCCCCTCTTACTCTTGCCCTAGCTCTTCTCTTCTCTTCCTTCTCTCTACTTCTCCAAGAACAAGAGAAAATGAACTTTCTCTTACTAACTTGCCTTTAAGTAGCGCCCCACACTATTGGTCTTAGGCCCAATGGGCTTAAGGCCCATTAACACGGTATACTCGCTCGTTAACTAATATTTCGCGGTAAAATTAATTATTCTACACTATCGTCTAATAAAATATTCTACCTCACTAAAACATAAATAATTAAACGTAAAACGACCAATAAATAAAATGGGATGTTACAGATGGTTTGTGATAAGGTCCTAATTTGAATCAGGGAGATTCAAAGTCCACTATAGGTTTGGTGCTTATGAAATTAAGGAAGTGGTATACTTCTTTGTTATGTTAGAAGATTGTAGGATAGGTCTTGGTGTAAGGCTTGTACAAAGATCTAACATAGTGGAAAATATCTCACAGGATGTGAGGAGACTGGAGTACCCTTAGGTTAGAAGGGGAACCAGTATAAACCTTTGATTCATTTTCTTCTTTCCCTTCTCTCTTTTATTTTTCTACATATTGTTCATAGTTTCCTCATAAATTTCCGGAAAAATAAAAGAACCATAAACATCTCTAAAATAAGCAAAAAATTCTAAGAACTTAATTCACCCCCTCTTAGGTTGCACTCTTAAACTTACAATTGGTATCAGAGCAGGTTCAAGTAACTTCTTCTTGAGATCCAGAATGGCTTCCGCAAAACATGTTTTTAGAGATGGCGATTTAATCAAGAAATTTGAAAAGTTTTTAAAGAAGGAAAGGGAAAAAGAAATGAGTTGGAAAGAAGCACCAAGAAGGAAGGTTACTTGCTTTGAATGTGAAAAAGAGGACATGTCAAATGTGAATGCACTAAACTTGAAAAGAAGAATAAATTCAAAAGCAAGAAGGACAAAAGGCCAAAGAAAACATATGTAGAATGGGATGACAATTAAATTAGTTCATCTTCAAACGAAGATCATAAAAACAAGGCATTAATGTCACCACATCATTCAAGTAATGAAGAACATGAGGTGATTCTGAAATTGCTAATAGTCCTTCATATGTTGAATTACAAAATGCTTTTCATGAATTATACGAAGAATTTTTTAAACTTTCTAGAAAATATTTAAATAAAAAAAATTAATTTTATCTCTAGAAAGTGAGGCTAATAACATTCAAAAAATTTCCATGCAATAAATGTCAAGATCAAGAATCTAAAATTGTTGAACTAAACCAAGTGATCAAGAAATATGACATTGGCTTGGATAATGTGTTGAGTAGTCAAAGATTTTCAAATAATAAATGTGGACTTGGCTTTTCTAATTTTGATAAACCTAGTACAAGTCAAACTATCTTTGTTAAGACTACTTATAATAAATTCAACAATGTGGAACCAAAGAAAGTGCATGGTGTAATTTGGCATTTTGGTAGATACGATTCTTATCTTTGTTAATGCATAAAAAGGTGACTCAAGCACTTAAAGAAGTACTTTAAACACTTATTGAATAATAAAAGAACTTATAAAAATAAGCAATTAAATTAAATATGGTGTTCTAAAGAGAACACCTCTTTTTCTTTTTTAGTGCATAAAAAGTGACTCAAGCACTTAAAAAGGTACTTGTTCAACTTAAGCATTTATTTGCATAAGCTAAAAAAAAGCAATTAAGTGAAAAAAGGACATATAATAATAAGCCATAAAAATAAAATTGGGTGTTCTAAAAAGATCACCATTATTCATGCAAGAATTCTGCTCAATAAGCTTAAATAAGTTTGAATAAGTTTGCATAAGTGCTTATTTGAATAAGCTGAAAATTAATTAAAAATAAGTTTCAAAAGAGGGTGCAAATATTAATACAGGGAGGTGCAAAAATGAATTTTGTGACCCAGGCCCAAGCCCAGTGCTGAGTCAAACAAAAAATCCAGTGTGGCAGAAAAAAGGCTGCACGGTAAGGATTTCAGATCGGAGATGTCAGATCCATCTGGTGGCCAGGATTTAAAAACTCCAAAACCACCAGATTCTGCCATGTGGCTGGGAGAGAGGAAAGTCAAAAAATTGACTTCATCTCCTACCTCTCGCAAGCTCTATTTCCGAGGCGGTGGTGGAATAACCGGAGGTCCTACCGGACCTCGAAACTCGAAAGCGAATACACTAATTCACTCGAAATTTCGCACTGATCATGAATATAATGTTAGATTTCTTAGTGGATGCATGTACAGAGAGAAAGGTAAACGACAAGTTCAAACTCAAAAAATATAAAATGCGATTCAAGCAAAATTAAACAAGATAAATCAGTAGAAAAGCTTAATAACTTGTTTATGAACATCCTTGTTTGAGCTCTTATTTGATCGAGTGGATCCAAACTTTTTTTAGCCACAATGAGCTTCGTTTTATGGTTTCTTGTTGTTTTTCCTTCGAACTTTCACTGGTTTTGGGGTTCTGTATGCGTTTAGGAGCTTTCTGAAACTTGTTTTAAGCCATTTGAAATCGGATTATAAAAACACGAATTGCATTAAGATTTTAAAATTAACTACTATGATTATTGTTTCTGTGTTTATTTAGGGGTTTGTGTCAAATAACCGATTATCCCAAAAGTTTAAGCTGTTAAGATTAGCTATATCAATGGTTTTATATTATTTCCAACACGCCCCCTCACGTAAGAGCCTATTTGGACTTGAAGCGTGGATAATGCATATGCCCACCTACCATATGCTTAAATTCCACTTTTTAATTAGAAAGTGAGGGGAGCAGGGATCGAACTCTAGACCACTTAGTCATAGAGGCTCTGATACCATGTCAAATAATCAATTATCCCAAAAGCTTAAGCTGTTAGGATTAGCTATATCAATGGTTTTATATTATTTCTAACAGTTTGTTTATGTTTTTTAGAAGCTTATATGAGTTTTTGGACGTGGAGAATCACAGGGAGAAGGTTCAGAAATGGAGGATGAGATTTTGATGAAAAATGAGCAAAAAAAGGTATGAATCAAGTGTCAAAATCTCTCCCCCCCTCAATGTGAATGAATTCTGTTTTTTATAGTGCAGAATTAGGTTAAGAAAATGAGAGAGTAGTGAGCAAGAAAAGAGTAAAATTGAGAAAGAGATTTATGATACTTTGTACTTTTTTTTTGCTCTTATGAACTCAATTTTTTGTATGATGAGGTGTGATTGGAATAGAACATTCTATGTGCATTTTTAGGATAAGACGATTAGGGGTGATCGCGGTGCGGTTTGGTTCGGTTTTGAGCATAAAAGTCATCCTAACCGCAAGATAAAAATGCATGCGGTTCGGTTTGGTTCGGTTGGTTTTTAAAAGGTCATCCAAACCAAACCAATGCGGTTAGGATCGGTTCGGTTGTTGCGGTTTACTCCATAACATTTCAGTACCAAACAATTTTAAACATAAAAAAAAAAACTTGAATTTCCTAAATAACATTACAATACCAATAAAAGTTGTTTATCCAAAATAACATCACAGTAACTTACAATTTTAAATAACCAAGAAAATAAATTTAAAGTTTTAAAACAACATCATAGTACAGATAAAAGTTGTTGATCTAAAATAATGTTACAACAAAAAAGTAACATTACAATACAAAAAATAAGAATAACTTAAAGTTCCATTAATTTGGTGGACTGACTTGGTAATTGGGCTATGTATATTGGAATATAATAAAATCTTAATGTGGTTTTAGTGGTATTGAAATATAATAGAAGCTTAATGCGGTTTTAGTGGTTAACCGCGGTTTTAGCGGTTTTTACGGTTCGCGGTTTTGCGGTTTGCGGTTCAATAGAAAGGTCATCCAAATACATCCAAACCAAATGCGGTTTTTGCGGTTTTCGGTTTGGATTGGTTCGGTTTGCGGTTTTACTTTTGGATTGGTTCGGTTATGATCACCCCTAAAGACGATGAAGTGGTACAATCTTGTGATTTTGTTTGTGATGGAAAAATAGGCAAAATGACAATATGGTCATTTCCGTTCATTTTTTTTCAGAAACCATTAACTTATGTACAAATGTCATATAACAACCTATTTTGCTATATGTACAGAAGTTAACGATTTCTGAAAGAAAAAAAATGGACGGAAAGGACCATATTGACTGACAAAGCTATCAATAAGGGATCAAAGTGGAACTTATTTTCTTTAAGGGACCAAAGTGAAACTAAAAAAATCTTTAAGGGACCTGCAGACTAATTAAACCAAAATAAAAATAATGGGAAATGACATGTTTTTTTGGTTATGGGGGATGAGATGATTTTTTATGTTGGAAATGGATTGAAATTGGATTGGGTAAAGTTGAGATTTTGTGATGGAAATGAGGTTTCTTGGTTATGAAGTAACAAAAATAAAAAGAATTAAAAATAATTGACAAATGAATTTAAAAAATAAAGAAAATAGTAAAGAGGTAAGAAAAAAATGAAAATGATGATCATGCAATGAAATTATGCAAAGAAAAAGAAATTATGAGTTTTTATGCAAAAGTTGACTTTTTGGGTCAAAGATTGATTTTTGGTCAAAGGTTGACTTTTTCTTAAAAGACTGAAAAAAGAAAAAATTTAATGTGGGGAAAAATTAGGGTATGACAGAACTAGGATTTCACACAGTAAAGAAGGAAATGCTATAGGCATCTTAACAACTAGGATTTTGGCATGCTTTAAAGTTTGCTCAAAAATATAAGTACCAAAATCAAAATTAATTTTGTTACCTACAGGGTAGATGAACCTAACCAAACATGTTGCAACCTCAGATCTGTGTGTAGTAGGCACCCAATTTGCAACATCAATTCTATTGAGGATGGTGTAAAGAGGAGTAAGCTTACTTGCAGGTAGTTTTCTTTTCTTAGGCCAATGTTTGACCTTGCCTCCAGTGATGCTCTTGCAGATGGAATCATCAGTAACTTCCACCTCAACACAAGGTTCTTCACTTCTGCCCAAATACTTGTTGATGATTGTAGGGGAGAAAGTGATCTCTTTGCCTCTTACAAAGACCTTCTGGTATTCCTTGCACAGAGGGTTGTTACAATCAGCTGGGATGTTGACCAGTAACTCCTTGACCAACTTTTCATAGCAGTTACTTAACCCAGACACAGTCTTCATCAAGCCAGCATGTTCGATAAGCTTCACAACATCCTTGCATTGTAGAGCTTCATTGCTAAGCTCTCTTTCCAGAGCCAGTCTTCTGTTTACTACAAACTTCCATCTGCCTACACTCTCCAGTAAGTGGAAGGAGATGTTGTCAATGGGAACATCAGGAACCCCTTGTGGGATCTTATTCTTCCCCACAGACTTCTTTTCAGAAGCTCTAATATGGACCACATTAAACTCTACATCCTGATCTTCTTCTTCTGCCTCAGACTCACTGATTTGGGGCACATCCTTCACCCCGTCGTACTCTGAGTCACTTGATGGTGGCTCTTTTCTTTTCAAGCTTTTCTTCTTTTTCTCAGTCTGAGTCACAATTTTACTGGAACCTCTACTGTGTCCATACTTGACAGGCTTAGCTGCACTCTTCTTCTTGTCTTTCTTGGAGGGTGCACTAACATCAACAAAAACCTTTCCACTCCTTGTCGTTTTAGCAATGTTGTCTTTAGCAACTTGCTCTTGATGAGGATCAGACTCATAGTTGTCTGCATCAACAACTTCCTTTTCTCCCTCAGCATTTTTGTCAGAAGCCTTGACGCTTTCTTCTTCTTCTTCAGAGTCCTTGACCTCTTCACCCTTATCAGGTTGGGTGCCATCCTTAGGATCTTCATCATTGGAGACTTGTTTCTCCACTACAGCATGTTCTTCTTCAGGATATTTTCTTGTACCCTGCTCTTCTTGTGCCAAAGATGTGTCAGCATCTACCACAACATCAAAATCATTGATTTCCCTTAGGACCTTGTCAATGATCTTCTGAGTCATGTGGTGGCGTTCTTCCTCTGTAATCTTCTTAGCAGCAATGTTGCTGAACATCTCCAAAGCTTGAGTAGCATCACCTTGGATTTTATCATCTGTCTTCTCAGATGCTTTAACACCAACATCAATAGAGTCAAGATAGAGACTTCCCATGGTGTGAGCAGTCTTTGATGTCTCAATCTTGGATTTCTCGCTCTTTTTCTTCTTTGATTTCTCAACGGAAGGTGGTGGTGTGATAGCCACTTCTTCTACAACAGTCTTTTGTTCTTTCTTTGATCGTGTTAATCTTTTCTTCTTGATGCTAGAGGTAGAAACCATAGAAACAGGAATTGCATTAGTGATGATCGCAATTGAATCAATTTCTTGATTAAGGTTTGGTGATGATGGAGCAAAGTTCTGTTGAGATGTTTGAGTGGTAGTAGACATGATGTTGTGTTTGTGAGATGAGTTGTGAAAGAGAGAGTTGTATGCAAATAGGGTTTGAACGTTGAGAGAGTGAAGCGAAAATAATGAGAGAGATGTTGAACAGTTTGCGTGAAAGATGGAATAGGCTTGATATAGGGAGTGATAGCCGGTTGGAGGATTTTGTGATGATTTCTCTTGACTTGTGTGTGATGACTCATCTTAGGCTCAGCTTTGTATCTAGCACATACACCAATGCAAAGGTAATATCAGGCCTACTTGTTGTGAGATAGAGTAGACTCCCAATTATGCTTATGTAGAGGCTTTGATCAACACTAACACCTTTCTCATCTTTGGTAAGTTTAAGATGAGTTGCTGCAGGAGTTCTCTTGTGACTTGCACTCTCCATTCCAAATTTCTTCACAATATTCATGGCATATTTGTTTTGAGAGATGAAAATTGTATCTTCCATTTGCTTTACTTGGAGACCAAGAAAGTAGGTTAGTTCACCTACAAGGCTCATCTTAAATTCAGATTGCATTTGATGTACAAACTACTTCACCAAGGTATCTGACATACCTCCAAACACAATATCATCTACATAGATTTGTGCTATCATGAGCTTTCCTTTTTCTTCTTTCACAAACAGAGTGTTGTCTGTTTCACCTTTTCTGTAACCTTGCTGTAGAAGAAACTTGATCGGCTTTTCATACCAAGCCCTAGGAGCTTGCTTCAATCCATACAAAGCTTTCTTCAATCTGTAGACATGATCTGGGAGATTAGAATCAACAAATCTCTTTGGCTGTTCTACATAAACTTCTTCATTTAAATACCCATTTAGGAGGGCACTCTTCACATCCATTTGGAACAGCATGAACTTTAAGATACATGCCACTCCTAGAAGTAACCTTATAGATTCAAGACGAGCTACTGGAGCAAATGTTTCATCAAAATCCACTCATTCAATCTGAGAATACCCTTGTGCAACAAGCCAAACCTGGTTTCTTGTAACAACACCACTTTCATCAGATTTGTTTCTATAAACCCACTTGGTGCCAATGATGTTGACCTCATCAGGTCTTGGAACTAAATCCCACACTTCATTCCACTTTAACTGGTTCAACTCTTCTTTGTTGAGGTCAAAATTGTTTTGATGTATGTTTTAATGACAACAAACCTTATGAAATAAATGTTAAGTTTTATGAATGGTGATCTACTGATGTTTGCACTTGAGTTTTTGTTGATTGCTAGATAATGACAAAAGTGGACGAGCTAGAGGTCACTCACATCAACAAGTGCATTTTATAAACTCAAACAATGAAATAATTGGAATAGCATCATATGATCAGAACAGTAGCGTCACAAGCTTCATGAACATATTTAAAGGATGTTGTTTGAATCATAAAGAGATTCATTGAAGGTTCAAGCAAGAAAGTGAGCTTCATGGTTAATAGTCTTCCACATCATCCCAAGGTTCACAACAAGTATTGAATGTTTAAGGAAGATTATGAAGATTGTAGTTGAAGAATCATGATGGAAAACCTGCATCACATGCTACACAAAGAATATGTTTTGATGTTATGAGACAAAACTCACATTGAGTTTTGTTTTACATACTTTGTGGATTTACTACTAAAACTAACATCAATGAGAATGATGCATTCATTGAGGATCTTCAAAACCTACTCAAAGTATCATCCTACCAAAGCTTATCAAATAAGCTTATGCAAAAGGCATACAAGTTTCAATCATTCTCTAAACTAGAAAATGGTGCATTTTAATGATGAGTACTCTCATGCCTGCACTAAAGAATCTTAAAGATACTCAATGAACGAGTAACAATATGTGCAAAACATCAAAGAGGAATTGTGGGAAGTTTTGCAACAAGATTTCAAAGTTGACTGATCAAGATCAAGTGTCTCACTCCTTGAGAAAATCTTGAATGTTGTTTCAAGAATGTTCTGAGAACATTCTCCAGTTCATGCTTCTTTCTCACCAAGAACAAGCTACATAGAAAAAGCACTTATTTCTTTAAGTCAACTATCTACAAGACAAAGAAGCACTTTTCCTTGGAATTAACTCTCAGAATCTCAACAATATTGATGACAGGAATTTCTGCAGTATTTTAGGTAGTATTATTAGTAATAAATTGACCAAGACAGGCCAAATACGAAGAATAACCTACAGAATCGAGGAAAAGCATCAAGACAAAGCAAAGAATACAGAAAGACAAGAAAAAGCCAAAAATGTGAAGATTTGTGCTGTTCATCGTAGCATGATGGCTTCCATCGTGCCACGATGGAAGCTGCTTGCTGGCCAAGATATCAACAGAAGAAAATCTGAAGAATATCTGTTCATCATGCTACGATGGCCCTCATCGTGGTACGATGACCTTACTTGGCGACCAAGTTGATGAAACGCATAAGATTAGTTATAATTCTGAACTGAATCTTCCCATCGTGCTACGATGGACCTATCGCAGCACAATGGCTTACTGAGGCCCATTTAGAAAACTATAAATAGAGCTCCAATTCCTCATTATTTTTCATTCAGAAATAGTAGAACACTCTCTACTATAAGGAGGTGTTCGGAGGAGCTCTAAGGGCATAGCTTTCTCCCCTTACGGGAAAGTTATCTCACAAGGTATGTTTTCTTTAGGCTTTTGTATTTAGATTATTTTTGTAATTTAAATTATGTAAGTATTTTGTAATAGATGCCTTAGGTTGTGGTGGAGAAGATGAACTCCCCTATGAATATTTGGAGTCTGTGATTGAGTCAAAGTTATAATAAATCGTTATTCAGTATTATGTTTGTTATTTACTTTCTTGCACTTTAACAACGCATTCTCGTAATCTGGCCGGATAAGCGGGAGCGCCCATAGAATAGATGTTAGGGTTAGCTTTAGTATTTATATTGAAGCGAGCTTTAATATTTGTCAGAAACTAGTAGTAAATATGCTAGGTGAATAGAGAAGGTAACATCCTGAACTAGTCGTGAACTGAGCAATTAGAGGAGGAATCAGGAACTAGGTGTGAATTGAGCACTTAGAAGCTGAACAGCCCGAAACTAGGACCTAGAGGCATTGGATGGGTGATGGATATAATGCATGTATAATGAACAACTCACCTAGTAATTAGGGTATGTAACACAACGAGGTTAGACTCTCGTAGGTACCTTAGTTATTAACATAGGGAAACTTCAATATACATAGGGTAATAGTAAAGGTATTACCATAACAAGGATAAAGTCACCGCCGAATAATAATATGAATAACTATGTTATACACCGTTCATGCCAAATATGAAGAAGGGAGTGAGTCCAACCACCATACCTATCCTCTATGTTTCTGAATCTTTTATCTTTACTTTTCTGCAACGCATATCGCTATTTTCAACTAAAAACCTTTTTAAAACCCAAAGCGAATGCAAAGCAACGAACTTAAATAACGCTAACGAAGTTTTGGCACGATCCCTGTGGATACGAACTCATTCTAGACACCTAGAGTATGAATTATTACTCGACGACAAACTGGTGCACTTGCCAGAATGCAGTCGAGTTTTTGGCACCGTTGTCGGGGATTGTGTGTGAATCTCTCTTACCTTTAACATTTTGTGTGTGAATCTCTCTTACCTTTAACTCTTTATTTACCTTTAACTCTTCATTCTTGCATTGCATTAATCCAAAATTCATCTGCCAAGGCTTCCTTAACATTCTTTGGCTCTATTTTGGATATAAAGCAAGCATTAGAAATCACCTCCCTTGACCTAGTCATGATTGGTAATTCTGGACTCCCTGTGATGAGTTCTTTGGGATGATTCTTCTGAACTCTGATTGAGGGACCCTTGCTTGCCTGACCCTTATCTAACCTTGGATCCTCTTTCTCAGAATTTTCTTTAGCTTTAGAGTCTTCAGGTTAGGGGTCTGATGTGACCACATAAGGTTCCACATGATGCACTTTCTCATCAGAATAGTCATTGATGATAACATTTATGGATTCCATTAAATCCATGTGGAGGAGTTCTAACACTTTAGATGTCACCTGATGTTGCAACGTTGGATGTGACTTTTGGATTTGCTTGCCAATCTGACATTCACCACAAATATCTCCTTCTTTAATAGTGAGCTTTGGTAGCCCTCTGATGGCTTCATTAGAGACAAGTTTCTTCATTCTTTTCAAATTCAGATGCTTAAGTCTTTGGTGTCATAGTTTTGCTTCATCTTCATCGCTGTTGTACGCGGTCAAAAATAATTTATAAAATTTAAGAATGTAGTAACAAGGTGGTTAACCTTGGTCGTCTCTCAAGGACTCTTGATCGATGTTAGAAATATTAGAACGAATTAAAACTGTAAATATGGGTTTTGAGTTTCAGTTTTGGTTTCAGAAAGGAAATTGAATATAATTGTGGTGAAAATAGAATTTATAAACAAGCGGACCTACTGTATCGATTTCCAACTTTTCATCGGTTCTTATAATTTCAGTATCCTAAGCGGTTTCAATCTTGTTCGATAATAATACCTACTGACAAGCGTGTTAGATATTATATGATGTATGTTCCTAATATTCGAATTAAACAAACGAATTAGACACTCTCACGAATTAAGCAAACGCGAGAGATCAAACGTAATAACGAATTAAGCAAATGCTACACGGTTATAATTAAGAACATGCATTAACCGAATTAAATCAACTTTATCCTATGAATAACTAACGAATTAAGCAAACGAAAGTAATTCAATTAAGCATTGAATTCATAGGAAGAATTGAAAAGGAATTGAAATAAAACTGAAATTAATAAAAATCTCAAAGTGGAGTACTATTACAGTAGATCGGCTCCAAGGTATTAGTTCTCCATGGAAACTTGTAAATCCTTATTCTATTTTTGTGGTTGCTAACTAATGTTCACTAGGGTTCTGAAAATTCGTTTAAATAGCAAGGGAAACGGGCTTTAAAAGCCTCGGGTCGAAAAAATACAAGTTGACCCGGTTTTGGATTATTTTTGTAAAGTCTGGAATAAAACGTAAAATAACGACCCATTTTCACTTTGAATTATCTTCTGAGCTCAACATGAAAGTTGTAGAGTTTTCTCTTAGTTTTCCAACGCAACTTCCGGCGCCTCAATCCGACATTTCTCACTCAAGTTATGATCTGCGCAATGAGAAGGTGTCAATTACTGTTTATTAAGAAAATAAAATAAAGCTAGAAATAAACTTAAATATAAAAAAACACTTTAGATTAGTTCTCCTAGTAAAAATAATAGAATAAACTATAGGATTACCTAAGTACAATAGTAGAAGAATGTGGATTAAAGGAGTTCTAACACTTTAGATGCCACCTGATGTTGCAACGTTGGATGTGACTTCTGGATTTGCTTGTCAATCTGA
Source organism: Trifolium repens (assembly GCA_030408175.1). Lineage (NCBI taxonomy): Eukaryota > Viridiplantae > Streptophyta > Magnoliopsida > Fabales > Fabaceae > Trifolium > Trifolium repens. The sequence goes on along the minus strand of CP125845.1, from coordinate 31,703,618 downwards.
CATTCACCACAAATATCTCCTTCTTTAATAGTGAGCTTTGGTAGCCCTCTGATGGCTTCATTAGAGACAACTTTCTTCATTCTTTTCAGATTCAGATGCCTAAGTCTTTGGTGCCATAGTTTTGCTTCATCTTCTTGACTGATAAGACATGTAGTAGAATGAGTTGTTTCTTGAGGAACCCATAAGTAGCAGTTGTCTTTTGATCTGACTCCTTTCATTAGTAACTCACCTTTGTCATTAGTGACTAGACACTCATCCTTTGAGAAATCAACCTTAAGCCCCTGATCACATAGTTGGCTTATGCTGAGAAAATTGGCTTTCAGTCCTTTGACAAGCAGAACATTGTCAAGCTTGGGCAAACCATTGTTGATTAGTTTCCCAATTCCCTTGATTTGTCCTTTAGCACCGTCACCAAAGGTCACATAGCTTGAAGTGTATGACTTGATGTCTATCGGAAACTTTTCTACACATGTCATGTGTCTAGAGCAACCACTATCAAAGTACCAATCCTCTTTAGATGAGGCTCTGAAGGATGTGTGAGCTATATGACCAGCTACTTTGGCTTTAGGCTTCCATTCTTTCTTGGTTTTGGCCATTCCATGATATGCTCTAGGTTGAGGTCTCTTCTTTGGATAACCATAGAGCTTATATCAGAAGGATTTGATATGGCCATACTTACCATAGTTGTGACCCATTTGTATACAGCTTCCTGATGTGGTGCAGGATGTGGCAACATCACCTTGAAGTCATATCTGTTTTGAGCAGGAACAAAGTTTGATTCTAGGGTTTCATTATTGTAAATTATCCCATAACCTACCCAAGTTGGATCATTAGCATGATTTCTGATTATGAGAACTTCATCCAATTTCTTTGTTCCAGTGCCAAGCATCCTAATATATTTGGTCATGTTTTCCAAATTAGATGACACTAACTTGACTTCATCTTGAAAGCTGGTTACTTTAGCCTATAGCTTCTGCTTTTCCATCTTGAGTTGGTCAATGATAGCATTTTGTTCTACAACAGTTCTGCACAATTCCTCACTTCTGATGCATAGATCTTTGTATGTTGAGGCAAGTACTTCATAAGTGAGTTCTTCATCAATGGATTCAGCATCAAAATCACACACACCAGTCATGGCACTTACATGATTGGTAACTTCATTCTCCAACTCATTTTCAGAGTCATCTTCATCAGACCATGTTACAGATAGCCCCTTCTTCTGTTTCTTCAGATAGGTAGCACATTGACTACGGTCAGGCAAGTGCACCAGTCTGTCGTCGAGTAATAAATCACACTCCAGGTGTCTAGAATGAGTTCGTATCCACAGGGATCGTGCTGAAGCTTCACTAGCGTTATTTAAGTTTGTGATAGTTTGCATTCGCTTTGGTTTTTGAAAAGGTTTTTATAAAATAAGCGTAATGCTTTGCATAAATATAAATAACAGAATGTATAAATAATAGATTCAAGAAATATAGAGGCTAGGTATGGTGGTTGGACTCTCTTCCTTCTTCATATTTGGCATGATCGGTGTATAACATAGTTACTTAGATTATGTTCGGCGGTGAATTCTCCTTGTTGTAGTAATACCTTACTATTACACTATGTTTATTAAAGTTTCCCTACATTCATAACTAAGGTACCTACGAGAGCCTAACCTCGATGTGTCACATACCCTAATTACTAAGTGAGTTGTTTATAAACATGCATTATAACCTTCACCAATTAACCTCTAGGTCCTAGTATCGGGTTGTTCATCTTCTAAGTGCTCAGTTCACACCTAGTTCATGATTCCTCCTCTAACCGCTCAGTTCACGACTAGTTCAGGATGTTACCGTCTCTATACACCTAGCATTATTTACTACTAGTTCCGGACCATATTAAGTCAAAACCTAATATCAATTCTATGGGCGTTCCCGCTTATCCGGCCAGATTACGAGATACGTTATTAAAGTGCAAGAAAGTAAATAACAAACATAATTACTAAATATCATTTATTATAGCTTAGACTCAACCACAGACTCCAAATATTCATAGGGGAGTTCATCTTCTCCACCACAACCTAAGGCATAATTATAAAGACTACATATCTAAATTACAAGAATTATAACCTAAATACAAAAGCCTAAAGAAACATACCTTGCTGAGTTGGTTTTCCCGTAAGGGGAGAAAACTATGCCCAATAGAGCTCCTCTGAACCTCTCCTTATAGTAGAGAGTGTTCTACTATTTCTGAATGAATAAAACAATGAAAAGGAGGCTCTATTTATAGTTTTCGTAATGGGCCTCAGCAAAGCATCGCACCACGATGAAGCCATCGTGCTGCGATGTGAAGATTCAGTTCAATTTTATAACTGATCATGTGCATTTCATCAGCTTGGGCGCCAAGTTAAGTCATCGTGCTGCGATGGCACACATCGTGCTGCGATGCAAAGATTTTCTTCAGATTTATTCCTTCCGATTTCTTAGCAAACAAGCAGCTCCCATCGTGGCACGATGGGAGCCATCGTGCTGCGATGGAATGCTGATTTTCTTCACATTTTGGGCTTTTTCTTGTCTTTTTGCATCGTGGACTCTGTCTTGATGCTTTTTCCTGCTTTTGTAGGTTTTCCTTCGTATTTGGGCCTGTCTTGGTCATTTTACTACTAATAATAATACTAAAAATACCATAGAAATTCCTGTCATCACAACCCCAAACTTAAACTGTTGCTTGTCCTCAAGTAACATGATGTCAGACAAGATCGTTAGAGAAATAAGAGATAAATAAAGATGATAGGAATTTCACAACCTTGCTTTATATTTCAGCAATGGTACCGCTGATTTCTTACCGCAGCGATCATGCTCAGTCCTGCTAGGCTCAGGAGACGTCAATAGTAGCAAATCAGACAAATGCCTGCAAGAGTCCATGTTCAACTTCTTCTCTCTCTCACATTTGTGTTTTTCGCTCATAATTGAAAGGGTTATCTCTCAATCATCGTGCAACCTGCCATTTTACCATAGGCTTGCAAGAACTCTAAGCAACCAGTCAAAATTCAATATACATGCATTTTTGGAGGTCTTTTTAAGGGTAATAACGTGGCTTAGGTCAAGGTAGGACATTTTTGGGAATAATAGGCTAAACATTGGAGTTAAGTTCTACTTTGTTGTTCCTTTTTGTGTACGCAACCTTTGTTCCTTAGGGTGCCTTTTGTGTTGGTATCGGAAAATAAGAACCGGATGTGTCTTTGTGTGGTTCTTTTCTATCACTGTTTTTGCCCTTTGGCTCTTTTCTTTTGCCCTTTGGCTCTTTCTTTTGCCCTTTGACTCTTTCTTTTTCATTCATTTTTTTTAAGAGACTATTTTTTTAGGGAATTTTTTTTTTGATGTTTTCCCGTCTCTTTTTCATTTTTTGTAGTGATAGTTCTCCGTACAACAACCCCAAACTTAAACGTTGCTAGTTCAATGAGCAACCCCAAACTTATTTTGATGCCAACCCTTGAAAACTATTACCTTAACTCCAAATGAGGGTAATTTCATTGTTTTTCTGGTCTATAGGCTTGTAACGTGGTTTGTCACCGAAACAAAAGGGATAATTATTTTTTACGGCTCAAAATTGGCTAGCAAAGGATAATAATATAATAAAGGGTGGCTTGAAAAGGCTCTGGGTTATAACAAACAATTGCCTCAATCCATATAATATCAAATCAACTAGTCAGCAGAGAATTAGAGCAAGTTATAGAAAATAAACAAGTGCACGGTACTCTCATAGTAATTCGAAAGAAAGTGGTAATACCGTTTGGAAATATTTGGCTCAAATCCTCACATGGCTTAGATATCTGAAAGTTGAACACTTGTCTCATGGACACCAGCTTCATCACTCGTCTCTCTGTCTCCCGAACTTCGCACTTTGGAGCAATCACCTTTGGTTTCTGTATGAAGGCGTGAAATTCGGCTCATCAGAATTTATAACTCACTTCGCCGCAATCTTACCTATAACAGTTTATCATGCACTAGATAATAAACAGCAAACAGTTATTTAATTTGTTTGTAAGTTTGAATAAGGGCTGTTACAGATGAAGATGACATGCGGAATTCTAGGCATACTTTATTGAATTGAAAAACTGAATTGAAATTACTGAATTGAAAATACTGAATTGAAAAATACTGAAATTAAAAATTACTCATCCTTGGGTTGCCTCCCAAGCAGCGCTTGTTTAGCCTCCCATTAGCTTGAGGCATTTCCTCCATTACAGAGGATAGGTTCGCATGTCTCTTTCTTCTGTAGGAGCTTTCGCCTTAGCTCCTCCCTCTTTCTTGTTGCTTCTTTCATACTTCTCTGGGTCCTGTTTTTCTTTGAAGGTGGCAAAACAGAGTCGTTCATCATCTTCTGAAGGTACTGTTTTCATGATGGACTTCCCCTTGCTTCTTGGTGGATGTTCCTTCTTTTGTTCTTTTGGAGTATTGACCCAGTTGCTCTTCTTTCTTTCCTCTTTTCTCTCAGCAGCAGGCTTCTTCAGAGGTGGCGTATTAACCCCAAACTTAGATTTTCTGGCCACTTTTCGGTATCTACCCCATGCTTTGACCCATGTTGCTCGGATGTCCACTTCAATAGTTAGCCTCTTCAGTTTATCCGTGAGTTCCTCGGGTACCTCCTCTTCCTGAGCTGTCTCTATCTCTAGCTGCGCCATTTCATTCTCCAGCTCCTCTATCTCTATTTTTACCTGTACTTCTTGAGTTGGAGTCGGTGGTGTAGCTTTTCTGTCCTTCCACTCAAGCATGTAGCACTTATCCTTCCCTGCATTAGAAATTTTGACAGTTATTGACTTACCTCCACTCTTTAGCGTTATCTCCCCAAGGTCCATATCAATGAGTGCCTTGCTGGTGGCTAAGAATGGCCTTCCAAGTATAATGGGATGTTCTTCGTCTTCTCCGATGTCCAGGATCATGAAGTCTACTAGAAATTCTAGATTTTTGACTTTCACCGCGACATCTCTGACTGTGCCCACCGAGTGAATAGACGACTGATTAGCTAGCACGAGTTCCTGAGCAGTCCCTACAACAGGTAATGCGAGCTTGAACTTATCTGCCAAAGATAATGGTATTACGTTCACACTTGAGCCTACATCATACAGTGCATTGACTCCTGCTTTCCAATCTGACAGATGATGGTGACGCTTCCATGATCTTCCTTCTTGGGTGGCAGCCGTGATCTTTTTGCTAGTATTTCTCGGAACTCGCTATCAGCTTCTTTATCGGGGTGTTTGCGTTTTTTGTTTTTAAGTGCCATGCACTTTTCATTGTGGGTGTCCCCCAGCTCTTCCATTAGTCCATCACTTTCCACGTTAGTGTAGTCTTCCAAAAAAACTGTTCCGGAGCGGTGCAACCATTCACGGACCACGTTTTTCTGGTACTCTATTTTCCGGATCCTTCTGGCTGAGTATGGTCTTTCCGCATAGAACTTGGATTCTGGTACCAACTTCATCCATCTCTTGATCCATTTTGCATGTTCGTTCCACCTGTTACTTGAAGGTATTGGTTTCCACCTGTCTTCATTGCAGGGCTTTGAGATCTGTTTTTTGTTTTTAAGTGCCATGCACTTTTCATTGTGGGTGTCCCCCAGCTCTTCCATTAGTCCATCACATTCCACGTTAGTGTAGTCTTCCACAAAATCTGTTCCGGAGCGGTGCAACCATTCACGGACCACGTTTTTCTGGTACTCTATTTTCCGGATCCTTCTGGCTGAGTATGGTCTTTCTGCATAGAACTTGGATTTTGGTACCAGCTTCATCCATCTCTTGATCCATTTTGCATATTCGTTCCACCTGTTACTTGAAGGTATTGGTTTCCACCTGTCTTCATTGCAGGGCTTTGAGATATCAGAAAAATTGTCCCCTTGGGATTCTAATTCTATATCTGCCAGGTTATCCCAAAATATTCCTTCAGAGCTGTTGTTGTTGTGAGGTGGTGTCCATTCCGGTTCTTGCTTAATGATGACCTTCCCACAGTAATCCTTCATTGCGCCGTTAGGGTCGTCTCCCAAGGCTTTGGTGAAAGGCTTTCACACTCTAGGTGTCTAGAATGAATTCGTATCCATAGGGATCGTGCCGAAGCTTCACTAGCGTTATTTAAGTTTGTGATAGTTTGCATTCGCTTTGGTTTTTGAAAAGGTTTTTATAAAATAAGCGTAATGCTTTGCATAAATATAAATAACAGAATGTATAAATAATAGATTCAAGAAATATAGAGGCTAGGTATGGTGGTTGGACTCTCTCCCTTCTTCATATTTGGCAGGATCGGTGTATAACATAGTTACTTAGATTATGTTCGGCGGTGAATTCTCCTTGTTGTAGTAATACCTTACTATTACACTATGTTTATTAAAATTTCCCTACATTCATAACTAAGGTACCTACGAGAGCCTATCCTCGATGTGTCACATACCCTAATTACTAAGTGAGTTGTTTATAAACATGCATTATAACCTTCACCAATTAACCTCTAGGTCCTAGTATCGGGCTGTTCATCTTCTAAGTGCTCAGTTCACACCTAGTTCATGATTCATCCTCTAACCGCTCAGTTCACGACTAGTTCAGGATGTTACCGTCTCTTTGCACCTAGCCTTATTTACTACTAGTTCCGGACCATATTAAGTCAAAACCTAATATCAATTCTATGGGCGTTCCCGCTTATCCGGCCAGATTACGAGATACATTATTAAAGTGCAAGAAAGTAAATAACAAACATAATTACTAAATATCATTTATTATACCTTAGACTCAACCACAGACTCCAAATATTCATAGGGGAGTTCATCTTCTCCACCACAACCTAAGGCATAATTATAAAGACTACATATTTAAATTGCAAGAATTATAACCTAAATACAAAAGCCTAAAGAAACATACCTTGCTGAGTTAGTTTTCCCGTAAGGGGAGAAAACTATGCCCAATAGAGCTCCTCTGAACCTCTCCTTATAGTAGAGAGTGTTCTACTATTTCTGAATGAATAAAACAATGAAAAGGAGGCTCTATTTATAGTTTTCATAATGGGTCTCAGCAAGGCATCGCACCACGATGAAGCCATCGTGCTGCGATGTGAAGATTCAGTTCAATTTTATAACTGATCCTGTGCATTTCATCAGCTTGGGCGCCAAGTTAAGTCATCGTGCTGCGATGGCACACATCGTGCTGCGATGCAAAGATTTTCTTCAGATTTATTCCTTCTGATTTCTTGGCGAACAAGCAGCTCCCATCGTGGCACGATGGGAGCCATCATGCTGCGATGGAATGCTGATTTTCTTCACATTTTGGGCTTTTTCTTGTCTTTTTGCATCTTGGACTGTCTTGATGCTTTTTCCTGCTTTTGTAGGTTTTTCTTCGTATTTGGGTCTGTCTTGGTCATTTTACTACTATTAATAATACTAAAAATACCATAGAAATTCCTGTCATCAGCAACATTACACTTTTTAATGAGTTTGAACATGTTCTTGTCTACTCCGTTAAATAGAGCATTCAATGCTTTATTGTTGCCAAGAGCAAGTGTATCTTCTGTTGTAGTCCAATCTTCTTCTGGTTTGAGTTCTTCTGTATCAACTCCATTAGCATCCTTGACTTTGGGGTGTTGCCAACCTCAAAGAACTGCTTTCCAAGTTCTACCGTCAATGGATTTTAGGAAGGCAGTCATGCGTGACTTCCAGTAGTCATAGTTGGTACCATCAAGAAGAGGTGGTTTGCTGATAAACGTTTCATCCTTGTCCATGGTGCCAGAAAGTATCTTCCCTGGAGCTCACCCTTAAACAGAACATGGTGCCTGCTCTTATGCCAATTGAAATTCTGGTAGCAAGTGACAGATGTGCAGCATGATGTGGAGCACGTTAGGATTATGTTGTACGATGTGCTACCTAACGTGCTAACATCATGGTCAGACTATAACTTGATGAACCAGGTAAATAAAGTGTAGAAGGTAAATAACACAATGAGTTTGTTAACCCAGTTCGGTGCAAACAACAACCAACGTGTGGGAGATACCAATCCAGGGAGGAATCCAGTATGATAGTTTAAATTCAAAGTCTTCAGTAAACGCCATGTTTACAACTTATCACTTAAACACTACCCGTGCTAATTCTACTTAAGAACTAATAAGTATGAGAACCTCTGCTCACTCCCCCTCAACCTCACAACTGTGAGGATTTTCCAATTAAAGAACAAACTCAATAATGGAGAACATCTCCTAAACTAAAGAACCAACTCGTGCTTCAAAGCTTTGAGTGACTGATGACAAGAATTTCTACGGTATTTTTAGTAGTATTATTAGTAGTAAAATGACCAAGACAGGCCCAAATACGAAGGAAAACCTACAAAAACAGGAAAAAGCATCAAGACAGAGTCCAAGATGCAAAAAGACAAGAAAAAGCCCAAAAAGTGAAGAAAATCAACATTCCATCGCAGCACGATGGCTCCCATCGTGCCACGATGGGAGCTGCTTGTTCGCCAAGAAATCAGAAGCAATAAATCTGAAGAGAATCTGTCCATCGCAGCACCATGTGTGCTATCGTAGCACGATGGAGTAACTTGGCGCCCAAGCTGATGAAATGCACAGGATCAGTTATAAAATTAAACTGAATCTTCACATCGCAGCACGATGGCTTCATCGTGGTGCGATGCCTTACTGAGGCCCATTACGAAAACTATAAATAGAGCCTCCCTTTCATTGTTTTATTCATTCAGAAATAGTAGAACACTCTCTACTATAAGGAGAGGTTCATAGGAGCTCTATTGGGCATAGTTTTCTCCCCTTACGGGAAACTAACTCAGCAAGGTATGATTTCTTTAGGCTTTTGTATTTAGGTTATAATTTCTTGTAATTTAAATATGTAGTCTTTATTATTTATGCCTTAGGTTGTGGTGGAGAAGATGAACTCCCCTATGAATATTTGGAGTCTGTGATTGAGTCTAAGTTATAATAAATGATATTTAGTAATTATGTTTGTTATTTACTTTCGTGCACATAGAATTGATATCAGGTTTCGACTTGATATGGTCCGGAACTCGTAGTAAATAATGCTAGGTGTAGAGAGACGGTAACATCCTGCACTAGTCGTGAACTGAGCGGTTAGAGGAGAAATCATGCACTAGGTGTGATCTGAGCACTTAGAAGATGAACAGCCCGATACTAGAACCTATAGGTTAATTGGTGAAGGTTATAATGCATATCTATAAACAACTCACTTAGTAATTAGGGTATGTGACACATCGAGGTTAGGCTCTCTGTAGCACCCCAATTTTGTCCCAACTTTTTTCTTCGCAGTCAAACTGTGTTGTTTTAATTTTTGAAGTAGTAGAATTTTATTTTTTTCAAACTTCATGTATTTTTTATGCATTTGATCAATCTTGTGAATTTTTTTTAGAAAATCCAAAAAAATATGTTATAATGTTTATTTTGTATAATTTATTACCCTTTTTAAAATATCTTCATAAAATTCAAAAATATGGATTTATTTCCAAAAATATCAAATTGCTTAAGTTTTTATTGTTTGTAACTTTATTTTATTTAAAAATTCAAAAAAAATATGTTATTCAGTTTTTTATTGTTTATAATATCATTGTTATTTTTACTAAAAAAATATATATAAAGATTTGAGTCCATATTATAATATTTAGCTTATTGTGTATGATTTGTTTAAATTTGTTACCTTTTTATTTCCCCATATAACCCAAAGAATTAGGCTTTTATTTTTATTATTCATTTTTAGCTTTTATTACTAATAATTAATATTAATATTATTTTTAATTACACTTTTTTTCAATGAAATAATAATAACTAAAAAATAAAACAAAAAAAAAGAAGATCAACACGTGGGATGGTGTTGATTTCCTTCCCCCTTTTTTAGCCCTTTTTGTTTCTTTATTTTATTTTTATTTTAATAAAATAAAACAAAAATATAACAAAATAATAATAATAAAAAAAAGAAGACACAAGAACAACAACAACAGATGCAGCGCCTCTTCCTCCCCTGATGCAGCGCCTCTTTCTTCAAATCTAAACTCCAAACAAATGTGAATCACCTCTTTCCAATCCTATTTTTCTTCAAAGAAACAGTAATTGCATATATTGTGGGATTGTGTCAAGCCAAAAAGATTTTCTTTATGCAAATTGGAAGCTGTTTTTCTATGGTGCATTAAATGAATGTTGATTTTTTTATAATTGCAAGGCTATGGCATAACTTTTTGATGCAAAGAAATCAAATTTGAAAAGAGACAATTTGAAAAAACTGATAACATGGTGCAGATTTCTCACACTGTAGAGTTTGACAATTGATGAAGAATTTGAAAGCTCATACAAAGTTGCAAACATATTCACACTACCATTGCTACTATAAATAGAGATTGAATTGGAAAAGAAAAGGGACCGAAAAATAGAGAGAAAAATTGAGAACAGAGGTAGAGAAAGAAAGAAAACTAGAATAGATACAAATTATTTAGTAGCAAATTCATCTTCCATTTCATCATCTCTTTCAAACCAAACAACACCACCATTACCTTCAACCATAACCAACACTTCAACATTTTCCATTCAAACCCCACAACCCATTCCCACATCAAAATACCTAACAAAAACAAGAACACAAGAAGAACAAACAGAATTAGAAATTAGAAAAGAAACACAAGCATACCATCTTCTTCATACAACACAAACAAATCCACCACTCATAACCAAAAAATCAAAGAGAGAAAAAAGGGATCTGCCGCCGCCATACAACACCGGAACACCACCGTGAACTGCTCAAACAGAACCGACCACCACCACCGAAACCGTCGCCGCACACCACTTCTACTCCACCGTCGGTTGGATATTCATCCTCCGTTTAAAATCAATCTCAACCCACCAAGCAAGTCTTTTCACACCAGTGTGCTTTTACCTTTTTTTTCTCAAACGGACATCATCGCCCAAGTGCGAGTCCGCCTTTTTTTAAATCAACAAACCTTTTCGCCCAAGCGCGACCATACCATTTTTCATAAATAAAATCAATCAACACACAAATATTTTCTATCAAAGAACTACGTAGCTTTGATTTCTCCATTGCACTGGGAGATACGTAAGAGCAGGATAAACTCTTGTCAAGCACACTAATAAAAAACCCATTTTTTGGTCTTTTTCTTTATTTTCTTTGCAAACACTTTTCATAATAATAAACAAACAAACATAGAACTAACACCTAATTAAACACTAAACTAATTAACGGTTCCCGTTGGATACAACGGATGTGAGGGGTGCTAAAACCTTCCCCTCGCATAACCGACTCCCGAACCTGAAATTTGGTTGCGATGACCTTGTTCTCGTTCTCGCATTCTCGGTGGCGACTTTACTGTCTAGCGAGCGTTTTACGCCCTCGCATTTTTCCCGCCGCTTCACTCTCGTAGGTACCCTAGTTGTTAACGTAGGGAAACTTTAATAGACATAGTGTAATAGTAAGGTATTACTACAACAAGGATAATTCACCGCCGAACATAATCTAAGTAACTATGTTATATACCGATCATGCCAAATATGAAGAAGGGAGGGAGTCCAACCACCATACCTAGCCTCTATATTTCTTGAATCTATTATTTATACATTCTGCATTTATATTTCTGCAAAGCATTACGCTATTTTTATAAAAACCTTTTCAAAAACCAAAGCGAATGCAAACTATCACAAACTTAAATAACGCTAGTAAAGCTGCGGCACCATCCCTGTGGATACAAACTCATTATAGACACCTAGAGTGTGAATTATTACTCGACCACAGACTGGTACACTTGCCAGACCGTAGTCAGTGACTCACAATAGCTCTGTGCTTAAAAGCTTAAGAGAAACACACAGTCCTATTTCTTATTTCAATGGAAGCAAGAAAAAAGGCACACAATTAAAAGACTGAAACCTTAATGATACTTTTCTTAATCTATGTTTCAGTGAATAAAATAGGTCTTCAGTCTTCCTTTATATAGAACGAGTTTCATGGGCTTGGATCCCTGATATGATAGCTGGCCATCATGATGATTTCCAAGAAACAAACTAAATCTTTGAAAATATTTATCTGTTTTAAATCTTTTTAAATCTTATGATAACAAACTGACCATCTTTAAAATATATCTGAATCTTTTTGAATGTTTCAGCTCGTTCCTTGGCGCGCAAGCTAGCTTGAATATGTTTCTTTCAAACCAAATCTTTTTAAAATATTACACGCAAAATAACAGAAAGCGCATTTATTTAGGGCGTCCAGGTCTGGATTCTGATGTGGTCACATCATACTCCACATCCTGGACTAAGGCTTATTTTAGCAAATGAAACCAACACCCTTAAAACCTAACACAAACTATATTAACTCGCATAGATCGAGAGTCTGAACCCAATGTGAAAATTCCTTTGAGTTTAATTACCAAGAAGTTGTAACACCCCGTTTTTCAAAAGCCAAAAAGGGCATTATATTTTTTTTTTTTTTCTTTTTCAACTAACACTCAGAGTGCGCATAAAATATTTTAAATGAACCGGCATTCAAAAATACAAAGAACTCATTACTAAAAGGTGCTTCGACAAGCAAAGTGTATTTCCTGAATAATTACAATCCAAGTCTAAGTACCAAAACAAGTTAGAAATCCTATGCTAACCAAAAAGCACGGTGCACAAAACACACCGGCGCATAGTCTAACTACTCTAAGCTAAAACTCCAGCCGCTCACTGGGGCCTGGAACAGCCACCGTCGTCACCACGACCTAACCCATCATCTGGGTGGGATGAGCCCGCAAATGAAAGAAAGGGTCACCACAAAATACAAGTATATATATATATAACCGGTGCGAAAGATGTACACATAACAAATTTCCACATACACAAGAGAAAGCTCTTTAACCCAAAAGCAGTTCCCACCAACGGGCTTATATATATGATGCACACCAAGCCTAATGCAGACTTCTACAATGAGTGTGGTAGATTCCCCATTACCACATGCATATGAATTCCGGAAGAGTAAGCATAATCAATAAAACCACAAAGGGTTGGGATGGATCCATTCCCGATAATCGCACCCCGCAGTCCATTCCCGATAACCGCTTATTGGACTCAATAATTCCCGTAGGAGTAAGGTGGATCCATTCCCGATAATCGCACCCCGTGATCCATTCCCGATAACCACGTACTATGAATGCATGAGCACACGATTCCCCTTATATGCTAATGCAACACATACATATTGTACACGCATATGTAATCACACCACAACAACACATACATATACATCTAGTCATATGCATTTAATCACTTGTTCATACATACATCTCCAATCATATGTAAAACAACGAATCATGTATTTACCACGATCTCATATCGAGAATACATCACAAAAACATGCCAAACACACCACCAATTGCAACACAGCAAAATCTAAAGCATGTTCTACAAAATCGTTTGAAAAGACGGAAGTAAAGTGGAGCCCTTACCTCGACAAGCACTCAAACGATCACACGATCACACAACACTTACTTGCTTCCTAAAACAAGCAAAGTATTCAATCAAAACCATAACCAATCAATCCTTAATGATTTGGACTCTAAAACCCCAAAAACCAAAGGTTCTCTAAGGTAAAATCCCTCTTTCGGATTCTCTACCAAAAACTATCGTATTGATCAACCACCATGAGTTATGTGTACTATTTTTAGGACCCAAAACAATTGTCAAAAGTCTTAAATAATTTGAAATGCAAAATGGCTATTTTCTTGCATTATAAGCTACGTACTTTCCGAGTACCCGAAAAACTCGTTTCCAATCCCAACCACTTCCATAAATTAATAAAAAGGGATTAGAAGGCTAAAAACCAAGTTTGGAAATCAGAATCCAAAATCTCAACTCTCAGAGCTCGCCCTGGCGAGTTGGTGGCGAGTGGAGGCAGAGAGTACTGGTCTTACTCGCTCTGGAGCTCGCCCTGGCGTGTTATCAGGACCTGTGACACTCGCCCTGGCGAGTAACCACTCGCTCCGCGAGTTGCACCTGTCATGACAGCAAAAGACAGCAACTCACACCACCTTTTTCCACCCCAAGCCTAGTTTGATTCTATTAGTTCCCAACATCTTTTCAAGGCATAAAAGCAAACCATTTTCATAAGCAAGCAATTCATTTTCCGAAAGCATGTTTTCAAGGTAAAAAGTAACACCACGTGTCACAATAGTTTTAAACCACTTTGACCCCAAAATACTACCCAAAAACTCTTAGAAAATATTTTCATAAACCACCAAATATTTTTCATCGGATTTTCTAAAACAAAATCATACAACGCATTTCCCTTTTGCTCAAAGGTCCAAAGACAACTTTTCTTTTCAAAACCTTACAACATAACCTCATGTAATTGATCAATACATAAACCAACCAAAACCCTAACTTTTCTCATGAGATTTTTCACCAACTCATGGAAAACAAAAACAATAAAGCCTAGCATGCTTACTAAACTCTCATGAACAACTTTCATGAAACAAGAACTAGCAAGAACAACATTTCTCACCAAACCCTCTTAAGAACATAAACCCAAAAACTCTTAAACTCTTTAAGTCTACCAACCTAAGAGATGAGAAGAGAGGGTTACCTTTAGAAAGTGATTCTCTACAACTTTCCTCAAAGCTTCCAAGCTTGAAATGGAGTGAAATGGTGAAGAATGGAAAATTTAGTGAAGGTTAGAAAATGAAATGGAGTTTCACGTGGAAGAGAGAAAGAAAGGAGTGGAGTTTATGATTTTCTTAAGTCCACAATCAACAAACCTCCTTACTATGCCAATGCTCTTGCTCACTCATGGCCATTGGATCAAAAGACAAAATGCCAAGACACAACCCTAGCCATTGGATCAAACCAAACCAAATCCACTTGAGATAAAACTCAAAACCTCATAGAAACACTCACACGTTCAGCTCTCGCGCGCCGCGACGAACGAAACTCACCAAAACAGAAAACCTACGGAAAGAACGTCTAACGTTTCACATTTCCAAAACTTATCGCCGAATCTTTTTCCGCGACTGTAATTTTCTTCCATACCTTGGAAAATTAATCTCAGAATATATCCTAACTCGCACAGATATATAAAACTTCCATCCGAAACCTCACTCAAAACAGACGCAATAAGATTTTACAACGACGGGTAAAATCCTACTCGTTTTTCCAAAAACAAGAATAATCCACAACTTATTATTCTGAAACCACAAGTAACTTCTTATTCAAGCAACAGGATCACAAGACAAAAGTCTGTACAATTACAGTGCACGAGCACGAAACAGACTCGATTACAGCAAAAGCTAATAATTACACGATGTTTCGTCACACGAATACATCGAAACCCTAATATTCCTTAAACCAACTATACAATGAAATCTTGGGTCTTACAATACTACCCCCCTAAAAGAAGTTTCGTCCTCGAAACTTAGACATCGTCGAACAAACTGGGGTATAACTCTTTCATCTTACCCTCGAGCTCCCAGGTGGTATCTCCTGTAGCTTCATTCCATATTACCTTTACCAAAGGTATCTCTTTCGTTCTCAAACGCTTCATCTTCCTATCCGCAATCTTGATCGGCGGAACCTCAAATGACAAGTTATCCCTCAACTGGATGTCATCTTGTGTGATCACATGTGATGGATCCGGTGTATATTTCCGCAATTGCGACACATGGAACACGTCATGAATCAAAGATAGTACCGGTGGCAACGCGATCCGATATGCTACCTTCCCAACCCGTTCCAAAATCTGATAAGGCCCTATAAACTTCGGAGTCAACTTCTTTGCTTTCAAAGCCCTTCCAACACCAGTTGTTGGAGTAACACGGAGAAATACGTGATCCCCCTCCTCAAACTCTAAAGGCCTCCGACGCCTATCCGCATAACTCTTTTGTCGATCTTGAGCAACCTTCATCATTGCCCTTATCTTTCGGACCTTGTCCGTCGTCGGTTGTACCATTTCTGGTCCTACTATCATACTCTCCCCATCTTGGTACCAACACAAAGGAGTCTGACATCTTCTCCCATACAAAGCCTCGTATGGTGCCATTCCAATACTCGCGTGGAAACTGTTGTTGTATGTGAATTCTATCAAAGGTAATACATCATCCCAACTTCCACGATCATCCAAAACACATGCTCTCAACAAATCCTCTAAAGACTGATTTGTTCTCTCGGTCTGCCCATCTGTCTGAGGATGGTAGGCGGAACTCAATCTCAGTTTCGTCCCTAACGCCTCATGCAAAGTCTTCCAAAAATGTGAAGTAAACTTTGGGTCTCGATCCGAAACTATACTCGACGGAATCCCATGTAACCTCACAATCTCAGCAATGTAAATATCGGTCAACTTTGCCGCTGTATCCGTAATCCTTACCGGTAGAAAATGAGCGGACTTAGTCAAACGATCCACTATCACCCAAATGGAATCATGCTTCCTCCTGGTCTTAGGTAAACCAGTGATGAAATCCATAGAAATGCTATCCCACTTCCACTCGGGGATATCTAATGACTGCAGCATCCCTGCCGGTCTCTGATGTTCAATCTTCGCCTTCTGACAAGTCAGACACGACGCCACATACTCAGCCACATCCTTTTTCATACCCGGCCACCAGAAATCATGCCTCAGGTCTTGATACATCTTTGTTGCTCCGGGATGTATACTAAGTTTACTCTTGTGTGCCTCCCCTAGAATGATGTTTCTAAAATTCATAGCATCGGGTACACACACCCTACCTTGACACCTCAAGATATTGTCCGATCCCACCTTGAAATCTCGGTTGGTTCCTCGAACAATCAAAGCTCTTTTCTCCATGAGAAACTTGTCATCTTGACAATTAGCAATGTCCTCCAACAACCCGCTTGAGATGGTAATCATACCCAGTCTCATATTCCCTAAAGCAAACTCTACCTCTAGGTGCAAGTCACGAAACTCTCTCAACAACTCCTGTTGACTAGCCATCTGTGCCGAACAAACAGACACACTTTTCCTACTCAAGGCATCGGCTACCACATTAGCCTTTCCAGGATGGTATTCTAACGTGAAATCAAAATCTTTTAAAGTTTCCATCCACCTCCGTTGCCTCATATTAAGCTCTTTCTGATCGAACAGATACTTAAGACTTTTATGGTCACTAAACACGACAAAAGTGCAACCATAAAGATGATGTCTCCAAATCTTCAATGCAAAAACAACAGCCGCAAGCTCTAGATCGTGCGTAGGATAATTCTTCTCATGCACTTTCAGTTGCCTGGACGCATAAGCCACTGCTCTCTTGTGTTGCATCAACACACAACCCAACCCTTGATGAGAAGCATCACAATAAACCTCATACGGTTCGTCCGACTGTGGTAACATCAAAACTGGTGAAGTCGTCAACCGTTCTTTCAACAACTGAAAACTCAACTCACACTTCTCCGTCCACGCAAACGGTTGATCTTTCCGCGTAAGTTGTGTCATCGGTGCCACAATCTTAGCGAAACCTTCAATGAACCTTCGGTAATAACCGGCCAAACCCACAAAACTCCTCACATCAGTCACTGTTTGAGGCTGCTTCCATGAAAGTACCGTATCAATCTTGGCTGGATCCACGGCTATTCCCTCTTTTGATATAACATGGCCAAGAAAATTCACCTCTTCCAACCAAAAGTCACACTTTGACGGGTTTGCATACAGCTTACTTTCCCGCAAAACTTGCAATACCAAGCGAAGATGCTCTTCATGCTCCTCTTCACTCTTCGAATACACTAGGATGTCATCAATGAACACCACCACAAACTTGTCCAAAAATGAATTGAATATCCGATTCATGTAGGCCATAAAGATAGCCGGTGCATTCGTCACTCCGAACGGCATCACTAAGAACTCATAATGCCCATACCGCGTCCTAAACGCCGTTTTCTGAATATCTTCATCTCGTACTCTTATCTGGTGATATCCAGATTTCAAGTCAATCTTGGAAAACACTGAGGCTCCCCTCAATTGATCCATCAAATCATCGATTCGTGGCAATGGATATCGGTTCTTGATAGTCACCTTATTAAGCTTCCGATAATCCACACACAGACGAGATTTACCATCCTTCTTTTTAACCAATAAGACCGGTGCTCCCCAAGGCGACACACTAGGCCTTATGAAACCCTTCTCTAACAAGTCCTCAATCTGACCTTTCAACTCTACCAGCTCAGCTGGAGCCATCCGATAAGCTGATTCTGAAATCGGACTCGTACCCGGTTGCAAATCAATAAAGAATTCCACCTCTCTACACGGAGGAAAAGCTGGAATCTCTGATGGAAACATATCTTGGAAATCCTGAACCACACGAATTTCCTCAATTCGGATCTCCGACATCACTCCTAAGCTAGCAAGTGAAACTATCTCCGGCTCCCCATTACACATAACCACGGAAAGACGATTTGCAGACAAGTACCTTCGCACACCTGGCTCGGGAAAGAAAACCAATTTCCGAGCACAGTCTAGAATCACATAATGATACGACAACCAATCCATCCCGAGGATGATCTCGAGAGATAAAAGCGGTAAACAAACCAAATTGACCAGAAAATCCCTATTCTGGATTACTACTAAGCAATGCAAACATGCAGTATTCACTACCAGATCCTTAGCAGGAGTCAAAACATTCAAATCAAACGGAAGAACAGAAACATTCAAACTCAAACGATTTGCACATGCCAAAGATATGAATGAGTGGGTTGCCCCCGTGTCAATCAAAGCAGTTAAAGAATTACCTGCGATGTGACAGCTCTCATGGATGGCATTGCTAGCCTGCCCACTCAACTCAGTGCCCATACAGTAAGCACGTGCCTTTGCCGCCGGTCTAGTACCTTGTGAGCCTTGCGCCGCATTTGCCGACGGTCCGGCCTTTGGGGCCTTGCACTCTCTAGCCACATGCCCCGGCTTCTTACAATTATAACAAACATTTGCCACGGTCGGGCATTCATTGGCATAGTGGCCCACCTCGCCACACTTGAAACAACCTTGTTTCACCCTATTTTGGTTCCCTTGGTTCACCGACCTTCCTTGTCCCTTACTGTTCTGTGGACGATCATACGGCTTACCACCTTGCTTCCCACGATTCTGAGTCGAACCACGATCATTGGTACGACTTGGTCCTCCAGCACTAAAACCACTTTGGGGGTCACCCGCTTGTTTCTCATATCCTCAACCTCTTGACACTTCTCAACCAGCACTTGAAAGTGTCGAATCCCTAACGGCACCACTGCGTCTTGCAGCTCGTACCTCAAACCATCTTGAAAGCGACGGCACATATAAACCTCATCTATCCCATCCCTAAAGAAGCGGAAGAAACGGGATAGTGATTCAAATTTCTTGGAGTAGGCCTCCACATTCATGCTACCCTGTCTCAGTCTCAAGAATTCTTCTCCGTACCTTTCCCTCGCAGTCTCGGGAAAGTACTTGGCTAAAAACCTCCTCTTGAAGTTATCCCAATTCAATTCCTCATGAACATTCTCCATGATCAGTCGGGTGTTCCTCCACCAATACTCAGAACCCCCGAGTAACTGATAGGTAGCTAAGACTACCTTCTCCCCTTCTGGACAATGAATTGCCCCGAATATCCTCTCCACAGATTGGAGCCACAAATCAGCAGTTTCCGGACCTCCCTCCCCATTAAACTTAGGAGGAGTTTGGTGGTTGAAATTCGAAAGAAGTCTAGATCCAGCCGCAAGTATTTCCCTTTCGCGCTTTTCCAGATCCCTTTGCGCCTTAGCATGGCTCTGGGCAGTCACCGCCGCTGCCATTGTGTTCATGGCATAAGCCATTTGATATATATCAGCATTATCCGTCACAGGTGCTGTAGGTGCCCTTCTTGGAGGCATTCTATTCTGCACAATACCAATTCTGATTAGATTCCTTATCAAAACATCTCTGAATCTCAACAGAAGATCTCATCCAACGGTTACTAACACATAACCCGACACCGAACAACCACTAGAACTGACACTACTCTAGCTATGTTCTAACCGACTCTGGACTAACAACTCAAGTATACACTTTCCCTTTGAAGATTTAAAGCCGGGCTCTGATACCAAATTGTAACACCCCGTTTTTCAAAAGCCAAAAAGGGCATTATATTTTTTTTTTTTTTTTTCTTTTTCAACTAACACTCAGAGTGCGCATAAAATATTTTAAATGAACCGGCATTCAAAAATACAAAGAACTCATTACTAAAAGGTGCTTCGACAAGCAAAGTGTATTTCCTGAATAATTACAATCCAAGTCTAAGTACCAAAACAAGTTAGAAATCCTATGCTAACCAAAAAGCACGGTGCACAAAACACACCGGCGCATAGTCTAACTACTCTAAGCTAAAACTCCAGCCGCTCACTGGGGCCTGGAACAGCCACCGTCGTCACCACGACCTAACCCATCATCTGGGTGGGATGAGCCCGCAAATGAAAGAAAGGGTCACCACAAAATACAAGTATATATATATATAACCGGTGCGAAAGATGTACACATAACAAATTTCCACATACACAAGAGAAAGCTCTTTAACACAAAAGCAGTTCCCACCAACGGGCTTATATATATGATGCACACCAAGCCTAATGCAGACTTCTACAATGAGTGTGGTAGATTCCCCATTACCACATGCATATGAATTCCGGAAGAGTAAGCATAATCAATAAAACCACAAAGGGTTGGGATGGATCCATTCCCGATAATCGCACCCCGCAGTCCATTCCCGATAACCGCTTATTGGACTCAATAATTCCCGTAGGAGTAAGGTGGATCCATTCCCGATAATCGCACCCCGTGATCCATTCCCGATAACCACGTACTATGAATGCATGAGCACACGATTCCCCTTATATGCTAATGCAACACATACATATTGTACACGCATATGTAATCACACCACAACAACACATACATATACATCTAGTCATATGCATTTAATCACTTGTTCATACATACATCTCCAATCATATGTAAAACAACGAATCATGTATTTACCACGATCTCATATCGAGAATACATCACAAAAACATGCCAAACACACCACCAATTGCAACACAGCAAAATCTAAAGCATGTTCTACAAAATCGTTTGAAAAGACGGAAGTAAAGTGGAGCCCTTACCTCGACAAGCACTCAAACGATCACACGATCACACAACACTTACTTGCTTCCTAAAACAAGCAAAGTATTCAATCAAAACCATAACCAATCAATCCTTAATGATTTGGACTCTAAAACCCCAAAAACCAAAGGTTCTCTAAGGTAAAATCCCTCTTTCGGATTCTCTACCAAAAACTATCGTATTGATCAACCACCATGAGTTATGTGTACTATTTTTAGGACCCAAAACAATTGTCAAAAGTCTTAAATAATTTGAAATGCAAAATGGCTATTTTCTTGCGTTATAAGCTACGTACTTTCCGAGTACCCGAAAAACTCGTTTCCAATCCCAACCACTTCCATAAATTAATAAAAAGGGATTAGAAGGCTAAAAACCATGTTTGGAAATCAGAATCCAAAATCTCAACTCTCAGAGCTCGCCCTGGCGAGTTGGTGGCGAGTGGAGGCAGAGAGTACTGGTCTTACTCGCTCTGGAGCTCGCCCTGGCGTGTTATCAGGACCTGTGACACTCGCCCTGGCGAGTAACCACTCGCTCCGCGAGTTGCACCTGTCATGACAGCAAAAGACAGCAACTCACACCACCTTTTTCCACCCCAAGCCTAGTTTGATTCTATTAGTTCCCAACATCTTTTCAAGGCATAAAAGCAAACCATTTTCATAAGCAAGCAATTCATTTTCCGAAAGCATGTTTTCAAGGTAAAAAGTAACACCACGTGTCACAATAGTTTTAAACCACTTTGACCCCAAAATACTACCCAAAAACTCTTAGAAAATATTTTCATAAACCACAAAATATTTTTCATCGGATTTTCTAAAACAAAATCATACAACGCATTTCCCTTTTGCTCAAAGGTCTAAAGACAACTTTTCTTTTCAAAACCTTACAACATAACCTCATGTAATTGATCAATACATAAACCAACCAAAACCCTAACTTTTCTCATGAGATTTTTCACCAACTCATGGAAAACAAAAACAATAAAGCCTAGCATGCTTACTAAACTCTCATGAACAACTTTCATGAAACAAGAACTAGCAAGAACAACATTTCTCACCAAACCCTCTTAAGAACATAAACCCAAAAACTCTTAAACTCTTTAAGTCTACCAACCTAAGAGATGAGAAGAGAGGGTTACCTTTAGAAAGTGATTCTCTACAACTTTCCTCAAAGCTTCCAAGCTTGAAATGGAGTGAAATGGTGAAGAATGGAAAATTTAGTGAAGGTTAGAAAATGAAATGGAGTTTCACGTGGAAGAGAGAACGAAAGGAGTGGAGTTTATGATTTTCTTAAGTCCACAATCAACAAACCTCCTTACTATGCCAATGCTCTTGCTCACTCATGGCCATTGGATCAAAAGACAAAATGCCAAGACACAACCCTAGCCATTGGATCAAACCAAACCAAATCCACTTGAGATAAAACTCAAAACCTCATAGAAACACTCACACGTTCAGCTCTCGCGCGCCGCGACGAACGAAACTCACCAAAACAGAAAACCTACGGAAAGAACGTCTAACGTTTCACATTTCCAAAACTTATCGCCGAATCTTTTTCCGCGACTGTAATTTTCTTCCATACCTTGGAAAATTAATCTCAGAATATATCCTAACTCGCGCAGATATATAAAACTTCCATCCGAAACCTCACTCAAAACAGACGCAATAAGATTTTACAACGACGGGTAAAATCCTACTCGTTTTTCCAAAAACAAGAATAATCCACAACTTATTATTTTGAAACCACAAGTAACTTCTTATTCAAGCAACAGGATCACAAGACAAAAGTCTGTACAATTACAGTGCACGAGCACGAAACAGACTCGATTACAGCAAAAGCTAATAATTACACGATGTTTCGTCACACGAATACATCGAAACCCTAATATTCCTTAAACCAACTATACAATGAAATCTTGGGTCTTACAGAAGTGGTTTTGAAAAAAGAGGCATAAATATATATAGAATTGGATTTGATGATCCTTCTATCAACATACTTTAGTAAATATTTATTCTCATATGTCATTTTTTATATGGTCCTAATGTGTGTTAAGATTATTCTCGATTTTTTTAAACATCTTTTAATTATTTATGAAAATGCTATATACTAGGGCTGGAAAAAAAATTCGAGCGGCCTAAATTGTACAGCCTGTGTGTCACATTTGGCTGCTATCGGATCTTACGGGTAAACTGGTTAGGTGAATTAAAGAAAATTGGGTTCAATTGGATATGTTGGACAGTTTTGATTGGGCAAATCAAATCCACAAAAAACCGTACCCGACCGGTGGTGCAATATCATTATTGGGCTACACTACCTATCCTTCTCATACTGTACTCACTGGCCCAAAAATCATATCTTATCTTATTTAGTATAAAGATTTCACTTAACAATCACAATGAAACCCTAGAAAAATATTAGCGCCGCTCCTTACTCTCCATCTGTCACTATGAATCTGAACCCTAAGAACTACAAACTTCATCCCTAACCTCCAATCCCTCAATAGTTCCATTCTATTAACGATTACAGTGACTGAAATCTATCTTTTTCTCACGATGCTTCATCAAACCCTAACCTAGCCGCCCCACCGATCCCCTCTCGATTGAACTCAAGATCGTATTACTTCAGTCATTTGCCGTATTGTGAGTTTATTTTCTCCTTATTTTTTCGTTTTTGTTATAGATCTATAGATGTAGTTGCTAGATTCTAATGATTTCTTCTATTACATTTTATCTTAATTCTGCTTCCTGAACTCTTCTTCTTTCATTGCAATGATTGTAATATTTAACATTCAAAAATTAATTTTTAAGTATTAGTTAAGACTTAACATAAGGTATTTAGGGCTTAAGAACATGACTAGCATGATCTCCTGGTAAGAAACAATAAATTAATAGTTTTAAGTTAAACATTAAGATTCTCATTAAAAACTTGATCATTATATAATTTTCCTTATATAAATTTTAACGTAGTGATGATGCAGTTGATTCTAATTGGGCCGGATTACATGCAAATTTCAACCTAAATGAAGCTTATGAAAGTGGAGAAAATGTTGGTGGTAACTTTTATGTGGCCTAAAGTGGTTATTTTTCAAAATTAGAGAGTATTTTTAGAGATATAAGGTTACTATCGCTTCTATTAAGGAATAAAATGGGTTGATAAGTGTCGTATTGATTTAATATATGGAACATTTTAATTAATTGTTTAAGTACCATATTTGATTGTAAGTGTCGTATTCATATTTCACGCAGAATTTCTCAAAATTGCTTGGATATGAACCAAGATGAAATTACTCTCATTGATGATCAAAGATATGAAAGATTCATCTGAATGAGGAGTCCATATTGTTGCAAGTTACTTGGAAGATAAATATATCAGTAAAGGCTGGTATGCAAAGGGACTGGTTATGGGTGATACTCTCTGTAAGGTATGAATGTTTATATGGAAGTGTGTTTCTCCACCCATTCTTTTATTGCGCATTTATTTGTCTTCTATCTTTTAATCTCTGCTAAATCTTGATATGTAATTTCCCTGCCAGGGAAGCTCAATACTAAATCAAACTAATATTGAAATAAAATATATCAACTTAATTACCCGTAAAAGTTACACATAAATTCTACAAATTTCATACATTATTAGCTATAAGTTAAATGAACGGAAGTTTAGATTAAGAATAGTGGCCTATCTACAATCAATCATTAATCTAGGATAAAGAATTTTTAACCAACAATGACCATTCTGGATAGATTGGCCAAACGGTTGTGAGTTCGGAGGAATCCTTCAAAACAAAAAAAAAGTATGTTAGTCTTTAAGGTAGGACAATCCTGCTAAACAATGTCCTCAACAAGTTTTGTATTATAGTTTTTATATATTTATTATTGTGTGAGAGAGAGAATAAAAAAGAAATGAGATTAAAAATCTCCATTTCTGGTTTTTTTCCTTTTAATTTTATTAACATAATTTATTGCTCGAGTGGTGACAATCCAAAGACAGACTTCACAATCAGTACTACCGATGAATGATATGCGCAATTGCGGCATTTGGAAGCGACTATCGGGTTGATACGTTGCTGAAATCAAAAACCCTTTCAAGAAAACATGTGCTTGGTTAGGAACTTTCAAAATCACCAAAGAAGTTGATCATGCTTATGCGAGGTTGCCTTTTGGTCATAAGCACGGGCGGCTTCTTCTGCAGCTTCTTCTGATATTTCATAGAATACTACCGAAGAAGCCGCTCATGCATATGACGAAAAGGCATCCTCGCATAAACATGATCTACTTGTTCGGTAGTTTTGAAAGTTCCTAACCAAGCACACATATTATTGAAAGAGTCTTTGAAATCAGCAGCGTATCACCTAGATGGACGCTTTTGAACGCTACGGTAGCGAATTTCCATCGTCAGACTGTGAATTTCGATTAGTGGAGTAAACAACGAGTTTTCTATTATAGTTTTTATATATTTATTATTGTGTGACAGAGAGAATAAAACATAAATGAGATGAAAAATCTCCATTTCTGGTTTTTTTCCTTTTAATTTTTTTAACATAGTATATTGCTCGAGTGGTGACAATCCAAAGACAGACTTGACAATCAGTACTACCAAGAGGGACATTACGAGCACCGATTCACCTTACAATGAACAAAATCCGCAATCCGATGAATGAAATGCGCAATTGCGGCATTTGGAAGCGACTATCGAGTCGATACGTTGCTGAAATCAAAAACTCTTTCAAGAAAACATGTGCTTGGTTAGGAACTTTCAAAATCACCAAAGAAGTTGATCATGCTTATGCGAGGTTGCCTTTTGTTCATAAGCACGGGCGGCTTCTTCAGCAGCTTCTTCATATATTCCATAGAATACTGCTGAAGAAGCCGCTCATGCATATGACGAAAAGGCATCCTCGCATAAACATGATCTACTTGTTCGGTAGTTTTGAAAGTTCCTAACCAAGCACACATATTCTTGAAAGAGTCTTTGATATCAGCAGCGTATCACCTAGATGGTCGCTTTTGAACGCTACGGTAGCGAATTTCCATCGTCAGACTGTGAATTTCGATTAGTGGAGTAAACAAAAAGTTTTTTATTATAGTTTTTATATATTTATTATTGTGTGAGAGAGAGAATAAAAAAGAAATGAGATGAAAAATCTCCATTTCTGGTTTTTTTCCTTTTAATTTTTTTAACATAATTTATTGCTCGAGTGGTGACAATCCAAAGACAGACTTCACAATCAGTACTACCGAGACGGACATTACGGGCACCGATTCACCTTACACTGAACGAAATCTGCACTCCGATGAATGAAATGCGCAATTTCGGCATTTGGAAGAGACTATCGGGCTGATACGTTGCTGAAATAAAAAACCCTTTCAAGAAAACATGTGCTTGGTTTGGAACTGTAGTACCCTAATTTTGTCCCAACTTTTTTTCAAATGCATCCTTATGACCTAAATGTGTGACTCAAAAAGATTGAAGAAGATGAAATTGCTGATAATAGAAGATGTGTGGATTAATTGATAACAAGTTTGACTTTTGACTTTTTGGTCAACTTCGACCCTCAAAAGTCAGGAATCGAGAAAAGACATGTGAAATTATCAAGTTTGATCATCAAGAATCAAGAAAGTCAAGAAAAGGTTCAAAAAGTCAAAGATTGAGATTTTGAAATATTTTCTAAGTACAAATCTTCATGATCATCTATCCAACTTTACAAGACAATTTTGAGCAATCTACAAATCCATTTGAGATGCTTGATAGCTGATCATAAAGAGTGCATTTGATACTACAAGTTGATGAAAATTGTGAAGCCAAAAGGTTTCTTGAAATGGAAGAAATCAAAGTGGAAAGTCAAGGTCTCATTACTCTTGAAATTCTCAAACACTTAGAAATATTTCCAAGAGTTTTAGACCTTACCAAGTACCTAACTTTATGGCCAATTTGTGATCAATCCAAGCAATCAGTTTTCATTCTAGATGGATGTGCGTAGAGATGACCTTGCATACTTAATTATTGTGGAAATAGTGAATCACAATCGCATTGGAATTGGAAGTTATGAAGTTCCAAATTTGAGGTTTAAAAGTTGTGAAAATGACCAGGAACTTAGAAATTTTTTTCTAAGTATTTCTCAGTTATTATTTTGATTTTTGATGGCCAGTTTTCTACATGATACAAGTTGATTCAGATCCGGTGTTCAACATCAAAGTTGTAGTATGTTATGTCCTCTTTCCAATGATACCAATATCATGAATTTCTTGCGCTCGAGCACCAATTTTCAAAGAGGCAAAGTGGCCATGGTAGAGCTAATTTATGGGTCAGATTAGAGGTCACATTTTCATGACAAACCAAATCCAAATCTTGTAATCATTGCTTCCAACAACTGAAACACTTCAATCACCATCTCCCAATTCCCACTTTTTATCACTTTCAACTTGAATTGGTTAGAACGTTTCAGAAAATTTCAAGCCAAAGTAACCATTCCATTAAATTCCTGGGGACTTGATGACAGGAATTTCTATGGTATTTTTGGTAGTATTATTAGTAGTAAAATGACCAAGACAGGCCCAAATACGAAGGAAAACCTACAGAATCAAGGAAAAGCATCAAGACCAAGTCCAAGATGCAAAAAGACAAGAAAAAGCCCAAAAAGTGAAGAAAATGAGCATTTCATCGTAGCACGATGGCTTCCATCGTGCCACGATGGGAGCTGCTTGCTGGCCAAGAAAACTGAAGAAATAAATCTGAAGAAAATCTGTTCATCGCAGCACGATGAGTGCCATCGCAGCACGTTGACTTTACTTGGCGACCAAGCTGATGAAATGCACAGGATCAGTTATAAAATTGAACTGAATCTTCCCAGCGTACTGCGATGGACCTATCGCAGTATGATGGCTTGTCGAGGCCCATTACGAAAACTATAAATAGAGCTCTCCTCCCATTGTTTAAATCATTCAGAAATAGTAGAACACTCTCTACTATAAAGGAGGTGTTCGGAGGAGCTCTAAGGGCATAGTTTTCTCACCTTACGGGAAAACTAACTCAGCAAGGTAAGTTTTCTTTAGGCTTTTGTATTTATGTTATAATTCTTTTATTGTAATTTAAATATGTAGTCTTTATATTAGATGCCTTAGGTTGTGGTGGAGAAGATGAACTCCCCTATGAATATTTGGAGTCTGTGTTTGAGTCAAAGTTATAATAAATTGTTATTCAATATCATGTTTGTTATTTACTTTCTTGCACTTTAATAACGTATCTCGTGATCTGGCCGGATAAGCGGGAACGCTCATAGAATTGATATTAGGTATTAACTTAATATGGTCCAGAACTAGTAGTAAATAATGCTAGGTGTATAGAGACGGTAACATCATGAACTAGTCGCGAACTGAGCGGTTAGAAGAGGAATCATGCACTAGGTGTGAACTGAGCACTTAGAAGATGAATAGCCCGATACTAGGATCTAGAGGCATTGGATGGATGAAGGTAATAATGCATGTGTAATAAACAACTCACTTAGTAATTAGGGTATGTGACACATCGAGGTTAGGCTCTCGTAGGTACCTTAGTTATTAACATAGGGGAACTTTAATATACATAGTGTAACAGTAAGGTGTTATTACAATAAAGGAAAAGTCACCGCCGAACAATAATCTGAGTAACTATGTTATACATCGTTCATGCCAAATATGAAGAAGGGAGGGAGTCCAACCACCATACCAATCCTCTATGTTTCTGAATCTATCTATTTATTTATTTATGCAAGCATTACGCTTCTTTTTATAAAACCTTTTTCAAAACCAAAGCGAATGCAAAACCAACAGCTTAAATAACGCTAACGAAGCTTTGGCACGATCCCTGTGGATACGAACTCATTCTAGACACCTAGAGTGTGAATTAATACTCGACGACAGACTGGTACACTTGCCAGACAGTAGTCAAGTTTTTGGCGCCGTTGTCGGGGATTGTGTCTACAAAGCGTCGATAGATTTATTTAAGTTGTCAAAAAATTTTAAAAAATACAAAAAAAGTCAAAAAATCAAAAAAATCTTGTTGATGATTGTGAATTTCGATTTGTGAAAGTTCTGGCTAAGGCAAAGTCTTGGTATTTAAGCGATCCGTTGTGATCCACCTCACTTACCTGGGAATTCTCATAGTGACAAAGACACATGAGACAAACCAAAAATAGTTTTACCATTAAATTTTCCAGTGCTACTGAGGTATTTGTTTAAGTGCATGCAGACAGGTACTCAAGGCACTAGGGATCACAAAGGCTGGAAACAGCCAACTAAAGACAACATTTCTCACAGGAAAACTCCTAAGAAAGAAGATGGGAGATGCAACGAATTGTAAAAGAGAACGCTGCAACAAACAGTCAATGGTCAGGAGGATCGTTTGACTAAAAACTTTCGGAGAGATGTGAAAAAAAGATAGGGTTGTTTACAGCAATGGTTCGGAGACACAGGGGCCATTGGCAAAGATGACAAGAGAAGAGAAAGGCCATCAGGGATGAACCACTACAATCAGGAGAATCAATCTGCAAAGTCACCTCAGAAGAACAACTTCTTCCTCGGGAGGAAAGCACTAAACAGAAAGACATGCACATGTATAAGTTTGGGGTGAAATCACCACGCTCTATGAGACTGCACCCGAAAAATAAGTCGTCAACAGGGATAGTTGAGGGTATGGTGAAACAAACCTGGTTCTGCCCAGATTGAGATCAAAAGGAATGGAAGATGGCCAATGCTTCAAGATTGAACAAAGAAGCACAATAAAGAGACATGCGAACCTATCCTCTGTAATGGAGGAAATGCCTCAAGCTAATGAGAGGCTAAACAAGCGCTGCTAGGGAGGCAACCCAAGGATAAGTATTTATAATTCAGTATTTTATTTCAGTATTTCTAATTCAGTATTTTCAATTCATAGCATGTACTTAAGAATTCTTGTTGTATCACTTTCATCTATCTAACCCCTTTTCAAACTTACAAAAAATTAAATAATTGTTTGCTGTTTATTATCTTGTGCATGAGAAACTATTACAGGTAAGATTGCAGCGAAGTAAGTTATAAATTCTGATGAGACGAAATTCACACCTTCACACAAAGACCAAAGGTGATTGCTCCGAAGTGCGAAGTTCGGGAGACAATGAGACGAGTGAGGAAGCTGGTGTCTGTGAGATAAATGTTCATGCCTTCAGATACCTAAGCCATGTGAGGATTTGAGCCAAATATTTCCAAACGGTATTACCACTTTCTTTCGATTTACTATGAGAGTACCGTGCACTTGTTTATTTTCTAGAACTTGCTCTAATTCTCTGCTGACTAGTTGATTTAATATTATATGCATTGAGGCAATTGTTTCTTATAACCCAGAGCCTTTTCAAGCCACCCTTTTATTATATTATATCCTTTGCTAGCCAATTTTGAGCCGTAAAAAAATTATCCCTTTTGTTTCGGTGATAAACCACATTACAAGCCTATAGACCAGAAAAACAAAAAATTACCCTTCTTTGGAGTTAGGTAATAGTTCTCTAGTCTTGGCAACAACAAAGTTTGGGGTTGCTCATGGAACTAGCAACATCTAAGTTTGGGGTGGGTATACAGAGAACTATCACTACAAAAAGAAAAAGAAAAAAAAAATGGAAAAAGAGACGGGAAAACATAAAAAATTCCCAAAAAAATAGTCTCTTAAAAAAAAAAAACCAAAAGGCAAAAGAAAGAGCCAAAGGGCAAAAAGAAAGAGCCAAAGGGCAAAAATAGTGATAGAAAAGAACCATACAAAGACACATCTGGTTCTTAATTTCTGACACCAACACAAAAAGGCACTCTAAGGAATAAGGTTGCGTACACAAAAAGGAAACAAAGTAGAACTTAACTCCAATGTTTAGCCTACTTATCCCAAAAAAGTCCTACCTTAACCCATGCCACGTTATAACCCTGAAAAGACCTCTAAACATGCATGTATATTAAATTTTGACTGGTTGCTTAGAGTTCTTGCAAGCCTATGGTAAATGGCAGGTTGTACGATGATTGAGAGATAACCCTTTCAATTATGAGCGAAAAATACAAATGTGAGAGAGAGAAAAGGTTGAACATGGACTCTTGCAGACATTTGTTTGATTTGCTACTATCAACGTCTCCTGAGCCTAGCAGGACTGGGCATGATCGCGGCGGTAAGAATCAGCGGTACCATTGCTGAAGTGCAGGGTTGTGAAATTCCTATCATATTTATTTATCTCTTATTTCTCTAACGATCTTGTCTGACAGCATGTTACTTGAGGACAAGCAACAGTTTAAGTTTGGGGTTTGTCATACCCCAATTTTTGACCTAAAATCCCATCTCATATTCTCATCATTGCATTCTATGCATCACTAACAAAAATACAAAACAAAAAGATATATGGTTGTGTGTCATACTTTTAGAGGAAATACAATTAGAGGAAATGTTGCACTACATAGCGACCAGAATGCTCTGGACGAATTCTGCACAACAGCGATAATGCTCTGGATGCAACCAAGATGGGACAAGGGGACAAGGATCTTGCATTATATATGAGGTGTCCACCTTTACAACTCATCAGGAGTTGTCATCTACTAAGATCAAAACGACTAGAGTAGTCTAGATGAATAAAACACTTATAGTCTGCCTCTAGAGTGCTCTAGATGAAACCAGAATGGTTTGAAGACCAAGAAGAATGTTTTGCAAAGGATCTAATAATATCCATGAGGTGTCCACCTTTACAACTGATCATGAGTTGTCATCCACTATGACCAAAACGACCAGAGTGGTCTGGATGAGTAAAACACTCACAGTCTGCCTATTGTGTGCTCTGGATGCAACCAGAATGGTCTGAGTTTTTCGAAAAGTACATGAACTCCATAATTAGGCTCAAGGCTTCTCAAAACTCTATAAATAGAGAAGGACTTCATGAGAAAAAGAAGAGGGGAGTTTTTACAAAGAAAAAAGTTACTATGCAAAATTGTTGAAAGAAAAATCCAACAAATCATAAACTCTCCCAAAATCAAAGTGTTCATCATATTCACTCATCTTGTTCTTCCTCCATCATAAACCATACACCATCACTTTCATCCACCATAAACCACCAACAACCACCTCCCTCCACCACAAAATCATCACCTTCACCACCTTCAACCATATTAAAATAACCCGCACAATCTTTTTTCAACACAACCACAAACACCAATTCCACTCATAATAACTCCATCTCCTTCATCCAAAGCTTATTGTTCATATCACTCAAAGTGTTCATCACACCCAAAACTCCATCTTTCACTGTAAATTTCTCTTCTCCTTTAACTCTTAAACCTTCATCACCTTTCAAACACACACTCACGCTAACTAAATAAATATTTCCTTAACATTTATTAATTCAGCTCTCTAACCATCCAGAAATTTCTGGTCCATTGGTTCTTTTTTATTTATTTATTTATCTTTACTAACTATCCATAAATTTCTGGTTCTTGTTAACTAACTTATTAAAAGAAATATTATTTTTAAGTTGTCTAACGTAATATCATCTTTTCTTTTCAACATAAAAAATAAAATCAATCTCGACTCACCAAACCAATTTTTCGCGTTGTTTGCGCAATCAAAAATCCAAGCGAAGGGATTGTTTTGTTGACTCTGTATCATCGTGTAATTCTTGCATCCTCACTTGTGTATTTTTCTATCTTTGTTCTTTTAGACTTTCAAAACATAAAAACCAAAAAACATTCACAAAAAAACTTAATCTTCCAAAAAGAAATGATTTAATACACTTAAGCAAACCTTGACCTTCGTTGAGAGACTTTTTCAAACTTTTTTTCAAATAAATGATTTAATACACTTAAGCATATTTAAACATTTTCAAAAGACTAAAAAATACAAAAACAAATTCAAACCTTTTTGCCATTTGGTTTTTGACTTTAAAACCTTTTTCAAAGAGTTTAGATGGTCGAGAATTTTAATATTCCCCATAACATTAAGACAATGAAAAATGTTGATTCTTTTCCACGTAGGAGAGTTAGTGGCATACTCGTTGATGATTTCCGAGTGAGAGCCCTTCCCTATTGTGAAGCAAAGATCCATTTTTAGCATGTTTGTGGTGGATCAAAAGGAGTTTAAAACTTAAGATGACGACTCGTCTTTTCTCCTAAAAATAATCAAACAAACCACTTTGTTATTTTTACCCCGAACTACGGGATTTTGATCCTTAACGGGTACGTAGTGCAAAGGGCCTTGTGTCTTCCCAAATCAAAATTAATAAAAAAAATACATTCTTTTCTCATCATCCCAATCATTTATAAGTAAAATTTTTTAGCACAAAAATATATATTTTACAAGAGGTTCCTGTAGAGTACTACAGATACTTAGGATGCTAATACCTTCCCTTTGTATAACTAACCCCCGTACCTTTGATCTCTGAAAACTGCATCATTTAATTGTTTCATCGCATCAATAAATTTTGCATGTTATTTTATGGGTTTATTCGATCTTTTTTCCCTTCCCTTGGATAAATTAAAGTTCGGTGGTGAATCATAATTTTTGTGAACCAAAGCTAACCAATAACTGTTGGCGTCCGAAAATCACCGCGATAGAAATGGCGACTTCACTGGGGAAATCCCCCAAGAGGGTTGAGCCTAACTTGTATATATGTTATTTTTGTGTTATTGTTTGCTTGTGTATTTTTATTTTGATGTACATTCTTATCTGCTTGGTTTTAATGTTTATGAGAGAAAAGTCCTCTACCCAGACTTGAGCAAACACCTAAGTTAAGTTAGTGGTTGAGTGTTGGCCTTCTTGGTGGATACCTCGTAGGGTTGACATGAAAACCACGCCTAGAGTAGACCTTCTTGAAAATATTGTTGTCTTGCGAGGATTTGCAATGGCGATGATATTTTCTCGTTGGATCCATGACTCTAGGGACATTTTAAACCAGTCTAGAACCAGGAAACGTGTTATTAAGGACCTCTGTTAGAACCCTAGTTGGTGGTTAAACGTTGACCTTCTTGGTGGATATCTCGTAGGGTCGACGCGAAGACCTCACCTAAAAGAGATCCTTTGGAAGTATTGCGGTCTTGTGAGGATTTGCATTGGCTGCGATACTTTCAAATAAGATCAATGATTTTAGGAATCATTATGAAACCTAAAGTCTACATGTGAGGGGTGGTGGTTCTGACACTTTTAAAGTTAACACCATAAAACTATCCCGGACTATATTCATGCATAATCATGCATTCATGCATCGATGAAAATATTTTTTCCATTAATTTCCAAAGGATTTAGAGGGATGACATTGTAAACACCCTCAATTTTGCCAACTCATTTTGAAAAAATTACCTTAAAGTCCTTCGGAAACTTTCTTTTTGCATAAAGCATCATACATCATTCTTGCATTCATGGTCTCGAGAGTTTGAGCCTTACGCTTTGCTACTTCTCCAAAGGTAAACCTGTCTCAAAGTGGCCCGATGACCTCGCCAAAAGCCGACTCGCATATACGGCACTCGTGCAAACCAAAGAAAGAGAATGGACGCGATAGAGCAAGAGAACATGGAGCTTCGTGAAGAGGTAACAACGCTTCGAGCAGATATGGAAAGGTTAAACGCCTTGGTAGATTCGTTGGTGGTTGCGGAGAATCAGCTACTGACCCCTCGTCCTCTCAACACTCAGGCTCAGACAACTGTTATTTCAGAAATTGTTGCTACTCCAACTTCAGGGGCACCCGCCAATACTCTGCAGTACACCACCGTGAACTGCTCAAACAGAACCGACCACCACCACCGAAACCGTCGCTGCACACCACTTCTACTCCTCCGTCGGTTTTCTCTCTCTCTCTCTCTCCCTTTCTCTTTCTCTTTCTCGTTTTCTCTTTCTCTGTTCTTCTTTTGTTTTGTTTCAAACAGAAGACTTGGTCTTCTTTTTCTTTTCTTCTTTTAGTTTTTTTAATTTAGTCTAGTTTTTATTTTCTTTAATCTTTTTTTCATTTTGGGCTTTAGGCCCACTTTTTACTTTTGATTGTTTTTTTCTTTTTACTCTTTAATAATTTAAGTGTTATAATATAATTTGTAATATCTTAACAAAATAAAGATATAATAAAACATTTTTTATGCGAGTGAAAAAGAGAAAAATCGGGTAGACATCCGATGCTTCTCCGAATATTCAGAAACGAATAGACACTTCGCTTTCGGTTGGATATTCGTCCTCCGTTTAAAATCAATCTCAACCCATCAAGCAAGTCTTTTCACACCCGTGTGCTTTTACCTTTTTTTTCTCAAACGGACATCATCGCCCAAGTGCGTGTCCGCCTTTTTTTAAGTCAACAAACCTTTTCGCCCAAGCGCGACCATACCATTTTTCATAAATAAAATCAATCAACACACAAATATTTTCTATCAAAGAACTACGTAGCTTTGATTTCTCCATTGCACTGGGAGATACGTAGGAGCAGGATAAACTCTTGTCAAGCACACTAATAAAAAACCCATTTTTTGGTCTTTTTCTTTATTTTCTTTGCAAACACTTTTCATAATAATAAACAAACAAACATAGAACTAACACCTAATTAAACACTAAACTAATTAACGGTTCCCGTTGGATACAACGGATGTGAGGGGTGCTAATACCTTCCCCTCGCATAACCGACTCCCGAACCTGAAATTTGGTTGCGATGACCTTGTTCTCGTTCTCGAAGGGGTTTATCGACGTCCCCCTTTTCAAAAATAAAACTTCGGTGGCGACTTTACTGTCTAGCGAGCGTTTTACACCCTCGCATTTTTCCCGCCGCTTCACTCTCGTAGGTACCCTAGTTGTTAACGTAGGGAAACTTTAATAGACATAGTGTAATAGTAAGGTATTACTACAACAAGGATAATTCACCGCCGAACATAATCTAAGTAACTATGTTATATACCGATCATGCCAAATATGAAGAAGGGAGGGAGTCCAACCACCATACCTAGCCTCTATATTTCTTGAATCTATTATTTATACATTCTGCATTTCTATTTCTGCAAAGCATTACGCTATTTTTATAAAAACCTTTTCAAAAACCAAAGCGAATGCAAACTATCACAAACTTAAATAACGCTAGTAAAGCTGCGGCACGATCCCTGTGGATACGAACTTATTATAGACACCTAGAGTGTGAATTATTACTCGACGACAGACTGGTACACTTGCCAGACCGTAGTCAGTGACTCACAATAGCTCTGTGCTTAAAAGCTTACGAGCAACACTCAGTCCTATTTCTTATTTCAATGGAAGCAAGAAAAAAGGCACACAATTAAAAGACTGAAACCTTAATGATACTTTTCGTAATCTATGTTTCAGTGAATAAAATAGGTCTTCAGTCTTCCTTTATATAGAACGAGTTTCATGGGCTTGGATCCCTGATATGATAGCTGGCCATCATGATGATTTCCAAGAAACAAACTAAATCTTTGAAAATATTTATCTGTTTTAAATCTTTTTAAATCTTATGATAACAAACTGACCATCTTTAAAATATATCTGAATCTTTTTGAATGTTCCAGCTCGTTCCTTGGCGCACAAGCTAGCTTGAATATGTTTCTTTCAAACCAAATCTTTTTAAAATATTACACACAAAATAACAGAAAGCGCATTTATTTAGGGCGTCCAGGTCTGGATTCTGATGTGGTCACATCATACTCCACATCCTGGACTAAGGCTTATTTTAGCAAATGAAACCAACACCCTTAAAACCTAACACAAACTATATTAACTCGCATAGATCGAGAGTCTGAACCCAATGTGAAAATTCCTTTGAGTTTAATTACCAAGAAGTGGTTTTGAAAAAAGAGGCATAAATATATATAGAATTGGATTTGATGATCCTTCTATCAACATACTTTAGTAAATATTTATTCTCATATGTCATTTTTTATATGGTCCTAATGTGTGTTAAGATTATTCTCGATTTTTTTAAACATCTTTTAATTATTTATGAAAATGCTATATACTAGGGCTGGAAAAAAAATTCGAGCGGCCTAAATTGTACAGCCTGTGTGTCACATTTGGCTGCTATCGGATCTTACGGGTAAACTGGTTAGGTGAATTAAAGAAAATTGGGTTCAATTGGATATGTTGGACAGTTTTGATTGGGCAAATCAAATCCACAAAAAACCGTACCCGACCGGTGGTGCAATATCATTATTGGGCTACACTACCTATCCTTCTCATACTGTACTCACTGGCCCAAAAATCATATCTTATCTTATTTAGTATAAAGATTTCACTCAACAATCACAATGAAACCCTAGAAAAATATTAGCGCCGCTCCTTACTCTCCATCTGTCACTATGAATCTGAACCCTAAGAACTACAAACTTCATCCCTAACCTCCAATCCCTCAATAGTTCCATTCCATTAACGATTACAGTGACTGAAATCTATCTTTTTCTCACGATGCTTCATCAAACCCTAACCTAGCCGCCCCATCGATCCCCTCTCGATTGAACTCAAGATCGTATTACTTCAGTCATTTGCCGTATTGTGAGTTTATTTTCTCCTTATTTTTTCGTTTTTGTTATAGATCTATAGATGTAGTTGCTAGATTCTAATGATTTCTTCTATTACATTTTATCTTAATTCTGCTTCCTGAACTCTTCTTCTTTCATTGCAATGATTGTAATATTTAACATTCAAAAATTAATTTTTAAGTATTAGTTAAGACTTAACATAAGGTATTTAGGGCTTAAGAACATGACTAGCATGATCTCCTGGTAAGAAACAATAAATTAATAGTTTTAAGTTAAACATTAAGATTCTCATTAAAAACTTGATCATTATATAATTTTCCTTATATAAATTTTAACGTAGTGATGATGCAGTTGATTCTAATTGGGCCGGATTACATGCAAATTTCAACCTAAATGAAGCTTATGAAAGTGGAGAAAATGTTGGTGGTAACTTTTATGTGGCCTAAAGTGGTTATTTTTCAAAATTAGAGAGTATTTTTAGAGATATAAGGTTACTATCGCTTCTATTAATGAATAAAATGGGTTGATAAGTGTCGTATTGATTTAATATATGGAACATTTTAATTAATTGTTTAAGTACCATATTTGATTGTAAGTGTCGTATTCATATTTCACGCAGAATTTCTCAAAATTGCTTGGATATGAACCAAGATGAAATTACTCTCATTGATGATCAAAGATATGAAAGATTCATCTGAATGAGGAGTCCATATTGTTGCAAGTTACTTGGAAGATAAATATATCAGTAAAGGCTGGTATGCAAAGGGACTGGTTATGGGTGATACTCTCTGTAAGGTATGAATGTTTATATGGAAGTGTGTTTCTCCACCCATTCTTTTATTGCGCATTTATTTGTCTTCTATCTTTTAATCTCTGCTAAATCTTGATATGTAATTTCCCTGCCAGGGAAGCTCAATACTAAATCAAACTAATATTGAAATAAAATATATCAACTTAATTACCCGTAAAAGTTACACATAAATTCTACAAATTTCATACATTATTAGCTATAAGTTAAATGAACGGAAGTTTAGATTAAGAATAGTGGCCTATCTACAATCAATCATTAATCTAGGATAAAGAATTTTTAACCAACAATGACCATTCTGGATAGATTGGCCAAACGGTTGTGAGTTCGGAGGAATCCTTCAAAACAAAAAAAAAGTATGTTAGTCTTTAAGGTAGGACAATCCTGCTAAACAATGTCCTCAACAAGTTTTGTATTATAGTTTTTATATATTTATTATTGTGTGAGAGAGAGAATAAAAAAGAAATGAGATTAAAAATCTCCATTTCTGGTTTTTTTCCTTTTAATTTTTTTAACATAATTTATTGCTCGAGTGGTGACAATCCAAAGACAGACTTCACAATCAGTACTACCGATGAATGATATGCGCAATTGCGGCATTTGGAAGCAACTATCGGGTTGATACGTTGCTGAAATCAAAAACCCTTTCAAGAAAACATGTGCTTGGTTAGGAACTTTCAAAATCACCAAAGAAGTTGATCATGCTTATGCGAGGTTGCCTTTTGGTCATAAGCACGGGCGGCTTCTTCAGCAGCTTCTTCAGATATTTCATAGAATACTACCGAAGAAGCCGCTCATGCATATGACGAAAAGGCATCCTCGCATAAACATGATCTACTTGTTCGGTAGTTTTGAAAGTTCCTAACCAAGCACACATATTCTTGAAAGAGTCTTTGAAATCAGCAGCGTATCACCTAGATGGTCGCTTTTAAACGCTACGGTAGCGAATTTCCATCGTCAGACTGTGAATTTCGATTAGTGGAGTAAACAACGAGTTTTCTATTATAGTTTTTATATATTTATTATTGTGTGACAGAGAGAATAAAAAATAAATGAGATGAAAAATCTCCATTTCTGGTTTTTTTCCTTTTAATTTTTTTAACATAGTATATTGCTCGAGTGGTGACAATCCAAAGACAGACTTGACAATCAGTACTACCAAGACGGACATTACGAGCACCGATTCACCTTACAATGAACAAAATCCGCAATCCGATGAATGAAATGCGCAATTGCGACATTTGGAAGCGACTATCGGGTCGATACGTTGCTGAAATCAAAAACTCTTTCAAGAAAACATGTGCTTGGTTAGGAACTTTCAAAATCACCAAAGAAGTTGATCATGCTTATGCGAGGTTGCCTTTTGGTCATAAGCACGGGCGGCTTCTTCAGCAGCTTCTTCAGATATTCCATAGAATACTGCTGAAGAAGCCGCTCATGCAGATGACGAAAAGGCATCCTCGCATAAACATGATCTACTTGTTCGGTAGTTTTGAAAGTTCCTAACCAAGCACACATATTCTTGAAAGAGTCTTTGATATCAGCAGCGTATCACCTAGATGGTCGCTTTTGAACGCTACGGTAGCGAATTTCCATCGTCAGACTGTGAATTTCGATTAGTGGAGTAAACAAAAAGTTTTTTATTATA
Organism: Trifolium repens; assembly: GCA_030408175.1. NCBI lineage: Eukaryota > Viridiplantae > Streptophyta > Magnoliopsida > Fabales > Fabaceae > Trifolium > Trifolium repens. The sequence continues at coordinate 31,663,579 of CP125845.1, read as the reverse complement.
GTTTTTATATATTTATTACTGTGTGAGAGAGAGAATAAAAAAGAAATGAGATGAAAAATCTCCATTTCTGGTTTTTTTCCTCTTAATTTTTTTAACATAATTTATTGCTCGAGTGGTGACAATCCAAAGACAGACTTCACAATCAGTACTACCGAGACGGACATTACGGGCACCGATTCACCTTACACTGAACGAAATCTGCACTCCGATGAATGAAATGCGCAATTTCGGCATTTGGAAGAGACTATCGGGCTGATACGTTGCTGAAATAAAAAACCCTTTCAAGAAAACATGTGCTTGGTTAGGAACTGTACTACCCCAATTTTGTCCCAACTTTTTTTCAAATGCATCCTTATGACCTAAATGTGTGACTCAAAAAGATTGAAGAAGATGAAATTGCTGATAATAGAAGATGTGTGGATTAATTTATAACAAGTCAACTGTTAGCAAAAGTCAAAGTTTGACTTTTGACTTTTTGGTCAACTTCGACCCTCAAAAGTCAAGAATCGAGAATAGACATGTGAAATTATCAAGTTTGATCATCAAGAATCAAGAAAGTCAAGAAAAGGTTCAAAAAGTAAAAGATTGAGATTTTGAAATATTTTCTAAGTACAAATCTTCATGATCATCTATCCAACTTTACAAGACAATTTTGAGCAATCTACAAATCCATTTGAGATGCTTGATAGCTGATCATAAAGAGTGCATTTGATACTACAAGTTGATGAAAAATGTGAAGCCAAAAGGTTTCTTGAAATGGAAGAAATCAAAGTGGAAAGTCAAGGTCTCATTACTCTTGAAATTCTCATACACTTAGAAATATTTCCAAGAGTTTTAGACCTTACCAAGTACCTAACTTTATGGCCAATTTGTGATCAATCCAAGCAATCAGTTTTCATTCTAGATGGATGTGCGTAGAGATGACCTTGCATACTTAATTATTGTGGAAATAGTGAATCACAATCGCATTGGAATTGGAAGTTATGAAGTTCCAAATTTGAGGTTTAAAAGTTGTGAAAATGACCAGGAACTTGGAAAATTTTTTCTAAGTATTTCTCAGTTATTATTTTGATTTTTGATGGCCAGTTTTCTACATGATACAAGTTGATTCAGATCCGGTGTTCAACATCAAAGTTGTAGTACGTTATGTCCTCTTTCCATTGATACCAATATCATGAATTTCTTGCGCTCGAGCACCAATTTTCAAAGAGGCAAAGTGGCCTTGGTAGAGCTGATTTATGGGTCAGATTAGAGGTCACATTTTCATGACAAACCAAATCCAAATCTTGTAATCATTGCTTACAGGCCTATGTTGCTTCCAAATCTCACCAAAATTTCGGCTTTACACAAGTGTCATAAGTATTTTACAATAAAAAGTTCTCTATGGGGCACTTTTGCATAAAGCCTCATTGATATTGTTTTTTCCCACAAAACTTGCATTGAGCCTTGTAATATTATCTTCTGATCAAAATCTTTCTCAAAGCTCAGAAGCATGCCTCTAAACTCAGAAAAAGCATCCCTACCCCCCCTTGGTTCACTACATCTCACCTTGGAACCATAATCACTTTTGCAACTTGAAAAGACAAACCATCATTGAAAAGCAACCAAAGACAACTTCATTCACTTCTGAGACATCCTTTAAACCTCTATAAAAGCCCCTCAAGAGCTCAAACCAAGGACACAAACAAAAAACCCTCAAAAAACTCCATTAAAGAAGCTTGAAATCCAAATTTTCGAAATCATAAAATCCTTCAAGTTCTTGTTGTTTTTTTCATCACACCACAATCCATACATCTTAAATAAGTTATTGTATGCATTAAACAACAACTGAAACACTTCAATCACCATCTCCCAATTCCCACTTTTTATCACTTTCAACTTGAATTGGTTAGAACGTTTCAGAAAATTTCAAGCCAAAGTAACCATTCCATTACATTCCTGGGGACTTGATGACAGGAATTTCTATGGTAAAATGACCAAGACAGGCCCAAATACGAAGGAAAACCTACATAATCAAGGAAAAGCATCAAGACCAAGTCCAAGATGCAAAAAGACAAGAAAAAGCCCAAAAAGTGAAGAAAATGAGCATTTCATCGTAGCATGATGGATTCCATCGTGCCACGATGGGAGCTGCTTGCTGGCCAAGAAAACTGAAGAAATAAATCTGAAGAAAATCTGTTCATCGCAGCACGATGAGTGCCATCGCAGCACGTTGACTTTACTTGGCGACCAAGCTGATGAAATGCACATGATCAGTTATAAAATTGACCTGAATCTTCCCAGCGTACTGCGATGGACCTATCGCAGTACGATGGCTTGCCGAGGCCCATTACGAAAACTATAAATAGAGCTCTCCTCCCATTGTTTAAATCATTCATAAATAGTAGAACACTCTCTACTATAAAGGAGGTGTTCGGAGGAGCTCTAAGGGCATAGTTTTCTCAACTTACGGGAAAACTAACTCAGCAAGGTATGTTTTCTTTAGGCTTTTGTATTTATGTTATTTTTCTTTTATTGTAATTTAAATATGTATTCTTTATATTAGATGCCTTAGGTTGTGGTGGAGAAGATGAACTCCCCTATGAATATTTGGAGTCTGTGTTTGAGTCAAAGTTATAATAAATTGTTATTCAGTATCATGTTTGTTATTTACTTTCTTGCACTTTAATAACGTATCTCGTGATCTGGCCGGATAAGCGGGAGCGCTCATAGAATTGATATTAGGTATTAACTTAATATGGTCCGGAACTAGTAGTAAATAATGCTAGGTGTATAGAGACGGTAACATCATGAACTAGTCGCGAACTGAGCGGTTAGAAGAGGAATCATGCACTAGGTGTGAACTGAGCACTTAGAAGATGAATAGCCCGATACTAGGATCTAGAGGCATTGGATGGGTGAAGGTAATAATGCATGTGTAATAAACAACTCACTTAATAATTAGGGTATGTGACACATCGAGGTTAGGCTCTCGTAGGTACCTTAGTTATTAACATAGGGGAACTTTAATATACATAGTGTAACAGTAAGGTGTTATTACAATAAAGGAAAAGTCACCGCCGAACAATAATCTGAGTAACTATGTTATACACCATTCATGCCAAATATGAAGAAGGGAGGGAGTCCAACCACCATACCTATCCTCTATGTTTCTGAATCTATCTATTTATTTATTTATTTATGCAAGCATTACGCTATTTATTAAACCAAAGCGAATGCAAAACCAACAACTTAAATAACGCTAACGAAGCTTTGACACGATCCCTGTGGATACGAACTCAGTCTAGACACCTAGAGTGTGAATTATTACTCGACGACAGACTGGTACACTTGCCAGACAGTAGTCAAGTTTTTGGCGCCGTTGTCGGGGATTGTGTCTACAAAGCGTCGATAGATTTATTTAAGTTGTCAAAAAATTTCAAAAAATACAAAAAAAATCAAAAAATCAAAAAAATCTTGTTGATGATTGTGAATTTCGATTTGTGAAAGTTCTGGCTAAGGCAAAGTCTTGGTATTTAAGCGATCCGTTGTGATCCACCTCACTTACCTGGGAATTCTCATAGTGACAAAGACACATGAGACAAACCAAAAATAGTTTTACCATTAAATTTTCCAGTGCTACTGAGGTATTTGTTTAAGTGCATGCAGACAGGTACTCAAGGCACTAGGGATCACAAAGGCTGGAAACAGCCAACTAAAGACAACATTTCTCACAGGAAAACTCCTAAGAAAGAAGATGAGAGATGCAACGAATTGTAAAAGAGAAAGCTGCAACAAACAGTCAATGGTCAGGAGGATCATTTGACTAAAAACTTTCGGAGAGATGTGAAAAAAAGATAGGGTTGTTTACAGCAATGGTTCGGAGACACAGGGGCCATTGGCAAAGATGACAAGAGAAGAGAAAGGCCATCAGGGATGAACCACTACAATCAGGAGAATCAATCTGCAAAGTCACCTCAGAAGAACAACTTCTTCCTCGGGAGGAAAGCACTAAACAGAAAGACATGCACATGTATAAGTTTGGGGTGAAATCACCACGCTCTATGAGACTGCACCCGAAAAATAAGTCGTCAACAGGGATAGTTGAGGGTATAGTGAAACAAACCTGGTTCTGCCTAGATTGAGATCAAAAGGAATGGAAGATGGCCAATGCTTCAAGATTGAACAAAGAAGCACAATAAAGAGACATGCGAACCTATCCTCTGTAATGGAGGAAATGCCTCAAGCTAATGAGAGGCTAAACAAGCGCTGCTTGGGAGGCAACCCAAGGATAAGTATTTATAATTCAGTATTTTATTTCAGTATTTCTAATTCAGTATTTTCAATTCATAGCATGTACTTAAGAATTCTTGTTGTATCACTTTCATCTATCTAACCCCTTTTCAAACTTACAAAAAATTAAATAATTGTTTGCTGTTTATTATCTTGTGCATGAGAAACTATTACAGGTAAGATTGCAGCGAAGTAAGTTATAAATTCTGATGAGACGAAATTCACACCTTCACACAAAGACCAAAGGTGATTGCTCCGAAGTGCGAAGTTCGGGAGACAATGAGACGAGTGAGGAAGCTGGTGTCTGTGAGATAAATGTTCATGCCTTCAGATACCTAAGCCATGTGAGGATTTGAGCCAAATATTTCCAAACGGTATTACCACTTTCTTTCGATTTACTATGAGAGTACCGTGCACTTGTTTATTTTCTAGAACTTGCTCTAATTCTCTGCTGACTAGTTGATTTAATATTATATGCATTGAGGCAATTGTTTCTTATAACCCAGAGCCTTTTCAAGCCACCCTTTTATTATATTATATCCTTTGCTAGCCAATTTTGAGCCGTAAAAAAATTATCCCTTTTGTTTCGGTGACAAACCACATTACAAGCCTATAGACCAGAAAAACAAAAAATTACCCTTCTTTGGAGTTAGGTAATAGTTCTCTAGTCTTGGCAACAACAAAGTTTGGGGTTGCTCATGGAACTAGCAACATCTAAGTTTGGGGTGGGTATACAGAGAACTATTACTACAAAAAGAAAAAGAAAAAAAAATGGAAAAAGAGACGGGAAAACATCAAAAATTCCCAAAAAAATAGTCTCTTCAAATAAAAAAAAACCAAAAGGCAAAAGAAAGAGCCAAAGGGCAAAAAGAAAGAGCCAAAGGGCAAAAGAAAGAGCCAAAGGGCCAAAAGAAAGAGCCAAAGGGCAAAAATAGTGATAGAAAAGAACCATACAAAGACACATCTGGTTCTTAATTTCTGACACCAACACAAAAAGGCACTCTAAGGAATAAGGTTGCGTACACAAAAAGGAAACAAAGTAGAACTTAACTCCAATGTTTAGCCTACTTATCCCAAAAAAGTCCTACCTTAACCCATGCCACGTTATAACCCTGAAAAGACCTCTAAACATGCATGTATATTAAATTTTGACTGGTTGCTCAGAGTTCTTGCAAGCCTATGGTAAAATGGCAGGTTGTACGATGATTGAGAGATAACCCTTTCAATTATGAGCGAAAAATACAAATGTGAGAGAGAGAAAAGGTTGAACATGGACTCTTGCAGACATTTGTTTGATTTGCTACTATCAACGTCTCCTGAGCCTAGCAGGACTCGGCATGATCGCGGCGGTAAGAATCAGCGGTACCATTGCTGAAGTGCAGGGTTGTGAAATTCCTATCATCTTTATTTATCTCTTATTTCTCTAACGATCTTGTCTGACAGCATGTTACTTGAGGACAAGCAACGGTTTAAGTTTGGGGTTTGTCATACCCCAATTTTTGACCTAAAATCCCATCTCATATTCTCATCATTGCATTCTATGCATCACTAACAAAAATACAAAAAAAAAGATATATGGTTGTGTGTCATACTTTTAGAGGAAATACAATTAGAGGAAATGTTGCACTACATAGCGACCAGAATGCTCTAGACGAATTCTGCACAACACCGATAATGCTCTGGATGCAACCAAGATGGGACAAGGGAACAAGGATCTTGCATTATATATGAGGTGTCCACCTTTACAACTCATCATGAGTTGTCATCTACTAAGATCAAAACGACTAGAGTAGTCTAGATGAATAAAACAATCATAGTCTGCCTCTAGAATGCTCTAGATGCAACCAGAATGGTTTGAAGACTAAGAAGAATGTTTTGACAAGGATCTAATAATATCTATGAGGTGTCCACCTTTACAACTCATCATGAGTTGTCATCCACTATGACCAAAACGACCAGAGTGGTCTGGATGAGTAAAACACTCACAGTCTGCCTCTTGTGTGCTCTGGTTGCAACCAGAATGGTCTGAGTTTTTCAAAATGTACATGAACTCCATAATTAGGCTCAAGGCTTCTCAAAACTCTATAAATAGAGAAGGACTTCATGAGAAAAAGAAGAGGAGAGTTTTTACAAAGAAAAAAGTTACTATGCAAAATTGTTGAAAGAAAAATCCAACAAATCATAAACTCTCCCAAAATCAAAGTGTTCATCATATTCACTCATCTTGTTCTTCCTCCATCATAAACCACACACCATCACTTTCATCCACCATAAACCACCAACAACCACCTCCCTCCACCACAAAATCATCACCTTCACCACCTTCAACCATATTAAAATAACCCACACAATCTTTTTTCAACACAACCACAAACACCAATTCCACTCATAATAACTCCATCTCCTTCATCCAAAGCTTATTGTTCATATCACTCAAAGTGTTCATCACACCCAAAACTCCATCTTTCACTGTAAATTTCTCTTCTCCTTTAACTCTTAAACCTTCATCACCTTTCAAACACACACTCACGCTAATTAAATAAATATTTCCTTAACATTTATTATTTCAGCTCTCTAACCATCCAGAAATTTCTGGTCCATTGGTTCTTTTTTATTTATTTATTTATCTTTACTAACTATCCATAAATTTCTGGTTCTTGTTAACTAACTTATTAAAAGAAATATTATTTTTAAGTTGTCTAACGTAATATCATCTTTTCTTTTCAACATAAAAAATAAAATCAATCTCGGCTCACCAAACCAATTTTTCGCGTTGTTTGCGCAATCAAAAATCCAAGCGAAGGGATTGTTTTGTTGACTCTGTATCATCGTGTAATTCTTGCATCCTCACTTGTGTATTTTTCAATCTTTGTTCTTTTAGACTTTCAAAACATAAAAACCAAAAAACATTCACAAAAAAACTTAATCTTCCAAAAAGAAATGATTTAATACACTTAAGCAAACCTTGACCTTCGTCGAGAGACTTTTTCAAACTTTTTTTCAAATAAATGATTTAATACACTTAAGCATATTTAAACATTTTCAAAAGACTAAAAAATACAAAAACAAATTCAAACCTTTTTGCTATTTGGTTTTTGACTTTAAAACCTTTTTCAAAGAGTTTAGATGTGAGTCATCTCTATGGTCGATAATTTTAATATTCCCCATAACATTAAGACAATGAAAAATGTTGATTCTTTTCCACGTAGGAGAGTTAGTGGCATACTCGTTGATGATTTCCGAGTGAGAGCCCTTCCCTATTGTGAAGCAAAGATCCATTTTTAGCATGTTTGTGGTGGATCAAAAGGAGTTTAAAACTTAAGATAACGACTCATCTTTTCTCCTAAAAATAATCAAACAAACCACTTTGTTGTTTTTACCCCGAACTACGGGATTTTGATTCTTAACGGGTACGTAGTGCAAAGGGCCTTGTGTCTTCCCAAATCAAAATTAATAAAAAAAATACATTCTTTTCTCATCATCCCAATCATTTATAAGCAAAATTTTATAAGCAAATTTTTTAGCACAAAAATATATATTTTACAAGAGGTTCCTGTAGAGTACTACAGATACTTAGGATGTTAATACCTTCCCTTTGTATAACTAACCCCCGTACCTTTGATCTCTGAAAACTGCATCATTTAATTGTTTCATCGCATCAATAAATTTTGCATGTTATTTTATGGGTTTATTCGATCTTTTCTCCCTTCCCTTGGATAAATTAAAGTTCGGTGGTGAATCATAATTTTTGAGAACCAAAGCTAACCAATAACTGTTGGCGTCCGAAAATCACCGCGACAGAAATGGCGACTTCACTGGGGAAATCCCCCAAGAGGGTTGAGCCTAACTTGTATATATGTTATTTTTGTGTTATTGTTTGCTTGTGTATTTTTATTTTGATGTACATTCTTATCTGCTTGGTTTTAATATTTATGAGAGAAAAGTCCTCTACCCAGACTTGAGCAAACACCTAAGTTAAGTTAGTGGTTGAGTGTTGGCCTTCTTGGTGGATACCTCGTAGGGTTGACATGAAAACCACGCCTAGAGTAGACCCTCTTGAAAATATTGTTGTCTTGCGAGGATTTGCAATGGCGATGATATTTTCTCGTTGGATCCATGACTCTAGGGACATTTTAAACCAGTCTAGAACCTGGAAACGTGTTATTAAGGACCTCTGTTAGAACCCTAGTTGGTGGTTAAACGCTGACCTTCTTGGTGGATATCTCGTAGGGTCGACGCGAAGACCTCACCTAAAAGAGATCCTTTGGAAGTATTGCGGGCTTGTGAGGATTTGCATTGACTGCGATACTTTCAAATAAGATCAATGATTTTAGGAATCATTATGAAACCTAAAGTCTACATGTGAGGGGTGGTGGTTCTGACACTTTTAAAGTTAACACCATAAAACTATCCCGGACTATATTCATGCATAATCATGCATTCATGCATCGATGAAAATATTTTTTCCATTAATTTCCAAAGGATTTAGAGGGATGACATTGTAAACACCCTCAATTTTGTCAAACTCATTTTGAAAAAATTACCTTAAAGTCCTTCGGAAACTTTCTTTTTGCATAAAGCATCATACATCATTCTTGCATTCATGGTCTCGAGAGTTTGAGCCTTACGCTTTGCTACTTCTCAAAAGGTAAACCTGTCTCAAAGTGGTCCGACGACCTCGCCAAAAGCCGACTCGCATATACGGCACTCGTGCAAACCAAAGAAAGAGAATGGACGCGATAGAGCAAGAGAACATGGAACTTCGTGAAGAGGTAACAACGCTTCAAACAGATATGGAAAGGTTAAACACCTTGGTAGATTCGTTGGTGGTTGCGCAGAATCAGCCACTGACTCCTCGTCCTCTCAACACTCAGGCTCAGACAACTGTTATTTCAGAAATTGTTGCTACTCCAACTTCAGGGGCACCCGCCAATACTCTGCAGTACACCATGCCTGAAGGTTACCCATGGGGCATGCCTTACAATTTCAATGGAGGGTATCGACCCATTGTTTCCGAAGTTCAGCCAGTTATTGAGATTCCTACTGTACAACATACAACGGCCTTTCCCCAACCTGGGATGACTTTTCCCCAAGCTACTGTACCTGTTCCACAACCAATAATGACAGTTTCAGCTCCCTTGGTCCACACCATTCCCCATGAGAATGAACCTGTTTATCACGCAGAACCAACTGAAAGTATAGGTGCATATGGCCGCATGGATGACTTCCAAGACCAGTTTGAGGAAATGCAGCGAACAATTAAGGCCCTCCGTGGGAAGGACTTGTTTGGCAAGAATGCTCATGATCTATGCTTAGTGCCCAATGTCAAGATTCCGACCAAGTTCAAGGTCCCTGATTTTGAGAAGTACAAAGGAAACTCTTGTCCTCAAAGTCATTTGGTGATGTATGCTAGAAAAATGTCCACTCTGTTGGAACAAAAGAGGTTCTGACATGACCAATTAAGTTTTGATGATAACAATAGTATTAATATACAATAGGGTATACTGATTATTTACTCTAAGTGTGCAGATATATAAGCTAAAAATTTTATATTCACTACGAGTACATTTGAAGCTCTGAAATGGCAAGCAAATTTTGACCAGAAGATTCTCATCAGAAGATGCAAGTTAGAGTCGCGTCAGAAGCTGCATATCAGAAGCTACACTATCAGAAGCTGTGTTTGAAGACATCAGACTCTGATAAGAGCAGTGAGAGCCGTTTTGTCAGAAGAACATTCTCTGCTAACAATGATTGGAATTCATCATCTTCTGACAACCCAAAAGCTGGAGAATCAATCTTATCCTCAGGGATAATGACGTTAGTACTATTGTACGAACTTATTACCTGATTTGGTTAAAACGTTCTCCCCAAGATTGATCGTATACAAACGCTACCCGATTTGGTCAAGGAATCGTACTATCTCCAGCTGGCGAAATCTCACTGCAACGGATTCAATTCAAAGACGCTCCACCCTCTACTATAAATAGGAGCTGAATTGAAGTTTTTGTGCACAACATTATTGAACAATTTCGAACGAGCTGTTACTCTGTTAAGCACAAAAACAACTTGAATACAACTTGAACTCATTTGAATATCCAAGACTCAAAGCTTCAGCCTCTGATCATTACAGTAGTTGAGCCTTAGTTTTCCTTCACTAGGATTCTAAGTTAAGTCTAGTTATTGAGTTGTATTTATTCTTTATTGAACATTGATTTTTTGTAATCAGTGTTCATAGACTCTGTTTTACTTTTGTAAGTTGTTTGAAGTCTCTTGCGTTTGTGCTTGAGCAAAGGAAGTCTCTTGTAAGAATTACTTGAGCATAGGAAGTCTCTTGCCTGTGTGCTTGAGCAAGTGTAAACTTTTGTGATTATAGTGAACTCCCTTGGAAGTGCAAGGGGACTGGAGTACTCTCGATTTGTGAGGGGAACCAGAATAAATCTCTGTCTCTCTCTTTCTCTCTTGCTCTCACCTTTGTGTGTGTGAATTGTGTTATCTTTTATCCACTGCAAAATCTGATAAGTTGTCTAACTTAGAAGAATTTTTAAAACTACCAAAACACAATTCAACCCCCCTTCTTGTGTTTTTCACACCTTCACACTCAGACAGACAATCATCAACTGTTGATTCCCTACTTCCAAGACAGTTTGACCGGTGCTGCTTTGAAATGGTATATGGGCTTAGATAGTGCAAACATCCGAACTATCAACGACTTGGGCGAAGCCTTTATCCGCCAATACAAGTATAATCTAGACATGGCACCGGACATAGACCAACTACGTGCCATGGCTCAGAAGGATAAGGAAACCTTTAAAGAATATGCTTAAAGATGGAGGGAGATTGCTGCCCAGATCTGCCCACCTCTAGAAGAGAAGGAGATGACCAAAATCTTTTTGAAGACGCTTGATTCATTTTACTATGAGCGGATGATTGCAAGCGCGCCTAGTGACTTCACTGAGATGGTGAACATGGGTATGCGTCTTGAAGAAGGGGTCCGAGAAGGACGTTTAGCCAAAGAAAGTGGTTCATCCAGTGGTACAAGGAAGTTTGGGACTGGTTTTCCTAAAATGAAAGAACAAGAGGTCGGTATGGTGGCCCAGGGGAGGCCAAGAAGAAACTATTACCAGCAACAACAACAACATGTCGCTGCTCTTACACCCATCATTGGTGCTATTCAAAATCCTGGGTATCAGCCACAATTCCAACAAAGGCTTCAACCACAGTTCCAACAAAGGCCTCAGCAACAATATCAGCAACAGCCTCGACAACGGGCTCAACAACAGTCCACCCAGCAGAATCGTGTTCCGAGGACACCTCATTTCGACTCAATCCCAATGACTTATGCAGAATTGCTTCCTGCATTAATTGAGAAGAATCTCATTCAGACTAGAGCACCTCCTCCAGTACCTGAAAAATTGCCATGGTGGCATAGAGCTGACCATTTATGTGCTTTTCATCAAGGGGCACCCGACCATGACATCGAATAGTGTTGGGCACTGAAATATGAGGTCCAAAAGTTGATTAGGGCCAACACCCTTTCCTTCAAGGATATGAATCCAAATGTACAAGCCAACCCTCTGCCAAATAATGGAGGGGCATCTGTCAACATGGTCCAAGAATGCCCGGGGAAATTCTGTGTTTTTGATATCCGACTTATTCGAGAACCATTTGTCCAAATGCATATCAATCTATGTAAACTGTTTTTCTTCCAACATGATCATGCGGCTTGTCCAATTTGCCCTAACAATCCACGAGGGTGTCGAAAGGTGAGGAAAGACATACAAGATGTGATAGACCGAAGGGAACTCCAAATCACTTACAAGAGGAATGAGGACGAGGATGATGTGTTTGCTATAATACCTGAGTTCAACATCCAAGAGCGGTTAGGTTACTTTCAACAGTCAAGAGCTCGCTGTTACGCCACTAGTAATCTGCTTGCCAGGCCCATTGCCTTATACTTGTAACAAGGCCATACCGTATAAATACAATGCTACAATGATTGAAGATGGACAAGAGATCCCCATACCTACTTTGCCTCCTTCAGTCAACATTGCTGAGGTAAGTAGGGTGACAAGAAGTGGACGAGTGTTTCCTACGGTGTCCCAAAAGAAGGCTGATGCTTCAGTAGACCAACAGGTGCAAGTTGATTTCCCTATGGTGAACCCCGGTTTGGACAAGGGCAAAGACCAGGCTAATGAGACTATTAGCTCAGATTCTAATGAGGTTTTGAAGCTGATAAAGAGGAGTGAGTATAAGGTGATCGATCAGTTAATGCAAACCCCTTCAAAAATTTCAATACTTTCCCTGTTGTTAAATTCAGAGGTCCATAGAGAAGCTTTGATGAAAGTGCTAGATCAAGCCTTTGTAGACCATGATGTGACGATTGTAACACCCCGTTTTCAAAAGCGACAAAAAGGGGCATTATTTTTTTTTTCTTTTAACAAACACTCAGAGTGCGCAAAACAGTTCAATTGAGCCGGCATTCAAATTTACAAAAGACCCATATATAAATACATAGTGCATCCACAATGCAAAGTATAACCTGAATAGTTACAATCCACTAACTATGTGCACACAAGCACTCACTACCAAACCAGGTTAGAATACTGCGCTAAAACAAAAGGGCACGGTGCACAAACCGCACCGGCGCATAGTCTAATTAACTACCGAGCTCCAACACGCTCACTGCGACTCCGGACAGCCACCTCTAAACCTCCCGGCCTACAGCATCACCTGGGGTGGGATGAGCCCGCGAATAAAAGCAAGGGTCACCACAAAATACAAGTATATATATATATAACCGGCGCGAGAGAATATACACATACCAAACATACACAACCAACAGAGAAAGCTCTATAAACACATAGACATTCTCCCACCAACGGGTTCATATAAACCAATGCACACATGCATGAATTCCCACACTCGTAGGTCCAACCCCAACTAACAAACCAATACAAAACCCGTAGCCCATCACGGTCACTACGAAACCTGATAAAACACCGTAGAACAATAATAAAATCCCGTAGCCCATCTCGGACACTACGAAGATTAGAGTGGACCCAATCTCTGTCAATCACACCCCGTAGCCCATCACGGACACTACGTATTATAAACCACATAAACACCGTGAAACATCAATAAAATCCCGTAGCCCATCACGGACACTACGAAGATTAGAGTGGACCCAATCTCTGTCAATCACACCCCGTAGCCCATCACGGACACTACGTATTATAAACCACATAAACACCGTGAAACATCAATAAAATCCTGTAGCCCATCACGGACACTACGAAGATTAGAGTGGGCCCAATCTCTGTCAATCACACCCCGTAGCCCATCACGGACACTACGTATTATGCCCACTAAAATAAACACCAGTGGACCCAATCTCTGTCAGTCGCACCCCGTAGTCCCCTCTCGCAACTACTTACTAACAATGCATGAACATACGATCTTCAAATCTATGCTAATGCAACACGTACATATATTGTCACAATCATATGTACAACCCACACAAACATACATATATATCTAATCATATGTATTTCAACGCACGTATTGTAAACACTTTCTCATCACGAGAATACATCACAAAGACATGCCAAACACACCAACAATTGCATAAACAGCAAAACCAAGCATGTCAAACCGTTTTAAAAGACGGAAATAAAGTGGAGCCCTTACCTTGGCAAGCTTTCCTCACAACTTCGCGCAACTCTACAAATGTGCGTTTCCTAAAATATAACCAGCGTACAATCAATAAAACATTCCACGCTGTACGCGAATCAAACGAAACCTATTCTCATAAATCTAAAGAGGTCTAGGCCACTTTCAAACACTCTCAGATAGTGGTTTCGAGTCCCCCTTCTAGTGATTAAAAATTCATGAAGTTAAATGCACTATTTTCTCGCTACGCGAAAATATTTTCGTTTCAAAACAAACTAAGAAACACTTTGATTCCTAACTCCAAGGCAATCAATTACACCTACTAAAACCATTTGAAAACAACCCAAAAACTCTTTGAAAATTTTCACAAAAATAAAAGTTTACTTGCGACACAAGTTACAAGTTTTTCTTTCAAACCAAAATAGTAATAACTCATTCAATTTTTATCCGATCGAGACGAGCCATACGCCGAAATCTTCGTCTCGAAAAGCCGGATCAAACGGTCAAGTTTCAAGGACACAAAAACAATTTTAAAATGACCAGAATACCCTTCACATTTCGGCCATAATTGGAATAGTTTCAAAATAATTGTTTTTCAAAATCAAACATAATTTAAAACACTTAAAGCATTCCCCAATTCACATAACCAACCCAAATTAGTTTGATTCTACACTTAACACATTTTTCCCAAACCCTAAACTTCAAAGATCATACACTTTAGGGACATTTCTTTTTTTTTTTTTCAAATCAAAACCATTAAAACATTCCTTCTAAACCATGATCATTCACTAAGGCAATGATCATTTTCTCACCATTTTTGGACTTAGAAAATTTTAAAACTCATGGCCACACACCAAGCATGCCACGGCCAAAATTTAAAACTAGGCTTGCTCCCAATTTTTTTTCCATTTCAAAAGCATAGAACAAACAACTAACTCCTAAAATCATTTAATTAAACCCTCCAAACATTTTCAAAACACAAGTCACAAGAGTTTTCCAAAACTCTCAAGAACACCAAAAAATATTCTCCAACATTTTTCAAAACAAAACCATTTATCACATATCCATTTCCATGAAAAGCTCAAAAACAACATCATTTAACACAAACTCTAATTAAACTTCATGTTCTTGATCAATAGAAATTTTTGTTCCAAAACCCTAACAAGAAAATTTCATGGATGATCATCTAATCATGGAAACAACCATACAAAGCATAACCATGCTAGTCTAACACTCCTAAACAACTTCCATGGAAACAAAACCATGTTTTATGAAAAATCTCTCAAGAACACAAATCATAAAACCCTAGCATCTAAGGATTTGAACCATGAAAAAGGAAGGAAAAGATGTGTTACCTCAAGAGGAGATGATTCTCTACAAGTCTCTTTGATCCAATCAAACCAAAAATCACACTCTTTGGTGATGAAATGAGAAATTTGTGATGGATGAATAAAGGGTGGAAAGCTACGGCAATGGGAGAGAAGAGAGATACTCTTGTGTGACTTTTTTCCTAACTTAATCAAGTGGCACAAAAGTCTCTTAAGACTTGGTCTTGGTGCATTACCACCCTTGGATCAAACTTGGTCACCAAGACAACTTGCATAAATATCTAAGATATTTTCCTTCTAGAAGCCACATCACACAGTTATCGCGTTCGCTCGTAAATGAGACGCACATCGCTAACGGACGAAAATCGCAAAAATATAAACTCTACGAAATAAATGTCCGCCGTAAACCATTTCCAAAACTTATCGCTAAATATTTTTCCTCGACTGTAATTTTCTTCCTCACTCTTGAAAATTATTCTGAAAACATATTCTAACTCACGCCGATATATAAAACTCCCAACTAAATTTCTACGGAATTCCGAAACCGTAAAAATTTCCAACAGCGGGTAAAATTCCTACTCGTTTTTCCAAAAACGAGAGAAAACCAAAACTCGTGTTTCTGACTTCACAGAAACTTTCTCATACAAGAAAGAGGATTACAGGACCAAAGCCTGTGCAATTACAGCGCACACACACAAAACAGACTCTATTTCAGCAAAAATCCCATTTTTGCGACGATACTCACAAAACCGCCTCACCAAAAACCCTAAAACTCCTAGCCAACGCTCGAGTTCCTTAGGAAAGCTGTACAGTAAAATCTTGGGTCTTACAACGATTGACCGGTTTGGTGGAATCGTGGGCAACATTACAGCATGCAACAATTTAAGCTTCAGTGATGAAGAACTCCCGGAAGAGGGCAGGAATCACAACCTTGCACTACACATATCTATGAATTGTCAATGGCTCGTCCTTGAATGTAATGCCTAAAGCAACTCTTGCTCGACTGTCTTACCAATGGACCCCTATGAGGCACAGCGGAGTGGTAGTAAGAGCTTTTGATGGTTCAAGGAGATCGGTCATAGGAGAAGTTGATTTGCCTATGATGATTGGACCACATGTATTCCAGATCACCTTTCAAGTGATGGATATCCAAGCGGCATACAGTTGTTTGTTGGGCCGACCATGGATCCATGAAGCAGGGGCAGTGACATCTACTCTGCATCAGAAGTTGAAATTTGTGAAAAATGGGAAGTTGGTAACCATAGAGGGTGAACAAGCTTTGTTGGTAAGTCATCTATCGACTTTCTCTTTTATTGGGGCTGATGTTGTTGATGGGTCGCAGTTCCAAGGACTCTCCCTAGATGACAAAAATACCCAGAAGAATGGGACATCCATGTCTTCATTAAAAGATGCACAAGAGGTGGTGAATAATGGTTTGTCTACCAGTTGGGGAAAGGTTGTGGTTTTACCAGAAAACAAGCGCCGAGAAGGGATGGGTTTCTCTCCTTCATCAGCAAGAGCTATTGAACCAGATACAGTTATCAAGCCAATCAGAGACACTTTCCGTAGTGCCGGGTTTATTCACTCTCCTTCATCTGAAGTCAATGCTATTTCCGAAGATGACTCTGAAGAGGATTCACCCAGCTTTGTGACAAGGGGAGTGGTTTGCCGTAATTGGATTGCTATCGACGTCCCTTCCACTACTCACTTATCTAAGTAATGTGTTTGTTTGTCTTTTTTTTCAAAAAAAATCCTTTTGTTCTGCCCAAGACGAAAGTGAACTTGTGTTAGGGCATCATTAAAATAATCCCTCTTGCTCTGCCCAAGGCAAGAGTGAACTATGTGTAGGGCCTTTTGTTTCAAATGTTATCAATCATCAATAAAAATGTTGTTTTGATTTCCATTTTGTTTGATTTTACTTTTTGCTTTTTTTGGAAAATGGTAACACAAAAAAACATTAAAAAAAACAAACACTTTCAAAAATCTGCATATGTTTATCACATTCATTTGGTCTAAAATCAAACATAAATCATATGTGCAGATTAATCATCAATAACCCCATTGAACACAATAACCCTATGCCCCCTCCCAACTTTGAGTTTCCTGTGTTTGAAGCCGAAGAAGAGGACAGTGAAGGGATTCCAGATGAAATTTCTCGCCTACTTGAGCATGAGGAAAAATTCATTCAGCCTCATGAAGAGCCGTTAGAAGTGATTAACTTGGGCTCTGAAGAAGATAAGAAAAAGGTCAGAATCGGGGCACTACTAGATGAAGATGTCAAGAGTAGATTAACAGAGCTTCTCAAAGAGTATGTCGATGTGTTTGCTTGGTCATACCAAGATATGCCAGGGTTCGATACCGATATTGTGGAACATCATTTGCCATTGAAGCCTGAATGTCCACCATTTAAGCAGAAGTTGAGAAGAACTCATCCCGGCCTAGTAGTCAAGATCAAGGAAGAAGTTCAAAAGCAGATTGATGCAGGTTTCCTTGCCACATCTGAATACCCTCAGTGGTTGGCTAACATAGTGCCTGTTCCAAAGAAGGATGGTAAGGTCAGGATGTGTGTCGACTATCGAGATCTAAACAAGGCCAGTCCAAAAGATGATTTCCCGTTGCCACATATTGACATGTTGGTCGACAATACAGCGAAGTTCAATGTTTTCTCCTTCATGGACGGATTTTCTGGGTACAATCAGATTAAGATGGCACCCGAAGACATGGAAAAGACATCCTTCATCACGCCTTGGGGCACCTTCTGCTATAAAGTAATGCCATTTGGGTTGAAGAATGCAGGTGCTACCTATCAAAGAGCCATGACTACCCTCTTTCATGACATGATGCATAAGGAGATTGAGGTTTACGTGGATGACATGATATCTAAGTCTAGGACTGAAGAAGAACATGGTGAGTACCTTTTGAAGTTGTTTCAACGATTGAGAAAGTATCGGCTTCGTTTGAACCCCAACAAATGCACTTTTGGTGTTAGATCAGGAAAGCTTTTGGGATTCATTATCAGTTAGAAAGGTATTGAAGTGGACCCAGACAAAGTCAGAGCTATTCGAGAAATGCCCGCGCCAAAGACCGAAAAGCAAGTAAGAGGTTTTCTTGGACGTCTGAATTACATCTCCAGATTTATCTCTCATATGACTGCTACATGTGGGCCATTATTCAAGCTTCTCTGGAAAGATCAAGGGGTTGTATGGACAGAAGATTGCCAGAAAGCGTTCGACAGTATCAAAGAATATCTGCTAGAACCTCCAATTTTGATCCCTCCAGTCGAAGGTAGACTATTGATCATGTACCTATACTGTGCTAGAAGATTCCATGGGTTGTGTGCTTGGACAACAAGATGAAACTGGAAGAAAAGAGCATGTCATCTATTATTTGAGTAAGAAATTCACGGATTGTGAGTCTCCATACTCTATGCTCGAGAAGACTTGTTGTGCTTTAGCATGGGCGGCCAAACGCCTCCGTCAGTATATGATTAATCACAGTACTTGGTTGATATCTAAGATGGATCCGATCAAGTATATCTTTGAGAAACCCGCCCTGACAGGGAGGATTGCCCGTTGGCAGATGCTTTTGTCCGAGTACGACATTGAGTACCGTACCCAGAAAGCAATCAAAGGAAGCATTCTCGCTGATCATTTGGCTCACCAGCCAATTGACGATTATCAGTCTATCAAGTTTGACTTTCCTGACGAAGAGATCATGTATTTGAAGATGAAAGATTGTGATGAACCATTGCCTGAAGAGGGTCCAGATCCTGAATCCAGATGGGGTTTGATATTTGATGGAGCTGTTAATGCTTATGGTAATGGGATTGGGGCAGTTATCATCACCCCTAAGGGCACTCATATCCCATTTTCCGCCAGATTGCTATTTGATTGTACGAACAACATCGCAGAATATGAAGCTTGCATCATGGGTATTGAAGAAGCCATTGATCTAAGGATTATGATCTTCGACATATATGGAGACTCGACCCTTGTGATCAGTCAAATCAAAGGAGATTGGGAAACTCGCTATCTTCTATGTTCGAAGTAAGTCATCAAAATGACATGCCCATGATCAGCATTAGGCGTCTTGAAAGGCCTGCTCATGTGTTTGCAACTGAAGAGGCCATTGACAACAAGACGTGGTTTCACGACATTAAACACTTCCTTTAAAGTCAGGAATACCCACCTGGGGCATCCAACAAAGACAAGAAGACCTTGAGAAGACTGTCTGGCAATTTCTTTCTGAATGAGGATGTGCTATACAAAAGAAACTTTGAAATGGTCCTGCTCAGATGCGTGGATAAACACGAAGCAGAGATGTTAATGAATGAAGTACACGAAGGGTCTTTTGGCACTCATTCTAATGAACAGTAATGGCTAAGAAAATGTTAAGGGCCGGCTATTATTGGATGACAATAGAATCTGATTGCTGCAAACATGTAAGGAGATGTCACAAATGCCAGATTTACGCTGACAAGATACATGTGCCACCAACTCTGCTCAATGTTCTCTCTTCTCCCTGGCCTTTCTCTATGTGGGGCATTGACATGATTGGTATGATTGAACCAAAAGCTTCAAACGGACATCGTTTCATTCTAGTGGCAATTGATTACTTCACTAAGTGGGTCGAAGCCGCATCCTATGCGAATGTAACCAAGCAAGTGGTAGTCAGGTTTATCAAGAATCAGCTCATCTGCCGGTACGACGTGCCAAGCAAGATCATTACAGATAATGGGTCGAACATGAATAACAAAATGATGAAAAAATTGTGCGACGACTTCAAAATTGAACATCATAAATCTTCTCCTTACAGGCCCAAGATGAATGGCGCTGTCGAAGCTGCAAAAAAGAACATCAAGAGGATCATTCAGAAAATGGTTGTTACTTATAAGGATTGGCATGAGATGTTGCCATTTGCCTTGCATGGGTATCGTACTTCAGTCCGCACTTCAACAGGAGCAACCCCCTTCTCCTTGGTATATGGCATGGAAGCAGTGCTCCCCGTAGAGGTTGAGATTCAGTCAATGAGAGTTCTGATGGAAGCCAAATTGTCTGAGGTTGAATGGTGTCAAAGCAGATACGATCAGTTGAATATGATAGAGGAGAAACGCATGACTGCCTTGTGTCATGGTCAGTTATATCAAAAAAGGATGAAACAAGCTTTTGATAGGAAGGTTCGACCTCGTGAATTCAAAGAAGGGGACCTCGTGCTCAAGAAGATTTTATCTTTCTAACCAGATTCTAGGGGCAAGTGGACTCCTAATTATGAAGGCCCATATGTTGTCAAAAGAGCTTTCTCTGGTGGTGCTATTACTCTGGCAACTATGGATGGTGATGAGCTCCCGCGTCCTGTGAATGCCGATGCAGTCAAGAAATATTTTGTCAAGAAAAATAAAAGAACAGCTCGGTAAGTCGAAAACCTGAAAGGGCGGCTTAGGCAAAAATGAGCATCTCGGTGGACTGAAAACCCGAAAGGGCGGTCCAGGCAAAAATTAGAGACTCAAACAGAAAAATGATTATCCTGGTCGATTGAACACCCGAAAAGGCAATCTAGGCAAAAGTTAAGGATTGTGACAAAATAACTGCATTAGGCCAAGCTCGATCGCTTGGGGCATTTTGTTAAGCTATCAAAGAATCTGCAATCTTCGATCAGAGGCTCAAAACACAGTTGGAAATCAATGTTGCTAGGGAGAATAGTGGTTATTGTGTCTCAATGTAGCCTTTTCCATGTATTTACCATTTTCCAACTTTTGTAAAGATCAATGGGGCAACGCTATTCGCGAGCTACCATTCAATTAATATAATTTGAGCCTTTGCCATTTGTTTGGAACTCTCATTTATTTTGTCATACAAAACATATTTTTATTTCTGATGGTTTTTGAAACAAAATTTTCTCAAAAAAAATATGTACAATAATTTTCACACTTTTGAAAAATGGCGACAAACACATTTTCTTTGAACTTGTGAAGAAAAAGAGGGAATGTCGACAGCCGTCTCAAGAATGGTTTAAAATCCCCAGGAAGTTTCTTCTTCCCCAGAAAATTTTAAGCTTTGTTGCCGGACTTTGCCCCGTCAATGACTTTTACTCTATCTCCAGTGATATCTACACCTTGTTGAGATTTGCCGAGTATTTGGATATAATGCGATGTTGGTTTACCTCCAGTTTCATCCGTCCTGTCAGTTTTGTCAGCATACACAGTGCATACATGACATTCATACATAACATACATATTTACATCAATTCATGCATGATTGCATTTCTTGATGTTCATTAATTCACTTATCTTGGTCGTGTCTATCCTCGAGGATAAGTTTGGGCGTGTCACTCTCTCCAGTATATTGTCAGCCATAAGCAGAAAGTGCATATCCTTTCCAAGTTTCCCACTGCACTCATCCCTCGTGGAAGAAGGTTGCTTCAGTTGTTTCCCTTTCCGAATACACTGAAAGGAAGATCCCCAGTTGAGTTTGTTCCTCATTAAGTATAGAGTCCTGTTTGACTATTCCTCTCCAGCTCTTTCCTGGATTGAGTTCTGACATCAAGCAGCAAGTGACAGTCTCTTTATTTGAGTAGCTTGCGTGCTACCAAAAAATACCCTCAATTTTCTCCAATGATGTCATCCCTGTGTGTCTGGTCAAAAGACGTTATTGAAAAAAAATAAACTTTACAGACGTTTTCTCATTGTAAGAAACATGTATTTGTAACCTAACCTACCCATGTCTCTTTTGAAACTCCCGGTAGAGTTATTGATTTCCTTAAAGGAAACTTTGCATATTACTTCGATAATCAGTAATACCCAGTTTCATTGTCTTTGATGAACAGACAATGTTTCATTTGTTCATATTATCTCTGATGACAGATGATATTTTGGTTTCATTATCTTCGATAACAGATAATGTATCATCCTTTCCATATTACCTCGATAAATCGGTAATATTCAGTTTCATTATCTTTGATAAACAGATAATTTCTTATCTTTTCATATTACCTTGATAAATCGGTAATATTTGACTTCTCTACCTTGGATAACGGGTAGTGTCTCATCTTTTACATATTACCTCGATAAATCGGTAATATTTGGTTTCATTATCTTTGATAACAGATAATACTTAGTTTCATTATCTTTGATAAACAGAAAGTGTCTCATCTTTTTAAAAAATTATCTTTGATAAATGGATAATATCTTGGTCTCATTATCTTTGATAACAGATAATGTCTCATCTTTTCATATTATCTTTGATAAACATATAATATTTCACCTCTTCATATTACCTTGATCAACGGTAATATTCAGTTTCATCATCTTTGATAAACAGATAATATTTCATCTTCTCATATTATCTTTGATAACAGATAATATTTCAGTTTCATTATCCTTGATAAACAGATAATGTCTCATCCTTTCATATTACCTCGATGAACGGTAATATTCAGTTTCATTATCTTTGACAAACAGATGATGTTTCGTCTTTTCATATTATCTTGGATAAACAGATAATATTTGGTGTCATTATCTTGGATGACAGATAATGCCATGTCTCTTTGATTCACCTTGGTAAGCGATCACTTGTATGACAGTGAGTAGTCTCTTCCCCAGTGAAACCATTGCCTCCCCAGTGTAGATTGAATCCTTTTCCTCAATGGACTTAGGTATCCCTTTCTTTGTTTTTCCCTAGTCAAGTCACTTTTGTTGTTCCCCCGTAGAGTCCCTAGTTTCCCTAGTGGAGTTGGATTCCTTCCCTTAACGGACTTGGACATCCCCTTTTGTTATCTCTCTTCCCCAGTCGGGTCGCTTGCTTAATTCCCCTATGAACGTTCCTGTTTTCCCCAGTAATAGTATTTTATCTCTTGTGATGTCTTTTCCCACAAGATTCAGAGCCTTACATTCACATTTGCATCATAAGCATTCTCGACATCTTAGGTCCAAAATTGTGTATTCTGTATTTAAGTCCCTTCATACCGTCAAGACGAAGATTTCATCTTCATATCTCCGGATGAAGAAACTTAAATAGGGGAATCTGTCATACCCCAATTTTTGACCTAAAATCCCATCTCATATTCTCATCATTGCATTCTATGCATCACTAACAAAAATACAAAAAAAAAGATATATGGTTGTGTGTCATACTTTTAGAGGAAATACAATTAGAGGAAATGTTGCACTACATAGCGACCAGAATGCTCTGGACGAATTCTGCACAACAACGATAATGCTCTGGATGCAACCAAGATGGGACAATGGGACAAGGATCTTGCATTATATATGAGGTGTCCACCTTTACAACTCATCATGAGTTGTCATCTACTAAGATCAAAACGACCAGAGTAGTCTAGATGAATAAAACACTCATAGTCTGCCTCTAGAGTGCTCTAGATGCAACCAGAATGGTTTGAAGACCAAGAAGAATGTTTTGACAAGGATCTAATAATATCTATGAGGTGTCCACCTTTACAACTCATCATGAGTTGTCATCCACTATGACCAAAACGACCAGAGTGGTCTGGATGAGTAAAACACTCACAGTCTGCCTCTTGTGTGCTCTGGATGCAACCAGAATGGTCTGAGTTTTTCAAAAAGTACATGAACTCCATAATTAGGCTCAAGGCTTCTCAAAACTCTATAAATAGAGAAGGACTTCATGAGAAAAAGAAGAGGAGAGTTTTTACAAAGAAAAAAGTTATTATGCAAAATTGTTGAAAGAAAAATCCAACAAATCATAAACTCTCCCAAAATCAAAGTGTTCATCATATTCACTCATCTTGTTCTTCCTCCATCATAAACCACACACCATCACTTTCATCCACCATAAACCACCAACAACCACCTCCCTCCACCACAAAATCATCACATTCACCACCTTCAACCATATTAAAATAACCCACACAATCTTTTTTCAACACAACCACAAACACCAATTCCACTCATAATAACTCCATCTCCTTCATCCAAAGCTTATTGTTCATATCACTCAAAGTGTTCATCACACCCAAAACTCCATCTTTCACTGTAAATTTCTCTTCTCCTTTAACTCTTAAACCTTCATCACTTTTCAAACACACACTCATGCTAACTAAATAAATATTTCCTTAACATTTATTAATTAAGCTCTCTAACCATCCAGAAATTTCTGGTCCATTGGTTTTATTTATTTATCTTTGCTAACTATCCAGAAATTTCTGAATACATTGGTGGATATATATATATATATATATATATATATATATATATATATATATATATATATATATATATATATATCCGTGTTTATGCACCGTGCATAAATACCAAAAATTGCTTAGCGCACCCTCCAGATTTCTAGTGCACCCCCTAAATTACTTAGCGCGCACCCCAGATTTCTAGTGCACCCCCTAAAGTAGATAAATATTGCGTTAACATAATTATTGATTTCGTACTTCATCGTAAGTGTAAGATGAGTATGTATCCTTGACATGAATCATAAACGATCATTAATGAGTGAAAGATGAGTATGTATCCTAGTGATTATAAAAGGATATTTCCTTCTAGTTATAAAATTACGCAAAAGTTATTTTCACATCACACAAGTTTGGTGGATGCTTTTTCCCTGCATTGCTTGCACTCGAAAGAAATCCTATAATATGTAAGAGAAATGATATTTGTACATTTAAAAAGTAGACAACTTTAGACAACTCTCTCTCTTACTCTCATTATATTCTTAATCTCTCTCCACCTCTCACTTTATTTTTTTGTTGTAAAGAAAAAAGGAAGATTGTCCCAAAAGTTGTCAACTTTTGGATGTCCAAATAACACTGCTCAATATGTAATAAGCCACAAGGATTTATCTTCTCTCTCCTAGGAATACTCTTCTCTCATTCATTCTCATCTCTCATTCATTTTTGACATTAAATGTCATTATTATAATAAATCAAAATTCAAATAATTCTAATTCCTGTATTATTCAAATTTTTATTATTTCAATTTCAATTGTAAATAATTTTTTATATCAAAATTCTTATTATTTTTGTCCGTAACTATTTTTTAAATAAATTTTTATATTTTCAAACAACAAAAATTATTATTTTCGTGCATGACAACTATTTTTAACAAGTTATTCAATTATTTTAAAATATGTATGAATTTGATTTTTAGTTTATATATAATTACTTAATTTTGTAAATGTATTTCTTTTTTTCTTTTTTTTTTTATAAAATAAATGTATTTCTATTCACTAATTGATATTGTTCCCAAATTCCATTAATTGCTAACTATTTCCATACAATTGAAAAAATAAGAGTACGATGCAATATATATTAATTCCATATACATCTTCTTTTGTTTTTTTTGAAAGGAATATATCTTCTATTTTATATTTTTTATATGTATAATATGTATACATTGCAACCAATTAAATAATAATACCCGTGCCATATTTGAAATAAGAATATAGAACTTTGAATAATAATACCCGTGCCATATTTAAAATAATAAACAAATCAATATCTATATCTATAATATGAATAAGCAAGAATTATTTGTCAATATCAATTGTTTGTCTATAATAATGAACAATCAATATCTATGTCTTTCAAAGTCGCAAAAAATAAATAGGATAAATTTGCGAACACACTCATAACAACCATGTTAATAGCATAAAATGGAAAATTACACAAACTTACAAATATGATTATATTGAAGTGTCTAGAATAACCATGCATCTGAATATGTAGCGTTGATTATACCCAAATCGACGTTGATTGGAGAAACCAGCTGTCCGGCCGGTTTATGTCCTATAATTATATATTTTTCCTTTTTTTGTATTAATAGAATTTCATATTATAGAAAAATTAATTTCAAAATAAAGAATATCTAAATAATACATTAATATTTTTTAAATATGTAAAAATCAGTTAGGCGAATTTCTAACCCGTGCTTGGCACGGGTGTGGACACTAGTTATTGAAAAATATCTTCCAATGAATGTGAAGACATGAGAGGATTCTAATCATTTTCTCTTAAAATTGTAGTGGTATATTTATTACTTCATTTATGAAATTAAAAAACAGGGCATACTTTTGTTAGATATCATAGAGGGGTTGAAAATGTTACATTTGCATTATTTCGTAATCAGGACCGGCCCACATCCATGTGTCGGGTGTTCGACGACATCAGATTTCTAAATTTGAGGTTCTATAATAATAATTATATTTTTTAACATTAATAAAATATAAAGGTGCTCATAAAGAAATATCAAATGTTATCAATAGATTAGTGATAGTTTATAATGTTTTTGAGTGCAAGGTCCTTGATTTAAATCCTTACAATATATTTTTTTCTTTTCTTTTTTCATGATTTTAGTTTTAATCATTGATTATGATGTATCTTTTTGATGTTATATACAATGATAATTATTTTTCTATGTGTTTTATTTTTACAATTTAAATAGAGAACAATTTTTTAATAATTTTTTTTGGGAGATTCTATGGTGAAGTTGTTAAATTGACTACTTTGGTGAAGTTATTAATTTGGCCAATGAGAAAGCAAGATTGAATTGGTCAATGCCACATAGGATTCATAGGCAAATGTTCCAGTGGACCAGACTAACATAAGGTCTATCATGGATCATAATTTATAACCATTGGATCAAACAATTTCACAAGATTGTAAAAAAAAAAAAATTCACAAGATTATTTTTCTCTTCTCTTTATCCTTTATTAAAAAATTGAAATTTCCAAAATACTTTTTTTTAACCTCCAAAATACATCTTAAAATTGCATAAATCTATGTGTTTTTCTTTTTTACTTCAATCTTCTAAACTACAAAATTTAAATTTCCAATTCTCATTCAACCCTAAAATTCACAAAATCCCCAAAATTCATACGATTAAAATCCATAATGGGTTGAGAGAAATAAAATCCATATAAAAATAAATTTGCACGGTGCTAAGAAGGCTTAATGTGAGGCAAGATTCAATTTCGACGTTCTGGAGCAATTGCTTGACCCTTGAATGTGTTGAGTTGGAGGGTGATTTGTTTTAGAGCCTCAATTTATAAATCTATCCATAATTTCAAACTTGCATCTGCAGCAACCACCAAACTCAAATCTAAAATCCCATAAACTAGAAATGTATCGCTGCCGCTACAGTCGGAATGCATCGTTGCCTTCTCGATTGGTGGAAACTCCACCAGCTAACATATGGGAAGACAGCTAGCTCCATCAAAAGGGTAACTCTAAAACTTGGAGTCCACAGCCTGACAACTTGGGCTACACAAAAGTTAAGGACTTCATGAGTGACAACTTCCAGATATGGAATGAACCTCTTATACAACAAATGTTTCACCCTCAAGAAGCTCGAAAAATTTTGCAAATAGCTATTGTTGACAAAGGTCAACCTGATTGCTTAACTTGGGATGGCACTACAGATGGGAATTACATGGTTAAAGCAGGATATCAAGCTATAATGGAATGGGAAGATAACTCTGATGTTGATAGAGCAAGCACTTCTAATCAGAACACTGACAATTGGAAAAATTTATGGAAGCTAAACATCCCCCCAAAATGCTCCCACATCATCTGGAGAATCCTTAATGAAGCTATTCCCACTAAAGCAACCCTGTTTAAAAGAAGCATCAGATGTGATCCGCTTTGCCCTATGTGCCATAATCATCTAGAAACTACTGATCACATCTTTCTGCAATGTGAATGGGCTAAACTTGTTTGGTTTGCCTCCCCCCTCACTATCAATCTTAATCACGACCCTGCTACTTCTATCAAAGATTGGTTAACTTATCAACTCCTACACCTAGATACTGACTGTCTTGAGAAAGTTTCAGCCATTCTCTATGGTATCTGGTATGCTCGTAATAATCAAGTATTTCATGAAAAGCGCATACCTAAATGGGAAATCAGCCACAAGGCTTTAGCTCATCTTGCCGAGTACCAAACCCATAACATCCAAAGCTTTCCTCAGCATCATCCTGTAACGATAGATCAGAACAGTCACAACACTAGCTGGAGTCCACCGTCAAGAGGAATTCTGAAAATAAACGTGGATGCTCACCTAAGCAGTGATGGCCGTTGGTTTTCAGGATTGATTCTTTGGCGGTCGGATGGGAGCATAGTTGGAGCTGCAACTCGATCTCACTCTGGCACGAATGATGCTATTTTTGGAGAAGCGATGGGCCTGGTAGACGCGATTGAGATGATAAAGAGGCACGATATCACAGAGGTTATCATAGAAATGGACAACCAAACAATTGTGAATGCAGTGAAGAAAAAAGCTAGCATAAAGAAGCCTTGGGGTTTCGCTGTGAATCAATGCATCAACTTTCTCCACGACAACCCTAACTCGTCTATGTCCTGGGTTAGCAGAAAGGGTAATTGGGTCGCCCACGAATTAGCCAAATGGGCCGAGTTAGATACTATTAGTGTAACAGCCCGTTTTTCAAAGGCCAAAAAGGCAATATTTTTTTTCTTTTTCAACTAACACTCAGTGCGCATAGAATATTTTTCAATGAGCCGGCATTCAAATATACAAAAGAACTCATTACCATAAGGTGCTTCGACAAGCAAAGTGTATTCCTGAATAATTACAATCCAAGTCTAAGTATTCAAATACTTACAACAAAACAAGTTAGAATCCTATGCTTAAACCCAAAAAGCACGGTGCACAACCCACACCGGCGCATAGTCTAACTAAGCTAAAACTCCAACATCTCACTGGGGTCTGGAACAGCCACCGTTGTCACCACGACCTAACCCATCATCTGGGTGGGATGAGCCCGCAAATAAAAGAAAGGGTCACCACAAAATAAAAGTATGTATATATATATCCGGTGCGAAAGATTGTACACATAACAATAATTCCACAAACACAAGAGAAAGCTCTTAACCACCAAAGCAATTCCCACCAACGGGTTCATATAAGCGATGCACACATAGCCTATAATGCAACCTCTACAATGCGTGGTACTAACCCTAGCTACCACAATGCACGAATTCCGGAATCGTAGGTCCAACCCACTAAAGCCACAAGGGCAGGTGATGCCACACAGACGCTATCACCAGGTGAAAATAGCCACACAGATGCTACCAGCCACACAGATGCTGTCAGCCACACAGATGCTGTCACCAGGCGAAAATAGCCACACAGATGCTACCAGCCACACAGATGCTGTCGCCAACTATGAAATGCATGAGCATACTTTCTAATTAAGCATATATAGGGCAGTCACACAGACACAGCCCCGGCGGAGTCACACAGACACATCCACCCGTGTAGTCCCAGCTGACTTACACGTTCCATACATGCTCATGCAACAATTACATATCACACAGATATATGTAAACCAAACACAACGACATACATACATTTCCAATCATATGTATTCCAACAACCTGTTCATACATATATTCTCATAATCATATGTAAACAGCGCAAGTATTTTAAACACGTTCTCATCACGAGAATACATCAACCAGACATGCCAAACACACAGCAAAGCATTACAGCAGAAATCCAAGCATGTCGTAACCAGTTGAAAAGACGGAAATAAAGTGGAGCCCTTACCTCGGCAAGCTTCCGTTAACTTTTCTCGCATAATTCTACAACTCGCGCTTCCTAAAATTAAGCAGCGTACAATCAATAAAATACTCCCAACGTATCATATAGAAACGAAACTCATTCTCTAAGTTCTAGAGAGGCTTAAGGTACTTTCTAACACTCTCGGATAGTGATTACGAGTCCCCCTTATAGCGATTAAAAATTCCCAAAGTTAATTGCACTATTTCTCGCTACGCGAAAATATTTTCGTTTCAAAACAAACTAAGAAACACTTTGATTCCCAACTCCAAGGCAATCAATTTTCACATACTAAAACCATTTGAAATCAACACCCAAACTCTTACAAAATTTTCACAAAAAATAAATTTTTCTTGCATCACAAGTTACAAGTTTTTCCTTTCAAATAAAATGGTCATAACTCATTCAATCTTTATCCGATCGAGATGAGCCATACGCCGAAATCATCGTCCCGAAAAGGCGGACTGAATGGTTAATTTTCTAGGACAAAATTTAACTTTTAAAATGGACGAAAATGCCCTTCAGATTTCGGCCAGTAGCAAAAACATCTCTAAACCATTTTTTTCGAGAATCAAACATAGCTAAAACACTTATACAAATACTAATTTCACATAAACCAACTCAATTTGATTTAATTTAAAACTTAACAACTTTTTCAAAACCCTAACTTCAAAACCAACGTAAAATTGGGGCTTTACTCTTCTAAGCATTTATTTCAAACATTGATCTACTAAAACAACTAGTGAGTACTTCAATTGCAAGAAAATCATATCATAATTTTATTCCAAATCATAAACAAAATTTTCTCCTAAACCGATACTTTTCAAATTCATTAACTCCTAGCTTTTTAGCATGAAGAACTGCACTTTTCTTAACCAAAATCATCAATATGGTGCAAGGCTAAGACTACTCTAACATGGGTCTACAACTCTAGTGGAGAGAAAATTTAAAATCCCTACCATACAACAACAAAGGCCTCACGGCCACTTAATAGAAAAGAGGGAGAAGAATTTGTTCTTACCACTTTGTTTATGCTAAGAGCTTCACCAAGTTACAAGGATCAATCTCTACTCCAAGCATATCTCCTAATTTCTTCTAGGTTTTTCTCAAGGTGGAGATTTATGTTCTATCAACACATAGCAAAATAAAATGAAAGAGAGGGAGGGAGAGCAGCTCACGGTCTTGGAAGGAAATATGGAAGGCAAAGTCTCATGACTTTCTTATTTAAAGATAACATGAATCAATCTAGGCCATTGGATTGCATATTGTAAAGTTTCATGACTAAATCCTAGCCAACCATCCAAACTTGGTCACAAAGCAACTCACATAAATATCTAGATATTTCTATGGCCTTAGCCCACTAGCTCGCTCAGTCTCCGCGCTCGCGCTTAAACGAGCCGTATCTCGCTAATGAACGAAAATCGCAAAAATAGAAAAACTACGGAATAAACGTCCGTCGTAAACCGCTTCTAAAAATTATCGCTAAAACTTTTTCCTCGACTGTGGTTTTCTTCCTCACCCTCGAAAAAATAATCTGAAGATATATCCTAACTCACGCCGATATATAAAACTCCCATCTAAATTTCTACGGAATTCAAAAACCGTAAAAATTCCTAACAGCGGGTAAGATTCCTACTCGTTTTTTTCAAAAACAAGAGAAAACCAAAACTCGCATTTCTTACTTCACATAAATCTTCTCATACTTAAAAGAGGATCACGGCCCGAAAGTCTGTGCCTTTCCAGCGCACCAGCACAAAACAGGCTCCGTTTCAGTAAAAATCTCATTAATGCGACGATACTCACAAAACCGCTTCACCAAAAACCCTAAAACTCGTAGCCGACACTAGAGTTCCTTAGAAAAACTGTACAGTGGAATCTTGGGTCTTACATTACTACCCTCCAAAAAGAAGTTTCGTCCTCGAAACTAAAAACAAGAGTAACAACCCAACCAGTTATTACCATGTGCAAACTCAACAGAAAATTTCATCCAATGTTTACTAACTCCTAACCCGACACAGAACAAACACTAGAACTGTCCCTACCCTAGCTATGTTCTAACCGACTCTGGACTAACGACTCAAGTATACACTTTCCCTTTGAAGATTTAAAGCCGTGCTCTGATACCAATTGTAACAGCCCGTTTTTCAAAGGCCAAAAAGGCAATATTTTTTTTCTTTTTCAACTAACACTCAGAGTGCGCATAAAATATTTTTCAATGAGCCGGCATTCAAATATACAAAAGAACTCATTACCATAAGGTGTTTCGACAAGCAAAGTGTATTCCTGAATAATTACAATCCAAGTCTAAGTATTCAAATACTTACAACAAAACAAGTTAGAATCCTATGCTTAAACCCAAAAAGCACGGTGCACAACCCACACCGGCGCATAGTCTAACTAAGCTAAAACTCCAACATCTCACTGGGGCCTGGAACAGCCACCGTTGTCACCACGACCTAACCCATCATCTGGGTGGGATGAGCCCGCAAATGAAAGAAAGGGTCACCACAAAATAAAAGTATGTATATATATATCCGGTGCGAAAGATTGTACACATAACAATAATTCCACAAACACAAGAGAAAGCTCTTAACCACCAAAGCAATTCCCACCAACGGGTTCATATAAGCGATGCACACATAGCCTATAATGCAACCTCTACAATGCGTGGTACTAACCCTAGCTACCACAATGCATGAATTCCGGAATCGTAGGTCCAACCCACTAAAGCCACAAGGGCAGGTGATGCCACACAGACGCTATCACCAGGTGAAAATAGCCACACAGATGCTACCAGCCACACAGATGCTGTCAGCCACACAGATGCTGTCAGCCACACAGATGCTGTCACCAGGCGAAAATAGCCACACAGATGCTACCAGCCACACAGATGTTGTCGCCAACTATGAAATGCATGAGCATACTTTCTAATTAAGCATATATAGGGCAGTCACACAGACACAGCCCCGGCGGAGTCACACAGACACATCCACCCGTGTAGTCCCAACTGACTTACACGTTCCATACATGCTCATGCAACAATTACATATCACACAGATATATGTAAACCAAACACAACGACATACATACATTTCCAATCATATGTATTCCAACAACCTGTTCATACATATATTCTCATAATCATATGTAAACAGCGCAAGTATTTTAAACACGTTCTCATCACGAGAATACATCAACCAGACATGCCAAACACACAGCAAAGCATTACAGCAGAAATCCAAGCATGTCGTAACCAGTTGAAAAGACGGAAATAAAGTGGAGCCCTTACCTCGGCAAGCTTGCGTTAACTTTTCTCGCATAATTCTACAACTCGCGCTTCCTAAAATTAAGCAGCGTACAATCAATAAAATACTCCCAACGTATCATATTGAAACGAAACTCATTCTCTAAGTTCTAGAGAGGCTTAAGGTACTTTCTAACACTCTCGGATAGTGATTACGAGTCCCCCTTATAGCGATTAAAAATTCCCAAAGTTAATTGCACTATTTCTCGCTACGCGAAAATATTTTCGTTTCAAAACAAACTAAGAAACACTTTGATTCCCAACCCCAAGGCAATCAATTTTCACATACTAAGGCTTCGTTTGGCCCGGCTTATTTTCCTCTTTTTTTCTTCTCCTTAAAAATAGTAAAGAAGGAAAAAATTGTGTTTGACTTTACTTTTTTTTATTTTTTACTTCTTTACTTTATTTCTCTAATACTTTTAAGGAAAAATAGTGTCAAATATAATTTTATACTTCTTTATTTCGTTTAAGCTAAAATAAAAAGTAAAAAATAAGCCGGGCCAAACGGGGCCTAAAACCATTTGAAATCAACACCCAAACTCTTACAAAATGTTCACAAAAAATAAATTTTTCTTGCATCACAAGTTACAAGTTTTTCCTTTCAAATAAAATGGTCATAACTCATTCAATCTTTATCCGATCGAGATGAGCCATACGCCGAAATCATCGTCCCGAAAAGGCGGACTGAATGGTTAATTTTCTAGGACAAAATTTAACTTTTAAAATGGACGAAAATGCCCTTCAGATTTCGGCCAGTAGCAAAAACATCTCTAAACCATTTTTTTCGAGAATCAAACATAGCTAAAACACTTATACAAATACTAATTTCACATAAACCAACTCAATTTGATTTAATTTAAAACTTAACAACTTTTTCAAAACCCTAACTTCAAAACCAACGTAAAATTGGGGCTTTACTCTTCTAAGCATTTATTTCAAACATTGATCTACTAAAACAACTAGTGAGTACTTCAAAAAAAAAAAAAAGACTGAAAAAGATAAGTAAATTTTATTAATTTAACCGTTGAATATTATCTAATTGGATTGAAAAAACGAATAAGAATGAGAATTTTACTCATCGGACTACAAATGTATAAACTGATTGTAATAACAGACTCATCAGAAACCTAGTTTTAAATAGTGTGATGAAGTTTGACTAAAACTAACGATTTTGACTTGAGATTTCGAATTTTATCAATTCCACCGTTTAATATTACCTAATTAGACTAACGATCAAGAATTATAATTTTGATGATCAAACTCCGAATGTATATACTGATTGTAATAACAGTCTCACGGGAAACCTAGTTTTAATGAAAGGCAATGAAGTTTGATTAAAACTGACGATTTTGACTGTAGATTTTAAATTTTATCATTCTGATCTTTTAATATCACCTAATTGAACCGAAAAACGTATGAGAATAAGATTTTGATGATCGAACTCCAAATGTATAGACCAATTGTAATAACGGTCTCAACGAAAACTTCGTTTTAATGAAAAGATCATGAATTTTGACTAAAATACCAATTTTAACTACAAATTTTAAATTTTATTAATTCGACCGTTTAATATTAGTCATAACTAATATGTTATAACTATTTGAATATTTAGTTAGAAGATGTCAATAAATTAATAAATTTAGCTTATTAGTGTACGATTTTTTATAATAAATTATAATTATCAATGAAAAACATTTATCCAATTTCTTTTATATATCAACGATGAATATTCCTCATGTATTTTTCTAATTTATCATCAATGAGAACAAATTTTTCTGTTGCTTATAAAAATTATTTGTGAATGCACACGTTCATTGGTTTTTTCTTGAAATTTAAATTTGATATTATAGTAAAGTAGAAATTTTATTTAGAATAAAATAAATATAAATTCGTCATAAAATATTTTTAAAATAGAAGTTAAAATATTGTGTAATTTCATGTAACATTTATTAAACGAATAAATTTATTTTATTAGAGCTATTGTCCCGTGTATATTGTTACAATATAATAAATTACACGCGTCCGTTGACTTTTATTAAATATTTAAGTTCATCATTATATTAAGGTATAAATTTTATTTAGAATATAATATTTTAAAATTTGTTATAAAAAATTAAAATATAAGTGAAACCATTGCGCTCTTTTTTTTTTTGACTAAAACTAAAATATTCTTTCTTTTCAATAATCGATAGAATACATCATATTCAATAGAAATTCAACATCGCTGAAAACAAAAAGGATGAATCTGCGAACAAACTCACAGCATCCAATTGCGCTCTTTTTAGTAAAAGTTATTAAATTAATTTTTTTAGGGTAAAATATGTTTTTGGTCCCCAGTTTTATAGTGAATTTTGGTTACTATACTTTAAAATCATTGTTTTAAGTCCTCACATGGCAGTATAACAATGGACTTCTTTGACACGTGGCATTCTACACAGAATGACACGTCAGTTTTTTTTTTTCAAAATATTTTTTTAAAAAAATAAATAAATATTTTTAATATAAAAATAATTAGAAAAACTCTTTTGTTTTTTTTAAAAGCTGACGTGACAGTCCGTGTAGTATGTCACGTGTCAATGAAGTCTACTGTATCAATGCCACATGGATATTCGTCAGTAAACTAACAGTTGACCTAACGTTTGAGACTAAAACCAAAATACAAAATTAATTGGGGACCTAAAAGAGTGATTTTAAAGTATAGGGACCAAACCAAAATTCACTATAAAATTGGGGAGCAAAAACATATTTTATCCTTTTTTTTATTATTAAAGTTATTATCTTGTGTATTATTTTTGTAATAAATTATAATTATTAATAACGATTATATATCCAATTTCTTTTTTTTTTTTTTTGACAACCATCAAACTAATGCATTTCATTATTCAATATCGTTTCAATACAAGCAGGTAATGTGTTAACAATACAGCGACTAGGCCAAGAAATAGCCACCCGAGCAAGCATATGGGCAACCATGTTCGCTTGTTGCTTACTAAACTTTACCATAAAGTTTGGATGAACTAACAATATATTATTAATATGACTAATGATCGAACTAAACTCCGAGTTACCACCACGAAAATGTTGTATAGCATCCACAACATTCTTAGAATCCGTTTCAAAGATAACTTGTGATAACCCTCTATGCTCCATTTCTCTTAATGCATGAAGCAATGCCACTGCCTCTCCTTCAAGAATGGAATATTTGCCTTCATTCCAAGCTGTACCTGCAGCAACACAATGACCTCTTTGATCCCTCAAACACCAGCCAAGACTTGTCTTATTTTCCGCTTGATGAAAGCCCGCGTCAACGTTGCATTTGTACCAATTTGGAGGTGGTGGCTGCCAGCTTATTTGCGCATTATTCTGAGCTGTTGGTGCGTTATTTTGTTGAAGTTGCTGGACAGAGTTCCACTCTAGCCAAAGCTGGTGCGATTTGGTGCCTATACCACGACCGGACTCTTTCTCATTGTTCCGAACACTATTGTTGCGGTTATTCCATAACATCCAGACCAAGAACGCGAATTGGCCAGCCATGCTAGGATTCTCTGTAGCGCAAATATCAAGCAGCAGGTCCTTGGCGTTGTTAAAGCGTTGTATCCGCGTGTTGATAATATTCTCCAGCCCTGCAGAATGTATTGCCTGCAAACTGTCAACACAATGGAACAAAACATGCATATCATCCTCATAATTATGATCACAAATAGGACAATTCAAAGAGCACGGAACACTTTTCTCTTGCAAACGGACACGCGTCGGTAGACAACCTTTACAAATACGCCAAAAAAGATGCTTAGATTTTGGTGGAGCTTTAATTCTCCACAAGCTATTCCAATCCTCTTGATAAATTGCTCCACCCATGTTCCCTGTTGATTTCAAAGCCAAATTATATCCACTCTTAACATTATAATGACCATGAATATCATCCACCCAAATCAATTTATCTTGTTCATTCACATCAAACAAAGGGATATCAACAATCTTGTTCACAATATGCATGGGAAATAATGAAACAATTTTTTCCTTGTTCCATTCATTCACATTTGGCTGCATTAAATCACTAACAGTAAGGTCATAAGCACCTTGCTCTTGAGGTGCTGGGATCCAGGCTGCCTCTTGCTCACGTAACCACGGTTCCGACATGACTTTGATGCTTGTTCCATCGCCAATACTCCACCTACATCCGTTCATAAGAAGTTGACGTGCTTGCCAAATTCCCCTCCAAGCATAACTAGGATTATGACCAATTTTTGAATAAAAAAAAGAGGAGTTTGGAAAGTACCTCGCTTTATAAAGTTTTGCAACAAGGGTATGTGGTTTTGTGACAATGCTCCACCCTTGCTTAGCAATCATAGCCAAATTGAACAAGTGCAAATCACGAAAGCCCATACCTCCCAAAGCTTTGGGGTAAGTCATTTTATCCCATGCCAACCATCGTATACCTTTATTATCATTGCCTCCTCCCCACCAAAAAGAATTCATAATTCTCTCAATATCTTTGATTATGGAGCCCGGGAGAAGATAAACACTCATTACATATGATGGTATTGCCTGCAAAACGGATTTTATCATGACCTCCTTCCCCGCTCGTGACAATGTTCTTCCACGCCAAGAATTGATACGTTTCCATATTCTATCCTTAATATATGCAAAGATAGCCTTCTTCTTTTATGTATCTGTTTATAAATATTTTATCTTGTGTTTTCATATATTTATTATTGTTGATAATTTATTCTTTTGTTCTTTTATAAAAAACTATCTATGAAAGCTCATGTCCATTGATTTTTTCTTGATATTTAATATTGATATTATACTAAAGTATAAAATTTATTTAGAAATATGTTATAAAATATTTTTAAAATATAAATTGTACAGTTTCATATAAATTTATCAAATGGATAAATTTGTTATATTAAAGTAATCGTCTCGTGTATATTTAATAATAAATTATAATTATCAGTGATAAATATTTATTCAATTTTTTTTATGAATGAGTAAAAATTATTTTCCCATATTTTTTATGTTTATCGATAAAAACTAATTGTCTAATTTTAAAAAACTATTTATCAGTAATTTTTTATGTATTAGTGATGAACACTTGTAGCATGACAAATGATAAAAAACTTAAAAATCATGCTTTAGTTGGTTGTAGAACTTAACTATTTAATAATATGAATTAATTGCATGACGTGGAAAGAATATGAAGTGATTTGTGTTCACCCTTTTATGAACATGTCACGGGATTAAAACTTGCCTTTGCGAAAATATCTTCTTTTTTTTTTTCTGTATTTTATTTTAATCAATGCTCTTCAAAAGATAAAATATTAAAGAAAGGAAATGCAACAGATTCGAACCAGGGACTTCACTGTAATTTAAAGGGCTACAAACCACTACAACACATCATCAAATCATGTTACTACCTGCGTTAAATTATATTTATAATAATGACTTTATTATAATAAGTTAAATTACTCATCATCTTCAACCTTCAGTCGGGTTACTTTGACCCGATTTTGAACCACGACCCAGTGCGAAACC
Source organism: Trifolium repens (assembly GCA_030408175.1). Lineage (NCBI taxonomy): Eukaryota > Viridiplantae > Streptophyta > Magnoliopsida > Fabales > Fabaceae > Trifolium > Trifolium repens. The sequence continues at coordinate 31,624,914 of CP125845.1, read as the reverse complement.
CGACGGTCTTAGGCAATTTTTAACGTACAAAATAACAATTAATTATTCACAAACATCACAAAAACCATTTACAATACATTTTTTGTTTTAATTTCGACTCAAATAGTCTAAAATGAAAAAAATCAAAACGTGAAAAGGGTTTAGCAAGGCAAAGATACTTGACAAGCACAACACAGGCATTCTGCGAATCACATGGGTTAATAGTAATACATAATTTTATTAAATAAATAAACATCGTCTTCAATAACCTCAGAAGCACCATGAGATCTAGAACCAAGAAGACCGCCGCTGGAGTGGCCGGAGAAGGATGGAGGTGGTGAAAGGTAAAGGAAAGGATGGCGACCGCTTGAATGGACGGAGAGAGGCGGCCGCCGCCGCAACGGTGATTAGCAGGGGCGGCTCCTATGCATGTGACACATGGGCCATGGCATAGGGCCTCTTAAAAATGAGGGCCTCATAAAAAAATTATAAGGTAGTAGTATTAATTAATAGGGGGTATAAAACGAGAAATTGTGGACTTTAAAATGAGGAATTGTGGAGTTCAATGTATTTGAGATTCTATTTACTCTAAAATAAAAGATTTATTAATTACAAAAAGTAATATATTGTTCTACTGTGAATAAATTTTTTAGACACTTTTTAGTAAATTGTTATACTATAGTTTTAATGTTATTAATGTTATTTGTATAATTTAAATCGATGATAATTCTTTATAATTTTGCACATTTTTTCTTTTATTATGGCCTATTATTAATAATTTCACAGGGCCTCCAAAAAGTTGGAGACGCCCCTGGTGATTAGCAGAAGAAGCAACGATGGAAGATGAAGAAATATTGAAATGCTTCTTAGTTCTTTCTCTTTTTAATTAAACAAATACATTTTTCTTTTTCTTTTTTTATAAAAAGAAAAACAATCTCCCTTAAATTTGTTTTCACATCTATGCTTTTTTAAATGATGATCTATGATAGACCATATATTGAACTGGTGCATTGAAACATTTTACCTATAATGTTAGGTGGCATTTACTAAATTAACATTGCTTTTCTATTGGCCAAATTAGTGACTTCATCAAAGTAGTCAATTAGATGACTTCACCATAGAATTTCCCCTTTTTTTTTTTTGCATTTTTTATTAGAGATCTTTTATAATACTCAACCAGAACCTCCAAATAATCAGGGATGATCATTTTGGTACTATATATCTACTACATTTTGTTTACTACTATGAATTTAGTGAACCAATAATGCTATGAACACAGAGGACACAAGCACATGTATATTATGTTGTAATTTTTGAATTGATTATATTTCAAAAGTTTGATATCTAAAATATCCACTTTGCCACGTGCTAATTTTCTTAAGCTTGTTAACTACACTTCCTATTTAATTGCTATTCTTGTGCCATGTGTTATTTGGCTAAGTCAAGGCATATATCAGAAAGATTATTCTTATCAAGTCCAACTACTTGTTTCTCAACTAAAGTCTCCTACATATATGCCTTGAGTGGATTATCATAGGAAGTGAATTTCCACGTTCTCCTATTTTGTAGCAACAGTCATATTTCATTTGTCTATATTAGAGAATGTTTGTTGATACTAGTGAGATATATCAGATAAAACAATTTCCTCTCTATAAAACCACTATGGATTATCATCTTCCTGATACTATATTCTTCTTGCTGCTTCTGTATCCTTGGTTCACCAAGAAGAGTCTGTTAAATCCTGGGGGGTTAGCGTAATACGCGGAAAATCCTTAAGGACAGTGCGTTCAACACGTCTCAGACTATTTTGCACGTTTGTTTGTTTTGCAGGTTTCGTTGTTACCGTCACAAAAGGAAGCATCAGATACAACATATTAATTGCAAGAAAACAATTCGGGCTTTATACACTGTTTGTGACAAGGTTTCCTCTGTTTGAACCATAATTTTATTTTATGTTTAAATTTGTACTTAGCCGAATCTATCAAACTTGCTAGCATAAACATGTATTTACCAGGCCATGTGAATCCAAGGCTTCCTCATATAATTTTAACTTTAGACACAAATTTATTCTGATATGTTCAAGGATCAATGATGATTGAAATTAAGTTCGCTTTTCAATTGATTCTAGTGTTAAGATATAATTTCTAACTTTTGACTTTAAACATAATTTTTATGTTTAAATTTATTTTTCAACTCACTTTCAGATTCAGGGCAGAGTACGTAGTTGTGATCCATGAATATGAATGTAACCTCATTTACTGCATGATGTTATTAATGTATAAATTCATCTAGGAGGTTATTAATTTGGTTCACATGCATTTGGAGTTCTATAATATTACTACTTTTCTACATGTCATGATGTGGTGTGATTAATTTCTTAGGAGCAAATTAGTTATTACATCAAAAATTGTTATAGACTAACTACTTAGTACTGTAATAACCGGATTTAGATCCTCTCATATTATTTCTCTATTGTAGTCTGTTTTGTGCTTTAGTAAGCCCTTGGATTGAACCAGTGGCTTGTTGGGGTTGATTGTAATGTAAGTTCCACATTGTTAATGAAGAAAAAAATGTAAAAAAGTTATATTAGAGAAGTTCCACATTGCTTAAAGAAGTGGAGAATGGAGGAGCTCAATGTCATATATAGAGATCTCAAGTTCATTCATTTCAACACACAATCAGTAGCACTGAAATACATTTTACGTATATTTTTGTGTCTTTTTTATTCTTTTATGCTCTTGCTTTTGAGTATTGTGATTAGTTCGAATATTCTCTTGCTTTAGAGTATTATGATCTCATCCTCAGAAAAATTTTCACAACTATTAACTTCACTAAAGATAAAAAATCAGCAAGCCGACTTACACGAATAAATTTCATCTGAACAATACTTCCACAACGACAAATTCTCATTCAAAGAGAGATGGTTATCGTGAAGGACATGCTTCACACTATCTAATACCTCTTGTTTACAACAAATAAACTCCTCCTCCATTTGAAATTTCACACCCACTCACCTCTCACCCACATGCCTATATTAAAGAAATGAGTTATATTAAAGAAATGAGTTAAGGTGTTTGAGTAAAAAAAAAAGAAAAAACTTGCTTATCTAAGGATCATGCTTCCTCGTGCAGTATTGACATTGAGAGCCTACAAATTATGTACATAAATTCATTTTCCTAGTATTTCAGACTGAAATTTTGGATTGGACCAAGTCTAATGTCACATCCATCAACTTATATATACAACCATTCACAACCTTACAAAGTATAAACTACTCTAGCATCTACCTCCACCTCAAACTTTATATTGACTTGAGCGTCTAAGTGTTTTCTGCGAGTGCAGCTTTGCTCTATTTAAAAAGTTTCCATTTATTCCAATTCAATATAAAAATGGATGACATGTAGCAAATATTAAGCAAATGGATGACACCTACAAGTACCTTCCCTTTTCCATCATCAGTCACCTCCAATGTTCGAATTCTTACCTCCAACTTGGAGCACACCTTTCATTGATCCACCTTTACGATGAGTTCATCTACCCTCTCTTTTATCCATTTCAAATAATTAAGTGTTCTGTATTGAACACCTAGTAAATTAACCTGACTCTAAGATGATTTGATTCGTTTAATTGTATTTTATTTGAACTACTTTTGAAGACCTCCATATATTATTATTTTTTATATCAATGAGGGCCTTAGCCCGAAAGAAATAAACTGCACTAGAATGGAATGCAGGGTTGTTATCTCCAATACATCAGTAATGTGATGTTAGAGTGACACCCTCTAGGACACGTATCATAATACACCATATGTGTATCAATAGTACAACCAATATTGGCAAACACGTCGGCACACTTGTTTGCTTCCCGGTACGAGTGATTAATCACTACTTCCCAATCCAGCTCCAGCAACCTTCGAATACGCATGAGTAATGCTCCACCAAGCGGTCTCCCATACCCAAGCCGACGAAGCACTTGATTCACAACACTAGAATCCACATTAAAAACTTCTAGCATTCATGAGTCCCTCAAGGACTCCCCAAAGTTCTGCAACGTAAGCGCTACAAATACCCAAATTCTTAGTAAACCCACCCCTCCACACACTGTTACTATAGCGTATCACACCTCCACACCTAGCAACATTTTCTTCCTTATAAGCACCATCGGTATTAAGCTTGACCCACCCTTCACTTGGGGGTTTCCAGTTGATCCGCACCACCTTCCGTTCCACACTATGCAGAACATGTTGAAGCACCACATCCTGATAATATTGCTTAATGTAAGACCCAAGATTTCACTGTACAGTTTTCCTAAGGAACTTTAGCGTCGGCTAAGTTTTAGGGTTTTTAGTAGAACGGTTTTGTGAGTATCGTCGCAATTAATGGGATTTTTGCTGAAAAGGAGCCTGTTTTGTGCTCGTGCGCTGGAAAGGCACAGACTTTCGGGTCGTTATCCTCTTTTAATTATGAGGAGATTTATGTGGATTCAGAATGACGAGTTTTGGATTATTCTTGTTTTTGGAAAAACGAGTAGGATTTTACCCGCTGATGGAAAATCTTACTGCGTCTGTTTTAAGTGAGGTTTCGGATGGGAGTTTTATATATCGGCGTGAGTTAGAATCCGGCCTCAGAATATTTTTAGAAGGTTAGGATAAAAATTCAAGTAGACGAATAAAGTTTAGCGATCATTTTTAGAAATGGTTTACGACGAACTTTTATTTCGTAGATTTTCTATTTTTGTGAGTTTAGTCGGTACGCGAGATACGACTCGTTTAAGCGGGAACGCGGGGACTGAGCGAGTGATGGGACACTTCTTTCTCTCATGAAATCGTAGCTCTTCCTCCCTCTCATTCTTACATTCCAAAATTCATTTAAGTGTAGAAATCAAAGAAAATAACTTGTGGGTTTAAGCTTGAACCTTTAAAGAGAAGTGGATCCAATCACTTGGTGATCAACTAGAGCTATACTTAAGTGGTAAGAAAATCATTCATTTCACTCTTTTCCTTATGGCCGTGAGACCCATTTGTTAGCATGTGTTTTATTTTGATTTTTTCCTTTGTTAATAGTATAGATCCATGCTAGTTAGTGTTAGATCCAAGAGAAAAAAATTGTGATTTAAATTGTTTGATTTTATGCTCAAAGAGATTTGTGTTATGTTTGTTTTCTTGCTCTTTTCTTTTGTTAATATTGTGGAGTGAGTTATTGTGATTATAGATCTAAAAGAAAATTTTGATTGTGAGCATTTTAGAAAGTTGGTAATTTTTGAAAGTGTTTGGGAATGAAATTCTTTTATGACTTTCTTGCAATTAAAGTTAGCACTAGTTGTTTCATGAGTTTAATTTTGGAAAAAAAAATGCTAGAATTAAAAAGCCCTAAATTTTATGAGTTTTGAACCTAGGGTTTGAAGAAATTTTTCTAAAGTGTTGAACTTAATCAAATGGAGTTTGTTCATGTGAAATTAGCAATTGAACATGCATTTTAACTATGTTTGATTTTTGAAAACAATGATTTAGGTGTGTTTTGGATTCTGGCCGAAATCTTTGAGGTTATTTAGGTCATTTTAAAATTGTTTTCGTGTCCTAGAAAGTTAACAATTTGATCCGCCGTTTCGAGACGAAGATTTCGGCGTATGGCTCGTCTCGATCGGATAAAGATTGAATGAGTTATGGCCATTTTATTTAAAAGGAAGAATTGTAACTTGTGATGCAAGAAAACTTTATTTTTTGTGAAAATTTTGTAAGAGTTTGGGTGTTGATTTCAAATGGTTTTATTGTGTGAAATTGATTACTTTGGTGTTAGAAATAAAAGTAATCCATAGTGCATTTTGAAACGAAATTATTTTCGCGTAGCGAGAAAAGTGTATTTAACTTCATGAGTCTTTGATCAATATGGGGAAGTCTCGAAATCACTATCTGAGAGTGTTAGAAAGTACTTTAAACCCCTCTAGATTTTAGAGAACAAGTTTCGTTTCGATAGGATATGTTGGGAGTATTTTATTGATTGTACGCTGCTTAACTTTTAGGTAGCGCGTATCGTAGATTTGACGGGAAAAAGTTAGGGAAAGCTTGCCGAGGTAAGGGCTCCACTTTATTTCCGTCTTTCAAAACGGTTACGACATGCTTGGTTTTGCTGTTTATGCTTTGCTGTGTGTTTGGCATGTCTGGTTGATGTATTCTCGTGATGAGAACGTGTTTAAAATACTTGCGCTGTTTACATATGATTATGAGAATATATGTATGAACAGGTTGTTGGAATACATATGATTGGAAATGTATGTATGTCGTTGTGTTTGGTTTACATATATCTGTGTGATATGTAATTGTTGCATGAGCATGTATGGAACGTGTAAGTCAGCTGGGACTACACGGGTGGATGTGTCTGTGTGACTTCACCAGAGATTTGTCTGTGTGACTGCCCTATATATGCTGAAATATAAAATATGCTCATGCATTTCATAGTTGCGTGTACGGGTGTTAGAGTCTGTGTAGCTTCACCTAAGCACCGGGTGTTAGAGTCTGTGTGGCTTCACCTAATCCTGCGGGATTTTATTGAGTTGGTGTTAGAGTCTGTGTGGCTTCACCTTGGTGTTATAGTCTGTGTGGCTTCACCTGCCCTACGGGGTTTAGTAGGGGTTGGACCTACAACTCTCTGCGGAGAGGTTAAATTCCGGAATTCATGCATGTGGCAGCCAGTGATTGGTGTCACACCCATTGTAGAAGTCTGCATTAGGCTTGGTGTGCATTATATATATAAACCCGTTGGTGGGAATTGCTTTGGTGGTTAAGAGCTTTCTCTTGTGTTTGTGGAATTATTGTTATGTGTACAATCTTTCGCACCGGTTATATATATACATACTATATATTTTGTGGTGACCCTTTCTTTCATTTGCGGGCTCATCCCACCCAGATGATGGGTTAGGTCGTGGTGACGACGGTGGCTGTTCCAGGCCCTGGTGAGGTGTTGGAGCCTTGGTTCTCATTGGATTCATGGCAAGATCGAGTTCAGTTCAAATGGGAACATATGGAAATGGTGCTTTTCCGGGTAATCTACCAATCTTGAACGGCAAGAATTATGATTCTTGGTGCAAACAGATGAAAGTGGTGTTTGGATTCCAAGATGTGTGGGATCTTGTTCAAGGAGGAGTAGAACCAGTGACAGAATCTTCTACAGATGCTCAGAAAGCAATTCATAAAGAATTAAAAAAGAGAGATTACAAAGCACTCTTCATAATTCATCAGTGCGTGAATCCTGATAATTTTGAAAAAGTTGGTGATGCTTAATCAGCAAAGGAAGCATGGGACAATCTTGAGAAGGCCTATGGTGGTGCTACCAAAGTGAAGAAGGTGAGGTTACAAACTCACAAGAGGCAATACGAGTTATTACAAATGGAGGAGAACGAAAGCATTGGTGATTTTGTCACAAGAGTCACCAAGCTAGTGAATCTGATGAAGGGTTGTGGTGAAACAATCTCAGATCAATCTATGGTTGAGAAGATTCTGAGATCTCTCACACCAAGATTTGATATTGTGTTGGCTATAGAAGAATCCAAAGATCTCTCAAGCATGACTGTTGAAGAATTGCAAAGTTCTTTAGAAGCTTATGAACAAAAGTTGAATGAAAGAGCTGAGAAGGGCAGGAATGAGATTGCTCTGCAAGTTCAGAACAATAATTCCAAGAAAGTGAAGGGTAAGTGGAATGGAAACAAAGGAAAAGTTGGGTATCAAAATTCTGGCTCAAAAGATAATTAAGAAGCGTGTGGCTCAAGTCAGAACAATGGTAACAACAAGAATGGAGGCTATAGAGGTGGTAAATGTGGAAAAAAGAGATTTGATAAGAGTAACATCAAATGTTACAATTGTCAAAAGTTTGGCCATTTTGCAGATGAGTGTAGTAGATCAAAAAATGTGCCACAAGAAGATGAGGCAAAGATGGCTAAGCAAGAAAATGGTGAAGAATCAGTTATGTTAATGGTCACAACTAAAGAAGATAAGTGATGTGGAAGTGAATGGTACTTAGATTCTGGTTGTTCCACTCACATGACTGGAGGAAAGGATTGGTTTTCTAGCTTCAATCAATCTCATGAGAACAAAGTGAAATTTGCTAATGATAGTACATTGAGTGCTGAAGGTAGTGGGGTTGTGTGCATCAGAAGCAAAGATGGAAGACAAGCCTTCATAAATGATGTTCTGTACATTCCAGGTATGAAGTGTAATCTTCTTAGTATAGGTCAATTGCTAGAGAAAGATTACAAGATAGTTATGGAAGATAAAGTGATGAGGCTTATGGATTCAAACAGAAAGTTAATTTTGAAAGCTCCTATGTCAAAGAATAGGACATTCAAAATTGAACTGAATGTGATGGATCATAAGTGCTTAGCTACTGCTGTAGAAAGAGATGATTGGACTTGGCACTTGACTACGGTCTGGCAAGTGCACCAGTCTGTCGTCGAGTAATAATTCACACTCTAGGTGTCTAGAATGAGTTCGTATCCACAGGGATCGTGCCGTAGCTTTACTAGCGTTATTTAAGTTTGTGATAGTTTGCATTCGCTTTGGTTTTTGAAAAGGTTTTTATAAAAATAGCGTAATGCTTTGCAGAAATATAAATTGCAGAATGTATAAATAATAAATTCAAGAAATATAGAGGCTAAGTATGATGGTTGGACTCCCTCCCTTCTTCATATTTGGCATGACCGGTGTATAACATAGTTACTTAGATTATGTTCGGCGGTGAATTCTCCTTGTTGTAGTAATACCTTACTATTACACTATGTCTATTAAAGTTTCCCTACATTAACAACTAAGGTACCTACGAGAGCCTAACCTCGATGTGTCACATACCTTAATTACTATGTGAGTTGTTTATAAACATGCATTATAACCTTCACCAATTAACCTCTAGGTCCTAGTATCGGGCTGTTCATCTTCTAAGTGCTCAGATCTTACCTAGTGCATGATTCCTCCTCTAACCGCTCAGTTCACGACTAGTTCAGGATGTTACCGTCTCTATACACCTAGCATTATTTACTACGAGTTCCGGACTAATAACAAGTCAAAACCTGATATCAATTCGATGGGCGCTCCCGCTTATCCGGCCAGATTACGAGAATACGTTATTAAAGTGCAGAAAGTAAATAACAAACATAATTACTAAATATCATTTATTATAACTTAGACTCAATCACAGACTCCAAATATTCATTGGGGAGTTCATCTTCTCCACCACAACCTAAGGCATAAATAATAAAGACTACATATTTAAATTACAAGAAATTATAACCTAAATACAAAAGCCTAAAGAAATCATACCTTGCTGATTTAGTTTTCCCGTAAGGGGAGAAAATTATGCCCAATAGAGCTCCTCTGAACCTCTCCTTATAGTAGAGAGTGTTCTACTATTTCTGAATGAATAAAACAATGAATGGGAGGCTCTATTTATAGTTTTCGTAATGGGCCTCAGCAAGGCATCGCAGCACGATAAGGCCATCGTACTGCGATGTGAAGATTCAGTTCAAAATTATAACTGATCCTGTGCATTTCATCAGCTTGGGTGCCAAGTAACATCATCGTACTGCGTTGTATGGCATCGTACTGCGATGGAAGATTTTCTCAAGATTTATTTCTTCTGATTGCTTGGCGTGCAAGGAGCTTTCATCGTGGCACGATAGCACACATCGTGCTGCGATGGAATGCTGTATTTCTTCACTTTTTGGGCTTTTTCTTGTCTTTTTGCATCTTGGACTCTGTCTTGATGCTTTTTCTTGCTTTTGTAGGTTTTCCTTCGTATTTGGTCCTGTCTTGGTCATTTTACTACTAATAATAATACTAAAAATGACGTAGAAATTCCTGTCATCACAACCCCAAACTTAAACTGTTGTTTGTCCTCAAGTAACATGCTGTCAGACAAGATCGTTAGAGAAATAAGAGAGAAATAAGATGATAGGAATTTCACAACCATGCTTAATATTTCAGCAAATCGGACAAATGTCTGCAAGAGTCCATGTTCAACTTTTTCTCTCTCTCACATTTGTGTTTTTCGCTCATAATTGAAAGGGTTAGCTCTCAATCATCGCACAACCTGCCATTTTACCATAGGCTTGCAAGAATTCTAAGCAACCAGTCAAAATTTAATATACATGCATTATTGGAGGTCTTTTCAGGGTTATAACGTGGCTTAGGTCAAGGTAGGACATTTTTGGGAATAGTAGGCTAAACATTGGAGTTAAGTTCTACTTTGTTGTTCCTTTTTGTGTACGCAACCTTTGTTCCTTAGGGTGCCTTTTTGTGTTGGTATTGGAAAAATAAGAACCGGATGTGTCTTTGTGTGGTTCTTTTCTATCACTGTTTTTGCCCTTTGGCTCTTTCTTTTGCCTTTTTGGCTTTTTCATTTGCCTTTTTCGCTTTTTCTCTTTTTTTTTTTTGAAGAGACTATTTTTTTAGGGAATTTTTTTGATGTTTTCTCGTCTCTTTTTCATTTATTTTTCTTTTTTTGTAGTGATAGTTCTCCGTATACCCACCCCAAACTTAGACGTTGCTAGTTCCATGAGCAACCCCAAACTTATTTTGTTGCCAAGACTTTGAGAACTATTACCTAACTCCAAAGAGGGTAAATCATTGTTTTTCTGGTCTATAGGCTTGTATCGTGGTTTGTCACCGAAACAAAAGGGATAATAATAATTACGGCTCAAATTGGCTAGCAAAGGATAATAATATATAAAGGGTGGCTTGAAAAGGCTCTGGGTTATAACAAACAATTGCCTCAATGCATATAATATCAAATCAACTAGTCAGCAGAGAATTAGAGCAAGTTCTAGAAAATAAACAAGTGCACAGTACTGTCATAGTAATTCGAAAGAAAGTGGTAATACCGTTTGGAAATATTTGGCTCAAATCCTCACATGGCTTAGGTATCTGAAAGTTGAACACTTGTCTCACAGACACCAGCTTCATCACTCGTCTCTCTGTCTCCCGAACTTCGCATTTCGGAGCAATCACCTTTGGTTTCTGTATTAGGGTGTGAAATTCGGCTCATCAGAATTTATAACTTACTTCGCCGCAATCTTACCTATAACAGTGTATCATGCACTAGATAATAAACAACAAACAGTTATTTAATTTTTTGTAACTTTGAATAAGGTGTGTTACAGATGAAAATGACATGCGAAATTCTTTAGTATACTTTATTGAATTGAAAAACATTACTGAAATGGAAATTAATGAATTTGAAAATGCTGAAAATATAAATACTTATCCTTGGGTTGCCTCCCAAGCAGCGCTTGTTTAGCCTCTCATTAGCTTGAGGCATTTCCTCCATTACAGAGGATAGGTTCGCATTTCTCTCTATTGTGCTTCTTTGTTCCTGCTTGAAGCACTGACCATCTTCCTTTTTCATTAATTACTGTCAAGAAGGACTAGGTCTATTTCACCATATCCTCAACTATCCGGTTGGCGACTAATTTACTAGTGCAGTTTCATAGAACACAGTGATTCCACCCCAAACTTATATTCGTGCATGTCTCTCTTTTTGATTCTTTCTTCAAGGAAGAAGTTGTTCTCCTGAGGTGACTTTGCAGATTGGTTTTCCTGACTGTAGTAGTTCATCTTTGATGGCCTTTCTCTCTTCTCATCTTTTCAGTGGTTCCCGTGTAACCGAACCATTTCTGTAAACAACCCTTTTTTTTCTCTTGCTTCTTGTAGAAGCTTCAGTCAGATGATCCTCCTCACCATTGACTTCTGGTTGCAGCTTTCTCTTCTTCAATTTGCTCCATCTCTCATCACATTGAGAGTTTTCCTGCGAGAATGCTGTCTTTGATTTTTGCTGTTGCCAGCTTTTGTAATCCTTAGCTCTTGAGTACCTGTCTGCATGCACTTTAAACAAATACTGTAAGTGCACCAGTTCATCCTCATGTTTTAATAATTGTCAAAACACATGAAAATAGGATTGAACATATTTTGTCAACATTACAAATGACTTGACAACAAAGAACTATTTTCTAAAACTTGAAAAACTGACTTTTAGGTATTTTGTATCGATACATACATTGGTGTATCGATACAAATGTCCTGAAATTACTTCTATCTGATTTTGGGTATTTTGTATCGATACATACATAGTCTGTATCGATACAAAAGTGGTTTCTCAGAGGCAGAGAGTCACCTGTGCATCGAATCATGCTTGCATGTATCGATACACATGTGAATGCCCTCAAAATCCAGAGAGTTGAAGATGTATCGAATCATGCTTGCATGATTTGATACATATCAGTCAAGAGTTTCAAGATTCTGATATTTGTATCGATACACACCCGTGTTTGTATCGATACAAAGGTCAAAAATTTCATTTTTAACGTTGGTCAAAGCATTTGTATCGATACAAATGATCATTTGTATCGATACATGTTTGAAAAATTATGCTCAAATTTGCTCATTCTATTTTCACTTTAAATAGCAATGTGTGTGATCCTTTGTTTGTAACACAACTGAGAAAAATCTAGTGACAACCAGTGAGAAAGCAAGAGTGCTTTGAGAGAAACACTTTGGATACAATTTGGGTGAAAAATTGGGATCAAAGTGTATCCTTCACAAGATCATCATCTTCCATCAAGTTGCAACAATTGAAGATTGAGTATGGGATCAATCCAATAGAAGTTGTACGCTTGGTCGATAACGTTTGGTACGATTCGTGGTGAATCAGAATCGTGATCGGGTTGGTTTGCGAAGGAGGTTTGGTTGCTCGCTAGGGATTCAAGATTGTTCGATATCTTGAAGGATCAATCGAGAAGAATTGAAGGACTCAGCTGGACGATTGTTGCAAGGAGTTGCACGGGTAAAATCGTTGGAATCAGAGGGTGAAGATTCGTTCGTCGATTGAGGTTTAGCATAGTTTTACTTTTGAGTCAATATAGGTTTATTGGATTCATTGTAATTTGTGCACTTGTGTTCAAACTGTTTTTTAATCAATAATACTCTCAAATAACCCGTTTGGTTATTTAGGGGGAGACGTACCCGGCCGACCGCGAGGACGACACGAAAGCCGGGAAACTCCCTAATCATCTCTTGTGTGTCGATTCGCTTTAAATTCTTACTTTACGCAATTCGATTATATTTTGAGTCAATTGAAGTTTTGTGTTCGTAAGTGTGCACAAAGGTTCAATTGCAAATTATCTTGATTGTGATTGAATTTGAGTATCGAATCTTATAACTTGCTTGGGACTGTTTTTGTTAATCGATTGAATTTGGATATCTTGCATTGAGCGTTCCGATAATTTTCCTAATTCGTTCAAGGCTATACTATCTTTCCTTTGGTCAAAAGGTGCAAAGTAGACTACCGATCCGGTGGTGCTTCCGCGCATTGTTTTTAATCAAATAATTTTTAAATTGTCGTTGATTAACGAAGCCACTTATTCAACCCCCCTTCTAAGTGGTAGCCTAGTAGTCTAACAAGTGGTATCAGAGCCTGGTTCGATTTTAAACGATTAAACCGAGTAATTTGTGCCAATTATTAGAAAACATGGCTTTTGCACCTAAAGGGGCGTATAATAGGGCTCCGATATTCAATGGAGATCATTTTGACTATTGGAAAAGTAGTATGCGCATTCACATCAATTCTTTTGATAGTGAAGTTTGGAATGCCATTGAGAATGGTCCGTTTGTTCCAACTATCACGGATCCTCATGGCATTGTAGACAATAAGCCTATGGCACAATGGACGGAAGAGGAAAAGAAAAAGGTCAATTACGATGCAAAGGCACAAAATATTTTAATATCATCCCTTGGGATTGATCAATTCTATCATGTGTCGCATTGTCAATCGGCTAAGGAAATGTGGGACACATTGGTAACTCACTTTGAGGGTACCAATGATGTAAAGATATCCAAAATTAATACATTGACACAAGAATTTGAGTTGTTCCATATGCTAGATGGTGAAACCATCGAGCATATGCAACAACGTTTTATCAAAATAACCAACAAGTTACACGGTTTGGGAAAGCCAATCACAAATCAAGACGCCACTAACAAAATTTTAAGATGTCTTAGTAGGAGTTGGCAACCGAAGGTCACCGCGATTAAGGAGGCTAATGATCTAACTACTTTAAGTCTTACAACTCTATTTGGCAAGCTTACGGAACATGAACAAGTACTAAACTTGTTAGAAAAGCAAGAGAAAAGTGAGAAAAAGGGAAAGCATAATGACAAGGAGAAGGAAAAGGAAAAAGACAAGAGGTCCATTGCTCTAAAGACCTCTACATCTAAGTCCACCAAGTCTAAAAAGGTAGAGCATGTTGATAGTAGCTCAAGCGAAGACGATTCCGATGATGAGGAAATGGGGCTCTTCGTTCGACGCTACAATAGGTATGTGAGAAAGAATGGGATAAGGCATTCCGATGACAATCTTAAGAAATATCGGAAAGATAGTGGTTACCGTCGGAGGAATGAAGATGCTAGGTACTCTAAGAAAGGAGCATGTTATGAATGTGGACAAATCGGTCATTTTAAACCGGATTGTCCCAAGCTCAAGAGAAAGGAGAAAGAGTCACCTTCATTCAAAAAGGGAAGCAAGGATAAGGGAAAGAAAGCTTATGTTGCATGGGAGAGCGGAAGCTCATCTTCCTCTTCATCATCAAGCTCTAGCTCAAGTGGTGAAGATGTCTTGGCAAATGTGTGCTTGACATCCCACGATCGTAAGAAACTTGCTCCTAAAAAGGTAAACCAAAATCCCTCTAGCTCATATACTCTTTTGGAATATCATGAATTACAAGTCGCTTTTGAAAAACTACACAAAGAAACTCAAGAGGCCTTTCAACGACTAAAAGGTTTAATGCAAGTCAATAAATACCTTGAGGCAAAAGTTTCAGAAACGGAACATGAGTTGAAAGCCCTCAAAGAGTCTTTGATTCAAAAACCTCTTGTGACTTATGATAGTTGTGGTAACAATAATACCGGATGTGATGGATGCTTTTACTTACGTAGAGACTTACGAAAGCTACAAGATAAGTTAAAAGAACCATCCAAGCCGGAGATTACTTTTGCGGTTGATCCATCTAAATTCAACAAATCGTTTAAACCTATAAATAAAAAGTATAAATTTGTTGAAAAGGATCATAAGAAAAGTAATTCTCATATTGTTTGTCATTATTGTTGTGACAAGGGTCATACTATTGCAAAATGTCATGCTCGAAAAGTTTTGGTACCAAAAGGCAAATTGCAATGGTTACCTAAGTTAGGCAATAATGTCTCTACTAACCAACTAGGACCCAACATGAGTTGGGGACCTATTTCGAATGTCTAAGTTTGTAGGGAGGAAGTCTTGAACCATTGACAAGAGACACCGACAACAATGGAGCTCAAGACATATGAAGAAGTAAAGTGATGAGAAAAGCTTCAACTCGACATTTGCAAGGTTATGGAAATTGATCACTTCCTACATCTAAACACTTAAGGGAAGATTCTATTCTCTTTCTTTGCTTTTATACGTTTTACTTAGCATTTGTATCTTGGTTCATATACATACAATTTTATCTTAATATGAAGTTGGTATTGGTAGTTGTCCAATCCTCCATTTCCAAGAATTTTGCTCAAAGATATTGATAAGTTTTTGAGACTCATACGTGTCAAATGGGGATTTGACAAAAATCATTACAATTGTCGTATTAGGTTCATATTTGGTTCGTATATGTGTATTCTTGTTCTTAGATATGTGACTTAGTGTGCATACTTAAATACACTCTTTCATATGATTGATCTTGGTACCTTGATTCAACTATGTGGATGCTTTATCATGCATATATGGTTTAACATGTGTTCTCATGTTGTAATGTGCTTTGGTATCTTGTTTTGCTCACATACATAAGAATGTACCTTATTGGTTATATGTGTTTCATACATATATGTTATTAGGAAGTCATAAAAATTAGTTTTGAAATTTATATGTTCATGTATTCTAAAAAATTTGAAAATGTTGCTTTTTGGATCGATACAAATGAATTTTGCATGGATACATGTCAGTTATCTTTCAAATTTCAAAAATAAACTGATATGTATCGATACATATGAACTTGTATCGATACATAGCTTTTCAGTTTGGACAGAAAGGTACTCATGTATCGATACATGCCTCCATGCTTCGATACATGCTTCGAAACAACTGACTTGTATCGATACAAACACGACTTTGTATCGATACAAAATCGTAAAAACAGGTTATATGTCTATTTTTCAGTCATTCATTCATCAACCAAACAAAATCTCTTCTCCCTCACACGGATTCTCTCTAAAAACCCCTACCCCAAAATCTTCAATCACCCTCAAAACTCAACCAAAATTCACAAAATTAACACCAATCTGCTCAGAATTCATTACCCACTTATTCTCCATCATCAATTTCGTGGTCAAAGTCTCATAAGCTTCAATCCAAGGAATTCATCAAATTGGGGTTTGTGAAATTTTCTTCAAAAGTTCTTCATCAAAAGTGTAAGGTAAATCGTTCTACTTCTCAATCTTCTTGTAATGGCACCTAGGAAGGCTAGAAAAGATAAGGAAATAGCAACTACTAGTGGTGGAGTTTCTAATTTTGGTCTTAGAGAAGATGAGTATGTTCATAAGGATTGTATTACTACTTACACTAGGTATTGTAGGAATAGGAGTGTACTTCCTCAAAAATCTGTCAATATTGATACTCTTAGAAATTTACATTTGAATGATATTGCTGAGATAATTGAGACTGAACAACTTGATAGTTTCTGTGACCTACAAACAAAATACAATGAGACTGTGGTTAGGATTTTCTATGCCGGATTACAGGAAAGAAATGAGGCTGAGTTTGAGTTCCGTTGGAAGGATAAGACTTATAAGTTCACTGCTGATATGTGGTTTGAATTGTTTGGGATGAGTACCGGAAGTAGGATAACCGGGGAGAATCTATTAGCATATTCTGAAATAAGTCAGGTGGATTATGACTCCAATGTCTTTATCTCTTCAATTACTAGAACTGGCAACATTCCGGAAACCATGGGAACCGGAAAATTGAATGTTAATGCTAGAGTGATTTACTGGATTGTGAGTCACATTTTGTGTCCAAAAAGTGCAAGCTCTAGGATGGATAAGAAGGATATTGACTTGATGTTTTTGCTCATGGAAGACAGGAAAGTTGACTGGCCATTCTACATTGTGAGTAGGATGTTTGATCTACGAAATTCAAGCAGGGATCAAAGTTTTGAGTACTGTAGCATGATTGCTAGCATCTTGAAGAAATTCAAAATTGGACAAAAGCTTCCAATTGAGTATACTGCTCTTGGAAAGTTGCAAAAATTTAGTGAAACACAAATGTCCAAGATGAATTGGTCTTTGAATGTAGATAATGTGTATGTGTACCATGGTCCGGATGATGACAATGAGGGTCAAGCTGCTGCTCCTAGAGGTAGGAGACCAAGAAGGAATGTTCAACAAGGTGAGGCTGAGGATGAGGAGCAAGGTGAAGAAGGTGGTAATTGGAATGAAATGATGGAAATGATGAGAAACATGAGCATGCAACAAACTACCTTCTATAATACGTACACTCAAAACTATGCTACTCAGAATACTAGAATTGAAGAGCTGTACACCACCACTACCGACCTCAGAAACTATGTGACCACCCGGTTTGACAACATTCAGGCTCAGATGGATGCCTACTACAACCCTAACCCTCCTACCAATCCGGATAACATGGATGATGAATGATGATGTTTGAGATTTAATTTTTTTTTTTTTGCATTTTATTTCTATCCTTTCTTGAACAATTTATTATGTTATTTTTTATGACTTCTCTTACTTTCGATTTGGTTGTACGGATAATTTTAAATGTTGTCATGTTTTTGGCAACATTTACTTTTGATTGTATGACTTAGTATTTGGATACTTTGGTATGTATGGATAATTTCGTATGATTATGCATTTAGTTGCATTGTTTTGTTTATTTCGTCACATATTTTGGTATGTTACTTGTTTACAAATGTCGATGTGTTTCAATACTCATGAGTTAGTTTATGGTTTGTTGTTCTACATTCCATGTTTTATCATGATATTTGGTATTCGTCATTGATATATTTTGGCATATCTTTGTATGTATTTATATTGATTAGGAAACTATATCATAAAGTGCATTTCGACAAATGTAAGTGCATGATGTGATCAATTGATTAAAAAATTGTGCTTGGACTTGTTACTTCTAATGTGCTCTCTTCTTCTTTTTGATATTGTCAAAGGGGGAGAGATTGGATGCACAAGCTAAAGGATGATCAAAACGCATTATGGCATCAACTCAGGGGGAGAGTGCTTATTTGAATAGCCTTGGTGTTTTTAATTGCGTCTGTATTACATTGCTATTTTTATTTTGCATAATAAGTATAGGCTTAGTTAGCTTATGCATAGTTTTGACAATTATCAAAAAGGGGGAGAATGTAAGTGCACCAGTTCATCCTCATGTTTTAATAATTGTCAAAACACATGAAAATAGGATTGAACATATTTTGGCAACATTACAAATGACTTGACAACAAAGAACTAATTTCTAAAACTTGAAAAACTGACTTTTAGGTATTTTGTATCGATACATACATTGGTGTATCGATACAAATGTCCTGAAATTACTTCTATCTGATTTTGGGTATTTTGTATCGATACATACATAGTCTGTATCGATACAAAAGTGGTTTCTCATAGGCAGAGAGTCACCTGTGCATCGAATCATGCTTGCATGTATCGATACACATGTGAATGCCCTCAAAATCCAGAGAGTTGAAGATGTATCGAATCATGCTTGCATGATTTGATACATATCAGTCAAGAGTTTCAAGATTCTGATATTTGTATCGATACACACCCGTGTTTGTATCGATACAAAGGTCAAAAATTTCATTTTTAACGTTGGTCAAAGCATTTGTATCGATACAAATGATCATTTGTATCGATACATGTTTGAAAAATTATGCTCAAATTTGCTCATTCTATTTTCACTTTAAATAGCAATATAGGTTTATTGGATTCATTGTAATTTGTGCACTTGTGTTCAAACTGTTTTTTAATCAATAATACTCTCAAATAACCCGTTTGGTTATTTGGGGGGAGACGTACCCGGCCGACCGCGAGGACGACACGAAAGCCGGGGAACTCCCTAATCATCTCTTGTGTGTCGATTCGCTTTAAATTCTTACTTTACGCAATTCGATTATATTTTGAGTCAATTGAAGTTTTGTGTTCGTAAGTGTGCACAAAGGTTCAATTGCAAATTATCTTGATTGTGATTGAATTTGAGTATCGAATCTTATAACTTGCTTGGGACTGTTTTTGTTAATCGATTGAATTTGGATATCTTGCATTGAGCGTTCCGATAATTTTCCTAATTCGTTCAAGGCTATACTATCTTTCCTTTGGTCAAAAGGTGCAAAGTAGACTACCGATCCGGTGGTGCTTCCGCGCATTGTTTTTAATCAAATAATTTTTAAATTGTCGTTGATTAACGAAGCCACTTATTCAACCCCCCTTCTAAGTGGTAGCCTAGTAGTCTAACAAATACCTCAGTAGCACTGGATAAATATTTTTCTGTGGAACTATTTTTGGTTTGTCTCATGTGTCTTTGTCACTATGAAAATTCCCAGGTAAGTGAGGTGGATCACAACGGATCGCTTAAATACCAAGACTTATCCTTAGCCAGAACTTTCACAGATCAAAATCCACAATCATCAACAAGATTTTTTGATTTTTTAATTTTTTTTGGATTTTTGAAATTTTTTTGACAAACTTAAATAAATCTAGTAAGGCTTTGTAAACACAATCCCCGGCAACGGCGCCAAAAACTTGACTACGGTCTGGCAAGTGCACCAGTCTGTCGTCGAGTAATAATTCACACTCTAGGTTTCTAGAATGAGTTCGTATCCACAGGGATCGTGCCGCAGCTTTACTAGCGTTATTTAAGTTTGTGATAGTTTGCATTCGCTTTGGTTTTTGAAAAGGTTTTTATAAAAATAGCGTAATGCTTTGCAGAAATATAAATTGCAGAATGTATAAATAATAAATTCAAGAAATATAGAGGCTAGGTATTGTGGTTGGACTCCCTCCCTTCTTCATATTTGGCATGACCGGTGTATAACATAGTTACTTAGATTATGTTCGGCGGTGAATTCTCCTTGTTGTAGTAATACCTTACTATTACACTATGTCTATTAAAGTTTCCCTACATTAACAACTAAGGTACCTACGAGAGCCTAACCTCGATGTGTCACATACCTTAATTACTAAGTGAGTTGTTTATAAACATGCATTATAACCTTCACCAATTAACCTCTAGGTCCTAGTATCGGGCTGTTCATCTTCTAAGTGCTCAGATCACACCTAGTGCATGATTCCTCCTCTAACCGCTCAGTTCACGACTAGTTCAGGATGTTACCGTCTCTATACACCTAGCATTATTTACTACGAGTTCCGGACTAATAACATGTCAAAACCTGATATCAATTCTATGGGCGCTCCCGCTTATCCGGCCAGATTACGAGAATACGTTATTAAAGTGCACAAAAGTAAATAACAAACATAATTACTAAATATCATTTATTATAACTTAGACTCAATCACAGACTCCAAATATTCATTGGGGAGTTCATCTTCTCCACCACAACCTAAGGCATAAATAATAAAGACTACATATTTAAATTACAAGAAATTATAACCTAAATACAAAAGCCTAAAGAAATCATACCTTGCTGAGTTAGTTTTCCCGTAAGGGTAGAAAACTATGCCCAATAGAGCTCCTCTGAACCTCTCCTTATAGTAGAGAGTGTTCTACTATTTCTGAATGAATAAAACAATGAATGGGAGGCTCTATTTATAGTTTTCGTAATGGGCCTCAGCAAGGCATCGCAGCACGATAAGGCCATCGTACTGCGATGTGAAGATTCAGTTCAAAATTATAACTGATCTTGTGCATTTCATCAGCTTGGGCGCCAAGTAACATCATCGTACTGCGTTGTATGGCATCGTACTGCGATGGAAGATTTTCTCAAGATTTATTTCATCTGATTGCTTGGCGTGCAAGGAGCTTTCATCGTGGCACGATAGCACACATCGTGCTGCGATGGAATGCTGTATTTCTTCACTTTTTGGGCTTTTTCTTGTCTTTTTGCATCTTGGACTCTGTCTTGATGCTTTTTCTTGCTTTTGTAGGTTTTCCTTCGTATTTGGTCCTGTCTTGGTCATTTTACTACTAATAATAATACTAAAAATGACGTAGAAATTCCTGTCATCAGCACTATAGATTTGGACATTTGAATTTTAGAGATTTGAATATGATGCACAATAAGAGTTTAGTGTCTGGCCTACCTAAAATTCAAATACCAAGTGAAGTGTGAAGGTGGAAAAACACAAGATGGGGGGGGGGGGGGGGGGGGGGGTTGAATTGTGTTTTAAAAGTTAAAACTTTTTCTCAAATAAAAACTAAGTTTGCAGCGGATTAAACACAAAACAATTAAGAGACAGAGAGAGAGAAAGAAAGACACAGAAATTTATACTGGTTCCTCTCACAAAACGAGAGTATGTCCAGTCCCCTTGCACTTCCAAGGGCTTCTAACTAAAATCTTATAAGATTACAAGATGCTCAAGCACAATAGCAAGAGACTTCTCTAATGCTCAAGTTACAAATAACAAGAGACTTCTCTAATGCTCAAGTTACAACTAACAAGAGACTTCTCAAATGCTCGAGTTACAATTAACAAGAGACTTCTCAAACAAACTTAAGAATAAGAATGAATGTTAATGAAAACTTGATATACTATCAGAGGTGTTTACAAAATACATCACAGTTTTGCCTTAAGACTAAGAATGACAGATAGAAGCTGTAATGTCAGAATATTTCAGAGTCTTAAACGCAGTGATAGAACAGTAGTCATTTCTTCCATTTGAGTCTTCTATTTATACTTGAATGGAGAGTGATGACCGTTGTAGAGAGATAAGGTGCCAGCTGGAATTTGCTCGTACAATTTCATAGCTGTACATTGCCTTCTTTGGTAAGGAAATCCAATTCCACTACCTTGCAATTTGAAATATCACTCAACCATTTTGAGTAATAATAGTACGATTGTACAATCCTCAAATGCGCTCCACTTATGGATAAGGTTAACGTTATACCAACAAATATTCCTTCATGTGGATATGACAGAGTCCTTAAGTAGATTGTTCTTCAATCATTGATTCTGATTTTGTCAGTTCTTGAGTGATGCAAATTCCTTTTGCTTCAGAGTCTGTTGACGTAGCTTCTTAAGGTCTTCAGCTTCTGAGGTTCTCAGAGTCTGGCTTTTGTTTTCAGAGCCACTAACTTCAGAACTTGAATTTTAAGCTTCTGATGATCAGCGATATGCTTTCAGAGCTTCTTAGCTTGGCTTCTCTGCTTTTGTTCGTAGTGCTTCTGAATGAATTTTAACTTATAATTCTGCACACTAGAACAATCATTAGTAATACCAATTGCAATTTTAATACTCTGTTATCATCAAAACCAATTAAAATACTAGGGATTTATGTCAGACCCACTTTGTTCCAACAATCTCCCCCTTTTTGATGATGACAAACTAAAGCATTAAAATTCAATTGTTGTTGATTTAATTATTTATGTTGACTTCAGGTTTCAGAGGTTTGCAATCTCCCCCTGAGTTTGATAATCCAATAGGGTTAGGTTTGTAAGCTCCCCCTAAGTCTTATCCATAATTAATTAAAACAGTTTAGGAGTTAATTTATTAACTTGAAATAAATTTTCATATTTGACTCTCAGAGGCAGAGGTTTGTAAGTTCTTCCTTCAGAGTCTGATAATATTCAGAGAAGGTTTGCAATCTTCTCTCATTTTATCTATGAAAATGTATTTCAAATTCTTAAATTTTCTCCCCTTTCAATAAAGTCCAGAATGAATCATATAATCTTTAGTTCAGAAGGGATAGAAATTGATTCATAATATATGAGTATATGAGTATAGTGTTAAGAAATCAATTAATTTTAACGCTATTCTTACTCCCCCTTTTGTCATTAATCAAAAAGTAACGAAAAACAAAAGGATCAAGTCTTTAACGCATTCCTCAAGACAGTCAAGTCAAAGAGTGGTTACAACTATGTTCAATTAAATGAACTTTGCTGATTACCAAGTAGACATGAGAGTTTGAAAGCATTATAAAAGGAGATGATTCTTCTCATTTTATTCACAACGAATAATCAAAGAATATATTTTTAAGCATACAATTGAAAATCAAGCAAACACTGCTGGGGATTCAAAACCAGAAGAGCCCAAGAAAGATGAGTCAGAGGCTAAGTCAGATGTAGAGTCTAAGTAGTGTTTTCACTATCAATGTAATAACAACTTTGCATCAATAATAATAATAAAACTTTCTTGTTGTTAAATTGTTTATTTTCTTTGCATGTTTCTTATATTCAACTTAAAAAGTCAGAACACCAGTTACCAGACACGCCTCATTCGGTATTGGTGCCCCGTTTATAAACAGGCGATAATACTAAGAAGTTATTTCATGAGTAAACAGGAATACTGATGTGGTGGAACTTTAGGTTTTCAAGAGCCTATATTAGTTTAAAAACAAGATGTTCTTCAACACCTTACTCTAGGTTCAGAAGCCACAAGAGTATCAGACATAATAAGTGAATATAAATTTTAATTTTTCAAAACAAAATAAAATAAACAAACATTCAGATACGCAACCAAATAAGCATGGATAATCAAAGATTAAGTAAACAAAATAAAATTATCCAGAAGTTACATAACCAAAATATTAACAAATAAGATTTGTGCTCAAACAAAAAGATTAAGGTATTCGCATTTGGCTGGCTAGATTCTTCAAGAAATCCATCATCTCATCAAGCTTCTTGTTGGTGGCTTCAGTGGATGCATTCATATCAGACCTCATATCTGCCCTGAGTTCATCTATTTCATTCTTCATCTCTTCTTTGATCTCATCTAATGTTGTTTGATCAGCTGGAGGAATATATGAAGATCCAAAGTCTCTAGTGAGTCTGACTGGAGAGGTTGGAGGGGTAGTGTCAATAACAAGATGTTTGCCCCTATCAGAAACTTGCTCATCTAACATCTGATCAAGCATTATGGTGTCCTCACCCTGCTGTGGACCCATTTCTTGAGCTTCACGAAGCTTCTGAGTTTCAACTTCAGCAATTCGAGTAGCCCTTTCTACCAGCATCCTTAGAGCCTCTTGCTCAGCCAATCTCTTTGTCTCAGCTTCAGCAGCTATCCTAGCCTGCTCAGAATCAAATACCCTGCTAACATATGCAATCTCCTCCGCTGTTAATCTCTTAGCTGCTTTCAGTGATGTTCTGATGCTTTCATTCACAGCAGCTTGCAATTCTAAACGTTGACACTCTTCTTCATGGTTAAAGAAAGTGAGCCTTGGAGCATGAGATCGTTCAGCAGCATCCATAATCTGTGTAACAGCAGTCATCCCTCTACCTTGAATTTTTCTCTTCACATATCCTCCCAAGAGCCTCAGAGACTGACTAAAGTTATATTCCAATTCCCTGATTTTAGCATCAACATCTGAGGGAAATATCAGTACTTCTTCTTCCATGCTCTTAAATTTCTTAAGAATAATACTAATAGCATTGTCTAAAAGCTCAAGGTTTGGTTCAGAATTTGGATTAAAGAAGGGCTGATTTCTATGGAAGGGAATGGTGGGTTCAGGTCTCTTTCTTTTGAGAGGAATGATTTTGATTTTTCTCAGTTCATCAAGAGGGTTCTTAGAGGTTGTTATTATGTCATCATTAACATTTATGTCTGCTTTTAACAGAGCCTCAAGAATGGGTAGAGCAAAATCAATGGGTAGGTTTAGTTCATCTATGGTCAGAGGTTTATAAATTCGACCATAAGAGAGGGGTGATGATGGGAGTGTATTTTCACAGGTTTCAGAAAGAGTGGGTGATGTAGAGATGTGATGCTCATGATTGTCAGAGGGAATGTCATCACATTGGTCAGAGGGTGGATTTTGTATATGTTCAGAATTTGGTTCAGCAATGTCTTGTTCTGGTTGAGGAGTGTGTGGTTCAGGTTGTGGGATTTCAACATTCTGAGGTGTTTGTTTCTCAAGTTCAAAAGTGATGATAGTGTTTGGATTATTTTGTTCAGGATCAACAGAGTGTGGGGGTGGTGTTTGAACAATGATAATGGGAGGTTCTTGAACTACTGGTTTTTGAGGTGTTTCAGAAGTCACATTCAAGAACTTGTTTATGGGATGGCTTGGGGAGTTGAGATTTGAGTGTGTGAAAGCATCACCAGATAGATGTGGTGTAAGGTGATCTAAGAAGGAAGTGTCTTCAGCAACAGCTTCCTTGGGTGCAGAGATTTTGGTTTTCTTTAGAGGCATTTGTTTGGGCTTAGATGATGGTTTAAGGTTCCTTGAGGCCTTTCTAAGGATTTCTGCTACAGTGTCACTACTGTAGTCAGAGAGGGTACTTTCAGATGATGATGATGATGATGATACAAATACAGTTTGATGTTTTTGGTTTGGCAAAATCATAGATATAGGTTTTGATAAATCTATGGTTGGGCTAGGAGTAGGTAAGTTTTGAGCTACAGACTTGCTATTAACATTAGGCTCAGAAACATTACCTTTAGAAGCAGCTTTCTTTGAGGGCTTCTTGGCTAGAGACTTTGATCTTTTAGCAGATTTGACAGGCTTGTCGTCTTCAGAAGCTGGAGGCCTTTCATTCCTTTTCTTGCTTCTCATTTCCTTTTCAGTGTTTGCCTCTTGGGCTATCTCGGCAGCTCTAACCTTTTGAGTCTTAGAGACCTCAATTGTCTGCTCAGCAGCAGTGTCCACCAACTCATCAATACTGTCATGCTCAGATTCTTCATTCTGACCCTCAGAATCTTCTTCAATCATAGCTTGCTCAAAAATAACTGGTTTTCTTTTTGACCTTGTAATTTCTTTGGGACCTTTGAAGATATCCCAATCTGGTACACCAACTACCATGCTTTTGTCAACTTTTGCACCAGTTTCTTGTTTTACCATCTCCAGAAAATTCTTAATCACCTCTTCATTATCATGTTCTGAGATGGTTGGAAAACCATCACACCAGAAGTATTCTTCCCAGATCTTCTTGAGAGGATGTTCTGCCCTCTTCAGATCTTATTTCTTAACCAGCATCAAATTTTGCAGTGTTGAAGACTCTTAGCTTTTCTCTGGTTCAGATAATCTCTATCAGTTGAGTTTGACGAATAATCTCTGAAATTAACCTTGGGTGATGAAGAGTCACTTTATGTTTATGATGGCTCTCACTGATGCACACGCAGAGGTGCTCAAAGATCAGCTGAGCCAAATTAATCTTAACTCTCTTGAACATAAACCACGGAAAATGTTTGTGAGGTAGAGAGATTGTATCCTTTCCTCCATCTCTTGTGATGATAGAGGCCAGAAAAACTTTGAAGGCAAAGTGGAATTCCTTCTTCATACACTTTGCTTTCCCAAAATCACGCTCTTTCGTGCCAGAAGGAAAAAGATCTTGTTGATGTTTTCAGTGTACTTACTCTTCAGCTTGTACAGATTAACATTCTCACCATCGTTATCCAGTCCCAGAACCTTAGCCACATGCTCTTGAGTAATCAAAACATTTATTCCCAACAGATTAGACCTAATCTCTTTACCTTTGAAGGGTCTTAATCCTAATTGAACTCTTGTCTTTCCCTTCAGAGACTCGTCATTTGCTACTATCTTTCTGACTTCCTCATCAGCGTTAAACTCATCAAAAACCGTTGCTTTATTCCAGAAGTTCTTGACGATGTCGTAATAAACAAACCCATTTAGCATATCAAAGTAATTCTTCCATTGTTGATCATAGAATAGACTCTGTATGTCAATACCATTTAACTTCAAGCTTTCAAAATCCACAATCTTCTCTGTGAGAAATTCCATAGCTTCTCTACCACAGTCGTTTGAATTTTGGGGTACTGTTAGAGTTGCTTGAGAGTTTAGATCAATTACTGGTGGTAATTCTGGGTTGTAAGGTTGTTGAACGATGACGCGAGAGGGTTGAGCAGTCATGATTGCAGAAATTTTTGAGAAGATGAGAGCGTTCGTGATTCTGAGTTTTAGGGTTGTGTTGGTAGTGATTGTGTAAAAAATGTGCTTGTGTGAGTGAAGTGACTATTTATATCAAGCAATATACACACACAGAAAAGAAACAAACTAAAACAAACCAAAGGAGGGAGCGCGAACTGTAACGCCCCGAACCCGAGACTACTAATATTCAAATTTTAAAAATACTCTTTTGAAAATTCCTTTTAAGAGACATCATGCAGCGGATAAAATAACTATAGAATTGGACCCAATATTGAAATTATTTGAAAATTGTTATAAAGATGAAACATAGCAACTTCCTTTATAATAAAATACATTAGCTTTAAAAATAAAGTAGCAAAACATCCTAGACTCTAAGACTTCTTCCCAAGTGTCACAATCAGAGCGGGCTTCCCTTGACTCGAACTCAAAACTCAACAACCTGTAAATACTGCGATTTCACAATCGCAGGGCCAAGCCAAACAAGACAAAAAGAAAGGGGTGAGATTATATTCACACAAGGCATCGGTGTATTAACACACAAGAATAGGGAAAACATAAACACAAAAATATCATCCTTTGGGACGATCAAACACATAAACAAACACAACTCATAACATGTAACCACTATCACAACATCATTAACAACTTCATTAAAATAAAATATTACTACTTCATCGCTACAGCGTAGCTAACAACTTCATTGCCATATTTGGCTACATTATTACTCCTTCATTGCAATATCTGGCTACAATATTACTCCTTCATTGCCATATCTGGCTACAATATTACTCCTTCATTGCCATATCTGGCTACAATACATGATTATAAATCAACATCATTATTTAACACAACTATAATATTTAGTTCTTAAAGAAACTCAACACCAAATAAATTCGACACCAATTAGACTCAACACCAATTAATTCAAACACCAATTAATTCGACACCAATTAGACTCAACACCAATATCACTCATCTAGCTTATAGTGCTCTCACAATTTACTAACTATAAATTATTCCTGAAAATCATATTTAAAATCAAACCTGTTATCTTTTATAATCTTTTAATAAACCGTATACTTTCAGTTTGATAAAATTAATTGATACTTAAATCAGATATTAAAACTTCTCCCTCCTAATTCATGATTCACAAGGAAGTACATATTCACAAAAACTCACACATGTAAACAACAACAGAAGCATACATACGATACACATGCTCATGAACCAAACCGTCACTACAAGAAAAGTGCCCTATACCCACTGCCATTTTTCAAAGTAGGGAATAGTTTTACCCACGGCCGTCTAATAACTGTCACTAAAAGGTAGTTTTACCTTTTTATTTAGTTTTAATTTAATTAGTTGAACAATTTCACTTGTGTCAAAAAAATAAAAAACAGAGTCTCGCGCTTCTCTCTCACTCGTCACGCACTCACTCGTCGTTCTTCTTCGAAGGTTCTCACTCTCGATCGATTTCACTCGTCACGCATTCATCTTCCAAATCCTTCACTCTGAATCACTCATCTTTCAATTTTTCAAATCGTTCACTCTTAATCGATCGAATCTTTGCTCAATCGTTCAAATCCCTAAAATCATTCAAATCTTCAAAATCGCTCGAAACTTTTCTCAAGTGTCCGAAATAGCTATGAATCGTTCCAAATCACTATCTAGTTTGTGTTAATTGAATTATATATCTATCATATTACGTGATAGTTGAAGTTTATGCTTCTAGTGTTCTAAATTCTAATTGAATTATATCATTGGATATGATGCAGATTCAATTTGAAACTGTTGATTATTGCTGGATTTGGGGGTAAATTGTTGGATTCAAGTTCCTATACACAACGTAAGGAGAGTGTGTCAACACTTCTTTTGATTTGAATTTTATCTGTTGCATTTGAAGTGTTGAACTGTTTTTAGTTATAATAAGTTAATTTTATCGATTTCTTGCTGGTTTTTATTTTATACTTGAATTAATTTGTTGAATCTATTTTATGAAAACTCGCGTTCGATCTATATAACAATCTTTGTGTTTGTTGTTTATTTTCTGCGAGAAGCATTTGAATACGATCTTATGAATTATCTATAATAAGTGTTTCTTTTATGTTCATGAATGTCTTATTATTTCATCAGATTGACTTTTATTTCAAATAACAAAAAATTCATCATAATAAAAGAAGCTCTCCTAGATAGTTTTGTATTAGTCTACTTAAAATCAATGATATGCTTAATTAAACCTCACTTATTAAGCACTATGGTGAACACTCACAAAGGGACGAATTGCTAATTTTTTCATGGAGTGGTTCCAATATAAGGAATGTGATTAAGTATAAGTTTTTTCGTGCACTTTTAAAATTCGGATAAAACCGTAGCCTATATAGAGTATAAACCACCGTTTTGTTACTTTAGATAGATGATTATAAACCTATGTTGCAAATAAAATGTCAAAGCTAGTTTTGGGAGATTCTGCTAGAATGGTTCAATATATGCATATTTGATCAACAACTCAATCAAGTTTACTCTATGTAAGTTAAAAAAATTGGTTTGAAGTTAATAACATGTGTGATATATCTCTTCATTCTTAGTTTTACTTGTTTAATTTGAATTTCATCAAATATCAAATTACGTTCTAATTTACTGTCATAAGAAAATGCAATTCAAATTGTTTAATGGGTTCTGTTTTTTTGTTTCATTATCAGTAAGAACAAAAACTAGGGAGGTTGTGATTGTTGCAAGGAGGTGGTGTGTGACAAAGTGGAACTTTTGCTTATGATGCTGATTGGATGATGCTTATACATGTACTGATACGGCTGGAGTATATGAACATAGTTGAGAATTGATGTTGTTAGGGACTTGTGCAGGTTTGCTTTTCTTGGTGAATCTTTAATGTAGGTGTCATGATATTAGATATGGGTGGATGATTATTTATCCTTGCCTTGTAGCTGATCCTAGTGCCACATTATAATTTCTTTGCATTTATAATATGCTTTAAGGTACATTGATATTAGATTGGTATATGAAGGGTTGACATATAGCTTCTGAGTTTGCTTTGTTTTGTTGATAGAAGTTTTTAGTGCACTTGACATATAGCTTATTGTTTAGTATTGACAATTTATTTATATTTGTGACAAGTTGGTGTCTTGCATTTCAATTGAATTTATTTTCTTCGAAATAAAGGTTATTTATAGTACTAACATCATATTTAATATTTGCAGTTTAGACACAAAGATCGTCTTCAAAATGAATGAAGCCAATGAAGTAAATTGAAGACTTAGATGTTTCTAGAATTATTGTAATAATTGATGTAATTGGTGTTCTAGTCCTTTTTCTTTTATTTTTACTTTTTATGGCTTAATAATATGAGGAGAGATCTATATAGTAACTTTTTACTAAAACCAAACTTCTGTTATACAATGCTGAGGTTAAGCTATTTGAAAGTGAGGGAAAGCTATATAGCAGATCCAAATGAAGTTGAGGTGACACAATTGGATGGCACTAAATTTTCCTACACAGCAAAGCATATTTTGATTGCAACTGTGGCAGCAGGGCTCAGCGTCCAAATATTCCTGGCCAGGTTAGTTTGCTTGTTTTAATATATCATTGTAAATGCGAAGGTTGCAGTTTTATTAGTATAGTAGGAATATGCATGTTAAGAATTTTTTTCATATGGAATCTAAACTCTGGACTTCTATCTATATTCCTTTTCTTATTTTTGTGTGCAGAATCTACTTCTGCTATGTCCAGATTCTGTGTCTGTTGTTTTGTTTATAGAAAGTTTGTAGCTGATTTTGCATGAATTACATCGATCCATTCGTTACGGCGATTTGGTTATTGTTTATGAAAGACATGATAATATGAAGGCTGTAACAGTGTCTGAAGGTTCGGTCTTGCAGAATCGTTTTGGTTGGCCATTCCTTCAGCTGCAAAAATGCTTAAACAAGATGCCACATTGTGCTCGTTTTCTCCGTGTGTTGAACAAGTACAACGATCTTGTGATGCACTTCAGTCCCGCTTCACAGGTACTTTTAGGACCTGTTTACTATCTGACATTTCATTTTTACTTTCCATGAGGGTAGATAATGGAATGACATTTGATTATAGATTTTCCTTTTTAGTTATGATAAAGAGAATATGGAAGCAAACTAGAGACTAGAGAGAATACATTTCTAAAAACACTGAAAACAATGCTTCGAAACTTTTCAGAATTTTGAAAAATATTCAATCTATTTTCATAAACTTCGATAATGATTTCTTCTTTCTGTCCTCATCCTTGTTTGCATTTTCCTTCTGTTTCAAGTTACTTGCATGCAGCAATTTTCTGACAGGATTTTGCTGTTGTACTCATAATTTACTTGGATAATTACTTGTGGATTTATTGATGAAACTTTAGAAAATAACTTTCAAACAAATTTGTGTTACATTAGGGAAATTCAGAAAATACATAAACCGCAGTAAGAGATAGAAATGGGGAAATAATTGAAAATAACTTCACTAGGAGTTAGAGAGCCTAGTCTCTCTCAACCACCCTTAAGTTTTCTTGCATTTCAGCCTCCATTAATCTTCTAAGCGCTCTTCCCCTAAATTATCCTATCGTCCTCTCAGCACTAAATTCTCCGATGGAACTGTTTCCCACATACTTAATCTGAAGTGCTGACTTGTTGATTGGTTCCCACTTTCATAAACGGGCATGCGCCTTAGATAAGTATGGTTAATAGTGGAGGCCTACTTACAAATTCCTTTGTGTAAATTTTGCTTGGTACTGAAATGTCCATGCGCCTTACCAAGTGCTGCTATCATGTCCTTCATTTTTTTTATGTTATTAGCAGTTTCTTGGTACTGAAATGTCCATGCTTTGTTCACATTACAATTACAAAGTCAGTGCATTAGGGGCTTTGTTTGCAAAGTCACACGAATTTGATTTGAGATTTCATAGCTAATAAGTGTTCAAGAGCTTAGTTTTAAGTAATTTTGATGAATTTGATTTGAGATTTCATAGCTAATAAGTGTTCAAGAGCTTAGTTTTAAGTAGTTTTGATGAATTTGATTTGAGATTTCATAGCTATTTCATAGCTAATATTTGTTCAAGAGCTTAGTTATCTTTTTGTTATGTGGAATTTGTGACCTTTAGTTAAATATTTTTGAGATTTGGAGTTAGCAAAATTGATTGTTGTTGTTTTTTCAGTCCATGTGTTCTAATTTGAGTCGTTTTGCTGTCATAGGAAGAAGAGATTAGCTGAGATACAAGAGGCAGCTAAAGTTTTGAGGTATGGATCAGTGACTCCTATTTCAGGATCTGATTTCGCAATATTTTGAATAACGTTTCATCTCGATATTGCTGTGTAGGTGGTCATGAGCTTAGCAAAACTATCGGTGGCAGAATAGCTTGTGGTAAGCATACACATTCGATAGTAAATCCTATTTCGTTATGTATTAGAATTGTTATCTTTAAGTAGATAAAAATGCTGATAGTCAGCTAAATTAGCTAGCTTAGTGGATAGATATACTGAAAATGTAAACTTACATAGTTAAGTTCTTTGATTGAAATGAAATAAGTATTTTTTAGTTATATTATTAATATCTATTCTAATTGATAAATGTATTTGGCCTATTCTAAGGTTCATTGATGGAGAAGGAGGGGAAGATTGTCTGATTTGGAAAGTCTGCATGAAGAAAATGAAAATCATGTCTATTGGAGTCTTGTTTTTGTTATTTTTTCACTTGTTGAATAGTATCATGATAAAGCAATTCTAATTTTGCATTAGTTTAACATTTGTGGATCTTATCATTGAGAGAATGGCTTAAGTGTTGTTTCATTAATTGTTGTTCTTATTTTGTGTTATTAAATGTTCTAAATTTGTTGTTATTTTTAATCAATTAAATATTTTAATAATAATAATTTCAATAATTTATTCATTTGAATGTATAATAATATAAAAAATAAATTATAAAAATAATGGTTACTTCTAGTGACAGGAAAAACTGTGGGTAAAAGTATTTTCTGTAAAACTGCTTTCTGGGTTGTACCTACAGGCAAAACCGTAGCTAAAGGTCAAAAAGTTCTTCCGACGGCCAATGCACAATGACAGACGGCCAGAAATCCGTTGCAAAACGGCGTACATAGTTTACGGGTACATTGGCCGTCGCTCAAAGTCAGGAAGGGTCTATACCTACGGTTTTCGACCTTTAGTGATGGATTTTGTCCGTAGGTACAAGTCAAATTTCTTGTAGTGCGTATATACTTAGGATGGATCAATTAAAGCTCATACTAGAATCAATTTGAGTGCACACATTTGATGACAAAAGTATAGAAGACCAATTAAAATAAAATATGTATCTATTGAAAGTATCCTTGATGCAACCAAAAAACTAACAATTAAGCTATGACTCAATTTTGACATTTAGTCACATATCATACTATTATCATGTGATTGAAAAGCATAAGGCCATACTTTAGTTATTCACATATGACTTATTTTAATCTTTCTTAACATCTTAAAAATTAAAAAATCATAGTGTGGGAACCAGGGACGGATCCAGAAATTTTCACCTGTGGGGGTATAGTAAACTAAAGGGTTAAATATGTTTTTCGTCCCTACAAATTTAGCGAATTTTTATTTTAGTCCCTAAAATTAAAAATGAGATGTTTTTATCCCCATAACTTTTTTTTTTGTTTTAGTTTTAGTCCCTAATGACCAATTTATCTTCATTTTAATGTCACGTATATGATCTTTTTAGGTTCAAATTTGTGTCTATGTTATGTCTATCTATAATGTTAAACTTATATAAGTTTATATTATATTCAAAAAATGTCAAAAACAATTTAATATTGTCTAATAGGACTAAAAATATAATAGAAATTTTTTCTAGGAATAAAAAAGTCTCATTTTTATTTTTAGGGACTAAAATCAAAACTTGTTATATTTATAGAGACGAAAAACATATTTAACTCTAAAATAAAAGCACCACATTTTCATTTCCCCTTTTTTTAAATAAGAAAACTCTGAAAAATTTGAAAATGTTACAATTCAAGGCATCACTTTTTTAACACATACAGCAACAATATATAGTTTGTTTAAGTTTTGACTCCCTCGTTGGCATGTGTGGGGGCACAAGCACAACACAATATAAATTGGGGACATATACATCTAAATATTTTATTATTGGTTAGAAAAGTATTAGAGGAGTGGGGTCAAGTGCCCACAATGAACATAGAGTAGATCCGTCCCTGGTGGGAACAAAATTATTATTTTGAACAGAAGTAGAACTTTACTAATCAAAACATCATGAAACGAAGAACTTCAAAAAATAGAATTTAACTTAAAAGATACATATAAGAGAAATCAAATATCAAAAGGAAAGAGAAAAGAAAAAGGGAAAAGGGATGGAGGGCAAGGTCTCCTCGGCTACTCTTATGGTTAACACTACCCCTATGCGTGAACAATCTCCCCCCTTACCTCGATTATGAAGAAATCCTTTAATGATTTATTGTTGGCGATCCATCAATGCCCTAGCTCTCCAAGGTCTTTCAGCAACAAACGGAATCGAATTCCGACTTCGGATGAGAAAGTTATGAGTATTTTGGTATTGCTCTCAAATTCCACTACTTGATCATAAATGCTACACGAATTTTTGTTTGTAAATTGTGGTAATCCTAATTCTAAGTTATTTTGCTCCATTTATAGAGGAAGATTATGTTTTTCTTTTCCTAAAAGCAAGCAAGATTCAAAACAGATTTGTTTCTATTTTAATTCCCTAAAAACTCTCATCTTATTCCCCAAGAAAATTCATATCTTTTATTTTCATGATATATTCTTAAAATATATTTCAAAATTATATCTCTAAAATATGACTCTAAAATATACCTTACTTAATTCTATTTTTCAAATAATTCTCCCGTTCTCACTAAATTAAATAAATTCCAACCTCTCAAATAATTTACTTAGTACGTAAACACTTAAAAAAACTATATTCTAAATAAATAACTATTTCTAAATTTTGGGGTGTTACAATTCTCCCCCCTTTAAAAACTTTCGCCCTCGAAAATTGCCTAAGGTTTCGCTAGTTTACTCATATTACTGAATAAGAATCAGAGAAGCAAGTCATATAAAGAAAAGATCAAGCAATGAACATGTTAGCAAACAATGACAATACAATTCGTAAAACTAATCAAACATGTTATAAGTCATATAGCAAGATATTTAAAATGTGACTAAAAGGCTTAATATTTACTAGCCAACTCCCGCTACATTCCCATGTGTAAAAGAAGG
The DNA here is from genome assembly GCA_030408175.1 of Trifolium repens. NCBI lineage: Eukaryota > Viridiplantae > Streptophyta > Magnoliopsida > Fabales > Fabaceae > Trifolium > Trifolium repens. The sequence goes on along the minus strand of CP125845.1, from coordinate 31,589,583 downwards.
AAAACCAGATAATAATATACACATTAGCAATTTAAATTTTACTAGTATTCCTAACATTTAAAGTAAAGTAAGAATCACAAACCTTAACCTACAATAATTATCACATAGGAACAACATGTAGAAAACACATCAGTTAGTAGCAACAAACTCAAGAAACTTAACAAGCAATTTGTAAAATAAACGGTGACTAATGTGCAAGTGTGACTAAAAGAAATATCAAATAAAAAAATAAGGAAGACACGACTGACAATATGCCCATTTGGCCTGAATGTACAGACCTGCTCTGATTGACACATAACACACACAGCCGGATTGGACCGACCTGCTCTGATACCAAATGTAACGCCCCGAACCCGAGACTACTAATATTCAAATTTTAAAAATACTCTTTTTGAAAATTCCTTTTAAGAGACATCATACAGCGGATAAAATAACTATAGAATTGGACCCAATATTGAAATTATTTGAAAATTGTTATAAAGATGAAACATAGCAACTTCCTTTATAATAAAATACATTAGCTTTAAAAATAAAGTAGCAAAACATCCTAGACTCTAAGACTTCTTCCCAAGTGTCACAATCAGAGCGGGCTTCCCTTGACTCGAAGTCAAAACTCAACAACCTGTAAATACTGCGATTTCACAATCGCAGGGCCAAGCCAAACAAGACAAAAAGAAAGGGGTGAGATTATATTCACACAAGGCATCGGTGTATTAACACACAAGAATAGGGAAAACATAAACACAAAAATATCATCCTTTGGGACGATCAAACACATAAACAAACACAACTCATAACATGTAACCACTATCACAACATCATTAACAACTTCATTAAAATAAAATATTACTACTTCATCGCTACAGCGTAGCTAACAACTTCATTGCCATATCTGCTACATTATTACTCCTTCATTGCCATATCTGGCTACAATATTACTCCTTCATTTCCATATCTGGCTACATTATTACTACTTCATTGCCATATCTGGCTACAATATTACTCCTTCATTGCCATATCTGGCTACAATATTACTCCTTCATTGCCATATCTGGCTACAATACATGATTATAAATCAACATCATTATTTAACACAACTACAATATTTAGTTCTTAAAGAAACTCAACACCAAATAAATTCGACACCAATTAGACTCAACACCAATTAATTCAAACACCAATTAATTCGACACCAATTAGACTCAACACCAATATGACTCATCTAGCTTATAGTGCTCTCACAATTTACTAACTATAAATTATTCCTGAAAATCATATTTAAAATCAAACCTGTTATCTTTTATAATCTTTTAATAAACCGTATACTTTCAGTTTGATAAAATTAATTGATACTTAAATCAGATATTAACACTTCTCCCTCCTAATTCCTGATTCACAAGGAAGTACATATTCACAAAAACTCACACATGTAAACAACAACAGAAGCATACATACGATACACATGCTCATGAACCAAACCGTATATACTTAGGATGGATCAATTAAAGCTCATACTAGAATCAATTTGAGTGCACACATTTGATGACAAAAGTATAGAAGACCAATTAAAATAAAATACGTATATATTGAAAGTATCCTTGATGCAACCAAAAAACTAACAATTAAGCTATGACTCAATTTTGACATTTAGTCAAGTATCATACTATTATCATGTGATTGAAAAGCATAAGGCCATACTTTAGTTATTCACATATGACTTATTTTAATCTTTCTTAACATATTAAGAATTAAAAAATCATAGTGTGGGAACAAGATTATTATTTTGAACAGAAGTGGAACTTTACTAATCAAAACATCGTGAAACGAAGAACTTCAAAAAATAGAATTTAACTTAAAAGATACATATAAGAGAAATCAAATATCAAAAGGAAAGAGAAAAGAAAAAGGGAAAAGGGATGGAGGGCAAGGTCCCCTCGACTACTCTTATGGTTAACACTACCCCTATGCGTGAACAATCTCCCCCCTTACCTCGATTATGCAGAAATCCTTTAATGATTTGTTGTTGGCGATCCCTCGATGCCCTAGCTCTCCAAGGTCTTTTAGCAACAAACGAAATCGAATTCCGACTTCGGATGAGAAAGTTATGAGTATTTTGGTATTGCTCTCAAATTCCACTACTTGATCATAAATGCTACACGAAATTTTGTTTGTAAATTGTGGTAATCCTAATTCTAAGTTATTTTGCTCCATTTATAGAGGAAGATTATGTTTTTCTTTTCCTAAAAGCAAGCAAGATTCAAAACAGATTTGTTTCTATTTTAATTCCCTAAAAACTCTCATCATATTCCCCAAGAAAATTCATATCTTTTATTTTCATGATATATTCTTAAAATATATTTCAAAATTATATCTCTAAAATATGACTCTAAAATATACCTTACTTAATTCTATTTTTCAAATAATTCTCCCGTTCTCACTAAATTAAATAAATTCCAACCTCTCAAATAATTTACTTAGTACGTAAACACTTAAAAAAACTATATTCTAAATAAATAACTATATCTAAATTTTGGGGTGTTACACGAACAGTTTAAAATTAGATTTAAATTGTATATAACTGTAAATTCATCATTAACTGTTCTCCATCCAATCAGAAACTAGACACGTGCAAGAGAGAAGATAACAAACTGACACGCGTAAGGACAACTGTTTTACACTTACTAGTACAAAACGTTTCACTTTCGCTTATTTCAGTGCCTGACTCATTCGTATCTTACACCTCATCAGAACCTGTTATTCTTCAGAACTTCCTTCACTCAGAGTTTCTCATTAGAGGCTCTGAGCGTTAGAGACTCTGAAGAAGTTTCAGACCCTAATTCTATTTTACATCTCAGAGCTAGTTTTCTTCAGAGATAAAATGCATGTTCAAATTCTTTTTAATAAAATCAAATCGTTCAATAGCTAAAGGTTTAGTAAATATATCAGCCGATTGATGGTCAGTATCAATGAATTGAATATTTATTGTACCTTTTTGAACATGGTCTCTTATAAAATGATGCTTAATTTCAATATGCTTAGCTCTGGAATGTAAAATTGGATTTTTAGATAAATGAATGGCAGCAGTATTATCACAATAGAGTGGAATACTACTTTCAGTTATGTTATAATCTTCTAACTGATATTTCATCCAGAGAAGTTGCGTGCAACATTTAGCAGCTGAGATGTATTCTACTTCTGCTGTAGACAAAGCAATGGTTGTTTGTCTCTTACTGGCCCAAGATATGAGATTCTCACCAATAAATTGGCAATTTCCACTAGTGGATTTTCTCTCAATCTTGTCTCCAGCATAGTCAGCATCACAGAATCCAACTAGCTTACTATCTAGGGATTTTTTATAAAGAAGTCCTAGATTAGTTGGTCCTTTCAAATATCTAAATATCCTCTTAACAACAGTTAGATGAGGTTCTCTAGGATCTGATTGAAATCTTGCACATAGACATACACTGTATAAAATGTCAGGTCTAGAAGCTGTTAGATAGAGTAAAGAACCAATCATACCTCTATATAGCTTCTAATCCACTTTGCTACCAATTTCTTCCTTGCTTAAGCTGCTTGTAGGATGCATGGGTGTTGACATTATCTTACAGTCTTCAAGATTAAACTTCTTCAGAAGCTCTTTTGTATACTTGCTTTGATGAATGTAAGTGCCATCTTTTCCTTGGTTGATTTGGATTCCAAGAAAAAAATTTAGCTCACCCATCATGCTCATTTCAAATTCATCCTGCATAAGCTTGGAGAAATTCTTGCATAGAGAAGCATTAGTTGAACCAAAAATTATATCATCTACATATATTTGAATAATTAAGATGTCTTTCTTAGTTGTCTTTCTGAATAGTGTATTGTCAATCTGACCTTTTTTAAAACCATTTTCTAAAAGGAAATTACTCAGTCTTTCATACCAAGCTCTTGGAGCTTGTTTGAGACCATAGAGTGATTTCTTAAGTTTAAAAACATGTTCAGGATTTTTTAGATCCTCAAAACCTGGTGGTTGTTTGACATACACTTCTTCAGTGATAACACCATTTAGAAAGGCACTCTTAACATCCATTTGATATAATGTAATTCCATTATTAACAGCATAAGATAGCAATAACCTGATTGCTTCCAGTCTAGCAATTGGAGCAAATGTTTCAGTGAAGTCAATGCCTTCTTGCTGACTGTAGCCTTGTGCTACAAGTCTAGCTTTGTTTCTAACAACTTCACCTTGTTCATTTAGTTTATTTCTGAATACCCACTTGGTTCCAATGATGTTCTTGTGTGTTGGTCTTGGTACTAAGTCCCATACATCATTTCTTTGGAATTGATTAAGTTCATCTTGCATTGCCACTATACATCCATCATCAGTTAAGGCTTCATCAACATTTTTGGGTTCAATCATAGATATAAGTCCCAACAGAGAATCACTTTGTTGATAAGCTGATCTTGTTTTTCTTGGGCTTTCTTTGTTTCCAAGAATAAGATCTTCTAGATGTGATGATTTGTATTTGAACTTCCTTTTTGGGGCTTCAGCATTTTCTTGCATTTCATCTTTTGAAATATCATCATGTTCTTCAGATGCTTCTATGGGAAATGCTTCTTCAGAAATTACTTCCATTTCAGCTTCTGAAGTTTCATTTGCTTCTGATGTTTTCTCAGCTTCTGGATAGTTGTATTGATATGGAACTCCTGCATAACTATCATCTTGCTCTGACATTTTATTGTCAGGCTCTTTGTCATCAAATCTTACATGTATAGATTCTTCCACTGTGTTAGTTTCAGAATTATACACTTTGTATGCCTTTGAGCGTTCAGAGTAACCTATAAAGATTCCCTTACAAGCTTTGGCATCAAATTTCTTTTTATAGACCTTATTGTTTAAGATGTAGCAAGTACAACCAAACTGATGAAAGTAAGAGATGTTGGGTTTTCTTCCTTTAAAGAGTTCATATGTTGTTTTATTCAACATAGGTCTGATATAGATCCTATTTTGAATGTAACAAGCTGTATTCACAGCTTCTGCCCAGAAGTGCTTAGCAAGTTTAGTCTCATGCATCATGGTTCTTGCCATCTCTTGTAAAGACCTGTTCTTTCTCTCTACAACATCATTTTGTTGTGGTGTTCTAGGAGCAGAGAACTCATGGATAATTCCATGGTCTTCACAGAAAGTTGCAAATGATTCGTTTTCAAACTCACCACCATGATCACTTCTGATCTTCAGAATCTTAAGACTTTTCTCACTCTGTACTTGTGTGCAGAAGATGTTAAACACATCATATGCATCATCTTTTACACGTAAGAATTTAACCCATGTCCATCTACTGTAATCATCAACAATGACAAGTCCATATTTCTTCCCATTGATTGAGGCTGTACTTACAGGACCAAACAAATCAATGTGAAGCAATTCAAGAGGTCTTGAGGTAGAGACAATGTTTTTAGGTTTAAAGGATGTTTTAGATATTTTCCCAATCTGACAAGGACCACACAGAGCATCTGAGTGATAGTTGAGATTGGGTAGGCCTTTAACCAAACTTAGTTTGCTGAGTTTAGAGATTAATCTCCAGTTAGCATGTCCTAAGCGTTGGTGCCAAACCCATTTCTCATCACTCAGAGATAGTAGACACACTATCTTTTGCTCTGTGAGTTCTGACAGATTTACCTTATAAACATTGCATTTCATTAGGCCTCTGAATACTACAGACTTATCAGAATCTCTAGGTACAGTACATGCATCTTTATCAAACATCACCACAAATCCACTGTCACAAAATTGACTAATGCTCAGTAGATTGTGTTTAAGGCCATCAACTAGCCAAACATTATTGATAGATAAAGAAGAATCACCAACTGTACATGTCCCAATGATCTTCCCTTTTTGCTTTCCTCCAAACCCCACAGTGCCTCCCTCTTTCAGAGTTAGGGTTTGGAACATATGCCTTTCTCCTGTCATATGTCGTGAGCAACCACTGTCCAGGTACCAGGACTGCTGCTTTGGCTTTCTTGGAGTGCAGATCTGAAGCAAATACAATCTCAGACTTTGGTACCCATACTTTTATGGGTCCTTTGGAGTTAGTCTTAATTGCCTTAGGTGATCTTTGTTTGAAAGATCTTTCAGAAGTTCTAGATTTATCAAGTCTTTTTGAAAATGTTTTAGGCTTTGGATAACTCTTAGACTTAGCTCTAGTGTGTATCAGAGTTTCTTTTGATCTGACATTAGTCTGAGGTTTGGAAGTCTTTGGTTCTGAGGTTTTAACATTCAGAACCTCTGACTTCTTTACTTCTGACTTAGATGTCTCTTCAGAGTCTGATACATTTTTTACTTCTGATTGACTTTTAACAAAGATAGCCTTAGGTTTAGTTTTATCAGTGTTAGAGGGTTTAGAAAATAATGGATTATCTTTAAAACGTGAGAATCCAAGACCTTCACCTCTATTTCTACTTACATGATAAATTAAAGATGCTATCTTACTTCTTTGCATACCATTGATAAGAAGTTCTTGAAGAGCAAATTCATGCTCTGGAGGAACTTTATCATCATAAACATAATGAGTTTCAAGAAATGTGTTTCTACTTTTAAGAGACTCATTTTCTTCAACTATTATGTTTGCCTTTTCAGTAAGATTGTTATAGGCCTTTTTAAGAACCTTACATTCCCCTGCCTTTTTTGTAACAAGTTTTAAAGCATCTTTTAAAGAATCTATTAATTCAATTCTAGAGAGTTGAGCAAGTACCTCATCTTCATCTTCTGAGTCTGAATCTGCTTCATGCTCAGAGTTTTCTTTATCAGAGGTAGTTGCCATCAGAGCCAGATTGGCTTCTTCATCTCCATCAGAGTCTGAGTCTTTATCTAGATCTTCCCAAGTTGCAAGAAATCCCTTTTTGAGTTTACTTTTATATTTTTCCTTGCTAGAAGTTTTCTTGGATGATCTATTCTGATTTTCTGGACAGTCAGCAATGAAATGCCCAGGCTTGTTGCATTTAAAGCACTTGTTTTGTTCTTCCTTTTTCTCTTTGGTAGCACCAACTTTCTTGGAAGAACTTCCAAACTTTCCTGCATATTTCTTGCTTCGTTTTGCCCATTGAGATACCTTAGCAGCCATCAGCACCATTTCTTCTTCATCTTCAGACTCAACTTCATGATTTTCTTCAGAAGCTTCATCTTCATATTCTATAACCTTGGCTTTCAGAGCCTTTGATGAACTCTTAGAGCTTAAGGCTATCCCTTTTATTTTCTTGGTTGACTCGTCAGTCATTAACTCCATTTCATGAGTTTTTAATGAACTAATCAGATCTTCAAGAGATACTAGATCCAAATCCTTGGCTTCTTGAAAAGCAGTCACCTTAGGTCTCCACTTTGGGGGTAGGCTTCTGAGAATCTATCTAACATGATCAGTAGTAGTATAACTCTTGTCCAGTACTTGAAGTCCAGAGACCAAAACTTGAAACCTAGAAAACATAGCTTCAATATCCTCTCCATCCTTCATCTTGAACAACTCATACTGATGAACTAACAAGTTTTCTTTAGCCTCTCTAACTTGTTTGTTTCCTTCATATTTAGATTTCAGAGACTCCCAAATAGACTTAGCAGTTCTTTTGTCCACAATCTTGAGATACTCATCATGCGAAATCGCATTAGTCATCATACCTTTTACATTGTGATGCTTCTTGTACTCTAGCTTCTGAGAAGGTGTGAAAGATTTTCTATGTAGATTGCTAACTACTCCTTCTTTATCCATGTTGTCAAAGACAACACCTTCTTCTACCAAATCCCACAAATCAACATCAACACCTATGATATAATTATACATCCTTGTTTTCCAGAAAGGGTAAGAAGTAGGATTTCCATTAAAAAATGGAATCCTGTCAGAAGACTTCTTATCATTTGAGCTTGTGTCATAATCAAATGGAATCTCAGCTTTCTTTCCTCCATCATTTCCAGCAGCGTCAGTCATGTTTTTCCTTTGGATCTTTTACTGTTTCACTGTAAGGTGAGTTAGGCAACAAACCAGGCTCTGATACCAATTGAAGGTGGAAAAACACAAGAAGGGGGGGTTGAATTGTGTTTTAAAAGTTAAAATTTTTTCTCAAATAAAAACTAAGTTTGCAGCGGATTAAACACAAAACAATTAAGAGACAGAGAGAGAGAAAGAAAGACACAGAAATTTATACTTGTTCCTCTCACAAAACGAGAGTACGTCCAGTCCCCTTGCACTTTCAAGGGCTTCTAACTAAAATCATATAAGATTACAAGATGCTCAAGCAGAATAGCAAGAGACTTCTCTAATGCTCAAATTACAACTAACAAGAGACTTCTCTAATGCTCAAGTTACAACTAACAAGAGACTTCTCAAATGCTCAAGTTACAATTAACAAGAGACTTCTCAAACAAACTTAAGAATAAGAATGAATGTTAATGAACACTTGATATACTATCAGAGGTGTTTACAAAATACAACACAGTTTTGCCTTAAGACTAAGAATGGCAGATAGAAGCTGTAATGTCAGAATATTTCAGAGTCTTAAACGCAGTGATAGAACAGTAGTCATTTCCTCCATTTGAGTCTTCTATTTATACTTGAATGGAGAGTGATGACCGTTGCAGAGAGATAAGGTGCCAGCTGGAATTTGCTCGTACAATTTGATAGCTGTACATTGCCTTCTTTGGTAAGGAAATCCAATTCCACTACCTTGCAATTTGAAATATCACTCAACCATTTTGAGTAATAATAGTACGATTGTACAATCCTCAAATGCGCTCCACTTATGGATAAGGTTAACGTTATACCAACGAATATTCCTTCCTGTGGATATGACAGAGTCCTTAAGTAGATTGTTCTTCAATCATTGATTCAGATTTTGTCAGTTCTTGAGTGACGCAAATGTCTTTTGCTTCAGAGTCTGTTGACGTAGCTTCTTAAGGTCTTCAGCTTCTGAGCTTCTCAAAGTCTGGCTTTTGTTTTCAGAGCCACTAACTTCAAAACTTGAATTTTAAGCTTCTGATGATCAGCGATATGCTTTCAGAGCTTCTTAGCTTGGCTTCTCTGCTTTTGTTCGTAGTGTTTCTGAATGAATTTTAACTTATAATTCTGCACACTAGAACAATCATTAGTAATACCAATAGCAATTTTAATACTCTGTTATCATCAAAACCAATTAAAATACTAGGGATTTATGTCAGACCCACTTTGTTCCAACAAAGTGTGTGAAGATTGTGTGCAAGCCATGCAACATAGAGACAGCTTTAGCAAAGATGTGTGGAGTAGAACAAGGAGTGTATTGGAGGTAGTCTACTGTGATGTGTGTGGACCAATGCAAGTAAACTCTATTGGTGGTAATAGATATTTTGTGTCCTTCATTGATGATCATAGCAGAGAATTGTGGACTTATCTTATCAAAAAGAAAGATGGCTAAGCAAGAAAATGGTGAAGAATCAGTTATGTTAATGGTCACAACTAAAGAAGATAAGTGTTGTGGAAGTGAATGTTACTTAGATTCTGGTTGTTCCACTCACATGACTGGAAGAAAGGATTGGTTTTCTAGCTTCAATCAATCTCATGAGAACAAAGTGAAATTTGCTAATGATAGTACATTGAGTGCTGAAGGTAGTGGTGTTGTGTGCATCAGAAGCAAAGATGGAAGACAAGCCTTCATAAATGATGTTCTGTACATTCCAGGTATGAAGTGTAATCTTCTTAGTATAGGCCAATTGCTAGAGAAAGATTACAAGATAGTTATGGAAGATAAAGTGATGAGGCTTATGGATTCAAACAGAAAGTTAATTTTGAAAGCTCCTATGTCAAAGAATAGGACATTCAAAATTGAACTGAATGTGATGGATCATAAGTCCTTAGCTATTGCTGTAGAAAGAGATGATTGGACTTGGCACTATAGATTTGGATATTTGAATTTTAGAGATTTAAGTATGATGCACAATAAGAGTTTAGTGTCTGGCCTACCTAAAATTCAAATACCAAGTGAAGTGTGTGAAGATTGTGTGCAAGCCAAGCAACATAGAGACAACTTTAGCAAAGATGTGTGGAGTAGAACAAGGAGTGTATTGGAGGTAGTCTACTCTGATGTGTGTGGACCAATGCAAGTAAACTCTATTGGTGGTAATAGATATTTTGTGTCCTTCATTGATGATCATAACAGAGAATTGTGGACTTATCTTTTCAAAAGAAAGATTGAAGTGTTTGATATTTTTAAGAAATTCAAAGCTATGGTTGAAAAGCAAAGTGATCACAAGCTGAAAGTGTTGAGAACTGATGGAGGTGGAGAGTACTTGTCAAAAGAGTTCACTGAATTTTGTGATGCTGAGGGTATAGTGCATGAAGTGATACCACCATATACTCCTCAACAGAATGGGAGTGCTAAAAGGAGAAACAGAACCATAATGAATATGGTAAGATGCATGCTTAAGAGCAAGCATTTGCCAAAGGAGTTATGGGGAAAAGTTGTTGCTACTGCAACATACATTCTGAATAGGTGTCCAACAAAGAAACCGAATGGTGTTACTCCAGAAGAATGTTGGAGTGGTAACAAGCCTAATATAAGTCATTTGAAGGTGTTTGGCTCATTAGTTTATAGGCATGTGCCTGATCAGTTAAGAAGGAAGCTAGATGACAAAGTGAGCAGATGGTGTTTGTTGGATATCACTCCACTGGTGGTTACAAACTCTATGACCCTATTAATAAGTGTGTAGTGGTTAGTAGAGATGTAATCATTGATGAGATGAAAGAATGGGACTGGTACAACAATAAGAAGAAGGATTCAGTGAGCATTGTGTTTGATGATGAGCAGTCAACATCAGAAGCTAGAGTTGAGAACGTTCTGAGAACGTCAACTAGAGCTAGAAGTGTACCAGCCAGACTACAAGAATTTGAAATGAATTGAGATGATGAAGTTACAGATGATGGTGATCTTGTTCATTTATCCTTTTATGCAGATTATGAACCTGTGAATGTTGAGGCTGCATCGAAAGACAATAAGTGGTTAAAGGCAATGAATGAAGAACTTGAGTCCATAGAAGATAATCAGACATGGGAGCTTGTTGATTTACCAAGAGGAAATAAAGCTATTAATGTGAAGTGGGTGTACAAAGTGAAGCTGAATTCCAAAGGTGAAATCACAAGACATGAAGCAAGATTAGTGGCAAGAGGATTTCTTCAGAAGCAAGGCATTGACTTCAATGAAGTTTTTGCACCAGTGGCTAGAATGGAGATAGTCAGATTAGTGACTGCAATAGCCAATTACAACAATTGGTCAATGCATCAAATGGATGTGAAATGTGCATTCCTTAATGGACCTTTGGATGAAGAGGTGTATGTGACACAACCCCCTGGCTTTAGTGTTAAAGGTCAGGAATCCAAAGTTTACAAACTAAGGAAGGCATTGTATGGACTCAAACAAGCCCCTAGAGCCTAGAACAAGAGAATTGATAAGTATCTAAGTGAGATAGGCTTCAGCAAGTGTGTGAATGAACATGGAGTTTATGTGAAAAACAGTGATGAAAAGGGCTTGATACTGTTATGTCTTTATGTAGATGATTTGTTGATCATAGGCAACAATGAGGAACACATAAGAGACTTTAAGAAGAGTATGATGAAGGAATTTAAAATGACAGACTTAGGTCTCATTTCTTATTTTCTTGGCATTGAGTTTCAGAGAACCAAGAGTGGTTTGATCATGCATCAACACAGGTATGCTAGTGAAGTGTTGAAGAGATTTGAGATGATCAATTGTAATCCAGCACTCACACCTGGTGAATCTAGACTACAATTGACAAAAGAACCAGGAGAGAAGGAGGTTGATGCAACTGAGTATAAAAAGCTGATTGGATCTCTGAAGTATTTGTGCAATACCAAACCTGACAGAGCTTATAGTGTTGGTATAGTCAGCAGGTATATGGAGAAGCCTAAGATATCTCATTTGATAGCTGCAAAGAGAATCTTAAGGTACGTAAAGGGCACTTTGGATCATGGTATTGTGTTTCCATCATCTGAAAAGGAAAGGGAGTTTGATCTGGTTGGTTATACATATTCAAACTGGTGTGGTGACAAGGATGATAGAAAGTCTACTACTGGTTACATATTTCAGATTGGTGGAGCTTCAATCTCTTGGAGTTCAAGGAAAGAGCCTGTGGTAGCTTTATCTACTTGTGAGGCAGAATACATTGCTGCTTCTTTGTGTGCTTGCCAAGGTGTGTGGCTATGCAACTTGCTGAATTAAATCAGCAACATAAAGTGTGAAAGTGTGATTCTGAAGGTTGATAATCTGTCAGCAATTAACCTTGCAAAGAATCTGATTGCTCATGGCAGGAGCAAACATATTGAAATGAGATTCCACTACTTAAGGGAGCAGGTAGACAAAGGGATTCTCAAGCTAGAGCATTGCAGAACTGAGCTGCAAGTGGCAGACCTGTTAACTAAGGGAGTTACAGTGGAAGTGTTCAATAGATTGAAGAGTTTGATGGGTGTGAAGTCATTGGAAAGCATGAATTAAGGAGGAGTGTTGAATGTTTTGTTTTACTTCATGTTTCTGTTATTAGCTTATGCTTTCAGTTAGTTAGTTAGCATTAGTGTGAGTTAGTTATGTTAGTTATACAGTTAATGGATATAGTTGGTTGTAACTAACTTAGATTACTTAGATGTGAAATAATCTCTATAAATAGTGTTGTGTATAGGAGAAAGTGTAATCCACATACAATTAGTGATTGTAACCTTTTTGATTTCTTGCCCCAATAAGTGGATGAATAAAAACTCTCTCTTTCTCCCAACAATTTCTTCAATTCTCTAAGTGTTTGTTCATAGTTATTTTTCTTCCTTCATCTTCTCCATATTTTCAGAACAGTCTCAGAACGTTCTCCTGCTACATCAGCGTTGAACGTGTGTGTGTGTATGCATTACTTTGCAATTGAGTGTGTTAAAGTGTTACCGTTGCGCTAACAATAATTGCTCACCTTGAATTGTTATTGCAAATTTTATTTTAAGAGTTTGGAGCTTTTTTAATACAATTTCCAGCAGTTAGCATTTTATTTTCAAGTCTTCTGTACCTGACTTTCCCGTTTGGATTGTTTCAATTTTATTCAGAGTTTATTATTCAGGTTCTAATAGATTTTATTTATTTAGTTGATGCAATATTTCTTACTGTTTCAATTTCAATTGCCAAGTTGCGCATGGGTTTTAAGTGTTTTGGCTTAAACCGATACTGTGCGTGCGTTCATGTTTATAGTTCAGTTTCAAGTTTTCATTTCATTCATGTCTATTTATTCGTTTATTATATTTATTATGTCTGGGTAGATTTTTATAGAGTCCGGAATGTAAGGATCGTCGTATTAACGGTATTCTATTGAGTCGAAAATAATTGTTTCTAATGAGAATTGTTTAAGGTCTAACTAAATTCTGTTTTTAAAACTCCTAGTTTGCTGCGAAAGTAGAAACACAGAGATACCAATTTCAATTTGAAAGAATGAAAACTTTATCTGACCGTATAAAAAAATTAGGTTTTGATTCTAAACACTGCGAAAGCAATTTTTTATCAATTAAGTAAAGTTCAGTTTTCAAAGAGGAAATTTTAAGAATATAAATAGACACGCGAAAGCTGGCGTTTATACGCTTAAAATTTGGTACCGGCCACGCGAAAGCTGACGTTTATATACTTAAAATTCGGTACCGGACACGCGACAGCTGACAGTACCTTTAAATTATTTTTTTACCTTAAGCAACTTTTTGAGTAATTAAAAGTAATTATTTTCATTAAAAAGATTTTGCGTTGTAACACGTTAGACACGCGAAAGCAGACAGTTAAATTACATAACAAAAATTTATTTTAAAAACTTAATCTTTTCCTTACAAGAAAATAATTTCTCATTATAAATATAAAACACGACTCAGCGGATGCCAACGGTCGAGGAGAGTTTCATTCCGGTCTCTCGTCAATTAAAAAGTAGTTAAAAAAACTTTATTTTTCTTCTTTGCAAACAAATTAATTATCGCTAAACAAAGAAAGATAGTAATATTTGTGAATTAATCTCTGTGGATTCGACGACTCTTTTTATACTAAAACTCACGTAGCCGTACACTTGCGGCCCTATCAACAGCAGCAACAATATTCTAAAGATAAAGAAACGATTTTCACATATTTATAATTGCTCTTAATTAGAGTTGATTTTATCTCTATAATTTAATTGCTCATAATTAACTTTTTATTCAGAAAATATTATTCAAATTTAAAGCATAACTAAAACACACGATAAGACTCAATGCCCTTTACGGTGTCACTCATAAAAGTAGGCAATCACTTTTATAGCGGCCACTCATAAAAGAACATGAAGAATAAAATAAAACAACACGTGATAATCAAATTTCCACTAAAAATCATCTACATGATACATCAACTCAAGATATTAATAACAATCTAGCCTAATCCAAATTCCTCTCTCTCATATCGGTATAGTCAAGGTGCTATGTTGGCCACAAGGTTATCCGAAACAGAGGAAGAATGCCTGAATTCAACGTTGCGGTGATTATGCAGGGCACTGAGTGGAATGGTCAGTACATGAAGAAATCTTAAGATAAATGATAGTGGCGAAGACACAGTGAAATGTTGTTGCTGCTACCGTAAATAATATGAATGTCAGGAGATTATTTTCTTTTTTAATATTATTTTTGTGTTTATAATTCTACGATAAAATTGAGATAGATTTTGGATGATATAGATTTAACGATGTTACCAAATAAAGCAAGATGAAGATTATCACTTTGCTTCCCATTTTACATTATTATGAAATTAATTCTTTATCTCATCTTTATTCCCGAAACTATATAGTGATCCTATAAATATAAAATAATTATAAATTTCATTCTCAAATAAAAATATACTCCGATTTTTCATGGCGCCCTTAAGATTTTTTGGGAGCGTACTCATAAAATAAAAATATACCATGATTTTTTTATTTTTCATCTTCTGCTGACTCTTTATCGAAAATCTACATTAGGTTCATTGTCAAACATGGGATAATTTTTATTTTTTTAATAATATTTATTTTCATATGTAATTTTTTTTTAAGGTTATCTATGTCTTTTTTCATTATATATTATTTATAAGATTATCTACGTTTTTTCAATTGTCTATGAGATTGATTTCTTTTAGTTTATTTGAGTATGAAAGTATGATATATGTTTAAACCCAAGACTCTGTAGGGACTTTATCAACAAAAAATAATTGTAAATTCTATACTATTTTTTAAATGATTATTAACATATTTTGACCTTGTTCATATTCTCAAATTTTTTTCTTGTCACCGTACCACAAAGAAGCAATCGTCACGCGTGAGCATCAAATGGTAAAACCTATGTGTGAATCTCCACTCACATTGATAAATTTATATTCCTAAAAAATTTCGAACGAATGTTTATGGAAAGTTTAAAATTTGAATTATAAAAAAATAGCATAAATTATAAAAAAAATATATATTTTAGATTTCCTATAAATTTCATCAGCCAAGTGTAATCTAATTAAAGTGTGATGAGACAAAATATGGAAAAACTGTTGTAGTCAAAATTCAAATTTTAATTAGTCAATCTCTATTTCTAATAGTGGGGTGGAAAGTGTTACCTGTTTCCCATTATATACCACCGAGAGATTCTCTCTCTCTCTCTCCCATCTTCGTTGCAGGACTCTATAAGGTCTCCATCAACAATAAAATAGATGCTAATTCTATGTTATTTTTTTAATGAATTTCAATAAAATTCTTGTGCTAAGTTATAACTATCTTCTACATACACTTTTCATCATGGGGGGTCACTTTGCATGATCGTGCTAAATAAAATTTTGATTAAGTGATCCCTGTGATAAAATATGAAAATATGGATAACCCCCATAGTCGAAATTCAAATTTTAATTAGTCAATATGTATTTTTAATAGTTGGGTGGAAAGTGTTCACCGTTTTCCATTCTACACCACTGAAAGATTTTTTCCCTCTCTCTCTCTCCCTCTCTCTCTCTATTTCTATCTCTCGTCTCCGCTACATGGCTCTATAGGGGCTTCATCAACAAAAAATAGTTGTTAATTCTATAATTTTTTTTAATGAATATCAATTAAATTATCGTGCTTTGTTTTCACTATGATCTACTTACACTTTTCATCATGGGGGTCATTTTCTTCGTGCTAGATAAAATTTTGAATAAGTTTTCCCCATGATAAAATAGGAAATATGAAAATAAGGATAACTCCCGCAGTTTGTAATTCAAATTTTAATTTGTCAATATGTATTTTTAACAGTGGAATGAAAAGTATTCACCGTTTCTCATTCTCCAACACTGAGAGATTTCTCTCTCTCTCTCAAAATCTTCTATTTTGTTTTTGCCCCTAATGAACATAATTTTTTCTTCAAAATAAAATGTTTTTACGTAAAAAGAAAATATAAGTGTACAAATATGTCATAAGCTATTTTTTTGGTTCAATAATTTAAGTGATCTTATCCATGAAAAAATTAGTGTACTTTCTTATTTCAATTTATGTCATAGTAATCTAAGTATGAGTGTTCCTTTATTTTACAAAATTAAAATATTAAAAATGTCTCAAGATAGTGTCGCACAAAGTGGTAGATATTTGGGCCCCTTAACCATTTGGTCCTAAGTTCGATCCCTGACCGTGCGTATGGAGAAGCATTTCTTGGGAGAGGTCAACCCCTTAAATGGATCTCAGTTACCTCGAGGGGATTAATCTTTGCAGTTGCGCGCGGATGATACTTTTGGTTTACAAAAAAAAATTTATATATATATATATATATATATATATATATATTTGAGAGTTTCTTAAAAAATATAATATTTGTGAGAGTTTCAAAAATAATTTTTTTTAAAAAAAGAGTTTCTACAAAAATATATATATTTGAGAGAGTTTTCACAAAAAAAAAATTGAGGGTTTCCAAACAAAAAATATATTTGAAAGAGAGTTTCTAAAAAAAAATTATTTGAGATGTTCTAATTGGGATAGAAACAAAAAATAAGGTAGTTTTTCAAAAAATATTATAAAAATTCAATTATTGTCGTCGATGGAATTCGAACAGCATACCTTAAGCTAGAAACTCCGCATAAGTATAATATTAGAGAAGCTCTAATTGAATGACACCTAAGCAATTTCTATTGAGAATGCACGAGAGAACTCCGTGGGAATCTCGAAATGTATATAATAGAGATATATCAATTTTTTAATAAATTTAAAATGATATTTTACTTATAATAATAATAAGGAGAATAATAATTAATTTAAGATTTAATTTAATTTTTGTTGTGGACGATATATAATTTCCACAAATTAAAATAAATACTTCATCCATCCAGTATTTGATAATATGTGTGACCATTTCAAATAGTTTAAAAAAATATCAATAATATACTTAATTGTCCATGATATATTGGTACGACGTTTCCACCGTTGAAAATGGGGACAAATCTTCGGAGAATCTGTGGGGCATATAAAGTGGGTTTTTCCTTCCCAACTGATATTTCTCTATATGCATGAATCGAAAATCGAACTCCTGATCATATATTTAAAGGACCAAGATACTTACCACAGATCAATTATTGTTGGTATATTTAATAATTTATTTGAGAGTTATAAAATTAGTAGTGGTTAGATGTGTTACTTTTATCTCATTTGTGTCGTATATTTTAAAATAGGAGGTATATTATGTCACTGAGAGTGAAACTAGACCTAGACGGTGTTTTTTTGAAAAATATATAAGACTTTTGTATTTTTAGAAGTCTGAATGAGACTTTACGCCAAAAAAGTCATTTAAATTACTAGATAGATTTAACTAAATATGTTTTGTTTTGTGATCGGCTTATCGCATTCTGTAATTTTTAGTTCGCGTTAAAACATAACATTTTCCTTAATTTAAACATATTAGCTGACATCAATTAACTTTTATACATTTAAATGTAGTTATTAAAAATATAATTAAAATATAACAAGTTATAGTTCTCACATATAAAGGCTTTCAAAAAAGTCAAGTTAGTACTCAAAGATTAATATAAGGTCGATCAATTGAATTCTTTTCATACGCAGAAATTAGGAATTGAATCTGTAATCATAAAAATGTTATAGGAAAAAAATTGTTACTCCATTCAATGGGCCAGGAACGATAAAAAAGCCAAACTTATACGGTCCCATGCTCTAGCCATAAGCAGTGGCAGCTCTAGCTTGAAACCAAAGGGGACCGCCCTGCGAGGCCAGAGTGGGTTCAGTGGTCGTCCCCATTCGAATTAAGGCATCATCTTTAGCTTCTCCTAGATCTAGGTAGATACTACTCTGTTTAAGAGGTTTTAGACACTTACCACTCAAACTAATTCATTGTTAATATTTTTACACTCTAGTGTTATATACGCATGTAATATAAGTGATTTATAATTTCTTTTTGGTTGTATAATCATTAATCAAAATAATTAGTTACTCCTTTGAGGGCTGATTTCTAATCCGGATGTGATGTCCCGCTTAGATGCTTTTAAATGGAATTTTGGGTTAACTTACATGATAAAATTGATGCTTTCAAAATTTTATGTCTCTGAATGCGCATCTTCAAGGTAGTGATAAGTGATATAACAACAAAATGTGAAACCTCCTATAATTGATCATTTGCACTTAAAATGTGGAAGTGTCTTGTTCTAAAGTAGTGGAAGTAAAGTAAAAGACAACTAAAGCTTCATTGCCAAAATCTTAATAGTGTTCTTGCCAGTGAAGTAAAAGACAATTAAAGCTTCATTGCCAAAGTCGTAGTATTATTCGTAAAAATTGTGTCGTAATTATTTGTAAGATTCTTTATAAATACAATTCTTAAGGCAAGTGAGGCCACTGCCTTTTACTCCCAGCCGTTCTTATTTTTTGTTAATTAATTAATATATTTTTAGCAAGTTAATTGATAGTTCAAATAAATTTAAAATTCGTAACATTTAGCTTCTTTAAGTTTTTTAGATAATAAATATTTTCTTTAACTTTCTAACTTTATGCATCGTTATTCTTTCACTTATACTATGTTTCAAAAACTTGTGTACAATTATCTTTCTAGTTAATCTCCTCATGTGCATTTTTTTTTCATCAAAATATTTATCATGGTGGAAGCCAATATTAACGACTACAAACTCATGAATGTTAGAAACGTAAAACTTAAAAGACCTATAAATGTATTTCGTCTAATTGATATTATTTATGTTTTTTATGACTTGGTATTTAGTCTAAGCATAGATTTTTTTTATAAAAATGAAATTTAGGTAAGCATGGTACCCTTATCTAAAGTTGCAAAGATTTTAGTCTTGAAAAACACTTATAAAAATATTTATATTTACTCCTCCATGTACTAATTTAAGTATGAAAACAATAAAATGATCATAAATATTCGAAAAATAATAATAAGGGTGTGTTTGGTAAGTCCAATGAACTAGCTTATAGCTTATTGGACTAGCTTATAAGCTTGTTTGAAAAAAATAGATGTGTTTGGTAAAAAGCTTTTCACATTAGCTTATAGCTTTTTTTGAGATGCTATTTCAAGTAGCGTTTGAGCTTATAACTTATAGTTTTTTATAGTTAATTTCATTTTTAACCTTTAATTTTATTATTTTTTATAAAATACAAAATTATCCACTAAAGAGAATAATCTATGAAGCCCCGATACTCAAAAAATGGTGATGTATCGTGTCCGATACGTACTCGATACCGATACTCGTTCGATATGTCCCGATACTCGTATCGAAAAAGTATCGGTTAAATCTTTATTTTTAAATAAAAAATAATATCCGATACACGTCCGATACGTCCCGATACTCGTATCGGAAAAATATCGGTTAAATCTTTATTTTTAAATAAAAATAATAATATCCGATACAATCTGCGTTTCCTAGTGAATGTCAAACTATTATGTTGTTACACAGATAACTAACTAGCTATGTCTTTTTTTGAATAGTACTGGTGATGTTTTTTGGGTTAGTACTAATGATGTTCTATTTATACAATACTTAACTTAAGATGTATAACTTAAGATGTACTGATGATTATTATTTTTTTAAGACAATATTAATGAAGCACAAATACTAGCTTAGTATTAATAATGTTAATTTATTATCATTAGTATTTTTTGTCTTTGTCACTGTTTTGAAGTCACTATGATGTCTTATACTATATAACAGGTTGTTAAGCATTTAGGCTTGTCCCAAAATTCTGGTATAAAAATGGATGTTTTATCCTTTGATTGGTCAGCTGCAGGACCTATATAATTGTCTGTTATTGCTACAAGATGTGCTTGTTGAAGAGGCTTGATGTATTGACTATTATGTGTTTTTTGAGCTATATATTATGTGTCTTTAGTTAGGACTGAGGAGTCCTTGTATGCTGAGTCTCAACCTGTTTTGCTCTTGTGCAAGTTTATTGGCTTGTCTGTACTCCTTGCACAATGAACTATTGATGTTTATAATTATAATAATAATAATTTTTTGTCAAGTATATTGTGCATTTGTATATTTAATTTTAAATTTAATTTTTAAATAACGCATCGCGGCAGTATCAGATATTGATTTTTTAAAATTTTCACGTATCGGCGTATCAGTATCGTATCCGTATCGTATCGCGTATCGGGGCTTCATAGAGAATAACTACCCACTACATGTCCTTTTATGTAATTTTATATTTATTAACCACTTTAAAAGCTAATTTTACTAAACACTTTAATTTCAATCAGCTAGTTTTTCAGCTATCAGCTATAAGCTAGCTTTTCAGCTATCAGCTAGCTTATCAACTATAAACTAACTTATAATTTAATTTTACCAAACAGACCCTAAATCTATAACAACTCGGGTTAATACGAACTTACTCCCTCCGTCCCAAAATATAAATAAAATTGAGTTAAAAAAACTTGATGTATTTGGTTCAAAATTTGGACCAAATACATTCAATTTTGTTGACCAACATTTACTTATATTTTGGGAGAGAGGAAGTATTTGTTAGCTCACACACATTAAATAAGTGCAGATAGGGACGGACCCAGGTAGTGTGTAAAAGGGGCGACCGCCACCCTTCAAACATATAGGACTATTGTACTACCCCTTTATATATATAGTGTCCGCCACCCCTGCTATTTTAGAACGAAATTAGAGTTGCCACCCTGCTCCTTCTTGCATCATTCGGTCACTTCTCATATTCATTTTATAATAATACTAGAGATAAATCCGTGTGTTACACGGATTCGATTAAATATATATTTAAAATATTTTCACAAATGAAAATAATAATTATAATAAATATAATTATATATATAGTTAAATGATTGATGGATATTATTTTGAAACATGATTATATTTAATAGGAAAATGCTATTTAGCAAGAATTTTTTGATGCAAGAAAGAGAAGAATAAATCCTCACCCTTAATTACATCCATAACCACCCATGTTTTCCACTAAAAAAGAAGATTAAATGACATCATCCTTTAAGATTTTGCCATGTGTTAATTCTTGCATTTCTTGTGTAAAAATTTCATGCTAAATAGCAATGCTCTATTTAATATTAATGTATGTTAAAATTAAAAAGGTTGGTTAGTAATATGAGATTCTATTGAAGATTTGTTTATTTTTTATATATATAATAAAGATATCATCCGCGCATAATTGCAAAGATTAATCCTTTCGAGATAACTAAAATTCTTTTAAGGATTAACCTCTTTCGATAAACATTTCACTTTAAGAATAAAGAATATAGTTTGCAATGAATCTCTTATAAAATTTTATTTAATAGTATAATCATGTATAATAATTTAATTTTCTTTATATAGATTGTAGTTGTATAGACATAATTCATTTTGCTTTTTATTTTTATATATCTCCTATTAATAGTTTCTTCTAACTCTTTATAAGAATTAAGGGATATATATATATTAATATATATGTACTTGCCGACAATATTGATAATAAGAAAATAAAAAATAATTATTAATATATGGTTTTTTTTAGGGAAATGCTAAACATCCCGAAAATAAATTTCAGGAGAGTTTAACGAATGTTGTGGCATTGCGGTTTTTAATTGCTAACTGTCCTTGCCGACCAAAACTACACGTTATCCAACATAGCTTGTCTGTGTTCAATTTTCATAACTGCATCTTTTGAAACCAATTCCATGGTTTTTTTTTTTTGTTGAAACAGAGCTATGGAATGGTTTAGTTGTGTGCAAGTGTTTCTCTTCTCTTTCCCTTCGACCTTCATCTTTACTATATTATCTTTTTTTAATTCTCTCACCATTGGCAATCTAGTATGTCTGCTACTACTTCTGATGTGTTTGTTCTTTTGTATTTTCTCCTGAAACTTCTTATGTTGGAGTTTGTTTTGTTGGCCTCACTTTCATTAGTAGTTTAGTACACATGAAAAGAACAAATTTGTGCCAGCAAAAGCAGAGTACATAGAGAGAAGTTTTTTGTAGCAAGCGGTGACATAAATGCAGAGTATATGGAGAATAACACAAGTTTTTTTGACATAAGCGGTGACATAAATATTTAATAATAATTATAGTAAAGACTCAGAATCTCATATTGCTTTCGTGATAATTTTGTGAAGATTTCTGTGCGAGATATAGCAATGCTCTTTTTTTTTTATGATGTGATATCATTCTTTAAGGGTCATGCTAACTAGTGCTCTCATGGCCAGGGGCGTCCCGCACACACGTGCAGGATGTGCGACGATATCGGGCCTCCAAATTTTGAGGGTCTCAATTCAAAATTTTGAAGTTATATAATATTACTTATATATTATTTATACTCATAAAATATCATATCATATGTATATTAATAGCTTAATTTTTAGGCCCTAAAATAATAGTTATATATTGTTAATGTTCATAAAATATCAAATGAGTATTGGACTGGACAAAAGCCCAAAAATAAATGGTATAGGCCCAATGATCAAATGGCCCAATTGCACAACCCATCAAATTCAAATAAACAAACTTGGCGGGAAAGCAAGGCAGAGGCGACACGCCACATGGACGGCGCCCTCGCCTCAGGTACAACTACCCCTATGAAGACCCAGCATGTGCATCTCCCCGTATACGGAGATAACCACCCTCTATTATCACGATCACCACCGAAACAGGAGCATAACTACCCATCACCACCACGTGGGAGACGGAGGAGGAAGAAGAAACCGCCTCGATCATGGGGTATCCATAATCGTGGTACTCCATAACTGTTACCTATAGAAATCTATAAATAGGAGCTTATGATTCATTGTAAAGGGTTCACAAATTTTTCATCATTTAAGGAATTACTCATTTCCCACATACGATCCAATTATTTATCACCCCTCTTATTTGTTCACTAGAACATTTTGGCGCCCACCGTGGGGCTGCGGTAAAACGATTCCCAGCCTACCACACATTGCAGACAGGAATTCCCCCAAATGGTAGGGGAAACTCCAAATCATGGCACTCATGGCTCAGGGATGACCCTAACTGAAGCCGTCAACGAACTCAGGCGACTTCAAGCCCAGATAACAACCTTGAACCAAGAGAAAGCCAACAAAGAAAGCGATCACAATGAGGATCAAATAAACGATTCTCAACCCCTCGCACAAGCCTTATGGGATGCTAGAGTCCCAGAAAATTTCAAAACACCGCACCTGCCGATGTTCGATGGAAAAACTGACCCTACCGAACACCTAATGGCAGTCGGGACACAAACCGCCATCATAGGCGCCGCAGAACACCTGAAGTGCAAACTACTCTCAGGAACCTTGAAGGAGGCAGCGTTGAGATGGTATATGAACTTGCCAAAGAACTCCATTGAAAATTGGTTGGATTTCCAACGCAAATTCATCCAACAGTTCTCAGGATCAAAACATATCAAAGTCACCGCCACCAGCCTGTTCACTACTCGCCAAAACTACGCCGAGACTCTGCGCGAATATCTGGCCAGATTCTGCGAAGCAACCATCAAAGTATCTAATCTTAACCAGGAAATGTTCGTAGCAGCATTCCATAACGGTTTAAAAGCCGGCCATTTCAACGAATCCCTGGCACAGAAGCCAGCGACCTCGATGCAGGAAATCATCAAGAGGGCAGAATGTTACATCAAAGGCGAGGAAAGTAACGCCGAGAAAAGATCTAGGGACGCAAGAGAGAGAGAGCCGCCCAACAAGAACAACAAAGTCCCAGACACGTATCCACCGCGACGGCGTCAACCAGATCACAGAGGACATGATTCCCAAAGGAAACCGTACCGTCAGCAAGTGAGACGAGACATTGACAGATTCCTAGGAAAAGAATACACGCCTTCAAACAGAGCAAGAGTCTATATCCTTGACGAAATACTGGAAGTAGGACTCACCAGATTACCTCCTCAAAGAGGAAGGGAATTCCAGTTAGGGCAGAACACGAATGCGTGGTGCGCATATCACAGGTGTAAAGGATATGACACCGAAAAATGCTTTAGATTGAGGGATCTCATCGAGGAGTTGATAAAGAGCGGCCATCTAAGGAAGTTTCTGGATGACGCCGCCAACGGGAAAATCGTGGTCCCGAAAGCGCGAATAGACCCACAAAGAGATCAAGAAGGAAATCCAAAAGGAGAAAAGGTAAGGATAGCAGTCAACACAATTGCAGGAGGCTTCGCTGGAGGAGGCGAATCGAGTAATGCCCGCAAACGTTACGTAAGGCGATCAGAATTTGAAGCGAAGTTTGTAGGACACACATTCATTTCACCCACCCCAGACTTGTCTTTCACTAAGGAAGATAAAAGAGAAGTCATGCCACACGATGACGACCCGCTAGTGATCCAGGTCCAAATCTTGAATTGTGATGTGAAAAGAGTACTTATCGACTCAGGGAGTTCGGCAGACATAATGTACTGGGAAGCCTTCAAAGCCATGCAACTATCCAACGAGCACTTGCTGCCTCACAACGGCACATTAGTAGGTTTTGCAGGCGAACAGGTAGAAGTCATGGGCTACACCACGTTGCTCACAACATTCGGAGTGAAGGACCAAGCCAAGACCATTAAAGTACGATATTTGGTAGTAAAGACCCCCTTCACATCGTACAACATCATCATCGGAAGACCAGCTTTCAACACCCTAGAGCCAGCCATGTCAACGCTATATCTATCAATAAAGTACCCACTAGAGGATGGAAGAGTAGGAACCATAAAGAGAGATCAAGCACTGGCGAGGCGGTGCTCTGAGTCAAGTCTGAAGATAAGACACAGAACCCTCAACACCCCAGACTCCGCTCGCCCTGTTCCTCAAAAGGGCGGAGTCAATATGATCAGTCCCCTAGATCTGGACCCAAGGGAGGAATTCCAAGATAGAAGGGTAAGTCCCATTGAAGAACTAGAGAAGGTCCAAATTGGCGAAGCAACACACCAAACAACCAACACAGGAACATCTCTGCAGCCAGAAGAGAGAGAAAAGATCCTGGCGACACTAAAGAGAAACATAGATCTATTCGCATGACATCCGTCAGACATGCCAGGAATAGACGAGACAATCATCACACACAAACTGTCTATTTCCCCCGAGACAAAACCCGTCTCGCAAAAGAAAAGAAAAGTCGGCGCGGAAAGAAGGGCGGCCATCATTGAGGAAGTAACAAAGTTAAAGGAAGCAGGATTCCTAAAGGAAATCAAATACCCATCCTGGTTAGCAAACGTCGTGATGGTGAAGAAGGCGAATGGAAAATGGAGAATGTGTGTGGATTTTACAGACTTGTACAAAGCATGCCCAAAGGATCCCTATCCTTTACCCAACATTGACAGACTGATAGACGGGGCATCAGGATACAAGATGCTCAGCTTCATGGATGCATATTCAGGGTACAACCAGATCAAGATGAACCCCACCGACGCTCCCCACACAGCGTTAATTATGACCAACACTTGCAACTATTTTTACAACGTCATGCCATTTGGCCTAAAGAATGCAGGAGTCACATACCAGAGATTGATGGATAGGGTATTTTCCGAGCAGATAGGAAAAAATTTGGAGGTGTACATTGATGATATGGTAGTGAAAACTACGGAAGCAAGCGAACACGATCAAGATCTAGGCAACATTCTCGCCTCAGTAAGGAAATACAACATGAGGTTAAACCCTTCCAAGTGTTCATTTGGAGTACAGTCAGGCAAATTCCTAGGGTTCATGTTAACTAACAGAGGAATAGAGGCGAACCCGGACAAATGTCAGGCGATCATAGACATGGGGAGCCCTACATCAGTCAAAGAGGTACAACAGTTAACAGGAAGGATTGCAGCATTGTCGAGGTTTTTATCTTGTGCAGGAGAGAAAGCATTTCACTTCTTCTCCACACTTCAGAAAAGTGAGAGGTTCGTATGGAGCACTCAGTGTGAGGAGGCCTTCCAAAATCTGAAAACATTCCTGGCCTCGCCTCCAATCCTCACTCGCCCAGAGAAGGGTAACACCCTGTATCTATATCTCGCCGTTTCGGATAAAGCTCTCAGCTCCGCATTGGTACAGGAAATAAAGGGAGAAGAGAAGCCCATCTACTTTGTCAGTAGAACATTCAAAGGAGCGGAAGCTAAGTACCAAAAAATTGAAAAACTCTCACTAGCAGTAATAGTGACAGCGAGGAAACTAAGACAGTATTTTCAATGCCACAAAATCGTGGTAAAAACTGATTACCCCATCAAGAATGTGTTGAGAAAACCAGACTTGGCAGGAAGAATGGTGGCATTGTCAGTAGAATTGTCAGAGTTTGACATAACCTTCTCTCCAAGAGGCGCAATCAAGTCACAAATACTAGCAGATTTCGTGCTGGAACTTACGACGCCAGCAGAGGAAAATAGTGAACAACCTTGGACTCTATCAGTTGACGGAGCCTCTAACATCAGAGGAAGTGGAGCCGGAGTAGTGTTGGAGGGCCCAGATGGAGTCCTCATTGAACAATCATTGAGGTTCGCTTTCAAGGCGAGCAATAACCAGGCGGAGTATGAAGCCTTGCTCGCCGGAATGAAGTTAGCAAAGGAAATGGACATTACAGATCTTAAAGCAAATAGCGATTCGCAATTGGTAACAAACCAAGTGTCAGGAGAATTTCAGGCTAAAGATCCACAGTTAATCAAATACTTGGAGAAAGTACGCAAGTTGGCAAATCATTTCAAATAGTTTGAGTTGGTTTATGTACCACGACAGCAGAACGCAAGAGCCGACTTGTTGTCAAAACTAGTAAGCACTAAAAAGCCTGGAAGCAACAGAACTTTCATTCAGGAAACCATTGCAAGTCCTAGCATCGCTGAAGAGACAGTCATGATGATCATTGAAGCAGAAGATTGGAGATCACCAATCATAAGATACCTTCAAAAAGATGAACTTCCAGCACCAAGAGAAGAAGCATACAAGTTAAAGAGAGCAACAACATGGTACTCCATGCTAGGAGACAAACTCTACAAGAGAGGATTTTTAGGACCCCTCATGCTTTGTGTAAGTCAAGAAGAGGCAAAGGAATCTTAGAAGAGATACATGAGGGATCATGTGGAAGCCACATAGGGGCAAGATCCCTGGCAGGAAAAATACTCAGAGCAGGTTTCTACTGGCCAGAATTACACAGCGATGCAGCCAGATACGTGAAGACATGTGACAAATGCCAAAGATTTGCGAACCTACACTACGCCCAGGAGAACCACTAAAATCCGTTTTATCCCCGTGGCCCTTCTTCATGTGGGGAACGAACATCCTAGGGCCTTTCCCCGCTTCGACAGGACAAGCAAAGTGGATTATAGTGGCAATTGATTATTTCACCAAATGTATAGAGGCAGAAGCCCTCTCAAGCATTTCAGCTGATCAAGTTAAGAAGTTTTACTAGAGAAAGATCATCTGCAGATTTGGACTACCCAAATACATTGTCTCAGATAATGGAACTCAGTTTGCAAGCGAAAAAGTAGTCCAATTCTGCAATGGGAAAGGTATTCAGAACACTTTCATTTCTGTAGAGCACCCTCAGGCCAACGGACAAGCAGAATCCGCCAATAAGGTAATCTTGAGAGCAATCAAAAGGAGAATTACAAGCAAAGGCGAGGGCTGGGTCGCCCACCTTCTACCAATCCTCTGGTCATATCATACCACGCCCCAATCCTCAACGAGCGAGGCCCCTTTCACTATGGTATATGGAACCGACGCCATGATCCCAGCAGAAATAAACCCCCCAAGCTGGCGTAGAGATACCCTCACCCTGGAAGAAAATTCAAAAGCATTGGAAGAGAACCTAGATTTGTTGTAGGAATTAAGGGACAAAGCCCACTTTAGGGAATTCGTTTCCAAGCAACGAGCAGCCGGAAGGTACAACACTAGAGTTATAGCAAGGAGATTCAGAGAAGGAGACTTAGTTCTCAAAAGACCTATGGGAAAGGACAAGGGAGGAAAGTTAGCAGCAAACTGGGAAGGCCCCTTCAGAATCAACGAAGCATTCGAAGGAGGAGCGTACAGACTGGAAACGATGGAAGGAGAAGTCCTACACAGAACATGAAACGTGGCTAATCTCAGGTTTTATTACAGTTAACTGCCACATAAAGCAAGAAAAGCAGCGCCACGGCGTACAACATTTTAATGTTATTTTATGATTAAGTCACTGCACATGTATGATCAAAATGTACTAAAATCTTTCATTCCAATTAATAAATAGCGGCGGGACACTCTTTTCTCCTATGAAAATAGGAGTTTTTATTGAGGCCCACCGTTTTAAAATTTTTGGTTTTGTGAAGAATTGACATATATGCTTGTGGCACGACCGAAAAAGAAAAGAAAAAACGAGTTGAAACACCATGGCGTTATCCGTGAATCTTACGAGTATGAAATGTCAGAAATAGAAACGGCGCTATCCGTAAATCTTACGAGTTGGATACAACGGAAACGAGTTGAAACACCATGGCGTTATCCGTGAATCTTACGAGTAGGAAACGTCAGAAATAGAAACGGCGCTATCCGTAAATCTTACGAGTTGGATACGACGGAAACGGGTTGAAATACCAAGGCGTTACCCTATAAACTTTTCAGTGGGGGGCGTCCAGAAAATTAAAATCAGGTTGAAAATCCTAGGCGTTACCCTTTAAACTTTTCAGTTGGGGGCGTCGAGAAAATTAAAATCAGGTTGAAAATCCTAGGCGTTACCCTTTAAACTTTTCAGTGAGGGCGTCCAGAAAATTAAAATCAGGTTGAAAATCCTAGGCGTTACCCTTTAAACTTTTCAGTGGGGGGCGTCCAGAAAATTAAAATCAGGTTGAAAATCCTAGGCGTTACCCTTTAAACTTTTCAGTGGGGGGCGTCCAGAAAATTAAAATCAGGTTGAAAATCCTAGGTGTTACCCTTTAAACTTTTCAGTGGGGGGCGTCCAGAAAATCAAAGTATGGTTGAAAGTCCAAAACGTTACCCATAAAGCTTACGAGTTGGGAACGGAGAAAAGAAAAAGAAGTACATATCAAAATGTCAAGGCGTGACCTATCAGAAGGGAGACACCCAAAAAGAACGTTACAGAAAACAAATAAAGGTAACTCAACATATATTATTTTGGTTATTTATTTCATCGTAAAGGCAGGTAGGATTACTGTCCAAAGAATCATGAAGAAAGCGCGCAAAGCAAATAGACTAAAAGGCAACAGAAACAGCGACAAAGTCATTCAAAATCTGATTTCATTCATTGAAGTTAGGATACAAATTCAAAGAAAACTACATCAAATTTGGATACAAATTCAAAGAAAATTACATTAGATTGCGATACAAATTCAAAGAAAACTACATCAAATTCAAAAGGATGTGCGAAGTATTAATACAATAAGCATCAACACTCGCATAATCCAAAAGGACCCCACAGTTCCTGGCATTATATTTCCACTTTTGCCCAGGTGAACCAGGGGACCCTGATCCATCATCCTCACCCACAAGAGGTATCACTTAGAAGATTTCATCTTCGAAGATTTCGGCGTCTTCGCCGCGGATTCCACAGTGATCTGGGAACCTTCTTCCTCGCCGAGAGGAGATCCATAAGCATAATACTCCTCAGGAACGTAAGTCTTCAAGAACTCAGCATAATCTTCATCAATATCATCAGAACTTGAAGAACTTGGCGAAACAGGAAGGCTTTTCGCCTTAACCTTCCTTAACGCTTTGGTACGTCTGGATTTGGAAGCAGATGCATCCAATTTCTTCTTACCCTTCTGGGATTTAGACCTCTCAACGACGTCTTTCTTAGAACGATTCCTATCCATCTCAGAGTATTAAACGAAGAAGAAAAGAGATAGCAATATAGAGATTGTGGTTATGAAAGGAGAAGGATAACAATATTTATAAGCAGAAACCAAAGAAACCTAGCATAAATAACTGCATCCGGAAATAAATGAGGAGACAGTTACAACCACCGCAATAAAGGGGATTGGCCGGTTCAACAGGCGTGCGCAAAAATCAAGGAAGACTCAACGGAAAATTCTGACCGGTCAAAACATAGGAAATCACGCCACATGGGGCGTTACCTTGTATGAAGCCATAAAACTACGCCTAATCTCGCCACTCAGCAAAGGTTAGAAAAAAACGTACATACAATTGAGACGACAAAGTATAGCAGTTAATATCAAATCAGAACGAAGCAGAGAAAGTGAAAATAAAGAGCATCTATTAAAGCAAAAAAAGCCTCAGAAGGGCACCCAAATATTGTCATTACAAAGTAAAACAAGCCCACGCAGGGGCGATCATCAACATACATCAAGCCCACGCAGGAGCAACCATCAAATAACAACAAACAATAAAATCAAACATAAAGGAGAAGAAGGAAGAGATTATTCCTCAGCAGGCGACGCTTCATCAGGCGATTCTTTGGTCGATGTTTCATTGTCTGGCGAATCCTGGACTATTTCAGCAGGAGCAGGAGACACCAATTTGTCGCCCTCTACAACCAGCATAGCATCTGCCTTACCAAGAAGATCTTTATCAATATCAGGGAAGAGAACCTTCACCTGATCCAGCGCAAGCCATCTTTCTCAGACTCCGACTTCGCCTTCTCCTGCCTCAAAGTGGCCAATTCACTAAGAGCCGCCTCATTTTCTTTGGCCAGGGCTTTAATGCGTTCATCCTTAGTCTCGACCACAGACTCATGATCCTTCTTAGCCTTCGCCAACTCCTCTCTGTGCTTCTTGGTCAATTTGGCGACCTCCTCCTCATTCTTTTCCTTCAAGGCCTTCACATCGCCCTCACATCTCTCCTTAGCAGCCTTCACATCTTCCTCAAGGGTAGCCAGGTTCTTCTCCACCAGAGCCGCTTTCTCTTTGGCATTAGAAAGTTCAGCTTTCTAGCGGGACGCCAAAGCATAGTTCAAAAGAAGGCCCTTGAGTTCATAGCCGAGAGCCAACCTCATCAGTTCTTCAGACCCTGTAGTATCAAAGCGAGCGGAATTCCCCGCCATATCCACCAACCTCGCCAGGAATGCCTCAGGATCAAAGAGAGGATCCCAGGGCGAAGCCCCTCCAGTCTGGCTCGCCTCGGCAATTAACTTCTCAGCTGCAGGAGAAGCCTCTATTACCGGATCTTCAATTTCGACCAAGTCTTTATGCGCCTCCGTCATATCCACATCCTTCCTCGTCTTCCGAGACAAGATTCTCGACTTCTTCTTGGCCGGAGACTTAACCTCTCCTCCAGCATTAGCAGCCTGACCAACTGCAGCAGGATTAGGACCAGAAGCCTTCACTTGGATGCTGGTTCGAGCGTCACCACCCTTTCTCTTTTTCTTTTCCACCTCGCCAATCTCCAACTGATTAAGGGCGTCCACAGTATCACTAGCTTTTTCCTTCTCAGCCTGGGCCTTCCTCGCACTCGCCTTCTCTAAGAACTGAACTCTTTGAGCAGGAGTAAGAGTCGACATATCTTCTACAAAAGAAAAAGAGAAAGTTAGCCACATAGAATTAACGAAAAGCGATAAAGGACGTATCATGTAAAAGGGCGACGAAATTCACGAAGTGACTTACTGAGATATTTTTCTAGAACAGCGGGAGCACGATCGGCGTCTAAAAGATCCTTAGGGCTCATCTGGTTTAGAGATTCCAGATAAGCCACTGAATCCCTCTCAAAATCACTCAGCCTTTCATATACGGCGCCCCTAATCAATCTAGGGCTGGTCGTCCAATGAAAGGGAAAAAGGGGAGTATCATCATCAGCATACATTACACCCCGGCAACCTTCTCCGCCTCGCACACGCACAAAGGCCTCCTTATCGTTCTTATAGTTGGAACTATACAGAGTAAACAAACCCCTATTGGGCTGAGCACTCAAGGAAACAGCGTTATTGGGAAACAAACTCTTTATGTGGTAGAAAGAAAAGAAGACGGCTACAGAAGGCTCAGAAATGTCAAGACCAAAGCAAACCAGCTCAAAGGCTTTAATGAAAGACCAACTATTAGGGCTAAGTTGAATGGGAGCGACATTAAGGACCCTAAGCATTGACTTTTGAAACTCGGTGAAAGGGAAATACTGGTGAAAATCTTCTATGAACCTAGTGTACATATAGAAAGAAGTTGGCTCAGAGCGAGGCACGCCGGTCACATACTCGCCCTAATTCACCGACTCTAATACGACGTCAGCTTCATTAAAGGTCCCGGAAACATCGTATAACTCTCTGAACTTCGCCACGTCCTCAGCACTTTGATAGGTTGAAGAAACCTCCATCGCCACAACTTCTAACCCTACAGCAACTAAGGCAAGCGACTCGTCTCTTCATTTTCCTGTGAAAGACGAAGGAGAAATTAGAACACAATCACTACTGTGTCCACTGCTACTGCTACTGCTACTGCTACTACTATCATCACTATTAATACTCTCAAATTCGCTAGAACTGAAGGTTTCCCCCATAACTTCGGCAAAATAGCCACTATAGTTGAAAGAGCCATCAGGCCTAGTGAAGTGTTTACGAATCTGACGCTCTAAAGGAGAACCAACAACGAGAGGACGAGGAGGATCCCTCTCATTTGCGTCGCTAAAATCTCTCAAAATAACCATTTTCTGGAAATCCTAGAAATCTGATCGCGAAATCGAAAATAGAAAACAAAAAAAAAAGAGAAAAATAGCAGTTATACCTGGTTACTAAGGGACGGTTACCACTTGGAGAATCAAGGAGAACGTGGTTGGCGGGAAACTCGCGAAGGAAGTGGAGAGCGGTTACTAGCAAGTTACGAAGAATTTCCCGTAATGCAAGAAAGCGAAGAACAGGAGAGAAATTTCTTCAAGTGTTTGATAGAAATAGAGAAAATAATGAAGGAAAAGCAACGTATATATAAGATCAAAGCATCGGTTGAGAAAATAAGCATCGATTGAAAAAATAATTTTGAAAAGTCGAAACGTATCGAAAAAGTAAAGTACTGCGATGACTGACGCGTGTCCTGAGGCGAGGTGCAATCTCGACCGCACCTGAGGTCACGCCTAAAGGCGAGGTGAAGTACAAAAGGTACAATTTTTCTTTAGAAATAAAAGCTTCATTGATCACGGAGTAAGGAGTACAACATTGAGGAAAATAGAAAACACAAAATACAAAGGTCCCAAGGTACAATGCAACTAAGAAAGCAGGAAATCCTAAACACTAAGAAAAGAAACTACTTAGGCGACAACATAGGCCGCCTCGACGGTATCAGCCTGCAAGTCTTCAATCTCACTCTTGTATTTCTTGGCGACCTCCAGATCAGGGCAAATTTTGTCTTGGTCGTCATGCAACCTATCCACTTTCTCCCTAAGGCGACGTCATACTCAATATCCAATTGAAGGTTCCTTTTCCTCTTCATCAATGGACGAAGTTCCTTCTCCAGTATTTCGATACGGTTCTCAACGGCCTCTTCAGCAGACAGGTTGAGGTACAATGACTCTTCTTGCAGATCAATGCTCTCCTTAGTGACAGCTATTTTCTTATCTTGCGTATCCTCAAGGGCGGTGTAGCATTCGAAAACTGCATTGGTGGTTTCAATAAAAGCAGCATCCTTCTCCAACCTCTTGGACAACTCCAAGGCCAGCTCCAAGAAGACTTTCTGTTCGTCAGTTAGACGCCATTTGTAATTGTTAAGCTCTTCAACGTAAATCTGGAATTCCCCCACATTGTCCAAAAGTTCATCAATATTCTCCTCAGCTTTGTCTCTCACTCGCTTAATAGCAGGCATAGCAGGCGATTCTAACACAAGGATGGTGTTATCCATACTTTGAAAATGGCAAAAGCACAGAAGTTAAAAGATATGAGGAAGATATGAATAAGACTCAAGATCGTAATAGGGGTTATTTATAATGAAATGGCGATGCGCACGAAGGCAAGCAGTGGGCGGTTACCCCCCACGATCACCACGATCATAGCGACCATTACAATCACCACTTCACCTCTTTGAGCCTCGTGCTTGGGGGGCTGTGGACTGGACAAAGGCCCAAAAATAAATGGTATAGGCCCAATGATCAAATGGCCCAATTGCACAACCCATCAAATTCAAATAAACAAACTTGGCGGGAAAGCAAGGCAGAGGCGACACGCCACATGGACGGCGCCCTCGCCTCATGTACAACTACCCCTATGAAGACCCAACATGTGCATCTCGCCATATACGGAGATAACCACCCTCTATTATCACGATCACCACCGAAACAGGAGCATAACCACCCATCACCACCACGTGGGAGACGGAGGAGGAAGAAGAAACCGCCTCGATCATGGGGTATCCATGATCGTGGTACTCCATAACTGTTACCTATAGAAATCTATAAATAGGAGCTTATGCTTCATTGTAAAGGGTTCACAAATTTTTCATCATTTATGGAATTACTCATTTCCCACATACGATCCAATTATTTATCACCCCCCTTATTTGTTCACTAGAACAAGTATCAATAGATTAGTTATCTATACTCGTAAATATAGTTCTAGTCCATTTTAATCTTTGCATAAAATTTAATCTTAGATTAGGATGTTCCTTCTTGACGTTATATACAAAGATAATTAAGTATTTTGTATTTTTTGTCCTTTTTTTCTTGAGGTATTTTTTTTGTCCTATTTGATTTAATGCAATTGGTTTGATATTGATAATTTTTTTTGAGCTCTTAATATTGATAATTTATATGTTTACAAGAATAAGAATGATTATTTTTTTAAGAAAATTATATGCAATTTAAATCGAAAATTTTAAAAAAATAAATTATTAAAGGGCCACTTTTATATTTTGCACAGAGCCTCCAAAAACTCGGAGATGCCTCTGCTCATGGCACTAGTTAAGGATACCAAAAAAAGAAAATTCTGTATAGAAAACAACATTTTTTTTATTTTTAGAGGTTAACTATACAATTTCTAAGAAAATTTTACTATATTTGCTTCCTTACATAGTGCCGCGGGGGCATTAGTTAACATTTTCCTTCTTTAAAGATAAATATTTATTTTACACGAACTATCATACTTCATAGACTTCTCAAACATCAAAGATGCAACAAAGGTAAAATTAAAAGCTTCTTTTACTCTCTTATCCAAATTCACATGAAAAAAAATTGTAATATCCACTTTGACAAATAAAAGAAAGTTAGAAAAGTAGAAAAAACAAAGAATATATCAATAAAAAAAGTAGTGCTAAAATATTTCACCAATCTAAGAGTAACCTAAGTCACTATATATAAATTAATAATTAGTGAAAAGATGATGAGAAAAAACTTATAGGGTCATGCTAAATAGTGCCCCCGGAGCACTAATTAAGGATACCAAAACAAGTAATTTTTGTATTGAAAATAGTGTTCTTTATCTCTTCAAAATGTCAATTACACAAATTCAAAGACCAATTTACTATATTTGGTTCTTTAACTAGTGCCCCTGGGGCATTAGTTAGCATTTTCCAAACTTATATAGTACCAAATTGAAGAGTGATATTTAATAGTGGCTTGAGGAAAGTGTTGAGGACCGAAAACTTAATTTCTTACTACAAATATTTAGCATTTGTGCACTAAATCACATATTTATACACAAAAATGGTTAAGAATAGGAAAAATTAGAAGTTCAAAGATTTGTATGATAAAATTATCATTAAATATTATAATAAAACTATAGAATAAATAACCACAGTTATAGTTAAGGAATATAAAAGAGTAGTAGTTTAAAAGTTGGTGTGACAAAGTTATTTTTAAAAAAATATTAGGAGAATAGTAATTAATTAATAAAAAATGTAACATCTGAAAGATAAATTTTTCTTAATTCATGTATCATCATATAATTCAATTTAGTGGAAAGTTAAGATAAATAATGCAAAACAAATGTAAATTATACAGTCTCTTGCAATGACATTTTTTTATCGATTCTTATCTCATCATGCATTAAATTGATTTAGTGGAGAGTTGAGATCTTATTGGGCAGCTTGTAACTGTTCTCAAATCTTTTTTTTTTAACCAAATCAATTCGACATGTTATATTGTTCTCGTATCATAGAAAATTCTATTCATGCAACATGACAACTAATTTGTTGAGGATTTTTTTTAACCATAGAATTTTTTACTAAAATTTGACAGACTCAAACTCAAGTCTACACATAGAAGCAAAAATGTCAATATATAAACAAATTCACTTTTTTTTTTTGAGGATTTCTCTCGCTCTCTCTCTCTCTCTCCATACTATGAAAATGAGAGTATGGATAAAAATTTGTGGTTGTGGTTAGTGAATATTGCTTATAAAGATTATAGATGGTTACAATTTCTATTTCTATTTCTTTTATCATTATTGAATACTCCCTCCGGTCTCATATATAATAATACTCCCTCTACTTCAATTATTAAGTTTTATGACATTATTCCAATTTCAACCAATAAATGCAATGTTTTACATTTTCCAAGAAGATATAATGTGTTTTTTCTCCTCGGTTAATGTATTTTAACTACTTTCTTAAAGGAAGAGCTTTTTTGAAAATTTTCTTATATACAAGACTAGAGGGAGTATATTGATTGTAAAGAATTTCAACGATCATGAGGTTTAACTACTCTTCAACCAAAAGACATAACCATTACTTTGGAGAATGAATAGACAAATGGTATCAAAATTGATGATACGATACCTTATTTAAGGTATCATATCATCAATTTAATGTTGCCATTTTATATATATATAAATTAAATAGAATTGATCACTTGCTAAAAATGTATGATACCAAAAGTAGGGATGACAATGGGTAGGGTATGGGTAGAGTACTATAGTCCCCATCCCCATACCCGCGGTTTGAAAAAATACCCGTACCTGTAACAGCCCGTTTTTCAAAGGCCAAAAAGTCAATATTTTTTTTTTCTTTTTCAACTAACACTCAGAGTGCGCATAGAATATTTTTCAATGAGCCGGCATTCAAATACACAGAAGGACTCATTACCATAAGGTGCTTCGACAAGCAAAGTGTATTCCTGAATAATTACAATCCAAGTCTAAGTATTCAAATACTTACAACAAAACAAGTTAGAATCCTATGCCTAAACCCAAAAAGCACGGTGTACAACCCACACCGGCGCATAGTCTAACTAAGCTAAAGCTCTAACCACTCACTGGGCCTGGAACAGCCACCGTCGTCACCACGACCTAACCCATCATCTGGGTGGGATGAGCCCGCAAATGAAAGAAAGGGTCACCACAAAATATATAGTATGTATATATATAACCGGTGCGAAAGATTGTACACATAACAATAATTCCACAAAACACAAGAGAAAGCTCTTAACCAACAAAGCAATTCCCACCAACGGGTTCATATAAGCAATGCACACATAGCCTATAATGCAACCTCTACAATGCGTGGTACTAACCCTAGCTACCACAATGCATGAGCTCCAGAACTATAGGTCCAACCCCTACTAAAACACCAACGAAATCACAAGGTTAAGGTGGATCCACTCCCGCAATCACACCCCATGGTCCACTCCCGCAACCATGTATCGACTCAACAAAATCACAAGGATTAAGGTGGATCCACTCCCGCAATCACACCCCATGGTCCACTCCCGCAACCATGTATCGACTCAACAAAATCACAAGGATTAAGGTGGATCCACTCCCGCAATCACACCCCATGGTCCACTCCCGCAACCATGTATTGAACTCAATAAAACCCTATAAGAATCAGGTGGGTCCACTCCCGCAACCACACCTCGTAGTCCACTCCCGCCACTACGCACTAACAATGCATGAGCATACGATTCCCCATGTATACTAATGCAACAAATACATACCTCCCTAGCATATGTAAACCATCCCAACAACATACATACATATGCAATCATATGTAACAAACCACAACCAACATACATACATTTCCAATCATATGTATTCACCCACATGTTCATACATACATCTCCAATCATATGTAAAACAACGCACATATTGTAAACACTTTCTCATCACGAGAATACATAACACATACATGCCAAACACACAAACACGCATCACCGAAAATAACCAACAAACATGTTATAACTCAGTGAAAAGACAGAAATAAAGTGATGCCCTTACCTCAGCAAGCTTCCACAATTAAAACTCGCTCAACTCCACAATTCTACAATTCGCGCTTCCTAAAATATAAGCAGCGTACAATCAATAAAATACTCCCAACGTATCCTATCGAAACGGAACTCATTCTCTAAGTTCTAGGGAGGCTTAAGGTACTTTCTAACACTCTCGGATAGTGATTTCGAGTCCTCCCCATAGTGATTAAAAATTCACGAAGTTAATTGCACTATTTCTCGCTACGCGAAAATATTTTCGTTTCAAAACAAACTAAGAAACACTTTGATTCCTAACTCCAAGGCAATCAATTTTCACATACTAAAACCATTTGAAAACAAACCAAAAACTCTTTGAAAATTTTCACAAAAATAAAAGTTTACTTGCGCCACAAGTCAAACACACTATTTTTGCCATAAGAAATGCATTTTGTTTTCAAAGCATACTAAGAACCAATATTGTTTTCAACCCTAAACAAATCATTTTCACACAACAAACTCATTTGAAAACAAACGAGAAACTCTTCAAAAATATTCAACAAAAATCAGAGTTTTCTTGCATCGCAAGTTTTCAAGTTTTTCTTGCCAAGTAAAACCATATGCTTCTACTCTTCTAAAACTATAACCATATACTACCTCAATGATCAAGTTCTCCACATTATGGACTTTAAAAATTTTGAAATCTTTTTCCCTTCTCCTCAATTGGCCACGGCCAAGAATGTGAAAAACACCTAATCACTCAAAAATTTTCAATTCCAAAAGCATGGTAATATCTTATAATACCCCAAAATCATTTATCCGAACAATCCAAAACATTTTAGGTCGAATCGCAATTTTCGACAATTCTCAATTTGGTTTTCCGAAGGCAAAAGCAACTCATTTTCTTTTCTAACAAAACCATAACCAATCAAACTTTTTAGACTATGATCATGGCCACACAATTGTCTTAGAACAATCTTGAAATTCAAAACAAAATTCCCCTAAACATGTTCATCAACTACTCAAGAACACCAAATAAATTATTTTCTTATTTTTCAAAACAAGTTCATAAACAAACATCCATTTTGCCACAAAGCTCAAAACTAACATCAAAAATCAAATCTCAAAACAAAATTCAAGTTTATGATCTTTTCAAACTATTTCTTCAAACCCTTAACCAAAATTTGTGAAAACTTTAAATAAACCATGGAAATCATCTCCTACTTCACTCATATGTACTAATTAACTCTCATGAACACTTCTATTAAACCAACAACTAATTAAAACATGTTCTAATAATTTTCTTCTCAAGAACACAATCTAACAATTCATCAAATTCTATGAGTTTGTCTAGCTAAGGAAAGGAAGGAAGCTTAGTTACCTTAAGAAGATGATGATCCTTGCAAGTCCTATGATCCAACAAGCCTAAAATCCAAGCTTTTGGTGAGCAAATGGAAAAGTTCTTGGATGAAGAACAAGGGTGGAAAGCCACGGCAAAACAAGAAGGAAAATGAGTGAAATTGTGATTTTTCTTAAGTCTTTTTAATGACCAAAAGTCATGGTCTTGTTGCATGTGGACCATTAGATCAAATAGTGTAAAGTTTCTAATACTTAATCCTAGCCCTTGGATCAATCCGAGTCTATCTACTTTAGATATTTCCCATAACCTCATACAACGAAACGCACGCTCAATTCTCGCGCATCGCGACGAACGAAACTCGCAAAAACAGAAAACCTACAGAAAGAACGTCTATCGTTTTTCCATTCCAAAACTTATCGCCGAATCTTTTTCCGCGACTGTAATTTTCTTCCATACCTTAGAAAATTAATCTCAGGACATATCCTAACTCACACAGATATATGAAACTTCCATCTAAATTTCTACGAAATTCAAAAGCCGTAAAATTTTACATCAGCGGGTAAAATTCCTACTCGTTTTTCCAAAAGCGAGAATAATCCAAAACTCGTTATTCTGACTACACATAAACCTTCTTATACTCAAAAGAAGACTACAAGACAAAAGTCTGTGCCTTTACAGCGCACGAGCACAAAACAGGCTCAATTACAGCAAAAATCCTAATATCGCGACAATACTCATGAAATCGCTTCGCCAAAAACCCTAAAAACTTAGCCGACACTAAAGTTCCTTAGGAAAACTGTACAGTGAAATCTTGGGTCTTATAGTACCCATCCCCACACCCGCGTGGGTGACACTCTTTGTCCCCGTCCCCATACCCTATGGGTACTTAAGTACCCATACACGTACCCGTTACCCGCATTTTTGCTAAAAATAAATTGATCAATGATAAAATATCATATCATTTTAATATAATTAAAAAAAATTTAAAGATTTTAATGTTGACTCATGAAAATTATGAACAAAATT
Organism: Trifolium repens; assembly: GCA_030408175.1. Taxonomy (NCBI): domain Eukaryota; kingdom Viridiplantae; phylum Streptophyta; class Magnoliopsida; order Fabales; family Fabaceae; genus Trifolium; species Trifolium repens. The sequence goes on along the minus strand of CP125845.1, from coordinate 31,548,727 downwards.
ATTAGTAATATCATGTTAAAGTTCATTTATCTATAAATTGACATATTTGGATTATGTTATGTGTAATAGTATAAATGAATATATGTAAATCAATTTTAAAAAATATAACATTATATATTATTATATAATAATATAATTAAAATGAATAAATATATACTATGTGGGTATATGGGGTGGGTACTAAGGTACCCGTACACGCACCCATACCCGTTCAATTTTGTGGGTAATTACCCATACCCATACTCGTACCCATTGCGGGTATTTTTTGTGGGTACCCACTGGGTATGGGTAAATTGCCATCCCTGTCCAAAAGTGGTATCACCATTGAAGCAAATTATGTATGAGCTGCATAATTATTACATAGCATTGTAGGGACACTTTTTAGTGATATATGATACTCAAAATGGTATCACCATTGGAGATGCTCTTAGGATTCAGTCACAAAAATAATCACCATCCCTAGATGTTTCAGTGTTTTTTGAGTACATTATTTGAAATCCTTAGATATGTCCAATGAATGTGAAAGTGGTAGACAATATATATATTTATATAGTCTCTATTTAGTCTTGACTAATCTCCGCCAGGGAATCTGTAAGGCACACAAAGGTAAGTTCTTCCATTTCAATCGAGTTTTCTCCATATACATGAGTCATGAATCGAACTCATGGCCACATGTTTAAGGGGACCAAGACTCTTACCATTTAGACCGATTCATTGTTGGTAAAGCTTCTTAAATACATTGAAGGTTGGATTAAGAAACTAAAAACATTTAATAAATGTAGCATTTTAGAGATTAAAGATGTATTAAAATAGGATCATGTTAAACAGTGCCCCCGGAGCACTTGTTAAGCATACCAAAAATAGAAATAAAAGATAAAATTAATATTGATAAAAAAAACTTTTTACATTCTCGATGCATTGAATACACAAATCCCAAGATAGAATTTTCATATTAATATGCTTAACTAGTGCCCCAGGGGCATTGTTTAGCATTTTCCTATATGATACATTGAACAATATGTCATTAAAGACTGTGTATTAATTAAAGGTTGACCGAAAACACTAAATGTATTAGATTGGAAAGTTAAAATGACAAATAATAAATATAAAAACCATTAAAGTCATTAAAGTGGATGGATTGGAAAATGATGCGTGGAGTAGTGTGTCATTAAAACCTATGTGTTTATCATAAATTTCTTAGAAGCGTCAAAGAAGCAACATTAAATGTAGCATTTTAGAGATTAAAGATGTATTAAAATATGATACATTGAACAATATGTCATTAAACAACGTGTATTTAAAGGTTGACCGAAAACATTAAATGTATTAAATTTGAAAGTAAAAATGACAAATAATAAATGTAAAAATCATTAAAGTCATTAAAGTGAATGAATTGAAAAATGGTGCGTGGAGTAGTGTGTCATTAAAGCCGATGCATTTATCATAAATTTCTTAGAAGCGTCAAAGAAGCAACATAACTTATAACTAAGTAAACCAACATATTGGATCAAGTGGTTAATGAATTTCATCAAGGGACGGATCGTTCGAGAGAACTCGAGTTCGACTTGTGTGGAACAAATTATTGGCTATGTTTTATTTATCTCGCGATCAAACTTCGAATTACAAGGAGTCCCTTCTCCTAAAAATCGATAGTTAACACAAACAAAAAATATAATTGATATCTTGGAAGTTGTTGCTATTTTATCGAGATTTAGGAAGGGAAGTCAATACAGAAAATAGCAAATGGTATACATCATTTTCCAAAGCAAAACAATGCAATGCCATTAATGACAATTACGATGACCTCACTTATATACTTAAGTTTGTGTTTGTTTATAAGAAAAATTGTGACGAGAGAGAAGAAAATGTGAGAAATATAGTAAATTTGATGTAGTGTTTGGTATAAGAGAAAGAGAAGAAAAAGAAATGTGTTTGATTTTTAAAATGACCAAATTATCCTTTTACTAGACAATTTATATTATTTAAATTGAATCACGTTTTTTATAAAATAAATAAATTGTGCTCACGTGTATCAATTGTGAAGAATATGGATACTAAACCTAAATTATTTTGGACCTGTGTCATGTAACAATGAAGAATGGGACAATAGGTAGTATAATAGTCCAGACCCCACCATCTTAGGTGGTTCGACACGGTCACCTCACAATTTTTTCCATTTTTTTTAGTGGAGTTTTTTCCTTCTGTAGGAATCGAACTATGTACCTTGAGGATAAATATATGTTCAATTTATTCTCAATATCAATTGAGTCACTAGCCCAATTGGTAGTGAGAATGAATTGAACATGTACATATAGCTCAATTGATAGTGAGAATAGATTGAACATATATTTATTCTCAGGGTATATGGTTTGATTCCCACAGAAAATAAAAACTCCACTATTAAAGGGGTGACGAAAATCTTGAGGTGGCAGTGTCGAAACCACCTAAAATACTGGGGCCTGGACTATTATGGATAGCAGTGAAAAAAGTGACATTGTTGGTTTTCTCTCTTCGTTACTTCGCATATCACCGAAGAAGAAAAAAACACATGGAACCTACCATATTTTATCTTTCGTCATTGTTTCTTCGATCAACCAAACAAACAAAATTTGCCACTTCTTGTGCAAAACTTAAGAAAAAAGTGTTTAAACTAGGATTTCCAACACTTTAGAAGATTTAAAAATAAGTAATATCACTAACACAACCACATGTGCCATGGAATACAATTTCACATACTTGTCTTCAAGATCTTGTGAAATGGACTACTTAAACTTTTAGGCTTATGGGTCTCACTAATTAGTAATTACATCAAAGGTCCATAGGGTACAATCACATGATTGACCTTGGTATGATATGAATGAACATATTACCTTGAACAAAAGTAACCCCAAAAAATATATAATACTATTACTTTACTTTTTACCATTTAAATCTAAGTAACAAATTGGGTTCATTGGTGGCAACACCTATACACGTAAATCTACAAGTGGATACTATAAAAGATACATAGTGCCATTAGATTTTATTTTATCATGCACATAGCATAGGAAAAGGACATGAATTATACAAAGAGTGCATGGTCCCCACATTTCCACTGACCATAGCAAACAAAGCACGCAATTAATCTTGTATGTCTCTCGTGCATGAGTCGGTAGTCTAGAAATAGTACACGTTCAAAACTCTGAATTTAATTTGGATTTATTAGTAGATCACTATTCAAAAATTTAATAAAACATTGATATAAGAGATAAATTGTCACTGATAGAAATTGTCATAAGTAGATCATTTATTAGTAGATCCTAAGTTCAAAATAGCTATCATATACGGGATAAATTGTCACTGATAGAAATTTAAAAAATTTATCATATAAGAGAAGTTCTAACCAATAACAATTTCAAAAAAACTATTTTATACGGGACAAATTCTAACTAATATATGTTAAATAGAACTGATAACAATTTTAAAATAATTATCATATATATTAAATAAATCATACACGAGACAAATTATGCTACTGATTTCTATAACTCATAACAATTTCAAAAATAACTATCGTATATACTAAATAAATCATACATGGGACAAATTATGCTATTGATTCATATAACTCATAACAATTTCAAAATAACTGTCATATATATATTAATTAAATAAATCATATGTGGGACAAATTATACTACTGATTCATAGAATTGATGATAATTTTAAAATAACTACAATATATATTAAATAAATTATACATGAGACAAATTATGCTATTCATAACAAATAAATTTTAATCAGCAAAGTGTAACTTCTAAAAATATACGTGTAACGTTACCACCCGTCCGATAGGACGGGTTACCTACTAGTTAAGCTATAGGTACCATAGCACCACTACTATGATCAAACCTCAACCATTCAATCATTGTGTTGTGTATGTTGTACTATAAATTAGTGTCTTTGGGTCTTTAGTTCAAACCACCAAAAGCCAAATACTTTACATAAGCCATTTTACCTTGAGAAGAGAACCCACAAAAATTGATGTTAAATAGAGTCATAGTTGAGAAAATTTAGAATAGTGATTTAGTTATAGTTGTGAGAAAATGAGTGCAGAGGATAACAAAAGAAACCCTTCTAGTTTCTCTTCTTCAACAATAGAGAAGGAACAAAACTTTGAAAAACATGGCAACAAAAAGCCCGGAGGATGGAAGGCCATGCCTTTTATTTTAGGTTAGATATTTCTATCTATCTATTTATCCACCGATTCATCTATTTCAAAATATTTTCTACCTAATAAACATTATTTTGTACTTCGTTCGTAACAAAATATAAGCAACAACAGTATCTGTATTTTGTATACTTTGTTGCATATATTTTGTTACAGAGAATCTAATAATTTAGCAAATGTGTAATTTGAATCCACGGAATCTCAAAGCAATGGTTGAGAATATTGTTTAATATTTGTAATTCTATCCTTTTTTGCTTTAGTGGATTCAGATCCGACCTAAAATTTCATAGCTACTTCTTCACATTTGTGTAATCTTACACAAAATATTTCACATCCATTCAATAGAAAATAATTGATTTTTGATTTATTTTTTTTAACTTTGTAATGATACAGGAAATGAAACTTTTGAGAGGTTAGCAGCATTTGGATTGTTTGCTAATTTTATGGTGTATTTGACAAGAGAATTTCATTTGGACCAAGTTCATGCTTCAAACATCCTAAACATATGGAGTGGTCTTACAAATTTTGCCCCTTTACTTGGTGCCTTTGTTTCTGATACCTATGCTGGTCGCTTCCGAACTATAGCTTTTGCTTCATTTTTCTCACTAGCGGTATGTATTATTAATTTCACGATTTAATTCATTTACTGTCGCGCAGTAAATATTTTACATTGTTAGTCAATCATAACTATTAAATTATTAAAAATATTAAATTTTAATTTTTAAAGGACATGTATGATTGATTGTCATTTCTTAACTGTGTAAAAGATTTATTTTATCCTATTGCAAAAAAATAAAATTATCTCTATATCCTATTGCAAAAAAAAAAACCTATTTTATCTCTATCCATGCTTTGTGTAAAACTATTGACTTTTATTATAAATATGATATGATATGATTATTATTATTAGAGTGTTAACGTTTCAATATCCTTAAAAACAACAAAACAAAACTATCTTTGTTGTTGTCACTAATTGACTCTTGAGACTCGGGTAAGATTATATAGTTTGCCATTTCTTAGTACCATGAAGAAGCCACCTTAACTATGGAGCTTTTTTTTTTACAAGAATGAAAGAAAACTATAGAGCTTTTGTTTACATGATTGTTCTTTTTTTAAGTGATTAAAATGAATTATTTCATAGACTTCACATGCAATTGAATTATTGAACTTTTATCTATGATATCATTCTATAAGATGAATATGTCATAGGGTCCGGATGGAGTAGAAAAAAATGGAAGCGATATTAATGCAATTTGGCTATTAAATGCAATTTGGCTAAGTGTTACTTTCATATCTTCGTTGTCGTCCAATTTGGCTATGTGTTACTTTTATTTTTGAAAAGGGCTATGAACTATAGTTGGACCACTTTAACTTAATTAATAATTTAATGTACCATGCTGTTGAGTTAGTAACAATGTGCATTTATGTCAAAATAGTAAACATAATGTCAAAATAGTCTTACTAACAAATGTGGAACAGAATTCATTGTCAAAAAGAATGCGGAACCAAGATTTAAAAAAAAATATCTTAAAATTTTTATGTTTAATTATTTGAAATTTAAACATAATATATTATTTTTTGCTACATCATATAGTACTATTTGTTAGCATTCAACGTTCAATTCAGTAATATTAAAAATGACTAATGCAATCAACTGCGATAGTACCTTGCTAATTTTTTCTTCTGATTTTTAAGTATTTTTAAGATTTATTTCTTCTGATTTTTATTTTAACAATTGCCTTGCTAAATATTTTTATGTTATGAACAATATAAATCAAACATTTTACTATAAATCTAGTAATAAAAATTGGAAGTAGTATTTGATGCACATAAATCTTGTCATAAATCCATTTTCTTACGTGACATCATCGTCTTGTCTTTTATGCATTAACTTTTGGTCAGGCCAGAGGCCACTTCATTTGACTTATAAATCCTCTTCGATCTCTTCTCTTTCAAAATAAATGATATGTTTAATCAAATTTATATTTGTTAATGTAGAACAACTTTAATTATTAATATATTTAATTATTTATAATTAAAAACTTTAAAAATTATATATTTTGAAAGTACTCGTTGAGACAAATTAAATATCTCATTTGTTAATATTTATATGTATATATTAATAGAAAAATACGATCAAAATAGATCATATGAATAGTATACATAGTCAAAATTAAATCATTTATCTCTAAAAAAATTATTATTTTAAAAAAATTATTCACTTTTGAAATTTAGATTCGTTTAATTACAAATTACAAACTTTTAAAAAAAATTAAAATAAATAAAAATGATTTCAAATGAAAAGTCATTTTTAAATAATAAATTATCATAAAATCATATTTAATAAATATACCTGACTGGTCCCTATTGAAAATTGTATAAACAGGGTATGATAGCAGTGACATTAACAGCATGGTTACCACAACTACACCCTCCACCATGTACACTTCAACAAAAGGCATTAAATCAATGTGTCACAGCAAGTTCATCTCATGTTGGATTTCTATTCATGGGACTTATTTTACTAAGCATTGGTTCTTCAGGTATAAGACCATGTAGCATACCATTTGGTGTTGACCAATTTGACCCTACAACAGATGAGGGTAAAAAAGGAATAAATAGTTTTTTCAATTGGTACTACACTTCATTCACTGTGGTATTATTAATCACTCAAACAGTGATTGTTTATATTCAAGATACAGTTAGTTGGAAACTTGGTTTTGGAATACCAACTTTGTGTATGTTTTGTTCCATAATATTGTTCTTTGTTGGAACAAAGATTTATGTTCATGTGAAACCTGAAGGAAGCATTTTTTCTAGTATTGTACAAGTTTTAGTGGCTGCTTTTAAAAAGAGAAAAGTTAAGCTTCCAAATGAGAAAGAAGTTGATGGGACTTTTTATGATCCTCCATTAATTGGGACTGCTATTTTGTCAAAGTTACCTTCAACTAATCAATTCAGGTAAGATATCATATCTCACTCTTTGATTATTGAATGAGTTTCATTTGTTTATTTATTTATTTATTTGTTGGATAGGTACACGTCATTATAATATCATGTTATTTATTTATTTTTAGTAATTACTTTAAAATTAATTTTATCTATTAGTATCAACAAAACTTTAAAGCACTAAATATTTTTCTTATTATTATATGCTAACGTGATCTTTGATACACCTTTTATTTAATGTGTACGGATACATTTGATGATGTGGACAATTGAGATAGATTCACAAATAATATTTGTTAATTAATTTTTCTATATTAAATACTATTTGTGTATCTATTAAAATTGTACACATCAGCAATGTATCGGTACATGTCAAAATAAGATGCGTTCCTGAATGATCACCGCATGATAACTTGTATTTTTGTACCATTAATTATGAAAACAAAAAAGAAAATTTTATATTAAAAAGATTATGTTTTACAATTTTAAAATGTTGATTACACAAATTTCAAAATACACTGTTTTTATTATGAGTTTTTTTAACTAGTTTCTAAGAAATATTGTTATTTAGCATTTTTTTATTATGTATATGGCACGTGTGTGTAGCTTTTTGAATAATATTATTTGCTAGGTAATAATTAAAGTTTTTAGTGCTTGTCCAAAACAAAATAGTTGTTGGTGCTACCACCAACAAAAGTCCGCAAGAAATCTATACTGCTAGTACAACTTAGGCCCCGTTTGGCCCAGCTTAATTTTTACTTTTTATTTTAGCTTAAACGAAATAGAGAAGTATAAAATTATATTTGACACTATTTCTCCTTAAAAGTATTAAAGAAATAAAGTAAAGAAGTAAAAAATAAAGAAAAATGAAGTCAAACACAATTTTTTCCTTCTTTACTATTTTTAAGGAGAAGAAAAAAAGAGGAAAATAAGCCGGGCCAAACGGGGCCTTATTCACCTTTTGGAATTATTATTATACTGCTAGCTATTTTATAAAATAATGTCAACTTTTAAAGATTGAATATGTCTTAAAGAGTTGAGTTTTTATTTTCATTCACCACCAATTTAATCTGTTTCGGGGATCAGTTCTGATATCAATAAATAGTTGAGTTCTTTTGACACACATATTTGATATCAAAATTTAACAATTAATTACATAATTAATATACAATTTGAAATTATGGTTAATTGTATTCCCTAATGTATATTTTAGGGCCTTGGACAAAGCAGCTCTAATAATGGATGGTGATTTAAACTCAGATGGAACCGTAGTAGATAATTGGAAACTCGTCAGCATTCAACAAGTAGAAGAGGTTAAGTGCTTAGCAAGAACTGTTCCTATTTGGGCCGCTGGTATCCTCGGATTCACTGCCATGGCCCAACAAGGAACATTTATTGTGTCACAAGCTTTAAAAATGGACCGACACCTCGGACCAAATTTCCAAATACCAGCAGGTTCGCTCGGAGTCATATCATTAATCGTCATAGGTTTTTGGGTTCCATTCTACGACCGGATTTGCGTGCCATCACTAAGAAAAATCACAAAACATGAAGGGGGCATCACTCTCCTCCAAAGAATTGGAATTGGAATGGTGTTTTCTATTATATCAATGATTGTAGCTGCATTGGTTGAAAAAGTTAGAAGAAATATTGCACATTCTAATCCAAATCCACTAGGAATTACTCCAATGTCAGTAATGTGGTTATTCCCACAATTGATTTTGATGGGTTTTTGTGAAGCATTCAACATAATTGGACTAATTGAGTTCTTCAATAGACAATTTCCGGATCATATGAGAAGTGTTGCTAATGCTTTCTTCTCTTGCTCTTTTGCTTTGGCTAATTATGTTAGCAGCATATTGGTCACAACAGTTCATAATGTCACTGGAACACATAGCCATCCAGATTGGTTGACAAATGATATCAATGCTGGAAGGCTTGATTATTTTTACTACCTTTTAGCTGGGATTGGAGTTCTCAACTTGGCTTATTTTTTGTATGTTTCTCAAAGATATCATTATAAGGGAAGTGTTGATATCCAAGAGAAACCTCAAGATGTGGAGTTAGGTTCAAAAGGAGAATTAGATTATTATGCTACGAAAAATGAAGATTCTAAATAAATTATGTACAAAATATTAAAAATAATTATCCCTGCCTTTAGTTCTAAGTTGAGATATGTAATATTACCTTCTTTCTTAAATATAAATAGTTATTTTCAATGTTCTTGTGTTTTTTTTTTTTTGAAAAAAATTTCAAATGCATTAATTATTTTTTTACCAGCATATTATTAATTATTAATAATGTTACATTTACCTATGCATTTGTTTGTAATGAATATTATGATAAAAATATTAACTAATTATCTCTTCTTGAGGATTATATATTATGTGAATTCTATTACACTTTGACAATCAAGGTCCACTACAAGAATTTTCTTTATTGCCTATAAAATATTTCGTAGGAATAGGGCCTATTTTTGTAGGAAATGTAGCATTTCCGACGACATTTCCTACAAGCAGATTTGTAGGTATCAAGCTACCTATTCCTACAACATTTCCTACCAAATTCGTAGGAACAGTATTTGTGTCAGTGGAAACCTAAGCCAAACATGAACCAACGTGAGTCAGCACATTACCTACCAATCTTTGTAGGAAGCGTATTTGATATTTAATAAACTCAAAAATAGCTACTTTTCAGTACTTTTTCAGTACTTGTCAGGGGCAGAACTGTGTCAACACTTTACCTACCAAATTTTCGTAGGTACCATATTTGATATTTAAAAAATAGCTATTTTTCAGCAAATTGATTTAAAATTAGATTTTAAAAATTCTTCTAAAATGAAAATTCAAATTTTTTCCAAAACATTTCATAAAAAATGTAAAAAATAATATTAAAAAGGAGCTGCATTATAAAAATTAAATGCCAATATATTGATGATCCACTAAACCAAGAAATAAGACATGCCAATTGTCTTTTTAACTACAATAATATATTAAACACTCTTAGCATAAATTTTGTTGAAGAGGCAAAAAGGGGACAAAGTACAAGGCAAATTAAGTACCTAACAGTAGACAAACAGAAGGTGGATATGACACACCAAAATCCACACAATTAAAACTACAAAGAAATAACCAACATGAATAATACAATAGCAGCAGAAAAGCAAATAAGGCAAAACTGGCCACGACCAACAGCAGACAACAAAGAAGAAAAAGGATCGATAATAGCCGAGCACCATTAGAAGTTGAGAAATCTCGCATCTTGCCACTAAAACAGTTCAGGTTTCACAGAAACATCAAATGTATATCACTTCCATATCTGACAGCACCTGTGTAAAGAATCACGAAGATTCGTCAATTAAAGAATCAAATCAAGACAAGCCATTGAAAAATAATATGTGTGAATACATTATATTGCCTTGATTTTTTTGAACTGCATCAATATATATTTATAAGAGCACTCCCAGTACAAGAAGTACCATGGAGGCTAAAAGTTCCAACAATAAAACTTAAACCACCCAATACCATTGGTGATTTGAGAACAAAACAAACCACCCCACCAAGAATTAAATTACAAGCCACAATAGATAGCACTAACATAAAGCAAAAAGACAATCACATGGGCTGAAAAAGAAGACACGAAAACAGCAGGCAACAACACACAAACAGCAGCCAACAGCAAGCTACAATGGCATCAGTATAGCACAGAACATCATCATCTCATCATATAGTCCAGTAAGCAACAAATACAATGTCTTGATACATGGAGTAAAACCAAATAATACTCATAAAAGCTCTCAATGATATTTCCATATATATATATATGTAAATTGACTAATTAAGCTTAGGATTATAAATTGTAACAATGTATATTGACAAAGCAAGCAAGAAATATAAAGTGTATCACACATTGAGAAACATTAGTTTCAATTCAATATCATATTTTCATTTTCACTAACCTGAACATCAAACATAAAACAAAACACCAACATAGCAGAAAACATATTTCCAAAATATAGACAACCACAGCAAGCACCAAAACAGAACAACACCAAAACACAACACGCACAGCAGAGGCCAACAACCAAAGAGAACAAAACGACGACATTTCAATATTAAAAAATATGATTACTTATCTAATTTGCGCCCATGTCCTCATTATTAGAATTAGTTGAGTCCTCTTGAGGATTGGTTTCGTCAATTGGAGCATTCCTGGACGATGAAGCTAACAATTCCCTAATATATGCACCCACTTCTCTTCTTTGTTGGTCCATTGCCCGTGTTTGCTCCTCCCTTAATCCTCTAATTTCTTGTTGCATCATTTGATGCCTCTCTTGATCTTGTTGGTCCCGCCTAATTAGCTCCTCTTTTGTTGCTTGCAACTCCCGCGTCAATCTTTCAATTTCAGCTTGCGCCACAACGGGCAATGCTACAGGACGACACCTTTCTTCAGGTGTAGGAATATGGACAAGGTTTTCATGTCTAATGTTGAGGGCTAACTTCCCAAAACCATATTTGGTGTTTTTCGTCCCGGATCCACTTACCTCCTGCCAAATATCTCGTTGGATGGTACCGGGTATTTCATCATGGCTGGAATACTCAGGATGTTTATCCAGAAATTTCCCAATTTTGTCATCGTATAACCTCTTTATACATAATAAATAATTAATAAAGTCAAATAAAAATTAGTGAATAAAATTATTAGAAAATAATTCAAAAAATATCAAATCACAAGTTCACCTGAGTAGTCTCAGACCACGTATCCTTATGTGAGTTTCTTTGTGGATGTCAGAGACATCTACATTGGGACCCTTCTCTTTTATCTAGTTTTACACGCACAACAAAATAATCAATTATAAATTACAATTTTCTTTTGAAAAAGCAAAAAATTCATTAGAGAGAAAATAGCATAAGGAGTGCATAAGGCTCTACACATGCAAGTCTGATACAAGATCTCAACAAGAAATTCCAAAATACCTCAAAATGATATATATTACGATTAATTAAATATATTTACCAGTTGTTGAGCATGGCTAAAGACGCCGACAGATCCCTGAGTATGCAAACAGCCCCCTTTGCCTAAGTTTCTGTTACCTTTGTTTGCTTGAGAGCGTTTTTTAAAAAACAGAAACATGAGAAACTATTTTTATTTTTTTTGAATAGCAAAATGAATATTATTAATAAGGCCACAAGTATAGGCTCAAGATGAACCAAAACAGGGGCAATAGAAGTACAAGAGGATAAGGCCTAAGCAACTGAAGCAAAAACACTAAGCTCTAAGAAGAAAACAGGGGCCGAAAAAAAAAACAAAACAACTCACCCACAAGATTGAAAAATAAGCTACCACTACACTTATCATGAGAAAATTTAAAACCAAGAAGTTAATTAACAGACCCCTATTTGCTAAACAGTGATACCAAATACCAACAGTAACACAAAAATAGTTTACTAGAATAAACAAGAACACAAAACAGATGGAATTGATGTAGAAACAAAGAGAGTTATTATTATAGCAGAAGAACAAGGGAAACAAGGGATTCGAGAGAGAGAGCTCTACCGATTCGAGAGAGAGAGAGAGAGAGAGAGAGAGAGAGAGAGAGAGAGCGGTGAGTTGAGAGAGCGGTGAGTTGAGAGATTGAGTGAGTTGCGAGGGCGGTGAGTTGAGAGATTGAGTGAGTTGAGAGAGATTGGAGTGAATAATTAGGTTAGGGTTTTTTGGATCCCTTTAGGACTTAGGGTGAATTGAGAGCGAGGGAAATAAGGAAGGAATGAAAAAAATTTAAGTAAAAGTGAGGGAAATGTGAAAACTATAGTGGGAAAAAAATTAGATAAAAATAAAAATTAAAGGCATTAAAATTAATACTAGTGAATAAAAATGTTATATTGAACTTTTAAGTATTTCATTAAAATAGTTACATCAAGTCTTATTCATCATTAAAATATGTATCATCTTCATTGTCTTCTTCATGTATATGTCTGTCTTCCTCGTTGTCTTCAGAGTTATTTGCATCCTCCTCATTGTTGTTTAACAATTCTTCCAACACTTCAGCATCAATTTGAGAACCATCAACATCTTTATCAACCAAATTTGTAACCGGATCGATTTCAATCACATTCGGAACATGTGACATTTCATCATCTTGGTAAGGAACTTCTATATCCGGAACTTCTTTTTCAATTTGACCTCTTGGTTTTGTCTTGATAGCAGAACACCACCCTCGTTTAGCTCGGTGATGAGAAGGATAAGGTACATAATACACTTGAGAACATTTACTTGCCAAGACGAACAGATCAAATGAGTTATACCGTCTATCAATTCGTATATCAACATTTTTGTGCTTTGGATTAATTTTTGTTCCATTATTGGTTGGGTCAAACCACTCACAATAAAATAACACAACGTTGTTATTATACCGGTAACTCAGTTCAAAAATGTGTTTAATCACACCATAGAAGTCATCTTCACCTCCATCACCGACTCCTTTGACATAAACACCACTATTGATTGTTTTTTTGCCCATCGTCCATGATTCAGTATGAAATTTATATCCGTTGACAAAATATGTGTGCCATTCTTTGGCCATCCTACGAGGACCATTAGCTAATGCTCTCAAATGCTCAATTTGTGGAGATGATGCAACTTTTTCCAATTGATCCTTAAACCATTTTGGAAAACATGTAAATATGTCACCAACATTTGATCTTTGAAAATACTCAAGGTATGGTCCAACTTCATTGCAATTAATCATCACATGGATTGCGGCTGACTGCATCTCTGCATCGTTCATCCAATATTCTCTTTGTGCCCCAAAAGGACGTCAAGAAGGACGAAAGACTGATAAGATTCACATGCTCCTTTCACATTCATCAATAACTTCATTCCGCGTACTTCGTGGGGTCAACATCAAGTGGTTGAAATAATGAGAGCAAAAATGAGATGTTTCCCGATGCAAGTAAGATGCACATATTGACCCCTCAACCCTTGCTTTATTTTTCACTGTTCGTTTCGAATCACCCATGAATCTTTCAAAAGGATACATCCACCTATATTGAACAGGTCCACCAAGCATAGCTTCTACGCGAGATGCACCGACACATGTTCCATCGAATCAAAGAAACCGGGGGGGGGGGGGAAACTTGCTCCAATTTACAGAGAATTATAGGAATATTCTGATCCATTTTAACAAGTTCATCCATCCTCAAGGTCGAAGCAGACAAATCTTTAAAAAATTGACTAACTTCAGTCAATGGATTTAAGACATGGTTTGGCAATGAACAAAAAGCAATTGGAAGTAAGCGTTCCATTAAAACATGTGAATCGTGACTTTTCATGCCCCGCAATCTTCCCGTCTTGACGTCGGCACACCTTGCCAAGTTCGAAGAATATCCATCTGGCATTCTCAATTCTTTTAACCAATGACAAACAGCCTTTGCTTCATCAGAAGTTAGACTATAAATAGCTTTGGGTTTTAGATATTTGCCATTTTGAAGAAGTTGTAGCTCCATTTCTGGTCTCTTGCAATACAATTTCAAATCCATTCTAGCCTTCTCATTATCTTTTGTTTTATCGGGCACATCCATCACCGTATGTAGAATATTGTCACAAAAATTCTTTTCAATATGCATGACATCAAGATTATGCCTCAGTAAATTGTCTTTCCAATAAGGGAGATCCCAAAAAATACTTCTTTTGGTCCAATTGTGCAATTCCCCGTATCCTTCATATCTGATTCTTTTGCCAACATCTGGAAATTTCCTTAGTTGACTGACTTTATCGAATACTGCATACGATGTTATCTTAGGAGGCGGGCCATCCGTTTCTGTTGTTTCTAACTTAAACAAATTCTTTTTCCTACGAAATTGATGATTTGCTGGTAAGAACCTACGATGACAATCAAACCACGAAGCCTTTCCACCCTTTTTTAAGTTAAATGACTTTGTGTGTTCCATGCAATGGGGGCAAGCCAATTTACCATGAGTCGACCAACCAGACAACATGCCATATGCAGGAAAGTCGTTAATAGTCCACATCAAAGCTGCCCTCATTGTGAAATTCTCCTTCCTCGCAATATCATACGTCAATTCACCAACCCACAGCCTCTTCAAATCATCAATTAATGGTTGTAAATATACATCAATTCCATCCGTTGGGTTTGACGGTCCTGGTATAATACAACTCAAGAACATGTAAGGTTTTGTCATGCACATATCAGGAGGAAGATTATACGGTGTAACAATAACCGGCCAACAAGAATAAGGCGTTGTCGACGCTTGGATATACGGAGTAAATCCATCAAAGCACAATCCAAGTCTCACATTACGCGGATCTTCTGCAAAATCAGGATGCATTGCATCGAAATGCTTCCATGCCAACCCGTCACAAGGATGCTGCATCACATTTGAATTTGTTTTATTGTTATAATGCCACGTCATTTGACTGGCGGTTCGCATCGATGCAAACAATCTCTACAACCTAGGTATTATTGGCAGATAAAACATTGACTTGACTGCGATCTTTTTTTGTTGGCGATGAACATCACCGTTGCAGGCTTGATACCTCGGTGCATTGCAAAATTTACACTCCTCCAACGAACCATCATTTGTACCGAACTCATTGTCGTAAAACAACATGCACCCTTGAACACAATAATCAATCTTTTCAACTTTCAATCCCAACTTCGAGACCAACCTCTTCGCATCGTAATAACTTGTCGGCAAGTTGTCTTTTATAGGAGTTGCATCCAACGTCATTTTTTAGAAGAACTCCAAGCAATCTTCAGGTACATTCCAGTTTGACCTGGCGGCTAAGAGCCTCACACACATGGATAACTTCGAGTCAGATGCCCCTTCGAACAACGGTTTGTTTACTTCCTCCATCATTGCATAAAACTTCAGCGCTTTGTCGTTCGGGATTATTTCCTCTTCGACACCCCCTTCGTAGGATATGTTCACCCCGAGAGCATCACCGACCATTTCTTGCATCCGGCCAAAGTTTCCACACCCTTCTCGCGCTCCACTGCTTGAAGCGTCCCTATTAACATCAAACTCGGTATTAATATTTGTCAGCTCTCGTTCACCATGATGTCTCCACACATAATAATTATTCATAAATCCGACCTTCTCTAAATGAGCTATGACATCTTCTGGGCTCTGAATCGACCCACACATACATTTAATACATGGACATTTTATCCCTCCTTCACTTTTAACAATATCTTGCGACATCGCGTAAGTAACAAATTCTTCAACTCCATCCTTAAAACGGGCTTTGATTGTCCTACCACCCGAATATTTTCTATCATACATCCAACTTCGATGAGACATTTATTGATCCATCTACTGCATATATCGTTGAAATTAATTCAAATAAGTTAGTTTCTATTTTTTATTTGTCACTTTGTTAAAATAAATTTTTTACTAACTAATTTTTTTTTCATCAAAAACTATATATAATATAATAACATTTATATCCACCACCAAAATATATATATATATATTGGTTCAGTAACCTAGTGGTTAAAAATTTCAGATAAATTTCAAATAATATTTGTATGAATAATAATAATATTTTTTTATCAACTATAACATATATCCACTACACTTCTTTATCAACTACACTTCTTTATCAACTAACATTTCTATATACAAATAATGATAATAATATTTTTTTATACTAATAATTTTAAATAAATTAGACAAACTAACCTCAAACAATGTAATATGATGACAAAAAGCCTCAAAAAGTAACAACAACAGCAACACAACAACAATCACACTACAAAATAAGAACAAATTGAATTAAGATTAACTAAAAATAATATACAACATTGTATAATAACATATATATATATATAAGAAATAAAATAAATTCACAAAACTAACCTTGTAATAATCTGATTGCAAAATTAGAAAATGGTGAATAGATATAAAATTTAGAGAAGAAAATATGAGATTGAAAGAAAGTGGAGAAGGAAATATGAGCTCAACGAAACTGGAACTTGCAGAATTTTCGTCAAAAATGAAAGTAAGATTGCAGCATTGATTATGTTTGGTAAGGCACAGTTGCAATATTGACGATACGTCTCCGTTGCAATTAAATTTGTTTTTTTTTTTTAAAAATAAACAGTTCCGACGAATATATTTGTAGGAAATGTTCCTTGAACTCCGCACCACTCTCTGACACCGTTGCTATTTTCATTTTTTTTAAAAATAAAACTCTTCCGACGAACAAATTTGTAGGAACCGTTCCTAGCTAGAATCCACGTCCTCACATTCGACGGTCAAAATGCATTTCCTACCAAACCTTTCGTAGGAAATGTGCATTGAAAGTTGCACCACACTGAATTGCTCAGAAAATGGTACTGTTTCACCATAAGTCTAATTTTTGTAGGAAATGTTTGTAGGAAATAAAGAGAATTCTTGCAGTGACGTCATCGAAGTCCGCCTTCAACATGTTTAGTCCAACTTGATCATTAATGTCACGTTGGGCTCCAACTCAGCAAGCATAGTTCAGTTTGACAATCCAAATCATATTAAGTTCCACTTTCATCATGTCTAGTTGAACTGACTATAAACTCCAACTTCAACATGTAGGAGAACAACAACCACCACCAGATTTGTGCCAAACAGCAGCAGTGTTGCTGGAGACCAAGAAATAAGGTAATGCGGGCCACACACCACTCATCACACCACCAACAACAACAGATCTTCATCTTGAAAGAATTTGATTTGGATGAAAGGGAGGCGGTTGTAACTGTTAGAGAGAAGGCAGATGGTGGTTGTAGCTAGTGTAGGATATTACATATACCTGTTCAAATTGAGTATTGATGTAATCTTTTATTTTCAATTTTATCTTATACTTAATTAATGATTTATCGAAGTTTGTTAACATGTCATTCATGGAGGGACAAATATAAGAAATGACTATATAGTAGAGGATAAAATTAAAATATATTCATAGTCTCAAAGACTAAATTATATATAAAATTAAAACTAATTTTGTGATGAGTCTATTGTACTTTTTGACTTTTTGTATTATGAGAATTTTGAGTATTGAAGTAATCTTTTATATTTCAATTTTATCTTATACTTAATATAGAGCATAAAATTAAAATATTAAGGGCGCATTTGATCTGCTTAAAAACAGGGGGCTGGACAACTTCAGTTGTACCCTGTTTGATTCAGAAATTGATTATGAGTCTAAACAAAATAAGTAGCAATAGACAGGACAAAAACAATAACTTTTATCGCTCACTGA
Organism: Trifolium repens; assembly: GCA_030408175.1. NCBI lineage: Eukaryota > Viridiplantae > Streptophyta > Magnoliopsida > Fabales > Fabaceae > Trifolium > Trifolium repens. The sequence goes on along the minus strand of CP125845.1, from coordinate 31,530,312 downwards.
ACCATGGTACAACTTTTTGTCCATAGTACAACTATAAAAAAAATACAAAAATATTCATTTTATTTTCAAATATAAAAAATATTATCTTTCTATCTCTCTCCGGTGCATCTTTATAATTTGTCTTGTACTATCTTGTCCTGGCTTGTACTTCCTTATCTAGTACTTACTATCTAGTACTTACTGTTTTGTGAATCAAGCGCACCCTAATAATCTCAAAGACATAATTGAGAGCTCACAACCAGAAACTAATTTAGAGATTTGCTCAATTATTTATTTAAAAGAGAATTTTGTATATTGATTAGTATTTTCAGTTACGCGCACGACAATACTCAATATGTTGGGGTTGATTGCAATGTAAGTCCCACATTGCTAAGGAAGGAAAAAAGGTCAAAAAAGTTATATTGGAGAAGTCCCACATTGCTTAGAGAAGTGAAGAGGGGGGGAGCTTCATGCTATATATAGAGACCTCAAGTTCCTTGTTTCAACACACCAAACAGTAGCACTTGTAAACACTTTAAGTTTATATTTGTGTTTGTTTCTTTTTCTCTTTTGCTCTTGTTTTAGAGTATTTGAGATGTAGTTCAAATATTTACTTTGGAGAGTGTGGGTGTACTGGGGTGATGGGGTGGTTGAGAGTGAAGTCTATATGTTGTAACTTTTTCATATAGTGTTTATTCTCTGGTTGTCGGTTTAGACAACGGCCGTGGTTTTTTCTCCGGTTTTGGAGTTTCCACGTTATATTCTTGTGTTGTTGATTGTGTTCTTTTATTTTCTCTATGCCGGTTTTTTCCCAACAACTGGTATCAGAGCCTTCTGGTTTGATTCAGGAGGAGGGAGTTCCGCTGTGAAGTTTGGGCTAGAGAAAATTGGTGGAAGCATGTTTTGCTTGTGGAAAATCAAGTCAAGGATGTGTTGATGCAATCAGGGTTACACAAGGTCAGCCTGGAGAGGCAGTGGTAAGAATACTCAACATCAGTCTGGAGAGGCGGTGGAAATAATACTCGGGGTTACGTTTTGAAACAACAACTTTGTTACGAGGATGCGGAGGCGCTAGTGGAAGTTGGGAACCGGTGGAGCATTGAGTCATGGACTTTGGAAGCTTCGATCACATGTGTTTGAAGAAGGAATGCCGTGAAAATCCTAGAGCTAGTTGAAGGTGGAGTTATTCATCTTGAAGACGGGAAAGCTTGAAAGGTTTGAGGTATGGTTTTTCGATTTGTCTTACGATGTTCGAAAATCGTGTGTTTCTTTTACATGATGTGAGGTATGTTCCTGAACTTTAATGCAAAAATAGTTGGTTCTACTATTGGTTATGCATTTGTTACTAGTGGTGATTCTCATGTAGTTGAGTTGTGAGACTTCGGTTGATATTTGTTAGTGACATAAGTTTAGTTGGACTAGTGAAATAAGGTTTACTAGGTGATGTAACTAAACTGGAATTGTTGGAGCCTAACAATGGCCTGAAGATGGTTTCAGAGTAGTTTTGAAATTGTTCAAGTGACACATGGACATCAGTTGACATGGATGCATGGTGTGTGATTATAGCGTGCGGGCTGTAAGACCCAAGATTCCACTGTACAGTTTTTCTAAGGAACTCTAGTGTCGGCTACGAGTTTTAGGGTTTTTGGTGAGGCGGTTTTGTGAGTATCGTCACATTAATGAGATTTTTGCTGAAACGGAGCCTGTTTGGTGCTCGTGCGCTGGAAAGGCACAGACTCTCGTGTCGTGATCCTCTTTTAAGTATGAGGAGATTTCTGTGAAGCCAGAAATACGAGTTTTGGATTATTCTTGTTTTTGAAAAAACGAGTAGGATTTTACCCGCTGATGGAAAATCTTACGGCGTGTGTTTTAAGTGAGGTTTCGGATGGAAATTTCATATATCTGCGTGAGTTAGGATATGTCCTGAGATTAATTTTCTAAGGTATGGAAGAAAATTACAGTCGCGGAAAAAGATTCGACGATAAGTTTTGGAATGGAAAAACGTTAGACGTTCTTTCTGTAGGTTTTCTGTTTTTGCGAGTTTCGTTCGTCGCGATGCGCGAGAACTGAGCGTGCGTTTCGTTGTATGAGGTTATGGGAAATATCTTGTGAGGATAGACTTGGATTGATCCAATGGCTAGATTTCAATCTTAGAACTTTATCCTATTTGATCCAATGGCCATAAACTAGCAAGACTTTTATAAGTGGTGGACTTGGAAAAATCACAAATTCACTTCACTCTTCTTCTCTTTGCCGTGGCTTCTCCCCACCCTTGTGTTCTTCATCCAAATCCTTCATTTCTTCACCAAAAGCTTGGATTTTTAGTGAGTTGGATCATAGAGTTGGAAAGGAAATCATCTCCTCTAAGGTAACTAGACTTCTTTCATCTCTTAGCTAGCTAAAATCATAGAGTTTGATGGATTGTTAGATTATGTTCTTGAGAGGATTTTGTGAGAAATTGTTGATGAATGATTTCTCTTGCTTGAAAGTTGTTCATGAGTGAATATCTAGGATGTTTAAGCTTAGTTATTTTGATTTCCATGGTTGGATGAGAATCTCATGAAAATTCTTGTTAGTGTTTGATAAGAAAAATTTATATTGATCAAGAACATGAATCTTTACTTGGTGTTTGTGTTAGTGAAGTTGTTTTTGAGCTTTTAAGTAAAATGGATGTGTGATAAATGATTTTGTTTTTGAGAAACAAGAAAAAAATATTTTGTGTTCATGAGAAATTAGGAAAAACTATTTTGAATTGTGGATTGTGTTATGAAAATGTTTTGTTCATTCAATTAAGTGATTTTGGTAACTAAAGGATTAATCCTATGCTTTTGAAATGAAAAAAATGGGAACTAGCCTTGTTTTTGGAATTTGGCCGTGGCATATTATGTATATGTCCATGAGATTTCTAAATTTTAAGCCCTAATTGGGAAGGCATGATCATGGTTTTCTTTGGAATAATTTAGAGGTTTTGTTTGGAAAGAAAACTAGTAGCTTGTGGCTTGATTGAACAAGTGAAATTTTTTGCAAAGTCTTGTAGAAAATTGGCATTTTTGATTCAAATGAAATTGGTGTGAGTGCTTGATCAATTTGAGAAAACTAGTGATGATTGGAGTGTTTTAAACTATGTTTGTTTTGTGAAAAACAATATTTTGGTTTGATTCCAATTCTGGTCGAAAATCTTGAAGGACATTTAGGTCATTTTAAAATTGTTTTGTGACCTGGAAACTTAAACATTTGATCCGTCGTTTCGAGACGATGATTTCGGTGTATGGCTCGTCTCGATCGGATAAAGAATGAGCGAGTTATGGCCATTTTATTTGAAAGGAAAAACTTGTAACTTGTGGCGCAAGTAAACTTTTATTTTTGTGAAAATTTTCAAAGAGTTTATAGGTTGTTTTCAAATGGTTTTAGTATGTGAAAATTGATTGCCTTGGAGTTAGGAATCAAAGTGTTTCTTAGTTTGTTTTGAAACGAAAATATTTTCGCGTAGCGAGAAATAGTGCAATTAACTTCGTGAATTTTTAATCACTATGGGGAGGACTCGAAATCACTATCCGAGAGTGCTAGAAAGTACCTTAGACTCCTCTAGAGCTTTGAGAACAAGTTTCGTTTCGATAGGATACGTTGGGAGTATTTTATTGATTGTACGCTGCTTATATTTTAGGAAGCGCGAGTTGTAGAATTATGCGAGAAAAGTTAACAGAAGCTTACTGAGGTAAGGGCTCCACTTTATTTCCGTCTTTTCAACTGGTTGTGACATGCTTGGATTTCTGCTGTAATGCTTTGCTGTGTGTTTGGCATGTCTGGTTGATGTATTCTCGTGATGAGAACGTGTTTAAAATACTTGCGCTGTTCACATATGATTATGAGAATATATGTATGAACAGGTTGTTGGAATACATATGATTGGAAATGTATGTATGTTGTTGTGTTTGGTTTACATATATCTGTGTGATATGTAATTGTTGCATGAGCATGTATGGAACGTGTAAGTCAGCGGGGACTACACGGGTGGATGTGTCTGTGTGACCCCGCCGGGGCTGTGTCTGTGTGACTGCCCTATATATGCTTAATTAGAAAGTATGCTCATGCACTCATAGTTGGTATTTGATCTAGGTGATTGTACCAGGTGATATCCCGCCTTTAATTGAGCCGGTATTTGATCTAGGTGATTGTACCCGCCGTTAATTGAGTTGGTATTTGATCTAGGTGATTGTACTCGGGGTATTCCACCAAATTGAGTCGGTACTGGATCTAGGTGATCGTACCCGGTGTTATCCCACCGTTAAATTCCGGAATTCATGCATGTGGCAGCCAGTGATTGGTGTCACACCCATTGTAGAAGTCTGCATTAGGCTTGGTGTGCATTATATATATAAACCCGTTGGTGGGAATGGCTTTGGTGGTTAAGAGCTTTCTCTTGTGTTTGTGGAATTATTGTTATGTGTACAATCTTTCGCACCGGTTATATATATACATACCTATATTTTGTGGTGACCCTTTCTTTCATTTGCGGGCTCATCCCACCCAGATGATGGGTTAGGTCGTGGTGACGACGGTGGCTGTTCCAGGCCCCAGTGAGAGGTTGGAGCTTTAGCTTAGTTAGACTATGCGCCGGTGGGGGTCGTACACCGTGCTTTTTGGGTTTAGGCATAGGATTCTAACTTGTTTTGTTGTAAGTATTTAAATACTTAGGCTTGGATTGTAATTATTCAGGAATACACTTTGCTTGTCGAAGCACCTTATGGTAAGGAGTTCTTTTGTATATTTGAATGCCGGCTCATTTAAAATATTCTATGCGCACTCTGAGTGTTAGTTGAAAAAGAAAAAAAAAATAATGCCTTTTCTGTCCTTTGAAAAACGGGTTGTTACAATTGGTATCAGAGCCCGGCTTTAAATCTTCAAAGGGAAAGTGTATACTTGAGTCGTTATTTCAGAGTCGGTTAGAACATAGCTAGAGTTGTGTTAGTTCTAGCGGTTTTTTTTGTTGTGTTGTGGGTTATGTGGTTATTTGTCTTGAGTCTGGCATGGGATATGCTCAGGCACTGGTCTGTTTCTTACTGAAGTACTTTAGGGAGTGATGCTTCGGTAAGTAGTATAGTTGAAACCCCGAGCATTGGTCGAATTTAGTCGACAAGTGTCTCTGAATTCCTTAGACAGAGTGGTCCGAGGAGGATGGACTTGAGGCAAACGAGAACCACAAAGGATTCTTGGAAGAAATTCGATGAATTTGAATTGGCATGGGTCGTTGTCACCCGGAGGTGTTGAGTACGGACATGTGGACGTCGACTGATAAAGGATTGGAAGTAAGGATCGAATTGAGAAGATCTTTTGAAGATAATATTGGATGTTCGTCCGCTAAGTTAGGGCGGGACTTGATGAGGATGCGGCCACGATGGAAGAGTGGAGTATGCAACGATGTCAATTGGAATCAAGTAAGATGTTTGGATAATCATTGGAGTGACATGTATTGGAATTAAAGGACGTTGTACGTCAAGAGGGAGCAAAACATGGTGGCGTTAGACGACATTTATACGAATGGTAGATATCTTAAGGGTTTAAGTTAAGTGTGTAAGATATATTAGATTTGAAAATGAGATTATTAAGGATGAATCTCGTGATGATTAATGGTAAGAGACCAAATACCACGTGGATAAGTGACAATCTATACTTAGTTCAGGGGATAGTAAGTATAGATGTCGAGGTGAGATAAAATACAGGTAATGGATTGCTGGATAAAAAGTGGATTTGGAGAGATATTATGGTGAAGAACGAGGAGTTCAACCTTGGAAATTGAGTTGCATATCACTGATAGGTAATACTGGAAGTGTAAAGTATGGAAATACCTAGAGAATTGTAGCAGTGTAAGCTAGAATTGTTAGTTATCGGCAGGTAAGCCTTAAGAGGAAGTGAGCATATTGAGTAATTATTAAGGATTAGTCAAAAGTTATTGAGAAATTCTTAGAGATTAGTCAAGATGGAGTAGGGATCCTGGTAGATGCAAATTTAAGTTAAACAATTTTGATCGACCAAGAGGGTTGAAGGACTAAGTGGCATCTTGAATTCATGATAACATGAGAGTCGAGGTAGGCAAGATTTGAATAAATTCAAGTTATGGACGAGAATTTTTGGATATTTTCTAAGAAGGTCGTGTTTGAGTAGAAAAGGAGTTCGTTAGTAAGAATACTAAGACAATGAAAGTCGATAGTTGGAAGGACTTTTATTGTGTATTAGGATTAAATGGATGGTACGACGAGTTTTTAGAGTTCTTGAAGATTAGATTCAAGAGTTTGATTTGGATATCGAACTTACTAAGAATAAAATCATAGCAAAGTGTTGTGCGTTGGTAGCTGTCTTGATAGGCCAAGCATTAAGATTTGAGATAAGTGTTTCATGGCTTGATGTATGGGTAAGGTATGTTGATTTGAAAGTAAATTATAGTGACATGACGATGGTAAGACTAGAGATAGTTATGCATAGAGAAATACTTAATAGGAACTTGAGGAATTAATTTATTGGGGCGTTCGATTATGAAGAGTACAATTGATGATCGTTAGTAAAAGTTAGAAGGGAATAAGAAAACGATGAGTGACTAGATGTAAGAGCAAGATTAGCTGGAACTTGAGATCTGGAAATTGATTCCCCGGAGGGAACAGACTTTATAACTTTAGAATAGTCACGATGATGAAGGACCAATCGAATGGAGAAGAGTGTGCTTAATTGGAAACAAGTTGATGTGGGACGAGCGTAATTGGACTGTGTGTGGAAAATTAAAGATGTTGTTTGGAACCAATAAGTTATGTGTCATGGTGGTTTGTGAACCAACTTTAGGTTGTTGTTGAACTGATAAATTGCAAATTAGTAGATCGATGAGATTAGTCGCAGAGGATGTTAGCCATTGGAAAGCCGTGTTGAGAATGAGTAAGAGAGAAGCACATGAGAATGTGGCTTATGTCAATGGAGGATTGGCGAAGGGAAATTCCCTCCCACATAATTTGGAAAATTATGATTGTGCGTGTATATTAAGGATTCGAACGCACCACCTGAATGGATGTCATGGCGGTGCATGTGTTGTATGCGGTAATAATAAAGGGTAAGCAATTGTCTAGTGACAAAGTTTGGTGGAAGCTGGTAGAGCTTCGATTCATTGTAGTGGTTACAATGAAGAGAGACGTAGCATAATGGAAATCTGTATTGAGTAAGTAAAGGAATGCGGATATGGACTACATGGACAGTGGAACAATAGTGATGGGATGAGTACCTTAAGTTTTATTTTGGAAGTAGGTATCTCGACAGAAAGGGTGATGTTGGGAACAATTAAGAATGGTCAGGGTGACAAGCTCTTTTGAGTAAGAGAGGATTTAATTGTAAGAGAAAAAGGAACTCAGGAGAGTTCAGGAATAGAATGAGAATACGTTGTAAAGAGGATGTGTGCCGACGATGGCCGTCGACGAGGATAAACGTTTGTTTAAGGCACGCGAGATTCATCTAAGTGTCGTTTTGGAAGTAATGTGAACATATAAGGGACCGATTCTGGGGAATTGGGGATTTGGATAAAGGGAGTACAAGAGAAATAGATGGTATAGTTTGGCAAGTGGCAAGACTATGAGGAGCTGTAATCACCAACCGGAGGTTGGGGTGGTATTATTTAAGTCGTGATTGGAAATAGATCCGTATATGAGCAGACGGTTCGGCATATTCATTGAGTCGCGGACTGATGGATAGTGGTAAGGTGGGAAAATCTTCTAGAAGAGAAGGCAACTTGTTTGGAATGAAATAGTTTTGGTGGTAATTGTCGTGGTGGCACTGTACTACTATTGGATGATACTCCACGGATACTTCAAGAGTGGAAGCATGAGAGCTTATGCGACATGTGTTGAGCATTGTGTCTTACGACTTTAATCTTGTATTCGTAAGAGATCGAGGGAAACGTGTGGGAAAACCTCGAAGGAAGTGTTGGACCATTGTGCCTCGGAGGACCTTGAGCACAAGTGGAATGAAGTATCACTTAAGTTGGGTAAAGAGGGTCTAAACCACCATCATGATTGTCGACTATCTATTGACAAATTGAGGGACTGGCCGTCCTTAATTTATGGTTGATAGTAGACGGAATCGTGTTGACTGGAATTGACTAGCTTTGCTAGCTTTGGTGGTGCGCAGAAAGTTTCGGTGTTTCTTTTTGGAGGGTAGCCAGTCACTGCTGCGCGTGAACCTAGTGGTTTAGGCTACGTCGCGGAGGCAAAAGAAGTGATTTTGGAAAAAAGTTTGTGTGGACCTTTGGACTTTTGAGGAACTAGAGGTTGTGAACCTCTGTTGTGAGGTTAATTTTGAGTGGTGAACTCGTTGAGAGTTGCGGTTGGTGCACGGTTGTGCCAGTGTGTTGGTGAGAGTACCTGTGTGACTTCACCCGGTGTTAGCATATGTGTGGCTGCACCTAATCCTGTGGGATTTTATTGTGTGGGTGTTAGTAATGAGTCGTGGAGTTGTTACTCTTACCTTTAGTTTCGAGGACGAAACTTCTTTTTGGAGGGTAGTAATGTAAGACCCAAGATTCCACTGTACAGTTTTTCTAAGGAACTCTAGTGTCGGCTACGAGTTTTAGGGTTTTTGGTGAGGCGGTTTTGTGAGTATCGTCACATTAATGAGATTTTTGCTGAAACGGAGCCTGTTTGGTGCTCGTGCGCTGGAAAGGCACAGACTCTCGTGTCGTGATCCTCTTTTAAGTATGAGGAGATTTCTGTGAAGCCAGAAATACGAGTTTTGGATTATTCTTGTTTTTGGAAAAACGAGTAGGATTTTACCCGCTGATGGAAAATCTTACTGCGTCTGTTTTAAGTGAGGTTTCGGATGGAAGTTTCATATATCTGCGTGAGTTAGGATATGTCCTGAGATTAATTTTCTAAGGTATGGAAGAAAATTTCAGTCGCGGAAAAAGATTCGGCGATAAGTTTTGGAATGGAAAAACGTTAGACGTTCTTTCTGTAGGTTTTCTGTTTTTGCGAGTTTCGTTCGTCGCGATGCGCGAGAACTGAGCGTGCGTTTCGTTGTATGAGGTTATGGGAAATATCTTGTGAGGATAGACTTGGATTGATCCAATGGCTAGATTTCAATCTTAGAACTTTATCCTATTTGATCCAATGGCCATAAACTAGCAAGACTTTTATAAGTGGTAGACTTGGAAAAATCACAAATTCACTTCACTCTTCTTCTCTTTGCCGTGGCTTCTCCCCACCCTTGTGTTCTTCATCCAAATCCTTCATTTCTTCACCAAAAGCTTGGATTTTTAGTGAGTTGGATCATAGAGTTGGAAAGGAAATCATCTCCTCTAAGGTAACTAGACTTCTTTCATCTCTTAGCTAGCTAAAATCATAGAGTTTGATGGATTGTTAGATTATGTTCTTGAGAGGATTTTGTGAGAAATTGTTGATGAATGATTTCTCTTGCTTGAAAGTTGTTCATGAGTGAATATCTAGGATGTTTAAGCTTAGTTATTTTGATTTCCATGGTTGGATGAGAATCTCATGAAAATTCTTGTTAGTGTTTGATAAGAAAAATTTATATTGATCAAGAACATGAATCTTTACTTGGTGTTTGTGTTAGTGAAGTTGTTTTTGAGCTTTTAAGTAAAATGGATGTGTGATAAATGATTTTGTTTTTGAGAAACAAGAAAAAAATATTTTGTGTTCATGAGAAATTAGGAAAAACTATTTTGAATTGTGGATTGTGTTATGAAAATGTTTTGTTCATTCAATTAAGTGATTTTGGTAATTAAAGGATTAATCCTATGCTTTTGAAATGAAAAAAATGGGAACTAGCCTTGTTTTTGGAATTTGGCCGTGGCATATTATGTATATGTCCATGAGATTTCTAAATTTTAAGCCCTAATTGGGAAGGCATGATCATGGTTTTCTTTGGAATAATTTAGAGGTTTTGTTTGGAAAGAAAACTAGTAGCTTGTGGCTTGATTGAACAAGTGAAATTTTTTGCAAAGTCTTGTAGAAAATTGGCATTTTTGATTCAAATGAAATTGGTGTGAGTGCTTGATCAATTTGAGAAAACTAGTGATGATTGGAGTGTTTTAAACTATGTTTGTTTTGTGAAAAACAATATTTTGGTTTGATTCCAATTCTGGTCGAAAATCTTGAAGGACATTTAGGTCATTTTAAAATTGTTTTGTGACCTGGAAACTTAAACATTTGATCCGTCGTTTCGAGACGATGATTTCGGCGTATGGCTCGTCTCGATCGGATAAAGAATGAGCGAGTTACGGCCATTTTATTTGAAAGGAAAAACTTGTAACTTGTGGCGCAAGTAAACTTTTATTTTTGTGAAAATTTTCAAAGAGTTTATAGGTTGTTTTCAAATGGTTTTAGTATGTGAAAATTGATTGCCTTGGAGTTAGGAATCAAAGTGTTTCTTAGTTTGTTTTGAAACGAAAATATTTTCGCGTAGCGAGAAATAGTGCAATTAACTTCGTGAATTTTTAATCACTATGGGGAGGACTCGAAATCACTATCCGAGAGTGCTAGAAAGTACCTTAGACCCCTCTAGAGCTTTGAGAACAAGTTTCGTTTCGATAGGATACGTTGGGAGTATTTTATTGATTGTACGCTGCTTATATTTTAGGAAGCGCGAGTTGTAGAATTATGCGAGAAATGTTAACGGAAGCTTACTGAGGTAAGGGCTCCACTTTATTTCCGTCTTTTCAACTGGTTGTGACATGCTTGGATTTCTGCTGTAATGCTTTGCTGTGTGTTTGGCATGTCTGGTTGATGTATTCTCGTGATGAGAACGTGTTTAAAATACTTGCGCTGTTCACATATGATTATGAGAATATATGTATGAACAGGTTGTTGGAATACATATGATTGGAAATGTATGTATGTTGTTGTGTTTGGTTTACATATATCTGTGTGATATGTAATTGTTGCATGAGCATGTATGGAACGTGTAAGTCAGCGGGGATTACACGGGTGGATGTGTCTGTGTGACCCCGCCGGGGCTGTGTCTGTGTGATTGCCCTATATATGCTTAATTAGAAAGTATGCTCATGCACTCATAGTTGGTATTTGATCTAGGTGATTGTACCAGGTGATATCCCGCCTTTAATTGAGCCGGTATTTGATCTAGGTGATTGTACCCGCCGTTAATTGAGTTGGTATTTGATCTAGGTGATTGTACTCGGGGTATTCCACCAAATTGAGTCGATACTGGATCTAGGTGATCGTACCCGGTGTTATCCCACCGTTAAATTCCGGAATTCATGCATGTGGCAGCCAGTGATTGGTGTCACACCCATTGTAGAAGTCTGCATTAGGCTTGGTGTGCATTATATATATAAACCCGTTGGTGGGAATGGCTTTGGTGGTTAAGAGCTTTCTCTTGTGTTTGTGGAATTATTGTTATATGTACAATCTTTCGCACCGGTTATATATATACATACCTATATTTTGTGGTGACCCTTTCTTTCATTTGCGGGCTCGTCCCACCCAGATGATGGGTTAGGTCGTGGTGACGACGGTGGCTGTTCCAGGCCCCAGTGAGAGGTTGGAGCTTTAGCTTAGTTAGACTATGCGCCGGTGGGGGTCGTACACCGTGCTTTTTGGGTTTAGGCATAGGATTCTAACTTGTTTTGTTGTAAGTATTTAAATACTTAGACTTGGATTGTAATTATTCAGGAATACACTTTGCTTGTCGAAGCACCTTATGGTAAGGAGTTCTTTTGTATATTTGAATGCCGGCTCATTTAAAATATTCTATGCGCACTCTGAGTGTTAGTTGAAAAAGAAAAAAAAATAATGTCTTTTCTGTCCTTTGAAAAACGGGTTGTTACACGGGCATTGGTTGGCCTTGATGCAAGGTATGCGGTTATCTCGATGGCTGATGAACTTCCAGGAAAGCCAACATGGAAGTTGCACCATAAATTTTCAGCAAGGTTTCGAGATGAAATTCTTGGGATGGCTTGGTTCCAAGTGAAGGAAATTCTTGGGATGGTTTAGTTTCATGTGAAGAAAATTCTTGGTATGGTTTAGTTCCAAGTGCAGTGTACTTTTTATGGTGGAGTATGATAATTTAATTTGTCGGTATAGACAATGAGAATTATGATTGTCGGTGAAGACAATGATTGTCGGTGTAGACAATGAAGATTGAAGACCATTACAATCAAGGTGGAGATTGTTGGGGTTGATTGCAATGTAAGTCCCACATTGCTAAGGAAGGAAAAAGGTCAAAAAAGTTATATTGGAGAAGTCCCACATTGCTTAGAGAAGTGAAGAGGGGGGAGCTTCATGCTATATATAGAGACCTCAAGTTCCTTGTTTCAACACACCAAACAGTAGCACTTGTAAACACTTTAAGTTTATATTTGTGTTTGTTTCTTTTTCTCTTTTGCTCTTGTTTTAGAGTATTTGAGATGTAGTTCAAATATTTACTTTGGAGAGTGTGGGTGTACTGGGGTGATGGGGTGGTTGAGAGTGAAGTCTATATGTTGTAACTTTTTCATATAGTGTTTATTCTCTGGTTGTCGGTTTAGACAACGGCCGTGGTTTTTTCTCCGGTTTTGGAGTTTCCACGTTATATTTTCGTGTTGTTGATTGTGTTCTTTTATTTTCTCTATGCCGATTTTTTCCCAACACAATATACAGTCAAAAAATATGATGTAGACTCCTATATTAAGATTGTACGTTAATGTGAATACAATGTAAATGTAAGTTCATATTAAGTCATCAACAGCTTTTTTTTTACTGTAAGTCATCAACAGCTTATTATTGCAATTTTTGGTCAAATTAATGAACGCGATGATAACCAATTAACCATAAAGTATCATTGGATATACTACCCGATGGTGGGATTATGGGATAAAATAGTAAATCGTGATAAAATTTGCTTGTCGCTTCTTATTGCAATCAAGCATATGAAGTATTCCATTTTACATGCTTGATAGGGACTTTGATCTCCAATCATAAAAAGATCATAAATATTCAAATACATATAGATTTCATCTAATATCTACAAGCAAAATTATTTTGCCTTACGCTAATATAGTATTATTTAACCATTAGATTATAAGGCACGTTGATAAATTAAAATATTATACTCAAATGATTAATTAGCTCCCTTTAAAACAAATCATTCAAAATAATCTGAATTTAATTTGTGGTAAAAATAGTTTAATAATTTTTTATTAGATTTTACTACCACACAGCTGAATTATAAATTATTGAGACCTCTTATCCCAAGAATCAGATGTTAATGTACAAAAAAAAATTATATAATATATAATATCATCTACAATATATATCTCACTTGTACACCATAAAATTCGGGGTGTATAAACCACATAGCAGCCAGCCAGCCAGCCAGCCAGCTAGAGTCGGTCAACTAGCTTATCAAATTCTAGAAAGCAGAATCTACAAAATATTTGGAGCATGAATATGTCCAAAATAACTACGGTTTAGATTACAATCATGCATCATGGAATTGAAGAGTCACAACAAGTGCCATATATGGACAAACCAAGTGATAGTTATTTATGTGTATTTGGTTAACTCCGCGTTTAAACATGGGAGAGGTGGTGGGAAAGGTGACCACAACTTCCATCTTGTCAAATGTCCCAAAACTCCACTTATAATTGATACATATACATTAAGAAAGAAGGTTAAACTTGACTAGTAATTTGGTTCTTGTTTTGTGAGTGGCACAACATTGTGAAAGATACGTTTATATGATTTATAGTGCTGGACCTAAACATATTGATGTTCATATTAGAGTTACGAGAAAACATGAGTAGTGAAACGTGATGATGACTTGGTTGAAAGTTTGACTTTGCGAACAAAGGTCAAGCACGAGTTATAAGACTGCAGTATGGGATTTGGTTTTATAAAATACTATTGGGGAGGTTCACAAAAACTATTAAGAGAGTCTATCGAGCATCCACAATGGTGGTATCTATTTTTCTAAGTATCAGTATCTAATAGGTACTACCATTGGAGCAAAAATCAAACGAGTATCTAATAAGTACCGGTGCTACAATAAGAGCATCCACAATAGGGAGTTCTTATGATTTAAGAACTAGTACCTATTAAGTACCTCCATTGGAGTAAAAATAAAATGGTACTTATATAAGTACCTATTCTTATTTAAGCACTTTCTCTCTCCAGTTCTTATCATTTTCTTTCTTTTTTTTCTACCATAATTAAAAACTATCAACCAATTATAAATGATGTAGAGTTATTAGCGGGACCCATTAAAAACTTTTGAAAGAAGTACTTGGTTGAAAGAATTGAGTGCTTAAAAAATTCTAAATGATGTGTACACATGGGACCCAATTAAAAGGTGATGTGTACATTTAAGTACTCAAAAATGGAAAGTTCCATTGTGGATGCTCTAAGAAGTGGTACTTATGTCATTTTTGTGGGACCCATTTATAATTATGTAGAGTTATTGGTAGGATGTGTTATTAGTGTGACCCATTTGGAATTTTTTAAGAGTTGTTGGGTTGGAGTAATTGAGTATTTATTAGATACTATTATTAAAAAAGTATAAATTTATGATGTGTACACATGGGGTCCATTTAAGTACTAGAAAATATGGAGCTTCATTGTGGATGCTCTTAAGGGCATCTCCAATGCAAGTATCTTATTGAGTTCTTAAGGCTTAGCAATCATGTCTTATTTTATTTTACCAATGGAGTTGGATGATATGGCATTGGAAGTTGCTTAAAAATAAGGGATGGAACTTCATATTGCAACTCTCACCTTGGGTGGCTTATCAATAAAATTCATTATTTTAATAGGTACTAGTGGGTCCCATACTTATTATTTTAATTGAAAAATTGTCCAGTGGCGTGGAAAGGGCAATTTTGTCGAGGAGATCATGGCAAACCAACAATCATGCTTGAGGCTGTTGCATCCTATGACTTGTGGATTTGGCATGCTTTTTTTTGTACTCCGGGTTCAAACAATGACATCAATGTTTTAAACACGTCCAACGTGTTTTTTGACATTTTAGAAGGGGAAGCACCCGTGGTACAATACTCAGTGAATTCCACCTCATATAATATGGGATACTATCTAGCGGATGGAATTTACCCTGAGTGGTCTACATTTGTCAAAACCATCCCAATGCCACAAGGAGAAAAGAGAAAATTATTTGCCAAACGACAAGAATCGGTAAGAAAGGATGTGGAACGAGCATTTGGAGTGCTCCAATCTCGATTTGCAATTGTATGTGGTCCGGCGCGTTCTTGGCATATGAATACAATGAAACATATCATGTATGCATGCATCATAATGCATAACATGATTGTCGAAGACGAACGTGACATACATGATGGTAATTTTGATTACGATCATGTCGATAATGACACTCCATCGGCTGAAGTATCTCATGGTCCTCATCCACTCTTTTTAGAAACATACATGCAAAGGAGAGCACATATGCGTGAAAAACAAATTCATCATCAACTTCAAGCAGATTTGGTGGAGCATATTTGGGAACACTTCAGGCATGAGAACAACGAAAATTAATTTATATAATTTATTGTTATGTATTTTATTTTATTATGTATTTCTTATTTTTGCGTATTTTTCGTCACTTGCTAGTTATTGTCGCTATGTATTTCTCATCGTTTAAAATAAATTTATTATATTTTTATGTATTTATTATATATTTTTAATATTTTGTAAACATTTATTAGATTTAAGCATATATATTAATAAAATAATTGATATAAAATAATATAAATCAAAATTAAATGAAAATAAAAAATATATATAAATTGGTGGGGTCAAGTATGAGTTGCTTATTTTATTGTCATTGGAGTAAAATTGGTTAAAGTTGCTTATCAAATGCTTAGATCCTACATGGCAATTTGGGTCCACAAAAAGTAACTTAAGTCACCCATTTAAGTTCCCCCCATTGGAGATGCCCAAAGTGTCTCACATCAATATTTAAAGTTCTCAATCTGGTACTTAAATTATGAGGTTTTCTTATTTATTGGACTGATTTTTTGGGTTGGGCTCTCTTCATATATTTACCTAACAATTTGATATCACCTCTAATATGGAAGATTGAGAAGTTTGATGGGACTGTAGAGAATTATTTAATATGAAGCAAAAAATAATATGAGATATATGCAAATACTTTAACGTTTAAAGTAACTAGGGTCAATTTGAAATTTTGTGTACATCGCATTGTGGTTTAAAGGATAAGGGAGTGCAAGAAGGAAATAAGGATGACCGTTACAAATGACCTCCTTCAATAGTCCAGCTGTATAGTTGTAGGAGGAATTAACGATGTTCGATGTTCGTGTGTTACGAAATCGCAAGGATACTTTGTAGAAGGGACAAAGTCTTTGTTGTGTATGGTTGGAGATGGGTTATGAAGGCCTTGGGATCCGGTCTGGGACAACATCTCCACAAAATTGATTAAAAAATTGAATAAATCAATAATTTCTTTTATTTATCCTAAGTCAGTTATAGTAAATGTAAGACTAATTACTAATACTTTTTGGGAATCAGATTCAATGTAGTCGTGACTGCAAGTAGTTAGCGACCGTGAACTGTCTGATTAAGATCAGACATTTTATATTTTAAGACAAATTTTTGTTTTGTTTAAATTTTAATATAAAATTTTGACTTAACATCTGAATCGTCTTATCAAGATCGTACGGCGTACATCTACCAACTGTGTGACTGCATCTACTTCTGAAATTACTGAATCCAGATCCATACTTTTGATGTAAGATTAACAACATCTCCGCTAACACTTTAAACAATAAAAGATGTGCAACATTTATGAGTATTGTTTCAAATTTGTCAAAATATCTGGCACAAGTTATTTGAATTTTATATTGGAATTTATTTATCCTTACAAAATCGGCTTGTAAAGTGAGGGGTGTCACTCATTATAAACTCTAGTAAGGCCTTATCTTTAATCAATGTGAGACTTGGTTTTTCCAATACACCCCCTTACGCCCAGCACTATTGGGCTTAATGCGTGGATATAAATGGTGGGTGGTCCAAAACAGTAAGTTCTAATACCATATTAGAATTCTATATTGGGTCTTACTCATCCTTATAAAATTGGCTTGTAAGGTGAGAAGTGTCACTCTTTATAAACTTTAGTCAGACCTTATCTTTAATCAATTTGGGACTTGGTTTTTCCAATACAAGTGAATATTAGAGTGTTGAAAATGGAGTGTTTCCAACACTCCTCTTTTGCACAAAAGTGAAAAAAAATTGATTAAGAAATAAAAATTGTGCAATTTCGAAAATATATTATAATTTGAGACATTATAATTTCGGTCTGTATTTTTGTGCCAAAATATCAGTACTAGAAATTTGGGGTTTTCACATTGAATTTTTGGACAAGCCGTATTCAGTACGGATTTGGCATGAAAATATTAAGAGTTAAATATGTTTATTTGAAATACATCCAAAATGTTGAGATAGATGTCGGACAAAATATTAAGAGTTAAATGTGTTTTTAATCCCTCTAAACATGTCAAATTCCATTTTCATTCCTTGTCTTAAATGACTTATTCATTGTAGAGATTCTGAAAATATCTCTCTTGATAAAGTTCATTCTTATCTTATATCAAGTCGACTTATGAAAAAGTGATTATCTTGATGTCCATAGTTGGGAGAACATTCTGCTCAGTCGGGGAGAATGTTTTGCTGAACTTTCTCAAAAATGTGATTTAAATTTGCATTAGGTATGAGCTTAGTTTTAGGAATAAATACATGATTGTTTGTATTAGAATTTTGTAATAACTAACCGTTTGAAAAATGTAACACAACTTTTAAACACATCATGCTTGATTATATCCCAATAAATTTAAAACAATAGTGCTCCAAATTCATCTGGACCAAGAGCACGGTCTTCATTTAAAGAAAAAATGGATTTTGAAATCTCATCATGAGAGGATATTAAACTCACCATATTGCCTGTAAGACCCAAGATTTCATTGTATAGTTGGTTTAAGGAATATTAGGGTTTCGATGTGTTCGTGTGATGAAACATCGTGTGATTATTAAGTTTTGCTGTAATTGAGTCTGTTTTGTGCTCGTGCACTGTAATTGTACAGACTTTTGTCTTGTGATCCTGTTGCTTGAATAAGAAGTTATATGTGGTTGTAGAATAACGAGTTTTGGATTATTCTTGTTTTTGGAAAAACGAGTAGGATTTTACCCGCGGATGGAAAATCTTACTGCGTCTGTTTTGAGTGAGGTTTCGGATGGGAGTTTTATATATCTGCGTGAGTTAGGATATATTCTGAGATTAATTTTCTAAGGTATGGAAGAAAATTACAGTCGCGGAAAAAGATTCGGCGATAAGTTTTGGAAATGTTAAACATTAGACGTTTTTTTCGTAGGTTTTATGTTTTTGTGGTTTACGTTCGTCGCGTCGCGCGCGAGCTGAGTACGAGACTTGTTATGGATGAGTTGATGATATCTTGTGATTTCTCATAAAGCAAATTGATCCAATGGCTAGGGTTTAAGCTTGGACTTTTGACTTTGATCCAATGGTGGATTGGCTATCAAGAGGCTTTGTAATAGTAAGGAGGTCATGACATTGTGGACTTAGGAAAATCACAAACTTCACTCTCATTCTTTCTCTCTTTCACGTGGACTCCATTACTTTCTTCTAACCTTCACTAAATTTTCCATTCCTCACCATTTGTGTCCATTTCAAGCTTGGGAGCTTTGTGGAATTGTTATAGAGAATCACTTTCTTAAGGTAACCACTCTTTTTCCTTTCCTTTTTGGTTGGTTAAAACTCTTGGGGTTTTGAGTGGTAGATTATGTTCATGAGATGAAAATGTTAGAATTGATTCTTGTTTCATGAAAGTCGTTCATGAGAGTTTAGGAAGCATGCTAGGCTTTGTTGTTTTTGTTTTTCATGAGTTGGTGAAAAATCTCATGAGAAAAGTTAGGGTTTTGGTTGGTTTATGTATTGATCAATAACATGTGGTTAGGTTGTAAGGTTTTGAAAAGAAACGTTGTCTTTGAACCTTTGGGCAAAAGGGAAATGCGTTGTATGGTTTTGTTTTAGAAAATCCGATGAAAAATATTTTGGGGTTTATGAAAATATTCCTAAGTGTTTATGTGGTGTTTTTGGGGTCAAAGTGGTTTAAAACTCTTGTGACATGTGGAGTTGCTTTTTACTTTGAAAACATGTTTGAAAATGATTACCGGACGGTTGAGGCCCGTAATAAAACTTGTGCTTGGATTTGGTTTTGATTTTGGAAATGAAAATCAAATAACTTGCACTCGAAGCAACCAACAAGCTTTCGGAAATGAATTGCTTGCTTATGAAAATGGTTTGCTTTTGTGTCTTGAAAAAGTGTTGGGAACTAATAGAATCAAACTAGGCTTGGGTTGGAAAAAGGTGGTGTGAGTTGCTGTCTTTTGCTGTCATGACAGGTGCAACTCGCCGGGCGAGCGTTTACTCGCCAGGGCGAGTGTCACAGGTCATGACAACACGCCAGAGCGAGCTCCAGAGCGAGTAAGACCAGTCCTCACTGCCTTCACTCGCCACCAACTCGCCAGGGCGAGCTCTGGGACCTAAAATTTTGGATTCTGATTTCTAAACTTGGTTTTTAACTTTCTAATCCCTTTTTATTAATTTATGGAAGTGGTGGGGATTGGAAACGAGTTTTTCGGGTACTCGGAAAGTACGTAGCTTGTAACGCAAGAAAACGGCCATTTTGCATTTCAAATTATTGGCTAAAATGCATTTTTGGTCCCTCTATTTTGAAATTTCTGAACTTTTGGTCCCCCTATTTTAAAAGTCAACAGTTTTTTTGGTCCCCCTCTCATTTTGATGACATGGCAGTGATGATTATGAAACAGAATTTTCCATTTCATTATTTTATTTCTTTTATGATTTAAAATTTTCATTCTCCTAATTTATTTCCGTGGCAATTGAAAAGAATAAAAAAAAACATCAAAGTTAAAAGTTAAATTAAAACAAACTTCATTCCCAATTTGTTTGTTCCCAAATTATACAATGAACCCTAAATTATAGCATGAAAGTAAACCCAGCCAACCCAAAATCCTAAATCGATGACCCAATCAAAGTCAAACTCACCTTCGTTCGTTCGTTCGTTTCCAATCGTTGTTCGTTCGTTTTGTTCTGTTCATTCGATTCCAAACGTTTTCTTCTATTCGTTCCCAATCTGTTTCGTGTGTTTGTGTTCGTTTCTGATGGAGAAGAAATAGGGCAAAGAGGAATAGAAGTATTGTGTCTGTTCGTTAAGAAAAAATGCAGGAACACTGCTCTCCACTTTCACGTTAATAAAAATGCAGAAACGTTTCTACCTTTTCTGGGTTTGATTAGAAGTTGGGATTTTTTTATTGATAGAGAATAAAGATTTTTTTCTTGCTTTCCTTTGCTCCATTCCTTATTCTTTTGTTTTCCTCCTCCTGATTTCGCCGGCTTCGACGACGGTAATGGAGCCTTATCTTTCTTCGGCGCCTTTAGGGTTTTGAATCGATGAGGATGAGGATGTAGTCATCAGAGAAGAAGATGAAGAAGGACAGAAAAATAAAGAATTAGATTTGGAATTTGGGATTTTTTGTTTTTGATTTGAGATTTTGTTTTAAGATTTGATGATGATATGATGGTGATGTATCTTGTGGTTTTTTTTTTTTTTTTATATAAATCTTGTTGATGAAGAAGATTTTTTTTAATTGATTTTGAATATTTTAATTGATAAATAAAATAAATAACCAAGATTATTGTAATAAAAATGACATGGAATTTTTTTTTCCAATTCACTTATGCCACCTATGTGTCACATCATAAATGAGAATACCACATCATCAAAATGGGAAGGGGGACCAAAAATTTTGTTGACTTTTAAAATAGGGGGACCAAAAAGTTGGTTTTAGAAATAGGGGGACCAAAAGTTCAAAAATATGTAAATAGGGGGACCAAAAGTGCATTTAAGCCCAAATTATTTAAGACTTTTGACAATTGTTTTGGGTCCTAAAAATAGTACAAATAACTCATGGGGGTTGATCAATACGATAGATTTTGGTATGATATCCAAAAGAGGGATTCTACCTTAGAAAACCTTTGGTTTTTGGGGTTTTAGAGTCCAATTCATTAAGGATTAATTGGATATGGTTTTGATTGAATACTTTGCTTATTTTAGGAAGCGAGTAAGTGTTGTGTGATCGTGTGATAGTTGAGTCCTTGACGAGGTAAGGGCTCCACTTTATTTCCGTCTTTTAAAACGGTTACGACATGCTTGATTTTTGCTGTTTATGCATTTGCTGTGTGCTTGGCATGTTTGTACTTATGTATTCTCGTTGATGAGAACGTGGTTATAAATACGTGTGCAATTTACATATGATTAGGAAAATGTATGTAGGTTGTGATGGTTTGTGCATAGGCTTTAGACTATGTGATTGTTTGCATGAGCATATATGAATGCGTGCGTCGGATAGGACGACGCGGGGATTTTGTCTGTGTGACTATCCTGTATATGCCAAAGAGAATATATGCCATGCATTTCATAGTTGCGTGCCTAGGTGTATGTCTGTGTGACTTTGCCTACGTACCGGGCGTTTGACTGTGTGGCTTCGCCAAATCCTTCTGGATTTATATTGAGTTGGTGTTTGTCTGTGTGACTTCGCCTAGTGTTTGTCTGCGTGACTTCACCTGCCTTGTGTGGCTTTTTAGTGCGGGTACGTATATTTCTGTGTGGCTTTGCCTACCCCACGACTCTTCGAGGAGAGGTTAATTTTCCGGAAAATCATGCATGTGGTAGCTTGGATAGTACTACACCCATTGTAGAAGTTTGCATTAGGCTTGGTGTGCATTTATTTATATAAGCCCGTTGGTGGGAACTACTTTTGAGATTAAGAGCTTTCTCTTGTGTATGTGGAAATTTGCTATGTGTACATCTTTCGCACCGATTATATATATACATACTTTTATTTTGTGGTGACCCTTTCTTTCATTTGCGGGCTCATCCCACCCAGATGAGGGGTTAGGTCGTGGTGACGACGGTGGCTGTTCCAGGCCCCAGTGAGCGGTTGGAGCTTTAGCTTAGAGTAGTTAGACTATGCGCCGGTGTGTTTTGTGCACCGTGCTTTTTGGTTAGCATAGGATTCCTAACTTGTTTGGATACTTAGACTTGGATTGTAATTATTCAGGAATACACTTTGCTTGTCGAAGCACCTTATGGTAATGAGTTCTTTTGTATATTTGAATGCCGGCTCATTTAAAATCTTTTATGCGTAACTCTGATTGTGTACAAAAAAAAAAAAAAATAATATAGTGCCTTTTCTGGCCTTTGAAAAACGGGTTGTTACATTGCCCACCTTTTCAATGATGAGGTCTTTACTTAAATAATCTATGCGGACAAAAGTCACCTGTGTTATGTGAAGATTACCGGGTCAGGAAAGTCCTCAATCAATCAAGACTTGAGTCTGTGTGTATTGTGTGAGAGTTTATAAATGGTGGGGTTTTATTAGCCATTGGGCAGGGTGTTAATGTTTTTTATTTTATTTGAGGGAATAAAATGCAACCCAATGGATCTATTTGGCTTAGTAGGCTTATTTGGATTTTAGACCCATTTATAGTTGAATTTTGCTTTTTAGGCCCTCTACATGCTCTTAGGCCCCCCATAAATTCCAAAATACCCCCACTTTTGGATCCAGGATAATTTGCTTTCTATGATACGGAATCAATATTTTTTCGTTTTGTAGGAAACAAAATAGTGTTTTACCCCAACAAACAGAGACTCAGAACATGATTAGTAACAAGTTCTGTTTTGACACATTTTGTCACCTACGAAACAAAATTGTGCACGTTGGCCTCATTTTCGTTTCATAGAAAACGAACCTGTAATTTTGCCAACAATTTCCCCACCTAGGAAATGAAATGCCTTGATGCATGAATTTTTAAAAACAAATTTCCCCACCTATGTATTTTGGCCCATTTGAAATTTTCTTCTTTTGCATTTGTGATAAAGGCAAAACCAACGTTGAAATTCAACTCAGTTGAAGTTACACCGACTATCTCAAATATAGGCATTTTATACTGATTGGTCTTATACGTCGATTCCATCATCAATACAATAGGAAAAGTGTTAAACAATTTAACACTATCAGGATGTGCCCAAAGTCGGGTGCAACAACCACATCTTTAGCATTGTCGGATTCATCAATATTTTGATTCAATTGAGCCGGAGGATCAGCCTTTTTAACACCTTCAGAAACTTAATACAAAAACAAAGGCATAATGCAAATACAAAACTAAAATGAATAGAATAAATTGTTGCAGATAATCACAAATTCGTATCCTAGGTCGGGAAATCCACGTCGTCCCATGTTTCGTGACCTAGGTGGCAAAATCTTCTTTGACAGCATAATCATAAAAAAAAATAAACGGTTTAACGTGTACATTACCTGTTCTATGCCTCCAAACGAGTGTGTGAACCTTACATGAGTGAAGAAATGTTGATTTTAAGCCTTCAAAACGTTCAAAATAAGCTCTAATCGCATTTTTGGTGATTGAGTGTTAAAGTGGTAATGAAAACTAGGGCAGCTGGCAGATATATAGGCCTATTTCGTTTCCAACACAACGAATTGAAGCGTGTTCGTAACGTAGGTGATGAAATCAAAATTTTTTCAAAAATTGTAAATTTTCCCACCTACGAAACGAAATCATAAAAATTTGTGCGCAAACGTGCTACCAAGGCTAGGCTTACTACGCGTTCATAAGATTTCGTATTGTGCGTTACGAAACATGGTTACTTCGTTACCTAGGAAATGAAATCTGTTTTATGGGGCATTTTGGTCATAAAATGGGGCCTGCGAGTAAAATAGAGGGGCCTAAAGAGCAAGATTCATCATAGTTCCAATTTCCATGCCGTATTATTTTTTATATTCAAGAAAGTCACATTCGACAATTTCTCAATTTTTGTCTATATAATTAAAGGTTTAATTACTATTTTAGTCCCCCTATTTTTTTTATTTGCATGATATTAGTTTCCCTATTTTAAAATCACACATTTTTTGCCCCTCTTCCATATTTTCATTCTTAAAAATTGTAGATTAATATATCTTAAATAATACGGCATACGATTTGATGATATAGATTAATCCAGATGTATTAATTATTTACATTTCATTAATTAAATCTCAAAATTGAATAAAAATATATGAAATTGAAAGTTTTTATCGAGTTTTCTTGTAATTTCATGATTTTTGATTATTTATTTATCATTAAGTTGTATGCTGCATCATTTAAACTATGTTAAATCACCATTTTTAAGTACAAAAATGTGGTAGACAGACCAAAACTATATGATTTTAAAAATAGGAGAACCAATTTCGTCAAAAATTGAAAATAAAAAGATCAAAACAGTAGTTATATCTATCAAAATATGGATATGGATTAGGTGCAGTCATTTTATAGCCATCCGATCGTGATCGGACGGTTTAAACAAATACAGTAAAAAAATTCAGTTTTAAATTATAACCGTCTGATCGGACGGCTATAAATAGGGCGACTGTGCGACTGCACCCAAAAAGCAACTGCGTGGAATCCAGGTGCATCAAAATATACTATCGGAAACATGTTTGTTTTCGATAAACCCCTACATTTGGGAAATTCTTTTTCTACCCCTACATTTATCTCTTTACCCCAACAATTATAATTGAATGGACGAATATACCCTCATATATAAAGTAAAACTAAAAAAAATAATTTCTACACTCATATCAAATCGTTCTGGTAACATAACTAAAAAAAAAATATCATTTCGGTAACAATTTCAAACCGGCACATTTTAAAAAAGTATTCCGATATGTTTTTTATTTAATTTGCTAACCGGAACACTTCAACCCAACTCTTCTGGTATGTTTTTTGTAACCAAAAATTCTATAATCTATATCATTCATGCTAAAAAAGGACTACTATTACCAGTAGGGGTGGCAAAACGGGCATGCCCGCCCCGTTTAGGCCCGCCCCGTTTAAGCCCGCCCAAAAGTGGAGCGGGGCGGTGCGGGGCAACTTAGGCGTTCGGGCTCAAAAGTCAAGCCCGCCCGTTTATTGCGGGGGTGGTGGGTTGGCGGGCATGCCCGCCAAATACTTTAAAAAAAAAAAAATCGAATTATAACTTCACAATTCCCTATTAATAAGTAATTCCTTGCAATTACACTTAATTAAGTATAAGTTAACAAAGCAAAAGGATAAATATAAGTTAATAACTAGTTCCTTACAATTTAAGATAAATACTCGAAAGTGATGCATTCGGTTCCACACCAAAAGTCCAAAACAATTCCATACCAAAACATGACTCAAAAACCTATAACTATGTCAATACCAAAAACCAAAGAGCACAAAACATAAAAAAACTAGCAGCAAAAAATCAATCCCAAAAGGTCCATGACGAACGCTTCATCACTCATCAGTCATCATCATCATCTATGTTCTAAACATATGAAGCTTCGGTTGATGTCGTAGGCATAGGCTGAAACTGAAACCTTCCACTTCCACCATCCTTCTCCTCATCGTCACCTACTACAGCTACATAAAATAAAATGCAAAAAAAGTCACAACCATATATTTTATGTAGCCAAACAATATAAATGAAATAAATCAATTAAAAAGCATGATTAAATATGATTATATACCTGAACTATTAAAACCGTGAAGCCAATTGCGAGTGCAAATCAAAGCCTCCACATTGTCCAACAATAAACGACTTCTATACTTGTTAAGAATTATTGAACCAATGCTAAAAGCCGATTCAGATGCAACAGTCGTTATAGGAATCCCTAACAAATCACGAGCCATTAAAGATAAATCTTTAAACCGATACCTATTCTCCTTCCACCATTGAAGAACATTCAAGTCATCATAGATTTGAGAAGTAGAATCCAAGCTAGGCTCCTCCAAATAAACATCAAGTTGAGACTTTCCTATTGATTCCGAACAGTTCAAAAAAATAAATAAATAAAGACCAATTACAAGTTGCATCCAAACTAGTAATATAAATAAATACATTGTTCTCTGTTCAACTATCCCTAAGCTCCCACCCATACAAGAAAACCATATATCATTTGGAGAGATATGTATAATCTTCAATTATTTTATAATAAAATTTACAACAAAGTCTCATGTATGTTCCCTTGGACATAAAAATACATATAGAGAGCATATAGACTATTTACCAACAACAACAAAAAATAGCATATATATTATAGAGTTTTTTTTTATCAGTAAACAAAATTTTATTGAAAGCACTACACATCACAAGGACAATTAACAAGTTTACAACAAACAGGAGAACAAAAATTGAATGGAATGAACAAATAACCTATTTGGAAGGTAAATCACTTGAATCACAATTTATGGAGAACAAAAACACGTGAGACACATTTCAGTTGGTTATTAATTATAAGAAGCATAGCAAATTGAATCATGTGCCTATTGTTAAGGCTTTCACTAACAAACAGAACAAAAACCTATATGCCCCATTAACTATAAGACTCTAAAAAGTGAAGCACAAAAAATAGAAAGATTGATTTGGTATAAGACTCTAAAAACCTTAAAGGTTGGTGTATAAGACTCTAAAAAGTGAAGCACGAAAATAGAAAGATTGAGTTACCTTAAACGTTTGTGTGTCTGGAGAGGAAGAACAAAACAAAGAAAATGATGGTGGAGGAAGCAGTAGCTGTGGAAGAAGAAAGAAGAAACGTGGTGAAACTGTGAAAGTGAATGAATGAGACAAATAACCCTAATTTTGAAAGAAGAAAGAAACTGTAAAAGTAGTGGTATAGGAGAAAAAATATTACTAGTTGGGATTTGGGCTCCTCAATCCAAGCCCAATTTGCATTCAAAGAAAAAAAAAAGCAAAAAGCCCGCGGGCAAACCCAGCACGACCCGACCCACCCCATTTTTTAGACGGACCAAACGGGTGCGGGCCAACTTAAGGTACCGGGCTGAAAACCTCAGCCCAGCCCATCAAAAATTACGGGTCAAACGGGCCGGCCCGACGGGTCCGGCCCGTTTTGCCACCCGTAATTACCAGCCATTAATAAGCTACTAAAGTATATCTTAATACAATCCGCCACCGCTTTTTTATACTCTCCAACTTCTTTGTAAGAAGAAGCTCAACATGACAAAACCTCCGCCGTGCCAGCACCATCACCAACTTTCTCTAAAATGATGAGAGCCCATGAAAGCCACTTAATAGCATCAGCAAATTGCCCCTGTTTGTAATTATCCACCCCTTTGCTTTTAGCAGCAGAACCTGATATCCCAACAAGAGGGGGTGGATGCCCATCAAGTTGAATAGTTGTTCCACCCACATCATGGTTTCCACCTCCAAACTCAGCACCTCAATCATCAATTTCAGAGACGCCGCCAGTTTGAGTCATATATGTTTAGAAATAAAATAATAAAATAAAATTAACAAAAATGCTATTATAAACCGGTACACTTTTATACTACCAGAACACTTTTATACTACCCTTTTTTTATTACCGGAACACTTTTTTTGTTTTTGTTCAACATACCGGAACACTTTTAAAAAAGTGTTCCGGTAACAGCATAAAGCATTCTGCAACTTTCCCTACACCGAAACACTTTTGAAAAGTGTTCTGATATGTATTGTAATTGATTCTGCAGATAAAAAAAAGTGTTTCGGTAAAAACGACAATAATTCCATTATTTTTTTTTGCAAATCGAAACACTTTTTTAAAGTGTTCCGGTAAAATTAATATACCGAAAAAAAAACTTTAGTGAGATAAGGATAGAATAGAAATATTTTAAAATATGTTGGGGTAAAATGATAAAAGTTGGGGTAGAAAAAATAATTTTCCTACATTTGTACAAAAAGCCTACTATTTGTAAGCTTACCAAAAGGCCCAATGGGTTGAATTTCTGACCCTTTAGCCAAAAAAATCCACACTATATAAACCTCTCACAAAGTACACACAAACACTCTCTCTCAACACCATATCAAGTTAACCCAAACCCCAACTCACACTGTCACACACACCCCTCACTCTTCCCTATCTCTCCTTCCACCGTCGCACACAGCGGCGCCACCGTAATCAACCGATTAACTTTTCCGTTTCATAATGGCGTCATCAACCACAACCGACGGTCCCGTATTGAACCTCATCAACAAACGCCTTCGTGCACTGCGGAAAAAGCTTAACAGAATCACGTCAATGGAGGAATCCGTTGCACAAGGAAAACCACTCAACAAGGAGCAAGAAGAAGTTCTCCGTTCCAAATCCTCCGTTCTTGCCCTAATTGACGAATTCGAGAAACTTCGTCAACCGCTTTCTTCAGCCCTAGCTGAAGAACTTGACCTAGCAACTCAAAACAATCGAGAAACCGTACCGGAGAATTCTGAACGACGGAGCGAAAATCAAAACCAAAACGACGATGTTGTTGAGGATATTCTGAATTTGCTTTATTTTGGTTCACTTTTTGAAGTGAAAACGCAGAATGATTTTCATTCTACTATGCTTACGAGAACACATGAGCGTGGTTGTTGCTTGACTTATGATTATGTTACTGATGATGCAACGGATCTGCTTGGTGAGAAGGATTTGGACTCGATCTCTGCTTTGTTTGGGTTGTTGATTTCAAGACCTGCGGATTCGAGTTTTTCGCATAAGAATGCGTTGAGGAGATGCATTGAACATGCCAAGTTGTGGGTTTCTAAGGCTCAACAGCCTATTGACCCCAATGTTGATGTTACATGTAAGGTTTTTGTTTTTAGGGTTTTGAAATTTTGTTTATTTTTTGTGTTTTTGTCGTGTTGATTATTGTTGTTTTACTTTTGTTTTTGTAGATGCTGGTTTGAGGGAGAAATTGAATAAGATTATGTCTTCCGAGTACTTTACGACGACTCCTGAGATGAAGGCTACGGTTGAAGTTGCTGCAGCTGCTGGAAATTATGGCGCGTTTCAGGTGCCGGCGCATGGTTCTGTGGTTTCTGTTGAAGTGGAAGGTTCTGATTCTCAGCCTGAGGAGAAGGTATAATAACTGTTACATTGGTTCTTTTTGTTTTGGTTTGAAATTTTATTGTTTGGTTGAGTTGAGGTTGTTTTAGTATGAATATGTTTTAGGATGTTTTGTTGGTGTTGTATTGTACACTGGCTATCAACATTACTTCATTTGTATTTATATATATTGTGGTTTGATTGTGACAAATCTTTGTTCAGAAGGTATTCTTGTTTGGATGTTTTTAGTTTTACGGGTACGAGGGGAGGGATGGGAGTAGTTTGTTTGTTGCTTTGTTTTTAATTCCTTTGCTACATGCATATGCGGTGATATCGTTCTTGATGAGTTTGAAGAAAACCATTCATTTGCTACTCCAAGTTTAGTCATCATTAATAATGTATAATAACAGAAATAATCAAGAGTTAATCCCATTGGGCTTTGTTTCTTTTGCAACCTGGAAGAATTTAGGATTGATGAATTTGTTTCTGAGAATAAGGTTGTTAAGTTCAATATGTGCTCTTGAATTGCTGTGTTATAAATAAAAGTTGGTAAGTTCCTAATTTGCTTAAGGTAAATCTGAAGTGTGATATATACTGTCTACTTCTGTCTGTGCTATCATAAAAAGCTATCGAGATGAATTAAGGATTTGTTTTCTAGAATGAATAAAGTATTATATAATGTGTAAAACAGTGTTATCCTCTAGCATTTGAAATTTTAGTTGAAAATTTCTAGTAACCTAATGGTTTATAATATGCATATAACAAGTAAATCTTTTATCTTGAATAGTTCAATTGTTTTAAACTTTGTTTTTCACATTCAATCTGTAACATGTGCAGACCTTGACCAAGTTTTGTTAGAAGCTTAGAACCATTCCCGTAATTGAAGAATGCATGACTAGAGCCTCTGAACCCAATTTTCTACTTCTTAAAGATTATATTATTTTGCATGAAGCCTTGTTTACATATTTTGATAATTTTGTTGTTTTTTCTCAAATAAGCCTGAAACAAGCATGACCGCATATGTTATAGCTATATATAAATCGAGTCTTAAATTATTTCCAGACATGTATGCAAATACTATTTTGGTGTAAGCCTTGTATTTAATATTTCAATAGAAAAGAACATGATACAGTTGTAAAAGGGATTTTTTCCTGCATCAGCAATTCTTGTGACTATCTTTTCAAATACATATGTTATAATTTACATTGTATATCTGTTGGATTTATGTTTATTTATCTGTGAATAACATATACTTGTTTTTCTTCCTTTATATATTTTTCTTCATTATCTGTGAATAACATATACTTGTTTTTCTTCCTTTATATATTTTTCTTCATTTATATATTGGATGCATATCCAGTACCAAATTCCATTTCAATGCATGACTTTTAATTTGTAGTATGCTGCAGATATATTTGTGACTTTAAAAATTGGCTGGATATATTTCTTCCTCAGTAGTTATGTTTGTTACATAATCTGGTTTCATTTATCTAGATTTTCACTCCAAAGTTAAAAACCACAGTATCCAACAAAAAATGCTTACAATTTCTATAAATTAATATCAAAGAGGGTTGTTCTTTGTTTGAATTTTCAGAATTGCTTTTATATTTTTATTATGTTGTGTGAATTTCTTATGTATATCAGCATCCTAGATTTATCATATCTTACATTTTTTAAGAATAGTACTATCATTTTATCTGATACTAAATACTTATACTTGATATGTACGGTATCTCATATTTATGTTAAATGTGTGCATCTTGTTGTTGATAGTTCGGAGGAGTTTAATAGCACTGGCACGTGTGTCCCTTTGTACGTGCTGTGGTTCTGTGAAATGATTTATATTATGCTACCCACCACCATGGTCTTGGATATGATGTTATTTTTTTTTTTTTTGATCATTTGGATATGATGTTATATAGGGCTTAAGAGCGTACCCTGTTTGTGATTTTGTAATAAACTCATGAGTGTACATCCCCTAGCCCTCATTAGAATTTAGAAGATAATTTTACTTCACCACATGCACACATACATGCGATAATGGTTGCTCAATGCATGGTCTATGAGATAGTTTAATTTTGACAATCAATTTATGGTCAGTAGTAGGTTATCACTCATCTCACTTCATAGTCTATCGCCCCTTTTATGCAAGGTACGTGTGTGTGTGTGTGTGTTAGGTCGTTACCTATTGAGGGGAAGATGATAGAAACCTTGAGGATGAAAATAATGGGAAAAATTGTTAAAATTGAAGATAGTCTGAATGAAATAAATGAGTGAATACTGCTCTAATTTTATTGAAAATTTGTCTTAACTTTTTATTATCGTACTATGTAAAACAGAGATAGTTGGGACTTGAGATTCTGTTTATTATCAAGATAGGGAGTGAATTAAGAAAACACTTTGTTAAACTTAGAATTCACAATCCATGAGGAGAACACCAAAAAAATGGCAGAATCGTGTGACCAGTAATTGTTTGTGTTTAGGGTAAAATATATCGATTTAAATGTAGCTAATATTTTCATTGATCTAGTTTGACTGTTGATAAGAATATGCTGCAATAGCATAATGGTGAAAACATATGCAGAAATAGGTTTTCATTGGTGTCCTTCAAGAGGATTAATAACTAGAAGTCCTCTATGTTTGTTCAGCCATTGGCTTAGGTTCTCTAATATATTGATCGCTTTAGTTAATTACATTAATACCTTATACCTTATAAACTAATTGTTCTGTCCTGTCGGTTCCTATATTTTACACCATTTTAGTTTTTCTACCTAACCCTTGTCATAACATAGGATGACACCTTCTCAAAGTTGCAATTGTTATAATCTGGAAGCCTGGTACTTGGCTACCTCAAGATTTTCATGCCATCCAAAGTTATGATCTTTATCATAAGAATGTCGAGGAAGTTAAGAATGATAACATGTTAAGATCCTGTTTTAAAAAATTTATGTTTGTAAATGTGTGTTTGTAGTTAAATTATTATGTTCTTCAATCGAAGCCAAAATAAATTGTGATGCTTTGCACTTT
Source organism: Trifolium repens (assembly GCA_030408175.1). NCBI lineage: Eukaryota > Viridiplantae > Streptophyta > Magnoliopsida > Fabales > Fabaceae > Trifolium > Trifolium repens. The sequence continues at coordinate 31,498,318 of CP125845.1, read as the reverse complement.
TTTTGCTTATGAGTTCTGTATGCATTTTGTAGGATGAAGGAACTGCAAATTTTCAAGGACAAGGATCTGGAGATGATCCGTCTGATCCTGAAGGAGAATTTCAGAAGGTATGTATAATTTCAGCGTAGGCCTCTTGTTGACATTGAACATCATATAATGCCAAAGGTTTTCTCTTGCAGGACGAAGTAGAAGCACAAAATGCTGGTGAGGTTGTAGCAGTCCAACACGAGCAGAACAATCCTCAGGTGGATACGGAATACAATCAACCGGATGGAGGAGAGGGAAAGGAGCAACAGTATCAGCCCAGGAGGGGAGGTTATCAGAATCAAAGAGGTGGACGTGGTGGAGGTGGTAGGAGGGGTTATTCAAATGGTCGTGGAGGCCGTGGTGGTGGAGGAGGCAGAGGGTTCCCAAATGGTGGCCGCAACCAATACTATGACCAGCCTGGAAATTATTATCCAAGGAACTATAACAACAGAGGAAGAGGAGGCAGAGGCGGTGGCTACTACAACAACCATGGTGCTGGTGGTCAAGTTAATCATGTTGCAGGTGATGTTGGGGTGCAATCTTGATATGTTATGACTTGTTCATAGTGTTTGTTACTATAATTTTGGGTGGAGGTGAACCTTTTTATTCGTCTGGCATGAAACATGTTTTGAACAATTTTGTTTGAACTTCCGACATCCAGACTCCGCCATTTTGTAGTCCAGTAGCTAGTTGACCTTCGTCCCAAATTTTACAGGCGTCATGTTCAGGAATGAATGTTATTCTTAGACTTTCTGCGTTAGCATTGAAATGCTTTGTCATTTTATTGGGCAGGTAAACATAACAGTTGCAATTACGAGTAAACTTCCATTTTCGTTCTCAACCTTGGTATATATGTGTCTATTAGTCCAAATGCAAAAAATAAAAATGTTTTCGACTTTTTTATCAGCCATGTTAGTCTTTCCTTTCGTTATTAGAGGACTAACACGACTGATAAAAATTGGTTGGAATTCTCAATTCTTACGTTTTGGTTTAAGGACAGTTATGGCATGTGTTAAGGTTGGGTATTAAAATAGAGTTTACTTGATAAAGGTGGTAGATATTGGACATACCATAATGCCCAAATTACAAAGGCTAGTTTTGTTAGGAAAAAATATCGCCGCATTTGAACCATAGCTATTCACCGTAGTCCTTGGTATTCTTTTCCATCTGCTATTAACCTAAAATCATACATAGTGGGAATCTGTATACAAAATGATAGGTTCAAAAGTCAAGATATTTTTCTACAGGAAGTTGCTTCAAAAACGATATAAACCAAGAAATAGGGAGTAACATTTTGATTGAAGATTGAAAAATGATTCTTGTTGGAAAGTCATTATTTGAACATTGTGTTTGTTTTGGTGTTTTTGCACGTTCTATTTGTGTGGTCAACCTGATTCTTCAACTCTTAAAAATAACAACTAGACAAGGTGAATCATTGTCGTAAAAAAAAATTCAACAAATGCGTTCATGTAAGGAGAGTCACTAGAAGGCAAATTACATGGCCATACTGGTGGTGAATAGAAGGTAATAGATTTAACAGATTACATGAAAATGGGTAGATCATCTATGTAACCCAATAGTTTAGCCTTTTCTTTTCTCCTATTATTGTTGTGATTGGTTCTAGAGAAGATGAGTTAAAGCTGTAGAACTCGTCTCGAACTCTCGACAACTAGGGCCCCCTTCCCCTAGGAACCAGAGGGTGAGAACAAAAAAAAAGCGCTGTAGAACCCAATAGTTAACTCAACCACTTGCGATTAAAAAGTTGATTCATATGATCATAAAAATATAAAAGTAATAAGAAATGTAGAAAAATAGAAGAGTAAGCAATTATGAGTTTCTTTATAGTAAATTTTGCACGATGAGTTGAGTAGAAAAATAGAAGATTTTTATCAATTGTCAAGATAAAATCTTAAAATAAAATCAATGATGAGTTTCTTGCTTGTTTAGTTTAAATTAAAAAAAGACAACACTGATCTATTTATTTTATTTTGAGTGAATCTAGTAGATCAACTGGTTTGAGTTAAAAGTTAAAGAGTTAGGTTCAGAATTTGAATTCTGACAAAAGAGAAAAATATTAATGTAACAATTAATTATTAATTTTGATATTTTTTTGAAAAAGTTCAATCTATTTATTTTATTATAAAATCAACTAGGGATGATTTTATTCAACGCTGTAATGACTGCTACTGTTTCTTTAAAAGGCATATGGTAAGCGATATTTTGAGTTTGAGATTTACTAGTTAAATAATTTATATTTTTGGATGCCGATTTTTGTATTCGATCTCCGTCAGTGGTTGGTAGATTTGGTTTCTCAAATTCATCGATTTTTGGATGGATATTGAATTTTTTTTAAAATATGATGTTTTTTCTTTTCAACCGATTTTTTTACATACACAAAAATTGGGAATTGAACTTCTGACTATATGTTTAAGGGGCATAAAACTTCTACTACTTAGGTCAATTTATTGTTGATAAATAAAGTAATTTCTATTCATATGTATAAGGAATGCAAACTTTAATTGCCATTTTTTTCCTTTCAATTTTGCTCTATATAATCTATTTCATTTACAATTTAATAATTCTATTGAATTAAAAAAAATTGATTTTCTCAAATATCTTTACTTGTATTGTATATGAAAAGATACTAAGTTTTGGTATACCATTTTTTCTTTAAATTTTACCTTCATTTAAACCTGTCTTTTGTTACAATTTCATCATTTGTCTTTAATCAAATAACTTTTCTCTCTTTTTTTTTTCTCTCTTAAATAATCGTATAAAATTTTACAACTTCTAGTAATTTATTGATATAAGATGCTAGTTAATATAAGTTTTCTTAGAATATTATAAAGAAAATGCTAAAAAGTGTTCTGGTGCAATGGTTAAAATAATAAAAAAAGGTAATATAATCTTGAAAATGTTGGAACAAAAGAGGTTCTAACATGACCCAATTAAGTTTTGATGATAACAATAGTATTAATATACAATAGGGTACACTGATTATTTACTCTAAGTGTGCAGATATATAAGCTAAAAATTTTATATACACTATGAGTACGTTTGAAGCTCTGAAATGGCAAGCAAATTCTGACCAGAAGATTCTCATCAGAAGATGCAAGTTAAAGTCGCGTCAGAATCTACATATCAGAAGCTGTGTTTGAAGACACCAGATTCTGATAAGAGCAGTGAGAGCCGTTTTGTCAGAAGAACATTCTCTGCTACAATGATTGGAATTCATCATCTTCTGACAATTCAAAATTGGAGAATCAACCTTATCCTCAGCGACAATGACGTTAGTACTATTGTACGAACTTATTACCCGATTTGGTCGAAACGTTCTCCCCAAGATTGATCGTATACAATCGTTACCTGATATGGTTAAGGGACTGTACTATCTCCAGCTGGCGAAATCTCACCGCAACGGATTCAATTCAAATACGCTCCACCCTCTACTATAAATAGGAGCTGAATTGAAGTTTTTGTGCAACCACATTATTGAACAATTTTGAAACGAGCTGTTACTCTGTCAAAATCATCCTAAGCACAAAAACAACTTGAATACAACTTGAACTCATTTGAACATCCAAGACTCAAGCTTCAGCTTCTGATCATTACAGTAGTTGAGCCTTAGTTTTCTTTTGTTAGAATTCTAAGTTAAGTCTTGTTTTAAGAGTTGTAGTTATTTTCATTGAACATTGATTTTTGTATCAGTGTTCATATACTCTGTTTTCTTTTGTAAGTTGTTTGAAGTCTCTTGCGTGTGTGCTTGAGCAAAGGAAGTCTCTTGTTAGAATTACTTGAGCATAGGAAGTCTCTTGCCTGTGTGCTTGAGCAAGTGTAATCTTTTGTGATTATAGTGAACTCCCTTGGAAGTGCAAGGGGACTGGAGTACTCTCGATTTGTGAGGGGAACCAGTATAAATCTCTATCTCTCTCTTTCTCTCTTGCTCTTACGTTTGTGTGTGTGAATTGTGTTATCTTTTATCCGCTGCAGAATTTGATAAGTTGTCTAACTTAGAAGAACTTTTTAAAAACTACCAAAACACAATTCAACCCCCCCTTCTTGTGTTTTTCACACCTTCAATTGGCATCAAGAGCCCGGTGCTGTTTTTATCACTTAATAGTGAGACAGTCTTTTGTTGAAAAACACAATGACTGATGCTGCTGCGGGTGCGAATATGAAAGCAGTTCCTCATGACTATGATGTTGAAGATAAGTCAAACAACAAAGCACCAAAGATCAATGGAGATAGTTCTATGTTTTCCTGGTGGAAAGATAGAATATATAGTCATCTTATTGGTATAGATGATGAGCTTTGGGACTTAGTTGAAGAAGAGGTATCTTTCCAAGGCCTAGATGAAAGAGGAAAGTTATCTGTTGAAGCAAGAAAGAAGTTCACTACCACGGAGAAGAAGGCTTACAAGAAACATCACAAAGTCAAGGATATTCTCATTGGGTGTATATCTCATGATGAATATCTCAAGATTACAAACAAGTCCACTGCTAAGAGTATATATGACTCCTTGTGTTCCACTTATGAAGGGAACAAACAGGTGCAAGAAGCAAAGGCTACTCTGTTGATCCAACAGTATGAACTCTTTAGAATGAAAGATGACGAGAACATTAAATCTATGTATTCCAGATTCAAAATTCTAGTGGCTGGTCTCCAAGTTCTGAAGAGAAGTTATACAATTTCTGATCATGTAAGGAAGATTCTGAGAAGCTTACCTTCAAGGTGGAGGCCTAAGGTAACAGCTATTCAGGAAGCTAAAGATTTGGACACTCTTGGCTTGGAAGAATTGATAAGTTCTCTCATGAGTCATGAGATTGAACTATCTTCTGATGAGCCTCAGAAGAAACTAAAGTCAGTGGCTCTGCCATCAACTTCAGTTTCGTCTAAGGCTCTGAAAGCTAAGGTTTTAGAATCTGATGCAGAGGAATCTTCTGTAGATGATCAAGAAGATGGATCAGATGATGATGTCTTTGCACTCTTGTCCAAGAAATTCCAAAAGTGGTCAAAGAGAGGCAAAAACTACTCAAGCAAAGGATTTGGTTCTAGAAATCACGTCAGCAAAGAGAAAAAGGATGACACAAAGAATTGTTTCAATTGTCACAAGCCTGGACATTTCATAGCTGATTGTCCTGAACTTAACTCCAAGGGTAAAGGAAGGAAAAGCACAATCAAAAATAAAGCTAAGAAAAGTCTGATGGCTACATGGGAAGATATCAATGAATTATCTGATGATGAAGACTCTGAGGAGGCAAATCTGGCACTCATGGCCACTGGCGCATCAGATAATGAAAGTGACTCAGAGTCAGACACTGATGATATTGAAGAGGTAATTTCTCAAATGTCTAGCACTCAAGTTACTAAAGCTTTGAAAGATGTGATGATGAAGTACATGGAAAAATCAAATGAGCTAGATCTTGTTAAACAAAAATTTAAACTGCTCAATGATAAAGTCAACCACATTCAAGCAGATTATCAAAAATCTCTTAAAACTATTAAAGTGCTTGAATCTGGTTGTCGATCATGTCACAAACCCTATGATGAGTATGAAATTGCTCTTCAAGAGTTTGTTCATCATAACATTGACAAAACTAAGATATCGTCTATGATTCATGGTGGATGCAATTACTATAAAAGACAAGGACTTGGTTCCCTTACATCTTCTGATAAAGGAAAATCAAGTAACTTTGTCTGTTTAAGCAAACCACCTTCTGGACTTTATTCTAATCTTACTAAAGGTAGTTCAGAACCTCTGACTGTGTCTGATACTCTGGTGACCTTGGAACCACAAGATAAGGTATCAGAAGATAACTCATCTTCTGAACCTAAGTCTTCTAAAACCCAGGTTCCCCTCACTTCAGTATCCATGTCTACTCAAGTTAAAGCTATCAGAGTACCAAAGCCTGTTAATAAGCGGGGCACCAGTACTTCTAAAGCAAACTTGGTAACTGGTTCTCTGACACACTCAAGAGGAGTATCTCAGAGACAACATAAGCCTAAATCATTTTCTAAAGGCTCAGTTGACTCTAGATCTTCTGAATACCCCAAGAAGAAGAATAAAATCCATAAGACTAACCAAAATGTACCCATCAGAATATGGGTACCAAAATCTGAGATAATGTACACTGCAGGTATGCACCCAAAGAAGAAAAGAAAGCTCATGGTATCTAGACAGTGGTTGCTCACGTCACATGACAGGAGACAAGCTCTTATTCCACACCCTGAATCAACAAGAGGGTGGAATAGGAGGGTTTGGTGGCAACCAGAAAGGAAAGATCATTGGTATAGGTACAGTTGGTAATTCTTCTTTGTCAATTTCTGATGTTTGGTTAGTAGATGGACTACATCATAACTTACTTAACATAAGTCAATTGTGTGATAGTAATTATGATGTCATGTTTAATAAGGATTCATGTACTGTAATTAGAAACTCTGACCAATCCATTGTTTTCAAAGGTAATAGAAAAGGCAATGTGTATAAAGTCAATTTTTCTGATTTAAAGGAACAACAAGTGCTTTGTCTCTTGACACTGAGTGATGAAAAATGGGCCTGGCATAAAAGATTGGGTCATGCTAACTGGAGATTAATCTCTAAGCTTAGTAAAGACAATCTTGTCAGAGGCCTTCCAAAAATTAAATATCACTCAGACTCACTTTGTGGTTCCTGTCAAAAAGGGAAAATTGTCAAAAGCTCTTTTAAAACCAAGAACATTGTCTCCACCTCTAGACCTTTAGAACTCTTACATATTGATCTTTTTGGACCAGTTAGCACTGCTTCGATCAATGGTAAGAAGTATGGATTAGTCATAGTTGATGATTATAGTAGATGGACTTGGGTTAAATTTATGAGAACTAAAGATGACACATATGAAGTGTTTAGCATCTTCTGTACCCAAATTCAAAATGAAAAAGGCTTCAAGATTTTGAAAGTAAGAAGTGATCATAGTGGTGAATTTGAAAATGAACCTTTTGAAAAATTTTGTGAAGAACATGGAATTCTCCATGAATTCTCTTCTCCTAGAACTCCACAACAAAATGGAGTTGTAGAAAGAAAGAATAGATCTTTGCAAGAAATGGCACGCACCATGATGCATGAAAATAATTTAGCAAAATTCTTTTGGGCAGAAGCTGTTAACACTGCTTGTTATATTCAAAATAGAATCTATATAAGACCTATCTTGAACAAAACAACATATGAACTCTTTAGAGGAAGGAAACCCAATATTTCTTATTTTCATCAATTTGGTTGTACTTGTTACATTCTAAATAATAAAGTGCATCTTAAGAAATTTGACTCTAAAGCCTGTAAGGGTATCTTCATTGGATACTCTGAACGCTCTAAGTCATACAGGGTGTTGATGACAGAAATTTCTACGTCATTTTTAGTATTATTATTAGTAGTAAAATGACCAAGACATGCCCAAATACGAAGGAAAATCTACAAAAGCAAGAAAAAGCATCAAGACAGAGTCCAAGATGCAAAAAGACAAGAAAAAGCCCAAAAAGTGAAGAAATACAGCATTCCATCGCAGCACGATGTGTGCTATCGTGCCACGATGAAAGCTCCTTGCGCGCCAAGCAATCAGAAGAAATAAATCTTGAGAAAATCTTCCATCGCAGTACGATGCCCTACAACGCAGTACGATGATGTTACTTGACGCCCAAGCTGATGAAATACACAGGATCAGTTATAATTCTGAACTGAATCTTCACATCGCAGTACGATGGCCTTATCGTGCTGCGATGCCTTGCTGAGGCCCATTACGAAAACTATAAATAGAGCCTCTCATTCATTGTTTTATTCATTCAGAAATAGTAGTGTTAGACTACTAGGCTACCACTTAGAAGGGAGGTTGAATAAGTGGCTTCGTTAATCAACGACAATTTAAAAAATTATTTGATTAAAAACAATGCGCGGAAGCACCACCGGATCGGTAGTCTACTTTGCACCTTTTGACCAAAGGAAAGATAGTATAGCCTTGAACGAACTAGGAAAATTATCGGAACGCTTAATGCGAAATATCCAAATTTAATCGATTAACAAAAACAGTCCCAAGCAAGTTATACGATTCGATATTCAAATTCAATCACAATCAAGATAATTGCAATTGAACCTTTGTGCACACTTACGAACACAAAACTTCAATTGACTCAAAATATAAGCGAATTGCGTAAAGTAAGAATTTTAAAGCGAATCGACACACAAGAGATGATTAGGGAGTTCCCCGGCTTTCGTGTCGTCCTCGCGGTCGGCCGGGTACGTCTCCCCCCAAATAACCAAACGGGTTATTTGAGAGTATTATTGATTAAAAAACAGTTTGAACATAAGTGCACAATTTACAATGAATCCAATAAACCTATATTGACTCAAAAGTAAAACTATGCTAAACCTCAATCGACGAACGAATCTTCACCCTCTAATTCCAACGATTTTACCCGTGCAACTCCTTGCAACAATCGTCCAGCTGAGTCCTTCAATTCTTCTCGATTGATCCTTCAAGATATCGAACAATCTTGAATCCCTAGCGAGCAACCAAACCTCCTTCGCAAGTCAACCCGATCACGATTCTGATTCACCACGAATCGTACCGAACGTTATCGACCAAGCGTACAACTTCTATTGGATTGATCCCATACTCAATCTTCAATTGTTGCAACTTGATGGAAGATGATGATCTTGTGAAGGATACACTTTGATCCCAATTTTTCACCCAAATTGTATCCAAAGTGTTTCTCCCAAAGCACTCTTGCTTTCTCACTGGTTCTCACTAGATTTTTCTCAGTTGTGTTACAAACAAAAGATCACACACATTGCTATTTAAAGTGAAAATAGAATGAGCAAATTTGGGCATAATTTTTCAAACATGTATCGATACAAATGATCATTTGTATCGATACAAATGCTTTGACCAACGTTAAAAATGAAATTTTTCAAACACGGGTGTGTATCGATACAAATATCAGAATCTTGAAACTCTTGACTGATATGTATCAAATCATGCAAGCATGATTCGATACATCATCAACTCTCTGGATTTTGAGGGCATTCACATGTGTATCGATACATGCAAGCATGATTCGATGCACAGGTGACTCTCTGCCTATGAGAAACCATTTTTGTATCGATACAGACTATGTATGTATCGATACAAAATACCCAAAATCAGATAGAAGTAGTTTCAGGACATTTGTATCGATACACCAATGTATGTATCGATACAAAATACCTAAAAGTCAGTTTTCCAAGTTTTAGAAAATAGTTTCTTTGTTGTCAAGTCATTTGTAATGTTGCCAAAATATGTTCAATCCTATTTTCATGTGTTTTGACAATTATTAAAACATGAGGATGAACTGGTGCACTTACATTCTCCCCCTTTTTGATAATTGTCAAAACTATGCATAAGCTAACCAAGCCTATACCTATTATGCAAATAAAAAAATAGCAATGTAATACAGACGCAATTAAAAAACACCAAGGCTATTCAAATAAGCACGCTCCCCCTGAGTTGATGCCATAATGCGTTTTGATCATCTTTAGCTTGTGCATCCAATCTCTCCCCCTTTGACAATATCAAAAAGAAGAAGAGAGCACATTAGAAGTAACAAGTCCAAGCACTTTTTTAATCAATAGATCACATCGTGCACTTACATTTGTCGAAATGCACTTTATGATATAGTTTCCTAATCACTTTAAATACATACAAAGATATGCCAAAATATATCAATGACGAATACCAAATATCATGATAAAACATGGAATGTAGAACAACAAACCATAAACCAACTCATGAGTATTGAAACACATCGACATTTGTAAACAAGTAGCATACCAAAATATGAGACGAAATAAACAAAACAATGCAACAAATGCATAAACATAAAACCAAATAAGGTACATTCTTATGTATGTGAGCAAAACAAGATACCAAAGCACATTATTACATGAGAACACATGTTAAACCCATATATGCATGATAAAGCATCCACATAGTTGAATCAAAGTACCAAGATCAATCATATGAAAGAGTATATTTATGTATGCACACAAAGTCACATATATAAGAACAAAAAAAAACACACATATACGAACCAAATATGAACCTAATACGACAATTGTAATGATTTTTGTCAAATCCCCATTTAAAAACGTATGAGTCTCAAAAACTTATCAATATCTTTGAGCAAAATTCTTGGAAATGGAGGATTAGACAACTATCAATACCAACTTCATATTAAGATAGAAATAGTATGTATATGAACCAAGATACAAATGCTAAGAGAAACATATAAAGGTAAAGTTAAAGAATAGAATCTTCCCTTAAGTGTTAGGTGAAGGAAGTGATCAATTTCCACACCATTTTGTGTTGAGTTGAATCTTATCTTGTCACTTTCCTTGTTCATAAGTCTTGAACTCCATTGTTGTCGATGTCTCTTGTCAATGGTTCAAGACGTCTTCCCTACATACTTAGACATTTGAAATAGGTCCCCAACTCATGTTGGGTCCTAGTTGGTTAGTAGAGACATTATTGTCTAACTTAGGTAACCATTGCAATTTGCCTTTTGGTACCAAAACTTTTCGAGCATGACATTTTGCAATAGTATGTCCCTTAGTACAACAATAATGACATATAACATTGGAATGATTCGTGTGACCCGAAATTTTACTTTTGGGATTCAATTTCTTTTTACCAAATTTGTCATTTTTAGAAGGCCTAATCTTAGGCATGTTAAAATTCTTTGGTATATCCACAAAAGTAACTTTTGATACAAGGGCTTCATCTAGTTTGGCTTGAAGGGTTTTCACCTCTCCTTGCCAAACACAACAAGCATCACAATCATTCCTAGATGACTTATGAGCCTTATCTAATTTGGCTTGAAGGTTTTTCACTTCTCCTTGCCAAATACAACAAGAATCACAATCATGCTTTGATGAATTATCATCTTCAAAATTATCTTTTGAATTAACCATGGTAAGTTTTAATGCCTCTAATTCATCTTGTAATTTTACAATTTGTGACTCTAAAAGGGAAATCACTTTCTTCCTTTTAGCCAATTTCTTAAATGCATTAGTGGCTTCACCATATAGTTTTTCAAAAGCGTTTTGAAGTTCATCATATGAGGGACTATCATTAGAGATAGAGCTAGAATCACTTACTTGACGTTTGTGATGTTTCTTGCCTTTACTAGGTGAACCGGTCATGAGTACCACATGAGTGCGTTCTTCATCCTCTTCACTTGAGCTCTTGGACCTAGATCCATCTTCGCTTGCACTATCCCAAACAACATAAGCTCTTTTACCTTTGTGATTTTTCTCGGAGGACTTTCCCTTTCTTTTGTTATAGAATGGACATTCCGGTTTTAAATGATCGGATTTGCCACATTCATAACACTTTCTACTAGGCTTGCTCTTCTCATTCTCTATATCATCCCTTGATTGCTTTCGTGACTTGGGACCATTTTCCTTTGAAAACTTTATACCATGTACCTTTGCATACTTGTAAAATCTTCGAAGAAATATTTCCATTTCATAGTCTTCCCACTCTTTATCACTTAAGCTACTTTCCTTTTGCTCTACCTTTTTAGACTTGGTGGACTTGGATGTGGAGGTCTTTAGAGCAATGGACCTCTTATCCTTTTCTTTTTCCTTCTCCTTCTCCTTGTCATTATGCTTTCCCTTTTTCTCACTTTTCTCTTGCTTTTCTAACAAGTTATAATAAAGGGTTAATAGGTCTTTACCCCCCTGCTAAGTGGGTGTGTTTTGCGTTACCCCCTGCTAAAAATTTCTTGAAGATTGCCCCCTTGCAAAGTTTTTTTTTTTGGTTTCCCCCCTTTTCCTCTCTTGGATGCAAGAAATTTTAACTTTTTAAATCGGTTGAACAAAATAACCGATTTAAAAAACATAATTTTTTAAATCGGTTGAACAAAATAACCGATGTAAAAAGTGCACTCAAGGGGGGAAACAAAAAAAAAAAACACTTTGCAAGGGGGCAATCTTCAAGAAATTTTTAGCAGGGGGGTAACGCAAAACACGCCCATTTAGCAGGGGGGTAAAGACCTATTAACCCTATAATAAATGATATTTAGTAATTGTGTTTGTTATTTACTTTCGTGCACTTTAATAACGTATTCTCGTAATCTGGCCGGATAAGCGGTAGCGCCCATAGAATTGATATCAGGTTTTGACTTGGTATTAGTCCGGAACTCGTAGTAAATAATGCTAGGTGTATAGAGACGGTAACATCCTGAACTAGTCGTGAACTGAGCGGTTAGAGGAGGAATCATGCACTAGGTGTGATCTGAGCACTTAGAAGATGAACAGCCCGATACTAGGACCTAGAGGTTAATTGGTGAAGGTTATAATGCATGTTTATAAACAACTCACTTAGTAATTAAGGTATGTGACACATCGAGGTTAGACTCTCGTAGGTACCTTAGTTGTTAATGTAGGGAAACTTTAATAGACATAGTGTAATAGTAAGGTATTACTACAACAAGGATATGTTATATACCGGTCATGCCAAATAACAAGAAGGGAGGGAGTCCAACCACCATACCTAGCCTCTATATTTCTTGAATCTATTATTTATACATTCCGCATTTATATTTCTGCAAAGCATTACGCTTATTTTATAAAAACCTTTTTCCAAAAACCAAAGCGAATGCAAACTATCACAAGCTTAAATAACGCTAGTAAAGCTGAAGCACGATCCCTGTGGATACGAACTCATTCTAGACACCTAGAGTGTGAATTATTACTCGACGACAGACTGGTGCACTTGCCAGACCGTAGTCAAGTTTTTGGCGCCGTTGCCGGGGATTGTGTTTACAAAGCCTTACTAGATTTATTTAAGCTTGTTAAAAAATTTTCAAAAATACAAAAAAAAAATTAAAAAACCAAAAAATCTTGTTGATGAATGTGGATTTTGATCTGTGAAAGTTCTGGCTAAGGATAAGTCTTGGTATTTAAGCGATCTGTTGTGATCCACCTCACTTACCTGGGAATTTTCATAGTGACAAAAACACATGAGACAAACCAAAAATAGTTTTACCAGTTAATTTTCCAGTGCTACTGAAGGTATTCATTTGTTGTGCTTGATAACAGGTATCCTGGAGTTTGAGTACGACCCTGAACCAGAAAGAACGCTTTGGAAAAGGAGGCAAAGGCTTACAGCATCCAGTAGTCCCAAAACAAAAGAAAAAGCCTACCACCAAGCCATGGGAGAGAAACCAAACGGAAGGGACTACTGCGGGAAGGTCAGCATTAAGCAAGAACCAGACTGGACACCATCTCACGACAACCACGGTTCTGAAGGAATATTTGGGACGACCTGTCAGATATAGAAGTTGAATCTCAAGGGGACAATTTCTCTGATGTCTCAAAACCATCCAGGGAAAACAGTTGGAAGCCCATGATACCTTTAGACACCCGGTGGACATAACATGCAAAATGGATGAAGAAATGGATGCAAGTGGCACCAACATCCAGGCACTATGTGAAAAGACCATTCTCAGCTAGAAGGACACGGAAGATCGAATATCAGAAACATGTCATCCGTGAATGGCTGATCGGTTCCCACCGCATTTTCGAAGAAGACTCCACTAAAGACAAAGAAGTGGAAGATCTAATCAAGAAAATGGAGGACGAAGGTAATGAAAAATGCATGGCACTTAAAGAAAAGAAGCGCAAAAGAGAGACTGAATGCGAGTTCCAAGAAAGAGTAGCGAAAAGATCACAATTGCCACCCAAGAAGGAAGATCCTGGAAGCATCACCATCATATGTCAGATTAGGAAAGCAGGAGTCAATGCACTTTGTGATGTAGGCTCAAGTGTGAACGTAATACCATTATCCTGGAAGCTAGAATAGCTGCTGAGCAAGCAAGACTAGAGGAGTTTGCTCGGAATGCTCCAGAGTTTGCTTTGTTCATGAGACAAGATCAAGAAAATCTGAAGAGAACAGTTGATGAACATTCCACTATGTCGGCCACTATCCTTACTACTCTTCAGAGCATTAATGCAAGATTACCTCCTCCTCCTCCTCAACCTTAGGATTCTATGCACTTTTATATAATTATTTTGTAATTTCCTGTTTTCAGTTCTGACTATGTTTGGTGAATTATGTTTAATTACAATGCAATGTTTTGTTAATCTTTCTGTTTGTTTATATTCTGTTATTTATTTATTTATGCACAAATGATTTTGAGACAAATATCAAAACATAGATTTCACACCAACATAAAGAGTTTTATTCAAAAAGTAATTGTTGATTACATAAGTTCTAATCCAACTTTTCACTTGGATTCTACATCAGAAACAGCTAGTTCTAAATCTAGCTGATTAGAATCAGAGGGAGAAGAAGAGTTATCTTCTCTAGGTGGAACATATGTACTTAAGAATTCCATTCAGATTCTGACTCAGATACGGACTCTGGCTGTTTGGTCCTGGATCTTGTTTGATAATTGACTCTGACAGGAGCAGAAGTTGATACTTTCATCTTCTGAATCTTCTTCTTAGCCTCTGAATCTTGTTGAATCTTCTTTTTCTTCTTCTTCTCCTGTGGTTTCTTACTTTTGATCACTCTTCTATCCTTATCCATCTCTGTATTTTAACATACAATGGAAGTGTTGAGTGAAATGACAAAGGTTTATGGTCCTTATATAGTGCTTCAAAACAGACAAGTTTATGGTTTTACGACAAACCATTAAATTGGTATAGTTGTAACCACCAGTATCTTAACTTGACTGTCTTGAAACTCTCTCTTTGACCATCTTCTTCAAATTGTCATTTATTCCCTGTCTGTTTTTAATCTTTTTGTTTAATGACAAAAGGGGGAGTAAGAGTAAATTAATTTATGGAACGCTAAACTGAAGCCAAATTGCCAATTTATTTATTTTATCTTCTGATTTATATATTAAGGAAAATTTCTATTTGAAATCTGAACTTATTATACATGATACATGTAAGAGAAGAGTGCAATTTTCTCTTATAAGTATCAGACTTAGGGGGAGAGCTTGCAAACCTAGTCTCTGAGAGTCAAGTGTATAAGCATAGTTCAGAATTTAGATAAATTTTTTAAACTGATTTAATTAATCATTGCTAAAATCAGGGGGAGCTTGCAAAACTCATAAACCTGAGAGAGGCATGATATAATTAATCAACAACCATTGTAAATTAATACTTGGTTTGTCATCAATCAAAAAGAGGGAGATTGTTGGAACAAAAGAGGTTCTGACATGACCCAATTAAGTTTTGATGATAACAATAGTATTAATATACAATAGGGTACACTGATTATTTACTCTAAGTGTGCATATATATAAGCTAAAAATTTTATATACACTATGAGTACGTTTGAAGCTCTGAAATGGCAAGCAAATTCTGACCAGAAGATTCTCATCAGAAGATGCAGGTTAAAGTCGCGTAAGAATCTACATATCAGAAGCTACATATC
The DNA here is from genome assembly GCA_030408175.1 of Trifolium repens. Classification (NCBI taxonomy): domain Eukaryota; kingdom Viridiplantae; phylum Streptophyta; class Magnoliopsida; order Fabales; family Fabaceae; genus Trifolium; species Trifolium repens. The sequence goes on along the minus strand of CP125845.1, from coordinate 31,482,836 downwards.
AGAAGCTGTGTTTGAAGACACCAGATTCTGATAAGAGCAGTGAGAGCCGTTTTGTCAGAAGAACATTCTCTGCTACAATGATTGGAATTCATCATCTTCTGACAATTCAAAATTGGAGAATCAACCTTATCCTCAGCGACAATGACGTTAGTACTATTGTACGAACTTATTACCCGATTTGGTCGAAACGTTCTCCCCAAGATTGATCGTATACAATCGTTACCTGATATGGTTAAGGGATTGTATTATCTCCAGCTGGCGAAATCTCACCGCAAGGGATTCAATTCAAATACGCTCCACCCTCTACTATAAATAGGAGCTGAATTGAAGTTTTTGTGCAACCACATTATTGAACAATTTTGAAACGAGCTGTTACTCTGTCAAAATCATCCTAAGCACAAAAACAACTTGAATACAACTTGAACTCATTTGAACATCCAAGACTCAAGCTTCAGCTTCTGATCATTACAGTAGTTGAGCCTTAGTTTTCTTTTGTTAGAATTCTAAGTTAAGTCTTGTTTTAAGAGTTGTAGTTATTTTCATTGAACATTGATTTTTGTATCAGTGTTCATATACTCTGTTTTCTTTTGTAAGTTGTTTGAAGTCTCTTGCGTGTGTGCTTGAGCAAAGGAAGTCTCTTGTAAGAATTACTTGAGCATAGGAAGTCTCTTGCTTGTGTGCTTGAGCAAGTGTAATCTTTTGTGATTAAAGTGAACTCCCTTGGAAGTGCAAGGGGACTGGAGTACTCTCGATTTGTGAGGGGAACCAATATAAATCTCTGTCTCTCTCTTTCTCTCTTGCTCTTACGTTTGTGTGTGTGAATTGTGTTATCTTTTATCCGCTGCAGAATCTGATAAGTTGTCTAACTTAGAAGAACTTTTTAAAAACTACCAAAACACAATTCAACCCCCCCTTCTTGTGTTTTTCACACCTTCAGAAAATAGTGTATTTAATACCCTAAAATCATTTCAAAAATATTTTCTACTTAAATTTTTTACTTTTGTTTTCATTTTTGTTTATCTTTACTTTGAATACACTGTTTAGCATGACATGACTACTATTATAAATTACTAATAAGAAAGCTGTCTGCTTCTGTTTCTGTTTCTGTTTCATACTACTAGACTAGAATGAGATCCCACAGGCCACATGACATAAGAGCTCCACCAACAAATGCAGCTAGAATATGTATATTTTTCACACAGAATGTCAATATAACCTTTGTCATCATTGTTCAATTCACCTAACCTCTATTGTCTTTAAATCTTCTTTTTCTTTTACTTTCTTAATTATAATTTTTTTTTATCGTATGGAATATGACATTGACATGCACTCAAAAGACGGAAAGTTACATGACTTTGTTTCTACAATTTGCTTCCAAGTGAAGGTTTTAACTGTTAATTAAGCATCGTTATCTATATTCTCTTTGTTATTTGTACCCGACAACTTTATTAAGTAAAATATAGCATGTTTTCTTAGGTTTCCCAACCCCTTGTTTTTTAAGATTTAATTTATATAGATAGATCGATAATGTAAAACTTTTTTCAGGAGTGAATTACAACCATTAAATTGTTTGCCATTTGAGTGAACACATGACTTGAGGAATGTAATAGGTCTTACTACCGATACATGTTGCAAGTCACGATGCTCTCGTCAGCGGGGTGTTAAAAAAAAAATCAAACCTAACCGCCAAATAAAATTGAACAAAATAAAAAATTAAACTGTAAATAATAATTTGTGGATTGAATTGAATCAGTTTGATTCAATTCAATTAATAAATCATTAGTTCCGTTCGGTTCGGTTTAACGGTTCGGATCAATTTTGAATTTTTCACAACTAATTCTAATATTCAACTTGATTTAGTTTTTGAAAATATTTTAACAAAGCATTTCAGTTCGATTTATGTCTAATATAATTCGGTTTGGTTTGGATCCAAATGTATATATCATTAGCGTTTCAGTTCAATTTTTTAAAATTATACAAACAGTTCAGTTCAATTTTTGAACCGAACCATGAACACCCACACTTGTGAGCAATGTTTTTGTAATGGAAGAGTATAATTTTGTGGTTCAGGTTAGTCTGAAAACATGTAATGCATCTTCAATTTCTAAAATATTGGCCAAAATTGTGGGCAATGTAGGATCGTCAAAATTAACGGCTCCGGCAGAATGTGATGCCATATCAATTTATCAACCAACATGCAAGTGATGCGACTTCTTTATGTTTTAACAATTTTTAATATATTTTCTAATTATTGCTAAACATATAAAGTATCCTAGTAATAATAAAATGATATATCGATTTTGACAATTTTCTACTTCAACAAAAGGATATGAGATCTTATACTTTATTATATCTTAAGAAATTTGATTCCTTCAAAAATAGAGGTCTTTGGTGTCCCATTGTCCAATCATGATTCATGAGAGAACAATCTCTCACAAATAAAATACAAACATTTTAAACAAACAAAGGTTTGGTGCATTTTAGTATAAAACCACGGGATCTAACGCAAATAGTAGATGGGCAGTGTGTGAGTATTGTAAATTTTAGAATTTAGAGTACTGAGTGTGATTTTTGATAAAAAGAATAATAATCTGCAATTGTGTAAAAGAAATTAAATTGCAAAAAAAAACCAAAATATATAGTAAAAAATTGAAATTAAAGCAAATAGAAATATATTGTAGTACAAATATGGATAACACAAAAATATATGCTATTAACCATTTTTTATATTTTTCATTAACTATTTTGATTATTTTATCAACCACAAAAATGCAAAAAATTAACCCTTTATTTTGTAATATAAATCCTTTCACTATATATATATGCAATTGGATCCCCAGGTCCATGGTCTATAAATACATTGTCACTCTATATAAGGTCATACACAAAATTCACTCATAACAACAATTCCTACCCAAACTCTCCCATCAATATTGGTTTTTTATTTGCCAAAAAAGAATCAACATTATGGGAGGCAACTTTTCCAATTTAGAGACAGTTGTTGAGAAATCATCACTGCAACCAAACCCGATCCTCACCTTCCACTCTACAGCTAAATGGAAGGCTCACTTTGAGGCATCCAAAGAAACAAACAAGCTGGTAATAACGTTTGATATTATCTAATTATTAGCTATAACCAAGGTTGTTAATTTTTTTATTTTATTTATAAAAAATTAGTATTAATTAAATGACACCATGACTATTTTACAATCTAAATTTGAAAGAATAAAACTATTTCCTTTAAAATTACAATATCAAACTCATACAAATAAGTCGTTTTAAAAAAAAAAAACTCATATAAATAAGTTTATATGTTATGAACAACTATAACCGGAGATTTTAACTATTTAAAAAACAAAAGTTTTAATATTCCCTCCACTGATTGCATCACATACATTTAACCGTAATTTTTTGCAATATTGAAATTCATGATATTACCGCAACAAATCCATAGTTCGGTCGAAAATTTAATTAAATTTGACCAAATAATTAATCTACTTCATAATCGAATTCAGATTAATGATTTATCTTTTAGTGAAATTTATTAATCACTTAAGCTTAATCACTTGATGACTAAATACTACAATTTAAAACATTGGCTATAATTTTGTTATTATTAAGACGAAATTTTTGTTTTATTGGGGTGGTTAATTTTCTTTCTTAATTCGTTAAAGATGGTGATCGACTTCACGGCTACTTGGTGTGGACCTTGCAAATATATGGAGCCAATTATCAAAGAATTAGCTGCAAAATACAAAGATGTAGAATTCATTAAGATTGATGTAGATGAGTTAATGGTATGATGCATATGATAATTTTTTTTAATTTATTTACATTAATTTTTATTATATATGCCACATAACTAATATAAATATGATACTATATACAAATGGAAACAGGATGTGGCAAGTGCATTTCAGGTGCAAGCAATGCCAACATTTATACTAATTAAGAAAGGAAAAGTAGTTGAAAAAGTGGTGGGAGCTAAAAAGGAGCAATTACAAAAACTGATTGAGAAACGCAGGAATTGAGTGTGTGATCGATGACAATCCTCTTGCAACATTGTAATAAAGTCAGAATATGACTTCATGACATACTAAATAAGTATAAGTTGCATTTGTGTTGCTGATCGTTTGTCATGGACATGATTATATGACTATATAATATATCTACTGTCAATCTATAATCAATTTAATCAAATGAATAGATATGGAAATTAATTCCACCTAAAATCGTTGATATATAATTGAGACCGATCAAGGTTAACAGTATTCAATAAAAACGTATAAATAGTTAATTTGGATCGATCACAATAACATATAAAACAAAATATTTAATTTTTGTCAAATTTAACATAAATGATCTATATATATATATATATATATATATATATATATGATATAAACTTTCAATCTAACGGTGGATTTTGCAAAATTTATTTTTGTTAAAGCGTTATTTGAGCTCTGTAAAATTACACCGGTGTAATTTTATCTCTCATATATATATATATATATATATATATATATATATATATACTTTATAATATCCCTAAGCATTGGTAGGTTTCGGTCGGGTTTGGGCCGAAAATCACCAAACCGATAAAAACCGAAACCATTAAATTTGAACCCAATTTTAACCGTCTATATCTTCGGTTTGTATGGATTAGATTTAAACTTTGTTTACATCTAAAACTCCATTATCTGAAAATTCACAATTTTCAAATAGTTCAATAATTCATACACAATGTAACAAAAGATAGAAGAACTAAATAAAGAACAAATGATGAGATGCAGCTACTTTGTTTCATATTTGTAGATCTAAAAACAATAATAGATCAATTAGAAGAGAAGTAGAAATTGAAATAGATCTAAAATATATATTAGAATATCTCTCGCACCTTCTTCATCAACATATTAAAAGTTTGTAAAATATAAAATTTCTCCCTTATATCAAAGATTGATAAAAGCAATCCCCGTGAGTATAGCTCAGTTGATAGGGATATTGCATGTAAAATGCAGGGATCGATGTTCAAACTCCGGTACTCCCACTATTTCACCTTACAAAGTAAAATTCTAGCCACTAAGCTACTTGACAAAAAAAAAAGGATAAAAGCAACAAAAGCAAAGAAAATTATTTTGTTTCTTAATGGTAGTTCAGTCAGTTTCAGTTACGAAAAGATAAACTTTAGACACCTGCACCCAACCGTATGCAACTGTTCATGCTTAATCTTTTGCAAGTGTAGATCCGCAACCAACTCGCACCCGACCAGATGCTTCATTGTATTGTTGATTATGTCAATTTCGAGTCGGGTCAAATATTCGTACTCAACCCTATTATTGACCAAAACAATAATTCAATATAAGAAATATTTTTTACAATAACTTTTTTTGTTACAAGTTATTGGCAAAATTATCTTTAATAGTTTTATCAACGACTTGTAACAACTTTTAATAGAAACAATTGTTGCAAAAAATAATATTTCTTATAATGATTATTGTATAAAATTTTGAAATTGACAAATAGGTAGGAACAAATTTTTTTTCTACTTAAAATGTGCTAAGTAAAACAGAATGGAATGAGTATCTGTTTTTGGAGTTTGTAATTTTTTATGAACAATATAATATTATAATAAATTATTGTTTCAAAGAGACTATAATAATATGTTAGCCACCTAATAAAAATATTGGTAAAAATATTTAAAGTGTATAAACATTTTTTTATGAGACATTTTATTCTATTTATTTTTATGTTGTTTTTCTTCATATTTTATTTATTTATTTATAATTTGTAACATTATAATAAAAAATAATATCCTTATGTAAGTATTTTCTAAAAAAAATTAAAAAATTCCTTCTTTTCTTTTGAGCATGAGATTAAAACTTTGTAGCATATTTTATATATATATATATATATATATATATATATATATATATATATATATATAGTAGTAAATATTTTTCTTGTGGTAACTATGGTATTTAAATTAAACCATGTTGACCAATAACTTTTATTTTTCCATTTTTACATATTTCAAATGCATTATTCCATTTTTCATTTTTTTGGTCAAAAGCTTTTTAATTTTTTATTTATTTTGGTCAAAAGCCTTTTCATTTTTAATAATTAATTAGGTCAATTGAAATGGTAAAAATAACATTTTAAAAGTATATTCATCCTCAATTTCTTATATAAATTCTATAGCTTGCTTCTCCTTTCTTTCACCACCAATTGAAGTGTCTTTGTGTTTGTATTAAAAACCTAACTTTAAATTCTTTACATACTCTATTGATCATACCATAATGAAGAATGGAAATTCAAACATCATCTTTTCTAGAAACAGAGAATGAAGATGCAAATGGTGCCAATCTCATCTAAGCAAACCAAAGGATCCCTTCATTGAAATTTCTTATGGAAAAATTAAAAGGGTAACCGAGTTTAATTACATTATTTCAAGTGTATATCATAAGTTTTTCTTATATTTTTGTATGTTGTCTTTTTTTTTCTTTGTGAAATTATATTTTGATCAGATCAAAATGACTAAAACCTTTCCTAGATCGAAGAATGGAGATTCAACCATTTCAACTTTTCTACAAAATAGAGAATGAAGATGAAAACTTTTCAATCTCAACGATTAGAAGGGGTGCATATACTAATACCATAACATTTCTTTCTTCAAATCTCTTGTGGGAAAAATATAAAAGGGTAACTAATCTTAATTACTTAATTTTTAATCTCATTAGTTTTTCTTATAATTTTCTATGATGACTTTTTTTTTTTTTTTTGGAATTGTTTTTTTGATCATGACTATGAATATAGCCACGATGAGACAAATATTAATTGTTTTGAAAATTAGTTTTAGTTTTGTTTTATTTTATTTATTTTTTGTTTAGCCCTAACAACAGTGTGATATCATTCTTTTTTTTTATTTTTTTATATTTAGTGTGATATCATTCTTATTAGGCATGATAAATTTTGTCCATGTTATTTTGAAGTTTATTGATCTACTTTTTAGAAGATCTCAAATAGAAAAACGATATAAATTTAAATTTTGCATAAAGAAAAATAAAAGTTAAATTTTTAGTCGATCTCGGAGAGATAAAGATTTAGATCAATATCTATTTACCAATATTTGATATTGAAATTCCTGGCACGCTGAGCACGATGCTCTACCCGATGCTCCAACACTGAGTCCGGTCTAACACGTAGCAGTTCAAAGCATATAAAGAAAAAACAAATAAAGAAGACAAGTATTTGTTAACCCAGTTCGGCGAACCTACGTCTGGGGGATACCAATCCAGGAAGGAATATCACTATAATAGCCCTAGTTACTAAGTCTACAGCAAACGCCCCGTTTACAACTTATAACCTAGGCACTACCAATGACTCTTCTACCTAGGAACTCCTAGATATGAGATCCCATCTCACTCCCTTACAACCTTACAGCCAGCAAGGATTTCACTAACACAAGAACAAAACGTTTTGGAGACACACTCCTAAAACTATACACTCGTGCCTAAAGGCTTTGAGTGTTAAACACACCAAAAGTCCTAACTCCGTACTTCAAAGCTTAGGAGAAGGATCACACAATACAACTCAAGAACACACGTCTTAAGCTTGCATCAAGGTGACACAAGAAAGGCTCACAATAATAAACACACGCAAAACCTAGTTCTAGACTCAAACACAATAACGGCGTGAACAACTACTGAATTAGGGTTTTGCAGCTCCTTTAAATACTTCAGACAATTACACATGCATGGGCTTGGTTTGTTTGGCCCAAGCATTTACTCCATATTAATTAAATGAGATTCTCTAAAAATATGTTCTTCAAAGAGATACTCTTCAGAAATATTCTTGAACAGGATCTGAAGCATTAAACAACCTTCCTTATATAAAGCCTTATAAAACGCGCCATCCAAGATTCATGAGAGAGAAACCAACATTCCATAAATAGCATTTGTCATGAGCGCTCCTCCTGAGCAGTTTCAATGCTCTACGCAATGCCTGAGGCATCGGATCGCACATCTTGCACAAAGTTTATTTTACCAAAAATGCAGCCAATACCAAAGACTCAACAAACTCCCCCTTTGGCAAATTTTTGGCTAAAACAAATTATGACCATACAGATACTACTTAAACAGATACTTCAACTACATTTCTTTTTCTCAACATAAACACACAAGCATAAAGATCTGTAGAGACTATCCTTCAAAACAGTTACCATACTACTCCTTCATGGAGAACAGTAGAAAAGAATAAGATGTATCTTTTAAGATTATCAGAGAGGCATGCAACAGCGGAACACAAAAACACTACTTCGCCTTAAATGGTCAGGAAAATAAACTTGATAGGATGTGGAATAGAATGCTTCAACATTTCACACAACTACTCCCCCTGCACACATGCATAGAATGTTGGAACATCGTATCCAGCTTCTCAAATTGCACAGCATCAAGAGCCTTAGTGAAAATATCTGCCACTTGCTCTTTTGTACCCACATGCTCCAATGTAACAATTTTATTCTCAACAAGATCTCTGATGAAATGATGGCGAATATCAATATGCTTGGTCTTGCTATGCTGAACTGGATTCTTTGAGATGTTTATTGCGCTCATGTTGTCACAGTACAATGTTAGAGCATCCTGTTCAACATTGTATTCCTTCAGCATTTGTTTCATTCACACAAGTTGAGAGCAACTACTCCCAGCTGCTATATACTCAGCCTCAGCTGTAGATAGGGCCACACAATTTTGCTTCTTGCTGAACCAAGATATTAGATTAGTGCCCAGAAAGAAACACCCTCCAGAAGTGCTTTTTCTATCATCTGCACTCCCAGCCCAATCAGCATCACAATATCCATAAAGAGTAGAATTTTCACAATGAGAATACATTATCCCATACTCACTAGTACCGTTCACATACTTCAGGATTCTCTTAACTTGAGTTAAGTGGCTTACTTTAGGGTCTGCTTGATATCTAGCACATACTCCAACAGCATAGGTTATGTCAGGTCTACTTGCAGTTAGATACAACAAGCTCCCAATCATGCTTCTATAGAGGCTTTGGTCAACACTTATCCCCTTTTCATCTTTGGTGAGTTTCAAATGAGTAGGTGCTGGTGTTCTTTTGTGTGTAGCACTGTCCATTCCAAATTTTTTGACAATGTTTCTGGCATACTTGCTCTGAGATATGAACATGGTGTCTTCCATTTGTTTAATCTGGAGGCCAAGAAAGTAAGTCAATTCTCCAACAAGACTCATCTCAAACTCTGACTGCATTTGCTTGACAAAATGCTGGACCATCATGTCCGACATTCCACCAAACACAATGTCATCAACATAGATTTGGGCTATTATAAATTTTCCTTTTTCTTCTTTTACAAACAGGGTTTTGTCTGATCCTCCCTTTCTGTAACCTTGCTCTTCCAAGAATTGAGTCAACCTTTCATACCAGGCCCTAGGTGCTTGTTTGAGACCATATAGGGCTTTCTTCAGTTTGTAGACATAATTTGGATGTTCTGGGTTCACAAATCCTTTGGGTTGCTCAACATACACCTCTTCCTGTAGGTATCCATTTAGAAATGCACTCTTTACATCCATTTGGTATAACTTGAACTTGAGAATGCAGGCCACTCCTAGAAGTAATCTGATGGATTCTAGTCTAGCCACAGGTGCAAAAGTTTCATCAAAGTCAAGCCCTTCAATCTGAGTATATCCTTGTGCTACAAGCCTTGCTTTATTTCTGGTGACAGTACCATTCTCATCTGACTTGTTTTTATACACCCATTTTGTTCCAATTACATTTACATCTTCAGGCCTTGGGACCAAGTCCCATACTTCACTTCTCTCAAATTGATTCAGCTCTTCTTGCATAGCCTCAATCCAAGCTTCATCAGTCAAAGCTTCCTTGACATTCTTTGGCTCAAACAAGGACACAAAGCAAGAATTTGTAACTACATCATTTGTTCTTCTTGTAGTTATCCCTTGTTCAGGGTTCCCTATAACCTGATCCAAGGGATGATTTTTCTGGACACGAACAGAGGGACCTTTGCTTTGTGCTTGAGGTCTTGCTCTTTCTTCACCTTCCTCTTCAGGAGTGTCTTCATCAGGTTCTGCAGTAGTGGGTTGTGCGGATGCTTCAACATCTTGTTCAGCATTCACAATAACAGGTGTACCTTGATCTATCCCTTCATTAGCTTTCAAGGGAGAGTCATTTACAACAACATTCACAGACTCCATTACAACTTGAGACTTTGAATTGTAAACCCTATAAGCTTTACTGTTTGTGGAGTAACCAAGGAAGATTCCCTCATCACTTTTAGGGTCAAGTTTCCTTCTAGGTTCTCTATCAGCCAGAATATAACACTTACTTCCAAAAATATGGAAATGTTTGACTGTTGGTTTTCTATTTTTCCATAGTTCATAAAAAGTAGAGGTTGTACCTTTTCTGAGGGTAACTCTATTGTGTACATAACAGGCAGTATTCATAGCTTCAGCCCAAAAGTGATAAGGAATGTTTTTGGCATGAAGCATGACTCTAGCTGATTCTTGAATCGTTCTGTTCTTCCTTTCTACTATGCCATTCTGTTGAGGGGTTATTGGAGAAGAGTACTCATGCTTAATCCCTTCAGTTGAACAGAATTCATCAAACTTGGAGTTCTCGAATTCTCTACCATGGTCACTCCTTATTCTTACAACATTGCTTCCCTTTTCTCTTTGAACCTGGATGCACAGCTCTTTGAAGACATCAAAAGCATCTGATTTTTCTCTAATGAAATTCACCCATGTGTACCTAGAGTAATCATCCACAACAACAAGAGCATACCTCTTTCCTCCCAAGCTCTCAACCTGCATGGGTCCCATGAGATCCATGTGTAGTAATTCAAGAACCTTGGAGGTTGTCTGATGTTCCAGCATTGGATGCGACATTCTGATTTGCTTTCCAATTTGACATTCACCACACACCTTTCCTTCAACGATCTTGAGTTTGGGAAGGCCTCTAATGGCTTCTACTGATATAGCTTTCTTCATTCCTTTCAAATTCAGGTGTCCCAGTTTCTGGTGCCATAGTTGAACTTCATCTTCTGTGGTGATTTGGCAGGTGGATGTGAGAACTTCTTCCTGAGGCATCCACAGGTAACAATTGTCTTTAGATCTAGTCCCTCTCAGTATTAGTTGACCTTCCTCATTGTTAACTAAACATTCAGACTTAGTGAAGTTAACTTTCATGTCTTGATCACACAGCTGGCTAATGCTGATCAGATTTGCTGTAAGGCCTTTAACTAACAGTACATTCTCCAGGTTGGGCAATCCATTGCTGATTAGATCCCCAATCCCTACTATTTCTCCTTTTGCACCATCTCCAAAAGTTACAAAGCTGGCCTTATAGGATCTTACATTTCTGAGATACTTTTCTTCACCAGTCATATGTCTAGAGCACCCACTATCAAAATACCAATCTTCCCTAGAGGAAGCTCTGAGGGATGTGTGAGCAATTAACCCAACATCTTCTTCTATAGGAAGCTCAGCATTTTCTTCTTTAGGTCTCCACATCTTCTTCACAACACTTTCTTCCTGTACCATATTTGGTTTATGTTCCTGGTTGGGGTATTCATACAACTTGTAACAAAAAGGTCTAATGTGTCCTCTTTTTCCACAATGATGACACACCCACCTACGATATCTCCTTTGGTTGTTAGGCCTTTGATGTGTGAAAGGTCTTTGTCTTTGATGAGCTGAAGATTTTGGATCTAGAGCAAACTTTGGAACTGGGTAGGCTTTAGAATGTTGAGTCTGATGCTTCGGCATTGTCTTCCCAGTACAGGGGTCAAATACTTCTTCACTGGGTGTAAACTTGGTCTCAGGGTTCTGTTGATACTGATTGAGATTAGAGTAGTTGTATCCAACAGACTTTAACTTCCCACTTGGTACACTATCCAGAATTTCTTCAAGAAGATTTGTTCCTAGGTTCAGCTGGCTAACACGTTTCCTTAGATCATCCATTTGAGCATTCACTTGGATGACTTTTTCTTCTGCCTGTGTAGCCTTTTCAACTTGCATGTTCACTTCAGCTTGAAGTTTGTCGATGGTCTTCTTTTGTTTCTCAAGAATCCTACACATCTCTTCATATCTAGTGACCAATTCTTTGTAGGTGCTGGCAAGTTCTTCATAAGACACATCCCCATCTTCATCAGATTCCCAATCCTCAACATTAACACATGTTCCAGTGAGGGCTGTTACATGTCTAGCTGATTCACTTTCTTCATCAGTGTCTTCTTCTGACCAAGAAACAGTTAACCCTTTCTTCTGTCTTTTCTGATAAGTTCCACATTCTGACCTTATGTGTCCATATCCTTCACACTCATGACACTGAACACCCTTGCTTTGACTGCTTTTATCTTCAGGCTTGGTTTTCTTAAGACTATTCTGCTGTTTGTTGATGTCGAACCGGATGCTCTGCCCATTCTGTCGATTCCTACCTCCGACTCTTTTCAGCACTTTGTTGAATTGTTTACCAAGCATGGCAATAGCATCAGCTATGCTATCTTCCTCTTCATCCTCACTTTGGTCATTGCTTTCATCAGTGTTGGAAACAAAGGCAATGCTTTTGTTCTTCTTGTCACCTCGTTCATTCAAAACAATTTCAAAAGTTTGGAGGGATCCAACAAGTTCATCCATCTTCATAGTTGAGATATCATGTGCTTCCTCAATTGCCGTTACCTTCATATCGAACCTTTTGGGAAGGGACCTGAGAAGTTTCCTTGATAACTTTTCATCAGAAATTTTTTCTCCTAAGGCTTCAAAAGAATTTGCAATGTCAAGAAGACTCAAATGAAAATCTTGGATGCTCTCATCATCTTTCATTCTCAAGGATTCAAATTTGGATGTGAGGTGTTGAATCTTTGACTGTTTTACCTTGGTAGTCCCTTAATAGCACTTCTCTAGTATCTCCCATGCTTCTTTGGCTGACACACAGTTTTTGATGAGTTTGAAAACACTAGCGTCTACTCCATTAAAGAGAGCATAAATGGCTTTGTGATTGTAATGCGCTGCAGTTTCCTCTTCTGGAGTCCATTCTACTTCAGGTTTCTTTACCCCCGTTGAGGTACCTTCCTTGCTAGTATGGACAGGATGTTCCCATCCAGTTAGCACAACTTTCCACACTTTACTATCAATTGACCGCAAAAAGGCCGTCATTTTGGATTTCCACTGGTCATAGTTGCTGGATCCATTGAGCAATGGTGGTCTGTTCATGTAGCCTCCATCTTTTTCCATGATGCCAGAGAATTCAGGTCCTGAATCTCACCCTAAAAACAGGTAGGGTGCCTGCTCTGATACCAATTGAAATTCCTGGCACGCTGAGCACGATGCTCTACCCGATGCTCCAACACTGAGTCCGGTCTAACACGTAGCAGTTCAAAGCATATAAAGAAAAAACAAATAAAGAAGACAAGTATTTGTTAACCCAGTTCGGCGAACCTACGTCTGGGGGATACCAATCCAGGAAGGAATATCACTATAATAGCCCTAGTTACTAAGTCTACAGCAAACGCCCCGTTTACAACTTATAACCTAGGCACTACCAATGACTCTTCTACCTAGGAACTCCTAGATATGAGATCCCATCTCACTCCCTTACAACCTTACAGCCAGCAAGGATTTCACTAACACAAGAACAAAACGTTTTGGAGACACACTCCTAAAACTACACACTCGTGCCTAAAGGCTTTGAGTGTTAAACACACCAAAAGTCCTAACTCCGTACTTCAAAGCTTAGGAGAAGGATCACACAATACAACTCAAGAACACACGTCCTAAGCTTGCATCAAGGTGACACAAGAAAGGCTCACAATAATAAACACACGCAAAACCTAGTTCTAGACTCAAACACAATAACGGCGTGAACAACTACTGAATTAGGGTTTTGCAGCTCCTTTAAATACTTCAGACAATTACACATGCATGGGCTTGGTTTGTTTGGCCCAAGCATTTACTCCATATTAATTAAATGAGATTCTCTAAAAATATGTTCTTCAAAGAGATACTCTTCAGAAATATTCTTGAACAGGATCTGAAGCATTAAACAACCTTCCTTATATAAAGCCTTATAAAACGCGCCATCCAAGATTCATGAGAGAGAAACCAACATTCCATAAATAGCATTTGTCATGAGCGCTCCTCCTGAGGCATCGGATCGCACATCTTGCACAAAGTTTATTTTACCAAAAATGCAGCCAATACCAAAGACTCAACAGATATCATCCAATCCAACTTATAAATGTTAGTCTTGAATTAATTAGTCAACAAATTTTAATAATTTTTAAAAAAAATTAATCTACATAAAATCTGATAAAAGGAATTTTAGGCTCAACATATATATATATATATATATATATATATATATATATATATATATATATATATATATATATATATGCACCGATCCTTTGTCAGAGTTATGTTCAAATTTCAACATTGATAATATTGAAATTTTAATCTTGCATACACGTTGAAACTGATCACTATCCGGTAAATAATAAATATATGGAGGACAATAATGGCCTTGGATCATACTAATAACTAGCATTGCTAGTCGTTAAAGGCTGAAAATGGCTCAGTGCAGTCAACATTGTCACTATAGCACAAAATATGAAATTAGTTAGATCCAAGTTGGTCAATGCAAGGAAATTCAAAGATTTTGAAAATAACCGTTTTTCAAAACCATCACGAATTTTATGATAAACATAAAGGTTAATAGATGTAAGACTCGACACAAAGAAACACAACTCAAAATGGGATAGCTGTTAGAATTGACATTTATTGCTAATTGTTTAATGTGTGGGTGTTATGTGTACGAATACAATTTAAAATCTTTTTAAGAAGTTGGGGCTCAATATATAGCACCCAAACACACAAGATCGAGAGCATGCAGTGTAGTTGAGGTATCACGAAGAGTCAAAATCTTATACACAAATGTAGCAAAACGCTTCGTAGTGAATTTTTTTTGTAGACTGCAATATAAGGGTAGGAATAGTTTTTCAAAGATACTTCAATCTTGGGGACAAAATGCAAGTTTGAACGTCGTATTTGGTGTTTGGGAACAAAAATGATAAAATGTGAAGTATAACGCAATTGGGCAATATAATTGAACACCAAACCCACCGTTCAAACTTGTATTTTTATCCTCAAGATTCAAGGTATGTTTGAAAAACTATTCCTACCCTTATATTGCATTACTCCAATTTTTCCACTATGAAGTGTTTTGCTATAGACATTTGTGTATAAGATTTTGACTCTTCATGATGCCTCAACTGTACTGCATTCTCTCGATCTTGTGCGTCTTGGCACTATTGAGCCTCAACTCCTTAAAAAGATTTTATATGATATTTAATCCCATAATACCCACATTCAACAATTAGTAATCAATGTCAATTATGATAGTAATCTTCTTATGAGTTGTGTTCTTCATGTCGAGCTCTTACATCTCTCAACCTTCATGGTTATCATAAAAGTTGTGATGGTTGTTTTTTTAAAAAAGGTTATTTTTGAAATTTCTGAATTTCTCTGCACTGACCAACTTGGATCTAGTTAAATTCATATTTTGTGCTAATGACAATGCTGATTGCGCTGAACCATTTTCAACCTTTAACAGCTTGCACAGTCTATTATAAATATTTAGGCTTGCATAGTCTCCATGCCTACTTGTCATCAATATTGGTTTTTTACTTGCAAAAAAAGAATCAACATTATGAGAGCTAACTTTTTTAATTCAGAGACTGTTTTTGAGAGATCGTCACTGCATCCAAACATGATCATCACCTTCCACTTTTCTATATATATCTCTCTCTCTTTCCTCTCTATCTCTCTCTTAATCTCACTCTTTCTCCTCATGGTTTTGGATGGTGTTTTAGTGGTCAGCAAATTGTTGGATTTGGCAAAAGAAGGAAAGATAAATGCTTGTTTTTTAAAGTTGATTTCGAAATGGCTTATGATACAGTCAACTTGAATTTTTTGAAATTTATGATGGTCAAAATTGGTTTTGTGGAAGGTTTGCGTCGTTGGATTCGAGCTTGTGTGTTTCAAAGTTCTATGTCTGTTTTTTTGAATGGGAGCCCTACGGAGGACTTTGGTGTTGGGAAAGGGCTGAGGCAGGGTGACCCTCTATCACCATTTCTTTTCTTGATTGTGGCAGAAGGTCTCACAGGTCTTATGAGCAAGGCAGTGGACAATAGTCTCTTTAACGGCTATAAGGTTAGTAAAATTACATATTTCACACCCTCCAATTTACTGATGACACTATTATACTACAAGAGGGTAATTGAGACAATCTTTGGACTATAAAAACTGTGTTGCGGAGCTGTGAGATTGTGTTGGGATTGAATGTTAATTTCTTTAAGAGCAAACTTCATGGTATTAACCTTGATGATGGTTTTTTGCGTGCTTTGTTTTCTTTCTTACATTGTGGAGTGAAATTGATTCCTTTTTGAATTCTCGGTATTTCGGTAGGTGCTAATCCGAGAAGAAGAGCGACTTGGTCACCTATTTTAGATTCCATTAAAAAAAGTCTTAGTGCTTGGAATGGTCGCCAACTTTCCATCGGTGGTAGAGTCACTCTCATTAAATATGTATTATCTAGTCCACCGTTGTACTTCTTTTATATTTTCAAGGCTCTGATTTATGTGATAAAAGAATTATTGAGCATTCAAAGAAGCTTCTTGTGTGGGGGTCGGTTTGGATAGCAATAAAATTTGTTGGGTTAGTTGACATCGTATTTGTCAACCTAAAGAAAATGGAGGTTTGGGTATAAAAAATTTGTTGCTTTTCAATTCGTCATTATTGAGCAAGTGCAAATGGAGGTGTTTGAATGATAGAACGACTCCTTGTTATGTTCTTTTGAGGTTTAGATACAGATCTTTTGCATCAAATTTCTTATACGGGGAAGGGATAGATGAGTTTAAACATGCATCAATTTGGTGGCGGGATATTTGGCGGTTAGGTAATATAGAGGAAGGGGGCTTGTTTGGTAGTAATATCAGTAGCTTACTAGGTGATGATATTGATATTGATTTTTGGAAGGAAAAATGGATTGGAACGACACCTTTGCGTCATATTTTTCCTTCGCTTTTCAACTTGTCTATGCAGCAAGATGGGTTCATTTTCGACATGGGTACGTGGGAGAACAATGTCTGGATGTGAATGGTCAGCAACACTCTCTGATATTGATGCAGCAACAACACATGCATTATTTTCGATTCTAGATCAAGTTTGGCCAAGATGGGAGGTTAGTGATAGGCGTCTATGGTTCCACACGCGACTGGTTTTTTTTCCGGTCAAGTTTGCATACGGGTTTCTGCAGAAGCGGTCTACTATGGCTAGTTCTTAACTCAGCGAAAGTATTGGACAATCTATGAAAGAACAACGTCCCGTCGAAAGCTAGTATTTTTGGGTGGAGATAGTTGCTTGATAAATTACCAACGAGGGAGGCTTTTTTCAACAAAGACCTAATCACAAACCAGTTGGAGAAATGTTGTGTTTTCGGCTTCGAGGAAGTGGAAAATATTTATCATTTTTTTCTTCAAGCTAAGGTGTGGAGATTAATTTTCAATTGGATGGGGTCCAAGGTTCAGGTTTGTGATAATGTTTCTCCTCATTTCTTGGCATTTGGAGATTTATGTAAAGGTAAGAATAGCTAAATATTTAGGTGCATTATTTGGTTGGCAACAACGTGGAGCATTTGGCGAACACAGAACAACGTCGTTTTTGGAGGAGAATTCTCCAATGTTACTTCTCTAGTGCACCAAATTATCAACGTCGCTTGATTTTGGTTTATAAGTTGTGTAGGTTTTTCTTTTCTTGACTGGTGTAATAATCTTTTAGCGAAGGAGAGAGACGTAGATGATAGTGAATGATAGAATTCAATTTCGAAACAAATAATCTGTTAATAATCAATTTCATTTAAACATAAGTGAATATTATTATAAATTAAAGTGACAATAATGACTATATTTAAACCATTTTCAAGAGAATTAGTACTCAACTGTCCTTTAAAATTATAAATTCAAACTCTTATCACTGAACTGATACCTCACAGACAATTGTAACCAAGGTTTTAACCAATAAAATAGTGAAGGTTTGAAAAGACGGTCGGTGATATCAATTATTGTAATGAAGTTAAGTTTTTAAATATTTTCTTTGAATTAGTTTTTAAATATTTTCTTTTATTTATTTATATTCCACATTAGTTTGTTTTTTTATTGACAAATTATTAATATGACAAAAAAAAACTAAATTCAGAACTGCCACCGTGAAGATGATGAATTGCATCCACCACACTTTTAGAATTCGTTTCAAATCACCTGTGGTATGCATATGAGTTGCATGACTTTCAAAGCTTCAAGTAAGGCTAAGGCTTCACCTTCAACAATGAAGCAACTCCCATCCAACCATGTGGTTTGAACCATTAGTAGTGGGAATGGATTGAACAAGTACTTGAACCCTAGGGTACATGGTTCGATTCCCACAGAAGAAAAAATCTCCACTAGAGTGGAGGGTGGAGAAGATCGTGTGGTGGCAGTGTCGGGACCACCTAAGGTTGTGGGGCTCAGGCTGTTACAGCATACGGGTAGGTAAGCAACCTGATCACTGTCGTACGCGGTAAAAAATAATTCAAAATATAAAACGCAGTAACAAGGTAGTTAAACCTTGGTCGTCTCACAAGGACCTCTAATTTGATAATTAACTAAACTAAGAACGATGAATAACACAATTAAATGAGGGGTTTTCGGTTTTAGGAAAACAGTTCAAGAGATGATAAATTCAATCAATAGAAAAGCAATCAATCTATTGGTTTTTGGAAACATCGTTCATTATCTATCACAGGTCACTAGGAAATATTCTTTTCAGTTTCTATTCTTGATTGATCATAAAACTAACTAATCACGTCAACTAGTATTATAAGAATTCAGACTGAGTTAACAAGCATAGAAACATAATGTTCGATTAATCATGAAAAAAACAAGCGTTACAAGAACACGATTAATGTCATAACGTGAATTCAATCAGTCCTATAACAAGCGTTATAGACTCTTTCAATTTCTATCTGGATTAAATTAAACAAGCGATAAATTAATTCGAATAACCTCACTATAGTTGCAAAACGAAATTACATATAATCAAGCGTTATAGATAAATGAATTGCATGAGATATGATCAAGCAGGTAACGGAATTTATAGAGAAAGAATGAGAAGCATGAATTGAAATTGCATTAAGATTCAAACCTCAAGATTATGAATTGAAGTACCCTTAACCGACAGATTGATCTAGGGTTTTTAGTTCTTCATGATCACAACAGGTATTTTTATTTTGTGAATACTGAATGAATAATCCTAGGCTGCGTTTTCAGTTTAAATATTACATGGAAAATACGGGCTCCAAAAGTTACGGGCCGAAAAAATAAGTTGGGAAAAAAATAAATATTTTAATTCACGTCTGGAACATAAACGTAATTATTTGAAATATTTTCGCTCCGAATTGGCTTCAGCCTTCAACATGAAAGTTGTATCTCTTTCTCTTATCTTTCCAACGCATCTTGCCGCGCTTCAATCCGATATTCCTAGCTCGAGTTATGGTCTGCGCAACAAAAAGGTATCAGTTAGTCATTAAATCCGAAAATTAGTCAAATAAATTCATTAACGCTCAATTGTGACTCAAAACTTAGAAACATAGTAAAAACTTAATATTATAGTAGGAAGACTATTAATTTGCTAAATTATAATACTAGAAAATATATGCCAAAATACTGATCACAACCCTTACAAATTCGCCATAATAGGTGCTTTGCCTTTGGAGGGGCACAAATTTTCCACAAACTTTGCCAATCATCTTGTGCACCCAAAGAAGCTACCTTTCCTAAAATATTTAGCAACAATTTATATCCACTCTTTATACTATAACGGCCTTGAGGGCTATCAATCAAAATGAGCTAATTTTCCTCTACCATGTAAAATAAAGAAGTCTCCATAATACGATTAGCAATATTCAAAGGAAATAGAGATCCAATTTTCGCCTTATCCCACAATTTCATATTAAGAATCGTATCATTAATAGTAAAACTGTGCACACCTTGAACTTGGGGTGAAGTAAGCCATGCTCTTTCTTTGTCTCTCAACCAAGGTTCCCCCATTACTTTTATGCTAGTTCCATTCTCAATAATACACCACCTACAACCATGCATAAGAATTTGTCGTGCTTTCCAAATGCCTCTACAAGTATAGCTTGAGTTATGACCAATTTTAGACCCCAAAAAAGAGGAGTTTTGAAAATACCTTGCTTTATAGAGTTTCGCCACTAAGGTGTGTGGTTTGGTCATGATTCCATCCTTGCTTAGTTATCATTGCCAAATTAAAAGTACGAAGGTCATGGAATCCCAACCGACCTTGGTCTTTCGGATATGTCATGCGGTCCCAAGCTAGCCACTGTTTACCTTTGTTATTAATTAGATCCACCTCCCCACCAAAAAGAATTCATCATTCTCTCAATGTCTTTGATTGTGGAATATGGAAGGAGATAAAAACTCATGTCATAAGAAGGAATAGCCTGTAAAACTGTTTTTATCATAATCTCTTTTCCAGTTCTTGACAAAGCTCTTCCTCTCCAAGAATTTATCCGCTTCCATATTATGTCCTTAATGTAAGCAAATACATCTTTCACTTTTCTGCCAATCATAGAGGGAAGTCCAAGATAGTTACCAGTTCCAAGAACATGTCTAACTCCCATAATTCTTGATAGATCTTCATGGGCTGATATGTTCAAATTCTTGCTAAAGAAAACCTCGGACTTTGTCAAGTTTATGTCTTGTCCTGACGCTTCTTCATAAGTCTTAAGAATACTCATCAAATGATTAGTCTTCTTTAGCGTTCTTTAGTGTGAACCTGCAAAACAAGAAGCAATCATCGAAAAAAAGGAGGTGGGACACCAGTTGCGCCCCTCTGCCAATCTATGTAAGTCTCCTCTAGACACTGATTTTTTAACTAAGGACGAAAATCCCTTATGACTAGGACGAAAATCCCAAATGCAATAAGAGCATTATCCATAAAAGATTCCCCCTCAGTAAACGTTGACTGCTCCTCTGAAACACATGTGTCAAGGCAACCTTTCAACCTATTAGCCAACAACTTAGAGATCATTTTGTAGAGCACATGACAAAGCGATATAGGCCTCAAATTCAACATGTAGGTTGGGTTCTCACATTTTGGTATTAAGAAAATGGTCTAATTTAAAGATGAGCGAAAATGCACTAAAATTGGGGGGGGGGGGGGGGGGGGGGGGGGAGGAATAAAAGTTGAAGTATTGACTTGGTCAAAACCAGTGTGAGTCGGTCTTTTGTATAATGGACTAAATTTAGGGTGTAAAAGTGTTATGTTAAAAGTTTGTGAAAGTTGAAGCAAATAAATCATGGTTTCAAAGAGACTATAATAAAATGTTAGCTAGTTAATCAAAATATTGGTAAAATTATTTAAAGTGTATAAACATTTTTTTATGAGACATTTTATTCTATTTACTTTTATGTTTTTTTTCTTCATATTTTATTTGTTTATTTATTTATACTTTGTAACAAAAATAATATCCTTAAGTAAGTATTTTCTAAAAATAATTGAAAAATTCCTTGTTTTGACCGTGAGATTAAAACTTATATATATATATATATATATATATATATATATATATATATATATATATATATAGTAGTAAATATTTTTCTTGTGGTAACTATGGTATATAAATTAAACCATATTGACCAATAACTTTTATTTTTCCATTTTTACATATTTCAAATGCATTATTCAATTTTTCATTTTTTTTGGTCAAAAGCTTTTAATTTTTTATTTATTTTGGTCAAAAGCTTTTAATTTTTTATTTATGTTGGTCAAAAGCCTTTTCATTTTTAATAATTAATTAGGTCAATTGAAATGGTAAAAAAAACATTTTAAAAGTATATTCATCCTCAATTTCTTCTATAAATTCTATAGCTTGCTTCTCCTTTCTTTCACCACCAATTGAAGTTTCTTTGTGTTTGTATTAAAAACCTAACTTTAAATTCTTTACATACTCTATTGATCATACCATAGTGAGTAATGGAAATTCAAACATCATCTTTTCTAGAAACAGAGGATGAAGATGCAAATGGTGCAATCTCATCTAAGCAAACCAAAGGATCATAAGTTTTTCTTATATTTTTGTATGTTGTCTTTTTCTTACTTTTTGAAATTTTATTTCGATCAGATCAAAATAACTAAAATCTTGCCTAGATTGAAGAATGGAGATTCAACCATTTCAACTTTTCAACAAAATAGAAAATGAAGATGAAAACTATTCATTCTCAACGATTAGAAGGGGTGCATACCATAACATTCTTTCTTCAAATCTCTTGTGGGAAAAATATAAAAGGGTAACTAATCTTAATTACTTTATTTTTAATCTCATTAGTTTTTCTTATAATTTTCTATGCTGACTCTACTTTTTTTTTTTTGAATTGTCATTTTTGATCTCATTAGTTTTAGTTTTTTTTTTTGTAACCATAACAACAGTGTGATATCATTCTTATTAGGCATGATAAATTTTGTCCATATTATTTTTATCCTTTTCGATCTATTTTTTAAAAGATCTCGAATAGAAAAACGATATAAAGTTAAATTTTGCATAAAAAATAATAATTTAAAGTTAAATTTTTAATGGATCTCGGAGAGATAAAGATTTAGATCAATATCTATTTACCAATATTTGATATCATCCAATCCAACTTATAAATGTTAGTCTTAGGTCAACAAATTTTAATAATTTGAAAAAAAAAATTAATCTACATAAAATATGATAAAAAGAATTTTAGGCTCAACATATATATAAGCACTGATCCTTTGACAGAGTTAAGTTCAAATTTCAACATTGATAATATTGAAATTTTAATCATGCATACAAGTTGAAACTGATCACCATCGTATACTTTGAGGGTTTGATATAGTAAATAATAAATATATGGAGGCCAATATTGGCATTGGATTATACTAATAACTTGCTAGCTATTATTGAATGTGAATTTTTTTTTCTCAAAAAAAGAAGGCAATCATCATATTTTGTTAAAAAGTTATAAATGGTCAAACTATGTTGCCTCAGCGCAGTCAACATTGTCACTATAGCACAAAATGTGAAATTAGTTAGATCCAAGTTGGTCAATGCAGGGAACTTCAAATATTTTGAAAATAACCGTTTTCCAAAACCATCACGACTTTTATGATAACCATGAAGGTTAAGAAATGTAAGACCTCGACACAAAGAAACACAACTCAAAATGGGATAGCTGTCAGAATTGACATTTATTGCTAATTGTTGAATGTGTGGGTCTTATGGATACGAATACTGTAAGTGCACCAGTTCATCCTCATGTTTTAATAATTGTCAAAACACATGAAAATAGAGTAGAACACATTTTGGCAACATTACAAATGACTTGACAGCGAAAAACTATTTTTAAACTTTGAAAAACTGTAAGACCCAAGATTTCATTGTATAGTTGGTTTAAGGAATATTAGGGTTTCGATGTGTTCATGTGGTGAAACATCGTGTAATTATTAGGTTTTGCTGTAATCGAGTCTGTTTTGTGCTCGTGCACTGTAATTGTACAGACTTTTGTCTTGTGATCCTGTTGCTTGAATAAGAAGTTATATGTGGATTCAGAATAATGAGTTTTGGACTATTCTTGTTTTTGGAAAAACGAGTAGGATTTTACCCGCGGATGGAAAATCTTACTGCGTCTGTTTTGAGTGAGGTTTCGGATGGAAGTTTCATATATCTGCGTGAGTTAGGATATATTCTGAGGTTAATTTTCTAAGGTATGGAAGAAAATTACAGTCGCGGAAAAAGATTCGGCGATAAGTTTTGGAAATGTTAAACGTTAGACGTTCTTTCCGTAGGTTTTAGGTTTTTGTGGTTTACGTTCGTCGCGTCGCGCGAGAGCTGAATACGAGACTTGTTATGGATGAGTTGATGATATCTTGTGATTTCTCATAAAGCAAATTGATCCAATGGCTAGGGTTTAAGCTTGGACTTTTGACTTTGATACAAGGGTGGATTGGCTATCAAGAGCCTTGACATAGTAAGGAGGTTTGGTGACTTTGGTCACTTAGAAAACATCACATAATCACTCCATTCTTTCTCTCTTTCACGTAGACTCCATTACTTTCTTCTAACCTTCACCAAATTTTCCATTCTACACCATTTGTGTCCATTTCAAGCTTGGAAGCTTTGAGGAAAATTGTAGAGAATCACTTTCTAAAGGTAACCCTCTCTTCTCATCTCCTAGGTTGGTAGACTTTTAAAGTTTAGGAGTTTTTGGGTTTATGTTCTCATGAGGGTTTGTTAGGAAATGTTACTTTACATGGTTCTTGTTTCATGAAAGTTGTTCATGAGGTTTAGAGAAGCATGTGTAGGCTTTGTTATTTCAATTTTCCATGAGTTTGTGAGAATCTCATGAGAAAAGTTAGGGTTTTGAAAGTTTAGAGTATTGATCAATTACATGAGGTTATGTTGTAAGGTTTTGAAAAGAAACGTTGTCTTTGAACCTTTGGGCAAAAGGGAAATGCGTTGTATGATTTTGTTTTAGAAAATCCGATGAAAAATATTTTGTGGTTTATGAAAATATTTCCTAAGTGTTTTTGGGTAGTGTTTTTGGGGTCAAAGTGGTTTAAAACTCTTGTGACTTGTGGTGTTGCTTTTACTTTGAAAACATGTTTGAAAATGATTACCGGACGGTTGAGGCCCGTAATAAAACTTGTGCTTGGATTTGGTTTTGATTTTGGAAATGAAAAATCAAATAACTTGCACTCGAAGCAACCAACAAGCTTTCGGAAATGAATTGCTTGCTTATGAAAATGGTTTGCTTTTGTGCCTTGAAAAAGTGTTGGGAACTAATAGAATCAAACTAGGCTTGGGTTGGAAAAAGGTAGTGTGAGTTGCTGTCTTTTGCTGTCATGACAGGTGCAACTCGCCGGGCGAGCGTTTACTCGCCAGGGCGAGTGTCACAGGTCATGACAACACGCCAGGGCGAGCTCCAGAGCGAGCTAGACCTGTCCTCACTGCCTTCACTCGCCACCAACTCGCCAGGGCGAGCTCTGGGACTTGAAATTTTGGATTCTGATTTCTAAACTTGGTTTTTAACTTTCTAATCCCTTTTTATTAATTTATGGAAGTGGTTGGGATTGGAAACGAGTTTTTCGGGCACTCGGAAAGTACGTAGCTTATAACGCAAGAAAACGGCCATTTTTATTTCAAATTATTTAAGACTTTTGACTATTGTTTTGGGTCCTAAAAATAGTACAAATAACTCATGGGGGTTGATCAATACGGTAGTTTTCGGTATGGTATCCGAAAGAGTCGTTTTTCCTTAGAAAGCCTTTGGTTTTTTGGGGTTTTAGAGTCCAATTCATTAAGGATTGATTGGATATGGTTTTGATTGTATACTTTGCTTGTTTTAGGAAGCGAGTAAGTGTTGTGTGATCGTGTGATAGTTGAGTGCTCGACGAGGTAAGGGCTCCACTTTATTTCCGTCTTTTAAAACGGTTACGACATGCTTTGTGATGCGGTGTATGCAATTGCTGTGTGCTTTGGCATGTTTGTACTTATGTATTCTCGTTGATGAGAACGTGGTTATAAATATGTGTGCAATTTACATATGATTGAGAAAATGTATGTATGTTGTGATGCTTTGTACATAGGCTTTAGGCTATGTGAATGTTTGCATGAGCATATATGAATGCGTGCGTCAGATAGGACTACGCGAGGATTTTGTCTTGTGTGACTATCCCGTATATGCCGAAGAGATTATATGCCATGCATTTCATAGTTGCGTGCCTAGGTGTATGTCGTGTGTGACTTGCCTTCGTACCGGGCGTTTGTCTGTGCGACTTCGCCAAATCCTACTGGATTTTATTGAGTTGGTGGTTGTCTTGTGTGACTCACCCGGTGTTATCCCACCGTGATTGTTTTGGTATTGTCTTGTGTGACTCTACCCGGTGTTATCCCACCAATAGTAGGAGGTGTTATCCCACCAGAGACCTACGCCTTCTATAGAGAGGTTGAATTCCGGAATTAAAATCATGCATGTGGCGAACCAGTGATCGGTTGTCACACCCATTGTAGAAGTCTGTATTAGGCTTGGTGATTTATTTATATAAGCCCGTTGGTGGGAATTACTTTCGAGATTAAGAGCTTTCTCTTGTGTTTGTGGAATTATTGTTATGTGTACAATCTTTCGCACCGGTTATATATATACATACTATATATTTTGTGGTGACCCTTTCTTTCATTTGCGGGCTCATCCCACCCAGATGATGGGTTAGGTCGTGGTGACGACGGTGGCTGTTCCAGGCCCCAGTGAGAGGTTGGAGCTTTAGCTTAGTTAGACTATGCGCCGGTGTGGGTTGTACACCGTGCTTTTTGGTTAGCATAGGGTTTCTAACTTGTTTGGTTGTAAGTATTTGAATACTTAGACTTGGATTGTAATTATTCAGGAATACACTTTGCTTGTCGAAGCACCTTTTGGTAATGAGTTCTTTTGTATATTTGAATGCCGGCTCATTTAGAATATTCTATGCGCACTCTGAGTGTTAGTTGAAAAAGAAAAAAAAATATTGACTTTTTGGCCTTTGAAAAATGGGCTGTTACAATTGGTATCAGAGCGCGGCTTTAAATCTTCAAAGGGAAAGTGTATACTTGAGTCGTTAGTCCAGAGTCGGTTAGAACATAGCTAGAGTAGTGTCAGTTCTAGTGCTTGTTCTGTGTCGGGTTATGAGTTAGTAACCGTCGGATGAGATTTTCTGTTGAGACTCAGAAATGTTTGGATAAGGAATCTAATCAGAATTGGTATTGTGCAGAATAGAATGCCTCCAAGAAGGGCACCTACAGCACCTATGGCGGACAATGCTGATATAAACCAGATGGCTTATGCCATGCATACGATGGCAGCGGCTGTGACTGCTCAGAGCCATGCTAAGGCACAGAGGGATCTGGAAAAGCGCGAAAGAGAAATACTCGCTGTTGGATCTAGACTCCTTTCAAATTTCAACCACCAAACTCCTCCAAAGTTTAATGGGGAGCGAGGTCCGAAAACTGCTGATCTATGGCTCCAATCTGTGGAGAGGATATTCGGGGCAATTCATTGTCCGGAAGGGGAAAAGGTAGTCTTAGCTACCTATCAGTTACTAGGGGGTTCTGAGTATTGGTGGAGGAACACCCGTATTATCATGGAGAATGGTCATGAAGCATTAAATTGGGAGAACTTCAAGAGGAGGTTTTTAGCCAAGTACTTTCCCGAGACGGCAAGGGAAAGGTATGGGGAGAAATTTCTGAGGTTGCGTCAGGGGGGCATGAATGTTGAAACATATGCCAAGAAGTTTGAATCACTATCCCGTTTCTTCCGCTTCTTTAGGGATGGGATAGATGAGGATTATATGTGCCGTCGTTTCCAAGATGGGCTGAGGTACGAACTGCAGGATTCGGTTGTGCCATTGGGTATCCGACAGTTTCAGGCCTTGGTAGAAAAGTGCCAAGAGGTAGAGGACATGAGGAATAAGCGGGTGAACCGCCAAGGAGGGTCTAGTGCCGGAGGACCAAGTCGTACCAATGATCGTGGTTCGACTCAGAATAGTGGGAGGCAAGGGAGTAAGCCGTATAACCGTCCTCAACACAGTAAAGGACCGGGCAGATCGGTGAATCAAATGACCCGGGGAAAATCTGATGGTGGTAAGGGGACTTGCTACAACTGTGGAGAAGCGGGGCATTTTTCAAATGAGTGCACGCAACCAAAGGGGGGAAGCGCTTGCTTCAACTGCAAGAAGCCGGGACACTTTGCTAGGGATTGCAGAGCCCCGAAGGCCGGGCCGTCAGCAAATGTGGCACAAGGCTCACAGGGTGTCAGACCTGCGGCAAAGGCACGTGCTTACTGTATCGGCACTGAGCTGAGTGGGCAGGCTAGCAATGCCATACACGAGAGCTGTCACATCGCAGGTAATTCTTTAACTGCTTTGATTGACACGGGGGCAACCTACTCATTCATATCTTTGGCTTGTGCAAATCGTTTGAGTTTGAATGTTTCTGTGCTTCCGTTTGATTTGAATGTTTTGACTCCTGCTAAGGATTTGGTAGTGAATACTGCATGTTTGCATTGTTTGGTAGTAATCCAGAATAGGGATTTTCTGGTCAATTTGGTTTGTCTACCGCTATTATCTCTCGAGATCATCCTCGGGATGGATTGGTTGTCCTATCATTATCTGATTCTAGACTGTGCTCGGAAATTGGTTTTCTTTCCCGAGCCAGGTGTGCGAAGGTACTTGTCTGCAAATCGGCTTTCTGTGGTTATGTGTAATGGAGAGCCGGAGATAGTTTCACTTGCTAGTTTAGGAGTGACGTCGGAGATCCGAATTGAGGAAATTCGAGTGGTTCAGGATTTCCAAGATGTGTTCCCATCGGAGATTCCAGCTTTTCCTCCGTGTAGAGAGGTGGAATTATTTATTGATTTGCAACCGGGTACGGGTCCGATTTCAGAATCAGCTTATCGGATGGCTCCAGCCGAGTTGGTAGAGTTGAAAAGTCAGATTGAGGACTTGTTAGTTAAAGGTTTCATAAGGCCTAATGTGTCACCTTGGGGAGCACCGGTCTTATTGGTTAAGAAGAAGGATGGGAAATCTCGTATGTGTGTGGATTATCGGAAGCTTAATAAGGTGACTATCAAGAACCGATATCCATTACCACGGATTGATGATCTGATGGATCAGTTGAGGGGAGCCTCAGTGTTTTCAAAGATTGACTTGAAATCTGGTTATCACCAGATAAGAGTACGAGATGAGGATATTCAGAAAACGGCGTTTAGGACGCGGTATGGGCATTATGAGTTCTTAGTGATGCCGTTTGGAGTGACGAATGCACCTGCTATCTTTATGGCCTACATGAATCGGATATTCCATTCATTTTTGGACAAGTTTGTGGTGGTATTTATTGATGACATTCTAGTGTATTCGAAGAGTGAAGAGGAACATGTAGAGCATCTTCGTCTAGTATTGCAAGTTTTGCGGGAATGTAAGCTGTATGCAAACCCGTCAAAGTGTGACTTTTGGTTGGAAGAGGTGAATTTCCTTGGCCATGTAATATCAAAAGAGGGAATAGCCGTGGATCCAGCCAAGATTGATGCGGTACTTGCATGGAAGCAACCTCAAACAGTGACGGATGTGAGAAGTTTTGTTGGTTTGGCCGGTTATTACCGAAGATTCATTGAAGGT
Organism: Trifolium repens; assembly: GCA_030408175.1. NCBI lineage: Eukaryota > Viridiplantae > Streptophyta > Magnoliopsida > Fabales > Fabaceae > Trifolium > Trifolium repens. Next base: position 31,453,515 of record CP125845.1, on the reverse strand, counting down.
TTCGCTAAGATTGTGGCGCCTATGACACAACTTACGCGAAAAGATCAACCTTTTGCTTGGACAGAGAAGTGTGAGTCGAGTTTCCAGTTGTTGAAAGAACGGTTGACAACTTCACCAGTTTTGATGTTACCACAGTCGGAGGAACCGTATGAGGTTTATTGTGATGCTTCTCATCAAGGGTTGGGTTGTGTGTTGATGCAACACAAGAGAGCAGTGGCTTATGCGTCAAGGCAACTGAAAGTGCATGAAAAGAATTATCCTACGCACGATTTGGAGCTTGCGGCCGTTGTTTTTGCATTGAAGATTTGGAGACATCATCTTTATGGTTGCACTTTTGTCGTGTTTAGTGACCATAAAAGTCTTAAGTACTTGTTTGATCAGAAAGAGCTTAATATGCGACAGAGGAGATGGATGGAAACATTGAAAGATTTTGATTTTACCTTAGAATACCATCCTGGAAAGGCTAATGTGGTAGCCGATGCTTTGAGTAGGAAGAGTGTGTCGGTTTTTTCGGCACAAATGGCTAGTCAACAAGAGTTGTTGAGAGAGTTTCGTGACTTGCACTTAGAGGTAGAATTTGCTTTCGGGAATATGAGACTGGGTATGATTACCATCTCAAGCGGGTTATTGGAGGACATTGCAAATTGTCAAGATGACAAGTTTCTCATGGAGAAAAGGGCTTTGATTGTTCGAGAAACCAACCGAGATTTCAAGGTGGGATCGGACAACATTTTGAGGTGTCAAGGGAGAGTGTGTGTACCCGATGCTATGAACTTGAGAAACACCATTCTAGAGGAGGCACACAAGAGTAAACTTAGTATACATCCCGGAGCAACAAAGATGTATCAAGACCTGAGGCATGATTTCTGGTGGCCGGGTATGAAAAAGGATGTGGCTGAGTATGTGGCGTCGTGTCTGACTTGTCAGAAGGCGAAGATTGAACATCAGAGACCAGCAGGGATGCTGCAGTCATTAGATATCCCCGAGTGGAAGTGGGATAGCATTTCTATGGATTTCATCACTGGTTTACCTAAGACCAGGAGGAAGCATGATTCCATTTGGGTGATAGTGGATCGTTTGACTAAGTCCGCTCATTTTCTACCGGTAAGGACTACGGATACAGCGGCAAAGTTGACCGATATTTACATTGCTGAGATTGTGAGGTTACATGGGATTCCGTCAAGTATAGTGTCGGATCGAGACCCAAAGTTTACTTCACACTTTTGGAGGACTTTGCATGAGGCGTTGGGGACGAAACTGAGATTGAGTTCCGCCTATCATCCTCAGACAGATGGGCAGACCGAGAGAACAAATCAATCTTTGGAAGATTTGTTGAGAGCTTGTGTATTGGATGATCGTGGAAGTTGGGACGATGTATTACCATTGATAGAATTCACATACAATAACAGTTTCCACGCGAGTATTGGAATGGCACCATACGAGGCTTTGTATGGGAGGAGATGTCAGACTCCTTTGTGTTGGTACCAAGATGGGGAAAGTATGATAGTAGGACCGGAAATGGTACAACAGACGACGGACAAGGTCCGAAAGATAAGGGCAATGATGAAAGTTGCTCAAGATCGCCAGAAAAGTTATGCGCATATGCGTCGGAGGCCTTTAGAGTTTGAGGAGGGAGATTACGTATTTCTCCGTGTTACTCCAACAACTGGTGTTGGAAGGGCTTTGAAAGCAAGGAAGGTGACTCCGAAGTTTATAGGGCCTTATCAGATTATGGAGCGGATTGGAAAGGTGGCTTATCGGATCGCGTTGCCACCGGTACTATCTTTGATTCATGACGTGTTCCATGTGTCGCAATTGCGGAAGTATACACCAGATCCATCACATGTGATCACACCAGATGACATCCAGCTGAGGGATAACTTGTCATTTGAGGTTCCGCCGATCAAGATTGCGGATAGGAAGATGAAACGTCTGAGGACGAAAGAGATACCTTTGGTGAGGGTAATATGGAACGAAGCTACGGGAGATACCACCTGGGAGCTCGAGAGTAAGATGAAAGAATTATACCCCAGTTTGTTTGACGATGTCTAAGTTTCGAGGACGAAACTTCTTTTAGGGGGGTAGTATTGTAAGACCCAAGATTTCATTGTATAGTTGGTTTAAGGAATATTAGGGTTTCGATGTGTTCATGTGGTGAAACATCGTGTAATTATTAGGTTTTGCTGTAATCGAGTCTGTTTTGTGCTCGTGCACTGTAATTGTACAGACTTTTGTCTTGTGATCCTGTTGCTTGAATAAGAAGTTATATGTGGATTCAGAATAATGAGTTTTGGACTATTCTTGTTTTTGGAAAAACGAGTAGGATTTTACCCGCGGATGGAAAATCTTACTGCGTCTGTTTTGAGTGAGGTTTCGGATGGAAGTTTCATATATCTGCGTGAGTTAGGATATATTCTGAGGTTAATTTTCTAAGGTATGGAAGAAAATTACAGTCGCGGAAAAAGATTCGGCGATAAGTTTTGGAAATGTTAAACGTTAGACGTTCTTTCCGTAGGTTTTAGGTTTTTGTGGTTTACGTTCGTCGCGTCGCGCGAGAGCTGAATACGAGACTTGTTATGGATGAGTTGATGATATCTTGTGATTTCTCATAAAGCAAATTGATCCAATGGCTAGGGTTTAAGCTTGGACTTTTGACTTTGATCCAAGGGTGGATTGGCTATCAAGAGCCTTGACATAGTAAGGAGGTTTGGTGACTTTGGTCACTTAGAAAACATCACATAATCACTCCATTCTTTCTCTCTTTCACGTAGACTCCATTACTTTCTTCTAACCTTCACCAAATTTTCCATTCTACACCATTTGTGTCCATTTCAAGCTTGGAAGCTTTGAGGAAAATTGTAGAGAATCACTTTCTAAAGGTAACCCTCTCTTCTCATCTCCTAGGTTGGTAGACTTTTAAAGTTTAGGAGTTTTTGGGTTTATGTTCTCATGAGGGTTTGTTAGGAAAGTTTACTTTACATGGTTCTTGTTTCATGAAAGTTGTTCATGAGGTTTAGAGAAGCATGTGTAGGCTTTGTTATTTCAATTTTCCATGAGTTTGTGAGAATCTCATGAGAAAAGTTAGGGTTTTGAAAGTTTGGAGTATTGATCAATTACATGAGGTTATGTTGTAAGGTTTTGAAAAGAAACGTTGTCTTTGAACCTTTGGGCAAAAGGGAAATGCGTTGTATGATTTTGTTTTAGAAAATCCGATGAAAAATATTTTGTGGTTTATGAAAATATTTCCTAAGTGTTTTTGGGTAGTGTTTTTGGGGTCAAAGTGGTTTAAAACTCTTGTGACTTGTGGTGTTGCTTTTACTTTGAAAACATGTTTGAAAATGATTACCGGACGGTTGAGGCCCGTAATAAAACTTGTGCTTGGATTTGGTTTTGATTTGGGAAATGAAAAATCAAATAACTTGCACTCGAAGCAACCAACAAGCTTTCGGAAATGAATTGCTTGCTTATGAAAATGGTTTGCTTTTGTGCCTTGAAAAAGTGTTGGGAACTAATAGAATCAAACTAGGCTTGGGTTGGAAAAAGGTAGTGTGAGTTGCTGTCTTTTGCTGTCATGACAGGTGCAACTCGCCGGGCGAACGTTTACACGCCAGGGCGAGTGTCACAGGTCATGACAACACGCCAGGGCGAGCTCCAGAGCGAGCTAGACCTGTCCTCACTGCCTTCACTCGCCACCAACTCGCCAGGGCGAGCTCTGGGACTTGAAATTTGGATTCTGATTTCTAAACTTGGTTTTTAACTTTCTAATCCCTTTTTATTAATTTATGGGAGTGGTTGGGATTGGAAACGAGTTTTTCGGGTACTTGGAAAGTACGTAGCTTATAACGCAAGAAAACGGCCATTTTGCATTTCAAATTATTTAAGACTTTTGACTATTGTTTTGGGTCCTAAAAATAGTACAAATAACTCATGGGGGTTGATCAATACGGTAGTTTTCGGTATGGTATCCGAAAGAGTCGTTTTTCCTTAGAAAGCCTTTGGTTTTTTGGGGTTTTAGAGTCCAATTCATTAAGGATTGATTGGATATGGTTTTGATTGAATACTTTGCTTGTTTTAGGAAGCGAGTAAGTGTTGTGTGATCGTGTGATAGTTGAGTGCTCGACGAGGTAAGGGCTCCACTTTATTTCCGTCTTTTAAAACGGTTACGACATGCTTTGTGATGCGGTGTATGCAATTGCTGTGTGCTTTGGCATGTTTGTACTTATGTATTCTCGTTGATGAGAACGTGGTTATAAATATGTGTGCAATTTACATATGATTGAGAAAATGTATGTATGTTGTGATGCTTTGTACATAGGCTTTAGGCTATGTGAATGTTTGCATGAGCATATATGAATGCGTGCGTCAGATAGGACTACGCGAGGATTTTGTCTTGTGTGACTATCCCGTATATGCCGAAGAGATTATATGCCATGCATTTCATAGTTGCGTGCCTAGGTGTATGTCTTGTGTGACTTGCCTTCGTACCGGGCGTTTGTCTGTGCGACTTCGCCAAATCCTACTGGATTTTATTGAGTTGGTGGTTGTCTTGTGTGACTCACCCGGTGTTATCCCACCGTGATTGTTTTGGTATTGTCTTGTGTGACTCTACCCGGTGTTATCCCACCAATAGTGTAACAACCCGTTTTTCAAAGGCCCGAAAAGGCATTACTTTTTTTTTTTTGTACACATCAGAGTTACGCATAAAAGATTTTAAATGAGCCGGCATTCAAATATACAAAAGAACTCATTACCATAAGGTGCTTCGACAAGCAAAGTGTATTCCAGAATAATTACAATCCAAGTCTAAGTATTCAAATACTTACAACAGAACAAGTTAGAATCCTATGCCTAAACCCAAAAAGCACGGTGTACAACCCACACCGGCGCATAGTCTAACTAAGCTAAAGCTCCAACATCTCACTGGGGCCTGGAACAGCCACCGTCGTCACCACGACCTAACCCATCATCTGGGTGGGATGAGCCCGCAAATGGAAGAAAGGGTCACCACAAAATAAAAGGTATATATATATATAACCGGTGCGAAAGATTGTACACATAACAATAATTCCACAAACACAAGAGAAAGCTCTTAACCACCTAAGCAATTCCCACCAACGGGTTTATATATATAATGCACACCAAGCCTAATGCAGACTTCTAAAATGCGTGGTACTAACCCTAGCTACCACAATGCATGAGTTCCGGAATCGTAGGTCCAACCCACTAAAGCCACGAGGGCAGGTGATGCCACACAGACGCTATCACCGAAAATAACCAACAAACATGTTATAACTCAGTGAAAAGACAGAAATAAAGTGATGCCCTTACCTCGGCAAGCTTCCACAACTATTTCTCGCTCAACTCTACAATTCACGCTACCTAAAATATATGTAGCGTAACATCAATAAAATATTCCTCGTTTATCCTATCGAAACGAAACTTGTTCTCAAAAGTCTAGGGGGGTTTTAGGTACTTTCTAACTCTCTCACCTAGCGATTCCAGGTTCTTCCCAATCCGATAAAAATTCACGAAGTTAAAGACATTATTTCTCGCTACGCGAAAATATTTTCGTTTCAAAACAAACTAAGAAACACTTTGATTCCTAACTCCAAGGCAATCAATTTTCACATACTAAAACCATTTGAAAACAACCCAAAAACTCTTTGAAAATTTTCACAAATATAAAAGTTTACTTGCGCCACAAGTTACAAGTTTTTCCTTTCAAATAAAATGGTCATAACTCATTCAATCTTTATCCGATCGAGACGAACCATACGCCGAAATCTTTGTCGAAAAGACGGATCAAATGGTCCAGTTTCTAGGTCACCAAAACAATTTTATAATGACCTAAATGCCATTCCATAATTCAACCAGAATTGGAATCACACCAAAAATATTTCAAAACAAGCATAAAACTCTTCAAAACATCACAAGTTACTAGCTTTTATCTTCAAACAAAAACAACTTAAATCATTCTTTCAAAAACCATGATCATTCACTTTAAACCAATGATTCATTGCCTTCCAATAGGACTTAAATAATTTGAAAACCACATGGTCCTAACACCTAAGTGCCACGGCCAAGAACAAAACAACAAGCTAGCTCCCAAAATTTTCCTTTTCAAAACCATAGTCTAAATCAATTAGCTCCCAATTTTTTTTCATTTCAAAAGCATAGAACAATCCATTTAGTTCCCAAAATCATTTAATTGATCAAACAAAACATTTACAAAACAAAATCCACAAAATCATAAGAGTTTTGTTCACATTTCTCATGAACACAAAATTCATCTTTTCTATTTTTCAAAACCAAACCATTTTTCACATATCCATTTCACTTAAAAGTCTAAAAACAACATCATAAACACAATCACTAAACAAAAATTCATGTTCTTGATCAATAGACATTGTTCATCAAAACCCTAACAAAGAAATTCATGAAATGATCATCCAACCATGGAAATCCTCACAACTAAGCTCAAACACACTAGTTCATCCCTCATGAACAACTTACAAGAGACAAGAATAAATTATGAACAACTTCTCACAATTTTCTCTCAAGAACATAAACAACAAATTCCATCAAACTCTATGAGTTTGTCTAGCTAAGGAAAGGAAGGAAGCTTAGTTACCTTAGAGGAGATGATTCCTTGCAAGTTCTATGATCCAACAAGCTTAAGATCAAGTGATTTGGTGAAGGATTGAAAATCTTCTCATGGAAGGAAATGGAAAATGAAGCTCACGGCCAAAGAGAGGAATGATGAGAGAGTTTTGTGATTTTTCTTAAGTCCACTAAATGATCAAAAGTCTCCCCTTAAGTCATGGTCTTGCTACATGAGGGCCATTGGATCAAATAGTATAAAGATTCAAGACAAAATCCTAGCCCTTGGATCAATCCAAGTCTATCCTCACAAGATATTTTCTATGCTTCTCGAAGCCACCTCGCCTCACAGCTCTCGCGCGTCGCGACGAACGAAACTCACAAAAACAGAAAACCTACGGAAAGAACGTCTATCGTTAAACATTTCCAAAACTTATCGCCGAATCTTTTTCCGCGACTGTAATTTTCTTCCATACCTTAGAAAATTAATCTCAGGACATATCCTAACTCACGCAGATATATGAAACTTCCATCCAAAACCTCACTTAAAACAGACGCAGTAAGATTTTCCATCAGCGGGTAAAATCCTACTCGTTTTTCCAAAAACAAGAATAACCAAAACTCGTCATTCTGACTTCACAGAAATCTCCTCATACTTAAAAGAGGACCACGACCCGAAAGTCTGTGCCTTTCCAGCGCTCGAGCACAAAACAGGCTCCGTTTCAGCAAACAGCCGTTATGGCGACAATACTCACAAAACCGCTTCACCAAAAACCCTAAAACTCCTAGCCATCACTAGAGTTCCTTAGAAAAACTGTACAGTGAAATCTTGGGTCTTACATTACTACCCTCCAAAAAGAAGTTTCGTCCTCGAAACTAAAGGTAAGAGTGACAACTCAACTAATTATTACCATCACCAACACAACAAAATCCCTCAGGATTAGGTGCAGCCACACAGATGCTAACACCGGGTGAAGTCACACAGATACTCTCACCAACACACTGGCACAACCATGCACCAACCGCAAGTCTCAACGAGTTCACCACTCAAAAATTAACCTCACAACAGAGGTTCACAACCTCTAGTTACCAAAGATCCTCGTGCCCACAAACAAAAATTTCCAAAGTCACTTCTTTCGCCTCCGCGACATAGCCAATATCCCTAGGTTCACGCGAAGCAGTTACTGGCTACCCTCCAAAAAGAAACACCGAAACTTTCTGCGCACCAGCAAAACCGGCAAAACTAGTCATTTCCAGTCAACATGACTCCGTCTATTATCAACAAGAGACTAAGGATGATCAGTTCCTCAATTTGTCAATAAATAGTCGACAATCATGATGGTGGTTTAGACCATCTTTACCCAACTTAAACGATGCTTCATTCCGCTTATGCTCAATGTCCTCCGAGTCACAAGGGTTCCACAAATCTGTCGAGGTTTTTCTTAATGTTTCCCTCGATCTCTTACGAATCTCGATCTCGTCAATGAGACCAATTTGCCCAAAACACGTTACTTGGACTCTCATGCTTTCACTTAACTTTGCCATTAGCCAATTGTTTACCCTTTATATATCCACATTCCACACACACACCGCCATGACATCCATTTAGGTGGTGCCTTTGAATCCTTACTACTCTCGCACAATCATAATTTTCCAAATTATGCGTGAGTCAATTCCTTTCGCCAATCCTTAATTGACATAAGCCACATGCTCGTGTGCTTCTCTCTTACTTACTCTTAACATAGCTTTCCAATGACTAACATTCCCTTTCGACCTTGTATTCGTAAGACACAACACTCAAAACACGTCGCTCAAGCTCTCATGATTCCACTCATGAAACATCTGTTGAACATCATTCAACAGTAATACAATGCCACCACGGCAGGTACCCCTAAAACCATTAAATTCCGAACAAGTTGTCTTCTCTATAGAAGAATTTCCCGCTCTACCAATATCCATAAGTCCGCAACTCAGTGAATACGCCGAATCGTCTGCTCACATACGAATCTCTTTCCAAACACGACTTAAATAATACCATCCCAACCTCCGGTTGGTGATTACAACTCCTCATAGTCTTGGCACTTGCCAAACTATAACATCTACTCCTCTTGGACTCCCTTTATCCAAATCCCCAATTCCTCAGAATCGGTTCCTTATACGTTCACATTACTTCCAAAACGACACTAGGTCCGCCGACCCTTGACGTGTGACGCACAAAATTCCAAATTACCACTAACAATGCAACGTGCTATAACTACTACTAAGTCCTTTATATAGTAGAACATTCAAAACAAAAGCAAAGACAAAACAGACAATTCCTTTTGATTAGATCCTTAATCAACAATTCTGAATCCTAACAGAATATCTCACTCCACGGATTACTAACCCATAACCCGACACAAAACAAACACTAGAACTGACACGACTCTAGCTATGTTCTAACCGACTCTGGACTAACTACTCAAGTATACACTTTCCCTTTAAAGATTTAAAGCCGTGCTCTGATACCAATTGTAACAACCTGTTTTTCAAAGGCCCGAAAAGGCATTACTTTTTTTTTTTTGTACACATCAGAGTTACGCATAAAAGATTTTAAATGAGCCGGCATTCAAATATACAAAAGAACTCATTACCATAAGGTGCTTCGACAAGCAAAGTGTATTCCAGAATAATTACAATCCAAGTCTAAGTATTCAAATACTTACAACAGAACAAGTTAGAATCCTATGCCTAAACCCAAAAAGCACGGTGTACAACCCACACCGGCGCATAGTCTAACTAAGCTAAAGCTCCAACATCTCACTGGGGCCTGGAACAGCCACCGTCGTCACCACGACCTAACCCATCATCTGGGTGGGATGAGCCCGCAAATGAAAGAAAGGGTCACCACAAAATAAAAGGTATATATATATATAACCGGTGCGAAAGATTGTACACATAACAATAATTCCACAAACACAAGAGAAAGCTCTTAACCACCAAAGCAATTCCCACCAACGGGTTTATATATATAATGCACACCAAGCCTAATGCAGACTTCTAAAATGCGTGGTACTAACCCTAGCTACCACAATGCATGAGTTCCGGAATCGTAGGTCCAACCCACTAAAGCCACGAGGGCAGGTGATGCTGTAGCGGGCTGGAAAATCACTTCCATTTTTCATACAATGAAGTCGCCATTGACGTTTATTTATCCCGTGAGGGGAAAGGAAAATATCACGAAAACCTTGGTTTAGGTTCGGGAGTTGGTTATGCGAGAGGAAGGTATTAGCACCCCTCGCATCCATCGTACTCGATGGGAACCGTTTAGGTGGTTTGGGTTTGTTTGCGCAGGTTTAAATTGAATAAATCTGTCACTTGGCTAATCTCTACTTCGTTTCCAAATAAATTAAAAAAAAAGTTTTTATTAGTTGAGTTTGACGGTTGTAGGAGCCCGCTCCTACGTATTCCCCGGTGCAATGGGAAACTCAAAACTCACGTAGTTCTGGTAAAAAATATTTGTGTGGTTGGTTGATTTTAAACGGGTAACGTTTATTTCGTATTCCACTGACACAACGACGCTTGTATGCTCTAATCAGAGGCTTAAGCTGTGTGTGTGTCAGAGGAGTAGATAAAACGTGTATCCATTGTAAAAAGAGAGTGTGATTAACGGATGTTGCTTATTTCGCATTCCGCTGATACAACGACGCTTGTATGCTCTAATCAGAGGCTTAAGCTGTGTATGTATCAGAGGAATGGATAAAGCGTATATCCATTGTAAAAAAAAGTTTGAATAACGGATGTTGCTTATTTCGCATTCCGCTGATACAACGACGCTTGTATGCTCTAATCAGAGGCTTAAGCTGTGTATGTATCAGAGGAATGGATAAAGCGTATATCCATGTTTTTCTGAAATGAAGTTTGAGTGAGTGAGGTTAGTTTTAACGCTTGATTAGGATGAGGATGGTCCCAAGATCACGAGTCATACGTCAGGGATAAGAACCATCCGGGGTGTGAAAAGTCATACGTCAGATCAACCCCTTTTCATCCTTGTTTATTATAAAAATCTTGATTTAACTTGATTAAGAAAATATTTCAAAAGGAAAAAAGTCGAATGTCGGTTAATTTTAACGTTTTAGGATGAGGATAGTCCCAAGATCACGAGTCATACGTCAGGGATAAGAACCATCCGGGGTGTGAAAAGTCATACGTCAGATCAACCCCTTTTCATCCTTGTTTATTATAAAAATCTTAATTTAATCAATAGTGAGGATAATCCCAAGATCACGAGTCATACGTCAGGGATAGGGATTATCCGGGTGTGAAAAGTCATACGTCAGATCAACCCTTTTTCACTATGTTTATTATGAAAGCAAGTCTCAAATTCAAACCAAACAGGCCCAAGCATAGAAGAGATGAGAAGTAGAAGCTTGAAGAATTATATTAGCATAAACAATCATAAAGCAAATGATAATAACACGCAAAAGGAATGACCAAACATGAATGCAAATCCATAAACAAAAATGCATGAATCATGGTATAAAGTAATGTGAAGTATGAGATGCCATGATGTGTGAACATATATAAAGCAAATAATTAAATATGGTATAAGAATAAAGTTACGAGCAACTAAATAGATACACATAAACATGAATAAATACCTTAATACAAACAACACAATGTTAACCTAAACTAATTAGGGTTAGACAAAATATTGTACAAAAGAAAGTAGACCAAAAGTACTTAAAAAAAGTAATTTGATTTACTTAAGTACTTATTTAAATAAGCTAAAAACAATTAGTCTCAAAATGACTTATGTAAATAAGCTAAAACAAACATAAATAATTCTGGAAATTAAGTGAACATCTCAGCACCTTAAATTGGGTCAATAAGCTTAAAAAAAGCTATTGCTCCAATAAGTGCTTTTGGAGTAATCAAGAATAATCAAATACGCTAGATTAATTAAATAATAAGCTAAGAACTTTACATAAACAATGAAATATGGAGAAAAGTGTTAGCATAACAAAAATAGCCAAAATAGCTTAAATAAGCTACTGGCTAAATAAAGTCATCAAGCCAAACATACGCCAAAGTCATCATCACCGTCAGATCTCATCTAAATGAGATCTGACGGCTCCGTTTTAATCAAGAGATCAACGAACGCGATAAAATCAAAGGATCCAACGGCCGAGGTTTAAACTCAGCGAAGAAGATGGACCATGGCTGGGTCGTCTTCTCCGGCGAGCCTCGCCGCCTCCGGTGACAACTCCGGTCACCGGAGTTTTCAAAACTCTACCAAATCACACGATTTTTACACAGTTTTGTTCGTGTTCTTACAAGGATTCCAAAAGTACAAATAGTTTTTAACAAATCGTTGTAAAACACAAAAAACGAAGAGAAAACGATTTTGAAATCAAAACTCAAACACACGATTCAAGCCAAATTTACACAAACCAGCTAAGCAGTAAGCATCAGAGTACAAAAAGGAGACGAAAGGTGCAAGAATCTACCTGAATAGACCTCTGAATCGTCCGGTTCGAACTTGATTTTTTCCTTGGTGCCGTGGTGTTCTCTGCTCCAATTCCTTCGCCTTTTTGCTTGAGAAATGAGTGTTTCTTGCTTCTGGGACTTAGATGAAGATGTTTAAGTACAGAAGTAATGGACTTGAGTGATAATTTTATGATTTGGAAAATTTGTGAAATGAAGAAAAATGGAGTGTTTTCTCTTGGTTCTGCAGCGCCGTTTTTTGGGTGATCAATTTCCCCTTTGGGCTCTGAAAACAATGCTTCTATATATAGGGTAAATTAGGGTAAGGAGATGGTGATTAGAGAGAGTTGGTAGGGGTAAAAATGTGATCTTATTCTTTGATTTTTTTTGGTGTACTATGGTTTGATTTTTGTTTGTACTAAATGATGATGTGTTAGTAAGAATGGAATATTCTATTCCTTATGGTGAGGTGTAAGAAAAATGATTGGAGAAATTGTTCCTCTTTGGATTTTTTCATTTTGGGGAATAAAACAAAAATAAAAAATAAAATAAATGTGCAAAAATAAAATATGCATGAAGGAATTATGATTATGTGAAGTATTTGTGGATCAAGAATGGAAGAAAATAGAATTGAAATTTGATTTTTAAAAGGTTTCTTGAAATGCAAGTAACCAATTAAAAATAAATAAAAAAAAAAGAAAAATGTAAGGGCAAAATGGTAAAATTTTGTCTTTTATGATCATGCTAAGTCATAATCATGCAAGAAAAATAATTCCATGTGTTTTTGTGTCAACATTGATTTTTGAAATCAAAATTGGTTTTGTTGACTTATTTAAAAAGGTGCAAAATATCATAGGGGCAAAATTGGAATAAATAAAAAATGAGGGGCAAAATTAGGGTATGACAGCTGCCCCTATTTAATTAGCTTGAACCATAAGAATGCGAATAGCCCTGATATTCGTATTCTTTTGGTGGAAGATAATTAAATACCGAATGCCCTAATTTTGCATGGGCATGAATGATGATGAGAAAAAAACGAGTAAACCCGCTCGGTATCTTTGGTATCTTTATCTCAGGATTTCTTCTTGAATGTGAACCATCGCCTCAAGGGTGCTTAGATTCTAGGAATAAGTCGTCACCTAACCAGGTGCTTGGACTGATGAAGATGAACCGTCGCCTAAACAGGTGCTTGGATTCTGCTGAATAAGTCGTCGCCTAAATAGGTGCTTGGACTGATGAAGATGAACCGTCGCCTAAACAGGTGCTTGGATTCTGCTGAATAAGTCGTCGCCTAAATAGGTGCTTGGACTGATGAAGATGAACCGTCGCCTAAACAGGTGCTTGGATTCTGCTGAATAAGTCGTCGCCTAAATAGGTGCTTGGACTGATGAGGATGAACCGTCGCCTAAACAGGTGCTTGGATTCTGCTGAATAAGTCGTCGCCTAAATAGGTGCTTGGACTGATGAAGATGAACCGTCGCCTAAACAGGTGCTTGGATTCTGCTGAATAAGTCGTCGCCTAAATAGGTGCTTGGACTGATGAAGATGAACCGTCGCCTAAACAGGTGCTTGGATTCTGCTGAATAAGTCGTCGCCTAAATAGGTGCTTGGACTGATGAGGATGAACCGTCGCCTAAACAGGTGCTTGGATTCTGCTGAATAAGTCGTCCCCTAAATAGGTGCTTGGACTGATGAGGATGAACCGTCGCCTAAACAGGTGCTTGGATTCTGCTGAATAAGTCGTCGCCTAAATAGGTGCTTGGACTGATGAGGATGAACCGTCGCCTAAACAGGTGCTTGGATTCTGCTGAATAAGTTGTCGCCTAAATAGGTGCTTGGACTGATGAGGATCCCTATTTCAGGACCTGCTGTATCTGAAGGAACTAACGCCTAAACCAGGAGTTGTACGTCCTTGAGAAAAATAAATGTAACACCTCGGTGTTGCACTTGAAGAGAAATCACCACCCTCGGGCCTACGGATTCCACTGAATATCCTTATTTCAGGATTCTGGATTGCCACTCCTCTTGGTCAAACTGTTGTGATCATCTTGTAGAAGAATTTTCCATGAAGTTTGCCATTCACTGGGGAGGAGACCTTTCAACTGATCTGCTGAGAGCATAATGCGCCGACCAATTTGTTGGGGACAGTCAGGCTACCTCTTTTGACAACTGAGTGACCAAACTCTGCTATTCCTTGAATAGGAATCTTTGAGCCTGCTCTTATTTATGCATGCTTGCAATGAATGCTTGTTAATTGCCTAAAAATGCAAGACTAATGCAGTGTTTAATTATGCTTATGATTTGACATATGGCTCTTTGAGGGTTTATTCATGAATGCATGGTGATGCATGAATGTATATGTATGGATGCATGGAGATGCATGAAATTTGGTTTCATCTCGACACCGAGACATTAGATGTTCCTTCCTTGAGGAGAGGGATCCCAGTTGGATGTTGTGTGCCAAACATTCTTCACTTTTGTGGGGAAGACCACTTGTCTAGTCAGCTCAATATGCTGGGCCAGTCTATGGCATGTTAACAGGATGGGCACTTTACTGTATGCTGCTGATTTTCTTTAATCTTTCTTATTTCAAAATATTTCCGCTTAATTTTCAAAATGCCTTTTTTTTACTTCTTTTCAAGTTTTAACATTTGTTTATCAGAAAAATAAAAGTATGAAATGTGCAGGAAAATAAAGAGAGGCGCAATGAGTGAAAGGAAAATTTTATTAATAGCACAAAACGTGCGGAGAGCTTTTTACAAAGGAAGCAAGCCCCTCAAAGAGGTGACCGCATAATTGAGCTAAGATAAAATGGCAATGAAAAATAAATGAATTCTATGGAAACATAACAATGCCATCCTTCTTCATGATTTCAATTTCAAATCATCTTGTTGTTGAGTGCGAAGTCTCAGATCTTTCTGAAGTTTGCCCCGTGCTCATGCTGATCTAGCAGTCTTATGCCTTTCTTTATTTGTTTCCCTAACTTTTGCCTGGATTGCTCAGTGTGAGCTACTAATCCACCGGGTTACCCATTTTTGCCTAAGCCGCCCTTTCGGGTTTTCAACTTAGCGGGTTTTATCTTCCTTTTTTGATGTCCCTAATTTTTGCCTGGACCGCCTTTTCAGGTTTTCAGCCCACCGGGACGCTCTCTATTGCCTAAGTCGCCCTTTCGGGTTTTCAACTTAGCGAGCTTTTATTTATTTTCTTTTCTTTAGGCATAGTACTTTTTGACTGCATCTGAGTTCACGGGGAGTGGAAACTCTTCACCATCCATTGTAGCTAGTATCAAGGCTCCACCTGAGAAGGCCTTCTTCACTACATATGGTCCTTCGTAGTTAGGAGTCCACTTTCCACGAGTGTCTTTGTGAATTGGCAGTATAGCTTTCAACACCAAGTCCCCTTCCTTGAATTGTCTTGGACGAACTTTCTTATCAAATGCTCTCTTGAGCCTTTGCTGATACAACTGTCCGTGACACAAGGCTGTCATCCTCTTTTCTTCAATGAGATTGAGCTGATCAAACCGGGATCGGACCCACTCCGCTTCTTCTAGCTTAGTTTCCATCAGAACTCTTAATGAGGGGATCTCCACCTCCACTGGGAGCACTGCTTCCATGCCATATACAAGAGAGAAAGGAGTTGCCCCAGTTGAGGTGTGAACTGCTGTTCTGTATCCATGAAGTGCAAATGGGAGCATCTCATGCCAATCCTTGTACGTCTTCACCATTTTCTGCAGGATCTTTTTGATGTTTTTATTTGCTGCTTCTACAGCGCCATTCATCTTGGGTCTGTATGGTGAGGAATTATGGTGCTCAATCTTGAAATTTTTGCACAACTCTCTCATGGTCTGATTGTTCAAGTTGCTACCATTATCAGTGATGATCTTGTTGGGAACTCCATAACGGCAGATTATTTCTTTCTTGATGAACTGAGCCACTACTTGTCTTGTGACGTTGGCGTATGATGCCGCTTCGACCCACATGGTGAAGTAATCAATAGCCACCAAAATGAAGCGATGTCCATTAGAGGCTTTTGGTTCAATCATACCAATCATGTCTATGCCCCACATGGAGAATGGCCATGGTGATGTCAAAACGTTCAGGGGAGTTGGAGAGACATGTATCCTATCAGCATAAATCTGGCATTTATGGCATTTTCTGACATGGTTCAAACAGTCTGTTTCCATGATCAGCCAATAGTACCCGGCCCGAAGAATCTTTCTTGCCAAAGCGTGCCCATTCATGTGCGTGCCAAATGACCCTTCGTGAATTTCTTCAATGAGAGTATCAGCCTCTTTTCTATCCACACAACGGAGGAGAACCAGATCGTGGTTTCTTTTGTACAATAACTCCCCATCCAAGAAGAAACCGGATGCTAATCTTCTGAGAGTTTTCTTGTCTCCACTAGATGCCCCTGAGGGATATTCTTGCTTTTGAAGGAAGTTCTTGATATCATAATACCATGGTTTCTCGTCTTGCCCCACTTCGGCTGCCAAGCAATATGCTGGCATGTCACGACGGTTGATTTCTATCAGGGGTATATGATTTGGCCAAGTGGCCTTGTACATGGATGAGAGAGTAGCCAAAGCATCAGCCAACTGATTTTCTTCTCTTGGGATGTGGTGGAAAGTGATCTCATCAAAGTATTCTGCCAATTTCAGGACATGGTCTCGGTATGGGATTAAGTTGGGATGACGAGTCTCCCATTCTCCTCGGACCTGATAGATGACTAGTGCAGAATCCCCATACACTTCTAGGATTTTAATTCTCAAGTTGATTGCTCCTTCTAAACCCATGATGCACGCCTCATACTCTGCGATGTTGTTAGTGCAATCAAACAATAGCCTTGTTGTAAGAGGTGTGTAGGTGTCTTTAGGAGAGATGATAACTGCTCCTACACCATGCCCCAAAGCATTCGACGCACCATCAAATACAAGCTTCCATCGAGATCCCGGTTCGGGTCCCTCATTCTCATCCATGGGAGGTTTCTCACTTACAGCCATGATGTCTTCATCAGGGAAGTCAAAGCGCACAGGCTGGTAATCTTCTAAAGGTTGGTGTGCTAAATGTTCTGCTAGCACACTACCTTTGATGGCTTTTTGAGCTACATACTGAATATCATACTCAGATAACAACATCTGCCACCGGGCTATCCTTCCACTCAAAGCAGGCTTTTCAAAGATATATTTGATGGGGTCCATTTTGGAGATCAACATGGTAGTGTGACAAACCATATATTGCCTCAATCGGCGAGCTGCCCAAGGTAAAGCACAACAAGTTTTCTCGAGGAGTGAGTATCTGGTTTCACAACTGGTAAACTTCTTGCTCAAGTAATACACTGCGTGCTCTTTTCTACCGGTTTCATCTTGCTGACCCAATACACAGCCCATGGATCCCTCTAGCACATGCAGGTATAGGATAAGAGGCCTTCCCGCAACTGGGGGTATTAAAATTGGTGGCTCTTGCAAGTACTTCTTGATTTTATCAAATGCCCCTTGGCAATCCTCATTCCATTCAATGACCTGATCCTTTCTTAATAGTTTGAAGATTGGTTCACAAGTTGCTGTGAGATGAGAGATGAACCTGGAAATGTAGTTCAGCCTGCCTAGAAACCCTCGCACTTCTTTTTCTGTCTTTGGCGCGGGCATGTTCTGGATTGCTTTGACTTTATCAGGGTCCACCTCAATTCCCTTCTGGCTGACAATGAAACCTAGTAGCTTTCCTGACTTGACACCAAAGGTGCATTTGTTTGGATTCAAACGCAGTTGATACTTCCTCAACCTTTCAAACAACTTCTGGAGATGTACGAGGTGCTCTTCTTCAGATGAGGATTTGGCGATCATGTCATCCACATACACTTCAATTTCCTTGTGCATCATGTCATGAAACAGGGTGACCATGGCTCGTTGATATGTTGCCCCGGCATTTTTCAACCCAAAAGGCATAACCTTGTAGCAAAAAGTGCCCCATGGTGTTATGAAGGTTGTTTTCTCCATGTCTTCGGGCGCCATTTTAATCTGATTATAACCTGAGAAGCCATCCATGAAAGAAAAGACTGGGAATCGAGCAGTATTGTCTACCAACACGTCAATGTGAGGAAGTGGAAAATCATCTTTTGGGCTTGCCCTATTCAAATCCCGGTAATCTACACACATTCGGACCTTTCCATCCTTCTTCGGCACTGGCACAATGTTAGCGATCCATTCGGGGTACTTGGCAACTGCAAGGAATCCTGCATCAAACTGTTTCTTAACTTCCTCTTGTATCTTGAGGGCCATGTCTGGTCTAGTTCTTCTCAACTTTTGCTTGACCAGTGCACATTCGGGCTTGAGCGGAAGCTTGTGTTCAACTATGCTTGTGTCTAACCCTGGCATATCCTGATAAGACCATGCAAAGACGTCCACGTACTCTCGGAGCAGCTTGACCAAACCCTCTTTCACTTCTAACTGTAGGGTTGCACCTATCTTGACTTCTTTCTTATCCTCTTCAGTCCCCAAATTGATCACATCCACTGGTTCTTGATGAGGTTGGATCATTCTTTGTTCTTGATCCAATAACCGAGCTAACTCTGCTGGAAGTTCATAATCTTCCTCTTCATCCTCTTCAGCAAGATTGATCGGGAATCCGAGATCATGAAGATTTACAGCATTGTTATGGTCCAGAGATTCATTTCTGCATGATATATTTTTGGTTTTTTAGATGAATGCAAAGGTGGTCATGATATGCAAGAAATTATTGCCATTTTTATTGTTTTTATCTTTTTAAAACTGAAAAAATAAAGAATAAAATAGGACAAAATATGCACATAAAATACTTTTATTTATTGATAATCATTCATTAAAACAAAGATAAGCCCTTACAAGTTCATCCACATGCCTCGGGCGCGGCAAGGGGAATTTGAAAATAAAGAAAAATTACTTTGAAATAACAAAAACTTGGGGAATCTCAACAGCCTTCCAGTTTGATAGAACGGTGCTTGCAGGGCATTGATTCACCCAATTATAGCTTCCTTGACTGGTCCCTTGATCTTCCAACATATTGATCTGTTCAGCTGATCTAAGCCAAGCACTCACAAAAACTTCTTCTAGGGGAGTGTTAAAGTCAACAAATTTCTGCTTCCCCTTAGCTGGCTGATATCCCACACCAAGAAAATCCTTCTTCTCATGGGGAAACACCAGCTGTCCCCATCCTTTAAGAACACCCTCCTCCATGGCTTTCCTCAAGCTCTTCCAAGATGTGATGGAGGCCCTTGGTTTATGATTTGCTTGAGAAGTAGTGGCAATCTTCATTGTTTTGAACTGTGCGGCTAGCATGTCTTCTTCTTCTTGGTCTACCATGGTAACAGTGGCGATTTCCATAGCTTGGAATTGGGTTTCAAGTACCCCTTCTTCAGTTTCAATGTATCTGAAAGACGACAGGTGACTCACCAAAGCATCTTCCTCCCCAGAGACAATCAACAACTTGTCATCAACTATAAACTTGAGCTTTTGGTGTAAAGTTGATGTTACAGCACCGGCGGCGTGAATCCACGGACGCCCCAGCAGGCAACTGTAAGACGGGTTGATATCCATGACTTGAAAAGAGATGTTGAACAAATGTGGCCCGATCACCATTGGTAATTCAATCTCCCCAATGACCTCTCTTTGTGATCCGTCAAAGGCTTTGACGATCATACTACTAGGCTTGAGAACAGGTCCAACAAGGGATAATTTTAACAAAGTTGATTCGGGCATGACGTTGAGAGAGGATCCTGTGTCCACTAATACTCTTGCGATGGTGTTGTCTTGACACTTCATAGAGATATGGAGAGCTTTGTTATGTGTATGCCCCTCAACCGGCAATTCTGCATCTATGAATCCCAAACAACGGCTTGTTGTAATGTTATTACATACCCCATCAAACTGGGCAACTGTAATGTCTTGATTTACGTGGGCCGTTTGCAGAAGTTTCAATAAAGCATTCCTATGTGCCTCTGAACTTATCAATAGGGAAAGCATGGAGATCTTTGATGGAGTTTGGCTGAGCTGATCTACCACTCGATAGTCGCTTCTCTTGATTATCCTGAGGAATTCATATGAATCATTCTGAGGGGTTGTCTCTTTGGGTGCTCCCTCTTCAAGAGCCTTGCTTAAAACATTCTCGTTAACTGTTGTAACTGGTCCTCTTACATTTTCTTGCACCAGCTTTTGAGCAAACACCCTGCCGCTTCGGGTCATACCCCCAGTTCCGTCAATGCTAATTACCACTGGCTCCGGCAGTGTCACAGGTTTCCCTTGTATGGAAGCTGTTGTATTGTAAACCCAACGTGTGGTTTTAGTGTTGGTGAAAGGAAATGGTGCTGGTGTTTGAATCACCAATGGCTGTAGCTTCTTCTCGGCTCTTTGGTAGATGATCTCTATTGGCTTCATCACCTTTTCATGTTCATGTGGCTCCGTCATAGCCACCATGCCCTTCTTATGAGAATAACCAACCTGTACCAATCCTTGGTTCATCAACTCCTGAAGACATTCCTTCATTTTTGTGCAATAATTTGGATTCTTCTCGCATTCTATGCAATCTGCATGCATGCTTGAGAAATGATCAAAACTGAGCAAGACCTCCCTTACTGAGCTTAAAGGGGTACGCATATCTGACACATCTTTGATCAAACCTTCGGCGTCCTCTATCATGTTGATTCCTCCCCCAGAGTGGTTGGGCAGAGGGTTTCCTTTGACATTGGGGCCCGCTTCTTTGAATGATAGCAACTTCTGATCAATCAACTTTTGTACCTCATTCTTGAAAGCTTTGCAATTTTCAATAGTATGCCCCTCAGCCCCAGAGTGGTATTCGCAGGTGGCACCTTGTTTGTACCATGCAGGGAAAAGTGGATTCATCTGCTTCAAAGTCTTGAGTGTCACCATCTTACTGTGAACAAGATATGGCAACAGTTCTTTGTATGGCACAGGAATGAGATCAAACACTTTTCTAACTTGTTGTTGAGGTGGAGAAGCTTGTTGTGACTGTGGCTGATATGGGTAACCTTGAGGTGGTGGTGAATACTGAGGCACTTGATATTGTGGCTGTTGCTGATGAGCCGGAGCTGCATAAGGAATGTATTGAACCGGCATCACTGACTGGTGGTGAGCCACAACATTGGTGTTTCCTTCTTTCTTTCTTGCAAAGTTGTTGACGGGCTTCTTCGTGTTGTTTGGCGTACTTGTGCTAGCTTGGATTTTGCCGGTTCTGACGCCGCTTTCAATTCTCTCACCAATCCTGACTAGATCAGAGAAGCCAGAGGATACACTGCCGATCATCCTCTCGAAATAGACCCCTTGCAAGGTGTTAGTGAACATGTCTACCAACTCGGTTTCTAAAAGTAGGGGACGGACCTGCGCCGCTAGCTCCCTCCATCTTTGAGCATAGACTTTGAATGACTCCCCCTCCTTCTGGGTCATGTTTTGCAGCTGGGTACGACTAGGAGCCATGTCTAGATTGTACTGGTGTTGTTTAATGAAGGCATTAGCTAGATCTCTCCATGATCGGATGTGATTTCCTTCTAGCTGCATATACCAGCTTAAAGATGCCCCTGCCAAGCTATCTTGGAAACAGTGTATCATCAGCTTGTCGTTGTTGGCATAGGATGCCATTTTCCTGCTGTACATTACAAGGTGGTTTATGGGGCAGCTCAAGCCCTTATATTTCTCAAACTCCGGTACCTTGAACTTGGCTGGGATCACTAGATCAGGTACTAGACACATGTCTGAAAAATCCAAAGAGTCACTTCCTCCTTCCATCGTCTTCAAGCGCTCCTCAATAGCCTTGAATTTCAGTTTTGCTTCCTCCAACTGAGGGATAGACCCATCAAACTTCGACCCACTATTCTGCATGTCCAGGCCGTGGTACACATCCTGAGGGTCTTCCTGAACTTGCTGAATTGTGGTAGGTTGGGGCTGAGTTGAGATTGCCCCGGTTTGGATTCCTGAATTGTTGATGGGAGGAGGAACTGAAGTAGCTCCATCTCCAAGAGGTACATACCCCGGTGGAGTATAACCTGGAGGTAAACCATACACGGGCCACACCATGCTAGCCGGTTCAGTAGTTGCTGTTTCTGTATTTGCTGTTGGAGCTGGTGGCTGATTCTGCGTAGCCAACATTTCCAACACACGATCCATTTTTGCTGCTAACTGGGAAACCTCCCCCTTCAGTTCACTATGCTGTTCTTGCCAATTTTCCATTACAAGACTGGAAGCACTTCTCGTCCAATGTAGGTGTCGAGGGTAACGCTGTTGAGATGGGAGAACGGCAATGAGATGATGCTTTTTATTATGTATGCAAATGCAGATGCATGTAAAGTTTATGTTGTTTTTTTTTATTTTTGTTATATTTGATTTTCAGGGAATCGCGAATGTGCAATCAATGTAAACAATGCAGGATATAACCAAAAGATTCGAAATTCCATTCAAATTTGTTTTTAAAATCAATTCATTACATAACCATTGAAAAAGCAAAGTTACAAAAATTCAAAATCCCAAAGGTTCATTACATAGTAAAACCTAGATACAAAACTAGAGTCTCTTCTTGGCTTTCTTGACGACATTCCCGTATGCCGTCACAACGGCTCGGCAATAACAGACGAAATCCTTGACCGCACCTGAGATATTCAGAAAAGGGACCTCCACTTCGGCCATCCTCAACATCCGGGGCATCTCATCCAACACTGAGGTAGACACAAGCAACATCTTGTGGAAAGCTGTCCTCCATCTAGCCATCTCTTGCAAAGACATCTCAATGACCACCTTGTGGTGCTTCAAGTCTTTCTCTAAATGTTCAATTTGTTCCGCCACTTGAGTCATTTGATCTTCATGGGCTCTCATGAGCTGAGCGAGACTTTCTTCATATCTCTTCATAGACTCCTTGTCTTTTTGCCTTTCTTGAGAATGAAGCCTTTCCTTCTTTTGCAACTCTAGCTTTTTCTCTTGCTGAAACGTCTTGAACTCTTGCTTGACTTTCTTCAATTCTTGAATCCTTTCTTCACACTTCTTTTTCTATTCCCCTTGGGCAATCATGGCTTTGTTTCCCGTGTCGTACATCTCATCATTGGAACGCTTTAAACCTTTGATTTCCTCTTTTAATGCCTTGATGCTCCTGTCCGAGCTTGTGAGGCCATCCTTGTACTTCTCTTCCCTCCCCTGGGCTTCTTTCACTTTCTTTTTGCACTCTTGAATTTCCTCATCCTTCGCGTCCCTTTCTCTTTTGAGGCTCTTCGCTTCTCCTTGGATACTGAAGCACTTGAATTGCAACCCTTCATTCTCTTTCTTTAGTTGTGCAATTTGGTTCCTAAAAGCATCCGCTTCTTCCTTTGAGATGGTGATGATGGGCTCAGGCTCTTCAACTACCTCTGGGACCACAGAACTGAAAGGGAGTTGGATGCGGAGGATATGATCCTTCACCCATTGGGTATAGGCCTCTCTAGCCAAGCAGTTCTTTCTTCCTACCACAGACTTCTCAACTTTGAACCAAGCCTTCTTGATCCTACCCCAAAGCTCTAAGTCCACCATCTCTTTCTTGAGGACGAATGGTGTCAAAGTGATTTCAGAAGGAGCATCCACCATGGGGTAACCTAACTGGCGAAGAGAAAGGACAGGGTTATAGTTAATACACCCTTGAGTTCCAACCAGCGGTACATTTGAGAAGTCCCCGCACTTGAGGAGTACTTTGGAAGATTCTACATGAAGAGAGTACCACCGGATATCCTTCTCGGTAAGGGAGTTCAACCTTTCTGACCACTTAAGACTTTCATTCTCTACCAAAGGCCCCTTGTCGGGTAAATGAGACATCAACCATTTTTGGACCAAAGGAGCACAACAAGAGATTTGTCCTCCTCTTCTTGTGCTGTTCCGATCATGAAGAGAGTAGAGGAAATCACCCAAAAGTGTAGGAGCGGGATTTTTAGTTAAGAACACCCCAATAGCAGCGAGGTCAATGAAGTCATTCACGTTAGGAAATAGTACCAACCCATATATTAACAAGGCGAAAATAGCGTTGTAGGCTTTCCAATTTCCATTTGCCAATACAAGCTGAGCTTTGTCCTCTAATGCCTTCCTTGTAAATCCTTGAGCACCTGTCTTGAGAACTTGGAATGGCATAGAATTTTGGTCCTCAAGTTGTAAAGCTAAAGCCTCCGGAGTCGGAGCCTCTCTTAAATAACATGGCCCCTTATCCTTCTTGAGATCCAGAATGCTATCAAACTCCTCTATAGTGGGGAAGAGCTGGAAGTCACGGAAAGTGAAACAACGAAGCGGAGAATCATAAAACTGAGCCAAAGTAGCCAGAGCCGTAGTATCAAGTTGGACATGTAGAAGATCAATGATGGCACCATAGTTTGACTGGAAATTGCTTCTACGGATGGATGTCAATCTAGATTCCATAGCTAGAAGTCTGTCAACCTTTGGGATCTTGAAACTGTAAATGAAAGTACCTCTGGTTTCCATATCCCTCATGTTTACAAAAACAAAGTTTCCTTGATTCCCTGAAAACCAGATATGTATTTTTTGTATGAGTTTTTGTAAATGAATGCATGAATGCATGGATGCATGTATGCATGATACACTTGGTAGCATAGTCTGTCACATAGAAGCAAAGGTTCAATTATTTCTGAGGTCAAAAGTTCAGCGTTACCTGCAACCCATCCCTCTCACATGTTGTTCTAGGGTACACAAAGTGCCTAAAATCACTGATTGCCCCTTTGGAAACGATGTCGTCATTGCAAGAGCTCATGACAAGGCGTCCAAAAGAGAATCTCATCTAGGTAAGGTTGTTGCACAACCTTGACACGGGTTCTAAACAGAGGTCCCTAGTAACAAGGTTTGGTTCTAGACCGGTTTACAAAAGGTCCCTAGGGTCATGGATTCTCCAAGAAAACACTAGCGCTAGCGAGACATACGTCAGGACGGCCAACATTTTCAAAAGAATCTACCCTAGGCGAGGTGATTATGCCAGCGCTCACGAGTCATACGTCAGGGAGGCCAACATAAATACCCCTAGCTTAACTTAAGTTTTCCTCAAGCTCGGGTATATAGCTTCACACAGTATCCACGCCACAAGGGCAAAAAGAAAAATAAAAGAAGGAGTAGAAGAAGAGAAACAGCCAATCCAAGCAGATATAATTGACAGAAAAATAAAATATGAAGGCAAGATATTGAAAACCTGGCAAAGCAAACAAACAAACAAACCAACTAAACTGGGCTTAACTCTCTATAGTCCCCAGTGAAGTCGCCAGCTGTAGCGGGCTGGAAAATCACTTCCATTTTTCATACAATGAAGTCGCCATTGACGTTTATTTATCCCGTGAGGGGAAAGGAAAATATCACGAAAACCTTGGTTTAGGTTCGGGAGTTGGTTATGCGAGAGGAAGGTATTAGCACCCCTCGCATCCATCGTACTCGATGGGAACCGTTTAGGTGGTTTGGGTTTGTTTGCGCAGGTTTAAATTGAATAAATCTCTCACTTGGCTAATCTCTACTTCGTTTCCAAATAAATTAAAAAAAAAGTTCTTATTAGTTGAGTTTGACGGTTGTAGGAGCCCGCTCCTACGTATTCCCCGGTGCAATGGGAAACTCAAAACTCACGTAGTTCTGGTAAAAAATATTTGTGTGGTTGGTTGATTTTAAACGGGTAACGTTTATTTCGTATTCCACTGACACAACGACGCTTGTATGCTCTAATCAGAGGCTTAAGCTGTGTGTGTGTCAGAGGAGTAGATAAAACGTGTATCCATTGTAAAAAGAGAGTGTGATTAACGGATGTTGCTTATTTCGCATTCCGCTGATACAACGACGCTTGTATGCTCTAATCAGAGGCTTAAGCTGTGTATGTATCAGAGGAATGGATAAAGCGTATATCCATTGTAAAAAAAAGTTTGAATAACGGATGTTGCTTATTTCGCATTCCGCTGATACAACGACGCTTGTATGTTCTCTAATCAGAGGCTTAAGCTGTGTATGTATCAGAGGAATGGATAAAGCGTATATCCATGTTTTTCTGAAATGAAGTTTGAGTGAGTGAGGTTAGTTTTAACGCTTGATTAGGATGAGGATGGTCCCAAGATCACGAGTCATACGTCAGGGATAAGAACCATCCGGGGTGTGAAAAGTCATACGTCAGATCAACCCCTTTTCATCCTTGTTTATTATAAAAATCTTGATTTAACTTGATTAAGAAAGTATTTCAAAAGGAAAAAAGTCGAATGTCGGTTAATTTTAACGTTTTAGGATGAGGATAGTCCCAAGATCACGAGTCATACGTCAGGGATAAGAACCATCCGGGGTGTGAAAAGTCATACGTCAGATCAACCCCTTTTCATCCTTGTTTATTATAAAAATCTTAATTTAATCAATAGTGAGGATAATCCCAAGATCACGAGTCATACGTCAGATCAACCCTTTTTCACTATGTTTATTATGAAAGCAAGTCTCAAATTCAAACCAAACAGGCCCAAGCATAGAAGAGATGAGAAGTAGAAGCTTGAAGAATTATATTAGCATAAACAATCATAAAGCAAATGATAATAACACGCAAAAGGAATGACCAAACATGAATGCAAATCCATAAACAAAAATGCATGAATCATGGTATAAAGTAATGCGAAGTATGAGATGCCATGATGTGTGAACATATATAAAGCAAATAATTAAATATGGTATAAGAATAAAGTTACGAGCAACTAAATAGATACACATAAACATGAATAAATACCTTAATACAAACAACACAATGTTAACCTAAACTAATTAGGGTTAGACAAAATATTGTACAAAAGAAAGTAGACCAAAAGTACTTAAAAAAAGTAATTTGATTTACTTAAGTACTTATTTAAATAAGCTAAAAACAATTAGTCTCAAAATGACTTATGTAAATAAGCTAAAACAAACATAAATAATTCTGGAAATTAAGTGAACATCTCAGCACCTTAAATTGGGTCAATAAGCTTAAAAAAAGCTATTGCTCCAATAAGTGCTTTTGGAGTAATCAAGAATAATCAAATACGCTAGATTAATTAAATAATAAGCTAAGAACTTTACATAAACAATGAAATATGGAGAAAAGTGTTAGCATAACAAAAATAGCCAAAATAGCTTAAATAAGCTACTGGCTAAATAAGTGCTTTTGGAATAAGCTAAAAAAATCACTTAAAATTTAATCTGGGTGGGGGT
The DNA here is from genome assembly GCA_030408175.1 of Trifolium repens. NCBI lineage: Eukaryota > Viridiplantae > Streptophyta > Magnoliopsida > Fabales > Fabaceae > Trifolium > Trifolium repens. Next base: position 31,426,262 of record CP125845.1, on the reverse strand, counting down.
GTAAATAAAGAAGAGTAGTAAAAATAGGGGGGTGCGAAAAGCAAATCTGGGCCTGAAGGCCCAGTCCACGCATCAGTTAACAACAAAAAAGGTCAACACACAAAAAAAAAATCAGGTGCAGCCGTTGACACGCAGCGCAGCGTACGCGCGCGTGATCTGGGCTGTTTGATCAAAATCGAACGGCCAAGGCTCACTAATCCAGATCAAGGATCTGGTGTGGCGCTGCATCAAGCCAAACATACGCCAAAGTCATCATCACCGTCAGATCTCATCTAAATGAGATCTGACGGCTCCGTTTTAATCAAGAGATCAACGAACGCGATAAAATCAAAGGATCCAACGGCCGAGGTTTAAACTCAGCGAAGAAGATGGACCATGGCTGGGTCGTCTTCTCCGGCGAGCCTCGCCGCCTCCGGTGACAACTCCGGTCACCGGAGTTTTCAAAACTCTACCAAATCACACGATTTTTACACAGTTTTGTTCGTGTTCTTACAAGGATTCCAAAAGTACAAATAGTTTTTAACAAATCGTTGTAAAACACAAAAAACGAAGAGAAAACGATTTTGAAATCAAAACTCAAACACACGATTCAAGCCAAATTTACACAAACCAGCTAAGCAGTAAGCATCAGAGTACAAAAAGGAGACGAAAGGTGCAAGAATCTACCTGAATAGACCTCTGAATCATCCGGTTCGAACTTGATTTTTTCCTTGGTGCCGTGGTGTTCTCTGCTCCAATTCCTTCGCCTTTTTGCTTGAGAAATGAGTGTTTCTTGCTTCTGGGACTTAGATGAAGATGTTTAAGTACAGAAGTAATGGACTTGAGTGATAATTTTATGATTTGGAAAATTTGTGAAATGAAGAAAAATGGAGTGTTTTCTCTTGGTTCTGCAGCGCCGTTTTTTGGGTGATCAATTCCCCCTTTGGGCTCTGAAAACAATGCTTCTATATATAGGGTAAATTAGGGTAAGGATATGGTGATTAGAGAGAGTTGGTAGGGGTAAAAATGTGATCTTATTCTTTGATTTTTTTTGGTGTACTATGGTTTGATTTTTGTTTGTACTAAATGATGATGTGTTAGTAAGAATGGAATATTCTATTCCTTATGGTGAGGTGTAAGAAAAATGATTGGAGAAATTGTTCCTCTTTGGATTTTTTCATTTTGGGGAATAAAACAAAAATAAAAAATAAAATAAATGTGCAAAAATAAAATATGCATGAAGGAATTATGATTATGTGAAGTATTTGTGGATCAAGAATGGAAGAAAATAGAATTGAAATTTGATTTTTAAAAGGTTTCTTGAAATGCAAGTAACCAATTAAAAATAAATAAAAAAAAAGAAAAATGTAAGGGCAAAATGGTAAAATTTTGTCTTTTATGATCATGCTAAGTCATAATCATGCAAGAAAAATAATTCCATGTGTTTTTGTGTCAACATTGATTTTTGAAATCAAAATTGGTTTTGTTGACTTATTTAAAAAGGTGCAAAATATCATAGGGGCAAAATTGGAATAAATAAAAAATGAGGGGCAAAATTAGGGTATGACAGATGCCACACAGACGCTATCACCGAAAATAACCAACAAACATGTTATAACTTAGTGAAAAGACAGAAATAAAGTGATGCCCTTACCTCGGCAAGCTTCCACAACTATTTCTCGCTCAACTCTACAATTCACGCTACCTAAAATATATGTAGCGTAACATCAATAAAATATTCCTCGTTTATCCTATCGAAATGAAACTTGTTCTCAAAAGTCTAGGGGGGTTTTAGGTACTTTCTAACTCTCTCACCTAGCGATTCCAAGTTCTTCCCAATCCGATAAAAATTCACGAAGTTAAAGATATTATTTCTCGCTACGCGAAAATATTTTCGTTTCAAAACAAACTAAGAAACACTTTGATTCCTAACTCCAAGGCAATCAATTTTCACATACTAAAACCATTTGAAAACAACCCAAAAACTCTTTGAAAATTTTCACAAATATAAAAGTTTACTTGCGCCACAAGTTACAAGTTTTTCCTTTCAAATAAAATGGTCATAACTCATTCAATCTTTATCCGATCGAGACGAACCATACGCCGAAATCTTTGTCTCGAAAAGACGGATCAAATGGTCCAGTTTCTAGGTCACCAAAACAATTTTATAATGACCTAAATGCCATTCCATAATTCGACCAGAATTGGAATCACACCAAAAATATTTCAAAACAAGCATAAAACTCTTCAAAACATCACAAGTTACTAGCTTTTATCTTCAAACAAAAACAACTTAAATCATTCTTTCAAAAACCATGATCATTCACTTTAAACCAATGATTCATTGCCTTCCAATAGGACTTAAATAATTTGAAAACCACATGGTCCTAACACCTAAGTGCCACGGCCAAGAACAAAACAACAAGCTAGCTCCCAAAATTTTCCTTTTCAAAACCATAGTCTAAATCAATTAGCTCCCAATTTTTTTTCATTTCAAAAGCATAGAACAATCCATTTAGTTCCCAAAATCATTTAATTGATCAAACAAAACATTTACAAAACAAAATCCACAAAATCATAAGAGTTTTGTTCACATTTCTCATGAACACAAAATTCATCTTTTCTATTTTTCAAAACCAAACCATTTTTCACATATCCATTTCACTTAAAAGTCTAAAAACAACATCATAAACACAATCACTAAACAAAAATTCATGTTCTTGATCAATAGACATTGTTCATCAAAACCCTAACAAAGAAATTCATGAAATGATCATCCAACCATGGAAATCCTCACAACTAAGCTCAAACACACTAGTTCATCCCTCATGAACAACTTACAAGAGACAAGAATAAATTATGAACAACTTCTCACAATATTCTCTCAAGAACATAAACAACAAATTCCATCAAACTCTATGAGTTTGTCTAGCTAAGGAAAGGAAGGAAGCTTAGTTACCTTAGAGGAGATGATTCCTTGCAAGTTCTATGATCCAACAAGCTTAAGATCAAGTGATTTGGTGAAGGATTGAAAATCTTCTCATGGAAGGAAATGGAAAATGAAGCTCACGGCCAAAGAGAGGAATGATGAGAGAGTTTTGTGATTTTTCTTAAGTCCACTAAATGATCAAAAGTCTCCCCTTAAGTCATGGTCTTGCTACATGAGGGCCATTGGATCAAATAGTATAAAGATTCAAGACAAAATCCTAGCCCTTGGATCAATCCAAGTCTATCCTCACAAGATATTTTCTATGCTTCTCGAAGCCACCTCGCCTCACAGCTCTCGCGCGTCGCGACGAACGAAACTCACAAAAACAGAAAACCTACGGAAAGAACGTCTATCGTTAAACATTTCCAAAACTTATCGCCGAATCTTTTTCCGCGACTGTAATTTTCTTCCATACCTTAGAAAATTAATCTCAGGACATATCCTAACTCACGCAGATATATGAAACTTCCATCCGAAACCTCACTTAAAACAGACGCAGTAAGATTTTCCATCAGCGGGTAAAATCCTACTCGTTTTTCCAAAAACAAGAATAATCCAAAACTCGTCATTCTGACTTCACAGAAATCTCCTCATACTTAAAAGAGGACCACGACCCGAAAGTCTGTGCCTTTCCAGCGCTCGAGCACAAAACAGGCTCCGTTTCAGCAAACAGCCGTTATGGCGACAATACTCACAAAACCGCTTCACCAAAAACCCTAAAACTCGTAGCCATCACTAGAGTTCCTTAGAAAAACTGTACAGTGAAATCTTGGGTCTTACAAATAGTAGGAGGTGTTATCCCACCAGAGACCTATGCCTTCTATAGAGAGGTTGAATTCCAGAATTAAAATCATGCATGTGGCGAACCAGTGATCGGTTGTCACACCCATTGTAGAAGTCTGCATTAGGCTTGGTGATTTATTTATATAAGCCCGTTGGTGGGAATTACTTTCGAGATTAAGAGCTTTCTCTTGTGTTTGTGGAATTATTGTTATGTGTACAATCTTTCGCACCGGTTATATATATACATACTATATATTTTGTGGTGACCCTTTCTTTCATTTGCGGGCTCATCCCACCCAGATGATGGGTTAGGTCGTGGTGACGACGGTGGCTGTTCCAGGCCCCAGTGAGAGGTTGGAGCTTTAGCTTAGTTAGACTATGCGCCGGTGTGGGTTGTACACCGTGCTTTTTGGTTAGCATAGGGTTTCTAACTTGTTTGGTTGTAAGTATTTGAATACTTAGACTTGGATTGTAATTATTCAGGAATACACTTTGCTTGTCGAAGCACCTTTTGGTAATGAGTTCTTTTGTATATTTGAATGCCGGCTCATTTAGAATATTCTATGCGCACTCTGAGTGTTAGTTGAAAAAGAAAAAAAAAATATTGACTTTTTGGCCTTTGAAAAACGGGCTGTTACAAAAACTGAGCTTTAGGTATTATGTATCGATACATAAACATGTGTATCGATACAAATGTCCTGAAATTACTTCAGACTGATTTTGTGCAATTTGTATCGATACATCTATCACTTGTATCGATACAAAAGTAATCTCTCAGAGGCAGAGAGTCACCTGTGTATCGAATCATGCTTGCATGTATCGATACACACTCACTTCTCTCAAAAAATCAGAGAGTGCATGATGTATCGAATCATGCTTGCATGATTTGATACATATCAGTCAAGATTTCAAGAAACTGATATATGTACCGATACATATACATCTTTGTATCGATACATAGGTCAATATTTTCATTTGTATCGATACACGTATGTTGAATTTTGCCCAAATTTGCTCAATTCTATTCTCTCTTTAAATAGCAATGTGATGTGTCTTTGTAATCAGAGGAAACTAGTGTGAAAGATCAGAAAACGCTTTGGGTTGCAAATTGAGTGAGAATTTGAATCAAAGGTTTCATTCAACACAAATTCATCATCTTCATCAAAGGTTGCAATCAAAATTGAAGTTTGAGTATGGGATCAATTCAATAGAGGTTGCATTTTTGTGTGATAACGTTCGATACGGTTCGCGGTGAATCAGAATCGTAGTCGGGTTGGATTGTGTGTTGAAGGTTCTAGTTTCTCTCAAAGGATTCAAGATCGTGCTTGCCTTGAAGGATCGACAACAAGAAACGAAGGACTCAGCTGGACGATCGAGTGCCGTTTGGCACGGGTCGGATCGTTGGAATCAGAGGGCGAAGTTTCGTTGTGTGTCGAGGTTTTATTGCATAGTTTACTTTTTGTCTCGTTATAGGTTTATAAAATTCAATTGTAAACTGTGCACGTGTTGTTAATCATTTTTGATCTATACACTCTCAAATAACCCGTTTGGTTATTTGGGGGGAGACGTACTCGGACAAACGCGTGGACGACGCGAAATCCGGGGAACTCCCTAATCAAATCGTTGTGTGTTTCTCTCTCTCTCTCTCAATATTTTACTTGTCATAATTTCATTTAAATTTTGAGTCGATTGAATTTTGAGTGTTCGTATTGATACACCAAAAATTAAATTGTTATGCTTGATTGTGATTGTGTTTAATTTGATATTGTAACTTGCTTGGGACTGAAGTTAATTCAATGTTTATATTCGAATTTTGAACGCTATCGTTTCGAATCTTTTCATCAAACATTCAAAGGCTTATACTACTTTTCTTTTGGTCAATCGGTGCATAGACTACCGATCCGGTGGTTTTCCGCTTGCGCTCGATTGAAACAAATAATTTTTTAAAAAAACGCAATTGTTTCAAGGTTCACTTATTCAACCCCCCCTTCTAAGTGATAGCCAAGTAGTCTAACAAATGGCATCAAGAGCCCGGTTCGATTTTAAACGATTAAACCGAGTAATTGTGCCAATTATTAGAAAACATGGCTTTTGCACCGAAAGGGGCGTATAATAGGGCTCCTATATTCAATGGCGATCACTTTGACTATTGGAAAAGTAGTATGCGTATTCACATCAATTCTTTTGATGGTGAAGTATGGAATGCTATTGAGAATGGTCCGTTTGTTCCAACTATCACGGATCCTCATGGCATTGTCGAAAATAAGCCTATGGCACAATGGACGGATGATGAAAAGAAAAAGGTCAATTACGATGCAAAGGCACAAAACATACTTATTTCATCCCTTGGGTTGAACAATTTTATCATGTGTCGCATTGCTCTACAGCCAAAGAAATGTGGGATACATTAGTTACTCATTTTGAGGGAACTAATGAGGTCAAAATTTCGAAAATAAACACCTTAACTCAAGAATTCGAATTGTTTCATATGCAAGATGGTGAAACCATTGCGGATATGCAACAAAGATTTGTAAAAATCACCAACAAGTTACATGGTCTAGGTAAACCAATCACAAATCAAGATGCTACTAATAAGATTTTGAGATGTCTTAATAGGTCATGGCAACCAAAGGTCACCGCAATCAAAGAAGCGAATGATCTTACAACTTTGAGTCTCACGACCTTATTTGGTAAGCTAACGGAACATGAACAAGTGCTTAATTTGTTGGAAAAGCATGAGAAAGGTGAGAAGAAGGAGAAACAAGCGAATAAAGATAAAGAGAAGGATAAGAGGTCGATTGCTCTTAAGGCCTCCACATCCAAGTCCAAAAAGGTAGAGCAAGAGGAAAGTAGCTTAAGTGATAAAGAGTGGGAAGACTATGAAATGGAAATATTTGTTCGAAGATTTTACAAGTATGCAAAGGTACATGGTATAAAGTTTTCGAAGGAAAATGGTCCCAAGTCACGAAAGCAATCAAGGGATGATATAGAGAATGAGAAGAGCAAGCCTAGTAGAAAGTGTTATGAATGTGGCAAATCCGATCATTTAAAACCGGAATGTCCATTCTATAACAAAAGAAAGGGAAAGTCCTCCGAGAAAAATCACAAAGGTAAAAGAGCTTATGTTGCTTGGGATAGTGCAAGCGAAGATGGATCTAGGTCCAAGAGCTCAAGTGAAGAGGATGAAGAACGCACTCATGTGGTACTCATGACCGGTTCACCTAGTAAAGGCAAGAAACATCACAAACGTCAAGTAAGTGATTCTAGCTCTATCTCTAATGATAGTCCCTCATATGATGAACTTCAAAACGCTTTTGAAAAACTATATGGTGAAGCCACTAATGCATTTAAGAAATTGGCTAAAAGGAAGAAAGTGATTTCCCTTTTAGAGTCACAAATTGTAAAATTACAAGATGAATTAGAGGCATTAAATCTTACCATGGTTAATTCAAAAGATGATTTTGAAGATGATAATTCATCAAAGCATGATTGTGATTCTTGTTGTATTTGGCAAGGAGAAGTGAAAAACCTTCAAGCCAAATTAGATAAGGCTCATAAGTCATCTAGGAATGATTGTGATGCTTGTTGTGTTTGGCAAGGAGAGGTGAAAACCCTTCAAGCCAAACTAGATGAAGCCCTTGTATCAAAAGTTACTTTTGTGGATATACCAAAGAATTTTAACAAGCCTAAGATTAGGCCTTCTAAAAATGACAAATTTGTTAAAAAGAAATGGAATCCCAAAAGTAAAATTTTGGGTCACACGGATCATTCCAATGTTATATGTTATTATTGTTGTACTAAGGGACATACTATTGCAAAGTGTCAAACAAGAAAAGTTTTGATACCAAAAGGCATAATGCAATGGATTCCTAAGTCCAACATAGTTTGCACTAACCACATAGGACCCAATGAAGATTGGGGACCTCTTTCAAATGTTTAAAGTATTAGGAAAACGTCTTGAACCATTGACGAGAGACACCGACAACAATGGCGTTCAAGACATACAAAGGTGTAAAGGGATGAGAAAAGATTTGACTCAATACTCATGAAAGTTGTGGAGCTTGATCACCTCCTAATGCTTAATACTTAAGGGAAGATTCCTATCTCAACTTTATTCCTTATTCCTTACTTTGCATTTATGTTTTCTTTCGTATGGTTCTTTGCTCATATACATATATTCCAAATTTAATACGAAATTTGGTATGATATTTGTCTAACCCTCCATTTCTAAGAATTTTGCTCAAAAGTATTGATAAGTTGTTGAGACTCATATGTAAAACTGGGGATTTGACAAAAATCATGACAAATGACATATTAAGTTCATATCTATGTTTGTTCTATTCTTATGTGTGACTTATTGTGCATACATACACATACAATCAACTACGTATGATTCATCTTGGTACCTTAAATTCATCTATGTGAATATCTTATCACGCATTTTATGGCTTAACATGTGTTCTCATGTTATGATATGCCTTGATAGTGTCTTGATCACATGCATAAGTGTGTACCTTGTTGATTATATGTGTTTAATACATACATGTTATTTGGAAGTCATAATTTTTTTTAAAATGTTATTTTAGTTATTTCTTATGACTTTCTTTATTTCGATTTGGTTGTACGGATAATTTTTAATGTTGTCTTGTTTTGACAACATTTACTTTTGATTGTATGACTTGGTATGTTGGTAATTTGGTGTGTATGGATAATTTCTTATGATTATGCATTGGTTGCATTGTTTTGTTTATTTCGTCCCATATTTTGATATGTTAGTTGATTTAAAATGTCGATGTATTACAATATTCATGCGTTGGTTTTGGTTTGTTATTTTACATTCCATATTTGTCATGAAATTTGGTATTCGTCATTGATACATTTTGGCATATCTTTGTATGTATTTATATTGGTTAGGAACTTTTATCATATAAGTGCATTTCAACAAATGTAAGTGCACTATATGACTTTGGATTAAAATTGTTTGAACACGATACTTCTAATAGACTCTCTTCTTCTTTTTGATATTGTCAAAGGGGGAGAGATCTGGATGCACAAGCTAAGGATGAATAGCTAAAAGAATCTTGAATATTATCTACTATGACAAATCGCATTATGGCATCAACTCAGGGGGAGCGTGCTTATTATTAGCCTTGGTGTAATTGCGTCTGTATACATATTGCTATTTTATTGCATATTAGGTATAGGCTTAGCTAGCTTATGCAAAGTTTTGACAATTATCAAAAAGGGGGAGAATGTAAGTGCACCAGTTCATCCTCATGTTTTAATAATTGTCAAAACACATGAAAATAGAGTAGAACACATTTTGGCAACATTACAAATGACTTGACAGCGAAAAACTATTTTTAAACTTTGAAAAACTGAGCTTTAGGTATTATGTATCGATACATAAACACGTGTATCGATACAAATGTCCTGAAATTACTTCAGACTGATTTTGTGCAATTTGTATCGATACATCTATCACTTGTATCGATACAAAAGTAATCTCTCAGAGGCAGAGAGTCACCTGTGTATCGAATCATGCTTGCATGTATCGATACACACTCACTTCTCTCAAAAAATCGGAGAGTGCATGATGTATCGAATCATGCTTGCATGATTTGATACATATCAGTCAAGATTTCAAGAAACTGATATATGTATCGATACATATACATCTTTGTATCGATACATAGGTCAATATTTTCAATTTGAACGTTGGTCAAAGGGTTTGTATCGATACAAAACATCATTTGTATCGATACACGTATGTTGAATTTTGCCCAAATTTGCTCAATTCTATTCTCTCTTTAAATAGCAATGTGATGTGTCTTTGTAATCAGAGGAAACTAGTGTGAAAGATCAGAAAACGCTTTGGGTTGCAAATTGAGTGAGAATTTGAATCAAAGGTTTCATTCAACACAAATTCATCATCTTCATCAAAGGTTGCAATCAAAATTGAAGTTTGAGTATGGGATCAATTCAATAGAGGTTGCATTTTTGTGTGATAACGTTCGATACGGTTCGCGGTGAATCAGAATCGTAGTCGGGTTGGATTGTGTGTTGAAGGTTCTAGTTTCTCTCAAAGGATTCAAGATCGTGCTTGTCTTGGAGGATCGACAACAAGAAACGAAGAACTCAGCTGGACGATCGAGTGCGGTTTGGCACGGGTCGGATCGTTGGAATCAGAGGGCGAAGTTTCGTTGTGTGTCGAGGTTTTGTTGCATAGTTTACTTTTTGTCTCGTTATAGGTTTATAAGATTCAATTGTAAACTGTGCACGTGTTGTTAATCATTTTTGACCTATACACTCTCAAATAACCCGTTTGGTTATTTGGGGGGAGACGTACTCGGACAAACGCGTGGACGACGCAAAATCCGGGGAACTCCCTAATCAAATCGTTGTGTGTTTCTCTCTCTCTCTCTCAATATTTTACTTGTCATAATTTCATTTAAATTTTGAGTCGATTGAATTTTGAGTGTTCGTATTGATACACCAAAAATTAAATTGTTATGCTTGATTGTGATTGTGTTTAATTTGATATTGTAACTTGCTTGGGACTGAAGTTAATTCACTGTTTATATTCGAATTTTGAACGCTATCGTTTCGAATCTTTTCATCAAACATTCAAAGGCTTATACTACTTTTCTTTTGGTCAATCGGTGCATAGACTACCGATCCGGTGGTTTTCCGCTTGCGCTCGATTGAAACAAATAATTTTTTAAAAAAACGCAATTGTTTCAAGGTTCACTTATTCAACCCCCCCTTCTAAGTGATAGCCAAGTAGTCTAACAAGTGGCATCAAGAGCCCGGTTCGATTTTAAACGATTAAACCGAGTAATTGTGCCAATTATTAGAAAACATGGCTTTTGCACCGAAAGGGGCGTATAATAGGGCTCCTATATTCAATGGCGATCACTTTGACTATTGGAAAAGTAGTATGCGTATTCACATCAATTCTTTTGATGGTGAAGTATGGAATGCTATTGAAAATGGTCCGTTTGTTCCAACTATCACGGATCCTCATGGCATTGTCGAAAATAAGCCTATGGCACAATGGACTGATGATGAAAAGAAAAAGGTCAATTACGATGCAAAGGCACAAAACATACTTATTTCATCCCTTGGGTTGAACAATTTTATCATGTGTCGCATTGCTCTACAGCCAAAGAAATGTGGGATACATTAGTTACTCATTTTGAGGGAACTAATGAGGTCAAAATTTCGAAAATAAACACCTTAACTCAAGAATTCAAATTGTTTCATATGCAAGATGGTGAAACCATTGCGGATATGCAACAAAGATTTGTAAAAATCACCAACAAGTTACATGGTCTAGGTAAACCAATCACAAATCAAGATGCTACTAATAAGATTTTGAGATGTCTTAATAGGTCATGGCAACCAAAGGTCACCGCAATCAAAGAAGCAAATGATCTTACAACTTTGAGTCTCACGACCTTATTTGGTAAGCTAACGGAACATGAACAAGTGCTTAATTTGTTGGAAAAGCATGAGAAAGGTGAGAAGAAGGAGAAACAAGCGAATAAAGATAAAGAGAAGGATAAGAGGTCGATTGCTCTTAAGGCCTCCACATCCAAGTCCAAAAAGGTAGAGCAAGAGGAAAGTAGCTTAAGTGATAAAGAGTGGGAAGACTATGAAATGGAAATATTTGTTCGAAGATTTTACAAGTATGCAAAGGTACATGGTATAAAGTTTTCGAAGGAAAATGGTCCCAAGTCACGAAAGCAATCAAGGGATGATATAGAGAATGAGAAGAGCAAGCCTAGTAGAAAGTGTTATGAATGTGGCAAATCCGATCATTTAAAACCGGAATGTCCATTCTATAACAAAAGAAAGGGAAAGTCCTCCGAGAAAAATCACAAAGGTAAAAGAGCTTATGTTGCTTGGGATAGTGCAAGCGAAGATGGATCTAGGTCCAAGAGCTCAAGTGAAGAGGATGAAGAACGCGCTCATGTGGTACTCATGACCGGTTCACCTAGTAAAGGCAAGAAACATCACAAACGTCAAGTAAGTGATTCTAGCTCTATCTCTAATGATAGTCCCTCATATGATGAACTTCAAAACGCTTTTGAAAAACTATATGGTGAAGCCACTAATGCATTTAAGAAATTGGCTAAAAGGAAGAAAGTGATTTCCCTTTTAGAGTCACAAATTGTAAAATTACAAGATGAATTAGAGGCATTAAAACTTACCATGGTTAATTCAAAAGATGATTTTGAAGATGATAATTCATCAAAGCATGATTGTGATTCTTGTTGTATTTGGCAAGGAGAAGTGAAAAACCTTCAAGCCAAATTAGATAAGGCTCATAAGTCATCTAGGAATGATTGTGATGCTTGATGTGTTTGGCAAGGAGAGGTGAAAACCCTTCAAGCCAAACTAGATGAAGCCCTTGTATCAAAAGTTACTTTTGTGGATATACCAAAGAATTTTAACAAGCCTAAGATTAGGCCTTCTAAAAATGACAAATTTGTTAAAAAGAAATGGAATCCCAAAAGTAAAATTTTGGGTCACACGGATCATTCCAATGTTATATGTTATTATTGTTGTACTAAGGGACATACTATTGCAAAGTGTCAAACAAGAAAAGTTTTGATACCAAAAGGCATAATGCAATGGATTCCTAAGTCCAACATAGTTTGCACTAACCACATAGGACCCAATGAAGATTGGGGACCTCTTTCAAATGTTTAAAGTATTAGGAAAACGTCTTGAACCATTGACGAGAGACACCGACAACAATGGCGTTCAAGACATACAAAGGTGTAAAGGGATGAGAATAGATTTGACTCAATACTCATGAAAGTTGTGGAGCTTGATCACCTCCTAAAGCTTAATACTTAAGGGAAGATTCCTATCTCAACTTTATTCCTTATTCCTTACTTTGCATTTATGTTTTCTTTCGTATGGTTCTTTGCTCATATACATATATTCCAAATTTAATATGAAATTTGGTATGATATTTGTCTAACCCTCCATTTCCAAGAATTTTGCTCAAAAGTATTGATAAGTTGTTGAGACTCATATGTAAAACTGGGGATTTGACAAAAATCATGACAAATGACATATTAAGTTCATATCTATGTTTGTTCTATTCTTATGTGTGACTTATTGTGCATACATACACATACAATCAATTACGTATGATTCATCTTGGTACCTTAAATTCATCTATGTGAATATCTTATCACGCATTTTATGGCTTAACATGTGTTCTCATGTTATGATATGCCTTGATAGTGTCTTGATCACATGCATAAGTGTGTACCTTGTTGATTATATGAGTTTAATACATACATGTTATTTGGAAGTCATAATTTTTTTAAAAATGTTATTTTAGTTATTTCTTATGACTTTCTTTATTTCGATTTGGTTGTACGGATAATTTTTAATGTTGTCTTGTTTTGACAACATTTACTTTTGATTGTATGACTTGGTATGTTGGTAATTTGGTGTGTATGGATAATTTCTTATGATTATGCATTGGTTGCATTGTTTTGTTTATTTCGTCCCATATTTTGATATGTTAGTTGATTTAAAATGTCGATGTATTACAATATTCATGCGTTGGTTTTGGTTTGTTATTTTACATTCCATATTTGTCATGAAATTTGGTATTCGTCATTGATACATTTTGGCATATCTTTGTATGTATTTATATTGGTTAGGAACTTTTATCATATAAGTGCATTTCAACAAATGTAAGTGCACTATATGACTTTGGATTAAAATTGTTTGAACACGATACTTCTAATAGACTCTCTTCTTCTTTTTGATATTGTCAAAGGGGGAGAGATTTGGATGCACAAGCTAAGGATGAATAGCTAAAAGAATCTTGAATATTATCTACTATGACAAATCGCATTATGGCATCAACTCAGGGGGGGCGTGCTTATTATTAGCCTTGGTGTAATTGCGTCTGTATACATATTGCTATTTTATTGCATATTAGGTATAGGCTTAGCTAGCTTATGCAAAGTTTTGACAATTATCAAAAAGGGGGAGAATGTAAGTGCACCAGTTCATCCTCATGTTTTAATAATTGTCAAAACACATGAAAATAGAGTAGAACACATTTTGGCAACATTACAAATGACTTGACAGCGAAAAACTATTTTTAAACTTTGAAAAACTGAGCTTTAGGTATTATGTATCGATACATAAACATGTGTATCGATACAAATGTCCTGAAATTACTTCAGACTGATTTTGTGCAATTTGTATCGATACATCTATCACTTGTATCGATACAAAAGTAATCTCTCAGAGGCAGAGAGTCACATGTGTATCGAATCATGCTTGCATGTATCGATACACACTCACTTCTCTCAAAAAATCAGAGAGTGCATGATGTATCGAATCATGCTTGCATGATTTGATACATATCAGTCAAGATTTCAAGAAACTGATATATGTATCGATACATATACATCTTTGTATCGATACATAGGTCAATATTTTCAATTTGAACGCTGGTCAAAGGGTTTGTATCGATACAAAACATCATTTGTATCGATACACGTATGTTGAATTTTGCCCAAATTTGCTCAATTCTATTCTCTCTTTAAATAGCAATGTGATGTGTCTTTGTAATCAGAGGAAACTAGTGTGAAAGATCAGAAAACGCTCTGGGTTGCAAATTGAGTGAGAATTTGAATCAAAGGTTTCATTCAAAACAAATTCATCATCTTCATCAAAGGTTGCAATCAAAATTGAAGTTTGAGTGTGGGATCAATTCAATAGAGGTTGCATTTTTGTGTGATAACGTTCGATACGGTTCGCGGTGAATCAGAATCGTAGTCGGGTTGGATTGTGTGTTGAAGGTTCTAGTTTCTCTCAAAGGATTCAAGATCGTGCTTGTCTTGAAGGATCGACAACAAGAAACGAAGGACTCAGCTGGACGATCGAGTGCGGTTTGGCACGGGTCGGATCGTTGGAATCAGAGGGCGAAGTTTCATTGTGTGTCGAGGTTTTGTTGCATAGTTTACTTTTTGTCTCGTTATAGGTTTATAAGATTCAATTGTAAACTGTGCACGTGTTGTTAATCATTTTTTATCTATACACTCTCAAATATCCCGTTTGGTTATTTGGGGGGAGACGTACTCGGACAAACGCGTGGACGACGCGAAATTCGGGGAACTCCCTAATCAAATCGTTGTGTGTTTCTCTCTCTCTATCAATATTTTACTTGTCATAATTTCATTTAAATTTTGAGTCGATTGAATTTTGAGTGTTCGTATTGATACACCAAAAATTCAATTGTTATGCTTGATTGTGATTGTGTTTAATTTGATATTGTAACTTGCTTGGGACTGAAGTTAATTCACTGTTTATATTCGAATTTTGAACACTATCGTTTCGAATCTTTTCATCAAACATTCAAAGGCTTATACTACTTTTCTTTTGGTCAATCGGTGCATAGACTACCGATCCGGTGGTTTTCCGCTTGCGCTCGATTGAAACAAATAATTTTTTAAAAAAACGCAATTGTTTCAAGGTTCACTTATTCAACCCCCCCTTCTAAGTGATAGCCAAGTAGTCTAATAAATACAATTTAAAATCTTTTTAAGAAGTTGGGGCTTAATATAGCACCTAAACACACAAGATCGAGAGCATGCAGTGCAGTTGAGGTATCACGAAGAGTCAAAATCTTATACACAAATGTAGCAAAACGTACGCTTCATAGTGAAAATATTTTGTAGAGTGCAATTAATATAAGGGTAGGAATAGTTTTCCAAAGATACTTTAATCTTGGGGACAAAATGCAAGTTTGAACGTTGTGTTTGGTGTTTGGGAACAGAAATGATAAAATGTGAAGTATAATGCAATCGGGCAATATAATTGAACACCAAACCCGCCATTCAAACTTGTATTTTTATCCTCAAGATTCAAGTATCTTTGGAAAACTATTCCTACCCTTATATTGCATTACTTGAATTTTTCCACTATGAAGTGTTTTGCTATAGACATTTGTGTATAAGATTTTGACTCTTCGTGATGCCTCTACTGCACTGCATGCTCTCGATCTTGTGCGCCTTGGCACTATTGAGCCTCAACTCCTTAAAAATATTTTATATGATATTTAATCCCTTAATACCCACATTCCACAATTAGTAATCAATGTCAATGATGATAGTAATCTCATTATGAGTTGTGTTCTTCATGTCGAGCTCTTACATCTCTCAACCTTCATGATTATCATAAAAGTTTTGATGGTTTTAAAAAAATGTTATTTTTAAAATTTTAGAATTTCTCTGCACTGACCAACTTCGATCTAGTTAAATTCACATTTTGTGCTAATGACAATGCTGATTCCGCTGAACCATTTTCAACCTTTAACAGCTTGCATAGTCTTTTTTTTTATAACAGCAAAATTTTATTAAAGAGCTCTAGGCACAAGTCGTACCATAGAAACTCAAGGAAGAACAAGAACAGAGTTTAAGGGAACAAAACAAGAGCAAATAAGTTACAGGAAAACAACAGCTAAACAGATGCTGCCAATAACTACTCCCTATAAAAATTCCTATCAATATGAGATACAAATCAACGGCTCCGAAATCCATTCGTATAATAGGCAGGGAGAATTGTTTATTCTTCCTATCCACCATCTCCAAGACACGGTCTTCACCTCTTCCACCAAGCAACCTAGATCGATCCTCCCATTATCAAATATTACTTTGTTTCGGTGACGCCAAATCGACCAAATCACCGCCTTCCAAATCAAGACTAGCCCTTTCCGCTTCTTCTTTGATCCAGGAATCTGCGCCATAAAATCAGAAGCGACATAATGTTGTGCGGCAACGTGAGTTTCAAATCAAGCTAATTGAAAATATTATTCCATACCTGTAAAATAGCAGTACAATACAGTAAAAGAGCTTTCATAGTCTATTATAAATATTTAGGCTTGCATAGTCTCCATGCCTACTTGTCATCAATATTGGTTTTTTACTTGCCAAAAAAGAATCAACATTATGAGAGCTAACATTCCTAATTCATAGACTGTTTTTGAGAGATCATCACTGCAGCTAATCATGATCCTCGCCTTCCACTTTTCTATATATATCTCTCCCTTTCCTCTCTATCTCTCTCTTAACTCACTCTCTCTCCTCATGGTTTTGGATGGTGTTTTAGTGGTCAACAAATTGTTGGATTTGGCAAAAAGAAGGAAAGATAAATGCTTGTTTTTTATAGTTGACTTCGAAAGGGCCTATGATACTGTTCACTGGAATTTTTTGGAATTTATGATGCTCAGAATTGGTTTTGTGGAAGGTTGGTGTCGTTGGATTCGAGCTTGTGTGTTTCAAAGTTCTATGTCTGTTTTGGTGAATGGGAGCCCTATAGAGCACTTTAGTGTTGGGAAAAGGCTGATGCAGGGTGACCCTCTATCACCATTCCTCTTCTTGATTGTGGCAGAAGGTCTCACGGGTCTTATGAGCAAGGCAGTGGACAATAGTCTTTTTAACGGCTATAAGGTTAGTAATAGTATCTTATTTCACACCCTCCTATTTGCTGATAACACTATTATAGTGGGAGAGGGTAATTTGGACAATCTTTGGACTATAAAAACTATGTTGCGGAGCTTTGAGATTGTGTCGGGATATTGAATGTTAATTTCTTTAAGAGCAAACTTTATGGTATTTTTGTGTGCTTCGTCGTCTTTCTTACATTGTGGAGTGGAATTGATTCCTTTTCGATTTCTCGGCATTCCGGTAGAGTCACTCTCATTAACTCCGTATTATCTAGTCTACCATTGTACTTCTTTTCTTTTTTCAAGGCTCTGATTTGTGTGATAAAAGAATTACCGAGCATTCATAGAAGCTTCTTGTGTGGGGGTCGGTTAGGATAGCAATAAAATTTGTTGGGTTGGTTGACATCGTATTTGTCAACCTAAAAAAAATGGAGGTTTAGGTACAAAAAATTTGTTGCTTTTCAATTCGTCATTATTGAGCAAGTGCAAATGGAGGTGTTTGAATGATGGAGGGACTCCTTGTTATGATCTTTTGAGGTTTAGATACAGATCTTTTGCATCAAATTTCTTATACGGGGAAGGGAGAGATGAGTTTAAACATGCATCAATTTGGTGGCGGGATATTTGGCGGTTAGGTAATATAGAGGAAGGGGGCTTGTTTGGTAGTAATATCAGTAGCTTACTAGGTCATGATATTGATATTGATTTTTGGAAGGAAAAATGGATTGGAACGACACCTTTGCGTCATATTTTTCCTTCACTTTTCAACTTGTCTGTGCAGCAAGATGGGTTCATTTCCGACATGGGTACGTGGGAGAACAATGTCTGGATGTGAATGGTTAGCAACACTCTCTGATATTGATGCAGCAACAACACATGCTTTATTTTCGATTCTAGATCAAGTTTGGCCAAGATGGGAGGTTAGTGATAGGCGTCTATGGATTCCACACGCGACTGGTTTTTTTTTCCGGTCAAGTTTGCATACGAGTTTCTGCAGAAGCGGTCTACTATGGCTATTTTTGATCTTAACACGACGAAAGTATTGGGCAATCTATGAAATAACAACGTCCCATCGAAAGCTAGTATTTTTGGGTGGAGATTGTTGCTTGATAAATTACCAACGAGGGAGGCTTTTTTCAACAAAGACCAAATCACAAACCAGTTGGAGAAATGTTGCATTTTCGGCTTCCAGGAAGTGGAAAATATTCATCATTTTTTCTTCAAGCTAAGGTGTGGAGATTAATTTTCAATTGGATGGAGTCCAAGGTTCAGGTTTGTGATAATGTTTCACCTCATTTCTTGGCATTTGGAGATTTATGTAAAGGTAAGAATGGCTAAATATTTAGGCGCATTATTTGGTTGGCAACAACGTGGAGCATTTGGCGAACACAGAACAACGTCGTTTTTGGAGGAGAATTCTCTAATGTTACTTCTGTAGTGCACCAAATTATCAACGTCGCTTGATTTTGGTTTATAAGTTGTGTAGGGAGAAGTGTTAATTTTTCTTTCCTTGACTGGTGTAATAATCTTTTAGTGAAGGAGAGAGATGTAGATGATAGTGAATGAGAGAATCCAATTTCGAAACAAATAATCTGTTAAAAATCAATTTTATTTAAACATAAGTGAATATTATTATAAATTAAAGTGACATTAATGACTATATTTAAACCATTTTCAAGAGAATTAGTACTCAACTGTCGTTTAAAATTATAAATTCAAACTCTTATCACTGAACTGATACCTCACAAACAATTGTAACCAAGGTTTTAACCAATAAAATAGTGGAGGTTTGAAAAGACGGTCGGTGATATCAATTATTGTAATGAAGTTAAGTTTTTAAATATTTTCTTTGAATTGTGATTTGTGATTTAAGTGTGATTGTATCAGCTATATTTGACATAATATATTTCGAAAGATTTAATACCTTGGCTATTAGTTTTTTTAGTATTCAGGAGGTTGAATAGCTCTAACGTATGAGTTAAGAGTTAACAGAATTATGAAATTAAATAATCATAGTTCAATTTTGGTAAAGGAGAAAAAATACAAATATTAATAAATTCTTGCAAATAAATCTATCTATTTATATTCCACATTAGTTTGTTTTTTTTGACAAATTTTAATATGACAAAAAAAAACTAAATTCAGAATTGCCACCGTGAAGATGATGAATTGCATCCACCACACTTTTAGAATTCGTTTCAAATATCACCTGTGGTATGCATATGAGTTGCATGACTTTCAAAGCTTCAAGTAAGGTTAAGGCTTCACCTTCAACAATGAAGCAACTCCCATCCAACCATGTGGTTTCAACCATTAGTAGTGGGAATGGATTGAACAAGTACTTGAACCCTAGGGTACATGGTTTGATTCCCACAGAAGAAAAAAACTCCACTAGAGTGGAGGGTGGAGAAGATCGTGTGGTGGCAGTGTCGGGACCACCTAAGGTTGTGGGGCTCAGGCTGTTACAGCATACGGGTAGGTAAGCAACCTGATCACTGTCGTACGCGGTAAAAAATAATTCAAAATATAAAACGTAGTAACAAGGTAGTTAAACCTTGGTCATCTCACAAGGACCTCTAATTTGATAATTAACAAAACTAAGAACGATGAATAACACAATTAAATGAGGGGTTTTCGGTTTTAGGAAAACAGTTCAAGAGATGATAAATTCAATCAATAGAAAAGCAATCAATCTATTGGTTTTTGGAAACATCGTTCATTATCTATCACAGGTCACTAGGAAATATTCTTTTCAGTTTCTATTCTTGATTGATCATAAAACTAACTAATCACGTCAACTAGTATTGTAAGAATTCAGACTGAGTTAACAAGCATAGAAACATAATGTTCGATTAATCATGAAAAAAACAAGCGTTACATGAACACGATTAATGTCATAACGTGAATTCAATCAGTCCTATAACAAGCGTTATAGACTCTTTCAATTTCTATCTGGATTAAATTAAACAAGCGATAAATTAATTCGAATGACCTCACTATAGTTGCAAAACGAAATTACATATAATCTAGCGTTATAGATAAATGAATTGCATGAGATATGATCAAGCAGGTAACGGAATTTATAGAGAAAGAATGAGAAGCATGAATTGAAATTGCATTAAGATTCAAACCTCAAGATTATGGATTGAAGTACCCTTAACCGACGGATTGATCTAGGGTTTTTAGTTCTTCATGATCACAACAGGTATTTTTATTTTGTGAATACTGAATGAATAATCCTAGGCTGCGTTTTCAGTTTAAATATTACATGGAAAATACGTACTCCAAAAGTTACAGGCCGAAAAAATAAGTTGGGTAAAAAATAAATATTTTAATTCACGTCTGGAACATAAACGTAATTATTTGAATTATTTTCGCTCCGAATTGGCTTCAGCCTTCAATATGAAAGTTGTATCTCTTTCTCTTATCTATCCAAAGCATCTTCCCGCGCATCAATCCGATATTCCTAGCTCGGATGCTGCCAATAACTACTCCCTATAAAAACTCCTATCAATACGAGATACAAATCAACGGCTCCGAAATCCATTCGTATAACAGGCAGGGAGAATTGTTTATTCTTCCTATCCACCATCTCCAAGACATGGTCTTCACCTATTCCACCAAGCAACCTAGATCGATCCTCCCATTATCAAATATTACTTTGTTTCGGTGATGCCAAATCGACCAAATCACCGCCTTCCAAATCAAGACTAGCCCTTTCCACTTCTTGTAACGCCCTAAATTTTATAAACTAGTATTGTTTTTTATATTATTAATTTAAGTATTTTTATAAAATGAATTTGATTATTTATTTATATTTTTCATAATATTTTGAGAAAATAATGTTATCATCGTGTATAGAATATTACATAAGTATTGTAAGTAATTATTTTTTTTAGGAAATGAACTTTAGATATAGAAAATTATAGATTTAGTATATTGAATTAATTTAAGCTATAGTTAAATTTTAAAATTTAAGTTTTGTATGTGTTCTGGTAGTATTTTCACTTTGTATAGACAGATAAATAATTTATTATTTTGTAAGTAGATTTATGAAAAGTAATGTTAGAAATCAATCATGAAATATTTTAATAGGTTGTGGTAAAATTCTGGGCTTAAAATTCTACCGAATTTCGGACAGTGATTTATTCGATAGTATAAATTTTTACCACATAAAAAGAAAAGAAAAATGTTTTTGAAATCACAAAAATATGTAGGTGAAGGTAGTGTCATTAACTTTATCATTTATGTTACAAAAATAAAATTAAAAAATTAAGTGATAATTTAGAGGATAAGAATGCCAAGTTAGAGATAAGAATTACCACATGTGCATAGTATCAACGTGGTTTAACTTTCTTCACACATGAGAGTGAAAACGTGTTCTCCTAATTTTCCACACAAATCCTCCAAACTCTTCTATAAATAGGACTCTAGTCTTCACTAGTTACTCACAACAATCACTCTCAAGTCTCAACAAGCTAGGAATTTAAAAGGTCCGAATCTTTACTTTCTTTTCATTCTTTTCATAGTCTAATGTTTTCTTGTTTTGTTTTATTATGTTCCTTAAAACTTGTCTCTTTCATTCATTTTGAAAAACTCTAGTTGCTCTTTATTCTCAATAGAATTCAAGTTTAGGTTCTTTAGTTTATACAACTGGCTTCTAAATTTGTTCTATGATCTACTAGTTTAGAATTTTTGGTCCTTCATTATAAGCTTCAAAACGGCCCTGTTTATTATTCAAATGTTAATTATGTCACTAGTTCTCTATTTCATTAAGTATTTAGCTTAACCAATTAACTCTGTTGGAACAAAGTGGGTCTGACATGAACCTCTAAGATTTTAAGTAGTTTTGATGATAACAAAGTATTAAAATTGCAATTGGTATTACTAATGATTATTCTAGTGTGCAGAATTATAAGTTAAAATTCATTCAGAAGCACTATGAATAGTAGCAGAGAAGCCAGTCAAAACAAGCTCTGAAAGCACGACACTGTTCATCAGAAGCTTGAATTTTGAATGCTGAAGAAAGTGACTCTGAGGATAAAACAAGGCTCTGAAGGACTCAGAAGCTAAAAGACCTCAAGAAGCTATGACAACAGCATCTGAAGCAGAAATAATTTACGTCACTCAAGAACTGACATAATCAGAACCAATGATTGAAGAACAATCTATTTCAAGGCTCTGTCAAGTCCACAGGAAGGAATATTCGTTGGTACAACGTTAATTGTAACAACCCGTTTTTCAAAGGCCTGAAAAGGCAGTATATATATATATTTTTTTTTTCTTTTTCAACTAACTCTCAGAGTGCGCGTAGAATATTTTTCAATGAGCCGACATTCAAATATGCAAAAGAACTCATTACCATAAGGTGCTTCGACAAGCAAAGTGTATTCCTGAATAGTTACAATCCAAGTCTAAGTATTCAAATACTTACAACAAAGCAAGTTAGAAAACCCTATGCTAACCAAAAAGCACGGTGCACAAAACACACCGGCGCATAGTCTAACTATACTAAGCTTCACCACGTGCTCACTATGGCCTAGAACTGCCACCGTCGTCACCACGACCTAACCCATCATCTGGGTGGGATGAGCCCGCAAATGAAAGAAAGGGTCACCACAAAATAAAAGTATATATATATATAACCGGTGCGAAAGATTGTACACATAACAATAATTCCACATACACAAGAGAAAGCTCTTTAACACAAAAGCAATTCCCACCAACGGGCTTATATATATAATGCACACATAGCCTACCAATGCAGACTCTACATGATCGTGACACCAATCACTGGCTGCCACATGCATGAATTCCGGAATTTAACGGTGGGATAACACCGGATACGATCACCTAGATCAAGTACCGACTCAATTTGGTGGAATACCCCGAGTACAATCACCTAGATCAAATACCAACTCAATTAACGGCGGGTACAATCACCTAGATCAAATACCGGCTCAATTAAAGGCGGGATATCACCTGGTACAATCACCTAGATCAAATACCAACTATGAGTGCATGAGCATACGTCTTCTCTACATATACTAATGCAAACAACTTACATTTTCTCATAATATGTAATCTCATAACAACATGTCCACACATATATTTAACCAAATCATATGTAAGACAACGCACGTATTGTAAACACTTTCTCATCACGAGAATACACAACACATACTTGCCAAACACACAAACACGCATCACCGAAAATAACCAACAAACATGTTATAACTCAGTGAAAAGACAGAAATAAAGTGATGCCCTTACCTCGGCAAGCTTCCGTTAACTTTTCTCGCGAAATTCTACAATTCACGCTACCTAAAATATAAGCAGCGTACAATCAATAAAATATTCCTCGTTTATCCTATCGAAACGAAACTCATTCTCTAAGTTCTAGAGAGGCTTAAGGTACTTTCTAACACTCTCGGATAGTGATTTCGGGTCCACCCCATAGTGATTAAAATTCCCAAAGTTAATTGCACTATTTCTCGCCACGCGAAAATATTTTCGTTTCAAAACAAACTAAGAAACACTTTGATTCCTAACTCCAAGGCAATCAATTTTCACATACTAAAACCATTTGAAAACAACCCAAAAACTCTTTGAAAATTTTCACAAAAATAAAAGTTTACTTGCGCCACAAGTTACAAGTTTTTCCTTTCAAATAAAATGGCCATAACTCGCTCATTCTTTATCCGATCGAGACGAGCCATACGCCGAAATCATCGTCTCGAAACGACGGATCAAATGTTTAAGTTTCCAGGTCACAAAACAATTTTAAAATGACCTAAATGTCCTTCAAGATTTTCGACCAGAATTGGAATCAAACCAAAATATTGTTTTTCACAAAACAAACATAGTTTAAAACACTCCAATCATCACTAGTTTTCTCAAATTGATCAAGCACTCACACCAATTTCATTTGAATCAAAAATGCCAATTTTCTACAAGACTTTGCAAAAAATTTCACTTGTTCAATCAAGCCACAAGCTACTAGTTTTCTTTCCAAACAAAACCTCTAAATTATTCCAAAGAAAACCATGATCATGCCTTCCCAATTAGGGCTTAAAATTTAGAAATCTCATGGACATATACATAATATGCCACGGCCAAATTCCAAAAACAAGGCTAGTTCCCATTTTTTTTTCATTTCAAAAGCATAGGATTAATCCTTTAGTTACCAAAATCACTTAATTGAATGAACAAAACATTTTCATAACACAAACTAAAATTCATAAAAGTTTTCTCTTGAACTCTCAAGAACAAATTTCTTGTTTTTCAAAACAAAACTATTTTTCACACATCCATTTTCTCTAAAAGCTCAAAAACAACTTCATAAACAAAATCATCATACAAAAGTTCATGTCTATGATCAATTTATGTTTTTCTTATCAAACTCTAACAAGAATTTTCATGAGATTCTCATCCAACCATGAAAATCAAAATAACTAAGCTTAAACATCCTAGATATTCACTCATGAACAACTTTCAAGCAAGAGAAATCATTCATCAACAATTTCTCACAAAATCCTCTCAAGAACATAATCTAACAATCCATCAAACTCTATGATTTTAGCTAGCTAAGAGATGAAAGAAGTCTAGTTACCTTAGAGGAGATGATTTCCTTTCCAACTCTATGATCCAACTCACTAAAAATCCAAGCTTTTGGTGAAGAAATGAAGGATTTGGATGAAGAACACAAGGGTGGGGAGAAGCCACGGCAAAGAGAAGAAGAGTGAAGTGAATTTGTGATTTTTCCAAGTCCACCACTTATAAAAGTCTTGCTAGTTTATGGCCATTGGATCAAATAGGATAAAGTTCTAAGATTCAAATCTAGCCATTGGATCAATCCAAGTCTATCCTCACAAGATATTTCCCATAACCTCATACAACGAAACGCACGCTCAGTTCTCGCGCATCGCGACGAATGAAACTCGCAAAAACAGAAAACCTACAGAAAGAACGTCTAACGTTTTTCCATTCCAAAACTTATCGCCGAATCTTTTTCCGCGACTGTAATTTTCTTCCATACCTTAGAAAATTAATCTCAGGACATATCCTAACTCACGCAGATATATGAAACTTCCATCCGAAACCTCACTTAAAACAGACGCAGTAAGATTTTCCATCAGCGGGTAAAATCCTACTCGTTTTTCCAAAAACAAGAATAATCCAAATCTCGTTTTTCTGACTTCACAGAAATCTCCTCATACTTAAAAGAGGACCACGACCCGAAAGTCTGTGCCTTTCCAGCGCACGAGCACAAAACAGGCTCCTTTTCAGCAAAAATTCCATTAATGCGACGATACTCACAAAACCGCTTCTACTAAAACCCTAAAACTTAGCCGACGCTAAAGTTCCTTAGGAAAACCACACAGTAAAATCTTGGGTCTTACATTACTACCCTCCAAAAAGAAGTTTCGTCCTCGAAACTAAAGGTAAGAGTAATAACTCAACTAATTATTACCATCACCAACACAACAAAATCCCTCAGGATTAGGTGCAGCCACACAGATGCTAACACCGGGTGAAGTCACACAGATACTCTCACCAACACACTGGCACAACCGTGCACCAACCGCAACTCTCAACGAGTTCACCACTCAAAATTTAACCTCACAACAGAGGTTCACAACCTCTAGTTCCCAAAGATCCTCGTGCCCACAAACAAAAATTTCCAAAGTCACCTCTTTCGCCTCCGCGGCATAGCCCACTCCATTAGTTTCACACGAAGTTGTGAGTGGCTACCCTCCAAAAAGAAACACTGAAGTTCTCTGTGCATCACCAAAGCTAGCAAAACTAGTCAATTCCAGTCAACACGATCCCGTCTACTATCAACAATAAATTAAGGACGGCCAGTCCCTAAATTTGTCAATAGATAGTCGACAATCATGGTGATGGTTTAGACCCTCTTTACCCAACTTAAGTGATACTTCATTCCACTTGTGCTCAAGGTCCTCCGAGTCACAAGGGTTCCACAAATCTTTCGAGGTTTTTCTTAATGTTTCCCTCGATCTCTTACGAATACAAGGTCGAAGTCGTAAGACACAACACTCAAAACACATCGTTCAAGCTCTCATGATTCCACTCATGAAACATCCGTTGAACATCATTCAACAGTAATACAATGCCACCACGGCAATTACCACCAAAACCATTACATTCCGAACAAGTTGTCTTCTCAATAGAAGAATTTTCCGCTCTACCGATATCCATAAGTCCGCAACTCAGTGAATACGCCGAACCGTCTACTAACATACGAATCTCTTTCCAATCACGACTTAAATAATACCACCCCAACCCCCGGTTGGTGATTACACTCCCCACAGTTTTGGCACCTGCCAAACTAAACCATCTACTTCTCTTGGACTCCCTTATCCAAATCTCCAATTCCCCAGAATCGGTTCCTTATATGTTAACATTACTTCCAAAACGACCCTTAGATGAATCTCGCGTGCCTTAAACAAACGTTTATCCTCGTCGACGGCCATCGTCGGCGCACATCCTCTTAACAACGTATTCTCATTCTATTCCTGAACTCTCCTGAGTTCCTTTTTTCTCTTACAATTAAATCCTCTCTTACTCAAAAGAGCTTGTCACCCTGACCATTCTTAATTATTCCCAACATCATCCTTTCTGTCGAGATACCTTCTTCCAAAATAAATCTTAAGGTACTCATCACATCACTATTGTTCCACTATCCATGTAGACCATATCCGCATTCCTTTACTTACTCAATACAGATTTCCATTATGCTACGTCCCTCTTCATTGTAACCACTACAATGAATCGAAGCTCTACCAGCTTCCACCAAACTTTGCCACTAGACAATTGCTTACCCTTTATTATTACTGCATACAACACATGTGTAACACCCCGTTTTCATAACGCAAAAAGGGCATTATTTTTTTTTTTAACAAACGCTCAGAGTGCGCAAAACATTTTTAATTGAGCCGACATTAAATATTACAAACGAACCATATATATATCACACCATATATATATTGTATTCGAAAATGCTAAGTGTAAATCTGAATAATTACAATCCATAAGTCTATGTGCTTACAAGCACTAACTAAAAGAAGTTAGAATGTCCTATGCTAAACAAAAAGCACAGTGCACAAACACACCAGCGCATAGTCTAACTAAAACTACCACTCCAGCTCCAACACGAGCTCACTATGGCCTAGAGCTGCCAACACCATCCTCTCGACCTACATCGTCATCTGGGGTGGGATGAGCCCGCAAATGAAAGAAAGGGTCACCACAAAAATAAAAGTATATATATATAACCGGTGCAAGAGATTGTACACATAACAAATATTTCCACAAAGCACAAGAGAAAGCTCTTAAAACATTCAACAATTCCCGCCAACGGGCTTATATATATAGTGCACAACAAGCCTAATGCAGACTTCTACAATGGGTGTGGTACTACCAGAGCTACCACATGCAAATGAATTCCGGAATTACTAATCATAACCAATAAAACCGCAAAGGGTTAAGGTGGATCCACTCACGCAATCACACCCCGTGGTCCACTCACGCAACCACTTATTGTACTCAAAAAGATCCCGTAGGATTTTGGGTGGGTCCACTCACGCAACCAACACCCCGTAGTCCACTCACGCAACTACGCACAATGAATGCATGAGCATACGATTCCCTACATATGCTAATGCCACACATACATACCTCTCAAGCATATGTAACTAAATCATAGCAATTCATACATATATTTTCAAAATCATATGTAAATTGCACAAGTAATGTAAACACGTTCCCATCAACGGGCATACATAACACAAACATGTCAAACCGTTTTAAAAGACAGAATTAAAGTGGAGCCCTTACCTCGACAAGCACTCAAACGATCACACGATCACACAACACTTACTTGCTTCCTAAAACAAGCAAAGTATTCAATCAAAACCATAACCAATCAATCCTTAATGATTTGGACTCTAAAACCCCAAAAACCAAAGGTTCTCTAAGGTAAAATCCCTCTTTCGGATTCTCTACCAAAAACTATCGTATTGATCAACCACCATGAGTTATTTGTACTATTTTTAGGACCCAAAACAATTGTCAAAAGTCTTAAATAATTTGAAATGCAAAATGGCTATTTTCTTGCGTTATAAGTTACGTACTTTCCGAGTACCCGAAAAACTCGTTTCCAATCCCAACCACTTCCATAAATTAATAAAAAGGGATTAGAAGGCTAAAAACCAAGTTTGGAAATCAGAATCCAAAATCTCAACTCCCAGAGCTCGCCCTGGCGAGTTGGTGGCGAGTGGAGGCAGAGAGTACTGGTCTTACTCGCTCTGGAGCTCGCCCTGGCGTGTTGTCATGACCTGTGACACTCGCCCTGGCGAGTAACCACTCGCCCAGCGAGTTTCAACTGTCATGACAGCAAAAGACAGCAACTCACACCACCTTTCTCCACCCAAGCCTAGTTTGATTCTATTAGTTCCCAACATCTTTTCAAGGCATAAAAGCAAACCATTTCCATAAGCAAGCAACACATTTCCGAAAGCATGTTGGTTGCTTCGAGTGCAAGTTATTTGATTTTCATTTCCAAAATCAAAACCAAATCCAAGCACAAGTTTTATTACGGGCCTTAACCGTCCGGTAATCATTTTCAAACATGTTTTCAAGGTAAAAAGCGACACCACATGTCACAATAGTTTTAAACCATTTTGACCCCAAAACACTACCCAAAAACACTTAGGAAAATATTTTCATAAACCTCAAAATATTTTTCATCGGATTTTCCAAAACAAAACCATACAACGCATTTCCCTTTCGCCCAAAGGTTCAAAGACAACTTTTCTTTTCAAAACCTTACAACATAACCTCATGTAATTGATCAATACATAAACCAACCAAAACCCTAACTTTTCTCATGAGATTTTTCACCAACTCATGGAAAACAAAAACAACAAAGCCTAGCATGGTTACTAAACTCTCATGAACAACTTTCATGAAACAAGAACTAGCAAGAACAACCTTTCTCACCAAACCCTCTTAAGAACATAAACCCAAAAACCTCACAACTCTAAAAATCTACCAACCTAGGAGATGAGAAGAGAGGGTTACCTTAAGGAAGTGATTCTCTACAACTTTCCTCAAAGCTCCAAAGCTTGAAATGGAGTGAAATGGTGGGAAATGGAAAATTTAGTGAAGGTTAGGGTATGAGAAAGTGATGGCACGATGGAAGAAGAAGAGAGTGAGTTGTGATGAAATTTTTCTAAGTCTCACAAAGTCATAAACCTCCTTACTATTATAAGCTCTTGATAGCCAAACCACCATTGGATCAAAGTCAAAAGTCCAAGCTTAAACCCTAGCCATTGGATCACTTTACTTTATGAGAAAGTCACAAGATTAAAACAACTCTCCCATAACAAGTCTCGTACTCAGCTCTCGCGCAACGCGACGAACGAAAACCACAAAAACATAAAACCTACGGAAAGAACGTCTAACGTTTCACATTTCCAAAACTTATCGCCGAATCTTTTTCCGCGACTGTAATTTTCTTCCATACCTCAGAAAATTAATCTCAGAATATATCCT
Organism: Trifolium repens; assembly: GCA_030408175.1. Taxonomy (NCBI): domain Eukaryota; kingdom Viridiplantae; phylum Streptophyta; class Magnoliopsida; order Fabales; family Fabaceae; genus Trifolium; species Trifolium repens. Next base: position 31,396,440 of record CP125845.1, on the reverse strand, counting down.
AACTCGCGCAGATATATAAAACTTCCATCCGAAATCTCACTCAAAACAGACGCAATAAGATTTTACAACGACGGTTAAAATCCTACTCGTTTTTCCAAAAACAAGAATAATCCACAACTTATTATTCTGAAACCACAAGTAACTTCTTATTCAAGCAACAGGATCACAAGACAAAAGTCTGCACAATTACAGTGCACGAGCACTAAACAGACTCGATTACAGCAAAAGCTAATAATTACACGATGTTTCATCACACGAACACATCGAAACCCTAATATTCCTTAAACCAACTATACAATGAAATCTTGGGTCTTACAACATGCACCGCCATGACATCCATTCAGGTGGTGCTTTCGAATCCTTAATATACACGCACAATCATAATTTTCCAAATTATGTGGGAGGAAATTTCCATTCGCCAATCCTCCATTGACATAAGCCACATTCTCATGTGCTTCTCTCTTACTCATTCTCAACACGGCTTTCCAATGGCTAACATCCTCTGCGACTAATCTCATCGATCTACTAATTTGCCATTTTTCAGTTCAACAACAACCTAAAGTTGGTTCCCAAACCACCATGACACATAACTTATTGGTTCCAAACAACATCTTTTATTTCCCACACACAATCCAAATACGCTCGTTCCACATCAACTTGTTTCCAATCAAGCACACTCTTCTCCATTCGATTGGTCCTTCATCATCGTGACTATTCTAAAGTTATAAAGTCTGTTCCCTCCGGGGAATCAATTTCCAGATCTCAAGTTCCAGCTAATCTTGCTCTTACATCTAGTCACTCATCGTTTTCTTATTCACTTCTAACTTTTACTAACGATCATCAATTGTACTCTTCATAATCGAACGCCCCAATAAATTAATTCCTCAAGTTCCTATTAAGTATTTCTCTATGCATAACTATCTCTAGTCTTACCATCGTCATGTCACTATAATTTACTTTCAAATCAACATACCTTACTCATACATCAAGCCATGAAACACTTATCTCAAATCTTAATGCTTGGCCTATCAAGACAGCTACCAACGCACAACACTTTGCTATGATTTTATTCTTAGTAAGTTCGATATCCAAATCAAACTCTTGAATCTAATCTTCAAGAACTCTAAAAACTCGTCGTACCATCCATTTAATCCTAATACACAATAAAAGTCCTTCCAACTATCGACTTTCATTGTCTTAGTATTCTTACTAACGAACTCCTTTTCTACTCAAACACGACCTTCTTAGAAAATATCCAAAAATTCTCGTCCATAACTTGAATTTATTCAAATCTTGCCTACCTCGACTCTCATGTTATCATGAATTCAAGATGCCACTTAGTCCTTCAACCCTCTTGGTCGATCAAAATTGTTTAACTTAAATTTGCATCTACCAGGATCCCTACTCCATCTTGACTAATCTCTAAGAATTTCTCAATAACTTTTGACTAATCCTTAATAATTACTCAATATGCTCACTTCCTCTTAAGGCTTACCTGCCGATAACTAACAATTCTAGCTTACACTGCTACAATTCTCTAGGTATTTCCATACTTTACACTTCCAGTATTACCTATCAGTGATATGCAACTCAATTTCCAAGGTTGAACTCCTCGTTCTTCACCATAATATCTCTCCAAATCCACTTTTTATCCAGCAATCCATTACCTGTATTTTATCTCACCTCGACATCTATACTTACTATCCCCTGAACTAAGTATAGATTGTCACTTATCCACGTGGTATTTGGTCTCTTACCATTAATCATCACGAGATTCATCCTTAATAATCTCATTTTCAAATCTAATATATCTTTTACACTTAACTTAAACCCTTAAGATATCTACCATTCGTATAAATGTCGTCTAACGCCACCATGTTTTGCTCCCTCTTGACGTACAACGTCCTTTAATTCCAATACATGTCACTCCAATGATTATCCAAACATCTTACTTGATTCCAATTGACATCGCTGCATACTCCACTCTTCCATCATGGCCGCATCCTCATCAAGTCCCGCCCTAACTTAGCGGACGAACATCCAATATTATCTTCAAAAGATCTTCTCAATTCGATCCTTACTTCCAATCCTTTATCAGTCGACGTCCACATGTCCGTACTCAACACCTCCGGGTGACAACGACCCATGCCAATTCAAATTCATCGAATTTCTTCCAAGAATCCTTTGTGGTTCTCGTTCGCCTCAAGTCCATCCTCCTCGGACCACTCTGTCTAAGGAATTCAGAGACACTTGTCGACTAAATTCGACCAATGCTCGGGGTTTCAACTATACTACTTACCGAAGCATCACTCCCTAAAGTACTTCAGTAAGAAACAAACCAGTGCCTGAGCATATCCCATGCCAGACTCAAGACAAATAACCACATAACCCACAACACAACAAAAACAACCGCTAGAACTAACACAACTCTAGCTATGTTCTAACCGACTCTGGACTAACGACTCAAGTATACACTTTCCCTTTGAAGATTTAAAGCCGGGCTCTGATACCAATTGTAACAACCCGTTTTTCAAAGGCCTGAAAAGGCAGTATATATATATATATATTTTTTTTCTTTTTCAACTAACTCTCAGAGTGCGCGTAGAATATTTTTCAATGAGCCGGCATTCAAATATGCAAAAGAACTCATTACCATAAGGTGCTTCGACAAGCAAAGTGTATTCCTGAATAGTTACAATCCAAGTCTAAGTATTCAAATACTTACAACAAAGCAAGTTAGAAAACCCTATGCTAACCAAAAAGCACGGTGCACAAAACACACCGGCGCATAGTCTAACTATACTAAGCTTCACCACGTGCTCACTATGGCCTAGAACTGCCACCGTCGTCACCACGACCTAACCCATCATCTGGGTGGGATGAGCCCGCAAATGAAAGAAAGGGTCACCACAAAATAAAAGTATATATATATAACCGGTGCGAAAGATTGTACACATAACAATAATTCCACATACACAAGAGAAAGCTCTTTAACACAAAAGCAATTCCCACCAACGGGCTTATATATATAATGCACACATAGCCTACCAATGCAGACTCTACATGATCGTGACACCAATCACTGGCTGCCACATGCATGAATTCCGGAATTTAACGGTGGGATAACACCGGATACGATCACCTAGATCAAGTACCGACTCAATTTGGTGGAATACCCCGAGTACAATCACCTAGATCAAATACCAACTCAATTAACGGCGGGTACAATCACCTAGATCAAATACCGGCTCAATTAAAGGCGGGATATCACCTGGTACAATCACCTAGATCAAATACCAACTATGAGTGCATGAGCATACGTCTTCTCTACATATACTAATGCAAACAACTTACATTTTCTCATAATATGTAATCTCATAACAATATGTCCACACATATATTTAACCAAATCATATGTAAGACAACGCACGTATTGTAAACACTTTCTCATCACGAGAATACATAACACATACATGCCAAACACACAAACACGCATCACCGAAAATAACCAACAAACATGTTATAACTCAGTGAAAAGACAGAAATAATGTGATGCCCTTACCTCGGCAAGCTTCCGTTAACTTTTCTCGCGAAATTCTACAATTCACGCTACCTAAAATATAAGCAGCGTACAATCAATAAAATATTCCTCGTTTATCCTATCGAAACGAAACTCATTCTCTAAGTTCTAGAGAGGCTTAAGGTACTTTCTAACACTCTCGGATAGTGATTTCGAGTCCTCCCCATAGTGATTAAAATTCCCAAAGTTAATTGCACTATTTCTCGCCACGCGAAAATATTTTCGTTTCAAAACAAACTAAGAAACACTTTGATTCCTAACTCCAAGGCAATCAATTTTCACATACTAAAACCATTTGAAAACAACCCAAAAACTCTTTGAAAATTTTCACAAAAATAAAAGTTTACTTGCGCCACAAGTTACAAGTTTTTCCTTTCAAATAAAATGGCCATAACTCGCTCATTCTTTATCCGATCGAGACGAGCCATACGCCGAAATCATCGTCTCGAAACGACGGATCAAATGTTTAAGTTTCCAGGTCACAAAACAATTTTAAAATGACCTAAATGTCCTTCAAGATTTTCGACCAGAATTGGAATCAAACCAAAATATTGTTTTTCACAAAACAAACATAGTTTAAAACACTCCAATCATCACTAGTTTTCTCAAATTGATCAAGCACTCACACCAATTTCATTTGAATCAAAAATGCCAATTTTCTACAAGACTTTGCAAAAAATTTCACTTGTTCAATCAAGCCACAAGCTACTAGTTTTCTTTCCAAACAAAACCTCTAAATTATTCCAAAGAAAACCATGATCATGCCTTCCCAATTAGGGCTTAAAATTTAGAAATCTCATGGACATATACATAATATGCCACGGCCAAATTCCAAAAACAAGGCTAGTTCCCATTTTTTTTTCATTTCAAAAGCATAGGATTAATCCTTTAGTTACCAAAATCACTTAATTGAATGAACAAAACATTTTCATAACACAAACTAAAATTCATAAAAGTTTTCTCTTGAACTCTCAAGAACAAATTTCTTGTTTTTCAAAACAAAACTATTTTTCACACATCCATTTTCTCTAAAAGCTCAAAAACAACTTCATAAACAAAATCATCATACAAAAGTTCATGTCTATGATCAATTTAAGTTTTTCTTATCAAACTCTAACAAGAATTTTCATGAGATTCTCATCCAACCATGAAAATCAAAATAACTAAGCTTAAACATCCTAGATATTCACTCATGAACAACTTTCAAGCAAGAGAAATCATTCATCAACAATTTCTCACAAAATCCTCTCAAGAACATAATCTAACAATCCATCAAACTCTATGATTTTAGCTAGCTAAGAGATGAAAGAAGTCTAGTTACCTTAGAGGAGATGATTTCCTTTCCAACTCTATGATCCAACTCACTAAAAATCCAAGCTTTTGGTGAAGAAATGAAGGATTTGGATGAAGAACACAAGGGTGGGGAGAAGCCACGGCAAAGAGAAGAAGAGTGAAGTGAATTTGTGATTTTTCCAAGTCCACCACTTATAAAAGTCTTGCTAGTTTATGGCCATTGGATCAAATAGGATAAAGTTCTAAGATTCAAATCTAGCCATTGGATCAATCCAAGTCTATCCTCACAAGATATTTCCCATAACCTCATACAACGAAACGCACGCTCAGTTCTCGCGCATCGCGACGAATGAAACTCGCAAAAACAGAAAACCTACAGAAAGAACGTCTAACGTTTTTCCATTCCAAAACTTATCGCCGAATCTTTTTCCGCGACTGTAATTTTCTTCCATACCTTAGAAAATTAATCTTGGGACATATCCTAACTCACGCAGATATATGAAACTTCCATCTGAAACCTCACTTAAAACAGACGCAGTAAGATTTTCCATCAGCGGGTAAAATCATACTCGTTTTTCCAAAAACAAGAATAATCCAAATCTCGTTTTTCTGACTTCACAGAAATCTCCTCATACTTAAAAGAGGACCACGACCCGAAAGTCTGTGCCTTTCCAGCGCACGAGCACAAAACAGGCTCCTTTTCAGCAAAAATTCCATTAATGCGACGATACTCACAAAACCGCTTCTACTAAAACCCTAAAACTTAGCCGACGCTAAAGTTCCTTAGGAAAACCACACAGTAAAATCTTGGGTCTTACATTAATCTTATCCACAAATGGAGCGCATTTGAGGATCGTACTATTGTACTATTATTACTCAAAATGGATGAGTGATAATTTGAATTGCAAGGTAGTGGAATTGGATTTCTTTGCTAAAGAAGGCAATTTACAGCTAGCAATTGTACGAGCAAATTCCAGCTGGCACCTTATCTCTCTACAACGGTCATCATCTTCCTTCAAGTATAAATAGAAGACTCAAATGGAAGAAATGACTACTGTTCTATTACTGCGTTTAAGGCTCTGAAGCATTCTGACATTATTGTTCTATCTGTCTTTCAAAGTCTTAAAGCAATTTGCGTTGCATTTTGTAAACACCTCTGATAGTATATCAAGTGTTCCTTAACATTCATTCTTATTCTTAAGTTTGTTTGAGAAGTCTCTTGTTAAGTTTAACTTGAGCATTTGAAAAGTCTCTTGTTTAGTGAAACTTGAGCACCTGAGAAGTCTCTTGCAAGTGTGCTTGAGCAACTTGTAATCTTAAGTAGATTATAGTGAAAATCTCTTGTTAGTAACAAGGGGACTGGAGTACTCTCGATTTGTGAGAGGAACCAGGATAAATTTTGTGTCCTTCTTTCTTTCTCTCAGCACCCCTTTTATTTTTGTGTTTATATCCGCTGCAAACTTTGTTTTATTTGGTAAAAAGTTTTAATTTTTAAAACACAATTCAACCCCCCCTTCTTGTGTTTTTCCACCTTCAATTGGTATCAGAGCTAGGTTTGTTGCCTAACTCACCTTACAGTGAAACAGTAAAGATCCAGGAGGAAAAACATGTCTGCTGAGAAGAATCTCAATGAAGTTCCTTTTGACTATGACTCAAACTCTCGACAAAGAAGGTCATCTGATAAAGTTCCTTTCTTCAATGGAACTGAGACTAGCTACCCGTTCTGGAAAACAAATATGTACAGCTATATCATGAGTATTGATTGTGATTAATGGGACATGGTAGAAGATGGAGTTAACTTTGAAAACATAGACTTAGAAGGTGTTGTCAGCTCTCAGAACAGGAAAGCCTTTACACCTACTCAAAAGCTAGAGTACGAGAAGCATCACTCTGTAAAAGGAATGATGACTAATGCTATCTCACATGATGAGTACCTTAAAATTGGAGATAAAAGAACTGCAAAATCTATTTGGGATTCCTTAAAATCCAAGTATGAGGGCAACAAACAAGTTAAGGAGGCAAAGGCTAACTTGTTGGTGCATCAGTATGAGCTGTTTAAGATGAAGGATGGAGAGGACATTGAAACTATGTTTTCACGGTTTCAAATTCTTGTATCTGGACTTCAAGTATTAGACAAGAGTTATACTGAAGCTGATCATGTGAGAAAGGTACTCAGAAGCCTACCACCAAAATGGAGACCCAAGGTGACTGCTTTTCAAGAGTCTAAGGATTTGGACACAGTATCCCTTGAAAGCTTGATTAGTTCATTAAAAAGTCATGAGATGGAACTAATGACTGATGAATCAACCAAGAAGATGAAAGGGATAGCCTTAAGCTCTAAAAGTTCATCAAAGGCTCTGAAAGCTAAAATTATAGAATCTGAAGATGAGGCTTCTGAAGAGGGTCAAGAAGTTGGGTCTGATGATGAAGAAGAGATGGTGCTGATGGCTGCTAAGGTTTCACAATGGGCAAAACGAAGCAAGAAATATGCAGGCAAATTTGGAGGATCTTCCAAGAGACTTAGTACTGCTAAAGACAAGAAGGAAGATCAAAACAAGTGTTTCAAATGCAACAAGCCTGGTCATTTCATTGCTGATTGTCCAGAAAACAAAAGTAGATCATCAAAGCAAAGCTCTAGCAAGGAAAGATATAAGAGTAAAGTCAAGAAGAGCTTTCTGGCAACATGGGAAGATCTTGACAAAGACTCAGACTCAGATGGTGATGAGGAAGCAAATCTAGCACTGATGGCAACTACCTCTGACAGAGAAGACTCTGAAGCAGGTTCAGACTCTGAAGATGAGGAAGAGGTAATTGCTAAACTATCTAGAACTGAATTAGTGGATTCTCTTAAAGATGCCTTAAAAATGCTCACTAAAAAGGCAGGTGAATGTAAAGTCTTGAAAAAGGCTTACAATAACCTAACTGAGAAAATGAACATAATAGTTGAAGAAAATGAGTCTCTAAGTAGTAGAAACTCATTTATGGAAACTCATTATGTTTATGATGATAAGGTTCCTCCAGAGCATGAATTTGCTCTGCAAGAATTTCTTATCAGTGGCATGAAGAGAAGTAAGATAGCTTCCTTAATATACCATGTTAGTAGAAACAGAGGTGAAGGTCTTGGATTTTCACGTTTTAAAGATAATCCATTATTTTCTAAACCCCCTAAAAGTGATAATTCAAACCCTAAGGCTGTATTTGTTAAAAGCCAATCAGAAGCAATAGTTATACCAGAACCTGAAAAAATAATTGTGTCAGAGGCCAAGAAGCCTCAGACTCTGAAACCTTCAGAGCCTAAGGTCTCCAAACCTCAGACCAATGTCAAAATAAACAAAACTCTGGTATATTCTAAAGCTAAGCACAAGAGTTATACAAAGCCTAAAAGTTTCTCAAAATGCTTCAATAACTCTAGAGCTCCTGATAGGCCTTATAAACAAAAACAATCTAAGGTAATGAGGACTAACTCTAAAGGACCCATAAAAGTATGGGTACCAAAGTCTGAGATTGTCTTTGCAGCAGATCTGCACTCAAAGAAGGCCAGAGCAGCATTCTTGGTACCTGGACAGCGGCTGCTCGCGTCATATGACAGGAGACAAGCATATGTTCCAAATCCTGACTCTGAAAGAGGGAGGAACTGTGGGATTTGGAGGAAACCAAAAAGGGAAGATCACTGGTACTGGTACAGTTGGTAATTCTTCTCTTTCTATTAAAGATGTTTGGTTAGTTGATGGCCTCAAACATAATCTACTAAGCATTAGCCAATTTTGTGATAGTGGATTTGTTGTTAAGTTTAATAAAGATGCATGTACTGTAATCAGAGAGTCTGATGAGTCTGTAGTGTTCAGAGGCTTAAGGAAAGGCAATGTTTATAAAATCAATTTGTCAGAACTCTCAGAGCAAAAGATAGTTTGTCTTCTATCTTTGAATGATGAGAAATGGGTCTGGCACCATCGCTTAGGTCATGCTAACTGGAGATTAATCTCTAAGCTTAGCAAACTAAGCTTGGTTAAAGGACTACCCAATCTTAACTATCATTCAGATGCTCAGCTCCTAGAACACCACAGCAAAATGGTGTTGTAGAGAGAAAGAACAGGTCTTTACAAGAGATGGCAAGAACCATGATGCATGAGACTAAACTTGCTAAGCACTTCTGGGCAGAAGCTGTGAACACAGCTTGTTATATTCAAAATAGGATCTATATCAGACCTATATTGAATAAAACAACATATGAACTCTTTAAAGGAAGAAAGCCCAACATCTCTTATTTTCATCAGTTTGGATGTACCTGTTACATTCTGAACACTAAGGCCTACAAAAGAAAATTTGATGCCAAAGCTTGTAAGGGAATCTTTATAGGTTACTCTGAACGCTCAAAGGCATACAGAGTGTATAATTCTGAAACTAACACAGTGGAAGAATCTATACATGTTAGATTTGATGACAAAGAGCCTGACAGTAAAATGTCAGAGCAAGATGATAGCTATGCAGGTATTCCTTATCAATATAACAATCCAGAACCTGAGAGAGCATCAGATGCAAATGAAACTTCAGAAGCTGTATTGGAAGAAGTCTCTCAAGAAGCATCCCCAATAGAAGCATCTGAAGAGCATGATGATATCTCAGAAGATGATACCCAAACAAGTGCTGAAACTAATGAAGCTCCAAAGAGAAAATTCAAATACAAATCATCACATCCAGAAGATCTTATTCTTGGAAACAAAGAGAGTCCAAGAAAAACAAGATCAGATTATCAACAACATGATTCACTTCTAGGACTCATATCTATGATAGAACCTAAGAATGTTGATGAAGCTCTTTCTGATGATGGATGGATTGTAGCAATGCAAGATGAGCTCAATCAGTTTCAAAGAAATGATGTGTGGGATTTGGTACCAAGACCAACACACAAGAACATCATTGGAACCAAGTGGGTATTTAGGAACAAACTGAATGAACAAGGTGAAGTGGTAAGAAACAAAGCTAGACTAGTAGCACTAGGCTACAGTCAGCAAGAAGGCATTGACTTCACTGAAACATTTGCTCCAGTGGCAAGACTGGAAGCAATCAGGTTATTATTATCATATGCAGTTAATAATGGAATAACCTTATACCAAATGGATGTTAAGAGTGCCTTTCTAAATGGTGTAATTTCTGAAGAAGTATATGTCAAACAACCTCCAGGTTTTGAGGATTTGAAAAACCCTGAATATGTTTATAAACTTAAGAAATCACTCTATGGTCTCAAACAAGCTCCAAGAGCTTGGTATGAAAGACTAAGCAATTTTCTTCTAGAAAATGGATTTCAAAAAGGTCAGATTGACAATACATTATTCAGAAAGACAACTAAGAAAGACATCTTAATTATTCAAATTTATGTGGATGATATAATTTTTGGTTCAACTAATGCTTCTCTTTGCAAGAATTTCTCCAAGCTTATGCAGGATGAATTTGAAATGAGTATGATGGGTGAGCTAAAATTCTTTCTTGGAATTCAAATCAACCAAGGAAAAGATGACACTTACATTCATCAAAGCAAGTATACAAAAGAACTTCTGAAGAAGTTTAATCTTGAAGACTGTAAGATAATGTCAACACCCATGCATCCCTCAAGCAGCCTAAGTAAGGAAGAAATCGGAAGCAAAGTAGATCAGAAGCTATATAGAGGTATGATTGGTTCTTTACTCTACCTAACAGCTTCTAGACCTGATATTTTATATAGTGTATGCTTGTGTGCAAGATTCCAATCAGATCCTAGAGAACCTCACTTAACTGTTGTTAAGATGATCTTTAGATATTTGAAAGGAACTACCAATCTAGGACTTCTTTATAAAAAATCCCTAGATAGTAAGCTAGTTGGATTCTGTGATGCTGACTATGCTGGAGACAAGATAGAGAGAAAATCCACTTGTGGAAATTGTCAATTTATTGGTGAAAATCTCATATCTTGGGCCAGCAAGAGACAAACAACTATTGCTTTGTCTACAGCAGAAGCAGAATACATCTCAGCTGCAAAATGTTGCACACAGCTTCTCTGGATGAAATATCAGTTGGAGGATTATAATATAGCTGAGAGTAGTATTCCACTATATTGTGACAATACTGCTGCTATTCATTTATCTAAGAACCCAATTTTGCATTCCAGAGCTAAACATATTGAAATAAAACATAATTTTATAAGAGATCATGTTCAAAAAGGCACAATAGATATTCAATTCATTGATACTGAACATCAATGGGCTGATATATTTACTAAGCCTTTAGCTATTGAAAGATTTGACTTTATTAAAAAGAATTTGAACATGCACTATATCTCTGAAGAAAATTAGCTCTGAGATGCAAATTAGAATTAGCATCTGAAACTCTTTCAGAACCTCTGGTAATTTAGAGTCTCCTTTGGGAAGCTCTGAATAAAACGGGTTCTGAAGAGTAACCGATTCTGATGAGGTGTCAGATACAAATGAGTTTGGCTCTGAACTAAACGGAAACGAAACGTTTAGTACTAGTAAGTGTACTACAGTTGTCTGTACACGTGTCAGCTATGTTTAAATCTTTTCAACACGTGTCTAGATCCTGACGGGCAGAGAACAGTTAATGATGATTATGGCAGTTAACTCTATTAATTTAATTTTTAAAACTGCTCGCGCTCCCTCCCAATGTTTGCTTTCTCTGTGTATGTGTGCTAGTTACTATTTATAAGTCACTTCACTCACATTGCACAACTTTTACACTTAATCACTTCCTACACAACCCTAGACCTTACAGAAATCCCAAATTATTTTCTTCTTAATATTCTGAAACAATGGCTGCACGATCATCAACCGTGATTGTTCAAGAACCCTTCAATCCTGTTTTACCACCCATTATCGACCTTAAGGCTCAAGGAAAACTCGTCTACAAAGATAATGAAACCGACGCTGGTCCTGATGCTTTTGATTTCAACACTGAGAAATTTGTGGACTTTGAGAGTCTAAAAGCGAACGGGATTGATGTTCAAAGTCTTTTCTTCGACCAACAATGGAAGAATTATTTTGAGATGCTGAATGGATTTGTCTATTATGACATTGTCAAATACTTTTGGCAAAAGGCAACCGTCTTTGATAGGGCATGTGCTGATGAAGAAGTAAGAAAGATAGTAGCAAAGGATAAGTCTCTACAAGGGAAAACGAGACAGCAACTGGGTTTGAAACCTTATAGGGGAAAGGAAATAAGGTCAAACATTCTGGGAATCAACATTCTGATCACACAAGAACACATTGCTAAGATGCTGGGATTGGATAATAAAGGAGAAGATGTGGATATGTATGATGAAAAGAGCAAGCATCTGGAGGCAATTAACCAGGACCTATTCATGTCTGGTTGCTCTAATAGAGATTTTGGAAAACTCAAATTTATGAAGCACCAGTTTGGCTTTGCTTTCAGAGTTTTTCTTGCATCTATTGTTACTAGAGAAGGAGGGTTGGACACCATCTCCATACAACACAAACACTTCATCTGGTTCTTATACAAGAAAGTGAAAATTAATCTTGCCAAGACCCTGTTTGAACATTTGTGCTTAACTATAACCAAGAGTAGAGCAAAGTCACCCTCAAACATTCATCATTCAAGACTGATTTCAGAACTCATAAGGCAAACCAAGCTCACTAACATTCTAAGTGCAAGAGAAAAGCTTAGAGTGTTTAATACTGCTAAGTATGATGCTAATGTGCTGGTAAACATGAAGAAGAAAACCAAGGATGAGATCATCAAAGTCAAGACTCCTCTACAAGCAATATATGAAAAGTACTTCTGGTGTGATGGGTTTCCCACCATATCAGAACATGATAATGAGGAAGTAATAAAGAATTTTTTGGAGATTGTGAGAAGAGAAACTGGGGTAAGGATGCCCAGAAGGTTTGTTGTCAGTGTCCCAAACTAGGATATCTTCAAAGGACCAAAAGAAATCACAAGGTCGAGAAAACAACCAAGAACCACTGAACAAGATATAGTTGAAGAAGGTTCTCAGGACCAAGAAAAGGTTGATGATGCTGAGACTGAACAAGGAGATAGTGGTGCTGGAGGAATGGCCGCTGAAGGAAAAGATGTAGCTGCTCAGAAGGAAAAGAGAACAAAGAAAAGGAGTGATAGACCTGTTAATGCTGAGGAGGATCAACCAGTCAGAGCCACTAAAAGAACAAAGACAGTTATGAAAAGAAAGGCTGCTGACACACTCCAAGGTAATACCTCTAAGCCTAATACTAATAGCACTTTTAATGCTCAAACCTCTACCTCTCAACCTTCTAAAGAACCATCTCCCATAGACTTCACTAAACCCATTAGTGTAGTTCTGCCTGATCCTAAACCATCATCATCATCATCATCATCTGAAGAAACTCTTTCTGACTCCAGCATTGACTCTACGGAGTTAATTGCTGAACTTGATAAATTAGAGAAAGTGAAAGAAAAGAAAAAGAAACCTGTGCAGAAACATACCAAAAGAACCACAAAGAAGCCCATCCACATCGCTTCTGATGAAGAACCCCCCATCATTATTGATACCTCAACTCTTGATCAACCTGCCAACACCCCATCTGTCTTTGACCATCTCACCCAACACCTATCTGGAGATGCATTCACTCACTCCAATCCAAATTCACCACCTCACTTTCCTTTTATCAACACTACTACTGATCCACCAATCCAAGGACCTCCTAATCAAACCATACAAACTCCACCTTCATCCCTTGACAACATTTCACAAGAAAATCCACCCACATTCACACCAGCCCAGGATGAAACAATTGCTCATTCTATAGAACAAACACAACAAAAATCACCTCATCACTTACCAGTTCACAACATGCATGAACAACAACCACCATCACCTCCAACCGAAATTTACACTCCTGCACCTTCCCCTGAACCTTCTCCAGAACTTATCTATGGTCCACTCAATAAACCTTTAGATGAAGAAGAGCTTGATGAGCTTACTGACTTTATCTTTAAAGCAGAAGAGCAGCTCTTGAAAAATGCCATAGATATTGATGATGAACCAAGACTTCCACCTAACCTAAGTAAAATCAAAATCATTGAACTTAAGAGAAAGAAACCAGAACCAACCATTCCCTTTGACCCAACCAAACCCTTCTTCAACTCTGCTTCTGAACCAAATCTTGAGCTATTAAATAATGCTATTAGTCTTAGGTTCAAGAGATTTAAACAGATGGATGAAGAAGTTCTTGTCTTTCCTTCTGACATTGATGCTGAAGTCAGAAAGATGGAGTACTTATTCAGTCAATCCTTAAAGATTCTAGGTACTCATCTGAAGAGCAAGATACAGGGTAGAGGAATGGCTGCAGTAAGAAATTTGTTTGATTGTATTGAAAGATCATGTGCTCCAAAACTCACTTTTTACAATCATGTGGAAGAGCAAAACAAACTGAATCTTCTGACTGCCATAGAAGAAAGTCTCAGAACTGCTAGTGCAAATGCTAATGCTTTGGTTTCAGAAGAGGTTGCATATCTTAGGTTTGTTGAAGCTGAGCAGACTAGGATAGCTGCTGAAGTGGAGAGTAAGAGGCTTGCTGATGAAGAAGCCCTCAAGTTATTGGTAGATCAAGCTGTTCATATTGCAGAAGACATTGAGATGCCTGATCAGAACCAAGTTGGTGAAGCTTTTGATAAGGGAAAAGATCCTATAATTGACACAACTCCTCCTGCTTCTCCAAAATTTGAACCAGGCTCTCCATCAACTCCTATTCCTCCTGCTGTTCAAAGTGCCTTAGACAACATAAAATCTGAGTTGGCAGAAGATATAAAGGATGAGATAGATATACTCAGAATTGATTTGAGATCTGACTTGACATCTGCAATTGCTGCATCTGAGGAAGCTACTCACAGAAGAATGGATGCCATGATGCAAACTCTTCTTAAGGCCATATCAGATATTAAGAAGCCCTAAACCCATATTTGAGCACTTGTCTTGTTTTATTTTGACTTTGATTCTTATGTAATATCTGTTTTTTTTTTTTTTTTTCTGTTCTTTAATTAAAGTTTGATTATCCTTTCTTGTGTGTTTGTTTGTTTGTTTGATTGTTTGTTTATTTTATTTCGTTTTTCAAAATGAAAATCATATACTCTGATAATGTCTGATACTCTTGTGGATTCTGAACCTAGTGTAAGATGTCGGAGAACATCTTGGTTTTAAACTTATATAGGATTTTGAAAACCTAAGGTTCCCCCACATCAGTATTCCTGTTTACTCATGAAATAGCTTCTTAGTATTATAGCCTGTTTATAAGCGGGGCAACAATACCGTATGAGGCGTGTCTGGTAACTGGTTTTCTGACGTTTGACAAGAGTATATAAAAGAAACATGCTCGAAAAGAAAGAAATTTATAGCAGGAACAAGTTTTATTATTATAATTAAAGAGGATCTTTATTACATAAGATAGTGAAACTCTACTTAGATTTAGACTTAGACTCAGAAGCCTCTGCATCCAGTCTCTTATACTTCTTCCTAAGAACTGCGAGCAATTCTTCAGTGGCCTTCTGAACCTCAGCTCTATAATCTTCGTATGAAGTATCATCATCGTATGTCCATAAGAATTCCTCCAGATCAGAGCCCAATTCTTCTCTCTCTGATTCTGTCAATCTAAGTTCTTGCTTGTTTCGCTCATAACGAAGCCTGTTTTCTTCGCAGCGCCAGGGCTCTGCTTCCTTCTTGCTCTCTCTTTTTGAGCCTGAAGCATCCTTGGTAACCTGCCTTTCCATTGTATGTTTTTTTTTCTCCTTTTGATGTTACTTGATTACTCTGGTTGAGTAAAATGAGAGGAATCATCCCTTTTTATAGTATCATCCAGCTCTCTTGTCAGGACGGTTTTCAACACAATTCATTAAATGAATTTAGTTGTCACCACTTTTTGACTTGACTGCCTTGTTATGACGCGTTTGACTGCTTGGTTTTCTGTGTCTTTTTGGCTGATGCCAAAAGGGGGAGTAAGGATAGTGTTAAAATTAATGTTGATTGATTCTAATACTGCTCAAAAGATCTGAAACTGTTATGTTATATACATTTTGAATCAATTTTTATCCCTTCTGATTCCTTCTCATTCTGAACGATTATTGAAAGGGGAGAAAACTTAAGAACCTAAAATAAATCTCATAGACAATGTCAGAAGAGCTTGCAAACCTCTTCTGAGCATTATCAGACTCTGAGAAGAAGAGCTTACAAACCTCTGCTTCTGAGAGACAAATATGAAAACTTATTTTAAGTTAATAAGTTGGCTCTTAAACTGTTTTAATTAATTATGGATAAGACTTAGGGGGAACTTACAAACCTAACCCTATGGATTATCAAACTCAGGGGGAGATTGCAAACCTTTGAAACTTGAAGTCAACATAATTAAATTAAATCAACAACAATTGAATTTTAATACTTTAGTTTGTCATCATCAAAAAGGGGGAGATTGTTGGAACAAAGTGGGTCTGACATGAACCTCTAAGATTTTAAGTAGTTTTGATGATAACAAAGTATTAACATTGCAATTGGTATTACTAATGATTATTCTAGTGTGCAGAATTATAAGTTAAAATTCATTCAGAAGCACTATGAATAGTAGCAGAGAAGCCAGTCAAAACAAGCTCTGAAAGCACGACACTGTTCATCAGAAGCTTGAATTTTGAATGCTGAAGAAAGTGACTCTGAGGATAAAACAAGGCTCTGAAGGACTCAGAAGCTAAAAGACCTCCAGAAGCTAAAAGACCTCAAGAAGCTATGACAACAGCATCTGAAGCAGAAAGAATTTACGTCACTCAAGAACTGACATAATCAGAACCAATGATTGAAGAACAATCTATTTCAAGGCTTTGTCAAGTCCACAGGAAGGAATATTCGTTGGTACAACGTTAATCTTATCCACAAATGGAGCGCATTTGAGGATCGTACTATTGTACTATTATTACTCAAAATGGATGAGTGATAATTTGAATTGCAAGGTAGTGGAATTGGATTTCTTTGCTAAAGAAGGCAATTTACTGCTAGCAATTGTACGAGCAAATTCCAGCTGGCACCTTATCTCTCTACAACGGTCATCATCTTCCTTCAAGTATAAATAGAAGACTCAAATGGAAGAAATGACTACTGTTCTATTACTGCGTTTAAGGCTCTGAAGCATTCTGACATTATTGTTCTATCTGTCATTCAAAGTCTTAAAGCAATTTGCGTTGTATTTTGTAAACACCTCTGATAGTATATCAAGTGTTCCTTAACATTCATTCTTATTCTTAAGTTTGTTTGAGAAGTCTCTTGTTAAGTTTAACTTGAGCATTTGAAAAGTCTCTTGTTTAGTGAAACTTGAGCACCTGAGAAGTCTCTTGCAAGTGTGCTTGAGCAACTTGTAATCTTAAGTAGATTATAGTGAAAATCTCTTGTTAGTAACAAGGGGACTGGAGTACTCTCGATTTGTGAGAGGAACCAGGATAAATTTTGTGTCCTTCTTTCTTTCTCTCAGCACCCCTTTTATTTTTGTGTTTATATCCGCTGCAAACTTAGTTTTATTTTGTAAAAAGTTTTAATTTTTAAAACACAATTCAACCCCCCCTTCTTGTGTTTTTCCACCTTTAAACTCATGTAAAGTTAAAAGTCTTTCTTCCATAATTTAAGAAACAGGAGTACTTAATCAAATGTTTTAGTCACTAATTTTGTCTACTTTTCCTTGGTTTGAGTTTAAGAAATTAAATCATGATTACTATTCTATATTAGTTTCCTAAGTTTTAACTAAGCAACAGTCATTTATTTAATTGTTTAGAAAAGAAAAACGAAAACAATGGTAACATAATCATATACTTCTAAACATTTGGATTATTATGATGAGTTGAAACTGAAAGTGTTTGATTAATTCTCTTTATTAATGTTACAATGTTAGTTTTTAGTTCTTGAACAATTTACTTTTATCACTTTAATAATGTTAGGATTTAATTATCATTATAGTTAGTTAAGACACGGTTGTTTTGATGAGTGATCAATAGGTATCCTAAATGAAGTTGATTGCTCAAGTTAATTTGGAAGGCTTTGAGGTAAGGGGAATTGCTAATAATAAGTTTCGATGAGCACAAGAAATGTGTTACTTGTATATATCTATTATTAGTTATATTTAGGGGAGTTGTGTACTTAGTGTTAGTAATTTTAATTTTTTTAAGGTATATGCAAAATGATAAGTGATTGATTTAGTTTGATCATGTGTGGATAAACCTCATTCGCTTTGAAAATGTTTTTAATTGAAATTAAAATTGTTACTATCAAGGTTTTATGAAGAAAAACAAATAAATTATCTATGTCTTTAATTTGTTTATTGATAATGATATCTATGTGCTTGAGTGTTTATGTTGGGAGTTTGAGGTGATCTCTCATAAGTTGGATTGTGAGTTTTGAGGTTTAAAATGTCAAGTTGGATGTTGACATGGACATTTTAAGTTGAAGAGTTATATAACTAATCACCTTGGGTTGGTGAAGAGCAAAACAAGATGTTTCTTACAATACTATATTGTATGTAAGACTGAGGATAGGTTCGGCTGGGTCGCCTACAGACCTCCTGGGGTTCACCTACGTTTTGAACTCCTACCAATAGTCAGTGGTAGCCCCTCTGACTGGAGGAAATCATAAAACCCGACGTGGTGAAACCTGACTGTGCAGGACTATCTATAATAAGGTGCAATGCTCGGGCCAGAATGGTTAAGACATATTTGATATATGTTCATTGCAAACGACCATGTTATGGCAGTTGAAACGGCCTTACGCTCATAATAGATGTCTCCATGGAGTAGGTTGAAGAATGACATTAATAACTAAGTTAAAGGACTAACTTTGAGTGAAGAGTTTAGTTTGGATGATATATTTATTATAAACGACTAATAGTTGATATAATGTTTTGTGTAATTGATATCTTTGTGATTAATTGATTATATGTGACTACTTGATTACTTGATTTTATTTGATGTCAATACATGATTAGATACTCAGGTATGTATATATACTATTTAAATAAAAATGCATGTACCTGTATAATATTATGTGTAGCCTTGTGACATCATCACGATGGTAACTTGTGTACGAGTAATTCACCCCTTACAACAGTCAGTGCAGGATTCCATGGATCTCAAGTTAAAGTTCATTAAGAAAAGGAAAACAACACTGTGAATAAAGACATTAATACCAAGACCGTTAGAGTTGATTAGATATCTAGTTTTACTTTTTGAGTCCGAAGAGAAAGATCTCTTTGAGATTAAGGTATCCATGGTGTCATTGGAGTACTCTCTCGATGGCATCTTTAGTGTTTGACCAGCTCATGATCTATTGTGGGTTAGAGTCTTTTGTAAATATTATCTTTTGATTATTTTCAATTGGAAGATTGTATGATGCTTATGTGCAATAAAAATATATATTACGTTTACAAATCTTTTAGTTATAAATGATGCATATTATTCATGGGCTTAATTTGAATTTATAAAAAAAAGAATTTTGAAAAGTTTTTTATAGACAAAAATATAGTGCATATATTTGAATAAATTATTTCTCACTTACTACTTTCACTTTACAAGAAAAATAAATCAACATAATTGCATTCTCTTGTATTTAAGCACATTTAAATTTGGGGTAGAGAACTGTGACACTCTTCTTTTCAGTCTCTGAAAAATGGGGTGTTACACTTCTTCTTTGATCCAGGAATCTGCGCCATAAAATCAGAAGCGACATAATGTTGTGCGGCAACGTGAGTTTCAAATCAAGCCAATTGAAAATATTGTTCCAGACCTGTAAAATAGCAGTACAATACAGTAAAAGACCTTTCATAGTCTATTATAAATATTTAGGCTTGCATAATCTCCATGCCTACTTGTCATCAATATTGGTTTTTTACTTGCCAAAAAAGAATCAACATTATGAGAGCTAACATTCCTAATTCAGAGATTGTTTTTGAGAGATCATCACTGCAGCTAAACATGATCCCCGCCTTCCACTTTTCTATATATATCTCTCTCTTTACTCTCTGTCTCTCTCTCTCTTAACTCACACTCTCTCCTCATGGTTTTGGATGGTGTTTTAGTGGTCAACAAATTGTTGGATTTGGCAAAAAGAAGGAAAGATAAATGCTTGTTTTTTAAAGTTGACTTCGAAAGGGCCTATGATACTGTTCACTGGAATTTTTTGGAATTTATGATGCTCGGAATTGGTTTTGTGGAAGGTTGGCATCGTTGGATTCGAGCTTGTGTGTTTCAAAGTTCTATGTCTGTTTTGGTGAATGAGAGCCCTACGGAGGACTTTAGTGTTGGGAAAGGGCTGATGCAGGGTAACCCTCTATCACCATTCCTCTTCTTGATTGTGGCAGAAGGTCTCACGGGTCTTATGAGTAAGGCAGTGGACAATAGTCTTTTTAACGGCTATAAGGTTAGTAATAGTATCTTATTTCACACCCTCCAATTTGCTGATAACACTATTATAGTGGGAGAGGGTAATTTGGACAAACTTTGGACTATAGAAACTATGTTGCGGAGCTTTGAGATTGTGTCAGGATATTGAATGTTAATTTCTTTAAGAGCAAACTTTATGGTATTTTTGTGTGCTTCGTCGTCTTTCTTACATTGTGGAGTGGAATTGATTCCTTTTCGATTTCTCGGCATTCCGGTAGGTGCTAATCCGAGAAGAAGAGCGACTTGGTCACCTATTTTAGATTCCATTTAAAAAAGACTTAGTGCTTTGAATGGTCGCCAACTTTCCATCGGTGGTAGAGTCACTCTCATTAACTCCGTATTATCTAGTCTACCGTTGTACTTCTTTTCTTTTTTCAAGGCTCTGATTTGTGTGATAAAAGAATTACCGAGCATTCAAAGAAGCTTCTTGTGTGGGGGTCGGTTTGGATAGCAATAAAATTTGTTCGGTTGGTTGACATCGTATTTGTCAACCTAAAAAAAATGGAGGTTTGGGTACAAAAAATTATTGCTTTTCAATTCGTCATTATTGAGCAAGTGCAAATGGAGGTGTTTGAATGATAGAGCGGCTCCTTGGTATGATCTTTTGAGGTTTAGATACAGACTTTTGCATCAAATTTCTTATACGGGGAAGGGAGAGATGAGTTTAAACATGCATCAATTTGGTGGCGGGATATTTGGCGGTTATGTAATGTATGCTATTAACCATTTGTTTATATTTCTCGATAATTATTTTGACTATTTTATTAACAACAAAAATGCAAAACATTAACCCTTTATTTTTCTCGATAATTATTTTGACTATTTTATTAAAAACAAAAATGCAAAACATTAACCCTTTATTTTGTAATATAAATCCATGTTGTAAGACCCGTAATTCCATTGTACCTTTTGCGTGAATAAAATAAGTAATGACTAAGAATGTTAGGGTTTTTGTTAAGTGGTTTTGTGAGTATTGTCGCCATAACGGCTGTTTGCTGAAATGGAGCCTGTTTTGTGCTCGTGCGCTGGAAAGGCACAGACTTTTAGGTTGTAGTCTTCTTTTGAGTATAAGAAGGTTTATGTGTAGTCAGAATAACGAGTTTTGGATTATTCTCGCTTTTGGAAAAACGAGTAGGAATTTTACCCGCTGATGTAAAATTTTACGGCTTCTGAATTCCGTAGAAATTTAGATGGAGGTTTTATATATCTGCGCGAGTTAGGATATGTCCCGAGAATCATTTTCGAGGGTGAGGAAGAAAATTACAGTCGAGGAAAAAGATTTAGCGATAATATTTGGAAACGGTTTACGACGGACGTTTATTTGGTAGATTTTATATTTTTGTGATTTCCGTCCGTTAGCGAGGCGCGACTCGTCTGTGAGGCGTAAGTTTCTCATGAGAAAGAAAATATCTTGTGAGGATAAGCTTAGAATTGATCCAATGGCTAGGAGTAAGTCTTGAAACCTTTTTACTATTTGATCCAATGGTGGATATGCAACAAGACCACTTGATAGGAAGACTTTTGGATGACTTTTGTCTTAGAAAAAAAATCACAAAACACTCCTCTTCTTTCTCTCCATTGCCGTGGCTTTCTTTCTCTCTTCCAACCATGAGAAAAATTCATTTCCTTCACCATAATCATCCATTAGAAGCTTGGTTGAAAGCTTGAAGTTGTGAGATTCTTCTTCCTAAGGTAACTAACCTCTTCCTTTCTATTGTTTGGCTAAGACTCATGGAGTTTAGTAAGATTTTAGAGGTTATGTTCTTGAGAGGGTTTTACTAGAAAATGTTTATGATTGATTCTTAGTGCTTAGAAGTTGTTTATAAGGGATTATCTAACATGTTTAGGCTTAGTAGTGATGCTTCCATGGTTAGATGAGATTCTCATGAGATTTTTGGGCTAAGGTTTTGATAAAAATTTCTATTGATCAAGAACATGAGTAGTTGTTTAGTGATTGTGAAATTGATGTTGTTTTTGAACCTTTTAGAGAAATGGATATATGAAAAATGGTTTTGTTTTGAAAAACATGGAAATATATTTGTTGGTGTTCATGAGATTTTTTTTGAGAAAACTCATGTGATTTGTGAATTATGTTTGGAAATGTTTTGTTTGATCAATTAAATAATTTTGGGAGCTAATTGATTTAGACTATGGATTTGAAAAGGAAAATTTTGGGAGTTAGCTTGTTATTTTGGTTCTGGCCGAAAACCTAAAGGGTATTCTGGTCATTTTAAATTTGTTTTTGTGACCTAGAAACTTAACTATTAGATTCGTCTTTTCGAGACGAAGATTTCGGCATATGGCTCGTCTCGATTGGATAAATAATGAGCGAGTTATGGCCATTTTATTTGAAAGGAAAAACTTGTAACTTGCGACGCAAGAAAACTTTTATTTTCTTCGGAATATTTTTGAAAAGTTTCTAGTTTGTTTTCAAATGGTTAGGTTGTGTGAAAATGATTGCCTTGAGGTTGAAAGTAATAGTGGTATGTGATATGCTTTGAAAACAAAATGAATTTCTTATGGCAAAAATAGTGTATTTAACTTCGTGAATTTTTAATCACTATGAGGAGAACTCGAAATCACTATCCGAGAGTTTTAGAAAGTATCTTAGACCCCATAGATTTTTGGGTTTCGGTTTCGTTTCGATAGAATACAGTAAGAGTATTTTATTGGCATTACGCTGCTTAAATTTTAGGTAGCGTGAATAGTGGATTTGGGCCTAGTTCGTTGTGAGGGAACAACCATAGGTCTTGATCCATTAGTAGCCGATCTATGACTTATTTGAGTAACCAATTAGAATGTGGTATTAACTTAGATAAGTTGTGTTTTGTAAAAGGTTAAGAGGATTAGCCGAATTGGAGTTTTCGTCGAGAGGGACGGTTATTGCTCGCGTAATGTAAGTCACTACAAGAAATATGATTTTTGGCAACAACTTTTTTCGTTAAAAGTTGTTACAAGTCGTTGGGAAAACAATCAAAGGTAATTTTGCCAGCGACCTGTAACAAAAAAAATTGTTGCAAAAAATCATATTTCTTGTAGTGAGTTGTGCGTGTTGGAATGCTTGCTGAGGTAAGGGCTCCACTTTATTTCCGTCTTTTAAAACGGTTACGACATGCTTGGATTTCTGCTGTAATGCTTTGCTGTGTGTTTGGCATGTCTGGTTGATGTATTCTCGTGATGAGAACGTGTTTAAAATACTTGCGCTGTTTACATATGATTATGAGAATATATGTATGAACAGGTTATTGGAATACATATGATTGGAAATGTATGTATGTCGTTGTGTTTGGTTTACATATATCTGTGTGATATGTAATTGTTGCATGAGCATGTATGGAACGTGTAAGTCAGCTGGGACTACACGGGTGGATGTGTCTGTGTGACTCCGTCGGGGCTGTGTCTGTGTGACTGCCCTATACAAGCTTAATTATAAAGTATGCTCATGCATTTCATAGTTGGCGACAGCATCTGTGTGGCTGGTAGCATCTGTGTGGCTATTTTCGCCTGGCGACAGCATCTGTGTGGCTGGTAGCATCTGTGTGGCTATTTTCGCCTGGCGACAGCATCTGTGTGGCTGGTAGCATCTGTGTGGCTATTTTCGCCTGGCGACAGCATCTGTGTGGCTGGTAGCATCTGTGTGGCTATTTTCGCCTGGTGACAGCATCTGTGTGGCTGGTAGCATCTGTGTGGCTATTTTCACCTGGTGATAGCGTCTGTGTGGCATCACCTGCCCTTGTGGATTTAGTGGGTTGGACCTACGATTCCGGAATTCATGCATGTGGTAGCTTGGATAGTACCACACCCATTGTAGAAGTCTGCATTAGGCTTGGTGTGCATTATGTATATAAACCCGTTGGTGGGAATTGCTTTGGTGGTTAAGAGCTTTCTCTTGTGTTTGTGGAATTATTGTTATGTGTACAATCTTTCGTACCGGTTATATATATATACATACTTTTATTTTGTGGTGACCCTTTCTTTCATTTGCGGGCTCATCCCACCCAGATGATGGGTTAGGTCGTGGTGACGACGGTGGCTGTTCCAGGCCCCAGTGAGATGTTGGAGCTTTAGCTTAGTTAGACTATGCGCCGGTGTGGGTTGTGCACCGTGCTTTTTGGGTTTAGGCATAGGATTCTAACTTGTTTTGTTGTAAGTATTTGAATACTTAGACTTGGATTGTAATCATTCAGGAATACACTTTGCTTGTCGAAGCACCTTATGGTAATGAGCTCTTTTGTATATTTGAATACCGGCTCATTTAAAATCTTTTATGCGTAACTCTGATGTGTACAAAAAAAAAAATATAATGCCTTTTCTGGCCTTTGAAAAACGGGTTGTTACAATTGGTATCAGAGCACGACTTTAAATCTTCAAAGGGAAAGTGTATACTTGAGTCGTTAGTCCAGAGTCGGTTAGAACATAGCTAGAGTAGTGACAGTTCTTGTGTTTGTTCTGTGTCGGGTTATGGGTTAGTAATCCGTTGAGTGAGATATTCTGTTAGGATTCAGAATTGTTTGTTTAAGGATCTAGTAGATCGATGAGTTAGCCGCGAAGGAATGTTAGTCGTTGGAAAGAGTCGCTGAGAATGAGTAAGAGAAAAGCACATGATGATGTGGCTTATGTCAATGGAGGATTGGCGGAAAGAATTGCCTCACACCTAGTTGGAAAATCATGGTTGTGCGGGTATAGTACGGATTCAAAAGCACCACCTGAATGGATGTCATGACGGTGCGTGTGTTGTATGTGGAAATAAGAAGGATAAGAAATTGTCTAATGGCAAGTTGATGGAAGTTAGTAGAGCTTTGGTTCGTTGTAGTGGTTACAATGAAGAGAGACGTGGTATGATGGAAATCGGTATTGAGTAAGTATAAGGGATTCGGATGTTGTCAACAAGGATGGTTGGACAATAGTAATGTTAGGAATACCCTAAGAGTTATTTTGAAGGTAGGTACCTCGACGAGAGTGGTGATGTCGAAGCAATTAAGAATGGTCAGAGTGATCAACTCTTTTGAGTAAAAGAGGATTTAATTGCAAGAGGAAAGGAACTCAAGAGAGAGTTCAGAATTAGAATGGAAATACGATGTGAAGAGGATGTGCGCCGACGATGGTAGTCGACGAGGATAAGCGTTTTGTTTAAGGCACGCGAGATTTATCTAAGTGTCGTTTGGAAGTAATATGAACGCATAAGAAGCCGATTCTGGGGAATTGGGGATTTGGATAAAAGGAGTCCAAGAGAATAGATGGTATAGTTGGCAAGTGACAAGACTATGAGGAGTTGTAATCACCAACCGGAGGTTGGGATGGTATTATTTAAGTCGTGTTTGGAAAGAGATTCGTATGTGAGTAGACGGTTCGGCGTATTCACTGAGTTGCGGACTTATGGATATTGGTAGAGCGGAAAATTCTTCTATAGAGAAGACAACTTGTTCGGAATGTAATGGTTTTGGTGGTACCTGCCGTGGTGGCATTGTATTACTGTTGAATGATGTTCAACGGATGTTTCATGAGTGGAATCATGAGAGCATGAACGATGTGTTTTGAGTGTTGTGTCTTACGACTTCGACCTTGTATTCGTAAGAGATCGAGGGAAACATTAAGAAAAATCTCGAAAGATTTGTGGAACCCTTGTGACTCGGAGGACCTTGAGCAAAAGCGGAATGAAGTATCACTTAAGTTGGGTAAAGATGGTCTAAACCACCATCATGATTGTCGACTGTCTATTGACAAATTGAGGGACTGGCCGTCCTTAATTTATTGTTGATGGTAAACGGGAATCGTGTTGATTGGAATTGACTAGTTTTGCTAACTTTGGTGGTGCGCAGAAAGTTTCGGTGTTTCTTTTTGGAGGGTAGCCAGTCACTGCTTCGCGTGAACCTAGTGGTTTAGGCTACGTCCCGGAGGCAAAAGAAGTGATTTTGGAATTTTTTTTGTGTGGACCTTTGGACTTTTGAGGAACTAGAGGTTGTGAACCTCTGTTGTGAGGTTAATTTTTGTGTGGTGAACTCGTTGAGAGTTGCGGTTGGTGCACGGTTGTGCCAGTGTGTTGGTGATAGCATCTGTGTGGCTTCACCTGGTGTTAGCATCTTTGTGGCTACACCTAATCCTGTGGGATTTTGTTGTGTTGGTGATGGTAATGACTGGTTGAGTCGTTATCCTTAACTTTAGTTTCGAGGACGAAACTTCTTTTTGGAGGGTAGTAATGTAAGACCCGTAATTCCATTGTACCTTTTGCGTGAATAAAATAAGTAATGACTAAGAATGTTAGGGTTTTTGTTAAGTGGTTTTGTGAGTATTGTCGCCATAACGGCTGTTTGCTGAAATGGAGCCTGTTTTGTGCTCGTGCGCTGGAAAGGCACAGACTTTTAGGTTGTAGTCTTCTTTTGAGTATAAGAAGGTTTATGTGGAGTCAGAATAACGAGTTTTGGATTATTCTCGCTTTTGGAAAAACGAGTAGGAATTTTACCCGCTGATGTAAAATTTTACGGCTTCTGAATTCCGTAGAAATTTAGATGGAGGTTTTATATATCTGCGCGAGTTAGGATATGTCCCGAGAATCATTTTCGAGGGTGAGGAAGAAAATTACAGTCGAGGAAAAAGATTTAGCGATAATATTTGGAAACGGTTTACGACGGACGTTTATTTAGTAGATTTTATATTTTTGTGATTTCCGTCCGTTAGCGAGGCGCGACTCGTCTGTGAGGCGTAAGTTTCTCATGAGAAAGAAAATATCTTGTGAGGATAAGCTTAGAATTGATCCAATGGCTAGGAGTAAGTCTTGAAACCTTTTTACTATTTGATCCAATGGTGGATATGCAACAAGACCACTTGATAGGAAGACTTTTGGATGACTTTTGTCTTAGAAAAAAAATCACAAAACACTCCTCTTCTTTCTCGATCTCCATTTCCGTGGCTTTCTTTCTCTCTTCCAACCATGAGAAAAATTCATTTCCTTCACCATAATCATCCATTAGAAGCTTGGTTGAAAGCTTGAAGTTGTGAGATTCTTCTTCCTAAGGTAACTAACCTCTTCCTTTCTATTGTTTGGCTAAGACTCATGGAGTTTAGTAAGATTTTAGAGGTTATGTTCTTGAGAGGGTTTTACTAGAAAATGTTTATGATTGATTCTTAGTGCTTAGAAGTTGTTTATAAGGGATTATCTAACATGTTTAGGCTTAGTAGTGATGCTTCCATGGTTAGATGAGATTCTCATGAGATTTTTGGGCTAAGGTTTTGATAAAAATTTCTATTGATCAAGAACATGAGTAGTTGTTTAGTGATTGTGAAATTGATGTTGTTTTTGAACCTTTTAGAGAAATGGATATATGAAAAATGGTTTTTTTTGAAAAACATGGAAATATATTTGTTGGTGTTCATGAGATTTTTTTTGAGAAAACTCATGTGATTTGTGGATTATGTTTGGAAATGTTTTGTTTGATCAATTAAATAATTTTGGGAGCTAATTGATTTAGACTATGGATTTGAAAAGGAAAATTTTGGGAGTTAGCTTGTTATTTTGGTTCTGGCCGAAAACCTAAAGGGTATTCTGGTCATTTTAAATTTGTTTTTGTAACCTAGAAACTTAACTATTTGATTCGTCTTTTCGAGACGAAGATTTCGGCGTATGGCTCGTCTCGATTGGATAAATAATGAGCGAGTTATGGCCATTTTATTTGAAAGGAAAAACTTGTAACTTGCGACGCAAGAAAACTTTTATTTTCTTCGGAATATTTTTGAAAAGTTTCTAGTTTGTTTTCAAATGGTTAGGTTGTGTGAAAATGATTGCCTTGAGGTTGAAAGTAATAGTGGTATGTGATATGCTTTGAAAACAAAATGAATTTCTTATGGCAAAAATAGTGTATTTAACTTCGTGAATTTTTAATCACTATGAGGAGAACTCGAAATCACTATCCGAGAGTTTTAGAAAGTATCTTAGGCCCCATAGATTTTTGGGTTTCGGTTTCGTTTCGATAGAATACAGTAAGAGTATTTTATTGGCATTACGCTGCTTAAATTTTAGGTAGCGTGAATAGTGGATTTGGGCCTACTTCGTTGTGAGGGAACAACCATAGGTCTTGATCCATTAGTAGCCGATCTATGACTTATTTGAGTAACCAATTAGAATGTGGTATTAACTTAGATAAGTTGTGTTTTGTAAAAGGTTAAGAGGATTAGCCGAATTGGAGTTTTCGTCGAGAGGGACGGTTATTGCTCGCGTAATGTAAGTTGTGCGTGTTGGAATGCTTGCTGAGGTAAGGGCTCCACTTTATTTCCGTCTTTTAAAACGGTTACGACATGCTTGGATTTCTGCTGTAATGCTTTGCTGTGTGTTTGGCATGTGTGGTTGATGTATTCTCGTGATGAGAACGTGTTTAAAATACTTGCGCTGTTTACATATGATTATGAGAATATATGTATGAACATGTTATTGGAATACATATGATTGGAAATGTATGTATGTCGTTGTGTTTGGTTTACATATATCTGTGTGATATGTAATTGTTGCATGAGCATGTATGGAACGTGTAAGTCAGCTGGGACTACACGGGTGGATGTGTCTGTGTGACTCCGTCGGGGCTGTGTCTGTGTGACTGCCCTATACATGCTTAATTATAAAGTATGCTCATGCATTTCATAGTTGGCGACAGCATCTGTGTTGCTGGTAGCATCTGTGTGGCTATTTTCGCCTGGCGACAGCATCTGTGTGGCTGGTAGCATCTGTGTGGCTATTTTCGCCTGGCGACAGCATCTGTGTGGCTGGTAGCATCTGTGTGGCTATTTTCACCTGGCGACAGCATCTGTGTGGCTGGTAGCATCTGTGTGGCTATTTTCGCCTGGTGACAGCATCTGTGTGGCTGACAGCATCTGTGTGGCTGGTAGCATCTGTGTGGCTATTTTCACCTGGTGATAGCGTCTGTGTGGCATCACCTGCCCTTGTGGATTTAGTGGGTTGGACCTACGATTCCGGAATTCATGCATGTGGTAGCTTGGATAGTACCACACCCATTGTAGAAGTCTGCATTAGGCTTGGTGTGCATTATGTATATAAACCCGTTGGTGGGAATTGCTTTGGTGGTTAAGAGCTTTCTCTTGTGTTTGTGGAATTATTGTTATGTGTACAATCTTTCGTACCGGTTATATATATATACATACTTTTATTTTGTGGTGACCCTTTCTTTCATTTGCGGGCTCATCCCACCCAGATGATGGGTTAGGTCGTGGTGACGACGGTGGCTGTTCCAGGCCCCAGTGAGATGTTGGAGCTTTAGCTTAGTTAGACTATGCGCCGGTGTGGGTTGTGCACCGTGCTTTTTGGGTTTAGGCATAGGATTCTAACTTGTTTTGTTGTAAGTATTTGAATACTTAGACTTGGATTGTAATCATTCAGGAATACACTTTGCTTGTCGAAGCACCTTATGGTAATGAGTTCTTTTGTATATTTGAATGCCGGCTCATTTAAAATCTTTTATGCGTAACTCTGATGTGTACAAAAAAAAAAATATAATGCCTTTTCTGGCCTTTGAAAAACGGGTTGTTACACATGCACTATATATTAAAAGAGAGATAGCAATTGAAGTAGCAGCTGCTAGAAATTGGAATAATATTTGGATAGAGTCTGATTCTGTGTTGGTAGTAAAGGCTTATAACTCAGCAAAACAGGTTCCTTGGTCTCTAAGTAATAGGTGGTTCAACTGTTTATGCCTAGCAAGAAACATGAATGTCATTGTCTCTCACATTTTTAGGGAAGGAAACCATTGTGCAGATGGTTTAGCAAATATTGGTCTCTCCTTAGATAGGCTTACTTTTTGGTTTGATGTTCCTTTAGTTATTAAGGAGAAATTTGATTGGAACAAACTTGGAAAACCCTATTTTAGGGTTGTAAATAGTTAAGGAGGTTTGTTATAGATCCCCTCCTTCTTTTTGTATATCTCTCAACATATCTATATTAATATATCTTTTGAGGTAGTAGCACTTTGCTACTCCTTTTTTTTTGAAAAAAAAAAAAAAGTTAAAAGAGAGATAGCTTTAGTCATGAGTAGAGTGTGTTTGTGTTCAGACTAGATGGTCACCTCCAAGAATATGATACCTGTTTTTGTTTTGCTTTCCTTCAATTTTCGTATTTAATTTTTTTTTATAAGTTGATGAATTTCGAAGGCTTAATTCAATATTTAAATTCTTACGTTTATTTTAGGTTTCAACTTGGTCTCTTATATTTTAAAATTTTTAATTTGGTCCCTTATGTTTCCTCCGTTTGCATAAGTTGGTCATTTCCGTTAGTTTTGATTTTTCCACCGTTTTCAATTGGACACGTGTCCAAGTGTCAAGATGTCTACATGTCTGTCCACGTATACAAATTGTCTGCCACATGTGACAAAACTGACGGAAAAACCAAATTAAAACTTTTAAAACAAGAGATCAAGTTGAAACCAAAAATAAAAACATAAGAGACCAAATATTGAATTAAGCCAATTTCAATAAAATATTATAATATGGTCTATAAATACATTGTCACTCTATATAAGGTCATGCACAAAATTCACTCATAACAACAATTCCTACACAAACTCTCCCATCAATATTGTTTTGGCTTAAATGCATTTTTGGCTCCCCAAGTTTCACAATTGCTTGATTTTGGCCCCCCATATTTCAATTGCTTGATTTTAACCCCCTAAGTTTCACAATTGCTCGATTTTAGTCCCCCAAGTTTCAATTGCTCGATTTTGACCCCCAAATTTTTCTCCTTTTGCATTTGCTAGCCACCCATTGAGCTTTTTTGATTAAAAATTGGTTACGTGGCATTTAAAAAATAAATAAATATTTAAAATTAAACAAAAAAAAATATAAATGTTTTTATTTTTTTAAAAAAATTACAAATTATTTTTTTTAAAATAACTTATAAAATATTTTTCTTATTACATGTAGTTTATAAATAATTTTTTTGTAAAAAAGTAGAATAAAAATTATGAACTAATTTTTTTAAATTTTGTAAATATTTTTTTGAAAAAAAATAATAATCAAATCTATATAAAAAAAAATTTTGAACACATTTGTATAAAAGCAAATATTATTATTTTATTAATTTTTTTTTTATTTTAAAAACATATTTTAATTATTTTTTAATATATTTTATTTTTTAAAAATGCCACATAGGTAATTTTTTGTCAAAAAAGTCAACGGAGGGTTAGCAAATGCAAAAGGGGGTAAACTTGGGGGGCCAAAATCGAGCAATTTAAACTTGGGGGCTTAAAATCGAGCAATTGTGAAATTTAAGGGGTTAAAATGAAGCAATTAAAACGTGGGAACCAAAATCAAGCAATTGTAAAACTTGGGGGGCCGAAACTGCATTTAAGCCAAAACAAGCTGGTATAATAACTTTTGATATTATGTAATTACTAGCTATAACCAAGGTTGTTAATTTTTCTATTTTTAATTTTTTTTGTTAAAATTTAGTATTAATTAAAAGGGTAAATAGACTTTTACCCCCTGTAAAGTTGACGAGTTTTGTTTTACCCACTGTAATATTTTTTTTTTAGATTTACTCCTGTAATGTTTTTTTCGTAGTGCATTTTATCCCCCTACCGAATTATTATTTTTTCAACAGAGGGAGGTAAAATACACTACGAAAAATAAAAACACATTACAGAAGGGATAATATAGAAAAAATAATTACAGGGATAAAACAAAACTCGCCAATTTTACAGGGGATTAAAACCTATTAACCCTGACACTATGACTATTTTACAATCGTCTTTTAATGAATAAAATATTTCCTTTAAGATGACAATATCAATCTTATACAAATAAGTTGATGCCTTATGAACAACTATAACCGGATATTTTAACTATTTCAAAAACCAAAGTTTTTCTTTCAAAAAAAAAAAACCAAAGTTTTAAAATTGTTTCTCCATTCTGATTGCATCACATACAGTTGACCGTAATTTTTTACAATATTAAAAATTCATGATATCACTACAACAAATCCGTAGTTCTGTTGAAAATTTAATAAAATTTGACCAAATAATTATTCTACTTCGATTAATTAATGATTCGTCTTTTAGTGGAACTTATTAATCACTTAAGTTTAATCACTTGATGACTAAATACTACAATTTAAAACATTGGCTATAATTTTGTTATTTATTTTTTTTTTGACAAGAGAAAACTCAATTCATTTCATTATGCAATAAGTTGTTAATACAATGCGGTATCAAATCAAAAACATGGCGACGAGACCAAGAAAAGGCCGCTCTAGCTATAGTATGAGCAATCCTATTCGCTTGACGCCTTATAGGCTATAATTTTGTTATTATTAAAATGAAATTTTTGTTTTATGTGAGGTGGTTAATTTTCTTTCTTAATTCGTTAAAGATGGTGATCGACTTCACGGCTACTTGGTGTGGACCTTGCAAATATATGGAGCCAATTATCAAAGAATTAGCTGCAAAATACAAATATGTAGAATTCATTAAGATTGATGTAGATGAGTTAATGGTATGATGCATATGATTAATTTTTTTTTATTTAATTACATTAATTTTTATTATATATGCCACATAACTAATAGAAAATTGATACCATATACAAATGGAAACAGGACATGGCAAGTGCATTTCAGGTGCAAGCAATGCCAACATTTATACTAATTAAGAAAGGAAAAATAGTTGAAAAAATGGTGGGAGCTAAAAAGGGGCAATTACAAAAGCTGATTGAGAAACGCAGGAATTGAGTGTGTGATCGATGATAATCCTCTTGCAACATTGTAATTGTAAGACCCAAGATTTCACTGTACAATTTTCCTAAGGAACTTTAGTGTCGGCTAAGTTTTTAGGGTTTTTTAGTAGAACGGTTTTGTGTGTATCGTCGTAAAAATGAGATTTTTGCTGAAACGGAGCCTGTTTTGTGCTGGTGCGCTGGAAAGGCACAGACTTTCGGGTCGTAATCCTCTTTTGAGTATAAGAAGGTTGATGTAGATTCAGAATGACGAGTTTTGGATTATTCTTGTTTTTGGAAAAACGAGTAGGATTTTACCCGCTGATGGAAAATCTTACTGCGTCTGTTTTAAGTGAGGTTTCGGATGGAAGTTTCATATATCTGCGTGAGTTAGGATATGTCCTGAGATTAATTTTCTAAGGTATGTAAGAAAATTACAGTCGCGGAAAAAGATTCGGCGATAAGTTTTGGAATGGAAAAACGCTAGACGTTCTTTCTGTAGGTTTTCTATTTTTGCGAGTTTCGTTCGTCGCGATGCGCGGGAACTGAGCGTGCCTTTCGTTGTAAGAGGTTGTGGGAAATATCTTGTGAGGATAGACTTGGATTGATCCAATGGCTAGATTTGAATCTTAGAACTTTATCCTATTTGATCCAATGGCCCACAAGTAGCAAGACCACTTTATAGTAAGACTTTTGGATCACTTTGGAGACTTAGAAAAATTGCACAAGACTCTCATTCTTCTATCCATTGCTGTGAACCACCCTTTGTCCTTCACCATTCCATAAATTTCTCATTTCTTCACCAAAGCTAAGGATTTCAAGCTTGTTGGAATCATAGTATTGCAAGGATCACTTTCTCTAAGGTAACTAAACTTATTCCCTTCCTTTTGTTGGTTCAAACTCTTAGGGTTTATGATTGGGTGGTTTATGTTCTTGAGAGATTTTTCTTAGAACTTGTTTATAGTTTATTTTTGTTCCATGAAAGTTGTTCATGAGGGATTAACAAGCATGTTTAGGCTTAGTAGTGATGCTTTCCATGGTTAGATGAGATTCTCATGAGATTTTGGGTTAGGGTTTTCATGAAAATTTTATATGAATCAAGAACATGAGTTTTTGAGTAGAGTTTGTGTTAATGATGTTGTTTTAAGACTTTTGAGAGAAATGGATTTATGAAAAATGGTTTGGTTTTGAAAAAAAACAAGAAATCTATTTTTGTGTGTGTTCATGAGAAATTTCTATGGATTATGTTTTGAAAATGGTTTTGATGAATGAGATCAATCACTTTTGAGTTTCTTTTGAGAAATTAATAATGGTTTAAGTATTTTAACTATGTTTGATTTTTGAAAATGATGATTTTGATGTATTTTAAATTCTGGCCGAAATCTTAAAGGATATTTAGGGCATTTTAAAATTGTTTTTGTGTCCTAGAAACTTAACCATTTGATCCGTCTTTTCGAGACGAAGATTTCGGCGTATGACTCGTCTCGATTGGATAAAGAATGAGCGAGTTATGGCCATTTTATTTGAAAGGAAAAACTTGTAACTTGTGGCGCAAGTAAACTTTTATTTTTGTGAAAATTTTCAAAGAGTTTTTGGTTTGTTTTCAAATAGTTTTAGTATGTGAAAATTGATTGCCTTGGAGTTAGGAATCAAAGTGTTTCTTCGTTTGTTTTGAAACGAAAATATTTTCGCGTGGCGAGAAATAGTGCAATTAACTTTGGGAATTTTTAATCGCTATAAGGGGGGACTCGAAATCACTATCCGAGAGTGTGAGAAAGTACCTTAAACCCCCCTAGTTTTTAGAGAACAAGTTTTGTTTCGATAGGATACGTTGGGAGTATTTTATTGATTGTACGCTGCTTGTTTTAGGAAGCGCGAGTTGTAGAATTATGCGAGAAAAGTTAACGGAAGCTTGCTGAGGTAACGGCTCCACTTTATTTCCGTCTTTTAAAACGGTTACGACATGCTTGGTTTTGCTGTTATGCGTGTTTGTGTGTTTGACATGTATGTGTTATGTATTCTCGTGATGAGAAAGTGTTTACAATACGTGCGTTGTTTTACATATGATTGGAGATGTATGTATGAACATGTGGGTGAATACATATGATTGTAAATATATGTATGTTGTTGTGGTTGTAATTACATATGCTTGTATGATATGTAAATGTTGCATTAGCATATATGGGGAAGCGTATGCTCATGCATTTTGGTAGTTGCGTGCCCGGTGTGGTGATCGGGAGAGCCCACCCTAATGGTTTGTAGTGATCGGGAGAGCTACGAGATTTTTGTTGAGATCAATACGTAGTGATCGGGAGAGCTACGGGGTGTGGTGATCGGGAGAGCCCACTCTAATCCTTGTAGTGATCGGGGAGAGCTACGAGATTCTATTGATACTTATGGTAGGGGTGTGGTGATCGGGAGAGCCCACTCTAATGGTTCGTAGTGATCGGGAGTGCTACGGGGTTTTCATTGATATTGTTAGTGGGTTGGACCTACGATTCCGGAACTCATGCATTGTGGTAGCTAGGGTTAGTACCACGCATTGTAGAGGTTGCATTATAGGCTATGTGTGCATTGCTTATATGAACCCGTTGGTGGGAATTGCTTTGGTGGTTAAGAGCTTTCTCTTGTGTTTTGTGGAATTATTGTTATGTGTACAATCTTTCGCACCGGTTATATATATACATACTTTTATTTTGTGGTGACCCTTTCTTTCATTTGCGGGCTCATCCCACCCAGATGATGGGTTAGGTCGTGGTGACGACGGTGGCTGTTCCAGGCCCCAGTGAGAGGTTGGAGCTTTAGCTTAGTTAGACTATGCGCCGGTGTGGGTTGTGCACCGTGCTTTTTGGGTTTAGGCATAGGATTCTAACTTGTTCTGTTGTAAGTATTTGAATACTTAGACTTGGACTGTAATTATTCTGGAATACACTTTGCTTGTCGAAGCACCTTATGGTAATGAGTTCTTTTGTATATTTGAATGCCGGCTGATTGAAAAATATTCTATGCGCACTCTGAGTGTTAGTTGAAAAAAAAAATATACTGCCTTTTCAGGCCTTTGAAAAATGGGTTGTTACAGTAATAAAGTCAGAATATGACTTCATGACATACTAAATAAGTATAAGTTGCATTTGTGTTGCTGATCGTTTGTCATGGACATGATTATATGACTATATATCTACTGTCAATCTATTATCAATTTAATCAAATGAATAGATATGGAAATTAATTCTACCTAAAATCGTTGATATATAATTGAGAATGATACTGACCAAAATTAACGGTATTTCATAAAAACGTATAAATCGTTAATTTGGATCGATTTCAATAACATATCAAAAGATTTTTAAATTTTGTCAAATTTAATTTAAATGGTCTATATGATATAAACTTTCAATCCAAAAGTGGATTTTGCAAAATTTATTTTTGTTAAATCATTATTGAGCTGTGTAAAATTACACCGGTGTAATTTTATCTCTCCCCTATATATATACTTTATAATATCCTAAAGCATTAGTCGGTTTCGATCGGGTTTAGGCCGAAAATCACCAAACCGATAAAAACCGCAACCATTAAATTTGAACCCAATTTTGACCGTCTATATCTTCGGTTTGTACAGATTAGATTTAAACTTTGTTTACATCTAAAACTCTATTATCCGAAAATTCATAATTTTCAAATAGTTCAATAACTCGTACACAATGTAACAAAATATAGAAGAACTAATTAATAAAACAACAAAGAGAATGAGATGCAGTTACTTTGTTTCAAATTTGTAGATCTAAAGACAATAATAGATCATGTAGAAGAGAAGTAGAAATTGAAGGATCTAAAATATTTTTTAAATATTCAATAACATATCAAAATATTTTTAATATTTGTCAAATTTAATATAAATGGTCTATATGATATAAACTTTCAATCCAAAAGTGGATTTTGCAAAATTTATTTTTGTTAAATCATTATTGAGCTGTGTAAAATTACATCGATGTAATTTTATCTCTCCCCTATATATATACTTTATAATATCCTTAAGCATTAGTCGGTTTCGGTCGGGTTTGGGCCGAAAATCACCAAACCGATAAAAACCGCAACCATTACATTTGAACCCAATTTTGACCGTCTATATCTTCGGTTTATACAGATTAGATTTAAACTTTGTTTATATCTAAAACTCTATTATCCGAAAATTCATAATTTTCAAATAGTTCAATAACTCGTACACAATATAACAAAATATAGAAGAACTAATTAATAAAACAACAAAGAGGATGAGATGCAGTCACTTTGTTTCAAATTTGTAGATATAAAGACAATAATAGATCAATTAGAAGAGAAGTAAAAATTGAAATAGATCTAAAATATTTTTCTAAATATTCAATAACATATCAAAAGATTTTTAATTTTTGTCAAATTTAATATAAATGGTCTATATGATTTAAATTAACTTTCAATCCAAAAGTGGATTTTGCAAAATTTATTTTTGTTTAATCATTATTGAGCTGTGTAAAATTACACCGGTGTAATTTTATCTCTCCCCTATATATATACTTTATAATATCCTAAAGCATTAGTCGGTTTCGGTCGGATTTGGGCCGAAAATCACCAAACCGATAAAAACTGCAACCATTAAATTTGAACCCAATTT
Source organism: Trifolium repens (assembly GCA_030408175.1). Lineage (NCBI taxonomy): Eukaryota > Viridiplantae > Streptophyta > Magnoliopsida > Fabales > Fabaceae > Trifolium > Trifolium repens. The sequence goes on along the minus strand of CP125845.1, from coordinate 31,358,773 downwards.
TGACCGTCTATATCTTCGGTTTGTACAGATTAGATTTAAACTTTGTTTACATCTAAAACTCTATTATCCGAAAATTCATAATTTTCAAATAGTTTAATAACTCGTACACAATGTAACAAAATATAGAAGAACTAATTAATAAAACAACAAAGAGGATGAGATGCAGTTACTTTGTTTCAATTTTGTAGATCTAAAGACAATAATAGATCAAGTAGAAGAGAAGTAGAAATTGAAATAGATCTAAAATATTTTTTTAAATATCTCTCGCACCTCCTTCATCAACATATTAAAAGTTTGTAAAATATAAAATTTCTCTCTTATATAAAAAATTGATAAAAACAGTCATCGTGAGCTTAACTCAGTTGGTAGGGATATTGCTTGTAAAATGCAGGGATCGGTGTTCGAACCTTTGTACTCCTACTATTTAACCTTACAAAGTCAAATTCTAGCCACTAAACTACTTGAAAAAAAAAAAGAGGATAAAAGCAACAAAGCAAACAAAATTAATTTGTTTCTTAATGGTAGTTCAGTCGGTTTCAGTTACGAAAAGATAAAACTTTAGATACCCATGCTCAATTTTTTGCAAGTGTATATCCGCAACCAACCTGCACCCGACCGGATGCTTCATTGTATTGTTGATTATGTCAATTTAGAGTCGGGTCACATATTTGTACGCAACCCTATTATTGACCAAAACAATAATTTATTGTATAAATTTTTGAAATTGACAAATAAATAGGAACAAATTTTTTCTACTTAAAATGTGGTAACTAAAACAGAATGGAATGAGTATCTGTTTTGGAAGTTTGTAATTTTTTATGAACAATATAATATTATAATAAATTATTGTTTCAAAGAGATTATAATAATATGTTAGCTACTTAATCAAAATATTGGTAAAAATATTTAAAGTGTATAAACATTTTTTTATGAGACATTTTATTCTATTTATTTTTATGTTTTTTTTCATCTTATTTTATTTATTTGTTTATTTATTTATTTATAATTTGTAACATTATAATATCCTTATGTAAGTATTTTCTAAATGAAATTGAAAAATTCCTTCTTTTCTTTTGACCATGAGATTAATACGTATATATATATATATATATATATATATATATATATATTAGTAGTAAATATTTTTCTTGTGGTAACTATGGTATATAAATTATACCATATTGACCAATAACTTTTAGGACAAAACTTATATATTTTTCTTTAGGTGCTGTTTTTACTGTGCCTCTCACAAAAAGTTAGTTACTTATATTTTCTATTTAAAAAAAATAAAAGAAAACTATTTTTTTTAATAATAATAACCACCTCCATGTATCTAGCACAGTAAGAACTGTGTCTAAAGTACTGTACATAAGTTTAGTCCTAACTTTTATTTTTCCATTTTTGCATATTTCAAATGCATTATTCCATTTTTCAATTTTTTTGGTCAAAAGCGTTTAATTTTTTATTTATTTTGGTCAAAAGCCTTTTCATTTTTAATAATTAATTAGGTCAATTGAAATGGTAAAAAAAAAACATTTTAAAAGTATATTCATCCTCAATTTCTTCTATAAATTCTATAGCTTGCTTCTCCTTTCTTTCACCACCAATTGAAGTTTCTTTGTGTTTGTATTAAAAACATAACTTTAAATTCTTTACATACTCTATGGATCATACCATAGTGAAGAATGGAAATTCAAACATCATATTTTCTAGAAACAGAGAATGAAGATGCAAATGGTGCAATCTCATCTAAGCAAACCAAAGGATCCCTTCATTGAAATTTCTTATGGAAAAATTAAACGGGTAACCGAGTTTAATTACATTATTTCAAGTGTATATTTTTGTATGTTGTCTTTTTTTTTCTTTGTGAAAGTATATTTTGATCAGATCAAAATGACTAAAACCTTTCCTAGATCGAAGAATGGAGATTCAACCATTTCAACTTTTCTACAAAATAGAGAATGAAGATGAAAACTTTTCAATCTCAACGATTAGAAGGGGTGCATATACTAATACCATAACATTCTTTCTTCAAATCTCTTGTGGGAAAAATATAAAAGGGTAAATAATCTTAATTACTATATATTTTTAATCTCATTAGTTTTTCTTATAATTTTCTATGATGACTTTATTTTTTTTTTTTGAATTGTCTTTTTGATCATGACTATGAATATAGCCACAATGAGACAAATATTAATTGTTTTGAAAATTAGTTTTCGTTTTGTTTTTTTTATATTTTTTTAGCCCTAACAACAGTGTGATATCATTCTTTTTATTTTTATTTTTTTATATTTAGTGTGATATCATTCTTATTAGGAATGATAAATTTTGTCCATGTTATTTTTATCCTTTTCGATCTACTTTTTAAAAGACCTCAAATAGAAAAACGATATAAATTTAAATTTTGCATAAAAAAAAATTTTTAAGTTAAATTTTTAGTGGATCTCGGAGAGATAAAGATTTAGATCAATATCTATTTACCAATATTTGATATCATCCAATCCAACTTATAAATGTTAGTCTTGAATTAAGTCAACAAATTTTAATAATTTAATGTAAGACCCAAGATTCCACGGTACAGTTTTTCTAAGGAACTTTAGTGTCGGCTAAGTTTTTAGGGTTTTTGGATTAAGTGGTTTTGTGAGTATTGTCGCCATAACGGCTGTGTGCTGAAATTGAGCCTGTTTTGTGCTCGTGCGCTGGAAAGGCACAGACTTTTGGTTTGTAGTCCTCTTTTATGTGTGAGAAGGTTTCTGTGAAGTCAGAATAACGAGTTTTGGATTATTCTCGCTTTTGGAAAAACGAGTAGGAATTTTACCCGCTGTTGGAAATTTTTACGATGTCTGAATTCCGTAGAAATTTAGATGGGAGTTTTATATATCAGCGTGAGTTAGGATATGTTGTCAGAATAATTTTCGAGGGTGAGGAAGAAAATTACAATCGAGGAAAAAGATTTGGCGATAAGTTTTGGAAATGGTTTACGACGGACTTTTTTTCCGTGGAATTTCTATTTTTGCAAGTTTAGTTCGTCGCGGCGCGCGAGAGCTATGAGGCGTTAGGTGGCGCGAGGAAGAAAGTATCTAGATATTTGTGAGAGATTACTTGGTAGCCAAGTTTGGATGAGTGGCTAGGATTAAATCTTAGAACTTTATACTATGCAATCCATTGGCTAGGAATTAATGAAGAGATCTTTAAGAAGCAAAGTCATGAGACTTTTCCATTCCTTTTTCTCCTCTCTCTCACGTGAACTCTCATCCTCCCTCTTCTTTCATTTTATTTTTCAAAGTATTGATAGAATACACATCTTCGCCTTAAGAGAGATCTAGATGGAGTTAGGGGAAAAGCTTGGAATGAAAGTTGATCCTCTCCTCATGGTGGTGAATATGAGCTATAGTTTGAGGTAAGAAAAATCTCCCTCCCTCCTTTCCTCTTTTTGGCCGTGAGGCCTTTTGTTAGGTGTAGGGTGAGTTTTAATTTTCTTACTTCCTTTAAAAGCTTGGATCTTGCTCTTGTTGGATCATAGAATTTGCAAGGATCATCTTCTAAGGTAACTAAACCTATTCTTTTCTTTTAGTTAGCCAAACTCTTAGAGTTTTATGGATTGATAGGTTTATGTTCTGGCCGAAAACTTAAAGGGTATTCTGGTCATTTTAAATTTGTTTTTGTGACCTAGAAACTTAACTATTTGATTCGTCTTTTCGAGACGAAGATTTCGGCGTATGGCTCGTCTCGATTGGATAGAGGATGAGCGAGTTATGGCCATTTTATTTGAAAGGAAAAACTTGTAACTTGTGGCGCAAGTAAACTTTTATTTTTGTGAAAATTTTCAAAGAATTTTTGGGTTGTTTTCAAATGGTTTTAGTATGTGAAAATTGATTGCCTTGGAGTTAGGAATCAAAGTGTTTCTTAGTTTGTTTTGAAACGAAAATATTTTCGCGTAGCGAGAAATAGTGCAATTAACTTTGGGAATTTTTAATCGCTATAAGGGGGACTCGAAATCACTATCCGAGAGTGTTAGAAAGTACCTTAAGCCTCTCTAGAACTTAGAGAATGAGTTTCGTTTCGATAGGATACGTTGGGAGTATTTTATTGATTGTACGCTGCTTAATTTTAGGAAGCGCGAGTTGTAGAATTATGCGAGAAAAGTTAACGGAAGCTTGCTGAGGTAAGGGCATCACTTTATTTCTGTCTTTTCACTGAGTTATAACATGTTTGTTGGTTATTTTCGGTGATGCGTGTTTGTGTGTTTGGCATGTATGTGTTATGTATTCTCGTGATGAGAAAGTGTTTACAATACGTGCGTTGTTTTACATATGATTGGAGATGTATGTATGAACATGTGGGTGAATACATATGATTGGAAATGTATGTATGTTTGTTGTGGTTTGTTACATATGATTGGATATGTATGTATGTTGTTGGGATGGTTTACATATGCTAGGGAGGTATGTATTTGTTGCATTAGTATACATGGGGAATCGTATGCTCATGCATTGCTAGTGCGTGGTGATTGGGAGAGCCACGAGGTGCGGTGATCGGGAGAGCCCACTCTAATCCTTTGTAGTGATCGGGAGAGCTACGGGATTTTATTTAGTTCGATACGTGGTGATCGGGAGAGCCATGGGGTGCGGTGATCGGGAGAGCCCACTCTAATCCTTGTAGTGATCGGGAGAGCTACGGGATTTTATTGATATTGTTAGTAGGGGATGGACCTACGATTCCGGAGCTCATGCATTTTGTGGTAGCTAGGGTTAGTACCACGCATTGTAGAGGTTGCATTATAGGCTATGTGTGCATTGCTTATATGAACCTGTTGGTGGGAGTTGTTTTGGTGGTTAAGAGTTTTCTCTTGTGTTTGTGGAATTATTGTTATGTGTACAATCTTTCGCACCGGTTATATATATATATAATTTTATTTTGTGGTGACCCTTTCTTTCATTTGCGGGCTCATCCCACCCAGATGATGGGTTAGGTCGTGGTGACGACGGTGGCTGTTCCAGGCCCCAGTGAGATGTTGGAGCTTTGCCTTAGTTAGACTATGCGCCGGTGTGGGTTGTACACCGTGCTTTTTGGGTTTAGGCATAGGATTCTAACTTGTTCTGTTGTAAGTATTTGAATACTTAGACTTGGACTGTAATTATTCAGGAATACACTTTGCTTGTCGAAGCACCTTATGGTAATGAGTTCTTTTGTATATTTGAATGCCGGCTCATTTAAAATATTCTATGCGCACTCTGAGTGTTAGTTGAAAAGAAAAAAAATATTGACTTTTCTGGCCCTTGAAAAACGGGCTGTAACAATTGGTATCAGAGCTCGGCTTTAAATCTTCAAAGGGAAAGTGTGCACTTGAGTCGTTAGTCCAGAGTCGGTTAGAACATAGCTAGAGTTGTGTTAGTTCTAGCGGTTGTTTTTGTTGTGTTGGTGATGGTAATAACTAGTTGAGTTGTTACTCTTACCTTTAGTTTCGAGGACGAAACTTCTTTTTGGAGGGTAGTAATGTAAGACCCAAGATTCCACTGTACAGTTTTTCTAAGGAACTTTAGTGTCGGCTAAGTTTTTAGGGTTTTTGGATTAAGTGGTTTTGTGAGTATTGTCGCCATAACGGCTGTGTGTTGAAATTGAGCCTGTTTTGTGCTCGTGCGCTGGAAAGGCACAGAATTTTGGTTCGTAGTCCTCTTTTATGTGTGAGAAGGTTTCTGTGAAGTCAGAATAACGAGTTTTGGATTATTCTCGCTTTTGGAAAAACGAGTAGGAATTTTACCCGCTGTTGGAAATTTTTACGATGTCTGAATTCCGTAGAAATTTAGATGGGAGTTTTATATATCGGCGTGAGTTAGGATATGTTGTCAGAATAATTTTCGAGGGTGAGGAAGAAAATTACAATCGAGGAAAAAGATTTCGCGATAAGTTTTGGAAATGGTTTACGACGGACTTTTATTCCGTGCAATTTCTATTTTTGCAAGTTTAGTTCGTCGCGGCGCGCGAGAGCTATGAGGCGTTAGGTGGCACGAGGAAGAAAGTATCTAGATATTTTTGAGAGATTACTTGGTGGCCAAGTTTGGATGAGTGGCTAGGATTAAATCTTAGAACTTTATACTATGCAATCCATTGGCTAGGAATTAATGAAGAGATCTTTAAGAAGCAAAGTCATGAGACTTTTCCATTCCTTTTTCTCCCCTCTCTCACGTGAACTCTCATCCTCCCTCTTCTTTCATTTTATTTTTCAAAGTATTGATAGAATACACATCTTCACCTTAAGAGAGATCTAGATGGAGTTAGGCGAAAAGCTTGGAATGAAAGTTGATCCTCTCCTCATGGTGGTGAATATGAGCTATAGTTTGAGGTAAGAAAAATCTCCCTCCCTCCTTTCCTCTTTTTGGCCGTGAGGCCTTTTGTTAGGTGTAGGGTGAGTTTTAATTTTCTTACTTCCTTTAAAAGCTTGGATCTTGCTCTTGTTGGATCATAGAATTTGCAAGGATCATCTTCTAAGGTAACTAAACCTATTCTTTTCTTTTAGTTAGCCAAACTCTTAGAGTTTTATGGATTGATAGGTTTATGTTCTGGCCGAAAACTTAAAGGGTATTCTGGTCATTTTAAATTTGTTTTTGTGACCTAGAAACTTAACTATTTGATTCGTCTTTTCGAGACGAAGATTTCGGCGTATGGCTCGTCTCGATTGGATAGAGGATGAGCGAGTTATGGCCATTTTATTTGAAAGGAAAAACTTGTAACTTGTGGCGCAAGTAAACTTTTATTTTTGTGAAAATTTTCAAAGAATTTTTGGGTTGTTTTCAAATGGTTTTAGTATGTGAAAATTGATTGCCTTGGAGTTAGGAATCAAAGTGTTTCTTAGTTTGTTTTGAAACGAAAATATTTTCGCGTAGCGAGAAATAGTGCAATTAACTTTGGGAATTTTTAATCGCTATAAGGGGGACTCGAAATCACTATCCGAGAGTGTTAGAAAGTACCTTAAGCCTCTCTAGAACTTAGAGAATGAGTTTCGTTTCGATAGGATACGTTGGGAGTATTTTATTGATTGTACGCTGCTTAATTTTAGGAAGCGCGAGTTGTAGAATTATGCGAGAAAAGTTAACGGAAGCTTGCTGAGGTAAGGGCATCACTTTATTTCTGTCTTTTCACTGAGTTATAACATGTTTGTTGGTTATTTTCGGTGATGCGTGTTTGTGTGTTTGGCATGTATGTGTTATGTATTCTCGTGATGAGAAAGTGTTTACAATACGTGCGTTGTTTTACATATGATTGGAGATGTATGTATGAACATGTGGGTGAATACATATGATTGGAAATGTATGTATGTTTGTTGTGGTTTGTTACATATGATTGGATATGTATGTATGTTGTTGGGATGGTTTACATATGCTAGGGAGGTATGTATTTGTTGCATTAGTATACATGGGGAATCGTATGCTCATGCATTGCTAGTGCGTGGTGATTGGGAGAGCCACGAGGTGCGGTGATCGGGAGAGCCCACTCTAATCCTTTGTAGTGATCGGGAGAGCTACGGGATTTTATTTAGTTCGATACGTGGTGATCGGGAGAGCCATGGGGTGCGGTGATCGGGAGAGCCCACTCTAATCCTTGTAGTGATCGGGAGAGCTACGGGATTTTATTGATATTGTTAGTAGGGGATGGACCTACGATTCCGGAGCTCATGCATTTTGTGGTAGCTAGGGTTAGTACCACGCATTGTAGAGGTTGCATTATAGGCTATGTGTGCATTGCTTATATGAACCTGTTGGTGGGAGTTGTTTTGGTGGTTAAGAGTTTTCTCTTGTGTTTGTGGAATTATTGTTATGTGTACAATCTTTCGCACCGGTTATATATATATATAATTTTATTTTGTGGTGACCCTTTCTTTCATTTGCGGGCTCATCCCACCCAGATGATGGGTTAGGTCGTGGTGACGACGGTGGCTGTTCCAGGCCCCAGTGAGATGTTGGAGCTTTGCCTTAGTTAGACTATGCGCCGGTGTGGGTTGTACACCGTGCTTTTTGGGTTTAGGCATAGGATTCTAACTTGTTCTGTTGTAAGTATTTGAATACTTAGACTTGGACTGTAATTATTCAGGAATACACTTTGCTTGTCGAAGCACCTTATGGTAATGAGTTCTTTTGTATATTTGAATGCCGGCTCATTTAAAATATTCTATGCGCACTCTGAGTGTTAGTTGAAAAGAAAAAAAATATTGACTTTTCTGGCCCTTGAAAAACGGGCTGTAACAATTGGTATCAGAGCTCGGCTTTAAATCTTCAAAGGGAAAGTGTGCACTTGAGTCGTTAGTCCAGAGTCGGTTAGAACATAGCTAGAGTTGTGTTAGTTCTAGCGGTTGTTTTTGTTGTGTTGGTGATGGTAATAACTAGTTGAGTTGTTACTCTTACCTTTAGTTTCGAGGACGAAACTTCTTTTTGGAGGGTAGTAATGTAAGACCCAAGATTCCACTGTACAGTTTTTCTAAGGAACTTTAGTGTCGGCTAAGTTTTTAGGGTTTTTGGATTAAGTGGTTTTGTGAGTATTGTCGCCATAACGGCTGTGTGTTGAAATTGAGCCTGTTTTGTGCTCGTGCGCTGGAAAGGCACAGACTTTTGGTTCGTAGTCCTCTTTTATGTGTGAGAAGGTTTCTGTGAAGTCAGAATAACGAGTTTTGGATTATTCTCGCTTTTGGAAAAACGAGTAGGAATTTTACCCGCTGTTGGAAATTTTTACGATGTCTGAATTCCGTAGAAATTTAGATGGGAGTTTTATATATCGGCGTGAGTTAGGATATGTTGTCAGAATAATTTTCGAGGGTGAGGAAGAAAATTACAATCGAGGAAAAAGATTTCGCGATAAGTTTTGGAAATGGTTTACGACGGACTTTTATTCCGTGCAATTTCTATTTTTGCAAGTTTAGTTCGTCGCGGCGCGCGAGAGCTATGAGGCGTTAGGTGGCACGAGGAAGAAAGTATCTAGATATTTTTGAGAGATTACTTGGTGGCCAAGTTTGGATGAGTGGCTAGGATTAAATCTTAGAACTTTATACTATGCAATCCATTGGCTAGGAATTAATGAAGAGATCTTTAAGAAGCAAAGTCATGAGACTTTTCCATTCCTTTTTCTCCCCTCTCTCACGTGAACTCTCATCCTCCCTCTTCTTTCATTTTATTTTTCAAAGTATTGATAGAATACACATCTTCACCTTAAGAGAGATCTAGATGGAGTTAGGCGAAAAGCTTGGAATGAAAGTTGATCCTCTCCTCATGGTGGTGAATATGAGCTATAGTTTGAGGTAAGAAAAATCTCCCTCCCTCCTTTCCTCTTTTTGGCCGTGAGGCCTTTTGTTAGGTGTAGGGTGAGTTTTAATTTTCTTACTTCCTTTAAAAGCTTGGATCTTGCTCTTGTTGGATCATAGAATTTGCAAGGATCATCTTCTAAGGTAACTAAACCTATTCTTTTCTTTTAGTTAGCCAAACTCTTAGAGTTTTATGGATTGATAGGTTTATGTTCTTGAGATGAAAATGTTAGAAAATGATTCGTAAATGCTTTTTGTTCCATGAAAGTTGTTCATGAGGGATTAACAAGCATGTCTAGGCTTAGTTGTTTTGGTTTCCATGGAGTGATGAAATTTTCATGAGATTTTGGGTTAGGGTTTTCATGAAAATTTTATATGAATCAAGAACATGAGTTTTTGTTTAGTGATTGTGAAATTGATGTTGTTTTTGAACCTTTTAGAGAAATGGATATATGAAAAATGGTTTTGTTTTTAAAAACATGGAAATATATTTGTTGGTGTTCATGAGTTTTTTTTGAGAAAACTCATGTGATTTGTGGATTATGTTTGGAAATGTTTTGTTTGATCAATTAAATGATTTTGGGAGCTAATTGATTTAGACTATGGATTTGAAAAGGAAAATTTTGGGAGTTAGCTTGTTATTTTGGTTCTGGCCGAAAACTTAAAGGGTATTCTGGTCATTTTAAATTTGTTTTTGTGACCTAGAAACTTAACTATTTGATTCGTCTTTTCGAGACGAAGATTTTGAAGGTGGAAAAACGCAAGAGACTTCTCAGGTGCTCAAGTTTCACTAAACAAGAGACTTCTCAAATGCTCAAGTTAAACTTAACAAGAGACTTCTCAAACAAACTTAAGAATAAGAATGAATGTTAAGGAACACTTGATATACTATCAGAGGTGTTTACAAAATACAACGCAAATTGCTTTAAGACTTTGAATGACAGATAGAACAATAATGTCAGAATGCTTCAGAGCCTTAAACGCAGTAATAGAACAGTAGTTCAGTAGTTATTTCTTCCTATTTGAGTCTTCTATTTATACTTGAAGGAAGATGATGACCGTTGTAGAGAGCTTTGTGCCAGCTGAAATTTACTTGTACAATTGTGATAGCTGTAGTTGCCTTCTTTGGCAAAGATATCCAATTCCACTACCTTGCAATTCAAATTATTACTAATCCATTTTGAGTAATAATAGTACGATAGTACGATCCTCAAATGCGCTCCATTTGTGGATAAGATTAACGTTGTACCAACGAATATTCCTTCCTGTGGACTTGACAGAGCCTTGAAATAGATTGTTCTTCAATCATTGGTTCTGATTATGTCAGTTCTTGAGTGACGTAAATTCTTTCTGCTTCAGATGCTGTTGTCATAGCTTCTTGAGGTCTTTTAGCTTCTGAGTCCTTCAGAGCCTTGTTTTATCCTCAGAGTCACTTTCTTCAGCATTCAAAATTCAAGCTTCTGATGAACAGTGTCGTGCTTTCAGAGCTTGTTTTGACTGGCTTCTCTGCTACTATTCATAGTGCTTCTGAATGAATTTTAACTTATAATTCTGCACACTAGAATAATCATTAGTAATACAAATTGCAATTTTAATACTTTGTTATCATCAAAACTACTTAAAATCTTAGAGGTTCATGTCAGACCCACTTTGTTCCAACAATCTCCCCCTTTTTGATGATGACAAACTAAAGTATTAAAATTCAATTGTTGTTGATTTAATTTAATTATGTTGACTTCAGGTTTCAAAGGTTTGCAATCTCCCCCTGAGTCTGATAATCCATAGGGTTAGGTTTGTAAGCTCCCCCTAAGTCTTATCCATAATTAATTAAAACAGTTTAAGAGCCAACTTATTAACTTAAAATAAGTTTTCATATTTGTCTCTCAGAAGCAGAGGTTTGTAAGCTCTTCTTCTCAGAGTCTGATAATGCTCAGAAGAGGTTTGCAAGCTCTTCTGACATTGTCTATGAGATTTATTTTAGGTTCTTAAGTTTTCTCCCCTTTCAATAATCGTTCAGAATGAGAAGGAATCAGAAGGGATAAAAATTGATTCAAAATGTATATAACATAACAGTTTCAGATCTTTTGAGCAGTATTAGAATCAATCAACATTAATTTTTACACTATCCTTACTCCCCCTTTTGGCATCAGTCAAAAAGACACAGAAAACCAAGCAGTCAAATGCGTCATAACAAGGCAGTCAAGTCAAAAAGTGGTGACAACTAAATTCATTTAATGAATTGTGTTGAAAACCGTCCTGACAAGAGAGCTGGATGATACTATAAAAAGGGATGATTCCTCTCATTTTACTCAACCAGAGTAATCAAGTAACATCAAAAGAAAAAAAAAACATACAATGGAAAGGCAGGTTACCAAGGATGCTTCAGGCTCAAAAAGAGAGAGCAAGAAGGAAGCAGAGCCCTGGCGCTGCGAAGAAAACAGGCTTCGTTATGAGCGAAACAAGCAAGAACTTAGATTGACAGAATCAGAGAGAGAAGAATTGGGCTCTGATCTGGAGGAATTCTTATGGACATACGATGATGATACTTCATACGAAGATTATAGAGCTGAGGTTCAGAAGGCTACTGAAGAATTGCTCGCAGTTCTTAGGAAGAAGTATAAGAGACTGGATGCAGAGGCTTCTGAGTCTAAGTCTAAATCTAAGTAGAGTTTCACTATCTTATGTAATAAAGATCCTCTTTAATTATAATAATAAAACTTGTTCCTGCTATAAATTTCTTTCTTTTCGAGCATGTTTCTTTTATATACTCTTGTCAAACGTCAAAAAACCAGTTATCAGACACGCCTCATACGGTATTGTTGCCCCGCTTATAAACAGGCTATAATACTAAGAAGCTATTTCATGAGTAAACAGGAATACTGATGTGGGGGAACCTTAGGTTTTCAAAATCCTATATAAGTTTAAAACCAAGATGTTCTCCAACATCTTACACTAGGTTCAGAATCCACAAGAGTATCAGACATTATCAGAGTATATGATTTTCATTTTGAAAAACGAAATAAAATAAACAAGCAATCAAACAAACAAACAAACACACAAGAAAGGATAATCAAACTTTAATTAAAGAACAGAAAAAAAATATTACATAAGAATCAAAGTCAAAATAAAACAAGACAAGTGCTCAAATATGGGTTTAGGGCTTCTTAATATCTGATATGGCCTTAAGAAGAGTTTGCATCATGGCATCCATTCTTCTGTGAGTAGCTTCCTCAGATGCAGCAATAGCAGATGTCAAGTCAGATCTCAAATCAATTCTGAGTATATCTATCCCATCCTTTATATCTTCAGCCAACTCAGATTTTATGTTGTCTAAGGCACTTTGAACAGCAGGAGGAATATGAGTTGATGGAGAGCCTGGTTCAAATTTTGGAGAAGCAGGAGGAGTTGTGTCAATTATAGGATATTTTCCCTTATCAGAAGCTTCACCAACTTGGTTCTGATCAGGCATCTCAATGTCTTCTGCAATATGAACAGCTTGATCTACCAATAACTTGAGGGCTTCTTCATCAGCAAGCCTCTTACTCTCCACTTCAGCAGCTATCCTAGTCTGCTCAGCTTCAACAAACCTAAGATATGCAACCTCTTCTGAAACCAAAGCATTAGCATTTGCACTAGCAGTTCTGAGACTTTCTTCTATGGCAGTCAGAAGATTCAGTCTGTTTTGCTCTTCCACATGATTGTAAAAAGTGAGTTTTGGAGCGCGTGATCTTTCAATACAATCAAACAAATTTCTTACTGCAGCCATTCCTCTACCCTGTATCTTGCTCTTCAGATGAGTACCTAGAATCTTTAAGGATTGACTGAATAAGTACTCCATCTTTCTGACTTCAGCATCAATGTCAGAAGGAAAGACAAGAACTTCTTCATCCATCTGTTTAAATCTCTTGAACCTAAGACTAATAGCATTATTTAATAGCTCAAGATTTGGTTCAGAAGCAGAGTTGAAGAAGGGTTTGGTTGGGTCAAAGGGAATGGTTGGTTCTGGTTTCTTTCTCTTAAGTTCAATGATTTTGATTTTACTTAGGTTAGGTGGAAGTCTTGGTTCATCATCAATATCTATGGCATTTTTCAAGAGCTGCTCTTCTGCTTTAAAGATAAAGTCAGTAAGCTCATCAAGCTCTTCTTCATCTAAAGGTTTATTGAGTGGACCATAGATAAGTTCTGGAGAAGGTTCAGGGGAAGGTGCAGGAGTGTAAATTTCGGTTGGAGGTGATGGTGGTTGTTGTTCATGCATGTTGTGAACTGGTAAGTGATGAGGTGATTTTTGTTGTGTTTGTTCTATAGAATGAGCAATTGTTTCATCCTGGGCTGGTGTGAATGTGGGTGGATTTTCTTGTGAAATGTTGTCAAGCGATGAAGGTGGAGTTTGTATGGTTTGATTAGGAGGTCCTTGGATTGGTGGATCAGTAGTAGTGTTGATAAAAGGAAAGTGAGGTGGTGAATTTGGATTGGAGTGAGTGAATGCATCTCCAGATAGGTGTTGGGTGAGATGATCAAGGACAGATGGGTTGTTGGCAGGTTGATCAAGAGTTGAGGTATCAATAATGATGGGGGGTTCTTCATCAGAAGCGATGTGGATGGGCTTCTTTGTGGTTCTTTTGGTATGTTTCTGCACAGGTTTCTTTTTCTTTTCTTTCACTTTCTCTAATTTATCAAGTTCAGCAATTAACTCAGTAGAGTCAATGCTGGAGTCAGAAAGAGTTTCTTCAGATGATGATGATGATGATGATGGTTTAGGATCAGGAAGAACTACACTAATGGGTTTAGTGAAGTCTATGGGAGATGGTTCTTTAGAAGGTTGAGAGGTAGAGGTTTGAGCATTAAAAGTGCTATTAGTATTAGGCTTAGAGGTATTACCTTGGAGTGTGTCAGCAGCCTTTCTTTTCATAACTGTCTTTGTTCTTTTAGTGGCTCTGACTGGTTGATCCTCCTCAGCATTAACAGGCCTATCACTCCTTTTCTTTGTTCTCTTTTCCTTCTGAGCAGCTACATCTTTTCCTTCAGCGGCCATTCCTCCAGCACCACTATCTCCTTGTTCAGTATCAGCATCATCAACCTTTTCTTGGTCCTGAGAACCTTCTTCAACTATATCTTGTTTAGTGGTTCTTGGTTGTTTTCTCGCCCTTGTGATTTCTTTTGGTCCTTTGAAGATATCCCAGTTTGGGACACTGACAACAAACCTTCTGGGCATCCTTACCCCAGTTTCTCTTCTCACAATCTCCAAAAAATTCTTGATTACTTCCTCATTATCATGTTCTGATATGGTGGGAAACCCATCACACCAGAAGTACTTTTCATATATTGCTTGTAGAGGAGTCTTGACTTTGATGATCTCATCCTTGGTTTTCTTCTTCATGTTTACCAGCACATTAGCATCATACTTAGCAGTATTAAACACTCTAAGCTTTTCTCTTGCACTTAGAATGTTAGTGAGCTTGGTTTGCCTTATGAGTTCTGAAATCAGTCTTGGATGATGAATGTTTGAGGGTGACTTTGCTCTACTCTTGGTTATAGTTAAGCACAGATGTTCAAACAGGGTCTTGGCAAAATTAATTTTCACTTTCTTGTATAAGAACCAGATGAAGTGTTTGTGTTGTATGGAGATGGTGTCCAACCCTCCTTCTCTAGTAACAATAGATGCAAGAAAAACTCTGAAAGCAAAGCCAAACTGGTGCTTCATAAATTTGAGTTTTCCAAAATCTCTATTAGAGCAACCAGACATGAATAGGTCCTGGTTAATTGCCTCCAGATGCTTGCTCTTTTCATCATACATATCCACATCTTCTCCTTTATTATCCAATCCCAGCATCTTAGCAATGTGTTCTTGTGTGATCAGAATGTTGATTCCCAGAATGTTTGACCTTATTTCCTTTCCCCTATAAGGTTTCAAACTCAGTTGCTGTCTCGTTTTCCCTTGTAGAGACTTGTCCTTTGCTACTATCTTTCTTACTTCTTCATCAGCACATGCCCTATCAAAGACGGTTGCCTTTTGCCAAAAGTATTTGACAATGTCATAATAGACAAATCCATTCAGCATCTCAAAATAATTCTTCCATTGTTGGTCGAAGAAAAGACTTTGAACATCAATCCCGTTCGCTTTTAGACTCTCAAAGTCCACAAATTTCTCAGTGTTGAAATCAAAAGCATCAGGACCAGCGTCGGTTTCATTATCTTTGTAGACGAGTTTTCCTTGAGCCTTAAGGTCAATAATGGGTGGTAAAACAGGATTGAAGGGTTCTTGAACAATCACGGTTGATGATCGTGCAGCCATTGTTTCAGAATATTAAGAAGAAAATAATTTGGGATTTCTGTAAGGTCTAGGGTTGTGTAGGAAGTGATTAAGTGTAAAAGTTGTGCAATGTGAGTGAAGTGACTTATAAATAGTAACTAGCAGACATACACAGAGAAAGCAAACATTGGGAGGGAGCGCGAGCAGTTTTAAAAATTAAATTAATAGAGTTAACTGCCATAATCATCATTAACTGTTCTCTGCCCGTCAGGATCTAGACACGTGTTGAAAAGATTTAAACATAGCTGACACGTGTACAGACAACTGTAGTACACTTACTAGTACTACACGTTTCGTTTCCGTTTAGTTCAGAGCCAAACTCATTTGTATCTG
This sequence comes from Trifolium repens, assembly GCA_030408175.1. NCBI lineage: Eukaryota > Viridiplantae > Streptophyta > Magnoliopsida > Fabales > Fabaceae > Trifolium > Trifolium repens. The sequence continues at coordinate 31,342,841 of CP125845.1, read as the reverse complement.
ATACCTCATCAGAACCTGTTACTCTTCAGAACCCGTTTTATTCAGAGCTTCCCAAAGGAGACTCTAAATTACCAGAGGTTCTGAAAGAGTTTCAGATGCTAATTCTAATTTGCATCTCAGAGCTAATTTTCTTCAGAGATATAGTGCATGTTCAAATTCTTTTTAATAAAGTCAAATCTTTCAATAGCTAAAGGCTTAGTAAATATATCAGCCCATTGATGTTTAGTATCAATGAATTGAATATCTATTGTGCCTTTTTGAACATGATCTCTTATAAAATGATGTTTTATTTCAATATGTTTAACTCTGGAATGCAAAATTGGGTTCTTAGATAAATGAATAGCAGTAGTATTGTCACAATATAGTGGAATACTACTCTCAGCTATATTATAATCCTCCAACTGATATTTCATCCAGAGAAGCTGTGTGCAACATTTTGCAGCTGGGATGTATTCTGCTTCTGCTGTAGACAAAGCAATAGTTGTTTGTCTCTTGCTGGCCCAAGATATGAGATTTTCACCAATAAATTGACAATTTCCACTAGTGGATTTTCTCTCTATCTTGTCTCCAGCATAGTCAGCATCACAGAATCCAACTAGCTTACTATCTAGGGATTTTTTATAAAGAAGTCCTAGATTGGTAGTTCCTTTCAAATATCTAAAGATCCTCTTAACAGCAGTTAAGTGAGGTTCTCTAGGATCTGATTGGAATCTTGCACACAAGCATACACTATATAAAATATCAGGTCTAGAAGCTGTTAGGTAGAGTAAAGAACCAATCATACCTCTATATAGCTTCTGATCTACTTTGCTTCTGATTTCTTCCTTGCTTAGGCTGCTTGAGGGATGCATGGGTGTTGACATTATCTTACAGTCTTCAAGATTAAACTTCTTCAGAAGTTCTTTTGTATACTTGCTTTGATGAATGTAAGTGCCATCTTTTCCTTGGTTGATTTGAATTCCAAGAAAGAATTTTAGCTCACCCATCATACTCATTTCAAATTCATCCTGCATAAGCTTGGAGAAATTCTTGCAAAGAGAAGCATTAGTTGAACCAAAAATTATATCATCCACATAAATTTGAATAATTAAGATGTCTTTCTTAGTTGTCTTTCTGAATAATGTATTGTCAATCTGACCTTTTTGAAATCCATTTTCTAGAAGAAAATTGCTTAGTCTTTCATACCAAGCTCTTGGAGCTTGTTTGAGACCATAGAGTGATTTCTTAAGTTTATAAACATATTCAGGGTTTTTCAAATCTTCAAAACCTGGAGGTTGTTTGACATATACTTCTTCAGAAATTACACCATTTAGAAAGGCACTTTTAACATCCATTTGGTATAAGGTTATGCCATTATTAACTGCATATGATAATAATAACCTGATTGCTTCCAATCTTGCCACTGGAGCAAATGTTCCAGTGAAGTCAATGCCTTCTTGCTGACTGTAGCCTTGTGCTACTAGTCTAGCTTTGTTTCTTACCACTTCACCTTGTTCATTCAGTTTGTTCCTAAATACCCACTTGGTTCCAATGATGTTCTTGTGTGTTGGTCTTGGTACCAAATCCCACACATCATTTCTTTGAAACTGATTGAGCTCATCTTGCATTGCTACAATCCATCCATCATCAGAAAGAGCTTCATCAACATTCTTAGGTTTTATCATAGATATGAGTCCTAGAAGTGAATCATGTTGTTGATAATCTGATCTTGTTTTTCTTGGACTCTCTTTGTTTCCAAGGATAAGATCTTCTGGATGTGATGATCTGTATTTGAATTTTCTCTTTGGAGCTTCATTAGTTTCAGCACTTGTTTGGGTATCATCTTCTGAGATATCATCATGCTCTTCAGATGCTTCTATTGGGGATGCTTCTTGAGAGACTTCTTCCAATACAGCTTCTGAAGTTTCATTTGCATCTGATTCTCTCTTAGGTTCTGGATTGTTATATTGATAAGGAATACCTGCATAGCTATCATCTTGCTCTGACATTTTACTGTCAGGCTCTTTGTCATCAAATCTAACATGTATAGATTCTTCCACTGTGTTAGTTTCAGAATTATACACTCTGTATGCCTTTGAGCGTTCAGAGTAACCTATAAAGATTCCCTTACAAGCTTTGGCATCAAATTTTCTTTTGTAGGCCTTAGTGTTCAGAATGTAACAGGTACATCCAAACTGATGAAAATAAGAGATGTTGGGCTTTCTTCCTTTAAAGAGTTCATATGTTGTTTTATTCAATATAGGTCTGATATAGATCCTATTTTGAATATAACAAGCTGTGTTCACAGCTTCTGCCCAGAAGTGCTTAGCAAGTTTAGTCTCATGCATCATGGTTCTTGCCATCTCTTGTAAAGACCTGTTCTTTCTCTCTACAACACCATTTTGCTGTGGTGTTCTAGGAGCTGAGAACTCATGGACAATTCCATGGTCTTCACAATAAGTTGCAAAGGGTTCGTTTTCAAATTCACCCCCATGATCACTTCTGATCTTTAAGATCTTGAGACTCTTCTCACTTTGCACTTGTGTGCAGAAGATGGTAAACACATCATATGCATCATCTTTCACTCTAAGAAATTTAACCCAAGTCCATCTACTGTAATCATCAACAATAACAAGTCCATATTTCTTTCCATTGATTGAGGCTGTACTTACAGGACCAAACAAATCAATGTGAAGCAATTCAAGAGGTCTTGAGGTAGAGACAATGTTTTTAGGTTTAAAAGATGTTTTTGAAATTTTTCCAATCTGACAAGGACCACACAGAGCATCTGAATGATAGTTAAGATTGGCTAGTCCTTTAACCAAGCTTAGTTTGCTAAGCTTAGAGATTAATCTCCAGTTAGCATGACCTAAGCGATGGTGCCATACCCATTTCTCATCATTCAAAGATAGAAGACAAACTATCTTTTGCTCTGAGAGTTCTGACAAATTGATTTTATAAACATTGCCTTTCCTTAAGCCTCTGAACACTACAGACTCATCAGACTCTCTGATTACAGTACATGCATCTTTATTAAACTTAACAACAAATCCACTATCACAAAATTGGCTAATGTTTAGTAGATTATGTTTGAGGCCATCAACTAACCAAACATCTTTAATAGAAAGAGAAGAATTACCAACTGTACCAGTACCAGTGATCTTCCCTTTTTGGTTTCCTCCAAATCCCACAGTTCCTCCCTCTTTCAGAGTCAGGATTTGGAACATATGCTTGTCTCCTGTCATATGACGCGAGCAGCCGCTGTCCAGGTACCAAGAATGCTGCTCTGGCCTTCTTTGAGTGCAGATCTGCTGCAAAGACAATCTCAGACTTTGGTACCCATACTTTTATGGGTCCTTTAGAGTTAGTCCTCATTACCTTAGATTGTTTTTGTTTATAAGGCCTATCAGGAGTTCTAGAGTTATTGAAGCATTTTGAGAAACTTTTAGGCTTTGTATAACTCTTGTGCTTAGCTTTAGAATATACCAGAGTTTTGTTTATTTTGACATTGGTCTGAGGTTTGGAGACCTTAGGCTCTGAAGGTTTCAGAGTCTGAGGCTTCTTGGCCTCTGACACAATTATTTTTTCAGGTTTTGGTATAATTATTGCTTCTGATTGGCTTTTAACAAATACAGCCTTAGGTTTTGAATTATCACTTTTAGGGGGTTTAGAAAATAATGGATTATCTTTAAAACGTGAAAATCCAAGACCTTCACCTCTGTTTCTACTAACATGGTATATTAAGGAAGCTATCTTACTTCTCTTCATGCCACTGATAAGAAATTCTTGCAGAGCAAATTCATGCTCTGGAGGAACCTTATCATCATAAACATAATGAGTTTCCATAAATGAGTTTCTACTACTTAGAGACTCATTTTCTTCAACTATTATGTTCATTTTCTCAGTTAGGTTATTGTAAGCCTTTTTCAAGACTCTACATTCACCTGCCTTTTTAGTGAGCATTTTTAAGGCATCTTTAAGAGAATCCACTAATTCAGTTCTAGATAGTTTAGCAATTACCTCTTCCTAATCTTCAGAGTCTGAACCTGCTTCAGAGTCTTCTCTGTCAGAGGTAGTTGCCATCAGTGCTAGATTTGCTTCCTCATCACCATCTGAGTCTGAGTCTTTGTCAAGATCTTCCCATGTTGCCAGAAAGCTCTTCTTGACTTTACTCTTATATCTTTCCTTGCTAGAGCTTTGCTTTGATGATCTACTTTTGTTTTCTGGACAATCAGCAATGAAATAACCCAACTTGCTTTGTTTTGCCTGCATATTTTAGCTTCGTTTTGCCCATTGTGAAACCTTAGCAGCCATCAGCACCATCTCTTCTTCATCATCAGACCCAACTTATTGACCCTCTTCAGAAGCCTCATCTTCAGATTCTATAATTTTAGCTTTCAGAGCCTTTGATGAACTTTTAGAGCTTAAGGCTATCCCTTTCATCTTCTTGGTTGATTCATCAGTCATTAGTTCCATCTCATGACTTTTTAATGAACTAATCAAGCTTTCAAGGGATAATGTGTCCAAATCCTTAGACTCTTGAAAAGCAGTCACCTTGGGTCTCCATTTTGGTGGTAGGCTTCTGAGTACCTTTCTCACATGATCAGCTTCAGTATAACTCTTGTCTAATACTTGAAGTCCAGATACAAGAATTTGAAACCGTGAAAACATAGTTTCAATGTCCTCTCCATCCTTCATCTTAAACAGCTCATACTGATGCACCAACAAGTTAGCCTTTGCCTCCTTAACTTGTTTGTTGCCCTCATACTTGGATTTTAAGGAATCCCAAATAGATTTTGCAGTTCTTTTATCTCCAATTTTAAGGTACTCATCATGTGAGATAGCATTAGTCATCATTCCTTTTACAGAGTGATGCTTCTTGTACTCTAGCTTTTGAGTAGGTGTAAAGGCTTTCCTGTTCTGAGAGCTGACAACACCTTCTAAGTCCATGTTTTCAAAGTTAACTCCATCTTCTACCATGTCCCATAAATCACAATCAATACTCATGATATAGCTGTACATATTTGTTTTCCAGAACGGGTAGCTAGTCTCAGTTCCATTGAAGAAAGGAACTTTATCAGATGACCTTCTTTGTCGAGAGTTTGAGTCATAGTCAAAAGGAACTTCATTGAGATTCTTCTCAGCAGACATGTTTTTCCTCCTGGATCTTTACTGTTTCACTGTAAGGTGAGTTAGGCAACAGACCTAGCTCTTGATACCAATTGAAGGTGGAAAAACACAAGAAGGGGGGGTTGAATTGTGTTTTAAAAATTAAAACTTTTTACCAAATAAAACTAAGTTTGCAGCGGATATAAACACAAAAATAAAAGGGGTGCTGAGAGAAAGAGAGAAGGACACAAAATTTATCCTGGTTCCTCTCACAAATCGAGAGTACTCCAGTCCCCTTGTTACTAACAAGAGATTTTCACTATAATCTACTTAAGATTACAAGTTGCTCAAGCACACTTGCAAGAGACTTCTCAGGTGCTCAAGTTTCACTAAACAAGAGACTTCTCAAATGCTCAAGTTAAACTTAACAAGAGACTTCTCAAACAAACTTAAGAATAAGAATGAATGTTAAGGAACACTTGATATACTATCAGAGGTGTTTACAAGATACAACGCAAATTGCTTTAAGACTTTGAATGACAGATAGAACAATAATGTCAGAATGCTTCAGAGCCTTAAACGCAGTAATAGAACAGTAGTTCAGTAGTTATTTCTTCCTATTTGAGTCTTCTATTTATACTTGAAGGAAGATGATGACCGTTGTAGAGAGCTTTGTGCCAGCTGAAATTTACTCGTACAATTGTAATAGCTGTAGTTGCCTTCTTTGGCAAAGATATCCAATTCCACTACCTTGCAATTCAAATTATCACTCATCCATTTTGAGTAATAATAGTACGATAGTACGATCCTCAAATGCGCTCCATTTGTGGATAAGATTAACGTTGTACCAACGAATATTCCTTCCTGTGGACTTGACAGAGCCTTGAAATAGATTGTTCTTCAATCATTGGTTCTGATTATGTCAGTTCTTGAGTGACGTAAATTCTTTCTGCTTCAGATGCTGTTGTCATAGCTTCTTGAGGTCTTTTAGCTTCTGAGTCCTTCAGAGCCTTGTTTTATCCTCAGAGTCACTTTCTTCAGCATTCAAAATTCAAGCTTTTGATGAACAGTGTCGTGCTTTCAGAGCTTGTTTTGACTGGCTTCTCTGCTACTATTCATAGTGCTTCTGAATGAATTTTAACTTATAATTCTGCACACTAGAATAATCATTAGTAATACAAATTGCAATTTCAATACTTTGTTATCATCAAAACTACTTAAAATCTTAGAGGTTCATGTCAGACCCACTTTGTTCCAACAGATTTCGGCGTATGGCTCGTCTCGATTGGATAGAGGATGAGCGAGTTATGGCCATTTTATTTGAAAGGAAAAACTTGTAACTTGTGGCGCAAGTAAACTTTTATTTTTGTGAAAATTTTCAAAGAATTTTTGGGTTGTTTTCAAATGGTTTTAGTATGTGAAAATTGATTGCCTTGGAGTTAGGAATCAAAGTGTTTCTTAGTTTGTTTTGAAACGAAAATATTTTCGCGTAGCGAGAAATAGTGCAATTAAATTTGGGAATTTTTAATCGCTATAAGGGGGACTCGAAATCACTATCCGAGAGTGTTAGAAAGTACCTTAAGCCTCTCTAGAACTTAGAGAATGAGTTTCGTTTCGATAGGATACGTTGGGAGTATTTATTGATTGTACGCTGCTTAATTTTAGGAAGCGCGAGTTGTAGAATTATGCGAGAAAAGTTAACGGAAGCTTGCTGAGGTAAGGGCATCACTTTATTTCTGTCTTTTCACTGAGTTATAACATGTTTGTTGGTTATTTTCGGTGATGCGTGTTTGTGTGTTTGGCATGTATGTGTTATGTATTCTCGTGATGAGAAAGTGTTTACAATACGTGCGTTGTTTTACATATGATTGGAGATGTATGTATGAACATGTGGGTGAATACATATGATTGGAAATGTATGTATGTTTGTTGTGGTTTGTTACATATGATTGGATATGTATGTATGTTGTTGGGATGGTTTACATATGCTAGGGAGGTATGTATTTGTTGCATTAGTATACATGGGGAATCGTATGCTCATGCATTGCTAGTGCGTGGTGATTGGGAGAGCCACGAGGTGCGGTGATCGGGAGAGCCCACTCTAATCCTTTGTAGTGATCGGGAGAGCTACGGGATTTTATTTAGTTCGATACGTGGTGATCGGGAGAGCCATGGGGTGCGGTGATCGGGAGAGCCCACTCTAATCCTTGTAGTGATCGGGAGAGCTACGGGATTTTATTGATATTGTTAGTAGGGGATGGATCTACGATTCCGGAGCTCATGCATTTTGTGGTAGCTAGGGTTAGTACCACGCATTGTAGAGGTTGCATTATAGGCTATGTGTGCATTGCTTATATGATTCCGTTGGTGGGAGTTGTTTTGGTGGTTAAGAGCTTTCTCTTGTGTTTGTGGAATTATTGTTATGTGTACAATCTTTCGCACCGGTTATATATATATATATAATTTTATTTTGTGGTGACCCTTTCTTTCATTTGCGGGCTCATCCCACCCAGATGATGGGTTAGGTCGTGGTGACGACGGTGGCTGTTCCAGGCCCCAGTGAGATGTTGGAGCTTTGGCTTAGTTAGACTATGCGCCGGTGTGGGTTGTACACCGTGATTTTTGGGTTTAGACATAGGATTCTAACTTGTTCTGTTGTAAGTATTTGAATACTTAGACTTGGACTGTAATTATTCAGGAATACACTTTGCTTGTCGAAGCACCTTATGGTAATGAGTTCTTTTGTATATTTGAATGCCGGCTCATTTAAAATATTCTATGCGCACTCTAAGTGTTAGTTGAAAAGAAAAAAAATATTGACTTTTCTGGCCCTTGAAAAACGGGCTGTAACATTTAAAAAAAAAAAATTAATCTACATAAAATCTGATAAAAGGAATTTTAGGCTCAACATATATATATGCACCGATCCTTTGTCAGAGTTAAGTTCAAATTTCAACATTGATAATATTGAAATTTTAATCTTGCACCACTACAAAAAAAACGCTTGTTAGTGGGAGTTTTTTAGCGGAGGTTTAACAAAACCCCCACAAATTGGGAGAGAGAAAAAATAAAATATAAAAAACATTTTCACTTAGCGCGTCTAGAAGATTCATTTGCCCTCTTTTTACTTTACTTTTCCCTCTTTGCTTCCAATTTTTCTTCTTTTTCTCTGCAATTCTCCCTCGATCTCTCGCTTGTTGTTCATCAATCTCGTAACTAATTCATCAATTTCAGTCAAAATCACTCTCTTTCTCACTTGCCATTCTCACTCTGTTCATTCACTCGCCGTTGCCGTTCATCACACGCTTTCGCCGATCATCAAACGTCGTTTCTGTTCATCACTCTCCGTCGCCGAGCACCACATGCCATCACCGTTCATCATTCGCCGTTCTCTCACTCGCACGCACCTCAAAAACCTTCGCGGTTCATCAGTCTCACGCATCTCTCACGAGGTTCAATAGTTACATTGTGATCTCAAATTTGTTGTATGTTCAATTTACTTATTATTGATTTATTATTGAATTTTAGTTCATTGGTTCAAATGGTAATGCAATTTAGGTGTAGTGTTCAATTGATTTGTTATTGTATTTTAGTTCAATTTACCGAAATGATGAAGTATGATTTTGAAGTATTATTGTTGGTTGATATATTTTCCAAAACTGAATAAGATATGATTCAATTTAGGTATAGTATTATTGTTGGAACTGTCTATAGAGGAAAGCTTAATGATGGAACTATTGTTGTCGTGAAGCGTGCAAAGAATATATAGCACAGCATAATGTCTATCTTCTCACAATTTGTAATCTCCATAACATGTTCCATTTGTGACTTTAATTAGATAATGAAAATATGTATTTGATTAGAAACTAAAGCTCTGTGTTTGGATAGCTTAATTAAGTGCTTATGTTACATATAAACTATTTGTACAGTAAAAGATAAAATAAAGGCATAGCTATAAGCTGTTTTCATAAGTTGTCTTGAAAATCTTATGAAAATAAGCTGAAAAATAGCTTATGAACATGTCAAAAGCTAAAAAATAGCTTATGAGAAGCTTATTGGTTGTTGAGTAGCTGCTAATGGGAATCTTAGAGAACATTTAGATGGTAAGTTTTGTTCTATGACTCATTTATTACATGTAAAATGAAATTTAACTAGATTTTAGTTATTCAAGCGATTTGTAGCGGAGTTAATGGAGCCCTAAGAATTATTAAACACTGCAATGTACTCTGTAACACTAATAATTAGAAAACCGAAAAAACACTGCATAACTCTTAAGAATTGAATAACCGAAAAAACTCAAGTTGGCACAATCGGTCGAACTTTGTGAGACTGAGATCAATCATTTGTCTGCCGTATCTTTACATGTTGAATGTATATTGTACCAACATGGACTTGTGCAGTGTATAACTGTAGATGTTATTCAATAATGCAGCATTGAGATGCAATGTCTTTGTAATATAGTGCAAAGGCGATGTCTTGACTTGATCCTCTTTGGCACAATTAGCACAAGAACTCCATCTGGTATTTTGGAGGATGATTAAATTGTCTCATTTCAGTCCAATTGGATGGTAATTTGTTCTAAACATAAATGTTATGCTGGTTGTGGCATATACTTAATAATGGCCTTTAGGTTTTCTATTTTAGATGAGTGTCCTTCTCTATTTTTTTGTTAATCAATTTTTTCAGGGCAAGAAAATTGCTCCAGTTCTTCATTTTTGGTTGTGTCGGGTGCATCTTATCTCTTCTCTAAATTTGACATATATCTTATTTTTTGTTTGACGTAATGGATCTTTGAAGTTTGAATGCTATTTTCTTTGTTATTTGAAATACTTCTTATTATGCACTCAAATAAATAGAATTTATGTTTGAATTTTAAATTTAAGCCTTATTTGCAATGCATAGCTTATAGCTTATTGTCGTTATAAAATTATCACAGATAGATGTATGTGCCTATATATTAATATCAATTGAATCACTCAGCCTGAGTTCAAAATATTCCTAATTGTATTGTCAATTTCTTTGTTAGAACAAACTACGGAGAAATAAGCCGAGAACCAGAGAAGTATTTCTAAGAGGTATTAACTTGATAAGAAGAAATGCGCAGAGGCAATTACCAATTTACAGGAAAAAGTAAAGGTAAATGAAAAAGAATGATGTTTAGAGTTGCACATGAATTTGTGTTGGGTAAATTGAACTTTTCTTTGGCTGAGTTCCGAGTTCTTGATAACCCGAGGCATTAAATAGATCAATATATTTATTTGCTAATTAATTTCATGTTAAAATTATGCATTATAGTATTTATGTTCACATGTTTATTAACACTAATCAACTTCAATTTCACTTCTACATGTTTTTGGTTTTATTATTAAAATCTTCTAACTTTTATGCTTTTTGTTTGTTTGAATTATTTGAATTTGCTTGTGAACTGTTTAATGTAGTGTTCGATTTGAGATGAATGCATGTCAATTTGTTAATTAACCTTTTCATTACCTGCATTGCCATGGCAGATACGTTGAAGCCTTCTCATCTCGGTCTTGATCATGAGGCGCAACTTGTACGAACTTATAGACAATCTATGAATGGTGCTAATGGACCTACTGAGGTTCCAGCTATTAAGTACATTCACCTTCATGAGTGTGACAAGTTCTCTGTAAGGATTTTGATTCTTTCTGTTTTTTACAATTTGTTAATTTTTACTCTATCTGGATAGATTCTTGCTTGGATTGGACCTTTAATTTTAGATTCACAAGGGCTAAAGTTGATTTTTTTTTTTTTCCCGGCAGATTGGAATTTTTTGTATGTCTCCTGGTTCTGTGATTCCACTTCATGATCATCCTAGAATGACTGTTTTAAGCAAGGTTCTCTATGGTTAGTTGCAAGTGAAAGCATTTGATTGGGTTGAGTTGCTTGCGTCATGTGATATGTCCCAAGGTGACACTCCTTACTGTATTGACTTATGATTCAGTCTTTATTACAAATGTTTGCGATTGCAAATGCGGTTACACTGCAATCCTTGATATTGGGAGAAATTGTTGACAAATGAGGTTGTTGTGGCTGTAATAATAGTCCTCAAACCCTTAACATTATGGTCGCAATTTAAAACTGCGTACATTGGATTATGGGTTAGTCTTTGACTTGAAATTATGAATTAGTCCCTACTGTCTCTGTCTCTGCCTGATAGATTAATCTTTTCATTGACACCGCCACTAGTTTTCTGCTCTATAATTTGCGTTGAAATTGAAATCTATTAGGAGACATCATATGATTCAAGTGGATTGTACAGAAATGTTAGGCATCAAATTGTTTTCTCAGTATTTCACATAATTAATATTGCCAAGTTCTTTGACTAGTTTTCTTTGAATCTGTTTGGTATGGCTATTAATTAATTGTACAGGCTATGATAAATTATGGCTGTGAATGTTGATTATGCCATGTTTTTCTAGCTTACCTTTTTAGATTATTACTGTGACTTGGTTATATTTGGTGATGTTAATACCTTCCTTAGACATGCGAATTATTATGATTTCTTATTTCAATGGATTATGCTAGTTCTTATTGGACTCTAATTTGTTTAATCTCTGCTTGTTCAGGTTGTGTCATATTGATGATTGCTATATCCAATTCCTCTATCAATAGCCAAAATGGTTTGTGAAGCTTGTTGGCACAAATGAATTCCTACTTTTGAAATACTTTAAAATATATTACTATTATGAATTTTGAAATGTATTACTATATTTTATCTATCAAGAATTATGAGTTTTATTATTGGATTTCAATGAAAAATTGAGTATTTTGATATTTTAATTTTTTTTTACCTAAATTATTGTATTGCGGGGGTTTAAAACCTCCACTAAACAACCGCCTCAGTTTTAAGGGGGTTTTCAACAGGATACCAGAGGTCAACCAAAACTCCCGCAAATAATTTGTGGGAAGCTTTTAAGCGGCAGTTATCAAAACCCCCCCGCAAAACAATTTGCAGAGGTTGAAAACCCCCGCAAAATTGATAAAAAACCCCCGCAGTTTAGCACCTTTTTTTGTAGTGCATACACGTTGAAACTGATCATTATCCAGTAAATAATAAATATACGGAGGACAATAATGGCTTTGGATCATACTAATAACTAGCATTGCTAGTCGTTAAAGGCTGAAAATGGTTCAGTGCAGTCAACATTGTCACTATATCACAAAATATGAAATTAGTTAGATCCAAGTTGGTCAATGCAAGGAAATTGAAAGATTTTAAAAATTACCGTTTTTCAAAACCATGACGACTTTTATGATAAACATAAAGGTTAATAGATGTAAGACTCGACACAAAGAAACACAACTCAAAATGGGATAGCTGTTAGAATTGACATTTATTGCTAATTGTTGAATGTGTAGGTCTTATGTGTACGAATACAATTTAAATTCTTTTTAAGAAGTTGGGGCTCAATATATAGCACCCAAACACACAAGATCTGTAAGACCCAAGATTTTACTGTGCGGTTTTCCTAAGGAACTTTAGCGACGGCTAAGTTTTAGGGTTTTTACTAGAACGGTTTTGTGTGTATCGTCGTAAAAATGAGATTTTGTGCTGAAACGGAGCCTGTTTTGTGCTCGAGCGCTGGAAAGGCACAGACTTTCGGGTCGAAATCCTCTTTTGAGTATGAGAAGGTTTCTGTGAAGTCAGAATAACGAGTTTTAGATAATTCATGTTTTTGTAAAAACGAGTAGGAATTTACCCGCTGATGTAAAATTTTACTGCGTCTGTTTTAAGTGAGGTTTCGGATGGAAGTTTCATATATCTGCGTGAGTTAGAATATGTCCTGAGATTAATTTTCTAAGGTATGGAAGAAAATTACAGTCGCGGAAAAGGATTCGACGATAAGTTTTGGAATTGTTTAACAATAGACGTTCTTTCCGTAAGTTTTCTGTTTTTGTGAGTTTCGTTCGTCGCGATGCGCGAGAACTGAACATGCGTTTAGTTGTAAGAGGTTGTGGGAAATATCTTGTGAGGATAGACTTGGATTTGATCCAATGGCTAGGATTTAGTCTTGCAACTTTTTACTATTTGATCCAAAGGCCATAAGTTAGCAAGACCATTACTTAAGGAGACTTTTGGTCTCATTGTGACTTAGACAAAAATCACAAATTCACTTCTTCTTTCTCTATTTGGCCGTGGCCTTCTTCTCCACCTTTCCATCTTGAGAAATTTTGCATTCCTTCACCAAATCATCCCATTTCAAGCTTGTTAGATCAAAGGAGTATTGCAAGGAATCATCTCCTAAGGTAACTAAACCTACTCCTTGCTCTTATTTGGCTAAACTCTTAGAGTTTTATGAATTTTTAGTTTGTGTTCTTGAGAGGGTTTTGTGAGAAATGAATCATAAATGATGTTTGTTCCATAGAAGTTGTTCATGAGTGAATATCTAGTGTATTTAAGCTTAGTTGTTTTGATTTCCATGGGTTGATGAGATTCTCATGAGATTTTTGGGCTAGGGTTTTGATAAAAAAATTTCTATTGATCAAGAACATGAGTTGTGGTTTGGTGATTGTGAAAATGATGTTATTTTTGAGCTTTTAAGAGAATTGGATATGTGAAAAATGATTTTGTTTTAAGAGACAAGAAAAATAATAATTTCTATGTTCATGAGAGTTTTGGAAAACTCTTAGGGTTTTTGATTGGTGTTGTGAAAAGGTTTTGATTGTTAAGTTTAATAATTTTAGGAACTAAATGAATTATTCTATGGTTTTGAAATGAAATTTTTTGGGAGCTAGCCACATTTGTTGTTTTGGCCGTGGCATGTGTGTGTTTGTGTCCATGATGTTTCAAATTTTTAAGTCCTATGGGAAGGCAATGAATCATGGTTTAAAAGGAATGTCTAATGAGGTTTTGTTTGGAAATGGAAATTAGTAACTTGTGTTTTAATTAAACAAGTTAATTGGTAAAGTTTTGAAAAGTGTTATGCTTTGATTTGAAATGGTTTTGGTATAAGAGCTTGATCACTTTTGAGTTGTTTTTAAGAAGTTAGTAATGGTTTAAGTATTTTAATTATGTTTGGTTTTAGAAAACAATGTTTTTGGGGTGGTTTCATTCTGGTCGAAATTTAGAAGGGTATTCTGGTCATTTTAAAATTGTTTTCGTGTCCTAGAAAGTTAACAATTTGATCCGTCTTTTCGAGACGAAGATTTCGGTGTATGGCTCGTCTCGATCAGATAAAGAATGAGCGAGTTATGGCCATTTTATTTGAAAGGAAAAACTTGTAACTTGTGGCGCAAGTAAACTTTTATTTTTGTGAAAATTTTCAAAGAGTTTTTGGGTTGTTTTCAAATGGTTTTAGTATGTGAAAATTGATTGCCTTGGAGTTAGGAATCAAGTGTTTCTTAGTTTGTTTTGAAACGAAAATATTTTCGCGTAGCGAGAAATAGTGCAATTAACTTTGGGAATTTTTAATCACTATGGGGAGGACTCGAAATCACTATCCGAGAGTGTTAGAAAGTACCTTAAGTCTCTCTAGAACTTAGAGAATGAGTTTCGTTTCGATAGGATACGTTGAGAGTATTTTATTGATATTACGCTGCTTATATTTTAGGAAGCGCGAGTTGTAGAATTATGCGAGAAAAGTTAACGGAAGCTTGCTGAGGTAAGGGCTCCACTTTATTTCTGTCTTTTCACTGGTTAATAACATGCTTGGTTATTTTCTGTGATGTGCTGTGTTGTGATTGGCATGTATGTATTATGTATTCTCGTGATGAGAAAGTGTTTATAATATGTGCGTTGTTTACATATGATTGGGAATATATGTATGAACATGGGATTGAATACATATGATTGGAAATATATGTATGTTGTTGTGGTTGTAATTACATATGCTTGTATGATATGTAAATGTTGCATTAGCATATATGGGGAAGCGTATGCTCATGCATTTCATGGTTGCGTGTACGGTGTGGTGATCGGGAGAGCCATGGGGTGCGGTGATCGGGAGAGCCCACTCTAATCCTTTGTAGTGATCGGGAGAGCTACGGGATTTTATTTAGTTCGATACGTGGTGATCGGGAGAGCCATGGGGTGCGGTGATCGGGAGAGCCCACTCTAATCCTTGTAGTGATCGGGAGAGCTACGGGATTTTATTGATATTGTTAGTAGGGGATGGACCTACGATTCCGGAACTCATGCATTGTGGTAGCTAGGGTTAGTACCACGCATTGTAGAGGTTGCACTATAGGCTATGTGTGCATTGCTTATATGAACCCGTTGGTGGGAATTGCTTTGGTGGTTAAGAGCTTTCTCTTGTGTATGTGGAATTATTGTTATGTGTACAATCTTTCGCACCGATTATATATATACATACTTTTATTTTGTGGTGACCCTTTCTTTCATTTGCGGGCTCATCCCACCCAGATGATGGGTTAGGTCGTGGTGACGACGGTGGCTGTTCCAGGCCACAGTGAGAGGTTGGAGCTTTAGCTTAGTTAGACCATGCGCCGGTGTGGGTTGTACACCGTGCTTTTTGGGTTTAGGCATAGGATTCTAACTTGTTCTGTTGTAAGTATTTGAATACTTAGACTTGGATTGTAATTATTCAGGAATACACTTTGCTTGTCGAAGCACCTTATGGTAATGAGTTCTTTTGTATATTTGAATGCCGGCTCATTTAAAATCTTTTATGCGTAACTCTGATGTGTACAAAAAAAAAAGAATGCCTTTTCTGGCCTTGAAAAAAAACGGGCTGTTACAATTGGTATCAGAGCACGGCTTTAAATCTTCAAAGGGAAAGTGTATACTTGAGTCGTTAGTCCAGAGTCGGTTAGAACATAGCTAGAGTAGTGTCAGTTCTAGTGTTTGTTCTGTGTCGGGTTTCGAGTTAGTAACCGTTGAATGAGATTTTCTGTTGAGACTCAGAAATGTTTGGATAAAGGGAGTACAAGAGAAATAGATGGTATAGTTGGCAAGTGACAAGACTATGAGGAGTTGTAATCACCAACCGGAGGTAGGGATGGTATTATTTAAGTCGTGTGTGGAAAGAGATTCGAATGTGAGTAGACGGTTCGGCGTATTCACTGAGTTGCGGACTTATGGATATCGGTAGAGCGGAAAATTCTTCTATAGAGAAGACAACTTATTCAGAATATAATGGTTTTGGTGGTACCTGCCGTGGTGGCATTGTATTACTGTTGAATGATGTTCAACGGATGTTTCATGAGTGGAATCATGAGAGCTTGAACGATGTGTTTTGAGTGTTGTGTCTTACGACTTCGACCTTGTATTCGTAAGAGATCGAGGGAAACATTAAGAAAAACCTCGAAAGATTTGTGGAACCCTTGTGACTCGGAGGACATTGAGCATAAGCGGAATGAAGCATCGTTTAAGTTGGGTAAAGATGGTCTAAACCACCATCATGATTGTCGACTATTTATTGACAAATTGAGGAACTGATCATCCTTAGTCTCTTGTTGATAATAGACGGAGTCGTGTTGACTGGAAATGACTAGTTTTGCCGGTTTTGCTGGTGCGCAGAAAGTTTCGGTGTTTCTTTTTGGAGGGTAGCCAGTAACTGCTTCGCGTGAACCTAGGGAAATTGGCTATGTCGCGGAGGCGAAAGAGGTGACTTTGGAAATTTTTGTTTGTGGGCACGAGGATCTTTGGGAACTAGAGGTTGTGAACCTCTGTTGTGAGGTTAATTTTTGAGTGGTGAACTCGTTGAGAGTTGCGGTTGGTGCACGGTTGTGCCAGTGTGTTGGTGAGAGTATCTGTGTGACTTCACCCGGTGTTAGCATCTGTGTGGCTGCACCTAATCCTGAGGGATTTTGTCGTGTTGGTAATGGTAATAACTGGTTGGGTTGTTACTCTTGTTTTTAGTTTCGAGGACGAAACTTCTTTTTGGAGGGTAGTAATGTAAGACCCAAGATTTTACTGTGCGGTTTTCCTAAGGAACTTTAGCGACGGCTAAGTTTTAGGGTTTTTAGTAGAACGGTTTTGTGTGTATCGTCGTAAAAATGAGATTTTGTGCTGAAACGGAGCCTGTTTTGTGCTCGAGCGCTGGAAAGGCACAGACTTTCGGGTCGAAATCCTCTTTTGAGTATGAGAAGGTTTCTGTGAAGTCAGAATAACGAGTTTTAGATAATTCTTGTTTTTGTAAAAACGAGTAGGAATTTACCCGCTGATGTGAAATTTTACTGCGTCTGTTTTAAGTGAGGTTTCGGATGGAAGTTTCATATATCTGCGTGAGTTAGAATATGTCCTGAGATTAATTTTCTAAGGTATGGAAGAAAATTACAGTCGCGGAAAAGGATTCGACGATAAGTTTTGGAATTGTTTAACGATAGACGTTCTTTCCGTAAGTTTTCTGTTTTTGTGAGTTTCGTTCGTCGCGATGCGCGAGAACTGAACGTGCGTTTAGTTGTAAGAGGTTGTGGGAAATATCTTGTGAGGATAGACTTGGATTTGATCCAATGGCTAGGATTTAGTCTTGCAACTTTTTACTATTTGATCCAAAGGCCATAAGTTAGCAAGACCATTACTTAAGGAGACTTTTGGTCTCATTGTGACTTAGACAAAAATCACAAATTCACTTCTTCTTTCTCTATTTGGCCGTGGCCTTCTTCTCCACCTTTCCATCTTGAGAAATTTTGCATTCCTTCACCAAATCATCCCATTTCAAGCTTGTTAGATCAAAGGAGTATTGCAAGGAATCATCTCCTAAGGTAACTAAACCTACTCCTTGCTCTTATTTGGCTAAACTCTTAGAGTTTTATGAATTTTTAGTTTGTGTTCTTGAGAGGGTTTTGTGAGAAATGAATCATAAATGATGTTTGTTCCATAGAAGTTGTTCATGAGTGAATATCTAGTGTATTTAAGCTTAGTTGTTTTGATTTCCATGGGTTGATGAGATTCTCATGAGATTTTTGGGCTAGGGTTTTGATAAAAAAATTTCTATTGATCAAGAACATGAGTTGTGGTTTGGTGATTGTGAAAATGATGTTATTTTTGAGCTTTTAAGAGAATTGGATATGTGAAAAATGATTTTGTTTTAAGAGACAAGAAAAATAATAATTTCTATGTTCATGAGAGTTTTGGAAAACTCTTAGGGTTTTTGATTGGTGTTGTGAAAAGGTTTTGATTGTTAAGTTTAATAATTTTAGGAACTAAATGAATTATTCTATGGTTTTGAAATGAAATTTTTTGGGAGCTAGCCACATTTGTTGTTTTGGCCGTGGCATGTGTGTGTTTGTGTCCATGATGTTTCAAATTTTTAAGTCCTATGGGAAGGCAATGAATCATGGTTTAAAAGGAATGTCTAATGAGGTTTTGTTTGGAAATGGAAATTAGTAACTTGTGTTTTAATTAAACAAGTTAATTGGTAAAGTTTTGAAAAGTGTTATGCTTTGATTTGAAATGGTTTTGGTATAAGAGCTTGATCACTTTTGAGTTGTTTTTAAGAAGTTAGTAATGGTTTAAGTATTTTAATTATGTTTGGTTTTAGAAAACAATGTTTTTGGGGTGGTTTCATTCTGGTCGAAATTTAGAAGGGTATTCTGGTCATTTTAAAATTGTTTTCGTGTCCTAGAAAGTTAACAATTTGATCCGTCTTTTCGAGACGAAGATTTCGGTGTATGGCTCGTCTCGATCAGATAAAGAATGAGCGAGTTATGGCCATTTTATTTGAAAGGAAAAACTTGTAACTTGTGGCGCAAGTAAACTTTTATTTTTGTGAAAATTTTCAAAGAGTTTTTGGGTTGTTTTCAAATGGTTTTAGTATGTGAAAATTGATTGCCTTGGAGTTAGGAATCAAGTGTTTCTTAGTTTGTTTTGAAACGAAAATATTTTCGCGTAGCGAGAAATAGTGCAATTAACTTTGGGAATTTTTAATCACTATGGGGAGGACTCGAAATCACTATCCGAGAGTGTTAGAAAGTACCTTAAGTCTCTCTAGAACTTAGAGAATGAGTTTCGTTTCGATAGGATACGTTGAGAGTATTTTATTGATATTACGCTGCTTATATTTTAGGAAGCGCGAGTTGTAGAATTATGCGAGAAAAGTTAACGGAAGCTTGCTGAGGTAAGGGCTCCACTTTATTTCTGTCTTTTCACTGGTTAATAACATGCTTGGTTATTTTCTGTGATGTGCTGTGTTGTGATTGGCATGTATGTATTATGTATTCTCGTGATGAGAAAGTGTTTATAATATGTGCGTTGTTTACATATGATTGGGAATATATGTATGAACATGGGATTGAATACATATGATTGGAAATATATGTATGTTGTTGTGGTTGTAATTACATATGCTTGTATGATATGTAAATGTTGCATTAGCATATATGGGGAAGCGTATGCTCATGCATTTCATGGTTGCGTGTACGGTGTGGTGATCGGGAGAGCCATGGGGTGCGGTGATCGGGAGAGCCCACTCTAATCCTTTGTAGTGATCGGGAGAGCTACGGGATTTTATTTAGTTCGATACGTGGTGATCGGGAGAGCCATGGGGTGCGGTGATCGGGAGAGCCCACTCTAATCCTTGTAGTGATCGGGAGAGCTACGAGATTTTTTTGATATTGTTAGTAGGGGATGGACCTACGATTCCGGAACTCATGCATTGTGGTAGCTAGGGTTAGTACCACGCATTGTAGAGGTTGCACTATAGGCTATGTGTGCATTGCTTATATGAACCCGTTGGTGGGAATTGCTTTGGTGGTTAAGAGCTTTCTCTTGTGTATGTGGAATTATTGTTATGTGTACAATCTTTCGCACCGATTATATATATACATACTTTTATTTTGTGGTGACCCTTTCTTTCATTTGCGGGCTCATCCCACCCAGATGATGGGTTAGGTCGTGGTGACGACGGTGGCTGTTCCAGGCCCCAGTGAGAGGTTGGAGCTTTAGCTTAGTTAGACCATGCGCCGGTGTGGGTTGTACACCGTGCTTTTTGGGTTTAGGCATAGGATTCTAACTTGTTCTGTTGTAAGTATTTGAATACTTAGACTTGGATTGTAATTATTCAGGAATACACTTTGCTTGTCGAAGCACCTTATGGTAATGAGTTCTTTTGTATATTTGAATGCCGGCTCATTTAAAATCTTTTATGCGTAACTCTGATGTGTACAAAAAAAAAAGAATGCCTTTTCTGGCCTTGAAAAAAAACGGGCTGTTACAATTGGTATCAGAGCACGGCTTTAAATCTTCAAAGGGAAAGTGTATACTTGAGTCGTTAGTCCAGAGTCGGTTAGAACATAGCTAGAGTAGTGTCAGTTCTAGTGTTTGTTCTGTGTCGGGTTTCGAGTTAGTAACCGTTGAATGAGATTTTCTGTTGAGACTCAGAAATGTTTGGATAAAGGGAGTACAAGAGAAATAGATGGTATAGTTGGCAAGTGACAAGACTATGAGGAGTTGTAATCACCAACCGGAGGTGGGGATGGTATTATTTAAGTCGTGTGTGGAAAGAGATTTGTATGTGAGTAGACGGTTCGGCGTATTCACTGAGTTGCGGACTTATGGATATCGGTAGAGCGGAAAATTCTTCTATAGAGAAGACAACTTGTTCGGAATATAATGGTTTTGGTGGTACCTGCCGTGGTGGCATTGTATTACTGTTGAATGATGTTCAACGGATGTTTCATGAGTGGAATCATGAGAGCTTGAACGATGTGTTTTGAGTGTTGTGTCTTACGACTTCGACCTTGTATTCGTAAGAGATCGAGGGAAACATTAAGAAAAACCTCGAAAGATTTGTGGAACCCTTGTGACTCGGAGGACATTGAGCATAAGCGGAATGAAGCATCGTTTAAGTTGGGTAAAGATGGTCTAAACCACCATCATGATTGTCGACTATTTATTGACAAATTGAGGAACTGATCATCCTTAGTCTCTTGTTGATAATAGACGGAGTCGTGTTGACTGGAAATGACTAGTTTTGCTGGTTTTGCTGGTGCGCAGAAAGTTTCGGTGTTTCTTTTTGGAGGGTAGCCAGTAACTGCATCGCGTGAACCTAGGGAAATTGGCTATGTCGCGGAGGCGAAAGAGGTGACTTTGGAAATTTTTGTTTGTGGGCACGAGGATCTTTGGGAACTAGAGGTTGTGAACCTCTGTTGTGAGGTTAATTTTTGAGTGGTGAACTCGTTGAGAGTTGCGGTTGGTGCACGGTTGTGCCAGTGTGTTGGTGAGAGTATCTGTGTGACTTCACCCGGTGTTAGCATCTGTGTGGCTGCACCTAATCCTGAGGGATTTTGTCGTGTTGGTAATGGTAATAACTGGTTGGGTTGTTACTCTTGTTTTTAGTTTCGAGGACGAAACTTCTTTTTGGAGGGTAGTAATGTAAGACCCAAGATTTTACTGTGCGGTTTTCCTAAGGAACTTTAGCGACGGCTAAGTTTTAGGGTTTTTAGTAGAACGGTTTTGTGTGTATCGTCGTAAAAATGAGATTTTGTGCTGAAACGGAGCCTGTTTTGTGCTCGAGCGCTGCAAAGGCACAGACTTTCGGGTCGAAATCCTCTTTTGAGTATGAGAAGGTTTCTGTGAAGTCAGAATAACGAGTTTTAGATAATTCTTGTTTTTGTAAAAACGAGTAGGAATTTACCCGCTGATGTGAAATTTTACTGCGTCTGTTTTAAGTGAGGTTTCGGATGGAAGTTTCATATATCTGCGTGAGTTAGAATATGTCCTGAGATTAATTTTCTAAGGTATGGAAGAAAATTACAGTCGCGGAAAAGGATTCGACGATAAGTTTTGGAATTGTTTAACGATAGACGTTCTTTCCGTAAGTTTTCTGTTTTTGTGAGTTTCGTTCGTCGCGATGCGCGAGAACTGAACGTGCGTTTAGTTGTAAGAGGTTGTGGGAAATATCTTGTGAGGATAGACTTGGATTTGATCCAATGGCTAGGATTTAGTCTTGCAACTTTTTACTATTTGATCCAAAGGCCATAAGTTAGCAAGACCATTACTTAAGGAGACTTTTGGTCTCATTGTGACTTAGACAAAAATCACAAATTCACTTCTTCTTTCTCTATTTGGCCGTGGCCTTCTTCTCCACCTTTCCATCTTGAGAAATTTTGCATTCCTTCACCAAATCATCCCATTTCAAGCTTGTTAGATCAAAGGAGTATTGCAAGGAATCATCTCCTAAGGTAACTAAACCTACTCCTTGCTCTTATTTGGCTAAACTCTTAGAGTTTTATGAATTTTTAGTTTGTGTTCTTGAGAGGGTTTTGTGAGAAATGAATCATAAATGATGTTTGTTCCATAGAAGTTGTTCATGAGTGAATATCTAGTGTATTTAAGCTTAGTTGTTTTGATTTCCATGGGTTGATGAGATTCTCATGAGATTTTTGGGCTAGGGTTTTGATAAAAAAATTTCTATTGATCAAGAACATGAGTTGTGGTTTGGTGATTGTGAAAATGATGTTATTTTTGAGCATTTAAGAGAATTGGATATGTGAAAAATGATTTTGTTTTAAGAGACAAGAAAAATAATAATTTCTATGTTCATGAGAGTTTTGGAAAACTCTTAGGGTTTTTGATTGGTGTTGTGAAAAGGTTTTGATTGTTAAGTTTAATAATTTTAGGAACTAAATGAATTATTCTATGGTTTTGAAATGAAATTTTTTGGGAGCTAGCCACATTTGTTGTTTTGGCCGTGGCATGTGTGTGTTTGTGTCCATGATGTTTCAAATTTTTAAGTCCTATGGGAAGGCAATGAATCATGGTTTAAAAGGAATGTCTAATGAGGTTTTGTTTGGAAATGGAAATTAGTAACTTGTGTTTTAATTAAACAAGTTAATTGGTAAAGTTTTGAAAAGTGTTATGCTTTGATTTGAAATGGTTTTGGTATAAGAGCTTGATCACTTTTGAGTTGTTTTTAAGAAGTTAGTAATGGTTTAAGTATTTTAATTATGTTTGGTTTTAGAAAACAATGTTTTTGGGGTGGTTTCATTCTGGTCGAAATTTAGAAGGGTATTCTGGTCATTTTAAAATTGTTTTCGTGTCCTAGAAAGTTAACAATTTGATCCGTCTTTTCGAGACGAAGATTTCGGTGTATGGCTCGTCTCGATCAGATAAAGAATGAGCGAGTTATGGCCATTTTATTTGAAAGGAAAAACTTGTAACTTGTGGCGCAAGTAAACTTTTATTTTTGTGAAAATTTTCAAAGAGTTTTTGGGTTGTTTTCAAATGGTTTTAGTATGTGAAAATTGATTGCCTTGGAGTTAGGAATCAAGTGTTTCTTAGTTTGTTTTGAAACGAAAATATTTTCGCGTAGCGAGAAATAGTGCAATTAACTTTGGGAATTTTTAATCACTATGGGGAGGACTCGAAATCACTATCCGAGAGTGTTAGAAAGTACCTTAAGTCTCTCTAGAACTTAGAGAATGAGTTTCGTTTCGATAGGATACGTTGAGAGTATTTTATTGATATTACGCTGCTTATATTTTAGGAAGCGCGAGTTGTAGAATTATGCGAGAAAAGTTAACGGAAGCTTGCTGAGGTAAGGGCTCCACTTTATTTCTGTCTTTTCACTGGTTAATAACATGCTTGGTTATTTTCTGTGATGTGTTGTGTTGTGATTGGCATGTATGTATTATGTATTCTCGTGATGAGAAAGTGTTTATAATATGTGCGTTGTTTACATATGATTGGGAATATATGTATGAACATGGGATTGAATACATATGATTGGAAATATATGTATGTTGTTGTGGTTGTAATTACATATGCTTGTATGATATGTAAATGTTGCATTAGCATATATGGGGAAGCGTATGCTCATGCATTTCATGGTTGCGTGTACGGTGTGGTGATCGGGAGAGCCATGGGGTGCGGTGATCGGGAGAGCCCACTCTAATCCTTTGTAGTGATCGGGAGAGCTACGGGATTTTATTTAGTTCGATACGTGGTGATCGGGAGAGCCATGGGGTGCGGTGATCGGGAGAGCCCACTCTAATCCTTGTAGTGATCGGGAGAGCTACGGGATTTTATTGATATTGTTAGTAGGGGATGGACCTACGATTCCGGAACTCATGCATTGTGGTAGCTAGGGTTAGTACCACGCATTGTAGAGGTTGCATTATAGGCTATGTGTGCATTGCTTATATGAACCCGTTGGTGGGAATTGCTTTGGTGGTTAAGAGCTTTCTCTTGTGTATGTGGAATTATTGTTATGTGTACAATCTTTCGCACCGATTATATATATACATACTTTTATTTTGTGGTGACCATTTCTTTTATTTGCGGGCTCATCCCACCCAGATGATGGGTTAGGTCGTGGTGACGACGGTGGCTGTTCCAGGCCCCAGTGAGAGGTTGGAGCTTTAGCTTAGTTAGACCATGCGCCGGTGTGGGTTGTACACCGTGCTTTTTGGGTTTAGGCATAGGATTCTAACTTGTTCTGTTGTAAGTATTTGAATACTTAGACTTGGATTGTAATTATTCAGGAGTACACTTTGCTTGTCGAAGCACCTTATGGTAATGAGTTCTTTTGTATATTTGAATGCCGGCTCATTTAAAATCTTTTATGCGTAACTCTGATGTGTACAAAAAAAAAAAGAATGCCTTTTCTGGCCTTGAAAAAAAACGGGCTGTTACAAGATCGAGAGCATGCAGTGTAGTTGAGGTATAACGAATAGTCAAAATCTTTTACACAAATGTAGCAAAACGCTTCGTAATGAATTTTTTTTTGTAGACTGCAATATAAGGCAGGAATAATTTTTCAAAGATACTTCAATCTTGGGGATAAATGCAAGTTTGAACGTTGTATTTGGTGTTTGGGAACAAAAATGATAAAATGTGAAGTATAATGCAATTGGGCAATATAATTGAACACCAAACCCAACGTTCAAACTTGTATTTGAAATTCCTGGCACGCTATGCACGATGTGCGATACGATGTGCTAAGCACCTTAACAGATCTATACCGCAGTAGTAAAATAATGAAGCATAAAACAAATAAAGAAGACAGAGTATTTGATAACCCAGTTCGGCGAACCTACGTCTGTGGGATACCAATCCAGGAAGGAATATCACTATAATAGCCCTAGTTCTAAGTTACCAGCAAACACCCCGTTTACAACTTACAACCTAGGCACTACCAATGATTCTTCAACCTAGGAACTCCTAGATCAGAGATCCCATCTCACTCCCTTACAACCTTACAGACAGCAAGGATTTTCACACCACAAAAACACAGAAGGTTTTGGAGACACACTCCTAAAACTACATACTCATACCTAAAGGCTTAGAGTGTTGAAACTACTAAAATGTCCTTACTCCGTACTTCAAAGCTTAGGAGAGGATCACACCAATTACAACTCAAAATGACACAGTCCTAAACTTGTATCAATGAGACACAAGAAAGGCTCACAAATAACACACACGCAAAACCTAAGTTCTAGACTCAATCACAACAACGGCGTGAACGACAACTGAATTAGGTTTAGCTCCTTCCTTAAATACTTCAGACAGTTCTTCCTTGATTCAGAAAAGATATGGGCATGATTTGTTTGACCCAAGCCATTACTCCTTATTAATTAAAAGAGATTCTCTACAGAAATATTCTTCACGGAGATTCTCTACAAAAACATTCTTGACCAGGATCTGAAGCATTAAATGATGATCCTCATAATTACTCTGATTAAATGCGCCATACAAGATTCATGAGAGAGAAACAATAATACCATAAATAGAACAAGCGCGCGAACACTTCTCGTGAGATGATACGATGTTGAGGCATCATATCGCACATCCTGTTTCAAGGTTTATTTTACCAAAAATGCAGCCAATACCAAAGACTCAACAAACTCCCCATTTGGCAAATTTTTGGCTAAAACAAATTATGACCATATAGACAATACTTAAACAGATACTACACCTACTCTTCTTTATTCAGTGTCAGTTCCAACAGAATAAATCAACTTTGCCAGCCCAGTAGCTATATGTGAAGAGTGGGTAGTGGGAACCCAGTTTACAGTACCTATTCTATTAAGCACAGCATACTTTACAGAAAGCATGCAGGAAGGAACCTTACCTTTCAATGGCCACACTTTGACTTGATTGGCAGTGATAGTTTTACACACTTCATTGTTGGTGATTGCTACCTCAGAGTAACCATCTTCCTTTCTACCAAGAAACCTGTTGATAACAACTGGAGAGAACTCCACACATTTACCTCTGACATAGACCTTCTGATACTCTTTGCTAAGTGGATTGTCACAATCCTCAACAATATTAACAATAAATTCTTTCACCAATTTTGCATAGCAGCTTCCTAAACCACTAACAGTTTTCATCAGGCCAGCCTGCTCTATTAAATCAATTACCTCTTTGCATTCTAGAGTTTCATCAGACAGCTCTCTTTCCAGACCAATTCTCCTAGCATACACATACTTCCACTTTGCAGCACTGTCAATGAAGTGGAAAGACACATTGTCTATAGGCACATCAGGAACATTAGGTGGAATAAATCTCCCAGCAACTCTTCTTTTTGTAGACACGATGCTTGGAGCATCCTCTTCAACATCTTCACCAGATGCAGCAGCAACAATTTTCTTCCTCTTTGGTGTCTTTTTCTTTGGAGAGGAAGTGATGTTTGGAACATCTTCTTCAACATCATAATCTGAGTCACTCAGACTTATTATTTTTCTCTTGGATGATTGTTTCTTTTGTTTAACAAGGATCTCAACTCTGCTAGATCTTCTGACAGGTCCTATCATCTTTTTCTTTGGAGATTTTGTAGCCTCAGCTGCTACCTTCTTTTTCTTTGTTGCTTCAGCTGCAACCTCAGTCTCTTTGCCCTTTCTTTCTCTTAATTTGTTTCCTACACCAGTTTTACCACTCTTTTTCTTAGAGACACCAAAAGTCTTCACAATCACCAAATCTTCTTCACCTGACATAGCTTTGTCGGTGTGTTCATCAACATTAGCATCTTCTTCCATAACTTCATCAGCAATCACATGGTCAACATCATCCTCAACATCCTCTTCCACATCAGTCACAGGTTGAGCTTGTGCCAAGGATGTTGGAGCATCCGACACAGCATTGGCGTTAGGAACAACATTTGCCAATGAGTTAAGAGTATCTTCAGCACTTTTCAAATTTAACTGATCTTCATCAACTCCATCATCATTTGGAGAGTTTGGAACAGTGTTCTTCATCTCTTCAGATTCCACAGCGATTTCCCCTTTTTCAATATTTAGGGATTTAGGAAAAATTTCCTCAGCAGTTGCGATTTCAACATTGGGAGTAGGTGTTGCGACATCAGATGCAACATTTGTACTCGCAGTGCCCTGATCATCAAGATAGAGTTGTTGCATGTTGAAGTTAGAGGAGTATCTGGATTTGGATTTTTGAGATTTTGATTTCTGAGTGGTGTTAGTTTTGGATTTCTTTTTGGATTTTGGTTTGGGTGAGGGTGAAGGTTTCGATGTTTTGGGATTAAGAACAGAGGCAAACGAAGGGTGAACCATGGTGATAGTAACGGCGTCGGTGATGATATCAGAGGGTTGTGCGATAGAAACATCGATTTTTGATGGTTAGGTTTGGTTGGGAGAGGTGTTTGACGGTGAGTTTTGGTTGGATGATTGAGACATTGTTGTAGTGATGGTTTTGGGAAAATAGGATTGACAGAGAAGGCAAGTTTTGGGTTTGATGGAGAAGTTTGGAGAGGGAGTTGAGAAGTTGTATGAGTGAGTAAGTATATTTGGAAAGAAAATATTTGGAGAAGATTTGAAATAAAAATAACCAACCATATGTAGTGGCGTGTTTGGAGGGAGGTGAAGGCCATGATTGCCTTGATCAACGTGCAACATTTTAGTAGGAGAGATAAAAATAACTGCTGCATGCCACACCACTATTAACGGTAACTGCTATAACTCCTCATAGAGGCAAATTTCTAACTTGCCCCTTAGCTTCTCAAATTGTATCAAGTGCCTTAGTGAAAATATCTGCAACTTGTTCCTTTGTACCCACATGCTCCAGAGTCACAATTTTGTTCTCAACAAGATCTCTTATGAAGTGATGACGAATGTCTATATCTTTGGTCTTGCTATGTTGAACTGGATTTTTAGAGATATTTATGGCGCTCATGTTGTCACAGTACAATGTTAGAACATCTTGTTCAACATCGTATTCTTTCAGCATTTGTTTCATCCACACAAGTTGAGAGCAGCTACTACCAGCAGCTATGTATTCAGCTTCAGCTGTAGATAAGGCTACACAATTTTGCTTTTGCTGAACCAAGAAATTAAGTTGTTCCCTAGAAAGAAACATCCTCCTGAAGTGCTTTTTCTATCATTTGCACTTCCAGCCCAGTCAGCATCACAATATCCATACAGGGCAGAGTCTTCACAATGAGAATACATTATTCCATAATCACTAGTTCCATTCACATACTTCAAAATTCTTTTGAGTTGAGTCAAGTGACTTACCTTTGGATCTGCCTGATATCTAGCACACACTCCAACATCATAAGTAATATCTGGTCTACTTGCAGTCAAGTATAGAAGGCTACCAATCATGCTTCTATAAAGGCTTTGATCAACACTTATTCCCTTTTCATCCTTAGTGAGTTTTAGATGAGTGGGAGCTGGTGTTCTTTTGTGTGTAGCATTCTCCATTCCAAATTTCTTGACTACGTTTCTTGCATACCTGCTTTGAGATATAAAGATGGTATCCTCCATTTGCTTAATCTGAAGCCCAAGAAAGTAAGTCAATTCTCCAGCAAGGCTCATTTCAAACTTTGACTGCATTTGCTTGACGAAATGTTGGACCATCTTATTCGACATTCCACCAAACACATTGTCATCAACATAGATTTGAGCTATTATAAATTTTCCTTTATCTTCTTTAACAAATAGGGTTTTGTCAGACCCTCCCTTCCTGTATCCTTGCTCTTCCAAGAACTGAGTCAACCTTTCATACCATGCCCTAGGCGTCTGTTTTAATCCATATAAGGTTTTCTTCAATTTGTAGACATAGTTAGGATGTTCTGGGTCCACAAATCCTTTAGGTTGCTCAACATACACTTCTTCCTGTAGGTATCCATTGAGAAACGCACTCTTCACGTCCATTTGATATAGTTTGAACTTGAGGATGCAAGCTACTCCTAATAGAAGTCTGATGGATTCTAGTCCGGCCACAGGTGCAAAAGTTTCCTCAAAGTCAAGCCCTTCAATCTGGGTATATCCTTGTGCCACAAGCCTTGCTTTATTTCTGGTAATGATACCATTCTCATCTGACTTGTTTTTATAAACCCACTTTGTTCCAATTACATTCACATTCTCTAGTCTTGGAACTAAGTCCCATACTTCATTTCTCTTGAATTGGTTCAATTCTTCTTGCATAGCCTCTATCCAGGCTTCATCATTTAGAGCCTCTTTGACATTTTTTGGCTCAAACAAAGACACAAAACAAGAGTTTGCAATCACATCATTTGTCCTTCTGGTGGTTATCCCTTGTTCAGGGTTTCCTATAATCAGGTCTTTGGGAAGATTTTTCTGGACACGTACTGAGGGACCTTTACTTGGGGCTTGAGGTCCTGCACTAGCCTCACCTTCCTCTTCAAGAGTCTCTTCATCAGATTTTTCATTACTGGGATGTTCTAATGCTTCAACATCTTGTTCAACATTGTCACTCACATGAGTACCTTGATCTATGCCATCATTCTCCTTCAAAGGAGAGTCTTTTACAACCACATTTACAGATTCCATCACAACTTGAGTTTTTGAATTGTAGACCCAGTAAGCTCTGCTGTTTGTGGAGTACCCAAGGAAGATTCCCTCATCACTATTAGGGTCAAGCTTCCTTCTTGGCACTCTATCAGCTAGAATGTAGCACTTACTCCCAAACACGTGAAAGTGCTTGACAATTGGTTTCCTATCTTTCCACAATTCATATAGGGTGGAGGAAGTACCTTTTCTCAGGGTAACTCTGTTGTGTATGTAGCAAGTAGTGTTCATTGCTTCAGCCCAAAAATGATATGAAATGTTTTTGGCATGAAGCATGACTCTAGCTGATTCTTGAATAGTTATGTTTTTCCTTTCTACAACACCATTCTGTTGTGGAGTTATAGGTGATGAATATTCATGCTTGATCCCTTCAGTAGAGCAGAAATCATTGAACTTGGAGTTCTCAAATTCTCTTCCATGGTCACTTCTTATTCTCACCACATTACTTCCTTTCTCCCTTTGAATTTGAATGCACAGTTCCTTGAAGACATCAAAAGTATCTGACTTTTCTCTAATGAAATTTATCCATGTGTATTTGGAGTAATCGTCTACGACCACAAACGCATACCTTTTGCCTCCCAAGCTTTCAACCTGCATGGGTCACATGAGATCCATGTGTAGTAGTTCCAGAGCCTTGGAAGTTGTCTGATGCTCCAACATTGGATGCGACATTCTGATTTGTTTTCCAATTTGACATTCTCCACATACATTGCCTTTAATGATCTTGAGTCTGGGCAATCCCCTAATAGCTTCAGCTGACATTGCCTTCCTTATCCCTTTCAGATTGAGATGACCTAACTTCTGGTGCCACAGTTGTACTTCATCTTCTATAGTGATAAGACACGTGGATGTGTGAGCTTCTTCCTGAGACATCCACAAGTAGCAGTTGTCTTTAGATCTAGTGCCCTTCATCAGCAGTTGTCCTTCCTCACTATTCACAAGACATTCAGATTTGGTGAAATTAACTTTCATGCCTTGATCACACAGTTGACTTATACTAATCAGATTAGCTGTGAGTCCTTTAACCAAAAGAACATTCTCCAAGTTAGGCAATTCATGGTTGATCAGATCCCCAATTCTTAATATTTCTCCTTTTGCACCATCTCCAAAAGTTACAAAGCTGGACTTGTAGGGTCTCATGTTTATCAGATACTTTTCTACACCAGTCATGTGTCTAGAGCATCCACTATCAAAATACCAATCTTCCCTTGATGATGCTCTAAGAGATGTGTGAGCAATTAAACCAACAATTTCTCCTTTAGGCTTTCACTCCTTCTTGATAACTTCCTCTTCCTGCACCACATTCGGTTGAGGTTTCTGGTAAGGATATCCATACAACCTGTAGCAAAAAGGTCTAATGTGTCCTCGTTTTCCACAGTGATGACACACCCATCTACGATATCTCCTCTGATTTTTGGGTCTTTGGTGAACACGAGGTTTTGGATCAAGAGCAAACTTTGGAACTGGATAGGCTTTAGAATGTTGAGTATGATGCTTCAGCATCACCTTCCCAGTGCAAGGATCAAAAAACATCTTCAGCGGTTGTAAACTTGGTTTCATGGTCCTGTTGATACTGATTCAGACTTGAGTAATTGTATCCAATTGACTTTGCCTTACCACTTGGTACATTCTCCTGAATTTCTTCAAGAAGATATGTTCCTGAGTTCAGTTGACTTACACGTTTCCTTAAGTCATCCATTTGAGTTTTGACTTGAGTGACTTCATCTTGAGCTTTTGAAGCCTTTTCAGTCTGTATGTTCACTTCAGTTTGCAATCTGTTAATAGTCTTCTTCTGCTTCTCAAGGATTCTACACATTTCTTCATATCTCATGAGTAACTCTTTGTAGGTGCTAGCAAGTTCCTCATGAGATACATCCTCATCTTCATCAGAGTCACAATCTGAGGTACAGGTTCCAGTCAGGGCAATTACAAGCCTGGCTGTTTCATTTTCTTCATCAGAGTCTTCGTCTGACCAAGAAACAGTTAGGCCCTTATTCTGTCTCTTCTGGTAAGTTCCACATTCTAACCTTATGTGCCCATATCCTTCGCACTCATGGCACTGAACACCCTTGCTTTGACTGTTCTTCTCTTCAAGTTTGGTTTTCTTCAAATTATTTTGTTGCTTGTTGATGTCGAATCTGATGCTCTGCCCATTCTGTCTATTCCTACGATCAACTCTTTTCAGCACTTTGTTGAACTGTCTGCCAAGCATGGCAATAGCATCTGCTATGCTTTCTTCCTCTTCATCCTCACTTTGAACATCACCATCGTTAATGTTTGTAACAAAAGCAATGCTCTTGTTCTTTTTGTCACCACGTTCATTTAACACAATTTCAAAAGTTTGAAGTGATCCAACCAACTCATCCATTTTCATGGTAGAGATATCATGTTCCTCCTCAATAACTGTTACCTTCATGTCAAACCTTTTGGGAAGAGACCTAAGGAGTTTTCTTGACAGCTTCTCATCAGGCATATTTTCTCCCAAAGCCTCGAACGAATTAGCAATATCTAGGAGACTCAAATGAAACTCTTGAATACTCTCATCATCTTTCATTCTCAGAGCCTCAAACTTGGATGTGAGGTGTTGAAGCTTGGACTGTTTCACTTTAGTAGTACCTTCATAGCAGGTTTTCAATATCTCCCATGCATCTTTGGCTGAGACGCAATTTTTTATTAGTTTGAACATGTTGGTGTCCACTCCATTAAATAGGGCATAGATAGCTCTCTTGTTGCTATGAGCTGCAGCTTCCTCATCTGGTGTCCATTCCACTTCAGGTTTCAATACCCCCGTTGAGGTACCTTCCTTGCTGGTGACAGTGGGATGATCCCATCCAGTTAGAACAACCTTCCAAACCTTACTATCAATAGATTTCAAAAAAGCAGTCATTTTAGATTTCCAATAATCATAGTTAGATCCATTGAGCAAAGGTGGTCTATTCATGTATCCTCCATCCTTTTCCATGACGCCAGAAATTTAGATCCTGAATCTCACCCTAAAACAGCCAGGGTGCCTGCTCTGATGCCAATTGAAATTCCTGGCACGCTATGCACGATGTGCGATACGATGTGCTAAGCACCGTAACAGATCTATAGCGCAGTAGTAAAATAATGAAGCATAAAACAAATAAAGAAGACATAGTATTTCATAACCCAGTTCGGCGAACCTACGTCTGGGGGATACCAATCCAGGAAGGAATATCACTATAATAGCCCTAGTTCTAAGTTACCAGCAAACGCCCCGTTTACAACTTACAACCTAGGCACTACCAATGATTCTTCAACCTAGGAACTCCTAGATCAGAGATCCCATCTCACTCCCTTACAACCTTACAGACAGCAAGGATTTTCACACCACAAAAACACAGAAGGTTTTGGAGACACACTCCTAAAACTACACACTCATACCTAAAGGCTTAGAGTGTTGAAACTACTAAAACGTCCTTACTCCGTACTTCAAAGCTTAGGAGAGGATCACACCAATTACAACTCAAAATGACATGGTCCTAAACTTGTATCAATGAGACACAAGAAAGGCTCACAAATAACACACACGCAAAACCTAAGTTCTAGACTCAATCACAACAACAGCGTGAACGACAACGGAATTAGGTTTAGCTCATTCCTTAAATACTTCAGACAGTTCTTCCTTGATTCAGAAAAGATATGGGCTTGATTTGTTTGACCCAAGCCATTACTCCTTATTAATTAAAAGAGATTCTCTACAGAAATATTCTTCACGGAGATTCTCTACAAAAGCATTAAATGATGATCCTCATAATTACTCTGATTAAATGCGCCATACAAGATTCATGAGAGAGAAACAATAATACCATAAATAGAACAAGCGCGCGAACACTTCTCGTGAGATGATACGATGTTGAGGCATCATATCGCACATCCTGTTTCAAGGTTTATTTTACAAAAAATGCAGCTAATACCAAAGACTCAACAATATTTTTATCCTCAAAATTCAAGGTATCTTTGAAAAACTATTCAAGGTATTTATGATGGGCAAAATTGGTTTTGTGGAAGGTTTGCGTCGTTGGATTCAAGCTTGTGTGTTTCAAAGTTCTATGTCTGTTTTGGTGAATAGGAGCCCTACGGAGGACTTTGGTGTTGGGAAAGGGCTGAGGCAGGGTGACCCTCTACCACCATTTCTTTTCTTGATTGTGGCAGAAGGTCTCACGGGTCTTATGAGCAAGGCAGTGGACAAAAGTCTTTTTAACGGCTATAAGGTTAGTAATAATATCTTATTTCACACCCTCCAATTTGCTGATGACACTATTATACAGCAAAAGGGTAATTGAGACAATCTTTGGACTATAAAAACTGTGTTGCGGAGCTGTGAGATTGTGTTGGGATTGAATATTAATTTCTTTAAGAGCAAAATTCATGGTATTAACCTTGATGATGGTTTTTTCCGTGCTTTGTTTTCTTTCTTACATTGTGGAGTGAAATTGATTCCTTTTCGATTTCTCGGTATTCCGGTAGGTGCAAATCCGAGAAGAAGAGCGACTTGGTCACTTATTTTAGATTCCATTAAAAAAAGTCTTAGTGCTTGGAATGGTCGCCAACTTTCCATCGGTGGTAGAGTCACTCTCATTAACTATGTATTATCTAGTCCACCGTTGTACTTCTTTTATTTTTTAAAGGCTCTGATTTATGTGATAAAAGAATTATTGTGGGGGTCGGTTTGGATAGCAATAAAATTTGTTGGGTTAGTTGACATCGTATTTGTCAACCTAAAGAAAATGGAGGTTTGGGTATAAAAAATTTGTTGCTTTTCAATTCGTCATTATTGAGCAAGTGCAAATGGAGGTGTTTGAATGATAGAACGGCTCCTTGTTATGATCTTTGGAGGTTTAGATACAAATCTTTTGCATCAAATTTCTTATACGGGGAAGGGAGAGATGAGTTTAAACATGCATTAATTTGGTGGCGGGATATTTGGCTGTTAGGTAATATAGAGGAAGGGGGCTTTTTTGGTAGTAATATCAGTAGCTTACTAGGTGATGATATTGATATTGATTTTTGGAAGGAAAAATGGATTGGAATGACACCTTTGCGTCATATTTTTCCTTCGCTTTTCAACTTGTCTGTGCAGCAAGATGGGTTCATTTCCGACATGGGTACGTGGGAGAACAATGTCTGGATGTGAATGGTCAGCAACACTCTTTGATATTGATGCAGCAACAACACATGCTTTATTTTCGATTCTAGATCAAGTTCGGCCAAGATGAGAGGTTAGTGATAGGCGTCAATGGATTCCACACGCGACTGGTTTTTTTTTCCGGTCAACTTTGCATACGAGTTTCTGCAGAAGCAGTCTACTATGGCTATTTTTGATCTTAACACGGCGAAAGTATTGGGCAATCTATGAAAGAACAACGTCCCGTCGAAAGCTAGTATTTTTGGGTGGAGATTGTTGCTTGATAAATTACCAACATGGGAGGCTTTTTTCAACAAAGACCTAATCACAAACCAGTTGGAGAAATGTTGCGTTTTCGGCTTCCAGGAAGTGGAAAATATTCATCGTTTTTTCTTCAAGCTAAGGTGTGGAGATTAATTTTCAATTGGATGGGGTCCAAGGTTCAGGTTTGTGATAACGTTTCTCCTCATTTCATGGCATTTGGAGATTTATGTAAAGGTAAGAATAGCTAAATATTTAGGTGCATTATTTGGTTGGCAACAACGTGGAGCATTTGGCGAACACAGAACAACGTCGTTTTTGGAGGAGAATTCTCTAATGTTACTTCTCTAGTGCACCAAATTATCAACGTCGCTTGATTTTGGTTTATAAGTTGTGTAGGGAGAAGTGTTAATTTTTCTTTCCTTGACTGGTGTAATAATCTTTTAGCGAAGGAGAGAGATGTCGATGATAGTGAATGAGAGAATCCAATTTCGAAACAAATAATCTGTTAATAATCAATTTTATTTAAACATAAGTGAATATTATTATAAATTAAAGTGACATTAATGACTATATTTAAACCATTTTCAAGAGAATTAGTACTCAACTGTCCTTTAAAATTATAAATTCAAACTCTTATCACTGAACTGATACCACACAGACAATTGTAACCAAGGTTTTAACCAATTAAATAGTGAAGGTTTGAAAAGACGGTCGGTGATATCAATTATTGTAATGAAGTTAAGTTTTAAAATATTTTCTTTGAATTGTGATTTGTGATTTAAGTGTGATTGTATCAACTATATTTGACATAATATATTTCGAAAGATTTAATACCTTGGCTATTAGTTTTTTTAGTATTCAGGAGGTTGAATAGCTCTAACGTATGAGTTAAGAGTTAAAAGAGTTATGAAATTAAATAATCATAGTTCAATTTTGGTAAAGGAGAAAAAAATACAAATATTAATAAAATCTTGCAAATAAATCTATTTATTTATATTCCACATTAGTTTGTTTTTTTTGACAAATTATTAATATGACAAAAAAAAAACTAAATTCAGAATTGCCACCGTGAAGATGATGAATTGCATCCACCACACTCTTAGAATTCGTTTCAAATATCACCTGTGGTATGCATATGAGTTGCATGACTTTCAAAGCTTCAAGTAAGGCTAAGGCTTCACCTTCAACAATGAAGCAACTCCCATCCAACCATGTGGTTTCAACCATTAGTAGTGGGAATGAATTGAACATGTACTTGAACCCTAGGGTACATGGTTCGATTCCCACAGAAGAAAAAAACTCCACTAGAGTGGAGGGTGGAGAAGATCGTGTGGTGGCAGTGCCGGGACCACCTAAGGTGGTGGGGCTCAGGCTGTTACAGCATACGGGTAGGTAAGCATCCTATTCGTTGTCGTACGCCATAAAAAATAATTCAAATTATAAAACGTAGTAACAAGGTAGTTAAACCTTGGTCGTCTCACAAGGACCTCTAATTTGATAATTAATAAAACTAAGAACGATGAATAACACAATTAAATGAGGGGTTTTCGGTTTAAGGAAAACAGTTCAAGAGATGATAAATTCAATCAATAGAAAAGCAATCAATCTATTGGTTTTTGGAAACATCATTCATTATCTATCACAGGTCACTAGGAAATATTCTTTTCAGTTTCTATTCTTGATTGATCATAAAACTAACTAATCTCGTCAACTAGTATTATAAGAATTCAGACTGAGTTAACAAGCATAGAAACATTGTAACACCCCGTTTTTCAAAGCCTAAAAAGGGCATTATTTTTTTTTTTTTAAAACACAAGACAGAGTGCGCGGAAAATATTTTACAAGAGCCGGCGTTATTCATACAACAGAACTATAGCATATAATAGTGCTTCTCATAAGCAAAGTGTGTACCTGAATATTTACATAACCAAAACATAACATCTAGTCCACGACAAATATACAAAGTAGTCGTGACTAGGAATACTATAGCCAACACCAAAAGAGGCTCATCCAAAGCGTAAGAGTTTAGAGTACAGTCATCCCAAAAATACGTTAGAACCTACTACAAAACATACTACCAGTCACCAGCCAACAAGGCCTGTCCAAAAGAATACTACTCTAAGTCAGTGGTCCTAGTCCTAACATGCTCAACGGCATCAGGAGTCGTCCGTATCGCTCGATAACAAGACCAAGCTCAAAGTAGAAGTGGGAGATACCAGGTGAGGTACTCCGGATCCTCCAATGGATCCATCCCCTGCAGCAGTCGCTGCCTCCTGAAGAACATCATCCGGCTCCCCATAGAAGTCGGGTAAAGCCCCATCGCCCCAACTACCCATGGAGGAGGAAGAAGTAGTAACTAGACCATCTGTGGGGGTCTCTCCAATGACCGATCCACCACCCTCTGGTGTATCTGGCGCCCCTGGCAGTGGTTCCCCAGGAACTGTCCACAATGCACTGAGCAGCACTGGTAGAGGTATGGTGAAAGGCGGAGTCTGCCATATCAGACACTGATGAACCTGACGGGTACCCAGAAAAGTAGTAATCCTAACGCGCCCGTGGTAACTCGCCGTGCCGGAAGCTGGGTCGAGGCTCCAGGCAGGCAGAAGCAAGCGATCAAGGAAGTCCCACCTCGTC
Organism: Trifolium repens; assembly: GCA_030408175.1. NCBI lineage: Eukaryota > Viridiplantae > Streptophyta > Magnoliopsida > Fabales > Fabaceae > Trifolium > Trifolium repens. The sequence continues at coordinate 31,305,010 of CP125845.1, read as the reverse complement.
ACCGTCTCTCTCGTGAGCACAGGTAACAAAGGGTGATTCATCGTCTGGGTGGGAGGAGCCCGCAAATGAAAGAATGCAAGGGTCACCACACATAACACAACAACAAATAGCATGTATATATAAATATAACAGCGAATACACATTTAGCAGTTCATATATTTGCACACAGTATCGAAATGCACACCAGTCTATCAATGCAGACTCTAAATGATCGTGATCACCCTAGCCGGGTCTTTTTCACATGCATGCTTTTATTCCGGAATAAACCTCTGCAGAAGGTCGTAGGCTCGGGTGGGATAACACCTCCTACTATTGGTGGGATAACACCAGGTAGAGTCACGCACTCAATACCAAAACAATCACGGTGGGATAACACCGGGTGAGTCACACGGACAACCACCAAACTCAATTAGGAGGACACCAATCACTGGCCGTCGCACCTCGTGGTCCATTCCCGATAACCACGTACTATGAATGCATGAGCATACGATTCCCCATATATGCTAATGCAACAAAATACATACCTCACAAGCGTATGTAAAACAATCATAGTATGTACATATATTTTCAAAACCATATGCACGCCAATCACATATTCATACACATATTCTCAAACATATGTAAATCACACATGTGATACAAAGCAACTTCTCATCACGAGAATACATAATATAATCATGCCAAACATTCACACAATCCAGAATCAGGCATACATATATTATACGGAAAAGTAAAGGTGCCCTTACCTTGGCAAGCTTTTGTTACTCTAATTCCGCGAAAAACTACAACACGCGCTACCTAAAATAAATGCAGCGTAACATCAATAAAATATTCCTCGTTTAACCTAACGAAACGAAACTCGTTCTCAAAGCTCCAGAGGGGTCTAAGGTACTTTCCAAAGCTATCCCTCAAGGATTTCAGGTTATTCTCATAGTGTTTAAAAATTCCCGAAGTAAATTGCACTATTTTTATAACACGAAATTCATGTTGGTTTCAAATCACAAACTAAAACCATTTTGGATTTCTCCACCTCAAGGACTTGTTTCACACACAACAAGACCATTTGAAACACAACCAAAACTTTTCAAAAATATTTTTATGAAAAATCGAAGTTTTCTTGCGTTACAAGTTACACATTTTTTTCTTCCTAAAAACCTTTCCTATACTCATTTTTCTTCAAAACTAGGAGTATCCAACACACACAAGATTTTCACACAATTGTGGACTTAGAAAAAAATTTTGAAATTTCTCCCCCACAAGAGAGAGGGCCACGGCCAAATTTTCAAAATCCCCCTTCCATTCAAAATTTTTCACTTCTAAATGCATGGTAATATCTCATGATACCTAACTAGCACTTATCAAAGCGATTTAGAAATTATCGAGTCGAATCGCAAATTTTCGAAAAATCTCAATTAAGTTTTTCTTAAGGCAAGAAATTATTTTTCTTTACAAAACATCCCATAACTTATCAAACACTTGAACAAAGGTCATGGGAAACAATTTGCCTCTAAACAATTTTCGAAAACTCGATTCCTCGACCATAAATGAGTGCCACGGCCCAAAAGAGGCAAAATGGCAATCTTACACAATTTTTCTTCATTTGAAACCCTAACCACATTTGGTTAGCTCGTAACGATATTCGATCGTATACTCGACTCTTTTTGAAACTCGAAATAAAATTTTTCTCAATTGCGTTCTTCGAGTCGCTCAAGAACACGAAAAATATTTTTTCTTATTTTTCGAAACAAAGTTCATATTCAACAATCCATTTTGTTTAAAAGCTCAATTCTAACTTCAAAACCAAAATCTTACAACACAATTCAAAATTATGATCCTTTTCAATTTTTTTCTCAAAACCCTTACTAGAAAATTTGTAAAACAAGATTAAACCATAGAATCAATTCATGTTTTCAATCATGTGTACTAACAACACTTAAGAACACATCTATGGAAACAAAATTAAATTCTAACAATTTTCTACTCAAGAACAAAATTATGAAACTTAAGAATTCAAGAGTTTTTCATGAGAATCAAAAGAAGGAAGAGGTCTAATTACCTCAAGATGAAGAAGATGATCCAAGAGCTTGATGTTCCTAGCACAAATCCAAGCAAGTTCTTGAGAGGAAGTGAAAATTTTGAGTGGTTAAGGGTTAGTAATGGAGTTCGGCCGAGCAAGGCACAAGGGGAGGGAGTATTTATCAATTTGTTCCAAGACAAAACTTAAACCTCCTTACTATTCACCCCAAAGTCTTAGACATTCTAGGCCATTGGATCAAGATCACTTTTGCAAGGCAAAACCCTAGTCAATGGATCAAAAAAAACTCATGATTGCTTTTGAACAAATATCTCCTTTTCGCCACTCAGCTCGTCGCGTTTGCTCTCGGCGAGTCGCGCCTCGTTAACGGACGGAAATCTCAAAAACATAAAATCTCACCAATAAATGTCCGTCGTAAACCATTTCCAAATATTATCGCCGAATTTCATTCTCCGACTGAAATTTATTTCCTTAGCTCCCAAAAATATTCTGAAACTAGATTCCAACTTACGCTGATTTATAAAGTCTCCACTTAAATTTTGACGGAAAACAGAAACCGTAAAATTTTAAGAAGCGGGCACAGTTTTCTACTCGTTTTTCCAATAAACGGAGAAAGTCGAAACTCTAAATTCTGAATTCACAGGAACGTTCTCGTATATAAAAGAGGATTAAAAACCAAAAGCCTGAGCTTAAATAGTACACGAGTCCAAAACCAGTTCCAACTCAGCAAAACGCTGTTATTACACGATACTTAAGAAACTAATCTTACCGAAACCCTAAAAACTCTTATCCACTACTTACGCTTATAACTTGCGTACGATACAGTAGAATTATGGGTCTTTCATTACTTCCCCCCTAAAAGAAGTTTCGTCCTCGAAACTTAGACATCGCTAAATAACTCGGGGTATTGCTCTTTCATCTTGCTTTCAAGCTCCCAAGTCGCATCTCCCGTAGCTTCATTCCATATTATCTTGACTAAGGGTATCTCCTTGGTCCTTAGACGTTTCATCTTTCTATCCGCAATCTTAACTGGCGGAACTTCAAATGACAAGTTCTCTTTCAACTGAATGTCATCTGGCGTGATCACATGTGACGGGTCAGGAACATACTTCCTTAACTGAGACACATGGAACACATCATGAATCTGGGACAGTATCGGTGGCAATGCAATTCGATAGGCTACCTTTCCTATCCTTTCCGTAATCTGATACGGTCCAATAAATTTCGGAGTCAACTTTCTTGCTTTTATTGCCCTTCCAACGCCAGTAGTTGGAGTAACTCGGAGAAATACATGTTCTCCTGCCTCAAATTCTAAGGGTCTACGACGCCTATCTGCGTAACTCTTCTGACGATCCTGGGCGACCTTCATTCTTGCCCGTATCTTCCGGACCTTGTCCGTAGTCTGTTGCACCATTTCCGGTCCTACGATCATACTTTCTCCATCTTGGTACCAACACAATGGAGTTTGACACCTTCTCCCATAAAGAGCCTCATACGGAGCCATTCCAATGCTCGTGTGGAAACTGTTGTTGTAGGTGAACTCTATTAGTGGTAACACATCGTCCCAACTTCCTCTATCATCTAGCACACATGCCCTCAACAAATCCTCCAAAGATTGATTCGTTCTTTCGGTCTGTCCGTCTGTCTGCGGATGGTAAGCCGAACTTAATCTCAACTTCGTCCCTAAAGCCTCATGTAGAGTTCTCCAAAAATGTGAAGTAAATTTTGGGTCTCGATCTGAAACAATGCTTGACGGTATACCATGGAGTCTTACTATCTCCGCCACGTAGATGTGTGTTAACTTTTCTGCAGTGTCGGTAATCCTGACAGGCAGAAAATGAGCGGACTTCGTCAAACGATCCACTATCACCCAAATGGAGTCATGCTTCCTTCTTGTCTTGGGTAAACCAGTGATGAAATCCATAGATATGCTACTCCACTTCCACTCTGGTATATCCAATGATTGCAGCATTCCTGCAGGTTTCTGATGTTCCACCTTAGCTTTCTGACACGTCAAACACGATGCCACATACTCTGCCACATGTCTCTTCATACCCGGCCACCAATAGTCTAGCCTCAAATCCTGATACATCTTGGTAGCTCCAGGATGTATACTCAGTTTACTCTTATGCGCTTCCTCTAGCACCGTATTCCTCAAGTTCTTAGCATCGGGTACGCACACTCTCCCATTGCATCTCAAAATATTATCTGATCCCACCTTGAACTCTGTGGTGGTTCCTCGATCTATCAAAGCTCTCTTTTCCATAAGTAGACTGTCATTCTGACAACTAGCAATGTCTTCCATTAATCCGTTCGAAATCGTAATCATACCGAGTCTCAAATTCCCAGGCGCAAACTCTACCTCAAGATGTAGATCCCGAAACTCTTCTAATAACTCTTGCTGACTAGCCATCTGAGCTGAGCATACTGATACACTCCTTCTACTCAAAGCGTCAGCTACCACATTAGCCTTTCCAGGATGGTACTGTAATGTGAAATCAAAATCCTTCAGTGTTTCCATCCACCTCCTCTGTCTCATATTCAACTCCTTCTGATCGAACAGATATTTCAGACTTTTGTGATCACTGAAAACGACAAAAGTACATCCATAAAGATAATGTCTCCAAATCTTCAAAGCAAAAACTACTGCAGCAAGTTCTAGATCATGAGTGGGGTAGTTCCTTTCGTGGTTCTTCAACTGTCTGGACGCATAAGCCACTGCCCTCTTGTGTTGCATCAATACACATCCGAGTCCCTGATGCGACGCATCACAATAAACTTCGTACGGTTTGTCCGACTGGGGTAGAACTAACACCGGTGAGGTCGTCAATCGCTCTTTCAGCAACTGAAAACTAGCTTCACACTTCTCTGTCCAAGCAAATGGTTGATCTTTTCTCGTAAGTTGTGTCATTGGTGCCACAATCTTAGCGAAACCCTCTATAAATCTCCGATAATATCCAGCTAAACCCACAAAACTTCGTATATCCGTAACAGTTTGCGGTTGTTTCCATGCAAGTATGGTTTCAATCTTTGCTGGATCCACAGATATTCCCTCTTCTGAGATAACGTGACCCAGAAAATTTACCGTTTTCATCCAGAATTCACACTTTGACGGATTTGCATACAACTTTCTGTCACGCAGAACTTGTAAAACCAAGCGGAGATGCTCTTCGTGTTCCTCTTCATCCTTCGAATAAATGAGTATATCGTCGATGAACACCACTACAAACTTATCTAGGAACGTATGGAAGATCCTATTCATGTAATCCATAAAAATTGCGGGTGCATTCGTCACTCCAAACGGCATCACTAGATACTCATAGTGACCATAGCGTGAACGAAACGCTGTTTTCTGAACATCCTCTTCTCTTACTCTTATCTGATGATATCCGGACTTCAAGTCAATCTTCGAAAACACAGACGCACCCTTTAACTGGTCCATTAAATCATCAATCCGTGGCAAAGGGTATCGGTTCTTAATAGTAACCTTGTTGAGTTTCCGATAATCCACACATAAACGTGACCGACCGTCCTTCTTTTTCACCAATAAGACTGGCGCTCCCCATGGAGACACACTTGGTCTAATAAAACCCTTTTCTAATAAGTCCTCAATCTGACTCTTCAATTCCACCAACTCAGCTGGGGCCATCCGATAAGGTGATTCCGAGATTGGTCCCGTTCCTGGATGTAAGTCGATAAAGAATTCCACTTCTCTGATCGGAGGAAATCCCGGTATCTCTAACGGAAAAACATCCTGGAATTGTTGAACTACGCGCAACTCCTCTATATGCACGTCTGAAGTCACTCCTATAAAAGCAAGTGAAATAATTTCTGGCTCTCCATTCCTCATGGTTACTGTAAGCCGGTTCGCCGACAAGTACCTCTGTACTCCTGGTTCGGGGAAAAAGACCATCTTACGAGCACAGTCTAAAATAACATAGTGATACGACAGCCAATCCATCCCAAGAATGATCTCGAGTGACTGAAGGGGTAGACAGATCAGATTAATCAAAAACTCTCTATTCTGAATCATCACTAAACAATGCAAACATGCTGTATTAACCACAAGGTCCTTTGCAGGAGTAGAAACATTCAAATCAAAAGGCAGTGGAGAAACAATCAATTTCATACGATTTGCACAATCCACAGATATGAAAGAATGGGTTGCCCCGGTATCTATCAATGCAGTTAAAGTGTTACCTGCAATCTGACAATTCTCATGTATGGCGTTACTAGCCTCGCCACTCACTTCCGTGCCCATACAGTAGACACGTCCCCTAGCAGTGGGTTTGGCTCCCTGCGTCACGTTCACAGATGGTTCAGCCTTCTGAGCCTTGCAATCCCTAGCCATGTGACCTGGCTTCTTACAATTATAACAAATAATCCCGGGCTCCGCGTTCCTACAGTCGTTCGCATAATGTCCTTCCTTCCCACACTTGAAACAACTCTGTTTCGCCGCATTCGGATTCCCTTGATTCACCGAGCGATCCTGCCCTTTGTTATTCTGGGGGCGGTTGTAAGGCTTATTCCCTCGCCTTCCACGGTTCTGAGCCTGATTACTTGGACGACTAGGTCCCCCAGCAGTAGAATTCGCATTGCGATTCACTCGCTTATTCCTCATATCCTCAATTTCCTGACATTTCTCAACCAGCACTTGGAAATTCCGGATTCCCAATGGTATCACTGAATCCTGTAACTCATACCTCAGCCCGTCTTGAAAACGGCGACACATATAAGTCTCATCGACGCCATCCCTGAAGAAACGGAAAAACCTTGACAGTGATTCAAATTTCTTAGCATAAGCTTCAACATTCAAACCTCCCTGACGCAACCTCAGGAATTCCTCTCCATATCTTTCTCTAGCGGTCTCTGGAAAGTACTTGGCCAAAAACTTTCTCTTAAAACTCACCCAGTTGATTTCCTCGTGAGCGGCCTCCATCATAAGACTAGTACTCTTCCACCAATACTCGGAGCCTCCCGACAACTGGTAGGTGGCCAGAGTCACCTTTTCGCCCTCGGGGCAGTGGATTGCTCCGAAGATCTTTTCCATAGCCTGAAGCCATAAGTCAGCAGCATCAGGACCTCCCTCTCCGTTAAACTTTGGAGGACTCTGATGGTTAAAACTAGTGAGAACTCGAGATCCAGCAGCGAGAATCTCTCTTTCCCTTTTTTCCATATCCCTCTGCGCCTTAGCATGGGCTTGGGCAGTCAACGTTGCTGCCATGGTATTCATGGAGTGAGCCAGCTGGTTTATCTGATTCTCATCAGCTCCAGGAGCTACAGGTGCCCGTCTTGGAGGCATGTTTTCCTGCACAAACCACTTTCTGGTTAGATTCTTTTCCAATTCTCTTAGGAATCTTATACCATAAGTCAATAACATCAACACACCAAAACAATGGTCACTCAGAACTAATCCAACTCTAGTTCTAACTCGACTGACAACTCTTACGACACACTTTTCCCTTGATGATCTAAAGCCGGGCTCTGATACCAACAATGTAACACCCCGTTTTTCAAAGCCTAAAAAGGGCATTATTTTTTTTTTTTTAAAACACAAGACAGAGTGCGCGGAAAATATTTTACAAGAGCCGGCGTTATTCATACAACAGAACTATAGCATATAATAGTGCTTCTCATAAGCAAAGTGTGTACCTGAATATTTACATAACCAAAACATAACATCTAGTCCACGACAAATATACAAAGTAGTCGTGACTAGGAATACTATAGCCAACACCAAAAGAGGCTCATCCAAAGCGTAAGAGTTTAGAGTACAGTCATCCCAAAAATACGTTAGAACCTACTACAAAACATACTACCAGTCACCAGCCAACAAGGCCTGTCCAAAAGAATACTACTCTAAGTCAGTGGTCCTAGTCCTAACATGCTCAACGGCATCAGGAGTCGTCCGTATCGCTCGATAACAAGACCAAGCTCAAAGTAGAAGTGGGAGATACCAGGTGAGGTACTCCGGATCCTCCAATGGATCCATCCCCTGCAGCAGTCGCTGCCTCCTGAAGAACATCATCCGGCTCCCCATAGAAGTCGGGTAAAGCCCCATCGCCCCAACTACCCATGGAGGAGGAAGAAGTAGTAACTAGACCATCTGTGGGGGTCTCTCCAATGACCGATCCACCACCCTCTGGTGTATCTGGCGCCCCTGGCAGTGGTTCCCCAGGAACTGTCCACAATGCACTGAGCAGCACTGGTAGAGGTATGGTGAAAGGCGGAGTCTGCCATATCAGACACTGATGAACCTGACGGGTACCCAGAAAAGTAGTAATCCTAACGCGCCCGTGGTAACTCGCCGTGCCGGAAGCTGGGTCGAGGCTCCAGGCAGGCAGAAGCAAGCGATCAAGGAAGTCCCACCTCGTCACCGTCTCTCTCGTGAGCACAGGTAACAAAGGGTGATTCATCGTCTGGGTGGGAGGAGCCCGCAAATGAAAGAATGCAAGGGTCACCACACATAACACAACAACAAATAGCATGTATATATAAATATAACAGCGAATACACATTTAGCAGTTCATATATTTGCACACAGTATCGAAATGCACACCAGTCTATCAATGCAGACTCTAAATGATCGTGATCACCCTAGCCGGGTCTTTTTCACATGCATGCTTTTATTCCGGAATAAACCTCTGCAGAAGGTCGTAGGCTCGGGTGGGATAACACCTCCTACTATTGGTGGGATAACACCAGGTAGAGTCACGCACTCAATACCAAAACAATCACGGTGGGATAACACCGGGTGAGTCACACGGACAACCACCAAACTCAATTAGGAGGACACCAATCACTGGCCGTCGCACCTCGTGGTCCATTCCCGATAACCACGTACTATGAATGCATGAGCATACGATTCCCCATATATGCTAATGCAACAAAATACATACCTCACAAGCGTATGTAAAACAATCATAGTATGTACATATATTTTCAAAACCATATGCACGCCAATCACATATTCATACACATATTCTCAAACATATGTAAATCACACATGTGATACAAAGCAACTTCTCATCACGAGAATACATAATATAATCATGCCAAACATTCACACAATCCAGAATCAGGCATACATATATTATACGGAAAAGTAAAGGTGCCCTTACCTTGGCAAGCTTTTGTTACTCTAATTCCGCGAAAAACTACAACACGCGCTACCTAAAATAAATGCAGCGTAACATCAATAAAATATTCCTCGTTTAACCTAACGAAACGAAACTCGTTCTCAAAGCTCCAGAGGGGTCTAAGGTACTTTCCAAAGCTATCCCTCAAGGATTTCAGGTTATTCTCATAGTGTTTAAAAATTCCCGAAGTAAATTGCACTATTTTTATAACACGAAATTCATGTTGGTTTCAAATCACAAACTAAAACCATTTTGGATTTCTCCACCTCAAGGACTTGTTTCACACACAACAAGACCATTTGAAACACAACCAAAACTTTTCAAAAATATTTTTATGAAAAATCGAAGTTTTCTTGCGTTACAAGTTACACATTTTTTTCTTCCTAAAAACCTTTCCTATACTCATTTTTCTTCAAAACTAGGAGTATCCAACACACACAAGATTTTCACACAATTGTGGACTTAGAAAAATTTTTTGAAATTTCTCCCCCACAAGAGAGAGGGCCACGGCCAAATTTTCAAAATCCCCCTTCCATTCAAAATTTTTCACTTCTAAATGCATGGTAATATCTCATGATACCTAACTAGCACTTATCAAAGCGATTTAGAAATTATCGAGTCGAATCGCAAATTTTCGAAAAATCTCAATTAAGTTTTTCTTAAGGCAAGAAATTATTTTTCTTTACAAAACATCCCATAACTTATCAAACACTTGAACAAAGGTCATGGGAAACAATTTGCCTCTAAACAATTTTCGAAAACTCGATTCCTCGACCATAAATGAGTGCCACGGCCCAAAAGAGGCAAAATGGCAATCTTACACAATTTTTCTTCATTTGAAACCCTAACCACATTTGGTTAGCTCGTAACGATATTCGATCGTATACTCGACTCTTTTTGAAACTCGAAATAAAATTTTTCTCAATTGCGTTCTTCGAGTCGCTCAAGAACACGAAAAATATTTTTTCTTATTTTTCGAAACAAAGTTCATATTCAACAATCCATTTTGTTTAAAAGCTCAATTCTAACTTCAAAACCAAAATCTTACAACACAATTCAAAATTATGATCCTTTTCAATTTTTTTCTCAAAACCCTTACTAGAAAATTTGTAAAACAAGATTAAACCATAGAATCAATTCATGTTTTCAATCATGTGTACTAACAACACTTAAGAACACATCTATGGAAACAAAATTAAATTCTAACAATTTTCTACTCAAGAACAAAATTATGAAACTTAAGAATTCAAGAGTTTTTCATGAGAATCAAAGGAAGGAAGAGGTCTAATTACCTCAAGATGAAGAAGATGATCCAAGAGCTTGATGTTCCTAGCACAAATCCAAGCAAGTTCTTGAGAGGAAGTGAAAATTTTGAGTGGTTAAGGGTTAGTAATGGAGTTCGGCCGAGCAAGGCACAAGGGGAGGGAGTATTTATCAATTTGTTCCAAGACAAAACTTAAACCTCCTTACTATTCACCCCAAAGTCTTAGACATTCTAGGCCATTGGATCAAGATCACTTTTGCAAGGCAAAACCCTAGTCAATGGATCAAAAAAAACTCATGATTGCTTTTGAACAAATATCTCCTTTTCGCCACTCAGCTCGTCGCGTTTGCTCTCGGCGAGTCGCGCCTCGTTAACGGACGGAAATCTCAAAAACATAAAATCTCACCAATAAATGTCCGTCGTAAACCATTTCCAAATATTATCGCCGAATTTCATTCTCCGACTGAAATTTATTTCCTTAGCTCCCAAAAATATTCTGAAACTAGATTCCAACTTACGCTGATTTATAAAGTCTCCACTTAAATTTTGACGGAAAACAGAAACCGTAAAATTTTAAGAAGCGGGCACAGTTTTCTACTCGTTTTTCCAATAAACGGAGAAAGTCGAAACTCTAAATTCTGAATTCACAGGAACGTTCTCGTATATAAAAGAGGATTAAAAACCAAAAGCCTGAGCTTAAATAGTACACGAGTCCAAAACCAGTTCCAACTCAGCAAAACGCTGTTATTACACGATACTTAAGAAACTAATCTTACCGAAACCCTAAAAACTCTTATCCACTACTTACGCTTATAACTTGCGTACGATACAGTAGAATTATGGGTCTTACAAACATAATGTTCGATTAATCATGAGAAAAAACAAGCGTTACAAGAACACGATTAATGTCATAACGTAAATTCAATCAGTCCTATAACAAGCGTTATAGACTCTTTCAATTCTATCTGGATTAAATTAAACAAGCGATAAATTAATTCGAATAACCTCACTATAGTTGCAAACCGAAATTACATATAATCAAGCGTTATAGATGAATGAATTGCATGAGATATGATCAAGCAGGTAACAGAATTTATAGAGAAAGAATGAGAAACATGAATTGAAATTGCATTAAGATTCAAACCTCAAGATTATGAATTGAAGTACCCTTAACCGAAGGATTGATCTAGGGTTTTTAGTTCTTCATGATCACAACAGGTATTTTTATTTTGTGAATACTGAATGAATAATCCTAGGCTGCGTTTTCAGTTTAAATATTACATTACATGGAAAATACGGGCTCCAAAGTTACGGGCCGAAAAAATAAGTTGGGTAAAAAGTAAATATTTTAATTCACGTCTGGAACATAAACGTAATTATTTGAATTATTTTCGCAACGAATTGGCTTCGGGCTTCAACATGAAAGATGTATCTCTTTCTCTTATCTTTCCAACGCATCTTCCCGCGCTTCAATCCGATATTCCTAGCTCGAGTTATGGTCTGCACAATGAGAAGGTATCAGTTAGTCATGAAATCCGAAAATTAGTCAAATAAACTCATTAATGCTCAATTGTGACCCAAAACTTAGAAACATAGTAAAAACTTAATATTATAGTAGAAAGGCTAATAATATGCTAAATTATAATACTAGAAAATATGTGCCAAAATGTTAATTCACGTCTGGAACATAAACGTAATTATTTGACATATTACGCTCTGAATTGGCTTCAGGGTTCAACATGAAAGCTGTAGCCCTTTCTCTTATCTTTCCAACGCATCTTCCCGCGCTTCAATCCGATATTCCGAGCTCGAGTTATGGCCTGCGCAATGAGAAGGTATCAGTTATCCATTAAATCCGAAAATTAGTCAAATAAATTCATTAACGCTCAATTGTGACTCAAAACTTAGAAACATGGTAAAAGCTTAATATTATAGTAGAAAGACTATTAATTTGCTAAATTATAATACTAGAAAATATATGCCAAAATGCACTGATCACAACCCTTACAAATTCGCCATAATAGGTGCTTTGCCTGTGGAGGAGCACAAATTTTCCACAAACTTTGCCAATCATCTTGTGCACCCAAAGAAGTTAACTTTCCTAAAATATTTAGCAACAATTTATATCCACTCTTTCTACTATAACGGCCTTGAGGGCTATCAAACAAAATGAGCTAATTTTCCTCTACCATGTAAAATAAAGAAGTCTCCATAATACGATTAGCAATATTCAAAGGAAATAGAGATCCAATTTTCGCCTTATCCCACAATTTCATATTAAGAATCATATCATTAATAGTAAAACTGTGCACACCTTGAACTTGGGGTGAAGGAAGCCATGCTCTTTCTTTGTCTCTCAACCAAGGTTCCCCCATTACTTTTATGCTAGTTCCATTCCCAATAATACACCACCTACAACCATGCATAAGAATTTGTCGTGCTTTCCAAATGCCTCTACAAGTATAGCTTGAGTTATGACTAATTTTAGACCCGAAAAAAGAGGAGTTTGGAACAAGGTTGTCAGAATCGAGATTTTACCTTAACTCTTTTTGCCTACGTAAAATCGTTGATTTTACCTCATATTAAAATAATATTAATTTTATATACATAACATGTATATATACTTATATAATACTATAATGCATTAATAATTTAAAATTTCAAAGCTAAAATATACCAAATCACCATAATAAAATGTAATATTCATAAAAATTGGGGTTTTTTTAAAGAAATTGTCATTTTTTTATTTTTTATAAAAAAAGGTAAAATCGTCTCAAACTCCTCTTTTTACCAAAGTGGGTTTTTTTGCCTACTCTTTTTAACAACCTTGGTTTGGAAAGTACCTTGCTTTATAGAGTTTCACCACTAAGGTGTGTGGTTTGGTCATGATTCCATCCTTGCTTAGTTATCATTGCCAAATTAAAAGTATGAAGGTCATGGAATCCCAACCGACCTTGGTCTTTCGGATATGTCATGCGGTCCCAAGCTAGCCATTGTTTACCTTTGTTATTAATTAGATCCACCTCCCCACCAAAAAGAATTCATCATTCTCTCAATGTCTTTGATTGTGGAATATGGAAGGAGATAGACACTCATGTTGCTTTTATCATAATCTCTTTTCCAGTTCTTGACAAAGCTCTTCCTCTCCAAGAATTTATTCGCTTCCATATTATGTCCTTAATATGTAAGCAAATACATCTTTCATCTTTCTGCCAATCATAGAGGGAAGTCCAAGATAGTTACCAGTTCCAAGAACATGTCTAACTCCCATAATTCTTGATAGATCTTCATGGGCTGATATGTTCAAATTCTTGCTAAAGAAAACCTCGGACTTTGTCAAGTTTATGTCTTGTTCTGACGCTTCTTCATAAGTCTTAAGAATACTCATCAAATGATTAGTCTTCTTTAGCGTGAACCTGCAAAACAAGAAGCAATCATCGACAAAAAGGAGGTGGGACACCAGTTGCGCCCCTCTACCAATCTATGTAAGTCTCCTCTAGACACTGATTTTTTAACTAAGGACGAAAATCCCTCATGACTAGGACGAAAATCCCAAATGCAATAAGAGCATTATCCATAATAGATTCCCCCTCAGTAAACGCTGACTGCTCCTCTGAAACACACGTGTCAAGGCAGCCTTTCAACCTATTCACTAACAACTTAGAGATCATTCTGTAGAGCACATGACAAAGCGATATAGGCCTCAAATTCATCATGTAGGTTGGGTTCTCACATTTTGGTATTAAGAAAATGGTTTCATTTAAAGATGAGCGAAAGTGCACTAAAATTGGGGGGGGTGGTAAAAGTGCTATGTTAAAAGTTTGTGAAAGTTGAAGTATTGACTTGGTCAAAACCAGTGTGAGTCGGTCTTTTGTATAATGGACTAAAATTAGGGTGTAAAAGTCCTATGTTAAAAGTTTGTGAAAGTTGAAGCAAATAAATTATTGTTTTAAAGAGACTATAATAAAATCTCAGCTACTTAATCAAAATATTGGTAAAATTATTTAAAGTGTATAAACATTTTTTTATGAGACATTTTATTCTATTTATTTTTATGTTTTTTTTCTTCATATTTTATTTGTTTATTTATTTATAATTTGTAACAAAAATAATTGAAAAATTCCTTCTTTTGACCGTGAGATTAAAACTTATATATATATATATATATATATATATATAGTAGTAAATATTTTTCTTGTGGTAACTATGGTATATAAATTAAACCATATTGACCAATAACTTTTATTTTTGCATTTTTACATATTTCAAATGCATTATTCCATTTTTCATTTTTCTTTGGTCAAAAGCTTTTAATTTTTTCTTTATTTTGGTCAAAAGCCTTTTCATTTTTAATAATTAATTAGGTCAATTGAAATGAAAAAAAAAAACATTTTAAAAGTATATTCATCCTCAATTTCTTCTATAAATTCTATAGCTTGCTTCTCCTTTCTTTCACCACCAATTGAAGTTTCTTTGTGTTTGTATTAAAAACCTAACTTTAAATTCTTTACATACTCTATTGATCATACCATAGTGAAGAATGGAAATTCAAACATCACCTTTTCTAGAAACAGAGAATGAAGATGCAAATGGTGAAATCTCATGTAAGAAAACCAAAGGATCCCTCCATTGAAATTTCTTGTGGAAAAATTATAAAGGTAATCGAGTTTAATTACATTATTTCAAGTATATCATATGTTTTTCTTATATTTTTGTATGTTGTCTTTTTCTTACTTTTTGAAATTATATTTCGATCAGATCAAAATAACTAAAATCTTGCCTAGATTGAAGAATGGAGATTCAACCATTTCAACTTTTCAACAAAATAGAGAATGAAGATGAAAACTATTCAATCTCAACGATTAGAAGGGGTGCATACCATAACATTCTTTCTTCAAATCTCTTGTGGGAAAAATATAAAAGGGTAACTAATCTTAATTACATTATTTTTAATCTCAATAGTTTTTCTTATAATTTTCTATGCTGACTTTACTTCTTTTTTTTTTTGAATTGTCGTTTTTTATCTCATTAGTTTTAGTTTTAGTTTTTTTTGTAACCCTAACAACAGTGTGATATCATTCTTATTAGGCATGATAAATTTTGTCCATGTTAATTTTATCCTTTTCGATCAATTTTTTAAAAGATCTCGAATAAAAAACGATATAAAGTTAAATTTTGCTTAAAAAAAATTTAAAGTTAAATTATTAATGGATCTCGGAAAGATAAAGATTTAGATCAATATCTATTTACCAATGTTTGAAATCATTCAATCCAACTTATAAAATCTAATAAAAGGAATTTTAGGCTCAACACATATATGCACCGATCCTTTGTAAGTGTTATTTTCAAATTTCAACATAGAGAATATTGAAATTTTAATGATGCATATACGTTGAAACTGACCACTATCCTATTGAGGGTTTGATTTTGGTAAATAAATATATGGAGGCCAATAATACCTATGGATCATAATAACTAGCTAGTTATTAAGAGTTGTGTTTTGAAAACAGTAACTAGCTAGCTATTAAGAGTTGTGTTCTTTTTTTTTTTTTAAGTATATTTTTATTTTGAAAACAGTTTTGATGTGCGGTAATATTTATTTTTTTAAAACAATTTTGAAGTATTTATTTATTTTTAAAATCCAATTATTACAAAACCTAATAGAAGAAGCAGTGGCGGAACCAGAAATTTTTTTCTAAAAAAAAAGAAGATAATCATCATATTTTGTTAAAAAGTTATGAATGGTCAAACTATGCTAGTCGTTAAAGGCCGAATATGGCTCAGTGCAGTCATCATTGTCTATAACACAAAATGTGAAATTAGTTAGATCAAAGTTGATCAATGTAGGGAAATTTTAAGATTTCGAAAATAACTATTTTCTAAAACCATCACGACTTTCATGATAACCACGAAAGTTAAGAGATGTAAGAGGTCGACGGGAAGAAATACAACTCAAAATGGGATAACTGTCAGAATTGATATTGATTGCTAATTGCTGAATGTAATGGGTATTATGGGAACAAATACAATTTAAAATATTTTTATGTAGTTGAGGCTCAATATATAGCACCCAAACACACAAGATTGAAAGCATGCAGTGTAGTTGAGGTATTACGAAGAGTCAAAATCTTATTCACAAATGTAGGAAAATGCTTCATAGTGAAAAAAATTCGGTAGAATGCAATATAAGGGTAGGAATAATTTTCCAAAGATACTTTAATCTTGGGGACAAAATGCAAGTTTGAACGGTGTGTTTGTTGTTTTGGGACAAAAATGATAAAATGTGAAGCAGAACGCAATCAGGCAATATAATTGAACACCAAACATGCCGTACAAACTTCCATTTTGTCCTCAAGATTCAAGTATTTTTGGAAAACTATTCCTACCCTTATATTCCAATACTCGAATTTTTCCACTATGAAGCGTTTTGCTATATATATACATTTGTGTATAAGATTTTGACTCTTCGTGATACCTCAATTGCACAGCATGCTCTCGATCTTGTGCGTCTTGGCACTCTTGAGCCTCTACTCCTTAAAAATATCTTATATTATATTTGTTCCCATAATACCCACATTCAACAATTCGAAATCAATGTCAATGATGATAGCAATCTCATTATGAGTTGCGTTTCTTCATGTCGAGCTCTTACATAATGTAAGACCCAAGATTTCACTGTACAGTTTTCCTAAGGAACTTTAGTGTCGGCTAAGTTTTTAGGGTTTTTGGCGAAGCGTTTTCATGAGTATCGTCGCGATAATAGGTTTTTGCTGTAATTGAGCCTGTTTTGTGCTCGTGCGCTGGAAAGGCACAGACTTTTGGGTCGTAATCCTCTTTTAAGTATGAGGAGATTTCTGTGGAGTCAGAATAACGAGTTTTGGATTATTCTCGTTTTTGGAAAAACGAGTAGGATTTTACCCGTTGATGGAAAATCTTACTGCGTCGGTTTTAAGTGAGGTTTCGGATGAAAGTTTCATATACCTGCGTGAGTTAGGATATATCCTGAGATTAATTTTCTAAGGTGTGGAAGAAAATTGCAGTCGCGGAAAAAGATTCGGCGATAAGTTTTGGAATGGAAAAACGATAGACGTTCTTTCCGTAGGTTTTACGTTTTTGTGATTTACGTTCGTCGCGATGCGCGAGAACTGAGCGTGCGTTTTGTTGTAAGAGGTTGTGAGAAATATCTTGGGAGGATAGACTCGGATTGATCCAAGGGCTAGGATTTTGTCTTGAAGCTTTATCCTATTTGATCCAATGGTTCTCATGAAACATGACCATGACCTTTATGGTGACTTAAGGAGACTTTATGGACTTAGCAAAATCAGATTTCATTCACTTCTTCTCTTCTCCTTGCCGTGGCTTCTTTCTTTTCCAACCTTGAGGAACAAAATTCAATCCTTCACCATTTGTCTTGATCTTAAGCTTGTTGGAAAGCTTGGAGTTGTGAGATTCTTCTTCCTAAGGTAACTAGAACTTCTTTCATCTCTTAGTTGGCTAAACTCTTAGAGATTCATGAGATTTTATGATTATGTTCTTGGGAGAAATTTCGTAAGAATTGGTTGTGAAGGGTTTTTGTTCCATGAAAGTTGTTCATGAGGGTTTAGTAAGCATGTGTAGGCTTTGTTATTTCAATTTTCCATGAGTTTGTGAGAATCTCATGAGAAAAGTTAGGGTTTTGAAAGTTTAGAGTATTGATCAATTACATGAGGTTATGTTGTAAGGTTTTGAAAAGAAAAGTTGTCTTTGAACCTTTGGGCGGAAGGGAAATGCGTTGTATGGTTTTGTTTTGGAAAATCCGATGAAAAATATTTTGAGGTTTATGAAAATATTTCCTAAGTGTTTTGGGTAGTGTTTTGGGGTTAAAATGGTTTAAAACTATTGTGACATGTGGTGTCGCTTTGTACTTTGAAAATGATTACCGGACGGTTAAGGCCCGTAATAAAACTTGTGCTTGGATTTGGTTTTGATTTTGGAAATGAAAATCAAATAACTTGCACTCGAAGCAACCAACATGTTTTCGGAAATGTGTTGCTTGCTTATAAAAATGGTTTGCTTTTATGCCTTGAAAAGATGTTGGGAACTAATAGAATCAAACTAGGCTTGGGGTGGAAAAAGGAGGTGTGAGTTGCTGTCTTTTGCTGTCATGACAGGTGCAACTCGCTGAGCGAGTGGTTACTCGCCAGGGCGAGTGTCACAGGTCCTGACAACACGCCAGGGCGAGCTCCAGAGCGAGTAAGACCAGTACTCTCTGCCTTCACTCGCCACCAACTCGCCAGGGCGAGCTCTGGGAGTTGAGATTTTGGATTCTGATTTCTAAACTGGGTTTTTAGCTTTCTAATCCCTTTTTTTTAATTTATGGAAGTGGTTGGGATTGGAAACGAGTTTTTCGGGTACTCGGAAAGTACGTAACTTATAACGCAAGAAAATAGCCATTTTGCATTTCAAATTATTTAAGACTTTTGGCTATTGTTTTGGGTCCTAAAAATAGTACAAATAACTCATGGTGGTTGATCAATATGGTGGAATTTGGTAAGGTATCCGAAAGAGGGATTTTTCCTTAGGAACCTTTAGGTTTTTGAGGTTTTTGGTTTAGTTTCAATACTATTGGTTGGAGAACAATGTATTGATGGTACGCTGCTTGTTTTAGGAAGCGCGTTGTGTTGTTGGTCGAGTGGTAATAATCGGAAGCTTGCCGAGGTAAGGGCATCACTTTATTTCTGTCTTTTCACTGAGTTATAACATGTTTGTTGGTTATTTTCGGTGATGAGTGTTTGTGTGTTTGGCATGTATGTGTTATGTATTCTCGTGATGAGAAAGTGTTTACAATACGTGCGTTGTTTTACATATGATTAGGGATGTATGTATGAACATGTGGGTGAATACATATGATTGGAAATGTATGTATGTTTGTTGTGGTTTGTTACATATGATTGAATATGTATGTATGTTGTTGGGATGGTTTACATATGCTAGGGAGGTATGTATTCATTGCATTAGTATACATGGGGAATCGTATGCTCATGCATTGTTAGTGCGTAGTTGCGGGAGTGGACTACGAGGTGTGGTTGCAGGAGTGGACCCACCTGATTCTTATAGGGTTTTATTGAGTTCAATACATGGTTGCGGGAGTGGATCATGGGGTGTGATTGCGGGAGTGGATCCACCTTAATCCTTTGTGATTTTGTTGAGTCGATACATGGTTGCGGGAGTGGACCATGGGGTGTGATTGCGGGAGTGGATCCACCTTAACCATTGTGATTTCGTTGGTGTTTTAGTAGGGGTTGGACCTACAGTTCTGGAACTCATGCATTGTGGTAGCTAGGGTTAGTACCACGCATTGTAGAAGTCTGCATTAGGCTTGGTGTGCATTATATATATAAACCCGTTGGTGGGAATTGCTTTGGTGGTTAAGAGCTTTCTCTTGTGTTTGTGGAATTATTGTTATGTGTACAATCTTTCGCACCGGTTATATATATACATACTTTTATTTTGTGGTGACCCTTTCTTTCATTTGCGGGCTCATCCCACCCAGATGATGGGCTAGGTCGTGGTGACGACGGTGGCTGTTCCAGGCCCCAGTGAGTGGCTGGAGTTTTAGCTTAGTTAGACTATGCGCCGGTGTGGGTTGTACACCGCGCTTTTTGGTTAGCATAGGGTTCTAACTTTTTGGGTTGTAAGTATTTGAATACTTAGACTTGGTTTGTAATTATTCAGGAATACACTTTGTTTGTCGAAGCACCTTTTGGTAATAAGTTCTTTTGTATATTTGAATGCCGGCTCATTTAAAATATTTTATGCGCACTCTGAGTGTTAGTTGAAAAAGAAAAAAAAAAATATATATGCTCTTTTCTGGCCGTTTGAAAACGGGTTGTTACACATAACATAAAAGTGGTGATAGTTTTAAAAAAGGTTATTTTCAAGATTTTTGAATTACTCTACACATACCAACTTGGATGTAGTTAAATTCACATTTTGTGCTAATGACAATGCTGATTGCGCTGATCTAGTTAATGCAGATTAAAATTAAGAGATAGATAGAGAAGAAGGAGAGAGATGTAGTCATGTAGATGATAGTGAATGAGAGGATCCAATTTCGAAACAAATAAGTTGTTAATAATCATTTTCTTTTTAAAATGTAAGTTTTTTAAAGAAGCTAAATTAGCCCACCCAAATTGGCACCAGAGAGAATCGAACCTGAGACCTTAAATAGAAGCGCACTCCCAGGTTACAAGCCAATACCACCAGACCAACCCAAATGAGTATTTTTTAAAAAACTTAAGTGAAATATTATTATAAATTAAAGTGACATTAATGACTATATTAAAACCATTTTCAAGAGAATTAGAACTCAACTGTCCTTTAAAATTATAAATTCAAACTCTTATCATTGAACTCATACCTCACAGACAATTATAACCAATATTTTAACCAATAAAATAGTGAAGGTTTTAAAAGAGAGCCGGTGATATCAATTATTGTAATAAAGTTAAGTTTTTAAATATTTTCTTTGTATTGTGATTTGTGATTTTAGTGTGATTGTATCGGCTATATTTGACATAATATATTTTGAAAGATTAAATACCACTATTAGTTTTTTTTTATTATTCAGGAGGTTGAATAGATCTAACTAGTATGAGTTAAGAGTTAAAAGAGTAATGAAATTAAATAATCATAGTTCAATTTTGGTATAGGAGAAAAAATACAAATATTAATAAAATCTTGTAAATAAATTTATTTAGTTATATTCCACATCAGTTTTTTTTTGTTGACAAAAGCAAACTTAACACATTTCATTAATCAAATGAGTAGCAATACAACGAGGGACCGAATCAAACATACGGCGACGAGACATAGAAAAGGCCGCTCTAGCTAAAGAGTGAGCAACTTTGTTCGCTTGACCTCAAAGTAATTATTCATACAAAGTAAAGATTGAATATGAGAAATCAAAATGCTAAACTCAGAGATGATGACTTGTCTAGAAGATATAGCAACCACCACTAGCTTTGAATCACTTTCAAAAATAACATTTGAAAATCCACCATGTATCATCTCATGCATTGCTTCTACTATGGCCATTGCTTCTCCTTCCAAAGTAGTAAGTGGTGAATTCATAAGGTTGGTTCCAACAAGTCTGAAATTTCCATAACAATCCCGTAAGCACCATCCCCATCCCCATCCTGCAACACCTTCCGTATTGTAAAAACTAGCATCCACGTTACACTTAAGGTAACCATTTGGCGGCGGCTGCCATTGTAAACTGCTACCAGCTGCTGGCTGTTGTTCCGCGGGCTGTTGTTGTTGCTGAAGCAGTCCATTAACTGTCACCCAATGCTGCCAATATTGCACCGCTTGTATACCAAGTTGTTGTGCACTTGATTTGCTATCGTTCCACACAAAATTATTCTGATTTTTCCATATGAACTACAAGAGTATCACCACTTTGCTTGCATCTGAATTACTTTCCTTCTTGCAAACATCACAAATTAAATCTTTGGGATTGCTAAATATGTTCAGCCTTGGTTGAATAACATGGGAAAGCTCCATGACATGCGAAGCTTTTCTAGTAGCCTCACCATGTGAGAAGCATAAGGAACATTCCTCAGGGCATCGGTTTAATAAGCGAGTTCAGGTCGTTAGACACTCTCTACAAATCCTCCACAACATATGTTTGGCCTTAGGCGGAGCTTTAATTTTCCAAATACTACACCAATCTTCTACCCTTCTCGGTCCTCCCCCTCTATCTCGCTCTTTTATAATTCTCCGATACCCCGACCTTACCGAGTACAACCCATCCTTCTCCTCATCCCATATCAATTTATCCTCACCTACTAACTCCAACAGCGGAACAACACAAATCCTATTCACCTCCTCCTCCGAAAAAAGTGAATTAAGTTTCTCTATATCCCACCTCTTTATGTTCGGAAGTAAGAGATGTTGGACTGTCATATTGTTCACAATTTGGTTTTGGGGGGCACTTAGACATATACAATGACCCATTCTCAACCAAGGTTCATTCATTACACTAATTTTGCTCCCATCCCCAATTTGCCACCTACACCCATAAAACAACACTTGTCTTGCTTTTCAAATACTTCTCCATGCAAAACTAGGATTATTACCAAGATTGGACTCTAATAAAGAGGATGTAGGAAAATACCTAGCTTTGTAGACACGAGCCACCAAAGTTGCAGGCTCGTTCAATAGGTGCCATGCTTGCTTTGCTACCATCACCATGTTGAAGCTTTGAAAGTCTCTAAATCCCAAGCCTCCTTCTTCCTTAGAACATGCTAATTTATCCCAAGCAAGCCATCTTATACCTTTATTGTTACCTCCACCACGCCACCAAAAAACATTAGTCATCCTTTCTATATCAATAATCAAAGAGTCCGGTAAGAGATATATATTCATAATATAGGCCGGAATAGCTTGTAAGACGGACTTAATCATTACATCCTTATCGGCTCTAGAGAGAGGTCTACTTCTCCACGCATTGATTCTCTTCCAAATTCGATCCTTTATGTAAGCAAAAGTCTCCTTCTTACGCCTCCCCACCATTGACGGAAGCCCTAGGTAGGTTCCGGTTCCCAACACATGCTTGACCCCCATTATGTTGTAAGTTTAAGAGTGCAACCTAAGAGGGGGGGTGAATTAGGTTTTTAGACTTTTTAGAGATGTTGTGACTCTTTATTTTTCTTGAAGGTTTGTGATGAATATATGAATGTTATGCAGAAAAATAAAGAGTGTAGGGAAGAGAAGATTGACACAAGAGAATTATAGTGGTTCCCCTATTGGTACATCCACTCCCTTCACACCCTATGAAGGAATTCACTATGACCTTTACAAAGTGAAACAAGAGAACAATCCTCTCTTTTTCACTCTCTTGCTTCCAACAATCCTGGACAGCAAGGTGATTCCCCTACAAAGTGAAACAAGAGAACAATCCTCTCTTCCTGGACAGCAAGGTGTTCTTTCTCTAAAAAACACTTGTTTCCACAAACTAGGAAAACAAGCAATAGTACAGAGTTACAGATAATTGATTATAAGTTTGAATACAAGAGAATTTTGATACAAGAGAATTTTGATACAACAAAATTCTAACAATTTGTTTTCACTTTCAATATAACAATTCAGAATAATAAACTCTAAGTGCTTATGAAACTTTTATCTGATATGAAATTATGCATGAAAGTTTCTAAGAGTTTTTATGAAAGATTGTGCAGAGAATTGTTATTAGAAAGTTTATGAAAGTGATTGAATGTTGTTTGAAGAAATTCTGATGTATATTTATATAGAGAATATGATACCTCTTGGAGTATAAAATTGCAATGATTTGGAAGAGGTATAATAATGAAAAGGTGTGTTACAATTCAGAATTTTCAAATGCTAACAGAGGTAAATCGATTTCCATTACCAGGGAAATCGATTTCCCTTTCCTTTTCAACGTTAAAAAAATTTGCAAAATTGCATAGGGTAAATCGATTTCCCTATGAGGTAAATCGATTTACCTGTGGAAAATTCAGCAAGCAGAGAGGTGGTAAATCAATTTACCTGTTGAGGTAAATCGATTTACCTGCCCAATATTTTGAAAAATATTCTAAGTTAAAAGGCTTTTGAATAAGAATCATGCAACATTATTATAGTAACTTTAGAAAGGTTTAGATTAAAGTTTATGAGCACCTAAAGCTTGTAATAATGAATTGCATATTGTACCTAAGATTATTCCCATATCTTGATCAAAGTCTTCATGAGATATTTGGATTTCTTCAACCTTGAGCACTTGAACATAATCAATCTTTTTCTTCTTTGCACATATTTGTCTTCATCAAAATTACTTCAATCTAGAAGCTTGTCTTCACATTCTCCCCATTTTTGATGATGACAAATACATATTTGATGTTTGTGAGTTTTCCGGAATACTCCCCCTAGGATGCATATCTCCCCCTTAATCCATGACTTGTATTTATTCGAAAATTCATGATGTTCCTGAATATCAAGGAGACAAGGAAAACACACATACATATATACATCCTTCTCCCCCTTTTGACATTATCAAAAAGAAGGGAAAGATGGGTAAGATTAAACATAAATAAATATTTAAGATTCATCTTCATCAAAATAAATATTGGAGATGACAACTCATTGAAACTTTGATAAGCTTTGCTTCTCCTAACAATGTTAACTCCCCCTTGATCAATGCTCCCCCGTGATATTTGAATGAGAGTATTTTTGAGATATTGTTTGCTGCAATTGTTAGAGAAAAGCATACATAGACATCTTCTCCCCCTTTGTTATTAGCAAAAGGAAGGGAAAAGACTTGAAAATTTATGAAAATATTATTAATTCTTTTACCTGAGTTTTACCTCATGATTGACTTCATCTTCAATCAAACATTCATCTTTTGTGAATTTGATTTTGAAGCCTTTGTCACAAAGTTGGCATATACTTAGAAGATTGTACTTTAGTTTTTCAACATAAAGAATATCTTCAATGGATGTGAAAGGTGGTGCTCCAACTTTGCCTAGGCCAAGAATTTTTTTCTTTCTTTGTTGTTGACTCCATAAGTGACATAACCCTTGGCTTTAGGCACTAGATTTGAAAATTTGCTTATATTTTCCGTCATATGCTTGGAGAAACCACTATCAAGATATATACCATAGATTTGTAGTGGTATTCAAGCAAACCTACAAAACAAATTAAGTTTTGTTTGGTACCCAAGTTGCTTTGGGTCCTTCATAATTAGTTCCTTTCTTTACCCACACATAATGCCTACTTGGTACACTAAAGTTTCTTACATAGCAAGCATTAGGTGTATGGCCATTTATACCACAATAAAAACAAGTAGGAACAAAATTACTTCTATATCTAGGAACATATGATTTATTTTTAGGAAATCTCTTCTTAAGATGATAATGAACTTTTTGTGCTTTATTCACTTTCTCTTTGGTGGATTGATCAATTTCCTTAACAAAGATAGTTTTATTTTTACTTGGTTTGTCAAATTTGGAATAACCAAGTCCAATTTTATCATTAGAATATCTTTGTTGACTAAGGATATTGTCCAATCCAACTTGTCCTTTTTCATATCTTTCAAGAACTCTTTTTAATTGGACAACTTGGAAGGAAAGTGAAACACACTCTTTGCATGTAAAATTCTGTTTTTCTTTTTCAAGAAAGTTTTGTTTTTCAATTTCAAAATTCTTTTCATTTTCAAAAAAACTTTGTTTTTCAACTTCAAAATTCTTTTTCATAGTGTCAACTTTTTCTTCAAGAGATAAAATTTGTTTCTTTTGTGTTGACACCGTTCTATATAAAATTTTACATTCATTAAGTAATTCATTTATAGCACCTTGATAGTCATTATCATAAGAAGAAGATTTACTACTAACCTCTTCATATTTATCATCGGAATGATGTGATGCCATTAATGCAAGATTTGCATATTCTTCGCTTTCCGAGTCGGATGATGAACATACTTCATTATCATCCCATGCAATATAAGCTCTTTTGGGCTTTGACTCCTTTCTTCTTTTGAAACTACTTTTCGTTGCAAGTTTTGGACAATCCGTCTTTATGTGTCCTTGTTTTCCACATTCATAACAAGTGACATTTTGTGTAGATGTAGATGCATCATTCTTGTCAAAAAAATTCATCTTTTTCACAAGGTTAGAATTATTATTATTATTAATAAAAAATTCACATAACCTTTTTACAAGGTGTATGAAGTTCTCGTCTTCTTCCGGATCATCTTCTTTTTTCATTTCCTTTGGAATCAATCTTTAATGCAATGCTTTTGGATTTCTTATCTTGATTCTCATGCTTTTCAAGTCTTCCAAGTTTCGTTTCATATTCTTGAAGTTTTCCGAACAACGTTGCGGAAGACATTTTGGATAGAATTTTCTTCTCGGATATTGCTGTCACTTTTGGTTGCCATTCTCTGGTTAAAGATCTAAGCACTTTAAGATTAAGTTCATCGTTAGTAAGAGTCTTACCTAGTGCTTTAAAATGATTTGTCAAATGCACGAATCTTTTCTGCATGTTGAGGATTGATTCTCCGGGCTGCATTCTGAATAATTCGTATTCTTGACTCAAAGTGTTCAATTTAGATCTTTTAACTTCAGCGGTTCCTTCATGAGTTTCCACCAATGTATCCCATATTTCCTTTGCCGTTTCACATGTTGAAATACGAAAAAATTCATCCATGCTAAGCGCACTTTGAAATATATTGATTGCCTTTTTGTCATTGAGAACTTTTTTCTTATCATCTTCATCCCATGAACTTTCAATTTTGGGTGTGCCTACACCATTTACAACACTCATAGGAATAAATGGTCCATCAATAACAGCCTTCCATATACCATCTCCTTGTGCTTCTAAATGTGCCTTCATACGAATTTTCCAAAAATCAAAATATTCACCACTAAACAATGGGGGCTTGTTACTACTACCACCATCTCTAAAAGTAGGATTTGCGGAAGCCATTCTGGATCTTTAGGAACAAGTTACCTATAACTTGCTCTGATGCCAATTGTAAGTTTAAGAGTGCAACCTAAGAGGGGGGGTGAATTAGGTTTTTAGACTTTTTAGAGATGTTGTGACTCTTTATTTTTCTTGAAGGTTTGTGATGAATATATGAATGTTATGTGTAACATCCCATTTTATTTATTAGTCGTTTAAGTTTAATTATTTATGTTTTAGTGAGGTAGAATATTTTATTAGTCAATAGCGTAAGATAATTAGTTTTACCGCGAAATATTAGTAACGAGCGAGTGTACCGTGTTAATGGGCTTTAAGCCATTGTGCCTTAGACCATAGTGGGGCGCTACTTAAAGGCAAGTTAGTAAGAGAAAGTTCATTTTCTCATGTTCTTGGAGAAGTAGAGAGAAGGAAGAGAAGAGAAGAGCTAGGGCAAGAGTAAGAGGGGAGAATCAAGAGGAACGACTAGAGTTTTCAAACGATCTAAGGTAAGAGAGTAGATTCTTAATCATGAGTGATCCGAGAAAGGGGAGAATGTCGATTTCTCCGTTCCCAACCTTTCTCCACTCATTTTCGTTTTTGGGATGAGAGATTTTCTTAAAGAAAGTTGATTTTGTTGTTCCTAACATGTTTAATGAACCTATACTATGATGTGTATTCGAATTTAAAGGGGAAAATGGGAATTTGTAGATGTTTGAATCAAGTTTTATGAGTTTTTGAGTAAATGTGTAAATTCTTACTTTATGGTATGAAATGGTGCAGATCTGTGAATCTAATGGTGTTTTTATGTGTATAATCATATGTATTAACTTAAAGGAAGCTCATTTATGATTTATAACATGAAAATAAAAATGGGTATTTTTATGTGTCTTTATCCATGAACATGCTTGGTATTCTGCATGATAGAAGGGGTATTACCTGTATAAAGTATTCTGCATGATAGAAGGGGTATCACCTGTAGAAAGTATTCTGCATGATAGAAGGGGTATTACATGTAGAAAGTATTCTGCATGATAGAAGGGGTATTACCTGTAGAAAGTATTCTGCATGATAGAAGGGGTATCACCTGTAGAAAGTATTCTGCATGATAGAAGGGGTATTACATGTAGAAAGTATTCTGCATGATAGAAGGGGTATTACCTGTAGAAAGTATTCTGCATGATAGAAGGGGTATTACCTATAGAAAGTATTCTGCATGATAGAAGGGGTATTACCTGTGGTACGGATTCTGCATGATAGAAGGGGTCTTACCTGTAGAAGGGGTTCTGCATGGTAGAAGGGGTCTTAATCCTGACATTTTTGGATGATTATGATATGATGTGTTTGAATTTTACATGTGATTAGAGTATAATAACATGTTTCATTGGTATTCTTTTGCAATGATTAATTGTTATTATTGATGTTAATTGGAGTATTGAGTATGTGTATCTAAATTGCAAATTATCTTGGTGATGGAGTAAGTGGATTTGTGTTCTACTTAATTTATGGAGATGTCTAATACCTAGTGTATTGACTATGTGTGAGTATTCATCAGGCCCAGTTCTGGGCCAGTGCAGCCAGTGCTGCAGAACTGGGCCTCAAAAATTTGGGGCCTCAAAAATAATTTTTTTGGGTAGTATGTAGGGGGTGTAGTAGTAAACGGGAGGCCCAAAAAGCAACTGTATCTAACAAAAAAAAAATCAAGCGTATTTTTGTTAGTAGCTAGAATTTTTTTAATGGATTTTGATGATATTGATTAGAATATGACCTTTTTTTGTTAGTCACAAAGATGATAATTACTTTTGATGTTATTGATATGTTTACAATTTGAATATATTATGTTTTTTTTTATAAAAAAAAAAATATATTTTCTATTAGGGGTCCATTATTATTATTAGCACGGGACCCCGAAATTCT
Source organism: Trifolium repens (assembly GCA_030408175.1). NCBI lineage: Eukaryota > Viridiplantae > Streptophyta > Magnoliopsida > Fabales > Fabaceae > Trifolium > Trifolium repens. The sequence continues at coordinate 31,276,203 of CP125845.1, read as the reverse complement.
CGAAGACGGCCCTGGTATTCATGAGCATACATGCATTCATGAATTGTATGCGGAGTTAGAATTTTATATTCTAAAAATGGAGAATTATCGGGTTATATGTAACTGATAATGGAGAATATTAGAGGTGAGATACTCTAATAAAGACGAATGGTACCACATGCATTAGTTGTGTCTAGGGTGACATGACATTGGTTGTGACATTAGATGCATTAGGAGAATGTGCATTTATGTGTTAAGTGGTGCATTTATGTGTTAAGTGATTATTTGTGTTTGTGTGGTGAATCTTGAATACTTGTATATGTGTTAAGATTATGTTGATGAGTTAGAGTTGAATTATGTTTATAATTTCAGTGGAGTAGTAAGTGTACCTTATGCTTATGATTTGTGGATTATGTGATCTAACTCTCTTATTTTGTGTTAATTTACTGAACTTTGGGGTTCAGATTCCCAGGTTGACGGATCCGATCAGTGATAGGGGATTGTGCTTCGAGTAGCATACTTTTGGTGAGGAGTTTAGCAGTGCTACTCCTAGATTAGATTAACTTTTGTTGAGTGGTATAAGGTTATGCTCTGATATTGTAACACCGAGTCGGGATCATTTGTTTTGTATTTGAATCCTAATATTTACCTTGCTAATTATGTAATTATACTATTAACATGTGTTGGAAACTTGGTTAATACTTGATGCCATTTCCAATTGTTTTAATGATAATATTAAAAGTTGAATGATTTAGAAGATGTTTACATTCTTAAGTTTTATAATTGCTTGGTTTATTTCCGCTGATGTATTAATTGAATGAAATTGTATGCATGCTTGAATATGTATTTATTCAGTTCCGTTTTATGATCAATTTTATTTTGTAATGCCTTAATTTGCTAAGTGTGTGTTTGTTTATATTTAATAAATACGCGCTTGAGGGGTTAGGGTGTTACAATAGTGGTATCAGAGCAAGGTCGATTCATTAGGAATCAATTAGGATTAGTTACCCTTATATGCAACATGTGTAGAGAGAGACACTGTTCATATTGTTTGCTGAGTTGTGGATTGGCTTGCTTGAGCAGGATAATGGCTGCTGCAAGGACTAATGCACAGATTGCGGAGGCGTTGGCTACGTTGACCAACATTGTGGCTAGAGATCATTTACCCGGAAGGGAAGATGAAGTGAGGTTGGAGCGTTTCATGAGGCAGAAACCACCAACATTTACCGGAGGCTACGATCCGGATGGTGCTCATGGATGGCTAGAGGAAGTTGAGAACATCTTTGATGTTATGGCTTGCACCGAAGAAGGAAAGACTATCTTGGGAGCGTATGTGCTACGCGAAGAGGCTAATAATTGGTGGAAGAATGCGAGGCAAAGGTTAGGACCAGCAGGTGCTGCAATTCCTTGGGTTGTATTCAAGAGGGAGTTCTTAGTGAAGTATTTTCCTGTTGATGTCAAGAATCATAAGGTGATAGAGTTTATGGAACTCAAGCAAGGGAACATGTCGGTTGCTGACTATGCCGTCAAGTTTGAGGCATTGTGTGCTTTTAGTCCACATTACAACACCGTGGAAGCTGAGAATGACAAGTGTGTCAAGTTCGAGAGTGGATTGCGTCCTGACATCAAACACCTCATTCGATTTTCTGAGATTAGAAATTTTGCGACCTTAGTGAACAAGAGTCGAATTTGTGATAATGATGGGAAGGCCAAAACAAACTACTACATGGCCATGAGTGATAGGAAAGGAAAGGGTCAAGACCGTGGAAAACCCTATGGTAACAAAGGAAAGAAAGTTGCTGAGAATTATGGTGGTGGAAAAAGGAAAGGTGGTGGACCAAGTTACAAGTGTGGGGAATTAGGCCACCAGGTTTATGAGTGCTTGAAGAAAGAGGACAAATGTTTCAATTGTGGAAGATGGGGACACAAGTCGGATGCGTGCGATGGGAAGGTTATTTGCTTCAACTGTGGAGAGGAAGGTCACCAAAGTCCTGCTTGCAAGAAACCAAAGAAGACTATGGGGAAGGTGTTTGCTTTGAGAGGTGATGATGCGGATCAAGTGGATAATCTCATTAGAGGTACGTGTTTCATCTATAACACTCCTTTAATTGCGATTGTTGATTGCATGAGGCGTCTTAGTATTCCCGCAATAGAAATGTCTGGTCGTATGGAAATAGAGACTCCTGCTAGTGGTTATGTAACTACCCGTCTTGTTTGTCGTAATTGTCCCGTGTCCGTGTTTGGTAGACATTTTGGTATGGATTTAATTTGTATCCCGCTTAGTAACATAGACGTTATCTTCGGTATGAATTAGTTAGTCTTTAAACAAGTTCATATCAATTGTTGTGAGAAGACCGTTGTATTTCCGAAGCCGGAGGAGAATTTGAATTTGATGAGTGAAAAGGAAGTAGATGAATCCTTGAAGGAGCAAGTGGAGTTGTTTGCGATGTTTGCGTCCTTGAAGGTTGAGGATGAAGTTAAGATAGAAGAATTATTGGTGGTGAATGAATTTCCTGACGTTTTTTCGGAGGATATAACTGATGTACCTCCAGAAAGAGAAGTAGAGTTTACTATAGATTTGGTACCTGGTACAAGTCCAATTTCTATGGCACTGTATAGGATGTCGGCGTCGGAGTTGAGTGAGTTGAAGAAGCAACTAGAAGAGTTACTCGAGAAGAAGTTCATTAGGCCAAGTGTTTCACCGTGGGGAGCACCTGTGTTACTAGTTAAGAAGAAGGAAGGGAGTATGAGGTTGTGTATCGACTACCGTCAGTTGAACAAAGGTGTGGCCACAGTTGTGTTTTCATTAAAGGTGTGGCGACATTATTTGTACGGCTCACGATTTGAAGTCTTTAGCGATCATAAGAGTTTGAAGTACTTATTCGACCAGAAGGAGTTGAATATGAGGCAAAGAAGGTGGTTGGAATTTTTGAAAGATTATGATTTTGAATTAAGTTACCATCCAGGAAAAGCTAATGTGGTGGCAGATGCTCTGAGTAGGAAAACGTTACATATGTCATCACTTATGGTAAGGGAATTAGAGTTGGTTGAAGAATTTCGAGACTTAAGTTTGGTGTGTGAGATGACTCCTAAGAGTGTGAAACTAGGGATGTTGAAGTTGACGAATCCTTTTCTAGAAAGTATAGAAGAGCATCAGAAGAAAGACGTGAAGTTGATGGAGAAGTTTACCATTGTGAAAGAGGGAAAGGAGAATAATTTCAAAATAGATGAGAGTGGAGTTATTAGATTTCGTGGAAGGGTATGTGTGCCTGATGTGCCCGAATTGAAGAAGATGATTATGGAAGAAGGTCATAGAAGTGGTTTGAGTATTCATCCAGGAGTAACCAAGATGTATCAGGATTTTAAGAAGTTATTTTGGTGGCCAGGAATGAAGAGGCAAATTTCTGAGTTTGTTTAGGCTTGTCTTGTGTGTCAGAAATCGAAGATTGAGCATCAGAAACCGTCTGGCATGTTGCAACCGTTGTTTATAACGGAATGGAAATGGGATAGCATTGCTATGGATTTTGTAGGGGGATTGCCTAGGACTACAAGAGGTAATGAAGTGATTTGGGTGGTAGTAGACCGTTTGACGAAGTCTGCTCATTTTATTGCGCTTAAGGTTGGTACTTTAGTTCCTATGTTGGCCGAGATCTACATTGAACGAATTGTGAAGTTACATGGAATTCCGTCGAGTATCGTTTTAGATAGAGATCCAAAGTTTACTTCAAGATTTTGGGAGAGTTTGCAAGAAGCTTTAGGAACCGAGTTGAGATTGAGTTCGGCTTATCATCCACAAACCGATGGACAATCAGAGAGAACAATCCAATCATTGGAAGATTTGTTGAGAGCTTGCGTTTTAGAACAAGGAGTGAGTTGGGATTCATGCTTACCGTTGATAGAGTTCACATACAACAATAGTTTCCATTCGAGTATTGGAATGGCACCATTCGAGGCTTTATATGGGAGGAGGTGTAGGACACCGCTTTGTTGGTACGAGACCGAAGAGAATGTAATTCTTGGACCAGAAATTGTACAAGAGACTACCGAAAAGATTAGAATGATCCGAGAGAAGATGAAAGCGTCTCAAAGTCGTCAAAAGAGTTATCATGATAAGAGGAGAAAAGATATAGAATTTCAAGAAGGTGACCATGTTTTTCTGAAAGTTACTTCAACTACCGGAGTGGGACGTGCTTTGAAGTCGAGAAAGTTAACGTCAAGGTTTATTGGACCATATCAGATTTCTGAGAGGATAGGAAAAGTGGCGTATAGGATTGCCTTGCCGCCATCGTTGGCAAACTTGCATGATGTGTTTCGTGTATCTCAGTTGAGGAAGTATGTGTCAGACCCGTCACATGTGATCGAATTGGACGATGTTCAAGTGAGAGATAACCTAACCGTGGAGACTATACCCTTGAGGATCGAAGGGAGAGAAGTTAAGAAGTTAAGGAACAAGGAGATCGCATCTGTGAAGGTTGTTTGGGGAGGACCTGCCGGTGAGAATGCGACTTGGGAATTGGAGAGCAAGATGAGGAGCTCGTATCCAGAGTTGTTTACAGGTAAATTTTTAAGGTCGAAAATTCTTTAAGGGGGGTAGAGTTGTAACATCCCATTTTATTTAATAGTCGTTTAAGTTTAATTATTTATGTTTTAGTGAGGTAGAATATTTTATTAGTCAATAGCGTAAGATAATTAGTTTTACCGCGAAATATTAGTAACGAGCGAGTGTACCGTGTTAATGGGCCTTAAGCCATTGGGCCTTAGACCATAGTGGGGCGCTACTTAAAGGCAAGTTAGTAAGAGAAAGTTCATTTTCTCATGTTCTTGGAGAAGTAGAGAGAAGGAAGAGAAGAGAAGAGCTAGGGCAAGAGTAAGAGGGGAGAATCAAGAGGAAGGACTAGAGTTTTCAACCGATCTAAGGTAAGAGAGTAGATTCTTAATCATGAGTGATCCGAGAAAGGGGAGAATGTCGATTTCTCCGTCCGTTCCCAAACTTTCTCCACTCATTTTCGTTTTTGGGGTGGGAGATTTTCTTAAAGAAAGTTGATTTTGTTGTTCCTAACATGTTTAATGAACCTATACTATGATGTGTATACGAATTTAAAGGGGAAAATGGGAATTTGTAGATGTTTGAATCAAGATTTATGAGTTTTTGAGTAAATGTGTAAATTCTTACTTTATGGTATGAAATGGTGCAGATCTGTGAATCTAATGGTGTTTTTATGTTTATAATCATATGTGTTAACTTAAAGGAAGCTCATTTATGATTTATAACATGAAAATAAAAATGGGTATTTTTAAGTGTCTTTATCCATGAACATGCTTGGTATTATGCATGATAGAAGGGGTATTACCTGTAGAAAGTATTCTGCATGATAGAAGGGGTATCACCTGTAGAAAGTATTCTGCATGATAGAAGGGGTATTACTTGTAGAAAGTATTCTGCATGATAGAAGGGGTATTACATGTAGAAAGTATTCTGCATGATAGAAGGGGTATTACCTGTAGAAAGTATTCTGCATGATAGAAGGGGTATTACCTGTAGTAGGGATTCTGCATGATAGAAGGGGTCTTACCTGTAAAGGGGTTCTGCATGGTAGAAGGGGTCTTAATCCTAACATTTTTGGATGATTATGATATGATGTGTTTGAATTTTACATGTGATTGGAGTATAATAACATGTTTCATTGGTATTCTTTTGCAATGATTAATTGTTAGTATTGATGTTAATTGGAATATTGAGTATGTGTATCTAAATTGCAAATTATCTTGGCGATGGAGTAAGTAGATTTGTGTTCTACTTAATTTATGCAGATGTCTAATACCTAGTGTATTGACTATGTGTGAGTATTCATGAGCATACATGCATTCATGAATTGTATGCGGAGTTAGAATTTTATATTCTAAAAATGGAGAATTATCGGGTTATATGTAACTGATAATGGAGAATATTAGAAGTGAGATACTCTAATAAAGACGAATGGTACCACATGCATTAGTTGTGTCTAGGGTGACATGACATTGGTTGTGACATTAGATGCATTAGGAGAATGTGCATTTATGTGTTAAGTGGTGCATTTATGTGTTAAGTGATTATTTGTGTTTGTGTGGTGAATCTTGAATACTTGTATATGTGTTAAGATTATGTTGATGAGTTAGAGTTGAATTATGTTTATAATTTCAGTGGAGTAGTAAGTGTACCTTATGCTTATGATTTGTAGATTATGTGATCTAACTCTCTTATTTTGTGTTAATTTACTGAACTTTGGGGTTCAGATTCCCAGGTTGACGGATCCGATCAGTGATAGGGGATTGTGCTTCGAGTAGCATACTTTTGGTGAGGAGTTTAGCAGTGCTACTCCTAGATTAGATTAACTTTTGTTGAGTGGTATAGGGTTATGCTCTGATATTGTAACACCGAGTCGGGATCATTTGTTTTGTATTTGAATCCTAATATTTACCTTGCTAATTATGTAATTATACTATTAACATGTGTTGGAAACTTGGTTAATACTTGATGCCATTTCCAATTGTTTTAATGATAATATTAAAAGTTGATTGATTTATAAGTTTGAATACAAGAGAATTTTGATACAAGAGAATTTTGATACAACAAAATTCTAACAATTTGTTTTCACTTTCAATATAACAATTCAGAATAATAAACTCTAAGTGCTTATGAAACTTTTATCTGATATGAAATTATGCAGGAAAGTTTCTAAGAGTTTTTATGAAAGATTGTGCAGAGAATTGTTATTAGAAAGTTTATGAAAGTGATTGAATGTCGTTTGAAGAAATTCTGATGTATATTTATATAGAGAATATGATACCTCTTGGAGTATAAAATTGCAATGATTTGGAAGTGGTATAATAATGAAAAGGTGTGTTACAATTCAGAATTTTCAAATGCTAACAGAGGTAAATCGATTTCCATTACCAGGGAAATCGATTTCCCTTTCCTTTTCAACGTTAAAAAAATTTGCAAAATTGCACAGGGTAAATCGATTTCCCTATGAGGTAAATCGATTTACCTGTGGAAAATTCAGCAAGCAGAGAGGTGGTAAATCAATTTACCTGTTGAGGTAAATCGATTTACCTGCCCAATATTTTGAAAAATATTCTAAGTTAAAAGGCTTTTGAATAAGAATCATGCAACAGTATTATAGTAACTTTAGAAAGGTTTAGATTAAAGTTTATGAGCACCTAAAGCTTGTAATAATGAATTGCATATTGTACCTAAGATTATTCCCATATCTTGATCAAAGTCTTCATGAGATATTTGGATTTCTTCAACCTTGAGCACTTGAACATAATCAATCTTTTTCTTCTTTGCACATATTTTTCTTCATCAAAATTACTTCAATCTAGAAGCTTGTCTTCACATATGTTACTGCTAAAGAAAACTTCAGACTTTGACAGGTTAATTTCTTGACCGGATGCAGCTTCGTATATCTTCAGGATCTCCATGAGTTTCGTTGTCTCCGAAAGATTTGACCTGCAAAAAAGAAAGCAACCGTCCGCAAATAGCAAGTGAGACACAACAGGTGCCCCTATACAAATTTTAACACTATGTAGTTCTCCGCTAGCAACCTCTTTGTGAATAAGCATAGTAAGACCTTCAGTCACTAGAATGAAAAGGTAAGGAGATAAAGGGTCTCCCTACCTAAGACCTCTAGCTAGATGAATAGGGCCTACTTTTTCAAAATTCACTAAAGTCGGATAGTTTACTGAGCTTACACATAACATCATCCATTGAATTCATATTTTTGAAAAACCAATCCTCCCAAGAACTCCTTTTAAATAACTCCATTCAACCTTGTCATAGGCTTTACTAAAGTCAATTTTTAAAGCCAACTCTCCTTTAGCACCTTTGGTACGTCTCTTTAAACAGTGAATTATTTCAATAGCTATAAGAGCATTATGAATTATGGATCTTCCTTCTACAAAAGCCGACTGCTCCTCCGAAATATATTTATCAAGAACAAGCTTTAATCTATTCGCCAGAAGCTTCGATATCACTTTATAGAGGATGTTACAAAGTGATATTGTCCGGAAATCCTTAATGGAACTCGGATTATCACATTTTAGGATGAGGCAAATATTGGTTTCATTTAAAGATGAAGGAAAGTAACCTCTCCCTAACCATTCTTTGACCGCCGCAAATATATCATCCCCACACAGGTTCCAAAAATTCTGATAAAAAGCTGAGTTGAAACCGTCCGGGCCCGGGGACTTGTCAGGATGCATTTGAAGAAGAGCAATACGGATTTCCTCCTTCGTTAGTGGTGCTACCAGCCGTGTATTATCTTCCTCAGAGACTCTCAGAGAGATAAGCGAAAGGACCGGTTCCTGGATTTCTCTTTTTGGTTTAAACAACTCCTGAAAGTATCTCCTCGCTACTTCACAAAGATTTTGTTGGCCGGTAATCATCTCATTCTCCTCATTCTTCAACTGTTCAATCCGCTTCACCTTCGACCTCGCTGTAGAAGACATATGGAAGAATTTTGTATTGAGGTCTCCTTCCTTTAACCAGTGCATCTTTGCTCTTTGCTTCCAAAAGGCCTCTTCTTGAATAAGTGTTTTGTCATGTTGATGATGAGCCATTTTGAACCTTGCTACACTAGATGCATCTCTTTTATCTCTATATCTCTCCATTTCCGCTTCATGCTCCAAACTATCCTCTTTAAATCTTTTCTTTTTTCTTCTTCCCCAACTCTGAAGTTTATCGGCACACTTATTCAATCTATGCATTATTTCTAAACCAACACCAATGCTCCACCCTTCATGAACCACTTCGCCTACATCTTCCTCCTGAAGCCAACTATTTTCAAATTTGAAATCATACTTATGATATTGTTTGATCACTGGGGAGCAGTGAAGGGAGGAGGCATATAAGGTGAAGAGGATGTCGGCGTGGTATTCAATGTTGGGAGACAAGCTCTACAAGAGAGGATTCTCCAGACCTCTCATGCTCTGCGTAAGCCAAGAAGAGGCGAAGGGGATATTGGAAGAGATACATAATGAAGGGTCATGTGGAAGTCATATTGGGGCGAGGGCCCTAGCAGGAAAGATACTCAGAGCAGGCTTCTATTGGCCAGAAGTACACAGGGACGCCACCAGATATATTCAAACATGTGACAAATGTCAGAGATTTGCAAACTTACACTAAGCCCCAGGAGAACCATTAAAGTCGGTCCTATCACCCTGGCCTTTCTTCATGTGGGGTACAGATATTCTGGGACCTTTCCCCGCCTCGACTGGACAAGCAAAGTGGATCATAGTGGCGATCGATTACTTCACCAAATGGATAGAGGCAGAAGCCCTCTCGAACATATCAGCAGATCAAGTCAAGAAGTTTTACTAGAGGAAAATCATTTGCAGATTTGGGCTGCCCAAGTACATTGTATCACACAACGGGACTCAGTTTGCAAGTGAAAAGGTAGTCCGATTCTGCAAGGACAAACGAATTCAAAACATTTTCATATCGGTTGAACACCCACAGGCCATCAAAAGAAGAAGAATAACAAGCAAGGGCGAGGGCTGGGCAGCACATCTTCTGCCAATTTTATGGTCATACCACACCACGCCCCAGTCGTCGACAGGCGAAGCGCCGTTTACAATGGTATATGGAACAGATGCAATGATCCCTGCTGAAATAAATCCTCCAAGCTGGCGTAGAGACACCCTCACACTTCAAGAAAATTCAGAAGCATTGCAAGAGAACTTAGACCTGGTACAAGAATTAAGAGACAACGCCCACTTCAGGGAATTCGTCTCAAAACAAAGAGCAGCAAGGAGATACAACACCAGAGTCATAGCAAGGAGATTCAAAGAAGGAGACCTAGTTCTCAAAAGACCCATGGGAAAGGATAAAGGAGGAAAGTTAGCAGCAAACTGGGAAGGCCCATTCAGAATCAACGAAGCATTTGAAGGAGGTGCATACAGGTTGGTGACAATGGAAGGAGAGGTTCTGCATAGAACATGGAACGTGGCTAATCTCAGGTTTTATTACAGTTAACTGCCACGAGAAACAAGAGAGGCGACGCCCAGGCGTACGTCCAACAAGTTTAGAAAGTCATTTTTATGATTACATTACTGCATGTTTATGATCGAATGTACTGAATTTTTCATTCCAATTAATAAATAGCGGTGGGACACTCTTTTCTCCTATGAAAATAGGAGTTTTTATTGAGGCCCACCGATTTAAACTTTGGGTTTGTGAATAGCTGATACATATGCATATGACATGACAAATAAAAAGTTGAAATACTTTGCCTCCTCGCCTGTGTGCTTGTGATTGACAGAAAAAGTAAAATTTAAGTTGAAATACTTTGCCTCCTCGCCTGTGTGCTTGTGATTGACAGAAAAAGTAAAATTTAGGTTGAAATACTTTGCCGCCTCGCCTGTGTGCTTGTGATTGACAGAAAAAGTAAAAATGAGGTTGAAATACCAAGGCGTCATCCTTAAATCTTACGAGTTGGAAACGTCCAAAAAAGAAAAAATGAGGTTGAAATACCAGAGCGTTATCCTTAAATCTTACGAGTTGGAAACGTCCAAAAAAGAAAAAATGAGGTTGAAATCCCAAGGCGTTATCCTTAAATCTTACGAGTTGGAAACGTCCAAAAAAGAAAAAATGAGGTTGAAATACCAAGGCGTTATCCTTAAATCTTACGAGTTGGAAACGTCCAAAAAAGAAAAAATGAGGTTGAAATACCAAGGCGTTATCTTTAAATCTTACTAGTTAGAAACGTCCAAAAAAGAGAATGCAAGATAAAAGCACACGGTGCAACGTCACGAACGGAACACGCCAAAAACAAACAGATGCCATGAAGGGCAATTAAAGGTAATTTTATGCATCGCTTTATTCATTAATAGATTTTTATCTAAAGTAGACAGATTATCAAGAAGTTATAAAAGATATAAGACTACTCGCCCCAGGGACGTCAAAGACAAATATAAACTCATTCGGAATCAAAGATTTCATTCATTGAAGTGAGGATACAAATTCAAAGAAAACTACATCAAGCTCAAATACAAATTCAAAGAAAACTACATTAAAATCCTAGAACTATCTTGGATTCTACAATTCATGGCATTATATTTCCACTTTTGTCTGACCCAGCCAAGGAATTCTGATGATCCATCGTCTTCGCCGGGGAGAGCAACCCCTCATTTAGAATTCTTCGCCTTTAAAGAATTGGGCGATTTCTTATGCGAATCCACGGTAACACGGGATCCTTCTTCTTCTCCAGAGCCGGATGCATAAGGGTACGACTCCTCAGGAACATAAGTTTTCAAAAACTCCGCATAATCCTCATCAGTTTTATCAGAATCGGAAGAACAAGGTTCCTAAGGATTATACGTCTTCCAAAACTCAGCGTAGTCCTCATCAGTTTCAACAGAACTCGAGGAATCCGAGGAATCTGGGATATCCTCCGCCTTAACGCTTTTGGGATCAGTGGTACGCCTAGACTTAGAAGTGGATACTTCAAGTTTCTTCTTTCCCTTCTGAGATTTCGACCTCTCAACGACACTCTTCTTGGTGTTCTTTCTATCCATCTTAAATTATGTAAGTGAAGAAGGAAGAACAAATTTTTAAAGTTGTGAAAGAGAGATATGAGAATCGAAGAAAGAAAGGAGGAGTATTTATAGGCAGAAGTTGTCAAAAACCTAATATGGATAACCGCAATACGCAATAAAAGCGGGGAACAGTTACATTCATCGCAACATAAGTTATTGGTCAGTTTTTAGGTGGTTGCAAAAAACCAGGGTGACTCATCACATGCAAGGTTTGACCAGTCAAAGTTATCTGGTTCATAGGAATTCACGCCAATCAAACCGGGCTCAAATTTAGGCGACACTCAGTCTCGCCCAGTCTCGCCCGTTCAACAGTATCACAAGAAAAGCATACAATAGTAAAAGGGATAAAGCACAGTTACCAATATTAAGTCAAGACGAAGTAGAAGAAATGAAAATAAAGAAAATATTCATAGAGTACAAAGGCCTCAGACGGGCACCAAATATTGTCATTACAAGATTCATCAAACCCTCGCAGGGGCGATCATCAAAATACTACAACAAAAGAAGAAAAAACATCACAGGAATCAGGAAGAGAAGGGAAAACTACTTTTTTGCCGGCGACTCCTCAACGTTGGTCGTCTCAACTGGGGCATAAGGGACCAACTTGTCACCTTCAATCTTCAGCATGGCGTCAGCTCTGCCCAGAAGGTCTCGATCAATGTTAGGGAAGAGAACTATCACCTGGTCTAGCGCGTAGGCGAAGCCCTCGTCATATTGAGCCCTAATGGTTTCCTCCATGCCTTCCTTCTCATATTCCCAAGTTTCTTTCTCCCACCTCAGAGTAGCCAGCTCAGTTAAGGCCGCCTCATTATCCTTAGCCAGGGTGGCAATGCGCGCGTCCTTGGCAGTAAGGCTCTGCTGGGTAATCTCCAACGTCTTTGCCAAAGACTCATGGTTTTTCTTGGCCTTCGCCATCTCCTCCTCATGGGCCTTAACCAGCTTGGCGATCTCCTCCTCGAAATTTTCATTTAAAGTCTTCACCTCGCCCTCCAGTTTTTCCTTGGTGGCATTCAAATCCTTCTCAAGAGCCGCCAAGTTCTTATCTACAAGGACCTCCTTCTCTCTGGCGGTGGCAATCTAAGCTCTTTGGCGAGCTGCCAAAGCATAATTAAGAAGAAGCCCTTTGAGTTCGTGGCCAAGAGCCATCCTCAGCAACTCGTCGGTAGAGGTAGTGTTGAATCGTGACGAGTTCCTAGCTAGGTTTACCATCCTCTCCAAGAAAAGCTCTGGATTAAACATAGGATCATAGGGCGAACTCCCACCAGCCTGGTTGGTCACAGCAGCAACATCCTCCTCCAATACAGGCGAAGCCTCCACCACCCTATCATCAGTCTCCTGCACTTCCTTCTCCAACACCAAAGTCTCTGTGTCCTTTCTGTTTCTTAGACAAGGTCCTCGACTTCTTCTTAGCAGGAGATTTAACCTGTGTCTCCCCCCCAACATCAACAGCCTTATCAGCAGCAGTATCACTTGGGCTGGACGCCTTGACAGGGATACTGATACGAGCATCACTAGCCTTCCTTTTCTCTTTCTCGCCCTCACCAACCTTCAGCTGGCTGAGGACGTCCACCTTATTGTCAGGATGAGCCTTCTTCGCCATGGCCTTCTCCAGGAACTTCAACCTTTGTTCGGGAGTGAGTGTCGACATGTCTTCTACAACAAAAAAGAAAAGATCAATCAAAAAGTACAAGTAAGGACAAACATATAAGAAATAAATCATATAAAAGGGCGAGAAGAATCACAAATAACTTACTGAGGTAACGCTCAAGAACAGTAGGAACGCCCTCTGCATCAAGGACTCATCTGGCTAAGGGACTCCAGATAAGCCACAGTATCCCTCTCAAACTCACTCAACCTCTCATAGACAGCGCCCTTAATCAATCTAGGGTTAGTGGTTGACTACGTTCTGGCAAGTGTACCAGTCTGTCGTCGAGTAATAATTCACACTCTACTGAGTAGAATGAGTTCGTATCCACAGGGACAGCGCCTCGGTTACTAAGCTTATTCTAGGATTTGTTGAGATTGCCTCCGCTTTATAAGTTGGGATAATTTTAGATTCAAGAAACAGAGAATATAACTAGAAAGAAAGACAATTTAAGAAGATAGGTTAAGTAGTTGGAATCCCTCCCTTATTCCTTCTGGTTAGTTGGTGCTATATCGTTGACTATTTCTTTTTATTATTGGTGAACTAATATAAGTAGTAATAACCGCGTACGATAATTACCCTAATTACGAGTATGAAGAACCTTAATTAATAGACAGGGAACCCGTGTTAGACACGTTGTCACGTCCTTATACTAGTGATTAGACTCTGAATATGTAGTCAATTAAGCATGGTTTCATTAGTTCTTTAACCCTTAACCACTAGTGTGACTAAGCTATTATCTATTGATCGGGGGTGGTTGCCGGTTTTTGAAGGAAAATAGCGTTATTTTAAGCAGCGGAATTCAAAAATTTTCCTTAGTTTGATCCTTACGAATTGGGCATGATATGTGTTTTAGGGTTTTTACCTCTTGAAGGGAAGAACCTTTGAATCACGATCTCTTGTAGGGAAGAACCTTTGAATCACTAACAAGACGATCACGAGCGTTGATGAAGATCACCGACGCCTCTAACCAGTCCACACGGACAGTCACCTTCAATAGAGTGCTAGCCCTTTATGTTTGAAGGCTATGCAAGAATATTGAGAGAGAGAGAGAGAGAGAGAGAGAGAATTATTTTAGGATTTTCAATTCTAAAATATTCTTGTGCTTTTTGTTGTGTATTGAGCAATGACAAGAGGTCTCTATTTATAGATATTTCTTGTCTTGTGCATCAAGACAACTCTTGTCTTGTGCACCAAGATATCTCTTATTGGGCAAAGCCCAACAAGAAACAAAACTAGGGCGCGCGCCCCCCATGAGTTGTAGTACTCATGTGCGCGCCCTCCCACCATAGCCTATGGTGTTCTTGCTCGTTTAAATTACCGTGATACCCTTATCACATTGCACATACACCGTACCTTACGGTGTTTCTTAATTATCTCAATATTAGACTGTCCTTATGTGTGTGACCCTTGTAGGTTTCCATAACGTTGGCAATTATATTAAATCCTTTATTTAATATAATAAACAATGAGCGGTATCTAGCAACACATCATTGCTACCCAAGTTATGAGAAATTAACATGTGATCATAACATAACCTTTAGTGATAATATATGTGTGTATAATTACCCCTTTGCCCTTTATGTCTATATTGAACACAAAGCATACTTGGTGTCATCTTTGTCCAGTTCAATATTGGGCCCATGACATTTATCCTATTATGCAGGATTGGCAAATTCCATCTAGGTCACTATTGTCCCTCAGCATGCTTTGTGAAGTACCCATCAACTGCCTTTATGGTTATCCTGTTACGGACAACGTTAGATCAGCAACAAAGTACTTGACTCCACATCTAGGGTACAAAGTGGTTTCAGGTCTAAGGGCGGTTTACACCATTATCACCATGAGAGTAACTTATGACACTTTGCATAACTTTGCATGTAGTACTCTCATAGCGGGTCAATCCGGTATAAATATTACTCCTAATATTTCTTATACCTATGTCATGACTTGATAACTCCTTATCCCATGATCCATGAGATGCGATCATCAGTCTATCTTCATAATAGTCTTTATGCTTTAAGGTTATCCTTTTTCACCTTAAAGCTCGACTATGGATACTTTAAGAATAGCGTCTTTATGTTTAATGTAATCTCATGATTAAGTCACACTTAATATTAAACGAACTTTCTATTCTAGGGACTTCATTATTTTGAACGTTACAAACATAATAAAGAAATGCCTATTATTATTAATAAATAAAGCACTAAAGTATTGGCCTCTAGGGCTTACTCCAACAATCTCCCACTAGCACTAGAGCCAATCAAGCATTACCTTAATACCCATAGACCTAGTATTCCCATCACGCTTCAACTGCGTAAGAGCCTTTGTTAGTGGATTAGGAATTGTTTCCTATGTTGGTACCTTACGTATCTATCCAACTTTCTATTTCGATCTTTATCGAAATATAGAAGTGTCTAAGTATATATATGAATCGTCGGTGAGATCTATTCTCCGTTATTGTTTGCAAGATCAAACCATTACCATCACTAATGTGATTTAATGTAATCTGCAACACCGGAAATATAGCTTTAGCTCAATCATGAGCTTAACGATCCAAAATACTCCACCTCTGTAACTGAAATAAACATATTACTAAGCTATATAGCTTACAATGTCTATATTCAGGCATGATATACAATATATCAGTATGGAAACTACCATCAATATAACTTCCTTATAATGATATTTCCCACACCTACATATTTCAAGAAATGGTCCTTAGTTCCTTTTAAGGTCCTTAGGGATATTCTTGAAGATCAGTTAGTGTCCAACACTAGTCTCAATTTTGGTACTTATTGAATATGCTACAAGCATATGGTGTATCTGATTAAGTACATATTATGATGTGTATGATTAATCCATCTTCCAAAGCATATGGATTATTTTCACGTGTCTCTCTCTCATCCAATGAGATATGCTATTGTCCTTTAGACAAAGACCAATCTTCTGACACATGCGATGATTTTACACCTCAAGTGTCTGAACACTTCATCAATATATGTACATAGGCTATTCCTAACTCTTTAGGAATCCTTGCCCAAATACATAGGATATTCCTAACTCTTTAGGAATTCTTGCCTAAGTATTTCATCAAGAGTTATTTCCTTAACCATGTCTCACATGTAAAAGGAAAAGGTTTTTGATGATTAATATGTCAGCCACATATAACACCAGATTAATATTATTACTCCCACTAACCTCCTTGTGTGCACAAGATTTTATTATTTGTTCCTTTTTGAAGTTTTGTGAAAAACGAATTTATAAGGGACAAATAATTAAACTTCTGAGAATTTTGATATAATCAAAATTAGATAGCTACAAATTGTATACTTTTCTAGCATCCTTTGAATCAAGCAAAACCCTTCGTATATGTCTAGTACATATATATGAGGTCACTCCAATTGAGGAATGCATCTTTGTTGTCCATCTGCTAAAACTTGTAGTACAATATTCAGTAAATAGAATTTAAACAGATTTTAAGCTTTATGATTACAATTATGATTTCATCAAAACTTGCATTATGACTTTGCGTGAAACCTTAAATGATCAATCAAATCTTAAAGGGTATTCTCAATACCATCCATATCAGTGTTCAATAAGAATACTCACTTTCATCGTATGAGTCTTACTCATCCTGATGACAATACCATTATCACCATAAGGTATGTGTATATGGATTCTGTACAAGATTTCATGGCATTTAGCCACTTCTCAGATTTTAGGCCTTTTACGACCTCTTACCAAGTCAAAGATTCATCTTTCATGAAAACCATATCACCTTGTTGAGTCAAGATTAGATCATACATCTCGCCCATGTAATATGTTAGACTTATCTAGGATTTTGTGCAACTTAAACTGATGGTCCTTCAACAACTTTGAGGAACCGGTTTATGTTCCCTTTTCAAACAAATATATTTTGTGGTACTTGAACTTATTCAAGTTCTATATCACTCCCACTGTTTCTTTTAGAGACACACTCCCACTAGAGGAATGCTTCAAATCTAGCAACAAAACAACTTTTGTCCCAAGAGTGATATAAGACCAGTATCCCTTAGATTCTTTAGGATATTTCCACATATTTATTCTTCCAATTTTGGAATTAAATCTATCTGATAAATTTTTAGTCCAAATTTTCATAAAGACAAACTTGGTGGTCTAACCTTTATATCATATATATGGTGTTTTTATGATTACTTTAAAAAAAAGGGAAACTATTTGTGGGTGAAGATTAATTATAAGCAAATAAATTTCTAAGAGTCAATGACATAATTAAACTATCTTATATCATGTCAAATATGATGTGATAAAATTAGTTTATTATACTCCTTTAATTAAGTATTTATTACTATGACTTATTCATATGACTTAAATACTTTTGTCGAGTCATATCCTTTTACTCCATTTATCGAACTCCTTGACAAATTCAAAGATTTTCTAATTTGTGTCACACACATATCTCCATCTAATGATTTTAATCATCAATGTAAATGAAGTAAAATATACTCAATATAAATATGTTTAGTACTCGACATACATCTCATGTATATTGTTCAAATAGATCATGTGTCAATTTACTTTCAACAAGTAATTAACACATCAAATGTTTGTACTAAATAACAATGCTCTTGATATATACATATAAGGTCCAAATCTTATTTGGCTCTTATTACAACTGTTATTGATGTTCTTATCAAGATCATGGAGCCCTAGTCCATTACTTGATTTGGAGCACTAGTATAGAAGACTTTGCTCAAATGATGGGACCACTACTTGTCTTATCATTCAAAGCTACTTTTCATATCTTGTCAATACAAGGTATTTAATTAATACTTCTATTACCAAATAGAACTCAATAACAATTATTGTATTCTATTTCAAATTTGATTTTAAGTCATGGCATAGCTTTTATTGTCAATGAAACAACTTGTTTCATTCTAGACATAGCTTGACTTAAACTTATAGTCAATGTTCTAATTCTTTAAGCACCTCTTTAGAGATTGAACATCGTGTATCATATACCCTTGATGTAGAAATAGAAACTTTGACTTTCTATAACTAGATGTACAAAATTGAAGTCTCACTTCATTCTTTTATTTTGACTCTTTCATGAACTATCTACGGCACTCCCATTTCAACCAATTTGAAACATCCGTTCTCCTTTGGCAACCTTTATTGTTCTATTCAAATAAGATGAGTATAAATCTCATTTATATCATATCTCTATTCTTTGACAGTGCAAATTATTTCTCATTCAATTCAACAATTTTCCGATAGATATAATAATTTTGACCATATCTATCCACTAAAATTGATTTGATTGAACCTATGACCAACTCTTTGGTCTATTGAGAAATTCTATCATACTTTGTCGTTCTTTCAAAAGAACTCGTTTTAAATGATCTCATCATTTCTTTTAAAAGTATGAAATATTCTATATCTAGATGTCAACTTGATGCTTCTGACAAGCATCTTTTTCCAATCTAGTTTATAGTAGGTACTTTTATAGAGTATAGTTCAATAGCTTATAGTTCTTCTTGCGTTTGAGAACAATTCTCAATTTGTGTACCAATTCAGAAACTCTTTTCTGATATTCTTGTCCTTCATAAGGACAATATAATTTATATTGTATAAAGTTTTAATTACAAAGATATGTAAGATATTTGTATAATTTTTAATAAGGACTTTTATTAAAATGCTTCCACTATTTTATTCAAAACAAATGACCCTCACCATTTGATTCGGAAAATCCCGTTGGAAGATTTTCTAGTGGGTCAAGATCCATATTTCACTTTGTCTTAAGTCCGCGGTGGGCGGATTACACAAGACTTAGTTATTTAGGTAGGAACTCCTTCCAATTGTATCTCATACAATTCTTGAATATATCAATTGGGTGAATAACTCGTTATTCTAATTCATCTTATGAATTATTCCCAACCATTGCTTCTTAAACTCATATAATCTCATTATATTGGTTAAGTTAAGTTTGACCCTTACTTTAGAAGTTGGATATTACAATTATCCCATCGCACCTTACCAATATAGAGTATGCACTTCGCGGTGGGCGAACCTACATAGTTCGATACTAGTCTTGATGAGTTCTAAAGCTTGGAAAGCGTAAACTTAATATTCACATATTTTATTATTAAAGAGAATGCACTCCGCGGTGGGCGAACCTACATTTTCTTTATTAATCTCTTATGTGTCTTTTGAGGGATATTTAATTGTTTGATCTCACCGGCTTGTTTAACATATTAAACGCTTTCACATGCATCAACATACATACATACAATAATATAAAATGATATGGTTATGGCCTCCTAACGCAAGTGTCCTCTCAAGCAAATGAGAGAACCCTAAACTAGCCTAACGATGATCTACTTCTCCAAGCATCATCTTCATGGCTGTCCTCCTTTGTTTCTCGTGTAATTCTATTATAATGTTACATCAAAGAATACTTGTTTTACATACGAGGGAGTAAGATGAGAAAAGAAGTTACATCAAGAAATTCAGAGAGAGGCACGACACGCAGGTCGTATTTAAAATCCCAAATTAAAACAAAAGAGTAAACTAAGGCCATAACCAATCATCACAAAAACACAATAATAAACACATATTTTATTATTATCAGATTAAGTCCTGTAGATTAATAAAATTAAAATTTTGGCGAATGATCAAAAATTGGCTGCTGTCATCTACGCCCAGCGCAGCCTGCCCTGCGCCTAGCGCAGGTCTGCAGCTGAAAACCAATTTTCATTCTGCCATCTGCGCCTAGCGCAGGCACGTAAACAACCCTTTTTTTCCACGAATCCTAATGCAGCAATTTCGTGCCGTCAAAACCTTTCAAGACCGAAATTCAATATGATTGATTAACATGTCATTGCTTCACCATACTAATGTCGGATTCCAAAGCAAATGAACATGAATCGCTTCAATATCAAATAACTTTCATAATATGTTTTAATGAACGAAATTATGAACGATGTATCAAATACACCGCCTTGCATCACGATCACTTATATCACATATAAGTCTTGATCATTCTTATTTGTATAAAATTATGACGATTAACATATCGCTGCTTCACCATACAATTGTCGGATTCCGAAGCCGTTTCAATGTCAATCATCAAATTTTACACAAATAGATGCCAAATTTTAATTACTCGATTTTAATCTTAATTAGGTGTTTTAATCAAATTAAAACAAAATACACGAACTAAACAAACATCAGATCATGGATTCGTAAGTGGCTCTGATACCACTGAAGGAAAATTGCGTTATTTTAAGCAGCGGAATTCAAAAATTTTCCTTAGTTTGATCCTTACGAATTGGGCATGATATGTGTTTTAGGGTTTTTACCTCTTGAAGGGAAGAACCTTTGAATCACGATCTCTTGTAGGGAAGAACCTTTGAATCACGAACAAGACGATCACGAGCGTTGATGAAGATCACCGACGCCTCTAACTAGTCCACACGGACAGTCACCTTCAATAGAGTGCTAGCCCTTTATGTTTGAAGGCTATGCAAGAATATTGAGAGAGAGAGAGAGAGAGAGAGTTATTTTAGGATTTTCAATTCTAAAATATTCTTGTGCTTTTTGTTGTGTATTGAGCAATGACAAGAGGTCTCTATTTATAGATATTTCTTGTCTTGTGCATCAAGACAACTCTTGTCTTGTGCACCAAGATATCTCTTATTGGGCAAAGCCCAACAAGAAACAAAACTAGGGCGCGCGCCCCCCATGAGTGGTAGTACTCATGTGCGCGCCCTCCCACCATAACCTATGGTGTTCTTGCTCGTTTAAATTACCGTGATACCCTTATCACATTGCACATACACCGTACCTTACGGTGTTCCTTAATTATCTCAATATTAGACTGTCCTTATGTGTGTGACCCTTGTAGGTTTCCATAACGTTGGCAATTATATTAAATCCTTTATTTAATATAATAAACAATGAGCGGTATCTAGCAACACATCATTGCTACCCAAGTTATGAGAAATTAACATGTGATCATAACATAACCTTTAGTGATAATATATGCGTGTATAATTACCCCTTTGTCCTTTATGTCTATATTGAACACAAAGCATACTTGGTGTCATCTTTGTCCAGTTCAATATTGGGCTCATGACATTTATCCTGTTATGCAGGATTGGCAAATTCCATCTAGGTCACTACTGTCCCTCAGCATGCTTTGTGAAGTACCCATCAACTGCCTTTATGGTTATCCTGTTACGGACAACGTTAGATCAGCAACAAAGTACTTGACTCCACATCTAGGGTACAAAGTGGTTTCAGGTCTAAGGGCGGTTTACACCATTATCACCATGAGAGTAACTTATGACACTTTGCATAACTTTGCATGTAGTACTCTCATAGCGGGTCTATCCGGTATAAATATTACTCCTAATATTTCTTATACCTATGTCAAGACTTGATAACTCCTTATCCCATGATCCATGAGATGCGATCATCAGTCTATCTTCATAATAGTCTTTATGCTTTAAGGTTATCCCTTTTCACCTTAAAGCTCGACTATGGATACTTTAAGAATAGCGTCTTTATGTTTAATGTAATCTCATGATTAAGTCACACTTAATATTAAACGAACTTTCTATTCTAGGGACTTCATTATTTTGAACGTTACAAACATAATAAAGAAATGCCTATTATTATTAATAAATAAAGCACAAAAGTATTGGCCTCTAGGGCTTACTCCAACAGTTTTGGGGCACAATACTAGATCACTAACCCTATAAGTTAGTTGTCAGTCAGTGTTAAACACTGGTCCTAAGGCACAATACTAGATATCACCATCCCTAAAAGCGTTCCCTAATTGTAGCTATCAATCAAGTTACGTAATTAAAACATATACAATAGAATAAATAAAACTGAATAGAAAATTATATAAACTTAGTACCAATTTACATGATTCCAGCATTCCTAAGGGAGTTCTTCTTCTCCACCTAACCTAAAGGAGTTTAGCTACTAATAGACATAATTAAATTACAAGAATTAAATAAATGCATACCAATAACCTTGCTACCTTTCGGATGAAGTTACCTTTCCCGTTGAAGGGGGAAAGTTCCTTCCCTAGAGCTCCTCCTGCTTTGCTCCTTATAGAGAAACAGTTCTCTAAATTTCTGAATGAATAATTGTGAAGGAGGAGAGCTCTATTTATAGTTTTTCCGGACTTGGGCTCCAAGTAATATCGTACTACGATGGGCCATCGTGCTACGATGGGTAGATTCTTTATAAAATTATAACCAATCTTGTGCGTTTGATCACCTTGTTCACTAAGAAATGTCATCGTACTGCGATAGATGTCATCGTGGTACGATGGACAAATATACTTCAAAAATAGAACTTGTGTTGTCTTGGCCAACAAGCAGCTCCATCGTGCTACGATGAATGTCATCGTTCTGTGATGGGACCTCAAAATTACCTTTTTGCTTCAACACGAAAGTTGTAGCTCTTCGTCTTAGCTTTCCAACGCAACTGACCGCGTCTCAATCCAACACTCGTAGCTCAAGTTATGGTCCGCAGACTGAAAGTTGCGCATTTTCTCCCTTTTAGCCTCTTTTCATGCATTTTCTTCAATTCTTGACTTCTTGGACAAGTAGCTTTACTTCTTTAGGTTTTTGCCTTGTAATTGGTGTAAAACTAATACTAAACTAATAATAAATAATACTAAAAACATCATATAAATTACTGTCATCAGTGGTCCAATAGAAAGGGAAGAGGGGTTCATCAACAGCGAGGTACATCACGTCGCGGCATCCTCCTCCGCCGCGAACACGCACGAAAGTATCGTTATAGTTCTTATAGTGATAACTATACAAGCCAAACAAACCCTTATTTGGCTGACTACTCAAAGAGACGACCGAGTTAGGAAACAATTTCTTAACTTGATAAAAAGAGAAGAAAACAGCGACAGAAGGTTCTACGATGTCAAGCCCAAAACAAACTAACTCAAAAGCCTTAATGAAAGACCAACTGTTTGGACTAAGTTGGGTAGGAGCAATATTAAGAACCCTAAGCATAGACGACTGAAATTCAGTAAAGGGAAAATACAAATGGAAATCCTTGACAAAGTTGGTGTACATATAGAAGAAGGCAGACTCGGAGGTATGCACGGAGGTCACGTACTCGCCCGCTCCTACTGGCTCTAGTATTATGACTTCATTCTCATAAAAATTTCCGGAGACGTCGTATGACACTTGATGACAGGAATTTCTATGGTATTTTTAGTATTAGTATTAGTAGTAAAATGACCAAGACAGGCCCAAATACGAAGGAAAACCTACAAAAGCAGGAAAAAACATCAAGAGAAGGTCCAAGATGTCAAAAGACAAGAAAAAGCCCAAAAAGTGAAGAAATTGAGCATTCCATCACAGCATGATGACTCCCATCTTTATTGTAATTTAAATATGTAGTCTTTTGTAATAGATGCCTTAGGTTGTGGTGGAGAAGATGAACTCCCCAATGAATATTTAGAGTGTGTGACTGAGTCTAAGTTATAATAAACGATATTTAAGTATTATGTTTGTTATTTACTTTCATGCACTTAATAACGTTTCTCGTAATCTGGCTGGATAAGCGGGAGCGCCCATAGAATTGATATTAGGTTTTTAACTTAATATGGTCCGGAACTAGTAGTAAATAATGCTAGGTGTATAGAGACGGTAACGTCCTGAACTAGTCGTGAATGAGCGGTTAGAGGAGGAATCATGAACTAGGTGTGAACTGAGCACTTAGATGATGAATAGCCTGATACTAGGATCTAGAGGTTAATTGGTGAAGATAATAATGCATGTTTATAAACAACTCACTTAGTAATTAGGGTATGTGACACATCGAGGTTAGGCTCTCGTATGTACCTTAGTTATGAACGTAGGGAAACTTTAATAGACATAGCGTAACAGTAAGGTGTTACTACAACAAGGAAAAGTCACCGCCGAACATTAATTTGAATAACTATGTTATACACCGGTCATGCCAAATATGAAGAAGGGAGGGAGTCCAACCACCATACCTATCCTCTATATTTCTTGAATCTATATTTATACATTCTGTCATTTATTTTATCGCAAGCATTACGCTACTTTTTATAAAACATTTTTCCAAAAACCCAAAGCGAATGCAAACTATCCGAACTTAGATAACGCAAGTGAAGCTTCGGCATGATCCCTGTGGATTCAAACTCATTCTAGACACCTAGAGTGTGAATTATTACTCGACGATAGACATGTGCACTTGCCAGGCCGTAGTCAAGTTTTTGGCGCCGTTGCCGGGGATTGTGTTTACAAAGCATTACTAGATTTATTTAAGTTTGTCAAAAAAATTTCAAAAATACAAAAAAATTAAAAAAATCAAAAAAAATCTTGTTGATGATTGTGGATTTTAATTTGTGAAAATTCAGGCTAAGGATAAGTCAAGGTCTCCGAGCGATCTGTTGTGATCCACCTCACTTACCTGAGAATTTTCATGGTGATAAAGACACATGAGACAAACCAAAAATAGTTTCACAAAAAAATATTTATCCAGTGCTACTGAGGTATTTGTTTAAAGTGCATGCAGACAGGTACTCAAGTGCTAAGGATTACAAGGGCTGGCAACAACAAAAATTAAAGACAGCATTCTCACAGGAAAACTCTCAAAATGATGAGAGATGGAGCAAATTAAGAAAGAGAAGCTGCAACAAAAAGTCGATGGTCAGGAGGATCATTTGATTAAAGCTTCCACAGGAAGCAAGAGAAGAAAAAGGCCGTTACAGGAATGGTTCAGAGACACGGGAACCATTGAAAAGATGACATGAGAAGAGAGAGGCCATCAGGGATGAACTACTACAATCAGGATAATCAATCTGCAAACTCATCTCAGAAGAACAAATTCTTCCTCAGGAGGAAAAGCGCAAAACAGAAAGACATGCACAGGTACAAGATTGGGGTGAAATCACCATGCTCTATGAAACTGCACCCGGAAAATAAGTCGTCAACAGGGATAGTTGAGGGCATGGTGAAACAGATCTGGTCCCACCAAAGATTGTAAGAATTGAAGGAAGATGGTCAGTGCTTCAAGCTGGAACAAAGGAGCACAAGAGAGACATGCGAACCTATCCTCTGTAATGGAGGAAATGCCTCAAGCTAATGAGAGGCTAAACAAGCGCTGCTTGGGAGGCAACCCAAGGATAAGTATATTTATTTCAGTATTTCTAATTCAGTGTTTTCAATTCATAGCATGTACTTGGGAATTCTTGTTATATCACTTTCATCTAACCCTTATTCAAACTTACAAAAAAATTAAATAAATGTTTGCTGTTTATTATCTAGTGCATGATAAACTGTTATAGGTAAGATTGCGGCGAAGTAAGTTATAAATGTTGATGAGCCGAATTTCACGCCTTCATACAGAAAACCAAAGGTGATCGCTCCGAAGTGCGAAGTTCCGGAGACAGAGAGACGAGTGATGAAGCTGGTGTCTGTGAGACAAGTGTTCAATTTTCAGATACCTAAGCCATGTGAGGATTTGAGCCAAATATTTCCAAACGGTATTACCACTTTCTTTCGAATTACTATGAGAGTACCGTGCACTTGTTTATTTTCTAGAACTTGCTGTAATTCTCTGCTGACTGGTTAATTTGATATAATATGCATTGAGGCAATTGTTTGTTATAACCCAGAGCCTTTTCAAGCCACCTTTATTATATTATATCCTTTGCTAGCCAATTTTGAGCCGTAAAAAAATAATTATCCCTTTTGTTTCGGTGACAAACCACGTTACAAGCCTATAGACCAGAAAAACAATAAATTACCCTCTTTGGAGTTAAGGTAATAGTTCTCAAGTCTTGGCAACAAAATAAGTTTGGGGTTGCTCATGGAACTAGCAACGTTTAAGTTTGGGGTGGGTATACGGAGAACTATCACTACAAAAAGAAAAGAAAAAAAATGAAAAGAGACGGGAAAACATCAAAAATTCCCTAAAAAAATAGTCTCTTAAAAAAAATGAATGAAAAAGAAAAAAAAGAAAGAGCCAAAGGGCAAAGAAAGTGATAGAAAAGAACCATACAAAGACACATCCGGTTCTTAATCTCCGATACCAACGCAAAAAGGCACCCTAAGGAACAAAGGTTGCGCACACAAAAAGGAACCAAAGTAGAACTTAACTCCAATGTTTAGCCTATTATTCCCAAAAATGTCCTACATTGACCTAAGCCACGTTATAACCAGTAAAAGACCTCCAAAAATGCATGTATATTAAATTTTGACTGGTTGCTTAGAATTCTTGCAAGTTTATGGTAAAATGGCAGGTTGTGCGATGATTGAGAGATAACCCTTTCAATTATGAACGAAAAACACAAATGTGAGAGAGAGAAAAAGTTGAACATGGACTCTTGCGGACATTTGTCCGATTTGCTACTATTGACGTCTCCTGAGCCTAGCAGGATTGAGCATGATCGCTGCGGTAAGAAATCATATAAAGCAAGGTTGTGAAATTCCTATCATCTTTTAAGTTTGACAGCATGTTACTTGAGGACAAGCAACAGTTTAAGTTTGGGATTGTGATGACAGGAATTTCTATGGTATTTTTTGTATTAGTATTAGTAGTAAAATGACCAAGACAGGCCCAAATACGAAGGAAAACCTACAAAAGCAGGAAAAAGCATCAAGACAAGGTCCAAGATGTCAAAAGACAAGAAAAAGCCCAAAAAGTGAAGAAATTGAGCATTCCATCGCAGCACGATGACTCCCATCGTGCCACGATGGAAGCAGCTTGTTTGCCAAGAAAACAGAAGAAATAAATCTGAAGAAAATCTTCCATCGCAGTACGATGCATCACAACGCAGTACGATGGAGTAACTTGGCGCCCAAGCTGATGAAATGCACAGGATCAGTTATAAAATTGAACTGAATCTTCACATCGCAGTACGATGTGCTCATCGCAATGCGATGCCTTGCTGAGGCCCATTACGAAAACTATAAATAGAGCCTCCCATTCATTGTTAAAATCATTCAGAAATAGTAGAACACTCTCTACTATAAGGAGAGGTTCAGAGGAGCTCTATTGGGCATAGTTTTCTCCCTCTTACGGGAAAACTAACTCAGCAAGGTATGTTTTCTTTAGGCTTTTATGTTTAGGTTATAATTTCTTTATTGTAATTTAAATATGCAGTCTTTTGTAATAGATGCCTTAGGTTGTGGTGGAGAAGATGAACTCCCCAATGAATATTTGGAGTCTGTGACTGAGTCTAAGTTATAATAAATGATATTTAAGTATTATGTTTGTTATTTACTTTCATGCACTTAATAACGTTTCTCGTAATCTGGCCGGATAAGCGGGAGCGCCCATAGAATTGATATTAGGTTTTTAACTTAATATGGTCCGGAACTAGTAGTAAATAATGCTAGGTGTATAGAGACGGTAACATCCTGAACTAGTCGTGAATGAGCGGTTAGAGGAGGATTCATGAACTAGGTGTGAACTGAGCACTTAGATGATGAATAGCCTGATACTAGGATCTAGAGGTTAATTGGGGAAGATAATAATGCATGTTTATAAACAACTCACTTAGTAATTAGGGTATGTGACACATCGAGGTTAGGCTCTCGTAGGTACCTTAGTTATGAACGTAGGGAAACTTTCATAGACATAGTGTAACAGTAAGGTGTTACTACAACAAGGAAAAGTCACCGCCGAACATTAATCTGAATAACTATGTTATACACCGGTCATGCCAAATATGAAGAAGGGAGGGAGTCCAACCACCATACATATCCTCTTTATTTCTTGAATCTATATTTATACATTCTGTCATTTATTTTATCGCAAGCATTACGCTACTTTTTATAAAACCTTTTTCCAAAAACCCAAAGCGAATGCAAACTATCCGAACTTAGATAACGCTAGTGAAGCTTCGGCACGATCCCTGTGGATTCGAACTCATTCTAGACACCTAGAGTGTGAATTACTACTCGACGACAGACTGGTGCACTTGCCAGGCCGTAGTCAACTCTCTAAAATCTGCTATACTCTCTTCACTCTGGTGCGTTGAGGAAACTTCCATTGTTGTGACTTCTGATCCTACGGCAACAATGGCAAGAGACTCGTCTCTTCGTTTTCCTGTGAAAGACGAAGGGGAAATGATTACACAGTCACTACTATTTCCACTACCACTACTACCATTATCATCACCACTAGTACTATCAAAATCACTAGAACTAATAGAAACCCCTAAAAGTTCAGAGAAATATCCGCTGCAATTCAAAGAACCATCAGCCCTAGTATAATGGGCACGAATTTGACGTTGCAAAGAGTACCAACAGGGGGAGCTCGAGAAAAATCCCCTTCGTTAACGTCACTAAGATCTCTCAAAATAGCCATTTTGTCAGAAACCCTAGAAAATGATTGCGAAATTGAAAACAGAGATAGAAAGAGGGAAATGGCGGTTTATACCTGGTTGAAAAGAGCGGTTACCACTAGAGATCGTGGGGAACGTGGTTGGCGAAAACCCCGCTAAAAGAGTAAGAAGCGGTTACGAAAAAAGCGCGAAGAGTTTTTGCTCTCGGAAAGGGCAAAGGAACAGAGATTGAAAGAAAAAGTTTGTTAAGAGTTTGATCAAAGTAAAGAAGTAAGATGAGAAGAGGCAATGTATATATAGAAGAGCAAGTTAACGGATATAAGAAAATTTGAAGAGTTGAAACATTTCAAAGAATAAATGAACATGGTCCTGACACGTGTCCTAGGATGAGTGGTTATCTCGGCTGCGCTAAGAATCACGCCTGAAGGCGAGGCGAAAACAGCAAATACACAATATCTTTTCGGAAATAAAAATTTCATTAATTGATGGATGAAAGTACAAAAGAAAGATACTGAATACAAAGGTGCCAAGCACAATTCAACAATGGAAAGCAAGAAGTCCTAAGTACTAGAAAAGAAACTACTTAAACAACAGTATACGCCGCCGCAACAGCACGAGCCTGCAATTCTCCAATCTCGCCCTTGTATCTCTTGGCAACATCAAGGTCAAAACTGATCTTATCTTCACTCGCCTGATAGCAGGAATAGCAGGAGACTCTAACACAGGGATGGTGGTATCCATACTCTAAACTGCAAAGATATAGAAGCACAGAAAATGTGAATGAAAATCAGCATCATAGGAGAGGTTATTTATAGGGGATTGGCGACGTATATGGAGAAGGATAATGGGTAGTTATTTCCCAAGATCACCACGATCATCATGGCCATGACTATCACCACTTCGCCTCTTTGAGCCTCGTGCTTGGGGGGCTGTGGACTGCACTAGGGCCCAAAAATAAATGGCATAGGCCCAATAGCAAGATGGCCCAATTATCCAACCCATGAAATTCAAAAGAATAACTTGGCGGGAAAGCTATTCAACGGCGACGCGTCATGGAGACGGCGCCCTCGCCCTAACTACAACTGTTAATCATGAAGACCCAGATTGCACATGAATATGTGGAAGGAGGTAACCACCCCTACCACCATGATCACCACCGAAATCAGAAAATAACCGTCCACCACCACCATGTGGGAGCGGCGGAGGAGAGAATAAACCACCAAGATCATGGGGTATCCATGATCGTGGTCCTTGACAACTGTTACTTGTAAAAATCTATAAATAGAGTTCACAATTTTTTATACACAAGGAATTACTCATTTCTTACATACGGTCCATTAATTTATCACCCCCCCTATTTGTTCACTATAACAGTAGTGAATTCTACAGTCGGAGACATACCTACGGGGAACTTCGTTATCAAACTTGTGTTCGTCATCGTTGGCTTTTTGTTATTATTTCCTTTTGTTACTAGTTGTGTTCAACAAATATATACATGGTGATTCGATCCCCCGCAACTATAATCGGAAGAGGGTTGAAACCACTTGATACGAGAACTAACCTCCAAATCAAATTAAACTGTGGTGAAAACAATATATATATATATATATATATATATATATATATATATATATATATATATATATTCGGAGACATAGATCGACCTTTTTTTTTCTCAAAGTTCATAAAATACATTGCGTCAAAAAAAAGTTTCATATAGAATACATTCTGATTCTGCCAGTTTTTTTATAATAAGAAATTAAAACGCGTTAAAAACTATATTTGGCTCACTGTAACAAAAAAAAATTATATAGTTTTTAGGGTTAATAGGTTTTTACCCCCTGCAAAGTAGGCGAGTTTTGCGTTACCCCCTGTAATTTATTTTTTTGAGATTACCCCCCGACAAAATTTATTTTTTTGATTTACCCCCCTTTTGCTGACGTGGCAGACAAAAGAAACAGAATAACCGATATAAAAACAACACTTTTTAAATCGGTTGAACAAAATAACCGATTTAAAAAGTACATCCAAGGGGGTAAATCAAAAAAATAAATTTTGCAGGGGGGTAATCTCAAAAAAATAATTATAGGGGGTAAAGCAAAACTCGCCTACTTTGCAGGGGAGTAAAGACCTATTAACCCTAGTTTTATTAACGTTTCACCATTGTTGAAGATGGAGAAATCAAGAGAGAAAGAAAGAGAGTGTAACTAACTTCTGTAACAGAATTTGTATATTGCATTAACTGAATGATACAATGGTAATACGTATATATAGGTTTTTCTATCATATGCAAAGTTGCACATATTAAGAAGTTTTACATATATTTATAGTCCTTGGACTTTAGTAATATAGCTGGCACTTCTAAGTGACAGTTGTACAATAGACTTAAGAGTTCTTAAACTAAGCTAAACTTATATTATTACTAACTTAGACTGTATACTCTATGAGTTCCCCTTCAAACTGAGGGTGTCAAAAACTCACAGTTTGCTTCTGAGATGCAGAAATCATATATGTTAGAGCAATAGGTGTATTCAGAGGAGCAGGTTGGAGTAGTAACCCATGGTGAAGAGTGCCCTGTAGGTATCTAATTAAGAATCCTTTTAACTGCTTTCCAAAGTCAAAACAAAATGTTATTAATTTAATAAAAAGATAAAGGGTATAAGATTGCCTGGGTGGTACACGAAATAACGCAAATATATCATAAGACTAAGTTACTCCTTACGTCAAAAAAATAGAGTAAGCCATCTTTACAACCGATCAGCAATCTTAAGACATATATTTTAAAAAATAAAATTTGGATTTACATAATAAATTTTACATAATAAATTTTATTTAAATAATAAATTATAATTAGGGATAAAATTGGATTTTAGAAGAAAAATTTAAGGTTAGAAATGGAAGAAAAAATATAAGCTATAAGCTCAAAAGCTAATTAAAATAGTATATGAAAAATAAGCTATAAGCTCAGAAAATTAGATATAAGCTCTTGTTAAAATGGTCGTTACCAAACATATCTTTTTTAGTCATACGAGCTTATAAGCTATATAACCTATAAGTTATATGCTAGTTTATGTTCTCACTCTGGAGTTTATTCAACATTTACTTTAGAACCATATCCAAACTTGCTAATGGAAGGCCAAATGTTAAGAATGTGACTTTGCTACAGAAGGATTGATGGGGCTCTGACATTGTCCATACCATAGTTTGGATTTTTGACAAAAGGGATGGCTATATTGGATCTGCAAACAATGACTGGAAATTGTTTACACATGTAATAAGTAATTAATTTTATCACATGACATATTATAATGTTAAAATAAACTAACAGAAATAAAAAGAATAATGGAAATAGTTTGTCATAGGAGTAGAATAAAAATAGTTTGTCATATTAATTATTATTACTATTTTGTATAATATACCAATGTTTGACATCAATGTTATATGCATTAGAGAAAAATAGAGTAACTGATTCTGGACTCACTACTGATCTTATTAATACTATTGCATTTTACTTCCTATCAATTGTAGTGCAGCATATGATGTTGTCATTCATAGTAAATCTTAACATTAACTTTAGTTGGTTTCACTTGACTTTAACTTTCATCTTTAATATAATAAATAATTGAGTAAATATTGGTTATTGTTGTGCTGCTAGTATTTGTTTATTTATCAATTCTTCTATATTAATATGTGCTGCTAGTATTTGTTAATTTTAGCTACAACCCTTTAATGTGTAACGTGTTGGCTATGGCAATTTTTAATACATTCGCACTTATGTCATATTTTGGAAAGATTTAAATTACATTATGATATAAAAAAGGAAGAAAATATGAAGAAAAAAAAACCAGGAAAAGAACAAATAACAGCAAAAAAAAAATGCCAAAAAGTTTTTTTTAAAAAAATAATAGAGATATTGCGGCGGTTTCAAACCGCCGCTAAAACAAACAAAAATTTCAATACAATAGCGACAGTTCAAAACCGCCGCGAAACTGTTCAAAATGCAGAACTCTATTTTGCTTATTGCGACGGTTTTAACCGACGCTATATTGTTTGCTGCGGTTTGTACGACAGTTCACAAAACCGTCGCAATATATTCTGCCGACGCCACAATATGTAGCAGTTTCTCATCTATCACTATGGAGTGTTGCGGCGGTTCAAAACCGCCGCTAACCCCTTCCAAAACCGCCGCAAAACGCAGATTCTTTTGTAGTGTTTTATTGAATACCATTAATCTTGATATGTCTCAATAACATATCAAACTATTTTAAAGTTTTATAAAATTTAATATAGATGATCTATATGATATAAACTTTCAATTCAACGGTGGATTTGAAAAATTTATATTATTGAGCGGTGTAACATTACTCAAATGTTACACCGATGTACTTTGATCATATATATATATATATATATATATATAAACTTTTGATACTTTTCTAGCCTTTGACTACCTATATATATGTGACCGTTGACTTGGTCAAAAAATCGGTATGAGTCATTTGCATAAGGAGCTAAAATTAGGAGGCAAAAGTGCTATTATAAAAGGTTGTAGGCTAAAAATATAATTTATCTTATTTTTAATGAAATATCATATCCATTTTATTCTCAACTAGATGGTTAACACAAAAAAAATACACGATAACCATAGAGAAGAGATTAATATGAAGATTTTTCATTTGTTTTATCATTTTTCTAAATAAAAATGAAAATAAATAAATAAATTATTTTAGTCCCCATAGAGATAGTGGTAACAGTTTAGCCTTGTAACATTAAAATGTCAAGTTAAAATCTCCACAAAAATATTTGTAAATTAATGGTTATTAGTACCACTTTGAGTAATGAAAAATTCTCCCTTCACTAATTTTTGAAAAATCAAAAGACTTGTTTGTGTCACTTTGACACTCACATTCAACGAGATCACATTGTTTTGCTACATTATCCAACTCTTATAATTTTATTTTAGGATTATTTGTGTCATTGTGTGGAGTTACAAAGTAGTTGATTCTTTTTTCTTTTTTTGAGTTAAGCAAAAAGTCAAACTGATTTACATCATACAAATCCCTTTAGTTCAAGTTATTAATTAATATGATTAGGAGCTGTTGAACATAAAGAACACAATAACCTTTTTAAACAAACACTATCTTCATATTCCTTTTTAAATATTAGTTTCTTAAGTACTAAATGAGTTTAATGATTATATTGCTGTAATATTGTATTGGCTTAGAATTATATTACATATGCCACGAAAGATCTTCTCGTAGAAGCCAAATATTACTGGCCAACCAGCAAAAGTTGAAGCAAATTAAAAGAAAAAGGTTAAAAATATATATAAAGAAAAATGAACAAGAAAGCGGAAGCTACTTTACGACCGCACATAAAATATTCCTAATAAAAAATGCAAAATAATTAAAAAATTATTCTCTATTTAAATTATACATTAGAAACACATAAAAAATAATTGTCATTATATATAACATAAAAAAGAGACATTTTAATCTAAAATTAAAATTTATATAAAGATTAAAATGTACTAGAACTATACTTATGAGTATAGATAACTAATTTATTGATACTTATATGATATTTTATGAACATTAACAATATATAACTATTATTTTAGGGCCTCAAAATTAATCGATTAATAAACATATGATATTCTATGAGTATAAATAATATATAATTAATATTTTAAGACCTCAAAATTTTAAATCGAGACCTAAAAAATTTAGAGGCCCGATGCCTGCGCACACCCTGCACATGTGTGCAGGCCGGGCCTGTATGTATTAGGAAGAGGTTGAGGGCAGTCGAGGAGCTGAGGTAGTAAAGTGAGCGAATATTATTATGACCCTAATATTGTTATTATAAATATTGCATGTAACAGGAAAACTCTATTCATTCATTCATCTAATAGAAATGAACTGTAATAAATTCTACAGTCGGAGACGTACCTACGGGGAACTTCGTTATCAAACTTGTGTTCGTCATCGTTGGCTTTTTGTTATTATTTCCTTTTGTTACTAGTTGTGTTCAACAAATATATACATGGTGATTCGATCCCCCGCAACTGCAATCGGAAGAGGGTTGAAACCACTTGATACGAGAACTAAACTCCAAACCAAATTAAACTGTGGTGAAAACAAAAGAAAATATATATATATATATATATATATATATATACACATGGTGAATTTCAATATATATTCGGAGACAAAGATCGACCTTTTTTTTTCTCAAAGTTCATAGAATACATTGCGTCAAAAAAAAGTTTCATATAGAATACATTCTGATTCTGCCATTTTTTTTATAATAAGAAATTAAACAATATATATTTGTATTGATCATGGGCTAAAGAAATTAAAACACGTTAAAAACTATATTTGGCTCACTGTAACCAAAAAAAAAAAATTATATAGTTTTTATTAACGTTTCACCATTGTTGAAGATGGAGAAACCAAGAGAGAAAGAAAGAGAGTGTAACTAACTTCTGTAACAGAATTTGTATATTGCATTAACTGAATGATACAATGGTAATACATATATTTATAGTCCTTGGACTTTAGTAATAGCTGGCACTTCTAAGTGACAGTTGTACAATAGACTTAAGAGTTCTTAAGCTAAGTTAAACTATATTATTACTAACTTAGACTGTATACTCTATTAGCCCCCCTTAAAACTGAGGGTGTCAAAAACTCACAGTTTGTCTCTGAGATGTAGAAATCTGGGAGTGGAGGAGAGAGGCTTGGTTAACACATCAGCCCATTGATCTTGAGCTGGAATGTGAGTGACAATTAGACTTTTGTTGATCACTTTTTCTCTGACAAAAAATATGTCCAACTCCATGTGTTTTGTTCTTGAGTGCAGAACTGGATTGTGAGCTAGAGAGACATCACTTAGATTGTCACAAAAAATCTGTGGTACTTTGATGGGGATTCTAAGCTCCTTGAGTAGAGATTGCATCCATAGAATTTCAGCAGAAACTAGTGCCAAGTTCCTGTATTCTACCTCAGCACTTGACCTGGCAACAAGTGTCTGCTTCTTGGCCCACCAAGAGACTTGATTTGGACCTAAGTAAATGCAAGCACCAGAAGTGCTTCTTCTGTCATCTAGATCAGATGCCCAATCAGAATCACAAAATCATATATGTTAGAGCAATAGGTGTATTGAGAGGAGCAGGTTGGAGTAGTAACCCATGGTGAAGAGTGCCCGGTAGGTACCTAAGAATCCTTTTAACTGCTTTCCAAAGTCAAAACAAAATGTTATTAATTTAATAAAAAGATAAAAGGGTATAAGATTGCCTGGGTGGTACACGAAATAACGCAAATATATCATAAGACTAAGTTACTCCTTACGTCAAAAAAATAGAGTAAGCCATCTTTACAACCGATCAGCAATCTTAAGACATATATTTTAAATAATAAAATTTGGATTTACAACCGATCAGCAATATTTTTATTTAATTATAAATTATAATTAGGGATAAAAT
This sequence comes from Trifolium repens, assembly GCA_030408175.1. Taxonomy (NCBI): domain Eukaryota; kingdom Viridiplantae; phylum Streptophyta; class Magnoliopsida; order Fabales; family Fabaceae; genus Trifolium; species Trifolium repens. Next base: position 31,240,155 of record CP125845.1, on the reverse strand, counting down.
TGGATTTTAGAAGAAAAATTTAAGGTTAGAAATGGAAGAAAAAATATAAGCTATAAGCTCAAAAGCTAATTAAAATAGTATATGAAAAATAAGCTATAACCTCAGAAAATAAACTATAAGCTCTTGTTAAAATGGTCTGTTAGTGTTTTCAACCTGATAGGTTGAGTGTATTTTAGGGTTGGCTTCATTTGTTAAAATAAGCCTTTGGACCAGATGTGGTGATTGATGTGCACACATATGGTACCTGAACTGAATGCCCTAAAAACGCGCTTTCATTATTTGCGTGTGATCTTTTGAAAAAGATTTGTTTTGAAACAAACACATCCACGCTAGCTTGCGCGCCAAGGAACGAGCTGAAAGATTGAAAAAGATTCAGAAAAGATTTAAAAAGGCCGTTTTGTTACTAGAAGATTCAAAAAGATTTAAAACAAACATATCTTTTGTTAAAAGATTGAGTTTGTTACTTGAATAATACTATGGCCAGCTACCAGATCTCGTTCTATATAAAGGAAGGCTGAAGACTTGTTTTATTTACCGAAATCAATATTCATAAATCTAGTCTTTAGGATTTCGAGTCTTTGTCCCTTTGTTTCTTGTTTCCATTGAGACTTGAACTAGGGTTGTATTTAGCTCTTAAGCTTTTAAGCACAGAGCTGTTCTTTTCTTGGTTTTAATTTGAAACAAGATTTGAACTTTGAATCACTCAAAGCTTTGAAGCACGAGCTGGTTCTTTAGGTTAGGAGTGTGTCTCCATCATTGAGTTTGTTGTTAAAATCCTTGTGAGGAGCAATGTAGGATAAAATCCTTGTGAGGAGCAAGGTCCTTGTGAAGAGCAAGGCAGGATAGCTAGGAAGTGACCAGAGGTTGTCATATCTTGTGAGGAGCAAGGTAGAATTAGCACGGGTAGTGTCTAAGTGATAAGTTGTAAACTAGGGATTGTTTAGCTTTGAATTGAAACTATCATAGTGGATTCATTCCTGGATTGGTATCCCCAGAGTAGGTTGTGAGTTACGCTGAACTGGGTTAACAAACTCATTGTGTTATTTATCTTCTGCACTTTATTTACCTTGTTCATCAAGTCACTGACATGTCAATGATGTTGGCACATTAGGCACCACATCGTACATCATAACCCTAACGTGCACCACATCACACTGCACATCTGTGACTTGCTACCGGAATTTCAATTGGTATCAGAGCAGGTACCCTGTTCTATTTTAGGGTGAGCTCCAGGGAAGATACTTTTCGGAACCATGGACAAGTATGGAACTTTCGTCTGCAAACTACCTCTTCTGGATGGCACAAACTATGACTATTGGAAGTCACGCATGACTGCCTTCCTAAAATCTCTTAATAATAGAACTTGGAAAGCTTAGAGGTTGGGAACACCCCAAAGTCAAGGATGCTAATGGAGTTGATACAGAAGAGCTTAAACCAGAAGAAAATTGGTACTTTGATAGTGGTTGTTCCAGACACATGACAGGTGAAGAAAGGTTTCTGGTAGACATCAAGTCATATACTTCAAGTTATGTGACCTTTGGTGATGGTACTAAAGGACAAATCAAGGGAATTGGGAAACTAATCAACAATGGTTTGCCCAAGCTTGACAATGTTCTGCTTGTCAAAGGACTGAGAGCTAATCTAATCAGTATAAGCCAACTGTATGATCAAGGGCTTAAAGTTGACTTCTCAAAGAATGAGTGTCTGGTCACTAATGACAAAGGTGAATTATTGATGAAAGGAGCCAGATCAGAAGACAACTGCTACTTATGGGTTCCTCAAGAAACTACTTAGTCTACCACATATCTTATCAGTCAAGAAGATGAAGCAAGACTATGGCACCAAAGTTATGAGCATCTAAGTCTAGAGGGAATGAAGAATCTTGTTCCTAAAGAAGACATCAGAAGGCCGCCAAAGCTCACTATTGAAGAAGGAGATATATGTGGTAAAGATCAGATTAACAAGCAAATCCAGTTATCAGATCCAATCTTTCAACAACAGGTGACATCTGAAGTTCATGATGTGGAACCTTATGTGGTCACAACAGTCTTCCAACCTGAAGACTCAAGGTTGATAGGCTATTGTGATGCTGATTTGACAGGCAGTGCCGATGACAGGAAGAGTACCTCAGCAGGAAGCAGTTGTTCATAATTGCTTTGGATGAAGCAGATGCTGAGTGAGTACAATGTGGAGCAAGATGTGCTCACATTATACTGTGACAATATGAGTGCTATAAATATCTCCAAGAATCTAGGACTAAGCACATTGATATTCGTCACCATTTAATTAGGGATCTAGTGGAAGACAAGGTTGTAACCTTAGAGCATGTAGCCACAGACAATCAACTGGCTGACATTTTCACAAAGGCCTTGGATGCAAGTAAGTTTGAGACATTGAGGGGCAAACTTGGTATTTGCCTTCTTGATGATCAATAGCACTTGTGCTATTGAAGCGTGCAACGGATACCTGCCTATTACCTCCGTTGGATTATGCACGCTATCCAAAGGCAGTCATCACAGGTGTTTCTCAATTTCATACATCAAGACTATTCCACCTTTCATACTGTGATGAAGAACTATGTAGAAGATCCGGATGTAGAGCTCAATGTGGTCCACATTGGAGCCTCTGAGAAGAAGTGAAGAATCCTATCCAGAGCTGAAGATTACAAATTATGCTATCTGCAAGAGCATTACTGAAGGCAAGGTCAAAGAATGACCTTTTGGTATATCTGGTATAGGAAGAGTAGAATATGTGCAAAAGCAACTCAAAAGCATTTTAACTTGTAGCATAGGGCATGATCATAATCATAATCATAGAAATATGGATGATTCATCGTGCTTAGTCATAATCATAGAAATATGGATGACTTTTATGCTTAGGATCACAGTCATAGAAATATGGGTGATTCGAGTCACAGTCATAGCAATATGGGTGACTTAGTTACAGTCATAGAAATATGGGTAACTTGTACATGCTTAACTATGAATGCACATATAGCAACCATGGAAACCTTGATCACTCAGATTAAATACTTCCGCTACTACAAGGTTATGGATTGCTAGACTATATGGATTATGTGAAGACAATTACTGGTGAAGTTGAAGACTACTTAAGCATCTCTCTCTGAAGACCTTAATTATGTGTGGTGCTTAGAACATTTGTCTATAAATCCATCTACTCTGTAAATTGCACAATTACTGGCCCAGTACTTTTTGATTACTCTTTCTGATCTTAACTTTTTGTTAATATTATGGCTAAAAAGGGGGAGAAAAGATAAGTAGTATATCCAGGGGGAGTAAGACATAAGGTAGTGCAATATGTTTGCTCTGGTACATGATGTGATACCAGATGTGTGCACATCGTCGAAGACAAAATGTGCTTGTATTCTGCACATCTTTTGAAGACCAGACGAATGAAGACTGAAGACTGATCCTTTGAAGACTGCTGAAGACGGTGCTTGAATTTAGGGGGAGTAAAGTATTTTACTGAAGCTGCTGAAGACACTTCCCCTCTTAACTGTGTGCATGATTCATCATCATGCTTGTATGTTGGGAGTTTTATTCTCTCAGAAGATATGAGGCAAAATTCCGCTGCTGCAACGCCTCTGATGTTCTAATGATTCTCTTCAAAGTCTAGTTGGCTGCTGCAACGCCTCTGATGTTCTAATGATTCTCTCCAAAGTCTAGTTGGCTGATTCCAAAGGTTATTTTAGCCACAATTTGCCAAAGGGGGAGATTGTTAGTGTTTTCAACCTGATCGGTTGAGTGTATTTTAGGGTTGGCTTCATTTGTTAAAATAAGCCTTTGGACCAGATGTGGTGACTGATGTGCACACATATCACATATGGTACCTGAACTGAATGCCCTAAAAACGCGCTTTCATTATTTGCGTGTGATCTTCTGAAAAAGATTTGTTTTGAAACAAACACATCCACGCTAGCTTGCGCGCCAAGGAACGAGCCGAAAGATTGAAAAAGATTCAGAAAAGATTTAAAAAGGCCGTTTTGTTACTAGAAGATTCAAAAAGATTTAAAACAAACATATCTTTTGTTAAAAGATTGAGTTTGTTACTTGAAGAATACGATGGCCAGCTACCAGATCTCGTTCTATATAAAGGAAGGCTGAAGACTTGTTTTATTTACCGAAATCAATATTCATAAATCTAGTCTTTAGGATTTCGAGTCTTTGTCCCTTTGTTTCTTGTTTCCATTGAGACTTGAACTAGGGTTGTATTTAGCTCTTAAGCTTTTAAGCACAGAGCTGTTCTTTTCTTGGTTCTAATTTGAAACAAGATTTGAACTTTGAATCACTCAAAGCTTTGAAGCACGAGCTGGTTCTTTAGGTTAGGAGTGCGTCTCCATCATTGAGTTTGTTGTTAAAATCCTTGTGAGGAGCAAGGTAGGATAAAATCCTTGTGAGGAGCAAGGTCCTTGTGAAGAGTAAGGCAGGATAGCTAGTTTATGGTCTTGCCAAACAAATCTTTTGCGGTGAGTGAAAAAAAATGATAACGACAAAAACAAGACCATAAATTGATCTTTTTCACTCACTATAAATTGGTCTTGCCAAACAGAGCCTTCGTGGTGAGTATAAAAGATCAATTTTTAGTTTATATAGCTTTAAAAAAAATTAATCAAATCAATAAAAGATCAAATTTTTTTAGTAAATGCTAACTAAAAATTAATTAAATATACTTTAAAGTGTATGTTGTTATTACACACCTTCATAAAACAAAATGGATGTATTATAACAAATTCTACACACACATTTATTTTTAGTCTGGGTAGTCAGTTTTGAATGATCTAAAACTAATATTCGTCTCGTCATGTTTGTTTGGTTTGGTTTGATCCAAACATGGAAAAATATAAAAACTCAACCAATTTTATTGGGTTGGATTATTGAATTTATCGGATCATTGGTTTGGGTTTTACACCCTTATAAATTTTAACTCTCTTTGAAGGCGGCTATGATCTTTTTTCTCTAAACCCACTGGTTTGGGAAGAGGGTCTTTGTAATCCTGAGTTTGGTTAATTTGTAAGTAGCGTTTGACGAAAAATTATTTTAACTATGATTTAAACTCAAGTGTTTTTAAAAATAATTTGTTTTTAATTATTATTTATTAACCATTTAAATTCAATCAATAGTTTGACTGCTACAATTTTCGTAAGAAAGGCCAAGTTAAAATTTTTGTTTCGCCCTTGAACAAATAAAGATATACTGATCTGTAGATGATTTAGCAAATGATTGAATGGGAACATTCTTTCTTCATGAATAGTTTTTTTTTTAGTTTAGTTTTTTTCTCTTTTCTTTTTAGCTTTCTTAAAAAAAAAAATTTATTTAGCAATGGTTGGACAATTTGGTCAAGAGCAAGAAGAGGATAACATTGTGAATTAAAAAAAAAAAAAAAGATGATTCACCTATGAGCTTTGGAATATCTTGGTCCAAAGAAGATGAAAAAGATAAAGGCCCAACATATTTTGGGTTGATAAATCTTTGTGATTTGCACGTCTCTTTCAATTTAATCAACTACCTGAAGAAGTTTTTTTTTTTGTCAAGTAGTCTAGTTGATAGAAATTACATTTTTAAGGTGGATGAGTGGAATGATCGGTGTTCGAAATCTAATCCCCTGCATATATAATGCAATATCCTACCAATTGAGGGCATAAGTTATGGTGCATAAGCCATGTTTATGCACCGTGCATAAATACCTAAAATTGCTTAGCGCACCCCCAGATTTCTAGTGCACCCCCAAGATTTTTAGGGGGTGCGTTAGAAATTTGGGGGGTGCGCTAGAAATCGGGGGGTTGCGCTAAGTAATTTGGGGGTGTGCTAAGCAATCTGGGGGGTGCATTAAGTAATTTTCATAATTTATGCACGGTACATAAGGAAAAAGCTTATGCACCATAACCACTCCCCCAATTGAGCTAAGCTCACGGGACTGACGAAGTTAAATTCTAATAATTAGAATTAGAGTACAAACAACGTTACAAATTTTAATAACGAGTTTTGTTCATAATTAAGTCTTAATTCAACTATCATTATCGATATTGTTATTCTAAATGTTTTCACCTGGGTTCAAATCCAAAATCTAACAATGTATGTGAATTTTAATGATATTTATTACTTCTTCGAATAATAAAAATTATTAAAAGAGAGTTTATCGTCTAAATAATCTTATCCAACTCTAATAATTAATTAGACTTTGTAATAGTTAATTGCAAGAAAGAAATACCTAATTTATAAAAATATGGCAGTGTATTGATAATTAAACATGTGTTTATGTTCTTGTGCTATGATCACATCACAAATCTCTGCCTAATTTTTGAAAAAGTTCTATCAAGTACTTACTAACATTAAGTTAGAAAGAATCTGATGCGTTACAAAAAAAAAAAAGAAACAGAAAGTGATTCTCCTCTACTTTGTTAGTCCTATAAATGTGACTCTCCTAGACCTAGTAAATGTCATCATCCAATTAGAAGTTTAGAATACAAATAAATTTTGTTTTCCATATAAAATGGGAGCCAATTCATCCAATATGGAATATGCTCATCATACATCAACAAAGTCACCACCATCATCTCACATTCTCTCCTTTCATTCCACTGCTAAGTGGAAGGCTCACTTTGATGCCTCTAAAGAAATTAACAAGCTGGTGTGTTATTATTAATATAAGTTATACTCATTATTTTGCATTAGTTAATTTTTCTTCTTTAGCTCTTATTGGAATGTGCATCTTTTTATTTTTGGTTTAAGATGGTGATTGAATTTACGGCTACATGGTGTGGACCTTGCAAATACATGGATCCAATCATCCAAGACTTTGCTGTAAAATACATTAAAGTTGATTTCATCAAGATTGATGTCGATGAATTAATGGTATTGTCATATTTTTATTTCATTTCACTAACACTCATCATATTATATATGTTTCTTAGTGTAAGAGCAACATACCATATATACATTTTAGATGATAATGACTCTTTTAATATTATATACTCCCTCCATCTCAAATTATAAATAGTTTTAATTGAGAGAATTTTTTGTCAAGTCGTTTAATGGTTAGAATTTCACCTTTAAAGTAAATAAGTGAGTGTACCCGTGTTCTAACCCCAATCCTTACCTTTTACATGCAATATCTCTCCCAAATGAGTTATGCTCACAGAGACTAATGCTATTTTTTCTATTATACTTAACTATAACTATTTTTTTTTCTCATAGCATTAATGAATAAAATTTTTGTAAATAAATTCATAATTTCTCTTTTCCGTGCAAAATTAATTAAATTTTTAATTTGTATGAAATAGTCAAAATGACTTACGGTATAATCTAAGACGGAGAGAACATCTATATAGTACCACCACTTCAAAATAAAATTGTGTTAAGAGGGTTTGACATGTGTTGATGTCTGATCGACCTTACACCGACACATGTGATTATATTTAATTATTTTATATTTTTTCTAAAATTATTATCGGCATTAATATATAATGTACGATTGTAAATAGGGTGTCACTGAAGAATTCCAGGTGCAAGCAATGCCAACATTCATATTGATGAAGAAAGGAAAAGTTGTTGACAAGGTTGTAGGAGCAAAAAAGGAAGAGCTTGAAAAGCTAATTGAGAAGCATCAAAACTGAGTCTCTAAACTTACACATGGTCAAGGTTGTGTTGAGAATCATCAAAGGAACAAGAATAAGGAGAAATTATTCATTATACTGCTGTCTACATTTACATGTTTGTGTGACTTAGATTGGAACATTTTCTTTTTAAATGATTTTGACGTGAAAAGCGTTTTTGTGTAACCAAAAGTGAAAATAATTAATTTAATTATATGGTATGTCAATGTGAAACTTTGGCATTCCAATTATATTTCACCACCAGATTGATATTTATTTAAGAAATTTAATAAACAAAATATTGCCACTCAATTTGTCAAAAGATATAATTTATTGCCACTCAATTTAGAATATGTTTTGGGTTTTTTTTAATAAAAAAAGTAGGTGCATAAAAATCTACAACACTCTAAATAGACTGAATATATTAAATAAAAAGGAACGGTACAAAAACGGAAGACATAGAGTCTGACCTATAAAAACAAAAACCAAACAACTCGTAAAGGTAATGAAATTAAAACAAGAAAGCAAATCTAATTTCAAACCAAATACCAACGCACCACGGCACAATCCAACGAACCAACATACAAGAGCAAAATCAAATTACAAAAAAAATGATGTGTAAAGTGATGAGCATTGAATCTAGAATTTTAGAATGGCGAATAATTTTCACCGGTAACACGGTAACAAATTCATTAACCAGCAATTCATTGGTTGAAGTGCAACAACAAATATTTGTGCCCATTTTTTTACCATGGCCATAACATAATGCAAATTTGTTGAATGATTTGGCAAACATATATAACGGCATCTCTATCTCTATTTCTCTATTATATACATTTCGAGATTCTCACGGAGCTCTCTCGTGGATTCTCAATAGAAATTGTAAGAGTGTGTTTGGATGAGAGAATATTTTGAGGTAATGTAATTTTTTGAGGGAATTCAAATGTTTTGATCAAAATTTTTAGTTTGGATAATTAATTTGGAGAATTTTAAAAATGAAAGGAATTGGTGGAGTATTTTGTTTAAACTAAATTTAAGGAATTTCAAATGACACTTAAAAGCTAAGAATTTGAAATTCTTTTTTTTCTATAAACTTTTAAAAATTAATAGTTGCTCAAAAAACTTAAAATCAACCGAAAAATCTAAAATCGACAATAAACCCAAAAAATCGGCCGAAAAATAAAAAATCGGCCAAAATCCTAAAATCAGTCGAAAACCCCAAAAATCGGCCGAAAAACCTAAAATCAGCCGAAAAATCCAAAATCGGCCAAAAACCCTAAAATCAACTATAAACCCTAAAATCGGCCGAAAAAACAAAAAATCAGCCGAAAAACCTAAAATCAACTATAAACCCTAAAATCGGCCGAAAACCTGAAAATCAGCCGAAAAATCTAAAATTGGCCGAAAATCCTAAAATCGGCCGAAAAATCTAAAATCGGCCAAAAACCATAAAATCGGCCGAAAACCCTAAAATCCAAAAAATCGGCAAAAAACATAAAATCGGCCAAAAACCTGAAAATCATCCGAAAAACCTAAAATCGGCCGAAAAATCTAAAATTGGCCGAAAATCTAAAATCGGCCAAAAACCCTAAAATCGGCCGAAAACCCTAAAATCGGCCGAAAACCCAAAAACTCGGGTGAAAATCCAAAAACTCGGCAAAAAACCTAAAATCGGCCGAAAAACAAAAAATCGGCCGAAAACCAAAAAATCAGCCGAAAAACATAAAATCGGCCGAAAAATCTAAAATTTGGTCGAAAACCCAAAAAATTGGCCGAAAAACCCTAAAATCGGCCGAAAATCCTAAAATTGGCCAAAAACCCCAAAAATCGGCCGAAAAATAAAAAATCGGCCGATTTTAGGTTGTTCGGCCAATTTTAGTTTTTTTGCCGATTTTTTGGATTTTCAGCCGATTTTAGATTTTTTCGCCGATTTTAGGGTTTTTGAACGATTTTATGATTTTTGGCCGATTTTAGGTTTTTCGGCTGATTTTTTGTGTTTTCGGGCTATTTTAGGGTTTATAGGGTTTTTGGCCAATTTTAGATTTTTCGGCCGAATTTTTGGGTTTAGGGTATTTTAGGTTTTTTGACCTGTTTTATGGTTCAGGCCGAGTTTTTTTATTATAGTTATTCAAATAATATCCAAAAAAAATGACAATTTTGAAAATGAATTACTTTGTAATTCATTACCTTTTCCAAACAAAGAATTTTGAAATGAAGGGAATTCAAATGTGTCATCCAAACAAAAAATTTTGAAATGAAGGGAATTCAAATGAAAGCATTTGAATTCCATGAAATCTCAAAATCCCTTAAATTTTAAAATGACTCATCCAAACACACTCTAAGTGTCATTCAATTAGAGCTTCTCTAATATTTACTTATGGGGAGTTTCTAGCTTAAGGTCTGCTGTTCGAATCCCACCAACGACAATAATTGAATTTTTATAATATTTTATAAAAAATTACCCTTTTTTTTTGTTTTTATCCCAATTAGAGCATCTCAAATATTATTTTTTTTTAGAAACTCTTTCAAATATATTTTTTGTTTGGAAACCTTCAATTTTAATTTTTTTTGTGAAAACTCTCTCAAATATATATATTTTTGTAGAAACTCTTTTTTTTTAATTATTTTAGAAACTCTCACAAATATTATATTTTTTAAGAAACTCTCAAATATATATATATATATATATATATATATATATATATATATATATATATACTTATGTGGAGCTTCTAGCTTAAGATCTTCTGTTCGAATCCCACCAACGACAATAATTGAATTTTTATAATATTTTATAAAAAAAAACTACCTTTTTTTTGTTTTTTTTTGTTTCTATCCCAATTAGAGCATCTCAAATATTATTTTTTTTAGAAACTCTTTCAAATATATTTTTTGTTTGGAAACCTTCAAATTTTTTTTTTGTGAAAACTCTCTCAAATATATATATTTTTGTAGAAACTCTCACAAATATTATATTTTTTAAGAAACTCTCGAATATTATATATATATATATATATATATATATTCTAATTCTTTTTTGGTAAACCAAAGGTATCCTCCGCGTACAACTGCAGGGACTAATCCCTTCAAGGTAACTGAGATCCATTTAAGGGGTTGACCTCTCCCAAGAAATGCTTCTCCATACGCACTTGTCAGGGATCGAACTTAGGACCAAATGGTTAAGGGGCCCAAATATCTACCACTTGTGCGACACTATCTTGGGATATTTTTAATATTTTAATTTTGTAAAATAAAGGAACACTCATATTTAGATTACTATGAAATAAATTGAAATAAGAAAGTACACTAATTTTTCCATGGATAAGATCACTTGAAGTATTGAACCCAAAAAATAGTTTATGACATATCTGTACACTTATATTTTCTTTTTACGTAAAAACATTTCATTTTATTTTATTTTGAAGAAAAAATTATGTTCATTAGGGACAAAAACAAAATAGAAGATTTTGAGAGAGAGAGAGAGAGAAATCTCTCAGTGTTTGAGAATGAGAAACGGTGAGTACTTTTCATTCCACTGTTAAAAATACATATTGACAAATTAAAATTTGAATTACAAACTGCGAGAGTTATCCTTATTTTCATATTTCATATTTTATCATGGGAAAAACTTATTCAAAATTTTATCTAGCACGAAGAAAGTGACCCCCATGATGAAAAGTGTAAGTATATCATAGTGAAAACTAAGCACGAAAATTTAATTGATGTTCATTAAAAAAAATTATAGAATTAACAACTATTTTTTGTTGATGAAACCCCTATATAGCCATGTAACGGAGACGGGAGATAGAAATAGAGAGAGAGAGGGAGAGAAAGAGAGAAAAAATCTCTCTGTGGTGTAGAATGGAAAACGGTGAACACTTTCCACTCGACTATTAAAAATACACATTGACTAATTAAAATTTGAATTTCGACTATGGGGGTTATCCATATTTTCATATTTTATCACGAGGATCACTTAATTAAAATTTTATTTAGCACGATCATGAAAAGTGATCCCCCATGATGAAAAGTGTATGTAGAAGATAGTTATAACTTAGCACGAGAATTTTATTGATATTCCTTAAAAAAATAATATAGAATTAGCAACTATTTTAGTGTTGATAGAGCCCTTATAGAGTCCTGCAACGAAGACGGGAGAGAGAGAGAGAGAGAGAGAGAGAGAGAGAAAGAGAGAGAAAATCTCTCGATGGTATATAATGGGAAACGGGTAACACTTTCCATCCCACTATTAAAAATACAGATTGACTAATTAAAATTTGAATTTCGACTACAATAGTTTTTCCATATTTTGACTCATCACACTTTCATTAGAGTACAATTGGCTGATGAAATCTATGGGAAATCTAAAATAAATAAATATAATTTTATTTTTTATAATTTATGCTATTTTTTTATAATTCAAATTTTAAACTTTCCATAAACCTTCGTTCGAACTTTTTTAGGAATATAAATTTATCAATGTGAGTGGAGATTCACACATAGGTTTTCCCATTTGATGCTCACGCGTGAAGATTACTTCTTTGTGGTACGGTGACCAGAAAAAATTTGAGAATAGGAACAAGGTCAAAGTATGTTAATAATCATTTAAAAAATAGGTTAGAATTTACAATTACTTTTTGTTGATAAAGTCCCTACAGAGTCTTGGGTTTAAACGTATATCATACTTTCATACTCAAATAAACTAAAAGAAATCAATCTCATATACAATTGAAAAAACGTAGACAACCTTATAAATAATATAAAATGAAAAAGACATAAATAACCTAAAAAAAATTACATATGAAAATAAATAATATTAAAAAAATAAAAATTATCTCGTGTTTGACAATGAACCTAATGTAGATTTTCTATAAAGAGTCAGCTGGAGATGAAAAATAAAAAAATCATGGTATATTTTTATTTTATGGATACACTCCCAAAAAATCTTAAGGCCATGAAAAATCGGAGTATATTTTGATTTGAGAATGAAGTTTATAATTATTTTACTTATAGGACCACTATATAGTTTCGGGAATGAAGACGAGATAAATAATTAATCTCATAATAGTGAAAAATGGGAAGCGAAGTAATACTCTTCATCTTGCTTTATTCTGTAATATCGTTAAATCTATATCATGCAAAATCTATCTCAATTTTATCGTAGAATTTTAGACCAAATTACTCAAATAATATATCAAAATAAACACAAAAATAATATTAAAAAAGAAAATAATCCCGTGCACGGCACGGGCTAACATACTAGTATCTAGTAAAGCAACACCAAAGAATCGGTAAATGTAGAGCCAACAAAGTTTCACCACAAAACCATAATTGCGACCGCAATTGATATGAAAACCATTGCACCAAACCACAATTTAGATGCAAACGGAAGGCGAATCAAACCAAAAACTAGAAACAATCATCATGAAACGGAGGCGAGGAAGAAACAATCACCAACGACCGATCTGCATAGAACAACCTTGTCTTAGAAAGCAGGAGCTATCCATGGAGGGTTCAAACGAACAAAAAGCATACCGCGTCAATTTAAATGTTAATTAATACTCTCTCCATTCCTTTTTGTTTGTTGTTTGAGAAAAAAAGACTAAATTAAGAAAGTGTATTTTTGCACTTTATTTTTCTATTATACCCTTTTTTTTAATATATTATACTTTTGTAACAAGATTTTCAATAAACATGTAAGGAAAAAAAAAGAACAAAACAAAAACAATAAAAAGATCTTATATGAAGAAGTTTAGTAAAAAAAATATACAATAAAAAGATTATTTGAAGAAGTTTAGTAACAAAAAAAATACAATAAAAAGATTATATAAAATTTAGTCAATAAAAAAAGTTAAGGAGAGTATAATAGACAAAATATAACCTTAAATTATCAAAACAACAATTATTTTGAAACAAATTTTTTTTCTAAAACAACAAACAAAAAGGAACGGAGGAGTACTACATCCATTCTTTCTTAAGTGTCTATTTATAATAGTAACACAAAATTAAGAAAGTATATTTTTGCACTTTATCTTCCTATTATACCATAATTTTAATCCACCAATAAATTATTTTTTTGCACACATTTTCTCTTTCCAATAAATTTAATATTTCTGTACAAAAAAAAAACAAAATTATTACTTTTTTTTAGGCAAAAGGAGCACAGATGGCAAGACCTGCAACACCCTAAATATATAAACCAAAATAAAAAGATAGTACAAAAAACTAGGGGGACATAGACCTGATCCAGTGCAACAACGTAGTAAACAACCCAAAAGGGAATAAACTTGGGCAACAAGGTATTCAAGACCAAGCTCACCTATAAATAGGAGGTGGTGGTGAAGATTGAAATCATTCCAACATTGAGTGAGAAAAACATTACAACCTTGAGAGATTTTCAAGAGGATTAGAGATATTTCTGGTTAGTGAAATTTTTGGGTGTAATTGGGTTTTGGGTAGTGAGAGATATTGAGTGTTTGTAAACACTTTGTGTAAATTTCCCTATTCAATAGAAAGGTCTGCAGCAGCCCGGAGACGTAGACATATTTGGCCGAACTCCGTTATCAATCTTTGTGTTTTATTATTCCACATTTATCGCTTTTCATTAATTTGACTTTAGGGAAATTCAGCGTAGTTTCCTAAGGCTTTGTTTGGATTGGTGGTATGTGATGGAATGGAATGGAGTAGAGTGGTAAGTAATTAGATTTCATTGTTTGGATATGCAAAAAAAGAATGGAGTGGAATGGAACATGATGGAATACATTCCATCTCATACCATCCAATCTTTCAATTTTCCTTTCCCCCAATTTGGGGTGTATCCAATGGAATGGAGTTTTATAAATTAAATTTTTACTCTTATATCCTTGTATTTATTTTATCACTAATGCTACCTCTTCCTTCCACTACCGTTTTTCTTCTCGTTTATGGCATGTTGCCCTCGTCGTCCATCAATTTTCATTGCCAGCATGCTTCTTGCTCTTGTACGTGTACGTGTGCTTTGTTTATCATGTTTACATGTCTTCAATTTTATTTTGCCATGTATACCAACAATTGAGCCATGACAAATTAAATAGATATGTATACTTCCATTATTTTTATATAGCATTTTAAAATTAACACAGTTAGATACAAATTTGGTTGGAATGGTAAATCAAATTATGATGCTATATGAAATTTTATTTGGGTGATTTAATGGAAGGAGATAAAAAATTTAATAATAATATGTTTTTTTATTGGTATTAATCTTTTGGTTTCTAAAGAAGAAGGTCCGGTAGTTTAGAGTTTGACTGCGAGATAAGAAAAATCTAACAAAAAAATTAATAATAATACTGAGTAGTTTTTAATTAAGGGTAAAATTGAGATTAAAAAATTATAATTTGTTCTGTTCCATCTATTTTCCAAACAATGGAATGGAAACAACATTTTGTCACATCATAAAATACCCAAACAATGGAATGGGATATCTAATTCATTCCGCTCCATTCCATTCCATTATATTCCGTTCTGCTCCGCTCCATTATCTTCCAACGATCCAAACATAGCCTAACATTTTCCTCATATATAAATGGAAATCAACAATGACGTTTTGTTCCATCAAATTTTGGTGCCGAGAAGAATACATATGAATGAACACCTTTTGTTAGCTAAAGTAGTGGAGTTAAAAAGATAAGATACGGGACCTTATTAAGTTTCACTTTTTTAATTATGTATTTAGCATTTTTCTTTTATTAATTTTCTATTATTTTCTGTGGTATATATTCACGCGTTAGTTATAAAGTTGATTCTTCCAATCCATTCCAATTGTGTAACAACTCATAGGTATATTTCAATAAAAAAGATGGCAAGTTCATTTGATGGCAGTAGAAGGTCTCATCAGAATCTTGAGATATTATGCTGCAACAATTCAAAACAAGCTGATGTGCAAATACTACATTTAGAATCAGGGGAAATAGGCAACAAGTTAGTAAATTGATCGTATGAGAATCATTGATTTTGGTTACATTTAGTATGGGTTTCGGTGTTTGGTTAAACGGTGGGCAAATAGGCAACAAGTTAGTAAATTGATCGTATGATGTACCTAAGGGAAAGACCCCCAATGAGATAAGTTCTTGGTTGTCATTATACTAGTATGATGACCCGTGCATACGCACAGACCCATTAAATTTTAATTTTTTTTATAAAATAAAAACAAATAAGATTTATACAAATAAAAAATACAATGTTTTGATAAGGGATAACAAAAAAATTAGCATTAGTAGATATTCGCAGATAAAATTCAATTTAAACATAGAGTAAATAGCTTATCCACATATAAAATAAATATATATTTTAATTATCCAAATTTAATTGATATGTGTGGGTTTAATAATACTACCCGTATATCCGTATCCACTAATAAATGAACAAAATTACTTAAAAATCTCTACCTCAATAGTATTGTCATATTCATATGTTTTATTTTCATACCCAGTAAAAGAAACTTTTCATATTCATTTTAATCTTTTAAAGTACAATTTTTCATATTGTTTTATTGAAGAACTTTTCATATTCGATAAAAAAATTATTCAACAAATATATGAATATTATGTGCTAATATTTTTTATCTCTTTAAAAGAAGCCAAATACATTCTTTTTGATGTCTTTAAAAGGGTTCGATTAATGATTAACAGTTCGGTTCGATTTAATGGTCTGTTTGTTTTGGTGAAAAGTTTATTATGGTTTGGTTCATAACCATAAAATCAAACCACTTTAACAGTTCAGTTTGGTTTTAAAGACAAACAGTTCAGTTCGATTATTAAGAATTTTGAAAACAGTTTGGTTCAGTTCGGTTTGATTTTCCTCCAGAATCGAACCATGCCCATCCCAAACTAAGAAAAGATTTAAATAATGACAAAGGAAATGAAGATTGGTTGTCCATTGTTGAAGAAAATAGAATAGAGAAATTTATTGTTGAGATGCATATGTAATCAGTTTTGTTATGCAAAAATCTTGGACAATTCTTTTGGTATTTATAGACAAAGGATTTGAAGAGAGAAATTTAAAATAATAAGATTTGTTTATAGATATAATTTGAGATTTGAGCACAAAGTTTGTGTTGCATTGGATATGCCTAACCTGGATATGGGGAGTGGTTATGGTGCATAAGCTTTTTCCTTATGCACCGTGCATAAATAATGAAAATTACTTAATGCACCCCCCAGATTACTTAGCGCACCCCCCAGATTTCTAGCGCACCCCCCAAATTTCTAATGCACCCCCTAAAAATCTAGGGGTGCGCTAAGTAATTTGGGGGGTGCACTAGAAATATGAGGGGTGCGCTAAGCAATTTTGGATATTTATGCACGATGCATAAACATGGCTTATGCACCATAACTTGTGCCCTGGATATATATATCCAAGATAGATTAAATAAACTTTACAAATAAACATATGTAAAAGGTATGTTGACTGCCACACCTTAGCCAATATGCCTTTTAGCCAATAATGAATAAAATAGCATGAATTTATAGAAAAAGGTGCGGCCCACCAGTTTTTGTAAATCTATTGTGGTCATTTGGTGAACTTTGTTGTCAAGATTAGAGATTATTTTGAAATTTGTATCGGTTAGAACTTTTGTTATATCATACTCCCTCCGTTCCTTTTTGTTTGTTGTTTTAAAAAAATTTGTTTCAAATTGTTTGTTGTTTTGATAATATAAGGTTTGTAACAACCCGTTTTTCAAGGCCAAAAAGGCCATATTTTTTTTTTCTTTTTCAACTAACACTCAGAGTGCGCATAGAATATTTTTCAATGAGCCGGCATTCAAATATACAAAAGAACTCATTACCATAAGGTGCTTCGACAAGCAAAGTGTATTCCTGAATAATTACAATTCAAGTCTAAGTATTCAAATACTTACAACAAAACAAGTTAGAAACCCTATGCTAACCAAAAAGTACGGTGTACAACCCACACCGGCGCATAGTCTAACTAAGTCAAAGCTCCAACCACTCACTGGGGCCTGGAACAGCCACCGTCGTCACCACGACCTAACCCATCATCTGGGTGGGATGAGCCCGCAAATGATAGAAAGGATCACCACAAAATAAAAGTATATATATATATATAACCGGTGCGAAAGATTGTACACATAACAATAATTCCACAAACACAAGAGAAAGCTCTTAATTTCAAAGGTAGTTCCCACCAACGGGCTTATATAAATAAATCACCAAGCCTAATGCAGACTTCTACAATGGGTGTGACAACCGATCACTGGTTCGCCACATGCATGATTTCAATTCCGGAATTCAACCTCTCTATAGAAGGCGTAGGTCTCTGGTGGGATAACACCTCCTACTATTGGTGGGATAACACCAGGTAGAGTCACACAAGACAATACCAAAACAATCACGGTGGGATAACACCGGGTGAGTCACACAAGACAACCACCAACTCAATAAAATCCAGTAGGATTTGGCGAAGCCGCACAGACAACGCCCGGTACGAAGGCAAGTCACACAAGACATACACCTAGGCACGCAACTATGAAATGCATGGCATATATTCTCTTCGGCATATACGGGATAGTCACACAGACAAAATCCTCGCGTAGTCCTATCCGACGCACGCATTCATATATGCTCATGAAAACAATCACAGAGCCTAAAGCCTATGTACAAAGCATCACAACATACATGCATTTTCTTACTCATTTGTAAATTGCACACTTAGTTATAACCACGTTCTCATCAACGAGAATACATAAATACAAACATGCCAAAGCACACAGTAATTGCATACACAGCAAAACAAAGCATGTCGTAACCGTTTGGAAGACGGAAATAAAGTGGAGCCCTTACCTCGTCAAGCACTCAACTATCACACGATCACACAACACTTACTCGCTTCCTAAAACAAGCAAAGTATACAATCAAAACCATATCCAATCAATCCTTAATGAATTGGACTCTAAAACCCCAAAAACCAAAGGCTTTCTAAGGAAAAATCCCTCTTTCGGATACCATACCAAAAACTATCGTATTGATCAACCACCATGAGTTATTTGTACTATTTTTAGGACCCAAAACAATTGTCAAAAGTCTTAAATAATTTGAAATGCAAAATGGTCGTTTTCTTGCGTTATAAGATACGTACTTTCCGAGTACCCGAAAACCCCGTTTCCAATCCCAACCACTTCCATAAATTAATAAAATGGGATTAGAAAGTTAAAAACCAAGTTAGGACATCAGAATCCAAAATTTTAGGTCCCAGGGGTCGCTAGAGGTGACCACCTGGCGATGGCAAGTCAGAACTTCCACGCGCAGGGCGAAGGCTGGCGACCAACTAGTCGCTAAGCTACCATCTGGTCGCTGAGCCACCACACCAGGACAGAACTGGTTTTCTTCATGACAGCAACAGCAAAACTTGTTTTTCTCAATTTTCACTCCATTTCAAGCTTGGAAGCTTTGAGGAACATTGTAGAGAATCACTTTCTTAAGGTAACCACTCTTTTCCTTTTCATTTTGGTTGGTTAAAACTCTTGGGGTTTTGAGTGGTAGATTATGTTCATGAGATGAAAATGTTAGGAATTGATTCTTGTTTCATGAAAGTTGTTCATGAGAGTTTAGTAAGCATACTAGGCTTTGTTATTGAAATTTTTCCATGAGTTTGTGAGAATCTCATGAGAAAAGTTAGGGTTTTGAGTTGGTTATGTATTGATCAATAACATGTGGTTAGGTTGTAAGGTTTTGAAAAGAAACGTTGTCTTTGAACCTTTGGGCAAAAGGGAAATGTGTTGTATGGTTTTGTTTTAGAAAATCCGATGAAAAATATTTTGGGGTTTATGAAAATATTTCCTAAGTGTTTTGTGTGGTGTTTTTGGGGTCCAAGTGGTTTAAAACTCTTGTGACATGTGGTGTTGCTTTTCGCTTTGAAAACATGTTTGAAAATGATTACCGGTCGGTTAAGGCCCGTAATAAAACTTGTGCTTGGGTTTGGTTTTGATTTTGGAAATGAAAACCAAATAACTTGCACTCGAAGCAACCAACATGCTTTCGGAAATGTAATGCTTTGTTTTGAAAACGGTTGTTGGGAACCAATACTATGCGTATGTGGTGTGTTGCGTGAAAAGTTGTTGAATACTTAGACTTGGATTGTAATTATTCATGAATACACTTTGCTTGTCGAAGCACCTTATGGTAATGAGTTCTTTTGTATATTTGAATGCCGGCTCATTTAAAATCTTTTATGCGTAACTCTGATGTGTACAAAAAGAAAAAAAAAATATTGCCTTTTTGGCCTTTGAAAAAAACGGGTCGTTACAAGGTTATACTTTGTCTATTATACCCTCCTTTCTAATTTTTTTTATTGACTAAATTTTATATAATCTTTTTATTGTATATTTTTTTTACTAAACTTCTTCATATAATATTTTTATTGTATTTTTGTTTTTTACTAAACTTCTTCATATAAAGTGTGTGCAAAAAAATAGAAATTTTTTTGTGGATTTAAATTAGAGTATAATATATTCCAAAAAAAAGGCTACAATATGAAAATACTTCATCTGACCTTAATTATAAGCAAATGTCACTTTTTAGATACATTAAATAACTAATCTATCTAGTCCACTTTTTAGACTAAATACATTAGTTATTCAATATATCCAAAAAGTGACATTTGCTTATAATTAAAGTCGGAGGGAGTAAAGTGAAAAATACACTTTTTTAATTTGACATTTTTTTTCTCAAACAACAAACAAAAAGGAATTGAAGGAGTACATATTAGTTTTTTTTTTTATTTTAAGGAATATCATATAAATTAGTTAAAAGGTCTTTCTTTTAACAAAAAAATCATTTTGTCAAAAAAAAAAAAAACAAAAAAATCATTTGTCATACCGTTGTTTTATTTTTTCTTTGGCTTTAATGCAGTTTTGGTCCCCTATTTTGAAAAACTTGAACTTTTGGTCCCCATATTTTAAAAGTCAACTTTTTGATCCCCCTATTTTAGTTTTTTTCTAAATTTTGGTCCCGAACTAAGTTTAACTAAATGAAACCATTGGATCTGAAAGTCTATTGTATCTAATGATGAACCATCAACAATTAATTTTATTTTCCTTTTGTTCATCTTCTCCATTCCTTTGTTCTTCATCTTCAACATCTTATAAACTTCAACAAAAAAAAATCTCAAATCTTCAAACAAACTCAAAAAACACAGTTCAATCCTTAAAATTAAAATTCAAAAACACACATTTTAAAACATTTTAACCTATCAAACCCAAAAATTAAAATCAGCGACGATTTCCCATCTCCATTAACAATTTCTACACAAACCCATTTCACAAATCAATCTTTACAAAAAACCCACAAGAAAAAAATCAAAACTTGAAAATTGATCAATTAATTACCATTTGTCCCAAGAACATGCAGAGCAACAATGAGATCACCAGGTTGTGCAACTTTAACCAAAGCCCAAGTGAGAGGCTCTTTGCCATCAAACCCATAAAAAATTGTCTTGTTAATTTAACTATTGATTCTGTTGAGTTGTTGTTTGATTTTGAGAAAAAGGTTTCTCCAAATAAGTTTGATTTGAAATGGGTTTTTGATTAAATTCGGGTTTGTTTTCCTAATTTCTTTGTGTGGTTTGAGTGGGTTTTAGATCCTAATTTCTTTTTCTTCTTTTGAATTTTAAATTTTGGATTTGATGGATTGAACTTGTTTAAATTTATGTGTTTTTTAATTTTAATGGTTGAAATGTGTTTTTTGAGTTTGTTTGTAGATTTGAGATTTTTTTTGTTGAAGTTTATAAGATGTTGAAGATGAAGAACAAATGAATGAAAAATATGAAGAAAAAAATAAATTAATTGTTGATAGTTCATCATTAGATACAATAGACCTTCAGATCCAATTGTTTCATTTAGTTAAACTTAGTTGGAAAACCAAAATTTAGAAAAAACTAAAATAGAGGGATCAAAAAGCTGGCTTTTAAAATAGAGGGACCAAAAATTCAAAATTTTCAATATAAGAAGACCAAAAGTGCATTAAAGCCTTTTTGTTTTATACACTCCCTTCTTTTATTTTTTTTATTAAATTAAAAAAAATGTGAGTATTAAGACCAAAAAAAAAAAAAGTGAGTATACCCTCTCTCTATTCTCTCTCCTGCGTAGAGCAAGGAGATATTTTGTTATTTTTCAATACAAACTCTCATAATTAATGTTCTCTCTCTTGCCTAAAATTTCTATGAGAAACTCTCTCCTCCTCCTCCAACAAACCCTAGCCGCCCCAGCAAATTTTCGGTAGCTTCGACCACCGTTCGGGTAAAAGGAAACAATATTGGAACTCCCCATTTCAAGTTATTCCTCTTCCGTAATTCTTTTTTTCTCTTTTCTGTGTTTTCTTCCGAGCCCGCCACCTTTTCGGCTAGATCTCGACCACCATGTACCACCTACAAACAAATCATCACAGTAAAAATAATCTCATTCATCTTCTCTACAAAACCCACAAAGAAAAATCAAGATCGAATTACCTTAACTGGTGACCACCGCGCCGGAAAATGATGCCACTGTACCGAAAAATGCAACTCCTCTATTTTATTTGTCCTTCCGCTTGTTTATACCGTGTTGGTATTTCTCACATCCTCAACTCACAGTTAGTCTTCTCCACTTGATTTTTCAAGAGTACTATATTTTTCCAGATCTGATTTTTAATTTGATTTTTCTTCTTCTTGTAGTTGTTAATTTGTTAGATCTGTTTCTATTTTTTCTGATCTATTTGATTTTTTAATTTGTTTGTTTTTATTTGTACGAAGATTACTATATTATTTGTTCTTATTTGGGTTTGTTTGTATTTTTTGTTCTTGTTCTGTTCTTCTATTTTTATTTTTATTTTTATGAACAATAATTCCAAAAACCAATAAAAGTGAAAAACAATAAGACAATCACTAAAAATAATTTTCAGAATCAAACTGTTGTTTTTTTCGTCAAATGATCATCTTCGTGTTATTCTATGATTTTATTTCTCACAAAAAATATAACAGTTGATTTTTATCCTATCTGAAGATTTCCCCCTATTTAGTTGGATCTATAATAAAGAAATTTGGGAAAGAATATTTTGTTGAGTAAGAAAGATTTGAACAAAGATTAATATAGAATAAAAAAATGGAGAAAAATTAGATCAAATAGGATACATGCATTTGCTGTGTAACTTGATTTCTCTCCAACACTTCACTTTCATTTGCAGCAAGCTTGATCTTTCTTTTTTTTTTCTTTTCTGTTTAATTGTATTCTCTAAAAAATTAGAGAACAACAAATATCGTTATCACCCATTGAATTGTATTCCTTATTTTTCTTCTTTCTTTCCTCATTCCACTCGTTTGCTTTTGTTTCTTGTGATTGTTTAGTTCTGCTTGAGCTCTTCATACCTTGACCTTATGTTTCATATTCGTAATGTGCCGAGTTTTGCTTGGTTGGGCTGGTTATAATTGTATTGGTTTGGATAAAGCTTGGAATTGGTTTGTTGTATAGCTCCTGGTATTGTAATTCTATTGGTTTGTGGTCTGGCACTCCTTGTGCTATGATCAATTTTTAATGAAATTTTGATGTTCCAAAAAAAAGATATATATATATATATATATGTTTATGTTAAATGTTCTATTTTTAATTCTCATTCGATAATTATTTCTAAAAAATAATATGTGATGCAGAATAAGTCTCATTTGTTTTTTGTTTCTTATTTGGGGTGTTAATGAATTTTTTTCAATGAAAATACATTAGGAATTGCCTTCAAAAAATTTATGTTTAATAATAATAAGATGATTGAAACTTTCACACATTCTCAGATTTTTCTCTAATTCATAGCTGTTATTTTAATAAATATTTTGTGTCAACTTTCCTAATTAAGAAATTATCTTTTAATTAAATTTACTAAATAAATCCAGTAATATTTTGTTTTTAAAAAAAAATCTCTCTCTTTGGACAGATTGCATATCAGCACTTTAACTTCTAAGTTTGTAATTAATCTTGTATTTGTTGCATAATTAAACTTGAAAATAATTTTGGCTTTTGTTTTCTCTATCATTATTTTTATGGAGGCATAGCTATAACTATTTTCATGGAGGCATAGCTATAACTTTTGTTTTGTCTAGTCTTATATTTCAAGTGTTGATGCATTTTCCAATTTCATTACTTGGTAAATGCAGAACATATATAAAATAGCCAAGATGACCATGATGCAGAAGAAGTTGAACAGGCCTGAATCATGTAAGATTCTTTTCTTTAATCTACATTGATTATCTCAATTATGCAATTCATTTTGGGTTCTTATCTCACTATTAGGTGGATCGTATTTTATGCCAAGACCCTTTTAAGATTTCAATCACTTTTCAAAAACTCTTTACTCAAAAATAGTCCTTATATTGAAACAATCATGTCTACCACATAAACATGTTCTACTTGTGAAAACAAAGTAAGTAATATTGTAATTAGTTAAGCTTAATAAATTAATAAGTGACTCAGGAGATACTCTTAGCATCATATGCCTTTGAACTTGACTGGTTATGCCTTGTACTAATCATAATGTGATTTAAGCAAGTGATATGATAATAATTCTTCTTGGTGTGGTTATCAGATCTATGTTTTCTTTTGCATCCAATACATATGTAGAATGTATGACTTGATTTTTTCACCTTGTCTGAAAACAGTTGCTGTGAGCTTAACATCTGACAGGGCACATGAAAGAAAAAGTTGAACAAGTGTAAAGACATTTTATCAAAGTTATAGTTTTTTTTTTCTTTTTATTGTACCTGAGATTAGTTTCTTTTGTTTCTATTTTGGTGCAAATTGCATTACACAGTGATGAATTTTTGAACTTAGAGAGATATTAGTTTATCTTATAATTTGATTTTTAACTGATCTATGTTATTAGATCTATGATGATATCTTTCGTTGTTATTTTTTCTTCAAAGGAAAGTTATTTGATTTTTTCTTGATCTATGTTATGATGATATCTTTAGTTTATCTTATAATTGCATTTTGCTTGATCTATGTTATTTTTTCTTCAAAGGAAAGTTCAGGAATTTCAGCTACCAGTGGAAGAGCAAGAGGTGATGATGAGGAATTTGAGCGTAAAGAGACCGAGTACATGAGGCTTTAGAGACGTAAAATTGGAATCGATGATTTTGAGCAAATAACAGTAATTGGTAAAGGTGCTTTTGGTGAGGTATATGAACATAATCAAGCAATGAGTTAGTATTAATTTTACTTCATAAATATTTGGTTCCTTTAATGCATTGCTATAAGTTGTTAATTAGCTTTTTAAAAAAATGTAGGTGAGGTTATGTTGTGCTAAAACTACAGGAGAAATTTTTGCCATGAAGAAATTGAAGAAGTAAGAAATGCCTAGCCGTGGACAGGTACTTGCTGTCAAATTTTGCACATACTAATTTGATGCATTAATCTTCAAAATTATACCATGGTAAAAAAAACCTTCAAAATTATACCAGTTAGCTGATAGAGAAAAGAAGCAAAACTAACATTTTATTAGTGCCTTGCCCAATTTCCTCCATGTAATTAATTTCATTAATAATTCCTTAATTAAACTAACTGATGTTGTGTTGGTTTGACTTTTGGTTTGTATAAATTGTCAAATTTGAGTTTAACTCCCAACATTAATGTATCCGGCTGGAATGCCTTGCTAGTTTTTAATTTTAGAATATAATAATTGCCATTTGTTAGTAAACTGGTATTTTATATGGATACACTTATTTCGTGTGTAGTTTTCCATATTTGTTAAGATGATTCAGCATGTTAGCTTCAAGCAATTGTCAAACATGTTTATGTTGTAGCAATTGGTATGAGTTTTAGCTTGTTTTGTGTCTAACTCAAATCCTTTTGTATTTGGTTTTAACCAATTTGCTAGTTAAGTTTTCTACTTGCAAGAGTCTTTGAACTTTGTTCTCTTTTTATGTAACCCTTCTTCTTAGGCTGACTGTCATCATTTTTAAGATTTCAATCACATTTAATTCCAAGGGTTCATATTTAATGGATTAAACTTATTTATTTTAAGCAAACACTCTTTACTCAAAGACAATCCTTAAATTCATTTTTTTTAAGAGTCAGTACTTAAATATTTTTTTTTAAAGGAGACATACCTTGAATTGAAACAATCATGTCTACAACGCAAACATGTTTTAATTGTGAAAACAAAGTAAGTAATAGTTAGTTAAGTTTAAGGAATTAATAAGTGCTCCAATGGGAGATACTCTTAGCATCATGTGTCTCTGAATTTGATTGGTAATGCCTTGTTAATTTCCGACTTTGATTTAAGCAAGTGACATGATAAATTGCTTCTTGGGAGTTATTGGATCTTCATTTTCTTTTGCATTCAATACATATGTAGAATATATTGCTTAATTTTGAGCACTTTGTCTGAAAATAGGTTGTTACGAGATTAACATATGAGTGGGCAGGAAAAGAATGTGGTTCAAGTAAGTAAGAACAATTATCTTATTGAAAATTTCCTTATTTTTCTCATCAAAGGTGCTTGTAAAACTCATTGTAGTGTAGTGTATGTTTAAAACTCAATGTCTTCTATCAATGGTGTAGGCTTCATTAGTAGTGTAGTGTATGCTTTTCGCAAACCCTATTGCTCCTTTCCTTGGCTATAGCTGCTATCACTTTAGTATTTAAGGTAAACATCTTATATTTCAACCTTGAAAGAATTTTTTCTCAATAAAGGTCATAAATTTATAACAGAACTATAAATTTTTCCATATTAGAGAATATAAGGGTGTTAACAGAAATATATATATATATATATATATATATATATATATGCAATCTCATTATATGCCATGTTTTCATTGTCTATTAGCATAAAAGTAATTGTTAGTAAATTGTAGTACAATTTTTTTTGATATGACTGCAAAAATTTAATATTCACTGATATGCTGTTGTAGAAAAGAAACAAACCAAATTAGATAGGAAAACATTTCCTTTACCTTTGTGAAACACAAGGAATATCCTTGAAAGAAGTGAGACTCACCTACAAAACAACAGAACAAATATAATGTTGTTGTAGAAAAGAAGCAAACAAAATTAGATAGGAAAACATTTCTTTACCTTTGTGAAACACAAGGAATATCCTTGAAAGAAGTGAGGCTCACCTACAAAACAACAGAACAAACATAATGCTGTTGTAGAAAAGAAACAAACCAAATTAGATAGGAAAACATTTTTTACCTTTGTGAAACACAAGGAATATCCTTGAAAGAAGTGAGGCTCACCTACAAAACAAACAGAACAAACATAATCACAAAACTATAGTTTCAAACAAAGTAACATAATAGATGGTTCATGGCCTCATGCTTATATAAATATATATAAATATATATCTCATGCTTCATTAAAAGATTGATTGTGGGTGAGATCTAATCATCTAATCAAATGAGTATTTCATTTTCAGGCTCAAGGAATCAATGCAAATCAAAGATCCAATGACAAAAAGGAGTGAAGATTGGTTGTCCGAGTGTTGAAGAAAAGAGAATGGACAAAAATGAAAGAATGGAATGAGTATTCCATTTTGATGTGTAAAGAGCTTGTGCTATTCTTTGGTATTTATAGACAAAAACATGAGGAGATTCAAAGACTTGTATTTTTTCTCCCACTTGCATATTTTAATATTAGTTAATCACCTTTTTGTCATTTTGCTGCAACCAAATAAGGCCTAAACCAAATAAGGCCTGCCTACACAATTTACAGCTGTAATTTTTTTTTTTTTTGTCATTTTGCTGCAACCAAATAAGGCCTACACCAATTACAGCTGTAAAAAATAAATAAATGGAAGTTTGTGGGAGAGATTTGCACATGGGCAGCTGGTAAAAGATATTTAAATCAAAAGATACTAACCTGGATAACACCCAAATAGAACAAACCTCCTGACAAGAAGCAGAGATCCATGACAGCCAATAAGACAAAACAAAATAATAAAATAAGACGATTTAATATGGAAAACGACGGCCTGACGAATGTGGTGAATCTACAGTGGCCGGATATTGAATCTTGTTTTCAAGATTATAGATATCTTTAGCGGTTGAAGTTTTTGATCTT
The DNA here is from genome assembly GCA_030408175.1 of Trifolium repens. Taxonomy (NCBI): domain Eukaryota; kingdom Viridiplantae; phylum Streptophyta; class Magnoliopsida; order Fabales; family Fabaceae; genus Trifolium; species Trifolium repens. Next base: position 31,212,463 of record CP125845.1, on the reverse strand, counting down.
TTAGATTGTCCTATTACTTCAATTGTGTTCGTGATATTTAGGTTGTTCTCGATCAGATGTAGAACAATGAAACTTAGTTGGAGACCCAATAATCTTAAGGTTTAAGAAGATTGTTTCTTTTCGCGCACTATGTCTTTCTCGCACCCCTTGTAATTTCAATAAATTTGTTTTGTTATTTTCTCTTTTATTTTTTATTTATTTAAATGCAATATATGTATCTATCATATTTTAATTGGATGTGTAGATTTTTATTTTTCATAATCTTTCTAGGGAAATTATTGGATAGCATATATTTTTTAATATTTTTTTAATAGCAAAGTTCATAATTTTAAAACACTATAAATAGAGGTATGGTTTGATATAATTTCAACATAAAAAAAACTCATTTTTACACTTTCTTCTCATTTGTAGAGACTAAAAATATTCATTATTTCAAAAAAAATAAATATAAATAATACTATAAATAAAGAATGTGGGGCATATGAAAGTGAGTTGGAAGAGAGAGTATTTGGTTTAAACTAAATCATTGTAGGAGTAAAAGTTGAATAATAGTTTAATTGTTATATGGAAGAGAGAGAAAATGACGTGGAGTATTGAAAAGTGAAAAAAAGTTAAGGTTTAAACCCAAAGTTATTGTACATAGTCTTAATGTGCAAACTCAAGGAGATGCAAAATCTAGAAAAATATAGTTCACTACTTAAAGTGCACCCCTTCAATACTCAGTAGTTATCTTGCGAAAGGAGTACTTTTAAAATTCTAAAAACCACGAAAAGAAACATGCATAAGGAATTGAGGAGCCAATGATAAGATCATGGATCAAAGTTTTTTTCTTTACAAAATAATTGATCCAACTTGATGAAGAGCCCATTATGGTGCATAATTTAACCTTTTTTTTTAATATCTTTCAAAAATAACCCACTTGGGTTGGTCTGGTGCTATTGGCTTGGGACCTGGGAGTGTGTTCCTTCTTAAGATCTCAAATTTGATTCTCTCTGGTGCCAATTTGGGGGGGCTAATTTAGTTTCTTCAAAAAATATCTTTCAAAAATAGTTAATTTTATTTATTTTATGTCATTTTTAGATTTTAGTTATTTGTTCTTTCGTAATAAACGCTAATATATTGCCTCGTAAGGGTAATTCAGTTGGTAGGTCCCAAAAAACATTATAGAGGGATCAGAAATCAAACTCGAAATTTTTTACTCTTAGGGCCCGTTTGGATTATCTTATCTTTGAGCTTATGCAAAAGAGTTTATGTAAATAAATAAATTTTTATGTATTATTATATGTTTGTCAAGGTAGTTTATGATAAAATAGCTTATATAAATACAATTTTTGTTAGTGAGAACGTATAAATTAACCTAAAACCTTATTTATTTGCATAAGTTGTTTTGTATAAGCTCAAAAACAAGTCAATTCAAATGAGTCCTTATAGTGTGAGTCGAAAAAGAAAGCTAATATTTTCGATTAGTTGATAAAATAGAGATATCTTCTCTTGTCACTCTACACATTTTATCGCACACCCTACGAATTTACCAAAATACACATGTCCGCTATTTAGGCAGCGGATACACCCCAAAAACATCCTACTAGATTATATTTTTATAACGTCCGATACCTAAGTAGCAGACGACATTTACAAAAGTTTCACACTTTTATAATATCCACTACTTAAATAGCAGAAGAGTAAAAATAGAAACGCGTAGAGCAGATAAGAAATAGATAGGGTGTCAAAAGAAAATCTCTAAAATACATAGCTAGAACTAGAAAGGGTGCAGTTTTGTATTGGGCTTGACAAAGTTTTGCACTAAAAAAAGGTGTTATACTATACTAAAAACAAGTTTTACAAATTTTTTTAGCACTTAGCCTAAACCTAGTATTCCTTAACATAGCTTTAATTTGTATTCTTTGATGTTTCACATCAACGTGTGGAATGAAAACAACCCATTTAATCAACTTCAATGGTGCTAGTCTCTCTCAAATTTGTCCTAATAGCTTCAAAATTCCATTTTACAGCTTACTACTTTAAAGAATCTGATTCATTTCAAACAAATTACACACTCCTACTCCTTTGTAATCTCTATATATATATTGCAACCAATTTTCAATCATCCCAACAAATTAACAAACCTCATATATACTCTTCCAACTTATTTCTCATTCATTCATTCATACACCTAAATCATTTTATTTTATTTTTTTGTTTATCAACATGGGATCAAACTTGTTTAATTATTCTCATGTACTTACCTTCCATTCAACTGCTAAATGGAATGCTCATTTTGAAGCCTTTAAAGAAACTAATAAATTGGTATGTTTATGTAGCTACAATCTTTAACTACTATATGGTATATTTACAATATAGATCAAATTTAGTTCTTTGATGTGGTATTTTCTTTGCTATAGATGGTTATTGATTTCTCAGCTAAATGGTGTGGACCTTGCAAACTTATGGACCCAGTTATGAAAGATTTTGCTGCAAAATACACTGATGTTGAGTTCATTAACCTTGATGTGGATGAGTTAATGGTATGTTACAAAATCATCTTTCACTTTAACAAGTTATTTATTTATTTATTTAATGTAAGAGCAAGTTTATATAAGGTTTACTAAATTATTTGAGAATTTTTAAATAAATCACTAAATTAAACAAAAAAAATAAAATGTAACCAGATCTTTGTACTTGTTAATACTTTTATAATCGATATTCTAAATTTTAATCGGATTTTTGAAATTCTAAGTAATCTGTGATCAAGAACGACGAGGAAATTTGACCTATTACAATTTTTTTAAATGATATGATGTCCAACACTTGAAACTGATTTGTTTTCATAATCTATATGCAAACAGGGAGTGTCTCAAACATTTCAGGTGTATTCTCTGCCAACTTTCCTATTCACAAAGAAAGGAAAAATTGTTGAAAGAGTAGTAGGAGTAAGAAAGGAGGAGCTACAAAGGATGATTGAAAAATATAGAAACTAAAGTCTATGATCATGCACTGTAACAAAACAGTCTCTGCAGCACATTCTTCTTAGATTACAAAGGAACAAGAACAATCTATAAGCTCAGAATGCAATAAGTTGGTGTCATCATTTTTATTTTTCACATTGAATAAAAAAAAATAGGTGTCATTCTTTTATCATATAATTTAAGAGGATACATTGTAATGATATACATGTAATTTTTGGTTTATCATTTAATTTAAAGACGATTCTTTAATGTTATTTGACTATGCTAATCATCAAAAATCTTCAACAACTTACAATACTTTTATATTGACCAAACTAACATAGTTTTGTTCTAACCAAGACATTTAACTCGAGTGGTTAATGAGTTCCCACTATAACAAATCATTCGGGAGAACTCGAGTTTAATTCCTGGTGGGAACAATTCTTGGTTATACTTTACTTACCGATTACCCCTTCTGTAAGACCCAAGATTTCATTGTATAGTTGGTTTAAGGAATATTAGGGTTTCGATGTGTTCGTGTTGTGAAACATCGTGTTATTATAGGATTTTGCTGTAATTGAGTCTGTTTTGTGCTAGTGCACTGTGATTGTACAGACTTTTGTCTTGTGATCCTGTTTCTTGTATGAGAAGGTTGATGTGGATTCAGAATAACGAGATTTGGATTATTCTTGTTTTTGGAAAAACGAGTAGGATTTTACCCGCTGATGTAAAATCTTACTGCGTCTGTTTTAAGTGAGGTTTCGGATGGGAGTTTTATATATCTGTGGGAGTGAGGTTATGTTATGAGAATAATTTTCCAAGGTATGGAAGAAAATTACAGTCGCGGAAAAAGATTCGACGATAAGTTTTGGAAATGTTTAACGATAGACGTTCTTTCCGTAGGTTTTCTGTTTTTGTGATTTACGTTAGTCGCGACGCGCGAGAGCTGAATACGTGTTTTGTTATGGAAGAGTTGATTGAATCTTGTGATTAATCATAAAGCAATTTGATCCAATGGCTAGGGTTTAAGCTTGGACTTTTGACTTTGATCCAAGGGTGGATTGGCTATCAAGAGCTTTTGTCATAGTAAGGAGGTTTGATGACTTTTGTAACTTAAGAAAATCACAAATTCTCTCTTCTTCTTTCTCTCTTCCACGTGAGACTCCATTACTTTCTAACCTTCACAAATTTTCATTCTTCACCATTTCACTCCATTACAAGCTTGTAGGATCAAAGGGAATTTGTAGAGAAATCACTTGCTTAAGGTAACCACTCTTTTCCTTCCCTTATTGTTGGTTCAAACTCTTGGGGTTATGAGTTTTAGATTATGTTCATGGGATGGAAATGTTAGGAGTTGATTCTTGTTTCATGAAAGTTGTTCATGAAAGTTTAGTAAGCATGCTAGGCTTTGTTATTGCAATTTTTCCATGAGTTTGTGAGAATCTCATGAGAAAAGTTAGGGTTTTGAAAGTTTAGTGTATTGATCAATAACATGTGGTTAGGTTGTAAGGTTTTGAAAGGAAACGTTGTTTTTGAACCTTTAGGCGAAAGGGAATGGTGTTGTATGGCTTCGTTTTAGAAAATCCGATGAAAAATATTTTGGTGTTTATGAAAATATTTACTAAGTGTTTTGTGTGGTGTTTTTGGTATTCCAAGTGGTTTAAAACTCTTGTGTTATGTGGTGTTGCTTTTTGCTTTGAAAACATGGTTGAAAATGGTTACAGGTCGGTTAAGGCCCGTAATAAAACTTGTGCTTGGGTTTGGTTTTGATTTTGGAAATGAAAACCAAATAACTTGCACTCGAAGCAACCAACATGCTTTCGGAGATGTATTGCTTGCTTATGAAAATGGTTTGTTTTTGTGCCTTGAAAAAGTGTTGGGAACTGATAGAATCAAACTAGGCGTGGTTGGAAAAAGGTGGTGTGTTTTGCTGTTTTCTACTGTCATGACTGGTGCAACTCGCCAGGCGAGAGTTCACTCGCCAGGGCGAGCGTCACAGGCCATGAACACGCCAGGGCGAGCTCCACAGCGAGCGAGACCTGTCTTCTCTGACTTCACTCGCCACCAACTCGCCAGGGCGAGCCCTGAGAGTTAAAATTTTTGGTTTCTGATTTCTAAACTTGGTTTTTAGCTTTCTAATCCCTTTTTATTAATTTATGGAAGTGGTTGGGATTGGAAACGGATTTTTCGGGTACTCGGAAAGTACGTAACTTGTAACGCAAGAAAACGGCCATTTTGTATTTCAAATTATTTAAGACTTTTGCCAATTGTTTTGGGTCCTAAAAATAGTACAAATAACTCATGGATGTTGATCAATATGGTGGTTTTTGGTATGGTATCCGGAAGAGTGGATTTTCCTTAGGAACCTTTAGGTTTTTGGGGTTTTGGTTTAGTTTCAATACGATTGGTTGGAAAACAATGTATTGATAATACGCTGCTTGTTTTAGGAAGCGCGTTGTGTTGTTTGGACGAGTTTTAGTAAGCGGAAGCTTGCCGAGGTAAGGGCTCCACTTTATTTCCGTCTTTTAAAACGGTTACGACATGCTTGGTTTTGCTGTGTGCTTTGGCATGTTTGTACTTATGTATTCTCGTTGATGAGAACGTGGTTATAAATACGTGTGCAACTTACATATGATTAGGAAAATGTATGTATGTTGTGATGGTTTTTGCATAGGCTTTAGGCTATGTGATTGTTTGCATGAGCATATATGAATGCGTGCGTCGGATAGGACTATGCGGGGATTTTGTCTGTGTGACTATCCTGTATATGCCAAAGAGAATATATGCCATGCATTTCATAGTTGCGTGCCTAGGTGTATGTCTGTGTGACTTTGCCTACGTACCGGGCGTTTGACTGTGTGGCTTCGCCAAATCCTACTGGATTTTATTGAGTTGGTGTTTGTCTGTGTGGCTTCACCTGGTGTTTGTCTGTGTGGCTTCACCTGCCCTTTGTGGCTTTTTAGTGCGGGTAAGTATATTTCTGTGTGGCTTTGCCTACCCCACGACTCTTCGAGGAGAGGTTAATTTCCGGAAATCATGCATGTGGCGAACCAGTGATTGGTTGTCACACCCATTGTAGAAGTCTGCATTAGGATTGGTGATTTATTTATATAAACCCGTTGGTGGGAATTACTTTTGAGATTAAGAGCTTTCTCTTGTGTATGTGGAAATTTGCTATGTGTACATCTTTTGCACCGAATATATATATACATACTTTTATTTTGTGGTGACCCTTTCTTTCATTTGCGGGCTCATCCCACCCAGATGATGGGTTAGGTCGTGGTGACGACGGTGGCTGTTCCAGGCCCCAGTGAGATGTTGGAGCTTTAGCTTAGTTAGACTATGCGCCGGTGTGGGTTGTACACCGTGCTTTTTGGGTTTAGGCATAGGATTCTAACTTGTTTTGTTGTAAGTATTTAAATACTTAGACTTGGATTGTAATTATTCAGGAATACACTTTGCTTGTCGAAGCACCTTATGGTAATGAGTTCTTTTGTATATTTGAATGCCGGCTCATTTAAAATCTTTTATGCGTAACTCTGATGTGTACAAAAAAAAAAAATTAATGCCTTTTCGGGCCTTTGAAAAACGGGTTGTTACACCTTCCCTAGATTCCCTATAAACCAGAGGGTTAAAAACCAAAAAATAAAAAAATCCAGAGTAATTCAAAGTTCGGGTGCATGAGAAAAGGTTTTTAAAAATAATTCTCAACATATTAACCAAAGAAAAGGTTTATAAAATTAAATGCAAAAATGAAATGGTACATTACTGGTCCAAAACATAATGCATAAATGGCAAATACTAACTTATAAGGAGATACCTTCATATATAAGTCAACTTCAAATTTTCAAACTAGGCAGTTCATATAAAACATATCAGTTTCCTCTAGAATAGTAGATAGATAAACACTTGTTTTCCAAAGTTACATATCATGCTGCAGATAAAATCACAATTAAGCTATAGCTCTAATATTATATCTAAATAGTGGAATTGCATATTACTAGTTATTTACATTTGAAGTAGAAGAGGTTAATGAGTAAATTGCGGATCACAGAAAATAGCAGTTTGTTCAAATTCCGCTATGCTATAGAAGTATAATGCTACTATAACCGCTATTTGAAAATACTAGATTAACTAAGTTTTTTTTTTTTTTGATCAAACTAGATTAACTAAGTTAAAAACATTAGATTAGACTAAAATTATAGTTTAATTATATGCAGCATTACGCAAAATCCTTTTTACATCAAGCTTTTGTTGGGAAGTCAGCATCGATGGATACTCAATATGAAACTTGATTCTAAGCTTTCCTTTCCTACTTGGATCCTTTGAACGTGGCATACCTTCATCAGAAACCACCTTTTCATATTGTGGCGTTACAATATCAGTCACGTTAACCATGATATCTCTTCCATCCAAGGTTGTTATGTTGAGAGTCGTTCCAACAAGAGCTTCTAGAAGTGATATCTTTTGGGTCATTATCAAATCACGTCCATCCCTTTTGAATAAAACATGTGGTGTCTCCATCACCACAAAGGTTAGATCAGTTGGACGAGATCCAGGTAGATGGTTTCCTTTTCCTGGAAAAGTGATTTTTGTGCCCTTTTTCCAACCAGGTTTAATGTCTATCTTCAAGAGTTCTTCTACGCACTCTGATTTCCTGTCAAAACAAGTGTAGAAAATAAGTACATAAATAAGCCTGATATCAAACAAACCAATCGAACATATGATATGTTACAAACAATGTAGCACGAAAGGCGCGCGTCCAAAGTCTGTCACATATTAATTTTTTACACGAACACAATACCGACGCATGTAGTTTTATTCAATCACTTTCATTTTCTTAAAATTACTATTGATTGTGTACATGTTTGTGTCATGTCTGGTGCATATGTGTCTGTGCTAGCACTACGTATGTTACACAACACAAATTCTTCTCGTTTTAACTTAACTCATATTAACATATGGAGTACCAACACAAATTTGCAAAACAATTTTAAACCTTTCTATATTTACATGTGGATACAGAATACAGATAAATCTAAATGCATGCTCGCTGCACAAGTGGGCATGATATAGCCAAATAAGTTTACAACTGATATAGAAAATGGCTGAAATTGCAGAATATAGCAGCCAAATGTAGCATAACAACAACAGCATAAACAATACTATTAAAGACAATAAGAGCAAAATGATAGCCAAGGCAATACTAGGCAACATAAGACTCAATCCAAAATTAATGTCATAATATCATTTTCATTTAATTAAGCAATTCATGAACCAATGTTTATTGCATAAATTCTTATGCATAAGTTATTTCTATAATCAGAAAATGAGGTTAACATGTATTTGTATAAACTGTGAGTTGTTTTTATAGGCTATCATGTAGAGCTTATCAAAATAAGTTAAAAACAAATTTTGAAAAAGTCAAAAGATATTATCATAAACTCTTCACAACATTTGCAGGAGAGTTTATAACATAAGATAAACCTAAATAAGCTTTTCCAAATCTAAATCAACCTAATTTCAAAATTTGTACTAATACTTTTTTTTTTTTGAACAAGCTTGTACTAATACTAATATTCCCTTTTCAATTTAAATACTCTCTGAATCTAAGTATTAAAATCAACATCTGTTTCTTTTTTTTGTCATGTAGCATAGTGGCTAAAAATTCACAGTGGAAAATCCCGGCTTCAAACCTGACCATACAGCATATATAATGTCATGTCCTACCAACTCAGCTATGGTCATAGGATTACATCTTACCTTCAAATTAATAACAAAAGTTATATAATCCAATTTATAAAGCCAATTTCAATTTTCCTATACATATAACCTAAAAATCAAATCAAGTACTCAATTCTATCGCTACCAATAAAAATCTTAACTATCTACAAATAATAACAATCAGGGTTTTAAATAAAGGTCTGCAACCGCAATCTCGATAACTACATAACAATTTATATTGCCAAAACCTCAATTGCGGCTGCATTTGACCGCAATTCAATACAATATCAAGAATCACACGACAACCATTATTGCAACAATTATTTAAACCAAAATAACAGTAATTAAGGAGAAAAATGATTACCCAAACCCATCAGGAACAGTCCTTAAGACAGTAAGCTGCTTTCTGCAACCCCTATAAAGCTCTTCAAGAGTACAATACAACTCATTCTCATCAGCTCCAATAGCATAAAAATTATTCCCATCACCATATTCCTCATTAAAACCATCAAAATTCACAGGATATTTACCATACTTATCATAGATCTGACGCTTCTTAGGATTACCAAGAACATTATAAGCTTCAGAAATTTTCTTAAAATGTTTAACCTTATCAGGGTACCATTTCAAAGATAAATTGTCAAACGAATTCGTCAACTCTTCATAGGTTGCATCATGATTCACGTTTAGTATTTTGTAGTAATCATCAGTACCCATTTGAGAAAAGTTAATGAATTTGTAGAAATTTAACTTTTTGATGGAAAAAAAAAATATTCGTTTGGTTTGTTGTGATTTGAGTCAAAGGGAAGAGTGAATTGTGGTAAAATAGTAAGAAAGTGTGATGAGAGAAAGGTACCAATTTTAGAATTAACAGTGAGGAGATTTTTGAGGAGATAATCACTGAAATAGAATGCGATGATGGTGATGAGGAGAATCAAATCAAATATTTTTTTAGGTAGAATTGATCAAATCTTGAAGCGTAAAACAGAGGAAATCATGAAGAAAATAACATAAAAGTAAAATATTTGTGAAAAATATAATCCTAAGACATAGTTATTTTTTTTGTCAATATTTGGTTCTAAAAAAGAGAAAGATACAAACAAATTTTATTTTGAAGGATCTTAAACTGGAATCAAAATATTATATTTTTGTGATAAAAAAAAACCCAAGACTATTTTTTTTGACAAAAAAAATAAAAACCAGGACTTATTTAATTCTAGAAAGGCTTATTTAATTCCAGAAAAAAAAAAAAAAAGAGATACAAATTTATCCTTAATCTGAAATCGAAAATTCGAAATCAAGGGCTTGTTTGAAACACTTCCCAAATTTCTTGGTTCAACTAGTTTTCAGACCCGTGCGTTCGCACGGGTCTAGTGACTTTTATTTATAAATTATTATTAAATTATAAATGACGTCATTCTATTATTTTTTGTAAAATATATTAAATTAAGTCATTTTTTATTAAAGTGATTGTCCAGTGTATGATTTTGTGTAATAAATTATAATTAATAATAAAATATATTTACTATTCAATTTCTTTTTTTTTATTAAAGCAATTGTTTCGTGTATGATTAATTTTTTTTATTAAAGCAATTGTCTCGTGTATGATTACAAAAAATTTGTTAAAGCAATTGTCCCGTGTATGATTAAATTTTTTTTATTAAAGCAATTGTGCCGTGTATGATTAATTTTTTTATTAAACCAATTGTCTCGTGTATGATTAATTTTTTTATTTAAGCAATTGTCCCGTGTATGATTAAAAAAAAAATATTAAAGCAATTGTCCCGTGTATGATAAAAAAAATTATTAAAGCAATTATCCCGTGTATGATTAAATTTTTTTTATTAAAGCAATTGTCCCGTGTATGATTAATTTTTTTTATTAGAACAATTGTCCTATGTATGATTTTTTATATATTAGTGATCAACACTTTCTTTCTTTTTTTGACAAAATTATTGATCAACACTTGTCCCGTGATATTTTAAATATAATGACAAATATTTATCCCGTAATTATTATAATATATATTCATCAATAATGCATTTCTTCTGTATTTTTTATATAAGATTAAACAAAAATAGAGTAGATTTTTTTATAATAAAAATAAGTGGAATTTAACTATTATATAATAATATATTAAATTAATTTATTTTTTTTTATGAAATAGAAGATTTGAAATATTTTTAAGAATTGATGAGGACAAATTAGAATTTTTAGTAGTAATACTTTTTAATATATTGGGCATGTTTGAATTCGGCTTATTTTTAAGCTTATGAAAATAGTTTATAGTTATAATTTATAAATAATCTTTTATGTTAATTGATGACAGTAATTTATATGATGTATTTAGTATTATTTATTATTAGTTTAGTATTAGTTTTAGACCAATTACAAAGCAAAAACCTAAAGAAGTGAAGCTACTTGTCCAAGAAGTCAAGAATTGAAGAAAATGCATAAAAAGAGGCTAAAATAAAGAAAATGCGCAACTTTCAGTCTGCGGACCATAACTTGAGCTACGAGTATCGGAATGAGGTCCGTGACCATGCGTTGGAAAGCTAAGACGAAGAGCTACAACTTTCGTGTTGGAGCAAAAATCTAAATTTGCCATCGCAGCACGATAGAAGCCAACGCAGCACGATGGGAGAAAACTTCGCGCCCAAGAAAAGAACAGAATCTTCAGTTATATTTTTGAAGAAAATCTACACATCGTACTGCGATGGACTCATCGCAGCGCGATGAGCCTTGCTGCCCAAGTCATAAAAACTATAAATAGAGCCTCTCTCTCCTTCACAATTATTCATTCAGAAATTTAGATAACTATTTCTCTATAAGGAGCAAAGGAGGAGGAGCTCTAGGGAAGGAACTTTCCCCCTTCAACGGGAAAGGTAACTTCCTCCGCAAGGTAGCAAGGTTATTGGTATGCATTTATTTAATTCTTGTAATTTAATTATGTCTATTAGTAGCTAAACTCCTTTAGGTTAGGTGGAGAAGATGAACTCCCTTAGGAATGCTGGAATCATGTAAATTGGTACTAAGTTTATATAATTTTCTATCCAGTTTTATTTATTCTATTGTCTATGTTTTAATTACGTAACCCGATTGATAGCTACAATTAGGGAACGCTTTTAGGGATGGTGATATCTAGCATTGCGCCTAGGGTCAGGGTTTATCACTGGCCGACAGTTAACCTCAATAGGGTTAGTGATATTTAATATTGTGCCTCAAGGTTAGGATTACCCAAGGCTCGACAACTAACCTATAGGGTTAGTGATCTAGTATTGTGCCTCAATACCGGCAACCAACCCCGATCAATAGATGATAGCTTAACAAGTTAAGGGTAAAAGAACTAATGAAACCATGCTTAATTGACTACATATTTAGAGTCTAATCACTAGGTTAGGGATGTGACAACGTGGCTAACACGGGTTCCCTGTCTAATAATTGAGATTCTCTATACTCGTAATTAGGGTAATTATCGTACGCGGTTATTACTAATTATATTAGTTCACCAATAATAAAAAAGATTAGTCAACAATATAGCACCAACTACCCAGCAGGAATAAGGGAGGGATTCCAACTACTTAACCTATCTTCTTAAATTGTCTTTCTTTCTAGTCATATTCTCTGTTTCTTGAATCTAAAATTATCCCAACTTATAAAGCGGAGGCAATCTCAACAAATCCTAGAATAAGCTTAGTAACTGAGGCGCTGTCCCTGTGGATACGAACTCATTCTACTCAGTAGAGTGTGAATTATTACTCGACGACATACTGGTACACTTGCCAGACCGTAGTCAAGTTTTTGGCGCCGTTGCCGGGGACGGTGTAGACGAAGTTGTTAAGCTAATTTTAGGAATTTGTATATATAAAAAATATATAATATAATATAATAAAAAAAAAATATACATAAAAAATTTTCTTTGAATTCATCCAAAGACTCTCAATGCACCGATAGAATGTGCTTTTCAACTATACCATGAATTCATCCAAAGACCTAGAAGACACTTATCCATTGAGAAATCCTTGAGTGAATTTATAGAAGAAGCTGCTAGTGAGGACTTCGAAGAACAAGAGGGGGAGTCAACTGAATCAGTTACAACCCCAATAAAGCTAGATTCCAAAGGCAACAATAATAAAGACTTCAATGCTGATAAAGTAGTGAAAACCATTGAAACCCCAAGAAGTGAGAAATACGTACATAAGGAAGATGAAAAATCCTCACTACCTAAGGAGGTGAATACAAGCGATTTAGGGACATTTATGGAAACAGAAGGGAAGCTAGAAGCAGGTTCACCGAAAGAGGAGCAACCACAAAAGAAACCTCAACAACAGTGGGACGACCCAAGAAGTCTCCCAATACCTTGTTCTATTGGGGAGGTGAATTTTAAGGGAGCACCATGTTTTCTTAATTCTAACATAAATTCAATGTCTTTATATCTTGTAAACAGATTGGGAGAAGCACATCACGAAGAAGAAGATAAAGAGGAAGCTCAAGAAAAGCTCTTTCCTAACTATGATTCTCAAATCCAAAATATTTTGGACGAATTTATGAAGACCAATCGAGCTTCTTTTGATAAATTTGAAGCTCAATGTGGTAATATTGTTGAGAATGCATACGCTATGGAGAAACAATTGGTTGAAATAGAAAGGGAGCAACGCGATGCGTCAAGTGTCCGGGATGAAGATTTCTATAAGGGAGCTGAACCCCAACCAATGAAGTCTCAAGAGCAAGATCTCCAACAAAAAGAACAACCTAGCAACAAAGCCGAGGAAAAAGCAGGAATTGATAAAGTCATAGATATGATTTGTGCTTTGTTTGCTACGGTCAAGCTGAAGAGGGTATGGAAGCAATATCCTTTGTTTCTCAAATTCCTGGGATTCTTAACAAAGAAGAGGAAGAAGAAGGATGATATATTTCATCTCTCATATAAGACGCCCTAACAGTCTTCTGACGTCTAGCTAATGACTTTAAAGAAGCGCTTCCTGGGAGGCAACCCAAGGTATTTTTATTGCTTTCATTTCAATTCTCGCATTTTAAAGTTTTATTTTTATTAGATAAGTTTTCAAAACTACAAGATATGTTTTCAAAAGGGAAGGAATACTATTTTTATGCCCAAAAAGAATTTTAAAAGGATTGTTCCAAAGCCCATCGTGCAAGAAATTTCCTATTGTGTCACGATGAAAATAAAAACTTTTGAAAAACATGGCATTGGAACAGCCATCGTGCAATGAAAGTTTGGAAGTTACAAAAAGAAACACCAGTTGCAACACTTACACCATCCACCCAATTAACCCTACACTTCTAAACCTTCAAATTCACCATCATCATCTCTTTTCTATTCATTCATCCATCACAACAAAAATCAAACCTCAACATTTTCCTACCCCTCCATTCCCAAAACTTCTATACAGCCATTAGACCACAAATTCATCACCATTGCACCAAAGAAAAAAAAATAAAAATAAACCTCCAGATTTTTATCCAGTCAAGCTAGAAGGATGATTGAACGTCTCACGTCCCAAGTAAAGGAGAGACGATCTCTTGGGACAGAGACGCATACATTCTTAACCAAGCAAAACGGATTACCACCAAATTGAGCAACAGATGACAAAGTCAACTATCAAACTTGATCAGTCACGGTGCACAGTGGGTGAAAAGGTGAAGTAGCTATGACAACGTTACAAAAGTTCAAAGTTTGGGGTAACAAAACCCATAGCAGCAACATGCTGCATATCAGACTCAGAGCAGGCACGAGCAGGTCAATACTCAGATAACATCATGGACCTGTTGAATAGGGAGCTGAACCCTATATTCTTTACACCTGGTGTGTCATCAATCAGGGCGGGCAGTAAGTCATGGAGCATTCCCGCAGTTCCCTTCTATCTTTGTATCTTAGTAGTTTATCATCTATGTAACGAATGTCATTTGCTGACAGCCCCCTATGCTTACTAAAAAATGCAATAACTGTTTGCTTGTTTATTATCTAGTGCATGTTAAAAGTTATAGGCAAAGTTCCAGTGACGTAACGACTAGATTTGGATGATTTGAATTTCACGCCTTTATACAAAGAATACCGAAGGTGGTTGCTCAAAAAGCGCGGAAGTTTGAGAGACAGCGAGACGAGTGATGAAGCTGATGTCTGTGAGACAAATGTTCAACTTTCAGATATACCTAAGCCATGTGAGGATTTGAGCCAAATATTTCCAAACGGTATTACCACTTTCTTTCGAATTACTATGAGAGTACCGTGCACTTGTTTATTTTCTAGAACTTGCTCTAATTCTCTGCTGACTGGTTAATTTGATATTATATGCATTGAGACAATTGTTTGTTATAACCCAGAGCCTTTTCAAGCTACCCTTTTTATATTATATCCTTTGCTAGCCAATTTTGAGCCATAAAAAAATTATCCCTTTTGTTTCGGTGACAAACCACGATACAAGCCTATAGACCAGAAAAACAATGAAATTACCCTCTTTGGAGTTAAGGTAATAGTTCTCAAGTCTTGGCAACAAAATAAGTTTTGGGTTGCTCATGGAACTAGCAACATCTAAGTTTGGGGTGAGTGTACAGAGAACTATCACTACAAAAAAGAAAAAATGAAAAAAGAGACGGGAAAACATCAAAAATTCCCTAAAAAAATAGTCTCTTCAAAAAAAGAAAAAATGAAAAAGAAAGAGCCAAAGGGCAAAAGAAAGCGCCAAAGGGCTAAAATAGTGATAGAAAAGAACCACACAAAGACATATCCGGTTCTTAATCTCTGATACCAACATACAAAAATGCACCCTAAGGAACAAGGTTGCGTACATAAAAAGGTACAACAAAGTAGAACTTAACTCCAATGTTTAGCCTACTATTCCCAAAAATGTCCTACCTTGATCTAAGCCACGTTATAAACCTGAAAAGACCTCCAATAATGCATGTATATTGAGTTTTGACCGGTTGCTTAGAGTTCTTGCAAGCCTATGGTAAAATGGCAGGTTTTACGATGATTGAGAGATAACCCTTTCAATTATGAGCGAAAAATACAAATGTGTGAGAGAGAGAGAGAGAGAGAGAAAAAGTTGAATATGGACTTTTGTAGGCATTTGTTTGATTTGCTATTATCAACGTCTCTTGAGCCCAAGTGTTGACTGAGCATGATCGTTGAGGTGAAGTTCAGTGGTTCCATTGCTGAAAACTACATAAGGTTGTGAAATTCCTGTCAGTTGTATCTGCTTGTTGTTTCACCGACGATTTTGCTTGGCAGGCATGTTACTTGAGGACAAGCAACTGTTTAAGTTTGGGGTTGTGATGACAGTAATTTATATGATGTATTTAGTATTATTTATTATTAGTTTAGCATTAGTTTTAGACCAATTACAAGGTAAAAACCTAAAGAAGTGAAGCTACTTGTCCAAGAAGTAAAGAATTGAAGAAAATGCATAAAAAGAGGCTAAAATGAAGAAAATGCGCAACTTTTAGACTGCGGACCATAACTTGAGCTACGAGTATCGGAATGAGGTCCGTGACCATGCGTTGGAAAGCTAAGACGAAGAGCTCCAACTTTCGTGTTGGAGTAAAAATCTAAATTTGCCATCGCAGCACGATAGCAGCCATCGCAGCACGATGAGAGGTAAACTTCGCGCCCAAGAAAAGAACAGAATCTTCAGTTATATTTTTGAAGAAAATCTACACATCGTACTGCGATGGACTCATCGCAGCCCGATGAGCCTTGCTGCCCAAGTCATAAAAACTATAAATAGAGCCTCCCTCCTTCACAATTATTCATTCAGAAATTTAGAGAACTATTTCTCTATAAGGAGCAAAGGAGGAGGAGCTCTAGGGAAGGAACTTTCCCCCTTCAACGGGAAAGGTAACTTCCTCCGCAAGGTAGCAAGGTTATTGGTATGCATTTATTTAATTCTTGTAATTTAATTATGTCTATTAGTAGCTAAACTCCTTTAGGTTAGGTGGAGAAGATGAACTCCCTTAGGAATGCTGGAATCATGTAAATTGGTACTAAGTTTATATAATTTTCTATTCAGTTTTATTTATTCTATTTTCTATGTTTTAATTACGTAACCCGATTGATAGCTCCAATTAGGGAACGCTTTTAGGGATGGTGATATCTTGCATTGCGCCTAAGGTCAGGGTTTATCACTGGCCGACAATTAACCTCAATAGGGTTAGTGATATTTAATATTGTGCCTCAAGGTTAGGATTACCCAAGGCTCGGCAACTAACCAATAGGGTTAGTGATCTAGTATTGTGCCTCAAAACCGGCAGCCAACCCCGATCAATAGATGATAGCTTAACAAGTTAAGGGTAAAAGAACTAATGAAACCATGCTTAATTGACTACATATTTAGAGTCTAATCACTAGGTTAGGGACGTGACAACGTGGCTAACACGGGTTCCCTGTCTAATAATTGAGATTCTCTATACTCGTAATTAGGGTAATTATCGTACGCGGTTATTACTAATTATATTAGTTCACCAGTAATAAAAAGGATTAATCAACGATATAGCACCAACTACCCAGCAGGAATAAGGGAGGGATTCCAACTACTTAACCTATCTTCTTAAATTGTCTTTCTTTCTAGTCACATTCTCTGTTTCTTGAATCTAAAATTATCCCAACTTATAAAGCGGAGGCAATCTCAACAAATCCTAGAATAAGCTTAGTAATCGAGGCGCCGTCCCCGTGGATACGAACTCATTCTACTCAGTAGAGTGTGAATTATTACTCGACGACATACTGGTACACTTGCCAGACCGTAGTCATTAATTCATAAGTTTTCACTAATAAAAATTATATCTTTATAAATTGTTTTCATGAACTACCTTAAAAAACTTATAATAATACATAAAAACTTATTTATTTGCATAAGTTATTTTGCATAAACTCATAAATAAGTCAATCCAAACAGGTCGATTGTGTTTTTGTTTCTATTTTTCTGTTCTTTTATTCTTGAGCTCATAAATACGTATTTTCTTTTATTAGGTTATTCTATTTTTATTTTTTATATATAAGTTTTTATATGTTAGATTGAGTTACTATTTTTTCATTAAAAAAATAAGTTACTCCCTCTGTTCCTTTTTGTTTGTTGTTTGAGAAAAAATAGGTCAAATTAAGAAAATATATTTTTGTACTTTATTTTCCTATTATATCCTTTTTTTTGGATATATTATACTCTAATTTTAATCCACCAAAAAATTCCTATTTTTTTGCACACACTTTCACTTTCCTAAAAATTAAAACCACCAAAAAAAAGATTATATGAAGAAGTTTAGTAAAAAAAAAAAGATACAGTAAAAAGATTATATGAAGAAGTTTGGTAAAAAAAAAAAGATACAATAAAAATTATATAAAATTTAGTCAATAAAAAAAAATTAGGAAGGAGGGTATAATAGACAACATATAACCTCAAATTATCAAAACAACAAACAATTTGAAACAAATTTGTTTTTCTAAAACAACAAACAAAAAGGAACAGAGGGAGTACTATTTTTGAAGCGTATCTTTTATATTGATTTTTGTTCATATTTTTATGTGTAAATTTATTTTACTTAAATTTTTATAGGAAGATTTATTTGATTATTATCTTCTTTTTTTTCTATTTTTGTTTTGTGTTTTTTTTTTTTTGTAAAGATATGGTTTCTGATGCTATTTTTATGGGAAGATTTCTTTTATGTTTATCTTTCTTTCCTATTTATTTTTTTTGTATTTTTTTATTAGTTTAGAGTTAAAATTACATATAAGGGCATAAAACTTGGAACACCGTTAAAAGTAATAAGGACAAACTTGGATTTTTAATAGTAGTTTCTTTTAATATATTGTAAGTAGATTTTCGGATATGGATATTCGGTGAGGTTAAAAATTTTTAAAAAAACTTGTCGTTTATTTGACACTCGTAATTAGTACTTGCACTTATTCTATTATAAAATTAAAAAATTTATGGTTTATAGGTTGTCAGAACCGGACCGGTCATAGAACCGGTGAGCATACCGGTTCAAGGTTCAAGTGGTCAAACTGTTTTTAATTAAATATATATTAAATATATATTTTAATTAATATACAAATAAAAATAAATAAATAATGACGCAATATTCATTAGTTTCACATATTAAAAAGATGAAATGTCATGAAGTCAATATAAAATTAAAACTTTAGTATATTAGACATAAATTTTTTTAATTCAAACCAAAGTAGAAATTACAAAATATTAGAAAAGAAATTGTGGGGAATACTGATCATTCAAGTCATAATATTTGTTATTCATTGTATTGATGATAATTGTAATATATTAGGAAGTTTTGCTACTTTAATTAAAATATTGATCATTCAAGTCAGAATATTTTGTATTCATTGTATTGATGATAATTGTAATATATTAGGAAGTTGATCTAACCTGTTGATCAGAAAAGGTAGAGGGCCAATGAATCCTTCACTTGATGATTCCTGTTCAGTTGAGAGTTGAGTAGAGCAGCAATTCACCACCGGAGGGGGGTTGTACCTGCAGGCGCTCCGATGCTTATGTCAGAAAAGTATACAAGTACGAGAGTGAGAGTATAGAATGAGAATAGATTACCTGACCCTCCAGTGAAGGAGGGTATTTATAGATCCCCCAGCGCTGGGCCAAGGTCCTCTTAATGGGCTGTGCAACGGCCCAATAGGAGAGACTGCCAGGATTTTTCCTATGTTGGAGTAAGGAACCGGCATTTAGCCCTTATCCTGGTGATGAGCTGTCCTCATCGTGTGGGGAAGCAGTTGAGCTTATCATGAACGTGCCCTGATTAATAGGAACACGTGTGAATTGTGGCAGTGCAGCAGATCCGTCGGGGAGGAGCTCCTATCCCTGTATGTCGAGCAAGAGCTCTAAGCTCCTTGCGTCGAGCACAAGATGGAGTGGGCCAGCTCTAGGCCCAGTCCAGAACAGGAGCCCCCCAAGTCTTTGTTCCTGGGTACAGGAGTAATGACTTAGAGTCCATTGACTTGTCGAGGATATCATCAACGTGCTTTTGTCGAACACGAGATTGTGCTCGAGAGTTGTTGTTCGTACCGAGGGGATGAAACATGCTCGCACAGTTGTATTCGGATGATCCTGAAGGAAATATCTTTGTGCCCGCGAGATTCGTGCTCGCGAAAATGAACTAAAGTTATGTTTTGCTCATGAAATTGTGCTCGTATATTTTTTGTTCGCTAAACCCTTCAGAAGATTCGCATTGGGGTCGTGATCTGCGAGCAGAAAGAAATGACCTTTGAAGTGACAAACGCCTCGTTTCGCGTTGCCACGTGCCACACGTACGAACAGGCGCAATTATGGCTATTAGTAGGGGCACTATGACCTCGTTTCACGAGGACGATCCTTGACCGTTAGATCACAGCTCCGTTTCGTTTTCTGTGAGGTTGGATCTGGATCGTTAGATGCTTTTGAGCAGAAGCGTTGGATTGATCCAATGTTCCATATTGAAGCGGTGCGTCTGTTGCCATGTGGGAGTAACGGTTGGAATCGTTGCCTATATATATGAGAAGAAAAGGAAAGTTTAAAACTTTCATTTCATTTCTCACTCAAACATTTCAAGCTTTATCTCGCTATCAAGAACAAGAACTTGGAGGTATATAAGGTTTACTGCGAAGTTCAAGATTCGGATCATCGTTTCATCACGTTTTCTGGTACGTTTTCGTTTCTGATTTCTGCATTTGGTGAAATCTTGTGTTTTGTTTTGCTCCGGTGGTGTGTTGGTGGTTCACGGTGGTGAATCCATCACCGGGGAATTTTGTTTGTTACTCCGTGTCGTTAGTAACGACGGTTAGGAGTTGTTTTAATTTGATATTGTTGTTTGTATGTGATTCCGCTTATGTTCGCATGTTTTTTGTGGGTTTTAATGCTCCGGCGCCGTCGTTGATCGGTGTTGCGCCGGTGAATGTTCAAGGGACTTATGAAGATTCATGAGTTTCTGGAAGTTCTTCAAGAACATCAAGAACAGGGATGAACAATATGTCAGGGACAATCGTCCCCATTCCTGTCCTCGAAGAACTTTGTGTGCTTAGAGTATTTGCTGGGGACCTTCTCCCCGTTTTGGAACACAGTTTAAATGAAACGCTAGGATAGCCTCCCCGTAGATTGTAATTTTTGCCTAATTGTAGGGGACCTTCTCCCCGTTTGAAACTTAATTAATTTTTTTTAGGAAGGAAAGTTTCGAGGAGAGTCTCAGAAACTTAATTTTGTCGAGGACCTTCTCCCCATCTGAAACTTAGTAGATAGCGAAGTTTCGAGGAGAGTTGACCTTGAATTTTCGTTCGTTTAATGCCATTTGTTAAGGGCTTTGGTCGAGGGCAATGTGCCCGCGCCTATCCACGCCCTTTCACTTGAATTGCGGTGGAAGGGTGGATTTGATTTGATTGTCGAATTCACTTTTCTTTCGCTGCTTTTCAGGTTTAAATGGCCGACGATCAGGATGTCGTCGAAGTTGAGGAGAACGTTCAAGCCGAGGAGCCTGCCGATGTCGATGAGGATCTCGTCGCGCATCCGGAGTAGGCTTGGATTGGCCCAGAGCCTCGGAAGATTGCGTCGGAGATTACGCCGACATCGTTAGGCGTGTATACGATCGTCGAGGAGGATCCCGAGCCCGGAACTGAACGACACTTCGCGGTGTACAACACTGGCCCCCACCAGCGGATATGCTCGACGTTCCAACGGGACGGCTTTGGTATGTATGAGTTCGTGTTCAAAGAGCTCAAACTAAAATTGCCCTTTAGCCCGTTAGCGCTGAACATCTTTGATTCTACGTTGTTCGGCCAGAGACCCGAGCGGGGAGAGAGACTTTGTATAAGTGGGTGGAAGACAAGAATGAGGATGGGACTGTCAAGAAGAATGAGGACGGCAGTGACAAGATGAAGGAGGTCGAAAAGTTTCCGCTGGCATGGACGGACGAGCACTTTAAGAAGGGGACCGACAGTTATCTTACAGCGGATTCGTCTTTGACCATAGCTGAAAGGCATGGTATTAGATTGCTGCAAGATTTTGTGGGGAATTTTCTCCCCGCAAAGCTAGTGACTAAAGCAGGGGAGCCTTTCCTCGACGACGAGGGGCAAGAGCAGTTTGTTCCCCGTTTAATTCATACGAAGAGGCTGCTCAAATGTAAAACCCGAGCAGAAATGTACAAAGTTTTCGGTATTTAACTTGAGCCTTCTACCCGTTTAACACACGTTTGTAATAGTTTTTACTTGCTTTGTAGTTTTGCTATATTTCTATCCCCGAATTTAACTCCTTGTTTTGTTTTTCAGATCAAATGGCTGATTTCGCTGCTGACCTCTGCAAGATTGTCTCCGACAAGAAAATTACCGGGAAAGGTGGCAAAGTGGCGAAGAAGAGGAAATTGGGTCCCAAGTCCAGTGCTATCTTTGGGGCGACTTTGTCCTCCCCGGGTGTGGCGAGTTCCTCGCAAGGGGGGTCGAAGGTAGTGTCCCCAAATGTCATGCAGAAGGCTAAACCGGCCACAGGGGAGATCCCGCTGGTCGACCTGGAAATGGAGAAGCCTTTCCTTCTCCTCAAAGTTGTTAGTGACAAGGATTTCTTGGATAAGAATCCTTTGCAACTTGCCGCCGTTGAGAAGGCTGCTATTCTGGGGATGGACTAGGAAGTTTGCAGGGATCTGATGCTTGAAGATGCTACTGGTTTACTGAGGCTGCTCGAGAACAGGGAAAATCGGGCAAACGACCTTGAGAAGCTGAAAGCAGCCAATACTAAGTTGGAGGCAGAGAACATGGCGTTGGAGAACGAGGTCGTCGACCTCCGGGGAAAGAAGGAAAACTTTGTTGCGCAGGCTAAGGAAAATAGGGAGCTGAAGGAGGAGCTCGCCAAATTTTCCGAGGAGAGGAAAAGGTTTGTGGAGGAAATCAGTCGTCTGAAGTTGGCTATGGCTCCCGCGGAGGATGAAACCGTTAACACTAGGGATTTGTCAACTCGAGCTCAGTTCGTTGCCCGTGTGAGGAAGCTGGGCGACTCTGTGCTCGCTGGAATGAAACATGGTTGGCAAAATTCCATTTCTCAAATCAAGGTCGTCAATCCTGGTGTCGAACTCAGCCTCGAGGGGATGGGGGTTTTCCGCGAAGTCGTTGAAGGCCGGATTATCCTCCCCGAAAGATATAAAGAAGTCGAGGCCGCAGATTTGCAGGCGAAGATGACATGGACGCCGAGGATGTAGAGGATGATGAGGAAGATGAAAGGGAGAGTAGGAAGACCCTTACCCCTGCAGATGATGATTAGTTCCGGGCCTGCGCGCCGTCATCTTGTATTTTCTTTTTCGCTGACTATTCTGGGGGCCTGCGTGCCTGTTATTTTTGTACATTTTGAATCTTTTTGTTAGGGGCCTTTGTGCCCGTTGTACTTTTCGAACAAGTGGGCTTTGTCCCCATTTTAGATGAACTTGTTTTGTTTGCTAAATATTGCCTTTGATTTATGCTTTGAATTGTGGTCGTTTATGTATGCTAGTGATACTCTGCTCGCTTGTTTGTTGTTTATGATTTATTTATAAAATTTTCCCAAGTGTTTTCCGAGCAGAAGCGTTGGATCCAAGGCGTTTTTCGAACTCAGATCAGCGGGGAAAAGCTCGTCGAAGAGTCTTTTCTCCGCGGCTTGAACCTCCCATCGCGGGCTGGGTGTTAAGCCTGGCACGGGGACGATGAGCTCGTCGTCTGAGTTCTCGTCGTCAGAAGCAGCTTCCCCATCCTTTCCCGGGGAGAGAAGTTGTGCTTTCGATTGGGTTTTAGATGGATGCTTGTGCCTGGGCATCCTCCGTTGTCCAGGTGTGGCTGCTCGTCTTTTGTGGCCGTCACTACCTTGGCTTTGTACGCCCTGTTCGGCAATAACTTAGCTGTAATATTGTTTTAGTTTTTGTGCATTCCAGGGTCGGGGAAGCTCCTTACCCTGAAGATCCTCGAGGTAGTCGGAACCGTTTTCTGTTTTTCCTCGGACTCGATATGGTCCTTCCCAGTTAGGTGCTAACTTGCCCTCGTGAGAGTCTTTGGCATTTCGTCGTAGGACGAGGCTGTCGACTTTGAATTCCCTTGGTATTACCTTGGTATCGTGTCGAGCAGCCACTTTTTGTTTGAGGGTGGCTTCCTTTAGGGATGCCCTCGTGCGGATTTCTTCGACCAAGTCTAATTCTTCCCTTAGAGCTTCGTCGTTCATTTCCTCGTCGAGCGGTTGCTGTGTGCGGCGAGAGGGTTCTCTTATTTCATCGGGGATAACTGCTTCCGTTCCGTATACTAAGCGAAAGGGAGTCTCCCCGGTTGTGGAATGTGGAGTGGTTCGATAGGCCCATAGCACGCTGTGTAGCTCCTCGACTCATTTTTTCTTATTATCGTCCAATCTTCGACGAAGGTCGCGAAGGATTACCCAATTCGCGGCTTCGGCTTGACCGTTGGTTTGAGGATGCTCGACGGACGTAAAGCGTTGTTTTGTGTTGATTGCGATGAGGAATTCGCGGAATCTCCTGTCGGTAAATTGGGTTCCGTTGTCGGTGACCACGACTTGTGGAATCCCGAAACGGGCGAGGACGTCTCGTTTGAAGAAACGGAGTATGTTGAATGCAGTTATGTTGGCAAGTGGTTCAGCTTCCACCCACTTGGTGAAATAGTCGACGGCCACGATGAGGTACTTGTTCTGAGCAAGACCTGTAGTGAAGGGTCGGAGGATATCCATGCCCCACCAGGTGAAGGGCCAAGGAGAGGACAGAGACTTCAGCTCGTTTGGAGGAGCTAAGTGCATGTCAGCGTGCCTTCGGCATTTATCGCATTTTTTAACATGTTCCTTGGAGTCTTGTTGCATGGTGGGCCAATAGTAACCTGCTCTGAGGGCTTTTCTGGCGAGCGATCTACCTCCTAAATGTTGGGAATTGATCCCCTCGTGTATTTCCCGTAGGATATAGTCGACCTTATCCTCCTCGATACATTTCAAAAGGGGGATGGAAAATCCTCTTCTGTATAATGTCCCGTCAGGGAGGACGTAAGCGCACGCTCTTCGTTTTATTACTACTGCCTCCTTTGGGTCAGATGGTAGAGTTTCATTCGCTAGGAAATTGTACACGGGGGTCATCCAACAATTGTTGTCCCTGATTGTGTTGATGTCGAGGGCCGCTGGTGGTTTTTCTATGCTCGGACGTGGGAGGATTTCCTGTATTACGGATTTGTTTCCTCCTTTCTTCTTTGTGCTCGCCAGTTTTGACTAGATGTCTGCTCGGGTATTGTCCCCTCGGGGGACTTGGCGTACCTCAGCGAAGTCGAATTTTGCTATCCTGTTTTTAACAAGGGTTAAGTATTCAGAGAGGTTATCGTTTTTGGCTCAAATTCTTTGAGTTTAAGCAATGACACTCAGATGGGAGGACTTTCCAGAGGAATTAAATGAAATTGGTGTCTACATCTTTCAAGCATGTGAAAGCCGCAATATTCATTTCTGTGAAGCCTGTGAAATTTTCACGGAATTCATCCAACGACCTAAAAGACACTTACTCTTTAAGGACGATTGGATTGAATTCATGGAAGAAAAGGAGTCTAAAGCACAAGAAGGAGCGTCAACTGAATCAGTTACAACCCAAATTGCGCCAGATTCCAAGGGAGATACAGGGAAAGACTCTGAAGTTGAAAAAGTAGTAGAATGGGACAAAGATGAACAATTGCTTATCCTGGAGACTATCATCGAAGAGGGTGCAGAATACAATACACCCATAGAACTAGCCTGTGAATTATTCAACGAGTTCATCCAAAGACCTCGGAGACATGAGTCCTTTTTGGATAATTGGGTTGAATTCAATGAAGAAAAGGAGTTTGAAGCACAAGGAGGAATGTCAACTGAATCAGTTGCCACCCAAAATGAGCTAGAGTCCATAGGCGATGAAAGTCGAGACTCTAAGGTTAATGAAGTACCATCTGAAACCTCAAGGAGTAAGGAGACAGAAACTCCAGAAGAGAAGCTAGAAGCAGGATCACCAAAAGAGGAGCAACCACAAAAGAAACCTCAACAACAGCGGGACGACCCAAGAAGTCTCCCAATACCTTGTTCTATTGGGGAGGTGAATTTTAAAGAAGCACCATGTGACCTTGATTCTAACATAAATTCAATGTCTTTGTATCATGTAGACAGGTTGAAAGAAGCACATGATGAACAAGAAGATCAAGAGAAACAATTGGTTGAAATAGAAACGGACCAACGCAATGCGTCAAGTGTTCGGCATTAAGATTTCTATAAGGGAGCTGAACCCCAACCAATGAAGATTCAATAGCAAGATCTCCAACAAAAAGAACAACCTAGCAACAAAGCCGAAGAAAAAGCAGAAATTGATAAAGTCATAGATATGATTTGTGCTTTGTTTGCTACGGTCAAGCTGAAGAGGGTATGGAAGCAATATCCTATGTTTCTCAAATTCACGGGATTCTTAACAAAGAAGAGGAAAAAGACAGATGATATATTCCATCTTTCATATAAGACGCCCTAACAGTCTTCTGACGTCTAGCTAATGACTTTAAAGAAGCGCTTCCTGGGAGGCAACCCAAGGTATTTTTATTGCTTTCATTTCAATTCTCGCATTTTAAAGTTTTATTTTTATTAGATAAATTTTCAAAACTAAAAGATATGTTTTCAAAAGGGAAGGAATACCATTTTTATGCCCAAAAAGAATTTTAAAAAGAGTTGTTCCAAAGCCCATCGTGCAACAAATTTTCCTATTGTGCCACGATGAAAATAAAAACTTTTTTTTGAAAAATATGGCATTGGAACAGCCATCGTGCAATGAAACTGCTCATGACACGATGAAAGTTGGGAAGTTACAAAAAGAAACACTGGTTGCAACAGTTACACCATCCACCCAATTAACCCTACATTTCTAAACCTTCAAATTCACCATCATCATCTCTTTTCTATTCATTCATCCATCACCACAAAAATCAAACCTCAACATTTCCCTACCCCTCCATTCCCAAAACTTCTATACAGCCATTAGACCACAAAATTCATCATCATTGCACCAAAGAAAAAAAAATATAAAAATAAACCTCAGATTTTTATCCAGTCAAGATGGAAGGATGATTGAACGTCTCATGTCCCAAGTAAAGGAGAGACGATCTCTTGGGACAGAGACGCAGACATTCTTAACCGAGTAAAGAGGACTGCTACCAAATTGAGCAACAGAGACAAAGTCAACTATCAAACCTGATCAGTCACGGTGCACAGTGGGTGAAAAGGTGAAGTAGCTATGACAACGTTACAAAAGTTCAAAGTTTGGGGTAACAAACCCATAGCAGCAACATGCTGCATATCAGACTCAGAGCAGGCACAAGCAGGTCAATACTCAGATAACATCATGGACCTGTTGAATAGGGAGCTGAACCCTATATTCTTTACACCTGGTGTATCATCAACCAGGGCGGGCAGTAAGTTATGGAGCATTCCCGCTGTTCCCTTCTATCTTTGTATCTTAGTAGTTTATCATCTATGTAATGAATGTCATTTGCTGACAGCCCCCTATGCTTACTAAAAAATGCAATAACTGTTTGCTTGTTTATTATCTAGTGCATGTTAAAATTTATAGGCAAAGTTCCAGTGACGTAACGACTAGATTTGGATGATTTGAATTCCACGCCTTTATACAAAGAACACCGAAGGTGATTGCTCAGAAAGCGCGGAAGTTTGAGAGACAATGAGACGAGTGATGAAGCTGGTGTCTGTGAGACAAGTGTTCAACTTTCAGATACCTAAGCCATGTGAGGATTTGAGCCAAATATTTCCAAACGGTATTATCACTTTCTTTCGAATTACTATGAGAGTACCGTGCACTTGTTTATTTTCTAGAACTTGCTCTAATTCTCTGCTGACTAGTTGATTTGATATTATATGCATTGAGACAATTGTTTGTTATAACCCAGAGCCTTTTCAAGCCACCCTTTATATATTATTATCCTTTGCTAGCCAATTTTGAGCCGTAAAAAAATTATCCCTTTTGTTTCGGTGACAAACCACGATACAAGCCTATAGACCAGAAAAACAATGATTTACCCTCTTTGGAGTTAGGTAATAGTTCTCAAAAGTCTTGGCAACAAAATAAGTTTGGGGTTGCTCATGGAACTAGCAACGTTTAAGTTTGGGGTGGGTATACGGAGAACTATCACTACAAAAAGAAAAAAATAAATGAAAAAGAGACGGGAAAACATCAAAAATTCCCTAAAAATAATAGTCTCTTCAAAAATTTTGAATGAAAAAGAAAGAGCCAAAGGGCAAAGAAAGTGATAGAAAAGAACCATACAAAGACACATCCGGTTCTTAATCTCCAATACCAACACAAAAAGGCACCCTAAGGAACAAAGGTTGCGTACACAAAAAGGAACCAAAGTAGAACTTAACTCCAATGTTTAGCCTACTATTCACAAAAATGTCCTACCTTGACCTAAGCCACGTTATAACCCTGAAAAGACCTCCAATAATGCATGTATATTGAATTTTGACTGGTTGCTTAGAATTCTTGCAAGCCTATGGTAAAATGGCAGGTTGTACGATGATTGAGAGATAACCCTTTCAATTATGAGCGGAAAATACAAATGTGAGAGAGAGAGAGAAAGTTGAACACGGACTCTTGCAAGCATTCGTCTGACTTGCTACTATTGACGTCTCTTGAGCCCAAGTGTTGACTGAGCATGATCGCTGAGGTGAAGTTCAGTGGTTCCATTGCTGACAAATACATAGGGTTGTGAAATTCCTGTCATCTATATTTGCTTGTTGTTTCACTGACGATTTTGCTTGGCAGGCATGTTACTTGAGGACAAGCAACTGTTTAAGTTTGGGGTTGTGATGACAGTAATTTATGTGATGTTTTTAGTATTAATTATTGTTAGTTTAGTATTAGTTTTAGACCAATTACAAGGCAAAAACCTAAAGAAGTGAAGTTACTCGTCCAAGAAGTCAAGAATTGAAGAAAATGCATAAAAAGAGCAAATAATGAAGAAAATGCGCAACCTTTAGTCTGCGGACCATAACTTGAGCTACGAGTATCGGAATGAGGTCTGTGACCATGCGTTGGAAAGCTAAGACAAAAATCTACAACTTTCGTGTTGAAGAAAAAATGTAATTTTGCAGTCTCATTGCAGTACGATGGCATTCATCGCAGTACGATGGAGCTGCTTGTTGGCCAAGACAGCACAAGTTATATTTTTGAAATAAATTTGTCCATCGTACCACGATGACATGTGTTGTGGTACGGTGGCATAACTTGGTGGCTAAGTCAGCTTAGAAATTAAGCAACTAAATCCTATGGCCATCGTGCCACGATGGGATCCATCGCGCCACGATGAGCCTTGCTGCCCAAGTCATAAAACCTATAAATAGAGCCTCCCTCCTTCACAATTATTCATTCAGAAATTTAGAGAACTATTTCTCTATAAGGAGCAAAGGAGGTGGAGCTCTAGGGAAGGAACTTTCCCCCTTCAACGGGAAAGGTAACTTCCTCCGCAAGGTAGCAAGGTTATTGGTATGCATTTATTTAATTCTTGTAATTTAATTATGTCTATTAGTAGCTAAATTCCTTCAGGATAGGTGGAGAAGATGAACTCCCTTAGGAATGCTGGAATCATGTAAATTGGTACTAAGTTTATATAATTGTCTATTCAGTTTTATTATTCTATTGTTTATGTTTTAATTACGTAACCCGATTGATAGCTACAATTAGGGAACGCTTTTAGGGATGGTGATATCTAGCATTGTGCCTTAGGACCAGTGTTTAACACTGACTAGCAACAAACTTATATGGTTAGTGATCTAGTATTGTGCCTCAAAACCGGCAGCCAACCCCGATCAATAGATAATAGCTTAGTCACACTAGTGGTTAAAGGTAAAAGAACTAATGAAACCATGCTTAATTGACTACATATTCAGAGTCTAATCACTAGTATAGGGACGTGACAACGTGTCTAACACGGGTTCCCTGTCTATTAATTAAGGTTCTTTATACTCGTAATTAGGGTAATTATCGTACACGGTTATTACTACTTATATTAGTTCACCAATAATAAAAAGGAATAGGCAACGATATAGCACCAACTACCCAGCAGGAATAAGGGAGGGATTCCAACTACTTAACCTATCTTCTTAAATTGTCTTTCTTTCTAGTTATATTCTCTGTTTCTTGAATCTAAAATAATCCCAACTTATAAAGCGGAGGCAATCTCAACAAATCCTAGAATAAGCTTAGTGACCGAGGCGCTGTCCCTGTGGATACGAACTCATTCTACTCAGTAGAGTGTGAATTATTACTCGACGACAGACTGGTACACTTGCCAGACCGTAGTTAGAGCCGCACTACAAGAAAATCTGGGGTTAGCTATGACACGTTTTGTAGCTAATCTCTAGTAAAACAGAGTTAGCTACGGATTTGTTGTGAATTAGCTGTCGTAAAGGTCCTAGCATGGATTGGGTGGCAAATTATCCACCAAAATATTTCCTAGCTAATTAGCAACTAATATAATGAAAATCCTAGCTAATTCCCAATTAATACCTAG
The DNA here is from genome assembly GCA_030408175.1 of Trifolium repens. Lineage (NCBI taxonomy): Eukaryota > Viridiplantae > Streptophyta > Magnoliopsida > Fabales > Fabaceae > Trifolium > Trifolium repens. The sequence goes on along the minus strand of CP125845.1, from coordinate 31,182,265 downwards.
TTAAATATTGTTCAAAATTTTATATTTTCTAACTAAATCGCTAGGATATTGTCCCAACGATTTTGCAATTAATCTCTAGCCACATATTCCTAGTTATTTCGCAGCAAAATCCAATCTTTTGAGACTATTTTTATAATTATAAAATGCCTTTCTATTTGAGACAGACAATGCTAGATTGTAAAGCTTGAATCATTCATCATCATTCCTATATAAATGCTAATACCGCATAATGCAAATAGACTTAAAATTCTTAAAATAAAAATAAAAATAGCATACATGTGATTATTTTCTCCAACACATAATGCAATTTCTCCTACACATATCAATGAATTAATTCCTATGATGAAGAAAACCTTGAGTTGTGTTATTTATCAGTCCCCACAAGTAAATCACCAAGAGAGGTCTTACATTGCAATGCATAATTCATTCCAAATATGAAGTTCAAAAAAAATATTTAAGTCTTACCATTTCCACATGCATAAGTTGTATATGTTTAATGTCTAAATAGATTATTAAGTGTAAAAATAATCCATGGCCACAGAAATAGCATGACAAAATTAAATTTAAAGATAATAACCTTTGCCCAAGAGATCCTTTTATACTGGTTTGCATACTACAACCTTCTCACAGATCTCAAAATGTAATGGATATAGTTTAGACTTTCCATCTAGGCTATTCTAGAGCCTGCATAATCCTTGTTGTATTAGATGGTAACTGAGATTCTGGGTCACCAGGATCAAACTCTTGAAAAAGTTGTTTCAGATTTGCGTCATAACTGGCCACATTCAGAAACACATTTAGAATCCACATCTGATGGTCGTAAAGAAACTAACAAAGACACTACATGCCTATTAGAAAAAATTTAGAGAAACTTCATCAGTTTTACTCATTCAGAGAAATTTAACGTAATTGATGACATAGTTCCATCTTGTACAGCAGTTTTAGCATCTTCTTCAACTGCTTCCTCAAAGTCGCCTGCACTGAACATGCTAAACATAAGGATAACAACACACTGAGGCTACAAAGCAAAACAAAATAGAGACATCCAAACTCTTAAATATTACTTTAGTCTAACAAAACCGATGGTGCACGAGCCACAACGATTGTGCGGTGAGCTGCAACTGTTATGCGAAGAGACGCAATACAGAAACCAATGGCGTCAGATCAGAACAAAGCAGCTAATCCATAATATATTTTCAGAGAAGGCGGTGAACCTCGAGGATCAAATGCAGCTTGCAAACAAGCTGAAAGTTTTAAACACCAAGCAGTAAACAAGATGAATAAATAGTGTTTTAGAAAATTATGCTAATTTATAATTTCCAGCAAGCCACACGCAATCAATAATTAAGAAGTCTAAGATGAATAAAAATATTGTTTATCTATATCCAACAAAAAAACTCATGTTAAGCTACATTTGAAAATGGTTGTATGCATGGGCAAAAGGTGATTTAATACAGCTCTCCAGCCAAAGGTGATTTAAGATAATGCTTTATCTCTTCCTACAAGATTCATATGTCATCCACTGAAAATTAGTAACATTCGAGCTGAAACTTATCTTTCTAGCATTCTCTGAAACTATATTACTCGTTTAATGTCTTCTAATATGCAACCTGTAGCTGCAGCAGCATTTGAAAAATATTTATATGGGCATAAAACTTAAAAGTGACGAGGAAAATATGCAAGGAATTATTAGGTGATGCCACAGTTTCCACCTCTCTAAAAATAATACAACAAAAACATCTAACTAGTTAATTCTTATTTTCTCAAATAAAAAACATGTAACAACTATGTCAAAGATAACATTTTTAAAACTACACTTAATATATACAAACTGAGTAAATCGGAACAAGACAACAAACTTACGAGACTTCTGATAAGAAGATTATGCATTACAATGATGCTTCAAAGTAGTTACAATGGTGTAATATAATAAAAATGTAATGAAACTTTGTTGTCCCTATAAAACTGGCCTTAAATATCTGAATGTAGAGCAGGCGAACCTTGTCAAGTAATTCTAATGAGAACATTCTGAGTCAAGATAACTCTAGTCTATTCCAATAATAAACGGTTGCATTTGGAATTTGCTAATAACATTCTAAGTCAAGATTTCACCATCTATATTAATCAGAGGTGGTGAATAAAATGAGAACACAACTAGAGAATATTTACTATCATCAATTTGCAATTAACCTTAAAAAGGATGCCTAATTGTTATTAGATATGCTTCACTTTAACATTCAAATCTACGTGTGTGAATGTACCATTGGTTGAAGTCATAGTTGAAACCTTAATTTTCATTAAAAAAGTTGGAGGAAAGTTGATTTTTTTTCTTAGCTTCTGATTAATGTGAAGTTGGAATAGTTGTTATATTGACTTAAAATAATTAAATAGATATGTACAATATTTAGAAAATTGACAATTATTTATTACGAGAGAAAGAGATATAATAGTAACTAATAATAGTTTGTTATGAGAGAAAGATACCCGTTTGGCCTAGCTTATTTTTGAGTTTATGCAAATGGCTTATGCAATATAAATTAGGTTTTATGTTATTTTATAATTTCAAACTAGTGAAAATTGAATTTTTATAAGCTATTTTATCATAAACTACCTTGAAAAACTTATAATAATACATAAAAATTGCACAAGCTGTTTGCATAAGTTCAACAATAAGCTAGCTCAAATTTTTTTATATATAACAATAAATTTATTGGAAAAAGTGAAAAAAAAAAGAAAAGGAATTTATTGGTAAATTAAGATGAGGTTATAATAGGGAGATAAGTTGCAAATATAAATTTTTAAGAAAAAAAAAAAATACATTTTTTTAATCTGGTGATACTATTTTAAAAAGGCACTTAAAAGAAAATGAAAGGAGTATTATACAAATATACTTTTCGAGCACAGCATTGAAATTCAACGAAGAATAACAATCGCGATAGGGATAGAAAACGAACAACAACAATTTATAGAGAAGAAGGAGGAATGTGGAGAAGAGGATCGAACGGAGATTGAGATCGGAGCCGTGAACGGAGCAAGATCGGAGTAAGAGCGATAGCAAAATCGACGTCCCGATATTGAATGAGAACGGTGTTGTGTTCTCTGAGATTTTTTTGACGTCAAAAAAAGAATAGTACTAATAAATAAATAAGAATAGTAATACTTTGTTAAAAAATGTAATATAAAATTAATTTCTTTCAAATGGTTGTTATTATACTTGAAATTAATCAGGAATACGTTTGGTAGCAAACTTTTAGTAGCAAATCACGTTTTTTCTTGTAGTGATGTTATATATTGGATTAGAGGTAGTAGTAAAAGAGATAAAAAAATTGTTTGGATATTATTAGTTCGTTTTTTTTTTACGACTTAGTTTGTTTTCTTAGTTATCTAATTTCTTTAAGTGTCTTACCAAAAAAAAATATCAAAGATCTTTACGTACATATAAATTTAATACTTATCTAAATCAAAACAAGATAAGAATTTCAATAACCGATAAAGTTTCTTAAACTTTAGCCCTATATATAGCAACAATGTATACCAAACAAATTGAATTTTCCTAAATCCCAAAAATCAGGTTATTTTGTTCTTTGTATTTTGCCATACAAAATATACACTTGATTGCTAGCTACCCAATCCATGGATCATCAGTCCATCATCAGTTTTGATGTGAGTCCTACCCGTCAACCAATCCTACATCCAACGTTAGAACTAGACATTGACATTCCTTCTTGCTTCTTCATTGATTTTGACCTCATCAACACAATTTTCTCATGGAACCCATGGGATAGTAATGTGTACGAAGATACAATCAACGAATTTTTTACGATTCCTGTTGAAACCTTATGTAATTGTACGGACAGACACTAGTACAGAATGGAGATTCCACTACGGGTGGAAACCACATTCCACGTAGGGTCCAGATCCGTCGTTAAGCCAATTGACGTTGTAAGTGAGGGGATTCCACGTCGGGTCCCATCCGTAGTGGAAAGTAGGGATTCCACTTCGGTTGCGTGTCTAAATCCGACGTGAAATGTAATTAACAATATTTTTAAAATAAAAAAAACTTAGGTTTCCGCGTCGGTTTACTATTAGAACCGAGGTAGAAAGTGGACATTCCACGACGGATTCGTCTTAAAACCGAAGTGGTATGCTTGCTTTTTTTTTTTTTTTTTGGGCAATTCTGGTACCTGTAATATTTTCCAGCATCACAAAATAGGCCATTTTGGTACCTAATTAATTTCAACCAGTCCCAACATAAGGACAATAACATACAGTCAAAAACAAAGAAAATTGTACATGGAAATATTTTAAGGTACGTACGTAAACAATGTCATACCAATTGCATTACCAAAAAAATATTAAACAAAGAACGTAACAATAGTATATTTTAAAGTACGCAACAATGTCATTCCAATTACTACAACATAGAGGCTATTAGACAATAACAAACAAGTACTTAATTATCAAAAGTTTTGTCATAAGTTATCCAAAAGTTGTCATATTCGGTCCAACCAACAAATGAAAGTAATACTCCCTCCGTCTCGAATCTTCGGTCCGGCCAATACAAAAGCTCCTAATTAAGTTCTGAAGCAGCAATGCAAAATCACCGAAAACCTCGATCTTCATAAAACCATCCTAACCAAGAAGACACAAATTAGATGATTCTTGATTTCTTTCTTATTACGTTTTGGTTCTTTATTTGCACAAAAGATACACGGACATAGAAAAAGTGGAGGAATTTCTTTTTCAGTATTACTTTTAGGAGGAGGAATATTTTTTTCAGCAAACTCTAGAAATTCCATCACTCCATCTCTGTACTCAGCACTTAATCGACTAGCTCTCATCCAACTACGGTCCATACCTACGTTTCGAAATTAATGCATACAAAGTTAAAGAATGAGTAGGTAGCTACGATATTGCGAAACACTCCACTCGCCCTATAATTTTCATAGCAAATGACTAGGTATTGTGAAACACTTCTCTTTTTAAGTTTTTAGTTAGGACTTACGATGAACCAAGTTAATTCTAACATAATTTCAAAAGTGTATATCAAATTGAAAGAAGTTTAACATAAAAGAAGCAATATCAGTACAAATTACTATTTTGAAATAGAATCAGTACCTGTAGAAATTGTGATTGAAGCTTCTAAACTACGATTGAACTTCAAATAGAAAACTTCAACGGCCCTGCTACTACTCTCAACGAACCACGCTGTCATCAACACAAAAATGGAGAAAAAATAGATTTAGAGACAATAGTGAGCACATTAGAGACAAAGAAATAGAAACATAAGTTCATCTATTATTATCATAAGACTTTTACCATAGCCATATAACTACCCAATAAGGCTATAGACTTTCATAACAATAAGTCTATTCCCTCCCTTTAATTAAAATAAGCTACTGATTCTTTTTTTTCTTAAAATTTCAATGACCCGTATGAAGCACAATAACAAGGCAATAACACCAATTCTTAGTAACAGTATAGGAACACTTTTTAGTTTTCTCTAAGGCCTTGGTCAAGGCTTATACAACCAACCGACCAGGATCTGTCTAGAGCCAAAAAGCAAGGCTTTAAAAAGTAAATCAGTCACTGAATTATAATTAAAAACATTCTTATTCAACTATATATATGCAGCTATATACTTAATACAGTTCAAATTATAGAGTAATTTAGTTAACCATTATTTATTATACTTAAAGTGATTAATTAATGTATAGAAGTGATGTAGTATTATGTATGTCTAATCTTTAGATCAGCATAAATATAAGTATGAAAAGTATGAATGCAGGCTGCATAAATATAAGTATTATGCATAAATATAACAATACATCTACGGCATAAATATAAGTATTATGCATAATGCAGGCTGAAGATGACAGTCTAATCTTTAGTATTATGCATAAATATAAGTATGCATAAATATAAGTATGAAAAGCTGAAGATGACAGTCATCTACGGCATTAATGCAGGCAGCATGCTTCTGCAACAATACATGTTATGCATGCATGTTTTTCCATGTTCATTACTCATTAGTTAGTTTAATTTGATTTACTGAAAATTTTAAGTTGTTTGTTGTATAAGAAATTAGAGAATACAACAATATTAATGTGGACCCGCAATCAAAACTTTTCACTTGGATCAGAGAGTTTCCAATTACTCAGTAGAACATTCTCATCAATACAATTTCTCAGTAGAAATCAATACCGATAACAACTATTCATAATTTCCAATTACTACAACAACAATGATTCAGAGCTTACTACACTTAGAACCAACCAACAAAAAAAAAAGAAAAAAATCAAATCTAAACCAGAATCCAGAATCCAGAAAATCGAACCAATGCAAAAAATCCAAAGCAATTGTTTAAGTAGAGAGAAAATCCAAAATCAAACCCTAAATCGAACCTGGAATTGCTCAGCGCCGTCGTGACCGTCGTCCTCTTCTCTCAGCACCGCCGTCGCCGTCCTCCCTCTCGCAAACTCCCTTTCTACGCGTTTCGTTTTAGGGTTTTTACTGGTTCTGTTCTGCGCGATTTCTGTGAGATAGGGGATTTGGATTTCTGGATTTTGGGGTTTCAGTAACAAGAACGATCGTATAAGGATTTGGAAGAAAGATGGGTATGAGAGGATTTTAGGGTTTCAGTAAGGATTTGGAAGAAAGATGGGTATGAGAGTATACAAATGTTCTATGAAGCGTGATTTTGGAACATGAATTATGAATCTTTTAGCGTGTAAAGATGGGTATGAGAGTATACCTGAATCTTTTAGAGTAAAAAGGGAAGAAAGATTGTATAAAGAAAAATCATGTTCTATGAAGCGTGTATACAAATGAATTATGGAAGACAAGTTAATTACTAAAATAAGGATTTCACTACGGGTGAAACAAAAACCGTAGTGGAATCTTTAAAACAAAATTTCCCAAAATTTATCATACTGCCACCGTGTTTATTTTCCACTACTGTTATACTTAACAACCGTAGTGGAATCTTTATAAATGAATTATCCAAAAAAATTTCACTTCATGTAATTCCCTCAACTGTAGTGGAATCTTTGCTCAATTGTATTTCACTACGGATATACCAATACCCGAAGTGAAATCCAATAACCAAATGTCATTTTTGTACTAGTGAGAGATCATAAAAGTGTTGTTTACAACACATTTTCCTTCTTGTCGACGAATATATTAGACGTTTTTCTACCGAAATTGGAAGAATGTGCTAGACAAATGGTTGCTGAGAATCGTGAAGGACGTGAAGTATTGGAGATGGATTTGTCGATTCATATTAGCTCAATAGGCATGGTAGGTGAAGAAAACGATCAAGATAATGTTCAAGCTCAACAAATTGTGGGTTTGATGGAGAAATTTCCGATTGATTATCTTTCTTTTGACTCGGCTACAGAAAAATGTTCAATTTGTTTGGAGGAGATTTACATTAGGTCCGAACTTGTTTCTACAAAATGCTCACATGTTTTTCATAAAGAGTGCATGGTTCCTTGGATCCAAAAATGCATTGACCGTTCATCTTCTTATTCTTGTCCATTATGTCGAGCTCAAATGATATGAACATATAAGGAAATACTTGTTGATTATCATTGTATTCTTGTTCCTTTGAGCATATTGGTTTTTATTTGTATTCATTTTATATACTCTTTCCGGTTTTTTTAGTGTCCTTTTAGATTAGTAACAGTAACATCAAATTAATAAAAAGTATTATACGTACTCTCATCTTATTCACAAATAAATTCATTTTTTTTGTACTCTTTCCAATAAATTTATTGTTATTAGCGGTCATGTCCGTTTGTGTGATCGACATTCTCTATTGTGTTAATATGGATAACTATTTAACCTCATTTTTTTATTGTGCTTAGTTAATTGATAACTGTTTAACCTCCTTTTTTGTTGTGCTTAGTTATTAAAAAAATAAATTTTTTTACTAAAAAAACAAACTAAAAACCAACTTTTGTATGGAAGTTATTTTTCAATATATACAAATATTTGAATCTGTGTCAAAAAAAATTGAATACAATGAAGGGCAAAAGTGGCAATAAAAAAAATCTACAACAAAAGAGTATTCGCTTTATATATTGGTATATAATATATACAAAAAAAATTAATACGTTATCTTTCTCTCGTAACAAACTATTGTGAGTTACTACTACTCCCTCCGTTCCTTTTTATAAGAAACAGTTTGAAAAAATTACACATACCAAGAAAACACATTGTAAATAGTTCTTTTCATTTAATACTCTTATAAATTTAAACTTATTCCATTTATACTCTTATTTAATTTCTCTAAATTCAATTAATTTACTTATTTTTAATATTCTCTTTCATAATAAATAAGGGCATAAGTGAAATTCAACACTTAAAACATTTGAAAATTAGTCAAAGTTTCTTATAAAAAAGAACAAAAAAAATTTCACTTTTGTTTCTTATAAAAAGGAACGGATGGAGTATATCTCTTTCTCTCGTAACAAACTATTGTTAGTTACCATATTTAAATATTGATGGTGAAACATCATTAATAAACCAATCTATAGATAATTTAGAGGAGTCGGATAAAGATAACTTAGAAGAGGAGACAGAAAGAGTAACAATGATACTGGTACAATATTTATCTTTTTATGTCTGTTTACTTTATCACTTATCATAACAAGAAACAAACTTAAAAATAATAAATTAGTTTTCAAATATAAATATAAAAAAATTATTGAAAAAGATAAGAGTAATTGACAGATGATACAATTGACAAATCGTACCCTTAAAATACCAAAAAAGATAGTCAAATAGAAACGCTAAATTCGAAATTTAATAGAAACTTAAAAAGAAACAGAGAGAATAATAAATAAAATTAGTTTAAATTATTTTAGGGACTTATTTACAAGTTGCACGTTAATTCAACTTTACTAATCATTGTCTAAAAGAAATTTAACTGAACCAACAATGAATTGATCCAAGTGGTATGAGATTTGGTCTCCTTAATTATTGTTATTTTTGTCTTTGATTCTATTCAAATATTTGTATACGTTCAAAAATAATTTCCACAAAAAAATTGGTTTTCAGTTTATTTATCCTTAATAAAAAAAATTCTTTTATTTCTTAATAACTAAACACAAAAAAAAGGCTAAGTAGTTATCAATTAACAAACATATTTTTATTGGAATCGGATAACTGTTGAACGTAATATATACCAATATATAAAGAGAATACCTCTTGGTGTAGATTTTTTTATTGTCACTTTTGCCCTTCACTCTATTCAAATATTTATATATGTTGAAAAATAACTTCCAAAAAAAAAGTTTTTCTTTTTTTAAAAAGTTTGTTTCTTGTTATGATAAGTGATAAAGTAAACAGACATAAAAAGATAAATATTGTACCAAGACCATTGTTAGGTTGCGTTTGACCCAGCTTTTTTTAGTTTTTTATTCTCTTAAAAATGAGAAGTTGAGTCAAACACAATTTTAATAAAGCTCTTAGCCATAAAAAGCAGATTTTCTTTAATGTGTAAAATTGAATCAAAAGAGCTCTAAGAGAAGAGGTTGAAACATACTTTTGGGAAAAAATTCGTAGCTTTTTTGTTATTATCTTAAGTAAATTTAGTTTAATCTAGTTTGTTATCATCTTTTCTTAAGTTTCATATTAATCTTTAGTTTGTTATTATTGTTGGAACAAAAGTGGTTCTGACATGACGTAATTGAGTTTTGATGATAACAATAGTATTAATATACAATAGGGTACACTGATAATTTACTCTAATTGTGTAGGTATATATGTTAAAATTTCATATGCACTAATGAGTACTTGAGAAGCTCCGAAACGCATTCTAACGACATATCAGAAGATGACTCTAGCAAGTTCTGATGATAATCACAAGAAGATGCAACTATCAGAAGCTACAAGTCACAAAGCTTATCAGAAGCTCACTATTCAGAAGCTGTGTTGGAAACACAAGGTTCTGATAAGTGCAGTCATAGTCGTTTCGTCAGAAGAACATTCTCTGCTCCTTATGATTGGAATTCATCATCAGTCTGGCAAATTCAAATTGGAGAATCATCATAGTACAACAGCCTTATCTTCAAGGATAATCACATTAGTACTATTGTTCGATCTCTTACCTGATATGGGCGAATCTTTCCTCACAAAATTGAAATAGGACAAGTGCTACCTGATTTGGTAAAAATACCATGTGAAGGAAAATTGTACGATCTCCAGCTGACTATTTTTCACTGCAACGGATATCAATTCATACGCTCCACTACTGCCTATATATAGGAGGATGAATTGAATTTTTTGTGCAACATACATTACATTCAAAAAGAGCTGTTATTCTGTCAAAAATTATCTAGCACAAAAACACTTGAAATACAACTTGAACTCAATTTGAAAACTCAAGACATTAGCTTCAGCTTCTGATCATCTCAGTTGTTGAACCTTAGTATTCTTCCATTAGGATTCTAAGATTAGTCTCGTTAAGAGTTGTATTTATTAGTTAGAACATTGATATTTGTATCAAGTGTTCAAACACTTATTTGTTTCTTTGTGTAAGTTTGTAAGAAGTCTCTTGCTTTTGTGCTTGAGCATAGGAAGTCTCTTGATGTGTGCTAGCTTGAGCAATTGCAATCTTTTGTAATTATAGTGAACTCCCTTGGAAGTGCAAGGGGACTGAAGTACTCTCGGATTGAAGGGGAACCACTATAAAAAACTTTGTGTCTCTCTCTCTCTCTACCTTGTTCTTTTGCGTTGATTGTGTTATTTTTCCGCTGCATATTCTGATAAGTTGAGAAACTTAGAAGAAGTTTTTAAAACTACCAAAAACACAATTCAACCCCCCCTTCTTGTGTTTTTCCACCTTCAATTATCTTTTTTTTATAAAATATATATTTTACCAAATAACACACAACTTTATCTTTTTTCTGAAAAGTTATTATTTTCACTTTTAGCTTTAAGATAGCTTCTATTACCTAAAAAAACCAAAGTAAACGAACCCTTAATCTCTTTTGTCTCTTCTTTTAAGTTATCTTCATCTGACTTCTTCTTTTAAGTTATCTTCATCTGACTTCTTCTCTAAATCAACTATAGATTGGTTTTCTAATGATGTTTCAACATCAATATTTAAATGTGGTAAATGGGTAATTTTAACATTCAAATCTATGTGTGTGAATGAAGCATTGGTTGAAGTCATAGTTGAAACTTAATTTTGATTAAAGGAGTTGGAGGAAAGTTGGTTTTTTTTCTTACCTTCTGATTAATGTGAAGTTGGAATAGTTGTTATATTGACTTAAAATAATTAAATAGATGTATACAATATTTAGAAAATTGACAATTGTTTGTTACGAAAGAAAGATAACATATTAATTTTTTTATATAACAATAAATTTATTGGAAAAAATGAAAAAAAAAATTATTGGTGAATTAAGATGAGGATATAATAGGAAGATAAGGTACAAAAGTACATTTTTTTAATTGGTGTTACTATTTTAAAAGGGCACTTAAAAAAAACCGAGAGAATGCAAAATATACTTTTCTTAATTTGTAAGTTTTTGTAAAAGAGATGTTATATATTGGGATAGAGGTACTAGTAAAAGATAGAAAAAAAAATTGTTTGGATATTATTAGTTCGTTTTTTTTTTACGCCTTAGTTTGTTTTCTTAGTTATCTAATTTCTTTAAGTGTCTTACCAAAAGAAGTATATATAAATTTAATACTTATCTAAATCAAAACAAGATAAGAATTTCAATAATCCGATAAATTAAAGTATTAGAATTTTTAGAGATGGTAAATTATCTTAAACTTTAGCCCTATATATAGAGACAATGTATACCAAACCAAATTGAATTTTCCTAAACCTCAAAAATCAGTTTATTTTGTTCTTAGTATTTTCCCTTAAAAAATAAACACTTGATTGCTAGCTACCCCCAATCCATGGATCATCAGTCCATCATCAGTTTTGATGTGAGTCCTACCCGTCAACCAATCCCACACCCAACGTTTGAACTAGATGTTGACATTCCTTCTTGCTTCTTCATTGATTTTGACCTCATCAACACAATTTTCTCATGGAACCCATGGGATAGTAATGTGTACGAAGATACAATCAACCAAATTTTTACGATTCCTGTTGAAACCTTATGTAATTGTACGGATAGAGATCATAAAAGTGTTGTTTACAACACATTTTCCTTCGTGTCGACGAATATATTAGACGTTATTCTACCGAAATTGGAAGAATGTGCTAGACAAATGGTTGCTGAGAATCGTGAAGGACGTGAAGTATTGGAGATGGATTTGTCGATTCATATTAGCTCAATAGGCATGGTACGTGAAGAAAACGATCAAGATAATGGTCAAGCTCAACAAATTGTGGGTTTGATGGAGAAATTTCCGATTGATTATCTTTCTTTTGACTCGGCTACAGAAAAATGTTCAATTTGTTTGGAGGAGATTTACATTAGGTCCGATCTTGTTTCTACAAAATGCTCACATGTTTTTCATAAAGAGTGCATGGTTCCATGGATCCAAAAATGCATTGACCGTTCATCTTCTTATTCTTGTCCATTATGTCGAGCTCAAATGATATGAACATATAAAGAAATACTTGTTGATTATCATTGTATTCTTGTTCCTTCGAGCATATTGGTTTTAATTCGTATTCATTTTATATACTCTCTCCGTTTTTTTTTAGTTTCCTTTTAGAATAGTAACACTAACACCAAATTAAGAAAGTTTATTTACTCATCTTAATTTACCAATAAATTCATATTTTTTTTTTACTCTTTCCAATACATTTATTGTTATTAGCGGTTGTACCCGTTTGTGTGATCGATATTCTTTATTGTTACATGTACAAAACTACTTAACCTTCTTTTTTTATTGTCCTTAGTTAATTGATAGCTGTTTAACCTCCTTTTTGTTGTGCTTAGTTATTAAGATTTTTTTTTTACTAAAACAAAAAAAAACTGAAAACCAACTTTTGTACGTGGAAGTTATTTTTCAACATATACAAATATTTCAATCTTTGTCAAAAAAAAATTGAATAGAGTGAAGGGCAAAGGTGACAATAAGAAAAGTCTACACCAAAAGGATATTCTATTTATATATTGGTATAGAATAGATACTAAAAAAAATTAACATGTTATCTTTCTCTCATAACAAACTATTATTAATTACTACTATATATCTTTCTCTCGTAACAAACTATTGTTAGTTACCAGATTTAAATATTGATGGTGAAACATCATTAACAAACAAATCTATAGTTAATTTAGAGGAGTCAAATAAAGATAACTTAGAAGAGGAGACAGAAAAGAGTAACAATTATACTGGTACAATATTTATCTTTTTATGTCTGTTTACTGTCACTTATCATAACAAGAAACAAACTTAATAAAAAAACTTAGTTTTTCAAATATATAGTATATAATATATATATATATATATATATATATATATATATATATAAATGATTGAAAAAGATAAGAGTAATTAAAAAAGGATACAATTGATAAATTATACCCTTAAAATACAAAAATATAGTCAATAAAAACGTTAAATTCGACATTAATGGACATTTAAAGAGAAACAGAGGAAATAATAAATAAAATTAGTTTAAATTATTTTAGGGACTTATTTACAAGTTGCACATTAATTCAACTTTACTAATCATTGTCTAAAAGAAATTTAACATAATGAACCAACAATGAATTGATATGAAATTTGGTCTCCTTAAACATGTAATTAAAGGTTTTTTTTTTTGATAAATAAAATTTATTATAAGGGAGTACAAGGGGTACTCAATCCCTTACAATAAAGGAGCAGACATTAGGAATTAAAAATAAAACTCAAGGGATCATTACACCAATCGGAGAAAGGAATACTAGAATTTCGGGCATGCCTCCCACTAAACCACAACCATGAGAAAGTTTTGATATCCTCCAAAAGAGTAGATGCATTTGGGGTAGTGTCATTGAATATCACATTATTTCTATGCTTCCAAATGTTCCAAGATGCTGCTAACCAAATCAAGTGGTTTATCTGTCCCCCTTTTTTTGACTTAAATAAATTCCCAAAGGATAGAAAATGGTTCCAACACTCTCCGTCTGTGGATATTCTCCTACCCAACCAACGAAACACTGCTTCCCACACTCCTTTGCTGAAAGGGCAATTGAAGAAGAGATGGGCCCTTTCCTCAACATGATGGGAACAAAAAATGCACGATATATCTTGAGGATTGTTCAGAATTCCTTTGTGACTTAGCGCTCCTCTTGTTGGCAGTCGATCTAGCAACAGCCGCCAACCAAAAACAGCGACTTTGGAAGGAACATCATTCTTCCATAAATTTTTAACCGCTAGCAACACGCCTGGATCCAATGCCTCATTCTGTCGGAGTTCAAGAAGCAAAGTATAACAAGAACTGACAGAGAAAGTACCTGCAATTCCAGGTGTCCAGTGCCACCTGTCAGGTGAATCGGGCTGAAGGGAAAAACCAACCAATAGTTCAATGAGACTATTCACCTGTTGCTCCTCTGAATCCGACAACTGTTTGCTCCATTGCCAAGACCATGTCACCGTAATTCCGGCACCGTGAAGTCTGTCCGCTATAATAACATCCTGAGAGGCATCTTTGGCAAAAAGATTTTGATAAAGATCTTTAAAACAATGGTTTCCGTACCATTTGAACTTCCAGAAACCAATATTCTTGCCATCTCCCACACAACAACTCACATTTGACTTGAACCAATCTTCTGGAATCCCGCTTCCCATCCCTATAACATCTTTCCACCAAAGAGAAGCCTTAGCTCCACTAGATGAAGCCGCCCCCCCTCCCATAACTTGAGTAGGTAGATGACCGTATCTAAATCGTAACAATGCAGCCCACATAGCGTCGTTGTCACATAAGAAATGCCATTTCCATTTGCTTAACAATGCCATGTTAAAGAGTTCTAAGTTTTTCACTCCTAGGCCTCCTTTATCCTTTGGTGAACAAATTTGATTCCATTTAACCCAACAAAGTTTTTTTCCATCTCCACCACCGCCCCACAAGAAATTTCTCTGAAGCCGCACTAATTGTTGTAAAACACATCGTGGTGCCTTGAAAAAGGAGAAAAAATAAAGAGGGAGACTAGATAATACCGAATTGATAAGGGTTATCCTACCACCGTAAGAGAGGTGATGGCGGTTCCATGAGCTTAAACGCTTGGACATAGATTCCACCACCGGGTTCCAAGTTTCTTTTCTTCTAGGATTAGCTCCAACCGGGATACCCAAAAACTTGAAAGGGATTACATCTGATCGGCATGACAAAAAAGTTGCGCCTGCCGCTAGGAAAGATGAATCAATGTTTACACCATACAATTTGCTCTTCACAAAATTTATTT
The DNA here is from genome assembly GCA_030408175.1 of Trifolium repens. Lineage (NCBI taxonomy): Eukaryota > Viridiplantae > Streptophyta > Magnoliopsida > Fabales > Fabaceae > Trifolium > Trifolium repens. The sequence continues at coordinate 31,166,891 of CP125845.1, read as the reverse complement.
TTAATCCCGACACCAATTCAAAGCTTCTGAGTAAAGTTTTGATTGTCCACAAATTGTCTGTAGTACCTTCTCCCATCAGAATAGTGTCATCAGCAAATTGGAGCATCTGGAAATTAATAGAGTTGCTGACTTGATATCCCCTGAATTTTCCAATATCAACCGCTCTTCTCATCATCCCTGCCAACCCTTCAACAACAATGAGGAATAAAAAAGGAGAAAGTGGATCTCCTTGTCGAAGACCTCTGCCGACCTTGAAATCTTCAGTTGGGCTACCATTAACAAGAACCGACATCGAACTTTCAAAGATACATGCTCTCATCCACCTTAACCACCCTTCGGAAAAGCCCATTCTAGACATCATGCGGTCCAGAAACTGCCAACTCACTGTGTCGTATGCTCGTTCAAAGTCGACCTTAAACAACATACATTCATCTTTCCTACGTTTGGCCAAATCTATGATCTCATTGAGCACCACCACCCTGTCTAGAATCTGTCTCTGAGGAATAAATGCCGACTGACACGGGATATCAGCTTCCCCATCACTCATCCGTATGAAGAAAATTCGGTTGGGAGAGGAGAACTCACTTTGTGTGTTCCACAAATTCCCAACAGAGATTAGTCATTACTAACGGCGGTAGAAATTTCGTCCTAATATTATAGTATTAAAAAACATTGAACATAATGACCTAATTAAATAATATAAAATGATATAGAGATTTGATTACACTTTTTTTAATTCAAAAATCAAGTTAAAACTGCTCGAATAATTCATGACCTGACTAATTAAACTTTTTTTTTCATAGTGCGCATATTTTAGCCAAAATAAATAGCGTGGATAGAATCTTTCTTTTGAGAGGAGATAGGTAATCTCTATTATATACATTTGAAGATTCCCACAGAGCTCTCTCGTGTATTCTCAATAGAAATTTCTTAGGTGTCATTCAATTAGAGGTTCTCTAATATTATACTTATGCGGAGTTTCTAACTTAAGGTCTGCTGTTCGAATCTCACCGACGACAATAATTGAATTTTTATAATATTTTATAAAAAACTACCTTATTTTTTGTTTTTTTTTTGTTTCTATCCCAATTAGAGCATCTCAAATATATATTTTTTTAGAAACTCTTTCAAATATATTTTTTGTTTGGAAACCTTCAATTTTTTTTTTTGTGAAAACTCTCTCAAATATATATATTTTGTAGAAACTCTTTTTTTTTTTTTATTATTTTAGAAACTCTTACAAATATTATATTTTTTAAGAAACTCTCAAATATTATATATATATATATATATATATATATATATATATATATATATATATATATTTTTAATTTCTTTTTTGGTAAACCAAAGGTATCCTCCGCGCGCAACTGCAGAGAGTAATCCCCTCGAGGTAACTGAGATCCATTTAAGGGGTTGACCTCTCCCAAGAAATGCTTCTCCATACGCACTGGTCAGGGATCGAACTTAGGGACCAAATGGTTAAGGGGCCCAAATATCTATCACTTGTACGACACTATCTTGGGACATTTTTAATATTTTAATTTTCTAAAATAAAGGAATACTCATATTTAGATTACTATGAAATAAATTGAAATAATAAAGTACATTAATTTTTCCATGGATAAGATCACTTGAAGTATTGAACCAAAAAAATAGCTTATGATATATTTGTACACTTATATTTTCTTTTTACGTAAAAACATTTTATTTTGAAGAAAAAATTATGTTCATTAGGGACAAAAACAAAATAGAAGATTTTGAGAGAGAGAGATCTCTCAGTGTTGGAGAATAAGAAACGGTGAGTATTTTCCATTCCACTGTTAAAAATACATATTGACAAATTAAAACTTGAATTACAAACTGCGGGAGTTATCCTTATTTTCATATTTCATATTTTATCATGGGGAAAACTTATTCAAAATTTTATCTAGCACGAAGAAACCCCCGTGATGAAGAGTATAAGTAGATCATAGTGAGAACTAAGCACGAAAATTTAATTGATATTCATTAAAAAAAATTATAGAATTAACAACTATTTTTTGTTGATGAATCCCCTATAGAGCCATGTAACGGAGACGGGAGATAGAAATAGAGAGAGATGGAAAAAATCTCTCAGTGGTGTAGAATGGAAAACGGTGAATACTTTTCACCCGACTATTAAAAATACACATTGACTAATTAAAATTTGAATTTTGACTATGGGGGTTATCCATATTTTCATATTTTATCACGGGGATCACTTAATCAAAATTTTATTTAGCACGATCATGAAAAGTGATCCCCCATGATGAAAAGTGTATGTAGAAGATAGTTATAACTTAGCACGAGAATTTTATTGATATTCATTAAAAAAAATATAGAATTAGCAACTATTTTATTGTTGATGGAGCCCTTATAGAGTCCTGCAACGAAGACGGGAGAGAGAGAGAGGGGGAATCTCCAGGTGGTATATAATGGGAAACGAGTAACACTTTCCACCCAACTATTAGAAATACAGATTGACTAATTAAAATTTGAATTTCGACTACAACAGTTTTTCTATATTTTGTCTCATTACACTTTCATTAGATTACATTTGGCTGATGAAATTTATGGGAAATCTAAAATAAATTAATATAATTTTATTTTTTATAATTTATGCTATTTTTTTATAATTCAAATTTTAAACTTTCCATAAACCTTCGTTCGAACTTTTTTAGGAATATAAATTTATCAATGTTAGTGGAGATTCACACATAGGTTTTCCCATTTGATGCTCACGTGTGAAGATTGCTTCTTTGTGGTACGGTGACAAGAAAAAATTTGAGAATAGGAACAAGGTCAAAGTATGTTAATAATCATTTAAAAAATAGTTTAGAATTTACGATTATTTTTTGTTGATAAAGTCCCTACAGAATCTTGGGTTTAAACATATATCATACTTTCATACTCAAATAAACTAAAAGAAATCAATTTCATAGACAATTGAAAAAACGTAGACAACCTTATAAATAATATAAAATGAAAAAAGTCATAGATAACCTTAAAAAAAATTACATATGAAAATAAATATTATTAAAAAAATAAAAATTATCTCATGTTTGACAATGAACCTAATGTAGATTTTCGATAAAGAGTCAGCTGGAGATGAAAAATAAAAAAATCATGGTATATTTTTATTTTATGAGTACGCTCCCAAAAAATCTTAAGGCCATGAAAAATTGGAGTATATTTTTATTTGAGGATGAAGTTTATAATTATTTTATATTTATAGGATCACTATATAGTTTCGGGAATGAAGACGAGATAAAGAATTAATCTCATAATAGTGTAAAATGGGAAGCGAAGTAATACTCTTCATCTTGCTTTATTCTGTAACATCGTTAAATTTATATCATCCAAAATCTATCTCAATTTAATCGTAGAATTTTAAACCAAATTACTCAAATAATATATCAAAATAAACACAAAAATAATATTGAAAAAGAAAATAATTCCGTGCACGGCACGGGCTAACATACTAGTACTAGTAAAAACTAGAATTAAGGACCATATTTTCGAAATGTAAGGAACATATTTCATGTATATATATATTTAACTAGATAAATTACCAATTAGGGAGGCGTTGTTCTACAAAAGTATATATCTCAATATATAAAGAGAATACTACTTTGATGTAGACTTTTTTATTGACACTTTTATCCTTTACTCTATTCAAATATTTTATTGTCACTTTTACCCTTTTCTCTATTCAAATATTTATATATATTGAAAAATAACTTCTACAAAAATTGGTTTTCAGTGTTTTTTTTTCCGTAGTAAAAAAAAATTCTTTTCTTTCTTGATAAATTTTTTTTTTAATAGGCTAAATTTTATTAATAAACAATTCCCTAAACAAAAAGTATAAGGAATTGTTGAAACATACATGGAGAGTCAAAGTGATGAAAACACTTTAACCAATCAAAAAGTACACCAAACATCACCCCAAACCACCCCTTACAATACATCAATTGAAGTACACCAATGACCACCAACCCAACCCAAAGAGACGCCACTAGACACTAACTTCCGAACTCGAATCAAAATTACTCGGCCCATCAGAATCCAAAAAGCAGCTCCTTAAGTCGAAAGTTGGTGGACGCCGGTAGAACTAATAGACAACACCGATGCGGTAGAGTTCAACTAGATACCAAAAACCTGCAAATCTCAACAGATTTGGAAACCCTCAGCGACTCAAAAAGAATCCTGCCAATCTCAACAGATTTGGAAATGGTCAGAGAATCAAATATCAAGGAAAACTAAACGCGCACGGCATCAACCACACGTTGACAGTGTCAGATCCAAACGCCTTCAACACCTCACCACCACTTCCCCACCTCCTCACCTCCAACACACCTTGACCACAACGTCACCTCACCATCTCCACCTGACAACTACCACCGAATCCAAGTCGACAACACTGCCACCTCCAATCCCACCAACAACCGCCACCAAAAACACCACCGTCTCCGGAGCTACCATCCTCCACCGAAATCAACATATAATAAAGTCCACAACCACCACAAAAAGAATCACCACCATGAAACAAACCCAGATCCGTCGCCACCACCACCATGAAGATCCAACAGCCCGACAGAGAGTTGCAGCAAGATAACGGAGAGCTGAAAGAAACACCTAATCGGAGCAGAGAGAAACAATCACCAAGCCCCAAAAAACAAAACATAACGGCACCGAACTGGACTAAGCACAACAAAAAAAGGTCAAGTAGCTATCAATTAACAAATATATTTTTATTGGAACCGAATAACTATTCAACATAACTGCATCTATATCTATACAGAAGCCATGTTCCATCAGCATCAATTCTCCTGTTAATACCATCAATCATTTCCTCGTACAAATCTTCATTCAAAGTGCATCAACTGACAATAAATAAGGAGATGAAAGTTTTTTTTTCAATGAAGAAATATAAAACTTAATTACTCCCCCCGTTTCTTTTTAAGTGGCCGTTTTGAATAGTAACATCAAATTAAGAAAGTTTATTTTTGCAACTTATTTTCCTATTATACCCAAATTTTAATTCACCAATAAAATCCTTGTTTTTTGCACACACTTTCTCTTTCTAATAAATTTAGGGTAAATTACACTCACTCCCCTGAAGTTTTCTTAAATAACACTGACACGCCCTTTAGTTTATAACACAACACTAACCTCCCTTAAGTTTCATTCAAAGCTACAAAGACCACCCTTTCAAGTAACACCGTTAGTTTACCGTTAGTTAATTATTTCTTCTACTTTCATTCATCCAGACACAGTCATCGTCTCTATTAGGAGCTCTTTCATTCTTTCATTCTTCCACCATTCTTCCGTTAGTTTTCTTACAAAGATTAGGTTTTGCGATACAAAAAGATTTAGCGGTGCAGCTTGTTGTCCGTCTTCCTTTTATTCAGATGTAATTATCTTATATATAATATATATCCACTGTTTTTGTTTTTTAAAAAAATTAAGTATGTTATTGTGAAAATTGCCGTTACTTTTAATTGCTTTATAATTGTTGGAAAGGAAAGAATGATTTGATAATAGGGCAGCTTTTATGGAGAAATTATAATCAATCAAGCGATTTGGTGCTTTGTTGATTTTGGAGCTTTTACAGGGGGACTTGTTTATGTTGGGCATGAAGTGATTAAAAGGAACACTAAAATGAAACTCGTTAGATATCTCTCTCAAATCTCAATGCGTTAAAATGTTGACATTAGTTAGCAAATTAAAGATACACTAATCAATACAGAGAAAATTAAAGGCAGTTACACTTTGCAACAATGGTGGAAGAATGAACGATCTCGTAGGAGAGAGAGTGACGAGTGATTATGTGAGGGTGAACAAAAGTGGATGAGTGGGTTAATTAACTAACGGTGGATTAACACTGTTAATTGAAAGGGAGGTGTTTGACACTTCTAATAAAATTTAAGGGAGGTTAATGTTAAATTAAAAAGAAGAGGAGGTATTAGTGTTATTTAAGAAGACCTCAAGGGAGGTGAGTGTAATTTTCCCATAAATTTAATATATTATGCAAACAAAAAAAAAAAAACCAAAATTTAATATGTTATGTACCAAAAAAAATAAAAAAAATAAAAAGATTTAGTTTTCCAAATATATAGCATTAATTAGTTTTATTGAAAAAGATATGAGTAATTGACAAAAGGTATAATTGACAAATTTACCCTTAAAACACCAAATAGACAGTTAAATAGAAACGCTAAATTCGACGTTTTTGGACACTTAAAAAGAAACGGAGGGAGTACCATTTAAGCAACTCATTTAAGCAGGAGAATTGAAAAAACAAACTCATTCACCACGGTCCATACAAAAGTGAATTGTTCTTTTTAAGTCATGAATTGGTTCTCTTTTCTTTTCTAGTCCCTTATTTTTCAATGGCAGCATTGAAAGAATTAGTTTTCTTTTCTTTGTTCTGCCTCTTAAGGTTAGTTACACTAAGAAGTAATTTCCAACTTCTAACTCCAGTTCTCTTTGTATATTTTAATAATACTTTAAATTATAACAACTCACGATAAAAGAATATTATTAAATAAATCTTTGTTTGTGTGTTGGAGGCAAAGTTTGGCAGAAAGTGTAAGAGGTGAAAACTCAGTACATAGTAAAGTGAGTGAGAAACACGTCATACATACCTATTAACCGACGTATCACAAGGAAGGCATTTTAGATGGAAGAAGCGATTCTGTTTCACTCACAAAATTATGATTTGTATTTAATTAAGTTTACGTACAAACTAGGAATTGATTCTGAAGTGTTCAAAGTGCTGATTCAAATAGTGGAAAAACAGGACATGACATGAGAATGTTTGGTGAAACAAGAATAAGCGTAGCAGATAACATAACAATGAGAGATGCATTAAGAATTTTTTCATTGATGTTCAAACTTCAAATATGATTGTTGAAAGCTGGCAGAAAAAGGAAAAGTGGAAGTAGGAACAAAAATAAGTTAATTGTATGTTTATCATTCCTCTTTGTAATTTGATTTCTTGTATTTAATTTTATATTTTCTAATTAGTTTTCTAATGTTCATTCTCTTCTTAAGAAATATAGTACGTTGGTAACTAATAACATTATCTATTTTCCCTAACTAAATAATATCAACAGGGGCAACACAACATTATGTCTCTTTACTTTTTAAGTGTCCATTATGTCTGTTTACTTTTTTTTAAATGGCAACTTTAAAAGGATAAAATAAGTATAACAAAAAATCTATATAAAAAGAATATTCTCTTTATATATTGGTATAAATATAAATTTAAAAATATACACATGAATCTTTGGTTGGAATGTGACTCTCTCTTACTTGTCCAAGCTTTTTCGAATGTTCACTTAGTCCCTTGGAAGTTGAAGACTAAATGGAAGAATTGCCTCCATCACATCAGATATTTTTGCTTTCGGTTTTCTCATATTTATAGGGAGGGCAACACTTGTGCCGACAGGCTGGCTAATGCAAGTTTCTTTGTTGATGGGGTAGTCTGGTGGGACCAGCTTCCTAGTTGTTCTAGAGATAGCTTTTCTCGTGATAGAGTTGGGCTGCCAAATTATCGTTTTCGTTAATCTTGTTTTAGGGGGTTTTGGTCGATGTCCCCCCACCTTTCGTTCTTTCTTTTTTATTATTAATAATACTCTTGGTGAAAAGGTAGAGGAGTGGTTGATCATGGGGGTGCCAACCTAGATGGGATGTCTATGAGCTACCATGATACCTCGTCTTAGAATTAGTATTGGGCCTAACTCATTCTTACAAAACCGACTTATAAAGTGAGGATTGCCACTTACTTATAAACACTTATCCAAGCCAACTCACATCCGATGTGGGACTTCTTAACACACCCCTCACGCCCTGAAGGTGGAAAAACACAAGAAGGGGGGGTTGAATTGTGTTTTAAAAATAAAACTTTTTACCAAATAAAACTAAGTTTGCAGCGGATATAAACATAAAGTGAAAGAGGGATGCTGAGGGAGAGAGAAAGAGACACAGAAATTTATACTGGTTCCTCTCACAAATCGAGAGTACGTCCAGTCCCCTTGCACTTCCAAGGGCTTCTACTAAATCTTATAAGATTACAAGATGCTCAAGCACAATAGCAAGAGACTTCTCTAATGCTCAAGTTACAACTAACAAGAGGCTTCTCAAATGCTCAAGTTACACTTAACAAGAGACTTCTCAAATGCTCAAGTTACAATTAACAAGAGACTTCTCAAACACACTTAATACTAAGAATGAATGTTTTAGGGAACACTTGATATACTATCAGAGGTGTTTACAAAATACAACGCAAATTGCTTTAAGACTTTGAATGACTAATAGAACAATAATGTCAGAATGCTTCAGAGCCTTAAACGCAGTAATAGAACGGTGGTCATTTCTTCCATTTGAGTCTTCTATTTATACTACAATGGAGAGTGATGACCGTTGCAGAGAGATAAGGTGCCAGCTGGAATTTGCTCGTACAATTGATAGCTGTACATTGCCTTCTTTGGCAAGGAAATCCAATTCCACTACCATGCAATTTGAATTATCACTCATCCATTTTGAGTAATAATAGTACGATAGTACAATCCTCAAATGCGCTCCACTTATGGATAAGGTTAACGTTGTACCAACAAATATTCCTTCCTGTGGATGTGACAGAGCCTTGAAGTAGATTGTTCTTCAATCATTGATTCTGATTCTGTCAGTTCTTGAGTGATGTAAATTCCTTTTGCTTCTGATGCTGTTGTCATAGCTTCTTAAGATCTTCAGCTTCTGAACTTCTCAGAGTCCAGCTTTTGGTCCTCAGAAGTACTATACACAAAATTTAAGCTTCTGATGAACAGCGATACGCTTTCAGAGCTTCATAGCTTGGCTTCTCTCTTGTTATTCATAGTGCTTATGAATGAATTTTAACTTATAATTCTGCACACTAGAATAATCATTAGTAATACCAATTGCAATTTTAATACTTTGTTATCATCAAAACCACTTAAAATCTTAGAGGTTTATGTCAGACCCACTTTGTTCCAACAATCTCCCCCTTTTTGATGATGACAAACTAAAGCATTAAAATTCAATTGTTGTTGTTTTAATTTAATTATGTTGACTTCAGGTTTCAAAGGTTTGCAATCTCCCCCCGAGTCTGATAATCCATAGGGTTAGGTTTGTAAGCTCCCCCTAAGTCTTATCCATAATTAATTAAAACAGTTTAAGAGTTAATTTATCAACTTAAAATAAATTTTCATATTTGACTCTCAGAAGCATAGTTTTGCAAGCTTTGCTTCTTAGAGTCAGATAATGCTCGGAGGAGGTTTGCAAGCTTCTCTTATATTATCTATGAAAATTAATTTTAGGTTCTTAAATTTTCTCAACTTCCAATAAGGTTCAAAGTAAGAAGAAATCAGAAGGGATAGAATTTGATTCTGATGCATATATATAACAGTTTCAGATCTTTTACGCAGAATTAGAATCAATCAATATTAATTTTAACGCTATCCTTACTCCCCCTTTTGGCATCAGTCAAAAAGCACAGAAAACTAGGCAGTCAAAGCGTGCCAGAAAACAAGACAGTCAAGTCAGAAAAGTGGTTACAACTATATTCAATAAATGAATTGTGTTGATTCCCATGGTGACACGAGAGCTTGAGATCACTATAAAAAGGGATGATCCTTCTCATTTTATTCATACAGAATAATCAAGGAATATTAAGAGAAACACACAATGGAAAAGCAAGCTACGAAGGATGCTTCAGGATCTAAAGAAGTGATCAAGAAGGAAGCAGAGCCCTGGCGCTGCGAAGAAAACAAGCATCGTTATGAAAGAAACAAGCGAGAGGTGGTTCTGACAGAGTCAGAGCATGAAATCATAGGCTCTGACCTAGAAGAGTTCTTATGGACATATGATGATGACAAGTCATACGAAGAGTATCAAGCTGAAGCTCAGCAAGCCATGCGTGACCTACTTTCTTATGTTAGTGAGAAGCATAAGAAGAATAAGCCAGAGGCTGCTGATGTTGATTCTAAGTAGGATCTCATTATCTTATGTAATAAAGAATTTCTTCAAAAATTTTAATAAAGAGTTCCTGCTATAAATTTATTTCTTTCAGAGCATGTTTCTTTTATATACTTCATTTTTAATGTCAGAAAACCAGTTACCAGACACGCCTCATACGGTATTGTTGCCCCGCTGTTAAACAAGCTATAATACTAAGAAGCTATTTCATGAGTAAACAGGAGTACTGATGTGGGGGACTCTTAGGTTTTTTAAAAGCCTAGAATATTAGTTTAAAACTGAGATGCTCTGCAACACCTCACACTAGAGCCAGTAACCACAAGAGTACCAGACATTATCAGAGTATATGATTTTCATTTTGAAAAACAAAATAAAATAAACACACCAGCACAAGCACACAAATATGGATAAATAACTTGGAATTAAAAAATATCCAGAGATTACATAAGAACCAAAATGACAATCAAAACAAAATAAACAAGTGCATAAACATAAAGTTTAGGGTTTGGATTGTTGTTGTTGAGTAAGCTTCAGCAGTAGCTCCATCATAGCATCTATCTTCTTGTTAGTAGCTTCACCAGATCTGTTCATATCTTCCCTGATATCAGCTCTGAACTCATCCATTTCATTTCTAAGCTCCTCTCTTAAGTCACTCTTGATTATATCCAGAGCTTCTTGCATAACAGAAGGTATAGCAGATGAAGAGGATCCTTGGATAAGTACTGGTGGAGATCTAGGAGGAGTTGGAGCAACAATAGGAGCTTTACCCTTATCAGAGTCTGGTTCACTGAGGTCCTGATCTTGCATAACAACATCCTCTGCAGCTACTTGATCCTCAATAATCTTGTTTGTCTCAATGACTGCAATATGAACAGCCCTATCTACAATCAACTTGAAGGCTTCTTGATCAGCAAGCCTCTTACATTCCACTTCAGCAGCTATCCTAGCCTGCTCAGCATCAACAACTGCTCTTGCATAAGTAACCTCTTCATTATTTAGCCTTATAGCTGCTTCAAGTGACCTTCTGATACTTTCATTCACAGCAGCTAATACTTCCAACCTCTGACGTTCTTCTTCATGATTGAAAAATGTAAGTCTCAGAGCATGAGAGCGTTCAGCAGCACTCATTATCTGAGACAGAGCTTCCATTCCTCTTCCTTCAATCTTTCTCTTCACATAACCTCCCAAGAGCCTCAGAGACTGACTGAATTTCTGTTCCAATTCCCTGATCTTAGCATCAACATCTGATGGAAATATCAGTACTTCTTCTTCCATGCTCTTAAATTTCTTAAGACTAATATTAATAGCATTATCTAGTAGCTCAAGGTTTGGTTCTGAGTTGTGATTGAAGAAGGGCTGGTTTCTGTTGAAGGGAATGGTGGGTTCAGGTCTTTTTCTTTTTAGAGGAATGATTTTGATTTTTCTGATTTCATCAAAGGGGTCTTTGGTTATAACATCATCATCAACATTAATTTCTGCTTTTAGCAGATCCTCCAGAATGGGTAGGGCAAAGTCAGTAGGTAGACTAAGTTCTTCTATGGTTAAGGGTTTGTATGATGGACCATAGATGGGTTCTGATTGTGGTGTTTGTGGTTCAGGTGTTGGTTCAGGTGTGGAAGGTTCAGGTTGTGGTGTGGGTGGTTCAGCATGAGTATGTTCAGAATGAGTCATAACTTCATCCTGAGCTGGTGTGAAGGTGGGTGGATCTTCTTGTTCAATGTCAGCAAGGGAGGAGGGTGGAGTTTGAATTTGTGGTTCTGGAATTGGTGGATCACTAGGTAAATCAGAAGATGTATTTACAAAGTGAAATTGGTCAGGTGAGTTTGTGTTGGAGTGGGTGAAGGCATCACCAGATAGGTGAGTGGTGAGATGTTCAAGAATGGTAGGTGATTTTCTTGTTGTGTTGGTGGGTTGGTCAAGAATTGAAGTGTCAATGGTGATATTTTCTTCTTCTGGAGGGTTGTTTTTGGGTTTCTTGAGAGTTCTTTTGACAGGGATCTTTTTCTTAGCTTGTTCCTTCTGAATTTTATCAAGTTTTTCTATAAGCTCTGAAGAATCAGTGCTTGCATCAGAAGAAGTCCCTTCAGATGATGATGATGAGGATGATGAGGGTTGTGGAGATGGTGGGATCATGCGTATAGGCTGTGTATAGTCTATAGGAGATGATTGGGTAGGGGGATGAGCACTAGAAACGCTATCAGTATTAGGCTTAGAATTTTTACCTGAGTCAGCAGCTTTTCGTTTGGAAACAACTATCTTCTTCCTTTTTGGGGCTCTGACAGGTTGATCCTCTTCAGCATCTCCAGGCCTCTCATGCCTCTTCTTTGTTCTTCTTTCCTTCTGAACAGCTTTCCTCTGAACAATTTTAGCCACTTGCTCCTCGGTGACTTCTTCATTTTCTTCAGTGGCCAATCTTTCAGCACCACTAACCTCAGCATCATCATTCTTATCTTCAGATTGTTCATTTGAGCCTTCCTCAACAATTTCTTGTTTAATTGGTTGAGGTTTTCTTTTAGACCTGGTGATCTGCTTTGGTCCTTTGAAGATATCCCAGTTTGCTACACCAACTACCATACTCCTGGGCACACTTACTCCAGAATCTAATCTGACCAACTCCAAGAAGTTCTTGATAACATCATCATTATCAAATTCTGATATGGTTGGGAAACCATCACACCAGAAGTACTTTTCATAAACCTGCTCCAGAGGGCTCTTGGCTGTCTTCAGCTCTTCTTTTGTCTTCAGATGCATATTTACCAGAACACTTGCATCATACTTAGCAGTATTGAAAACTCTAAGTTTCTCCTTGGTACTGACAATCTGAATAATCTTTGTTTGACGAATGATTTCTGAAATCAACCTTGGATGATGAATTATTGAAGGTGATTTGGTTCTGCTCTTGGATATAGTAAAGCATAGGTGATCAAACAGAAGCTTTGCCAGATTTATCTTCACCTTCTTGTACATAAACCAGATGAAGTGCCGGTGTGGTAGAGAAATAGTATCATATCCTCCTTCTCTAGTGATGATGGAGGCCAGAAACACTTTGAAAGCAAAGCTGAAGTTTTGCTTCATGAATTTTGCTTTGCCAAAATCATTGTTGGCACTACCAAGAAGGAATAAATCCTTCTTAATGGATTCAATATGTTTTCTCTTCTCACCATATTCATCCACGTTCTCTCCTTCATTGTCCAGACCCAAAATCTTGGCAATATGTTCTTGAGTAATAAGAACATTGATACCCATGATATTTGACCTAATCTCTTTTCCTTTATAGGGTCTTAAACCAAGTTGACTCCTTGTTTTACCTTTCAGAGAACTATCCTTCTCTACCATCTTTCTAACCTCTTCATCAGCATTGAACTTGTCAAAGATGGTAGCTTTCTGCCAGAAGTATTTGACAATATCATAGTAAACAAACCCATTCAGCATCTCGAAGAAGTTCTTCCATTGTTGATCGTAGAATAAACTTTGAATGTCAATTCCATTTACTTTAAAACTCTCAAAATCAACAAACTTTTCTGTAACGAACTCAAAAGAATCTGGACCAGCGTCGGTTACATTATCTTTGAAGACTAGTTTTGCTTGAGACGAAAGATCAATGACAGGTGGTAAGACAGGGTTGAATGGACGTTGAACGATTTCGTTTGAAGATCTAGCGGCCATGATTACGAAGCAGAGAGATTTGGGAATTTCTGAGTTTTAGGTTTGTGTAGGAAGTGATTATGTGTAAAAGTTGTGCAATGTGAGTGAAGTGACATATAAATAGCAAATAGCACACATAAACGGAAAAAGCAAGCATTGGGAGGGAGCGCGAATAGTTTTAAAAATTAAATAATAGAATTAACTTCCATTATCATCATTAATTGTTCTCTACCCATCAGGATCTAAACACGTGTTGGAGAGACTTAATCACAGCTGACGCGTGTACAGACAACTGTTGTACACTTACTAGTACTAAACGTTTCGTTTCCGTTTAGTTCAGAGCCAAACTCATTCATCTCATCAGACCCTGTTACTCTTCAGAACCCTTTTATTCAGAACCTCCCACAGAAGACTTCTGAATTGTTAGAGGCTCTGATAGAGCTTCAGACCCAAATTCTATTTTGCATCTCAGAGCTAGTTTTCTTCAGAGATAAAATGCATGTTCAAATTCTTTTTAATAAAATCAAAACGTTCAATAGCCAAAGGTTTGGTAAATATATCAGCCCATTGATGATCCGTATCAATGAATTGAATGTTTATTGTTCCTTTTTGAACATGATCTCTTATAAAATGATGCTTAATTTCAATATGCTTAGCTCTGGAATGCAAAATTGGATTCTTAGATAAATGAATAGCAGCAGTATTATCACAATATAGTGGAATATTGCTTTCAGCTATGTTGTAGTCCTCTAACTGATATTTCATCCAGAGAAGCTGTGTGCAGCACTTAGCAGCTGAGATGTATTCTGCTTCTGCTGTAGACAAAGCAATAGTTGTTTGTCTTTTGCTGGCCCAAGATATGAGATTTTCACCAATAAATTGGCAATTTCCACTAGTGGACTTTCTCTCTATCCTGTCTCCAGCATAGTCAGCATCACAGAATCCAACTAGCTTACTATCTAGGGATTTTTTATAAAGAAGTCCTAGATTGGTAGTTCCTTTCAGATATATAAAGATCCTCTTAACAGCAGTTAAGTGAGGTTCTCTAGGTTCTGACTGGAATCTTGCACACAAGCATACACTATATAAGATATCAGGTCTAGAAGCTGTTAGATAGAGTAAAGAACCAATCATACCTCTATACAGCTTCTGATCTACTTTGCTTCCAATTTCTTCCTTGCTTAAGCTGCTTGAAGGATGCATGGGTGTTGACATTATCTTACAGTCTTCAAGATTAAACTTCTTCAGAAGCTCTTTTGTATACTTGCTTTGATGAATGTAAGTGCCATCTTTCCCTTGGTTGATTTGGATTCCAAGAAAGAATTTTAGCTCACCCATCATACTCATTTCATATTCATCCTGCATCAGCTTGGAGAAATTCTTGCAAAGAGAAGCATTAGTTGAACCAAAGATTATATCATCCACATAAATTTGAATAATTAAGATGTCTTTCTTAGTTGTCTTTCTGAATAATGTATTGTCAATCTGACCTTTTTGAAATCCATTTTCTAAAAGAAAATTGCTTAGTCTTTCATACCAAGCTCTTGGAGCTTGTTTGAGACCATAGAGTGATTTCTTAAGTTTATAAACATATTCAGGGTTTTTCAAATGCTCAAAACCTGGAGGTTGTTTGACATATACTTCTTCAGAAATGACACCATTTAGAAAGGCACTCTTAACATCCATTTGGTATAAGGTTATTCCATTATTAACTGCATATGATAACAGTAACCTGATTGCTTCCAGTCTTGCTATTGGAGCAAATGTTTCAGTGAAGTCAATGCCTTCTTGCTGACTGTAGCCTTGTGCTACTAGTCTAGCCTTGTTTCGTACCACTTCACCTTGTTCATTTAGTTTGTTCCTAAATACCCACTTGGTTCCAATGATGTTCTTGTGTGTTGGTCTTGGTACTAAATCCCACACATCATTTCGTTGAAACTGATTGAGCTCATCTTGCATTGCTACAATCCATCCATCATCAGAAAGAGCTTCATCAACATTCTTAGGTTCTATCATGGATATGAGTCCTAGAAGTGAATCATGTTGTTGATAATCTGATCTTGTTTTTCTTGGACTTTCTTTGTTTCCAAGAATAAAATCTTCTGGATGTGATGATCTATATTTGAATTTTCTCTTTAGAGCTTCATTAGTTTCAGCACTTGCTTGGGTATTATCTTCTGAGATATCATCATGTCCTTCAGATGCTTCTATTGGAGATGCTTCTTCAGAGACTTCTTCCAATACAGCTTCTGAAGTTTCATTTGCATCTGATGTTTTCTCAGGTTCTGGATTGTTATATAGATATGGAATACCTGCATAGCTATCATCTTGCTCTGACATTTTACTGTCAGGTTCTTTGTCATCAAATCTAACATGTATAGATTCTTCCACTGTATTAGTTTCAGAATTATACACTCTGTATGCCTTTGAGCGTTCAGAGTAACCTATAAAGATTCCCTTACAAGCTTTGGCATCAAATTTTCTTTTGTAGGCCTTATTGTTCAGAATGTAACAGGTACATCCAAACTGATGAAAATAAGAGATGTTGGGCTTTCTTCCTTTAAAAAGTTCATATGTTGTTTTATTCAATATAGGTCTGATATAGATCCTATTTTGAATATAACAGGCTGTGTTCACAGCTTCTGCCCAGAAGTACTTAGCAAGTTTAGTCTCATGCATCATGGTTCTTGCCATCTCTTGTAAAGACCTGTTCTTTCTCTCTACAACACCATTTTGCTGTGGTGTTCTAGGAGCTGAGAACTCATGAATAATTCCATGGTCTTCACAATAGGTTGCAAAGGGTTCGTTTTCAAATTCACCCCAATGATCACTTCTGATCTTTAAGATCTTGAGACTCTTCTCATTTTGTACTTGTGTGCAGAAGATGGTAAACACATCATATGCATCATCTTTTACTCTAAGAAATTTAACCCAAGTCCATCTACTGTAATCATCAACAATAACAAGTCCATATTTCTTTCCATTGATTGAGGCTGTACTTACAGGACCAAACAAATCAATGTGAAGCAATTCAAGAGGTCTTGAGGTAGAGACAATGTTTTTAGGTTTAAAAGAGGTTTTTGAAATCTTTCCAATCTGACATGGACCACACAGAGCATCTGAATGATAGTTAAGATTGGGTAGACCTTTAACCAAGCTTAGTTTGCTAAGCTTAGAGATTAATCTCCAGTTAGCATGACCTAATCGTTGGTGCCCGACCCATTTCTCATCATTCAAAGATAGAAGACAAACTATCTTTTGCTCTGAGAGTTCTGACAGATTAATTTTATAAACATTGCCTTTCCTTAAGCCTCTGAATACTACAGACTCATCAGACTCTCTGATTACAGTACATGCATCTTTATTAAACTTAACAACAAATCCACTATCACAAAATTGGCTGATGCTTAGTAGATTATGTTTGAGGCCATCAACTAACCAAACATCTTTGATAGAAAGAGAAGAATTACCAACTGTACCCGTACCAGTGATCTTCCCTTTTTGGTTTCCTTCAAATCCCACAGTTCCTCCCTCTTTCAGAGTCAGGGTTTGGAACATATGCTTGTCTCCTGTCATATGTCGTGAGCAGCCACTGTCCAGGTACCAAGAATGCTGCTCTTGCCTTCTTTGAGTGCAGATCTGCTGCAAAGACAATCTCAGACTTTGGTACCCATACTTTTATGGGTCCTTTAGAGTTAGTTTTCATTACCTTAGGTTGTTTTTGTTTATAAGGCCTATCAGGAGCTCTAGAGTTATTTAAGTATTTTGAAAAGTTTTTAGGCTTTGTATAACTCTTGGGCTTAGCTTTAGAATATACCAGAGTTTTATTCATTTTGACATTGGTCTGAGGTTTGGAAATCTTAGGCTCTGAAGGTTTCAGAGTCTGAGACTTCTTGACTTCTGACACATTTATTTTTTCAGGTTCTGGTATAACTATTGCTTCTGATTGGCTTTTAACAAATACAGCCTTAGGTTTTACATCATCACTGTTAGAGGGTTTAGAAAATAATGGATTATCTTTAAAACGAGAGAATCCAAGACCTTCACCTCTGCTTCTACTAACATGGTATATTAAGGAAGCTATCTTACTTCTCTTCATGCCATTTATAAGGAATTCTTGCAGAACAAATTCATGTTTTGGAGGAACCTTATCATCATAAACATAATGAGTTTCCATAAATGAGTTTCTACTTCTTAGAGACTCATTTTCTTCAACTATTATGTTCATTTTCTCAATCAGATTATTGTAAGGCCCCGTTTGGCCCGGCTTATTTTTAACTTTTTATTTTAGCTTAAACGAAATAAAGAAGTATAAAATTATATTTAACACTATTTCTTCTTAAAAGTATTAGAGAAATAAAGTAAAGAACTAGAAAATGCAAAAAAGTAAAGTCAAACACAATTTTTTCCTTCTTTACTATTTTTAAGGAGAAGAAAAAAAGAGGAAAATAAGCCGGGCCAAACGGGGCCTAAGCCTTTTTCAAGACCTTATATTCACCTGCCTTTTTAGTGAGCATTTTTAAGGCATCTTTAAGAGAATCTACTAATTCAGTTCTAGATAGTTTGGCAATTACCTCTTCCTCATCTTCAGAGTCTGATTCTGCTTCAGAGTCTTCTCTGTCAGAGGTAGTTGCCATCAGTGCCAGATTTGCTTCATCGTCACCATCTGAGTCTGAGTCTTTGTCAAGATCTTCCCATGTTGCCAGAAAGCTCTTCTTGACTTTACTCTTATATCTTTCCTTGCTAGAGCTTTGCTTTGATGATCTACCTTTGTTTTCTGGACAATCAGCAATGAAATGACCAGGCTTGTTGCATTTGAAACACTTGCTTTGATCTTCCTTCTTATCTTTAGCAGCACTAAGTCTCTTGGAAGATCCTCCAAACTTGCCTGCATATTTCTTGCTTCGTTTTGCCCATTGTGAAACCTTAGCAGCCATCAGCACCATCTCTTCTTCATCATCAGATCCAACTTCTTGACCCTCTTCAGAAGCCTCATCTTCAGATTCTATAATCTTAGCTTTCAGAGCCTTTGATGAGCTCTTAGAGCTTAAGGCTATCCCTTTCATCTTCTTGGTTGATTCATCAGTAATTAGTTCCATCTCATGACTCTTTAATGAACTAATTAAGCTTTCAAGGGATACAGTATCCAAATCCTTAGACTCTTGAAAAGCAGTAACCTTAGGTCTCCATTTTGGTGGTAGGCTTCTGAGTACCTTTCTCACATGATCAGCTTCTGTATAACTTTTGTTTAATACTTGAAGTCCAGAGACTAAAATTTGAAACCGTGAAAACATAGTTTCAATGTCCTCTCCATCCTTCATCTTAAACAACTCATACTGATGTACCAACAAGTTAGCCTTTGCCTCCTTAACTTGTTTGTTGCCCTCATACTTGGATTTTAAGGAATCCCAAATAGATTTTGCAGTTCTTTTATCTCCAATTTTAAGGTACTCATCATGTGAGATAGCATTAGTCATCATTCCTTTTACAGAGTGATGCTTCTTGTACTCTAGCTTTTGAGTAGGTGTAAAAGCTTTCCTGTTCTGAGAACTGACTACACCTTCTAAGTCCATATTTTCAAAGTTAACTCCATCTTCTACCACGTCCCATAAATCACAATCAATACTCATGATATAGCTGTACATATTTGTTTTCCAGAAAGGGTAGCTGGTCTCAGTTCCATTGAAGAAAGGAACCTTATCAGATGCCCTTCTTTGACTGTAACAGCCCGTTTTTCAAAGGCCAGAAAATGCATTAAATTTTTTTTTCTTTTTCAACTAACACTCAGAGTGCGCATAGAATATTTTTCAATGAGCCGGCATTCAAATATACAAAAGAACTCATTACCATAAGGTGCTTCGACAAGCAAAGTGTACTCCTGAATAATTACAATCCAAGTCTAAGTATTCAAATACTTACAACAAAACAAGTTAGAATCCTATGCCTAAACCCAAAAAGCACGGTGTACAACCCACACCGGCGCATAGTCTAACTATACTAAGCTTCACCACGTGCTCACTATGGCCTAGAACTGCCACCGTCGTCACCACGACCTAACCCATCATCTGGGTGGGATGAGCCCGCAAATGAAAGAAAGGGTCACCACAAAATAAAAGGTATATATATATATATATAACCGGTGCGAAAGATTGTACACATAACAATAATTCCACAAACACAAGGGAAAGCTCTTAACCACCAAAGCAATTCCCACCAACGGGTTTATATAAGCAATGCACACATAGCCTATAATGCAACCTCTACAATGCGTGGTACTAACCCTAGCTACCACAATGCATGAGTTCCGGAATCGTAGGTCCATCCCCTACTAACAATATCAATAAAATCCCGTAGCTCTCCCGATCACTACAAGGATTAGAGTGGGCTCTCCCGATCACCACACCCCTACCATAAGTATCAATAAAATCCCGTAGCTCTCCCGATCACTACAAGGATTAGAGTGGGCTCTCCCGATCACCACACCCCGTAGTTCTCCCGATCACTACGTATCGATCTCAACAAAAATCTCGTAGCTCTCCCGATCACTACGAACCATTAGGGTGGGCTCTCCCGATCACCACACCGGGCACGCAACTACCGAATGCATGAGCATACGCTTCCCCATATATGCTAATGCAATGAATACATACCACTCTAGCATATGTAAACCAAACATAACAACATACATACATTTCTCATCATATGTATTCCAAACACCTGTTCATACATATATTCTCATAATCATATGTAAACAAACCACAACAAACATACATACATTTCCAATCATATGTAAAACAACGCACGTATTGTAAACACTTTCTCATCACGAGAATACATAACACATACATGCCAAACACACAAACACGCATCACCGAAGATAACCAACAAACATGTTATAACTCAGTGAAAAGACAGAAATAAAGTGATGCCCTTACCTCAGCAAGCTTCCGTTAACTTTTCTCGCATAATTCTACAACTCGCGCTTCCTAAAATTAAGCAGCGTACAATCAATAAAATACTCCCAACGTATCCTATCGAAACGAAACTCATTCTCTAAGTTCTAGAGAGGCTTAAGGTACTTTCTAACACTCTCGGATAGTGATTTCGAGTCCTCCCCATAGTGATTAAAAATTCCCAAAGTTAATTGCACTATTTCTCGCCACGCGAAAATATTTTCGTTTCAAAACAAACTAAGAAACACTTTGATTCCTAACTCCAAGGCAATCAATTTTCACATACTAAAACCATTTGAAAACAACCCAAAAACTCTTTGAAAATTTTCACAAAAATAAAAGTTTACTTGCGCCACAAGCTACAAGTTTTTCCTTTCAAATAAAATGGTCATAACTCATTCAATCTTTATCCGATCGAGATGAGCCATACGCCGAAATCTTCGTCTCGAAAAGACGAATCAAATGGTTAAGTTTCTAGGTCACAAAAACAAATTTAAAATGACCAGAATACCCTTTAAGTTTTCGGCCAGAACCAAAATAACAAGCTAACTCCCAAAATTTTCCTTTTCAAATCCATAGTCTAAATCAATTAGCTCCCAAAATCATTTAATTGATCAAACAAAACATTTCCAAACATAATCCACAAATCACATGAGTTTTCTCAAAAAAAATCTCATGAACACCAACAAATATATTTCCATGTTTTTCAAAACAAAACCATTTTTCATATATCCATTTCTCTAAAAGGTTCAAAAACAACATCAATTTCACAATCACTAAACAACTACTCATGTTCTTGATCAATAGAAATTTTTATCAAAACCTTAGCCCAAAAATCTCATGAGAATCTCATCTAACCATGGAAAGCATCACTAGTAAGCCTAAACATGTTGGATAATCCCTTATAAACAACTTCTAAGCACTAAGAATCAATCATAAACATTTTCTAGTAAAACCCTCTCAAGAACATAACCTCTAAAATCTTACTAAACTCCATGAGTCTTAGCCAAACAATAGAAAGGAAGAGGTTAGTTACCTTAGGAAGAAGAATCTCACAACTTCAAGCTTTCAACCAAGCTTCTAATGGATGATTATGGTGAAGGATTGGAAATTTTATGAATGGAAAGGAAAAGAACTTGGCTCACGGCCAAAGAAAAGAAAAGTGAAGTGACTTTGTGATTTTTCCAAGTCCACCACTTATAAAAGTCTTGCTAGTTTATGGCCATTGGATCAAATAGTGAAAGCTTCCAAGACTAATCCCTAGCCCTTGGATCAAAACCAAGTCTATCCTCACAAGATATTTCCCACAACCTCTTACAACAAACCGCACGTTCAGTTCTCGCGCATCGCGACGAACGAAACTCACAAAAACAGAAAACCTACAGAAAGAACGTCTATCGTTTTTCCATTCCAAAACTTATCGCCGAACCTTTTTCCGCGACTGTAATTTTCTTCCATACCTTAGAAAATTAATCTCAGGACATATCCTAACTCACACAGATATATGAAACTTCCATCCGAAACCTCACTTAAAACAGACGCAGTAAGATTTTACATCCGCGGGTAAAATCCTACTCGTTTTTCCAAAAACAAGAATAATCCAAAACTCGTCATTCTGACTTCACAGAAATCTCCTCATACTTAAAAGAGGATCACGACCCGAAAGTCTGTGCCTTTCCAGCGCACGAGCACAAAACAGGCTCCGTTTCAGCAAAAATCTCATTAATGCGACGATACTCACAAAACCGCTTCACCAAAAACCCTAAAACTCGTAGCCGACACTAGAGTTCCTTAGAAAAACTGTACAGTGGAATCTTGGGTCTTACATTGATGAGAGTTTGAATCATAGTCGAAAGGAACCTCATTTAAGTTCTTCTCAGCAGACATGTTTTTCCTCCTGGATCTTTACTGTTTCACTGTAAGGTGAGTTAGGCAACAGACCTAGCTCCTGATACCAATTGAAGGTGGAAAAACACAAGAAGGGGGGGGGGGGGGGGGGGTTGAATTGTGTTTTAAAAATAAAACTTTTTACCAAATAAAACTAAGTTTGCAGCGGATATAAACATAAAGTGAAAGAGGGATGCTGAGGGAGAGAGAAAGAGACACAGAAATTTATACTGGTTCCTCTCACAAATCGAGAGTACGTCCAGTCCCCTTGCACTTCCAAGGGCTTCTACTAAATCTTATAAGATTACAAGATGCTCAAGCACAATAGCAAGAGACTTCTCTAATGCTCATGTTACAACTAACAAGAGGCTCCTCAAATGCTCAAGTTATACTTAACAAGAGACTTCTCAAATGCTCAAGTTACAATTAACAAGAGACTTCTCAAACACACTTAATACTAAGAATGAATGTTTTAGGGAACACTTGATATACTATCAGAGGTGTTTACAAAATACAACGCAAATTGCTTTAAGACTTTGAATGACTAATAGAACAATAATGTCAGAATGCTTCAGAGCCTTAAACGCAGTAATAGAACGGTAGTCATTTCTTCCATTTGAGTCTTCTATTTATACTACAATAGAGAGTGATGACCGTTGCAGAGAGATAAGGTGCCAGCTGGAATTTGCTCGTACAATTGATAGCTGTACATTGCCTTCTTTGGCAAGGAAATCCAATTCCACTACCTTGCAATTTGAATTATCACTCATCCATTTTGAGTAATAATAGTACGATAGTACAATCCTCAAATGCGCTCCACTTATGGATAAGGTTAACGTTGTACCAACAAATATTCCTTCCTGTGGATGTGACAGAGCCTTGAAGTAGATTGTTCTTCAATCATTGATTCTGATTCTGTCAGTTCTTGAGTGATGTAAATTCCTTTTGCTTCTGATGCTGTTGTCATAGCTTCTTAAGATCTTCAGCTTCTGAACTTCTCAGAGTCCAGCTTTTGGTCCTCAGAAGTACTATACACAAAATTTAAGCTTCTGATGAACAGCGATACGCTTTCAGAGCTTCATAGCTTGGCTTCTCTCTTGTTATTCATAGTGCTTCTGAATGAATTTTAACTTATAATTCTGCACACTAGAATAATCATTAGTAATACCAATTGCAATTTTAATACTTTGTTATCATCAAAACCACTTAAAATCTTAGAGGTTTATGTCAGACCCACTTTGTTCCAACACGCCCAGCATTATTGGGCTTGGTGCGTGAATATAAATGGTGGGTGGCCCGATAGCGGGTGGCCCAACTGATCGTGAAGAGGCTCTGATACCATCTTAGAATTGGTATTGGGCCTAACTCATCCTTACAAAACCGGCTTGTGTGGTGAGGATTGTCACTTACTTATAAACACTTATTCAGGCCAACTCACATCCGATGTGAGACTTCTTAATACCTTGCTCTCCAATTTATCAAAAATAAAAATAAAAATAGAGACATTACATATATTATGCAGAGCCGGAGTTCGAACCCGAACATTTAACTTATTCACCTTTATTGTAGATATACATGTGATAATAGTATTAATAAAACAAATTTACTGATTTAATAAGTTTAACAAGAAAGGACACTATAGTTCACTAATATTTTAACAATATTTTATAACAAACTTAAATATTTTATTATATTTTTTTTTACAAAGAATTACATTATTTTAAAAGAAAATGCTAACTAGTGCCCCAGGGCACTAGTTAAGGATACCAATTATAGTATAATAACCTAGGAATTTGTGCAGTCAACACATTGAAAATATAAATACAGTAGAATCTCTTTAAATTAATACTCGGTAAATTAATAAACTCTCTAAAATAATAAAGTTGTCCGGTCCCCACTTAGGCCAGTGTAAAAAATTGAAAAATTCGATAAAATAATAAGATAATAATTTTTCAGAAGATCCCTTTGTAATTTTCGGTCCCAAGAAAATCATAAATTAATAATTCATAGAAACTGAAAAAAAAAATATATTACACTCTATTAAAATATGATTCAATAGTTGTCTGCTTAAGAATACATTGAACCCATTTGTTCCTCTTGTTTACATCAAAAGTCATTAGTGATTTCCAATGCATATTACTAAAGTCATTATTGATTTCCAATGCATATTAAAGTCATTATTGATTTACAAGTCATTAAAAACTCTTTAAATTAATAATTATAAATTTATCGATAAATTAATAACTCTCTAAATTAATAAATTTCTCCAGTCCTGACTCTATTAATTTATAGAGATTTTCCTGTAATGTTATTTTTAAGGTAAAATTTACTACTTTTAGTTCCGGGGCACTAGTTAGCATCATCCTATTTAAAAAAACTAAAACAAACGGCCCATTAAAAAAAGCGAATGAATCTCTCCAAAAAAAAAAAGCGAATGAATCTCTCTCAAAAAAAAAAAGCGAATGAATCTCTCTCAAAAAAAAAAAAGCGAATGAAACACGCTGTGTGTGCCTGAGTCTTACGCTATGTCACTATAGAATGAAACTCATTCATTCTTTTTCTTCAATTCAACAAAAGAATGAAACACGCTATAATTTGAAAACCCCTTCTTCAGTTAAAATCACCACTCTCACACTCTTCTCTGTAACCCTTCTCATCTTCCGAATATCACCAACAACAACGAAAACGGTACAACAACGGAAACGGCGTCATGACGGAAACGACTTCTTGATGAAAACGAATTAATCTCCTCTATTTACTACGGTAACTTTTTCAACTTTCTTTTAACATATTTGCATAGATATTCAGATATACCCATTTTCTCATTCTTCATTATTAAACAACATTCAATCTTTCTTCTGCTTCATGAAAACAAAACAAAAGAATCTTAATTGAAAAAAAAAAAGGTTCTTTCTGTGACATGACCCTTTTGTTTGTTTGATACCAATTTTTGAAAGCTTAACTTTTTTGTTTCAATATATTTGAATTCATACATGTTGAAATACCCGTTTTTTAATTATTTATTTAGTCAAGAACATTTACTTTTGCTCATTCATGATCAATTCAAGAACATTCAATGTTCTGCTTGAGAAAAACAAAAGAATCTTAATTGTGCAAACGGTGTTCTGTTCTGTCCCAAAAACATTCAATTTTTCTCATTCTTGATCATTCAAGAACATTCAATCTTCTGCCTGAGAAAAACAAAAGAATCTTAATTGTGCAAAAGGTGTTCTGTTTTGTCCCACAAACATTCAATTTTTCTCATTCTTGATCATTCAAGAACATTCAATCTTCTGCCTGAGAAAAACAAAAGAATCTTAATTGTGCAATAGTTGTTCGGTTCAGTCCCAAAAGAACTTTAAAAGACAATTTTTGTTTGTCACGATAAGCAACTTTCACCTGTTTTTGGAATTTTCATTCTAACATATTTGCCCCATCTGGTTTTTTATCGATACATGTTTGACTGATGGTGGGTTCCCAATTTAAAAGGGTATAAAAACCCTATACGACCGTGGTTCATTGTATGACGGAATCTCTTTTCATTATCTAAAAAAGTGGTGGAGTATATTGCCCTAAATTTGACTGTTGGAATCGATGAATATACTTTGTTTTGTAAATTTTGTAACAGATGGATCATAGATGCCTCAATTGTTGGATGAACTTAATGACCCTAGTCCCTGAATGTGAAATCTAGTTGTTGCCTTAATTGCTACCCAAGCAATTGTCTCTATCGGTGTCCACTTTTCTTTTATAAAAATTATGAATTTTTATTCATAATAATGCATGAATGGATGTATATTCCTCTTTGATGACCCTTAGTCCCTAAATTTAGTTTTGGAACTGCAATTAGAAGTGATTTTTTATTATGAACTTAATGACCCTTGTCCCTAATGTTTCATGTTTTGTAAGGGATGGATGCCTCAATGATCTTTGAGTAAAATGTTGGATCATGCCTTAATGTGAAAGCTAGTTGTTACCTTAATAGCTACTTAAGCAATATATTGTCTCTATCGGTGTTCGCTTTTCTATTAAAAAAAATTATGTATTTTAATTCATAATAATGCATGAATGGATGTATAAGAATCAGATAGCATTTGATTTGTGTTGATAACTATAAATGTAAGTGTTGGATTTAATAACTGAAAAAAAGATAGAACCTTACCCATTTTTATCATTCTTGATCATTCAATAAAATTCAATCTTCTGCTTTAGAAATAGAAAACCTCTTATTGGTGAACATAGTGGCGTTCAGGTTCAGCATTGCTAATAAGGTGGTTAATTCCCAATGTTCAACAGTGATTTTGAAACCGAAATCTCATGGAACTGTTAGCGGAGGACTGTAACTAAAGATGAAAACATGCTGGCTCATCATTTGACCTTGTAATTATGTTTCATCTTAGTTAAGGTATAACATTTGAAGAAATGTTGTCTTCAGGGAAGCAACTTTGGCATATAAAATTGAAGCTACTGATTTGCAAAGACAGCCAAGGCATCTTCAATCTCAGTTTGACATGCTTTCTAGCCAGGCGTCAACTTTGACGCAAGGGAGGTGAGCACGTGTTGGTGCGACTTCCGTTGTTAACGGACACCTTACAACGATTGACGATAGTCTTTCCGGAAGAAATTTACAGGTGCTTCTCAAATGTCTTAATAGTCACATGTTACGGATGAATTGATGTATTTTATCATGTTTTTCTTCTTGTGGCGATGAATTATTGTGTTTACTTGGTAAATAGTTTTGATGCTGAATTTGCATTTATAATGTTTCATTTATGGTTTAGTTTTTCTATATACAAATGGTTCGCTTTGTAGAAAAGGAATCAATCCAAGAATATTTATATTTCACAGTGGATCATTTTTCGACTTGAGTAACAAAATGACCTGGACATCGTTATTATTAGAGATGTAAAAGAAATATGAGTTTGAGCCCAACTTAATACCTATGTTGCTAATGTCATTAACTATTTTATCAAGCACCAGTGATTTTCAGTTTATTTTTTGTACTATGGATTGTATAGTCTGCATTTCAGTTTGTTGGAGTATTGTCTCGTGTTGGTTAGTTTTTATTAACTTTTTTTTTGTTTATTAGATGAATGCAGTTCTTGGAAGAATTGCTTCCACATCAGAGGAGTTGGCTCATTACCATTCGGGAGATGGTAATATTCCCTTTTCTTACTCCTCTCCGTTTTCTGTTCTACTATTTTTAGAAAGTTCATTTTTTTTCTTCGTTAATGGTGTGTATATGTGATCTTCAAGTGACAACCTGAAATTTATTGCCTACATCTTATTGGATGCTTTATTGTTCAACTATATTAGGCAATGAGAGATCAAATGATAATTTGCTCGGTTTACATTCAGCTTTGGTTGTTTAAGTTGGGTGCAAAGATATAAAGTCTACAAAGATATATGTTCTGAAATTCCATCTAGCTGAAAGTTTGCTTTTTAATAGTGACGGTGTTGCTTAATACCTGTAATTGATACCAATTAATGGAATAAGACTCGGTTGTTATTGTTGTTGCTGTTGTATTCTGGTACAATATACTGCAGAGTTATAACATTGGACTCAAAATGAAACATATGTGACTGTTAAGTTTTTACCTTTTAACTCTCATTTGCTGCTGCTTACTTGTGTAGTTGTTTCCTTCCTCTATTTATTTGTATTTTTTAAAAAAAATTGTTTTTCCATTGATTGATGGCTGATTCCATCTTTCTTCTGATGAACTTTGCTACTTTGAAGTGCAGAAGATGGTATATATTTGGCATACTCAGACTTCAGCCAATTTTTGTTTGGATCTCATCCTGTCTAAAAGAGCTAAGCCAGTGGTTTGCTAAGCAACTAGACACAGTACGTGGATAAAACACTTTTTTCCCCTCTATTTTCTTTTCACTCATAGAATTAATGATTTTCATGCAAAAACAAATAAATTATTATTAATTCTGCCAAATTAACGGTAGAATTATGTTCTAAGGATGAGTAGGTCAGCCTACTGACTAAGGACGCTTCCTTGTGACATGGTAGTCATGGAAACAGCCTCTCCACCCATGGTGGAAAGGTTTCATAGATATGCCCTTCCTACACCACATAATGGTGGGAACACTATGTTAAGATTCTCTTTATCTAATTGCATGAATTATTGTATAGCAATTTCTGAGTGTTGGTTTCTATATTTGCTGAAGTTTAATATATTATTTAGGATTGCCCCCTACTTTGACCTTTTGGGTATCTACAAATTATTCTAATAAAATGCACATTGGCTACTTTCAAGGAATGTGATTCTGATATTGACCTATTGCAGGACACAACTCCCATTTAAGTTCTCCCTATTAGCCACATGACTTTTAAGAGGAGGTACTATATTACTAGCTTCATGTTTCTCATTTATTTCTTGATACCTAAAGATTTTAGCAAGAGTTAGGATTTATAAAGTTTTGTGCGCATTGAAAATTATGTAAACCTTATAGGCATGAATTAAGTGGCTCTTGTTCTTTTTGAAGTGGTGTTGAAAATTTAGAATCATGATTTGATAGCATGCACCTAATCCTGAGAGGTTCCTCTAAAAAAAGAGAATATTAGCTTTCTTGTTGCAAATTGATACACTCTACTTTACAAATACCTGCAAGCTTTCCTCTATACATTATAATGCTTATATATATATGTAATATTTCAAAATATTCAGAGCACGACTTTGATCATGTGATGAACTTTTGAGATTAGTCTTTTGCCTTTGGTTAGCTAAATGACAAATTAAATCTTGAAAAGCATGTTTCATGCCTTATTGATGGCGTAACTATGCGGGTGTCACACATAACCCATTCTGTTTAGTAGATTTTTTAGAATGATATTTTAATCTTCTTATCAATTTACTATCTGTTTAGGTCTTGATGCCCTTACATGATTTTTTTTTTCTTAATTTAAATTTTAGGGTCCATTTCGACTTGTTGCCGAGGAGGGGAAATCTAAGTGCTCTTACAATAAAGCTTTTTCTTAATTTAAATCTTGATGACGTCTCAAGTAATTATGTTAGAGGTATACATATGACTTCTTACAATTCACTATTACTTGTCATCATCCTCAATACACTATGATGACTTGCAAATCTTATTTGGATCTTTCAGCTTCCTTACTGGTAGCGAACACGAGATTTTTAATTTATTATTATCAATATAAAAATATGTTATTATATATATGAAAATAATTATTTTTGTACTTATGCAAAAAGAAGTTAACACGGGGATTCATTTGTGCTTTAGTTACTTATTTGTGGCTCTAATGAAATTCTGTATCTTACACATCATAAAGCTGCATTTAAACTAAAGTTGCCCCTAGGAGTCTGAACAATACAGATATTATCCATGTTGTGTTTTATCTTTCCTTTGTATTTGAATTTCATATTATAACAGATTCGTTAGCGTCTTTGTAACTCTGCCTACACTACCTGCCTATATATCTGATCCATTTACAAGCCTAACCTTGAAAAATATAAAATATTTTTTTTCTTTAAAAACTTGGGGTTCATAAATGGAACATAGTCCATACTAGAGGTACCAAAAGTGAAATTAAACCAATAATTTATTTATGGATATTTAGGAGTTTTAATTGTCCAATTACCTGGAATTATTTTCTGGTTCACAATTAACACCATCGTTTTAAATGATCTATAACCTTTCAATTTTTTCACATGTAATTAACCTTTGCTAATGATAATTCATTTCTTATGGCAGTTCATAAACCATCTCATCAATCTGCTTGCCAGGCATCAGTTATTGAAGATAGCCTGCCAATTGAAAAGAAGCACATGCTCGGAGCTTATTATTTGCTTAAGCTTATTGAGTCTGAGCTGCAATCATACTTGTCTGCAACAGAGGGTTGAGTGGTATAGTTTCTTACTATTTTCCATTGCGCTTTTTCTTTAGTTATCTTGTTAATGTTTTCTTAACATTTTATTGCTGAACATTGCGCTGTTCAGGTTCAGCATGCTAATAAGGTAGTTCTATAAAATGTAAATCTTCAAATTTTGTAAGGTATTGGATGTCTTGATGCCCAACAAATGCTGGATAAATTACTTCATGACCCTAGTCCTTAAATGCGAAAGCTAGTTGTAGCCTTGATTACTACTCAAGCAATTGTCTTTATCGGTGTCTGCTATTCTATTAAAAAATTATGAATTTTTATTCATAATAATCCAAGAATCCAAGAATGGATATATATTCTGCTTTGATAACCCTTAGTCCCTAAATGCAATTAAAAGTGATTTTTGCATTATGAACTTCATGACCCTTGTCCCTAATGTTTCATAGGTTTTGTAAGGGATGGATGCCTCAATGACCTTTGAGGAAAATGCATTATGAATTCCTTATTCATAATGGAAAAGTTGGATGGTGGTTATCAAAGCAAAATAATTTTAATATGAAATGTTATTCAAAATATTGATGGTGTCTATTGTCTTGGTTACATGATTTTTATAAGGGATTGTCTTGGTGGCCCAAAAATGATGGATTATGCCTTAATGTGAAAGCTAGTTGGTGCCTTAAATGCAATTTTAATATAAAATTTCATTCATAATATAAGGCATGAATATTATCTATTGTGTTTTGATTAGCCTGGTCCTTAAATGCAACTACAATATGAAGTGATTTTGCAACTACCGTACTGAGGCTGTATCTGTTAGTCTTGTGAAATTTGGTGGGTGTTGGTATAAGAATTAGATATCACTAGATTTGTGTTGATAATTATAAATGTAAGCGCTGGTATAAGAACCTTACCCATTTTTATCATTCTTGATCACTCAATAAGATATAAATCCAAATCCTTTTATTGTTGAACATTGTGGTGTTCAGGTTGAGCATGCTAATAAGCTGGTAAATTCCCAAAGCTTCGACAGTGATTTGGAAACTGAAATCCAAAGAACTATTGGTGGAGGAGCGTAACTGAAATTTCAAGCATGCTGGTGTGGGTAAAAGGAAGATAGAACTTTTTGTTTGCTACAGTAATTTTTAAATTTTCAATCAAATATATTTGCATTGATACATCTTGAGATTCCATTTTTTATTTAGTCAATAACATTTAATCTTTTGCTTGATTCTCCGATAATGCTAAATGGTAGTATGATCTCACCTCCTTCATCAAACCTCTGTGGATGTTCGGTGGTTTGCTCAATCATCTTTATTATTTGCAACATCAACCAACATAATCTCTTATGATTGCTATGGTAACTTTTCCAACTTTCTTTCCACATATTTGCATAGATATTCAGAAAACCATTTTCTCATTCTTGATCATTCAAGAACATTCAATCGTCTGCTTGAGAAAAACAAAAGGACCTTAATTGTGCAAGTGGTGTTCTATTCTATCCCAAGATCCTGTTTGGTGTACCAATATTTTAAAAAGAGAGTTTTTTGTTTGTCATGATAATGGAGTTTCACTCATTTTTGGAATTTTCATTCTAACACATTTTCCCCATTTGGTTTATAATCAATACATGTTGGGAACGATGATGGGTTTCCAATTTTATCATTCTTGGTTATTCAATGATGTGAACCTTCAAATTTTGTAAGGAATTGGATGACCTAGTCCCTAAATGCAATTTTGGAACTACAATATGAAGTGATTTTGCAAAAGCAAATGGAGTGGATGCTTGTTTTGGATTAGCCTATTGATAAAGGTTTCAAAGGAATTCTCTAAGGAAGAAACGAATCATTTGAAGCAAAGTACAAAGAAACTAACTCTTTTGAGTTTGAACTATTTTTCATAGTATTTATTTGGTAAATATTGTACTATGCAGACCGCTTATGTCATATAAGGATGCTTGCATTGGGATCAATTGAGGAAACCGTGCCGATGTTGTATCAGTCAATGTTTTTGACTGCAGGTGGTTGCATAAGAATCAGATAGCACTAGATTTAGTGATTGAATACATGTGAACTAGGTTATGCAGCATTGAATCTAACGATCATGTAGGTGGTACAACCTCTCTGGTATGCAACCTACAAACTTTCAATGGTGACTGATGACAGTTCTTTCAAACAATATTATTATGTAACAGGTATTCTTTGTGCCGAAAACCTTGAAAGATATTCTCTGGTATGCATTCATACTTTTTATTTAATTAAGAACATTCAATCTTCTGCTTGAGAAAAACAAACAAGCCTTAATTGTGCAAAAGGTGTTCTGTTCTGTCCGAAAAGAACCTCAAAAGACAGTTTGTTTGTCACGATAATGGAGTTTCACTCGTGGAATTTTCATTCTAACATATTTGTTCCATCTGGTTTATAATCGATACATGTTGGGAACGATGGTGGGTTTCCAATTTAAAAGGGTATAAAAACCCTATAAGACTGTGAATCATTGTGTGACGGAATCATTTTTCATTATATGAAAAAGGAGTATATTGCCCTAGTAACCCTAACTTTGACCGTCGGAATTGATGAATATACTTTGTTTTATAAATTTTGTAACGGATGGATAATAGATGCCTCAATGACCATAGAAAAAATGTTGGACGAACTTAATGTCCCTAGTCCCGGAATTTAAAAGCTAGTTGTTGCCTTAATTGGTACTCAAGCAATTGTTTCTATCGGTGTCCTCTTTTTTATTAAAAAAGTTACGAATTTTTATTCATAATAATGCATGAATGGATATATATTCTACTTTGATGACCCTTAGTCCCCAAATTCAATTTTGCAACTGCAAATAGAAGTGATTTTGCATATGAACTTAATGACTCTTGTCCCTGATGTTTTTTAAGTTTTTTAAGGGATGGATGCTTCAATAAGCTTTGAGGGAAATGCATTATGAATTCTTTATTCATAATAATGGAAAAGTTGGATGGTGGCTTTCAAAGCAAAACAATTTTAATATGAAATTTTATTCAAAATGTGGATGGTGTCTATTGTCTTTTTATGACTCTAATTGTGAAATTGCCACTAGTGGTATGGTATACATGAGCTCACTATGCTCGATAATCTCTTCTGTTTGCTACGGTAATTTTTCAACTTTCTGTCCACATATTTGCATAGATATTAAATCTTCATTAGTTTTTCTCATTATTGTAATTGTTTCTCAAATACATTTCACTCAAACTATTGTCAAAATTTTATAATTGATATTTTCTCTTATTTTTTGGGTTATAGGTATGCTGTCAGTTACTAAGTTTGTAGTTAATATTTTTCCTTTGTATTCATCTTGTATGTATGTTATATATAAAGTCAGTATGGTATATTTTGCAATTATTTTTTACATGTTACAATAACATATATTCATTTTTGAGTGCAAGAAGAAACTTTGAAATGAGAAGAACAGGACATAGTGGAAATCATCTTGTTATTATGAAAAGAATGCTGACACTATTTAATCAAGAGAAATATATTTTTGAATTCTAACCATCATCCAAACAATCAAATTTGAATTTATGGCTGCTAATTACTTGGCCAATCAGGTTCTCAATCATCCCTTCTTATATTGGTCTTGAATCAACCAAAATTACTGTATAGTTGATGGTAATCATAATTGCTTTTCAATATTGTTGCTAGGAAGTAGGGTCAATGTTTTGTACCACTTCTTTGGAAAATATAAGCCAGGTTTCCTTTTCTTAAGAATTAATGTTTTGGCATTTTGTGAATCTTTGGCACCTTTTCCTTGCAGATACGTAGTAAAATTAATAGTTTGTGTATATTTAGCCAATATTTCTTTTGAGTATCAACGGTGTGCAAAACCAGAGGATGTTGTTGCTGATATTCTTAAAGCATGCATGCATTATCAGTGGATTTTAAGCCAAATGGATAGTGATTCTGGAACATATATGATTTGGCTTGTGGCTATGGTTTTTTTTTCTTAATTGAACTCCAATGACAATCTCAATTGGTGTGTTGCAGCCTTGCAGGACTAGAGCAGGCAATCCAAGGCTATGAGAGATGTCCTCTAAAAACATTCTTCATTATTCAACATTCAATCTTCTGCTTCATAAAAACAAAACAAAAGAATCTAAATTGAGAAAAGGTGTTCTTTCTGTCCCATGATGACCCTTTTGTTTGTTTGGTACCGATGTTTTCAAATATTAACTTTTTCGTTTGCTACGGTAATATTTTCAAAGAACATTCAATCTTCCGCTTGAAAAAAGTCATAACTTTACCCATTTTTCTCATTCTTGATCATTCAAGAAAATTCAATCTTCTGCTTGAGAAAAACAAAACAACCTTAATTGTGCAAAAGGTGTTCTGTTCTGTCCCAAAAGAACCTTAAAAGACAGTTTTTTTGGTTGTCACGATAAGCGAGTTTCAGTTGTTTTTGGAATTTTCTTCTAACATATTAGCCTCATCTGGTTTATAATTGATACATGTTGGGAACAATTGTGGGTTTCCAATTTAAAAGGGTATGAAAACCCTATAAAACTGTGAATCATTGTATGTCGGAATCTTTTTCATTATCTGAGAAAGGGGTAGAGTATATTGCCCTAGTAACCCTAATTTTGACCGTTGGAATTGAAGAAAATACTTTGTTTTGTAAATTTTGTAACGGATGGATCATAGATGCCTCAATTGTTGGATGAACTTAATGACCCTAGTCCCTGAATGTGAAAGCTAATTATTGCCTTAATTGCTACTCAAGCAATTGTCTTTATCGGTGTCCGGTTTTCTATTAAAAAAATATGAATTTTTATTCATAATAATGCATGAGTGGATGTATATTTTGTTTTGATGACCCTTAGTCCCTAAATTTGATTTTGCAATTGCAATTAGAAGTGATTTTGTAATATGAACTTAATGACCCTTGTCCCTAATGTTTCATAAGTTTTGTAAGGGATGAATACCTCAATGATCTTTGAGTAAAATGTTGGATGATACCTTAATGTGAAAGCTAGTTGTAATTGCCTTAAATGCAATTTAAATATAAAATATCATTCATATATAACATAAGGCATGGGATATTATCTAGTGTGCTTTGATGACCTAATGCAAAAGGAAGTGCTTCTTTGTGTTTGATTGATTAGCCTACTGATAAGGGTTTCAAAGAAATTCTCTAAGGGAGAAATGAATCAAGTGAAGCAAATGAATTCTTTATAAAATTAGTCCCTATTCTTCTAAGTACAAATTTTTCCGCTAATAGATATCCTATATTGCTTGATTCTCTAATAAGCTAAATGGTAGTATGATCTCACCTCCATCAAACCTTTGTGGATGTTCGGTGGTTCACTCAATTATCTTTATTATTTGCAACATCAACAAACATAATCTCTTCTGTTTGCTACAGTAGTTTTTTTCAACATATTTGCATAGATATTCATATAACCATTTTTCTCATTCTTGATCATTCAAGAAGACTTAATCTTCTGCTTGAGAAAAACAAAAGAACCTTAATTATGCAAAAGGTGTACACTGTTCTGTCCCAAAAGAACCTTAAAAGACAGTTTTTTGTTTGTCACATTAAGCAAGTTTCACTTGTTTTTTGAATTTTCATTCTAACATATTTGCCCCATCTGGTTTATAATCGACACATGTTGGGAATATTTTTAAGAAAAATTATGAATTTTTATTCATAATAATGCATGAATGGATATATATTCTGCTTTGATGACTCTTAGTCCCTAAATTCAATTCTGCAACTGCAATTGGAAGTGATTTTGCATTATGAACTTAATGAGCGTTGCCCCTATTGTTTAATAAGTTTTGTAAGGGATGGATGCTTCAATTTGAGGAAAACGCATTATGAATTCTTTATTCATAATGGAAAAGTTTGATGGTGTTTTCAAAGCAAAATGTAACATCCCGGGCCCTACCAACTTAGGTGGTGCCGACTGCCACCTCACGATCTTCTCCAACCCCCTTCACTATTGGAGTTTTTGTCTTCCGTGGGAATCGAACCCATGTACATGGGGGGATAAGTACATAGTTCATTCCATTCCCACTACCAATTGGGCTACTAGCTCAATTGGTAGTGGGAATGGAATGAAGTATGTACTTATTCCTAGGTGAAGGAGATTGGAAAAGATCGTGAGGTGGCAGTCGGGACCACCTAAGTTGGTGGGGCCCGGGCTGTTACACAAAACAATTTTAATATGAATTTTATTCAAAATGTGGATGATTTCTATTGTCTTTTTATGACCCTAAATAGTGGTATGCTACACATGAGCTCACTAACTTCAAATTCGACAATAAGATGAATGTACTTTGTTCCATGATTATTGTAAGGAATTGCCTTCAGTAGGCCAACCAGCTGCCATGAAAGTCTTATCTTGGAATTGCCAGGGGCTTGGCAACCCCAAGACAGTTAGAGCCCTACAGAAGCTGATTAATCAAAACCACCCTGGTATCATTTTTCTTATGGAGACTAAGCTACATAATATGTTTGACAAGTTTAAATCTAAGTTTGATTCTTCTTACAGCTTATATGTAATTGATTGTACTCTTAATGGGGATAGGGGTAAAGCATGTGGTATTTTATTTCTGTGGAACCATTGTACTTGTCATGTTGAGATAAAGGATGTGAATTCTAACTACATTAATGTTCTTGTCACTAACATTTCTAACCATATGCAGTGCAGAGCTACTGGTGTGTATGGGTACCCTCAGCACCATAACAAGCACCTCATGTGTGATCTGATTCAGAATATTACTAACAATAACTTTATCAACAATTGGCTACAATTTGGACACTTTAATTTAATCCTTAATACTGATGAGAAATATGGGGGAAACTGATGTGGATGGAAGTTGGTTCCACATATAATGAAGGATCTCACCAAGTGATTCTTGAATAAAAGTGGCAAATAAAAATGGAAAAGAAAGAAACAAATGTGGATTTAGGGAAGGAGATGGTGGTAGAAGGCGCCACAATCATGAAGATTGATAAGCCAAGAGGAATCGCCACAATGGGAAGGAATCCATTGATAAGATTCAATAAGTTCTAATCCAAGAACTCAAAAGAGGAGACCTAACTCACTCACATTTCTCATGAGAGAAATTGTACGTCATTTCAAACTTGTTCAAATAAGATTACAAATATCTATTTAAAGCAAAACCCTAAATCTACATGGGCCATAAGTGACACCATTCTAGGCTCATATCTATTATATGTAATAAGCGAGGACGATTTCAAAGCCACTCTCTTGCCACATGGCGTACTCACAGTAATCCTGCTCTCACAACGATTTGGCCTTTAATGCCATAATTAGGTCAATTTTTAAAACAAATATTACAATAATAATAAATCGGATAATATTTTATGCATTTATAATGAAGTGATTTGATTATAATGTATGATTGTGATGAAATCAGAAATAATTAAATATATGATTGTGTTGTCATCATTCCAAGTATTTCTTATCACAGATCAGACTTATCAACAATCAGACTCTAAACTTGAGAATTTGAGTATAGTTTATTCTATGCAAGGGTATACAAAAAACACCTCATCATTTGATAAACACAAACAGCCTAACCATCCATTTGCAATGTTGTGGTAGACTGAAAAAAAGTGTTACAATGTCTGATATTCACTATACAATAAAACAAATCTTCAGTGTTTTGTCAAAGTCTGCTAGAGATAGAAGAAGAAATATTATTTCAAATCTTCAGTGTTTTCTTACTTGTGTTTCTCATATAATGAATGGTTTTAATGATCAAAATAAAAATTATATTTTATGTCTCATATTTATTGATATTTTTTTAACACTTACTAATATCATTATATGAAAACATAAATGAAATAAAAATAACAAAAATTAAATCACTTTTAGACAAAAAAAGTCAATGAATCGAAAAAAAATAAAAAAATTATTAATGAATAATTGTAAATAATACAAATATTCAAATAAAAACATAATATTTAAATGGTTTGATATTTATGTAATATCTAATAAACTTTTTGGAGACCATTCATGCTTATAATCTTTCACACATGCATTTTTTCTCCACACAATAACATAAAAAAAAAATAGTATTTTGTCATTAATTTTTTAATATTGATTTATATTATTCATTCATAGAACTTTTTAGAGGCCATGCCTATATTAATCAATTGAATCAATATTAAATGCATATATTAATCAATTGTTATTAAATCAATTTTGTTAATAATATTTATAATTTTATTTAATCAAAGTTGACTCATACGGTGTTAATTGAAAGAATCATACATTTTGGGCAAGTAATCTATTAT
Organism: Trifolium repens; assembly: GCA_030408175.1. Classification (NCBI taxonomy): domain Eukaryota; kingdom Viridiplantae; phylum Streptophyta; class Magnoliopsida; order Fabales; family Fabaceae; genus Trifolium; species Trifolium repens. The sequence goes on along the minus strand of CP125845.1, from coordinate 31,128,233 downwards.
ATGTAATAAGCGAGAACGAGACCTCTCATTTACTCTTGCCTCTCCTTCATTTGGTATTAAATGTCATTATTATTTTTATGATTTTCTACAACAAATCCTTGCTCCAGCCAATTTTCACCCCAAGTGAAAAGGATTAACTGTCCATTGCTATAGAGAAATTATTAGAGAAATTATATTCATTGCATTTATTATTCAATGCACTTATTAAAAATCAAATAATTCAAATTCAATTATAAGAAATACAGAATAATATCCCACTAATATATAACATAAAATATTATTCATGATTTAATAAAAAAAAATGAACACTTCTTTATTCTTTATATTAAAAAAACAAATTTTACTATTTAATTTTATTTTGATATTACAAAATTATTTTATTTAGTTTTTAGAAAAAAAATTCATGATTTTTAATTTCTTTTTTAGTGATTTGTTTATTTTGATTTTTTTTTGCTAAGCTTGGACATTAGAGAATAAATAGTCTCAACAATGATAAAAAGAAGCTTTAATTGGTTATATATATGCACACACATAAGAAAAATAATATTTTTCTTCACCAATTATTTATTTTTATAAATACATAATTTTTTTAAAAAGTTCTATATACTTATTATTTGACATACACAAACACAATACTTTTTTTAGACCAAATATGAAGTGTGTTTTTTTTTTTTTTACATATAATTTGAAATGCGCTTAAACTATTTATAGAATAATTGATTTTAAAATAATTTGTATTACTCTTTTAATTAGTGATTAGTAATTTTTTATTGACAAAAGTAATTAGTAAATAGTAATATGGTATATCCTTTTTGACCAATAATAATTTCCTTTTATAGTAACAATGTTTAAGGCAATATAAGAAAGAAAATATTTTTAATAAAAACATGTGCCTGATCATTACATCACCGTAAATGTTTATTTTTTGAATTTAAATGAAGATTTTTTTGTTCCAATTACAAGCTTAAATTGAGGGGATAGTAATTTATATGGTATTTGCTGTCTTTTGTTATAAATATTACTTTTGAGTCTTAGGATTTTCACACCATTACAAAATTCTGAAATTCTTCTCAAAATTTATGTTTTCCTTTATTGAAACAATTTTCTTATTCTCATTTTTTTCTTTTTATGACTCTGATTCCAAAAACTAATTCAATATATTTCTATCAATATGATATTATGGATTTAGTCATTTTTTTACATTTCATTTTCTTACATATAATAATGTTTATTGATCCAGGTGTGCAAAAAGAATATATAACATGAAAGATATTGAGACAAAGATAACCAATTGAATCCATTTATGATGGATTAGTGTTACATTATTTTTATTTTTTTAATATTGATATGTATTACCTAGGTTTCACGTTTTTTTTTAATTCATTAATTAAGAAACATTCTGACATGTTTTTTAATAGCAATGTTTATAATAAGAAAAACATCCTTTAACAAGATGAAGTCCATAGGAGTGCCAAGGAAATATCACTGCGCCTAAACATACAATTGCACAATATTGCTTTCATCAAAATCACATAAACTTCTCACACAAACCAACTTCACTTGATTTGTTTTTTCCGCTAGGTGTTCAACTTAATAAGAAGTCAATTTGAAATCGGAGTCTTTCTTTTTTCATATTTTACAAGAGTGTTTTAAAATGTTTGGTTGTTATATTCGACTAAGCTTGGTTGAAAATTAAGCATGAAAATAATTAAAAAGACTAATGTTTCTGATTTTATAAGATATTTTGGGTAGGATGACAACAACCTTATTCAGATATTTATTATTTCTAATCTCACTAATTTTTTTTTCGGTTGGTCTTATAACCTTATAAGTATTCTTTATCATTTCTTAACCATACAAGCAAAGCAATACATGATATTTTTTTTAGTTTTTTTTCATAATTAAAATTGACATGCCTCATGCCTGTGTGATCATTACATATAATGAATTGCAAAAATAAAATTAAAACCTTCATTTTTGCCTTTTTCAAAAAAATAATTCTTCATTTTAATTTAATAATACATTTTAATTTGAAATTGTTACATGTTCATCATATTGGCCACTTGAATATCACAAGCAGCTTAACACATAAAATCATGATATAATCGAATGTTATTCAATGATTACGCCACTTGCACCCCAAATAAACTGAACATTGAATAGAAACTTTATTTTACAACATATTTGATAACAATTATCCTAAACCAACGATCTATACATAGGTTAACTTTTATAGCTATTGAGAAAAGTTCTAATAATTCTATTAATTAAATTATTTAAATATTCACGATAAACCAGTCGTTAGTTGGCACACTGGTGATTGACAGTAGTGATTCCTAATTTTATGATTGATATAAAAGCTAAATAATAGTAATAATGAATCATATATCTTTAATTAAGAATTTAAAGATATACCATATGACGAGTAATATATTATTTTTAAAAAGAATATATACCCCATACTTATAAGTGCAAAATTATAAATTATTTTATGATCATATTTTTTAATGATCATATTCAATTGCAAATAAATAAAATAGAATCTCATATAAACTCTTTTTTTAGAGAATTTCATAAGCATATTCGAAGTATGATCCCTCTAATTTATAATGTCCTCCTACCAAAATTGAATTATATTCATCAGATCATGGAGATGAAAATTTGACAAGTAAATGAATAATGAGTGTTTAATATAGTTGATGTATTAACATAATTTTAATTTATTTTAAAAAATATAACATACAAGAATAAACCTATAATAACTAAAAACATATAAAATAAATAAATTCACATCAAAATTAAATATATATATATATATATATATATATATATATATGAGGACGGATCAAATTATACCGGTGTAACACTTGAATAATGTTACACCGCTCAATAACGCTTTAACGAATTCAAATTTTACAAAATCCACCGTTGGATTAAAAGTTTATATCATTTATGTTGAATTTTGCAAAAATCTAAAATCGTTTGGTGTATTGTTGAGACACATAAAAATTAACGGTATTCAATAAAAAAGCATAAACCGTTAATCTTGATGTGTCTCAATAATATATCAAACGATTTTAGATTTTTGTAAAACTCAAAATAAATGATCTATACGATATAAACTTTCAATCTAACGGTGTATCTTGTAAAATTTAAATTCGTTAAAGCGTTATTGAGCGGTGTAACATTACTCAAATGTTACACTGGTGTAATTTGATCCCTCCTATATATATATATATATATATATATATATATATATATATATATATATATAAATTTATATATAACAGTAAATATTAACCCGTGCTTGGCACGGGTTCACACGCTAGTTGAACTTACATAACTAAAATTAATACAATTCAAATTGAAACAAACTAAAAATTATAACATATCAAATTAAACTAAAACAAAGTCATCCTAATTTATTAAAATGTGGATATCTTCATGCTCTTCTTTGGTCCTCATCATTCCCTCCTTCTTGAAGAAAATTCAACCACGAATTTAAGTTATGTTATACTCTCATGAAGAAAAAATCCAAATCAACCACAAGTTAATGATATCCACCCGGATCAAAAGGAAATAGTGAAAAACCATTAAATATGCCAAATAGGTGAATCACAATTCCACCTTTTGCCTTCAACAATCCAACAAACTCATTTCTTAGGTAAGAAATTTTAAAAGTTGAGGGAAAGTGATACTTCTTAAAGATGACATTAAGAACCAATTGTACCTTTCTTGAATTGATTTTGGTGACGAGTGAGAAATCACTTTGTTTTTGCCAAGACTCCAAAATAAGTCGACTCTTATGAATATTCTCCTCATTACAAACCAATGATGATTCTCTTTGAAACAAGACAAGTTCAATGGTGGACTTGCAAATATCCATTGGAGGAACAATCAATACTTCATTCACCTCACTCTCTTGTTTTACGAGACTTACAATTTGATTCTCATTTTCCTTAACTTCAATAAATTGTGCTAATTCCTCCTTTATAGTCACTTCTTGAATCTTCATTTTCTCTTTGTTTATGCATATTTTTTTCTCTTCCACTTTCTTCGCAAAGACACTCTCAAGTTTGCTTTCCTTTTTTTCATTCAATTTCTCCTTTTCTTTCAAAGCTAACTTCTCTACTTTTCTTGCAAACTTGTTATGCCCATTTTCGTAAAGATATTTCACATACTCCGGATCCAATACAAAATCTCTAATGTATCCCTCATATGAAATATCTCCCATCTCTTTTTCTTTATTGTGTTTTGCATAATTCCTATGTCTCTTCTCTTTTGCATACCTCGTATCCTCATTTTCAACATCTCTAAGTTTCCTTTTTTTTTCTCTAACTCTTCTTTCATACCTCCATTTCTCCTCATCATAATCTCTAAATTTTCTTTCTTTTTCTCTAACTCTTCTCTCATACATTCTTTCCATATCCCCATCATAACATCTACCCTTTCTTTCTTTTTTTCTAACTCTTCTCTCATACCTCATTTCCTCCTCAACATAATCTCTAACACCAAATCTTACCATAATACAAAGATAGAAAAGTAATGTAACAACCCGTTTTTCAAAGGCCAGAAAAGGCGTTATATATATTTTTTTTTTGTACACATCAGAGTTACGCATAAAAGATTTTAAATGAGCCGGCATTCAAATATACAAAAGAACTCATTACCATAAGGTGCTCCGACAAGCAAAGTGTATTCCTGAATAATTACAAATCCAAGTCTAAGTATTCAAATACTTACAACAAGACAAGTTAGAAAACCCTATGCTTAAACCCAAAAAGCACGGTGCACAACCCACACCGGCGCATAGTCTAACTAAGCTAAGGCTCCAACATCTCACTGGGGCCTGGATCAGCCACCGTCGTCACCACGACCTAACCCATCATCTCAGCAAGCTTCCGTTAACTTTTCTCGCATAATTCTACAACTCGCGCTTCCTAAAATTAAGCAGCGTACAATCAATAAAATACTCCCAATGTATCCTATCGAAACGAAACTTGTTCTCTAAAAACTAGGGGGGTTTAAGGTACTTTCTCACACTCTCGGATAGTGATTACGAGTCCCCCTTATTGCGATTAAAAATTCCCAAAGTTAATTGCACTATTTCTTGCTACGCGAAAATATTTTCGTTTCAAAACAAACTAAGAAACACTTTGATTCCTAACTCCAAGGCAATCAATTTTCACATACTAAAACCATTTGAAAACAAACCAAAAACTCTTTGAAAATTTTCACAAAAATAAAAGTTTACTTGCGTCACAAGTTACAAGTTTTTCCTTTCAAATAAAATGGCCATAACTCGCTCATTCTTTATCCAATCGGGACGAGCCATACGCCAAAATCTTCGTATCGAAAAGAGGAATCAAATGGTTAACTTTCTAGGACACGAAACAATTTTAAAATGACCAGAATAACCTTCTAAATTTCGGCCAGAAATGAAATCAAACCAAAATATTGTTTTTCACAAAACAAACATAGTTTACAACACTCCTATTATTACTAATTTTCTCAACAGTGATCAAGCTCTCATACCAACTCATTTGAATCAAAGAATACAATTTTTTTTTTCTCCAAAACTTTACAATTAAAACCTTTTCAAAACACAAATGACAAATCACAATAGTTTTCCCCAATTTCTCAAGAACACAAAATATTTTTCTTCTTGTTTCTCAAAACAAATCCATTTATCACACATCCATTTTACTTAAAAGCTTGTAAACAACATTCATGACATAAATCACTAACTAAGAGTTCATGTTCTTGATCACTAGAAATTTCTCATAAAACCCTAGCTAGAAAACTCATGAGATTATCATCTAACCATGGAAAACATCACTACTAAGCCTAAACATGTTAGATAATCACTTATAAACAACTTCTTAGCAACCATAACCAAGCATACAACTTTTCTAGCATTTTCTCATATGAACATACTTTTCCAAATCCATAAAACTCATAGGATTCAAGCTATCTTAAGGAAAAGAAGTGATTAGTTACCTTAGGAGATGATTCTAAGCAAGTTTCCTATGATCAATCAAGCTTGAAATGGAGTGATTTGGTGTAGAAATGCAAAATTTCTCAAGATGGAAAGGTGGAGAAGAAGGCCACGGCCAAAGAGAGAAAGAGGAGTGAGTTTTGTGATTTTTCCTAAGTCTACTTCAATGATCAAAAGTCTCCCTAAATAATGGTCTTGTTGCTTCATCAACCATTGGATCAAAGTAAGAAAGTTCTAAGACTTAATCCTAGCCATCCACCTCTTCACAAAATATCTAGATATTTCTAATGTGATCTTATCCTCCCACTAGCTCGCTCGGTCCCCGCGCTCGCGCTTAAACGAGTAGCACCTCGCTAATGGACGAAAATCGCAAAAATAGAAAAACTACGGAATAAACGTCCGTCGTAAACCGCTTCTAAAAATTATCGCTAAAACTTTTTCCTCGACTGTGATTTTCTTCCTCACCCTCGAAAAATAATATGAAGATATATCCTAACTCACGCCGATATATAAAACTCCCATCTAAATTTCTACGGAATTCAGAAACCGTAAAAATTCCTAACAGCGGGTAAGATTCCTACTCGTTTTTTCAAAAACAAGAGAAAACCAAAACTCGCATTTCTTACTTCAAAGAAATCTTCTCATACTTAAAAGAGGATCACGGCCCGAAAGTCTGTGCCTTTCCAGCGCACCAGCACAAAACAGGCTCCGTTTCAGCAAAAATCTCATTAATGCGACGATACTCACAAAACCGCTTCACCAAAAACCCTAAAACTCGTAGCCGACACCAGAGTTCCTTAGAAAAACCGCACAGTAAAATCTTGGGTCTTACAAGTAAGAAAACAAAATGACCCTTCACTCAACTAAGTGTTTACACTCTTGAATTTGTCACTCAAATTTCACTCATTCTATGATGTACACTCTTCAATTTGTCCCTTTAAAGTCCTCTTTCAAGTTCTTAAAAAGGAACCTTACGAGAATCACTATCAATGAATCCAAACACAATGCAACAAATCCATCAAGGCTATCACACAAGAGTTTCCAGGAGGAAAACTCTAAGACAAAACTAGGAGAATTTCAAAGACAAACAAGAAAAAGATAAGCAAAGAATGACACACTCAAACTAGGGAACAGAGGGACAACTCAAGAAAGATTTGAATTTAAAACTAAATGACTAAGTTATCTAAAGATGTGAATGACACAATATGTGGAGGGTAAGGTACTAAAATAAAACTTGCAACTTCAAATAGAGGGAAAAATGATTGATGTATCACCATGAACAATTCTGAAAATTTTGTTGTAGCAAAATGACTTTTTCCCATAAGTACTTTTGTGCATAATCACTTTTTTTCGAAGCACTTTTCCTTTCAGATTTTTCTTAACATATTTGAATTCCTCTCATTTTTCTAATGAAGGTAGGCTTTGGAATTTCCAGAATCGCACATGTATGGAAGAAATAACACCAAAAACGAATTTGCAAATGAAATTTTGGATCAAACAAGTTGCAAGTGAAGAAGATAAAACCCAGATTTTTTTTTCTTTTTCGAAAACAGCAACTTAGAACACGAAATTTCAACCAAAATGAAGCAAATAATCACCAAACTAATCCTTCCCACACATATTATAACACTTAGAATCAACTAACAACTCAATATTTCACAAGATTTGGAACAAAATACTACAAAATGAAACTAAATTTTCAAATTAACTAAGAACATCAAGAACACAAAAAGACTTAAAATAGAAATTAAAGACATAAATTACCACTTGATGACAAGCTCTGAATACCACATGATGTGGACGGAAGTTGGTTCCACATATAATGAAGGATCTCACCAAGTGATTCTTGAATAAAAGTGGCAAATAAAAATGGAAAAGAAAGAAACAAATGTGGATTAAGGGAAGAAGATGGTGGTAGAAGGCGCCACAATCATGAAGATTGATAAGCCAAGAGGAATCGCCACAATGGGAAGGAATCCATTGATAAGATTCAATAAGATCTAATCCAAGAACTCAAAAGATGAGACCTAACTCACTCACATTTCTCATGAGAGAAATTGTACTTCATTTCAAACTTGTTCAAATAAGATTACAAATTTCTATTTAAAGCAAAACCCTAAATCTACATGGGCCATAAGTGACACCATTCTAGGCTCATATTGGACTTACATAACTAAAATTAATACAATTCAAATTGAAACAAACTAAAAATTATAACATATCAAATTAAACTAAAACAAGTCATCCTAATTTATTAAAATGTGGATATCTTCATGCTCTTCTTTGGTCCTCATCAGAAACCCCTTGGACACTAACACTACCTCTTTGTTTAGAGCTACTTTGAATTTATGTGGTTTGTAGGACTTAGGCTACAAAGGGGACATCTTTACTTGGAACAACAGACAACAAGCAAACCATTTTATCAAAGTTAGACTTTGATAGATTCCTTGCCAATTATGATTGGATTTCTGCTTTCCCTAACCACTCTAATTGTCATTTGCTTATATTTAAATCTGACCACTCCCTTATTTTACTTGAATTCTCACCATTTGCTGGCAACTTGCAGAGTAGTCTAAAATCTAGACCCATTAGATACGAGCAAGTGTGGACTAGAGATGATAATCACTATTGGACTGGACAAAGGCCCAAAAATAAATGCTATAGGCCCAATGATCGAATGGTCAAATTGCACAACCCATTAAATTCAAATAAGCAAACTTGGCGGGAAAGCAAGGCAGAGGCGACACGCCACATGGACGGCGCCCTCGCCTCAGGTACAACTACCCCTGTGAAGACCCGGCATGTGTATCTCGCCATATATGGATGTAGCCACCCTCTATTACCACGATCACCACCGAAACAGGAGTATAACCACCCATCACCACCACGTGGGAGACGGAGGAGGAAGAAGAAACCGCCTCGATCATGGGGTATCCATGATCGTGGTACTCCATAACTGTTACCTATAGAAGTCTATAAATAGGAGCTTATGCTTCATTGTAAAGGGTTCACATTTTTTCCATGACATAAGAAATTTCTCATTTCTCACATACGACTTATTTATTTTAGCACCCCCCTTATTTGTTCACCAGAACATTTTGGCGCCCACCGTGGGGCTGCGGTAAAACGATTCCCAGCCTACCACACATTGCAGACAAGAATCCCCCCAGATGGTAGGGGAAACTCCAAATCATGGCACTCCTGGCTCAGGGATGACCCTAACTGAAGCGGTCAGTGAACTCAGGCGACTTCAAGCCCAAATAACAACCTTGAACCAAGAGAAAGCCAACAATGCAAACGATCAGGATGAGGATCAAATAAACGTTTCTCAACCCCTCGCACAAGCCTTATGGGATGCTAGAGTCCTAGAAAATTTCAAAACACCGCACCTGCCGACGTTCGACGGAAAAACTGACCCTACCGAACACCTAATGGCAGTCGGGACACAAACCGCCAACATAGGCGCCGCAGAACACCTGAAATGCAAACTACTCTCAGGAACCTTGAAGGAGGCAGCGTTGAGATGGTATATGAACCTTCCAAAGAACTCCATTGAAAATTGGTTAGATTTCCAACGCAAATTCATCCAACAGTTCTCAGGATCAAAACATATCAAGGTCACCGCCACCAACTTGTTCACTACTCGCCAAAACTACGCCGAGACTCTGCGCGAGTATCTGGCCAGATTCTGCGAAGCAACCATCAAAGTATCTAATCCTAACCAGGAAATGTTCGTGGCAGCATTCCATAACGGTTTAAAAGCCGGCCATTTCCACGAATCCCTGGCTCAGAAGCCAGCGTCCTCGATGCAGGAGATCATCAAGAGGGCAGAATGTTACATCAAAGGCGAGGAAAGTAACGCCGAGAAAAGGTCTAGGGATGCAAGAGAGAGAGAGCCATCCAACAAGAACAACAAAGTCCCAGACACATATCCGCCACGACGGCGTCAACTAGACCACAGGGGACAGGGACGGAACCAGAAAAATTCATCGAGGGTGGCGGAAATACAACACCTGATAATTTTTTTTTTTACTATTTAATAATCGAATACACCTTAATTTAGGTACTGTGTTTGGCCTAACTTATTTTAGATTTTTTTAGTCAATAAAAGGAGAAGTAAGGTCAAATAAATTTTCAAGAAGCTTTTAATAGAAAAAAAGTTGCTTAATTTTTATGATTAAAATACATAGATAAAATACTTTTGAAGTTAAAAAATACTACAACTAATAACTATTACCAATCAGCTTTAACTTTTTTTTAAAAATTAAGATCTTATTTTTACATTTAGCTTTCAGATAGTTTTTAAGACCTAAAAAAGCAGGTCAAACGGGCCCTTAATATGGATATCAGACTAGACACATACATGACATATCGACACAGATAATAATTTAAGAGAATAAAATAATTCAATATAATTTAAGGGTCGGTATCGTGTCGGTGTCTGACACTAGCACACGTCTAATCCAAAAAATGTCTGTATTTTTCATAGATTATAACGTATTAAAATAATCATGCTTAGAAAACAAAATTTACAAACATTGCACATAATCGATTAGTACTCCATCCGGTTCTAAATATAAGCAAATATTTACTTTTTAAATATATTGAAAAAATAATGTATCTAAACTATATTATTGACCAAATATATTATTTTTTAATAAATCTAAAAAGTTAAAATTGGCTTATATATTAAATCGGAGAGAGATAATATTATGACAATTAAAATATAGCCTTCTGAAAAAGAAAGAAAAGATAGAGCAAATAAGGGTGGCAGACTATCAATTTAATTTTAATGGCAAGGGTGGCAATGACATGTATACATGGGGATAGTACAATAGTGCTATACTCCAGAAGGGTGGCGGCCGCCCCTTTTCATGACTACCTAGTTCCGTCCCTGACAGGGGACATGATTCCCAAAGGAAACCGTACCGTCAGCAAGTAAGACGAGACATAGACAGATTCCCAGAAAAAGAGTACACGCCTTTAAACAGAGCAAGAGTCTATATCCTTGACGAAATACTCGAAGCAGGACTCACCAGATTACCTCCTCAAAGAGGAAGGGAATTCCAGTTAGGGCAGAACACGAATGCGTTGTGCGCATATCACAGGTGTAAAGGACATGACACTGAAAAATGCTTCAGATTGAGGGATCTAATTGAGGAGTTGATAAAGAGCGGCCATCTAAGGAAGTTCCTGGATGACGCCGCCAATGGGAAAATCGTAGTCCCGAAAGCGCGAAGAGACCCGCAAAGAGATCAAGAAGGAAATTCGGAAGGTGAAAAAGTGAGGATAGCAGTCAACACAATTGCAGGAGGTTTCGCCGGAGGAGGCGAATCAAGTAACGCTCGCAAACGTTACGTAAGGCGAGCACAACTTGAAGCAAAGTTTGTTGGTCACACGTCGATTTCACCCACCCCAGATCTGTCTTTCACCAACGAAGACAAAAGAGAGGTCATGCCACACGACGACGACCCGCTAGTGATCCAAGTCCAAATCTTGAATTGTGACGTGAAGAGAGTACTTATCGACTCAGGGAGTTCGGCAGACATAATGTACTGGGAAGCCTTTAAGGCCATGCAATTATCCAACGAGCACTTGCTGCCTTACAACGGAACGTTAGTAGGTTTTGCAGGCGAACAGGTAGAAGTTATGGGCTACACCACGCTGCTCACAACATTCGGAGTGAAGGACCAAGCCAAGACCATTAAAGTACGATATTTGGTAGTAAAGACCCCCTTCACATCGTATAACATCATCATCGGAAGACCAGCTTTCAACACCCTAGAGGCAGCCATGTCAACGCTGTATCTATCAATAAAGTACCCACTGGAAGACGGAACAGTAGGAACCATAAAAGGATATCAAGCACTGGCGAGACGGTGTTATGAGTCAAGTCTAAAGATAAGACATAGAACCCTTAACACCCCAGACTCTACTCGCCCTGTTCCTCAATAGGGCGGAGTTAATATAATCAGTCCCCTAGATCTGGACCCAAGGGAGGAATTCCAAGATAGAAGGGTAAGTCCCATTGAGGAACTAGAAAAGGTCCAAATTGGCGAAGTAACTTACCAAACAACCAACATAGGCACATCTCTGCAGCCAGAAGAGAGAGAGAAGATCCTGGCGACATTAAAGAGAAACATAAACCTATTTGCATGGCATCCTTCAGACATGCCAGGGATAGACGAGACAATCATCACACACAAATTGTCTATTTCCCCCGAGACAAAACCCGTCTCGCAAAAGAAAAGAAAAGTCGGCGAGGAAAGAAGGGCGGCCATCATTGAGGAAGTAACAAAGTTAAAGGAAGCAAGATTCATAGAGGAAATCAAATACCCATCCTGGTTAGCGAACGTCGTGATGGTAAAGAAGGCGACCGGAAAGTGGAGAATGTGCGTGGATTTTACAGATTTGAACAAAGCATGCCCAAAGGATCCCTATCCTCTACCCAACATTGACAGACTGATAGACGGGGCATCAGGATACAAGATGCTCAGCTTCATGGACGCATATTCAGGGTATAACCAGATCAAGATGAACCCCACCGACGCTCCCCACACAGCATTTATGACCAACACTTGCAACTATTTTTACAACGTCATGCCATTTGGCCTAAAGAATGCTGGAGCTACATACCGAAGATTGATGGATAGGGTATTTTCCGAGCAGATAGGAAAAAATTTGGAGGTGTACATTGATGATATGGTAGTGAAAACTACTGAAGCAAGCGAGCACGATCAAGATCTAAGCGACATTCTCGCCTCAGTAAGAAACTACAACATGAGGTTAAACCCTTCCAAGTGCTCATTTGGAGTACAGTCAGGCAAATTCCTAGGGTTCATGTTAACTAACAGAGGAATAGAAGTGAACCCGGACAAATGCCAGGCGATCATAGACATGAGGAGCCCTACATCAGTCAAAGAGGTACAGCAGTTAACAGGAAGGATTGCGGCATTGTCGAGATTTTTATCTTGCGCAGGAGAAAAAGAGTTTCATTTCTTCTCCACACTTCGGAAAAGTGAGAGGTTCGTATGGAGCACTCAATGCGAGGAAGCTTTTCAAAACTTGAAAACTTTTTTAGCCTCGCCCCCGATCTTGACTCGCCCAGAAAAAGGTAACACACTATTTCTATACTTTGCCGTCTCAGACAAAGCCTTAAGTTCTGCACTAGTACAAGAAATCAAAGGTGAGGAAAAGCCCATATACTTCGTCAGCAGAACATTCAAGGGAGCAGAAGCCAAATATCAAAAAATTGAAAAGCTTTCCCTAGCAGTCATAGTAACGGCGAGGAAGTTAAGACAGTATTTTCAAAGCCACAAAGTCGTGGTAAAAACTGATTACCCCATCAAGAATGTGTTAAGAAAACCAGATTTGGCAGGAAGAATGGTGGCATGGTCAGTAGAATTGTCAGAATTTGACATAACCTTCTCTCCTATAGGCGCAATCAAGTCACAAATACTAGCAGATTTCGTGCTAGAACTCACGACGCCAGCAGAGGAAAACAGTGAACAACCGTGGACTCTATCAGTTGATGGAGCCTCTAACATCAGAGGAAGTGGAGCCGGAGTAGTGTTGGAAGGCCCAGATGGAGTCCTCATTGAACAATCATTGAGGTTCGCTTTCAAGGCGAGCAATAACCAGGCGGAATATGAAGCCTTGCTCGCCGGAATGAAGTTAGCAAAGGAAATGAACATTACTGATCTTAACGCAAAAAGCGACTTGCAATTAGTCACAAACTAAGTGTCAGGAGAATTCCAGGCTAAAGATCCACAGTTAATTAAATACTTGGAGAAGGTACACAAATTGGCAAATCATTTCAAATCGTTTGAGTTGGTTTATGTACCACGAGAGCAGAATGCAAGAGCAGATTTGTTGTCAAAACTAGCAAGCACTAAAAAGTCTGGAAGCAACAGAACTTTCATTCAAGAAACCATTGCAAGTCCTAGCATCGCCGAAGAAACAGTCATGATGATCATTGAAGCAGAAGATTGGCGATCACCAATCATAAGGTACCTTCAAAAAGACGAACTTCCAGCAGCAAGAGAGGAAGCATACAAGTTGAAGAGAGCAGCAGCATGGTACTCCATGCTAGGAGACAAACTCTACAAAAGAGGATTTTCAGGACCTTTGATGCTTTGTGTAAGTCAAGAAGAAGCCAAAGGAATCTTGGAAGAGATACATGAGGGATCATGTGGAAGCCACATAGGGGCGAGATCCCTGGCAGGAAAAATACTCAGAGCAGGTTTCTACTGGCCGAAAGTACACAACGATGCAGCCAGATACGTGAGGACATGTGACAAATGCCAAAGATTTGCAAACCTACACTACGCCCCAGGAGAACCACTAAAATCCGTCTTATCCCCGTGGCCTTTCTTCATGTGGGGAACGGACATCCTAGGGCCTTTCCCCGCTTCGACAGGACAAACAAAGTGGATTATAGTGACAATTGATTATTTCACCAAATGGATAGAGGCAGAGGCCCTCTCAAGCATTTCAGCTGATCAAGTTAAGAAATTTTACTGGAGAAAGATCATCTGCAGATTCGGACTACCCAAATACATTGTCTCTGATAATGGAACTCAATTTGCAAGCGAAAAAGTAGTCCAATTCTGCAAAGGGAAAGGTATTCAGAACACTTTCATTTCTGTAGAGCACCCTCAGGCCAACGGACAAGCAGAATCCGCCAATAAGGTAATCTTGATAGCAATCAAAAGAAGAATCACAAGCAAAGGCGAGGGTTGGGTCGCCCACCTTCTGCCAATCATCTGGTCATATCATACCACGCCCCAATCCTCAACGGGCGAGGCCCCTTTCACTATGGTGTATGGAACAGACGCCATGATCCCAGCAGAAATAAACCCCCCAAGTTGGCGAAGAGATACCCTCACCCTGGAAGAAAATTCAAAAGCATTGGAAGAGAACTTAGATTTGTTGCAGGAATTAAGGGACAAAGCCCACTTTTGGGAGTTCGTTTCCAAGCAACGAGCAGCTAGGAGGTACAACACTCGAGTTATAGCAAGGAGATTCATTGAAGGAGACTTAGTTCTAAAAAGACCTATGGGAAAGGACAAGGGGGGAAAGTTAGCAGCGAACTGGGAAGGCCCCTTCAGAATCAACGAAGCATTTGAAGGAGGAGCATACAGACTGGAGACGATGGAAGGAGAAGTCTTGCACAGAACATGGAACGTGGCTAACCTCAGGTTTTATTACAGTTAACCGCCACATAAAGCAAGAAAAGCAGCGCCACAGCGTGCAACAATTTAAATGTTATTTTATGATTAAGTCACGGCACATGTATGATCAAAATGTACTAAAATCTTTCATTCCAATTAATAAATAGCGGCGGGACACTCTTTTCTCCTATGAAAATAGGAGTTTTTATTGAGGCCCACCGTTTTATAATTTTAGGTTTTGTGAGGAATTGACGTATATGCTTGTGACACGATCGAAAAAGAAAAAAACGAGTTGAAACACCATGGCGTTATCCGTGA
The DNA here is from genome assembly GCA_030408175.1 of Trifolium repens. NCBI lineage: Eukaryota > Viridiplantae > Streptophyta > Magnoliopsida > Fabales > Fabaceae > Trifolium > Trifolium repens. The sequence continues at coordinate 31,112,744 of CP125845.1, read as the reverse complement.
ATCTTACGAGTAGGAAACGTCAGAAATAGAAACGGCGATATCCGTAAATCTTACGAGTTGGATACGACGGAAACGAGTTGAAACACCATGGCGTTATCCGTGAATCTTACGAGTAGGAAACGTCAGAAATAGAAACGGCGATATCCGTAAATCTTACGAGTTGGATACGACAGAAACGAGTTGAAACACCATGGTGTTATCCGTGAATCTTACGAGTAGGAAACGTCAGAAATAGAAACGGCGATATCCGTAAATCTTACGAGTTGGATACGACGGAAACGAGTTGAAACACCATGGCGTTATCCGTGAATCTTACGAGTAGGAAACGTCAGAAATAGAAACGGCGAAATCCGTAAATCTTACAAGTTGGATACGAAGGAAACGAGTTGAAACACCATGGCGTTATCCGTGAATCTTACGAGTAGGAAATGTCAGAAATAGAAACGGCGATATCCCTAAATCTTTCAAGTTGGATACGACGGAATTGGGTTGAAATACCAAGGCGTTACCCTTTAAACTTTTCAGTGGGGGGCGCCCAGAAAATTAAAATCAGGTTGAAAATCCTAGGCGTTACCCTTTAAACTTTTCAGTGGGGGGCGCCCAGAAAATTAAAATCATGTTGAAAATCCTAGGCGTTACCCTTTAAACTTTTCAGTGGGGGGGGCGTCCAGAAAATCGAAGCATGGTTGAAAGTCCAGAACGTTACCCATAAAACTTACGAGTTGGGAACGGAGAAAAGAAAAAGAAGTACATATCAAAATGTCAGGGCGTGACCTATCAGAGGGGAGACGCCCGAAAAGAATGTTACAGAAAACGAATAAAAACAAAGGTAACTCAACATATATTATTTTTGGTTATTTATTTCATCATAAAGGCAGGGAGGATTAGTGCCCAAAGCAAAGCAAATAGATCAAAAGACGACAGAGTCATTCAAAATCTGATTTCATTCATTGAAATAAGGATACAAATTCAAAGAAAACTACATCAAATTTGGATACAAATTCAAAGAAAATTACATCAGATCGAGATACAAATTCAAAGAAAACTACATCAAAACTACATCAAATTCAAAAGGTTGTGCGAAGTATTAATACAATAAGCATCAACACTCGCATAATCCAAGAGGACCCCACAGTTCCTGGCATTATATTTCCACTTTTGCCCAGGTGAACCAAGGGATCTTGATCAATCATCCTCACCCACAAGAGGTGTTACTTAGAAGATTTCATCTTCGAAGATTTCGGCGTTTTCGCAGCGGACTCCACAGTAATCTGGGAACCTTCTTCCTCGCCAGGAGGAGATCCATAAGCGTAAAACTCCTCGGGAATATAAGTTTTCAAGAACTCAGCATAATCTTCATCAATATCGTCAGAACTCGAAGAGCTTGGCGAAACAGGAAGGTTTTTCGCCTTAACTCTCCGTAACGCTTCGGCACGTTTGGATTTGGAAGTAGATGCATCCAATTTCTTCTTACCCTTCTGGGATTTAGACCTCTCAATAACATCTTTCTTAGAACAATTCTTATCCATCTCAGAGTATTAAACGAAGAAGAAGAAAGATAGCTTTATAGAGATTGTGATTATGAAAAGAGAAGGGTAACGGTATTTATAGGCAGAGATCAAATAAACCCTGCACAATTAACTGCATCTGGGAATAAATGAGGAGACAGTTACAACCACCGTAATAAAAGGGATTGGCCGGTTCAACAGGCGTGCGCAAAATTCAAGGAAGACTCAACGGAAATTTCTGACCGGTCAAAGCATAGGAAATCACGCCACACGGGGCGTTACGTTGTATGGTGCCATTAAACTATGCCTGATCTCGCCGCTCAGCAAAAAATTAAAGAAAACGCACATACAATTGAGACGACAGAGTATAGCAGTTAGTATCAAGTCGAAATGGAATAGAGGAGGTGAAAATAAAAGGAGCATCTATTAAGAGCAAAAAGCCTCAGAAGGGCACCCAAATATTGTCATTACAAAATATCACAAACCCACGTAGGGGCAATCATCAACAAGTAGCAAGCCCACGCAGGGGCAATCATCATACAAACAACAAACAACGAAATCTAACATAAAAGAGAAGAAAAGAGGAGATTATTCCTCGGCAGGTGACGCTTCAACAGGCGACTCTTTAGTGGATTTCTCATCGTCTGGCGAATCCTGGACCGTCTCAGCAGGGGGAGGGGACACCAACTTGCCGTCATCTATAACCAGCATAGCATCGGCCTTACCAAGAATATCTTTATCAATATCAGGGAAGAGAACCTTCACCTGATCCAGCGCAAGTTGAAAGCCTTCTTCGTACTGCTCCCCAATGGTCGCCTCCAAGCTATCTTTCTCAGATTCCCACTTCGCCTTCCCCTGCCTCAACGCAGCCAGTGCACTAAAAGCCGCCTCATTATCTTTGGCTAAAGCTTTAATGCGTGCATCCTTAGTCTCGACCACAGACTCATGATACTTCTTGGCCTTCGCCAACTCCTCTTGGTGCTTCTTGGTCAACTTGGCGACCTCCTCCTCATTCCTTTCCTTCAGGGCCTTCACATCGCCCTCACATCTCTCCTTGGCAGCCTTCATGTCTTCCTCGAGAGTAACCAGGATTTTCTCCACCAGAGCCGCCTTCTCTTTGGCATTAGAAAGTTCAGCTCTCTGACGGGACGCCAAAACATAGTTCAGAAGAAGACCCTTGAGTCCATAACCAAGAGGCAAAGAGTGGATCCCAGGGCGAAGCCCCTCCAGTCGGGCTCGCCTCAGCAGTTAACCTCTCAGCTGCAGGAGGAGCCTCTGTTACTGGATCTTCAATCTCGACCAAGTCTTTGTGCACCTCCGTCATATCCACGTCCTTCTTCGCCTTCCGAGACAAGACTCTCGACTTCTTCTTGGCCGGAGATTTAACTTCTCCCCCGGCAGTTGCAACCTGACCAACGGCAGCAGAGTTAGAACCAGAACCCTTCACTTGGATGCTGGTCCGAGAATCACCACCTTTCCTCTTCTTCTTGTCTACCTCGCCAATCTCCAGTTGAGTAAGGGCGTCCACCGTATCACCAGCTTTCTCCTTCTCAGCCTGGGCCTTCCTCGCCCTCGCTTTCTCTAAGAATTGAACCCTCTGAGCAGGAGTAAGAGTCGACATATCTTCTACAAAAGAAAAAGAGAAAGTTAGCCACATAAAATCAACGATAAGCGATAAAGGACATGTCATGTAAAAAGGCGACGAAGTTCACAAAGTAACTTACTGAGGTATTTTTCTAGGACAGCGGGGGCACGATCGGCATCTAGAAGGTCCCTAGGGTTCATCTGGTTTAGAGATTCCAGATAAGCCACTGAATCCCTCTCAAAGTCGCTCAGCCTTTCGTATACGGCGTCCCTAATCAACCTAGGGCTGGTCGTCCAATGAAAGGGAAAAAGGGGAGTACCATCATCAGCGTACATTACACCCCGGCAACCTTCTCTGCCCCGCACACGCACAAAGGCCTCCTTGTAATTCTTATAGTTTGAACTATACAGAGTAAACAAACCCCTATTGGGCTGAGCGCTCAAAGAAACTGCGTTATTGGGAAACAAACTCTTTATATGGTAGAAGGAAAAGAAGACGGCCACAGAAGGCTCATAAATGTCAAGACCGAAGCAAACCAGCTCAAAAGCTTTGATGAAGGACCAACTGTTAGGGCTAAGTTGAGTGAGAGCGACATTAAGGACCCTAAGCATCGACTTTTGGAACTCGGAAGTCCTCTATGAACCTAGTGTACATATAGAAAGAAGCTGGCTCAGATCGGGGCACGCCGGTCACATACTCGCCCTCAGTCACCGGCTCTAATACCACGTTAACTTCATTAAAGGTCCCAGAAACATCGTATAACTCTCTGAACTTCGCCACGTCCTCAGCACTTTGATAGGTTGAAGAGACCTCCATCGCCATAACTTCTGACCCTACAGCAACTAGGGCAAGCGACTCGTCTCTTCGTTTTCCTGTGAAAGACGAAGGAGAAATTAGAACACAATCACAACTGTGTCCACTGCTACTACTACCACTATCATCACTATTACTACTCTCAAACTCGCTAGGGCTAAAGTTTTCCCCCAAAACTTCGGCACAATAGCCACTGTAATTGAAAGAGCCATCAGGCCGGGTAAAATGTTTACGAATCTGACGCTCTAAAGGAGACCCAATAGTGAGAGGATGAGAAGGGTCCCTCTCACCTGCGTCGCTAAAATCTCTGTAATATCCCACATTCTAAATTACCTAATTAATTTTAATTAGAGCTATCGCCTAATTTTCTAAATTAATTAGTGGTGTTAATTAAATAAATCATGGGATTAAATTGTATTATGTGTGAGCTAGTAACTTCAAATTAAATCTAGGCTACACAATTAGTACTTTAAAACCTACTTTATGATTAATTAACTTAAGCAAATTCAATCTTCCCTCTTATGACTCACCTCTATGACTCATGTTTCCACCCACTTCATTTTGAATCCTAGGGCCAACACCTCACTCATGCAATGAGTCATTGTTCCACTCACTCTCAATCCACTAACTAGCATGCAACTAAGCTTCACTCATTCATTGTTTTTCACTTCAGAAATCTGAAAACAATACTCCCCACTCTCTCTTCTCTTCCACGCCCAAAAACAACAACAACTTCCTATCACCACTTCTTCACCCAATAGAAACACATGCAAGGCAAGAGTGAAACAAAACCGCTACTGTTGAAACACCAGAGAATAACACTATAAATACACCTCTACATTCCACTGAATCATCATCAATCAAGCCTCAAATTCGTAGTTCAATTATAAGGGTTTCAAAGTGTCAAAATTCCAAAAACATCAAGTCAGTTCGTGGGTTGCTAGGGAGGTTGCAGTAGCTGATTTAGTAGAGCCCAGAGGCGTGCTAAAGCTTCATTTACCAGGTGGGTTCTTAAGTTTAGTTAGTTAGATTTCCCAAATTACAAAACTTTGCATGTTAACTTAAGATTAGGGAAATTGTTGTGTGAGAGGAGTTAGCTCCCAAATTCCTCTCCATTCTGTTCTATATTATATACATTGTGTAATGGCATGACTTAGAATGAGGATTGTAGGTGTTAAAACTGTTAAAATGTGATTTTTCGTAAAACAGGGCAGGTTCTGAGTGAACTCGCCACAGCGAGCTCAGGGCGAGCAATCATGGCGAGCTGGGTTCTTCAGGCTGATGAACCTCGCCCTGGCGAGTAACAACTCGCCGAGGCGAGCGGAATTGGTTCAGGACCTATAATTTCGCCATGGCGAGCTGCCCTTCGCCACAGCGAGCTTACACAGAACATGACCTGTAACAACTCGCCATGGCGAGTGACAACTCGCCAGGCGAGCTTGACAGTACAGCAGCTTTTTCTGATTTTTGTAAATTACCTTCAACACTCGTTTTAGATCCTCATCTAAGTTGAATATACTTGCAGTAGCACAATTATATAATGTTATACAGTATGTTAATCACAGACAAACTTAGGGTATAACATAGGGAATTTAGAAATGCATGTTCCCCGGGATTTGGTAAACTCATGGTAGTAATAACTCAATTTAGTATCAGTCAAATAAGAGCGAATTATATCGCACTATGGACTCCTAATGGGATAATCCATTAGGTTATGACTATGTGAGCTTCATGCCGTGACCGAATCGGTTGACGGATATGGCAGGCCTCTGAGACCTGCTCACCTCAGAGTGTCCTAGTGTTAAAATGAATAAGATATGTTTCTGTGTTACACATTTATTTATGCTTATGATTTATGATAATATGTTAGTATGTATGACTGATTAGGTTTCCCCCGGTGTAGTCACCTTAGGAGGGTAGTAGGACTCACTGAGGCTTAGTAGTCTCACCCCACTCCAAACCATTTTTTTTAGGTAGACAGGTTAACCGGAGCAAGGACCAGGACGGAGCTGATGATTGGAGCTGAGCTTGATTCATCAGACTTGAAGATTGTAGTCTTCATCTTTGTTTTAGTCTTATTCTGTTTATCTTAAAACCTTATTGATTCCGCCGTATTTTTTTTTTTATTCATCGGTTACATTGTATCTGAAACAAGTTGTATCTTGTTTAATTAAATTCAGAAATTTATTTGTACTCAGATTCCATTATGTATGTCTCGACTAAATATTCTAGGTATTTTAGTTGGGGCGTTATAATTGGTATCAGAGCAGGTCGATTCAGTATCGGACCTTGCCATGAGTCAGAACAATTCCTTCCTAAACAATACAGACCCTTTGGATCTGGACTGTTTACGCTGAAACTGTCACGTGCTGAGCCTGATCAACTCAGTATTGTGTATGGTAGGCAGTGTATTATGGTTTAGAACTGAAGTGAACTCTGAAATTCCAGCGTTAACATCGTAGTGAAACGCAATCAAGGAGCTGTCACTGGAGGAAAACCTTATAAGTGGATTTTGGGACAGTGGCAGATGGTGCCACAGAAGTAAGTCGCGTAACACAAGACATGAGTTCAGTTGTAGATTGAAGGGAAGTGAGTATATCCTTAAGGCTGAAGTGCGCAGTGCACAACAGCATTCCACTGACACAGTGTGTCAGGTGAATTTCCTGAGCCTAGAATTACCCTACCCTATTAGGAGCTAAGTCCAACCAAGTTTAGGAGTCCATCAACAATCTATACCAGTAGGCAGTCAATCAATCCAGTTAATACTTGGGAATTATGAGTGATGTGCTAAAGTAGAAGTTGGAGACCACATAATAATCTTTCCCCAATTCTGTCTTACTCGCTTAGCGAGTAATCACTCGCTGTAGTGAGTTTAGCAGGCTATTGCTGTTACAAGTTTCTGCCTCACTCCCTGTCCAGCTGTTTTAACCTTAAAGATAAGTCTCCAACCCTTACATGATCTTACCATCTTATCTACCGGGTTTTAGCACAAGTGAGAAAGATTCATCGATATTAGGAGAAACTTAGCCAGACCTCATACCAGTTCAATTAATTTGAAATCCCTATTTAGCTAAGCCTATCCCAAGATTATCAAACCTTAAGGTTCTCAATGGAACGAGGACGTACTTCCTTATGGAAAACCAACACTTGAAATAGGAATTAGTAAACCAAGCCTGTTGCTAAATGTCTAATTATCCAGAGTAAGTGAGAAGCTCCTATATGTTTAAAAGTTAGGTAGCCTTAGGTAAACTCCCTTAACTCTTAGAAGTCCATACCTGAATTGGACCAACGAAGATTCAGCCTTGACTAATCACAGCAGTTAGACTTTCCTTTTAGTGGTACCACATCCAACGTGACACACTAAGTATTAGCACATATATAAGTAACTAGAATAAGCAAACTTAGTATAGTGGACCTGACGTACATCATTGTAACAGGAATCAAATAAGGACTTAAGCAACATTTAGCAGTAGAGGTTTAAAATCCAAACTTTCTCCCTAAACCACTAGTCGCCTAGTGCGAGACAGGAACCCTTAGGTACCCAGAAGTTTGACAGATAGTAAATCTCTAGTAACCATACAAGCCACCAAGCTAATCTATAGAACATTATCATCAAACAATTAGAAGTTAACAACAGAACCTTACCAAGTAGGTTTAACATGCCTTGCATCAAAAACTAGAAATCCCCTTTCTGGAAATACCGTACCTAAGGATACACATTAGATATCATTACCCTATGTTCCTAGATTAGAAACTCAATATAGTTAACCTGTTAGATATCTCAGCAAAAGAGACTTCAAGATGAACCACATAAGTTAAGAGAAACCAAGAATAGAACACAAGCACATTCCAATACTCCTTCCATGTCATTTTATTAGATTATCCTCTAGAACACCTACATCTTGTATTCTCTTACCGTGAACCTATTAAGTAAACACCTAAGATTATTCTTTCAGATATCAGTGACTTGGATTAACCTATCATTGATCACCAGTAGTCGCATCAGATTAAGTTTAGTTGGTATAACCGTTAAGTATTACCGTTAGCACTACTAGTTGCCGAGTCGATCCGTAATTACCTTGTCATTATATAGCTTAGAGACCGGAAGCTCAGTTTCATATTGGGATTGACCTTTTTCTAAACGTATTCAAACCTCCGAACCAGTTAGTTGAGAAATCAGTAGTGATGGTTAAATCATACATGGGAGTTGCCATCCAGTCATCATTAGATTTGTAGTATGTAGTAGAAATCTGCTAGCTAACCAGTTCAAGGCTTAGACACAATCAGCCGTCTCTATCAAAGCTTTAGTATCAAACCGTAGGAGACATGTCCTGAAGAATGTAACGTCTGAGAGACCGTACTAGAGACAATAAACACCTAGATCAGTCTTCCAGCCATATATATACATATTACTTACCCAGGGAAAGGAGAATTAAGTGTAAGTTAATTCCACCAGACATCAACAACCTCAACTATTTCAGCACCTGTCAGCTGAGAGATTATCAAACAGAGTTAAACCTCCCTGTGAGACTTAGCTAGCTAGAAGCCTGAGTAAAGACTTTATTGTCCTAGCCTGAAAGAAATAGGAAGTAGAACTGTAGAGTATAGGTCTGAACCCAGAAGGAGACCAATCATCAGTTACATTTGTATACTCGGACCTTCATTTAGCCGTCGAGTCGAGCCGAGCAATGTTCTATTCCACGTCCGTAGTCCTTGGAACACTATGAACGTGTATTCACCCTAACTTGCCTGAAGTAACGCATCAGACGCATATGATTCCTTGTGTTTAAAGCTGCCTGTCAATCAAGTACGTCACGCAAATCCTAATCAGATGCAGCTACCCAAACTTACCGATGTCAGCCAGTCGCGCGGATTTCGTAAAGCATCACTCTTAAGTAGTCTTACTCTATGTTTTCAGTCTTTCAGCTAAGCTGTTAAGCAACTCCTTCGTATTCGTGGAAATCAGTTGCTCCTAAGGATCCACGAATAGCTTCCAATTCAACTCTCGGTTGTTAATTGGTCGGTTAAGTAATAACCTCATCTGTTCTGACATAAATGACGTCGCTCAGTGTCAGCAAGTCATTTGGACTTCGTACAATTCAAACCATATAACCGGTGTTCTCAACTTAGTTGGTTGACCGTATTCGTCGGAACCTTCCAGCCAAATTCAGAGTTAAGATCATAGTTAATTCCAATTCTGAGAAATTCAGTCGCTCTAACGACACCAGTATTGAGAATCCGAGCCTTTCAATTCCTTCCAAAACTCATGATTAGGTTATCGTGTTGATTTATAGTGTCTCTGCCGTATGTTCGACCATTCAGCCTTGTCTATCGTAACCTTGTGAGACTATGTGTTAAGCCTGAGTAACTTGACCCGGATACTCCGATTCTAAGCCTAGACCTCTTCAGCCAGTTCACCTGAGTGAATGAATTAATTACTCATTAGGGTAATGATTCATGTTAAACGAATTTGTACTGTTATCATAAGGATACGTCGGTTAGTTCAGCCTACCGTCTTAAGCTTTGCCAACCTTTTCAGCCTGAGTAATACAAGAGCAAATCCAGAGTGTTCAATTAGCCAAGTATGGAACCCGACCGATTAGACAAGCCTCGTGCAATACATATCAGCGAAGGACCTTGAACGAGAATGACCCTAACTCCAAGAGATAATCTGAACCTAAGTGCATACGCATGTTGGAAGTACAACTTGATCACTGTGTTGGGCCAGGATGGATTAAATTGTAAGTGAGATTTTATCGGACAACTATAGGTTCGTCTGCGGGCGAGTCTGACTCGTTTGCAGAAGAGTCGGTAGTGTTTAGACAATTTTCCACTCGTTTTATATTTAAATCGATCCTGGAGTAGTAGACGACACCGTGGTACAGATGTACAGACGACGTGTTATGCAAGAAGGTGATCGGAAAGGAAAAACGTCTGTAGAAGGACTGATCTGAATGATGCCCATCAGAGCGCGCAGTTTTGACCCCTAGTTAAGTGTGTACCAACCGAGCCAGACACCGACCTTCTAAGACAGTGAGGTACTGGGAAACGATGTTGAACGTAGTAAAAGAAGCTTAACCGTAGTAGAAGTAGAAGAGTATGAGACTAAACTAAGGTAGCATGGCGCTGCTAGAAGGTGACATTGAGTACTCGAATCAGAATGCACAACACTGGAACCTTTAAGAATGTAAGGATAACCTTTGGCCAGTAACCCCTGAGAGAGGAAAGTTTTATTCCAAAGGATTGTGCACCTTAAACCGAAGAATGGACGAAGTGTAGTTCCAGACGCAAATCTAAACAACCTACTCTGTTGTGGAATGAAAGAATCCTGAATTTCGAGGACCTTATCAGATCCTTCGACGCGTCGGTCCTGTAGCCTATCAGTTAGCTCTTCCTCCATCTATGTCAGGGTTACACGACGTGTTTCATGTATCTCAATTACGGAAGTATATTCCTAATCCTTATCAGCCAGTGGAACTTGAACAAATCGATCTCCAGCCAGATCTAGCTTATCAGCCGGATCCAGTTCGGATTGCTGAACGTGATGCTAAAATACTTCGGAACAAGAGGATTCCAATTGTCAAAGTTGAATGGGCTCAGTCTCCTGACGGTGAATTCACGTGGGAACTGGAGTCAGACATGCGGAAGAGTTATCCGTACTTGTTTTCGAGGTAAAATTCTTAATTTCGAGGACGAAATTTCCTTAAGGGGGGTAGGTTGTAATATCCCACATTCTAAATTACCTAATTAATTTTAATTAGAGCTATCGCCTAATTTTCTAAATTAATTAGTGGTGTTAATTAAATAAATCATGGGATTAAATTGTATTATGTGTGAGCTAGTAACTTCAAATTAAATCTAGGCTACACAATTAGTACTTTAAAACCTACTTTATGATTAATTAACTTAAGCAAATTCAATCTTCCCTCTTATGACTCACCTCTATGACTCATGTTTCCACCCACTTCATTTTGAATCCTAGGGCCAACACCTCACTCATGCAATGAGTCATTGTTCCACTCACTCTCAATCCACTAACTAGCATGCAACTAAGCTTCACTCATTCATTGTTTTTCACTTCATAAATCTGAAAACAATACTCCCCACTCTCTCTTCTCTTCCACGCCCAAAAACAACAACAACTTCCTATCACCACTTCTTCACCCAATAGAAACACATGCAAGGCAAGAGTGAAACAAAACCGCTACTGTTGAAACACCAGAGAATAACACTATAAATACACCTCTACATTCCACTGAATCATCATCAATCAAGCCTCAAATTCGTAGTTCAATTATAAGGGTTTCAAAGTGTCAAAATTCCAAAAACATCAAGTCAGTTCGTGGGTTGCTAGGGAGGTTGCAGTAGCTGATTTAGTAGAGCCCAGAGGCGTGCTAAAGCTTCATTTACCAGGTGGGTTCTTAAGTTTAGTTAGTTAGATTTCCCAAATTACAAAACTTTGCATGTTAACTTAAGATTAGGGAAATTGTTGTGTGAGAGGAGTTAGCTCCCAAATTCCTCTCCATTCTGTTCTATATTATATACATTGTATAATGGCATGACTTAGAATGAGGATTGTAGGTGTTAAAACTGTTAAAATGTGATTTTTCGTAAAACAGGGCAGGTTCTGAGTGAACTCGCCACAGCGAGCTCAGGGCGAGCAATCATGGCGAGCTGGGTTCTTCAGGCTGATGAACCTCGCCCTGGCGAGTAACAACTCGCCGAGGCGAGCGGAATTGGTTCAGGACCTATAATTTCGCCATGGCGAGCTGCCCTTCGCCACAGCGAGCTTACACAGAACATGACCTGTAACAACTCGCCATGGCGAGTGACAACTCGCCAGGCGAGCTTGACAGTACAGCAGCTTTTTCTGATTTTTGTAAATTACCTTCAACACTCGTTTTAGATCCTCATCTAAGTTGAATATACTTGCAGTAGCACAATTATATAATGTTATACAGTATGTTAATCACAGACAAACTTAGGGTATAACATAGGGAATTTAGAAATGCATGTTCCCCGGGATTTGGTAAACTCATGGTAGTAATAACTCAATTTAGTATCAGTCAAATAAGAGCGAATTATATCGCACTATGGACTCCCAATGGGATAATCCATTAGGTTATGACTATGTGAGCTTCATGCCGTGACCGAATCGGTTGACGGATATGGCAGGCCTCTGAGACCTGCTCACCTCAGAGTGTCCTAGTGTTAAAATGAATAAGATATGTTTCTGTGTTACACATTTATTTATGCTTATGATTTATGATAATATGTTAGTATGTATGACTGATTAGGTTTCCCCCGGTGTAGTCACCTTAGGAGGGTAGTAGGACTCACTGAGGCTTAGTAGTCTCACCCCACTCCAAACCATTTTTTTTAGGTAGACAGGTTAACCGGAGCAAGGACCAGGACGGAGCTGATGATTGGAGCTGAGCTTGATTCATCAGACTTGAAGATTGTAGTCTTCATCTTTGTTTTAGTCTTATTCTGTTTATCTTAAAACCTTATTGATTCCGCCGTATTTTTTTTTTTTATTCATCGGTTACATTGTATCTGAAACAAGTTGTATCTTGTTTAATTAAATTCAGAAATTTATTTGTACTCAGATTCCATTATGTATGTCTCGACTAAATATTCTAGGTATTTTAGTTGGGGCGTTATAATCTCCCAAAATAACCATTTTCTGGAAACCCTAGAAATCTGATTGCAAAATCGAAAATGAAAAAGAAAGAAGAGGGAAATAGCAGTTATACCTGGTTACTAAGGGACGGTTACCACTTGAAAAGAACGTGGTTGGCGGGAAACTCGCGAAAGAAATGGAGAGCGGTTACTAGGAAGTTACAAAGAATTTCCCGTAACGCAAGAAAATGAAGAGCAAGAGAAAAATTTCTTCAAGTGTTCGATTGGAATGGAGAAAACAATGAAGGAAGGGCAACGTATATATAAGATCAAAGCATCGGTTGAGAAAATAAGCGTCGATTGAAAAATTAAATTTGAAAAGTCGAAACGTTTCGAAAAAGTAAAGTATTGCGATGACTGACGCGTGTCTTGAGGCAAGCTGCAATCTCGACCACATCAGTATCACGCCTAAAGGCGAGACGAAGTATAAAAGGCGCAATTTTTCGTTAGAAATAAAAGCTTCATTGATCACGGAATAAGAAATACAACATTGAAGGAAATAGAAAACACAAAATACAAAGGTCCCAAGGTACAATGCAACTAAAAAAGTAGGAAATCCAAAACACTAAGAAAGGAAACTACTCAAGCGACAGCATAGGCCGCTGGGACGGTATCAGCCTGCAAGTCTTCGATCTCACTCTTGTACTTTTTGGTGACCTCCAAATCAGGGCAAATTTTGTCTTGGTCATCATGCAATCTATCCACTTTCTCCCTAAGGCGAGCCAAGGAAGAACGGGTCCTAATGAGCCTAGCCACGTCGTACTCGATATCCAATTGAAGGTTCCTTTTCCTCTTCATCAATGGACGGAGTTCCTTCTCCAGTATCTCAATACGGTTTTCAACGGCCTCTTCAATAGATAGGTTAAGGTACAAAGATTCTTCTTGCAGATCAATGCTATCCTTGGTGACAGATATTTTCTTATCTAGCGTATCCTCAAGAACGGTATAGCAATCGAAAACTGCGTTGGTGGTTTCAATAAAAGCAGCATCCTTCTCCAACCTCTTTGGACAATTCCAAGGCCAGTTCCAAGAAGACTTTCTGCTCGTCAGTTAGGCGCCATTTGTAATCATTAGGCTCTTCAACATAACTCTGGAACTCCCCCATATTGTCCAAAAGATCCTCAATATTCTCCTCGGCTTTATCCCCCACTCGCCTAATAGCAGGCATGGCAGGCAATTCTAACACAGGGATGGTGTTATCCATATTTGGAAAATAGCAAAGACACTGAAGTTAAAAGATATTAGGAAGATCTGAGCAAGAGTCCAGATCCTAATAAGGGTTATTTATAATGAAACGACGATACGCACGAAGGCAAGCAGTGGGCGGTTACCCCCCACGATCACCACGATCATAGCGTCCATTATCATCACCACTTCGCCTCTTTGAGCCTCGTGCTTGGGGGGCTGTGGACTGGACAAAGGCCCAAAAATAAATGCTATAGGCCCAATGATCGAATGGCCCAATTGCACAACCCACTAAATTCAAATAAGCAAACTTGGCGGGAAAGCAAGGCAGAGGCGACACGCCTAGGGGTGCTCAAATCCAAACCAATCCAAATAAAAACCGCAAACCGATCCAAAAAAACCGAAAACCACAAAAAACCGAATATTTTTGGATGTGTTTGGATGTTCTTTTTGTGAAAACCGCTGGATCGGATCGAATTTTGGATTGATTTTTCAAAACCGATCCAAACCAAACCAAACCGCATATATATTTTTTAATACTTATTTAACTTTTTATTAGTATGATATATTGCATTAATATATTAATTATTGATTTTTATTTTCTCAATAATACTTATTAGTTCAACTTAATGTATTTCGTTTTGCTATTTCATATATATCAAATATAATTGATAATTTTCATTGCAAAATATTAATTTTTAATATATTATATATTGTGTTTTACATCAAATATATTATTTTAACGTGTCATTGTAATATTAATATTTAATTAAAAAATTTCAATTTGTAATTTGGATATCCAAAAACCGATCCAAATTAAACCGCACAAAATTGGATCGGATTGGATCAAATTTTTTTTTATTTAGTCATCCAAAACCGAACCGCAATTAATATTAACTTTGGATCGGATGGATTTTTGCCTCAAAACCGATCCAAACCGAACCGCGAGCACCCCTAGACACGCCACATGGATGGCGCCCTCGCCTCAGGTACAACTACCCCTGTGAAGACCCGGCATGTGTATCTCGCCATATATGGATGTAACCACCCTCTATTACCACGATCACCACCGAAACAGGAGCATAACCACCCATCACCACCACGTGGGAGACAGAGGAGGAAGAAGAAACCGCCTCGATCATGGGGTATCCATGATCGTGGTACTCCATAACTGTTACCTATAGAAGTCTATAAATAGGAGCTTATGCTTCATTGTAAAGGGTTTACATTTTTTCCATGACATAAGAAATTTCTCATTTCTCACATACGACTTATTTATTTTAGCACCCCCCTTATTTGTTCACCAGAACAACTATCAACAGGTCAAGGATACATGGACTCACAATCAGGGAGCCACTCATCAAAAGCTCAAGAAAACTCTTGCCTCCCTGCACAGATAGGGTAGTAAGAGGTTTGACATCATTCCTAAAAGAATTAAGACTATACAAGAGGACCTCCTCCATCTAAAAAACCAGAATGGTCCACAAAATTTGACTGATCAAATTAGATACAAGGAATTTGAGCTTGATGACCTCCTGGAGAGTGAGGATTTATGGTGGGAACAGAGAGCTAGATCCATGTGGTTACAACAAGGTGACAAAAACACTAAGTACTTCCACATGAGGGCTAACCTGAGAAGACAGAAAAATAAAATAGAAGTTATAACTGATGCTCATGGTCACTGCTACTATGAGAGGGATAAGATTGAACAGGTGTTTATGGAGCATTTTTAGCATCTATTTTGTTGAGGTTTTATATGTTGGCTACATTTTTCAAAAAATATATCTTACTCAGATGTTGGACTAGATGTGGTAACATGTGAGTACAACATTTGTGCTATGTTTTCGCGTCTTTGGGATGTTTTATTTTCACGCACAATCTTTTGAAGATTTCATTGAAGAATTGTTTTGCCCTAGCGTGTACACTAAGACGCGCATGTGTTCCCAGAATCTTCATAAGGCGGTTTATGTGTTACTTGTTCCTTAAGATTTTCATAAAATATTTGGTTTTAAAATATAGTTTGAAGATTGCTGGAGTAAATATAAAATATCAAGATGTAGTCTTTTAGGGTTTCGTGTCTTTGTAACCCTTGTGCTTTATTTATGAGCCACTCTTTTGTCATCTCGATATTAGAGTTGGACTGTGTTTTGAGTTGTAATTTGTGATCGTCTCCTTAGCTTTGAAGTACGGAGATTGGTTGTATCTTGTGTAACACTCTAAGCCTTTAGGTACGAGTGGTCTAGCTTCTAGGAGTGTGTCTCCATTATTGGTTATTGATTGTAAACAGTGTTGTCTGTACTGTTGTGAGGAGAAGTGAGCGGAGGTTCTCATATCTAAGAGTTCCTAGGTAGAATTAGCACGGGTAGTGTTTAAGTGAGAAGTTGTAAATGGAGGAGTTTAACGGGGCATGTATGAACTTGTTGCAGATAGAGAAGTTGTCAAATTTTCTTTCCGATCTATAAAAAATTTTCCTTTCCAATTCATCCCAATTGAAATTTTATTCTGTTTTTTATTAGCAAACCATTGCTAGATTTGATGAATTCAAGGGGTGATGTTGTTAATATATCTTTCAACGAATCTTTAAGAGAGTGGAGAGATTGTGGTTTTGCAAAAAATTGCAGTTGGTGGAATAAACACAGAAAGATGAGAATGGGAGAGAGGAATCGTGGCTATAATTGTGTGCAGAAAGATACACATACATGTTGCCATTTTTATTTCAAACACATCTAAACCTTTAATTATTTTTTATTAAATCTAATGGTATACATAAGTGGTCCATCGGTGAACCACTTGTTTGATGGTTTACGTTAGATGCCACCAAACAAACCACTTTGTTATTTTTACCCTGAACTACGGAATTTTGATCCTTAACAGGTACGTAGTGCAAAGGACCTTGCTTCTTCCCAAATCAAAAATTAATAAAAAATATATTATTTTCTCATCTCCCCAATCATTTACAAACAAACATATTTTAACACAAAAATACATATATTACAAGAGGTTCCTGTAGAGTACTACAGATACTTAGGGTGCTAATACTTTTCCTTTGTATAACTAACCCCCGTAGCTTTGATATCTAAAAACTGCATCATTTAATCGCTTCATCGCTTCTTTAAATTTTGCATGTTATTTTACGGGTTTATTCGATCTTTTCTCCTTGCCTTGGATAAATTAAAGTTCGGTGGTAAATCATTATTTTTGAGAACCAACGCTAAGCAATAACTATGGCGTCCGAAAATCACTGCGACAGACACCTATTTTATTTTAAATTATTTTGTAAATAAAGTTTTTTTTTCTAATAATTTATTTATTAAAAAATTCGGGATGTTACAAGTATCACTTCCACTTGTGATAAGTTATTTAATCATTATATATTTGCAACATCATGTTCTTCTTTGTGAAATTTGATATTGTTAGCTAGAACTTGTTTTTTTACAAATGATGAAAGCAAAAACTCATTCAATTGGCATGATGAAAGAATATAAATGACTTTAAAATAAATATACATAGATGTACTTACAAAGGTCAAATGATCATTTACATGAGGTAGAAGGTTAAATAAAATTGTCCTTTTGATGTAATATGCTTCCAAAAGTCAAATGATCATTTGCAGGAGGTATAAGAACTAATTTGATAAAAATAATATTTTGAAAATGGTTTCTTGCAACTCCTAAATGCTATACATTTTTTAATTTCTCTAAATCGAGTCTGTGGGGAATTTTCACATTATAAAATGATCAAACAATTTTCTGTTTTCAAGAAAGAAAAAAAGTTGTATGTGTATTCGAAGTATAAAAAACATGACTAAATTTCTCAAATTGGTGTATGCTATGATTCTCCTCCTTTTCATATTTCTTGTTGTGACTAATGCCATGAATGCGAGTAAGCCAATTTTTCTTTTTAATTTATTCTTTACTTTATTACATAATTTTTCATCTCCTTTGAGTAACACTCTTGAATATTTTACATCCAATCATTTTGTCTAATTACTTTTGATATTGATTATCCAGGTGAACGGTGTATTCCTCCTGAAATCCCTATGTGCAATTTGCAAGGGTGTTACTGTGGGACATGGGAAACACCTGTTTAAAAATTTAGAAGGAAAGTGATAAAGAGTTCAATTAGAATTAATTAAATAATTTAGATATTTTAGTTTTATCTTTTCTTTAGTTGTTTTTTTTAATGTTTTCATTAGAATAGATTCAATTATATGTTTTAATTATTTGGTTGTTTATTGGGTTTTGGCCTAGTCCCCCAATGTTTGCAATTTCTCTTATTTTTCATTTAATTAAATTTAAATAGACATCTATGTCTTTTTTTTTTACTCAAATAAACTCAACTCATTTCATTAAGTAATTGTTGCTCAATACAAAGAGGAATCAAATAGAAAAAATTGCACCTAAACCAATAATTGACCACTTAAGCTAACAAATATACAATCGAATTCGTTTGACGGTTCACAAACTTTATCTCAAAGGTGTAATGTGGACTTAATAAACTCTTAATACTAGACTAGATATAAGCAAGCTAAATTCTGATTGTCCACCATAATTTGCATGAATTGCTTGTACCACTTGTGAGTCACTCTAAAAAATTACTTTCTCCATATTCATTTGTATGGCAGCTTGCACAGCTAGACATCTATGTCTTTTATTAAAAAAAAAGTTTTGCTAAACGATGCTCCGGAATACTCTTTAAAGATTTCATTTAAGAAAATAATTTATTCAAAAAATTAAACATTCCAATTCCCAAAGAGGTTTGAGGGGTTTCATTTAAGAATTTCATTTAAGGATTTTGAGGGGTTTTTGTTTTCGTAATATAAAATTCTCCTAATATTAGGTAACTCAAAAATCATAGTGAATAAAGATTTTGGAAGGGGCATTTATAATAAATGATTTATTTATTTCTTTATAAAAACTTCCTTTCAAAAATGTGAAAGATTTTTCTATTATTTTCTCTAATTTTCTTCTCCTAAAGTCTTTTTCCATCCCTTTCAAACTCTCAAACTGATACTCGGTTCAAAAACCCATGTTTCAAATCACTAAAATTTCAACCATGATCTATGTTTCAATCATGATATATAATTATTGGCAATACAAATAAACTTTAACACAACAATATTTTTTATTTAACTTATACAACACTTAAAAATTAATTAAAATGTGGCAAAAACCAAAAGTCGGGGGCTAAACTTTTTTTTTTAAGGGCCTAAACTAGTCATGGCATTGGGGTGGGGCGGGATTTTTCCCTCTCCAAACCAAAATTCATAAAGTTTGAATTTTCCCAAAGTCGTCTCAATTTTGAACGGGGATAAAAAAATATAACCCCAAACCTAACGGAGATTGGATATCGAGACGGGGTTCGGGTATCCCCATTACGCCTCTTCCCACATGAATTTGGATTACATTTTAGTATTTTCTTATTAAAAAAAGAAGTTAAAAGTCCAAAATTATTTTGTTTCAACGATTATTTTTTAAATAAAGAAAAAAAAAATAGAGAAAATAGTTTGATTAACTCAAATTATGTTGGAGTAAGCCCTAAGAGCCAATCTATTTTCATAGTATTTGCTTTAGGAGTTTGAATATAAATATGGCATTTCTTTATTATGTTTGTAAGGTTGCAAAATAATGAAGTCCCTAGAATAGAAAGTCCGTTTAATAATTAAGTGTGACTTAATCATGAGATAATATTAAACATAAGGACACTATTCTTAAAGTATCCGTAGTCGAGCTTTAAGGTAAAGGGGATAACCTTAAAGCATAAAGACTATTATGAAGATAGACTGATGATCACATCTCATGGATCATGGGATAAGGAGTTATCAAGTCTTGACGTAGGTATAAATATTAGGAGTAATATTTATACTGGATTGACCCGCTATGAGAGTACTACATGCAAAGTTATGCAAAGTGTCATAAGTTACTCTCATGGTGATAATGGTGTAAACCGCCCTTAGACCTGAAACCACTTTGTACCCTAGATGGGGAGTGAAGTACTTTGTTGCTGATCTAACGTTATCCGTAACAGGATAATTATAAAGGCAGTTGATGGGTACTTTACGAAGCATGCTGAGGGACAGTAGTGACCTAGATGGAATTTGCCAATCCTGCATAACAGGATAAATGTCATGGGCCCAATATTGAACTGGACAAAGATGACACCAAGTATGCTTTGTGTTCAATATAGACATAAAGGGCAAAGGGGTAATTATACACGCATATATTATCACTAAGGTTATGTTATGATCACATGTTAATTTCTCATAACTTGGGTAGCAATGATGTGTTGCTAGATACCGCTCATTGTTTATTATATTAAATAAAGGATTTAATATAATTGCCAACGTTATGGAAACCTACAAGGGTCACACACATAAGGACAATCTAATATTGAGATAAAAAGGGAACACCGTAAGGTACGGTGTATGTGCAATGTGATAAGGGTATCACGGTAATTTAAATGAGCAAGAACACCATAGGTTATGGTGGGAGGGTGTGCACATGAGTAATATTACTCATGGGGGGTGCGCGCCCTAGTTCCTTGTTTCTTATTGGGCTTTGCCCAATAAGAGATATCTTGGTGCCCAAGACAAGAGTTGTCTTAATGCACAAGACAAGAAATATCTATAAATAGAGACCTCTTGTCATTGCTCAAAACACACCAAAAGCACAAGAATATTTTAGAATTGGTATTCCAAAATAATTCTCTCTCTCTTTCTCAATATTCTTGCATAGCCTTCAAACATAAAGGGCTAGCACTCTATTGAAGGTGATTGTTCGTGTGGACTAGCTAGAGGCGTTGTTCTTCGTCATCAACGCTCGTGATCAGTCCGGTTCGTGATTAAAGTGTTGATCAGCCACCGTTCGTGAAAGAAAAGAAAAGGATATTCAACAAGAGGTAAAATCCTAAACACAAACTCATGCTCATTCGTAAGGATCATTAAAGGAAAATTTTATATTCCGCTGCTTTACTATTACTATTTTCCTTCAAATTAAAGATAAAAAATAAACATATGAATGTAATTTAAGATATTGTATAAGGGTTTCTAATTTAAAAGAGGTAAAATCTAATTTTAATATAAGCGGGGCGGATTCGAAGACGGGTTCGGGGTGAGTATCAATGTCCCCATTACCCACCCTAACCCCGTCTTTTGAAATCGGGGAAAACCCAAAACCAATCAACTCAGATTTTCCCCGTCAAAACGGGTAGGGTTTGGGCGGGTACTCGCGGATATGAGTTTTATTGCCATGCGTCCTAAACTTTAGGCAACGCGTTGGTAACAGTTTTCAAAGTGTGGTCTTTGTGGCCATTGCATATTCTCTTAGATCGGGGTTCTTTACATATGCCGACAGAATTTAGAAAACCTCTGTCTTAAACACGTGAACATTACATGGTTTTGAACACTGTCTTCGGGCCACCCGTTTTTTGACCAGCTTTCGGCCATAGTTGCACAAACATTTTTTTTTGTTATTAACACTGATGATTTCTAGGGGAATGGCGTATGCATAAGTAAAGTCCGACTAAGAATGGTGCCTGTCAGAAATATAGAACTTGAATTCTCCCGAACGATTCATCTTACAAGGAGTTCATTAAACAGTTGAGTCTCAATTTGGTTTTTAAAAAAAATCATATAATTTTTGATATATTTAATCCAATAATAATTTCCTTTTATGCATAAATATATTGTCATATCAATATCCTACATCTATATCCTACTACTAACTTAAATTTACATCATTCAATACTATTATTATCCTTTTAGGATTTCTTTTATCTATCATGAAAAGCTAACAAATAAACAAAATTATAACGAAGGGTCGATAATAAAGAAAAAATCATCTTCGAAAGGAGGTAAATGTAAGTGCAGCTTTAAATCATAAGATCTCCACTGTTTTGGATAGGGACATTGTTCTCTCACCTTAAATTTTCACTATATCAAAAAATGATCTCTAATGATCACCGATACTTTGATGTGAGCCACTTATAAAGGCCAAATGATCATATACGCTAACTAAGGACTAATATGATACATCAATGTACCTAAAAGACATTTAATAAGAATTAAGTTTTTGAAAAGGGTTTCTTGCAACTTCAAAATACTACAAATTATATCATTAATTAATGTACATCCAGCGTGGAGAATTTTCACATTATAAAGTGATCAAATAATTTTCTATTTTCATTAAAAGAAAAGTTAGTATTTTGTCGATTATATGCAAAGTGAAAAAAATATGATCAAATTTCTCAAATTAGTTTATGCTATGATTCTTCTCATTTTCCTCTTTCTTGTTGTAACCGAAGGCGCCAATAGTAGTAAGTCCATTTTTTTATTATCATATCTTTTTTAAATTATTACTATTCTATAGCATACACAATCTTTCATATTTTTTAGAAACGTACTTTTAATTAATCTTGTTTTATATATCACATAATTTTTCTTGATTTACTTTGGACATTAATTTTCCAGGTTATGAGTGTATCCGTCCTCAATTCATGATATGCAATTTGCGTGGGTGTTTCTGCGGGACATGGGAGAATACTTAAGTCTAAAAGTAATGCTTTGAATATAATGTTAATTATATTATGCAAGTTTAATTTGTATCCTTTGTTTTCATTTTAAAAAATAGGAGAGAAGTAGTAATTAGCAATACCACATTATTACAATTACCTATTTAAATAAACAAAGTATTTGCGACAAGTGATGTTCAATAGAATCAATCAAGATCGAGATTGGAGATTGAAATCTTTGAGAGATTTGATACTCGCAACAAGGGATCTTTGAAAGATTTGAGAGCAAGTTTGGAGATTAGTCTTTGATTGAAGATCAAAGTTCAAGGTTTAGAGGATATTGGAGACTGACTCAATTTGTGATTTGTATTGTTTTCTCTAACCTTGTGTATAAACTCATTCAAACTATATTCTTTTTTAAATAAGAGTCTAAATCCGCTTATTGAGAATTGGGGGGTGACACACCGAACAAGCGAAGAGGAGAAATCCGGGAACTCCATAAACAAATTTATGGTGTTTTTTAGTTTTTCTTAATTGCTTTATTGTATATTTTTTATTAATTGCTTTAGAATTTGAGTGTTCAATTAGTGTACAAGGTTGCATTGAAACTTGCACACCAAGTGTTCAATTAGTCAAACATATACGAACATATATTATGTCAAAGATAGAGTTGACATTGCCTCTACATCAAATGCGGCTTATACTTTGAAAAAGACACTTGAAGCTTCCTTGATATATTTATCTAAAGCGTCAAGAACGCAACACAAATAAAAAATTAAAACTAAATTCTGTTAGTTTAGTGTTGAATTGAAATATTGGGCGCACATGCAAACTTTGCAAAGCTACATTTGCACCCAAAATTGACTGATTCTTTTCATACATATGAAGAGTTGACATTTTAACTTGTTGCTGCTACTCACGGGAAATAAAGATAGAAAATAAATACAATTTAACCGATAATATTTCTTTTGACCGGATGAACAAATAATATGTGTAGTGCCATTAGTTTTATAATATCTTTCACGACAAATATGCAACGTTACTTACTGTCTTTGATATTAATTTCTACATATGGCTTATATAATATTGTTTTTTACGGCCATATGGTTGATATAATATTATAGATAGATGAATATTTTTCTTTTTTGACGAAAGGATCTTATAGCATTTCATTAATTAAAATGTGTTCAATACAATTTGGTACATCGACCAAAATCTGGAAACTAGCTGATAATGTGGCCGTCGTAGCTAAGTTATGGGCAACCTCATTTGTTTGTCTCCGCACAAACTCTACACTAGAGTTATTATAATAATTGGAGAAAATAATTTTACAATGATCCATAAGAACACCAAATTCAGAATAGTCTTGAGCTAAAGAATGGAAGCTATCAACCACTCTCTTTGAGTCCAACTTAAAATCAACAGGTCCACTCAGTTTTAGCTAAAATGAAAACACCATGTTCGTCTCTGATACACATACCAATACCAACTCTGTTAGAGTTAGTCGGGAATGAGGCATCTATATTGCATTCCACACGTCCAGTCATCGGTTTACGCCAAGCTCTCACCACGGTAGTCTTCGGTGCCGAATCCGGTTTGGACGTAACAACGTGGACTGCTTTCCATTCATGCAACATATTAATAGCACGAGAAAACACAAAATTTTGAGCATCAGTTACATTGTTCCATATTTGATTATTACGTTGCTTCCAAATGCTCCACAAAATACATGCAAACACCGCCGAGTCATCCTTCGACAACTGCTGTAGAATCTGATACATAATTGATTGAATGTTGGTATTGTTGTTGGTAGCATTTGACACAACCTGTAAAAAGCCAGCCATATTCCACACATTTTGGCTACTTGGGCACTTAAAAAATACATGCTCACTATCCTCATTATCTATGTTACACAAAGCACAGACTTGCACACAATCCACTCCTTTATCACGCAACCGGACACGAGTCGGTAAACATCTTCAACAAATACGCCAAATCAAATTTTTAACTTTTGGCTGTGCTTTAATATTCCACACCAAATTCCAATTGTCGTTAACACGCAAATGAGAGGTATCAATGAGCTCTTGTACGCAAAGTCTATAAGAACTTTTAAAAGAATAATCACCTTTGCTTTCACCACGCCAAAGTCGTCTATCATCAACGATTGGAGGATAAAGAGATGTAGCAAGGATTCTAGCTACTAAATGTTGATCAAACATAGACGATATACGGTGAACATTCCACTCCTTAGAATCATTCTCCATAAGGTCAGAAACTGTAAAACCAGAATAAAGCAAATCATTATCATTAACTGGTTCAAGAGGGAGAGCATCAACAAGCCAATTTTCATTCCAAAGTGGAATATTATTACCATTCCCAATTCTCCATCTGCAACTTGCTCTAAGAATAAATTTAGAGTTGCAAATGCTCCTCCAAACAAAGCTTGGATTATGTCCAAGACTAGATTCAAGAAATTCACCGTTTGGAAAATATTTAGCCTTATATAATTTAGCAATAAGAGTGTTGGGAGTAGTCATAATACGCCAACCTTGTTTACCTAACATAGCAAGATTGAAGGCTGGAAGATTTTTGAACCCCGTCCCTCCGTCATTCTTATGCATAGACAATTTATCCCAGGACAACCAATGAATGCCTCTTTTCTGAGCTCTAGAGTGACTCCACTAGAAGGAGTTCAACATTTTTTCAATCTCATCACACAGTGAAGAAGGAAGGGTGAATATACTCATAAAATAGGTCGATATAGATTGAAGAACCGATTTAATGAGTACTTCACGTCCTGCTTTCGACAAACATTTGCTACTCCAAGAGTTAATCTTCTTCCAAATTCTCTCTTTGATGAAGTTAAAAGTAGATTTTTTGCTTCTACCAATCATGGATGGCAGACCCAAATATTTACCTGTACCAAGGACAGTTTGAACACCAAGAATATTTGAAATGTGATTTTGATCTGCTGCACTTACATTATGACTGCAAAAGATCTCAGACTTCTGAAAGTTAACAGCTTGCCCAGAGCTCTTTTCGTAGGTGGTGAGTATATTTTTCCTTGTTTCTGCTTCATTACTATTAGCTCGAAAGAATAAAAAACAATCATCAACAAACAGAAGATGTGAAACAATGGGAGCGTTCCTACAAATCTTGATGCCGTGTCAATCGCCTCTGGCTTCTGTATTTCGAATGAGAGCTGATAAACCCTCTGCACATATAATAAAAAGATACGGCGATAGCGGGTCTCCTTGTCGAAGGCCTCGGCTGGGATTAATGGATTCAGTCACATTATCGTTGACCAACACTGAGTAGTCTACTGTCTCAACACAAAGCATGATCCAATTAACCCACTGATTCGAGAAACCCATCTTTAACATAATGCCTCGGAGATAATTCCATTCAATTCTGTCATAGGCTTTACTAATATCGAGCTTGAGAGCCACATCTCCTACCTTGCCTTTGGTCTTAGTTTTCATATAATGGATGACCTCAATAGCAACCATAATATTATCTAGTATGGATCTTCTTGGAACAAAACAGGATTGGCTAACCGAAATGCATTTATCAAGAATGGTCTTCAGTCTACTAGCTAGAACTTTGGCCATCAATTTATAAGTAATATTACAAAGAGAAATAGGACGCCAATCTTTCATAGAGACTTGAGTTTCACCTTTAGGAATAAGAGCGATGTTGGTTAAATTCAAGCTGGCTGGAAAAGACCCTGTTGTAAGCCAATTACAGCACTGCTGAAAGATCTCTTACCCACAGATAGGCCAAAACTGCTGGAAAAAACCTGGATTAAAGCCATCTGGTCCCGGGCACTTGTCAGGCTTCATAGAAAAAATAGCTTCCTTAAACTCTTCTATCACAAAAGATGTTGTTAACATATTATTGTCATCCGGAGAAATAGAACAATCAATTAAATTGAGAACAGGTTCAGACTCACTATTCTGCCTTTGGAAGATACCAACGAAATAGTCACGAGCAACGTCACATAGTTCAATGTCATTAGTAATCAAATTATCAGAAGCATCCAATAAGGAAGTAATTTTGTTGACCTTTCGCCTAGAAGTCGCTGAAGCATGATAGAAATTAGTGTTTAAATCACCATCACGTAACCAATGAGTTTTGACGCGTTGCCGCCAAAATGTATCCTCCTGAACCAAAAGAAAAGACATATGTTTCCGAAGTGCATTAAACAAATTGATGTTATTAGAATCTACTTGAGTTCTGACCCGATCAAGCTTTTTCCTACACTTATCCACTTCACGCATGATGTTATGGAAATGAGATTTGCTCCAATGAGAGAGGTCTGAAGCACAACAATTCAGCTTCTGCGTGATCTCATGGGACTCGTAAGAGCTCCATTGTTGTTGAACGAATTTACTACATTCAGGGTCAACAAGGCAAACATTTTCAAATTTAAATCTTGAAAGACCAAGTCTACTTCTTGAATCAGAATCACGAACCAACCTGATAGGATAATGATCAGATGCAGGTGCAGGAAAATTTTCCAGAATGGCATTAGGAAATAGAATATGCCAATTTTCAGTCGCAAGAGCACAGTCAAGTCTTTCCTCCACTGCTCTGACTGTTCCCAAGCTTTTAAACCAAGTAAAAGGATGCCCCTCCATATGAATATCAGATAAACCGGAATCTAACACAGTTGATCGAAAACCGTTGATTAACCAAGAAGCTCTTTCATTCCGACCTTTTTTCTCATGCGGTGATAATATATCATTAAAGTCACTTACTACACACCAAGGAAGATTAGACGATTGGGACAAATTTTTAAGAAAATTCCAAGCGGCTCTCCTTTGCCAATTCCCGGAAAACCATAATAGCATGTTAATCTCCAATTACCAGTACTAGCATCCACAACTTCAACATCAATATGATTTTGTGAATAATTAGAAATAGAACAATTAAATGCCGAATTCCAAAACAACGCTAAACCCCCTCCTTTACCTTCTTTATTAGAATTAGATAATGTTTCACAAAGGAACAATACATCCGGTTTATAGACACGGACGAGGTATTTTAGACTAGGAACTGTAGTCGGACCACCTAAACCTCTACAGTTCCAACTAATGATATTCATTTTGGCTGGCGGTTCCGGAAACCAGAACTCGCCATTACAATTTTGTCAACAAATAAAGGATTAGTTTGCATCGGAATAGCACGAACAACAGCATTAAAACCTTCATTATGTTCATCAACCTTCATCACATCTAGACCTTCACCCACAATTTGCTACACTTTAGACTCTTTGTCATTACCTTCAGGATTAGTTCTCATACGCTTTTCAGGGACAATTGCAGCCTTGCCTTCAAGCCCAATAGTAACAGTAACAGTTTGAGTGAATTCCACACCAGGAATAGGGGTTGTCGCATGAGCTTAGCTCATAGGGACGTTGCATTATAGAGATCGGAATTCGAACCATAAACACACTAGTACAAATTTGATTTATTAATAAGGCTTTTACATCTGTGGAAAAGATACAAGATGTGAAAAAAAATATGGGATATGTTTTTACATCTGATTTCAATTTTCCTAGTAGTAAAAAATAAATAAACATAACATTTTACATCTCACCATAATATCCCAGATGCAAAAATTAACATGGTGGCAGTCCCGTAATTATTGTGAAAACTGTCTAAATTAAATTTACATCTTACCATATTACCCTCAGTTGTAATAAGTCTTAAAGTTTATTTTATTTTTATTTTTATTTTCTTAAAGTTTCTTTTACGCGTACACAATTCCATCGCTCTCACTTTCACGAACCCTAACTCTCACTCTCACAATATCGCTCGCTATCTCACTCTCACCGAACTCTCAAGCTTAATCGATCTTCCCATTCACACGATTGCTCACAGAATCGCTATCATCTACCCTACTTGGACGGAATCGCTCTCACAATTCGTTCTCACTCTCACCTACTCGGACGGAATCGCTCCCGTTCTACCCCTCTCACCTACTCGGACGGAATCGCTCTCACTCGATTGCTCTCACTGAATAGGTACGCCTCACACTCTCACTCGATTGCTGCAATAAAGTTTACTTATATACAATACAGATGAATTCTGAGAAATGAAATAAGCACAATATGCAGTATAAGCACAAATTTGTTTGTTTTTGTTTATAAGTATATAAGTTTGTTTCAAATAAAGCACAAATAGAGTTTGTTTCTTAAAAGTATGTGAATAAAGTTTGTTGTGAACTTATATACAATTGGATCTGTTTTGGGGTTCATTATATACAATATGGGGTTTTCTGTTTGGTGTTAGTTATTTTTGGAATTTTGAATGGCTATAGCAAGCCAAAAAGTTGATGCAATGTGCAAAGCCAAGAAACCAGATTGTGCTAAAATTATCAAACTCAGCATGAATATCCCTTTGGAATAATTAATATAATTCCAGAATGGCTTCCATCCAACATTACCAATCACTCTTTCTTCCTCTTGTGTAAGCTGTGTACCAATTAGTCCCTTGATACTAGAAATCTCTCCCTCACTTTGATTTTTAGTCAAAACCTCATTTTCAGAACCTTCTTTATTTTCATTATATTGATTCAAGTCAGTAATTGTGTCTTTATGAGCACTGACAAGTAGTTCAAAGGCTGTTCCAGCTGTCCGGAGATTCTCATAACTACCTGATTGCACAACTTTTCCGCCCTCCATTACCTAGAATTTGAGTTCATCTTGTTAATTATGTTGTTCAAATGTAATTTAATATTGGAAACAAATGAAATGCTTTACCAAGATAGTATCAACTTTTGAGAGAAACTCCACTTGATGAGTAACTAGAATGATTGTTTTCTCTCTTAAGGCAGTCATGACACAATCCTGTAGTAATGTTGTAGATGCAGTTAGTTTGATACAACAAAATGAGTTACAGTTTTATTATACTGCATCCATAACAAAAAAAGTGTCGTTTCAACAAGTAAAAAATGTTCTAAAATAAATATCGTAATGCTTTTTCAATGTGACATAAATTTATTATTTTCATTCTATCCTTAAATTATTATTGACTACACAACTTTCAAGTCATTTTTGTTACTTCTATCAAATATCTATTATGGTTTTGTCTCTTTACATGATATTCAATGTGTTTTATTAACTATTCAGGTATATGCATCGTCTTTCCATAGCAACAAACAACTCAGATCTGTATGCATTTTTGGACCCATGTCAATTGAGTTTTGCAACAAAGCCACAATCAATTCAAAAGGCGGGTAAACAATACATACAAAATAAGTTGCGTGATGTAAAGAAAGAGTGCTACTTAGAGCCATATCTTATGCCGTAAGTATATATATATCAATAGCATAGTCATTAATAAGTTACATGTATTCTCTTATTTATTTTTATAGCATAGTCATTAATAATTGTTATTTTACGTGTACAGCGGGCATTGGCAATTAATAATTATGTGTCCTAAGGACAATATTATAATTTGCCTTTGTTCATTACACAAAGAGGATGATGAAACAACAAAGAAATTTTTTACCGAGTAAGTTTTTATTTTATTTACTTTGCCTTTAGTCATTAATAAGTTTTTATTTTATCTATTATAAGTGATCATCCACTTTCTGCCTATTAAAACTTTGTTGATTTTTACATTTTTGTTTATCTAGTGCTTTCATGGTTCATCAATTAGCTTGTGGTAATAGAAAGAAGCCTAAATGGATTTTTCCCAAAGTAAGCGTGGGGTAAATTTAAATATTTATTTACGTTCATAATACATGGTTGGTTTTTTTTT
Organism: Trifolium repens; assembly: GCA_030408175.1. NCBI lineage: Eukaryota > Viridiplantae > Streptophyta > Magnoliopsida > Fabales > Fabaceae > Trifolium > Trifolium repens. The sequence goes on along the minus strand of CP125845.1, from coordinate 31,082,694 downwards.
AATATGTATTTACTAAATGTCATTCATATGTAGACAAGGGTACAACCCAACGGCAATGACTGTGGATATTATGTAATGAAGAATATGATTGACATTGTCTCTGCTAGTATTACAAAGAAATGGGTGGAGGTATTATATTTTGCTTTATTGAAATTTGATTGACATTGTCTCTGCTTTTTGCTTTTTGTAGTTTGGGGTAGTTGTGTGTTTATTCTTCCTGTTAGTGTTTGGCTTTTGTTGTGATTTTGTTGCCTTGCTGGTGCCTTAGCGGCTAGTGCAGCCTATGTATGCGTAATTATGGATATTAATAGTGAAAATGCGTAATTATTAATAGTGAATCTGTTTTTGTGTGTTGTTGTCAGTTAGTTTGAGTTTAGTAGATCTTTTAGTGAGTTATGGTTTTTTTCTTTTGGTAAGTTTAGATTGTTTCAAGAGATAATTGCATTGGTTTTCCTTTGGTGTGCTGCTGTGTGTGTTTTTTTTTAGGTTGCAGGGGTGTTGTGTTTGGTGTACTGCGTGTTGCTCCTGTATCGTGCGGCCTTTATGTTGCTGCTGTTTGTGTTTTTTGTCCCCTATTTTCTCTTGTTTTTCTTTTGGTAATTTTAGCTTTGGTTTGCTTGCTGATCTTTTAGTGAGTTATGGTTTTTTTCTTTTGGTAAGTTTAGTTTGTTTCAAGAGATAATTGCATTGGTTTTCATTTGTGTGCTGCTGTGTGTGTTTTTTTTTAGGCTGCAGGGGTGTTGTGTTTGGTGTGCTGCGTGTTGCTCCTGTATCGTGGCCTTTATGTTGCTGCTGTTTGTGTTTTTTGTCCCCTATTTTCTCTTGTTTTTCTTTTGGTAATTTTAGCTTTGGTTTGCTTGCTGATCTTTTAGTGAGTTATGGTTTTTTTCTTTTGGTAAGTTTAGATTGTTTCAAGAGATAATTGCATTGGTTTTCATTTGGTGTGCTGCTGTGTGTTTTTTTTGAGGCTGCAGGGGTGTTGTGTTTGGTGTGCTGCGTGTTGCTCCTGTATAGTGGCCTTTATGTTGCTGCTGTTTGTGTTTTTTGTCCCCTGTTTTCTCTTGTTTTTCTTTTCTAGTGCTGGACTGTGATTCAAACAAACTGTCTTATTGAGAGTTTTGAAGTACTATGTGTATATAAGTGGCTGAATCAAGTTTTTTACATATTGCAGGTGTTCAATGATCCTACGGCATTAACAGAAGACGACCTGTATGACTTGCGAAACCGTTGGGCAACTTGTTTTCTTGACCTATATCACCCTGAGAATGATTATGACGATGTTGCTGAGGAAGGGAGCTAGGTTCGTGCGAAGTTACTTTGTACGTATGTGATGATAGTGCCGCAAATTATTATGTGACTTGTTTTGATTTTGGCTTTTCGATGTTGAATGATTGTATTAACTAATGATATTACTATTTTACTTAATTCGGATGTTGCAAGTTATTATGTGACTTGTTTTGATTTTGGCTTTAGGATGTTGAATGGTTGTATTAACTATTGACATTAATATATTACTTAATTCGGATGTTGAACGCGGTACAATTTTTAGCATCATGTTCTCTATTTTTAATTTTGGATGGTGATAATAATCCTAGTTATATATGTTTATTTGCAAGTTATGTTTTGAAAAAAAAAAAATACAGGATTATTAAAAAAAAAAACAAAAATGTGGAGATTTTACATCTGTGGAAAGTTTGGTCAAGTGTGAAAAGTGATGCTTTTACATCTGAGAAACTGTTATCTCAGATGTAAAAGGTTCAATTTAATTTTATAAAAATAATTGAAAAATGTGTATCAGCTTTATTAAACTTAGATTAGATTAGTGATTAGTCACTTTGATAAATAGATTAGTTACATTATATGTTGACAGCTGGATTATTTTTCCATCTTGTATAGACTAATATATAAGGCTAAGAGCCTATTTGTATAGATAATGATAGATTCATTTTTACACATTCAATGAGAATGAGTTTGTTTTCTCTCTTTCATCCTCTTGTCAACATGGTATCAGAAGCTCACATGAGTTGTGGTAGCCATTGTTTATCTTCTTCCTAAAAACGGTTATTCTTTCATTCATCTTCTTCTACTTTTTTGATTCATTTTTTTCTTCTTGAAGTTTCATCAATGGCTCTCCAGAACTACACTGATTTTTCCACAAACTCTGTGAATCCCTACTATTTGCATCCGAACGAGAATCCGGCTCTGGTTCTTGTTTCTCCACCTCTAACGGCCAAGAACTATCACATGTGGTCCCGTTCGATGCAAATCGCTTTGATCTCGAAGAACAAAGACAAGTTCATCGATGGATCTCTTCCCAAGCCTCCCGTCTCCGATCCGTTATATGCACCATGGATTCGCTGCAACACCATGGTTCTGGCCTGGATTCACCGGTCGATTTCCGATTCTATTGTGAAATCGGTACTTTGGATTGATACTGCGGCTGGCGTTTGGAAGAATCTTCGGATTCGATTTTCTCAGAGTGATATCTTCCACATCTCTGATTTACAAGAGGATTTGTATCGTTTTCGTCAAGGTACGCTTGATGTCTCTGATTACTTCACTCAGTTGAAGGTTTATTGGGACGAATTGGAGAATTATCGTCCAATTCCGCATTGTAAGTGCTCGATTCCTTGTTCTTGTGGTGGCATCGATTCTGTTAGGGTTTATCGTGAACAAGATTACGTCATTCGCTTTCTTAAAGGTTTGAACGAACGTTTTTCACATTCTAAATCCCAAATTATGATGATGAATCCCCTCCCTGACATTGACCGCGCATTTTCGCTAGTTATTCAACAAGAACGTGAAATGCTTGGTTCTTCTGTTTCTGATTCAACTTCTGAAACTGTTTCTGACTCTACTATGACCATGGCTATGCAAGTTAATTCTGTTCCGAGCAATTCCAATGGCAGAGGGGGTAATTCCAAAGGAAAGGGGCCAAAATCATCTAAAGGAGGGACTCGAGTTTGCACTTACTGTGGCAAAACAAATCACACCATTGAAAATTGCTTTGAGAAAATTGGTTATCCTCCTGGATACAAGACCAACAAGTCCAAGAATTCATCATCATCATCATCTCAGATCAACAATATCTCAAATGCTTCTTCTCTGGAATCAACTCAACAGGGTTCATCTACACAGTCCACTTTTCAATTTACACAAGAGATGTATCAAGGCATTCTTGAAGCTCTTCAACAGTCAAAACTTGGTTCCCAGCCAAAGGCCAACTCAGTAACCACTTCCCCTTTTGCTCTACATTCTCCTTCGTCCAATCAAAATGGTAAAGTTTATACTCTTTGGATATTAGATACAGGTGCTACTGATCACATTACCTTTAATCTTTCTTCATTTACCACTTATCAAAACATTATTCCTGTTCCTGTTTCTTTACCAAATGGTTCACAGGTCCTTGCTTCAATATGTGGTAGTGTAGTTATTTCACCACTAATCACCATACATAATGTCCTTTATATTCCTTGTTTTCATGTCAATTTACTATCTGTCACAAAATTAGCTAGCACAAATAATTGCCATTTAAGCTTTACCACTGACTTATGCAAGATTTTGCAGAATCATTCACTGGAAACGATTGGTACAGCTAAGCTCCAAAGAGGATTGTATGTGATAGATATTGCTGCTGTGAACCCTTCATGTAATTCAATTTCTTCTAATTCTTTTGAGCTTTGGCATTCCAGATTAGGACATGTATCAGATTCTGGTATGCAAGCTATTTCTAAACAGTTTCCTTTTATACCTTGTAAAAATAACATGTCACCTTGTGATAGTTGCCATTTTGCTAAACAAAAGAAGCTTCCTTTTCCTACTAGTATTACTACTTCTTTGTTGCCTTTTGAACTGTTACATGCTGATGTTTGGGGACCTTACTCCACCACTTCCCTTCTAGGACATAAGTATTTCCTTACTTTAGTGGATGATTTTTCTAGATTTACATGGGTCATTTTTCTCAAAACCAAAAGTGAAACTAAGCAATGTATTATTAACTTTGTTGCTTATATAGAAAACCAATTTCGTGCTTCTTTAAAATGCCTCAGATCCGATAATGGTACAGAATTTTCATTACATGATTTTTTCTTATCCAAGGGTATTTATTCATCAAAAGTCTTGTGTTGAGACACCCCAACAAAATGGGTTGTTGAGCGCAAACACCAACATATCCTTAATGTTGCTAGGTCCTTATTTTTTCATTCAAATGTCCCTACTACTATGTGGAACTTTTGTATTCAACATGTTGTCCATGTAATAAACAGACTTTCCAGCCCCTTCCTTAAGTCTAAAACCCCTTATGAATTGTTATTTCAATCACCACCTACCCTTCTTCACCTTAAAGTCTTTGGTTGTTTATCATATGCCACTACTATCCAAGCACATCGTACCAAATTTGACTCTAGAGCTAGAAAGTGTGTTTTCATAGGCTACAAAGATGGCACTAAAGGCTACATACTTTATGATCTCCACTCCCACAACATTTTTCTCTCACGTAATGTTGTTTTCTATGAGCATTGGTTACCCTTCAAATATGTCCTTGGACCTACTTCATCCAATCCTTCACCTTTTCCACTTTATGATGATCCTTTGGACATCTCACCTAACCTTTGTGTGGATAGTCTTCCTTTATCCAGTGGTTCACCACTTATAGATCACACTTTGGACTCTAATTTGTCCTCTCTTTCTTCTGTTCCAGCTGTAGATTCCTTTTTGGACTCTAGTCCTTTGCCTAGTCCTATTACTACAGCTACCCCTGCCTCTCAGCTCTCCAGTTATGATGATAGTTCAGCAGAACCCTCTTTATCCTCCCTTAATCCTACTATATCTCCCAGCCCAACCATCCCCTTTCCAACTAGAGTTTCTACTCGTACTAAACAACCTCCTAAGTATTTACAGGACTAGCACTGCAGTACTCTATCTGGCTGTACCAACCAAGGTTCATGTAACACTGCTTACCCTCTTTCTTCTGTTTTATCTTATGCTAATTGTTCTCCTGACTATAAATTGTTTTGTTGTTCTGTTTCCTCCACCACTTAGCCCAAAACCTACAACCAAGCTTCCAAGTTTGACTGTTGGAAAGAGGCCATGGATGCATAGATCAAAGCTCTTGAGGTAAATCAAACTTGGACTCTTGTAGATCTTCCTTGTGGGAAGGTTCCAGTGGGTTGCAAATGGGTATATAAGATCAAGTACCATGCTAATGGCACTATTGAGAGGTACAAAGCCAGACTTGTGGCCAAAGGCTACACTCAAATGGAGGGTGTGGATTATTTTGACACTTTTTCACCAGTGGCCAAGATGACTACTGTGCGTGTGTTACTAGCTGTTGCTGCCATTAAAGGTTGGCATTTAGAGCAGCTGGACGTCAATAATGCCTTCTTGCATGGTGATTTACATGAAGAGGTTTATATGTCACTCCCCCCCGGTTATGCTACCTCTTCCGGTTCCAAGGTCTGCAAACTAAACAAGTCCTTATATGGGTTAAAGCAAGCTAGTCGCCAATGGTATTCAAAACTATCTGCTGCTCTTATTTCTTTGGGCTATAAAGCTTCTCAGGCAGACCACTCTCTTTATGTTAAGTCCCATGGCACCTCCTTTACAGCTTTATTAGTCTATGTTGATGATATTGTGCTAGCAGGTACTTCCATGGCAGAGATTCAGTCTGTCAAACGCTTCCTTGATCAACAATTTCGGATCAAAGACCTTGGTCCACTTCGGTTCTTCCTTGGCCTAGAGATTGCAAGGTCGACTTCTGGTATTTTTTTGAATCAAAGGAAATACACTCTTGAGCTACTTGAAGACACTGGTTTTCTAGGATCTAAGCCTACTGCAGTGCCTCTTGATCCCCACACCAAATTATCCGCCACTGATGGTGTTCCTTATGATGATCCCTCTGGCTATAGAAGACTCATTGGTAGACTTCTTTACTTGACACACACAAGGCCAGATATTTCTTTCTCTGTTCAGCACCTTAGTCAATATGTTTCCACTCCCTTAGTGCCTCATTACCAAGCTGCAACCAAAATCTTACGATACTTAAAAGGTTGTCCTGCTAAGGGAATTTTGTTTTCCAGCCAAAGTCCTTTCCAACTTCATGGTTTTGCCGACTCTGCCTGGGCTTGTTGTCCCAACACTAGGAGGTTCATTAGTGGCTATTGTGTGTTGCTAGGGAGCTCCCTCATCTCTTGGAAATCTAAGAAACAAAATACAGTTTCTCGTTCCTCTACTGAGGCCGAATATTGTGCACTGGCCTCCTTGACTTGTGAGTTGCAATGGCTGCAATATCTCTTTCATGATCTGCACATTTCTTTTCCTCAATCAGCTTCAGTTTACTGTGACAATAAATCTGCCATCTACCTTGCTCACAACCCCACATTCCATGAACGAAGCAAACATATTGAACTGGACTGTCATATTGTCCGGGAGAAGTTGCAGTCAAAGCTCATTCACCTCCTTCAAGTTCCTTCACAGTCACAACTAGCTGATGTCTTTACCAAACCTCTTCACTCTCCCTCTTTTTCTTCTATGATGTCCAAGTTGGGATTGTGCAGCATCCACCATCCAACTTGAGGGGAGCTATCAGCTTTATTTTACTTAGATTAGATTAGTGATTAGTCACTTTGATAAATAGATTAGTTACATTATATGTTGACAGCTGGATTATTTTTCCATCTTGTATAGACTAATATATAAGGCTAAGAGCCTATTTGTATAGATACTGATAGATTCATTTTTACACATTCAATGAGAATGAGTTTGTTTTCTCTTTCATCCTCTTGTCAACAATGTGCAATGTCAGATGTAAAAACGTGACGGAGGTATGAACCAGATGTAAAAGGTGCACTTTTTACATCTGACGTAGTCAGTTGTAAAAAGTGTAAAACTTTCTATAACTCGTAGGCTTATAACTGACAGGAGTCAGATGTAAAAGGTGCTTTTGACCAGATGTAAAAAGTGTTTTCTGCACTAGTGACAAGCTTATTTATTCAACTTAAATGTAAAATTTCTAATTATTAGATTACTTGACATAAAAATAAGTATTCATTAGTTTATGCAAATATGTTTTCTAGTTTCGATCAATCTCAATCATGATGATCATTAATGATGATGACACATTCGATTGGTTGTAATTTATTTTTTATTAAGTAGATTAATGGATAATTTTATGCATTTGATTTGCTAAAAAATAAAAGATTGAAATGACAACTTTAAATGTATTGTGTTTGATTTTAAAACTGTTATGGGATTGGATAAATTGGGGGTCAAAGGACAGGACAAAAACTGAAATTCTTCTCCCCCACAAAACCACAACTTTTTGTCCTCTGCACAAGTTGTCTAATACAACAAAATAATTTTTTTTCCACTAAATATATGTAGTACAAGACAACATTTGTTCGATACCTTAAATTTTGTCTTGTGTTGTTCTGTCGTATACTGTTCTGTCTAATAGTTCTTATATATATTATGCGATGTCCCATCAACTGAACTAAATTCACGGGAACTAATTAAAACTTTTAGCAGAGTATGTTTTTAACATGCGATATATCAAAATTGAGCTTAACAAAAATGTTTACTTACATTCATATTTTCATTCACACACAAACCTGCGGCAACGTCCGCTTAATCCCATGCAAAAATGTAGTAATTCAGTTTAGTAGATGATTGATACAATTCAAATTGAAAATTGTGGTTATAGCTAGCTCATATATAGTTGAATTAACCACAATTTTGGTTGCAAATTAAATCAACAATATACTCAACTAAATCAACCACATAATTTTAAATGTGATTAACCAGATGTCGCACTTATATAAAAAATATAAGTGTCCCATGTATCATTATTATTGGTTAAGTAAAGTTGATATATAAGAGATTTCACTCTTAAGGCAGAGTTTGAGTTCCAAAATCCAACTAAAGATGGCTTATATGACACAATCATCCTCCTCTAACATTACTCAAAATACTCACGAAGTGTTCCTTAGTTTTAGAGGTGAGGACACACGCTACAACTTCACAAGCCATATTCATGCAACCTTAACAAGGTTTCAAATCAAAACCTACATAGACTACAATCTTGTAAGAGGAGATGAAATATCAAACGCACTTCTAAGAGCAATCGAGGAATCAAAGCTTTCGGTAGTTGTTTTATCTGAAAACTATGCAAATTCTAAGTGGTGTTTGGATGAACTTGTAAAAATACTTGAATGTAAAAAAATTAAGGGACAAATTGTAGTGCCTGTTTTTTATGGTATTGATCCATCTAATGTTCGTAATCAAACAGGAAGTTATGGAATTGCTTTTGCTAAACATGAGAGGCAATTTTGTAGGGATATGTGTAAAGTGCAAAGGTGGAGAAGTGCTTTGGCTGAAGTTGCTAATTTGGCTGGGTGGGATTGCTCTATTAATAGGTACTAGTAATTCTTTCTTTACAATGAAATTTTTGTTTCAATCCTATAATTTTTTTTACATATAAACGATATTCATTAATTTAAAATTAAATTGATAGAATAGAATATAAATTCAAAATCGCTAAAATTAAAAAGGATAAATCTGCAAGCAAACTCATATATAGCACATCCGTGTTGATAGCATAAAACTGAAAATTGCTTAAACCTAAAAATTTGACTATATTGAAGTGTCTGGAATATCCATATCTCCATATCTATAGCGTTAATGACACCAAAGTTGCATTGATTTGTTCTGCACTAAATCGACTTTAATCTTAACTGAATGTCAAATGAAGATAATCTTTACCCCTTTAGACAAAGTTCAAAACATTTTGTTGCGAAATTAAGGCCAATTATTACTTTAATAATATGTTATTTTACATTTTTAAAAAAAATTATAGTGTTCTTTTCAATTTTTTTAAAACATTTTTTTGTGTAAAACAGCATGCAATCCGAACTTGTGGAAAGAATTGCTAAGGATGTGTTGGAGAAATTGAATCATGTGTATGTTGGTGACATAGATGAAGAAATCTATAAGTATGAGCAACTATCAAACCTTCAAGCAATGAATCTCATGCGAGGAAGTGGATTCAATACTCAACTATGGCATGATCTTCAAGCAACAAACCAACATCTTGGGGAACTTAGAATGAAGAAAAATGTTATTCTACTTAGACTGCCACGTGGCATGTAGTTTTCATGTGAAGAAATTTCATAAAAGAAATGTTAAACTAAATCATATGAATTGGTTCATGTCTTTAGTTTTGCTGTCATAAAAATTAATTTATAATCAATAAGTTTTGTAAAATAAATCTAAATGTTAAGTTGAATATAGAATGAGTTATTGTATGTTTAATTTTGTGATAGTAAAAATTGGTTTTGATGGAATTCATTTTGTAAATGCAATTAAATGTGACTTGAATATGAAGTAATTTATTTAATTTTCTGGATACATTAATATAATTTTGAGTTGGAAAAGTAAAACTCTGAAAGTAAAAACAATTCTATATGAGAATATACACATCAAAGTGTGTATTTGAAAATTAATAGTAATAGAATGAAATCTCTCACAGTTCACAAGAATCTACACTTGGAGTGTTGGGTCACGAGGAGCAGTCGGATGATCATCTACATTGGACTCAAAAGCAATTATAAAAGTGAGTTGGACATCGTATCTTAACCCAAAATTTTAAGACGTTAGGTTTATAGGTCTTCTCACTTATAAAATGTTCAACCTCCACATTTCTAAATAATGTGTGACGTAATTCACCTCATACTTGTCACAACATGGAGAAGTAGTAACGTGCTTAGTTTTTAACATGATACTAAACATTTGAAAAATAAAATCAAGACAAAATAGCTATTTTGGTATCTAAAAATGTTAGTCGCCGCCGTCATAGTTTCAATTGCTGTCCAATTCATCCACAAACAAAGCAGCAGGTAGGAAGCCATTCAATTCGTATTTGAAAAAGACCTTTAAGCTCTTATTATCTTAGTATTCCTCAGTTCAACAGAAGCCTTCAATCGAAGAAATTTTTCAATTTTGTTCCTCTCATTAGAATCTGTCTCTTTGTATTGACCAATTATATTCCCTAGTTTTTTTTGCCATCGAGTCAGAGCGGATCCTCAAATGGTAAGTCCTAATCATGAACAAAAAGAGAGACTTTATTCATCTCCAGATTTACAGGTTGTTCCTCACCAGAAACATAATTGAGGATGAGGAAGTGTCTGATACCATAATATGAGAATTAACTAAGGAGGTAAAAATGATTCATTGAATTATCTGAATGAGTGAAACAGTACATAAGCTCCATATATATAGGAGTGTTTACAAGGCTAATTATCTGTTAGTGAAGTAACTAACTAATTACTTCTAATCTAAGTGGTTAATACAAGTTGGTGAATCCTCTTTATTAGCAGTAGCATCTACATGGTGTAATAAGTTAATTTGGGTTGTTACCTCCTTTGGCTCAATCACTTGGTTAATTTTCCTTATGTTTTCTCTTTATTTTTATAAGACATTTTCCTTATGTTTTCTTAGATGCAATCGATGTTAAAACTTAAAAATATATGAATAAGGTACACATTTTATTTGGATATATATCAGTACACTGCTAAGGTGTACAATTCTAATAAATTTACAAATAATATTTAATATACAAAAATTAATAAGCATTATTTATGAATCTATAATAATTGTTCACATTAACATATGTACCGAAAAATTCACATAACCAAAATATTCAACATAGAGCCATTAGGTAGCAGATCGTGGATCTATGCTTCAAGAATTCTGCTAAATACGTACTCGTAACTTAAATTTCATAAATATAAAATTCAATAAAAATTCTTCAATAATTTTTTTTTAATAAAAATTCATACATTTAATAAAATACAAAGGCTTTTTATTCCCATCATTGTTTATTTCTTTTCATTTTGATTCACATATGCATGGCTTGCTTAGTAATAAAAACATTCTTTTCTCAGTTTTCACACATAAAGTCAACATATAATTCTTATCATCCTTCAAGTTGCTCATCAATTTGCTTCCGGATCGATAAGCTAAAAATAAGTACAAACATAACCATTAAGTTCAAAGCCGTAATAAGACCCTACCTTAGGAAGGTTCATAATTCATTATTTTATTGGCTATCACATAATTAACTAAACCCAAATTGTTATAAAAGGAACGTCACATATTACTCAAATTCACACGTAGAGTTAAATTTCCCTTATAACTAAAAACTAAGCTATCTAGCTAATAAACATGGCATGGTCAACTTCTTCCTCTACTCCTCAACAAAAGCATGAAGTGTTCCTTAGCTTTAGGGGTGAGGACACACGCTACACCTTCACTAGCCATCTTCATGCCACTTTGACTAGATGTGAGGTCGGAACATATATAGACTACAATCTTCAAAGAGGGGATGAGATATCGTCTGCACTTCTTAGGGCCATCGAGGAGGCACAACTTTCCGTAGTTGTTTTTTCCAAAAACTACGGAAACTCTAAGTGGTGTTTGGACGAACTTGTGAAAATACTTGAATGTAAAAAGACGAAGGGGCAAATTGTTTTGCCTATTTTTTATGATATTGAAGCTTCCCACGTTCGCAACCAAACAGGAAGTTATGCGGAAGCATTCGTTAAACATGAGGAACGATTTCAAGGGAATTTGGGGAGGGTGCAAAAATGGAGGGAGGCTTTGAGAGAAGCCGCCAATCTCTCTGGTTGGGATTGCTCTGTCAATAGGTAATTGTCTCTAATTAATTAGTATTTTGAATCTTATAATGCATAGAAGATTTCTATCTTTATATATGATATATTTGTTTAAATAAATAAATAAATGATATATTTGTAACATTTATCTTTGTTTGAAGAGGAAGAGTTTGAAGATACGGAAGAGACACTACAAAACTAAAAAAAACAAAACACGCTATTTTGCGGTGCATTTCTTGAATTTGTGGGGGTTTATAACTCCTTTCAATCAATTAAATAAAGAGTGAAATTTTATTTTGGTCTTTCATAATTTTCAAACAAAAAGAAATCTAATATTAGTCTTTGAAATATTTATATTGGGGACAAATTAATTTTTCTATTATAACGAACTAGAGACTAGAGGGTGATAGTTATGTTCCTTCTTTATTTTTTTGCAAGTCAATGTTTTTAGATTAGAATTAAATTTTCATTGGAATTCAAATGTTAACTATTAGAATATTTTTTGTAATTTGTCACTATGCTAATATTAGGATGATGCAGGATGGAATCTGAACTTCTTGAGAACATTGCAAAAGATGTAATGGAAAAATTAAATAGAGTATATGTTGGTGATTTAGATTATAAGATTGATAAATTGGAACAACTTGCAAAGCTCCAATATCAATTCTTCCAAAGCACAATTAGCGTTCAAGATTTGAACAAGCATAAAGCAACTGTTGCACGTATCACTGAGCTTAAAATGGAGAGAAATCTTCGTTTGCTTCGCTTGTCACCGGAGATGCTTTCACATTTGGGGAACTAATCATACAATAATCATGGATTGTCCATTTTTATGTATGAGAATCCATTGTTATTTATGAGAATTTTATTTATGTTACCATTATTAATAATTTCTTCTTCTCCAATAATTTTTTTTTTAAAAGTTAATTTATCAATTTTATGAAATTGAAATTTCCTTGTTGATGTGTTAATCATCTGTGGCATGATTTATCTGTATTGAAAAATTTTAGTTTAGTGACTTTCATCTAATTTTTTATACCACAAAAGAAAATCAACAATTGCTTTTTATTTCGATAAATAAATATGTATTGAAAACATATAGTTTAACACATAAATATTAATAAAAATCATTAGTAGTACACACTATCCCTACTTTCTATCAAGGTTTCAAAGGATATCCAATTTAATTAAGGATGTGTTTGATTTGCTGCAAAATAATTGGACAGAAGAACTTCAATTGTATTGTATTTAATTTATTAGAAATTTGTTTATGGGATTGGACAAAAAAATACGTTAAGAGTTAAGAGATTTCCAAAAAAAAAACACGTTAAGTCATTACGTGTGAAAATTAGGATTAAATGTTGTTGGGACTTTGTCATTTTTTTATATTTTTTGATATATGGGATCACTTTATCATTGATCAATACTATTTTTTTTTGTCTTAATTGATCAATACTATTTTAGAATTGATGCATTATTATAGTTATCAAGTATAAATATTATAGTTTAGTGTTTTTGGGATGGTAAGTCGTTGGTCAATATTACTTTGGAGTGGCAAAATAGTACTAGGGGTAATTTATCTTCTTTTTTTTTTAATATTTTGGTCTTTTATCTTTTATTTGTAATATTTTGATCTTTTATCTTATTTTTTTATAACACTTCGAACCTTTATTTTTTATTTGTAACACTTTGGTCCTTTAAAGAAGATGAAAATATGAAAGAATTGATGAAGATGATGAACATATTCATCAAAATTTTGAGTTTTATTTAATTTTAATAAAAATGTATTTTAAAAATAAAATTCAGCATTTTTTTAATAAAAAAATATGAGAAAAAGGGTTTATATGTGAATGTTATAAAAGATAAAAGACCAAAGTGTTACAAATAAAAGATAAATGACCAAAAATGTTACAAGTAAATAAGATAAAGGATCAAAGTGTTGCAAATAAAATAAGATAAAGGACCTGCAGTGTAATTTTGTGTTTTTGAGTTGAGATAATATTATATTAGTTAGTGTTATTGGGATCTTAATTATATTTGATGATGTTTAGACCTCTCAAACAAGATCAAAAGTAGTGACTATTAGACACTTAATAATGATTTATGTAGAATATTCTTTTCATCCTTAATTATAAGTAAAAGTTTGCTTTTCAAATTCATTGAATAATTGATGTATATGATTTATATTATGGTCCTGATACATCAATTATTCAATAAATCTAAAAAGTTGATTTTTACTTATAATTAAGGATAGAAAAGAGAGTACAATGTAGGTTCAACGACTAGAGGTTTGATCCTCTTTACCACTACTTTGACAATTGTAACAGCCGTATTTTAATAAATAGGATTTTTGTGTGATTAGGTATTTATCTATTCATTTAATTGAATATATGTGATTTCGTGATTTTGTGAATAATTATATTCCGGCTAAGTGAAGGGTAGTTTAGTAATCTATTATGATTATTAATCTAGTTGAGAGCCTTTAATTAGGATTAGGAGAGTTAATTATTATTAATTATGTGGTTTTCATTTATTAATAGAATGAATGAAGATGAGTAGTAAAGAGTGAAGTTATAATAGATTGAGAATTGGGCTTTGGTATTGGGCCTAGGTTAAGTTAGTAAGGGTGTTTTGGTAATTGATGAGTGATAACCTAGTTATAAAAGGGAAAAATTAGAGAGAGACTCATTTGTCACAAATTTTGGTGGAGGAAGAAAGAGAAATGAGAGAGGGTTTTGAGATAGAGAAAGAATGAGAATAGAGAAACAAATCACGTATTACTTACAACAGCTCCACTAAAACTTCATTTCCCGATTCGTTAACCGTTGGATCTTGACGAGATTTGGAGGGTAGGTTCACAATACCCAAACGCAACTTTTAACCGTTGGGATCGTCAAAATAAGGTCTGAGGTGGGAGAAATCGTGTTGTGAAGGTAGCAGCTCGGAATTGGAAATAATGGAGAAAAAGTGAGAAAATGAAAGAACAAAGAGGAGCTTAAGCTTGAGGATTGAAAGCTAAGGAGATTGGTGGAGTAGAGTATCCAACTTAATTGAGATATGAGGTTTAGATAATATAATTAGAGTGAGCATAGAGAGGGGAGAATGTCTATTTCTCCATTCCCAAACTCTCTACACTCTTTTCTTTTGGGTGGGTGTTTTCATTGAATAAAAATGATACCTTTACATGATTTAATGATTATTGAGTTTATTGCAATATGGAATTATGAATCTTTGGATTTTGAAATGGGAATTTGTAGATGTTTGTGAAGGATTTTATGTTGTTTTGAAGTTTTGAATAAATGCATGAATAATCTCATGATTTTACCTTTTGGTTGTTGATTCATGTCTATAGTTGTACTTTTATGTTATAAATGATGTTAGATACTTAAAGTTACAACCTTTATACATTTATATGTGAAAAGATGATAACTTATAATTGACTTAGATGTTAAGTGTTATTGTACATGCTAATTAACTATAATTTATGAGTATGTTGAGATGAGATTATGTTAATGATGATGATAGATAATTAGTAATTATGTGTGATGATTAGAAGTTAATTAATGATGATGAAATATGACGTTTATGCTTATACTATGATTGTATTATGATCTTATAACGTGATATAAGATTAGATTGATTAATCCTTGAGATTATATGAGAAAGACATGCTTATGTAAGTATAATAGATTGAAATGATGAATTGGTTTGATGATTAACAACTTGGAATATAAGATAAACCTTATATATGTAATGTATATGATGTATAATGATTTATGAGGTGTGAGACTTAATTAATGATTCATGTTGATTAACTAATGATATGTGGTGATTAGAGATTAATTAATAATATGTTATGTTTGGATTCTAAATGAATTGTAATGATGATGTGTTGATGAGTTGATGATGATAATGAATTACAATAACTTAATGGTTGATGTATGATATGTGCTTGAATGTATGTCCATAATGATGATAATATGAGGTGAATTGAGGTGAATATAGGCTGTGTGGTACTATATTTTGTGAGGTGATTGCTTATAGTGTCATCATATGTGGTATATGTACATTCATGCATTCATGAGTCTATTTGTGGTGAGTCCTTCATGACTTGAAACTGAAAATATTTGTGGTGAGTCCTTCATGACTTAAAAATGAAAATGAGGTGAATGGGATATAAGTTTATCCTAAATGAGGTGAATGGTACCACATGCATTAGATATGTCTAGGGTGACATACATTATGTGTTTGCATTAGTTTGCATTAGGGAGTTGTGCACTCTAATTGTTATTTGATATTGAGATTGTATTCCATATAATTGTGAATGGTTGAATAATGTGATGCTTATGATTGAGCGTATTATGAGATATGTAATAATGATTGATAATTGATGATGATGTGTATACTTGTCAATTGATTGAGAATGTGATATTATTAGGATGCATTGTATTTTATGATTATGAAATATGAATGATATGAGATTGATATTTGTTTATGGAATGAGTTGTTAGACATGACCATGCTATGTCCTAAGTATTAAGTGTGTTCTTATACTTAGTTTCTTTTATGGTTATATTATCTAACCCTCTGTTTTGTGTATGTGCTGGATTTGGGATCCAGATGCTCAGGTTATGTTGTGTTCCAGACGTTGGTGAAGCTCTGATCATGACACGGGGATAGGGATTATTTCTATAATGTATATTTGGAGTCTTGCTTCTTATTTATAATGTATTTAAAGATGTATTTTTTTTTTCTTATAAACTTATCTTGTACAATAATTGTTTTACTAATTAAGTTATTAGTAAGCTTTTATGTGTACGATGTAATACTCGAACCAAACCTTTTGTAAATCAAATATTATTTCCGTTGCGTATTTTGGAGAATATTTTATAAAGGCATATTTTATATAATTATGGGTTTGGGTGTTACAATTTGGTATCAGAGCTCCGGTTGTCCTCGGACATAGTGAGCTATGTGTGTGTCGTGTGTCGATCAGAGCAAGTCTGTGTGTTCAGACTAAGTGGGCATAGCGTCTTGTGTGGTTCTTGTGTCTTTTGTGATTTAAATGTCGTAGTTACACTTGCACATTAGTCACTATTAACCATTTTGTGGATGTATAATGAGTTTATTGAATCTTGTTTTATTGCTTGTTGGCATGTTGATTTACTTGATCCTTAAACTTGTGTTTTAATTGGTGTTGACTTATGAATCTATTGTTTCATAAATGTTGATAAGTTGTGATGTGTTTATTTTATGAATATACTTGGTGATTGTTTATTCATGAACTATGAGTAATATGAATTGAATTATGTTATCTATTCTTTGGTGAGTACTTGATGAGATTGATAGTTATCTTAGTTGTAAGTTATCGATTCAAGTAATGAGCATGTATTCTTTAATGTGGATTCATGATGAATGTTATTCTTTTATGATTATAATAGTTGTATGTGCTTAAGACTATAATCTTTGGGTAGCTTTGAAATGATTTTATTTGCTTATGATTCCATAATAAGTGAGTGATAATAACATGATATAATTGTGCGTAATTGATAATGAATATGCGTTCATCATTGTCGTTTTGAATTGTGACTTAATGATGATATTTGTTGTTGTTGATGTTTACATTCGATGGAGTGAGTGAATATTATTATTGTCATCATTTGTGTTTATTCTTGAAGCTTTAGAATACGATTGTTGTTTTTATTTCAAGATAATGACTTAAATGATAATGTCTCCTTGTTATTCCTCTATTTAAGATGATTATGTTCGCATATTAGTATAGATTCATTTGTCGATGAAAATCTATGATTATATGAAATTAAGTATGATTGCGTATGCATGCGTCGTAAATAAATGTTGTAATAATTTATTTATGATGATTGTTTGTGTAGTATGATGGAATTAATTAAATGATGTTATGTATGTATGTATATATGTATATATGTATGTATATATGTATGTATGTATGTATGTATCCGTGGAATTATTTGAAAATTTGTATACGAATGCAATAGTAAAATTATTTGAATGTTTTGACTTTTCGATTATTGGTGAATATTCATGAAAAGATTGTGATCTATTAAGTTGAACATGTATTGGTGAATTCTATGTATTCGAATAACTTATTGATTATGTGTGAGGTTGATTTCATGAATTTTATTGTTAGTTCCTCGTTAGTATGTTGTTTTACTTGATTCTCGAAACTTGTGTTTTAATTTGGCAATAACTATAGCATCTATAATTTTTACTTCATGTTTGGAAGTTAATTCATGATTATTACTATGCTTCTATGTTGGCTTATAACTTCATATGCCTAATTAGTACATGATGTGATTGTACCCTTGTTGATTGGCGATAAATGATATTTTGTTCTAGTTGCTTGAATATGAGACTTCTTGCTTACTTGATATTTTATGCAACGTAGATTCAAATAGTACTTGGATATGTTTTATAGTTTAATTTAACTATTATAGTGGAGTTTATGTGTATTCTTGAACATGCTCTTATGTGTATTATTGTGCATAATGCGTTATGACATATGATGATTCTAAAACTAGTAGCTATTCCTTATGATGTTGAAAACCTATATTATTTTCTTTTGAGTGAATGAAACTAGTTTTTCATGAAAATCGAAAGAGTATAATATTAATGAATTCTAGGATATATGTTTGACGTATGTCTTATTATTTGTGAGTTATAGTAAGTAGTTATACTATATCCTTGAGAATGAATTTGTCAAAATGTGATGTAAGAGAGTACTATTTTATTTTACCATGTTAATTACCATGATTAAGCTAGATTATTTCTCTTGCATGAATATACTTATGTATGTATGATTTGTTGAGTTTTGAAATTTGTTGCTATGTAATAATTATCCTTCTTGTTTTGATGTGATTGTAATTTTCTAAAATTTGGAGAAGTCATGTTTGTTCCTTAAATGCTTTCATGATTTTGTGTAGATGATTGAGTGTCGTGTTAAGATAATTATTTATCTTGTACGATATGCTTATGTGAAATGTTGTGTCATGCTCTTGTGCAATGTAGAATAGACACTTGTGTGTTTGATTTGTCTTGCAAATATTTATTGTTAATCATTGTTGGAGTATTTTGAAATTACTTAAGTGATAAGTATGTTTAGAATGATTTGTGTTTGATGGACAATGATATGTACTATATTCGTAAATTGTTGCAATGTCTTTTAAGGAGTTGTTAATTGTATCATTCTTTCTTTTAAGAAATTTTGAGAATGAATGAATTCAATGTGTTGCGAAATTTGATGATCTTATTTGATTAGGTTGATTACTATGCTAATTTAATTGTTTCCTTGCATGATTTATGTATATGAATGTGAATCCTTGAGTTACTTAGAATTTGATGTTGTGAAATGTTTGTTCTTTTACCATGACCAAACTCTTAGATTGATGATTTAAGAATGAGAGGTCTCATGTAGGTATTTGTTTGTGTGTCCTTGTGTAGATTATGCATACGTTGGCAATGTATTATTTTTGAATTATTGAGATTTTAGATGAATACAACATGATAGATTAATTGTAGATTATTTGAATATCCTTTACCATGATTTCTATGTGAGTAACTATATGAATTGTGCATTGTGAATGAATCTCTCAAATGTGCTATTTTTCGTAAACATGTTTTCATGACTTTACGGATTTGTCAAATTGTGATTTCCTCTTTTGATGAATTTTGAAATGTATGAATGTATGTGTGGATGATCTATGTCTCCATAATTGTTTCTCTTATTAGTCGTTACATGATTTTAAATGTGATGTTTTGGTGTGAGTGTCTTTATTTGGTAGGAATTGTTAGATTCTTAAGATTTATTGTTGTGGAATATCTATCTTCTTGTTTTAAGTTGATTATTGACTTTTAAGTGTATAGGCATTGTATGCTAATTAAATGTTTATGCTAGACGATGTGATATGCTTTTGTATGCTTATGTGTTTCGTGCTTAAGAAAACACTATCGTAGCTTGGTAAGGATGGTTTGAACCACCATCATGATTGTTGTCCATTTATTAACAAATTAAGGAACTGACCGTCCTTGATCTCTTGTTAATGGATAGACATGATTGTGTTGATTGGATGACACTAATCTTGTCGAACTTTGGTAGTGTCTAGAGTTTGCTAAGAGATGAGGAAAAATGATTTTTACAGAATGTATTGACCGTGTTTTGTGAACTTGAGATTTTACGATGAATATGTATACGTGATGATTATAAATGATTTTATGAGATTGAGTTATTTGGTAATCCGTGATATGTTTAGGGTTATGCTAGTTTCGTAATTTTGTATGACCTTATTATGTGCGCATCAATGACATGTGAGTTTGTATTAGTTTTAAATTATGTTGAAGCCATAACTTGGAGTGTCATGCATGTTATTTTGTTGATTGAAATAGTATATCATTATGTGTATATAATTTGTAACAATATGAGGTAGTGTCATGATTAGGTCTTGTCCAGTTTGGTATTGTATGCAATTGGTATGAATATTACATTTAATTGATATGGTTTTAACCGTTGATTATTATTGATTGATCTTTGATTCTTGAACTTGGAAGTTGTATTTTTTGCGTGAAATTTTCGAGGACGAAAATTCTTTAAGGGGGGTAGAGTTGTAACAGCCGTATTTTAATAAATAGGATTTTTGTGTGATTAGGTATTTATCTATTCATTTAATTGAATATATGTGATTTCGTGATTTTGTGAATAATTATATTCCGGCTAAGTGAAGGGTAGTTTAGTAATCTATTAGGATTATTAATCTAGTTGAGAGCCTTTAATTAGGATTAGGAGAGTTAATTATTATTAATTATGTGGTTTTCATTTATTAATAGAATGAATGAAGATGAGTAGTAAAGAGTGAAGTTATAATAGATTGAGAATTGGGCTTTGGTATTGGGCCTAGGTTAAGTTAGTAAGGGTGTTTTGGTAATTGATGAGTGATAACCTAGTTATAAAAGGGAAAAATTAGAGAGAGACTCATTTGTCACAAATTTTGGTGGATGAAGAAAGAGAAATGAGAGAGGGTTTTGAGATAGAGAAAGAATGAGAATAGAGAAACAAATCCCGTATTACTTACAACAGCTCCACTAAAACTTCATTTCCCGATTCGTTAACCGTCGGATCTTGACGAGATTTTGAGGGTAGGTTCACAACACCCAAACGCAACTTTTGACCGTTGGGATCGTCAAAATAAGGTCTGAGGTGGGAGAAATCGTTCTGTGAAGGTAGCAGCTCGGAATTGGAAATAATGGAGAAAAAGTGAGAAAATGGAAGAACAAAGAGGAGCTTAAGCTTGAGGATTGAAAGCTAAGGAGATTGGTGGAGTAGAGTATCCAACTTAATTGAGGTATGAGGTTTAGATAATATAATTAGAGTGAGCATAGAGAGAGGAGAATGTCTATTTCTCCATTCCCAAACTCTTTACACTCTTTTCTTTTGGGTGGGTGTTTTCATTGAATAAAAATGATACCTTTACATGATTTAATGATTATTGAGTTTATTGCAATATGGAATTATGAATCTTGGGATTTTGAAATGGGAATTTGTAGATGTTTGTGAAGGATTTTATGTTGTTTTGAAGTTTTGAATAAATGCATGAATAATCTCATGATTTTACCTTTTGGTTGTTGATTCATGTCTATAGTTGTACTTTTATGTTATAAATGATGTTAGATACTTAAAGTTGCAACCTTTATATATTTATATGTGAAAAGATGATAACTTATAATTGACTTAGATGTTAAGTGTTATTGTACATGCTAATTAACTATAATTTATGAGTATGTTGAGATGAGATTATGTTAATGATGATGATAGATAATTAGTAATTATGTGTGATGATTAGAAGTTAATTAATGATGATGAAATATGACGTTTATGCTTATACTATGATTGTATTATGATCTTATAACGTGATATAAGATTAGATTGATTAATCCTTGAGATTATATGAGAAAGACATGCTTATGTAAGTATAATAGATTGAAATGATGAATTGGTTTGATGATTAACAACTTGGAATATAAGATAAACCTTATATATGTAATGTATATGATGTATAATGATTTATGAGGTGTGAGACTTAGTTAATGATTCATGTTGATTAACTAATGATATGTGGTGATTAGAGATTAATTAATAATATGTTATGTTTGGATTCTAAATGAATTGTAATGATGATGTGTTGATGAGTTGATGATGATAATGAATTACAATAACTTAATGGTTGATGTATGATATGTGCTTGAATGTATGTCCATAATGATGATAATATGAGGTGAATTGAGGTGAATATAGGCTGTGTGGTACTATATTTTGTGAGGTGATTGTTTATAGTGTCATCATATGTGGTATATGTACATTCATGCATTCATGAGTCTAGTTGTGGTGAGTCCTTCATGACTTGAAACTGAAAATATTTGTGGTGAGTCCTTCATGACTTAAAAATGAAAATGAGGTGAATGGGATATAAGTTTATCCTAAATGAGGTGAATGGTACTACATGCATTAGATATGTCTAGGGTGACATACATTATGTGTTTGCATTAGTTTGCATTAGGGAGTTGTGCACTCTAATTGTTATTTGATATTGAGATTGTATTCCATATAATTGTGAATGGTTGAATAATGTGTTGCTTATGATTGAGCGTATTATGAGATATGTAATAATGATTGATAATTGATGATGATGTGTATACTTGTCAATTGATTGAGAATGTGATATTATTAGGATGCATTGTATTTTATGATTATGAAATATGAATGATATGAGATTGATATTTGTTTATGGAATGAGTTGTTAGACATGACCATGCTATGTCCTAAGTATTAAGTGTGTTCTTATACTTAGTTTCTTTTATGGTTATATTATCTAACCCTCTGTTTTGTGTATGTGCTGGATTTGGGATCCAGATGCTCAGGTTATGTTGTGTTCCAGACGTTGGTGAAGCTCTGCTCTGATCATGACACGGGGATAGAGATTATTTCTATAATGTATATTTGGAGTCTTGCTTCTTATTTATAATGTATTTAAAGATGTATTTTTTTTTTCTTATAAACTTATCTTGTACAATAATTGTTTTACTAATTAAGTTATTAGTAAGCTTTTATGTGTACGATGTAATACTCGAACCAAACCTTTTGTAAATCAAATATTATTTCCGTTGCGTATTTTGGAGAATATTTTATAAAGGCATATTTTATATAATTATGGGTTTGGGTGTTACAACCATTACTGTTTGTCATTTGCGCTATTGAGAATTCAAGGGTCTGCCTTAACAATTTTTGTTTTTAGTTTTTAAAATGTGTTTTATAAAAGTGTTTTAAAAAATTATTTTTAAGAAGAAAAAAGCAAAACTTCTTGAATCTGTTTTACTATTTTAGTTTTAAAAATAGAAAAACAAAAAACAGTTTTTGAAAAACACTTTTATAAAATTGGATTATAAATCAACTTTTTTAGTTTTTAATTTGAGAAAGAAGTCAAATAGGCCCTAAATCTCAAAATATGTGATTAGGTAAAGAAAGAATACTTGGTCTAACATCTCGACAATTTTGTTTAAATAATTAAAAATAAATATATTCTAATGTTATATAATATGATGATGATGATGTTATCTTACATTGTGTTCTAGTTTAACTGACTAAAAAATCCATATTCAAAGTCAAACATTTAGATGTAATGTAATTCGATCCCTTTAATAATTGAAAGCCAAAAGAAAAATGGAAGATATATTTTGTCCAATCTAATGTCAACTTGCGCTTAATTATTGAACTCGCCGCGTTTATTCACAAGGCATTTGGTATTCTTTTCACACATGAAAGTCTTGACATTGTGGATAGACAAAAGGAAATGCTGACTTTAACTTTTTTTTCTAATGAAGATGATAAAAGTTGACTTAAAGTCTATGTGAATTTAACTCGATTGATAGAAACGTCATATTATATACGTAAAAATTGACTTTGGAGTCTGAATTTTCCACTTATTCATTTTTAAGGTGAAATTTTCTAGCCAATAAATTATTTGACAAAAAAATAAAAGTTGATTTAAATATTGTTTTAATAATAAGAATGGTAAACAAACGAACTAGACGAGGGGTAGAAATACCCTTACAATCCAATATAAAAAATGTCAGTTGACTTGAATTTTAAAGATATATGTTAAAAAATTCAGTATAAAATTGTTTTAAAAATTGTACATTTAATTGTTTAAAAATTTAAAATATATTTTATTAATTAAAATAATTAACTGTAAATTGTTTAATATTAATTATTATGACACAAATTAACATGATAAAAAAAAAATGAAAGTTGTGGCATTACCATGTCATGATTTGTAGACATTGATAATAATATTATTTTTCTTCATATTGATAATATAACTTTCGAGGAAGATCGTATAATGAATTAACCATTAAATTAAAACTCTGAGTTGTCACAAACAACTAGTAACCCTTATCTTTTACATAGAAGAATAATAAACCTTCAAAATTAAAAGAAGTATTCATAGTTTCACAAATATATATATATACTTTTGAAAAGTATAGTCACATTCACATACACATTGACATCATCATGTCATGGTCATATCCATCCTCCATATCTTCATCCAATACTACTCCTCAAGAAAAACATGAAGTGTTCATTAATTTTAGAAGTGAAGACACAAGAAACAATTTCACAAGCCATCTTAATGGTGCTTTGAAAAGATTAAATATAAGAACTTATATAGACAACAATCTTAATAGAGGTGATGAAATTTCAACTACTCTTGTTAGGGCCATCGAAGAAGCCGAACTCTCCATTATTGTTTTCTCGAAAAACTATGCGGCGTCTAAATGGTGTTTGGAAGAGCTTATGAAAATTCTTGAATGTAAAAAGATGAAAGGGAAAATGGTTGTGCCTGTTTTTTATGATGTTGATCCTTCTAATGTCAGGAACCAAAGGGAAAGCTATGCTGAGGCTTTTGCTAAGCATGAGAAGAACTTTGAGGATAAGATGAAAGTGCAAGAATGGAGGAATGGTTTGCTTGAAGCTGCTAATTATTCTGGTTGGGATTGCAATGTTAACAGGTAATAACTTTATATCAATCAAATTCTTTCAATCATTTTATTTTGATTTTATTCTCCATTCACAACTTCCGACAAAACTGACAAATTCAATCGGTTGAACCTGAAACCAATCAATTCGTTGATTGGTTTGGTTTTGGTTATACTGTAGTAGATTGGTTGAATCGAGTTAAACCACTTGAATCATGGTTTGTTTTTGCTTCTTTTTTATTTTTTACTTTTTTAGCGTTGTAATTTATTTAATTATTTGTCATCTGATTTTTAATTGAGATTGAACCAGTTGGACCATGATCTAAAAGTCTGTACGATTTGATCTTTTAATTTCTAAAACATTATTTTATAATTTAGAATTTGACTGAGATGTAAGTAATGTTTGGTTAGATAGAGACTTTTTTCCTCAAGATCTAATATACCACGACGAATTTGGCAACTCTCATAAAATTGTTTCATTCAATATTGATTTGTTCTATTGTGAAACATGAGATCTTTACATATGCCATTTTTCTTAATGCTTATGTGCAGGACAGAATTGGAAATAGTTGAGGAAATTGCTATGGATGTACTTAACAAGCTGAATCATGTACATGTTAGTGACCTAGATCATCAGATTGCTAAGTTAGAGCAACTTGCGAAGCTCCAATATGGATTCTTTCAAAGCACAATCAATGTTGCAGATTTGCAAAAGCATAATGCAACTGTTCGACGAATCACAGAACTTAATATGGAGAAAAGTCTTCGTTTGCTTCGCTTGACACCTGATTTGCTTTCACATTTGGAATCAAATGACAACAATCAATATGGATTTTAAAATTTATGATAAATGAAATGATCAATTGTTATTTTTTAGTTATATGAAGTTTGATTTTGATGAGCATGGTTGATGAGATTTCTTAATAAAGTGAGTACATGAATTTATGGTTGATGACTTTATTAGTCATATGAAATTTGCTTTTGTATGAAATAACATTTTAATTTTAGGTGGCGTCTAAGGTGAACCATCAAACAAGTGGTTCACCAGTGGACCACTTACATATACCATTAGATTTACTAAAAAAATAATTAAGGGTTTAGATGACTTAAAAATAAATGTGAGAACATGTGTATCATTCCACACACAATCCTTAGCTTTGATCTCCTCTCTCATTCTCATCTCTGGGCCTGGCCTTCGTTCCACACAATTTGAAATTTATCTCCTGTACTCCGCCACCATAACCGCTACTCTCTTAAAGATTTGTGGAAAGATATACTGATAGCATCACCCATTGATTTCATAATTCTAGCAATGATTTGTTAATTAAGAAAAAATGAAATTTTCATCATAATTTCAATTGGTATGAATATGAAGGAATAGTAGAATTATGATGAAAACTTCATCATAATTATTTGTTGCAGAGATAATTTTCATTATAATTTCAATTTCACACATGCCCTCTTACTATCTTTGCTTGAAGTATTCTTTTGAATCAAAATTCCTATCTCTGCTACAAATCATGACGAAAATTGAAATTATGATGAAAACCCTTTCCTATTCATGGGAATTTAAATTCTTCAACAAGGATAGTAAGAGAGAAAATAAAAATTACAAGCATCGTTTTCTTTTCAAGTGTTACGGAAATGAATCAAGATTGTCCATAGGCACCGGTAGAGGAGGTGGGAGGACAACAACCGCTTGTTACTAAGTTCGTGAATAAAAATAGGAGGAAGAGAAAAATGTAGTCTATTCAAAACAAACAATTAAAAAAAAAAAGAAAAAAAAGAAAGGTGTAATCTAGTGTATAATGCATATGTGGAGTTGATTAATCTAACGACTCTTGATGATTGTACGAAGTGGTCCACCGGTGAACCACTTGTTTGATGGTTCACCTTAGACGCCACCTTAATTTTATGTTTAACTTTCTTCATTCCTGTTTTTTGAAGTCATGAAAATTTAAGCTTCGAAAATAGTTTGTTCAATATGAGTTGGTAATCATAAGCTCAAAGAAATCTCCAACCAAAAAAAACTAACTTATGAGAAGGGGAAGACTTTAAATTATAAGTCTCATTTTTTAAGGAATACTCCCTTATGTGGGACTCCTAAGACCAAGATCCATCATGCTCAAATTCAAGTTTTGAAATTTTAAATTTACAAAATAAAAATCAAATCCATATTTTTTTAAGATTGTTCGATCAAGATCGGACGACTCCGAATATGAAAATTGTGTGAATGTGTCTTTTAGCCGTGTGCAGAGAATCCATTTTCTAAGAACGCACATCATTAAAGAGTTGGCGTAACCAGTGGCTTTCATTCCACGACAATTAACTCAGTTTTAAAGAGTTGGCGTAACCAGTGGCTTTCACTCAGGACCCTCATCATGTCGGAACCCCTCATTGGTAGCCCTTTCCTGGAGGTCGACTCTCTCAACAAAAGCACCGATGTAAGGAGGAGCATAACCTAAAAAGATGATATATAATTCAACCTAAAATACTAGTTTATTTAGTGGGAGAGCCTTTAACTTAAACCTCACTTTTGGGTGAGACTCTAAATGTGAGACTTGTAGCATGATGCTTCAGCTCTCAACATTAACACATGGTTCATGGATTAAGGATGTTAATGGGGAGGAATAATAAGACTTAATTGCAGTTTTGGTCCCTCTATTTTTATCATTTTGCAGCATTGGTCCCCCTATTGTAATAGACATTACAAATATTATCTCAAACAGATCCCAACATTGGCAACCATAACAGGACTAGCAAGAAACATTTTAACCAAAACCAACTATTCCATTCATAAGACTCTATATCATATAAGATAATTAGGTTAACAAATTAAATACAGAAATTTAAGTGACAACATTGACAAATAAATGATTCAGTACAAAGGTAAAGTAAGCCAATATGATTTAATTTTAATCCACTGTAACTACAGAACTTAACATCATTGTCAAATAAATGAATAATGTGTTCACACATCTTTGGCGGGTACACTAAAACATTCAAACTAAGGCCTATTTAGATAAACAGTTTAAGTAAGCACTTATGGAAGAAGCACTTATTATATAAGTGCCTGTTGATAAGTTATTGATATAACAAAATATAAAATATAATAATGAAACTAAACTATTATCTATTTTCATAACCTAACCTAGATAACATGTAGAAATAAGCTGCAAAAAACATATGAACATGTCATAAGTTTTTACCGTATGCTCTTTTAAACAGCATCACAAGTATTTTGCTAATAGATAAGCTCAAATAAGACAATCCAAACAAACCCTAAATAGGACCAAATCTAAACCTATCCAAGTTTTACTAGGCAAACTAGGATGTAACAAATCACTAATCTTCAATTTCTATATTTTATATCTAAAAAAGAAAAATGAAATGAGTAAACACAAATCTCTTATTTTCCCTAAACATTGTGATTTTACACACATCAGCGAAAAGTGAATCAAGGGTATTGATTCTTAATTAAAGCCGCGGTAGCAGTTACGCTGCAAACCTTGATATTGCAGAAAAATCCGGGCATGTGTTACTGATGTGGCCCCAATTGCGGTTGCAATGTTGTTGCGGTTGCAATGCCGCTGCAAACCTAAATATTACGGTCGCAATTTAAAACTATATGGATGCACACAAAATGTTAGCCATTTCAATCTTACATCTTATTATTTACATAAATATATAAGCTCATAAAAACCAATGAATAGAATGAATAAGAAATCTTCTAACAACTGTCTGTGTATTGATACGGAAAACTACAGATGACATTTTAAAACGTCAATTTGATGAACTTAATCCTTTTTTAAGATTTCTAAGGATGGTCCACATGAATGTGGAAACGAAGAAAAGGATAATACCGGTAATGATTGCATACTTCAGACCAAGGTTCACTAGCAAATTTACGAGCAGCCCTGCAAATACAACACCAAAGAAATTTGCAGATACGGCTGCCCAAAACGGCATTTCAAGAATGGATGCTATAATGGCTCCAGACCATGCTCCTGTGCCCGGAAATGGGACCGCAACAAACAGCATCAGACCAAGCCACTGAAACTCCTCCACTGGTCCGGCCTTCTCTTTGGCATTCTTAAACAGAATGTCGAGGAATCGTGATGCTGAAGGGCTCTTAGAAGCGACGAAAGATGCAAATCTTTTCAGGTAGAGTATGATGAATGGCACAGGTACCATGTTCCTACATCATTAGTTCAAAACTCGTTCATTAAGCCACAAAAGAACTCCCATTAGCAAAACAAATCAAACTGAATATGTCAACACACCAGAGTTATCAATCACAGATCGTGGAAAATAGTCATTTGTTCAAATTCCGCTATGCTATAGCCAGTTTTTGACAAGATTTTGTACTAACTAGCATATCATAAAACTATAGCTATTTGTTCAAATTCCACTACACTATAGCTCTACTATGGCCGCTATTTGAAACACTACTACATGCCTTAAAGATTCTATCTAGCATGGACACTTCTCCTTCTTGAGGCATCAAAAACTATGACACTTGTACAACCCTTGTCTAACACTCCTCATTTGGACTCCTATCAAACTTGGACCATTATCTGACAATCAAACAAGGCTTAATTTAGTTAAAACCTAAAATTGTTAACAGTCTTCAATACACTTCATTTGGGAATGCCATTACCTACCTATGTTCATCCTTGTATTCAACACATGCATATTAGGATGTTCAAGATTAATTAGTTTACAACTAAAACATGCTACACACACAAATAACAATTGTGTCCATGTTTGTGTTAATTTCAGTGTCCGTGATTGTTTCTGTGTTTTATATCAAAGGAACAAGGTATAACAAATCAAACCGTGTTTAAAATGAGAACATCAAACCCTATCTATAACAATAAAGTTAAAATTACATTGGAAAATATACTCTAATATAACCGTTCAAAGTGAAGGTGTATATTGTATGGAATTGATAACACTATCACAAAAACAAAAGCACATTCTCCTAAACAATAACCATGAGAAATGGCAAATGGAATGCATGATTACACTGAATTTCAAGCGTACATCACATAAACCAAGCAACTAAAGTGGAGAGTTGTGGGATGTGTAGGAGTTTAACTATTGGAGATTAGGGGTATTATCCCTCTTGCTTGTTCAAGATTTTAAATAAAAGTCTGCGACCATGATCAGAGCCGCTACATAACGGTATTGATGTTCGCAAAACCGCAACTCCAATTGAAACCGTATTGGCTGCATTTTACCGCAATATCAAAAACTATGACGCAACTATAACCGCTATTTAAAACCATGTACCCCACTAACAAGGACTAACAATTATCAATTAACCAACTCAAATAGTCACATTTGATGTCAAACAATAAAAATCATATGAAGTCCTGATTTTGTTTACCCACCTAAAGTCTATCTGACAACCTCACATATAAAAGTTTCACATTTTCTTAATACACACAAAACCAATTATTGTATCATCTTTTCCTATCCCTCTCTTCCCTACCTTAGCAAAAGTGAAAAAAATAATCAATTATTGTATGATGTATCACATAAGTTAACAAAAGATCATTTTCTCGTTCAAAAAAAGGATTAAGAAAAAGAAGAAGAAACTAACCCAAGAATAGATAACACAGTCAAAGTTGCAGGGTTGAGTTGCAACCAATAACCAACAGGTATAGCCCCACGAAGCTCAAGAACAGGAAGAGTAGCAAGAGTAAACACAACAACCCAATCAGGCCAACCCAATTTCCTCAAAGAATTAGCAATCTTCAATCCAAATCCAGAAGCTTTAATAGAATCAACAGCAGCATTAGCATCCTTTGAATAAGCAAACCAAGCCAAAGACATAGAAGCCCAGAAAATAACCCAGAAAGCAAATTTAACCGGTTTTCCGTTAGAAAAAATCAACCTTTCTGGTTCATCAATAGCATCTAAACATTCCTTAGAGGAAACTTTGATGTGGGCATGAGCTATTTTTGCAAGAAAATGTCTGGAAATAGGAGAACCATGATGAAGGGTTTTTGGTTTTGTGTTTAAGATTAGAGAATTGTGTTTGAAAAGTGAAATTTTTTTATGGGGTTTTGTGAAATAGAATGGGGAGGTTAACGATAAAGGTGAAGAAGCCATTAGAGATCAAAAAATGAGGTGAAAATGGGATTTTTGTTTGGTGTAAGATTGAGTTATTAGAAGTTAAAGAGGTTGGTGTTGAGATTCATGAAGATGAGTGAGTGAGGATAGTGGGTTCAGTTAGTAATTTTGGAGGGTGCATTAGGAAACAACAAAAACAAACGGAGTTCACAAGGTTGTTCTGGATTTTGGTTTTTTCTAAATTCTAACGAAAGAGAAGAGAGTGACCCTTTGAGAGTGTGTGAAGCAGAAAAATGTGGGAACGGCAGCACCACCAAATAGCTTAAGATCAAATTATTTTTCTTAACAAATTGTTTTGTTTATGTAACTACGGTTTGAGTTATTTTATTTTAAACTTTTTTATTCCCTAAAAGGAAAAATTAGGTCAAATAAATTTTTAATAAGTTTTTTTAAAAAAAAAATTGTTTAATTTTTATAAGTAAAATACATAGATAAAAGATTTTTTGAGCTAAAAAAAACAATAATTATCAAACTGATAGAAGATTATATCTAGTTAATTAAATAATTATTATATAATACTCCCTCCGGTCCTATATATAAAAAATATTTCATTTTTTAGATTCATTGTAGAATTGATGTATTTAGACTATATTATTGTCTAGATACATCAATTTTATAATGAATCTAAAAAGTCAACTTTTTCTTATATATAGAACCGGAGGGAGTAGTTAATTAAATAATTTAGGAGTAGAATTTATATCGTTATTTTTAGTATTGATTATATTATGTTATTTAGATGAACTTTATGGCCTTTAGGCCCATTTAGGTTATTATATATGTAGTGCTTGTGTCATATTGAGAGTCGATTAATGAAATGAATGTTTATTTTATCTTTTATTTATTGCTTTTATTTATGTTTTTCTTAGATTAGTTTGTAGCTTTCTAACATTGGTGCTTTCATTCCTTGAACTTCACCACCTCCCATGACTTATTCAAACCATATTCCTCCGTATTCCACCATTCCAACCTTTTCTCCATTTTATTCCTCCACCATTCCTCCAACATATTCC
Source organism: Trifolium repens (assembly GCA_030408175.1). Lineage (NCBI taxonomy): Eukaryota > Viridiplantae > Streptophyta > Magnoliopsida > Fabales > Fabaceae > Trifolium > Trifolium repens. The sequence goes on along the minus strand of CP125845.1, from coordinate 31,050,818 downwards.
ACACCCCTACCAACTCCACCTCCTACACTCAACCCAAGTTTTCCTTCATATCCACATCACCTCCATCACCCATCATACTACACACCACCAACAGAAGTGATTATGGAATATTTAATTTCATACAATCGTTTCAAACTCACAATTCCAAACAATGCGCCTCACGTTATTCAGAAACATAATCATCTGAAAACAGGTTCTTCATATGCAAGGTGCAACAATAAGTCTATTTAAATTGTTGACATAATTGCATGTTTTATTTTGTTATGTGTTATAGTATATAAAAACTATTTAATAGTTGTTACTACAGTACAAAATATTTTAGTAACTTCAATGTCCCATGTGTATAATCATACAATTAGTGGATACATCTTATTTAGTTTTAAACAAAGTAACTATGGTCTATATGCATTTATATATTATAGAAATCATGAATCTGATAAGAATAGTTCAATAATTTTGTGAAAAAAGTATTACAATGTTACTATTGGTCAATGGCATCATTTTATTAGAATTAAGAAGTCATCCAATTATGAAGACAATAAAGTGTTTGTACAATTATTTCATATATTAAGAATGAAACTGATATCGATTTTGAAGACAATAATGCTAATCATCGTTATAATAACTTGGCTGCTGATAACAGGAACTCTGCAAGAAGGTATATCTCTGTCTCCGATTTTATTTTATTCAATATACGAATCGTCGCAGCATATTTTCTTCTTCATGATCAATCGCATTTCTACGGTTCATACCTTTAAATTTACTGCGTATTAAGTATGTATCTTCTTATATTCACAAATGTAATGCCCATGCTATTTTTATTCCACTGTCTATTTTGTATATATGTTGTTATATTCACAAATGTGGAGTCTATGATTTTTCTTAATATTCAATCAGATATTTAGGGTTGATACATTTAGTTTCACTGTATATTCAGTAAATATGTTATAATATTCACAACTTTGGATTCTATACCTCTACTTAATTACAGGTTACCAACCCCAGAGGAAAAAGAAAAATGGAAACACGTTTTCAACACTATCATAGATCCCAATTTGGTATTTATTGTTATTTCTTTTTTTATTTCCTATTTTATAATTTTATAAATGCAAACAAACTAAACTTTTGATCATAATGTTTAGGCACCAATTGAAATTCCTAAAGATTTTTTTCAAAAATTTAAAAGTGAGTTTATAAAAACCACATTTGGCTGGATCAGGGGTCCTAAAAAAACCAAAGTCATGGTTAGGTATCTCCAAAGTAATAGTGGTATCAAAGTCACCTCTGGAGCATGTGTTTCTAAAACTTTTGGATTTGTTAAACCAACAAGAGTCACACTCAGCTATGTCATCCAAGAGAATACATTTTGGATGAAAATTTTACCTCCACATCAAGCTGTGAAAAATGAATTTCCACCAGAGCCAATCATAATAAGTTCAACTGACGATCAAGAATTACATCAAAACACCAATGGGATTGCTCGAACTGCCAACAAAAAAAACAAACCACCAACAAACAAAACACAAATTTGCAAGGTAATTTACATACATTCTTTTGGAAAACTATAATTTCAATATTTCCTTATATGTCTTTATTATTATTTTGTAATAACTATTCATTTATTATTATTCAATATAAATCACAATATTTGGAAATACATACCCAGAAGGCAACTTTGAAAAGGAAACAACAAAAAGAGATAATAGTGAATAATGATGATCAATATGAGCCAAATCTGAGAAGGTCCAAAAGACATAAAACCAACAAACAAGCTGTTCAATTGAAGTCCACCCCTGCATGTAATAAAAAACAAAATATTAAGTCCATCACAAAGGAATTGAGCAAACAACGGCAGGTAAGTAACAAATCAATCATATTAATCATATTAATTATACTTGTTAGACTACTTGGCTACCACTTAGAAGGGGGGTTGAATAAGTGGCCCTTTTAAACAATGTTGATTTTAAAAAATTTAGTTTAAAAGGTACGCGCGGAAGCACCACCGGATCGGTAGTCTCTTTGCACCCGATTGATCACTGAAAAAGTAGTATAGCCTTGAACGTGTGATGATAAAGAACAAGAAACGATCATGTGCAAAATATTCGAATTAAACGATCCAATAACACACTCCAAGCAAGTTACAAAAATATAGAGCTAATCCAATCACAATCAAGATATATGTCAATTGAATTTTGGTGCACACGTACGAACACAAAAATTCAATTGAATCAAAAATTAAATCAATTGCGTAAAGTAAAAGATTAAGGAAGAAAGACACAAACGATTGATTAGGGAGTTCCCACAGCTTTCGTGTCGTCCTCGCGGTCGGCCGGGTACGTCTCCCCCTAAATAACCAAACGGGTTATTTGAGCGTATATTGATTAAAAATGATTGAACTATAGTGCACAATTTACAAAAGACTCCAATAACCCTATATCGAATCTAATGCAAACTATGCGTAATAACCTCAACAACCAATGAAGCTTCTCCCTCTGATTCCAATGATCCTAACCATGCGCAAACCCTCGCGTCAATCGTCCAACTGAGTACCTCGCTTCTTCGTTGTTGATCCTTCAAGATATCGCACAATCTTGAATCCTTAAAAAACCCAAACCATCTTCACAAATCAACTCGATCACGCCTCTGATTCACCGCAAGCCGTATCGAACGTTATCGATCAAATGTACAACCTTTATCCGAATGATACCATACTCACTCTTCAATGAATTGCAATTTGATGGAAGATGATGATCTTGTGAAGAATAACCCTTTGATCCTAATTATTCACCCAATTTGAATCCCAAAGAGTTTATCAAAGCTATTTCACTTTCTCACAGGTTTTTCTCTCTCACTCACTCTACAATCACAAAGCACATTGCTATTTATAGAGAAAATAGAATTGAGCAAATTTAGGCAAAAATTCACAGACATGTATCGATACAAATGATGATTTGTATCGATACAAACCCTTTGACCAGCGTTCAAATATGAAAATTTTGACCTATGTATCGATACAAACACGTATGTGTATCGATACATACATCAGTTTCTTGAAATTTTGACTGATATGTATCAAAGCATGCAAGCATGATTCGATACATCATGCACTCTCTGGTTTTCTGAGAGATATCGGTGTGTATCGATACATGCAAGCATGATTCGATACACAGGTGACTCTCTGCCTCTGAGAGACCACTTTTGTATCGATACAAGTGATATATGTATCGATACAAATTGCACAAAATCAGTCTGAAGTAATTTCAGAACATTTGTATCGATACACATGTTTATGTATCGATACATAATACCTAAAAATCAATTTTTCAAAGTTTAAAAATAGTTTTTCGCTGTCAAGTCATTTGTAATGTTGCCAAAATATGTCCTACTCTATTTTCATGTGTTTTGACAATTATTAAAACATGAGGATGAACTGGTGCACTTACATTCTCCCCCTTTTTGATAATTGTCAAAACTTTGCATAAGCTAACTAAGCCTATACCTAATATGCAATAAAATAGCAATATGTATACAGACGCAATTACACCAAGGCTAACAATAAGCACGCTCCCCCTGAGTTGATGTCATAATGCGTTTGATATTGTTGATAATATTCAAGAATTCTTAGCTATTCATCCTTAGCTTGTGCAATCCAAATCTCTCCCGCTTTGACAATATCAAAAAGAAGAAGAGAGTTCATTAGAAGTATCAAGTTCAAACAATTTTAACCATAGTCATATTGTGCACTTACATTTGTCGAAATGCACTATATGATGAAAGTTCCTAATCAAAATAATTACATACAAAGATATGCCAAAATATATCAATGACGAATACCAAATATCATGACAAACATGGAATGTAGAATAACAAACCAAAACCAACTCATGAATATTGTAACACATCGACATTTTGATTAAGTAACATATCCAAATGTGAAACGAAATAAACAAAGCAATGCAACAAATGCATAAACATAACATGATTATTCATACAAACAAAATTATCCAACATACCAAGTCATACAAAACCAAAATGTATGTTGTCCAAACATGACAACATCAAAATTATCCGTACAACCATATCGAAATAAACGAAGTCATAAGAAATAACGAAATAAAATTGTTCATGCGGAAAAAGAAAATAAAATGCAACAAAAACATAATCAAGTATCATCATCATTCATCCATGTTGTCCGGGTTAGAAGGAGGGTTAGGTTGATAGTAGCCATGCATCTGAGTTTGCATCTCATCAAAGCGAGTAGTCACATAGGTTCGGAGATCATTGGTGTTGGTGTACAACTCTTCAATTCTAGCATTTTGAGTTTGGTAATTCTGAGTGTACTCATTGTAGAAGGTGGTTTGTTGCATGCTCATATTCCTTAGCATGCCCATCATTTCATTTCAGTTTCCGCCTTCTTCACCTTCACCTTCACCTTCACCTTCACCTTCACCTTGCCTAGCATTTCTTCTTTGTCTCCTACCTCTTGGAGCAGCAGCTTGATCTACATTTTCTTCCTCTTGACCATTGTAGACGTAGACATTGTCAACATTCAAGGTCCAGTTCATCTTTGCCATTTGAGTATCACTAAATTTTTGTAACCTTCCAAGGGTAGTATACTCAATGGGAAGGTTTTGTCCAACCTTGAACTTTCTCAAGATGCTAGCTATCAAACTACAATATCCAAAGCTTTGATCACGGCTAGAGTTCCTCAAGTCAAACATTCTACTCACAATATAAAATGGCCAGTCAACTTTTCGGTCTTCCATTAGCAAAAACATGAGATCAATGTCTTTCCTATCCATTCTAGAACTCGAACTCTTAGGACGCAATATATGACTTACAATCCAATAAATCACTCTAGCGTTCACAGTTAATTTTCCGGTTCCCATAGTTTCCGGAACATTTCCATTTCTAGTAATGGAGGTGATGAAAACATTAGAATCATAATCAACCTGGCTAGCTTCAGTATAGGCCAAAAGATCTTCTCCGGTTATCCTACTACCGGTACTCATTCCAAACAAGTCAAACCACATATTTGCACTAAACCTGTAAACCTTATGTCCCCAACGAAGTTCAAACTCAGCACCATTTCTCTCCTGCAACCCAGCATAAAATATCCTAACCAAAGTATCATTATATTTGGTTTGCAAATCACAAAAAGTATCAAGTTGTTCGTTTTCAAGAATTTCTGCAATATCATTGAGACGCAAATTTCTAAGTGTTTCAGTATTAACAGATTTCTGAGGCAAAATGCTCATATTTCTACAATATTGCGTATAAGTAGTAACGCAATCCTTGTGAACGAATTCTTCTTCCCTAAGTCTAAAATTTGGAACATCATTGCTACTACTTTCTACTTCCTTTCCTTTTCTAGACTTAGTTTTTGGTGCCATTTCTAGGAGAGTGAAAAATAGAACGAATTACCTTGAATTTTGATGAAGAACTTAAAGAAATTTCACAAACCAAAATTGAAGAAACCCTTGTCTTGAATGTGGAGATTATGAAGCTTGAACCACGAAATTGATGAAGGAATGTGAATGGGTAATGAATTTGAAGTGGTTTAGGGTCAAGTTTTGTGAGTTTTGGTTGAGTTTTGAGGGAGATTGAGAATTGGGAATGAGGGTTTTTGAAGTTTTGCTCGTGTAGAAGAGGAAATCTTTTTGTGTTTGATGAATGAATGAATGAAAAACTGATACATAAAACTGTTTTTACGCGTATGTATCGATACAAACTCGTGTTTGTATCGATACAAGTCAGTTTTCTGCAGCATGTATCGAAGCATGTGAGCATGTATCGATACATGAGACAGTGTATGTCCAAACTGAAGAGTTATGTATCGATACAATCATCATATGTATCGATACATATCAGTTCATTTTGAAAATTTGCAGAATAACTAACATGTATCCATACAATGTTTATTTGTATCGATCCAAAATGCATTATTTTCAATTTTTCTCAAAACACATGAACTTATAAGTTTGCAAAATAATTTTTATGACTTCCAAATAACATGTATGTATGAAACACATATAATCAACAAGGTACATACTTATGTATGTGAGTAAAAACAATACCAAAGCACATTATAACATGAGAACACATGTTAAACCATATATGCATGATAAGGCATCCACATAAATGAATCAAAGTACCAAAATTAATCATATGAAAATATGTGTCTATGTATGCACACAAAGTCACTTATAAGAACAAAAACAAACATATACAAACCAAGTATGAACTTAATATGGCAATTGTAATGATTTTTGTCAAATCCCCATTTTAAACATATGAGTCTCAAAAACTTATTAATATTTTTGAGCAAAATTCTTGGAAATGGAGGATTAGACAACTACCAAAGCAAATATCATATTAAGGTGAAAGTTGTATGTATATGAACCATGTACAAATGCTAAGTAAAAAAAATATAAAGGTAAAGGTAGAGAATAGAATCTTCCCTTGAGTGTTAGGTGGAGGAAGTGATCAATTTCCACACCATTGTAAGTGTTGAGTTGAAGCTTTTCTCATCACTTTCCTTGTTCATTAGTCTTGAACTCCATTGTTGTCGGTGTCTTTTGTCAATGGTTTCAAGACGTTTTCCTACATACTTAGACATTTGAAATAGGTCCCCAACTCATGTTGGGTCCTAGTTGGTTAGTAGCACCATTATTGCTTAACTTAGGTAACCATTGCAATTTGCCTTTTGGTACCAAGATTTTTCGAGCATGGCATTTTGCAATAGTATGACCCTTGTCACAACAATAATGACAAACGATATGTGAGTCACTCTTCTTTTGATCCATTTTGAAATGTTTAGAATTTTTGTTTTTGACTTTCAAAGTGTTTTGAAAATGTTTTGGATCAACTTGATGAGAGACTCTAGGTTTTGATGAATTTTCCACTTTGTCCTTGAGAGTCTTAATATTTTTTGACAAAGTGATACAATTATCACAACCAACTATATTACTATTATCATGACTTGCACTTGACCTTTCTAATAATGATACCTTGAAAGCTTTCAACTCTTCTTCCGTTTTGGAAACTTTCTTTTCAAGAGCTTTGTTAACTTTTATAATTTCTTTTAATCGTTTGAAAGCTTTCCTAGTTTCACTACATAGGTCCTCAAATGCACTTTGCAAATCATGATATTCTAACGAAGTATATGAGCTAGAGGGATTTTGGTTTACCTTTTTGGGAGCTTTATCCTTCTTTTTGTGATGATGAGTTGTGAAGCATACATTAGCCACTTCGCCTTCATCACTTGAACTAGAGCTTGATGATGAATGAGATGAAGAGCTACTACTCTCCCATGCAACATAAGCTTTCTTTCCTTTGCTCCTCCTTTTGTTTGAAGATGACTCCTTCTCTTTTCTCTTGAGATTAGGACAATCCGGCTTGTAGTGACCAACTTGGCTGCACTCATAGCATATCCCTTTCTTGGAGTACCTAGCATCTTCATTCTTCCGGCGGTAACCACTATCTTTCCGAAACTTCTTAAGATTGTCATCAGAATGTCTTATCCCATTCTTTCTCACATATCTATTATAGCGTCGAACGATGAGCCCCATTTCCTCATCATCGGAATCGTCTTCGCTTGAGCTACTTTCCACTTGCTCAACCTTTTTTGACTTGGATTTGGAGGCCTTTAGAGCAATGGACCTCTTATCCTTTTCTTTTTCCTTTTCGTTGTGTTTCTCCTTTTTATCACCTTTCTCATGCTTTTCCAACAAATTAAGCACTTGTTCATGTTCCGTTAGCTTACCGAATAAGGTTGTGAGACTCAAAGTTGTAAGATCATTCGCTTCTTTGATTGCGGTGACCTTTGGTTGCCATGACCTATTAAGACATCTCAAAATCTTATCAGTAGAATCTTGATTAGTGATTGGTTTACCTAGACCATGTAACTTGTTGGTAATTTTTACAAACCTTTGTTGCATATCCGCAATGGTTTCACCATCTTGCATATGAAACAATTCGAACTCTTGAGTTAAGGTGTTTATTTTGGATATTTTGACCTCATTAGTACCCTCAAAATGAGTAACTAATGTATCCCACATTTCTTTGGCCGCTGAACAATGCGACACATGATAAAATTGTACAATCCCAAGGGATGAAATAAGTATGTTTCACTACAAGAAAACTGCTTTGGAGCGTCCGCCTAAAACAGACGCTAAATACCAAAAAACGGACGCTACAAGCATTTAGCGTCTACTTAGAGTCTGTGTCGTGGTGGACGCTTAAATGCCTGAAGCTAACAGTTGCGTCCAGCAGACGCTACTTTAGCGTCTGTCCTATTAGACGCTAAGCTGAAGCTGGTGACATGCATATATGGCGGACGCTATTAGTTAATCTTAGCGTCTGCTTTTGTTAGATGCTATAAACTAGTTTTTGAATAATATAATGTCAGCTAAAAGCAGACGCTAATCTTAGCGTCGGCTTTTGTTAGATGCTATAAATTAGTTTCTGAATAATATAGTGTCAACTAAAAGCAGACGCTAATGTTTTTTTTTTAAAAAAAATATTGCATTTTAGCTGATGGAAAATCAACTAACAATTAGTATTGGTGCATCTAAAATATAAATCAATAAATTCTTAACTGGACCTTCTATTATTAAAAAGACAAATATATCAGAAATTTATCTTTCATAATAGCAACCATAATTTCTTATAAGTCATAACCATGATTTCTACCAATATACTCATTAAAATAAAAGATAAAGTTAAGTGTCAAAGACATTAATGAAAGGCAAAAAGTAGTGATATCAGATATTACCACACCTATTGACCATGAATCTACATTCAAAATGAAAGTAAAACTTGTCGGTTAATTAGCCAATAAGAAAACTCAAATGTGACATAATTCACATAGCAACTAATTTTGCTAGTAATGTTTAGCGCAACAAGTATTAAATCAATTGATAAAGAGATATCATAAGCATTTATAGAGGTATCAACAAGTATTTGTGATGAATTAAGCTAGATGTAACTCTGACTTCAAATATCGTTTCATCATTCATCAACTAACCATATTGCAGCCTCAACCAGGGTATTTCTTTGTCTCTAGGAAGTAGGTTCTCCACAAAAATAAAATAGTGGCAATGATGTGCAATTTTCATCATCATCTTTGACCGACCTTCAGCTGGTAATTCACAATAACTGTGTCCATTTTCTACAAAAGGAAATGAAACTCTCATTCAAGAATTTTATACATAATCAAGAATCAAGAACTGAAATAATTTGTCCTCATTCCATCCCTCTTCCCCACTTATCCAATTATGATATATTCCACCAATAAAAAAAATCCCATTTCACTTCTAACATTGACATTTGAAATCCTATTTATCATATCTCCTAATAACAAGGTTGATTCAACCGTTACCAAAAAATAGACAAAATCAAGCATAAGCAAGGCATGACTTCAATTACTAGTTTAATATCATGATAAATAGAATAAGGTACCTGGAAGAAGTGAAGGATCTTTGCAGCCCATTCTTGTGACGTGTGAGTTGTGGCATGCTTGAAATTAAACTAATGTCATTTTTCCTTGCATCAACTAGCATATCCAAAGCATAACCTCTGTGATGTTCCATGGATTGCACAAGCACCAAGAGACTGTGTTGTCAACAATTCAAACTCTCCCTATTTCAAACAAATATGTCATATTCACAAGTCTTCCCTGTTTCAAACATAATAAGTAAACATACACTAACAGAAAAATAACTTTTGCAATATAGTAAGCAAACTGGCATTAAATAGATAAAAATGAGAATCAAGCACTAACAAAGAAAAAAAATAATATATCAAGGCCTTTGGCAATATCGTATTAAAATTTAATAATGCATGTTAATCACAATTAAACAATCACAGAAAGTGCAACGATATAAATGGACCTATACTCTATACCACCACGTCGGTGGATGGACAATTCTAAATTGGCCTTGCCCTTATGTACAATTCAAAGTTAGCCTTGTCCTCATAAACTCCCTACTTACATTTAGACACACTTGTGGCTCATTCAATTGTTTTTCCTAAGATTACTAGATTTTTATCTCTCTCATGTGAAAATACACTCCACACAATTCCATACGCTCACACCTAATTCCTACTTCTTTATTAATCCAAACTTCACACCTATATATGTTTCAACCAAGTCTCAGTAGTACATGTATATAGAATCATGATGACTAGTCAAACTTTGTCAACCATACATAGTAGGAATTCTATAAGAAGTACATTCAACTAATTATTATTAATCGAATCAGCAAGTAGTATTGCATTCAAACAATTGTCAATTAAGCATCATAACACAAGGCTACAGTTTCATACAAAACTAAATACCATATAAACAAACAGGATCATCACACCAATGATTTTGATAGCATATATACATTTATTTATTGATTTATAGTTCTGGGAATAATATATTTAAAGCATAGTAACTATAATTAGCAAGAAAGCACCTAAGGCCAATACTAATATGAATCAGAAGTTTTAGTCATTCAAAACAATAGAAATCATAAATATTTATACACAATATTTGGTCACACTTGTATAAAAAATATATAGCATTTAGTTATTTCAAAAATACACATTATTTAATTCTATTTTCTTTTCTTTCTCTCTTTTATCAAATATATGTCAATCAAATAGTCTGACCAAATCCTTGTGTCCTCCTAAGACCTTCTTTCAAAACTAATCACTACACAAAGTCTTCATCATAGTTTAGGCTAGTTCCACCTCAATTTTATTTCATCTTCTGTTATAAAAAACCTTATGCACAAGCACATATTATGCTATAAGCTAGAAGTTAAGCTATTTATCCTAACAAGGTCCGAGTCTTCAATTTCAGGCTAAACCTTAAGTAAGTCAAAAAAAATCATAAAACCATAGTTACAAAATTCATATAAAAAACATAAAAATCTCAAATACAAGTGATACATAATATAAAAACCAATATCCACATTCACTTACAAATGCATTGTAATTATACATAGAACAATTTCAACATAAGTTAAAACTGTGCAAAATTAATAATGATAACTATATATAGATCAGAGAAAAACACATTAATCGGACAAGTGTTTCTCTCCCAGACAAATTAGTGACATGCTGTAATAAATCAAATCATTCAATTACAACAAGAAATCAAAAACCCCAAATTAAAAGATAAAGAAAAAATAGCTAAGATAACTCACAATGAAGGTATCATTGAATGAAAAATTAACACATAAAAAAAAAACATAATCCTATATGTGCAGGCCAACTCCCAATTAGCACACATATGTACAAACTGCAATGGATGAACACAAGTAGTTTGCATTAGCAACAATTTTCAGGAAAGCACATGACTAAAAACACCAAAACAAACAAACTAACCCCACCAGAACAGCACGCAAAAGAAACAAAACAAAAGGGCTACTAAACAGACCCACCCCCAAACCCAAATAACAGCAAGAATAAGAATACCAAAAACCAAAAACACATTTCTCAGTGGAATAACATTAGCTATGGCAGCAGCATAATTAAGAACATGTTGTCTAAAATAAACCCAACTTACCTTGTGAATAACACCATTTTCAATAATAGAAATGTTCAACTCCCTAGAGTTCATATGAAGGCCTGTTGCACTCATAGAAACTAAGGGAAAAAAACATTAATTAGCTTTCAAACTTACATATGAACTATCTAAGAAAGTCTATAAAGTCCGTGTCAATCTCAATTTTACCTAATATTTTGCTCAAATTATAGAGAACTAACACTATTTTTTTTATCAATTTAAACTAACTTAGCACCCACAAATTAGTTTCATTATGGAGAAATCACACATACAAAAAACAAAATTCGAATTAATAAATTAAGGACTAACAATTTACTTTTCTTAACAACTAAATTAATGCCACTCATTTTCCACAACTAAATGTCTCTTCTCAGCCTAATTACTAGCTCAAATTATGCACCAAGGCATCATTGCACCAAGGCCATAAAGCCATACAACAACTACCGGATGCATAATTGCACAATATTTTCTCTTATAGTCCATGAAATCCAATTTATAATCAGCAAATACATTACAAATCCATGTACCAATCCATATATAATCCATGTCTAAAGAGAATCTCCAAGAAGCATTCAAGAATCTTGAATTGAACATGAAAGTTGTAAAAACTAATGAATACATGTAAATTGCACTACAAGAAAATAAGCACTTTGCGACGGTCAAAATTGCAATTTGCGAGAGTTGGAACCGTTGCAATTGCACATCTGCGACAATTTTTGAACCGTCGATGATTTGTGTGTCGCAACAGCACTTTGCAACGGTTTTGGAAACCATCGTTACAACTGTCGCAATTGATGTTGCAACGGTTTCAAACCGTCTCTGTTTTTTTGCAAAATAGTGGAATTAGTAGCAGCTGTTGCGACAGTTACAAAACCGTCGCAAACATGGTTTTTATTTAAATATTAATTTAAATCACTTTTTTATCCATTTTCATGGTTTATTAAATAACAATTAATTTTTTTTTTACAAAATAAGAAAATTAAAATGCACAAATATATAAATATAAATGACTTATTCTCATTCATATAATTTATTCAATAGTCACATCCATACATCAAAACTTAACTAAAACAATAATTAAACAATTACATCAAAATTAGAAGTTCAAAAAAATATCTAAATATTCTCTAGTGGTGTTGCTTCATGATCCTCACTGTTTGCTCGACTTAGAACGCCTTCCATTTATTGACTCTTCTAATGCAGTTACCTAAAATAAATATAAGTATCGATTAGAATACTTTAAAATGCTCTACCAAAAAAAAAAAGAACACTTTAAAATAACGAGAACAATTATCTAGCCATACACAAGAGAAGTTCCGACGACCATTCCTAAAGAAGACAGTGAGTCCATATGGCATATAATTCCACAAAATAATATGTTCATTTAAACATAACGTAATGACATCTTTTTTCTAAGCACTATAGATATATTCCAAATTACAAGGACCTAAACACAATAGCATCTCAAAAAACATATTAAAACAATCTTGATTGGTATATAATTAATTAGAAAAGTAAATCATCTAATTTCAATGCTCATCTAATTTTTGTGTTACTAAATCATTAAATGTGTTATCGAATCCAGCCACTAGAATTTGCTTCCGAAACAATGGGTGCTGGAAAATCATTGCAACCCATGAAGTAGAACTAGCACTGAGATTTAGTTTGGTCCTGCATATATACATAGAGTATATACAATTCAATTATGTCTTTGTATAATTGGTTCACTCTAGAAATAGAGAACCTAGTGCACTAAGCTGAATAAAAGTCTTGTTAAATTTCTTCTCCCCAACCCATAAGTGCCTGCCCCTGGTTGGTCTTGTTTTGTGATTATGACATCGAATAAATACATTAAAAAAATAAGGCAATCCTAAACTAAATAGTGCTAGGAAGTTCCTATAATGCATTTAATACCTAATTAAAATTTTATCTACTGATCTTACTATCATACATACACTCACATTTAACACAACTCGATACTACCTTAAAGAATAGAGAGGCTATTAGACAATAACAAACAAGTATTGCAAATGAATACCTTAAAGAATATCAATTACTACCACATATACCTAGTATCATTACTACCACATATACCTTCAATTACTACCACATAGAGGTTAAAAAGGGGTTACAGAATATCAATTTAATTGTAAAATTAATACTTAGTATCATTACAAATTAAATCTTAGCATCTTAATGATGCACATATACCTTAAAAGCAAAGGACAGCAGATGATACCATAGGCAACATGGAAAGGAAATATCAATAAGGTTTCAAATTTCAATCAAAGGAAGTTGACAATGTAATAAGTTTAGAGATAACAGAAATGTAATTAATAAATAAATAAATAAATAAGAATTATTGCTGAGCTAAACTAACCTGTTGTACAGGTTTGTCATGATCTTTTGGGTTCACAAACTCAATCACACCAAACTTCTTAGCTGAGAACAAGAACAGTACAAAAATTTAGTCATATAATTTATGTTGACCTCAATCTTAAAGCATTTGATGAAATAAAAGAGCATTGTACCTAATTCAAATCGGCTGGAAACTAAATCAACTCCAATGATTCGCGATGCACCAGATATCCTTGTCCCTTCAGCAACCAGAAATTTGTATTAAAGCGAATGAGAATAATATACAGCAAGGCCAACAACTCTGAGTCCAAAGATAGAAACGGATGAACCGGGTTTCGGTTTTGCAACATTGACAGTAGCACCAAGACCTACAAGCATGAACTCAACCTAGTTATATATTAATATTTTAAGACAGGGATCTTTTAAAATGTTTGGATAAACAACTTAATTAAGTGTTTAAATTATAAACCCTTGTCATATAAGTCTTTATGTATAAGCTATTTTTATCACTAAAGATAAAATAAAGTCAAATTATTTTTATGTAAGATATAAACTATTTTCATAAGCTATTTAAGAAAGCTAATAAAAATAAGCTCAAAAAGCATGTCATAAGTTGTTTCATAAATTCTACCAAACAGTCTCACAAATATGTATGCTAATAGAAAAACTCAAATAAATCAATATAAACATGCTCATACCTGTGCATATTCCACAACTGAGAATACAAACCTTGTCAAGTAGTGCATCAGGGTTGATTTTTGCAACACAACCAGCATGGACCACAGTGTACTCGCTGAATGTAGAAGTACCGACAAAATGGTGTACGGGTTGTCCCTTAATAGAGAATCTAGACTGTTGTCATTGATCATGACACCTCTGTCTGTGTTGATCCTAAGAAGATCACACATGTTACTCTCCTCTGACTTACAATGTGGACATTCCCCACACTCCCCTGTGAATACTGGCAGGGCCTTGTCCCCTGGTTTCAGATGAGTCACACCCTCGCCTACGCTCTCCTTAATCCTGATCAATATCATGGCAACAATTATCAATAACATTCATTCAAACCAAATGTGTTATTTATAGTAGTGAAAGTGACTAACACTAATGGAACCGAGAATGCTACTTTCTTTCACTATGTACCTAATCAAAGAAACACAACATAAGTCAAATACAATACAACCAAATATAAGGTTCAATGATGAAAAACATTCTATGGCATCATTTAAAAATATATCAATGGAACAAATCAAAACTTCATTATTACCTACTTAACACATAAAAGAAATCAGAGCTCAAATGGAACTAAAACAAATTAAAGGTTCATTATCAAAGTGAGGAAAAACCCTAAATTCTCAAAACCACAAAAAACACATGTGATGCGTTTCTAATAAACATCAAGTGATTCTCAAACCCATTCCTCATACCCATAATCGCGATTCTCAAACCCAACTCACATCCCTCTGACCACCAAACGTTATTCCTCAGATCCATAACCGTCATTCTCAAACCCAATGGAAAACTAAGTAGATCAATGAAAGGGAATGAGGAAGAAGGAAGAAGGGAAAACAAACCTGAACGTCTAAACTGCGGAGGGTGTATCGGCGGAGATGGACGTGACAGACAGGTGTGCGGCGGGAACCTAAGTCATGAAAGTGAAGCCTCGTTGTCGGAGACATGATGACAGATAATGAAACATGAAGAGAAACAGAACGACAAAGACGATTAATCTTCGTTGATGGGAACGCTGAAGGGGATTTAGCGATTTGTAGGGATTGGAACGATGAGGGGAACACGATTTGGAGAGTCATTTATCATATAGGAGAAGCTTGGTTTGTTGATTCAAGAGTTTTTTTTTTTCTTTGACAATTTGATTCAAGAGATTTGGAAAAGGAATTTAGGGATTTGAGGTATTTTTTGGTTTATAACAAAAACTGAAGAGGGATTTGAGTTTGTCTGAGTGAGAGGTCACACACTTGGCGCTAACTAAAATTTGGTTTTAGATCCAAAAGTTGCGACGGTGGCCAAAATTGTCCCATACACTGTCGCAAAATTTTGAAAAAAGAGACATTGCGACAGTTTTGACCTAAGGGTCGCAAATGAAATGTCGCAAAACGCTTATTTTCTTGTAGTGTTGATAAAAAGGGTTTAACCTGCAAGTGTGTAGTGTGGGGTGGGGGGGGGGGGGGGGGGGTGAAAGCACCAAGAACAACAGGCCAAGGGAGAAATCCCCAGTAATAGTTTTATACTCAAAGAAAGGAAGTAGGGTTTTGAACTGATTTTGAGTAAAAGAGGGTTGAGGGTTTCAAATTGAAATTGAATATTGATATTGTAAAACAAATAGAGGACAAAATAGAGAAAGAGCTTACATGGAGTGTTGATGCACGATAGAGCAACCTCTGAGATGGTATATCCTTGCGGTGGACAATCTTGCGATGAAGAGGCGGGCTGCGGCTAGAAGATTTCAGGCAAAACATGCGCGGTACACTACACATCTAGAAGATTACAAACAACATAATGAGAACACTATGAACTATGAAGTAGACGATGGGATTATTGTTGATTAGGGAAAAACGTAAGAACACGAAGAAGAAATAGGGGATAGGGTTTCGTATCTAGATTGGGTAAAATAAGGGTATAGTCTTCTCATCCTTTTAAAAGAACAAGAGAATCCAAACATGCAATAACTCAAAATTAAAAGAACAAGAGATTAACGAACAAAATTGTAAGAACATAAATGCAGAAATCAATGCTAACAATATTGCCCAAAACTTGATGCTTCTGCCGTTTTGGTGTTTAAATTTGACTTAATCGTTGGCAGTGTGACTTTGAGAGCTGAAGAGATGAAGTTACTTTACCTTGGAACCACGAGAACGATGAATAACGGCGGAGGGATTGAGGTTCTTGATGGAGAGGGATTGAAGGAGAGATGCGCAGAGAGATAGTTCTTCGACGGCAGATGGATTCGGCGGAGGGGTTGTTCTTCGACGGTGGACGGATCTGGCGGATTAGGGTTGAGAAACCATGTCCGAAGAAGAAAGTATCTGACGCGTTCTTCATTGTGTATTTGGGAAAGAAAACTCTTCTTTGTATATTTGGGAAAGAAAAGAAAAATAATTTTAGAAATAAAATGATATATTGCTGAACAGTAGGAATCAAGAGGAAAAAAAGTGGGAAAATGAAATTTTGGGAAAAATAATTGGCGCTTAACAAATATATTTTTTTTAAAATTTAATTTACTGTTCATTAGAGTCCGCCTCAACAGACTCTCAAGTGAACTTTTTTTAAATTTTTTCTAAGTGTCTCAATAGTGTCTAACAAAGCAGACGCTACCTATAATTATTTAATTAAAATAAAAATTTACAATAAAAAACCAATAGCGTCAGTTGAACAGACTCAAAATAGACGCTAGTAGCGTCCGAGTCGGGGCGGACGCTAATATTTTTGAAGCTAAAAAGCAATTTTGTTGTAGTGTTTTGTGCCTTTGCATCGTAATTGACCTTTTTCTTATCATCGTCCGTCCATTGTGCCATAGGCTTATTGGTGACAATGCCATTAGGATCGGTGTTTGTCGGAACAAACGGACCGTTCTCAATAGCATTCCATACTTCACCATCAAAAGAATTGATGTGTATGCGCATACTACTTTTCCAATAATCAAAATGATCTCCATTGAATATAGGTGCCTGATTATAAGCCCCTTTAGGTGCAAAAGCCATGTTTTCTAATAATTGGCACAATCCACCGAATTTTGTGAACAAAATTGAACCGGGATCGTGATACCACTTGTTAGACTACTTGGCTACCACTTAGAAGGGGGGGTTGAATAAGTGGCCCTTTTAAACAATGTTGATTTTAAAAAATTTAGTTTAAAAGGTACGCGCGGAAGCACCACCGGATCGGTAGTCTCTTTGCACCCGATTGATCACTGAAAAAGTAGTATAGCCTTGAACGTGTGATGATAAAGAACAAGAAACGATCGTGTGCAAAATATTCGAATTAAACGATCCAATAACACAGTCCAAGCAAGTTACAAAAATATAGAGCTAATCCAATCACAATCAAGATATATGTCAATTGAATTTTGGTGCACACGTACGAACACAAAAATTCAATTGAATCAAAAATTAAATCAATTGCGTAAAGTAAAAGATTAAGGAAGAAAGACACAAACGATTGATTAGGGAGTTCCCACAGCTTTCGTGTCGTCCTCGCGGTCGGCCGGGTACGTCTCCCCCCAAATAACCAAACGGGTTATTTGAGCGTATATTGATTAAAAATGATTGAACTATAGTGCACAATTTACAAAAGACTCCAATAACCCTATATCGAATCTAATGCAAACTATGCGTAATAACCTCAACAACCAATGAAGCTTCTCCCTCTGATTCCAACGATCCTAACCATGCGCAAACCCTCGCGCCAATCGTCCAGCTGAGTACCTCGCTTCTTCGTTGTTGATCCTTCAAGATATCGCACAATCTTGAATCCTTAAAAAAACCCAAACCTTCTTCACAAATCAACTCAATCACGCCTCTGATTCACCGCAAGCCGTATCGAACGTTATCGATCAAATGTACAACCTTTATCCGAATGATCCCATACTCACTCTTCAATGAATTGCAATTTGATGGAAGATGATGATCTTGTGAAGAATAACCCTTTGATCCAAATTATTCACCTAATTTGAATCCCAAAGAGTTTATCAAAGCTATTTCACTTTCTCACAGGTTTTTCTCTCTCACTCACTCTACAATCACAAAGCACATTGCTATTTATAGAGAAAATAGAATTGAGCAAATTTAGGCAAAAATTCACAGACATGTATCGATACAAATGATGGTTTGTATCGATACAAACCCTTTGACCAGCGTTCAAATATGAAAATTTTGACCTATGTATCGATACAAACACGTATGTGTATCGATACATACATCAGTTTCTTGAAATCTCGACTGATATGTATCGAAGCATGCAAGCATGATTCGATACATCATGCACTCTCTGCTTTTCTGAGAGATATCGGTGTGTATCGATACATGCAAGCATGATTCGATACACAGGTAACTCTCTGGCTCTGAGAGACCACTTTTGTATCGATACAAGTGATATATGTATCGATACAAATTGCACAAAATCAGTCTGAAGTAATTTCAGGACATTTGTATTGATACACATGTTTATGTATCGATACATAATACCTAAAAATCAATTTTTCAAAGTTTAAAAATAGTTTTTCGCTGTCAAGTCATTTGTAATGTTGCCAAAATATGTCCTACTCTATTTTCATGTGTTTTGACAATTATTAAAACATGAGGATGAACTGGTGCACTTACAATATTAATATTAGTCATATTAATGATATTAATATTTTGTTAGCCAACTTTGAAAATTGGTTCGGAAACAAAAATATTTCAACTCCACTCAAAAGAAATCAAAAAAACAGCAGGTAAGTAAGAAATAAATTATATGAATCAAATATATATTGCACACAAATGATGTATAATGATGATTAACTGCATTATCAGCATTCAAGAAGACCAATCATTGCAAAACTGAAACCTGGTGGAAGCTATGCTTGGGAGAAGATTATAACTAGAGCTGGTACAACTGATACAAAACATCAAGTGATGGTAACATTTATTTATATGTTTTGTATATTTAACAAGTTATAATATATCGAAAATTAGATTCTAATACAAACTTAACTTCAACAGCATTTTCCTAAGCAAATTGGTAGATTGGTTCAGGGAAAAAACCAAAAGAAAATGTTGGTGGAAACTGAAGCAGGAGATACATTTTGTTGCAACATTATCACAGCAAGAAGAAACAAAGGTGAAAAATACATATCAAAAGAATGGACTAAATTTGTGAGAAGAAAAAACCTGCAAGTTGGAGACAAGCTCATTTTCAATCTTCAAAAACCTCCAAAAAAACTCGTGATTCAGATCATCCGTATCAGTGCGCATAACTGAATGTTAATTGAGTATCCTTGGTTTCCTTTAGTTTTAACCTGCAATTATGTTTTATGATTATAATCATGTCTTTTTTAAATTGAATTTGTTCTGTTTTGTAATTGGTAACTAATCTTTATGCCTACTATTTCAATTGCCCGATATGTAATGTGTTATTAAGAATCAAATAACTATTATTAATTGAACTATATTATTAACTGAAGAATGTAAAAAATGCTTAGTACATGTTCGGATTGGAAACAATTCTTCATACCTAATTAATGATAAGTTAGACTAAACATATTTCCACATTGTTGAACCAACAAAAATATGTGAAATTTAAATATCCAATTCAAGCAATTCGGTTCAAAGTTACATTCATACCAAACTAACAACACCCTAACTTCAAAGCTTCATGTTCTAATAATATTCAATGGACAACCTACTTGAAACATGTCATGCAACCCATAAAATGTTTTTCTACATTAACTTGTTCTTATCATCAAATCAAAAAATTTTCCTCTATTAAAAGCATTTTTATATTAAAATTAACACATAAAAATATATATTTCAATTAAATAAATAAAACCTTTTTCAATTTTTTTTTAAACAACGCAATACCACCGCGACACAAGACCCCCCCCCCCCAAATGGAAGCGCCGAAGGCGCGACCCGTGCAGGCGCATGGGTAAACAACTAGTTAATGAAATGAATGTTTATTTTATCTTTTATTTATTGCTTTTCACCACCTCCCATGGCTTATTCAAACCATATTCCTCCGTATTCCACCATTCCAACCTTTTCTCCATTTTATTCTTCCACCATTCCTCCAACATATTCCACACCCCTACCAACTCCACCTCCTACGCTCAACCCAAGTTTTCCTTCATATCCACATCACCTCCTTCACCCATCATACTACACACCACCAAGCTCCCCTCCTGCATCTTACACACCTAACTCATCCTCAAACACATCACATGCCTATGTTTATGATCCATACAATTATGGATGCTATCAACACCAACTTCACAACTCTTCTATTCCATCTTTCTACCACCAACAACCACCCAATACCTCCACTGCCATATATCATCATGTTGGCCTTCCCTCTCACCAGAACCAAAACCCCACACTAACATCCGTACCACCTCAAACAGTTCCTCCTTCATTTCCTACTCACAACTACCAACAACAACCTCAATACTCTTACTCACAACCTTATTCACAACATGTTGACGCAATTCAAAATACAGAAAATTCACAAAAGTGTATGGATGAATTTTTGGAAGCTTCAAGAAAAATGAGAGCTTCTTGTGTTGCTCTTAAAGCTTCATTTCAACACCTCTGTGATTTACTTAAAAAGCGGAGAGAAAATTTGGCAGAAAATAATAATGATCAGGAACAGGAACATAAGTTGAAATTGCAACAATCTACCAAAGGTGGTGGTAGTGTTGAAGCTCAACTGCCATTGGTAGAAAGTGAAAAACATAATAATCCTTCTCCAAAGCCACGACCTCTGAAATTTCACAATGAAAAAAATGAGTTTGTTCAACTGCCGACGCCGTCACCACCGTCGTCATCTCCAGTGGCGCCGCAAAAACCACCGGAAGTCAATACAACTATGACAGCGTCGCAACCGCCAAACCTACCAGAAAAAGTAACTACTTCGCCTCGGCGTTATCTCCACCGCGGAAGCCTCCAGATCCAAATTTACACTTACCACCGCATCAAGTCTCAACTCCTTGGCCACCGGCACCACCGCGATCTTCACCAGGAAACTCTTATCTTCTTTCAGTGCCGCCACCACCGTCGAAACCACTGGAACCGCATTTAATGACTACCCACTCTCCATCAACAAGAGTCACGATTCAATCATTGAAGCCTCCGAACATTTACTTTGCTCCTCTGCCGCCACCGGAACCACCAGATTCAAAGGCAACTTTATTGGTCCATACTTCGTTGCTACAAGTGCGTCACGATCGTTCAACAAAATTCCCAAATCAGAACTCTCAACAACTTCTTGCGTTTTTGGGATTTTCCATCGTCTGATCAGTATCTTAATCAATCTTGGACGTCCAAAGAGTGCACAATCCTTGTGAAACTAACCCAGCCAATAGTGGCATGCCATGTGTCAAGAAATTTATCTCCCATAGCATCCCAAGCACGTGATGTGCTGCTGTTTCTGCTGCTGTTGATTTCAAATCCACCTCATACTGATAGTGACATCCCACGTGTTGGTACATTCAACAATTGGCTTCCAGCTTTATTCAAATTGTGTAGTACTACTACTAACACATTTACAACACTTCACGTTGGGCACAATTCAAGAGGCATGTAGAAATTGGAAAATTGCTATTTAGGCCCCCCACGTTGCTCACAAAATGCCCCTAAAAAATGGTGTGCAGAAGATTCGTTAAGTAGGAACCGAAATTGAAATTGGTTCGGATCATAGACGACGAATTTATATAACCAAAATTTCGTCTCGTAAACGACGAAACCACGGTAACTACAAACTTTCGTGTACTACTTACCGAAGTCCATAATTCGTTGATTGCGAAACGAACACGCTAGTTTTCGTTACCAGCGAGACGAAACTAGTGTATATGAATATCAGATGATTCTTTAAGGTTTAAATTCAGTAAAAACAAAATTAAGAGGTGTTGGTGCGATTTTTAGGGTTCGAATAGGAGAAATTGCTCAAACATCATACCCATTGTAACACCATCGCAATCAACCGTCTTCTCCATCGCAATTGCAGTCGCATTCAAGAGAAAGAGGAATTCGTCTCGCAAAAAATGAAATCGCAAGTAAGTTTCCTATGAATTTGTGATGTTGATTATGTTATAGAGGTTTGATTACAGTCGTTATAGAGGTTTGATTAAGATTTTCATACTATATTTGCTACGAATTAAGGGTTGTTCAATGATTTAGGGTTTTGATTATGAATTGGGGATTTAGGGTTGTTGTTTAATGATTTAGGGTTTTCCATGAATTTTGTGTTTGATCATTATGATTGATATTGATTATTGATTATTATGACTGATTAAGTTTGATTATTGAATTGAATTGAATTGAATTTAGGGTTTTGATTATGAATTGGGGATTTAGGGTTGTTGTTTAATGATTTAGGGTTTTCTATGAATTATGTGTTTGATCATTATGATTGATATTGATATTGATTATTGATTATTATGACTGATTAAGTTTGATTATTGAATTGAATTGACTGATTAAGTTTTGATTAAGTTCTTTCAATTGAAGTTTAAATGAATTAGTGACTCAGTATTGATTAGTGATTATGATTGATTTTGAAAATGAAAACATTAGGTATGATGTGTTTGATTAGAGGTGTTGAAAACATTATGTTTGATTAGTTGTTGTTTTATGTGCTTGTAGGAATGACCGATGAAGTAACTCGACAGAGAGGTGGGAGGGACAGTGTGGCACACAGTTCCGCTCGTCGTGAGCGTGTTAGAAACCGTGTCGTACCACCCACACGTAGAAGAGGTAGAATGAAAGAAGTGTCATCCACGGCCGAAAATCATCCAGAGCATGAGCTAGAGATTCATTCTGCGCCTAATCTTGAACAGGCTGAGAACACTATGGAAGAGGAGCAACATGATGAAGAGTTAGAGGAGCATTACGAGGCAGAAGAAGAAGTATATGAAAATGAACATGATGAAGAAGTATATAAAGAGGAAGAACAACAATCATCACCGCCTCCTTCACCACCAAAGCGACAACCCCGTAAGAGAAAGCCGCCAACAACAAAAGGACGACAAAACCCACCACAAGACGCACCCCCTGGCGGATTTGGAGGTGGTCCAACCGACCTTTCATTGCTGCCCAATTTTGGAAAGCACATTGCAGCTGCATTGTGGAAAGGAAAAGTAAGTATTATCGTTATTAATTTGGTGATTAGTCCCATTGTTTTATTGATTATTAAACTTTATTTAATTTGACTTGATTTTTTGCAGTATCCGGAACGATATATGTGGTGCATGAACAATGGGAAGAAGGTGTTGGATTTTACTCTGCCCTCGAGTAAACTGGAATGGTTCTGGAAGGTGATTAATGCTAGTGGACTGCGGCCTCTACTGAAGACAAACTATCCATACGTGGATTGGGGTATTTTGACAGCTTTTTCGGAGCGATGGCAACCAGAAACCGGCACCTTCCATCTACCAGTCGGAGAATTGACCATCACATTGGATGATGTGTCGTGTTTGCTCCACATCCCGATTACTGGTAAGATGTTAAATCATGAAGGAACGGCATGCAAAATGGAAGAAGGGTTGGATATATGCGATACATATTTAAACTTTACCAAAGAAGACTGCTTGGTAGAGTTTGATAAGATGAAAGGAGCGCATATCTCATTTTCGAAGCTGCTGCAGTTATACCTTGACGACAAAAACTTTGCAGAAAAAGCTTCGCATGAGAAGGAGAAAGAGGAGGATATAAAATTCTATCAGGATTGCGCCATCAGATGTTTTCTGTTATACTTGCTTAGTTCGACTCTTTTCACCAACAAAAGTACGCAGTATGTGGATGTGATTTTCCTGACATATTTGCAAGACCTCGATGTTGTACACACTTGGAATTGGGGTGCTTCCGGACTCGCTTACCTATTCAAGTATTTGGATAAATCTACAAGGCAAGCGAGCGGGAATAATGGCGGTTACAACTGTCTATTTCAGGTAATGTATATTTAGTAATAATCGTACTTGATATATTATGTTTGATATTAATCTAATTTGATTTATTTATTTATTTTTGTAGGCATGGATTATGGTTCATTTCCCCCGATTTGGAGCTAAATATGTTGACAGCAAATATAACCACAGAGATCCAGTTACGGCAAAGTTTTATTGTTTGAAAGGTTCTCAGCTGCCAGATAAGCATAGGACCAACCTGGATAATATGGGGATGGATGAAGTGGTATGGCAGCCTTATGAGGATCATCGCCATTCAAGACCGTTTCAAGATTGCAGCTGGTATTCGGGGTGGATTATGTGTGGAACTTCCATGATCTGTCCACATTTACCTGAGCGTGTTCTCAGACAATATGGACACGTACAGTCCATACCCAGAGCCCCATATGTATCTGCGAAGGCTGGAATGAACCGATTCACTACTGATGAAGCATTTCAGAATATGTTGGTGGAAAACTATGTCACAGAGGATATGCGGGGACCAAGAGTAACAAAGGGTTTTGAAACTGAGCCTGGCTACATTGCGTGGTTTTATAAGGTCTCGCATCCGAAGATATGGCCTCCAATGGAAGGCAGTCCTCCACGGCCTGTGAATCTTGAAGTGCTGATCGAGGAGGATAATAAGAATGACAAGTTAGATGTGTTTGAGATATGTAGAAAAGTTTGAACGGAGGTGACGGATAAGTTAGATGGTGAGATGACGTTGGAGAATGCAAGGGAATTACTGAAAAAGGTGTATGATGATTTGGAGCCTATCACAAGTTATTCGGTGCGACGAAAGCGAAAACAAGCGGAAGAAGGAAAGAAGCGGAGGAAGATGAAGAAGAAGAGCAAAGAAGATGCTGGACCGAGCACAGGAGAATGAATTTGTGTTTAAGTTTATGTAATTTGAACTTCGCATTTGTTTTTGGAACATTTATTTTGACCGCCGTGCGTATTTTGTACTTGAATTTGGAACAAGGATATGTAATTTGGACTTGAATATTTTATTTGGCTTGAATATTTTGTTAGACTACTTGGCTACCACTTAGAAGGGGGGGTTGAATAAGTGGCCCTTTTAAACAATGTTGATTTTAAAAAAATTTAGTTTAAAAGGTACGCGCGGAAGCACCACCAGATCGGTAGTCTCTTTGCACCCGATTGATCACTGAAAAAGTAGTATAGCCTTGAACGTATAATGATAAAGAACTAGAAATGATCGTGTGCAAAATATTCAAATTAAACGATCCAATAACACAGTCCAAGCAAGTTACAAAAATATAGAGCTAATCCAATCACAATCAAGATATATGTCAATTGAATTTTGGTGCACACGTACGAACACAAAAATTCAATCGAATCGAAAATTAAAGCAATTGCGTAAAGTAAAAGATTAAGGAAGAAAGACACAAACGATTGATTAGGGAGTTCCCCGGCTTTCGTGTCGTCCTCGCGGTCGGCCGGGTACGTCTCCCCCCAAATAACCAAACGGGTTATTTGAGCGTATATTGATTAAAAACGATTGAACTATAGTGCACAATTTACAAAAGACTCCAATAACCCTATATCGAATCTAATGCAAACTATGCGTAATAACCTCAACAAGTAATGAAGCTTCTCCCTCTGATTCCAATGATCCTAACCGTGCGCAAATCCTCGCACCGATCGTCCAGCTGAGTACCTCGCTTCTTCGTTGTTGATCCTTCAAGATATCGCACAATCTTGAATCCTTAAGAAAAACCAAAACCTTCTTCACAAATCAACTCGATCACGCCCCTGATTCACCGCAAGCCATATCGAACGTTATCGACCAAATGTACAACCTTTATCCGAATGATCCCATACTCACTCTTCAATGAATTGCAATTTGATGGAAGATGATGATCTTGTGAAGAATAACCCTTTGATCCAAATTCTTCAACCAATTTGAATCCCAAATAGTTTTTCAAAGCTATTTCACTTTCTCACAGGTTTTTCTCTCTTTTTTTTTTTACAATAACAAAGCACATTGCTATTTATAGAGAACATAGAATTGAGCAAATTTAGGCAAAACTTAACATACATGTATCAATACAAATGATGGTTTGTATCGATACAAACCCTTTGACCAGCGTTCAAATATGAAAATTTGACCTATGTATCGATACAAACACGTATGTGTATCGATACATACATCAGTTTCTTGAAATCTTGACTGATATGTATCGAAGCATGCAAGCATGATTCGATACATCATGCACTCTCTGGTTTTCTGAGAGATATAGGTGTGTATCGATACATGCAAGCATGATTCGATACACAGGTGACTCTCTGCCTCTGAGAGATCACTTTTGTATCGATACAAGTGATATATGTATCGATACAAATTGCACAAAATCAGTCTGAAGTAATTTCAGGACATTTGTATTGATACACATGTATATGTATCGATACATAATACCTAAAAATCAATTTTTCAAAGTGTAAAAATAGTTTTTCGCTGTCAAGTCATTTGTAATGTTGCCAAAATATGTTCTACTCTATTTTCATGTGTTTTAACAATTATTAAAACATGAGGATGAACTGGTGCACTTACATATTTAAATTATGATTATGTATGTATAATGTTTTAGATGGAAATTTGAATCGAATGTGATCGTAAAAAAACCATGTGTCGAAACTCTTGTATGAGTATGGAAATATATATATCAAATAACAGGTCTGGAATTGGAAAAAACTTGCAGGATTGCTTGGTTATGGTAACCATGGGAGATTACAAAATAACAGGCATAAGTGATTCTGTCAAACACTACTTCGTCATGTAGGTGACGAAATTTTGTTACACTGACTCAGTTTTCGTCATCCATGCAACGAACCTATAATTTGTGCATTTTTTTCGTCATACAATCAATGAAAACTTGTCTCACTCAAATTTTATAAAAGACATGTTTATAAGACCTAGAGAAATGTCCTGAATGAATTTGGGACATTCTGTCGTTTTTAGTTTCGTCATGTACCTGACGAAAATTGGTACACATGCTACATATTTTCGTCGTCTATGAAACGAACCTATAAATTGTGCAATATTTTCGTCATGCAATCAACGAAGTTGGATTATGCAGGAATTTTTAAAAAACTTGTGACAGGTTTGCATTGTTATATGACAACAACATTGAAATACATAACATTAAGATAATCAAACATTGGAATACAAAATTATACGACAACAACATAACAACAACAACTTAGCAACAACACCATGACATTAAATCTAAAAACTACATCAACTTCAAACTTTGCCTAAAGAACAAACCATACGAATAGGAGTTGGGTCAGCTTCAATTGTGTGAAACATGAAACCAACCTCGTCGTCGGATGCCAGCTCCTTCAAATAAAATTTCACCTCAGCATCATCAAATCCAACGCTTTCGCCTGCTAGATCGATGTAAGATTCATAATACGCAACCTTTTCAACCTTGATCTGTTTCCCGAACATGAATGCATACATGTATTCAATCTTATTTTTCAACTCCTGTAGACCTGTTATGTTGTTCTTCAGTTGAAGGTGAAACTTTTTTTTACCAGTCAATTTGATAGCAAAATCACAACTTTTTGCTAAATAATTTGAAACCCAACGATCTCCAACACTCATTTTATCCATATCTCAAAAAATGAAAGCAAAACAAGAGAAAGAAGAAGATAAGATTTGTGATTGGATAAGCTAGATGTATAGATATATTTATAAAACTTTTTGTTCAACTACAACCACACAAATTGTAAGTGTCTTAAATACCACAAACATTTACAACCACTAAAATAAAGTTGGTCACACTATGACCACAAAAAGTGTCGGTCACATTAGGCCCACAAAAACCAAAATGTACTGTCATGCATACGTGTCGCTGTTCAACCAATATAGATGGGATCTATTGGAACAAAGTGGGTCTGACATGAACCTCTAAGATTTTAAGTAGTTTTGATGATAACAAAGTATTAAAATTGCAATTGGTATTACTAATGATTATTCAAGTGTGCAGAATTATAAGTTAAAATTCATTCAGAAGCACTATGAATAACAAGAGAGAAGCCAAGCTATGAAGCTCTGAAAGCGTATCGCTGTTCATCAGAAGCTTAAAATTTGCGTGCTGAAGTTAATGATTCTGAGGACCAAAAGCTAGACTCTGAGGAGTTCAGAAGCTGAAGACCTTAAGAAGCTACGACAACAGCATCTGAAGCAAAAGGAATTTACGTCACTCAAGAACTGACAGAATCAGAACCAATGATTAACGAACAATCTACTTCAAGGCTCTGTCACATCCACAGGAAGGAATATTCGTTGGTACAACGTTAATCTTATCCATAAGTGGAGCGCATTTGAGGATCGTACTATCGTACTATTATTACTCAAAATGGATGAGTGATAATTCAAATAGCAAGGTAGTGGAATTGGATTTCTTTACCAAAGATGGAAGATTACAGCTATCACAATTGTACGATGTATTCCAAGCTGGCACCTTATCTCTCTGCAACGGTCATCATCTTCCTTCAAGTATAAATAGAAGACTCAAATGGAAGAAATGACTAATGTTCTATTACTGCGTTTAAGGCTCTGAAATATTCTGACATAATTTGTTCAATCTGTCATTCAAGTCTTAAAGCAACTTGCGTTGTATTTTGTAAACACCTCTGATAGTATATCAAGTGTCCATTAACAATCATTCTTAGATTTTAAGTTTGTTTGTGAAGTCTCTTGTTTAGTGAAACTTGAGCACCTGAGAAGTCTCTTGCAAGTGTGCTTGAGCAAATTGTAATCTTGTGAAGATTATAGTGAAAAGCTCTTGTTAGTAACAAGGGGACTGGACGTACTCTCAATTTGTGAGGGGAACCAGGATAAATTTTGTGTCTTTCTTTCTCTCTCTCTGCACCCTTCTTTAACTTTGTGTTTATATCCGCTGCAAACGTTTTTAAGTTACGAAAAAATTTTTTATTCTCAAAACACAATTCAACCCCCCCCCCCCCTTCTTGTGTTTTTCCACCTTCAGGATCATCTTTATTTGACTTTGCCTTCGGGATAAGTGCTTTTTCATTTTCAATCTGTTCATGAAAATCATCCATCCGCTCCAAAAATGCATCCTCCCAAGTTTCTGCTTCTGGCGCACGATGAAGTTTCCATTCCTTAGAAGTAGGTGGTATGGGACACCCGGGCTTCAGTTTGACTTCAACAAAATGGTTAGGAATTAAACCAAGACACGTAATTTTTTAGCATGGATCGGACGGTGGACGTCCACGAACTGGGAAAAAGGTCTCAGAAAAACCAATTGTTGGAGAAGTCAACTCAACCACCACACGGCCGTATACCGTTGCAACAAGATGCCCCATATCAGGAAAGGTGAACCATTTATCTTTGGAGGGTGTAACCCATCAAGGATGTACTGCAAACGCTCCTCTGTCGCTCCTCTGTCTTATAAAACCTCAAGTAATCACTCCTAAACATGGTTAACTCTCTAATAAGGGCCAAACGTATTAATCCTTGACTGTCCTGACCCTTACCGAGATGTTGAGCGACAACCCGAAATCCACAATGACCGTCCGGTGCCACATCAATAATATCCTCGATATATGGATACATGAAACACGACATATACCGAATATCACGAATTCTCTTGCCGGGTGTTGGAACTGGAGTTGAATGACCGATGCGGGCAATCTTCCTTTTAGGTCTCGATGGTTTTGACTGTGAGCCTTGTGAGTCAGGAAATTGACGATCCATGTGCTCCCAATGTGATAGTGATCTTGCGGAAGAACTGTCACTTATAGCTGACCTCCTTCTTTTTTTTGCACCCTTTGTATCGCATTTTTTAACCGGTGCATTCACTGATGTTGTTTCAGGATATGCTATCAACCGCAATTCCTCTTTGATTTGCAACTTCATGTCATGATTTGCTAATTTAAACCGTTCCTAAAAACAATATCAAGTTAGCATCATCGGTGAATAAGTTTGCTAATCAAAAAATATGATTTGCAAATTCAATAATTCTGTCAAAATAAATTTACCTGAATTGCATTCAACTCATCCAAGCAAGAAACTTCGACTGCACCGCCTTCTTCATATTTCAACCTCTTCCAATGGGTGTTCACCTCATCAAGCCTAATTGGTAACTTGCGTTCAATCTTCAATGCAATTAAACAAGCACATGGTAAGCCGTATGTTCTCTTTATCACACACCCGCACTTCTTTCGATTTCTACCACATTCCCTTGACCTCACCTCTTCACCACGAATGAATTTTAACCCCTCCCTCGAGACATTATAGATCAACCTCGAGTACAAAAAGTGGTCTTTAAAATGGTGTTCTACAGCTGTCGTACTCTGCCCGAATGACGTCTTGATCTTTGTAAATTGATTTCCAAGCATCTGATGTATTGCATCCCAACAGTAGACCAAATCACCTTTGCAATCTTTGATAGTTTCTTTTAACGAACCATGTTGAGACTCAACCTTATTGGTTGTAGTGTTGCCCATGTGCATAACTTGGTTTGTCCATGCACTAACTATTTTGTCCTTCACCGGATCTAAAACTGTCTCGTCAACGTATTGCAAAAACCTTGGAAATTTAGCAAACACTCTCCTAAACTCGACAACTGCATGACTGTATGCCTCTTCTGAATTTGACTCCACAACTGATTCCCATTGTAATCTGAGAGTTTCCAGTAAGTCATCCATTTTTTGATCCTTTGCTCTACATAAATCTTTGAACTTCGCCCTTACATTTTTATAAACGTGATACCGACACACCATTGCAGTTGCATTTGGAAATACAGTCTCAACCGCATTCATCAGTGACTTGTCCCTATCGGTGACAATGACTTTCGGCATACCCTCGTTACCCTTAAGAAGACTCCGACACGCCTCAAGGGCCCATTTAAAATTGTCTTCTCTTTCATTTGTGAGAAATGCATAGGCAACATTGAAACTCTCTTGTGTCGAGGTTACACCAACTATCTCAAACAGAGGCATTTTATACTTGTTGGTCTTGTACGTCGAATCCATCAAGAGTACGGTAGGAAAGGTGTTAAACAATTTAACACTATCAGGATGTGCCCAGAAAATATCCTGTAAAGTCGTCGACTCACCACTGGTTCTAAACTTGTGGAAGTATCTGTGAGCTTCAAGACACTTCAAGAGTTGTTGAATTTCAGTCATTTCACCCCTAAGATCACGTTTGTATCGTTGACGCTCGTTGTATATTTGCTTCATATTTGTCTTAAGATCTTTATTCTTCTCCTTCAACGTGTTCAAAATGATTTTCGGAGCCACCAAGTTCCTTGTCAACTGGTGGACACACTCCTTTTCCTCCGGTTTTAAACGTCCGGCAAGAATGTGACCTTCCAAATTTTTCGCCATCTCATGGTTATGCTCACCAGTGACGACACTTAACTTCCATTCCTGAGACGACAAAAAGTATCCTCGTAACCTGAACGGACACTCACATTTCCTTGTTGCCGTGTCATCTCTCTTCAATTTCCTTTTCGGTTCTTTGTACACACCGCCTCTTTCGCAACCCAAAATGAAATACGGCTTCCTTTTATGGTTACCATTATCAGATTTTTCAATCACCATGGAAAAACCAGCCTTTAATGCCTCTGTTCTACACCAATCGATCAATTCATCTCGGACCTTAAAGTTTGCGGCATTATAAAAATACCTTCCGGTGTCAACGGAAATGCCGTGGACATCATCTGCTTCATCAATACCAGGTTCAACAACATTACCTTGGGGAATGTCAGGTGCAACATCTATAGCTTGAGGGACGACGGGTGCCGCAACAACTTCATTACGAATTGAGCCGGGTTCTTCACTACGTTGATTCAATTGATCCGAAGGATCGACCATGACATCACCTTCACAAACATTATACAACAACAATCAATATACATGGTACCATAACATACGAACAATGATTATACAAAATAAACACAAATATGCTGAATTTGTTGCATATAACAACATTTCGTCGTCCACGAAACGAAACACAAGGTTTCGTCTTCCAGATGACAAAATCTTGTACATCTGATAAATCTTAAAAAATTACAAAATAAACCGTATAAAGCTTCCAATACCTGTTTTAATACTCCAAATCAGTGTGGGTACCTTCTATGAATGCTTCAAAGTCGAGATCAAGCCTTCAAAACTGAAAAAATCGCCAGAGATCTATTTTTAAATGTTTAGTGAAAAAGTGATTATGATAGGACAGGTCTGTACTGTCTGCTATATTGGGTAATTTCGTTTTTTACAATACGAATACCAGCGTTTTCGTTTCATAAGCAACGAAAATGGGGTTCGGTTACTGCGTGACGAAAACATTTGTATTTCATGCGCATAATGTCACTACCAGGGCTACCTATCTAGTTTCCTCTAGTTTCATCGACTACGAAACAAAATTATGTTCCTTCGTTTTCTACGCACCGAAATGTTTTTTTAGGGGCATTTTAGTCACAGCGAGAGGCCTGGGAGCAAACTTGGGGGGCCTAAATAGCAATTTTCTAGAAATTGGTTTCCACCAAAACAACTATGGGCCTCCAACAAGCACTTGCCCAATTTCGTGGACAAATTTTTATGGACAAAAATCATGGGTCACAAACCTCACCACAAACCATTTCACACTAGTGCAGAAAACACTTTTTACATCTGGCCAAATACACATTTTACACCTGGCTCCGGTTAGTTATAAACGCACGAGTTATAGTAAGTTGGACACTTTTTACAACTGGCTCCGTCAGATGTAAAAGGTGCAAATTTCAATTTTTTAAAAAATTAAATTGGACTTTTTACATCTGACATGCCATTTTCACATATGTAAAACCGTCACTTTTTACATCTTGCCAAACTTTCCACAGATGTAAAATCTCCACTTTTTTTTTTTAATAATCCTGCTTTTTTTTTAATAATCCTGCATTTTTTTTAACCCATATACTAGCATCCAAAACATAACTTGCAAATAAACATATCTAATTTCACAATAAACACCATCTAAAATTAAAAATCAAGAACATGCATTATGCTATAAATTCCACATCCGAATTAAGTAAAATAGTAATGTCATTAGTTAATACAAATAGAAAATATTTACAACTTACAAATAAGCTGTTGTTACATGGCTATAAAGCAAAAGACAGGATAGCAGATTTACAAATTCAAAATTACAGACATAAAAAGGTAGGATAGCAGAAACCTTAGAAACTGAATCCAGCTGCATAACTGTGCAGCATCATTTGGAGAGGGTATAGGAATCTTGTTGACTTGTAGTGCAAACTATTTGGAGAGGTCTTTCCAGCTCTATACACATTCACATTTGGTGCTTAGCTAAAGTAAGCAATCATCCAAAACTGATCAAGAAAACTAATTTCTATGTTTCATGTAGCATAGGAATTCAAATTAAAACATTTTAGATGCCTAAAGTAAGTAGCAAAGGCCATCAAAGCTTCATATGTGTGTAAGACCATAAAAAATGTGCCTTGGAAATTGAAAGATGTTAGTTCCTGCATTGACAAATAAATGGAAAATATATATAGTGTATTGACCTCAACGGTTTCAAAACAATTACAAGAAAAATTATCTTTATACCTCACTACCATGGTAAAATACATCGACTAGAGTACCTTTGATCCAAGAAAAAAAAGACTAATAAACAAGGCATTGTAAATATGAGAAAACTTAACACACTTAACAAATTGAGAACTCCCAAGGGTTCTGTCAAAGTGAAATTCAGCAACCTTTTCCCTTGAACAACTATAACTTTTAGTATCCCTAATTGTTCACTCATTATACTCCTACAAACAAATTAAATAATTAATCAACTAGAATCCAAACCTTAACTCAAAAAATGTAGCTAACATATTTAAGAAAATCAAATGAACAAATAGAATATATTCCATATACCAAGAAAATCAAATGAGAATAGAATATACTTGTACTTGTAAACTAAAGTAAAACAAAAATTGAGCTTCTTAAAGTAACAAAAAATCACAAAGCAGAGAAGGACAAAAAAATCATTGATAATTAAATATTTTCCTAAGTGAATCAACATTAAAGAGAACAAATGAATCACAAGTAAGATCTGAACTCAACAATATGAACAAGTTTTGGCAACATTGATTCAAGTTCAACTAAATAAATAAATAAAAATTAAATTAAGGAAGAAGAACTCACCAATGAATGAAAAATATGTGTTGGTTGGTTTGTGATGATTTATGTGATTGAGTTGAGAAATCAGTATGAGAATTTATGGAAGGAAAAATATTAATTTTTACTATAGTGAAAAATATTGAATGTGTGAATGTGAATATGTGATGATGATGATGATGATATTGCAGATAGATGAGGAATATATATTGTGAAATAACAGGGCAGCAAAGAGGTTCCATGGTATACAATAACCCAAAACAGAGGGACACAAATAAAAGGGCAGCAAACATAATGAAAAGTCCGTGAGATTATTGTAACAACATAAAAGTTTTCATTTCCAATTAAGTCAGTATGTAATATATAAACCACTTATATTTAGTTTGTCTGCATATATATGACATTGGTTGCCAAGTATTGTGGTCATAAGGTACTGAAAAATTTAAAGTAAATCATTAATTACGGTTACCTACCCTATATATTAATATGACAACAAGCGAAGCTGAAATAGTTAAGAGCTTGACCTCTGTCGACAAGGAAACTTTCATAGTTTGACAACTGGTTCTGTTCAATTACTCCTAATTAACTAATGTTTCTATCCAATGCCATATGAGTTGAGAGGCTCATGCTTGAATGAAAATTACTCTCTTTGGGTCCCTAGCCATATTAATCCAGCCCATTACCAAGCAATATACCAAGATAAATAGTGCATGAAGACAAAGAACAAAAGATAATAAAAACACAGCCTGCAATAAAATACCTCAATAGGATCACATACCTTGGCATAGATATGCACAACAGAACTCCCACCACCAAGGCTCCTTTTCAAAGTGTTGGGTTGCAGTTACAAAAGCTGCATCCTCAATTTCCTTTGCATCCACCTCGGCCTCTTCTTTGCTAAGAAGTCCACAATTTGCAGCGATTGATTCACAGCCACAATTTGAACAGGAATATGAAGACTTTTCTATATCTAAGCGGCCGCATCACCCTATTTGACTACAATTATATGCAATAACAAAGATAGTGCGTCACAACTTATATGCAACCCTTCAGAACGTGACTAATTTGGTGTTAGTATATGATAATGAACAACATATCAGTAACCATACATCTAATAGTAAGCCATTTTAAGAAATATACTATGCAAATGACATTTGTTGCGTCAAAAATCGAAACCACATTCACAAATTCCACATAAATTCCACATATATAACTGACAACTAGATTAACCTAAAGTCAATTTTACAAATTCTAATCCAAACACAAGCACACTGTAATCATTCCATCGTTTAATTTTCCCATAAAATTAAAAGAAATGCTATCGGACAAAAAACTATAACAAATTTTAAACAACAGATTTCCACTATACCAGACAAAAAAAAAACACTGAAACTTTAAATGAAATAAAAACTAAGAAATCATAAACAAATTTGAGAATAGAATTGGTACCTGTTTGCGTTTTCAGTCGGAGGGAGAGGAACGAGCAGAGAGAGCTTCGATTCGTTACACTGAATGTATAGAGGCTAGGGTTCGCGATTATGAGTGAGAGAGGCTAGAGTTCGAGAGATGACGAGTGTGACAGAGGCTAGGGTTTGCGATTCTGAGTGAGAGATTGAGAGGGAACGATCGATCGAGTGAGATTGAGAGTGGGAGATGAGAACGAACGATCGAGAGAGATGTGAGGGAACGATTCTGTTTCTATTTGTGGGCTAGGGTTCGCGTGAGAGAGAGAGAGATGTGAGGGAAAGATCTGTTTGTGTTATGTTTGTTTTTTACTTGCTGACCTAATTAATTTCCATTCAAATAAAAAAAAATTCATTAGAAGACCTTTTACATCTGAGATATTATGGTCAGTTGTAAATTTATTTTAGACAACTTTCACTATAATTACAGGATTGCCACCGCATTTATTTTTTACTACTGATAAGGTCAAAACTAGATGTAAAACGTTATGTATATGTAGTTTTCACTACTAGTAAAATTAAAACCAGTTGTATAAAGTACTTTATGCTCCTTTTTACATCTGTTATCTTTTCCACTGATATAAAAACCTTATTAATAAGTCATATTTGTACTAGTGTCAGTTCATCCGCCTCACACTCGTCCAGCTCGTAAACCTCCAGACTAGCCGCTGAACCTTGAGGACAAGGTTCAAATGAACCTGGCGACAATGATAGAAGATTATATCTAGTTAATTAAATAATTTAGTATTGATTATATTATGTTATTTAGATGAACTTTATGGCCTTTAAGCCCATTTAGGTTATTATATATGTAGTGTAAGACCCAAGTTTTCACTGTACAGTTTTTCTAAGGAACTCTAGTGATGGCTACGAGTTTTAGGGTTTTTGGTGAAGCGGTTTTTGTGAGTATCGTCGCATTAATGGAATTTTTGCTGTATTTGAGTCCGTTTTGTGCTCGTGCGCTGTAAAGGCACAGACTTTTGTCTCGTGGTCCTCTTTTAAGTATGAGGAGATTTCTGTGAAGTCAGAATGACGAGTTTTGGATTATTCTTGTCTTTGGAAAAACGAGTAGGATTTTACCCGCTGATGGAAAATCTTACTGCGTCTGTTTTAAGTGAGGTTTCGGATGGAAGTTTTATATATCTGCGTGAGTTAGGATATATTCTGAGAATAATTTTCTAAGGTATGGAAGAAAATTACAGTCGCGGAAAAAGATTCGGCGATAAGTTTTGGAAATGCTAAACGTTAGACGTTCTTTCCGTAGGTTTTATGTTTTTGTGATTTACGTTCGTCGCGACGCGCGAGAGCTGAGTACGTTACTTGTTTTGGAAGAGTTGATAAAATCTTGTGATTTCTCATAAAGCAAATTGATCCAATGGCTAGGGTTTAAGCTTGGACTTTTGACTTTGATCCAAGGGTGGATTGGCTATCAAGAGGCTTTGACATAGTAAGGAGGTTTAGTGACAATTGTGGACTTAGAAAAATCACAAACTTCACTCATCTTCTTTCTCTCTTCCACGTGAGAACTCCATTACTTTCTCAACTTCACCAAATTTTCCTTTCTTCACCATTTCACTCCATTTCAAGCTTGGGAGCTTTGTGGAATTGTTGTAGAGAATCACTTGCTTAAGGTAACCACCCTTTTCCTTTTCATTTTGGTTGGTTAAAACTCTTGGAGTTATGAGTTTTAGATTATGTTCATAAGATGAAAATGTTAGGAATTGATTCTTGTTTCATGAAAGTTGTTCATGAGAGTTTAGGAAGCATGCTAGGCTTTGTTATTTCAATTTTCCATGAGTTGGTGAAAAATCTCATGAGAAAAGTTAGGGTTTTGTGTTGGTTAAGTATTGATCAATAACATGTGGTTAAGTTGTAAGGTTTTGAAAAGAAACGTTGTCATTGAACCTTTGGGCAAAAGGGAAATGTGTTGTATGGTTTTGTTTTAGAAAATCCGATGAAAAATATTTTGGTGTTTATGAAAATAATTACTAAGTGTTTTGGGTGGTGTTTTTGGTGTTCCAAATGGTTTAAAACTCTTGAGTTATGTGGCGTTGCTTTTGCCTTGAAAACGTGTTTGAAAATGGTTACAGGTCGATTAAGGCCCGTAATGAAACTTGTGCTTGGGTTTGGTTTTGATTTTGGAAATGAAAACCAAATAACTTGCACTCGAAGCAACCAACATACTTTCGGAAATGTAATGCTTTGTTGTGAAAACGGTTGTTGGGAACCAATACTATGCGTATGTGGTGTGTTGCGTGAAAAGTTGTTTTGGGTGAAAATTGAGTAAACCAAGTTTTGCTGTTGCTGTCATGAAGAAAACCAGTTCTGTGCTGGTGTGGTCGCCCAGCGACCAGATGGTAGCTTAGCGACCAGTTGGTCGCCAGCCTTCGCCCTGGGCGTGGAAGTTCTGACTTGCCATCGCCAGGTGGTCGCC
The DNA here is from genome assembly GCA_030408175.1 of Trifolium repens. Classification (NCBI taxonomy): domain Eukaryota; kingdom Viridiplantae; phylum Streptophyta; class Magnoliopsida; order Fabales; family Fabaceae; genus Trifolium; species Trifolium repens. The sequence goes on along the minus strand of CP125845.1, from coordinate 31,012,191 downwards.
CAGCGACCTCTAGCGACCCCTGGGACCTAAAATTTTGGATTCTGATGTCCTAACTTGGTTTTTAGCTTTCTAATCCCTTTTTATTAATTTATGGAAGTGGTTGGGATTGGAAACGAGTTTTTCGGGTACTCGGAAAGTACGTAACTTATAACGCAAGAAAACGGCCATTTTGCATTTCAAATTATTTAAGACTTTTGACAATTGTTTTGGGTCCTAAAAATAGTACAAATAACTCATGGTGGTTGATCAATACGATAGATTTTGGTATGGTATCCGAAAGAGTGAATTTTCCTTAGAAACCTTTAGAGTTTTTGGGGGTTTTTGATGTAGTTTCAATACATTGGGTTTGGAAACGATGTATTGATTGTCCGTTGCTTGTTTTAGGGAGCACGTAGTGTTGTGTGAACGTTGCTTGTTGTGAGTGCTTGCCGAGGTAAGGGCTCCACTTTATTTCCGTCTTTTCAACGGTTTTGTTAAACATGCTTTAGATTTTGCTGTGTTGCAATTGGTGGTGTGCTTGGCATGTTTTTGTGATGTATTCTCGATATGAGATCGTGGTAAATACATGATTCGTTGTCTTACATATGTTTGGTGAAATATGTGTATGAACAGGTGATTAAATACATATGATTAGATGTATATGTATGTGTTGTTGTGGTGTGATTACATATGCGTGTACGATATGTATGTGTTGCATTAGCATATAAGGGGAATCGTATGCTCATGCATTCATAGTACGTGATTATCGGGAATGGATCACGGGGTGCGATTATCGGGAATGGATCCACCTTACTCCTATGGGAATTATTGAGTCCAATAAGCGGTTATCGGGAATGGACTGCAGGGTGCGATTATCGGGAATGGATCCATCCTAACCCTTTGTGGTTTTATTGATTTTGATTACTGACTTCCGGAATTCATATGCATGTGGTAATGGGGAATCTACCACACTCATTGTAGAAGTCTGCATTAGGCTCGGTGTGCATTATATTTTAAGCCCGTTGGTGGGAATTGCTTTTGTGTTACAGAACTTTCTCTTGTGTATGTGGAAACTTGTTATGTGTACATCTTTCGCACTGGTTATATATATATATATATATATATATATATATATATATATATATACTTTTATTTTGTGGTGACCTTTTCTTTCATTTGTGGGCTCATCCCACCCAGATGATGGGTTAGGTCGTGGTGACGACGGTGGCTGTTCCAGGCCCCAGTGAGATGTTGGAGCTTTAGCTTAGTTAGACTATGCGCCGGTGTGGGTTGTACACCATGCATTTTGGGTTTAGGCATAGGATTCTAACTTGTTTTGTTGTAAGTATTTGAATACTTAGACTCTGACTGTAATTATTCAGGAATACACTTTGCTTGTCGAAGCACCTTATGGTAATGAGTTCTTTTGTATATTTGAATGCCGGCTCATTTAAAATCTTTTATGCGTAACTCTGATGTGTACAAAAAAAAAAGGGTAATGCCTTTTCGGGCCTTTGAAAAACGGGTTGTTACATGTAGTGTTTGTGTCACATTGAGAATCAATGAATGAAATGAATGTTTATTTTATCTTTTATTTATTGTTTTTCTTTATGTTTTCCTTAAGTTAGTTTTTAGCTTTCTAACACAAACAGTTTTAGCCTCTTTTTTTTTTTTTTGATAATCGCTTTAGTTTTTTTCTAAAAGCTCTTATTTTCACTTTTAGCTTTCAAGCAGCTTTTAAAACCTAAAAAACCAGACCAAACGATACTTTAGTTTATGTTATGGGTGCAAAACTGGCCAAATGTGTGGGGTCGGCCAATTTAACCCGCTATTTTTTAAGGGTTGAGCAGAGGTTTTTGGCTTAGTATTTATGTTGATATGTCCCGCCTAATCCGTTATACATGTGCGGGGTAGGATGGGGTGAGTTAGCTCCCGGGTATTTTATTTTTTTCATTTTTACAGGACTTGAGATGAAAAATGGAGGAAAATATTAAATTTTATGGATGAATTCAATACAACTTTTCTTTAGTCATCTACCAGACTACCACTCCTCTTGTTGCTTATGTTGTTGATCTTGACTGTGATAACATTCCTGATTCTACTCCAATTTCCAAGTTTGCTAAGAGGAAGCTGAAGGCTGCTTTTGATAATGTTGATTCTGTGGAATTTTATCGTTTGCTTTTCTACTTCTTAAATACAATTTTTTAACACTTTTAAAAATACATTTTATTATTTTAAAAACTGAAAAATAAAATTGTTTCAAACAGACCTTGAATCTCCATTGTTCTGTTCGTATGATTCAGTTGTGCAAATCATGTCGTTGCATATTTTTCTGTGATGTCTTTCACTTTAATCTTGGTGGTTTATTGAATTGTTGTATTTATGTTGGATGACTAAATTTGAATTCTTACTCCCGTGTTTCAGAAAATGGAATTTTCAATTTTTGTTTTGGAATGGATTTGGAATTGTTGAGAAATTTGAAGTATTGTTTGTTGTTTTATTTGCCTTTGTAATTGTATGAAAGCATTGGTTTCTTTTTGAGAATAATGCACTTATAGCATATCATTAATCAAAAGGTGTTCAATACAATAAGGTATGTCAACTATAATTTGGGGACTAGCTATATATGAGGCCGTCTTAGCTAATCTATGAGCCACCTCATTTGCTTGTCGCCTAATGAACTCCACACTAGAGTTATTGTAACAAGAAGAAAAGAGCCTTCTACAATGTGAAATAATATCCCCCAGCTCAGTATCATCAATTTTGTTGGAGTGAAAATTATCAACAACAACCTTTGAATCAAGTTCAAAATCATCAGGACCCAAATTCAACTCATGCACCCAATTAAGAGCAGAAAGTAGACCGAGAGCTTCGCCAATTTTCACATCACACAACGGAGTGAATTGTTCATATTTTCCTAATACATAAGCACCAGACTCATCTCTAATACAAATGCCAATACCAACTCTATTATGTAGCGACGAAAACGACGCATCAACATTGCATTTTATCCGCCCTCTCGCCGGTTATTTCCACTTGTGTTCTTGTACTCTTGGCTGGACTAAAGGACTATGTCTAGCTGCATGCACAACACGCCAGTCCTGTAGCATGTTATTTGCACGCGTAAAGACAAAATTTTGCGCGTCTGTAACATTAATCCAAATAATATTGTTTCTCTGTTTCCATATACTCCAAATGACACATGCCAAAAGAGAAGAATCAAATGCATTGAGCTGCTCCAACAAATGAAAAACCAGTTCAGCTGCATCATGAATATTTTGCATTGCTGAAATTGTCAAGGAATTAAACTTACACATGCTCCATATATTCATGCTATTAGGACAATTGAAAAACAAATGGTAGCTGTCCTCTTCATTATTGTTGCATAGTGCTCATGTAGCTATGCAATTCACACCCTTTTGTTGTAGATTAATACGAGTCAGAATACAACGGTGACAAATTCGCCATAAAACGTTCTTCACACGTGGAGGAACTTGAATTTTCCAAAGTAAATTCCACGCACCATTCATTTTTAAATGCGACGTATCAATTAATTCCTGAACACATAGGCGGTAGGCACTCCTAACTGAGTAAATGTCATTATTCTCCACCCGCCAGAAACGCTTATCATCCGACACCGACTTATATAAGGGAGTAGCAATATTTTTTGCTGCACAGCTTGGTTCAAACATCATTTTTATAAGAGGCACATTCCAACACTTCTCATCCAGAGCAATAATATCAGCCACCATAACACTAGCATCAAGCAAAACTTCAGCTTGTTGTATTCTCACCGTTGAAGCATCATAAAGCCAATTTTCGTTGAAAAGTGGAATATTTTGTCCACTCCCTATCCTCCACCGGCTACCTGCTCTTAGGATAAACTTGGAGTTGCAAATACTCCTCCAAACAAAACTAGGATTATGCCCCAATTTAGAATAAAAAAATCACAATGAGGAAAATATTTAGCTTTGTAGATTTTGGAACTAAGAATATCTGGATTTGACATAACACGCCAGCCTTGCTTCCCTAACATGGTGAGATTGAAAGCGTGTAGGCTTTTAAAACCCATTCCACCATCGTTCTTATGCATAGAGTCTCTCCCATGAATTCATCATCTTTTCAATTTCATCACAAAGAGAGGAAGGAATAGTAAAAATACTCATGAAGTACATCAGTATAGATTGGTGGACCGACTTAATAAGAACTTCACGCCTCGCCTTCGACAAACTTTTACTACTCCAAGAGTTAATCTTCTTCCACACTCTGTCTTTGATGAAGTTGAAAATATCTTTTTTACGACGCCCGATCATTGACGGTAAACCCAAATATTTACCAGTTACAAGCACAGCATGAACACCAAGACAATCAGCAACAAAATTTTGTACAACATTTGGAACGTTTCGGCTGCAAAAAAATTCTGATTTTTGAAAATTTATAGATTGTCCTGACGCCGCCTCGTAAGTAGCTAAAATATTCTTCATTACCTCAGCTTCAGCAATGTTAGCTCTGAAAAATAAAAAACAGTCATCTGCAAATAAAAGGTGAGAAACAATAGGGGCGTTCTGACAGATTTTAACACTGTGAATGTCACCCCGAGCCTCCGCCTGTCTGATAAGAGCTGAAAGCCCCTCTGCACAAATAATAAAAAGATAAGGGGAAAGTGGATCTCCCTGCTGAAGCCCTCTACTAGGAGTAATAGGACCAGCCACATTGGCATTCACTAGGATAGAATAATCAGTCGTTTCCACACACATCATAATCCACTTGATCCATTGTGAGCAAAACCCCATCTTTGCCATAATTCCACAGAGATAATCCCAATCAATTTTGTCATAAGCTTTGCTTATATCAAGCTTAAGGGCTACATCCCCCGATTTGCCTCTTAACTTCGACTTCATGTAGTGCACCACCTCTATAGCAACCATTGCATTATCTAGAATAGACCGCCCAGGAACAAAAGCAGATTGATTATCTGAGATACACTTACTCAAGACACTATTCAATCTGTTAGCTAAGACTTTTGCCACTAATTTGTATATAACATTGCAGAGAGCAATCGGATGCCAATCCTTCATAGATACTTGTGAATCTCCTTTAGGAATGAGAGCAATGTTGGTAAGAGTTAATGTAGATGGAAATGAACCTGTCTCTAACCACATACAACATTCATTAAAAATATCTTGGCCACATAGATGCCAAAAGTGTTGGAAAAATCCTGGACTAAAACCATCAGGTTCTGGACACTTATCCGGATGCATAGAAAACATCGCCAACTTAAATTCTTCCATAGTGAAAGGCTTTGTCAACATATTATTATCTTCCTGGAATATAGTTTGATCCACAATATTGATAACATGAGTAATAATGCTATTTTGCTTATTAAAAATATCAACAAAGTAAGCCCGAGCTACCTCACATAAGTCTTCATCCTTTGTGACCAAAGTACCTGAAGCATCCAAAAGAGAGTTAATGCGGTTTACTTTCCTCCTAGATGTAGCTGCAGCATGAAAGAACTTTGTATTCAAATCTCCATCGCGTAGCCAATGAGTCTTAGCGTGTTGGCGCCAATAAGTATCCTCCTGAACCAATAAATGAGCCATACGTTTTCTCAAAGCATTGAAAAGATTCACATTGTCAGCAGTCACATGTCCTCGGATGCGATCAATTTTCTTCCGACACGTATCTATGCCACGCTTGAGCCGCTTAAAATGATTCATGTTCCAGAAGGCAAGGTCAGATGGACAAATGTCCAGCTTATGTGAAATATGTTTGTCACCATAAGAGAGCCATTTTTCGTTAACAAACTCTTCAAACTCAGGTTCGACAAGCCATGCATTTTCGAACTTGAAGCGGGATCTGACTCTTCTTCTACTAGTCTCAGGGTCACGAACTAACATGATAGGGCAGTGATCAGATGATGGTGCGGGTAAGTTTTCCAAGATAGCATTAGGAAATTTTTGAAACCATGCATCATTTGCAAGAACTCTATCAAGTCTTTCTTCTACTGTACGATTAGTACCAAGACTCTTAAACCAAGTGTAGAGGTATCCTTCCATATGAACATTTGCCAAACCGGAATCTAAAACAGCTGATCTGAAACTATTAATCAAATGAGGTGCTCTTTCATTTCTACCTTTCTTTTCAGAAGGAGATAAAATATCATTAAAATCACCAAGCACACACCAAGGAAGATTAGAGGCCTGGGCTAGTTGTCTCAAGAAATTCCAAGACTCCCTTCTTCTACCACTACCAGGGAAACCGTAAAATCCGGTCAACCTCCAATTACCTCTGTCGTTATCCACAACCTCGACATCTACATGATTAGAAGAAAAATTTGTAACAGTGCAATGGAAAGAAGAACGCCACATGAAAGCTAATCCTCCCCCTCTACCTTCACGATTAACCGAAAAGCAAGAATCAAAACCCAGCAAGGAGCGTAATTCCTCCATTTTATTGGCATAAGATAATGTTTCACTGTGGAACAAAACATCCGGTTTATACACACGGACGAGATACTTAAGACTAGGAACTGTACGCGGGACATCGACACCCCGACAGTTCCATCCTATTACACTCATCTTAAATTGTTTCACATCTTTGAAGTAGTGTTACTGACTCTAGACATGGAAAGAATCAGAAAACCAACAACTCATAAATCATATCATAAATTCAGGCAGGAAATCAATCAAGAGACAATTGAAAAATCATTGAATAAACTCGTCAGAACAAAAGGGGTGACAATATAAGACTCCGGAGATCAAAAGAGATAAATAGTATCAACAAATTCAAACAATCAATTGAGATAAGATAGCGACCACAGTAGGAAATCACGCTCAAAGGGTATGATTTTCTTACCGAATCGACGACCAAACACCCACATAGGAACCCAATTGGAGTAGCCTAGGAGCGGCAAAGAAGAAATCTTCAACACTTGTTACCCATTAATTGAAACAGCAGACGACGGCGGAGAACAGTGAGAGAAGGACCGATAGAGTGGTGGCGGCTAGACGGAGAAACGGTGGCCGTTACAAGAGGAACGACAGTAAAGGCGTTACTTGACCCGGTCAATCATAATCTTAATATTATTCAAAATGTTTATGAAAGCATTGGTTTCTATTTTCGTGTTTTCTTCTCTCTTTTCCATTGCTTGTGGTAATTTATCTAGACATTAATTAACTTTTATTAGTATGTTTGTGACTCTTGGTAGTCATGTGCAATAGAGAGCCATAATCATATTGGGTAAACGTAATGTGTAATAAGTGTGTGGTTCCTATTTTGCTTGCATTCTCCACATTTTTTTGCTTGGTGCATCATTTGATAGTGCCTTGTAGAAAGCTAAGACAATAAATTATATAGTTGAACGTAGTACTATTAGTGAAAAATATAAATAGAAATAATGCAATTTATTTAATACCGATTATTACAAGTAGATTTCTTTACCATTTTGAAACAAACCACGTTAAGATTAGTAATGTTTGAATAACAACTATAATTGAAACTGCATACAATTTTCCTATTTTTTTCATGGTTAATGACGCTAGTAATGAACAAAATAATGATGAGTAGAGTAATAGTTGGGAGAAACCATTTAGCCATATGTGTGGAAGAGAGAAATATGCTAGACTTGTGTAAAAATTGTGAAGAATGTGAGATATTCTTATAGTAAATTTTATAAAATAATCATTATTTTTTCTATTTGGGTTATTATTACCATTGAACAATTATTGTGATTGTCTAGAAATATTGAACTAGAAACACTGAATATTATTGACAAGACCACAAAAAATCTAATTCCCTCATTTCAATTATAGATAAATATTTAGAGAATTTTGTCAAAAAAAGTAATAAATATTTAGAGAATTGTGTCATAAATATTAACTTTAACTATTCAAATTACTCTTTTTTCCAAAGACCACTCTTTCTTCTCATACTTTAGAGAACCGTTCTCACTTTATTTATGTCCTATATATTTCTTTAGGGAGCTTCTACGGTACATTTGAATAATTCAAGTGTACCGGTACATGACATCGCAAATTAATAAATTAACAATTATTTTTATGGATTAAAAATACTATTAGTTAATTATTGTATTTTAAATATAATAATAGCACAAGGAAAAATACAATTTTATTGTTTATAATAATTACACTAATAGTTTAACATTTTTTCAATAAAAAATTGAATATTAACTATTATGAAGAATAAAAATTTAAAAAATATCAAAATTTATATTTTTGACAACTTTGGTTAATAACATTTGATTATTACAATGTTTTTAATGATAAAAAAATAATTTCTCTTAAGAAAATATTCATTTTATTTATTAATTTGATAACCATGTACCGGTACATTAAAAATTGTCTAATGTACCATAGAACTTGCTATTTCTTTATATGGTAAATTTTAATTTCCATATAGATTTTAATTTGCACAGGTTATTATCAGTAGCATATCATTTTTTTTTTGGTAAATACATATCACATTGTGTTATAAGAAATAATTGGTTAAAATCTCTTGTGCGTTTACTACTGTAATTATTGGTGATTGGATTATATATCAATGGTATATTAATTAGTTTTTTCACTGATATACTTTTATGTGCAATTTTTTCATAAGTACGAGCCTAAATAAAATATATTTGAATTTACACACTCAAATTAAAAAGTTTGAAAAAAAAAATATAGTCACATCGATTAACATAGTTTTAACCGACATGTTTTCATATCTAAGCGTGAAACAATTACTAAAATACCTCAATTAAATATTTCTTATAAAAGGACTATATTCATTCGATTTTATATTAGATGAATGATTAGAGTCTAGTTGTGCACCAGGAAGAAGCAAAAATGCATCAGGGGTCAGTCATGAGGTCTGGGTCTCAGGACATGTTTGGCGTATATCGAAGAAGCTTGGGGCGAACGGTGTGGAAGACGATATGGTTTATGTTGAACAAATCAAGCGGAGTGAAGAAAAGGACCGAAGAGAAAAGGGCCGGAGGGAGCAACAAAGAGGTAACTCATGAAGATTTTAACTTTTAATGTTAGAGAGAAAAAGGAGTCGATTAAAATCAAAAATTCGCTCCGGTAATTTCGACATGTGTCTTTTACAAGAAACTAAATTAACTGAAACACCTTCTTGGTTGGTAACTAGCTTGTGGGGGGATGATAATTGTGATCAATTGGGAGATCAAAAGGTATGTTGTCGATATGGAAGAGAAACTTAATGGATATGCAATCCTCTTTCTCTGGTGATGGGTTCATTGGTGTGTGTGGCAAAATAGATGATATTGTTGTGTATTTTGTTAATGTTTCGCTGCTTGTTCTATGGATGGTAAAAGAAAATTATGGGAAGATTTAGTTGCTTTGAAAGAATCCATGGGGTCCCGATTGTGGTGTGTTGCAGGCGACTTTAATGTTGTATCTAATATAAAGGGACCGGCATGATCACTAATACAACCGAGTTAATGGAGTTTAAAAAATTTATTATGGATGTGGATCTAATTGATATACCTGTGTTGGGGAAAAAATTCACTTGGTTCCAATATGATGGGAGAGCCGCTAGCCGGCTCGACAGGTTTTTGTTGTCTGAAGAATTAATATCAAAATGTAATGTGAATGCTCAATGGGTTGGCGAAAGAGATATCTCGTACCATTGCCCTGTTTGGTAACTTTGTGAGCGCTTGAACTGGGGCCCGAAACCGTTCCGCTTTAATAATATGTGGCTGGAACATGATGAATTCATGGAAGTTGTAAGAGAATGTTGGATCACAACTAGTGTTGAAGGGTGGGTAGGAATTGTTAAAAGAAAAATTGAAAGCCCTGAAAGATAAATTGAAGTGGTGGAACAAGGAGGTATTTGGGGTGGTGGACTTGAACATAAATAAAGTCGTCGAAGAAATGAATGCTCTAGATGAGGCAGTGGAGGAGGATAGAGATGTTTCATCCGAACAAAGGAGAATAACTGAGAAAGAATTTTGGAGACAACTAAGGGCAAAGGAAAGCTTAATTTATCAAAAATCCGGGGCGAAATGGATTCTTGAAGGCGATGCTAACACAAAATATTTCCATTCTTGTTTGTCTTTTAACAAGAGGAGGAACCAATTGTTAGCTTTGAAGGCAGTAGATCAATGGATTAAAGGTGTAAATGAGATCAAAGAAGAGGTCCATCGACACTTTGAGAATAGCTTCACGGAGGAGTATTTCCGAAGGCCAGTTCTTGATGGCTTTAGTTTTAAATCATTGTCAATTGAAGACAACGCTGAGCTGATAGCTCCTTTCTCTATTGAAGAAGTTAAGGAAGCAGTGTGGAGTTGTGACGGGAACAAAAGCCCAGGCCCGGACGGTTTCAACCTCAACTTCATTAAAAATAGTTAGGAATTATTGGAAGCTGACATCATCAAGTTTATGAACGAGTTTCATAGCAACGCCAAGCTTCCTAAGGCGATTTCTTCTTCTTTCATTGCACTCATCTCGATGGTTAAGCATCCACAAAAGTTGAAGGAATTCAGACCCATATCATTGATTGGATGCATCTATAAAATATTAGCTAAGGTTCTGGCAACCAGATTAAAGAAAGTTCTTGGTAAGGTGATCTCGACATGTCAGAATGCCTTTCTTCCTAATCGCCAAATTCTCGATGGATTCTTGGTTTTAAATGAGGTGATTGATTGGGCCAAAAGATCCAAGGAGAGTTGTCTGTTGCTAAAGGTTGATTTTGAACGTGCTTATGACTCAGTAAATTGGAACTTTTTAAAGTATATGTTAAATAGGATGGGGTTTTGCTCGATCTGGATTGGTTGGATAATGGAGTGTGTATGCTCAAAATCAATATCGGTGCTTGTAAACAGTAGTCCGACAAAGGAATTTGTTGCCGGCAAAGGATTGAAACAAGGTGACCCTCTTGCGCCCTTTCTTTTTCTTATCATTGCTGAGGGGCTGACAGGCTTGGTGACGAAAGCAGTTGATGTTAATCTGTTCAAGGGGTATGTCATCAATAATTCTATCTCGTTTCCGATATTACAATTTGCGGATGATACGATATTGATGTGTGAAGGAAATCGTTATAATTTGTGGTGTCTTAAATCCATATTGAGAACTTTTGAATTAGCATCGGGACTGCGGGTGAACTTCTCGAAAAGCAATATTTTTGGTATCAATGTTTCTAATGATTTTTTGGCTGTAGCATCTTGTTTCTTGCACTGTTGTATAGGACATTTCCCTTTCAAATTTATAGGAATTCCGATTGGTGCTAATCCGAGAAGAGCAAGTACTTGGAAGCCAATTGTTGAGGCAACGAGGAAACAACTATCTACATGGAAAGGTAGGCAGCTGTCAATCGGAGGGAGGATAACTTTAATCAACTCAACTCTATCATCCCTTCCATTATACTTCTTTTCTTTTTATAAAGCTCCTATTTGCATAATTAAGGAGCTTTCTTAAATTCAAAGAAATTTCTTGTGGGGTGGTGCGGAGGAGAGTAGGAAAATAGCATGGTTAAAATGGGAGAAGGTTTGTCTTCCTAAGAATTAGGGGGGATTAGGAGTCAAGAGTCTAGAGGTTTTTAACGCGTCATTGTTATCGAAATGGATTTGGAGATGTGTTCATGATAGAGATGCCATATGGTATAATTTGCTCTCTTTTAAATATGGTGAATTGCATAATTATTTTTGTGGAGATTATATAGCGACTAATAGAACAAGCTCAGTTTGGTGGAGAGATTTGGTAAAAATTGGTGTTGGGAGTGGTGCTTTGACTGGATGATTTTGTGATGCGGTAACAAAGAAATTGGGAACTGGCCATAATACTTCCTTTTGGCATGATAGATGGATCGGATCGATACCGTCAAAGACTGTCTACCCTAGATTATTTTATGTTAGTGTGGATAAAGACTCTTCAGTGGCAGATTTAGGAAGGTGGGTTGGTGATAGTTGGATATGGCATTGGCGTTGGAGGAGACAATTATTTGATTGGGAGGAAGTGTTAGCTGGTGAATTGAAGGCTGCCTTAGATGGTGTATGCCCGACAAAAGAAGGAAATGATAAATGGGTATGGAAGTTGAATACTATAGAAGGATTTTCAGTTAGCTCGTGCTACAAACATATGATGTCGATATTAAGTGATCAACCTATCAACTTAAATCTAAAAAACGCCTTATCAAAAGTGTGGAAGACCGACGTGCCGACGAAGACTCATGTCATGGCTTGGAGGTAGGGATGAGCATCTTGGACAATCCAAAATAATCGTCCATAACCAATCCATATCCATTTGTTATAATTGGACATTAAAACCAAATGTCATAATCGGTTATATCCATAACCACTTTTATAACCGGTTTTTACTTTTAAAAACCGGTTTTTGGTTTAATAACTGGTTTTTTTTTCAAAAAATAAATAATAATAATAATAACACTAAAATAAATAAAAAACAAACAATCGGCCGAAAACCCAAAAAACCCAAAAATCAGCCGAAAACCGAAAACACAAAAAATCAGCCGAAAACCCAAAAAATCAGCGGAAAAACCGAAAATCGGCCGAAAACACAAAAATCGACCGAAAAATCGAAAATAGGCCTAAAACACAAAAAATCGGCCGAAAACACAAAAATCGGCTGAAAAACCGAAAATCGGCCGAAAACACAAACAATCGGCCGAAAACACAAAAATCGGCCGAAAACCCAAAAATCGGCCGAAAACCCAAAAATCGGCTGAAAACCCAAAAAACGGCCGAAAAACTGAAAATCGGCCGAAAACTCAAAAAATCGGCCGAAAACACAAAAATCGGCCGAAAACCCAAAAATCGGCTGAAAACCCAAAAAATCGGCCGAAAAACCGAAAATCCAAAAAAACGGCGGAAAACCCAAAAAACGGCCGAAAAAACAAAAAATCGGCCGAAAAACCGAAAATTGGCCGAAAACCCAAAAATCGGCCGAACAACCGAAAATCGGCCGAAAAACCTAAAATCAGTTTTTCAGCCGTTTTTAGGTTTGTTGGCCGATTTTTTGTGTTTTCGGCCGATTTTTTTGTTTTCGGCCGTTTTTTGGGTTTTTCGCCGTTTTTTGGATTTTCGGCCGTTGTTTTGGGTTTTCAGCCGATTTTTGGGTTTTCGGCCGATTTTTGTGTTTTCGGCCGATTTTCAGTTTTTCGTCCATTTTTTGGGTTTTCGGCCGATTTTTTGAGTTTTCGGCCGTCTTTTGGTTTTTCGGCCGATTTTTGAGTTTTCGGCCGATTTTTGGGTTTTCGGCCGATTTTTTGAGTTTTCAGCCGATTTTTCGGTTTTTTGGCCGATTTTTTGTTTTTCGGCCGATTTGTGGATTGTCGGGTGTTTTTTGGGTTTTCGGCCGATTTTCAGTTTTTCGGCCAATTTTTTGAGTTTTCGGCTAATTTTTGGATTTCCTATTTAATTTGACGGAACTGGGCGATGAATTTGGGATTTGACGGAGAGAGGATTTTGAGAGAGAGAATAGATTTGGGGATTAGGGTTTATCTTTTCAATTTGGAAGAAATATAAAATTTGGTTATGGATAAAATTTGGACATTGAGTAATTTAATCATAAAATTTGGTTGTGGTCATGGTTATGGATATCTAAATAAAAACTATTTGATTTGGTTATAAAACCCAAATATAAATAACTGGTTTTTAAAATTGGATATGGATTTGGTTATGGTTAATTCATGATAACCGGTTAAAATGCTCATCCCTACTTGGAGGTTACTTCAAGGGAGGCTAGCAACAAGAGAGGAGTTGGCAAAAAGAGGTATATTAACTGGTGCATCAGACTTGAATTGTGTTTTTTGCTCAAATGATGTTGAGTCCATTAGCCATCTATTCTTCTCTTGTTCCTTTTCTCATAACTTATGGAGATCTGTTAGTAATTGGATGGGAATTCAAGATGCACATCATGTTGAAGGTGTTCAACATTTCCTTATGCATGGTAATGTGGTTGTAGGTAGCCGCCTGAGAAGGACTTAATTTGGATGGCGATTGTGTGGTGTATATGGAATGCTCGCAATAGAATTATACTTTAAGAAGGGGCTGCGAATCAAACTTCATTAGTCTCACAAATTAAATTGTTAACATGGGGTTGGTTTATAGGAAGGGCAGGTAGGAAGACAGGTTATGCATACTCTGACTGGTCCAATTGTCCCTTGATTTGTTTATCTGGATGTTAGGCAATTCCATGACTCATCTGCCAAATCTAGTTGGGTGCTATAATGTATTAGTGTTGGAGTCTTTTGATGTAATTGCTCTTAAGTGTATCTGACGGTGTTTGTATTACTCTAAATTCTTCCGGCTTTCGAGAACATGATTTGGCATAACCTCTGCAACCCTTCATAGAAGATGGGTAGTTGTTTCTGCTATGATGCTGAGCTTGGATATATTTTTTGTAAAGGTTTGAGTACCCCTTGTACTCCCATTAATATATTTTGCTTATAAAAAAAAGAAAAAACTCAGTAGTACTGTCATAAATTTATATAATTAAAAAATCTTGATCTGATTCTGACAAAACTTATCTGAACATGTCATAACATCACCTAGACTAGAGAACAACCTTGAAGCCTACAATATTACAAAACCATCTAACATTGCTGTTATACTTATCGATGATCCATTTCCATGGCAATTTAAAGCTGCTTCCATAGTAATCTGCTGAATAAATGCAATGGACAAGTACAAGGAGGAACTTATAAGTAATAACACATTCTCAAATCCTAAATGTTTTCACATATAACTCTTACAAGCTTGAATCAGTATTTAGTAGTATGTACAAAGGCCATGTGTTACAAAATCTTGCTTCTCAAAGCAAACCTTGTGCCTCCAACTCTCTTGCCACTGTAACACAAGAAAATAAACCAAATGTTAAAATTGATAAATAATGAAAGAAATAAAACAAAAACGAATTATGTCTAAAGGATTAGTGTTATGAGAACACTTTTTCACACATTCTTCTTAAAACATTTTCTCCAATCAGTTGAAACTAGTCAGGACACTCGTGCGTGAATAATTTAAAGGTATTATAAAGTTTGATTGGTCTGCAATGACTAATTAATAGTTGATCCTATGGATTTGGTTGATTTAGAATCAAAAGGGGTCAAAGAACTCTAACCTTTTGAGAAGGGAAGAACCAAAACAACTTGCATAGTGACATTATTTGGAGGAAGCTGCAAGCGAAGAGGATAAAGTTTTCCATTCAAAGGACTCCGATTACATACGATGATTCCCTCTAAACCTGTCTCTTCCTCAAACTTGTTTCTCAATTCCTCAACTCCATTCCCTTTGAAAACCATAGAATATCCCTGCACACCTTCATCAGTCACTTCTCCATCATCTTCAGCAACATGGTAGTATATAATTCGCCCCTCCGTCTTCTTAGGTGATATATCGTCATTCGACTGTAAACAAAACCAAATTCAATTAACCAAAGAAGCTAAAAACCACAGCAGAATTCAACAGATACAACAACAATTGTGATAGCGAGAAGTCGAACCGCTAGACAAAATGCATTTTATGAAGCACTTGAAGCAAATTTTTGGCATTTTCCAAATTTCTTAAGAAATTGAATTTGTTATTAAAAAAGCATCTTAACAAATCTGCACAATGCATCCTATAATGCTTATTATACTCAATGAAAATATGAACAAAGGGAAGTAAATAACCTAATATTTCGATATAGTGGCTGAAAATTGAAAATCTACTACCATAAATTTGTTTTGATAGGTCAATTTAGTCCTTAAATTTATCAATAACTAAACTAAATTGATCTAATTGAAAATTTGCACATTAAAATATCCTTTTTAAATTAACAAAGCTTAACACGACAAAACTTGTTGATTGAATCAAAATTTCAAGCTTAACATAAACAACCCAGATAAAAAGAAATTATATTTCTCAGAGAATAAATCATACATACTTAATTTCAAGCTTAACCAAAACAACCCAGATTAAAACAAAATGATACTTTTCAAAAAATAAATCATACATACCTAATTTCCAGCATAACCAAAACAACGCAGATGAAAACGAATTATGATAATTTTCAAAGAATAATGTTCTGTTTGGATAAAAAAAACTTAATTGCAACTTATAACACAAAAGCTTATCATGATAAGTGCTTATGTATAAGTTTACAATAAGCTATTTTTATACCAAAAGTTAAATTGTTTTTATATATATATGCTGCGAACTGTTTTATAACCAATATTGTCGAACTTGTGAAAATAAGCTTAAAAAAATTTATAAAAATTGTCATAAACTCTTTCATAAGATCTCCCAAATAGTCTCAAAAAACTTAAATAAATCGATCCAAACACACACTAAATCATATACATACTTAATTCCAAACTTAATAAAAACAACCCAGATAAAAAAATTGAAACTTTTCAAAGAACAAACCATACCTGTTGTCTAGAAAAGCTAGCTGCAGAAACACTAGGAACAACCACAGCAGGAGAAGGCTTTGTTTCAAGAGATGGAACATCAGGTTGTTGATGTCTACTACTAACATGAATCTCAACAACATCAATATCCCACAAAATCCAATCTTGAGTAACAGTCCTATGAGGAATATCATGAGTTACAGTATTCCTCCAAGGTGGTAACCCACCATTTCCTCTAAGAAAATTCCCATATCTTGTTTTGAGCTTAACACGAACACCATCTCTAATAGGTTCCCATTCAACAGAAGAATCAATTGTTTTAGGAAGTGTTTGAAGAACTTTTCTACCAGTCATTCCTAGAAGAAAAGGGTTATCTGAAGCAGTGAGGTATTTACCATAACAGCTTTTGAGACGGATAACGTTGTCGTAATTTGGAACATATTCTACAAACCATTTAGCATTTTTTGATGAACCGTTTCTGTCTTGTGTTACTGATTCTTCATCTTCTTCTGCTAGAAGATATTTGTCATGGTGGCTACGAAGACGTACTGCTTTTGCTCTATGGAAGAAGTCCATTCCACTTCTTAGCTTGTTGGGTTTTGTTGTCTGCATAGTTTTTTTTTTTTTGAGTCAGAAAGGAAAAAAGTGATTATTTAGTTAATTGAAATTGAAACTTCTTTTATTTTTGGAGGGATGAAAGGGGAAATGAAATTGTGTTATGAAACTTTTTTTTATTTTTGGAGGGATGAAAGGGGCAATGAAATGAAATTATGTTATGGAAGGGTGGGGTGGTGGGTTTTTATATGGGAATAAAATGTGGTGGAGTTATTTGAATTTATTCATGATGATGTTGTTTTGTAAAGTTTAATTGTTTTGTAAAAAAAAAAAAATTGACTAGTTGAAAAGGTGGAACCTGGATTCTATGCATTCACTTTTTTAGTGCAGTTGTGTAGTCAGTCTGTTTATAGCTGTCTGATCAAGATCAGACGATCATAATTTAAAAATTGAATTTAATGACTACATTTATTTAAACTGTTCGATCACGATCGAATGACTATACAGCAACTGCAGCGAAAATCCAACGGCACATAATCCAATTCCGAAAAGGTGTTGTGTTTGTGTGCAATCAGTGGAAGAAAATGAATGAAGAGGGTACAGTCAAGGGGTGGCAACTGGGACAACACGTTTGGGAGAACGCGGTGATTGCGTGGCCAATACTTATCTCTTGGATTCAATTTAAGTTGCGTGTGTGTGTTTTGAATCAGGCAAGGTTCAACCTGTTGAAGGTTCACGGTTTTTATTTGCTACTAGTCATTTATGTCGGTATGTCAAAGTAAGAAAAATATTACATCCCTCTCGAAATATATGAAAACTTATCGGTGCACGTATCTTAATATATAATTTTAATTACAAATATGTTTAATTGTTTATTAGTAAAAATTATAAAAAATTCATATTTTAAAAATATTAATCGAACAAATCAAACAAAATTGTATATAATAATATTTACATTTATATAATTTTAGAAAAATATGGTCAAAACAAAATATATAAATAATATATTTAATCAAAATAGATTTTATGAAATGGGCGGAGGGAGTATTTTTCGGATTCATGAATAATGGATAAATCAGGCACTCGATTGGAGTACAATTTACTAGAGTTTTCTTTTTTTTAAACTTACAATTATTGAGCTTTTTTATCACACCATATAAAGTTAGAAACTTTGTTGAGAAACAATACGACCCATGTAGACATAAAATTGACATTCTTTGACCATAGCAAAGATTCATAAATCATAACTAATAAAATAACTACTAAATTCATCTCACTGAATCGTGTGAAATTGAAGTTTAAAAACTTTAACTAATAACCTTTCAACACAATGAATAACAAAATCAAACAAATATTCTTCTTACTGAAGTTGGATAAAATAGCTGACTCAACCCAATTCAACAATGATTCCCAATCAAGCAACCACGTACGTATGGTATATACTATGGATGGTGGATCTAATTAATTATGGAAGATTGGAAGTTGATATATAATGTTCTTTGTCGCGATGCCATTGCCTTGGCGTGTTTGTAGATGTCAAAGAAATTAAGCTGATGTTTGGTTTATGCCTCTACTTTTTTGTTTTCATTTTTATGTCATTTTCAATTATAAAACGCATCATAGCAAGAGAGACCTATACGAGAATGAAAAGAAATAATACGTGATGTAAAAGCTATGAAGAGTAGAAATTGCATAGCTACAAACAACACGCAATTGCATGAAACTAAAGTATATACACTAAATCGATAGTTAGTTGGTCTAGTGGTAATCGGCATTGGATTTGGTAGGAAGGACTACAATTCAATACCCAAACTGCAATTAGAATGATTCATTGAAGCTACTTTATACTAGAACTGACCTCCGGGACAAATTAAGAAATCCATGAGCAGGATATTGGTGGTGAAAAAAAAAAAAATATATATATATATATACACACTTCTTGTGACATTCACTCGCAAATGCTTTCCTCTACTAGGAGGCTTATAAATCCCAACAAGAATGCATGTAAACAATTTCTTTAGGTTGTTTTTTTTTGACAAATTTCTTTAGGTTGTTAAGAAAAAAGAAATTTAGGTAATGTATATATTCACATAATAACATGCTTCATATACTCAACAAGTTGTTTTTCATTAAACACAAAGAAACATCAAATGCCTCCAACCTAATTAAGGAGTTTATTGTTGTGAAAATAACATTTGTTTATGTGACGTGTGTTATCACATCACATTTTCCTAATTAGTGGAAAATAGTTGGTGAAGGCATGGAGCAACACATTTAACCAAACCGCCAAAATTGCTAGTGGACTCCTTATATGTGGGTGGTGTGAAAAAGCAAGGCACGTATACGTGTGCGCACCCAAATTTTCATTGGACATAAAGTTTTAAAAAAGATCAAAGTGAATTTCTATTTTTTGTACATTATGTTTAATCTTTTAAATAAAGTATAAAAATTGAAATGAAGATATATTTAAAATGAAACTTCAAAGAATAAAATTTAACCTCTATAAAAAAAAGATTAAAATTTAATTTAATATTATAATAATAATAATAATATAAAAGATAAATTAAATTATAAATTTAAATCACTAAATTTTAAGTATTTTAAATATTAAGTAATTACCACTTGAATCAATTTATTATTGTTTCGTTCAATTTTTTTTATAAAATATAAAAATTGAAATGAAAATAATTTTAAAGTAAAATTTTAGTAAATAAATTTCATTCTATATTAAAATATAAAAGATACATTAAATTAAAAAATTACTAAATTATAAATATCTTAAATAAAAAATTTATTATTAATTATGAATGCCCTTTTATAATATTTCACATTTATCTATGATTGAACCGCTAATTTTACCAAATACTTTAATTAGCTTATCAGCTATAAGTCATCAGCCATAAGCTATTAGCTATAAGCTATCAGCCATCAGCTAGTTTATCAGCCTTCCGCTATTTTTGCCAAACAGAGCCCTCAATCATTCAACTATTGATTTATTAATATGATGATAAATTTCTCAATAAAAACAACATAAATTTCTCAATGATTCTTTTTCAGAAATTATTTTCGGATTTTCTTCCATTCACACTTATATGCTATTTGGAATTGGCGCGTGCAATGTACCGCGAACTAGGAAAAAAATAAACCGCGATTTTTCGATTAACATTGAAAATTTCAAAAACAATCGAAAATTCAACAAACAATAAAACAAAATAAAAATAATAAAATAATAAAAAATAAAACAGAGTTGAAAACTCACCTGAGAATTCCCTCTCGCCGGCGGCGACCCCAACGAAAAAACGGACATCGGAGACGACGGCGCGTCAGAATTAAAAGAAACATCATCGGAAGAAGTAAAAGACGATAACATCCTCTCAAAAACAACTTCATTCATTTTCTCTTCAATCACATCTTCCACATCCCAGAGAACAGAATCCATTTTCACAGAACCAAGAGCATCATCAATCGTTATACTGTTCCTCCACGGCGGCGCTCCACCGTTACCTTTCAAATACTTCCCACACCAACTCCTTAACTTCACTTGAAAACCGTCCCTTATTGGTTCCCACTCATTTTTACCGTCTAAACCGTTTTCTAATTCCGTTAGTATAACCGTTTTTGCCGTTAGACTTAACGGAAAAGGCGTTTCTGTTGCTGTTAAGTATTTTCCGTTATAGCTTTTTAACCGTATCAGATGAGGATTGTTTTCTAGTTGTTCTATTGTCCATTGAGCTCTTCTAACGGTTCCGTTTCGGCTTTGACGGAGTTTGTGTTTTCCGATGTGGTTGTCGTCGATGATTAGATACTTGTCTAGGTGGCTTCGTAGCTTAATAATCTTTGATTTATTGAAAAACTCCATTATTAATTAATATAATGAAGGTTAATTAATCAAAGTTTGTAACTATGATTATTAATAAGGTGTGTGATTGTGTGAGAGTGCTCTGTTTTTTTTTTTTTTTGTGTGTGTATTGTTACCACAATTTGGGTGAGAGTGTATTGTTAAAGAGATGACACTTGAATTGCTTGGTTTTATATGTCTCTTTTGAGTTTGAACTTTGAGGTGCATAGATGAATATTCTTTTCTTTTTTTTTTTGTTGACATTTTCAATATTTTATTAAAAGGAAATTGATGAGAAATTTTAATTGAATTGTAAGATAAGTTTAAATTGATGATCTAGAATTGTAAAATTAGAATTTTATTTTTTAGTGTAGAAGATTATAGAAGAAACAAAATCACAATAGTTAGTAATATATACAAATACTTTTGTAAATATTTTGTAACTTTAGAACTTTTATTATATAAATCTCAATAATCATTTCACCTAACTATAATTCATAAATTTGTCAAAAAAAAAATTATAATTCATAAATAAAAATGGAATAAAATTGAATGAAACAAAATATATTACAGATAAATTTTTTTTTTTTTTTGCTTTCGCACCGGTTCCGACCCACCAAAGGTGAGCGACTAATCCGGCTCGTGCGTAGAGGCATGCGCACTGGCCAATATTACAGAATAATTTAAAGGACACATATTGTTAGTGTAAATTAATTTTACACTGACAACTATAAAAATCATTTAATCATTCATATCATATAAAAAAGGCAACTACTAACAAGTGTCTTGGGACACTGTTTAAGACTTTAAATAGTAAGTTTTTATAAAAAATTTATGGAAATTTGTAAAGTCAACGCATTGAAAATTGCAGTGTTTAACTTTTTAAATAAAATTTTTCTTTAAATAGAGTTCTTAAAGAGTGCCTCCAGTGCCCCGGAGGCACTCGTTAGCAAGATCCTATAAAAAAAAAGTGAGGTTAAGTGGGATAACATGATGGAAAATATGGTTGAGATTTGTTCTAAATTCAATGTTTTAATAAATCTCCTACAACAGTTGAAGTGTAAAATTTAAAATTTTATAATGTCAATACATATTCTTTTTTTTTCGTATTTTTATTATTATAAAATAAAATTGAATGAAACGAAATATTATTAGCTCTATATAAATATATGTTATCCATTTTAGAGTAATAAAAAAAATGGAAAAATGAGAAATAATATTAAAGTCTTCCACACGGCATAGTCTAAGATGAGAGACTGAGACTACAAGGGCCTGGGTTGAACTTGAAACTACATGGAAACTGTGGTTGATTTCTAGGAGTTGAAAATCTAATATTATGTTCATGAGTATTTTATTATAAATGTCAACATTTGTTTTTTCCTTTTTCATCCTTTTTTGTTTTTTTTTTTTTTAGCTTAAGTGATGAAATCTAAAAGCACAATATAACAATATATAACATTTGTTTTTGGCCTTTTTTTATCCATTTTTTAATTATCAAAAGTGATTTAATTATGTCAATAAGTTCTAACTCAACTAGAAAAATATGTCAAAATTATTAGGCCGGACATTGTGACTTAGATTCGAACCCAAAATTTTACAATTATGTGAATTTAATTTTAGTGGATTATCACTTCATCTATAAAAAAAAATATTTTGATTTAGTTACTATATGAATTTACTTTGTATGGAGTGTGAGTGTATAACATACAAAAAGTGATTTGATTGCTATTGGCAATGGAGATAGTTTTAAAAAGAACTAAATGAACATACCTTCATAGTATAATTTTTTTTATAAGATTATTCAATAAAAAAATTACAGCGAATTTTTTTTAGAGATAATATATGTCAATATGTAAGTAGCGTTCAATCGAGGGAAAGAAGATAGATCTTCCAGCACTCGAAGACCAAGAGAAGAGGATGTGAATTGGCTTGGTCTTGTGATCTCATCGAGTAAATGATCATATCTTTCTTCGGAGCACTAACCAACCCCAAAGGCAATTCAAGGGATGGGGCACTAACCAACCCCAAAAGAAAAGAGGATATGAGTGTATGTCATATAAGTAAGTTTAAAATAGTTATGTGATTTCACATAATACAAGATGTTCATTAAATGTTAGAATAAAACTCTTACTTTTAATTTCTTTCAAAAAAAATGCTAACGTATATTTTCTTATAATTTATTTAGTTGAACTCCAAACATCCTTCATGCGGAGCTTATGGCCATTTATAAAGGGTTTTTTCTTGCTTGGGAGCTGAACATCAAGGATTTGTGGAGCTATTCCGACTCAAGGAACACAGTCAAACTAATTACCGAACCTGTTGACGAGTGGCACCATTATGCAGCCATCCTCAACAACATTAAGGACATCTTGAATAGAGATTGGCATGTTTTGCGCCGACTTTCTAACTATGCACGATGCTAATAACAATGAAGTTTATTCTTTCATAATCAACCCACGTGCTGGTTTAAATTAAACATTTCCTTGGTAGCAGATGTTAGTGGAACTTGGTTCTCTAAATAGTTTCTTTTTCTTTTTTTTTTTTGTTTTATTTTCCCTTCTTGTACCCAATTTTTTCTTATTAGAGCTATTTATATTTAAAATTGGAGGTTTAAGAAACAAAGTTGAGAAGGACGTTGACGTTTTCATCGCAAAGAAAAGACTAACGAAAAGGTTAATTATGTTTGGCCATGACTTGTTTTTAGGTGGTAATTGGCTTTATGTTTGTGATACGACAAACGAAAAAGATTGGAACGAAACTCTTCTGGTGGGGTTGATTGAGAAGAGTACTAAGCCTGAACCAAATAAATAATATAGTTGATGGGAAAGTTCCAGGTAATACAAATGCATAAGTATAAATAAGACGAAAAATATACATTGTTGTAAATATTGTATAATTATTATTATTGAATTTATCCAAGTTTACTTAGCCTATTAGTTAGGCCCATTAGATATAGTATAGTCTATTTAAACTCTTCAACAATTGTACTCATATCATTCCATTCTATTCTATTTTAATATTACATATATTTCATTGAATTCAACATAGTATCATGAGCTCCCGATTTTTGGGACACGCTTCCGCATAAACTCTAGCAGCCATAGTTGCAATTTTTTTCTCTCAATTCTTTTTCTTCGCAACTTTTTCCTTGAAACAACGCAAACCACCGTTGTTTTTCAACACACATCAATCTGTTCGTGTCGTTTCACATACTTCTGGTGATCGTATCAGAACTTCAAACATACCATCATAACCGTCTCTCAATTTCGAGTCCATCGCCGTCAAAATCAACGCCAACCGCCGCCGCACGCGCTGCTTCTTCATCGGCGCGTGAGCACCACTCTCACCACCGTCCTGGGCGCGTGCAGTCCACGCGCCGCCTTCCCGGCCTCCTTTTTTGACGATTCCGGTGTCGTTTTTCTCGTCTCGACATCCTCTTTCTGTTGGTGTGTTCAAAACAATTTTCTGAAATACTCGAAATATGGGTATTTTTTTTGTTACCTTAGATAGTTAACCTTACTTCTTACTCAGGTTATTTTGATTCAATGGCAACAAACGATCCTCCACCCCCTCCACCCCCACCTCCACCTTCGGTTATACCACCTCCTTTTAATGCTAAGGATTTCGTCATTCAAAAAGGCTATTGGCTTAATGGCGAAAAGAATTATTTTCAATGGTCTCAATTAATTCGTCAGAAACAGAAAGGTTGTGACATGATTGACCATCTTGATGGTGATCCTCCTCTGGTCACTGCTCCTAATTTCTCTTCTTGGGATAAAGATGATTATGTTATTATTATGTGGCTTAGTAGAAATTGCATGTTTCTCTCTACGGCACGAGCAATTTGGAATTACCTCAGTTGCAGTTATTCCATGAAACAAGACATGTCTGCTTGTTATGACTTAAAGAGGAAAATTTTCAACACCAAGCAAGGAAATCTTCCGGTCACTGAATATTTTGGGGTTCTCAATTCTCTTTGGATTGAACTTGATCAATATCAAAATTTGAAGATAAAGTGCAGTCAAGACACTGTCATTCTAAATGCTGTAATTGAGAGAGATAGAATATTTGATTTCTTGGTAGGTCTAAATGTGGAGATTGACCCCATTCGGGTACAGATTTTGGGAAAGGAAAAACTTCCCACTTACTGAAGTTTTTTACACCGTTCGCAGTGAAGAAACTCGTCGTTATGCTATGCTTAGCGAGCATCCTCCTGATGTGTCAGCACTCGCCGCCGGCAAAGGATCACAACAATTTCCATCCATATTCTATTGTGAGCACTGCAACAAGCCTTGGCATAGAAAGAAAGATTGTTTCAAACTACATGGCAAAGAACAGGTTCTTAGCCGAGGAGGAGGCCCTCGGAATCTGCAGCTGAATCAGGCACATGTTGCAACAGGAGGAACTAACTCGTCCTCTTTTAGCCAGAATGATGTGGAACGTCTACAGTCTCTTCTTGCCTCCATTAGTAAGCCTTCTGGATCTGGGTCTTTAGCAATTACGGGTAAGAATTTGTACTCCCGATCCTTTAATGTTTGTGATGTTATCCCTAAAAATGCTTGGATTCTTGACTCTAGGGCTACTAATCATATGACATTTGATTCGACTTTACTATCCTCATATACATCACCTTCGAGTATTCCTTATATCACCGTTGCTGATGGCTCTCATGCTCGTGTTGTTGGCATTGGAAATATTGACCTACAACCTTCATTCCAGTTGCAATCTGTGCTTCATGTTCCTACACTTTCCAACAATTTAATTTCCATCCATCAGCTTACCCGTGATCGAAATTGTAAAGTAACTTTTTTGCTTCTCATTGTGTTTTTCAGGACTTGACCTCGGGACAGACGATTGGAATTGCTAAAGAAAAGGAAGGGTTATACTACTTCTCTGATGAGCCAGATGGTCCAAGGGTATTGTCATCCTCTCTTCAGTCTGAATCTTCCTCTTCTGCCTCACAAATTTGGCTTCAACACAAGCGTCTTGATCATCCCCCATTTTCTTTAATTAAGTCTATGTATCCTGAGTTGTTTTTACGACATTCTGTTGAGTCATTTAAATGTGATGTTTGCGAGTTAGCAAAACGTCATCGTGTTTCTTTCCCTCCTAGTTTTAATAAAAGTGTTGAACCATTTAATATTATTCACTCTGATGTTTGGGGACCTGCTGACTACGGTCTGGCAAGTGTACCAGTCTGTCGTCGAGTAATAATTCACACTCTAGGTGTCTAGAATGAGTTCGTATCCACCGGGATCGTGCCGCAGCTTTACTAGCGTTATTTAAGTTTGTGATAGTGTGCATTCGCTTTGGTTTTTGAAAAGGTTTTTATAAAATAAGCGTAATGCTTTGCAGAAATATAAATGCAGAATGTAAAAATATAGATTCAAGAAATATAGAGGCTAGGCATGGTGGTTGGACTCCCTCCCTTCTTCATATTTGGCATGACCGGTGTATAACATAGTTATTTAGATTATGTTCGGCGGTGAATTATCCTTGTTGTAGTAATACCTTACTATTACACTATGTCTATTAAAGTTTCCCTACATTAACAACTAAGATACCTACGAGAGCCTAACCTCGATGTGTCACATACCTTAATTACTAAGTGAGTTGTTTATAAACATGCATTATAACCTTCACCAATTAACCTCTAGGTCCTAGTATCGGGCTGTTCATCTTCTAAGTGCTCAGATCACACCTAGTGCATGATTCTTCCTCTAACCGCTCAGTTCACGACTAGTTCAGGATGTTACCGTCTCTATACACCTAGCATTATTTACTACGAGTTCCGGACTATACCAAGTTGAAACCTGATATTAATTCTATGGGCGCTCCCGCTTATCCGGCCAGATTACGAGAATACGTTATTAAAGTGCACGAAAGTAAATAACAAACATAATTACTGAATATCATTTATTATAACTTAGACTCAATCACAGACTCCAAATATTCATAGGGGAGTTCATCTTCTCCACCACAACCTAAGGCATAAATTATAAAGACTACATATTTAAATTACAAGAAATTATAACCTAAATACAAAAGCCTAAAGAAATCATACAATGCTGAGTTAGTTTTCCCGTAAGGGGAGAAAACTATGCGCAATAGAGCTCATCTGAACCTCTCCTTATAGTAGAGAGTGTTCTACTATTTCTGAATGAATAAAACAATGAATGGGAGGCTCTATTTATAGTTTTCGTAATGGGCCTCAGCAAGGTCATCGCAGTACGATGAGGCCATCGTGCTGCGATGTGAAGATTCAGTTTGTTTTTATAACTGATCCTGTGCATTTCATCAGCTTGGGCGCCAAGTTACTCCATCGTGCTGCGATAGCACACATCGTACTGCGATGGAAGATTTTCTAAAGATTTATTTCTTCTGATTGTTTGGCGTGCAAGGAGCTTTCATCGTGGTACGATGGCACACATCGTGCTGCGATGGAATGCTGTATTTCTTCACTTTTTGGGCTTTTTCTTGTCTTTTCGCATCTTGGACTCTATCTTGATGCTTTTTCTTGCTTTTGTAGGTTTTCCTTCGTATTTGGGCCTGTCTTGGTCATTTTACTACTAATAATAATACTAAAAATGACGTACAAATTCCTGTCATCACAACCCCAAACTTAAATTGTTGCTTGTCCTCAAGTAACATGCTGTCAGTCAAGATCGTTAGAGAAATAAGAGATAAATAAAGATGATAGGAATTTCACAACCTTGCTTAATATTTCAGCAATGGTACCGCTGATTTCTTACCGCAGCGATCATGCTCAGTCCTGCTAGGCTCAGGAGACGTCAATGGTAGCAAATCGGACAAATGTCTGCAAGAGTCCATGTTCAACTTTTTCTCTCTCTCACATTTGTGTTTTTCGCTCATAATTGAAAGGGTTAGCTCTCAATCATCGTACAACCTGCCATTTTACCATAGGCTTGCAAGAATTCTAAGCAACCAGTCAAAATTTAATATACATGCATTATTGGAGGTCTTTTCAGGGTTATAATGTGGCTTAGGTCAAGGTAGGACATGTTTGGGAATAGTAGGCTAAACATTGGAGTTAAGTTCTACTTTGTTGTTCCTTTTTGTGTACGCAACCTTTGTTCCTTAGGGTGCCTTTTTGTGTTGGTATCGGAAAATAAGAACCAGATGTGTCTTTGTGTGGTTCTTTTCTATCACTGTTTTTGCCCTTTGGCTCTTTTTTTTGCCTTTTGGCTTTTTCTTTTGCCCTTTGGCTCTTTTCTTTTTTTTGAAGAGACTATTTTTTTAGGGAATTTCTTGATGTTTTCCCGTCTCTTTTTCATTTATTTTTTTTCTTTGTAGTGATAGTTCTCCGTATACCCACCCCAAACTTAAACGTTGCTAGTTCCATGAGCAACCCCAAACTTATTTTGTTGCCAAGACTTTTGAAAATTATTACCTAACTCCAAAGAGGGTAAATCATTGTTTTCCTGGTCTATAGGCTTGTATTATGGTTTGTCACCGAAACAAAAAGGGATAATTATTTTTTTACGGCTCAAATTTGGCTAGCAAAGGATAATAATATATAAAGGGTGGCTTGAAAAGGCTCTGGGTTATAACAAACAATTGCCTCAATGCATATAATATCAAATAAACTAGTCAGCAGAGAATTAAAGCAAGTTCTAGAAAATAAACAAGTGCATGGTACTCTCATAGTAATTCGAAAGAAAGTGGTAATACCGTTTGGAAATATTTGGCTCAAATCCTCACATGGCTTAGGTATCTGAAAGTTGAACACTTGTCCCACAGACACCAGCTTCATCACTCGTCTCTCTGTCTCCCGAACTTCGCACTTCGGAGCAATCACCTTTGGGTTCTTTATGAAGGCGTGAAATTCGGCTCATCAGAATTTATAACTCACTTCGCCGCAATCTTACCTATAACAGTTTATCATGCACTAGATAATAAACAGCAAACAGTTCTTTAAATTTTTTTTGTAAGTTTGAATAAGGGTTAATAGATGAAAATGGCATACAGGAATTCAAAAGTACAATAGTTTAATTGAAAAACAAAATACTGAAATTAAATACTTAAATACTTATCCTTGGGTTGCCTCCCAAGCAGCGCTTGTTTAGCCTCTCATTAGCTTGAGGCATTTCCTCCATTACAGAGGATAGGTTCGCATGTCTCTCTTCTGTGCTTCCTTGTTCCAGCTTGAAGCACTGGCCGTCTTCCTTCAATTCTTACAATCTTTGGTGGGACCAGATCTGTTTCACCATATTTTCAACTATCCAGTTGGCGACTAATTTACCGGTGCAGTTTCATAAAACACAGTAATTTCACCCCAAACTTATATTCGTGCATGTCTTTCTCTTTTGCGCTTTCTTCCTGTGGAAGAATTTGTTCTTAGAGGTGATTTTACAACCTGATTCTCTTGATTGAATTATTCTTTGATGGCCTTTCTCTCCTTTTCTTTGTCACCTTTGCCAATGGTTCCTGTGTTTCTGAACCATTTCTGTAAACAGCCCTTTACTTTGTTGCTTCCTATAGAAGCCTCATTCAAATGATCCTCCTAACCATTGACTTTTTGGTTGCAGCTTCTCTTTTTCAGTTTGCTCCATCCCTCATCACTTTGAGAGTTTTCCTGTGAGAATGCTGTCTTTGATTTTTGTTGTTGCCAGCCTTTGTAATCCTTAGCTCTTGAGTACCTGTCTGCATGCACTTTAAACAAATACCTCAGTAGCACTGGATAAATATTTTTCTTGTGGAACTATTTTTGGTTTGTCTCATGTGTCTTTATCACTATGAAAATTCTCAGGTAAGTGAGGTGGATCACAACGGATCGCTTAAATACCAAGACTTATCCTTAGCCAGAACTTTCACAGATCAAAATTCACAATCATCAACAAGATTTTTTTTATTTTTTTAATTTTTTTGTATTTTTGAAATTTTTTTGACAAACTTAAATAAATCTAGTAAGGCTTTGTAAACACAATCCCCGGCAACAGCGCCAAAAACTTGACTACGGTCTGGCAAGTGTACCAGTCTGTCGTCGAGTAATAATTCACACTCTAGGTGTCTAGAATGAGTTCGTATCCACAGGGATCGTGCTGCAGCTTTACTAGCGTTATTTAAGTTTGTGATAGTGTGCATTCGCTTTGGTTTTTGAAAAGGTTTTTATAAAATAAGCGTAATGCTTTGCAGAAATATAAATGCAGAATGTATAAATATAGATTCAAGAAATATAGAGGCTAGGCATGGTGGTTGGACTCCCTCCCTTCTTCATATTTGGCATGACCGGTGTATAACATAGTTATTTAGATTATGTTCGGCGGTGAATTATCCTTGTTGTAGTAATACCTTACTATTACACTATGTCTATTAAAGTTTCCCTACATTAACAACTAAGGTACCTACGAGAGCCTAACCTCGATGTGTCACATACCTTAATTACTAAGTGAGTTGTTTATAAACATGCATTATAACCTTCACCAATTAACCTCTAGGTCCTAGTATCGGGTTGTTCATCTTCTAAGTGCTCAGATCACACCTAGTGCATGATTCCTCCTCTAACCGCTCAGTTCACGACTAGTTCAGGATGTTACCGTCTCTATACACCTAGCATTATTTACTACGAGTTCCGGACTATACCAAGTCGAAACCTGATATTAATTCTATGGGCGCTCCCGCTTATCCGGCCAGATTACGAGAATACGTTATTAAAGTGCACGAAAGTAAATAACAAACATAATTACTGAATATCATTTATTATAACTTAGACTCAATCACAGACTCCAAATATTCATTGGGGAGTTCATCTTCTCCACCACAACCTAAGGCATAAATTATAAAGACTACATATTTAAATTACAAGAAATTATAACCTAAATACAAAAGCCTAAAGAAATCATACCTTGCTGAGTTAGTTTTCCCGTAAGGGGAGAAAAATATGCCCAATAGAGCTCCTCTGAACCTCTCCTTATAGTAGAGAGTGTTCTACTATTTCTGAATGAATAAAACAATGAATGGGAGGCTCTATTTATAGTTTTCGTAATGGGCCTCAGCAAGGTCATCGCAGTATGATGAGGTCATCGTGCTGCGATGTGAATATTCAGTTTATTTTTATAACTGATCCTGTGCATTTCATCAGCTTGGGCGCCAAGTTACTCCATCGTGCTGCGATAGCACACATCATACTGCGACGGAAGATTTTCTCAAGATTTATTTCTTCTGATTGCTTGGCGTGCAATGAGCTTTCATCGTGGCACGATGGCACACATCGTGCTGTGATGGAATGCTGTATTTCTTCACTTTTTGGACTTTTTCTTGTCTTTTCGCATCTTGGACTCTGTCTTGATGCTTTTTCTTGCTTTTGTAGGTTTTCCTTCGTATTTGGGTCTGTCTTGGTCATTTTTGTAAGACCCAAGATTTCCACTGTACAGGTTTTTCTAAGGAACTTTAGTGTCGGCTAAGTTTTTAGGGTTTTTGGTGAAGCGGTTTCGTGAGTATTGTCGCGTTAATAGAATTTTGCTGAAATGGAGCCTTTTTTGTGCTCGTGCGCTGGAAAGGCACGGACTTTTGGGTCGTAGTCTTCTTTTGAGTATAAGAAGGTTTATGTGTAGTCAGAATCGCGAGTTTTGGTTTATTCTGGTTTTTGGAAAAACAAGTAGGAATTTTACCCGCTGTTGGAAATTTTTACGATGTCTGAATTCCGTAGAAATTTAGATGGGAGTTTTATATATCGGCGCGAGTTGGAATATGTTTTCAGAATAATTTTCAAGAGTGAGGAAGAAAAATTACAGTCGGGGAAAAAGATTTAGCGATAATATTTGGAAACGGTTTACGACGGACGTTTATTTGGTAGATTTTATATTTTTGTGATTTCCGACCGTTAGCGAAGTACGACTCGCCGAGAGCGAACGCGAGAGCTGAGTAGCGTAAAGTAGATATTTGTTCAAAAAGCAATCATGAGTTATTTGGATCCAATGGCTAGGGATTAGTCTTGTAACTTTTGCTTTTGATCCAAGGGCTTGGATTAATCAAGAGAGATTGCATAGTAAGGAGGTTTAGGAATTGTGGACTTAGAAGAAAAATCACAAACTTCACTCTTTCTCTCTAGTTGGCCGTGGCCTTCATCCACCATTTTCATCCCATGTTGATTTTGCATTTCTTCACCAAATCCACTCATTTTTAGCTTGTTGGAATCATAGAAATTGCAAGGATCATCTCCTCTTGAGGTAACTAGCATTTTCCCTTCTTTTTGTTGGTTTAAAGCTCTTAGATGTTAGGGTTTGGTGATTGTGTTCTTGAGAAAAAATTCTTAGAACTTGGTTTAAATTGGTTTTTGTTGCATAGAAGTTATTCTTGAGTGTTAAACTAGTATGTTTAAGCTTAGTATTGTTGATTTCCATGGAGTGATGAGATTTTCATGAGATCTTGGGTTAGGATTTTGAGGAAATATTTCTCTTGATCATGAACATGAATTTTTGTTTAGAGTTTGTGTTAATGAGGTTGTTTTAAGACTTTTTATAGAAATGGATATATGAGAAATGGTTTGGTTTTGAAAAATAGGAAAATTATTTTTGGTATGTTCATGAGAAATTTAGGAAAACTCTTATGACTTGTGATTGTGTTTTGGAAATGTTTTGATTGTTCAATTAAATGATTTTGTGAGCCAAATGATTTATGCTATGGTTTTGAAATAGAAAATTTTGGGAACTAGCCATGCTTTGTTGTTCTTGGCCGTGGCACAATGTGTGTGAGTGTGACCATTTGGCTTTCAAATATTTAAGTCATAATTGGAAGGCAATGATCATAGGTTTAAATGCATGATCATGGTTTTAAAATGAAGAATTAATGTGGTTTTGTTTTGAAAGAAAACTAGTAACTTGTGTTCTAAGTAAACAAGTTAATTGGTAAAGTTTTGAAAAATGTTATGCTTTGATTTGAAATGGTTTTGGTGTAAGAGCTTGATCACTTTTGAGAAATTAATAATGGTTTAAGTATTTTAAACTATGTTTGATTTTTGAAAACAATGTTTTAGGTGTGATCTCAATTCTGGCCGAAATTGAAAAGGGTATTTAGGTCCTTTTAAAATTGTTTGTGTGACCTGGAAAATTAACTATTTGATCCGTCTTTTCGAGACGAAGATTTCGGTGTATGGCTCGTCTCGATCAGATAAAGAATGAGCGAGTTATGGCCATTTTATTTGAAAGGAAAAACTTGTAACTTGTGGCGCAAGTAAACTTTTATATTTGTGAAAATTTTCAAAGAGTTTTTGGGTTGTTTTCAAATGGTTTTAGTATGTGAAAATTGATTGCCTTGGAGTTAGGAATCAAAGTGTTTCTTAGTTTGTTTTGAAACGAAAATATTTTCGCGTAGCGAGAAATAGTGCAATTAACTTTGGGAATTTTTAATCGCTACAAGGGGGACTCGTAATCACTATCCGAGAGTGTTAGAAAGTACCTTAAGCCTCTCTAGAACTTAGAGAATGAGTTTCGTTTCAATATGATACGTTGGGAGTATTTTATTGATTGTACGCTGCTTAACTTTTAGGAAGCGCGAGTTGTAGAATTATGCGAGAAAAGTTAACGGAAGCTTGCTGAGGTAAGGGCACCACTTTATTTCCGTCTTTTTCACTGGTTAATAACATGCTTGGTTATTTTCTGTGATGTGCTGTGTTGTGATTGGCATGTATGTATTATGTATTCTCGTGATAAGAAAGTGTTTATAATACGTGTGTTGTTTACATATGATTGTGAGAATATTTGTATGAACATGTGATTGGCGTGCATATGATTTTGAGAATATATGTACATATTGTGATTGGTTTACATATGCTTGAGAGGTATGTATCTGTTGCATTAGCATATAAGGGGAATCGTATGCTCATGCATTCATAGTAAGTGGTTATCGGGAATGGACCACGGGGTGTGATTATCGGGAATGGATCCACCTTAATCCTGCGGGATTTATTGAGTCCAATACGTGGTTATCGGGAATGGACCACGGGGTGTGATTATCGGGAATGGATCCACTCTAATCCGCTGGGATTTTATTGACGCCCTGCGGGGTATAGTAGGGGTTGAACCTACGACTCTCTGCGGAGAGGTTAAATTCCGGAATTCATGCATGTGGCAGCCAGTGATTGGTGTCACGATCATGTAGAGTCTGCATTGGTAGGCTATGTGTGCATTATATATATGAACCCGTTGGTGGGAATGACTATGTGTTTTAAAGAGCTTTCTCGGTTGGTATTTGTATGTTTGGTAATTGTATACTCTCTCGCACCGGTTATATATATATATACCTTTTATTTTGTGGTGACCCTTTCTTTCATTTGCGGGCTCATCCCACCCAGATGATGGGTTAGGTCGTGGTGACGACGGTGGCGGTTCCAGGCCCCAGTGAGAGGTTGGAGCTTTAGCTTAGTTAAACTATGTGCCGGTGTGGGTTGTACACCGTGCTTTTTGGGTTTAGGCATAGGATTCTAACTTGTTTTGTTGTAAGTATTTGAATACTTAGACTTGGATTGTAACTATTCAAGAATACGCTTTGCTTGTCGAAGCACCTAATGGTAATGAGTTCTTTTGTATATTTGAATGCCGGCTCATTTAAAATCTTTTATGCGTAACTCTGATGTGTACAAAAAAAATAACAAATTTAATGCCTTTTCTGGCCTTTGAAAAACGGGTTGTTACAATTTTACTACTAATAATAATACTAAAAATGACGTAGAAATTCCTATCATCACCTGCCCCTACCTCTAATGTTTCTGGTGCAAAATGGTTTGTTTCTTTTATTGATGATTGCACTCGATTAACTTGGGTTTTCTTGATGAACACTAAATCTGAAGTACCACAACTATTTATTCAATTTTATAATATGGTCAAAACACAATTTGGAAAAGGTATAAAAAGACTTGTTCAGACAATGGTTGTAAGACCCGTAATTCCACTGTACCTTTTGTGTGAAGAAATAAGTAATGACTAAGAATATTAGGGTTTTTGTTAAGTGGTTTTGTGAGTATTGTCGCCATAACGGCTGTTTGCTGAAATTGAGCCTGTTTTGTGCTCGTGCGCTGGAAAGGCACAGACTTTTGGTTCGTAGTCCTCTTTTATGTGTGAGAAGGTTTCTGTGAAGTCAGAATAACGAGTTTTGGATTATTCTCGCTTTTGGAAAAACGAGTAGGAATTTTACCCGCTGTTGGAAATTTTTACGATGTCTGAATTCCGTAGAAATTTAGATGGGAGTTTTATATATCGGCGTGAGTTAGGACATGTTGTCAGAATAATTTTCGAGGGTGAGGAAGAAAATTACAGTCAGGGAAAAAGATTTAGCGATAATATTTGAAAACGGTTTACGACGAACGTTTATTTGATAGATTTTATATTTTTGAGATTTCCGTCCGTTAGCGAGGTGCGACTCGTTTACGAGCGGACGCGAGAGCTGAGATGTGAGGAAGCTTAAAAAATATCTTGGAAGGATAAGCTTAGAATTGATCCAATGGCTAGGATTAAGTCTTAGAAACTTTACACTATTTGATCTAATGGTCCACATGCAACAAGACTATGACTTTTTGGTCATAAGGAGACTTGGCAAAAATCACAAACTTACTCCCTTCTCTTGTTGTTGGCCGTGAGCTTCTTCTTCTTCCAACCCTTGAGAGAAATTTCAATCCTTCACCAAATCACTTGATCTTAAGCTTGTTGGATCAAAGGAAACTTGCAAAGAATCATCTTCTAAGGTAACTAAGCTCCTTTCATCTCTTAGTTGGCCAAACTCTTAGAGTTTTATGAGTTTCTAGTTTATGTTCATGGGATGAAAATTTTGGAAATGGTTTATAATTGATTTTTGTTCCATGAAAGTTGTTCATGAGGACTTCACTAGTATGTTTAAGCTTAGTTGTGAGGATTTCCATGGATGGATGAACATATATGAAAATTTCTTGTTAAGGTTTTGATGAAAAATTTCTCTTGATCATGAACATGAACTTTTAGTTAGTGATTTGTGTTAATGATGTTGTTTTTAGACTTTTAAGGGAATTGGATATGAGAAAAATGGTTTGTTTTGAAAAACAAGAAAAATCATTTTGTTGGTGTTCATGAGAAATTTAGGAAAAAGCTTTTGATTTGTGGATTGTGTTTTAGAAATATTTTGTGTGTTCAATTAAATGATTTTATGAGATAGTTGATTTATGCTAGGGTTTTGAAATGGAAAATTTTTGGAACTAGCTAGGGATTTGTGTTCTTGGCCGTGGCACCATGTGTGTGTGTGGCCATTGGCTTTCAAATTTTTAAGTCCTATGGGAAGGCATGATCGTGGTTTTAAAAGGGAGGATTAATGTGGTTTTGTTTGGGAAGAAAACTAGTGACTTGTGATTTAATTGCACAAGTGTAAATTTGTAAAGTTTTGAAGAAGAAAATGTTATTCTTGGATTCAAAATGATTTAGTATGTATACTTGATCATTGAGGAAAACTAGTGATAGTTTAAGTGTTTTAAACTATGTTTGATTTTGAAAAACAATGGTTTTGGAATAATTCCAATTCTGGCCGTATTCCACAGGGGTATTATGGTCATTTTAAAATTGTTTTCGTGTCCTAGAAACCTAACCATTCGATCCGTCTTTTCGATACGAAGATTTCGGCGTATGGCACGTCTCGATCGGATTAGAATTGAATGAGTTATGGTGATTTTATTTGAAAGGAAAAACTTGTAACTTGTGGCGCAAGTAAACTTTTATTTTTGTGAAAATTTTCAAAGAGTTTTTGGGTTGTTTTCAAATGGTTTTAGTATGTGAAAATTGATTGCCTTGGAGTTAGGAATCAAAGTGTTTCTTAGTTTGTTTTGAAACGAAAATATTTTCGGGTAGCGAGAAATAGTGCAATTAACTTCGTGAATTTTTAATCACTATGGGGAGGACTCGAAATCACTATGGGATAGTTTTAGAAAGTACCTTAGACCTCTCTAGAACTTAGAGAATGAGTTTCGTTTCGATAGGATAAACGAGGAATATCTTATTGATTGTACGCTGCTTAACTTTTAGGAAGCGCGAGTTGTAGAATTATGCGAGAAAAGTTAACGGAAGCTTGCTGAAGTAAGGGCTCCACTTTATTTCCGTCTTTTCAACTGGTTATGACATGCTTGGTTTTCTGCTGTAATGCTTTGCTGTGTGTTTGGCATGTCTGGTTGATGTATTCTCGTGACGAGAACGTGTTTAAATTACATGTGTATGCTTTACATATGATTTGCGAATGTATGTATTGGTATATGAGGATGATTACACATGTGTATGTATATTGATTTGTTGCATGAGCATGTATGAAACGTGTATGTCAGTGGAGACTACACGGGTGTGTGTCTGTGTGACTTCACCAGGGATTTGTCTGTGTGACTGCCCTATATATGCTGAAATATAAAATATGCTCATGCATTTCATAGTTGCGTGTACAGGTGTTAGAGTCTGTGTGGCTTCACCTAAGCACCGGGTGTTAGAGTCTGTGTGGCTTCACCTAATCCTGCGGGATTTTATTGAGTTGGTGTTAGAGTCTGTGTGGCTTCACCTTGGTGTTATAGTCTGTGTGGCTTCACCTGCCCTACGGGGTTTAGTAGGGGTTGGACCTACGACTCTGCGGAGAGGTAAATTCCGGAAATTCATGCATGTGGCAGCTAGTGATTGGTGTCACGATCATGTAGAGTCTGCATTGGTAGGCTATGTGTGCATTATATATATATAAGCCCGTTGGTGGGAATTGCTTTTGTGTTAAAGAGCTTTCTCTTGTGTATGTGGAAATTTGTTATGTGTACATCTTTCGCACCGGTTATATATATATATATACTTTTATTTTATGGTGACCCTTTCTTTCATTTGCGGGCTCATCCCACCCAGATGATGGGTTAGGTCGTGGTGACGACGGTGGCTGTTCCAGGCCCCAGTGAGAGGTTGGAGCTTTAGCTTAGTTAGACTATGCGCCGGTGTGGGTTGTACACCGTGCTTTTTGGGTTTAGGCATAGGATTCTAACTTGTTTTGTTGTAAGTATTTGAATACTTAGACTTGGATTGTAATTATTCAGGAATACACTTTGCTTGTCGAAGCACCTTATGGTAATGAGTTCTTTTGTATATTTGAATGCCGGCTCATTGAAAAATATTCTATGCGCACTCTGAGTGTTAGTTGAAAAAGAAAAAAAAAATATTGACTTTTTGGCCTTTGAAAAAAACGGGTTGTTACAATTGGTATCAGAGCCCGGCTTTAAATCTTCAAAGGGAAAGTGTGCACTTGAGTCGTTAGTCCAGAGTCGGTTAGAACATAGCTAGAGTTGTGTTAGTTCTAGCGGTTGTTTTTGTTGTGTTATGGGTTATGTGGTAGGTTATTTTTGTGTTTAGCATGGGATATGCCTAGACACCGGTTTGTGTCTTACTGAGGTAATGCAGGGAGTGAGGCTTCAGTAAGTGGAATTGTGAAACCCCCAAGCCTTGGTCGAATTTAGTCGACAAGTGTCTCTAAATTCCTTAGATGCGGCAGTCCGAAGATGACGGACTTGAGCGAACAAGAACTACAAGTGATTCTTGAAAGTAATATAATGGATGGGAAGTGGCGTTAGATGTTGCCACTCAAAGATGCTGGTTATGGACGAGTGAACATCAATTGATAAAGGATTTTAAGTAAGGATCAGATTGGGACGACCTTCTGAAGATGATATTGGATGTTCGTCTGGTGAGTTCAGACGAGACTTGATGAAGTCGTTCAGTTGTCAAGAGGATGCAACCACTGTAGATATGGTGGAACATGCAGAGATGTCAGTTGGATTTAATTACAATGATTGGACAATAATTGAGGCAACTTGAATTGGAATTAAAGGACGTTGTACGTCCAGAGTGAGGAAACCTGGTGGTGTTATACGGCATTTATGCGAACGATGGGTACCATAAGTGTTTAATTCAAGTGTGTGAGATAATTAGATTCGAAACTAAGATTAGTTAGGATGAATCTTGTGATGATTGAAGGTAGGAGACCAAGTATCACGTTGATAAGTGACAATCTATACATAGTTCGGGAGATAATAAGTATAGATGTCGGTGTGAGATACAATGATAGGTAATCGATTGTTAAATAAAGATGGATGTGGAGAGATATTTAGGTAAAGAACGAGGAGTTCAACCTTTGAAAGTGAGTTGCATATCACTGATAAGTGATAATAGAGGTGTTCAATATGGAAATGTCCAGATAATTGTAGCAGTGTAAGCTAGAATTGTTAACTATTGGCAAGTAAACCATAAGAGGAAGTAAACTGGTTTAGCAGTTTGAGGGTATTAGTTAAGAGTTGAGTAGAGGTCCTGTGTGAATGCGCATTTAAGTTAACCATTTCGATCGACCTAGAGGGTTGAAGAACTAAGTAGCAGCTTGAATTTATGATACCATAAGAGTTGAGGTTGGCAAGTTTTAAATAATTCAAGTTATGGACGATAATTGTTGGAGATTTTCTAGAAATGTCGTGTATGAGTAGAAAAGAGTTCGTTAGTAAGAGTACTAAGACAATGAGAGTATTTGGATTGTGTGCGGCGAATTAAAGATGTTGTTTTGATTTAACAAGTTATTGGTCATGGTGGTTTGGGAACCAACTCTAGACAGTTGTCGAACTAGAAAGTTGCAAAGTAGTAGATTGATGATACAGGCCTGATTGGAGTTTTGTAGAGGTTATGACATCGATGAGTTAGTCGTAAAGGGAGGTTAGTCATGGAAAGAATGTGTTAACAATAATTGTGGCTAGTGGTGTTTCTAGCCGAACTCGTAGAGAAAATGTTCCATTGTTTGGTTATCTTTCACTCGATGATTCATCTTCAAAGAGGAGAAAGAGTGATGGAGATGAAATGATTTGTGGATCTGTTTCTGGGTCTAGAAAAGAATGAGGATTTAGAGAGAAGCCCATGAAGATGTGGCTTATGCCAATTGAAGATTGGCGAAGGGATTTGTCTCACACCTAATTTTGGAAATAAGAAGGATAAGAAATTGTCTAATGGCAAGTTGATGGAAGCTTGTAGAGCTTTGGTTCATTGTAGTGGTTACAATGAAGAGAGACGTGGTATGATGGAAATCGGTAGTGAGTAAGTATAAGAGATTCGGATGTTGTCAACAAGGATGGTTAGACAATAGTAATGTGAGGAATGCCCTAAGAGTTATTTTGAAGGTAGGTACCTCGACGAGAGTGGTGATGTTCGGAGTGTTGAAGAATGGTCAGGGTGACCAACTCTTTTGAGTAAGAGAGGATGTTATTGTAAGAGAAAAAGGAACCCAGGAGAGTTCAGAAATAGAATGAGAATACGTTGTGAAGAGGATGTGCGCCGACGATGGCCGTCGACGGGGATAAACGTTTGTTTAAGGCACGCGAGATGCGTCTAAGTGCCATTTTGGAAGTAATGTTAACGTATAAGGAACCGATTCTGGGGAATTGGAGATTTGGATAAGGGAGTCCAAGAGAAGTAGATGGTTTAGTTTGGCAAGTGCCAAGACTATGAGGAGTGTAATTACCAACCGGAGGTGGGGGTGGTATTATTTAAGTCGTGATTGGAAATAGATCCGTATGTGAGCAGACGGTTCGGCATATTCATTGAGTCGCGGACTGATGGATAGTGGTAAGGTGGGAAAATCTTCTAGAAGAGAAGACAACTTGTTTGGAATGAAATAGTTTTGGTGGTAATTGCCGTGGTGGCACTGTACTACTATTGGATGATACTCCACGGATGCTTCAAGAGTGGAAGCATGAGAGCTTATGCGACGTGTGTTGAGCGTCGTGTCTTACGACTTTGATCTTGTATTCGTAAGAGATCGAGGGAAACGTGTGGGAAAACCTCGAAGGAAGTGTTGGACCATTGTGCCTCGGAGGACCTTGAGCACAAGTGGAATGAAGTATCACTTAAGTTGGGTAAAGAGGGTCTAAACCACCATCATGATTGTCGACTATCTATTGACAAATTGAGGGACTGGCCGTCCTTAATTTATTGTTGATAGTAGACGGAATCGTGTTGACTGGAATTGACTAGCTTTGCTAGCTTGGGTAGTGCGCAGAAAGTTTCGGTGTTTCTTTTGGAGGGTAGCCAGTCACTGCTTCGCGTGAACCTAGTGGTTTAGGCTATGTCGCGGAGGCAAAATAAGTGATTTTGGAAAAAAATTTGTGTGGGCCTTTGAACATTTGAGGAACTCGAGGTTGTGAACCTCTGTTGTGAGGTTAATTTTTGAGTGGTGAACTCGTTGAGAGTTGCGGTTGGTCCACGGTTGTGCCAGTGTGTTGGTG
Organism: Trifolium repens; assembly: GCA_030408175.1. NCBI lineage: Eukaryota > Viridiplantae > Streptophyta > Magnoliopsida > Fabales > Fabaceae > Trifolium > Trifolium repens. The sequence goes on along the minus strand of CP125845.1, from coordinate 30,971,200 downwards.
AGAGTATCTGTGTGACTTCACCTGGTGTTAGCATCTTTGTGGCTACACCTACTCCTGTGAGATGTTGTTGTGTTGGTGATGGTAATGACTGGTTGAGTCGTTATCCTTACGTTTAGTTTCGAGGACGAAACTTCTTTTTGGAGGGTAGTAATGTAAGACCCGTAATTCCACTGTACCTTTTGTGTGAAGAAATAAGTAATGACTAAGAATATTAGGGTTTTTGTTAAGTGGTTTTGTGAGTATTGTCGCCATAACGGCTGTTTGCTGAAATTGAGCCTGTTTTGTGCTCGTGCGCTGGAAAGGCACAGACTTTTGGTTCGTAGTCCTCTTTTATGTGTGAGAAGGTTTCTGTGAAGTCAGAATAACGAGTTTTGGATTATTCTCGCTTTTGGAAAAACGAGTAGGAATTTTACCCGCTGTTGGAAATTTTTACGATGTCTGAATTCCGTAGAAATTTAGATGGGAGTTTTATATATCGGCGTGAGTTAGGATATGTTGTCAGAATAATTTTCGAGGGTGAGGAAGAAAATTACAGTCAGGGAAAAAGATTTAGCGATAATATTTGGAAACGGTTTACGACGAACGTTTATTTGATAGATTTTATATTTTTGAAATTTCCGTCCGTTAGCGAGGTGCGACTCGTTTACGAGCGGACGCGAGAGCTGAGATGTGAGGAAGCTTAAAAAATATCTTGGAAGGATAAGCTTAGAATTGATCCAATGGCTAGGATTAAGTCTTAGAAACTTTACACTATTTGATCTAATGGTCCACATGCAACAAGACTATGACTTTTTGGTCATAAGGAGACTTGGCAAAAATCACAAACTTACTCCCTTCTCTTGTTGTTGGCCGTGAGCTTCTTCTTCTTCCAACCCTTGAGAGAAATTTCAATCCTTCACCAAATCACTTGATCTTAAGCTTGTTGGATCAAAGGAAACTTGCAAAGAATCATCTTCTAAGGTAACTAAGCTCCTTTCATCTCTTAGTTGGCCAAACTCTTAGAGTTTTATGAGTTTCTAGTTTATGTTCATGGGATGAAAATTTTGGAAATGGTTTATAATTGATTTTTGTTCCATGAAAGTTGTTCATGAGGACTTCACTAGTATGTTTAAGCTTAGTTGTGAGGATTTCCATGGATGGATGAACATATATGAAAATTTCTTGTTAAGGTTTTGATGAAAAATTTCTCTTGATCATGAACATGAACTTTTAGTTAGTGATTTGTGTTAATGATGTTGTTTTTAGACTTTTAAGGGAATTGGATATGAGAAAAATGGTTTGTTTTGAAAAACAAGAAAAATCATTTTGTTGGTGTTCATGAGAAATTTAGGAAAAAGCTTTTGATTTGTGGATTGTGTTTTAGAAATATTTTGTGTGTTCAATTAAATGATTTTATGAGATAGTTGATTTATGCTAGGGTTTTGAAATGGAAAATTTTTGGAACTAGCTAGGGTTTTGTGTTCTTGGCCGTGGCACCATGTGTGTGTGTGGCCATTGGCTTTCAAATTTTTAAGTCCTATGGGAAGGCATGATCGTGGTTTTAAAAGGGAGGATTAATGTGGTTTTGTTTGGGAAGAAAACTAGTGACTTGTGATTTAATTGCACAAGTGTAAATTTGTAAAGTTTTGAAGAAGAAAATGTTATTCTTGGATTCAAAATGATTTAGTATGTATACTTGATCATTGAGGAAAACTAGTGATAGTTTAAGTGTTTTAAACTATGTTTGATTTTGAAAAACAATGGTTTTGGAATAATTCCAATTCTGGCCGTATTCCACAGGGGTATTATGGTCATTTTAAAATTGTTTTCGTGTCCTAGAAACCTAACCATTCGATCCGTCTTTTCGATACGAAGATTTCAGCGTATGGCACGTCTCGATCGGATTAAAATTGAATGAGTTATGGTGATTTTATTTGAAAGGAAAAACTTGTAACTTGTGGCGCAAGTAAACTTTTATTTTTGTGAAAATTTTCAAAGAGTTTTTGGGTTGTTTTCAAATGGTTTTAGTATGTGAAAATTGATTGCCTTGGAGTTAGGAATCAAAGTGTTTCTTAGTTTGTTTTGAAACGAAAATATTTTCGCGTAGCGAGAAATAGTGCAATTAACTTCGTGAATTTTTAATCACTATGGGGAGGACTCGAAATCACTATGGGATAGTTTTAAAAAGTACCTTAGACCTCTCTAGAACTTAGAGAATGAGTTTCGTTTCGATAGGATAAACGAGGAATATCTTATTGATTGTACGCTGCTTAACTTCTGGGAAGCGCGAGTTGTAGAATTATGCGAGAAAAGTTAACGGAAGCTTGCTGAGGTAAGAGCTCCACTTTATTTCCGTCTTTTCAACTGGTTATGACATGCTTGGTTTTCTGCTGTAATGTTTTGCTGTGTGTTTGGCATGTCTGGTTGATGTATTCTCGTGACGAGAACGTGTTTAAATTACATGTGTATGCTTTACATATGATTTGCGAATGTATGTATTGGTATATGAGGATGATTACACATGTGTATGTATATTGATTTGTTGATGTATGGAACGTGTATGTCAGTGGAGACTACACGGGTGTGTGTCTGTGTGACTTCACCAGGGATTTGTCTGTGTGACTGCCCTATATATGCTGAAATATAAAATATGCTCATGCATTTCATAGTTGCGTGTACAGGTGTTAGAGTCTGTGTGGCTTCACCTAAGCACCAGGTGTTAGAGTCTGTGTGGCTTCACCTAATCCTGCGGGATTTTATTGAGTTGGTGTTAGAGTCTGTGTGGCTTCACCTTGGTGTTATAGTCTGTGTGGCTTCACCTGCCCTACGGGGTTTAGTAGGGGTTGGACCTACGACTCTCTGCGGAGAGGTAAATTCCGGAAATTCATGCATGTGGCAGCCAGTGATTGGTGTCACGATCATGTAGAGTCTGCATTGGTAGGCTATGTGTGCATTATATATATATAAGCCCGTTGGTGGGAATTGCTTTTGTGTTAAAGAGCTTTCTCTTGTGTATGTGGAAATTTGTTATGTGTACATCTTTCGCACCGGTTATATATATATATACTTTTATTTTATGGTGACCCTTTCTTTCATTTGCGGGCTCATCCCACCCAGATGATGGGTTAGGTCGTGGTGACGACGGTGGCTGTTCCAGGCCCCAGTGAGAGGTTGGAGCTTTAGCTTAGTTAGACTATGCGCCGGTGTGGGTTGTACACCGTGCTTTTTGGGTTTAGGCATAGGATTCTAACTTGTTTTGTTGTAAGTATTTGAATACTTAGACTTGGATTGTAATTATTCAGGAATACACTTTGCTTGTCGAAGCACCTTATGGTAATGAGTTCTTTTGTATATTTGAATGCCGGCTCATTGAAAAATATTCTATGCGCACTCTGAGTGTTAGTTGAAAAAGAAAAAAAAATATTGACTTTTTGGCCTTTGAAAAAAACGGGTTGTTACAATGGTAAAGAATATGTCAATCATACTTTTTCTGCCTTCACCAGTAAACATGGCATTATCCATGAATTCACATGTGTCGACACCCCTCAACAAAATGGAGTCGCAGAAAGAAAAAACCATCATTTACTTGAAGTTGCTAGATGCCTTATGTTTCAAATGTCTGTTCCCAATTCATATTGGGGAGAGGCAGTTCTTACTGCTGTCTATCTCATTAATCGAGTCATATCTCGTGTTTTAGGTAATACTAGTCCTATTAAATTTATGCTCTCACATTTTCCTTCTGCTCCTATATTACAGAATCTTAAGACCCGTATGTTTGGTTGTGTTGCTTTTTGTAAGACCCAAGATTTCATTGTATAGTTGGTTTAAGGAATATTAGGGTTTCGATGTGTTCGTGTGATGAAACATCGTGTAATTATTAGCTTTTGCTGTAATTGAGCCTGTTTAGTGCTCGTGCACTGTAATTGTGCAGACTTTGGTTCTGTGATCCTGTTGCTTGAATAAGAAGTTATATGTGGTTTTAGAATAATAAGTTTTGGATTATTCTTGTTTTTGGAAAAACGAGTAGGATTTTACCCGTCGTTGTAAAATCTTATTGTGTCTGTTTTGAGTGAGGTTTCGGATGGACGTTTTATATATCTGCGCGAGTTAGGATATATTCTGAGAATAATTTTCCAGGGTATGGAAGAAAATTACAGTCGCGGAAAAAGATTCGGCGATAAGTTTTGGAAATGAGAAACGTTAGACGTTCTTTCCGTAGGTTTTCTGTTTTGGTGAGTTTCGTTCGTCGCGGCGTGCGAGAGCTGAACGTGCGAGTGTTTCTATGAGATATTAAGTTTTATCTCAAGTGGGTTGAATTGGTTTGATCCAATGGCTATGGTTTGGTCTTGGCATTGTGTTTTTGATCCAATGGCCATGAGTTAGCAAGAGGTTTGTCATAGTAAGGAGGTTTGATGACCTTGGCACTTAGAAAAACATCACAAGACATCTCCATTCTTTCTCTCTTGTACGTGAAACACCATTTCACTTTCCAACCTTCACAAATTTCATTTCCTCACCATTTCACTCCATTTCAAGCTTTGGAGCTTTGAGGAAAGTTGTAGAGAATCACTTTCTAAAGGTAACCCTCTCTTCTCATCTCCTAGGTTGGTAGATTTTTAGAGTTGTGAGGTTTTTGGGTTTATGTTCTTAAGAGGGTTTGGTGAGAAATGTTGTTCTTGCTAGTTTTTGTTTCATGAATGTTGTTCATGAGAGCTTAGGAAGCATGCTAAGCTTTGTTGTTTTTGTTTTCCATGAGTTGTGAGAATCTCATGAGAAAAGTTAGGGTTTTGAAAGTTTAGAGTATTGATCAATAACATGTGGTTAAGTTGTAAGGTTTTGAAAAGAAAAGTTGTCTTTGAACCTTTGGGCGAAAGGGAAATACGTTGTATGGTTTTGTTTTGGAAAATCCGATGAAAAATATTTTGAGGTTTATGAAAATATTTCCTAAGTGTTTTGGGGTAGTGTTTTGGGGTCAAAATGGTTTAAAACTATGGTGACATGTGGTGTCGCTATTTACCTTGAAAACATGTTTGAAAATGATTACCGGACGGTTAAGGCCCGTAATAAAACTTGTGCTTGGATTTGGTTTTGATTTTGGAAATGAAAATCAAATAACTTGCACTCGAAGCAACCGACATGCTTTCGGAAATGTGTTGCTTGCTTATGAAAATGGTTTGCTTTTATGCCTTGAAAAGATATTGGGAACTAATAGAATCAAACTAGGCTTGGGGTGGAAAAAGGTGGTGTGAGTTGCTGTCTTTTGCTGTCATGACAGGTGCAACTCGCTGGGCGAGTGGTTACTCGCCAGGGCGAGTGTCTCAGGTCATGACAACACGCCAGGGCGAGCTCCAGGGCGAGTAAGACCAGTACTCCCTGCCTTCACTCGCCACCAACTCGCCAGGGCGAGCTCTGGGAGTTGAAATTTTGGATTCTGATTTCTAAACTTGGTTTTTAACTTTCTAATCCCTTTTTATTAATTTATGGAAGTGGTTGGGATTGGAAACGAGTTTTTCGGATACTCGGAAAGTACGTAGCTTATAACGCAAGAAAACGACCATTTTGCATTCCAAATTATTTAAGACTTTTGACAATTGTTTTGGGTCCTAAAAATAGTACGAATAACTCATGGTGGTTGATCAATACGATAGATTTTGGTATGGTATCCAAAAGAGTGAATTTCCCTTGGAAACCTTTAGAGTTTTTGGGGTTATGGTGTAGTTTCAATACATTGGGTTTGGAAACGATGTATTGATTGTCCGTTGCTTGTTTTAGGGAGCACGTAGTGTTGTGTGAACGTTTTGTTGACGGAAGCTTGCCGAGGTAAGGGCTCCACTTTATTTCCGTCTTTGTTGAACATGCTTTAGATTTTGCTGTGTTGCAATTGGTGGTGTGTTTGGCATGTTTTTGTGATGTATTCTCGATATGAGATCGTGGTAAATACATGATTCGTTGTTTTACATATGATTGGAGATGTATGTATGAACATGTGATTAAATACATATGACTAGATGTATATGTATGTGTTGTTGTGGTGTGATTACATATGCGTGTACGATATGTATGTGTTGCATTAGCATATAAGGGGAATCGTGTGCTCATGCATTCATAGTACGTGGTTATCGGGAATGGATCACGGGGTGCGATTATCGGGAATGGATCCACCTTACTCCTACGGGAATTATTGAGTCTAATAAGCGGTTATCGGGAATGGACTGCGGGGTGCGATTACCGGGAATGGATCCATCCTAACCCTTTGTGGTTTTATTGATTATGATTACTCTTCCGGAAATTCATATGCATGTGGTAATGGGGAATCTACCACACTCATTGTAGAAGTCTGCATTAGGCTTGGTGTGCATTATGTATATAACCCCGTTGGTGGGAATTGCTTTGTGTTAAAGAGCTTTCTCTTGTGTATGTGGAATTATTGTTATGTGTACAATCTTTCGCACCGGTTATATATATCTATACTTGTATTTTTGTGGTGACCCTTTCTTTCATTTGCGGGCTCATCCCACCCAGATGATGGGTTAGGTTATGGTGACGACGGTGGCTGTTCCAGGCCCCAGTGAGCGGTTGGAGCTGTAGCCTAGGATAGTTAGACTATGCGCCGGTGTGTTTTGTGCACCGTGCTTTTTGGTTAGCATAGGGTCTCTAACTCGTTTTGTGGTAAGTATTCGAATACTTAGACTTGGATTGTAATTATTCAGGAAATACACTTTGCTTGTCGAAGCACCTTTTGGTAATGAGTCTTTTGTATATTTGAATGCCGGTTCATTTAAAAAACTATTATGCGCACTTTGAGTGTTAGTTGAAAAAAAAAAAAAAAAAAATAATAATGCCCTTTTTGGCTTATGAAAAACGGGGTGTTACATTTTGGTATCAGAGCTCGGCTTTAAATCTTCAAAGGGAAAGTGTATACTTGAGTCGTTAGTTCAGAGTCGGTTAGAACGTAACTAGGGTTGAGTTAGTTCTAGTGGTTGTTCTGTGTCGGGTTTTGTGTTAGTAGCCGTTGTATGAGATTTTCTGTTGAGACTCAGAGATGTCTGGATAAGGAATCTAATCAGAATTGGTATTGTGCAGAGATAGAATGCCTCCAAGAAGGGCACCTACAGCACCTGTGACGGATAATGCTGATATATATCAAATGGCTTATGCCATGAACACAATGGCAGCGGCGGTGACTGCCCAGAGCCATGCTAAGGCGCAAAGGGATCTGGAAAAGCGCGAAAGGGAAATACTTGCGGCTGGATCTAGACTTCTTTCGAATTTCAACCACCAAACTCCTCCTAAGTTTAATGGGGAGGGAGGTCCGGAAACTGCTGATTTGTGGCTCCAATCTGTGGAGAGGATATTCGGGGCAATTCATTGTCCGGAGGGGGAGAAGGTAGTTCTAGCTACCTACCAGCTGCTTGGGGGTTCCGAATTTTGGTGGAGGAACACCCGTCTGATTATGGAAAATGCATATGAGGAGATTAACTGGGAGAACTTCAAGAGGAGGTTCCTGGCTAAGTATTTCCCTGAGACTGCAAGGGAAAGGTATGGTGAGGAGTTTCTGAGATTACGTCAGGGGAGTATGAATGTGGAGGCATATTCCAAGAAGTTTGAATCATTATCCCGTTTCTTCCGCTTCTTTAGGGATGGGATAGATGAGGTCTATATGTGTCATCGATTCCAAGATGGGCTGAGGTACGAACTGCAGGATGCGGTTGTGCCATTGGGTATTCGGCAATTTCAAGTCTTGGTTGAAAAGTGCCAAGAGGTGGAAGACATGAGAAACAAAAGGGTGAACCGTCAGGGTGGTTTTAGTGCTGGGGGACCAAGTCGTTCTGGTGGTCCGAATCAAAGTCAGAACCGTGGAAAACAAGGCAGTAAGCCATATGACCGTCCACAGTATAACAAGGGACAAGGGAGGTCGGTGAACCAAGGGAACCAAAATAGGGTGAAACAAGGTTGTTTCAAGTGTGGCGAGGTGGGCCACTATGCCAATGAATGCCCGACCGTGGCAAATGTTTGTTATAATTGTAAGAAGCCGGGGCATGTGGCTAGAGAGTGCAAGGCCCCAAAGGCCGGACCATCGGCAAATGCGGCGCAAGGCTCACAAGGTACTAGACCTGCGGCAAAGGCACGTGCTTACTGTATGGGCACAGAAGTGAGTGGGCAAGCTAGCAATGCCATTCACGAGAGCTGTCACATTGCAGGTAATTCTTTAACTGCTTTGATTGACACGGGGGCAACCCACTCATTCATTTCTTTGGCTTGTGCAAATCGGTTGAGTTTGAATGTTTCTGTTCTTCCATTTGATTTGAATGTTTTGACTCCTGCTAAGGATTTGGTAGTGAATACTGCATGTTTGCATTGTTTAGTAGTAATCCAGAATAGGGATTTTCTGGTCAACTTGGTGTGTTTACCGCTTTTATCTCTCGAGATCATCCTCGGGATGGATTGGCTATCTTATCATTATGTGATTCTAGACTGTGCTCGGAAATTGGTTTTCTTTCCCGAGCCAGGTGTGCGAAGGTACTTGTCCGCCAATCGACTTTCGGTGGTGATGTGTAATGGAGAGCCGGGGATAGTTTCACTTGCTAGCTTAGGAGTGAAGTCGGAGACCCGAATTGAGGAAATTCGAGTGGTGCAGGATTTCCAAGACGTGTTTCCGTCGGAGATTCCAGCTTTTCCTCCGTGTAGAGAGGTGGAATTCTTTATTGATTTACAACCGGGTACGGGCCCGATTTCGGAATCAGCTTATCGGATGGCTCCGGCCGAGTTGGTAGAGTTGAAAGGTCAGATCGAGGACTTGTTAGAGAAGGGTTTCATAAGGCCTAGTGTGTCGCCTTGGGGAGCACCGGTCTTATTGGTTAAGAAGAAGGATGGGAAATCTCGTCTATGTGTGGATTATCGGAAGCGTAATAAGGTGACTATCAAGAACCGATATCCATTGCCACGGATTGATGATCTGATGGATCAGTTGAGAGGAGCCTCAGTGTTTTCAAAGATTGACTTGAAATCTGGTTATCACCAGATAAGAGTACGAGATGCGGATATTCAGAAAACGGCGTTTAGGACGCGGTATGGGCATTATGAGTACTTGGTGATGCCGTTTGGAGTGACGAATGCACCTGCGATCTTCATGGCCTACATGAATCGGATATTCCATTCGTTTTTGGACAAGTTCGTGGTTGTGTTCATTGATGATATTCTCGTGTATTCGAAGAGCGAAGAGGAGCATGAAGAGCATCTTCGTATGGTTTTGCAAGTGTTGCGGGAAAGAAAGTTGTATGCGAATCCGTCGAAGTGTGATTTTTGGTTGGAAGAGGTGAATTTCCTGGGCCATGTTATATCAAAAGAGGGAATAGCCGTGGATCCAGCCAAGATTGATACGGTACTTTCATGGAAGCAGCCTCAAACAGTGACTGATGTGAGGAGTTTTGTGGGTTTGGCCGGTTATTACCGCAGGTTTATAGAAGGATTTGCTAAGATTGTGGCACCAATGACACAACTTACGCGAAAAGATCAACCGTTTGCATGGACAGAGAAGTGTGAGTTGAGTTTTCAGTTGTTGAAGGAGCGTTTGACGACTTCACCAGTCTTGATGTTACCACAGTCGGAAGAACCGTATGAGGTTTATTGTGATGCTTCTCATCAAGGGTTGGGTTGTGTGTTGATGCAACACAAGAGGGCAGTGGCTTATGCGTCAAGGCAGTTGAAAGTGCATGAGAAGAATTATCCTACGCACGATTTAGAGCTTGCGGCCGTTGTTTTTGCATTGAAGATTTGGAGACATCATCTTTATGGTTGCACTTTTGTCGTGTTTAGTGACCATAAAAGTCTTAAGTATCTGTTCGATCAGAAAGAGCTGAATATGAGGCAACGGAGGTGGATGGAAACTTTGAAAGACTTCGACTTTACGTTGGAATACCATCCGGGAAAGGCTAATGTGGTAGCCGATGCTTTGAGTAGAAAGAGTGTGTCAGCGTGTTCGGCACAAATGGCTAGTCAACAAGAGTTGTTGAAAGAATTTCGAGACTTGCACCTGGAAGTAGAGTTTGCGTTAGGGAATATGAGATTGGGTATGATCACCATCTCGAATGGTTTGTTAGAGGACATTGCTAATTGTCAAGGTGACGAGTTCCTTATGGGGAAAAGAGCTTTGATTGTTCGGGAAACCAACCGAGATTTCAAGGTGGGACCGGACAACATTTTGAGATGTAATGGTAGGGTGTGTGTGCCCGATGCGATGGACTTGAGAAACACCATTCTAGGGGAGGCACACAAGAGTAAGCTTAGTATGCATCCCGGGGCAACAAAAATGTATCAAGACCTGAGGCAAGATTTCTGGTGGCCGGGTATGAAGAGGGATGTGGCCGAGTTTGTGGCGTCGTGTTTGACTTGTCAGAAGGCGAAGATTGAACATCAAAGACCAGCAGGGATGCTGCAGTCTTTAGATATCCCCGAGTGGAAGTGGGATAGCATTTCTATGGATTTCATCACTGGTTTACCCAAGACCAGAAGGAAGCATGATTCCATTTGGGTGATAGTGGATCGTTTGACGAAGTCCGCTCATTTTCTACCGGTAAGGATTACGGATACGGCGGCAAAGTTGACCGATGTGTATATTGCTGAGATTGTGAGGTTACATGGGATTCCGTCAAGTATAGTGTCGGATAGAGATCCAAAGTTCACTTCACATTTTTGGAAGACTTTGCATGAGGCGTTGGGGACGAAACTGAGGTTGAGTTCTGCCTATCATCCCCAGACCGATGGGCAAACTGAGAGAACAAATCAGTCACTAGAGGATTTATTGAGAGCATGTGTGCTGGATGATCGTGGGAGTTGGGACGACGTGTTGCCGTTGATAGAGTTCACGTACAACAATAGTTACCATTCGACTATCGGAATGGCACCATATGAGGCTTTGTATGGGAGGAGATGTCAGACTCCTTTGTGTTGGTACCAAGATGGGGAAAGTTTGATAGTAGGACCGGAAATGGTACAACAGACGACGGACAAGGTCCGAAAGATAAGGGCAATGATGAAGGTTGCTCAAGATCGACAAAAGAATTATGCGGATAGGCGTCGGAGGCCTTTAGAGTTTGAGGAGGGAGACCATGTATTTCTCCGTGTTACCCCAACGACTGGTGTTGGAAGGGCTTTGAAAGCAAGGAAGTTGACTCCGAAGTTTATAGGACCTTATCAGATTACGGAGCGGATTGGGAAGGTAGCATACCGGATCGCGTTGCCACCGGTACTATCTTTGATTCATGACTGTTCCATGTGTCGCAATTGCGGAAGTATACACCGGATCCATCACATGTGATCACACCAGATGATATCCAGTTGAGGGATAACTTGTCATTTGAAGTTCCGCCGATCAAGATTGCGGATAAGAAGATGAAGCGTTTGAGAACGAAAGAGATACCTTTGGTGAAGGTGATATGGAACGAAGCTACAGGAGATACCACCTGTGAGCTCGAAAGTAAGATGAAGGAATTATACCCCGGTTTGTTTGACGATATCTAAGTTTCGAGGACGAAACTTCTTTTAGGGGGGTAGTATTGTAAGACCCAAGATTTCATTGTATAGTTGGTTTAAGGAATATTAGGGTTTCGATGTGTTCGTGTGATGAAACATCGTGTAATTATTAGCTTTTGCTGTAATTGAGCCTGTTTAGTGCTCGTGCACTGTAATTGTGCAGACTTTGGTTCTGTGATCCTGTTGCTTGAATAAGAAGTTATATGTGGTTTTAGAATAATAAGTTTTGGATTATTCTTGTTTTTGGAAAAACGAGTAGGATTTTACCCGTCGTTGTAAAATCTTATTGTGTCTGTTTTGAGTGAGGTTTCGGATGGACGTTTTATATATCTGCGCGAGTTAGGATATATTCTGAGAATAATTTTCCAGGGTATGGAAGAAAATTACAGTCGCGGAAAAAGATTCGGCGATAAGTTTTGGAAATGAGAAACGTTAGACGTTCTTTCCGTAGGTTTTCTGTTTTGGTGAGTTTCGTTCGTCGCGGCGTGCGAGAGCTGAACGTGCGAGTGTTTCTATGAGATATTAAGTTTTATCTCAAGTGGGTTGAATTGGTTTGATCCAATGGCTATGGTTTGGTCTTGGCATTGTGTTTTTGATCCAATGGCCATGAGTTAGCAAGAGGTTTGTCATAGTAAGGAGGTTTGATGACCTTGGCACTTAGAAAAACATCACAAGACATCTCCATTCTTTCTCTCTTGTACGTGAAACACCATTTCACTTTCCAACCTTCACAAATTTCATTTCCTCACCATTTCACTCCATTTCAAGCTTTGGAGCTTTGAGGAAAGTTGTAGAGAATCACTTTCTAAAGGTAACCCTCTCTTCTCATCTCCTAGGTTGGTAGATTTTTAGAGTTGTGAGGTTTTTGGGTTTATGTTCTTAAGAGGGTTTGGTGAGAAATGTTGTTCTTGCTAGTTTTTGTTTCATGAATGTTGTTCATGAGAGCTTAGGAAGCATGCTAAGCTTTGTTGTTTTTGTTTTCCATGAGTTGTGAGAATCTCATGAGAAAAGTTAGGGTTTTGAAAGTTTAGAGTATTGATCAATAACATGTGGTTAAGTTGTAAGGTTTTGAAAAGAAAAGTTGTCTTTGAACCTTTGGGCGAAAGGGAAATGCGTTGTATGGTTTTGTTTTGGAAAATCCGATGAAAAATATTTTGAGGTTTATGAAAATATTTCCTAAGTGTTTTGGGGTCAAAATGGTTTAAAACTATGGTGACATGTGGTGTCGCTATTTACCTTGAAAACATGTTTGAAAATGATTACCGGACGGTTAAGGCCCGTAATAAAACTTGTGCTTGGATTTGGTTTTGATTTTGGAAATGAAAATCAAATAACTTGCACTCGAAGCAACCGACATGCTTTCGGAAATGTGTTGCTTGCTTATGAAAATGGTTTGCTTTTATGCCTTGAAAAGATATTGGGAACTAATAGAATCAAACTAGGCTTGGGGTGGAAAAAGGTGGTGTGAGTTGCTGTCTTTTGCTGTCATGACAGGTGCAACTCGCTGGGCGAGTGGTTACTCGCCAGGGCGAGTGTCTCAGGTCATGACAACACGCCAGGGCGAGCTCCAGGGCGAGTAAGACCAGTACTCCCTGCCTTCACTCGCCACCAACTCGCCAGGGCGAGCTCTGGGAGTTGAAATTTTGGATTCTGATTTCTAAACTTGGTTTTTAACTTTCTAATCCCTTTTTATTAATTTATGGAAGTGGTTGGGATTGGAAACGAGTTTTTCGGATACTCGGAAAGTACGTAGCTTATAACGCAAGAAAACGACCATTTTGCATTCCAAATTATTTAAGACTTTTGACAATTGTTTTGGGTCCTAAAAATAGTACGAATAACTCATGGTGGTTGATCAATACGATAGATTTTGGTATGGTATCCAAAAGAGTGAATTTCCCTTGGAAACCTTTAGAGTTTTTGGGGTTATGGTGTAGTTTCAATACATTGGGTTTGGAAACGATGTATTGATTGTCCGTTGCTTGTTTTAGGGAGCACGTAGTGTTGTGTGAACGTTTTGTTGACGGAAGCTTGCCGAGGTAAGGGCTCCACTTTATTTCCGTCTTTTCAAACGGTTTTGTTGAACATGCTTTAGATTTTGCTGTGTTGCAATTGGTGGTGTGTTTGACATGTTTTTGTGATGTATTCTCGATATGAGATCGTGGTAAATACATGATTCGTTGTTTTACATATGATTGGAGATGTATGTATGAACATGTGATTAAATACATATGACTAGATGTATATGTATGTGTTGTTGTGGTGTGATTACATATGCGTGTACGATATGTATGTGTTGCATTAGCATATAAGGGGAATCGTGTGCTCATGCATTCATAGTACGTGGTTATCGGGAATGGATCACGGGGTGCGATTATCGGGAATGGATCCACCTTACTCCTACGGGAATTATTGAGTCCAATAAGCGGTTATCGGGAATGGACTGCGGGGTGCGATTACCGGGAATGGATCCATCCTAACCCTTTGTGGTTTTATTGATTATGATTACTCTTCCGGAAATTCATATGCATGTGGTAATGGGGAATCTACCACACTCATTGTAGAAGTCTGCATTAGGCTTGGTGTGCATTATGTATATAACCCCGTTGGTGGGAATTGCTTTGTGTTAAAGAGCTTTCTCTTGTGTATGTGGAATTATTGTTATGTGTACAATCTTTCGCACCGGTTATATATATCTATACTTGTATTTTTGTGGTGACCCTTTCTTTCATTTGCGGGCTCATCCCACCCAGATGATGGGTTAGGTTATGGTGACGACGGTGGCTGTTCCAGGCCCCAGTGAGCGGTTGGAGCTGTAGCCTAGGATAGTTAGACTATGCGCCGGTGTGTTTTGTGCACCGTGCTTTTTGGTTAGCATAGGGTCTCTAACTCGTTTTGTGGTAAGTATTCGAATACTTAGACTTGGATTGTAATTATTCAGGAAATACACTTTGCTTGTCGAAGCACCTTTTGGTAATGAGTCTTTTGTATATTTGAATGCCGGTTCATTTAAAAAACTATTATGCGCACTTTGAGTGTTAGTTGAAAAAAAAAAAATAATAATGCCCTTTTTGGCTTATGAAAAACGGGGTGTTACACTTTTGTTCATGTTCATAAACAATATCGCAACAAGTTGGATCCTCGTGCAATCAGGTGTATCTTTCTAGGTTATGCACCTAACAAAAGAGGGTACAAATGTTATCATCCTCCCAGTCGAAATTTTTTTGTCTCCAAGGATGTCACTTTTCATGAGAATGTGTCGTATTTTACTCATCCTCAGTCTCAGGGGGAGAACGTAAATGACTTAGAGTTTGAGTCCGAGTTTCTAGTCCTAGGTCCTAGCCTTCCTAGAACACATGTCCATGCACCCACTTCTGTTTTAGAGGAATCAACACCTTCAGCACCAATTCAGGAGTATCAGAGAAGAAGTAAACTCGTCCCGCTCCAACAGCAAACTTAATCGTCTGAACCAGTGGTAAGTACTGAAAATGACCATCCTAATGATAATTCTCATATTTCTGATACTTGTGATACTAACCCGAATGATGTACCTCTTGCTTTGGGAAGAAAAAAGAGATCATGTCCCTCCATATATAGACGTCCTACTTCTAATTTTGTCTTTTCTAAACAACTTTCACCACAATATGAAGATCCTATGAAGTTATGTTATGATAATCAACCGGCCTTTACTAACAAAAGTGGTGAAGACGGGATTACCAATAGAACAATTCAGCCATTTTACTTGCAAGCTTCGAATGATTGATATCCATTCATCAGCTTGAGGGGGAGTGTTGTAAATATTGTATAATTATTATTATTGAATTTATCCAAGTTTACTTAGCCTATTTGTTAGGCCCATTAGGTATAGCATAGTCTATTTAAACTCTTCAACAATTGTACTCATATCATTCCATTCTATTCTATTTTAATATTACACATATTTCATTGAATTCAACATACATATTAATCTATTATGAATAGGAATTTATATTTTTAATCTAAAAACAAAATTTGTACCCATTAAATGTTGAGAATTTCTGTCAAAAAAAAAATGTTGAGAATTAGGACGGATTCAAATATACGTCCAGAGTCCACACAAAATTATTCTAATGTACCATAGAAACTCCCAATTAATTATAAACGGTAATCTTTTATCATTTAAATAATTTTATCTGCTAAACGAACTACACGTGCAATAACTAAGACTCATCTAAACCATATTTATATTTAAAGAAATACCACGTAATTGTACTGGATTTTATTTTTCCTTTTTCGGTAGAAGTATTTGTACTGGACTACCGGCTTTGATCGGTAGTTTTTTTTAGGCAAATGTTTTTTGAAGAAGCTAAAAGAAATTATATTAAAACAACAGCTTCTCAAGCACAAACTGTGCCGGAGAATACTGTACAGTAGGTATTACACAAGAGTTAAGTCATCACTAGCTATAAAGAAACAATAAGAAAGCCAAAACATTTACACAACAACTTTAAGACAGTATAAAGGATTCAACCTCCAAAAAGGGTAGTCAAAGTCGAACAAAATGTAGCACGATTTCAGCCACCAATACGTTTGGAGTTTAACCTTTTCTGCGAGCGTCCCAATCTGATCAGCCTTGTTGTGAAACACCCTGCTGTTGCGGTCTTTCCAAATAACATAAATAACCAAAATCCAGATAATGGTGAATGCGGTTCTTGAATTCTTTGAAATGCCTCCAAGACCCCGAAACTGAGAAGAGTGAACCCAGATGTTGCCATGAAAAACCGACTCGAATCCTAACCACTTTGAAACTAGAAGCCATACTCGAGCATAAACATCACACCGAAAGAACAAATGGTCTCTGTCCTCGTACCCCCCACACTGGGCCGCACAAGAGAGTTGAGTAGCATCAATAGCAACTCTCTTATGCAGATTATCCTTAGTAGGTAGCCTGTTCATAAAAAGCCGCCAGACAAAAATAGTCGCCTTCAAAGGGACCGATTTAAGCCACAAAAAGTGTTCAAACCCTTCATTTAGAATGATATCACTCGCTGTTAAGTAGGCATAAGCTGATTTGACCGTGTAGCACTGAGACGAGTGAAGCTTCCAAACCCACCTGTCAACCAAGCTCTCCTGCAAAAAACAAAAAGACACTCGCGCCACACACTCCACCACCAACTCCTCCTCCCAAGCAAGTAGCCTCCTCCGCCACTTCCACGCCTCACCACCAACCCCCCACCCCAACACAAACATCTCCGACACCGTTACTAACTTATTTTCCGCCAGCTCATAAAGTCTACCAAAAGACCTCGCCAGCGGGCAATCCTCCCACCACGGATCCAGCCAAAACAACGTGGACCTTCCATCCCCCACCTTCTTAATAATATTATCCTCCAACCACCTAAGATCAGTAAGCCCCACCCCCATTCGAATTTGGTTCAAAGCGCGCCACCAAATCGATCCAACTCCTTCATCAAACCGCACCCGCCCCCCCACCTCACCATACTTCGCGCGTAGCACTAAATCCCAAAGACTCTCCCTTTCCTCCAGCACCCTCCACACCCATTTTCCTAATAAAGCAATATTAAATTCCTTCAGCCTCTTCATCCCCAAGCCTCCATTCTCCCTTTGTAAACAAATGGTATCCCATTTAATCCTAGGCAAATGTTAAATAGTGTCTTTGGGACACTCTTTAAACCTTAAATAATAAGGTTTAATTAAAAAAAATTATGAAAATGTGTGAAGTCAACGCATTGAAAATTAAAATATTTAATTTTTTTTAAATGAAATTCTTAAAAAATGCTCTGAGACACTGTTTAACAATAATTTTTTTTTTTAAATGCTTTGATGAATGAAGCGTGTTGATTGTTGAAAATGAAATTGTCCCCAAGAAAAATAATTATTCGGTGAAGGCAACTTGGAATGTGCGTATGATATGCGCCACAATGGCCCTGGTGAGTTTCTATCTTTTTTATTTCCTCTCACGGTGACTTTGTTTTAATCGAATAGGAGTAATAATATAATAGCTAAAATTTCACTAAAATTAATAAATAAGTATTTTTATTATAAAATATAAATAGGTGTATTAGAATTTGAATCTAATTGTTTCTGTGAATTTAGTTTATTTAGTAGGGATATCATATTATATATGTAAAAGTTGAGTTTGAATTCCGAATGTTCCACTTATTCACCATTAAGGTAAAATTTCTAACTACTAAATTACTTGACAAAAATTTGTCAGAAGACAAAAATTGAATTTGATCTCTGACAATTCACAATTCAGTAACTTTTTATCCATATGAAGTGGACTTTATTTTAGGGCAGTAATATTTGTAGTTGATATTTATTAAAGGAAAATGCTAAACGGTACCTCTGGGGCACTGTTTAAGGAAACAAAAATTGTAATATAGCATTGGAGTTTGTGCAGTCAACTCCTCGAAAGTCTAAAAAGTGTTATTTTTAATGTAAAAATTTCTTTTTTGGGTATCCTTAACCAATGCCCCGGGGGCACCGGTTAGCATGACCCTTTATTAAAATATCAAAATTTATCTGACTTATATTTTAAGGCAGCAAATTTATTCAAACATCTTCTATAATGATTCTGGAAAATTAATTCTGGTCAAAATTGATTTTAAGTTAAAGTAATTTATGTTTGGATATATTCATGTAAAAGTGAGTTGAACAAAAAATTTGAGTGTAAAAAACAATTCTAGAATCAGAAGCTACGATTTCTAGTTTCAAGTAGAATCAATTCTACTTTTGAGAAACCAAACAAGTCATAATCAATTCTACACGTTCAAAATCAATTTTGGCTGCTCCAGAATTGAAACCAAACGTATATAATATATGTCATACCAATCGTTAGTTGGTTCGGAGGGGATTGACGCTGAATTGGCAGAATCACGGTTCGATCCCCCGCAACTGCGATCGAGAGGGGGCTTGAACCACTTGATGTTAGAAGTGACCCCTGAACCAGATTAAACTAGTGGTGAAAAAAAATTATATATATCATTAAAGTTTGGGGTAAAAACAACAATATATAGGGGTGTAATTGGACCGGTTTGGATCGGTTTTGAGTGAATCCAATGTCCGAACCACTGAATCCTCGATTGGTTTGGTTCGGTTTTTAGTGTTTTTCAAAAATGAATCCGAACCAAACTCATCGGTTTAGTTCGGTTTGATTCAGATACTTTAATCAATTTTTTTCGATGTATTCCATGCTATTATTTTTTTCCCGATATATTTTTTATCATAAGCTCATCAAATAAAAAATTCAATCCCTTACCCATAGGTTCATCAAATACATATACATAATACAACCATATTGAAAACAAATACAAAATACAAACCTTTTCGCTTAAGTTCATCAAATACATAATACAAGAATATTAAAATTAAGTTCATATGTTCATCAAATACAAAATACAACCATATTAAAATTAAGCTCATAAGTTCTTCAAATAATAAAGTGCAATAAAAATAAAACTTCAAGTCAATACCCACTTAAATCGAAGAAAAAAAAAATCAAAACAGCATGACGTGAGAGTGTTGTTTGCATAGTGTTGAGAGGAGCTTGAGGATGAGGTGATGTGAGATGAGAGCAGCTTGAGGATGAGGGTGAGGTGAGATGAGAGCAACGTTTCTGAGTTTACGTTTGCAGCCGTGAGTGTTTCTAAGTTTGCGTTTTTAAGTTAGTGTTTCTAAGTGCGATAGATTTTATTTTATTTTTTAGAAGTAGTTGGGTCAGTTGTAGTTTTTGATAGATATGTGATGGTTAAAAAAATAATTTAACATATATACTATATATTGGTTTGGTCCAATTTGTCCATTGGATCTGAAAACTGGAACCGAGAACCGAACCAAACCACTTCGATTTTTAATTGGTTCGGTTCGGTTTTTAATCCGAACCATAAAATTTTTTTATTTTTTTTTGGTTTGGATTGGTTTAAACCATTGATTCAATTGAATTTTTCTAATCTGCTTATACCCCTAAATATATAGGTATATTCGAAAAATACATTTTACTGATCTACCTTCTTTCAAATATAAAGTGAGTATTGAGTAAAAGAATAGAAAAACACAAAGTGAGTATAATGGACCATTGGTATGGACATTTGATTACCAAATTAAATTTAAATATCGCAAGTATATCCTAACATGATTATGAATTTGTTGATCAAAAACTTTTATTTTTTTACTGTACACTTCAGAGGAGTCAATTTATTTTTTCATGGTATTAATTTTCTAATCGAAATTTAAATTGGGTTGGTTTTTTTTTTTTTTTTATCATTTTCTTAAATGACAAATTGTTAGTTGTTAGTATATTATTACAATATTATGTTAGTTTTCTTTTTGACAGAACTTCAACCGTAGATCTCCAACTATTTAACTCTTAGCTCAATTAGCTTAACCAGTTGAGCTGCCCATCCATTCTAAATTGGGTTGGTCGAGTATAATCTTTCCATCTTTACAAATAGTTTATATGGAAGCAAAATGGGGGTGCAGAAAGTCACAATTCCCATATATATTACATAAGGAAAAAATAAACTCCAATAGTAGCCCAGACAGCCCAAGAAACGTAATATGGACTCAGATGTTATGAAATTATCAGAAACTTAGAAATCACCTAATAAATAATAATACACTTCTCCCAAAACTCATCGAAGAGGAGTAATATTGTTTTGTCAGCCGATGAAGTGACAAAACACTGTTAAAATTCACGTTTAACTGTGAAATTTTTAATTAAATTTATGTGAAAATGTCAAACTTTTTGGAGAATTAGGGCACATGTTAAGAAGATAAATATGAAAAAAATTTATTGATATTGTGATGTATTCAATACTCTATGCATTAAATTATATGTATCATTCAATACTATTTTTCTATTTTTAGATACCTTAACATGTGTTTTAAGGGTACAAGTTAACATGACCCAACTTTTTTTTAAAGCCGTGAAAATATCCAACTTAACGTACAATATTAACATTTACCAATTAAATTAGGATATATGAACGGAATATCATTATTTAAATTTAGAATAATGGTCACACAATTTAGAAAGAATTCTATTTATGTAGGCTGATACTTATTCAAATAAAAACCTTTTATTTACAAACAAAACCTTTTTGAAACAAAAATCAAGCAAAAAGTCTTGAAAAATTGATTATTATCTCCATTTTTTTTTTTGGTTTTCACCACAAGTTTAATCTGATTCGGAGGTCAGTTCTGACATCAAGTTTCTTTTCATATATAAAGTTGAAGTATAAAGGTAGGAAAATTATTCACCAATACATATTTGTTTTTTATTATTAAAAAACAATAATATTCATTCATCCAAATTTGTAAAGTACATCGATCAAAATCATTACATATTGAAATTCGTTAAAATCACCTATATTTAGTTTTTTAAATCTGTGTTTATTACCCCTTAAAAAAACTGTGTTTATTACTTTATTTGATGTTGCCGCATGTCTAGAGGCTTTTTTTGCTATAAAATTGACAAGCTATAGTAATTATTGTTTCATTGTAAACATGAATACTTGCCGTGATTTTTACCAAACATGGAAACTCCGCCAATTAACCAAATAAAGGCTTAACTTTATTAAGTGTTTTTTCTTCTTTAAATTGGTCTTTTATGTTACATTTCATTCGCATTATTAACGTTTAACTTATGTTCCTCCTGCACTCTTATCTTTTATGTTACATTTTATGTATCTTCAAACAACATCTTTTGTGTCGCAACTAGAGATGAATGATATTCAGATCAATCCAAAAAAGGAAACTTAAAACACCAATTTGAAATAAGAGTTAAACTTAAAGGATCATGAAGATAATTTTGCTAATTATTAATAATTAGGTTTAAATATGAAACCAAATTATAGAACTCAAGTAGTTAGTGCATTTGAGTTGAAGAACTCTTGTTTGATCGAATCCTAGGTTCAAAATCTAACTAAAACAATCATTGTCCACACTTTACTTAATTATCTTATGGCCGGCTCAACGGAAACACCATCGGTAAAAAGGAACACCAAGATAGCAAAGAAGTCGTGTAGGTGTGTGACTAAGATGGTGTGGAATTTTGCGTTCGAGAAGGTTACGTGAGACGAACAAATGGGCAATGACCAATGATTCTAGGAGATTAAATGAGGGAGATGAAGATGGGACCTTGGTCGTTTAAAATTTATTAAAGACAATTGATAACCCAATTTATAATGGATATCTGAAAAATAAGTTGATAGTAGCTAGGCTAACTAATTAAATTTGTATTGATTAGTAAAATTAACTGTTGAACTAATTTATGAATATAAAATGATATAAAAATATGTTTTTGTAACATTCAATTTATTTTAATTAAGATAAGATGGGTTATATTGAGAAATAAAAACAAGGGTAAATATGCATTTACCCCCAAAGCAGACGTGTTTTGTTTTACCTCTTGTTAAAAAAAAATTCTACTACCCCAAATAATGTTTTTTTGTTCGATTTACCCTTTAATTTAAACATATTTTGCAAAACTAAAAGTCTAAACTGTTTTCAAAAAAAAAAAAAAAAGTCTAAACTAAACATCAAAGATCAAAATAAAAATTTCTATATTTTGCAAAAACTAAAAATAAAAAATATTTTTAGACTAAAAATAATGTGTATTTGTACTTTACAGTGACTTAAAGGCTTTAAACCCTTTTAGGGCCGGAAATGAGTCGAGTTGAATCTATCTTACATCGACTCGATTCGATAAGAATTGGTTTGGTTCGAAACTCGGCTCGAGTTCGGCACAAACTCTTTTTTTAGCTCGAGTTCAGTTCGTTTAGAGTTCACGAGCAGTTCGGTTCGACTCGTTAGCTTCAATTCGTTTTCAACTCGAAATTTAACTTAAGAGTTCGACATGAATTTTTTTACTATATATTTTTATATACACCCCGACGCGAGATTATTTATTTTACAAATCCGTAAAAACACATCATTTAGCATGTTGTTGTCTATCAATTTTAACATTTCTCATTATTATCCTATTATTGTTAAGTGCTTGTGTCTTAATTTCTTTAAAATATTATATATATTATCAATTATATATCTGTAACAAAAAATCAATTATATAAATATAAATGTATAAAATCAAATATATTATATATATATATATATATATATATATATATATACATATACATGGGGTTTGCTAATTTATACCCACTTAAAAACATGTGGGTCTAAATTAGCAATGTGCACCTTTTTACTTTGGACAAAAAAACCTTGCATTTAGTTATTTTACACTAGGAAGTTGAGGGTTAGTTAGGTAAATTTTATTAAATAGTGTGCACCCACTTTGCTAATTTAGACCCACTTAATTATAAATATATGCAACCTAAATAAACAACCTAGGAAATCAAAAAAAGGACAACTTAAAAAAACATATATACAATCCAATCTTATAAAACTACAAAATTACCCTTTATATTAAACTTACTTAAAATAGTGAAAGAAGGGTATTGTTGTCCAAAGTGAAAAGGTGCACATTGCTAATTTAGACACACTTAAAAACATTTGGGTCTAAATTACCAAACAGATCCAGGAAGATTCATCTTCATGTTGATTTTGTTCTATAATTTTGGAGCAGATTTTCACTTTTCTTTGAAGAAGAAACATTTCATTTTGTGATTATAAGTTGCCAAATTGAAGTGATGGAGAATGGGATTATACCCAGATGAGAAAATTGGGAGTTTTGTTGATTTATATTACGGGTGTCAAAGTTATCTGTTAATCCGTTATCCATCAATCCATTCAAAAATTTATCCATCTAATCCATCCACTAACAAAAAAATTAGTTAATGGATTGGATCCATCCGCCTAATTTTAAAATCCAATGGATTATTATTTATTATCTTTTGAAAATCCAATGGACTATAGTTTATTATTTTTTTTAAAATTCTTAGGATAGTTACTTTTGTTATTAAAAAAACAATTCTTTAAATAAATAGAGTCCCTTTGGAAATAGAGTCCCTCTGCCGTGGGTCGCCGGACCTCCGCCGGCCGGCCATTGACCGGCCACCCACCACCACCTACTTTTATTCATTATTAAAATATTACACTATTTAAATTCTATTATTAAAAAAAAAAAATTTAATGTAGAAAGAATGTTTTGGGCTTACTGATTGATGTGGACGGAAGTAGCTTCCACATATAATGAAGGATCTCACCAAGTGACTCTTGAATAAAAGTGACAAATAAAAATGGAAAAGAAAGAAACAAAAGTGGATTTGGGGAAGGAGATGGTGGTAGAAGGCAACACAATCATGAAGATTGATAAGCCAAGAGGAATCGCCACAATGGGAAGGAATCCATTGATAAGATTCAATAAGTTCTAATCCAAGAACTCAAAAGAGGAGACCTAGCTCACTCACATTTCTCATGAGAGAAATTCTACTTCATTCAAACTTCTTCAAATCAAATTACAAATATCTATTTAAAGTAAAACCCTAACTCTACATGGGCCATAAGTGACACAATTCTAGGCCCATATTGGACTTACATAACTAAAATTAATACAATTCAAATTGAAACAAACTAAAAATTATAACATATCAAATTAAACTAAAACAAAGTCATCCTAATTTATTAAAATGTGGATCTCTTCATGCTCTTCTTTGGCCCTCATCATTCCCTCCTTCTTGAAGAAAGTTCGACCACGAATTTAAGCTATGTTATACTCTCATGAAGAAAATATCCAAATCAACAAGTTAATGATATCCACCCGGATCAAAAGGAAATAGTGAAAAACCATTAAATATGCCAAATAGGTGAATCACAATTCCACCTTTTGCCTTCAACAATCCAACAAACTCATTTCTTAGGTAAGAAATTTTAAAAGTTGAGGGAAAATGATACTTCTTAAAGATGACATTAAGAACCAATTGTACCTTTCTTGAATTGAATTTGGTGACGAGTGAGAAATCACTTTGTTTTTGCCAAGGCTCCAAAATAAGTCGACTCTTATGAATATTCTCCTCATTACAAACCAATGATGATTCTCTTTGAAACAAGACAAGTTCAATGGTGGACTTGCAAACATCCATTGGAGGAACAATCAATACTTCATTCACCTCATTCTCTTGTTGTAAGACCCAAGATTTCGTTGTAAAGTTGGTTTAAGGAATATTAGGGTTCCGATGTGTTCGTATTGTGAAACATCGTGTATTTATTAGGAATTTGCTGTAATCGAGTCTGTTTTGTGTTCGTGCACTGTAATTGTACAGACTTTTGTCTTGTGATCCTGTTGCTTGAATAAGAAGTTATTTGTGGTTTCAGAATAACGAGTTTTGGATTATTCTTGTTTTTGGAAAAACGAGTAGGATTTTACCCGCGGATAGAAAATCTTACTGCGTCTGTTTTAAGTGAGGTTTCGGATGGGAGTTTTATATATCTGCGTGAGTTAGGATATATTCTGAGAATAATTTTCTAAGGTATGGAAGAAAATTACAGTCGCGGAAAAAGATTCGGCGATAAGTTTTGGAAATGTTAAACGTTAGACGTTCTTTCCGTAGGTTTTAGGTTTTTGTGGTTTACGTTCGTCGCGTCGCGCGAGAGCTGAATACGAGACTTGTTATGGATGAGTTGATGATATCTTGTGATTTCTCATAAAGCAAATTGATCCAATGGCTAGGGTTTAAGCTTGGACTTTTGACTTTGATCCAAGGGTGGATTGGCTATCAAGAGCCTTGACATAGTAAGGAGGTTTGGTGACTTTGGTCACTTAGAAAACATCACATAATCATCTCATTCTTTCTCTCTTTCACGTGGAACTCCATTTCTTTCTTTCCAACCTTCACAAATTTTCCTTTCTTCACCATTTCACTCCATTTCAAGCTTGGAAGCTTTGAGGAAAATTGTAGAGAATCACTTTCTAAAGGTAACCCTCTCTTCTCATCTCTTAGGTTGATAGACTTATAGAGTTTAGGAGTTTTTGGGTTTATGTTCTCATGAGGGTTTGTTAGGAAATGTTACTTTACATGGTTTTTGTTTCATGAATGATGTTCATGAGGTTTAGGGAAGCATGTGTAGGCTTTGTTATGTTTGTTTTCCATGAGTTGGTGAAAAATCTCATGAGAAAAGTTAGGGTTTTGGATTGGTTATGTATTGATCAATAACATGAGGTTAAGTTGTAAGGTTTTGAAAAGAAAAGTTGTCTTTGAACCTTTGGGCAAAAGGGAAATGCGTTGTATGGTTTTGTTTTAGAAAATCCGATGAAAAATATTTTGGGGTTTATGAAAATATTTCCTAAGTGTTTTGAGCAGTGTTTTTGGGGTCAAAGTGGTTTAAAACTCTTGTGACATGTGGAGTTGCTTTTACTTTGAAAACATGTTTGAAAATGATTACCGGACGGTTAAGGCCCGTAATAAAACTTGTGCTTGGATTTGGTTTTGATTTTGGAAATGAAAATCAAATAACTTGCACTCGAAGCAACCAACAAGCTTCGGAAAATGAATTGCTTGCTTATGAAAATGGTTTGCTTTTGTGCCTTGAAAAAATGTTGGGAACTAATAGAATCAAACTAGGCTTGGTAAGAAAAAGGTGGTGTGAGTTGCTGTCTTTTGCTGTCATGACAGGTGCAACTCGCTGAGCGAGTGTTTACTCGCCAGGGCGAGTGTCACAGGTCATGACAACACGCCAGGGCGAGCTCCAGAGCGAGTAAGACCAGTACTCACTGCCTTCACTCGCCAGCAACTCGCCAGGGCGAGCTCTGAGAGTTGAAATTTTGGATTCTGATTTCTAAACTTGGGTTTTTACTTTCTAATCCCTTTTTATTAATTTATGGAAGTGGCGGGGATTGGAAACGAGTTTTTCGGGTAATCGGAAAGTATGTGGCTTGTAACGCAAGAAAACGGCCATTTTGCATTTCAAATTATTTAAGACTTTGGCCTATTGTTTTGGGTCCTAAAAATAGTACAAATAACACATGGGGGTTGATCAATACGATAGTTTTTGGTATGGTATCCGAAAGAGTGAATTTTCCTTAGGAACCTTTAAGTTTTTGGGGTTCTTGGTTTAGTTTCAATACGATTGGTTGGGAAACAATGTATTGATGGTACGCTGCTTGTTTTAGGAAGCGCGTTGTGTTGTTTGGACGAGTTTTAATAAACGGAAGCTTGCCGAGGTAAGGGCTCCACTTTATTTCTGTCTTTCGAAATGGTTACGACATGCTTTGTTTTGCTGTGTATGCAATTGCTGTGTGCTTTGGCATGTTTGTACTTATGTATTCTCGTTGATGATAACGTGTTTATAAATATGTGTGCAATTTACATATGATTGAGAAAATGTATGTATGTTGAGATGCTTTGTACATAGGCTTTAGGCTATGTGATTGTTTGCATGAGCATATATGAATGCGTGCGTCAGATAGGACTACGCGAGGATTTTGTCTTGTGTGACTATCCCGTATATGCCGAAGAGAATATATGCCATGCATTTCATAGTTGCGTGCCTAGGTGTATGTCTGTGTGACTTGCCTTCGTACCGGGCGGTTGTCTGTGCGACTTCGCCAAATCCTACTGGATTTTATTGAGTTGGTGGTTGTCTTGTGTGACTCACCCGGTGTTATCCCACCGTGATTGTTTTGGTATTGTCTTGTGTGACTCTACCTGGTGTTATCCCACCAATAGTAGGAGGTGTTATCCCACCAGAGACCTACGCCTTCTATAGAGAGGTTGAATTCCGGAATTAAAATCATGCATGTGGCGAACCAGTGATCGGTTGTCACACCCATTGTAGAAGTCTGCATTAGGCTTGGTGATTTATTTATATAAGCCCGTTGGTGGGAATTACCCTTGAGATTAAGAGCTTTCTCTTGTGTTTGTGGAAATATTTGTTATGTGTACAATCTTTCGCACCGGTTATATATATATATACTTTTATTTTGTGGTGACCCTTTCTTTCATTTGCGGGCTCATCCCACCCCAGATGACGATGTAGGTCGAGAGGATGGTGTTGGCAGCTCTAGGCCATAGTGAGCTTGTGTTGAAGCTTAGAGTAGTTAGACTATGCGCCGGTGTGTTTTGTGCACCGTGCTTTTGGGTTAGCATAGAGTTTTCTAACTTGTTTTGAATACTTAGACTTGGACTGTAATTATTCAGGAATACACTTTGCTTGTCGAAGCACCTTATGGTAATGAGTTCTTTTGTATATTTAAATGCCGGCTCATTTAAAATCGTTTATGCGTAACTCTGATGTGTACAAAAAAAAAAAATTAAATATTTTTGCCTTTTCTGGCCTTTGAAAAACGGGCTGTTACAATTGGTATCAGAGCACGGCTTTAAATCTTCAAAGGGAAAGTGTATACTTGAGTCGTTAGTCCAGAGTCGGTTAGAACATAGCTAGAGTAGTGTCAGTTCTAGTGTTTGTTCTGTGTTGGGTTATGAGTTAGTAACCGTTGGATGAGATTTTCTGTTGAGACTCAGAAATGTTTGGATAAGGAATCTAATCAGAATTGGTATTGTGCAGAATAGAATGCCTCCAAGAAGGGCACCTACAGCACCTGTGACGGATAATGCTGATTTAAATCAGATGGCTTATGCCATGCATACGATGGCAGCGGCGGTGACTGCTCAGAGCCATGCTAAGGCGCAGAGGGATCTGGAAAAGCGCGAAAGAGAAATACTCGCTGTTGGATCTAGACTTCTTTCAAATTTCAACCACCAAACTCCTCCAAAGTTTAATGGGGAGGGAGGTCCGGAAACTGCTGATTTGTGGCTCCAATCTGTGGAGAGAATATTCGGGGCAATTCATTGTCCGAAAGGGGAAAAGGTAGTCTTAGCTACCTATCAGTTACTAGGGGGTTCTGAGTATTGGTGGAGGAACACCCGTATTATCATGGAGAATGGCCATGAGGAATTGAATTGGGAGAACTTCAAGAGGAGGTTTTTAGCCAAGTACTTTCCCGAGACTGCAAGGGAAAGGTATGGGGAGGAATTTCTGAGGTTGCGTCAGGGGGGCATGAATGTTGAAACATATGCCAAGAAGTTCGAATCACTATCCCGTTTCTTCCGCTTCTTTAGGGATGGGATAGATGAGGATTATATGTGTCGTCGTTTCCAAGATGGGCTGAGGTACGAACTGCAGGATTCGGTTGTGCCATTGGGTATCCGACAGTTTCAGGTCTTGGTAGAGAAGTGCCAAGAGGTAGAGGACATGAGGAATAAGCGGGTGAACCGCCAAGGAGGGTCTAGTGCCGGAGGACCAAGTCGTACCAATGATCGTGGTTCGACTCAGAATAGTGGGAGGCAAGGGAGTAAGCCGTATAACCGTCCTCAACACAGTAAAGGACCGGACAGATCGGTGAATCAGGGAACCCGGGGAAAATCTGATGGTGGTAAGGGGACTTGCTACAACTGTGGAGAAGCGGGGCATTTTTCAAATGAGTGCACGCAACCGAAGGGGGGAAGCGCTTGCTTCAATTGCAAGAAGCCGGGACACTTTGCTAGAGATTGCAGAGCCCCGAAGACTGGGCCGTCGGCAAATGTGGCACAAGGCTCACAGGGTGCCAGACCTGCGGCGAAGGCACGTGCTTACTGTATGGGCACTGAGTTGAGTGGGCAGGCTAGCAATGCCATCCACGAGAGCTGTCACATCGCATGTAATTCTTTAACTGCTTTGATTGACAAGGGGGCAACCCACTCATTCATATCTTTGGCATGTGCAAATCGTTTGAGTTTGAATGTTTCTGTTCTTCCGTTTGATTTGAATGTTTTGACTCCTGCTAAGGATTTGGTAGTGAATACTGCATGTTTGCATTGTTTAGTAGTAATCCAGAATAGGGATTTTCTGGTCAATTTGGTGTGTCTACCGCTCTTATCTCTCGAGATCATTCTTGGGATGGATTGGTTATCTTATCATTATGTTATTCTAGACTGTGCTCGGAAATTGGTTTTCTTTCCCGAGCCATGTGTGCGAAGGTACTTGTCTGCAAATCGGCTTTCTGTGGTTATGTGTAATGGAGAACCGGAGATAGTTTCACTTGCTAGCTTAGGAGTGACGTCGGAGATCCGAACTGAGGAAATTCGTGTGGTTCAGGATTTCCAAGATGTGTTTCCATCGGAGATTCCAGCTTTTCCTCCGTGTAGAGAGGTGGAATTCTTTATTGATTTGCAACCGGGTACGGGTCCGATTTCGGAATCAGCTTATCGGATGGCTCCAGCTGAGTTGGTAGAGTTGAAGAGTCAGATTGAGGACTTGTTAGAGAAGGGTTTCATAAGGCCTAGTGTGTCGCCTTGGGGAGCACCGGTCTTATTGGTTAAAAAAAAGGATGGTAAATCTCGTTTATGTGTGGATTATCGGAAGCTTAATAAGGTGACTATCAAGAACCGATATCCACTGCCGCGTATTGATGATCTGATGGATCAGTTGAGGGGAGCCTCAGTGTTTTCAAAGATTGACTTGAAATCTGGTTATCACCAGATAAGAGTGCGAGATGAGGATATTCAGAAAACGGCGTTTAGGACGCGGTATGGGCATTATGAGTTTTTGGTGATGCCGTTTGGAGTGACGAATGCACCTGCTATCTTTATGGCCTACATGAATCGGATATTCCACTCATTTTTTGACAAGTTTGTGGTGGTATTTATTGATGACATTCTAGTGTATTCGAAGAGTGAAGAGGAACATGTAGAGCATCTTCGTCTAGTATTGCAAGTTTTGCGGGAAAGTAAGCTGTATGCAAACCCGTCAAAGTGTGGCTTTTGGTTGGAAGAGGTGAATTTCCTTGGCCATGTTATATCAAAAGAGGGAATAGCCGTGGATCCAGCCAAGATTGATACGGTACTTTCATGGAAGCAGCCTCAAACAGTGACGGATGTGAGAAGTTTTGTTGGTTTGGCCGGTTATTACCGAAGGTTTATAGAAGGATTTGCTAGGATTGTGGCACCAATGACACAACTTACGCGAAAAGATCAACCTTTTGCTTGGACAGAGAAGTGTGAGTTGAGTTTCCAGTTATTGAAAGAACGGTTGACGACTTCACCAGTTTTGATGTTACCACAGTCGGAGGAACCGTATGAGGTTTATTGTGATGCTTCTCATCAAGGGTTGGGTTGTGTGTTGATGCAACACAAGAGAGCAGTAGCTTATGCGTCAAGGCAACTGAAAGTGCATGAAAAGAATTATCCTACGCACGATTTAGAGCTTGCGGCCGTTGTTTTTGCATTGAAGATTTGGAGACATCATCTTTATGGTTGCACTTTTGTCGTGTTTAGTGACCATAAAAGTCTTAAGTATTTGTTCGATCAGTAAGAGCTTAATATGCGACAGAGGAGATGGATGGAAACATTAAAGGATTTTGATTTCACCTTAGAATACCATCCGGGAAAGGCTAACGTGGTAGCCGATGCTTTGAGTAGAAAGAGTGTGTCGGTTTGTTCGGCACAAATGGCTAGCCAACAAGAGTTGTTGAGAGAGTTTCGTGACTTGCACCTAGAGGTAGAGTTTGCTTTAGGGAATATGAGACTGGGTATGATTACCATCTCGAACGGTTTATTGGAGGATATTGCTAATTGTCAAGATGACAAGTTTCTCATGGAGAAAAGAGCTTTGATTGTTCGAGGAACCAACCGAGATTTCAAGGTGGGATCGGACAACATCTTGAGGTGTCAAGGGAGAGTGTGTGTACCCGAAGCTATGGACTTGAGAAACACCATTCTAGGGGAGGCACACAAGAGTAAACTTAGTATACATCCCGGAGCAACAAAGATGTATCAAGACCTGAGGCATGATTTCTGGTGGCCGGGTATGAAAAAGGATGTGGCTGAGTATGTGGCGTCGTGTCTGACTTGTCAGAAGGCGAAGATTGAGCATCAGAGACCAGCAGGGATGCTGCAGTCATTAGACATTCCCGAGTGGAAGTGGGATAACATTTCTATGGATTTCATCACTGGTTTACCTAAGACCAGGAGGAAGCATGATTCCATTTGGGTGATAGTGGATCGTTTGACTAAATCCGCTCATTTTCTACCGGTAAGAACTACGGATACAGCGGCCAAGTTGACCGATATTTACATTGCTGAGATTGTGAGGTTACATGGGATTCCGTCAAGTATAGTGTCGGATCGAGACCCAAAGTTTACTTCACACTTTTGGAAGACTTTGCATGAGGCGTTAGGGACGAAACTGAGATTGAGTTCCGCCTACCATCCTCAGACAGATGGGCAGACCGAGAGAACAAATCAATCTTTAGAAGATTTGTTGAGAGCATGTGTATTGGATGATCGTGGAAGTTGGGATGATGTGTTACCTTTGATAGAATTCACATACAACAACAGTTTCCACGCGAGTATTGGAATGGCACCATACGAGGCTTTGTATGGGAGAAGATGTCAGACTCCTTTGTGTTGGTACCAAGATGGGGAAAGTATGATAGTAGAGCCGGAAATGGTACAACAGACGACGGACAAGGTCCGAAAGATAAGGGCAATGATGAAAGTTGCTCAAGATCGCCAGAAAAGTTATGCGGATAGGCGTCGGAGGCCTTTAGAGTTTGAGGAGGGGGATCACGTATTTCTCCGAGTTACACCAATAACTGGCGTTGGAAGGGCTTTGAAAGCGAAGAAGTTGACTCCAAAGTTTATAGGGCCTTATCAGATTTTGGAACGGATTGGGAAGGTAGCATACCGGATCGCGTTGCCACCGGTACTATCTTTGATACATGACGTGTTCCATGTGTCGCAATTGCGGAAATATACACCGGATCCATCACATGTGATCACACCAGATGACATCCAGCTGAGGGATAACTTGTCATTTGAAGTTCCGCCGATCAAGATTGCGGATAAGAAGATGAAGCGTCTGAGAACGAAAGAGATACCTTTGGTGAAGGTAATACGGAACGAAGCTACAGGAGATACCACCTGGGAACTCGAGAGTAAGATGAAAGAATTATACCCCAGTTTGTTTGACGATGTCTAAGTTTCGAGGACGAAACTTCCTTTAGGGGGGTAGTATTGTAAGACCCAAGATTTCGTTGTAAAGTTGGTTTAAGGAATATTAGGGTTCCGATGTGTTCGTGTTGTGAAACATCGTGTATTTATTAGGAAGTTGCTGTAATCGAGTCTGTTTTGTGCTCGTGCACTGTAATTGTACAGACTTTTGTCTTGTGATCCTGTTGCTTGAATAAGAAGTTATTTGTGGTTTCAGAATAACGAGTTTTGGATTATTCTTGTTTTTGGAAAAACGAGTAGGATTTTACCCGCGGATAGAAAATCTTACTGCGTCTGTTTTAAGTGAGGTTTCGGATGGGAGTTTTATATATCTGCGTGAGTTAGGATATATTCTGAGAATAATTTTCTAAGGTATGGAAGAAAATTACAGTCGCGGAAAAAGATTCGGCGATAAGTTTTGGAAATGTTAAACGTTAGACGTTCTTTCCGTAGGTTTTAGGTTTTTGTGGTTTACGTTCGTCGCGTCGCGCGAGAGCTGAATACGAGACTTGTTATGGATGAGTTGATGATATCTTGTGATTTCTCATAAAGCAAATTGATCCAATGGCTAGGGTTTAAGCTTGGACTTTTGACTTTGATCCAAGGGTGGATTGGCTATCAAGAGCCTTGACATAGTAAGGAGGTTTGGTGACTTTGGTCACTTAGAAAACATCACATAATCATCTCATTCTTTCTCTCTTTCACGTGGAACTCCATTTCTTTCTTTCCAACCTTCACAAATTTTCCTTTCTTCACCATTTCACTCCATTTCAAGCTTGGAAGCTTTGAGGAAAATTGTAGAGAATCACTTTCTAAAGGTAACCCTCTCTTCTCATCTCTTAGGTTGATAGACTTATAGAGTTTAGGAGTTTTTGGGTTTATGTTCTCATGAGGGTTTGTTAGGAAATGTTACTTTACATGGTTTTTGTTTCATGAATGATGTTCATGAGGTTTAGGGAAGCATGTGTAGGCTTTGTTATGTTTGTTTTCCATGAGTTGGTGAAAAATCTCATGAGAAAAGTTAGGGTTTTGGATTGGTTATGTATTGATCAATAACATGAGGTTAAGTTGTAAGGTTTTGAAAAGAAAAGTTGTCTTTGAACCTTTGGGCAAAAGGGAAATGCGTTGTATGGTTTTGTTTTAGAAAATCCGATGAAAAATATTTTGGGGTTTATGAAAATATTTCCTAAGTGTTTTGAGTAGTGTTTTTGGGGTCAA
Organism: Trifolium repens; assembly: GCA_030408175.1. NCBI lineage: Eukaryota > Viridiplantae > Streptophyta > Magnoliopsida > Fabales > Fabaceae > Trifolium > Trifolium repens. The sequence goes on along the minus strand of CP125845.1, from coordinate 30,937,544 downwards.
AGTGGTTTAAAACTCTTGTGACATGTGGAGTTGCTTTTACTTTGAAAACATGTTTGAAAATGATTACCGGACGGTTAAGGCCCGTAATAAAACTTGTGCTTGGATTTGGTTTTGATTTTGGAAATGAAAATCAAATAACTTGCACTCGAAGCAACCAACAAGCTTCGGAAAATGAATTGCTTGCTTATGAAAATGGTTTGCTTTTGTGCCTTGAAAAAATGTTGGGAACTAATAGAATCAAACTAGGCTTGGTAAGAAAAAGGTGGTGTGAGTTGCTGTCTTTTGCTGTCATGACAGGTGCAACTCGCTGAGCGAGTGTTTACTCGCCAGGGCGAGTGTCACAGGTCATGACAACACGCCAGGGCGAGCTCCAGAGCGAGTAAGACCAGTACTCACTGCCTTCACTCGCCAGCAACTCGCCAGGGCGAGCTCTGAGAGTTGAAATTTTGGATTCTGATTTCTAAACTTGGGTTTTTACTTTCTAATCCCTTTTTATTAATTTATGGAAGTGGCGGGGATTGGAAACGAGTTTTTCGGGTAATCGGAAAGTATGTGGCTTGTAACGCAAGAAAACGGCCATTTTGCATTTCAAATTATTTAAGACTTTGGCCTATTGTTTTGGGTCCTAAAAATAGTACAAATAACACATGGGGGTTGATCAATACGATAGTTTTTGGTATGGTATCCGAAAGAGTGAATTTTCCTTAGGAACCTTTAAGTTTTTGGGGTTCTTGGTTTAGTTTCAATACGATTGGTTGGGAAACAATGTATTGATGGTACGCTGCTTGTTTTAGGAAGCGCGTTGTGTTGTTTGGACGAGTTTTAATAAACGGAAGCTTGCCGAGGTAAGGGCTCCACTTTATTTCTGTCTTTCGAAATGGTTACGACATGCTTTGTTTTGCTGTGTATGCAATTGCTGTGTGCTTTGGCATGTTTGTACTTATGTATTCTCGTTGATGAGAACGTGTTTATAAATATGTGTGCAATTTACATATGATTGAGAAAATGTATGTATGTTGAGATGCTTTGTACATAGGCTTTAGGCTATGTGATTGTTTGCATGAGCATATATGAATGCGTGCGTCAGATAGGACTACACAAGGATTTTGTCTTGTGTGACTATCCCGTATATGCCGAAGAGAATATATGCCATGCATTTCATACTTGCGTGCCTAGGTGTATGTCTGTGTGACTTGCCTTCGTACCGGGCGGTTGTCTGTGCGACTTCGCCAAATCCTACTGGATTTTATTGAGTTGGTGGTTGTCTTGTGTGACTCACCCGGTGTTATCCCACCGTGATTGTTTTGGTATTGTCTTGTGTGACTCTACCTGGTGTTATCCCACCAATAGTAGGAGGTGTTATCCCACCAGAGACCTACGCCTTCTATAGAGAGGTTGAATTCCGGAATTAAAATCATGCATGTGGCGAACCAGTGATCGGTTGTCACACCCATTGTAGAAGTCTGCATTAGGCTTGGTGATTTATTTATATAAGCCCGTTGGTGGGAATTACCCTTGAGATTAAGAGCTTTCTTTTGTGTTTGTGGAAATATTTGTTATGTGTACAATCTTTCGCACCAGTTATATATATATATATATATATACTTTTATTTTGTGGTGACCCTTTCTTTCATTTGCGGGCTCATCCCACCCCAGATGACGATGTAGGTCGAGAGGATGGTGTTGGCAGCTCTAGGCCATAGTGAGCTTGTGTTGAAGCTTAGAGTAGTTAGACTATGCGCCGGTGTGTTTTGTGCACCGTGCTTTTGGGTTAGCATAGAGTTTTCTAACTTGTTTTGAATACTTAGACTTGGACTGTAATTATTCAGGAATACACTTTGCTTGTCGAAGCACCTTATGGTAATGAGTTCTTTTGTATATTTAAATGCCGGCTCATTTAAAATCGTTTATGCGTAACTCTGATGTGTACAAAAAAAAAAAAAAATTTATGCCTTTTCTGGCCTTTGAAAAACGGGCTGTTACACTTGTTTTACGAGACTTACAATTTGATTCTCATTTTCCTTAACTTCAATAAATTGTGAGAATTCCTCCTTTATAGTCACTTCTTCAATCTTCATTTTCTCTTTGTGTATGCATATTTTTTTCTCTTCCACTTTCTTCGTAAAGACACTCTCAAGTTTGCTTTCCTTCTTTTCATTCAATTTCTCCTTTTCTTTCAAAGCTAACTTCTCTACTTTTCTTGCAAACTTTTTATGCCCATTTTCGTAAAGATATTTCACATATTCCGGATCCAATACAAAATCTCTAATGTATCCATCATATGACATATCTCCCATCTCTTTTTCTTTATTGTGTTTTGCATAATTCCTATGTCTCTTCTCTTTTGCATACCCCGTATCCTCATTTTCAACATCTCTAAGTTTTCTTTCTTTTTCTCTAACTCTTCTTTCATACCTCCATTTCTCCTCATCATAATCTCTAAATCTTCTTTCTTTTTCTCTAACTCTTTTCTCATACATTCTTTCCATATCCTCATCATAACCTCTACCGCTTCTTTCTTTTTCTCTAACTCTTCTCTCATACCTCATTTCCTCCTCAACATAATCTCTAACACCAAATCTTACCATAATACAAAGATAGAAAAGTAAGAAAACAAAATGACCCTTCACTCAACTAAGTGTTTACACTCTTGAATTTGTCACTCAAATTTCACTCATTCTATGATGTACACTCTTCAATTTGTCCCTTTAAAGTCCTCTTTCAAGTTCTTAAAAAGGAACCTTACGAGAATCACAATCAATGAATCCAAACACAATGCAACAAATCCACCAAGGCTATCACACAAGAGTTTCAAGGAGGAAAACTCTAAGACAAAACTAGGAGAATTTCAAAGACAAACAAGAAAAAGATAAGCAAAGAATGAAACACTCAAACTAGGGAACAAAGGGACAACTCAAGAAAGATTAGAATTTAAAACTAAATGAAAAATGAGTAAGTTATCTAAAGATGTGAATGACACAATATGTGGAAGGTAAGGTACTAAAATCAAACTTGCAACTTCAAATAGAGGGAAAAATGATTGATTTATCACCATGAACAATTCTGAAATTTTGTTGTTGCAAAATGACTTTTTTTTCTATAAGTGCTTTTGTGTTAAAAGGCGCCTTTTTCTGTAACAGCCCTGGACCCCACCTCTCTGGTGGTCCCAGGCCTGGGTCACCCCCATAACTGTTACTCACGGCCTTCTCCACCCCCCTTGTGGAGTTTTTGCCCTCGTGGTGAATCGAACCATGTACCTGGAGCATAAGTACATGTTCAATGCATTCACCACTACCAATTGAGCTAGTAGCTCAATTGGTAGTAGTGATTGCATTGAACATGTATTTATCCCCAGGGTGCATGGTTCGAATCACTACGGAGGCAAAAACACTACAAGGGGGGTAGTGATTAAGCTGGTAACGAGCAGCGGGGCTTCAGCATCTGTGTGGCTGGTCGCCGGGCTGTTACAGTGCATAATCACTTTTTTTCGAAGCACTTTTCCTTTCAGATTTTTCTTAACATATTTGAATTCCTCTCGTTTTTCTAAGGAAGGTAGGCTTTGGAATTTTCAAAATCAGACATATATGGAAGAAATAACATCAAAAACAATTTTGCAAATGAAATTTTGGATCAAACAAGTTGCAAGTGAAAAAAAGAACCCAGATTTTTTACGAAATCAACAACTTTAAACTCGAAATTTCAACTAAAATGAAGCAAATAATCACCAAACTAAACCCTCCCACACATATTATAACACTTAGAAGTTAGAATCAACAAACAACTCAATATTTCACAAGATTTGGAACAAAATACTACAAAAAGAAAACTAAAGATTCAAATTAACTAAGAACATCAAGAACACAAAAAGACTTAAAATAGAAATTAAAGACATATATTACCACTTGATGACAAGCTCTGAATACCACATGATGTGGACGGAAATAGCTTCCACATATAATGAAGGATCTCACCAAGTGATTCTTGAATAAAAGTGACAAATAAAAATGGAAAAGAAAGAAACAAAGGTGGATTTGGGGAAGGAGATGGTGGTAGAAGGCGCCACAATCATGAAGATTGATAAGCCAAGTGGAATCGCCACAATGGGAAGGAATCTATTGATAAGATTCAATAAGTTTTAATCCAAGAACTCAAAAGAGGAGACTTAGCTCGGGTTTGGTTATTATGCATAAGTCATCCTTATGCACCATGCATAAGTTACTTAGTGCACCCCCCAAATTACTTGTGCACCCCCAAATTACTTATGCACCCCCTAAATTTCTCGCGCACCCCCAAATTTCTCATGCACCCCAAATTTCTCGCACACCCCCATATGACTTTTGCCCCCCAATTTTTTTTTCTTCTCCCCTCCACATTTCTATCCTAAACCATTTTGCTGTGGGAATGGTTTCAGAGATATGCACTCAAAAACCATTAAGTGCATAAGATGGTTTTGGAGTACAACCCTATAATTAGAATAGAAACTATAATTGTGGTTTAATGGTTTTGATTGTCTTATATGAGAAACCAAAATTATTGTTAAATGGTTTTAAATAATGATTATAATTGTACCAAAAAAATAAAAAATAATGATTATAATAAAAAACCATTAAACCATTTTGCTGTGGGAATGGTTTCAGATGGTTGTAATAAAAAACTATTAGGTGCATAAAATGGTTTTGGTGTACAACCCTATAATTAGAATAGAAACAATAATTGTGATTTAATGGTTTAGATTGTCTTATATGAGAAACCAAAATTATTGTTAAATGATTTTAAATAATGATTATAATTGTACCCAAAAAAAATTAAAAAAATAATGATTCTAATTATAGGTTGTACTTCAAAATCATCTTATGCACTTAATGGTTTTGGAGTGTATATATCTGAAATCATTCTCACAGCAAAATGGTTTAGGCTAGAAATGTGGGGGGACAAAAAAAAAATGGGGGCACAAGTCATCTAGGGGGTGCGTGAGAAATTTAGGGGGTGCACGAGAAACTTAGGGGGTGCACGAGAAATTTGAGGAGTGCACGAGAAATTTGGGGGTGCACGAGAAATTTGGCGGGTGCACAAGAAATTTGGGGGTGTGTGGGAAATTTGGGGTGTACGCTAGAAATTTGGGGGGTGTGAGATTAGGTGTGAGTGTGTGAGATGAGATTGACTAGGATTATTACATGTGGATGCTCAATCTAATGAGTGTTATTGACTTATGTACCATGGATAAGGATTACACTTATGTATAATAACTTCCCCCACTTAGCTCACTCACATTTCTCATGAGAGAAATTCTACTTCATTCAAACTTCTTCAAATCAGATTTCAAATATCTATTTAAAGTAAAACCCTAAATCTACATGGGTCATAAGTGACACAATTCTAGGCCCATATTGGACTCACATAACTAAAATTAATACAATTCAAATTGAAACAAACTAAAAATTATAACATATCAAATTAAACTAAAACAAAGTCATCATAATTTATTAAAATGTGGATCTCTTCATGCTCTTCTTTGGTCCTCATCACTGATGCTTGGGTTGGGCTTAGTGAAAAAATATATTTGGGTTGATTACACATCAATCCATTAATAAAAATAAAAATTATGTTTTAAAAATAATAAATAATCTGTTTTAATAGTCAATTAATATATATATATATATATATATATATCAAATAGTCTAGGCTAGAATTTCATTTAATAAATATATTTTTTAAGAATTATTAATCAATTAAAAAAATGTTTTTAAAAAAATAAATTTTTTTATATAGTTTAACAAATGGATCGGATGGATATCCATCCATTAAAAATATCTTATTGGATGGATTGGATGGATTAAAATATCTAATGGATGGATTGGATTGGATATTTACCAAAAATATTTAGTGGATTCTAATGGATTAATGAATTATTTTGATCCATCCATTAACAATCCAATCCAAATTCATCCATTTTGACACCCCTAATTTATATAGTTGTTGAATGTTTATTTGGAAGAAGAGAAAAAAGGTAGGGTTGAAGAGAGATGAAAATTGAAAAACAATTGAAACAAAGAAAGAAACAATTATGAATTGAAGGGGATGGAAATGGGAACAAAAAGAAGAGGTTGTGAAAGACAGCTAGAGAGAGAGAGAAAAATAAAAACAGGAGTGTGAAAACATGTTGAGGAGATAGAAGCAAAACTAGGTGCCACGTCATTCGCTATGCTTCGTGAAAATTTAGTTCGCGATACTGTCATACCCTAATTTTGCCCCACTTCATTTTCACATTTTTTTTTCCATCTAGCCATTATTTTGCATTTTTCAGAAAAGTCAATTTTTGCATAAAGACTTATAAAAACATTTTTCTTTGCATAATTTGCATGACATGATCTCTTTTAATTAATTACTTTTTTTCATTTTGTTACTTGTAATCCAAGAAACCTTATTTCATTATCAAATGCACTCCATTTTTCAATTCAAATCCAATTCTATTTCATTCTCACTTCATTTCAAAATTATTGCATCATTTAAAAATTCAAAATTGCATTGTTGCATCATGGTTAATTATTTATTTTTTTGGTCCAAACATACCTTTTTGTTAGCCCAAATCCAAACAACAAAAATCATCCAAAAATGACACCACATCATCACCTCACTAGAAGCTTCTATTCTCCTCCACCTCACCACAAAAAAAATGCTAACCAAAGCACAATCAAAAACCTCATAAAAATATCCCAAATCAATTTCTCTAAAATACCCTTTCTTCTTCACCAATCCATGATCCACCTTACCAAAATCACAACTCAACAGTACCCATTTTTCACCATTTTCATCAAAAATAAAAAACTCACAAAACCTCATCAAAACTCAAAAACAAACCATCAAACATCTTCCAGAAGCAAGGATCAGCAACAAATCGAACCAAAATCCATCCCCATTGCTTGAAATTAGCTTGAAATGGCTAAAAGGAGATTGAGATCAAACAGACTTAATACCAATGTAATTAACTCGTTTTAACTCTTAAACTAACTCACTAACATCTAATCGTACTTTCTGGTTACTTGTTTTTATTTAATTCGTGTTTAATTTCATTTTGCCATTTTTGAGTTTTTGAGCTTTTTTAAGTTTCGTGTCGATCCGGTTTTATAAGACCCCAAGTGAGTAATCCAAGTTTGGGCCCAGGTTTGCTTTTCGCACCACCTCCCTTACTTTTTGCACCCCCTTTCCTGAACTTAATTTTAATTAACTTCCCAGCTTATTTCCAAAAGCACTTAAGTGGTTAATAGCTTATTTAAGCTACTTTAATCACTTTTTTATGCTTAAATTTTGTTTCCAATTACTTTAGCAATATTTTAGCTTTTTTAGCTTATTTTCTAGCGTTTTAGCTTAGTTAATGACTTTTTAGCTTATTTTCATAAGCACTTATTTGGTGCTTAAGCTTTTTAGCATACTGAACCATTTTGTTATGCTTAGATTATGTTTGATCTCTGATTGTCTCATTTGAGCTTTTATTTTTGCTTTCTAGCATTCATTTTAGCTTTTTAGCTTATTTAATCACTTTTTTACTTATTTTCATAAGCACTTATTTGGGGCTTGAGCTTTTTAGCTTATTGGACCATTTTGCTTTGCTTACATCTCAGTAATTTCCAGATTTAATTATTTCTTCTTTTAGCTTGTTCATTTAATCACTTTTAGCTTTTTAGCTTATTTATTTAATTACTTAATTGAGATTAACTTGCTTCTTTAAGTTTCTTTAATCATTTTGCTTATGCTAATAGCTCATGAACAGTACCTCTAATATTTCTAACTCCTTTTATCTTGCATTGATTTAATTTAGCATGTTTATGTTATTTAATTCATTGTACGTTACTTTAGTTTATGCATTTTATTTAATTGTGCATCATATCTACTCATGCTTGTTGCATTCATGCATTACTTAATTATGTCATATTAATTCATGCATATTTAATTAATTATTCGCACTCATGCATACTTAATTCAATTGCCGTCTTGTTATTTCAATTATTATTGTTGTAATTTATTACTTGTTTATTGCTTTCTTTTTCTCTTTTGATTTATTTCTTTAATCAAATTAAATAAAGATTTCCATAACAAATAAGGATGAAAAAGGGGGAATTTGGCATTTGCCTCTTTCCGCTCCGGATGACTTGGATCTTGGACATTTGACTAGTGATCGCAAGTTGTTCTCATCCTAATTGAGCGTTAAAATAAACCAACACTCGTCTTTTCCTTTGAAACATTTTCTTAATCAAGATTAATCAAGATTTTCATAATAACAAGGATGAAAAAGGGGGAATTTGGCATTTGCCTCTTTCCGCTCTGGATGACTTGGATCCTAGACATTTGACTAGTGATCGCAAGTCATTCTCATCCAAATCCAACGCTAAAATTAATCCCACACACTCAAACTTCTTTTCAGAAAACATGGATATACGCTTTATCCATTCCTCTGACACATACGAGCTTAAGCCTCTCTTTAGAGCATACAAGCATCGTTGTATCAGCGGAATGTGAAATAAGCAACATCTGTTAATCAACTTTTTTTACAATGGATACATGTTTTATCTACTCCTCTGACACATACACAGCTTAAGCTTCTTTTAAGAACATACAAGCGTCGTTGTATCAGCGGAATACGAAATAAACGTTACCCGTTAAAACCAACCAACCACACAAACATTTTTTATCAGAACTACGTGAGTTTTGAATTTCCCATTGCACCAGGGAATACGTAGGAGCGGGCTCCTACAACCGTCAAACTCAATAATAAAAAACCTTTTTTTGGAAATGAAGTAGAAACTAGCCAACGATAGAGCAATTTAATCCGAACCTGCGCAGACAACCTTAAACCACCTAAATGGTTCCCATCGAGTACGATGGATGCGAGGGGTGCTAATACCTTCCTCTCGCGTAACCAACTCCCGAACCCGCCATGGTTCTTCAACCATGTAAATAAAGGTTTTCGTGATATTTTCCTTTCCCCTTCCGGGATAAATAAACGTCAATGGCGACTTCATTGTTATATATGGAATTTTTCCAGCCCGCTACAGATACTAAGCATTTCTCTTTGTAAAATTTATAATAGTATCGATCATTTGTCCACGGTGGACCACTTTAAAAATATATAAGCCATAAACATGACCAACTATACTACAAATATTTTACATGAATTAAAATTTGGAAATAAAGTCATAGATCTCCCGGTTCAAGTATTCCGCTTACCTTGATTCTATCCCAGTTCCAAAATATAAGAATTCATTGATCATTATGTATGTCAATGCATAATTTTGATTATGAATATCTTTAATTGTCTATTAGTAAAAATTATAGAAATTTAATACTTTGAAAATATTCATCGAAACAAATCAAACAAGATCTTATATTATAATATTTACATTTATATACTTTTAGAAAAATACGGTCAAAACAAAATATATAAATAGTACATTTAGTCAAAATAGTTCTTATAAAATGGGAATAAAATTGTATAAAACAACAAAACGTCCAAGTTAATAAATAAATGAAATACAGTAGTACTACCAAGTACGTATTGGTAGTAAGAATTAGTGAATTACACCAGATTTTTCGAGTTGATTTAAATTTAATTTATCAGATTTTTTTTTGTCATATAATTTAGTGGTCGGAAATTCCACATTTAAGGTGAATAAGTGAAATGATTGAGGTTTAAACCCCGACCCAATTCATATATAATGCAATGTTCTACCAACTGAGCTAAGTTCATGAGACTATCAGATTCTTAATTTGGAGTATGAATCTCTATTATATACATTACGAGATTCCCACAGAGCTTTCTCGTGCACTCTCAGTAGTAACCGCTTATGTTGCATTCAATAGAGCTTCTTTTGCTTAGGTGTCATTTAGAGTTTTTACCTTAAAGTATGTTGTTTGAATCTCACTGGCAACAATAATTGAATTTTTACAATATTTTATAGAAAACTAACTTTCTTTTTGTAGAGAAAATTGCCTTATAATTACTAACAAATGTATGTTGTTCGAATCTCATTGACAACAATAATTGAATTTTTATAATTTTTTTTTTTTTTGTAAAAACTCATTTAAATATTATATTTTTTTGTTTTCTTTTTGTAGAAACATTTTCAAATATTATATTTTTTTTTAAACTCTCAAATATATATATTTTTTTTGTGAAAACTCTCTCAAATATTATATACTATAATTCTTTTAGAAACTCTTTTTTTTAGAAACTCTCATAAATATATTTTTTTCTATAGAAACTCTCAAATATTATATATATATATGGGGAGGGATCAAATTACACCGGTGTAACATTTGAGAAATGTTACATCGCTCAATAACGCTTTAACGAATTCAAATTTTACAAAATTCACCATTGGATTGAAAGTTTATATCATATAGATCATCTATGTTGAGTTTTACAAAAATCTAAAATCGTTTGGTTTGTTTTTGAGACACATCAAAATTAACGGTTTATGCGTTTTTATTGAATACCGTTAATCTTTATGTGTATCAAAAACATGTCAAACAATTTTAGATTTTTGTAAAATTCAACATAGATGATCTACACGATATAAACTTTAAATCAAACGGTGAATTTTGTAAAATTTGAATCCGTTAAAGCGTTATTGAGCGGTGTAACATTACTCAAATGTTACACCAGTGTAATTTGATCCCTCCCCTATATATATATATATACACTTTTTTTTTTGGTAAACAAAATGTATCATCCGTGCGCAACTGCATAGATTAATCCATTCGATTTAACTGAAATCTATTTAAGGGATTGACCTCTCCTAAGACATAATTCTCCATATGCACCGGTCTGGATCGATCTCAAGACCAAATGGTTAAGGGACCTAAATATCTACCACTTGTGCGATATTATCTTGGTACATTTTTAATATTTTAATTTTGTGAAATGAAGGAACACTTATATTTATATTATTTTGAAACAAATTTAAATAAGAAACTACACTATTTTTTTCATGGATAAGATCACTCGGAGAATTGAAGTCTTGAAACCAAAAAATAGCTTATAACATATTTGTAAACTTTTTTTTTTATGTAAAAACATTTTATTTTATTTTGAAGAAAAAATTATATTCATTAGAGACAAAAACAAAATAGAAGATTTTGAGAGAGGGAGAGAGAGAGAGAGAGAGAGAGAAAGAGAGAGAGAGAGAGAGAGAGCGAGAGAGAGAGAGAGAGAGAGAAACTCTCGGTGTTGGAGAATGAGAAAGGACAAGTACTTCCCACCCCACTATTAAAAATACACATTGACGAATTAAAATTTGAATTCCAACTGCGAGAATTATCCTTATTTTCATATTTTATCATGGGGAAAATTTATTGTAACATCCCAGATTAATTAATAGAAGGTTATTAATTAAAAGAGCATTATTGGAAATTATTTTAGAAATTGTGAGCTAGTGTGGAGAAATAATTGATTTACACTAGTAAATAGGTTGTGAAGTGGAAGAACCAAGTGGGACCCACGTTTGTACTACTTAAGCTCAAGACTTGGGTGTAAACCATTCATTCTGTTTTCACTTCCTGAAGCATCAGGCCAAGTAAAAACCCCTTTCCTCTTGCTCTCTCTCTCTCTTGGCCGAACCAACAACAACAACACACACTTCTCAGCTTCAATCTTTGATATTAGAGGCAAAATCCACATGCAAGAAGAGTTTTAGAATCCTCTTAGCATAAGCTTCAAATTAAGGTATGATTTGAATCAATTCCCCATTCTTTTCCTTCTTAAATTCGTGCTCCCTCTTTAAACCCAATCTGGTTCTGTTTTGCATGTGTTTGGGAATGGCCTTGTGGTGCTGTGAGTGTTGTGGTAAGGACGGGGAAGTGAAGAAATTAGTGTTCAAGTGCTGGTGCAAAAGAATCAGTTTGGAGTCAAGAGAAACAAGAGAAAGATTGGAAATTTCAAGTCAGTTCTGGAGTGAGGGATTCGTAGCTGTAGCAGAGCCTAGAAACCAGTTTAAAGCTTCAATTACCAGGTGGGTTCTTAGGATAGTTTAGTTAGTTTACCCAATTTATGAATTTGCATGTTAACTTAGGAAAATTAGGAAATGTTGTGTGAGGGAAATTAACTCCCAAATTTCCCTCCATTCTATTTTAAAATTATGTATGTTATCTTGCTGCACTGGTTAAATGAGGATTGTAGGTGTTATTCCTGAAAAAAACTATGATTTTAGCAAAACAGGGTAACTTCTGTATGAACTCGCTATGTCGAGCATGCTGGCGAGTATAATGTCGAGCATGCTGGCGAGTATCATGTCGAGCATGCTGGCGAATATCAAGGCGAGCTCGTACAGAACTGATCTATATTTTTAATTTCTAAACAAAGTCTCATACACTCGTTTTACATCCTCATCAGAGTCAGATAGTTTGCAGTAATATAATTAAGATAACGTCGAACAGAATGTTAATCACAGATTATCATTAGGGCATAACTTAGCATTTGATTAGGTTGTATGCTCCCCGGGTCTTGGGAAATTATGGTAGTAAGAACTAAACTAGCATCAGTCAATTAGGTGCGATTGTGATGTCGCTTTATGGACTCCCAATGGGATAATCCATTAGGATACGTTATTGTGAGCTGCATGTCGTGACCGAATCGGTTGACGGATATGGTAGGCCTCTGAGACCTGCTCACCTCAGAGTGACCTCGTGATTAAAATGAATAAGAGTTTATTAATCCGTGTTACACCTTTACATTATGTTATTATGTTATGTTATGTTAGAACATAGTATGTTATGACTGATTTTTAGGAGCCCCCGGTGTAGTCACCATTAGGAGGGTAGTAGGACTCACTGAGGCTTAGTGGTCTCACCCCACTCCAAACCAATTTTTTTTTTAGGTAGACAGGTTAACTGGAGCAAGGACCAGGAAGGAGCTGAGCTTGGATCATCGCATTAGACGATTTTAGTCTTCCCTTGTTTTAGTTTATCTGTATATCTTTGATCTTATCCTATTTCCGCTGTATTGTTTAAGTTCATCAACTGATGTAAAGGATAATTTTTTTTGTGTATCTCGTTTAATTTATTATACTCAGATCCTTTTATTTATGTCTTGACTAAATATTCTAGATATTTTAGTTGGGGCGTTATATTTATTCAAAATTTTACCTAGCACGAAGAAACGTGATCTCCATGATGAAAAATGTATGTAAATCATAGTGAGAACTAAACACGAAAATTTAATTGAAATTCATTAAAAAAAATATAGAATTAACAACTATTTTTTGTTGATGAAGCCTTTATAGAATCATGTAATGGAGACAGAAGACAAATAGAAATATATATATATATATATATATATATATATATATATATATATATATAGAGAGAGAGAGAGAGAGAGAGAGAGAGAGAGAGAATTCTCTTAGTGGTGTAGAATAGGAAACGGTGAGCACTTTCCACCCGACTATTAAAAATACACATTCACTAATTAAATTTTGAATTCTGACTGCGGGAGTTATCCATATTTTCATATTTAATATTTTATCACGGAGATCATTTATTCAAAATTTTATTTAGCACGATAAAAAGTGATCCCTATGATGAAAAATTTATGTAGAAGATAGTGATAACTTAACACGAGAATTTTATTGATATTCATTAAAAAAATAGTATAGAATTAGCAACTATTTTATTGTTGATGGAGCCCCTATAGAGTCCTACGACAGAGACAGGAGAGAGAATCTCTCAGTAGTATATAATAGGAAACAGATAACACTTCTCACCTCACTATTAAAAATACACATTGACTAATTAAAATTTGAATTTCAACTAAAGGAGTTTTTTCATATTATGGGGAATGGATCCCCTCCTGTTGTGTCTCTCCAGTCATCTCTCCAGTTTCTAATCTAATGGTTGAGAAACATCACAACAAAAAATAATAAAAAAAGGCACTTTGAAGAGAGAGAAAAGGAACACAGAGGATACTTAGATGAAATTTTAGCGGGAATTTTACAACTTCCCTGTTCAACTTCCAACTTTCACCATATGTAGCTTTTCAACTACACATTTTCATTGCTTCTCATCCTTGGATTTTCACCTCCTCTTCTTCAAGTAGCTCCATATCATCAACAGCAAAACACAACGTGCCCACACCATTGTCATTGTGTGTGTCTACAACTACAAGGTTAATTTCTTTTCTTTCTTTTTTGACTAATACAAGGTTAGTTTTTGTTTTCCTAATTATGAATGGGTAAAAATATATTACAAATAGTCATTAATTAATATGTAATGAATGGATTATGAGTATATGGCTTTAAAGCTTTTCTGTTTTTGCATTAGTGGACATTAACATATAAAAAAACACATTATATTTAATTGAAACTAGGTAATTACAATAGTTCAAGACAAAACCGATGTCTCGACATGGTAGTTAAAAACTACTATAGGCATCATACAAAACTAGTATATATTTTGTTTTGATTTTCATACAGTACTCTCAATAAAATGCAGGATTTTTTTATTTTATAGAAAATGGAAGAAGATTGGAAACCGAAGTTGGAAATGATGTTTGATAGTATTGAAGATGCTTGGAAATTTTGGGATGATTATGGCGGAAAAGTTGGATTTAGTGTGAGGAAACGATATTCAAACAAGAACAAATATGGCATAATTACTTCTTATAGGTTTGTTTGTTCTAAAGAAGGTTTGAGAAAACCAGATAAACGAGATTATAAAACAATTAATCCAAGGCTGGAGACCAGGACAAATTGTCAAGCAAGGTTGGGCATAAAAAATATGGGTGGAAAATTTATGGTGGTTGATTTTGTGGAGGAACATAACCATGATTTACAACTTCCAGAAACAACTCATATGTTGCCATCTCAAAGAAAAATCTCCCAAATTCAATGTCAACAAATTGATCTAGCTGATGATGCTGGACTACAACAAAGAAAGTCATTTGACTTGATGAGTAAAGAAGTGGGAGGAAGAACTAACTTGGGATTTACCCGTCTTGATCAAAAGAACTATCTCCGAAAAAAGAGGGCGAGGAGTATGGAACATGGGGACGTTGGTTATTTATTGCAATTCTTCCAAAAAAAGTTGGTGGAAAATCCAACTTTCTATCATGCATATCAAATGGATGATGAAGATCAAATCTCCAATGTGTTTTGGGCAGATGCATGTATGCTTATTGATTATGAATGTTTTGGTGATGTGATTTCTATTGATTCAACATATTGCACAAATAGTTCAGATAGACCGCTAGCAATATTCTCGGGATTTAACCACCATCGAAAAGCAGTGATTTTTGGGGCTGCATTGTTGTATGACGAAACAACGGAGTCATACAAATGGCTCTTTGAGACATTTTTAGAGACTCATAAGAAGAAAATGCCTCAAACAGTTTTTACTGATCAAGCTCAAGCAATGGCAAAAGCGTTGGGTGAGGTTATGCCTGGAGCTTACCATGGCTTATGTACGTGGCACTTGATGCAAAATGCCATCAAACGCTGTGGCAATTTAATGAAAGGTGGAACTTGTTTTCTTAGTGATTTGAATAAGTGCATGTATGGTTATGAAAATGAAGAACAATTTGAAGAAGGCTGGAGTACTTTCCTTGTGAAGTATGATGCAAAGGAAAGTGATTGGTTGCAAAGATTATACACTTTAAAGGAGAAATGGGCATCATGTTACATGAATAAGGTTTTTACATTAGGAATGCGAAGTACTCAACTTAGTGAAAGTGTGAATGCAGATATTAAAAGTTTTATGAATGTCAAGCTGGATATTATCAAATTTTTTAAGCATTTTGAAGATGTTGTAGAAGAAAAGTGGAAAAACGAATTGAAGTGTGAATATGAAGCACGACAAAAGATTCCAAGACTAAAGAACTCATATTCGAGTATCTTGCAGCAAGTGTCTAAGGTTTATACTCCCTCTATTTTTGATAAATTTCAACACGAGTATGAGTTGTTTGAAGCATGTTTTGTTAAAAGCATTAACATACAATCACCCTTAGTTGACTGTGTTATTGCCATGGAGAGTGATTTGGAAGAGTGGAGAGTGTCATTTGATTTGGATAAGAATTCTATTTTTTGCTCTTGTCACAAGTTTGAGAGTTTTGGCATACTTTGTTGTCATTGTCTAAGATTATTTATTCATATGAATGTCAAATTAGTGCCTGAACAATATATCTTAAAAAGGTGGACAAAGTTAGCAAGAGGTCAGACTTTATCTAATATTGGTGTTAGTAATGTGGTAGAAGATGTTGATCTATCCCCAACACAACGCTACAATATTATTTGCCCCCGCCTTATTAGGATAGCCATTGAAGCATGTAGAAGTCCAGAAACGTTCACACTCCTTTGCAAAGTTGCTAATAAATTGAATAGGCACATGCTTGAGTTTCAAAACAATCCAACAAGTATTTGTGAAGTGAATGAATTTATTGCTAGAGTTAAAGAGATCGGAAGTAGCAATGTTGGTTCGTCAAAAGCAACAGGTTTCAAAAAGAGAGAAGGAAGAGGGGGTACAAAACGTTTAAAAGCTTGGCCAGAGCGCGAACTTTCCAAAAGCAAGAAAAAGGGTGGACCGAAAGCTTCAAAAGTTCAGGTATTATTAAATTATTGAATATATCTACATTTTCTACATATATCTACATTTTCTATTCTTTTTTTTTTGATAAGTTACATTTTCTATTCTTTAATGACATGCAGAACAATAGAAAGCAGACACAAGACCAACTCATCAAAAAAGATAAAAATTATGATGAATGTGATTCACAAAGTCAAGTCCAATATGAGGTTCCTAACACAATTGCGCCTATTTGCCTCAATCATGTAGACAGTGTACCATCCATGGTAAGCCAATATCATTATGATTATGTGAAGGAAAGCAATTACACTTTTGTGCAGGCAAACAATAACACTTTAAGTCAATTTGGTGTCACTAGTTTTACTAGCTTGTTGATGGTAAGTCAATTTGGTTTCACTACTTTAATTCACTTTTTTATTAAGTTGATTTATGTTGTAAATATTGTATAATTATTATTATTGAATTTATCCAAGTTTACTTAGCCTATTAGTTAGGCCCATTAGGTATAGCATAGTCTATTTAAACTCCTCAACAATTGTACTCAGATTTATTCTATTCAATTCTAATATTACATCTATTTCATTAAATCTAACATGGTATCATGAGCTCCCGATTTTTGGGACACGCTTTCGCATAAACCCCAGCCGCCATTGATGCAATTTGTTTTTTCGTTTTTTCTTCCCATTCTTGTTCTTCACTTTTCCTTTGAAATCTGTCCGTGTTGTTTTTCATACTTCCAGTGAACGTATCAAAACTTCCAATATACCATCTTAACCGCCTTAAAATTCCAAGTCCAACGCCGAAACAACCACCGCAAAAAACCACCTCACGCGCCGCTTAAGCATAGGCGCGTGACAACCATTCGCATCGCCGTCCCTAGCGCGTGTTGTCCACGCGCCGCCCTATGGACCTCCGTTCTTGACAATTTTTGTGTCAGTTTTCTCGTCTCGACTTCCTCTTTCAGTTGGTGTGCTCAAAACAATTTTCTGAAATACTCGAAATTTGGGTATTTTTTCGATAGTTAACCTTATTTCGTTACTCTGGTTATTTTGCTTCAATGACGAATATTAATGATCCTCCACCTCCTCCACCCCCACCTCCACCTCGGGTTATACCACCTCCTTTTAATGCTAAGGATTTCGTCATTCAAAAAGGTTATTGGCTTAATGGCGAAAAAAATTATTTTCAATGGTCTTAATTAATTCGTCAGACATTGAAAGGTTGTGATATGATTGACCATCTTGATGGTGATCCTCCTCTGGTCACTGCTCCTAATTTCTCTTCTTGGGATAAAGATGATTCTGTTATTATTACGTGGCTTTGGAACTCCATATCTCCATAAATTAGTAGGAATTGCATGTTTTTGTCTACCGCACGAGCAATTTGGGATTACCTCAATTGCAGTTATTCTATGAAACAAGACATGTCTGCTTGTTATGACTTAAAGAGGAAAATTTTCAACACCAAGCAAGGAAATCTTCCGGTCACCGAATATTTTGGGGTTCTCAATTCTCTTTGGATTGAGCTTGATCAATACCAAAAATTGAAGATGGAGTGCAGTCAAGACACTATCATTCTGAATGCTGTAATTAAGAGAGATAGAATATTTGATTTCTTGGCAGGTCTAAATGTTGAGTTTGACCCCATTCGAGTACAGATTTTGGGAAAGGAAAAACTCCCCAATCTTACTGAAGTTTTTTACACCGTTCGCAGTGAAGAAACTCGCCGTCATGCTATGCTTAGCGAGCACCCTCCTGATGTGTCAGCACTCGCCGCCGGCAAATGACCACAACCATATTCACCCATATTCTATTGTGAGCACTGCAACAAGCCTTGGCATAGAAAGAAAGATTGTTTCAAACTACATGGAAAAGAACAGGTTCTTAGCCGAGGAGGAGGCCCTCGGAATCTGCAGCAGAATCAGGCACATGTTGCAACGGGAGGAACTGACTCGTCCTCTTTTAGGCAGAATGATGTGGAACGTCTACAGTCTCTTCTTGCCTCCATTAGTAAGCCTTCTGGATCCGGGTCTTTAGCAATTACTGGTAAGAATATGAACTGCCGATCCTTTACTGTTTGTGATGTTATCCCTAAAAATGATTGGATTCTTGACTCTGGGGCTACTAATCATATGACATTTGATTCGACTTTACTATCCTCCTATACATCACCTTCGAGTATTCCTTATATCACTGTTGCTGATGGCTCCCATGCTCGTGTTGTTGGCATTGGAAATATTGACCTACAACCTTCACTCAACTTGCAATCTGTGCTTCATGTTCCTACACTTTCCAACAATTTAATTTCCATCCATCAGCTTACTCGTGATCGAAATTGTAAAGCAACCTTTTTTGCTTCTCATTGTGTTTTTCAGGACTTGAACTCGGGACAGACGATTGGAATTGCTAAAGAAAAGGAAGGGTTATACTACTTCTCTGATGAGCCAGGTGGTCCAAGGCTATTGTCATCCTTTCTCCGGTCTGAATCTTCCTCTTCTGCCTCACAAATTTGGCTTCAACACAAGCGTCTTGGTCATCCCCCATTTTCCTTAATTAAGTCTATGTATCCTGATTTGTTTTTACGACATTCTGTTGAGTCATTTAAGTGTGATGTTTGCGAGTTAGCAGAACATCACCGTGTTTCTTTTTCTCCTAGTTTTAATAAAAGTTTTGAACCATTTAATATTATTCATTCTGATGTTTGGGGACCTGCCCCTACCTCTAATGTTTCTGGTGCAAAATGGTTTGTTTCTTTTATTGATGATTGTACTCGATTAACTTGGGTGTTTTTGATGAATACTAAATCAGAAGTACCACAACTATTTATTCAATTTTATAATATGGTCAAAACACAATTTGGAAAAGGTTTAAAAAGACTTCGTTCAGACAATGGTAAAGAATATGTCAATCATACTTTTTCTGACTTCACCAGTAAACATGGCATAATCCATGAATTCACATGTGTCGACACCCCTCAACAAAATGGAGTCGCAGAAAGAAAACACCGACATTTACTTGAAGTTGCTAGATGCCTTATGTTTCAAATGTCTGTTCCCTATTCATATTGGGGAGAGGCAGTTCTTACTGCTGTCTATCTCATTAATCGAGTCATATCTCGTGTTTTAGGTAATACTAATCCTATTAAATCTATGCTCTCACATTTTCCTTCTGCTCCTATATTACAGAATCTTAAGACCATGTGTTTGGTTGTGTTGCTTTTGTTCATGTTCATAAACAATATCGCAACAAGTTGGATCCTCGTGCAATCAGGTGCATCTTTCTAGGTTATGCACCTAACAAAACAGGGTACAAATGTTATCATCCTCCCAGTCGAAAATTTTTTGTCTCCAAAGATGTCACTTTTCATGAGAATGTGTCGTATTTTACTCGTCCTCAGTCTTAGGGGGAGAACGTAAATGACTTAGAGTCCGAGTCCGAGTTTCTAGTCCTGGGTCCTAGCCTTCCTAGAACACATGTTCATGCACCCACTTCTGTTTTAGAGGAATCAACACCTTCAGCACCAATTCAGGAGTATCAGAGAAGAAGTAAACCCGCCCCGCTCCAACAGCAAACTCAATCGTCTGAACCAGTGGTAAGTATTGAAAATGACCATCCTAATGATAATTTTCATTTATCTGATACTTGTGATACTAACCCGAATGATGTACCTCTTGCTTTGGGAAGAAAAAAGAGAACATGTCCATCCATATATAGACGTCCTACTTCTAATTTTGTGTCTTCTAAACAACTTTCACCACAATATGAAGATCCTATGAAGTTAAGTTATGATAATCAATCGGTCTTTACTGAAAGAAGTGGTGAAGACGGGATTACCAATAGAACAATTCAGTCAACTTACTTGCAAGCTTCGAATGATTGATATTCATTCATCAGCTTGAGGGGGAGTGTTGTAAATATTGTATAATTATTATTATTGAATTTATCCAAGTTTACTTAGCCTATTAGTTAGGCCCATTAGGTATAGCATAGTCTATTTAAACTCCTCAACAATTGTACTTAGATTTATTCTATTCAATTCTAATATTACATCTATTTCATTAAATCTAACAATTTATTTTCATATGTATATTTAAATCAAATTTTTGACTTATATCTTTGCAAATTATAGGAAAATTTGGATGAGGATATCACAACATTGACCGATTCATAAGGATGTGAAGCAAATATATTTTGGATTGTGCTTAATTTTGGTTATGAATTTAGCAACAATTATGCAGAAACTTTGTTAGATATATTGACTCTAATTATGCGGCAAGTATTTGGAATGTTTTGGTTATGAATGTAGTAACAATTATGCAGAAACTCTTTTAGATATAGTGACTCTAATTATGTAGCAAGTATTTGGAATTGTACGTAAGTCTGGTTATGAATGTAGCAATTATGCAGCAACACTAATTATGCAGCAACTATGTGAGTCCTTGTACTTAATTTTTGTTATGAATGGTGGCCAATTATGCAGCAACAATGACACAATTATGAATGTGAAATGTTATGAGATACACATGGTTCATTTAGTGTTGTGATTATGGTATTTGGTTCATGACATATATGCACAATATGCACCATATCAGAGATGAAACATTACAATATCTGAAACATAACAGCACAAGAAAAAAACCAGAAAACATCACCAACAAGTGTCAAAGTATTATGAGAATAACATCATTTTATTAATTCAATTAGAAATCATTACATAGTAGTAGCCTCAAGTAAACCCATAAACTCCTTTTACAAGTACAACCATTGACCCAATGCTACAACAACAATGACAAATTTTACAATCCCTAATTTCAGAACAATTTCAAGTACAAAAACTCAGCAATTACACCATTGGACTATGTCAACAAATTTCAAGTGACCGGAGATTCTATTGCATCGTCGTTCTACGAAAAATAGGGCTCGAACCATCCCCGTTCTATTGCCGTTGGCATCTTGAACTCGTACAACATCGTCGTCGTTCCATCGCTATTCAACCATCACTATTCTTCTGTTTATTCACCGACGTTGTCAGTGACGAGTTTGGATAGGGATAAGGCGGTGGAGAAGTGGTGGTGCGGTGGGTGGGACGCGGTGGAGATTTCAGAAAAGTTGGTGAAGTGCGATACGGTGGAGAAAGTTTATGTCGTGTTTCTCTCTTGGGTTCACTTTCTCTCTCCTTTTAATTACCTTCTTTTCTCTCTGCCGTTAGATTAATCCAAAGGCTTAAATAGCCACAGGAGGGACAACAAGAGACAAATAACAGGAGAGGATCCATATCCCATATTATGTGTCCATCTCATTTTCATTAGATTACATATGGCTTATGAAATCTATGGAAAATCTAAAATAAATTAATAAAATTTTGATTTTTATAATTTATGCTATTTTAAACTTTTCATAACATTCGTTCGAACTTTTTTAAGAACCTTAATTTATTAATGTGAGTGGAGAGATTCACACATAAGTTTTCCCATTTGACGCTCACGCGTGAAGATTGCTTCTTTATGGTAGGTGAAAAGAAATTTGTTGAGAATAGAAACAGGGTCAAAATATGTTAATATTCATTTAAAAATAGTATACAATATACAATTATTTTTTGTTGATGAAGTCCTACATAGTCATGTGTTAAAGATATATCGTATTTTCATACTCAAATAAACTAAAAGAAATCAATTTCCTAGACAATTGAAAAAACGTATATAACTTTCTAAATGATATAAAATGAAAAAAAGACATAGACAACCTTCAAAAGAAAAAATAACACATGAAAATAAATATTATTGAAATAAATAAAAATTATCCTGTGTTTGACAATGAACATAATGTAAATTTTCTATAAAGAGTGGGCTCGAGTTGAAAAATAAAAAAAAAATGGTATATTTTAATTTTATGGGTACGGTCCCAAAAAAATTTAAGGTCATAGAAAATCAAAACATATTTTACTTTGAGAATGAAGTTTATAATTATTTTATATTTATAGGATCAATATATAGTTTCGGGGATAAAGATGAGATAAATAATCAATCTCATAATACTGTAAAATGGGAAGCGAAGTAATACTTTTGATATCGCTTTATTCTGTAATATCATTAAATTTATATCATACAAAACCTATATCAATTTTACCTTAAAATTTTAAACTAAATTAATCAAATAATATATCAACGTCACGAGCTAAGATAATACTCCATCCGTCCCAATTTAAATGATACAGTTGACTATTGTGCACTATTCACATATTTTGTTTTGACCTTATTTTTCTACTAATAAACAAAAATAAATATTAGTATATAAGTTGTTGTTTGATTCGTCTCGATGAGTATTTTCAAAATATCAAATTTTTATAATTTTTACTATTATACAATTAAAAATATTTATCTTCAAAGTTATGCATCGGCATGCATGAAACAGTCAACTATGTCAATTAAATTGGGACGGAGGGAGTAATGAATTTGAAAAAAGTACTGCTGCGTAGGGGTTGTTTGTACTTTGTAATATTGGCTGTTTACTGTTGTGTTGTACTCCCTTCGTCCCATTTTAAATGACCTTTTTTTGACTTAGTGTACTATTCATTTAACCTGCTTTGACTTTATTTTTCTACTAATATATACATGCAAATATTAGCATATAAGACGTTGTTTGATTTGTCTCGACGAGTACTTTCAAAATATACCATTTTTATAATTTTTAATAATAGATAATTAGAGATATTAACGATTAAAGTTGTGTATTGGCAAATGTGTCAGTGGTCAAACAAGCCATTTATTTTTAGACAGAGGGAGTAATAATAAATATGCAGAGGTAAATGCATTTGGGAAACCTCTGCCCAATTTTGAGGTAAGTGTTTGTCTTTAGTGTGTTCCCTGCACGTGACCCTCTTTTTGTGTTCTTTTTCACTTTTCACCCTTTCTTTCCTTTCTCCATCTCCAATAACCTCTCTAGTCTACTCTCTAGTACTAGTACCAGTACCATAGCATTAGCATTTAGCACCACTACCACTCACCTTCCTCTTCAGTTCAGATCCCATCTCACTCACTCTAACCATTGATTAATGACTCCACAAACAACACCACTTTCACTCTTCACCCATAACCAAAACCAACCATGTCTCCCTTTCCCTTAACCATTACCCTCTCCTTCCTCATCCTCTTCCTACTCTTCCCCACATCCACACAAACATGCTCTTCCATCAATAACACAACTAAATTACACTCTTGCCCTCCATTCTCATCCACTCCACCTTTCCCATTCTCAACCTCACCAGGCTGTGGCCACCCTTCCTTCCAACTAACCTGCTCATCCCCTCACTCTTTCCTCACCATCAACAACCTCACTTTCTCAATCCTCTCTTTCAAACCCAACACTTCCTCAATCATCCTCTCCCCTCACAACAACAACAACAACAACAACACCACTTGTCCTTCAACATCTTCAATCCCAAACAAACCAATCAACTTCTCCAACACCCCATTCACACTCTCAGATGAAACATGTTCACGTCTCTCTGTTCTCCAACCTTGTTCACCACCAACTCACCCTAACTGCAGCCTTTGTCCATGGCAATGCAAAATCATCAAAAACGCAACTGAAATTTTCAATGATTGTAGATCCATGCATCATTCTGTTTCAGATTCTGAACCTAGTTGTCAAAGTGATGTTCTTAGTTACCTCAATGAAATTCTCACGTTAGGTATAGAAATTGAATGGGATCAAGCTTTAACACAAGACACTTACTTCACAAATTGCAAAGATTGCATCGACAAGAACGGTTTTTGTGGTTTCAATTCATCAGACCCGAATCAAAACTTCATTTGTTACCAATCGAAATCAACTTTTTCACCACCGTGGATTCGGAAAATGAAGCTTAACAAAATCGCGATTTTTGCTATTATTATAGCTTTCACTTCGTTGATTCTGTTTCTATCAGTTATCATTGCGATTCTCCGAGCAAGAAAGTTAAACACGACGGTGGAGGAAGATCCAACCACCGTATTCCTCCACAACCACCGCAACGCGAATCTTTTTCCACCGGTTTTCACCTACGACGAATTAAACACTTCCACTAACAACTTCGATCCGAAGCGAAAAATCGGCGACGGCGGATTCGGCTCTGTTTATCTCGGAAACCTCCGTGACGGAAAACTCGCCGCCGTGAAACATCTTCACCGGCAAAATCACACAGCGGCATTCTCATCAAAATCATTCTGCAACGAGATTCTCATTCTCTCATCAATCGATCATCCAAATCTCGTTAAACTTCACGGTTACTGTAGCGATCCAAGAGGTTTGATTCTCGTTTACGATTACATTCCTAACGGAACCCTAGCGGAACATCTTCACGGTTCAAAGAGTAACCGGAACGGTTATAAGCTGACGTGGCAAACGCGGCTTGAGATTGCAATACAAACGGCGTTAGCGATGGAGTATCTTCATTTCTCAGTTAAACCACCGATAGTTCACAGAGATATAACGTCGTCAAATATTTTTATTGAGAAAGATATGAGAATTAAAGTTGGTGATTTTGGGTTATCAAGGTTGTTAGTTTTGCAAGAAACGAATAATCAAACGACGTCGTCTAGTGGTTTTGTTTGGACCGGTCCTCAAGGTACACCGGGTTATTTAGACCCGGAATATCATCGGTCTTTTCGGTTAACCGAAAAGAGTGACGGGTATAGTTTTGGTGTTGTTTTGCTCGAGTTGATTACGGGGCTTAAAGCTGTTGATTATTGTAGAGATAAACGAGAAATGGCACTTGCTGACATGGTCGTTTCGAGGATCCATACGGGTCAATTGAAAGAGGTACTTGACCCGGTACTTGATTTGGGTAATGACGGTGAAGCGCTTGATGCGGTGGCTGCTGTGGCGGAATTGGCTTTTCGATGTGTTGCATCGGATAAAGATGATCGACCCGATTCAAAGGAGGTTGTGGAGGAGTTGAAACGGGTTCGGTTACGGACGTCAATTAATGGTGACGTGGCGAAGGTGTGATGAGTGAGTTGTGCACATGTGGAGTTTGACTCCGTGAGTTGAAGTTTTGTCTTAGGGTAAAGTGGACCCTACCTTGGAACCAAAACTAAACTCTCACGTTGGTGTTGTGCGCACGTGGGTGTCTTCCAATGTTACGTAACGTGAAGGGTAAAGTATGTGAGTGACGCCGTACCGGTATTTGAAATTTAAATTTAGTATGGGAGGGTACTTGAATAAGAATTGACTCAGCTATTCTAGTTCTTGCATTGTTACTCCAAATATCTATCTATGAGGGTAAATGTATAGTACTGTTTAACTATTATGTGAAAAATACATTTTCCATTTTTGAATTGTACACCTTTCTCCC
Organism: Trifolium repens; assembly: GCA_030408175.1. Taxonomy (NCBI): domain Eukaryota; kingdom Viridiplantae; phylum Streptophyta; class Magnoliopsida; order Fabales; family Fabaceae; genus Trifolium; species Trifolium repens. The sequence goes on along the minus strand of CP125845.1, from coordinate 30,911,645 downwards.
AGGTCCCCCTAGTATACCACTAATAGCAATATGTTAGATTAGATGTTTAAGTGTCAATTAACCATGGGAATTAGATTTTCTGACATTGTAATTGATTTTGACCGTTCGATTTTAAATTGATGGTTGGGATATTTTTACCGTGTAAACATGAGTTTGAAATGTGAATTGTCTATCTCTAATCAATGCATGAGATTCACTCTAGTGTGAAATTGCATGGAAATTCTACAACGGGAAATCCAAATTTTTAGTTGATGCGTAAGGGAAAACATGGTTATGAAAAGTTAATAGGGTTTTAGTTAAAAGGCTATTGAGCTTATATGTTGGGACTTTTATATTTATAAGTTAATTGCTTATATTTTAATCGTATTTTATAAACTATGCCATTGATAACAGGTTTGAATCCTTTCCGGTCCAACCTCTCTGATTGCCAGTTTTATCCATCATTTCAACCATCCATATATATTTTTTCTCTCCTTTCAAAACTGCTTCTATTAATTAATTTATTTTTTATGCATTCTAAGTCGTTGGATGAAAGACATAAGTGATGGTTGAAAACATGAGACAATTAACAAAAGGATCCAATTCAATTTTTAATTTTGAAATCTTAGCTTCTTTTTTTTTTTACTAAAATAAAATATATTTATTCATTCAAATTGATAGAGTACACTAAAAACTAAAAAAATTATATGTGAATAAACTCATAACATCCAAGTCAATAGCATAAAATGAGTTACTCATTCATGTATACAAATATGTGATAAAATAAAAGTGGCCAAACACACATGCTTCTGAATTTACATAGTTGACGAACTTAGTTATTTTATGAATCAATAGTTAACCAAAATTGATCTATCAATCCGATTTATATTGAATCTCTATTAATTGAACTAATTAACATTTTTATGGAAATGATTAATTTTTAGAAAATTATTACTTGTAGTTCAGAGGTATCAAAACCTAATAAGGGATGGTGGTCCACTACCACGTGGCCTTGCACTTTCACATTTGGAGTTTTTTATCTTTTGTTGAAGGGCATACAAAAATGCTAGATATACTAATTAAGTGGCTGTGTAGCCAAGTAAGTTGGCTGGTAAGTCTTCTAATAATCTTTTTTGAGAACGACATGAACTAACAAAGCCAAATAATGACGACTTCTCCACCAATATTTCCCGTGATTTGCGTTTTCAAATCTTATAGCTGCACCCCCTTGAGGACCCAACACTTTCTTTTCCATGACCCACTTTGTTTCTTCCCCAACATTTGACAATAAAAATATGACCATTCGAAGTTTGCATAATGCCAAAAAAGAAGCTCACATGGAGAGTATCAAGGAAATTTTTAATGTGAACCATAAAGTGGTCCATCATCAACAATTGTAAAATAATCGAAAGACTTTAGACGTCGCTTTTCTAAACTTCCAATCCTTTTCATTACAGCAATAACATAATCGATGTCTATTCTCGATAAAAACAAATGAAAACATATATATACGATTAACTCAACTTTATCTCGTTTTTTCTCTCTTGTTTTTGTCACTATGTCACCAATCAGGTCACCGTCTCAGTAGTATGGATGAAAAGACAATTTTCTACTTCAAAGGAAATAATCAATCGTCCATAAAAGTTTGTCCGATTTTTAAGTATTGGTCTACTGTCCGCCTTATGTAACTACTGTTCTAAAAGCGTTCAACTATATGAACGCAAATTTTTCATTCATGGAAAAAGGAGGTTAAGGAGGCGCCTCCTAACCAACCACAAACAAGGCATCATTGTCATTGTTATGACTTTTGAGTTGCATTTATTTTTTTATACAGATAATATACTATGAGTTACATTTATTTCATAAAAATATACTGAACCATGCTAAGGAGTAAGACTCTCTTTTGCATTGGTAGCCAGTGGCGGAGCCACCGCCCGGCCTGCCTGGGCACGTGCCCGGGCTCGGCTGTTATCTTTTTTATGACTTGATGATATGCTTGTTTGCCACCTCTTACAAGAACTCCAAAGTGGGCTTGATGTGATTGATGATGTGCTTGTTTGATGATTTGGTGATGTTCTTGTTTGTAACTTGATGTGCTTGGCTGTTATCTATTTTGTTTTTCTTACCCCCGCCTGGTTTTTCTGTTTACATGCTACAGGGACTATCTCTAGGTTAGAGATGAAGAAGGATATGGGCCAAAGCAATATGTTAACTCGGGCCCATTAGTTTATGTTACAAATTTTCAATCAGAAAAAAACCCAACTGAATCTAGTCACTTATGCACCGCTTTGTTCAACTTAATTCTCATCAATATACATTGACAATTCCACTTTTATCCCTGTCTTACAAGTTACAACTTACAAGCCACAAAGAAAAAACTGTCTAGAAGTCCTAACTCAACTGGCAAAATATTACTGAAATTGTTAGGCCGAACGCTATGACTGGGGTTCGAATCCCGGCTCCCTCACTTGTGTGTGAGTTTATTATAATAGCTTTGTCATTTCATCTATATACCAAAAAAAGAAAAAACTAGGCATGCATTTTAAAAAGTAATATAATTATTTATAATAGAAATGAAATATTTCACCCATAAAATAAATAGTACAAATGAAGTATATAGATTTAATAATGACAATAAAAATCTATTTTTGTAATTGCTCACACATGTTAAAACCTATTTTGGTCATTTACACATTCAAAAGTAATTTTGACACAAATTATCCAAATATAAATCACTTTACTTTCCACTCACTTTTAACTAAATTCAATTTTATCAAACTCAATTCTGTCAGAATCAATTCTATTTGCCACAAAACCAAACACGTACGATATGCTATAAAGCATAGACGTAACACTTATGATTACACTAATTATATATATATTTTTAATTATTATCGGCATCGACGCATCATCGTGCGTGTCGTGTCCGTGCTTCATAGACGATATGTTACATCGAGCGGAAAATATTCAAGTCGTTTGATGATGTTGATATTATACAAACATTCATCACATCGAAGACTCGAAAAGAGATTTTGCCTCTTGCGGTTAAAATTGTGCCCAGGCTCTCTGACATTCCTGGCTCCGCCACTGTTGGTAGCTTATGCATTCACATAGAACCGGATATGATTTGATTCTATGGTTACTCAATTAATTAAAATAAGCACTCTCTAAAAACTTGGCTTTCTCATTTGCAGCTTCAGCTTCTGGTCTCTTTGCTAGTTTGTATCCTCTCTCCTAAATGGAAAAAAATGATGCAGGAATAATATTAATACAGTCTCTAAAACCATAATAGAAGGATTCAATGACACAATGCAAGAAAACGTACCAGCAAACGCCATAAGAAAGCAGTTCCGTCTCTCTTCTTGATTCGCTTATCAATTACTTCAATTGCTGGGATGAAAATTCATCATAATTGAAGATGAGTGATGACGAGTTTGAAAAATTAGACTAAAAGTTTGAGATTTTACCCCTTGTTGCGTCTCTGCTGTTCAACAACATGATGTACCAAACTTCGTTGAATACATCAACTTGTTCATCAGATGCACCAATTATCTTCACAGAACCAAAATTGACATTATTAATTCCAGAAGAAAAAAAAGGTAAGGCCATAATACCGGATTTGGATTTTGTGCAGTCACAAATCACACGCAGTAAACATATCAATAATTGTTAGATCAAGATCGAACGACCCAGATTCCAAACTCACAAGATTTTAGTTTTAAAAAAAGCAAAATCTACTTGCTTTCTGCACTACTCGATCTCTATAAAACAAGACGTTGTGCTGAGTGCTGACTATGTGAATGCGTGAATTTGTGACTACAACAAATTCAAAATAAGTCAAATTAATATAACCTTGCAATCATTGGCATCAAAATTTGGACCAATTAGTTCCAATCCATGTCTGAAGTTACCTCTTCCATATGCGTAAAGTACTTCTGCAAGCTATATTGAAATGACGAAATGGAGGCAAAAAATTTAACCAAGGAAAATCAAAATATAGTCCACTTGAATGAGCATTAATAATTTTTAAAATTTTAGCATAAACGCTTGTGGAGTAAGTACTTATGTATAAGCTATTTCAATAACAAAAAAATATAAATAAAGTCAAACTGATTTCATATAAGCTATAAGTTGCTTTCATATAAACTGAAATCATACGCCCTCACAAACAGTATTAGTAAATAAGTTCAAATAAGTCAATCCAAATATGCCCCTAGTCTAAGACTCTTATATAATACTATTTTCGGTAACATTACTAGTTAAGGTTGTACTTTACAAAAGGTGATTAGTTACTTATCGATTCGCCATACAACGGCAATCAATTTTCATATAACCACCGAAGTGGCAATGGATACATACCATCATTCCTTTCTGCATTATTTGTTGCTTCTTTTTAGTCATCCTTGAAATCCTACAGTAAGATAACACGTTATCACAATTCATACCACGCTGCATCTAAAACAACACTTTCTGTAAATAATGCTTCCACACCTTTCTTTTAAGCCCTTAAGAAGATCTTCCGCTTTAGAAATTTGTCCAGTCTTTGCCAAAGCCCAAACTGTCAATACATCAAGGTGCCACTCTAAATACCAATTTGCCTAAACATAGAATAATTCCAAGGATTGAGAATTTAAATTAACATTTCAAGTTAAGCATTGAAGCATCCTACCAAATTACCATTTCCTTAGTTTCAATATCATGTGACGTGTATCATAACTTACGTGATCAGCAAGGCAATCTGCAAGCTTCTGGAGTCGATCACCAAAAAATTCCAATTCATCACGCACGCACAACCGCAGAAGCAGAGCCACAGCATTTAAGTAAACCTGTGTTCAGATGAGGTCAGAATTCATGACAGGAAGAAAAAAAGAAACTATCAGTAGTAACAAAGTTGATAAAATTGTTTACCTCGGGAGCCGCAGCATCAGTTTTGTCTAATTCCTTCCATATATAATTGTCATATACCTCGAGCACGCTTTGCAATGGAGCACTGCCTTCTAAGTAACAAAGTGCTACATGCCACCAATTGTGTGTCAACCTGAAAGAATGGAAATCTTTAGTTGATTAATACAAAATGCGACAAAGCCATGATTAAATGAATAAAATGCTTACATAAACGATGAAGAAGAACTCCATGATGCCGAACATTCTTCCATAAACTTAACAGCTTCTCTAAAACGGCACTCGTACTGAAGTACATGGCACAACTGTATAACAAAATTCAATTATTATTACATTAATTATTGAGGTCATAATTTATAAAAAGTGTTTGTTGCAACACATTTGAGACGGTTTCATGAAGGCAGAGTGAACATTCCGATTTTTATCGAATACATTGACCTACAGCATGCTGTGACCACCCGTCATGTTTATTGATTTCAAATCCTTTTTTGGCAGCTTCCTCGGCGTCTTTCATTTGTCCAAGCTCCAACAAAGGAAAAGCAAGCATGCCATATATGTAATTTTCTCCTTCATTTTGAGGTAGAACCTGTGATACTTAGAAGGAAAATGACTTAAACATTTTTTCAATAAAATAATTAATATAAACTAAGAAAAATAAGTCTGTCTGAAAATTATATGAAATAAGTTATATTTTGTTTTGATGACAAGAAGGAGAGATTAAGACAGGTTAAGAGCAATTATGATTAAGCATAATACAGTGTTCCTAATTTTGGTGTTTGTCACAACTTCGAAGTTTCAATGATAAAAAATATGGTCAACAAAAATAAACACTAACATGTTAAATAGTTAGAGAATTTTTCGGTTAAGTAATTAGGTTATATTCCCATTGCTGAGGTGAAAACAAATTTAGGCAGCAAAAGACTCCCAAAATCTTAACCTCAGTTCAACTTCTAGAGGAAATGCAACCAAAGCAAGCAAAAAGTACATTACAAGTAAAAACTTTCTATTATATCATAACATTTCGGCAACTTCATTAAACAATCCACAAGATACAGAGTTCTTTTCTAGTAATAAAAGTGCACTTTTAATAGGAAAAATGAAATTTTGTTTGCACAAACAATAAAAGAAACATAACAGAAATGTTATCGGATTCAAAAGGAACCTGGTTAACGAGGGATAAAGACAGATCAGGCCGGCCCATGTAGAAGCACAAGATTTGTGCTCGCTTTAGAGAAACCAAATCTCTCGGGAACTCCCTTAGAAGCTTCAAACAAAAAACAAGTCTCGTTAATCAAGCGAGTTTGAGTAGAAACACAGATGCATCTCAAAGCACAGAGCAGACAACTAGAATTAGAAAGAAAAAAAAAGGTGCGGTAATCATCACACAGTACGCACCATACGGTAAGCTCACCACATTAGAGACAAATTCAGTTACTACAAATATGAATAACAGATAATCAAAATGTCCGGTAAAATTCAGTTTCTACACATGAAAGATGCAAGAAAAACTTGCAATTTATATGAACTTTTTTTTCATAGATTTCTCTCTTAAATGCATAAAAATGTCCATGAGAGCTTCATTATACATTTTTATGCTTAAGCTTAGTGACATGTGCAAACTGCAAACCCGATGTACACAACAAAATTAAAATGATTTACTTACTGTTTATTATTTAAGTACTAAGCTCAGTCTACTCACCTTAGAATGCAACTCAACAGCTACATCGTCATCTCTATCTTGGGACATCAAATAACTGATGGCATCGAAAACTAGTTTCTCGTACAAGGTTGCATGTTCCTGTTACATCAAAATCCTAGTCAAATATGATTTTTCTTTAATAAGTGTACAAACTAACTTTGGTGGAAAATAAAAAAGGGACTAAAATTGTTACTTTGAAAAAATAGGACACCAAAAATACAAGTAAACATTTAAACCATTGGATATGTTTGGTTCCACTTCTAGAGGGGTCAAAATTGATTCTAGAGGTGTAGAATTGCTTTTGACATGTTTGATTTCTCTAGAGTAGAATTGATTCTGCCTCCAAAAGTGATTCTACTTGAAGCTAGAAATTGTAGCTCCTAATTCTAGAATTGATTTTGACATGTTTGATTTCTCTAGAGTATAATTGATTCTGCCTCTAAAAGTGATTCTACTTGAAGCTAGACATTGTAGCTTCTAATTCTAGAATTGATTTTTACACTCAAATATATTGTTCAACTTACTTTTAAATAAATGTATCCAAACATAAATAACTTTATATTCAACTTTTAGCCGGAATCAATTCACTCAAAGTCAATTTTTCTCACCGCAAGACCAAACACACGCCTCTGGAATCAATTCTATCTTGAAGCTGAGATTTGTAGCTTTTGAGTCTAAACGTAAGTTATACACTAAAATTTATTGTTCAACTCACATCTACGTAATTCAAACATAAACCTTTTTATATTCAACTAAAAAAAATGAACAAAATCAATTTTTGTCACAGAACAAAACATGAACTTACAAGGTGGGACTTAGCGGCAAGAAGTAAAGAGGTAGCTCGAGAAGAATCAGAGGAGCAAACGTAATGAGCTGCTAAAGTGTTGGCTAACACACAGTTGTTATCATGGACCACTGCTTCCAGAATCACACATCTCTTTCTACCATAGCTGAGAACCTTCATTGAAAACATCGAAAAGTTTTGAAGAAACACAAGAACATAAGAAAAAGGACATTGATGATAATGATACCTGATGGTAGTAGGAATTGATGGCTGAAATGCAGAGTTGAGAGGAAGATGTAACATCGTACCCACAACCGTCTAATTTGATCCTTCCTTCTTCTTCTTCCATTGTTCTTCACTCCCTTTTTCTTCTTCTGCTATGTCTTAAGTTCCCAATGTTAGTAACTTGACCGTGTGGGTTTTTTAGGTTCTTTAGCAATCCTAGTCATCTTTTTGACTCTTTCTTTGTGTCAATTTTACAAGTTTTTGTTTTTTTATAATTTTTTTTGTTCAATAGTTTAGGTCGAGCTTCTGAAATTCGAATTTCAGTCATACATACTCCCTCCGGTCCTATATATAAGAAAACTTTTATTTTTTAGATTCATTGTAAAATGAATGTATGTAGATTATATTATTGTCTAGATTCATCCATTTTACAATGAATCTAAAAAGTAAAAGTTTTCTTATATATAAGACCGGAGGGAGTAGTAACTAGTGTGTGAGCCCGTGCCAAGCACGGGGAATAAAATAATTATAAAAACGCGTATAAAAGCATGGAAAATAAAATAATAAAATTTAAATAAAATTTTAATGTAAAAAAATAATTTAAGGTCAATTTATAGAAATTAGAATATATTTACGTTTTGTGACATTTAAATTAGCATAAATTTATAATAAATTCAAAATAAACACCAAAGTTAATAGTAATATTTAATATTTTAAAAATCAAACAGATCAACCGATTGAATGAATAATCAGCCTTGACAATTTCAAAAATTGGAGGGAGTAGATAGTAATTGTGTTAAATTTAAATAATATTTAATATGACAAAAAGCGTTGGAAAATCACATAATTTTATATGTTTGAAATCTTAATGTGAGTTCGTCACATAATTAACACTATATATTCAACAAAAATATACTATATATATAGTACCACATATATATATATATATATATATATATATATATATATATATATATATATAGTACCACGTATAAATTATAAAAATATACTATATATATATAATAAAAGAAAAAAAGGCTCCTCTATTAATATATGATACATGTCGCCATATAAATTACAAAAAAAATCCACATAACAATATATTAAATATTAATATATGAATACAAATATATGTCCACGTACATATAAATTACAAAGAAATAGGCCACATATTAATTTATGAGTATAAATGTAGGTCTCGTGTAAGTTTTTTTTAAAAAAAGACCCCATATATCAACATATGAGTATAAATATATGTCCCTTTAGCAATTAAAAAAAATGAGTATAAATTACAAAAGAGAATCCACCAAATTAATATATGGATATAAATATAGGCCCCGTATAAATTGCAAAAAATACAGGTCTCATATTAATGTATGAGTATAAATATAGGTCTCGTATAAATTATAAAAATATAGGCTCATTTATTAATACATTAATATAAATATAGATCCCCGTAAAAATTACAAATAAAAAAAGTCTTATACTAATATATGAGTATAAATATGACTTTCGTAAGTAATATGAGCATAAATAAGACCTCATATTCATATATGACTACAAATATAGGTCTCATATAAATTACAATAAAATTAAATAGGTTTTTGTATAATATGATTAAAAATATAGGCGCTGTATAAATATAAGTCGCCGTATAAATATATGAGTATATGTCTTGTTTCAATTTTATTTTTGACAAAATATGTCTTGTTTTAACTAAAAACTAAAATATCCTCCCTTATTAATATGAGTATAAATATAGTCTTCATATAAATTATACAAAAAATAGTGTTTCGTATTAATAGTAATATATGAGTGTAAGATCGTATAAATTACAAACAAAAAATTCCAAAAATAGTTGTTTTGGGGGTAAGACCAAATAGATACGCACAAAATTACCACTTCATAAAAGTCCACTAATAGTTCTTTTGGGGTAAAAACCCAAATACCGTATTCATCATGAATTGATTGACTTCCGGTTATCACAATTATAGATGGAATAATGATTGTTTTATTATACATCATTCTATAGAAAATCATACATCAAACAAATCTTTTATTAGCTCTATATTATAATATGAAGAAAAAAATATAGATGATATTTAAAATATATTTTTCATTAAGATTCAATGCATCAATAGCTTGAAAGTAATTGTGACGGGATGGATGGTGCACAAAACAGTTTCGTCATTTAAATGAAATTTAATAAGTTAATATGATCTTTTAAGGAGAATTTAAAAATTAATTTATACAAATAAAATAAACACACATGGATCAATATTAGGGATCTAATGATTGAAATTTACCGATAATTCTATTACTATCAAGCTGAACCATATCATTACATGTGATCCTTCTATTGTGTCCCATCTTCTTACTTTTAGAAAAATATTTCTTACTACATGATGAATCATTACTTTAAATGTTCTTCCTCAATATTTCAAAAAATAAAATCAATCATAAAAAAGGATGTAAAACATAATATCTTTCAATAATTTTATTTGAATTGAGACGGGATAATAAGATTGTTGCAAGCTCGCATCATAGGAGTGAACATCAAACACAAAAATAGAAATAGAGGCGATGCACACTAAAGATGGCTCACGTGAAAAGTTTTAAGGGGACAAAAATAGAAATACCTTTTGGACTTGAAAAAATGGGTGAATTGACTGTTTATCAATGAATTCGACTCATCATATAATTAAGTTTGCTTTTAAAAATATAATAATTAATTAAAATAAGAAATTTTAAAAAAGTAGATCTAATTTATTTCTAAATTAAGAATGCACAATTAATTTGTATTATTATTTAGCTTTTTTTTTTTTTGATTTTTCACCACCAGTTTAATCTGGTTCGGGGGTCAGTTCTGGCATCAAGTGGTTCCAGCCCCCTCCCGATCGCAGTTGCGGGGGATCGAACCGCGGTCCTCCCTACCAAGTTCAGCGCCTATCACCACTGAACCAACTAACGATTGGTATTATTATTTAGCTTTAATAACAATCATAAAATTAAGAATCATGTTTAAAATAAAGAAATGCATTTAATTTTTTAAGAAATGGAAACACAATTAATGATGATGTAAGTTTTCTTGTGATAGAAACACAATTAAGATGGTAAAAAACACCATTTTATCATGAAAAAATGGTGTCATAGTTACAAATAGTAGTATACACAAATGATGGAAAAAACACTTTTTATAGTTGGGGAAGAAATAATTTTTTAGTAAAGATTGCATTGTTTCTAAAACCCACTTAAGATCACCTGCATAAAAATGTCTCAATTAAGTTGACATTGATCAAAATATGTAGTAATTACTAATTGTGAGAACTAAATATAATCAAATGTAACAAATCTACCTACTTCTTTTACATATAATAGAAACAAAATTGATTGATTACACATGATATTTAATCAATACAAAGCAAAAAAAGGGGGCCATACCAAACTCTCTTACAATTAGGTAATGCAAAAAAAATGAATAAATATTACAATTAGGTAATGCATATTAATTTTAAAAAGTACCAATAATATAACGCTAATCCATGATAACCAAATTCAATTGCTTATGTCTTTGTCTTAATAATGTTTATGTCATATTCCTTTTTTTTTTTGACACATGTCATATTCCTTTTGCACATCTGCAAAATAGATAGTAAAAATATATTGACATACTCTTATAAAAACAAATATCTTGACATATTACGTAAAAAAAAATCAACATAAATTAAGTTAGTTTTTGGAATTGGAGTTGTGGAAAAAAATGAGAATAAGAATATTGCTTAATAAGAGTAAAGAGAGATTTTGAGAAGAATTTCAAACTTTCACAATGAACAACGGCACTAAAGTCATATATACTGCATATATCTATATAGATCATGAGGTTAGAAAAATCTTTTTTTTTTAATATGTAGAGGGAAATTAATTTGTTTGACAATTATATGATACGGTTTTTATTGTGCATCAATGTGATTTATAATTGACATAAATGTTTACCAATTTAAAAATATGCTATTAATAAATTAGTTTTTTACTTATTGCTTGAATTAAGGGATTAAATATGGTAATGCTAATCTAGTCATTGTGTAATAATTATAAAAATTAATACATTAAGGGTCCGTTTGATGGCCAGGATATAATAGATACATGATATGATATGGAGTTGGATAAAGTTAGGATATGATATTAACATGATAACATTTATCTTATTATGTGTTTGATGCGGATATGATAACAAACAAGATATCATTATTTATTTTCAATTAAATATAATTAAATAACAAGTTTCCATAGTAGGTGGTTTTATTTTTGGCAAATAAAGATTTACTTTCTTAATAACACAACAGGATAATTTCTAACCCAGCCTAAACATAGGATAAAAATTACAAAGGAGTGATAGGATATGATTAAAAAAGGGAATAATTTATCATATTCTATTGGTGCATCAAACAAAAAATTAAAACATGATATGATATAATTATCATATCCTACTCACTATCCTGGCCATCAAACGGGCCCTAATTATCAAATCAAAGAGAAGAAATGATTATTATAAGCATTACATGTGGCAGAAGAGGATAAATGAAATCATTCTGGCTTATTCATATTATGGATTTGTTTTTGAAAAAAAAAATGATAAACAATTATAGGTGACGACAATCACGTTTCAACTTTATTTACAATTAATAATGCTACGGATATTGTACCCCAAAAAAATAATGCTGTGATTATTTTCGATTTTCTTTCAAGAAAACATTTGTAGGTCATTATTGTCATTCAAGATATGTGATTATGATTGATTCCTTATTCTTAATTAGGAATTTAAATATTGATATTGTATTTTAGTTGCTCGAAATTTATTTAAAAAATGACATAATTTTAGGGATTGACATCGTGACCTGGGTTCGAACCCGGGATCTCACAATTATGTGAGTTTAATTTTAAGTGGATTACCACTTCAACTAAGACCAAAGAAAGAAGTCCCGTGAGCTTAGCTCAATTGGTGGACATTTGCATTATTATGCAGGGGATCGGGGTTCGAACCCCGGTCATCCCACTTATTCACCCTAAAGGTGGAATTTCAAGCCATTAGGCTACTTGACCAAAAAAAAAAAAAAAGACCAAAGAAAGAATATATATATGTTCCTGATAGAACACTAGGGGGTGTATATTTGCTAAGTGCTATGATTATGCAATGGTGTGAAATGGTGATATTGCTTGAGTTTCAAATTGCATTGGGTGTTATATTTATAGAGCTGGAGATGAGGTCCAGGTTGCTCCCACGATCCCACGACCCATAGTGAGGGGAGAGTGGGCTTTTGGCGGTTACCTCACTCCCACGATCCCTAGTGAGGGAGAGTGGGGTTATGTTGGCGCCTATTTCCGTTATCTGCTATTAAGCACGTGTTTTTCATGGGCGCGCTAAGGCGGGAAATGGAGATCGTGTGGCACGTGGGGGTCACGTGCTGGCGCATGGATCAGCGAGATGGGCTTGGTTCGGGGCGGACGAGATCGATATGGACTGGGCCTTTTGTTTGGTTGGGCCTAAATTATTTTATCCGGTACACAGCCCCCCAAGCACAAGGCTCTGAGGAGGCGTAGTGCTGATAGGATAATACCGTTGGGTCAACTCTATTCCTTAGGCGGGCTATGAACTTTCTGTTATGGACTATCGGGATTGAGCTTAGAAATGCGATATTCCCTCCTTCTTCGTAGCTATAGGAATTCCCGTTCCTTATCCTTTATAAAAGCAAAAGCTTTGCATTTTCAGTTCACATCCCTTATTCACTTCCTGCTTTTCTCCATTCATGGCTTCTTCCGTGGCTTCATTGATTGACCGGCTTAGAACCCTACTTTTGTAGGACCCTGAAGATCTGATGGATGACTACGAGGATTTTGCTTCCATGGTCACAAACCTTCGTGATTACTCCTGGCGACTGACTCCGCCTCAACATGAGTTTTTGGATTGCTTGTTGGCGTTGCGGGATCGGATGGTCAAAGACTTTCCTTTCATTTCTGTGGTGGAGGAGTCGCGTTGTCACAGCCAAAGGACAAACACAGCTATCTTTGACGAGATGTGGCTAGTGAAGGAAGGGATGCGCATGTATGAAAGTACTTTGGCGGCCTCTTTCGACGAGGAAGACTCTCTCGAGCATCAACTCGCCAAGATGCAGGCAGAGGTTGAACAATTGGAGAGGAAGAGACACCAGCTGAAGAAGGATATTAAGGATGATGTTGCGAAGCTGTTAGAGAAGCGCCGCACGTTACTGGAGTTACAAAATCGCCAACGTGCTCATGGTGAGGATGCCTCTAATGTTCATGGCGACTTGGTGATCGCCCGAGAATGTCGGAAGAAGATTGGAGAACTCTGGGATAGCGCTAGAGATGCCGCCAACCTGGCCTAATGTAGTTTCGTTTGTGTTGTTTTGTTTAGTACTTTATTAATTATGTAATTTCCGTGTTTCTTTTTGGTGGGGATTTGATGACTGTAACGATGAATTCTAATGACAAATAAAGTTATTTTGGTGATGTCATACTGCACCTTTCAATATTCCACACTAAAGGGACACGTGTCGCTAGCGTGTTCTTTCTAATTTGCATGCAATTAACCAACGGGTATTGAGACGGTTCAATTTCTTTTTTCCTATGGGTAAACGAACGGTCCCTTACTTTTATATAAGTCGGGTCTTCTGCCCTTTCTTTCATTCAAGTATCTTCTACATTTTCGCCTTCCCCTCTCCGACTCGCATTGTCTTTGTTCGCGGAACGATTTTTGCTTACGTGTTTATTTGTGCTACCGAGGTACAACTTCCTTTTCCCTGATCTTCCTTGGATTTTCTTCTTTTTGTTCTTTATTTTTTGCGTGATGCAACGGGGAAGGAGGGTCGTCTTCGATTCCTCCTCTTGGGTCCGTTCTCGAGCGGCAAATCTATTCCCATTGTCTTAGGAGTGATGGGTCGCTTGATGAAGATAGGTATTTTACGGAAATGTTGGGTCTTCCGCTTATAGAGAGCGATAGTAGAGTTGAGAGTGACGATAGCGATTGTATAATAATTCCCCGTTCGTCTTTCACAGGGAAGGAATTGGTGCTTTTCGACTCCTCTACTGCTATGATGTTTACCAAATCCAAATTTCATTCTCCAGATAGTGTCCAAACCCTTAGGGGGGCCATCAAGTTCTCCGGTTCCGGGAAGGAGTGCGACGTTATTGTAGAACCTGTGGATGCTGGAGATCTCGTGACTATAGTTAACCCTAACCCTCCTCATTATTTTCTGATGTACAGGGTTGTTGTACAAACTTTCAATCTTTGGTTTCCTTTTACTTCCTTTGAAGTCTCTTTACTTCATACTCTGAACATCGCCCCAATTCAGCTTTGAAGGTGGAAAAACACAAGAAGGGGGGGGGGGGTTGAATTGTGTTTTAAAAGTTAAAACTTTTTCTCAAATAAAAACTAAGTTTGCAGCGGATTGAACACAAAACAATTAAGAGACAGAGAGAGAGAAAGACACAGAAATTTATACTGGTTCCTCTCACAAAACGAGAGTACGTCCAGTCCCCTTGCACTTCCAAGGGCTTCTAACTAAAATCTTATAAGATTACAAGATGCTCAAGCACAATAGCAAGAGACTTCTCTAATGCTCAAGTTACAACTAACAAGAGACTTCTCAAATGCTCAAGTTACAATTAACAAGAGACTTCCCAAACAAACTTAAGAATAAGAATGAATGTTAATGAACACTTGATATACTATCAGAGGTGTTTACAAAATACAACACAGATTTGCCTTAAGACTAAGAATGACAGATAGAAGCTGTAATGTCAGAATATTTCAGAGTCTTAAACGCAGTAATAGAACGGTAGTCATTTCTTCCATTTGAGTCTTCTATTTATACTTGAATGGAGAGTGATGACCGTTGCAGAGAGATAAGGTGCTAGCTGGAATTTGCTCGTACAATTTGATAGTTGTACATTGCCTTCTTTGGTAAGGAAATCCAATTCCACTACCTTGCAATTTGAATTATCACTCAACCATTTTGAGTAATAATAGTACAGTCGTACAATCCTCAAATGCGCTCCACTTATGGATAAGGTTAACGTTGTACCAACGAATATTCCTTCCAGTGGATGTGATAGAGTCCTAAAGAAGACTGTTCTTCAATCATCGGTTCTGATTCTGTCAGTTCTTGAGTGACGCAAATTCCCTTTGCTTCAGAGTCTGTAGTGTAGCTACTTAAGGTCTTCAGCTTTTGAGCTTCTCAAAGTCTGGCTTTTATCTTCAGAGCCACTGACTTCAGATCTTAAATTTTAAGCTTCTGATGATCAGCGATAAACTTTCAGAGCTTCTTAGCTTGGCTTCTCTGCTTTTGTTCGTAGTGCTTCTGAATGAATTTTAACTTATAATTCTGCACACTAGAACAATCATTAGTAATGCCAATTGTAATTTTAATACTTTGTTATCATCAAAACCAATTAAAAACTCTGAGGTTTATGTCAGATCTAAGACCCAAGATTTTACTGTGCGGTTTTTCTAAGGAACTCTAGTGTCGGCTACGAGTTTTAGGGTTTTTGGTGAAGCGGTTTTATGAGTATCGTCGCATTAATGGAATTTTTGCTGAAATGGAGCCTGTTTTGTGCTCGTGTGCTGGAAAGGCACAGACTTTTGGGTCGTAGTCTTCTTTTAAGTATGAGAAGATTTCTGTGAAGTAAGAAATGCGAGTTTTGGTTTTCTCTTGTTTTTGAAAAAAAACGAGTAGGAATTTTACCCGCTGATGGAAAATTTTACTGCGTCTGTTTTAAGTGAGATTTCGGATGGGAGTTTTATATATCTGCGTGAGTGAGGTTATGTTCTGAGATTAATTTTCTAAGGTGTGGAAGAAAATTACAGTCGCGGAAAAAGATTCGGCGATAAGTTTTGGAATTGTTAAACGGTAGACATTCTTTCTATAGTTTTCTGTTTTGGTGAGTTTCGTTCGTCGCGGCGCGCGAGAGTTGAACGTGTGAGTTTTTCTAAGAGGTGTTGAGTTTTATCTCAAGTGGGTTTGGATTTGTTTGATCCAATGGCTAGGATTTTGTCTTGGCATTTTATCTTTTGATCAAATGGCCATGAGTTAGCAAGAGCAATGGCATAGTAAGGAGGTTTGTGTGTGGTGGACTTAGAAATTTGCCCAAGACTTTCTTTCTCTTCTTCTCCACCGTGCCTTCACTTTCTTCACCCTAAACTTCACAAAATCTTCCATTTCTCACCATTCTAGTTGATTTCAAGCTTGGTAGCTTTGTGGAAAGTTGTAGAGAATCTCTTTCTTAAGGTAACCCCTCTATTCCTATCTTGTATGTATTCAAACTTGTAGAGTTTGTAGGATTTTGGGTTTATGTTCATATGAGGGTTTGGTGAGAAATGTTGTTTTTGCTAGCTTTTATTTCATGAAAGTTGTTCATGAGGGTTTTGTAAGCATGTTTAGGCTTGGTAGTTTTGGGTTCCATGAGTGGATGAGAATCTCATGTATTTATGAGCTAGGGTTTGAGAAAAAATATATGTTGATCAAGAACATGAGTTAGTGTTTGGTGTTGGTACAATTAATCTTGCTTTTGAACCTTTGAACAAAATGGATATATGAGAAATGGTTTGGTTTTGAAAAATAGGAAAATTATTTTTGGTGTGTTCATGAGAAATTTAGGAAAACTCTTGTGATTTTGTTTGAGGTTTGGGAAATGTTTTGTTGATTCAATTAATTGATTTTGGGTACTAGTAAAGTATTACTAGGATTTTGGAATGGAAAAATTTGAGAGCTAGCCTTGGTTTTAGAAAAATGGCCGTGGCATGCTTGTTGTGTAGCCATGAGGATTTCAAATTTTTCAAGTCCTAAAATGATAAGTAAATGATCATTTAGTGTGATGAATGATCATGGTCTTTGAAAGAAAAGATTTGCAAAGTTTTGAAAAAAAAAATGTTATTCTTGGATTCAAAATGATTTAGTATGTATACTTGATCATTGAGGAAAACTAGTGATAGTTTAAGTGTTTTAAACTATGTTTGATTTTGAAAAACAATGGTTTTGGAATAATTCCAATTCTGGCCGTATTCCACAGGGGTATTATGGTCATTTTAAAATTGTTTTCGTGTCCTAGAAACCTAACCATTCGATCCGTCTTTTCGATACGAAGATTTCGGCGTATGGCACGTCTCGATCGGATTAGAATTGAATGAGTTATGGTGATTTTATTTGAAAGGAAAAACTTGTAACTTGTGGCGCAAGTAAACTTTTATTTTTGTGAAAATTTTCAAAGAGTTTTTGGGTTGTTTTCAAATGGTTTTAGTATGTGAAAATTGATTGCCTTGGAGTTAGGAATCAAAGTGTTTCTTAGTTTATTTTGAAAACGAAAATATTTTCGTGTAGCAAGAAATAGTGCAATTAACTTCGTGAATTTTTAATCACTATGGGGAGAACTCGAAATCACTATCCGAGAGTGTTAGAAAGTACCTTAAGCCTCTCTAGAGCTTTGAGAACAAGTTTCGTTTCGATAGGATAAACGAGGAATATCTTATTGATTGTACGCTGCTTATATTTTAGGAAGCGCGAGTTGTAGAATTATGCGAGAAAAGTTAACGGAAGCTTGCCGAGGTAAGGGCTCCACTTTATTTCTGTCTTTAAATGGTTACGACATGCTTGGATTTACTGTGTGTTTTGCATGTCTGAATTATGTATTCTCGTGATGAGAACGTGTTTAAAATACTTGCGCTGTTTACATATGATTATGAGAATATATGTATGAACAGGTTGTTGGAATACATATGATTGGAAATGTATGTATGTCGTTGTGTTTGGTTTACATATATCTGTGTGATATGTAATTGTTGCATGAGCATGTATGGAACGTGTAAGTCAGCTAGGACTACACGGGTGGATGTGTCTGTGTGACTCCGCCGGGGCTGTGTCTGTGTGACTGCCCTATATATGCTTAATTAGAAAGTATGCTCATGCATTTCATAGTTGGCGACAGCATCTGTGTGGCTGGTAGCATCTGTGTGGCTATTTTCGCCTGGTGACAGCATCTGTGTGGCTGACAGCATCTGTGTGGCTGGTAGCATCTGTGTGGCTATTTTCACCTGGTGATAGCGTCTGTGTGGCATCACCTGCCCTTGTGGCTTTAGTGGGTTGGACCTACGATTCCGGAACTCATGCATTGTGGTAGCTAGGGTTAGTACCGCGCATTGTAGAGGTTGCATTATAGGCTATGTGTGCATTGCTTATATGAACCCGTTGGTGGGAATGACTATGTGTTTTAAAGAGCTTTCTCGGTTGGTATTTGTATGTTTGGTAATTGTATACTCTCTCGCACCGGTTATATATATATATACCTTTTATTTTGTGGTGACCCTTTCTTTCATTTGCGGGCTCATCCCACCCAGATGATGGGTTAGGTCGTGGTGACGACGGTGGCTGTTCCAGGCCCCAGTGAGCGGTTGGAGCTTTAGCTTAGTTAGACTATGCGCCGGTGTGGGTTGTACACCGTGCTTTTTGGGTTTAAGCATAGGATTCTAACTTGTTTTGTTGTAAGTATTTGAATACTTAGACTTGGATTGTATTTATTCAGGAGTACACTTTGCTTGTCGAAGCACCTTATGGTAATGAGTTCTTTTGTATATTTGAATGCCGGCTCATTGAAAAATATTCTATGCGCACTCTGAGTGTTAGTTGAAAAAGAAAAAAAAATATTGCCTTTTTGGCCTTTGAAAATCGGGCTGTTACATCAGACCCACTTTATTCCACCAAGCTTCATCCCAACAGTTGGGGTTTTGCTAAAGCCTACGAGATCATCTGTCTTGCTTTGGGCTTAACGCCTAGTATAGGTGTTTTCTTTTCTTTTTATCATGTCAAGAGTTTTACTATTGACCGCCTGGTTTCGTTGTGTGCGTTACCTAATAGGACTCTCTTCGCCCTATATGCAAACAACTTTAAAAATTATCAGGACTCCTTTTATAGGATACGTGGAGGTCCTAACTGTCAAGACGTGATGTGTGATAGCGATGGGACTCCTTTATTTCCCTTTTATTGGTCTTCAAACCCTAGGTTGGTCAAGGGTCCTAGTACCGCCCATTTGTCTCCTTTTGAGATGGAGACTGTTGCCTTTCTTAACTCCTTCGATATTCTCAGTACTAAATAGCTTGTAAGGCTTGAGACTAACCCAAGCAGGGTTGTTGAATATCTGAGTAAGTGCTATCCCTTTATTTTAATTCGTTCGTTCCACAAATATTTGGATTTCTTTGCTAACTTTATACTTGTTTTTTGTTTTTGCAGAGAGAATGAAGACGATTTCCGATGCCAAGTTTGCTTCTTATTTGCTCAGGGCGAAGGAAAAAATGAAGGCGCCTGACGCCACAGTAAGTCCGCTATCACAGGTTGTTGTTGCGGGCGAGGCTGGAGAAAAAGGCGTAAAGAGGGGACGAAAGGGAGACACGGCGTATACTTCGAACAAGATCGCCAAATTGGGGGACGACGCCGCTACTACTGGTGAAGATGTTGATGGTGAGCTCCAGGTCGACGTGTAGCCGTGCCTCCTCGTTTGTTAAGCCTGGTTTACCACAAGGCGAGGATGTTGGTTCTGCTGCTACGGAAGAAGAAAGTTTGCAACCGGAAGCTCTTCCCTCTTGGGGTGAAGACTTTGATCCTATTGCCTTTGTGGCGGACAACTTAAAGGGTTATTCGTCTCGCCTCAATGCGTTCAGTCTGGAAGAGCTTCGAAAGCTAGCGGTTGGGACTGGCTTGAAGTGCTTAGCCCTGAATCAGATGGTGTTTACTCGCCAGGAGAAAGAAGCCTCCGAGAAGCTGGAGAAAGAGGTTGGCGCTGCCAAAGAGGATCTAGAGAAAGACCTCGCTGATCAATTGGCGAAGAGTCAAGCCGGTTTTAACAAGAGTTTGGCGAAGGAGAAGAAGAAAGTCTCGGCCTTGAGGAAAGATAAAAGAAATTTGATGACGGCCCGCAACGCCATGATTGTGGCCTTGGTGAAGATTTGGAAAGATGCTGGTAGGCGGGATGATGATATGTCAAAACTTCAGGCAGCGGCGGACAGGCTGGATAGCGACCTGAAGGAGCTGGAGGAGGAGAATGACGAGCTGAAGGAGGACATGGCTGGCAAATATGTAGCTGGCTTTCGAGCTGCTATAGAGCAGGTTCAGGCACTCTTTCCCGATATCGATGGCGATATCCTTGCGCAGGCGGACTTCCTCAAGAAGGTTGAAGATGGGAAACTGGTGCCTTTCCTCCCAGCGTAGGATTTTCAGTTGTTTAGGTTGCTGTACCTTTAAAATACTTTTGTAACCTTATTAATGTACTTGGTCTTTTGGTGGCTTTGTAATATGACTCTTGAAGTATTAAACTTTTCTTTGCTGACTTGTTGCCTTGTTTTATTTCCAATTTATGTTATTGAGTAGGCGAGAGCGCATGCTTTTATCGAACATCGCCCATAATTGATAACGCAATTGTTTGAAACCGATATTTTGAAGAGATAACTTTAACTCCTGTAGCTATTTTTCCTATCATCGAAACGAGCGCCCCATAAATAGGTAGTTGCAACCGTTTCTTTCATTTATTGCGGAGGTTCAGTTACCCAGTTTAGGTTTTGGGGTCTTGGCCTATAAATACGATCTTTCCCTTCTTATTTTTGCAGATACTCATTCATAGCTTTATAATATCTAGGAAAAACTCGAGAAGGGGTACTGTTGCGGAGTTGAAGACTCAGAGAGGTAAGAAGAAACCGGAGGGTTCTACGTCAAAATCCAAGCCTGTAAACGACCCCAAGAAGGTCAAGTTGAAGAATCCTATCCCTTTATTTTAATTCGTTCGTTCCACAAATATTTGGATTTCTTTGCTAACTTTATACTTGTTTTTTGTTTTTGCAGAGAGAATGAAGACGATTTCTTTGATTTATTGTTCCTTTTGACGATGCTGATTTCTGGCGTTTAATCATTTATTTCGTTCTTGGCTGCGTTTCTTTGCATGTCGATGTAGTTGTACTCGCCAAAGCCGTAGTCTTATATGGCGGTTTTAGTAGTTTTACTTCGCCAAAGCCGTAGTCTTATATGGCGGCTTTGAATAATTTTGCACATCAACGCCTTAGTCTTATATGATGGCTTTAAATAATTTTGCTCGCCAAAGCCGTAGTCTTATATGGCGGCTTTAAATAATTTTGCACGTCGACGCCTTAGTCTTATATGATGGCTTTAAATAATTTTGCTCGCCAAAGTCGTAGTCTTATATGGCGGCTTTAAATAATTTTGCACATCAACGCCTTAGTCTTATATGATGGCTTTAAATAATTTTGCTCGCCAAAGCCGTAGTCTTATATGGCGGCTTTAAATAATTTTGCACATCAACGCCTTAGTCTTATATGATGGCTTTAAATAATTTTGCACGCCAATGCCATAGTCTTATATGGCGGCCATGACGATCTGCACATCTTGGTTTTCTTCTCGCCTTTAGTTGATTTTTTGCTTGCCTTACGTCTGGTGGCGTTTAATTTATTTAGGTCGCCTTTGTCGCTTTGTCTATCTGTATCACATGACGCTTGGTATTTTGGCGTTGTATCTCTAGTGACGCTTTATCAAATGGAGTTTTATCGCCTATGTCCCGGACAGTTATCATTTTTTGTGATCGCCTCTTGAAAGAGTGTTGTACTCAAAATATTTTGCATATAACATTACAAAGAATGACCGTAAAGATATATCAAGGTCCGAATATATAATAATGTGCAAGAAATCACCTTATAACTTATAATAATAATTTTAATCATCAACCATAAAGTTGATGCATGCATTCCATGTGAAGAAACATATTAAACTTTAACTTCCTAGATTTAATTCATGTTTTTATTGATGATAATAATGTATGGTTTCATTTTCTGTGCAATCTTGTGGACATTGTGACATTCATTATACGCATCTATACACATAACAAATAAATAAAAATCAAGTAAACGCATCATTATATGTTAAATGACAGTCTGATGATCAGAAATATTAAATTGAAATCAAACACATCCAAACATCCATCAGAGTAGCTCTAAGACATCGAAAACAAAAATAAAGGAATGAATGCACCTGGGCGATATCGGATTACACTGCCTCTTGTTAACGGACACCGCCATATTTGAAACAATAATGAGTGAAGGTGTCACGGTGGCGATTTGGCGGCGAGACGGCGTCGTTGCTCGGTGACATCAATTTGGCAGGATGGCAAATTTAGCCCGACGTTATTGTTGAAACAAAATCAAACATGAGTGAACCAAGAGAAAATAGAGGAGTGAACCTAATTGAATTTACATGAGTAGCATATATACATAGTTTCATTAAAATAAACTAATAATCACGACATCAACACAGTCTACTAGTGCAGAACCTTCCCATTATCAGAGCAGGGGTTGGTAGCATATATACATATTATTAGTACTAGTGCAGAACCTTCCTTCTTGGCTTTTTAGTCTCGATGTCAATGGCAGAGTTCCCGATTAAATCAAAGAGCAAGTTTAGCATACTTAGTTTCTCATTTGAAATAAACTAATAATAATCAACCAAAGAGCAACCACAGTCATTTCATCAACACAGACACATATACATGTATTTCGACAACAATGAAAGCTCATAAACCACAAGTCTTAACGCACTAAAAACAAAACCGATTAAACCGATCACATTATCACTTGTTATCAAAACAGAAGAAAGCAGTGGATAAAACATTTCCGTTACTGGCCCATTCCATTTCCTCTTCACATATACTACAATAATAATATCAAATAAATATGAAAATAGTGAAGAACCAGACATATTTGATTTAGTGACTAAAATGGGAATGGGAATCAATCACTTCCACTAATTCTCTATTAATTGTGAATATAAAAATCCATGGTGGAATGATTTTGTAACAACGTGTACAACCAATTAGGCTTTCTTTGTTGATAAATATTATAAAAAATAAAAACTATACGAAATAAAAAGAAGTGAAGTTAGAACATAATCTGTTTGAAAAATCCATATTGTTCATGTATAGTATGAAGAACGAGTATGCATCGACCAAAATAACATGAAATTGAATTTCTATCGTTGAATGAAACTTGAGGCCCGGGATAAAACTAAATTTATTCTTCAATCTTCACACAAGAAACAACTCAAGAAAGAAAGCAAAGACAGGTTCGGGCACTGTATAACAACTCAGTAACATAGGCAATTTGTTAAATGTATCAAAGCAACATATTACTCTAAACTTGCAGTATAAAGATAAATAAAAAACTAGAATACAGCCAGCCTAAAACTTTGAATTATTTTGACTCTTCTCCATCAATTACTGACTCAGTAACACAAGTCAAATTTGGTCATAAACCTTAACAAAACAAGTCTTGATTTACTAAGGCAATTTTTAGTTAACAGCACCCTTCTACTGATAGATTAAAATTCTTAGAAAATCTTCAAACCAAAAAAGACACCAATTTTCCTCTATGAAACTTATTGGAAGGGTTTTAACAATTATTGATGCCAAATAGTGATTATTTATGTATGGAAATAGCACAAAGCCTAAAGAGGAAGTAAAAGAAGTTCAACACCTGGTCATAGTTCGTTGATGGGCGTTGTAACGTGCATGTGTATTCAATTCTTTTTTATTACTTCAAATCGCCGAAGGTCCAACGTATGAGCAGTTTTATCTGTCATAATGCCCTCCATCATCCTAAACTTTTTGCAATGCACTAGAAGGGTTCCGGCCTGCTGTGTTGCTAGCTTCTCTTCTTCTTTTGGTAGCAATTTGACACCACAAAGAGGACTAGGTGATCTGGACGAAATCGGTTTAATCCGCCTCTTGTTAACTGAGCCGCCGTGGCTACCCCAAACCTGCTTCAAGACGGAGTCACATCAATCGCCGCTAAGAAGCTTTCCACTCGCCGTTTCACATCCGAGTCAAATCAGCGGCGTCGACCAAATGGAGGCGCTGCCCTCTCTGAAATAGTACTAGTATTTTTTTGCGCAATTCAATTTAGTTCTGCAAAATAATACAAATAATTACTGTAACAGTGTAGTGTTCATTTATTTAATTTCATTGAGAATAATCCCTTGAAGCAAAATGTTGTGCACATATGACATTTCATTCTTTATCCTTATAAACGTTCTGTTATCAAAATAAGAGGAATTATATGTTCATATAATTACTATAATTGATCTTGATCAATAAAAAATAAGAGGAATTACATGTTATCAAAATTCTTGATCCTTTACTATAACTAATCTTGGAAAACACCAAGCACCGATTTTCTTTCTTTTACTCATTGATGAGATTAATTTTTTAATTACTGATGGCCATAAAGCGTGATTCATAAAACATTTGGCTTTAGTCAAACATATTAAGACAGATATACACACTAATAACATGTTATCGAAGTAGAACGAGTGAGAATAGAATTATATAATTAAATGGTGAATTACTAAAAAAGAACATTAACACCTGGTGATAAAGAACATTAACGTTGAGTTGATGAATGAGGTGAAACTTGAGGCCTAGGAATCGTTTTACCGAGACCCCACGGTGGGCGCCAAATGTTCCTGATAGAACACTAGGGGGTGTATATTTGCTAAGTGCTATGATTATGCAATGGTGTGAAATGGTGATATTGCTTGAGTTTCAAATTGCATTGGGGGTTATATTTATAGAGCTGGAGATGAGGTCTAGGTTGCTCCGACGATCCAACGACCCATAGTGAGGGGAGAGTGGGCTTTTGGCGGTTACCTCACTCCCACGATCCCTAGTGAGGGAGAGTGGGGTTATGTTGGCGCCTATTTCCGTTATCTGCTATTAAGCACGTGTTTTTCATGGGCGCGCTAAGGCGGGAAATGGAGATCGTGTGGCACGTGGGGGTCACGTGCTGGCGCATGGATCAGCGATATGGGCTTGGTTTGGGGCGGACGAGATCGATATGGATTGGGCCTTTTGTTTGGTTGGGCCTAAATTATTTTATCCGGTACAATATATATATATATATATATATATATATATATATATATATATATATATATATATATATGTTTACTACTAAATATATTTTTTGTTGGCACAAAAAAACAATATTAAGTAAATTAGTAAACACTCACAATATTGTCACTTTAATCTCACTAACCTCGTTAAAAACGGTAGGCACAACTCCGCCACCACCACGACAACAACAATAATAATAATCACAACCAAAATCTGAAAAAAAAAAAGAAAAAAATAAATGAATTTGATTGTAATTACAAAATTTTACAGATCCAAAAATGAAAAATGCATCTCATCACTTTCATAATTCTCTACCACCATATAGTAATAGAAAATTATCAATTATATATCAGTATATCAATAAACTACATTACATAATGTAACAAAAAAAACTATATGACATAAATATCCATATAAAAAACTACATTATATTATTGAAAATTATTGTTTTTCTTCATGATTCGATCTCCACAAATATTCTTTGTAAGCTAGAGGACTAAAACAAACACACAAAAACATTTGGCATATATTTGATACAACTCTGATTTATCTATGTATTGTCATTCCATATTAAAACATTGCGTGTATGCCTCCCTCGCCACAGTACCACCTAGATCAACAAACAACCTGGAAAAAATAATGAAAGCAAAAAATAAATAACAAATAACATAGATAGAATTATAAAGCAATCATATTCTTTTTTTTTTTTTAAATTTTAAAAAGATATCATACATTTCTTTTTTTACAAAAAATCAATTCTCTTCATCCTCTATGCAATAGAAATAAGAAGAGCGAAAAATTGATTTTTGCAATCAAAAGCAATAGGAGAAGAATGAACAAAAAAAAAAATACCAATCGTTAGTTGGTTTAGTGGTGATTGGCGCTGAACTTGGTAGGGAGGACCACGGTTCGATCCCCTGCAACTGCGATCGGGAGGGGGCTGGAACCATTGATGCCAGAACTGACCCCTGAACCATATTAAACTGGTGGTAAAAACCAAAAAAAAAAGAATGAACAAAAAAATTGTTAGTATTGAGTAAAGTTGTTGCATCACCATACCTTATATAGCCAAGTTAAGAAGGAAATTAATCATGGCAATTCACAATTAATTTGTACATTTGAATTTTGAAAACAATATCAAATAAATTAAATTGAAATAACCATATTGATTTTGAAAATATTTGAATTTTAAATGTTGGACTTATTTGTTGTAGAATATTAGTAGAGTCATTAATTGTAATAACCACATTAAATGCCAAATGCATGAGAATTGAGAATGAATGAGAAAAGAGGAATGAGAGGAGAGAGAAGATAAATCGTCCTGACGTATTACATATAATAGATAGATGTCTCTGCCAAATAACTCATGAAAATAGAAACAAATAATAAATAATTAATCGGAGGAGAAGAGAGTTTTAGGAGAGAAAAAAATAAAAATAAAAATAAAAAGTGTTTGCAATTTTAAAGTAGTCAATTTAGTCTTTTTTATTTTTGTGGTCAATTTAGTTAATTAAATTACTAATAAAAGAGGTACTACGGATGTGTTTACAATTTTGATATACTTAAGGACTATACCGACAACATCATTTTGTCTGTGGCAGGCTTGGTTTGAAGCTCGTCAGTTGCGAGAATAGAGAGACTATTCTCTATTGGTCTGGTTGGAGTTAAGATGGGAAAGACCTTTAGTAGATTGACTCAAATATAATGTTGATGCCGACTTTTATCATAGCGAGAAATTCTCAGATATATCAAAATTTATCCTTAAATATATCAAAATTATGTCAGATCGCAAATCTTGCAGTAATTGAAGGAGAAAGTGTGGCTCTTCTTGAAGCTATCAAGCTAGCAACTCTCAAAGGCTTTGATCATGTGGTGTTTGAAAGTGACTCTCAATCCTTAATGAATGCTATTTAAGCCATGAGAGTAAGAATTTATGAATTTAGGCAAATTATTACAAGCATTGGAGCTTTGTTGTATGTTTTTACAAACTTTAACGTTAGGTTTATTAGGAGATAAACTAATGGTCTTATTCATACTTTGGCAAGGGCGGCCAATTCTTTGACTTATCACCATTTTTTTAAGATTTTTTAGTCTTGTAGTGATTCTATTTTGAATAATGAAACAAGTTGTGTGTTTTGTTAAAAAAAAAAAATTTCTTTACTTACATAAGTTATTCCAAAAATCAAAATTGTGTTAACTTACCTAAGTTAAATGACCAAATTGATTAGTTTTAAAGTTAAAGGTCAAACTGGATTTTAAATCAAGGTAAGGGATTAAATTGACCAATTTTAAAATTAAGGGACCAAAATTAAATTTTGAAAATAAGTTAAGAAACTGAATAGGCTTAAATTAAATCAAGGTAAGGGATTAAATTGACCAATTTTAAAATTAAGGGACCAAAATTAAATTTTGAAAATAAGTTAAGAAACTAAATAGGTATTTAAGCCTATAATATAATATATAATAATGTCAAGTGATATATTTTATCACATTAGATTAATCGAATCACTTATCTTATAAATTCAACATGCTTCTCATTTATAATCGATGTAGAAATTAATCACTAACACTTGAAACTCAACGCAAAGATGAAGTGAGAAGCTAAGGTAAGGCGATATGAGATGATACATTTCATTTAATACTTTGTATGCACTTGAACAAAGACAAGATGAGGTGAGGAGGTGATCTCAATGTGAGGTGATACATTTTATCGAACACCTTGAACAAGCAAAGATGAGGTGTGAAGCTAAGGCCAATGTGTATTGAAACAAGCAAACGTGAGGCCAAATATTGTGCTCCAACTCCAAGTGGTTAAGTTCTTATAAGGTAAATAACTCAGAGTCATTGTGGGAAAGGGAAGGCGTACGAGGTCCCCTTGGCCTTGACACAAAATGAAAGGGATGTGCAAAACTCACCTCGGCATGCTCCAAACTTACATCAACAATCATAAAAAATAGGAGAGACCAAAGGAGATGCTTCAAATTCACGTCGTCAATGATAGAAAACGCAAAGGTGAAGGGCGAATGCAAAGCACACCTAGGCCTTGAAGCAAAAATGGAAGGGATGCGCCGAACTTCCCTCGACAATGATGAAAAAAGCAATGACGTGTAGAGTGGGTATGTTGAGGTGAACTTGGCCTGCGTAATTTCCCATGCGACGATTATAACACCCCACATAAATGTCTAGAATATCAGTGGAATATTATTACCGGTACTGAGTACATTATTATTACAATTGATACAAGAAGCACGCGTAGGTGCAGAATACAACAGAATTGCTAAATTCAACGGAAGCGATAGAAAAGATACAACATAAATTATTGAATGGAAATACTACATAACAAAGGAACTAAAAAGCATGAAATAAATGCCATCCAAAGCACAGCCTCGAGCACACCAACCAGCATACCTTAGCCGACCTGCTTATCTGAAAAAAATTGTTTGGAGTGGGGTGAGACTACTAAGCCTCAGTGAGTCCTACTACCCTCCTAGATGTGACTACACCGGGGAAATCCTAAACAGTCGTATCGTGCTAACATATACATAATCATAACATAAAACTGAAAGTAGAGGTGTAACACAGAAAATAACTCTTATTCATTTTAACCGCAAGGATTCTCCGAGGTGAGCATATCTCGGAGGCCCGCCTTGTCCGTCGATCGATCCGATCACGGCATACAGCTGTTAGCCTGTATTTTCGACAGGCATTAATGAGTTGAAATGAGATGTTGAAATCTCATTTAATGAGTATTATTGCCTTTTAATATTTTCTTGGAAAACGATTCTGGCAATAAATCAAGAGAAAATCAAGGCATTTGACATCAAAGACTTTTAATGTGCAAAGTTAATCGTCAAAGCCTAGAGTTCTGTCGAATTCGACAGAACGATTGTTGTCTGAATAAGCTTGTCGAGTTCGACAGAACCATGTTTATCTAAATGAACATGCTGGTTCGACATTACTCTAATTGTCGAAAAATATTATATATATATATATGTGTGAATATATGTATTTGTTTGGTTGTCTAACGTACTATGCAGAACGAAAGAAGCGTACTCTGGACTTAGCAAAATATTCAAAAAGAGAGTAACGTTGAAGGGTTCGCCAGGTGTCAAAGGGAATTCAAATTGTCAAGACACGTGGAGCATAGTTAGACGTATTGTAGGTTTATAGCAGTTATGTTAGTTTGTCTATAAATACAAGTTTCTGATAGAAGAAACGGGTCCACAATTCAATACACATGCAAATTCCTAAAATATTCAGAGTACCCATGTCAACGAGCGAAATGAATGACAGGAACATGTACGAATCTGTGTACCATCCTTTGTAAACATTTTACATTTGTCAAATGCAATTTACATTCTGCAAGTCTTGATTACTTGTTTGTCATTTAAGTTTCATGCAATTTAAAGTTTTCTGCAACTTTATCATTCTGCAATTTATTTCATTGCATGTTTTACTTTTCAAAGTCTTTTCTTTAAACTTTATTTGCAATTCATTTACAAGTTTTCTGCAAATTTAACTTTGAAGCATTTTACTTTAAACAAACCATTTGACTGCGTCGAATGCTTTTACTGTTTTTATCAAATTATCCGATTTAACCCAAAGATATGAATATGTTTTCATCATCTTCCACACAATCCATATGTCCCGAGATTTACTAGTTGATCTCTCTTGTAATAATTAAACTAGCGGTTGTTTACTAAAAATCGGGGTAAACAAATTGGCACGCCCAGTGGGACCTCTGGATTGTGTAATTTTTACTTAGTGAATTTTTGAAAATTTTTTCATACAAAATTTGTTGTTTGGTGTTTGTACTTTGATTGTGTGTATATTTGTATATGCATTTGAGGAGTGGTAAGTCCCTTCCAGTTTTTTCAAATATACCAAAGCGTCCTCGTTCCAGAATGGTGAGACCACCAAACAATCCTAACCCTAACAATAATAATAATAATAACAATAATGGGACAGAAACCAATCCTGTTCCAAATTCGACAGGGCAACCAAATCAACCAGTATCTGGCAATCCTGGCGCCAATCCTACTGGTGGGTCAACAAATCCTGCCCTGAATTCTACAACTTCTGAAAGTATCCCAAGCAATAATCCTAATGGTGGGGGTACAAACCCTATGATAAATTCTGGAACCGTTGGTGCAAGCGCCAGTGGATCAACAATGTCTGCCACTACTTCAAGTATGGCAGTAGGGTTTGTTCCTCCAAATACGAATGGTGCAATGATGACACAAATGAATGTATCATCCATGCCAACGAATGTATCACACATGTATGGGTACACAGACGGTAGTCAAGTTGGTGGAACACCGTCAAGACCCCCATGGTTGCCCAGAAACCCACAATTTGGAATGCCAACAACGACGATGGCAAGCCTGTATAATTGGCCTTCGATAGAAAGTTCTCCCTCATCTTCTGCGATGGGAAATAGGGGAAATTCTCTGAACTTGACGAATAATTCTATGAATGTACTTAGGCAACAAATGGACGAAAGTAACCATGACATGGTGAACGCGTTGACCCAACAGATTGGCACAATCTTCAATCCTGTGTTACAAACAGCCAATGACAATTATTTATTGTTAGCCAATCAAATGGGAAGGATGGCAGACTTTTTTGGTGCCCCTGATGCTCCAAATAATCAAAGAATTCCCCGTGTAAACCCGGAGATTCAAACAGGAGTCCAAGCCCAACCAGTGCGCATCGAGAGAGAACAACAAGAACCAGAAGTAGTTTTGGTTAATAGAAACCAAGATGCTGATAATGTTCTTAGGCAAGTTCGACAAGAAAATGTTGCAGGGCAAAATAACTTGGCCAATTTAGTAGAAAATATTTTGGCCCAAAATGGTTTGAATACAGGGTTGCATAGACCAAATTTTGTGTCACCCTTGTCTGAATATGTATTACAGGCAGAATTGCCAAGGGGATGGAAGATTCCCAAATTCACAAAATTTGCTGGTGATACTAATGAATCTACTGTCGAACATATTGCCAGATATTTGGCAGAGGCAGGGAATTTGGCAAATAATGAAGATTTAAAGATGAAATTTTTTCCCAATTCCCTCACTAAAAATGCCTTTACGTGGTTTACCACACTTCCCCCTCATTCAATTCATACTTGGACTCAATTGGAAAGGCTATTTCATGAACAATTCTATATGGGACAATCTAGGATTAGTCTCAAAGAATTAGCCAGTATGAAGCGCAAAACCTCAGAAGCCATTGATGACTATCTAAACAGGTTTCGCCTCCTTAAGGCAAGGTGCTTTACCCAAGTGCCTGAACATGAATTGGTTGAGATGGCTGCTGGTGGCCTCGACTATTCCATTAGGAAAAAGTTAGATACTCAACATTTGAGAGACATGGCCCAATTAGCAGATCGTGTTCGACAGGTTGAACGCCTCAGGGCTGAAAAAGTCAGAAATTCTAAGTTTCACAAAAAAGAAAAAGTGGCATACATAGACACTTATGAAAGTGAAAATGAGTTCGACGATGGTCAGGATTACATAGAAAATAATGAGGTTAACGTGGCTGAGTTAAAACCAGGCCCTCCCTATACTTGTAAAATGTTAAGACCATCAAATGGGAAAAATCCCGTCGAACCAAAAAATGATAGATTTGTTTCTAAGACATACACTTTTGACATTACTAAGTGTGATGAAATTTTTGATTTATTGGTTGCTGATGGCCAAATAATTGTACCAAAGGGTTTGAAAATTCCACCTTTGGAACAACGTAATAAAAGAGGTTTTTGTAAATACCATAATTTCTTGGGTCATAAAACCTCACAATGTGTTCTTTTCAGGGATCTGGTCCAGAAAGCCCTACAGGAGGGAAGACTCAAATTTGGCGAAAAGCCAAAATCCAAACAGCAGGTGGACGAGAATCCATTGCAGATTGCTGATGCTGCTTACACAGAGCCTTTTGAGTGCCTGATGATAGAAGCATTGAACCTCACTGAAGGGGGGCAATTAATCTCCATTCCTGAGGAGGAGTACGAAAACAAAGTGGAAGAGGTGTATCCACAAGCAGGGGAGACTTTATTGGATTTCCTTCAACGCTGCAAAGAAAATGATGGCGAAGCTACATTATGTCCTCATTGTAGTGCCATGTTCGACAAGAAGGCTGCTGCAGGCCTCAACAAGTTTCTGCCTCATAGTCAAAACAGAAACAATTGGCCAAATCAAAAGCCAACTTATTCCAATACTCTGAATAGCCAGCAGGCACCTGTACACCAGAGGTTGGGACCACAAAAATCATTTGTCCCCTCAAACAGGACACCTGTCAACCAATGGGTTCATGGAAGAAGCATGGACTATGGTCAAAGGAACATGGAGAGAGGGAACTCCAGTAACAGCAATCCCAAAAAGGATCCTGAGTCAAGGAAATATGATTACAGGAATAATTACAAAGGGAAAAATCCCATGACAAGGTCCCAATGGCGTAGATATCAACGCCAGAAAAAAGTGGCTGCTCAACAATCCCCATTAACTACTGATGGTAATGGAAGAAGGCCTTTGGAATTGGCAAAAAAGCCAATGAAAGAAAGGTTAGGCGAATCGAAAATAGAGTCTTCAGTTGCTGGTAATGTCGAAGATGACCACATGGAAGCAGATGACTTTTTGGATTCTGAGCCTGATCTCGACATAATCGTCAATGTTGTGTCAATCTTACCAAGGGAATTCGACGTTTGCTCTGAAGTGACAGATGACGAAGAGGAATCTGGAATGCAAATGGCCCTTCATAGGCCAGTATGTTACTATGTGACGAGCAATGGTGCTCTAGAAGATCAAATGGCTACATTTGAAAGGCCAGATGAAGGCATGAAGAGTCACTTGAAGCCTCTCTTCATACAGGCTAAAGTGAACAATGTGGGGATCAACAAAGTGCTAATTGATGGTGGTGCTGCTGTTAATCTCATGCCAGAATTTTTGCTCAGAAAAATTGGCAAATCTTTGGTGGATCTTCATCCTCACAACATAGTTCTTTCAAACTATGAGGGTGAAACTGGTTTCTCTTTGGGAGCAATCCAGTTAGAAGTGGTTGTTGGAAGCACTGTAAGGCCAACCTTGTTCTTGGTTGTGGCCTCTAAGGCAAATTACAATCTACTTCTAGGTCGAGAGTGGATTCATGGAGTAGGGGCAGTTCCTTCTACCCTGCACCAACGCCTCATTATCTGGCGGGAGGATGGAATAGTGGAAAATATTGAAGCAGATCAAAGCTACTTCAAAACTGAAGTCCATCATTTGACAAAGCATTCCTTCGACAAGAAATTGGCAACAATTTCACCATGCACTGAGAAAGACTTTGCATATCGTCTAGCAAGAAATGGTCACCATGCAATCAAACTGGATCCCACACATGGTTTCTTGTGGGAGAGAGAGGATGGAAACAGCGAGGATGGCGAGTATGAAAGCCACAAATGCCCAACTGGTTGGGATGTCAAAGAAAACTACTATGTCTGAGTCCCAAACTTGGGCAAGGATTACGGCCTACATGGCTGAAAACAGAATCAAGATGGCTTTGGAAGCCAATTCAGTTTCAGAAAATATGGCTGATATAGCCAATGGTGAAAAGATTGGCAAACAAGAGCCAGAATTGCAAAAACTGGACTGCATCTATGACGACGAACCCTTAGGATTTGAAAAAGATCCAATTAGTCAAAGTCATAAGATGCAAGCACAGGATCCTTTGCAAGAAATTGACCTTGGAGATGGTCTGATGAAAAGACCAACATATATTAGTGCAAACATTCCTCCAGATCTGAAGGCGAAAGTAGTGCAACTTCTAGTGGAATACAAAGATTGTTTTGCTTGGGATTACAATGAAATGCCAGGTTTGAGCAGAAAATTGGTGGAACATGAACTTCCAGTTCGACCAGACAAAAAACCAGTAAAACAATTGCCTAGAAGGTTTGCACCAGAAATTATGTCAAAGATCAAGGAAGAAATTGAGAGGCTGCTGAGGAGCAAATTCATCAGAACAGCAAGGTATGTCGAATGGTTAGCAAATATAGTGCCTGTGATTAAGAAAAATGGTTCTCTTAGAGTATGTATAGACTTTAGAGATTTGAATAATGCTACACCAAAAGACGAATATCCTATGCCTGTAGCAGAAATGCTAATTGATTCAGCAGCAGGATTTGAATATTTAAGTATGCTAGATGGTTATTCTGGCTACAACCAAATTTTCATTGCTGAAAATGATGTACCCAAAACTGCTTTTAGATGCCCAGGGGCATTAGGCACGTATGAATGGGTAGTGATGCCCTTCGGTTTGAAAAATGCTGGGGCCACTTATCAAAGAGCAATGAATCTAATTTTCCATGAATACATAGACACTTTTATGCAAGTGTATATTGACGACATAGTTGTCAAATCCTCGTCAAAGGTTGATCATTTAGATCATTTGAAAAAGTCCTTTGAAAAGATGAGGAAATATGGATTAAAAATGAATCCATTAAAGTGTGCTTTTTGTGTTAATGCAGGAGATTTCCTTGGGTTCGTTGTGCACAAAAAGGGCATTGAAATAAATCAAAACAAAACGAAGGCTATCATGGAGACAAAATCTCCAACTACTAAAAAGCAACTTCAGTCCCTACTTGGGAAGATCAATTTCTTGAGGAGATTCATCTCAAATTTAAGTGGTAAAGCTCAGCCTTTCTCGCCACTACTTCGTCTCAAGAAAGAAGATATTTTCACTTGGGGGCAAGATCAACAACGAGCTTTTGACGAAATCAAGAGTTATTTGTCGAAGCCACCAATGTTGATGCCTCCAATAAGGAACAAGTTCATGAAGTTGTATATATCAGCATCAGATTCGACACTGGGTAGTATGCTTGCCCAGGAAGATGAAAATGGTGAAGAAAAAGCCATCTATTACTTAAGTAGGGTATTAAATGATGCTGAAACTAGATATAGTAGTATTGAAAAACTATGCTTATGTTTGTATTTCTCTTGTATAAAACTCAAGCATTATATAAAGCCTGTTGATGTTTTTGTTTATTCTCACTGTGATATCATTAAGCATATGTTGTCTAAACCAATTTTGCATAGTCGAATTGGAAAATGGGCCTTAGCCTTAACAGAGTATTCATTAACATATAAACCTCTAAAGGCAGTCAAAGGCCAAATTGTGGCTGATTTTATAGCAGATCATTCTGTAATAGAAACTCCACAAACTTATGTAGAATCACAACCCTGGAAATTGTATTTTGATGGTTCTAAACATAAACATGGAGTTGGAATTGGGATTCTAATTATTTCCCCTTCCAAAATACCCACTAAGTTCAAATATAAAATTAATGGATTCTGCTCAAATAATGAAGCAGAGTATGAAGCTTTAATAGCAGGCTTAGAAATTTTATTGGACTTGGGGGCAAAAAATATCCTGATCAGAGGTGATTCAGAACTGGTTTTGAAACAATTGACAAAAGAATACAAGTGTATAAAAGAACACTTGATGAAATATTTTGTCATAGCAATTTCTTTGTTAAAACGTTTCGACCAAGTCACCATTGAACATGTGCCTCGTATAGAAAATCAAGAAGCCAATGATTTGGCTCAAATAGCTTCTGGTTACAAAATTTCCAATGAGAAATTGGTGGAGTTGATTGAAATCAAAGATAAAATCATTATTGATCAACCTGCTACTTTGGAATTGTCAATGCCAAAACTTGTGGGGGCAGATGTACCACAAGACAATGGTCAATATGACGACCTTGACGAAAATTCAGAAATTTTTGAAATTTTTGCCATTGACAATCTAGCTGATACTGATTGGAGAAAACCACTTGTCGAGTATCTGCGAGATCCAAACGGAATGACAAATAGAAAGATAAAATACAGAGCCTTAAGTTATGTCATCATTGGGAATGAGCTAATGAAAAAGACACCTGAGGGAGTTTTGCTAAAGTGTTTAAGTGAAACTGAAGCCTATTTGGCTATATCTGATGTGCATAGTGGCACATGTGGATCCCATCAGGCAGGCCATAAAATGAAATGGTTACTGTTTCGACAAGGTGTGTACTGGCCAACAATGCTAAAAGATTGTATAGAGTTTGCTAAGGGTTGTCAAGAGTGCCAAAAACATTCAGGCATACAACACGTACCTGCAAGTGAACTTCATTCAATAGTAAAACCTTGGCCTTTTAGAGGATGGGCTTTAGATTTAATTGGTGAAATTAAACCAAGTTCGTCCAAAAACCAACGCTATATTCTAGTTGGTATAGATTATTTTACCAAATGGATAGAAGCAATTCCATTACCAAATGTTGACCAAGAAGCAGTGATTAGTTTTATACAAAGTCACATTATTTATAGGTTTGGTATACCTGAGTCTATTACTACAGATCAAGGTTCAGTTTTCACTGGACGAAAAATGGTCGAGTTTGCTCAACAAACTGGTTTTAAATTGTTAACTTCTACACCATATTATGCACAAGCAAATGGTCAAGTGGAAGCTGCTAATAAGATCATTATTGGTCTGATTAAAAAGCATATTGCCCAAAAACCTAGAAATTGGAACAAGACTCTAGATCAAGTCTTATGGGCGTGTAGGAATTCGCCAAAGGAATCAACTAATACCACACCTTTTCGTCTAACATATGGACATGATGCTGTCTTGCCAGTCGAAATACACTTACAATCAGTTAGAGTTCAAAGACAGGCAGAAATTCCAAGAAATCATTATTGGGATATGATGTTGGATGAATTAGTTGATTTAGATGAAGAGAGAGTCAAAGCTTTAGAGATGTTGATTCGACAGAAAGAAAGAGTCACTAAAGCTTATAATAAAAAGGTTAAGTCCAAAACCTTTAGTGTTGGAAATCTGGTTTGGAAAGTCATTTTGCCAATGGATAAAAAAGACAGAGTCTTAGGAAAGTGGTCACCACATTGGGAAGGACCATTCAAAGTTGTTCAAGTTTATTCTAATGGTGCGTATGAAATTGAGGAGTTAACTCCTGAGAAACGTACTTTGGGTATAAATGGGAAATATTTGAAAAAATATAAACCTGCTCTACTCGAAGTAAAAATAAGCGCAGAATAAGAATCAAACAGAAAAAACAAAATGGCAAATAACAAGAATTGGCCATAACTCGAAAATAGAAGAATAATATTGTTTTATTGCAATGGGAGAATTCTTAGTACATCATGAGAAAAACAACATTATTTAGGCTGAGCCTTAGGCTTAGAAACCTCTGACTCCACCTTCTTCATGGTACCCCTATAAAGGGCTATTGCTATATCAGCAAGTTCCTGAACTACTGGTGGGTATTCATCCAATCTTTCCTCATGTGTCCATAGAAACTCCTCCAGGTCGGAGCCTAGTTCTTCTTCTTCTGATTCTGTCAAAATGAGTTCCTCTTTGTTCCTCTCATAGCGTAGCCTATTTTCCTCGCAACGCCATGGTCCTGCACCCTTTTTGTTCTTCTCTTTGGAGCATGAGGCATCTTTAGTGTTGGGTTTTTCCATGGTTCGATTCTTTGTTAAGGATTACTCAATCACTCTTGATGAGTAAAAATGAGGAAAAACACCTCCTTTTATAGTGCTATCAAGTCTTATGGGTCAACCTAACCATTAATGCAATTCATTTAACAAAGTTTCGCTGTTGCCACCCTTTGACTTGACTGCCTCGTTTTGGCGTTCTTTGACTGCTCAGGTTTTCGTGTTGTTAAAAATACCAAAAGAATTCAAAGGTTCAAAACATTACCATTGAATGACGTTTGTGAAAAATAAATGGTCAATACGTGAAAAGTATAAACCAGCGTTGCAAGAAATAAAAAATCAACAAAGAATAAAGCATGACAAAATATTGGTGATCACAAGGTTGTTCGCCACAAAACGGGCATTGTCGAATTACAAACCAAAAACTTGATAAAGTTGTTCAAAAGTGAAATGAAACTAAGGACAAAAAATCAAATTATTACAAGTCTAAAACTTTGTTTTCAAGTCTTCATATAAGCTCTTGAATGAAGCAACTTCCTTGTCGAGAACTTTACTCGACTCCATCAAGTTCTGAATTTCTTCTTCCACTGCCGCTGAAGCACTAAAGGCTTTGATGCCCTCATTAGCCTCTTTGTCAATCCAGGCTTTAACAGCAGTAGTAAGATTGGCTTTTGCTTCGTCACGTTTGATTTTCTCTGCATCAATCTTAGCATTGAGACTCTGAATCTTCAAGTGCAATTCTGCAATCTCACCTTCCCAAGCAGCAATGTTCTGGTTGTATTGAGTGAGCTCCGCATTCGACTCGATGTCCTTCTCCAAACGTTCGACATTGGCTTGGGCAATGTTAGCCTTCTCAACTAATGC
Organism: Trifolium repens; assembly: GCA_030408175.1. Taxonomy (NCBI): domain Eukaryota; kingdom Viridiplantae; phylum Streptophyta; class Magnoliopsida; order Fabales; family Fabaceae; genus Trifolium; species Trifolium repens. The sequence continues at coordinate 30,872,731 of CP125845.1, read as the reverse complement.
AGCGTGAGCATGGGTTTGAGCCTCCAGCTTCATGGCATTCGTTTTTCTCCTTTGTATGGCCTGAGTAAAACCATCAATGAGGTTTTCAAGCTGGATGACTTTGCTTAAGGTAATACCATCCGTCAAAGGATTGTGAAGTTTTTTCAGGAAGCCCAAGTGAGAAAACGCACTACTAGGGTTTGCCTCAATCAGAGTAAAAACATCTTGGTTAATATAGTCTGTGTGCAACTTGAGGAGCAAAGAGTCTTGCCTCACCGTCGAACTGATATCAGTATCAGAAGCAGTCGAGCTGCTGTGTTGAGAGGCGCCTTTGCTTCGTTCTTTGCTTCCTTTGCTTGACAAAAGCATTTTGAGTGCTGCAGCAGGATCAGTTTCTTTCATAGCAATAAACTGCATTTCTGAGATTCCAATATCAGCAGATAACTTTGATGTCGAGGAAACAGGAAGAATGTCAGAGCCTCCTTCAGTGGCTTCAGGCATAATGTCGTCGTCAGCGTCAGTCTCCATCTCGACATCAGTGTTTTCTGATGAGTGGGTAGATTCAGTAAGTGATGCAGTTATGGTTTTTTCAGGATCAGGATCAGTGGTGCGAGTATCTTCGTTCTCTTGGCTTTGACTTGTTCCGGTTAAATCGACCTCGACGCGATTGGTGCCAACGTCTTGGGTCGAACCTTCATCATTGTTAACTGGTGCAGTGGTTTGGTCTTCATTATCACCCTGGTTAGAAATAACATGAGTTAGGGTCAAGAAACCATAAAAGATTGCGTATATGTCGAAGTCTGAAAGATAAAGACTTTACCTGAGCGCCAGGGTCTTGCAAATTTGGGTCTATTTTCTCAAGAATAGGACCCTCAGTCGAAGGAGTTTCGACATGGGTGCTTGGTTGATCTTCGACAGGAGGATCAGAGACTGAGTTTTCAGTCTCCTTCTCTATCTCTGCAGAAGGATTGGATTTGCTTATAACTTTCTTCTTCTTCTTCTTTTCAGTCTTCTTCTTGGGATTTGGGGGCATGTTTGCCTCGCTAGTTTCGACACCAGCCTTTCTTTTATCTCTTTGGCTCTCTCCACTAGGGGTAGCAATGGTTGGATTAACATTACCAGCAGACTGAAAAGGAAATAGATGTTTGTTAAGACAAGATTGTAGTTGAAACTAAGCAAAACTTAAGAAAGTTGTCGAAACACTTACTGGTGGTTCTTGAATGGTGAGAGCTTTCTGTTTCTTTTGCTTGATAGGCCCTTCAGCCTCACTTGACGCCATCAAGTTCCTTTTGCGAACCTGCAATTAAAAGTCGAAGCAATTAGAAACATGGTTTTGAAAACTAAAGAGAAAAATAATGCTAAGTTAGGAAACCAATGTCAGGACTTAATACCTTGGCCCCAGTGTTGGGAAGTGTTTTCTTCTGAGTTGCACCAGGAGTAGTGGTGTCTGTCGAAGTGGTAGCGCCCTTGGCTTTGGAAGCACCTAATGTCGAAACATGGAAACGACTTACATCAGTAAAAGGGTTCAAAAGTTACAAACACTTTGAGAAATCACATTCATTTTTAGTGATTCAAAATTACCTTTGCCTTTGGGAGTCCTTTGCTGAAGTGCTGCGAACCCCGTTTCTATTGCTTGCAGGAGCACTTCATCGCTGTTCTTAGCACACCTCTCATAGTGCAAACTCCACCAGGTGGCAAACTCAAAAGTACATAAATGGTGGATGGCGAAGGCAATAGGTGTCAGCCTGTAGGGTTTTCTTGCTTCAATAACCTTCAAGCGCCGTTCAAAGAATTCGACAGACATTCCAGAGTTGCCCAAAACAATATCATCTTTGTTTTTGAACAAACTCTTTGGCCTGAACTGACTTAGGCCAAACTGGCGAGCAACTAGGTTAGGTTGGTATCCGACCAGACCTACGAATCTTCTTTCTACTCCTAACCTGGAAGATAGGATTGTAGGACTCAAAAACCAGGACCAAACATTGTTTGTATCCTCTTCTTCATCTGGGTTGGTTGCAGGAAATGGCCTCTTAAACCAAGCAGGCCCAACAGTCCTTTTCACAAAGGGAGTATTTTGGTGTTTAAACTCGTCGAACTCCAGGAGTGTCTTGAAGTAATGGAGGAAGAGGTCTTTGGTCGACAAGTTTGTTTCCCTATACCTCAGCAAGGCCAACCTAGTGCCTTCTATTTGTCGAGCTTCGACCGAAGGTTCCAGGTAAGAAGGGAGGAAAAGTTTGAAGTTTGATTCAAATGTGGCATTCAGCCACAACTGCAAGAGCCAAATGGGTCCAGAGAAAGTAAGCGGTGATCCTTTTTCAACTTTCTTAAGCATATCATTAGCTTGCCCCAAAGAGTCATAGAGACAAGCTAAGATGAGCCTTCCTAAAGCTACATCCTGTCCTTGATGAAGCATAATGGCGAGAGGAACGAGCCTCTTCACCACTTGAAGTGAACCAGTGCAGAAGACAAAGTGTGATAGCCAGTACGTCAGAAAAGCAATGTGTTCCTCATGAGAAACCTCAACACTGCTAAGATCATGAAAAGTCTCAATATATTTTGAGTAGGAGAGTGTTTTGAAATCAAATTGATGGTTTGGAGTGGTGTATTTGGGGTCATAAGTGGGTCCTGTTGGTCGAAGACCAGTGATGGCAGCCACGTCGAAAAGGGTTGGGGTCATCATTCCTGCCTTTAAGTGGAAAGTGTTAGTAGAATTTTCCCAAAAGTGAAGGGCAGCTATTAACATCTCTGCATTGTATTTGGGTCCTTCTCTCGACAGCTGGATCAGGTCGAATATACCACGCTCTTTCCATGAAGTGGCATATTCCTTCTCAACCTTGTTAAGCCATGGTAAATAACTATCACTGACTACAGGTGCAGATCTAAAGGCTCTATAGCCTGTCTCAAAAAAGGTCATGTCGAAGACAGTGTTGACAAATATTTTGGGCTCACAAGTAACATTGAGAGGGAAAATGCTACTTACATCCTCATTAAAGTTGTCGGATGAAGGAAGAGGTCCTGCAAAGGCAAGAGTTCGACCTCTGAGCTTGTGAGGAATCATCAACTCCTCTCCCCATATAGTGTCTTCGACAGAAGTCATATCTGGCTCCGACACAAAGGTTGAACCATCAACGATGATGGGTTCTGCATCATCAACAGCGTAGATTGTCACGTTTCTGGAGGAAGAAGATGAAGCAGCCATTGTTGTTCTTGGTGTTCTTGGTGTTCTTGATTTGGTGATGAAGATGGACAGTTCACAGTGAACAAAAGCTAAAACCACCAGATTTAACTCGTTTCTTACTCAAATCCCAGAAAAGAAACGGTGATGATGAACGAAATCACTGGACGATCTTAACTGCTGGTTTAGATTTCTCAGAAACGCAAGAACAATGCACGATTTGAGGATCGATTGATGTTGTTTCAAAGGAATGCGTATGGTTCTGTTTCTAGAGAGAAAGTGAAGAGTTTGGGTTTTCAGAAAAATGAAAGTGGTGGAATACGTTTTCTATTTATAGGCACTGCACTTTGCATGTATCTGGTAACTGAAACATCACCACTCTTCCATCTTAGCCATTTATATTCTGCCACGTGTCCCACTACAAAGCTATAAAGTTGGTAATCATGGTTTGTGGGGATTGAGGTGACAGTTACAAATTTTGTCATGATTGACAATATTTTGATTTGACGTTTGCGCCGTCTTTGGTAAACGTGCAGAATTGAAAAGGTGAATATCTTCAAAAATGCCCTTTCTTCCCTTTTGTCTCTGACGTGTAGTCGAATTGGCATTTTTGAGGGGGCAATTTGTTAGCCTGTATTTTCGACAGGCATTAATGAGTTGAAATGAGATGTTGAAATCTCATTTAATGAGTATTATTGCCTTTTAATATTTTCTTGGAAAACGATTCTGGCAATAAATCAAGAGAAAATCAAGGCATTTGACATCAAAGACTTTTAATGTGCAAAGTTAATCGTCAAAGCCTAGAGTTCTGTCGAATTCGACAGAACGATTGTTGTCTGAATAAGCTTGTCGAGTTCGACAGAACCATGTTTATCTAAATGAACATGCTGGTTCGACATTACTCTAATTGTCGAAAAATATTATATATATATATATGTGTGAATATATGTATTTGTTTGGTTGTCTAACGTACTATGCAGAACGAAAGAAGCGTACTCTGGACTTAGCAAAATATTCAAAAAGAGAGTAACGTTGAAGGGTTCGCCAGGTGTCAAAGGGAATTCAAATTGTCAAGACACGTGGAGCATAGTTAGACGTATTGTAGGTTTATAGCAGTTATGTTAGTTTGTCTATAAATACAAGTTTCTGATAGAAGAAACGGGTCCACAATTCAATACACATGCAAATTCCTAAAATATTCAGAGTACCCATGTCAACGAGCGAAATGAATGACAGGAACATGTACGAATCTGTGTACCATCCTTTGTAAACATTTTACATTTGTCAAATGCAATTTACATTCTGCAAGTCTTGATTACTTGTTTGTCATTTAAGTTTCATGCAATTTAAAGTTTTCTGCAACTTTATCATTCTGCAATTTATTTCATTGCATGTTTTACTTTTCAAAGTCTTTTCTTTAAACTTTATTTGCAATTCATTTACAAGTTTTCTGCAAATTTAACTTTGAAGCATTTTACTTTAAACAAACCATTTGACTGCGTCGAATGCTTTTACTGTTTTTATCAAATTATCCGATTTAACCCAAAGATATGAATATGTTTTCATCATCTTCCACACAATCCATATGTCCCGAGATTTACTAGTTGATCTCTCTTGTAATAATTAAACTAGCGGTTGTTTACTAAAAATCGGGGTAAACAACAGCTCACAATACATAACCTGATGGATAGTCCCATTGGGAAATCCATATGCGACAATTCAGAGTCGCTCCTAAGTGACTGTATCTAATGATGTTCTTTCTACCATAATTATCCCAAACCCGGGGAACATATATACAACTTAACATATTTCTAAGTTATACCCTAAGGTCATCTGTGATTAACATTCTATTTAACATTATATCAGTTATATTACTGTAAATCATCTATCTCAGATGAAGAAATAAAACGAGTGTTGAAAACAGTTTGTAAATTTAAAAGTTGCAGGCTGTACTGTGTAAGCTCGCTACGACGAGTTAATTACTCGCCACGGCGAGAATACAGGTATATCTTGCCCAAGCTCGCTACGGCGAAACACCAGCTCGCCACGGCGAAGGTACAGGTCCTGGCCTAAATTACTCGCGAGGCGAGCATATGCTCGCCATGGCGAAGTTCATCAGCCCAGAACCTTCTTCTCGCCATGAACGCTCGCTAGCAACTCGCTGTGGCGAGTTCATGCAGAAATGCCCCTGTTTTGCGAAAATCATCAAATTACCATAGTTTCACCTACATTCCTCATTTAAGATAGTGCAGAAACATAAATCACATAATATAAGATAGAATGGAGGGAAACTTGGGAGTTAATTCCCCTCACACAACAATTTTCTTAAATCCTAAGTTAACATGCAAAGTTTATGATTTTGGGGAAACTAGCTACCTAGCCTAAGAACCCACCTGGATTGAAGCTTTAATCCTGCTCTTGGGCTCTTCTAACAGCTACTGTAACCTCCCACAAAGCCCCACGAACTCCAGACCAGAATTTGGAATTTTTGACACTTGAAACCCTCTAGTTTTTGCTCTAAGAATTGAAGCTTGTTTGGTGATTAAGATTCTGAGTATGAAGGGGTATTTATAGTAGTTAAGGGATGAGTAGTACAGAAATGAGTTTGTCTCTTGGTTCCTTTGCATGCAACACCATTGGTTATTGAAAAGGTAGTGTGATGTGTGTTGTTGTTTTGTAACATGTGAAGCTTTGTGAAGATAAAGGTGTGATGATTCTAATGCTTCAGTGTTTTGTTTCAGGTTCATGTGATAAGAATCTTTGTGGTATAGGGTAAAGAATTAGGGAAAGTGACAAAGTCTTGAATCATGAGAAATTGAAGAATTTGGATGTTTGTGTTGTTGTTGTTTGGCTCGTGAGAGAGAAAAGAGAAGGAGAGCTTGCTACTGATTTTTCTGTAGTATTGAAATGTATGGGGAAAGCTTAGTTTGCATGCAATGTAAGTGGATTAGGATTGGAGTGGAAACATGACTCATGGGCAAGAGGGAGGGAGAGAGGGACATGTGAGAGAGGGAGAAATGGAGGAGAGAATTTGAATTTACTTGTGCTAATTAGTTCACCATTGTGAGATTAGTGATTTAGTGTGTAGTTTAGGTTTAATTAAAATTCCTAATTTTACACATAATTCACTTAGTTCCCAAAGATTAATTAACTAATCACCACTAATTAATTTTGAAAAATTAGGCAAAGCTCTAATTAAAATTAATTAGGTAATTTAGAGGTTTGGGTATTACAACGATGGTAAGGAAATCATAAAAAAATAAGAGACGAAACAGATGAACCGAACTTGCCTCAACAATGATAAAAATAAGAAATTGAGATGCCCCAACTCAACTTAGTGACGATGAAAAGTGAAAGACAGAGAATGGATTTGTCATATCTACTTAGTAATAGAGCAGACACAAAATACTAATAAGTACGATACCTTATTATATTTATTAGACATATACTAAACATAATTAACCATATATTTAAACTGCATTAACCCTGTTGAATTTTGTTGTTCTGATTTATATCAAAAGAACACAACTTTTTTCTGGATTTGGATTCTCTAAAGTCATAATTTCCTACATTTCTTACATTCAGACAAAACTTTAAGGTATTTTTGTCTTTACAACACAGATGCACTTACATATGCAATATTTTCTCTTTTTCAGTTAATTTTTACTTGAATGTAGATGAATTTAGAGAAATCAAATGTAGAGAATCCAAATCGCTCTTTTCTGGTTGTTTATAGATGGGCAATGGGAAAAGGTAGGGGAGATGAGCAATGAGTTTACCATTTCAATCTAGGTACATATAGCTCAAAATTGCAATTGAAGTAACACTCTAAACTTTTGATATTGCTACCAAATGCAGGCAATTGCAGTCAATACACTACAATTGTTATCGTACGTGGTGTCGTTGCAAATCGCAATTTAAAACTATTGTGTATCCGTACTACACAGATGCAAGAAAGTAGTTCATAGGCTAACTCACGACAACAAACTATATCGGTTTACATGGCATGGCAACACAGAAAAAACCACAGAATACAGAATATCCTATGGAGACATTTTTAATTTATTGATATCTAGATATGCATTTTATTCAATTCATGCAGACAAGTCCAACACAATTTGAAACATTTCAAATCACTTAGAAGGAGCAGCAGCAACCATTCTTTGCACCAAACCCTTAGCAAACTCCAAAAGCTTATCAATTTCTGGTAGATTTCCCTTCACAGCAGGATGAGCAGCAAAAGCTTCAGCCCATTTCACCAAAGCAGGAGTCTTTGTTTCATCAAGTACCTTTTTTCCTATCATTTTCTCTGTGACCCTTAACCAACCTAAATAGCACCCAAAACCAATATCAAGAAATCCAATTTTCTCTCCTCCAAAAAAGTCCCTTCCTTCACTGTACTTGTTGAGCACATCTTCTAACCTCAAAAGAACTTCTTCCATTTCCTCAAAATATGCTTTCTTTGACTCATCATTTTGAGCAATCAAAAGATTTTTCGAGGAATTATACCACTACTCTCCCGATTGAGAAACCAAAAACATTGACAAAAACAATGTGATGAGTCAAAATGATTATACATAATTTTTATTTAACCTGTGACTAAAAAAAGATTTTTTATTTTGATTTACATAGACTTAAAGCTGAATAATTTTCACAATGACGCAATGTATATAACAGAACAACGTGTAAAAAAGCACTTCCGGATGTTTTAGTATGTTGTCCTAGTTAAAAAAAATTGTTGCATTTTTGCGCAGTGGGAGACAATTTGATTCACTTGTATCTCTGTCAAATATGATATCTGAATTTTTTTATTAATAATTATTTCATGTGAAATTTGAAATTTTTGTAATTATTTCTCATAATAGGAATCAAATAAAAATTTCATATAAGGTTAGTAAAAATTAGAAATACCTTGTCATCGATGTAGGCAACCCAAAATCGCGCAATGGCGCGATCATAAGCATTTGAAGGAAGGATAGAAGGAGTACCATTTTTTTTCCAAACTTGATCAATGTATTCAACTATGATTGCAGATTCACATATGGGTTTATCACCATGAATTAGAACTGGGATTTTTTTGTAAACTGGGTTTGATTGAAGAAGCAAGTCACTTTTGGGATTCATGGTTTCTACAATGTTTTCATAATCCAATCCTTTGATGTTAAGGGCAATTTTTACTCTCAATGCAAATGGACTGGATGGTGTACTCAAAAGCTTCAAGTCATTTGCCATTTGTTAATTAAGCTAGAATGTGAAATTCTTGTTCTGAGCTATATGAAAGAAAAAATGTTGAGGTAGTAACTGATTTGTGGTATGTAACAACTACCAATAGTATTACCTACCTCAAAAGTAAAAAACTACCATTCAACTATTATGGTATATAATAAATTCTAAAGTTCGATTTACGACTTCTGTGTATGGAAATAATTTGGTTGAGAAAGGGAAAATCCACTCTATGTACTTTACAAATTTTTCGACGGAAATTAATCATCGTTATTGACGGTCGAAACTCCGTAGCTATATCACCTATATCATGACTAAAAAATAAATAAAAATCTAGGAGGGACCAACCGGTGTACTGGCAATTCAATAATATTCAAAGCAAGCAAGCAAGATGGGGCATCTAGCAAATTATAATCTTAATGGCTAAATAACAAATACCTATCAAACTAGTTACTCTAAAATGTATCAGATGTCAATACTTTCTGAATATGTTTGATTACATTTTTTAGAAGTTTTGAATTATTTTTTTAAACAGCTAGCATTTCCCTTTTTTAAAATAGTTTATTTCATACGTATAAAATATGTCATGGATATATATGGATGTTAATTAGTGTACACGCTTGTATGACCCCTCTGATCTCTAATTCAAAGTTACATTAAGGTTAAATTTTTTTTAAAAAAAATATTTCATATCTAGTCTCTCTTTTTTTTGACACAAATATCTAGTCTAGTCTAGTCTAGTCTTTAAAAGTTCGACTAATAGGGAGGATAGTTACATTATTATTAGCGGGAGTTTGATTAAAGTCAGAGCAAAAATTTGTACGGACTGACCTAACAAAAAAAAGTAGTATCGAGAAAATTTAAACTATATATCTAGAGAGGACTAGAGGAGCACAACATGTCAAGAGTTTTTTTTGTATAAATGTAATATGTATAAACCGACAAGGTAATATTTGTTACACATACATCTAATTAAATTACATTATATTGATATTTGTGAAAATATTTTAAAAACTATACTAAAAAATGGTACTATGACATTACGGGCTTCTGCTTCAGGTTTGAATCCTCTCGTGTCATTTTTGTGTTGTTTCAGTTCATATAGAGTTAAACTTTAGCTTTAAATGGGCTTCTGCTAGTCGACGGATTGTGTTCCTCAAATTAGTCGGTATTTAGGCCGAATACCGAGTCTAAAAAACCACAAAGTATGTTTGTAATAATCTCTACATGTACTAAGCATTTGCTTACATTCATTGTTGTTAAAATTGCGTTTAAACTTGTAAAATCGTTCGATTTTACGTTTTTAGGTATTGAAAAAGCGTTAAATAGGATGTAAACTCGTTTTTTAGGTAATCTCAGGGAAAAAATGATTTTACACCGGGTTAACTCAGTCAAACCTGCTAGAATCGTGTAAACTTGCACGAGTTTACTTGTATTTGCAAGTTTACCTTTGAAGGCCCGATTTTTTCTTTCACCCAATTTTTTTTCTGGCCTAACTGTCAAATCAAACAGCTTTTCCGAGCTTCACCTTCAATTAATTTGGTCTTTGGTTCTAATATTGAAGATCTTTTACCATTTGAAGAAGAATTTGATAATGTCGGAGATGAATACATCGATGAAGATGATGTTGTAGCCATTTGTAGGAGAATTGAATTTTTGAAGAGAGTAACTTTATTTGTTTTGTGTGGATCTTATTTAGGATTGTTATTTGGATGTTTATATAATTTGGTGAGATAATTATGTACTTTTTTTTTTACAAAATATATGATATTCATTCATTCAAATCGATAGAGTACATCGATATAATACAAATTCATAATCGCTAAAAACAAAAAGGATAAATCTGCGAACAAACTCACAACATCCATGTTAATAGCATAAAACGGTAAATTACATATGCCTACAAATAAGACTACATTGAAGTGTCCGGAATATCCATGCCTCCAGATCTGTAGCGTTGATGACATCAAAGTCGACATTGATTGGATCATCGGAACTACTTCTTCAACCTGAAATAAATGAACATCGTACAAGGACGGAAAAATAAAAACGCCGCACAAAGACGAGACCAACGAGAAATAAAAACAAATAAATATGTGAAAATCTCACTTATTTATTATAATGAGAAAGAAAAACAATTGGGAGGGATGATTTTAGGCCAAAATTGACCTAAAATCACCCGTCTTCAATAGACGAAGAAGAAAATAATTAGTGACGGCAATGGTTGCAAGAGAAGAAAAAAGAGGAGAGAATAATTATAGATAATTATGTACTTTGGTACAAGTTTATGGACATAATGTTATAAACAGGTGATTTGGTATAGTAATTATATAAAAGGGAATAGGTGATTCGATACAAGGCAAATGTAATATTTTGAAGTATTGATGTTTTTATAATTATTATATTAGTATATATATCATGTACATATTAATTTCAATATTATTTTAATTTTAGATAAACTTATAAGATTTTACGAGTCTAGTTTACGTGTCGAATTTATATAGACAAAACTGAGTTGAGGTAAAAATCTTAATGTTAAACACTCAAAATATGGTTATATGTTATAATAATATGATATGTGTTTTTCTTTAGTAAAAAAAACACATGATATGTGTTTTTAATCAAACTTTGTGGTACATGTGAATCTCAATTTTCTAGTGTAATTGTTATATATATGTATGTACAATGAATCTCTTGTGATGGTTAGGTTTGTAAGCGATGTTAATGAATGATGAATAACTGCTGCTGCAGGTTTCTACTACTATGAAAAGTTTGTGCCATGATGTTTTTGGGGTAGCTCGGGTAGCTAAAGAAAGTAAAGACCAATAGAGGTGTGTGTGTATATCATATTTTAGTTTTATGTATTGCTTTACAAAGTATATTCTATTCAGATTTTTTTTTTTCTTTCAATTCCTCTTTTAGTTGATTTGGTTGATGTTAGGGTTGGGAAAATAGATTTACTCTACTTCGAGGGTAGAGAAGCCTCCTAAGAAGAAGATAAGAAGAATAGACTAATTTCTCATTTTTCAATATGATTGAATAAGCTAATACAAGTTTATATAGGAGTTTCCATAACAAAACTAATAACCAAAATGCTAACAAACTTATTCTAGAATATTCTAGAATATTGATGAGTCACTACTTATTTAATTTTAGACTTAACATTTAGGTGGGCTCTAGGATCATAACATTACCCACCCCTTCAAAATCAACCTTGTCCTCAAGGTTGTAAAAAATTGTTGAAGAGATAAATTTCCCCGGATCCCACTGCTTCATCTGAAAGGACCTCCCTATTGTAGACATACCCAATTGTTGACCTGGATCCCATTGCTCAAAGTGAGCACAAGAAATTGGAAACAGATCATAAGTAGATGCATGCTGCCCCACCTTTGTTAACATGTTTGAACTTGTGCAAATAACATTGAGTTCACTATCATCATTGTTAACTTGGTCCATATAAGCAAACACACAATTAGAAGAAGACCAAATAATTTGTCCAAGCTTCAAAGAATGAGTGGCATGTATCCTCATAAACAGAATGACACATAATAGATCATTAATATCAGTACCAATAATAAAGGAAACACCACAAGGATTATACCAAGCATAAACATTTTCATACTGACCCTGTGCAAGCTGATTTTTAGTTTTAATTTGCCACCATGTACCCTTACCATCTATGCAGTAGTCCTGGTGCTGAGTGAAGAAAATTTGAGAACTCAAATTATCAACTTCAAGTGGATCCATAATTTGGACGTGGTAAAATTCAAGTGCATCACTCCATGATGACAGAAGCATCTTGTGCCTAATTCTTTCCATCATTTCAGCTTCAACAACCTTGATGTTACAAATGATCACCTCATTGGAAAGCATATTAGTGAACAAACATGGAAGCAATACAACATTGATCATATCATTACCAACCTCTCTAAAAGTGATCTTGTCCTCAAGATCAAAGACTATATTCACAACCAGTTTTGATGAAATTCCAATTTTGAGCCAAGTTGCCTTCTCACACTCATTATCATCAACAACCATATAGTTAAATATAACATTACAAAAGAGATTTAGAGCTGCCCATGTGCTTCTTCGAAGAGTGACAAATGGTTTGATTGCCATTCCTAGCCCAATGTGAAAAACACCTTCTATAGTATTTATCCCTCCACAAACTACAACCATATCAATTAAGGTATTTTTCACTAGTAAATAAGGTGCCACTACACCTACTGTGATATACCTATTAATGTATTCACTGCCATTCACTTCCTTCAATTTAGAGCATGCTGAGTTTGTCAAAAATAAAGTGACTAATTTGGTAGAGAAATTATTCCTCTCAATCTCAATTAAAAGCCACTTCAATTCACATGTCTCACTAATTGCAAAATGCTTGTATACCATCCTCACAAAGCCACACCATGAAAATACATGCGTGAAAAGATTTTGAACAAACATATATGAACCAACATCATATGTCAATAATGGCTTAAGTAATCCTTTCTTATACTTCAAATTCATATCACTAGTGAACTTCAATAAACATGGAATTGTAATAAAAGTACCAGTGACTGCATAAATAGCGACAAGTTGTATGGCTTGAATCGTTGCATGTTTTGTGGAGGACCTTGCCTTGAGATTATTGGGTTGGGTGCAGCCCAATTGTTGTAGGAACAAGTCTTGTTGTAACGCATTGCATATGACCTTTGTAACTTGCAGCCGTGATTCAATAGTGAACACCAACAGAAACAATTGATTGTGTAGAACCATAAATTCATCGTCCTCTATGTGTAGGTAGGGATCTGGTGGTTTAGCAGGCCGGCGAAAGTCCAGCTTGAGTATAGGTGGATCAAACAGTATCAGCAGAACATGGAGAATGTAAAACCATCGCAATGAAGCAAGATTCATACCGACCTCCGCTTTTAACCAAAGCGGTGATGTTGTCATAAGGTGAATAAGAGAACAACACTGCCTCGCAAATTCTTCCCACGGCGAAGCCATTTTACATCCCATTGAGAACAAACCACCCCCTAATGGCTTTCTCCGTGACATTGCAGAGGATAGAGTGTTTGCCGCAAGAGGGACAAACTCACAATGAGGATACATGGTAGTGATGTTGTGAGTTACAAAATTACTAACAAAGCAACATAAATCCACCTTGAAATGGAGCATCATGGACAGACTTTTTGTCAAACAGTTGGTGGTTGTGATGCCATAGGTCCCTGAATTCTCAACATTACAGTCATATATCTGAGTAGGAGGAACAAGCCTAGAATCATGTTCAATTCCTGTGATGTCAACATCTAAGTTATCATATACCGACATGGGCATCACCTTTCTCTCATTCAAAAACGGATTCAAACTCATCCTAAATGTAGAGTCCCTCACTCTAGCTTGATTTGGCCATAAGGTAACAAAATCCAACGCAACTAAAATTATAGGTTTCATTGACAAACCTTGATTTCTCACTGCATTGTCGTCGATGACTTCTCCTATTGGTTCGCTGAATTGTTCACTGAAAATCGTCTTTGTTGTTGTTATCGGGAGAGTCGTAATGTCGTCGATGTCTTCAGTTGTCGAGTTTCGATCTTCAAACCCATCATCCACCTGGTTTTCTTCTTCAATCGGAACATCATCAAGCATTGAGTTGTTAAGATCGTTACCTTGTAATGGTGAATCTGCAACCTCAATAGAAGAGGAATATTGATTGAAACCATCAATTCTTTCGTCCTCCATTGTTGGTTGTTCACCAATGTTATCCCCTTGCACCAACTGTTGTGGTTCGTCCTCCAACTCCTCTTCATCATCTGGTAATGGTAGAATGACTCTCCACTCAGGCTTAAATCGCCAGAGAAATACTGTTGTGAATGAGTCCCAATCCACCCACCGATGACATGGATACCAATGGAGCCACCATGTGAGAGCTGGACCTTTCATTGCAAGTCCAGCCACTGTCATCTTCAAAGTCTCGGGTGTACTCCATAGTTTGAAGTATTTTTCAGTGCACAACACCCACCAATAAGCATCTTCTGTAGCATCAAAAATTGGAATCCTCATTGTGGACATTGATTTAGCGGGAAAGAGATCAATAATGAAAGCACCAATGTTAGGGTTGGGAAAATAGATTTACTCTACTTCGAGGGTAGAGAAGCCTCCTAAGAAGAAGATAAGAAGAATAGACTAATTTCTCATTTTTCAATATGATTGAATAAGCTAATACAAGTTTATATAGGAGTTTCCATAACAAAACTAATAACCAAAATGCTAACAAACTTATTCTAGAATATTCTAGAATATTGATGAGTCACTACTTATTTAATTTTAGACTTAACATTTAGGTGGGCTCTATGATCATAACAGTTGATATCTTACCAAGCAAAGGAAAAGCTGAGGATGGCCGCAATTTGTCTGATGATGGTGATGGACCAGAGGTATCAATGGCTACCCTAGCTTTGAATCTTTCATAAACCAATTCAAATTCAACCTAGGTATATTATAATGCATTTGTACTATGCAATTAGTTCATAGAATAGAATAGAATGAAGGTGGAGATTTTATATTTAAACCGATCTACATTGAAATTGTAAATAAAAAAAAAATGAAAATTGCAGTTGTGGTTGGATGTGCTTTTGTAAAAATTTGTTCATCAGAATTATTATTTTACTGATTTTTTTTGTCTTTATAATATTAATATTAGTTGAAAATTTTAAAATGAATCATCTAAACCGAACTGAACCATGTCTAGTTTCATCTCTTTTTTTTGTTATAAGTCTAGTTTCATCTTTGAATCAGATAATTTTTAGCTTCAAAATTATTCAAACTAAAGGAAGTTCTGTTCTTAATTATCAAATTTGTGCAAGAGTAGAGTCTTGGGAGTTTTCGTTATAGTTATATAATAAGTTTCTTAGGTTATGATCCAGAATAGCCCGGTACTTAAAAATCATAAAAATGCAAACTACATAATCAATTTATATTATTTTAATTTTAATTGAATCAGTAACAATAAAGTCATTATTTCAACCATAAAAAAAAAAAAAAACAATTAATCTGTACTTTCAAAAGACAATATTTATATACTTATAAGAGTTTTGAATATTAGTCCACGAATTGACCGTTTCAAAAGACAATATTTATAGGACTTTTGAATGTTTTTGAATATTGGTCCACGAATTGACCTGCTTCTTGTGTCATTGTTGTTTTGGCTGTATGTGACAGTATTGAATTGTGATTAATTAGCCTGATGTATGATGTATCGACAATAGTCTGCGGACAGAGAGGCAGCTTGAGTGTGTTAGGTGATATGGGCGGCTGTCAATGCATTTTTAAGCTGAATGAAATCTGTTGCATATAAAATCAGATTCAATGGATAGACTGATTTTTTGAAAGAATGACCAATATTAAATAATCAATTGACTTAAAATTATAGCAAGACCTAATAACATTTTATGCCAAATTATTTTCATATATGCTTTTCTGAAATATATAGAAGTAAGCTAAAAACAACTCGCAGAAATATCGTTCACTTTTCATAACTTTTCTCTAACCGCGTCCTATCGAATTCTTATGTTAATAGATAAGTTTAGATAAATTGTTCATAAACCAATTCAAGCGCAACCTAGGCGTATTATAATGCATCACTATGCAAGTGTTCATAGGAATACAATTATTTTAGTTTTTATTCAATTCTTGCATACAAATCACGATTAAAAACTGTCTCGGGTAGGTAGCTCGATTGGTAAGCTGAGGGACATGTTTTACAAACAAGATAGCAAGAAACATCGGAATTAAACATAACAATTTCAAAACAAAAGTACTAATCTCACATTCATTTACTTAGGAGGAGCAGCGGCGGCGGCAGCAGCAGCCAATCCTTGTGCCATAGCTATGGCATACTCAACAAGCTTATCAGTTTCTGGTAGAATTCCTTTCACAGCAGGATGAGCTGAAAAAACCTCAGCCCATTTCACCAAACCAGGATTCTTAGCTTCATCAAACTTTTTAGTTCCTGTTAATTTCTCTTTGACCCTTAGCCAACTCAAATAGCATCCAAAAGCAATATCAATAAATCCAATTTGGTCTCCTCCAAAAAAGTCTTTTCCTTCACTGAACTTGTTGAATACTTCTTCCAACTTCAAAAGCACTTCTTCTAGTTCCTCAAAATATTTCTTCTTTGACTGAGCATCTTGAGCAAATAAACCATTTCTCAAGGAATTATAGAACTACAATTCCAATTGCAAAAAATGCACCAAAAACATGGACAATTAAACAATATCATTCAATAAGAATTAAGGGAAATGAATATCTTATGATAAAATTTCATCACATTTCATACAAAATTAATTCATAAAATGAAAATCAAAGAGTTAATTATGTTGTTTTTCTTTATATATAGAATCATGAATCTAAAGATTACTTTTTTATAAAACATTTTAGTTCCTTTTATCTTTATTTTTTATTAAAAAAGTAATTAAATTTTATAGACATAAAAATGAACATTTTTCCATAGCTAAAAATGTTTTTGTCTAACTCATCTCATAAAATTAACTTGCAAATAGGCTTTCTATAAGTTCTAACCAACATGAAATTTGAGTTTTGTTTTTTTGTAATTCTTTTTGTTTTCCATAGCCTTTTGTTTTCTTAATAAATATTCAAGACCAAAGAGAAATAATTATAAAAATTTCATAAAAGAAATAGGAGTGTAAACATTAAAATAAATACCTTGTCATCGATGTAGGAAACCCAAAATCTAGCAATGGCTTTGTCATAAGCATTTGAAGGAAGGATTGAGGGAGTACCATTATTTTTCCAAACTTCATCAATATATTGAACTATGATTGCAGAATCACAAATGGGTTTACCTTCATGAATGAGAACTGGGATTTTTTTGTATATGGGGTTGGATTGAAGGAGCAAGTCACTTTTGGAACTCAAGTTTTCTTCAATGTTCTCATAATCCAAACCTTTGATGCTAAGAGCAATTTGTACCCTACAAGCAAATGGACTAAACCAGCCACCCAAAAGCTTCAAGTCATTTGTAGCCATCCCTAAAGAAAGTATAGAATGTTATACTTCTCCTATAGCCGATTATGTCCTTATATATATGGAGAGATAATAAATTTGTGGTATGACTTAACTATCATTTTTACTTCTTTTAGGTGTTTGTATTTGACTTTTACACCCTTTTTCAAAATAAATGTTATATACTCCCTCTAGTTTTATTTATAAACAAAAGTTAATGAAAAGAATTAACCTTAAATATAAAAAAATTGTTATAAAAAAACTAAAAGTAATTTATTTTTGCTTTCGCCACCAGTTTAATCTGATTCAGAGGACAGTTCTGGCATCAAATGATTTCACCCCCTTCCGATCACAAAACTAAAAGTAACATTATTTAATGCTATTATTCTCAAAATAAATTTTATAGTAGTGGTTAGTACTAGACTTATTAAGTGAGTTAAACACATTTAATGTGTTCAAAATGCATTTGACTTTACACCTTTTTCAAAATAAATTTTATACTCCCTCAAATCTTATTTATAAGCAAAACTCAATGAAAAAAATTGGACTCAAATATAAGTCAAAGTTACTAAAAATAATTTTATGCTTATCAAAAAACAAAACAAAAAAACTAAAAATAACTTTATTTAGTGCTATTCTTCTCAAAATACCACTAATACTATCATTTTTACTTCTTTTAGGTGCTTGCATTTGTCTTTTACATCCTTTTTCAAAATAAATTTTATAATAGTGGTTAGTACTAGAGTTATTAGGTGACTTAAACATATTTAATGTGGTTGAATGCATTTGACTTTTACATCCTTTTTCAAAATAAATTTTATACTCCCACTGGTTTATTTATAAGCAAAAATCAATGAAAGAAAATTTGCCTCAAATATAAGCAAAAATTACGAAAAACTTTATGCTTATAAAAAAAAACTAAAAGTAACTTTATTTAATGCTATTATTCTCAAAATACCCCTAAGACCATTTACAATGGTTTTTTCATTCAACACAAACTTTTTCAATTCCCAACACTTCACATCATTTTCTCACACTCATTCAACTTTTACCCTCTACAATAGTTTTTCATTCAATCCCACCACTTTTTATTTCATATTCTTATTTAAATTTATATTTTTGTTTTTATGATTACATAAAATTACTAAAAGTTACTAAAAACTTTATGCTTTTAAAAAAAACAAACTAAAAGTAACTTTATTTAATGCTATTATTCTCAAAATACCCCTAAGACTATTTACAATGTTTTTCATTCAACATCAACTTTTTCAATTCCCAAAATTTCACATCATTTTCTCTTTCTTCCACCTAATAATTCAACACTCATTCAACTTTTACCATCTCCAATGGTTTTCCATTCAACACTCTATGCACCACTTTTTATTTCATATTCTTATTTAATTAAATTTATATTTTTGCTTTTATGATTACATAAAATTACAATTATCGATTAAAATTAAATTAAAATAATAAACACTTAACAATTTATTTTTCAGTATTTTGTAAAAACAAAATTTATTTAAATAATTTATTTTTATTTTCTTAACTTAAAATGCAATACAACACACAAGCAACGTAATTAGTATGATACAAATCATCTTCAATCACGAAACATTCCAAACTTTGTCCATATGTGCTTAGATCTGCTTGCAATTCTTGATGAATATTTGGATCACGGAACTTGGATCTAGCACACACATGATTTTGATAATTGTTGGGATTTTGATAATTGTTGGGATAATTAGAAGAATTTTGGGTGTTGAAACGATTATTGGGATCCATTTCACTAAAAAAAGACTAAAACTTCAAAATAAACACTAATAGAAAGATAATAATAAGATTAAGATAGTGAAAAACTGTCTTTTTTTTTTCCTGTGTCCAAATCAAATGAACCAAGTTTCTATTTATAGACAAAAAAAAATCTTGAATTTTGGTAAAAAAATAAAAAAATTAACTTGCAATGAAATAATTGAGTTCAAAGTATTAAAATGATATAAATCCAGACAACCAATCGCAATGTGCCACCTGTTCGCGTCATCATTCTCTCTCCGCGTCTTCTGCTACGCGACGCGCCCTGTCGGCGCGTGTCATGCACGTGCTAAGACTAGCGAACAGAAATTTGCCACGTGACCCCTCCGTTCAGATTCAATACAGTTGAAAGTGTTCAACACTTCCCTCCTCCTATTGCAACATCATTGCCTTGTTTAACCCTTCTTCAACACCATTGCACTTGGTCTAATACTATCATTTTTACTCCTTTTAGGGTGCTTGCATTCGACTTTTACACCCTTTTTCAAAATAAATTTTATAATAGTACTTAGTACTAGAGTTATTAGAGCATCTTCAATGGTGATACTACTTTGAGTATCATACATTACTAACAAATAGTCCCTACAATGTCATGTAATACTTATGCAACTCGTACATATTTTGCTCCAGTGGTGATACTACTTTGAGTATCATACATTATTAACAAGTGGTCCCATCTATATTTATTTTTTTTAATTTTGTCTAAATAAAAATAATTTTTTATTTACTTTAATAAATTTGTAGATAAATAAATTAATAATTAAATATAACGCGAAATACAAAATAAATAAAAAATGTTGACAAATACATAAATATGCCGAGAAATATATAAAAAAATATAATAATTAATTTTGATTATTCTCTTGTCTGAAAATGCTCCCAAATATGTTCTTTTGCTCCCAAATACGGTTTTTTTTTTCTTCTGAGAAGTACGTGCTTCTTCATCAAGCCTATTAATATTTTCTAGACCACTTTTAATTGATAATTGTGGCACTTGAAGAGCTTCAACTAAAGGGATATTGGGTGGTGGTGATGGATAAATAAAATTAGGATGATTTTGGAAGTTTTACCGATAGGAGGTTGGTTTTAGAACAAATTTATGTAAGTTTGAATATTATTATTACACATATTAGAATCCATTTGATAGAAAACAAATAAAATATGACTTGAGAACAAAACAAATAGAAATTGTGTAATATAAAAAAATATGAAATATGATTAAATATTCATAAAAAAAAAGATCAAATGGTCATTTAATGATCAAACAAAAAAAAGGGTAACATTAAATTGATGATACGATACCTTATTTTAGGTCTCGATATTATCAATTTTGATACCCTCTATGCCACGTCATGAAACTCCAATAATAAAAAAGATAAGGTACCATATCATTAACCTATGAAACTCTCTTAGATACCCTTATTGGAGATGTTCTTAGGTGAGTTAAACACATTTAATGTGTTTGAATGCATTTGACTTTTACACCCTTTTTCAAAATAAACTTTATATTTCCACTTGTCTTATTTATAAGCAAAAATCAATGAAAAAATTGGTCTCAAATATAGGCAAAAGTTACTTTTAGTAACATTATGCTTATAAAAAAATATTAAAAGTAATTTTATTTCATGCTATTATTCTCAAAATACCCTAATACTATCATTTTTACTCGTTTTAGGTGTTTGCATTCGACTTTTACACCCTTTCTCAATTTTTTTTTTATAATAGTGCTACAAGAATATGATTTTTGGCAACGACTCTTTTTGTTAAAAGTTGTTACAAGTCGCTGGCAAAACTACCTAAGATAGTTTTGCCAGCAACTTGTAACATAAAAAGTTGTTGCAAAAAATCATATTTCTTGTAGTGTGCTTAGTACTAGAGTTATTAGGTTAGTTAAACACATAATGTGTTTGAATACATTTGACTTTTACACCCTTTTTCAAAATAAATTTTATACCCCCTTCAGTTTTATTTATAAGCAAAAGTCAATAAAAAAAAATTAGCATCAAATATAAGCAAATTAAAGTTACTAGAAGTTTGAATTGAGAAACTAAAAATACAGTTGGTAAAGGTAGAAGTTATTTGATTTGATTAAAGATGTATTAAAAAAATAATGCATTGATAGGGATATCAACGGGGCGGGGATGGAGTGAAGGAAGCTTCCCCGCTCCTCAAAGTATTCTCTGTCCCTGTCCCCGATCCCCTCCATGGGAAAATATTTATCTCCATCCATGTTTCCATAAATCCCCACAGTGCTCGCGAAGATTGACGAATATCGAATATTAACAAAAGATTTATATTTTTCGGTCAAATTTATGACAGTAGTATTACATTATTTTTCCCTTTTTATTAAAAAAAACAAATATTTGCATGTTCTTTTTTTAAAAAAAATAAAAACAACATACAATGCATTCATAACAAAAAAAAAAGCAAAATCATTTGACTACTAATAATCATACAAAACCTCATAGCAAAACATTCAATAATGTATAATAAAATATGCATAATCATACAAAACTCATAACCAAAATATATCTTAATGCATAGAAAAATAGATACCTAGAATTTTCAAATATAAAAAAAATAATAATTAAGCAATGGACAGATTCAAGGAACCCCCGGGGAAGAATGCTTCTTCCCCGATCCCCGGCCCGAAGTCCCCTGGGGGAGTTTTTTCCACCATCCCCGCGGGAATCCTCATTGACGGATGCAAATTGATATCCCTATGCTTTGAGAAATGTGTTAAGACTGTGTGTTGATTAAAAGTTGATTGAAACCATTAAATGTTAGATTGAGAAGCTAAAATGACAATTAATAAATGTAGAAATCTAAAGATTCATTAGAAAACGATTTGTGAAACAATGCACCATTAAAGTTGTGTGTTTATGATAAGTTTATTGAAAACATCAAAGATTAGATTGAAAAACTAAGAGAGGATTATCAAATTAATGTAGAAGTTTAGACACTATAGATGCATTGGAAATGGTACACTAAGTAGTGTGTTATTAAATACGGTGTAGTTATCTAAAGTTGATTTGAAACATTAAATGTTAGATTGCAAATTTAAATGACAATTAATAAAGTAAGAGAAAAGCTAATATGTGTCCTAAGTGTACATGTTAATGATTAAAAATAAGGAAATGTTTTATCATAATTGATTCATGCATCTAATTCACTATTTAAAACTAATAACAAACTAATTACATAAAATTAAGAGAAAGATTCTACTTTTGAATTCTCAACATGTGTAGGGCACATGTTAGCAAGACCCTAAAAGTAAAGGTCTAGAGATGCAGAGGAACAATGTGTCATTAAGTTATTCATGTTACAAAAAGTTTCTTGAAAATATGGAAGGTTGGGTTGAGAAATTAAAAACACAAATAATAAATGTAGAAGTTAATAGAATAAAGATGTATTAACAAGATAATGCGTTGAGAAGTGTGTTATTAAAGATTGTGTGTTTTTGTTAAAAGTTGATTTGAAACATTAAATAATAGATTGAAAAACTTAAATGGGAATTAATAAATGTAAGGGACTATTTGATGGCTAGAATAATTATTTCCTATATTATGTTAATTTTTTATTTGATGCACTAATATGATAGGACAAATTATTCCCTTTGTTAATCATATCCTATCACTCCTTTGTAATTTATATCCTAAGTTTTAGCTGGGTTAAAATTAGAGTAAATAGACACTTTCGTCTCTGAAAGTGTCACTTGCTGCCATAATAGTTCCATAATCAGTAAAAAACATTTTATAGTTTTTGATTCATACTTTCATTAGTCAAAATAGTTCAAAACGTTAAATTAGTGTTAACTATGGTGATATGTCCATTTTTTATGCCATATGCTTATTGGGATGTCCACATGGCGAGGGACTAAAATGATCGTTTTAACATTTTCAAATCTTCTATGAACAAACTCAAATCTTCATCTTCTTATTCACTCTCCCATTTTAACTTCCATCAAGTATCAAACCCATATGAAAAATCATTCTAAAAACATGGTAGCAGTTTCCATTATAGATTTTTTTTCTTCTTTCAAACCATTAAAGATTGCTTTGAATACCCCGAAAACAGAGGAAACAACACAAGAAGATGAACTCAATGGATGAAGAAGTGGGTGAAGATGAAACGAGTTTATGGGTTTCCAACTCTAACAAGTTGTTTTTCGATAAATATTATTTTTGTCGAGGGTAAAGAGTATTCATCCACTCATCCGTGCAATTGTGCTAGCATTAAAAAACCACAACAAAAAGCAATTTTTCTCAAACCCCACATCTAAATAATTCAATATTTTCCCATTTTCCTTAGATTTCACTCAACACACTACAAATTGGTGTAAAACTCTTCAAAATAATTTTCTTTTTATGGGATTTAAAACAGAAAAGTAAATCCAGAAAAGTAAACACTGCTATCACAAACACCATGAAGAAATTGAAGAACTATTACATGCTGGAAACCATCACAATCATCATCAATAACCAGGAAAATGGACTTTTCCACTTGCATTTTGTTGTCGATACGGATCCGATTGTTGGGGTTGATTGCAATGTAAGTCCCATATTGCTAATGAAGAAAAAAAAAAGGTCAAAGAAATTATATTTGAGAAGTCCCACATTGCTTAGAGAAGTGAATGGTGGGGGAGCTTAATGCTATATATAGAGACCTCAATTTTCTTGTTTCAACACTCTAAGTTTATATTTGTGTTTGTTTCTTTTTCTCGTATGCTCTTGTTTTAGAGTATTTGAGATGTAGTTCAAATATTTACTTTGGAGAGTGTGGGTGTACTGGGGTCATGGGGTGGTTGAGAATGAAGTCTATATGTTGTAACAATTTTCATATAGTGTTTATTCTCTGGTTGTCGGTTTAGACAACGACCATGATTTTAATCCCTAGCCATAAGGACATCCCTATAAGTATATGATGTGGCAGAAAAAATGGACACATCACCAGAGTTAACACCAATTTAACATTTTGGACTATTTTGATTAACAGAAGTACAAATCAGGGACTATAAAATGATTTTTTATTGATTCAGGGACAACTATGACAGCGAGTGACACTTTTAAGAACGAAAGTGGTTGTTTACTCGTTCCTGCCCGTGAAGGAATAAGGAAAACCTTTTTTTTTAATATTCCGCGTGAACTGCTTTTCTTTTCACAATCATTATTCTCTTCTTCTCTGCCACTAATTTAACTTGTATGTATTTATCATTCTGGGATTTGCAGAAAACTAAATCTTCTTCCTCCTCTTCCTCAAAATTGGATTCTTCATCTTCTTAGTTTGATGATGAAGTTCGTGTACCCTTGTGATTTTTTCTTTTGGGGGTTTCACAAACATCACTTTGCTATTTAAATTCAGTTACTGTGGTAGATTTCTAATTTTGTAGTGGAAACCCTAGTTATGTTTAGGATTAAAAAATTGAATATTTTCTTGTTTTTGATGAACCCTGTTTTCTTGATTTTGGTTTGTTATTCATATTTCTCTTTAATGTTGGTGTAGGAATGTCTGGGAAAAGTGGATGATTTGTTCCTTATGTGCAGTGCACCATTAAAGTTGTGTGTTTAAAAAAATTTATTGGAAACATCAAAGATTTTTTGAGAACTACTGTAACGATTTTTTTCAAAATAACTTTCATTTAAGGTTATCTTACACATATTAAGAAAATAATAAATGAATGATTAATGTAATGGTTAGGCTACTTAAGTCCCTTTTTATTTTAAAAAAAGCTATTGTTTTTAGTTCTTGACGTCATACGTAGTTTAAATAAGTTTTGAGAAATGCTAATATCACACTCTCAAACACACTCTTTTAACACACTCCAATAATATAATGACACATCACCCCATGTTTTTGTTGAAAAAGAGGAACAATTAAATTCAAATTTATTTAAAAAAAATAAAAATAGAAAGTGGGGTGAGGTGTCATCATATTATTAGAGTGTGTTAAAAGAGTGTGTTTGAGAGTGTGATATTAGCACTTCTCATAAGTTTTTGATCTCTATAAATATCTTAAATTTCGGTTTTAATCCCTACAAAAATTTCAGTATGTTTTGGTTGTTCAATTATTTCCTTTACCACTTTTGGAACTTACTTTTAAGTCAAATCATGTGTACTCTTTACGTTTTTTAATAAGCTTTTGCATTCAAGTTTATAATATTATAAAAATCTCTACCACAAAAATTTAAATTCTTTTAACAAAAGATGAATTAAATATGACCAAAATATTTAAAATTTATATTTAAAATTTTGAACACCACTTTTGAAACACCAAAATATTTAAAATTCGCATGAGATAATTCTATAATGTACTTAAAATGACTACAGAAAAAATTAAATGATACAAATGAGTTGACTTAAAAACAATGACCAAAAAAAATATTTGAGGCACAAAAAATTGCTAATTTTTTTATAGGA
This sequence comes from Trifolium repens, assembly GCA_030408175.1. Taxonomy (NCBI): domain Eukaryota; kingdom Viridiplantae; phylum Streptophyta; class Magnoliopsida; order Fabales; family Fabaceae; genus Trifolium; species Trifolium repens. The sequence goes on along the minus strand of CP125845.1, from coordinate 30,847,117 downwards.
TTAATGTAACAGCCATATTTAGTTAAATAGGATTTTGTGTGATTATTTATTTATTTATTTGAATATATGTAATTTCATGATTTTATGAATAATTATGTTTTGGATATGTGAAGGGTATTTTAGTAATCTATTAGGATTATTAATCTAGTTGGGAGCCCTTAATTAAGTTAGAAGGAGTTAATTAATTAATATTGGTTATGTGGTTTTAGCTATTAATAGAAAGAGTAGTAAAAGACTAGACCAAAAAAAAAAATAAGAGTAGTAAAAGAATAGAGTTATGAGGTGTTGTGAGAGTTGGACTTTGGTTAATGGGCCTAGGTTATATTAGTAAGGTTATTTTAGGGATCTTACATTAACCTAAGTTGGGAGTATAAAAGGATAAGTTAGAGAGAGGAAATCATTTTATGAGATTTGGGTGGAGGTAGAGAGAGAAGCTCTCATGAAAAGGAATAATGAAAGGGAAGAAAAGCCAAGTTAGAATCAAAGAGAGGAAAGAATGACTAGAGTTTCCAACCAACCAAAGGTATGAGAGTAGTTTGGTATTCTAGGGCGATTAAGAGAGGAGAAAATCTATTTCTCTCCATCCCAATATTCTCTCACTCTTTTCTTTTGGGTTTTTGGGGGAAATTATTAGGAATGTGTTTATCTATGTGATTTGATGTTGATTGAATGATTCTAAATGTCTATTCATGTTTAATAGATAGATTGATATGAGAAAAATCACTAATTTATGAGTTGATTGTGTTGTTGATGAGAAAAATGGAAGAATCTCATGAATCTTATATGTTTTGATGTTAATTCAAGTTTATAACTGTACTTCTATGTTTATTATGCTTGTACATGCCTAAAGTTATCACCTTTATGTTTTGGTATGTTGGAATTTCGAAATTTGAGGGTTTTTCACCTAAAATCCGAAAAACAGGGTTTGTTGTTTCTGATGAACTCGCTAGAGCGAGTGATAGCTCGCCAGGGCGAGTTGGACCTGTTGCTTTCTGGTCTTGCTCGCTTTGAGCTCGCCCCGAGCTCGCTTAGCGAGCTTATCAGTGCACAAAAATGTGATTTTGTTGAATAAATGAGATATAGGCTTATACTATGATTGGATTATGATCTTATGATTATATGATGTTATATATATGACTATAACATGAAATCTTAGTCGTGAAATGGTTAGCTATGATGATTAGGTATGTTGGATTAAGATTTTTATTTTATTATATCATATAGGAGATGAGTTGATGATGAATTGAATTGATGATGATGATTTATGATAACATGATTATTGCTATATGATATGTGTGCTTGTATGTATGACCTTAATGATGATATGATGATGTGAACTTGAGAAGAAATATTAGGTTGAGTTACCCTAGCATTCATGAGTAGATGTGTAAGAGTATCATCATAAGTGGTATATGTACATTCATGCATTCATGAGTCAACTTGATGCGATGTCCCTCATAATTTAAAACTGAACATGATGCGAATGGATATAATTCTATCCTAATTTGAGCGGGTATCTGACTGCATTCTGGCAAGGGCACCAGTCTGTAGTCGAGTAATAATTCACACTCTAGGTGTCTAGAATGAGTTCGTATCCACATGGATCGTGTCAAAGCTTCGTTAGTGTTATTTAAGTTGTTGGTTTTGCATTCGCTTTGGTTTTGGAAAAAGGTTTTTATAAAATAGCGATATGCTTTGCAGAAAATAAAGATAAATGATTCAAGAATTATAGAGGATAGGTATGGTGGTTGGACTCACTCCCTTCTTCATATTTGGCATGAACGGTGTATAACATAGTTATTCAAATTATTATTCGGCGGTGACTTTATCCTTGTGGTAATACCTTACTATTACCCTATGTATAAGAAGTTTCCCTACGTAAATAACTAAGGTACCTACGAGAACCTAACCTCGATGTGTCACATACCCTAATTACTAGGTGAGTTGTTAATTATACATGCATTATTACCTTCACCCATCCAATGCCTCTAGGTCCTAGTTTCGGACTGTTCAGCTTCTAAGTGCTCAGTTGACACCTAGTTCCTGATTCCTCCTCTAATTGCTCAGTTCACAACTAGTTCAGGACGTTACCGTCTCTATTCACCTAGCATATTTACTACTAGATCCGGACAAATATTAAAGCTTACTCTAATATGAATACTAAAGCTTACCCTAACATCTATTCTATGGGCGCTCCCACTTATCCGGCCAGATTACGAGAATGCGTTATTAAAGTGCAAGAAAGTAAATAACAAATAGAATACTGAATAACATTTATTATAACTTTGACTCAATCACAGACTCCAAATATTAATAGGGGAGTTCATCTTATCCGCCACAACATAAGGCATCTATTGCAAAAGACTTACATAATTTAAATTACAAGAACCTAAATATAAAAGCATGGAGAAAACATACCTTGCTGAGATAACTTTCCCGTAAGGGGAGAAAGCTATGCCCTTAGAGCTCCTCTGAACACCTCTAGTATAGTAGAGAATGTTCTACTATTTCTGAATGAAAAATAATGAGGAATTAGAGCTCTATTTATAGTTTTTGTAATGGGCCTCAGCAAGCCATCGTGCTGCGATAGGTCCATCGTAGCACGATGGGAAGATTAAGTTCAGAATTATAACTAATCATGTGCGTTTCATCAGCTTGGTCGCCAAGTAAAGCCATCGTACCACGATGAGGGCCATCGTAGCACGATGAACAGATTTTCTTCAGATTTTCTTCTGTTGATGTCTTGGCGAGCAAGTAGCTTCCATCGTGGCACGATGGAAGCCATCGTGGCATGATGAACAGCGCAAATCTTCACATTTTTGGCTTTTTCTTGTCTTTTTGTATTCTTTGCTTTGTCTTGATGCTTTTCTTCGATTCTGTAGGTTTTCCTTCATATCTGGGCCTGTCTTGGTCATTTTATCACTAATGTTACTACTAAAAATACCATATAAATTCCTGTCATCACAACCCAAAACTTAAACTGTTGCTTGTCCTCAAGTAACATGCTGTCAGACAAGATCGTTAGCTAGTTAAGAGATAAACAAAGATGATAGGAATTTCACAACCTTGCATAATATTTCAGCAATGGTACCGCTGATTCTTACCGCATCGTTTCATGCTCAGTCCTGCTAGGCTCAGGAGACGTTGATGATAACAAATATTTATTATTCAATTCCATTTTTTTATTAAAGCAATTATCCCGTGTATGATTAAAAAAATATTATTAAAGCATTTGTCTCGTAAATTACTTTTTGATTCAATTCCTTTTATGTATAGTGATAAATATTTTGTCTTGTGTTTGTTTTTAATATTAATTATTGATGAGAATTCATTCATTTGTTGTTTAAAAAAAAACTATTTGTGAAAGCTCATGTCCATTAATTTTATTTATACTTAAGATTGATACTATTATATTCAAGTATAAAATTTATTTAGAATAAAATATTTAGAAATATGTTATAAAATATTTTTAAAATATGAATTGTGCAGTTTTATATAAATTTGTTAAATGAGTAAAATAATCATTAAACTTATTGTCCCGTGTATATTTTAATAATAAATTATAATTATCAATGACAAATATTTATCCAATTTTTTTATGTATGAGTGAAAAATATTTGCCCGTGCTTTTTTTATATTTATCGATCAGAACTAATTGTCTTGTTTAAAAAAACCATTTGTTAATTTTTTATATATTAGTTATCAACATTTTCCTTTTTTTTTACAAAATTATTGATCAACACTTGTCTCGTAACGTTTTAAGTATAATGACAAATATTTACCACATAATTATTATAATATGTATTCATCAATAATACACTTCTTCTGTATTTTTTATATTAGAGTAAATAAAAATAGAGTAGATTTATTTTATCATAAAAATAGAGTAGAATTTAACTATTATATAAAAAAAGTAGTAAATTGATTTCATTTTTATTACGAAATAGAAGATTTGAAATAATTTTAAGAATTGATGAGGACAAATTATGATTTTTAGTAGTAATACCTTTTAATATATTGGGTCCGTTTGAATATGACTTATTTTTAAGCTTATGAAATAGTTTACGGTTATAATTTACAAATAAACTTTTATGTTAATTCATAAATTTTTTTACGCATGTTAACTCATAAGTTTTCACTAACAAAAATTATATATTTATAAACTGTTTTCTTAAACTACCTTAAAAAATTTATAATAATACATAAAAGTTTATTTATTTGCATAAGTTATTTCGCATAAGCTCATAAATAAGTCAATCTAAATGGACCTATTGTTATTTTATTTTTATATTCTTTTACTAGTATGTTAGCCCGTGCCGTGCACGAGATTATTTTCTTTTTATTATTACTGATGTGTTTATTTTGATATATTATTTGAGTAATTTTGTTAAAAATTCTACGATAAAATTGAGATAGATTTTGCATGATATAGATTTAACGATGTTATAGAATAAAGCGAGATGAAGAGTATTACTTCGCTTGCCATTTTACACTTAATGACAGGAATTTCTATGGTATTTTTAGTATTAGTATTAGTAGTAAAATGACCAAGACAGGCCCAAATACGAAGGAAAACCTACAAAAGCAGGAAAAAGCATCAAGACAAAGTCCAAGATGCCAAAAGACAAGAAAAAGCCCAAAAAGTGAAGAATTTGAGCATTCCATCGCAGCACGATAACTTCCATCGTGCCACGATGGAAGATGCTTGCTCGCCAAGAAAACAGAAGAATAAATCTGAAGAAAATTTGTCCATCGCAGCACGATATGCAACATCGCAGCACGATGACATAACTTGGCGCCCAAGCTGATGAAATGCACAGGATCAGTTATAAAATTGAACTGAATCTTCACATCGCAGTACGATGGCTTCATCGTGGTGCGATGGCTTGCTGAGGCCCATTACGAAAACTATAAATAAAGCCTCCCTTTCATTGTTTTAATCATTCAGAAATAGTAGAACACTCTCTACTATAAGGAGAGGTTCAGAGGAGCTCAATTGGGAATAGTTTTCTCCCCTTACGAGAAAACTAACTCAACAAGGTATGTTTTCTTTAGGCTTTTATGTTTAGGTTATAATTTCTTTATTGTAATTTAAATATGTAGTCTTTTGTAATAGATGCCTTAGGTTGTGGTAGAGAAGATGAACTCCCCAATGAATATTTGGAGTCTGTGACTGAGTCAAAGTTATAATAAATGATATTTAAGTATTATGTTTGTTATTTACTTTCATGCACTTAATAACGTTTCTCGTAATCTGGCCGGATAAGCGGGAGCGCCCATAGAATTGATATTAGGTTTCTAACTTAATATGGTCCGGAACTAGTAGTAAATAATGCTAGGTGTATAGAGACGGTAACGTCCTGAACTAGTCGTGAATGAGCGGTTAGAGGAGGAATCATGAACTAGGTGTGAACTGAGCATTTAGATGATGAATAGCCCGATACTAGGATTTAGAGGTTAATTGGTGAAGATAATAATGCATGTTTATAAACAACTCACTTAGTAATTAGGGTATGTGACACATCGAGGTTAGGCTCTCGTAGGTACCTTAGTTATGAAAGTAGGGAAACTTTAATAGACATAGTGTAACAGTAAGGTGTTACTACAACAAGGAAAAGTCACCGCCGAACATTAATCTAAATAACTATGTTATACACCGGTCATGCCAAATATCAAGAAGGGAGAGAGTCCAACCACCATATTTATCCTCTATGTTTCTGAATCTATTATTTATTTATGCAAGCATTACGCTATTTTTATAAAACCTTTTTCCAAAACCCAAAGCGAATGCAAACTATCCAAACTTAAATAACGCTAGTGAAGCTTCGGCACGATCCCTGTGGATACGAACTCATTCTAAACACCTAGAGTGTGAATTATTACTCGACGACAGACTGGTGCACTTGCCAGACCGTAGTCAAGTTTTTGGCGCCGTTGCCAGGGATTGTGTTTACAAAGCATTACTAGATTTATTTAAGTTTGTCAAAAAAAAATTCAAAAATACAAAAAAATTAAAAAACAAAAAATCTTGTTGATGATTGTGGATTTTGATCTGTAAAAGTTCTGCCTAAGGATAAGTCTTGGTATTTAAGCGATCCGTTGTGATCCACCTCACTTACCTGGGAATTTTCATGGTGACAAAGACACATGAGACAAACCAAAAATAGTTTTACCATTTAATTTTCCAGTGCTACTGAAGGTATTCATTTGTTGTGCTTGATAACAGGTATCCTGGAGTTTGAGTACAACCCTGAACCAGAAAGAACGGTTTGGAAAAGAAGGCAAGCACAAAGGCTTGCAGAATCCAGTAGTCTCAAAACAGAAGAAAAGCATACCACCAAAGCCATGGGGGACGAGCAAAGAGTTACAATGGGAGATTACTGCAAGAGGACTGACACAGATCAGATCTCACTGGGATTCCAGTCGGCGAATCCAGCTAACTTTGATATTAAGGTTAATGTTCTTACAGGTTTGCGGGAGAACCAGTTCGATGGACGTGCCAACAATGATCCTTGGGATCATCTTGCAAAGTTTTCAGAGACATGTCAGATCCAGAAGGTGCCGGAAAGTGTTACTGATGACCAGAAGAAGCTGCGTTTGTTTGCTTTTTCTCTTACAGGTCCAACTAAAGATTGGCTTCAATGCTTGCCAAGGGGAACGATTGCAATATGGAAGGAGCTTGAAGACAAGTTCCTGGAAAGATTCTTCACACACACACTGTTCCAGAAAAGGAAGTCTGAGATTCTAAGTTTCAAACAACATGAATCTGAAACGCTGTGCGAGGCTTATAAACGTTTCAAGCTGCTTATGAGAAGGTGTCCTAACCACAACATTAGTGCTATGGAGCAGATGCAACTATTCACTGCTGGTATGAAAATGCAACATCGAATGATACTAGATGCCTCAGCTGGTGGGTCCATCAAAGTAAAGACCTATGAAGAGACTAAGGATCTGGTTGAGCAGATGTGCCAGAATGAGTACAACGTGAGCCATGATAGAGCTGAAAAGACTCCTGGAATTCTAAAGGTGGACCAGGAGATTGCCTACAAAGTAGAGATCGAGTTACTAAGGAGGCAACTTGCTGATAAGGAGAAAGCTGTGAAGGAAGCCAGTGTTAAACAGGTGGAGGGAGTTTGCGACTTCTGCCTAGAAGATCACCCTAATGGGCATTGTTTGCCAGGAGGAAGCGAGGAGCAGATAAATTACATGGGGAACAACTACAACCCAGGTTGGAGCAAGCACCCAAATTTACGTTGGGACCAGACAGGGAACCAGGCTCAAGCTACACCTCAACCAAGAAAGCCATCTCCATTGGAAGAGTTACTCAATAAGTTTGCTAGCATGAGCAAAACTAACTTTGAAAACATCCAGACTACAGTAGCCAACCAGGGGGCGACGATCAAAAGTCTTGAAACCCAGATTGGTCAACTCTCAAAACTGGTAAGCACTCATGTTTCTAAATATATTGCAGGTAACACATTGGACAATACGAAGGAGGAGTGCAAAGCGCTAAAAGATATGAACACAGGGCGCATATACGATGAAAAAGAGCTGAAAGAGTTCGAAGAGTGGTTCGAAACGCTGGGAATGACACTAGAGGAAGTCTATGACGAGTACCTATGTGAACTAGAAGAATACGGAATAAAACCAGAAACGAAACCGCGACTGCCAATCAAGAAGACAGATCCTGGAAGCGTCACCATACTCTGTTAGATTGAAGGACCAGAAGTCCGAGCACTATGTGATGTGGGCTCAAGTGTGAACGTAATGCCATTATCTCTGGCAGACAAGTTAAAACTCACAACAATAAATGCAGGTACAGAACGTGAACTCGTATTAACAAATCAAACAACTATTCACTCAACAGGTACAATAGAAGATGTCTTGGTGAAAGTCGGAGACCTGGTATTTCCAGCAGACTTCATGATCCTGGATATCCTAGAAGATGAAGAACACCCTATTTGTAAGACCCAAGATTTTTCTGTACAGTTTTCCTAAGGAACTTTAGCGTCGGCTAAGTTTTAGGGTTTTTAGTAGAACGGTTTTGTGTGTATCGTCGTATAAATGAGATTTTTTGCTGAAAAGGAGCCTGTTTTGTGCTCGTGCGCTGGAAAGGCACAGACTTTCGGGTCGTAATCCTCTTTTGAGTATAAGAAGGTTGATGTGGATTCAGAATAACGAGATTTGGATTATTCTTGTTTTTGGAAAAACGAGTAGGATTTTACCCGCGGATGTAAAATCTTACTGCGTCTGTTTTAAGTGAGGTTTCGGATGGAAGTTTCATATATCTGCGTGAGTTAGGATATGTCCTGAGATTAATTTTCTAAGGTATGGAAGAAAATTACAGTCGCGGAAAAAGATTCGGCGATAAGTTTTGGAATGGAAAAACGATAGACGTTCTTTCTGTAGGTTTTCGGTTTTTGTGAGTTTCGTTCGTTGCGATGCGCGAGAACTGAACGTGCGGTTGTTGTAAGAGGTTGTGGGAAATATCTTGTGAGGATAGACTTGGATTGATCCAAGGGCTAGGATTTTGTCTTGAATCTTTTTACTATTTGATCCAAGGGTTATAATTAAACAAGACAGTTTTGGGAAGCTTTATGTTACTTGAACCATGAGTAGGAAAATCACAAATTCACTTCTTCTTTCTCTCTTTGGCCGTGAGTCCACCCTTGTCCTTCACCATTCCATAAAATTTCCATTCCTTCACCAAAGCACTTGATCTTAAGCTTGTTGGAAAGCTTGGAGTTGTGAGATTCTTCTTCTAAGGTAACTAGAACCTCTTCCCTTCTCTTTGCTAGCCAAACTCTTGGAGTTTGATGGTTTATTAGTTGATGTTAATGAGATGGAATATTTTAGGAATGGTTCATAAATGGTTTTTGTTCCATGAAAGTTGTTCATGAGGGTTTAGTAAGCATGCTAGGCCTTGTTATTTCAATTTTCCATGAGTTTGTGAGAATCTCATGGGAGTGAGAGTTAGGGTTTTTGGAAATAAATTATATTGATCAATTACATGAGGTTATGTTGTAAGGTTTTGAAAAGAAACGTTGTCTTTGAGCCCTTGGGCAAAAGGGAAATGCGTTGTATGGTTTTGTTTTAGAAAATCCGATGAAAAATATTTTGGGGTTTATGAAAATATTTCCTAAGTGTTTTGAGTGGTGTTTTTGGGGTCCAAGTGGTTTAAAACTCTTGTGACATGTGGTGTTGCCTTTCGCTTTGAAAACATGTTTGATGATTACCGGTCGGTTAAGGCCCGTAATGAAACTTGTGCTTGGGTTTGGTTTTGATTTTGGAAATGAAAATCAAATAACTTGCACTCGAAGCAACCAACATGCTTTCGGAGATGTATTGCTTGCTTATGAAAATGGTTTGCTTTTGTGCCTTGAAAAGTTGTTGGGAACTAATAGAATCAAACTAGGTTTGGTTGGGGAAAAAGGTGGTGTGAGTTGCTGTTTTTGCTGTCATGACAGGTGCAACTCGCCGGGCGAGTGTTTACTCGCTGGGGCGAGCGTCACAGGCCATGAACACGCCAGGGCGAGCTCCACAGCGAGTGAGATCTGTCTTCACTGCCTTCACTCGCCACCAACTCGCCAGGGCGAGCTCTGGGAGTTGAAATTTTGGATTCTGATTTCTAAACTTGGTTTTTAACTTTCTAATCCCTTTTTATTAATTTATGGAAGTGGCGGGGATTGGAAACGAGTTTTTCGGGTACTCGGAAAGTGTGTGGCTTGTAACGCAAGAAAACGGCCATTTTGCATTTCAAATTATTTAAGACTTTTGACAATTGTGTTGGGTCCTAAAAATAGTACGAATAACTCATGGGGGTTGATCAATACGATAGAATTTGGTATGGTATCCGAAAGAGTGGATTTTCCTTAGGAACCTTTAGGTTTTTGGGGTTTTTGGTTTAGTTTCAATACGATTGGTTGGGAAACAATGTATTGATAATACGCTGCTTGTTTTAGGAAGCGCGTTGTGTTGTTTGGACGAGTTTTAGTAAACGGAAGCTTGCCGAGGTAAGGGCTCCACTTTATTTTCGTCTTTTCAACTGGTTATGACATGCTTGGATTTCTGTTGTAATGCTTTGCTGTGTGTTTGGCATGTCTGGTTGATGTATTCTCGTGATGAGAACGTGTTTAAAATACTTGCGCTGTTTACATATGATTATGAGAATATATGTATGAACAGGTTGTTGGAATACATATGATTGGAAATGTATGTATGTCGTTGTGTTTGGTTTACATATATCTGTGTGATATGTAGTTGTTGCATGAGCATGTATGGAACGTGTAAGTCAGCTGGGACTACACGGGTGGATGTGTCTGTGTGACTCCGCCGGGGCTGTGTCTGTGTGACTGCCCTATATATGCTTAATTAGAAAGTATGCTCATGCATTTCATAGTTGGCGACAGCATCTGAGTGGCTGGTAGCATCTGTGTGGCTATTTTCGCCTGGTGACAGCATCTGTGTGGCTGACAGCATCTGTGTGGCTGGTAGCATCTGTGTGGCTATTTTCACCTGGTGATAGCGTCTGTGTGGCATCACCTGCCCTTGTGGCTTTAGTGGGTTGGACCTACGATTCCAGAACTCATGCATTGTGGTAGCTAGGGTTAGTACCACGCATTGTAGAGGTTGCATTATAGGCTATGTGTGCATTGCTTATATGAACCCGTTGGTGGGAGTTGTTTTGGTGGTTAAGAGCTTTCTCTTGTGTTTGTGGAATTATTGTTATGTGTATAATCTTTCGCACCGGTTATATATATATATATATACTTTTATTTTGTGGTGACCCTTTCTTTCATTTGCGGGCTCATCCCACCCAGATGATGGGTTAGGTCGTGGTGACGACGGTGGCTGTTCCAGGCCCCAGTGAGATGTGGGAGCTTTGGCTTAGTTAGACTATGCGCCGGTGTGGGTTGTGCACCGTGCTTTTTGGGTTTAGGCATAGGATTCTAACTTGTTCTGTTGTAAGTATTTGAATACTTAGACTTGGATTGTAATTATTCTGGAATACACTTTGCTTGTCGAAGCACCTTATGGTAATGAGTTGTTTTTGTATATTTGAATGCCGGCTCATTTAAAATCTTTTATGCGTAACTCTGATGTGTACAAAAAAAAAAAATTTAATGCCTTTTCTGGCCTTTGAAAAACGGGCTATCACAATTGGTATCAGAGCACGGCTTTAAATCTTCAAAGGGAAAATGTATACTTGAGTCGTTAGTCCAGAGTCGGTTAGAACATAGCTAGAGTAGTGTCAGTTCTAGTTTTTGTTCTGCGTCGGGTTTTGAGTTAGCAACCGTTGAATGAGATTTTCTGTTGAGACTTAGAAATGTTTGGATAAGGAATCTAATCAGAATTGGTATTGTGCAGAAATAGAATGCCGCCAAGAAGGGCGAATTCAGTTCCTGTAATACCAGAGGTTGATATGAATCAGATGGCGTATGCCATGCATACAATGGCAGCGGCTGTGACTGCTCAGAGCCATGCTAAGGCGCAGAGGGATTTGGAAAAGCGTGAGAGGGAGATCATTGCTGCTGGATTTAGGCTTCTCACCAGTTTCAACCATCAGGCTCCTCCTAAGTTTAGTGGGGAGGGAGGTCCTGATACTGCGGATTTGTGGCTCCAGGCGATTGAGAGGATCTTTGGGGCAATCCATTGCCCGGAAGAAGAAAAGGTAACCTTGGCTACCTATCAGTTGCAGGGTAGTTCTGAATACTGGTGGGGAAACACCAGGCTCATTATGGAGGCCGCCTATGAGGAAATAAATTGGGAGAACTTCAAGAGAAGGTTTTTAGCCAAGTACTTCCCCGAGACTGCTAGGGAAAGGTATGGGGAGGAATTCCTTCAGTTGCGTCAGGGGGGCATGAATGTTGAGGCTTATGCCAAGAAATTTGAATCACTATCCCGTTACTTCCGCTTCTTTAGGGATGAGATAGATGAGAATTATATGTGCCGTCGGTTTCAGGATGGACTGAGGTATGAACTGCAAGATGCAGTGGTGCCATTGGGCATTCGACAATTTCAGGTCTTGGTAGAGAAGTGCCAAGAGATAAAGGATATGAGAAACAAGCGGGTGAACCGCCAAGGGAGTTTTAGTGCTGGAGGACCCAGTCGTTCAAGTGGTTCAAGTCAGGATAATGGGAGGCAAGGGAATAAGCCTTATAACCGTTCCCAAGATAATCAAGGACCAACTCGCTCTGTGAACCAAGGGACTCAAGGGAGTCAGGGTGGATGGAAGCGAACTTGTTACAACTGTGGACAAGAGGGTCATTTTGCTAATGAGTGTGGGGTTTCGAAACCAAAGGAAGGAACCGTTTGTTTCAATTGTCAGAAGCCGGATCACTTTGCTAGAGATTGCAAAGCCCCGAAGGCCGGGTCGTCGGCGAATGTGACGCAGGGAACTCGACCCGCGGCTAGAGGACGTGTCTACTGTATGGGCACTGGAGTGAGTGGTCAGACTGGTAAGGCCATACAGCGGGATTGCCAGATTGCAGGTAACACTTACTGCATTGATTTCTGTTGGGGCAACCCACTCTTACATGTCTTGGTGTGCGTTTTGCTTGGAATTGTTTGTTGTCCTTGCTTTTGTTTTGAATGTTCTACTGTGTAAAGGACTTAGTAGTGGTTATAGCACGTTGCCCTGTTAGTGGTAATTTGGAATTATGTGCGTCACATGTCAAGGGTCAGCGGACCTAGTGTCGTGTTGGAAATAATGTGAACACATAAGGAACCGATTCTGGGGAATTGGGGTTGTGGATAAAGGGAGTACAAGAGAAATAGATGGTATAGTTGGCAAGTGACAAGACTATGAGGAGTTGTAATCACCAACCGGAGGTTGGGATGGTATTATTTAAGTCGTGTGTGGAAAGAGATTCGTATGTGAGTAGACGGTTCGGCGTATTCACTGAGTTGCGGACTTATGGATATTGGTAGAGCGGAAAATTCTTCTATAGAGAAGACAACTTGTTCGAAATGTAATGGTTTTGGTGGTACCTGCCGTGGTGGCATTGTATTACTGTTGAATGATGTTCAACGGATGTTTCATGAGTGGAATCATGAGAGCTTGAACGATGTGTTTTGAGTGTTGTGTCTTACGACTTCGACCTTGTATTCGTAAGAGATCGAGGGAAACATTAAGAAAAACCTCGAAAGATTGGTGGAACCCTTGTGACTCGGAGGACATTGAGCATAAGCGGAATGAAGCATCATTAAGTTGGGTAAAGATGGTCTAAACCACCATCATGATTGTCGACTATTTATTGACAAATTGAGGAACTGATCATCCTTAATCTCTTGTTGATAATAGACGGAGTCGTGTTGATTGGAATTGACTAGTTTTTGCTAGCTTTGGTGATGCACAGAGAACTTCAGTGTTTCTTTTTGGAGGGTAGCCACTCACAACTTCGTGTGAAACTAATGGAGTGGGCTATCCCGCGGAGGCGAAAGAGGTGACTTTGGAAATTTTTGTTTTGGGCACGAGGATCTTTGGGAACTAGAGGTTGTGAACCTCTGTTGTGAGGTTAATTTTTGAGTGGTGAACTCGTTGAGAGTTGCGGTTGGTGCACGGTTGTGCCAGTGTATTGGTGAGAGTATCTGTGTGACTTCACCCGGTGTTAGCATCTGTGTGGCTGCACCTAATCCTGAGGGATTTTGTTGTATTGGTGATGGTAATAATTAGTTGAGTTGTTACTCTTACCTTTAGTTTCGAGGACGAAACTTCTTTTTGGAGGGTAGTAATGTAAGACCCAAGATTTTTCTGTACAGTTTTCCTAAGGAACTTTAGCGTCGGCTAAGTTTTAGGGTTTTTAGTAGAACGGTTTTGTGTGTATCGTCGTATAAATGAGCTTTTTTGCTGAAAAGGAGCCTGTTTTGTGCTCGTGCGCTGGAAAGGCACAGACTTTCGGGTCGTAATCCTCTTTTGAGTATAAGAAGGTTGATGTGGATTCAGAATAACGAGATTTGGATTATTCTTCTTTTTGGAAAAACGAGTAGGATTTTACCCGCGGATGTAAAATCTTACTGCGTCTGTTTTAAGTGAGGTTTCGGATGGAAGTTTCATATATCTGCGTGAGTTAGGATATGTCCTGAGATTAATTTTCTAAGGTATGGAAGAAAATTACAGTCGCGGAAAAAGATTCGGCGATAAGTTTTGGAATGGAAAAACGATAGACGTTCTTTCTGTAGGTTTTCGGTTTTTGTGAGTTTCGTTCGTCGCGATGCGCGAGAACTGAACGTGCGGTTGTTGTAAGAGGTTGTGGGAAATATCTTGTGAGGATAGACTTGGATTGATCCAAGGGCTAGGATTTTGTCTTGAATCTTTTTACTATTTGATCCAAGGGTTATAATTAAACAAGACAGTTTTGGGAAGCTTTATGTTACTTGAACCATGAGTAGGAAAATCACAAATTCACTTCTTCTTTCTCTCTTTGGCCGTGAGTCCACCCTTGTCCTTCACCATTCCATAAAATTTCCATTCCTTCACCAAAGCACTTGATCTTAAGCTTGTTGGAAAGCTTGGAGTTGTGAGATTCTTCTTCTAAGGTAACTAGAACCTCTTCCCTTCTCTTTGCTAGCCAAACTCTTGGAGTTTGATGGTTTATTAGTTGATGTTCATGAGATGGAATATTTTAGGAATGGTTCATAAATGGTTTTTGTTCCATGAAAGTTGTTCATGAGGGTTTAGTAAGCATGCTAGGCCTTGTTATTTCAATTTTCCATGAGTTTGTGAGAATCTCATGGGAGTGAGAGTTAGGGTTTTGGAAATAAATTATATTGATCAATTACATGAGGTTATGTTGTAAGGTTTTGAAAAGAAACGTTGTCTTTGAGCCCTTGGGCAAAAGGGAAATGCGTTGTATGGTTTTGTTTTAGAAAATCCGATGAAAAATATTTTGGGGTTTATGAAAATATTTCCTAAGTGTTTTGAGTGGTGTTTTTGGGGTCCAAGTGGTTTAAAACTCTTGTGACATGTGGTGTTGCCTTTCGCTTTGAAAACATGTTTGAAAATGATTACCGGTCGGTTAAGGCCCGTAATGAAACTTGTGCTTGAGTTTGGTTTTGATTTTGGAAATGAAAATCAAATAACTTGCACTCGAAGCAACCAACATGCTTTCGGAGATGTATTGCTTGCTTATGAAAATGGTTTGCTTTTGTGCCTTGAAAAGTTGTTGGGAACTAATAGAATCAAACTAGGTTTGGTTGGGGAAAAAGGTGGTGTGAGTTGCTGTTTTTGCTGTCATGACAGGTGCAACTCGCCGGGCGAGTGTTTACTCGCTGGGGCGAGCGTCACAGGCCATGAACACGCCAGGGCGAGCTCCACAGCGAGTGAGACCTGTCTTCACTGCCTTCACTCGCCACCAACTCGCCAGGGCGAGCTCTGGGAGTTGAAATTTTGGATTCTGATTTCTAAACTTGGTTTTTAACTTTCTAATCCCTTTTTATTAATTTATGGAAGTGGCGGGGATTGGAAACGAGTTTTTCGGGTACTCGGAAAGTGTGTGGCTTGTAACGCAAGAAAACGGCCATTTTGCATTTCAAATTATTTAAGACTTTTGACAATTGTTTTGGGTCCTAAAAATAGTACGAATAACTCATGGGGGTTGATCAATACGATAGAATTTGGTATGGTATCCGAAAGAGTGGATTTTCCTTAGGAACCTTTAGGTTTTTGGGGTTTTTGGTTTAGTTTCAATACGATTGGTTGGGAAACAATGTATTGATAATACGCTGCTTGTTTTAGGAAGCGCGTTGTGTTGTTTGGACGAGTTTTAGTAAACGGAAGCTTGCCGAGGTAAGGGCTCCACTTTATTTCCGTCTTTTCAACTGGTTATGACATGCTTGGATTTCTGCTGTAATGCTTTGCTGTGTGTTTGGCATGTCTGGTTGATGTATTCTCGTGATGAGAACGTGTTTAAAATACTTGCGCTGTTTACATATGATTATGAGAATATATGTATGAACAGGTTGTTGGAATACATATGATTGGAAATGTATGTATGTCGTTGTGTTTGGTTTACATATATCTGTGTGATATGTAGTTGTTGCATGAGCATGTATGGAACGTGTAAGTCAGCTGGGACTACACGGGTGGATGTGTCTGTGTGACTCCGCCGGGGCTGTGTCTGTGTGACTGCCCTATATATGCTTAATTAGAAAGTATGCTCATGCATTTCATAGTTGGCGACAGCATCTGAGTGGCTGGTAGCATCTGTGTGGCTATTTTCGCCTGGTGACAGCATCTGTGTGGCTGGTAGCATCTGTGTGGCTATTTTCACCTGGTGATAGCGTCTGTGTGGCATCACCTGCCCTTGTGGCTTTAGTGGGTTGGACCTACGATTTCGGAACTCATGCATTGTGGTAGCTAGTGTTAGTACCACGCATTGTAGAGGTTGCATTATAGGCTATGTGTGCATTGCTTATATGAACCCGTTGGTGGGAGTTGTTTTGGTGGTTAAGAGCTTTCTCTTGTGTTTGTGGAATTATTGTTATGTGTACAATCTTTCGCACCGGTTATATATATATAGATACTTTTATTTTGTGGTGACCCTTTCTTTCATTTGCGGGCTCATCCCACCCAGATGATGGGTTAGGTCGTGGTGACGACGGTGGCTGTTCCAGGCCCCAGTGAGATGTGGGAGCTTTGGCTTAGTTAGACTATGCGCCGGTGTGGGTTGTGCACCGTGCTTTTTGGGTTTAGGCATAGGATTCTAACTTGTTCTGTTGTAAGTATTTGAATACTTAGACTTGGATTGTAATTATTCTGGAATACACTTTGCTTGTCGAAGCACCTTATGGTAATGAGTTGTTTTTGTATATTTGAATGCCGACTCATTTAAAATCTTTTATGCGTAACTCTGATGTGTACAAAAAAAAAAAAAATTTAATGCCTTTTCTGGCCTTTGAAAAACGGGCTATCACACTATTATTCTTGGAAGACCATTCTTAGCAACCAGCAGGGCACTCATTGATGTGGAGTCTGCTGAGTTGACTCTAAGGAGTGGAGAGGAGAAAAGAACTATCAAAACTTCCAAAACAAAGAGGGAAGTGTGCTTCATGCTTGAGTGGAAGGACATAGAAGCTACACCACCGACTCCAACTCAAGAAGTACAGGTAAAAGTAGAGATAGAGGAGTTGGAGAATGAAATGGCACAGCTAGAGATAGAGACAGCCCAGGAAGTGGAGGTACCCGAGGAACTCACTGATAAACTGAAGAGGCTAACTATTGAAGTGGACATCCGAGCAACATGGGTCAAAGCATGGGGTAGAAACCGAAAAGTGGCCAGAAGATCTAAGTTTGAGGTTAATACGCCACTTCTGAAGAAGCCTGCTGCTGAGAGAAAAGAGGAAAGAAAGAAGAACAATTGGGTCAATGCACCAAAAGAACAAAAGAAGGAACATCCATCAAGAAGCAAGGGGAAGTCCATCATGAAAACAGTACCTTCAGAAGATGATGAACGACTCTGCTTTGCTACCTTCAAAGAAAAACAGAACCCAGAGAAGTATGAAAGAAGCAACAAGAAAGAGGGAGGAGCTAAGGCGAAAGCTCCTACAGAAGAGAGAGACATGTGAACTTATCCTCTGTAATGGAGGAAATGCCTCAAGCTAATGAGAGGCTAAACAAGCGCTGCTTGGGAGGCAACCCAAGGATGAGTAATTTTAATTTCAGTATTTTCATTTCAGTATTTTCAATTCAGTAATTTCAATTCAGTTTTTCAATTCAATAAAGTATGCTTAGAATTCTGCATGTCATCTTCATCTGTAAACAACCCTTATTCAAACTTACAAAAAAATTAAATAACTGTTTGTTATTTATTATCTAGTGCATGATAAACTGTTATAGGTAAGATTGCGGTGAAGTAAGTTGTAAATGTTGATGAGCCGAATTTCACGCCTTCATACAGAAACCAAAGGTGATTGCTCCGAAGTGCGAAGTTCGGGAGACAAAGAGACAAGTGATGAAGCTGGTGTCCGTGAGACAAATGTTCAACTTTCAGATACCTAAGCCATGTGAGGATTTGAGTCAAATATTTCCAAACGGTATTACCACTTTCTTTCGAATTACTATGAGAGTACCGTGCACTTGTTTATTTTCTAGAACTTGCTCTAATTCTCTGCTGACTAGTTGATTTGATATTATATGCATTGAGGCAATTGTTTGTTATAACCCAGAGCCTTTTCAAGCCACCCTTTATTATATTATCCTTTGCTAGCCAATTTTGAGCCGTAAAAAATAATTATCCCTTTTGTTTCGGTGACAAACCACGTTACAAGCCTATAGACCAGAAAAACAATAAATTACCCTCTTTGGAGTTAAGGTAATAGTTCTCAAGTCTTGGCAACAAAATAAGTTTGGGGTTGCTCATGGAACTAGCGACGTTTAAGTTTGGGGTGGGTATACAGAGAACTATCACTACAAAAAGAAAAAAAATGAAAAAGAGACGGGAAAACATCAAAAAATTCCCTAAAAAAAGTCTCTTAAAAAAAATTGAATGAAAAAGAAAGAGCCAAAGGGCAAAAGAAAGGGCCAAAGGGCAAAGATAGTGATAGAAAAGAACCATACAAAGACACATCCGGTTCTTAATCTCCGATACCAACACAAAAAAGGCACCCTAAGGAACGAAGGTTGCGTACACAAAAAGGATCAACAAAGTAGAACTTAACTCCAATGTTTAGCTTACTATTCCCAAAAATTTCCTACCTTGACCTAAGCCACGTTATAACCCTTAAAAGACCTCCAAAAATGCATGTATATTGAATTTTGACTGGTTGCTTAGAGTTCTTGCAAGCCTATGGTAAAATGCCAGGTTGTGCGATGATTGAGAGATAACCCTTTCAATTATGAGCGAAAAACACAAATGTGAGAGAGAGAAAAAGTTGAACATGGACTCTTGCGGGCATTTGTCCGATTTGCTACTATTGACGTCTCCTGAGCCTAGCAGGACTGAGCATGATCGCTGCGGTAAGAAATCAGCGGTACCATTGCTGAAATACAAGCAAGGTTGTGAAATTCCTATCATCTTTGTTTATCTCTTATTTCTCTAACGATCTTGTCTGACAGCATGTTACTTGAGGACAAGCAACAGTTTAAGTTTGGGATTGTGATGACAGGAATTTCTATGGTATTTTTAGTATTAGTATTAGTAGTAAAATGACCAAGACAGGCCCAAATACGAAGGAAAACCTACAAAAGAAGGAAAAAACATCAAGACAAAGTCCAAGATGCCAAAAGACAAGAAAAAGCCCAAAAAGTGAAGAAATTGAGCATTCCATCGCAGCACGATAACTTCCATCGTGCCACTATGGAAGATGCTTGCTCGCCAAGAAAACAGAAGAATAAATCTGAAGAAAATCTGTCCATCGCAGCACGATATGGCACATCGCAGCACGATGACATAACTTAGCGCCCAAGCTGATGAAATGCACAGGATCAGTTATAAAATTGAACTGAATCTTCACATCGCAGTACGATGGCTTCATCGTGGTGCGATGCCTTGCTGAGGCCCATTACGAAAACTATAAATAGAGCCTCCCTTTCATTGTTTTAATCATTCAGAAATAGTAGAACACTCTCTACTATAAGGAGAGGTTCAGAGGAGCTCTATTGGGCATAGTTTTCTCCCCTTACGGAAAAACTAACTCAGCAAGGAATGTTTTCTTTAGGCTTTTATGTTTAGGTTATAATTTCTTTATTGTAATTTAAATATGTAGTCTTTTGTAATAGATGTCTTAGGTTGTGGTAGAGAAGATGAACTCCCCAATGAATATTTGGAGTCTGTGACTGAGTCAAAGTTATAATAAATGATATTTAAGTATTATGTTTGTTATTTACTTTCATGCACTTAATAATGTTTCTCGTAATCTGGCCGGATAAGCGGGAGCGCCCATAGAATTGATATTAGGTTTCTAACTTAATATGGTCCGGAACTAGTAGTAAATAATGCTAGCTAGGTGTATAGAGACGGTAACGTCCTGAACTAGTCGTGAATGAGCGGTTAGAGGAGGAATCATGAACTAGATGTGAACTGAGCACTTAGATGATGAATAGCCCGATACTAGGATCTAGAGGTTAATTGGTGAAGATAATAATGCATGTTTATAAACAACTCATTTAGTAATTAGGGTATGTGACACATCGAGGTTAGGCTCTCGTAGGTACCTTAGTTATGAAAGTAGGGAAACTTTAATAGACATAGTGTAACAGTAAGGTGTTACTACAACAAGGAAAAGTCACCGCCGAACATTAATCTAAATAACTATGTTATACACCAGGCATGCCAAATATGAAGAAGGGAGAGAGTCCAACCACCATACATATCCTCTATGTTTCTGAATCTATTATTTATTTATTTATTTATGCAAGCATTACGCTATTTTTATAAAACCTTTTTCCAAAACCCAAAGCGAATTCAAACTATCCAAACTTAAATAACGCTAGTGAAGCTTCGGCACGATCCCTGTGGATACGAACTCATTCTAGACACCTAGAGTGTGAATTATTACTCGACGACAGACTGGTGCACTTGCCAGACCGTAGTCAACACTATTATGAGATTAATTCTTTGTCTCATTTTCATCTCCGAAACTATATAGTGATCCTATAAATATAAAATAATTATAAACTTCATTCTCAAATGAAAATATGATCTGATTTTTCATGGCCTTGAAATTTTTTGGGAACGTACCCATAAAATTAAAATATACCATGATTTTTTTCATCTCCAGTCGACTTTTTATAGAAAATCTAAATTAGGTTCATTGTCAAACATTGGATAATTTTTATTTTTTTTAATAATATTTATTTTCATATGTAATTTTTTCTTTTGATGGTTGTCTATGTCTTTGTTCATTTTATATTATTTAGAAGGTTGTCTACGTTTTTTCAATTGTTTATGAGATTGATTTCTTTTAGTTTATTTGAGTATGAAAGTATGATATATGTTTAAGCACAGGACTCTGTAGGAATTTCATCAACAAAAAAGCAATCTTCACGCGTGAACGTCAAATGGGAAAATCTATGTGTGAATCTCCACTCACATTGATAAAATATTCCTAAAGAAGTTCGAACGAAGGTTTATAAAAAGTTTAAAATTTGAATTATAAAGAAATAGCATAAATTATATATATAAAAAATTATATTAATTTATTTTAGGTTTTCCATAGATTTCATCAGCCAGATGTAATCTAATGAAAGTGTGATGGATACAAAATATGGAAAAACTCCCGTAGTCGAAATTCAAATTTTAATTAGCCAATGTGTATTTTTAATAGTGGGGTGTGAAGTGTTAATTATATATCAGTTTCCCATTATATACCACCGAGAGATTCTGTAAGACCCAAGATTTTACTGTACGGTTTTCCTTAGGAACTTTAGCGTTGGCTAAGTTTTAGGGTTTTTTAGTAGAACGGTTTTGTGTGTATCGTCGTAAAAATGAGATTTTTCTCAATGGTGGAAGAGAGAAAGAAAGCCACGGCAATGGAGAGAAAGAAGAGGAGTGTTTTGTGATTTTTTTCTAAGACAAAAGTCATCCAAAAGTCTTCCTATCAAGTGGTCTTGTTGCATATCCACCATTGGATCAAATAGTAAAAAGGTTTCAAGACTTACTCCTAGCCATTGGATCAATTCTAAGCTTATCCTCACAAGATATTTTCTATGCTTCTAGAAGCCACCTCGCCTCACAGCTCTCGCGTTCGCTCGCAAACGAGTCGTACTTCGCTAACGGACGAAAATCGCAAAAATAGAAAAACTACGGAATAAACGTCCGTCGTAAACCGTTTCTAAAAATTATCGCTAAAACTTTTTCCTCGACTGTGATTTTCTTCCTCACCCTCGAAAAATAATCTGAAGATATATTCTAACTCACGCCGATATATAAAACTCCCATCTAAATTTCTACGGAATTCAGAAACCGTAAAAATTCCTAACAGCGGGTAAGATTCCTACTCGTTTTTTTCAAAAACAAGAGAAAACCAAAACTCGCATTTCTTACTTCACAGAAATCTTCTCATACTTAAAAGAAGACTACGACCCAAAAGTCTGTGCCTTTCCAGCGCACGAGCACAAAACAGGCTCCGTTTCAGCAAAAATCTCATTTTTACGACGATACACACAAAACCGTTCTACTAAAAAACCCTAAAACTTAGCCAACGCTAAAGTTCCTTAGGAAAACCGCACAGTAAAATCTTGGGTCTTACATTACTACCCTCCAAAAAGAAGTTTCGTCCTCGAAACTAAAAACAAGAGTAACAACCCAACCAGTTATTACCATTACCAACACGACAGAATCCCTCAAGATTAGGTGTAGCCGCACCATAGTTAACACTAACACACAAGCATACCCGTGCCCTATCCCGCAACCCTTAACAAGGTCGCCACTCCAAAAAGAAACACAGCACTCTTTGTGCACCACTAAAGTTTAGCAAAACTAGTCAATTCCAATCAACACGACTTACATAAAACAATCCCAACCTCCAGTTGGTGATTACACTCCTCATAGTCTTGACACTTGCCAAACTATACCAATTCTGATTAGATTCCTTATCCAAACATTTCTGAGTCTCAACAGAAAAATCCTCTCAACGTTACTAACTCATAACCCGACACAGAACAAACACTAGAACTGTCACTACTCTAGCTATGTTCTAACCGACTCTGGACTAACGACTCAAGTATATACTTTCCCTTTGAAGATTTAAAGCCGTGCTCTGATACCAATTGTAACATCCCGTTTTTCAAAGGCCAGAAAAGGCATTATATATATATTTTTTTATACACATCAGAGTTACGCCTAAAAGATTTTAAATGAGCCGGCATTCAAATATACAAAAAGAACTCATTACCGTAAGGTGCTTCGACAAGCAAAGTGTATTCCTGAATAATTACAATCCAAGTCTAAGTAATCAAATACTTACAACAACACAAGTTAGAATCCTATGCCTAAACCCAAAAAGCACGGTGTACAACCCACACCGGCGCATAGTCTAACTAAGCTAAAGCTCCAACACGAGCTCACTATGGCCTAGAACTGCCAGCACCATCCTCTCGACCTACATCGTCATCTGGGGTGGGATGAGCCCGCAAATGAAAGAAAGGGTCACCACAAAATAAAAGTATGTATATATATAACCGGTGCGAAAGATTGTACACATAACAATAATTCCACAAACACAAGAGAAAGCTCTTAACCACCAAAGCAATTCCCACCAACGGGTTTATATATATAATGCACACATAGCCTATAATGCAACCTCTACAATGCGTGATTGTACTCGGGTTCACCAAAACAATCCATTTCAAGCTTGTTAGAACTAGGAAAAATTGCAAGGATCATCTCCTCTAAGGTAACTAGACTTCTTTCATCTCTTAGCTAGCTAAAATCATAGAGTTTGATGGATTGTTAGATTATGTTCTTGAGAGGATTTTGTGAGAAATTGTTGATGAATGATTTCTCTTGCTTGAAAGTTGTTCATGAGTGATAAACTAGTGTGATTAAGCTTAGTTGTGTTGAGTTCCACGAGTTTATGATCATATATGAGAATTTCATGTTAGGGTTTCTAGAGAAAATTTTTATTATTCAAGAACATGAGATTTTGTTTGATGATTTTTGTTTTTGAGGATTGGTTATGAGCTTTGTAGAGAAATGGATGTTAGGATAATGAATTTGTTTTGTGAAACAAGAAAAAAATGTATTTTTGTGTTCTTGAGAATTTGATGAACATTATTAGAAATTGTGTTTTGTTTTCTAAAGTAGTGTTTGAGCTATTGAATGATTTTTGAAGCTAGTAGATTTTCATTAAGTTTTGAAATGGAAAAAAATTGGAGTGTAGCCTTGTTTGTTTGGTTTTGGCCGTGGCACCCCTTTGTATAGGGAGGAAGAGTTTCAAATTTTTCTAAGTCCTTTTTGGAAGGCATAATCATGGTTTAAAAGGATGAGCAATTATAGCTTGGTTTAGAAAAGAAAATGTGTTGATTATGTCTTAAGGAAACAAATTTAATTTTTGTCAAAATCAGTAGTTTGGTCTAAAATGTTTTGAATTGTTAGGGTAAATGATTTTGAGGTATTATGAGATATTACCATG
The DNA here is from genome assembly GCA_030408175.1 of Trifolium repens. Classification (NCBI taxonomy): domain Eukaryota; kingdom Viridiplantae; phylum Streptophyta; class Magnoliopsida; order Fabales; family Fabaceae; genus Trifolium; species Trifolium repens. The sequence continues at coordinate 30,823,045 of CP125845.1, read as the reverse complement.
CCCTTGAAAATGAAAAAAATTGATTGATGGTGTGTTTGGTCTAAATTTTCCTAAGTCCACAATGATAAGAAAATGATCATGTTATTGGTGAATGATCATAGGTTTTTAAAAGAATGATTATAGAGTTTTATTTGAAAGGAAAAACTTGTAACTTATGGCGCAAGTAAACTTTTATTTTTGTGAAAATTTTCAAAGAGTTTTTGGTTTGTTTTCGAATGGTTTTAGTATGTGAAAATTGATTGCCTTGGAGTTAGGAATCAAAGTGTTTCTTAGTTTGTTTTGAAACGAAAATATTTTCGCGTAGCGAGAAATAGTGCATTTAACTTCGTGAATTTTTAATCGTTATGGGGAGGACTTGGAATCACTAAGTGAGAGTGTGAGAAAGTACCTTAAAACCCCCTAGTTTTTAGAGAACAAGTTTTGTTTCGATAGGATACGTTTGGAGTATTTTATTGATTGTACGCTGCTTGTTTTAGGAAGCGCGTTGTGTTGTTTGGACGAGTTTTAGTAAACGGAAGCTTGCCGAGGTAAGGGCATCACTTTATTTCTGTCTTTTCACTGAGTTATAACATGTTTGTTGGTTATTTTTGGTGATGCGTGTTTGTGTGTTTGGCATGTATGTGTTATGTATTCTCGTGATGAGAAAGTGTTTACAATACGTGCGTTGTTTTACATATGATTGGAGATGTATGTATGAACATGTGGGTGAATACATATGATTGGAAATGTATGTATGTTTGTTGTGGTTTGTTACATATGATTGGATATGTATGTATGTTGTTGGGATGGTTTACATATGCTAGGGAGGTATGTATTTGTTGCATTAGTATACATGGGGAATCGTATGCTCATGCATTGTTAGTGCGTAGTGGCGGGAGTGGACTACGAGGTGTGGTTGCGGGAGTGGACCCACCTGATTCTTATAGGGTTTTATTGAGTTCAATACATGGTTGCGGGAGTGGACCATGGGGTGTGATTGCGGGAGTGGATCCACCTTAATCCTTTGTGATTTTGTTGAGTTCGATACATGGTTGCGGGAGTGGACCATGGGGTGTGATTGCGGGAGTGGATCCACCTTAACCTTGTGATTTCGTTGATGTTTTAGTAGGGGTTGGACCTACAGTTCCGGAGCTCATGCATTTTGTGGTAGCTAGGGTTAGTACCACGCATTGTAGAGGTTGCATTATAGGCTATGTGTGCATTATATATATAAACCCGTTGGTGGGAATTGCTTTGGTGGTTAAGAGCTTTCTCTTGTGTTTGTGGAATTATTGTTATGTGTATAATCTTTCGCACCGGTTATATATATACATACTTTTATTTTGTGGTGACCCTTTCTTTCATTTGCGGGCTCATCCCACCCCAGATGACGATGTAGGTCGAGAGGATGGTGCTGGCAGTTCTAGGCCATAGTGAGCTCGTGTTGGAGCTTTAGCTTAGTTAGACTATGCGCCGGTGTGGGTTGTACACCGTGCTTTTTGGGTTTAGGCATAGGATTCTAACTTGTGTTGTTGTAAGTATTTGATTACTTAGACTTGGATTGTAATTATTCAGGAATACACTTTGCTTGTCGAAGCACCTTACGGTAATGAGTTCTTTTTGTATATTTGAATGCCGGCTCATTTAAAATCTTTTAGGCGTAACTCTGATGTGTATAAAAAAAAATATAATGCCTTTTCTGGCCTTTGAAAAACGGGATGTTACAGATTCTCTCTCCTCTCTCTCTGTTGTGTTTTTTGATCATATAATTTATTTTAAAGTTATTTAATATTATTAATTAATTAATTATTTGTTAAATACATTTTAATTGCTTGATCAATATATGCCGTTACAATTTTCATGAGTAACCTACCCATTCAATCCTTATTATTAGGCATTATGGTTTCATTATGGTTTAGCAACGATCACTTTGATCATATTCATAAGGATGTCACATAATAATAGAAGTATGCAAGTGGAGAAGATACTTGTAATTAACTATGATCACGTTTTAACGTATCATTCTTATCTTCTTTGTTTTCATATGTGATCAAAACTCCACTCCTAAAATTGAGATTTAAGTGTTCCCCTCATATAAAATTGAGTTTATCTTCCTGAGTTACATTGCCAGCACTTAGTGAATTCAAGTTGTTCTGTCACCTCGAGTATGATTCATACTTGGGAAGGACCTGTTGAATCCTGGAGGATTTGTGCAAATATACCGCGGATAAATCCTTAAGGACAGTGACTTTGTCACGCCTCAGGTTATAACTCTATTTTGCAGTATATCCGCAGTTCATGGGTTTAAGTTTTCATCAAAAGATAAATTCATCATCTCTAATTTATTTGATTCTCATATTTGATGTATTTGATGATTATATTCTTACATGTTTATTATTCTGATAATTTTAGGTCTCAATTCTGGGACAATCTTGAGGACTAAATTGAGAAATATAAGTTTATATAATATCTTTATACTCGTATATTATTATCATATTTATTTGATGTTTATATTCTTATATATATTTGTTTATTATTATGTTTTGTAGGTCAAAACTACAACACCCTCTCTATTCTGTCTTCGTCGCAGAACTCTATAGGGGTTTGATCAACAATAAAATAGTTGCTAATTCTATATTATTTTGTTAATGAATATCAATAAAATTCTCGTGCTAGTTATCACTATCTTCTACATACACTTTTCTTCATGGAGGATCACTTTTCATGATCGTGTTAAATAAAATTTTGAATAAGGTATCCCTATGATAAAATATGGACAACCCTGGTGTCGGAATTCAAATTTTAATTAATCAATGTGTATTTTTAATAGTCGAGTGAGAAGTGCTCACTGTTTTTCATTCTACACCACTGAGAAAATTTTTTCCCGCTCTCTCTCTCTATTTCTATCTCTCTCCCGTCTCTGTTACACGACTCTATAGGGGCTTCATCAACAAAAAATAGTTGTTAATTCTATATTATTTTTTTTAATGAATATCAATTAAATTTCTGTGCTTAGTTCTCACTATGATCTACATATACGTTTCATCATGGGGATCACGTTTTTTTGTGCTAGATAAAATTTTGAATAAGTTTTCCGCATGATAAAATATAAAATATGAAAATAAGGTTAACTCACATAGTTATAATTCAAATTTTAATTCGTCAATGTGTACTTTTAATAGTGGGGTGGAAAGTAGTCATGGTTTCTCATTATTCAACAATGAGGGATTCTCTCTCTCTCTCTCTCTCTCTCTCTCTCTCTCTCAAAATCTTCTATTTTGTTTTTGTCCCTAATGAACATAATTTTTTCTTCAAAGTAAAATAAAATAAAATTTTTTTACGTAAAAAGAAAATATAAGTGTCCAGGTCTATCATAAGCTATTTTTTTGGTTCAAGACTTCAATACCTCAAGTGATCTTATCCATGAAAAAAAATAGTATACTTTCTTATTTTAATTTGTTTCATAGTAATATAAATATAAATGTTCCTTCATTTTACAAAACAAAAATATTAAAAATGTACCAAGATAGTGTCGCACAAGTGGTAGATACTTGGGCCCTTTAACCATTTGGTCCTAAGTTCGATCTCTGACCGAGGCTTATGGAGAAGAATTTCTCGGGAGAGGTCAACCCCTTAAATGGATCTCAGTTACCTCGAAGAGATTAGTTTCTGCAGTGCGCGCGGAGGATATCTTTGGTTAACAAAAATAAAATGTGTATACATAATATTTGAGAGTTTAAAAGTACTTAGCTAAATTAAATTTTCATGTTTTTTCTTAGTAAAAAATATCTTCATGTTTTAAGTATTTTGTGATTATAAAAGAAAATTACTTTTGCCACCCTATGAGTACTCACGCGTTCTATGAAATGACCAAAATATCTTTCAATGGCTTAAGTCACGGATGTAGAAAAAATGAGTAATTTTGAAAAATAACGTTCGTTACTTAAGTCACGGATGATATTTTTGTAGGATGTTTTGGGAGATGTCTGTAGCACGAGTCACGGGCAAAGACATTTTGATCATTTCGTAGGGCGTGCCCCAGAAATTATAGGTGGCAAAAGTAACTTTCTTATAAAAGGTGAAATTACTTTGAAAAGGTTTATTTTGTTTTTTGCTAATAGCAACTGTAATGAAGGTGGAAACGTATAATTACAAATGTGAAAACATACATGCAACTGTAATGAAGACATAAAAAAAAAAAAACATACATGCAGTAAATAATGTGAAAACGTATAATTATAAATGTAGATGATTGAATATATTATCTTTTTAAAGTTATTTGTGTTTTAAATATTCTTTCTTCCACCAACTTTTGTCCAAATGGATGATAATGAGATAATAATAACAAAGAAAATCATAGGGATTGGAGAAAAAGTAGAAATATAATCATTACAATATTATTCTACTCATATCATACTATGTTATATGCAGCTAGTGTGCCTGGACTGGACTCACCATTAGCCTTCATAAAGCACAAACGAATGGCAACCCTTATTTTAGGGACCGAAGAAGAAAGTATTATCTATTATCTCTTGCTTTATTTTATTAAAACTTTCGTTTTTTTTTTTAATTTTATATTGACTATATTAACAAGAAATAATTTCAATTCCTAAAATATTGTAGAAATAAAGAATATTAGGAGTATATTGTTCTAACAGTTTTCATATTTATCAAGTAAAGTCTTTCGAGTCAAGTATATACGGATTTCGATCCTCATACATGTGATTTCTCCGGGTGTTAAAATTTGAAATAATTAATATGTGTCGTTGGCTACTTTGTATGAAAAAAATTAGTTAGAAAAAGAGAATTCGTCTTATATATCTTACAAATTAATTGGTAAAAATTAGTTATTGCTAAACAACAGTAGTAAACTTTATATTAAAAGATTATACCACAATAATTTGCTTGTCACTCGTACATTTAAACTATTCACACGATAGATCGTGGTGGGAAAGTGAAATGAAAATCTCATTCTCACTCTAGAACATGGTACCATATATTATGGTTCATTAGATCGACATGACACTATATATAGATAAAGTATTGTGTATAAACATGAGTGATCGACTATATTTAAGATGTTGGGTCGAATGAACCAATATGTGATTTTGTTACTTCGTTCCCAAAGACATTAGGCCCATGCAGGGGTTTCTCGCTTTCTATATAAAGAGCATAATTAGTCTTAATTCAAATATCTCTCACTTTTCTACTCTTTTATTATATTACGCATGGACTGTAAAATCAAATTATATTTTGAAAATACACCCCCTCGATAAACCACCACCGCAAATGGCATCCACATTATTACCGAAAATCCTTCGTATCATCGACATCCTTCGAGATTGATTTATGTTTTGAGATAACAACACATGTCAAATTAGAATTCTACTATAGAACTGATAAAAGAGCCAAGATGAGGCCTTATGGAACCTAACCATCTAAGCAATTTAACACCAATGCCTATCTAAGAATTGCTCCCAATGATAGAAAGCATAAATGAAAAAGCCTAACATTCATATGAAAAATAAAAAGTAAATCCAAAAGGCAAAAGCATTAAACAAATCCTAACATATCAAAAATGAAAGTTCCTTATTGTTTCCATTTTATTCCAACATTTCAATATATATAAGTTAACACCAACATCAAAACTTGTTAGCTTTTCCATATACAACATCTTCCTCTCATTCTTGAGTCACAAAATGCAGTTTAGCTTCCTTTCACTTCCTCTTCTCACAATTTTCCTTTTCCTACTTCCTTCTTCAATTCAATCTCAAATGTGCCTAAGAAACTGTGGCAAAGAAACTCTCAAGTACCCTTTCGGTAGCGGCCCTGGTTGCGGCGACCCTCGCTTCCATCCACATATAACTTGTAGCCAACAAAAACTCACATTCACAACACACACAGGTTCCTACCCTATAACCTCAATTGACTATTCCAATCAAGTCATATACATTTCTGATCCTACCATGTCAACATGTTCTTGTACTTTACCTAGCAAAGGTTTCGGCTTAGATTGGAATGCGCCTTTTTCTTTCGACGATAGTACCATATTTGCTTTAGTAGACTGTTCGATGAACTCATCGTCGATATGCAAAACAAGAAGTTATGATGATGGAAGTAATTCTAAGCTTCAATGTGATCAAAATACACAAATTTGTGATGTTATGTATTCTTGTAGGCCTAGTAGTATTAATATTAATCTACCGATTTCGACATGTTGTGTTTATACACCGGTTAATCTTGGTCCATCATTTGATATGGATCTTGATAAGCTTCAATGCAGTTCTTATACAGGTTTTTACAATTACAATGATCAACAAGTTGATCCTCAAAAGTGGAACTATGGAATAGCACTTAAGTATAAGTTTAGTGTCACAAATGATTATCCTAGCTCATGTGATGCATGTGAAAAGAGTTATGGATTTTGTGGTTATAGCGAAGCTTATAATTCATTTCTATGCAATTGTCCAAATGGAATTAACACCACAACAGATTGTTTCTTCACATCATCTTACAATCATGGTTTTAGAAATGGTAAGCAAAATTATATATCGCCTTTTTTAGTTGTCAAATATTGCAACATATTTTACCACAGATACTTCATATCAGAAATGTGTGTGGTGCCTGACAAGTATCAGTATCGAACACTAGTACAATACCGGTACATTTTGTTATATCTAATTAATTTCCTTTTAAAAAAAATAAATCATTAAGGATGTTTATGTGTCCGTATTAGTGTTATATCTAATTATTTTTGTGTATAAATTGCAATCTATCTTTTCATTCATTTTTAATGACTTTTTTTGTCTCTCGATTTTCAGGGGTTGCTTGGTTGACTAATATTATGGCATGGTCTTTGGTTAGGCTTATGTTGTAAGTGATGGATGGTAATTACTTTATCAACCGGATCATGATCAATCAAGAATGTGAAGAAGGGTTTCATAGTTTTGAGTAGGTGGAATTTCCATGGATTGGAGGGGGAAATTATGTATGACTTATTGATTAAGAAAATTAGGCCATTCATTTCTTGTGTCCTATGGTGGAAAATGTGTGCAAATGGAATTTGTTATTGACATATTTGAATCTCTTGCAGGGTCCGTATAGCATGGACCTATAAAACTATTGGTCCAACTTGGACCTATTAATTTGAACTATTGATCAATAAGATGCATAGATGGTATGATAGTCCATCAACACATAATTATTGTCTCACTCCCTCTCCACACCCCCAATTTCCACTTCCAGAAAACTTTACTTTCCATATTCAACATTTTATATTCAACAAAAAAAGAAGGATTTTCGCATCCAAATAGTATAAAAGTTAATATAAGTGTATGTTCTTTACACACACCACTGCCGATTATGCCGTCGAGATTCATTAGACTGCATTTGCTGTATATAAATAACGAATGTAGTGAGAATCCAAAGCTTATTTCTCCATGGTTGGTTAACTCAAGCTTTTGAAATTGGTAAGGTTCCAGATCTGATAGCAACCTGCCATGCAATGCCACCCTCTTCCATCTTTACCAGATTTCATTTAATTTTGTTTTATCAAAAAATTAAATAAATAAGTTATTGGATTTCATTTAATTTATATGTTGTTCACCTACTCTTTATTTTAAATAAAAAATAGAAAAGACCTATTTTAAAGAACTTGGTAGTGACAAATTAGTAGAACCATATGAGGTATTGCTTTTTATGCTTGGTGTTATGATGGGACAAGAAACACCTTGCTATGGTTATGGTGAAAGTGTGAAACTAGAAACCAGTGGTGCGGGTGGAGAGAGGAAAAGAAAGAGATATTAATTTTGTGTTGATGGACTATCATACCATCTATGCATCTTATTTGATCAATGGTTCAAATTAATGGGTTCAAGTTGGACCAATAGTTTTATAGGTCCATGCTATACGATAAAATCCTCCTTCAAAATTTTAACACTTCTATATTTTAAGAGTTTGGTTCAAACTCAAAACCACTAGTTGTGCTTAAAGGGAAACATGTCATCTCACTTTAACCGTGTTAATCCATCACAACATTTTAAGAGTACGGTGAAGCAATACTTATTGTGGCCTTTGTAGAAAATGTGGAATCCAATTTACGCTATGTTTGGTTTGACGTTTCGATGCATATTCTATCGTGATATTACAAAGCTAATATTCCGATTTTCAATCCGAATGAATAAATGTGCGTTTTTTGCTCATCCACTGCTAGCACAAACATAAACTTACCAATGTTTGCTTTTTCGATGGAAACTTAAACGCGCGTTTAGTTTTAAGTGACATTTTATAACGTCTACGATATATTTCAACGGTGCAAGTATTTTGAGTTATGTGAAATAGTTATTAGACGCTAAACCAAACATATAAGTTTAATTTTTAAGAATAATAAAATCAAATTCTACTCTTAATAAAATAAATCGTGATAACTTTGCTTAAAAAAAATAATCGTGATAACTTAATCTCTATTTAAACTACTAAAATGAAAATTTAGTAAAGTTCAGCTGGAAGCATCCATAAAATAACGAGGGATACGGAATTAGGTTCCCATGTCTATAGTCTTTAACACCTTTCATATCCACTAAGAAGAATCTTTACCTTTGTCAATCACCTTTTATTCTTTCTACTTTATACTAAGCCTACAAATTTATTCTCACAATAGCATTGGCTTGAAGTTTCATCTGGAAAGCACCATTTGCTTATCTGACACTGGCTAGCTAGCAACTTTTCTGAATGATATACGGGTTTTTCCCAAAAGAAAGGACAAAAATTGATACTCCCTTTGTCCAAAATAAATGACATGTTTGATCACTGTCATGTTTGTCAATCCACAACTTTAATCGTTAATATCTTTAATTATATATTATTATTTTTTTGACAAATTTAATTATATATTATTAAAAATTATAAAAATTGTATATTTTGAAAGTACTCGTCGAGACAAATCAAACAACATCTCATTTGTTAATATTTACATGTACATATTAGTAGGAAAATATGGTTAAAGTATATCACATGAATAGTATGCAAAGTCAAATTTAGGTCATTTATTTTGGGACGGAGGAAGTATTATTGATTAAAAAATATTATTAATTTGCCAACAAATTAACATGAAACAATGGAATGAATGTTGAATTTGGACGTGGGGAAGATTAGAGGGATGGACGTGTGGAGAAGAATTTTATTTTTAGCTTTCAGTACCAGCTTAATCTGGTTCAAAGGTCAGTTATGATATTAAGTGGTTCCAGTCTCTTCTCGATTGCAGTTTGCGAGGAATTGAATCATAGTCTCCTCTATTAAGTTCAGTGTCAATCACTACTAATAATTGGTGTATGGAAAAGAAACTTGTTTCAATGGAAAGAGGAATTACCGGGAGAATGTTATATTATATAGGCTTAAACATCATTTTCGTCCCTGTAAGTTCATAAATGTTTGGTTTTAATCCCTGTATCTTTTTTGGTTGCAAATTAGTCCCTACATGTGCAAATTTTGTTTATTTTAATCCCTAAAGCTAAAATTCACAGGAAAATCTGCAGGAAAGTTCGCTGGTTTCCTGCGGATTTTCCTGGAAATTTTAGTATTAAGGGACTAAAACCAAAAGATTTGAACATACAAGGACTAATTTGCAACAAAAAAAGATATAAGGACTAAAATTAAAAAATCGAGAACTTACAGGGACGAAAATGATGATTAAGCCTATTATATAACTATGGAGTTGTTGTCTAACGATTTTTTGCCAAGCAAATGTGAAAGATATTTGGTCATGAAATTATAATTCAAAATAATGTTATTCGGTCAAAGAAACTAATCACGTGAAAGATAATTGATTTTAAAGTTTTGATGAAGGAAATCCAATGCATAAAAATTTAGTTTTGATATATGGTGTATAAAACTTGAGTTTAGGGCTCTATGTGATGCCACATTCATCGCCTTCAATAGACTTATTTGATGGCAAGAGCATTTTAATTTTTCTTTTTTGTGGAATAAACCAATGACAATAAATTTCACCTTTAAGATGGATACACTACAAAAAAAAAACTCGTCCCCTCTTATTCAAAGAACAAAAATCTTGTTCAACAAAAACTCGCCTATTAGGGGCAGTTATTTTGTGGGGGTTTAAGAAAACTCCCTCGATCTTCTAATAATTGACACATTTTTTCTGATAGTTTGCGAAATTTTCATTTAAACCCCAACAAATTGATGTAATTTTTTTTCACTCCCCGCCTTTAATTTTTCGTTTTCCCACTTTTTCCTTTTCATTTTGTTTCATTTCAAAAAAATCAAAACGAAAATTTATGAAAGAGATCGAAAGAGGAAACGAAACCGTCTCCCCGTCTCACTCGAAACCGTCGGAAACCTCCGGCTCCGCCACCTCACTCGAAATTGTACGCCGCCTATCTGACTTCACTTCCCTCTTCCTCCGCGCCTCTCATTCAGTGAAGCATCCTCACAGATTTCATTCTTTCGATTTCAAAAGCCTCTCTGATAATCCTTAGATTTCATTATTTTTTCTGATTCGTGGTTCTTCATTACTACTTCTCACCAATTTCATAAGCTACTTGCACTGCTTCTCAGTTCTCACCGATTTCGATTTCTTCAATCTTAATTGTTAGTTAACAACGATAATTTATTCATCTATTGCATTTTTTTTTCTTTTGTTGTTTAGGTTTTACTTCATTGAATCATGCTTCCACTATAGAGAATTTAATTCCAATTTAGAGAGATGTTACCCTAATTGTAATTTTGATCTATTCCCTTCACTGAACCATGCTTCCAGCTTAGGGTTTTTGTTGTGTTGTTGTTGAATTTTAATTATGTAAGTTGTTGTTATTCTAAGTCGTTTTGGCCTAAGGGATTCATATAGTTCACGTGCATTTGTTGTTACAATTTATTCACAAAATTGATATAAAAAAAATAGAACAATTCACATATAATAGTAGTTTGCTTTGCTTGTAATGCTATTTCTAACTAGTGTACCGATTATGATTTGATTAGTTTTGACAGAAAATCAACTTTTTTCAAGTGTTATTTGATAGCTACTGATCACAAATAAGCTAAATTTTAATTTAATAGATGAGATGAGTTTTATAAGAAAGATCTAGAGATTAATGAGTTGGATGGAAATATGGTATATGATAGAACACTTTGGCATCATTGATCCATGTAGTCAACCCCAATTAGTGGGATAAAGCTTGGTTGTTATTGTATATCAATTTTTCAAGGACTATCCGAATTGAATTTGAGCATATATAAGCTAACTTTTTAATTTAATATATGAATGCTATAAGTTATATACTCGTGAATGAGTGAGTTCTATTTTCAGAGTACAAATATTACTTATTAATATGAGTTTTACATCAGTGGAAAAGATACCAGATATGAAAAGTAATATGGAGTACCTTTTACATCTAGTTTCAATTTTATCTAATGTAAAGAATACATAGACACAACTTTTTACATCTGGTCATTTTTATCGCCAGATGTAAACCTATATGCGGTGGCAATCCTGTAATTATGTTGAAAATTGTCTAAAATAATTTTATATCTGATGATAATATCCACAGTTGTAAAAAGTGTTCAAGTGAATTTTTTCTTTTTGTTGAATGGAAATTATAAGTCAGGAAAGAATAAAAAAAACATAATATCACGATACCCCTCTCTCTCTCACACAAATTGAACCCTAGATTCAATATCTCTCTCACTCGATCGTTCCCTCTCAATAACGATCTCACTATCTCTCTCACTCGATCGTTCTCTCTCACACTCCCTGTTCGCGAACCCGCTACTTCTTTTTTTTCACTCTCAACTTCTTCATTCTCGAAAGCTTAGGGTCTGTTTGGTTCAAACGGAAGGGAGGGGAGGGGAGGGAATTTAATGGAGGGGAGGGGAGGGGAGGGGAGTGGAGAGGAGGGGAGGTATTTTAATTAAATACGTGTTTGGTTCAAACGAGGGAAGGGGAGGGAAGGTAGATTATTAATACGATATAAGTTATATATAAGAACAAATAAAATATAAAATAAACTTTTAATATTCTGTTTTTTTTTGTTGATAAACTTCTAATATTCGAATAAAGATAATTTATAATTTTAACAAATTAATTGAGGGTTATTATATCAATATATTAAATTTGGAGAAGGAAAAATAGCTCTATATTCTCTCCCTCACCTCCCCTCCCTTGAGTAACGAAAGCTCAGATTCAATGACTACATGGGTGTGGTGAACATATTTGTTTCAAATAACTTATTCCATTCTCTCATCCTATACCTTTTCAACTGATGCTGCTGGTGTAGAAGGGTGATTTTGTTCATCCTACTTGTGTTTTACTGATGCTGCTGCTAATACTTTATGCTGTAACATTGATTTAAGATGCAAGTAGAGTTGATAATTTATTTGAACTTCCTGCCATATATGCTTCTTATCTCAATTCACAAATACATACCTGCTATACTTTTTGAGAAGGATAGATTTGATGAATTGCCAAGATGGAGTCTTCATGTTTATCCACTTTGGTTATTGGAATGTGAATTAAATTGTTTATTTTTCACCTTTTATATTCCACTTGATAATGAAAGTAAGATATGACTTGTTTATTTTTCACCTATGTCATGACCTGAATGTGGAAAACAAACTGATATGGTCGCAGAGAAGAACAAATATATACTAGCTATTATTATCCATTTCATGTCATAATTAATCTTTGCATGATCTTATCTCTTTTTATATTGAATGTTTGTGGCTCATTTTAGTGAGAAAAAAAAATGAATGTAGAGTGATTACACTCTAGCTATACTAAATGCAGAGGAAAATAAGCTTCTCTCACTCACTCGATCTCTTTCACTCTCACCGATTCATATTCAGTTTGAAATATTTTTGATGGATTGATTTTTGTTTAAGTTGTTAATTTTTGTTCTATGTTGATTTTCAGAGCTTATGATCGAGCTGCGATCAAGTTTCGTGGAGTTGATGCGGATATAAATTTCAATGTTGGTGATTATGATGAAGATATAAAGCAGGTTTGTGAGCATTTGTTGTTATTGTTGTTATGATTGATCTTATATTGGTTTGGGTATATGCTTGTGTTGGAGGTATATATTGTTGGACATTTTGATTTTATAATTTATTTTAAAGTTAATTTAATAATTAATATTATTATAAATAATGGTGGTTTTACTTGGTCAATATACACACGTTATTTTTCTGTTACTATCTTAGTCAACTATTCCTACTAAATAGCATACATGCTTTTTTAATTGAAAATGCTTGGTAACTGATTGTGAAAATAAATACGGTCGTGGCTTAAGAAATAAAGGGGAGAGGTTGAGCCTTCATGGAGATACGGTTTTTTAACATAAGCCAATTTTACTCTTTCTTATAGAATTGAGATTTTATCTTTCTGGATTACATCACCGATGTCTATTAATTTCTTGTTAGTTATGTCACCTCGGATATGATTCATATCTGAGAAGAACCTGTTGAATCCTGGGGGATTTGCGCTTATGAGGTGGATAAATCCTTAAGGACAGTGCGATCAGCACGCCTCAGGTTTGTTTCATGATTTACTACTCTCAGGGTCATCTCTATTTGTGACACAGTGATTGTTTACTATGCGGTAGCGTCGACATCAAAACACCATACTCACAACAGATAAGTTCATTGATCTCTACTATATTTTCTTCTTATCAATATTTGTGTGATTACTTAAACTTATATGTTGCTTCTTATTGTGAATAGGTCCAATTTTTACAACATATATATCTTGGGCCTTTTGATTGCGAGCTATAGCTTCTTGAGCATTGTTCAAATTCAATCAGCACCAAGAGAGTCCCTCATAACCAAGCTTCCTGGCTTCAGTGGCATTATACCTTCCAAGCTTCCTGGCTTCAGTGACATTATACCTTCCAAGCACTATGCTGGGTTTCCGCTGGTTTTTGTGGGAGTGACTCGTTGAAGTGTCCCGCCTTTAACCCATTTTGAAATGCTGCTACGAACATCTCTTGGTTGGGGTTTGAAACTTTTACGGTCGCCTCATTGAATCTGGCGAGGTATTCTCTTAAGGTTTCTGAACTTCCCTAACGGAGACTAAACATGTTCGTGGCTGTGACTTGGATATGTTTGCTTCCTGCGAATTGGTGTATGAATTTGCAGTGAAAGTTTGCGTATTCGGTGATGGAGTTGTTGGGCTAATTCATTTACCAACGTAGCGCTGCATCTTTGAACGTGCTTGACAAAAGTTTGCACTTTAAATGTTCCAACGCCCTGATGATGGCGGTCTGGGTGCCTACTGCCATCAAATGCTCCAAGGGATCCGCCTTTCTGTCAAAACTTGGCAACTGAAAGATTTTGAAGTTTGGTGGAACTTGTGCATCCCACAGAGCCTGGAGTAGGGGTTGTGATTCTTCTATTTCTTCCTCGTCTGAATGCTGGTTGGCTTCTACTTCTCGTTCTTTCTGGATTTCTGCCACCTTGGCTTGAAGGCGGCGTAATTTGTTGACCAACGGTGTGTTTTGGTTGTCATTCGGAGTGTCGCCGGCCATGGTAATGTCTCTGTTTCACTCGTTGTTGCTTGAGGCCTGAGAAGTATTATACCAGGACCCCACGGTGGGCGCCAAAATATTCTTGTAGAAAATATGGCGGTATAACTCTCTTAAGGTGAGAGCTAGTTTTAAAATGTGTCTATGTCTTTTGAACTATGATTCTCTTTTTTATAAGCATTAGGGACGGTTACAACTCTATAGAATTCTCCCTCCATCTTACCCACGTCGTCTTCTCTTAGTGGGGAGTAGGAGGTGGTTACTCATGTCATGGGTTATTCCATGTTGTGGGGATCACGGGGCTATCCCGCCCTTTCGCGCCAATATGAGCTGGACCTCCTATTTGCTCGTGAAGTGGGCTGGATCGTCGGATCCTTTATGGGCGACTCGGGTTGGCGGATTGGGCCTCAACGATTATGGGCCGTATCTTATTTTGCCCGTTACAGTGAGCAATACATTTTACAAAGAAAAACAATAATACTAATTGTTGATTAATAAATGGTAATATTATATGCACACGCATAATAACTTTGAGTGGTTAAAATATCAACTTCTCACTTTAAAAGTTTGTCACTTTAGAAAAGATAAATTCTTTGAACAAAAAATCTAAATGAAATGAAAAAGTTGGTGAAACAATTGGACCGATCTATTTAAGTTTTGTTTCGTAAATATATAACAAATAAATACTAGTTATTGCTTTTTTCCCCCTTTTTCTTGATAAAAACTATAAGGTGACTTGCCAATCAAGTCACCTCATAAAATTCAAAAAATAAAATAAAATCAAGTCACCTCATATATATATATATATATATATATATATATATATATATATATATATATATATATATATATATAGTATGTATCACATGAGAATGACAAAGATATATGAGAATATGAGAATGAATAATAGCTATTAGATTAAAATGAATGATTTAGATTAAAACACTTAAAGTGTATCATGTCACACTCTAGTCTATCACAAACACTCCCTTTCTCTCTCTTCCTTCTCCTACGGCGTGTTTCATCTTCCTCCAATCTTGCCGCCGCTGATTCGCCTGTTTTCGTCATCTACACTTTCTCTTTCGCGTCTCCAATCACCATCATTTCCCTCAGATCCGCTTAATCGCCGCCATCTTTGATTGAGCAGCTCTGATATGATAATAGATACCCAATTGCAAAACATTGACACTGATTTCATGTATTATTTTGCTCATCGTTTGTTTGATTGATTTAGGGTGCGTTTGTTTGAGATTTAAAAAAAATGATTTTTTTTAAAAAAAATCTAGAGATTTTTTTGAAGAGATTTTGAAGAAAATCTAAAGCTAAATGTGTTTGTTTACAATCATAAAAATCTATTTTTTTTAAAAAATGATTTTTTTCTTGTTTGGTTACCATTGTGTAAAATGGATTTTTTATGTTTTAAATGACCATCAAGGACTTGGAACAGATTAGCAACAGCAACGCTTTTCCTTTTCAAAGTAAGTGTTCTCATGTTCTTTTTAAAGTGATTATTTTGGAAAAGTGGTTTTTAAGTAATTTGTATATTACTTTTAAGTGATTTAATGAGTAAGGTTTGCAATTTCATTGATGAGAGAAGAGGGAAAGTTCATAGCTTTTGGGTATCAATATATATAGAAGATTCTTGCTGATATTTTTCACCATTAGACAATATGTTCTCTGTATAGAAACAACAATCCATATTAGGTATAGAAGATGGAAGAAAGAAATTGAAAATAAAAGTGGTAAGGTGTGAGAGAGAAAGATTCAGCGAAGGAGTGAAGAGAGAAGTTGAAGGGTTTGTGATTGAGTGGAAAAGAAACATTAAAAAGTGTTTTAATCTAAACCATTCATTTTAATCTAATGGCTATTATTCATTTTCATATTCTCATATATCTTTGTTATTCTCATGTGATACATCCTCTATATATATATATATATATATATATATATATTAAATCTATTTTTTTCAGTTGTTAAGTAAAGTGATTACCTCTCCCCATGTTTCTATATGCCTATAATTTATCATTCGGGAGAACCTGAGTTTAATTTCAGATAGAAATAATTATTGGCTGAACTTTACTTACTTCACGGTCAAACACTAGATTATGAGACTTCATTCCTCAAATTCCCAATAGAGTTAGTACAAATAAAAAATAACTTCTCTAACTTAAATTACAAGTAAATGTGGATCAAAGAAAATTTGTGTATCTAGCTCATCAACTTTCTTCAACCTAACTTTTGTTTATAATTAAAAGTTAGATTTAATACTCCATCTGTTTTAAAATAAATGACTTGTCTATTCATCTTTACATACTCCAATGCACAATTTTGACCATTAATATCTTTAATTATCTATTATTAAAAATTATAAAAAATGTATATTTTAAAAATATTGATCGAAACAAATCAAACAATACCTTATATGCTAATAATTGCATGTGTATATCAATAAAAGAATAAGTTCAAAGTGAATTATATAAATAATAAATTAAATTAAAATTAGGTCATTTACGAGGGAGGAAGTATAACATATCAATGAATCATACCTCCCCAAAAGAGTGCTTGCATAACATACAATGCCATGAGAGCTACGATTTTTGTTTTTTCAAATAAAACCAATATAGTCAACATCATTTATTCTCTATAAAGAAAATACAAGCAAAGTATGACTTTCACTGAGTATGACTTTCTTTTTGCCCACTTTTCCTTTTCCCTCGTTTTGAACTTTTCAAGCAGAATTTATTTTTCATATATATGTCCAATTAGATCTATTATTTAAATATCTCAGAATTGTTTTATAATACCATATATATATATATATATTAAAAAAATAGTTGATCCTCTTTTTACGCTGTCACTGCATAGAAATTAAGTTCTTCCACATATAGTCGAGGAGATTTTTCATACTAATTAATTATCGAACTAATTAATTATAAAAAAATAAAAATAAAAACAAAGAACTTTGATAGTAATTTTAGCAATTGACACATAGAACTGAAGCTTTTTTTGACGCAAAACATAGAACTGAAGTTGTGATTTATAAATTGATACATTCATATAAACTTTGTGATTTGTAACTTCACTTTATCATGTACCAATATCATAAACTTCTAAGCTCAAAATATTTGCTATAATTAACAAGACTTAAAATGTATCAAAGATCATATAAAAATGAAGTCAAAAAATTATTTTCCTTGTTGTGCTTCTATATTTGTCATCTCATGTTGCAACAAAGTGGTTTAGCTTCTTGTTCCAATTTATCCCACATGCATGTCATTTGTCTCGGAGATTGGTAATGTGCGATGTAGTAATCTTCGATGCACCCGAAGTGGTAGAACTTATTGTTGTGTATATACTCCACTTCTCTTGAGCTGTTGAATTGTTTTACCCATATTCCCATGTTCACATCTTCCATTTTAAATAACTGCATCAGATCAAAGTCCGTTAAGAATCATAACATTCACAAAGGCGTGTATCGAAACACAAACATATGTACCAGCTAGAAGATGTTAATATTAACACATCCATATGCGTCTATGTAATGTAACATACAACGTTGAGTAGTAGTGATTGATAGATTAAGGGCTAATTTGTTACAGATTAAAAAAGAAGTGATTTTGGCAGGGGTCCTTTAAAAATAAAAAAACTGTAACAGAATCTAAATGAGACTGGAAAAAAATTTGCATACGTACTTTTAATTTTTGCCGTTCAAATTCAGATGCAATGAACCGAGCAATGTCAGATGAGATGATGTAACCCGGACCATCAGCGTAGGGAGGATACTCTTCCTCTACCCAGTCCTGAAAGTTACACATGGCAAGTGTAATAAATATCATTGCATAGACTTTCCAAAATCTGGTGGAACTTCGCCTCATTCAATTGAAGCCAAAATGAAAGAACTAATAAAGCAACTATTTGAAACTCAGATACTGAACAATGTGTACCAAAAGCCAACTACATATAGGCTTTGTTTTGATAAACAACTCAATTAAATGCTTATAACATAAGTGATAATCATCTAAGTGTTTATGTATAAGTTATTTATCTAACAAAAGATAAAACCAAAAGAAAAATTATACCTCGTAATTTACAGCCCATTTCCCGCTGTGCATAGGCTTGGGGTGGTTATTTATATATCCCATATAAAAGCTTTTACCACTTTGAATTTGTCTTGCTTTGCTTATGACAGAATCCACTCTAACAAATGTGTCATCGTCACACTTCATGATATACTTAGCAGCCACCGTGCGAATCTGCAAAGAACCGTACGTGTTCATAAAAAACTCAATATTATAGAAACTTAACAGCGTATACAAAATACAAATAAGCAACATCTTTCCCTTTCTGGTCACTTACCCCGTATTCACATATAGCTATGGTCTTCAAAACAACAAGGTGATAATGATCCAAGTACGGAACTATAATAATATCACCAAAATACTCGGCTTCTTTCTTTATTTCCAAGTTTATATCTTTCCTTCCATGCTATCATCATATAAGAAAGGAAAAAAAATAGTAAGATCAAAACTATTTGGGCTACGTAGATAAGATACAGCTACTCTTACCAATGCTACGAAAAACCGAGCGACAACATGTGAGGATTTGATTAGCTTATGTTGCATCCATGACTTCCTCACTGCCATACGTTCGGCAAAATGGCCGCCGGCGGAAAGGATGCCAATGAAAAGCTCTACGTTCCCACCGAGAATAGGTGGAGCCTTCCACTGAGGAAGCAATTCAAGATCCAGCCGCGGAGCAAAACTAGGATATGATGTAGGTAATGAAGCAGCATATATAGAGTGCACATCGACGTCTCCGTTTATGGCTAGTCCAGTAGCATCCTCAAGAGCAAGGCCCTGCAAAATGTGAATATAACTTTAACATTTAAAGACATTGATGTATTCATACAACCAAAGGCGGTACTGGGGTGGCGCTAAGGGTGGCCACGGCCCTCCCCCACCACAAACCACCAAAGGCACATAAGGATGCCAAATTTGACATCAAATCAGTGTACTCACCGTGCGATACGGAAAGGACGTTACGTGCCTCCCATCCACAGTAATATGGTAACCTTCCAAGCCAGCACTTATGACTAGAACAAATAATTTTCCCTCAGCAAAAGGATATGGTCGGTCTATGGACACAACTTTTTTTCGCCCCATCAGTCTGTTCAACCACCATGTTTCCTTCCACTCTTCCGATCGATTATGATCATCATGAATCCATTTCTCACATTTCACCTGTCCATCAACTTCATAACATCACAAAAGAAATTAGTTTCCCCTGTACGTACTCCTAAATTCAATATAAATTACATTTTTACTTACCAGTTTCCTGATCAGCTCTAGACTTCCCTCCATCACACCTAAGAGGAGTCCCCCATCGCATCTTATAACAAGTATTATGTTCAATAACAGGCTTCCCACTCATATCCCCTTTAATCCTAGGATTAAAATGTAATATCCTAGGTGGTTCCTCTTCCTCATTATCAATAGCTTTCAAACCTTGCAAATCAATCTTAAATTGCGAAACATGAGCCCAACGAGGTGTCCCAATAACAGTAACATGAGACCAAAGTGTCAACCCACAAGGCAAAACCAAAACACCTTTCAACTTCTCCTTAAACTCAAACCCAGAAACTGTAACTGAATTTAAACAAGAATCTGAACCATTTTCAACCTTAGAACTTATAAAGCTTTTAACTTTACCACTTTCAACTTCTTCCCATAATTTCTTCCCTGAAATGTAAGCAAGTTTTGCTATCTTGTAAATCTCTGATGCACCTTCAAAGCTATTGTTGAAGCTCAAGGTTGAAAGTTTCTTTAATGGTAGAATTTTTTGGTGGTTTTGTTCTGCCAAAGGTGGCATTACGTCGGTGAGAGCAATAGTTTTTGAACTAAAACCTGCTTGGAAAGTTAAAGGTATTTCAAAGCTCATGAAGAGCATATAGAGAATCATCATCAAC
The DNA here is from genome assembly GCA_030408175.1 of Trifolium repens. NCBI lineage: Eukaryota > Viridiplantae > Streptophyta > Magnoliopsida > Fabales > Fabaceae > Trifolium > Trifolium repens. Next base: position 30,802,573 of record CP125845.1, on the reverse strand, counting down.
ATGAAAATTTGAATGAGTGTGAGTCTATTGGGGAGTGTGAACAGTTCAAGATTTACCTTCATCTTTTTTTATTTTTGTAGCAAAAAATGGTAGCAAAAATGGAAGGAAAAAAGTTGGAGATTTTAAAGAATAGAATGACGGGTTTGTTTTGGTTGAAGAATTGTTGAAAATTGGAATTTGGGGAAGGTTGTGAAAAAGTTTCTGGTTGGGGGGGGTCACATGAATAAATACATAAATGTAGGGAGACAAGAAAATGAAAATGAAAGGTTGAATGTGGGTTTCTTAATTTTTATAGTAAAATAAAAGGTTAATGCTACGGTGAACCATCTTTATAAGTGGTTCATCGTGGACAAGTGATAAGTATTAGGCTTTAATACATTTTTGATCTTCTATTTTGAAAATTTAGAACTTTTGGTACTCCTATTTTAAAAGCCAACTTTTTGATCACACTATTTTAGTTTTTTTTTTCTTCTGAATTTTGGTCCCCCAACTCAGTTTGGTCAACTCATTGTTATGGCAATGACAAAACATTTTGCATGTTATTAACTTTTTTCTTTAAATCAAATATTATGTTTGTAAACGATAAAATAAATAATGGAAAACAATAAAATAAATAATGGTATTTAATAAAAATCCATAAACTTTAATTTTAATGCATCTCAATAACGTATCAGACGATTTTCAATTTCTCTAAATTTTTTTATGGATGTTCTATGTTATATAAACTTTCAACGGTGGATTTTGTGAAATTCGTATTTGTTATAATGTTATTTATGACCAATCCACCATGGATCACTTGAAGAAGTGGTCCATATTAGAATTTGCCGTAAAATAAATACTTCCTCCATATCATTCACATATAAGCAAATTTTGACTAAATACATTATTTTTCAATAAATATAAGAAATCAGATTTTGTGTGTATATATATATATTTTTTTATTTTTTTATTTTTTTTTAAACAATGGAGGAAAGTCAAAGTGGCCAACCTCTAGAAAAATAAATTTGATAGGGGAAACAAACAAACTCTCCCCGAGGTTAAGAAAAAGGAAAATAAGATAGATCAAACCTATTACTAACACTATCAATAATTCTAAGTCCTAATTTGCTATCTGCCATATGGTTCCATTTCCTATAAATATGTGAGACTACAAAATACATATTTCTTACCAATAGCAAGCAATTGTTTCGACGGTTTATAAATATATAAAATTGGAGGGAGTAATAAATTTGAGAATTATTAATTATTTGAAAATATTTATTTCAATTATTATAAATATTTTATATACTAGTAATAATACTTAGATTCTTGTTAACATATTCCCTCCGTCCCAATTTAATTGACACAGTTGACTATTGTGCACTATTCACACATGTTGCTTTGACCTTATTTTTCTACTAATAAACAAAAATAAATATTAGCATATAAGATGTTGTTTGATTCGTCTCGATGAGTATTTTCAAAATATTAAATTTTTATAATTTTCACTATTATACAATTAAAAATATTAATCAACAAAGTTAGACATCGACATGCGTAAAATAGTCAACTGTGTCAATTAAATTGGGACGGAGGGAGTATATCTTAAGGGGCACATGTTAAAAGATTTAACATGTAGTAATATAAAATATTTTTTTATAAGTGGGAAAATTTCAATAAAATGTTACGAGATTTATCTTGTTAATATGTCGTTATAGTAAGGATAAAAATTTGACCCATATTCATTGGGTACATACAAATAATACTCATAATAGGTAGGACAAAAATCCGCATTTTGGATACGGTATTTGTAGTTATCCATAAAACTGAGCGGGTAGGGCAAAAACTCGCATTTTAGAAAAGTAATAATTATTTGTCAAAAAAAAAAGAGAAGTAATAATTAAATTATATATAGAGTTTTGCTAACGTGCACCCACTTGTTTTTTAGAAGGAATGTTTTAATAAGTTATAACTAAAAAGTAGTTAAATACACTTTAAGGTGCATCTTACAAAAACACTACTTCTAAAAAACAAATGGGTTAAGTTATCAACTCCTTGTAGAAGATGTGCATTAGCAAATGATAAGTAAAACTAGTTAAATAGTATACCTTAAAGTAATTGCTGCTAATGCAAACCTTCATGAAAAAATAGTGGATATGCAATAGCAAAATATATATATAAAATGTTTATATCATTCGTTGTGTTTTGAGCGTGTGAGCAAATGTAACTTCTTCATCTCATGACCATGTAAAAATACCTCCGTATTAACATTATCCTGGTACTATACTCTATAGTATAGTCAAGAAAAGTGCAACAAATTTCCATAAAACAAACAAGAAAGAAAATTGTAACTAAAATTAAGTGTTAGGCAATTGAATATTAAAAAATGAAAATAAAAAAGAGTTAGTCAAATATTATTAAAAAAAAAGCCAGTCAAAAAAGTGAAGAAAATATTTTCTATCTAATACTAAATATAGCCAGACCGAGCTTAGTACTATTGTATAGTCAAGAAAAGTGCAACAAATTTCCATAAAACAAACAAGAAAGAAAATTGTAACTAAAATTAAGGGTTAGTCAATTGAATATAAAAAAAATGAAAATAAAAAAGAGTTATCAAATATTATTAAAAAAAAGTCGGTCAAAAAAAGTGAAGAAAATATTTTCTATCTTAAATACTAAATTAAATATATTGATAAATAATCAATTACTTAATACAAATTAACCTTATATATATATTAAAAAAAATATTTCTCCCCGTGATTATTACAAAATTATTTTCTTTATCTTAAAGGGTAATATTAAATAGTACTCTAGGACAATATGGTTAATCAAAAACAAAACTTTTAGGTATGAAATATTCATTTTTAACCAAAAGGGGTGGAATCGGTTATGGCTTGAAATTGATTCTATGATGGTCTTGATGCCTTACAAATCCTTCAACACAGTGCCTTGCATCCTAAGAAATAGGTGGGACAATTGTATCTACTTGACATCTCTCATGAACTTCTTTATCACACATCTTTAGGGGAGGCAACAATTGTACAGATTATATGGCTAGTGTTGGTCCTTCTTTGGCTACTTCTTCTTTTTCTTGGTGGTTCATCATGCCTAATCAAACTGGTATAGGTTTTGCTAGAATAGGTTTGGCTTGCCTTGTTATAGGTTTGGCTTACTAGATTATAGGTTTTGTTAATCTTTGTAAAGGTTTGGTTTACATCCCTCCTTTTTAGGAGTATTTTCTTCTATGGGACTTGCTTGTTTCACAAAAAAAAAAAAAAAATTTAAAATTTAAAGGCAATAAATACGTAATTTTCAATATTATATCGACGTTTTTATTTACTTAACCATTGTTCAGGGACACTGTTTAGCATTTCTCTATCTTAAATACCAAAAACGTTTATGGATAAATAATAAGACATTTAATACAATTAAGTTTATATATATTATTAATTTAAATATTAATACTGATGACAGGAATTTATACAGTATTTTTAGTCTTTAGTAGTTAGTTTAGAACTTTGAAGACCAACGAAGTTGATTGGGCTCAAGTGGCAAGGAGCTCCTTCCAAGGACGTATCCGGGGAATACCGGGTTCGATTCCCAGGGGGAACAACGCTTGGCCAGTGCGCATGCCTCTACGCACGAGCCGGATTAGTCGCCCACCTTTGGTGGGTCGGAACCGGTGCGAAAGCAAAAAAAAAAAAAAAAGAACTTTGAAGACCAAATACAAGCAAAAACTTGAAAAAATAAAGCTACTTGCAGAAGAAGACAAGAATTCAATAAAATGCTAAAAAGAGAGCAAAAAATGGATAAACTCTGCGCTCCATCGTGGCCACAATGGCTCCCACTCCATCGTGACACGACGAGATCCATCATGGCCACGATGGCACGCTGAAGCCCGTTACAAAAACTACAAAAGCTCTCCTCCTTCACAATTATTCATTCAGAAATTCAGCAACCTAGAATACTATTAAGTGTTCAAGGAGGAGGAGCAAGGAGGGCAGCATAACTCTCTACGGGAAGAACTTTCCCCCTTCAACGGAAAAGGTAACTTCCCCAGCTAGTCATCTACGCCATTAGTATGCATAGTTTTTATTCTTGTAATTTGAATTATGTAAATTAGTAGCTAGAATCCTTTAGGTTTAGGTGGAGAAGATGAACTCCCCCATGAATGCTTGGGACATATAATTTGGTACAAAAAGTTGTAATATTTTAATATTCAGAATACATTGTTTTCTATTATTTATGCTTTAATTACGTAATTCGACGTCTGGCCGATGATCGGGGAACACTGATAGGATTAGTATTCGGTCACAAGATAGACTGATAGTCCCAAACAACAAATCATAGGGCTGGTGACTTAGAGACGGAAACATCCGACACTATTGGCGACAACCCGTAGAGACGGAAACATCAGACACTATTGGCAACAATCCATAGAGACTTAAACACCTGACACTATAAGCTAGATGTAAATGGATTAATCGAACGTTAATGACTACATATAGGTTAACTCGACATGTTAGTTAGGGTACATGACAACATGGATTAGGTCACCATGGGTGCACTAGTTAATGCGGTCAACAGTAACTTATAATGTATTTAGGTAGTATTTTATTAATATTGTAGTTATTCTGAGATTGGCTGCATCATAAGGCTAAAACAACTTGGTCAGAGTGACTTAACTGAAGCACCAATGCTAAAGTAATTAAGTCTAAACCACTTGTGCATATTGAAGATGTGCAGATGCAACATGTTGAACAAGATGTCCTAGAACATCTTGTCACTGGGTTCAGAACATGTTAAGGCAACATGTCGAGCATGATGTCCCAAGACATGTGGGTAGGACATCTTAACCCAGTTCAGCTTAAAAGATAATGTTTATCCATTAAGCACGCGTGTTTGTTTAAATTTGAATAAAGCGCGAATCTTTAAGTAACAAGCTGAGATTAGGATTAATGATAAAGTTTGTTATTAATTCTAAGTGTTAGATACGATCAGATTCGTATTTAATTTGTGGATAAAGATTAATTCTTTTATCTTATGGAGTTTGTTTTAAAATAAGTTTGTTTTAAAACTAACTCTTATTGTAGTGCATCTGAAAGACTGAAGATTATCTGAAGACTTGCACGCCTATATAAAGGACTCAACATAGAGCTTAAAACTCAACCCACAAGAACTGAAGATTTTGAGTTCAAAGCTTTGTACCTACTGTGCAAAGCATTAGTGGCTCTTAGTATTGTTTTTGATACTTTGTAGCTTTGTGTCGTTGAATGTTGTCATTCAACTAAGTCTTTTAAACTGTGAAGTTTAAAGTTGTCGTCACTTAGGATTAGTGATTAGAGGGAGTTGGGTAGGTTCTCATATTCAGGGGGAGTTAGCCCTTGAGTAGAAGATTACTAGGATTAAGAAAAGGCATACATGCCAATAGGTGTTTGGTGTGGTTGTAAGACTAAGTATTAATTCAGAGTAGTAGTGTTCACTTTCTGGATTGGTATCCCCCAGAGTAGGGCTATTTGGCGCCGAACTGGGTTAACAAATCACTAGTGTTATTTATTGCTTTTATTTATTTACTTCAGTACTGCAATAAATCGTGATCCTCATAACCAGTTGTCGAACCGGTTGTCTAAGACATCTGGACTACAGACACATTGTCCTAGACATTGTGTACGACATCTGTCCTGCCAGAGAACAGAATTTCAACTATAAAAGATGATTAATCTGCCGAACAACATAGTTATTCTGAATAGCTGTATTATAATAGTATATAGGCTAAACTGTACTTTTGGTCCCTTACGTTTATTTTAGGTTTGAATCTGGTCCCTTACGTTTTAAAAGTTTCAATTTGGTCCCTCACGTTATAAACTTTTGCATTAGTTAGTCCATTACGTCAAATATTTCACTAAATTCGTTTCATTTTTACACGTGGCTGACGGTTTAGACACGTGGACGTTACTTTGGACACGTTGACACTATTATGAACACTTTTTTTGGGGCCAATTCCATTATTATAAGTAATATTATTATTTTTAATTTTTTTTTTACTTAGTTAGCATCCCAAATGGCACTGAACATGTCCAAAATAGTGTCCATGTGTCCAAACTGTCAGTCACGTGTAAGGATCAAACGGATTTAGTGGAAAATTTGACGGAAAGGACTAACTAATGCAAATACTGATAACGTGAGGGACTAAATTGAAACTTTTAAAACGTAAGGGATCTGATTCAAACCTAAAATAAACGTAAGGGACCAAAAGTATAGTTTAGCCTAGTATATATTTAGATATAGATACCATCATAAAAAAAAAATTAAATAAGATACTAAGAGTTTTTTTGGATTGACGATCCACTATCTTGTACCGCTTGACGATCCACTATCTTTGGTTAGGCGTCCCTCTCGGACCCCCTCTTCGAGTCGCATGCCCATGTTAACCATCTCTGTGAACTCATTGGGTGCGCTCGCAATCATTCGCTCATAATAGAATGAACCAAGAGTGTTTAAGAAGATCTTGGTCATCTCTTTTTCTTCCAGAGGCGGGCTAATTTGTGCAGCAAGCTCTCTCCATCTCTGAGCGTATTCTTTAAAGGTTTCCTTATCCTTCTGAGCCATGGCACGTAGTATTTGAACCTATTTGTTACTTGTTATCTTAAGACCTTGCTATTACTATGTTTTGAGGATTATTGATGTTTGAGTAGGTTTTGTTTGCAAAACCTTATTTAAGTTGTAATTGAGGATTGTTTATGCATGCTATGACTTAAGCTTGTTGAGTGGCTTATTATTATTATTATTATTATTATTATTATTATTATTATTATTATTATTATGCTTCTGGCGGCAAGGCTGTTGGGAGTGGTTGGGGATGACAGATGAAGGGTTCACTGTGAAAGCAACCTACTGGTTTCTGGCGGCATGTTATAATAATGCAATTCAACATACTCCGTTGCAGGAATTTGTGTTTCATAACTATTGGCGTTGTGCTGCTCCCTCGAAGGCTTGTGCTTTCTCATGGCAGTTGTTATATAGATAGGATCCAGACAAAGGATAATCTTTGTAAGCGAAGAATTATTCCGGAGCAACAAGGTATGTGTTGTCTTTGTGATCAAACTATTGAATCTGGTGTGCATCTCTTCCTCCATTGTAATTGTGCGGCTCAGGTCTGGTATAAGGTCATGAGATGGCTGAGTTTGAGAGTAATCCTTCCACCAAATTTATCCATGTCTTTTGCTATGTTAATGGAATATGCCAAAGATAAACGAAAAAAGGCAGGACTGCAATTGATTTGGAATGCATTTATGTGGACTATTTGGAAAGTTATGAATGACGGCATCTATAACATTATATGAAGAGGACTCTCCAATTTGGTGTAAATATTCTGTATTTCCAAATTTATCCTCTTACATGGGGTAGTTAATTCAACAAATTGGTAACTACATGCATTGAATTGCCAATTCCACCCTTCAATAGTAATGGAACTAACACATAAGATAAAAGAAAATGTTGTGCTCCTAACTAAAATCACTACCACAACCTAGAACCGCTTGCAATTGTTCTACATTTTGAATGTTTACAATTTTACCCTTTAAGGTTTACAATTTATTTAAAAGGGGATAGTAGATATTGGTGTAGAATTTTTATTATTCCAATTTTACCCTTTAAGGTTTACAATTTATTTAAAAGAAAAATTAAAAGATGCAGTTTTTTTATTGCACAAAACAATGCAATTTTTAAACCGCCGCTTCATACAATACTTGCTAAAATAAACGGTTCCATCTGCATAAAATCACACTCATTTTTCTCTATATTGGAGGCCAAATTTTTAAGGAGGGATGAGAAAAGCTTTTGCTAAAGTTTAGATAGACAAAAAACCATGGGACAAACACTACAACAACATGGTTGTCACGGACTAAAAAGCAATTTGGTGAGCCATTCTTAAATGTTATCTCTATTTTCCACTCACTAACATACAACATACCACCATTCTTACTTTTTTTAAGTTCAAAATAATTCATAGATTTTAGGAATGGTAATAACTAAACCAGAGAGCGAGAAAGAGACTATCCCTTTTTTCATATGTCTAATAGTAATTTTTATTCATTGATAATTTCTAATGGTTTGAATGGATTTCACTTTAATTTTTTTAGAATATGTGTATTGTTCCTCATCTATATTTTACTTTTTCTTTTTGTGCCTTAAGATACAACCATAAAAAAAAAAGAATATGAGAGAGAAAGAGAAAAATGGTGGGTAGACCAATAAAGTTTAATAGAATATGATCTTTTTGTAGACCATAAAAAATTAAAGGGTAAATGGGCGAGTTTTGTTTTTTCCCCTGTAATTTTTTTTCTTTTGACTCGCCCCTTGCAATGTTGAATTTTTTGGACTCGCCCCTTGGATGCACTTTTTAAATCGGTTATTTTGTTCAAACCGATTTAAAAAGTGATGTTTTTTAAATAGGTTAATCTGTTCAACCGATTTAAAAAAGTGCAAATTCCTTGCAGCCAACGGGGGAAACTAAAAAAATTTACTTTACAAGGGGCGAATTAAAAGAAAAAAAATTACAGGGGGGAAAAACAAAACTCGTCCACATTACAGGAGTATCAACCTATTTACCCAAAATTAAAATATGGAAAAGGACGACGATAAGTAAAATATTTCGTCAGAAAAAAAGAGTAAAATATAGATGAGGAATAATACATATATTCATCTACATTGCATTTAGTTTTTATAATTTTTCATGTATGACTGTTATCTTGAACATTTCTAATATTGTTTAAATTTTATAAACAAAATCTATTTTACTTTGGCCATATATGCAGTTACACACAAACTTTTATGAGTTTATTCTTCCACACTTATCTCTATTTTTCATGAGTCACTCACAAGCCTTCACTATTACTTTTTGATTCATATTATTTTATTACTTTTTCAGTGACTTTTTAATCGATAGATGAGATTAAAGATTTAATAAACCAATTGCATATATGAAAATTACTAATGCTTTTCTCTCAATTTGATTTTTTCTGTATTGGTGTCATTTTTATTTTTTATTTTGAAATTGAAGAGGGCTAAATCCCGTATTGGTGGCATTTTATTAATTTAATTTTATGTGTGTTTCCAATTGTAGAGTAAAAGCGAAAAATATGTCATGATGAAATCATGGCAATGATATCAAATGGGTTAGGGGGAAAATAATTGGGTTTTAATGAAGGTAATTTTTGTGCTTATTTGAAATGAGGATACATCTTTATGAATCAATAGAAAAGGTATATTGTGTGTGCAAATATCCATTTAAATCTATGAAACATGAACAATGAAATAATAAGCAACAAAAAGCGAATAAACGTGCACGAGAAGTATTTATTGCTTCCATACAAAAAACTTCACCTAACAATAAAATAATAAGCAATGTTGGAACATTATATATTTTACGTTAGGATAAAGCGGATCACACAAACGGGTACGGAACGTGCTCGTTTGACCGCTAGTTTTTAATAATGGTGGTGTGATAACTGGCGAAATAGTGGATCAGATAAATCCAATCGTGGCAATGTGTCTCTTGTATGAGTGGAATTGGCGTTTGACTGTTTCGGCAGCTGACTTGTTTCTCCCATGGTGTTCCTGATATATATTGGTTTTTGGCTACTATGTTGTGGGATGTGTGGCGGTTGGTGGGGTAATTTTTTACAGTGCTGAATTATGTTTAGCTTCTAATTTGTTTGGATTTATTTTGTTGCTATTTGGTAGCCTATTTTTAAGGTTACTTTTGTATCTCTATCTCTTCAAACATGCCTTATGTTTGATAGTTTTTAAACAAAATTTTAGTAGTTCAAAAAAATATCATCGAACTAATTATAAAAAAATAAAAATAAAAACAAAGAATTTAACGTGCTCAAATGTTATACCATTTGAACCAAATCATTGTTGGTTGAGTAATTTTTATTTTAAATTTACAACAGCAAAATTGATAGTAATTTTAGCAATTGTGACACAGAAGTTGTGACTTATAAATTGATACATTGATATGAACTTTGTAATTTGTAACTTCACTTTATCATATACCAATATCATAAACTTCCTCAAAATATTTGGCATAACAAGACTTAAAATGTATCAAAGATCATATAAAAATGAAGTCGAAAACGAAAATTAATTTTATTCCACTTTTACCCCAGGATTACTCTACAGACTACACTACAAACTTACAAACCATCGGTTTGTTCCTTCAACGACCGTTGTAGTCGCAAACTTTCACTCCCCCATCTCCCTTTCTCAGTGTATATATCATGCCTATGCTATCTATTCTACTCTTTTAGGTGGGAGTATGGTTCAAATAAGGGCGAAAACAACAAACCGATATGTTGAGCCAAAACCACTTCTGAACAAGGTGTATTTAACTTTTTCTAGCTTTGCTTCTTCTATATTTGTCATCTCATGTTGCAACAAAGTGGTAAACCTTCTTGTTGCAATTTATCCCACATGCATGTCATTTGTCTCGGAGATTGGTAATGTGCGATGTAGTAATCTTCGATGCACCCGAAGTGGTAGAACTTATTGCTGTGTATATACTCCACTTCTCTTGAGTTGTTTAATTGTTTTATCCATATTCCCATGCTCACATCTTCCATTTTAAATAACTGCATCAAATCAAAGTCCGTTAACAATCAAAACGTTCACAAAGGCGTGTATTGAAACACAAACATATGTACAACCTAGAAGATGTTATTAACACATTCATATGCGTCCATGTAATGTAACATACAAACGTTGAGTGGTAATGATTGATAGACTAATGGGCTTGTTTGTTACAGATTAAAAAAAAAAAAGTGATTTTGGTATTCTATAATTTATTTTTTAGAAATTTTTATGAGATAAAACCATTTTGTATTTGTTTAATTACCATAATGAAAATCATTTTTCTTTAATAAAATCATCTTTTACATAGTTTTTAGATTTTCTTTCATATTCTCATTTATTTCAAAAACCTATAATAGTAAAATTAAAAATGTCAAATGCATATAAGGTTCCTTTAAGTTTAATATTTGTAACATATTGATCACTACCAAATTGGTCTTTTGAGTTTGTAATCTATTTCAAACTTAAAGGAGCAATGTAATCTATTACAAACTTGAAGGACCAAATTGATACTTAAAAGGGTAACAATGTAATCTGTTACAAACTTAAAGGACCAATCAGTTACAAACAACCTAAAGGGCCTTTGAATGCTTTTGGGCAATAAAAAACTAGAAAAGTGATTTTTTAAAAATAAAAAACTGTAACAGAATCTAAATGAGACAGGAAAAAAAATTGCAAATGTACTTTTAATTTTTGCCGCTCAAATTCAGATGCAACGAACCGAGCAATGTCAGATGAGATGATGTAACCCGGGCCATTAGCGTAGGGAGGATACTCTTCCTCTACCCAGTCCTGAAAGTTACACATGGTAATTTTGCTAGTAGATAAACTCGAATAAGCCGGTCAAAACGGGAATAAAAACCAAAATAAAAGTTATAGAAACCTCGTAATTTACAGCCCATTTCCCGCTGTGAAGAGGCTTGTTGTGGTTATACAGATATCCCATATAAAAGCTTTTACCACTTTGAACTTGTCTTGCTTTGCTTATGATAGAATCCACTCTAACAAATGTGTCATCGTCGCACTTCATGATATACTTAGCAGCCACGTCCGTGCGAATCTGCAAAGAACCGTATGTGTTCATAAAAAAAAAACTCCATAATATATTACTAAACTCGTTCCTTTTTAAGTGTCCGTTTAGAATAGTAACACGAAATTAAGAAAGTGTATTTTTATACTTATCTTCCTATTATATCCTAATTTTAATCCACCAATAAATTTCTATTTTTTTGCACACACACTTTCCCTTTCCAATAAATTTAATATATTATGTACAAAAAAAAAATAAAAAAAAAAATAGTTTTCGAAATATATATCATTAATTAGTTTTATTAAAAATAAATGAGTAATTAACAAATGATACAATTGACAAATCGTATCTTTAAAACACCAAATAAACAATTAAATAGGAAGACTAAATCTGACGTTTTTGGACATTTAAAAAGTAACGGACGTAGTACAACCTTAACATCCTATACCAAATACAAATAAGCAACATTCTCGTGACTTACCCCATATTCACATATAGCTATGGTCTTCAAAACAACAAGGTGATAATGATCCAAGTACGGAACTATAATAATATCACCAAAATACTCGGCTTCTTTCTTTATTTCCAAGTTTATATCTTTCCTTCCATGCTATCATCATATAAGAAAGGAAAAAAAATAGTAAGATCAAAACTATTTGGGGTACGTAGATAAGATACAGCTACTCTTACCAATGCTACGAAAAACCGAGCGACAACATGTGTGGATTTGATTAGCTTATGTTGCATCCATGACTTCCTCACTGCCATACGTTCGGCAAAATTACCGCCGGAGGAAAGGATACCAATAAAAAGCTCTACGTTCACACCGAGAATTATAGGTGGAGCCTTCCACTGAGGAACCAATTCAAGATGCATCTGCGGAGCAAAACTAGGATATGATGTAGGTAATGAAGCAGCATATATAGAGTGCACATCGACGTCTCCGTTTATGGCTAGTCCAGTAGCATCCTCAAGAGCAAGGCCCTGCAAAATGTGAATATAACTTAACACATTCATGTATTCATACAACAGGCACATAAAAACCAAAAGGATGCCGAATTTGACATCAAATGATGTACTCACTATGCGATACGGAAAGGACGTTACGTGCCTCCCATCCACAGTAATATGGTAACCTTCCAAGCCAGCACTTATGACTAGAACAAATAATTTTCCCTCAGCAAAAGGATATGGCCAGTCTATGGACACAACTTTTTTTCGCCCCATCAGTCTGTTCAACCACCATGTTTCCTTCCACTCTTCCGATCGATTATGATCATCATGAATCCATTTCTCACATTTCACCTGTCCATCAACTTCATAACATCACAAAAGAAATTAGTTTCCCCTGTACGTACTCCTAAATTCAATATAAATTACATTTTTACTTACCAGTTTCCTGATCAGCTCTAGACTTCCCTCCATCACACCTAAGAGGAGTCCCCCATCGCATCTTATAACAAGTATTATGTTCAATAACAGGCTTCCCACTCATATCCCCTTTAATCCTAGGATTAAAATGTAATATCCTAGGTGGTTCCTCTTCCTCATTATCAACAGCTTTCAAACCTTGCAAATCAATCTTAAACTGCGAATCATGAGCCCAACGTGGTGTCCCAACAATTGTTACATGAGACCAAAGTGTCAACCCACAAGGCAAAACCATAACCCCTTTTAACTTTTCCTTAAAATCAAACCCAGAAACTGTAACTGAATTCAAACAAGAATCTGAACCATTTTCAATTTTAGAACTTAAAAAGCTCTTAACTTTGCCACTTTCAACTTCTTCCCATAACTTCTTCCCTGAAATGTAAGCAAGTTTTGCTATCTTGTAAAGCTCTGATACACCTTCAAAACTATTGTTGAAGCTCAAGGTTGAAAATTTCCTTAATGGTAGAATTTTTTGGTTGTTTTGTTCTTCCAAAAGTGGCATTGCATCGTTGAGAGCAACAATTTCAGAACTAAAACGTGCTTTGAATGTTGAGGGAATTTCAAAGCTCATGAAGAGCATATAGAGCATCATCATCAACATGAAAATTTGAATAAGTGTGAGTCTATTGGGGAGTGTGAACAGTTCAAGCTTTAGCTTCATCTTTTTTGGGTTTTATAGCAAAAAATGGTAGCAAAAATGGAAGGAAAAAAGTTGGAGATTTTGAAGAATAGAATGATGGGTTTGTTTTGGTTGAAGAATTGTTGAAAATATTGTTGCAGTCACATGAATAAATACATAAATATAGAGAGACAAGAGAATGAAAATGAAAGGTTGAATGTGGGTTTCTTAATTCTTATAGTAAAATAAAAGGCCAATGCTACGGTGGACCATCTTTATAAGTGGTTCATCGTGGATAAGTGATAAATATTATTCTAATGAATACGGATTTTACAAAATTTATTGTTGGATTGAAAGTTTATATCATATAAATTATCCACAATGTTTTTTTAGAAATATTGAAAATCATTTTATATCTTATTGAAACATATCAATATCAATGATATTTAATAAAAATTTATAAACCGTTAAATTTAATGGATCTCAATAACAGATCAAATGATTTTCAATTTCTCTAAAAATTTATGGATGATCTATATGATATAAAATTTTATAATTCGTAATTGTATAATGGATGATCAATATCAACGGTGAATTTTGTGAAATTCGTAATTGTATATTGTTATTCATGACCGATCCACCATGGATCACTTGAAAAAGTGATCCATATTAGAATTTGCAGTAAAATAAATACTTCCTCCGCATTATTCACATATAAGCAAATTTTGAATAAATACATTATTTTTCAATAAATATAAGAAGTCAAATTTTGTATAAATATATAACTTTTTTTTAAACAACGGAAGAAAGCAAAAGTGGCCAACCTCTAGGAATTAATATATAGGAAATAGATATATAGGAGGGGGAAACAAACAAATCTTTCCTGAGGTTAAGAAAAACGAAAATTAGCCAGACCGAGCTTAGTACTATAGTATAGTCAAGAAAAATGCAACAAATTTCCATAAAACAAACAAGAAAGAAAATTGTAACTAAAATTAAGGGTTAGTCAATTGAATATAAAAAAAATGAAAATAAAAAAGAGTTATCAAATATTATTAAAAAAAATTCGGTCAAAAAAAGTGAAGAAAATATTTTCTATCTTAAATACTAAATTGAATATATTGATAAATAATCAAATACTTAATACAAATTAACCTTATATATATTAAAAAAAATTCCTCCCGGGTGATCATTACAAAAATATTTTATTTATTTTAAAGATAATGTTAAATAGTACTCTAAGACAATATGATTAAAGAAACAAAAACAAAAAATTTATGTATGAAATATTCATTTTTAACCAAAAGGGTTGGAATCAGTTATGGCTTGAAATTGATTCTATGATGGTCTTGATGCCTTACAAATCCTTCAACACAGTGCCTTGCATCCTAAGGAATAGGTGGGACAATTGTATCTGCTTGACATCTCTCATGGTATAGGTTTTGCTAGAATAGGTTTGGCTTGCAAATTATAGATTTTGTTAATCTTTGTAAAAGTTTGGTTTACATCCCCCCTTATTTGTAATCTTTTTTTCTATCAATTTATTTAGGGGCTTGCTTGTTTCACTAAAAAAAAAAAATTCATTTTTAAAATTTAAAGGCAATAAATACATAATTTTTAATATTATATCGTCGTTTTTGTTTTCTTATCCATTGTCGAGGGATATTGTTTAGCATTTTTCTATCTTAAATACCAAAAACGTTTATGGATAAATAATAAGACATTTAATACAATGAAGTTTATATATATTATTAAATTAAATATTAATACATTAAATAATAAAATTATAGACTAATTATAAAAGTAATATTACTAAAATACTCTCAATTTTTTTTAATAAAAATAATACGTTCAATTTTACAGAAAAGTTATCACCTTGATATATTATTTTTGTAAAATATTCTAATAGTTAAACTTTTACGGCTTAATATACAAAAAAAGAGCGATCACTTTATTTTATAATAGTACTCCATCCGTCCCAAAACAATGGTCTTTATTTGACTATGTGCACTATTTATATAATCTACTTTGACCATAGTTTATTACTACAATATAAAGATAAATATTAGCATATGAGATGTCATAAGATTTGTCTCGATAAATACTTTCAAAATATCAAATTTTCGTATTTTTTAATAGTACATAATTAAATATATTAATGGTCAAAGTCGTACATCGGCATATATGCAATAGTGAAAAAAGACTATTGTTTTGGGACGGATGGAGTATATATTTAGATATAGATACCATAATAAAAAAATAATATATTAAAATAAGATATTAACGATCTATTTGGTTGATTTATTTTTGAGTTTATGCAAAACAACTTGTAAATGTATTTTATGAAATACTAATTAGTTTATGAAGATACAATTTTTATTAGTAAGAACTTATAAGTTAACATAAAAGTTTATTTATTTGCATAAACTATTTTTCATAAGCTCTAAATATATTACCAATTTATTTCTTTTATTAGAGGGGGGGGGGAGAGAGAGAGAGAGTTTCAATTGCCAAATCTTTCGAGTTTCAATTAATTGAATTAATTGAAGTTTGAAGGGGAATTTAAACCCAAAATTTTACACTTTACAACACCAAAATTGTCTAAAGTCCGAATTTCGCTATTTTCCTTTGGAAGTAAAAATATCATAGATTTTATAAAAATTATAGCTATATAGATAAAACTGAATATTAATACATTTTTTCAAACAATAATGATACATCAATACTTTTGTTTTTGGAAGAATTAATACTTTTTTACTAAACAAAATTAGTATATTAATTCTTGTTTCACCATTTAGAATTTTTTTTTTATAAAAAAATAGTATTTAAGACACAAAATCAAATTTTGTCAAAAAAAAAAGACACAAAATCAAATAGTGCCTATCAAACAATCAAAAAAATTATTCGGCGGGGTTAGAAAAATTGTGTATATATTTTAACTAAAACAATATTATAAATTTTTACAAAATACTGTATAACTATAATATTAAAAAGAATTAAAACTCAAAATACAAATTTATATAAATTACAAATGATATTTAAGAGTTTTTATATTGTAATCGCCACCACCACATACTCCATTAAAAGGGATAATGTTAATTTAATTTTTGTTAATTGGTGTAACAATTTTTTAGTTTGCTTTCAAAGCATTTAAGGTGATTCTTTTTGAATTGTAAGGGTTGAGTACACATTATAGTTCTTATAATTCAATTTTTGCTTATTAAAAAAAATATCTTCCTTTCTCCTGTAAACAAAGGCAAAGTAGTCGGAAAAATAAGTGTTTCGATCCATCTCCATTTTAGATCAAATTAAATCATCATGTATGTTACTTAATAATAAGTTTTTTTTACTCACAATAAATTATGCACCCAAAAAATCGTGTTATTTACAAAAATACTGTCTTAGAAGACTAAACCTACTATAAGAGATAAATTAAAGAAGAGCATTATTAGAGGCTTCCTTTTTTTACTATATTAATTTACTATTAAATTAAGGACTATATTAGAGGCTTCCTTTTTTTACTTTAATTTAAATTAAGGGTTAATAGATTTTTACTCTCCTGCAAAGTAGGCGAGTTTTGCGTTACCCCTATATAATATTTTTTTTTTTAAAGATTACCCCCCGTCAAAATTTATTTTTTTGATATACTCCCCTTATGCTGACGTGGCAGGCAAAAAAAATAGAATAACCGATTTAAAAGACAACACTTTTTAAATCGGTTGAACAAAATAACCGATTTAAAAAGTGCATCCAAGGGGGTAAATCAAAAAAATAAATTTTGCAGGGGGGTAATCTCAAAAAAAAAAAATATTATAAGGGGGTAACACAAAACTCGTCTACTTTGCAGGGGGTAAAAACCTATTAACCCTTAAATTAATTATAGGGAGAAGATTTTCAATTTTTGCCAAGCTAAGTACCTTCCATCCCTAACTTAATTAAATATGGGTTTTCTATCATGCCTAAAGTTGCGCATATTAAGAAGTTTAAAATAGTAAGTTTGCATTGGAACTTGTGCATTTTATATTAAATGTATAAATTTTTAATAAATAATTGTTGTTTTTAATAAAAAGTTACTACTTTTGATTACTTTAACATGTGCAATGTTGCACATGTTAGACAAACCCATCAAATATTCCTTGTCATACACTTGATATTAATATTGCGACTCTCCCACTCTACAAGAAATAATCAATGTGGGACTTGTTTAAAAACCTACGGTAATACTAACATAAAAAATATGTTAGGGACTTGTTTAAACTCATGTAAGGTTCGCATTCTAGGATGCAAACTCTTTTTTCCTCAATTTTTTTTATTTACACACTCGCATTCTATGTTATCAGGAGCGTGTGCAAGACTTAGGGGGCGCGTAAAGAAGTCAACTTGAAATTCAATAACAGGACTATACTCCCAAGGAAACTCCACACATTCCACACATAATAAACGCAAGATTCTTCAAAATAAATGGTTTTCTCTTTTATTTAGAAAGAAAATAAATAAAAAGAATAAATAGTTTATTTGACGCCAACAAAGTATAACTCCTATAATTTATCGTTTGGGAAAACTCGAGTTTGATATTTAGTAGTGAAATTCCTGGCACGCTATGCACGATGCTCTACTCGATGCTCTAGCAATCTATCCGGCCTCGCGCGTAACAGAATAAAACAAGCAAATGAACAAATAATGAACACAGGATATTTGTTAACCCAGTTCGGCGAACCTACGTCTGGGGGATACCAATCCAGGAAGGAATATCACTATAATAGTCCTAGTCCTAAGTCTCCAGCAAACTACCCGTTTACAACTTAAGACCTAGGCCCTACCAATGACTCTTCTACCTAGGAACTCCTAGATATGAGATCCCATCTCACTCCCTTACAACCTTACCTACAATAAGGATTTCAATAAAACACAAGACAAAAGACAGTTTTGGAGACACACTCCTAAAACTACACACTCGTACCTGAAGGCTTGGAGTGTTACACACACAAAAGTCCTAACTCCGTGCTTCAAAGCTTAGGAGAAGGAACACACAATTACAACACTTAGAACACGTCCTAAGCTTGCATCAAGGTGACACAAGAAAGGCTCACAATTACAAAACACACGCAAAACCTAATTCTGAGAACTAGCACAATAACGGCGTGAACAACTAACTGGGATTAGGGTTTTGCAACTCTTTAAATACTTCAGAAAGTAGCACATGCATGGGCTTTTTTTCTTTGACCCAAGCATTAACTCCACATAAATAAAATGAGATTCTTTAGCAAATATATTCTTCAAAGAGATTCTTCTCAGAATTATTCTTGAACTGAATCTGAAGCATTAACAACCTTCCTTACATAAAAACATATCAAACGCGCCATGCAAGATTCATGAAAGAGAAACGGAACATTCCATAAATAGCATTTGCCATGAGCGCTCCTCCTGAGCATTATTCAATGCTCTACACAATGCCAGAGCATCGGATCGCACATCTTGCACAAAGTTTATTTCCAAAAATGCAGCCAATTATCAAAGACTCAACAAACTCCCCCTTTGGCAAATTTTTGGCTAAAACAAATTATGACCATACAGATAGTACTTAAACAGATACAACAACTACATTTCTTTTTCTCAACATAAACACACAAGCATAAAGATCTGTAGAGGCTATTCTTCAAAACGTTACCATACTACTCCTTCATGGAAAACAGTAGAAAATAATAATTGTATCTTTTAAGATTATCAGAGAGGCATGCAACAACGGAACACAAAATAACTACTTCGCCTTAAATGGTCAGGAAAATAAACTCGATGGGATGTGGGATAGAATGCTTCAGCATTGCCACAGTTCTACTCCCCCTGCACATATGCATGGGATGTTGGAGCCTTGCGTCCAACATCTCCTCCTACATCATACAATCACAACTCCCCCTTAACACCTGCACATCAGATCACACCACAAACATACATACCAGCTACATACTTCAATCAGGCTACACTACACTACACTACAGTCACATCATAACCAGAACCAGATATAGCATCAATAACCAGAGTAGTGCAGATCAGAATTAATCAAACCAGAACAAGAACAAACCAAGTTTTTACTCCCCCTTTTTGCCACAAATTTGACAAATGATAAAGGTGCAGAGAAGTTATGGCTACATAGCCTTAGTACAAACCAGCAGAAACAAAAGAACATGCCCATTACAGATTAATCAAAGAATAACAGAGACAGGGCAACAAACACAATATAATAATTAAAGAGAAGCACTGGAGTCAGACACTTCCAGCTCCTCAGTGTCACCTCCTTCATCATCAACATTAGTTCCAGCTGCATCACCAACAGCATCATCAGTACCATCACCTGCAACATCATCACCTGCATTCTCAGCCATTAACCCTTCTTCCTCAGCTTCCTCCTTTTTCAAAGCAGCAATGACCTTTTCAAGCTCAGATTTCTGCTCATCCAAGGCTCTCACAGTAGCTTCCATGGTTAGGATCATAGTCTTTCTAGTCATGGAGGTGGAGGCTACATTTTCAGCAGGGGTGGCTTTCTTTGTGGGCACAGTAATGTCAGCAGCATGCTTGCCCTCAAAGAGCTTGTAGGACAGGGTCATGGGTGATTCCCTCTTACAAGGCACATCCTCTGGAACCAAAATGTTGGGGTGTTGGTCCAGTATGATCTCACAAATAAGGGTTGGGAAAGAAACAGCCAGTTTGATTGCCCAAGACTTGCCATGTTCAACAATTTGATCAAAAATTAAGGACCCATAATCTACATTGGCACCAGTCCCTATGGCATAGATAAATTTGGCTAATCCAGTTGCTATGGTGGAAGTGTGAGAGGTTGGAACCCAATTAACTGCACCTATCCTATTTAATATAGCATACTTGATAGATAGCATTACAGAAGGTACCTTACCTTTGAGAGGCCACACCTTGACCTGGTTGGCAGTGATAGTCTTGCATACCTGGTTGTTAGTTGGCTCAAAACCAGGATACCCATACTCTCTTCTTCCAAGATAGGCATTGATCACAGCTGGGGAAAATTGGACACACTTACCTCTTACAAACACTTGATGATACTCTTTGCTGAGTTTATTATTACAGTCCTCACCAATGTTGACAATAAACTCCTTCACCAGCTTCTCATAACATCTTCCAATCCCACAAACAGTCTTCATCAGTCCAGCTTGAAGAATCAAATCCATCACCTTCTTGCACTCTAAGGCTTCATCAGACAGTTCTCTCTCTAGAGCCAGTCTCCTGTGGTAAACAAACTTCCATTTAGCAGCACTGTTAGTGAAATGAAAAGACACATTATCCATTGGCACATCAGGGATATTTTGTGGAATTGATCTCCCTGCTTTCTTTTTCTGGGTGGACAGAATGCCTGGAGCATTGACCACGGTATCCTCAGCACTGACAGTAGCAGCCATTTTCCTCTTCTTTGGAGTCTTTTGCTTGGATGCTGTAGAGATTGGTGGAGCATTCTCCTCAGCATCAGATTCTGAGTCACTTAGGTTGATGGTTTTTCTTTTTGATCCTTGCTGCTTCTGCTTAGCAGGTATCTCAACTCTGATTGATCTCCTTACAGGGCCATACATCTTCTTCTTCTTTGTGGATGTGGTAGCCTCAGCTGCTACCTTCTTTTTCTTTGGAGATTTTGTTGCTTCAGCTGCAACATTTTTCTTCTTCTTTGTGGACTTTGGTTCTTCTGCCACAATCTCTGTCTCTTTTCCTTTTCTTGCCCTGAGCCTACTACCAACACCGGTCTTTCCAGCCTTCCTTCTAGATTCACCAACAATCTTCATGATTGTTACATCATCTTCAGTGCTATCATCATTATTAACACCTTCCTCTTCAGCATCAGTCATATGATCCAAATTTTCTGACATAACATTGTCAGTATTCATTTTACCAGTCACAGTTTCATTTTGTTGTGTGTGTGTATCAGCAACAACATCATCTGGTTGAGTAACAGGGACACCAGTCACATTAGTAGCAGCATCTTCATCTTGCTGCACATTAGGATTGTCAACCTCAGCAACAGTACTCTCTTGTGGTTGATCTTGTGCCAAGGATGTTGAAGCATCCGGCACGACCTTAGCACCAGAATTTGACTCCACTAGGGAGTTGAGGGCTTCTTGTGCAATTTTGATCTTCCGGGCATCATCATCATCTTCTTCATTACTAGGAGTATTGGGAACACAGTGTTCACCCATCGCAGTACTTTCCCCCTTTTTAGGACTTATGGTTTGAGTACTTTCCTATTTATTTCCTTCAACCGGAGTGTTAGAACCAGGTGTTGCGACATCAGATGCAACATTGGGGTTTGTGTCACCAAGATTACTGAGATATAGTTCCTGCATGTTGAAGTCCGATGAGTAGCGAGACTTAGATTTTTGGGGTTTAGGTTTTCTGGTGGTTATGGATTTTGTTCTCCTTTTGGTTTTCGATTTCGGTGAAGATGAAGGGTTTGATGGTGTGGGGTTCAGAATTGTGTTGAATGAAGGATGGATCATGGTGAGAGGAGTGGCATCGGTGATGATGTTTGAAGGTTGGGTTAAGGGAACGGAGGAGTTTTCTGTGATGGTGGGAGTGGTGGTGTTTGATTCTGACGGTGAGGCTTTTTGTTGTGAGGATTTGGTTGGAGAGGTTTGAGTGGATGGTTGAGACATTGTAGTGAGGTTGAGAAAATAGGATTCACAAAGACAGAGAGATTTTGGTTCGATGAGGATGTTTGAAGAAGAAGTTGGGAAGTTGTAGGTATAAGGAATTATATTTGGGAAGGAAATATTTGGAAAAGATTTGAAATTAAAATAACCAACAATTGATGGTGGCGTGCTGATATAACGGTTGTGGCCATGATTACCTTGATCAGCGTGTTTAACTTGATTAGGAGAGATAAAAACAACTGCCACACGCCACTCCACAAATAACGGTAATTGCTATGCTTCTTCATGGAGGCAAATTCCTAACTTGCCCCTTAACTTCTCAAACTGTACAGCATCAAGAGCCTTGGTGAAAATATCTGCAATTTGTTCCTTTGTACCCACATGTTCCAGAATCACAATTTTGTTCTCAACCAAATCCCTTATATAGTGATGACGAATGTCAATATGCTTTGTCTTGCTATGTTGAACTGGGTTCTTTGAGATGTTTATGGCACTCATGTTGTCACAGTACAATGTTAGAGCATTCTGTTCGACATCGTATTCCTTCAGCATCTGTTTCATCCACACCAACTGTGAGCAGCTACTCCCAGCTGCTATGTACTCTGCCTCTGCTTTTCTGAGGGTAACTCTATTGTGTACATAACAGGCAGTATTCATAGCTTCAGCCCAAAAGTGATAAGGAGTGTTTTTGGCATGAAGCATGACTCTAGCTGATTCTTGAATCGTTATGTTCTTCCTTTCTACTATGCCATTCTGTTGAGGGGTTATTGGAGAAGAGTACTCATGCTTAATCCCTTCAGTTGAACAGAATTCATCAAACTTGGAGTTCTCGAATTCTCTACCATGGCCACTCCTTATTCTTACAACATTGCTTCCCTTTTCTCTTTGAACCTGGATGCACAGCTCTTTGAAGACATCAAAAGCATCTGATTTTTCTCTAATGAAATTCACCCATGTGTACCTAGAGTAATCATCCACAACAACAAGAGCATACCTATTTCCTCCCAAGCTTTCAACCTGCATGGGTCCCATGAGATCCATGTGTAATAATTCAAGAACCTTGGAGGTTGTCTGATGCTCCAGCATTGGATGCGACATCCTGATTTGCTTTCCAATTTGACATTCACCACACACCTTTCCTTCAACGATCTTGAGTTTGGGAAGGCCTCTAATGGCTTCAACTGATATAGCTTTCTTCATTCCTTTCAAATTGAGATGTCCCAATTTCTGGTGCCATAGTTGAACTTCATCTTCTGTGGTGACTAGGCAGGTGGATGTGAGGGCTTCTTCCTGAGGCATCCACAAGTAACAGTTGTCTTTAGATCTAGTGCCTCCCAGCATTAGTTGTCCTTCCTCATTGTTAACAAGACATTCAGATTTAGTGAAGTTAACTTTCATGCCTTGATCACACAGCTGACTAATGCTAATCAGATTTGCTGTGAGGCCTTTAACTAAAAGCACATTCTCCAGGTTGGGCAATCCATGGCTGATCAGATCCCCAATTCCTATTATTTCTCCTTTTGCACCATCTCCAAAAGTTACAAAGCTAGCCTTGTAGGATCTTACATTTATGAGATACTTCTCTTCACCAGTCATATGTCTAGAACACCCGCTATCAAAATACCAATCTTCCCTAGAGGAAGCTCTGAGGGATGTGTGAGCAATTAACCCAACATCTTCTTCTATAGGAAGCTCATCATTTTCTTCTTTAGGTCTCCACATCTTCTTCACAACACTTTCTTCCTGTACCATATTTGGTTTATGTTCCTGGTTGGGGTATCCATACAACTTGTAGCAAAAAGGTCTAATGTGTCCTCTTTTTCCACAATGATGACACACCCACCTACGATATCTCCTTTGGTTGTTAGGCCTTTGATGTGCGAAAGGTCTTTGTCTTTGATGAGCTGAAGATTTTGGATCTAGAGCAAACTTTGGAACTGGGTAGGCTTTAGAATGTTGAGTCTGATGCTTCGGCATTGTCTTCCCAGTACATGGGTCAAATACTTCTTCACTGGATGTAAACTTGGTCTCAGGGTTCTGTTGATACTGATTGAGATTAGAGTAGTTGTATCCAACAGACTTTAACTTCCCACTTGGTACACTATTCAGAATTTCTTCAAGAAGATTTGTTCCTGGGTTCAGCTGGCTAACACGTTTCCTTAGATCATCCATTTGGGCATTCACTTGGATGACTTTTTCTTCTGCCTGTGTAGCCTTTTCAACTTGCATGTTCACTTCAGTTTGAAGTTTATTGATGGTCTTCTTTTGTTTCTCAAGAATTCTACACATCTCTTCATATCTAGTGACCAATTCTTTGTAGGTGCTGGCAAGTTCTTCATAAGACACATCTTCATCTTCATCAGATTCCCAATCCTCAACATTAACACATGTTCCAGTGAGGGCAGTCGCATGTCTTGCTGATTCACTTCCTTCATCAGTGTCTTCATCTGACCAAGAAACAGTTAGCCCATTCTTTTGTCTTTTCTGATATGTTCCACATTCTGACCTTATGTGTCCATAACCTTCACACTCATGACACTGGACCCCCTTGCCTTGACTGCTTTTATGTTCAGGCTTGGTTTTCTTAAGACTATTCTGCTGTTTGTTGATGTCGAACCGGATGCTCTGCCCATTCTGTCGATTCCTACCTCCAACTCTTTTCAGCACTTTGTTGAATTGTCTACCAAGCATGGCAATAGCATCAGCTATGCTATCTTCCTCTTCATCCTCACTTTGGTCATTGCTTTCATCAGTGTTTGAAACAAAGGCAATGCTTTTGTTCTTCTTGTCACCTCGTTCATTCAAATCAATTTCAAAAGTTTGGAGGGATCCAACAAGTTCATCCATCTTCATAGTGGAGATATCATGTGCTTCCTCAATTGCCGTTACCTTCATATCGAACCTTTTGGGAAGGGACCTGAGAAGTTTCCTTGATAATTTTTCATCAGAAATTTTTTCTCCTAAGGCTTCAAAAGAATTTGCAATGTCAAGAAGACTCAAATGAAAATCTTGGATGCTCTCATCATCTTTCATTCTTAAGGATTCAAATTTGGATGTGAGGTGTTGAATCTTTGACTGTTTTACCTTGGTAGTCCCTTCATAGCACTTTTCTAGTATTTCCCATGCTTCTTTGGCTGACACACAGTTTTTGATGAGTTTGAAAACACTAGCGTCTACTCCATTAAAGAGAGCATAAATGGCTTTGTGATTGTAATGCGCTGCAGTTTCCTCTTCTGGAGTCCATTCTACTTCAGGTTTCTTTACCCCCGTTGAGGTACCTTCCTTGCTTGCATACGTGGGTTGTTCCCATCCGGTCAAAACAACCTTCCAAACCTTGCTATCAATGGATCTCAGAAAGGCCATCATCTTTGATTTCCAAGAATCATAGTTTGCGGATCCAGTAAGCAAGGGTGGCCTGTTCATGTATCCTCCTTCTTTCTCCATAGTGCCAGACATTTCAGGTCCTGAATCTCACCCAAACAGGCAGGGTGCCTGCTCTGATGCCAATTGAAATTCCTGGCACGCTATGCACGATGCTCTACTCGATGCTCTAGCAATCTATCCGGCCTCGCGCGTAACAGAATAAAACAAGCAAATGAACAAATAATGAACACAGGATATTTGTTAACCCAGTTCGGCGAACCTACGTCTGGGGGATACCAATCCAGGAAGGAATATCACTATAATAGTCCTAGTCCTAAGTCTCCAGCAAACTACCCGTTTACAACTTAAGACCTAGGCCCTACCAATGACTCTTCTACCTAGGAACTCCTAGATATGAGATCCCATCTCACTCCCTTACAACCTTACCTACAATAAGGATTTCAATAAAACACAAGACAAAAGACAGTTTTGGAGACATACTCCTAAAACTACACACTCGTACCTGAAGGCTTGGAGTGTTACACACACAAAAGTCCTAACTCCGTGCTTCAAAGCTTAGGAGAAGGAACACACAATTACAACACTTAGAACACGTCCTAAGCTTGCATCAAGGTGACACAAGAAAGACTCACAATTACAAAACACACGCAAAACCTAATTCTGAGAACTAGCACAATAACGGCGTGAACAACTAACTGGGATTAGGGTTTTGCAACTCTTTAAATACTTCAGAAAGTAGCACATGCATGGGCTTTTTTTCTTTGACCCAAGCATTAACTCCACATAAATAAAATGAGATTCTTTAGCAAATATATTCTTCAAAGAGATTCTTCTCAGAATTATTCTTGAACTGAATCTGAAGCATTAACAACCTTCCTTACATAAAAACATATCAAACGCGCCATGCAAGATTCATGAAAGAGAAACGGAACATTCCATAAATAGCATTTGCCATGAGCGCTCCTCCTGAGCATTATTCAATGCTCTACACAATGCCAGAGCATCGGATCGCACATCTTGCACAAAGTTTATTTCCAAAAATGCAGCCAATTATCAAAGACTCAACAAGTAGAAATAATTCTTGACTAAACTTTACTTACCTCATGATCAAACACTATATTATGGACCTCATTCCTCAAATTTCCAAAGAGTTAATACAAAAAATAACTCCTCTAACTTAAATTACAAATAAACGTGGATCAAAAAACATTCATGTATTTAATTCTTCAACTTTCTTCAACCTAAGTTTATTTTTATAATTAAAAGTTGGGTTTAATATAATTGGATCTAATAGTGTAAATGTTTCATGATTAAATCCTAGCCCTTCATCCAATCTTGGTCACCAAGCTTCTCACATAAATATCTAGATATTTTGTGATCTAGCGCTACCTCATCTCGCTCAGTCCCCGCGCTTAAACGAATCGTATTTCGCGTACCGATAAAATTTATGAAAACATAAAATTCTACCATAAAACACTTAATTAAAATTATTCACAAAATTTTGAATAAATTTTATTCCGAATAAATTTTCGTTCCTAAGCTCGGAAAAATATAATGAGATTAAGTTCTCATCACAGTCGATATATAAAGTCTCCATTTAAATTTTGATGGAAATCGGAAACCGTAAAATTTTCAAACAGCGGGTATATTTTGCCTGTTTTCTCAAAAACCACTAGAAAAATATTTTCAACATTTCGACGAGACTAAAATATTTCTAAACTCATTTAAAGCTCATAAAACCGTTGTGCCAATCTTTGAAATGTTAAACTAACGCGCAGGCACAATCTCAGCAAAAATGCTATCAAAACAGACAATCAAACAGAAAACCGATAAAAACAAATAGCAGAATATCATTTAATATATCTCAATTCTAATTCCTGCTATTGAAATTCTACGGGTCTTGTTAGTGTTTTCAACCTGATAGGTTGAGTGTATTTTAGGGTTGGCTTCATTTGTTAAAATAAGCCTTTGGACCAGATGTGGTGACTGATGTGCACACATGTGGTACCTGAACTGAATACCCTAAAAACGCGCTTTCATTATTTGCGTGTGATCTTTTGAAAAAGATTTGTTTTGAAACAAACACATCCACGCTAGCTTGCGCGTCAAAGAACGAGCTGAAAGATTGAAAAAGATTCAGAAAAGATTTAAGAAGGCCGGTTTGTTACTAGAAGATTCAAAAAGATTTAAAACAAACATGTCTTTTGTTAAAAGATTGAGTTTGTTACTTGAAGAAAACGATGGCCAGCTACCAGTTCTCGTTCTATATAAAGGAAGGCTGAAGACTTGTTTTATTCACTGAAATTAGAATTAATATTTCTAGTCTTTAGGATTTCAGTCTTTGTCCCTATTGCTTCTTGTTTCCATTGAGACTTGAACTAGGGATGTATTTAGCTCTTAAGCTTTTAAGCACAGAGCTGTTCTCTTCTTGGTTCTAATTTGAAACAAGATTTGAACTTTGAATCACTCAAAGCTTTGAAGCACGAGTTGGTTCTTTAGGTTAGGAGTGCGTCTCCATCATTGAGTTTGTAAAAATCCTTGTGAGGAGCAAGGTCCTTGTGAGGAGCAAGGTAAAGTCCTTGTGAGGAGCAAGGCAGGTTAAAATCCT
This sequence comes from Trifolium repens, assembly GCA_030408175.1. Classification (NCBI taxonomy): domain Eukaryota; kingdom Viridiplantae; phylum Streptophyta; class Magnoliopsida; order Fabales; family Fabaceae; genus Trifolium; species Trifolium repens. The sequence goes on along the minus strand of CP125845.1, from coordinate 30,774,227 downwards.
CGTGAGGAGCAAAGTAGGATTGCTAGGAATTGACTAGGGGTTGTCATATCTTGTGAGGAGCAAGGTAGAATTAGCACGAGTAATGTCTAAGTGATAAGTTGTAAACTAGGATTGTTTAGCTTTGAATTTGAACTATCATAGTGGATTCATTCCTGGATTGGTATCCCCCAGAGTAGGTTGCGAGTTGTGCTGAACTGGGTTAACAAACTCACTGTGTTATTTATCTTCTGCACTTTATTTACCTTGTTCATCAAGTCACTGACATGTCTATGATGTTGGCACATTAGGCACCACATCGTACATCATAACCCTAACGTGCACCACATCACGCTGCACATCTGTGACTTGCTACCGGAATTTCAATTGGCATCAGAGCAGGCACCCTGTTCTGTTTTAGGGTGAGCTCCAGGGAAGATACTTTCTGGAACCATGGACAAGGATGGAACTTTGGTCAGCAAACCACCTCTTCTGGATGGCACTAACTATGACTATTGGAAGTCATGCATGACAGCTTTCTTGAAATCCATTGATAGTAGAACTTGGAAAGCAGTGCTAAAAGGTTGGGAACATCTCAAAGTCAAGGATGCTAATGGAATTGACACTGAAGAGCTCAAACCAGAAGAAGATTGGACTCCAAAAGAAGATACACTAGCTCTTGGCAACAATAAAGCTTTAAATGCATTATTCAATGGAGTTGACAAAAATATGTTCAGACTCATCAAACAATGTACTGTTGCCAAAGATGCTTGGGAGATACTCAAGACAACCCATGAAGGGACCTCCAAGGTAAAAAGCTCAAGACTTCAACTTCTCCACTCAAAATTTGAGAATCTCAGAATGAAGGAGGAAGAGACTATTTATGACTTTCACATGAATGTTCTTGACCTAGCAAACTCCTTTGATTCCTTGGGAGAAAAGTTGTCTGATGAGAAGTTGGTAAGGAAAATTCTCAGATCTTTGCCAAAAAGGTTTGACATGAAGGTCACAGCTATTGAAGAAGCTCAAGACATTGCTAGCATGAAAGTAGAAGAAGTTGTAGGCTCTCTTCAAACCTTTGAGATGAACTTCAGTGATAAACCTGAGAAGAAAGGGAAAAGCATAGTCTTTACCTCCAACACTGATAGTGAGCAAGTGGATGAAGAAGACATCTCAAATGATATAGCTCTTCTTGGAAAACAATTTAATAAAATCTTAAAGAATGTGGGTAGAAGACCAAGGAGCAATGTGCAGCACATCCAGTTTGACATCAGTAAACAAGGAAATACTTCAGCAAAAACCAAAACTGATGACAAACCAACTCAAGACAGAGATGTTCAATGTCATGAATGTGAAGGCTATGGTCACTACAGGTCTGAATGTCCTACCTACTTAAGGAAACAAAAGAAGGGGCTATCTGTAAGTTGGTCTGATGAAGATGACTCTGAGAATGAGTTGGTTAATAAAGCTTCCAATCATGTGAGTGCCATGACTGGTGTGTGTTTTTCTGATAATGATTCGTGTGATGAAGATATCACTTATGAGGAACTAGCATCAGCATACAAAGATCTATGCATCAGAAGTGAAGAAGTATGCAGAAAAAATACAAAACTAGAGATTACCATTAATCAACTTAAGTCAGAAAAATCAACAACTGGAGAACAAAGAGCTATCATTGATCAACTGAAGGTGGAAGAACAGAAGCTACAGGCAAAAGTAACCAACCTTGAAGATGAAGTCAAGATAGTAACTTCCAATTTGGAAATCATGACCAAAACTGTTAGGATGCTTGGTACAGGAACAAAAAGGATTAATGAGGTTCTCAATCATGCTGATGATCCAACTGGGGTAAGTTATGGAAAAACTTACAACAATGAAACCCTAGAATCAAACTCTGTTCCTAGTCAAAACAGATCTGACTTCAAGATGTTGCCATATGGTTACCCAAAAAAGAAGCCTCAACCTAGAGCATATCATAGAATGGCCAAGAAAGAATGGAAGCCAAGAGTCAAAGTAGTTGCTCATATAGCTCGCACACTTTTCAAAGCCTCATCTAAAGAAAATTGGTACTTTGACAGTGGTTGTTCCAGACACATGACTGGTGAAGAAAGGTTTCTGGTAGACATCAAGTTATGTACTTCAAGTTATGTAACCTTTGGCGATGGTGGTAAAGGACAAATCATGGGAGTTGGGAAACTAACCAACAATGATTCACCCAAGCTTGACAATGTTCTACTTGTCAAAGGACTGAGAGTTAATCTGATTAGTATAAGTCAACTATCTGATCAAGGGCTTAAGGTTGACTTCTCAAAAGATGAGTGTCAAGTCATTAATGACAAAGGAGAACTATTGATGAAAGGAACCAGATCAGAAGACAACTGCTACTTATGGGTTCCTCAAGAAACTGCTCAGCCTACCACATGTCCTATCAGTCAAGAAGATAAAGCAAGACTATGGCCACCAAAGTTCACTATTGAAGTAGAAGATATATGTGGTGAAGGTCAGATTGACAAGCAAATCCAGAAGTCACATCCAATCCCTGAACAACAGGTGACATCTAAAGTTCATGATGTGGAACCTTATGTGGTCACATCAGTCTCCAATCCTGAATACTCAAGGTTGATAAGCCATTATGATACTAATTGGGCTGACAGAAGAGATGATTGGAAGAGTACCTCAGGTGGATGTTTCTTTCTAGGCAACAACCTAATCACATGGTTTAGAAAGAATCAAAATTGCGTAGCTCTTTCCACAGCTAAGGTTGAGTATGGTACAACAAGAAGCAGTTGCTCTCAATTACTTTGGATAGAGCAGATGCTGAGTGAGTGCAATGTGGAGCAAGATGTGCTCACATTATGTGGTGACAATAAGAGTGCTAGAAATATTACCAAAAATCCTATCCAACATAATAGGACTAAGCACATTGATGACTGTCATCATTTTATTAGGGATTTAATGGAAGATAATCTTGTGACCTTAGATCACGTAGCCATAAAAATTCAACTGGCTGACATTACTACAAAGGCTTTGGATGAATGCAAACTTAAAACATTAAGGGGGAAACTTGGTATTTGCCTTCTTGATGATCAATAGCAACTAATGCTATTTAGGCGTGCAACGGATACCTGCCTTTCCCTCCGTTTATTTGTGCACGCAATCCAAAGGCAATCATCACAAGATTCTCTCAACGGTCATCACTCCCTATATCAAGGCTATCCCATCATTCACGCAAACTATTCAACAATATCTCTCTTATTTGCGTTTCTGTCTCTCAACGATCAAACTCTCTTGTTCTCTACTCCCTCAACTCATCTACTAATCCTAAATTCATCATGTCTACCGCCACTCAAACATCACAACAAACCTCTGCTTCATCATCACCAAACCCTAAATCACCTCAACAGAATCAAGAAATTGATTCTAGTGCCATCATTGTTGATGCAACTCCTCTATCTATGGTTTCTCCTTCAAACCTCAAGAAGAAAAGATCATCACGATCCAAGAAGAAATCATCTGTTGCTACAGAAGAAACAACTATCACACCACCTCCTTCTGTTGAAAAATCAAAGAAGAAAAAGAGCAAGAAACCCAAGATTGGGTCATCAATGAATGTTCACACCATGGAAAGTCTGCATGTTGATCCTATTGGTGACAAACCTAAAGAATCTGAGAAGACGGAGGATCAAGACCAAGGTGATACTGCTCAAACCCTGGAGATGTTTAGCAAGATTGCTGCTAAAAAGATTACAGAGGAAGAACGCCACCCCATGCCTCAGAAGATCATTGATGATGTCCTTAGGGAGATCAATGATACTGATGTTGTGCCAGATGTTGACACATCTTTGGCACAAGAAGAACAGGGCACAGAAAAAGACTCTGAGGTAGAGGAAGCTGTAGTGGAGAAACAGGTCTCCAATCAAGAAGATCCAAAGGATGACACTCTGTTGGATAAGGGTGAAGAAGCCAAGGATTCTGATGAAGAGGGCTCCAAAGCTTCTGGCAAAGATGCTGATGGAGATACCAATGTTGTTGATGTGGAAGATTATGATTCTGATCGTCCACTATCAAAGGTTGCTGAAAGCATTGCTAGAAGGACAAGAAGTGGAAGGGTCTCTGCTGCTGTTAGTGCACCCTCCAAGAAATACAAGAAGAAGAATGCAGCTAAACCTGTCAAGTATGGCCCTAGCAGAAGTTCTAGCAGGGTTGTAACTCAGGCTGAGAAGAAGAAGAAGACACTAAAAAGAAAAGAGCCACCATCAAGTGACTCTGAATATGATGGGGAGCAGGATGTGCCCCACATCAGTGAGCCTGAAGCTGAAGAAGAAGATCAGGATGTAGAGCTCAATGTGGTCCACTTTGGAGCCTCTGAGAAAAAGTCTGTGTAGGAAACGAAGATCCCACAAGGGGTTCCTGATGTTCCAATTGACAACATCTCCTTCCATTCACTGGAGAATGTTTCAAGGTGGAAATTTGTGGTGAGTAGAAGACTGGCGCTGGAAAGAGAGATCAGCAAGGAAGCTCTGCAATGCAAGGAGGTTATGAAGCTAATCAAGCATGCTGGCTTGATGAAGACTGTTTCTGGGTTAGGAAACTGCTAGGAGAAGCTGGTCAAAGAGTTCCTGGTGAACATCCCAGAAGACTGTGACAACCCTCTGAGCAAGGAGTACCAGAAGGTATTTGTGAGAGGTAAGGAGATCACTTTCTCTCCTGACATCATCAACACATACTTGGGCAGAAGTGAAGAACCTTATTGTAAGACCCAAGATTTCATTGTATAGTTGGTTTAAGGAATATTAGGGTTTCGATGTGTTCGTGTGATGAAACATCGTGTAATTATAGGAGTTTGCTGTAATTGAGTCTGTTTTGTGCTCGTGCACTGTAATTGTACAGACTTTTGTCTTGTGATCCTGTTTCTTGTATAAGAAGTGACTTGTGGTTTCAGAATAACGAGTTTTGGATTATTCTTGTTTTTGGAAAAACGAGTAGGATTTTACCCGCGGATGGAAAATCTTACTGCGTCTGTTTTGAGTAAGGTTTCAGATGGGAGTTTTATATATCTGCACGAGTTAAGATATATTCTGAGAATAATTTTCTAATGTATGGAAGAAAATTACAGTCGCGGAAAAAGATTCGGCGATAAGTTTTGGAAATGTTAAACGTTAGACGTTCTTTCCGTAGGTTTTATGTTTTTGAGGTTTTCGTTCGTCGCGTCGCGCGAGAGCTGAGTACGAGACTTGTTATGGGAGAGTTGTTTAAATCTTGTGACTTTCTCATAAAGTAAAGTGATCCAATGGCTAGGGTTTAAGCTTGGACTTTTGACTTTGATCCAATGGTGGTTTGGCTATCAAGAGCTTTATAATAGTAAGGAGGTTTATGACTTTGTGAGACTTAGAAAAATTTCATCACAACTCACTCTCTTCTTCTTCCATCGTGCCATCACTTTCTCATTTCCTAACCTTCACTAAATTTTCCATTTCTCACCATTTCACTCCATTTTAAGCTTGGAAGCTTAGTGGAAAGTTGTAGAGAATCACTTGCTTAAGGTAACCCTCTCTTCTCATCTCCTAGGTTGGTAGATTTTTAGAGTTGTGAGGTTTTTGGGTTTATGTTCTTAAGAGGGTTTGGTGAGAAAGGTTGTCCTTGCTAGTTCTTGTTTCATGAAAGTTGTTCATGAGAGTTTAGTAAGCATGCTAGGCTTTGTTGTTTTTGTTTTCCATGAGTTGGTGAAAAATCTCATGAGAAAAGTTAGGGTTTTGGTTGGTTTATGTATTCATCAATTACATGAGGTTATGTTGTAAGGTTTTGAAAAGAAAAGTTGTCTTTGAACCTTTGAGCAAAAGGGAAATGCGTTGTATGGTTTTGTTTTAGAAAATCCGATGAAAAATATTTTGGGGTTTATGAAAATATTTCCTAAGTGTTTTGAGTAGTGTTTTTGGGGTCAAAGTGGTTTAAAACTCTTGTGACATGTGGTGTTACTTTTTACCTTGAAAACATGTTTGAAAATGATTACCGGACGGTTAAGGCCCGTAATAAAACTTGTGCTTGGATTTGGTTTTGATTTTGGAAATGAAAATCAAATAACTTGCACTCGAAGCAACCAACAAGCTTTCGGAAACGAATTGCTTGCTTATGAAAATGGTTTGCTTCTGTGCCTTGAAAAAGTGTTGGGAACTAATAGAATCAAACTAGGCTTGGGTGGAAAAAGGTGGTGTGAGTTGCTGTCTTTTGCTGTCATGACAGGTGCAACTCGCTGGGCGAGTGATTACTCGCCAGGGCGAGTGTCACAGGTCATGACAACACGCCAGGGCGAGCTCCAGGGCGAGTAAGACCAGTCCTCCCTGCCTTCACTCGCCACCAACTCGCCAGGGCGAGCTCTGGGAGTTGAGATTTTGGATTCTGATTTCTAAAACTTGGTTTTTAACTTCTAATCCCTTTTTATTAATTTATGGAAGTGGTTAGGATTGGAAACGGGTTTTTCGGGTACTCGGAAAGTACGTAGCTTGTAACGCAAGAAAACGGCCATTTTGCATTTCAATTTATTTAAGACTTTTGACTATTGTTTTGGGTCCTAAAAATAGTACAAATAACTCATAGTGGTTTATCAATACGATAGATTTTGGTATGGTATCCGAAAGAGTGAATTTTCCTTAGAAACCTTTAGAGTTTTTGGGGTTTTGGTGTAGTTTCATTACATTGGGTTTGGAAACGATGTATTGATTGTCCGTTGCTTGTTTTAGGGAGCACGTAGTGTTGTGTGAACGTTGCTTGTTGTGAGTGCTTGCCGAGGTAAGGGCTCCACTTTATTTCTGTCTTTTAAAACGGTTTGACATGCTTGGAATTCGCTGCGACGCAATTGTTTGTGTGTTTGACATGTTTGTGTTATGTATGCCAGTTGATGGGAACGTGTTTACATTACTTGTGCAATTTACATAGGATTTTGAAAATATATGTATGAATTGCTATGATTTAGTTACATATGCTTGAGAGGTATGTATGTGTGGCATTAGCATATGTAGGGAATCGTATGCTCATGCATTCATTGTGCGTAGTTGCGTGAGTGGACTACGGGGTGTTGGTTGCGTGAGTGGACCCACCCAAAATCCTACGGGATCTGATTGAGTACAATAAGTGGTTGCGTGAGTGGACCACGGGGTGTGATTGCGTGAGTGGATCCACCTTAACCCTTTGCGGTTTTATTGGTTATGATTAGTAATTCCGGAATTCATTTGCATGTGGTAGCTCTGGCAGTACCACACCCATTGTAGAAGTCTGCATTAGGCTTGTTGTGCATTATATATATAAGCCCGTTGGAGGGAATTGTTGAATGTTTTAAGAGCTTTCTCTTGTGTTTTGTGGAAATTTTGTTACGTGTACAATCTTTCGCACCGGTTATATATATATATATATATATATATATATATATATATCTACTTTTATTTTGTGGTGACCCTTTCTTTCATTTGCGGGCTCATCCCACCCCAGATGGATCAGTAGGCCTTGAGGGCGGTGGTTGCTCAGAGCCTCCGTGAGCTCGTGTTGGAGCTGGAGTGGTAGTTTTAGTTAGACTGTGCGCCGGTGTGTTTGTGCACTGTGCTTTTTGATTAGCATAGGACCTTCTAACTTCTTTTGGTTAGTTAGTGCTTGTAAGCACATAGACTTATGGATTGTAATTATTCAGGTTTACACTTAGCATTTTCGAATACGATATATATATGGTGTGATATATATATGGTTCGTTTGTAATATTTAATGTCGGCTCAATTAAAAATGTTTTGCGCACTCTGAGTGTTTGTAAAAAAAATAAAAATAATGCCCTTTTTGCGTTATGAAAACGGGGTGTTACATTTGTGGTATCAGAGCCCGGCTTTAAATCTTCAAAGGGAAAGTGTATACTTGAGTCGTTAGTTCAGAGTCGGTTAGAACGTAACTAGTGTTGAGTTAGTTCTAGTGTTTGTTCTGTGTCGGGTTATGGGTTAATAATCCGTGGAATGAGATTTTCTGTAGAGACTCAGAAATGTTTGGATAAGGATCTAATCGAAGAGAATTGGTATGTGCAGGAAACGATGCCTCCAAGAAGGGCACCTGCTAGAGATGATGATGATGTGGACATCCATCAGATGGCTTATGCCATGAATACAATGGCAGCAGCGGTGACTGCGCAAACTCATGCTAAGGCGCAGAGAGACCTTGAAAAGCGCGACAGGGAGATCCTTGCCGCTGGGTCTAGGGTTCTCGCAAGTTTTAATCAGCAGGCCCCTCCAAAGTTTAATGGGGAGGGAGGTCCAGAAACAGCGGATCTATGGCTCCATGCTATGGAGAGAATATTTGGGGCAATTCATTGTCCGGAGGGGGAGAAGGTAGTTCTAGCTACCTATCAGCTGCTTGGGGGTTCCGAATTTTGGTGGAGGAACACCCGTCTGATTATGGAAAATGCATATGAGGAGATTAATTGGGAGAACTTCAAGAGGAGGTTCCTGGCTAAGTATTTCCCTGAGACTGCAAGGGAAAGGTATGGTGAGGAGTTTCTGAAACTACGTCAGGGGAGTATGAATGTGGAGGCATATTCCAAGAAGTTTGAATCATTATCCCGTTTCTTCCGCTTCTTTAGGGATGGGATAGATGAGGTCTATATGTGTCGTCGCTTCCAAGATGGGCTGAGGTACGAACTGCAGGATGCGGTTGTGCCATTGGGTATTCGGCAATTTCAAGTCTTGGTTGAAAAGTGCCAAGAGGTTGAAGATATGAGAAACAAAAGGGTGAACCGTCAGGGTGGTTTTAGTGCTGGGGGACCAAGTCGTTCTGGTGGTCCGAATCAAAGTCAGAACCGTGGAAAACAAGGCAGTAAGCCATATGACCGTCCACAGTATAACAAGGGACAGGGTCGATCGGTGAATCAGGACAGTCAGAATACCGGGAAGCAGGGCTGTTTTAAGTGTGGTGAAGTGGGCCACTATGCGAATGAATGCCGGAATCAGGGACATGTTTGTTTTAATTGCAAAAAGCCGGGACACTTTGCTAGAGATTGCAAAGCCCCGAAGGCCGGGCCGTCGGCTAATGTGGCACAAGGCTCACAAGGTACCAGACCTGCGGCAAAGGCACGTGCTTACTGTATGGGCACAGAAGTGAGTGGGCAGGCTAGCAATGCCATTCACGAGAGCTGTCACATTGCAGGTAATTCTTTAACTGCTTTGATTGACACGGGGGCAACCCACTCATTCATTTCTTTGGCTTGTGCAAATCGGTTGAGTTTGAATGTTTCTGTTCTTCCATTTGATTTGAATGTTTTGACTCCTGCTAAGGATTTGGTAGTGAATACTGCATGTTTGCATTGTTTAGTAGTAATTCAGAATAGGGAGTTTCTGGTCAACTTGGTGTGTTTACCGCTTACATCTCTCGAGATCATTCTCGGGATGGATTGGCTATTTTATCATTATGTTATACTAGATTGTGCTCGGAAATTGGTTTTCTTTCCCGAGCCAGGTGTGCGGAGATACCTGTCGGCCAATCAGCTTACAATGATTATGTGTAACGGAGAGCCAGAGATTGTTTCACTTGCTAGTTTGGGAGTGATATCAGAGGTCCGAATGGGGGAGATTCGGGTAGTTCAGAATTTCCAAGACGTGTTTCCGTCGGAGATTCCAGCTTTTCCTCCGTGTAGAAAGGTAGAATTCTTCATAGAATTGCATCCGGGTACGGGTCCGATTTCGGAATCGCCCTATCGGATGGCTCCAGCCGAGTTGGTAGAGTTGAAAAGTCAAATTGAGGACTTGTTAGAGAAGGGTTTCATAAGGCCTAGTGTGTCGCCGTGGGGAGCACCGGTCTTATTGGTGAAAAAGAAGGATGGTAGATCCCGTTTGTGTGTGGATTATCGGAAGCTTAATAAGGCGACTATCAAGAACCGGTATCCATTGCCGCGTATTGATGATCTGATGGATCAGTTGAAAGGAGCGTCAGTATTTTCCAAGATTGACTTGAAATCTGGATATCATCAGATAAGAGTAAGGGAAGAGGATGTTCAGAAGACAGCATTTCGGTCACGTTATGGACACTACGAGTATCTAGTGATGCCATTTGGAGTGACGAATGCACCAGCAATTTTTATGGACTACATGAATCGGATATTCCATTCATTTCTGGACAAGTTCGTGGTTGTGTTCATTGATGATATTCTCGTGTATTCGAAGAGCGAAGAGGAGCATGAAGAGCATCTTCGTATGGTTTTGCAAGTGTTGCGGGAAAGAAAGTTGTATGCGAATCCGTCGAAGTGTGATTTTTGGTTGGAAGAGGTGAATTTCCTTGGCCATATAATATCAAAAGAGGGAATTGTCGTGGATCCAGCCAAGATTGACACAGTACTTGCATGGAAACAACCGCAGACGGTGACGGACGTGAGGAGTTTTGTTGGTTTGGCCGGTTATTACCGGAGGTTCATAGAAGGATTCGCTAAGATTGTGGCACCAATGACGCAACTTACGCGAAAAGATCAACCGTTTGCGTGGACTGAGCAGTGTGAACTTAGTTTTCAATTGTTGAAGGAGCGGTTGACGACTTCACCGGTGTTGGTGTTACCTCAGTCAGATGAACCTTATGAGGTTTATTGTGATGCGTCTCATCAGGGTTTGGGTTGTGTGTTGATGCAGCACAAGAGAGCAGTGGCTTATGCATCACGGCAGTTGAAGGTGCATGAGAACAATTATCCGACGCACGATTTGGAGCTTGCGGCCGTGGTTTTTGCATTGAAGATTTGGAGACACTATCTTTATGGTTGCACTTTCGTTGTGTTTAGTGACCATAAAAGCCTCAAGTATCTGTTCGACCAGAAGGAGTTGAATATGAGGCAAAGGAGGTGGATGGAAACATTGAAAGACTTTGACTTTACCTTAGAATACCATCCGGGGAAGGCTAATGTGGTAGCCGATGCTTTGAGTAGAAAGAGTGTGTCAGCGTGTTCGGCACAAATGGCTAGTCAACAAGAGTTGTTGAAAGAATTTCGAGACCTGCACCTGGAAGTGGAGTTTGCGTTAGGGAATATGAGATTGGGTATGATCACCATCTCGAATGGTTTGTTAGAGGACATTGCTAATTGTCAAGGTGACGAGTTCCTTATGGGGAAAAGAGCTTTGATTGTTCGGGAAACCAACCGAGATTTCAAGGTGGGACCGGACAACATTTTGAGATGTAATGGTAGGGTGTGTGTGCCCGATGCGATGGACTTGAGAAACACCATTCTAGGGGAGGCACACAAGAGTAAGCTTAGTATGCATCCCGGGGCAACAAAAATGTATCAGGACCTGAGGCAAGATTTCTGGTGGCCGGGTATGAAGAGGGATCTGGCCGAGTTTGTGGCGTCATGTTTGACTTGTCAGAAGGCGAAGGTTGAGCACCAGAGACCCGCAGGGATGCTGCAGTCGTTAGATATCCCCGAGTGGAAGTGGGATAACATTTCTATGGATTTCATCACTGGGTTACCTAAGACCAGGAGGAAGCATGATTCCATTTGGGTGATAGTGGATCGTTTGACAAAGTCCGCTCATTTTCTACCGGTAAGGATTACGGATACAACAGCAAAGTTGACCGATATTTACATTGCTGAGATTGTGAGGTTACATGGGATTCCGTCAAGTATAGTGTCGGATCGAGACCCAAAGTTTACTTCACACTTTTGGAGGACTTTGCATGAGGCGTTGGGGACAAAATTGAGATTGAGTTCCGCCTATCATCCTCAGACCGATGGGCAGACCGAGAGAACAAATCAATCTTTGGAAGATTTGTTGAGAGCTTGTGTATTGGATGATCGTGGAAGTTGGGACGATGTGTTACCTTTGATAGAATTCACATACAACAACAGTTTCCACGCGAGTATTGGAATGGCACCATACGAGGCTCTGTATGGGAGATGTCAGACTCCTTTGTGTTGGTACCAAGATGGGGAAAGTTTGATAGTAGGACCGGAAATGGTACAACAGACGACGGACAAGGTCCGAAAGATAAGGGCAATGATGAAGGTTGCTCAAGATCGACAAAAGAGTTATGCGGATAGGCGTCGGAGGCCTTTAGAGTTTGAGGAGGGAGACCATGTATTTCTCCGTGTTACCCCAACAACTGGTGTTGGAAGGGCTTTGAAAGCGAAGAAGTTGACTCCAAAGTTTATAGGGCCTTATCAGATATTGGAACGGATTGGGAAGGTAGCATACCGAATCGCGTTGCCACCGGTACTATCTTTGATACATGTCGCAATTGCGGAAGTATACACCGGATCCATCACATGTGATCACGCCAGATGACATCCAGTTGAGGGATAACTTGTCATTTGAGGTTCCGCCGATCAAGATTGCGGATAGGAAGATGAAGCGTTTGAGAACGAAAGAGATACCTTTAGTGAAGGTAATATGGAATGAAGCTACGGGAGATACCACCTGGGAGCTCGAGAGTAAGATGAAAGAATTATACCCCAGTTTGTTTGACGATGTCTAAGTTTCGAGGACGAAACTTCTTTTAGGGGGGTAGTATTGTAAGACCCAAGATTTCATTGTATAGTTGGTTTAAGGAATATTAGGGTTTCGATGTGTTCGTGTGATGAAACATCGTGTAATTATAGGAGTTTGCTGTAATTGAGTCTGTTTTGTGCTCGTGCACTGTAATTGTACAGACTTTTGTCTTGTGATCCTGTTTCTTGTATAAGAAGTGACTTGTGGTTTCAGAATAACGAGTTTTGGATTATTCTTGTTTTTGGAAAAACGAGTAGGATTTTACCCGCGGATGGAAAATCTTACTGCGTCTGTTTTGAGTGAGGTTTCGGATGGGAGTTTTATATATCTGCACGAGTTAAGATATATTCTGAGAATAATTTTCTAAGGTATGGAAGAAAATTACAGTCGCGGAAAAAGATTCGGCGATAAGTTTTGGAAATGTTAAACGTTAGACGTTCTTTCCGTAGGTTTTATGTTTTTGAGGTTTTCGTTCGTCGCGTCGCGCGAGAGCTGAGTACGAGACTTGTTATGGGAGAGTTGTTTAAATCTTGTGACTTTCTCATAAAGTAAAGTGATCCAATGGCTAGGGTTTAAGCTTGGACTTTTGACTTTGATCCAATGGTGGTTTGGCTATCAAGAGCTTTATAATAGTAAGGAGGTTTATGACTTTGTGAGACTTAGAAAAATTTCATCACAACTCACTCTCTTCTTCTTCCATCGTGCCATCACTTTCTCATTTCCTAACCTTCACTAAATTTTCCATTTCTCACCATTTCACTCCATTTCAAGCTTGGAAGCTTAGTGGAAAGTTGTAGAGAATCACTTGCTTAAGGTAACCCTCTCTTCTCATCTCCTAGGTTGGTAGATTTTTAGAGTTATGAGGTTTTTGGGTTTATGTTCTTAAGAGGGTTTGGTGAGAAAGGTTGTTCTTGCTAGTTCTTGTTTCATGAAAGTTGTTCATGAGAGTTTAGTAAGCATGCTAGGCTTTGTTGTTTTTGTTTTCCATGAGTTGGTGAAAAATCTCATGAGAAAAGTTAGGGTTTTGGTTGGTTTATGTATTGATCAATTACATGAGGTTATGTTGTAAGGTTTTGAAAAGAAAAGTTGTCTTTGAACCTTTGAGCAAAAGGGAAATGCGTTGTATGGTTTTGTTTTAGAAAATCCGATGAAAAATATTTTGGGGTTTATGAAAATATTTCCTAAGTGTTTTGAGTAGTGTTTTTGGGGTCAAAGTGGTTTAAAACTCTTGTGACATGTGGTGTTACTTTTTACCTTGAAAACATGTTTGAAAATGATTACCGGACGGTTAAGGCCCGTAATAAAACTTGTGCTTGGATTTGGTTTTGATTTTGGAAATGAAAATCAAATAACTTGCACTCGAAGCAACCAACAAGCTTTCGGAAATGAATTGCTTGCTTATGAAAATGGTTTGCTTCTGTGCCTTGAAAAAGTGTTGGGAACTAATAGAATCAAACTAGGCTTGGGTGGAAAAAGGTGGTGTGAGTTGCTGTCTTTTGCTGTCATGACAGGTGCAACTCGCTGGGCGAGTGATTACTCGCCAGGGCGAGTGTCACAGGTCATGACAACACGCCAGGGCGAGCTCCAGGGCGAGTAAGACCAGTCCTCCCTGCCTTCACTCGCCACCAACTCGCCAGGGCGAGCTCTGGGAGTTGAGATTTTGGATTCTGATTTCTAAAACTTGGTTTTTAACTTCTAATCCCTTTTTATTAATTTATGGAAGTGGTTAGGATTGGAAACGGGTTTTTCGGGTACTCGGAAAGTACGTAGCTTGTAACGCAAGAAAACGGCCATTTTGCATTTCAATTTATTTAAGACTTTTGACTATTGTTTTGGGTCCTAAAAAAAGTACAAATAACTCATAGTGGTTGATCAATACGATAGATTTTGGTATGGTATCCGAAAGAGTGAATTTTCCTTAGAAACCTTTAGAGTTTTTGGGGTTTTGGTGTAGTTTCATTACATTGGGTTTGGAAACGATGTATTGATTGTCCGTTGCTTGTTTTAGGGAGCACGTAGTGTTGTGTGAACGTTGCTTGTTGTGAGTGCTTGCCGAGGTAAGGGCTCCACTTTATTTCTGTCTTTTAAAACGGTTTGACATGCTTGGAATTCGCTGCGACGCAATTGTTTGTATGTTTGACATGTTTGTGTTATGTATGCCAGTTGATGGGAACGTGTTTACATTACTTGTGCAATTTACATAGGATTTTGAAAATATATGTATGAATTGCTATGATTTAGTTACATATGCTTGAGAGGTATGTATGTGTGGCATTAGCATATGTAGGGAATCGTATGCTCATGCATTCATTGTGCGTAGTTGCGTGAGTGGACTACGGGGTGTTGGTTGCGTGAGTGGACCCACCCAAAATCCTACGGGATCTGATTGAGTACAATAAGTGGTTGCGTGAGTGGACCACGGGGTGTGATTGCGTGAGTGGATCCACCTTAACCCTTTGCGGTTTTATTGGTTATGATTAGTAATTCCGGAATTCATTTGCATGTGGTAGCTCTGGCAGTACCACACCCATTGTAGAAGTCTGCATTAGGCTTGTTGTGCATTATATATATAAGCCCGTTGGAGGGAATTGTTGAATGTTTTAAGAGCTTTCTCTTGTGTTTTGTGGAAATTTTGTTACGTGTACAATCTTTCGCACCGGTTATATATATATATATCTACTTTTATTTTGTGGTGACCCTTTCTTTCATTTGCGGGCTCATCCCACCCCAGATGGATCAGTAGGCCTTGAGGGCGGTGGTTGCTCAGAGCCTCCGTGAGCTCGTGTTGGAGCTGGAGTGGTAGTTTTAGTTAGACTATGCGCTGGTGTGTTTGTGCACTGTGCTTTTTGATTAGCATAGGACCTTCTAACTTCTTTTGGTTAGTTAGTGCTTGTAAGCACATAGACTTATGGATTGTAATTATTCAGGTTTACACTTAGCATTTTCGAATACGATATATATATGGTGTGATATATATATGGTTCGTTTGTAATATTTAATGTCGGCTCAATTAAAAATGTTTTGCGCACTCTGAGTGTTTGTAAAAAAAAAAAAAAAATGCCCTTTTTGCGTTATGAAAACGGGGTGTTACACTTATCCTGCGCTGGAGGTTACTGATGATGCTATCTGCAAGAGCATCACTGGAGGCAAGGTCAATCATTGGCCAAAGAAAGGAAAGCTACCTGCAAGTAAGCTTACTCCTATGTTTACTCTCCTCAATAGAGTTGCTGCTGTAAATTGGGTGCCTACAACGCACAACTATGAAGTTGCAACTGGTTTGGCTAGGTTTATCCACTGTGTAGGTAACAAAATTAATTTTGATTTTGGCACTTATATTTTTGAGCAAACTGTCAAGCATGCCAAAACCCTAGCTGTCAAGTTGCCTATAGCCTTTCCCTCTCTGCTATGTGGTGTTATTGTAAGCCAGAGATCTGATGTTCTGGTTAAGGAGGATACGGCTTGTAGAAGAGACTCTGCAATCTCTTTCAGTGCTAAGGATCTGGATGTGGACTCAAATGTGGGCACATCAGCTACTACTGGTGCTATGAGTAGAAAAGACATGATTGCTACTCTGAAGGAAACCTGCAAGGCCTTAGAAGAGAAGAAGGTTAGGTTGGAAGCTGTTATAGCAGGTTTGGAACTTGAGGAAGAGCAGGATCAGCCTGAGGTTAATATTGAAGATGATGAAGAGGCTGGAGATCATGCAGCTGAGTATACTGATGGGAGTGCTGATTTTTAAATTGATATAATTCATATTTCCCTGTATCAGCTGTTTTTAAGCAGTGTTTAGTTTTTCCTGCTTTTATGTTTTTGCACCTAGAAGTGCCTACTATGTAATGTTGAACAATTAATAACCCCAGTACTTTTGATTACTCTTTCTGATCTTAACTTTTTGTCAATATTATGGCTAAAAAGGGGGAGAAAAGATAAGTAGTATATCTAGGGGGATTAAGGTATAAGTAGTGCAATACATGTGCTCTGGTACATGATGTGATGCCAGATGTGTGCACATCGTAAAAATGTGCTTGTATTCTGCACAAACTTTGAAGACTTTGAAGAGACCAGACGAATAAAGACTGATCCTTTGAAGACTACTGAAGATGGTGCTTGAATTTAGGGGGAGAAAATATTTCACTGAAGCTATCAAAGATACTTCCCCTCTTGACTGTGTGCATGATTCATAACCATGCTTGTATGTTGGGAGTTTTATTCTCTCAGAAGATATGAGGCAAGATTCCGCTGCTGCAACGCCTCTGATGTTCTAATGATTCTCTCCAAAGTCTAGTTGGCTGACTCCAAAGGTTATTTTAGCCACAATTTGCCAAAGGGGGAGATTGTTAGTGTTTTCAACCTGATAGGTTGAGTGTATTTTAGGGTTGGCTTCATTTGTTAAAATAAGCCTTTGGACCAGATGTGGTGACTGATGTGCACACATGTGGTACCTGAACTGAATACCCTAAAAACGCGCTTTCATTATTTGCGTGTGATCTTTTGAAAAAGATTTGTTTTGAAACAAACACATCCACGCTAGCTTGCGCGTCAAGGAACGAGCTGAAAGATTGAAAAAGATTCAGAAAAGATTTAAGAAGGCCGGTTTGTTACTAGAAGATTAAAAAAGATTTAAAACAAACATATCTTTTGTTAAAAGATTGAGTTTGTTACTTGAAGAAAACGATGGTCAGCTACCAGTTCTCGTTCTATATAAAGGAAGGCTGAAGACTTGTTTTATTCACTGAAATTAGAATTAATATTTCTAGTCTTTAGGATTTCAGTCTTTGTCCCTATTGCTTCTTGTTTCCATTGAGACTTGAACTAGGGTTGTATTTAGCTCTTAAGCTTTTAAGCACAGAGCTGTTCTCTTCTTGGTTCTAATTTGAAACAAGATTTGAACTTTGAATCACTCAAAGCTTTGAAGCACGAGTTGGTTCTTTAGGTTAGGAGTGCGTCTCCATCACTGAGTTTGTAAAAATCCTTGTGAGGAGCAAGGTCCTTGTGAGGAGCAAGGCAGGTTAAAATCCTTGTGAGGAGCAAGGTCCTTGTGAGGAGCAAGGTAGGATTGGTAGGAAGTGACTAGGGGTTGTCATATCTTGTGAGGAGCAAGGTAGAATTAGCACGAGTAGTGTCTAAGTGATAAGTTGTAAACTAGGATTGTTTAGCTTTGAATTGGAACTATCATAGTGGATTCATTCCTGGATTGGTATCCCCCAGAGTAGGTTGCGAGTTGCGCCGAACTGGGTTAATAAACTCACTGTGTTATTTATCTTCTGCACTTTATTTACCTTGTTCATCAAGTCACTGACATGTCTATGATGTTGGCACATTAGGCACCACATCGTACATCATAACCCTAACGTGCACCACATCACGCTGCACATCTGTGACTTGCTACCGGAATTTCAGGTCTTACATTCCACATAACAATTAAACTATTATTCAACTTTTACTCCTACAATGGTTTAGTTTAAACCAAATACTCTCTCTTCCAACTCACTTTCATATACCCCGCATTCTTTATTCTTTATTTATATTATTTAATTTAATTTTGTATAATAATAATAATTATTATTTATATTTTTTTGAAATAATGAATATTTTTAGTCTCTACAAATGAGAAGGAAGTGTAAAAATGAGTTTTTTTTATGTTGAAAATATATCAAACAATACCTCTATTTATAAAGTTTTTACTTTTGACAAATCTATATATAGAGTTTTAAAAATTAAGAATTTTGGTATTAAAAAGAAAATATTAAAAAATATATGCTATCCAATAATTGCCCTAAAAAGATTATGAAAAATAAAAATCTACACACCAATCAAAATATGACACATAGATATATGCATTTAAATAAAAAAAGAGAAAATAACAAATCAAATCTATCGTCCAAAATAAAAACAAACCAAATCAAATAGTGCCACATGTCACACTGTTTACCACTTTTTTTGCTTTCAATCGGTTGAAAAAATTCATCTCCTCTCTCCTCCACCTATTTCAACTTCAAGTTTAAACCTTACCATTGTAACAATTCGACTCTTCTTTTGGGGTTTAAACTTCACCATTGTACATAGTCTTATAAATTAGTAATATAAAAGCTTATTTATTTGCATAAACTATTTTCCATAAGCTCAAAAATAAAATGATCCAAATGGACCCTAAATATGTTACCAATTTATTTCTTTTATTATAAATTTATCGAAAGCTATGAATAAGAAGAGAGAGAGAGAGTCTCGTGAGCGTAGCTCAGTTGGTAGGGACATTACATTATATATGTAGAGGGCCGGAGTTCGAACCTCGGTCATCCCACTTATCACCTTAAGGTCGAATTTCTAGCCATTAGTCTACTTGAAGAAAAAATAAATAAAGAAGAGAGAGAGAATCTCCATTTTAGAACAAATCATGATGTTTGTTACTTAATTCATTAGTCTCGGATCTTTATTGATTGAATAAGTTGAGCACATAGAAGTATTGATTGAACCAAAAAAATAGTGTTACTTACAAAAAAACTATCTTACAAAAATACTTACATAAATTAAAGAAGAGCATCAGTGGTCCCAGGGATTATATTAGGGGCTTTCCTTTTTAACTTTAATTTAATTAATTATAGGGAGAAGATTTTCAACTTTTACCAAGCTAAATACCTTCCATCCCTAACTTAATCAATTCTTGTCATACACTTTATATTATTATTATTATATTATTATTATTATTATTATTATTATTATTATTATTATTATTTTTGACAAATTATTATTATTATTATTAATAGTGCGACTCTCCCACTCTACTAGAAATAGCCAATGTGTGATTTGTAAAAAAGCCTACATTAGTACTAGGGTTGGGAATATATTAGGTCGAGTTAGACTTTGCCAAGTCTGAGTTTGATTTGTCAAAAAATTGAAGGTATGAGCTTGTCTTTGTGGCCTATCATACACTTATTTTTAAGACCTCTGCATGACCTTTTAAAAGTCTGATATGGTCTGCTAATCTGTTTAAAAGTTTATTTCACATGAACATATTTAAATAAATAATTATATTTATTTTTAAATATACAAATGAACTAATAAACAAATGAGATTAAATTTTCTTTTGATATTTAACATAATATTTCGGATAATTTGACTATATATGACATCATATTTCAATTCTAGTATATAATAATACATTTATATATGTGAAAATAAATGTTGATTAATAAACTTAAACTATTAAAAAAGTTAATAGATTTATAATTTAATCAAAGTACAAATTTTAATGTATAATAATAATAATAAAAAAAATTTATTTATATTTACTTAAGTAGGCCGGTCTAGTAGCCTAAGAGGCTTTTTTAATGGTCTGACGCTGACCTTTTTAGCTAAATAGACTTATGAAAAAGTTTTGGCCTGCTCTATTTAAAGAAATAGATTGGTCTGATCTGAGCCTATATATATGCTAGGCCGTAAGCCTCTGTAGGCTGTAAGACCCAAGATTTCATTGTATAGTTGGTTTAAGGATTATTAGGGTTTCAATGTGTTCGTGTGATGAAACATCGTGTATTTATAGGTTTTTGCTGTAATCGAGTCTGTTTTGTGCTCGTGCACTGTATTTGTACAGACTTTTGTCTAGTGATCCTGTTGCTTGAATAAGAAGTTATATGTGTATTCAGAATAATAAGTTTTGGATTATTCTTGTTTTTGGAAAAACGAGTAGGATTTTACCCGTCGTTGTAAAATCTTACTGCGTCTGTTTTAAGTGAGGTTTCGGATGGGAGTTTTATATATCTGCGTGAGTTAGGATATATTCTAAGATTAATTTTATAAGGTATGGAAGAAAATTACAGTCGCGGAAAAAGATTCGGCGATAAGTTTTGGAAATGTTAAACGTTAGACGTTCTTTCCGTAGGTTTTATGTTTTTGTGGTTTAGGTTCGTCGCGTCGCGCGAGATCTGAGTACGAGACTTGTTATGGATGAGTTGATGATGTCTTGTGAATTCTCATAAAGTAAATTGATCCAATGGCTAGGGTTTAAGCTTGGACTTTTGACTTTGATCCATTGGTGGATTGGCTATCAAGAGCCTTTGACATAGTAAGGAGGTTTAGTGACTTGTGGACTTAGGAAAATCACAAACTTCACTCCTTTTCTTTCTCTCTTTCACGTGAAACTCCATTCTTACTTTCCAACCTTCACAAATTTTCCTTTCTTCACCATTTCACTCCATTTCAAGCTTGGAAGCTTTGAGGAACATTGTAGAGAATCACTTTCTTAAGGTAACCACTCTTTTCCTTCCCTTTTTGGTTGGTTAAAACTCTTGGGGTTTTGAGTGGTAGATTATATTCATGAGATGTTAATGTTAGAATTGATTCTTGTTTCATGAAAGTTGTTCATGAGGTTTAGAGAAGCATGTGTAGGCTTTGTTATTTCAATTTTCCATGAGTTTGTGAGAATCTCATGAGAAAAGTTAGGGTTTTGATAGTTTAGAGTATTGAT
This sequence comes from Trifolium repens, assembly GCA_030408175.1. Taxonomy (NCBI): domain Eukaryota; kingdom Viridiplantae; phylum Streptophyta; class Magnoliopsida; order Fabales; family Fabaceae; genus Trifolium; species Trifolium repens. The sequence continues at coordinate 30,753,299 of CP125845.1, read as the reverse complement.
CAATTAAATGAGGTTATGTTGTAAGGTTTTGAAAAGAAACGTTGTCTTTGAACCTTTGGGCAAAAGGGAAATGCGTTGTATGGTTTTGTTTTAGAAAATCCGATGAAAAATATTTTGGGGTTTATGAAAATATTCCTAAGTGTTTTGTGTAGTGTTTTGGGGTCCAAGTGGGTTAAAACTCTTGTGACATGTGGTGTCGCTTTTTACTTTGAAAACATGTTTGAAAATGATTACCGGACGGTTAAGGCCCGTAATAAAACTTGTGCTTGGATTTGGTTTTGATTTTGGAAATGAAAAATCAAATAACTTGCACTCGAAGCAACCAACGAGCCTTCGGAAATGAATTGCTTGCTTATGAAAATGGTTTGCTTTTGTGTCTTGAAAAAGTGTTGGGAACTAATAGAATCAAACTAGGTTTGGTTGGGGGAAAAGGTGGTGTGAGTTGCTGTTTTTGCTGTCTTGACAGGTGCAACTCGTCGGGCGAGTGATTACTCGCCAGGGCGAGTGTCACAGGTCATGACAACACGCCAGGGCGAGCTCCAGAGCGAGCTAGACCTGTCCTCACTGCCTTCACTCGCCACCAACTCGCCAGGGCGAGCTCTGGGACCTAAAATTTTGGATTCTGATTTCTAAACTTGGTTTTTAACTTCCTAATCCCTTTTTATTAATTTATGGAAGTGGTTGGGATTGGAAACGAGTTTTTCGGGTACTCGGAAAGTACGTAACTTATAATGCAAGAAAACGGCCATTTTGCATTTCAAATTATTTAAGACTTTTGACAATTGTTTTGGGTCCTAAAAATAGTACAAATAACTCATGGTGGTTGATCAATACGATAGATTTTGGTATGGTATCCGAAAGAGTGAATTTTCCTTAGAAACCTTTAGAGTTTTTGGGGTTTTGATGTAGTTTCATTACATTGGGTTTGGAAACGATGTATTGATTGTCCGTTGCTTGTTTTAGGGAGCACGTAGTGTTGTGTGAACGTTGCTTGTTGTGAGTGCTTGCCGAGGTAAGGGCTCCACTTTATTTCCGTCTTTTCAAGCGGTTTTGTTAAACATGTTTTAGATTTGTTGCGTTGCAATTGGTGGTGTGCTTGGCATGTTTTTGTGATGTATTCTCGATATGAGATCGTGGTAAATACATGATTCGTTGTCTTACATATGTTTGGTGAAATATGTGTATGAACAGGTGATTAAATACATATGATTAGATGTATATGTGCGTGTACAATATGTATGTGTTGCATTAGCATATAAGGGGAATCGTATGCTCATGCATTCATAGTACGTGATTATCGGGAATGGATCACGGGGTGCGATTATCGGGAATGGATCCACCTTACTCATACGGGAATTATTGAGTCCAATAAGCGGTTATCGGGAATGGACTGCGGGGTGCGATTATCGGGAATGGATCCATCCTAACCCTTTGTGGTTTTATTGATTATGATTACTGACTTCCGGAATTCATATGCATGTGGTAATGGGGAATCTACCACACTCATTGTAGAGGTCTGCATTAGGCTCGGTGTGCATTATATCTTAAGCCCGTTGGTGGGAATTGCTTTTGTGTTAAAGAGCTTTCTCTTGTGTATGTGGAAACTTGTTATGTGTACATCTTTCGCACTGGTTATATATATATATATATACTTTTATTTTGTGGTGACCCTTTCTTTCATTTGCGGGCTCATCCCACCCAGATGATGGGTTAGGTCGTGGTGACGACGGTGGCTGTTCCAGGCCCCAGTGAGTGGTTGGAGCTTTAGCTTAGTTAGACTATGCGCCGGTGTGGGTTGTGCACCGTGCTTTTTGGTTTTAGGCATAGGTTTCTAACTTGTTGGTTGTAAGTTTTTGAATACTTAGACTTGGATTGTAATTATTCAGGAATACACTTTGCTTGTCGAAGCACCTTATGGTAATGAGTTCTTTTGTATATTTGAATGCCGGCTCATTTAAAATCTTTTATGCGTAACTCTGATTGTGTACAAAAAAAAAATATATAGTGCCTTTTCTGGCCTTTGAAAAACGGGTTGTTACAATTGGTATCAGAGCACGGCTTTAAATCTTCAAAGGGAAAGTGTATACTTGAGTCGTTAGTTCAGAGTCGGTTAGAACATAGCTAGTATCGTGTCAGTTCTAGTGTTGTTCTGCGTCGGGTTATGAGTTAGTAACCGTTGGATGAAATTTTCTGTTGAGACTCAGAAATGTTTGGATAAGGAATCTAATCAGAATTGGTATTGTGCAGAATAGAATGTCTCCAAGAAGGGCACCTACAGCACCTATGGCGGACAATGCTGATATAAACCAGATGGCTTATGCCATGCATACGATGGCAGCGGCTGTGACTGCTCAGAGCCATGCTAAGGCGCAGAGAGATCTGGAAAAGCGCGAAAGAGAAATACTCGCTGTTGGATCTAGACTTCTTTCAAATTTCAACCACCAAACTCCTCCAAAGTTTAATGGGGAGGGAGGTCCGGAAATTGCTGACTTATGGCTCCATTCTGTGGAGAGAATATTCGGGGCAATTCATTGTCCGGAAGGAGAGAAGGTAGTCTTAGCTACCTATTAGTTATTAGGAGGTTCAGAGTATTGGTGGAGGAACACCCGACTGATCATGGAAGATGGTCATGAAGAATTAAATTGGGAGAACTTCAAGAGGAGGTTTTTAGCCAAGTACTTTCCCGAGACTGCGAGGGAAAGGTACGGAGAAGAGTTCTTGAGACTGAGGCAGGGTAGCATGAATGTGGAGGCTTACTCCAAAAAGTTTGAATCATTGTCCCGTTTCTTCCGTTTCTTTAGGGACGGGATAGATGAAGTGTATATGTGTCGGCGGTTTCAAGATGGACTGAGGTACGAGCTGCAGGATGCGGTTGTGCCGTTGGGTATTCGACAATTCCAGGTCTTGGTTGAAAAGTGCCAAGAGGTCGAAGACATGAGAAATAAGCGGGTGAACCGCCAAGGGAATTTTAGTGCTGGAGGACCAAGTCATACCAATGATCGTGGTTCGACTCAGAATCGTGGGAAACAAGGTGGTAAGCCTTATGATCGTCCACAAAACAGTAAGGGACAAGGAAGGTCGGTGAATCAAGGGAACCAAAATAGGGTGAAACAAGGTTGTTTCAAGTGTGGCGAGGTGGGCCACTATGCCAATGAATGCCCGACCGCGGCAAATGTTTGTTATAATTGTAAGAAGCCGGGGCATGTGGCTAGAGAGTGCAGGGCCCCAAAGGCCGGGCCGTCGGCAGATGCAGCGCAAGGCTCACAAGGTACTAGACCGGCGGCAAAGGCACGTGCTTACTGTATGGGCACTGAACTGAGTGGGCAGGCTAGCAATGCCATCCACGAGAGCTGTCACATCGCAGGTAATTCTTTAACTGCTTTGATTGACACGGGGGCAACCCACTCATTCATATCTTTGGCTTGTGCAAATCGTTTGAGTTTGAATGTTTCTGTTCTTCCGTTTGATTTGAATGTTTTGACTCCTACTAAGGATTTGGTAGTGAATACTGCATGTTTGCAATTATTTGGTAGTAATCCAGAATAGGGATTTTCTGGTCAATTTGGTGTGTCTACCGCTCTTATCTCTCGAGATCATTCTCGGGATGGATTGGTTGTCTTATCATTATGTGATTCTAGACTGTGCTCGGAAATTGGTTTTCTTTCCCGAGCCAGGTGTGCGAAGGTACTTGTCTGCAAATCGGCTTTCTGTGGTTATGTGTAATGGAGAGCCGGAGATAGTTTCACTTGCTAGTTTAGGAGTGACGTCGGAGATCCGAATTGAGGAAATTCGAGTGGTTCAGGATTTCCAAGATGTGTTCCCATCAGAGATTCCAGTTTTTCCTCCGTGTAGAGAGGTGGAATTCTTTATTGATTTGCAACCGGGTACGGGTCCGATTTCGGAATCAGCTTATCGGATGGCTCCAGCTGAGTTGGTAGAGTTGAAGAGTCAGATTGAGGACTTGTTGGAGAAGGGTTTCATAAGGCCTAGTGTGTCGCCTTGGGGAGCACCAGTTTTATTGGTTAAGAAGAAGGATGGGAAATCTCGTATGTGTGTGGATTATCGGAAGCTTAATAAGGTGACTATCAAGAACCCATATCCATTGCCACGGATTGATGATCTGATGGATCAGTTGAGGGGAGCCTCAGTGTTTTCAAAGATTGACTTGAAATCTGGTTATCACCAGATAAGAGTACGAGATGAGGATGTTCAGAAGACGGCGTTTAGGACGCGGTATGGGCATTATGAGTTCTTGGTGATGCCGTTTGGAGTGACGAATGCACCTGCGATCTTCATGGCCTACATGAATCGGATATTCCATTCGTTTTTGGACAAGTTCGTAGTAGTGTTTATTGATGACATTTTGGTGTATTCGAAGAGTGAAGAGGAACATGTAGAGCATCTTCGTCTAGTATTGCAAGTTTTGCGGGAATGTAAGCTGTATGCAAACCCGTCAAAGTGTGACTTTTGGTTGGAAGAGGTGAATTTTCTTGGCCATGTAATATCAAAAGAGGGAATAGCCGTGGATCCAGCCAAGATTGATGCGGTACTTGCATGGAAGCAACCTCAAACAGTGACGGATGTGAGAAGTTTTGTTGGTTTGGCCGGTTATTACCGAAGATTCATTGAAGGTTTCGCTAAGATTGTGGCACCTATGACACAACTTACACGAAAAGATCAACCTTTTGCTTGGACAGAGAAGTGTGAGTCGAGTTTCCAGTTGTTGAAAGAACGGTTGACAACTTCACCAGTTTTGATGTTACCACAGTCGGAGGAACCATATGAGGTTTATTGTGATGCTTCTCATCAAGGTTTGGGTTGTGTGTTGATGCAACACAAGAGGGCAGTGGCTTATGCGTCAAGACAGCTGAAAGTGCATGAAAAGAATTATCCTACGCACGATTTGGAGCTTGCGGCCGTTGTTTTTGCATTGAAGATTTGGAGACATCATCTTTATGGTTGCACTTTTGTCGTGTTTAGTGACCATAAAAGTCTCAAGTACTTGTTTGATCAGAAAGAGCTAAATATGCGACAGAGGAGATGGAGGGAAACTTTGAAAGACTTCGACTTTACGTTAGAATACCATCCTGGAAAGGCTAATGTGGTAGCCGATGCTTTGAGTAGGAAGAGTGTGTCGGCATGTTCGGCGCAAATGGCTAGTCAACAAGAGTTGTTGAGAGAGTTTCGTGACTTGCACCTAGAAGTAGAGTTTGCTTTAGGGAATATGAGACTGGGTATGATTACCATCTCGAACGGTTTGTTGGAGGATATTGCAAATTGTCAAGATGACAAGTTTCTCATGGAGAAAAGGGCTTTGATTGTTCGAGGAACCAACCGAGATTTCAAGGTGGGATCGGACAACATTTTGAGGTGTCAAGGGAGAGTGTGTGTACCCGATGCTGTGAACTTGAGAAACACCATTCTAGAGGAGGCACACAAGAGTAAACTTAGTATACATCCCGGAGCAACAAAGATGTATCAAGACCTGAGGCATGATTTCTGGTGGCCGGGTTTGAAGAAGGATGTGGCTGAGTATGTGGCATCGTGTCTGACTTGTCAGAAGGCGAAGATTGAGCATCAGAGACCAGCAGGGATGCTGCAGTCATTAGATATTCCCGAGTGGAAGTGGGATATCATTTCTATGGATTTCATCACTGGTTTACCTAAGACCAGGAGGAAGCATGATTCCATTTGGGTGATAGTAGATCGTTTGACCAAGTTCGCTCATTTTCTACTGGTAAGGACTACGGATACAGCGGCGAAGTTGACCGATATTTACATTGCTGAGATTGTGAGGTTACATGGGATTCCGTCAAGTATAGTGTCGGATCGAGACCCAAAGTTTACTTCACACTTTTGGAAGACTTTGCATGAGGCGTTGGGGACGAAACTGAGATTGAGTTCCGCCTACCATCCTCAGACAGATGGGCAGACCGAGAGAACAAATCAGTCTTTAGAGGATTTGTTGAGAGCATGTGTATTGGATGATCGTGGAAGTTGGGATGATGTTTTACCGTTGATAGAATTCACATACAACAACAGTTTCCACGCGAGTATTGGAATGGCACCATACGAGGCTTTGTACGGGAGGAGATGTCAGACTCCTTTGTGTTGGTACCAAGATGGGGAGAGTATGATAGTAGGACCGGAAATGGTACAACAGACGACGGACAAGGTCCGAAAGATAAGGGCAATGATGAAGGTTGCTCAAGATCGACAAAAGAGTTATGCGGATAGGCGTCGGAGGCCCTTAGAGTTTGAGGAGGGAGATCATGTATTTCTCCGAGTTACACCAACGACTGGCGTTGGAAGGGCTTTGAAAGCGAAGAAGTTGACTCCAAAGTTTATAGGGCCTTATCATATTTTGGAACGGATTGGGAAGGTAGCATACCGGATCGCGTTGCCACCGGTACTATCTTTGATTCACGACGTGTTCCATGTGTCGCAATTGCGGAAGTATACACCGGATCCATCACATGTGATCACACCAGATGACATCCAGTTGAGGGATAACTTGTCATTCGAAGTTCCGCCGATCAAGATTGCGGATAGGAAGAGGAAACGTCTGAGGACGAAAGAGATACCTTTGGTGAAGGTAATATGGAATGAAGCTACGGGAGATACCACCTGGGAGCTAGAAAGTAAGATGAGGGAATTATATCCCGGTTTGTTTGATGATGTCTAAGTTTCGAGGACGAAACTTCTTTTAGGGGGGTAGTATTGTAAGACCCAAGATTTCATTGTATAGTTGGTTTAAGGATTATTAGGGTTTCGATGTGTTCGTGTGATGAAACATCGTGTATTTATAGGTTTTTGCTGTAATCGAGTCTGTTTTGTGCTCGTGCACTGTATTTGTACAGACTTTTGTCTAGTGATCCTGTTGCTTGAATAAGAAGTTATATGTGTATTCAGAATAATAAGTTTTGGATTATTCTTGTTTTTGGAAAAACGAGTAGGATTTTACCCGTCGTTGTAAAATCTTACTGCGTCTGTTTTAAGTGAGGTTTCGGATGGGAGTTTTATATATCTGCGTGAGTTAGGATATATTCTGAGATTAATTTTCTAACGTATGGAAGAAAATTACAGTCGCGGAAAAAGATTCGGCGATAAGTTCTGGAAATGTTAAACGTTAGACGTTCTTTCCGTAGGTTTTATGTTTTTGTGGTTTAGGTTCGTCGCGTCGCGCGAGAGCTGAGTACGAGACTTGTTATGGATGAGTTGATGATGTCTTGTGAATTCTCATAAAGTAAATTGATCCAATGGCTAGGGTTTAAGCTTGGACTTTTGACTTTGATCCATTGGTGGATTGGCTATCAAGAGCCTTTGACATAGTAAGGAGGTTTAGTGACTTGTGGACTTAGGAAAATCACAAACTTCACTCCTTTTCTTTCTCTCTTTCACGTGAAACTCCATTCTTACTTTCCAACCTTCACAAATTTTCCTTTCTTCACCATTTCACTCCATTTAAAGCTTGGAAGCTTTGAGGAACATTGTAGAGAATCACTTTCTTAAGGTAACCACTCTTTTCCTTCCCTTTTTGGTTGGTTAAAACTCTTGGGGTTTTGAGTGGTAGATTATGTTCATGAGATGTTAATGTTAGAATTGATTCTTGTTTCATGAAAGTTGTTCATGAGGTTTAGAGAAGCATGTGTAGGCTTTGTTATTTCAATTTTCCATGAGTTTGTGAGAATCTCATGAGAAAAGTTAGGATTTTGAAAGTTTAGAGTATTGATCAATTACATGAGGTTATGTTGTAAGGTTTTGAAAAGAAACGTTGTCTTTGAACCTTTGGGCAAAAGGGAAATGCGTTGTATGGTTTTGTTTTAGAAAATCCGATGAAAAATATTTTGGGGTTTATGAAAATATTCCTAAGTGTTTTGTGTAGTGTTTTGGGGTCCAAGTGGGTTAAAACTCTTGTGACATGTGGTGTCGCTTTTTACTTAGAAAACATGTTTGAAAATGATTACCGGACGGTTAAGGCCCGTAATAAAACTTGTGCTTGGATTTGGTTTTGATTTTGGAAATGAAAAATCAAATAACTTGCACTCGAAGCAACCAACGAGCCTTCGGAAATGAATTGCTTGCTTATGAAAATGGTTTGCTTTTGTGTCTTGAAAAAGTGTTGGGAACTAATAGAATCAAACTAGGTTTGGTTGGGGGAAAATGTGGTGTGAGTTGCTGTTTTTGCTGTCATGACAGGTGCAACTCGCCGGGCGAGTGATTACTCGCCAGGGCGAGTGTCACAGGTCATGACAACACGCCAGGGCGAGCTCCAGAGCGAGCTAGACCTGTCCTCACTGCCTTCACTCGCCACCAACTCGCCAGGGCGAGCTCTGGGACCTAAAATTTTGGATTCTGATTTCTAAACTTGGTTTTTAACTTCCTAATCCCTTTTTATTAATTTATGGAAGTGGTTGGGATTGGAAACGAGTTTTTCGGGTACTCGGAAAGTACGTAACTTATAACGCAAGAAAACGGCCATTTTGCATTTCAAATTATTTAAGACTTTTGACAATTGTTTTGGGTCCTAAAAATAGTACATATAACTCATGGTGGTTGATCAATACGATAGATTTTGGTATGGTATCCGAAAGAGTGAATTTTCCTTAGAAACCTTTAGAGTTTTTGGGGTTTTGATGTAGTTTCATTACATTGGGTTTGGAAACGATGTATTGATTGTCCGTTGCTTGTTTTAGGGAGCACGTAGTGTTGTGTGAACGTTGCTTGTTGTGAGTGCTTGCCGAGGTAAGGGCTCCACTTTATTTCCGTCTTTTCAAACGGTTTTGTTAAACATGCTTTAGATTTGTTGCTTTGCAATTGGTGGTGTGCTTGGCATGTTTTTGTGATGTATTCTCGATATGAGATCGTGGTAAATACATGATTCGTTGTCTTACATATGTTTGGTGAAATATGTGTATGAACAGGTGATTAAATACATATGATTAGATGTGTATGTATGTGTTGTTGTGGTGTGATTACATATGCGTGTACGATATGTATGTGTTGCATTAGCATATAAGGGGAATCGTATGCTCATGCATTCATAGTACGTGATTATCGGGAATGGATCACGGGGTGCGATTATCGGGAATGGATCCACCTTACTCCTACGGGAATTATTGAGTCCAATAAGCGGTTATCGGGAATGGACTGCGGGGTGCGATTATCGGGAATGGATCCATCCTAACCCTTTGTGGTTTTATTGATTATGATTACTGACTTCCGGAATTCATATGCATGTGGTAATGGGGAATCTACCACACTCATTGTAGAGGTCTGCATTAGGCTCGGTGTGCATTATATCTTAAGCCCGTTGGTGGGAATTGCTTTTGTGTTAAAGAGCTTTCTCTTGTGTATGTGGAAACTTGTTATGTGTACATCTTTCGCACTGGTTATATATATATATACTTTTATTTTGTGGTGACCCTTTCTTTCATTTGCGGGCTCATCCCACCCAGATGATGGGTTAGGTCGTGGTGATGACGGTGGCTGTTCCAGGCCCCAGTGAGTGGTTGGAGCTTTAGCTTAGTTAGAATATGCGCCGGTGTGGGTTGTGCACCGTGCTTTTTGGTTTTAGGCATAGGTTTCTAACTTGTTGGTTGTAAGTTTTTGAATACTTAGACTTGGATGGTAATTATTCAGGAATACACTTTGCTTGTCGAAGCACCTTATGGTAATGAGTTCTTTTGTATATTTGAATGCCGGCTCATTTAAAATCTTTTATGCGTAACTCTGATTGTGTACAAAAAAAAAAAATATAGTGCCTTTTCTGGCCTTTGAAAAACGGGTTGTTACATAGGCAAACTCCATCATTAACACTAACATAAAAAAGATGTTAGGCAAATTTCTTATAATTTTTACTTTTTTTGTAATTTCTTATAAAAATATTTGATTACATCGCAATTAGCGTAATTTTTTTTTTACAAAGACAAACTTTACTTAACTCATTCCATTAATCAATTCATTCTCAATACAAGGAGGAATTGAGTAAAAAATACAGCGACTAGCCCATAAATTGGTCGCCTTAGCTAATGTAACAATCCAAAATTTTATACTTTATTATATATAAGGTATATATATATATATATATATATATATATATATATATATATATATATATATATATATATATATATCATTATAATTAGTAACTTCTTGATTTATTATTTAATTAATATCTTATTTTATTTAATTATCTAGAAGTCCTATTTTTTATCGATTTTATTTATTTACTTAATCGATTCACGGCGACAATGATAAAATAACTATTCTTAGTATAATTAAATGTTTTGACGAATTATTCTTATATTGATCATGTGATCCAATTTTTATGATCTATTCTTATTTTAATTTTAATTATTTGATAATTTAAGTTAATTATTTTGATCACGTCTGTTTAATTATTTTATGAGTTACTATCATTTAATTATTTAACTTTATTAGAGCCAATTTTGACTAAGTCATAATAATTGAACCATGCTTAGTATGCTTGGTATATTTGCTCTACCACATTCCACTGGAATAGCATAGTGGTTAGGTTAGATGCCTCATGATTTCAATAACCGTAAATGGTTATTAAGCAATGAATATCCTTTATTTTTCCACCACACTGAAATCGGATCCTCAAATATCTTCTATTGCCAAATTACTTCCAATTGCATCAAATACTAATAGCAGCCAGTAAATACCAAAAACACGATTTTCTTGTATCAACCATACTCCACTTGACTCACTTTAGTGTTTATATTAAACCATAACTATTCCTCTTGATTCTTTCTAATTAATCCACAAGCAAAGGAGTGTTGGTTCAATTTCATCTATTTTCTTCTCCACTCAATCATCTCATCTTTGTGTTGGAAGTATTACTATCAATCTCTCCAATTGGTCTCCAATTTCGTGTATCCTTAACAAACAAGAAGGGTACACCTTTCTATTGCTTCCTTCCATGGCTCTACTATTTCATTGTCTCTTATCATAAGATGCTGTTCCTATAAAGCTTTGGACTGTTCGTGGAACAAGTGATGCGTCTAACTTTGGGAGCTTTTGTGTTAGAATAGTAAAGCGGCTAAGGTAAGGGCTTTTTCCCCATATACTCATGCACTTAGGGTTTATGTTATAGATTAATAATAAAATAGTTAATCGATAGAGGAATGATGATAGAAGGAACGATAGAGTTATTTTTATTACATTTTATGCTATTTTAATATACTGTAAGTGGTGGGTGTGGCTGATTGTTATTGTTGGTATTGTGGTTGTTGATTGTCGTTGTTGGTATTATGGTTGTGGATTGTTTTATGGCTTCTGGTTGTTTATGTTTATGGTTATAACTTAAATGATTAAATTAGGTGGTATTTACGATTGGTACCAATGGTTACCAAATGTGTTAACCTTGTCTCTTAATCAGGTGGATTTAGAGAGGTTTTAATTTTGTGGGATATTCAATGAGAGAATATCTATAATATGCATAGCATGCCATATAGCAGTTTGATAGGTTGGTTTGGAATAATACCCAAGCGGGGTACCGAACCTTAATACCCAAGCGGGGTATTGTGTCCAAGCGGGACACTGTCCAAGTGGGACTTTTTGCTCTGCGGAGATATTGATATCCGGATCATTGTCTAGTTGCATTTCATGCATTATTAATTGGTATAATATGTCATTAAAAATAGTTTTTTGAATCTATTTTATTTGATTTCTTCTTTATGGCCAAACATTTTATTATTATTTTATGACATTTACCTTCCATTCGGCATGATTCAATTTGGATAAGGAAATTGACCCTTACATTAAATATGGTTGTAGGTACCAAAGAAATATGAAGTTTATGTGTTGCTTGTACGTGCGCGAGGTAAATAAAAAAGGGGTTTTTATTAGGGTTAATAGGTCTTTACCCCCCTGCTAAGTGGACGTGTTTTGCGTTACCCCCCTGCTAAAAATTTCTTGAAGATTGCCCCCTTGCAAAGTTTTTTTTTTTGGTTTCCCCCCTTTTCCTCTCTTGGATGCAAGAAATTTTAACTTTTTAAATCGGTTGAACAAAATAACCGATTTAAAAAACATAACTTTTTAAATCGGTTGAACAAAATAACTGATGTAAAAAGTGCACTCAAGGAGGGAAACCAACAAAAAAAACTTTGCAGGGGGGCAATCTTCAAAAAAAAATTAGCAGCGGGATAACGCAAAACACGCCTACTTAGCAGGGGGGTAAAGACCTATTAACCCTTTTTATTATTTTATACTTGTAAATTCAAATAAGGCTCCTTAACAATTTTATTAGTCTTGAATTGTAAATTTAAGATATTTTTAAGTTGATGACTTGTAGCGTTTTTGGATTTATTAAGTTTCTTAAATATTTACAATAATTGAATATTATTGAGAAAACTCTTATGTTACTCGTTTTGAAATGACTTTTTTTAAAAAAAAAGTGTAGAGATTTTTCTATTAATTAAGAGAATTAGTCATAATGTCTCGGTCAAAATAATCCGGTATGTTACAGCTAACGTATGGGCAACTAAATTCGTTTGACGCAGGTCATAAAGGTGGTTATCTCGTGTAAATCAGAGTTGTGGACAGGGAGAAAAACATCTTTGAATTAGGATTTTCATGTCGGCAAAAAATGAAGATTCCAAATTCAAGTGGCACTGAGGGGGGTAAACGACGGAATCTTAACATTACAAGGGGGAATCGCAAATATTTTTTTTTACAGGGGGTAAAACAAAACTTGCATACTTTGCAGGGGGTAAAAGCCAATTTACCCTTTTTATTTCTTATATTTTATACTTTTTTTTTACATTATATATGGTTTTTCTATCATTTGTAAATTTGCACATGTTAAAAAATTTAAAATAATAAATTTGTATTGAAATTTATGCATTTTATACTAAATGTATAACATTTTAATAAATAATTGTTATTTTTCAATAAAAACTTTCTATTTTTAATTGTTTTAACATGTACTAGTACAATATTAAACATGTTAGAAAAACTCTATTTTATGGTGGATTTTAGAATAAGAGCTCATTTAAATCCATCACCTATGTATGACTAATTTTGAGTGTTAGATTAAAAAAGCTAACATGATCCAATTACTCATTACCACATTGAATATTTGTCTCTTGCATTGACACTGTTTCCCCATCCCGACCAGATTTCATACAGCCTTTGCAATCAAAAATGGTTTTTCTCAAACTATATATCTTCCACATTGTTCACAAGTAGAGATAAGCATATGTAATCATCATTGTGTTAATATTCTTTCTTCTCCACTATGTTAATTCTATTTCTGTTTTTATATACTCACTTTGTGAATTACTCTATTAAAAGTTGAATTATGGGCTCTAACTTCTTAACGTAATAAATTTCTAATATAGAAGTTAAATTATAAGGAAAATGCTAAACAATACACTCAATGTACTAGTTAAATAAATTATTATGAATTTTTTTTTTGAAAATTGTGTATTAAATATTTTGAAAGTATAAAAAGTTATCTTATTACTATTACTATTACTTTTATCTTTTATTTCATTTATTAGCATGTTTAACAAATGCACCGGATGCTTTTTTAGTATGACCAAAATTATATATATGGAAGTGATCGCTTAAGGCTAATTGCATAAATATAATTAGGTAAGCATGATTTCTTGGCAACCAAGAAGAAGGAACACACAATTTGTACAATGAATCATATGCATTAAATGAAAGAGTAAAACAAATGCACTGTGTGAATAATAATGTCAGCCTATATTGTTTTTCCACCATGGGTGGTGTAACAACCCGTTTTTCAAAGGCCAGAAAAGGCACTATATTTTTTTTTTTTGTACACAATCAGAGTTACGCATAAAAGATTTTAAATGAGCCGGCATTCAAATATACAAAAGAACTCATTAACACAAGGTGCTTCGACAAGCAAAGTGTATTCCTAAATAATTACAATCCAAGTCCAAGTATTCAAATACTTACAACACAACAAGTTAGAATCTTATGCCTAAACCCAAAAAGCACGGTGTACAACCCACACCGGCGCATAGTCTAACTAAGCCAAGCTTCACCACGTGCTCACTATGGCCTAGAACAGCCACCGTCGTCACCACGACCTAACCCATCATCTGGGTGGGATGAGCCCGCAAATGAAAGAAAGGGTCACCACAAAATAAAAGTATGTATATATATAACCGGTGCGAAAGATTGTACACATAACAATAATTTCACAAACACAAGAGAAAGCTCTTAACCACCAAAGCAATTCCCACCAACGGGTTTATATATATAATGCACACCAAGCCTAATGCAGACTTCTACAACAGGTGTGGTACTATCCAAGCTACCACATGCATGAATTCCGGAATCGTAGGTCCAACCCACTAAAGCCACAAGGGCAGGTGATGCCACACAGACGCTATCACCAGGTGAAAATGGCCACACAGATGCTACCAGCCACACAGATGCTGTCAGCCACACAGATGCTGTCACCCTCCTCAAAAGTGTAGCCACACAGATGCTAACACCAGGCGAACATAGCCACACAGATGCTATCGCCAACTAAGAAACGCATATACATAGGGCAGTCACACAGACACCGCCCCGGCGGAGTCACACAGACACATCCGCCCGTGTAGTCCCAACTGACATACACGTTCCATCCATGCTCATGCAACAATTACATATCACACAGATATATGTAAATCAAACACAACGACATACATACATTTCCAACCATATGTATTCCAACAACCTGTTCATACATACATTCTCATAATCATATGTAAACAGCGTAAGTATTTTAAACACGTTCTCATCACGAGAATACATCAACTAGACATGCCGAACACACAGCAAAGCATTACAGCAGAAATCCAAGCATGTCATAACCAGTTGAAAAGACAGAAATAAAGTGATGCCCTTACCTCGGCAAGCTCCCGTCAACAACACACGCTCATACAACACAACGCGCTTCCTAAAACAAGCAGCGTAACAATCAATACATTGTTCTCTAACCAATCGTATTGAAACTACACCAAAACCCCAAAAACCTAAAGGTTCCTAAGGAAAATCCCTCTTTCGGATACCATACCAAAAACTACCGTATTGATCAACCACCATGAGTTATCTGTACTATTTTTAGGACCCAAAACAATTGTCAACAGTCTTAAATAATTTGAAATGCAAAATGGCCGTTTTCTTGCGTTACAAGTTACGCATTTTCCGAGTACCCGAAAAACTCGTTTCCAATCCCCGCCACTTCCATAAATTAATAAAAAGGGATTAGAAAGTTAAAAACCAAGTTTAGAGATCAGAATCAAAAATTTCAACTCCCAGAGCTCGCCCTGGCGAGTTGGTGGCGAGTGAAGGCAGTGAGGACAGGTCTAGCTCGCTCTGGAGCTCGCCCTGGCGTGTTGTCATGACCTGTGACACTCGCCCTAGCGATCAAATACTCGCCCGGCGAGTTGCACCTGTCATGACAGCAAAAGACAGCAACTCACACCACCTTTTTCCCCAACCAAACCTAGTTTGATTCTATTAGTTCCCAACATCTCTTCAAGGCACAAAAGCAAACCATTTTCATAAGCAAGCAACACATCTCCGAAAGCATGTTGGTTGCTTCGAGTGCAAGTTATTTGATTTTCATTTCCAAAATCAAAACCAAACCCAAGCACAAGTTTTATTACGGGCCTTAACCGACTTGAAATCATTTTCAAACATGTTTTCTAGGCGAAAAACAACACCACATGTCACAAGAGTTTTAAACCACTTGGACCCCAAAATACCACACAAAACACTTAGTAAATATTTTCATAAACTCCAAAATATTTTTCATCGGATTTTCTAAAACAAAACCATACAACGCATTTCCCTTTTGCCCAAAGGTTCAAAGACAACTTTTCTTTTCAAAACCTTACAATTTAACCACATGTTATTGATCAATACATAAACCAACCGAAACCCTAACTTCTCTCATGAGGTTTCCCACCAACTCATGGAAAACAAAAACAACAAAGCCTAGCCTGCTTACTACACCCTCATGAACAACTTTCATGAAACAAGAATCAATTCCTAACATTTTCATCTCATGAACATAATCTAAAACTCATAACTCCAAGAGTTTTAACCAACCAAAATGAAAAGGAAAAGGGTGGTTACCTTAAGCAACTAATTCTCTACAACTATTCCACAAAGCTCCCAAGCTTGAAATGGACACAAATGGTGAAGAATGGAAAATTTGTGAAGTTGAGAAAGTAATGGAGTTTTCACGTTGAAGAGAGAAAGAATGGAGTGAATATGTGATGTTTTCTAAGTGACCAAAGTCACCAAACCTCCTTACTATGACAAAGGCTCTTGATAGCCAATCCACCATTGGATCAAAGTCAAAAGTCCAAGCTTAAACCCTAGCCATTGGATCAATTTGCTTTATGGATAATCACAAGATTTAATCCAATCTCCCAAACAAGCCACGTACTCAGCTCTCGCGCAACGCGACGAACGTAAATCGCAAAAACAGAAAACCTACGGAAAGAACGTCTAACGTTTAACAATTCCAAAACTTATCGCCGAATCTTTTTCCGCGACTGTAATTTTCTTCCACACCTTGGAAAATTATTCTCAGGACATATCCGAACTCACGCAGATATATGAAACTTCCATCTGAAACCTCACTTAAAACAGACGCAGTAAAATTTTACGACAACGGGTAAAATCCTACTCGTTTTTCCAAAAACAAGACTAATTCAAAACTCGGATTTCTGACTCCACAGAAATCTCCTCATACTTAAAAGAGGATCACGACCCGAAAGTCTGTGCCTTTCCAGCGCACGAGCACAAAACAGGCTCCGTTTCAGCAAAAATCTCATTAATGCGACGATACTCACACAAACCGCTTCTACTAAAAACCCTAAAACTTAGCCGACGCTAAAGTTCCTTAGGAAAACCGCACAGTAAAATCTTGGGTCTTACATTACTACCCTCCAAAAGAAGTTTCGTCCTCGAAACTAAAGGTAAGAGTAACAACTCGACTAGTTATTACCATCACCAACACAACAAAATCCCTCAGGATTAGGTGCAGCCACACAGATGCTAACACCGGGTGAAGTCACACAGATACTCTCACCAACACAATGGCACAACCGTGCACCAACCGCAACTCTCAACGAGCTCACCACTCAAAAATTAACCTCACAACAGGGGTTCACAACCTCTAGTTCCCAAAGATCCTCGTGCCCACAAACAAAAATTTCCAAAGTCACCTCTTTCGCCTCCGCGGCATAGCCCACTCCATTAGTTTCACACGAAGTTGTGAGTGGCTACCCTCCAAAAGAAACACTGAAGTTCTCTGTGCATCACCAAAGCTAGCAAAAACTAGTCAATCCCAATCAACGCGATTCCCATCTACCATCAACAATAAATTAAGGACGGCCAGTCCCTCAATTTGTCAATAGACAGTCGACAATCATGTTGGTGGTTTAGACCATCTTTACCCAACTTAAGTGATACTTCATTCCGCTTATGCTCAATGTCCTCCGAGTCACAAGGGTTCCACAAATCTTTCGAGGTTTTTCTTAATGTTTCCCTCGTTCTCTTACGATTACACGTCGAAATCGCAAGACACAACGCTCAAGACACGTAGCTTAAGCTATCAGGCTTCCTTTCTTGAAGCACCCGTGGAGTATCATCCACTAGTAGTACCGTGCCACTACGGCAAGTACCACCCCAACCATTACATTCCGAGCAAGTTATCTCCTTTTAGGAAGAACTTCACACCTTACCAATATCCATGAGTCCGCAACTCAACGAATACGCCGAAACCGCATGCTCACCCACGAGTCTCATTCCAAACACGACATACATAAAACAATCCCAACCTCCAGTTGGTGATTACACTCCTCATAGTCTTGACACTTGCCAAACTATACCATCTACTTCTCTTGGACTCCTTTTATCCAAATCCCCAATTCCCCAGAATCGGTTCCTTATACGTTCACATTACTTCCAAAACGACACTTAGATAAATCTCGCGTGCCTTAAACAAAACGCTTATCCTCGTCGACTACCATCGTCGGCGCACATCCTCTTCACATCGTATTTCCATTCTAAATCTGAACTCTCTCTTGAGTTCCTTTCCTCTTGCAATTAAATCCTCTTTTACTCAAAAGAGTTGGTCACTCTGACCATTCTTAATTGCTTCGACATCACCACTCTCGTCGAGGTACCTACCCTCAAAATAACTCTTAGGGTATTCCTCACATTACTATTGTCCAACCATCCTTGTTGACAACATCCGAATCCCTTATACTTACTCAATACCGATTTCCATCATACCACGTCTCTCTTCATTATAACCACTACAATGAACCAAAGCTCTACTAACTTCCATCAGCTTGCCATTAGACAATTTATTATCCTTCTTATTTCCACATACAACACACGCACCGTCATGACATCTATTCAGGTGGTGCTTTTGAATCCGTACTATACCCGCACAACCATGATTTTCCAACTAGGTGTGAGGCAATTCTTTCCACCAATCCTCCATTGACATAAGCCACATCATCATGTGCTTTTCTCTTACTCATTCTCAGCGACTCTTTCCAACGACTAACATTCCTTCGCGGCTAACTCATCGATCTACTAGATCCCACACGCTTACCTCAACCCTTAAGGTATCCACTATTCACATACTCATTAACAACGACACTAGGTTCACCGACCCTTGACGTGTGACATACGTAATTCCAACTTACCACTAACAGCGCAACATGCTATAACTACTACTAAGTCCTTTACATAGTAGAACATTCAAAACAAAAGCAAAGACAAACAACCAATTCCTAGCAAAACGCACACCAAGACATGTAAGAGTGGGTTGCCCCAATAGAAATCAATGCAGTAAGTGTTACCTGCAATCTGGCAATCCCGCTGTATGGCCTCACCAGTCTGACCGCTCACTCCAGTGCCCATACAGTAGACACGTCCTCTAGCCGCGGGTCGAGTTCCCTGCGTCACATTCGCCGACGACCCGGCCTTCGGGGCTTTGCAATCTCTAGCAAAGTGATCCGGCTTCTGACAATTGAAACAAACGGTTCCTTCCTTTGGTTTCGGAACCCCACACTCATTAGCAAAATGACCCTCTTGTCCACAGTTGTAACAAGTTCGCTTCCATCCACCCTGACTCCCTTGAGTCCCTTGGTTCACAGAGCGAGTTGGTCCTTGATTATCCTGGGAACGGTTATAAGGCTTATTCCCTTGCCTCCCACTATCCTGTCTTGAACCACTTGAACGACTGGGTCCTCCAGCACTAAATCTTCCTTGGCGGTTCACCCGCTTGTTTCTCATATCCACTATCTCTTGGCACTTCTCTACCAAGACCTGAAATTGTCGAATGCCCAATGGCACCACTGCATCTTGCAGTTCATACCTCAGTCCATCCTGAAACCGAAGGCACATATAATTCTCATCTATCCCATCCCTAAAGAAGCGGAAGTAACGGGATAGTGATTCAAACTTTTTGGAGTAAGCCTCCACATTCATGCTACCCTGCCTCAGTCTCAAGAACTCTTCTCCGTACCTTTCCCTCGCAGTCTCGGGGAGGTACTTGGCTAAAAACCTCCTCTTGAAGTTCTCCCAATTTATTTCCTCATAGGCGGCCTCCATAATGAGCCTGGTGTTTCCCCACCAGTATTCAGAACTACCCTGCAACTGATAGGTAGCCCAGATTACCTTTTCTCCTCCCGGGCAATGGATTGCCCCAAAGATCCTCTCAATCGCCTGGAGCCACAAATCCGCAGTATCAGGACCTCCCTCCCCACTAAACTTAGGAGGAGCCTGATGGTTTAAACTGGTGAGAAGCCTAAATCCAGCAGCAATGATCTCCCTCTCACGCTTTTCCAAATCCCTCTGCGCCTTAGCATGACTCTGAGCAGTCACAGCCGCCGCCATTGTATGCATGGCATAAGCCATCTGATTCACATCAACCTCTGGTATTACAGGAACTGAATTCGCCCTTCTTGGCGGCATTCTATTTCTGCACAATACCAATTCTGATTAGATTCCTTATCCAAACATTTCTGAGTCTCAACAGGAAATCTCATTCAACGGTTACTAACTCAAAACCCGACATAGAACCATCACTAGAACTAACTCAACACTAGTTACGTTCTAACCGACTCTGGACTAACGACTCAAGTATACACTTTCCCTTTGAAGATTTAAAGCCGTGCTCTGATACCAATTGTAACAACCCGTTTTTCAAAGGCCAGAAAAGGCACTATATTTTTTTTTTTTTTGTACACAATCAGAGTTACGCATAAAAGATTTTAAATGAGCCGGCATTCAAATATACAAAAGAACTCATTAACACAAGGTGCTTCGACAAGCAAAGTGTATTCCTGAATAATTACAATCCAAGTCCAAGTATTCAAATACTTACAACACAACAAGTTAGAATCCTATGCCTAAACCCAAAAAGCACGGTGTACAACCCACACCGGCGCATAGTCTAACTAAGCCAAGCTTCACCACGTGCTCACTATGGCCTAGAACAGCCACCGTCGTCACCACGACCTAACCCATCATCTGGGTGGGATGAGCCCGCAAATGAAAGAAAGGGTCACCATAAAATAAAAGTATGTATATATATAACCGGTGCGAAAGATTGTACACATAACAATAATTCCACAAACACAAGAGAAAGCTCTTAACCACCAAAGCAATTCCCACCAACGGGTTTATATATATAATGCACACCAAGCCTAATGCAGACTTCTACAACGGGTGTGGTACTATCCAAGCTACCACATGCATAAATTCCGGAATCGTAGGTCCAACCCACTAAAGCCACAAGGGCAGGTGATGCCACACAGACGCTATCACCAGGTGAAAATAGCCACACAGATGCTACCAGCCACACAGATGCTACCAGCCACACAGATGCTGTCAGCCACACAGATGCTGTCACCCCCCTCAAAAGTGTAGCCACACAGATGCTAACACCAGGCGAACATAGCCACACAGATGCTATCGCCAACTAAGAAACGCATATACATAGGGCAGTCACACAGACACCGCCCCGGCGGAGTCACACAGACACATCCGCCCGTGTAGTCCCAACTGACATACACGTTCCATCCATGCTCATGCAACAATTACATATCACACAGATATATGTAAATCAAACACAACGACATACATACATTTCCAACCATATGTATTCTAACAACCTGTTCATACATACATTCTCATAATCATATGTAAACAGCGTAAGTATTTTAAACACGTTCTCATCACGAGAATACATCAACTAGACATGCCGAACACACAGCAAAGCATTACAGCAGAAATCCAAGCATGTCATAACCAGTTGAAAAGACAGAAATAAAGTGATGTCCTTACCTCGGCAATCTCCCGTCAACAACACACGCTCAAACAACACAACGCGCTTCCTAAAACAAGCAGCGTAACAATCAATACATTGTTCTCTAACCACTCGTATTGAAACTACACCAAAACCTCAAAAACCTAAAGGTTCCTAAGGAAAATCCCTCTTTCGGATACCATACCAAAAACTACCGTATTGATCAACCACCATGAGTTATCTGTACTATTTTTAGGACCCAAAACAATTGTCAAAAGTCTTAAATAATTTGAAATGCAAAATGGTCGTTTTCTTGCGTTACAAGTTACGCACTTTCCGAGTACCCGAAAAACTCGTTTCCAATCCCCGCCACTTCCATAAATTAATAAAAAGGGATTAGAAAGTTAAAAATCAAGTTTAGAGATCAGAATCCAAAATTTCAACTCCCAGAGCTCGCCCTGGCGAGTTGGTGGCGAGTGAAGGCAGTGAGGACAGGTCTAGCTCGCTCTGGAGCTCGCCCTGGCGTGTTGTCATGACCTGTGACACTCGCCCTGGCGATCAAACACTCGCCCGGCGAGTTGCACCTGTCATGACAGCAAAAGACAGCAACTCACGCCACCTTTTTCCCCAACCAAACCTAGTTTGATTCTATTAGTTCCCAACATCTCTTCAAGGCACAAAAGCAAACCATTTTCATAAGCAAGCAACACATCTCCGAAAGCATGTTGGTTGCTTCGAGTGCAAGTTATTTGATTTTCATTTCCAAAATCAAAACCAAACCCAAGCACAAGTTTTATTACGGGCCTTAACCGACTTGAAATCATTTTCAAACATGTTTTCTAGGCGAAAAACAACACCACATGTCACAAGAGTTTTAAACCACTTGGACCCCAAAATACCACACAAAACACTTAGTAAATATTTTCATAAACTCCAAAATATTTTTCATCGGATTTTCTAAAACAAAACCATACAACGCATTTCCCTTTTGCCCAAAGGTTCAAAGACAACTTTTCTTTTCAAAACCTTACAACTTAACCACATGTTATTGATCAATACATAAACCAACCGAAACCCTAACTTTTCTCATGAGGTTTCTCACCAACTCATGGAAAACAAAAACAACAAAGCCTAGCATGCTTACTACACCCTCATGAACAACTTTCATGAAACAAGAATCAATTCCTAACATTTTCATCTCATGAACATAATCTAAAACTCATAACTCCAAGAGTTTTAACCAACCAAAATGAAAAGGAAAAGGGTGGTTACCTTAAGCAACTGATTCTCTACAACTATTCCACAAAGCTCCCAAGCTTGAAATGGACACAAATGGTGAAGAATGGGAAATTTGTGAAGTTGAGAAAGTAATGGAGTTTTCACGTGGAAGAGAGAAAGAATGGAGTGAATATGTGATGTTTTCTAAGTGACCAAAGTCACCAAACCTCCTTACTATGACAAAGGCTCTTGATAGCCAATCCACCATTGGATCAAAGTCAAAAGTCCAAGCTTAAACCCTAGCCATTGGATCAATTTGCTTTATGGATAATCACAAGATTTAATCCAATCTCCCATAACAAGTCACGTACTCAGCTCTCGCGCAACGCGACGAACGTAAATCGCAAAAACAGAAAACCTACGGAAAGAACGTCTAACGTTTAACAATTCCAAAACTTATCGCCGAATCTTTTTCCGCGACTGTAATTTTCTTCCACACCTTGGAAAATTATTCTCAGGACATATCCGAACTCACGCAGATATATGAAACTTCCATCCGAAACCTCACTTAAAACAGACGCAGTAAAATTTTACGACAACGGGTAAAATCCTACTCGTTTTTCCAAAAACAAGAATAATTCAAAACTCGGATTTCTGACTCCACAGAAATCTCCTCATACTTAAAAGAGGATCACGACCCGAAAGTCTGTGCCTTTCCAGCGCACGAGCACAAAACAGGCTCCGTTTCAGCAAAAATCTCATTAATGCGACGATACTCACACAAACCGCTTCTACTAAAAACCCTAAAACTTAGCCGACGCTAAAGTTCCTTAGGAAAACCGCACAGTAAAATCTTGGGTCTTACAGGTGGAGATACATGGGGCACAAGTTATGTTTATGCACCGTGCATAAATACCCAAAATTCTTAGCGCACCCTTCAAATTTCTAGTGCACCCCCAGATTGCTTAGCGCAACCCCTAGATCTTTAGGGAGTGCGCTAGAAATCTGGAGGGTGCGCTAAGCAATATGGGGTGTGTGCTAAGCAATCTGGACGGTGCATTAAGCAATTTTCATTATTTATGCACGGTGCATAAGGAAAAAACTTATGCACCATAACCACTCCCATGCATGGGTTTGGTAGAGGTGGTTAGGGGCAGATCCAGAGCGAAGGAAAGCAGTTACAAAATCGGAATGAAAGAGGTGAGATGGGTCGAGAGAAGATGGAATAAGAGATTCTCTAAGAAAATGTTTATGTGTTTACTCTTTTTTTTTCTAATGCATTTAGACCTTTAAATATATCTAATTAATGGTATATAAAAATGGTACGTCCAGTGAACCACTTGTTTGACGGTTCACCCTAGATGCCACCCTATTTTATATATCTTATTAACATGCAAATAGTTTATTATATGAACAATTCTAATATAGACTACTTCTTTAAGTGGTTTATGTTGGACCAGTAATGAATAATATTATAACGAATATAAATTTTATAAAATCTATCATTAAATTGAAAGTTTATATCATATAGATCATCCA
The DNA here is from genome assembly GCA_030408175.1 of Trifolium repens. Taxonomy (NCBI): domain Eukaryota; kingdom Viridiplantae; phylum Streptophyta; class Magnoliopsida; order Fabales; family Fabaceae; genus Trifolium; species Trifolium repens. Next base: position 30,729,205 of record CP125845.1, on the reverse strand, counting down.
TAAAAAAAATTAGAAAATTGAAAATCATTTGATATTTATTGAAATCTATAAAGATTAACGATATTAAATAAAAATCCATAAACCATTAATTTTGATAGGTCTCAATAACATATCAAATGATTTTCAATTTTTCTAAATTTTTTTGTGGATAACCTATACGATATAAACTTTCAATCCAACGATTCATTTTGTAAAATTCGTATTTGTTATAACAATATTGATCACTTGTTAATAATGACCACAAAAATCTACCGATCACAACTAAATTCAACCAACAATTAAAAACTAACTAAATATAAATTATCAAAATATATAAAAGCAATTACATAAAAGTTATAATAATATATATATTTGAGTTAATTTATGAACTAAATAAGTCAAATTATATATAGTTCAAATTCAACTCATTTAATTAACAAATTTTATTTTTATCTTAAATTCAATTAATTTGATTCACAATCAAATTAAACAAATTATTACCTCCGTCCTATTTTATTAGAGCCATTTTGACTAAATTGCACTATTCACTTATCATGTTTTGACCATATTTTTTTAATATAAGCATGTAAGATTTTGTTTGATTTGTTTTGATGAGTATTTTCAAAATATCCAATTTTTATAATTTTTACTAATAGAGAATTAAAAATATTAGAGATCAAAATTGTGTGTTGGTATACACGCAATAGTCAAACTAGTTCTTTTTTTTTTTTTTGAGATGTCAAACTAGTTCTTATATTTTGCAACATACGTAGTAATTATAATCGAGTTTTATAAATTATATTCAAATCCACAGTCCCTCGAAAAGATTGAGGAAGCACTTGATTGTTTGTTGGGTTTGAGAATTTCTTTTTGTGGGATAGCTGCTAAGGAGACATGTGGTGATGATCAGTGGCGGAACCAAGGGGATGGCTGAGGGTGGCCTCAGCCACCCCCGGAAAAATAAAAAATTACTAGTATACCCTTGATATTTTTATTATAAAATTACAAAGGTATGTTACATATATTAATTTCAGCGAAAACTAACACTGTAGAATTGTGGCCGAGTGGTATAAGTAGCACCCCATCTTCCACATGGTCCCGTGTTCGATTCCTGGAGGGGGCGTTTTCTGTTATTTTCTTTGTTTTTTTTTAAAGAAAATCAATACTTTGGTGACAAAATGCAATTTAATCATTTTTTTTTTAAAGTAAAAGGAGAGCAGTGGAAACCCTCTGCCCTATCCCAAATAGATTAAACATAAAATAAGGATATTACAAAGAAAACTGGGGGGACATCAACCTGACCCACTATACCACACAAAAATGTAGCAAACAAAGATAAAACAATTAAAAACAACTACAAGTGGTTATGGAGCCAACCTTAAAAGGTGAAAACACCAAAGCAAACACAAACTCATCGGACACTATCCAGCGAACCCGTGAACGGGCGCGAAACCAAATAGCAAAAAAAGTGATAAATGAGCGTTTGCTAAGGTATGAAACTGGCAGATAAATCTGACCGCCAACACGGAAGCAGATTCTCAAGCCAACAACTTACTGCAACGATCAACGGCAACAAGTGGCCATCAACGATCTGAAACGCAACAAGCATCAAGAACGCGAAGCCATAACTCTTTCGAGTGAATCAACAAAGTCCAGTATTAAGTAACTCAAAACTGGAACAAAGTAAAGATAGAACCAACGAGGAAGGTGCGCCCAAATCCAGCAGAACCAGAACTGTCCACCCCCTTGTTACAAGAACCACACAGACCCACACGGCCGCCGGAACAGCTACCACCAGAAACTCAGATCAAAAGCAACCAGATCGGTAGCAACCCAAACGAACACAGTAGATCTACCATTAAAACACAACGAATCTGACGCCGAGAAGAATCGAGCGTTGAACCCGCCGTGTGAACAACAACCAACGCCGACGGCGCCGGTGGAAAACAACCCCGGAGGGTTCGAAGACCCCGAAAAGGGTTTTAAAGAGCCCCGCGGCGAAAACAGCACCAACTTTACCGACACCAACAGAAAGAACCACCGTGTACCAAGCAACGTCGACGAACCAACCAGTAACGACGAAGGAGGTTTAAACACAGCAAATCACACCGGAAAGAAGATCTGAAACCAACACGGCGGAGAAGAAACAGTGATGCGAAGGAAGACCTCGTCGCACCACCACCCTTCTAAGCTACATCTTGAAAAAGCTGAAGATTGGATTGACGGGAGGTGAGGCGGTGACAAAATTAGAGAGAGATCAGAGCAAGCTGGAGTTCTTCAAAAGCTGAATCTGCGAAATGCAATTTAATCATTGATAATAGTTTAAAGTAAATTATTGATAATTTCAAATCACTTAGCACACGTAGAATATTATTTTGGATATGCAATTTAATATTTTTATGATTAAATTTGTACTTTTTATTATTTAAATTTTTGTATAAAATATAATTTTTTGTTTAGTTTCTATATTATAATTATAATTTTTTAACGGCCCTCCGAAATTTTATTTCCTGGTTCCGCCACTGGTGATGATGCATGGCAAACCTTATTCTCCAATTGCCAAAATTATTCTCCAATTGCCGAATGGGTCGGTGGCCAATTTTTCATTCTTTCTTTTTAAAGTAATATGGTTTCTTGTTTCGCAGCATACAATATGACACATCTTCTAGTGAACAAATAATGGGAGTGATAATTATATTGATTGTATAAATAATAAGTGTAATTCTTTAGATACAAAAGTTGTGAACCTTTTACAATGAATTGGAGTTCCCTATTTATAGACTTTTAATTTCTAACTGCCACCATGAGTAACTCCTGATCATGGAGGTTTTTGTCGTACCGTCGTGGTACTATCATGGTGGGAGTGGGTGGTTAACTTCCACTCCACCATGTCATTCTGATGATAGTGGGTGGTTACTTCTCTCGTACAATAGATCATAGAGGCGGTTCCATATATGAGCGGTTGCTCCTTCTGGCGAAGGTGACACCCTCAGGGTCTGGCGCCTTCTTCTTTCGTTTCCTGCTAAATCTTTTATTTGAATTACATGGGTTGGAAAATTGGGCTAACTTGCTATTGAGTCTATGCTATTCATTTTTGGGCCGTAGTCCAGTCCACAGCCCCCCAAGCATGAGGCTCAAAGAGGAGAAGTGGTGATAGTGGTAGGACGTGGGGAAATAATCGTCCCCTACTTCGTCTTTCTTGCATAATAAATTCTATAAATAATCCTGTTTGCAGCGTTGATTTCCATTCATCTTTGCATTAACCCTGCCTTTCTTTTCAGTTAAGTCGCGGTTGCGGATGAAGTTTATTTTGTGAAATCTATTTCCATTACACCTTGCCTCGCCTTGGGCGTGCTTGCCTCTTTGACATCATCTCATCGTCGATCATTGGCGATGTGGCACTGCTCTGCATCGCCCCCTCTTTTGTTGGCTCGTACTTCTGTCTTTTTGCTGCATATTAATTTTGTGTTTCCCTTCGGTATTTTTGACAATCTTTAAAGACTATTCAATTCATATAGTAGTGAGAATCAGGGTAAAGCATAGACAACAGAAGAGTGACCAGATTCATATGCAATAATATGGACTCATCCATGGTGACTTTTATATACTTCGATTATAGAAATAAACAGATAAAATGATTAATTTCATCAAGGCGAGTTAGAATGATATCACTTGGGTTATGTTAAAATACTGGTGCCATAGAGAGGATAGTGGGTGGACTCGCCCTAGAAAAGGTAATGTGTTCGTGGAGACATGGTGGCGTTTTCTTTTTCAGAGTGACCATGGGCGGCTTAACACCATTTGACTACTTTCTTTTTTCTTTTGACAATCACGAGCGACTTGGCGTTCTTTGGGTTTACTTTCCAATCCTTGACTTGAGTTTGTTTTTCGATCAACTTTTATTTATCCCTCCATGAATCAGGCGTGGCTGGATTATGTTACTTTCACAATTTTGACAACCTTTAGTTATTTTTCTTTATATCAGTGTAGGACTGGCCATGACGCCTTGGCAACTATGGAGTTTGCCACGTTTTCTTTTTTCGACAAATACGATCCATTTGGGTGCTATTTGTGTGGTGTCCAAGCATTTCAACTTGATTAATCTTTTTCTGTCAATCACAAGCATCTGGCGAGGAGACAAAGCATTTCAACTTAATTTAATCTTTTTCTGTCAATCACAAGCTCACAGGCGAGGAGGCAAAATATTTCAACTCTAATTTTAATTTTTTCTGTCAATCACAAGCTCACAGGCGAGGAGGCAAAGCATTTCAACTTAATTTAATCTTTTTCTGTCAATCACAAGCTTACTGGCGAGGAGGCAAAGCATTTCAATTCCATTTTTATTTTTTCTGTCAATCAGCCAAGCACACATGCAAGGAGACAAAATATTTCAACTCCATTTTTATTTTTATTTTTGTCAATCAAACAAGCACACAGGCAAAGAGACAAAGTATTTCAACTCCATTTTTATTTTTTCTGTCAATCAAACAAGCACACATGCGAGGAGACAAAGTATTTCAACTCCATTTATATTTTTTCTCATTGTAAATATATGCATCTGTTCCTCATAAACCCAAATTTAGAACAGTGGGCCTCGATAAAAATTGTTCAGATTTACCGCCTTTGCCTTTTGTCCTGGTTCAAGTCTCGGCTTGTGTGCTCAGTTTTCACAAAACAATTACATGATTTTGACAGTGATGATGTCCATGTTTGAACAACGATAAGCGAAGTTGCACCAATAACAGTTCGCAGCGAGACGACGATGTTGGATGGAGACAATGGTTCGGTGAGCTGTTATCTTTAAAATTTCCATAAAAAATTGCTTGTTCCTTGTGCTTTTTTGATCTCCTTTTAGAACAGTGTCGCGCTCAAAGTATTGTGAACACATAAGAAAAATACAGACAATGTTAAAAATTGGTGTTAAAGATATATAAGGGACATGATTGTGCATTATTCTAAATCCTAATAAAGACATGATCGCATCGAATTTTATATGTATATATATCTGCCTGTGCAAAAATTAGCTTTTCATCCTCTAAAGTATCTGATTAAGAAATTTATATATCTATTTATTTCAACACGTTTTTTATTACTCCATTTGCACCTAAAATATAGAAGTTGGGTGTTAACTGTTAAGTATTCCTAATTGTGCATCAATTTAACACTTTTCCTAAGACTTGCTGCTTATTGATGATAACATAAGGTATTGCCATAATATGTGGAAGTGGAACGGTTCAGTTAGTCTGTCAAATAGCATCATGTTTACTTTTGGATATAGTAAAGAACAAAGTAGTGGAGAAAAGAAAATTATCATATTGCAGTGAAAATATCAAAGAAAACTACTTCTGCCAAATGGGGGAGGTAACCAGAAAGACATAAGGTAATTATTAATTTACTTTTGTAAGGTCGGCTGATACACTAAACACAATTAGCTATTGACACAAACAGTTTAATATTGATCAACTCATCTCAATTCTCAAGTATAAAGAAATAACAAAATCAACCGAAGGGCAAGAGCAAATTAGGCTATAGGTTAATTCACAAATTCTATCCCCTTTCATCCAAGTAGTAGATTTGAGATATATGAAAGCACTTTTATTATATAATTATGATGACACCAGAGTTAAAAACAACCGAAGTTGGACTGATAACTAGTTTAGTAGTCCATAAATTCAAATTATCAAAACAATCAACTAAACAAAAACACGGACACAGATACGATAGTAATTCTTCATAAAATATTGAATAAATAAATATGATAATATTTTGCTTTTCCCATCTTTAAAATATTAATTTGATGAAACAATTGAACCTGGGTGAAGAGGAGAAACTTTTTGTTTTCTTGTTACTGCTGCGTATCTCCTTCTCTCATGACCCTCCTACTAGATGGTTGTTGGGAGCCTCAGTGAAGATGATGGAGCAAGGACGCCAATTGAACTGTCGCGGTCGGAAGTTGCTAGCCATTGACACTAAGATATTGAGCGATTGTGTTGGTGGGATTCTTTGATGACGATCATTGCTGTTAAATGTGGTGGCCGGGGAAAAGTTTACGGCAGCCCCACGGTGGACGCCAAAATGTTCTAGTGAACAAATAATGGGGGTGATAATTGTATTGATTGTATAAATGATAAGTGTAATTCTTTAGATACAAAAGTTGTGAACCTTTTACAATGAATTTGAGTTCCATATTTATAGACTTTTAATTTCTAACTGCCACCATGAGTAACTCTTGATCATGGAGGTTTTTGTCGTGCCTTTGTGGTACTATCATAGTGGGAGTGGGTGGTTAACTCCCCCTCCACCATGTCATTGTGATGATAGTGGGTGGTTACTTGTCTCGTACAATAGATCATGGAGGCGGTTCCATATATGAGCGGTTTCTCCTTCTGGCGAAGGTGACGCCCTCAGGGTCTGGCGCCTTCTTCTTGAAGGTTAGAAAAACACAAGAAGGGGGGTTGAATTGTGTTTTGGTAGTTTAAAAATTTCTTCTAAGTTAGACAACTTATCAGATTTTGCAGTGGATAAAAGATAACACAAATCACACACACAAGAGTAAGAGCAAGAGAGAAAGAGAGAGACAGAGATTTATACTGGTTCCCCTCACAAATCGAGAGTACTCCAGTCCCCTTGCACTTCCAAGGGAGTTCACTATAATCACAAAAGATTACACTTGCTCAAGCACACAGGCAAGAGACTTCCTATGCTCAAGCACACAAGCAAGAGACTTCAAACAACTTACAAAAAGAATAACAAAGTGTATGAACACTTGACACAAAAATCAATGTTCAAAGAATATAAATACAACTCTAAAGCAAGACTTAACTTAGAATTCTAACAAAAGAAAACTAAGGCTCAGCTACTGTAATGATCAGAAGCTGAAGCTTGAGTCTTGGATGTTCAAATGAGTTCAAGTTGTATTCAAGTTGTTTTTGTGCTTTAGATGATTTTGACAGAGTAACAGCTCGTTTCAAATTGTTCAAATGTGTGTACACAAAAACTTCAATTCATCTCCTATTTATAGTGGAAGGTGGAGCGTATGAATTGAATCCGTTAAAGTGAGTGAATAGCCAGCTGGAGATCGTACGCTTCCTTCACATGGTATTTTAACCAAATCAAGTAACCTTAGTACAATTCCATTCTTGTGAGAGAAGATTCGCCCATATCAGGTAATAAGTTCGTACAATAGTACTAACGTCATTGTCGCTGAGAATAAGGTTGATTCTCCAATTTGAATTGTCAGAAGATGATGAATTCTAATCATTGTAGTAGAGAATGTTCTTCTGACAAAATGGCTAACACTGCTCTTATCAGAATCTGGTGTCTTCTCACACAGCTTCTGATGGGTAGCTTCTGAAATGTAGCTTCTGATGAGTCTTTAACTTGTATCTTCTGATGATTAGCTTCCAATCAGAATTTGCTTGTAACGTTTCAGAGCTTCTGTTGTACTCATAGTATACATAAAATTTTAGCTTATATATCTGCACACTTAGAGTAAATTATCAGTGTACCCTATTGTATATTAATACTCTTGTTATCATCAAAACTCAATTTGGTCATGTCAGAACACTACTACAGAAAAGGGATTTAACATCGGGCCAATATGACATTTTACATCGGGTCATGGTCCGATGTAAAGCCCATTGATGTCATAAGTCTGACACATTTCACATCGGTTGGCCACCCGATGTGAAAACTAAGTTATCACATGCGTTATTAAATATATCCGATGTGAAATCTTACCTTTAATTTTATTTTATTAAAAACAAATGTATATATCACATCGGGTTCCCCTTTATGCCGATGTTAAAAGCCATGATATCACTTCGGTGCTGTAGTAAAACCGATGTGAAATCCTTTCCTTTTTCTTTTTTTTCGTTTTTGGCACATAATTTATCATAAACAGAGTACCTAAATTTTTTTCCATATCATCACACAAACCACAATTTGGTACCTAATTTTTTTCCATATCATCGCACAGACCACAAACATATATATAACTCTAATAATAATTGTTCGAAACTCAATTATCATTGCAACAAAATAATAGCTAGCAAAGGTTATAAGATTTCTACAAACACAAGTGATTTAAAATTTCACCAGAATCACATCCAACTGAAGCAATACTAAATTAAGTCCTCCCTAATACAAAAAGCAAACAACATGCATGGTTTACACACAAGACCAATGCAACACAAAAGGTAAAAGAACATTAATTCTCCATAAAAACAGCACCAATTGTGATAACAGCAGGGAGGAAAGCAAAAATGCAGATGCCACTATCAAATGTCTGCTATAGCTCAACAAAACAGCACCAAACCACACCAGCAGCACCTAAAAACCAGAAAACACAGCACAGTCTAGGAATTAAAACATTTCTTTCCTTAAGCCTTGTGCTTTGCAAATAGCAATATAGTAGCCTCATGCATGGTTTAATGACAGTCTAAGATATATAGACATAAATTGCAATTTACTAATTCACAATTGCAATTTAATCACGACACATAAATTACATTACCTATATAACTCAAATCGGACATATATAGACAATTTAATATAACTCACCAGATAAATCTTAATCTCCATATAACTCCAGAAACATGTTGCCCAACGGAGTCGCAAATCATACAATTCATCATTTGTTAACATTTATGGGTCATTAAATATCTACAATAAATAAATAACAATATAAAGTTATTCTTTGAAAATACACATTAAGTTAAATAATGTCCAAACATATTTTCATTACCTCCACCCAAGAATCAGTTATATTAGCAGAGACAATGTCCAACATATTTTTCATTACATAGTATCCACAGTCGTTCGAGTTAGGTTGTCGCCTCGTCTACAAATGAAATGCATAATTATAGTAAATACTTATCAAAAAAGTAACTCAGTTAAAATTTACACCACACTTACTTTGGGATAAAGCCAATTAGATGAGTCATGATTTCTTTCCTATTGCGTTTTGGTTCTTGATTTCCACAATGAACACAGGGACATAGAATAAGCACAGGAGGTCTTTTTTCAGCATTACTTTTAGGAGGAGGAAGATCTTTTTCAATATTACTTTCAGCAAACTCTAGAAATTCTATCACTCCTTGTTTGTACTCAGAACTTAATCGATTAGCTCTCATCCAACTACGATCCATACCTATATTCCAAAATTAATGCATTATAAGTTAAAGCATTGTCACTCCTACAAAGTTAAGTGACTAGAAACTATTCAAGGACAAGATATCCTACAAAGGAACATGCTTGAGCCATAACTAAATTGCCAAAACAACTATGTGGACACATATAAATCACTAGTTCCGGAAAGCGATTCCACATCCGGTAAAAAGTACATTTCACATTATTGTGAGGTTGAGAATTAAGTAGAGTAACATTTAAATGTGGATGAAGCTTTTTTAGATTTAATATATATATATATATATATATATATATATATATATATATATATATATATATATATATATATATATATATATATATATATATATATATGGTGAAAGGAAGAGTAAGTGAGGTTACTTTTACCTATATTGGAGGTATTACTATTAGGCGTTAACAAAAATTTAGTTATGACAAAAGGTTGGAGGTATTACTATTAGGCGTTAACATTATATAAACTTGACAGACACACATTAAACGTTAAAATCCATCACATTCAACACAAAGAAATATAAACTAAGAAATAGAAAGAAAAATAAAAACAGAAACTATGAAATAGAAACTGTGTAATTGAATCTGTACCTTGCAAAATAGAGACTGACTTTGAACTTGGTGAATGAGCTTCGTGAAAGAGATTCGCGTTTAAGGTTTTCTGCCCTGATCTAATAAAATAAACAACGCAATAAGAATCAAAATTCATAACATATTAGTTATTCATAAAGAGAGGAATAAGAATTGTTTGTTACTTATTCATAAAGAGAGGAATAAGAATCAAGTTTCATATGAGTTATCATATCAATATTTAACAATTCAATGTAGTATGATGAATACAAAATTACTTACTTTATAACAAATTCAATGTATCAGCATCTACGTAATACCCTGCTTGGTGGATCTAATCCCGTACCTAGAAAATTGCAGCACACAAATATGGTATAAAACTAATCAGCACCTTGCTTTTCACATCAAAATATTTACAAGTGTCCAACAAAAATAGAATTATAACAATATCCAAAGCTAGGCCATAGAACTATTCAAGATAAATTGTTCAAGCATCATGAGGAAGATGCCACAGAAAAAGTTCAAATACAAACACATGCAGCAGACCTGACATATACAAACTGGTTCAATGATTTGATGATGCAAACAACCTAAGCAATTGCATCTGCTACATGGAGTAATAGAGTGCAATTTGAAAAGAGATGGCATAGGATGCCCAAAAATTATACCTATGATGCTACAAGGGAAAAGATAAATCCAAAAAGAAAAGGGAACGGAAATAAAACCAGCAAAGCAGAAATAAAACACACAACAGCAGCACATAACCAAGGCACTGTGCAGCAAAACAACGTCAAAACAGGCAACAGTACTCGCAACACAAAACCGAGGCACAGTGCAGCCAAAACAACACCAAAACAGGCAGCAGCACAACCAAAAACATAAATGCTATAGTGTCATATCAAAACAACTATTTTATCATAGAGTAGTGCTAGATGGCACGAGGCTTATGCACGACCATTGCACGACAAATTCAAACGGCATGCAATTTGATTTGTTATTGGTGTTTTCATAGTTTATAATTGGGTTTGTCATCTATGTATACATACACAAACATCTATGATATATCTAAACACTTAGTATCATACAATCTAAGAAGACCATTACGGTGGGTGATACAACTTTGGCTTGTTCATCATTTTACAGATTTCACAAAGTTTCACAATCAATTTTCTTACAGATTTCTCATATGTCAGACACAAAGTTCATCATTTTGACTCAAATAAAAATTAAAATGAAAATACAAAAAGCTACTTACCTAGGGTTTGAGAGACTGTCGTTGTTGTTGTTGTTGAATCTAGATGAACACAAATCTGTCGTTGTTGTTGAATCAACCTCACGAACCTAAAGCAAGAGACATTGAGAGACTCAATTTCGTGAATGAGAGAGACGATTGAGAGACGATGCGAAATCGCGGTGAGGGTTTGGTGAGGATTGAGAGAAACAAGAGAGGGTCGCGGTGAGGATTGAGAGACAATTTTGGTGAGGGTCGGTGAGGATTGAGAGAGAAAGAGTGACTGAGTGAGAATTTTGGTTAGGGTTCTTCGCGTGAGAGAGAAAGAGTGATTTTGCACAAGAGTGGGTGACTGAGTGATTGGATCGGATTTGGAAAAGATGATATTTGGGAAAGAAGGATTTTACATCGGTGGAACCTTGGACATATGTAAAACCCTTATAATCTATTTTCCTGTTAATTACAGGATTGCCACCGTGTCCCTTTTCACATATGATATATCAATACCTGATGTAAAAAGCCTAAACCAAATGTATATTTTGTAGTAGTGGAACCTCTTTTGTTCCAACAATCTCCCCCTTTTTGATTGATGACAAACCAAGTATTAATTTACAATGGTTGTTGATTTAATTTATCATGCTTCTCTCAGGTTTATGAGTTTTGCAAGCTCCCCCTGACTTCAGCAATGATTAATTAAAACAGTGTAAAAATTATTATTTGAATTCTAAACTAAGCTTATACACTAGACTCTCAGAGGCTAGGTTTGCAAGCTCTCCCCCTAAGTCTGATACCCATAAGAGAAAATTGCACTCTTCTCTTGTACGTACCATGTATAAGAAGTTCAAATTTCAAATAGAAATTTTCCTTAATAAATAAATTAGTAAGATCAAATAAAGTGACCACTGAAAAATATTAATTTGGCATTTTGGCTTCAGGTAGTGTTCTATAAATTAATTTACTCTTACTCCCCCTTTTGTCATTAAGCAAAAAAAGTAAAAACAGAACATTAATGAATGACAAGTTTAAAAAATTAGTCAAAATATAGAGTTTCAAAACAGTCAGGTCAAACGAAAAGTGGTTACAACTATATCAATTAAATGATTTGTCGTAAAACCATAAAGTTGTCTGTTTTGAAGAACTATATAAGGACCATAGATCTTTGTCATTTCACTCAACACTTCCATTGTATTGTTAAAAATACCGAGATGGATAAGGATAGAAGAGTGACCAAAAGCAATAAGTCACAGGAGAAGAAGAAGAAGAAGATGAAGATTCAACAAAGTTCAGAAGCTAAGAAGAATCCTCAGAAGATGAAAGGATCAACTTCTGCTCCTGTCAGAGGCAACTATCAAACAAGATCCAAGACAAGACAATCAGAAACTTTATCTGAGTCAGAATCTGACTGGGATTCTGACTGGGATTCTGACTGGAAGGAATTCTTAAGTACATATGTTCCACCCAAAGAAGATAACTCGTCTTCTTCTTTTGGTTCCAATCAACTAGATTTAGGACTAGTTGTTTCTGATGAGATCGAAGAGAAAAGTTGGATTAGAACTTATGTAGTCAACAATTTCTTTTGAATAAAACTCTGTATTTTGGTTTTGATATCTTAGTTTGATATTTGACTCTAAAAACATGTGTTTGATGAAATAAATAAATAAGTAAATAAATTAATAAATTACAGAAGACAAAACACACATAGAATAAATAACAAAATACTTTATAAAAACTTTAATAAAAGGATCCAACAGAACATTGTTATAAATAAACATTACAAAAGAAACAAATAAAAGTGCATAAGGATCCTAAGGTTGAGGAGGAGGAGGAGGAGGAGGAGGAGGTAATCTTGCTTCAATGCTCTGAAGAGTAGCAAACATCTGTTTCAACAAGACTGAGTGTTCAGAGACTGTTTGCCTCAGAACATCCTGATCTTCCCTCATCTGTAGGCAAAATCTGCTAGCCTAGCCTGTTCAGCAGCTATTCTAGCTTCCTCTGCTAGTCTTGCTTGCTCTCTTTCTTCAGCCTCTTTCCTTTCCTTTTCAATCCCCTCATCTTCCAATCTCTTCCTTTCACGCTCTTCATCTTCTTTCTTCTCTTTTCCAGCCTCTCAGCTTCTAATCTTGCCAGTTCCTTCCTAAATTCAAGATCCTTCTTATAAGCTGTTCTGACAGCTTCAAGCATATCATGAAGACCACTTTGCATAATATCACATTCTTGATCAATATGAGCAGATTCAAGAGACATTTTAGGAATAGCAATGTTAAGCCTCATAATATTTTTGTTAACAGCTTGCAGTAAAAGTTCAATGTCATGTTGAGTGATGTTAATGGGTTAGTTTAGGATCTTGGCAGGTAGGTGAGGAAGGACATAGATACACTCATGATAATAATCATTAACGATGTTATTGAAAGCAGAAGAGTGGGAAGGTGATTTGTCAGCTTGTTCTAACTCCAAGGTTCTAGAAATTTCTTGGAGGTGTTGGTTGTGTGGTTGGTTTAAAATGAGGGTATTATCCTGTTAGCCCATATTTTTACTAAGTTAAAAATATGTTCTAAAGGCATGACTGAAAATAATAAATATAATTCCATTTAATTATTTTACTATTTTTAAAAGTCATTAAAGAGGTTTGGTTTTCAGAGCCAATAAATTTAATGAATAATCATGCATGAACATATCATTAAATGTTCTATCTGGAGCATTAGTCTTAACATTGTTTTCTTCAGGGTTCTTTCGACTTGGTCGAAATGTCTGTAAGGTCGAAGCGTTCGCTGTGCAGAAGAAAAGTGTGGACTTAGCAAAATATTCAAGAGAAGCATTGCTATTTCGACTTCGATGGATACAACGGCTAAATCAAAGGATAAAGGAGAATTCAAATTCAAAATACGTGTCAAGACACGCGTCCTCTCTTTAGTTAACTTAAACGTTATTAGCAGTTAGGAATTAGTGTCTATAAATAGTTTAGTTATGTGATCGAGCAAAGGGTCACAATCATTATACAAAAATCCTTACAAAACTCAAAGTACCCATGTCAACGCGAGAAACGAGTTCGAAAGGGAAAATGTATGCAATGTGTACCACTTACTTTTCTATAAACATTTACCTTTGAATGCAAATTTACAGTTCTTTCATTTTAATTCGAATTGTTTTTATTTCGACTCAATCTCCCTTTCTGTTTATTCCTTAGAATAAACATTCTTTATTGCAATTCAAGTTACATAAAAATCACATTTAAAGCATAAGAACAATGATGAACACTAATTATTTTGGAAATATAAACAAAAAGCACTATGTCCCGAGATTTACTAGTTGATCTCTCTTGTAATAACTCAAACTAGCGTTGTTTACCAAATTTCACAGTAAACAAATTGGCACGCCCAGTGGGACTGTGTGCTTTACGTTTAAATTTTCTTTAAAAAACTTTTTTAGTGGAAGTTAGTTTGTTCTGTATTCTAGTTTGTTTCCAGAAGTTTTGTATAGTGTATGCTTTTAAGAAACGGGAAGTCTCTCCCTGAAATGGTTAGACCACCACCCAGAAATACAAGACCAAATATGGAAAATCCAACTGGAAACAATAATAACAGTGGTTCGAATCCATCAACCACTTCGATTGTCTCAGAGGCCATAACCTCTCCTGTAATCAGTGAGGCTATGACCAATGTGATAGGGGCAACGGTATCTGCCCCAACATCTTCTGTAATAAATGCCACAATGGCAATACCATCATCCACAATGGCGTCTTCAACAACCACATAACCCATTTTGACTTTGGTTCATAACATGGAGAATAGTTTTTCCCCAAATCGGTCAAATATTAATGGGGGTGGTGCAAGTTCGTCCACGTTTCATTTGCCCTTCTCCCAATTCATGGGTCAAGGCACTAACAGGAATTACCAATATGGTATGCCTACTACTATGATGCAGGGTTTACAAACGGGTTCCTCGTTATTTTCAGAGGCAGCACCAGGCGCGTTTGTCCCTAATAATCAAACAGTTTCTGGTTCTGCAACTCGAAACAACATGCCTGCATTGACTAATACTGCCTTGATGGCTATGAGGCAACAAATGGATGATAGTAATCATGATATGGTTAATATGTTAACACAACAGATTGGTACAGTGTTTAATCCTTTAATTCAAAATACTAACCAAAGTTACCAAGTATTAGCCACACAGATGAGAAGAATTGCTGATTTCTTTGGGGCTCCTCAAGTCCCTAATCAACAAGTTCCCCAAATTCAAAATGTAGTGCCTCTGCAAATTGCACAAACGCCAAACAATGCCATGGTGCCTGCACAGATTAACTTGGCTAATCCTGTAAACCAAGCCCAACAACCTGCACCAGTGGTCGAACCACAAGTGCAGCCTCAGGCACAACCACAGGTTTTGCCCCAAGTCGAACCAAATCCTGGAATCGTCTTGGTAAATAGGAACCAAAATGCTGACGACGTAGTTAGGAACGTCCAAAATAATAATTTTGCTGGACAAAATAACATAGCAAATTTGGTCGAAACCATCCTGGCACAAAATGGTCTAAATGTAGGTATGCATAGGCCTCATTTTGTCTCTGCCTTATCAGAATATGTGCTTCAAATAGAATTACCAAGGGGTTGGAAAATCCCAAAATTCACCAAATTTGCTGGTGATACTAGTGAATCAACTGTTGAACACATAGCAAGATATTTGACTGAGGCAGGGGATTTAGCGAACAATGAGAATTTAAGGATGAAGTATTTTCCAAATTCTCTAATGAAAAATGCTTTCACATGGTTTACTACTCTTCCCCCACATTCAATTTTCAATTGGACTCAGTTGGAGAGGGTTTTCCATGAACAATTCTACATGGGACAATCTAAAATAAGTCTCAAAGAACTGGCAAGTGTTAGGCGCAAAACTCCTGAGTCTGTGGATGATTATTTGAATAGATTCCGTTTGCTTAAGGCTAGATGCTTTACTCAGGTGCCTGAACATGAATTGGTCGAAATGGCTACTGGTGGCCTAGATTATTCGATCAGAAAGAAATTAGATACTCAACATCTAAGAGATATGGCCCAATTGGCTGATAGGGTTCGACAGGTCGAACGCTTGAAAGCAGAAAAGGCTAGAAATTCTAAGTATCATAAGAAAGAGAAGGTTGCTTATGTCGAAACCCATGACAGTGACCAAGAGTATGATATCTCTTATGAGGATGTTGAACAAGGGGAAATAGACTTGGCAGAATTAAAACCTGGTCCCCTTTATATTTGCAAACTTTTGAAACCTTCAAATGGGAAAAATCCTGTCGAACCAAAAAATGATAAATATGTGTCAAAGACTTACACTTTTGACATAGCAAAATGTGATGAGATTTTTGATTTATTGGTTACTGATGGCCAAATTGTGGTTCCTAAGGGTGTTAAAATACCCCCATTAGATATGAGAAAGAAAAGAGGTTATTGTAAATATCATAATTTTCTTGGACACAGAACCTCACAATGTGTACTTTTCAGGGATTTGGTCCAAAAGGCTTTGAATGAGGGAAGACTCAAGTTTGGTGAAAATCCCAAGGCCATGAAGATTGATGATGAACCTTTGCAGAATGCTGACACACTCTATGCTGAACCATAGGAAATCATGATGGTCGAAGCCATGGAGGTCACAGAAATGCAAACAGAAGAAATCCCTGAAAAGGAGTATTTCGAGAAAATGAAAGTAGTTTATACTCGTGCTGAAGAGGATCTGATTGACTTTATGAACAGGTGCAAACTGGAGAACAAAGGAGTTATGCTTTGTGCCCGTTGCAGTGCTGTTTGTGATAAGGAGGCTACTGAAGGCATTAAGAGGTTTCAACCTGCGACAAATAAGCAGGGGGCAAACCCAAAGCAGTGCCAAGATAAGGGAAAAGGGATCCTGGCTCGACCAAACAACCCTGTCAAAACTGGTCGAAGCCCAACTTTTCGACCTCCTAGTTCGATCCCCCAGGGGCGCTGGATGCACCCGGGAATGATGAGATTCAACAAAGGGGCATTGGAAGTTGGTGGCTCCAGTGGTACCAAACATAACTACTCAGAGGATGCTAACAAATATTCATATAAAAATAACTACAAAGGAAAGCATCCAATGACTAGGACACAATGGCGTAGGTTCCAACGCCAGAAAAAATTGGCTGCAGCAAATGCTCAACCAAGCCAATACAAAGAAGTGGCTAGAAGGCCAGCAAAAGAAATAATCCTTCCCCCAATAGATGATAACAAATTGGAGGATGATGATCTGCTGGATTCTGAGGCAGATTTCGATGTCATATGTGTGGTTTCTATATTGCCATCAGAATATGATGTCCAATCTGAGGTAACTGAGCTCGAAACTGATTTCGACCAGTTAGAAATGGCTGATCCAAAGCCAATGTGCTATTATATCATGAATAATGGCTGTATCGAAGAGCAACAAGCTACATTCGAAAAGCCAGATTTAGGCATAAAAAACCATCTCAAACCTCTCTTCATCAGAGCAAAAGTTGAGGGAGTTGGGGTTAACAAAGTGCTAATTGACGGAGGTGCTGCTGTTAACTTGATGCCTCTATCTATGTTGCCCAAAATTTTCAAATATGACTGTGATTTGTCAGCCCATAACATTGTTTTGTCAAATTATGAAGGCAAGACAGGATACTCTAGGGGGGCAATTCAAGTAGATGTTGCTGTAGGCAGCATAATTCGGCCTACCTTGTTCTTGGTGGTTGAATCCAAAGCAAACTTCAACTTACTGTTAGGAAGAGAGTGGATCCATGGAGTGGGTGCTGTCCCATCTACCCTTCATCATAAGCTAATACTTTGGAGAGAGGATGGTTGCGTCGAGAACATCGAAGCTGGCCAAAATTTTTATATGTCAGAGGTGGATACCATTTCAAAACAAACCTTTGACAAAAACTTGGCAAATATCTCGCCATGCTATGACAGGGAAAGGGCTTTCGAGCCTTTTGATAACGTTATACACTCTGTCAAATTCCACCCAACCCATGGTTTCATATGGGAAAGAGAGGAAATAGATGCTGCTTCCTCAGAAGATGGAGTAATACCACCAACTGGGTGGAATATCTACGAAGACTACTATGACTGAGTCCAATGCTTGGGCCAGGATTACGGCTTATATGGCCGAAACAAAACTAAATACGGCTTTGGAAGCTGATGTTCAACAAAATATGGCTGTAGAAGCCAAAGTCGAAAAGGATGGCGGTCCTGTGCCACAAATTCAAAGGCTTGACTGCATTTATGATGATGAGCCCTTGGGGTTCGAAAGAGATCCGTTAAATGAAACTCCAAAAATGCAAGCACAAGACCCTTTGGAAGAAATAGATATTGGAGATGGCTCATTGAAAAGGCCAACTTATATTAGCGCTAACATCACTCCTAATCTAAAGGAAAAATTGGTGCTACTTCTTAAAGAATTTAGTGATTGTTTTTCTTGGGACTATAATGAAATGCCTGGACTAAGTAGGGAAATGGTCGAATTTAGACTACCAATCAAGGCAGGAAAGAAACCAGTGAAACAATTGCCAAGGAGGTTTGCACTAGAAATTATGTCCAAAATTAAGGAAGAGATCGAAAGGCTGCTGAGGAGTAAATTCATCAGAACTGCCAGGTATGTTGAATGGTTAGCAAATATAGTTCCTGTTATTAAAAAGAATGGTACACTTAGAGTATGCATAGATTTTAGGGACTTAAATAATGCTACACCTAACGATGAGTATGCCATGCCTGTAGCAGAAATGTTAATAGATTCAGCGGCTGGTTTCGAATTTTTAAGCATGTTAGATGGTTATTCTGGTTATAACCAGATTTTCATTGCTGAAGAGGATGTATCTTAAACAGCATTTAGATGCCCTGGTGCTTTAGGCACTTACGAATGGGTTGTTATGCCTTTTGGGTTAAAAAATGCTGGTGTCACTTATCAAAGGGCTATGAATTCTATGTTTCATGATTTTATAGATACATTCATGCAAGTCTATATTGATGATATCATCATTAAATCCTCTTCTGAAGATAGCCATTTGCAATATCTTAGGCAATCTTTTGAAAGAATGAGGAAACATGGATTAAAAATGAATCCATTAAAGTGTGCTTTTTGTGTGCATGCAGGAGATTTCCTTGGTTTTGTGGTGCATAAAAAAGGCATCGAAATAAACCAAAACAAGACAAAGGCCATTTTAGAGACAAAGCCTCTTTCAACCAAGAAACAACTTCAGTCTCTGTTAGGAAAAATTAACTTTCTGAGAAGATTCATTTCGAATCTAAGTGGAAAAGCTCAAGCTTTCTCACCACTACTTCGACTCAAGAAAGATGATCCATTCAAATGGAATGAAGAGCATCAAAAGGCTTTTGATGACATAAAGGATTATTTGATAAAGCCTTCAGTTTTAATGCCTCCTAGCAGAAATAAAACTATGAAGTTGTACATTGCTGCGTCTGATAAGACAATAGGAAGCATGTTGGCTCAAGAAGATGATAATGGCATAGAAAATGCAGCTTATTACCTTAGTAGAGTTTTAGATGATGTAGAAACTAGATATACTGCCATAGAAAAACTTTGTCTTTGTTTGTATTTCTCTTGTACAAAACTTAAGCATTATATAAAGCCTGTTGATGTTTATGTCTATTCTCACTTTGATGTTATTAAGCATATGTTAACCAAACCTATGTTACATAGTAGGATTGGAAAATGGGCATTAGCATTAACTGAATATTCACTTACTTATAAGCCTTTAAGGGCTGTTAAAGGTCAAATTGTGGCTGATTTTATAGTTGATCATTCTTTGGTCGAAATGCCACAAGGATATGTTGATATAGAGCCTTGGATTCTCTATTTCGATGGATCAAAACATAAACATGGAACTGGGATTGGGATCTTAATAATTTCTCCTACTAAAGTTCCAACTAAGTTCAAGTATAAAATAAATGGACTTTGCTCTAATAATGAAGCTGAATATGAAGCCTTGATAACAGGTTTGGAAATATTAAAAGATTTGGGGGCAAAGAACATTAAAATAAGAGGTGATTCTGAACTAGTATTCAAACAACTAACACAAGAATATAAATCTGTTAAAGAACATTTGACAAAATACTTTGTTATGGCTAGTTCTTTACTAGACTGTTTCGATCATGTGGATATTGAACATATACCTCGTTTAGAAAATCAAGAAGCAAATGACTTAGCCCAAATTGCTTCAGGATATAAGATGTCAAAAGAAAAGTTGACACAATTGATCGAAATCAAAGAAAATATGGTCTTGCAAGAACCAATTTCTAAACAATTGTCAATGCCAAAACTTGTGGGGGCAGATTCTATACCACAAGAGGAAATTGAAAATATCCATGATAAGTTTGAAATTTTTGCCATTCACAATCTCTCAGATGGTGATTGGAGAAAGCCTATCGTGAATATCTTAGAAATCCAACAGGAAATGTGGATCGAAAAACAAAATACAGGGCTTCTGAAGGAATTTTGTTAAAATGCCTAAATGAAGCAGAAGCTTACATAGCAATCTCTGATGTTCATAATGGCACGTGTGGTTCTCATCAAGCAGGGCATAAAATGAAATGGTTGTTATTTCGACAAGGCTTATATTGGCCTTCTATGTTAAAAGATTGCATAGAGTATGCCAAGGGTTGCCAAGAATGCCAAAGACATTCAGGAATCCAGCATGTGCCCGCAAGTGAACTACACTCCATAATAAAACGATGGCCCTTTAGGGGTTGGGCTCTAGATTTGATTGGCGAAATTAAACCTGCTTCATCAAAAAATCAACGTTACATTTTAGTTGGAATAGATTTTTTCACAAAATGGATTGAAGCAATTCCATTACCAAATGTTGATCAAGAGGCAGTGATTAAATTTATTCAAAATCATATAATATATAGGTTTGGAATTCCTGAAACAATTACTACAGATCAAGGTTAAGTTTTTACTGGACGAAAGATGCAGGAATTTGCCCAAGAAATTGGCTTTAGGTTATTAACTTCAACACCATACTATGCACAAGCAAATGGTCAAGTTGAAGCAGCCAATAAAATCATTATTAATTTGATAAGAAAACACATAGCCCAAAAACCAAGAAATTGGCATAAGACTTTAGATCAAGTTTTATGGGCTTGTAGAAATTCTCCTAAAGAATCAACTAACACTACTCCATTTCGACTAACTTACGGTCATGATGCTGTATTACCAGTCGAAATACATTTGCAGTCAGCAAGGGTGCAAAGACAAATGGAAATACCTTTGGACCATTATTGGCAGATGATGTCAGATGATTTAGATGAAGAAAGACTTAATGCTTTAGAAGTATTAACAAAACAAAAAGAAAGAGTCTCTAAAGCTTACAATAAGAAAGTTAAGTCTAAATCTTTTAGTGTTGGAGAGTTAGTTTGGAAGGTGATTTTGCCTATGGACAAGAAAGATAGACTCCTAGGCAAGTGGTCCCCAAATTGGGAAGGACCATTTAAAATTGTTCAAGTTTATTCAAATGGTGGTTATGAAATTGAGGAGTTAACTCCTGAAAAACGTACTTTGGGTATAAATGGAAAGTATTTGAAAAAATATAAACCTGTTTTACTCGAAGTAAAAATAAGCGCAGAATAGTACTTAAACATAAAAGCAAAATGGCAATTGCAAATTAAAAGTTGCCACAAATTGGGACTTTGTTCAAAGTTACAAATAAAATCCAAACAGGATTGAATACCAAAAATTGTTCGAAAGGACAAAGAAAATAAGAATAAAAAAAAAACTATAAGCCTTTAGTACAATCAGCATAAATCCTCTTCAAAGTTGCAAGTTCTTTCTCGACCACACGATTGGAGCTCTCCAGAGACATGATTTCTTCAGCAACCACCTCTGCTGCACTGAAAGCTTGAATTCCTTCCCTTCCCTGCGCATCAATCAACTCTTGAGTCGAGGCTTTTGCTTCTTTTTCGATTCGAGCCTTTTCGACTTCCTCTTCAATGATTTTGCGCCTATACTCTACTATCTGGTTCTCCAGGAGTTCAATTTGTTGCTTATAAAAGGCAATATTCTTGTTGCAGTTCTCAACTCCTGGATTGCTCTCGTTGGCTTGGGAAGACAGCCTGTCCACTTCAGCCTGTGCCTTTTGTGCCCTCTCATAAAACATGGCCTGAGCCTGTTGTTGAGTAACCAGCCTTGTGTCATTATCATTCCTTTTCTGCACAGCTTTGGCAAACTGGTCAATGATCGAACCAAGTTGAATGACTTTGCCCAAAGTTGTTTCATCAGTCAAGGGATTGTGCAATTTCTTCAAAAAGGCCAAATGACTGTATGCACAAGCAGGATTCTCTTCGAGCTGCTTTAACACATCCCGTTGCGTGAAGTCAGTGGTGAGTCTCAAAAGCAGTGAATCTTGACGCACCTGTGAATTTATATCAGCGTTCGAAGGAGCAGACTCACTGGTGGTGCGTTCACTCGAAGTGGCAGCTTGGCTTTGTCTCTTGGAAAGTAGTAGTCGAAGAGTTCCTGCAGGGTCAGACTTGTGCATATTAGCAAACTCCTCTTCTTGCACTCCAAGACTTGCAGAGAGCCTAGAGGTCGAAGAAACTGATGCTAAATCTGGACCACCAGCCTCAGCTTCAAGCATGCCTTCAAAATCATGCTGAGATTCTTGTGTCGAACTGGCTTGTCCAGATTTGGAGGAGGTATTGGGGATAGTGTAGTTGATGCTTGAATTGGTTGGCAAAACTTTAGTACTATCACCATCAGTATCCACTCTAGGACATTCTCCTTCATTTGGTCCTTCATTGGAGTTTCCTAGTTCGACCTTTTCATCATCAGCTTTATCTTTGTTTGGTATCTCCTGTGGACTTTGCTGGTTGTGTTCTTGGGGAGTCTCCTCTTTCGATCCGTCCTACAAACACAAAAGAAAGGTCAATTAAAACAATGGAGAATTCGAAGAGAAAATAAAGTTAGAAAAGAAAATGAAATTTACCTCTTTATCTTTGACCTCAGGGTCAGTAAGGGAATCATTTTTCTGCTTAGCATTGGGGGCATCTTGCATAAGAATTGTGCCTTCCTTCTGCACATTATCTTGCTTCCCCTCGTTTGTGGCATTTTGGGTCTTCGACCAATGGTTCTGATTGTGGCAATGGATCTCCTTTGGGCCCAGAATTATCATCTCCTTTAGCATTTGTAGTTTGGTCCTTTTCGACCAGTACTTCATTCTCTTGCACAGGAGTTTCCGTGGGTTTAGGAGTCTCGCCACTATCACTGGAGGTATGAATCTTTAGTGCCTTATGCACTTTAGTTTTCTTAATTGCTGACTTCTCCCTCACAGTGACTTCATGTCCTTTCTCTTCATTTTTCTTCTTTCATCTTTCTCCCCTTGATCCTTCGATAGGGCTTCTTGAGCTTTAGGCTCTTGTTTCTTCTTTTTCTTTTCGATCAGGATTCCCCGGTCCTCATTGGACGCTGGTTCCTCCTTATTCTTTTTCTTGGCAGCTGGGATTTCCCGGTCCTCATTGGACTCTGGTTCCTCCTTTTCCTTCTCTGGCTCTTCATTAACGGAATTTCCCCTTTCACCTCCTTTTCCTGTTTTCTTTTTCTTACAAAGGGGACTTCCTTTTCTGCTTCATCATCCTAAAAAGTAAAGAAAATGGAGGATAAGTAACTTAAGTTAACAAGTTTGAATAAAAGGTGTGTATCAGGGCACAATATTTACTTATGTATCCAGCTCAATGGTCTGCCTCGATTTCTTTGAAGCAGTAGATGCAGTATCAGCGCCTGTATTCCTTTTCCGGCTCTGAAAGTAAAATAACAAGTTAAGTTCGATTGTTGATAATAAGGGTCGAAAAGAAATTTGAAATGTGAATGATGTACCTTGGGTTTTGAGGTTTCAACCTCAGATTTGATCTTTATTCCTGTGGGTTTCTTCACTTCAGTCGAAGTCTTAGAAGATCCAGCATCCTTTTTTATGGCTTTGCCTGAAAAATAATGCAAAGTGGAGATCAGGTTGGTTATTTCACTGTCAAAGATAAAAACCATAGTGTTAATCTAAAAGAAATGAAAGCTAAGTTTTCTTTTACCTCGACCTGAGACAGTAGCCTTTTTTGTAAGAGATGGCACAATGAAACCACTATCCACCATACCCAACATATGCTCCGCCTTGCCAATCGAAAAGCGTGAGTAATAATCATTCCACCAAGCGCTGAAGCCATCAGTACAATAAAATGATGGTTTAAACTCAAATGGTTTGAATGTGTACTCATAGTTCGCTATCATCCTCATGTACTTTTTATAAGTCTTCTCTGTGATCCCTTTGCCCATTACCATTCGATCTGGCGTTTTTGAAAAAAGCTCTTGGGTCTAATCTGAGACTTGCCAAATTGTCTAGCAACACAATTAGGCTGATACCCTACCAAGCCAAATTGGTTCGACTTATCCCCAATCCTGCAGGATAGCACAGTTTGCTCTAGGTAAGCTCTCCACACTTCGTTGACTTCTTCCTCATTTTCAGGATCGAATGCAGGAAAGTCTTCGAGGAACCATGCAGCGCCATATTTACGCTCAACAAAAGGAGCATGGCGTGGTAAGAACTTATCAAAGGTCAAGAACATTTTCATGTGCCTCATGAAAAGTCTTCTGGTGTCTTGATCTAGTGAACGAGGGGCTAACCTTACTAACCTCTGCCCTTCGACCTCTCTTTCATCTACTTCTTTTTGATAGTCAGAAGGGACTATCAATCCAAGCTCAGTTTCAAAAGTGGCATTCAACCACAATTGCAATAGCCACATTGGCCCAGCAATCCCAACAGTGGATCCGTCTTTCGATGCTTTAATAGCATCACTCGCATTTCCCATGGCTTCATAAAGGGTTGCCAGCAACAAACGCCCTAAACTAAAGATTCTGCCCTCATGAATCTGTTGAGCCATTGGAATGAACATCCTTGCAACTTGAAGGGACTTCGAGCAAAAGACAAAATGGGATAACCATAGTGTCAAGAAGGCCACATGTTCCTCATGTGATACTTCTTCTCCTTCTTTACCCATGTTCTCAGCAATATACTTGGAGAAGGTGTTCTCTCCGTAGTTAAGTTCGACCTTATCTCCAGTTTTAGTTGGATCGAAGTGATCACCAGTAGGCCTAAGGCCTGTGATAGCAGCGACATCCAAGAGGGTGAGGGTTAACATTCCACATCTAAATTGGAAAGTGTTCGTGGATTTTTCATAAAAATGAAGGGCTGCTATAAGAAGTTCAGGTTTGTATTTGGGACCGGTTCGACTAAATTGAATCAAAGGGTAAATCCCATAGTTCTCCCAGAAACCCTTAAAATCTTTTTCTACCTTATCCAACCAAGGGATGTAGTCTTTATGTGCAGTATAAGGGGCAGCTCGAAATACCTTAATAGGATTCTTAAGATACCCAAAATTATAAGGATCTGCTTTGAATATCCTAGGCCCACAGGTTACATACTTAGGGAAGAGACCATTTACCTCTTTCGATAGAACTTCTGTGCGTGGTGGATAAGGGCCACAGAAAGCATTAGTATCCTTCTTCAATGAGAAAGGAAACATCAACTGAGCAGTCCAGATCCTTCTTTCAGGTTCACTCCCTACTGGTTCAGGGATAACTTCTTCACCATTCTCTAAGATAAGCAAATCTTTCCACTTCCCAGCAGATGGTATTTCAAAATCTTGATTCGAAGCCATTGATGAACAACGATGAATTTATAAGGGTTTAAAAAGTGAT
Source organism: Trifolium repens (assembly GCA_030408175.1). Taxonomy (NCBI): domain Eukaryota; kingdom Viridiplantae; phylum Streptophyta; class Magnoliopsida; order Fabales; family Fabaceae; genus Trifolium; species Trifolium repens. Next base: position 30,703,548 of record CP125845.1, on the reverse strand, counting down.
TTCTGGGTAAAACCTGAGAAAAGGTTGAGTTTTTCTGGGTAAATTAGCAAGGGATCAACGCGCAATCACTATAAGAATCGTTTAAACGGTTCGGAATCACTGATTTCTTGAAGATTAAAGGTTAATATTGCAGAAAATCAGAAATGATGTTTTCGCAAAGAAGCTCAGAGAATGGAAGTTGGTAAAAAGTGTTTCTTTGTTTACCACTACTATTTATAGGGAAACGTGTCCAGGTTTAAAAAATAAATCAAAAAGAAATTCAATCAGTTTCTTTTTCAACTTCTATGAGCGCCACGTCATCCACTATGCCTAAAATCTAGGAGAAATGATGGATTGTGGGGATCAAGGTGACAGTTATTACTGTGCGTGACACCAGCGCCGTCATTGATAAGAGTGTCAAGCACGTGGGATTAAAATGCCTTTTTCTATTCTCGTTCGAACTACTCGATCGAAAAAGGCATTTTGGGGGCAAATTGTTAGCCCATATTTTTACTAAGTTAAAAATATGTTCTAAAGGCATGACTGAAAATAATAAATATAATTCCATTTAATTATTTTACTATTTTTAAAAGTCATTAAAGAGGTTTGGTTTTCAGAGCCAATAAATTTAATGAATAATCATGCATGAACATATCATTAAATGTTCTATCTGGAGCATTAGTCTTAACATTGTTTTCTTCAGGGTTCTTTCGACTTGGTCGAAATGTCTGTAAGGTCGAAGCGTTCGCTGTGCAGAAGAAAAGTGTGGACTTAGCAAAATTTTCAAGAGAAGCATTGCTATTTCGACTTCGATGGATACAACGGCTAAATCAAAGGATAAAGGAGAATTCAAATTCAAAATACGTGTCAAGACACGCGTCCTCTCTTTAGTTAACTTAAACGTTATTAGCAGTTAGGAATTAGTGTCTATAAATAGTTTAGTTATGTGATCGAGCAAAGGGTCACAATCATTATACAAAAATCCTTACAAAACTCAAAGTACCCATGTCAACGCGAGAAACGAGTTCGAAAGGGAAAATGTATGCAATGTGTACCATTTACTTTTCTGTAAACATTTACCTTTGAATGCAAATTTACAGTTCTTTCATTTTAATTCGAATTGTTTTTATTTCGACTCAATCTCCCTTTCTGTTTATTCCTTAGAATAAACATTCTTTATTGCAATTCAAGTTACATAAAAATCACATTTAAAACATAAGAACAATGATGAACACTAATTATTTTGGAAATATAAACAAAAAGCACTATGTCCCGAGATTTACTAGTTGATCTCTCTTGTAATAACTCAAACTAGCGTTGTTTACCAAATTTCACAGTAAACATATCCATAGCAACATGATGAGATTCATCTGTAGGATCAGGTTTATGAATAATAATGGGAGAGTTTGGTTCAGGGTTTGGTTGTTGTCTAGGTTGTGGTTCAGGTTCTGGTGTGGGTTGATTTTCTGATGGAGTTTTAGTAACTGATGGGGGTGGTGATGCAGGTTTGGATTGATCAGTTTTTGGTTGAGCTACCAGTTTTAAAGTATTTGGGCTAATATAGAAAATGGATTTTTCAGGTGAGGTTATTTTTCGTGGAGAGAGAGTGTGAGGTGGAGGTGTTGCTTCAGAATCTTCATCGTCATTCACCTTGTGAATATTAGATGCATCACATGTTGCTGTAACAGTAGATAATGTATTAGTGTGAGATTCTGATGGTTTATTTTGAGATACTGGTGGTTTTGTTTGAAATTCTGATTGATTAGATGTCGGTTGTAATCCTCTTAAAGATTGCATTTCTGCATAAGAAAGATTCTTTTGATACCTTTTAGGAGGATCAACATCATCAATCAGAGTTTTAAACAGACGGTTTATAGGGACCAAAGGCGGTTGTTTAGAGGTGGATTTGTCAAGGACACTAACATGTACTGAGCCATTAACAATATAATTAGGATACTTACCATTGTCCATATCCTTGTATATCTTCTGAAGCTCCAGAGTCTGTTGAGCATCCTTCTTGGGAAGTTTATCATACATGTCATCAAATTCCTTAGGATCAATAGTGCATTCCCAGCTGTTTTCCTTTTCTTTTTCCTTTTTCTCAAATCCATCCACTAGTCTCAAGTTATCTTCTTCATCATCTTCTTTTTTTTCTTCCTCTGTTACCTCCAAAAGTAACTTCCTTTGCCTCTTATGCTTTCTTGCACCAGTTTTTACTTTAGCGGCCTTAGCTTGACGAGGTCCTAATGGACTCTTCGTAGCTTTTCTCTTTAGAAAACCTCTGGATGCTGTTCCTAGCAGTCTCTTTTGCCTTACTGTTAGGCCCTTCATCTCATCATTTTCTATATCTGCTCCATAATTTTTCTTAAGAAAATCTACATGAGCTTCCACCACATTCTTAGCATCTCTTTCACTGACATGTACCAGATGCCATTCTTCTATACCATCTTCTGTTTCTCTAATCAGCAGGGGATTTTGTGGAGGAACTATCTTGTCATTCTTTATCAACTTTAAGTACCTCAAAGTTGTACTATTGACCATTTGAGCACTAGTTATATAAGTACCCAAACCAGGAAAGAATGGTTTGACAGCATCCAACAAACCACTTTGAGCAAACATGTGACTCAAGAGTCTACCATGATGAATAATCGCTTTCTTAGAGTCTATAGCATCCATAAGTTGAACAAAAATGAGTTTTGCAATATTTACAAGATTGCCTTTACCAACGTGAAACATAAACAGCTTCTGAACCACTGAGACTTGATCAGTACCTCCCAACTTAGGTGCTATACTATCAATGAAGATTTTGTAGATAACCTTGCTGGTAATGGTCAGATCAGTGTTGGATTTTGACTCAGATTCTTTTCCATAAATAAAACGCTGAACATCTGGGTCAACAGAATCTGCTGTCTTGAGATAGATTCCATCAGAGGTTAGCTTCAGAGCCTCGTAGATATGTTCCAATCTGATCGATACTCTTAACCCAGCCACGTAGGATTCGATCTCTATTCGAACGAAGGGTCTTAAACCCATATCTGCAGGAGATTTTCCTCTAAACTCTGGTTTCTCCTTAATCAAACTCTTAACAACATTACTGTAGGATTCTCTTGTGATTATGGAAGCCTTCATCCAAAATTCCTTGACCAACTCAGTGTAATTAGGTCCATTCAGAATATCCAAGTAGTAAGTCAAATCCTGCTTTTCGAACAGTCATTTAACACCAGGAAATCCATTCACTTTGAGACTTTCAAAATCTACTGGTTTCTCAACAACGAACTGAAGTTCTTCGTACTTGTAGGGACGTTGATCTTTTGCAAACTGATTTGGAATGGAGTATTCGATGTCAATCATGCAGGCGTTAACTTTTAGTGAAGAAGAAGCCATTGATGAAGTTAGGGTTTAGGGTTTGCTAGTTTGAGAGAGAAAGAAAATTGCTCTGAGTTTTAGAAGAACAAAAGTGTAGGTAGTGAGAGTGCAAAAAGTGTGAATGTGAACAGTTATGTGTTTAAATAGAAAGTTTCGCGCAAAAACAAGTACAGACACATAGGGGTAGCAGAGTCTTTTACCTATCAAAATAGGGATTAGAACACTAAACATCACTAACCAACTTCTCTAACCAATTACGACAAGACGCGTGTATTAGAAGTTTATTTAAATAACTGACACGTAAGTGGAAGGGAATTGAAACAGTTTTTGTAAACATTTCCACTACGCGCCAGGACCATTCTTTCTTAAGAGATTCTGATAATACATCAGAAGATGTTTTCATCACAACTTCTGATATAGAAGGTTCTGATGACTTCATCTTCTGATTATCATTCGATTTTCATAAAAACAAATTTTACTTCAGAGTTTTAGCTAATCAGAGATTTCCATCATATTCAAATTCTTTTTGATAAAATAAAAACGTTCAACAGCTAGGGGTTTTGTAAAGATATCAGCCCATTGGTTTTCAGTTTCAATGAACTTGAGATCAATTACACCCTTTTGAACATAGTCTCTTATGAAATGATGTTTAATCTCGATATGCTTAGCTCTTGAATGTAAAATAGGATTTTTAGAAAGATGAATGGCTGCAGTATTATCACAATATAAAGGAATGTTGTGACTGCTTATTTGATAATCTTCTAATTGATATTTCATCCAAAGTAGTTGTGTGCAACATTTTGCTGCTGATATGTACTCTGCTTCTGCTTTACTGGCCCATGAAATCAAATTTTCACCAATGAATTGACAATTGCCACTGGTGGATTTTATTTCAATTTTATCACCAGCATAGTCAGCATCACAGAATCCAATCAGCTTGTAGTCATTGGATTTCTGATACAGTAATCCAATGTTACAAGTAGCTTTCAAATACCTAAAGATTCTCTTCACAGCAGTGAAATGAGATTCTCTAGGATCTGATTGAAATCTTGCACATAAGCATACACTGAATAGAATATCAGGTCTTGAGGCAGTTAGATAAAGAAGAGATCCAATCATACCTCTATAGAGCTTCTGATCAACTTTGCTTTCAGAATCTTCTTTTCCTAAACTTGATGTAGGGTGCATTGGAGTGTTCATGGGTTTGCAACCTTCCAAGTTGAATTTCTACAGAAGATCTTTGATATATTTTGATTGATGAATGAAAGTTCCTTTCTTTGTTTGATTTATTTGGATTCCAAGAAAGAACTTCAATTCTCCCATCATGCTCATCTCAAATTCATCCTGCTTAAGCTTAGAAAAATTCTTGCACAAAGTAGCATTAGTTGATCCAAAAATGATATCATCAACATAAATTTGTATGATCAAAATGTCTTTCTTAAGAGTTTTTCTGAATAGTGTATTGTCAACTTGACCTTTTTCAAAACCATTGTTGATTAAGAAGGTACTTAATCTCTCATACCAAGCTCTGGGAGCTTGTTTGAGTCCATAGAGTGACTTCTTGAGTCTGAACACATGGTCTGGATTTGTTACATCTTCAAATCCAGGAGGTTGTTTGACATATACTTCTTCAGAAATGATGCCATTAAGAAATGCACTTTTTACATCCATTTGATAGAGAGTGATATCATTATTAACTGCATATGACAAAAGTAACCTGATTGCTTCCAGTCTAGCTACTGGAGCATATGTTTCTGTAAAGTCAATTCCTTCTAGTTGACTATACCCTTGTGCAACAAGTCTTGCTTTATTTCTGGTTACTTCACCTTGCTCATTTAACTTGTTTCTGTATACCCATTTTGTTCCAATAATATTCTCGTGATTGGGTTTGGGTATCAGATCCCATACATTATTTCTCTTTAATTGATTTAACTCTTCTTCCATGGCAACGATCCAAGCGTCATCTGATAGAGCTTCATTTGTTGTCTTTGGTTCAATCAAATATACTAGTCCAAATAAAGATTCTTCATCTCTGAAGTTTGATCTTGTTTTTCTAGGACTATTCTTATTTCCAAGGATGAGCTCTTCAGGATGTGAAGATTTGTACTTGAAAGTATTTCTTGGTATTTCAGTTGCTTCAGAGTTATCATTATCAGTTTGATGTTCTTGAGGAGTATCATAAGTTGTAGCTTCTATTGACCCAGAGTTTTCTGCAGGCTCTGAGTAGTCATCATAATCTGGAGCTTCATCTTCTGAATCATTAGAACCTGTAATATCTTTAACAGGCTCTGACTTTTCATTGTCAGGCTCTTTATCATCAAACTTTACATGCATAGATTCTTCCACTGTCTTTGTTTCAGAATTATACACTCTGTATAACTTAGAGCGTTCAGAGTATCCAATAAAGATACCCTTACAAGCTTTAGAGTCAAATTTCTTGAGATGAACTTTGTTATTTAGAATGTAACATGTACAACCAAATTGATGAAAATAAGAAATATTGAGTTTTCTTCCTCTAAAGAGTTCATATGTTGTTTTATTCAAAATAGGTCTTATGTAGATTTCGTTTTGAATATAACAAGCAGTGTTAACAACTTCTGCCCAAAAGAATTTTGCTAAATTATTTTCATGCATCATGGTGCGTGCCATTTCATGTAAAGACCTATTCTTTCTTTCTACACTCCATATTGTTGTGGAGTTCTAGGAGAAGAGAATTCATGGAGAATTCCATGTTCTTCACAAATTTTTTCAAAAGGTTCATTTTCAAATTCACCATCATGATCACTTCTTACTTTCAAGATCTTGGAATCTTTTTCATTTTGAATTTGGGTGCAGAAGATGCCGAACACTTCATATGTGTCATCTTTAGTTCTCAGAAATTTAACGCAAGTTCATCTACTATAATCATCAACAATGACTAATCCATATTTCTTACCATTGATTGAAGCAGTACTAACTGGTCCAAAGCGATCAATGTGTAAGAGTTCTAAAGGCCTAGATGTAGAGACAATGTTTTTATTCTTGAAAGAACTTTTGACAATCTTCCCTTTTTGACAAGAACCACAAAGTGAGTCTGAGTGATATTTGATTTTAGGAAGGCCTCTGACAAGATTGTCCTTACTAAGCTTGGAGATCAATCTCCAGTTAGCATGTCCTAATCTTTTATGCCAGACCCATTTTTCATCACTCAGTGTCAAAAGACAAAACACTTGTTGTTCTTTTAAATCAGAAAGATTGACTTTGTAAACATTGCCCTTTCTATTGCCTTTAAACACAATGGATTGATCAGAGTTTCTGATTACAGTACATGTATCCTTATTAAACATGACATTATAATTACTGTCACATAATTGACTTATGCTAAGTAAATTATGATGTAGTTCATCTACTAACCAAACATCAGAAATTGACAAAGAAGAATTACCAACTGTACCTATACCAATGATTTTGCCTTTCTGGTTGCCACCAAACCCTACTGTTCCACCCTCTTGCAGACTCAGGGTGTGGAATAAGAGCTTGTCTCCTGTCATGTGACGTGAGCAACCACTGTCTAGATACCATGAGCTTTCTTTTCTTCTTTGGGTGCATACCTGCAGTATATACTATTTCAGATTTTGGTACCCATATTCTGATGGGTCCATTTTGGTTAGTTTTATGAAATTTATTCTTCTTCTTAGGGTGTTCAGAAGATCTAGAGTCAACTGAGCCTTTAGAAAAAAGTTTAGGCTTATGTTGTCTCTTAGATTCTCCTCTTGAGTGTGTCAGAGAACCAGTTACCAAGTTTGCTCTAGAAGTACTGGTGCCTTGCTTATTAACAGGCTTTGGTACTCTGATAGCTTTAACTTGAGTAGACATGGATACTGAAGTGAATGGAACCATAGTTTTAGAAGACTGAGGATCAAAAGATGTGTGATCTTCTGGTGCCTTATCTTGCGGTTCAAAGGTTACTAGAGTATCAGACACAGTCAGAGGTTCTGAACTACCTTTAGTAAGACTAGAATAAAGTCCAGAAGGTGGTTTGCTTAAGCAGACAGATTTGCTTGTGTTCCCTTTATCAGAGGATGTAAGGGAACCAACTCCGTGTCTCTTATAATGATTACTTCCACCATAAATCATAGAAGATATCTTAGTTTTGTCAATGTTATGATGAACAAACTCTTGAAGAGCAATTGTGACATGATCGACAGCCAGATTCAAGCACTTTAATATTTTTAAGAGATTTTTGATAATCTGCTTGAATATGGTTGACTTTTTCATTGAGCAATTTAAAATTTTGTTTGAAAAGATCTAGCTCATTTGATTTTTCCATGTATTTCATCATAACATCTTTCAAAGCTTTAGTGACTTGAGTACCAGACATTTGAGAAATTACCTCTTCAATATCATCAGTGTCTGATTCTGAATCACTTTCATTATCTGGTGAACCAACAGCTTCTTCATCATCAGATAATTCATTGATATCTTCCCATGTGGCCATCAGACTCTTCTTAGCCTTATTTTTTATTGTGCTTTTCTTTCCTTTACCCTTGGTGTTGAGTTCAGGGCAATCAGCTATGAAGTGTCCAGGCTTGTGACAATTGAAATAATTCTTTGTGTCATCCTTCTTCTCTTTGTTACCAGAATTTCTTGAGCCAAATCCTCTGCTTGAGTAGTTCTTGCCCCTCCTTGACCACTTCTGGAACTTCTTGGACAAGAGTGCAAAAACATCATCATCTGATCCATCTTCTTGGTCATCTACAGAAGATTCCTCAGCATCAGATTCTACAACCTTAGCTTTCAGAGCCTTGGAGGAAATAGAAGTTGATGGCAGAGCCACTGACTTTAATTTCTTCTGAGGCTCATCAGACGATAGTTCAATCTCATGACTCATGAGTGAACTTATCAACTCCTCTAAGCCAAGAGTGTCCAAATCTTTTGCTTCGTGTATGGCAGTTACCTTATGCCTCCACCTTGTAGGTAAACTCCTCAGAATCTTCTTTACATGATCAGAAGTAGTATAGCTTCTCTTTAGAACTTGGAGACCAGCCACTAGAACTTTGAACCTAGAATACATAGATTCAATGTTCTCATCATCTTTCATTCTAAAGAGTTCATACTGTTGGATCAGAAGTGTAGCCTTTGCTTCTTGAACCTGTTTGTTCCCTTCATATGTAGAACATAAAGAGTCATATATCACTACAAGAAAACTGTCATTTAGCTTCAAAAAATTTAGCGTCAGACCATTTCTGATGCTAATAGCGTCTATTTAGCGTCCACAAATTTTAACACAAATGCATTTTTTTTTAAATTTATTTATGTTATGAAACTTTGCATGAGTAATTTGGACTCTATGTTGGACGCTAATCACTTTTTATTTTAGCATCTACAAAGTTGGATGCTAAATATTTTTAATTTTACAATAGAGTCCATTAGTTCTGATGCTAAAATATCCCTAAACAATTCTCTTTCCCACTTTTATTTTCAACTAGACACTGACCCGTGCGATGCACGGTTTTGTTATATTATCAAATATAATTTTCAATTTGATTTATACACAGAACAAAACTAATTAAACACAATATTATAAAAAAATTGAAAAGTTTTGTTGTACATAATTAATTTTCATATATATATATATATATATATATATATATATATTAAAACTTCATATATATATTGAACTTCACAATATTTGATAAAGGGAATGGAAAAAGAACTTATATGCACAGAACATCTATTTTATGTTAATTAAATAGGCTTACATTGAGCGCACAAACTAAAATAATTGTGTTGCGCCCTATTTATTGCAGGAATAAGGTATATCCAAATGCAATGATTACTTATTAGTAATAAATAAACTTCAGTTGCATAGTATTTTAGGTAGCAGAGACATATTTCGGTTTAGAGACAACTTTTCCTCCTTTCTTTTCTTTGTTGCTAATGTACTTCCTGTTATTGGAGTTGCTTGGAAAATTCAAAGTACATAACCAAAATCTGCATTGTTTTCAATTGATACAAAATAGTTGTGAGAATGAATTCAATTAAAAGTACTATCATTAAGATAACAACAAAAATATCATTAAGATAACCAAATTTAATTACCTTCAAACACTGAAATCTGATTCACAAATTTTAATATACAAATAGAGTTGCCTCTATCCAAAATCCAAATAAGAGTTATTGCATCAAATTTCTCAAAGATAGGTAAAGTGTACGTCCGATAAAAATATCAAAATGAATGAAAGTAAGTAGAAACACAATGACACAAAAATACAACAGAAAGAAAAGCTGCATATGCTACTTTAAACTTACATATAAACAAATCAATAATTATTTGGTAAAAGTAATATGCACCCATTTAGTGACAGCTATGGTTATAACTGTAACAAACATGCTCAAAACAAACATAAGATAATGACATATCAAAAATTCCATTAGGAAACATAATAGAGTGTAAGCATGGCATTAAGTGATGAATTCAAATGCATATTAGAGTCTTACCTCAAATGAGATCAATATATAGACCATGTAATCTATTATACAAAAACCGGGGAAGTTAAATAGTGATATTTGCAACACTTTATTGCTTCAAAAAAAAATTAAAAAAAATTGCATGCACTTAGAAGATATCACGTAACACAATCAAAGAATTACTTACCAATAATTCTCTCTTCAACAGTGAATTCTAAAATAGAGTTGCTATGCATGCTAAAATAGTCTTGATGCTTTTTGAGTTGGTCCCTTTGTGTTATTCAATACATGTTAAAATAGGTATTCCTGATTTCTTCTTCCTATTCAAAAGAAGAAAAAAAATTTAAAAAAAAAAAAGAAAAAAAATCATAATCGAAAACAACAAAAGAGAGAATAAAAAGAGAAACAAATAAAATATGCAAAATAAAAAACGAACAATACCAAGAAAATCCATTCAAAATCCAAAGAAGAAAGATACATCATCTGAATTGTGTAGGACGATTTACACTGCCACTTTCACAGTAGAAAACCAACCTGACTCAAACACTCAACCACGGGCTATTATATCGCTGCCATGATGTCACCATATGCCATTTGCACATCCGCTGCTACTAAGCTAAAAAGAGTCAACATATAATCGGCGTCCAATTCTTTAAAACTAATTTACTGTAACAGTTAAGAATTACAAAAAAAAAAATATCAAGTTAAGAAGAAACCTGCAAAAACCACAATAGAAACTTAAAATTATACAACACTGTCAATAACTCTTCTAAAAATTCTAAATTGTAACTCTAAAAACAAAGCCATATTTCTACAATCATACATACAAATTAATGTTTAAATATACACTCACCATTTAAAAAATAAATTAGAAGAGATAACGGTAGAAAAGGAGCAGATAAAGTCCTTCCATAATCAAGAGTACAAAATTCAAGATCATATATATATATATATATATATATATATATATATATATATATATATATATATATATATATATGAATACATAATTATCCAGATCCATCGTACAAATTAGTATCGATTGTTAAAGTCTATCTAGTGCGATTTTTAAGTATATTTATACGTTGAGCCTATTTGTAAAGAAAAAAAAATTGATTTAATCTAAAGAAAAAACAAATCAATGGCAAATACTATATATAAGAAATATAATAGAAATTAGAAAAAAAGAACCGAACACTAAATATTACTACTATTAATATTTAAATATACACTAAAATGATATACACTAAATCTTATAAAAAAAAGGATATACACTAAAAGGATGCGTGGTTTAATTTATTTTATGATGATGATGCATGGTTTTTTTCCCTTCTATATGTATTAAATATTATTATTAAATAATATTGTTCCTAAAAATTAGTTTTTATACACACATCCAATCATATATCGACACATCATGTATTGTGCTTTTAAACACATGACGTGTCACATTCATTAATTGATGTGGCAACATAGTATTTAAGTTTTTATCGTAGCCGTTGATATAATTTTTTTTTTCACGTGTCAAAATCTAGACCATTCATATTAGGGTTAGGGTTTAGGGTGCCTCTAGTTACTCTCGTTTTATTATATTAAGATTTCCCCCACTTTTCCAGCACAATCAATAGAAAACCCTAATTCTTTTGTTTTTTCCTCACTCTCACTTTTTCACTTTTCCAGCACAATCAATAGAAATCCTTTATTTTTCCCTAGCCTTCGCCGTTTCTCATCCTCTTCGTTTCTCACTCTCGCCGATTCCCTTTGTTGTTGTCTTCCTCGCCGACTTCTCATCGTCGTTACTGATAGTTCTACTTGGAAGTTGCAGGCAAACCCTATTCCTTCTTCACTTCGCCGTTCGTTCTACTTCGAAATTGCAGGAAAACTCGTTCAAGAATCTTACAGTGCTCGCGAAAGCCAAAGACAAAGCCGGATATTTCGCCACTCCTGATTTCTGTGTCATAGCATGAGTATAAATCCCAAGGTAAGCTATTCATTGTCATTAGTACCAATTTGTGTTTTATTAGGTTAGAGTTAGATTCAAATGCGTGAGATGCTACAATTTGAAGGAGCACTTGAGTCGATACTCGTGTAAGAGTTACTCGACAGATATTCCTTTCGTTTTGCTTTTAAGATCCATTTTTATAGACATGTTTTTATCTTTCTCGTCACTTCTTTGCTTCATTTTACTTTCATTGTGACATGATGTGACGACTATTGTGAATTTATGACCCTTTTGTTGCTGGTGTTCGTTGGAATCATCTATTGTGCTTCAAATTTTAATTCTTTTGTTAGACCAAGTAATTTTTATTGAGTTGTTATTCGGGGATACATAGATTGACTAGTTTGCTGTTGTTGTTGGGTACTTTGCAATTTGAATTGAGTTGTTGTTAATTGATTGGTACCAATTTTCCCTCTACTATTAGGTTAAATCCCTTTGTCGTTCTTCTTCGAGTTCACAGTCTTCTTCTAGCCTTTATCTTGTTAAATCGATTGATTCATGAGAATTGTTTTGTTTTCAGGTGCATAGGGAACTTGCTTCAGGTGCATTGGGGGCTTGTATGAGATATAACTAGTAGAGCAATTTGAAGAGAGTGAAGCTAATAATGAGTTTTTTTATCCTATTGGGTCCAACAACTAGACAAAGTTAGTAGTTTCTTCTTATGGTTGAATGGTGAAGTTTTCAATTTTATTATTTATGATAGGACTATATTTTCGATGAGATTTATGATACAAATTTGAATTGTTAATTAGTAATTATAGATTAATTGACTTTAAATTGAAATTTATAAATCACTTGCCGCTGTTATATGCAATTCTTGTTTCTCAACACCATAAAATGCATTAAGATCTATGCAGTTTGATGCATTGTTGGTATTTGTTGAACTGTTTCATTCAAACATGGTTATATTTTAAAAAAAATTGTTATATTCAGGTTCCTTCAAAGGGTGGTGAAATTCCCTATTTGATGCAAGATCATGTCTATCATCAATAGGGGATGTTTCAGGTTTTTGCAATTTTAAGGCTTGTGAGTTTTGCAATTTTTCATAACAATTATATTAATATTGTAGTGCGAATGTCAAGTTATTAATTCTCTATAATACATCTTGAAGCTTGTGAAGAAATAAAGGACGAGAAAAATGCAGGAAAGGCTTATGTTTATGAAATGAGAGGCAAGGTTTGAGTTACCTTCTTTATCCCTTTTCTATATAATGGTTGTAATTTATTCTGAAATGTGTATCTATTTTAACTTGTTTCTAGGTCTTAAATGAATGTGTTGAAGTTGATAACTAACTTGGGGAGAAGCGGCAACATGATTCACTTCCAAAATATTCCAACCATGTATCTTAGTAAGCTGAAATAAGGAAGTCGAGGCTCTCGGTAGGTATTTGTTATAACTCTTGTTGTGTGTAGGCAGTACTCAGTACTCATTAGGTTAGCCCTTGATGTGGCCTCTCTTAATGTATTCATATGATGCAAACAAAATTCGATTCTGGTGTTGTGTAGCTTCATGGAGTATTCTTTTATTGCTACTTGTTCTATATGAAACCCCTCTCGGTTCAGTGGTTTTACATAGTCGTTTTATTCCTTGTTTTGGTTTCGACAGGCATTGATTTCATTTGATCCTCATGTTGTTCTGCTTATGGTAGTGGTTGTAGCATTGCGCGTGTTCCAAAAGTGGACTTTAGAAACATATATTGTAATTATGTGGTTGTGGTCCTTAGGCAGGCAGTAGCATATTCTTCGATCTATCCCGGTTTTTAAGCTTTAGTCTTGTTCTAGAAATCTATTTAATTAAGTGGTAGATTGGTTTGGTTTGGGTTTCATTGTATTTCCTTTTTGCTTTGTGGCTCTTTGCTTAGTTTCTTTTTCACTTTTTATGGTTTCTAAATCTATCAACTTGTTCATGTATATTCAGGTTGCTATAGGGGAAATTTCTTGCGCTGATACAGGGTTAGAAAAAGAAACTTTCTTATTTGTGGTTAAATTGTCATTACTACCTATTCATGTTTTATGCATTTGACTCTCCCTTAGGATAGTCCTCTGTTCTGTTTTTTTATTTTTTATTGTTTGCTTATGCTCTTTGTTTGATGGCAGGTGGAGTGGCTTTCTTGAGTTCTTCATCTTCAATTGAAAAGGTTTTAAAATTTATGGTTATATTCTGCTATTATTTGTTTTACTACTCTCTTGATCTATCTTTTTTGTGTGGAATTGTAGTGGATGGCTAGAGAATGAAGTCAATGTAATAAGTCATATATAAGAAGAGGAATGTTTCGATGCATATGTGGCTCAATAGAAGATGGCTAAAACATTTTTGTAGATTGGATGAAGAAGACTAATGTTAAAAATGTGAGTTTCTTTTACAATTTGAGTATTGTTTTGTCAAGTCAAACAATCAAATGTTCATATCCTTGATTTCTAAAGAGTTGATTATTTGAAGTATAATGGTTATGTACTTGTGTGGAATGACTACTGCAAAGTTACTAGGGTAGAAAATAGATATATTTGTGAATGAATATTGCAGAATAAAGAATATGAGGATTGGAATAAATATGAAGTGGTAATGCTATGAGTATGTTAGAGTGTGGTATGATAACTTAGTCATATCAACGCAAATTTGATCGGTTTATATTTGATTTTATTAGTTTATGATTGCAAACTAGTTTATGCACAAGTGTGGAGTTGTATATAATTATGGCTGTGTGCATGATTTTTGGTTTGGTTTTTATATATAGGTTTACTAGCACTGAAATGCTTCATCTAGCAATATTGAGAACTAATAAAAGGCATTGAACAACAATTATGTTCTTTATTTATGTAGTGTTGGTTTTTTAAGCATGACAATATAATGGAATAAAGCCTATAGTTAAGAAGTTGAAAATAATTATGTACTTGTGTAGAATGACTATCGATGAAAATAGATATATAAATTTGTGAATATGACTACTTGTGTAGAATGCCAAGTATATAATAGAGTTCATTATTTGATCAATTTATATAAAATTATGGTGGTGGCCACCAAAATTTTGGTAGTGCATATATGAATGGAGGAAAAATATATATTTTTGGGTTAATAGGCTTTTACCCCCCTGCAAAATAGACGAATTTTGTTTTACCCCCTATAAAAAACTTCTTTAAGATTTCCTCCTTGCAAAATATTTGTTTTTGGTTTACCCCCTTGGGTGCACTTTTTAAATCGGTTGAACAGAAAAAACCGATTTAAAAAACAACACTTTTTAAATCGGTTGAACAAAATAACCGATTTAAAAAGTGCACCCAAGGGGGTAAACAAAAAATAATAATTTTGCAAGGGGGAAATCTTAAAGAAATTTTTTATAGAGGGGTAAAGCAAAATTCACCTATTTTACAAGGGGTAAAAAAGCCTATTAACCCTATTTTTTTTTATAAAAAGTAGTCTTTTAGGTCGGTTAAAATATTAACCGATTTTAAAACATAGATTTTAGCATCCACAACAAATTAACGCTAATTAGCGTCAGTATTGGTTCAAAATTTAGCATCAGTATTAGCGTCCATTTCTGTCAATACTAATTAGCGTCAACATGGACGCTAATGTTTAGCATCAAAGCTTTTACTGTCCTCAAATGTTTGGACGCTAAATTGACGCTAAAATGCTTTTAGCGTCCGTTTTATGCCTTTTAGCGTCCGTTTTATGTTGAAGCTAAAACCCATTTTTCTTGTAGTGTATACTCTTTGCAGTACACTTGTTTGTAATCTTTAGATATTCATCATGAGATATGCAACCAATGAGAATATCCTTGACCTTGTGATGTTTCTTGTAAGCCTTCTTCTCCGTATCAGTAAACTTCTTTCTTGCTTCAAAAAATAACTTTCCTCTTTCATCTAGACCTTGGAAAGATACCCCTTCTTCA
Source organism: Trifolium repens (assembly GCA_030408175.1). NCBI lineage: Eukaryota > Viridiplantae > Streptophyta > Magnoliopsida > Fabales > Fabaceae > Trifolium > Trifolium repens. Next base: position 30,687,865 of record CP125845.1, on the reverse strand, counting down.
ACTAAGTCCCAAAGCTCATCATCTATACCAATAAGATGACTATATATTCTATCTTTCCACCAAGAAAACATAGAACTATCTCCATTGAACTTTGGTGCTTTTTTGCTTGATTTTTCTTCAACATCATAATTATGAGGAACTGCTTTCAAACTTTGATCAGCCATAGTGTTTTTCAAGGAAAAACTGTCTCACTGTTAAGTGATAAAAACATAACCGGGCTCTTGATGCCAATTGAAGGTGTGAAAAACACAAGGGGGGTTGAATTGTGTTTTGGTAGTTTAAAAATTTCTTCTAAGTTAGACAACTTATCAGATTTTGCAGCGGATAAAAGAAAACACAAATCACACACACAAGAGTAAGAGCAAGAGAGAAAAAGAGAGACAAAGATTTATACTGGTTCCCCTCACAAATCGAGAGTACTCCAGTCCCCTTGCACTTCCAAGGAAGTTCACTATAATCACAAAAGATTACACTTGCTCAAGCACACAGGCAAGAGACTTCCTATGCTCAAGTAATCCTTACAAGAGACTTCCTATGCTCAAGCACACAAGCAAGAGACTTCAAACAACTTACAAAAAGAATAACAAAGTGTATGAACACTTGATACAAAAATCAATGTTCAAAGAATATAAATACAACTCTAAAGCAATACTTAACTTAGAATTCTAACAAAAGAAAACTAAGGCTCAGCTACTGTAATGATCAGAAGCTGAAGCTTGAGTCTTGGATGTTCAAATGAGTACAAGTTGTATTCAAGTTGTTTTTGTGCTTTAGATGATTTTGACAGAGTAACAACTCGTTTCAAAATTGTTCAAATGTGTGTACAAAAAAACTTCAATTCATCTCCTATTTATAGTGGAGGGTGGAGCGTGTGAATTGAATCTGTTGTAGTGAGTGAATAGCCAGCTGGAGATCGTACGCTTCCTTCACATGGTATTTTAACCAAATCAAGTAACCTTAGTACAATTCCATTCTTGTGAGAGAAGATTCGCCTATATCAGGTAATAAGTTCGTACAATAGTACTAACGTCATTGTCGCTGAGGATAAGGTTGATTCTCCAATTTGAATTGTCAGAAGATGATGAATTCTAATCATTGTAGCAGAGAATGTTCTTCTGACAAAACGGCTAACACTGCTCTAATCAGAATCTGGTGTCTTCTCACACAGCTTCTGATGGGTAGCTTCTGAAATGTAGCTTCTGATAAGTCTTTAACTTGTATCTTCTGATGATTAACTTCCAATCAGAATTTGCTTGTAACGTTTCAGAGCTTCTGTTGTACTCATAGTATACATAAACTTTTAGCTTATATATCATCAAAACTCAATTTGGTCATGTCAGAACCTCTTTTGTTCCAACACTTCTTTCGTTTCCCGCCAAATCTTTTATTTGAATTACATGGATTGGAAAGTTGGGCTATCTTGCTATTGGGTCTATGCTATTCATTTTTGGGCCGTAGTCCAGTCCACAGCCCCCCAAGCACGAGGCTCAAAGAGGAGAAGTGGTGATAGTGGTAGGACGTGGGGAAATAATCGTCCCCTACTTCGTCTTTCTTGCATAATAACTTCTATAAATAATCCTGTTTGCAGCGTTGATTCCCATTCATCTTTGCATTAACCCTGCCTTTCTTTTCAGTTAAGTCGCGGATGAAGTTTATTTTGTGAAATCTATTTCCATTACACCTCGCCTCGCCTTGGGCGTGCTTGCCTCTTTGACGTCATCTCATCGTCGATCATTGGTGATGTGGTGCTGCTCTGCATCGCCCCCTCTTTTTTTGGCTCGTACTTCTGTCTTTTTGCTGCTTATTAATTTTGTGTTTCCCTTCGGTTATTTTTGACAATTTTGCATTACTTGCAATTTCAGTGTTTAGTCATATTAAGTTTTGTCAAGTCAAATTTTGTTTAGCGGAATAGGTTATAAAGGTAAGAATATAAAAAATGTCGGCTTTCAAGAGTTACTTCAAGAGCAGGATTAAAAATATTGATTATCGATGAAGACGGTGAAGATACAAATAAAACTTCCAATGTAGTCAATAAAAAAAAAACATTTTGTAATATACCATAATTTCTATCGTATGAACATTTATCCAAATTTATGATTGAACTAATGTTTAACGTTAGTCGACTTTTTCATATACCTTTTTGTATTAAAATTTTAATCCATATATATATATATATATATATATATATATATATATATGTATAGAGGATGTATCATATGAGAATGATATGTTCATATGAGAATATGAGAATGATTTTTAGCCTTTGGATTAAAATCAATGGTTTAGATTAAAATGTTCCACAAAAATTTAATGTGTGATGTACACACTTAGACACTTATTAGTCCAATCTTGTTTCAGCTTTCTCATCTTCTCTAACCGTTCACCATCGCAATTACTGTAGCCACCAATTGCATATTACAACTAATTAGACCCGTGCACCGCACGGGTCGATGTTCTAGTTATTTGAAAATAAATATTATTGTCTCATCTTGATCCTCAAAATATAACTTATTTGCAAAGTTATGAAATTAAAATAGAAGTTGTTAATGCTCCAAAGAAAATAGATATCCTTATCGGATAATAGAATATTGCAAATGAGTCTGAACCGTGCATGAAGCGTGGTAGACCAATTGGTTCCAAAAAAAAAATCTCAAACAAGAAAATGGGCTAAAAAGAAAGATAACCCAAATAATGATGTAGAACTGATCAGGTATCTGAAATTTATGAAAATATGATTGATTTTTAAGTTCCCGAAGAACTGATCAGGTACCTGAAATTTATGAAAATAAAGAGATCTCGATAAGTGATGACTTATTTGCAAGTGTACAAAATCGTCACAAGTAATAAAGTAGTAAGTAAAATCGTCTCCACAAGGATTGTGTTTAACAATTCAATTAAAGAGAATTTAGGAATTTATAAAAGCAATAAAGTTGGGTGTTTTTGAGTTTGTTGGAATTAAAAGCATAAAAGAAACAATTAAAGATAAAGATTAAGATGAGAAGAATAGTTAGGTTGTTTCGAATCCCTTCCATTTTCCTACTTGTATATTATATTTCACAATTCAAATTAAGTCTCGTTCATCACGATGAATTAACCCTTAAATAGTAATAATCACTCCCGTGTCTTATTATCCTATTCACTATTAACAACTCCCTAATCCCTTAGGTGAGATGAGAAATTATGAAAGCATTAAAGAACGTTAATTCAAAAGTCACAACTGCAAACTACGTATCCCTACAATAGCCGCAAATTACTTATCCCTACAATAACCCTGTTGAATAATTATCATCAATTCGAATACCAAAAGAATCCCCCGAAAACAATCGATATCTAGATCAATTTCACTAATACGTATACTAATGAAAAACATTAAACATAGATGATAATTAAAAAACTAATAAAGACTGAATTGCAATAATATAATAACCAATTACATGGATAGAGTAGTTCTAGGGAAGTTCATCTACTCAACCTAACCCAGAGGGGGTTTAGCTACTAATTTGCATAATTAAATTACAAGAATAAAATAATGCATAAAAGAAAACCTAACCTTAGAGCTCCTCCTCCTTTTCCTTTAGAGAGTAGTAGTTCTCTCTATTTCTGAATGAATAATTGTGAGGAAAAGAGCTCTATTTATAGTTTTTCGGACTTGGGTTGCAAGGCACATCGTACTACGATGGACCAATCGTACTGCGATGCTTGGATTTGCTTCAAAAATAAAACTGTAGATTCCGTTCTTTTCTTGGGCGCGAAGTTTCCCTGCCATCGTGCTACGATGGGAAAATTACATTTTTGCTTCAATACGAAAGTTGTAGATCTTCGTCTCAATCCGATACTCATAGCTCAAGTTAGGTCTCAATCCGATACTCAAAGCTTAAACAAATACAAATTTTGGAGGTCTTTAAGGGTTATAACGTGGCTTAGGTAAAGGTAGGACATTTTTGGATAAGTAGGTTAAAATATTGGAGTTAAGTACGGCTACTCTTCATTTTTGTGTATGCAACCTTTTACCTTAGGGTGCCTTTTTGCTTTTGTATCAGAGAATAAGAACCGGATGTGTCTTTGTGTGGTTCTTTTCTATCACTATTTTTGCCCTTTGGCTCTTTCTTTTTCATTTTTTTTTTGAAGAGACTCTTTTTTTTTAGGGAATTTTTGATGTTTTTCCCGTCTCTTTTTCATATTTTTTTTTCTTTTCTTTTTGTAGTGATAGTTCTCTGTATACCCACCACAAACTTAAGATGTTGCTAGTTCCATGAGCAACCCAAACTTATTATGTTGCCAAAACTAGAGAACTATTTCTACCTAACTCCAAAGAGGGTAAAATTTTGTTTTTCTTGTCTATAGGCTTGTAACGTGGTTTGTCATCGAAAGAAAAGGGATATCTTTTTTATGGCTCAAAGTTGGATAGCAAAGGATAATAATATTCATAAGGGTGACTTGAAAAAGGCTCTGAGTTATAACAAACAATTGCCTCATGTGTATCAGTCAAACCAATCAGTCAGCAGAGAATTAAAGCAAGTTCTAGAAAATAAACATGTACACGGTACTGTCATAGTAGGTTGAAAGAAAGTGGTAATACCGTTTGGAAATATTTGGCTCAAATCCTCACTTGGCTTAGGTATCTGAAGATTGAACATTTATCTTGCGAACATTACCTTCGTCACTCGTCTCGTTGTCTCTCAAACTTCCACGCTTTCATGAGCAATCACCTTTGGTGTTCTTTGTATAAAGGCGTGAAATTCAGATCATCCAAATCTAGTCGTTACGTCACTGGAACTCTGCCTATAACTTTTAACATGCACTAGATAATAAACAAGCAAACAGTTATTGCATTTTTTAGTAAGCATATGGGGCTGTCAGCAAATGACATTCATTACATAGATGATAAACTATAAAGATAGAATGGAACAGCGGGAATGCTCCATGACTTACTGCCAGCCCTGGGGTGATGATGCACCAGGTGTAATGATCATAGGGTTCAACTCCCTATTCTGCAGGTCCATGATGTTATCTGAGTATTGACCTGCTTGTGCCTGCTCTGAGTTTGATATGCAGCTTGTCGCTGCTCCCATACAACTCCTTCATGTGTTTGATCAATAGTTACCTCTCGTATTGTCTTTGAAAGTGGGCCTCAAGATTGCCCAATTGAGGGTATTGCTGGAATTATAGCTGCGGTGGGTTTGTTACCCCAAACTTAGATCTTTTTGCAGCTTTGTAACGTCCACCCCAAACTCGAATGGTACGAAACTCTGGTGGTAGTTCTTCCTTTCCTCGTCTCATTCCCAAGAGATCGTCTCTCCTTTACTTGGGATTTGAGACGTTGATCAAAGTTATGTGTAAAAGTCTGGAGGTTATTTTGTATTTTTCTTTGGTGCAATGGTGATAAATTTGTGGTCTAATGGCTTTATAGATGTTTTGGGATTGGAAGGGTAGGAAAAATGCAGAGGTTTGATTTCTGTGATGTTGGATGAATGAATAGAAAAGAGATGATGATGGTGAATTTGAAGGTTTAGAAGTGTAGGGTAGATTGGTTGGCTGGTGTAAGTGTTGCAACCGGTGTTTCTTTTTGTAACTTCCAACTTTCATCGTGTCATGAGCAGTATCATTGCATGATGGCCGTTCCAATGCCATGTTTTTCAAAAGTTTTAATTTTCATCGTGACACAATAGGAAATTTGTTTTACGATGGGCTTTGGAACATTTATTTAAAATCATTGTGGGCTTAAAAATTGGCATTCCTTCCCTTTTGAAAACATATCTTCATAGTTTTTGAAAATTATCTAATTTTTTTGAGTTTTTGAAATATTTGTAAAACTTTTAAAATGCGAGAAATTAAATGAAAGCGATAAAATATACCTTGGGTTGCCAACCAAGAAGCGCTTCTTTAAAGTCATTGGCTAGACGTCAGAAGACTGTTAGGGTGTCTTATATGAGAGGAAGAATATATCATCCTTCTTCTTCCTCTTGTTTGTGTTGAGACAAAATTCTATTTTGATGTTTTAAAGATAACAAAACATCCTTAATTAAGTTTTAATTATATTCTGATCATTTTGTGATCTAACAAGTGCTCTTGAGTGATTTAATATAAGACAGATGCAAAGAATTAAAATCACTAAGTTCTGCTCACAAGAAATAAATAAACAAGTTCTTGTTAGGAGAATGGTCTCTGATTGGTCTCCCAGACTCACGTATTCATTGGATAAGCACTTATTTAAGTCAACTTCATATGAGACAAGGATGAACTTTATATAAGACTTAAATATAGTATCACAACAATTTGGAATAAGTCATTTAAGGCAAGGAATAATTTTGATCCTTGAGCTTGCTCATTTAAGTGCTTTTAAGGAAGTAAAAGCTCACAAATTATTGACAATGCCTTATGTTCTCCAAGAACATCATTAAAGAAAAATCTAGACCAATGAGAAGTAGACAAAGCCTAGGAAAGAGAAGCTTCACTAATCCATACAAGTGTCCAAAGATTTACTATTCATGTCCTTTGGAAGTACACTTGAATAGTTGCTATGCTATGCTTTGAAGAGTGTATTACAACTGTCATACAACTTGCAAACACTAGATGAATCTGTTTGCTTCTTTTCTTGCACAAGAAGTATGGTCTCCAACAAGACAGGAGAATGGTCTCCAGCAGACAGGAGAATGGTCTCCCAGATTTTGGCTACAAGCTATATTCTTATCCAAAAGCTATTTCCACACGTGGGCTATTGTTTTGCAACAGATATATCATTAGAAACAGCTGATTACAGTTGGCAAAAAGAATATCTCTGATATTCTCATAGCTCCATATATCAGAGACCATAGGAAGAATGGTCTCCAGGCTAACTTAAAAAAGGACAGATTATGAATGGACTGTTTTGCCCATTTGACAACGGCTATTTCACACTCCCAACAGTCATATTTGAAGTTCAAATATCAGAGGAACTTCTTCATCTATAAATAGCATGTTTGGCAACATTGAAGAGCAAGAGTTTTCAAGCAATCTAAAGCATTGATTCACATTTCACTAAGCAATCTTAAAGCTCTTATTTTTCACTCATACTCCAAAGCTTTCTAGCATCTAGGATCAGAATTCATTGAGTATCTTGAGTGTAATTTATTTTAAGCATATACAACTAGTTTAGGTTGTTATAAGCTTGTAAGATCCAAAATCATTTCATATCTTTTGAGAGATCTAACTCAAGTCAATTAGTGAAGAATTGATTGAGTGAAAATCAGTTGGTGATAACTGATTTGGTTACTTAGCCTTGGTCAAGGTTAAGGGAAGAAATTATTGTAATCTTGGTCTAGATTATAGTGGACAATCTCACGCAAGTGGGGACTGGAGTAGCCCATACTATTAAGGGGTGAACCAGGATAAAATCCTTGTGTTTAAGCAAACACCAATCACACATATCACATTTAATTCTGTTTCTATAACTTGGGAGATCGTTCCCCATCATATTGTGTGATTTCATTTTATTACTTATCTCTTGATTAAGCACTGCAGCAAAATTTTAAAAGGGTCACAATTCAAACCCCCTTTCTTGCGACAAACCTTGTTACTTCAATTTGCATCAGAGCACTGCCTCTCTAAGGTTAAGCATCTAACAAGTGCTAGAGAAAAAGTAATGACAAAAGCTGCAAAATTCATTTCAGAAGGAGGTTCTTCAAATAGACCACCTCTATTTGAAGGAGATGACTATTACTATTGGAAAGACAAGATGGAACTGTTTCTAAGATCACAAGATAACAACATGTGGTCTGTTATAGAAACTAGAGAATACATACCACTAACCAAAGATACCACCACTCCAAAGCCTCAATCTGAATGTAGCACAACTGAAGCTGATAAGGTACTTCTAAACACTAAAGCTAAATTATTTATTAAATGTGCTTTGTGCAGGGAAGAATATGGCAGGATCATGGAATGCAAAACTGCAAAAGAAATGTGGAACACACTTCAAACTCATCATGAAGGAACCAACCGTATAAAAGAAACCAGAATTGACATTGGGGTAAGAAAATTTGAATTGTTTGAAATGCAGGAAGATGAGACTGTAGATCAAATGTATGGAAGATTCACAGTAATCATAAATGAGCTGAATTCCCTTGGGAAAAGCTATTCCATACATGAAAGAATTAGAAAGCTACTAAGATGTTTGCCAAAGCATTGGAGACATATAGTAACTGCAATCACTGAATCTAAAGTTCTATCTGAGATGAAACTTGAAGATCTCATTGGCTCATTAAAAGCTCATGAAGCAATTCTTCAAGAAGAAAAACCTCAAAAGAAAAAGATGATTGCTTTAGAATCTCAAACAGAAGAACAATCTAAAAATGAAGAAATATAAGGTGATGATGTTCTTCAAGATGACAATGAAGAAGAACTAGCATTTCTATCAAGAAGAATTCAAAAGCTCATGATGAGAAGAAATCAAATCAAAAAATCATTCCCACCTAGAAGGAATCCATCCAAACCAGAAACTGACATGAGTCAAATAAGATGTTATGGATGCAATCAACTTGGCCATTTCAAAAATGATTGTCCAAAGCTGAAGCAAAGCAAACCCTTCTTTAAAAATAAGTCAATGATGGCTACATGGGATGATTTGGATGATCTGCCAGATACAGAAGAAGAAGAAGCCAACATCTGTCTGATGACTAAATCAGATAGTGAAGAGGTAACACTTGAACCTTGCTCATCATGTACTAAAACTGAACATCTCTTTGATAATCTTTTATATGACTGTCAAATTACAAATCAGAAAAACAGTGAACTAAAAAATGAAATTTTGGAAATAACCAAAGAAAGAGATTTCTTTAAAAATGAATTTCAAACTTTAAAAAAAAGGCTTAATTAATCAATTGATCCCTTAAAGATATTTTATGTTTCACAATGGTCCCTTAAAGAAAAAAAGTTTCATTTTGGTCCCTTAACTATATGACTGTTAGTCATAATGGTCATTTCCGTCAATTTTTAACACCAAATATATTTGGTGGACCACCATTGCATGAGGTCCACCATAGATATCTTTTAATTTAAGCCGTTTGATCTTATTGAAAAAAATAGTCATTGGATTTTGAATGTCCACTCTATCTAATAGTGTACAATTATCAACTAATTTTTGTTCTCTATTCCTTCATCTTCTTCCCTAACTTCCTTTCCACATTCATCATCATCTTCATTACACCTTCAAACAAAATTCACATCTTCAAATAAAATCCAGAAAAAATATTTTAATCCAAAAAAATTTAACTAAAAAATCTCAATAAAAAAAATTCCTAAAAATGTTCATCAACATCTTCATGAAATCCAACAAAAAATTCAGATCTGAACAAATAAGTTCATCACCATCTCCATCTTAAAATTCAACCAACAAATAAAATAAGAAATAGAACAAGCAGGGAAAGTCAAGGAAGGGAAAAACTTAGGGAGCTAAGAAATCTCATCTTCATCTCTCCCTCTTATGCAAATTATCATCATCAACCACCGCAAATCATGGATCAACCATAAATCTCATCTTCACCTCTCTTTGCAATCTCATGGTTGAACATTTTATTTTTCTTGGGTTTTGAGATTTGAGATCTGATTTTTATTTTTGTAATATTTTTGTTTAGAGATTAGAATGAATTTGTTGTTTGATCTAGATTTTTTTTGTTGCTTGAATATTTGTAGTTTTTTCTGGATTTTTTTCTTCCCTAATTTTTATTTTTCGTAAAATTTCTGGATCATGCATTTGTTTAATTTATGATTTTTTGGATTTTAATTTTTTAGGTTGAAGTGTGTATTTTGAGTTTGTTTGACGATTTGAATTTTGTTGTTGAAGTGTATGAAAATGTTCATGAAAATGAAGAACAAATGAAGGGAGAAGATGAAGGAAGGAAAATAAAATTGGATGTTGGTAGTACCCCATTAGTAACAATGGACTTGTGCAAAACTAACATTTTTTTGAAAAAATTAACAGAAAGGACCAATGTGACTAACAGTCATATAGTTAAAGGACCAAAATGAAACTTTTTATCTTTAAGGGACCATTGTGAAACCTAAAATATCTTTAAGGGAATAATAGACTAATTAAGCCTAAAAAAAACTATAACAAATTTAAAAACTAATCATGAAGAGACATCTAAACCAAAAACTAATATTAACCTTCAAAAGGAAAACATTGAATTAAAACAAGATGTTTCTGCTTTAGAAAAAGACCTGTCAAAATTTGTAACATCTACTAAAACACTTGAAAAAATCATGGGATCACAAATAAGATGTCTTAACAAAGCTGGTCTAGGATCTAAACAAGAATTGTACAAAGATTTCTTTGGACCTAGAAATGAAAAGAAAGTAAAAAAGTTATTCTGTTCTTATTGTCATACACAAGGTCACAAAAGATTTTTTTGCTATAAAAAGATCTTGCAGGAAAAGGGAGATCATTCTCTGAATAATCTCCAAAGTAAAAATCAAAAACACAATTTCCCAAAAACAGTTTTAAACTGAAAAACTAACTCTCAAGGACCCAAATCAGTATGGGTACCAAAAGCCTTACTAACCTCAAATGCAGGAATGTTTTCTAACAGTCAAGAAAAAGCCTTGGTACTTGGACAGTGGATGGTCAAGGCATATGACTGGAGACAGACAAAGCTTTCTATCTTTTGAAAGAAAAGAAGGTGGATCAGTTACCTTTGGAAATAATGAAAAAGCTAGTATCAAAGGAAAAGGTATGATTGGTAAGATCAACTCAGCTAAAATTGAAAATGTTCACTATGTTGAAGGTCTTGAACAGAACTTAATAAGCATTAGTCAATTATGTGACAATGGTCTTGAAGTTGTATTCAAAACTGATACTTGTGAAATCAAACAATTATCTTCTGGAAAAATTCTTTTCAAAGGATCAAGAATGAAAAATGTGTATGTTCTATACTTAGATGAATTACCTGTTGAATCATGTTTTGTATCTCTTGAAAAAGATAAATGGATTTGGCACAAAAGAGCAGGACATGTAAGTATGAGAACATTAGCTAAAATTTCTCAACTTGATCTAGTAAGAGGATTACCTAAGATAAGTTTTGACAAAGATAAATTTTGTGAAAGTTGTACAAAAGGAAAACAAGCTAAAAGTAGCTTTAAACCAAAAGATTTTATATCAACCAAGAAACCTCTTGAACTACTCCACATAGATTTATTTGGACCTGTCAAAACTACTAGTCTAGGAGGTAAAAATTATGGTTTTGTCATTATAGATGATTACTCAAGATTTACATGGGTTTTGTTTTTAAAACACAAAGATGAGTCTCTTGAATATTTCAAAAATTTCTGTAAAAAGGTTCAAAATGAAAAAGAATCCAATATCATTTCTATAAGAAGTGATCATGGTGGAGAATTTGAAAACTTTCACTTTGAATCATTCCTAAATGATAATGGCATTTCTCACAATTTTTGTTGTCCAAGAACTCCTCAACAAAATGGAGTTGTTGAAAGGAAAAATAGAACTTTACAAGAAATGGCTAGAACCATGATTGATGAATCAAATGTTGAAAAATATTTTTGGGCAGAAGCCATAAACACTGCATGTTATATTCTTAATAGAGTCTCAATAATAAAAGTTTTAAACAAAACTCCTTATGAACTTTGGAAAGATAGAAAACCAAACATTTCATATTTTCATATTTTTGGGTGCTACTGTTATATCTTGAACATCAAGGATAATCTTGGAAAGTTTGATACTAAATCAGACAAGGGATTATTCTTAGGTTACTTTTTAACATCCAAAGCATTTAGAGTTTTTAATTCAACTACTAAAACTCTTGAAGAGAGTATGCATGTTAAGTTTGATGAATTTGAAGATCAATCCATCCAAATTGAAAATGATGAAGAAGAAGATCAAGCTCAACCCAAAGATAAATCTGTAGAAACTCCTTCACAAGAACTCCATAGAACTTGGAAGGTAGTAGTAAATCATCCACAAGAGCAGATAATTGGAGACACCGGTGATAGAGTGAGAACAAGAAGATCATTTCAAGTAAATGAAAACAATCTAGCTATGATCTCTCAAATTGAACCAAAGACAATTGATGAAGCAATTGTTGATGAATCATGGATTGAAGCCATGAAAGAAGAATTGATGCAATTTGAAAGAAATGAAGATGGGAATCTGGTACCAACTCCTCCAAATCATTCAATCATTGGCACTAGATGGGTTTTCAGAAATAAGCTTGATGAAAATGGTAAGGTACTTAGAAACAAAGCAAGACTTGTTGCTCAAGGATACAATCAACAAGAAGGTATAGACTATGATGAAACATTTGCCCCAGTAGCAAGGTTAGAAGCTATCAGAATTTTACTTGCATATGCATCTCATAAATGTTTCAAACTTTTTCAAATAGATGTGAAAAGTGCATTTTTAAATGGATTTTTGAATGAGGAAGTTTATGTACATCAACCTCTTGGGTTCAAAGATGAACATAAACATAATCATGTTTTCAAATTAACCAAAGCTCCTTATGGACTTAAACAATCTCCAAGAGCATGGTATGAGAGACTATGTACTTTTCTACTAGATAATGGTTTTTCTAGAGGTAAAATTGATACTACTCTTTTTAGAAAAACTAATAAACAAGATCTATTGATTGTACAAGTTTATGTTGATGATATTATATTTGGTGCTACTAATGAAAAAATGTGTGAAGAATTTTCAAATCTTATGCAAAGTGAATTTGAAATGAGCATGATGGGAGAACTCAGATTCTTTCTTGGCTTGCAAATCAAGAAACAAGATGATGGAATTTTTATCTGTCAAGAAAAATACATCAAGGATCTACTCAAAAAATACAAAATGAGTGAAGCAAAAATCATGACTACTCCTGTAAGACCCAAGATTTCACTGCACAGTTTTTCTAAGGAACTTTAGCGTCGGCTAAGTTTTTTGGGTTTTTGATGGAGCGGTCTTGTGAGTATCGTCACATTAATGGAATTTTTGCTGAAATGGAGCCTGTTTTGTGCTCGTGCGCTGGAAAGGCACAGACTTTTGGGTCGTAGTCTTCTTTTGAGTATTAGAAGGTTTCTGTGAAGTCAGAAACGCGAGTTTTGGATTATTCTCGTTTTTGGAAAAACGAGTAGGATTTTACCCGCTGTTGCGAAATTTTACTGATTCTGAATTCAGTGAGATTTTAGTTGGGGGTTTTATATATCTGCGCGAGGCGGGATATATTCTGAGATTAATTTTCCGAGGTGTGGAAGAAAATTGCAGTCGCGGAAAAAGATTCGGCGATAAGTTTATGAATTGTTTTTATTAAAAGGTTTACGGTAGAATTTTTTTATGTTTCCGTAAAATTTATCGGTACGCGAGATACGACTCGTTTAAGCGCGAGCTAGTGGGAGGATAAGATCACATAAGAAATATCTAGATATTTTGTGAAGAGGTGGATGGCTAGGATTAAGTCTTAGAACTTTCACTATTTGATCCAATGGTTCACAAGTAGAAAGACCATTACTTAAGGAGGCTTTGGAGACTGCTTTTTCCCTATGCATAAATAAAACCCAGACTTTTGGGCCATGGTCTTTATTTATCAATCTGAACATCCCTGCGCTTTCAGAATTTTGGGTTTCGACTTTCTCCGTTTATTGGAAAAACGAGTAGAAAACTGAACCCGTTTTTTAGAATTTTACGGTTTCTGTTTTCCGTCGAATTTTAATTGGAGACTTTATATATATCGACGCGAGTTGGAATCTAGTTTCAGAATATTTTTGGGAGCTAAGGAAATAAATTTCAGTCAGAGAATGAAATTTAGCGATAATATTTGGAAATGGTTTACGACGGACATTTATTTGTGAGATTTTCTGTTTTTGAGATTTCCGTCCGTTAACGAGGCGCGACTCGCCGAGAGCAAACGCGACGAGCTGAGTGGCGAAAAGGAGATATTTGTTCAAAAGCAATCATGAGTTTTTTTTTGATCCATTGGCTAGGGTTTTGTCTTGCAAAAGTGGTCTTGATCCAATGGCTAAGATTGTCTAAGACTTTGGGGTGAATAGTAAGGAGGTTTAAGTTTGTCTTGGAGCAAAAATTGATAAATACTCCCTCCCCTTGTGCCTTGCTCGGCCGAACTCCATTACTAACCCTTAACCACTCAAAATTTTCACTTCCTCTCAAGAACTTGCTTGGATTTGTGCTAGGAACATCAAGCTCTTGGATCATCTTCTCCATCTTGAGGTAATTAGACCTCTTCCATCCCTTTTTCTCATGAAAAACTCTTGAATTCTTAAGTTTCATAATTTTGTTCTTGAGTAGAAAATTGTTAGAATTTAATTTTGTTTCCATAGATGTGTTCTTAAGTGTTGTTAGTACACATGATTGAAAACATGAATTGATTCTATGGTTTAATCTTGTTTTACAAATTTTCTAGTAAGGGTTTTGAGAAAAAAATTGAAAAGGATCATAATTTTGAATTGTGTTGTAAGATTTTGGTTTTGAAGTTAGAATTGAGCTTTTAAACAAAATGGATTGTTGAATATGAACTTTGTTTCGAAAAATAAGAAAAAATATTTTTCGTGTTCTTGAGCGACTCGAAGAACGCAATTGAGAAAAATTTTATTTCGAGTTTCAAAAAGAGTCGAGTATACGATCGAATATCGTTACGAGCTAACCAAATGTGGTTAGGGTTTCAAATGAAGAAAAATTGTGTAAGATTGCCATTTTGCCTCTTTTGGGCCGTGGCAATCATTTATGGTCGAGGAATCGAGTTTTCGAAAATTGTTTTGAGGCAAATTGTTTCCCATGACCTTTGTTTAAGTGTTTGATAAGTTATGGGATGTTTTGTAAAGAAAAATAATTTCTTGCCTTAAGAAAAACTTAATTGAGATTTTTCGAAAATTTGCGATTCGACTCGATAATTTCTAAATCGCTTTGATAAGTGCTAGTTAGGTATTATGAGATATTACCATGCATTTAGAAGTGAAAAATTTTGAATGGAAGGGGGGTTTTGAAAATTGTGGCCGTGGCCTTCTCTCTTGTGTGGGGAGAAATTCCAAAATTTTTCTAAGTCCACAATTGTGTGAAAATCTTGTGTGTGTTGGATACTCCTAGTTTTGAAGAAAAATGAGTAAAGGAAAGGTTTGTAGGAAGAAAAAAATGTGTAACTTGTAACGCAAGAAAACTTCGTTTTTTCATAAAAATATTTCTGAAAAGTTTTGGTTGTGTTTCAAATGGTCTTGTGATGTGTGAAACAAGTCCTTGAGGTGGAGAAATCCAAAATGGTTTTAGTTTGTGATTTGAAACCAAAATGAATTTCGTGTTATAAAAATAGTGCAATTTACTTCGGGAATTTTTAAACACTATGAGAATAACCTGAAATCCTTGAGGGATAGCTTTGGAAAGTACCTTAGACCCCTCTGGAGCTTTGAGAACGAGTTTCGTTTCGTTAGGTTAAACGAGGAATATTTTATTGATGTTACGCTGCATTTATTTTAGGTAGCGCGTGTTGTAGTTTTTCGCGGAATTAGAGTAACAAAAGCTTGCTAAGGTAAGGGCACCTTTACTTTTCCGTATAATATATGTATGCCTGATTCTGGATTGTGTGAATGTTTGGCATGATTATATTATGTATTCTCGTGATGAGAAGTTGCTTTGTATCACATGTGTGATTTACATATGTTTGAGAATATGTGTATGAATATGTGATTGGCGTGCATATGGTTTTGAAAATATATGTACATACTATGATTGTTTTACATACGCTTGTGAGGTATGTATTTTGTTGCATTAGCATATATGGGGAATCGTATGCTCATGCATTCATAGTACGTGGTTATCGGGAATGGACCACGAGGTGCGACGGCCAGTGATTGGTGTCCTCCTAATTGAGTTTGGTGGTTGTCCGTGTGACTCACCCGGTGTTATCCCACCGTGATTGTTTTGGTATTGAGTGCGTGACTCTACCTGGTGTTATCCCACCAATAGTAGGAGGTGTTATCCCACCCGAGCCTACGACCTTCTGCAGAGGTTTATTCCGGAATAAAAGCATGCATGTGAAAAAGACCCGGCTAGGGTGATCACGATCATTTAGAGTCTGCATTGATAGACTGGTGTGCATTTCGATACTGTGTGCAAGTATATGAACTGCTAAGTGTTTATTCGCTGTTATATATATACATGCTATTTGTTGTTGTGGTATGTGTGGTGACCCTTGCAACATTTCATTTGCGGGCTCCTCCCACCCCAGATGATGCTGTAGGTCGCGAGGGCGGCGGCTGCTCAGGGCCCAGTGAACTCGTGTCGGAGCTATAGTTTAGAATTAGACTCTGTGCCGGTGTGTTTGTACATCGTGCCTTTGGGCTAGACATAGGTTTCTACCTTGGTTTGCTTTGGGTTGTAATGCTTGGAGTATTTTGAATACTTAGACTTGGACTGTAATTATTCAGGAACACACTTTGCTTGTCGAAGCACCTTATGGTAATGAGTTCTTTTGTATGTTTAATGTCGGCTCTTGTAAAATATTTTCCGCGCACTCTGTCTTGTGTTAAAAAAAAAAAAAATAATGCCCCTTTTTAGGCTTTGAAAATCGGGGTGTTACATTGTGGTATCAGAGCCCGGCTTTAAATCTTCAAAGGGAAAGTGTGCACTTGAGTCGTTAGTCCAGAGTCGGTTAGAACATAGCTAGAGTTGTGTTAGTTCTAGCGGTTGTTTTTGTTGTGTTGTGGGTTATGTGGTTGGTTGTTTTGAGTCTAGCATGGGATATGCTTAGACACTGGTTTGTGTCTTACTGAAGTAATGCAGGGAGTGAGGCTTCAGTAAGTAGAATTGTGAAACCCCCGAGCCTTGGTCGAATTTAGTCGACAAGTGTCTCTAATTTCCTTTGCTGCGGCAGTCCGAAGATGACGGACTTGAGCGAACAAGAACTACAAGTGATTCTTGGAAATAATATTATGGATAGAAAGTGGCATGGTGTCGTTGTCACTCAAAGGTATTAAGTATGGACGTGTGGACGTCGACTGATAAAGGATTGTAAGTAAGGATCGGATTGAGACGACCTTTTGAAGAAGATATTGATTATCTGCTCTGGTGAGTTAGGGTGCGACTTGATGAAGTCATTAGGTTTTCAAGAGAACGTAGCCACTATGGAATGGTGGAGCATGCGAGATGTCAATTGGAGTTAATTGCGACGATTGGACAATAATTGAGGCAACTTGAATTGGAATTAAAGGACGTTGTGTGTCCAGAGTAAGGAAACCTGGTGGGGTTATACGGCATTTATGCGAACGATGGGTACCTTAAGGGTTTAATTCAAGTGTGTGAGATAAATTAGATTCGAAACTAAGATTTGTAAGGATGAATCTTGTGATGATTGAAGGTAGGAGACCAAGTATCACGTTGATACGTGACAATCTATACCTAGTTCGGGAGATAGTAAATGCAGATGTCGATGTGAGATACAGCGATAGGTAATTGATTGTTGAATAAAGATGGATGTGGAGAGATATTTAGGTAAAGAACGAGGAGTTCAACCTTTGAAAGTGAGTTGCATATCACTGATAGGTGATAATAGAGGTGTTTATTATGGAAATGTCCAGATAATTGTAGCAGTGTAAGCTAGAATTGTTAACTATTGGCAAGTAAACCATAAGGGAAAGTAAACTGGTTTAGCAGTTTGAGGAGATTAGTCAAGATTGAGTAGAGATCCTGTGTGGATGCGCATATAAGCTAACGATTTTGATCGACCAAGATGGTGGAAGGACTAAGTAGCAGCTTGAATTTATGATACCATAAGAGTTGAGGTGGGCAAGTTTTGAATAAATTCAAGTTATGGACGAGAATTTTTGGATATTTTCTAAGAATGTCGTGTTTGAGTAGAAAAGGAATCCGTTAGTAAGAATACTAAGACAATGAAAGTTGATAGTTGGAAGGACTTTTATTGTATATTAGGATTAAATGGATAGTACGACGAATTTTTAGAGTTCTTGAGCAGTAAATTCAAGAATTAGATTTGGGTATCGAACGTACGAAGGATAAAATCATAGCAAAGTGTCGTGCGTTGGTAGATATTTTTGATAAGTCGAGCATTAAGATTTGAGATGAATGTTTAATGGCTTGATGGATGAGTAAGACGAGTCGATTGGTGGGTGAATTGCAGTGACCTTTTAAGGACGAGTTAGAAGTGAATAAGAAAATGATGAGTGAATAGATGTAAGAATATGATTGGCCAGAACTCGAGATCTGGGAATTGATTCCCTAGTGGGAACAGACCTTATGACTTTAGAATAGTCACGGTGATGAAGGACCAATCGAATGGAGAGGAGATACTTAATAAGAACTGGAGGAATTAATCATTTGGAGCGTTTGATTACGACACGTACAATAGTTGACACCGTAAGGGAAGTTAGAGACGGATAAATCCAGTCAGTGAATGGATGTGTCAGGTTGGATAGCGAGAACGTATGTGGGAAATTGGTTATTGTTATTGGAGAATGCTGTAGCTTTAGATGGTTATGAAGATTTTAGATTGGTCGAACGGAGAAGGGTATGCTTGTGGTGATACAAAATTATGTGAAATGAGAGAGTATTCGGATTATGTGCGGCGAATTAAAGATGTTGTTTTGATTTAGCAAGTTATTGGTCATGATGGGTTGGGAACCAACTCTAGACAGTTGTTGGACTAGAAAGTTGCAAAGTAGTAGATTGATGATACAGGCCCGATTGGAGTTTTATAGAGGTTATGACATCGATGAGTTAGTCGTAAAGGGAGGTTAGTCATGGAAAGAATGTACTAACAATAAGTGTGGCTAGTGGTGTTTCTAGCCGAACTCGTTGAGAGAATGTTCCATTGTTTGGTTGTCTTTCATTTGATGAATTCAACTTCAAAGAGGAGAAAGAGTGATGGAGATGAAATGGTTTGTGGATCTGTTTCCGGGTCTAGAAAAGAATGGGGATTTAGAGAGAAGCCCATGAAGATGTGGCTTATGCCAATTGAAGATTGGCGAAGGGATTTGTCTCACACTTAATTTTGGAAATAAGAAGGATAAGAAATTGTCTAATGGCAAGTTGATGGAAGCTTGTAGAGCTTTGGTTCATTGTAGTGGTTACAGTGAAGAGAGACGTGGTATGATGGAAATCGGTAGTGAGTAAGTATAAGGGATTCGGATGTTGTCAACAAGGATGGTTAGACGATAGTAATGTGAGGAATGCCCTAAGAGTTATTTTGAAGGTAGGTACCTCGACGAGAGTGGTGATGTTCGGAGTATTTAGGAATGGTCAGGGTGACCAACTCTTTTGAGTAAGAGAGGATGTTATTGTAAGAGAAAAAAAAGGAACTCAGGATAGTTCAGGAATAGAATGAGAATACGTTGTGAAGAGGGTGTGTGCCAACGATGACAGTCAACGAGGAAAAACATTTTTTTAAGGCATGCAAGGGTATGCTAAGTATTAAATTGGAAAATAATGTGGACGACTGAGAGATTGAATTTCTGGGAATTTGAGGATTGGATAAAGGGAGTCCAAAAGTAGATGGTATAGTCTGGCATGTGCCAAGAAAATTTGAAAAGTGGCAATCTCCAACTGGATGTTGGGTGGATGTCGTTAAGCCTATGGTTAGAACGGGATTTGAAGGAAAATGTACAGTTCAGTACAGTTACGAGATTAAGGAAACATTTTTAGGACTCATGATATTGGTGAAGTTGTGAAGTACTTATAAGATGACAACATCTTTAGGATGTAATGGTTGAGTGGTACTTGCCATGGTGGCATTGTACTTACTGTTGGTTGATGCTCATTGGATGATTCGTGAGTGGAAGCATGAGGGTTTAAGTGACGTATTTGGAGTGACGTGTTTTGTCGACGAGATCGAAGTAGAAGTGGTTCGAGGTAGTAAGTAATTGAGGAAAACTTGTAGAAAACCTCGAAGGAATTGTTGGACCCTTGTGCCTCGGAGGACCTTGAGCACAAGTGGAATGAAGTATCACTTAAGTGGGGTAAAAATGGTCTAAACCACCATCATGATTGGCGACTATCTATTGACAAATTGAGGGACTGGCCGTCCTTAATTTATTGTTGATAGTAGACGGAATCGTGTTGAATGGAATTGACTAGCTTTGCTAGCTTTGGTGGAGCCAGAAAGTTTTGGTGTTAGCATCTGTGTGGCTACACCTAATCCTGAGGGATTTTGTTGTGTTAGGGATAGTAATAACTAGTTGGGTTGTTACTCTTACCTTTAGTTTCGAGGACGAAACTTCTTTTTGGAGGGTAGTAATGTAAGACCCAAGATTTCACTGCACAGTTTTTCTAAGGAACTTTAGCGTCGGCTAAGTTTTTTGGGTTTTTGATGGAGCGGTCTTGTGAGTATCGTCACATTAATGGAATTTTTGCTGAAATGGAGCCTGTTTTGTGCTCGTGCGCTGGAAAGGCACAGACTTTTGGGTCGTAGTCTTCTTTTGAGTATTAGAAGGTTTCTGTGAAGTCAGAAACGCGAGTTTTGGATTATTCTCGTTTTTGGAAAAACGAGTAGGATTTTACCCGCTGTTGCGAAATTTTACTGATTCTGAATTCAGTGAGATTTTAGTTGGGGGTTTTATATATCTGCGCGAGGCGGGATATATTCTGAGATTAATTTTCCGAGGTGTGGAAGAAAATTGCAGTCGCGGAAAAAGATTCGGCGATAAGTTTATGAATTGTTTTTATTAAAAGGTTTACGGTAGAATTTTTTTATGTTTCCGTAAAATTTATCGGTACGCGAGATACGACTCGTTTAAGCGCGAGCTAGTGGGAGGATAAGATCACATAAGAAATATCTAGATATTTTGTGAAGAGGTGGATGGCTAGGATTAAGTCTTAGAACTTTCACTATTTGATCCAATGGTTCACAAGTAGAAAGACCATTACTTAAGGAGGCTTTGGAGACTGCTTTTTCCCTATGCATAAATAAAACCCAGACTTTTGGGCCATGGTCTTTATTTATCAATCTGAACATCCCTGCGCTTTCAGAATTTTGGGTTTCGACTTTCTCCGTTTATTGGAAAAACGAGTAGAAAACTGAACCCGTTTTTTTGAATTTTACGGTTTCTGTTTTCCGTCGAATTTTAATTGGAGACTTTATATATATCGACGCGAGTTGGAATCTAGTTTCAGAATATTTTTGGGAGCTAAGGAAATAAATTTCAGTCAGAGAATGAAATTTAGCGATAATATTTGGAAATGGTTTACGACGGACATTTATTTGTGAGATTTTCTGTTTTTGAGATTTCCGTCCGTTAACGAGGCGCGACTCGCCGAGAGCAAACGCGACGAGCTGAGTGGCGAAAAGGAGATATTTGTTCAAAAGCAATCATGAGTTTTTTTTTGATCCATTGGCTAGGGTTTTGTCTTGCAAAAGTGGTCTTGATCCAATGGCTAAGATTGTCTAAGACTTTGGGGTGAATAGTAAGGAGGTTTAAGTTTGTCTTGGAGCAAAAATTGATAAATACTCCCTCCCCTTGTGCCTTGCTCGGCCGAACTCCATTACTAACCCTTAACCACTCAAAATTTTCACTTCCTCTCAAGAACTTGCTTGGATTTGTGCTAGGAACATCAAGCTCTTGGATCATCTTCTCCATCTTGAGGTAATTAGACCTCTTCCATCCCTTTTTCTCATGAAAAACTCTTGAATTCTTAAGTTTCATAATTTTGTTCTTGAGTAGAAAATTGTTAGAATTTAATTTTGTTTCCATAGATGTGTTCTTAAGTGTTGTTAGTACACATGATTGAAAACATGAATTGATTCTATGGTTTAATCTTGTTTTACAAATTTTCTAGTAAGGGTTTTGAGAAAAAAATTGAAAAGGATCATAATTTTGAATTGTGTTGTAAGATTTTGGTTTTGAAGTTAGAATTGAGCTTTTAAACAAAATGGATTGTTGAATATGAACTTTGTTTCGAAAAATAAGAAAAAATATTTTTCGTGTTCTTGAGCGACTCGAAGAACGCAATTGAGAAAAATTTTATTTCGAGTTTCAAAAAGAGTCGAGTATACGATCGAATATCGTTACGAGCTAACCAAATGTGGTTAGGGTTTCAAATGAAGAAAAATTGTGTAAGATTGCCATTTTGCCTCTTTTGGGCCGTGGCAATCATTTATGGTCGAGGAATCGAGTTTTCGAAAATTGTTTTGAGGCAAATTGTTTCCCATGACCTTTGTTTAAGTGTTTGATAAGTTATGGGATGTTTTGTAAAGAAAAATAATTTCTTGCCTTAAGAAAAACTTAATTGAGATTTTTCGAAAATTTGCGATTCGACTCGATAATTTCTAAATCGCTTTGATAAGTGCTAGTTAGGTATTATGAGATATTACCATGCATTTAGAAGTGAAAAATTTTGAATGGAAGGGGGGTTTTGAAAATTGTGGCCGTGGCCTTCTCTCTTGTGTGGGGAGAAATTCCAAAATTTTTCTAAGTCCACAATTGTGTGAAAATCTTGTGTGTGTTGGATACTCCTAGTTTTGAAGAAAAATGAGTAAAGGAAAGGTTTGTAGGAAGAAAAAAATGTGTAACTTGTAACGCAAGAAAACTTCGTTTTTTCATAAAAATATTTCTGAAAAGTTTTGGTTGTGTTTCAAATGGTCTTGTGATGTGTGAAACAAGTCCTTGAGGTGGAGAAATCCAAAATGGTTTTAGTTTGTGATTTGAAACCAAAATGAATTTCGTGTTATAAAAATAGTGCAATTTACTTCGGGAATTTTTAAACACTATGAGAATAACCTGAAATCCTTGAGGGATAGCTTTGGAAAGTACCTTAGACCCCTCTGGAGCTTTGAGAACGAGTTTCGTTTCGTTAGGTTAAACGAGGAATATTTTATTGATGTTACGCTGCATTTATTTTAGGTAGCGCGTGTTGTAGTTTTTCGCGGAATTAGAGTAACAAAAGCTTGCTAAGGTAAGGGCACCTTTACTTTTCCGTATAATATATGTATGCCTGATTCTGGATTGTGTGAATGTTTGGCATGATTATATTATGTATTCTCGTGATGAGAAGTTGCTTTGTATCACATGTGTGATTTACATATGTTTGAGAATATGTGTATGAATATGTGATTGGCGTGCATATGGTTTTGAAAATATATGTACATACTATGATTGTTTTACATACGCTTGTGAGGTATGTATTTTGTTGCATTAGCATATATGGGGAATCGTATGCTCATGCATTCATAGTACGTGGTTATCGGGAATGGACCACGAGGTGCGACGGCCAGTGATTGGTGTCCTCCTAATTGAGTTTGGTGGTTGTCCGTGTGACTCACCCGGTGTTATCCCACCGTGATTGTTTTGGTATTGAGTGCGTGACTCTACCTGGTGTTATCCCACCAATAGTAGGAGGTGTTATCCCACCCGAGCCTACGACCTTCTGCAGAGGTTTATTCCGGAATAAAAGCATGCATGTGAAAAAGACCCGGCTAGGGTGATCACGATCATTTAGAGTCTGCATTGATAGACTGGTGTGCATTTCGATACTGTGTGCAAGTATATGAACTGCTAAGTGTTTATTCGCTGTTATATATATACATGCTATTTGTTGTTGTGGTATGTGTGGTGACCCTTGCAACATTTCATTTGCGGGCTCCTCCCACCCCAGATGATGCTGTAGGTCGCGAGGGCGGCGGCTGCTCAGGGCCCAGTGAACTCGTGTCGGAGCTATAGTTTAGAATTAGACTCTGTGCCGGTGTGTTTGTACATCGTGCCTTTGGGCTAGACATAGGTTTCTACCTTGGTTTGCTTTGGGTTGTAATGCTTGGAGTATTTTGAATACTTAGACTTGGACTGTAATTATTCAGGAACACACTTTGCTTGTCGAAGCACCTTATGGTAATGAGTTCTTTTGTATGTTTAATGTCGGCTCTTGTAAAATATTTTCCGCGCACTCTGTCTTGTGTTAAAAAAAAAAAAATAATGCCCCTTTTTAGGCTTTGAAAATCGGGGTGTTACAACTCCTATGCATCCATCAACAAATTTAGATAAAGATGAAAATGGAAAACATGTGTCTGAAAAAGAATATAGGGGGATGATTGTATCACTTCTATATTTAACTGCTAGTAGACCAGACATTGTTTTCTCAGTTGGTCTTTGTGCAAGATTTCAAACTTCTCCAAGAGAATCACATCTCACAGCAGTCAAAAGAATTTTTAGGTACCTAGTAGGTACTCCTGATGTTGGTCTCTGGTACATTTTGATCTTAAGGCTTATTGTGATGCTGACTATGCTGGTGATAAACTTGAAAGAAAAAGTACAAGTGGAGCATGTCAATTTCTTGGTGAAGCTCTTGTAAGTTGGTGCTGCAGAAAGCAAAATACCATAGCACTATCAACAACTGAAGCAGAGTATGTATCAGCTGCAAATTGTTGTTCTCAAGTGATATGGATCAAAAACCAACTTGAAGATTTTCATTAAGGTACACAAATATTAAAATTCTTTGTGATAATACTAGTGCTATTAATTTATCAAAGAATCCCATTCAACATTCTAGATCAAAGCATATAGAAATTAAGCATCATTTCATTAGAGATCATGTTTGCAAAAAGGATGTTGAACTAATATTTGTGGATACTGAAAATCAGTTAGCTGACATTTTTACCAAACCTCTAGTTGAGGATAGGTTTATGTTTATTAAAGAAAATTTAAAAATTATTAAAAATCCTAACTAAAAAATTGTTGAACAAAATCTCAAGTTCATAAGAACTTTCTTTAAATATTTATGAATACCTTTTATAAGAACAAAATTTTCATATAATTATTATTAAATATTTTCTTTAAACCAAAACCTTTCATCTCCCAAAATTATCTGACGGACAAACTCTCTCTCCCTAATCATTATGACAAATCCCTCTTTTGTGTTTCTCAAGTACAAATCAAATAGTGTAATTAGTACTAAGCCTATTACCTAACCTATCAAAACTCATCTATTCCTATTCTCCAAACACTCTTTCCTTTTCTTTTAATAATATCACAAACCAACACATCACTCACTCACTTCTCTCTTCACTCCGTAAAACTCCGTCTCTCTTCCACTACTATTCACAAAATCCCTAAAAACCTCCACTGTTCATCATCTCTTTCTTCTCAAATGGCTAGACTTAAGATGCCTGGAGTCAAGATCAGGAAGTCAAGAACTTCATCTTCATCCACTCGTTCTCCTTCACCACCATCTGCTACTTCACCACCAAAAAATTCAGGTATCAAATCTTCCTCAAACACCTCTTACCAATCCCTTTCTGACCACTACAACGAAGTAGAGAGTCATTCTTCTCCCTCAAAAATAAATCAAACCCCTACCCCTGTTCAAAACTCTGTAGAAACAGAGCATGCAAATCAATCTCCCATTCACAACATTATCACTAGCCAAATCCTCATTGGAACTATTCCAGTAAATATTGAAACCATTCCTGCTACCTCAGAAACCGTTTTGGAAAATGTTATTCCAATTCAATGCTCTCAAACAGTTCCTGAAACTGTTTCTCAAGAAATAACTGCTACTCCCCCACTCACTACCAAAACTGACACAAAAAAGAAAACCGTTTCAAAAACCAAAAAATCCAAATCTATTGATTCTTCAAAAATTCGTAGGTCAAATAGGATTGCCTCTGGTGCTGGTGTAAAACCAGTTATTGATACCACTGTTTACTCAATCTCTGATTCTGATGATACTCTGTCTGACACACCAAAAACCATGTCTGGACCTCAAATCAAAACCT
Organism: Trifolium repens; assembly: GCA_030408175.1. Taxonomy (NCBI): domain Eukaryota; kingdom Viridiplantae; phylum Streptophyta; class Magnoliopsida; order Fabales; family Fabaceae; genus Trifolium; species Trifolium repens. The sequence goes on along the minus strand of CP125845.1, from coordinate 30,662,177 downwards.
ACTCAAGAAAAGCCAAACCAAAATCCTCTAAAAATTCTGAGTCTTCTGGAGAAGAAGATGTTCCTCTTCAAAAAACAACCCCTTTGATCCACAAAGATTGTGTGACAGATTTTGAAAACTTCTCAAGGAACAAACCTATACTCCCAGGAAGGGTTTACAACTTTGATCACCTGATCAACACTGACCATGATCTAACCAGGTTCACAAATTTACTTGGTTGGACACACTTGTTCAATCTTAGAGAAACTCACTACCCTAACCTCATAAAAGCATTCTATTTCAATGATGTCATCTCTTCTGAGAAAAACTACATCATTTCTAAACTCAAGGGTAAAAAGATCAAAGTCACAGAACAACTGCTAGGAACCCTTCTAAACCTACCTTTGACTGGTCACAAGCTTTATGAAACAAGTTGGTTCAAAATGGCAGGATTGAACAAGAAGAAATTAATGGCTGAAATGTATGAACCTGGAACCACCTTCTCAAAATTCCCTCCATCATCCCAACTCAAGCATGAATTCAAAATGCTTCACAACATGTGTCTCCACTCCATTTTTCCAAGAAAAGGGAGTAAAGACAAAGTCACAGAAAATGACATGATGATGATGTATCACATGTTCAACTGTGTGCGGCAATGGGGGGGGGCGGGGACGGATTTTGCCTTCCCCAAACCCAAACCCATATAGTTCGGGTTTTCCCCAAACCCATCCCAATTCCAATCGGGGATAAATAGTATAACCCCAAACCCAAACCCAACGGGGATCGGGTATCCCGACGGGGTTCGGGTATCCCCGTTATACCTCTTCCAATATAAATTTGGATTGCATTTTAATATTTTTTTATTAAAAAAAATAAGTTAAAGGCTTAAAAATTATTTTGTTTCAACGATATTTTTTTAATTATAGAAAAGAAATAGAGAAAATAGTTTGTTTAATACTCAAATTAAGGATAAAAAATAAATATATGAATGTAATTTAAGAGATTGTTTATGGATTTCTAATTTAAAAGAGGTAAAATCTAATTTTAATATAAGCGGGGCGGGTTCGGGGTGGGTATCAATGTCCCCATTACCCGCCCCAACCCCGTCTTTTGAAATCGGGGAAAACCCAAACCCGTACCCAAACCCAGTCAACTCGGGTTTTCCCCGTCAAAGCGGATATGGTTTGGGCGGGTACCCGCGGGTATGGGTTTTATTGCCATGCCTTTGTTCAACAAAGTCAAAATGAATCTCCCATATGTCTTGATTCAGCATATGATATACACCATTGAAAATGGCACCAAGAAGATAACACTTATGATATACACCCTATGGAATGTTTCTCACTAGGGTTTTTAGACACTTTGATGTCAGCTTCAGAGGAGAAGAAGGAAAGAATTCTTCAACCACTTTCTCTTTAACCAACATTGGAAGAATGAAACAAATTTGTGATATAGAAGATCACACTGTGAGTGATCAAGGATTAAAGAGAAAAAGAGAAGCCTTTGAAGAACCTGAACCAGAAAACCTGCAACTATTGGCTGATGTGGTGACAACATAGGAAGACCATCTGGAGAACGTTCTCCCTATACCTACACCATCAGACAAAGGCAAACAAGTTATGTCTGAAGGTAATCCCTCTGATTCTAGAGACTTAGGAGTTTCTTTAGAATTTGATTCTGCTTTTGAGGATAACTTAGGTCCAAATTTGAATAAGTTCCCCTCTGTCTTGCTTGATGGTTTTTCAACCATAGATAATCCTGTCAATACCTCTCTTTTTTCACCACTAATAACATCACCTCAAACAACTTTTCACTCTTTTCAACAAACTGAAATCTTAAGAAACCTGATGAAGAATCCTATTCCAAATTTTCCACAATTTTCACAATTTCCACCACCCATCTTCACTGATGCTCGACCATCACTCCCATCCTTTCCACAACACTTTGCATCACTTGGTTCTTTATGCTCAAATTCCCCCAACAATGACACTGTTGCGTATCAAGGCTCTGATAATCCTCCTCCTTTTGATCCTAGACCTTTGAAGAGATCAAAAGTTGAAAAAGATGTTGCTAAGACCAGAAAAGACATGGAAAAGATGTTCAACATTCTTTCTTTTATCATGCAAGAGCAACAAATTTTTAGGACTTGGCTTGCAGAAGAATTTTGCCCTTCAATGCGTATTCCACCTCCACCTGCTAATCCTGCTCCACCAACTAAAGAAATTCCCAAAGTTTCTTCCAGTTCTGATGACTCCTCTCCTACTCTACCACAGTAGATGTGTTTGATGCCTCCCTCTACTTTTTGCTAATGACAAAAGGGGGAGAAGGGATTCTGAGATTAAGGGGGAGATTTTAGAAAAATCTAACTTTTTGTGAACTGATGGTCATTAAGGGGGAGATTATGAGAAGTTTATGTTTGTAACTTCTCCTTGTATGTTTGTTTTAATTCTAAATTCTGTTTAGGTTTGAATCATCTTTTTGATCATTAATCATGTATTTTGATATTGTTAAATTCTCTGTTATGAGCTTTTAATTAATGAATAGCCATGTTGATTCAAAATTATGTCTCTAATATTTGTTACTCAATTTGCATATGCATATTTCATGACTTGATAAAGAATGCATAAATTGAGGGGGAGATCTTTGATTAAATCACATAGCAAATATTTCAATTCTTATTTTTATCAGAATCATAATCAAAATTAAGGTTTTGTCATCATCAAAAAGGGGGAGATTGTTGAGACAAAATCCTATTTTGATGTTTTAAAGATAACAAAACATCCTTAATTAAGTTTTAATTATATTCTGATCATTTTGTGATCTAACAAGTGCTCTTGAGTGATTTAATATAGACAAATGCAAAGAATTGAAATCACTAAGTTCTGCTCACAAGAAATAAATAAACAAGCTCTTGTCAGGAGAATGGTCTCTGATTGGTCTCCCAGACTCACGTATTCATTGGATAAGCACTTATTTAAGTGAACTTCATATGAGACAAGGATGAACTTTATATAAGACTTAAATATAGTATCACAACAGTTTGGAATAAGTAATTTAAGGCAAGGAATAATTTTGATCCTTGAGCTTGCTCGTTTAAGTGCTTTTAAGGTAGTAAAAGCTCACAAATTATTGACACGGCCTTATGTTCTCCAAGAACATCATTAAATAAAAATCTAGACCAATGAGAAGTAGACAAAGCATGCAGCAAAGACTTTAAAAATCTAATGGAAGTACAAGCCTAGGAAAGAGAAGCTTCACTTATTCATACAAGTGTCCAAAGACTTACTATTCATGTCCTTTGGAAGTACACTTGAATAGTTGATATGCTATGCTTTGAAGAGTGTATTACAACTGTCATACAGCTTGCAAACACTAGATGAATCCGTTTGCTTCTTTTCTTGCACAAGAAGTATGGTCTCCAACAAGACAGGAGAATGGTCTCCAGCAGACATTAGAATGGTCTCCCAGATTTTGGCTACAAGCTATATTCTTATCCAAAAGCTATTTCCACACATGGGCTATTGTTTTACAACGGATATATCATCAGAAACAGCTCATTACAGTTGGCAAAAAGAATATCTCTGATATTCTCACAGCTCCATATATCAGAGACCATAGGAAGAATGTTCTCCAGGCTAACTTAAAAAAGGACAGATTATGAATGGACTGTTTTGCCGATTTGACAACGACTATTTCACACTCCCAACAGTCATATTTGAAGTTCAAATATCAGAGGAACTTCTTCATCTATAAATAGCATGTTTGGCAACATTGAAGAGCAAGAGTTTTCAAGCAATCTAAAGCATTGATTCACATTTCACTAAGCAATCTTAAAGCTCTTCTTTTTCACTCATACTCCAAAGCTTTCTAGCATCTAGGATCAGAATTCATTGAGTATCTTGAGTGTAATTTATTTTAAGCATATACAACTAGTTTAGGTTGTTATAAGCTTGTAAGATCCAAAATCATTTCATATCTTTTGAGAGATCTAACTCAAGTCAATTAGTGAAGAATTGATTGAGTGAAAATCAGTTGGTGATAACTGATTTGGTCTAGATTATAGTGGACAATCTCACGTAAGTTGGGATTGTAGTAGCCCATACTATTAAGGGGTGAACCAGGATCTTGTGACAAACCCCCCCTTTCTTGTGACAAACCTTGTTACTTCAGTTTGGTATGACCACCATTAACTTCAGGAACAGAGGATGTTGCTTCCATATCATCTTCAGCTTGACAGTAGCGAGCAAAGCACAAATCATGTCTGTGACTTTATCAATTTCTGATTTTGCACCAGCTTTGTTGCTAAAAAACTCTTTTTGCAGGAGATCTTTCTCTTGAATCGTCATTGGCTGAGACTCGAGTGTCCCATAGAGATCTACATTCCTTACCTTGGATGGTTCTTTCATGCCATTATTCTTTTCTTCCAAAAAAATTTCTTCTCAACAAGATTTTTACATTGAGCTTCAAATTTACCAAAACAAGCTTGATTGGTCTTCAAGAATTTATCCATAATATTTTCCAGTTGAGAATCATAATTAGGCAAGAGTTTGTCTTGATCTTCCTTCATTAGGGGTTGTCTTTTAGATTCTTCACTCGCATTTGCTCTGTTGCTAAAATGCTCTATGAGTGAATCATCTTGCTCTTCAATCTGCTTTGGTTGAGACTCAAGTGCCCCATAGAAATCTTCATCCCGCATGTTTGAGGTTTCTTCCATAACTTCTTCTTTCTCTTGAACGTCACGTCGGTCAATTTCTATCTCAACCAATAGTGCCTCTTTATCTTCCTCTTTATCTTCTTCTTTTTCTTCTTCTTCTTCTTCTTCAAGATGTGCTTCTTCCTTTTCATCAGTTCTTAGAACAAGTTCCTCGTTTTCAACCTTTATCGATCCACTACTTGTGGCTAAGAATTGTTTTCCAAGGAGTATAGGGATTTCCTCATCATCATTTGTATCTATAACGACAAAGTCTACTGAAATCAATAGGTCATTGACTTTGACAGGCACATCCTCTATGATACCCGATGGATAGATGTTTTGGTAAGTGCCAAGAACAAGTGACTTGATGGTTGTGGCTTTTGGTTCTCCAATATGCATAACCAACCTATCTGCGAGATATAGAGGCATTAAATTTATGTTAGATTCAAGATCACAGAGTGCCATCTCAATATTAACCTCCCCAATAGAACATTGTATTGGGAGACTTCTTTGGTCGTCTTGTTTTATTTGAGCCTTCTTTGTGAGGATTGCGCTACATTCTTCGGTTAGGGCGATGTAGTCATCCAGTTGTTGCTTCTCTCGTGGTGAACTTGCTTTTGGCTTCTTTACTGTTTCAATATACCTCTCTAAGTCTCTTGTATCTGTCTCCCTGGTTTGTGAGGGTTCCTCATCTACCTTGTGTATTTCTTCCTCACTTTTTAGGATTTAGCTACCTCTTCATCACCCTCAAAGTCTGCACTTTTGTTACCTATGGAATCTAGCTCAATTTGGGTTGTAACTGATTCAGTTGACACACATTCTTGTGCTTCAAGATCCTTGCTAAGTGTTTCTTCCACAGGTGATAGTCCTCTTTCTTTTGCAGCTTTATTTAAATATTCCAACAGGAGGTCTAGGCCTTCTTCAAAGGGTACATCTACATCTTCGCTAATATCAACGACAGATTGATATATCATCGCAATGGATTTCATGAGGTTTCCTGTATGTCTTGTCATTGCATACTAAACTCAAAGAAACAGATTAGTAGTAAAGCACAATGAAAAAGATAAAAAAGATCTTGAATATTTTTTTTTTATTGTTATTGCAAGTATATCACTACAGGGAATCACAGGTAAGGGAGGTGGATCACAATGGATCGCTTAAATACCAAGCCTTGTCCTAGCCAGAATCGTCTACAAGTTCAATATTGCAAGAACAAATTTTTTAAATTTTTATTTATTTCAGAAAATAATTTTTTTGAGCTATGTAGAGAAATTAAAATAAAAATAAAATCTACTACTACTAATAAAAAAAAGATTATTATTTTTTTTTAGAAACAATTATATATTTATTTTTAAACAAAATCTAATAAAAACTAACAGAATCAATATTTTACATAAACAAAATCTACTAAATAAATAAACTGGATATAAATAAATTCTAACAGAATCAACTAAAATAAATAAAATAATTTTTTTTTGGCTTTTATAATATTTGACTGAAAATAAAATTCCTAAATTAACGCTAATTGCCTTGTTGAAACAACAATCCCCGGCAACGGCGCCAAAAACTTGATGACTTATTTGCAAGTGTACAAAATCGTCACAAGTAATAAAGTAATAAGTAAAATCGTCTCCAAAGGGATTGTGTTTAACAATTCAATTAAAGAGAATTTAGGAATTTATAAAAGCAATAAAGTTGGGGGTTTTTGAGTTTGTTGGAATTAAAAGCATAAAAGAAACAATTAAAGATAAAGATTAAGATGAGAAGAATAGTTAGGTTGTTTCGAATCCCTTCCCTTTTCCTACTTGTATTATATTTCACAATTCAAATTAAGTCTCGTTCATCACGACGAATTAACCCTTGAGTAGTAATAATCACTCAAGTGTCTTATTATCCTATTCACTATTAACAACTCCCTAATCCCTTAGGTGAGATGAGAAATTATGAAAGCATTAAAGAACGTTAATTCAAAAGTCACAACTGCAAACTACGTATCCCTACAATAGCCGCAAATTACGTATCCCTACAATAACCCTGTTGAATAATTATCATCAATTCGAATACCAAAAGAATCTCCCGAAAACAATCGATATCTAGATCAATTTCACTAATACGTATACTAATGAAAAGCATTAAACATAGATGATAATTAAATAACTAATAAAGACTGAATTGCAATAATATAATAACCATATACATGGATCAAGTAGTTCTAGGGAAGTTCATCTACTCAACCTAACCCGGAGGGGGTTTAGCTACTAATTTGCATAATTAAATTACAAGAATAAAATAATGTATAAAAGAAAACCTAACTTTAGAGCTCCTCCTCCTTTTCCTTTAGAGAGTAGTAGTTCTCTCTATTTCTGAATGAATAATTGTGAGGAAAAGAGCTCCATTTATAGTTTTTCGGACTTGGGCTGCAAGACACATCGTACTACGATGGACCAATCGTACTGCGATGCTTGGATTTGCTTCAAAAATAAAACTGCAGATTCTGTTCTTTTCTTGGGCGCGAAGTTTCCCTGCCATCGTGCTACGATGGGTACCATCGTGCTACGATGGGAAAATTACATTTTTGCTTCAACACGAAGATGTAGCTCTTCGTCTTAGCTTTCAAACGCAAGTGACCGCGCCTCAATCCGATACTCGTAGCTCAAGTTATGGTCTGCAGACTGAGAGTTGCGCATTTTCTTCATTATTTGCTCTCTTTATGCACTTTCTTCAATTCTTGACTTCTTGGACAAGTAGCTTCACTTCTTTAGGTTTTTTGCCTTGTAATTGGTCTTCAAAGTGACTAAAACTAATATAAACTAATATTAAAACTACCTAAAAACATCATATAAATTACTGTCATCAATAAGTTATAAATGAAATGCGATGGAACCAAAAAAAATTGTAATAAAAAAAATAATAAAAAAATGAAATGAAAGTCAACGTTGACGACGTTTTTCTATAGCGCCATATGTGATAAGTGATAACGAGATCATGAATCAAAGTCTATTAACGATTATAGATAAAGAAAATATCTGCAGATGGAAATAAACAATTCCAGTGAAATCAAACTCTATTCATATAATTGAACTGTTTGGACTTGTAGTCCAGACACCTGAAGATGTGAAGTTAATTAGATATATATGATTTTTTATATTGATATAATACATACCTATAGAGTTTGATATGTCCACCAAAAGTGGGTGGTAAATGTCTATAATTTATTTTGAGGAGACATATTCACCTGAAGTGAATTCAAGAATTTTTCTTTTGATAAAGTTTAGTAGCACTTGAAAGGCTAAATTTATATGAAATATATGTTACAATACATTTGTATGGCTCACTTGAATTGATGATTATATGAAATTCTCTGAAAGAGTTAATTTTTATGATACTTTTGACATCATATGTTCATTCTAAACATTTGGAAGTGAATTAATTATAATGGATTTTATGATGATATAAATATTATTAGGACTGTAGAAGAGATCATAAAATATGTTGATTAAAGAAAGATTTGAAATTGCATATGATGCATGCGAAATGTTTGTTTGAATTTGCAAATTTATTATTTAAATGCATAGATAATGTCTAACAACTTATATAACAAATGCATTTAAATAATTTGATATGGACAAATATAGTTGATTGTGGACTAGAATTATTGTGATGTCACTTGATATTAGTATAGATCATATCTTCAAAAAAATGATGGACAACTTGAATTGGTACTGAAGTACCATATCTTAGTTCAAACGAAGACATTAATGTATTTTGTTAATTATATGTCTCGTGGTATTTTGTTTTTGCCAATATTTTTAAATACAGGTATCAGAACAAAGGCAAACATACATTTTGCATCTTGGAGAAACAACGTAATCAAGGAAGCGATAAATGCTTTTTCATTGAGGATTATGAGTTTACAAATACAATAAACTTGTGATTTTTTTATTCTAAAAGGAGGCTCTTTCAAGTTGAGAGTTTCAAACACTCAACATGAGTATAATATTTTAAGCACGGCTAATTTAAAGAAGAGTATGAATATAAACTTGATCTTTTGATTGAAGTCTATGATTCAAAACATACAAGAAACATATAAGTGTTAGTGGATGTCCATCATATTCTTTCCCTTTCCTATAACTCCCATTAGTGAGTGGATATTCATTACCTTTGTCCATTCACTTGTTTATGTCCTATAAATGGGACTCATACTTTAGTGTAAACACACACGTGAAGAGTTGAATACAAACTTTTCATTCTTTCTATCTCGATGCTTTAACTTTAGTAGTTTATTTCTAACAGAGTCTACATTCTTATGTTTTTTATTCTTAAATTGATCATTTCCAAGAATATTATTAGGATGCTTTTTGCAAAACATACCCGAGTCGAATATCATCTGATGTGTTTGTGCATAGAAACCGAATTTTTTATTGAAGGGCAAAACAGGAAACTCAAGGCGTGAAAAAGAAACACGCGGGGCTGGAAGAAAAATCTTGTTAATATTTTTTGAAACAAAGGTTTGCCATTATTTTAATGGCTTTCAGATGACCAAGCCTTTTTGGAATATATTAAACAAGCCCAACATCTTTGGGCCCTCTCTGACTTTAACAGGTAGTCGGTTCCATGATAAATAAAAAATTTAGTTTCCAATCCCCAATAGTTCTTTTCTCATTCAGAAAATTTGGGGGGGGGGGGGGGGGGGATTACATTGAAAAAAATCCGGGAAAGATTTCCAGAAACTTTTCTGCGTGAAACGAGAAATTGGGGGATGGTGGAAAGAGAAATCATCCGATAAATATATGCACATCTACACCTTCATATTGTGTGTGATAGAAAAAAATGGAGTTAGAGTTTTTGACAAATCATCCATTAAAGATATCCTCACGCTAGTTCTAAATGTGGAACTCTCGCTCTCGGAATATATGAGCCAACTCTATCAAATTTTTATTAACTACACCTTCATAAATTTGTAAATTATAAAGGAATAATAAAAAATATAATTGGAATTAGAGTTTTTTTAGGAGAAATCTAAGGCTAAAAGAGTACTTACAGATGATCGATCAGCCATTAAAGATATTCTCACGCTAATATTGAAAGTGGAACTCTCGCTCTTAGACTATATCAGCCAAATCTTTATCAAATTTTTATTAGCTACGCCTCCGTATTGAAAGTTTTATGATGTATGTTGTAAACATAGTTTTGTGATGTAACAAGGAATGTAGGTGCGAGGACAGTGGCGGAGCTCTAGCTCTAGATCTATCTCTTAACGAGAACGGGAATAAACGAAGTCTTATAGCTTCGGGACTGACACCATTAGCTTTCACTGTATCTGCGTATTGCAAGAATATGGACAAGTGTAGATTAGGATCGTCCGTGGGATTTCCGGAGAATTGGTTTTGTTGTACTGCTGACAACAGTGAAGTTTTAAGCTCGAAATTGTTTGCTTCAATAGTGGGGGAAGCGATGATGTTATGCGGTTCTTCTTGTGAAGAAAGAGCGTAGGATCTTAGTGGACGGTTTTGTGGTCCTTCAGCCATCTCTATAGCTGGTTCTTTAACTATTTTGGGAAGGAGAGTTTCTTTTTGGGCTTGATTATTTCTAGTTTGGTTTTCTAGATTCCTGCGTCTTAAGCTTAGAAGACGCTCAGGTTCGTTAACTGGTTGCTCAACTTTCTCGCCTTGAGAGCGAGTACTTGGCATACAAAAGGACAAACTAAAATAAAATTGCCTTAGTCTCTACGGTGTAACACTAGAGTTACGATATCGACTAAATTGATCCCCGGCAACGGCGCCAAAAACTTGATCGGTTAACAACGAGATTGCAAGTATACAGTCATATCACGTAGTTTTAAAAGATTATCGAACCCAAAGGACAAATAGTTGACCTACCGTTATCTAATGTTACTTTGTAAATCTAAGGCTAAATATTAAATAAGAGGGTTTTAAATTATAAAATGTTTTTGATTTTTATCATAATAGGAATACGTATTGCTAAGATGTGATCTTAGTTGCTTCGGAGGGTTAGTACTTAAATCGTGTTAGACAAAAGATTTAGTTTTCGAAACTATATTAATTTAAAAACACTAATCTCAGCTCTCGCAAATCTTGACTAGCATTATATAATATTAAGGTGATGCTTAACTCTCATTCTCACATCCTCTAATAAAATATTCTTTGAAAATCAATATAATTTAATTAACTTTAATCCCAACTCTCGTTGCAGATTAGATTTAATGTTAAGTTTTTACTATCTAGTAGAAATCTCACGCTCTCGCTCTATTGATTTTTACTTTAATTAATTCTCACTCTCGTAACAAATTATAATCGTTAAATTAAAAACTTCTTAAGAAAACAATTTCATTAATTCTAAATAGCTCGCGTGGATTTAGAATTAATGCCAAGTTTTTCCTATCTGGTATAAACCTCAACTCTCGTCAATGTTGGCCTATGCCTTAAATAATTCTCACTCTCGTGACAAATTATGAAAACGTATTATTAAAAATTGGTTTATAGAAACAGTCGCACAACTTAATTATCGAACCCCTATTAGCTCCTAATTACACATTCTAGCAATATGAAATTAGCTAGACTTAATTAAAAATAAAGACATAATAAATAAATAGACAGGAATTAAAATAAGCATAATAAACTAAAGCAAAAAATAAATAAGACAATAATTAATAAAAGTAGTAAAAACAATAAAATAAATAAAAACCTGAATTAATAAAAGGACTTTGAGTACAAACATCGACAACATAACAGCAACAATAAAATTTTAACTAAGAGAAAAAACTAAGAACAAGTCTTTGTCTTAATTCTCTTCTTCAACTATTGCAAGTTGCTGTATTTTGTGTGCTTAAAATGTAAGAAAATAGGACATATATATAGTAGTTGGAAAATGCCAAAAGCTTGTTTTGTCTGATGTGGGACTAAAAACAGGTGTGGCGAGCGCCACACGATTAAAACAAACGGTGCAGATTGATGGAGTGCATGTGTAACAGCCCGGCGACCAGCCACACAGATGCTGAAGCCCCGCTGCTCGTTACCAGCTTAATCACTACCCCCCTTGTAGTGTTTTTGCCTCCGTAGTGATTCGAACCATGCACCCTGGGGATAAATACATGTTCAATGCAATCACTACTACCAATTGAACTAGTAGTTCAATTGGTAGTAGTGATTGCATTGAACATGTATTTATCCCCAGGGTGCATGGTTCGAATCACTACGGAGGCAAAAACACTACAAGGGGGGTAGTGATTAAGCTGGTAACGAGCAGCGGGGTTTGGTAGGCTGGGCCTACGACTCTCTGCGGAGAGGTTAAATTCCGGAATTCATGCATGTGGCAGCCAGTGATTGGTGTCACGATCATGTAGAGTCTGCATTGATAGGCTATGTGTGCATTGCTTATATGAGCCCGTTGGTGGGAATGGCTATGTGTTTAAAGAGCTTTCTCTGTTGGTATTTGTATGTTTGGTATTTGTATACTCTCTCGCACCGGTTATATATACACATACTTTTATTTTGTGGTGACCCTTTCTTTCATTTGCGGGCTCATCCCACCCAGGTGATGGGTTAGGTCGTGGTGACGACGGTGGCAGTTCTAGGCTATAGTAAGCACGTGGTGAAGCTTAGTATAGTTAGACTATGCGCCGGTGTGTTTTGTGCACCGTGCTTTTTGGTTAGCATAGGGTTTCTAACTTGTTTGTTGTAAGTATTTGAATACTTAGACTTGGACTGTAATTATTCAGGAACACACTTTGCTTGTCGAAGCACCTTATGCTAATGAGTTTCGTTTGTATGTTTATTGCCGGCTCATTTAAAACATTTTATGCGCACTCTGAGTGTTAGTTGAAAAAGAAAAAAAAAAATAATGCCCCTTTTTGGCTTATGAAAAACGGGGTGTTACAATTGAGCTAGTAGCTCAATTGGTAGTAGTGATTGCATTGAACATGTATTTATCCCCAGGGTGCATGGTTCGAATCACTACGGAGGCAAAAACACTACAAGGGGGGTAGTGATTAAGCTGGTAACGAGCAGCGGGGCTTCAGCATCTGTGTGGCTGGTCGCCGGGCTGTTACATTACTAGCTCAATTGGTAGTAGTGATTGCATTGAACATGTATTTATCCCCAGGGTGCATGGTTCGAATCACTACGGAGGCAAAAACACTACAAGGGGGGTAGTGATTAAGCTGGTAACGAGCAGCGGGGCTTCAGCATCTGTGTGGCTGGTCGCCGGGCTGTTACATTAAAAGGCGCCTTTTAATGTAACAGCCCGGCGACCAGCCACACAGATGCTGAAGCCCCGCTGCTCGTTACCAGCTTAATCACTACCCCCCTTGTAGTGTTTTTGCCTCCCGTGGGATTCGAACCTAGTACCTTGGGGATAAGTACTAGTCCATGCAATCACCACTACCAATTGAGCTAGTAGCTCAATTGGTAGTGGTGATTGCATGGACTAGTACTTATCCCCAAGGTACTAGGTTCGAATCCCACGGGAGGCAAAAACACTACAAGGGGGGTAGTGATTAAGCTGGTAACGAGCAGCGGGGCTTCAGCATCTGTGTGGCTGGTCGCCGGGCTGTTACAGCATGTGGCGAGCGCCACATGCTGCCTGGGTTGATGGCTGATGGCGGGCGCTATGCCTTCTTGGGCTGCACAGTGTGGTCCAATTGGGCAGCACGTGTGTGGCCCTTTTTGTTCAGTTTTGCTCCTTTCCCCTTTTGGTCTGTTTTCGCTCCTTTATTCAATTCGTTCACTTTTTATCTGTTTAAATAAAATACCAGGAATTAGTAACTATTTATAAAATAAAACTATGAAAACGAAATAAAAAATAATTGAAATAATATATTAATTTAACTAAATAAATAGTACATTTTCCCCTGTATCATGTGGCATATCTAAATGAACTCTAATTCTTCATATTTTTCTTCTTTTAAATCCTTGTCACATTCTCATGACATTTCACTACATTGATGGTGCTCCACTAAATTAATTTAATGTGTATCATGCATTAATTTAAGGTCATTTTGACACTACTATTTTTTGAATAGATATAATTTTTTATATATATATAGAGATTCATGTTAAATATAATGTGAAGTTTTTTTTTATGTGAGCCGCCTTTTTTAGATTTAATTTTTCTATCTATTTTACTTTAGTAGTTTTCTTCGTTTTGCAATTAGCATTCTTTTGTTGGTTTAATTTGAAGTGTTATTTTTTTCATGCCTTAATTTATCATTTTTTCATGAAGAAATTTCAATGATTTGGTGGATAAGATGCACATACCATGCAACAAAAGGTAAATTTATTTATAAATCTTCTACCATGAGACTTTTTTATTTTGGATCAAAGCATGTTACTTTATTATATTTTGGCTAAACTACACATTTGGTCCCTTACGTTTATTTTAGGTTTCAATTTGATCTTTTACGTTTAAAAAGTTTCAATTTGGTCCCTTACGTTTATTTTTGGTTTCAAATTGGTCCCTTCCGTCTGTTTTTGCACATGTGGCAGACGGTTTGCTTACTGACTACGGTCTGGCAAGTGTATCAGTCTGTCGTCGAGTAATAATTCACACTCTACTGAGTAGAATGAGTTTGTATCCACAGGGACAGCGCCTCGATTACTAAGCTTATTCTAGGATTTGTTGAGATTGCCTCCGCTTTATAAGTTGAGATAGTTTTAGATTCAAGAAACAGAGAATATAACTAGAAACAAAGACAATTTAAGAAGATAGGTTAAGTAGTTGGAATCCCTCCCTTATTCCTGCTGGGTAGTTGGTGCTATATCGTTGCCTATTCCTTTTTATTATTGGTGAACTAATATAAGTAGTAATAACCGCGTACGATAATTACCCTAATTATGAGTATAAAGAACCTTAATTAATAGACAGGGAACCCGTGTTAGACACGTTGTCACGTCCCTATAGTAGTGATTAGACTCTGAATATGTAGTCAGTTAAGCATGGTTTCATTAGTTCTTTTACCTTTAACCACTAGTGTGACTAAGCTATTATCTATTGATCGGGGTTGGCTGCCGGTTTTGAGGCACAATACTAAATCACTAACCCTATAAGTTAGTTTCCAGCCAGTGATAAACCTTGGCCCTAAGGCGCAATTCTAGATATCACCATCCCTAAGAGCGTTTCCTAATTGTGTACTTTAATTAGGTTACGTAATTAAAACATAAACAATAGAATAATAAAACTGAATAGACAATTATATAAACTTAGTACCAATTTATATGATTCCAGCATTCCTAAGGGAGTTCATCTTCTCCACCTAACCTAAAGGAGTTTAGCTACTAATAGACATAATTAAATTACAAGAATTAAAATAATGCATACCAATAACCTTGCTACCTTGCGGAGGAAGTTACCTTTCCCGTTGAAGGGGGAAAGTTCCTTCCCTAGAGCTCCTCCTCCTTTGCTCCTTATAGAGAAATAGTTCTCTAAATTTTTGAATGAATAATTGTGAAGGAGGAGAGCTCTATTTATAGTTTTTCTATTGGATTTGGGCTTTCCATCGTGGCAAGATGGATCCCATCGTGGCACGATGACCTTAGGATTTAGTTGCTTAATTTTTAAGCTTACTTTGCCACCAAGTTGCCTTTCATCGTACTACGATGAACCAATCGTACTGCGATGCTTGGATTTGCTTCAAAAATATAACTGCAGATTCTGTTCTTTTCTTGGGCACGAAGTTTTCCTCCCATCGTGCTACGATAGCAAAATTAGGTTTTGGCTTCAACACGAAAGTTGTAGCTCTTCGTCTTAGGTTTCCAACGCATGGTCACGGATCTCATTCCGATACTCGTAGCTCAAGTTTAGTCTGCAGACTGAAAGCTGCGCATTTTCTTCCTTTTAGCCTCTTTTTATGCATTTTCTTCAATCCTTTACTTCTTGGACAAGTAGCTTTACTTCTTTAGGTTTTTGCCTTGTAATTGGTCTAAAACTAATACTAAACTAATAATAAATAATACTAAAAAATCATATAAATTAGTGTCATCACAACCCCAAACTTAAACAGTTGCTTGTCCTCAAGTAACATGCCTGCCAAGCAAAATCGTCTGTGAAACAACAAGCATATACAGATGACAGAAATTTCACAACCTTATGTATTTGTCAGCAATGGAACCACTGAACTTCACCTCAGCGATCATGCTCAGTCAACACTTGGGTTTAAGAGACGTCAATAGTAGCAAGTCAGACAAATGTTCACAAATAGCCTATGTACAACCTTTTCTCTCTCTCACATTTTTGCTCGAAATTGAAAGGGTTATCTCTCAATCATCGTGAAACTTGCCATTTTACCATAGGCTTGCAAGAACTCTAAGCGACCGGTCAAAGTTTAAACAAATACACATTTTGGAGGTCTTTAAGGGCTATAACGTGGCTTAGGCAAAGGTGGGATATTTTTGGATAAGTAGGCTCAAATATTGGAGTTAAGTACGGCTACTCTTCATTTTTGTGTATGCAACCTTTTACCTTAGGGTGCCTTTTTGCTTTGGTATCAGAGAATTAGAACCGGATGTGTCTTTGTGTGGTTCTTTTTCTATCACTATTTTGCCCTTTGGCTCTTTCTTTTTTCATTTTTTTTTTTTTGAAGAGACTATTTTTTTAGGGAATTTTTTATGTTTCCCGTCTCTTTTTTCATTTATTTTTTTTCTTTTTGTAGTGATAGTTCTCCGTACACCCACCCCAAACTTAGATATTGCTAGTTCCATGAGCAACCCCAAACTTTGTTGTTGCCAAGACTAGAGAACTATTTCTACCTAACTCCAAGAGAGGGTAAAATATTGTTTTTCTGGTCTATGGGCTTGTAACGTGGTTTGTCACCGAAAGAAAAGTGATATTATTTTTTAACGGCTCAAAGTTGGCTAGCAAAGGATAATAATAATCATAAGGGTGGCTTGAAAGGCTCTGGGTTATAACAAACAATTGTCTCATGTGTATAAGTCAAACCAATCAGTCAGCAGAGAATTAAAGCAAGTTCTAGAAAATAAACAAGTACACGGTACTCTCATAGTAGATCGAAAGAAAGTGGTAATGACCGGTGTATAACATAGTTATTTAGATTAATGTTCGGCGGTGACTTTTCCTTGTTGTAGTAACACCTTACTGTTACACTATGTCTATTAAAGTTTCCCTACGTTCATAACTAAGGTACCTACGAGAGCCTAACCTCGATGTGTCACATACCCTAATTACTAAGTGAGTTGTTTATAAACATGCATTATTATCTTCACCAATTAACCTCTAGATCCCAGTATCGGGCTATTCATCATCTAAGTGCTCAGTTCACACCTAGTTCATGATTCCTCCTCTAACCGCTCATTCCGGCTAGTTCAGGACGTTACCGTCTCTATACACCTAGCATTATTTACTACTAGTTCCGGCCAGATTACGAGAAACGTTATTAAAGTGCATGAAAGTAAATAACAGACATAATACTTAAATATCATTTATTATAACTTAGACTCAGTCACAGACTCCAAATATTCATTGGGGAGTTCATCTTCTCCACCACAACCTAAGGCATCTATTACAAAAGACTACATATTTAAATTACAATAAAGAAATTATAACCTAAACATAAAAGCCTAAAGAAAACATACCTTGCTGAGTTAGTTTTCCCGTAAGGGGAGAAAACTATGCCCAATAGAGCTCCTCTGAACCTCTCCTTATAGTATAGAGTGTTCTACTATTTCTGAATGAATAAAACAATGAAAGGGAGGCTCTATTTATAGTTTTCGTAATGGGCCTCAGCAAGGCATTGCACCACGATGAAGCCATCGTACTGCGATGTGAAGATTCAGTTCAACTTTATAACTGATCCTGTGCATTTCATCAGCTTGGGCGCCAAGTTATGTCATCTTGCTGCGATGGACAAATTTTCTTCAGATTTATTCTTCTGTTTTCTTGGCGAGCAAGCAGCTTCCATCGTGGCACGATGGAAGTTATCGTGCTGCGATGGAATGCTCAATTTCTTCACTTTTTGGGTTTTTTCTTGTCTTTTGGCATCTTGGACTTTGTCTTGATGCTTTTTCCTGCTTTTGTAGGTTTTCCTTCATATTTGGGCTTGTCTTGGACATTTTACTACTAATAATAATACTAAAAATACCATAGAAATTCCTGTCATCACAACCCCAAACTTAAACTGTTGCTTGTCCTCAAGTAACATGATGTCAGACAAGATCGTTAGAGAAATAAGAGATAAATAAAGATGATAGGAATTTCACAACCTTGCTTGTATTTCAGCAATGGTACTGCTGATTTCTTTCCGCAGCGATCATGCTCAGTCCTGCTAGGCTCAGGAGACGTCAATAGTAGCAAATCGGAGAAATGCCCGCAAGAGTCCTTGTTCAACTTTTTCTCTCTCTCACATTTGTGTTTTTCGCTCATAATTGAATGGGTTATCTCTCAATCATCGTGTAACCTGTCATTTTACCATAGGCTTGCAAGAATTCTAAGCAACCAGTCAAAATTTAATATACATGCATTTTTGGAGATCTTTTCAGGGTTATAACGTGGCTTAGGTCAAGGTAGGACATTTTTGGGAATAGTAGGCTAAACATTGGAGTTAAGTTCTACTTTGGTTCCTTTTTGTGTGCGCAACCTTTGTTCCTTAGGGTGCCTTTTTGTGTTGGTATCGGAGATTAAGAACCGGATGTGTCTTTGTATGGTTCTTTTCTATCACTATTTTTGCCCTCTGGCTCTTACTTTTTCATTCATTTTTTTTAAGAGACTATTTTTTTGGGGAATTTTTGATGTTTTCCCATCTCTTTTTCATTTGTTTTTTCTTTTTGTAGTGATAGTTCTCTGTATACCCACCCCAAACTTAGACGTTGCTAGTTCCATGTGTTAGACTTATGGCTTATGACTTAGAAGGGGGGTTGAATAAGTCACGTAAATGCGCAGCAAAATCTTTTCGTTTAAAAACGTTTTTAAAAATTATTTTCTCAAGCTTAGATAGGTCCTTGGAAACAAGTCTATCATGCACCACTATTAGGCGGATTGTATACGGAGCCGATGGAATGTTTATGAATTAATTTGAAATGTGATCAAACAATATTAAAATCAATTAACAACTTGTTTTCAAAAAGAATTTGATCAAGTTGTAAATGCACTACAGCAAGCCAATTTCAAATGAATCACTATTAATGAAGTTTGAACTAATGTAATTTAATCAAACACCTTGTATGCAATATTTGAGGTTTTCTACAACTATTCAAAATCACATACAGTGAGTTCTAATCAAAATCACAATCGATCAAATTCACAAAGTAACAATGATAATGAATAAAGCGATAAAGACACACAAAACTTGTTAAGGAAGTTCCTGGGTTTCCGTCGTCCTCGCTAAGGCCCGGTACGTCTCCCGCCGATCCCGTAAAAATGAGATCGACAATTTTATTACCAAAAAATCAATTGAATGAATAACACAAGAGTTTAAGAATACAACGTTACAAGTATTAAGCTAGTCTTTAATCTTGACGCTAATTCCAACTCTTGAACGATCTCCGAAAGGGATCACCTCCAAGCACGCCTCAAACCTCCACAATGCGTTACCCGTTGCGAGTACTACACTCTTCACCAAGAGGTCAATCTCCAACACGCTGTGTGGCCGATCCTATTGCTCAATGCTTGAATACCCGTTCTGAGTCTTTGAAACCTTGAACCAATCGAAAGAGAATCCGATCCTTTCTTCCACCCGAAAACTCAGCAGCTACCTCGGACGTTATCACAATCCAAATGTCGAACCCTTCTTGAATGTTGTTTAAACAAACAATGGTGAGATCTTGATCTGACTGTAAAGATGAAGAAGCAAAGAACCTTTCACACTTTTTCTCTCAAAAAAGTTGATTTGATCTCTCTTTCACAATTGAGTTATTAAAAAAGTGTTTCTAACTTTGCTATTTATACTGAAATAAACATAGAGTAAGTTTTTGGCAATATTGGTCTAAATCTCTAATTAATTAAAAAAATACGTAGCCTAATTTTGCCTTTCATTATTCTATATCATTTCAATGTATTTTTGACATCATTAAAACTTAAAGGAAATGTTATGCACTTACACCATGAGCAACCCCAAACTTATTTTGTTGCCAAGACTTGAGAACTATTACCTTAACTCCAAAGAGGGTAATTTATTGTTTTTCTGGTCTATAGGCTTGTAACGTGGTTTGTCACCGAAACAAAAGGGATAATTATTTTTTTACGGCTCAAAATTGGCTAGCAAAGGATATAATACAATAAAGGGTGGCTTGAAAAGGCTCTGGGTTATAACAAACAATTGCCTCAATGCATATAATATCAAATCAACTAGTCAGCAGAGAATTAGAGCAAGTTCTAGAAAATAAACAAGTGCACGGTACTCTCATAGCAATTTGAAAGAAAGTGGTAATACCATTTGGAAATATTTGGCTCAAATCCACACATGGCTTAGGTATCTAAAAGTTGAACACTTGTCTCACAGACACCAGCTTCATCACTCGTCTCTCTGTCTCCCGAACTTCGCACTTCGGAGCAATCACCTTTGGTTTTCTGTATGAAGGCGTGAAATTCGGCTCATCAGAATTTATAACTCACTTCGCCGCAATCTTACCTATAACAGTTTATCATGCACTAGATAATAAACAGCAAACAGTTATTTAATTTTTTGTAAGTTTGAATAAGGGCTGTTTACAGATGAAGATGACATGCAGAATTCTAGGCATACTTTATTGAATTGAAAAACTGAATTGAAATTACTGAATTGAAATTACTGAAATTAAAAATACTGAAATTAAAATTACTCATCCTTGGGTTGCCTCCCAAGCAGCGTTTGTTTAGCCTCTCATTAGCTTGAGGCATTTCCTCCATTACAGAGGATAGGATCGCATGTCTCTCTCTTCTGTAGGAGCTTTCGCCTTAGCTCCTCCCTCCTTTTTGTTGCTTCTTTCATACTTCTCTGGGTTCTGTTTCTCTTTGAAGGTAGCAAAGCAGAGTCGTTCATCATCTTCTGAAGGTACTGTTTGTAAGTGCACCAGTTCACCCTCATGTTTTAATAATTGTCAAAACACATGAAAACAGAGAAGAACATATTTTGGCAACATTACAAATGACTTGACAGCAAAAAACTATTTTTAAACTTTGAAAAATTGATTTTTAGGTATTATGTATCGATACATATACATGTGTATCGATACAAATGTCCTGAAATTACTTCAGACTGATTTTGTGCAATTTGTATCGATACATATATCTCTTGTATCGATACAAAAGTGGTCTCTCAGAGGCAGAGAGTCACCTGTGTATCGAATCATGCTTGCATGTATCGATACACACCTATATCTCTCAGAAAACCAGAGAGTGCATGATGTATCGAATCATGCTTGCATGCTTCGATACATATCAGTCAAGATTTCAAGAAACTGATGTATGTATCGATACACATACGTGTTTGTATCGATACATAGGTCAAATTTTCACATTTGAACGCTGGTCAAAGGGTTTGTATCGATACAAACCATCATTTGTATCGATACATGTATGTTAAGTTTTGCCTAAATTTGCTCAATTCTATTTTCTCTATAAATAGCAATGTGCTTTGTTATTGTAAGAAAGAGAGAAACCTGTGAGAAAGTGAAATAGCTTTGATAAACTCTTTGGGATTCAAATTGGTTGAAGAATTTGGAGTCTATTGGATTCGATTCGATATAGGGTTATTGGAGTCTATAGTAAATTGTGCACTCTAGTTCATTCGTTTTTAATCGATATACGCTCAAATAACCCGTTTGGTTATTTGGGGGGAGACGTACCCGGCCGACCGCGAGGACGACACGAAAGCCGGGGAACTCCCTAATCAATCTCTTGTGTCTTTCTCTCCTAATCTTTTACTTTACGCAATTGCTTTAATTTTCGATTCGATTGAATTTTTGTGTTCGTACGTGTGCACAAAAATTCAATTGATATATATATCTTGATTGTGTTTGGATTAGTTCTATAATTGTGTAACTTGTTTGGGCTGTGTTAATTGGATCGTTTAAACTCAAATATTTTGCACACGATCATTTCTAGTTCTTTATCATTTAACGTTCAAGGCTATACTACTTTTTCAGTGATCAATCGGGTGCAAAGAGACTACCAATCCGGTGGTGCTTCCGCGCGTACCTTTTAAACCATTTGTTTTTTAAAAATCGACATTGTTTAAAAGGGGCCACTTATTCAACCCCCCCTTCTAAGTGGTAGCCAAGTAGTCTAACAAGTGGTATCACAATCCCGGTTCAATTTTGTTCACAAAATTCGGTGGATTGTGCCAATTATTAGAAAACATGGCTTTTGCACCTAAAGGGGCTTATAATCGGGCACCTATATTCAATGGAGATCACTTTGATTATTGGAAAAGTAGTATGCGCATACACATCAATTCTTTTGATGGTGAAGTGTGGAATGCTATTGAGAACGGTCCGTTTGTTCCGACAAACACCGATCCTAATGGCATTGTCACCAATAAGCCTATGGCACAATGGACGGAGGATGATAAGAAAAAGGTCAATTACGATGCAAAGGCACAAAACATACTTATATCATCCCTTGGGATTGAACAATTTTATCATGTGTCGCATTGCTCAACGGCCAAAGAAATGTGGGATACATTAGTTACTCATTTTGAGGGTAATAATGAAGTCAAAATATCCAAGATAAACACCTTAACTCAAGAGTTCGAATTGTTTCATATGCAAGATGGTGAAACCATTGCGGATATGCAACAAAGATTTGTAAAAATTACCAACAAGTTACATGGTCTAGGTAAACCAATCACAAATCAAGATGCTACTAATAAGATTTTGAGATGTCTTAATAGGTCATAGCAACCAAAGGTCACCGCAATCAAAGAAGCGAATGATCTTACAACTTTAAGTCTCACAACCTTATTTGGTAAGCTAACGGAACATGAACAAGTGCTTTATTTGTTGGAAAAGCATGAGAAAGGTGAGAAAAAGGAGAAACACAACAAAAAGGAAAAAGAAAAGGATAAGAGGTCCATTGCTCTAAAGGCCTCCAAATCCAAGTCCAAAAAGGTTGAGCAAGTGGAGAGTAGCTCAAGCGAAGACGATTCCGATGATGAGGAAATGGGGCTCTTCGTTCGACGCTATAATAGATATGTGAGAAAGAATGGGATAAGACATTCCGATGACAATCTTAAGAAGTTTCGGAAAGATAGTGGTTACCGCCGGAAGAATGAAGATGCTAGGTACTCCAAGAAAGGGATTTGCTATGAGTGCGGCCAAGTTGGTCACTACAAGCCGGATTGCCCTAATCTCAAAAGAAAAGAAAAGAAAAGAAAAGGAGTCATCTTCAAATAAAGGGAGGAGCAAAGGAAAGAAAGCTTATGTTGCATGGGAGAGTAGTAGTTCTTCATCTCATTCATCATCAAGCTCTAGTTCAAGTGATGAAGGCGAAGTGGCTAATGTATGCTTCACAACTCATCACCACAAAAAGAAGGATACAGCTCCCAAAAAGGTAAACCAAAACCCCTCTAGCTCATATACTTCGTTAGAATATCATGATTTGCAAAATGCATTTGAGGACCTATGTAGCGAAACTAGGAAAGCCTTCAAACGATTAAAAGAAATTATAAAAGTTAACAAAGCTCTTGAAAAGAAAGTTTCCGAAACGGAAGAAGAGTTGAAAGCTTTCAAGGTATCATTATTAGAGAGGTCAAGTGCAAGTCATAATAATAGTGATATAGTTGGTTGTGATAATTGTATCACTTTGTCAAAAAATATTAAGACTCTCAAGGACAAAGTGGAAAATTCATCAAAACCTAGGGTCTCTCATCAAGTTGATCCAAAACATTTTCAAAACACTTTGAAAGTCAAAAGCAAAAATTCTAAGAGTTTCAAAATGGATCAAAAGAAGAGTGACTCACATATCACTTGTCACTATTGTTGTTGTGAAGGTCATACCATTGCAAAATGTAAAGCTAGGAAATTGTTGGTACCTAAGGGCGTATTGCAATGGATGCCAAAACTCAACAAAACTTATTTGCCTCACCAATTAGGACCCAATGAAAATTGGGTACCTCCCTCCTATGTTTAAATGTTGTAGGAAAAGTGTCTTGATAATCTAGAAAGGAGATGGTTTCTAAATAGTGGATGTTCAAGGCACATGACGGGTGATGCCTCGCTTTTTATTGAGTTCAAAGCAAAGGAGAAAGGCTATGTCACCTATGGAGACAACAATAAGGGCACTATTCTTGGTGTAGGTACTATCGGTAATCCCTCTACTATAACCATATCTAATGTTGTACTTGTGGATAACCTTAAGCACAACTTGTTGAGTGTTGCTAAGCTTTGTGTTAAAGGGTTCATAATCAATTTTAAACCAACCTTTTGCACAATCGAAATTAACAAAGACAAGAATGTGATTCTTAAGGCTATTAGGCATGGAAATGTATACATGTTAGACCTAGATGATAATTGCCTAAGTGGTGCTAAGTGTCTCATAACCAAGAATGATGAATCTTGGTTGTGGCATAGAAGAATGGCACATCTTAATTTCGATTTACTAAATAAGATAGCTTCTAAAAATCTTGTAATCGGTCTACCTAAAATACGTTTTTCAAAAGATCACTTGTGTAACGCATGTCAAATGGGTAAACAAACTAAGGCTTCTTTCAAATCTAAAAAGTTCATTTCAACTACTAAGCCATTAGAGTTAATCCATATGGATCTTTTTGGACCATCAAGGACCAAAAGCTTTGGTGGTAATTACTATGGACTTGTGATTGTAGACGATTACTCAAGATTTTGTTGGACATTATTCTTATCTAGTAAAAGCGATACCTTGTCCGCTTTTAAACAATTTGCTAAGATGATTCAAAATAAGCTAGACCTTAAGATCATTTCTATTAGGAGTGATCATGGAGGCGAATTTGAAAATCATAAGTTTGAAAAGTTTTGCTCTAAACATGGCATTGAACACAATTTTTCGTCTCCACGTACACCACAACAAAATGGAGTAGTGGAGAGGAAAAATCGTACTCTAGAAGAGTTAGCTAGGACTATGTTAAGTGGTCTTCCTAAGTATTTTTGGGCCGATGCAATAAGCACCGCGAGTTATGTTCTAAATAGGGCAATCATTCGACCGATTTTGGACAAAACTCCCTATGAAATACTTAAAGGTAGAAAACCTAACCTTAGTCATTTGCGCTCTTTCGGATGCAAATGCTTTATTTTAAATAATGGAAAGGAGAATCTTGGCAAATTTGATCCAAAAGCGGATGAAGGCATTTTCTTAGGTTATTCATTATCTAGCAAGGCATATAGAGTATACAATAAGAGGTTACAAATTATTGAAGAATCGGTTCATGTAAACTTTGATGAGACTTTTCCGGAAGAAAACGGGAAAGGTGATTCTATTGGTGTAGGTGTCGACACAACGGACATTTTAAAGGATAACAAAGTTGTTGGAAATGATCAACCCTCAACGGAAGTTCCGAAAGAAAAGGACGATAAGCCGTCACCATCCAATGAAGACAAAGATGATGGAGGATCTTCTTCATCAAAGAATCATCACAAGCAAAGAGGAGCCGGTCTTGCAAAGGAATGGCGTACTCTAAAGAACCATCCCATTGGCAAAGTCTTAGGCGATCTCTCAAAGGGAGTGGCTACTCGATCTCAAATAAGTAACTTTTGTTTTCATTATGCATTTGTTTCACAAGTTGAACCTAAAAACTCAAAAACCGCATTACTTGATGAACATTGGATTCTTGCAATGCAAGAAGAACTAAATCAATTTAAAAGAAATGATGTGTGGGATCTAGTACCACCTCCTCCAAGTCATCAAGTGATTGGGATGAGCATGATGGGTGAACTAACCTACTTCTTGGGATTACAAATCAAGCAACTAGAAGAAGGAACTTTTATATATCAAACTAAATATTGCCTTGAATTGCTTAAGAAGTTTGGGATGACGGATTCAAAACATATGGAAACTCCCATGGCATCAACATGTGCGTTAAGCAAAGATGAAGAAGGTAAAGATGTGGAAATTACAAAATATAGAGGTATAATCAGATCCTTACTCTACCTAACGGCATCTAGGCCGGATATTATGTTTTAGTGTTTGCATGTGTGCAAGGTATCAATCATGCCCCAAAGAATCACACCTAAAGGCCGTAAAAAGGATTTTAAAATACTTGAAAGGAACATCAAATTTTGGCTTATGGTACTCTAAGGGGAATGATTGTTCTTTGGTAGGTTACTCTGATTCCGACTTTGCCGGTTGCAAGTTGGATAGGAAGAGTACTAGTGGAACATGTCACCTATTTTGTAATAGCTTAGTAAGTTGGCATAGCAAAAAGCAAGTATCGGTTGCTTTGTCAACCGCCGAGGCGGAATACGTTGCGGCCGGAAGTTGTTGTTCCTAAATACTTTAGTTAAAACAACAACTTCTCGACTACGATCTAAAACTACAACGTGTTCCAATCATGTGTGACAACACTAGCGCCATAAACCTCACAAAGAACCCCGTGTTGCATTCAAGGACTAAGCATATAGAGATTAGGCATCACTTTCTTCGCGATCATGTAGAAAAAGGGGATGTTATTTTTGAGCATGTGGAATCGAAAAACCAACTTGCGGATATCTTTACAAAGCCACTTGCAACGGATCCCTTTATCTATATTCGCGGGGAATTAGGGATCCTAGATATCTCTAACCTAGAATAACATACATCAAGCATGCACTTTATATACATGTCATACTTCTTGGCACCTTGGAGTTTTATACAAAGGAAAGTGCATCAACACCCTACGGTACAAGGTTAAATAGTATCATCTCTATCTTCTCTTCTTAAACCTTACAAGCTTATGCCTATGTGAAGTTTTTTCAATTATCAACATATCATAATAGTGCATTTCAATACATTCATATGTTTGCTCATTTCCAAAAATTTTGCTTTAAGATAAGTAATAATTCTTGAAGTCCATATGTATCAAATGGCAATGTGTGAAATATTGTTTAATGTGTCTATAGTCTAACATGTTGCATAAATGCTATAAGTATTTAATTTCTTCATGAACATCGTTATAATATGATATGGCAACATGAAATTATGCATTTGTTGCATTGCTTTGTTTATTTCGTCCCATATTTGGATATGTTACTTGATTAAAGTGTCGAAGTGTTACAATAGTTGGTTTTGGTTTGTTATTCTACATTCCATGTTTATCATGATATTTGGTATTCTTCATTGATATATTTTGGCTTATCTTTGTATGTAATTATTTTGATTAGGAACTTTCATCATAGAGTGCATTTCGACAAATGTAAGTGCACGATATGACTATGGTTAAAATTGTTTGAACTTGATACTTCTAATGAGCTCTCTTCTTCTTTTTGATATTGTCAAAGGGGGAGAGATTTGTATTGCACAAGCTAAGGATGAATAGCTAAAGATTCTTGAATATTATCAACAATAGCAAACGCATTATGGCATCAACTCAGGGGGAGCGTGCTTATTGTTAGCCTTGGTGTAATTGCGTCTGTATACATATTTCTATTTTATTTGCATATTAGGTATAGGCTTAGTTAGCTTATGCAAAGTTTTGACAATTATCAAAAAGGGAGAGAATGTAAGTGCACCAGTTCACCCTCATGTTTTAATAATTGTCAAAACACATGAAAACAGAGAAGAACATATTTTGGCAACATTACAAATGACATAACAGCAAAAAACTATTTTTAAACTTTGAAAAATTGATTTTTAGGTATTATGTATCGATACATATACATGTGTATCGATACAAATGTCCTGAAATTACTTCAGACTGATTTTGTGCAATTTGTATCGAGACATATATCTCTTATATCGATACAAAAGTGGTCTCTCAGAGGCAGAGAGTCACCTGTGTATCGAATCATGCTTGCATGTATCGATACACACCTATATCTCTCAGAAAACCAGAGAGTGCATGATGTATCGAATCATGCTTGCATGCTTCGATACATATCAGTCAAGATTTCAAGAAAACTGATGTATGTATCGATACACATACGTGTTTGTATCAATACATAGGTCAAATTTTCACATTTGAACGCTGGTCAAAGGGTTTGTATCGATACAAACCATCATTTGTATCGATACATGTATGTTAAGTTTTGCCTAAATTTGCTCAATTCTATTTTCTCTATAAATAGCAATGTGCTTTGTTATTGTAAGAAAGAGAGAAACCTGTAAGAAAGTGAAATAGCTTTGATAAACTCTTTGGGATTCAAATTGGTTGAAGAATTTGGAGTCTATTGGATTCGATTCGATATAGGGTTATTGGAGTCTATAGTAAATTGTGCACTCTAGTTCATTCGTTTTTAATCGATATACGCTCAAATAACCCGTTTGGTTATTTGGGGGGAGACGTACCCGGCCGACCGCGAGGACGACACGAAAGCCGGGGAACTCCCTAATCAATCTCTTGTGTCTTTCTCTCCTAATCTTTTACTTTACGCAATTGCTTTAATTTTCGATTCGATTGAATTTTTGTGTTCGTACGTGTGCACAAAAATTCAATTGATATATATATCTTGATTGTGTTTGGATTAGTTCTATAATTGTGTAACTTGTTTGGGCTGTGTTAATTGGATCGTTTAAACTCAAATATTTTGCACACGATCATTTCTAGTTCTTTATCATTTTACATTCAAGGCTATACTACTTTTTCAGTGATCAATCGGGTGCAAAGAGACTACCGATCCGGTGGTGCTTCCGCGCGTACCTTTTAAACCATTTGTTTTTTAAAATCGACATTGTTTAAAAGGGGCCACTTATTCAACCCCCCCTTCTAAGTGGTAGCCAAGTAGTCTAACACTGTTTTCATGATGGACTTCCCCTTGCTTCTTGGTGGATGTTCCTTCTTTTGTTCTTTTGGTGCATTGACCCAGTTGTTCTTCTTTCTTTCCTCTTTTCTCTCAGCAGCAGGCTTCTTCAGAGGTGGCGTATTAACCCCAAACTTAGATCTTCTGGCCACTTTCCGGTATCTACCCCATGCTTTGACCCATGTTGCTCGGATGTCCACTTCAATAGTTAGCCTCTTCAATTGGTTGGTTAGTTCTTTGGGTACCTCCTCTTCTTGAGTTGTCTCTATCTCTAGCTGCGCCATTTCATTCTCCAGCTCCTCTATCTCTATCCTTACCTGTACTTCTTGAGTTGGAGTCGGTGGTGTAGCTTCTCTGTCCTTCCACTCAAGCATGAAGCACACTTCCCTCTTTGTGTTGGAAGTTTTGATGGTTCTTTCCTCCTCTCCACTCCTTAGAGTCAACTCAGCGGACTCCACATCAATGAGTGCCCTGCTGGTTGCTAAAAATGGTCTTCCAAGAATAATAGGGTGTTCTTCATCTTCTAGGATATCCATGATCATGAAGTCTACTGGAAATACCAGGTCTCCAACTTTCACCAAGACATCTTCTACTGTACCTGTTGAGTGAATGGTTGTTTGATTTGCTAATACGAGTTCACGTTCTGTACCTGCAGTTATTGTTGTGAGTTTTAACTTGTCTGCCAGAGATAATGGCATTACGTTCACACTTGAACCCACATCACTTAATGCTCGGACTTCTGCTTCCTCAATCTGACAGAGTATGGTGACGCTTCCAGGATCTGTCTTTTTGACTGGCAATCGTGCTCGACTTTCTCTATACTCTTTCAGTTCTCTCATGAACTCATCATAGGCTTCGTCTAATGTCATATCGAACAGCTTGTACCACTCTTCGTAGTCTTTTATTTGTTCTTCTCTCTGTTCGTGCTCTGATTTCATATCCTTTAGCACTTTGCATTCCTCCTTTGGATTGTCCACCGTGTTACCTGCAATATCTTTAGAAACATGAGTGCTTACCAGTTTTGAGAGTTGACCAATCTGGGTTTCAAGACTTTTTATCGTCGCCCCCTGGTTGGCTATTGTAGTCTGGATGTTCTCAAAGTTAGTTTTGCTCATGCTAGCAAACTTATTGAGTAACTCTTCCAATGGAGATGGCTTTCTTGGTTGAGATAAAGCTTGAGCCTGGTTCCCTGTCTCGTCCCAGCGTAAATTTGGGTGCTTGCTCCAACCTGGGTTGTAGTTGTTCCCCATGTAATTTACCTGCTCCTCGCTTCCTCCTTGCAAACAATGCCCATTAGGGTGATCTTCTAGGCAGAAGTCGCAAACTCCCTCCACCTGTTTAACACTGGCTTCCTTCACAGCTTTCTCCATATCAGCAAGTTGCCTCCTTAGTAACTCGATCTCTACTTTGTAGGCAATCTCCTGGTCCACCTTAAGAATTCCATGAGTCTTTTCAGCTCTATCATGGCTCATGTTGTACTCATTCTGGCACATCTGCTCAACCAGATCCTTAGTTTCTGTATATGTCTTTACTTTGATGGACCCACCAGCTGAGGCATCTAGTATCATCTGATGTTGTATTTTCATACCAGCAGTGAATAGTTGCATCTGCTCCATAGCACTAATGCTGTGGTTAGGACACCTTCTCACAAGCAGCTTGAAACGTTCATAAGCCTCGCACAGCATTTCAGATTCATGATGTTTGAAACTTAGAATCTCAGACTTCCTTTTCTGGAATAGTGTGTGTGAAGAATCTTTCCAGGAACTTGTCTTCAAGCCCCTTCCATGTTGCAATCGTTCCCCTTGGCAGGCATTGAAGCCAATCTTTACCTGGAGCTGTAAGAGAAAAAGCAAACAAACGTAACTTCTCCTGGTCATCAGTAACACTTTCCGGCACCTTCTGGATCTGACATGTCTCTGAAAACTTTGCAAGATGATCCCAAGGATCATTGTTGGCACGTCCATCGAACTGGTTCTCCCGCAAACCTGTAAGAACATTACCCTTAATATCAAAGTTAGCTGGATTCGCCGGCTGGAATCCCAGTGAGATCTGATCTGTGTCAGTCCTCTTGCAGTAATCTCCCATTGTAACTCTTTGCTTGTCCCCCATGGCTTTGGTGGTAGGCTCTTCTTTTGTTTTGAGACTACTGGATTCTGCAAGCCTTTGTGCTTGCCTTCTTTTTCAAAGCGTTCTTTCTGGTTCAGGGTCGTACTCAAACTCCAGGGTACCTGTTATCAAGCACAACAAATGAATACCTTCAGTAGCACTGGAAAATTAAAAGGTAAACATTTTTTGGTTTGTCTCATGTGTCTTTGTCACTATGAAAATTCCCAGGTAAGTGAGGTGGATCACAACGGATCGCTTAAATACCAAGACTTATCCTTAGCCAGAACTTTCACAGATCAAAATTCACAATCATCAACAAGATTTTTTTGATTTTTTAATTTTTTTTTGTATTTTTGAATTTTTTTTTTTGACAAACTTAAATAAATCTAGTAATGCTTTGTAAACACAATCCCCGGCAACAGCACCAAAAACTTGACTACGGTCTGGCAAGTGCACCAGTCTGTCGTCGAGTAATAATTCACACTCTAGGTGTCTAGAATGAGTTTGTATCCACAGGGATCGTGCCGAAGTTTCACTAGCGTTATTTAAGTTTGGATAGTTTGCATTCGCTTTGGGTTTTTGGAAAAAGGTTTTATAAAAATAGCATAATGCTTGCATAAATAAATAATAGATTCAGAAACATAGAGGATGGGTATGGTGGTTGGGCTTTCTCCCTTCTTCATATTTGGCATGACCGGTGTATAACATAGTTATTTAGATTAATGTTCGGCGGTGACTTTTCCTTGTTGTAGTAACAAATTACTGTTACACTATATCTATTAAAGTTTCCCTACGTTCATGACTAAGGTACCTACGAGAGCCTAACCTCGATGTGTCACATACCCTAATTACTAAGTGAGTTGTTTATAAACATGCATTATTATCTTCACCGCTCATTCACGGCTAGTTCAGGACGTTGCCGTCTCTATACACCTAGCATTATTTACTACTAGTTCCGGACCATATTAAGTTAAAAACCTAATATCAATTCTATGGACGCTCCCGCTTATCCGGCCAGATTACGAGAAACTTTATTAAAGTGCATGAAAGTAAATAACAAACATAATACTTAAATATCATTTATTATAACTTAGACTCAGTCACAGACTCCAAATATTCATTGGGGAGTTCATCTTCTCCACCACAACCTAAGGCATCTATTACAAAAGACTACATATTTAAATTACAATAAAGAAATTATAACATAAACATAAAAGCCTAAAGAAAACATACCTTGCTGAGTTAGTTTTCCCGTAAGGGGAGAAAACTATGCCCAATAGAGCTCCTCTGAACCTCTCCTTATAGTAGAGAGTGTTCTACTATTTCTGAATGAATAAAACAACGAAATGGAGCCTCTATTTATAGTTTTCGTAATGGGCCTCAGGAAGGCATCGCACCACGATGAAGCCATCGTACTGCGATGTGAAGATTCAGTTCAATTTTATAACTGATCCTGTGCATTTCATCAGCTTGGGCGCCAAGTTATGTCATCGTGCTGCGATGTGCTATATCGTGCTGCGATGGATAGATTTTCTTCAGATTTATTCTTTTGTTTTCTTGGCGAGCAAGCAGCTTCCATCGTGGCACGATGGAAGTTATCGTGCTGCGATGGAATCTCAATTTCTTCACTTTTTGGGCTTTTTCTTGTCTTTTGGCATCTTGGACTTTGTCTTGATGCTTTTTCCTGCTTTTGTAGGTTTTCCTTCGTATTTGGGTCTGTCTTGGTCATTTTACTACTAATAATAATACTAAAAATACCATAGAAATTCCTGTCATCAGTACCTACGAGAGCCTAACCTTGATGTGTCATATACCCTAATTACTAGGTCAGTTGTTCATTATACATGCATTATTACCTTCACCCATCCAATGCCTCTAGGTCCTAGTTTCGGGCTGTTCGGCTTCTAAGTGCTCAGTTCACACCTAGTTCCTAATTCCTCCTCTAATTGTTCAGTTCACAACTAGTTCAGGACGTTACCGTCTCTATTCACCTAGCATATTCACTACTAGTTCCGGACAAATATCAAAGCTCACTCTAATATAAATACTAAAGCTTACCCTAACATTTATTCTATGGGCGCTCCCGCTTATCCGGCCAGATTATGAGAATGCGTTATTAAAGTGCAAGAAAGTAAATAACAAACAATACTGAATATCATTTATTATAACTTGACTCAATCACAAACTCCAAATATTCATAGGGGGTTCATCTTCTCCACCATAACCTAAGGCATCTATTACAAAAGACTACATATTTAAATTACAAAAGAATAACCTAAATACAAAAGCCTAAAGAAAACATACCTTGCTGAGTTAGTTTTCCTGTAAGGGAAGAAAACTCTGCCCTTAGAGCTCCTCTGAACATCTCCTTTATAGTAGAGAGTGTTCTACTATTTCTGAATGAATAAAACAATGAATTGGGAGCTCTATTTATAGTTTTCGTAATGGGCCTCAGCAAGCCATCGTGGCACGATAGGTCCATCGTGATACGATGGGAAGATTCAGTTCAAAATTATAACTGATCTTGTGCATTTCATCAGCTTGATCGCCAAGTAATGTCATCGTACCACGATGAGGGTCATCGTAGCACGATGAACATATATTTTCCAGATTTTCTTCTGTTGTTTTCTTGGCGAGCAAGTAGCTTCCATCGTGGCACGATGAACAACACAATTCTTCACATTTTTGGTTTTTTCTTGTCTTTTTGTATTATTTGCTTTGTCTTGATGCTTTTTTCTGGTTCTGTAGGTTTTTCTTCGTATTTGGGCATGTCTTGGTCATTTTATTACTAATAATACTACTAAAAATACCATATAAATTCCTGTCATCAATAACATATTAAATTTTGTTTTTTTGTGTGCATAATATATTAAATTTATTGGAAAGAGAAAGTGTGTGCAAAAAAATAGGATTTTATTAGCCTATAACAATATATAAAGGGGATTCAAGTTTTTGGGTTGTCTTTTTTGTTTTCCCAATTTACCCTTAACTTAGTTTCACTTCTCCTATACATTTGGAAAACAAAATCTTTTTATTTATTTTTTTTTGGTACATAACATATTAAATTTTGTTTTTTTGTGTGCATAATATATTAAATTTATTGGAAAGAAAAAGTCTGTGCAAAAAAATAGGATTTTATTGGTGAATTAAAATTAGAGTATAATAAGAAAATAAAGTGAAAAAAATTAACTTTCTTAATTTGTTGTTATTATTCAAAACGGACACTTAAAAAGAAACGGATGGAGTATATGATTTGAGGAAGGACAAATGTAACCGACTTCTAAAATTCATGGAATGGATGGTGAGCAGTTTACCACACAAATACACGATTATTCTTTTTTTTTATTACAAAGAGGGCTAAACGCCCGGAAAGCAGAAAACTACACAAACACACTTCTAGGAGAGACAGACCCCTTCACATCAGCATCCAAAATGTGGTTACAAAAACTCGGACAATCTTGGAAAAAATAATCTTCATCTTTCACAGAAAAATTGTGCCTGGCTAGAGCATCCGCCAAACCATTCGCTTCGCGGTAAGTGTGCTTAACAACCAATTCCCAATCCAAATCCATCAATTGACAAATCTTGCCAATTAGAGCCTTTCCACACATCCTAGCAGGCTTTTTATGTGCGATGTCATTAACCACGATTAATCTGTTAATGCACAACAATGTGTTACAAAAACATATATTCAAAAACATGTCATTCATTATTATTAAAAAAAAAAAAATCACATATACTAGAAAATGACTAAATTTGTGTTTTTGTTAATGATGTGTAGACATTTGGAAAATTAAAACCTAGAAAATAGTTTTCATACAGTTAATAATTTTTTGGTAAATATGAGTTTATATTAGAAATTAGATTTAAGGCGTTACAGTTTAATAATTGAGTTTGAAATTTTGTTCTCTGGCAGGACAGATGTCGTACACAATGTCTAGGACAATGTGTCTATAGTCCAGATGTCTTAGACAACTGGTTCGACAACTAGTTATGAGGATCATGATTTATTGCAGTACTGAAGTAAATAAAAGCAATAAATAACACCAGTGATTTGTTAACCCAGTTCGGCGCCAAATAGCCCTACTCTGGAGGATACCAATCCAGGAAGTGAACACTACTACTCTGAATTAATACTTAGTCTTACAACCACACCAAACACCTATTGGCATGTATGCATTTTCTTAATCCTAGTAATCTTCTACTCAAGGGCTAACTCCCCCTGAATATGAGAACCTACCCAACTCCCTCTAATCACTAATCCCAAGTGACGACAATTTTAAAATTCACAGTTTAAAAGACTAAGTTGAATGACAACATTCAACGACTCGAAGTTACCAAGTATCAAAAACAATATGAGGAACCACTAATGCTTTGCACATTACGCACAAAGCTTTGGACTCACAATCTTCAATTATTGTGGGATGAGTTTTAAGCTCTATGTTGAGTCCTTTATATAGGCGTGCAAGTCTTCAGATAATCTTCAGTCTTTCAAATGCACTACAATTAAGAGTTAGTTTTAAAACAAACTTATTTTAAAAACAAACTCCATAAGATAAAAGAATTAATCTTTATCCACAAATTAAATACGAATCCGATCGTATCTAACACTTAGAATTAATAACAAACTTTATCATTGATCCTAATCTCAGCTTGTTACTCAAAGATTCGCACTTTATTCAAATTTAAACAAACACGCGTGCTTAATGGATAAGCATTATCTTTTAAGCTGAACTGGGTTCAGATGTCCTACCAACATGTCTTGGGACATCTTGTTCGACATGTTGCCTTAACATGCTCTGAACCCAGTGACAAGATGTCTAGGACATCTTGTTCAACATGTTGCATCTGCACATCTTCAATATGCACAAGTGGTTTAGACTTAATTACTTTAGCATTGGTGCTTCAGTTAAGTCATTATGACCAAGTTGTTTTAGCCTTATGATGCAGCCAATCTCAGAAGAACTACAATCTCCCCCTTTGGCAAATTATGGCTAAAACAACCACAAACCACTTTGTTGAATGTGCACTCTTCAGTCTTCAATCTTCAAATTCTTCAATCTTCAAATTGATCTTTGTTGATGCAATCTTCTGTTCTGAAATCTTCAGGTCTTCAAGGTCTTTGATCTTCAGAAACTTGTGTGTCTTCAACTTTCAAGATTTCTTTAATCTTGACTATGTGATGAACCTATTCTAGTATGAGACAGTCTTAGTCTTGTCTTCATATGATCCATTACAATAAATTTTCTAAGTCCAGGGATGAGATACCTAGTGACTTAGTGAACCAAAGTCTTGAATTGCAGCGGAAAGTACTTAATCAGAGTGATCAAGACTTACTAGACCTTTTAGAGGTTCAAATTGAGCATTTAAATTATGCTCTGGACACACCTATTTTAGCATAGCTTTTAATTTTTTATTTTTTTAAAGCTTGTCATATTCATCCGTAAAGCAAGAGAAGATTCTACTTGCCAAAGAGCTGTTCTTATCATCAATTTTTTCTCCCCCTTTTTACCATAATTTGACAAAGGTTTAAAGGAAAATACTTCAATGATTAAAAAGAAAACGAAACAGCTTACAAAAGTGCACTAATCATAAGTGCCAGATGTCAAAGCCTCCAATGTCTAGGACATTTGGTAGGCCACAATACAATACAGAAGGAAAGGAATTAAACAAAGGCAAAAATTACAATTTTTTTTTTATGTTACCCATGCCATGTTTATTCATTCAATTTTCCTCTGCTTCTTCACCATCTCCACCTTCATCATTCTCTTCTCCCTCAGCATCAGCATCTTGTATGGACTTGATCAGATTGTCCACATGTTGTTTTCTTGTTATGCTGGTCTTGATGGTTTCTCCCAAGGTCTTGGATATTTGCATCAGTTCAGCAAGTACATCCTCCTTGTTTGCTCTAGGCATAGAGCCTGATGCTTCAGCAGCTTCCTTCATCTTTGGGAACACAATGTCTGGGACATGTGTACCAGCAAAGAGCTTGTAATCAAAGCTTAGAACTTGAGGTTTCTTGGTTGGAGCTTCATCAGGGTACAGGATGTTTGGATACTGCCTTAAAATCATTCCAGTTATCAGACAGGGGAATGCTATAGGTAGTTTCACTGCATATGTCTCAGCATGCTTCATGGTTTGGTTGAAGACGTGGTCACCAAAGTTGAGCTTCTTCTTTGTTCCTATGAGGAAGATCATCTTTGCCAGCATTGGAGTGATCCTAGAACCATGGTTGGTTGGTGCCCAGTTTGCTGCACCAATCCTATTGAGGATAGCATACTTGACACTAAGAGTGCCTGTAGATAATAACCCTTTCTTAGGCCATTCACTTACTTGACCTCCAGTTATCTCCTTGGTCACCTCCTTGACTAACTCAACTTCATTACCTTCAATGGTTGGATTTCTCCCCAGATACTCATTGATGGTGGTTGGAGCAAACTTCACATCTTTACCCCTTACTCTGACTTTTCTGAACTCTTCACTCCCTTCACTACAAGCACTGGTGATGTTCACAATGAACTCCTTCACGAGCATCTCATAGCAATCACCCAGGTCTTTGACGGTCTTCATTAACTCAGCCTTCTCTAATAGCTCCATAATCTCTTTGCATTCAAGAGCTTCTTGGTTGAGTTCTCTTTCTTGAGCTATTCTTCGCTGGTAGACAAACCTCCACTTTTGAGCACTTTCTTCAAAATGGAAGGAAACCATATCCATTGGTGCTGGTGGGATGTTTGCAGGAATTCTTCTTCCTCCAATTCTCTTTCTCCCAGCGGTAGTGATGTCTAGGACATCTGGTTCACCTTCAGTGTCAGAGTCACTTACAGCCACAACCTGTTTCTTCTTCTTTGAACTTTTCTCACCAACAGCTTTCTTCTCTGTCTTTCTTTTCCCTTTCTTTGCAGTAGCCTGAGTCTCCACTTGCTTAGATTCATACGTCTTGGCTCTTCTTTTGATTGGAATGCTAATCGTATTCCTTCACTTTCCTCATCTACATCTTCTTGATCTTCTTGTTGATCTTGAACTTCTTGTTCAGGAATTGGTGCAGAACCAGATGTTGGGACATTGGGTTCAACATCTTGTGCTGAAACTTCTGTTGAAGGTGTAGTTTGATCCAAGTTGGGATCTTCTTCCTGAGGTCTTGAGGAGATGTTGGTGGCTGTTTCTGATGGAGGAGCTTCATTGGTTAATGAGGGAATATGCTCAGCTGTCATGTCATGATGTTCATCAGGTGATGTTGTTGTGAGTGCTTCACCGGATGTTTTGACATGTGACCCTTCTGGTTTCTTTGGTGATTCTTGACTCTCAGAAGGTTGACATTCAGGTGTTGAAGGCTCTTGTTCCTGAATTTTGTCATTCCCCGTTGCATGAGCTTTCGTCTTTTTAGGATTCTTCTTCTTCTTTGAACCCTTGGACTTCTTCTTGATTTCGCCTTCTGTTGGAGGAATCATGCTGATTGGTACAGCGTTTGTGATGGTTCCTTGTTGATCAACGCAAAAATCTGAAACCCTAGGCATTTGAGAGGATGCCTCTTCTGTTTGCGTCTTTGAATCATCTGGGTTGTTGTTCTTAGATGATTGTTGAGACATTGTTGAAGAGTTTTCTTGAGAAGAAGGAGTTTTAATTTTTGTGAGGGATGTCAGACAAGATGTTGAGACGTTTGGTAGTGTCACATATGAGGTCCTAGTAGCCTTTTATAGATTGATTGAGAACTTAAGGTTACCTCTTTTTACGTGCAGATGTTTAATGTTTCTTTACTCTGCACGTTACCTCTATAATGCCTATGACACGTTTTTGAGCGTGTGAATACCCAGAGGCACTCTTACACTCCCAACCAAAATCTCTTCAGCTTCTTGTCTGTTGTACAGATGTTGGGACATCTGGTGGGACATCTTGTCAATTTCTTCCTTGGCAGACAAGCAAGCTATTTCTGGACCATTTTCTTGAGGTGTCCAAGTATAACACTCATCACTTGACTTTGTCCCTTTCATCACTACCTCTTGATCATTAGCAATGGTGCACTCATGGTTGTTGAAGTGCACTTTTAGTCCTTGTTCACATAGTTGACTAATGTTAATCAAGTTTGCAGTGAGACCTTCAACTAGTAGAACATCATCTAGGCATGGAGTGTTTGGACCAGCTAGTTTTCCAATGCCTATGAATCTACCTTTAACTCCATCACCAAAAGTAACACTTCCTTTTAAGTGAGACTTTAGTTCTCTAAGGTATCTTTTATCTCCAGTCATGTGTTTAGAAAACCCACTGTCAAAATACCAATTTTTAGATGGAGATATTCTTGGAGGAGTATAAGCCTGTTGGGGTGGTGTTGGCTTGCATACTTTAGTTAGAACTTCTTTGTTTTTCATCCCTTGAGATAAGGTCTTCTTCCTGTTCTGACTTGGTGACTTAGGCTTCTGAGGGTAGCCATGGAGGTGGAAGCATTCTGAGATTAGATGTCCAGTTTTTCCACAGTGTTTACATCTTTTCAGTGGTCCCTTATACTCTTTGTATTGAGGGGATACATGTTGAACACGATGTTCGGACATGTGGTCTGGCATGTGCTTCCTCTGTTGAGCTGGAGGCTGAGACCTTTGTTCTAACCTTTTCTGCTTGTGTTGAGTTAGATGATGTGTCTTTGTCACCTGTTTCTTTTGTCTAGCATGTTGTTGAGGTTTGGATCCTGTCTTCTTATGCTTGTCCTAAGACTGATGTTGAGACTTGTGGTTTGACATCTGGTCCTGAGAGTTATTCTTTGGGGGAATTTTCTCAGGAGCCTTGCTGTAGTTGTCATACCCTAACCCCTTCTTGTCACTTGGGTTTCTACCAAGCTCAAGGACTTCTTCAAGCATGTCAGTTCCCTTGTTTAACATTCTCACAGATTTTGTCATCTCAGTGAGTTTTGAGTTTGACAAGGTGACTTGTTCTCTTAAAGCAGCTATTGATGCTTCTAGTGCCTCCCTTTCTTGAGAAAGCAGTGTGACCTGTTCTCTCAAGCCATCTGCTGAAGCCTCTAGTGCTTTCTTTTCATGATCTAGTTTCTCCATCTCCTTATCTTGTCTTCTTATAAGCTCACAAGATTGTTCCCATTTAATGGTGAGACTATTGTTTTTCTCATCCAATTCTTCTTGTAGGAGATCTTCATTACTAGTGCTGCTGCTGGTTTCAAAAGTTCCAGTGAAGGCTTTATTTGTTGGTCATTCTTCTTTTTCTTCCTCAGAATCAGATAAGGTGGCTGCCATTCCCTTTTTCTGCTTCCTGAGAAAGTTTGGACATTCTGGTCTGATGTGTCCAAATCCTTCACATTCAAAACATCTTACTTCTTTGTTTTCCTCAGAAGTATTCTCCTCCTTGGTCTTGCCCGGTGACTTGATGTTGGACCTCTTGTCTGGGACATTTGTCCTATACCTGGCTTGTAGCTTATTCAAAGATTTATTGAAATTCTTTGTAAGGTAAGCTAATGCCTCTGATAACTCTTCATCAGTTTGGCTTTCCTCAGATTTAAAGGCAGGTTCTTCATCTTCTTCTCTGGTTTATCATCCAGAGACATCTCAAAAGTTTGTAATGAGCCAATAAGTTCATCAACTTTCATTGTGCTCAAGTCTTGAGATTCTTCGATTGCAGTCACCTTCATATTGAATCTCTTAGGCAGTGGTCTAAGGATTTTTCTGGCTAGCTTTTCTTCAGGTATCTTCTCACCTAGGGCAAAGGTTAAATTTTCTATATCTCGTATTCTAGTGTTGAACTCAGATATAGTTTCTTCATCCTCCATCCTTAAGTTCTCAAATTTTGTGGCGAGAAGTTGCAGCTTTGACATTCGAACTTTAGAGGTTCCTTCATGTGCAGTTTGAAGAATTTCCCAGGCTTGCTTGGCTTCAGTACATGTGTTGAACATGTTTTCATCAACACCATTGAATATGGCATTGAGTGCTTTAGAGTTGCCACTGGCCTCAGTTTCTTCTTCTGGACTCCAATCTGCTACTCCTTTTAGGCTTGTGGAGCCATCTGCTGCTGTGACTATTGGATGATTCCACCCAGTGATAATTGCCCTCCATGCTTTTTGATCCATGGATTTGAGAAAGGCAACCATTCTTGCTTTCCAATAATCATAATTTGATCCATCCAAGACTGGTGGTCTATTGACTGATCCTCTCTTGTCCATCTTGAACAAAATATATCTCCCTGGAGCTCACCCAGCAGGTTAAGGTGCCTGCTCTGATGCCAATTGAAATTCTGTTCTCTAGCAGGACAGATGTCGTACACAATGTCTAGGACAATGTGTCTATAGTCCAGATGTCTTAGACAACTGGTTCGACAACTGGTTATGAGGATCACGATTTATTGCAGTACTGAAGTAAATAAAAGCAATAAATAACACCAGTGATTTGTTAACCCAGTTCGGCGCCAAATAGCCCTACTCTGGAGGATACCAATCCAGGAAGTGAACACTACTACTCTGAATTAATACTTAGTCTTACAACCACACCAAACACCTATTGGCATGTATGCCTTTTCTTAATCCTAGTAATCTTCTACTCAAGGGCTAACTCCCCCTGAATATGAGAACCCAACTCCCTCTAATCACTAATCCCAAGTGACGACAACTTTAAACTTCACAGTTTAAAAGACTAAGTTGAATGACAACATTCAACGACTCGAAGTTACCAAGTATCAAAAACAATACGAGGAACCACTAATGCTTTGCACAGTAGGCACAAAGCTTTGGACTCACAATCTTCAGTTATTGTGGGTTGAGTTTTAAGCTCTATGTTGAGTCATTTATATAGGCGTGCAAGTCTTCAGATAATCTTCAGTCTTTCAGATGCACTACAAATTAAATACGATAAAAGAATTAATCTTTATCCACAAATTAAATACGAATCCGATCGTATCTAACACTTAGAATTAATAACAAACTTTATCATTAATCTTAATCTCAGCTTGTTACTTAAAGATTCGCGCTTTATTCAAATTTAAACAAACACGCGTGCTTAATGGATAAGCATTATCTTTTAAGCTGAACTGGGTTCAGATGTCCTACCCACATGTCTTGGGACATCTTGTTCGACATGTTGCCTTAACATGCTCTGAACTCAGTGACAAGATGTCTAGGACATCTTGTTCATCATGTTGCATCTGCACATCTTCAATATGCACAAGTGGTTTAGACTTAATTACTTTAGCATTGGTGCTTCAGTTAAGTCACTATGACCAAGTTGTTTTAGCCTTATGATGCAGTCAATCTCAGAAGAACTACAGAGTTTATATGAGTTTAGGGCATTACAAACTCATATTAAAAAATGTCCGCATTTTCACTTAATTTTATTTTTATATTTAATTCAACGTCTTTATGTGACTTAATTTGTTGTTTTTCAAAAGTCATCTATTCATAAAAAAAATAGATGTGCAAATAATTTATAATAATCTTCACCATATAAGTTAGCATAATAGAAAATATATATCACACAAACGGGCACGTTCCGTGCCCGTTTGACCCGCTAGTTTTTAATAAGACCGA
Organism: Trifolium repens; assembly: GCA_030408175.1. Taxonomy (NCBI): domain Eukaryota; kingdom Viridiplantae; phylum Streptophyta; class Magnoliopsida; order Fabales; family Fabaceae; genus Trifolium; species Trifolium repens. The sequence goes on along the minus strand of CP125845.1, from coordinate 30,620,038 downwards.
TACTTTTTTTTTTTTCAAGTTTGGTTTTCATGTTTTATGCTTAACAATTAGAAAGATGTGTAAGCATTTTGGAGAGCTATCGTTGTTATAAGTAGCAAAGTCTAATATTTGATGTGGTTGGCAACAATTATCTTTCAAAAAGAGCTGGCTAGCTAATGTAGCAAATCAAAAATATTGCTAAAGAACATCAACAAAAATTTAGTAGAAAAACATCACAAATAAAAAAAATCGATAAAAATATTTTTAATTGTGTCAAAAAATAATTATATGTCCAAAAATAGTAAAAAGATATTAAAAGAGAGATGAAAGGTTAATAAAAGGTTGTAAGTTCCGAATTAAAAAAAAAAATTATGATTGATGACTTTGTCCATTCACTTGCTCCTTATATTAATGTAAAATTTTATTTATTGGTTTTTTATAAGATTCAAGAAAGACATAACTTTTACAAATTCCAAATCTTTCTGCATAGCTAAAGCTTCTGCCATCTTTGAACTTGGTAATGAAAGAACTTGCCAATAGCTAGCACCAACTGTGATGCGGTTGTTTATAATTGTAGCATATAAGAATTATATTGATGGAAGTTGAACTTAGAGATTATTCCAATAGATTATTATTTTCATACTTTTAACACATGTACCAAACACAAATAGGTTGAATAATACTAATGTATTTTCATACACTTTTCCTTCTATTTGTCCCAGTTCAAAGTGTTTATACATTTTTAAACCAAAACCATGTAGTCTCAAAGACGACGATTAGTCATCCCAATTAGGTTAGTAATAAAAAAAACTAAAAGTATATCGTATTAAATAACGAAAAGAGACAAATATAAACAACAATAAAAATCGGGACATAAACCTCACAAAGAAAAAAAGAAACAAAAAACATAGAATTAAGTAAATAAGTAAACAAACCAAACAAATGACTAAAAAAATCTGGATGATTAAAAGCTATGATAAAATTCCACCGAATAAAAGTTTGAGAGAAAACTCATTATAACCCCAACACAAAATTGTATTTTTTTAAATATAACTTACCTTAAATTGTATGGACGAAAGTAAACAATTATATGTTATTTGATACATACTTTCAAAGAATAAGATTAAAGATGAAAAATACAAATCCACCATATGTGAATCACATTCTACAATCGGAGCTTAGTTCAATCTTTTTTATGATCAATATTGTCAGCAAGCATCATTGCCTCTAACTCTTATTGGAAACAATAAGAATTACACAAAAATAAAAAAAGCAAAACAACTTGCGACTACACCTATGTGGCTCATAATTTTTTTTAAGTTCTTATACAATTACACTATTTGGATAAAATATCCTTTTCAAACTTATGAAATATTATATCAAATCCACTATAAACTATATTAAATTTTAATTATATTTAAAATATACATATAGATTAAAAAAAAACTTTAAAAGAAGCCAATATATAAACACAAGAATCACATTTTCGTTAAATATAAGAGACCTTAAATTGCCTAGAGGAGAGTATGTATAGTTAAGCTATTTGGTATGTAATTTTCAAAGAATGGCATCACATGATTAAACAAAAAACTAAACCACGATATATGAATCATATTCTATAAACAAAACCAATTTCAATAACCTTTATATTTTTAACATACATTAATATTAAATATAACTATATTTTAAAATACTGGAGTAGTATACATCGATTATTTAACCATATATTATTAGTTTTATTTGTGAAAATATGTTAACTATACATTCTAATCGAACCCGTGCGTTTCTAGTATGAATATTATTGCAATGTCTAATATATATAATATATCCTTTTAATAAAAAAAAATTATATAAATACCTATAAAAATTAAAATAATTGAGACTTGGGGTGGGTTATGGCCCTACCCAACTCATGAGTGACTCCGCCCTATGTGAGGATAAATATGAAAAGTGGTAAAATATAAAGGAATAATTAAAAAAATGGAGGGGTACGTCAGTTCATAAGGTTGTTTGTTAGTAAAAAAAAAAAAACTACTCGATTTTAAAAACCTAATTACATAATGTATGACCGTATGAGTGTTATAAATGAACTTAACATGCAAAATAAAATAACTACAAATGTATCCTTGAGCTTTTTTTAGTTGGTAGAGACATCGCATTTTATATGCAGAAGCCGGTATTCGAATTCAAACACTCCATTTATTCATCTTTAAAGGTAAAATTTTTAACTACTAGTCTACTTAAAAAAAAAAAAAAACTACAAATAATGATGAAATTTCTCGGAATCTTGTAAAAACATTAACATAGGATTAATTCCTTAAGTTGGCAAACTTGCAAAAAAGAAACTTCCAAATGTGCACAAAAACCAAATCCTAACAACTAAAGGACTAATCCTAATTAAAATGAAAAGTTTAGATCTTACAAGCAACACTCATTGGTTTGTTACCTTTCAACGAAGTTTATATTTGTGAAAATGAAGTCTAAGCAAGCTAGCCAACATTCTTAAGAGCCTTTTCAATTGCAAGCTAGCTAGAATGCATCCAATAAGTAAAAGTCATAGATCAACATAGATCATCAGCTACAATATGTGACAAAAAATAATGTCATATTGTTACTGACTTGATAAAGATTGTTTATTGTGTGATAACCTTGTAAATTAATACTATTTGTGGAACTCCTTTGTTCATCAACACCAATTATATTATATATGTCATTTCAGTTTTGTATAGGAATCATCTAATTTCCCTTAAATTCTGGTGAAATGTCTTCTTTAGACTTCTTTATTAAGACTTGAAGGAGTATTAATTGCTTTCTAGTTTGGCCAATTTGCTTTCTTTAACTTTAATGACGATATTATTGTAAAAAAACAACTTTAATAACGATATATTTTTGAACGGTCAATGTTAGCATTGTGATGAGTCGAGTAACGATAAAAGAGAAATGATATTTTGACATCCATTTTGGACAACTTAGTTAGACAACTCTCCCTCTCATACTCACATTATATTTTTACTCTCTTTCATTTCATCTCTCACTTTATTGATTTTTGTGCTAAATGAAGAAGGAATAAAAAGTTGTCCATCATAGTTGTCCAAAGAAGTTGTACAAATAACACAACTCCGATACAATTAACTACGGGCCTCTTTTTCAAATTATGCTTTTTAACTCTTTCACGTCAGCCACCAGACCAATCCCTTACAGCTATTTTGCACAAAACTCATAGTTATGACTTAAGTCTTTCTAAATGTAGAACTCATAAAGAGTCGACGTTGGCAACAACTTTCACTCTAATGACAATTTAGTGGTAGTTCATTAATTATTTTTTTAATCGGTAAATATTATTAAGGCTTCCTATAGTACAAGAAGTACCAAAGGAGCAAAGTACAAGAACAAGAAACAAGGGGGGAAAATACAACACAGTGGCCATCGGCCAGCAAACAAGAAAACGAGGAAAAAGCAACAAAAAACCCCCCGGAGCTACACGCCCAAGAGAAAGCAACAATTCCACGCGCTTCAAGATTATTTCTAGTCGGAATCCTATCATAGAGTAATTGCCACGAGAAAGCTATGACTTTTGAAGATGCCGGACTATCTCAAATATGGTCAAAAACTTCCACTAAAGCACCAACCAACTCATCCTCATTCCTAAGTTCTTTAACGAGAAGATTATAAGCGGACTTAACCGAGAAAACCCCATCCACCTCCGGCATCCACATCCAACAATCCTCCTCCGGAAAAAAAATCACCAAATCCAAAATCTCTTTCAATCTCAACACAAGGTTTTCCTCCCATTGGAACAATGTCCTCCGCCAAGAGAAATTCCACAAATAATTATCCCCTTCAAACAACACAAGATCGAACACCATACTATCCTTTTGATTAGAGAGAGAAAAGTCTAGGAAAGACCCCGGCAAGGGGTACTTCACCTATTCACTTTGCGGTTGACTACGGTCTGACAAGTGCACCAGTCTGTCGTCGAGTAATAATTCACACTCTAGGTGTCTAGAATGAGTTCGTATCCACAGGGATCGTGCTGAAGCTTCACTTGTGTTATTTAAGTTTGTGATAGTTTGCATTCGCTTTGGTTTTTGAAAAGGGTTTTATAAAAATAGCGAAATGCTTTGCAGAAATATAAATGCGGAATGTATAAATAATAGATTCAAGAAATATAGAGGCTAGGTATGGTGGTTGGACTCCCTCCCTTCTTCATATTTGGCATGATCGGTGTATAACATAGTTACTTAGATTATGTTCGGCGGTGAATTATCCTTGTTGTAGTAATACCTTACAATTACACTATGTCTATTAAAGTTTCCCTACGTTAACAACTAAGGTACCTACGAGATAACTTCGATGTGTCACATACCCTAATTACTAAGTGAGTTGTTTATAAACACGCATTATAACCTTCACCAATTAACTTCTAGGTCCTAGTATCGGGCTGTTCATCTTCTAAGTGCTCAGATCACACCTAGTGCATGATTCCTCCTCTAACCGCTCAGTTCACGACTAGTGCATGATGTTACCGTCTCTATACACCTAGCATTATTTACTACGAGTTCTGGACCATATCAAGTCAAAAACTGATATCAATTCTATGGGCGCTCCCGCTTATCCGGCCAGATTACGAGAATACGTTATTAAAGTGCACGAAAGTAAATAACAAACATAACTACTAAATATCATTTATTATAACTTAGACTCAACCACAGACTCCAAATATTCATAGGGGAGTTCATCTTCTCCACCACAACCTAAGGCATAATTATAAAGACTACATATTTAAATTACAAGAATTATAACATAAATACAAAAGCCTAACGAAACATACCTTGCTGAGTTAGTTTTCCCATAAGGGGAGAAAACTATGCCCAATAGAGCTCCTCTGAACCTCTCCTTATAGTAGAGAGTGTTCTACTATTTCTGAATGAATAAAACACTGAAAGGGAGGCTCTATTTATAGTTTTCGTAATGGGTCTCAGCAAGGCATCGCACCACGATGAAGCCATCGTGCTGCGATGTGACGATTCAGTTCAATTTTATAACTGATCCTGTGCATTTCATCAGCTTGGGCGCCAAGTTACTCCATCGTGCTGCGATATGATGCATCGTGCTGCGATGAGAAGATTTTCTTCAGATTTATTGCTTCTGATTTCTTGGCGAACAAGCAGCTCCCATCGTGGCACGATGGAAGTCATCGTGCTGCGATGGAATGCTGATTTTCTTCACTTTTTGGGCTTTTTCTTGTCTTTTTGCATCTTGGACTCTGTCTTGATGCTTTTTCTTGCTTTTGTAGGTTTTCCTTCGTATTTGGGCCTGTCTTTGTCATTTTACTACTAATAATAATACTAAAAATACCGTAGAAATTCCTGTCATCAGCAGTCCAAAAAAGAGTTGCAACTCTGTAACCCACCTTACGCCTCACCGCCTCCATAAGCCAACTCTTACCCGGCACCACCTTCTCTAAAGCAATGATTTTCTTCCACCAACTTGACGCATTAGTTGGATTTCTAATATTAGACCACTCCACTTGATGTAACATATGGCAACCATATTTAGCAATTAGGACCTCCTTTCAAAGCGGTCTCCCCGATGAAAGGAGACGCCACCTCCACTTTGCCTAGAGAATTACGCCACCTCCACTTTGCCAAGAGAATTAGATTGACAAGACTAATGTTTCTAACTCCAAGGCCTCCTTTTCTTCTATCCTTACACACCACCGACCACTTTACCCAAGATAATAATGCATATATTTGCTGATTTGTAAGATGAGAGATATCACATATCATAACTTCACAATAAACTTTACATTTCTTTTATATGGTACATGAGTTTTCGTTTTCCCCAATAAAAATCATTAACCATGTATATATATCTTATAAATTAAATTATTATCATCTAAGATTATAATTTTGCACGGCAGGCAAAATCTGTGACACTACACTAAGATTCCATTATTGGTTGCTTTCAATCACTATGCACACGTTCAACATTATTTGTAGTATAATAGGTTGTACAATAAAAATTCACCTCCATAAAATTTTAAACAGAAAAAGGACATTTTACTACACAAAAAAGGACATTGTTTTCAGAGCTCATACTTTTGAATTTGTCTTTTATCTTTGTTTCTTTACCAATAATAATAATAATAAAATTTTCATTTAAATATTGAAGCAATTTCCTTAGTGTTGTATATGGACCCTCTCTCTTTTTGCAATTTATATAAGCATGAATGAGTAGGTCCATGTTTCCTTTCTTATGCCACTTGACCCCCTCCTTTGACTTGTGGCTTGCATTGCCACTCTCATAAGACACAAACACAGTTCCCATCTCATCATCACACGCACGTTGCTTCAATAATTGTGTGTGACAAGTTGTCCTAACCTATAAAACATCGACACAAACACTTGGATATAACTCTGACACTGACACATGTTGGATATTATATAGTAGACACATTTTATTTGAAGTGGCGATACTACATATTTTGTAATATATAATAATAAGATATTCTCTCAATTCAAACAATCATCAACTTGGAGTCGTTGATCCAATTTTGAGTTACTAATTGCATGAATGCATCGAATCTCTAAACGCACGGAATCCAAATTGACATTAACAAAATACCTAGAGAAGATTGCATCGTTGGAATCCTGTACTAACACAAATTCATATCACATTCACACATTCAGCAGCTCATGTAATAATTTATTGGTTTTATTTATAAATTATTGTTAATAAAACCTCATCTTTAGTGGTCCATAGGTTATGGTGGTTTTGGTTGTGAAGAGTCACAAGAATAATGGGTGGTAATGGCTTTCTTAATTCTTGATGGTAGAATTAAGCCTATAAATACACTTTGGTCCCTAAGCTTGCTCTCACTTCATTTTCATCATTCAGAAAAATATACACCATCTATAGTAATGAGAGTGAAAGCTTAGAAGACTCAAAGAGTTCATAACACTATAACAATGGCTGGAGGTAATTTTAATTTCTATTTTCCGCATTTAGTCTATTGATCTTGTTGTTCATTTGTTATCAGGAACTCATGATCAATGAATTAAGTCTTACAGTTGGTATCAGAGCTTGTGCTACCTCTGCCTTGTTTGTTCATTTTATTGTTGTTCAATAAAATGATTTAAACTTAAATCAAAATGAAATCATCAAGTTTACCAAAAATGGAAAAAAGAATTGTATGAATTCGTGACTCGAACCCGAGTCCCCTACATTTCATTTCCTTCCTGTTACCATTTGGCTATATGTTTATTTCTGTATAAAGTTGCGCTTTAATAGTATATATACATACATATACGCTGCATTGCAATTTTAAGGAAAATTATACAGAATTTAGATTCAGGGGAATTTGATCAGAGGCTCTTTCTGTAAAAGGATCAACTTCTTGACCAGTCAGATGGGTAACAATTGTATTTATACTTTCTCTTATTGAAGTTTTATATAATTGTATATGAGAACATTTATCATTATGATAAATATAAGTTTATTTTCTCATATAATTTAGTTATTATGTCTAGTGATCCTTATAATTTTAATTAGTTTTGGATTAGCCGCAGCACCCTTAATTAATTAAAATTATTTCTTAAGTTTTAAGGTCACATAAGGAATTAGACATAATATTGTGATTAATTATACGTGATATAATGAATTTTATCCCGCAGGAATTTTTATTATATTTGTATGATTAATTAGGATAAAATGTCAAATTATTTTCATAATTTGCCCGCAGGGATTATGAATTGGTATATAATTTGATAGTTTTATCATAAAGTACAGTTTTGGATGAAAAATCAAATTATTTTATACATATAAAGTCAGATTGTGTGTATAATTTGATTTTTGTAAAGTTTGAGTAAATCTTATTACATTAAAATTCAGCCCGCAGGTAGTTTTGATGTTATAAGATTTATTTATTTTTGGGTATGTTTACATTGGTAATACATACATTAAAGATAATATATATATGCCTCAAGATTTTGACATGAGCTTTTTGAATTTTTCAGCTTCTCAATCTGTTGTTTATTCTGATATCATACATAATGTTCCTAAGCTCGAAGGTAATTCATTCTCTTTTGTTAGTTATGAATCTAATATGGCTGATGTTAATATAAACACCTGGTGGATTGATTCTGGATCAACAATCCATATAACAAACTCCTTGCATGGTATGCAAGACTTAAGAAAGCCAGTAGGAAGTGAGCGGACCGTCCTATCAGGAAGCAGGATGGGCTCACATGTGGAGGCTATTGGAACTTGCATTCTAATTTTGGATAATGGTTTTGTTTTGAAATTAGAAAGGACCTTTTATGTGCCAAGTTTCTCACGAAGCTTGATTTCAGTTTCTAGACTTGTACCATTTGGATATTCCTTTCATTTTAAAGACACGTCATTTGAATTATTTTATAATTCGAAATGTGTTGGGAATGGTATATTGTCTGATGGTCTTTATCGTATTAATTTACAAAACGAATCCATTTATAGTTCAATGCATGTTCAAACTGGCATTAAGCGGTGTAATATTAACGAAAATTCTTCTATGTTGTGGCACCGGAGATTAGGTCATATCTCCATTGAGAGAATTAAAAGGTTAGTAAAAGATGGGGTACTTAATACTCTAGATTTTGCTGACTTTGAAACTTGTGTTGACTGCATTAAGGGAAAGCAGACCAACATTTCTAAGAAGGGTGCCAATAGAAGTTCAAGCATATTAGAAATAATTCATACAGATATATGTTGTCCAGATATGGATGCACATGGTCAGAAATATTTTATCACCTTCATAGACGATTACTCACGATATATGGATATTTATTTGCTTCATAATAAGAGTGAAGCATTGGATGCCTTCAAAGCCTTTAAGGCTGAAGTTGAGAACCAATGTGGAAAGCAAATAAAAATTGTGAGATCTGATCGGGGTGGTGAATACTATGGTAGATACACTGAAAATGGACAAGCACCTGGTCCATTTGCTAAGTTTCTTCAAGAACATGGGATTGTTGCCCAATATACCATGCCTGGTTCTCCGAGCCAAAATGGTGTTGCAGAAAGAAGAAACCGAACTTTATTGGACATGGTGCGGAGTATGCTTAGCAACTCTAATCTTCCTAAATCCTTGTGGAATGAAGCACTTAAGACGGCTGTGTATATTCTCAACCGGGTTCCATCTAAGGCTGTCCCAAAGACACCTTTTGAGTTATTTAAGGGTTGGAAACCGAGTTTGAGACATATGCGCGTTTGGGGATGTCCGTCTGAGGTGAGGATTTATAATCCACAAGAGAAGAAACTCGACCCGAGGACCATTAGTGGGTATTTCATTGGATATGCCGAACGGTCTAAAGGTTATAGATTTTATTGTCCATCTCACACAACTAGGATTGTGGAGTCAAGAAATGCAAAGTTTCTTGAAGATCACTTGATTAGTGGGAGTGATCAAATCAGGAACATAGTTTCTGTGCATGATCACATTGAGTCCCAACCTTCGGTTTCAGGTGACAGATTGGTTGCTGTTCACAATATCCCTAAAGTTCAAATGGATGTTGATCAACCACCAATCATTGAGATACCACCAAATGCTGATATTCCAGTAGATCAAATTGATCATCAAATACCTGAAAATGATGAACAATTAGTTGAACAACATGATCCACAAGAAAATGTTGATTCAACATTAAGAAGGTCTACTCGGACAAGAAAATCAGCTATTCCTAGTGATTACATTGTGTATCTGCAAGAATCTGACTATAGCATTGGACTTGAGAATGATCCTGAAAACTTTGCACAAGCCATGAGTTGCAAAGAGTCAAATTTGTGGTACGATGCCATGATTGATGAAATGAATTCCATGAAAAACAACGGTGTTTGGGATCTTGTAGAGTTACCTAATGGGGTGAAGCCCATTGGTTGTAAATGGGTATTTAAAACCAAAAAGGATTCATTAGGTAACATTGAGAGATACAAGGCTAGACTCGTTGCTAAGGGATTCACTCAGAAGGAGGGAATTGATTACACGGAGACCTTTTCTCCTGTATCAAAGAAGGACTCTCTCCGTGTCATCTTGGCACTCGTTGCACATTTTGACCTTGAGTTGCACCAAATGGATGTGAAAACAGCCTTTCTTAATGGTGATTTAGAGGAGGTGGTTTATATGAAACAACCTGAAGGTTTCTCCTCTAATGATGGTGAGCATTTGGTTTGCAAGCTTAAGAAATCCATATATGGTTTGAAACAAGCATCCCGGCAATGGTATCTTAAGTTCCATGGGATAATTTCTTCATTTGGATTCGTTGAAAACCCCATGGATCAATGCATATACCAGAAGGTTAGTGAGAGTAAAATTTGCTTTCTTATTCTATATGTGGATGATATTCTACTTGCTACCAATGATAAAGGTTTTCTACATGAGGTGAAACAATTTCTCTCTAAAAATTTTGATATGAAGGATATGGGTGAAGCATCTTATGTCATTGGCATCAAGATCCATAGAGATAGAACTCGAGGAGTTTTAGGTCTATCTCAAGAAACCTATATCAATAAAGTTTTAGAGAGATTTCGGATGAAAAATTGTTCACCGAGTGTTGCTCCCATTGTGAAAGGTGATAAGTTTAATTTGAGTCAATGTCCTAAGAATGAATTTGAGCGGGAACAAATGAAGAACATTCCTTATGCTTCAGTTGTTGGAAGTCTTATGTATGCTCAAGTATGCACAAGACCCGACATTGCATTTGCAGTTGGAATCTTAGGAAGATATCAGAGTAATCCAGGGATGGACCACTGGAAAGCTGCAAAGAAGGTGTTGAGATACCTTCAAGGAACTAAAGGTTATATGCTCATGTATAGGAGGACTGACAATCTAGATGTGACCGGCTATTCGGATTCTGACTTTGCTGGTTGTGTTGATTCTCGCAAATCAACATCAGGATACATCTTTATGTTGGCCGGTGGAGCTATTTCATGGAGAAGTACTAAACAAACTTTGGTTGCTACTTCTACCATGGAAGCTGAGTTTGTCTCCTGTTTTGAGGCAACTTCTCATGGTGTATGGCTTAAGAGTTTTATTTCTGGGCTTAGAATCATGGATTCTATATCTAGGCCTTTGAAAGTTTTTTGCGATAATTCAGCTGCTGTCTTTATGGCTAAGAATAACAAAAGTGGAAGTCGAAGTAAACACATCGACATTAAGTACTTAGCCATTAGAGAAAGAGTTAAAGATAAAGTAGTGCTCATTGAGCACATTAGCACTGAATTGATGATCGCTGATCCTTTGACTAAGGGCATGCCACCACTAAAATTCAAGGATCATGTAGAAAATATGGGACTTGGTTCCTCTTTATGATTGTATACATTCAGTTTATTAATAAAACTCTTATATATTACGGTATTTTCTCATATTCATGCGCGCACTTCAGTTTTTGAGAAAATATATTTGTTGGACCAAGAATAAACATATGGTTTATTCATTAAGTTTTATTGTTACCACATTAAGTGTATACTTAAGAAATTAAATATGTTGTAATACATAGATGATAATACTCGCGTTTAAGAGGAACTATCGCTATGATTCACATGTTTATTTCTTAAGGAAGGTACTTGATGACTCATTTAAGCCAATATTTAGACCCTATGGACCAAGTGGGAGAATGTAATAATTTATTGGTTTTATTTATAAATTATTGTTAATAAAACCTCATCTTTAGTGGTCCATAGGTTATGGTGGTTTTGGTTGTGAAGAGTCACAAGAATAATGGGTGGTAATGGCTTTCTTAATTCTTGATGGTAGAATTAAGCCTATAAATACACTTTGGTCCCTAAGCTTGCTCTCACTTCATTTTCATCATTCAGAAAAATATACACCATCTATAGTAATGAGAGTGAAAGCTTAGAAGACTCAAAGAGTTCATAACACTATAACAATGGCTGGAGGTAATTTTAATTTCTATTTTCCGCATTTAGTCTATTGATCTTGTTGTTCATTTGTTATCAGGAACTCATGATCAATGAATTAAGTCTTACAGCTCAGAGTCGTTGAACCTATTTTGAACAATTGATTGCATGAATGCACGGATTTTTGCGACGCAGAAATCCGAATCCATATTAAAAAAAGACCCAGAGAAAAGATTGCATTGAAAACTCATCTTGAAATTTCCATTATTAATCATTAATTCCAAGACATGCAAATGCTTTTGCAATTATAATATTAGAGTGGATCTTGAGTTAACCCTAGTTGTTGGTAATTCAAGTGGTCAATGCCATTTAACCTAATACAACATAACACTTGTTCTGGCAGCTCCTCAACTTTGTTCCCCTGAATATTATATCATAATAATAATTAGTATAATTATAAGATAAAATAAATTTAATTTTTTTCATAAGAGAAAACTACTTGCCTGAATTGTAAGGCCAATATCTAAAGTGCAGATTTTTAATCTATCCATGAATGCTTCAAACCCTTTCCTTGAGATATAACCAAATCTATGCATATCTATATCAATCTCAAAGTAATTTTCTCCCTACAATTTTAAAAAATAAAATATAAGATAGTGACATATTTGAAAGAAAGCTCACAAAGTACTATACATGTTTTATAGTGAAATGATACCACTTTAAATTGTGGGCCAAAGCTATAAAGGTTCCACCATTAATCCATAAAAAATCTAACCAAAGAGTTGTACAAAATCATCAAAAAACTTTACATTTAGTTTAATGACATACATTTATGTCTTTCTTAAATTGATGATCATTTGAGAGTTTAAGTTTAACTTCTAGATTAACTATAAACTAATTACAGAATTACAAAAATGCATGTGGACAAGATTATTAATGTAAAATGTACTGCCACATTAAATATTGATTGTTCATTAAAAGGTTAGGCTGGAAAATTTATTGAAAAACATTGAAAGTTTAATTTGAATGGATGAGACATACCGAGTAAAACTCATGTTGCGGACGCGAAAGAACAGGTTTCTCATTGTAAGCTTGCATAAGCTTTCTTTCAGCTGCGCTCAAATGAAGGTCTTCGATATTGCCAACACGTCCTAGTATTTTTAACCGTTCTCGAAAGGGCGCAATTGTGTCTACCGGAAAACCCTTTACCTTTTCAACTTCATCATCCATCAATTTCTGTAAAAAGACTTACAATGTAAGAAATCATCTTAAAGAACTTAATGGACACGACTGAGAGAAAACAGAACAATAGTATTATTGGTACTATCAAACACTGAATTGAGACACGAGGAATCAAACTTACTCTGATGTTTTCTTGAAAATGTAGAGGAAGTTCCTTGGCATAACTTTCCGAAAGTTTAAAGTACAAAACGAAGCTCGCTCCTTCACCATCAGTTTCAGCTTGAAAAAGTGTCGTAGGGTAAAGCGGAATCTGAAATCCACAAAACAAAGAGTATAAGAATATGCAACAACAATATGTTCGTATATACATTTGTCGAAAAAGTCTAAAAAGTGTAAGTAAGTTTAAGCAATGTATGAGTACCTGAACATTTACAACAAGAATTGGTGGAAATTTGGCAGAGGAACTAACAGAAGGAAGTTCGACAAACCGAGCTATATGGTCCACTTTTCGCGGAGATAAGAAAACGTCAACCCCAAATGGATAATATGCAGAATGGTTAGGAGCAAACTCCTTCTTTCTGTCCCTGTCATAAAGAACAAAAGCTAAATCAACATTATTTTGTCTATGAATATGCACAAACACGATTTCGTATTGTCTAACATTATGGTTCTAGTGTTAGTGTGAAGTGTGTGCGAGTGTTGTAAACTCTAAAATATCGAGTTCAATTCTTACTCGTAAAAAATTTTATGGATAGAATCTAAATCTTACTTGAAATAATTTACGCCTCGGACTTTGAAAGTTCCTGGTTCAATGTGTGACCAACAATCAAGCATTTTCTTGTCAATTGGACAAAAGGGTACTTGAGAACCCGCAATTGGTCTTTGTAGAAGCGTTTTAGACGAAACTGAACCATAAAAACGAGCAAATAGAATAATTAATTAATTCAACATTACATATCAAAAGAATGTTGTGTCAAGAATTCGAACTCACATCGAGTAGAAAGTTTCAGAAGAGCCTTCTTCTTTGAATTAGGAGGACTTGAAAATGATCTTCTTTTTTCAAGAGAAGGAATGGTAGATGCGAGACACGGTAGACAATTGTTAGGAAGAATGCCGCAGTTGTCCAAAATTCCTTCGTCCTTATTAGAATTCATATCAACTGAGGAAATGTCGTCGAGGAACACAGGTTCATTTACTTCGATTAGATTTCCATCTACTCCAAAATGTTGAACATCTGAAGTTCTTGCAGCCTCGGAAATAATCGGTTTCTGCACTTGATCAGTTGAAACTCTATGATTTGTAACATCTCTTGAAGATGGAAAATTTGATACAGATCCGCCTTCAATTCCATTCAGAGATAGAACATCTGCATATATCGATTTTACTTAACGATTTAGTTTAAAGTACTATTACTGTAATGATTTTTTACACAGCCAATCAATCATAATCGTCAGATCATTAAAAAAATTAAGAAAAATACAGAAAATTTTGAAAATGTTTAAAACCATACCATCAGGAACACTCTGGTAATCGTCATCACCGTCGGAATCGAACATTGTAACCGAATCAAACCATGCCTCTTCAATACTTCCTGCAGCTACAAATGCAAAAGTTCATATAAAACTCAACAGGAATTTCAAGAAACTATGCACTAATATTGACAATGTTAAGTGAAAAAAAGAAAAGACAAATGTAATTTACACCAATCATGAACATTTTTTCTATCAACCTCCAAAAGTAATTGCTTTGCTTCAACTTTTTTCTTTACTTCAAATTTCAACAAATTTCAACCACCAGAAAAAAACATCAAAACAATTGAAAAACATATAAAAAAAGTAAAAGGAACTCTTAATATATGTTTCGATTCGTCGTGATTTTGCTCCACAATGTAACTTTCTACCAAAATTAAAGTGACTCGCCGTGATTCTGACAATCTCACAACCAATCCAAACATGTTGTGTGCATGTTTGGACACTAATTTAAATTCCAATTCCAACAACACACAATCAAAAAATTTCATTCCAAAACTAAAAAAAGTATCAAAAAAATTTATAAACTTAAAAAAATAAAATTTTCGATGAAAAAATACAAGTCAAAACACAAAACCAATTAATTAAAAGAAAGAAAAAATGAAAAAGCAACCTTGAAAAGTTGGGTTGGAAAATGAATGTTGAGGCAAATCAAGTTTGTTATTATTATCCAAAGATGATGATAACTTAGAAGAAACTCTTCTCTTTAATCCAACAATTCTTCTTCTTTTTTTATTTTTCTTCTTGGAAGAGTTGAACCTTCCACCAACACAACCACCTTGTTGAGTTGACACACATGCTCCCATATTAACCTTTGATTTTCAGATCCTTCTTCACCAACAACAATAATATATACCAGAAAGTTCTGTCTCATAGAATCAATGATATGAAAGAAAGAACAGAACAGAACAGAAAGATGAAAGTGATTATAATATAATAGACAAAAACAAAAGATAAAAAGATTTTACAAAAATATATATATAAAAGAGAAGTTGTGAAAGTTGAAGCAACCGTTTATTTGTATTTGTTGAAGTTATAAAAATGATTCCAACTTTCTCGCCCTCATCATAATCAAATCGATTAAATAAATATAAGCTGCAAGATATAATAAATATCTTACCAAACCGGTTAAATTAATCGAAAATTGGCTAAATATTAGCTACTTGATTTAATGGTGATTGACGCTGAACTTAGTAGCGAGTATCATTGTTCGATCCCCGCAACTATAATAGGAAGGAGTTGGAATCACTTGATGTCAAAACTGAACCCCGAACCATATTAAATTGGTGGTGAAAGAAAAAAAAAATCGGCTAATTTTTCATTTCTCATATTATTATAGTTTTATCCGTACATAAATCTTAGTTCAACCGGTTAAAATGTCAAAATTATTAGGTCGAACGTTATGATTAAGATTTGAATTCCAATTATTTATTTTGTGAGTAAATTTTTAATGATTTATCATTTTATCGAGTTAAAAAAGATATATAATTTGATCTTTTTTTTATTCTTTGACAAATCAATAAACATAACTAAAATTTAAAGAAAATTGAAAAATTCCGGATTCAAATTCAAATGAACATGCTCAATCTAACAATATTTGTAATACTGAAAATATGATTTATTTTTTGAATTGAGATTAAACTTTTATTGGTTTAATTTAATGGGTTTTAATTTTTGTTGTTTTATAAACGTTAGCCATGAGCGAATTATAGATTTAAATCTTGGTCGAATATATTAAATGATTATACTCACTCTGTTTCTTTTTAATTGTCTTTTATTATCATATTTAACGTTTTTATTTAATTGTCCTTTTTGTATTTTATGGGTATGATTTATCAATTATACCCTTTGTTAATTGCTCTTCTCTTTTTCCATAAAACCAATTAATGCTATATTTTTGGAAAACTAAATCTTTTTTTTAATTTTTTTTTTGTTGGTAACATATTAAATTTTGTTTTTTTTTTTGTACATAATATATTAAATCTATTGGAAATAAAAAATGTGGGCAAAAAAATAGGAATTTATTGGTGGATTAAAACGATGGTATAATAGGAAGATAACGTATAAAAATACATTTCCTTAATTTGATGTTATCATTCTAAAAAGACAATTAAAAAGAAACGGAGGGAGTACAATTTTTTATCCTTATGAGATGTTTCTGTGTTCTTTCTAATCATCTATATCATCTTACATTCTTACTTTTTCGTATTTATTTATTAATTTGTCATTTGACTCAGTTTTAATTTAATTGATTAAATTGATATTAAGTGAAAAAATTATATAAATAGAAAATTATTCATCGCACAAGATATGTTATGAATTCAGATAATATTATAAAGATTGAAGAGTCTAAGAACAAAGAGACAAAAAATATCTTAAAATACAAACCTCTAAAATGTGTGCGAGGATTATTATATTATCCTATATTAGATTTATTCAATGATAATTTTTCATGGGTTATATTAAACAGTATTTTTGTGATACTTATTAAGCATACTAAAAAAAATTAATATTTATAAGATAATTTTTTAGACTTTTAATATTGAATTTACAAATTTTAACATATAATTTTTTTATTAATATGTTTAGCTAGTATCTCATAGACATTATTTATCATTTTCGTTTTTCATATATGTAAATAGGCGGTATAAATAAGGATAACATTTAGAAAAAAGTAATATCTAAAAATTTATAAAAGACTTATATGTGCGACAAATTTTTATTTTTATAATTAAATACAAAAAGAGTATATCTTAACTATTAATTAAAATAGATCACCAAATAATTAAATCAATTAAATCCCTATCCCAATGTTTAGCCACTTTGATCACCTTTTCTATTTTTAAAATATTGACAAAAAATCAAGTTCTCGAAAATTGAAAAATTCCCAAAAAATGACACCCATAAAAATAACAAGTCAAATTTGGTTCTTTATTTGGATTTTTAAGGAAATTAAGAAAAACAAGGAACACAAAAAACATTGAAAAACAGTGACGGCAGTTGTTTGTCATAGTTGGCAGCAATATATAAGCATAAAACGGGTCCCACAAATAAATGCCACGTGGAGAAACAGTATTGGGCAAACGTGTGTGAAATAAACATGGTGGTAGAGTGCTGCAGAGATTGTGGACCAAGTCCTGCATTTCATATTTCTACGTTGTTGTTGGTATTCACTGTGTATTTTTGGAGTTTATCTAACGTCGTTTCACGCACTCATGTAAAGTATCTTCATCTACACAATCATTTCATTTAGAGCTGTCAAAATGGGCCGGCCCGAATGGGCGGCCCGAATAGCCCGATTTTTTTTCGGGCTTGGGCTTTAAAAATTTAGCCCGAATTAGCATCCGGGCTTTTTAGCCCGGCCCGATAAAGCCCGCAAAAAATATGGGCCGGCCCGAATGGGCCGCGGGCCGCCCGCAAGCCCGATTAAATTATAATAAAAAAAATAAAAATAAAAAATATGAGTAAATAAGGAAGAATGTTTATAATATTTTTACTTGGGCCACCAATCTAAAAGTCGACACAAACATAATAAGTTAACAACACGGCAACAACACAACACACACCTTCCAATTCCATCAAACGCACATTTAAGAGAATAAATATGCACTAGTAACGCAAATTATGTACATAAGGAAATGAAGAGAAGCTAAAAGTAAAAATAACTTATCGTGTCATTAAAATAAATAAATAAATAAGCTAAAAATATAAAACCACGATCGTGAAATATTTCTCTACGTAATTACTCGTAAATTTTAAATAGCTTAAATAACTTTACATTAATACTAACAAATTTCAACCTATTTGTAATTAATTAATGTTATGATCTCTTTGTCAAATTTATTGAGCACTTAAATTTATTCTTTTTTTCATTACCCTTCATCTATTGCTTTAAAAAAAAAAAATTTTTAAAAAACCGGGCCGGCCCGAAAGCCCGAGAGCCCGTACCGGGCCGGGCTCGGGCCTTATTTTGTAGCCCGTTTTTTATCCGGGCTTTTTAAGCCCGGCCCGACGAAGCCCGAAGCCCGAATGGGCCGGCCCGAAACGGGCCGGGCTGCCCGTTTTGACAGCTCTAATTTCATTCATTAAAAAATATATAACAAAGTTTCCACGTGTCGGTTGGAAAGCTGTGAGATATATAATACGAGTTCTTCCTTTTTAATTGAATTTTTTTTATATGTATGAGTGCATTAATCGAAAACTCCTAACCATATGTTTAAGACGACTAAAAATCTTACCACTTCAACAAATTTATCGTTGGTCTTATTATTGTATAATCTATAACTGAAAGTGTTAGTTTATTGTAACTACTTATGATAGTTAGTTACAGCCTAAACCAAGTATGGTTAAGCAGTTATTGTTTGTTTGTGCAGTTACTTGGACTACAAGTAATCTATATAAAACTATTGTGTTCATATCTAATGAATTAAATTGCAAAAAAAACTCTCATATTCTTCTTCCTCTCTCAAATTCTCTCATTTGCATAACCTTGTGTGTATGTGTGTGTGTAAAGCCAATTGCAAGTAAGCCAAATTAGTGGCACACTGCGCTAACAATTGACATCTAGAGCCTAATTGGGTTAAGGGAAACACGAGATAATCTGCGAGGGGATAAATCTTGGGAAACACAAGTGGAGAGTATGCATTCTTGAACAATCTTGAGGGAGCAATCATGAACACAAACGGTTTTCCTTAAAATCTAGCAATTCTTGATGGAAAGAATTGGAGTAGATGGAGTGCGATGATGAAACCAACCTTGCAAAGATGTTAGAGCCATGAAGATTGAAGAGTTACAGAGGTCACTGGAAGCTCATGAACTTCTTATCATTGAGAGAGGTGCAGAAAGAACTATGCAGCAAGCACTGCAAGTTCATATCAAGAGTCATGGTAAAGACAAGAAGAAATGGAAAAAGAGCAAAGAAAAGTGGCTGAAGAGTGTCGCGCCGCAAAAAAAAACCCAAGCGTATTGACACTCGGAATGACTACAGAGTCGCCACCGAAGTTTTTTATTAAAAGGGAAATGTCGATAAAACCCTTTGAAGAATGGAAAGGAATGGTCATCGCAACCAATCTTTCGGGTTCGGGAGTTAGTTATACAAGGGAAGGTATTTGCACTCCTCACATTTGCGGCGCGACAAAGAGCAAAGGTAAAACTAATGACAAGGCTGGATCCTCTAAAGGAAAAGGTTTTGGTAACATTCAAAAGAAAAAGAAAGAGTTTGATAAAAGCAAGATCCAATGCTATAATTGTGAAAAATATGGTCATTTTGTTGATGAGTGCAGATCAAACAAAGGGAAAAAGAACTCTTAAGAATCATGAAAAAGCTAATATAGCTCAAGGTACTGAATCTGGGAAGGACAGTGTACTTTTGATGACGGCCACTACATGTGAAGGTGATTCAACAAGTTAAGAATAATATTTAGATTCAGGGTGCTCTAATCACATGACTGGGAACAAGGGGTGTAACTACGGTCTGACAAGTGAACCAGTCAGTCGTCGAGTAATAATTCACACTCTGGGTATCTAGAATGAGTTCGTATCCACAGGGATCGTGCCAAGTGCTACTAGTTTTATTTAAGTTCGATAATTTTGCACTCTCTTTGATTTTTGAAAAAGGTTTTGGTTTAAAATAGCGTAATGTAATGCTTGTGCAGAAAAGTAAAGATAGTTGATTCAGAAGCGTGAAGGATGTTAGATAGATCCATTCCCTCCCCTAATCCTGCTTGATATCTGGCGGATAGCTATAACTATTTCAGTAACTTCCAATTGTTTGGCGATTAATCATCTTTATTGATAGCATTAATACTACCCTAAATACTTATATACCGCTATGGACTTCCGAATAATTAGCGCACCCACGGCTGCCTAATTTCGTGTTGTCACGTACCCTAACTATGCGTCAAGCCAATCTACAGTAGTCATGATCACTCAATTAATCCTAGCCACTGACATCCTAGTATCGGTTGTTTCAGTCTATGCAGGTTGTCGCGAACAGTGTCTGATGTTTCCGTCTTTGCAGGCTGTCACAAGCAATGTCGGATGTTGCCGTCTCTCGGAGCGAATCCTATTATTTTTTGTTTGGGACTAATCCTAAAAGCGTATTCCCTCTATCCGGCCAGACATTTAAAATACGGAATTAAAGCTTAAATAATAGAAAATAATTCATTCCAAACTAAATGTATATTATGACTTTTATTGTACCATATATATGTCCCAAGCATTCATTGGAGAGTTCATCTCTCCACCTACTCTAAGGTTTCTAGCTACTAATTTACATAATAAATATTACAAGGATAAAATTGTGCATACCAATGGCGTAGATGCCTTCCTGAGGAAGTTACCTTTCCCGTTGAAGGGAAAGTTCTTCCCATAGAGACATCTCTTGCCTTCCTTGCTCCTCCTCCTTGAATACTATAGAGTACTCTAGATTGCTGAATTTCTGAATGAATAATTGTGAAGAAAGGGAGCTCTGTTTATAGTTTTTCATAACGGGCCTCGCTTCCATCGTGGCCACGATGGATCTCATTGTGCCACGATGGAGTCAGATATGCTTCAAAAAATCAGAAGATTTGCTCTGTTTACTTGGGCGCTAAGTTGTTCCCATCGTGGCACGATGGGAGTCATCGTGGCCACGATTGAGCGTGATTTTGTGCATATCCACTTTTTGCTCTCTTTTTTGGCATTTTCTTGCATTCTTGTCTTCTTCTACAAGTAGCTTCACATGTTGGGGTTTTTGCTTGTTTCTGGTCTTCAAAGTCCTAAACTAACTACTAAATAAATGCTAAAAATACAATATAAATTCCTGTCATCAGGGTGGCTAAGTGATCTTAATACTAGCAAGAAAACTAGTGTAAAACTAGCTGATTGCAGAAACCTTAAAATCTAAGGTATTGGCAATGTCATTATCAAGATAGGTGATGGCAAGAAGGTTGTGATAGAACAATACTAGCTGAGAGGAGGAATAGAACAATATTAGATATGGCCAGAAGCATGCTGAAATAAAAGAATATGCCACACAAATTCTTGGGTGAAGCAGTTGGCACTGGAGTGTGCATCTTGAATAAGTATCCAACAAAGAAGTTGAAATTGAAGGTACCAGAGGAAGCTTGGAGTGGAAGAAAGCCAGCAGTGAAGCATTTAAAAGTGTTTGGTTCAGTGTGTTACAAGCGTGTGCCAGATGCTAGAAGAAGCAAACTTGATGAAAAGAGTGAATCTATGATCTTCATAGGATAACACGCAATTGGTACCTACAAGTTATATAACCCGAGAACCAATAAAGTCATGTTGAGCAGAGTTGTGAAAGTGATTGAAAGTGAAGCTTGGGACAGGGAAAATGCTAAGGAATGTCGCATAGATGACAGTCATAGCTTTGTCAATATTGATCAAGGTGAATGGTCAAATATTGATAGTGAAGCTGATGAAACTGAGATGGTTGAGCCAGTCAACAATGAAGAGATTATAGCTACACAAAGGCCTTAGAGAAATATTACCAAGTAGGCTTACTAATTGTGAAGTATTACCTAATAGTGCAGTTAGTAATGAGGGTTTATTAATTCATTTTGCATTACTAGCTGATGCAGAGCCAATAAACTTCAAAGATGTAATGCGGACTAGTGTGCAGACACTACAAGAAAATCTTGAATTATTGACCAAGGTTTTTGAGGGTTAAAAGCCCTCAATAATGCTTTTGAGGTATATTGAGGGATGAAAGCCCTCAATAATGAACAAAACTGGTTTAATAAAAAAAAAGAAATAAAATAACCATTATTGAGGGCTCGGAGCCGTCAATAATTCACACTGGGAGGTGTGCACCTGCAATGCCTGCAAAAATTTATGAAAAGAAGCATTATTGAAGGCTCAGGGCCCTCAATAATGCGTTAATTAAAGACAGCCCAAGGCCGTCAATAACGCCTTCTAACCGTTGCCTGTTTTCAGAGGGCTTGGGGCCGTCAATAATGCACCAGAATTAAAAAAATTTCAACGTAAACTCTTCCCTGTATCTTTAAGCTTTATCACTTACCAATAACTTCATTTTTCTATCTTACTCAATGAAAATACACTTAAAATTTCATTTTTCTATCTTTCACATTATTATCACTTCTCAATTTTTTTTCATTCCTCAATGAAAAAATTGTAAGTGTTTATCTTTCACATTTTTTTCATTTCTAATTAACTTTGTTTTATGTCTTTATTAATTAGTTCAATTTAATGTATACATAGCTTAATGCTTTTTTGTTACAATTTTTTTTATGCAGTTTTTGTTACAATTTTTATTTAGCAAATATTGATATAAATTGCTTGTGGTTGTCGAAGTCCATCGGTTAGAAGCGCATCAAGTCAGAATCTACTCAGCACTCAAGTAATGTAATTTTAATTTATAATGGTTAGTATAGTTAAATAAAAAAAGGTTAGTTTTTTAGTCAAAATAAAAAAAAAAAGTTAGTATATAGTCAAATAAAAAAAGGTTATTTTTTTAGTCAAAATAAAAAAAAAAGTTGGTATTTTTAGTCAAAATAAAAAAAAAAGTTAGTATTTTTAGTAAAAAAAAAAAGTAAGTATATAGTCAAATAAAAAGAGGTTATTTTTTTAGTCAAAATAAAAAAAAAGTTAGTATTTTTAGTCAAAATAAAAAAAAGATGTATATAGTCAAATAAAAAAATGTTGGTTTTTTAGTCAAAATAAAAAAAGTTGGTATTTTTAGTCAAAATAAAAAAAAAAGTTAGTATTTTTAGTAAAAAAAAAAAAGTAAGTATATAGTCAAATAAAAAGAGGTTATTTTTTCAGTCAAAATAAAAAAAAGTTAGTATTTTTAGTCAAAATAAAAAAAAGGTGTATATAATCAAATAAAAAAATGTTAGTTTTTTAGTCAAAATAATAAAAAAGTAAGTATTTTTAGTAAAATAAAAAAAGTTAGTATTTTTAGTAAAAGTTAGTATTTTTGTTAATTATTTTTGTTATATAATTAAATTTTACCAAGCTAATTATTAATTAAACTTGCGCAGATCGATATGGATTTTACCGATCGTAATTGGATGTACGATAGGAATAATCCTGGAAAGAGAGGACAAGTTAAAGAGGAATTTAAAATAGGGGTTGAACTATTTATCAATACCGTAAAATATAATCCTGTTGTGATACGTGAAGGGGGAATTAGATGTCCGTGTGTAGCTTGTCAATGTATACGTATGGGCAGCGAGGATGAAATTAGGGCTCATTTATATAAAAAAGGTTTTCAACCTAATTATTGGGTTTGGTCAAGTCATGGCGAGGGACGTTCCACAAGTGTTCCCGTGAATCAAGGACGTGCTTCAAGCAGTGTTATTCAACCCGTAGTTGTTCCACAAAATTATCAGCATTATGATCAGTTCAATGAGATGAATAATATGATAACGAATGCCCTTGGTTTTAATGTGCCGATTTATGTTCCAAACGACGTCGGCGTCCCAAATGATGATGAATATGACACTGATGTTAATGTTGAACGACCAAACGAGCAAGCACAGAGGTTTTTTGATCTTTTGAAAGAGACAAATACACCATTGTTTGAAGGATCTCGAGACTCGAAGTTAACGGTGTGTATTAAACTTTTAGGGGTCAAGTCTCAATATCTAGTTCCAGAAGTTGCCATGGACTTGATAACGAAACTGATGTTGGAAATAACAATAGACCGCCCACTTGATTTGCCGAAAAATTATTATGAAACAAGACAGTTAGTGGCAAAGTTGGGACTCGAAGCGAAGAGAATTGATTGTTGTGTTAACGGGTGTATGTTGTACTATAACAATGAATTTGGTGTAAGTGACGGTGCATTAATTGAATGTAAATTTTGTCAAGAACCAAGATACCATGTAACAAAAAATTATCGGTCAGCCAAAAGGAAGCCAATCCCAAGAAAGGCGATGTTCTATTTACCCATAATCCCAAGGTTACAAAGGTTGTATGCATCAATGCAAACTGCCAGTAAAATGACATGGCATCGTGAAAACTATGAAAGGAGAAAAATGTCAGGTGAGTTGCGACATCCTTCTGATGGAATGGCTTGGAAGCATTTTGACGAAGTTTATCCTGAATTTGCTTCAGAGCCACGAAATGTTCGACTTGGGTTATGCTCAGATGGATTTACACCATATACTCAAGTATCAGCCACTCCATATTCATGTTGGCCTGTTCTGATTACCCCGTACAATCTTCCACCTGACATGTGCATGTCAAAACCTTACATGTTTTTAGCTGCTGTAATACCAGGCCCATCTAGTCCAACTGCTGGTATTGATATCTATTTACAACCTTTGATTGATGATTTGAAGAGGTTGTGGAACGGTGTTGCGACGTACGATATCAGTAAAAAACGAAATTTCAATATGAAAGGAGCTTTGATGTGGACCATTAATGATTTTCCTGCATATGGGATGTTGTCTGGATGGGGGACACATGGTAAACTAGGATGTCCTATTTGCATGATGGACACAAAAGCTTTTACGTTACACAACGGTGGGAAGGCAACTTGGTTTGACTGCCATCGTCGGTTTCTGCCTTCTAATCATCCATTTAGAAGAAATAAAAATGCTTTTGTTCACGGTGAGATTGAAACTCGTGACCCACCACATTATTTGACATCTGAACAAGTCTGGAACAAAGTGAAAGATATTCCAAAGGTAGAGGTTGTAGGTGGCGTTGCTTCTAAACCGCATGGTTACGGACAAACACACAACTGGACAAAAAAAAGTATCTTTTGGGATCTGCCATATTGGAAACACAATCTATTAAGGCACAATCTTTATTGGTAATTTTGGTGTTCTGTTTTGCAATTTGATGCTTGTTCCTTTCTTTTTGAGTTTTCGATATTTTTAATCATAAAATGATTTGTTCTATGTTGTTTTGCTGTGCAGGTTCATACGCCTTTATCTTAAGGAATTCTATAAAGTTTTTTGTGGTGACATCATCTTTTGGCGTTAAACTCCTGTTGATTGCAGAGGAACAGTTTGATATTGGTAGAATTTTAATGTTGATAGTTTATGTTATTGTGCTTTGGATAGAATTTGTTAGCTTTGAGCACTACTTTTGAATTTGATGACAATTTTGTTCTTTTGCTTTTGATGCAAAAGCTTTATGCAACCACTTCTTATTAGTGGTTATTTTGTAGTGGAGCTTGAAATAGCAGACTTATAAATATGTGCTTTGGTTTCATTTATATTATAGACTTTTCCATCTTTTAGTGCTTGAAACACTAGTAATGTTCAATATGTGGCACTTTAATGCTAGGTGATTTTGTTGTTCGGATTGTTTGTCTCTGAAACATAATTGGCTTGAGGTAGTTAGTGGTGTGTATGTTTTAGGATTTTTATTATCACTTGTAATAATGCCTCTTTAAGTAAATTATGTTATGTCTTTAATTAATTTAATAGTTTTTTATTTATTTTTAAAAAACCATTTATTTTTAAAAATAATTAATTCAGATTTTAAATTATTTTTTAATTAAATTAAATATGCAATATTTTTTAAAAAAATAATTTAATTATTTATAAATCAGAATTCTATTTTAAACAATTAAATAATTAAATTATTTAAAAAAAAAGTGGACTAGCTTATTGACGGCTGCAGGCCATCAGGAATTCGTCCTCGAATTCCGTTCTTGAAGGCTGCAGGCCGTCAATAAAGAACTCAACTCTATCACCATTCTTGACGGACAGAGTCCGTCAGTAACGTTTTGAGGGTCCATGGCCGTCAATAACCGTTACTGACGAGCTGTTATTTGAGTGTCTAAGGCCCTCAATAATGCATGCATTTATGACGAATTTTATGCATTATTGAGGGCTTTTGACCCTCAATAATTCATTGTTTTCTTGTAGTGAGAAAAGAGCTATTCTAGATGAATTCAAGTCCATTGAAAAGAATCAAACTTGGGAGTTAGTGAAATTGCCAGAGGGAAAGAAGACAATTGATCTCAAGTGCGTCTACAAGACAAAGTTGAATCCTGATTGAAGCATCTCAAAGCACAAAGCCATGTTAGTAGCAAAGGGATTCCTTTAGAAGCAAGGAATTGACTACAATGAAGTTTTTGCACCTGTAGCCAAACATGAAACCATAAGGTTGGTAGTGACACTAGCTAACATGAAGAACTGGCCTTTATACCATTCAGATGTGAAGTCTACATTTTTAAATGGTCCTTTGGAAGAGACGGTATATGTCACTCAACCTCCAGGGATTGAGATAGCTGGTACGGGAGACTTGGTGTACAAGCTAAATAAGGCTTTGTATGACTTGAAACAAGCACTAATAGCATGGAACAAGAATAGGTCAATTCTTGATTCAATCGGGCTTTAAGAAGTGCATGCGGTGGAATATGGTGTGCATGTAATACTTTATTATAAAATGGTAAATAATTTAATTCAAATTTTAGACCAAATAAATTGAATATAAAATTAGAGTCGTACATGTACATTTACATTAATTAGTCAAGAGAGTAGCGACTAGCGAGCAACTCTTATTAGTTATGTACATCAAGAGAGAAATTAGAAAATATTTTTAATTTTTATTTTGGTTGGTAGAAACTTGGCCGGTGTTGATTTCACACCTATGTATGGTATTTAGATTTTAGAGCAATTTCTTACATAGACATAAACCTAAATTAAATATTTACACACATATAGATTTAAAAATAAAATAAAATTGATATTGATTAATAGGCACAGGTGTGATTGATTAACAGGTTACCTTGTATTTAATCAATCAACACTAATTACAATACTAATTGATTGATCGATTTAAAAAAATTCCTACTATGCACACCTTGTATTTATATATACATTTTTTGCTTCTTAATAAAATGATTAATTAATATTCTTTTAAAAAAATGATTAATTAATATTAAATAATGTGACTAAATTATTTATTTTTTAATTTTTCTCATTAGTGTATGCTCCCAAATATAATTAATTTGGTGTTGTACACATAGAAAAATTGCTATATATTGAAGACTATTGAATCTCCTTAAAATGTCCTTATGTTCTTTCACCTAATCAATATGGGGACCAGGTAAGTAACATTTAACTTTATCTCGAGTGAGTACCAATCAATTTTTTTTTTTCTTTCTAATGGCAAGTATCAATCAAGTTGATAATGCCAGTTTTCCTATCAAAAGGGAATTGTACGATGTAGTTATAGTAATTGCTCTATGAGAAGGAGATAGTTCATTGTCACAAAGACTTTGTTTTTTGAGCATCACAATAGAGAAACTGACATTTGAGGATTGTGGATTTTACCTATATAATCGCTCATTTATAAATTTTAATAAAAGTGTACTTAATAAGAACTTAATTCCTTCAATTTAGTATTTCAATTTTTTTTTTTTGACACAGTATTTCAATTATTTTTGATACATAAATTCCAATAATAAATTTATATCATATTTCAATAACTTTATTTCATTACATTCTAATATTTAATTTAATATTAAAAATACGTGGATTCCACGTAAAAAGAGAGTTTGAAAAGTAACTCTCCTTGCTTTACTCCACAATAGAAGTATCAAATAGGGGCGAGTCTAGCATGTACAAGTCTTTGAAGTGGTACATTATGCATAAGTAATGAATAATATTATAAGGAAAATGCTCTTTGGTGCGAAATTATATTCGTCGAAGCCGTGCGAATGAGTTGGCGCGTGTTTTATCATTTTATTTTTACTTTAACCCATAAGGAAATTTGTCCTTCAACACATTGATGATTAAACTGTGGTTATAGTCGGTCCGATGATTTCCCCACAAAACATTAATTAATTGGGAATTGAAATAAACAGTGTACTGTGGTTATTAATAGAGAGAAACATAGCATATTGATCGTAACATTGAAACATAGCTAGCCATGATGGTAATTAACCGGGTGATGGTGGCTGACGGTGGCGATGAAGGGTTCAACATACAGGTTGAAAACATGCTAAAAGTCTGTGGCCTTGTGGGAAGCTGGTAGAGCTTTTGTCCAGAAAACTGCCATGCAAAGATACACTTACAAAATGAGATTTTAAGAGCAATATGTCAATATCCCACCGCAATGGTGATTTGTGTAAAGTGAAAATAATATTTTGACCATTTTGATTTTAGTTTTTTAATATAAAAAAAGAAGCAAAAGCCTTAAGCGATGGATTTGCTCATTAAGTTACCATTCGTGTATTTTTTGCAAATAAAACTCTCGTACCGTATAGCATTGCTGATATTATAATGAATACAAAATTTACTGTTAGATTGAAAGTTTATATCATATAGATAACCAGTATTTTTTTTAAAAGAAATTGAAAATCATTTGATATGTTATTGAGATCTATCAATATTAACAATATTCAATAAAAACTCATAAACCGTTAATCTTGATTAATTAGTCTCAATAATATATCAAATGATTTTCAATTTATTTAACAAAACTTATGAATGATCTATTTGATATAAACTTTCAATCAAATAATAAATTTCATAACATTAACATTCGTTATGATTTTATTCACTACTTATACATCTTGAACTACTTGGAAGACTCGTGCATGTTGGACAAAACCTCTAAATAGTATCAAGTAGGGGTGTCAATATTATCCGTTTGTCCATTATCCATCCAATCCATTGAAAAATTTATCTATCCAATCCATCCATTAAGAAAAAAATTGGTTAATGGATTGGATTTGATCCATCCATTTAATTAAATGGATGGATTGGATCCATCCACTTTAATTTTAAAATCCAATGGATAATTGATCATTATTAATTTTAAATCCAATGGATTGTCTCTTTTTAAAAAATAATAAAATTCTTCAAAAAATAAATAATCATAATAATAATGACACTAAAATAAATAAAAAACAAACAATCAGTCAAAAACCCAAAAATCGGCCGAAAATCCAAAAATTGACCGAAAACACAAAAAATCGGCCGAAAAACCGAAAATTGACTGAAAACCCAAAAATCGGCCGAAAAACCGAAAATCGGACGAAAACTCAAAAAATCGGCCGAAAATCAAAAAATCGACCGAAAACACAAAAATCACCCGAAAAACCGAAAATCGGCCGAAACTCAAAAAATTGGCCGAAAACCCAAAAATCGGCCGAAAAACCGAAAATCGGCCGAAAACTCAAAAATCACCCGAAAAACCGAAAATCGGCCGAAACTCAAAAAATTGGCCGAAAACCCAAAAATCGGCCGAAAACACAAAAAATGGCCGAAAACCCAAAAATTGGCCGAAAACACAAAAAATCGTCTGAAAAACCGAAAATTGGCCGAAAACTAAAAAATCGGCCGAAAACTCAAAAAATCACCCGAAAATCCGAAACTCGGCAGAAAACCCAAAATACACCCGAAAACCAAAAAATCGGCCGAAAAACCGAAAATCGGCCGAAAACTCAAAAATCACCCGAAAAACCGAAAATCGGCCGAAACTCAAAAAATTGGCCGAAAACCCAAAAATCGGCCGAAAACACAAAAAATGGCCGAAAACCCAAAAATTGGCCGAAAACACAAAAAATCGTCTGAAAAACCGAAAATTGGCCGAAAACTAAAAAATCGGCCGAAAACTCAAAAAATCACCCGAAAATCCGAAACTCGGCAGAAAACCCAAAATACACCCGAAAACCAAAAAATCGGCCGAAAAACTGAAAATCGGACGAAAAACCTAAAATCAGTTTTTCGGCCGATTTTTTGTGTTTTCGGCCGTTTTTTGGTTTTTCGGCCGATTTTTGTGTTTTCAGCCGATTTTTTGGTTTTTCGGCCAATTTTTTGTGTTTTCGGTTGTTTTTGGGTTTTTCGGCCGATTTTTTGTGTTTTCGGTTTTCGGCTGTTTTTTTGGTTTTCGGCCGATTTTTTTTGTTTTCGGCCGATTTTTTGTATTATCGGTTTTTCGGCCGATTTTTTGTGTTTTCGGCCAATTTTTGGGTATTCGGCCGTTTTTTGGTTTTTCGGCCGATTTTTTGGTTTTTCGGCCAATTTTTTGTGTTTTCGGTCGTTTTTGGGTTTTTCGGCCAATTTTTTGTGTTTTCGGCTGTTTTTTGGGTTTTCGGCCGATTTTTTGTGTTTTTGGCCGATTTTTGGTTTTTCAGCCGAATTTTCAGTTTTTCGACCGATTTTTTGCGTTTTCGGCCAATTTTAGGTTTTCGGCCGATTTATGGATTTTCGGGTGTATTTTGGGTTTTCGGCCGATTTTTGGTTTTTCGGCCAATTTTTTTAGTTTTCGGTCGATTTTAGGATTTTTTGGTGTTTATGTTGGGTTTTCGGTCGATTTTTAAATAATATTTTATCTACATAATATTTAAATTGAAAAATAATATTATTTCGATATTTTTATTTTATTGAATTAATAATTGAATTAATTTTGTTGGATGGATTGGATATCCATCCATTAAAATGATGATAATGGATGGATTGGATGGATTTTATCTCTAAATGGATGGATTGGATTGGATTTTTTTGGTCCCATTTTAATGGATTGTTAATGGACAAATGGATTACTTTGATCCATCCATTAACAATCCAATCCAAATCCATCCAATCCATCCATTTTGACACCCCTAGTACCAAGCCTTATTATCTAAGACACTTCCATTGTGGAAGACCTATATAGAAAG
Organism: Trifolium repens; assembly: GCA_030408175.1. Taxonomy (NCBI): domain Eukaryota; kingdom Viridiplantae; phylum Streptophyta; class Magnoliopsida; order Fabales; family Fabaceae; genus Trifolium; species Trifolium repens. The sequence continues at coordinate 30,588,856 of CP125845.1, read as the reverse complement.
CTAGCAAGAAGTGCCTTTTTGAAAACAAGGAGATCAAGACTACTGTTTGGCGGTTGATTAAAATCAACGGAAATATTTTTTTACTATAATTTAAATGTTTGATGACATAGAGCCTATAGGATCTGCTGCCGTAAAAACAGCATGCAATTTCATATAATTTTAAATCTTTAACATTTTTTAAATTAAACGGCTCAAATTACGTACTAATAAAATTAATTATAAATAATTTCATATGTTAATTATAGATCAAACGATTAAGAACAGTAACTATACGTGTAATCCAGATCATACTCCTTTGTTATGTCTTGGATATTTGAATGTATCTACCTTCGTCTATGAGTGTTTGTTCTTTGCTTTTTGTATTTTTGTAGTGGCCTCTTGGTACACACCATTTGTCACTTCTTCTATTTGTTTATCATTGTTGTGCACATTCTTGTGTCAATTGTTAGATGATCCAATTTATTTTTTGTCGAATAAAAATCAATCTTGTGATGTTTGAGTGCTGTTTTGAAGATAAAACTTGTTAAATTATTTTCCTTACAATCGAAGTATTTGAACTAGATTCACAAGTTATTATGAACCTTATCTACCAGCTTTTTTCTCCTAATAAACCTTTGTCCTTGTGTTGTCTAATTAATATTCTTCACTTCCATGCCAAAGAAATTGGAATACCTATGTGGTCCATATCTACTAAGTAGACAATAATATACTTGTGTTGATGATATATCCGACCCGAGTTATGAATTGGGTCTTTCAATTGGACCATTGTGAATGTAGTTAATCATTTGCTTGAGTTTCTAGTCAATTATGACAAATGGGAGGGGAAAATAGCCTCTCAACTCGGACTTAAATCCTCTCATGCATGCATCGTTTTCAAACAAAAATAATAAGAATGAAAGGAGAGAAAATGAGGTAAAATGATGAGATGATTGACAATATACAGTATTTGATTTTTTATAGAAATCACAACAACACGGCAAGTTTATTAGAAGCCACAAATGATAAGGATATAAAAATTGTAATTGTAGGATAGGATCCAACTTGACTCAAACTTGATTGTTTTTATGCTCTTTTCACCCTATTCTTGGATTATTATGAAGAATAAGGACAAATTATAACTTAGATTAAATTTTTTTATAATTATTTTGACATGGGTATATGGAGTAGAATTATTTTATTATAGAAAATACAGTTTCACGTAGTTACATATCTCAATCATTAACTCAAACAGTTATGAATCTTGATCGTTACTTTTTTTATATATAAAAAAAAAAAAACTATAAAGGAAATCTATTTTCAAGCACAAATAACCTTAAAACAACAATTAAAAAGAAAAGAAAATGCAGTAATTAAGATTAAAAAAGCATCCATAAAAAATTTAAATTGTTCGATCATGATCAAACGGCATTGATTGCACTGAATACATACAATGACCAGTGCCGACTACACTCAATTCAGATTCAACAGATAGAGAGCTAGTAAATGCGGGGGATCAAACCGTCATTTATAGTATATTTTACTTTCTTATTTTTTTTGGTTAAGATAGTATATTTTACTTTAACAACTTTGTTTTGTAAAATAGTCTAATGAATAGTAAAATTTAATCTGTTTAAATGAATATGCCGTGGTGAAGTGAATCTCTAATTTAAACTAGGGTCATGCTAGTGCCCCGGGACACTAGTTAAGGAACAAAAAAAAAAACTTTTGCATAGAAAATATCACTTTTTACATTTTTAAAAAGTTAACTACATAAATTTCAAGACAATTTTACTATATTTAGTTTCCTTAACTAGTGCACCGAAAGCACTATTTAGCATTTTCTATAGACTCCTTATCCTTGATACATTTCTATAGACTTCTGCATATTTATGTTTTATGAAAAACTTTAACGACAATTTTTTATTATTTCAGTTATTAATTTACTAGATCTTGTTAAGGTCAAACTTTTCACCGTGTTTAATGGGAGACTTACTCCCTCCGGCCACTATTATAAGTAAATTTGACTTTTTTGATACATTGAAAAAGTAATGTATTTGGTCCAAATTATGAACCAAATACATCACTTTTTTAATGTACCAAAAAAGTCAAATTTGCTTATAATAGTAGCCGGAGGGAGTATTCATTTTCCAAGAGTTTTTATTACGACCATTTATGGTCGATGACCATGGCTGGCCACTGTGTTTTATTTGACTCTGACCCAATTCAATTCGCGCGGGATCCAACGTCCCATTCTATTGCTTCATATCCATCCCCTCACCATTACCAAAGTGTCTCTTAAATGTGGTGAGATAGCTAAGATACGAAAGATAGTGTATCATCATGAACCATAATGATCAAATAGTATTATGATGATGCACTCTTTGAGTGATGTGTAAAATCTTACTCCCTAGACAACTCAATAAAACAAACAAAGTGTTTGATAAAAAATAGCGAATAGCTGATAAGCTAGCTTATAGTGGATAGCTTATAAGCTAGCTTATAGCGAATAAGCTAGATGATTGAATTTATAGTGTTCGGTAAAATTAACGGTTGAACTATCTTATAAGTATAAAATGACATAAAAAAGATATATTTAATTAATATTTTATCTTTTTAAGTAAGATGATAGGGGTAAAATTGGAAGAAAAGATAATAAGCTATAAGCTATAAGCTCATAAGCTACTTGAAATAGCATTTGAAAAATAAGCTATAAGCTAGTAAAATAAGCTATAAGCGCTTTTTTAAAAACGGTTACCAAACAGAGCTTTTAGCTTATAAGCTAAAAGCTATAAGCTAGCTTATTTGGTTTACCAAACAGTGCCAAAATATAGGAAGATTGTGGACAGCAATATTTTACATGACTACTCCGCGCAAATATTAATATTTACAAGCTTACTCTAGGTTTAATTTGCATTTGTTGATAGGCAATTTAAGGACCAGTGAAATGTTACTAAGTTCTCATGAACTTAATTAAATTGATAGAAATATCATATAAATTGATGTTCAAATTCGAAATTCAAATTTCTGATGTTCATATTATACAGAGGTTGATGTTCAAAATTTCTGATTTATTCATTTTAATGAGTGAATTTCTAATGATAAACTACCTAAAAAATCTTACAAAAAAAAAATAGACTACCTAAAAAATTACTTCACAAACAATATATTCAAATAGGTGAGAAGTTGAAATGATAGCTTTTTAAATGGAGTTTAACCATCAACACAATTGGCATCACAGTAAAATTATGATAGCAATTAAATTTCATATTTTCTTGTAGTACACTCCCTCTGGTCTCGAATATAAGCAACAAAACAAAAAAAATTGAAAGTTTCAAATATAAACAAAAGTTACTACATTTATTACAATTTTTTATAAATCTATAATAATTACACTGTTTTGTGTGGTTTCCAACACAACTTTACTCCACTCCATCAATCCATGCAACTATTAATGTCATAAACAAACCCAAAAACAAGAGTAAAATTTGAAATGAAATAATTTTTCTCTTTATTTAAAGGCACTTTATCCATTTTTTTAAAGAATGTGATTTTTTTTTTTGTGCTTACATATAAGACTAGAGGGAGTAACTTTTAATCTTTTAAAGCACAAAGCAATAGTGGATATTTTTAAACTTCTGAGATCATTATCTTCTCAAAGACATCTAAGATGGATGGGAGTCCGTCGTGATCTTAGTGGATATTTTAATGGGTCATATTAATTTGTGTCCTTAGGGCACATGATAAGCTATCTTAAAGTATAAATTTGCATTTAATAGCATAAGAGAATTTAATAGTTAAAGGATACAATTTATAAATTACAAAAGAGTATTAATATATTTGTATTCTTAACATTTGCACACTTTAATTAAACACTGCATTAATTAATATAAAAAATTCTACTACACACGATTTATATTTTGAAGTTTTGATAATCTAAAAAATTAAAGCTTATAATACTCAATTTTGGAGTAATATATAAATATTTAAAATCTACATTAATCAATTTGAATGTTAGATAAACACACGATTCATTACTTTTGCGCCAAAGAACAAACACTCGTGTAGTTCTCTTATAATCTCAACCATAAAATGATTTCTTCCAAGCCTAAATCTATGGTTAGATGACATTTTTTCATGTCAGCATACACTTAGGCTTTATTTGGTAAAAAGCTCTAAACTAATTGATAGCTGAAAAGTTAATTTATAGCAGATAGCTGATAGCTAATAATTTATAGCTGAAAAATTAATAGAATAAAATTAAAGTGTTTAACAAATTTAGTTGTTGTAAGCACAAAATGACATAAAATTGATAAAAGTAATGGTTAATGGATAGTTATTATATTTAAAAATAAATAAACGAAAATAATATACAAATAATAAACAAAAATAAAGGCAAAATGGGATAAAATGTAAATAGCTATAAATTATAAACTCATACGCTATTTGAAATAGCATCTCAAAAAACACTATAAGCTAATTAGATATAGGCACTGTTTGGTAAGTCCAATAAGCTAACTTATAGCTTATTGGACTAGCTTATAAGTTTGTTTGAAAAAAATAAAGGTGTTTGACAATTAGCTTTTTTAAACTCATGTTATCATTCCAAACTCTGAATGTTAGATATTTTTAAGCTTCCACAATTGGGCGCTTTTTGCCAAAGATAGTTATGTCATCAGGGGTGATCATATTCGAACCAATCCAAAAATAAAATCGCAAACAGAATCAATCCAAACCGAAAACCGCAAAAAACCGCATTTAACCGCACGGATCATTTTTCTTCTAAACCGCACGGTTTGGTTTGCGGTTTTCATTTTAGAAAACCAAACCGCAATACTTAACTTAACTGTATCAACTAGTAGCAATCAACTTATTACCTAGTCCAACTTAGCAAACCCAACTAAAATTGAGTCCATAAAATAATACATTGTCAAAATATATCATTTCACACGATCTAGAACTATATTGTTGATATTAAAAAGAAGTTCTTATGTAGTATATGCATATTATATCATGTAACCAATAAAATAAATCAAAATTTCTTGCGTTTATTTTGTAATAAGTTGGTAATATTGTCATATTTTTTATATCGTAATAAATCACACAAACTGAACCAACTCTAACCGCATTGGTTTGATTTGGATGACTTTTTAAAAACCAACTGAACCAAACCGAACCGCATGTATTTTTATCTCGCGGTTAGAATAACTTTTATAAAAAAAACCGAACCAAACCGCACCGCGATCACCCATTGTCATGTCTAGTTAATTGTTCACGTGTTTCAATTCCTTTGCATATAAGCGGAGTACATTGTATCTTAGCTAAATTACAATAAGAACTTGAAGATTGACTTTGTTTGGGAGGTAAAGAGGAAGAACAATGAGAAGACGTTGAAGCGGATGGGAGGCAGTACTGAGCGTTTATTTGTTAACCAAGGCTAACCGCCCGACCCAAACTAAAGACAACCTCCCGGGTCGGGTTAATTTAGGTATGCAAATGCATGCGACGGCAAAATGTTCCTCTATCTCAAAGATAGTTAAATAATAAATCTTGTCTAGTTAAATCCCATACTTTTGTTAAGATGAAAAATTTGCATCTAAGTTGCACTCTACCACACTCTTGGCAGTTTCCTACATAGTAGTACAATACAGTCCCCCTTGGATCATAAAACGCATCAATCTTAACTAAAATAATTAAAATAGTTGTTAACAAGGTTTAAAAAAAGTAAAACTTATTATAAAAAAAATAGTAAAACTTTTTTGTCAAAAAAAAAAAAAAAAAAAAAACTTCGATGAACTCAGACACTACATTGTTAAAAAATATCTTTTTTGTTCTTGAAAAAACATGAGTTTCTAAGAAAATAGACGAAATTGCATGCAATCGAAACTGCATGCATTCATGACAAATTTGAGCGTCCGATTAAGATAATCGGATGGTCCATATTTAAAACAGTCATGCAGTAGGGATTAAATCTTCCTTCAATTTAAAACGTACTATCATAATCGGACGGCCAGATCTGTCTGACTGCATGACTGCATGCAATTATGACTGCATGCAATCCAGATCCAAAATAGACACATGGGAAGGTCACATAAGTCACTTCTTCATCAGATTCACAGGTTTCTTTCAAAAGAAATCCCTAGTTCTAGACACCCGTAGTTGCAGTGGGAACACTATTATTTGAGAACTACAAGTATATGCCTTGCAAATTGACGAAAGCTAGAGAGCAAAGACATTGAGAATTATGACAATGAGAATTAAGAATAACTAAAGGGTTTTGTAAAATATAAGGCATCCTTATATCTTGTAAAACAAAATCATCTCCCATCAGAGACTAACAAATGGAAACTTTAGGAAGGGAGAAAACAATGTTCTTGTGACAGTAACACCCCATGCATTGTGTGAATCCCCTACGAGGATGCCGCACAAAGGGATGGGACATTGCTGACAATAGGGATGGGCATTTTAACCGGTTATCATGGATTAACCATAACCAAATCCATATCCAATTTTAAAAACCAGTTATTTATATTTGGGTTTTATAACCAAACCAAATAGTTTTTTATTTAGATATCCATAACCATGACCACAACCAAATTTTATGATTAAATTACTCAATGTCCAAATTTTATGATTAAATTTCACATAGTTTTTTATTTAAATTACTCAATGTCCAAATTTTATCCATAGCCAAATTTTTTATTTCTCCCAAATTGAAAAGATGAACCCTAATCCCCAAATCCATTCTCTCTCTCAAAATCCTCTCTCCGTCAAATCCCAAATCCATCGCCCAGTTCCGTCAAATTAAATAGCAAATCCAAAAATTAGCCGAAAACTCAAAAAATTGGCCGAAAAACTGAAAATCGGCCGAAAACCCAAAAAACACCCGACAATCCACAAATCGGCCGAAAAACAAAAAATCGGCCGAAAAACCGAAAAATCGGCTGAAAACTCGAAAAATCGGCCGAAATCCCAAAAATCGGCCGAAAACCCAAAAAACGGACGAAAAACCCAAAATCGGCCGAAAACTCAAAAAATCGGCCGAAAACCCAAAAATCGGCCGAAAACTCAAAAATCAGCCGAAAACCCAAAAATCGAACGAAAAACCAAAAATCGGCCGAAAACTCAAAAAATCGGCCGAAAACCCAAAAATCGGCCGAAAACCCAAAAAACGGCCGAAAAACTGAAAATCGGCCGAAAACACAAAAATCGGCCGAAAACCCAAAAATCGGCTGAAAACCCAAAAAAACGGCCGAAAAACCGAAAATCCAAAAAACACCCGACAATCCACAAATCGGCCGAAAAACAAAAAATCCAAAAAACCTAAAAACAGCCGAAAAACTGATTTTAGGTTTTTCGGCCGATTTTCGGTTGTTCGGCCAATTTTTGGGTTTTCGGCCAATTTTCGGTTTTTCGGCCGATTTTTTGTTTTTTCGGCCGTTTTTTGGGTTTTCCGCCGTTTTTTTGGATTTTCGGTTTTTCGGCCGATTTTTTGGGTTTTCAGCTGATTTTTGGGTTTTCGGCCGATTTTTGTGTTTTCGGCTGATTTTTTGAGTTTTCGGCCGATTTTCGGTTTTTCGGCCGTTTTTTGGGTTTTCAGCCGATTTTTGGGTTTTCGGCCGATTTTTTAGTTTTCGGCCGATTTTCGGTTTTTCGGCCGCTTTTTGTGTTTTCGGCCGATTTTTTGTGTTTTAGGCATATTTTCGATTTTTCGGCCGATTTTCGGTTTTTCCGCTGATTTTTTGGGTTTTCGGCCGATTTTTTGTGTTTTCGGTTTTCGGCTGATTTTTGGGTTTTTTGGGTTTTCGGCCGATTGTTTGTTTTTTATTTATTTTAGTGTTATTATTATTATTATTATTTATTTTTTGGAAAAAAAAACCATCTATTAAACCAAAAACCGATTTTTAAAAGTAAAAACCGGTTATAAAAGTGGTTATGGATATAACCAGTTTTATAACCGGTTATGACATTTGATTTTAATGTCCAATTATAACAAATGGATATGGATTGGTTATGGACGGTTATTTTGGATTGTCCAAGATGCTCATCCCTAGCTGACAACCAGGATGGTGTCATGCATAAAGCATGGGACTTGGTGCATACATTGTCATTTTGGTGACAATCAAACTATCCTTTCAACAAGTAACATTGTTGTTGGTGTTCAGTACGGGGAACATCAAATAATCCCAAGTGCAAGTGGTCGAGATTTTGATTTGACTGGATAAGGGGTACCAAACTTACACATACATTCTATAACAACTGAAAACTACAATATGAGAAACTTAATTATAGTTCCCCCAAGTATGAACTGATGTTTTACTGCTCCCTAATCAACATTCAACATAAAGAATGTGCACTATCCAATGGTATAACAGAACAATTTAACAATTTAAAATATATTTAATTTAAAAATTAATCCACATGGAATGTAATCATTGATAAGCTTCACAAACAACACTTGGGTTTATCATAAAAATGATGTGTGAGGGTTTTCAAAAACATATCAACAAATAAGGGTTATGAAAGTTCACCATGAAAACAATAATTAAGGTGGGATTGAACAAGATTTATACTAGATTGCGGTTGTGGTAAACAACAAGGCAGGATGACACTGAATCTTGTGGCAACTGTGCATGTCAAGTAAATGAAGTAATCAAAATCGGACAAGATAATGAACCAGTGTAGGCACCAGTTCTCGGATCTTATTGAATAGGTAATATTTAAAAAGTGTTCTAAACGATGTTGGTTTACATATTAAATAACTTTATTATTCCAAGCTCAAATTGAAATTCAAACAAGTGCTACACAATAAAAACGCAGTTCTAAGAAAAATGTAATCGCCAATAACAAACTAACCTATAGCCCTTTTTCATTTCAACATTATCATATTCAAACATAGCTCCTTCACTTGACATTTGCCTGTGTTTCGAAAATTGCTCAACTCCAAGGCATCATTTTGCATAAAAGAACTTTCGAATGACAATGTGGTCAACTTATATCCCCACTAAACCACACAGAATTGCAGAAAATGAGTCACAACAACGATAGACATACAATCACTTTGCCAATCAATTGGTTCAAGCATTGAGAACAAGAGCAAAATAAAAAAACACAATTTTCTTCTTTCATCCTTCATCAATAAAAGTGGTGGTAAAATAGAAGCAATAACCAATACCTAGTGTTGCTTGTTTGCAAAGGAAACAAAAAGGGAAATCAAGTACTATCAATTAGCGATGGTTGTAGTTTGCGAGGGAAAAGGAAGGAAAGGAAGCAGCAAAGGCACCCAAAAGTAAACGGTATAAGTAATTGATTAGTTTTTAATAAAAATAAATAAAAAAATTCCTGAGCCATGATGACGAAGACTGTCAATTTTGTTCAGTTTTGACGTTGGTTTCCCCTTTTGGTCCGGTTTTCATGCTAGACAACTTCCAGGTTCATTTGGGCTAGACACAAATCCTTGCGCCTGGTTTTTGGTTGAAGTGGCAAGTACGGTCCATTTTTTATTACCATGGTGCATGTAGTATGGTGGTAGTGATTACAGAGGTGGTTGCATGAGGGTAGAAATAGTTGTTTTGCGATTGAAAGTTGGTTGAAGTAGGGTGACTGGTTTGGTAGTTGTTGGTCAATGACTTGGACAGTGGCAATTTGACAGCTGATACAACAGTAGGGAGCATATGCACAGGTTTGGGAGGTGGCCGCAATTCTAATTCCAACAAAGATTGCAGTAAGGAGTGTGTTTGTGTCATGGTTCATATTCATGGTGAGGCAACGAAAAACGGCGATTTGATGCATTGAAGATGTTAGCTATAGTTCTAGGTTGTCTTGGGACGCTTCTGGTCATTGAAGATGGGTTCATGGTGGTTGTATGAGTTATGGGTTATTAGATGGTTGTTTTTCATGGCTATGAAATGAGTAAAGGATGGTCATCACTCATGATTATGTAGTGGGGTTTGGGTTTGGCACAATCTAGTGTAAGAGAGGTGTGATAGTCATCGCAGAGCAAACTATAGAAGTCATTACAAATTAACGATTTCAAAAACCTCATTCTGTAAATAAGAATTTTTTTTAAACCCTACCATTACAGCAAGTTCTCAAGCACACATGTGAGATGTTACTAAGTTTTATTTCTGCATCTACAACTTAAATCAATCGCCTCACCATTGTCTGTTGGGAACTTTTTAGAGTTCCCCATAATATATAGTTCCCAAGCACACATGTCTGTACATTTTGCTTCCTACAGCTAAATATCAATGTAAGCAAAGTAAGATGTTCAAGTAACAATATGGATCAGGTCTACTTATATAATCAAACATCAAAACCTGTTGCATAATGATAGAAATGGTGAGGTGTACGTTAGGAGGGGCAGGGACGTGCATATCATTTTTATGATTAAATTCTGCATTTTATATGTAATTTCTACCATAGAATCACTTGATTCTATTGGATTATCAATTAAATCACAGTTGTTTCTCTATTTTCCTACTAATCAATGTTTAATCGTAATCGAGATCGAGTCCTATCACATAATTATATAAATTCACTAAGTATTTGTTGCATAGCTATATAATACACTAATTATATAGTCAGACATTTGTGGAAATAGGAAAAGGATGAATGATAGTTTGAAGTACATAACAAAAGAGAGAAAAAAGATAAAGAAAAAAAAAAATAGCACATCTAACAATTTACATCAATTTACACAGCCTGTGGGAGCATAAATAAATAAAAATGCATACCTTTCTGTCAGTTGTTAGAGATATAATTGGTTGTAAGCTGCGAAAGAAGAATTGAAGCAAGCCAGCAGAATCAGCAGGCATATAGCCAGTGAATCATTCTATTAACATACTTGGTCTCAAAAGAACGCCACTGTACCAAAACATTTTTAGTATACAAGTAAACAAATGCATACAACAAATAATAGAGACTAAAATTTTGCCTAAATTAGATCACTGACAAAAAAATAATTTGGAATTAAGCTAAAAAATCTTTTCAAAGATAAATATCCCCAGCCAAATTCAAAGAGTGGTGACTCATCATAGTTTAACTGTCCTGTCCATAGATTTTAAAAGGTAATGACAGATGTTTCCATTACATAATGAAATACTCCTTGTGGCCTTATTTATAAGCAAAAGTCCTCATAATGTTTTGGCCTCAAATATAAGCAAATGTATTATATCTCTACATTTAATGCTATTTTTCCAAAATTATCCTTACATTAATTACATAATATTATGAGTAGATGACCATTAATTAAGGGTAGATTAGTAAACGTGTTTCTTTTTTTACATGAAATCAAGAAAATTAAATGCACTTAACTATCATTATTAATTCTTAATAAGTATGAAACTATGTTTTGTTGCAATTATAAGCAAAAAAACATAGTTTCACACTTAATAAGAACGATAGTTAAGTGCAGTTAATTTTCTTGATTTCATGTAAAAAGTAAATACATTTACTAATCTATCCCTAATTAATGGTCATCTACTCACGACATTAAGTAATTAATGTATGGACATTGGAAAACTATCACTCAATGTAGACAAAATAGTTGACATTGGCTTATATTTGAGGCCAATTTTTTAAAAGATTTTTGCTTATAAAAAAGGCCAGAGGTAAGGTTTTTGCTTAAAAGGCAATAATTACCTTTCAAACCTTCCATTTTGAATTTATTTCAAGCAAAGGCTCTTATCCCACTGGCCGTGTAATCATTACAACATTTTAAATTTATCATTTTCGTTCTTCCATCGCAGGATACAGATACTAGTTACAATAATGGTTACCCAATGCAAAATTCCTCACTCAAGGAGTTTGCGTAAATGGAACAAACCCAAACTCCTGTGGACCTTTTGCATTAGAATGCCAACCACAACCTCAATTGGTATATAATAGCTTCTGCTAAGAGTCTTTATAAATCTGCATTGACTACATATTTTCAGCAGATGAATGCTGTTTGTATCTTTTTTCTTAGAACCACTCTAGGAAACAAACTCACTTTATAAAAATAAGCATATGAATTTCTTTTCCCTTTTTTGTTGAAATTTTTTGAGGAATACATGACAAACATACAACAAACAACTAAAGTACTAAACTCTTTGTCGAAAAAAAACTAAAGTACTAAACTCATAATTTTCATTCACAAATATCATTTTCTGAAAATTGTAATTTTGGTTCTTCTTTGGTTATTTGCGGACAAGGCATACTAACCAATTGCTAATTTCTAACAATGAAGTGAAGGACAACAGCATAAGAAAAAATCTCCATGCAAATGTGTTGTCCCATTTTAACCGCTATGGTTCAAAGTTATTGTTTCTCACATAGCTGACAATCATAAACAATATCAGTTGTTGTTTGTATAATCCAGTCAAATAACAATGACTTTGTGTTTAAAAACAGGATTGAAAGACTCTACAGACCTGTGCCATGTAATACAACAATCAAGTAGGTTCTTGAGACTTCTCTTCATTGTTTTGAACAAAATCTTCGTTCCTAGGAAAGAAACATTATTATTTTAATATCAATGAAATCAGCGAATTATTCATCTCTAAGCCTACAAATGAAGGACAGTCCAATATCTTCCGTTCACTTATTACCAGGTACCATTTATATCCATAAAAGAATGAAGGAATTGTTGGAGATATATATAGCTCTCTTCAACCTGCTCATGGCTAGATCGATCGGTTTCGGGTCAAATAGGAAGAACATATATATATATATATATATAGGGGATATTTCAAGTGAGAGGAGTTTTAAAATGAGAGGGTGAAAGGCTTAAATCTCAGCCATTAGGTAATCTTTTCATTCTCTCTTCTCTCCCTGCCTCATGACTGTTGCGTTTTCTTCTCTCCTTTCAAATCTGACATTTCCAGATCTTGGCTAAGAATTTTATTGTATAAACTCCAGTACACATTTTGAATCAAACCATGTTTGCATCAAGGTCTTTGGTATTTCTTCAATACAACTTGTGCTATTTGCTTGCTGCCGTCTAATACCTTATTCGCTGTCGTCATCGTGCCCATTCCTTCCGCTTCTGTTCAGACTTATCCAAAATTATTCCACCAATTATTTTATGTATTCCGTCAAATAGCGTTAATTCAATTGTTGGGGAATTGTGATTTAGTGGCACTTAGGTTTATTACTTGTTAGATGCAAAAGTGGAAAATTGAAGAGTATTCAAAAGGGGATTGGTTAATTAGATGCAGGGAGACTAGTTTCCTATTCTTTTTTCTTTCTTTATTTCGTTGAGATTGGATAGATAAGAGATAACATTCTTTTTCAAGACTTGATGTTAACTGTTTCCAGAAAATGATGGAGTGGGAGACGAGAAGATGGTACGCTGCAAAAGGAATAGATGGGAGTAATTAAATCTAAACCATGTATTTTCATCCTATGGATATTAATTATCCCTCTCATCTCTTAGTATAAGACATGCTCTCACTTGATGTCTGTTTGAGTCGTTATCAAATGGTGTTTGAGTCGTTATCAAATTAGCCTATATGTTTGGTATCACGGTGGGTATGTCAGAATCACGGTGACTCACCGTGATTTTACAGAAGCTACAGAGTGTAGCTTCTGAAAAATCATGGTGGATTACCATGATTCTGGCATATCCACCGTGATACCAAAGATGACATTATAAAGATGCTGCCGTGTGTGTATTTCCCTTGTCGAAATACTATGGGTTTCTCATCAGGTATGCTTTTTTTCAAATCTCTCGTCGTGAATTGGTATGAGTTATAATAGGAACCAAATATTGGTTTATAAAGATTATATGTTCTTTACTGAATATGTTTCTTGTCCTATTCAATTTCAGTTTAAAAGTCTCTATCTTTTGGTTTTGTTCTGGAATTTGGTTAAACTTAAAAACATGTCAATATGGCATAAAATAAAAACCACAATTAACAGGAATGACCTTAACTACCAACCAAGGAAAGACATATCTTCTCTCGAAGGTAGTATATTATTTTCTTTCTATACTGAATAAGGCTATAAATTCAAACAGAAATATCTGAAAGAGTTAAATAAATAAGTTTTACCTGATATCTTCTATCTTCATATCTATTGCACTTGCTTCTTTATGTTGCAAAATTGATGAGAATAACTTTTTGTCCTGGAATAAAATAAGCATTGTACTGAAATACACACATACAAAAAAATAAAATATCCTTCTCAATCTTGAGAACTAAGAAGGAATGGTGTCAAAGAGTTTGTGGAAGTATAATAGTATATCTTTAGCATTTATTATTAATATCAGTTTTATTTTATTTGAGAATATCTCTCCTTGATTTCAAGAGTAGACTTTGTGCGCTTCTCCTATAAAAAGAGAACTCTTTTACAGAAATAATAGAATTCTCAATTCCTATAATATTCCCAACTGAATTGTATTTGTTTTTCCGAACTATAATAACCATGCAGGCAGCCTCAATTTACAAAACAAATGTAAAAAATCATTCAAACGTACGCACTTGTGTATCTATAAAACAAAGTTCTGAGTGAAAAGAATTGAGAACAATGTAATCCAAGGCCAGGAAAGTAGTTATCTCCAGTGCTATTTACATTTACAAGAAAAAATTACTAACTCACTAAAACCCATGAAAAGAATTTAAATCACTAAGATCAAAGGAAGTTTTAACTTATTCCAGATATTTCTATTATACATTAATTAAATTCAATCAGGACAACAGAAGAAAGACAAAGAAATACACTTGAAAGATTGTCTATGTTTCTTATAATTAGGACAAAGATTTACACAATTATTTCTTACGAAAAGGACCTCACAAAGTATCGCTTATTGTCCTCATACCTTTGAAATTAAAAATACATAGATCATGTTCAAAAAAGAGAATGACAAAATGGCCAACAAACAAAAGTTAAAAACTAAATTTGGAAAATAAAACCCTTCGACCTAGGAAAAGATGAACAGAATTTCACCAACCTCTTCATTCATATTAGTAATTGTGCCCTGAAACCTCTGTAAGATGAATCTTAAGTTTCCAACTTCTTTATGCAAAGCCTTTGGATTATTTTCAAAAAAAAAAAAGTCAGAAAATAGTAATATTTCTAATCAGAATTGAAAAACATATCGAGAAAGTTGAATATGACACCTCTTTGTCTGAAATTAAATTATGTATCTCTGCATCCTTTGCCAATATAGTTTTCTGAAGGTGGCACTAGTTAAGAAACAAATTAAAAACATTTAATGAAAATGCAAATTATTTTTTTTGTAATTTCAAATAGATAACTAATCCGCAGTGGTATGGATATATCTTCTATTTGATCTTGGTTATTGTTGCTAAGTTTTTCCGCATCAAGCTTTGCTTCAAGTTCTGAGATGACTCTATCCTTTTTTCTTGAATCGGCCTCTTTGTTTTCCAGTTTGTTTCTTAGGTCTGTAATATGTTCTAGAATAAAAGGGGAAAATTTTCTGTTAATAAAGCTTAGATGAATGCATCATAGACATATTTAAAGGGTAGAACAGAATAAAGGGATTTCTTAATTACCAACAAATTCTTTTTCAAATGCAGAGACCTGTTCCATTTTGTTTTTCAAGCTGGTCACTGAATAAAGGAAAGATAAAAATAACTGAATATGCAATGAAACTTTTGTGGTTGGTAAGAATATCCACAAACATGCATGCTTCGAATCAGTGCCAGTTAAAAAACTACGTACCAACATCTTCTTTATCTTTGACAATATTCTGGACTTTATCCAAAATTTGCTTGATATAAAACACCTCCTTCTCTATAGAATCAAATAATAGTAGGTGAGAATTTATCTTCTCTGAGAGGACGCTAAGCATCCTATCTTTGCTTTCAATTGAACGTTTCATGTGAGAAGTAGATTCCTGCATAACCCATTTTTTAAAACTTGAATACACAATAACCAATGGCAGTCCATAATCAGGAGTTCAAAATAAAAACTATAGTTCCACTATAAAGTATGTATGAGCCTTCATTGCTTTACCGATTCCCATAGCACTATAAAAAATTCTAATCCCACATCTTGGTGTTTAAACCTACTAACTCCATTTTTGCTCCCTCCACCCACCAACACAGAAAACGTTTAGTAAAAAAAAGGCATACTCTGATTTCATTACATGGTTATCTAAAAACTCACAAAATTTCCCTCATCTATTTCAGTTATGCTCAAATTCATGCACTTCAGTTTGTTAGCCAAATTGAACCCCAAAAGGTAATTAAAAATCTTGAAATGAGAGGAGTATAATAAGTCACTCTTCTTGTCATACTTTATTAGTTTAACATTAGTCTTTTCCCTCCGCTTACAATGCTTTAAACAATAACGACGATCTTTTGTAAAAAATGGACCCCCAGTTTTTCCCACATGCATAACCGTTCTATTATAATATAAAATACTGTGAATAGTTCTGATAAGAAATTGGAAATTTGTGTAACAAGTAATGTAATATTCCATTTAATACAAAGACAATCCAATGTAAAATCATTTTCTATCACGGAACCTAATAACAAACCGAACATTAGAAGTTGCATTATGCAATAACATAACAAGCAATAACAATTAACAACAACCATTAGCAAACAATTAAAACACTAATCACACACAATAACCTCATAAGCAACCACAAAATTTTCCCTGGACTGAAGCAAGCTATTCAATGTTTCCTTCAACTCTTTCAGCTTATTTTCAAGCATCACATTATCATTCTGCACATAATTCACCTACATTACAAACCAAAACCAATTATCCCTTTTTCAAAAACAAAAATCAAACATCATTTTCACATCACATAAACAATAAATTCACCAAACCTTTCTCTCCAATTTCTGGCGCTCTTCTTTAACAGAAGCTAATTCACCCTGCAATTCCTGTATCTTTCCATTACACTCTTCCTCATTCCGTTTCTGCTTCTATTCTCAAAAACCACAAAAAAAATCAACACAAACGAAAAATCAATTGAAAACGAAAACCTAATTGAACAATTTTCGAAAACCTTGATTAGATGATGGTGTTGTTCGGTGGCGGAGCGTTCTCTGTCCTGAAAGAGTTGAAGTTAGTAGAAGAAGAACTGAGAAAACACAAATTAGCGTCGGAGAGGGAAATTGTTACCCTAAGATCTCGAACTTCGGTTTTGAGAGATTGTAGTTGAAGCTTGAACTTCGAAAATTTCAGTAACTCCATTTTCGATTTTCTTCTTTGTATTTCAAATGCTTCAGCATTTTATAATCGGGAAATGTATTGAAACGACGCCGTTGTATGACACTGATAACGATTCGGCCCATCATGGTAGCAGCCCGTGTTTGTGGGAGGTTGGGTAGGGGAGTGTTTCTTTTTGCACCCCACTCAATTTTTTGCTTTTACCCAAAAAGGAAGCCTAAAGCTTCTTTTTTTCTTTTGAACGGCAAATATATTATTAATAAAAATCAGATCTCTACACAAAACGAATAGAAATTGGTAAAAAAGGGCTACAAAATAAAAGTGTCATATATAAGCAGAACACCAACGAAAATACTAAAACAGACGCCACCTAATAAAGGTCCACTCTAATCTCATACTTAGAAAGACATTCATCGGTTTGAAAACCACCTGAGGTGACATCAACCCGGCCTATTAAGACGCCACTAGACACTAACTACTATTAATATTATCATAACATATTCATGGATCATAGTTTGATAGAGAAGATGAATAATTTGGAATCATTTTGATCTTATTAAAAAGTGAAGCATCTAATTTAACAAAGTTAATCAGTAGAAGAGTGCCCTTTGCACAAGGTATGAGCAACACAACTTTCTAATACCTTTTTAACATGAATAATGAATGTTATTAATAAGAAGAGCATATTGAGTAGATAGAATCCCATGCTTGATAATTGTAAATGTCATTTGAGAATTTGACCGATATCTCTAAAACCAAGATCCCAAGTAATTTGAAACTCAAATACTGTAACACTTAGCTCAACAATAATATTAGTAGTATGAGCACAACTATTCATAAAACCAATAATCCTACCACCAATTGAGTTTCTAATAAGACTTCCAATCCTAGGCCTAGTGCTACTATAGTTATTTGTCTTAATAAAGAACAGAAAAAAAGTAGTTTAATGATTTTTTGTTCAAAGAAGAATTGTTAGGCCGAAAATAAAAAATTAAACTCTAACTCTGCTCGAGCTATTTAACCCTATGTTCAGGGCCGGCCCAACACTTTATGAGGCTTAAAGCAAACTTTGAATTGGGGCCTTTTATACTCTAAAAAAAAATTATTAAAAATTTACTTTTCGAGCTTTTTGAGATGCAAAATCATTTATTAAACTATTATAATCAATTTCAGTTAACATTTCTATCGCTAATAAAGCCAATCCATTTAATCTTTGTTGAGACATTGTTGATCTTAGATAAGATTTTATTAATTTTAATTTTGAAAAACTTCTTTCTGCGGAAGCAACAGTTACAGGAATGGTTAACATTATTCTATAAGCAACAAATGCATTTGTGAAGGAGTTCATTCTTATTATATACTAGTAGTTAAGTATATCAATTGGTGTATCATTTTCAACATGTATGATTTCTCTTAATATTTTCAATTCTAAAAATAAGTCTAATCCATCAATATCAGAGTTGTCGTTATGTTTTAATGAACATTCAAGGTTAAGACAACATTCTTTTAAATTTTCAATTTCCAATGACTTTAATTTCTCAATACTGAATAGAAAACCAAAAGTATCTTGATATATTTTAAATTGTTCAAATCTACTTTGAAATGATGTAATTGCATGATCTAATATGTACAAAAAATAGTCGGATTTAAATGATTCTTCAGGAGTTTTTGAAACTTCATTGTCAACACTCTCATCAAATCGTTTCTTTCTATGAATAATACGCTTTTCACGAAACTTAGGTTCTATATCCATTTCACTAGCAATTTCTTTGGCAGAAATTATGGCATTTTCAAAACCATCTTCCCTATATTTCTCAAAAAAAGAAATAAGTCCTTTCAATTGCTCTATAGCAACATCCATGCGCATATTCTTTAATTGAAAGTGCTTACTAACTGAGTTTACCGCGAACAATATTTCATACCAAATAACCATGCCTAACAAAAATTCAAACTTTCCAAGCTCATAAGTTGCTAAACATTCAGCTTCACTTTTTATTCTAGCTTCATCATTTACTTCAGCTAATTTCAATAAAGCATCTCTTATTTCTAAAGAAAGAATGAACCTGTTTGCCGACAGAAACAACAAATCGCAGCAGCAGTGTGAAATTGATGCAAATCGCAGCAGCAGTGTAAATCGGCAAATCGCAGCAGCAGTATAAATCGGCAAATCGCAGCAGCAGAATAATTGAAAACAACAAATTGAAATCGCAGCAGCAGTGTAAATCGAGAAATTGCAGTGGAAATCGGCAAATCAACAAATCGCAGTGTGAAAGTTTTTTGTTTTTGAGGATTGAAGAAGTATGGTGAAAGTTGGAACTTGGAATCATTCTTTTAAAGTAGAAATTGAAGGGAGAATTAATAATAGGAAGGAATTTTGTGAGAAATTGATGCAAGAGACGTTGGTGGAGTTATTGCGGGAAGAAGAAACGATTCACGCGGCCGCTGAAAATTTTGAAGCGTATTCCCTTTCCCTTTTTTTTTCACGCGTGCACAGAACCTTAGGGGCTTTTTTTTTTTTTTGAGGCCTATTTTTCTTTGATAAAAAAAAATTCTGTTGGGCCTAAAGCCCTAGCTTTCTCAGCTTGGCCCAATGGCCGGCCCTGCCTATGTTTGAAATCACAATGAATGTATTAGAATTCCAGTGACCTATTATGATTTTGCAGAAGCTACACTATGCAATTTTTGAAAAATCACGGTGGATCACTGTGATTCTGACATATTTACCGTGATACCAAATATACACTGAATCTCACAACATCATGAACTCCTGCCAAAGAGGGGAATGAACAAATTGAACTACATCAAGGTAAGAATGAACAACATTAATATAACCATCCAATCTTCTAACTTATTAGCCTCCCTATAGATATGAACTATGTGCACTTCTCAATCTCTATCGCACAAAAGATGCCATTGTTGGACTATTCTATAATACGGATGATAATCGTCACATTGTTTTGCTGGTAGGGGCTAAAAAATAGTGTAAAAAGAAATATATTATATTTTGTTTTATAAAATACACAATTATAGTGACAAAGAAGAAACTAAATATATAAAAGCTTATATATAATAATTGTCCTCTACGAGATTTTTTATATTCTAAAAATGTTCGATGATATTTTCACTACCAACATTATAAAATTTGCAATTCTCTCTTACTAAATGACCATTCAAGAGAAGTAAAAGTGAGAGAAAGAGACAAAGATATAATTGAGAGAGAAAAAAGTCGATAAATTTATGGAAGAGTGTGGAAATTAAAATATTAGAATAATGAAAAGTTAAAAAATAAGAAGATAAATTTATGGAAAGTGGATAATAAATATATCACAGGGGCTTAATAAAATAATAATACTAGTATTAAAAGAAAACTATTTGTTTTGGCCCCCAATAGCTTGTGCCTAAATCCGCCCCTGCCATGCCTCTGGTCAATAGAACATGGCTATTAAGATTAACTTTTATCCATTCATGCATTTTGAAATTGAAGAATTATTGGTTTTTTATAATTCAAGCTCTCTTATTTTAGTGTATAATCTTTTGTCTTAGCATAGTTAATTTTTCTGTTTTGACAGTTAGATTAGTCTATTATGTACAGTTGTCATTTCAGTTAGTTAGTTAGTTAGTTAGTTAGAGAGATTATAGGACTGTTAGTTGGCTTGTTGTTAGAGCTGTCAAAATGGGCTGACCCGATTTTTTCCTGGGCTTGGACCTTAAAATCTAGCCCGAATTATCATCCGAACTTTTTAGCCCGGCCCGATAAAGCCCGTAAAAATATGGGCCGACCCGAATGGGCCGCGGGCCGCCCGCAAGCCCAAATAAATTATAATTAAAAAAAATTTAAAAAAATATGAGTAAATAAAGAAGGATGTTTATAAAAATTTCACTTGGGCCACCAATCCAAAAGCCCACACAAACATACAAGTTAACAACACTGCAGCAACACAACACACACGTCAAACACACCTTCCAATTCCATCAAACGGACATTTTAGAGAATAAATATGCACTAGTAATGCAAATTATATACATACACTAGTAACGCAAATTATATACATAAGAAAATGGAAATAAGCTAAAAATAAAAATAATTTATCGTGTCATTAATATAAATAAATAAGCTAAAAATACAAAACCACAATCGTGAATTATTTTTGTAACTAGCTTAAATAACTTAACATTAATTCTAACAAATTTCAAACTATTTGTAATTAATTAATGTTGTGATCTCTCCGTAATTTGTTGCATAACAAGTCTCCTGAATTTGTCAAATTTCATCTATCTAATTTTCCTTTAAAAAATCAAGGCCGGCCCGAAAGCCCGAGAGCCCGTACCGGGCCGGGCTCGGGTCTTATTTTTGTAGCCCGTTTTTTATCCGGGCTTTTTAGCCCCTGCCCGACAAAGCCCAAAGTCCGAATGGGCCGGCCCGAAACGGGTCGGGCCGCCCGTTTTGACAGCTCTACTTGTTGTATAAGCTACCTCTCCTACCTGTTGTATATTCACCTATAAAAGGTGCTTTTGTGGTTAATAAAAAAACAACACTTTTTCACTTAACACTTTTTCCTTTAATCAATTCTCTCAGTTTTTTCATTCTTTTCACATTTCAGAGATTTACTTTCTTCTTCTTAGTTGTTCATTGGGTTAAGAGTTTAACCCCAACAAAGTGGTATCTAGAGCTTATACGATCCGAGGGATCTTGATTTGTTCTTGAAGGAAGAATCGGGTTGAAGTGAATCAACCATGGCTGGGAACAACAATTTCCATGCGAATTTGTCAATTCTTGATGGAAAGAAGTGGGATACGTGGGTCAAACAGATGCGTGTGATATTCAATGTTCAAGAAGTGTATGAACAAGTGAATAACGGTCTTGATCCATTACCAGCAAACCCAACAGAAGCGCAGAGAACAACTTTCAGAGATGCAAAGAAGAAAGATAACAAGGTTCTGTTTCTCATACACCAATGTGTTGATGCATAAGTGTTTGAGAAGATTGCGGATGTTGTAACATCCAAAGAAGCGTGGGATATCTTGCAGAAGATTTATGGAGGCGATGCAAAGGTGAAGAAAGTCAAATTGCAAGCCTTGAAGAGACAATACGAACTGCTGCAGATGAAGAATGATGAAACAATTGCTGATTACTTCACAAGATTGGTGACTCTCACTAATCAAATGAAGAATTGTGGAAGTAATCTTGATGAGCAAGAAACAGTGGAAAAGGTATTAAGAACTTTGACTCCTAAATTTGATCACATAGTGGTGACTATATAAGAGACAAAAGACTTGAGTGAAGTCAAGATTGAGAATTTGCAAAGCACTCTTGAAGCTCATGAGTTGAAGCATGGTGAGAGGAGTCATGGCAAAGAAGATAAGCAAGCTCTTTTCTCAAAGTGACAAGAAGAAGTGGCAGAACAAGAAACATTCCAAGAAAGGCAAAGATCATGTTGAAGATGATGTTGAGACATTGCATGAATCCTCTAATGGAGGAGAAGGGAAACATAAAGACAAGTCAAAGAAGAAGGTGGACAAAAGCACGATTCGGTGCTACAACTATGATAAATATGGCCATTATGCTAATGAGTGTAAGAGTTCAAAGAAGAAGGAGGGCCAAGATAGTGGAGAAGAAACAAAAGTAGCACATGATAGCTCGAGTTCAAAATATGAAACAAGCTTCATGGTCACAGATATGCTGATGAAACATCAGATTCTATGGAGTGACACTTTGACTTAGGATGTTCTAACCATATGACTGGTAATAGAAGCATGACTGACTTTGATGAGTATCTCAACACAAAGATCAAGCTTGCCAACAGTGAATCCATCAAAGCTGAAGGTATGGGGAATGTTATGATTCAGATGTCAAATGGCAAGAAAGTTGTGATTGAAAAGGTTCTCTATGTGCCTGGAATGCTGTGTAACTTGATGAGTGTAGGGAAATTGATCTCAAAGGGTTTCAAAGTAGTGATTGAAGATGAAACACTACAACTCTTTGACTCTAAGAAGAAGAGACTGACACGACAACTCAGAGCAAAAACAGGACCTACAAGACTCAATTCAAGGCCATTGAAACTGAATGCCTACCTGCAACTGTTGATAACAGTCAAGTGATTTCTGAAGGGATTGGAAGTATCTTGGTGAAGAGAAAGGATGGACAAGAAGCTATTATCACGGATGAGTTGTATGTTCCCTCATTGGAGAGTAATTTGATAAGCATACGTCAATTACTATAGAAGAACTACTCGGTGAAAATGCAAGATAAGGAGTTGAAGCTGGTTGATGCAAGGGATAGAGAGATCCTGAAAGCTCCAATGTCCAACAACAAAACCTTCAGGATGTCGACCAATATGTTGGAACATCAGTGTGTTGTTCCAACTGTGAATGAAAATTAGAACTGGATTTGGCATCACATGTATGGCCATTTCCATTTCAGGAGTTTGAACCTGTTAAATTTGAAGAAGATGGTGAATGTTCTTCCTCAGATTGAAGTTCAAAAGCAACTGTGCAAATATTGTTACTGGACAAAACACCATATAAAGCATGGATTTGTGTGAGGCCTAGTGTAGGTCAATTTAAGGTGCTAGGGTCACTATGTTTAAGACATGTGTCAACACATCTTAGAAGGAAGTTAGATGACAGAAGTCAAGCAATGATTTTCCTTGGCTATCACTCAACTGAAGCTTATAAATTGTATTCTCCAACAAGAAACAAGATGGTTACATGTAGAGAGGTGCGGTTTGATGAAGCTAAGAGTTGGAACTGGAGTGGTAATGTTGTACACCAGGATGTTGCAACATCTGGAGTAACAACTGTGCCTGAAGAAGCCATGTTGGTAGAGGCTGAACCAAGATTTGGATCAAGCCATGAATGATTCAAATTGGTTAGAGGCTACAAAGAAAAAGAAATATGTAGAAGACATTTTGAAAAGGTTGAAAGTGGTTGGCTGTAATGCATCAGTCACACCTATAGACACAATGCCAAAACTTGAAGAAGATGGAAGTGGAGGCAGTGTGGATCCTACTATGTTCAGACAACTAATAGGGTCTCTGAGGTACTTGTGTCAAAGCAGGCCCGACATTAACTATGCAGTTGGTTATGTTTGCAGGTTTATTAATTGATATGGTGATAATGTTGGGAAATTAAACTGTTTAACAGAGATATAAACGCAGCGGAATTTTAAAATTTAATTTCCCATCAATGGATCCTTGTGAATGAACATGATCAGAGTCTAGATTATTACCTTTGTAGAGCAAATCCTCTCTCGTAGTGGAAGAGCTTTGATTCACAATCAAAATTGATCACGAGCGTTGATGGTTGAATAGCAACGCCTCTAACTAGTCCACACGAACAGCTACCTTCAAGAACGAGTGCTAGCTCCAAAGGATGAAGGTTTCTAGTGAGAGGAGGGAGGAATAAGGATTTAGGGTTTTAGCAATAGAGTTTGCATCAAGTGTGTTGTTTCTTTGCCACAAGGGTTCTATTTATAGAACCACTTGTCTTGTGCACCAAGACAAACTCTTGTCATTGGGCTACAATTACACTAAAGCCCATTTAATTAAATAAGCTAAAGGGGGCGCATGCCCCATGTGTCATGTACACATGAGTGTTCCCTCACCATTCCTTATGGTGTACTGCTTATTTAATTACCGTGATACCCTTATCATATTTCCATATTCCTCTGAGGTACACCGTACCTTACGGTGTTCCAATCTCACACTAGATTGTCCTTATGTGTGTGACCCTTGTAGGTTTCCGTAACGTTGGCAGTTATATTAAATCACACATTTAATCATAACAAACAGTGAGCGGTATCTAGCAACACATCACTGCTACCCAAGTCACGGAAATGTCATGTGATCTGACAAACTTTATCCGTGATAATGCTTATGTGTATAATTACCCTTTTGCCCTCATGTCTATATTGAACACAAGGCATACACTGTGTCACCCTTGTTCGGTTCAATATTGGGCCCTTAGACATTTATCCTGTTATGCAGGATGGGCAAATTCCATCTAGTTCACTCATGTCCCTCAGCATGCTTTGTGAAGCACCCATGAACTGTCTTTATGGTCATCCTGTTACGGACGACGTTTGATCAGCAATAAAGTACTCGACTCTACATCTAGGGTCCATAGTGGTTTCAGGTCGAAGGGTGGTATACGCCACTATCACCATGAGAGTAACTTATGACATCTTGCATAACGTTATATGTAGTTCTCTCATAGCGGGTCAATCCAGTATAAATATTACTCCTAATATTTATACCTATGTCAAGACTTGATAACTCCTTATCCTATGATCCATGAGATGCGATCATCAGTCTATCTTCATAATAGTCTCTATGTTTTATTATTATCCCAATTCATAATAAAACTCGACTACGGATGCTTTAAGAATAGTGTCTTTATGTTTAATGAATCTCATGATTAAGTCACACTTAATATGTCATTAAACGGACTATCTATTCTAGGGACTTTATTATTTTGGACTTTACAAACATAATAAAGTAATGCCTATTATTATTAATTAGTAAAGTAATGAAAGTATTGGCCTCTAGGGCTTACACCAACAATCTCCCACTAGCACTAGAGCCAATCAAGCATTCTCTTAATACCCACAGACCTAGTATACCCATCACGCTTCAACTGCGCAAGAGGCTTTGTTAGTGGATCAGGAATTTTTCTTATGTTGGTATCTTACGTATCTTCCAACGTTCTATTTCGATCTCTATCGAAATAGATAAGTGTCTAAGTATATTCATGAATCGTCGGCGAGATCTATTCTCAACCATTACCACCACTAATGTGATTAATGTGACTTGCAATACCAGGAACATAGCCTTAGCTCAATCATGAGCCAAACGATCCAATCTTAAATACTCAACATATGTAACTGAAACAAACATATTACGAAGCTTATCTTATAGCTTTCAATGCTTATATTCAGGCATGATATACAATACATTGGTATAGTAACAAACATCATTATAACTTCCTTACAATGATCCTTCCCATACCCATCTATTTCAAGAAATAGGCCTTAGTTCCTTTAAGGTCCTTAGGGATATTCTTGGAGGTAAGTTAGTGTCAAACACTAATTTCAATTTTGGTACTTATTGATTATGTTACAATCATATGGTGTGTCTGATTCAGTACATATTATGATGTGCATGATTAATCCTATATGCCAAAGCATATGGATTCCTTCCACGTGCCCCATTCTCATCTAATGAGATATGATATTGTCCTTTAGACAAAATCATTCACTTGACACATGAAATAATTTCACATATTTAAGTGTCATGAACATTTTGACAATATATGTACATAGGCTATTCCTAACTCTTTAGGAATCCTTGCCTAAATGCATATGCTATTCCTAACTCTTTAGGAATTCTTGCCTAAGTATTTCATCAACAGTTATTTTCTTAGTCATGTCTCACATGTATAAGAAAAATGTTTTGATGATTTAATGTCATCCATATATGATATCAGATTTAATATTATCACTCCCACTAAAACTTTGTATGTACAAGATTTATATTTGTCCTTCATTAATTTGTTTTCCATAAAACTTTCAAAAGGAACAAATATTCAAATTTACTCGATCTAATCAAAATTAGATAGGTTTGTCCTTGTTAATTTGTTTTCATAAAACTTCATAAAAGGAACAAATAATAATTTAAATTTCCGAGAACTCTATCTAATCAAAATTAGATAGTTATAAGTTATATACCTTTCTAGCATCCTTTGGATCAACAAAACCCTTATGTATATGTCTAGTACATATATATGAGGTCATTCCAATTAAGGAATGCAACTTTGTTATCCATCTACCAAAACATGTAGTACAACAATTAGTTAAAACAATTAAACAGATTTTAAGCTCTATGATTATATTTAGGGTTTCATCATAATTTGCATTATGATTTTGCGTAAAACCTTTAATGATCAATCAAATATTAAAAGGTATTCTTAATATCATCCATATTAGTGTTCAACAAGAATACTTACTTTTATCGTATGAGTCTTACTCATCTTGATGACATAACCATTATCTACATAAGGTCAGTGTATATGGATTCTGCATAAGATTTCATGGCATTTAGCCACTTCTCAGAATTTAGACCGTCTTACGACCTTTTAGAAAGTCAAAGACTCATCTTCCATGAGAATCATATCACATTGCTGAGTCATGATAAAACCATACCTTTTTAGCCATATGTGATATGTTAGACAGATATTGGATTTGTGCAACTTTAAAACGATGGTTCTTCAACAACCTTGAGGAACCGGTTTGCGTTTCCTTTTAAATAAATATGTTTTGTGGTACTTGAATTTATTCAAGTTCTATATCACTCCCACTGTCTCTTTTAGAGACACACTCCCAC
Organism: Trifolium repens; assembly: GCA_030408175.1. Taxonomy (NCBI): domain Eukaryota; kingdom Viridiplantae; phylum Streptophyta; class Magnoliopsida; order Fabales; family Fabaceae; genus Trifolium; species Trifolium repens. The sequence goes on along the minus strand of CP125845.1, from coordinate 30,561,371 downwards.
TAGAGGAATGTTTCAAACCTAGCAACAAAACGACTTTTGTCCTTAAGAGTGATATAGGACCAATATCCCTTTCTTTAGGATACTACCACTTATTTATTCATTCATTTGGAATTAAATTTATCTAATAAATTTTAATCCAAAATTCGCATAAAGACAAACTTGGTGCTCTTGCCTCCATATCGCATATAGTGTCTTTATGATCATTTTAAAAGGGGAAACTAATTGTGGGTGAAGATTAACTATACGTAAAGAGATTTTTTAGAAAGAGTCAATATATAATTAAACCATCTTTAAATGATATCATGTCAAACATGATGTGATAAAATAGTCATTATATTCATTAACTAAATGACTTATTCATATGACTTCGTCGAGTTATTATTTACTTTACTGTTGGATTTCTTTGACAGATTCAAAGATTTCTAATTTGTGTCACACACATATCAACATCTAATGATTTTAATCATCAATGTTAATGAAGTAAAATAAACTCAATACACCAAATATGTTTAGTGGTCGACATACATCTCATGTATATTGTTCAAATAGGTCATGTGACATTTTATTGACACATCGAATATTTGTACTAAACAACAATTCTCTTGATATATTTATTTAAGGTCCAAATCTTATTTGGCTCTTATCACAACTGTTATAGATAACCCTATCAAGATCATGGAACCCTAGTCCATTACTTGACTTGGAGTAATAGTATAGAAGACTTTGCTTAAATGATAGGACCATTACCTGTCTTATCATTCAAAGCTACAATTCATATCTTGTCAATACAAGATATACAATTACTACTTCTATTACTAGATGGAATTCAACAACAATTATTGTGTTCCATTTCAAACTTGATTTTAAGTCATTGCATAAGCTCTCATTGTCAATGAAACAATTTTCATTCTAGATATGGGTTGACTTAAAATTATAGTCAATGTTCTAATTCTTTAAGCATCTCTATTTTCAAAAAATTGAGATTCAACATCTTGTATCATATACTTTTGATGTAGAAATAGAAATTTTGACTTTCTATAACAATATGTACAATATTGAAGTCTCACTTCATTCTTTTAGTTTGACTCTTCCAAGAACTATTTACGTCATTCGTGTACCAATTTAGAAACTCTTTTTCTGAAATTCTTGTCCTTCATAAGGACAATATAATTTGTATTGTATAAAGTTTTAATTTACAAAGATATGTAAGATATTTGTATAATTTTAATAAGGACTTTTATTAAAATACTTCCACTATTTTATTCAAAACAAATGACCCTCGACATTTGATTCGGAAAACCCCGTTGGAAGGTTTTCTAGTGGGAATGAGATCCATATTTTACTTTGTTTTAAGTCAGCGTTGGGCTGATTACACAAAACATAGTTATTTAGGTAGGAAACTGTTTCCAATTGTATCTCATACAACTCTCATATCATTTCCGTTGGGTAAATAACACTTATTGCAATCCATCATATGGAATAACCCAACATATGCTTCTAAAGTTATATAATCATATTATATTTTCTTTAGTTAAGTTAGACCCAATAAATAGCAATCGGATAAACTTGTTATCTCACCGCAACTTATCAATATTGACAATGCACTTTACGTTGGCAAAACCTACATTAATCGATATTGATCTTGAAGGGTGATATTCTTTGGAAAGCGTAAAACTTAATATTTCTTTTGAGGGTTTTATTAATTGATTAGATCTCACCTCACCACGGCTTACATACAATAACGTCACTCCAATCATATCAACATACATAATATAATAAAGTGACATGGTTATGGCCCCTAGCGTAATTGTTCCCTCAAGCCAATGAGAGAACCTTTGTTATTCCTAAGAACGACCTAAACTTCTCCAAGATAGATCTTCATGGATGTCCTTCCTGTCCTGTTTACTAATCTTATATTACATTACTATAAGAATACTCGCGTTACATACGAGGGAGTGAGATGAGAAGAGAATTACATCAAGAGATATAAGAAAGGCACGACACGCAGGCCGTATTTAAAATCCCAAACAAAACAAAATTAAAGGACTAAGGCCATAACCATTCATCATACAATTCAATAACAATAAACAAATAATAATAATTATTATTATTCACCCAATTAATAAAATACCATGATTGATCACTTTACGCATAGTTAGCCGGGGGTTCCCTTTATTATTTAATTGATTCTGATATGTTTAAACAATTTAAACATAAGTGAATTGTTTAAACAGAAACAGTACCGAAACAATTTTGACTATGGTTTAAACGACTTTAAAATGAATTGTTTAAATAGAAACAATTTCCAATATGTTCAAACGATTTGAACAGAAACCCGATTTTAACAGAATGTTTAAACGATTTAAACATAAACGCGGTTTAAACAATTTAAGCAGAATTGCGATTTAAACAATTTAAACAGATCGCGATTTTAACAGAAACATGTTTAAACAATTTAAACAGCTCGCGATTTAAACAGAAACATGTTTAAACGATTTTCTGTTTCCATAACAACACAACACTTGTATTGTTATGAATCCTAATACAACGATCATACATCAAAACGTTTTAGGATTGTTTGTTCATCATGGACGATCGGATATATGATGCTTCACCAGTAACGGTTCCGAAGCTCACGCTCACAATCATCCACGTTCACGCCAATCACTTAAACATTCGAATGAATGACACGATCAGTGTATCACATACACCGACGTTATATCAGAATCATATATCTCATATAATTTTTTTAAAAAAAATTGATCAATCAAATTTTATTAATTCTTGTTATTATTATTATTAATACTGATTCATAATCATATTAATAAAACAGTAATAAACATCAAACCGATTCATGGTTTCACAAGTGGCTCTGATACCACTGTTGGGAAATTAAACTGTTTAACAGAGATATAAACGCAGCGGAATTTTAAAATTTAATTTCCCATCAATGGATCCTTGTGAATGAACATGATCAGAGTCTAGATTATTACCTTTGTAGAGCAAATCCTCTCTCGTAGTGGAAGAGCTTTGATTCACAATCAAAATTGATCACGAGCGTTGATGGTTGAATAGCAACGCCTCTAACTAGTCCACATGAACAGCTACCTTCAAGAACGGGTGCTAGCTCCAAAGGATGAAGGTTTCTAGTGAGAGGAGGGAGGAATAAGGATTTAGGGTTTTAGCAATAGAGTTTGCATCAAGTGTGTTGTTTCTTTGCCACAAGGGTTCTATTTATAGAACCACTTGTCTTGTGCACCAAGACAAACTCTTGTCATTGGGCTACAATTACACTAAAGCCCATTTAATTAAATAAGCTAAAGGGGGCGCATGCCCCATGTGTCATGTACACATGAGTGTTCCCTCACCATTCCTTATGGTGTACTGCTTATTTAATTACCGTGATACCCTTATCATATTTCCATATTCCTCTGAGGTACACCGTACCTTACGGTGTTCCAATCTCACACTAGACTGTCCTTATGTGTGTGACCCTTGTAGGTTTCCGTAACGTTGGCAGTTATATTAAATCACACATTTAATCATAACAAACAGTGAGCGGTATCTAGCAACACATCACTGCTACCCAAGTCACGGAAATGTCATGTGATCCGACAAACTTTATCCGTGATAATGCTTATGTGTATAATTACCCTTTTGCCCTCATGTCTATATTGAACACAAGGCATACACTGTGTCACCCTTGTTCGGTTCAATATTGGGCCCTTAGACATTTATCCTGTTATGCAGGATGGGCAAATTCCATCTAGTTCACTCATGTCCCTCAGCATGCTTTGTGAAGCACCCATGAACTGTCTTTATGGTCATCCTGTTACGGACGACGTTTGATCAGCAATAAAGTACTCGACTCTACATCTAGGGTCCATAGTGGTTTCAGGTCGAAGGGTGGTATACGCCACTATCACCATGAGAGTAACTTATGACATCTTGCATAACGTTATATGTAGTTCTCTCATAGCGGGTCAATCCAGTATAAATATTACTCCTAATATTTATACCTATGTCAAGACTTGATAACTCCTTATCCTATGATCCATGAGATGCGATCATCAGTCTATCTTCATAATAGTCTCTATGTTTTATTATTATCCCAATTCATAATAAAACTCGACTACGGATGCTTTAAGAATATTGTCCTTATGTTTAATGAATCTCATGATTAAGTCACACTTAATATGTCATTAAACAGACTATCTATTCTAGGGACTTTATTATTTTGGACTTTACAAACATAATAAAGTAATGCCTATTATTATTAATTAGTAAAGTACTGAAAGTATTGGCCTCTAGGGCTTACACCAACAGATAAGGTGGATAGGAGGAGAACAAGTGGTCACTTGTTCAAATTTCAAAATGCATCAGTGTCCTGTTCCAAGAAGCAACCAGTCATATCACTTTCTAGCTGTGAAGCAGAATATGTTGCAGTGTCTCTAGCTGCATGCCAAGCAAATTGGCTATAATCACTTCTCAATGAAATGAGTATCATTGAAGACATTACAGTTGTGCTGAAGATTGACAATAAATCAGCAATCAACTTGGCTAAGAAGCCTGATAGTCAGGGTAAGAGTGAACATATTGAGACAAGGTTTCACTTTCTTACAGATCAAGTCACCAAATGAAAGTTGAAATTGGAGTATTGTTCTACTGACAATCAACAAGCTGATATCATGACTAAGGCTGTGAAGAAAGATCGGTTTCTGAAGCTCAGAAGGGAAATGGGAGTTGTGAGTTTTGACAGCTTGAATTAAGGAGGAGTATTGGTTTTTGATAATTCAAGCTCTCTTATTCTCTGATGTTAGACACAATGTCTCAACATTGTGTAAACTCCCATTTTAGTGTATAATCTTTCGTCTTAGCATAGTTAGTTTTTCTATTTTGACAATTAGATTAGTCTGTTATGTAGAGTTGTCATTTCAGTTAGTTAGTTATAGAGGTTATAGGATTGTTAGTCTGTTATGTAAACTTCCACCTATTGTATATTCACCTATAAAAGGTGCTTTTGTGGTTAATAAAAAATAACACTTTTTCCCTTAACACTTTTTCCTTTAATCAATTCTCTCAGTTTTTTCATTCTTTTCACATTTCAGAGATTTACTTTCTTCTTCTTAGTTGTTCATTGGGTTAAGAGTTTAACCCCAACAAGAATTACTAGGAATAAAATCCAAGAATTGGTTTAGGTAGGAATCATTCATCTACACTTGCTCTCCTAATTATTGTTAGGTTTAAATATCATTTTCGTCCTTGTATGTTTGTGAATTTTTAATTTTAGTCTCTGTATGTTCTTTTGGGTGTGTTTGGTTCGAGGTAAATGGAGGGGAGGTGAGGTATTATTTTTAATCATTTGTGTTTGGTTCAATTTTTAAGAGGGGATGAGAGAGGAGAGGAGGTGAGCAAAATCCCTCCTAGACTCACTTTTTGCTTTCCCCCAAATTAGAGGGATTTGGAGGGGAGGTAAGGTAAGGTATTTAATATTGAATTAAAATGTCATAATTATCCTCATTTATTCATTTTAATTCCAAAATTATCCTCATGATCATATCATTTATTTGCCAATTTCTTATTTTTATTGTTTTTTCCAATTCCTGATTTTTTGACGCTGTATCACTTTGACTTATATCAAAGTTAGCAAGTTACAAATTTTATGCCTATTACGTTGCTGCTACTGGTATTTTTTTTTTTTTAAGAATTACGTTGGCTACTAGTATATTATTATATATTTTATTATTATGTTTTAATTTTATTCTTTTATAATACCATTTTTTTAAGCTATCATTATTTTTTTATGCTGATTTTTTTTAGACTCTTCTTATTATTTTATAATAATGCGCACATTAATAAACACAACAATGCACCTATATATTTGAACAGTGCAATTTTTATTTTTGAATGGAACATATTTTTATTATAAGGATAAAATTGTAAATTGATTATAAAATCTCTCTCACCCCCTCCTGAACCAAACATATATTTGAATAAAACTCTTCCCTCCCCTCCCCTTCCTTCTTTTGAACCAAACACATATTAATTAAAATTAATTACCTCCCTTTCCCTCCCCTCCCCTCCCTTCCATTAAAATCCCTCCCCTCCATTGAACCAAACATACCCTTTGGTGCAAATACATCAATGAATGTGCAAATCTTGTTGATATTTAAACCTTATTACTATTATTTTTTTATCTTAGTGCTACTAATTTGTGGAGTTTTATGGAGATATCGTAATAACGACAAATACGGGAATAATGATATCTAATTTGTTCATCAATTTGCAACAAACTTTTGCGACGCAATCACCCCAAATTTAACCTATTTGAAGAAATAAATTTGGACATAATGTAGGTTAAGTCGTAAACCACCATAGCTGGTCCATGACCTATTTTCATCACTATTTACACCTCAAGGTTTTAATAAATGCAATGTTTCACGTTGGTGTCTTTATGGACCTTTGGATGTATTAAAATGTAAAGTTTAGTGCTACCCGAATTGAGTGGATGCCTTACTGTCTTTCGAAAACAAAAGGTGAAGTATTGGGTCTTCTTTCATTGTGCTCTCAAGTGGGGCGAGAGACATGGAACATCAACAAGACATCTATGAGTTGGATTGCATGATAGTAGCAAATTTTATACACACCATCCATCTTCAAACATTACTTCAGCAGGCACTATTTTCATTCTTGCATTGCAATTTTGTCAAATTTTGCCAACTTGAATGTAAGTTGTGTGTTGGCAATAAGCGAATGTGTAGCTCATATTTTGACAAGAGTGACATTTTCTTCATGGCTAGTACGCGTGATTTTTATTATATTCCATATACGTCAGAATTTAATTGAAATACATATCTTTCAATCGAAATTCAAACATTAATTTGTCTTAAAATTGAGAGTTATGTCTAACTCATTCTAACAAAATTGACTTTAAAGTGAATATGGCGTAGCTCATATTTTGACAAGAGCGAAATTTCTTCACGGCTAGTATATGCCGTATGTCAGATTCTCAATTGAGATACATGCATCACCCAATCGAAATTCAAACATTAATTCGTCTTATAATTGAGAATTGTGTCTAACTCATCCTAACAAAAACTGACTTGTAAGTGAATATGGTGTAGCTCATATTTTGGCAAGAGCAAAATTTCATCATGGCTAGTACGCCATATGTCAAATTCTCAATTGAGATACATGCATCTTCCAATTGAAATTCAAACATTAATTCATCTTAGAATTAAGAGTTGCATCTAACTCATCACAACAAAATCGCCTTGTATTACAAAGCTTGTAAGGTGACAATTATCTCTTACTATCTTATTTAAACTAACTCACATCCAATATAAAACTTTTTAACAATCGTTATATTGTAGCGTAATAATCTAGCATATTCCACAAGACTCAATTTTCTACCCATTTACTTCTCTTTCGCTCTCATACCTTGCTGTCAATTGTAGGGGAAGAAAGAGAAAAGTGGATTGCTGTCAATCTTATAAGAAGATGTCCATTTTTCTAGCTACTCATTTACTTCTCTTTCGCTCTCATACCTTGCTGGACATTGTCAATTATACAAAATGAGGCCTTCAATAATCATAATCATAATTACTATTATGCAGATAAAGGGGGGACATATAGGGTACAAGTACGACACACTTTTAAAATATTAACAGGATGATCCAATAAAACAAAAATGATAAATGTAAGTGTCAATATCAAACAAGGTCCATAATGTACTGATTTTTTTTTTTAATCAAATACTAGACTGATTAACCGGTGGGCCTCAAATATACATTTTTTTCCCTTGAATTATCATATTCATAAGGTATTTTTAGTTGGACACAATCCTAATAAAAATGATAATTTAATTATGTGATTAAATTATTTTATATTTAATTTTTTCAATTGTGTGTGTCCATATATCTTTTATAGCCCTAAGTGCAATTTTTTATTTTTTTACACAGTGGGAAAATTAAATTAAAAAAAGTAATGTATAAACTTTTATAAAGATGCATGGATGCAAAAAAAATTATTGAATAGGAAAGTTTGAAATAAGTTAGATCAAATACTAGTACTTATATAAAGTTTCTTAATATATACCCATTGATCACACAGCTTTCACCATTTTTTATTTGGCTTTTGTAGCCATGTAAGAATTGGATTCCTATGCTCCTACAATCTCGTATGCATCACCAATCAATGGCTTATACATCAGCTCTACTGTGTTAATTTTGTAATTAAGCTCTTTGAAATGATCAAAATATATATACACACACTACTACAAATAGACCACTCACTCACATATCAACACAAAACTAAACTAATAATAAAAATAATTAGTTGTTCTACTACATAAGCATTTCGTAAATCATAGGCAGGGCCGTATTTGAGAGATGCCGAAGTGGATGACTATCCTAGATTTCAAAAAGAGTTTAATTTATATTCACAGTCAGTGTAAAGTTATTTTACACATGTGCCCAATAATATATCAACACATCATGTATTGTGTTTAAAAACAAATGATATATCATATTCATTAAATATGTTAGTACACAACAATTAAACTCTTTCAAAAAAATAAAGTTTAAAATATGACACCCAAAATATGTTAGTTTATTCATGAATGTATTCAATTTTCATTTGCAACAAAATGCAATTGTAAAAAAATAAATTGATATTCAATGTCAATTGATCCTGACTCACATATTAGTGTGCAATCCGTTTTATTATAAAAACGGTTAAATATATTTTTAGTTCCTATATTTTGCAAAATTATCAAGAATGGTCTCTCTATATTTTAAAAATTGTAAAAAAAATTCCATAAGTTTTTCCGTTATAAAAAATGATTCATTCTGTCTGTTTTTTTCCATTATAGCTGACCTTAAAAAAACAGACAGAGTAGACCATTCTTGATAACGGAAACACTTATGGTTTCTTACCATTTTTAAAATGTGGGGACCATTCTTGACAATTTTACAAAATGTAAGGATTAAAAACATATTTAACCCTTGTAAAAATAATGAAATTGCAAAATTTTAAGTACGATTTAGAAAAACACTTCTTTAAATCTTGTTTGCCAATATAATTTGATGCTAGTTAAAAGAGTTTGAATATCTGCATGTTAATAAAAAAAATGGGCATGTTATTAAAGAAAATCTAATAAACAAATTAATATTTTTCTATAATTTACAATTTGTGTAAAATAATGTCAATTGTTAAAATTTAACACTATTAGGAGCTAAGCCAACATTTTAGGAAGGAGTTCACTCATACACTATAACACAAGATGTGGTTTGTCCCTTTTTTTTTTACTTTAACATTTGATCTCTTATATTTATTTTAAGTCTCAACTTGATTTCTTAAATTTTAAAAATTTTAATTTTAAACCGTCTGTCACATGCGACAAAACTGAAGGAAATGATCAAATTGAAATCTAAAATAAACATAAGACCAAATTGAAACTTTTAAAACATAAAAGATCAAAGTTGAAACCTAAAATAAGCATAAGAGACCAAATATTGAATTAAGCTATTTTTTTAATTGATGTTCAAATTTTATTTATCAATTATATGCGATTATTTTTATCAAATTTTTATGAACTTTGATAGTGTGTCTAAATATAAGAACCTTTTGAAAAAAAAAGTGTTTCTTTTTATAAGACCAATTTCAATTTTTCAAGAAATTATAATCGATAACAAATACTTTAAAGAAAGCATTAACTCATTCTCTTTTTTGAAGGATAAAATTGTAATAATAATATTAATTATCAACAAATTTAATACCATAATCAACTTTCTTAATCTCTTTAATTTTCTCAAAGGGGTCTTATATTTAGAACGGGTGTAATATATGAGATCTAACTCATTTAAACTTTCTCAAAAGTTTTGGACAAAATGACATCTTTAGTCATTTAACTTAATTTCAGATAACACTTTATTTAGTCCTTTATCTTTTTTTTTAATAACATTTTAGTCATTTTACATGTTTCAATATACTTTTCAATGTTTAAATTTATAATTTAATTTCGTTGTTCGCTTTCAATCATAAATATGTTTATTCCATAAAAAAAAATTATAGTTTTTATTTTTCACAAAAAAAGAAAATTATAGTTTTAAACCTTGAAAAATCATAAATAAACATGAATGAAGGAAGAAAAAAAAAAAGAATTTTCCCTTGTATATATGGGAATGGGACTCACAAGGTGGTTGTTGTGACTAAAATAGCAAGAGTGAGTAATGGTAGACAGAGTAATATGAACACTGCCAGTGCCACCCAAACCCAACCATATCACTATTCACTCTTTCTCTCAGTTGAATTTGAATCTTTTATTGCGTTCTACTTCCCTCGCTGTTAACTTAACTCTATAAGGTTATATTCGGAATTTCAATTATTTCCATGGATCCAGCGCCAATAATCAACGCTGCTCCCAACTCTCCGTCGTATCACCTTCCGGAGATCTGGAACTTCCCGCCGTCCAAAACACCGCATTTCACCAACGACTTTGGAGATTTTGTAATGGAAGATCCTGCCAGAGAGCAGAAACCGTTCAACCATGGCCGGAAAAGGCGCGACACGGTGGAGGATTCGGTTAAAGGCGTTTCCACCAGCAATGGCGGTGGCAATAGCAACGCCGTGGTAATTTCTCATTCAATTATTTAATAAATAAATATGATATTGCTTGTGATTCCACGAATTTAGTTCTATGAGAAAATTTGTAGTATATTCAATTGTACAATTTGATATTATAAACAACAAGTGGTTAGGTTCAATTCAATTGCATAATGAACTTCAGTTAAGGTTTAATTGATTAGTGTACCGAGTAAGATTCATGGTTGTAGCAATATTGGCCAGCATTTCACCCCTCAAGGTGGGGAATCCCGGGTTTGAATCACGGCCTTTGCATATTGCAGTGTCCGTACCAACTGAGTTGAACTCGCGGAAAAATAATGGCCGAGGTTTATTTACTTTCTTATTGAACTCCGAATTATCAAGTTGATATTCCTTGAAAATTAGATGGTTAGGACTCCAATTTGATATTATAATATGGAGAGTGGATCTACTTATTGCAAATTGCTAACCTTTTTTTTTGTTGGAATTGAAGTTTTGTTATTGGAGTTGAAGTTGTGAATTTGCGTTTGTGCAGAATGATGGTGGTGATGGAAAAAGGAGTAAGACAAGGAATGAGAGCAATAAAGGTGAAGGAGAAGAAAACAGTTCAGGAAAGCATGCGGAAGAAACTAGTGATCAGCCAAATCCTAAGCAGGACTACATCCATGTCCGAGCTAGAAGAGGTCAAGCTACTGATAGCCACAGTCTTGCTGAAAGAGTATTTTTCTAGTTCCTCTTTCTCACTAACTACCCTTTCTTCCAGTTATATCGATAGTTGTACCGAGTGTATTTTTATGTATGGTGTTGAATTTTTAATGTTCAAAGAACACTGATCTTATGTAAATATAGAATAGATTATAGTATTTGATCCTGAAAGATATTGCTTGCTTGTGCTGTTTTTAAATTGTAAATTTGACTACTTAGATTTAATAGGCTGAACTTATCAATATGTTCAGAACTTCAGGGACAAATTATATACTCTCAACTATTGAGTAAAAAGATACTCATTTGGTAGTCTCGAATATAAGTAAATTTTACTTCTTTTACTATATTTGGGATGATTGTAATTTAGAGGCTGCCACACCCAGACTATGGCACAAGTCACGCTATCTGAAAATTCCCTAAAAAAGTTGGGTTGAGAAAATGGAACTGTATGGAAATTGGAGAAAATATTGAATTATAGGATATTTTGTAATTAGAGTTATTAACTTAGGTATCGGTTGGCCCGACTTTTTTAGCTCTTATAAGCTATTTAAAAGCTAAAAGTGAATATAAGAGCTTTTAGAAAAAAACTAAAGCTAATTGGTAATTGTTGTTTTTTATAGTTTCAAAAGTCTTTTATCTATGTATTATTTTACTCATAAAAATTAAACAACTTTTTTCTATCAAGAACTTATTGAAAATCTGTTTGGTCTAGCTTCTCCTTTTACTAAGTAAAAAAGTTTGAAATAAGCTAGGTCAAACGGTACCTTAGTCTTCTAATAGAATATTGATGGACGTTGTTGAACAGGCCAGAAGGGAAAAGATTAGTGAAAGGATGAAAACTCTTCAGGATTTAGTCCCTGGTTGCAACAAGGTATGGTTAACTTAGTGCTAATTTGAGTTTTGTCTCTGCTCTCACCACATTTTTATGTGTAATGTATAATAACTATGAAAAAAAAAAATAAGCATAAGGAAAAAGAATAAAATGTGTTACTTAAATATGAAAAAGAAAAGAACAAAATCATCGGTGAATATTTCTGTTTGTAAATCTCTGATAAGATGAGCTGAAAATATTCCTTATGGCTGGTTTTTTTTATTCAGGTTATTGGTAAAGCATTGGTCCTTGATGAGATAATCAACTATATCCAATCACTTCATCACCAAGTAGAGGTGTGAATTATTTATCTAATGTTGTCATTCTTTGTAAAATATAATGTTTTATAGTTTATTTCTGAGTCTTGTAAGTTTGCTTTGCATTACAGTTTTTGTCGATGAAGCTAGAAGCAGTAAATTCAAGATTGACACCTGGTATTGAAGTGTATCCTCCTAAAGATGTAAGTATTGAACTGCATCCATACATACTCGTATATTGAATTCTATTGCATGCTTTAAGTAAAATAATGTTTAAAAAATTTAATCATTTCAATTTGTGAATCTTTTAATATATATTAAGAAAACTTGAGGATTTTGTATGAAAACTTAAAAAAAAGAAAAGCTTAAGGATTTTGTATGAATAAAAAGCACAACCACTACGATCTTGTGCAAGTGGTTGTTGCGCAGGGTGTGTGAGTGTTGTTAACCCCAGAGCATCGAATTTGATTTGTACCGATAAAAAAAGTGTGGCCGATCCAACGGTAAGACAATTAAATCCCTAGCTTTAGGCTCCACTGGTATACACTAGTAAAAAGGCCACAGATGCTCACAAAAAGGTCCACTGATCTACTTTTTGTTTCAGATCTCACTCTTCTTTGGGTTGGCAATGATGAAAACAAATGAAAGGACTATTAGTTAAAAATTGAGAACTAAAATCACATAAAAAAAACTGTAGTGACAAAATCGAACATAGTCTAAACCAAAAATATAATCAAGTCTTCACATTTTTAGCTAAATCAACTACATTCTTATGTGACATCAACTTGTGTTACAGTTTGATCAGCAAAGATACGATACAACCGCCATACCATTTGCTTCACAAGCTACAAGAGAGTACAACCGGGTTTCATCACCAGAGTGGTTACATATGCAGTTGGGAGGTGGTTTTGAAAGAGCAACGTAGTAAATGAAATTTCATCACCTGATAGTAAATGCAAATAGGAACATTAGTCTCTACTCCGGAGCTCCCATAAATCATATAGTCAAGGTGTTGAAGTCCAAATGCACAATTGATTCCCGTTTTCTACATCGCAGGGTTGCATCGGTTAGTATTTAAGCAACTCGTTTGCTTGTGTGTTGGAAATGAATTCATTTACATATGATGTAGCTTACTAAACTATATACTCTTCATAAGTTTTAAAATTATTGTTGTTGTAAAAGAATGGTGCTTGTTCTGAATACATATTGGTTATAGATTGTATAACGGTTTCAAACATTGTTTATTTTTAGACACTCAAGTGTTTCTTGTTTGTGAAGCAATGTTGAATAAATTGAAACTCATGTGATATTTGGCCGTTTAGTTTACGAATAATATCAATGATTTTTTATTGTTTAGTGCAAGTTGGTCATGGAACTTTCTCCTTGCCACAGTTGTGTCCGTGCATATATAATAAAATAGACATAGGTTTATATGGGGGAATTTTAAGGTAGGCAATGCGAATCTATGGTTTCTATGTTTCAATCGTGTACTAATTGCTTGGATACGTTTGAAAGCCTTCGGATGGCAAAATGAAAAATAGGATTCTAGGTTTGTATTGTGTCTCGGTAACAAATGGTCCATTTATTGATGGGCGAACAACAGGATTGAACCTACATATATGGTTGATTCACAATCCACTTGGCTACATCCGCCCCTACCCTCGCACTAGTGTTAGTCTCCATCCACGATCATATTCTTTATGAACTCCCCTATGACCACTATCAAAGAGAAGTTTTTTCCTATACTATAACTATTGTAGTAGCAAGACTATTCTATTTCTTATTTTTTAGAATTAGGGACCATTTCAATAGGTGTGGTCAATGAATTGAATTCTTCAATTTTCAAAAGAAATAGAGGGTTTTGTCTTGGAGCGAAATAGATACGATTGTTAATGAGATATTGATGTATCATGAAGTTTTTGAATTATTTAACACTCATTTGTGTTATCTCTCTCTTAAACGAAACTACTTTCTGCTGTTGATAGAATTGGAGAGAAAATCAACCTGTGGTCCAAATCATAGACAGGATGCTAACGTGATTTTATTTTGTTGTAAAGTCATTCAATTTTGTTTGACAATTTTTGCTTCCCAAAATTTAGAAACCCTAATCCCATCCCTCTTATTTTTAGTTGAGTTATGTTTCTTTCGGCTACCCTCAAGTCTATCAATAGAATATCAATTGAAACTTACAAGTAGGGATGTCAAATTGCATCTGTAATCAGAATCCAAGCAGAGATTGCCACATTTGGGGATCTGAGAGCGGAGATTTTTTCTCCACAAGGATGGAGATGGAGGAGAAATAGCCCCCATGGCAGTGTCGTGCAGGATGGGGATCATACACCCTCTTTTATTTTTAGTTTTCGCTATTCTGGTCTTCTTATTTGTAAATCCGCAATTTTAATCCCTATATTTTTCAATTTAAGCAATTTTGATCCCCTTTGACATCCAATATTGATGGCCTTATACAAAAAATAAATTGATGATCCAGTGGCAATGATTGCAAGGTTCTGGGTTCCTTCCATATGATAATTTCATAATTTTTAATATATTATTTCTAAGTGCTACATAAGCGCCACATGTTTGATGACTCATCAGCTCACGTCACCACTAAGTACCATGTCACCTTGTCATATCAGCATTAAAAAATAGAGGGACTAAAATTGAAAACAATTGAAAATAGGTAGACTAAAATTACATTTAAACCTAATAAATAAGTTCATGGACTAATATCTAATTTAGCAATGAAAAAACTAATCATTGAAGAGATTCTATAAAAAAAGAACAAATATCTTTTTCAAAATATGTTGCAATTGTGATAATCATAATGTCCTCCCTATATTTAAATTCAGTTGTTCATGAGAAGGTAAAACACATTGAGAGAGTGTATAATAAATAAAGTAAATAGCAAAATTATAATTTAACCTTGTTTGTATAAGATATGATGTAATTACAATTACAATATCTAAAATAATTGTAAATCCATGTATTTATGACTCATTGTTACATCCTTCAGTGTGACACACATGTTCATTCATATGATCTTTTATTTTTCTTCTTTCTCAACACACCAAGGGTGATTTTATTCAGCTGAAGCAAATAAAATATATACCTCAAGAAAATTCCATATGAAAACTAAATTTGTAGAGCATATCTGTCTAAGCTACAGCACCAAAGGAATTGCTCCCTTGATTGAAACTATTCGCACTGGATTGGAAGTGAGAAACTGCGGCCCAAATCACACGCAGGATCAGAATTGCAGCAAATACAGTGCCTCCAATGTTGCAGATAACCTGCAATTCATAGTCATTATTCACCAATTGCTGTATGATACTGCTTCATAATGCTTTTCCAGTTATACAACAAAGGAATTTGCAAAGTATTACATAATCCAGAACCTTCTATCAGCTTTACGAGCGTATACGTCTATGATCAGAAATTCATGTGAGTAAGCGTTTGATGTATTAAGGTGCACCAAAATAAATCTGAAATCATTTGATATGTTATTAAGGTACATCAAAATTATTGTCGTTTAATAAAATTGTTTAAGACATAAATCTTGATGCACCTCAATATCATATAGAAACGATCATCATATAAACTTTCAATTCAACTGTTAGCTTTGTAAAATATGTATTTGGTAAACAGTTATTGAGCATTGTAACACTAAGTATTTCATCGATGTATTAAGGTGCACCAAAATAAATCTGAAATCATTTGATATGTTATTAAGGTACATCAAAATTATTGTCGTTTAATAAAATCGTTTAAGACATAAATCTTGATGCACCTCAATATCATATAGAAACGATCATCATATAAACTTTCAATTCAACTGTTAGCTTTGTAAAATATGTATTTGGTAAAGTTATCGAGCATTGTAACACTAAATATTTCATCGATGTAAATTCCACGACCAAAACATACAAATAATCTAAAGCCTAAACCAGTTATTGTTCAAGTTCGATCACATCCTTCATTTTCTTTTTGTCTAAATCATAAACAATGACTCATATGACACGGATATTATCATCCTCCCACATAACTCACCCGCACATCACACAGGTATATTAATACTAAGAGAATCAATTCCAGTAGGGTTTCTAACAAGCAAAAGGCTCATGAAAGATACTTGTAACTGCAAAGTAAAACAAAATGAGGTTTCGACTTCAGATGAGCCATGGACTCTTTATTAAGTTACAGAGTAATGGGAAAGCAATACCTCAAGAAGGGCTTTGACAACAGAAAGTGAAGCAAGTAGCAGAGTCCCGTCAACAGCAAAAGAAACCTGAATTTCCCCATCCACACATGAAAAGCAAAATTAGAAAGCAGCCAAGGACACATTGTAAGATAAATTTTTCAGCACCTAAACTTTAAAAAATGCAGCATGTAGCACATTTATATTCTACCTTGCATACTGTTTAGAAATCAAAGGGGAAACCACGCCACAAAAATAACTGCATGTTTGGTTCATCTTTAATTTTGTGAAATAATTGTTTTTCTTTTAACAGCTCAGCTCCCTTATTATGATTTTCATCATAAGCTTAACAGGATTAGCTAATCCAAAAATAACCTCAACCTTAAATTTTGAAAATTGAAAATGTAAAAGGCATGTCAGAAACTCTATAAATTGTAGAAGCGTCACAAAACAAAACTCATTGCAGAGTTGCTAAAAGAAAAGAAGGGAAGCGAGGATAAGGAAACTTCAAGCTAAAACTTTGAGCAGTGTTGCTTTAGTACAAAGTATGATATATTGGAGGTGTTACTTTACGCTATTACACTTTTTTATTATTGGTGGTTTCTCTATGAAGAAAATTTAAATGTAATGCAACCTAATAGCACTTAAATGTGAGTCGAGACAAGACTCTTCTAGCTTAACGAGAAGTTCCGAGTGCGAACTTTGAGATTGCAGCATCATTAAACTCTTGAGACTAAGGATTGGCATACCTGGGTTATACCAAAATGTCATGCAAAACAAAACACCTTTACAAAATGTGATAATGTAACATAGAATGGATTAAAATTGTAAAGTGTTTCCATCCGCACATTATTAATCGCGATCAATAATGGTGTATCTTGTACTATAGTAATCTTTCTCCATCTATCTCATAATGAATGTCACATTAACAAAAGAAAATATTTTAAAATAAGTGTCGCTTTTTGTTTCCAATATAATACTTACTATTTTATTTCAACCCTGCTCACTAATTAATACTATATATGCATCAACGTTTAACAAGAATAATTTTGTAAAAATGTTTCGCTCTATTAATTTTTTTGGTCTAGTAGCCTAGTGGCTATGCTCACATTTTAAATGTGGAGAAGTGTGGAATCCCAGGTTCAAACTTGGACCATTGCATATCAGCGTCTCTCTGTAGCTACCAACTGGGTTGTACTTACGGTACATTTTGCTCTAATACTTATTTACAACTTTTATTTATGTTTGTGAAATGTAAACTAGAGTGACATTCAATATAGAACAACCCTAAAGGAGTAACTTGGTAGCTATAAAATGAAGGAATCTAAAAACTCCAAAGTAATAGTAATGAAGAAAAAAGGAAAAACTTACAAGCTGAGGAGATATTACTGTTGGCAAAACAGAACGAGAAGCCTTTTTAGCCCTTTTAGACATCTTCTTAAACATACTCTGCAAGAATCTTATGAACAAATCAACACTACTCTCTGCATCATCTTCATCACTTTCATCTTCAATTCCATCATAGCTCCCAAAAACACCTTCATCTATCTCATATGCTTCTTCCCCACTTGAGTTATTCAGCTTCAAATCACAAATAACAGTAAAAATAAAAAGTAACCAAATTTCAACAAAAAAAATTGAGCTACCCTTTTTCAAAAATCAAAATTTTAAGTTATCCCTTTTCTAAAAACAAGATTTTTGAGCTACCCTTTATCTAAAAACAAAATTTTGAGCGACCCTTTGATGCAACATGAAGGAAAAACTATATATCGTAGATATATACCTTGCTATTGCAATTGATGATTGAGAAATTTGAACGATGGTTGAAGTAGAGTTTGGAAGGAAAGGGTTGGTGATGAAGAATATGAACATTGTTTGTTGACAAGTGATGAAGGTTGGAGCGTGAAGAGCGCGTGGGATTGATCAACTGTGTTGTTGATGCAGTAGATGTTGCTGCTGCCATTTGAGACCGAACACTAAGGTTTTAAAGATTTTGTTTAATTATTATTACTTTCATTATCGTTAGAAAAAGAACAAGAACGAACGAGAACAAATATATGGACTTTTCTTTTAACAAAAACTGGTATGTTAGCCCGTTTTCTAATAGTATTATTTATACCAGTACGTTAACCCGTGCACGATAATTTACTTTTTTAATATTATTTTATGTTTATTTTAATATATTATTTGATTAATTTGGTTTAAAATTCTAAGGTAAAATTGAGATAGATTTTGCATAATATAGATTTTTATAGAATAAAGTGAGATTAAGAGTATTACTTCACTTCCCATTTTATACTATTATGAGATATATTCTTTATCTCATCTTCTTTCCGAAACTGTATAGTGATCCTATAAATATAAAATAATTATAAACTTCATTCTCAAAGGAAAATATGCTTTGATATTTCATGGTCTTATGATTTTTTGGGACTGTACCCATAAAATTAAAATATACCATGATTTTTTTTATTTTTCATCTCGAACAGACTCTTTATAGAAAATTTACATTAGATTCATTGTCAAACACGGGATAATTTTATTTTTTTCAATAATATTTATTTTCATATGTTGTTTTTTCTTTTGAAGGTCGTCTATGTCTTTTTTTTTTCATTTTATATTATTTAGAAGGTTATATAAGTTTTTTCAATTGTCTATGAGATTGATTTCTTTTAATTTATTTGAGTATGAAAATACGATATATCTTTAACACAGGACTCTGTAGGACTTTATCAACAAAAAATAATTGTAAATTTTACACTATTTTTTAAATGAATATTAACATACTTTGACCCTATTTCTATTCTCAAATTTTTTCTTTTCAGCGTACCACAAAGAAGCAATCCTCATGAGTGAGCGTCAAATGGGAAAACCTATGTGTGAATTTCTCCACTCACATTAATAAATTAAGGTTCTTAAAAAGTTCGAACGAAGGTTATGGAAAGTTTAAAATAGCATAAATTATAAAAAATCAAAATTATATTAATTTATTTTATATTTTCCATAGATTTGATAAGCCATATGTAATCTAATGAAAGTTCGATGGACACATAATATGGAAAAACCCACTTAGTCGAAATTCAAATTTTAATTAGTCAATGTGTATTTTTAATAGTGGGGTGGGAAGTATTACATGTTTCCTATTATATACCACTGAGAGATTCTCTCTCTCTCTCTCTCTCTCTCTCTCTCTCTCTCTCTCTCTCTCTCTCTCTCTCTCTCTCTCTCTCTCTCTCTCTCTCTCTCTCTCTCTCTCTCTCTCTCTCTCTCTCTCCCCGTCTCCGTCGCAGGACTCTATAGGGGATTCATCAATCGTAAAATAGTTGTTAATTCTATATTATTTTTTTAATGAATATCAATAAAAATTCTCGTGTTAAGTTATCACTATCTTCTACATACACTTTTCATCATGGGGGATCACTTTTTACCATGCTAAATAAAATTTTGAATAAATGATCCCCGTGATAAAATATTAAATATGAAGATATGGATAACCCCCGCAGTCGGAATTCAAAATTTAATTAGTCAATGTGTATTTTTAATACTCGGGTGGAAAGTGCTCCCCGTTTTCTATTCTACACCACTAAAAGATTTCTCTCTCTCTCTCTCTCTCTCACTATTTCCATCTCTCTTCCGTCTTCATTACATGATTCTATAGAGGTTTCACATCAACAAAAAATAGTTGTTAATTCTATATTTTTTAATGAATATGAATTAAATTTTCGTGCTTAGTTCTCATTATGATCTACATACACTTTTCATCACGGGGATCACATTTTTTGGTGCTAGATAAAATTTTGAATAAGTTTTTCCCATGATAAATTATGAAATATGAAAATAAGGATAATTCTCGCAGTTGGAATTCAAATTTTAATTCGTCAATATGTATTTTTAATAGTGAGGTGGGAAGTACTTGTCATTTCTCATTCTCCAACACAGAGAATTCTCTCTCTCTCTCTCTCTCTCTCTCAAAATCTTCTATTTTGTTTTTGTCTCTAATGAATATAATTTTTTCTTCAAAATAAAATTAAATATTTTTACGTAAAAAAAAGTTTACAGATATGTCATAAGCTATTTTTTAGATTCAAGACTTTAATTCTTCGAGTGATCTTATCCATGAAAAAAAATAGTGTACTTTCTTATTTTAATTTGTTTCAAAGTAATCTAAATATAAGTCTTTCATTTTACAAAATTAAAATATTAAAAATGTACCAAGATAATGTCGCACAAGTGGTAGATACTTGGGCCCCTTAACCATTTGATCTTGAGATAGATCCTGACCATTGCATATGGAGAACCATTTCTTAGGAGAGGTCAATCACTTAAATAGATCTCAGTTAAATCGAGAGGATTAATCTCTGCAGTTGCGCATAAATGATACATTTGATTTACAAAAAAAAGTAAAAAATGTGTATATATTAATATATTATTTGTGAGAGTTTCTATAAAAAAATATAATATTTGTGAGAGTTTCTAAAAAAAATATAGTATATAATATTTGAGAGAGTTTTCAAAAAAAAAATTGAGAGTTTAAAAAATATATAATATTTGAAAAAGTTTCTACAAAAAGAAAACAAAAAAATATAATATTTGAAAGAGTTTTTACAAAAAAAATATATTATAAAAATTCAATTATTGTTGTCAATGAGATTCGAACAACATACCTTTGATAGTAATTATAACGTAATTTTCTCTAAAAAAAAAGGTAGTTTTCCATAAAATATTATAAAAATTCAATTATTGTTGCTAGTGGGATTCGAACAACATAGTTTAAGCTAAAAACTCTGAATGACACCTAAGCAGGAGAAGCTATAATTGAATGCCACATAAGCGATTACTATTGAAAATGCACGAGAAAGCACCGTGGGAATCTCGTATTGTATATAATAGAGATGTTTATTTTGATATATTATTTAATTAGTTTGATTTAAAATTCTAAGGTAAAATTGACATAGGTTTTGTATAATATAGATTTAGCGATGTTACAGAATAAAGTGAGATTAAGAGTATTACTTCGCTTCCCATTTTACACTATTATGAAATATATTCTTTATCTCATCTTCATCCCGAAACTGTACGGTGATCCTATAAATATAAAATAATTATAAACTTCATTCTCAAAGGAAAATATGCTTTGATTTTTCATGACCTTAGGATTTTTTGGGACCGTACCCTTAAAATTAAAATATACCATGATTTTTTTTTCATCTCGAGCTCACTCTTTATAGAAAATTTACATTAGGTTCATTGTCAAACACGGGATAATATTTATTTTTTAATAATATTTATTTTCATATGTTATTTTTTTTTTGAAGGTTGTCTATGTCGTTTTTTCATTTTATATTATTTACAAGGTTATATACGTTTGACAATTGAAAAAACGTATGAGTCCAACAAAAAATAATTGTAAATTTTATACTATATTTTAAATGAATATTAATATACTTTGACCTTATTTCTATTCTCAAATTTTTTATTTTCTCCATACCACAAAGAAGCAATCTTCACGCGTGAGCGTCAAATAAGAAAACCTATGTGTGAATCTCTCCACTCACATTAATAAATTAAGGTTCTTAAAAAGTTCGAACGAAGGTTATGGAAAGTTTAAAATAGCATAAATTATAAAAAAGCAAAATTATATAAATTTATTTTAGATTTTCCATAGATTTGATAAGCCATATGTAATCTAATGAAAGTTTGATGGACACATAATATGGAAAAACCCGCTTAGTCAAAATTCAAATTTTAATTAGTCAATGTGTATTTTTAATAGTGGGATGGGAAGTGTTACATGTTTCCTATTATATACAACTGAGAGATTCTCTATCTCTCTCTCCCGTCTCCGTCGCAGGACTCTATAGGGGATTCATCAACCGTAAAATAGTTGTTAATTCTATATTATTTTTTTAATGAATATCAATAAAATTCTCGTGTTAAGTTATCATTATCTTCTACGTACACTTTTCGTCATGGGGGATCACTTTTTATCGTGCTAAATAAAATTTTGAATAAATGATCCACGTGATAAAATATTAATCAACAAAAAATAGTTGTTAATTCTATATTTTTTTAATGAATATGAATTAAATTTTCGTGCTTAGTTCTCACTATGATCTACATACGCTTTTCATCATGGGGATCACGTTTCTTGGTGCTAGATAAAATTTTGAATAAGTTTTCCCCATGACAAATTATGAAATATGAAAATAAGGATAATTCTCGCAGTTGGAATTCAAATTTTAATTCGTCAATGTGTATTTTTAATAGTGGGGTGAGAAGTACTTGCCGTTTCTCATTCTCCAACACAGAGAGTTCTCTCTCTCTCAAAATCTTCTTTTTTGTTTTTGTCCCTAATGAATATAGTTTTTTATTCAGAATAAAATTAAATGTTTTTACGTAAAAAAAAAGTTTACAGATATGCCATAAGCTATTTTTTAGATTCAAGACTTCAATTCTTCGAGTGATCTTATCCATGAAAAAAATAGTGTACTTTCTTATTTTAATTTGTTTCAAAGTAATCTAAATATAAGTGTTCCTTCATTTTACAAAATTAAAATATTAAAAATGTACTAAGATAGTGTCGGACAAGTGGTAGATACTTGGGCCCCTTAACCATTTAATCTTGAGTTAGATCCCGAGCGGTGCATATGGAGAACCATTTCTTAGGAGATGTCAATCCTTTAAATAGATCTCAGTTAAATCGAGGGGATTAATGTCTGCAGTTGCGCATAGATGATACATTTAGTTTACAAAAAAAATATAAAAATGTGTATATATATATATATGAATATAATATTTGAGAGTTTTCACAAAAAAAAAAAATTTGAGAGTTTAAAAAAAATATAATATTTGAAAAAGTTTGTACAAAAAGAAAACAAAAAAAATATAATATTTGAAAGAGTTTTTACAAAAAAAAATATTATAAAAATTCAATTATTGTTGTCAATGAGATTCGAACAACATATATTTGTTAGTAATTATAAGGTAATTTTCTCTACAAAAATAAAGGTAGTTTTTCATAAAATATTATAAAAATTCAATTATTGTTGCCAGTGGGATTCGAACAACATACCTTAAGCTAAAAACTCTGAATGACACATAAGCAAGAGAATCTCTAATTGAATGCCACATAAGCAATTATTATTGAGAATGCACGAGAAAGCTTAGTGGGAATCTCGTAATGTATATAATATAATAGAGATAAAGATAGAGATATGGACTTATATTTTTCTTTAGCTAGGTTTTTTTTAGGTCTTACAAACTATTTGAAAAACGAAAGTTAAAATAAAAGTTTTTGAAAAAAAAAGATAAACTGTTTAATAATTGTTGTTTTTTTAGCTTTAAAAGTATTTTATTTATATATTTTACTCATAAAAATTAAATAATTTTTTTTTCTATCAAAAGTTATTGAAAATATGTTTGATTTTTTTTTTTAACCAAACAAACTTAATGCATTTCATTAATGATCAAAGATGCAATACATGAAGGAATAATCTCAAATCTATGGAAACTAGACCAAGAATTGGCCCTCTAGCTAAAGTATGAGCAACCGAATTCACTTATCTTCTAACAAACTTAACTTCAAAGTTTGCACATGGTAACATAATAAGAATAATATCATTAAGGATTGAGAGAAACTATAAATTGCCTTGCCACTTTGTGCGAATGGAAAAATATGTTTGATTTAGTTTCTTCTTTTATTGAATAAAAAAATTTGAAATAAGTTAGTGTAGTTCTTCTGAGATTGGCTGCATCATAAGGCTAAAACAACTTGGTCAGAGTGACTTAACTGAAGCACCAATGCTAAAGTAATTAAGTCTAAACCACTTGTGCATATTGAAGATGTGCAGATGCAACATGTTGAACAAGATGTCCTAGAACATCTTGTCACTGGGTTCAGAGCATGTCAAGTCAACATGTCGAACAAGATGTCCTAAGACATGTGGGTAGGATATCTTGACCCAGTTCAGCTTAAAAGATAATGCTTATCCATTAAGCACGCGTGTTTGTTTAAATTTGAATAAAGCGCGAATCTTTAAGTAACAAGCTGAGATTAGGATTAATGATAAAGTTTGTTATTAATTCTAAGTGTTAGATACGATCGGATTCGTATTTAATTTGTGGATAAAGATTAATTCTTTTATCTTATGGAGTTTGTTTCAAAACAAGTTTGTTTTAAAACTAACTCCTATCGTAGTGCATCTGAAAGACTGAAGATTATCTGAAGACTTGCACGCCTATATAAAGGACTCAACATAGAGCTTAAAACTCAACCCACAATAACTGAAGATTGTGAGTCCAAAGCTTTGTGCCTATTGTGCAAAGCATTAGTGGTTCCTCGTATTGTTTTTTATACTTGGTAACTTTGAGTCGTTGAATGCTATCATTCAACTTAGTCTTTTAAACTGTAAAGTTTAAAGTTTCGTCACTTGGGATTAGTGATTAGAGGGAGTTGGGTAAGTTCTCATATTCAGGGGGAGTTAGCCCTTGAGTAAAAGATTACTATGATTAAGAAAAGGCATACATGCCAATAGGTGTTTGGTGTGGTTGTAAGACTAAGTATTAATTCAGAGTAGTAGTGTTCACTTCCTGGATTGGTATCCCCCAGAGTAGGGCTATTTGGCGCCGAACTGGGTTAACAAATCACTGGTGTTATTTATTGCTTTTAATTATTTACTTCAGTACTGCAATAAATCGTGATCCTCATAACCAGTTGTCGAACCGGTTGTCTAAGACATCTGTACTACAGACACATTGTCCTAGACATTGTGTACGACATCTGTCCTGCCAGAGAACAAAATTTCAATTGGCATCAGAGCAGGCACCCTAACCTGCTGGGTGAGCTCCAGGGAGATATATTTTGTTCAAGATGGACAAGAGAGGATCAATCAACAGATAACCAGTCTTGGATGGATCAAATTATGATTATTGGAAAGCAAGAATGATTGCCTTTCTCAAATCCATGGATCAAAAAGCATGGAGGGCAATTATCACTGGGTGGAATCATCCAATAGTCACAGCAGCAGATGGCTCCACAAGCCTAAAAGGAGTAGCAGATTGGAGTCCAGAAGAAGAAACTGAGGCCAGTGGCAACTCTAAAGCACTAAATGCTATCTTCAATGGTGTTGATGAAAACATATTGAAGCTAATCAACACATGTACAGAAGCCAAGCAAGCCTGGGAAATTCTTCAAACTGCTCATGAAGGAACTTCCAAGGTTAGAATGTCAAAACTACAGCTCCTCTCCACAAAATTTGAAAACCTGAAGATGGAAGATGATGAGACTATATCATAATTTAGCAACATAATTCGTGATATAGCTAACTCGTCTTTTGCTCTAGGAGAAAGAATACCTGAAGAAAAGCTGACAAGAAAAATCCTTAGATCACTACCTAAGAGATTTGACATGAAGGTAACGACGATTGAAGAATCTCAAGACTTGAGAACAATGAAGATGGATGAACTTATTGGCTCATTACAAGCCTTTGAGATGACCTTCAATGACAGATCAGAAAAGAAAGTCAAAAGCATAGCTTGTCAATCTAAAGATGACGCTGACGAACACAACCTATCCAGAGCCATAGCCCTCATAAGCAGCAACTTCAACAGATCCTTGGCAAAACTAGGAAACTACAAGAAGACAGATATCCCAGACATCCGGTCAGACATCAAGCCTCAGAGGAAAAACAGTGATCAGTGCAAGACGTGCCAAGAAAGTAGATGTTCCGAATGCAAAAGATATGGACATAACAGACATGAATGCCCTAATCACCTCAAAAAACTAAATGCATAACAAAAGAGGATCCTTACAAAAAACCCTCGCTATGGAACAAGGAAGAAGAAGCATGTGTGATACTACAACAGAGAAAACTCATAGATATTCTTCTTCAGAAGAGTAAAGAAGGACTAGTCAACACTGATCTCAAGGAGGAAATCTCTCTGCTTAATACAAAACTCACGGAGATTGCTCTATCAATAAAACTTCAGAGCAACAATCCTAATCCATCAAGGAAACAGAGAAAGGAGTACATGTCGAACCACATGTCCCACCATTCTGTTCAGAACCGAAGATCAACCAAAGACAAAATTCAATCTTGAAGGAGAAATAAGGTTTGTCATCACTGTGGGAAAGAAGGACACATAAGGACCTTTTATTTTGAACTATATGGGTTCCCCAAGTTTCATGAACAATTCTGGAACAGACACACAAGACAAGCAAATAACGCTCAAAGCAAGCTTACTTGTTTAATAGCCCATACATCACTTAGAGTATCGTCCAAAGATGATTGGTACTTTGATAGTGGATGTTCAAAGCACATGACTGGAGAAAAGGCCTATCTTCAAGAGATAAAAAATTATTCCAACAGCTATGTTACCTTCGGGGATGGAGCTAAAGGAAAAATAAAGGGGATAGGAAAGCTGAATGGACCTGAATTACCAAACCTTGATAATGTCCTCCTAGTAGAAGGACTTACTGCTAACTTGATAAGCATAAGTCAGCTATGTGACCAAGGATTAAGAGTCAGCTTCAACAACTCTGAATGCATTGTGACCAACAAAGATCAGGAAGTCATGAAAGGGTCAAGATCCAAAGATAACTGCTATCTATGGCAGTCTCAACACAAGAGTCAGGGCATCTCATGCATGATAACTAAGGAAGATGAGACCAAACTATGGCATCAAAAGTTGGGACATCTCAATCTTAAGAGCATGAGAAAACTCATCACAGAGGAAGCAATCAGAGGTTTGCCTAAACTCAAAATAGAAGAAGGTAAAATATGTGGAGAGTGTCAGATTGGGAAGCAAACCAAGATGCCACACAAGAAGGTTCAGCATATGGTCACCACAAGAAACCTAGAATTGCTTCATATGGATCTTATGGGACCTATGCAAGTTGAAAGCTTGAATGGCAAAAGATATGTTCTAGTATGCGTAGATGACTACTCAAGATACACATGGGTCAGATTTATCAGAGAAAAATCTGGTGCATTTGATGTGTTCAAGGAGTTGTGCTATCTCATTGAGAAAGAGCAGGGCAGTGAGGTAATCAGAATAAGAAGTGATCATGGGAAAGAATTTGAAAACTCAAAATTTTCAGAATTCTGTGCTACCAAAGGCATTGAACAAGAATTCTCAGCTCCTATCACACCACAACAAAACGGAGTGGTGGAAAGGAAAAATAGAACCTTGTAAGAATGCACTAGAGCCATGCTACACGCCCAGAAACTACCTTGTCACTTCTGGGCTGAAGCTATGCACACAGCATGTCACATTCACAACAGGGTGACTCTAAGAAAAGGGACAAAAGCAACTCTGTATGAATTATGGAAAGGAAGAAAGCCAACAGTCAAGTACTTCCATGTATTTGGAATTGTGTGCTATGTCCTAGTTGATCGAGAGCAAAGAAGAAAACTGGATCCCAAAAGTGCTGAAGGCATCTTTATGGGATATTCAGCAAACAGTAGAGCATACAGAGTATACAACAAACGCACCAAGACAATCATAGAATCCATCAATGTTGTGTTCAATGATACTCCTGAAGAACCACTCACTGTAGAAGAAGAAGAAGATAACTCTCCTCAGCCACTAAGTGATCAACCAAATGTCCCAGACAACATGCCAGACATTCCAACAAATGAGCCAAGTACTATATCTCCTAGGTTCAAGGGATCATCCACAAGATTTCTGAAGATGCATCCAGTTGACAACATCATAGGGAATCCAAATGAAGGAGTCATCACCAGATCCAGAGATCAAATTGCTAACTCATGCTTCATATCCTCAATTGAACCTAAAAATTTCAAAGAGGCATTAAGTGATGAGTTCTGGATCAATGCCATGCAAGAAGAATTGGAACAATTCACTAGGAATCAAGTATGGGAACTAGTTCCAAGACATGAAGAAATCAATGTGATAGGAACCAAATGGGTGTTCAAGAACAAGTCAGATGAGAATGGAACTGTTACAAGAAACAAAGCTCGTCTAGTTGCTCAAGGGTACACACAAGTAGAAGGGGTGGACTTTGATGAAACATTTGCACCAATTGCTAGGCTTGAATCTATAAGACTGCTACTAAGCATCTCGTGCACAATGAGGTTCAAACTTCATCAAATGGATGTTAAAAGTGCCTTTCTAAATGGATTCCTACATGAAGAAGTTTACGGAGAGCAACCCAGAACATGTTTACAAATTGAAAAAGGCTCTGGATGGATTAAAACAGGCACCAAGAGCATGGTACGAAAGATTGACTGAGTTTTTGATCAATAATGGGTATGTCAGAGGAGGTATAGACCAGACACTGTTTGTGAAGAAGAATCTAAAAGAGATTATGATCGCCCAAATCTATGTGGATGACATAGTCTTTGGAGGCACGTCAGACCAGATGGTGGAACAATTTGTTCAACATATGAGGTCTGAGTTTGAGATGAGTCTAGTAGGAGAACTAACCTACTTCCTTGGTCTTCAAGTCAAACAGTCAGAATACACTGTTTTCATATCTCAAAGCAAATATGCCAAAAGCATTGTGAAGAAGTTTGGACTAGAGAGTGCCACACAGAAAAGAACTCCAGCTGCTACTCACATCAAATTGAGTAAAGATGAGAATGGAGTTGATGTAGATCAATGCCTCTATAGAAGTATGATAGGGAGTCTTCTGTACCTAACTGCGAGTAGACCAGACATAGCCTTTGCAGTAGGAGTGTGTGCTCGATATCAAGCAAATCCAAAGACTAGTCACCTACTACAAGTGAAGAGAATCATCAAATATGTCAGTGGTACATGTATTTATGGAATGCTCTACTCATACAATGCAAGTCCTACTCTCGTTGGATATTGTGATGCAAATTGGGCTGGAAGTGCTGATGACAGAAAAAGCACCTTAGGAGGATGCTTCTTCTTTGGTGATAATCTCATCTCATGGTTCAGTAAGAAGCAAAACTGTGTGTCACTATCCACTGCTGAAGCTGAATACATAGCTGCAGGAAGTGGTTGTTCACAGTTACTCTGGATGAAGCAAATGTTGAGAGAATACAATGTCCAACAAGATGTCATGACACTATTCTGCGACAACGTCAGTGCCATCAACATATCAAAAAACCCTGTTCAACACAGCAGAACAAAACACATTGATATTCGCCACCACTTCATCAGAGAACTTGTTGAAAAGAAAGTGGTTACTCTGGAACACATAGCCACAGAAGAACAACTAGCAGATATCTTCACAAATCCTCTTGATGCAGTCCGATTCGAACGATTAAGGAGTGCATTAGGCGTCTGCATTCATGAAGGTCTGTAGATCACTACAGACCAAAAGGGCGTGCAACCATCAGAAGATCTAAAGCACGCCTCCAGCACGAGACAGAAACAAGACAACAATCCACCACTACCTGTCTCTTGTAAGTTTTGTGGTGTAACAGCCCAGGTACATGGGTTCGATTCCCAAGGAAGGCAACAACTCATTGATTAAGGAGTGCATTAGGCGTCTGCATTCATGAAGGTCTGTAGATCACTACAGACCAAAATGACGTGCAACCATCAGAAGATCTAAAGCACGCCTCCAGCACGAGACAGAAACAAGACAACAATCCACCACTACCTGTCTCTAGTAGCTCAATTGTTAGTGGGAATGGAATGAACAATGTACTTATCCCCAGGTACATGGGTTCGATTCCCACGGAAGGCAAAAACTCCAATAGTGAAGGGGGTTGAAGAAGATCGTGAGGTAATAGTGCCGGGAGCGCCGAAGGCCCGGGCTGTTACATAAAAAAGGCGCCTTTTTATGTAATGGTGCAGGATGTGGCAACATCATCTCATTGTCAAATCCTTTTTGAGCAGGAACAAAGTTTGATTGTAGAGTTTCTTTGCTATAAGTTTTCCCATAACCTACTCCAGTTGGATCATTGAGATGATTTCTGATGCTGAGGATTTCATTGAGTTTCTTCGTTCCAGTGCCCATCATCCTAACAGACTTAGTCATGCTTTCTAGATTTGATGATACAAGCTTGATTTCATCTTAAAGGCTGATTACTTTAGCTTGTAGCTCCTGTTTTTCATACTTGAGTTGCTCAATGTGATTTTTCTGCTCTACAACAGTTCTGCACACTTCTTCACTTTTGAGGTACAGTTCTTTGTACATAGACACTAGTTCTTCATAAGTGAATTCATCATCACATGAGTCATTGTCAGAAAAGCACACACCAGTCATTGCACTTACATGGTTTGCAGCCACATTCTCTAACTCATTATCAGTGTTCATCTGACCAAGTTACTGCTAAACCCTTCTTATGTTTCTTCAAATATGTGGCACATTCAGTTCTGACGTGACCATAGCCTTCACTGATGTTTGGCTGGATGTGCTGCACATTCCTCCTTGGTCTTCTATCCACTCTCTTCAGAATCTTGTTAAATTGTCTTCCAAGCAACACTAAGTCTTCTGAGAGATCTTCTCTGGTGTCAAGGTCATTATCAGCTTCCTTACTATTAGTGTTGGAGGTAAAGGCTATGTTTTTCCCTTTCTTCTCAACTTTATCACTGAAGTTCATCTCAAAGGTTTGAAGAGAGCCTACAACTTCTTCTATTTCAAGCTAGCAATGTCTTGAGCTTCTTCAATTGCTGTGACCTTCATGTCAAACCTCTTTGGTAGAGATCTAAGAATTTTCCTTACCAACTTCTCATCAGACAACCTTTTTCCCAAGGAATCAAAGGAGTTTGCTAGGTCAAGAATACTCATGTGAAAGTCATAGATGGTCTCTTCTTCCTTCATTCTGAGATTCTCTAATTTTGAGTGGAGAAGTTGAAGTCTTGAGCTTTTTACCTTGGAGGTCCCTTCATGGGTTGTCTTGAGTATCTCCCAAGCATCTTTGGCAACAGGTAATTGTTTGATGAGTCTGAACATGTTTTTGTCCACTCCTTTGAATAATGCATTTAAAGCTTTATTGTTGCCAAGAGCAAGTGTATCTTCTGCTGGAGTCCAATCTTCTTCTGGTTTGAGTACTTCTGTATCAACTCCATTAGCATCCTTGACTTTGGGATGTTCCCAATCTCTTAGCACTGCTTTCCAAGTTCTATTATCAATGGATTTCAAGAAAGCAGCCATGCGTGACTTCCAGTAGTCATAGTTAGTGCCATCCAGAAGAGGTGGTTTGCTGACCAAAGTCTCATCCTTGTCCATGGTTCCGGAAAGTATCTTCCCTGGAGCTCACCCTAAAACAGAATAGGGTGCCTGCTCTGATGCCAATTGAAATTCTGGTAGCAAGTCACAAATGTGCAGCATGATGTGGAGCACGTTAGGGTTATGATATACGATGTGGTGCCTAATATGCTAACATCATAAACATGCAATAACTTGATGAACAAGGAAAATAAAGTGCAGAAGATAAAGAACACAATGAGTTGTTAACCCAGTTCGGTGCAACTCACCTACGTCTGGGGGATACCAATCCAGGAATGAATCCACTATGATAATTCCAATTCAAAGCTAAACAATCCCAGTTTACAACTTATCACTTAGACACTACTCGTGCTAATCTACCTAGGTCCTCCCTAGATATGACAACCTCTGGTCACTTCCTATAACCTACATTGCAAACCACAAGGATTTAAATAACAAACTCAATGATGGAGACACACTCATAACCTAAAGAACCAACTCGTGCTTCAAAGCTTTGAGTGATTCAAAGTCCTATTCTTGTTTCAAACTAGAACCAAGAAAGGAACACAGCAACTCTGTGCTTAAAAGCTTAAGAGCTAAATACAACCCTAGTTCAAGTTTCAATGGAAACAAGAAATAAAGGGACAAAGACTTGAAATCCTAAAGACTATTTTCTAAGATATTAATTTTGATTTCGGTGAGTAAAACATGTCTACAGTCTTCCTTTATATAGAACGATATCTGATTAGCTGGCCATCGTAAATTCCAAGAAACAAACTCAATCTTTTATAAAGATATGTTTGTTTTAAATCTTTTTATATCTTCTAGTAACAAACCGGCCTTTTTAATCTTTTCTGAATCTTTTTCAATCTTTCAGCTCGTTCCTTGGCGCGCAAGCTAGCGTGGATGTGTTTGTTTCAAAACAAATCTTTTTCAAAGACCACACGCAAAATAATGAAAGCGCGTTATTTTAGGGCGTTCAGTTCAGGTCCCATATGTGTGCACATCAGTCACCACATCTGGACTAAAGGGTTATTTTAACAAATGAAGCCAACCCTAAAACAAAAACAACCTTACAGATTGAAAACACTAACAATACTTTTTCTAGAAATTAACACACAAATATGTTCCAGGATTTACTAGTTGATCCTTCTTGTAATAACTCTAACTAGCGTTTGTTTACCAAAATCAGTGTAAACACATGGCTGCTTCCTCTTTCTTTTGGGGGAAACAAAAACAAAATGGCAAAGCACTTGGAAATAGATTCGAAATAAGAGCCATAATAAAAGACTTAATAAATAAACTGTTGCTTACCTGCACTACAGTTTGCTTCGATTTCTTTGAATCAGTGGATGAAGTATCAGCACTGTTGTTTCTTTTTCGGCTCTAAAAAACTGTTCAGATAAGTTCGAATGTTAAATACACCTAAGTCGAAATCGAAGTAAAAATACTTTGAGAAAAGGAATTGATTGTTTACCTTTACTTCTTGAGCCCAGCCTCTGTCTTGATCTTCACTCCAGCAGGTTTCTTTACCCGAATTGAAACATTGGAAGATCCAGTGTCCTTCTTCGAAGTGGTAGCTTTACCTATGGAATCAATCATTGGTTAGTTATGAAGTATAAGAGGATAAAGAAATTCAAATGAAAAATAATAAGTCTTTACCTCGACCTGCAGCAACAACTTTCTTATCGATAGAAGGGACAATGAAACCACTCTCTAACATGGCCAGCATTTGGGTAGCATTTTCGATTGAGTGGCGGTTGTAATAATCATCCCACCAATTGCAGAATTTGTCGGTGCAGTAAAAAGAATTTTTGTATTCAAGTGGCCTAAAGCCATACTCATGCTCTGACAGCATCCTCAGGTACTTGTGATATAGTTTCTCTGACACTCCAATGCCCAAAACTATCCTGTCCGCCTTTTCGAACAAACTTTTGGGTCGCATTTGAGACAGTCCAAATTGTCTCGAAACACAATTGGGTAAATATCTCACTAAGCCTAATTGATTAGACTTAGCCCCAATTCTGGACGATAGCACTGTATGCTCAAGATAGGCCCTCCAGACTTCGTTCACTTCCTCTTTATTGTTTGGGTCAAATGCTGGGAAATCCTCAGTGAACCAAGCAGCACCATATTTACGCTCGAGGAAAGGGGCATGGCGTGGTAGAAACTTGTCAATAAAGTTTTTCATGTACTTCATGAAAAGTCTTTGGGTGTTTTGATCAAGAGATCTAGGGCTCAGTCGAACCAACCTTCCTCCTTCGACTAACCTCTCATCTACTTCTTTCTGATAGTCAGAAGGGACAATCAAACCCAGCTTAGTCTCAAATGTGGCATTCAGCCAAAGTTGTAGTAACCACATGGGCCTAGATACCACAAATGATAAGCCATCCTTTGAAGCTTTGATATCATCACTAGCATTGCCAATGGCTTTGTACAGAGTAGTTAGCAGCAAGAGTCCTAGTCCAAAGTCCCTGCCCTCATGGATTTGAATGGCCATAGGGATAAACATCCTAGCAACTTGGAGGGACTTCAAACAGAATACATATTGGGATAGCCATAAAGTCAGGAATGTAACGTGCTCCTCAACAGACACTTCCTCCCCATCATTCCCTTTGTTCTCAGCAATGAACTTAGAGAAAGCATTTTCCTTATACACTAATTCTATGTTTTTGCTAGTGTTGGTTGGGTCGAAAGTCTCACCATTAGGCCCAAGGCCTGTGATGGCAGCCACATCCAATAAGGTTGGGGTCATCATTCCACACCTAAATTGGAAAGTATTGGTGGATTTCTCATAAAAATGCATAGCAGCTATCAAAATTTCTGGTTTATATTTTGCTCCAGTTCGAGTAAATTGGATTAAAGGGTAGTTTCCATATCTTTCCCAAACTCCCTTATATTCCCAATCTACTCTGTTTAACCAGGGAATAAAGTCCCTATGAGCTATATAAGGGGCATATCGAAATAGTTTGTTGGGGTTTTTGAAATAACCAAAGTTATAAGGGTTTGTTTCGAAAATCCTGGGCCCATAGGTAACATGCATTTACCCTTTTCAATACATTTTCTGCGTTAGGGTAAGGACCACAAAAAGAGTAAATGTTCTTGTTAACAGAAAAATGGATCATTACCTGGGAAACCCAGATCTTCTTTTTCGCTTCATCTCCAATTGGTTCTGGAACCATTTCCTCGCCATTATCGTGCACGATGAACTCTCTCCATTTACCAGCAAAAGGTATCACTGTTGGTTGTTCGTCAGCCATTGATTGTTGTTTAAAGAAAACTTTCAAGAATTTGGGTAAAGGGTTTCTTTACTGAACCAGAGAAATGAAGTAAAGTTTTACTTATGGACTTTGAGAATCAGAGTGAAAATGGGAAGCTAAAACTGATTAATGGTTTAGAATTTCCAAATCACAAAGTAAAGAAGCAAGATTTCGCAAAAAGAAGAAGAAAGGTTTTTTACGGAGAAAGTGATGAACTTGGAAGTTGGTAAAAAGTGTTTCTTTGTTCTTGTGTTGCTATTTATAGGGAAAGGTGTCAGGAGTTTAAAATAAATCAAAAAGAAAATCAAAGTGTTTTCTCTTCAACTTCTAATCAATGACACGCCCTCCACTATGCCTAAAACCTAGGAGAAATGATCGATTGTGGGGATCAAGGTGGCAGTTACTGCTGAATGTGACATCTGCGCCGTCATTGGTAAGAGTGTAAGCACATGGGTTTAAAATGCATTTTTCTATTCTCGTTCGAATTGCTCGATCGAAACAGGCATTTTAGGGCCAATTTGTTAGCCCATTGGTGACAGGAATTTTACGGTATTTTTAGTAGTATTATTAGTAGTAAAATGACCAAGACATGCCCAAATAAGAAGGAAAACCTACAAAAGCAAGAAAAAGCATCAAGACAGAGTCCAAGATCCAAAAAGACAAGAAAAATCCCAAAAAGTGAAGAAAATCAGCATTCCATCGCAGCACGATGGCTCCCATCGTGCCACGACGGGAGCTGCTTGTTCGCCAATAAATCAAGAGCAATAAATCTGAAGAAAATCTTCTCATCGCAGCACGATGCATCATATCACAGCACGATGGAGTAACTTGGCGCCCAAGCTGATGAAATGCACATGATCAGTTATAAAAATAAACTGAATCTTCACATCACACTGCGATGAGCTTATCGCAGTACGATGCCTTGCTGAGGCCCATTACGAAAACTATAAATAGAGCCTCCCTTTCATTTTTTAAATCATTCAGAAATAGTAGAACACTCTCTACTATAAGGAGAGGTTCAGAGGAGCTCTATTGGGCATAGTTTTCTCCCCTTACGGGAAAACTAACTCAGCAAGGTATGTTTTCTTTAGGCTTTTGTATTTAGTTTATAATTTGTTTATTGTAATTTAAATATGTAGTCTTTATAATTTATGCCTTAGGTTGTGGTGGAGAAGATGAAATCCCCTATGAATATTTTGAGTATGTGATTGAGGCTAAGATATAATAAATGATATTTAAGGTATTATTTTTTTATTTACTTTCGCGCACTTTAATAACGTATCTCGTAATCTGGCCGGATAAGTGGGAACGCCCATAGAATTGATATCAGGTTTTGACTTGGTATAGTCTGGATCTCGTAGTAAATAATGCTAGGTGAATAGATACGGTAACATCCTGAACTAGTCGTGAACTGAGCGGTTAGAGGAGGAATCATGCACTAGGTGTGATCTGAGCACTTAGAAGATGAACAACCCGATACTAGGACCTAGAGGTTAATTGGTGAAGGTTATAATGGATGTTTATAAACAACTCACTTAGTAATTAGGGTATGTGACACATCGAGGTTAGGCTCTCGTAGGTACCTTAGTTGTTAATGTAGGGAAACTTTAATAGACATAGTGTAATAGTAAGGTATTACTACAACAAGGATAATTCACCGCCGAACATAATCGAAGTAACTATGTTATACACCGGTCATGCCAAATATGAAGAAGGGAGGGAGTCCAACCACCATACCTAGCCTCTATATTTCTTGAATCTATTTATTTATACATTCTGTCATTTATATTTCTGCAAAGCATTACGCTTATTTTATAAAAACCTTTTCAATAACCCCAAGCGAATGCAAATTATCACAAACTTAAATAACGCTAGTGAAGCTTCGGCACGATCCCTGTGGATACGAACTCATTCTATACACTAGAGTGTGAATTATTACTCGACGACAGACTGGTGCACATGCCAGACCCTAGTCAAGTTTTTGGCGCCGTTGCCGGGGATTGTGTTTACAAAGCCTTACTAGATTTATTTAAGTTTGTCAAAAAATTTCAAAAATACAAAAAAAAAAATTAAAAAATTAAAAAATCTTGATGATGATTGTGGATTTTGATCTGTGAAATTCTGGCTAAGGATAAGTCTTGGTATTTTAGCGATCCGTTGTGATCCACCTCACTTACCTGGGATTTTTCATGGTGACAAAGACACATGAGACAAACCAAAAATAGTTCCACAGAAAATATTTATCCCAGTGCTACTGAGGTATTTTGTTTAAAGTGCATACAAACAGGTACTCAAAGCACTAGGAAGGCTGGCAACAACAAATTAAAGACAACATTCTCACAGGAAAACTCTCAAAGTGATGAGAGACGGAGGACATTGTAAAAGAGAAAGCTGCAACAAAAATTCAATGGTCAGGAGGATCATTTGACTAAGAGCTTCCACAGGAAGTAAGTAAGTAAAAGGGCTGTTAACAGGAATGGTTCAGAAACACAGGAACCATTGGCGAAGATGACAAAGGAAAGAAATGCCATCAGGAAAGAAATAATTCAATCAGGAGGATCAATCTGTAAAATCACCTCTAAAGACCAATTTCTTCCTCAGGAAGAAAGCGCAAAAAAAGGAAAGACATGCATGAATACATGTTTGGGGGTAAGATCACTGCGTTCTATGACGCTGCACCGGTAAATTAGTCGCCAACCGGATAGTCGAGGATATGGTGAAACAGACCTGGTCCTGCCAAGGATGGCCAGTGCTTCAAGCTGGAACAAAGAAGCACAGATAGAGAGACATGCGAACCTATCCTCTATAATGGAGGAAATGCCTCAAGCTAATGAGAGGCTAAACAAGCGCTGCTTGGGAGGCAACCTAAGGAACAATTTACTGTTTTTTTTAATTTTTCGCAATTTTAAATTTTAATTTTAGTTTAGGAAAAATAAAAGTACCACAATTTCAAAGAAAGATCTAAAAAAATTAATTTTTGAGAAAAAAGTGGAAAAATCAAATATTTTGCAAAATCAAGCAGTCCATCGCAGCACGATGCAGCCCATCGTGCTACGATGAACAACGTTCCAATTTTCAAATAAAATGGACGTTCATCGCAGTACGATGTATCGTATCGTACTGCGATGTAAACAGAAAAATTTCAAATCCAACAACAAACTATCGCAGCACGACGCGATTCCATCGTGCTGCGATGGCTGAACGTTGCCTATAAATAAAGCACGAACTTTTCACTTTTTACATCAAATTTTCACGCCGTTACTCTGCTCAATTTTACCCAGAAACTTCACAACTCCATTACCTCTTAGAAAACTCCAAAACTCTTATTCTTCTTCTTCTACGCTTTCTAAACCTTCCATCAATCAAATTTCCCAACAAAAACCAAAACTTTTTTTATAAAAATCAAACCTTTTTTGCTTTCATCATCATCATGGCACCAAAACGATCCAGAGCATCAGGATCCACTTCACAGGCCACCCCTCCTCGCTTCTTGAGTAGTGTTACTACGAGGCAGTTTGGCCTTACTCAGGAGAAGGGGCTGGTTCAGGAGATCAGTATTGAGATCCCTGCTTTCGACTCGCTGCCACGAGTTCGGGAGATTCTTACAGGTTACAGATGGGTGCCCTTCAACAACATGTTGGGGGAGTGCAACAAGACCATCGTTTAGGAGTTTTACGCCAATGCTTTCACATTCGGCGCTGGAGATTACAGGTCTTACGTCCGGGGGGTTTATGTCAACTTCTCCCTGGCCGATATTGATTCTAATTTCGGATTCCTCCCTGAGGAGCAGTGCGGGGTCCAGACGAGGCGCGCTTCCTGGAAAGAGGGAGCCATTATCGACGCCGAGTCCGACCAGATCCGAGAAGCCCTGGCTATGCCAGGCTAGGACTGGCGCTACTCGAGACAGGGTGCCAGGCAGAGACTACAGGGTACGAGCATGTTGCCTCTGGCAAAGTTATGGGCCAAATGGTGGACCCACAACTTTGAGGCATGCTCGAACGAGACGGAGATCATCACTTCCAGGTGCTTGGGCATCTACACCATCTTGATGGGGGAGCCCATCTAGGTTGGAGATGTGATTGCGCGGAGCATCAAGCGCATGGTCACATCCTCAGAGGCCACCATTGGCCACCCCTTCGTCATCTCCCACCTTTGTGCCCAGGCTGGGGTACCAAAGGAGGATGATGACGAAATCATCGGACCAGAGATTCCCCTGGGAGCGCGGTTCCTTTTCCGAGCCCAGCAGGATTTTGAGAGAGCCCAGCAGGGGCAGCAGCCACAGCAGCCACAACCACCACAGCTGCAGCAGCAGGTACACCAGCCGCCAGCCAAGGAACACCAGTTCTCAGAGTATGAGCTGGGCATGGCGGCTACACAGTATGACATGCACGTCCTGATGGACTGGGGGTTACCCAGATACTCCCCCCACATGATGGACGCTGTTCAGGGATACAGAGCACATTATCCCCTGCCTTCCTACCGCCAGCAGTATCTGGAGCAGCAGGATTTGACCAGGCACTTCAACAGGCAGAACCAGAACTTGCTGCAGCATCAACAGCAAGTTCAGGACAGATGGGATCAGACAGCTGCTGAGGAGTTGGCAGCTGAGTTGGAGGTGGAGATGGACACTGATGATGAGGGCGGGCACTAGATCCGCAGTTTTTTAGTCTTTCTATTTATATACTTTTGTTTTTGTACTTTCTTTTTTATTATTATCTAAATGTACTTTGAATTTCCTGATTATCATTTTTCATCTATTTAACCCCTTATTCAAACTTATAAAAAATTAAATAACTGCTTGCTGTTTATTATCTAGTGCATGACTAACTGTTATAGGTAAGATTGCGGCGAAATAAGTTATAAATCTTGATGAGACGAATTTCACACCTTCATACAGAAAACCAAAGGTGATTGCTCCGAAGTGCGAAGTTCGGGAGACAGAGAGACGAGTGATGAAGCTGATGTCTGTGAGACAAGTGTTCAACTTCAGATACCTAAGCCATGTGAGGATTTGAGCCAAATATTTCCAAACGGTATTACCACTTTCTTTCGAATTACTATGAGAGTACCGTGCACTTGTTTATTTTCTAGAACTTGCTCTAATTCTCTGCTGACTGGTTAGTTTGATATTATATGCATTGAGGCAATTGTTTGTTATAACCCAGAGCCTTTTCAAGCCACCCTTTATATTATTATATCTTTTGCTAGCCAAATTTGAGCCGTAAAAAAATAATATCCCTTTTGTTTCGGTGACAAACCACGGCACAAGCCTATAGACCAGAAAAACAAAGAAATTACCCTCTTTGGAGTTAGGTAATAGTTCTCAAAGTCTTGGCAACAAAATAAGTTTGGGGTTGCTCATGGAACTAGCAACGTTTAAGTTTGGGGTGGGTATACGGAGAACTATCACTACAAAAAGAAAAAAAAATGAAAAAGACGGGAAATCATCAAAAATTCCCTTAAAAAATAGTCTATTAAAAAAAAAAAATGAAAAAGAAAGAGCCATAGGGCAAAAGAAAGAGCCAAAGCGCAAAAGAAAGAGCCAAAGGGCAAAGAAAGTGATAGAAAAGAACCACACAAAGACACATCCAGTTCTTATTTTCCGATACCAACACAAAAAGGCACCCTAAGGAACACAGGTTGCGCACACAAAAAGGAACAACAAAGTAGAACTTAACTCCAATGTTTACCCTACTATTCCCAAAAAATGTCCTACCTTGACCTAAGCCACGTTATAACCCTGAAAAGACCTCCAATAATGCATGAGTATTAAATTTTGACCGGTTGCTTAAAGTTCTTGCAAGCCTATGGTAAAATGGCAGGTTGTACGATGATTGAGAGATAACCCTTTCAATTAAATGAGCGAAAAAACACAAATGTGAGAGAGAGAAAAGTTGGACATGGACTCTTGCGGGCATTTGTCCGATTTGCTACTATTGACGTCTCCTGAGCCTAGCAGGACTGAGCATGATCGCGGCGGTAAGATAATCAGCGGTACCATTGCTGAAATATAAAAAAGTTTGTGAAATTCCTATCATCTTTATTTATCTCTTGTTTTTCTAACGATCTTGTCTGACAGCATGTTACTTGAGGACAAGCAACTGTTCAAGTTTGGGGTTGTGATGACAGGAATTTCTACGGTATTTTTAGTAGTATTATTAGTAGTAAAATGACCAAGACAGACCCAAATACGAAGGAAAACCTACAAAAGCAAGAAAAAGCATCAAGACATAGTCCAAGATGCAAAAAGACAAGAAAAAGCCCAAAAAGTGAAGAAAATCAGCATTCCATCGCAGCACGATGGCTCCCATCGTGCCACGACGGGAGCTGCTTGTTCGCCAAGAAATCAAGAGCAATAAATCTGAAGAAAATCTTCTCATCGCAGCACGATGCATCATATCGCAGCATGATGGAGTAACTTGGCACCCAAGCTGATGAATTGCACATGATCAGTTATAAAAATAAACTGAATCTTCACATCGCACTGCGATGAGCTTATCGCAGTGCGATGCCTTGCTGAGGCCCATTACGAAAACTATAAATAGAGCCTCCCTTTCATTGTTTAAATCATTCAGAAATAGTAGAACACTCTCTACTATAAGGAGAGGTTCAGAGGAGCTCTATTGGGCATAGTTTTCTCCCCTTACGGGAAAACTAACTCAGCAAGGTATAATTTCTTTATTGTAATTTAAATATGTAGTCTTTATTATTTATGCCTTAGGTTGTGGTGGAGAAGATGAACTCCCCAATGAATATTTGGAGTCTGTGATTGAGTCTAAGTTATAATAAATGATATTTAGTAATTGTGTTTGTTATTTACTTTCGCGCACTTTAATAACGTATCTCGTAATCTGGCCTGATAAGCGGGAACGCCCATAGAATTGATATCATGTTTTGACTTGGTATAGTCCGGATCTCGTAGTAAATAATGCTAGGTGAATAGATACGGTAACATCCTGAACTATGAAGAATGGAGAGAGTCTAACCACCATGCCTAGCCTCTATATTTCTTGAATCTATTATATTTATACATTCTGCATTTATATTTCTGCAAAGCATTACGCTATTTTTATAAAACCTTTTCCAAAAACCAAAGCGAATGCAAACTATCACAAACTTAAATAAAGCTAGTGAAGCTTCGGCACGATCCCTGTGGATACGAACTCATTCTATACACTAGAGTGTGAATTATTACTCGAAGACAGACTGGTGCACTAGAGTGTGATTTAAACAATGACAGGGAGGCTCTATTTATTGTTTTCATAATGGGCCTCAGCAAGGCATCGTACTGCGATAGCCCCATCGCAGTACGATGTGAAGATTCAGTTTAATTTTATAACTGATCCTGTGCATTTCATCAGCTTGGTCGCCAAGTTACTCCATCGTACTGCGTTGTGATGCATCGTACTGCGATGAGAGATTTTATTCAGATTTATTTCTTCTGTTTTCTTGGCAAACAAGCAGCTTCCATCGTGGCACGATGGAAGTCATTGTGCTGCGATGGAATACTCAATTTCTTCACTTTTTGGGCTTTTTCTTGTCTTTTGGCATCTTGGACCTTGTCTTGATGCTTTTTCCTGCTTTTGTAGGTTTTCCTTCGTATTTGGGTCTGTCTTGGTCATTTTACTACTAATAATTATACTAAAAATACCATAGAAATTCCTGTCATCAAATACGTTATTAAAGTGCAAGAAAGTAAATACTGAATATCAGTTATTATAACTTTGACTCAATCACAGACTCCAAATATTCATAGATCAGTTCATCTTCTCCACCACAACCTAAGGCATCGATACAAAAGACTACATATTTAAATTACAAAAGAATTATAACCTAAAACATAAAAGCCTAAAGAAAACATACCTTGCTGAGTTAGTTTTCCCGTAAAGGGAGAAAACTATGCCCTTTAGAGCTCCTCCGAACCTCTCCTTATAGTAGAGAATGTTCTACTATTTCTGAATGATTTAAACAATGAAAGGAGAGCTCTATTTATAGTTTTCGTCATGGGCCTCAGCAAAGCATCGTACTGCGATGGATCCATCATAGTGCGATGTGAAGATTCAGTTAAATTTTATAACTGATCCTGTGCATTTCATCAGCTTGGTCGCCAAGTAAAGTCATCGTGCTGCGATATGGTGCATCGTGATGCGATGAACATATATTTTGCAGATTTATTTCTTCTGTTTTCTTGGCCAGCAAGCAGCTACCATCGTGGTACGATGGGAGTCATCGTGCTACGATGGAATGCTCATTTTCTTCACTTTTTGGGCTTTTTCTTGTCTTTTTGTTTTCTGGACTTTGTCTTGATGCTTTTGTTGGATTCTGTAGGTTTTCCTTCGTATTTGGGCCTGTCTTGGTCATTTTATTACTAAATATACTACCTAAAATAATATAGAAATTCCTGTCATCAGTAACCCATATCATAATCCATCTGAATATCGGAGT
Organism: Trifolium repens; assembly: GCA_030408175.1. NCBI lineage: Eukaryota > Viridiplantae > Streptophyta > Magnoliopsida > Fabales > Fabaceae > Trifolium > Trifolium repens. Next base: position 30,517,885 of record CP125845.1, on the reverse strand, counting down.
CTTGCATGTGCGTTGCAATATTTAACTTTCACACGACCTGATATCGCCTATGCCATCCAACAAGTGTGTTTCTTTATGCATGATCCCCACACACAACATATGACTGCCTTTAAGCGAATTATTAGGTACATTAAGGGTACCATTCACCATGGTCTACATCTTTCTCCTTCTCTAGTTGATACTCTCACCTCATATACAGATGCTGACTGGGGAGGATGCCTAGTTACTCGAAGGCCTACTTCCGGATATTGTGTCTATCTTGGGGATAATTTGGCCTCTTGGTCTGCAAAACGACAATCAACCTTATCTCGCTCTAGTGCTAAAGCAGAATATTGTGGTGCTGCTAATGTTGTTGCTGAATCTTGTTGGATTCGAAACTTACTGTTAGAACTCTAGTGTCCGATCATGAAAGCCACTCTTGTCTATTGTTACAATTTTAGTGCTGTTTACTTGTAAGGTAATCCTATCCAACATGAACGCACAAAACACATTGAAATTGATATCCATTTTGTGTGAGAAAAATTTGCTAAAGGTCAAGTACGTGTCCTACATGTCCCATCTCGCTATCAAATAGCTGACATTTTCACCAAGGGCCTTCCGCTGCAATTATTTAAGGGTTTCAGAGATAGCCTCAACATTCGTCAACCTCTCATTTCGACTACAGGGGCGTATTAGAATATAAAATATTCATTGTATCAATTATAAAGTAATTGTATCTTCTATATTTAGTTAGAGAATAATTAGGCCCATTTCATTATCATTGTATAAATACACATCATTGTAAAATGAAATATCGGGGGAATATAATTCTATTAGTAACATTTAACATGACTTTATAACCACTCTTGACACTATAACAACCATTAGTGTTCTCCACCCAAACTAAAGTATCATTCTCCACTATGCTTAAAAGATGAATTTCAAGAATACTATTCGCTATATGCATTGGAAAAATAGACTCAATTTTGCCCCTATCACACACATGTGTCTTCGGAATCATAAGATCACTCACACTTAAATTATACACACCTTGCGTTTGTGGTGAGGGAATCCAAGCTCCATCATTACTTCTCAACCAAGGATCATTCATGACACGAATATTATCACCGCTTCCAATACTCCACCTACAACCATGCATAAGAATTTAGCGAGCTTTCCAAATACCTCTCCAAGCATAACTCGGATTATGGCCAATTTTTGCATCAAAAGGAGAGGAATTTGGAAAGTACCTTGCTTTGTAGAATTTGGTCACAAGAGAATGAGGTTTTGTCAAAATATTCCATCATTGCTTAGCGATCATTGCCAAGTTGAAAGCTTGTAAATCACGGAATCCCATGCCTCCTTGGTTCTTTGGTTGTGTCATCCGGTCCCAAACTAACCATCATATTCCTTTGTTGTTAGCCCTACCTCCCAAGTGAAGACTAAGTTAGAACTTAAAATAGTGTGTTGGAGAATATGTATTCAGAATTTCTTTTAGTAATGATAGGCCTGCATTGATTATTTAAAATATGGTTTAAAAGAGGGACTTGGTTAACATAAACATCTTCCTTAAATCAGTTACTCCAGTACCTATGTAGTTACTCAATTCAAATTATGTGGACTTATTAGTGGACTAACGCTGATTGAATTTAGTATGGCATGAATTTAGTATCAGGTTCTAAAGAAGAGTTGGACTTATTTGATGTTAAATTAATTTGGTGTTTAGTTTAAGTGGTGTTGAATTTATTTGTTGTCGAGTTTCTTTAAAAACTAAATATTGTAGTTGTGTCGAATTATGATGTTGAGTTATAGTATTATAACGATGTAGTCAGATATGATAATATGTAGTAATATTGTAGTTAGATATGACAATGAAGTAGTAATAATGTAGCCAGATATGACAATGAAGAAGTAATAATATAGCCAGATATGACGATGATGGAATAATATTGTAGCCAAAATGGCAATGATGTAGTAACAATGTAGCCAGATATGGCAATGAAGTAGCAATGGTGTAGTAATGATGTAGTTAGCTACGATGTAGCAATGAAGTAGTAATATTTAATACTAATGAAGTTGTTAATGATGTTGGGATAGTGGTTACATTTATGAGTCGTGTTTGCGTATGTGTCTCATCGTCCCAAAGGATGATATATTGTGTGTATGTTTTCCCTATTCTTATGTGTTAATACATTGATGTCTTGTGTGAATGTATTCTCATCCCTTGCTTTTTATCTTGTTTGGCTTGGCCCTGCGATTGTGAAATCGCAGTATTTACAGGGTGTAGAGTTTCGAGTTCGAGTCAAAGGAATTCCGCTCTAATTGGGAAGAAGTCTTAGAGTATAGGATGTTTTGCTACTTTATTTTAAATACTAATATATTTTATAGAAAGGAAGTCGCCATGTTTTGCCTTTACAATAATTTTTAATAATTTTGATATTGTGTCCAATTTTCTAGTTCTTTTATCCGCTATGTGATGTCTCTTAAAATGAATTTTCAAAAAAGCATCTTAAAAATTTGATTATTATTAGTGTCGGATTCGAAGCGTTACACACTCTCTCTTATTCTGTATAATAATCACTAATATTAATATAATTAAGCTTAAATTACAAAAACATTCTCACCCTTTCTGATTCTATCGGTTGGTATATATGATTATTGAATAGTACTAAAAGCAATGTCATAATAATAGTGCCTCATGATCTCATATAAAGTTAAATTAAATAGTAGTGTTTCATTGATATTGGAAATTTATGGACCTGAATATGTTATAGGTGCTAATTTCACTACATTTTTTCAAATAAAAAACAAAAAATTCTTCAATTGTATATTATTTTTAAAAAACAAGCATGCTATAATATTGAAAGGTTGGAATCAAGCAATAAAACGTGTGTTTTTAATCAAAATTAATAGTAGGTGATAATAAAGAGAAACGTTTTGTAAAAATAAAATAAAGAGAAAATGTGAGTAATTATGTATAAAATAAAAAGATGTGTGCTCTTCATCTTTACTATCATTCATGAAAATGAAAGTGGTAAAGCAAATTTTAACTAATAAATTGGTCGGTTACATTAGTACATAAATAATAATTATATAGAAAATAAAATGATGCGTGCTCCTTCATCTATAGTATTGTTCTTTTCTTAAAAAAATTACAAAAGGCTTTTCAAACTCTACTGAAACATTGTCGTCATCTCTTTTAATAAATCATGAAATATAAAAAAAATAATGCATTACATAATGTATAGAGTATCAATTTAATATTTAGTGTAACACCCGTATTTATTTATGTTATTTTTAATTAGAGTTAATTAGCCTTTTTATAGTATTTTATGATGAGTTAGTACACTACTAAAAAAGTCGCGTTTAACAACCGATTTGGCGACCGATTTTAATCAAAAATCGGTCGCTAATCATATTAGCGACCGATATAGCGACCGATTTAAAGAAGTAGCTAAAGCCTTGGTCGCTGATCTGTAGTAACCAAATTAGCGACCGATTTCTTAGCAACTGAATTAGCGACTGATTTCAGCAACCGAAATAGCAACCAACCTTAGCGACCGGTTTAGAGACTGAATTCAAAGAATAGTATAGAGACAGATTGTTCGACGCATTGTACGACGCTATAGCAACTGATTTAGTGACCAATTTATTTAATTTTAAAACAAATCGGTCGCTAATTCGGTTGCTAATTTGGATTATTTTTAAAAAAAAAAAATTGTAGCAGATGTAATACATATATATATATATACACACACACACACACATAAATATAACAAAATACATTAGTAAATTAAATTCTTATAAAGATATGCTTAATCAAAGATTATATAGAAAATAAATCTTCAATAGGAAATAAATTAAAGCTTGTAGTATCAGCTAACTTAGCATAATATTAAACAAGACTTTAACTAATGATTTTTCTTCAAAGTCAGTATTACCAAAAAAAATTCCTATAGAAAATAAATTAAAGCTTCGGTTCATAAAGGTTTTACATCATGTATCATACTAGAAGCCTCTAACGGCTTTACATCATGTATCATACTAGAAGCCTCTAATCCACATGCTCCATGATATACATTCCTGGTACTATGACTACACTTACCTGCACAAAAGTTGAGACATACAACAGTTAATTTTTAATCAATAGTCTATAAAAAAAGAGCCCCAAAACACACTAGAAGAAAAAGCCCCACATCAAGACTTCTGGACAATAGATGTATACAAATTCTCTTTCACCATAATCACAACCCTCACATGGAACGGAACAGTGGAAAACAATGTTCATTATATAGAAGTGTAGAACAGAATTGAAAGACTTACTTCATGTGACAATTTGTTACAGCTAGTAATTTTTTTTGTAGTGTCTAAAGAACAAAAAAGATCAGGCTTCAAACTTCCAAGTTGCACTCTGTCATAGTCACTATGCTCTTGGTTCTACATCTACCCATTCTTTCTAGAAACCTCTAAAATATCTGATAATACTGAATATAAGAACATACTTAAGGTACGTAGAAGAATTTTCGGAAAAAAAAGAGTTATTAAATATGATTTAAAGGAAACATTTATTAAATATGATTTAAAGAGTGCTGGCATGACATCTATACTAGGCTCAAGACACAGATAATAATTTCTCTTAGGCTCTTTTATAGTCTTTTGCTTAAGCTTCCAAGGCAAATTGTGTCCTCTTATGTGTAGCTGTAGGTTTTGCTCTCTTTAAAATCCTTTGTTGCATACCTCATGTAACATCCCGGGCCCTTTTCTACGTATATAGTAGGCCACCCCGGCGCTGTACATCACGATCTTCTCCACCCCCCTCTCTAGTGGAGTTTTTGCCTTCCGTGGGAATCGAACCATGTACGATGGGGATAAGTACATGTTCAATCCATTCCCACTACCAATTGAGCTATCCAAATTGTAACACGCTAACCCAGTTATACGCTAAAATTTAAATTTAAATAAAACATACAAGCATGGCAAGGTGCTACATCAAATAAAACTCATGAACATGCATACACTTTCATTTTATATCGCAACGGAAGCATAATAATAACAATAGGCTTAAGTCATGATATGCATAAACATCATCAATTACAACTTAAATAAGGTTTTGTAAACCAAACCTATTCAAAACATCCATAATCTTCAAAATATAATAATAGCAAGGTCTAAGATAAATTCACACAAACATAGTTTAATTAATACAACCCAAAGACTAGTGCCACAATGTATCAGAGCAAACCGTAGACATGCTAGACAACTAGGGGTCTCTTACACTTACTTCTTCTTACTAAACTAATAAGCCACGAACAAGCTAATCCACCAATGCTAATCCTCAACTTGAGAACCTGGTCTCAAACCATTCACATACACAAAATAGAGAGTTAGCTACAATCCAAGATTATAATAATAAGCATAAGATACACTTACATTATAAAAATAACATGGTTATGACTAGACAACAATCTTGTCTAGTTACATGCATCTCAAAGCATAATGAATATAGAAAAGTCATATTCATGAATTAAACATCCAACCAAGCATTATAATTAAGCATATTCAACAATTAAAATAGCACATCACATCACTTAACAATTATCAATTAGAATGCACAAATTCCTAATGCATCTAATGCCATCATCAATGATATGTCACCCTAGACACATCTATATGCATGTGGTACCCTCAACACATTTTAGGATAGAATTATATCCAATTTTGTCTCAAGTCAGTTTTAAGTCATGGGGGACTTCGTCTCAAGCCAGTTTTAAGTCATGGGGGACTTTATGAATGCATGAATGTACATATACAACTTATGATGATACTCTTACACAATTCAACTAATGAATATTAGGGTATCTCAACCTAATAATTCCATCTCAAGATCTCATCAACATCTCAACACATCATCATCATAGTTATACGTACAAGCACACAAATCACATAGAAAATGTCATATCATCTCAGTTCATCTTCATCAACATAGTCTCATTTAATTAGACATATCAATTTTTTACTTAACACATTAAGTAACATTAAAATTGGGTAAACATCAATAACTAAACAGAATCTCAGAAAACGAACTCCGGAATTGGATTCTACGCGAAAAATTATTGAAAATAGGTTCCGGGTGCATAAGTCAACAAAAAGTCAACCAAAGTCAAAGTCAACCCTGTTGACTGGCCATTACGTTCGCGCAAGCGAGCTAATTTCGCGCAGGCGAAATTGGCAGATTCTTCCAGCAGAATTTTGCAGGTTGATCTGTTTCACCAAATCGGCCATAACTCGGGCTACGTTGATCCAAATGCGATGTGTGAACATGCGTTGGAAAGCTAAGAACGAGACCTACAACTTTCATGTTTAACAAAAATTCCAATTTCTTCAGATTTTCTAAAATGACAGTTTTTCTTACACAATACTTTGATTTTCCAAATTACAAGTTGAAACCCATTAACTCAAAGGTTCTTAAATCATTAACCAATGCATAGAAACACATAAATAAAGCAACTTTAATCATTTATAATCATCCCAAGCATAGAAGTACAATATTCAACTCAAATAAACATCATTTCATACTTGAATTTATAAATTTCTCACACAAACTCATAAACCCTTTTTTTTTCAAAAACCCATTCTTATGATTCATCAATTGAAACATAAGGTTATGGTTTTGATCATGCAAAATCAATCAAGAATCATATAGAAACATATAAACACATCTCATATCATCAATTAACAACAAGAAATCACATTCCCTAAAACCCCAATTCCCACCAAGAGATGAGAGAGATTGGGAATGGAGAATAGACATCTCCTCTCTCTTGATTCATCTCAAATTGAATTCATAGCTACTCTCTTACCTCTTAATTGATGATTTCTTTAGTCCTCCTCTTCACCTCTACTTCCACCTTCTTCTATTCTCTTCTTTTCACTTTTCTCTTTCTACCTCTTTCTTTCTCTATTCTTAGAAAAATGAAGTTATGACTAACACTCCTCTACTCCTCCCCACTCTAACCTAATAGCCAAATGTCTAAAATACCCTCTCATTAATTCTAGGCCCAATAACTAAGCCCAACCCTTTTCCTATCTCATAACATTACTTAACTCACTTAAATAATGATTCACTACTATTTCCTATTTTGGACAACTACTCACAATTAATTAATTAACCCAATTATAAAATACTATAAAAAGCTAATAAATTCTAATTAATTAAAAACGGGTGTTACAACTCTACCCTCCTTAAAGAATTTTCGTCCTCGAAAATTTACCTGAAAATAACTCCGGATAAGAACTCCTCATCTTGCTTTCTAGTTCCCAAGTAGCATTCTCGCGCGCGGGTCCTCCCCAAATAACCTTTACGGACGCTATCTCCTTATTCCTTAGCTTCTTTACCTCTCCCCCTTCAATCCTCAAAGGCATAGCTTCAACCGTCAAATTGTCCCTTACTTGAACATCATCCGACTCAATCACATGTGAAGGATCCGATACATACTTTCTCAATTGAGACACGTGAAACACATCATGAAGGTTCGATAATGATGGTGGCAAGGCAATCCTATATGCCACACTCCCTACCCTTTTCAAAATTTGGTAAGGTCCGACAAACTTAGATGTTAACTTTCTAGACTTCAATGCACGACCAATACCGGTGGTTGAAGTAACTCTCAAAAACACATGGTCTCCCTCTTGAAATTCTACATCCTTCCTTTTCTTATCATGATAACTCTTTTGTCTACTTTGAGTCACCTTCATTTTCTGTTGAATCATCTTAATCTTTTAGGTCGTTTCTTGCACAATTTCCGGTCCAAGGACTACCTTCTCCCCCGATTCATACCAACACAACGGTGTTCGACACCTCCTTCCATACAAAGCCTCAAACGGTGCCATACCAATACTTGAATGAAAACTATTGTTGTAGGTAAATTCAATTAAAGACAACCATTCATCCCAACTACCTCCATTTTCCAAAACACATGCTCTTAGCAAATCCTCTAACGATTGAATTGTCCTTTCCGATTGTCCATCCGTTTGGGGATGATAAGCGGAACTCATTCTCAACTTAGTTCCAACCGCTTCTTGCAAACTTTCCCAAAATCTTGAAGTGAATCTTGGATCTCTATCCGACACAATACTTGAAGGAATACCATGAAGCTTTACAATTTGCTCAACATAAATTTCCGCCAACTTAGGTACCAAAGTTCCCGTCTTAAAAGCAATAAAATATGCGGACTTGGTCAATCTATCCACAATCACCCAAATAGAATCATTTCCTTTCCTAGTCTTAGGCAATCCACTCACAAAATCCATAGCAATACTATCCCATTTCCACTCGGGTACAAACATAGGTTGCAACAAACCGGACGGCTTTTGATGCTCTACTTTAGACTTTTGACAAACCAAACACGCATACACAAATTCCGCAACTTCTTTCTTCATTTTAGGCCACCAAAACAATTTCTTAAGATCTTGATACATTTTAGTAGCTCCCGGGTGAATACTCAAACCACTACGATGTCCTTCCTCGAGAATACTCTTCTTAATTTCCGGAACGTCGGGCACACAAACTCTTCCACGGAATCTTATCACACCAAACTCATCTATGTTGAAACCCACTTGTTCTCCTTGTTTCTTTGGTGTCAACCGATCAACCAAACTCAAATCCTCTTTTTGACATCTCTTCACATCTTCAAGAAAATCATTAGTCAACTTCAACATTTCCAATTTCACACTTCTTGGAGTTGTTTCACAAACCAAACTCAAATCTCTAAACTCTTCAATTAAATCCAACTCTTTCATCATAAGTGAAGACATGTGCAAGGACTTTCTACTCAAAGCATCGGCCACCACATTAGCTTTTCCCGGATGATAACTTAACTCAAAATCATAATCCTTCAAGAATTCTAGCCATCTTCTTTGTCTCATATTCAACTCCTTTTGGTCAAACAAATACTTCAAACTCTTGTGATCACTAAACACTTCAAATCTTGAACCATACAAATAATGTCGCCATACTTTCAACACAAACACAACCGCCGCTAACTCAAGATCATGGGTAGGATAATTCTTCTCATGTACCTTCAATTGTCTTGATGCATAAGCTACGACTTTCCCTTTTTGCATAAGTACACCTCCAAGTCCCATTTTTGAGGCATCACAATACACCACAAAAGATTCTTTTGCATCGGGTAAAATCAACACGGGTGCGGTAGTTAACCTCTTCTTAAGCTCTTGAAAACTTCTCTCACAATCACCATCCCACACAAAAGCTTGATCCTTTCTAGTCAACTTAGTCAAAGGCAAGGCTAACTTTGAAAATCCTTCACTGAATCTCCTATAATAACCGGCCAAACCAAGAAAACTTCTTATCTCCGTAACGGACTCCGGTGTTCCCCATTGTAACACGGCATCAACCTTAGCGGGGTCAACGGCTATACCTCCATTAGAAATCACATGACCAAGAAAACATACTTCCTTCAACCAAAACTCACACTTAGACAACTTTGCATAAAGCTTCTTTTCTCGCAACGTCTCTAACACAATTCTTAGGTGCTCGGCATGTTTCTCTTCGGTCTTCGAATAAATCAAAATATCATCGATAAACACCACCACAAAACGATCCAAGTATGAATGAAAGATCCTATTCATATATTCCATAAATACACCGGGTGCATTAGTCACACCAAAAGGCATCACCGCATACTCATAGTGACCATACCGAGTTCTAAATGCCGTCTTCGGTATATCTTCCGCCTTAACTCGAATTTGGTGATATCCCGACCTCAAATCAATCTTGCTAAACACACATGCACCCACTAATTGGTCCATCAAATCGTCGATCCTTGGTAGTGGATATTTATTCTTGATAGTCACTTTGTTCAATTGCCGATAATCGATGCACAAACGCATAGTTCCCTCTTTCTTCTTTACTAACAAAACCGGTGCTCCCCAAGGAGACACGCTCGGTCGGATAAACTTCTTCTCAAGTAACTCTTCAAGCTGTTTCTTTAATTCACCTAACTCTGACGCCGACATCCTATATGGTGCCATAGATACTGGACTTGTACCGGGTACCAAGTCAATAGTAAATTCTACTTCTCTTTCTGGAGGCACATCTGACACATCTTCTGGAAACACATCTGAGAACTCTTGCACAACCGGTAGCTCATTGATTCTAACTTCACCTTCAAGTTTCAAAGATGCAAACATAGCAAACAGCTCTCCATGTTCTCTCAAGGATTCCTTAACTTCCTTCCCACTCATCAACTTAGGATCCTCTTCCAACTTCGGAAATACAACCGTCTTCTCACAACAATTAATATGAACTCGATTAAAGATTAACCAGTTCATACCAAAAATCACATCTATACCACTAAGTGGAATGCATACTAAGTCCATGCCCAAAGATCTGCCAAACACTGTTACGGGACATTTAAGACAAACTAATTGAGTAGTCACAGAACCACTAGCAGGAGTTTCTATTTCCATACAACCAGACATTTCAGACACAGGAATATTAAGACGCTTCATGCATTTAAAAGATATAAAAGAATGTGTTGCTCCGGTATCAACAATCGCAATTAAAGGAGTGTCGTAGATGAAACACGTACCTCTAATGAGATTATCCACTTGATCCGCTCCGTCTCCACTCAAAGCAAACACCTTCCCAACCGCCTTCTTCGGCTTCTTGCACTCCGGACTCTTGTGACCTTCTTCACCACAATTGAAGCAAGAGATTTTCTTCTTGCACACATCGGATTTGTGTCCATACCCTCCACACTTGAAGCATCTATCTCCCTTTGAGCACTCAATAGCATGATGGCCAAATGCTCCACACTTAAAGCATTTGTCATTACCATTCTTCCCCTTTCCACCACTTCCTCCAACCTTGTTCTTTCCTTTCCCATCATACGGCTTGCTACGGTCTTGACCCTTTGCTCTCTTCTCATTTGCCGCCTTGTAGTAGTTCACCTTAGCTTTCCCATCCAAATCACAAATGTTGCTTTTATTCACCAAGTTAGCGAAATTCCTTATCTCCAAAATGCCAACCAATTGCTTGAGATCTGGACGCAAACCACTTTTGAATTTCACACACTTATCCTCTTCCGCCTCCACGGTGTTGTAATGAGGACAAAAGCGGCATAAGTCTTCAAACTTGGTTGCATACTCCGCAACCGATAGATTTCCTTGCTTGAGCTCCATGAACTCCACCACCTTTCGGTTTCTCATGTCCGTTGGAAAGTACTTTGTCAAAAACTCCCTCTTAAAGATGTCCCAAGTAATGATGGTTCCTCCTTGGCCCAACCTCTGACACGCGTTCTTCCACCAATAACCCGCATCCTCATGCAACATATAACTTCCCAAAGTTACTTTTTGAACTTCCGAACACCTCATTGCTCCGAAAATTCTTTCCATACCATCTAACCATTTTTGAGCTCCTTCGGGATCATGACCTCCCTTGAATTCTTGTGGATTGTTCTTGAGAAATCTTTCCAATCTCAACTCGTCTTCATTCCCCATACGATTCTCTTGTGCAACTCTTTCGGCCATCCTAGCCGCCGCATCTTGTGTTAAAGCATTAGCCATTAAGGTTATCGCATCCGCCATAGCTCTTTGCGCCATCACCTAAACAACCAACCAAAAGAAATCCAACCTCACGTTAGACTAAAGGTACTAAAAGTGTTTTACTACACTCATGAACCTATGGGTATACTAACCTACTTGATCCGATATGGACCGACCTTGCTCTGATACCAAATTGTAACACGCTAACCCACTTATACGCTAAAATTTAAATTTAAATAAAACATACAAGCATGACAAGGTGCTACATCAAATAAAACTCATGAACATGCATACACTTTCATTTTATATCGTAAGGGAAGCATAATAATAACAATAGGCTTAAGTCATGATATGCATAAACATCATCAATTACAACTTAAATAAGGTTTTGTAAACCAAACCTATTCAAAACATCCATAATCTTCAAAATATAATAATAGCAAGGTCTAAGATAAATTCACACAAACATAGTTTAATTAATACAACCCAAAGACTAGTGCCACAATGTATCAGAGCAAACCCTAGACATGCTAGACAACTAGGGGTCTCTTACACTTACTTCTTCTTACTAAACTAATAAGCCACGAACAAGCTAATCCACCAATGCTAATCCTCAACTTGAGAACCTGGTCCCAAACCATTCACATACACAAAATAGAGAGTTAGCTACAATCCAAGATTATAATAATAAGCATAAGATACACTTACATTATAAAAATAACATGGTTATGACTAGACAACAATCTTGTCTAGTTACATGCATCTCAAAGCATAATGAATATAGAAAAGTCATATTCATGAATTAAACATCCAACCAAGCATTATAATTAAGCATATTCAACAATTAAAATAGCACATCACATCACTTAACAATTATCAATTAGAATGCACAAATTCCTAATGCATCTAATGCCATCATCAATGATATGTCACCCTAGACACATCTATATGCATATGGTACCCTCAACACATTTTAGGATAGAATTATATCCAATTTCGTCTCAAGTCAGTTTTAAGTCATGGGGGACTTTATGAATGCATGAATGTACATATATAACTTATGATGATACTCTTATACAATTCAACTAATGAATATTAGGGTATCTCAACCTAATAATTCTATCTCAAGATCTCATCAACATCTCAACACATCATCATCATAGTTATACGTACAAGCACACAAATCACATAGAAAATGTCATGTCATCTCAGTTCATCTTCATCAACATAGTCTCATTTAATTAGACATATCAATTTTTTACTTAACACATTAAGTAACATTAAAATTGGGTAAACATCAATAACTAAACATAATCTCAGAAAACGAACTCCGGAATTGGATGCTACGCGAAAAATTATTGAAAATAGGTTCCGGGTGCATAAGTCAACAAAAAGTCAACCAAAGTCAAAGTCAACCCTGTTGACTGGCCATTACGTTCGCGCAAGCGAGCTAATTTCGCGCAGGCGAAATTGGCAGATTCTTCCTACAGAATTTTGCAGGTTGATCTGTTTCACCAAATCGGCCATAACTCGGGCTACGTTGATCCAAATGCGATGTGTGAACATGCGTTGGAAAGTTAAGAACGAGACCTACAACTTTCATGTTTAACAAAAATTCCAATTCGAGGTTTAAAGGGGTCAAAAATGACGATCTTTCTTCAGATTTTCTAAAATGACAGTTTTTCTTACACAATATTTTGATTTTCCAAATTACAAGTTGAAACTCATTAACTCAAAGGTTCTTAAATCATTAACCAATGCATAGAAACACATAAATAAAGCAACTTTAATCATTTATAATCATCCCAAGCATAGAAGTACAATATTCAACTCAAATAAACATCATTTCATACTTGAATTTATAAATTTCTCACACAAACTCATAAACCCTTTTTTTTTTCAAAAACCCATTCTTATGATTCATCAATTGAAACATAAGGTTATGGTTTTGATCATGCAAAATCAATCAAGAATCATATAGAAACATATAAACACATCTCATATCATCAATTAACAACAAGAAATCACATTCCCTAAAACCCCAATTCCCACCAAGAGATGAGAGAGATTGGGAATGGAGAATAGACATCTCCTCTCTCTTGATTCATCTCAAATTGAATTCATAGCTACTCTCTTACCTCTTAATTGATGATTTCTTTAGTCCTCCTCTTCACCTCTACTTCCACCTTCTTCTCTTCTCTTCTTTTCACTTTTCTCTTTCTACCTCTTTCTTTCTCTATTCTTAGAAAAATGAAGTTATGACTAACACTCCTCTACTCCTCCCCACTCTAACCTAATAGCCAAATGCTAAAATACCCTCTCATTAATTCTAGGCCCAATAACTAAGCCCAACCCTTTTCCTATCTCATAACATTACTTAACTCACTTAAATAATGATTCACTACTATTTCCTATTTTGGACAACTACTCACAATTAATTAATTAACCCAATTATAAAATACTATATAAAGCTAATAAATTCTAATTAATTAAAAACGGGTGTTACAACTCTACCCTCCTTAAAGAATTTTCGTCCTCGAAAATTTACCTGAAAATAACTCCGGATAAGAACTCCTCATCTTGCTTTCTAGTTCCCAAGTAGCATTCTCGCGCGCGGGTCCTCCCCAAATAACCTTTACGGACGCTATCTCCTTATTCCTTAGCTTCTTTACCTCTCTCCCTTCAATCCTCAAAGGCATAGCTTCAACCGTCAAATTGTCCCTTACTTGAACATCATCCGACTCAATCACATGTGAAGGATCCGATACATACTTTCTCAATTGAGACACGTGAAACACATCATGAAGGTTCGATAATGATGGTGGCAAGGCAATCCTATATGCCACACTCCCTACCCTTTTCAAAATTTGGTAAGGTCCGACAAACTTAGATGTTAACTTTCTAGACTTCAATGCACGACCAATACCAGTGGTTGAAGTAACTCTCAAAAACACATGGTCTCCCTCTTGAAACTCTACATCCTTCCTCTTCTTATCATGATAACTCTTTTGTCTACTTTGAGTCACCTTCATTTTCTCTTGAATCATCTTAATCTTTTAGGTCGTTTCTTGCACAATTTCCGGTCCAAGGACTACCTTCTCCCCCGATTCATACCAACACAACGGTGTTCGACACCTCCTTCCATACAAAGCCTCAAACGGTGCCATACCAATACTTGAATGAAAACTATTGTTGTAGGTAAATTCAATTAAAGACAACCATTCATCCCAACTACCTCCATTTTCCAAAACACATGCTCTTAGCAAATCCTCTAACGATTGAATTGTCCTTTCCGATTGTCCATCCGTTTGGGGATGATAAGCGGAACTCATTCTCAACTTAGTTCCAACCGCTTCTTGCAAACTTTCCCAAAATCTTGAAGTGAATCTTGGATCTCTATCCAACACAATACTCGAAGGAATACCATGAAGCTTTACAATTTGCTCAACATAAATTTCCGCCAACTTAGGTACCAAAGTTCCCGTCTTAAAAGCAATAAAATGTGCGGACTTGGTCAATCTATCCACAATCACCCAAATAGAATCATTTCCTTTCCTAGTCTTAGGCAATCCACTCACAAAATCCATAGCAATACTATCCCATTTCCACTCGGGTACAAACATAGGTTGCAACAAACCGGACGGCTTTTGATGCTCTACTTTAGACTTTTGACAAACCAAACACGCATACACAAATTCCGCAACTTCTTTCTTCATTTTAGGCCACCAAAACAATTTCTTAAGATCTTGATACATTTTAGTAGCTCCCGGGTGAATACTCAAACCACTACGATGTCCTTCCTCGAGAATACTCTTCTTAATTTCCGGAACGTCGGGCACACAAACTCTTCCACGGAATCTTATCACACCAAACTCATCTATGTTGAAACCCACTTGTTCTCCTTGTTTCTTTGGTGTCAACCGATCAACCAAACTCAAATCCTCTTTTTGACCTCTCTTCACATCTTCAAGAAAATCATTAGTCAACTTCAACATTTCCAATTTCACACTTCTTGGAGTTGTTTCACAAACCAAACTCAAATCTCTAAACTCTTCAATTAAATCCAACTCTTTCATCAT
Organism: Trifolium repens; assembly: GCA_030408175.1. Lineage (NCBI taxonomy): Eukaryota > Viridiplantae > Streptophyta > Magnoliopsida > Fabales > Fabaceae > Trifolium > Trifolium repens. The sequence continues at coordinate 30,502,262 of CP125845.1, read as the reverse complement.
AAGTGAAGACATGTGCAAGGACTTTCTACTCAAAGCATCGGCCACCACATTAGCTTTTCCCGGATGATAACTTAACTCAAAATCATAATCCTTCAAGAATTCTAGCCATCTTCTTTGTCTCATATTCAACTCCTTTTGGTCAAACAAATACTTCAAACTCTTGTGATCACTAAACACTTCAAATCTTGAACCATACAAATAATGTCGCCATACTTTCAACACAAACACAACCGCCGCTAACTCAAGATCATGGGTAGGATAATTCTTCTCATGTACCTTCAATTGTCTTGAGGCATAAGCTACGACTTTCCCTTTTTGCATAAGTACACCTCCAAGTCCCATTTTTGAGGCATCACAATACACCACAAAAGATTCTTTTGCATCGGGTAAAATCAACACGGGTGCGGTAGTTAACCTCTTCTTAAGCTCTTGAAAACTTCTCTCACAATCACCATCCCACACAAAAGCTTGATCCTTTCTAGTCAACTTAGTCAAAGGCAAGGCTAACTTTGAAAATCCTTCAATGAATCTCCTATAATAACCGGCCAAACCAAGAAAACTTCTTATCTCCGTAACGGACTCCGGTGTTCCCCATTGTAACACGGCATCAACCTTAGCGGGGTCAACGGCTATACCTCCACTAGAAATCACATGACCAAGAAAACATACTTCCTTCAACCAAAACTCACACTTAGACAACTTTGCATAAAGCTTCTTTTCTCGTAACGTCTCTAACACAATTCTTAGGTGTTCGGCATGTTCCTCTTCGGTCTTCGAATAAATCAAAATATCATCGATAAACACCACCACAAAACGATCCAAGTATGAATGAAAGATCCTATTCATATATTCCATAAATACACCGGGTGCATTAGTCACACCAAAAGGCATCACCGCATACTCATAGTGACCATACCGAGTTCTAAATGCCGTCTTCGGTATATCTTCCGCCTTAACTCGAATTTGGTGATATCCCGACCTCAAATCAATCTTGCTAAACACACATGCACCCACTAATTGGTCCATCAAATCGTCGATCCTTGGTAGTGGATATTTATTCTTGATAGTCACTTTGTTCAATTGCCGATAATCGATGCACAAACGCATAGTTCCCTCTTTCTTCTTTACTAACAAAACCGGTGCTCCCCAAGGAGACACGCTCGGTCGGATAAACTTCTTCTCAAGTAACTCTTCAAGCTGTTTCTTTAATTCACCTAACTCTGACGCCGACATCCTATATGGTGCCATAGATACTGGACTTGTACCGGGTACCAAGTCAATAGTAAATTCTACTTCTCTTTCTGGAGGCACATCTGACACATCTTCTGGAAACACATCTGAGAACTCTTGCACAACCGGTAGCTCATTGATTCTAACTTCACCTTCAAGTTTCAAAGATGCAAACATAGCAAACAGCTCTCCATGTTCTCTCAAGGATTCCTTAACTTCCTTCCCACTCATCAACTTAGGATCCTCTTCCAACTTCGGAAATACAACCGTCTTCTCACAACAATTAATATGAACTCGATTAAAGATTAACCAGTTCATACCAAAAATCACATCTATACCACTAAGTGGAATGCATACTAAGTCCATGCCCAAAGATCTGCCAAACACTGTTACGGGACATTTAAGACAAACTAATTGAGTAGTCACAGAACCACTAGCAGGAGTTTCTATTTCCATACAACCAGACATTTCAGACACAGGAATATTAAGACGCTTCATGCATTTAAAAGATATAAAAGAATGTGTTGCTCCGGTATCAACAATCGCAATTAAAGGAGTGTCGTAGATGAAACACGTACCTCTAATGAGATTATCCACTTGATCCGCTCCGTCTCCACTCAAAGCAAACACCTTCCCAACCGCCTTCTTCGGCTTCTTGCACTCCGGACTCTTGTGACCTTCTTCACCACAATTGAAGCAAGAGATTTTCTTCTTGCACACATCGGATTTGTGTCCATACCCTCCACACTTGAAGCATCTATCTCCCTTTGAGCACTCAATAGCATGATGGCCAAATGCTCCACACTTAAAGCATTTGTCATTACCATTCTTCCCCTTTCCACCACTTCCTCCAACCTTGTTCTTTCCTTTCCCATCATACGGCTTGCTACGGTCTTGACCCTTTGCTCTCTTCTCATTTGCCGCCTTGTAGTAGTTCACCTTAGCTTTCCCATCCAAATCACAAATGTTGCTTTTATTCACCAAGTTAGCGAAATTCCTTATCTCCAAAATGCCAACCAATTGCTTGAGATCTGGACGCAAACCACTTTCGAATTTCACACACTTATCCTCTTCCGCCTCCACGGTGTTGTAATGAGGACAAAAGCGGCATAAGTCTTCAAACTTGGTTGCATACTCCGCAACCGATAGATTTCCTTGCTTGAGCTCCATGAACTCCACCACCTTTCGGTTTCTCATGTCCGCTGGAAAATACTTTGTCAAAAACTCCCTCTTAAAGATGTCCCAAGTAATGATGGTTCCTCCTTGGCCCAACCTCTGACACGCGTTCTTCCACCAATAACCCGCATCCTCATGCAACATATAACTTCCCAAAGTTACTTTTTGAACTTCCGAACACCTCATTGCTCCGAAAATTCTTTCCATACCATCTAACCATTTTTGAGCTCCTTCGGGATCATGACCTCCCTTGAATTCTTGTGGATTGTTCTTGAGAAATCTTTCCAATCTCAACTCGTCTTCATTCCCCATACGATTCTCTTGTGCAACTCTTTCGGCCATCCTAGCCGCCACATCTTGTGTTAAAGCATTAGCCATTAAGGCTATCGCATCCGCCATAGCTCTTTGCGCCATCACCTAAACAACCAACCAAAAGAAATCCAACCTTACGTTAGACTAAAGGTACTAAAAGTGTTATACTACACTCATGAACCTATGGGTATACTAACCTACTTGATCCGATATGGACCGACCTTGCTCTGATACCAAATTGTAACACGCTAACCCACTTATACGCTAAAATTTAAATTTAAATAAAACATACAAGCATGGCAAGGTGCTACATCAAATAAAACTCATGAACATGCATACACTTTCATTTTATATCGCAACGGAAGCATAATAATAACAATAGGCTTAAGTCATGATATGCATAAACATCATCAATTACAACTTAAATAAGGTTTTGTAAACCAAACCTATTCAAAACATCCATAATCTTCAAAATATAATAATAGCAAGGTCTAAGATAAATTCACACAAACATAGTTTAATTAATACAACCCAAAGACTAGTGCCACAATGTATCAGAGCAAACCCTAGACATGCTAGACAACTAGGGGTCTCTTACACTTACTTCTTCTTACTAAACTAATAAGCCACGAACAAGCTAATCCACCAATGCTAATCCTCAACTTGAGAACCTGGTCCCAAACCATTCACATACACAAAATAGAGAGTTAGCTACAATCCAAGATTATAATAATAAGCATAAGATACACTTACATTATAAAAATAACATGGTTATGACTAGACAACAATCTTGTCTAGTTACATGCATCTTAAAGCATAATGAATATAGAAAAGTCATATTCATGAATTAAACATCCAACCAAGCATTATAATTAAGCATATTCAACAATTAAAATAGCACATCACATCACTTAACAATTATCAATTAGAATGCACAAATTCCTAATGCATCTAATGCCATCATCAATGATATGTCACCCTAGACACATCTATATGCATGTGGTACCCTCAACACATTTTAGGATAGAATTATATCCAATTTCGTCTCAAGTCAGTTTTAAGTCATGGGGGACTTCGTCTCAAGTCAGTTTTAAGTCATGGGGGACTTTATGAATGTACATATACAACTTATGATGATACTCTTACACAATTCAACTAATGAATATTAGGGTATCTCAACCTAATAATTCCATCTCAAGATCTCATCAACATCTCAACACATCATCATCATAGTTATACGTACAAGCACACAAATCACATAGAAAATGTCATATCATCTCAGTTCATCTTCATCAACATAGTCTCATTTAATTAGACATATCAATTTTTTACTTAACACATTAAGTAACATTAAAATTGGGTAAACATCAATAACTAAACATAATCTCAGAAAACGAACTCCGGAATTGGATTCTACGCGAAAAATTATTGAAAATAGGTTCCGGGTGCATAAGTCAACAAAAAGTCAAAAAGTCAACCAAAGTCAAAATCAACCCTGTTGACTGGCCGTTACGTTCGCGCAAGCGAGCTAATTTCGCGCAGGCGAAATCGGCAGATTCTTCCTGCAGAATTTTGCAGGTTGATCTGTTTCACCAAATCGGCCATAACTCGGGCTACGTTGATCCAAATGCGATGTGTGAACATGCGTTGGAAAGCTAAGAACGAGACCTCCAACTTTCATGTTTAACAAAAATTCCAATTCGAGGTTTAAAGGGGTAAAAAATGACGCTCTTTCTTCAGATTTTCTAAAATGACAGTTTTTCTTACACAAAACTTTGATTTTCCAAATTACAAGTTGAAACCCATTAACTCAAAGGTTCTTAAATCATTAACCAATGCATAGAAACACATAAATGAAGCAACTTTAATCATTTATAATCATCCCAAGCATAGAAGTACAATATTCAACTCAAATAAACATCATTTCATACTTGAATTTATAAATTTCTCACACAAACTCATAAACCCTTTTTTTTTCAAAAACCCATTCTTATGATTCATCAATTGAAACATAAGGTTATGGTTTTGATCATGCAAAATCAATCAAGAATCATATAGAAACATATAAACACATCTCATATCATCAATTAACAACAAGAAATCACATTCCCTAAAACCCCAATTCCCACCAAGAGATGAGAGAGATTGGGAATGGAGAATAGACATCTCCTCTCTCTTGATTCATCTCAAATTGAATTCATAGCTACTCTCTTACCTCTTAATTGATGATTTCTTTAGTCCTCCTCTTCACCTCTACTTCCACCTTCTTCTCTTCTCTTCTTTTCACTTTTCTCTTTCTACCTCTTTCTTTCTCTATTCTTAGAAAAATGAAGTTATGACTAACACTCCTCTACTCCTCCCCACTCTAACCTAATAGCCAAATGTCTAAAATACCCTCTCATTAATTCTAGGCCCAATAACTAAGCCCAACCCTTTTCCTATCTCATAACATTACTCAACTCACTTAAATAATGATTCACTACTATTTCCTATTTTGGACAACTACTCACAATTAATTAATTAACCCAATTATAAAAATACTATAAAAAGCTAATAAATTCTAATTAATTAAAAACGGGTGTTACACACGCCTATATAAAGGACTCAACATAGAGCTTAAAACTCAACCCACAATAACTGAAGATTGTGAGTCCAAAGCTTTGTGCCTACCGTGCAAAGCATTAGTGGTTCCTCGTATTGTTTTTGATACTTGGTAACTCTGAGTCGTTGAATGTTGTCATTCAACTTAGTCTTTTAAACTGTAAAGTTTAAAGTTTCGTCACTTGGGATTAGTGATTAGAGGGAGTTGGGTAGGTTCTCATATTCAGGGGGAGTTAGCCCTTGAGTAGAAGATTACTAGGATTAAGAAAAGGCATACATGCCAATAGGTGTTTGGTGTGGTTGTAAGACTAAGTATTAATTCAGAGTAGTAGTGTTCACTTCCTGGATTGGTATCCCCCAGAGTAGGGCTATTTGGCGCCGAACTGGGTTAACAAATCACTGGTGTTATTTATTGCTTTTAATTATTTACTTCAGTACTGCAATAAATCGTATCCTCATAACCAGTTGTCGAACCGGATGTCTAAGACATCTGGACTACAGACACATTGTCCTAGACATTCTGTACGACATCTGTCCTGCCAAAGAACATAATTTCAGTTAGGTCAAATGGTACATTAATCTTCTTAAAAAAATAGTTGCTACTTCTTTTGTTTTTTGGTCAAGAAAAAGTTGCTACTTCTATGGCTAAACTTAATTAGCTCTAATTTAGCCTTATTTTCAAAATAATAGTATAGAAAAATTTGAACTCATATCCTTTAAGAAATATTTCGTGCATTTTCCATTAAGCTAATTAATTTGATATTATTTGATAATCTATATGAAATTGATGTCGTTTGATTAAAAAAAAACTTTTTTTAATATTGATAATAGAAATTTAATGTCCCATTTCGACATAACCCATTTTATGTACCACTTGAACATACCTTATTTTTTTATATAGGGTTAAAATATTTGTAGTCCCTACATTATATGTGTTCTTGCAAGGATTTTTAGGGGTAAGCAGAGTATAGAATTGATATTAGTTTCCTCTGTATTTTTTAGAAGAAGGGACGTGATCCCTTTTTTGATACTTATGATGCATTATATATAGGAGTAGGATAAGAGATAGTGGAGGGGGTAGTTAAGAGACTATGTGGAATAGTGGAGTGATGGTGGAGTAGTGGAGTAGTGGGGTAGTGGTGTAGTTCTATGACATATTCTTTTTGGGCCTCCTCTTAATTGGGCGGATAGCCCAATTGAATGTGTTGGGCTTAGGCGAATGATACCTTGGTATTTTGTCTGTTACACAGCCCCCTAAGCATGAGGCCTATAAGGGCGAAATGTTTAAGATAACAAATATGGTTAACTCATTTATATTCATCTACTCTTTATAGGCGAATACAACTTAATAGCTATATTTTCTACCATGGCAAATATCATTGGGACAATAAGTCATTTTAATTTTGATAAAATGGAGGTTTCACGACTTCACCTTTCCCGGCGAGACAATTTCATTCTTATTGGCGAGATAATGAGCGAAAATTTCTCTCGAGTTGTTTTTATGAGCAGCAAGATTTGTTTATAGTTGCCAGTTGCGTCACACATTTTAAGTTGCCTTTGTGAATAACATCCTTAAGTCGTTGACGGCATTACGTCATTCGTTGGCGGCATCATGTTTTTTTAGCCGATTCGTGGGTGGCGAGGGTTTCTCTGATTCTTATATGGCATTACGCTTTTGCTAGTGATGACGCTTATGGCATTACGCCCTCTGAATGTGGCATTGCGCCTTTAACATGGCATTGTGCCTTTAGCATTACGCTATCGAAGATTGTTGGATATGCCTTGAAATCTCAGTTACAAGAAGTCAGAAAATTCTGAAGCATCTGGCGTCGGGGCGCAGGCATTGGTGGCGTCGGGGCGCAGGCCAACCGGGCAGATCCGTTTTTGTGCAGATTTTGTGAAAAAATTTGTTTCGGAGAATATCTGACTTGGATTCTGTTTTATTTTATAAGATAGATTTGTTACTGATATTTAGGCATATATTTTTCTATAAATAGGGAACTCTTTATTCATAGAAAAATAAGGTTGAAAGCAATTAGGATTAGGGTTTGCCACACTAGAGTTTTAGAGAATTCATTCTTGGTATAATTCTAGGGGTTTGGGCGAATCATCCTTGGTTCACCTTGGGTAGCTAGGTCAAATTGAGTCTCTTCATCACGGAAGAAGGGATTCGGGATTTGGGTAGTATTAGGATTAATACTTGTAACCCAATTTGGGAATTTCTTGTGTAAAGATTCTTATTTGATCATAGTGGAACGGAGAGCTGCTCTCTCCCCCAGATTAGGTTCATTAACACCGAACTGGGTAAACAAATTATTGTGTTCTTCTCTTCTTTTGTTTGGATTACTTACTTTCATCATCTCTATCAACTTTAATTTGGTTACTTGGTTAATTTGCTCCACACATCAAAATTCATTGGTGTGATTTTTCGTCGAATTCACAATAATTGGCGCCCACCGTGGGGCAAGGATCAAATCGATAATCAGGTACCATGGGTTCTAAGTTTGATATTGAGAAGTTTACTGGTAGTGACGACTTCGGGTTGTGGAAGGTAAAGATGAGGGCGGTTTTAGTCCACAACAAGTGTACTGAGGCCTTGAAGGGTGCACAGATGCCGGCGAGTCTTTCCGATGAGGAGAAGGCTGATTTGAATGAAAGAGCGGTTAGTTGCATTACCTTGTGCCTCGGAGACAAGGTGTTCAGAGAAGTAGCAAAGGAGACCAACGCTGCGGGTATGTGGGCCAAGCTTGAATCATTGTACATGACCAAGTCGATGGCACATAAGCAGTTTCTGAAACAAAAACTCCACTTTTATCGAATGGTGGAGTCGAAATCCATAACGGAGCAACTGGCGGAATTCAACAAAATTATTGATGATTTGGCTAATATTGATGTGAACCTAGAAGATGAAGACAAAGCCTTACATCTACTTTGTACGTTACCTAAGTCCTATGAAAGTTTCAAGGATACCATGCTCTACGGCAAGGAAACCGCCGTTACCTTGGAGGAAGTTCAATCGGCCTTGAAGACGAAAGAACTTACTAAGTTTAAAGACTTGAAGGTGGAGGATGGTGCTAATGCTTTAAATGTTTCAGGTGGAAAAGGTGGAAGTAGAGGTAAGAAGGCTAGGGCTAAGGGTGGTGACAAGTGGAGTTGTTTCCATTGTCAAAAGAAAGGTCACTTCAAGAGGGATTGTCCGGAGTTGAAGGACAAGAATGGTTCCGTGCATGTTGTGGATGGTTCATCCGGTGATGAGAATTATGAAACAGCAGAGGCACTTGTGGTGTCGAGTTGGGAGTCAGAGGAGAGTGAGACTCTAGACTCTGGTGGTTCTCATGATGTTCTAGAGTTATGGGATGTCGGGGTTGTTTCAGATCAGGTGGAGTGGTTTTGCAAATTGCAAGGTGGGGTTCATAGGGGAAGTACCGAGTTCGAGACCTTGGTGGAGGAGTTTCATCTTAAGGTGGAGGATTTTCAGCTTGAGGTGGAGGCTTCCGATAGTGAGACTAGAGGAGGAGAAACAACACTAACTCTTGGCTATCTAGAAGGAGATAGGAAGGAGAGTGGTAGTGTTGCACCGAAGTGGTACGGCTGTGAAGACCTTGTGGGGTATGTTCCAATTGAGGCTGAAGAAGTGCAAAACCTATTAAAGAACTTCAGGGAAGCAATTGGGAACACCGACAGTAGGACTTGGGAACTTGTAGGGCTACTTGAGGTAGTGGGGCACAAGGAGAGTTCATTGTTGGAGCTTGAACAACAACCTAAAATTCCAAGGTTGGTTGAGGACAAGCAAGTCTTCGAGAGTACGGAAGGCATTCCGGGGTTCGAAGAGGGGGTGGTGAAGCTTGTAGGACTATCCAAAAGGCCGATGATAGTTGGATGCAAGCGTATCTTCAGGAGGACGGGTTTGATCACTCTGGGGGCTGAAGAGGTTGCGGTGAGTCTTGTGGGTGCTACCAAAAATCCTATGGTAGTGGGAGACAAGACCTTCATGAGTGCGGAAGGCATTCCGAGGGATGAAGAGGTAGAGGTATAGCTTGTGATTCTAGCAAGAGTTGTTGGAAGCAGGTGGAAGAGGTCAAGGTTCAAGTGGGACTTGGACTTGGCCAATGATCTTGAATAGTAGTTCAAGATGGAGAGAGCAGCACGGTGGTTGAGTGGATCACCGTCGATTTAAAGGCAAGGTGGAGAATTGTTGGATATGCCTTGAAATCTCAGTTACAAGAAGTCGGAAAATTCTGAAGCATCTGGCGCCGGGGCGCAGGCCAACCGGGCAGATCCGTTTTTGTGCAGATTTTGTGAAAAAATTTGTTTCGGAGAATATCTGACTTGGATTCTGTTTTATTTTATAAGATAGATTTGTTACTGATATTTAGGCATATATTTTTCTATAAATAGGGAACTCTTTATTCATAGAAAAATAAGGTTGAAAGCAATTAGGATTAGGGTTTGCCACACTAGAGTTTTAGAGAATTCATTCTTGGTATATTCTAGGGGTTTGGGCGAATCATCCTTGGTTCACCTTGGGTAGCTAGGTCAAATTGAGTCTCTTCATCACGGAAGAAGGGATTCGGGATTTGGGTAGTATTAGGATTAATACTTGTAACCCAATTTGGGAATTTCTTGTGTAAAGATTCTTATTTGATCATAGTGGAATGGAGAGCTGCTCTCTCCCCCAGATTAGGTTCATTAACACCGAACTGGGTAAACAAATTATTGTGTTCTTCTCTTCTTTTGTTTGGATTACTTACTTTCATCATCTCTATCAACTTTAATTTGGTTACTTGGTTAATTTGCTCCACACATCAAAATTCATTGGTGTGATTTTTCGTCGAATTCACAACAAAGATGACATTGCGCCTATGGCATTCTGCTATTTGAATGAGACATTGCGCCTATGGCATTTCACTCTTGGCGTTACACCGTATGAATGAGGCGTTGCGCCTTTGAGATGAGTTGACATCTTTCCTCCTTTTTTCTCTTCGTGCTTTAACTTGGTTGTATATTTGATCACTCTGATTCGTCATATCCACTTGTAGTCCTGCACTATGATCAACTTGATTCCTTTATAAGTCACAATAAGGATTTATATTCTGAACATTTGCGGACACAAGGTCTTCCAAGCTGTTTGTGCCCGAGCTTTAATCAACACTCTATCATTACTACTAGATGCATAACTCATGCTCAAAGCTTGTGAATATCAAATGACGATTAGATTTAATTCTGCCGGGAGTACAAAAATATATCAAATAATGATTAAAATTGATTCATATTTATGAATAATGTTTACCTCTCACAAAAGTGAATTTATATGCACTTATTCACTGATAGTATTGACTTTAGTATAAAGGGCTTGATAGATTAAACATAAACGTGTGCACGAAGCGAGCAACAATAGTCTCCAAAAATAATAAAATGTAACAATAAGTTGTTACTTGTGGAACAATGCTACCAAATAGATAGATGCATAAATAATTTGTATAATAATGATACAAGGAGATTATAGGAGGGATGAGTAGTGCAGCCAAATAAAGGGAGATTGAAATACTCTCATGAGAATGGACCAAAGTCATGTCGGTTAAAGGCATATCTTTTCTGGAAACATGACTCATGTGAAAATAAATTAACTCTATATTACCCATTAATTAGGAAGTCAACTGAATAATTCCAACTAGAGTTCCTTGAATTATGGCCACATGAGCAATTATAGGAAATAAATCATGATAAGTGAGCATATTGTGCTCTTTCATAGGCTTGGTAAAGCCGTCCCACAAAGCATACATAATAGAAGGCATTGGAACCAACACAGAGCAGAAGAAATTTCATACATGTGCATCATCAAGATGAAATCTTCATTAGCAACAAGACCAGAAAATGTTTAAGAAATATTTTTGAACCCGACGATAGATTTCTCCATGAATCCGATGGTGATGATGACGATTTCTCCACGAAATCCGACGGCGGTGACGACGATTTCTCCATGAATTCCATGGCAATGATGACAATTTCTCCATGAAATCAGACAGCGGCAACGACGATTTCTCCATGAATCCGATAGCGATGATGACCATGTTTGAAAGGCGGCGAGAGGTCGCAACACCGATAATTGACGGCGAGACGGCAACGTCGGACGGCGATAACAGCTAGGCAAGATGGCACCTCATTGATCAAGCGACACCAAACATGAACAAACTAGATTAGAATAGAAACAATAGGTGAATGAACCAAATTATAATGAGTTAGCTATCATAATTCATAATATATATTGACTTGTTTCTTACAGTCAAGTTAAATATATGGTGTGATGTCCTACTATTACAAATATACCAACAATTTCCATGTACTGCAGGAATGTACTGCATGAGTAGATATGCAACTGACATTGGTGTTAGAAGTGATGTGGTCAAGGTTGGTGTAAAAGACTTGGCTGTCAACTGGGGATGGACTTGTTCTGATGATCAGGAGGAGGAAGATGAGGTAGATGGAAATGGAACTTCAAACTCGCCGATTATCATAGAATAAACAATCAATTTAATCCCTAAATTATGATCTTCTTGTGCACATGAGAACTTGTGTTATTCTAAATTATTACATTATACTACTAAGTTGGTCGCAGATATAATCTTCATTTTACATCTGCTGTACTAATATATAAGGCTTTTCTTTTTCGTTTCCCCTGTATTCCTTACCATAATAGTTGGTGTCTAGTTACTCATGTTGTAGCAACTAATAATGTTTAATGATTAAATCTTTAATTATCCTTTGAGATGATTTTTCTTTTGGTAGCCCAAAATTAGTGCTATCATGTTTTTAATTTTTTATATATTTCAAAAGTTCTGTATCCTTGGTTTATCGAGAAGGGTCTGTGAAATTCTCAAGGGTGTGTATCACGCGGAAAATCCTTAGGCTTTGTTTGTGAGTTTGGAGGGGAGGGGAGGGCTTTGGAGGGAGGGAAATAGAGAGAAAATTAGAGAAATCTTTTACATTTTTTTAGAAAGTATTTTTAAAGAGAATGACAAATAAATACTTATGATTAATATATTTTGAATTTAAGAATATTATAACAACATTAATTAAATTTGAAGAAATCATATAAATCCTCCAAATCCCCTCCAAACCCCCATCCAATACAATTTTTGAGTTCCCCCAAATTGGGGGGTTTTTGTGTTATGAAGAAAAAATAACCCTCCAAACTCCTTCCCTCCCAAACTTCTCTATTCCTTCCACTTGTTTCTTCTTTTTTTTTCAAAACCATTCCCTTCCCTCCCCTCCAAACTCGCAAACAAAGCCTTAGGGACAACCAGATCAGCGCCTCTTATGCTGCTTCACCGTTTGATTGTTTGTTTGTTTGTTTTGCAAGTCTTTGTTGCAGACACAATGAAGTATTATCAAGAACAAATCCTACCTTCACTAGTAACCTAACCATTTTGTTGTGCAGCTCAGAAAGCTATGTTGGCTTACTTACTTTATATTAGTCTACCATGCTTTAAAAGATGCTTCAATAAAGATACTTTAATAAAGAAAATAAAATTTAACCTAGTGGGGTTATTAATACCTTAAGTACTGATTGAGAAACAGACTAGCTATTAGTTGCAGGGAATGCTAATTAAAAACCTGGGAGCTTAGGCATGGCAATGAGTAGGGTACTATAGTCCCTATGCTCATACCTGCACTTTAAAAAAATACTCGTACCAATCCCCATACCCGTGTGGGTGACAATCTTTGTCCCCGTCTTCATACCCTCTGGGTACCTAAGTACCCATACCCGTTACCCGCATTTTTGCTAAAAATAAGTTGATCAATTATAAAATAGCATATCATTTTAATATAATTAAAAAAACTCAAAGGATTTAATGTTGACTCATGAAAATCATAAACAAAATTATTAGTAATATCATGCTAAAGTTTATTTCTCTGTTGATATATTTGCTTTATATAATAAATAAACATTTTTTTATTAAAAATGTGTAATAGTATAATAATGTTGTATTTTTTAAAATTGGTTTACATATATTATCATATAATAATATAATTAAAATAAATAAATATATATAGGCTTAAATAGTGTTTTAGTCCCTGCAATTGTCCCTCGTTTTGAAAAGAGCCCCTGTTAAAAAAAAAATTTGATTTTAATCCCTGCAAAATGTAAAAGTTTTGAAAAGAGCCCCTGAACAGGAATCATTGATGCCATGTGTCAAAAAAAAATAGTGTTTTAGTCCCTGCAATTGTCCCTTGTTTTGAAAAGAGCCCCTGTTAAATTTTTTTAGTTTTGATTATATTTTAGTCCCTGCAAAAGTCATTAAAATGGTGACATGAATTCCTGTTCAGGGGCTCTTTTCAAAACTTTTAAATTTTGCAGGGACTAAAATCAAATTTTTTTTTAACAGGGGCTCTTTTCAAAATGAGGGACAATTGCAAGGACTAAAACACTATTTAAGCCATATATATATCATATGGGTATATGGGGTGGGTACTAAGGTACCCGTACCCGCACTCATACCCGTTCAATTTTGTGGGTAATTACCCATACCCATGCCCATACCCAAAATGCGGGTTTTTACCCTACCCATTATGGGTATTTTTTATGGGTACCCACTGGGTATGGGTAAATTGCCATCCATAAGCTATATATCACACAAACCTTCTACTCAGGAGGGAAATAACTACTATTTTTTTTTTTTGACAAAGGAAATAACTACTATTAGTTTCAGTGAATAGCAACACTTGTAACAAATCACTTATATTAGTCTCAAACTCTGCTAGCATAGTAAATAGAACATTATGATTTTCAAAGATATTGGTGTACCCCATGAAGAAGAAAATGGTAAGAACTGCCGATTAAAATTTGTAATACAAGAGATCATGACCAAAAAAAAGAGATTAGTTAATTAATTGTCGACATGTGAAGGCATTTCCATGTTAGAAACAAGAGTTTGGCCAGGTTGAAGAACAACACGTTTTTATAAGGCATGCCTCCATAAAAAAATTCACTTACTTAATTTGACCCACAATCATAACATGAAAATGTATGCATATAGAATCATAGGTCAATAATACACCTCATATATACTCAGTTTCAGAACGTAAAAACCAAACCTTGACGTCACCAGGATTCATCTAAGCTCTCACCAAAATTCAAAATATAACCTTGATAATTAGCATAGTAGAAGCCAAACCTTGCAAATTGACACGAAGTCACGATCAATTTTCTGATATAACGCCGGTCTAAATTGCCGAAGAAGCCTCGGCTTGCGAACCGTGTCTTATATAACGCCGTTGTTTCTCTTGTCGACAGATGGATGAAAAAGTGTTTATGCGCTTAAATTGTGATGGTTGAATGGAATATCTTTGTTCATCGAATTGAAAGGCCACAAAGTCATTTTGTCTTCTTGCATAAGCAAGTTACTTGTGATGCTGGTGTTCCACATAAAGGGTATCACCGTTGGAATTGGAATTGGAATTATCCCGTCATTTTTAGTTGGAGTGTGATTGTTTTTTCACTTGGCCATGGTTTTGGCTTTGAGAGAGGTACAATGAATAACCAATTGGACGAAACGAATGGTTCTTGAAGGAATGACGCATCCCTCACACTGCGTTTGGATGCCGAGAGAATTAGAAAAGAGAGAAATACTAAAGAGAGAAATATGCACTAGTGTAAAAAACACTTTTTAAATCAGAGATTTTAAATCACATGCTATCCACCTAATTTAAAAAGCCCAAAAATTATGACACGGAAGGAAGATTTTTAGGGAATAGTAATTAAATCAGTTAGCCTGATTTAAAAAGAAATTTTTAATTAAAATAAAAAATTAATAACTTCTTTCTCTGCGAAAACACAAGCGCAACACTCATGAACACAAACTTGACCCCCTTTCTCTCTCTCTCTGCGAAAGACAAACCCTAAACACGAACACGAACAAGAACAAAAACACTCAATGACTTACTCTCTGCGACGACGAAGCAGAATCTCTGCAGCGAGACCTAAACACGACCGAAACCCTTTGGATTTTCCAATTTTAGTTCAGATTTCCACCGCCGCTTCAGTTTCAGATTTTCCACCGCCACTCAGTTTCTAATTTTCCAAGGTTAGTTCAATTTCCATTTTGATTTTGGTCTTTTCCTTATTCTTCAACCGATTCTCATTCTAATTTCCCCTTTCATTTTGATTTTGATTGTTAGATACAACAAAACTACGTTGTTCGTCAAAGCCCTAACTCTGTGAAAGCTCTTGCAAGTACAAATCATCCAAAGTTTATTATCCTTAAATCCCAACCTTGTTTTTTGGGGTTTCAAGTCTCGTTGATTTCTTCTTTTCTTCCTAATTGTTTGTTCCTTGTATAGGTCATTGTGAGATTGAGGTTGCTGTGCCATGACAAGGATGACGAAGATCTAAGTCATAAGATCTTTAGTTGTTTCTAAATGATTAATGGCTGTATTTCCACACTCACTTTTATCGTATAAGGTGGGTTCTAACCATTTCAAATTTCTATCGTCTTGCCTAAACTGATTCAAAACTATTTAATTTTTAGTATGTTTTATAAATGAATTTTTTTTATTCTGGTTTTTGAGCATATATCGGGTGCCTTTGGTGGAGAATAGCTTGGCTGACTTCAATAGTTCAATGTTTACTTATAGATAGCTTTCTTTGTTCTTACCATCAACATTTTTGCATTAAAATTTGTATTGTTGTTGTTGTAGTGCTCATGGATTTTTGTTGCAATTTTTTTTCGAAACTTGTTATTATATTTCTTATTGTTCAAGGACTAAATTGGAGAGTGGGTGATAATTTAGGGACCAAATTGAAAGTTTATTAAATTTGATGATAAATTAGGTCAATTTTTCACTTTCACTACATCTAGAGGATGATGGCATATATTATTAGATGTCCAATAATTGTGAATTGGTCACTTTTACTATCATTGAAGGCTTACTACAATTGTATGAAAAATTTGCACCCGGATTTGAGTGGATGAAAAATCCAAGAGTCAAATATATGGTTGATGTTTATAGCTGATGTGTAGATTTGTTTAATCAATTGGATTTGAAAATCAAATGGACATGAAGAGGCTCATTAGCCAACTAATGTTAATCAATATATTCTTTCATGCAAAGTTTGGTTTATTGTGCAATGGCCAATGCAGCAATTGTGATCGGGTTTGATGATTTTATTGCAGATGCATTTGTGAGGTAACACTTTCCCATGTCAAATAAAATGTTGAACCAACCACTTAGTATTGAAATGCTAAAACTAAAGTTTAGATGCAATGACCATAGTGCTAATTAGAAACTACTACATTGGTTAACGATATATGCCAAATGTTACTACATAAAATCTGTGTTCATAAGCTACCAACTATATGATGACTTTTAAGAATTAATTGTAGTGCATATGTTTCTAGGATGAAATTATTTTCTTTCTTTTTTATTTTGTGTGGACGTCATTTTTTTTTTCCTGGTTGTTACAGGACAATTTTCCCCATAATACTCATCATAGGGTGGTTGCAATCTATGTGAGAAATTATACTTTAAAGCATGGATATACATGATTGATCATTGTTGGTGGGAGGATAGAATTGCTACCACATGTATGGTATGTCACTCCTTGTTTCATGGTTTGTTATTCTTTTTTGACAAGTTATCCATATGCTAATTGAAAACTTAATTTTAGGATTATTGTAATAGTAATAATTTTAGGAATTGTTTATCTCTAGTTTATCTAGTGTTGCTTATGTTGATTGCTTTCAGATTTTCATTAATGTGCTATGGTATTTCAGCATGTTGTATTCAATGTTCAGCCCATTTTTGACTCCAAGAACTAGTAGCAAATTTGTGATCTCTATAGAAGAAATGTTGCAGAAACACTTTACAAGTAAGTTTAATACATTAATAATATTTATGTTATGCTCCGTAAAGATATTAACTCTTTTTTATAAAAGGAATTCAAAATGGCTTTGAGATTATAAAAATGGCTCTAAACTTTTGATAATGTAAACAAGTAACCTTGTAATCAGCTTTGTTTGTTTGATATATGAGGCTGCAGTGTGATTTTTGTACTTAACTTTTGTTGTGTGTCTCTGTAATCAGCTTTGTTCTGTGTTGAGGGGCTGGTGCTATTTGGTGTTCTGCTTCTGTTTGCAGGCCTCGGTTTGTTTAGCATTGGTTAGACATAGTGTTTTAGGTAGTAGCATTCTTTAGTTTGCAGGCCTCAATTTGTTTAGCTTTGGTTATACTAGTGTTTTGGTAGTAACATTCTTTAGTTTTTTACTAAGAGATATTTAATTCCATGATACTTTTGGTAATCTTGTTTCATGAATATTTTGTAATTGAATTTATTTATAATTTGCTATGAAATTTTGTATTAATGTTTGTGTAGAAAGTTGGACATTTAACCTCAACACACTAATTAAGAACAGAACCATGGTGCTGGACATGCTCATTTAGAGTCAGTACTAATGTAAGTTGTGCATCGATTTCTTGCTTTTTGTTCGTAACCATTGCTTCTTATGTGATAACCTATCTAGTGGTGTTTAAACTGTTAATGGGTGTAATGTGAAAATATTTGCATATGTGAAACATATTCATAAATATGAAATGGGTTTGAAAACAAGATTAGAGAAGTTTGACTTTAGAATTGAATGTAAATCTCATACTCTTAAGTTAGAAGTAACAGATGGTTGAACATAATAATTTATGAGTTTGTTAAAAAATAGGTTAAAGAAATGGAACTATTTGTTCTTGTTTACTTGCATGTTTGTGTTGAATATGACTTAACTAATTTAAAGTTTGTGTTGATACAGTGAGCTTGGTCTTGCTCGTGGTTTTCTAGGTGGCGAAAGAGTCTTTGGATTTATCTTAAGTAATTTGACTAGGTGTAAAGTAAGTGTTGTTCTAGGTGGGAAGCAATGACAATGTTTATGTTTGTTTCAATGATTTTGTATTAATGAATAATTTTGTAGATATGATTTTATTTACAAGTTAGCTTGAATTAGGGTTCTAGGATGATATTTTGTATTGTATGATTTAGCATGAAATTTTGTTGTTATAACCATGTATAATGTAAGAGAAATAATGGAAAATAATTAAAAATAAATAAATTGTTATTTTTTTTCTTAAAATATATAGATTTTAAATCGGGTGAACAGATTTAAAATGTACGATTTTAAATCGGATTAAAACTGAAATATATATTAAACTTTTTTAAATTGGGCCAACCGATTTAATAAAAAGATTTAAAATCAGGCTAACCGATTTAAAAAAAGATTTTAAATCAGATCTGATCCGATTTAAAAACACAAAGTTACTAAATCGGCTGTTATTAAATCAGACCTGGAACCGATTTAAAAAGCCTTTTTTAACCGATTTAAAAAGTGTTTTTTACACTAGTGATGAGAGAAGAGAAATAAGAGAGAAGTTGAGTAGAAATTTAGTATTGTTTGGATGAATAGAAATAGAGAAGAAATAAGGAGTAGAGAGAAATTAAAATAAAAGTAAATGACAAATTTAACCTTTATAAATAGGTAGTGGAGGGAGAATAATGGAAAATCACATATGCTGCATTCTTTATGTGACAAATCTCACCTCTTATGGAGAGATCTTTTTTAGGTAGTTATTTCTCATTATATTTCTCTCTTTAGTCATTTCTCTTATCATCCAAACCATGGAAATACTCTATTTCTTTGCTATTTCACTCTTTTATATTTCTCTCTTTTCTAAATCTACTCAAACAAACACAGTGTTAGTATCAAAAGTAGGTGTGGCCGAGGAAGAGTTTTACCGCGGCTCCACGGTGGGCGCCAAATGTCCCTGCAAGGATTTTAGGGGGTAAGCAGAGTGTAGAACTGATATTAGTTTTCTCTGTATTTTTTAGAAGAAGGAACGTGATCCCTTTTTTGATACTTATGATGCATTATATATAGGAGTAGGATAGGAGATAGTGGAGTGATGGTGGAGTAGTGGAGTAGTGGGGTAGTGGTGTAGTTCTACGACATATTCTTTTTGGGCCTCCTCTTAATTGGGTGGATAGCCCAATTGAATGTGTTGGGCTTAAACGAATGATACCTTGATATTTTGTCTGTTACAATATGAAATATGTAAGAATGATCCCTATATTTTAAAAAAGGTCAAAAAAAATCTCATAAGTTTTTCTGCTATCCATTCCGTTTGTTTTCTTTAGATCAACTAACAGAGTGCTTATTTGACATGTACTGGATCCCACTATTTTAATTTTTAGTCCATATATTTTACGAAATAGGCAAAAATGATCCCTATATTTTAAAAAACTCAAAAAAATCTCATAAATTTTTCTCTTATCAAGAATGATCCATTCCGTCAATTTCACTAACAGAATGCTGACGTGGTAGAGTGGAATACTACTATTTTAATGAGCTACCAATAACGTGGTGACACATGTTTCTTCATAACTTAAATTAAATAAAAAACATTAAAAAAAACATAAAATTAAATAAAACACATTAAAATAAAACAAAAACAATAACTAAAACAAACATCATCAAATCCTTAATTCATCATCAATCTCATCGTGTGTCTTAAATTTCTCAAGTGATGACATGTGTCACCATGTTATTGGTAGGTCATTAAAATGATAGGGTTCTACTCTGCCACACCGGTGTTCTGTTAGTAAAAATTTAAATTGACGAAATGGACCATTTTTTATAACAGAAAAACTGATGGGATTTTTTTTTACCTTTTTTAAAATATAGGGTGGACTGGACTATGACCCAAAAATAAATAGCATAGGCCCAATAGCAAGATGGTCCAACTTCTCAACCCATATGATTCAAAAGAGAAACTTGGCGGGAAAGGCAAAGGAAGGCGCCACATCGAAAGATTGGATAAATGCCCAACTGTTTGGATGAAGTTGAATGGGCACCACGTTGAGAGTCCTCAGCATTGAACTCTCAAAATCGGTGAAGGGGAAGAAGAGGTTGAATTGGGTAATAAGGCTGGAATACATGTAAAAGAAAGAAGGTTCGTTGACGCTGACCGTGGTCACATACTCGCCCTCCCCTACCGGCTCGGCTACCACGTCGCCCTCATTGCCTGTCCCGGACAAATCGTACTTCGCCCTATATAAAATTATCGACTCCTCAGTTAGAAACTTAGAAGAGACCTTCATCCTCGCCGTCTCTGATCCTACAACAACTATTGCAAGTGAGACTTCTCTTCGTTTTCCTGTGAAAGACGAAGGCAAAATTATTACACAGTCACTACTAGCCCCACTACTGCTACTACTACTTCTACTGCTATCATCACAATCGGTATCAATCTCGCTAGAATTGACGGGAACACCCCAAATTTCAGAGTAATACCCACTACGATTTAGTGAACCGTCGGCCGTAGTGAAATGGGCGCGGATTTGATGCTCTAAAGAAGTACAGGTGTAGGGAACTTGTGAGAAATTCCCTTCATCAACCTCACTGAGATCCCTCAAAATTACCATTTTTTCCTAAACCCTAGAAAAAAGGATCGGTTGAAATTAAACTAAAGAAAGCAAGGAAAGAAATGAGCGATTTATACCTTGAGTGATTGACGGTTACAGACAGCGACGTGGAGAATTTTGAGGACGTGGGTTACTAAAATCACGCTAACACACAAAGAAGCAGTTGAACCAAAAAGAAGGAGTTTGTGTTGAAAGCGCGAGGAACGACTTCCTGAAGAAACTAAAAAGAAACTGAAGGAAAATTTTTCGCTAAGAAATGAGTTCGGATAGATTAAGTATGGAAGAAGTGAAGAGTTTTTATAAAGATATAGAGTCCCTATAATACCCAACGGACAAGAAAAGAAGTTGAAACGTTTGAATACCCATTGGACAAAAGAGGAAATTGCAGCGCGTGTCAATAAAGTGCAATAAAGGGCGAGTCCAGGTCTCGGGTAAAGCAGGAATCTTAAACGTCAAAAGAAACTTATGGGATTTTTTTACCTTTTTTAATATATAGGCACCATTCTTGACTATTTCGCAAAATATGAGGACTCAAAACATATTTAAATGAATGTTCTATTATTAATTTGGTGAAATTGGATGAAATATGGCTGATGTTTACATTTTTTACAGACTTTGATTACCATAAAAATTTAAACAAGATTTTATATATCCATTGTAAAGAGAATTTGAACTCGTTATATTTTACCATGTTGAGGAATGAAAATTTTGTTGGAGAATAATTTATCCACAAGATGGTGAACAATGTCGAAAAAATTATTGTAAGTGTTAAGATTCATGATATCAGAGTAAAAAGAGAGAAAACTTGATAAACTTTGTATTGGAATTAAAAGAATTGATACAAAAATGAAAGTGTTCAAGTACAAATGAGTGTACATACTATCTTATACTAACTAGCTAATGGGCCTATACTAACCAACTAATGGGCCTAACTCTCTATATTTCAACAGCCTCCCGCAAGCTGGAAGGTGTACTTCACAACACTTCCAGCTTGGGATAAGCAATACAAAACACACAATCAAAGTAAAGTAAAAAAAATGAAAAGTAATCTCCAAATTGGTAGCAGTTGAGGTGCATAGCTCCTAGAAGTCTTCGACCAACTTATGGGCTCTTCAAGATTCTTCCGGCGTCTCCACAACATTCACTCCAAAAATATCAAGGTACTCCACTCTTCGAAGTAACCATCCAAATGCCAAAGAAGGCAACAAAGGCTTAACCATCAAGCAAAAGCCACAACTCAAGACTTAATCACTTGGAGGAAGCAACAAAGCTTAACCACCATAGGGCAGAAGCTACCATCATAAAAGCCATAAGCCAAAAGCTTAACCATTAAGTAGAAGTCACAATTCAAGACTTAACCACTTAATAGAAGCACAAATGCTTAACCACCTAACAAAGGCAGAAGCTAAACAAATTTTATAATGCTTAATCATTCATGATAGAAGCTTATATCAATGCTTAACCATCATGAACAAAAGCTTACAACAAAGCCAAAATAAGGCCAAACATCACAAGTCAGCAAGGAAACAAATCACCAAAATTTAGTGCACTGAGAGCTAGAATCTTCATACTTGAATGTGAGATGCAAGGAACCAATAGCTTCAGCATACACATATTGCAATGACCAAATGTGAAAAGAACTATCACATTAATAAAATAGACAATCCAATACCAGTGGGTCTTTTGGCAAGAAAAGTAATTCCAAACCAATCAAATGTTATATCCACACCTACTGAAGCTTCAATTGAAATTCCAAGGCTATTGTTCCAATAGAAAATCAAATTAATCAATGCCTTGAGCTTATATTGCCACCACAAATATCAAAGACAGTGGCATGGCATCAGCATGAGGGAATCCAATTATTGTTCTACAATTATTGATGTCACTTGCATAAGGCATCTCAATAAAACTCGATAACAGAGATGTCTTCAATGAGGACTAAACTCCAACACCCCAAATTTTAATTGTGGATTTGCAACACCAAATACAAGCAATTTTCAATGAGTGAATTCATCTTCAATACTCCACACAACCATAAGAATATGAATCTTTCTTCAAAGGGGACCAAACACAAGCATCACAACAAATTCCATAATTCACAAACTAGCAGATAACCAATTTTTGAAGTGGTTGAACTACAGTAGACAATATGCATAAGAAAATATCATTACGCCCGTCGACTAAACAGAATGGAAGTGATACCAATCACACTTATCACATACTTATCCATACTAATTCTATTTCTACCCAAGGGAGTTAATATTGATAGACAACAAAGAACATCTCATGAAATGAATAAAAGAGAAATGCTTCAGATAGAAATAAATTCTGCTAATCTCCACCCATGCTCATAACAGACTATTATCCAATCTTGCAAAACATGCAATTGGAACTAAGAATAGTAGTACAAGTCCAGAATATGAATCTTCAAAAAATGAGTGAGTCAAACCTTACTGTTCAAGAAGCAAACTGATGGTGATAACAGATTTGATGGTTCACAACCCCAAAACAACTTCAGCAACCAATGGATGCTTCCAAGAAGCAATAATCTGGACTCAAATCAAAAACCAAAGCAAGTTGCAGATCCTTCTTTAATGTAAATGCCTAATGGATCGCAAAAATGCTAAGAACAGGGAAGAAGCCGACAACCAAACTTCAATTCTGCAATCAGTATCTTCAATGGTGACAACAATACCACTCACAATGAATCCGAAACTCAAGAATCGTCAAATCACATTCACCGCAAGATCGGAAACAACCGCAATCTCACCAATAACTGCCGCCGATGCCGGTGAACTCAAAGAATCAAAGCAACATAATGAAATAACGATAAGCGGAAATGGAAATAAACTGAAATTCAATCAAAATAAAATCTGAAAACCCTAGAATTTGGGGGAAAATGACGAATTAGAATTGCAATTAAAACAGAATCGCAATGGAACACGGAACAAAAATCAAATCGAAGAGAAATCAAGAAGTCAAATCTAGAACATGAATTGGAATCACGAAATTCGCAAAACTGAATCGAAACGGGAAAGGAGGGAAAAAATCAGATCAACATGAAACAATTTTCTGAAAGGAATTAAGAACCGTGGACAGAGAAGAATATTGAAACGGGAAAATGAAAAAATGAGAATGGAAGGAAAATAAAATCTGAGAGTTGAATTTTCTCGGGAAATCGCAGCGGAAGGAAACCATGGCTCTGATACCATGTTAAAATTCATGATATCAGAGTAAAAAGAGAGAAAACTTGATAAACTTTGTATTGGAATTAAAAGAATTGATACAAAAATGAAAGTGTTCAAGTACAAATGAGTGCACATACTATCTTATACTAACTAGCTAATGGGTCTATACTAGCCAACTAATATGTTGTAACATAAAGTCATAAAACAAGGGTTAAATATTTTTAGTCCCAACATTTTGCACTATATTTAAAAATAATCCCTATATTTTGCACTATATTAAGAATAGTCCCTACATTTTAAAAACTGTGTAAAAAAACCCTAAAATTGTGGATCCCACAATAAGATTCACCTTATCATCATCCTTCGCTTCTCCTCTGTCATCGCCGCCACCTCTTCCAGCAACAAGCCACATCAATTCCTTCAACAACGCCACCGTTGCAGCATGATCGAAAGTCGACGTATGCAACCGTAAAAATACCGTGAACCGTTTTTCATCAACCGCGTATGTGCTAGCATGCATAACATCTACATCATTAGGATCTCGCCATGTGTCACAGTTCATCTCTTGTTCGAGTAAGATGCAGAAATGGTCGATTTGATCATCATGATAGTTGGCTTATGTTTGGAAGATTTTGTAAGTTGATTGAAGATTGATAAAGGGTTTATGGATGTTTATGAGGGATTTGTGGAGGTTTAAAGAGATCAAGAGTTGGATTTTTTATTTTTTTTTTGCCTTTTTTTTTTTTAAAAAAAAGAGGCCCACAATTGCCATAATTATTCCGTATGTAAATTTAACAAAAGAGACCAAATTCAGTAACAAAATAAATTATGGGTTTTTTTTACACAACTTTTAAAATGCAAGTATTATTCTTAAATATAGAGCAATATGTATGGACTTGTTCTGGTGAACAAATAGGGGGGGTGATAAATTAACAAACCATAGGTAAGAAATGAATAATTCCTTGTTTATTGAAAAATTCTGAACCTTTACAATAGTTAACATGAATAACTTGAGTATACAAGAAAAATAAATGGGGATCCTTTTACAATGAAGTATGTTCTCATATTTATAGAGAATTTTTCTATGATCATGGTGGTTTTCTTCCTCCACCACTATCTCATCATGGTGGTGATGGGTGGTTACTTATTGTCCATGATGTCATCATGGTGGTGGTGGGTGGTTACTTCTCTTGTACTATAGATCATGGTGGCGGTTTCATATATGAGCGGTTGCTCCTTCTGGCGAGGGCGACGCCCTCTGGGTGTGGCGCCTTCTTCTTTCATTTCCCGCCAAATCTTTTATTTGAATTACATGGGTTGAAAAGTTGGGCCATCTTGCTATTGGGCCTATGCCATTTATTTTTGGGCCTTAGTCCAGTAAACAGCTCCCCAAGCACGAGGCTCAAAGAGGCGAAGTGGTGATAGTGGTAGGACGTGGGGAAATAATCGTTCCCTACTTCGTCTTTCTTGCATAATAACTTCTAGAAATAATCATGTTTGCAGCGTTGATTTCCATTCATCTTTGCGTTAACTTTGCTTTTCTTTGTAGTTGAGTCGCGGATTCTTTTGCTCCTTGCTTAGAAATCTCATCTCGCTTCGCCTTGGGCGTGCTTGCCTCTTTTGGCGTCATCTCTTCAGCGATCATTGGCGATGTGGCGTTGCTCTGCATCGCCCCCTCTTTTGTTGGCTTGTACTTCTGTCTTTTTGCTGCATATTAATTTTTTGTTTCCCTTCGGTGTTTTTGACAATCTTGAAGGACTATTCAATTCATATAGTAGTGAGAATCAAGGTAAAACATAAACAACGGAAGAGTGACCAGATTCATATGCAATAACACGGATTCATCCATGGTGGCTTTAATATACTTCGATTATAGAAAGAAATAGAAAAATTGATAAATTTTATCAAGGCGAGCAAAAATGATATCACCTGGTTATGCTAAAATACCGGTGCCATAGAGAAGATGGTGGGCCGACTCGCCCTAGAGAAAATGTAGTTCTTCTGAGATTGGCTGCATCATAAGGCTAAAACAACTTGGTCAGAGTGACTTAACTGAAGCACCAATCCTAAAGTAATTAAGTCTAAACCACTTGTGCATATTGAAGATGTGCAGATGCAACATGTTGAAGAAGATGTCCTAGACATCTTGTCACTGGGTTCAGAACATGTTAAAGCAACATGTCGAACAAGATGTCCCAAGACATGTGGTTAGGACATCTGAACCCAGTTCAGCTTAAAAGATAATGCTTATCCATTAGGCACGTGTGTTTGTTTATATTTGAATGAAGCGCGAATCTTTAAGTAACAAGCTGAGATTAGGATTAAAGATAAAGTTTGTTATTAATCTTAAGTGTTAGATACAATTAGGATTCGTATTTAATTTGTGGATAAAGATTAATTTCTTTATCTTTTGGAGTTTGTTTTTAAACAAGTTTGTTTTTAAAACTAACTCTTAATTGTAGTGCATCTGAAAGACTGAAGACGATCTGAAGATTTGCACGCCTATAAATAGAACTCAACATAGAGCTTAAAACTCAACCCACAAGAACTGAAGATTGTGAGTTCAAAGCTTTGTGCTTACTGTGCAAAGCATTCGTGGCTCTTAGTATCGTTTTTGATACTTTGCAGCTTTGTGGCTCTTAGTATTGGTTTTGATACTTTGTAGCTTTGTTGTTGAATGTTGCCATTCAACTAAGTCTTTAAACTTTGTAGTTTAAAGTTGTCGTCACTTGGGATTAGTGATTAGAGGGAGTTGGGTAGGTTCTCATATTCAGGGGGAGTTAGCCCTTGAGTAGAAGATTGCTAGGATTAAGAAAAGGCATACATGCCAATAGGTGTTTGGTATGGTTGTAAGACTAAGTATTAATTCGGATTAGTAGTGTTTACTTCGTGGATTTGTATCCTCCAGAGTATGGCTGTTTAGCGCCGAACTGGGTTAACAATTTACTGGTGTTATTTATTGCTTTTATTTACTCCAGTACTGCAATAATTCGCGATCCTCATAAACGTTTGTCAAACCAGTTGTCTAAGACATCTGGACTATAGACACATTGTCCTAGACATTGTGTACGACATCTGTCCTGCCAGAGAACATAATTTCAATTGGTATCAGAGCAGGCACCCTAACCTGCTGGGTGAGCTCCAGGGAGACAAAATCTTGTTCAAGATGGATAGGAATGGAGGATCAATAAACAGACCACCAGTTCTGGATGGATCAAACTATGACTATTGGAAAGCAAGAATGATTGCCTTCATCAAATCCATGGATCAAAAAGCATGGAGGGCAATTGTTACAGGTTGGAATCACCCAATAGTCACTGCAGAAGATGGTTCTTCAATATTAAAAGGTTAAAGAGATTGGACCCCAGAAGAGGAAGCTGAGTCCAATAACAACTCTAAAGCACTCAATGCTATCTTTAATGGTGTTGATGAAAACATATTCAAACTGATCAACACGTGCACAGAAGCCAACCAAGCCTGGGAAATTCTGCAAACTGCTCATGAAGGAACTTCCAAGGTTAGAATGTCAAAGCCACAACTTCTCACATCAAAATTCGAAAATCTAGAATGGAGGATGATGAGACCATCTCAGAATTCAACACTAGAGTTCGAGACATAGAAAATTCATGCTTTGCTCTAGGAGAAAAGATACCTGAAGAGAAACTAGCCAGAAAGATCCTTAGGTCACTTCCTAAGAGATTCTCTATGAAGGTAACTGCTATTGAAGAATCACAAGACTTGAGCACGATAAAGGTTGATGAACTCATTGGCTCATTACAAACTTTTGAGATGACCTTTGAAGATAGACTTGAAAAGAAGATGAAGAATTTAGCCTTCAAATCTGAGGAAAGCCAAAGTGAAGATTGTCTATCAGAAGCAATAGCTCTATTGACCAAGAAGTTCAATGAATCTGTGAACAGGGTTCGTGCTAAGTGGATGACAAATGTCCCAGACAAGATGTCCAACAACAAGGCACAAGGCATGTCAAAAGAAGAAACTAACTCTGAAGAAGAAACAGAGGTACAGTGCTACGAATGTGAAGGTTTTGGGCATATCAGAAAACAGTGTCCCAAGTTTCTCAGAAAACAGAAAAAGGGATTAGCTGCAATTCTCTCTGACTCTGAGGATGAAAGTGAAGATGAAGACATAAACAATGCATTCTCAGGCATGTTTGAAACAAGCAACAATAACTTCAAAAGCTTCACAGACACTGAAGACAGTGATGAAGAACTTCTCTACAATGCTAAGGTAAGAGAACAAGATGAGAACATTGAGAGGCTGATCAAGGAGCATGAGGAGCGAGCATCTCTGGAAAAAGAATATAACTTCTTAAAGTCTAAACTCATAAGCATGGCTGAAACTTTGAGAAGCCTAAACTATGAATCTGACTCAGAAGATGAGTTCCTTGAAACTGAGAAAATAGCTGAAGACATGATTGGATTAGGATTTGAACATCCCTTCAAAAAGGCTGAATCTGCTCCAGAAAAGGTAACTCCTCCTCTACAGAAGCCTAAGGACCAGATGTCAGGCCAAAAGTCTCAACATCCTGCTAAACACAAAGAAAGGATCATAGACCTCATAGACCACATATCCCAGCACTGTGAACATACCAAGAAAGATGACAAGCCAAATGTCTCAACATCCTGTTCAGCACATAGACAGGATCATAGACCGCACATCTCAGCACCACGTTCGGACCAAGAAAGAGATGTCAAACCAAATGTCTCAACATTCTGTTAAACACAAAGACAGGATCATAGACTAGTAGTTTCAACAATCTGTCCAAACAAAAAGGAAGATGTCAAGCCACATGTCTCAACATCCTCTTCAACACAAAAGGAATGAGAACATAGGTCAGCTTCACAAGCAGCAAAAGAAGCACATACCTAGACCACATCTTAAGAAGCTATACTCCCAAAATAGAAGAGCTTTCAATAGATGTGATCATTGTGGTAGGTCTGGGCATGTTATGAAAGAATGCTTCAAAATTCATGGCTATCCTCAAAGATCAAGATCACCAAGGAAGAATGAAAAGAAGATTCTTGTTCAACAAGAAAAGTGCCAGGAGACTCAAGTCAAGAAAGTATGGAGACCAAAAGAAGATTCAAAACTAAAAGCTCATACTTGTATCAGGCTATCCTCATATGAAGATTGGTACTTTGACAGTGGATGCTCCAAACACATGACTGGAGATAGAAAATAAACTAAGGAATTAAGGCCTTGCTCCAAAGGAAGTGTTACTTTTGGTGATGGTGATAAAGGTAGAATCAAAGGTATAGGCAAGCTATGAGATCCCAGCTTACCATACCTAGACAAGGTTCTACTAGTTGAAGGACTCACTACAAACTTGATAAGCATTAGTCAACTATGTGAACAAGGACTAGATGTGTACTTCAACAACTCTGAGTGCATTATTGCTAATAATCAAAAGGTAGTGATGAAAGGTGTCAAGGCAAGGGACAAGTGCTATAAGTTGACTCCTCCCAACAATAGTCCAAAAATAGCTTGCTTGACAGTCAAGGAAGAGAATGACCAGATGTTCTACCAGATGTCCCAACATCTGTACACTCGTCAGGAAGTTGAAACACTTCAACCTTAACGTGGAAAAGGAACTCTAGAGTTCCACACGTCCAAAAGCGTGTAGAACATTAAGTGACGGGGTGACGTGCAGAAGGATTATAACGTTAATCATCATTACTTCTGCACAATAAACAAGGTAACATACTACCTAAGTTCCGTTTATAAAAAGCCACCAAGATCATCACTTGTGCTATCACACACGCTTCAACATCTGGTACAACATCTCTCAAACCTTCTCAAAAGAAATCTTCTTCAAAGAAACTCTGAACAAACATGAGTCAAGAAATTACAATAAGCTCAAACAACCAAGCAAACAACAAAGGCGAAGGACCTAGTGATCAAACTAGGGTTTCAAACTCAACCATCAACCAACAAGAGGTTGATCTTGACAAACTAATTATTCCTAGAGGAAAGAGAACTATATCAAGGAAGAGGAGAAGCAGCAAATTAGTTGGGTCCTTCACTAATCCAGCACATAGTGAAGAATCCAAAGAAACATCTCCGCTAGAAGCTCAATCATCGCCAAAAAGGGTTGAAGAGCAAAATCTTGATGAGACTATGAAGAACTCCACTCAGAAAACAAATATTGAGCCTCAGACATAGAATGAGAAGAATGGTGGAAAAGATGTCACGACAACCAGCTCCAATATCAAGGATGTCGAAACAAATGTCTCAACATCAGAAGACACGACATCCAAAGAACAACCAATGGAAGATGATCCAAAGGATACACAAGAGACAGCTCTCTCCGAAGAAGAAGAAAAATAAGAAATCTCTGAGACCCTAGAAGTCATAGAGATTGGGGAAGAAACAGAAAGTGAAGAGATCGCTCCCAGAAAACCTCAGTCAATCGCTGATAGGATAAAGAGGAATAGGGGAAAGAAGGTGGAGATTCCCAAATCCTACTTAGAAGAGAAGTCTCAGAAGAGGAAGAGGAAGCCAGAGTCCTCAAGTGAGTTTGAACCTGATGTCGAAGGCGATGTCCCAGACATCATGTCAAAGAAGAGAAAAGCTGCAACCTCAACATCCTTCCACACTAAAGAGAATGAACAAAGGTGGAAGATAGTAGGGCAGAGAAGAATGGCTACTGAGAGGGAACTAAGCAGTGAAGCACTCTCCTACAAGGAAATTACTACACTCCTTGAAGAAGCCAAACTCATGAAGACTGTGCTAGGGGTTGGCAAGTGCTATGAAAGGCTGGTTAGAGAGTTTATGGTTAATCTCACTGAAGAATGCGCTGAAGAAGGGCGTGATAACTATCACAAGGTTCTGCTAAGAGAAAAGAACATTGACTTCTCTCCAACAACAATCAACAAGTTTCTGGGACGGAGTATTGAAGCTGAAAGCAATAAGATCCTCTCAATGGACAAAATTGCTGAGGAAATTATTGCTGGTCAAGCAAAAAATTGGCCCAAGAAAGGACTGTTACCAACATCAAAATTAACAGTCAAGTATGCAATTCTCAACAGGATTGGCACAGCTAATTGGGCCCCAACAAATCACAGCTCAGGTATAACTCCAAATCTGGCAAAACTCATATATCTCATTGGAACAGGAAAGAAATTGGACTTTGGCAAACATGTCTTCGAACAGACCATGAAACATGTGGAAACCAATGCAACAAAGCTGCCAATAGCCTTTCCAAGCTTGATTACTGAGATAATTCTTAGTCAGCAACCAAGCATTCTGCTTCCTGAGGAATATGAAAGTAGAATGGAAGCAACAAAGGTACTCCACTCTTCGAAGTAACCATCCAAATGCCAAAGAAGGCAACAAAGGCTTAACCATCAAGCAAAAGCCACAACTCAAGACTTAATCACTTGGAGGAAGCAACAAAGCTTAACCACCATAGGGCAGAAGCTACCATCATAAAAGCCATAAGCCAAAAGCTTAACCATTAAGTAGAAGTCACAATTCAAGACTTAACCACTTAATAGAAGCACAAATGCTTAACCACCTAACAAAGGCAGAAGCTAAACAAATTTTATAATGCTTAATCATTCATGATAGAAGCTTATATCAATGCTTAACCATCATGAACAAAAGCTTACAACAAAGCCAAAATAAGGCCAAACATCACAAGTCAGCAAGGAAACAAATCACCAAAATTTAGTGCACTGAGAGCTAGAATCTTCATACTTGAATGTGAGATGCAAGGAACCAATAGCTTCAGCATACACATATTGCAATGACCAAATGTGAAAAGAACTATCACATTAATAAAATAGACAATCCAATACCAGTGGGTCTTTTGGCAAGAAAAGTAATTCCAAACCAATCAAATGTTATATCCACACCTACTGAAGCTTCAATTGAAATTCCAAGGCTATTGTTCCAATAGAAAATCAAATTAATCAATGCCTTGAGCTTATATTGCCACCACAAATATCAAAGACAGTGGCATGGCATCAGCATGAGGGAATCCAATTATTGTTCTACAATTATTGATGTCACTTGCATAAGGCATCTCAATAAAACTCGATAACAGAGATGTCTTCAATGAGGACTAAACTCCAACACCCCAAATTTTAATTGTGGATTTGCAACACCAAATACAAGCAATTTTCAATGAGTGAATTCATCTTCAATACTCCACACAACCATAAGAATATGAATCTTTCTTCAAAGGGGACCAAACACAAGCATCACAACAAATTCCATAATTCACAAACTAGCAGATAACCAATTTTTGAAGTGGTTGAACTACAGTAGACAATATGCATAAGAAAATATCATTACGCCCGTCGACTAAACAGAATGGAAGTGATACCAATCACACTTATCACATACTTATCCATACTAATTCTATTTCTACCCAAGGGAGTTAATATTGATAGACAACAAAGAACATCTCATGAAATGAATAAAAGAGAAATGCTTCAGATAGAAATAAATTCTGCTAATCTCCACCCATGCTCATAACAGACTATTATCCAATCTTGCAAAACATGCAATTGGAACTAAGAATAGTAGTACAAGTCCAGAATATGAATCTTCAAAAAATGAGTGAGTCAAACCTTACTGTTCAAGAAGCAAACTGATGGTGATAACAGATTTGATGGTTCACAACCCCAAAACAACTTCAGCAACCAATGGATGCTTCCAAGAAGCAATAATCTGGACTCAAATCAAAAACCAAAGCAAGTTGCAGATCCTTCTTTAATGTAAATGCCTAATGGATCGCAAAAATGCTAAGAACAGGGAAGAAGCCGACAACCAAACTTCAATTCTGCAATCAGTATCTTCAATGGTGACAACAATACCACTCACAATGAATCCGAAACTCAAGAATCGTCAAATCACATTCACCGCAAGATCGGAAACAACCGCAATCTCACCAATAACTGCCGCCGATGCCGGTGAACTCAAAGAATCAAAGCAACATAATGAAATAACGATAAGCGGAAATGGAAATAAACTGAAATTCAATCAAAATAAAATCTGAAAGCCCTAGAATTTGGGGGAAAATGACGAATTAGAATTGCAATTAAAACAGAATCGCAATGGAACACGGAACAAAAATCAAATCGAAGAGAAATCAAGAAGTCAAATCTAGAACATGAATTGGAATCACGAAATTCGCAAAACTGAATCGAAACGGGAAAGGAGGGAAAAAATCAGATCAACATGAAACAATTTTCTGAAAGGAATTAAGAACCGTGGACAGAGAAGAATATTGAAACGGGAAAATGAAAAAATGAGAATGGAAGGAAAATAAAATCTGAGAGTTGAATTTTCTCGGGAAACCGCAACGGAAGGAAACCATGGCTCTGATACCATGTTAAAATTCATGATATCAGAGTAAAAAGAGAGAAAACTTGATAAACTTTGTATTGGAATTAAAAGAATTGATACAAAAATGAAAGTGTTCAAGTACAAATGAGTGCACATACTATCTTATACTAACTAGCTAATGGGTCTATACTAGCCAACTAATGGGCCGAACTCTCTCTATTTCAACAGTAAGTATTTTGAATTTACCATTACATTCATCCATGGGTGAAATGCGACTCGTTTAAGATTAAAAAAAGTTGGGGACTATAATAGTGTTGTAACATAAAGTCATAAATATCTAGATATTTTCTTACTTTATTTTTATTATTATTATTATTATTAAAAACAAGGGTTAAATATTTTTAGTCCCAACATTTTGCACTATATTTAAAAATAATCCCTATATTTTGCACTATATTAAGAATAGTCCCTACATTTTAAAAACTGTGTAAAAAAACCCTAAAATTGTGGATCCCACAAAAAGATTCACCTTATCATCACCCTTCGCTTCTCCTCTGTCATCGCCGCCACCTCTTCCAGCAACAAGCCACATCAATTCCTTCAACAACGCCACCGTTACAGCATGATCGAAAGTCGACGTATGCAACCGTAAAAATACCGTGAATCGTTTTTCATCAACCGCATATGTGCTAGCATGCATAACATCTACATCATTAGGATCTCGCCATGTGTCACAGTTCATCTCTTGTTCGAGTAAGATGCAGAAATGGTCGATTTGATCATCATGATAGTTGGCTTGTGTTTGGAAGATTTTGTAAGTTGATTGAAGATTGATAAAGGGTTTATGGATGTTTATGAGGGATTTGTGGAGGTTTAAAGAGATCAAGAGTTGGATTTTTTATTTTTTTTTTGCCTTTTTTTTTTAAAAAAAAAGAGGCCCACAATTACCATAATTATTCCGTATGTAAATTTAACAAAAGAGACCAAATTCAGTAACAAAATAAATTATGGGTTTTTTTTACACAACTTTTAAAATGCAAGTATTATTCTTAAATATAGAGCAATATGTATGGACTTGTTCTGGTGAACAAATAGGGGGGGTGATAAATTAACAAACCATAGGTAAGAAATGAATAATTCCTTGTTTATTGAAAAATTCTGAACCTTTACAATAGTTAACATGAATAACTTGAGTATACAAGAAAAATAAATGGGGATCCTTTTACAATGAAGTATGTTCTCATATTTATAGAGAATTTTTCTATGATCATGGTGGTTTTCTTCCTCCACCACTACCTCATCATGGTGGTGATGGGTGGTTACTTATTGTCCATGATGTCATCATGGTGGTGGTGGGTGGTTACTTCTCTTGTACGATAGATCATGGTGGAGGTTTCATATATGAGCGGTTGCTCCTTCTGGCGAGGGCGACGCCCTCTGGGTGTGGCGCCTTCTTCTTTCATTTCCCGCCAAATCTTTTATTTGAATTACATGGGTTGAAAAGTTGGGCCATCTTGCTATTGGGCCTATGCCATTTATTTTTGGGCCTTAGTCCAGTAAACAGCCCCCCAAGCACGAGGCTCAAAGAGGCGAAGTGGTGATAGTGGTAGGACGTGGGGAAATAATCGTTCCCTACTTCGTCTTTGTTGCATAATAACTTCTAGAAATAATCATGTTTGCAGCGTTGATTTCCATTCATCTTTGCGTTAACTTTGCTTTTCTTTGTAGTTGAGTCGCGGATTCTTTTGCTCCTTGCTTAGAAATCTCATCTCGCCTCGCCTTGGGCGTGCTTGCCTCTTTTGGCGTCATCTCTTCGGCGATCATTGGCGATGTGGCGTTGCTCTGCATCGCCCCCTATTTTGTTGGCTTGTACTTCTGTCTTTTTGCTGCATATTAATTTTTTGTTTCCCTTCGGTGTTTTTGACAATCTTGAAGGACTATTCAATTCATATAGTAGCGAGAATCAAGGTAAAACATAAACAACGGAAGAGTGACCAGATTCATATGCAATAACACGGATTCATCCATGGTGGCTTTAATATACTTCGATTATAGAAAGAAATAGAAAAATTGATAAATTTTATCAAGGCGAGCTAAAATGATATCACCTGGTTATGCTAAAATACCAGTGCCATAGAGAAGATGGTGGGCCGACTCGCCCTAGAGAAAATGTAGTTCTTCTGAGATTGGCTGCATCATAAGGCTAAAACAACTTGGTCAGAGTGACTTAACTGAAGCACCAATGCTAAAGTAATTAAGTCTAAACCACTTGTGCATATTGAAGATGTGCAGATGCAACATGTTGAACAAGATGTCCTAGACATCTTGTCACTGGGTTCATAACATGTTAAAGCAACATGTCGAACAAGATGTCCCAAGACATGTGGGTAGGACATCTGAACCCAGTTCAGCTTAAAAGATAATGCTTATCCATTAGGCACGTGTGTTTGTTTATATTTGAATGAAGCGCGAATCTTTAAGTAACAAGCTGAGATTAGGATTAAAGATAAAGTTTGTTATTAATCTTAAGTGTTAGATACGATTAGGATTCGTATTTAATTTGTGGATAAAGATTAATTTCTTTATCTTTTGGAGTTTGTTTTTAAACAAGTTTGTTTTAAAACTAACTCTTAATTGTAGTGCATCTGAAAGACTGAAGATGATCTGAAGATTTGCACGCCTATAAATAGAACTTAACATAGAGCTTAAAACTCAACCCACAAGAACTGAAGATTGTGAGTTCAAAGCTTTGTGCCTACTGTGCAAAGCATTCGTGGCTCTTAGTATCGTTTTTGATACTTTGCAGCTTTGTGGCTCTTAGTATTGGTTTTGATACTTTGTAGCTTTGTTGTTGAATGTTGCCATTCAACTAAGTCTTTAAACTTTGTAGTTTAAAGTTGTCGTCACTTGGGATTAGTGATTAGAGGGAGTTGGGTAGGTTCTCATATTTAGGGGGAGTTAGCCCTTGAGTAGAAGATTGCTAGGATTAAGAAAAGGCATACATGCCAATAGGTGTTTGGTATGGTTGTAAGACTAAGTATTAATTCGGATTAGTAGTGTTCACTTCGTGGATTGGTATCCTCCAGAGTATGGCTGTTTAGCGCCGAATTGGGTTAACAATTTACTGGTGTTATTTATTGCTTTTATTTACTCCAGTACTGCAATAATTCGCGATCCTCATAAACGTTTGTCAAACCAGTTGTCTAAGACATCTGGACTATAGACACATTGTCCTGGACATTGTGTACGACATCTGTCCTGCCAGAGAACATAATTTCAATTGGTATCAGAGCAGGCACCCTAACCTGCTGGGTGAGCTCCAGGGAGACAAAATCTTGTTCAAGATGGACAGGAATGGAGGATCAATAAACAGACCACCAGTTCTGGATGGATCAAACTATGACTATTGGAAAGCAAGAATGATTGCCTTCATCAAATCCATGGATCAAAAAGCATGGAGGGCAATTGTTACAGGTTGGAATCACCCAATAGTCACTGCAGAAGATGGTTCTTCAATATTAAAAGGTGAAAGAGATTGAACCCCAGAAGAGGAAGCTGAGTCCAATAACAACTCTAAAGCACTCAATGTTATCTTTAATGGTGTTGATGAAAACATATTCAAACTGATCAACACGTGCACAAAAGCCAACCAAGCCTGGGAAATTCTGCAAACTGCTCATGAAGGAACTTCCAAGGTTAGAATGTCAAAGCTACAACTTCTCACATCAAAATTTGAAAATCTAGAATGGAGGATGATGAGACCATCTCAGAATTCAACAGTAGAGTTCGAGACATAGCAAATTCATGCTTTGCTCTAGGAGAAAAGATACCTGAAGAGAAACTAGCGAGAAAGATCCTTAGGTCACTTCCTAAGAGATTCTCTATGAAGGTAACTGCTATTGAAGAATCACAAGACTTGAGCACGATAAAGGTTGATGAACTCATTGGCTCATTACAAACTTTTGAGATGACCTTTGAAGATAGACTTGAAAAGAAGATGAAGAATTTGGCCTTCAAATCTGAGGAAAGCCGTAGTGAAGATTGTCTATCAGAAGCAATAGCTCTATTGACTAAGAAGTTCAATGAATCTGTGAACAGGGTCCGTGCTAAGTGGAGGACAAATGTCCCAGACAAGATGTCCAACAACAAGGCACAAGGCATGTCAAAAGAAGAAACTAACTCTGAAGAAGAAACAGAGGTACAGTGCTACGAATGTGAAGGTTTTGGGCATATCAGAAAACAGTGTCCCAAGTTTCTCAGAAAACAGAAAAATGGATTAGCTGCAATTCTCTCTGACTCTGAGGATGAAAGTGAAGATGAAGACATAAACAATGCATTCTCAGGCATGTTTGAAACAAGCAACAATAACTTCAAAAGCTTTACAGACACTGAAGACAGTGATGAAGAACTTCTCTACAATGCTAATGTAAGAGAACAAGATGAGAACATTGAGAGGCTGATCGAGGAGCATGAGGAGCGAGCATCTCTGGAAAAAGAATATAACTTCGTAAAGTCTAAACTCATAAGCATGACTGAAACTTTGAGAAGCCTAAACTATGAATCTAACTCAGAAGATGAGTTCCTTGAAACTGAGAAAATAGCTGAAGACAAGATTGGATTAGGATTTGATCATCCCTTCAAAAAGGCTGAATCTGCTCCAGAAAAGGTAACTCCTCCTCTACAGAAGCCTAAGGACCAGATGTCAGGCCAAAAGTCTCAACATCCTGCTAAACACAAAGAAAGGATCATAGACCTCATAGACCACATATCTCAGCACTGTGAACATACCAAGAAAGAGATGACAAGCCAAATGTCTCAACATCCTGTTTAGCACATAGACAGGATCATAGACCGCACATCTCAGTACCACGTTCGGACCAAGAAAGAGATGTCAAACCAAATGTCTCAACATTCTGTTAAACACAAAGACAAGATCATAGACTATAAGTTTCAACAATCTGTCCAAAGAAAAAGGAAGATGTCAAGCCACATGTCTCAACATCATGTTCAACACAAAAGGAATGGGAACATAGGTCAGCTTCACAAGCAGCAGAAGAAGCACATACCTAGACCACATCTTAAGAAGCTATACTCCCAAAATAGAAGAGATTTCAATAGATGTGATCATTGTGGTAGGTCTGGGCATGTTATGAAAGAATGCTTCAAAATTCATGGTTATCCTCAAAGATCAAGATCACCAAGGAAGAATGAAAAGAAGATTCTTGTTCAACAAGAAAAGTGCCAGGAGACTCAAGTCAAGAAAGTATGGAGACCAAAAGAAGATTCAAAACTAAAAGCTCATACTTGTATCAGGCTATCCTCATATGAAGATTGGTACTTTGACAGTGGATGCTCCAAACACATGACTGGAGATAGAAAATACCTTAAGGAATTAAGGCCTTGCTCCAAAGGAAGTGTTACTTTTGGTGATGGTGCTAAAGGTAGAATCAAAGGTATAGGCAAGCTAAGAGATCCCAGCTTACCATACCTAGACAAGGTTCTACTAGTTGAAGGACTCACTACAAACTTGATAAGCATTAGTCAACTATGTGAACAAGGACTAGATGTGTACTTCAACAACTCTGAGTGCATTATTGCTAATAATCAAAAGGTAGTGATGAAAGGTGTCAAGGCAAGGGACAAGTGTTATAAGTGGACTCCTCCCAACAATAGTCCAAAAATAGCTTGCTTGACAGTCAAGGAAGAGAATGACCAGATGTTCTACCAGATGTCCCAACATCTGTACACTCGTCAGGAAGTTGAAACACTTCAACCTGAACGTGGAAAAGGAACTCTAGAGTTCCACACGTCCAAAAGCGTGTAGAACATTAAGTGACGGGGTGACGTGCAGAAGGATTATAACGTTAATCATCATTACTTCTGCACAATAAACAAGGTAACATACTACCTAAGTTCTGTTTATAAAAAGCCACCAAGATCATCACTTGTGCTATCACACACGCTTCAACATCTCTCAAACCTTCTCAAAAGAAATCTTCTTCAAAGAAACTCTGAACAAACATGAGTCAAGAAATTACAATAAGCTCAAACAACCAAGCAAACAACAAAGGCGAAGGACCTAGTGATCAAACTAGGGTTTCAGACTCAACCATCAACCAACAAGAGGTTGATCTTGACAAACTAATTATTCCCAGAGGAAAGAGAACTATATCAAGGAAGAGGAGAAGCAGCAAATTAGTTGGGTCCTTCACTAATCCAGCACATAGTGAAGAATCCAAAGAAACATCTCCGCTAGAAGCTCAATCATCGCCAAAAAGGGTTGAAGAGCAAAATCTTGATGAGACTATGAAGAACTCCACTCAGAAAACAAATATTGAGCCTCAGACAGAGAATGAGAAGAATGGTGGAAAAGATGTCACGACAACCAGCTCCAAAATCAAGGATGTCGAAACAAATGTCTCAACATCAGAAGACACGACATCCAAAGAACAACCAATGGAAGATGATCCAAAGGATACACAAGAGACAGCTCTCTCCGAAGAAGAAGAAAAATAAGAAATCTCTGAGACCCTAGAAGTCATAGAGATTGGGGAAGAAACAGAAAGTGAAGAGATCGCTCCCAGAAAACCTCAGTCAATCGCTGATAGGATAAAGAGGAATAGGGGAAAGAAGGTGGAGATTCCCAAATCCTACTTAGAAGAGAAGTCTCAGAAGAGGAAGCCAGAGTCCTCAAGTGAGTTTGAACCTGAGGTCGAAGATGATGTCCCAGACATCATGTCAAAGAAGAGAAAAGCTGCAACCTCAACATCCTTCCACACTAAAGAGAATGAACAAAGGTGGAAGATAGTAGGGCAGAGAAGAATGGCTACTGAGAGGGAACTAAGCAGTGAAGCACTCTCCTACAAGGAAATTACTACACTCCTTGAAGAAGCCAAACTCATGAAGACTGTGCTAGGGGTTGGCAAGTGCTATGAAAGGCTGGTTAGAGAGTTTATGGTTAATCTCACTGAAGAATGCGCTGAAGAAGGGCGTGATAACTATCACAAGGTTCTGCTAAGAGAAAAGAACATTGAC
The DNA here is from genome assembly GCA_030408175.1 of Trifolium repens. Lineage (NCBI taxonomy): Eukaryota > Viridiplantae > Streptophyta > Magnoliopsida > Fabales > Fabaceae > Trifolium > Trifolium repens. Next base: position 30,461,945 of record CP125845.1, on the reverse strand, counting down.
TTCTCTCCAACAACAATCAACAAGTTTCTGGGACGGAGTATTGAAGCTGAAAGCAACAAGATCCTCTCAATGGACAAAATTGCTGAGGAAATTATTGTTGGTCAAGCAAAAAATTGGCCCAAGAAAGGACTGTTACCAACATCAAAATTAACAGTCAAGTATGCAATTCTCAACAGGATTGGCACAGCTAATTGGGCCCCAACAAATCACAGCTCAGGTATAACTCCAAATCTGGCAAAACTCATATATCTCATTGGAACAGGAAAGAAATTGGACTTTGGCAAACATGTCTTCGAACAGACCATGAAACATGTGGAAACCAATGCAACAAAGCTGCCAATAGCCTTTCCAAGCTTGATTACTGAGATAATTCTTAGTCAGCAACCAAGCATTCTGCTTCCTGAGGAATATGAAAGTAGAAGACCTCCACCAATATCCTTCAATCGCAAGCTGTTTGCTAAACCACATGTCCCAGACATTGAGTTCAAAGAAAAAGAAGCAGTTGAGACCTCAGCTCCACTAGACAAAAGCTCACAGAAAAAGGTGCTTGCTGAGCTTATTCAAGTATCTAAAGAGCTGGAGGAAACTATCAAATCAAGTACTATCAGAAAAACCTGTGTGGATCACTTGATACTACAACTGACAAAGAATCTTCCTGAGAATGAAGGAGATGCTCAAACTGAGGCTGAGCAAGAAGAAGAAGAAGGAGTTTGAAGAACAAACCCCGAGTAATGTAGGAAAAAAAGTACTTTTGTATTTTTCCTCTCTGTTCTACTTCTTGTAATTGTGGCCTACCAAATGTCCTAGACATTGGAGGCTTTGACATCCGGCACTTGTGTTAGTGCATTTTGTAAGCTGTTTTGTTCTCTTTAATCAATGAAGTATTTTCCTTTAACCTTTGTCAAATTATGGTAAAAAGGGGGAGAAATAATTGATGCTTAGAACAGCTTTTTGGCAAGTAGAATCACTCTCTTGCTTTACGGATGAATATGGCAAGCTTTAATAAAAAATTAAAAACTAAAAGCTATGCTAAAATAGGTGTGTCCAGAGCATAATTTAAATGCTCAATTTGAACCTCTAAAACGTCTAGTAAGTCTTGATCACTCTGATTAAGTACTTTCCGCTGCAACTCAAGACTTTGGTTCACTAAGTCACTAGGTATCTCATCCCTGGACTTAGAAAATTTATTGTAATGGATCATATGAAGACAAGACTAAGACTGTCTCATACTAGAATAGGTTCATCACACACTCAAGATTAAAGAAGTCTTGAAAATTGAAGACACACAAGTTTCTGAAGATCAAAGACCATGAAGACCTGAAGATTTCAGAACAGAAGATTGCATCTACAGAGATCAATTTGAAGATTGAAGAATTTGAAGATTGAAGACTGAAGAGTGCACATTCAACAAAGTGGTTTGTGGTTGTTTTAGCCATAATTTGCAAATGGGGGAGATTGTAGTTCTTCTGAGATTGGCTGCATCATAAGGCTAAAGCAACTTGGTCAGAGTAACTTAACTGAAGCACCAATGCTAAAGTAATTAAGTCTAAACCACTTGTGCATATTGAAGATGTGCAGATGCAACATGTTGAACAAGATGTCCTAGACATCTTGTCACTGGGTTCAGAACATGTTAAAGCAACATGTCGAACAAGATGTCCCAAGACATGTGGGTAGGACATCTGAACCCAGTTCAGCTTAAAAGATAATGCTTATCCATTAGACACGCGTGTTTGTTTATATTTGAATGAAGCGCGAATCTTTAAGTAACAAGCTGAGATTAGGATTAATGATAAAGTATGTTATTAATCTTAAGTGTTAGATAAGATTAGGATTCGTATTTAATTTGTGGATAAAGATTAATTTCTTTATCTTTTGGAGTTTGTTTTTAAACAAGTTTGTTTTAAAACTAACTCTTAATTGTAGTGCATCTGAAAGACTGAAGATGATCTGAAGATTTGCATGCTGATGACAGTAATTTATGTGATGTTTTTAGTATCAATTATTGTAAGACCCAAGATTTCATTGTATAGTTGGTTTAAGGAATATTAGGGTTTCGATGTGTTCGTGTGATGAAACATCGTGTAATTATAGGATTTTGCTGTATTTGAGTCTGTTTTGTGCTCGTGCGCTGTAATTGTACAGACTTTTGTCTTGTGATCCTGTTTCTTGTATAAGAAGTTATTTGTGGTTTTAGAATAACGAGTTTTGGATTATTCTTGTTTTTGGAAAAACGAGTAGGATTTTACCCGCGGATGGAAAATCTTACTGCGTCTGTTTTGAGTGAGGTTTCGGATGGGAGTTTTATATATCTGCACGAGTTAAGATATATTCTGAGAATAATTTTCTGAGGTATGGAAGAAAATTACAGTCGCGGAAAAAGATTCGGCGATAAGTTTTGGAATTGTTAGACGATAGACGTTCTTTCTGTAGGTTTTCTGTTTTGGTGAGTTTCGTTCGTCGCGGCACGCGAGAGCTGAACGTGTGAGTGTTTCTAAGAGGTGTTGAGTTTTATCTCAAGTGGGTTTGGTTTGGTTTGATCCAATGGCTAGGGTTTTGTCTTGGCATTGTGTTTTTGATCCAATGGCCATGAGTTAGCAAGAGCTAATGTAATAGTAAGGAGGTTCATGACTTTGGTCACTTAGGAAAATCACAACCTTTACTCCATTCTTTCTCTCTTTCACGTGGAACTTCTTTACTCACTTCCAACCTTCACAAATTTTCCATTTCTCACCATTTCACTCCATTTCAAGCTTGGAAGCTTTGAGGAATTTTGTAGAGAATCACTTTCTTAAGGTAACCCTCTCTTCTCATCTCCTAGGTTGGTAGATTTTTAGAGTTGTGAGGTTTTTGGGTTTATGTTCTTAAGAGGGTTTGGTGAGGAAGGTTGTTCTTGCTAGTTCTTGTTTCATGAAAGTTGTTCATGAGAGTTTAGTAAGCATGCTAGGCTTTGTTGTTTTTGTTTTCCATGAGTTGGTGAAAAATCTCATGAGAAAAGTTAGGGTTTTGGTTGGTTAAGTATTGATCAATAACATGTGGTTATGTTGTAAGGTTTTGAAAAGAAAAGTTGTCTTTGAACCTTTGGGCAAAAGGGAAATGCATTGTATGGTTTTGTTTTGGAAAATCCGATGAAAAATATTTTGGGGTTTATGAAAATATTTCCTAAGTGTTTTGAGTAGTGTTTTTGGGGTCAAAGTGGTTTAAAACTTTTGTGACGTGTGGTGTTACTTTTTACCTTGAAAACATGTTTGAAAATGATTACCGGACGGTTAAGGCCCGTAATAAAACTTGTGCTTGGGTTTGGTTTTGATTTTGGAAATGAAAATCAAATAACTTGCACTCGAAGCAACCAACATGCTTTCGGAGATGTATTGCTTGCTTATGAAAATGGTTTGTTTTTTGTGCCTTGAAAAAGTGTTGGGAACTAATAGAATCAAACTAGGCTTGGGTGGAAAAAGGTGGTGTGAGTTGCTGTCTTTTGCTGTCATGACAGTTGAAACTCGCTGAGCGAGTGTTTACTCGCTGGGGCGAGTGTTACAGGTCATGAACACGCCAGGGCGTGCTCCACAGCAAGTAAGACCAGTCCTCCCTGCCTTCACTCGCTGCCAACTCGCTGGGGCGAGCTCTGGGACCTAAAATTTTGGATTCTGATTTCTAAAACTTGGTTTTAACTTCTAATCCCTTTTTATTAATTTATGGAAGTGATTGGGATTGGAAACGGGTTTTTCGGGTACTCGGAAAGTACGTAGCTTGTAACACAAGAAAACGGCCATTTTGCATTTCAAACTATTTAAGACTTTTGACAATTGTTTTGGGTCCTAAAAATAGTACAAATAACTCATAGTGGTTGATCAATACGATAGTTTTGGTATGGTATCCGAAAGAGTGAATTTTCCTTAGAAGCCTTTAGAGTTTTGGGGTTTTGATGTAGTTTCATTACATTGGGTTTGGAAACGATGTATTGATTGTCCGTTGCTTGTTTTAGGGAGCACGTAGTGTTGTGTGAACGTTGCTTGTTGTGAGTGCTTGCCGAGGTAAGGGCTCCACTTTATTTCTGTCTTTTAAAACGGTTTGACATGCTTGGAATTCGCTGCGACGCAATTGTTTGTGTGTTTGACATGTTTGTGTTATGTATGCTCGTTGATGGGAACGTGTTTACATTACTTGTGAAATTTACATATGATTTTGAAAATATATGTATGAATTGCTATGATTTAGTTACATATGCTTGAGAGGTATGTATGTGTGGCATTAGCATATATAGGGAATCGTATGCTCATGCATTCATTGTGCGTAGTTGCGTGAGTGGACTACGGGGTGTTGGTTGCGTGAGTGGACCCACCCAAAATCCTACGGGATCTTTTGAGTACAATAAGTGGTTGCGTGAGTGGACCACGGGGTGTGATTGCGTGAGTGGATCCACCTTAACCCTTTGCGGTTTTATTGGTTATGATTAGTAATTCCGGAATTCATTTGCATGTGGTAGCTCTGGTAGTACCACACCCATTGTAGAAGTCTGCATTAGGCTTGTTGTGAATTATATATATAAGCCCGTTGGAGGGAATTGTTGAATGTTTTAAGAGCTTTCTCTTGTGTTTTGTGGAAATTTTGTTACGTGTACAATCTTTCGCACCGGTTATATATATATATCTACTTTTATTTTGTGGTGACCCTTTCTTTCATTTGCGGGCTCATCCCACCCCAGATGACGATGTAGGTCGAGAGGATGGTGTTGGCAGCTCTAGGCCTTAGTGAGCTCGTGTTGTAGCTGGAGTGGTAGTTTTAGTTAGACTATGCGCCGGTGTGTTTGTGCACTGTGCTTTTTGATTAGCATAGGACATTCTAACTTCTTTTGGTTAGTTAGTGCTTGTAAGCACATAGACTTATGGATTGTAATTATTCAGGTTTACACTTAGCATTTTCGAATACAATATATATATGGTGTGATATATATATGGTTCGTTTGTAATATTTAATGTCGGCTCAATTAAAAATGTTTCGCGCACTCTGAGTGTTTGTTAAGAAAAAAAAAATAATCCCCTTTTGCGTTATGAAAACGGGGTGTTACATTTGTGGTATCAGAGCACGGCTTTAAATCTTCAAAGGGAAAGTGTATACTTGAGTCGTTAGTTCAGAGTCGGTTAGAACGTAACTAGTGTTGAGTTAGTTCTAGTGTTTGTTCTGTGTCGGGTTATGGGTTAGTAATCCGTTGAGTGAGGTTTTCTGTTGGAATTCAGAAATGTTTGGATAAGGATCTAATCGAAGAGAATTGGTATGTGCAGGAAACGATGCCTCCAAGAAGGGCACCTGCTAGAGATGATGATGATGTGGACATCCATCAGATGGCTTATGCCATGAATACAATGGCAGCAGCGGTGACTGCGCAAACTCATGCTAAGGCGCAGAGAGACCTTGAAAAGCGCGACAGGGAGATCCTGGCCGCTGGGTCTAGGGTTCTCGCAAGTTTTAATCAGCAGGCCCCTCCAAAGTTTAATGGGGAGGGAGGTCCAGAAACAGCGGATCTATGGCTCCATGCTATGGAGAGGATATTTGGGGCAATCCATTGTCCGGAGGGGGAGAAGGTAGTTCTAGCTACCTATCAGCTGCTTGGGGGTTCCGAATTTTGGTGGAGGAACACCCGTCTGATTATGGAAAATGCATATGAGGAGATTAACTGGGAGAACTTCAAGAGGAGGTTCCTGGCTAAGTATTTCCCTGAGACCGCAAGGGAAAGGTATGGTGAGGAGTTTCTGAGACTACGTCAGGGGAGTATGAATGTGGAGGCATATTCCAAGAAGTTTGAATCATTATCCCGTTTCTTCCGCTTCTTTATGGATGGGATAGATGAGGTCTATATGTGTCGTCGCTTCCAAGATGGGCTGAGGTACGAACTGCAGGATGCGGTTGTGCCGTTGGGTATTCGGCAATTTCAAGTCTTGGTTGAAAAGTGCCAAGAGGTTGAAGATATTAGAAACAAAAGGGTGAACCGTCAGGGTGGTTTTAGTGCTGGGGGACCAAGTCGTTCTGGTGGTCCGAATCAAAGTCAGAACCGTGGAAAACAAGGCAGTAAGCCATATGACCGTCCACAGTATAACAAGGGACAGGGTCGATCGGTGAATCAGGACAGTCAGAATACCGGGAAGCAGGGCTGTTTTAAGTGTGGTGAAGTGGGCCACTATGCGAATGAATGCCGGAATCAGGGGCATGTTTATTTTAATTGCAAGAAGCCGGGACACTTTGCTAGAGATTGCAAAGCCCCGAAGGCCGGGCCGTCGGCTAATGTGGCACAAGGCTCACAAGGTACCAGACCTGCGGCAAAGGCACGTGCTTACTGTATGGGCACAGAAGTGAGTGGGCAGGCTAGCAATGCCATTCACGAGAGCTGTCACATTGCAGGTAATTCTTTAACTGCTTTGATTGACACGGGGGCAACCCACTCCTTCATATCTTTGGCATGTGCAAATCGGTTGAGTTTGAATGTTTCTGTGCTTCCATTTGATTTGAATGTTTTGACTCCTGCTAAGGATTTGGTAGTGAATACTGCATGTTTGCATTGTTTGGTAGTAATTCAGAATAGGGAGTTTCTGGTCAACTTAGTGTGTTTACCGCTTTTATCTCTCGAGATCATCCTCGGGATGGATTGGTTGTCCTATCATTATGTTATTCTAGACTGTGCTCGGAAATTGGTTTTCTTTCCCGAGCCAGGTGTGCGAAGGTACTTGTCTGCAAATCGGCTTTCTGTGGTTATGTGTAATGGAGAGCCGGAGATAGTTTCACTTGCTAGCTTAGGATTGAAGTCGGAGATCCGAATTGAGGAAATTCGAGTGGTGCAGGATTTCCAAGATGTGTTTCCATCGGAGATTCCAGCTTTTCCTCCGTGTAGAGAGGTGAAATTCTTTATTGATTTACAACCGGGTACGGGTCCGATTTCGGAATCAGCTTATCGGATGGCTCCGGCCGAGTTGGTAGAGTTGAAAGGTCAGATTGAGGACTTGTTAGAGAAGGGTTTCATAAGGCCTAGTGTGTCGCCTTGGGGAGCACCGGTCTTATTGGTTAAGAAGAAGGATGGGAAATCTCGTTTATGTGTGGATTATCGGAAGCTTAATAAGGTGACTATCAAGAACCGATATCCATTGCCACGGATTGATGATTTGATGGATCAATTGAGGGGAGCCACACTGTTTTCAAAGATTGACTTGAAATCTGGTTATCATCAGATAAGAGTACGAGATGGGGATATTCAGAAAACGGCGTTTAGGACGCGGTATGGGCATTATGAGTACTTGGTGATGCCGTTTGGAGTGACGAATGCACCTGCGATCTTCATGGCCTACATGAATCGGATATTCCATTCGTTTTTGGACAAGTTCGTAGTAGTGTTTATTGATGACATTTTGGTGTACTCGAAGAGTGAAGAGGAGCATGAAGAGCATCTTCGCTTGGTTTTGCAAGTTTTGAGGGAGAAAAAGTTGTATGCTAATCCGTCAAAGTGTGACTTTTGGTTGGAAGAGGTTATTTTCCTTGGCCATGTTATATCAAAAGAGGGAATAGCCGTGGATCCAGCCAAGATTGATACGGTACTTTCATGGAAGCAACCTCAAACAGTGACTGATGTAAGGAGTTTTGTTGGTTTGGCCGGTTATTACCGAAGGTTTATAGAAGGATTTGCTAAGATTGTGGCACCGATGACACAACTTACGCGAAAAGATCAACCTTTTGCTTGGACAGAGATGTGTGAGTTGAGTTTTCAGTTGTTGAAAGAACGGTTGACGACTTCACCAGTTTTGATGTTACCACAGTCGGAGGAACCGTATGAGGTTTATTGTGATGCGTCTCATCAAGGGTTGGGTTGTGTGTTGATGCAACACAAGAGAGCAGTGGCTTATGCGTCAAGGCAACTGAAAGTGCATGAAAAGAATTATCCTACGCACGATTTGGAGCTTGCGGCCGTGGTTTTTGCATTGAAGATTTGGAGACATCATCTTTATGGTTGCACTTTTGTCGTGTTTAGTGACCATAAAAGTCTCAAGTACTTGTTTGATCAGAAAGAGCTTAATATGAGGCAGAGGAGATGGATGGAAACCTTGAAAGATTTTGATTTCACGTTAGAATACCATCCTGGAAAGGCTAATGTGGTAGCCGATGCTTTGAGTAGGAAGAGTGTGTCGGTTTGTTCGGCACAAATGGCTAGTCAACAAGAGTTGTTGAGAGAGTTTCGTGATTTGCACCTAGAGGTAGAGTTTGCTTTAGGGAATATGAGACTGGGTATGATTACCATCTCAAGCGGTTTGTTGGAGGACATTGCAAATTGTCAAGATGACAAGTTTCTCATGGAGAAAAGGGCTTTGATTGTTCGAGGAACCAACCGAGATTTCAAGGTGGGATCGGACAATATCTTGAGGTGTCAAGGGAGAGTGTGTGTACCCGAAGCTATGGACTTGAGGAACATCATTCTAGGGTAGGCACACAAGAGTAAGCTTAGTATACATCCCGGAGCGACAAAGATGTATCAGGACCTGAGGCAAGATTTCTGGTGGCCGGGTATGAAGAAGGATGTGGCTGAGTATGTGGCGTCGTGTCTGACTTGTCAGAAGGCGAAGATTGAGCATCAGAGACCAGCAGGGATGCTGCAGTCATTAGATATCCCCGAGTGGAAGTGGGATAGCATTTCTATGGATTTCATCACTGGTTTACCTAAGACCAGGAGGAAGCATGATTCCATTTGGGTGATAGTGGATCGTTTGACTAAGTCCGCTCATTTTCTACCGGTAAGGACTACGGATACAGCGGCGAAGTTGACCGATATTTACATTGCTGAGATTGTGAGGTTACATGGGATTCCGTCAAGTATAGTGTCGGATCGAGATCCAAAGTTTACTTCACACTTTTGGAGGACTTTGCATGAGGCGTTGGGGACGAAACTGAGATTGAGTTCCGCCTACCATCCTCAGACAGATGGGCAGACCGAGAGAACAAATCAATCTTTAGAAGATTTGTTGAGAGCATGTGTTTTGGATGATCGTGGAAGTTGGGATGATGTTTTACCGTTGATAGAATTCACATACAACAACAGTTTCCACGCGAGTATTGGAATGGCACCATACGAGGCTTTGTATGGGAGGAGATGTCAGACTCCCTTGTGTTGGTACCAAGATGGGGAAAGTTTGATAGTAGGACCGGAAACGGTACAACAGACGACGGACAAGGTCCGAAAGATAAGGGCAATGATGAAGGTTGCTCAAGATCGCCAGAAAAGTTATGCGGATAGGCGTCGGAGGCCTTTAGAGTTTGAGGAGGGGGATCACGTATTTCTCCGAGTTACGCCAACAACTGGCGTTGGAAGGGCTTTGAAAGCGAAGAAGTTGACTCCAAAGTTTATAGGGCCTTATCAGATCACAGAACGGATTGGGAAGGTAGCATACCGGATCGCGTTGCCACCGGTACTATCTTTGATTCATGATGTATTCCATGTGTCGCAATTGCGGAAGTATACACCGGATCCATCACATGTGATCACACCAGATGACATCCAGCTGAGGGATAACTTGTCATTTGAGGTTCCGCCGATCAAGATTGCGGATAGGAAGATGAAACGTTTGAGGACGAAAGACATACCTTTAGTGAAGGTAATATGGAACGAAGCTACAGGAGATACCACCTGGGAGCTCGAGAGTAAGATGAAAGAACTATACCCCAGTTTGTTTGACGATGTCTAAGTTTCGAGGACGAAACTTCTTTTAGGGGGGTAGTATTGTAAGACCCAAGATTTCATTGTATAGTTGGTTTAAGGAATATTAGGGTTTCGATGTGTTCGTGTGATGAAACATCGTGTAATTATAGGATTTTGCTGTATTTGAGTCTGTTTTGTGCTCGTGCGCTGTAATTGTACAGACTTTTGTCTTGTGATCCTGTTTCTTGTATAAGAAGTTATTTGTGGTTTTAGAATAACGAGTTTTGGATTATTCTTGTTTTTGGAAAAACGAGTAGGATTTTACACGCGGATGGAAAATCTTACTGCGTCTGTTTTGAGTGAGGTTTCGGATGGGAGTTTTATATATCTGCACGAGTTAAGATATATTCTGAGAATAATTTTCTGAGGTATGGAAGAAAATTACAGTCGCGGAAAAAGATTCGGCGATAAGTTTTGGAATTGTTAGACGATAGACGTTCTTTCTGTAGGTTTTCTGTTTTGGTGAGTTTCGTTCGTCGCGGCACGCGAGAGCTGAACGTGTGAGTGTTTCTAAGAGGTGTTGAGTTTTATCTCAAGTGGGTTTGGTTTGGTTTGATCCAATGGCTAGGGTTTTGTCTTGGCATTGTGTTTTTGATCCAATGGCCATGAGTTAGCAAGAGCTAATGTAATAGTAAGGAGGTTCATGACTTTGGTCACTTAGGAAAATCACAACCTTTACTCCATTCTTTCTCTCTTTCACGTGGAACTTCTTTACTCACTTCCAACCTTCACAAATTTTCCATTTCTCACCATTTCACTCCATTTCAAGCTTGGAAGCTTTGAGGAATTTTGTAGAGAATCACTTTCTTAAGGTAACCCTCTCTTCTCATCTCCTAGGTTGGTAGATTTTTAGAGTTGTGAGGTTTTTGGGTTTATGTTCTTAAGAGGGTTTGGTGAGGAAGGTTGTTCTTGCTAGTTCTTGTTTCATGAAAGTTGTTCATGAGAGTTTAGTAAGCATGCTAGGCTTTGTTGTTTTTGTTTTCCATGAGTTGGTGAAAAATCTCATGAGAAAAGTTAGGGTTTTGGTTGGTTAAGTATTGATCAATAACATGTGGTTATGTTGTAAGGTTTTGAAAAGAAAAGTTGTCTTTGAACCTTTGGGCAAAAGGGAAATGCGTTGTATGGTTTTGTTTTGGAAAATCCGATGAAAAATATTTTGGGGTTTATGAAAATATTTCCTAAGTGTTTTGAGTAGTGTTTTTGGGGTCAAAGTGGTTTAAAACTTTTGTGACGTGTGGTGTTACTTTTTACCTTGAAAACATGTTTGAAAATGATTACCGGACGGTTAAGGCCCGTAATAAAACTTGTGCTTGGGTTTGGTTTTGATTTTGGAAATGAAAATCAAATAACTTGCACTCGAAGCAACCAACATGCTTTCGGAGATGTATTGCTTGCTTATGAAAATGGTTTGTTTTTTGTGCCTTGAAAAAGTGTTGGGAACTAATTGAATCAAACTAGGCTTGGGTGGAAAAAGGTGGTGTGAGTTGCTGTCTTTTGCTGTCATGACAGTTGAAACTCGCTGAGCGAGTGTTTACTCGCTGGGGCGAGTGTCACAGGTCATGAACACGCCAGGGCGTGCTCCACAGCGAGTAAGACCAGTCCTCCCTGCCTTCACTCGCTGCCAACTCGCTGGGGCGAGCTCTGGGACCTAAAATTTTGGATTCTGATTTCTAAAACTTGGTTTTAACTTCTAATCCCTTTTTATTAATTTATGGAAGTGGTTGGGATTGGAAACGGGTTTTTCGGGTACTCGGAAAGTATGTAGCTTGTAACGCAAGAAAACGGCCATTTTGCATTTCAAACTATTTAAGACTTTTGACAATTGTTTTGGGTCCTAAAAATAGTACAAATTACTCATAGTGGTTGATCAATACGATAGTTTTGGTATGGTATCCGAAAGAGTGAATTTTCCTTAGAAGCCTTTAGAGTTTTGGGGTTTTGATGTAGTTTCATTACATTGGGTTTGGAAACGATGTATTGATTGTCCGTTGCTTGTTTTAGGGAGCACGTAGTGTTGTGTGAACGTTGCTTGTTGTGAGTGCTTGCCGAGGTAAGGGCTCCACTTTATTTCTGTCTTTTAAAACGGTTTGACATGCCTGGAATTCGCTGCGACGCAATTGTTTGTGTGTTTGACATGTTTGTGTTATGTATGCTCGTTGATGGGAACGTGTTTACATTACTTGTGCAATTTACATATGATTTTGAAAATATATGTATGAATTGCTATGATTTAGTTACATATGCTTGAGAGGTATGTATGTGTGGCATTAGCATATATAGGGAATCGTATGCTCATGCATTCATTGTGCGTAGTTGCGTGAGTGGACTACGGGGTGTTGGTTGCGTGAGTGGACCCACCCAAAATCCTACGGGATCTTTTGAGTACAATAAGTGGTTGCGTGAGTGGACCACGGGGTGTGATTGCGTGAGTGGATCCACCTTAACCCTTTGCGGTTTTATTGGTTATGATTAGTAATTCCGGAATTCATTTGCATGTGGTAGCTCTGGTAGTACCACACCCATTGTAGAAGTCTGCATTAGGCTTGTTGTGAATTGTATATATAAGCCCGTTGGAGGGAATTGTTGAATGTTTTAAGAGCTTTCTCTTGTGTTTTGTGGAAATTTTGTTACGTGTACAATCTTTCGCACCGGTTATATATATATCTACTTTTATTTTGTGGTGACCCTTTCTTTCATTTGCGGGCTCATCCCACCCCAGATGACGAAGTAGGTCGAGAGGATGGTGTTGGCAGCTCTAGGCCTTTGTGAGCTCGTGTTGGAGCTGGAGTGGTAGTTTTAGTTAGACTATGCGCCGGTGTGTTTGTGCACTGTGCTTTTTGATTAGCATAGGACATTCTAACTTCTTTTGGTTAGTTAGTGCTTGTAAGCACATAGACTTATGGATTGTAATTATTCAGGTTTACACTTAGCATTTTCGAATACAATATATATATGGTGTGATATATATATGGTTCGTTTGTAATATTTAATGTCGGCTCAATTAAAAATGTTTCGCGCACTCTGAGTGTTTGTTAAGAAAAAAAAAAATAATCCCCTTTTGCGTTATGAAAACGGGGTGTTACAATTATTGTTAGTTTAGTATTAGTTTTAGACCAATTACATGGCAAAAACCTAAAGAAGCAAAACTACTTGTCCAAGAAGTCAAGAATTGAAGAAAACGCTTAAAAAGAGGCTAAAAGGAAGAAAATGCGCAACTTTCAGTCTACGGACCTTAACTTGAGCTACGAGTATCGGAATAAGGTCTGTGACCATGCGTTGGAAAGCTAAGACGAAGAGCTACAACTTTCGTGTTGGAGCAAAAATCTAAATTTTCCATGGCAGCACGATAGCACCCATCGCAGCACGATGGGAGGGAAACTTCGCGCCCAAGAAAAGAACAGAATCTTCAGTTATATTTTTGAAGAAAATCTACACATCGTACTGCGATGGACTCATCGCAGCGCGATGTGACTTGCTGCTCAAGTCCTAAAAACTATAAATAGAGCTCTCCTCCTTCATAATTATTCATTCAGAAATTTAGAGAACTATTTCTCTATAAGGAGCAAAGGAGGAGGAGCTCTAGGGAAGGAACTTTCCCCCTTCAACGGGAAAGGTAACTTCCTCCGCAAGGTAGCAAGGTTATTGGTATGCATTTATTTAATTCTTGTAATTTAATTATGTCTATTAGTAGCTAAACTCCTTTAGGTTAGGTGGAGAAGATGAACTCCCTTAGGAATGCTGGAATCATGTAAATTGGTACTAAGTTTATATAATTTTCTATTCAATTTTATTTATTCTATTGTCTATGTTTTAATTACGTAACCCGATTGATAGCTACAATTAGGGAACGCTTTTAGGGATGGTGATATCTAGCATTGCGCCTAGGGTCAGGGTTTATCACTGGCCGACAGTTAACCTCAATAGGGTTAGTGATATTTAATATTGTGCCTCAAGGTTAGGATTACCCAAGGCTCGGCAACTAACCTATAGGGTTAGTGATCTAGTATTGTGCCTCAAAACCGGCAGGCAACCCCGATCAATAGATGATAGCTTAACAAGTTAAGGGTAAAAGAACTAATGAAACCATGCTTAATTGACTACATATTTAGAGTCTAATCACTAGGTTAGGGACGTGACAACGTGGCTAACACGGGTTCCCTGTCTAATAATTGAGATTCTCTACACTCGTAATTAGGGTAATTATCGTACGCGGTTATTACTAATTATATTAGTTCACCAATAATAAAAAGGATTAGTCAACGATATAGCACCAACTACCCAGCAGAAATAAGGGAGGGATTCCAACTACTTAACCTATCTTCTTAAATTGTCTTTCTTTCTAGTTATATTCTCTGTTTCTTGAATATAAAATTATCCCAACTTATAAAGCGGATGCAATCTCAACAATTCCTAAGATAAGCTTAGTAACCTAGGCGCTGTCCCTGTGGATACGAACTCATTCTACTCAGTAGAGTGTGAATTATTACTCGACGACAGACTGGTACACTTGCCAGACCGTAGTCTAGTTTTTGGCGCCGTTGCCGGGGAAAGTGTAGACGAAGTTGTTAGGCTAATTTTAGGAAATTGTATATAGAAAAAAAATATAATTAAAAAAATTAAAAATCCAAAAATATTTCTTTCTTTATTAGTAGATTTGGTTTTATTTTATTTAGATTTGGTTTTATTTTATTTTTATTCTGTTTGATTATATTTTTATTCATTATTAAAAAAATATTTGTTTTATTTAAAAAAAAAAATTACAAAAAGATTTAGTTTATTTTTAGTAGCTTTTATTATTATAAAAAAAATATTATAAAAAAAATATTTAGTTTTGTTTTAAAATAAATTAAAAATTAAAAACTTGTTCTTGCAATATTGAACTTACAGACGATTCTGGCTAAGGCAAGGCTTGGTATTTAAGCGATCCATTGTGATCCACCTCCCTTACCTGGGAATCCCTGTGTCGATAGACTTGCAAAAACAACAAAAAAAATTAATAAAACTTTTTGTAAATCTTGTCTTGATCTCTGTTTATTATCATCATTATTGTGCTTTACTACTAATCAAATTCTTCGAGTTTAAGCAATGACACTCAGATGGGAGGACTTTCCAGAAGAATTAAATGAAATTGGTGTCTACATCTTTCAAGCATGTGAAAGCCGCAATATTCATTTCTGTGAAGCCTGTGAAATTTTCACGGAATTCATCCAACGACCTAAAAGACACTTACTCTTTAAGGACGATTGGATTGAATTCATGGAAGAAAAGGAGTCTAAAGCACAAGAAGGAGCGTCAACTGAATCAGTTACAACCCAAATTGAGCCAGATTCAAAGGGAGATACAGGGAAAGACTCTGAAGTCGAAAAAGTAGTAGAATGGGACAAAGATGAACAATTGCTTATCCTGGAGACTATCATCAAAGAGGGTGTAGAATACAATACACCCATAGAACTAGCCTATGAATTATTCAACGAGTTCATCCAATGACCTCGAAGACATGAGTCCTTTTTGGACAATTGGGTTGAATTCAATGAAGAAAAGGAGTTTGGAGCACAAGGAGGAATGTCAACTGAATCAGTTGCCACCCAGAATGAGCTAGAGTCCATAGGCGATGAAAGTCGAGACTCTGAGGTTAATGAAGTACCATCTGAAACCTCAAGGAGTAAGGAGACAGAAACTCCAGAAGAGAAGCTAGAAGCAGGATCACCAAAAGAGGAGCAACCACAAAAGAAACCTCAACAACAGCGGGACGACCCAAGAAGTCTCCCAATACCTTGCTCTATTGGGGAGGTGAATTTTAAAGAAGCACCATGTGACCTTGATTCTAACATAAATTCAATGCCTTTGTATAATGTTGAGAGGTTGAAAGAAGCACATGATGAACAGGAAGATCAAGAGAAACAATTGGTTGAAATAGAAACGGACCAACGCAACGCGTCAAGTGTTCGGGATGAAGATTTCTATAAGGGAGCTGAACCCCAACCAATGAAGTTTCAAGAGCAAGATCTCCAACAAAAAGAACAACCGAGCAACAAAGCCGAAGAAAAAGCAGAAATTGATAAAGTCATAGATATGATTTGTGCTTTGTTTGCTACGGTCAAGCTGAAGAGGGTATGGAAGCAATATCCCCTGTTTCTCAAATTCCTGGGATTCTTAACAAAGAAGAGGAAGAAGACGGATGATATATTCCATCTCTCATATAAGACGCCCTAACAGTCTGCTGACGTCTAGCTAATGACTTTAAAGAAGCGCTTCCTGGGAGGCAACCCAAGGTATTTTTATTGCTTTCATTTATTTTTCTTGCATTTTAAATTTCTTTTCAAATTAGGTAATTTTTCAAAACTACAAGATATGTTTTCAAAAAGGGAAGGAATGCAAAAAATTTATGTCCAAAAAGAATTTTAAAAGAATTGTTCCAAAGCCCATCGTGCAACAAATTTCCTATTGTGTCACGGTGAAAATAAAAAACTTTTGAAAAACATGGCATTGGAACAGCCATCGTGCAATGAAACTGCTCATGACACGATGAAAGTTTGGAAGTTACAAAAAGAAACACCGGTTGTAACACTTACACCATCCACCCAATTAACCCTACACTTCTAAGCCTTCAAAATCACCATCATCATCTCTTTTCTATTCATTCATCCATCACCACAAAAATCAAACCTCAATATTTTCCCACCCCTCCATTCCCAAAACTTCTATACAGCCATTAGACCACAAAATTCATCATCATTGCACCAAAGAAAAATAAAAATAAAAATAACCTCCAGATTTTTATCTAGTCAAGATAGAAGGATGATTGAACGTCTCACGTCCCAAGTAAAGGAGAGACGATCTCTTGGGACAGAGACGCATACATTCTTAACCGAGTAAAGAGGATTACCACCAAATTGAGCAACAAAAGTTCAAAGTTTGGGGTACCAAACCCATAGCAGCAACATGCTGCATATCAGACTCAGAGCAGGCACAAGCAGGTCAATACTGAGATAACATCATGGACCTGTTGAATAGGGAGCTGAACCCTACATTCTTTACACCTGGAGTATCATCAACCAGGGCAGGCAGTAAGTTATGGAGCATTCCCGCTGTTCTCTTTTATCTTTCTATCTTTGTAGTTTATCATCTATGTAATGAATGTCATTTGCTGACAGCCCCCTATGCTTACTAAAAAAATGCAATAACTGTTTGCTTGTTTATTATCTAGTGCATGTTAAAAGTTATAGGCAAAGTTCCAGTGACGTAACGACTAGATTTGGATAATTTGAATTTCACGCCTTTATACAAAGAACACCGAAGGTGATTGCTCAGAAAGCGCGGAAGTTTGAGAGACAGAGAAACGAGTGATGAAGCTGGTGTCTGTGAGACAAATGTTCAACTTTCAGATATACCTAAGCCATGTGAGGATTTGAGCCAAATATTTCCAAACGGTATTACCACTTTCATTCGAATTACTATGAGAGTACCGTGCACTGGTTTATTTTCTAGAACTTGCTCTAATTCTCTACTGACTGGTTAATTTGATATTATATGCATTGAGGCAATTGTTTGTTATAACCCAGAGCCTTTTCAAGCCACCCTTTATATATTATTATCCTTTGCTAGCCAAATTTGAGCCGTAAAAAAATTATCCCTTTTTGTTTCGGTGACAAACCACATTACAAGCCTATAGACCAGAAAAACAATGAATTACCCTTCTTTGGAGTTAAGGTAATAGTTCTCTAGTCTTGGCAACAACAAAGTTTGTGGTTGCTCATGGAACTAGCAACATCTAAGTTTGGGGTGGGTGTACAGAGAACTATCACTACAAAAAGAAAAAAAATGAAAAAGAGACGGGAAAACATCAAAAATTCCCTAAAAAAATAGTCTCTTAAAAAAAAAGAAATGAAAAAGAAAGAGCAAAAGAGCAAAAAAGAGCCAAAGGGCAAAAATAGTGATAGAAAAGAACCATACAAAGACACATCCGGTTCTTAATCTCTAACATTAACACAAAAAGGCACCCTAAGGAATAAGGTTGCGTACACAAAAAAGAACCAAAGTAGAACTTAACTCCACATGTTTAGCATATTATTCCCACAAATGTCCTACCTTGACCTAAGCCACGTTATAACCCTGAAAAGACCTCCAATAATGCATGTATATTGAATTTTGACTAGTTGCTTAGAGTTCTTGCAAGCCTATGGTAAAATGGCAGGTTGTACGATGATTGAGAGTAACCCTTTCAATTATGAGTTGGACTGGACAAAGGCCCAAAAAAAATGGTATAGGCCCAATGATCAAATGGCCTAATAGCACAACCCATCAAATTCAGACAAACAAACTTGGCGGGAAAGCAAGGCAGAGGCGACACGCCACATGGACGGCGCCCTCGCCTCAGATACAACTGCCCTTATGAAGATCCAGCATGTACATCTCGCCGTATACGGAGATAACCACCCTCTATTATCACGATCACCACCGAAATAGGAGCATAACCACCCATCACCGCCACGTAGGAGACGGGGTATCCATGATCGTGATATTCCATAACAGTTACCTATAGAAATCTATAAATAGGAGCTTATGCTTCATTGTAAAAGGTTCACAAATTTTTCATCATATAAGAAATTTCTCATTTCTCACATACGATCCATTTATTTAGCACCCCCCTTATTTGTTCATGACTACGGTCTGGCAAGTGCACCAGTCTGTCGTCGAGTAATAATTCACACTCTAGGTGTCTAGAATGAGTTCGTATCCACAGGGATCGTGCCACAGCTTTACTAGCGTTATTTAAGCTTGTGATAGTTTGCATTCGCTTTGGTTTTTGGGAAAAAGGTTTTATAAAAATAGCGTAATGCTTTGCAGAAATATAAATGCTGAATGTATAAATAATAGATTCAAGAAATATAGAGGCTAGGTATGGTGGTTGGACTCCCTCCCTTCTTCATATTTGGCATGACCGGTATATAACATAGTTACTTAGATTATGTTCGGCGGTGAATTATCCTTGTTGTAGTAATACCTTACTATTACACCATGTCTATTAAAGTTTCCCTACATTAACAACTAAGGTACCTACGAGAGCCTAACCTCGATGTGTCACATACCTTAATTACTAAGTGAGTTGTTTATAAACATGCATTATAACCTTCACCAATTAACCTCTAGGTCCTAGTATCGGGCTGTTCATCTTCTAAGTGCTCAGATCACACCTAGTGCATGATTCCTCCTCTAACCGCTCAGTTCACGACTAGTTCAGGATGTTACCGTCTCTATACACCTAGCATTATTTACTACGAGTTCCGGACTAATAACAAGTCAAAACCTGATATCAATTCTATGGGCGCTCCCGCTTATCCGGCCAGATTACGAGAATACGTTATTAAAGTGCACGAAAGTAAATAACAAACATAATTACTAAATATCATTTATTATAACTTAGACTCAATCACAGACTCCAAATATTCATAGGGGAGTTCATCTTCTCCACCACAACCTAAGGCATAAACAATAAAGACTACATATTTAAATTACAAGAAATTATAACCTAAATACAAAAGCCTAATGAAATCATACCTTGCTGAGTTAGTTTTCCCGTAAGGGGAGAAAACTATGCCCAATAGAGCTCCTCTGAACCTCTCCTTATAGTAAAGTGTGTTCTACTATTTCTAAATGAATAAAACAATGAATGGGAGGCTCTATTTATAGTTTTCGTAATGGGCCTCAGCAAGGCATTGCAGTACGATGAGGCCATCGTGCTGCGATGTGAAGATTCAGTTCAGAATTATAACTGATCCTGTGCATTTCATCAGCTTGGGCGTCAAGTAACATCATCGTACTGCGTTGTAGGGCATCGTACTGCGATGGAATATTTTCTCAAGATTTATTTCTTCTGATTGCTTGGCGCGCAAGGAGCTTTCATCGTGGCACGATAGCACACATCGTGCTGCGATGGAATGCTGTATTTCTTCACTTTTTGGGCTTTTTCTTGTCTTTTTGCATCTTGGACTCTGTCTTGATGCTTTTTCTTGCTTTTGTAGGTTTTCCTTCGTATTTGGGCCTGTCTTGGTCATTTTACTACTAATAATAATACTAAAAATGACGTAGAAATTCTTGTCATCAGTTCACAAGAACATTTTGGCGCCCACCGTGGGGCTGCGGTAAAACGATTCCCAGCCTACCACACATTGCAGACAGGAATCCCCCCAAATGGTAGGGGAAACTCCAAATTATGGCACTCATGGCTCAGGGATGACCCTAACTGAAGCCGTCAATGAACTCAGGCGACTTCAAGCCCAGATAACAACCTTGAACTAAGAGAAAGCCAACAAAGAAAGCGATCACGATGAGGATCAAATAAACGATTCTCAACCCCTCGCACAAACCTTATGGGATGCTAGAGTCCCAAAAAAATTCAAAACACCGCACCTGCCGAATTTCGACGGAAAAACTGACCCTACCGAACACCTAATGGCAGTCGGGACACAAACCGCCATCATAGGCGCCGCAGAACACCTGAAGTGCAAACTACTCTCAGGAACCTTGAAGGAGGTAGCGTTGAGATGGTATATGAACTTGCCAAAGAACTCCATTGAAAATTGGTTGAATTTCCAACGCAAATTCATCCAACAGTTCTCAGGATCAAAACATATCAAGGTCACCGCCACCAGCCTGTTCACTACTCGCCAAAACTACGCCGAGACTTTGCGCGAATATCTGGCCATATTCTGCGAAGCAACCATCAAAGTATCTAATCCTAACCAGGAAATGTTGGTAGCAGCATTCCATAACGGTTTAAAAGCCGGCCATTTCAACGAATCCCTGGCTCAGAAGCCAGCGACCTCGATGCAGGAGATCATCAAGAGGGCAGAATGTTACATCAAAGGCGAGGAAAGTAACGCCGAGAAAAGGTCTAGGGACGCAAGAGAGAGAGAGCCATCCAACAAGAACAACAAAGTCCCAGACACATATCCACTGCGACGGCGTCAACCAGATCACAGAGGACATGATTCCCAAAGGAAACCGTACCGTCAACAAGTGAGACGAGACATGGACAGATTCCCAGAAAAAGAATACACGCCTTTAAACAGAGCAAGAGTCTATATCCTTGACGCAATACTGGAAGCAGGACTCACCAGATTACCTCCTCAAAGAGGAAGGGAATTCCAGTTAGGGCAGAACACGAATGCGTGGTGCGCATATCACAGGTGTAAAGGACATGACACCGAAAAATGCTTCAGATTGAGGGATCTCATCGAGGAGTTGATAAAGAGCGGCCATCTAAGGAAGTTTCTGGATGACGCCGCCAACGGGAAAATCGTGGTCCCGAAAGCGCGAAGAGACCCACAAAGAGACCAAGAAGGAAATCCGAAAGGAGAAAAGGTAAGGATAGCAGTCAACACAATTGCAGGAGGCTTCGCTGGAGGAGGCGAATCAAGTAACGCCCGCAAACGTTACGTAAGGCGATCAGAATTTGAAGCAAAGTTTGTAGGTCACACGTCCATTTCACCCACCCCAGACCTGTCTTTCACCAAGGAAGATAAAAGAGAAGTCATGCCACACGACGACGACCTGCTAGTGATCCAGGTCCAAATCTTGAATTGTGACGTGAAGAGAGTACTTATCGACTCAGGGAGTTCGGCAGACATAATGTACTGGGAAGCCTTCAAAGCCATGCAACTATCCAACGAGCACTTGCTGCCTTACAACGGCACGTTAGTAGGTTTTATAGGCGAACAGGTAGAAGTCATGGGCTACACCACGCTGCTCACAACATTCGGAGTGAAGGACCAAGCCAAGACCATTAAAGTACGATATTTGGTAGTAAAGACCCCCTTCACATCGTACAACATCATCATCGGAAGACCAGCTTTCAACACCCTAGAGGCAGCCATGTCAACGATGTATCTATCAATAAAGTACCCACTGGAGGATGGAAGAGTAGGAACCATAAAAGCAGATCAAGCACTGGCGAGGCGGTGCTATGAGTCAAGTCTGAAGATAAGACACAGAACCCTCAACAGCCCAGACTCTGCTCGCCCTGTTCCTCAAAAGGGCGGAGTTAATATAATCAGTCCCCTAGATCTGGACCCAAGGGAGGAATTCCAAGATAGAAGGGTAAGTCCCATTGAAGAACTAGATAAGGTCCAAATTGGCGAAGCAACTTACCAAACAACCAACATAGGCACATCTCTGCAGCCAGAAGAGAGAGAAAAGATCCTGGCGACACTAAAGAGAAACATAGACCTATTCGCATGGCATCCTTCAGACATGCCAGGAATAGACGAGACAATCATCACACACAAATTGTCTATTTCCCCGGAGACAAAACCCGTCTCGCAAAAGAAAAGAAAAGTCGGCGAGGAAAGAAGGGCGGCCATCATTGAGGAAGTAACAAAGTTAAAGGAAGCAGGATTCATAGAGGAAATCAAATACCCATCCTGGTTAGCAAACGTCGTGATGGTAAAGAAGGCGAACCGAAAGTGGAGAATGTTTGTGGATTTTACAGACTTGAACAAAGCATGCCCAAAGGATCCCTATCCTTTACCCAACATTGACAGACTGATAGACGGGGCATCAGGATACAAGATGCTCAGCTTCATGGATGCATATTCAGGGTACAACCAGATCAAGATGAACCCCACCGACGCTCCCCACACAGCGTTTATGACCAACACTTGCAACTATTTTTACAACGTCATGCCATTTGGCCTAAAGAATGCTGGAGCCACATACTAGAGATTGATGGATAGGGTGTTTTCCGAGCAGATTGGAAAAAATTTGGAGGTGTACATTG
Organism: Trifolium repens; assembly: GCA_030408175.1. NCBI lineage: Eukaryota > Viridiplantae > Streptophyta > Magnoliopsida > Fabales > Fabaceae > Trifolium > Trifolium repens. The sequence continues at coordinate 30,439,437 of CP125845.1, read as the reverse complement.
ATGATATGGTAGTGAAAACTACCAAAGCAAGCGAACACGATCAAGATCTAGGCGACATTCTCGCCTCAGTAAAGAAATACAACATGAGGTTAAACCCTTCCAAGTGCTTATTTGGAGTACAGTCAGGAAAATTCCTACGGTTCATGTTAACTAACAGAGGAATAGAGGCGAACCCGGACAAATGCCAGGCGATCATAGACATGAGGAGCCCTAGAGTACAGCAATTAACAGGAAGGATTGCAGCATTGTCGAGGTTTTTATCTTGTGCAGGAGAGAAAGCGTTTCACTTCTTCTCCACACTTCGGAAAAGTGAGAGCTTCATATGGAGCACTTAGTGCGAGGAGGCCTTCCAAAATCTAAAAATATTCCTCGCCTCGCCTCCAATTCTAACTCGCCCAGAGAAGGGTAACACCCTGTATCTATATCTCGCCGTTTCAGATAAAGCTCTCAGTTCCGCATTGGTACAAGAAATAAAGGGAGAAGAAAAGGCCATCTACTTTGTCAGTAGAACATTCAAAGGAGCGGAAGCTAAGTACCAAAAAATCAAAAAACTCTCGCTGGCAGTAATAGTGACGGCGAGGAAACTAAGACAGTATTTTCAAAGCCACAAAATCGTGGTAAAAACTGATTACCCCATTAAGAATGTGTTGAGAAAACCAGACTTGGCAGGAAGAATGGTGGCATGGTCAGTAGAATTGTCAGAATTTGACATAACCTTCTCTCCAAGAGGCGCAATCATGTCACAAATACTAGCAGATTTCGTGCTAGAACTTACGACGCCAGCAGAGGAAAACAGTGAACAACCTTGGAATCTATCAGTTGACGGAGCCTCTAACATCAGAGGAAGTGGAGCCGGAGTAGTGTTGGAGGGCCCAGATGGAGTCCTCATTGAACAATCATTGAGGTTCGCTTTCAAGGCAAGCAATAACCAGGCGAAATATGAAGCCTTGCTCACCGGAATAAAGTTAGCAAAGGAAATGGACATTACAGATCTTAAAGCAAAGAGCGATTCGCAATTGGTTACAAACCAAGTGTCAGGAGAATTTCAGGCTAAAGATCCACAGTTAATCAAATACTTGGAGAAAGTACGCAAGTTGGCAAATCATTTCAAATCGTTTGAGTTGGTTTACGTACCACGAGAGCAGAACGCAAGAGCAGACTTATTGTCAAAACTAGCAAGCACTAAAAAGCCTGGAAGCAACAGAACTTTCATTCAAGAAACCATTGCAAGTCCTAGCATCGCTGAAGAGACAGTCATGATGATCATTGAAGCAGAAGATTGGAGATCACCAATCATAAGATACCTTCAAAAAGACGAACTTCCAGCAGCAAGAGAAGAAGCATACAAGTTAAAGAGAGCAGCAGCATGGTACTCCATGCTAGGAGACAAACTCTACAAGAGAGGATTTTCAGGACCCCTAATGCTTTGTGTAAGTCAAGAAGAGGCCAAAGGAATCTTGGAAGAGATACATGAGGGATTATGTGGAAGCCACATAGGGGCGAGATCCCTGGCAAGAAAAATACTCAGAGCACGTTTCTACTGGCCAGAATTACACAGCGACGCAGCCAGATACGTGAGGACATGTGACAAATGCCAAAGATTTGCGAACCTATACTACACCCCAGGAGAACCACTAAAATCCGTTTTATCCCCGTGGCCCTTCTTCATGTGGGGAACGGACATCCTAGGGCCTTTCCCCGCTTCGACAGGACAAGCAAAGTGGATTATAGTGGCAATTGATTATTTCACCAAATGGATAGAGGCAGAAGCCCTCTCAAGCATTTCAGCTGATCAAGTTAAGAAGTTTTACTGGAGAAAGATCATCTGCAAATTTGGACTACCCAAATACATTGTCTTAGATAACGGAACTTAGTTTGTAAGCGAAAAAGTAGTCCAATTCTGCAAAGGGAAAGGTATTCAGAACACTTTCATTTATGTAGAGCACTCTCAGGCCAACGGACAAGCAGAATCCGCCAATAAGGTAATCTTGAGAGCAATCAAAAGGAGAATCACAAGCAAAGGCGAGGGCTGGGTCGCCCACCTTCTACCAATCCTCTGGTCATATCATACCACGCCCCAATCCTCAACGGGCGAAGCCCCTTTCACTATGGTATATGGAATAGACGCCATTATCCCAGCATAAATAAACCCCCCAAGCTGGCGAAGAGACCCCCTCACCCTGGAAGAAAATTCAAAAGCATTGGAAGAGAACATAGATTTGTTGCAGGAATTAAGGGACAAAGCCCACTTTAGGGAATTCGTTTCCAAGCAACGAGCAGCCAGAAGGTACAACACTAGAGTTATTGCAAGGAGATTCAGAGAAGGAGACTTAGTTCTCAAAAGACCTATGGGAAAGGACAAGGGAGGAAAGTTAGCAGCAAACTGGGAAGGCTCCTTCTGAATCAACGAAGCATTCGAAGGAGGAGCGTACAGACTGGAAACGATGGAAGGAGAAGTCCTACACAGAACATGAAACGTGGCTAATCTCAGGTTTTATTACAGTTAACCACCACATAAAGCAAGAAAAGCAGCGCCACGGCATACAGCATTTTAATGTTATTTTATGCTTAAGTCACGGCACATGTATGATCAAAATGTACTAAAATCTTTCATTCCAATTAATAAATAGCGGCGGGACACTCTTTTCTCCTATGAAAATGGGAGTTTTTATTGAGGCCCACCGTTTTAAAATTTTTGGTTTTGTGAAGAATTGACATATATGCTTGTGACACGGCCGAAAAAGAAAGAACGAGTTGAAACACCATGGCGTTATCCGTGAATCTTACGAGTAGGAAACGTCAGAAATTGAAACGGCAATATCCGTAAATCTTACGAGTTGGATACGACGGAAACGACTTGAAACACCATGGCGTTATCCGTGAATCTTACGAGTAGGAAACGTCAGAAATAGAAACGGCGATATCCATAAATCTTACGAGTTGGATACGACGGAAACGAGTTGAAACACCATGGCGTTATCAGTGAATCTTACGAGTAGGAAACGTCAGAAATAGAAACGGCGATATCCGTAAATCTTATGAGTTGGATACGACGAAAACGAGTTGAAACACCATGGCGTTATCCGTGAATCTTACGAGTTGGAAATGTCAGAAATAGAAACGGCGATATCCGTAAATCTTACGAGTTGGATACGACGGAAACGAGTTGAAACACCATGGCGTTATCCGTGAATCTTACGAGTAGGAAACATCAGAAATAGAAACGGCGATATCCATAAATCTTACCAGTAGGATACGACGGAAACGAGTTGAAACACCATGGCGTTATCCGTGAATCTTACGAGTAGGAAACGTCAGAAATAGAAACGGCGATATCCCTAAATCTTACGAGTTGGATACGACGGAAATGGGTTGAAATTCCAAGGCGTTACCCTTTAAACTTTTCAGTGGGGGGCGTTCAGAAAATTAAAATCAGGTTGAAAATCCTAGGCGTTACCCTTTAAACTTTTCAGTGGGGGGCGTCCAGAAAATTAAAATCAGGTTGAAAATCCTAGGTGTTACCCTTTAAACTTTTCAGTGGGGGGCGTCCAGAAAATTAAAATCAGGTTGAAAATCCTAGGCGTTACCCTTTAAACTTTTCAGTGGGGGGCGTCCAGAAAATTAAAGCATGGTTGAAAGTCCAAAACGTTACCCATAAAGCTTACGAGTTGGGAACGGAGAAAAGAAAAAGAAATACATATCAAAATGTCAAGGCGTGACCTATCAGAAGGGAGACGCCCAAAAAGAACGTTACAGAAAACAAATAAAGGTAACTCAACATATATTATTTTGGTTATTTATTTCATCGTAAAGGCAGGTAGGATTACTGTCCAAAGAATCATGAAGAAAGCGCGCAAAGCAAATAGACCAAAAGGAAACAGAAACAGCGACAAAGTCATTCAAAATCTGATTTCATTCATTGAAGTTAGGATACAAATTCAAAGAAAACCACATCAAATTTGGATACAAATTCAAAGAAAATTACATCAGATTGAGATACAAATTCAAAGAAAATTACATCAGATTGAGATACAAATTCAAAGAAAACTACATCAAAACTACATCAAATTCAAAAGGATGTGCGAAGTATTAACACAATAAGCATCAACACTCGCATAATCCAAAAGGACCCCACAGTTCCTGGCATTATATTTCCACTTTTGCCCAGGTGAACCAAGGGACCCGGATCCATCATCCTCACCCACAAGAGGTATCACTTAGAAGATTTCATCTTCGAAGATTTCGGCGTCTTCGCCGCGGATTCCACAGTGATCTGGGAACCTTCTTCCTCGCCGGGAGGAGATCCATAAGCATAAAACTCCTCGGGAACGTAAGTCTTCAAGAACTCAACATAATCTTCATCAATATCATCAGAACTCGAAGAACTTGGCGAAACAGGAAGGCTCTTCGCCTTAACCTTCCTTAGCGCTTTGGCACGTCTGGATTTGGAAGCAGATGCATCCAATTTCTTCTTACCCTTCTGGGATTTAGACCTCTCAACGACGTCTTTCTTAGAACAATTCCTATCCATCTCAGAGTATTAAACGAAGAAGAAAAGAGATAGCAATCTAGAGATTGTGGTTATGAAAGGAAAAGGATAACGGTATTTATAAGCAGAGATCAAAGAGACCTAGCATAAACAACTCCATCCGGAAATAAATGAGGAGACAGTTACAACCACCGCAATAAAGGGGATTGGTCGGTTCAACAGGCGTGCGCGAAATTCAAGGAAGACTCAACAGAAGAAGGAGGAGATTATTCCTCAGCAGGCGACGCTTTATCAGGCGATTCTTTGGTTGATGTTTCATTGTCCGGCGAGTCCTGGACTATCTCAGCAGGAGCAGGGGACACCAATTTGCTGCCGTCTATAACCAGCATAGCATCTGCCTTACCAAGAAGATCTTTATCAATATCAGGGAAGAGAACCTTCACCTGATCCCGCGCAAGTTGGAAACCTTTTTCATACTGTTCCCCAATGGTCGCCTCCAAGCCATCCTTCTCAGACTCCCACTTCGCCTTCTCCTGCCTCAAAATAGCCAATTCACTAAGAGCCGCCTCATTATCCTTGGCCAGAGCTTTAATGCGTTCATCCTTAGTCTCGACCACAGACTCATGATCCTTCTTAGCCTTCGCCAACTCCTCTCTGTGCTTCTTGGTCAATTTGGCGAACTCCTCCTCATTCTTTTCCTTCAGGGCCTTCACATCGCCCTCACATCTCTCCTTAGCAGCCTTCACGTCTTCCTCAAGGGTAGCCAGATTTTTCTCCACCAGAGCCGCTTTCTCTTTGGCATTAGAAAGTTCAGCTTTCTGGCGGGACGCCAAAGCATAGTTCAAAAGAAGACCCTTGAGTTCATAGCCGAGAGCCAACCTCATCAGTTCTTTGGACCCTGTAGTATCAAAGCGAGCGGAATTCCCCGCCATATCCACCAACGTCGCCAAGAATGCCTCAGGGTCAAAGAACGGATCCCAGGGCGAAGCCCCTCCAGTCTAGCTCGCCTCGGCAATTAACTTCTCAACTGCAGGAGAAGCCTCTATTACCGGATCTTCAATTTCGACCAAGTCTTTATGCGCCTCCGTCATATCCACGTCCTTCTTCGCCTTCCGAGACAAGACTCTCGACTTCTTCTTGGCCGGAGACTTAACTTCTCCTCCGGCATTAGCAGCCTGACCAACTGCAGCAGGATTAGAACCAGAAGCCTTCACTTGGATTAGAACCAGGATTAGAGTCACCACCCTTCCTCTTTTTCTTCTCCACCTCGCCAATCTCCAACTAAGTAAGGGCGTCCACAGTATCACTAGGTTTTTCCTTCTCAGCTTGGGCCTTCCTCGCCCTCGCCTTCTCTAAGAACTGAACCCTCTGAGCAGGAGTAAGAGTCGACATATCTTATACAAAAGAAAAAGAGAAAGTTAGCCACATAGAATTAACGAAAAGTGATAAAAGACGTATCATGTAAAAGGGCGACGAAATTCACGAAGTGACTTACTGAGATATTTTTCTAGAACAGCGGGAGCACGATCGGCGTCTAGAAGGTCCCTAGGGCTCATCTGGTTTAGAGATTCCAGATAACCCATTGAATCCCTCTCAAAATCACTCACCCTTTCGTATACGGCGCCCCTAATCAACCTAGGGCTGGTCGTCCAATGAAAGGGGAAAAGGGGAGTATCATCATCAGCATACATTACACCCCGGCAACCTTCTCCGCCTCGCACACGCACAAAGGCCTCCTTATAGTTCTTATAGTTTGAACTATACAGAGTAAACAAACCCCTATTGGGCTGAGCGCTCAAAGAAACTGCGTTATTGGGAAACAAACTCTTTATGTGGTAGAAAGAAAATAAGACGGCTACAGAAGGCTCAGAAATGTCAAGACCAAAGCAAACCAGCTCAAAGGCTTTGATGAAAGACCAACTATTAGGGCTAAGTTGAGTGGGAGCGACAATAAGGACCCTAAGCATTGACTTTTGAAACTCGGTGAAAGGGAAATACAGGTGAAAGTCTTCTATGAACCTAGTGTACATATAGAAAGAAGTTGGCTCAGAGCGAGGCACGCCGGTCACATACTCGCCCTCATTCACCGACTCTAATACGACGTCAGCTTCATTAAAGGTCCCGGAATCATCGTATAACTCTCTGAACTTTGCCACGTCCTCAGCACTTTGATAGGTTGAAGAAACTTCCATCGCCATAACTTTTGACCCTACAGCAACTAGGGCAAGCGACTCGTCTCTTCGTTTTCCTGTGAAAGACGAAGGAGAAATTAGAACACAATCACTATTGTGTCCACTGCTACTGCTACCACTATCATCACTTTACTACTCTCAAATTCGCTAGGACTGAAGGTTTCCCCCAGAACTTCGGCACAATAGCCACTATAGTTGAAAGAGCAATCAGGCCTAGTGAAGTGTTTACGAATCTGACGCTCTAAAGAAGAACCAATAATGAGAGGACGAGAAGGATCCCTCTCGCTTGTGTCGCTAAAATCTCTCAAAATAACCATTTTCTGGAAACCCTAGAAATCTGATCGCAAAATCGAAAAAAAAAAAAAAGAAGAAGAAGAAGAGAAAAATAGCAGTTATACCTAGTTACTAAGGGACGGTTACCACTCGGAGAATCAAGGAGAACATGGTTGGTGGGAAACTCGCGAAGGAAGTGGAGAGCGGTTACTAGGAAATTACAAAGAATTTCCCGTAACGCAAGAAAACGAAGAACAGCAGAAAAATTTCTTCAAGTGTTTGATCGAAATGAAGAAAACAATGAAGGAAAAGCAACGTATATATAAGATCAAAGCATCGGTTGGGAAAATAAGCGTCGATTGAAAAAGTAATTTCGAAAAGTCGAAACGTTTCGAAAAAGTAAAGTACTGCGATGACTGACGCGTGTCCTGAGGCGAGGTGCAATCTCGACCGCACCTGAGGTCACGCCTAAAGGCGAGGTGAAGCACAAAAGGTACAATTTTTCGTTAGAAATAAAAGCTTCATTGATCACGGAATAAGGAGTACAGCATTGGAGGAAATAGAAAACACAAAATACAAAGGTCCCAAGGTACAATGCAACTAAGAAAGCAAGAAATCCTAAACACTAAGAAAAGAAACTACTTAGGCGACAGCATAGGCCGCTGCGACGGTATCAGCCTGCAAGTCTTCAATCTCACTCTTGTATTTCTTGGCAACCTCCAGATCAGGGCAAATTTTGTCTTGGTCGTCATGCAATCTATCCACTTTCTCCCTAAGGCGAGCCAAGGAAGAACGGGTCCTGATGAGTCTAGCCACGTCATACTCAATATCCAATTGAAGGTTCCTTTTTCTCTTCATCAATGGACGAAGTTCCTTCTCCAGTATCTCAATACGGTTCTCAACGGCCTCTTCAGCAGACAGGTTGAGGTACAATGACTCTTCTTGCAGATCAATGCTATCCTTGGTGACAGCTATTTTCTTATCTAGCGTATCCTCAAGTGCGGTGTAGCAATCGAAAACTGCGTTGGTGGTTTCAATAAAAGCAGCATCCTTCTCCAACCTCTTGGACAACTCCAAAGCCAGTTCCAAGAAGACTTTCTGTTCGTCAGTTAGACGCCATTTGTAATGGTTAAGCTCTTCAACATAAATCTGGAATTCCCCCACATTGTCCAAAAGATCGTCAATATTCTCCTCAGATTTGTCTCTCACTCGCCTAATAGCAGGCATAGCAGGCGATTCTAACACAGGGATAGTGTTATCCATATTTAGAAAATAGCAAAGGCACTGAAGTTAAAAGATATGAGGGAGATATGAACAAGACTCAAGATCGTAATAGGGGTTATTTATAATGAAACGACGATACGCACGAAGGCAAACAGTGGGCGGTTACCCCCCACGATCACCACGATCATAGCGACCATTATTATCACCACTTCGCCTCTTTGAGCCTCGTGCTTGGGGGGCTGTGGACTGAACAAAGGCCCAAAAATAAATGGTATAGGCCCAATGATCAAATGGCCCAATTGCACAACCCATCAAATTCAAACAAACAAACTTCGTGGGAAAGCAAGGCAGAGGCGACACGCCACATGGACAGCGCTCTCGCCTCAGATACAACTGCCCATATGAAGATCCAGCATGTACATCTCGTCATATACGGAGATAACCACCCTCTATTATCACGATCACCACCGAAATAGGAGCATAACCACCCATCACCGCCACGTAGGAGACGGAGGAGGAAGAAGAAACCGCCTCGATCATGGGGTATCCATGATCGTGATATTCCATAACAGTTACCTATAGAAATCTATAAATAGGAGCTTATGCTTCATTGTAAAAGGTTCACAAATTTTTCATCATATAAGAAATTTCTCATTTCTCACATACGATCCATTTATTTAGCACCCCCCTTATTTGTTCACAAGAACATGAGTGAAAAATACAAATGTGAGAGAGAGAAAAGGTTGAACATGGACTCTTGCAGGCATTTGTCTGATTTGCTATTATCAACGTCTCTTGAGCCCAAGTGTTGACTGAACATGATCGCTGAGGTGAAGTTCAGTGGTTCCATTGCTGACAAATACATAAGGTTGTGAAATTCTTATCATCTATATCTGCTTGTTGTTTCACTGACGATTTTGCTTGGCAGGCAAGTTACTTGAGGACAAGCAACTGTTTAAGTTTGGGGTTGTGATGACAGTAATTTATGTGATGTTTTTAGTATCAATTATTGTTAGTTTAGTATTAGTTTTAGACCAATTACAAGGCAAAAACCTAAAGAAGCAAAGCTACTTGTCCAAGAAGTCAAGAATTGAAGAAAATGCTTAAAAAGAGGCTAAAAGGAAGAAAATGCGCAACTTTCAGTCTGCGGACCATAACATGAGCTACGAGTATCGGAATGAGGTCCGTGACCATGCGTTGGAAAGCTAAGACGAAGAGCTACAACTTTCGTGTTGGAGTAAATATCTAAATTTGCCATCGCAGCACGATAGCACCCATCGCAGCACGATGGGAGGGAAACTTCGCGCCCAAGAAAAGAACAGAATCTTCAGTTATATTTTTGAAGAAAATCTACACATCGTACTGCGATGGACTCATCGCAGCGCGATGTGACTTGCTGCCCAAGTCCTAAAAACTATAAATAGAGCTCTCCTCCTTCATAATTATTCATTCAGAAATTTAGAGAACTATTTCTCTATAAGGAGCAAAGGAGGAGGAGCTCTAGGGAAGGAACTTTCCCCCTTCAACGGGAAAGGTAACTTCCTCCGCAAGGTAGCAAGGTTATTGGTATGCATTTATTTAATTCTTGTAATTTAATTATGTCTATTAGTAGCTAAACTCCTTTAGGTTAGGTGGAGAAGATGAACTCCCTTAGGAATGCTGGAATCATGTAAATTGGTACTAAGTTTATATAATTTTCTATTCAATTTTATTTATTCTATTATCTATGTTTTAATTACGTAACCCGATTGATAGCTACAATTAGGGAACGCTTTTAGGGATGGTGATATCTAGCATTGCGCCTAGGGTCAGGGTTTATCACTGGCCGACAGTTAACCTCAATAGGGTTAGTGATATTTAATATTGTGCCTCAAGGTTAGGATTACCCAAGGCTCGGCAACTAACCTATAGGGTTAGTGATCTAGTATTGTGCCTCAAAACCGGCAGGCAACCCCGATCAATAGATGGTAGCTTAACAAGTTAAGGGTAAAAGAACTAATGAAACCATGCTTAATTGACTACATATTTAGAGTCTAATCACTAGGTTAGGGACGTGACAACGTGGCTAACACGGGTTCCCTGTCTAATAATTGAGATTCTCTACACTCGTAATTAGGGTAATTATCGTACGCGGTTATTACTAATTATATTAGTTCACCAATAATAAAAAGGATTAGTCAACGATATAGCACCAACTACCCAGCAGGAATAAGGGAGGGATTCAAACTACTTAACCTATCTTCTTAAATTGTCTTTCTTTCTAGTTATATTCTCTGTTTCTTGAATCTAAAATTATCCCAACTTATAAAGCGGAGGCAATCTCAACAATTCCTAAGATAAGCTTAGTAACCTAGGCGCTGTCCCTGTGGATACGAACTCATTCTACTCAGTAGAGTGTGAATTATTACTCGACGACAGACTGGTACACTTGCCAGACCGTAGTCACTCGCCTATAAATAGAACTCAACATAGAGCTTAAAACTCAACCCACAAGAACTGAAGATTGTGAGTTCAAAGCTTTGTGCCTACTGTGCAAAGCATTCGTGGCTCTTAGTATTGGTTTTGATACTTTGTAGCTTTGTTGTTGAATGTTGCCATTCAACTAAGTCTTTAAACTTTGTAGTTTAAAGTTGTCGTCACTTGGGATTAGTGATTAGAGGGAGTTGGGTAGGTTCTCATATTCAGGGAGAGTTAGCCCTTGAGTAGAAGATTGCTAGGATTAAGAAAAGGCATACATGCCAATAGGTGTTTGGTATGGTTGTAAGACTAAGTATTAATTCAATGTTCACTTCCTGGATTGGTATCCTCCAGAGTAGGGCTGTTTAGCGCCGAACTGGGTTAACAATTTACTGGTGTTATTTATTGCTTTTATTTACTTCAGTACTGCAATAATTCGCGATCCTCATAAACATTTGTCAAACCAGTTGTCTAAGACATCTGGACTATAGACACATTGTCCTAGACATTGTGTACGACATATGTCCTGCCAGAGAACATAATTTCAGAAAATAATGTGGCGACGTGGTGGCGTTTTCTTTTCTTTTTCAGAGTGACCATAGGCGACTTAACACCGTTGGACCACTTTCTTTTTTCTTTGCATTTTGTATCTAAATTCGGCGTAGTTTTCTTTTAATTTGTATCCAAATCTTATGTAGTTTTCTTTGAATTTGTATCCTATCCTCAATGAATGAAACTTCAGATTCTGAATGAATTTATTATTGCTTTGCCTCTTCTGAATGAATTTCTCTAACGATTTCTTGGGTGATAACCCCACCTGTTTTTTAAGATGAATCCGTTAATAATAAAAGTAATATATTGAATTACCTTTACTTACACTGCTTCTTCTAGGCGCCTCCCCTTCTATAGGTTGCGCCTTGATCTTTTGATCTGTATTTCTTTTTTCTTTTTTGGACGCCCCCCACTCAAAGGTTTAAAGGGTAACGCCTCGGAATTTCAACCTTATTTCAATTTTTTGGACGCCCCCCACTCAAAAGTTTAAAGGGTAACGCCTCAGAATTTCAACCTTATTTTAATTTTTTGGACACCCCCCACTCAAAGGTTTAAAGGGTAACGCCTCGGAATTTCAACCTTATTTTAATTTTTTGGACGCCCCCCACTCAAAATTTTAAAGGGTAACGCCTCGGGATTTCAACTCGTTTTCGTCGTATCCGACTCGTAAGATTTAAGGATAGCGCCGTTTCTTTTTTAGACGTTCCCTACTCGTAAGATTCACAGGTAACTCCATGGTGTTTCAACTCATTTCCGTCGTATCCGACTCGTAAGATTTAAGGATAGCGCCGTTTCTTTTTTAGACGTTCCCTACTCGTAAGATTCACGGGTAACGCCATGGTGTTTCAACCTCATTTTTTCTTTCTCTGTCATGTTGTATGCATATGTATCAGTTCTTCACAAACCCAAAATTTAGAACGGTGAGCCTCGTTAAAAACTCCTATTTTCATGGGAGAAAAGAGTGTCCCACCGCTTTTTATTAATTGGCATGAAAAATTCAGTACATTTGATAATAACATGCAGTAAAATAATTGTAGAAATGACTTTGTAAATTTGTTGGACGTGCGCCTGGGCGTCGCCTCTCCTATTACTTGTGGCAGTTTAAGTGTAATAAAACCTGAGGTTGGCCACGTTCCATGTTCTATGCAGCACTTCTACTCATTGTCTCCAATCTGTATGCACCTCCTGCAAAGGCTTCGTTGATTCTGAATGGTCCTTCCCAGTTTGCTGCTAACTTTCCTCCTTTATCCTTTCCCATATGCCTTTTGAGAACTAAATCACCCTCTCTGAATCTCCTAGATATGACTCGGGTGTTGTACCTTCTTGCTGCTCTTTGCTTTGAGACGAACTCCCTGAAGTGGGCGTTGTCCCTTAGTTCCGACACCAAATCTAAATTTTCCTGCAATGCCTCAGAATTTTCTTGAAGTGTGAGGGTGTCCCTACGCCAGCTTGGAGGGTTTATTTCAGCAGGGTTCATTGCATCAGTTCCATACACCATTGTGAAAGGTGCTTCGCCTGTTGACGATTGCGGCGTGGTGTGGTATGACCATAGAATTGGTAAGAGATGAGCCACCCAACCTTCACCTTTGCTTGTTATTCTTCTCTTGATCGCTTTGAGGATGACTTTGTTGGTCGATTCTGCTTGTCCGTTGGCTTGTGGGTGTTCAACTGATATGAATGTATTCTGAATTCCCTTTTCCTTGCAGAATTGAACTACTTTCTCGCTTGCAAATTGGGTTCCATTATCTGATACTATATACTTAGGCAATCCAAACCTACAAATGATTTTTCTCCAGTAAAACTTTTTGACTTGGTCTACTGATATGTTTGAGAGTGCTTCTGCCTCAATCCATTTGGTGAAGTAATCGATCGCCACTATGATCCACTTTGCTTGCCCCGTCGAGGCGGGAAAAGGCCCCAGGATGTCTGTACCCCACATGAAGAAGGGCCAGGGTGATAGGACTGACTTCAATGGTTCCCCTGGGGCGTAGTGTAAATTGGCAAATCTTTGGCATTTGTCACACGTTTGAACGTATCTGGTGGCGTCTCGGTGCACTTCTGGCCAATAAAATCCTGCTCTGAGAATCTTCCCTGCTAGGGCCCTTTCCCCAATGTGACTCCCACATGAACCTTCATGAACCTCTTCCAGTATTCCCTTCGCCTCTTCTGGGCTGACGTAGAGCATGAGAGGTCCTGAGAAACCCCTTTTGTAGAGCTTGTCTCCTAACATTGAATACCACGCTGCCATTCTTCTTACCTTATAAGCTTCTTCTCTTGCTGTTGGGAGTTCATCTTTTTGTAGATACCTTATGATCGGTGCTCGCCAATCTTCCAACTCAACGATCATCAAGACCGGCTCCTCTGTTATCCTTGGGTTGGCTATTGTTTCTTGAATGAAGGTTCTGTTGCTGCCTGGCTTCTTGGTGCTTGCTAGTTTTGAGAGTAGGTCTGCTCTTGCGTTCTGCTCCCTGGGCACATAAACTAACTCAATGGAATTGAAAAGGCTTGACATGGCATGTACCCTTTCTAGATATTTGATCAGCTGGGGGTCCTTTGCTTGGAATTCTCTTGACACTTGATTAGTTACTAGTTGCGAGTCGCTTTTGGCTTTGAGATCTGCTATATGCATTTCCTTTGCCAACTTCATTCCGGCGAGAAGAGCTTCATATTCTGCTTGGTTATTGCTCGCCTTGAAGGCAAACCTCAGTGACTGTTCTATTAGAACTCCATCTGGGCCTTCTAAAACTACTCCTGCTCCACTTCCTCTTACGTTGGAGGCTCCATCCACTGAGAGCGTCCAAGGCTGTTCTTTGCTTTCCTCCGGGGGTGTTGTTAATTCCAGCAAAAAATCTGCTAATATTTGCGATTTGATCGCGCTTCTTGGGGAGAAGGTTATGTCAAACTCTGATAGCTCTACCGACCAGGCCACCATTCTTCCCGCTAGGTCTGGCTTCCTCGGAACGTTTTTGATGGGGTAATCTGTCTTTACCACAATTTTGTGGCTCTGGAAATATTGTCTTAACTTCCTTGCCATTACTATGACTTCTAGGGAGAGCTTTTCAATTTTCTGATACTTGGCTTCTGCTCCCTTGAATGTTCTACTGACGAAGTAGATGGGCTTTTCCTCTCCTTTGATCTCTTATACTAGTGCAGAACTTAAGGCTTTATCCGAGACGGCGAAGTATAGAAATATTGTGTTACCTTTCTCTGGGCGAGTCAAGATCGGGGGCGAGGCCAAAAAAGTTTTCAGATTTTGAAAAGCTTCCTCGCATTGAGTGCTCCACACAAACCTTTCGCTTTTCCTAAGTGTGGAAAAGAAATGAAAGGCTTTTTCTCCTGCGCATGATAGGAATCTTGATAGAGCCGATATCCTTCCGGTTAGCTGTTGCACCTCTTTGACTGAAGTGGGGCTCCTCATGTCTATGATTGCTTGACACTTGTCTGGGTTGGCTTTTATTCCTCTGTTGGTTAACATGAACCCTAAAAAATTTCCTAATTGTACCCCAAATGAGCATTTGGTAGGATTCAACCTCATGTTATACTTCCTTACAGAGACGAGGATGTCGCTAAGATCTTGGTCATGCTCGCCATTCTCTGTGGTCTTCACTACCATGTCGTCAATGTAGACTTCTAGGTTCTTTCCTATCTGCTCTGAGAATACTCTGTCCATCAACCTTTGGTATGTGGCTCCCGCGTTCTTTAGACCGAAAGGCATGACGTTGTAGAAGTAGTTGCAGGTGTTGGTCATGAATGCGGTGTGGGAAGCGTCTGTTGGATTCATTTTGATCTGGTTGTATCCTAAGTAACCATCCATGAAGCTGAGAGTTTTGTATCCAGATGCTCCATCAATCAATCTGTCAATATTGGGCAGAGGATAGGGGTCCTTTGGGCATGCTTTGTTCAAATCCGTAAAGTCTACGCACATCCTCCACTTCCCATTTGCCTTCCTTACCATCACTACGTTTGCCAGCCAGGATGGGTATTTGATATCCTCGATGAATCCTGCCTCCTTTAACTTTGTCACCTCCTATACGATCGCCACTCTTCTTGCTTCGCCAACCTTCCTTTTCTTTTGCGAAACCGGTTTTGTCTCCGGGGAGATCGAAAGTTTATGGGTGATTATTGATTCGTCAATCCCTGGCATGTCTGAGGGATGCCATGCGAATAAATCTATGTTTCGCTTCAATGTCGCTAGGATTTTTCCCCTCTCCTCGTGGTTTAATGAAGTGCCAATGTTGGTGGTCTGGTGCGTTTCTGTTCCAATTTGTACCTGCTCAAGCTCCTCTATAGGACTCACTCTTCTGTCTTGGAATTCTTTCCTTGGATCAAGATCCAGGGGGCTGATTACGTTAACTCCACCCTTTTGGTTGCCAGGGCGAGTAGGGTCGGAGGTAATATGGGCTCGATGTCTTATTTTTAGGCTTGACTCTTAGCATCGTCTCGCCAATGCTTGATCCCCCTTGATCGTTCCCACTCTTCCGTCCTCCAATGGGTATTTTATGGATAGGTACAGTGTTGACATTGCAGCCTCTAAGGCATTGAAGGCTGGCCTTCCAATGATGATGTTGTAGGAAGTAAAGGGGGTTTTTACAACCAAGTATCGGACCTTAATGGTTTTGGCGTTGTCGCTATCACCGAAGGTTGTGAGCAATGTTGTATATCCCATAACCTCCACTTGTTCGCCTGCAAAGCCCACCAAAGTGCCATTATAAGGCATTAAATGTTCATTGGACAATTGCATGGCTTTGAATGCTTCCCAATACATGATGTCCGCTGAACTGCCGGAGTCTATTAACACTCTCTTAACATCACAGTTCAAAATTTGAACTTGTATTACCAGCGGGTCATCGTCATGTGGCATGACCTCTTTCTTGTCCTCCTTTGTGAAAGAAAGATCCGGCGTGGCTGAGATAGAAGTATGCCCCACAAATATTGCTTGAAACTCCGCTCGTCTCACGTAGCGTTTTCGGGCGTTACTCGACTCGCCTCCTCCTGCGAATCCTCCTGCTATAGTATTAACTACTATTCTCGCTTTCTCTCCTCCCGAACCCTGTCCTTGGTCTCTTTGTGGGTCTCTTTGCACCTTTGGGACCACGACCTTCCCATTGGCGGCGTCATCAAGAAACTTCCTTAGATGGCCGCTCTTTATCAATTCCTCAATGAGATATCTTAGTCTAAAACATTTCTCAGTGTCGTGCCCTCTGCATCTGTGATATGCGCACCACGCGTTCATGTTTTGCCCTAACTGGTATTCCTTTCCTCTCTGAGGGGGCAATCTGGTGAGTCCTACCTCCAGAATTTCGTCTAGAATATAGACCCTGACTCTGTTTAGGGGCGTGTATTCTTTTTCCGGAAATCTGTCAACGTCTCGACTTACTTGCTGGTGATATGGTTTCCTTTAGGGTTCATACCCTCTGTGATCTGGTTGACGTCGTCTCTGTGGATAGAAATCTGGGGCCCTGTTCCCCTTGTTAAGTGGCTCTCTTTCTCTTGCGTCCCTTGATCTTTTCTCGGCGTTAATGTCTTCGCCTTTGAAGTAACATTCAGCCCTCTTGATAATTTCCTGCATTGAGGTCGCTGGCTTCTGTGCCAGGGATTCATTGAAGTGACCGGCTTTTAAATCGTTATGGAATGCTGCTACGAACATTTCATGGTTAGGATTAGATATTTTGATGGTTGCTTCGCAAAATCTGGCCAAGTATTCACGCAGAGTTTCAGCGTGGTTCTGGCGAGTAGTGAAGAAGCTAGTGGCTGTGACCTTGATTTGTTTTGATCCTGAGAACTGTTGAATGAATTTGCGTTGGAAGTCTAACCACGTCTCGATGGAGTTTCTTGGAAAGTTCATGTACCATTTTAGTGTTGCCTCCTTCAAAGTTCCTGAGAGTAGTTTGCACTTCAAGTGTTCTGCAGCGCCTATGATGGCGATTTGTGTTCCGACTGCCATCAGGTGTTCGGTAGGGTCTGTTTTTCCATCGAACGTCGGTAGATGTGGTGTTTTGAAATTCTCTGGGACTCTAGGTCCCACAAGGCTTGTGCGAGGGGTTGAGAATCGTTGACCTGATCCTCATCTTGATCGTCATCTTTGTTGGCTTTCTCTTGGTTCAGGGTTGTTATCTGTGCTTGAAGTCGCCTAAGTTCATTGACGGCTTCAGTCAGGGTCATCCCCGAGCCGTGAGTGCCATGAATTGGAGTTTCCCATACCATTTGGGGGGATTCCTGTCTTCAATGAGTGGTAGGCCGGGAATCGTTTTACCGCAGCCCCACGGTGGGCGCCAAAATGTTCTGGTGAACAAATAGGGGGGTGATAAATTAACAAACCATAGGTAAGAAATGAATAATTCCTTGTTTATTGAAAAATTCTGAACCTTTACAATAGTTAACATGAATAACTTGAGTATACAAGAAAAATAAATGGGGATCCTTTTACAATGAAGTATGTTCTCATATTTATAGAGAATTTTTCGATGATCATGGTGGTTTCCTTCCTCCACCACTATCTCATCATGGTGGTGATGGGTGATTACTTATTGTCCATGATGTCATCATGGTGGTGGTGGGTGGTTACTTCTCTTGTACGATAGATCATGGTGGCGGTTTCATATATGAGCGGTTGCTCCTTCTGGCGAGGGCGACGCCCTCTGGGTGTGGCGCCTTCTTCTTTCATTTCCCGCCAAATCTTTTATTTGAATTACATGGGTTGGAAAGTTGGACCATCTTGCTATTTGGCCTATGCCGTTTATTTTTGGGCCTTAGTCCAGTCCAGGACGAAAAACATATTTAATCATAAAAATAACTGGCCCACACTGTGCCACATCAGCATTCCGTTTACAAAATAAAAAATTTGCCAAACCATTAGAAAACAACAAAATTAAAGAAATCACACAAATAAAATCACTATTAATTTCATTGATGGCCATAAATCGATCAGCAACATTGTAAAAGCAAACATAACTTGAAAAACAAAGACACAGACACAAACAAAAACTAGCAAAGACACAAACACAAACAAAGACTTCAAAACACACACATACAAAGCAGAAATTTTTCAATGGAGATATGGACTTATTAGACAAAGGACCGGTTATGTCCATATTAAAATCATGAAATGTAACATTGTGAAGTCCGCATATGTTGATTATCACTTTGCATACCATAATTCATGCTTTCCTCCAAATCTCATGTATCAACAACATGACCCGCATTGGTTGTTTCATTGACAGCTTCAGTTCCATTCTCAGTCTCTTCTTGGGCTTGAATTTTCATTGAACACAATTTTCGTTCGACTTCTCTCAGTTTCTTCTCAATAACCCCCGTCATATTACAGTCTAGATTCTTTGAGGTACTACAAGTTAAAATTCCAAATTTCTTCTTGTTTTCTTCAATTTGTTTCATCAGCAACTTTTGGGTTTTCGATATCTTCTATTATACTAAAGGTAGGGTATGAAACCCTACTGCATCCTTTGAAAACCCTAATGCATGACATCATGCGTGATGTCATGCATGTGTAATGCATCTCATTGTCCAACCAATGCTTGACACGTGTGCTTTCATATATACAAACTGCATACTCTTTGCCTGCATCATTCTGTTGCATTCATACATGGTAGCTTGTGATTGGTTTTGACATGGAATATGACACATGTGTTGTTTATATGCTTATATGCTGTCTTTGAGTGACACTTGCATATATGACTCATTGGACCTTTATTTACACCAATCAGAGAGCTGAGCAAACCTACACATCCTCTTTTTCCTTTCTCTCTCTCTCTCGTGCTGCTCTCTTCTCTCACGCTCCTTTCTTTCTCTCTGCTGCCCTGCCATCACAAAAATTGAAGAAAGAAACCTCCATACTCTTTCTTTCCCTCGTGCTCTTCTCTCTCACACTGCTTTTCTTTCTCACGTGCTGCTTCACTCTCTCAGCCTTGCCATCGCAAAATTGAAGGAAGGAGTTTTCATCGGAGCAAAATGGAAGATGGATCTTCTTCGGAACAACAAGATTTCGTCATTGTAAGTGAAAATCTCTCCCTATTTTGTTCTACTCTTAGATTACATTGTTACTGAGATTTCTCTGCATTGAAAATGATGAAGTTCAATAACCGATTTTTGGAATATAATTCATCTTCGTTTTTCACTCTCACGTTGATGGATCTTCTTTGGAGCAAGAAGATTTTGTCATTGTAAGTGAAAATCTCTCTCTATTTTGTTCGGCTCCTAGATTACATTGTTGCTGAGATTTCTCTACATTGAAAATCATGAAGTTCAATAACCAATTTTTCTGTTGTCTAAATCGTTAATTTTTAACCCCTTTTATTAATATTCATGAGTTTTGGTTTTTCTTTGAAATTCAAACTTCTGGGATATGAAGATTGTGCTTGAATCTGAATTTGTTGTATTTTTTTTTTAATAAACACAGTCGCCAATTGAAGTAATTTCTGACTGACAAGTTTTTATTTTTCAGGTTGGTGAGATTATTAGCAGGTTTGAGAAGAAGGGTTTCCACTTGAAGGGTAATCCCTAGATTATGCTTATTTTAATTTTGATATGAAAATTATTTGAGTGAAAGAAATGTTTGGATGTTATGAATTCTGCAAATTTTCTGACATGCATGTATCAGTTGCAATTGCAGGAGAAGAGAGATGGGTTTGTTTTACAGAGCAAGAGGAAGAAGTTGATTCAGCTGAAAATAATGAATTTTTCTCAACAGATGATAAACATGTTCAGGAACAGTTTCAAAGCCAGTAAGATCAACGATTGCTTTCTGTTTTTTTGTTGATTCAGTTTATTATGATCCATTTTTTTCTTTTCATTTTATTCTCTCAATTTCATATCCCAATTTCACATTTGCATGCATGTTTTGATTATCAATTTACTTATCTGATTTTGCTGGAATTAGGTCCTTGGGGATTTAATTTCAATTTTGTGTTTATGTTGTTTCAATGTTGATTAGATGATAAATCTCTATTCAGGTTTTTTTTTTCACATTTAAATTCGTCACTATTGACTCTCAATTTGATTTGATTTGTTTCTGTGTTGCATTTCGTCGCAGACCGAGTTTTTTCACCGAATTGAATGAGGTTTTGACAAGAGAGCTTTCCGAGGATGGTTATTCTTGGTAAATGGTTATTCTTGGTAAATTGTTTCATCAATCCTCCAATTTTAATTACTTTGATTGAATCTGATCTAAGATGATGATAGTGATTAAGATATTATGAATTTTATTTTTGTTTCATTTTGTGGTTGTCTTTATGATATTTGTTGAATCTGATCTACTTTTAAACACTTAATATTTGAATTTGATGTTGTTGATGTTCTATTACTGTGTTTTGTTGTTGATGTTTTCTCTCTTACTTCAAGATTAGGGAACACCTTTGTTGATGCTGTCCATGTTAATGTTTTGTTCTTGGACAATCATGTTTCCAAATTTAAGGGTTAATTTTTTTTTCTTCTTAATTTGGTTGCATGATGGTCACTGATTTTTGTGTTTTGTTTTTGTCAGCAACATCATTTTTCCTCTCATCGATTAGTCGCTCTCTCCGGTAAGAGGATTCTAAATTTGTTTGCTTGCTCTTTTATTGAATATTGCAGATAAGAATGATGTCGCAGCTCAGATCGCGATTATAGATCTAAGTTGTTTTCTATTTTTTAAATTGAGTGGTGACATAATTCTTGATATGATTCATGACATTTTTTTATAGTATAGTTGTAACAGCCCGGCGACCAGCCACACAGATGCTGAAGCCCCGCTGTTCGTTACCAGCTTAATCACTACCCCCCTTGTAGTGTTTTTGCCTCCCGTGGGATTCGAACCTAGTACCTTGGGGATAAGTACTAGTCCATGCAATCACCACTACCAATTGAGCTTTATTTTGAAAATGGTTTACTCTGATTTAATTTAAGTGCGATCGTGAATGTTTTATTTCAAAGTCTTTGTTGTTTAAAAAAAAAAAAGTGCCTACTTTTGGTCTTCGAAAATCGGGGTGTTACAATAGTTGTATTATACTGATATTTAGTTGTTCTTTTCTGCAGTTAGTGGAATAAAAATCTAGGATCATGAAGCATAAAGATGGAAAACTGATCAATCAGCCGAACAAGAACCGATCTCTAACTGCGGCGATCACTATCATTCTCCTGTGTGGTTTATCATTCTACCTAGGTGGAGACTTTAAATCTGGAAATAGTGGTGTTGTTGATGTCATCAACACCATTCAGAAAACACTTGATTCTCCTAAGCAATCCTCAGGTTCTTTTCAAATTAGGCCAGTCAATTTTTCGATGCACAGATCCAAAGGTATTAATAGTTTAATACTAATAGTCCTGCGAAATTTTTCGATGTTGTTTTGTTTTTTTTTAGAAGAAAATTGCTTTGTTATGTTGATTGAGTTTTGACTTTTGAGCATGCATGATTTTGTAGAGATGGAGAAAGTATGGTACTTATAGACTTACTTTATTGGAACGCCCTTGCCCTCCGATTTCCTAGAGGAAAGAATGCTTATTCCCTCCTCCACCTGGTTACAAGCCTCCAATTAGATGGCTAAAGAGTAGAGATGAATGTTGGTACAGGTATGTAATATAGTTTGTGGTTTATTTATGAGTTTGAAGTGATTTTATTATAAGCTATTGTTGTACACTTTTTAAATCTCTGTGTTAGATGAATAAATGACAGGAATGTGCCATATAATTGGATTAACAAGCAAAAGTCTAATCAGCATTGGTTGAGAAAGGAAGGAGAGAGATTTTTGTTTCCTGGTTGTGGGGTGAGTTTATTTATCATTGTATTTTTTTATAGTTATTGGAGTTAAAAATTTTAGCAAATGCAGAATGTATTAGACTGCTCCAGACTGTGGAGAATCGTACATTTGACGATTTCGGCGAACCACCACTCACAGTAAGTGATAATCTCTCTCTCTCTTTCTCTCTTGCACTGTTTCTCTCCCTCTGCCCTAACTCCAAAATTGTAACTCATCAGATTTTGATTTCTATCTCTCTCAATCTTAACTCCAAATTCTAAATCCTACAAATTCATGATTGCATGTGTATTTGATTGTTGCAGTTATACCATTGGTGATGATTCGGATAGAGATGGGTTTCTTTTTGAGGTTTGGATTTTTATTTAGGGTTTAATTTGTTTTTGGTTGTTATGAAGTTATGATTTTGAAGTTTAGTGCTGCATAAATTTTTCTTAATTACAGTCCCTATTTTTATTAGCTATAGCTTTGGTATGTTTATCTATGTCCTGTTTAGATTGGGGAGTTGTAGTTTTATGTTGGTTTTTTGCGATTGTAGTTGGCTTGCTAGCTATTAGCCTTCTGGTGCTGCGTTTTCTGCAGGTTGTGTCATTTGATCTGTATCTTTTCATCTCATTATAAGATCATCTTGAGTTTAGGAATGTTTGTTATATTTTTTATGTTTGAAAAAAAAAAACACTGAACTTGGAATGTAATTCTTTCTTGGCAGCTTCATGAGAAAGGAATTTGAAATAAATCTATGTTCTATTTGCCTATTATGAAATATTGATCAGCCCTCTATAAAAAAGATGCATATATTGTGCATGTGGTTGCATCTCATAGACAAGTCTATAAATCTATGTGATATTTGCCTATTATGAAATATTGATCAGCCCTCTATAAAAAAGATGCATATATTGTGCATGTGGTTGCATCTCATAGACAAGTCTATAAATCTATGTGTTATTTGCCTATTATGAAATATTGATCAGCCCTCTATAAAAAAGATGCATATATTGTGCATGTGGTTGCATCTCATAGACAAGTCTAGCGAGATCAATTCAGGTGGTAGAGAAAATGAAGAATATTCCCCCCATTTTAGTGTTCTCATCTCAAATTGATTGGAAGATATTCACAACCTCTATCAAAGTGAGTATTTTAATCATGTTTGTTAAATTTTAATGTTGTTAACTATTTTTTTGAAATTAGAGCTTATTTCTACATGGACTTTGATAAAAAGTTCCATTCTACATGTTATTCAATTTTGCTGATAAAATTGATGTAACGTTGATGATCATTGGCACTATCTCTGCCATGGCTAATGGATTAGCACAACCTCTCATGACACTTATTTTTGGAAAAATCACTAATCAGATGTTGTTAAACAAGTTTCTAAGGTATATAATTATTTTGCATGATTGTTTGCTTTGCATTTAATTTCTTTTTTTCTATAATCAATTCATACTTTTGGTGCAAATGTGCATTCACAAGAAAGTGAAGCCAAATTGTTGGAATTCTTGGTTTTTTATATTGAGATTAATTTAAATCTTTTAAGTCACAAGTGAGTGAACTCAAGTGATCACGAGTTTTAGTTAATTAAGTGGTCGAAACTGGCATGGATTAATGTACAATTTTGGAATACAGACCTGCAAAGATTGTGGTTCTAGATTAAGCAATTGTCATATATGCCTTGGTGTCAAAATATGCTCAATACATTTTGTTGCTAACTGTTTGGGGACTAGCTACATTTGTTGCTAACTGTTTATATATTTTGTAGATGGATTTGGAAGTGGTATAAAGAAAGCTTAGGAGATGGTACCTTGGTGGCAGTGAAGAAACAATTGGTTCAATGCATCACGGAGATAAATAATTAATCACTGAAGTAGACACAATTGGTTCAATGCATCATATAAATTTGGTTCCTCTATATGGCTTTTGTTCTGAGGGACCATACAGGTGTGTACTATTTTAGTTACAATATAAAGTGTTAGAATAAATATTTTTGTAGTTTGTTAAGTTGAGGTTACTTTATATTTATGTGATAATCTATTCATGTGTGTATAGACAGTGAGGATGAGTGATAATATTTTGTATTTTAATCACTTTAGTAGTAGATTTGTTTCAATATTATTAAATAGGAGGAATTTTATTTAGAGTGTTCATTTTATATGTGTATGATGGAATCCATGATCTGCTTGGTTTTGTAATGTCTGATAGATATGGTATTGTTTTTGGTGTTGGATGATGTGCATGTTTGGATGTAAATCCTATAGAATCTGATTTTGTGTTGGATATAAAATTCTGCTCTGTCTTTGTTTTGCAGAGAAAAATTTAATCTTTGATAGTATTTGGTTTGGTGTTGTTTCTAAACTCTTTTAGAACTTTTCTTATGATGAAAGATTGATATGCTTTAATTGAATTGCTTTGATTTTGTTAATTACAGCCAAGAGGAAGGAAAAAAAATAAAAAAATTCGCAGGACTATTAGTATTAAACTATTAATCATCACCGTCATGAGCATCTGATTCTGTTTATACTTTTCTCATAGCCAGATGATCATGATGGTGATGGCCAAGAAGGCTCTCCTAAAATCTAATTTTGCGTTTCTGATTTGTACTGTTGCCAAGGAATTTGTGTGTATCTGGCGTTGGATTTATAAAGGACTTGGAGAATGAAAAAATGGCTAGGATATGAGCACATGGTAAGTAAAATTGGTTGTATCAAATTTCATGAGTCAAATTATTTAGTAGTTATATAAATTCAATTTATGCCATAAATTTTTTTGATCATGCAGGATTTGAGCACATCATGAGTAAAATTGGAGTTCGAGGTTCTTATCATTTCTACTTTCTTTGAGAAACCACGGGTTAAAGACATGGTTCTTGAAGGGATCTCATTGATGAACTACGAATAAAGTGGCATACATGTATTAATTTCCTTTAGATTGGTGGCTTAAATAGACTTTCAATGATGTTATAGAATTGATGTATACAAGGAATGGGTAAAAATTACTCAGTAGCTATATAAATCTAATTTATGCCATTATAGAAGTTTTCATCTAGGAAGTGACATACATTTCTTAAATAAGCTTTCAATTATGTGGTAGAATTGATGTAGAAAAAGAGCGGGTTGTTGATGGAAATTGTATATTATTTTCAATTATTGTTAATTATCAAATTGTTTTCCTTTATGTTGATGGAATATTTTACTTCCTTCTTAAATAAGCTTTCAATTATGTGGTAAAAAGATCGGGTTGTTGATGGAAATTATATCACATTTCATTGGGTCTAATATATTGTTTACAATTGTTATTAATTATCAAATTGTCTTTTGGGAGTAATAGTTTGGATGACTTTTGTATTGTCCTATCCTATTATCAATGATTTTGTTAAAACGTCTAGCTTAGGACCCTTTCATTTTGTATCAATATCAACCATCTTCGGAGTTATAGTTTGATATAAACTTTTATGATTGGCAGCAACCATGATTGGCAACAACCATGATTGGCATACATATGCCGACCCATCAAACCCGTGCAACGCACGGGTAGCACACTAGTTATTTTCTTCAAGAAGCCCTCCGAATCCATCATCTTTGTGTTTCGTTCAATTTCAGGCAAACTCAAGAACTTTCCTAACACATTTCTTGCTCTCAGACCGGGTGGGAAAACTTCAGGTTGAACATTATTTTCTCCATATATTATTAGATTAGACAAGCTTCTATCCCACAAAGGGTGACAAGTTCATAAACCTTCTTTAGTAAACCTATAGAAGAACATATATAGTTAGAGGTATAAATCATATATAATTGAGAGGGAAACTAAAATATACTTGATGTTAAAAAGGATATCTATTTGACACAAATAGTTGAAAAATTGTATTACCAAAAATTAAGGTAATAAAAGATATTATTATTAACTAGTGCGGGCCAGACGGGCACGATCCGTCCTCGTCTGTGTGATATGAATAGATTAAGAAAGAAAAGAAAATTTATTTTTTGACTAAGAAAAAATAAAAAACTGAAACCAACTTTTGTGTGGAAGTTTTTTTTTCAACTAACATATACAGACTACCTTCTTTTTTGTTGTGCTAAGTTAATATTAAGAAGAAAAAAAAGAAATTTTATTTTTTGACTAAGAAAAAAAAACAAGTGAAAACCAACTTTTGTGTGGAATATATTTTTTAATAAACATATAACAAACATTGAGTCAAAAAAAAATAAAAAAACAAACACACACACACACACACACACACATATATATATATATATATATATATATATATATATATATGTATATATACAAATATTTGAATAGAGTGAAGGACAAAAGTGACAATAAAAAAAGTCCACACGAAGGGGATTATTCTCTTTATAGATTGGTATAGATATAGATTAAAGTGACATTATTTGTCAATTTATAATTATTTTTTAGAAGATTTTAATTTTATCCTGTAAGATTATATGGTCAAACTTTAACATGATTACAAAAAAAAAGGTTGTGTGTAAAAGTCCGCAAAGCATCATACCAGAGACGAGATGGAATAAATTTAAGGACCAAACTTATGTACAGTTCCATATACACAGTTCTTACTGTGCTAGATACAAGGAGATAGTTATTTTTATTTAAAAACAGTTTTCTTCTATTTTTTAAATTAAAAAGAAATTAAAAACTACCTTTTTGTGAGAGGAACAGGACAAACTGCATCTAAAGCAATGCATATAAGTTTTGTCCTAAATTTAAACTCGTCTCTTGAGGAATAACAAATAAATTCGACCATCGTCATGGAAATAGATCTATCAATTGACAACTCGTTGCGGACTTATCTATCAAGATGAAAATATGAAATAAATAGATCTATCAAGATGACATAAAATTAAAAAAAAAATAACATTGAATGATCGATGAGCCTAAACAAATTCCATATTTTGTGTAATTTTCTACTGGCAAAATTTATATGGTAGGCGACCAATACAAGATTTATTGAAAAACACAAGCGACAAATCTCTAACCATTTTTCCTTCTTTTGTAGGTTGCATTCCTCTTCGATTGATTGGTTAGATATTCTAGTTTCAATGTCTTTCTCGCCATATCAATGGTGTTGAAAAAACAAAACGAAATGAAATGTAAGAAAATTATTAAAGATATTTTTGATGTTTTTTCATATTACACATGTTATGCCTATTTATAACGAGATTTTTTTTTTGGTAAGCTTTATAACGAAAAATTTGATACTACATTAATTTGTATTTTAGAGCAAGAATATTAATTAATTCCTTAAAAAATTAATTACTTTAAAATAAAAAATTAACTAATATTCTTTTTCACTCATTAATTATAACATTTAATAAAAGAATTTTAATAAGCAATACTTTATTTTTTTAGATATTCTTAAAAATATAGTGTACATATTCAATGTATCTTTCAATACTATTTCTAAGTTATTTCTCAACTATGAATAATTGGATTTAATATTTAATTATTATTTATTTATAATAAAAAATTATAAAATAAATTTTATACCAAATTTTGACTGGAGACATTTTATATTGTTAAAATTGAATTGTGATTACTTTTTATTCAAGTTTTGAAATGACAACATATAATTATTGACAATATATATTTTATATAATTTGAGTAATTATTAAATTATTGTGATTTTCATTACAATTCTATTTAATAGTTTACATTAATAATAATTTACATTAATAATAAACAATTTCATGTAAGCATATACATCCATTTTTTATACATAATAAACCATTACAATTTTATTTAATAGTTTATACTAGGTTATTTTATATAGGGTTAAATATATTTTTAATCTCCATATTTTGTGAAATAGTTAAGAATGGTCTCTATATTTGAAAGGGTCTTGCTAACGAGTGTCCTGAAGCACTCTTTAAGCATTCCATTTAAAGAAACTTTTTATTCAAAAAATTAAACACTACAATTTCCAATGCGTTGACTTTACGCATTCCAATAAAAAATTTATAAAAACTTACTAGCTATTTAAGGTCTTAAAGAGTGCTCCGGGAACACTTGTTAGCATTTGCCTATTTTAAAAAGATCAAAAAAATCTCACAAGTTTTTCTGTTATAAAAAATGATCCATTTTGTCTATTTTTTTTTTCAAGAATTAATATGAGATTGATATGAATTAGGGATTTGATGATGTTTTTTTTGTTATTGTTATTGTTATTGTTTTTGTTTTGTTTTAATGTTTTTTTTATTTAATTTTATGTTTTTTTAATGTTTTTTTATTTAATTAAAGTGATGAAGAAACATGTGACACCACGTTATTGGTAGCTCATTAAAATAATAGGGTCCGACTCTGTCACGTCAGTGTTCTAATAGTGAAATTGATGGAATAAACCATTCTTGATAACAAAAAAACTCATGAGTTTTTTTTACCTTTTTTAAAATATAGTGACAATTTTTGCTTATTTCGCAAAATATATGGACTACAATTAAAATAGTGGGGTCCAGGTTAGCTGATATGGAAAAAAAAATGGAAAAATGAACCATTCTTAATAACAGAAAAACTTATGGGATTTTTTTTTACCTCTTTTAAAATGTAGGGACTGGAGGTTCAAGAAACACAAGAAATGAGGGTTTGAATTGAGTTTCTATGTGTTTAAAAAACTTTAATTCTTTTTTCCAAATTCAAAGACTTTTAACGAAAATATTGATCAATGTCACTTTTCTCATAAACTTTTAAAGATCATTTTTGTGAAACCTTAATTACATTTTCATATCCAAAAAGGTTTCTGAGCATTAAGTTATATTAATTTGAAAGTGATATTGATTTGATAACAGCCATACATTATTATTCTTCAACAATTGTGTGTAAATTCTCATCATAGTTTTGTTGAGAATTGTTGTTAAAGATAGCGGGTTGCTATCTTGTGTTGTGTAAGAATTTCACCATAGGGTTTGGCGAAGATTCTTGTTGTTAAAGATAGTGGGGTTGCTATCTTGTGTTGTATTAGGATTTTGTTAGGGAAGACTTGGGGTAAGGTTGTCTTGTAACAAGAATTCTAATAGTGGAAAATCTCTCACCGTGTGTGAGGGGACTGAAGTACTCTTAGGTTAGAAGGGGAACCAGTATAAACTTTTGTGTCCGTTCTTCTTTCCCTTATCTCTTTTATTTTTTTACATATTGTTCATAGTTTAAATAAAAGAACCATAAACATCTCTAAAATAACAAAAAAATCATAAGAACTCAATTCACACATCTCTTAGGTTGCACTCTTAAACTTACACATCTTATGTTATAAAATTCTAAATTTTTATCGTTGTTGTTCTTATAATATTATAAACATGAATACAAAAAATCATTCCAAAATGTGAAAGTATACAAGAGTTTGATTAAAAGTAGGGTACCAAAAGTTGTGATAGAAAAATTTTCAAGGACCAAAATGTGCACAAAAAATCCTTAAGACTAAAATCGAAATTCTAAAAGGACAAAACTTACATGAATATTTTGTGTCCTATTTGTATCTATTTAGTGATCAGTCTGCTAGTTTCTTTTATCTTACTCGGTCTTCCTTTTCCCTTTGCTTCCAATAGTTCGACCTATCCAGAAAAATTGTCGGCCTACGAATGTGGTTTCGATCCTTTCGGTGAAGCCAGAAGTCGTTTCGATATACGATTTTATCTTGTTTCCATTTTATTTATTATTCCTGATCCGGAAGTAACCTTTTCCTTTCCTTGGGCAGTACCACCCAACAAGATTGATCCGTTTGGATCTTGGTCTATGATGGCCTTTTTATTGATTTTGACGATTGGATCTCTCTATGAATGGAAAAGGGGTGCTTCGGATCGGGAGTAATCACTAGTGATAGGGCAAAAATAGGGAGGAAGGACAAAGGAAAGAGCGATGCCTACATTAAATCAATTGATTCGTCATGGTAGAGAAGAAAAACGGCTTGGGCGTGGTGAAGCAAGGTCTGTCTCGATCGACAGATCTAGTGGTTAGTCACCGTCCATATTTGATTCTACGGCCAATGCAGCTAAATTCAAATAGCAATTAAACCGGGACTAGCCTTGAAACAAGGGGCTTTATTACTAATATATAAATTGAAATCAGATAAAGATGCCTAGTCTGCGCTGTTAGAATCCATTGGAGAAAGGCTTGCTCACTTCTTCATCTGTGAGATGATCGTATTATAAGTTAGAATAATGGGATTGGACCTTGCTTCCATCCCCTCTTTTAGAGACTCCATTGACCCATAGATGTAATAGCCGAAATGTTTTCCTTTACGCCATAGGAACTAGTATTGAATTTTTAATCCTTACCTTACTCTGTGAGAAAGAACTACGATAGAGAGAAGAGCGAGGCAGTATGTAATAGGGTGCTCTCTCTGATGGTTAAATTAGCGTTCTCTAAGATAGCTATCATCTGGTATGATCGTTCTCTCCGGTGTCTATTATTTGAGATTTTGCTTCTGTCAGTATCTTTCTAGTTCGCTATCATTTTTATTTTAGCGTCCTCTTGTTAGAAAGAAGATAGGCCAGGTTGAATAGATAAGAGTTCAGAAACCTTCTCCCGAAGTTACGGGGGCATTACCCACGGGTGTGGGGCTGGATTTCTATATAGTATATATACGCGGTCACACTTATCCTGGACTGTGTTACGGCTTTTTTAGAGACAGAGAGTAAATTGGAAATACTACTTAAGTTAAAGGGGGATAGACCGTCTACCCAGTGCCCTTTCCACTCCTTGTTGAAGTAGCAAAGCTCATTGAGGCAGACCTAGACAGAAAGATAAGTGTTCGTTCGAGAATAGGGGTCGTGGAAGAATTGGGTTCGAGTCCCATAGCCCCAATGTGTCGAAATATCATGATTGGGTCGACCAGACCAAGCCCGGATCTTTTTTCTTTTTTTCCGGTATGCCGCTCCGCGAGAATGGAGCGAAAGAACCAAGTGGTTTGTGGTAATGTCAGAATTTGCACCTATTTGTATCTATTTAGTGATCAGTCTGCTAGTTTCTTTGATCTTACTCGGTCTTCCTTTTCCCTTTGCTTCCAATAGTTTGACCTATCCAGAAAAATTGTCGGCCTACGAATGTGGTTTCGATCCTTTCGGTGATGCCAGAAGTCGTTTCGATATACGATTTTATCTTGTTTCCATTTTATTTATTATTCCTGATCCGGAAGTAACCTTTTCCTTTCCTTGGGCAGTACCTCCCAACAAGATTGATCCGTTTGGATCTTGGTCTATGATGGCCTTTTTATTGATTTTGACGATTGGATCTCTCTATGAATGGAAAAGGGGTGCTTCGGATCGGGAGTAATCACTAGTGATAGGGCAAAAATAGGGAGGATGGACAAAGGAAAGAGCGATGCCTACATTAAATCAATTGATTCTTCATGGTAGAGAAGAAAAACGGCGCACAGACCGTACTCGAGCTTCGGATCAACGTCCCCAGAAGCAAGGAGTACGCCCGCGTATTTCAACGAGAACACCTAAAAAACCAAATTCAGCTCCACGTAAGATAGCCAAAGTACGATTGAGCAATCGACATGATATATTTGCTCACATTCCGGGCGAAGGTCATAATTCGCAGGAACATTCTATGGTCTTAATAAGAGGAGGTAGAGTTAAAGATTTGCCAGGTGTGAAATCCCATTGTATTCGAGGAGTCAAGGATTTGTTGGGAATTTCGGATCGAAGAAGAGGCAGATCAAAATATGATGCAGAAAAACCCAAATCGATATGAATGGAGGATGCCTCTGGAACTTCTTTTTATCAGTCAGGAGAGGTACGAAGTCACTCGACTTAAAGGAAAGGGAACAACCACAACGTTCTGCCCTAAAATAGAAACAGAGATATAAACGCAGCGGAATTTTAAAATTTAATTTCCCATCAATGGATCCTTGTGAATGAACATGATCAGAGTCTAGATTATTACCTTTGTAGAGCAAATCCTCTCTCGTAGTGGAAGAGCTTTGATTCACAATCAAAATTGATCACGAGCGTTGATGGTTGAATAGCAACGCCTCTAACTAGTCCACACGAACAGCCACCTTCAAGAACGAGTGCTAGCTCCAAAGGATGAAGGTTTCTAGTGAGAGGAGGGAGGAATAAGGATTTAGGGTTTTAGCAATTGAGTTTGCATCAAGTGTGTTGTTTCTTTGCCACAAGGGTTCTATTTATAGAACCACTTGTCTTGTGCACCAAGACAAACTCTTGTCATTGGGCTACAATTACACTAAAGCCCATTTAATTAAATAAGCTAAAGGGGGTGCATGCCCCATGTGTCATGTACACATGAGTGCTCCCTCACCATTCCTTATGGTGTACTGCTTATTTAATTATCGTGATAGCCTTATCATATTTCCATATTCCTCTGAGGTACACCGTACCTTACGGTGTTCCAATCTCACACTAGACTGTCCTTATGTGTGTGACCCTTGTAGGTTTCCGTAACGTTGGCAGTTATATTAAATCACACATTTAATCATAACAAACAGTGAGCGGTATCTAGCAACACATCACTGCTACCCAAGTCACGGAAATGTCATGTGATCCGACAAACTTTATCCGTGATAATGCTTATGTGTATAATTACCCTTTTGCCCTTATGTCTATATTGAACACAAGGCATACACTGTGTCACCCTTGTTCGGTTCAATATTGGGCCCTTAGAGATTTATCCTGTTATGCAGGATGGGCAAATTCCATCTAGTTCACTCATGTCCCTCAGCATGCTTTGTGAAGCACCCATGAACTGTCTTTATCGTCATCCTGTTACGGACGACGTTTGATCAGCAATAAAGTACTCGACTCTACATCTAGGGTCCATAGTGGTTTCAGGTCGAAGGGTGGTATACGCCACAATCACCATGAGAGTAACTTATGACATCTTGCATAACGTTATATGTAGTTCTCTCATGGCGGGTCAATCCAGTATAAATATTACTCCTAATATTTATACCTATGTCAAGACTTGATAACTCCTTATCCTATGATCCATGAGATGCGATCATCAGTCTATCTTCATGATAGTCTCTATGTTTTATTATTATCCCAATTCATAATAAAACTCGACTACGGATGCTTTAAGAATAGTGTCCTTATGTTTAATGAATCTCATGATTAAGTCACACTTAATATGTCATTAAACGGACTATCTATTCTAGGGACTTTATTATTTTGGACTTTACAAACATAATAAAGTAATGCCTATTATTATTAATTAGTAAAGTACTGAAAGTATTGGCCTCTAGGGCTTACACCAACAATCTCCCACTAGCACTAGAGCCAATCAGGCATTCTCTTAATACCCATAGACCTAGTATACCCATCACGCTTCAACTGCGCAAGAGGCTTTGTTAGTGGATCAGGAACTTTTCTTATGTTGGTATCTTACGAATCTTCCAACGTTCTATTTCAATCTCTATCGAAATAGATAAGTGTCTAAGTATATTCATGAATCGTCGGTGAGATCTATTCTCAAGTGTTCTTGCAAGATTAAACCATTACCACCACTAATATGATTAATGTGACTTGCAATACCAGGAACATAGCCTTAGGTCAATCATGAGCCAAACGATCCAATCTTAAATACTCAACATATGTAACTGAAACAAACATATTATGAAGCTTATCTTATAGCTTTCAATGCTTATATTCAGGCATGATATACAATACATTGGTATAGTAACAAACATCATTATAACTTCCTTACAATGATCCTTCCCATACCCATCTATTTCAAGAAATATGATATCAGATTTAATATTATCACTCCCACTAAAACTTTGTATGCACAAGATTTATATTTGTCCTTCATTAATTTGTTTTCCATAAAACTTTCAAAAGGAACAAATATTCAAATTTACTCGATCTAATCAAAATTAGATAGGTTTGTCCTTGTTAATTTGTTTTCATAAAACTTCATAAAAGGAACAAATAATAATTTAAATTTCCGAGAACTCTATCTAATCAAAATTAGATAGTTATAAGTTATATACCTTTCTAGCATCCTTTGGATCAACAAAACCCTTATGTATATGTCTAGTACATATATATATGAGGTCATTCCAATTAAGGAATGCAACTTTGTTATCCATCTACCAAAACATGTAGTACAACATTTAGTAAAAACAATTAAACAGATTTTAAGCTCTATGATTATATTTAGGGTTTCATCATAATTTGCATTATGATTTTGCGTGAAACCTTTAATGATCAATCAAATATTAAAAGGTATTCTTAATACCATATATTAGTGTTCAACAAGAATACTTACTTTCATCGTATGAGTCTTACTCATCTTGATGACATAACCATTATCTACATAAGGTCAATGTATATGGATTCTGCATAAGATTTCATGGCATTTAGCCACTTCTCAGAATTTAGACCGTCTTACGACCTTTTAGAAAGTCAAAGACTCATCTTCCATGAGAATCATATCACATTGCTGAGTCATGATAAAACCATACTTTTTTAGCCATATGTGATATGTTAGACTGATATTGGATTTGTGCAACTTTAAACCGATGGTTCTTCAACAACCTTGAGGAACCGGTTTGCGTTTCCTTTTAAATAAATATGTTTTGTGGTACTTGAATTTATTCAAGTTCTATATCACTCCCACTGTCTCTTTTAGAGACACACTCCCACTAGAGGAATGTTTCAAACCTAGCAACAAAACAACTTTTGTCCTTAAGAGTGATATAGGACCAATATCCCTTTCTTTAGGATACTACCACTTATTTATTCATTCATTTGGAATTAAATTTATCTAATAAATTTTAATCCAAAATTCGCATAAAGACAAACTTGGTGCTCTTGCCTCCATATCGCATATAGTGTCTTTATGATCATTTTAAAAGGGGAAACTAATTGTGGGTGAAGATTAACTATACCTAAAGAGATTTTTAGAAAGAGTCAATATATAATTAAACTATCTTTAAATGATATCATGTCAAACATGATGTGATAAAATAGTCATTATATTCATTAACTAAATGACTTATTCATATGACTTCGTCGAGTTATTATTTACTTTACTGTTGGATTTCTTTGACAGATTCAAAGATTTCTAATTTGTGTCACACACATATCAACATCTAATGATTTTAATCATCAATGTTAATGAAGTAAAATAAACTCAATACCCCAAATATGTTTAGTGGTCGACATACATCTCATGTATATTGTTCAAATAGGTCATGTGACATTTTATTGACACATCGAATATTTGTACTAAACAACAATTCTCTTGATATATTTATTTAAGGTCCAAATCTTATTTGGCTCTTATCACAACTGTTATAGATAACCCTATCAAGATCATGGAACCCTAGTCCATTAGTTGACTTGGAGTAATAGTATAGAAGACTTTGCTTAAATGATAGGACCATTATCTGTCTTATCATTCAAAGCTACAATTCATATCTTGTCAATACAAGATATACAATTACTACTTCTATTACTAGATGGAATTCAACAACAATTATTGTGTTCGATTTCAAACTTGATTTTAAGTCATTGCATAAGCTCTCATTGTCAATGAAACAATTTTCATTCTAGATATGGGTTGAATTAAAATTATAGTCAATGTTCTAATTCTTTAAGCATCTCTATTTTCAAAAAATTGAGATTCAACATCTTGTATCATATACTTTTGATGTAGAAATAGAAACTTTGACTTTCTATAACAATATGTACAATATTGAAGTCTCACTTCATTCTTTTAGTTTGACTCTTCCAAGAACTATTTACGTCATTCGTGTACCAATTTAGAAACTCTTTTCTGAAATTCTTGTCCTTCATAAGGACAATATAATTTGTATTGTATAAAGTTTTAATTTACAAAGATATGTAAGATATTTGTATAATTTTAATAAGGACTTTTATTAAAATGCTTCCACTATTTTATTCAAAACAAATGACCCTCGACATTTGATTCGGAAAACCCCGTTGGAAGGTTTTCTAGTGGGAATGAGATCCATATTTTACTTAGTTTTAAGTCAGCGTTGGGCTGATTACACAAAACATAGTTATTTAGGTAGGAAACCGTTTCCAATTGTATCTCATACAACTCTCATATCCTTTCCGTTGGGTAAATAACACTTATTGCAATCCATCATATGGAATAACCCAACATATGCTTCTAAAGTTATATAATCATATTATATTTTCTTTAGTTAAGTTAGACCCAATAAATAGCAATCAGATAAACTTGTTATCTCACCGCAACTTATCAATACTGACAATGCACTTTACGTTGGCAAAACCTACATTAACCGATATTGATCTTGAAGGGTGCTATTCTTTGGAAAGCGTAAACCTTAATATTTCTTTTGAGGGTTTTATTAATTGATTAGATCTCACCTCACCACGGCTTACATACAATAACGTCACTCCAATCATAACATGCATCAACATACATAATATAATAAAATGACATGGCTATGGCCCCTAGCGTAATTGTTCCCTCAAGCCAATGAGAGAACCTATGTTATTCCTAAGAATGACCTAAACTTCTCCAAGATAGATCTTCATGGATGTCCTTCCTGTCCTGTTTACTAATCTTATATTACATTACTATAAGAATATCCGCGTTACATATGAGGGAGTGAGATGAGAAGAGAATTACATCAAGAGATATAAGAAAGGCACGACACGCAGGCCGTATTTAAAATCCCAAACAAAATAAAATTAAAGGACTAAGGCCATAACCATTCATCATACAATTCAATAACAATAAACAAATTATTATTAGGACAAAACTTACATGCATTGCTTTATGTGCAGTTTTTGCTGTTCCACTCACAAAGAAGTGGTTTTTTGTGTTTTTTAATTTAAAAAATTAAAAGAAAACAATTTTTCAATTAAAATAACTACCTCTTTGTGAGAGAAAAAGTAAAAACTGCATGTATAGCAATGCATGTAAGTTTTGTCCTTATTATTATTA
Source organism: Trifolium repens (assembly GCA_030408175.1). NCBI lineage: Eukaryota > Viridiplantae > Streptophyta > Magnoliopsida > Fabales > Fabaceae > Trifolium > Trifolium repens. The sequence continues at coordinate 30,402,595 of CP125845.1, read as the reverse complement.
TTATTCACCCAATTAATAAAATACCATGATTGATCACTTTACGCAAAGTTAGCCGGGGTTCCCTTTATTATTTAATTGATTCTGATATGTTTAAACAATTTAAACATAAGTGAATTGTTTAAACAGAAATAGTACCGAAACAATTTCGACTATGTTTTAAACGACTTTAAAACGAATTGTTTAAATAGAAACAATTTCCAATATGTTCAAACGATTTAAACAGAAACCCGATTTTAACAGAATGTTTAAACGATTTAAACATAAACGCGGTTTAAACAATTTAAACAGATCGCGATTTAAACAATTTTAAACAGATCGCGATTTGAACAGAAACATGTTTAAACGATTTAAACGGAACGTGGATGATCGGATATGAACCCTAGCCGTATTCTGTTTCCATAACAACACAACACTTGTATTGTTATGAATCCTAATACAACGATCATACATCAAAACGTTTTAGGATTGTTTGTTCATCATGGACGATCGGATATATGATGCTTCACCAGTAACGGTTCCGAAGCTCACGCTCACAATCATCCACGTTCACGCCAATCACATAAACCTTCGAATGAATGACACGATCAGTATATCACATACACCGACGTTGTATCAGAATTGTATATCCCATATATTTTAAAATTGATCAATCAAATTTTATTAATTCTTGTTATTATTATTAATACCGATTCATAATCATATTAATAAAATAGTAATAAACATCAAACCGATTCATGGTTTCACAAGTGGCTCTTGATACCACTGTTAGGAAATTTAATCGTTTAACAGAGATATAAACGCAGCGGAATTTTAAAATTTAATTTCCCATCAATGGATCCTTGTGAATGAACATGATCAGAGTCTAGATTATTACCTTTGTAGAGCAAATCCTCTCTCGTAGTGGAAGAGCTTTGATTCACAATCAAAATTGATCACGAGCGTTGATGGTTGAATAGCAACGCCTCTAACTAGTCCACACGAACAGCTACCTTCAAGAACGAGTGCTAGCTCCAAAGGATGAAGGTTTCTAGTGAGAGGAGGGAGGAATAAGGATTTAGGGTTTTAGCAATAGAGTTTGCATCAAGTGTGTTGTTTCTTTGCCACAAGGGTTCTATTTATAGAACCACTTGTCTTGTGCACCAAGACAAACTCTTGTCATTGGGCTACAATTACACTAAAGCCCATTTAATTAAATAAGCTAAAGGGGGCGCATGCCCCATGTGTCATGTACACATGAGTGCTCCCTCACCATTCCTTATGGTGTACTGCTTATTTAATTACCGTGATACCCTTATCATATTTCCATATTCCTCTGAGGTACACCATACCTTACGGTGTTCCAATCTCACACTAGACTGTCCTTATGTGTGTGACCCTTGTAGGTTTCCGTAACGTTGGCAGTTATATTAAATCACACATTTAATCATAACAAACAGTGAGCGGTATCTAGCAACACATCACTGCTACCCAAGTCACGGAAATGTCATGTGATCCGACAAACTTTATCCGTGATAATGCTTATGTGTATAATTACCCTTTTGCTCTCATGTCTATATTGAACACAAGGCATACACTGTGTCACCCTTGTTCGGTTCAATATTGGGCCCTTAGACATTTATCCTGTTATGCAGGATGGGCAAATTCCATCTAGTTCACTCATGTCCCTCAGCATGCTTTGTGAAGCACCCATGAACTGTCTTTATGGTCATCCTGTTACGGACGACGTTTGATCAGCAATAAAGTACTCGACTCTACATCTAGGGTCCATAGTGGTTTCAGGTCGAAGGGTGGTATACGCCACAATCACCATGAGAGTAACTTATGACATCTTGCATAACGTTATATGTAGTTCTCTCATAGCGGGTCAATCCAGTATAAATATTACTCCTAATATTTATACCTATGTCAAGACTTGATAACTCCTTATCCTATGATCCATGAGATGCGATCATCAGTCTATCTTCATAATAGTCTCTATGTTTTATTATTATCCCAATTCATAATAAAACTCGACTACGGATGCTTTAAGAATAGTGTCCTTATGTTTAATGAATCTCATGATTAAGTCACACTTAATATGTCATTAAACGGACTATCTATTCTATGGACTTTATTATTTTGGACTTTACAAACATAATAAAGTAATGCCTATTATTATTAATTAGTAAAGTACTGAAAGTATTGGCCTCTAGGGCTTACACCAACACATTCTATGGTCTTAATAAGAGGAGGTAGAGTTAAAGATTTGCCAGGTGTGAAATCCCATTGTATTCGAGGAGTCAAGGATTTGTTGGGAATTCCGGATCGAAGAAGAGGCAGATCAAAATATGGTGCAGAAAAACCCAAATCGATATGAATGGAGGATGCCTCTGGAACTTCTTTTTATCGGTCAGGAGAGGTACGAAGTCACTCGACTTAAAGGAGAGGGAACAACCACAACGTTATGCCCTAAAATAGAAACGGAGCCCGTCCGAATGACCTATTATGGATTCTAATACACTAGACAAGAAAGGGGGCCGACGAAAGAATACCGCCCGTCCGATTTCTTCGTCCGGTTTTTTTAACTTTTTTTTTACAGATAAGATAATTCGTTTCTAAGTTTCCGGACTTGCCCTTCGCACGATTCTCTCATAAAATGCTCGTTCCAATCGGAACTGCATGCAAAGTAAAAAAATAGGGTTCTCTTATTTATAGATAATTCCTGTATGGATGAAGGAGTTAAATTTATAATTCCTGTATGGTCAGGTGGTTTCTTGTAATTTTTGTAATCTTTTCGTTAACAAATATGGAATCCCCATAGTCTCGGTGTCTGAGGATTTAGAGGATCCTAAAATATAAGCACGATATGATTTCTTCATTATATTTTCTTATATTTTTAGAGAAAAAGATGGATAGGATTTCTGACTTCCACTTCCTATAGGACATGAGGGCTTTAAGCCTATGCTAAGAGAGTAAGGTTCCTGTCTCGATCCTTTTTCTTTCTTCTTTTGCTTTCCCTGCAAAACTCTTATCGGAAATTTATTGCTTGACTTTAAACTAAACAATCAAGAAATTATCTTCCCACGCCTACTAAAAACTAGGGACATGGTTATAGCAGTCTCTGTTCACTCATGCTTGCTGCTTAAGACTCTCTACACCTGAAAGATAGAAGTAGTTTGACGGCGAGGAAGAGCTATCTTTGTCAGGCTTAAGCTAAAGGGCATTAGAGAAAGAAAGTTCTTGTTTCCGGGCATATCGATGGGAATAAGAGCAGGCGGTAAGTGAGGTAGAGCTAACCGGACTGGTTACTACATAGCCCTTTCACCAATAAGCGATTGGCGGATGGTGCTAGACCCGTCAGACTCGCTATCGACTACTCAGAAAGAAAGACTAAAGCAAAAGAATGGATTAAGGTGATACTAAACACTTAGCCGATTCGAAGGCTTCAACCGCTGTTAGGACCGACTACCGGACTGATAGAATGGAATGATAGAGCGAGAAAGGTAGGTGGAAATTAGGACTATGATCTGAAAGCTGCTGCTTTTGCTATGGCTTGCTTGTCAAAGCCGGGCTTCCTCTTTTTTATTTGAGACTATACCTTGAAATTAAGAAGCTAGATCTTTATATTATATAAGGGAAGAAGCTCAGATCAAGATGCCCACTTCTCCTTATAGACTCTTCACAGTCACAAGTAAGTATGAGGGATCCGAGATCTTTTCAAACAACAAGAACGGAACATCAGGACTTTTTCTAGTTATACTTCTCTAGACAAGCTAGGCTCGCCCACCGGTAGGCTAAGAGACTTTCAGAGCTGAATTTAAGATGTTTATTGCTTTCAGCATGCTTTGCTTCAAAACAGAGAAGAGCGGAAACGACTACGAGAGCTGTTACTCTTCTAACTTTAACACCGGAAACGCATTCAGTTACCTTTCTAAGAGCTACTTTAATTTCTCTTCTTTGCTTCACTGGTAAGGCTCATCGGTCTTCTGGCCAGGCATATAATCGATTCTTTGACCGGCTTTCGAAAAAGCACCTTTGGGCGCTGGCTTTTCACGCTTAATGATAGAGACTAGTCTGATAGAATGATTCTTCTTGCTAGACGCAATTTCTTTTTTAGTAAGACAGTAGGAATTCATTCACTCAATTAGAAGCCGCCTCTAAGGATAAAGTCTTTCATATGCAGGGTAGGCTCTATGATATCAGGCCTGGGACTACTAAAGTACTTTATTACTTTGTTCTACGTTGAAGATTGGTAGTAATAGTAGTACTGTAAAAGTAATTTATCACATAAAAGCTAAGTTGTTCTTATAATATTATAAACATGAATACAAAAAATCATTCCAAAATGTGAAAGTATACAAGAGTTTGATTAAAAGTAGGGTACCAAAAGTTGTGATAGAAAAATTTTCAAGGACCAAAATGTGCACAAAAAATCCTTAAGACTAAAATCGAAATTCTAAAAGGACAAAACTTACATGCATTGCTTTACGGCGCCTTCTAGGGTGGGAGATACAAATAGTGACATAGGTGTCCCACCGTGGGCAAGTTATATGGACCGTTAGATCAGAAATGTTATGATGTATTGTCATTAGGATATACATTTTTTTGTTCTCTCTCATCCCATCATCTTTCGTTTCTCTTCTCTCTCTCACCCATTCTTCCTTCTTCACCCTCTTTCTTGCTGTAAAAAGAGAGAACTCTAATGGAGCAACACCTCTAAAATATTCAATAATTTTAAGCAAATTTTAAGTGGATATGTGATTGAATATTTGACCTTCTTTAATTAAAAATGCAGATTTCACTTTCTTGTTTGTAAATGAGTATTAGATCTGTAAACTACCAACAAAAGAATAAGGGTATTGGATATGAAGTTCATCCATATGTTCATCGTTTCCATTTTTTTCAGTGAGTTAAGATTATTGGATATAGAGTATTGAATAAGTGTATTGAATATGGAGTATACAGTAGAATTTTTCATTTCCTCTCATGATGAGATTATTCCAAAATTGTTTCCATAAATATTGTTTTGAATCAATCAAATAATGTCTCACATAAAAATCACAACATAACTAAAGATGAGAAAGAAGAAAGAAAGAAAGAAAATATGGTGTTGTTGGGTGAGAAAGAAAGAAAAAGAAGATCAGAGGAGAGAGAATAAAAAAGATTTTGTGTTGTTATTGTATGATAATAATCATAAAGCTTCACTATCCAATGGCTAAAAATGATTTCTCTAACTCTCCCATGGTGGGAGACCTCTCTTCCACCCTAGACATGGCCTTGCTTTACATGCAGTTTTTGTTGTTCCACTCACAAAGAAATGATTTTTTATGTTTTTGAATTTTAAAAAAATAAAAGAAATTGTTTTTCAATTAAAAAAAACTACATCTTTGATAAAAAAACTAGATTTTGGAAGAAAGGTTTAAGTGATTTATATGGTGGAGATATATGAGGTTCCTCCTCCTTATTTTCTTCTCTCTTCTCTTTTTATTATTATTATTATTATTATTATTATTATTATTATTATTATTATTATTATTATTATTATTATTATTATTACTAGCGAAAAGATAAATAATCCTTTACAATTTCTAAAATTTACTTTAGCACCAAATTGCAGGGAAATGATGAATAATCCTGATTCTCATTCCAAGTTCGGTCTTCCTGATAAAAATCAATGACAAAGTAATGTATATGTTTCTTTGTAGGAGCCTTCAAGATATCCAACCTATCTTGAGTTGAGTTTCTTACAATGACTATCAAAACAGTACCCATTACATAGAGAGTAAATTGTATTTCAAATTGTTGGTAGAATAGTATATATTGAGCTTAACAGAAAACGGTTACAGAGAGAAAATATAGATCTGAGATGAGAGAAAGAAATGATTCTCATTGATAGTGAATAGTAACAGTTACAAGCTTATATACATAGAGTCTATAACTAAGCTAGTTTTGTATCTGTCTATTGTCAAAGCTTATCTCAACTACTAACCTTATTACAATTATTATACTATATTATTTACAATAGTATTTCTCAACACCCTTCCTCAAGCTTATCTTGGTGAATATTAACCATGTTAAGCTTGGACATATAAGCATGAAATTTTGGTGGAGCTAAAGCTTTAGTTAAGAAATCTGCAAGTTGTTCAGTAGTTGACACAGGAAGTAATTGAAGTATGCCTTTCAACACCTTTTCACGAACAAGATGGCAATCTATATCCAAGTGCTTTGTCCTTTCATGAAAAACAGGATTAGAGGCTATGTGTAATGCACTTTGATTATCACAATAAAGTGTTGGTATTTTTGGAAGCTGAATTTGTAAATCTTTGAACAAATAGAGTAACCACTGCAGTTCACATGTGGCTGAAGATAGGGCTCTGTACTCTGCCTCTGAAGATGATCTAGAAACTGTAGCTTGCTTCTTTGCACGCCATGAAATCAGTGACTTTCCAATAAAGAAGCAATAGCCTGAGATGGATTTTCTAGTATCCATACAACCTGCCCAATCAGCATCTGAATAACCTACTAGTTGTAAGTCTGAATCTCTGCTAAACAACATACCTTGTTGACTACGGTCTGGTAAGTGCACCAGTCTGTCGTCGAGTAATAATTCACACTCTAGGTGTCTAGAATGAGTTCGTATCCACAGGGATCGTGCCGAAGCTTCACTAGCATTATTTAAGTTTGTGATAGTTTGCATTCGCTTTGGTTTTTGAAAAGGTTTTTATAAAAATAGCGTAATGCTTTGCAGAAATATAAATGCGGAATGTATAAATAATAGATTCAAGAAATATAGAGGCTAGGTATGGTGGTTGGACTCCCTCCCTTCTTCATATTTGGCATGGTCGGTGTATAACATAGTTACTTAGATTATGTTCGGCGGTGAATTATCCTTGTTGTAGTAATACCTTACTATTATACTATGTCTATTAAAGTTTCCCTACGTTAACAACTAAGGTACCTACGAGAGCCTAACCTCGTTGTGTCACATACCCTAATTACTAAGTGAGTTGTTTATAAACATGCATTATAACCTTCACCAATTAACCTCTAGGTCCTAGTATCGGGCTGTTCATCTTCTAAGTGCTCATATCACACCTAGTGCATGATTCGTCCTCTAACCGCTCAGTTCACGACTAGTGCAGGATGTTACCGTCTCTATACACCTAGCATTATTTACTACGAGTTCCGGACCATACCAAGTCAAAACCTGATATCAATTCTATGGGCGCTCCCGCTTATCCGGCCAAATTACGAGAATACGTTATTAAGTGCACGAAAGTAAATAACAAACATAATTACTGAATATCATTTATTATAACTTAGACTCAACCACAGACTCCAAATATTCATAGGGGAGTTCATCTTCTCCACCACAACCTAAGGCATAATTATAAAGACTACATATTTAAATTACAAGAATTATAACCTAAATACAAAAGCCTAAAGAAACATACCTTGCTGAGTTAGTTTTCCCGTAAGGGGAGAAAACTATGTCCAATAGAGCTCCTCTGAACCTCTCCTTATAGTAGAGAGTGTTCTACTATTTCTGAATGAATAAAACAATGAAAGGGAGGCTCTATTTATAGTTTTCGTAATGGGCTTCAACAAGGCATCGCACCACGATGAAGCCATCGTGCTGCGATGTGAAGATTCAGTTCAATTTAATAACTGATCCTGTGCATTTCATTAGCTTGGGCGCCAAGTTACTCCATCGTGCTGCGATAGCACACATCGTGCTGCGATGGACAGATTTTCTTCAGATTTATTTCTTCTGATTTCTTGGCGAACAAGTAGCTCCCATCGTGGCACGATGGGAGCTATCGTGCTGCGATGGAATGCTGATTTTCTTCACCTTTTGGGCTTTTTCTTGTCGTTTTGCATCTTGGACTCTGTCTTGATGCTTTTTCCTGGTTTTGTAGGTTTTCCTTCGTATTTGGGCCTGTCTTGGTCATTTTACTACTAATAATAATACTAAAAATACCGTAGAAATTCCTGTCATCACAACCCCAAACTTAAACTGTTGCTTGTCCTCAAGTAACATGCTGTCAGACAAGATCGTTAGAGAAATAAGAGATAAATAAAGATGATAGGAATTTCACAACCTTGCTTTATATTTCAGCAATGGTACCGCTGATTTCTTACCGCAGCGATCATGCTCAGTCCTGCTAGGCTCAGGAGACGTCAATAGTAGCATATCGGACAAATGCCTGCAAGAGTCCATGTTCAACTTTTTCTCTCTCTCACATTTGTGTTTTTCGCTCATAATTGAAAGGGTTATCTCTCAATCATCGCACAACCTGCCATTTTACCATAGGCTTGCAAGAATTCTAAGCAGCAGTCAAAATTCAATACACATGCATTATTGGAGGTCTTTTCAGGGTTATAACGTGGCTTAGGTTTGGTCAAAAAAAAAAAAACGTGGCTTAGGTCAAGGTAGGACATTTTTGGGAATAGTAGGCTAAACATTGGAGTTAAGTTCTACTTTGTTGTTCCTTTTTGTGTACGCAACCTTTGTTCCTTAGGGTGCCTTTTTGTGTTGGTATAGGAGATTAAGAACCGGATGTGTCTTTGTGTGGTTCTTTTCTATCACTGTTTTTGCCCTTTGGCTCTTTTCTTTTGCCCTTTGGCTCTTTATTTTTCCCTTTGGCTCTTTCTTTTGCCCTTTGGCTCTTTCTTTTTCTTTTTTTTTTGAAGAGACTATTTTTTAGGGAATTTTTTTGATGTTTTCCCGTCTCTTTTTCATTTTTTTTCTTTTTTGTAGTGATAGTTCTCCGTACACCCACCCCAAACTTAAACGTTGCTAGTTCCATGAGCAACCCCAAACTTATTTTGTTGCCAAAGACTTGAGAACTATTACCTTAACTTCAAAGAGGGTAATTTCATTGTTTTTTCTGGTCTATAGGCTTGTATCGTGGTTTGTCACCGAAACAAAAGGGATAATTTTTTTTACGGCTCAAAATTGGCTAGCAAAGGATATAATATATAAAGGGTGGCTTGAAAAAGGCTATGGGTTATAACAAACAATTGCCTCAATGCATATAATATCAAATCAACTAGTCAGCAGAGAATTAGAGCAAGTTCTAGAAAATAAACAAGTGCACGATACTCTCATAGTAATTCGAAAGAAAGTGGTAATACCGTTTGGAAATATTTGGCTCAAATCCTCACATGGCTTAGGTATCTGAAAGTTGAACACTTGTCTCACAGACACCATCTTCATCACTCGTCTCTCTGTCTCCCGAACTTCGCACTTCGGAGCAATCACCTTTGGTTTCTGTATGAAGGCGTGAAATTCGGCTCATCAAAATTTATAACTCACTTCGCCGCAATCTTACCTATAACAGTTTATCATGCACTAGATAATAAACAGCAAACAGTTATTTAATTTTTTGTATAAGGGTTGTTTACAGATGAAGATGGCATGCAGAATTCTAGGCATTTTTTATTGAATTGAAAACTGAAATGAAAATACTGAATTGAAAATACTGAAATTAAAAATACTCATCCTTGGGTTGCCTCCCAAGCAGCGCTTGTTTAGCCTCTCATTAGCTTGAGGCATTTCCTCCATTACAGAGGATAGGTTCGCATGTCTCTCTCTTCTGTAGGAGCTTTCGCCTTAGCTCATCCCTCTTTCTTGTTGCTTCTTTCATACTTCTCTGGGTTCTGTTTTTCTTTGAAGGTGGCAAAGCAGAGTCGTTCATCATCTTCTGAAGGTACTGTTTTCATGATGGACTTTCCCTGGCTTCTTGGTGGATGTTCCTTCTTTTGCTCTTTTGGTGTATTGACCCAGTTGCATGTTCTTCTTTCTTTCCTCTTTTCTCTCAGCAGCAGGCTTCTTCAGAGGTGGCGTATTAACCCCAAACTTAGATTTTCTGGCCACTTTTCGGTTTCTACCCCATGCTTTGACCCATGTTGCTCGGATGTCCACTTCAATAGTTAGCCTCTTCAGTTTATCCGTGAGTTCCTCGGGTACCTCCTCTTCCTGAGCTGTCTCTATTTCTAGCTGCGCCATTTCATTCTCCAGCTCCTCTATCTCTATTTTTACCTGTACTTCTTGAGTTGGAGTCGGTGGTGTAGCTTCTCTGTCCTTCCACTCGAGCATGAAGCACTTCTCATTTCCTGCATTGAAAGTTTTTACGGTCGTTGACTTACCTCCACTCCTTAGTGTTATCTTTCCAAGGTTCATATCAATGAGTGCCTTGCAGGTGGCTAGGAATGGTCTTCCAAGAATGATAGGATGTTCTTCATCTTCTCCGATGTCTAGGATCATGAAGTCTACTAGAAATTCTAGGTCTTTGACTTTCACCAAGACGTCTCTGACTGTGCCTACTAAGTGGATGGATGACTGATTAGCCAGTAAAAGTTCTCGAGCTGTCCCTGCAATAGGTAATGCGAGCTTGAACTTATCTGCCAAAGATAATGGTATTACGTTCACACTTGAGCCTACATCACAAAGTGCATTGACTCCTACTTTCCCAATCTAACAGATGATGGTGACGCTTCCAGGATCTTCCTTCTTGGGTGGCAATTGTGATCCTTTTGCTACTCTTTCTTGGAACTCGCCTTCAGTCTCTCTTTTGCGCTTCTTTTCTTTAAGCGCCATACATTCTTCATTACATTCGTCCTCCATTTTCTTGATTAGAGCTTCCACCTCTTTGTCTTTAGTGTAGGCTTCTTCGAAAATGCGGTGGGAACCGATCAACCATTCACGGATCACATGTTTCTGATATTCAATCTTCTGAATCCTTCTAGCTGAGAATGGTGTTTTCACATAGTGCCTGGATGTTGGTGCCACTTTCATTCATTTCTTCATCCATTTTGCATGTTCCGTCCACCTGGTGTCTAAAGGTATCATGGGCTTCCAACTGTCTTCCCTGGATGGTTTTGAGACATCAGAGAAATTGTCCCCTTGAGATTCAACTTCTATATCTGCCAGGTCGTCCCAAAATATTCCTTCAGAACTGTTGTTGTTGTGAGGTGGTGTCCATTCTGGTTCTTGCTTAATGCTGACCTCCCCGCAGTAATCCCTTCCATATGGTTCGTCTCCCATGGCTTTGGTGGTAGGCGCTTCTTCTGTTTTGAGACTACTGGATTCTGCAAGCCTTTGTGCTTGCCTTCTTTTCCAAAGCGTTCTTTCTGGTTCAAGGTCGTACTCAAACACCAGGATACCTGTTATCAAGCACAACAAATGAATACCTTCAGTAGCACTGGAAAATTAAATGGTAAAACTATTTTTTGTTTGTCTCATGTGTCTTTGTCACTATGAAAATTCCCAGGTAAGTGAGGTGGATCACAACGGATCGCTTAAATACCAAGACTTATCCTTAGCCAGAACTTTCACAGATCAAAATCCACAATCACTACAACATTTTTGAGTTTAGGCCACCCTTTTGATGTCCACGGCTAAAAAAGAGTGGCTTAAAACAAGAATAGGCTACTGTTTTTGAAGCGTTTCCTATAACTTACATTTGATGTTCATTTTTTCACTCATATAGAAAAACCGTCACCTATTCAATAGTTAAGCCACGGTTTAAAACTGTTGATCTTTCTGGCGACCCATAAAAGCATGGCCTATTTTCTTTCCATAGCCACCCAGTTTAACCGTGGCCTATAACTGTTTATGCTACGGTTTAATGTGTAAGGTCACACAAAATAACCGTTGCCTATTCAAATTCTAAAGCCACACAGATTACCGTGGCATAAAGGTATGCACAAATCATCAAAATAACGAGCGCGAAAATGAAAATGATTGAGCGGGATTTTCAATTAAATTAAATTGGAAAATATGAAACCCAATACTCTGGAAGCTTCATTTTCATTTCATTTCTTCCAAACATCAATCCATCCCCAATTATTTTCTCTTCTTCAAACCCAATCGCTCAATCCACCATCGATCGATTCCAGTATTCTAATTATCGATTCTCCCTTAATCCCCAAATCCAATATCGACCGATTCATCCAAACCCAGTATCAATTCGTCCATAAATCCTTTGATGAAACTCTTCCATTCGTCCCTAACCCAGGTATGGGTTCTCCTACCTACATGGAAGGTTCATTCTTCCATCACCACCACAGATTCATCCTTTCACCTAGATTTGGTTTATTCAAACAAGCCCTAACTAGATTCAGCGTGACTCTCAGCATCGTTGATTGCCGACTCGCCGATTCTTCGTTCACCAAAGGTAATTATTTGTCCTAATGCACTTTGGTTTTCACTTTGGTTGTTCTAAAATCGTTTTTTTCTTCTTCTTCTTCTTCTTCTTTATTTTATTTTGCTATTGTTGTGCCTTCACTGTGATTAAATTTGTTTCAATGTCCTGTTTTGTTTTTTGTATTATGTTGTTTTTTGTATTATGTTGATGGGGTGGAGAATTTTATTAGGAATTGACCTGATTTTAAGAAGATGAGTTTAGGTGATCATCTTTAAAGTTTAACTGATTTTGGAATGCAAATGTATAGGAGCTATTATGCAACTGTCTAGGAGCTATTATGGGTTTGTATGCATGTTTGGTTGCTTGGTGCTGCGTATCTTGTTGTATTTGCAGGCATATGTTGTGGTGTTAGGTGCTTTGGAGAGTGGTGCAGGTTTGATGTGGTTTTGTGATGGTGCCCCTTTAGAATTTTTGTTGTTATTAATGTGTCTAGGTGCATTTTTTTTTTGTAGTTTTTGTGTTTATTTAGGTGGATCATGATTTGTTATGGTGTTGCCTCCTACTTTCTTTTGGCTGCAAAATGAAAACATATCACACATATGATATTAAAATTATATATAGAATATTTAATCCTTGTAGCATAACCTGCACTTTTTTCTACAAAGGTCTAATCTTTTTCTATTTGAAGAAAGATCCAATCCTTGTAGCAAAACCTGCACTTCTTTTTTTTTTTGGAAATATCTAGAAATTAGTACTCCATAGAGCAGAGGAAGATGAAGGGGTTAGTGGAAAATGGAGCCGAGTCTGAGAGATGAAAGGGCGTGGGTATAATGTACAAAAAGGGTGCACGTGCTGATACCAATCATAACCATTAGATTTACTCTAAGGGCTAAAATTTGCTCCTCTCATCTCTCACAATCGAATGGCATAAGATTTTGACATTCTGTAATTCTCAATAATATTATTAATATTTTGTCCTTAGTATCATTATCTCTTATCTAGATAAAATTGACCATATATGTGATACTTGTAATTCTCAACAGCTTTTGCACGTTCAATCTTATGTAGGTTTCTTCTTGACATAATTTTATAGTTGCAGTGGTATTATATATAGTTTCATATGTAGTTTCAAACTATATTTTTTTTTCTTTTCCTTCTATTAGATTTAAAGTGATGGACAAAGAATGGACCAAACTTCATAAGCGTAATTCAGAGTATAGGAAAGGGGTAAAATTTATTTTTAGATTTTGCCTTCACTAAAGGAAAACTTCAAGATGCACAATTATATGCCCTTGTTCTAAGTGTAGAATTCATTATTGGAAATGGAAAAAAGTGGTTCGTGAGCAGCTGATTGGCGCAGGTTTTCTACATGGCTATGAGATTTGGGTTTAGCACGGAGAGAAAATATCATTGGTGCGCCTATGGAAATTGATGAGGGCATGCAAGATAAAGAGGACTCATGTGATGACATTGATGACTTACTTTACAACACACCATTCGTTTACATCGACCCATGTTCTTGAAAAGGTATGATATATAATACTCGTGCCACTTTAAATTGAACCACATTGTTGTTGTCTTTAGATTTAAATTTTATTTTATGTTGATGCTTAGTCCTTAGCACCCTAGCAAAGACGCCACCTTAAATATTTTGAATAAGTATGCATAAGGCTTGGTTTAGTTTTCTGTTTGGGTTCTGCATGTGAGCCTCTTGTTTTGCCCTCTTTTTAGGTTTTCAGTTAGTTTTTTTGTGATTCTTTATCAGGTTAGGGAGTTATTTTGGTTCAGTTTTCTGTTCTGGTATTCTATTTTGGTGAGGGGTTATAGATTGAATATTGACCTAATACAGATTTATGGATTTTGTTTTTGTTTTTCTATTTGTTAACTGCATGTGTTAATGACTTTGAAGAGGATTTGTTTCAAAAAAGATTTGTGTCATTGAATGATTAGATTGTGGATTTTGGTTGTGTTCTATTTGTTGTTTAATTATATACAGGTTACTTTTTTTTTTATTTGACAAAAGGAGTATGCTATAACTATATACTTTGCCTTCACTTTTATTAATATAATTTATTTTTTCTACAGTTTGGACTTGAAGATCGAGGTGAATGAAGAAGCTATTCCAGTGTATGGAAGACCTTTTTTTTTTTAAAAATGCACTTGGTTGTTTATGTCTTTTGGAAGTAAAGATTTTGTTGTTATAATTGTGGGATCATAGATTGAATTATTGTAGATGTTGCATTATTTTGATAAGACAATTTTGTTGGATACTTTTAATTAAGACTTAATTATGTTAATATATGTTTGTTTTACTCAATGGTTACTATTTTTTTTATTAATGTTTAAACCGTAGCCTAAACTTTAAGCCACACTTTTTTGGCTTTTGGACACTCTTTTTGAGGTGTGGTCTATATTTAAAAATGTTGTAGTGAATCATCAACAAGATTTTTTTATTTTTTTAATTTTTTTGTATTTTTGAAACTTTTTGACAAACTTAAATAAATCTAGTAATGCTTTGTAAACACAATCCCCGGTAACGGCGCCAAAAACTTGACTACGGTCTGGCAAGTGCACCAGTCTGTCGTCGAGTAATAATTCACACTCTAGTTGTCTAGAATGAGTTCGTATCCACAGGGATCGTGCCGAAGCTTCACTAGCGTTATTTAAGTTTGTGATAGTTTGCATTCGCTTTGGTTTTTGAAAAGGTTTTTATAAAAATAGCGTAATGCTTTGCAGAAATATAAATGCGGAATATATAAATAATAGATTCAAGAAATATAGAGGCTAGGTATAGTGGTTGGACTTCATCCCTTCTTCATATTTGGCATGGTCGGTGTATAACATAGTTACTTAGATTATGTTCGGCGGTGAATTATCCTTGTTGTAGTAATACCTTACTATTACACTATGTCTATTAAATTTTCCCTACGTTAACACCTAAGGTACTGACTACGGTCTGGCAAGTGCACCAGTCTGTCGTCGAGTAATAATTCACACTCTAGGTGTCTAGAATGAGTTCGTATCCACAGGAATCGTGCCGAAGCTTCACTAGCGTTATTTAAGTTTGTGATAGTTTGCATTCGCTTTGGTTTTTGAAAAGATTTTTATAAAATAAGCCCAATGCTTTGCAGAAATATAAATTGCAGAATGTATAAATAATAGATTCAAGAAATATAGAGGCTAAGCATGGTGGTTGGACTCCCTCCCTTCTTCATATTTGGCATGACCGGTGTATAACATAGTTACTTAGATTATGTTCGGCGGTGAATTATCCTTGTTGTAGTAATACCTTACTATTACACTATGTCTATTAAAGTTTCCCTACGTTAACAACTAAGGTACCTACGAGAGCCTAACCTCGATGTGTCACATACCTTAATTACTAAGTGAGTTGTTTATAAACATGCATTATAACCTTCACCAATTAACCTCTAGGTCCTAGTATCGGGTTGTTCATCTTCTAAGTGCTCAGATCACACCTAGTGCATGATTCCTCCTCTAACTGCTCAGTTCACGGCTAGTTCAGGATGTTACCGTCTCTATACACCTAGCATTATTTACTACGAGTTCCGGACTATATCAAGTCAAAACCTGATATCAATTCTATGGGCGCTCCCGCTTATCCGGCCAGATTACGAGAATACGTTATTAAAGTGCACGAAAGTAAATAACAAACATAATTACTAAATATCATTTATTATAACTTAGACTCAATCACAGACTCCAAATATTCATAGGGGAGTTCATCTTCTCCACCACAACCTAGGGCATAAATAATAAAGACTACATATTTAAATTACAAGAAATTATAACCTAAATACAAAAGCCTAAAGAAATCATACCTTGTTGAGTTAGTTTTCCCGTAAGGGGAGAAAACTATGCCCAATAGAGCTCCTCTGAACCTCTCCTTATAGTAAAGTGTGTTCTACTATTTCTAAATGAATAAAACAATGAATGGGAGGCTCTATTTATAGTTTTCGTAATGGGCCTCAGCAAGGCATTGCAGTACGATGAGGCCATCGTGTTGCGATGTGAAGATTCAGTTCAGTTTTATAACTGATCCTGTGCATTTCATCAGCTTGGGCGCCAAGTTACTCCATCGTGCTGTGATAGCACACATCGTGCTGCGATGGACAGATTCTCTTCAGATTTATTGCTTCTGATTTCTTGGCGGACAAGCAGTTCCCATCGTGGCACGATGGGAGCCATCGTGCTGCGATGGAATGCTGATTTTCTTCACTTTTTGGGCTTTTTCTTGTCTTTTTGCATCTTGGACTCTGTCTTGATGCTTTTTCTTGCTTTTGTAGGCTTTCCTTTGTATTTGGGCCTGTCTTGGTCATTTTACTACTAATAATAATACTAAAAATGACGTAGAAATTCATGTCATCACTTATCCCGGATTATTCTTCAAATACCTTATTACTCTACAAGCAGCATTGAAATGTACAGTTATTGGTGCATGCATAAATTGGCTGAGTTGTTGAGTAGCAAATGACATATCTGGTCTGGTTGTGTTCAGATATAACAATTTTCCAACCAGTCTTCTATACCTTGATATATCATGATATGGAACCCCTGCATTACTGTGTAATTTTATTGATGTATCAAGAGGTGTAACAGCAGGTTTTGAACCAAGAAGACCTGAATCTTTGAGTAAGTCTAAACAATATTTCCTTTGTGAAATGGTGATTCCAGTTTTTGAGTGTGCTACCTCTAAACCAAGGAAATATTTTAATTGCCCTAGATTCTTAATTTTGAAGGTTGAATCAAGTACAGTTTTGATTCGATCAAACTCATCAATGGAATTCCCTGCCAGTATTATGTCATCAACATATACCAATAAAACAATAAAAGTATTGGATCTGGTCAAAGTGAATGGAGAGTAGTCTCAGGCAGATTGTACATAACCTTCAACAACAAGTAGAGAAGTCAATTTTTCATACCATTTTCTACTTGCTTGTTTTAAACCATACAAGCTCTTTTGCAGCTTACAAACCATGTTAGACTTGTTCGTGTCACTCCTTCTGGTATTTTCATGTAAACATCATCCTGTAAATCACCATGGAGGAAGGCATTGTTTACATCTAGTTGATGTAAGTGCCAACCTTTGACTGATGCTATGGCTAGTAATGTTCTGATAGTTGTGAGCTTGGCCACAGGAGAGAAAGTCTCAAAATAATCAATGCCTTCAACTTGGTTATATCCTTTGGCCACTAGTCTTGCCTTATACCTTTCTACTATACCATCTGCTTTATGTTTGACTTTATACACCCACTTACATCCTATTGGTTTGATGTTGGGTGGTAGTTCTACAACTTACCAAAAGTATTGTTCTTAACTAATGCCTCCAATTCAATTTTCATAGCAGCTAACCAATGTTCATGCTTACTAGCTTCTTCATAAGATTGAGGTTCAGTGCAGTGTGTGAGAGACATAACAAATGCCTTGTGTGAAGGAGACAACTGTGTCAGTGTGTGAAAAGAAGAAATAGGATACATACACTTACTCCCTGAGATGATTGATTCTTGTGAAATAGTAGATGAATTATTACAAATATAATCAGACAAGTATGTAGGTGTCCTTCTTTGTCTGATGGGTTTAGAATGAGAAGGTGAAGTAGGTTGTGAAGAAATGGGATCTGTGTGTAAGGTGTCTAGATCAGTTTGTGTAGTAGTAGAAACATAAATTTTTTTATCTGCATCATGTGGTAAAGGGCTGTTATTAGCTGGATTAGGTGATGGTGATGGGGCAGCATGAGGAGTTAGTGAGATGTCACTGTCAGAAGTAGTAGGACAGGGTGTATCACATGGGTTGGGTGTGAAAGGGTGATAGTCCTAAGGAATTTTGGGGGAATCTGATTTATAAGGAAAAATAGACTCATGATGTGTGACATGTCTTGACAGGAATATGGTTTTGTCCAAAAGATCATAGAGGATAACCCCATTAACACCAGGTTTATAACCCAAGAATACACATTTTCTGGCCCTTAGGTCAAGCTTAGTTCTATGACCTTGTAATGTAGAAGCAAAAGCAAGGGAGCCAAAAACTTTAAGCTGATTAATGTCAGGGTCAGTTTTATGTAGTAAGGTGTAAGGAATTTGATTGTTTAGTTTAGGAATAGGGACTCTGTTCATGATGAAAACAGCATGTGCTACTGCATATGACCAGAAAGATTTTGGTAAATTTGATTGAATGAGAAGAGCTCTACCAATGTTCAGTATTTGTTGATGTTTTCTCTCCACCCTACCATTTTGTTGAGGGGTTTCTACACAACTGGTCTGGTGGATAATATCCTTAGAGGCATAGAATGTAGGCATAAGAAACTCAGGGCCATTATCTGTTCTAATAGTTTTGACAGCATGACTATATTGGATTTCAATAAATTTGATGAAATTTTGGACATGCATTCTAGCTTCAGATTTTGCTTTCATTAATGTGATCCAAGTATATCTAGAATTGTCATCAACAGCAGTAAGAAAATAAGAATGATGATGAATAGACTTAATAGAAATGGGGCCCCAAATGTCAAAATGAATCAAATCAAAAGGTTTTATTGCTTTATGATAACTGTGTACAAAAGGTAATTTCCTATGTTTGGCAAAATGACATATGTCACAAACAATATTAGAATCAAAAGTGATGGAAGGAAAATTAGATTTTAACAAAGCAAGTCTAGAATTGGACAAATGGCCTAATCTGAAATGCCAAAGTGCATTTTCAGATAAGCAAACATTATTTGCAGAAATGGAAATATTAGGTAAACTAAGGTTGGAGGGTATTTGTCTCTTATCTGACTGAACCAAGTGGTATAATCCATCCTTCATTTCAGCCAAACCAATCATCTTCAGTGATTTTTGTTCCTGAACATAACCATAAGTGTCAGTGAACCTAACTATGGATTGTGCAACATCACACAAAAGTGAAACATACATCAAATTCACATTAAATGAGGGAACATATAATACACCACTTATACTAAACAAAGGGGAAAATTTAACTGTGCCTGCATATTTGGTGACAACATGATTGCCATTAGGCAGTTTGACAATCATAGGATTGATTTCACTGTAAGAGTGAAACCAATGTAATGAGGCACAGATGTGATGACTAGCACCTGAATCTATGATCCAAGTGTCAAGAGCAATGTTATGACATACAGATGAATAAAGACATTTATCTAGAGAAGTTGTACCTTGAGTAACTGCTGATGAAGGACCGGCAGCTTGGAATGTCCTAACCTGATTAGAAGTAGCAAGGGGATCATGATTAGCAGAAGAAGATTGAAGTAAAAGCATCAATTGAGCATATTGTTCTTGAGTAATAGGAGGTGGTGCCATCACTGTGTCTTGTGGTGCAGCTGAATCATCATTATCACCCCCTTCAACTGCAGCAGTATTGTGAACAGAGGAATTGTAATTCTTCATGTGAGGAGGTACTCCATTTTTCTCAAAACAACTTTCAACAAAATGATTAGTCTTGTGGCAATAAGTACAATAACGATTGGAGCGATTAGAACCAGTGGATGAAGCACCAAATCAACCATTACCAGGTCTAGAATTACCAGAATTATGAGATTTTCCTCGGGAAGCATTAACCAACGCATTGGATTCATCAAGATTAGGAACAGAAGAATGTTGACGTTCAAATTGCACAACCATAGAGAAAATCTTAGTCATAGGGGGAAGTGGATCCATAAGAAGGATTTGAGTTTTCACAATGTTGAAACTATCATTTAAGCCAGTGATGAAACGCATAGCTTGAAGTAAATGATGATTATGCCTAGCTAAACGCATAGAATTACAAGAACAGCGTTGTGGACAAGTACAATTATGGATTGGCATATAAATCTCAAGTTCTTCCCAAAGAGTTTTCAGATCAGAGTAAAAAGATGTTACCGAACGCGAATCTTGAGAGAGAGCGTAAATTGCTTGTTGAATCTCAGAAATACGGACAAGATCACCTTGCGAAAAACGATCTTTCAGGTCATTCCAAACATCCACAGCGTTTTCGATGAAGACGATGGATTGAGCGATTGAAGCATCAACGGAATTCATAAGCCAGCTATGAATCAACATATTGCAGCGGCTCCAGGCACGGAACGACGGATCGAAAGCATTCGTCAGAACCGGAATAGAACCATCAAGAAACTCAAATTTGAGTTTAGCGCCAAGTACACGACGCATAGAACGCGCCCAGGAGTGATAATTTGGACCGGTAAGAAGCGGAACAACTTTGACGGAAGAGGGACCATCGCTGGAGTGAACGTAATAAGGACTAGAAGTATCGGTGGAAGGATCCGGTGGAGGAGGAGCAATTCGCGGTGGCATGATGGCGGTTGCGGAAGCTAATGGATCGTTAGCGATGATACCATATTGAGCTTAACAGAAAACGGTTACAGAGAGAAAATATAGATCTGAGATGAGAGAAAGAAATGATTTTCATTGATAGTGAATAGTAACAGTTACAAGCTTATATACATAGAGTCTATAACTAAGCTAGTTTTGTATCTGTCTATTGTCAAAGCTTATCTCAACTACTATCCTTATTACAATTATTATACTATATTATTTACAATAGTATTTCTCAACAGTATATCTACAACATTAGATGCATAGTATGTGTTGGAACAAAGTGGGTCTGACATGAACCTCTAAGTTTTTAAGTGGTTTTGATGATAACAAAGTATTAAAATTGCAATTGGTATTACTAATGATTATTCTAGTGTGCAGAATTATAAGTTAAAATTCATTCAGAAGCATTATGAATAACAAGAGAGAAGCCAAGCTATGAAGCTCTGAAAGCGTATCGCTATTCATCAGAAGCTTAAAATTTGCGTGCTGAAGATAATGCTTCTGAGGACTAAAGCTAGACTCTGAGGAGTTCAGAAGCTGAAGACCTTAAGAAGCTACGACAACAGCATCTGAAGCAAAAGGAATTTACGTCACTCAAGAACTGACAGAATCAGAACCAATGTTTGAAGAACAATCTACTTCAAGGCTCTGTCACATCCACAGGAAGGAATATTCGTTGGTACAACGTTAATCTTATCCATAAGTGGAGCGCATTTGAGGATCGTATTATATACTCTTATTACTCAAAATGGATGAGTGATAATTTGAATTGCAAGGTAGTGGAATTGGATTTCTTTGCTAAAGAAGGCAATCTACAGCTAGCAATTGTACGAGTGTTTACCCCGATTTTTAGTAAACAACCGTTAGTCTAATTATTACAAGAAGGATCAACTAGTGAATCCTGGGACATATGGATTGTGCGGAAGATGATGAAAACATATTCATATCTTTGGGTTAAATCGGATAAGTTGATAAAAAGTAAACAGCATTTGACGAAGTCAAATGATTTGGTTTAAAGTAAAATGCTTCAAAGTTAAATTTGCAGAAAACTTGTAAATGAATTGCAAATAAAGTTTAAAGAAAAGACTTTGAAAAAGTAAAGCATGCAATGAAATAAATTGCAGAATGTTTAAATTTGCAGAAAGCTTAAAAGACAAATTTTAAAGGAAAACAAGTAATCAGTACTTGAAATGTAGATTGCATTTGACAATGTAAAAATGTTTACAAAGATTGGTACACAGATTCGTACATGTTCCTTTCGGCATTCATTTCGCTCGTTGACATGGGTACTCTGAATATTCTAGGAATTTGCATGTTGTGAACTGTGGACCCGTTTCTCATATGAGAAACTAATATTTATAGACAAACTAACATAACTGCTATAAAACTACAATTTGCCTAACTATGCTCCACGTGTCTTCTGAATTTGAATTCCTTGGACACCTGGCGAACCCTTCGAACGTTACTCACTTTTGAATATTTTGCTAAGTCCAGAGTACGCTTCTTTCGTTCTGCACAGTACGTTAGACAAACAAACATACATACATATATACATATATATACATAACTTTCGACCATTATTAGTAGCTGTCGAAAATAGATACTTGCGCAACCAAATTCTTGTCGAATTCGACAAGCTTATCAGACAACAAAATGTTCTGTCGAATTCGACAGACCCTTGGCTTTGACAAGCAACTTTGCATTAAAAGTCTCTGACGTCAAATGCCTTAATTTTCTCTTGATTTAATACTAGAATCAATTTCCAAGAGAGTATTAAAAATGCAATCATGCACATTAAATGAGATTTCATCATCTCTCTCCAATTCATTAATGCCTGTCGAAAATACAGGCTAACAAATTGCCCCCTCAAAAATGCCAATTTCGACTGCACGTCGAACTCAAAGGAAGAAATGGCAGTTTTGAAGTTTCCAATCTTTTCCAATCCTACACGTTTACCAAAGACGGCGTAAACGTCACATCAAGTCATTGTCAATCATGACAAAATTTATAACTGTCACCTCAATCCCCACAAACCATGATTTCCAACTTTTTAGCTTAGTAGTGGGCTACGTGGCAGAATGTGAACAACTGAGATGGAAGAGTGGTGATGTTTCAGTTACCAGATATATGCCAACTTGGAGTGCCTATAAGTAGCAAACGTATTCCACACTTTCACTTTTCTGAAACTTCAACTCTTCACTTTCTCTCTAAAAAACAGAGCTCTACGTATTCCTTCAAGAACCACCATCAAACAATCCTCAAATCGTGCATTGTTCTTGCGTTTTTGCTGAATCTAAACCAGCAAACGTGATCATCTAGTGATTCCGCTCATTACTGTGGTTCTTGTTCTCAGATTTGAGCAAGAAATAAGTTTGTTTTGAAGCTTTTTACTTTCTCTTTGCTGCTGCTACCTGTTCATCACCATCAACCTCAAGAACATCAAGAACAACAAGAACAACAATGGCCTCCTCATCTTCTTCCAGAAACGTGATTGTTTACGCTGTTGATGATAAGGGGCCTGTCATCATTGACAATTCAGGGTTTGTGTCGGAACCAGCTAAGACCTCTGTCGAAGGCAGCGTATGGGGAGAAGAGTTGATAATTCCCCACAAACTTGAAGGTAAAACTCTTGCCTTTGCAGGCCCTCTTCCTTCATCCGACAACTTCAGTGAAGACATAAGTAACATTTTTCCTCTTCATGTTACTTGTGAGCCAAAAATATTTGCCAACTCTGTATTCAACATGAGTTTCTTTGAACCAGGCTATAGGGCTTTTAGATCTGCACCTGTAGTTAGTGAGAGTTACCTGAATTGGCTTAACAAAGTCGAAAAGCAATATGCTACTTTCTGGAAAGAAAGTGGTATATTTGACTTGATCCAACTGTCGAGAGAGGGACCTAAATACAATGCAGAAATGCTCATAGCTGCCCTTCACTTTTGGGAGAACTCTACCAACACTTTTCACTTTAAGGCAGGAATGATGACCCCAACCTTATTCGACGTTGCTGCCATTACTGGCTTACGACCAACAGGACCCACTTTCGACCCCAAGTACACTACTGTCAACCACCAATTCGACTTCAAAGTTTTATCCTTCTCAGGATTCCTCAAAAATCATCATGATCTTAGCAGTGAAGACGTGTCTTTTGAAGAACATATAGCTTTCCTCACTTATTGGCTATCACATTTTGTTCTTTGCACTAGTTCATTACAAGTGGTGAAGAGACTCGTTCCCCTC
Source organism: Trifolium repens (assembly GCA_030408175.1). NCBI lineage: Eukaryota > Viridiplantae > Streptophyta > Magnoliopsida > Fabales > Fabaceae > Trifolium > Trifolium repens. Next base: position 30,378,876 of record CP125845.1, on the reverse strand, counting down.
GCCATCATGCTTCACCAAGGATTAGATGTGGCCTTAGGGAGATTCATCCTAGCATCCCTTTATGATTCTTTAGGACAAGCTAGTGATATGCTTAAGAAGATCGAGAAAGGATCACAACTCTCTTTCTCTGGACCTGTATGGCTTCTGCAACTTTGGCTGAATGCCACATTTGAGTCAAACTTCAAACTCTTTCTTCCCTCTCATATGGAACCATCTGTTGCTTCTCGACAATCAGAAGGCGCTAGGTTAGCCTTATTGAGATATAGAGAGACAAATTTGTCCACTCGACAACTCTTCCTTCACTACTTCAAAACTCTCCTTGAGTTTGACGAAATTACTCTCAAGAATACTCCATTCGTCAAAAGGACTGTCGGGCCTGATTGGTTTAAAAGGCCATTCCCTGCAACCAATCCAAATGAAGAAGAGGATACGAACAACGTTTGGGCCATGTTCTTGAACCCTACAATCTTATCCTCCAGACAAGGAGTTGAAAGAAGGCATTTAGGTTTGGTTGGGTACCAACCTAACTTAGTTGCTCGCCAATTTGGCCTTAGTCAATTCAGGCCAAAAAGTTTGTTCAAGAACAAAGATGAGATCGTCTTGGGCAATTCTGGAATGTCTGTCGAATATTTTGAGCGTCGCTTGAAGCTGGCTGATGAAAAATCTTATAAGCTCACACCTGTTGCTTTTGAGATTTCTCAATTCTGCACTTACGAATTCGCCACCTGGTGGAGCTTACACTATGAGAAGCACGCTAAGAATACTAATGAGGTGCTTCTGCAAGCAATAGAGGCTGGATTCGATGCTTTACAACAAAAGACTCCCAAAGGCAAAGGTAGCTTTGAGTGATTCAGAAGTGTGGCTTTATAATGTTTGTAAAATTTTTTTTTTTTTTTTGTTGATGCTTAAACTCTCATTGTCTCGACACTAGGTGCTTCCAAAGCCAAGGAAACCACCACTTCGACAGACACCACTACTCCTGCTGCAACTCAAAAGAAATCACTGCCCAATACTGGGGCCAAGGTATCAAATTTCAAAGTAACTTAGTCTTTGAATCTCCATTTTCATAAACATATCTGTGACTCTTCTTGATTTCAAATGCAGCTTCGAAAAAGGAATTTAATGGCGACGAACGAGACTGGAGAGCCCACCAAGAAGAAGAAACAAAAAGCTCTTACTATTAATGAACCCACAGTAAGTCCTTTCGACATTTCCTTGGCACTTTGCCTTGGCTTCAAATAGAATTTTGTGTTAACAATTTCAAATTCTTTTCAGCCTGCTGATGATGTTCCCACCACAACAAATGCTGTTGCTCCTAGTGGAGAAAGCCAAGGAGACAAAGGAAAGGCCAATGTCGAAACTAGTGAGGCAAGCATGCCAACCAAGCCAAAGAAGAAGAAGAAGAAGGTTAAGTCTAAATCTAAGCCTTCTGAAAGTCAAAAGAAAGAAGGTAAATCTCCTATCCCAACCGTTCCAGTCGAAAATCAACCACCACCAGCTGTCGAAGAACAGCCCATCACTGGTGTTCAGGTAAAATATCTTCTTCACCTTTTAAGACTTTGTGACATGAATAAATCTTCATTATAACTTCTAAGACTTGATTCTTTTTGTTTTTAAATAGGGTGGTAATGAAGAAAATTTGGCCCAAAGCATTGGAACCAATGATGCTGAGGCCAATCAAGATGGAAATGACAAGGAACCAGGCACTGAAGAAATTCCGATCATCAATCTTGATTCTGAAAAGACTATCACCATGGATCATGCTGAATCCACTCATTCGTCAGAAAACACTGATGTCGAAATGGAGCTCGACAATGAAGATGATTCTATGCCTGAGGCTACTGAGGGAGGTTCTGAAATACTCCCAGTTTCATCAACATCAAAGTTATCTGCTGACATTGGAATATCAGAGATGCAATTCATTGCTATGAAGGATTCTGATCCTGCTGCAGCACTCAAGATGCTCCTTTCAAGCAAAGGTAACAAAGAACAAAGCAAAGGTGCTTCCCATCATAGCAGTTCGACGGCTTCTGATACAGAGATCAGTTCGACGGTGAGACAGGATTCTTTGCTTCTCAAGCTGCACACAGACTACATCAACCAAGATGTCTTTGCCCTAATTGAGGCGAACCCCAGTAGTGCATTTTCTCACTTGGGCTTCTTGAAAAAGCTTCACAACCCTTTGACTGATGGTGCCACTCTTAGCAAGGTCATCCAACTTGAAAATCTTATTGATGGCTTTACTCAAGCCATTCAGAAGAGGAAAGTCAATGCTCTGAAGCTGGAGGCTCAAACTGAAGCGCATGCTGCATTGGTCGAAAAGGCCAATACTGCTCAAGCTAATGTCGAACGCCTGGAAAAGGAGATAGAGTCGAATGCCGAGATCACCGAATGCAATGACAACATCACTGCTTGGGAGAATGAGATTGCAGAACTGACTTTGAAGATTCAAAGTCTCAATGTCAAAGTTGATGCAGAGAAGGTTAAGCGTGACGAAGCTAAGGCCAACCTTTCCAGTGCTGTCAAAGCCAAAATTGACAAAGAGGCTAACGAAGGCATTAAATTCTTTAGTGCTTCAGCAGCTGTGGATGAAGAGATTCAGGGTCTAGAGGAGTCGAACAAGGTTCTAGGCAAAGAAATTTCCTCTTTCCAAAGCCTATATGAAGACCTGAAGAGACAATTTTAGACTTGTAATAATTTTAGTCTTTGTTCTTAGTTTTATTTTACCTTTTGAACAGTTTGTCAAGTCTTTTTGGTTTGTATTTGACAATGCCCATTTTGTGGCAAACACCTTTATGATCACCATTATTTTGATTATGCCTTATGGTTTATTCTTCGTTAATTTCTTATTTCTTGCAACGCTGGTTTATACTTTTTCAAGTATTTACCATTTATAATTAACGAACGCCATTCGATGGTAATTTCTGAACCTTTGAATTCTTTTGGCATCATTTCAACAACACAAAAACTGAGCAGTCAAAGACACCATATCGAGACAGTCAAGTCAAAAAAGGGGTGATAACAACGAAACTTATTAAATGAATCATATTAATGGCTATATTGACCCACAAGACCTGAAGGCACTATAAAAAGGGATGCTCTTTCTCATTTCACTCATCCAGAGTAATTGAATAACCTCACCAAAAAAAAAAAAAAATTAAGCAATGGAAAAAACCATTACTAAGGGTGGTTCGTGCTCCAAAGAGAAGAGCAAGAAAGGTACAGAACCTTGGCGTTGCGAAGAGAACAGGTCACGCTATGAAAGAAACAAAGAAGAGCTCATTTTGACAGAATCAGAGGAAGAAGAATTGGGCTCCGACCTGGAAGAGTTTCTATGGACACATGAAGAAAGACTGGACGAGTATCCACCTGAGGTCCAAAAACTTGCTGATATAGCGCTATCTCTTTACAAGGATAAAGCGAAGAAAATAGAATCAGAGGTTTCTAAACCTAAGCCTCAGCCTAAGTAGTGTTGTATTCCCATGATGTACTAAAGAACTTCTCGTATTGCAATAAAACAGTGTCATTCTTCTGCTTTTGAATTATGGCAAATTTTGATTATTGCCATCTTGTTCTCGTGTTTGATTATTATTCTGCGCTTATTTTTACTTCGAGTAGAGCAGGCTTATATTTCTTCAAATACTTCCCATTTATACCCAAAGTACGTTTCTCAGGAGTTAACTCCTCAATTTCATATGCACCATTAGAATAAACTTGAACGACTTTAAATGGTCCTTCCCAATGTGGTGACCACTTGCCTAAGACTCTGTCTTTTTTATCCATTGGCAGAATAACTTTCCAAACCAAATTTCCAACATTAAAGGTTTTAGATTTAACCTTTTTGTTATAAGCTCTAGCAACTCTTTCTTTCTGTCGAGTTAACATCTCTAAAGCTTTTATTCTCTCTTCATCTAAATCAACTAGTTCGTCTAACATCATATCCCAGTAATGATCTCTTGGGATTTCTTCCTGCCTTTGGATTCTAACTGATTGCAGGTGTATTTCGACTGGCAAGACTGCATCATGCCCATATGTTAGTCGAAAAGGTGTAGTGTTAGTTGATTCCTTTGGAGAATTCCTACATGCCCATAAGACTTGATCTAAAGTCTTGTTCCAATTCCTAGGCTTTTGGGCAACGTGCTTTTTAATCAGACCAATAATGATCTTATTAGCAGCTTCCACTTGACCATTTGCTTGTGCATAATATGGTGTAGAAGTCAAAAGTTTAAAACCAGTTTGTTGAGCAAACTCAACCATCTTTTGTCCAGTAAAAACTGAACCTTGATCTGTAGTAATGGATTCAGGTATACCAAATCTATAAATAATGTGACTTTGTATAAAACTAATCACTGCTTCTTGGTCAACATTTGGCAATGGGATTGCTTCTATCCATTTGGTAAAATAATCTATACCAACTAGAATATAGCGTTGGTTTTTAGACGAGCTTGGCTTAATTTCACCAATTAAGTCTAAAGCCCATCCTCTAAAAGGCCAAGGTTTCACTATTGAATGGAGTTCACTTGCAGGTACATGTTGTATGCCTGAATGCCTTTGGCACTCCTGACAACCTTTGGCGAACTCAATACAATCTTTCAAAATTGTTGGCCAATATACACCTTGTCAGAACAACAACCATTTCATTTTATGGCCTGCCTGATGGGATCCACATGCGCCACTATGCACATCAGATATAGCCAAATAGGCTTCAGTTTCACTTAGACATTTTAGCAAAACTCCCTCAGGTGTTTTCTTCATTAGTTCATTTCCAATGATGACATAACTCAAGGCTCTATATCTTATCTTTCTATTGGTCGTCCCATTTGGATCTCGTAAATATTCGACAAGTGGTTTTCTCCAATCATTATCAGATAAATTGTCAATGGCAAAAATTTCAAAAATTTCTGAATTTTCGTCAGAGTTATAAGTGGTATCTTGACCATTATCTCGTGGTACATCTGCCCCCACAAGTTTTGGCATTGACAATTCCATAGAAGGAGGTTGATCAACAATGAGTTTATCTTTAATCTCAATCAACTCCTCTAGTTTTTCACTAGAAATTTTATAACCAGAAGCTATTTGAGCCAAATCATTGGCTTCTTGATTTTCTATGCGAGGCACATGTTCAAAAATAACTTGGTCGAAACGTTTTAACAAAGAAATTGCTATGACAAAATATTTCATCAAGTGCTCTTTTATGCACTTATATTCCTTTGTCAATTGTTTCAACACCAATTCTGAATCGCCTCTGATCAAAATATTTCTTGCCCCCAAGTCCAGTAAAATTTCTAAGCTTGTTATCAAAGCCTCATATTCTGCTTCGTTATTTGAGCAGAACCCATTAATTTTATATTTGAACTTGGTGGGAATTCTGGAGGGAGAAATGATTAAAATCCCAATTCCAACTCCATGTTTATGTTTAGAACCATCAAAATACAACTTCCAGGGTTGTGATTCTACATAATTTTGTGGAGTTTCTATTGCAGAATGATCTGCTATAAAATCAGCCACAATTTGGCCTTTAACTGCCTTTAAAGGTTTATAAGTTAATGAATATTCTGTCAAGGCTAAAGCCCATTTTCCAATTCGACTATGCAGAATAGGTTTGGATAACATATGTTTGATGATATCACAATGAGAATAAACAAAAACATCAACAGGCTTTATATAATGCTTGAGTTTCATACAAGAAAAATACAAACATAAGCATAATTTTTCAATACTACTATATCTAGTTTCAGCATCATTTAAAACCCTACTTAAGTAATAAATGGCTCTTTCTTCGCCATTTTCATCTTCTTGGGCAAGCATGCTGCCCAACGTCGAATCTGATGCTGAAATATACAACTTCATGAATTTGTTCCTTATTAGAGGCATTAACATTGGTGGCTTTGACAAATAACTCTTGATTTCGTCAAAAGCTTGTTGTTGCTCTTGCCCCCAAGTGAAAACGCTCTCTTTCTTGAGTCGAAGCAGTGGTGAGAATGGTTGAGCTTTACCACTTAAGTTTGAAATAAATCTTCTCAAGAAATTGATTTTCCCAAGTAAGGACTGAAGTTGCTTTTTTGTAGTTGGAGATTTGGCCTCCATAATAGCCTTCGTTTTGTTTTGATTTATTTCAATGCCCTTTTTGTGCACAACAAACCCAAGGAAATCTCCTGCATTAACACAAAAAGCACATTTTAATGGATTCATTTTTAATCCATATTTCCTCATCTTTTCAAAAGATTTTCTCAAATGATCTAAATGATCTTCATTTGATGAGGATTTGACAACTATGTCGTCAATATACACTTGCATGAAAGCATCTATGTATTCATGAAAAATTAAATTCATTGCTCTTTGATAAGTAGCCCCAGCATTTTTTAGACCAAAGGGCATCACTACCCATTCATATGTGCCTAATGCCCCTGGGCATCTAAAGGCAGTTTTGGGTACATCATTTTCAGCAATGAAAATTTGGTTATATCCAGAACAACCATCCAACATACTTAAATATTCAAATCCGGCTGCAGAATCAATTAACATTTCTGCCACAGGCATAGGATATTCATCTTTTGGTGTAGCATTATTTAAATCTCTAAAGTCTATGCATACTCTAAGAGAACCATTTTTCTTAATTACTGGCACTATATTTGCTAACCATTCGACATACCTTGCAGTTCTGATGAATTTGCTCCTCAGCAGCCTTTCAATTTCTTCTTTGATCTTCGACATTATTTCTGGTGCGAATCTTCTAGGTAATTGTTTCACTGGCATTTTATCTGGTCGAACTGGGAGTTCATGTTCCACCAATTTTCTGCTCAAACCTGACATTTCATTGTAATCCCAAGCAAAACAATCCTTGAATTCCATCAAAAGTTGCACCACTTTTGCCTTCAGATCTGGAGGAATGTTTGCACTAATATACGTTGGTCTTTTTGTCAAACCATCTCCAAGGTCAATTTCCTGCAAAGGATCCTGTGCTTGCATCTTGTGACTCTGACTGATTGGATCTTTCTCAAATCCTAAGGGTTCGTCATCATAGATGCAATCCAGTTTTTGCAGTTCTGGCTTGTGTTTGCCAAGTCTCATGTCATTGGCTGCAATAGCCATATTTTCTGACACTGCGTTGGCTTCCAAAGCCATTTTGATTCTGTTTTCAGCCATGTAGGCCGTAATCTTTGCCCATGTTTGGGACTCAGACATAGTAATCCTCTTTGACATCCCACCCAGTTGGGTAGTTGTGGCCTTCATACTCGCCATCCTCGCTGTTTCCATCTTCTTTCTCCCACAAAAAACCATGTGTGGGATCCAGTTTGATTGCATGGTGACCATTTCCTGCTAGGCGATATGCAAAGTCTTTCTCAGTGCATGGTGCAATTGTCGCCAATTTCTTGTCGAAGGAGTGCTTCGTCAGATGATGGACTTCAGTCTTGAAGTAGCTTTGATCTGCTTCAACATTTTCGACTACTCCATCTTCTCGCCATATAATGAGGCGCTGGTGCAGGGTAGATGGAACTGCCCCCACTCCATGAATCCACTCTCGACCTAGAAGTAGATTGTAATTTGCCTAAGAGGCCACAACCAAAAACAAGGTTGGCCTTATAGTGCTTCCGACAACAACATCCAACTGGATTGCTCCTAAAGAGAAACCAGTCTCGCCCTCATAGTTTGACAGAACTATGTTGTGAGGATGAAGATCCACCAAAGATTTGCCAATCTTTCTTAGCAGAAATTCTGGCATGAGGTTAACAGCGGCACCACCATCTATTAGTACTTTGTTGATTCCGACATTATTCACCTTCGCCTGAATGAAGAGAGGCTTCAATTGACTTTTCATGCCTTCATCTGGCCTTTCAAATGTGGCCATTTGGTCCTCCAAAGCACCATTGCTTGTGACATAGTAACAGACTGGCCTATGAAGGGCCATTTGCATTCCAGATTCTTCTTCTTCATCTGTTATTTCAGAACAGACGTCGAACTCCCTTGGCAGAATGGACACAACATTTACTATTATGTCGAGATCGGGTTCAGAATCTAAAAAGTCATCTGCCTCCATGTGCTCGTCTTCGACGTTGTTAGTAGTTGAAGACTCAGCTTTTGGTTCACCTAACCTTTCTTTCATTGGCCTCTTCGCCAATTCCATAGGCCTCTCTCCATTACTATCAGCAGTAATTTGGGATTTTTGAGCAGCCACTTTCTTCTGGCGTTGATATCTACGCCATTGGGATCTTGTCATGGGATTTTTCCCTTTGTAATTATTCCTGTAATCATACTTCCTTGATTCAGGATCTTTTTTGGGATTGTTGTTACTGGAGTTCCCTTTCTCCATATTCCTTTGACCATAGCCCATATTCTTTCCATGGACCCATTGGTTGACAGGTGTCCTGTTTGAGGGGACAAATGATTTTTGTGGTCCCAACCTCTGATGTACAGGTGCCTGTTGGCTATTCAGAACATTGGAATAAGTTGGCCTTTGACTTGGCCAATTGTTTCTGTTCTGACTGTGAGGCAAAAACTTGTTAAGGCCTGCAGCAGCTTTCTTGTCGAACATGGCACTACAATGAGGACACAGTGTAGCTTCGCCATCATTTTCCTTGCAGCGTTGAAGGAAATCTAGTAGAGTTTCTCCAGCTTGTGGATATACTTCCTCCACTTTGTTTTCATACTCCTCCTCAGGAATGGAAACCAATTGCCCTCCCTCAGTGAGGTTTAATGCTTCTATCATTAGGCACTCAAAGGGCTCTGTGTAGGCAGCATCGGCAATCTGCAATGGATTCTCGTCCACCTGCTGTTTGGATTTTGGCTTTTCGCCAAATTTGAGTCTTCCCTCCTGTAGGGCTTTCTGGACCAGATCCCTGAAAAGAACACATTGTGAGGTTTTATGACCCAAAAAGTTATGGTATTTACAAAAACCTCTTTTATTACGTTGTTCCAAAGGTGGAATTTTCAAACCCTTTGGTACAATTATTTGGCCATCAGCAACCAATAAGTCAAAAATTTCATCACACTTAGTAATGTCAAAAGTATATGTCTTAGAAACAAATCTATCATTTTTTGGTTCGACGGGATTTTTCCCATTTGATGGTCTTAACATTTTACAAGTATAGGGAGGTCCTGGTTTCAATTCAGCAATATTAACCTCATTGTTTTCCATGTACTCCTGATCATCGTCGAACTCATTTTCACTTTCATAAGTTTCTATGTATGCCACTTTTTCTTTTTTGTGGAACTTAGAATTTCTGGCTTTTTCAGCCCTGAGGCGTTCGACCTGTCGAACACGATCTGCTAATTGGGCCATATCTCTTAAATGTTGAGTATCTAGCTTTTTCCTAATGGAATAGTCAAGGCCACCAGCAGCCATTTCAACCAATTCATGTTCAGGAACTTGAGTAAAGCACCTTGCCTTAAGGAGGCGAAACCTGTTTAGATAGTCATCAATGGCTTCTGAGGTTTTGCGCTTCATACTGGCTAATTCTTTTAGACTAATCCTAGATTGTCCCATGTAAAATTGTTCATGAAATAGCCTTTCTATTTGAGTCCAGGTATGAATTGAATGAGGGGGAAGTGTGGTAAACCACGTAAAGGCGTTTTTAGTGAGGGAATTGGGAAAAAACTTCATTTTTAAATCTTCATTATTTGCCAAATTCCCTGCCTCTGCCAAATATCTGGCAATGTGTTCGACAGTAGACTCATTAGTATCACCAGCAAATTTTGTGAATTTGGGAATTTTCCATCCCCTTGGCAATTCTGCCTGCAATACATATTCAGACAAGGCTGACACAAAATTTGGCCTATGCAATCCTATATTCAAACCATTCTGGGCCAAGATATTTTCCACCAAATTGGCCAAGTTATTTTGCCCTGCAACATTTTCTTGTCGAACATTCCTAAGAACATTATCAGCATCTTGGTTTCTATTAACCAGAATTACTTCTGGTTCTGGCTGTTCTCTCTCAATGCGCACGGGTTGGGCTTGGACTTCTGTTTGAGTCTCCGGGTTTGCACGAGGAACTCTTTGGTTATTTGGAGCATCAGGAGCACCAAAAAAGTCTGCCATCCTTCCCATTTGATTGGCTAACAACAAATAATTGTCATTGGCTGTTTGTAACACAGGATTGAAGATTGTGCCAATCTGTTGGGTCAACGCGTTCACCATGTCATGGTTACTTTCGTCCATTTGTTGCCTAAGTACATTCATAGAATTATTTGTCAAGTTCAGAGAATTTCCCCTATTTCCCATCGCAGAAGACGAGGGAGAACTTTCTATCGAAGGCCAATTATACAGGTTTGCCATCGTCGTTGTTGGCATTCCAAATTGTGGGTTTCTGGGCAACCATGGGGGTCTTGACGGTGTTCCACCAACTTGACTACCGTCTGTGTACCCATGCATGTGTGATACATTCGTTGGCATGGATGATACATTCATTTGTGTCGTCATTGCACCATTCGTATTTGGAGGAACAAACCCTCCTGCCATACTTGAAGTAGTGGCAGACATTGTTGATCCACTGGCGCTTGCACCAACGGTTCCGGAATTTATCATCGGGTTTGTACCCCCACCATTAGGATTATTGCTTGCGATACTTTCAGAAGTTGTAAAATTCAGGGCAGGATTTATTGACCCACCAGTAGGATTGGCGCTAGGATCGCCAGGTACTGGTTGATTTGGTTGCCCTGTCGAATTTGGAACAGGATTGGTTTCTGCCCCATTATTGTTATTATTATTATTATTATTGTTGGGGTTAGGATTGTTTGGTGGTCTCACCATTCTGGAACGAGGACGCTTTGGTATATTTGAAAAAACTGGAAGGGACTTACCACTCCTCAAATGCATATACAAATATACACACAATCAAAGTACAAACACCAAACAACAAATTTTGTAAGAAATATTTTCAAAAACCACTAAATAAAAATACACAATCCAGACGTCCCACTGGGCGTGCCAATTTGTTTACCCCGATTTTTAGTAAACAACCGCTAGTCTAATTATTACAAGAAGGATCAACTAGTGAATCCTGGGACATATGGATTGTGCGGAAGATGATGAAAACATATTCATATCTTTGGGTTAAATCGGATAAGTTGATAAAAAGTAAACAGCATTTGACGAAGTCAAATGATTTGGTTTAAAGTAAAATGCTTCAAAGTTAAATTTGCAGAAAACTTGTAAATGAATTGCAAATAAAGTTTAAAGAAAAGACTTTGAAAAAGTAAAGCATGCAATGAAATAAATTGCAGAATGTTTAAATTTGCAGAAAGCTTAAAAGACAAATTTTAAAGGAAAACAAGTAATCAGTACTTGAAAAGTAGATTGCATTTGACAATGTAAAAATGTTTACAAAGATTGGTACACAGATTCGTACATGTTCCTTTCGGCATTCATTTCGCTCGTTGACATGGGTACTCTGAATATTCTAGGAATTTGCATGTTGTGAACTGTGGACCCGTTTCTCATATGAGAAACTAATATTTATAGACAAACTAACATAACTGCTATAAAACTACAATTTGCCTAACTATGCTCCACGTGTCTTCTGAATTTGAATTCCTTGGACACCTGGCGAACCCTTCGAACGTTACTCACTTTTGAATATTTTGCTAAGTCCAGAGTACGCTTCTTTCGTTCTGCACAGTACGTTAGACAAACAAACATACATACATATATACATATATATACATAACTTTCGACCATTATTAGTAGCTGTCGAAAATAGATACTTGCGCAAACAAATTCTTGTCGAATTCGACAAGCTTATCAGACAACAAAATGTTCTGTCGAATTCGACAGACCCTTGGCTTTGACAAGCAACTTTGCATTAAAAGTCTCTGACGTCAAATGCCTTAATTTTATCTTGATTTAATACTAGAATCAATTTCCAAGAGAGTATTAAAAATGCAATCATGCACATTAAATGAGATTTCATCATCTCTCTCCAATTCATTAATGCCTGTCGAAAATACAGGCTAACAACGAGCAAATTCCAGCTGGCACCTTATCTCTCTACAACGGTCATCATCTTCCTTCAAGTATAAATAGAAGACTCAAATGGAAGAAATGACTACTGTTCTATTACTGCGTTTATGGCTCTGAAGCATTCTGACATTATTGTTCTATCTGTCATTCAAGTCTTAAAGCAATTTGCGTTGTATTTTGTAAACACCTCTGATAGTATATCAAGTGTTCCTTAACATTCATTCTTATTCTTAAGTTTGTTTGAGAAGTTTCTTGTTAAGTGTAACTTGAGCATTTGAGAAGTCTCTTGTTAAGTGTAACTTGAGCATTTGAGAAGTCTCTTGTTAATTGTAACTTGAGCATTAGAGAAGTCTCTTGCTATTGTGCTTGAGCATTAGAGAAGTCTCTTGCTATTGTGCTTGAGCATCTTGTAATCTTATAAGATTTAGTTAGAAGCCCTTGGAAGTGCAAGGGGACTGGACGTACTTTCGTTTTGTGAGAGGAACCAGTATAAATTTCTGTGTCTTTCTTTCTCTCTCTCAGCATCCTTCTTTATCTTGTGTTTATTTCCGCTGCAAACTTGTTTTTATTTCGAAAAAATTTTATTTCTCAAAACACAATTCAACCCCCCCCCCCCCCCCCTTCTTGTGTTTTTCCACCTTCAATTGGTATCAGGAGCTAGGTCTGTTGCCTAACTCACCTCACAGTGAAGCAGTAAAGATCCAGGAGGAAAAACATGTCTGCTGAGAAGAACCTCAATGAAGTTCCTTTCGACTATGACTCAAACTCTCGACAAAGGAGGTCATTTGATAAAGTTCCTTTCTTCAACGGAACTGAGACTAGTTACCCCTTCTGGAAGACCAATATGTATAGTCACATCATGAGTATTGATTGTGATTTATGGGACTTGGTAGAAAATGGAGTTAACTTTGAAAATATGGACTTAGAAGGAGTAGTCAGTTCTCAGAACAGGAAATCTTTTACACCTACTCAAAAGCTAGAGTACAAGAAGCATCACTCTGTAAAAGGAATGATGACCAATGTTATCTCACATGATGAGTATCTTAAAATTGGAGATAAAAGAACTGCAAAATCTATTTGGGATTCCTTAAAATCCAAGTATGAGGGCAACAAACAGGTTAAGGAGGCAAAGGCTAACTTGTTGGTGCATCAGTATGAACTGTTTAAGATGAAGGATGGAGAGGACATTGAAACTATGTTTTCACGGTTTCAAATTCTAGTATCTGGACTTCAAGTATTAGACAAGAGTTATACTAAAGCTGATCATGTGAGAAAGGTACTCAGAAGCCTACCACCAAAATGGAGACCCAAGGTGACTGCTTTTCAAGAGTCTAAGGATTTGGATGTTGTATCCCTTGAAAGCTTAATTAGTTCATTAAAGAGTCATGAGATGGAACTAATGACTGATGAATCAACCAAAAAGATGAAAGGGATAGCCTTAAGCTCTAAAAGTTCATCAAAAGCTCTGAAAGCTAAAATTATAGAATCAGAAGATGAGGCTTCTGAAGAGGGTCAAGAAGTTGGGTCTGATGATGAAGAAGAGATGGTGCTGATGGCTGCTAAGGTTTCACAATGGGCAAAACGAAGCAAGAAATATGCAGGCAAATTTGGAGGATCTTCCAGGAGACTTAGTACTGCTAAAGACAAGAAGGAAGATCAAAGCAAGTGTTTCAAATGCAACAAGCCTGGTCATTTCATTGCTGATTGTCCAGAAAACAAAAATAGATCATCAAAGCAAAGCTCTAGCAAGGAAAGATATAAGAGTAAAGTCAAGAAGAGCTTTCTGGCAACATGGGAAGATCTTGACAAAGACTCAGACTCAGATGGTGATGAGGAAGCAAATCTAGCACTGATGGCAACTACCTCTGACAGAGAAGACTCTGAAGCAGGTTCAGACTCTGAAGATGAGGAAGAGGTAATTGCTAAACTATCTAGAAATGAATTAGTAGATTCTCTTAAAGATGCCTTAAAAATGCTCACTAAAAAGGCAGGTGAATGTAAGGTCTTGAAAAAGGCTTACAATAACCTAACTGAGAAAATGAACATAATAGTTGAAGAAAATGAGTCTCTAAGAAGTAGAAACTCATTTATGGAAACTCATTATGTTTATGATGATAAGGTTCCTCCAGAGCATGAATTTTCTCTGCAAGAATTTCTTATCAATGGCATGAAGAGAAGTAAGATAGCTTCCTTAATATACCATGTTAGTAGAAACAGAGGTGAAGGTCTTGGATTTTCACATTTTAAAGATAATCCATTATTTTCTAAACCCTCTAAAAGTGATAATTCAAAACCTAAGGCTGTATTTGTTAAAAGCCAATCAGAAGCAATAGTTATACCAGAACCTGAAAAAATAATTGTGTCAGAGGCCAAGAAGTCTCAGACTCTGAAATCTTCAGAGCCTAAGGTCTCCAAACCTCAGACCAATGTCAAAATAAATAAAACTCTAGTATATTCTAAACCTAAGCCCAAGAGTTATACAAAGCCTAATTTTTTTTCAAAATGCTCCAATAACTCTAGAGCTCCTGATAGGCCATATAAACAAAAACAATCTAAGGTAATGAGGACTAACTCTAAAGGACCCATAAAGGTATGGGTACCAAAGTCTGAGATTGTCTTTGCAGCAGATCTGCACTCAAAGAAGGCCAGAGCAGCATTCTTGGTACCTGGACAGTGGCTGCTCGCGTCATATGACAGGAGACAAGCATATGTTCCAAACCCTGACTCTGAAAGAGGGAGGAACTGTGGGATTTGGAGGAAACCAAAAAGGGAAGATCACTGGTACTGGTACAGTTGGTAACTCTTCTCTCTCTATTAAAGATGTTTGGTTAGTTGATGGCCTCAAACATAATCTACTGAGCATTAGCCAATTTTGTGATAGTGGATTTGTTGTTAAGTTTAATAAAGATGCATGTACTGTAATTAGAGAGTCTGATGAGTCTGTAGTGTTCAGAGGCTTAAGGAAAGGCAATGTTTATAAAATTAATCTGTCAGAACTCTCAGAGCAAAAGATAGTTTGTCTTCTATCTTTGAATGATGAGAAATGGGTCTGGCACCAACGCTCAGGTCATGCTAACTGGAGATTAATCTCTAAGCTTAGCAAACTAAGCTTGGTTAAAGGACTACCCAATCTTAACTATCATTCAGATGCTCTGTGTGGTACTTGTCAGATAGGAAAGATTTCAAAAACCTCTTTTAAACCTAAAAACATTGTCTCTACCTCAAGACCTCTTGAACTGCTTCACATTGATTTGTTTGGTCCTGTAAGTACAGCTTCAATCAATGGAAAGAAATATGGACTTGTTATTGTTGATGATTATAGTAGATGGACTTGGGTTAAATTTCTTAGAGTAAAAGATGATGCATATGATGTGTTTACCATCTTCTGCATACAAGTGCAAAGTGAGAAGAGTCTCAAGATCTTAAAGATCATAAGTGATCATGGGGGTGAGTTTGAAAACGAACCCTTTGAAACTTATTGTGAAGACCATGGAATTGTCCATGAGTTCTCAGCTCCTAGAACACCACAGCAAAATGGTGTTGTAGAGAGAAAGAACAGGTCTTTACAAGAGATGGCAAGAACCATGATGCATGAGACTAAACTTGCTAAGCACTTCTGGGCAGAAGCTGTGAACACAACTTGTTATATTCAAAATAGGATCTATATCAGACCTATATTGAATAAAACAACATATGAACTCTTTAAAGGAAGAAAGCCCAACATCTCTTATTTTCATCAGTTTGGATGTACCTGTTACATTCTGAACAATAAGGCCTACAAAAGAAAATTTGATGCCAAAGCTTGTAAGGGAATCTTTATAGGTTACTCTGAACGCTCAAAGGCATACAGAGTGTATAATTCTGAAACTAACACAGTGGAAGAATCTATACATGTTAGATTTGATGACAAAGAGCCTGACAGTAAAATGTCAGAGCAAGATAATAGCTTTGCAGGTGTTCCATATACATATAACAATCCAGAACCTGAGAAAGCATCAGATGCAAATGAAACTTCAGAAGCTGTATTGGAAGAAGTCTCTGAAGAAGCATCCCCAATAGAAGCATCTAAAGGACATGATGATATCTCAGAAGATGATACCCAAACAAGTGCTGAAACTAATGAAGCTCCAAAGAGAAAATTCTAATACAGATCATCACATCCAGAAGATCTTATTCTTGGAAACAAAGAGAGTCCAAGAAAAACAAGATCAGATTATCAACAACATGATTCACTTCTAGGACTCATATCTATGATAGAACCTAAGAATGTTGATGAAGCTCTTTCTGATGATGGATGGATTGTAGCAATGCAAGATGAGCTTAATCAGTTTCAAAGAAATGATGTGTGGGATTTGGTACCAAGGCCAACACACAAGAACATCATTGGAACCAAGTGGGTATTTAGGAACAAACTGAATGAACAAGGTGAAGTGGTAAGAAACAAAGCTAGACTAGTAGCACAAGGCTACAGTCAGCAAGAAGACATTGACTTCACTGAAACATTTGCTCCAGTAGCAAGACTGGAAGCAATCAGGTTATTGTTATCATATGCAGTTAATAATGGAATAACCTTATACCAAATGGATGTTAAGAGTGCCTTTCTAAATGGTGTCATTTCTGAAGAAGTATATGTCAAACAACCTCCAGGTTTTGAGGATTTGAAAAACCCTGATTATGTTTATAAACTTAAGAAATCAATCTATGGTCTCAAACAAGCTCCAAGAGCTTGGTATGAAAGACTGAGTAATTTTCTTTTAGAAAATGGTTTTCAAAAAGGTCAAATTGACAATACACTATTCAGAAAGACAACTAAGAAAGACATCTTAATTATTCAAATCTATGTTGTTGATATAATATTTGGTTCTACTAATGCTTCCTTGTGCAAGAGTTTTTCAAAGCTGATGCAGGATGAATTTGAGATGAGCATGATGGGTGAACTAAAGTTTTTCCTTGGAATTCAAATCAATCAAGGAAAAGATGGCACTTACATTCATCAAAGCAAGTATACAAAAGAGCTTCTGAAGAAGTTTAATCTTGAAGACTGTAAGATAATGTCAACTCCCATGCATCCTACAAGCAGCTTAAGCAAGGAAGAAATTGGAAGCAAAGTAGATCAGAAGTTGTATAGAGGTATGATTGGTTCTTTACTCTATCTAACAGCTTCTAGACCTGATATTTTATATAGTGTATGCTTGTGTGCAAGATTCCAGTCAAATCCAAGAGAACCTCACTTAACTGCTGTTAAGAGGGTCTTTAGATATCTGAAAGGAACTACCAATCTAGGACTTCTTTATAAAAAATCCCTAGATAGTAAGCTAGTTGGATTCTGTGATGCTGACTATGCTGGAGACAAGATAGAGAGAAAATCCACTAGTGGAAATTGCCAATTTATTGGTGAAAATCTCATATCTTGGGCCAGCAAGAGACAAACAACTATTGCTTTGTCTACAGCAGAAGCAGAATACATCTCAGCTGCTAAATGCTGCACACAGCTTCTCTGAATGAAATATCAGTTAGAGGACTATAACATAGCTGAAAGTAGTATTCCACTATATTG
This sequence comes from Trifolium repens, assembly GCA_030408175.1. Lineage (NCBI taxonomy): Eukaryota > Viridiplantae > Streptophyta > Magnoliopsida > Fabales > Fabaceae > Trifolium > Trifolium repens. Next base: position 30,361,360 of record CP125845.1, on the reverse strand, counting down.
TGATAATACTGCTGCTATTCATTTATCTAAGAATCCAATTTTGCATTCCAGAGCTAAGTATATTGAAATTAAGCATCATTTTATAAGAGATCATGTTCAAAAAGGGACAATAAATATTCAATTCATTGATACGGATCATCAATGGGCTGATATATTTACCAAACCTTTGGCCATTGAATGCTTTGATTTTATTAAAAAGAATTTGAACATGCATTTTATCTCTGAAGAAAACTAGCTCTGAGATGCAAAATAGAATTAGGGTCTGAAGCTCTATCAGAGCCACTAATAATTCAGAGTCTCCTGTGGGAAGTTCTGAATAAATGGGTTCTGAAGAGTAACAGGTTCTGATGAGGTGTCAGAAATAAATGAGTTTGGCTCTGAACTAGACGGAAACAAAACGTTTAGTACTAGTTAGTGTGTACAGCAGTTGTCTGTACACGCGTCAGCTGTGATTAAGTTTCTCCAACACGTGTCTAGATCATGATGGGTAGAGAACAGTTAATGATGAAAATGCAGTTATACAATTTAAAATTAATTTTAAACTGTTCGCGCTCCCTCCTTTGTGCTTATTTTCTGAGTGTTTATTCTATTTTGATATAAATTGTCACTTCACTCACAAAGCACAACTTTTTCACATAATCACTTCCTACACAAACCCTAAACCTCAGATATTCCCAAATCTCTCTGCTTCTTAATCTTCTGTAATCATGGCTGCTCGACCTTCAAACGAAATTTCTCAACGTCCCTTCAACCCCGTCTTACCACCAGTAATTGATCTTTCGTCTCAAGCAAGACTCGTCTTCAAAGATAATGTAACCGATGCTGGTCCGGAATCGTTTGAGTTCGTTACGGAGAAATTTGTTGATTTTGAGAGTTTCAAAGTAAACGGGATTGACATTCAAAGTTTATTCTACGATCAACAATGGAAGAACTACTTTGAGATGCTAAATGGGTTTGTTTACTATGATATTGTCAAGTACTTCTGGCAAAAAGCAACCATCTTTGACAAAGTCAGTGCTGATGAAGAAGTTAGGAAGATGGTAGAGAAAGATGGTTCTCTGAATGGAAAAACAAGGAGTCAACTTGGTTTAAGACCTTATAAAGGAAAAGAAATTAGGTCAAACATCATGGGAATCAATGTTCTTATTACTCAAGAACATATAGCAAAGATTTTGGGTCTGGACAACGAAGGAGAGAACGTGGATGAGTATGGTGAAAAGAGTAAGCACATAGAATCTATTAAGAAGGATTTATTTCTTCCTGGTAGTGCAAATAATGATTTTGGCAAAGCAAAATTCATGAGGCAAAACTTCAACTTTGCTTTCAAAGTGTTTCTTGCCTCCATCATTACTAGAGAAGGAGGATATGATACTATCTCTATACCACACAGGCACTTCATCTGGTTTATGTACAAGAAAGTGAAGATAAATCTGGCAAAGCTTTTGTTTGATCATCTATGTTTTACAATATCCAAGAGCAGAACCAAATCACCTTCCATAATCCATCATCCAAGGTTGATTTCAGAAATCATTCGTCAAACAAAGCTTATTCAGATTGTCAGTACCAAGGAGAAACTTAGAGTTTTTAATACTGCTAAGTATGATGCAAGTGTTCTGGTAAACATGAAGCTGAAAACAAAAGAAGAGCTGAAGACAGCCAAGAGTCCTCTGGAGGCGGTTTATGAAAAGTACTTCTGGTGTGATGGTTTTCCAACCATATCAGAATATGATAATGATGATGCCATCAAAAACTTCTTGGAGCTGGTAAGAATAGATTCTGGAGTAAGAGTGCCCAGGAGCATGGTAGTTGGTGTACCAAACTGGGATATTTTCAAAGGCCCAAAGCAGATCACAAAGTCTAAGAGAAAACCTCAACCTGTTGAACAAGAAATTGTTGAGGAAGGCTCCAAAGAACAATCTGGAAATAAGGATGATGCTGCTGATGTTACTGATCAAGTAGATAGTGGTACTGAAAGATTGGCCACTGAAGAGAATGAAGGAGTCACTGAAGAGCAAGTGACTAAGATAGCTCAAAGAAAAGCTGTTCAGAAGGAAAGAAGATCCAAGAAGAGGAATGAGAGGCCTGAAGATGCAGAAGAGGATCAACCTGTCAGAGCTCCAAAAAGGAAAAGGACAGTTGTTTCCAAAAAGAAAGCTGCTGACACGTCCAAAGGTAATATCTCTAAGCCTAATACTGATAGCGCTTCTAATGCTCAACCTCTTAACCAATCACCTCCTATAGACTTTACAAAGCCTATAAATATGATTCCACCATCTCCACAACCCTCAGCATCCTCATCTGAAGGGACTTCTTCTGATACAAGCACTAACTCTTCAGAGCTGATTGAAAAACTTAATAAAATTCAGAAGGAGAAATCCAAGAAAAAGATCCCAGTGAAAAAGACCCTCAAGAAACCCAAAAACAACTCACCAGAAGAAGAAAATATTTTCATTGACAATTCAATCCTTGACCAACCCACCAACACAACAAGAAAATCACCTACAGTTCTTGAACACCTCGCCACTCACCTATCTGGTGATGCCTTTACCCACTCTAACACAAACTCACCAAACCAATTTCATTTTGTTAATACTTCTTCTGATCTACCTCTAAATCCATCAATTCAAGAACCACCAATTCAAACACCACCTCCCTCCCTTGCTGACATTAAACAAGAAAATCCACCCACTTTTACACCAGTTCAGGATGAAGTTTTGACTCATTCTGAACATCACATTGCTTCACCCAAACCTTCTGAACAATCACCTCATCAATCACCTGAACATACCACTGCTGAACCCTCCACACCATAACCTGAACCTTCCACACCTGAATCAACACCTAAACCACAAACACCACCATCAGAACCCATCTATGGTCCATCTTACAAACCTTTAACTGTAGAAGAACTAATTCTACCTGTTGACTTTGCCTTACCCATTCTTGAAGACTTTCTTAAGAAGCAAATCAACATAGATAATGAACCTAAACTACCCACTGACCTAAGCAAAATCAAAATCATTCCCTTGAAAAGAAAGAAACCTGAACCAACCATTCCTTTTGACCCAACCAAACCATTCTTCAATTCCTCATCTGAACCAAATATTGAGCAATTAGGTTCTGCTATCAATCTTAGACTTAAGAGATTTAAGACAATAGATGAAGAGGTTCTGGTATTTCCTTCTGATGTAGATACTGAGATAAGACAAATGGAATACTTGTTCAGCCAATCTTTAAGGATTCTGGGTAATCACTTGAAATCCAAGATTCAAGGAAGAGGAATGACTGCTGTGAGGGATTTGTTTGATATAGCTGAAAGATCACGTGCTCCCCGCCTCACATTCTACAATCATGAAAAAGAACTTGAACGTTTAGCAACTTTGGATGCTGAGTTTAATAAGCTCTCAAAGAATGCATGTGAAGCAGCTGCAAGGTTGGCTAGAGAAGAAGCTACGTATGAAAATATGGTTTTAGCTACTGAGCAGGCTTGGATAGCTGCTGCAGCAGAGCAAGTTCTGAAAGCTGCTGAGAGAGTGGTTGGAGAAGAGGCAAATTATGCCAGTTTGATGAGTGATGCTGATCAGGCTAGAATGGCTGAGATTGAACATAAGAGGCTAGCTGATCAAGAGGCACTTAAGTTGATGGTAGATATGACTGTTCACATTGCTGAGGTTGAGACAAATAAGATCAAGGAGAATCAAGCATCTGAAGAGGACTTTGTAATGCCTGATCAGAACCTAAGTGGTGAAGACTCTGACAAGGGTAAGAAGCCTATTGTTGATTCATCTCCTCCCATATCTCCACCAAGACTTGTTCAAGGCTCTTCCTCATCTGCCATACCTTCAGCTATTCAACTGGCTCTAGATGAGATCAAGAGTGACTTAAGAGAAGAGCTGAGAAATGAAATGGATGAGTTTAGGGCGGATATAAGAGAAGATATGAACAAATCTGGTGAAGCTACTCATAAGAAGATAGATGCAACGATGGAGCTACTTCTGAAGCTTACTCAACAGCAACCCAAACCTTAACTCTTATGTTTGAGCACTTGTTTGTATTCATGTTTTATGTAATTCGTTTGGATAATATCTTTTTGGTTAATTAAGCTTCTTATTATCCTTAATTGTGTGTTTGAGTATCTGAATGTGTGTTATTTTTTTACTTTTGTTTTTCAAAATTAAAAATATATTCACTTCTTACGTCTGATACTCTTGTGGATTCTGAACCTAGTGTAAGGTGTTGGAGAACATCTTGTTTTTGTCAACTTATATAGGATTTTGAAAACCTAAGGTTCCCCCACATCAGTATTCCTGTTTACTCATGAAATAGCTTCTTCGTATTATAGCCTGTTTATAAGCGGGGCAACAATACCGAATGAGGCGTATCTGGTAACTGGTTTTCTGACGTTTGAAAAGAGAATATAAAAGAAACATGCTTAATCAAAAAGAAAGAAATTAATAGCAAGAACTCTTTATTAATATTTTTGAAGAATTCTTTATTACATATGACAGTGAGATCCTACTTAGAATCAACGTCAGCAGCCTCTGGCTTACCCTTCTTACGATTTGCACTCACATAAGAGAGTAGGTCACGCAGGGCTTGCTGAGCTTCAGCTTGATACTCTTCGTAAGGTTTGTCATCATCATATGTCTATAAGAACTCTTCCAGGTCAGAGCCTATTTCTTCAAGCTCAGACTCTGTCAGAACCACCTCTCGCTTATTTCTTTCATAGAGATGCTTGTTTCTTTCGCAGCGCCAAGGCTCTGCTTCCTTCTTGATCACTTCTTTTGATCCTGAAGCATCCTTCGCAGCTTGCTTTTCCATTGTGTGTTTCTTATGATGCCCTTTGATTATTCTGTATGAATAAAATGAGAAGAATCATATCTTTTTATAGTGCTCTCAAGCTTTCTTGTCTACCTGGGAATCAACATAGTTCATTTGATGAATATAGTTGTAACCAATTTTTGACTTGAATGTCTTGTTTTCTGCGCTTTTTGACTGATGCCAAAAGGGGGAGTAAGAACAGCGTTAAAATTAATGATAATTGATTTTTTTTTTAACTGCTAAAGAACTGAAACTGTTATACTCATATCAATTTCTATCCCTTCTGAACTGTCATTATGTGATTCTTTCTGAACCTTATTGAAAGGGGAGAAAATTTTAGATTTGAAATACATTTTCGTAGATAAAATGAGAGAAGCTTGCAAACCTTCTCTGAATATTATCAGACTCTGAAGGAAGAGCTTACAAACCTCTGCTTCTGAGAGTCAAATATGAAAATTTATTTCAAATTAATAAATTAACTCTTAAACTGTTTTAATTAGTTATGGATAAGACTTAGGGGGAGCTTACAAACCTAACCCTATAGATTATCAGACTCAGGGGGAGATTGCAAACCTTTGAAACCTGAAGTCAACATAAATAATTAAATCAACAACAATTGAATTTTAATGCTTTAGTTTGTCATCATCAAAAAGGGGGAGATTGTTGGAACAAAGTGGGTCTGACATGAACCTCTAAGTTTTTAAGTGGTTTTGATGATAACAAAGTATTAAAATTGCAATTGGTATTACTAATGATTATTCTAGTGTGCAGAATTATAAGTTAAAATTCATTCAGAAGCACTATGAATAACAAGAGAGAAGCCAAGCTATGAAGCTCTGAAAGCGTATCGCTGTTCATCAGAAGCTTAAAATTTGCGTGCTGAAGACAATGCTTCTGAGGACCAAAGCTAGACTCTGAGGAGTTCAGAAGCTGAAGACCTTAAGAAGCTACGACAACAGCATCTGAAGCAAAAGGAATTTACGTCACTCAAGAACTGACAGAATCAGAACCAATGTTTGAAGAACAATCTACTTCAAGGCTCTGTCACATCCACAGGAAGGAATATTCGTTGGTACAACGTTAATCTTATCCATAAGTGGAGCGCATTTGAGGATCGTACTATCGTACTATTATTACTCAAAATGGATGAGTGATAATTTGAATTGCAAGGTAGTGGAATTGAATTTCTTTGCTAAAGAAGGCAATCTACAGCTAGCAATTGTACGAGCAAATTCCAGCTGGCACCTTATCTCTCTACAACGGTCATCATCTTCCTTCAAGTATAAATAGAAAACTCAAATGGAAGAAATGACTACTGTTCTATTACTGCGTTTAAGGCCCTGAAGCATTCTGACATTATTGTTCTATCTGTCATTCAAGTTTTAAAGCAATTTGCGTTGTATTTTGTAAACACCTCTGATAGTATATCAAGTGTTCCTTAACATTCATTCTTATTCTTAAGTTTGTTTGAGAAGTCTCTTGTTAAGTGTAACTTGAGCATTTGAGAAGTCTCTTGTTAAGTGTAACTTGAGCATTTGAGAAGTCTCTTGTTAATTGTAACTTGAGCATTAGAGAAGTCTCTTGCTATTGTGCTTGAGCATTAGAGAAGTCTCTTGCTATTGTGCTTGAGCATCTTGTAATCTTATAAGATTTAGTTAGAAGCCCTTGGAAGTGCAAGGGGACTGGACGTACTCTCGTTTTATGAGAGGAACCAGTATAAATTTCCGTGTCTTTCTTTCTCTCTCTCAGCATCCTTCTTTATCTTGTGTTTATTTCCGCTGCAAACTTGTTTTTATTTCGAAAAAGTTTTATTTCTCAAAACACAATTCAACCCCCCCCCCCCCTCCCCCCTCCCCCCCCCCCCCCCCCTTCTTGTGTTTTTCCACCTTTAGTATGTTTATGGGACAACACCTTCTTCTCGATTAGAAGTTTTGCTCTTAGCAGATTTTGTATAGTACAAAATATGATGTCAGTAATGATTGGACATTAATTTGATTTACAATATATATGCTAAGCCATGCTTTAGTTAACTTAATTTTCTTCTTACCTATTGATTTATTTTAATTGCTTCTTGGCTATTGAATTAGTTTCATACAAAAATTTGTGAATAATTCATCTTTTATATTAATTCAATGTCTCTATGTGACTAAATTTTTTATTTTTCAAAACCAACTATTGATAAAAAAAAATGAAAAATTTCGAATAACTTTTAACATAAGCTAACATAATAAAAAATGTGCCCGTTTGACCCGCTATGAAAAGAGCGGTCTGACGGCGTCTGGTCGCTAGTGTAAAATAATGTAGATAAGTTTTATCCATTCTAAAAAACTATAACGACTATTTACTTATTTAACCTTTATAAAATTGAATTTTCACAGTTTTAGTAGATGTTGTAAGAGATCTAAACCGTTTAATTTTCAATCGGTTGAGATCAATTTAATGTATACAAGTAGTAAAATCTGTTTAAACTTATACCATCTGATATTAAATCAACGGTTGAAATGGCGTGAGAACCAGGATCGTACTGTACTATGGCAAAAAAGCACAAACGCGAGAAGAAGAATAAAACAAATTGCGAATCTCTCTCTTTCTCTGGTTTCGCTTTCAGTTTCAGCGCCTCTTCATATTTGCCACATAATAATAAACAGAAACGAACAATGTACGGTTGAATTTGAACCAAAAGCACAAAATTAGTATCAACCGTAATCTTCATCTTCTTCTTCTTCATTCTCTCTGAGATCGATCAATCGATCGAGGTTCCACAATGAACCAACACGTTCCTTCATCTCGAAATTTTCGACTCGGCCGAGTCAAGCCACAAGCTCCCGGTAACCGCACAATCTTCTGTAACGATCGTCAAGCCAATCACCTCGCTCGATTCAAGGTTCGTTTTCTTCATTACAATGCAGTTTTTTCGTTCGTTATTTTTACTACTCCTCCATCGATGTATTATTTTATGATGATTATGAAAAATGTAAGTATATATGAAAGAGTATAGCAATTTTAGGAATTTTCAATATCAACTATTGAGTATTGAACATTAGAGATTAAATTTCATGCACTGATGGTGATGGTGTAAACAAATTATGTGTGATTTTTGAAGTGGTTATGATATGAAAGTAACATTGCTAACGATATGTTTGATAGTGTAAAAAACTTTTTACACTGGCACACTGTATATGAATTATAAATGCATAATTGAGCATAATGAATTTGAGAATAATGTATATGGTAGTATCAATTTGAGGTACAATTGGAATGAAATAAATAATGTATATGGTAGTATCAACTTCAATTGATATGATTTGAGATGTGCCATTTGTTGATGGAGTGCATATTGCAGGTTAAGTTTATTATTTGTTTGAAATTGAGGAATGTTATTAACTGTGGAAAGCAGGGATTGGGTGTGAGATTTTATCAATTGAGCTACACTGTTAATGATAATAACGTATAATTTGTATTTGGGAGTGAAAAGCCATTTTCTCTATGAACTAAACATGTTCCTAATAATAACATTCTTCTCTGTGAAATATTTTGCACTGCTTAATCAACTTTTCGTATCTTTTTCTTTTGTTTTTTACTGAACTTATTAGTTGAAACTTGAAAGAAAGATGCCTGGCACATTGCACAGGAAAATCGTCTAAGAGTGTAGCTTCAATCAAATAAAAGAAGCACAATTATGAACACACTAAAATGAAATAGAGCGCCATTTCATTGAAATAAGTTCACTAATTTCATGTTTTCGGGATTTCTGCTTCTTGGGTTAAATTATATTGTATGTTCATACTTATACTTGAGAACTTTTATTAACTGTTATACATTATCATTATGCCAGGGGAATTCAATATCCACTACAAAGTACAACTTTTTCACTTTTTTGCCAAAAGGATTGTTTGAACAGGTAAGTTACTTTTAAGATTTTTTATTTTAACTCTTGGGAGTGTGATGCACTCAATTAGTTATTGGAAAGTTACAAGCTTGGTTAGCCATTATAAGAATTGGTGCACTGTGCTGAAGCTATATTCATCACCTGATTTTCGAAGTACATATGATGATTATTGCAGATGGCATGCCTATTATCTTAATGGTATCATATATTTGGACACTTTTCAGTTTTTTTGCAATTTTTATGAATCTGTTATTAAATATTTTATTAGATCTTGTCTGGTTGGTTCTACGTAGATGTTGTATTAAGAATGCCACGCCAGGAGTATCACTTTTTTATGTTATGTGATTATTTAAGGAATTCTGTTCATTGCTTAAATTAGCTTTCTTTCAATCATCATTGATGCAAAACCATGGTGGTGGAGTCCAATTTTTTATTTATTTTTTATTTGGCGCAAATATTTGGCTTTTAGGTCTTGTTTTAAAATATGTGAATGTGGAGTCAATAATTTACTACTGTTTTTTGTGCTGACATCAATTTATGCTGATTTGTATGAGTCAATGAGTTCAATTTGTTGCTAACTAAACAATTCTTTTATTTAACTAAAGATGGAAATTTCTCTTTATCCTTCAGTTCAGGCGGGTTGCTAATCTCTATTTTCTTACAATCTCAGTTTTGTCTACCACACCAATCAGGTACGTACATGTTAGTTAAACTCACCATTATATGGTTGTTTTGCTACTTGCAAGCTTAATTGTGAAAAAAGAGTATACTGGCTAAAGGAGAACAGGAGTGATTTATTTTCTTCTTGTTAGATTTTATGTTAGGCCTAATTCATCCTACCAAAACCGGGCTTGTAAAGTGGGTGTTTCCCAAGCTATATAAACACCACAGGACACATCTCTAAGTAAGTAAATGTGGGACTAAGTCTAAATCCACCCCTCCACACCCAACACAATGAAGGTGTTGGAGGCTGCAATGGTGGCAACCCAAATGCCTCAATTAGGCGGCTGGGTGCGGACCGCGATGCTGGAAGCCCAACAACATATCTAGGATAGGCTCTAATACCAAGTTAGATTTTATATGAGGCTTAATTCATCCTTACAAAACCAACTTGTAAGGGGAGGGTTGCCCTAGCTATATAAACACTACACACGCCATATCTCTAAGCAATGTGGGACTAGATCCACCTCTTTACACCCAACACAATGAAGGTGTTGGAGGCTCCATGAAGGCAACCCAAATGCCGCAATTAGGCGGCTGGGGGAAAACCGCAAATAAGGCAAAATTTCCAACACTTCTGTTGACCTCTTCTCTTCCAGATATAGACTAGATAAACAATAGTTGCCAATATCTATTCCAGTTTGTGAGTCCTTATTAGAAATAACCTTTATATTATGGCATTTTATCCTTAAACACCGACTTTCTTGATGACAAGTGCTGCCTTCATCATTGGTTTTATATTATATGTGATTTGGTCTTTCTGATTTTGTATCACTACATGACTACTTGAGTGCCCTGGTTAATAAATTCATAATTCAACTAAAGTTACACTAGTTGAACTGCTCTATATGAAGCTTTGTTAGATGTCATGTCGAATTTTTAGCAACTTCTACGGTGCGTTTGGCACACATTAAAACACAAGACAAGAAGAACAACACGGAGTAAATCCTCGAGTAAACAGGACAAAGAGTAACTCCTTTTTCTGTTTGTTATTTGGTGGACAATGGACAACTCAAACAAAATGATGCGAAGTTTACTATAATTTTCTTCACACACGCATAAAATAATGGAACAGCAGCAAACATTACAGTTTTCTTTTTACGTTATTACATTGTTTTATATAAATAATAACAATAATATTGGATGGTGTATATGTGTGTGTATATATATATATACACATATATATATTATTTTGGTGACATTTTATTCTTTATATAGAGAGAGAGGAGAGAGATAAAAGAGAAGACACAAATATTAAGTAGGAACACATAAATTTGTGTTTTAATTTGTTTGTTTATGACACAAGAAGTTGTTCTTAGTTTTATTGACTAACAAGATATCGGGTTTTTGTGTTGTTCCTCATCCACTTTTTTGTTGTGTTTTTCCACTACTTATCAAACATGGAATAATTACTCTTGTTCTGTCTAGTCCAATATTCTTTATACATAAAACAGAACCTTAGTATTCTATTGATTTTTATTGTAATTTTCACATTGAATTTATGATACTCTGTCCCTTACACGACTTATTAATTTTGTCTCATTTTACTTTATCTTTGCGTTATACTTCTCTGTCTTGGTTTAATTATTGTGAAGGTGACTTTCAGTAATATGTACTTTATCTACTTCTTCTTGTGATTCGTATTATTTTCTCTGCACATTTGTAATTTTTCGCAAATCAAAATCAGTAAAATTGCTGTATTAGAAAAAATGAACAAGTGTAATTATTAGTAATTATATATTTTCTGATGTTGTAGCCCTGTGTCTCCGATCACTAATGTGCTTCCTCTATCTATGGTGCTGCTCCTCTCTCTTATTAAGGAAGCTTTTGAGGATTGGGTGAGAATGCCATTTGCTTTCCATGCCATTTTTATTGTTTTCTTTATATATATGTGTTTTCCCCGTCTTTGATGTATTTATTATTTTAAATGCCAAAAAGAAACATGGTTATGAACTCATAAGAAAGGGTAACCTAGAGCTACAAAGCTCCTTCCATTGGTAGGGTTCACTCAAGGCTTGAACCCATTGGAAGTCTGCTGTGGGAAGCTTTACCTTACATTTGTACGAGGTTGATCTTATGACTCGAACTTGTGATCTTCTAGTCACAGTATCAACTCCATCTGTTGTGTCAAGGTTTCCCTTATAACATGGTGACGACCTAATATCTTGAATTTTTGAGATGGCATCCTTAATTAAATATTGTCGAACTTCATTATTTTCATGGAAGTAGCAATGTGTCTCTATTCCTCTTATTGATTTCATTGATTATAATGATAATCAAGATTATTATTTCAATACTTCTTTCTATTACCTTGATATGGTTCCCTAGTCTCTGTAGTTTCTTTTTCTTATTTTCCTTTTTTAAATAGATTCTCTTTTGTGTATAATTTGTACAGTGTTGTTGAGTAATACAAGTTACGCATTATAAATTTTCAGATGATTTATTTAGTTTTCTTAAATTGTGGTCAACAGAAACGGTTTCAAAATGACATGGCCATAAACAATAACAGGATACATGTTTTGCAAGATAAAGAGTGGGTGTCTATACCATGGAAAAAACTGCAAGTTGGCGACATTGTTAAGGTGAGGGCAATCTATGTTAAGATTTTATTTTGACATATTATTGCATTTTGAACTTCTGCTTACAAGGAAGGGTATCTGTATTAGTAAAATGGTAATAGGTTGTACGCATTCAAATCGTTTGTTGATTCTACTCCCTCCATCCCTAATCTTTGGTCTTTTTATCTTTTTATTTTTGCCCGAAATCTTTGGTTGTTTCAGGAAACCAATACACAATTAAACATGTTTTTCCCTTTGTAACCAGAAACATACAATACATGAATTTTACCTCTATAAAACAAATTAAGGAGACAATCTATATTTGTCTAAATTTATTGTTTTTTAATATGTGTCAAAAGCTTAAAGGTATACAAATTAGGCATGGAGGGAGTAGTATTTTTGGCTACAATCTCCGTTTTACATGTTCAAAATAATGCTTTTTCCTCCTACATCTGATAAATTTCTCATTATCTTGTAGGAGAAATCCATTATTGCAATCCCCGACCTATATCTAGATGACAATTGTTTTTCCAGCTTTGTGTGATTCAATATTAGACATTAGTAAGAATAATCTCTTTTCTTGTGGTTGTAATTCTTGTTATGTATGTGCTCATATGGGATTTTATTTGTATATTGAAGTGTGTTCCCTTCTGAGCTGAAATATTTTTTTGGGTTTTCCTTTTACATTGGTCTTTTGAAAACTGACTGGGGAAATAAACCAAAGATTTTTATGTTATCAAATTCCTTTGTCAATATTTTAAAATGTTTTTGGTTTTACCAAAAAATTGTTCTTGTTAGTTTTGGTTGCAGTTGTGTAATCCGAGTCCACTGCTATTAATTTTCTCAAACTACTTTTGTTGACTTCATTGTGATTATGATAACTTTGTTCTTTGTTGCAGGTTAAGCAAGATGGATTCATTCCTGCTGATTTGCTTTTCCTAGCTAGTACAAATGTAGATGGTGTCTGCTACATTGAGGTGTATTCATTGATTTCAATCTGAAAATTTGTTGTTTTGACATTCTTTGGGCAGTCATTGCCATCTATTAATCCTGCGTTTTGGGTTATAGACTGCTAATTTGGATGGAGAAACCAATTTGAAGATAAGAAAAGCATTGGAAAAGACTTGGGATTATGTGACTCCAGAGAAGGCCTCTGAATTTAAAGGTTCAGATTTTATTGACTGACATATGTTTTCTGAGCATCATCATTGATTAACCTTATAATTGTGATTCTTTTTTGTGCATTTGATTTTTTATTCAAGAATACTTGATGAACCTACCACCAACTACTTGTTTATCTCCAATTTTCCTTTGTAGCATTGGCGGTAAAAATAATTGTTCCTCCATTAATCCTGTTTGACTCTATTTGAGTACTTGAGTGTAGAGATTATCCTTAAACTTCCACCGTTATGAATCATTATTAATTTATTATGAACTCCTTGAATCCGGCTCCTCTAAAGTGAGTGCTTCACTTTAGAGTGTAAAGTCAATAATGTCAACCGTTAATTAATACATCATAACAAATCGCGTGGTTGTTACGATCACTGTTAGCGGCCAACACTCGGTGGGATTTAGTCCCACATCGGATAGATAGGATTCTTGATAAGAGTTTATAAAGAGGAGGCACTCCTCACCTTACAAGCCGGTTTTGTAAGGATGAGTTAGGTCTCGATATTCTTGACATGGTATCAGAGCCTATCAGGTCTATCGTTGGGCTTCCTACATCGTTCACGCTTCAGGCCCATTGGGCCGGGCTGAAGCGTGAGGGGGTGTGTTAGCGGCCAACACTCGGTGGGATTTAGTCCCACATCGGATAGATAGGATTCCTTATAAGAGTTTATAAAGAGGAGGCACTCCTCACCTTACAAGCCGGTTTTGTAAGGATGAGTTAGGTCTCGATATTCTTGACAATCACAACCCTTGATTTTCTCACTTTACACTTTACTCACTTTAGAGGATTCAAATCCGAACTCCTTATAGTTGAATTTGAACATTTTTTGTATTGTTTTTAAAAAATTAAACAAATATATACGCACAAGAGAAATGATGCCGAGATCCCTGAATTTTTGGGATCAAATCAATCAGCCCAGGATTTTATTGTAACTATTAAAGTGTATGGGAAAGAAAACTAATTGTGGTTACAATTAACACTCCTCACTAGCTGGATTATATATGTATGCTAACTTAGGATCTCATAATTGATCTTTGCAATATACACAAGTCACCATGATGCTTAGGAGCATCTTTTGTTGCATGAAATAAAATCAACTTCTATATGTTTAGTTATTTTATGTAGGATTGCATTTGAAGAGAGATACAAAGTTGATTGTTATTATTGAAAGGGAGATAAGTAAGAGAGATATGCTGAAACCATGTGTCTAAAGAGCATCACGGACATTCTATTATATAGCAACTCTACAATTAAGAGCATTAATTACAAAAGGAATATGTGCTACGGAATATGCTATGCTAAAAATATTCTAGGATACACTAGGGTAGATTTACAAATTATTCCTATATTGAATTGAATAAGTAATTTTGAATATCAACAGTTATCATAAAGAAGTTCCATAAAACCTATCTCACAAAAGGTCAACTCTTGGATCAAATGCTTTAACCACATTAGTACCAGGAATAGTATCCATAGATTTCTTTTCCACGAGAGAAACTCAGGCAATGATATAAGCGGGAAACCTATGTACTATGGGCTAGTGCTGACAGCGGGAAACTTTTTATTTTTAATATTATTACTTTGTTCATGTTAAAGTATTGTATTATTGATAATTTATAAAGGATGAAATGTTTTTTATTTTGTGCACGTTATTAATGAATATAGTAGTTATCTATTGAACTTTTTTATTCTGAACAAGTGTATAAAATTTTAACGTAAATTATCTTGTCCAATATATACACGTAAATGTTTGTACATACATTTGTCTGTGCTTATTTATAAAACAACAGTATCAAATTAAATAATTAGACATATTATGATAGTTCATTGAATTGTTTATAAGTTTGTTTTAAGTTAATAAGTTTTATAATTAGAATTAAAACTGTTGCAATTACATTTATGTCAAATAAAAAGTGTATGATTATTGTCCCGTAAGTACAGTTCACTGCTGGGACATTGATATGCAGGGGCCTGGGTTCAAACCCAAGATTCCCCACTTCTCCACACTTACGGTCTGAGTCTAGCCACTAGGCTACTTGACTAAAAAATGCTTATGATTATTATCCTAAGCATCATATGAGATTAATATAATATATGAATGTAGGTATTGTATGATCATCACACTTTTTTCTTCTTTCTATAAGCTAAAAGTACATTAAAATAAAGTAAGAACTTCACACATAATCAGTTTGAATTGGCATTTATGTCAAAATACTTAATTTTATTACACATTTAACTGTAATTATGACAATTTCTGATTTTTAGTTCACGATTAGGATGCGAGTTACCTGTTGAGTAGCTCTGTGATTGATCACCATCACACTATAGAGAAAAGACTGGTTACAGCCAACAGACACAGTTTCTCTCAAATACTTCATGTCAACATGTTATTCTAATTTCTAGTGTTACCATCATCAGGGACCTAATTCTGTCACTGTTCCAATGTTCCAGAAATCTAGAAATTCTTTCTCATGATGTCTCCTGTTCATTGGTTGAGCACCAACTCTGGCCACAAAGTTCCTAGTTTTTCACTCTGGCTGATTATTGACTTGTACTATGCTGCTAAATTTTCCCCAGGTTTTTAGGAACTCCTAAATTGTGATTGTCCATACTCCACAGAACTTTGTGCTGCTTTTCAAGAATGTCTTTCCTAGGTGTAAGCCACAATTAATATCAGAAATCAGATTGATAAGGGTCACAGTTACTGTTAGGCAAGACAGTAATGACCCAACAAAAAGGACTCTGCAAGTCTTTCACAGGAGGTTAAGAAATAGGACTAAATAGGAATTAGTTTACACTTCCGCATAGGTTGTTTAAGGTTTTTTTTATGGTAGTTATAATTAGTTAGGTTTTTCTTTATGGTAGTTGTAATTAGTTAGTTTTTTTTTCCCTGTTATAGATCCCTGTACTTGAGTCTGTTTAAAAAGTTTATAAATAAGACTTTCCTTTCTGTTTTCGCGATCTTTTGGAGAATACTTGTATTGACTGGATATCAATTGTGAGGGGAGAATAGCTCTCTTGTGTAACCATTTTCTCATTTGATAAATAAAACTTAAGAGGCGAATATTCTCCTTTCTTCCTACTGCTACTCAAACACCAACAGTCACCACACTTTTTTGCAAAACTTCACTTATGGCTCATTTAGTTCTAATTTGTGACGTGTAGTTTCTTAACCAACTTGCAGGTGAAATTCAATGTGAACAACCAAACAATTCATTGTATACCTTCACTGGAAATCTTATAATTCAAGACCAAACACTTCCTCTCAGTCCAAATCAACTTTTGTTGCGAGTATGATATTTTTTTTTCTTCTCTTCACTTCATTAGAATTTTTTAAAGCTTTATATATTTCTTAATAACATTGACAAATACTAATGTTTTGTACTACTTGTGTAACCAAACTGGTGTTGACATGTTAAAATCTCCTCCTTTTTCAGGGATGCAGCCTCAGGAATACAGGACATATTGTCGGGGTTGTTATTTTCACAGGACATGAAACAAAGGTTGCTACTATGAGATGATGCTAAATGATGATTTATCGACAAGTCTTTTAATTTTCTAGTCTCTGGTCTTGCTTTTAGTCAAAATATGGTCATAAAAATGTGATTGTGTAATTCATTGATTGCTGAAATGTAGTGCTAAGCTAACAACATATTATATTGTTCACTTGTTTAACGTTGGCATAAAAATGTCATTAGCATTTGATTCATTCTTCAATTCTCACACGATACCTCTTCGAATTCGGGTTGAGCCTAACGCCTAGGATTGAACGTCTAGAGTGTGACCCAAGTGCCCAGTGGGTAGCTCAAACGGATTTAGGATAGACTCTGATAACATCTTATAATTTGGATTGAGTCAAACTTAACCCTGCAAAACCAGCTTCTAAGAGAGATTCTTTCCACTTATAAAACTCTTAATGCCATATCACTATCCAAAGTTGGAACTCTCAAAATACCGAATGTTCGTGATTATTCTTTTGGATGAAGATGGTGTGTAGAAAGAAGAGAACAACGTAAAGTTCACTTTCTCCATGCTTGTTTTGATATATATGCATTTACTTGCAAGTTTATGAAATGGTATCTCAATATTGTGAGCACCACTTGTGGGTTTTACTTCACTATAGTTCTTATCATTTAGTGATATTGATATCTGTACTATTTGTATGAGTTCTCTTGATGGAAGTGTGGATTAATATGGGTTCTTGACCGAGTTGTATGAAACTACTTGGAATTATTTGCCTCATAATTTTGCATAGTTATTTTTATTCCTTGTTGCATTAGTAGTGTATTTTCCTTCTGTGAATGTTCATAAACTGTTTAAATGACATTTGGAATACATTTCAGGTGATGATGAATGCTATGAATGTTCCTTCCAAAAGAAGTACACTGGAGAGGAAACTTGACAAGCTCATACTCACTCTATTTGCAACTCTCTTTATGATGTGTTTTATAGGAGCTGTAGGCAGGTGTGTTAGTAAAATCAATTAGTATGCCTATCCTGCACTGCTTGTTTATTTATGTTATTATTACTATAACTATTATTTTCATTATCTGTGAATGTTGTTCTTGGATTTGTGTAAACTGCAGTTCTATCTTTGTAAGCACAAAGTATTTCTATTTACATCTTGAATCACCAGAAGAGGAAGGCTTAGCACAGTTCAATCCAAGAAATAGATTAGGGGTACTATATATTTCACTTTGAGATGAACCCTCCATCACCTTTAGCTCTTTTCCTCTTGACTTACTTTCTGTTGGTTCTACTTACCATGTTTTCAGGTTTTTCTTCTGACTATGTTTACCCTCATCACTTTATATTCAACAATCATACCTATTTCACTTTATGTATCCATAGAGGTTTGTGTCCCATCCATATATATGCCCTATAAATGCTGTCGTCTTGATGAAGAAGTAAATTTGTTTTTGTTGTTGTATCAGATGATCAAATTTATTCAGTCCACTAAATTTATCAACAACGACTTGCACATGTACCATCATGAAACCAACACCCCAGCATTGGCCAGAACATCAAATCTGAATGAAGAACTTGGACAGGTAAGTTGTTCTACATTTTGTTTTCTCAACAGAAAAGAAGCCGCGGCAGCTCACTTGTTTGAGCTGTCGGGTATGTGAGGATTGCACGGGGATTCGAATCATTTCCATGTCCAACACACCAGACAAATATTTTCCAGTCAGTGTAGTAAGTCTGATATTAGGATTACATAAAAAATTCTCGTCTTGTGACAAGATGAATGCATATGATGTATATGTACCACCTTGACGGGGAGTGTTAAGCTATTCTAAATAGAGTTACCGTTAGGATATTGCGTGATAATGTATTCATTATATTGTTTTAGCTTTCCTTTTGACAAGATTTAACATTTAGGCTTGATTCTTTCCCTAATTCGTGGGGTTGATTAGGAGTCTTGTATATATATGTTCATTCCCCTCACATAATTTAGACAAGATTTTCAGTCTCAAGTACATCTTTACTCTTTTTTTCCTCAACAAGCAGAATAGATATGATTTCTTCCAGTGGGATCTTCTTACTTATTCTAAAGTGTCTTCCTTTCAGTGTCTATACATGGGGGGATCCTTTTCATAAAACCAACATTGGTTTAAGTAGCTTTTTGATAGATTAATCCTGCCCTCCAGTATTTTCTCTTTACTGTATTGTTACTGCAATATATAGCGTTTATTGTTTGGAATCATTGTGCTTGATTCCTTTATCCTCTTCCTCCGTCCCCTCCCCAATTTTTTTAATTTATTTTTAAAAAATTTTAAATATAAATAAATCTAATTATTAAGTAGTGTCTTATAAAAGTTGTTATGTAGTCCTGTGTGTAATATTTTTGTCACATTTCTGAGTTGCATTATGCAGTTTTACTTGCTGATTTGAATAGGTTGAATACATCTTCTCAGACAAAACTGGGACTCTTACAAGAAACTTAATGGAGTTCTTCAAGTGCTCAATTAGAGGAGAGGTGTATGGAAATGGTGTGACCGAAATTGAGAAAGGAATAGCAGAGTGCAGGGGAATAAAACTAGAGGTAATACATGTGTTGATTGAATGGAAGTAGTCAAAGGGTGATGATTATAAAAGAATTTCTCTTTCTTCGCAGGAAAATGTCTCACCCAATGCAGTGCGAGAGAGGGGTTTCAATTTTGATGATGCTAGGCTCATGGGAGGAGCTTGGAGGAATGAGCCAAATCCCGATAGCTGCAAGGTAAATCACATTTCTTGACTTGAATCTGTGACAACACAATTTAAGCTGGATAATGTATTCATGATACCAACAGTTATGAAGCTTAGTTTCCTAGAGTTTTGGGCTATGATTTGAGCATCCGAGATTTTAAAAACTGCATAATGTATTCATGATACCAACAGTTATGAAGCTCTATATTCATTTTTGCCGTATAGTTTTAGTGCCAACATTTTCACTAACCAATGTCTGTTTGTTTCCCTTGCGACTTCTGTACATGATTTTTTTTCATAAAGTGGTTTTTATTTGACAAAATGATCTATACACTAGCACTCAGTTGCAAAATTTGCATGGTAGTTTATTATTGGATGTTAGTCATGCTGAATTTTTTGTGTTGATAATCTTTTGGCTTTCAAATTTTGTTCAATTGGTAAAAGAAGGAATATCAAGGGCCTGTTTGTTTTGTAAGAATTAGGTCTTTTGTTCAATTGCAATTAAATTGAGTATTGTTGGTGGCGACACAGCCTGGATGAAGGTCTAGAATTCTATCAGTTACTGGAAGAGTAGTTTATTCATGTTGTATAAATTTCATATCTCTTCTACTAAGCTTGTCTTTTTAAGCACTTAGCTGCTATTTTTTTAATATGCTTATTCATGAATTCGGTAGGTCGAGTGTTGTACTATTGTTAAATTTTTACATTACATGACATGACATGAAGAAATTTTTTTTTAAAAAAATTGGCTATGTAGGAATTCTTCAGATGCCTTGCTATTTGCCATACTGTGCTTCCTGAGGGAGACGAGTTCCCTGAAAAGATCAGATACCAGGCTGCATCACCTGATGAGGCTGCTTTGGTTATTGCTGCAAAGAACTTCGGTTTTTTCTTTTACAGGTTCAGACTTTGTTGTATGTAAACTGTTGTCTCATTTTACCTCAACTTTTATGGGTAATTTGTACTGTAGAGAAGAATGGGTAAAAGCTGTTGTGGTTTATGAAGCAGTCTACGACTGTTTAAATAGAGGGATTGCAATAAAGTCTCTTTGTAGAATCAAGGAATGGTTGGAGGGAATGACAAATAGTAAAGGAAGATCCGAATAAAATATAATCCATGAGATCATGAGATCCTCTGATTCTCCTACATGTCCTGCTATGTAATGGAGATTCTCTAACCAAAATTTCTGTCTTGACTACTGTCTGATGAATAATTGGTTGTCAACTTGTCATGCTCCGCAGTGATCCCTTCACATGACGTTACCTAAGATTTATTCAATCAAGATTAGAGTCCGCCTTTGTCAGCTCTAGTTATGCACAAAGCAATTAAAAATTGTGCAATCAAATTCTTGTGCTTCATGTAAGACACTTGAATGAAATGAGATCACATACTCTGCTTGTGCTTCATATGAGGTTTGGGCAGTCTTCGCCGTAGAAGTGGGTTTTATGAGGATGAGTTGACCAAACTTCTAAGATAATCCATTTTCTTTATAACAAAATTTGTTATATCATTATAAAGGATGTGGTGTTTACTCCGTCTTATCTTCTGAAAGCTGAGTCTGAGTTGAGACTTCACTTTAGAAGCTCAAGTAGAAACTTCATTTCTTATAACCCGTTTAAATATGCACATTGATTCTTGGTTCTGCTACCATTTTTTTTATAGAGCAACTGAGTTTCGAGGTAATTGCAGTTTGAATTGATTCTAATCAGTATTATTCCTTGCCAGACGTACACCTACAATGATATATGTTCGTGAATCTCATGCTGAAAAGATGGACATAATTCAAGATGTTTCGTATGAGATTTTGAATGTGCTTGAGTTTAACAGGTAATTATCTATCTCGTTTTTTGGTACATGGTTTCAAGATTTTAGGTAGCACTTGTAACTTTTGTTCCCTTAATAGTACAAGGAAGCGTCAATCTGTTGTTTGCCGTTATCCAGATGGGAGGCTTGTATTGTACTGTAAGGTAATAGTTTCTTGTGACTTACAAAGTTAAAATTGCATGACTTTGGATACGAAAGTAATATCTCCAGATCTTGCTTTTCACAGGGTGCTGATACTGTAATCTATGAGAGACTAGTTGACGGTTCTAATGATATTAAAACAGTTACTAGGGAGCATTTGGAACAGTTTGGATCTGCTGGACTACGCACATTGTGCCTGGCATACAAAGAATTACATCCTGGTGTTTATGAAAACTGGAACAAGAAGTTCCTTCATGCTAAATCATCACTAAGTGATCGGGAAAAGAAGTTAGATGAGGTGCATTTTTACCTCTGCTCTGGTAGTTTTCATGTGCATATTATTGAACCTTCCTTTTCTTTTCCTCAGCAAATTTTGTGAACATCCTCATTTTTTGTTTCTCAGTAAAACTTTGTGAACATAAATGGATTAGTATGATAATGGGTAGGGTTGGATAGGGTACTATTGTACTCATACACATACTCTCTTGGGCATCGAATTTTATACATGTACCCATTAGGCCATTACCTGGCACTTTAACTATGAAAAATCAATCATAAAAAGCAACATTGCTTAAAAAATAAAAATCCATCAGAAAAGCTATTTAAAGATTTTTAACCTAACTATAAAGAAATTACATATAAAACTGTTTACTAAGTTAAAATAAAACATAAGAACATTAACCCAAAAAATCAACAAATTTGTTGTTTTTGAATTTTTAGAACAATAAATTTCTAGAGCAAAAAATTCTTAAGTTTTTCGTTGGCATTGAATTTTTTCGATATATTATTATAAATATGAATATATTATTGTTGAATGTGCGTATATGGTAGGATCAGTACTAGGCCCCTCTTCCAAACCCATAAGTTTTTCGTTAATTGCCCATACTCATTCACTAAGCGGGTAATTGCCCTACCTATTGTCACTGTGGGATCTCAACACTCTTATGCCTAGCACAATGAAGGTGTTGGGGGCTGCAATAGAGGTCGGCCAAGGTGGCAATGATGGGGGCTACAATTTTCAACATACCTCTCATGTCGAGTTAGACATTTGAAGTGTGGGAAAAAGTGGTTTTCCCAATATCAAATTTAGAACAGGCTCTGATACCATATAAAATAATTTTGCTAGGCTCTCCACCTCAAAAGTTAGCTCAAGGGGTGAGTGAGGATTATCCAAACCTTATAAGGACTTCTATTGTACTATCTCAATACACCTCCTGACACACAACACAATGAAGGTGTTAGAGGCTTCCATGAAGGAATTCCTAGGTGTCCGCAGCAGATATGGCTAGGGTTTTCAGCAGATCAGAAATAAAAAAATAAATGTACTATTACCGTTGTAACTACACTAATTATTCTAATGATCTTTCTTTAATGGCATATTAAAAAACTAGCTAGTCAATAATAATTGGTTGGTGCAGATGTGCATGATTATTTTCACATATTTCACTAAATGAGATAGTATGTTCATACTGATGCCTATGGAGATAATATAGGTGGCAGAACTTATAGAAAATGATCTCATTTTGATTGGTAGCACTGCCATAGAAGACAAGCTTCAAGATGGAGTACCAGCCTGCATAGATACTCTTCAAAGAGCTGGCATAAAAATTTGGGTGCTTACAGGGGACAAGATTGAAACAGCAATCAATATTGCCTATGGTGTGTCTGCATTGAGTGGATGTAGTTTTTCTGTATATTTATGATTGATTTTTGTGCATGATTAATTTTTAGTTGTTACTTATTTTATATTTGTGTTTCCCTTTGCCTGCAGCTTGCAATTTAATAAACAATGAAATGAAGCAATTCATTATCAGTTCAGAAACCGATGCAATTAGAGAAGTTGAAGAAAGGGTAAGCTTTATATTTTATCCAATATGTTTTGCTGATGCAACATTGTTCTTATACTTCTGATTGTTAGTACTATTTTATAATTTCTTTAGGGGGACCAAGTAGAAATTGCGCGATTTATTAGAGAAGAAGTTAAGCAAGAGCTGAAGAAGTGCCTTGAGGAAGTACAAATCTATTTTAGTTCTCTACCTGCACCAAACTTAGCACTTGTAATTGATGGAAAATGTCTAATGTATGCACTGGATCCATGTTTGAGAGTCATGCTACTGAATTTGAGTTTGAATTGCCATTCTGTTGTTTGCTGCCGAGTTTCTCCTTTACAGAAAGCACAGGTAAAATTCATGCATCAATGCCAATGACTATGTTATTTCTGCAAACCTTATTAATATTCTTGGCGTTCTGTAGAGTTTAGGTTAGTCTACAAAGGTAATTCTTAGATCAATTTTATCCTATTTAGAACACGTGCTTGAGTTACTTGTTGAATTTGGGGATGCTTGGCATATAACTCCATGTGCTTACAGGTCACTGCTTTGGTCAAGAATGGTGCACGGAAAATAACACTTGGTATTGGTGATGGAGCCAATGATGTTAGCATGATTCAAGCTGCTCATGTTGGTGTTGGAATAAGTGGGATGGAGGGGATGCAAGCCGTAATGGCTAGTGATTTTGCAATTGCACAGTTTCGTTACCTTGTAGATTTACTTCTTGTTCATGGTCGGTGGTCATATCTTCGAATATGCCAGGTATCTTGTCTTTGTGAACTATACAATTGTTTGCATAGCTTCTTTTTTTGGTTGTAGCATCCTTGAATTGAAACATTTTTATTGCAGGTGGTAACATACTTCTTTTACAAGAATCTCACTTTCACTCTTACTCAGTTTTGGTTTAACTTCCAAACTGGGTTTTCTGGCCAGAGATTCTATGATGATTGGTTTCAGTCATTGTATAATGTTATATTCACTGCGCTTCCTGTGATTATGGTTGGCCTATATGACAAGGTATCACATTCTGTCCGATTATCTGGATCTGTGGGGGGAAAGATGGTTTTTCCCCCCTGCAGAAACACATCATTTACTTACCTGCATTGCTTTTTGTCTTCACTAGTTACAGTAGATGTTTTATTTCAGATGATTATGTGTTTCTGATTATTTTACTTGTACCTTTGCAAGGATGTTAGTGCATCACTATCCATGAAGTATCCTGAACTATACATGGAGGGAATAAGAAATGCCTTTTTCAAATGGAGAGTTGTAGCTATAAGGGCCTTTCTTTCTGTTTACCAGTCTCTAATATTCTTCTATTTTGTGAGTTCTTCAAATTTAAGTGCTAAAAATTCAGAAGGCAAGATATTTGGACTCTGGGATGTTAGTACTATGGCCTTCACATGTGTTGTAATAACTGTTAACTTCCGACTTCTGATGAATTGTAATTCAATCACAAGGTGGCACTATATTAGTGTTGGTGGAAGTATATTAGGATGGTTTGTTTTTGTCTTCATATATTCATGGATCAGAACTCTCTATGATCGACAGGTAAATTTTCTCTCTCTATCAGAGAATATACTTTGGTATTTTCCTTATTATCCTTTGGGCTCAATTAACTCGAATTCTATTACATTTTACCTGCAGGAGAATGTGTATTTTGTCATATATGTCTTGATGAGTACACCATATTTCTACATTATGCTACTTCTTGTCCCTGTTGCGGCACTTTTTTGTGACTTTCTTTACCTAGGGTAAGGTTCAAAATTGAAGAACTCTTGACTCATTTTTGTTTTGCTTGTTTATATGGAGATTTTATTAGGCTGTTGGGTTACATTAATCTAGTTCTGGAACACTTGATCATGATGCACAAGAATGAATCACTTTTGCGTGGACATTTCAAATTCCCATTTACATGAAGCCTTCTATTAAAATATCCTAGTTGGGGGTCACCTTTTGGAAGCCAACCTGTTACAAAAGCTAAAGGATCCTAGTTCTTATGCTCAAGAACTAGTCAATTTTTCTATGGTGATTAATTGATGATAACACTGTTGTATTCTGATCCTTTGTGGTAATTGTGTTATGTTGCACCTTTTAGAGGTGACAGCCAATATATTTTATGGATGTGACACACGTGCCAATTAAATGATAAACTTATGTTGGTTGCATATATGGTAGCAACACAAACAGCTTGGGAGGGTCAAACAAATATTTTTTTTTATATATTTTGTAATATTTCTCTGTTTATTCAGTTTAGTTCATCTTGTTGCAGGGTTCAGAGATGGTTCTTTCCATATGATTATCAAATTATTCAAGAACTGCATAGACATGAGAATGATGATTCCGGCAGGGCCCAACGGCTAGAGATATGGAACCAGTCTCCACCTGAGGAAACAGCCCTTGAAATATCTGAACTCCCACGTGCGATATCAAAGAACACCGGGTTTGCTTTTGATTCACCTGGTTATGAGTCATTTTTTGCTACACAGCTTGGTGTACATACGTCTCAAAATGCCTGGGATGTCGCAAAACGTGCTAGCGTGAGATCCAAGGAGGATATTGAATAAAAAGAATAATTTGGGTTGATGGTTGTACATTTACTTTCGTTTTAGTCGTAAGTTTGAGATTCGGCTGTAGGAGATTTGTAAAATTAGAATGAGCCATATCAAATGTTGGTCATTTTCATTTAGGTAAATATTATTCATTTAGGCATACTATGTGTTTCTTTTCCCACGACAGTTTACAGCGAGGTTTCAAGAATTATCACAAATGTATACTCCACAAATGTATAGAGGTTATGATTTATGAATTTGTTTCAGTCAATTTCAATGCACTTTCTTTTGTAATTTTTCAAGTTTGGATACACAGTCAGATTATCGAAGTAAAAAATGCAGCATTTATAGAAGGAAAATCATTACACAACAAATATTAGTATCTAGTGCAGGATAGTAAGGGAGATTAAGTTTAATGACTAAGATGCAAATGGGTGTTTTATTGAAGCTTGAACACTGATTTCATCTTTAGTGTTAGTATTTTTATCAGTTAAATAAAATTTTTGTTCCAATAAATATAGTGAAGTTTGATTTTAGTCCCTAAAAATCAAACATGAGGTTTTCATCCTCAAAAAAAAAAATAGTTTCGTTTTCTGTCCCTAATAGACGTAATATTGATATACAGAGGTTTGATATATTAGATGAACATATTATGAACATATATGCATAAAAGTCTGTCATGTGTCCCTAGTGACCCAAAAATATCTCGCTCAAGTTTTAGAACTCGAATTGGAGGAATACCAAAATGAAGGAGCTCTAGAACTCGAACTGGTCCCTTAAATTATCAATGTTGAATAATTTGGATCCTTAAATTACAAATATTATGATATTTTAGTCTCTAATGAGACCTAAATTGTCTAAGGTTTGTGACTAAAACCAAACTGTATAATATTTGTAACCAGAGCAACTAAAATGAAACCAAAAAAAAAAAAAAACAAGAAACCAAGTGAAACTTAAAATTAACTAAAGAGATCGAAAATGTAATTTAGTTTATTCATTTTAACTAATTTTGTGCTATATCTTTGGTATCCTCCTCTACGTACACTCTCAAAACTATCTTTCTCAAGGTCTATAACATGCTTAATGTATTCAACTTTCTTATCATGCTGAAATTTTACAACATCTCCAACTATCACATCATCTTGAGCACGCCTGAGTTCATTATACCGAACCACTTGATGTACATATTTAATCGGCTAGTTGCATCCGGTTGACAACCATGCCTAGTAGGTACAGCACTAGATATAAATTCAAAATAGAAACAATATATAATGCAATGTTCTATATATAATGCTAAATTTTGTTTTTTTTGGTAATGAATTAAATTACTTATTATAATACTACTACATGAAGATGACCTTTGATATGCATTTGTACTTTGGAATCCGTAGAAAACAGTAATGATTATAGTCTTACATAAACAAAAATTGAAAAAATAAATCAAAGGGTAAAATTGAAATATTGATAAATTTAAAAAAAAAAAAAAAAGAATAATTGTAATACATTTTTGCTTATATTTAGAAGTTTCAATTTTTTTTTTTAGCTTATATATAAGACCAGAGAGAGTATTTCTATTTCTGTGCAATATAAATCTCATTTAGCATAATCATCCATTTATCTTGTGTTGGCCTGATTCTTGCAGGAAACAGAGTGTGCTCGATCTAATTGAATCATTCATAAGCCATGGACAGAACATGAGCTATGGAGAGCTGAGGAGCCATGGAGCTTTTCTTTTTTTAACGTAAGCCTTAGAGTATATGGAAAACGACGAATTGCTATCAGTTACCAATCAAGGAATTAAAATAAGTGTATGATTGTTGCTAAAGAATTTTTGGAGAACAACGAATTGCTACCAGTTACAAGTGAAGAAATTAAAATAAGTAGATGATGTTACTAAGTACCATTGGAGTGTATTAAAAGATTGTATCAGAATGTGTGGCCGTAGCATTTCTCTTAAAGGTAATGTTTCACATTCTTTAGTGACCTTGTTATGCCTGTTAACAAGAGGAGTTAAACACATGGATGAGGTTAGAGGATGTGGAATAGAAGCTTATATGCTAAGAGCACGAGACTAATATGTCGAGCAAATAAAAGTTACGATTAGGATAATGTACAGCCTAAAAGATAACGCACTGCAACTAAAGTTGTCAATTTTAGTATTCAAAATACAGTCAAAATTATATACATAAGTGCAAAAAAAACATCCAAAGAAAAAAAAAACCAAGTCAACAGATTTGAATCTTAGCTTACAAGGAAGAGGACGGTATGAAGATTCAAATTTATATTAAAAAAAAAAAAGTTTTTATAAGCACAAAAATACTTTTTTCTTTCTTTCCAAAATTTCATGAAAAATTATTATATAAATTTCTCCACAAATTCTTAAGAAATGAAAGAGTGATATTTCATAGGTGCGCTAAATGAATACAACTATTTATCTTTTCTTTAAAAATTATAAAATAAACAACCACCTTAATTCCCTATTTAAGGAGTCTCGAAGCAACAGTCTCCACCAACCCAACCTATGATATGATACCATAATATTTATCACTGAATTATGTAAAAATCAACACCTGCATTTGTCACCACTCACAATCTTAAATGAACATGATGGTCACAACTCAAAAATCTGCTCTCTAACTTGAGATTTAGTTAAAAGAAAAAAAATTACAGCACAAAGATATACCATGTTATTGCTGCTTCCTCCTATCAAAAATATACAATACCAATTGTGTCAATTCTATTGGTTTCTTTTCCAAATAAGACAGCAGCAGCAGCAGCAGCAGCAGCAGCAGCAGAAGACAAACTCCAAAAAGAAAGAATTATGTTGTTGATGATGATGATGATGATGATGATGATGATGATAACCCTCCACCACTTAAACAGTGAAACTCCTCTTTTCTTAAAAGACAAATCTACAGTAACAGCAGAAAGAAGTGTAACTACATACAAAGAGATATATGAAGTTACAAAAAATAATCCGGTGTCTTTCGTGTAGTGTCAGGCTCAATTTGCCTCGGAGCTGGATCAAACTGCAGAAAATTCTGATCCATATTTTCCCCAATTTCCAGAATGGCAGCCATATTCCCACATCGGTAGCAGTAATTTGGAGCACTAAAAACAGTCACCACATTCTTCTCCTAAAAGAGTATTCGAAAGAACAGTCAATACATAGATAGTCATAGGTATCCTTGAAATTAATCAAAATGCTAGGTCAGTCACCTGGCACCAATTGTATCCTTCCATCACAAGCTGGTGAGCTCTAGATATCAGCGAGAGACCATTTGTATGATTGAACTGAGCAGCTATATCCTGTCCGAATGTATAACCAGCGCCACGTGGAGATATTCCCCAACCACAACGATCATCGGGATCAGACCACAAGAGATCACACATCGGTCCTTCATGTGGAACCTATATTGCACAAGCACAGTTGTCACTTGTCAGGCAATATATCAAGTTAACCTCTAAAACAAATATTTAATCATTGATTCAAGTTTCAACCAAAATGAAACAAAAATGCATACACCTTTCTAAATCATAAGATGAAATGAAAGACCTCGAAAGTATTTACAAAATACAATAAAGATTCGCAAGTTGCAATATCAAATGAAATACATTACTGTTCATACCATACATTAGAGGGTAAAAAGATCTTTAACTCGAGCATGCTTAACATATAAATGTTCTTAGTATTAAAGAAATTGCAATTGTAAGGTCTTGCCAATTACAATAGCCATTTAATAACACACAAACCTCCTGTATGCGATCCAAGGCGCGGATATTATCCAGTGTATCCAAAGATGGCGAGAGACCTCCATGCAAACAGAAAATCTGCAATAAAAAGGATGTTAGACACTGGTATAAAGAAGTCAAAGGAACATTTTTAACATATTTAGGCTCATACCTGACTCTCAATGAGTGCAGTCAAAGGTAAATAATCAAACAAGTCGGTAAAGAATTTCCAGACATTGGCATTTCCATATTTTCTCAAGCATTCATCGTAGAAGCCATACCTGAAAGCAGGTGAAGAATATGGTTGAAATGGTAAGAAAACAAATAAACTACTTTCAATACAAAACTCCTTTTATGTTTCTTATGTTCGGAGATTAAGTTTTTATCTTTTTCAAATTTATATCCTCCCAAACAAATAATTAATTGGCATTAAAAAACAAGCATAAACCACATAATTCGCGTTTACACAATAGCACATTCACTCAGATATGCATCTCAAGTTAGATATAATGTTTCACTTATGCACCACATGGTGCCGTTGGAGTATATTCCCTCCGGTTCTATATATAAGCAAATTTTAACTTTTTAGATACATTGAAAAAGTAATGTATCTAGCCTATATTATTGACCAAATACATTACTTTTTCAATGAATCTAAAAAGTTAAAATTTGCTTATATATAGAACCGGAGGGAGTAATTAATATCGATTTACCACACACTTCATAACTCTTTCTCTAAAGTTGTAGAAAATAACTAAAACACTATCAACAGCCTCACCGAGAATAATGAGAAAGATATAGAAAAATAAGAATGTCACAAGATGATTAGAAAAATCAAGTAGTTGCTCCTAACCTAACACCCTATTGAACTTTAACGTGAGATAGATGGAGCAAACAGGCAATGTTCTATAACATAAACCCAATGAATAGAGAAAATGGAGATCCTCGTCATTAGCCTATTCTTAAACTTTAAGCAGGAATTTTAATGAAACTTCGGCTGAAACATGATAATATTTACATACGCAAATAACAATTAGTAATTCAAGAAGAAAGCGTTCTTACACTTGAGTAATTTGACGGCTCTCATGATTTCCCCTGAGAATTGTAATTCTATCTCTATAACGAACTTTCAGTGCCACCAAAAGTGAAACAGTCTCCACTGAATAGTACCCACGATCTGCATATAAATTTAGCCAGCATTATTAGGGGATTGTACTAGTTCCCACAGATGCAAAGAATCTAATCTGAACATAATTAAAAGAAATATATGCTGATAAAAGGATGGTTATGGCCAAAGTTGGCACCTTGTTACATCTGAATCTAGTAACCCTCTCAGATAATTAAGTTGTCAAGCCTCATAACATAAACTTCCCTCAAAACACATTATAGTAACATTAAATTTTGATGCTTCAATAGAAACAGAAAAATCATTTATGTCATTATGGCATTTATATATCAGCAAATCCCGTCAAAGTATAGACACTTTGACAAATGATATTAGAGAACTATACTCCACACTAAGAATTATACTATAAAATCCAATCATACAAGTTTCAAGTTCATTGTCCATTAAGAGTTCAATGAACAATGTTTCCCTTCTGTCATCACCCATCACTATTAAAGTACACAAACATAAAATACTAAGAAAATCACAACTAGCAAGATCATTTTACGTTTATCAATTTTTTTAGCTCAAACTTATAACTCCACATTTCTTAATTGTGTTGCACACCTGCACCACCCTACCCCCCTACGATGTGATAGTAACCACACCCCCGTAACATGATCTTCATTTCCAATTCCAAACCAAAAAATCTATCATACATGGGTAACGAACAAGGAAAGTAAGAAAAGGCAAGTTTAGGCAAACAATTCTCCTCAAACAAATGGCAAATAACTAAAACCAGGAGCTGAAAAAAGTGAGGCTATTATAGATTTCAACAGTGACCAAACAGTGGCCAACCAAAGAAATGATCAAGATTTTTTCACGCAACGAATAAGACAACCATAAAACACACTGCCCGAATTATTTTTATCTAAACATGATCACAAAATAGCCTTCGTAAGTTGATATCGACCCAAACTAGCTAACATATCATCGGATTCTAAAAGAAACATGCTCACAGTAAACATGAGGATTTAAACAATCACTCACCAATAAGTCAAACAAATGTAACAATCTAAAAAGAGCAGTTTCCATTTTTCAGAAAACATCATAAACAAAACTATTTCCAAAAAAGGCTCCAACATATATAATAGGCAATTATTGCAAAACATAAAATCAAAACAAAAAACTACCAAAATTCAACACCACACAATCATCAAAAACCAATAAAACATTCGCAATTACAACACACCACCAATAATTCATCTCAACAACAAAAAATTACCAAAACCAAAAATCAAACCCTATGTACATCAAATTCATCTCATAAAACCAAAAATTCCAAAAAAATGAAACGCCATATACATCAAATTCAGCTCATATAACCAAAATCTATAAAATCAATAAAAATAATTACATCTAAAAAAAGATAATTTAAAGATTTGAACAAGAAAAACTAACCTACATAATCTCCCATAAAGAGATAATTAGTATCAGGAGCATTTCCACCAATCCGAAAAAGCTCTAGCAGATCGTAAAATTGACCATGAATATCACCACAAACCGTAACCGGACACTTCACCGGTTGAACGTTCCATTCTTCAACAAGAATCGCTCTCGCCTGTTCGCAAAGCGCCTTCACATCCGCCTCCGGTAAAGGCTTACAGTCCATCAGATGCTCGATCTGCCGATCCAGATCCGCGTGAGAAGGCATCGTGAAAAAATCTTCAGATCCAGAAACTGATTCTAAATCGATGCTTTGAACAGATCGAAAAGGGAAGAAACAATCGGTAAAGGTTTCAAGCCGACCGGAGAATAGTCGGCGACGGTGACCGGAGAATCGTTGAAGTTCCGAGGCGAAACGCGGAGAACGAAACGATGCGTTTCGGAAAGGGTTTGTTTATATTATTGGTTCTTCTGTTGTTAATCATTTCATTTTTTTTGGTCTCTGAGTTTTTTGTTTTTTTTCTCTTTGAATTGAATCTCGCAGTTTTTTTCTGGTAAAAAGAATGAAAAAAATAATAATAAGAGAGATAAGAAAAATTCAAAAGAGAAAATAATTTTTTAATATTTTGTTTTTTTATGTTGGTTTTTTTGTTATTTTAATTTTAAATTGATTTATTTAATTTGTGAATGAGAGAAAAGAAGAGGGAAGTTGCCGCGAAGGTGGGGGAACCAGCCAGAAAGAAGTAACAAATTGAAAGCCAAATGAAATTCAAACTCAAATTAAGGCTTTGTTTGGATGACAAAAGAAAGTGAGAGGAAAGAAAGTGAAAGGAATGATTGTCAAAGGAAAAAAAATAAAAAGAAAGTGAGTGGAAAGTGAGATGATTATTTGGTTGTTTGGTATGAGTGAAAGTGGAAAGAAAGTTAAAGGAAAGAAAGATATGTAAATTTAAAATGACAAATATACCCATAATGTTTAAGAAAAAACAAATATTAATTGATGTAGTTATTTTAATCTTTAGGGGTTATATATGTCATTTCATGCAAAATACATGTGTCCTCCCACTTTACTTCCACTTTTGGGGGGATTGGTTTTTGAGTGGGCCCCACTTAAAAACTTTCTTTCCTCTCCTTTTTAATGACCAACCAAACAGTGGAAAATAGAATATTCTTCAACCTTTCTCTTCTTCCCCTTTCTTTCCTTCTAATTTCCCTAGAACCAAACATAGTGTAAATAATTGGATTGCCTCTCTTTTTGAATATCTAAAGTCTAAACTATTATTAGGATTTTTTTATATATACTACTTGCAGTTATTTATACATTAATTTTTTCTTATTTTATATAAAATTAAACTAAACTTAATTCATCAATCCTCTAAGTTTAGCTCAATTAGTAGGACATTGCATTATATATACAGTGGACTAGACTTTAAATGATGAAATTTCTAACCACTAGTCTACTTAACCAAAAAAAAAACTAAACTCATCATTAATTAAAGATATAGCATCACAAGTGAACAACAAATCAAACATTATGTTCTGAATCGGCTAAACTCGTTCAACATACATCAATGTTCATCATAATTCGATAGGAATAATCATATGGCATAACGACCACATTATCAAGTCATGAGCACGGATAGAGGCCAAAACGCCCCCAATATCCAAACGTGTTCCTCAAAATAAAGGATAATCCAAATGTTATATGTGGTTGATCCTCTACATATGGAGGCCAAAATGCCCCCATTATCCAAATGTGTTACAAATCATTTCTGAATAACCAGTTTACATTCGAAGATTAGTCATATATAGAGTTGTTCTGACTAAATTATAGAGTATTATTGCATTACTTTGTCTTCTAGTAATTTTATCAACGAGATTGGACCCAACATTCAAATAAGAAAATACAATATTAATGATAAAATTAAAAAGGAGGTATTTTTTGTTAAGACTTTAATTACTTCGCAGTCAAACTCTTAGTGCCCCTTTCTTTAAGAACGAGAGGGTTAAAACCTGGAAAGAAAAAAAAAACCAAAAGGAGGTAAATTAGGTAGTGTTTTATTAAAGAGCATTGCTATTTAGTAAAAAATATTTACATAATAAAGAGAATAATCCACAAAAATAGGAAAGTTGACCAATAAAAAAATGGATAATCATACATAGGAGGGAGAGTAAATATAATTTGTAAGTATTAAATATTGCAACATAAGATTCTTCTATTTCTTGCATCAAAAAAGTCTTACTAAAACTATCCACTACAAGTCTACCACATTACGCTTTCTTGTTTTTTTTCTTTTTGGTACAATAGAGGGGCAAAGCCCCACGCTTTCTTGTTATTATCATTAAAACAAATAATTAATTGTAACCATTTAATCCTAGTTGTTTGATTTACTTTTTCCACATGTCACTCAAATGTGCAATCAAAAGGAATAAAAGGAGCTAAGGAAAATGGATCAAAAAATGGAGAGAATCAACTTGATAAAGTAACTATTTTGGTCAGGATAAAATTATTATTGTGATCTCTATATATGACACATGTCAATTTTCACCTTTTTGTCTACGGAGGGTTCTTCCACATTACATTTCAATTTGTCGAGAGGTGGTTTCTTCCAATTATTCACGCCTGCTAGAGTTTTTGGTGGTGATTCTTTCATATTTGCCCATTAACTTGGTTAGTAAACATGAGATTAGTATATAAATATATATATATTGAAATTTTGTTCTTAGGCAGGACAGATGTCGTACACAATGTCTAGGACAATGTGTCTGTAGTCCAGATGTCTCAGACAATTGGTTCGACAATCGGTTATGAGGATCACAGATATTATAGCAGTTCTGAAGTAAATAAAAGCAATAAAGAACACCAGTAATTGTTAACCCAGTTCGGCGCAAACCAGCCCTACTCTGGGGGATACCAATCTAGAAAGTGAACACTACTAATCTGAATTAATACTTAGTCTTACAACCATACCAAAAACCCTATTGGCATGTATGCCTTTTCTTAATCCTAGCAATCTTCTACTCAAGGGCTAACTCCCCCTGAATATGAGAACCTACCCAACTCCCTCTAATCACTAATCCCAAGTGATGACAACTTTAAACTACAAAGTTTAAAGACTTAGTTGAATGACAACATTCAACAACAAAGCTACAAAGTATCAAAACCAATACTAAGAGCCATAAAGCTGCAAAGTATCAAACAACGATACTAAGAGCCATTAATGCTTTGCACAGTAGGCACAAAGCTTTGAACTCACAATCTTCAGTTCTTGTGGGTTGAGTTTTAAGCTCTATGTTGAGTTCTATTTATAGGCGTGAAATCTTCAGATCGTCTTCAGTCTTTCAGATGCACTACAATTAAGAGTTAGTTTTAAAACAAACTTGTTTAAAAACAAACTCCAAAAGATAAAGAAATTAATCTTTATCCACAAATTAAATATGAATCCTAATCGTATCTAACACTTAAGATTAATAACAAACTTTATCATTAATCATAATCTCAGCTTGTTACTTAAAGATTCGCACTTCATTCAAATACAAACAAACACGCGTGCTTAATGGATAAGCATTATCTTTTAAGCTGAACTGGGTTCAGATGTCCTACCCACATGTCTTGGGACATCTTGTTCGACATGTTGCTTTACATGCTCTGAACCCAGTGACAAGATGTCTAGGACATCTTGTTCAACATGTTGCATCTGCACATCTTCAATATGCACAAGTGGTTTAGACTTAATTACTTTAGCATTGGTGCTTCAGTTAAGTCACTCTGACCAAGTTGTTTTAGCCTTATGATGCAGCCAATCTTAGAAGAACTACAATCTCCCCATTTGGCAAATTATGGCTAAAACAACCACAAACCACTTTGTTGAGTGTGCACTCTTCAATCTTCAATCTTAAAATTCTTCAATCTTCAAATTGATCTATGTTGATGCAATCTTCTGTTCTGAGATCTTTAGGTCTTTAAGGTCTTTGATCTTCAGAAACTTGTGTGTCTTCAATTTTCAAGACTTCTTCAATCTTGACTGTGTGATGAACCTATTCTAGTATGAGACAGTCTTAGTCTTGTCTTCATATGATCCATTACAATAAATTTTCTAAGTCTAGAGATGAGATACCTAGTGACTTAGTGAACCAAAGTCTTGAGTTGCAGCGGAAAGTACTTAATCAGAGTGATCAAGACTTACTAGACCTTTCATAGGTTCAAATTGAGCATTTAAATTATGCTCTGGACACACCTATTTTAGCATAGCCTTTTAGTTTTTAATTTTTTAAAGCTTGCCATATTCATCCGTAAAGCAAGAGAGTGATTCTACTTGCCAAAAAGTTGTTCTAAGCATCAATTATTTCTCCCCCATTTTACCATAATTTGACAAAGGTTAAAGGAAAATACTTCATTGATTAAAAGAAAGAAAACAGCTTACAAAAGTGCACACTTAGTGCCGGATGTCAAAGTCTCCAATGTCTAGGACATTTGGTAGGCCACAATACTTACAAGAGACAGATAGTGTTGAATTGTTGTCTTGTTTCTGTCTCGTGTTGGAGGCGTGCTTTAGATTTTCTGATGGTTGCACGCCCTTTTTGGTCTGTAGTGATCTACAGACCTTCATGAATGCAGACGCCTAATGCACTCCTCAATCGTTCAAATCGGACTGCATCAAGAGGTTTTGTGAAGATATCTGCCAGTTGATCTTCTGTGGCTATGTGTTCTAGAGTGACTACTTTCTTTTCAACAAGTTCTCTGATGAAGTGGTGGCGAATATCAATGTGCTTTGTTCTACTGTGTTGAACCGGATTTTTTGATATGTTGATGGCACTAACGTTGTCGCAGAATAATGTCATGACATCTTGTTGGACATTGTATTCTGTCAACATTTGTTTCATCCATAGTAGCTGTGAACACCCACTTCCTGCAGCTATGTATTCAGCTTCAGTAGTGGATAGTGACACACAGTTTTGCTTCTTGATGATCCATGAGATGAGATTCTCACCAAAGAAAAAACATCCTCCTGAGGTACTTTTTCTGTCATCAGCACTTCTAGCCCAATCTGCATCACAATATCCAATGAGAGTAGGACTTGCATTGTATGAGTAGAGCATTCCATGACTACATGTACCACTGACATATTTGATGATTCTCTTCACTTGTAGTAGGTGACTTGTCTTTGGATTTGCTTGATATCGAGCACATACTCCTACTGCAAAAGCTATGTCTGGTCTACTTGCAGTTAGATATAGAAGACTCCATATCATACTTCTATAGAGACATTGATCTACATCAACTCCATTTTCATCTTTACTCAATTTGATGTGAGTAGCAGCTTGAGTTCTTTTGTGTGTGGCATTCTCTAGTCCAAACTTCTTCTGAAGACAGTGATATGAAGACAGTGTCTTCTGACTGTTTGACTTGAAGACCAAGGAAGTAGGTTAGTTCCCCTACTAGACTCATCTCAAACTCAGACCTCATATGTTGAACAAATTGTTCCACCATCTGGTCTGACGTGCCTCCAAAGACTATGTCATCCACATAGATTTGGGCAATCATAATCTCATTGAGATTCTTCTTCACAAACAATGTCTGATCTATACCTCCTCTGACGTACCCATATTTGATCAAAAACTCAGTTAATCTTTCATACCATGCTCTTGGTGCATGTTTTAGTCCATACAGAGCCTTTTTCAATTTGTAAACGTGTTCTGGGAAGCTGGAGTCTACAAATCCTTTTGGTTGCTCTACGTATACTTCTTCATGTAGATATCCATTTAGAAAGGCGCTTTTAACATCCATTTGATGAAGTTTGAACCTCATTGTGCACGAGATGCTCAGAAGTAGTCTTATAGATTCAAGTCTAGCCACTGGTGCAAATGTTTCATCAAAGTCCACTCCTTCTACTTGTGTGTACCCTTGAGCAACTAGACGAGCTTTGTGTAACAACCCGTTTTTCAAAGGCCAGAAAAGGCATTTTTTTTTGTACACATCAGAGTTACGCATAAAAGATTTTAAATGAGCCAGCATTCAAATATACAAAAGAACTCATTACCAGAAGGTGCTTCGACAAGCAAAGTGTATCACTGAATAATTACAATCCAAGTCTAAGTATTCAAATACTTACAACAACACAAGTTAGAATCCTATGCCTAAACCCAAAAAGCACGGTGTACAACCCACACCGGCGCATAGTCTAACTAAGCCACAGCTCCAACATCTCAATGGGGCCTGGAACAGCCACTGTCGTCACCACGACCTAACCCATCATCTGGGTGGGATGAGCCCGCAAATGAAAGAAAGGGTCACCACAAAATATATAGTATGTATATATATAACCGGTGCGAAAGATTGTACACATAACAATAATTCCACGAACACGAGAGAAAGCTCTTAACCACCAAAGCAATTCCCACCAACGGGTTTATATATATAATGCACACCAAGCCTAATGCAGACTTCTACAATGCGTGGTACTAACCCTAGCTACCACAATGCATGAGTTCCGGAACTGTAGGTCCAACCCCTATTAAAACACCAACGAAATCACAAGGTT
Source organism: Trifolium repens (assembly GCA_030408175.1). Classification (NCBI taxonomy): domain Eukaryota; kingdom Viridiplantae; phylum Streptophyta; class Magnoliopsida; order Fabales; family Fabaceae; genus Trifolium; species Trifolium repens. The sequence continues at coordinate 30,322,838 of CP125845.1, read as the reverse complement.
AAGGTGGATCCACTCCCGCGATCACACCCCATGGTCCACTCCCGCAACCATGTATCGACTCAACAAAATCACAAAGGATTAAGGTGGATCCACTCCCGCAATCACACCCCATGGTCCACTCCCGCAACCATGTATTGAACTCAACACAACCCTATAAGAATCAGGTGGGTCCACTCCCGCCACTACGCACTAACAATGCATGAGCATACGATTCCCCATGTATACTAATGCAATAAATACATACCTCCCTAGCATATGTAAACCATCCCAACAACATACATACATATCCAATCATATGTAACAAACCACAACAAACATACATACATTTCCAATCATATGTATTCACCCACATGTTCATACATACATTCTCATGATCATATGTAAACAGCGCAAGTATTGTAAACACTTTCTCATCACGAGAATACATAACACATACATGCCAAACACACAAACACGCATCACCGAAAATAATCAAGCATGTTATTAACCAGTGAAAAAGACGGAAATAAAGTGATGCCCTTACCTCGGCAAGCTTCCGTTAACTAAAACTCGTCCAAACAACACAACGCGCTTCCTAAGACAAACAGCGTATTATCAATATATTGTTTTCCAACCAATAGTATTGAAATTAAACCGAAAACCCCAAAAACCTAAAGGTTCCTAAGGAAAAATCCCTCTTTCGGATACCATACCGAAAACTACCGTATTGATCAACCACCATGAGTTATCTGTACTATTTTTAGGACCCAAAACAATTGTCAAAAGTCTTAAATAATTTGAAATGCAAAATGGCCGTTTTCTTGCGTTACAAGTTACGCACTTTCCGAGTACCCAAAAAACTCGTTTCCAATCCCCGCCACTTCCATAAATTAATAAAAAGGGATTAGAAAGTTAAAAACCAAGTTTAGAGATCAGAATCCAAAATTTCAACTCCCAGAGCTTGCCCTGGCGAGTTGGTGGCGAGTGAAGGCAGTGAGGACAGGTCTAGCTCGCTCTGGAGCTCGCCCTGGCGTGTTGTCATGACCTGTGACACTCGCCCTGGCGAGTAAACACTCGCCCGGCGAGTTGCACCTGTCATGACAGCAAAAGACAGCAACTCACACCACCTTTTTCCCCAACCAAACCTAGTTTGATTCTATTAGTTCCCAACATCTTTTCAAGGCACAAAAGCAAACCATTTTCATAAGCAAGCAACACATCTCCGAAAGCATGTTGGTTGCTTCGAGTGCAAGTTATTTGATTTTCATTTCCAAAATCAAAACCAAACCCAAGCACAAGTTTTATTACGGGCCTTAACCGACTTGAAATCATTTTCAAACATGTTTTCTAGGCGAAAAACAACACCACAAGTCACAAGAGTTTTAAACCACTTGGACCCCAAAATACCACACAAAACACTTAGTAAATATTTTCATAAACTCCAAAATATTTTTCATCGGATTTTCTAAAACAAAACCATACAACACATTTCCCTTTTGCCCAAAGGTTCAAAGACAACGTTTCTTTTCAAAACCTTACAACTTAACCACATGTTATTGATCAATACATAACCAACTCAAAACCCTAACTTTTCTCATGAGATTTTTCACCAACTCATGGAAAACAAAAACAACAAAGCCTAGCACATGCTTCTCTAAACCTCATGAACAACATTCATGAAACAAAAACCATGTAAAGTAACATTTCCCAACAAACCCTCATGAGAACATAAACCCAAAAACTCCTAAACTCTATAAGTCTACCAACCTAGGAGATGAGAAGAAAGGGTTACCTTTAGAAAGTGATTCTCTACAACTTTCCTCTAAGCTTCCAAGCTTGAAATGGAGTGAAATGGTGAAGAATGGAAAATTTGTGATGATTAGAAAGAAAGTAATGGAGTTCACGTGGAAGAGAGAAAGAAAAGAGAGATTTGTGATGTTTTTCTAAGTGACCAAAGTCATCAAACCTCCTTACTATGACAAAGGCTCTTGATAGCCAATCCACCCTTGGATCAAAGTCAAAAGTCCAAGCTTAAACCCTAGCCATTGGATCAATTTGCTTTATGGATAATCACAAGATTTAATCCAATCTCCCATAACAAGTCACGTACTCAGCTCTCGCGCAACGCGACGAACGTAAATCGCAAAAACAGAAAACCTACGGAAAGAACGTCTAACGTTTTTCCATTCCAAAACTTATCGCCGGATCTTTTTCCGCGACTGTAATTTTCTTCCACACCTTAGAAAATTAATCTCAAGACATATCCTAACTCACGCAGATATATGAAACTTCCATCTGAAACCTCACTTAAAACAGACGCAGTAAAATTTTACAACAACGGGTAAAATCCTACTCGTTTTTTTTCCAAAAACAAGAATAATCCAAAACTCGTTATTCTAAATCCACAGAAATCTCCTCATACTTAAAAGAGGATCACGACCCGAAAGTCTGTGCCTTTCCAGCGCACGAGCACAAAACAGGCTCCGTTTCAGCAAAAATCTCATTAATGCGACGATACTCACACAAACCGCTTCTACTAAAAACCCTAAAACTTAGCCGACGCTAAAGTTCCTTAGGAAAACCGCACAGTAAAATCTTGGGTCTTACACTTTGTTTCTTGTAACATTTCCATTCTCATCTGACTTGTTCTTGAACACCCATTTGGTACCTATCACATTGATTTCTTCAGGTCTGGGAACTAGTTCCCATACTTGATTCCTAGTGAATTGTTCCAATTCTTCTTGCATGGCATTGATCCAAAATTCGTCACTTAGAGCCTCTTTGATATTTTTAGGTTCAATTGAGGATATGAAGCATGAGTTAGCAATTTGATCTCTGGATCTGGTGGTGACTCCTTCATTTGGATTCCCTATGATGTTGTCAACTGGATGCATCTTCAGAAATCTTGTGGAAGATCTCTTGAACCTAGGAGATATAGTACTTGATTCATTAGTTGCTATGTCTGGCATGTTGTCCGGGACATTTGGTTGATCACTTTGTGGCTGAAGAGAGTTTTTTTCTTCTTCTTCTTCTTCTTCTACAGTGAGTGGTTCTTCTGGAGTATCATTAAACACAACATTGATGGATTCCATGATTGTCTTGGTGTGTTTGTTGTATACTCTGTATGCTCTACTGTTTGCTGAATATCCCATGAAGATGGCTTCATCACTCTTGGGATCCAATTTTCTTCCCTGCTCTCGATCAACTAGGACATATCACACAGTTCCAAATACATGGAAGTACTTGATTGTTGGCTTTATTCCTTTCCATAGTTCATACTGAGTTTCTTTTGTCCCTTTTTTTATAGTCACCCTGTTGTGAATGTGACATGCTGTGTGCATAGCTTCAGCCCAGAAGTGATAAGGTAGTTTTTGTGCGTGTAGCATGGCTCTAGTGCATTCTTGCAAGGTTCTATTTTTGCTTTCTACCACTCCGTTTTGTTGTGGTGTGATAGGAGCTGAGAACTCTTGTTCAACGCCTTTGGTAGCACAGAATTCAGAAAATTTTGAGTTTTCAAATTCCTTTCCATGATCACTTCTTATTCTGATTACCTCACTCCCTTGTTCTTTTTCAATGAGATAGCACAACTCTTTAAACACATCAAAAGCATCAGATTTTTCTCTGATAAATCTGACCCATGTGTATCTTGAGTAGTCATCCACGCATACTAGAACATATCTTTTGCCATTCAGGCTTTCAACTTGCATAGGTCCCATAAGATCCATATGAAGTAGCTCTAGGTTTCTTGTGGTGACTGTATGTCGAACCATCTTGTGTAACATCTTGGTTTGCTTCCCAATTTGGCATTCTCCACATACTTTGCCTTCTTCTATTTTGAGTTTAGGTAACCCTCTGACTGCTTCCTCTACGATCAATTTTCTCATACTTTTGAGATTGAGATGTCCTAACTTTTGATGCCATAGTTTGGTCTCATCTTCCTTGGTTATCATGCATGAGATATCCTGATTCTTGTGTTGAGACTGCCACAGATAGCAGTTATCCTTGGATCTTGACCCTTTCATGACTTCTTGGTTCTTGTTGGTCACAATGCATTCAGAGTTGTTGAAGCTGACTCTCAATCCTTGGTCACATAGCTGACTTATGCTTATCAAGTTAGCTGTAAGTCCTTCTACTAGGAGAACATTATCAAGGTTTGGTAATTCAGGTCCATTTAGCTTGCCTATCCCTTTTATTTTTCCTTTTGCTCCATCCCCGAAGGTAACATAGCTGTTGGAATAATTTTTTATTTCTTGAAGATAGGCCTTTTCTTCAGTCATGTGCTTTGAACATCCACTATCAAAGTACCAATCATCTTTGGAGGATACTCTGAGTGATGTATGGGCTATTAGACAAATAAGCTTGCCTTGAGCATTGTTTGCTTCTCTTTTAGCTGTGTGTCTGTTCCAGAATTGTTCATGAAACTTGGGGAACCCATATAGTTTAAAGCAAAAGGTCCTTATGTGTCCTTCTTCTCCACAGTGATGACAAACCTTCTTTCTCCTTCTAGATTAAATTTTGTCTTTGATTAGTATTTTGTTCTGGCCAGAAGGGTGGGACATGTGTTTCGACATGTGCTTCTTTCTCTGCCTCCTTGATGTTTTAGATCTTTTGTTCTGAAGCTTTATTGATAGAGCAATCTCCGTGAGTTTTGCATTTAGCAAGGAGATTTCCTTCTTGAGATTAGTGTTGACTAGTCCTTCATCTGTGAGTCTTTTCTGTTGTGGTATTGCACATGCCTTTTCCTTGTTCCATGGTGAGAGTTCTTTGGAAGAATCCTCTTTTGTCATGCATTTACTAGTGAATGCAAGATTGATTTCTGTGTCAGGTTCCTCTTTAGATAAAGTATTATTCATACCCTTCTGTTGTTTTGTGAGATGATTAGGACATTCATGTGTATTATGTCCATATCCTTTGCATTCAGAACATCTACCTTCTTGGCACGTCTTGCACTGATCATTACTTTTCTTCTGAGACTTGATATCTGACCGGATGTCTGGGACATCTGTCTTCTTTTAGTTTCCTAGTTTTGCCAAGGATCTGTTGAAGTCGTTGCTTATGAGGGCCATGACTTTAGATAGGCTGTCTTCGTCAGAGTCTTCCTTAGATATAAAAGTTATGCTTTTGACTCTCTTATCTGATCTGTCATTGAAGGCCATCTCATAGGCTTGTAATGAACCAATAAGTTCATCCATCTTCATTGTTCTCAAGTCTTGGGATTCTTCAATTGCTGTTACCTTCATGTCAAATCGCTTAGGTAGTGATCTAAGGATTTTTCTTGTCAGTTTTTCTTCAGGTATTCTTTCTCCTAGAGCAAAGGATGAGTTAGCTATATCACGAATTCTGTTGTTAAATTCTGATATAGTCTTATCATCTTCCATCTTCAGGTTCTCAAATTTTGTGGAGAGGAGCTGAAGTTTTGACATTCTAACCTTGGAAGTTCCTTCATGAGCTGTTTGAAAAATTTCCCAGGCTTGCTTGGCCTCTGTACATGTGTTGATTAATTTGAATATGTTTTCATCAACACCATTGAAGATGGCATTTAGTGCTTTAGAGTTTCCACTGGCCTCAGTTTCTTCTTCTTATAACGCCCCAACTAAAATATCTAGAATATTTAGTTAAGACATAAATAAATGGATCTGAGTTCAATAAATTAAACGAGATAAACAGGAAATAATCCTTTACATTAACTGATGAACTTAAACAATACAAAGGAAACAGAATAGAATCCAAGGTATACAAATAATCTAAAACAAGGGAAGACTAAATCGTCTAATGCGATGATCCAAACTCAGCTCCATTCATCAGCTCCCATCCTGGTCCCTGCTCCAGACAACCTGTCTACCTAAAAAAAATTGGTTTGGAGTGAGGTGAGACTACTAAGCCTCAGTGAGTCCTACTACCCTCCTAGAGGTGACTACACCGGGGGCACCTAAATCAGTCGTAACATACTAACATACTAACATAACATAAGTAGCATAATATAAAGGTGTATCACAGATTAGTAAACTCTTATTCATTTTAAACACAAGGACACTCTGAGGTGAGCTTGTCTCAGAGGCCTGCCATATCCGTCAACCGATTCGGTCACGGCATGCAGCTCACAATAACGTATCCTAATGGATTGTCCCATTGGGAGTCCATAGCGCGATATCACAAAATCGCTCATGATTGACTGAAACTAATTTAGTTCTTACTACCATAATTTCCCAAACCCGGGGAGCATGCAATCTATAATTTCCTACGTTATACCCTAGGATTACACTGTGATTAACATGCTGTACATAGTTTATATTAATTTATAATTGCAAAATAACTAACATATTTGGAGGATATGAAACGAGTGATAGGTTTTTAGAAAAATATTAAAAATAGGGTCATTCTGTCTTCGTTCGCTACGGCGAGATAGCCTGCTCGCCATGGCGAGAAATCATGATCAGGCCTGAACAGCTCGCTCGACAAGCAGATGCTCGCCAAGACGAGCTCAACGTGCCCAGATCATGAGTGCTCGCCATGATACTCGCCAGCATGCTCGCCATGATACTCGCCAGCATGCTCGACATGATACTTGCCAGCATGCTCGACATGATACTTGCCAGCATGCTCGACATGACGAGCTCAAGCAGAACAGCCCCTGTTTACAGAAATTCGTATTTTACAAGAGAAATCACCTATAATCCTCAAATATAACCAGTGCAATCATATAATATACATAAAATATAACAGTATGGAGACGAATTTGGGAGTTAATTCCTCTCACACATAATTTTCCTAATCCCTAAGTTGACATGCAATTTTTTCATAAATTGGGGAAACTATCTACACTATCCTAAGAACCCACCTGTATTTGAGATTAACTCAGAAGCTTTAACACTGGAACAAGACTCAGCTACAGCTACCAATCCTTCTGCATGAGAACTCACTGAAAACCCCAAATTCTCATCTTTCCACAGCACCCTTATCCGTTTCAGTGCCTCCAAACTCGTGATTTAATGGGTTAAACATACATGCAACACGAAATTCGAGTATGGGTTAGAGGTTGAGGGATTTAATCAAAGGGAAAGACTCATAAATTCTTGAAAAGTGGATTTTCTTACCTATTCATGTTTCCAATGAACTAGAGAATGAGATAAATCCCTTGCATGTTGATTTAGATTCAGGATTGATGAAGATGAGATGGGGGTGCTCTGCCCGTGGGGGAAGGAAGGGAAATAAGGATCCTTCCCCTTTTGATTTTTTTCCATTTCCATGACAAAACTTGATTGGATTTGAGTGCTTGATGGAAGTTATTGTTGCTGCTGCTGATTCACGCAGAGAAAGAGAGGGAAGGAAGTGTAGGTTTCTTGAATCTAAGTTTCAGAAAGTGGAAAAATGGAGTGGATGAAAGCCTTGGCCCCTTTTATAAACTCTTCTATGGACAATACCCAAAATGCCCTTCCACTCACTACTAATTTAAGTTATTCTTCATAACTATCTGTTTCTAATTAGTATTGTTATTTCCACTTACGCTCCAAAATTGACTCCAATTAATATCCCTTCTTATTAATTAGAGTTTTAGGGGTGTTACAATCTACCCTCCTTAAAAGAATTTCGTCCTCGAAATTCAGAGATTCTTCGCTCTACCGCAGCGCACTCAACTAGATCCACATCTAAAGTCTATACTTCTCTCATCTTTCGGTCAAAAGCATTCAATTCCTTGGAATAGAACTTTCCTCTTATAAGGTTACTGGCTGAAGGTTATCCTCACATCCTCAAAGGTTCCTGTGCTGCGCACTCTGATTCAAATACTTATTGTCACCTTCTGACAGGGTCGCCATCATCTTAGTCTTATAATTCCTTGGACACCTTTATTATGATCAGCCTTTTTCCATTACCACCGGTATATAACTCCAACTTCAGCGGACTTGGACGTCGGTATCTGGCCTGGTTGGATACCACTAAACCTATGGTATAAACTTAAGTGTTAGTACGGCAATACTAAATCCTCCTTCTAAGGTCGTTCCCTTTTGAACGCTATCATGCATGACACGTCAAATGTACACCTGTACCACGTGTTGTCTAAATACTCCAGAATTGTTCGAAATATAAAATGAGTGGAAAATTGTCTAAACACTACTGATTCTTCTGCCGATGAGTCAGACTCGTCCGCAGACGATTCTATAGTTATCCGATAAAATCCCACCTACAATTTAAATCCATTCTGGTTCGACACGATGATCGAGTTGTGCGTTTAACGTGATGATGCACTTAGGTTCAGATTATATGTTAGGGTTAAAGGTCCATCTTGTTTGAAATCCTTACTGGTAACTAATATATGGAACTAGAATATGGTAATCAGATCCTCAACTTGGCTGATTGTACACGTAAGGTTTGAACTTGTAGAGTTGAGGCTGAGTTGAGTTGGCTCGACTTTAGATTATTTGCTGAAATAACTAGCCGATCATTAAGATAATGGGATGAGTTCTAAAGAGGACAAAACATTACTCTAAGCGAGCAATTAACCCTTTCGCTTATATGAATTGGTTAATTGTGACTGAACTTGGGGTTGAAAGCTTCTGGTCGAGATATCTGATTTGGAACTTGATCTCACGAGGTGGCATGGATGAATCTAAAGGGCTGAATTGTTTGACAGCGATACTTAAGGTTAGCATGCGAATCTAACATGAATTCAGAAAAATGGAACTGAAAGGTTTGATTCCTTAATACTGATTTCACTAGAACGACTGAATTCCTCTGAATTGTGATCAACTCCGAACTTAATTCTGAGTTTGGCTGAGAAGGTTCCGAGAAGTCGGTTAACCAACTGGGTTGGAGAACTGGTTACCTGGTTCGAGTGTACGAAGTTATATTGATTTACTGATTCTAAACTAAGTTATCTGCATCAGTACAGCTGAGGATGTCGATTAACAGACCTACCAACGCGCGAGAAATTGAATCTAACTCACCCGTGGTTTCTCAAGAGTGCCTGACTTCTATGAATACGATGGAGTTACTAACGACATAACTAAAGACTGAAGGCATTGACTTTAGGTTACCTAGGAGTAACGTCTTACACAATCTGTGTGACTGACTGACGTCGATGAATTGGAAAGTCGCATTCTAATCGAAGTTGTGCTAAGGATTTGGCTGACATGTACATAAGCTACGGAAAGGATTTGCTCATCTGAAGTATACTCAGACAAGTTAGAGAATAGACACGTTCATAGAGTTCCAGGGCTCACGAACGTTGGATTGAATATTGTTTGGTTCGAAACAACGGCTGGCTGAGGATCTAAAAAGAATGGAGGACGATCGCAAAACGATCTTCTACTGGGTTCCCATTTGGATTCTACAATCTTATTTCTTCTGTCCGTTCTCTTAGGTCATGACAACTAGGCTTTCACTCAATGTTCCTTGCGGACAAACTCTCATCGGTAGGTTTAACTGATTTTAACATTCTCTTAGTCAAAAGGTCGGAGTAGATGAAAATATCGGTTAACTAACTTGGGCTGAAACTACTTAATTACTCGTGCCTGGGTAACCGACACGTATACCTAAAAGATTGTTCTAGTTGGCTGAGGTTCTTAATAACTACTTCTATAAATCACCCTATTCAAAACATGATTTCTACTACCGGGCGCTAATATGGGTTCCGAACTGATTGAGTTGGCTCTACATCTCTCAGCGCCTAATGTCAACATCCTAAAAGATAGTCTAACTGGCTGGTATAACGACAGTGGTAAACTATAGCTAGTTCATTCTACTCCTTGAATAGAGGCAGCTAATTGCGTCAACAACTCATGTCACTAGTCCAAGGTAATTGGATGACCGTTCTCAACTGACTGGTTAACTGATTTTTACTGGTTTCTTAGATTCAGAGTTCAAATATAAGAACTTGGTTGGTGATTGTTCGGGCTGAACTTAATGGCCTCTAAACTACTCAAGGATAACATGCAACGGGTTCACTAGTGTAAGACCCAAGATTCCACTGTACAGTTCTTCTAAGGAACTTTAGTGTCGGCTAAGTTTTTAGGGTTTTTGGCGAAGCGGTTTCGTGAGTATTGTCGCGTTAATAGAATTTTTGCTGAAATGGAGCCTGTTTTGTGCTCGTGCGCTGGAAAGGCACAGACTTTTGGGTCGTAGTCTTCTTTGAGTATAAGAAGGTTTATGTATAGTCAGAATCGCGAGTTTTGGTTTATTCTGGCTTTTGGAAAAATGAGTAGGAATTTTACCCGCTGTTGGAAATTTTTACGATGTCTGAATTCCGTAGAAATTTAGATGGGAGTTTTATATATCGGCGTGAGTTAGGATATGTTGTCAGAATAATTTTCGAGGGTGAGGAAGAAAATTACAGTCGGGGAAAAAGATTTAGCGATAATATTTGGAAACGGTTTACGATGGACGTTTATTTGGTAGATTTTATATTTTTGTGATTTCCGTCCGTTAGCGAAGTACGACTCGTTTAAGAGCGAACGTGGGGACTGAGTGAGATGAGTTGGCAAGCTCACATAATATCTAGATATTTATATGAGATTACTTGGTGGCCAAGATATGATGGAGGGCTAAGATGTAGTATTGCTACTTTATACTATTTGATCTAATGGTTAGGAACCAATGGAGCTTTCTATTTAAGGATTAGCTTAGTGATCAAGAGTGATCTTTCTTTTTCCCTCTTCCACTTTCACGTGGAACTCTCTCCCTCCTTCTCTACATTGTTCTTCCATTTTTCTTTGTTTAGAGATAGAAAAAAAAATAGCCAAGTGGTTAAGATCATGAGGGTCCTTTAGGAATTTGAAGAAAGTTCTAAGATGAAAGTTGCTTGTGGTAGCATGGTGAAGCTTGTAGCATCATTAGAAATGTAAGTTTCCAACTCTTCCTTCCCTCTCCAATAGTTGGCCGTGAGGCCCTTGTTGCTTTAAGGGTTGAAACTTTAAGTTTTTCTTTGTTAGATCCTTGATAGTTAGTGATAGATCCAAGAGAAAATTGTGTTTTGAATTGTTTGATTTTATATTCAAAAAGATTTGGTTAAGTTTTAAATTTTCTTGCTCAATTCATTTCTTAATATGGTTGTGTGAGTTTGTAGGATAATAGATCTAAGCAAAAAAAAAATTGATTGTGAGCATTTTAGAAATTGGGTGATTTTTGAAAGTGTTCGAAATGAAATATGATATGATTTTCTTGCAATTAAAGTACTCGCTAATTGTTTTATGAGTTCAATTTTGGAAAGAAATTGTGAGAAAAACAAAAGCCTCAAATTTTCATGAGTTGTGGTTTGGTGATTGTGAAAATGATGTTGTTTTTGAGCTTTTAAGAGAATTGGATATGTGAAAAATGATTTTGTTTTAAGAGACAAGAAAAATAATAAATTCTATGTCCATGAGGGTTTTGGAAAACTCTTAGGGTTTTGATTGGTGTTGTGAAAAGGTTTTGATTGTTAAGTTTAATAATTTTGGGAACTTAATGAATTATTCTATGCTTTTGAAATGAAAGAAAATTAGAACTAGCTATATTGTTGTTGTTTTGGCCGTGGCCTTTGTGTGTGTTTGTGTCCATGATGTTTCAAATTTTTAAGCCCTATGGGAAGGCATGATCATGGTTTTAAAATGAAGAATTAATGTGGTTTTGTTTTGAAAGAAAACTAGTAACTTGTGTTCTAAGTAAACAAGTTAATTGGTAAAGTTTTGAAAAGTGTTATGCTTTGATTTGAAATGGTTTTGGTGTAAGAGCTTGATCACTTTTGAGAAATTAATAATGGTTTAAGTATTTTAAACTATGTTTGATTTTTGAAAACAATGTTTTAGGTGTGATCTCAATTCTGGCTGAAATTGAAAAGGGTATTTAGGTCCTTTTAAAATTTTTTTTGTGACCTGGAAAATTAACTATTTGATCCGTCTTTTCGAGACGAAGATTTCGGTGTATGGCTCGTCTCGATCAGATAAAGAATGAACCAGTTATGACCATTTTATTTGAAAAGAAAGAACTTGAAATTTGTGATGCAAGAAAACTTTATTTTTTATTATGGGAATTTTTGAAGAGTTTGGATGTTGATTTCAAATGGTTTTATTGTGTGAAATTGATTACTTTGGTGTTAGAAATAAAAGTGTTCATAGTTTGTTTTGAAAAACGAAATTATTTTCGCGTAACGAGAAATAGTGTATTTAGCTTCGTGAATTTTTAATCACTATGGGGAGAACTCGAAATCACTATCCGAGAGTTTTAGAAAGTACCTTAGACCCCTCTAGATTTTTGAGTTTTAGTTTCGTTTCGATAGAATACAGTGGGAGTATTTTATTGACATTACGCTGCTTAAATTTTAGGTAGCGTGAATAGTGGATTTGAGCCTAGTTAGTTGTGAGGGAACAACCATAGGTCTTGATCCATTAGTAGCCGATCTAGGACTTATTTGAGTAACCAATTAGAATGTGGTATTAACTTAGATAAGTTATGTTTTGTAAAAGGTTAAGAGGATTAGCCGAATTGGAGTTTTCGTCGAGAGGGACGGTTATTGCTCGCGTAATGTAAGTTACGCGTGGTGGAATGCTTGCTGAGGTAAGGGCACCTTTTATTTCTGTCTTACTTTCCATAATGGCATGTGTGTATGCTTTGTTGGTGTATGTTTTGAGTGCTTGGCATGTATGTGTGATGTATTCTCGGGATGAGAAAGTGTTTATAATACATGCGCTGTTTACATATGATTGAGAATCTATGTATGATTGTTGTGATTGTATACTTATGATTGTGAGAATATATGTATAAACATGTGATTGATGTACATATGATTGTGAGAATATATGTATGAACATGTGATTGGCGTGCATATGATTTTGAGAATATATGTACATATTGTGATTGGTTTACATAAGCTTGAGAGGTATGTATTTGTTGCATTAGCATATAAGGGGAATCGTATGCTCATGCATTCATAGTAAGTGGTTATCGGGAATGGACCACGGGGTGCGATTATCGGGAATGGATCCACCTTAATCCTGCGGGATTTATTGAGTCCAATACGTGGTTATCGGGAATGGACCACGGGGTGCGATTATCGGGAATGGATCCACCTTAATCCTGCGGGATTTATTGAGTCCAATACGTGGTTATCGGGAATGGACCACGGGGTGTGATTATCGGGAATGGATCCACTCTAATCCTACGTGGTGACCGTGATGGGCCACCGGATTTTATTGACGCCCTGCGGGGTATAGTAGGGGTTGGACCTACGACTCTCTGCGGAGAGGTTAAATTCCGGAATTCATGCATGTGAAACAGTCCCGGGTAGGGTGATCACAATCATTGTAGAGTCTGCATTGATAGGCTATGTGCGCATTTGGATTATAATGCTTGTTGAGAAGGAAATGCTAAATGTTTATTTGCTTTCCGTATTTTGGTATATGCGTATTTTGTATATGTGTATTTGGTATGTATATTTTGTTGTGTATTCTTTTGTATATGTATACGTGTGGTGACCCTTACAATGAATATTGCGGGCTCCTCCCACCCAAGACGATGGACCCTTACACGCTGCCGTAAGTCGTGAGGACGACGGTGAGTTCGTGGGATTTCAGTGATCGAGGAGTTGTACTTCTTAAGTTAGGCTGTGCGCCGGTGTGGTTTGTACACCGTGCTCTTTTTGGATTAGGCATAGGATCTGACTCTTTTGGATGACTGTATTCTGAATATTTACTTTTGTGGTTGTTAGACCCTTTGTCTTTGGGGTTGTAAATATTCAGTTACACACTTTGCTTCTCTGAAGCACCTTTATGTATGATTAGTACCATGCCGATGCTTGGGTTGTACTAATATATATTCAGTTCTTTTGTATGGTTAATGCCGGCTCGTCATAATTTGTATGCGCACTCTGTTTTGTTTTAAAAAAAAAAAATTAATGCCCCTTTTTAGTCTTTGAAAAATCGGGGTGTTACAACTAGGGCGACTAAATGTGTTATCGGTAATTCCTAACTGTCATTTTAATCAAGGTTTATCCTGCGATGGTTAGGTGCGTTTCCGGTATAAAGGGATAAGTTGATCCTATTTATTAGTATCTAGAGGTAGTGTCGTAAGTGTTAGCTTAATAGGTGTGCGGTAAGAGAAGGCTAAACCTATGAGTTCTATTCTAATTATCCGTATTGAGTCAGCTAATTGACTGGTAATGTGGAGTTGACAACTTATAGTAACTAAGTGATGGTACACAATGTATCTGTCCTGATATTAAGCAATGGGAGTCCTGGATAGTATGTTAGTAACTCTGGCTGCCTGATTAAGGTGTGAATGTTGGTTACTACTTATGAGGCAAACCAGGTTTATTACTGGTTGGTTATTGATCTTTCCTTTGATATCGTTTCAGGAATTTTCAACTTAAGAGTTCTCATGACGCTATACCGGACTCCTAATTATGGACCAGTCAGAGCTTGGGTCTCCAAAGGTTCGCCGGGTTACTGTTAATGGCTGGTGTAGTTGAAAGGTAATTCCTATTTGTTGTATTAGATGATTCTTAATTATTGGTGGTGAGGTAGGGATGTTGTCACGAGTGGATGGGTCGAAATAACTTAATTAAGGACATACCAGGGTAGTTCTAACAGGTGACTTGCAAAAAAGTAAGAATGTGTTTGTGCTCTAATTTGGTTTATCTATTCTAGGAAGTTTGGTTTGAATCTCTGTGTTTCCTCGTGTACGGTGCAGACTATAAGGATTCTAATTGTTGAACTAGTTACGGCTGAGTTCTAATGGTTTCAATTTAGTCAGTGGCCTCTAATAGGAAGGGTATACTCATTCTAATTTTTTTGTTGTCTCCAATTCCGATATTACCTCTGGGGTACTTCCTTAACAACTCATGAACGTACCGGATAGTTTAGTGTTCACAAGCTAAAACCCTAAAAGGTGGAATGATAAGGAACTTAGGATAGGGCTAGAGACTGTTCGTCATGGTTAGAATGTCTGAACAGAGAACAAGGCAGTATCGAACATTAGTTACAGCCTGTTAAGCTCGCTACAGCGAGCACTTGCTCGCTAAGCGAGTTAGACAGAGGGTAAAGGAATAATTCTGTGGTTCGTCCAATTAAGGGTGAGGTTACCACTAGGTTTAGGAAGTTTAGCTGACACACAGTGCCAGTGGAATACTGTTATGCACTTTACATTTCAGTATAAGGATACACTTGCATTCATCGTTGGTTTATCACAACTTCCTCCTGTGACACCATCTGCCATGTTCCAATATCCACTTATAAGAATCTTCTTCGACGACTGCTCTATGATTGTGGTTTCGCTTACGAATTTAACACTGGAATTCCAGATTTCACTTTAGTTCTAAACTATAATACCCTGCCTACCATACACAATACTGAGTTGATCAGGCTCAGCACGCGATGGTTTCAGCGTAAACAGATCAGATCCAAGGGTCTGTTCTACTTAGGAAAGGGTTGGAATGACTCATGGCAAGGTCCGATACTGGATCGACCTGCTCTGATACCAATTATAACGCCCCAACTAAAATATCTAGAATATTTAGTTAAGACATAAATAAATGGATCTAAGTTCAATAAATTAAACGAGATAAACAGGAAATAATCCTTTACATTAACTGATGAACTTAAACAATACAAAGGAAACAGAATAGACTCCAAGGTATACAAATAATCTAAAACAAGGGAAGACTAAATCGTCTAATGCGATGATCCAAACTCAGCTCCAATCATCAGCTCCCATCCTGGTCCTTGCTCCAGACAACCTGTCTACCTAAAAAAAATTGGTTTGGAGTGGGGTGAGACTACTAAGCCTCAGTGAGTCCTACTACCCTCCTAGAGGTGACTACACCGGGGGCACCTAAATCAGTCGTAACATACTAACATAACATAAGTAGCATAATATAAAGGTGTATCACAGATTAGTAAACTCTTATTCATTTTAAACACAAGGACACTCTGAGGTGAGCTTGTCTCAGAGGCCTGCCATATCCGTCAACCGATTCGGTCACGGCATGCAGCTCACAATAACATATCCTAATGGATTGTCCCATTGGGAGTCCATAGCGCGATATCACAAAATCGCTCATGATTGACTGAAACTAATTTAGTTCTTATTACCATAATTTCCCAAACCCGGGGAGCATGCAATCTATAATTTCCTACGTTATACCCTAGGATTACACTGTGATTAACATGCTGTACATAGTTTATATTAATTTATAATTGCAAAATAACTGACATATTTGGAGGATATGAAACGAGTGATAGGTTTTTAGAAAAATATTAAAAATAGGGTCATTCTGTCTTCGTTCGCTACGGCGAGATAGCCTGCTCGCCATGGCGAGAAATCATGATCAGGCCTGAACAGCTCGCTCGACAAGCAGATGCTCGCCAAGACGAGCTCAACGTGCCCAGATCATGAGTGCTCGCCATGATACTCGCCAGCATGCTCGCCATGATACTCGCCAGCATGCTCGACATGATACTTGCCAGCATGCTCGACATGATACTTGCCAGCATGCTCGACATGACGAGCTCAAGCAGAACAGCCTCTGTTTACAGAAATTCGTATTTTACAAGAGAAATCACCTACAATCCTCAAATATAACCAGTGCAATCATATAATATACATAAAATATGACAGTATGGAGACGAATTTGGGAGTTAATTCCTCTCACACATAATTTTCCTAATCCCTAAGTTGACATGCAATTTTTTCATAAATTGGGGAAACTATCTACACTATCCTAAGAACCCACCTGTATTTGAGATTAACTCAGAAGCTTTAACACTGGAACAAAACTCATCTACAGCTACCAAGCCTTCTGCATGAGAACTCACTGAAAACCCCAAATTCTCATCTTTCCACAACACCCTTATCCGTTTCAGTGCCTCCAAACTCGTGATTTAATGGGTTAAACATACATGCAACACGAAATTCGAGTATGGGTTAGAGGTTGAGGGATTTAATCAAAGGGAAAGACTCATAAATTCATGAAGAGTGGATTTTCTTACCTATTCATGTTTCCAATGAACTAGAGAATGAGATAAATCCCTTGCATGTTGATTTAGATTCAGGATTGATGAAGATGAGATGGGGGTGCTCTGCCCGTGGGGGAAGGAAGGGAAATAAGGATCCTTTCCCTTTTGATTTTTTTCCATTTCCATGACAAAACTTGATTGGATTTGAGTGCTTGATAGAAGTTATTGTTGTTGCTGCTGATTCACGCAGAGAAAGAAAGGGAAGGAAGTGTAGGTTTCTTGAATCTAAGTTTCAGAAAGTGGAAAAATGGAGTGGATGAAAGCCTTGGCCCCTTTTATAAACTCTTCTATGGACAATACCCAAAATGCCCTTCCACTCACTACTAATTTAAGTTATTCTTCATAACTATCTGTTTCTAATTAGTATTGTTATTTCCACTTACGCTCCAAAATTGAGTCCAATTAATATCCCTTCTTATTAATTAAAGTTTTAGGGGTGTTACACTTCTGGACTCCAATCCTCTACACCTTTTAGGCTTGTGGAGCCATCTGCTGCTGTGATTATTGGATGATTCCACCCAGTGATGCCCTCCATGCTTTTTGATCCATGGATTTGAGAAAGGCAACCATTCTTGCTTTCCAATAATCATAATTTGATCCATCCAAGACTGGTGGTCTGTTGATTGATCCTCTCTTGTCCATCTTGAACAAAATATATCTCCCTGGAGCTCACCCAGCAGGTTAGGGTGCCTGCTCTGATGCCAATTGAAATTCTATTCCTAGGCAGGACATATGTCGTACACAATGTCTAGGACAATGTGTCTGTAGTCCAGATGTCTCAGACAATTGGTTTGACAATTGGTTATGAGGATCACATATATTATTGCAGTACTGAAGTAAATAAAAGCAATAAAGAACACCAGTAATTGTTAACCCAGTTCGGCGCAAACCAGCCCTACTCTGGGGGATACCAATCCAGGAAGTGAACACTACTAATTTGAATTAATACTTAGTCTTACAACCATACCAAAAACCCTATTGGCATGTATGCCTTTTCTTAATGCTAGCAATCTTCTACTTAAGGGCTAACTCCCCCTGAATATGAGAACCTACCCAACTCCCTCTAATCACTAATAGTGACGACAACTTTAAACTACAAAGTTTAAAGACTTAGTTGAATGACAACATTCAACAACAAAGCTACAAAGTATCAAAACCAATACTAAGAGCCACAAAGCTGCAAAGTATCAAACAACGATACTAAGAGCCACTAATGCTTTGCACAGTAGGCACAAAGCTTTGAACTCACAATCTTCAGTTCTTGTGGGTTGAGTTTTAAGCTCTATGTTGAGTTCTATTTATAGGCGTGCAAATCTTCAGATCGTCTTCAGTCTTTCAGATGCACTACAATTAAGAGTTAGTTTTAAAACAAACTTGTTTAAAAACAAACTCCAAAAGATAAAGAAATTAATCTTTATCCACAAATTAAATACGAATCCTAATCGTATCTAACACTTAAGATTAATAACAAACTTTATCATTAATCCTAATCTCAGCTTGTTACTTAAAGATTCGCGCTTCATTCAAATATAAACAAACACGCGTGCTTAATGGATAAGCATTATCTTTTAAGCTGAACTGGGTTCAGATGTCCTACCCACATGTCTTGGGACATCTTGTTCGACATGTTGCTTTAACATGCTTTGAACCCAGTGACAAGATGTCTAGGACATCTTGTTCAACATGTTGCATCTGCACATCTTCAATATGCACAAGTGGTTTAGACTTAATTACTTTAGCATTGGTGCTTCAGTTAAGTCACTCTGACCAAGTTGTTTTAGCCTTATGATGCAGCCAATCTCAGAAGAACTACATATATTGTTATGAAACTATATCTAAATATAATGAGGAATAAAGAAGAAAAGAGATGAAAGAGAGGAGAACATAAGTCTTGTATTGTATATTCACAAGTGTCTTTTACATTGTATCATATGTCTTATATATAGGACAATATATTGGGCCAATGATGTGGGCCAAAACTTATTGGACATCTACTAACTAGAATTGTTCATAACACTCCCCCTTAGATGTCCATTGAGGATATGCCTCGTTAAAACCTTACTAGAGAAAAACCCTTTTGGGAAAAAAACCTAGTGAAGGAAAAAGAGTACAACATCCTTTATGTTTTAACTGCCTTATTAAAAACCTTACCAGGAAAACCCAGTGGGACAAAACCATAGTGAAGGGAAAAAGAGTGCAGAACATATTTATGTCTCCCCCTCATAAAGACAATTATGTATGAGGGGAAAAAAACAAAAAAATAATCTTCTGTAGTAGTTGCTCAAAAGCTTGACTTGATGTTGACCTTGTAGATAGTTCTTCATATCTTCTTTATTATACCCTTCTTCCAAATCAACAGTGCTTTCGATGTTATCTTCATATTGAATTGTTATAGAACCCTTTAGAAGAAAATTTATAAAACTCAATTTTATTCTCTATGAATTTTAGAAGAATTCAATAATATAGTTCCGGAAGAACTTACAAAAATTCAATTTTTATTATGAATTCCAGAAGAATTCGTATCCTTAATAGATTTCTATACGGTTCTTAAAGAACTTAAAATAAATTAATAAATATATTTGTTTCATGAATTCCAGAAGAATTCAATAATATGTATCCTTAAAGAATCACACAATATTATATTATAGAGATTTGTTAAATTTGTTATATAGTTCTCGAAGAACTTATAAAAATGTGATGATCGTAATACTAGTAATATGAAGAGCTAATGTATTATTATATAGAGTAACAAAGTTACGAATTGCACAAAATATAGCTCTAGAAGAGCTAATATATTATTACATGAAGGAAAATATAAGATCACACTGAGAATGCATTATATTATTTCAAGTCTCAAAGAATGATTTTATTTTTATAATCATTGCTTATGAATATTGGTGATATAGTTCTTGAAGAACTAAAAATTTAATATCAAGTATCCCAGAAGGATTGGAAAATTATGTTTTTCCAAAGTGGTTGTGGATAAGGCCTATTTTATTCTAGTATAAATTAGATGTCGCACCAAAGGAAATTAGAAGAATCTTTCCCCCTTGAATATGCTCCTGAAGTAGCAACTTATTTTTTTGATACGTTGTTTTTACTCTTATTTATTGTTTATCATAAAAGACAATTAATGACATTTATTATCATAAACACAAATTGAAAGTTTGGTTAAGATTTTAAAGGCTTTCAATTATCACTTTTAATTTGTAGCGTTAATTTTGTTTCCCCGTCTTTCCTAAGATATGAGTTAATGGTAGATCGGTGAAGACTTTATTTTAAAAGTTTGGAATTGAAAAAAAAAAGAATTTATTAACATTAGTTATATTTGTACTATCACTCCATGCTACTGCTTATTAGTTACAACTATAATTTTACTATTCTACAAATGAACTTCATTATTTGTCGTGATTTGCCCGACTTAATTGTTTTATTGTCAATTTAATGGAATTTGATCGTAATGCATGAAAGAGAAAAAATCGAATTTTATATTGTTATTTATATAATATGATTGATATATATATATATATATATGAGTATAGTTTGCCCGAAATTTTAAAATGTTTTTGGCACTACAAAAGTTATCTAAAGCTCTGGAAGAGCAACTATTGTTATATAGAGGAATAAACTTTATATTGAGAGTGCATTAAAGCTCATAGAAATTTATTGAGTTTTAAACTATGAGCCCAAAAGAGCCATAGTGTGATGTACTTTAACTAAGAATCCAGAAGATTCATAGTAAAAATGAACATAGAACATGAATTATTTATTTATCTTTTCAATCAAATTATCTTTGTAAAATGAGATACAATACCATGTGTATTCTACAACCATTATTCATTGTAAATTGGTTGATAAATTTATGTATTATTGAGATATTTCCTGAAGCAAATATTTCATATAAGTTGTGATCTTTTATCAAAGTATGATTAAATTGTCCCAGAAGGACATGATGGAATATACGAAATTGTATGGTGATTCTCCGGCAGAGATCTCTGAAATCCCAACCAATGTTTATGATGATGTGGTGGAAATCACACGTGAGGGGAAGAATATTGAGAATTCAAGTGTGATTTAGAGACTTATTCATGTTTATTAAGTCGTCTCTTCAATAATTTGATTTTATATGTCTCACAAAAATTAAATCCTTCAGGGATTCTCAGATAATCATCATTATCAAGTGAGCCATTCAAATATGTTAAAACACATTTTTCACATAAAGTGAGTATTTATGCTACTAAACTTAATTAATTATAAAGAGGTTTTTGAATTCACTTAAGGTGAATATGCCTTTTGAAAATCAATGATAGACATTTATCAATATCCTTGAATAACAAGTCAAACTTTGAATTTTATTTTCACGTGATAAATTGTTCATATCTAATTATTTCCATCTTTAGGTGTATGGACTGCTAGTCCAAAAACCTTTCGCTTTGCAAAGCTAGTTTAATTTTGAATGACTTGAGTCTATCTATTTAGTCAATCATTTCAATGTCTATAATCCTTAATAGACTTTAACACAATTTTCAAATAAAGTGAGTCTTTTGTGTTACTAAAATTAAGAAAGCATTTTGGTTTCACTTCAGGTGAATATTTCTCATTTCACTTGAATACAAAGGCTCATATATGCCTTATTGGATTTATACCTTCAGGGCATATACTTCAAATCCAAAAACCATTATATTTTGCAAATGAATTGCTTCTTTATATTTTGGCTAACCACACCCCTTAATTTGGGTTCAATGTTCTCGCACTTATAATATTTAGCGCTATCTCATTTGTCGACAATTTTTCCAGTTCTTGGTTCTTTGTTTTAACTTGTGGAGATATAATCGATTGAGATCTCTTTATTATCAGAAATGACAGGTACCTGAACCTCTTCGGGAGGTATAAACATTTTGCAATCTCTACAATTTTTCATGATTGTTTTTCTCTCCAACAAGACCATCTTCCTTCTCTAAGTTTTATCTTTGGAACCAAGTTTTAGGCATGTTTTGGCCTATTAAAATTTCAATAGAAAAGGACATTTGCAGCATAAAGGAATTTAGAAATCCCTTTTAGGTCAGAGAATGCATATTTTGAACTTCAAGTTCACATTGTTGTGTGCGAGTATTTGAATCCATTCTACACAAATATTCCAGAGCTGCTTATATTTATTTTTCTCCCCCTAATGCCGATAACTAATAAAAAGATATGAAATATCTTATGGCATAGACTCAAATTCATTACATAATCTCAGTTTTCTATAGTTTCATCTAACGTTGTCTGCTGGACAATGGAGAACATATAGTTCACATAAAAAATTCTTAGATGAGGGATATTAAGTTCCTGACCATGAACAAACTTTAATGGGGAGAATTTTAATGATTCATTGGCTTGATGCACATAGATGTTACTACTAGCAAAGTAACATGTCCAAGTACGGACATTTGTTCTCATAATAATTGTCTGGCTATAAATATAAAGCATTTAGCTAAATATCTTCCCAAACCATTCTAAATATGAACATGCGCAACTTGACATTCAAAATCATGTCACAGACCAACTTGATCAAGGTTGGTGACATTTACTTGGTCATTTATTCGATGCATCGATAAGCTTATATAATATCTATGTGGCCCACAAAATATTAGATATACGCACATGTATCACATCAAATAGTGGGAAATTCAAACCCCTTATTTCGCCTTTTATTGGCTTTGAGAACAACATCTGATAATTCATTATATTGAAGAATGCTCATACTCTTCAATTGCATCATAGACTCGCCGGTCATGCCAATTATATTCGGTTTTTCAAATGTAGAACTTTGCCTTAAATAAAATGATACTTCAATATTTCAGATAATATTTTCTCGCAATTTGAATCTTTCAGGGATTTTCATATTTCCTCATTTTATCGTCCTACTTTGATACCAATAGTTGGGGAAAATAAGAGAGTCTATAAATCACACTTGAATTCTCAATATTCTTCCCCTCAAGTGTGATTTCCACCACATCATCATAAACATTGTTTGGGATTTCAGAGATCTCTGCTGGAGAATCACCATACAATTTCGTATACACCATCATGTTCTTCTGGGACAATTTAATCATACTTTGATAAAAGGTCACAACTTAGATGAAATATTTACTTCAGGAAATATCTCAATAATACATAAATTTATCAACCAATTTACAATGAATAATGGTTGTAGAATACGCATGATATTGTATCTCATTTTACAAAGATAATTTGATTGAAAAGATAAATAAATAATTCATGTTCTATGTTCATTTTTACTATGAAATTTTTGGATTCTTAGTTAAAGTACATCACACTATGGCTCTTCTGGGCTCATAGTTTAAAACTCGATAAATTTCTCTGAGCTCTGATGCACTCTCAATATAAACTTTATTCCTCTATATAACAATAGTTGCTCTTCCGGAGCTTTAGATAACTTTTGTAGTGCCAAAAATATTTTAAAATTTAGGGCAAACTATACTCATATAGATCAATCATATCATATAACTAACAGTATAAAAATTCAATTTTTTTTTTCATGCATTATGATCAAATTCCATTAAATTGCCAATAAAATAATTAAGTCGGGCAAATCATGACAAATAGTGAAGTTCATTTGTAGAATAGTAAAATTATAGTTGTAACTGATAAGTAGTAACATGAAGTGATAGTACAAATATATCTAATGTTAATAAATTCCTTTTTTTTCAATTCCAAACTTTTAAAATAAAGTCTTAACCGATCTACCATTAACTGATACCTTAGGAAAGAAGGGGAAACAAAATTAACTCTACAAATTAAGAGTGGGAATTGAAAATCTTAACCATACTTTCAATTTGTGTTTATGATAATAAATTTCATTAATTGTCTTTTATGATAAACAATAAATAATAGTAAAAACAACGTATCCAAAAAAATAATTTGCTACTTCAGGAGCATATTCTAGGGGGCAAAGATTCTTCTAATTTTCTTTGGTGCGACATCTAATTTATACTAAAATAAAATAGGCCTTATCAACAACTACTTTGGAAAATCATAATTTTCCGATCCTTCTGGGATACTTGATATTAAATTTTTAGTTCTTCAAGAACTATATCACCAATATTCATAAGCAATGATTATAAAAATAAAATCATTCTTTGAGACTTGAAAATAATATAATGCATTCTCAGCGTGATCTTGTATTTTCCTTCATGTAAAAATATATTAGCTCTTATGGAGCTATATTTTGTGCAATTCGTAACTTTGTTACTCTATATAATAATACATTAGCTCTTCATATTACTGTAAGTGCACCAGTTCATCCTCTTGTTTTAATAATTGTCAAAACACATGAAAATAGAGTAGAACATATTTTGGCAATGTTACAAATGACTTGACAGCGAAAAACTATTTTTAAAACGTTGAAAAACTGATTTTTAGGTATTATGTATCGATACATAAACATGTGTATCGATACAAATGTCCTGAAATTACTTCAGACTGATTTTGTGCAATTTGTATCGATACATATATCACTTGTATCGATACAAAAGTGGTCTCTCAGAGGCAGAAGGTCATCTGTGTATCGAATCATGCTTGCATGTATCGATACACACCTATGTCTCTCAGAAAACCAGTTAGTGCTTGATGTATCGAATCATGCTTGCATGATTTGATACATATCAGTCAAGATTTCAAGAAACTGATATATGTATCGATACATATACATCTTTGTATCGATACATAGGTCAAAATTTTCAATTTGAACGCTGGTCAAAGGGTTTGTATCGATACAAACCATCATTTGTATCGATACACGTATGTTGAATTTTGCCCAAATTTGCTCAATTCTATTCTCTCTTTAAATAGCAATGTGATGTGTTATTGTAGAGAGAGGAAACTAGTGTGAAAGATCAGAAAACGCTTTGGGTTGCAAATTGAGTGAGAATTTGAATCAAAGGTTTCATTCAACACAAATTCATCATCTTCATCAAAGGTTGCAATCAAAATTGAAGTTTGAGTATGGGATCAATTCAATAGAGGTTGCATTTTTGTGTGATAACGTTCGATACGGTTCACGGTGAATCAGAATCGTAGTCGGGTTGGATTGTGTGTTGAAGGTTCTAGTTTCTCTCAAAGGATTCAAGATCGTGCTTGTCTTGAAGGATCGACAACAAGAAACGAAGGAATCAGCTAGACGATCGAGTGCGGTTTGGCACGGGTCGGATCGTTGGAATCAGAGGGCGAAGTTTCGTTGTGTGTCGAGGTTTTGTTGCATAGTTTACTTTTTGTCTCGTTATAGGTTTATAAGATTCAATTGTAAACTGTGCACGTGTTGTTAATCATTTTTGATCTATACACTCTCAAATAACCCGTTTGGTTATTTGGGGGGAGACGTACTCAGACAAACGCGTGGACGACGCGAAATCCGGGGAACTCCCTAATCAAATCGTTGTGTGTTTCTCTCTCTCTCTCTCTCTCTCTCAATATTTTGCTTGTCATAATTTCATTTAATTCTGAATCGATTGAAATTTTAGTGTTCGTATTGATACACGAAAAAATCAATTGTTGTGCTTAAACCAATTCATAGTTTATATTCGAATTTTGAACGCTATCGTTTCAAATCTTTTCATCAAACATCCAAAAGGCTTATACTACTTTTCTTTTGGTCAATCGGCGCATAGACTACCGATCCGGTGGTTTTCCGCTTGCGCTCGATTGAAACAAATAATTTTCTAAAAACGACATTGTTTCAAGGTTCACTTATTCAACCCCCCCCCCCCCCCCCCCCCCCCCCTTCTAAGTGATAGCCAAGTAGTCTAACAATTACTAGTATTACGATCATCACATCTTTATAAGTTCTTCAAGAACTATATAACAAATTTAACAAACCTCTGTAATATAATATTGTGTAATTCTTTAAGGATGCATATTATTGAATTCTTCTGGAACTCATGAAACAAATATATTTATTAATTTATTTTAAGTTCTTCAAGAACCGTATAAAAATCCATTAAGGATACAAATTCTTCTGGAATTCATAATAAAAATTGAGATTTTTTTTTTAAGTTCTTCCGGAACAACATTATTGAATTCTTCTAAAATTCATAGAGAATAAATTTGAGTTTTATAAATTCTTCAGGAACCATACTATTGAATTCTTCTGGAATTCATAATAAAAATTGAAATTTTTCCATGTTATTTAAGAACCAGGCTATTGAATTCTTCTGGAATTTATAGAGAATAAAAATTGATTTTCTATGTTCTTCAGGAACTATGCAATCAAATTTTTATATATTTATAATATAATAACAATCACTTTTATAATCCTTCAATAGTACTTTAATATTAAATTCTAGAACTTATAACATGTAAAAATATAAATGAAATTAAAATATAAGAAAGTACATGATTATGGATTAGTAATGATAATTTATTTCAAGTGATTCATTTGAACTTCTGGTTCATATTTTTAGCTGCTTATTCTCTTCCCCTAATATTGGGAAAACAAATTCATCACTTGATAATCAGCCTACTGGGCTATAAAAAGATCTCCAATTATTGGCTCAAGGTAATTTATAATAGTTGGAGATTCATATCAATTTTTTTTTCAATATTCTTTTACTATCCATTTAAATGCATTATATTGGAGCAATTGACATGCACACAACACATCCAAAAATGCTTATATGGGAAAATTGGTTTATAAACCAAATTCAAATAAATTAGGGGAGAACTTATTTATTTAATAATTGTTGGCATGATGCAATTCAATATCTTAAATTCATGTTTGAATGTTCCCAAAATATAAATTGGAAGTTATAATCTCATAAGTATCGATTATGCAATTAACTTTAGACGTCTAAACAATGGATCTTCAAGTCCATTTTTTTGTTTGAACATACAAGATGTTTCATATCAATTTCAATTGGCATACGATATTTATCAAATGTTTTCTATTTTATATAAAATGAGCTCTTAATCAAATTAGCAACGAGAATAATTCTCACAAACTTCTAGTTGTGAGTTGATAACAAATATACATGTGACCATTTAATTGATACATTAATTAAAATTTACAAAAAATTAATTGGTCCATATGATCATGGTCGGTGTATTGATTTACAAATATCACCTTATATAATTCTCAAATTGTGAGGGACTCTTTCAAATATTCAACTTCCTTTGGGAACTAATAACACAAATTATTGGATTGAAGAATCTTCTGGCTCTTCAATACTTATCCAATAAAAAATATAAATAATTATTTTTTCTTCTGGCTTCAACTAGTAATTCTTTGTGCAATCCTTCATGGATGCATATAAATATATATATAAATTGAGTTTTTATGTTCTTCAGGAACTATATCATATAAATAAAAATAAACTTTATGTTCTTTTGGATGATCGAAGTATCGATGTTTCACCATACATGTGTCGGTCACGAAGCATAAGATGCTTCACCAGACTGTTGTCGGTCACGAAAATCGAACAATATCGAACATGTAACATGTAAGACCCAAGATTTTACTGTGCGGTTTTCCTAAGGAACTTTAGCGTCGGCTAAGTTTTAGGGTTTTTAGTAGAAGCGGTTTGTGTGAGTATCGTCGCATTAATGAGATTTTTGCTGAAACGGAGCCTGTTTTGTGCTCGTGCACTGGAAAGGCACAGACTTTCGGGTCGAGATCCTCTTTTAAGTATGAGGAGATTTCTGTGGAGTCAGAAATCCGAGTTTTGAATTATTCTTGTTTTTGGAAAAACGAGTAGGTTTTTACCCGTTGTCGTAAAATTTTACTGCGTCTGTTTTAAGTGAGGTTTCGGATGGAAGTTTCATATATCTGCATGAGTTCGGATATATCCTGAGAATAATTTTCCAAGGTGTGGAAGAAAATTACAGTCGCGGAAAAAGATTCGGCGATAAGTTTTGGAATTGTTAAACGTTAGACGTTCTTTCCGTAGGTTTTCTATTTTTGCGATTTACGTTCGTCGCATTGCGCGAGAGCTGAGTACGTGACTTGTTATGGGAGATTGGATTAAATCTTGTGATTATCCATAAAGCAAATTGATCCAATGGCTAGGGTTTAAGCTTGGACTTTTGACTTTGATCCAATGGTGGATTGGCTATCAAGAGCCTTTGTCATAGTAAGGAGGTTTGGTGACTTTGGTCACTTAGAAAACATCACATATTCACTCCATTCTTTCTCTCTTCCACGTGAAAACTCCATTACTTTCTCAACTTCACAAATTTTCCATTCTTCACCATTTGTGTCCATTTCAAGCTTGGGAGCTTTGTGGAATAGTTGTAGAGAATCACTTGCTTAAGGTAACCACCCTTTTCCTTTTCATTTTGGTTGGTTAAAACTCTTGGAGTTATGAGTTTTAGATTATGTTCATGAGATGAAAATGTTAGGAATTGATTCTTGTTTCATGAAAGTTGTTCATGAGGGTGTAGTAAGCATGCTAGGCTTTGTTGTTTTTGTTTTCCATGAGTTGGTGAGAAACCTCATGAGAAAAGTTAGGGTTTCGGTTGGTTTATGTATTGATCAATAACATGTGGTTAAGTTGTAAGGTTTTGAAAAGAAAAGTTGTCTTTGAACCTTTGGGCAAAAGGGAAATGCGTTGTATGGTTTTGTTTTAGAAAATCCGATGAAAAATATTTTGGAGTTTATGAAAATATTTACTAAGTGTTTTGTGTGGTATTTTGGGGTCCAAGTGGTTTAAAACTCTTGTGACATGTGGTGTTGTTTTTCGCCTAGAAAACATGTTTGAAAATGATTTCAAGTCGGTTAAGGCCCGTAATAAAACTTGTGCTTGGGTTTGGTTTTGATTTTGGAAATGAAAATCAAATAACTTGCACTCGAAGCAACCAACATGCTTTCGGAGATGTGTTGCTTGCTTATGAAAATGGTTTGCTTTTGTGCCTTGAAGAGATGTTGGGAACTAATAGAATCAAACTAGGTTTGGTTGGGGAAAAAGGTGGTGTGAGTTGCTGTCTTTTGCTGTCATGACAGGTGCAACTCGCCGGGCGAGTGTTTGCTCGCCAGGGCGAGTGTCACAAGCCATGACAACACGCCAGGGCGAGCTCCAGAGCGAGCTAGACCTGTCCTCACTGCCTTCACTCGCCACCAACTCGCCAGGGCGAGCTCTGGGAGTTGAAATTTTGGATTCTGATCTCTAAACTTGGTTTTTAACTTTCTAATCCCTTTTTATTAATTTATGAAAGTGCGTAACTTGTAACGCAAGAAAACGGCCATTTTGCATTTCAAATTATTTAAGACTTTTGACAATTGTTTTGGGTCCTAAAAATAGTACAGATAACTCATGGTGGTTGATCAATACGGTAGTTTTTGGTATGGTATCCGAAAGAGGGATTTTCCTTAGGAACCTTTAGGTTTTTGGGGTTTTGGTGTAGTTTCAATACGATTGGTTAGAGAACAATGTATTGATTGTTATGCTGCTTGTTTTAGGAAGCGCGTTGTGTTGTTTGAGCGTGTGTTGTTGACGGGAGCTTGCCGAGGTAAGGGCATCACTTTATTTCCGTCTTTTCAACTGGTTATGACATGCTTGGATTTCTGCTGTAATGCTTTGCTGTGTGTTCGGCATGTCTAGTTGATGTATTCTCGTGATGAGAACGTGTTTAAAATACTTACGCTGTTTACATATGATTATGAGAATGTATGTATGAACAGGTTGTTGGAATACATATGGTTGGAAATGTATGTATGTCGTTGTGTTTGATTTACATATATCTGTGTGATATGTAATTGTTGCATGAGCATGGATGGAACGTGTATGTCAGTTGGGACTACACGGGCGGATGTGTCTGTGTGACTCCGCCGGGGCGGTGTCTGTGTGACTGCCCTATGTATATGCGTTTCTTAGTTGGCGATAGCATCTGTGTGGCTATGTTCGCCTGGTGTTAGCATCTGTGTGGCTACAATTTTGAGGGGGGTGACAGCATCTGTGTGGCTGACAGCATCTGTGTGGCTGGTAGCATCTGTGTGGCTATTTTCACCTGGTGATAGCGTCTGTGTGGCATCACCTGCCCTTGTGGCTTTAGTGGGTTGGACCTACGATTCCGGAATTCATGCATGTGGTAGCTTGGATAGTACCACACCCGTTGTAGAAGTCTGCATTAGGCTTGGTGTGCATTATATATATAAACCCGTTGGTGGGAATTGCTTTGGTGGTTAAGAGCTTTCTCTTGTGTTTGTCGAATTATTGTTATGTGTACAATCTTTCGCACCGGTTATATATATACATACTTTTATTTTGTGGTGACCCTTTCTTTCATTTGCGGGCTCATCCCACCCAGATGATGGGTTAGGTCGTGGTGACGACGGTGGCTGTTCTAGGCCATAGTGAGCACGTGGTGAAGCTTGGCTTAGTTAGACTATGCGCCGGTGTGGGTTGTACACCGTGCTTTTTGGGTTTAGGCATAGGATTCTAACTTGTTGTGTTGTAAGTATTTGAATACTTGGACTTGGATTGTAATTATTCAGGAATACACTTTGCTTGTCGAAGCACCTTGTGGTAATGAGTTCTTTTGTATATTTGAATGCCGGCTCATTTAAAATCTTTTATGCGTAACTCTGATTGTGTACAAAAAAAAATAAAAATATAGTGCCTTTTCTGGCCTTTGAAAAATGGGTTGTTACAATTGGTATCAGAGCACAGCTTTAAATCTTCAAAGGGAAAGTGTATACTTGAGTCGTTAGTCCAGAGTCGGTTAGAACGTAACTAGTGTTGAGTTAGTTCTAGTGATGGTTCTATGTCGGGTTTTGAGTTAGTAACCGTTGAATGAGATTTCCTGTTGAGACTCAGAAATGTTTGGATAAGGAATCTAATCAGAATTGGTATTGTGCAGAAATAGAATGCCGCCAAGAAGGGCGAATTCAGTTCCTGTAATACCAGAGGTTGATGTGAATCAGATGGCTTATGCCATGCATACAATGGCGGCGGCTGTGACTGCTCAGAGCCATGCTAAGGCGCAGAGGGATTTGGAAAAGCGTGAGAGGGAGATCATTGCTGCTGGATTTAGGCTTCTCACCAGTTTCAACCATCAGGCTCCTCCTAAGTTTAGTGGGGAGGGAGGTCCTGATACTGCGGATTTGTGGCTCCAGGCGATTGAGAGGATCTTTGGGGCAATCCATTGCCCGGGAGGAGAAAAGGTAACCTTGGCTACCTATCAGTTGCAGGGTAGTTCTGAATACTGGTGGGGAAACACCAGGCTCATTATGGAGGCCGCCTATGAGGAAATAAATTGGGAGAACTTCAAGAGGAGGTTTTTAGCCAAGTACTTCCCCGATACTGCGAGGGAAAGGTACGGAGAAGAGTTCTTGAGACTGAGGCAGGGTAGCATGAATGTGGAGGCTTACTCCAAAAAGTTTGAATCACTATCCCGTTACTTCCGCTTCTTTAGGGATGGGATAGATGAGAATTATATGTGCCTTCGGTTTCAGGATGGACTGAGGTATGAACTGCAAGATGCAGTGGTGCCATTGGGCATTCGACAATTTCAGGTCTTGGTAGAGAAGTGCCAAGAGATAGAGGATATGAGAAACAAGCGGGTGAACCGCCAAGGAAGTTTTAGTGCTGGAGGACCCAGTCGTTCAAGTGGTTTAAGACAGGATAGTGGGAGGCAAGGGAATAAGCCTTATAACCGTTCCCAGGATAATCAAGGACCAACTCGCTCTGTGAACCAAGGGACTCAAGGGAGTCAGGGTGGATGGAAGCGAACTTGTTACAACTGTGGACAAGAGGGTCATTTTGCTAATGAGTGTGGAGTTCCGAAACCAAAGGAAGGAACCGTTTGTTTCAATTGTCAGAAGCCGGATCACTTTGCTAGAGATTGCAAAGCCCCGAAGGCCGGGTCGTCGGCGAATGTGACGCAAGGAACTCGACCCGCGGCTAGAGGACGTGTCTACTGTATGGGCACTGGAGTGAGCGGTCAGACTGGTGAGGCCATACAGCGGGATTGCCAGATTGCAGGTAACACTTACTGCATTGATTTCTGTTGGGGCAACCCACTCTTACATGTCTTGGTGTGCGTTTTGCTAGGAATTGGTTGTTTGTCTTTGCTTTTGTTTTGAATGTTCTACTATGTAAAGGACTTAGTAGTAGTTATAGCATGTTGCGCTGTTAGTGGTAAGTTGGAATTACGTATGTCACACGTCAAGGGTCGGTGAACCTAGTGTCGTTGTTAATGAGTATGCGAATAGTGGATACCTTAAGGGTTGAGGTAAGTGTGTGGGATCTAGTAGATCGATGAGTTAGCCGCGAAGGAATGTTAGTCGTTGGAAAGAGTCGCTGAGAATGAGTAAGAGAAAAGCACATGATGATGTGGCTTATGTCAATGGAGGATTGGTGGAAAGAATTGCCTCACACCTAGTTGGAAAATCATGGTTGTGCGGGTATAGTACGGATTCAAAAGCACCACCTGAATAGATGTCATGACGGTGCGTGTGTTGTATGTGGAAATAAGAAGGATAAGAAATTGTCTAATGGCAAGCTGATGGAAGTTAGTAGAGCTTTGGTTCATTGTAGTGGTTATAATGAAGAGAGACGTGGTATGATGGAAATCGGTATTGAGTAAGTATAAGGGATTCAGAAGTTGTCAACAAGGATGGTTGGACAATAGTAATGTGAGGAATACCCTAAGAGTTATTTTGAGGGTAGGTACCTCGACGAGAGTGGTGATGTCGAAGCAATTAAGAATGGTTAGAGTGACCAACTCTTTTGAGTAAAAGAGGATTTAATTGCAAGAGGAAAGGAACTCAAGAGAGAGTTCAGATTTAGAATGGAAATACGATGTGAAGAGGATGTGCGCCGACGATGGTAGTCGACGAGGATAAGCGTTTTGTTTAAGGCACGCGAGATTTATCTAAGTGTCGTTTTGGAAGTAATGTGAACGTATAAGGAACCGATTCTGGGGAATTGGGGATTTGGATAAAAGGAGTCCAAGAGAAGTAGATGGTATAGTTTGGCAAGTGTCAAGACTATGAGGAGTGTAATCACCAACTGGAGGTTGGGATTGTTTTATGTAAGTCGTGTTTGGAATGAGACTCGTGGGTGAGCATGCGGTTTCGGCGTATTCGTTGAGTTGCGGACTCATGGATATTGGTAAGGTGTGAAGTTCTTCCTAAGAGGAGATAACTTGCTCGGAATGTAATGGTTGGGGTGGTACTTGCCGTAGTGGCACGGTACTACTAGTGGATGATACTCCACGGGTGCTTCAAGAAAGGAAGCCTGATAGCTTAAGCTACGTGTCTTGAGCGTTGTGTCTTGCGATTTCGACGTGTAATCGTAAGAGATCGAGGGAAACATTAAGAAAAACCTTGAAAGATTTGTGGAACCCTTGTGACTCGGAGGACATTGAGCATAAGCGGAATGAAGTATCACTTAAGTTGGGTAAAGATGGTCTAAACCACCAACATGATTGTCGACTGTCTATTGACAAATTGAGGGACTGGCCGTCCTTAATTTATTGTTGATGGTAGACGGGAATCGCGTTGATTGGGATTGACTAGTTTTTGCTAGCTTTGGTGATGCACAGAGAACTTCAGTGTTTCTTTTGGAGGGTAGCCACTCACAACTTCGTGTGAAACTAATGGAGTGGGCTATGCCGCGGAGGCGAAAGAGGTGACTTTGGAAATTTTTGTTTGTGGGCACGAGGATCTTTGGGAACTAGAGGTTGTGAACCCCTGTTGTGAGGTTAATTTTTGAGTGGTGAACTCGTTGAGAGTTGCGGTTGGTGCACGGTTGTGCTAGTGTGTTGGTGAGAGTATCTGTGTGACTTCACCCGGTGTTAGCATCTGTGTGGCTGCACCTAATCCTGAGGGATTTTGTTGTGTTGGTGATGGTAATAACTAGTCGAGTTGTTACTCTTACCTTTAGTTTTGAGGACGAAACTTCTTTTTGGAGGGTAGTAATGTAA
The DNA here is from genome assembly GCA_030408175.1 of Trifolium repens. NCBI lineage: Eukaryota > Viridiplantae > Streptophyta > Magnoliopsida > Fabales > Fabaceae > Trifolium > Trifolium repens. The sequence continues at coordinate 30,288,960 of CP125845.1, read as the reverse complement.
GACCCAAGATTTTACTGTGCGGTTTTCCTAAGGAACTTTAGCGTCGGCTAAGTTTTAGGGTTTTTAGTAGAAGCGGTTTGTGTGAGTATCGTCGCATTAATGAGATTTTTGCTGAAACGGAGCCTGTTTTGTGCTCGTGCGCTGGAAAGGCACAGACTTTCGGGTCGTGATCCTCTTTTAAGTATGAGGAGATTTCTGTGGAGTCAGAAATCCGAGTTTTGAATTATTCTTGTTTTTGGAAAAACGAGTAGGATTTTACCCGTTGTCGTAAAATTTTACTGCGTCTGTTTTAAGTGAGGTTTCGGATGGAAGTTTCATATATCTGCGTGAGTTCGGATATGTCCTGAGAATAATTTTCCAAGGTGTGGAAGAAAATTACAGTCGCGGAAAAAGATTCGGCGATAAGTTTTGGAATTGTTAAACGTTAGACGTTCTTTCCGTAGGTTTTCTGTTTTTGCGATTTACGTTCGTCGCGTTGCGCGCGAGCTGAGTACGTGACTTGTTATGGGAGATTGGATTAAATCTTGTGATTATCCATAAAGCAAATTGATCCAATGGCTAGGGTTTAAGCTTGGACTTTTGACTTTGATCCAATGGTGGATTGGCTCTCAAGAGCCTTTGTCATAGTAAGGAGGTTTGGTGACTTTGGTCACTTAGAAAACATCACATATTCACTCCATTCTTTTTCTCTTCCACGTGAAAACTCCATTACTTTCTCAACTTCACAAATTTTCCATTCTTCACCATTTGTGTCCATTTCAAGCTTGGGAGCTTTGTGGAATAGTTGTAGAGAATCACTTGCTTAAGGTAACCACCCTTTTCCTTTTCATTTTGGTTGGTTAAAACTCTTGGAGTTATGAGTTTTAGATTATGTTCATGAGATGAAAATGTTAGGAATTGATTCTTGTTTCATGAAAGTTGTTCATGAGGGTGTAGTAAGCATGCTAGGCTTTCTTGTTTTTGTTTTCCATGAGTTGGTGAGAAACCTCATGAGAAAAGTTAGGGTTTCGGTTGGTTTATGTATTGATCAATAACATGTGGTTAAGTTGTAAGGTTTTGAAAAGAAAAGTTGTCTTTGAACCTTTGGGCAAAAGGGAAATGCGTTGTATGGTTTTGTTTTAGAAAATCCGATGAAAAATATTTTGGAGTTTATGAAAATATTTACTAAGTGTTTTGTGTGGTATTTTGGGGTCCAAGTGGTTTAAAACTCTTGTGACATGTGGTGTTGTTTTTCGCCTAGAAAACATGTTTGAAAATGATTTCAAGTCGGTTAAGGCCCGTAAAAAAACTTGTGCTTGGGTTTGGTTTTGATTTTGGAAATGAAAATCAAATAACTTGCACTCGAAGCAACCAACATGCTTTCGGAGATGTGTTGCTTGCTTATGAAAATGGTTTGCTTTTGTGCCTTGAAGAGATGTTAGGAACTAATAGAATCAAACTAGGTTTGGTTGGGGAAAAAGGTGGTGTGAGTTGCTGTCTTTTGCTGTCATGACAGGTGCAACTCGCCGGGCGAGTGTTTGCTCGCCAGGGCGAGTGTCACAGGTCATGACAACACGCCAGGGCGAGCTCCAGAGCGAGCTAGACCTGTCCTCACTGCCTTCACTCGCCACCAACTCGCTAGGGCGAGCTATGGGAGTTGAAATTTTGGATTCTGATCACTAAACTTGGTTTTTAACTTTCTAATCCCTTTTTATTAATTTATGGAAGTGGCGGGGATTGGAAACGAGTTTTTCTGGTACTCGGAAAGTGCGTAACTTGTAACGCAAGAAAACGGCCATTTTGCATTTCAAATTATTTAAGACTTTTGACAATTGTTTTGGGTCCTAAAAATAGTACAGATAACTCATGGTGGTTGATCAATACGGTAGTTATAACGCCCTAACTAAAATATATAGAATATTTAGTCAAGACATAAATAAATGGATCTGAGTACATGAAATTCAACGGATTACAAAACTGAATTACAAGAATCTCTTACAACTGATGAAGAAACTTAGTTAATACAGCGGAAACAAAATTAAGATTCTAAGATAAACAGATAAAACTAAACAAAGGGGAAGACTAAAGTCTTCTAATCCGATGATCCAAGCTCAGCTCCCATCATCAGCTCCCACCTGGCCCTTGCTTCATTAACCTGTTTACCTAAAAATATTGGTTTGGAGTGGGGTGAGACTACTAAGCCTCAGTGAGTCCTACTACCCTCCTAGAGGTGACTACACCAGGGCACCTAAATCAGTCGTATCATACTAACATTTGCGTAATCATAACATAATACTGAAATTTAAAGGTGTAACACAGATAAAAACTCTTATTCATTTTAACCGCAAGGATTCTCCGAGGTGAGCATATCTCGGAGGCCTGCCTTGTCCGTCGATCGGACCGATCACGGCATACAGCTCACAATACATAACCTGATGGATACTCCCATTGGGAGCCCATAATGCGACACAAATCGCGCCTAACTGACTGATACTAATTTAGTTCTTACTACCATAATTTCCCAAAACCCGGGGAGCATACAAGCCTAATTAATAACTAAGTTATACCCTAATCATTATCTGTGATTAACATTCTGTTCGACATTATATTAATTATATTACTGCAAGTTATCTGATTCTAACGAGGATATAAAACGAGTGTGGAAGTCTTTATTTAGAAAATAGAAATTATAGGTCAGTTCTGCACAAGCTCGCTACGGCGAGTCACCAGCTCGCTATGGCGAGATTATAGGTCCTGACCTAAATCAACTCGCTGTGGCGAGCAGAAGCTCGCCATGGCGAGTTTCATCAGCCCAGAGCCCAGCTCGCCATGAATGCTCGCCAACTACTCGCTGTGGCGAGTTCATGCGGAGTTTACCGTGTTTTGCCAAAATCATATGTTTCTCAAAATTACACCTACAATCCTCACTTAATCAGTGCAGTAACATAATTTACATAATATATAAACAGAATGGAGGGAAATTTGGGATTAATCCCCCTCACACAACGATTCCCTAAATTCCTAAATTAACATGCAAATTCATAAATTCGGGATACTATCTACACTATCCTAAAGAACCCACCTGACATAAAGCTCGAGACTTGATTAATGAGCTTGAGAAGAAACAACTGAAAGCAAGAACTCATTTCTCTACTGCAGAAAAACAGCTTCAGCACCTCCACTTCAGAAATTCGCCCCGACCTCAATATTGAGTCAAAATTTACGAAACCTATGTGAAAATGATCGGAACTGAGTTATCTAACTACAGCAAAAAGAATCGTTTCGATCCGAGTTACATGGAGGAATTTCTTACCGTTTAAGTACTGACCTATACCATCACGAATTCAGTAATTTCCTGTTTCAAACCTCCAAATTTGAAAATTCGTACAGAACTCGTTTCTCCACCAAAAATCACGAGACTGATATCCAAACGACCGAAAATTCGTTATCCAACCACAGCAACAAGCGGAATCAAAATCAGAGCTACAGAGAAGGAGGAATCACCTTTTGAATGGAGCTCTGTCCAGACACAATTTTTCTGAAAAATCCTGGGTTGAACAGTCCACTTCAAAAATTCGCCCAGAATTCATTTCTCAATGAAAATTCATGAAATCAGCGCCAAAATGAGCGTATTCAAGTTAGATAACTACAGGAAAAAGAATCGTTCAAATAGGATTTTCGAGCAGAGAATGGTTACCGTTTTAGTGAGTGACCTGCCCTAGAAAACGGGTTTTACAATTCTTCTCCAATTTTGCTCCCAATTTCTTACCCATGGCTTCTTGGTCCTTATAACCCATATACAAGATGAAACTCAGAGATAAGCTTGATTTAAAAGAATGAATTTGAGAAAGAGTTGAAGGATGGGATTGATTCTTACCTCATCTTGAAGCTATGAACCTAGGGATCTCAAATTTGTGTTTGCATGAAAAATCAGAGAAGTGGGTGAGTAGATTTGGTGAGATGAAGATGATGCTGATGCGTGAGGGAGATGAGAGGCTTTGAGAGTGTTTTCTGACTTTCTATTATGCAGGAAGTGGGAAAGAGAAAGAAATGGTTTTGGTTCCTAAAGCATGCATTCCATGTCTAATGTCAAGTTTACCCCTTTATAATTCACACTTAATTCCATATATGCCATCATGCTTTATCACTACTACATATTCTTATTTAAATTTTATTCCAACAATACTTTTAATTAATAATACTCCTATTAATTAAAGTCGGGATGTTACACTCTACCCTCCTTAAAAGAATTTCGTCCTCGAAATTCAAACATCTTCAAAATAACTTCATTTCACTTCAGTGTAACACAACTATATCCACATCCAAAGTCTAACTCCACCTATTTTCTGGTCAAATGTATTTCAATCCCTTGGAATGAAACATTTCCTCTCTTAAGGGTTAAAGGCTAAAAGTTATTGTCACATCCTCAATTGATCTTGTTCTTGTGCTGCGCACTCTGATTAATTGCCTACAGTCATCTTCTGACAAAGTTGTCATTATCTTAGTCTATGATTCCCTGGACACCTCAATTACGGTCAGTCTTCTTCCGTTACCACTGGTAAATAATTCCAACTTTATCGGACTTGGATGTCGGTATCTGGCCTGGTTGGGTATAAGCTAAAACCTATGGTCTAAGCTCGAGTGTTATTACAACAAATTCTAGTTCTTCCTCTCCAGGATCGCTCCCTTTCTGAACACTATTATGCATGACACGTCAAGTATACACCTGCACCACGTGTTGTCCAAATACTCCAGAATCTATTGAAATATAAAACGAGTGGAAAATCGTCTAGACACTACTGATTCTTCTGTCAATGAGTTGAACTCATGAGCAGACGAATCTATAGTTATCCGATAGAATCCCACCTACAATTTTAATCTATTCGGGTACAGCACGGTGATCGCAGTTGCACATCTAACATGCGGATGCCTTTAGCTTCAGATTATCTCTCCAGGTCAGAGGTCCATCTTGTTTGAATTTCCTTTATTGGTTACTAATATGTGAAACTAGGATATGGTAACCAGATTCTCCGCTTGGTTGATTGCATACGTAAAGTGTAAACTTGCAAAGCTGAAGCTACATTGAATGGTTTAGCTTAGGACGGTTGACTGAATTATCTTAACTGTTCATTAAGGATGGAGAAGGTTTCCAACTGAGAATGGCATATTACTCCAAGCGAGTAATTAACTCTCACATTTATACTAACTAATTGCTGGCAACTAGATTTGGAATTGGAATGTTCTGGTTCAGGCGTTCGGGCTTCAGCACAAGACCTTACGAGATTACAGGAAAAGAATCTAGAAAGTTGAAACGTTCGAGCAGAGGTACTTAAGGTTAACACCCTAATCTAACATGAATTCAGAAAATGGAACTACCAGGTTTGTATCCTTAACTCTGATTTCGCTAGAACAACTGAACTCCACTGGATTGGGAATGACTCCGAACTTAATTCCGAATTTGATTGCAAAGAGTACGAAGAGATAGACAACTAATTATATTGAAGTATTGATTTAGCAACCTCGAGTGCACGAAATTTAAGGACCTACTGATACTGAGCTGATTCCTTTGTACCAGGATAGTTAGGGATGTCAGTTAACAGATCAACCAACGAGTACGGAATTGAATTGAAATTATTCCTGACCTTCTCAAGTATAATTAACTTCCGCTGATAGGTTGTAGCTAATGATGACACATCGGGAAAACTGAAAACACTTGATGTGATTACTTAATTGTGATATTAATCACTATTAATGTAACTAATTGGCTTCAAGGAATATGAAAAGTTTGCATCTTAACTGAATTTAGGCATAACACGTGATTGACAAGTCATTTAAGGCACGATAAGAATTTTCTCATCTGACGCGTAATCAGTCAAGTTAGAGAGTACACACGTCCATAGTGTTCCAGGACTTATGAACGTAGAATTGAACATCGCTTGATCCAATAAGCTGGCTGAATAGGATTCCAGAACGATTGAAAGATAATTGAAGATTGGTTTCCTATTGGGTTCAGACTAATGTTCCACATTTCTATTTCTGCTGACAGCGCTCTCAGATTAGGTCAACTGGATTCTCACTCAAATTTCTTACTGAGGATTTCTCACCGGTATGTCTAACTAATTTCTAACAATCTCTTAGCGGAAAGGTCCGAATATACTGAGGAGTGTCGGTGGCTAAGACTAAGGTCAAACTTAGTCACTTAAGTCTGGATAATCAACACATATACCTAAAGGAATGTCCCACGCAAAATGTTGACCCTATGCCGCTGGCATCTAGTGTTATTATCCTAGGTGGTAATATAGCTTGGTTGGCTTCAAGAGAGTAATAAAATATGGTAGTTTAAACCTAATCCTCAACTGGGTGGCTAGTGGGCCTACAATATCGAATTACTAGCCTAACGGTAACTGGATGACAACTCTCGAATGTGCGGTTAACTAATCCTACTGATTTCTTAGCTAAACGGTCCAACTGCAAGGGTTCGTAAACTGAATGGTCAATCTAACATGGAATTGAGTTTCCAGTTTCTAATCCATCTAATGGCAAGGCAACTACGGATTGACTTGGCGTCTGACAGTGCTAACGGTAATCCTTAACTGTTACACTAGTTAAAGCTTAATCTACAAGTGTCTGGTGCGACTGCTGGTGTACACTGATAGACCCCTCCTATTTACTGACATCTAGAGGTAGTTATCTTAGGCGTTCACCTAATAGGTTCTGCGATAAGAAACTATTAAGGTATGGGTGCTGAGGTTCCCTATTCTTCACAGGGTAATTAAATTGGTCAAAAGTTCTAGGTCGCTAATGTTTGGATGCTGATTTGACGATCTTTAACAACCTATTTGGATATCGCTATCACTAAGGAGGAATTTAATTTTAATGTGAGGCAAGGCCTATCCTTAGGTGTCAAGGTTCTATTGTTGGCTTCTAATGTGATTCTCTAATATAGGTTGTTCGATTTGAAATTCTAGACATGTAGTATCGGTTTGTGCTAATCCATTGAGTTACTACCTTAGGGACATGATAGTAAAGGTACTTAATGAGTTTGCTAGGTCTACTACTAAAGACTGGTGTGGTTGAAAAAGAAATTCCTAATTGTTGTACTTAAATGAAGTTTAGTCCTTAATGGTGAATTAGGAATACTATCACGAGATGAAAGGTCGAAGTAACTTAGGGAAGGCATTCTAAACGGGTGCCTAATAAGGTAACTTGAGGGAACATGGGAATGTGATTTGTTTCTAATTTGGTTTCTCTACCACGAACAGTTTGGTTGACTTTCTATTATATCCATCAGGTTCACTATGTTGGGTTACTGGTTCGGAGTCCTATAGGTGATTGGACTTAATGTGTTTCCTCGGGCACGACTACGGATTCAAAGGATTCTAATCATCAATTAGTTACGATTAAGTTCCTGATAGTTCAACAGGGTTATTGGCTCCTAATAGGAAAGGTATACGTAGTCTAATTTCTGGTTGCATTCAACTCCCAATATCATCTCCAAATGTATCTTCCCAACAATTCTTGTGCACACAGGGTAGTTTAGAATCACATACACTAAACTAGAAAGGTAGAATGGTGAGATTATGAAAGAGGGCTGGAAGCTACTCACCATGACCAAAACAACTGAACAAGGAGTAAGGCAGCATCAAGCAGTAGCAGCCTGCTAAGCTCGCTGCAGCGCGCATTTACTCGCTAAGCGAGGTTGACAGAGTGTAGAAGGATAATTCTGTGGTTCGCCCAATTCTCTACCTTGCACAGCACTCATAACTCCCAGTCGTATACTAACTTGAATTTAGGATGAGTTTTGGTTTACTGCCTACTATCATTGGTGTTGATGGGTCCACAAACTTGGCTGAAATTAAGCTCTCGACAAGATAAGGTTACTTACAAATCCAGGAAGTTCACATGACACTGTCAGTTGAATACTATCGTGTACTACACACTTCAGTATAATGATACACTTGCATTCATCGCTTGCCATCCACAACTTACTTCTGTGGCACCATTTGCCACTGCCCCAATATCCCCTAATAAGAATCTTCTTCGACGAATGCTCCTTGATTGCAGCTTCACTACGGATTTAACGTTGGAATTCCAGAGTTCACTTCAGTTCTAAACCATAATACCCTGCCTACCATACACAATACTGAGTTGATCAGGCTCAGCACGCGATGGTTTCAGCATAAACAGTCCAGATCCAAAGGGTCTGTGTTACTTAGGAAGGAGTTGTAATGACTCATGGCAAGGTCCGATACTGAATCGACCTGCTCTGATACCAATTATAACGCCCTAACTAAAATATATAGAATATTTAGTCAAGACATAAATAAATGGATCTGAGTACATGAAATTCAACGGATTACAAAACTGAATTACAAGAATCTCTTACAACTGATGAAGAAACTTAGTTAATACAGCGGAAACAAAATTAAGATTCTAAGATAAACAGATAAAACTAAACAAAGGGGAAGACTAAAGTCTTCTAATCCGATGATCCAAGCTCAGCTCCCATCATCAGCTCCCACCTGGCCCTTGCTTCATTAACCTGTTTACCTAAAAATATTGGTTTGGAGTGGGGTGAGACTACTAAGCCTCAGTGAGTCCTACTACCCTCCTAGAGGTGACTACACCAGGGCACCTAAATCAGTCGTATCATACTAACATTTGCGTAATCATAACATAATACTGAAATTTAAAGGTGTAACACAGATAAAAACTCTTATTCATTTTAACCGCAAGGATTCTCCGAGGTGAGCATATCTCGGAGGCCTGCCTTGTCCGTCGATCGGACCGATCACGGCATACAGCTCACAATACATAACCTGATGGATACTCCCATTGGGAGCCCATAATGCGACACAAATCGCGCCTAACTGACTGATACTAATTTAGTTCTTACTACCATAATTTCCCAAAACCCGGGGAGCATACAAGCCTAATTAATAACTAAGTTATACCCTAATCATTATCTGTGATTAACATTCTGTTCGACATTATATTAATTATATTACTGCAAGTTATCTGATTCTAACGAGGATATAAAACGAGTGTGGAAGTCTTTATTTAGAAAATAGAAATTATAGGTCAGTTCTGCACAAGCTCGCTACGGCGAGTCACCAGCTCGCTATGGCGAGATTATAGGTCCTGACCTAAATCAACTCGCTGTGGCGAGCAGAAGCTCGCCATGGCGAGTTTCATCAGCCCAGAGCCCAGCTCGCCATGAATGCTCGCCAACTACTCGCTATGGCGAGTTCATGCGGAGTTTACCGTGTTTTGCCAAAATCATATGTTTCTCAAAATTACACCTACAATCCTCACTTAATCAGTGCAGTAACATAATTTACATAATATATAAACAGAATGGAGGGAAATTTGGGATTAATCCCCCTCACACAACGATTCCCTAAATTCCTAAATTAACATGCAAATTCATAAATTCGGGATACTATCTACACTATCCTAAAGAACCCACCTGACATAAAGCTCGAGACTTGATTAATGAGCTTGAGAAGAAACAACTGAAAGCAAGAACTCATTTCTCTACTGCAGAAAAACAGCTTCAGCACCTCCACTTCAGAAATTCGCCCCGACCTCAATATTGAGTCAAAATTTACGAAACCTATGTGAAAATGATCGGAACTGAGTTATCTAACTACAGCAAAAAGAATCGTTTCGATCCGAGTTACATGGAGGAATTTCTTACCGTTTAAGTACTGACCTATACCATCACGAATTCAGTAATTTCCTGTTTCAAACCTCCAAATTTGAAAATTCGTACAGAACTCGTTTCTCCACCAAAAATCACGAGACTGATATCCAAACGACCGAAAATTCGTTATCCAACCACAGCAACAAGCGGAATCAAAATCAGAGCTACAGAGAAGGAGGAATCACCTTTTGAATGGAGCTCTGTCCAGACACAATTTTTCTGAAAAATCCTGGGTTGAACAGTCCACTTCAAAAATTCGCCCAGAATTCATTTCTCAATGAAAATTCATGAAATCAGCGCCAAAATGAGCGTATTCAAGTTAGATAACTACAGGAAAAAGAATCGTTCAAATAGGATTTTCGAGCAGAGAATGGTTACCGTTTTAGTGAGTGACCTGCCCTAGAAAACGGGTTTTACAATTCTTCTCCAATTTTGCTCCCAATTTCTTACCCATGGCTTCTTGGTCCTTATAACCCATATACAAGATGAAACTCAGAGATAAGCTTGATTTAAAAGAATGAATTTGAGAAAGAGTTGAAGGATGGGATTGATTCTTACCTCATCTTGAAGCTATGAACCTAGGGATCTCAAATTTGTGTTTGCATGAAAAATCAGAGAAGTGGGTGAGTAGATTTGGTGAGATGAAGATGATGCTGATGCGTGAGGGAGATGAGAGGCTTTGAGAGTGTTTTCTGACTTTCTATTATGCAGGAAGTGGGAAAGAGAAAGAAATGGTTTTGGTTCCTAAAGCATGCATTCCATGTCTAATGTCAAGTTTACCCCTTTATAATTCACACTTAATTCCATATATGCCATCATGCTTTATCACTACTACATATTCTTATTTAAATTTTATTCCAACAATACTTTTAATTAATAATACTCCTATTAATTAAAGTCGGGATGTTACAGTAGTTTTTGGTATGGTATCCGAAAGAGGGATTTTCCTTAGGAACCTTTAGGTTTTTGGGGTTTTGGTGTAGTTTCAATACGATTGGTTAGAGAACAATGTATTGATTGTTACGCTGCTTGTTTTAGGAAGCGCGTTGTGTTGTTTGAGCGTGTGTTGTTGACGGGAGCTTGCCGAGATAAGGGCATCACTTTATTTCTGTCTTTTCAACTGGTTATGACATGCTTGGATTTCTGTTGTAATGCTTTGCTGTGTGTTCGGCATGTCTAGTTGATGTATTCTCGTGATGAGAACGTGTTTAAAATACTTACGCTGTTTACATATGATTATGAGAATGTATGTATGAACAGGTTGTTGGAATACATATGGTTGGAAATGTATGTATGTCGTTGTGTTTGATTTACATATATCTGTGTGATATGTAATTGTTGCATGAGCATGGATGGAACGTGTATGTCAGTTGGGACTACACGGGCGGATGTGTCTGTGTGACTCCGTCGGGGCGGTGTCTGTGTGACTGCCCTATGTATATGCGTTTCTTAGTTGGCGATAGCATCTGTGTGGCTATGTTCGCCTGGTGTTAGCATCTGTGTGGCTACACTTTTGAGGGGGGTGACAGCATCTGTGTGGTTGACAGCATCTGTGTGGCTGGTAGCATCTGTGTGGCTATTTTCACCTGGTGATAGCGTCTGTGTGGCATCACGTGCCCTTGTGGCTTTAGTGGGTTGGACCTACGATTCCGGAATTCATGCATGTGGTAGCTTGGATAGTACCACACCCGTTGTAGAAGTCTGCATTAGGCTTGGTGTGCATTATATATATAAACCCGTTGGTGGGAATTGCTTTGGTGGTTAAGAGCTTTCTCTTGTGTTTGTGGAATTATTGTTATGTGTACAATCTTTCGCACCGGTTATATATATACATACTTTTATTTTGTGGTGACCCTTTCTTTCATTTGCGGGCTCATCCCACCCAGATGATGGGTTAGGTCGTGGTGACGACGGTGGCTGTTCTAGGCCATAGTGAGCACGTGGTGAAGCTTGGCTTAGTTAGACTATGCGCCGGTGTGGGTTGTACACCGTGCTTTTTGGGTTTAGGCATAGGATTCTAACTTGTTGTGTTGTAAGTATTTGAATACTTGGACTTGGATTGTAATTATTCAGGAATACACTTTGCTTGTCGAAGCACCTTGTGGTAATGAGTTCTTTTGTATATTTGAATGCCGGCTCATTTAAAATCTTTTATGCGTAACTCTGATTGTGTACAAAAAAAAAAAAATATAGTGCCTTTTCTGGCCTTTGAAAAACGGGTTGTTACATAACATCCCACACAATTAATTAGAATAGTAACTACACAATTAAGAGATGTAGTTGGAATGAGGAAATGTTCTAAATTAATTAACCAAACCAATAGTGTTACACTACACTTAACCTTACCAAAACATAAGAGAGAAATCAAATTTAAGTTCTCCACTCACTCTCTTCTCTCCCACGCCTCCCATTATTCCTCCAACACCCCCCATTGCTTTGTAAAGTTCTATTTATTAACATCCAAGACAAGTCATTTTCTAATTTCTCTTTCTCTCTCTCTTAAGCAGTAACAACAACTCCTTCCCTCCTGAATTCTCTTCCCCACCGTGCATCACCACCATTACCTTGCCTTCCTCAATTCTCATTCAAACTCAACATGCAAATGTATAATCTCCTTCTCCACTCCATTAGAACCATGAATGAGTAAGTTTCACTCCATAATTCCTTTCCATTACTTCAATTTTCGTGATCCCATTCTAACCCCATTTCTGGAACTACCTTGCATGTGTATTATCTTGAGCTTAACAGTTGTTAATGGTGAGAAGCCAAAGAGAATGAAGTTAAGTCATGGTTTGGAACTTGTGTTAGGGTCAGTTTTGATACCCATAACTTCAAGAAGAACAAAAGGTGTTCTTCAAATTGTGAACCAACCTCTGATGACTAAGAAATTCAGGTAACATAAACCCCTCTTTCTCTTTCGTAAATTCCCTACATATTACATTCCTTCTTGTATTAGAAACTCTCAAATCCAATTATCCTTCAATTGATCCTTGTTTCTGTTTGAGCAACCTAAATTACGAGTTTGGAGATGACTAGAAGGTTTTGCATGTTGTGAAAGATGGAAAATTGGAACAAAACGACATAACCATGTCTGCTCTTTCTGCCATACTCGCTTAGCGAGTAGTGACTCGTCGTGGCGAGCGCAGCAGGTTGCTGTCACTGCTTGCTACTGCCTTTCTCTGTTCAGCCACTTTAAATTTTGGTGAGAATTAAGTCTCAAGCTCTCTTTCATGTTTCTTGCTATTCTACCCTTTTGTGTTTAGTATAATTAATCCTAGTCTTTATTGTGTGCCCATGAATTGTTGAGGAGAGGCCTTGGTTGTAATAATGGAGTTGTATACAATCAGGCATTGAAGACCAAGTTTGGGCAGTAGCTAAAACCCTACAAATACCTTCAACATCAGAAGCTAACCAGCAAACAACCACACAATTCATGTCCTTCATTTTCGTGTTCATCATTAACTTGGGGTTTCATGTGAGTCCTAATTCAAAGCATTAGTGGATGTACCTGAGCTTGGTATCAATGCTAAAGCTTTATTACAGGTGGGTTCTTTAAGTTCTTAACCTTAGAAATTTGTTTAGAAGGCCTAGTCTCCCCAAATATGTTATGCATGCAAACTTAAGGATTAGGATCTAGTTTAATGCAAGAGCAAGAATAAATCCCAATTCTTGCTCCTATATAATTTATTAAATATTATAATACAAGTTTAAAACGAGTTGCATAGAGGTTGTAGGTGAATTTTTGGTAAAATGTCATTTTGTAGAAACAGGGGCCTGAGCTGCTAAGCTCGCCGCAGTGCATGACCACACGCCACAGCGAGTGTTAACGTCTTGTATAACTCGCCAGGCAAGTCTTTGACTCGCCAGGGCGAGTGTTACAGGTCTGTGACATAAAAACTAGCCGTAGCGAGTAAAGGTGCGCTGTAGCGAGCATACTAGATCAGAACCTGTATAACTTTAAAAATTTCTATATCACTCGTTTTATACCCGAATGCAACTTGGTTTCTTAAACTTGTTTAATAGTGTTTAACATGTTATATGGTCAGAGAATAATAAGTATATTTTATATGATTCAGTAACATGATTAGGATACCCTGGGTGGGATATATTGGTTAGAACTGTTATACTCATTAAAATTAAATGTTAATTATATGCCATGATTTAAGAATTCCTCTGAATTCTACTATTTTTATTATGTGAGCCAACGGCGGAATCCGAACCTCAATATTCGGTATTACACAGAGTCAGGCATCCGAGACCGGCTTGCCACGGGTGACCTTTGAAGAGTAATTTGACAAGATAATAATTTTGTGTTACACCTTATTTTATTATTGATTTATAACTGTATATGTAAAACAGTTGAACTTAGATTATTACACTATCTAGGTTCCCCCGGTGACAGTTGGAGCCGTGCTTGGATTGTCAGATCAGAAGATTATATTTTTCTTCCTTGCTTTAGTTATCTGTTTTGTACTCGTGGTTCTTTCCGCTGTATATTTATGTTGTATTTATTCATTCGTATTTGTTTCAAGTTGTAAATTAATCAAGTATTCCGTTAATTTTATTGTACTCAGATCCATTTATTTATGTCTTGACAAAATATTCTAGATATTTTAGTTGGGGCGTTGATGAAAGGAATTTCTATGGTATTTTTAGTATTAGTTTTAGTAGTAAAATGACCAAGACATGCCCAAATACGAAGAAAAACTTACAGAATCCAAGAAAAGCATCAAGACAGAGTCAAGAATGCAAAAAGACAAGAAAAAGCCCAAAATATGAAGAAAATGAGCATTTCATCGTAGCACGATGGCTTCCATCATGCCACGATGGAAGTTGCTTGCTGGCCAAGAAAACAGAAGAAATAAATCTGGAAAATATCTGTTCATCGCAGCACGATGGCATTACTTGGCGACCAAGCTGATGAAATGCACATGATCAGTTATAAAATTGAACTGAATCTTTCCATCGTACTGCGATGGCTTCATCATGGTGCGATGGCTTGCTGAGGCCCAATACGGAAACTATAAATAGAGCCCTCCACTCATTGTTTAAATCATTCAGAAATAGTAGAACACTCTCTACTATAAAGGAGGTGTTCGGAGGAGCTCTAAGGGCATAGTTTTCTCCCCTTACGGGAAAACTAACTCAGCAAGGTATGTTTTCTTTAGGCTTTTATGTTTAGGTTATAATTTCTTTATTGTAATTTAAATATGTAGTCTTTTGTAATAGATGCCTTAGGTTGTGGTGGAGAAGATGAACTCCCCAATGAATATTTGGAGTCTGTGACTGAGTCTAAGTTATAATAAATGATATTTAAGTATTATGTTTGTTATTTACTTTCATGCACTTAATAGCGTTTCTCGTAATCTGGCCGGATAAGCGGGAGCGTCCATAGAATTGATATTAGGTTTCTAATTTAATATGGTCCGGAACTAGTAGTAAATAATGCTAGGTGTATAGAGACGGTAACGTCCTGAACTAGTCGTGAATGAGCGGTTAGAGGAGGAATCATGAACTAGGTGTGAACTGAGCACTTAGATGATGAATAGCCCGATACTAGGATCTAGAGGTCAATTGGTGAAGATAATAATGCATGTTTATAAACAACTCACTTAGTAATTAGGGTATGTGACACATCGAGGTTAGGCTCTCGTAGGTACCTTAGTTATGAATGTAGGGGAACTTTAATAGACATAGTGTAACAGTAAGGTGTTACTACAACAAGAAAAAGTCACCGCCAAACATTAATCTAAATAACTATGTTATACACCGGTCATGCCAAATATGAAGAAGGGAGAGAGTCCAACCACCATATCTATCCTCTATGTTTCTGAATCTATTATTTATTTATTCTCTTGTGCAAGCATTACGCTCTTTTATTAAAAACCTTTTTCAAAACCCAAAGCGAATGCAAACTATCCAAACTTAAATAACGCTAGTGAAGCTTCGGCACGATCCCTGTGGATACGAACTCATTCTAGACACCTAGAGTGTGAATTATTACTCGACGACAGACTGTTGCACTTGCCAGACCGTAGTCAAGTTTTTGGCGCCTTTGCCGGGGATTGTGTTTACAAAGCATTACTAGATTTGTTTAAGTTTGTCAAAAAAAATTAAAAAATCAAAAAATCTTGTTGATGATTGTGGATTTTGATCTGTGAAAGTTCTGGCTAAGGATAAGTCTTGGTATTTAAGCGATCCGTTGTGATCCACCTCACTTACCTGGGAATTTTCATAGTGACAAAGACACATGAGACAAACCAAAAATAGTTTTACCATTTAATTTTCCAGTGCTACTGAAGGTATTCATTTGTTGTGCTTGATAACAGTTATCCTGGAGTTTAAGTACGACCCTGAACCAGAAAGAACGCTTTGGAAAAGAAGGCAAGCACAAAGGCTTGCAGAATCTAGTAGTCTCAAAACAGAAGAAGAGCCTACCACCAAAGCCATGGGGGATGAGCAAAGAATTACAATGGGAGACTACTGCAAGAGGACTGACACAGATCAGATCTCACTGGGATTCCATGCGGCGAATCCAGCTAACTTTGATATTAAGGGCAATGTTCTTACAGGTTTGCGGGAGAACCAGTTCGATGGACGTGCCAATAATGATCCTTGGGATCATCTCGCAAAGTTTTCAGAGACATGTCATCCAGAAGGTGCCGGAAAGTGTTACCGATGACCAGAAGAAGCTGCGTTTGTTTGCTTTTTCTCTTACAGGTCCCACTAAAGATTGGCTTCAATGCTTGCCAAGGGGAACAATTGCAACATGGAAGGAGCTTGAAGACAAGTTCTTGGAAAGATTCTTCACACACACACTATTCCAGAAAAGGAAGTCTGAGATTCTAAGTTTCAAACAGCATGAATCTGAAACGCTGTGCGAGGCTTATGAACGTTTTAAGCTGCTTATGAGAAGGTGTCCTAACCACATCACTAGTGCTATGGAGCAGATGCAATTATTCACTACTGGTATGAAAATGCAACATCGGATGATACTAGATGCCTCAGCTGGTGGGTCCATCAAAGTAAAGACCTATGCAGAGACTAAGGATCTGGTTGAGCAGATGTGCCAGAATGAATACAACATGAGCCATGATAGAGCTGAAAAGACTCCTGGAATTCTTAAGGTGGACCAGGAGATTGCCTACAAAGTAGAGATCGAGTTACTAAGGAGGCAACTTGCTGATAAAGAGAAAGCTGTGAAGGAAGCCAGTGTTAAACAGGTGGAGGGAGTTTGCGACTTCTGCCTAGAAGATCACCCTAATGGGCAATGTTTGCCAGGAGGAAGCGAGGAGCAGGTAAATTACATGGGGAATAACTACAACCCAGGTTGGAGCAAGCACCCAAATTTATGATGGGACCAGACATGGAACCAGGCTCAAGCTGCACCTCAACCAAGAAAGCCATCTCCATTGGAAGAGTTACTCAATAAATTTGCTAGCATGAGCAAAACTAACTTTGAAAACATCCAGACTACAGTAGCCAACCAGGGGGCGACGATAAAAAGTCTTGAAACCCAGATTGGTCAACTCTCAAAACTGGTAAGTACTCATGTTTCTAAAGATATTGCAGGTAACACGGTGGACAATCCAAAGGAGGAATGCAAAGTGCTAAAGGATATGAAATCAGAACACGGACGAAGGGAAGAACAGATTAAAGACTATGAAGAGTGGTACAAGCTGTTTGATATGACATTGGACGAAGCCTATAATTAGTTCATGAGAGAACTGAAAGAGTATAGAGAAAGCTGAGCGCGACTGCCAACCAAGAAGACAGATCCTGAAAGCGTCACCATACTCTGCCAGATTGAGGAAGCAGAAATTCGAGCATTATGTGATGTGGGTTCAAGTGTTAACGTAATGCCATTATCTCTGGCAGACAAGTTAAAACTCACAACAATAACTGCAGGTACAGAGCGTGAACTTGTTTTAGCTAACCAAACAACAATTCACTCAGCAGGTACAGTAGAAGATCTCCTGGTGAAAGTCGGAGACCTGGTATTTCCAGCAGACTTCATGATCCTGGATATCCTGGAAGATGAAGAACACCCTATTATTCTTGGAAGACCATTCTTAGCAACCAGCAGGGCACTCATTGTGGTGGAGTCTGAAGGTGGAAAAACACAAGAAGGGGGGAGGGGTTGAATTGTGTTTTAAAAGTTAAAACTTTTTCTCAAGTAAAAACTAAGTTTGCAGCGGATTAAACACAAAACAATAATGAAACAGAGAGAGAGAAAGAAAGACACAGAATTTATACTGGTTCCTCTCACAAATCGAGAGTACGTCCAGTCTCCTTGCACTTCCAAGGGCTTCTCACTAGAATCTCACAAGATTACAAGATGCTCAAGCACAATAGCAAGAGACTTCTCTAATGCTCAAGTTACAACTAACGAGAGACTTCTCAAATGCTCAAGTTACAACTAACAAGAGACTTCTCAAACAAACTTAAGAATAAGAATGAATGTTAATGAACACTTGATATACTATCAGAGGTGTTTACAAAATATAACACAGATTTGCCTTAAGACTAAGAATGACAGATAGAAGCTGTAATGTCAGAATGTTTCAGAGTCTTAAACGCAGTAATAGAACCGTAGTCATTTCTTCCATTTGAGACTTCTATTTATACTTGAATGGAATGGTAATGACCGTTGCAGAGAGATAAGGTGCCAGCTGGAATTTGCTTGTACAATTGATAGCTGTAAGTTGCCTTCTTTAGTAAAGAAATCCAATTCCACTACCTTGCAATTTGAAATATCACTCAACCATTTTGAGTAATAATAGTACGATTGTACAATCCTCAAATGCGCTCCACTTATGGATAAGGTTAACGTTATACCAATGAATATTCCTTCCTGTGGATATGATAGAGTCCTTAAGTAGATTATTCTTCAATCATTGATTCTGATTCTGTCAGTTCTTGAGTGACGTAAATTCCTTTTGCTTCAGAGTCTGTTGTCGTAGCTTCTTAAGGTCTTCAGTTTCTGAGCTTCTCAGAGTCTAGCTTTTGTCCTCAGAGCCACTAACTTCAGAACTTGAATTTTAAGCTTCTGATGATCAGCGATACGCTTTCAGAGCTTCTAAGCTTGGCTTCTCTGCTTTTGTTCGTAGTGCTTCTGAATGAATTTTAACTTATAATTCTGCACACTAGAACAATCATTAGTAATACCAATTGCAATTTTAATACTTTGTTATCATCAAAACCAATTAAAAACTTAGAGATTTATGTCAGACCCACTTTGTTCCAACAATCTCCCCCTTTTTGATGATGACAAACTAAAGCATTAAAATTCAATTGTTGTTGATTTAATTATTTATGTTGACTTCAGGTTTCAGAGGTTTGCAATCTCCACACCGGGCACGCAACTACCAAAATGCATGAGCATACGCTTCCCCATATATGCTAATGCAATGAATACATACCTCTCTAGCATATGTAAACCAAACATAACAACATACATACATTTCTCATCATATGTATTCTGTAACAGCCCGTTTTTCAAAGGCCTGAAAAGGCAGTATATTTTTTTTTTTTTTTCAACTAACACTCAGAGTGCGCATAGAATATTTTTCAATGAGCCGGCATTCAAATATACAAAAAGACTCATTACCATAAGGTGCTTCGACAAGCAAAGTGTATTCCTGAATAGTTACAGTCCAAGTCTAAGTATTCAAATACTTACAACAAAACAAGTTAGAAACCCTATGCTAACCAAAAAGCACGGTGCACAAAACACACCGGCGCATAGTCTAACTATACTAAGCTTCAACACGAGCTCACAATGGCCTAGAACAGCCGCCGTCGTCACCACGACCTAACCCATCATCTGGGTGGGATGAGCCCGCAAATGAAAGAAAGGGTCACCACAAAATAAAAGGTATGTGTATATATAACCGGTGCGAGAGAGGATACAATTACCAAATATACAAATACCAACATAGAAAGCTCTTTAAACACATAGCCATTCCCACCAACGGGTTCATATTTATAATGCACACCAAGCCTATCAATGCAGACTCTAAATGATTGTGATCACCCTAGCTGGGTCTTTTTCACATGCATGAATTCCCACACTCGTAGGTCCAACCCCAACTAACAAACCAATACAAAACCCGTAGCCCATCACGGTCACTACGAAACCTGATAAAACACCGTAGAACAATAATAAAATCCCGTAGCCCATCTCGGACACTACGAAGATTAGAGTGGACCCAATCTCTGTCAATCACACCCCGTAGCCCATCACGGACACTACGTATTATAAACCACATAAACACCGTGAAACATCAATAAAATCTCGTAGCCCATCACGGACACTACGAAGATTAGAGTGGACCCAATCTCTGTCAATCACACCCCGTAGCCCATCACGGACACTACGTATTATAAACCACATAAACACCGTGAAACATCAATAAAATCCCGTAGCCCATCACGGACACTACGAAGATTAGAGTGGACCCAATCTCTGTCAATCACACCCCGTAGCCCATCACGGACACTACGTATTATGCCCACTAAAATAAACACCAGTGGACCCAATCTCTGTCAGTCGCACCCCGTAGTCCCCTCTCGCAACTACTTACTAACAATGCATGAACATACGATCTTCAAATCTATGCTAATGCAACACGTACATATATTGTCACAATCATATGTACAACCCACACAAACATACATATATATCTAATCATATGTATTTCAACGCACGTATTGTAAACACTTTCTCATCACGAGAATACATCACAAAGACATGCCAAACACACCAACAATTGCATAAACAGCAAAACCAAGCATGTCAAACCGTTTTAAAAGACGGAAATAAAGTGGAGCCCTTACCTCAGCAAGCTTCCGTTACTTTACTTTTGCGAAAATCTACAACACACGCTACCTAAAAGTTAAGCAGCGTACAATCAATAAAATATTCCTCGTTTATCCTATCGAAACGAAACTCGCTCTCAAAGTTCCAGAGGGGTCTAAGGTACTTTCTAAAACCATCCCTCAATGATTTCAGGTTATTCTCATAGTGTTTAAAAATTCACGAAGTTAATTGTACTATTTTTATAACACGGAAATCATTTTGTTTTCAAATCATAAACTAAAACCATTTTGGATTTTCCACTTCAAGGACTTGTTTCACACACCACAAGACCATTTGAAACACAACTAAAACTTTTCAAAAATATTTTTATGAAAAATCGAAGTTTTCTTGCGTTACAAGTCACACATTTTTTTCTTCCTAACAACCTTTCCTATACTCATTTTTCTTCAAAACTAAGATTATCCAACACACACAAAATTTTCACACAATTGTGGACTTAGAAAAATTTTGGAATTTCTTCCCCACCCTTTAAAAAGCCACGGCCATTTTTTAGAAAAACACACTCCCACACAAAATTTTTCACTTCTAAATGCATGGTAATATCCCATAATACCTAACTAGCACTTATCAAAACGATTTAGAAATTATAGAGTTGAATCGCAAATTTTCGAGAAATCTCAAATATGGTTTTTCTTAAGGCAAATGATTATTTTCTTTTCAAAACATCCCATAACCAATCAAACAATTAAACAATGATTATGGGAAGCTATTTGCCTCTAAACAATTTTCGAAATTCGATTCCTCGAACCCTATATGGGTGCCACGGCCAAATGAGGCAAAAAGGGCAACCCTACACATTTTTTTTTCATTTGAAACCCTAGCCCACATGTGTTAGCTCGTAACGATATTCGATCGTATACCCGACTCTTTTTGAAGCTCGAAATAAATTTTTTCTGAATTGTGTTCTTCGAGTCGCTCAAGAACACGAGAATAATTTTTTCCTCATTTTTCGAAACTAATTTCATATTCACCAATCCATTTTGTCACAAAGCTTGAAACTAACTTCAAAAACCAAAATCATACAACACACCCAAAGTTATGATCATTTCAAGGAATTTTCTTCAAAACCTCACCCACAAAATTGTGAAATTTGAAATCACCATGAGAATCACTTACATGCTTCACTAATGTTTCCTACATAACACTCTTAAACACTACTATGGAATCAAAACTAATTAAAACTAAATTCTCAAATTTTTCTCTCAAGAACATAATCATAAAACTCAAGAATTCATGAGGTTTTTCATGGAGAATAAGGAAGAGAAGTGTTAGTTACCTTAAGAGGAGATGATTCCTAGCAACTTCTATGATCCAACAAAACAAAAATCCAAAGCTTTTGGTGATGGAATGAAGTTTCTCTCAAGGTTGGAAGAGAGAAAGAAGCTCACGGCAAAGCAAGGAGAAGAATGAGTGAAATTGTGATTTTTCTTAAGTCTTTTTAATGACCAAAAGTCATGGTCTTGTTGCCTAATCCACCCTTGGATCAAATAGTGTAAAGCTAACAAGATTAAACCCTAGCCATTGGATCATTTCAAGCTTATCCGCACAAGATATTTTCTTTCTCATGAGAAACTTACGCCTCACATACGAGTCGCGCCTCGCTAACGGGCGGAAATCACGAAAACAGAAAACCTACGGAAAGAACGTCTATCGTTTTTCCATTCCAAAACTTATCGCCGAATCTTTTTCCGCGACTGTAATTTTCTTCCATACCTTAGAAAATTAATCTCAGGACATATCCTAACTCGCGCAGATATATAAAACTTCCACCCGAAATCCTACTGAATTCAGAACCAGTAAAATTTCACAACAGCGGGTAAAATCCTACTCGTTTTTCCAAAAACAAGAATAATCTAAAACTCGGATTTCTGGCTTCACAGAAATCTCCTCATACTTAAAAGAGGACTACGACCCAAAAGTCTGTGCCTTTCCAGCGCACGAGCACAAAACAGGCTCCGTTTCAGCAAAAATCTCATTTATGCGACGATACTCACAAAAACAGCTTCGCCAAAAACCCTAAAACTTGTAGCCATTACTTATTTTATTCACCAAAAGGTACAGTGGAATTACGGGTCTTACATTACTACCCTCCAAAAAGAAGTTTCGTCCTCGAAACTAAAGGTAAGAGTAATAACTCAACTAATTATTACCATCACCCACACAACAAAATCCCTCAGGATTAGGTGCAGCCATACAGATGCTAACACCGGGTGAAGTCACACAGGTACTCTCACCAACCCACTGGCACAACCGTGCACCAACCGCAACTCTCAACGAGTTCACCACTCATAAATTAACCTTACAACAGAGGTTCACAACCTCTAGTTCCCAAAGATCCTCGTGCCCACAAACAAAAATTTCTAAAGTCACCTCTTTCGCCTCCGCGGCATAGCCCACTCCATTAGTTTCACACGAAGTTGCGAGTGGCTACCCTCCAAAAAGAAACACTGAAGTTCTCTGTGCACCACCAAAGCTAGCAAAACTAGTCAATTCCATTCAACACGACTCCGTCTATTATCAACAAGAGATTAAGGATGATCAGTTCCTCAATTTGTCAATGAATAGTCGACAATCATGATGGTGGTCTAGACCATCTTTACCCAACTTAAACGATGCTTCAATTCGCTTATGCTCGATGTCCTCCGAGTCACAAGGGTTCCACAATTCTTTCGAGGTTTCTCTTAATGTTTCCCTCGATCTCTTACGAATACAAGGTCGAAGTCGTAAGACACAACACTCAAACACATCGTTCAAGCTCTCATGATTCAACTCATGAAACATCTGTTGAACATCACTCAACAGTAATACAATGCCACCACGGCAATTACCACCAAAACTATTTCATTCCAATCAAGTTGTCTTCTCTTCTCGAAGATTTTCCCACCTTACTACTATCCATCAATCCGCGACTCAACGAATATGCCGAACCGCCTGCTTACTTACAAATCTCTTTCCAATCACGACTTAAATAATACCACCCCAACCTCCGGTTGGTGATTACACTCCTCATAGTCTTGGCACTTGCCAAACTAAACCATCTACTTCTCTTGGACTCCCTTATCCAAATCCCTAATTCCCCAGAATCGGTTCCTTATACTTTAACATTACTTCCAAAAGGGCACTTAGATGAATCTCGCGTGCCTTAAACAAACGTTTATCCTCGTCGACGGCCATCGTCGGCGCACATCCTCTTTACAACGTATTCTCATTCTATTCCTGAACTCTCCTGAGTTCCTTTTTCTCTTACAATTAAATCCTCTTTTACTCAAAAGAGCTTGTCACCCTGACCATTCTTAATTATTCCCAACATCACCCTTTCTGTCGAGATACCTACTTTCAAAATAACTCTTAGGGCATTCCTCACATTACTATTGTCTAACCATCTTTGTTGACAACATCCGAATCCCTTATACTTACTCACTACCGATTTCCATCATACCACGTCTCTCTTCATTGTAACCACTACAATGAACCAAAGCTCTACAAGCTTCCATCAACTTGCCATTAGACAATTTCTTATCCTTCTTATTTCCAAAATTAGGTGTGAGACAAATCCCTTCGCCAATCTTCAATTGGCATAAGCCACATCTTCATGGGCTTCTCTCTAAATCCCCATTCTTTTCTAGACCCAGAAACAGATCCACAAACCATTTCATCTCCATCACTCTTTCTCCTCTCTGGAGATGAATTCATCAAATGAAAGACAACCAAACAATGGAACATTTTCTCTACGAGTTCGGCTAGAAACACCACTAGCCACACTTATTGTTAACACATTCTTTCCATGACTAACCTCCCTTTTACGACTAACTCATCGATGTCATAACCTCTACAAAACTCCAATCAGGCCTGTATCATCAATCTACTACTTTGCAATTCTCTAGTTCAACAACTGTCTAGAGTTGGTTCCCAAACCACCATGACCAATAACTTGTTCAATCAAAACAACATCTTTAATTCGCCGCACACAATCCAAATACTCTCATTGTCTTAGTACTCTTACTAACGAACTCTTTTCTACCCAAAGCATCGGCTACTACATTAGCCTTCCCCGGATGGTATTCTAAGGTGAAATCAAAATCCTTCAAAGTTTCCATCCACCTCCGTTGCCTCATATTAAGCTCTTTCTGATCGAACAGATACTTAAGACTTTTATGGTCACTAAACACGACAAAAGTGCAACCATAAAGATGATGTCTCCAAATCTTCAATGCAAAAACAACGGTCGCAAGCTCCAAATCGTGCGTAGGATAGTTCTTTTCATGCACTTTCAGCTGCCTTGACGCATAAGCTACTGCTATCTTGTGTTGCATCAACACACAACCCAACCCTTGATGAGAAGCATTACAATAATCCTCATACGGTTCCTCCGACTGTGGTAACATCAAAACTGGTGAAGTCGTCAATCGCTCCTTCAACAACTGAAAACTCAATTCATACTTCTCAGTCCAAGCAAAAGGTTGATCTTTTCGCGTAAGTTGTGTTATTGGCGCCACAATCTTAGCGAAACCTTCAATGAATCTCCGGTAATAACCGGCCAAACCCACAAAACTCCTCACATCAGTCACTGTTTGAGGTTGCTTCCATGCAAGTACCGCATCAATCTTGGCTGGATCCACGGCTATTCCCTCCCTTGATATAACATGGCCAAGGAAATTCACCTCTTCCAATCAAAAGTCACACTTTGACGGGTTTGCATACAGCTTACTTTCCCGCAAAACTCGTAAAACCAAGCGAAGATGCTCTACATGCTCCTCTTCACTCTTCGAATACACTAGGATGTCATCAATGAACACCACCACAAACTTGTCTAAAAATGAGTGGAATATCCGATTTATTGTAGGCCATAAAGATAGCAGGTGCATTCGTCACTCCAAACGGCATCACTAGAAACTCATAATGCTCATACCGTGTCCTAAACGCCGTTTAACACCACCAGGTTTCCTCACTCTGGACGTACAACGTCCTTTAATTCCAATTCAAGTTGCCTCAATTATTATCCAATCATTGTAATTAAATCCAACTGACATCTCTGCATGTTCCACCATATCTACAGTGGTTGCATCCTCTTGACAACTGAACGACTTCATCAAGTCTCGTCTGAACTCACCAGACGGACATCCAATATCATCTTCAGAAGGTCGTCCCAATCTGATCCTTACTTAAAATCCTTTATCAATTGACGTTCACTCGTCCATAACCAGCACCTCTGAGTGGCAACATCTAACGCCACTTCCCATCCATTATATTACTTTCAAGAATCACTTGTAGTTCTTGTTCGCTCAAGTCCGTCATCTTCGGACTGCCGTATCTAAGGAATTCAGAGACACTTGACGACTAAATTCGACCAATGCTTGGGGGTTTCACAATTCCACTTACTGAAGCCTCACTCCCTGCATTACCTCAGTAAGACACAAAACAGTGTCTAAGCATATCCCATGCTAGACTCAAAACAACCAACCACATAACCCACAGCACAACAAAAACAACCGCTAGAACTAACACAACTCTAGCTATGTTCTAACCGACTCTGGACTAACGACTCAAGTATACACTTTCCCTTTGAAGATTTAAAGCCGTGCTCTGATACCAATTGTAACAGCCCGTTTTTCAAAGGCCTGAAAAGGCAGTATATTTTTTTTTTTTTTTCAACTAACACTCAGAGTGCGCATAGAATATTTTTCAATGAGCCGGCATTCAAATATACAAAAAGACTCATTACCATAAGGTGCTTCGACAAGCAAAGTGTATTCCTGAATAGTTACAGTCCAAGTCTAAGTATTCAAATACTTACAACAAAACAAGTTAGAAACCCTATGCTAACCAAAAAGCACGGTGCACAAAACACACCGGCGCATAGTCTAACTATACTAAGCTTCAACACGAGCTCACAATGGCCTAGAACAGCCGCCGTCGTCACCACGACCTAACCCATCATCTGGGTGGGATGAGCCCGCAAATGAAAGAAAGGGTCACCACAAAATAAAAGGTATGTGTATATATAACCGGTGCGAGAGAGGATACAATTACCAAATATACAAATACCAACATAGAAAGCTCTTTAAACACATAGCCATTCCCACCAACGGGTTCATATTTATAATGCACACCAAGCCTATCAATGCAGACTCTAAATGATTGTGATCACCCTAGCTGGGTCTTTTTCACATGCATGAATTCCCACACTCGTAGGTCCAACCCCAACTAACAAACCAATACAAAACCCGTAGCCCATCACGGTCACTACGAAACCTGATAAAACACCGTCGAACCATAATAAAATCCCGTAGCCCATCTCGGACACTACGAAGATTAGAGTGGACCCAATCTCTGTCAATCACACCCCGTAGCCCATCACGGACACTACGTATTATAAACCACATAAACACCGTGAAACATCAATAAAATCCCGTAGCCCATCACGGACACTACGAAGATTAGAGTGGACCCAATCTCTGTCAATCACACCCCGTAGCCCATCACGGACACTACGTATTATAAACCACATAAACACCGTGAAACATCAATAAAATCCCGTAGCCCATCACGGACACTACGAAGATTAGAGTGGACCCAATCTCTGTCAATCACACCCCGTAGCCCATCACGGACACTACGTATTATGCCCACTAAAATAAACACCAGTGGACCCAATCTCTGTCAGTCGCACCCCGTAGTCCCCTCTCGCAACTACTTACTAACAATGCATGAACATACGATCTTCAAATCTATGCTAATGCAACACGTACATATATTGTCACAATCATATGTACAACCCACACAAACATACATATATATCTAATCATATGTATTTCAACGCACGTATTGTAAACACTTTCTCATCACGAGAATACATCACAAAGACATGCCAAACACACCAACAATTGCATAAACAGCAAAACCAAGCATGTCAAACCGTTTTAAAAGACGGAAATAAAGTGGAGCCCTTACCTCAGCAAGCTTCCGTTACTTTACTTTTGCGAAAATCTACAACACACGCTACCTAAAAGTTAAGCAGCGTACAATCAATAAAATATTCCTCGTTTATCCTATCGAAACGAAACTCGCTCTCAAAGTTCCAGAGGGGTCTAAGGTACTTTCTAAAACCATCCCTCAATGATTTCAGGTTATTCTCATAGTGTTTAAAAATTCACGAAGTTAATTGTACTATTTTTATAACACGGAAATCATTTTGTTTTCAAATCATAAACTAAAACCATTTTGGATTTTCCACTTCAAGGACTTGTTTCACACACCACAAGACCATTTGAAACACAACTAAAACTTTTCAAAAATATTTTTATGAAAAATCGAAGTTTTCTTGCGTTACAAGTCACACATTTTTTTCTTCCTAACAACCTTTCCTATACTCATTTTTCTTCAAAACTAAGATTATCCAACACACACAAAATTTTCACACAATTGTGGACTTAGAAAAATTTTGGAATTTCTTCCCCACCCTTTAAAAAGCCACGGCCATTTTTTAGAAAAACACACTCCCACACAAAATTTTTCACTTCTAAATGCATGGTAATATCCCATAATACCTAACTAGCACTTATCAAAACGATTTAGAAATTATAGAGTTGAATCGCAAATTTTCGAGAAATCTCAAATATGGTTTTCTTAAGGCAAATGATTATTTTCTTTTCAAAACATCCCATAACCAATCAAACAATTAAACAATGATTATGGGAAGCTATTTGCCTCTAAACAATTTTCGAAATTCGATTCCTCGAACCCTATATGGGTGCCACGGCCAAATGAGGCAAAAAGGGCAACCCTACACATTTTTTTTTCATTTGAAACCCTAGCCCACATGTGTTAGCACGTAACGATATTCGATCGTATACCCGACTCTTTTTGAAGCTCGAAATAAATTTTTTCTGAATTGTGTTCTTCGAGTCGCTCAAGAACACGAGAATAATTTTTTCCTCATTTTTCGAAACTAATTTCATATTCACCAATCCATTTTGTCACAAAGCTTGAAACTAACTTCAAAAACCAAAATCATACAACACACCCAAAGTTATGATCATTTCAAGGAATTTTCTTCAAAACCTCACCCACAAAATTGTGAAATTTGAAATCACCATGAGAATCACTTACATGCTTCACTAATGTTTCCTACATAACACTCTTAAACACTACTATGGAATCAAAACTAATTAAAACTAAATTCTCAAATTTTTCTCTCAAGAACATAATCATAAAACTCAAGAATTCATGAGGTTTTTCATGGAGAATAAGGAAGAGAAGTGTTAGTTACCTTAAGAGGAGATGATTCCTAGCAACTTCTATGATCCAACAAAACAAAAATCCAAAGCTTTTGGTGATGGAATGAAGTTTCTCTCAAGGTTGGAAGA
The DNA here is from genome assembly GCA_030408175.1 of Trifolium repens. NCBI lineage: Eukaryota > Viridiplantae > Streptophyta > Magnoliopsida > Fabales > Fabaceae > Trifolium > Trifolium repens. Next base: position 30,260,027 of record CP125845.1, on the reverse strand, counting down.
GAGAAAGAAGCTCACGGCAAAGCAAGGAGAAGAATGAGTGAAATTGTGATTTTTCTTAAGTCTTTTTAATGACCAAAAGTCATGGTCTTGTTGCCTAATCCACCCTTGGATCAAATAGTGTAAAGCTAACAAGATTAAACCCTAGCCATTGGATCATTTCAAGCTTATCCGCACAAGATATTTTCTTTCTCATGAGAAACTTACGCCTCACATACGAGTCGCGCCTCGCTAACGGACGGAAATCACGAAAACAGAAAACCTACGGAAAGAACGTCTATCATTTTTCCATTCCAAAACTTATCGCCGAATCTTTTTCCGCGACTGTAATTTTCTTCCATACCTTAGAAAATTAATCTCAGGACATATCCTAACTCGCGCAGATATATAAAACTTCCACCCGAAATCCTACTGAATTCAGAACCAGTAAAATTTCACAACAGCGGGTAAAATCCTACTCGTTTTTCCAAAAACAAGAATAATCTAAAACTCGGATTTCTGGCTTCACAGAAATCTCCTCATACTTAAAAGAGGACTACGACCCAAAAGTCTGTGCCTTTCCAGCGCACGAGCACAAAACAGGCTCCGTTTCAGCAAAAATCTCATTTATGCGACGATACTCACAAAAACAGCTTCGCCAAAAACCCTAAAACTTGTAGCCATTACTTATTTTATTCACCAAAAGGTACAGTGGAATTACGGGTCTTACATATTCCAAACACCTGTTCATACATATATTCTCATAATCATATGTAAACAGCGCAAGTATTGTAAACACTTTCTCATCACGAGAATACATAACACATACATGCCAAACACACAAACACGCATCATCGAAGATAACCAACAAACATGTTATAACTCAGTGAAAAGACAGAAATAAAGTGGAGCCCTTACCTCGGCAAGCTCCCGTCAACAACACACGCTCAAACAACACAACGCGCTTCCTAAAACAAGCAGCGTAACAATCAATACATTGTTCTCTAACCAATCGTATTGAAACTACACCAAAACCCCAAAAACCTAAAGGTTCCTAAGGAAAAATCCCTCTTTCGGATACCATACCAAAAACTACCGTATTGATCAACCACCATGAGTTATCTGTACTATTTTTAGGACCCAAAACAATTGTCAAAAGTCTTAAATAATTTGAAATGCAAAATGGCCGTTTTCTTGCGTTACAAGTTACGCACTTTCCGAGTACCCGAAAAACTCGTTTCCAATCCCCGCCACTTCCATAAATTAATAAAAAGGGATTAGAAAGTTAAAAACCAAGTTTAGAGATCAGAATCCAAAATTTCAACTCCCAGAGCTCGCCCTGGCGAGTTGGTGGCGAGTGAAGGCAGTGAGGACAGGTCTAGCTCGCTCTGGAGCTCGCCCTGGCGTGTTGTCATGACCTGTGATACTCGCCCCAGCGAGTTAACACTCGCCCAGCGAGTTGCACCTGTCATGACAGCAAAAGACAGCAACTCAGACCACCTTTTTCCCTAACCAAACCTAGTTTGATTCTATTAGTTCCCAACATCTTTTCAAGGCACAAAAGCAAATCATTTTCATAAGCAAGCAACACATCTCCGAAAGCATGTTGGTTGCTTCGAGTGCAAGTTATTTGATTTTCATTTCCAAAATCAAAACCAAACCCAAGCACAAGTTTTATTCCGGGCCTTAACCGACTTGAAATCATTTTCAAACATGTTTTCTAGGCGAAAAACAACACCACATGTCACAAGAGTTTTAAACCACTTAGACCCCAAAATACCGCACTAAACACTTAGTAAATATTTTCATAAACTCCAAAATATTTTTCATCGGATTTTCTAAAACAAAACCATACAACGCATTTCCCTTTTGCCCAAAGGTTCAAAGACAACTTTTCTTTTCAAAACCTTACAACTTAACCACATGTTATTGATCAATACATAAACCAACCAAAACCCTAACTTTTCTCATGAGGTTTCTCACCAACTCATGGAAAACAAAAACAACAAAGCCTAGCATGCTTACTACACCCTCATGAACAACTTTCATGAAACAAGAATCAATTCCTAACATTTTCATCTCATGAACATAATCTAAAACTCATAACTCCAAGAGTTTTAACCAACCAAAATGAAAAGGAAAAGGGTGGTTACCTTAAGCAAGTGATTCTCTACAACTATTCCACAAAGCTCCCAAGCTTGAAATGGACACAAATGGTGAAGAATGGAAATTTGTGAAGTTGAGAAAGAAAGTAATGGAGTTCACGTGGAAGAGAGAAAGAAAAGAGAGATTTGTGATGTTTTTCTAAGTGACCAAAGTCATCAAACCTCCTTACTATGACAAAGGCTCTTGATAGCCAATCCACCCTTGGATCAAAGTCAAAAGTCCAAGCTTAAACCCTAGCCATTGGATCAATTTGCTTTATGGATAATCACAAGATTTAATCCAATCTCCCATAACAAGTCACGTACTCAGCTCTCGCGCAACGCGACGAACGTAAATTGCAAAAACAGAAAACCTACGGAAAGAAGGTCTATCGTTAACCATTTCCAAAACTTATCGCCGAATCTTTTTCCGCGACTGTAATTTTCTTCCACACCTTAGAAAATTATTCTCAGAACATAACCTCACTCACGCAGATATATAAAACTCCCATCCGAAACCTCACTTAAAACAGACGCAGTAAAATTTTACAACAACGGGTAAAATCCTACTCGTTTTTCCAAAAACAAGAATAATCCAAAACTCGTTATTCTAAATCCACAGAAATTTCCTCATACTTAAAAGAGAATTACGACCCAAAATTCTGTGGCTTTCCAGCGCACGAGCACAAAACAGGCTCAATTTCAGCAAAATTCTATTACCGCGACAGTACTCACAAAAACACTTCACCAAAAACCCTAAAACTCGTAGCCATTACTAGAGTTCCTTAGAAAAACTGTACAGTGGAATCTTGGGTCTTACATTACTACCCTCCAAAAAGAAGTTTCGTCCTCGAAACTAAAAATAAGAGTAACAACTCAACGACTCATTACCAACACCAACACAATAAAATCCCACAGGATTAGGTGTAGCCACAAAGATGCTAACACCAGGTGAAGCCACACAGATGCTATCACCAACACACTGGAACAACCGTGCATATTGCAACTTTCTACATAGTCACACTGGTTTCAAACTCTAGACACAAGCTAGACATCACACAATGAGTTCACCACCCAAAATTTACTTTACCACGAAGGTTCAAACACTCTAGTTCCCCAAGGATCCTAGGTCAACATGACAAATTCACGAGGTCACCTTTTTCCGCCTCCGCGGCATAGCCCACTCCATTAGTTTCACACGAAGTTATGAGTGGCTACCCTCCAAAAAGAAACACTGAAGTTCTCTGTGCATCACCAAAGCTAGCAAAAACTAGTCAATTCCAATCAACACGACTCCGACTACTATCTACAAGAGATTAAGGATGATCAGTCCCTCAATTTGTCAATAGATAGCTGACAATCATGATGGTGGTTTAGACCATCTTTACCCAACTTAAACGATGCTTCATTCCTCTTATGCTCAATGTCCTCCGAGTCACAAGGGTTCCACAAATCTTTCGAGGTTTTTCTTAATGTTTCCCTCGATCTCTTACGATTACACGTCGAAATCGCAAGACACAACGCTCAAGACACGTAGCTTAAGCTATCATGCTTCCATTCTTGAAGCACCCGTGGAGTATCATCCACTAGTAGTACCATGCCACTACGGCAAGTACCACCCCAACCATTACATTCCGAGCAAGTTATCTCCTCTTAGGAAGAACTTCACACCTTACCAATATTCATGAGTCCGCAACTCAATGAATACGCCGAAACCGCATGCTCACCCACGAGTCTCATTCCAAACACGACTTACATAAAACAATCCCAACCTCCAGTTGGTGATTACACTCCTCATAGTCTTGACACTTGCCAAACTATACCATCTACTTCTCTTGGACTCCTTTTATCCAAATCCCCAATTCCCCAGAATCGGCTTCTTATGCGTTCATATTACTTCCAAACGACACTTAGATAAATCTCGCGTGCCTTAAACAAAACGCTTATCCTCGCCGACTACCATCGTCGGCGCACATCCTCTTCACATCGTATTTCCATTCTAATTCTGAACTCTCTCTTGAGTTCCTTTTCTCTTGCAATTAAATCCTCTTTTACTCAAAAGAGTTGGTCACTCTGACCATTCTTAATTGCTTCGACATCACCACTCTCGTCGAGGTACCTACCTTCAAAATAGCTCTTAGGGTATTCCTCACATTACTATTGTCCAACTATCCTTGTTGACAATCTCCGAATCCCTTATACTTACTCAATACCGATTTCCATCAACTTGCCATTAGACAATTTCTTATCCTTCGTATTCCCACATACAACACACGCACCGTCATGACATCCATTCAGGTGGTGCTTTTGAACCCGTACTATACCCGCACAACCATGATTTCCCAACTAGGTGTGAGGCAATTCTTTCCGCAAATCCTCCATTAACATAAGCCACATCATCATGTGCTTTTCTCTTACTCATTCTCAGCGACTCTTTCCAAACGACTAACATTCCTTCGCGGTTAACCCGTCGATCTACTAGATCCCACACGCTTACCTTAACCCTTAAGGTATCCACTATTCGCATACTCGTTATCAACGACACTAGGTCCACTGACCCTTGACGTGTGACACGTAATCCCAACTTACCACTAACAGCGCAACATGCTATAGCTACTACTAAGTCCTTTATGTAGTAGAACATTCGAAACAGAATAAAAGCCACGACAAACAAACAAAACCCAAACAAACAGCATACATCCAAATATGCAAGAGTGGGTTGCCCCCAAACAATAATCAATGCAGTAAAGTGTTACCTGCAATCTGGCAATCCCGCTGTATGGCCTTACCAGTCTGACCGCTCACCCCAGTGTCCATACAGTAGACACGTCCTCTAGCCGCGGGTCGAGTTCCCTGCGTCACATTCGCCGACGACTCTGCCCTTGGGGCCTTGCAATCTCTAGCAAAATGACCCGGCCTCTGACAGTTGTAACAAACATTTCCTGGGCTCTTACAATCATTCACATAATGACCCTCTTGACCACATCTGCGGCACGTCAGCTTTCCTCCACTCTGATTTCCCCGAGTCCCTGTGTTCACAGAGCGAGTTGGTTCTTGATTATCTTGGGGACGGTTATAAGGCTTATTCCCCTGCCTCCTTTGATTCTGACTCGAACTCTGAGTCTGACCACTTGAATTGCTAGGTCCTCCTGCACTAAAACCACCTTGGCGGTTCACCCACTTGTTTCTCATATCCTCAACCTCTTGACACTTCTCAACCAGCACTTGAAAGTGTCGAATCCCTAACGGCACCACTGCGTCTTGCAGTTCATACTTCAAACCATCCTGGAAGCGACAACACATATAGGCCTCATCTATCCCGTCTCTAAAGAAACGGAAGTAACGGGATAGTGACTCAAACTTTTTGGCATAGGCTTCCACTTTCATGCCCCCCTGCCGCATCTGCAGGAACTCCTCTCCGTACCTCTCCCTCGCAGTCTCGGGAAAGTACATAGCTAAGAACCTCCTCTTGAAGTTCTCCCAATTTACCTCCTCATTAGCATTTCCCATAAGGAGCCTGGTGTTCCCCCACCAATATTCAGAACTACCCTGTAACTGATAGGTAGCCAAGGTCACCTTTTCTTCTTCCGGGCAATGGATTGCCCCAAAGATTCTCTCCATCGCCTGGAGCCACAAATCCGCGGTATCAGGACCTCCCTCCCCACTAAACTTAGGAGGAGCCTGATGGTTGAAACTGGTGAGAAGTCTAGATCCAGCAGCAATGATCTCCCTCTCACGCTTCTCTACATCCCTCTGCGCCTTCGCATGGGTCTGGGCAGTCACAGCAACTGCCATCGTATTCATGGCATGAGCCATCTGATACATCTCGTTGTCATCTGCCCTAGGGGCTGCAGGTGCCCTTCTTGGAGACATTTTTTTCCTTCACATACCAATTCCTTTTGATTAGATCCTTAATCAAACAATTCTGAATCCTAACAGAATATCTCACTCCACGGATTACTAACCCATAACCCGACACAGAACAAACACTAGAACTGTCACTACTCTAGCTATGTTCTAACCGACTCTGGATTAACGACTCAAGTATACACTTTCCCTTTGAAGATTTAAAGCCGTGCTCTGATACCAATTGTAACAACCCGTTTTTCAAAGGCCCGAAAAGGCATTACTTTTTTTTTTGTACACATCAGAGTTACGCATAAAAGATTTCAAATGAGCCGGCATTCAAATATACAAAAGAACTCATTACCATAAGGTGCTTCGACAAGCAAAGTGTATTCCTGAATAATTACAATCCAAGTCTAAGTATTCGAATACTTACAACAAAACAAGTTAGAAAACCCTATGCTAACCAAAAAGCACGGTGCACAAAACACACCGGCGCATAGTCTAACTATACTAAGCTTCACCACGTGCTCACTATGGCCTAGAACAGCCACCGTCGTCACCACGACCTAACCCATCATCTGGGTGGGATGAGCCCGCAAATGAAAGAAAGGGTCACCACAAAATATATAGTATGTATATATATAACCGGTGCGAAAGATTGTACACATAACAATAATTCCACAAACACAAGAGAAAGCTCTTAACCACCAAAGCAATTCCCACCAATGGGTTTATATAAGCAATGCACACATAGCCTATAATGCAACCTCTACAATGCGTGGTACCAACCCTAGCTACCACAATGCATGAGTTCCGGAATCGTAGGTCCAACCCACTAACAATATCAATGAAAACCCCGTAGCTCTCCCGATCACTACAAACCATTAGAGTGGGCTCTCCCGATCACCACACTCCTACCATAAGTATCAATAGAATCCTGTAGCTCTCCCGATCACTACAAAGATTAGAGTGGGCTCTCCCGATCACAACACTCCGTAGCTCTCCCGATCACTACGTATCGATCTCAACAAAAACCTCGTAGCTCTCCCGATCACGACAAACCAATAGGGTGGGCTCTCCCGATCACCACACCGGGCACGCAACTACCAAAATGCATGAGCATACGCTTCCCCATATATGCTAATGCAACGAATACATACCTCTCTAGCATATGTAAACCAAACATAACAACATACATACATTTCTCATCATATGTATTCCAAACACCTGTTCATACATATATTCTCATAATCATATGTAAACAGCGCAAGTATTGTAAACACTTTCTCATCACGAGAATACATAACACATACATGCCAAACACACAAACACGCATCACCGAAGATAACCAACAAACATGTTATAACTCAGTGAAAAGACAGAAATAAAGTGGTGCCCTTACCTCGGCAAGCTCCCGTGAACAACACACGCTCAAACAACACAACGCGCTTCCTAAAACAAGCAGTGTAACAATCAATACATTGTTCTCTAACCAATCGTATTGAAACTACACCAAAACCCCAAAAACCTAAAGGTTCCTAAGGAAAAATCCCTCTTTCGGATACCATACCAAAAACTACCGTATTGATCAACCACCATGAGTTATCTGTACTATTTTTAGGACCCAAAACAATTGTCAAAAGTCTTAAATAATTTGAAATGCAAAATGGCCGTTTTCTTGCGTTACAAGTTACGCACTTTCCGAGTACCCGAAAAACTCGTTTCCAATCCCCGCCACTTCCATAAATTAATAAAAAGGGATTAGAAAGTTAAAAACCAAGTTTAGAGATCAGAATCCAAAATTTCAACTCCCAGAGCTCGCCCTGGCGAGTTGGTGGCGAGTGAAGGCAGTGAGGACAGGTCTAGCTCGCTCTGGAGCTCGCCCTGGCGTGTTGTCATGACCTGTGACACTCGCCCCAGCGAGTTAACACTCGCCCAGCGAGTTGCACCTGTCATGACAGCAAAAGACAGCAACTCACACCACCTTTTTCCCCAACCAAACCTAGTTAGATTCTATTGGTTCCCAACATCTTTTCAAGGCACAAAAGCAAACCATTTTCATAAGCAAGCAACACATCTCCGAAAGCATGTTGGTTGCTTCGAGTGCAAGTTATTTGATTTTCATTTCCAAAATCAAAACCAAACCCAAGCACAAGTTTTATTACGGGCCTTAACCGACTTGAAATCATTTTCAAACATGTTTTCTAGGCGAAAAACAACACCACATGTCACAAGAGTTTTAAACCACTTGGACCCCAAAATACCACACAAAACACTTAGTAAATATTTTCATAAACTCCAAAATATTTTTCATCGGATTTTCAAAAACAAAACCATACAACGCATTTCCCTTTTGCCCAAAGGTTCAAAGACAACTTTTCTTTTCAAAACCTTACAACTTAACCACATGTTATTGATCAATACATAAACCAACCAAAACCCTAACTTTTCTCATGAGGTTTCTCACCAACTCATGGAAAACAAAAACAACAAAGCCTAGCATGCTTACTACACCCTCATGAACAACTTTCATGAAACAAGAATCAATTCCTAACATTTTCATCTCATGAACATAATCTAAAACTCATAACTCCAAGAGTTTTAACCAACCAAAATGAAAAGGAAAAGGGTGGTTACCTTAAGCAAGTGATTCTCTACAACTATTCCACAAAGCTCCCAAGCTTGAAATGGACACAAATGGTGAAGAATGGAAATTTGTTAAGTTGAGAAAGAAAGTAATGGAGTTCACGTGGAAGAGAGAAAGAAAAGAGAGATTTGTGATGTTTTTCTAAGTGACCAAAGTCATCAAACCTCCTTACTATGACAAAGGCTCTTGATAGCCAATCCACCCTTGGATCAAAGTCAAAAGTCCAAGCTTAAACCCTAGCCATTGGATCAATTTGCTTTATGGATAATCACAAGATTTAATCCAATCTCCCATAACAAGTCACGTACTCAGCTCTCGCGCAACGCGACGAACGTAAATCGCAAAAACAGAAAACCTACGGAAAGAACGTCTATCGTTAACCATTTCCAAAACTTATCGCCGAATCTTTTTCCGCGACTGTAATTTTCTTCCACACCTTAGAAAATTATTCTCAGAACATAACCTCACTCACGCAGATATATAAAACTCTCATCCGAAACCTCACTTAAAACAGACGCAGTAAAATTTTACAACAACGGGTAAAATCCTACTCGTTTTTCCAAAAACAAGAATAATCCAAAACTCGTTATTCTAAATCCACAGAAATTTCCTCATACTTAAAAGAGAATTACGACCCAAAAGTCTGTGGCTTTCCAGCGCACGAGCACAAAACAGGCTCAATTTCAGCAAAATTCTATTACCGCGACAGTACTCACAAAAACACTTCACCAAAAACCCTAAAACTCGTAGCCATTACTAGAGTTCCTTAGAAAAACTGTACAGTGGAATCTTGGGTCTTACACCTTTAAGCAACATACTTGCGATGAAACATTTTATTCAACATGTTGCACTTGGCACATTAAGTTGTTTTAGCATAATGCAGCCAACCATGGGAACAAAAATCTCCCCCTTTGACAAACTTTGGCTGAAACAACTTTCTTCAGATGCGCATCTTAGTCTTCAGCCTTCAAAGTGCGACTCATACCCGGTGAGGAGTTTTAGCATAACATATCATGTAGTAAATATCTTGGAACAAACCAAGTGTTTAAGATCACTTAACACATCAAAACATAAGTAGAAATAACGTTAACCTCATACCTGGTGTTCCACTATCAGAGCATTATCTAATTATTACAAAACATAAACTAACTAGATAAAATGGAGTAGCATCTACGCTAAACTCCTCACCACTAGCAATCCAAGCAACTAGAGACTACTCCTTAGAAGCGGAATCCTCGACCTGGGCACCTGAACCCTCAACAATTTAGCACATAATAAATAAAGAGAGTTTGTCATGCAATCTAAAATAAAAACTAAGTATAAGGATTACAATTCACTTAGTAAATAACATATTAACTATAACGTAAGCATGTGATATAAATACTCATTATATAATTCATATAATACCAAAATCAAGAATACATCATTTAATATTCAAGTAATGCACATATACTTACTCATCGAAATTATATAAGGAATCAAAACATTCTGTAGGGAGAAAGTCCACACGTGTCAATTAACAAGTTACATTTAGGCAAAATACATATTTCTAATGAATTCTAATGTCATATAGTTGGGATGCCACCTAATTACATCAAGATGCATGTGGTACCATCTAATCTCGTCCTAAAGATGAGTCAACACATTTAATTGACTAGCTTAAGCGAATATCATCAACACATATCTCACCCTAAAGATGAGTCAACATATTAGACACAACAAATGAATGCATGAATGATCAAGTACAAACACATGATACTTTATAACTCATAACTCCATCATCAATTATGGATAACATAATCCAATCTTCAACATATAAATCATTTAAGTTGATAGGAATACAATCATATCATGTTATCATACCCTATCATAGTCCAATCATCAAAAGAATAAATTTATGCCTACACTAGCTCGCTTAGCGAGCTCCCGACGAGACAAGTCAGTGAGCTCCCAGACTTGGAGCGTGCATCAGCGAGTTGTCCTCGCTTAGCGAAGCATCCTGCTCGCTAAGCAAGCATTCATCTGCAGATAGATGAACACCAAGAACAGGTCCCTTGCTAAGCGAGCTTACTACGCTGAGCGAGTACACCATAACAGAAGCCCTGTTATCGGGTTTCAAATGTAGAAACCATCAAAACCCCAATTTAAACCCTTTTAAACCCAAAGATAAGCATATATAATCATAACAAACATAGAAGTACAGTTAGAAACACTAAACAACATCAAATCATGCATATTTATAGTGATTTTTCATTCTTTCATAAAACTCATAAAACATCCTAACATCTACAAATTCTCATTTTAATCCGCAAAATTCGTACTTCTAAATTGATATATCAGATTGACAAGCATTATTGAATAACAAAGTTACTAATTTTAATAAAATCTCCCAAAACCCAAATGAAAATGGAGGGTAGAATGTTTGGGCTAGAGAAATGAGATTTCCCACCCCTCTATGACTGTTAATCACTCATTTAGATTGTAGTTACTACTCTTTTACCTTAATTAAATATTGGAATTTTCACTCCTTCAATTTATTGCTCTCCCGCCTCTTCTTGCTCTTTCTCTTCTAAAACCTCTTCTTCACTCTCTCTCTACCTTCTTTTTCGTATTTTAAAAGATTATGACTTCTCTCTCTTGCCTTCACCAACTAAAGCTTGTTTTCTCTACTTTTCTCTTTCCACAACCCACTCTCTTCATTCCTTGACCCAACTCATAAAGCCACTATTTAAGTCCAATAACTATTTAGCCCAATTCTACTAACTCTAATATTCTAACCTTACTAATTAAGGTTGCGTTTGGCCCAACTTATTTTTATCTTAAAAGCTACTTTAACTATAAAGTTAGAAATCTGAGTTTTGTAACTAAAGTTAAAGTTGTTTGGCAAAAGAAATTTTGTCAAATAATTTAGTGGCTTAAATTCACTTTTTAAGCAAAATTTTTATTTTAAAATTTGATTAAAAATTAAAGTCAATTTGGGAGAAGAGTTTTATATTAAAATTTAATTTAAACTCAACACAATTGATAACTCATGGTTAATATTTATTTTAATTTATATGGATATTTCGACACTCATATTACTACAAAATTATTCTAACGAATATGTTCAAATAATTGCATTCACCCAAATAAATAAGTAAAACTAGTATGTTAGTCCGTGCCGTGCACGAGATTATTTTCTTTTTTAATATTATTTATATGTTTATTTTGATATATTATTTGATTAATTTGGTTTAAAATTCTAAGGTAAAATTGAGATAGGTTTTGCATGATATAGATTTAACGATGTTACATAATAAAGCGAGATTAAGAGTATTACTACGCTTCGCATTTTACTCTATTATGAGATAGATTCTTTATCTCATCTTCATCCCCGAAACTATATAGTGATCTTATAAATATAAAATAAATATAAACTTCATTCTCAAATGAAAATATGCTTTAATTTTTCATGGCCTTAAATTTTTTTGGCGCCGTACCTATAAAATTAAAATATACTATGATTTTTTTTTTCATCTCGAGCCGACTCTTTATAGAAAATTTACATTAGGTTCATTGTCAAACACGAGATAATTTTTATTTTTTTCAATAATATTTATTTCCATATGTTATTTTTTCTTTTGAAGGTTGTTTATGTCTTTTTTTCATTTTATATTATTTAGAAGGTTATCTACGTTTTTCAATTGTCTATAAAGATTGATTTCTTTTAGTTTATTTGAGTATGAAAATATGATATATCTTTAACACTGGACTCTGTAGGACTTCATCAACAAAAAATAATTGTAAATTTTATACTATTTTTTAAGTGAATATTAACATACTTTGACCCTGTTTCTATTCTCAAATTTTTTCTTTTCATCGTACCACAAAGAAGCAATCTTCACGCGTGAGCGTCAAATGGGAAAACCTAGGTGTGAATCTCTCCACTCACATTAATAAATCAAGGTTCTTATAATTAAAAAAGTTCGAACGAAGGTTATGAAAATTTTAAAAAGTTCGAACAAAGGTTATGGAAAGTTTAAAATAGCATAAATTATAAAAAATCAAAATTATATTAATTAATTTTAGATTTTCCATAGATTTCATCAGCCATATATAATCTAATGAAAGGGCGATGGACACATAATATGGAAAAACCCACTTAGTCAAAATTTAAATTTTAATTAGTCAATGTGTATTTTTAATAGGAGTGAACAGAAATTACCGAACCGATCCGAATCTGTAAGACCCAAGATTTCATTGTATAGTTGGTTTAAGGAAAAGTAGGGTTTCGATGTGTTCATGTGGTGAAACATCGTGTAATTATAGGATTTTTGCTGTAATTGAGCCTGTTTTGTGCTCGTGCGCTGTAAAGGCACAGACTTTTGTCTTGTAATCCTCTTTTCTGAATAAGAAGGTTGATGTGGATTCAGAATAACGAGTTTTGGATTATTCTTGTTTTTGAAAAAACGAGTAGGATTTTACCCGCTGATGTAAAATTTTACTGCATCTGTTTTAAGTGAGGTTTCAGATGGGAGTTTTATATATCTGCGCGAGATAGGATATATTCTGAGAATGATTTTCCAAGGTATGGAAGAAAATTACAGTCGCGGAAAAAGATTCGAAGATAAGTTTTGGAAATGTTTAACGAGAGACGTTCTTGCCGTAGGTTTTATGTTTTTGTGATTTACGTTCGTCGCGACGCGCGAGAGCTGAATACGAGACTTGTTTTGGAAGAGTTGATAAAATCTTGTGATTATCCATAAAGCAAATTGATCCAATGGCTAGGGTTTAAGCTTGGACTTTTGACTTTGATCCAAGGGTGGATTGGCTATCAAGAGCCTTTGTCATAGTAAGGAGGTTTGATGACTTTGGTCACTTAGAAAAACATCACAAATCTCTCTTTTCTTTCTCTCTTCCACGTGAACTCCTTTACTTTCTTTCTAATCATCACAAATTTTCCATTCTTCACCATTTCACTCCATTTCAAGCTTGGAAGCTTAGAGGAAAGTTGTAGAGAATCACTTTCTAAAGGTAACCCTCTCTTCTCATCTCCTAGGTTGGTAGACTTATAGAGTTTAGGAGTTTTTGGGTTTATGTTCTCATGAGGGTTTGTTGGGAAATGTTACTTTACATGGTTTTTGTTTCATGAATGTTGTTCATGAGGTTTAGAGAAGCATGTGTAGGCTTTGTTATTTTTTGTTTTCCATGAGTTGGTGAAAAATCTCATGAGAAAAGTTAGGGTTTTGAGTTGGTTATGTATTGATCAATAACATGTGGTTAGGTTGTAAGGTTTTGAAAAGAAACGTTGTCTTTGAACCTTTGGGCAAAAGGGAAATGTGTTGTATGGTTTTGTTTTAGAAAATCCGATGAAAAATATTTTGAGGTTATGAAAATATTTCCTAAGTGTTTTGTGTGGTGTTTTTGGGGTCCAAGTGGTTTAAAACTCTTGTAACATGTGGTGCTGCTTTTCGCCTTGAAAACATGTTTGAAAATGATTACCTGTCGGTTAAGGCCCGTAATGAAACTTGTGCTTGGGGTTTGGTTTTGATTTTGGAAATGAAAATCAAATAACTTGCACTCGAAGCAACCAACATGCTTTCGGAGATGTGTTGCTTGCTTATGAAAATGGGTTGCTTTTGTGCCTTGAAAAGATGTTGGGAACTAATAGAATCAAACTAGGTTTGGTTGGGGAAAAAGGTGGTGTGAGTTGCTGTCTTTTGCTGTCATGACAGATGCAACTCGCCGGGCGAGTGTTTACACGCCAGGGCGAGTGTCACAGGTCATGACAACACGCCAGGGCGAGCTCCAGAGCGAGCTAGACCTGTCCTCACTGCCTTCACTCGCCACCAACTCGCCAGGGCGAGCTCTGAGACTTGAAATTTTGGATTCTGATTTCTAAACTTGGTTTTTAACTTTCTAATCCCTTTTTATTAATTTATGGAAGTGGTTGGAATTGGAAACGAGTTTTTCGGGTACTCGGAAAGTACGTAACTTGTAACGCAAGAAAACGGCCTTTTTGCATTTCAAATTATTTAAGACTTTGGCCTATTGTTTCGCACTGGTTATATATATATATACTTTTATTTTGTGGTGACCCTTTCTTTCATTTGCGGGCTCATCCCACCCAGATGACGATGTAGGTCGTGGTGACGACGGTGGCTGCTCCAGGCCCCAGTGAGTGGTGGGAGCTTTAGCTTAGTTAGACTATGCGCCGGTGTGGGTTGTACACCGTGCTTTTTGGTTAGCATAGGGTTTCTAACTTGTTTTGTTGTAAGTATCTGAATACTTAGACTTGGGTTGTAATTATTCAGGAATACACTTTGCTTGTCGAAGCACCTTATGGTAATGAGTTCTTTTGTATATTTGAATGCCGGCTCATTAAAAATGTTTTATGCGTAACTCTGATGTGTACAAAATAATAATAATAATGCCTTTTCAGGCCTTTGAAAAACGGGTTGTTACAATTGGTATCAGAGCACGGCTTTAAATCTTCAAAGGGAAAGTGTATACTTGAGTCGTTAGTCCAGAGTCGGTTAGAACATAGCTAGAGTAATGTCAGTTCTAGTGTTGTTCTGTGTCGGGTTATGAGTTAGTAACCGTTGGATGAGATTTTTCTGTTGAGACTCAGAAATGTTTGGATAAGGAATCTAATCAGAATTGGTATTGTGCAGAAATAGAATGCCTCCAAGAAGGGCACCTACAGCACCTATGACGGACAATGCTGATTTAAATCAGATGGCTTATGCCATGCATACGATGGCAGCAGCTGTGACTGCTCAGAGCCATGCTAAGGCGCAGAGGGATATGGAAAAACGCGAAAGAGAAATACTCGTTGTTGGATCTAGACTTCTTTCAAATTTCAACCACCAAACTCCTCCAAAGTTTAATGGGGAGGGAGGTCCGGAAACTGCTGACTTATGGCTCCAATCTGTGGAGAGAATATTCGGGGCAATTCATTGTCCGGAAGGGGAAAAGGTAGTCTTAGCTACCTATCAGTTATTAGGGGGTTCACAGTATTGGTGGAGGAACACCCGTATTATCATGGAGAAGGGCCATGAAGAATTAAATTGGCAGAACTTCAAGAGGAGGTTTTTAGCCAAGTACTTTCCCGAGACTGCAAGGGAAAGGTATGGAGAGGAATTTCTGAGGTTGCGTCAGGGGGGCATGAATGTTGAAACATATGCCAAGAAGTTCGAATCGCTATCCCGTTTCTTCCGCTTCTTTAGGGATGGGATAGATGAGGATTATATGTGCCGTCGTTTTCAAGATGGACTGAGGTACGAGCTGCAGGATGCGGTTGTGCCGTTGGGTATTCGACAATTCCAGGTCTTGGTTGAAAAGTGCCAAGAGGTCGAAGACATGAGAAATAAGCGGGTGAACCGCCAAGGGAATTTTAGTGCTGGAGGACCAAGTCGTACCAATGATCGTGGTTCGACTCAGAATCGTGGGAAGCAAGGTGGTAAGCCTTATGATCGTCCACAAAACAGTAAGGGACAAGGAAGGTCGGTGAATCAAGGGAACCAAAACAGGGTGAAACAAGGTTGTTTCAAGTGTGGCGAGGTGGGCCACTATGCCAATGAATGCCCGACCGCGGCAAATGTTTGTTATAATTGTAAGAAGTCGGGGCATGTGGCTAGAGAGTGCAGGGCCCCAAAGGTCGGGCCGTCGGCAAATGTGGCACAAGGCTCACAGGGTGCCAGACCGGCGGCAAAGGCACGTGCTTACTGTATGGGCACTGAACTGAGTGGGCAGGCTAGCAATGCCATCCACGAGAGCTGTCACATCGCAGGTAATTCTTTAACTTCTTTGATTGACACGGGGGCAACCCACTCATTCATATCTTTGGCTTGTGCAAATCGTTTGAGTTTGAATGTTTCTGTTCTTCCGTTTGATTTGAATGTTCTGACTCCTGCTAAGGATTTGGTAGTGAATACTGCATGTTTGCATTGTTTGGTAGTAATCCAGAATAGGGATTTTCTGGTCAATTTGGTGTGTCTACCGCTCTTATCTCTCGAGATCATTCTCGGGATAGATTGGTTGTCTTATCATTATGTGATTCTAGACTGTGCTCGGAAATTGGTTTTCTTTCCCGAGCCAGGTGTGCAAAGGTACTTGTCTGCAAATCGGCTTTCTATGGTTATGTGTAATGGAGAACCTGAGATAGTCTCACTTGCTAGTTTAGGAGTGACGTCGGAGATCCGAATTGGGGAATTTCGAGTGGTTCAAGATTTCCAAGATGTATTTCCATCGGAGATTCCAGTTTTTCCTCCGTGTAGAGAGGTGGAATTCTTTATTGATTTGCAACCGGGTACGAGTCCGATTTCGGAATCAGCTTATCGGATGGCTCCATCTGAGTTGGTAGAGTTGAAAAGTCAGATTGAGGACTTGTTAGAGAAGGGTTTCATAAGGCCTGGTGTGTCGCCTTGGGGAGCACCGGTCTTATTGGTTAAGAAGAAGGATGGGAAATCTCGTCTGTGTGTGGATTATCGGAAGCTTAATAAGGTGACTATCAAGAACCGATATCCATTGCCACGAATTGATGATCTGATGGATCAGTTGAGGGGAGCCTCAGTGTTTTCAAAGATTGACTTGAAATCTGGTTATCACCAGATAAGAGTACGAGATGAGGATATTCAGAAAACGGCGTTTAGGACGCGATATGGGCATTATGAGTTCTTGGTGATGCCGTTTGGAGTGACGAATGCACCTGCTATCTTTATGGCCTACATGAATCGAATATTCCATTCATTTTTGGACAAGTTCGTGGTGGTGTTCATTGATGACATTCTAGTGTATTTGAAGAATGAAGAGGAACATGTAGAGCATCTTCATCTAGTATTGCAAGTTTTACGAGAAAGTAAGCTGTACGCAAACCCGTCAAAGTGTGACTTTTGGTTGGAAGAGGTGAATTTCCTTGGCCATGTTATATCAAGAGAGGGAATAGCCGTGGATCCAGCCAAGATTGATACGGTACTTTCATGGAAGCAGCCTCAAACAGTGACTGATGTGAGGAGTTTTGTGGGTTTGGCCGGTTATTACCGGAGATTCATTGAAGGATTTGCTAAGATTGTGGCACCGATGACACAACTTACGCGGAAGGATCAACCGTTTGCGTGGACTGAGAAGTGTGAATTGAGTTTTCAGTTGTTGAAGGAGCGATTGACGACTTCACCGGTGTTGGTGTTACCACAGTCGGAGGAACCGTATGAGGTTTATTGTGATGCTTCTCATCAAGGGTTGGGTTGTGTGTTGATGCAACACAAGAGAGCAGTGGCTTATGCGTCAAGGCAACTGAAAGTGCATGAAAAGAATTATCCTACGCACGATTTAGAGCTTGCGGCCGTTGTTTTTGCATTGAAGATTTGGAGACATCGTCTTTATGGTTGCACTTTTGTCGTGTTTAGTGACCATAAAAGTCTTAAGTATCTGTTCGATCAGAAAGAGCTTAATATGAGGCAGAGGAGATGGATGGAAACATTAAAGGATTTTGATTTCACCTTGGAATACCATCCTAGAAAGGCTAATGTGGTAGCCGATGCTTTGAGTAGAAAGAGTGTGTCAGTTTGTTCGGCACAAATGGCTAGTCAACAAGAGTTGTTGAGAGAGTTTCGTGACTTGCACCTAGAAGTAGAGTTTGCTTTAGGGAATATGAGACTGGGTATGATTACCATCTCGAACGGTTTGTTGGAGGATATTGCAAATTGTCAAGATGACAAGTTTCTCATGGAGAAAAGGGCTTTGATTGTTCGAGGAACCAACCGAGATTTCAAGGTGGGATCGGACAACATTTTGAGGTGCCAAGGGAGAGTGTGTGTACCCGATGCTGTGAACTTGAGAAACACCATTCTAGGGGAGGCACACAAGAGTAAACTTAGTATACATCCCGGAGCAACAAAGATGTATCAAGACCTGAGGCATGATTTCTGGTGGCCGGGTATGAAGAAAGATGTGGCTGAGTATGTGGCGTCGTGTCTGACTTGTCAGAAGGCGAAGATTGAGCATCAGAGACCAGCAGGGATGCTGCAGTCATTAGATATCCCCGAGTGGAAGTGGGATAGCATTTCTATAGATTTCATCACTGGTTTACCTAAGACCAGGAGGAAGCATGATTCCATTTGGGTGATAGTAGATTGTTTGACAAAGTCCGCTCATTTTCTACCGGTAAGGACTACGGATACAGCGGCAAAGTTGACCGATATTTACATTGCTGAGATTGTGAGGTTACATGGGATTCCGTCAAGTATAGTGTCGGATCGAGACCCAAAGTTTACTTCACACTTTTGGAAGACTTTGCATGAGGCGTTGGGGACGAAACTGAGATTGAGTTCCGCCTACCATCCTCAGACAGATGGACAGACCGAGAGAACAAATCAGTCTTTAGAGGATTTGTTGAGAGCATGTGTATTGGATGATCGTGGAAGTTGGGATGATGTTTTACCGTTGATAGAATTCACATACAACAACAGTTTCCACGCGAGTATTGGAATGGCACCATACGAGGCTTTGTATGGGAGGAGATGTCAGACTCCTTTGTGTTGGTACCAAGATGGGGAAAGTATGATAGTAGGACCGGAAATGGTACAACAGACAACGGACAAGGTCCGAAGGATAAGGGCAATGATGAAGGTTGCTCAAGATCGCCAGAAAAGTTATGCGGATAGGCGTCGGAGGCCTTTAGAGTTTGAAGAGGGAGATCACGTATTTCTCCGAGTTACTCCAACGACTGGTGTTGGAAGGGCTTTGAAAGCAAAGAAGTTGACCCCGAAGTTTATAGGGCCTTATCAGATTTTGGAACGAATTGGGAAGGTAGCATACAGGATCGCGTTGCCACCGGTACTATCTCTAATACATGACGTGTTCCATGTGTCGCAGTTGCGGAAATATACACCGGATCCGTCACATGTGATCACACCAGATGACATCCAGTTGAGGGATAACTTGTCATTTGAAGTTCCGCCGATCAAGATTGCGGATAGAAAGATGAAGCGCCTGAGAACGAAAGAGATACCTTTGGTGAAGGTAATATGGAACGAAGCTACAGGAGATACCACCTGGGAGCTCGAGAGTAAGATGAAGGAATTGTACCCCAGTTTGTTTGACGACGTCTAAGTTTCGAGGACGAAACTTCTTTTAGGGGGGTAGTATTGTAAGACCCAAGATTTCATTGTATAGTTGGTTTAAGGAAAAGTAGAGTTTCGATGTGTTCATGTGGTGAAACATCGTGTAATTATAGGATTTTTGCTGTAATTGAGCTTGTTTTATGCTCGTGCGCTGTAAAGGCACAGACTTTTGTCTTGTAATCCTCTTTTGTGAATAAGAAGGTTGATGTGGATTCAGAATAACGAGTTTTGGATTATTCTTGTTTTTGAAAAAACGAGTAGGATTTTACCCGCTGATGTAAAATTTTACTGCGTCTGTTTTAAGTGAGGTTTCGGATGGGAGTTTTATATATCTGCGCGAGATAGGATATATTCTGAGAATAATTTTCCAAGGTATGGAAGAAAATTACAGTCGCGGAAAAAGATTCGACGATAAGTTTTGGAAATGTTTAACGATAGACGTTCTTGCCGTAGGTTTTATGTTTTTGTGATTTACGTTCGTCGCGACGCGCGAGAGCTGAATACGAGACTTGTTTTGGAAGAGTTGATTAAATCTTGTGATTATCCATAAAGCAAATTGATCCAATGGCTAGGGTTTAAGCTTGGACTTTTGACTTTGATCCAAGGGTGGATTGGCTATCAAGAGTCTTTGTCATAGTAAGGAGGTTTGATGACTTTGGTCACTTAGAAAAACATCACAAATCTCTCTTTTCTTTCTCTCTTCCACGTGAACTCCTTTACTTTCTTTCTTTCTAATCATCACAAATTTTCCATTCTTCACCATTTCACTCCATTTCAAGCTTGGAAGCTTAGAGGAAAGTTGTAGAGAATCACTTTCTAAAGGTAACCCTCTCTTCTCATCTCCTAGGTTGGTAGACTTATAGAGTTTAGGAGTTTTTGGGTTTATGTTCTCATGAGGGTTTGTTGGGAAATGTTACTTTACATGGTTTTTGTTTCATGAATGTTGTTCATGAGGTTTAGAGAAGCATGTGTAGGCTTTGTTATTTTTTGTTTTCCATGAGTTGGTGAAAAATCTCATGAGAAAAGTTAGGGTTTTGAGTTGGTTATGTATTGATCAATAACATGTGGTTAGGTTGTAAGGTTTTGAAAAGAAACGTTGTCTTTGAACCTTTGGGCAAAAGGGAAATGTGTTGTATGGTTTTGTTTTAGAAAATCCGATGAAAAATATTTTGAGGTTATGAAAATATTTCCTAAGTGTTTTGTGTGGTGTTTTTGGGGTCCAAGTGGTTTAAAACTCTTGTAACATGTGGTGCTGCTTTTCGCCTTGAAAACATGTTTGAAAATGATTACCGGTCGGTTAAGGCCCGTAATGAAACTTGTGCTTGGGGTTTGGTTTTGATTTTGGAAATGAAAATCAAATAACTTGCACTCGAAGCAACCAACATGCTTTCGGAGATGTGTTGCTTGCTTATGAAAATGGGTTGCTTTTGTGCCTTGAAAAGATGTTGGGAACTAATAGAATCAAACTAGGTTTGGTTGGGGAAAAAGGTGGTGTGAGTTGCTGTCTTTTGCTGTCATGACAGGTGCAACTCGCCGGGCGAGTGTTTACACGCCAGGGCGAGTGTCACAGGTCATGACAACACGCCAGGGCGAGCTCCAGAGCGAGCTAGACCTGTCCTCACTGCCTTCACTCGCCACCAACTCGCCAGGGCGAGCTCTGAGACTTGAAATTTTGGATTCTGATTTCTAAACTTGGTTTTTAACTTTCTAATCCCTTTTTATTAATTTATGGAAGTGGTTGGAATTGGAAACGAGTTTTTCGGGTACTCGGAAAGTACGTAACTTGTAACGCAAGAAAACGGCCTTTTTGCATTTCAAATTATTTAAGACTTTGGCCTATTGTTTTGAGTCCTAAAAATAGTACAAATAACTCATGGGGGTTGATCAATACGATAGATTTTGGTATGGTATCCGAAAGAGTGAATTTTTCTTAGGAACCTTTAGGTTTTTGGGGTTTTTGGTTTAGTTTCAATACTATTGGTTGGAGAACAATGTATTGATGGTACGCTGCTTGTTTTAGGAAACGCGTTGTGTTGTTTGGACGAGTTTTAATAAACGGAAGCTTGCCGAGGTAAGGGCTCCACTTTATTTCCGTCTTTTCAAACGGTTTTGTTAAACATGCTTTAGATTTGTTGTGTTGCAATTGGTGGTGTGCTTGGCATGTTTTTGTGATGTATTCTCGATATGAGATCGTGGTAAATACGTGATTCGTTGTCTTACATATGTTTGGTGAAATATGTGTATGAACAGGTGATTAAATACATATGATTAGATGTATATATGTGTTGTTGTGGTGTGATTACATATGCGTGTACGATATGTATGTGTTGCATTAGCATATAAGGGGAATCGTATGCTCATGCATTCATAGTACGTGATTATCGGGAATGGATCACGGGGTGCGATTATCGGGAATGGATCCACCTTACTCCTACGGGAATTATTGAGTCCAATAAGCGGTTATCGGGAATGGACTGCGGGGTGCGATTATCGGGAATGGATCCATCCTAACCCTTTGTGGTTTTATTGATTATGATTACTGACTTCCGGAATTCATATGCATGTGGTAATGGGGAATCTACCACACTCATTGTAGAGGTCTGCATTAGGCTCGGTGTGCATTATATCTTAAGCCCGTTGGTGGGAATTGCTTTTGTGTTAAAGAGCTTTCTCTTGTGTATGTGGAAACTTGTTATGTGTACATCTTTCGCACTGGTTATATATATATATATATATATATATATATATATATATATATATATACTTTTATTTTGTGGTGACCCTTTCTTTCATTTGCGGGCTCATCCCACCCCAGATGACGATGTAGGTCGTGGTGACGTGACGACGGTGGCTGCTCCAGGCCCCAGTGAGTGGTGGGAGCTTTAGCTTAGTTAGACTATGCGCCGGTGTGGGTTGTACACC
The DNA here is from genome assembly GCA_030408175.1 of Trifolium repens. Lineage (NCBI taxonomy): Eukaryota > Viridiplantae > Streptophyta > Magnoliopsida > Fabales > Fabaceae > Trifolium > Trifolium repens. The sequence continues at coordinate 30,237,387 of CP125845.1, read as the reverse complement.
GTGCTTTTTGGTTAGCATAGGGTTTCTAACTTGTTTTGTTGTAAGTATCTGAATACTTAGACTTGGGTTGTAATTATTCAGGAATACACTTTGCTTGTCGAAGAACCTTATGGTAATGAGTTCTTTTGTATATTTGAATGCCGGCTCATTAAAAATGTTTTATGCGTAACTCTGATGTGTACAAAAAAAAAAATAATAATGCCTTTTCAGGCCTTTGAAAAACGGGTTGTTACAGAATCCGACAAAACCGAAAATGAATTTGATTGTTGGGTGGTAGTGGGTCGGGTTACGGGTTGATCGGATGAAAAAAATTGGGTTTTAATGGATAGAAATGGACGGAGTCAGATTGGTTTTTTAGATCCAACGAAATCCGAAACCGACCGAACCCAACCCATATTAATTTCCTTTATTATTATTATTATTTTCTACCCACATGTATATTCTTCCCTCATAAGAGATAATCATACTGTCATATATATACTTTAAAAACTTGAAGCACAACACATTTCTACTTTCATGTTACGACATGGAAATATAATATATATGTTTGATTTTACATGGGTGATCTAATGATGTATTTAGATTATAAGCCAACTTAATTATATGTATGAATCATGAACGATCTATGTATTTAGATTTTTTTTAGCAACTTAGTCTTTTATGTTCTAACAAGTAAATATCCCTAATTTGTTTATTTCATTAACTACTTGAAGTTTTATGCCGAGATTTTTTACTATTAAAAAATTTGGAAAAAGTTGTTGCGTATAAAAAATTTATGTTGGCTCGTTGATAGCTTAAACCGAACGAACCCAACCGTTTCATCCGATTAAACCGTATACCGAAATCCGTTCAAACCGTTAGCTTAATTGGGTGAAATTGGGTCTTGGTTTCTCACCCATGGATTGAATCGGGTTTGGCATTTTGGACCCGAACCCACCTATAACCGACCGATGTCCACCCCTAATTTTTAATATGAGTGGGAAGTGTTACCCGCTTCCTATTATATACCACCGAGATATTCTCTCTCTCTCTCTCTCCCGTCTCCGTCGCAGGACTCTATAGGGGCTCCATCAACAATAAAATATTTGATAATTCTATATTATTATTTTTAATGAATATCAATAAAATTCTCGTATTAAGTTATCACTATCTTCTACATACACTTTTCATCATGGGGAATCACTTTTTATCGTGTTAAATAAAATTTTGAATAAATGATCCCCATGATAAAATATTAAATATGAAAATATGGATAACCCCCGCAGTCGGAATTAAAAATATAATTAGTCAGTGTGTATTTTTAATAGTCGGGTGGAAAGCGCTCCCTGTTTTCTATTATACACTACAAAGAGATTTCTCTCACACTCTCTCTCTCTCTCTCTCTCTCTCTCTCTCTATATATATATATATATATATTTCTATCTCTCTTCTGTCTCCATTACATGATTCTATAAGGCTTCATCAACAAAAAATAGTTGTTAATTCTAGTTGATATTTTTTTAATAAATATCAATTAAATTTTCGTGCTTAGTTCTCACTATGATCTACATACATTTTTCATCATGGGGATCACGTTTCTTCGTGCTGGATAAAATTTTGAATAAGTTTTCCCCATGATCAAATATGAAATATGAAAATAAGGATAATTCTCGCAGTTGGAATTCAAATTTTAATTCGTTAATGTGCATTTTTAATAGTGGGGTTGAAAGTACTTGTCGTTTCTCATTCTCCAACAATGAGAGTTTTCTCTCTCTCTGTCTCTCTCTCTCTCTCTTTCCCCCTCTCTATCCATCTCCCTCTCTTAAAATCTTCTATTTTGTTTTTGTTTCTAATGAACATAATTTTTTCTTCAAAATAAAATAAAATGTTTTTACATGAAAAAAAAAAACAGTTTACAGATTTGTTATAAGCTATTTTTTGGTTTCAATACTTCAATTTTTCGAGTGATCTTATCCATGAAAAAAATAGTGTACTTTCTTATTTCAATTTGTTTCAAAGTAATCTAAATATTAGTGTTCCTTCATTTTACAAAATTAAAATATTAAAAATGTACCAAGATAGTGTCGCATAAGTGGTAGATACTTGGGCCCCTTAACCATTTGGTCTTGAGATCGATACTGACCGGTGCATATGGAGAATCATTTCTTAGGAGAGGTCAATCCATTAAATAGATATCAGTTATATCGAGGGGAGTAATCTCTGCAGTTGCGGATGATACCTTTGGTTTACCAAAAAAAAAGTGTATATATATATAAGTATAATATTTGAGAGTTTCTATAAAAAAAATAGAATATTTGTGAGAGTTTCTAAAAAAATATAGTATATACTCCCTCCGTCCCTATTTATAGGAGCTAGTTTGATAAAAAATTTGTCCCTTTTTATAAGACCCTTTTACAATTATCAATAACATTAATTATTTATTTTCCAAACTTACCCTTATTTACTTTGCATAGTTTTTTTAATAGCATTAAATTCTCTTTTATTTGATACAAAGCACTACAATTTATTGTAAGGGTAAACATGTAAAATCAATATAATTTGTCAATCAATTTAATACTAAAATCCACTTTCTTAATACCCGTGTTTTGTCAAACTAGCTCTTATAAAAAGGGACGGAGGGAGTAATATTTAAGAGAGTTTTCACAAAAAATAAAATAAAATTTGAGAGTTTTAAAAAAAATATAATATTTGAAAACGTTTCTACAAATTGAAAACAAAAAAAATATAATATTTGAAAGAGTTTTTACAAAAAAAAAAAATATTATAAAAATTTAATTATCGTTGTCAATGGGATTCGAACAACTTACCTTTGTTAGTGATTATAAGGTAATTTTCTCTACAAAAAGAAAGGTAGCCATAAAATATTATAAAAATTAAATTATTGTTGCCAGCGGGATTCGAACAACATACCTTAAGCTAAAAACTATGAATGACACCTAAGCAAAAGAAACTCTAATTGAATGCCACATAAGCAATTGCTATTGAAAATGCACGAGAAAACTCCGTGGAAATCTCGTAATATATATAACTAGTAAGTTAGCCCGTGCACGGCACGGGATTATTTTCTTTTTTAATATTATTATGTTTATTTTGATATGTTATTTGATTAATTTGGTTTAAAATTCTAAGGTAAAATTGATATAGGTTTTGCATGATATAGATTTAACGATGTTAGAAAATCAAGCGAGATTAAGAGAATTACTTTGCTTCCCATTTTACACTATTATGAGATAGATTTTTTATCTCATCTTCATCCCTGAAACTATATAGTGATCCTATAAATATAAAATAATTATAAACTTCATTCTCAAAGGAAAATATTCTTTGATTTTTCATGGGCTTAAGATTTTTTGGGACCGTACCCATAAAATTAAAATATACAATAATTTTTATTTTTATTTTCATCTCGAGCCGACTCTTTATAGAAAATTTACATTCGGTTCATTGTCAAACATGAGGTAATTTTTATTTTTTTCAATAATATTTATTTCCATATGTTATTTTTTCTTTTGAAGGTTGTCTATGTCTTTTATTTTATTTTATATTATTTAGAAGATTATCTATGTTTTTTCAATTTTCTATGAGATTGATTTCTTTTAGTTTATTTGAGTATGAAAATACGATATATCTTTAATACAGGACTCTATAGGACTTCATCAACAAAAAATAATTGTAAATGTTATACTATTTTTTAAATGAATATTAACATACTTTGACCCTGTTTCTATTCTCAAATTTTTAATTTTCATCGTACCACAAATAAGCAATTTACACGCGTGAGCGTCAAATGGGAAAACCTATGTGTGAATCTCTCCACTCACATTAATAAATCAAGGTTCTTATAATTAAAAACGTTCGAACGAAGGTTATGAAAATTTTAAAAAGTTCGAACAAAGGTTATGGAAAGTTTAAAATAGCATAAATTATAAAAAATCAAAATTATATTAATTAATTTTAGATTTTCCATAGATTTCATCAGCCATATATAATCTAATGAAAGTGCGATGGACACATAATATGGAAAAACCCACTTAGTCAAAATATAAATTTTAATTAGTCAATGTATATTTTTAATATGAGTGGGAAGTGTTACCCGCTTCCTATTATATACCACCGAGAGATTCTCTCTCTCTCTCTCTCTCTCTCCCGTCTCCGTCGCAGGACTCTATAGGGGCTCCATCAACAATAAAATATTTGATAATTCTATATTATTATTTTTAATGAATATTAATAAAATTCTCGTATTAAGTTATCACTATCTTCTACATACAGTTTTCATCATGGGGAATCACTTTTTATCGTGTTAAATAAAATTTTGAATAAATGATCCCCATGATAAAATATTAAATATGAAAATATGGATAACCCCCGCAGTCGGAATTAAAAATATAATTAGTCAGTGTGTATTTTTAATAGTCGGGTGGAATGTGCTCCCTGTTTTCTATTATACACTACAAAGAGATTTCTCTCACACTCTCTCTCTCTCTTTCTCTATTTCTATCTCTCTTCTGTCTCCATTACATGATTCTATAAGGCTTCATCAACAAAAAATAGTTGTTAATTCTAGTTGATATTTTTTTAATAAATATCGATTAAATTTTCGTGCTTAGTTCTCACTATGATCTACATACATTTTTTATCATGGGGATCACGTTTCTTCGTGCTGGATAAAATTTTGAATAAGTTTTCCCCATGATAAAATATAAAATATGAAAATAAGGATAATTTTCGCAGTTGGAATTCAAATTTTAATTCGTTAATGTGCATTTTTAATAGTGGGGTTGAAAGTACTTGTCGTTTCTCATTCTCCAACAATGAGAGTTTTTCTCTCTCTCTCTCTCTCTCTCTCTCTCTCTCTCTCTCTCTCTCTCTCTCTCTCTTTCCCCCTCTCTATCTCTCTCTCTCTCTCTCAAAATCTTCTATTTTGTTTTTGTTTCTAATGAACATAATTTTTTCTTCAAAATAAAATAAAATGTTTTTACATGAAAAAAAAAACAGTTTACAGATATGTTATAAGCTATTTTTTGGTTCAATACTTCAATTTTTCGAGTGATCTTATCCATGAAAAAAATAGTGTACTTTCTTATTTCAATTTGTTTCAAAGTAATCTAAATATTAGTGTTCCTTCATTTTACAAAATTAAAATAATAAAAATGTACAAAGATAGTGTCGCATAAGCGGTAGATACTTGGGCCCCTTAACCATTTGGTCTTGAGATCGATACTGACCGGTGCATATGGAGAATCATTTCTTAGGAGAGGTCAATCCATTAAATAGATATCAGTTATATCGAGAGGAGTAATCTCTGCAGTTGCGGATGATACCTTTGGTTTACCAAAAAAAAAGTGTATATATATATAAGTATAATATTTGAGAGTTTCTGTAACATCTCACTTTTATTATTAGAAGTAAAAATAAATAGTAATGTATCTAGAGTTACTAAGTGGAAGCTTGTAGTTAAAATAAACACTTATGGTGGGACCCATTTATTATAAAACTAAGCAAGTACATAAGTTGGGTTCATTTTTCCTTCATTACCAATTCTCTGCAACTTGATACAGAGCCTTTCTTCTCTCTCTCACGCTCATAATCACCAACACCATCCAAGTCCAAGACCAACCCCAAATCCTCTTGTTGAGCAAACCACTCATGCAATCCACTACCAAGATTCTTAAGACTTCTCTTGGGTAAGGTAAGAAATTCATTTTCTTAAGCTCTTCCTCCATTTCTGTTGAAATTCAAGTTTGCAAGAAGCTTTCCATTTAACCCATTGATCACAAAAGATGTTTCTAATCCTAACTTCCTTTTTCTTGGGTCTGGCCGAAATCCCCTTTTCTCTCAACCTATGGATTTCAGTGTTTCATAAACTGTGGAATTGGGCTTGCATGTATGTTCTTACATAAATTCAAGCTCTTGGGTGTTGAAGAATTAAGGTAAGAAACTCAATCTTCATGAACTCATGAATTTTCTTTTTTAACCAACCTCTCAATCTTAACCAATACATGAAATTCTCTACTGCATGTGTGTTTATTCTGTCGAAATACAAGTTTGGAGGAGCTTAGAAGGTATGGGTAACAAAGAGAAGTGTAAAATTGGAAGAATTGTGAAAACCCGTTTTCTAGGACAGGGTCTCACTAAAACGGTAATTACTCTCTCCTCGTAACTCCGTTCGAAACGATTCCTTTTTCTATGGATAGCTAACAAAATTCCCTTCGTTTTGAGTACAAACTTCGTAGGTTTTGCCTTAAAATTGAAGTCTGTAGAGCATCTTGAAGTTGGAGATCTGATGCTGAGTTGTGCTGAAATTCTGGTGTACTCGCTGTAGCGAGTAAGAGCTCGCCCGGCGAGTTTCTCAGGGCAGAAATGCTCTATAAGTGTGGAAATTTGATGCCAGGGTGTTGGAGGCACTATTGGGGACTCCTTGAAACAACCGAAATTGATCTCAAAGTCGTAGAGAACACGCGGAGTCAGTATAAAGCTTCGTATCAGGTGGGTTCTTTAGGATAGTGTAGATAGTCTCCCAAAATTATGATTTGTTGCATGTTAACATAGGATTAGGAATAAATGTTGTGTGAGGAGAATTAAATCCCAAATTCACCTCTATTCTGTTTTATATTATGTAAATTATTGTTACTGCGCTGACTTAAATGAGGATTGTAGGTGTTTCTTTGAAAACCATGATTTCTGACAAAATAGGGTAATTTCTGCATGAACTCGCCGTAGCGAGTAGTCAGCGGGTATTCATGGCGAGCTGGGTTTTGGGCTGACGATACTCGCCGTAGCGAGCTTCTGCTCGCCACAGCGAGTTGAGTTAGGTCAGGACCTCTAATCTCACCATGGCGAGCTGGTGACTCGCCACAGCGAGCTTGTACAGAATCTGCCTACATTTTCTATTTTCTAACGAAATTCCACACACTCGTTTTATATCCTCATCAGAGCCAGATAGTTTGCAGTAATATAATTAATATAATGTCGAACAGAATGTTAATCACAGATAATTGTTAGGGCATGACTTAGACTATTATTAGGTTGTATGCTCCCCGGGATTTGGGAATTTATGGTAGTAAGAACTAAATTAGTTTCAGTCACTTAGGAGCAATTCTGAATTGTCGCATATGGATTTCCCAATGGGAATATCCATCAGGTTATGTATTGTGAGCTGTATGCCGTGATCGATCCGATCGACGGACAAGGCAGGCCTCCGAGATATGCTCACCTCGGAGAATCCTTGCGGTTAAAATGAATAAGAGTTTGTTTATCTGTGTTACACTTTTAAATTCTGTTATTATGATATCATGTTTCGTATGTTAGTAATAAAACGACTGATTCAGGTGCCCCCGGTGTAGTCACCTCTAGGAGGGTAGTAGGACTCAGAGGCTTAGTAGTCTCACCCCACTCCAAACCAATTTTTTTAGGTAGACAGGTTAACTGGAGCAAGGACCAGGAGGGAGCTGATGATTGGAGCTGAGCTTGGATCATCGCATTAGACGATTTAGTCTTCCCTTGTTTTTAGTTTATCTGTGTATCGAGGAATTCAATTCTAATGTCCGCTGTATTATTTTCGCTCATCGACCGTTGTAATGAATTATTTGTAATTCATGTGTTTTATCTCGTTAAATTTATTGTACTCAGATTCAATTATTTATGTCTTGACTAAATATTCTAGATATTTTAGTTGGGGCGTTATAGTTTCTATAAAAAAAAATAGAATATTTGTGAGAGTTTCTAAAAAAAATATAGTATATACTCCCTCCGTCCCTATTTATAGGAGCTAGTTTGATAAAAAATTTGTCCCTTTTTATAAGACCCTTTTACAATTATCAATAACATTAATTATTTATTTTCCAAACTTACCCTTATTTACTTTGCATAGTTTTTTTAATAGCATTAAATTCTCTTTTATTTGATACAAAGCACCACAATTTATTGTAAGGGTAAACATGTAAAATCAATATAATTTGTCAATCAATGTAATACCAAAATCCACTTTCTTAATACCCGTGTTTTGTCAAACTAGCTCTTATAAAAAGGGACGGAGGGAGTAATATTTAAGAGAGTTTTCACAAAAAATAAAATAAAATTTGAGAGTTTTTAAAAAAATATAATATTTGAAAACGTTTCTACAAATTGAAAACAAAAAAAATATAATATTTGAAAGAGTTTTTACAAAAAAAAAATATTATAAAAATTTAATTATCGTTGTCAATGGGATTCGAACAAGTTACCTTTGTTAGTGATTATAAGGTAATTTTCTCTACAAAAAGAAAGGTAGCCATAAAATATTATAAAAATTAAATTATTGTTGCCAGCGGGATTCAAACAATGTAAGACCCAAGATTCCACTGTACAGTTTTTCTAAGGAACTCTAGTAATGGCTATGAGTTTTAGGGTTTTTGGTGAAGCGGTTTTGTGAGTATCGTCGCATTAATGAGATTTTTGCTGAAACGGAGCCTGTTTTATGCTCGTGCGTTGGAAAGGCACAGACTTTCGGGTCGTGGTCCTCTTTTAAGTATGAGGAGATTTCTGTGAAGTCAGAATGACGAGTTTTGGATTATTCTTGTTTTTGGAAAAACGAGTAGGATTTTACCCGTCGTTGTAAAATTTTACTGCGTCTGTTTTAAGTGAGGTTTCGGATGGGAGTTTTATATATCTGCGTGAGTTAGGATATGTCCTGAGATTAATTTTCTAAGGTATGGAAGAAAATTACAGTCGCGGAAAAAGATTCGGCGATAAGTTTTGGAATGGAAAAAACGATAGACGTTCTTTCTGTAGGTTTTCTGTTTTTGCGAGTTTCGTTCGTCGCGATGCGCGAGAACTGAGCGTGCGTTTCGTTGTAAGAGGTTGTGAGAAATATCTTGGGAGGATAGACTCGGATTGATCCAAGGGCTAGGATTTTGTCTTGAAGCTTTATCCTATTTGATCCAAAGGCTATTATGGAACAAGACCAAGTCTTAAGGGAGACTTTTAGTCACTTGTAGTCATGAGAAAAATTCACAAAACTTCACTCTTCTTCTCTCTTGGCCGTGGCCTTCTTTTCACCTTTCCAACTTGAGAGATTTTGCAATTCTTCACCAAAAGCTTGGATTTTTGGCTTGTTGGATCATAGAGATTGAAAGGAATTCATCTCCACTTGAGGTAGTAAACCTTCTCCTTTCTTTGTTGGTTTAAAACATCTTATGTTAAGGGTTTTATGATTATGATTCTTGAGAGAAATTTGTGAGAGGTTGCTCATAAATTGATTCTTGTTCCATGAATGTTGTTCATGAGGGTTAGTAAGCATGTGTAGGCTTTGTTATGTTTGTTTTCCATGAGTTGGTGAAAAATCTCATGAGAAAAGTTAGGGTTTTGAAAGTTTAGAGTATTGATCAATTACATGAGGTTATGTTGTAAGGTTTTGAAAAGAAAAGCTGTCTTTGAACCTTTGGGCGAAAGGGAAATGCGTTGTATGGTTTTGTTTTGGAAAATCCGATGAAAAATATTTTGAGGTTTATGAAAATATTTTCTAAGAGTTTTTGGGTAGTATTTTGGGGTCAAAGTGGTCTAAAACTATTGTGACATGTGGCGTCGCTTTTTACCTTGAAAACATGTTTGAAAATGATTACCGGACGGTTGAGGCCCGTAATAAAACTTGTGCTTGGATTTGGTTTTGATTTTGGAAATGAAAATCAAATAACTTGCACTCGAAGCAACCAACATGCTTTCGGAAATGTGTTGCTTGCTTATGAAAATGGTTTGCTTCTATGCCTTGAAAAGATGTTGGGAACTAATAGAATCAAACTAGGTTTGGGTGGAAAAAGGTGGTGTGAGTTGCTGTCTTGTGCTGTCATGACAGGTGCAACTCGCCGGGCGAGTGGTTACTCGCCAGGGCGAGTGTCACAGGTCATGACAACACGCCAGGGCGAGCTCCAGAGCGAGTAAGACCAGTACTCCCTGCCTTCACTCGCCACCAACTCGCCAGGGCGAGCTCTGGGAGTTGAGATTTTGGATTTTGATTTCTAAACTTGGTTTTTAACATTCTAATCCCTTTTTATTAATTTATGGAAGTGGTGGGGATTGGAAACGAGTTTTTCGGGTACTCGGAAAGTACGTAACTTATAACGCAAGAAAATAGCCATTTTGCAATTCAAATTATTTAAGACTTTTGGCAATTGTTTTGGGTCCTAAAAATAGTACAAATAACTCATGGGGGTTGATCAATACGGTAGTTTTTGGTTCGATGTTCGAAAGAGTGGTTTTTCCTTAGGAACCATTAGGTTTTTGGGGTTTTGGTGTAGTTTCAATACGATTGGTTAGAGAACAATGTATTGATTGTTACGCTGCTTGTTTTAGGAAGCGCGTTGTGTTGTTTGAGCGTGTGTTGTTGACGGAAGCTTGCCGAGGTAAGGGCTCCACTTTATTTCCGTCTTTTCAAACGGTTTTGGTAAACATGCTTTGTTTTGCTGTGTACGCAATTGTTTGTGTGTTGACATGTTTGTGTTATGTATGCTCGTTGATGAGAACGTGTTTACATTACTTGTGCAATTTACATATGATTTGGAAAATATATGTATGAATTGCTATGATTTAGTTACATATGCTTGAGAGGTATGTATGTGTGGCATTAGCATATGTAGGGAATAGTATGCTCATGCATTCATTGTGCGTAGTTGCGTGAGTGGACTACGGGGTGTTGGTTGCGTGAGTGGACCCACCCAAAATCCTACGGGATCTTTTTGAGTACAATAAGTGGTTGCGTGAGTGGACCACGGGGTGTGATTGCGTGAGTGGATCCACCTTAACCCTTTGCGGTTTTATTGGTTATGATTTGTAATTCCGGAATTCATTTGCATGTGGTAGCTCTGGTAGTACCACACCCATTGTAGAAGTCTGCATTAGGCTTGTTGTGCATTATATATATAAGCCCGTTGGTGGGAATTGTTGAATGTTTTAAGAGTTTTCTCTTGTGCTTCGTGGAAATATTTGTTATGTGTACAATCTTTCGTACCGGTTATATATATATATACTTCTATTTTGTGGTGACCCTTTCTTTCATTTGCGGGCTCATCCCACCCCAGATGACGGTGTAGGTCGAGAGGATGGTGTTGGCAGCTCTAGGCCATAGTGAGCTTGTGTTGGAGTTTAGCTTAGTTAGACTATGCGCCGGTGTGTTTTGTGCACCGTGCATTTTGGTTAGCATAGGGTTTTCTAACTTGTTTTGTTGTAAGTATTTGAATACTTAGACTTGGATTGTAATTATTCAGGAATACACTTTGCTTGTCGAAGCACCTATGGTAATGAGTCTTTTGTATATTTGAATGCCGGCTCATTGAAAAATATTATATGCGCACTCTGAGTGTTAGTTGAAAAAGGAAAAAAAAAAAAAATAATGCCCTTTTTGGCTTATGAAAAACGGGGTGTTACAAACAACATACCTTAAGATAAAAACTCTGAATGACACCTAAGCAATTGCTATTGAAAATGTACGAGAAAACTCCGTGGGAATCTCGTAATATATATAACTAGTAATTTAGCCCGTGCACGGCACGGGATTATTTTCTTTTTTAATATTATTATGTTTATTTTGATATGTTATTTGATTAATTTGGTTTAAAATTCTAAGGTAAAATTGATATAGGTTTTGCATAATATAGATTTAACGATGTTAGAAAATCAAGCGAGATTAAGAGAATTACTTTGCTTCCCATTTTACACTATTATGAGATAGATTTTTTATCTCATCTTCATCCCTGAAACTATATAGTGATCCTATAAATATAAAATAATTATAAACTTCATTCCCAAAGGAAAATATGCTTTGATTTTTTGGGACCGTACCCATAAAATTAAAATATACAATAATTTTTATTTTTATTTTCATCTCGAGCCGACTCTTTATAGAAAATTTACATTCGGTTCATTGTCAAACATGAGGTAATTTTTATTTTTTTGAATAATATTTATTTCCATATGTTATTTTTTCTTTTGAAGGTTGTCTATGTCTTTTATTTTATTTTATATTATTTAGAAGATTATCTATGTTTTTTCAATTTTCTATGAGATTGATTTCTTTTAGTTTATTTGAGTATGAAAATACGATATATCTTTAATACAGGACTCTATAGGACTTCATCAACAAAAAATAATTGTAAATGTTATACTATTTTTTAAATGAATATTAACATACTTTGACCCTGTTTCTATTCTCAAATTTTTAATTTTCATCGTACCACAAATAAGCAATCTACACGCGTGAGCGTCAAATGGGAAAACCTATGTGTGAATCTCTCGACTCACATTAATAAATCAAGGTTCTTATAATTAAAAAAGTTCGAACGAAGGTTATGAAAATTTTAAAAAGTTCGAACAAAGGTTATGGAAAGTTTAAAATAGCATAAATTATAAAAAATCAAAATTATATTAATTAATTTTAGATTTTCCATAGATTTCATCAGCCATATATAATCTAATGAAAGTGCGATGGATACATAATATGGAAAAACCCACTTAGTCAAAATTTTAATTTTAATTAGTCAATGTGTATTTTTAATATGAGTGGGAAGTGTTACCCGCTTCCTATTATATACCACCGAGAGATTCTGTAAGACCCAAGATTTCACTGTACAGTTTTTCTAAGGAACTCTAGTGATGGCTACGAGTTTTAGGGTTTTTGGTGAAGCGGTTTTGTGAGTATCGTCGCATTAATGGAATTTTTTGCTGTAATTGAACCTGTTTTGTGCTCGTGCACTGTAAAGGCACAGACTTTTGTCTTGTAATCCTCTTTTGTGAATAAGAAGGTTGATGTGGATTCAGAATAACGAGTTTTGAATTATTCTTGTTTTTGGAAAAACGAGTAGGATTTTACCCGTTGTTGTAAAATTTTACTGCGTCTGTTTTAAGTGAGGTTTCGGATGGAAGTTTCATATATCTGCGTGAGTTCGGATATGTCCTGAGAATAATTTTCCAAGGTGTGGAAGAAAATTACAGTCGCGGAAAAAGATTCGGCGATAAGTTTTGGAAATGTTTAACGGTAGACGTTCTTTCCGTAGGTTTTCTGTTTTTGTGAGTTTCGTTCGTCGCGACGCGCGAGAGCTGAATACGAGACTTGTTATGGATGAGTTGATGATATCTTGTGATATCTCATAAAGTAAATTGATCCAATGGCTAGGGTTTAAGCTTGGACTTTTGACTTTGATCCAAGGGTGGATTGGCTATCAAGAGGCTTTGTAATAGTAAGGAGGTCATGACATTGTGGACTTAGAAAAATCACAAACTTCACTCATCTTCTTTCTCTCTTTCACGTGGACTCCATTCTTACTTTCCAACCTTCTCTAAATTTTCCATTCCTCACCATTTGTGTCCATTTCAAGCTTGGAAGCTTAGAGGAAAGTTGTAGAGAATCACTTTCTAAAGGTAACCCTCTCTTCTCATCTCCTAGGTTGGTAGACTTATAGAGTTTAGGAGTTTTTGGGTTTATGTTCTCATGAGGGTTTGTTGGGAAATGTTACTTTACATGGTTTTTGTTTCATGAATGTTGTTCATGAGGTTTAGAGAAGCATGTGTAGGCTTTGTTATTTCAATTTTCCATGAGTTTGTGAGAATCTCATGAGAAAAGTTAGGGTTTTGGTTGGTTTATGTATTGATCAATAACATGTGGTTAAGTTGTAAGGTTTTGAAAAGAAAAGTTGTCTTTGAACCTTTGGGCAAAAGGGAAATGCGTTGTATGGTTTTGTTTTAGAAAATCCGATGAAAAATATTTTGGAGTTTATGAAAATATTTACTAAGTGTTTTGTGTGGTATTTTGGGGTCCAAGTGGTTTAAAACTCTTGTGACATGTGGTGTTGTTTTTCGCCTAGAAAACATGTTTGAAAATGATTTCAAGTCGGTTAAGGCCCGTAATAAAACTTGTGCTTGGGTTTGGTTTTGATTTTGGAAATGAAAATCAAATAACTTTCACTCGAAGCAACCAACATGCTTTCGGAGATGTGTTGCTTGCTTATGAAAATGGTTTGCTTTTGTGCCTTGAAAAGATGTTGGGAACTAATAGAATCAAACTAGGTTTGGTTGGGGAAAAAGGTGGTGTGAGTTGCTGTCTTTTGCTGTCATGACAGGTGCAACTCGCCGGGCGAGTGTCACAGGTCATGACAACACGCCAGGGCGAGCTCCAGAGCGAGCTAGACCTGTCCTCACTGCCTTCACTCGCCACCAACTCGCCAGGGCGAGCTCTGGGAGTTGAAATTTTGGATTCTGATCTCTAAACTTGGTTTTTAACTTTCTAATCCCTTTTTATTAATTTATGGAAGTGGCGGGGATTGGAAACGAGTTTTTCGGGTACTCGGAAAGTGCGTAACTTGTAACGCAAGAAAACGGCCATTTTGCATTTCAAATTATTTAAGACTTTTGACAATTGTTTTGGGTCCTAAAAATAGTACAGATAACACATGGTGGTTGATCAATACGGTAGTTTTTGGTATGTATCCGAAAGAGGGATTTTCCTTAGGAACCTTTAGGTTTTTTGGGGTTTTGGTGTAGTTTCAATACGATTGGTTAGAGAACAATGTATTGATTGTTACGCTGCTTGTTTTAGGAAACGCGTTGTGTTGTTTGAGCGTGTGTTGTTGACGGGAGCTTGCCGAGGTAAGGGCTCCACTTTATTTCCGTCTTTTCAACTGGTTATGACATGCTTGGATTTCTGCTGTAATGCTTTGCTATGTGTTTGGCATGTCTAGTTGATGTATTCTCGTGATGAGAACGTGTTTAAAATACTTGCGCTGTTTACATATGATTATGAGAATATATGTATGAACAGGTTGTTGGTATACATATGATTTGAAATGTATGTATGTCGTTGTGTTTGATTTACATATATCTGTGTGATATGTAATTGTTGCATGAGCATGGATGGAACGTGTATGTCAGTTGGGACTACACGGGTGGATGTGTCTGTGTGACTCCGTCGGGGCTGTGTCTGTGTGACTGCCCTATGTATATGCGTTTCTTAGTTGGCGATAGCATCTGTGTGGCTATGTTCGCCTGGTGTTAGCATCTGTGTGGCTACACTTTTGAGGGGGTGACAGCATCTGTGTGGCTGACAGCATCTGTGTGGCTGGTAGCATCTGTGTGGCTATTTTCACCTGGTGATGGCGTCTGTGTGGCATCACCTGATCCTTGTGGTTTTTTTGAGTGGGTGACAGCATCTGTGTGGCTGACAGCATCTGTGTGGCTGGTAGCATCTGTGTGGCTATTTTCACCTGGTGATAGCGTCTGTGTGGCATCACCTGCCCTTGTGGCTTTAGTGGGTTGGACCTACGATTCCGGAACTCATGCATTGTGGTAGCTAGGGTTAGTACCACGCATTGTAGAGGTTGCATTATAGGCTATGTGTGCATTGCTTATATAAACCCGTTGGTGGGAATTGCTTTGGTGGTTAAGAGCTTTCTCTTGTGTTTGTGGAATTATTGTTATGTGTACAATCTTTCGCACCGGTTATATATATACATACTATATATTTTGTGGTGACCCTTTCTTTCATTTGCGGGCTCATCCCACCCAGATGATGGGCTAGGTCGTGGTGACGACGGTGGCTGTTCCAGGCCCCGGTGAGTGGTTGGAGCTTGGCTTAGTTAGACTATGCGCCGGTGGGGGTTGTACACCGTGCTTTTTGGGTTTAGGCATAGGATTCTAACTTGTTGTGTTGTAAGTATTTGAATACTTGGACTTGGATTGTAATTATTCAGGAATACACTTTGCTTGTCGAAGCACCTTGTGGTAATGAGTTCTTTTGTATATTTGAATGCCGGCTCATTTGAAATCTTTTATGCGTAACTCTGATGTGTACAAAAAAAAAAATATAGTGCCTTTTCTGGCCTTTGAAAAACGGGTTGTTACAATTGGTATCAGAGCACGGCTTTAAATCTTCAAAGGGAAAGTGTATACTTGAGTCGTTAGTCCAGAGTCGGTTAGAACGTAACTAGTGTTGAGTTAGTTCTAGTGATGGTTCTATGTCGGGTTTTGAGTTAGTAACCGTTGAATGAGATTTCCTGTTGAGACTCAGAAATGTTTGGATAAGGAATCTAATCAGAATTGGTATTGTGCAGAAATAGAATGCCGCCAAAAAGGGCGAATTCAGTTCCTGTAATACCAGAGGTTGATGTGAATCAGATGGCTTATGCCATGCATACAATGGCAGCGGCTGTGACTGCTCAGAGCCATGCTAAGGCGCAGAGGGATTTGGAAAAGCGTGAGAGGGAGATCATTGCTGCTGGATTTAGGCTTCTCACCAGTTTCAACCATCAGGCTCCTCCTAAGTTTAGTGGGGAGGGAGGTCTTGATACTGCGGATTTGTGGCTCCAGGCGATTGAGAGGATCTTTGGGGCAATCCATTGCCCGGGAGGAGAAAAGGTAACCTTGGCCACCTATCAGTTGCAGGGTAGTTCTGAATACTGGTGGGGAAACACCAGGCTCATTATGGAGGCCGCCTATGAGGAAATAAATTGGGAGAACTTCAAGAGGAGGTTTTTAGCCAAGTACTTCCCCGAGACTGCGAGGGAAAGGTACGGAGAAGAGTTCTTGAGACTGAGGCAGGGTAGCATGAATGTGGAGGCTTACTCCAAAAAGTTTGAATCACTATCCCGTTACTTCCGCTTCTTTAGGGATGGGATAAATGAGAATTATATGTGCCGTCGGTTTCAGGATGGACTGAGGTATGAACTGCAAGATGCAGTGGTGCCATTGGGCATTCGACAATTTCAGGTCTTGGTAGAGAAGTGCCAAGAGATAGAGGATATGAGAAACAAGCGGGTGAACCGCCAAGGAAGTTTTAGTGCTGGAGGACCCAGTCGTTCAAGTGGTTCAAGACAGGATAGTGGGAGGCAAGGGAATAAGCCTTATAACCGTTCCCAGGATAATCAAGGACCAACTCGCTCTGTGAACCAAGGGACTCAAGGGAGTCAGGGTGGATGGAAGCGAACTTGTTACAACTGTGGACAAGAGGGTCATTTTGCTAATGAGTGTGGGGTTCCGAAACCAAAGGAAGGAACCGTTTGTTTCAATTGTCAGAAGCCGGATCACTTTGCTAGAGATTGCAAAGCCCCGAAGGCCGGGTCGTCGGCGAATGTGACGCAGGGAACTCGACCCGTGGCTAGAGGACGTGTCTACTGTATGGGCACTGGAGTGAGCGGTCAGACTGGTGAGGCCATACAGCGGGATTGCCAGATTGCAGGTAACACTTACTGCATTGATTTCTGTTGGGGCAACCCACTCTTACATGCCTTGGTGTGCGTTTTGCTAGGAATTGGTTGTTTGTCTTTGCTTTTGTTTTGAATGTTCTACTATGTAAAGGACTTAGTAGTAGTTATAGCATGTTGCGCTGTTAGTGGTAAGTTGGAATTACGTATGTCACACGTCAAGGGTCGGTGAACCTAGTGTCGTTGTTAATGAGCATGCGAATAGTGGATACCTTAAGGGTTGAGGTAAGCGTGTGGGATCTAGTAGATCGATGAGTTAGCCGCGAAGGAATGTTAGTCGTTGGAAAGAGTCGCTGAGAATGAGTAAGAGAAAAGCACACGATGATGTGGCTTATGTCAATGGAGGATTGGTGAAAAGAATTGCCTCACACCTAGTTGGAAAATCATGGTTGTGCGGGTATAGTACGGATTCAAAAGCACCACCTGAATAGATGTCATGACGGTGCATGTGTTGTATGTGGAAATAAGAAGGATAAGAAATTGTCTAATGGCAAGCTGATGGAAGCTAGTAGAGCTTTGGTTCATTGTAGTGGTTATAATGAAGAGAGACGTGGTATGATGGAAATCGGTATTGAGTAAGTATAAGGGATTCGGATGTTGTCAACAAGGAGGGTTGGACAATAGTAATGTGAGGAATACCGTAAGAGTTATTTTGAGGGTAGGTACCTCGACGAGAGTGGTGATGTAGAAGCAATTAAGAATGGTCAGAGTGACAAACTCTTTTGAGTAAAAGAGGATTTAATTGCAAGAGGAAAGGAACTCAAGAGAGAGTTCAGATTTAGAATGGAAATACGATGTGAAGAGGATGTGCGCCGACGATGGTAGTCGACGAGGATAAGCGTTTTGTTTAAGGCACGCGAGATTTATCTAAGTGTCGTTTTGGAAGTAATGTGAACGTATAAGGAACCGATTCTGGGGAATTGGGGATTTGGATAAAAGGAGTCCAAGAGAAGTAGATGGTATAGTTTGGCAAGTGTCAAGACTATGAGGAGTGTAATCACCAACTGGAGGTTGGGATTGTTTTATGTAAGTCGTGTTGGAATGAGACTCGTGGGTGAGCATGCGGTTTCGGCGTATTCGTTGAGTT
This sequence comes from Trifolium repens, assembly GCA_030408175.1. Classification (NCBI taxonomy): domain Eukaryota; kingdom Viridiplantae; phylum Streptophyta; class Magnoliopsida; order Fabales; family Fabaceae; genus Trifolium; species Trifolium repens. The sequence goes on along the minus strand of CP125845.1, from coordinate 30,219,078 downwards.
GCGGACTCATGGATATTGGTAAGGTGTGAAGTTCTTCCTAAGAGGAGATAACTTGCTCGGAATGTAATGGTTGGGGTGGTACTTGCCGTAGTGGCACGGTACTACTAGTGGATGATACTCCACGGGTGCTTCAAGAAAGGAAGCCTGATAGCTTAAGCTACGTGTCTTGAGCGTTGTGTCTTGCGATTTCGACGTGTAATCGTAAGAGATCGAGGGAAACATTAAGAAAAACCTCGAAAGATTTGTGGAACCCTTGTGACTCGGAGGACATTGAGCATAAGCGGAATGAAGTATCACTTAAGTTGGGTAAATATGGTCTAAACCACCAACATGATTGTCGACTGTCTATTGACAAATTGAGGGACTGGCCGTCCTTAATTTATTGTTGATGGTAGACGGGAATCGCGTTGATTGGGATTGACTAGTTTTTGCTAGCTTTGGTGATGCACAGAGAACTTCAGTGTTTCTTTTGGAGGGTAGCCACTCACAACTTCGTGTGAAACTAATGGAGTGGGCTATGTCGCGGAGGCGAAAGAGGTGACTTTGGAAATTTTTGTTTGTGGGCACGAGGATCTTTGGGAACTAGAGGTTGTGAACCCCTGTTGTGAGGTTAATTTTTGAGTGGTGAACTCGTTGAGAGTTGCGGTTGGTGCACGGTTGTGCCAGTGTGTTGGTGAGAGTATCTGTGTGACTTCACCCAGTGTTAGCATCTGTGTGGCTGCACCTAATCCTGAGGGATTTTGTTGTGTTGGTGATGGTAATAACTAGTTGAGTTGTTACTCTTACCTTTAGTTTCGAGGACGAAACTTCTTTTTGGAGGGTAGTAATGTAAGACCCAAGATTTCACTGTACAGTTTTTCTAAGGAACTCTAGTGATGGCTACGATTTTTAGGGTTTTTGGTGAAGCGGTTTTGTGAGTATCGTCGCATTAATGGAATTTTTTGCTGTAATTGAGCCTGTTTTGTGCTCGTGAGCTGTAAAGGCACAGACTTTTGTCTTGTAATCCTCTTTTGTGAATAAGAAGGTTGATGTGGATTCAGAATAACAAGTTTTGAATTATTCTTGTTTTTGGAAAAACGAGTAGGATTTTACCCGTTGTTGTAAAATTTTACTGCGTCTGTTTTAAGTGAGGTTTCGGATGGAAGTTTCATATATCTGCGTGAGTTCGGATATGTCCTGAGAATAATTTTCTAAGGTGTGGAAGAAAATTACAGTCGCGGAAAAAGATCCGGCGATAAGTTTTGGAATGGAAAAACGTTAGACGTTCTTTCCGTAGGTTTTCTGTTTTTGCGATTTACGTTCGTCGTGTTGCGCGAGAGCTGAGTACGTGACTTGTTATGGGAGATTGGATTAAATCTTGTGATTATCCATAAAGCAAATTGATCCAATGGCTAGGGTTTAAGCTTGGACTTTTGACTTTGATCCAAGGGTGGATTGGCTATCAAGAGCCTTTGTCATAGTAAGGAGGTTTGATGACTTTGGTCACTTAGAAAAACATCACAAATCTCTCTTTTCTTTCTCTCTTCCACGTGAACTCCATTACTTTCTTTCTAATCATCACAAATTTTCCATTCTTCACCATTTCACTCCATTTCAAGCTTGGAAGCTTAGAGGAAAGTTGTAGAGAATCACTTTCTAAAGGTAACCCTTTCTTCTCATCTCCTAGGTTGGTAGACTTATAGAGTTTAGGAGTTTTTGGGTTTATGTTCTCATGAGGGTTTGTTGGGAAATGTTACTTTACATGGTTTTTGTTTCATGAATGTTGTTCATGAGGTTTAGAGAAGCATGTGTAGGCTTTGTTATTTCAATTTTCCATGAGTTTGTGAGAATCTCATGAGAAAAGTTAGGGTTTTGGTTGGTTTATGTATTGATCAATAACATGTGGTTAAGTTGTAAGGTTTTGAAAAGAAAAGTTGTCTTTGAACCTTTGGGCAAAAGGGAAATGCGTTGTATGGTTTTGTTTTAGAAAATCCGATGAAAAATATTTTGGAGTTTATGAAAATATTTACTAAGTGTTTTGTGTGGTATTTTGGGGTCCAAGTGGTTTAAAACTATTGTGACATGTGGTGTTGTTTTTCGCCTAGAAAACATGTTTGAAAATGATTTCAAGTCGGTTAAGGCCCGTAATAAAACTTGTGCTTGGGTTTGGTTTTGATTTTGGAAATGAAAATCAAATAACTTGCACTCGAAGCAACCAACATGCTTTCGGAGATGTGTTGCTTGCTTATGAAAATGGTTTGCTTTTGTGCCTTGAAAAGATGTTGGGAACTAATAGAATCAAACTAGGTTTGGTTGGGGAAAAAAGTGGTGTGAGTTGCTGTCTTTTGCTGTCATGACAGGTGAAACTCGCCGGGCGAGTGTTTTCTCGCCAGGGCGAGTGTCACAGGTCATGACAACACGCCAGGGCGAGCTCCAGAGCGAGCTAGACCTGTCCTCACTGCCTTCACTCGCCACCAACTCGCCAGGGCGAGCTCTGGGAGTTGAAATTTTGGATTCTGATCTCTAAACTTGGTTTTTAACTTTCTAATCCCTTTTTATTAATTTATGGAAGTGGCGGGGATTGGAAACGAGTTTTTTGGGTACTCGGAAAGTGCGTAACTTGTAACGCAAGAAAACGGCCATTTTGCATTTCAAATTATTTAAGACTTTTGACAATTGTTTTGGGTCCTAAAAATAGTACAGATAACACATGGTGGTTGATCAATACGGTAGTTTTTGGTATGGTATCCGAAAGAGGGATTTTCCTTAGGAACCTTTAGGTTTTTTGGGGTTTTGGTGTAGTTTCAATACGATTGGTTAGAGAACAATGTATTGATTGTTACGCTGCTTGTTTTAGGAAGCGCGTTGTGTTGTTTGAGCGTGTGTTGTTGACGGGAGCTTGCCGAGGTAAGGGCTCCACTTTATTTCCGTCTTTTCAACTGGTTATGACATGCTTGGATTTCTGCTGTAATGCTTTGCTGTGTGTTTGGCATGTCTAGTTGATGTATTCTCGTGATGAGAACGTGTTTAAAATACTTGCGCTGTTTACATATGATTATGAGAATATATGTATGAACAGGTTGTTGGTATACATATGATTTGAAATGTATGTATGTCGTTGTGTTTGATTTACATATATCTGTGTGATATGTAATTGTTGCATGAGCATGGATGGAACGTGTATGTCAGTTGGGACTACACGGGTGGATGTGTCTGTGTGACTCCGCCGGGGCTGTGTCTGTGTGACTGCCCTATGTATATGCGTTTCTTAGTTGGCGATAGCATCTGTGTGGCTATGTTCGCCTGGTGTTAGCATCTGTGTGGCTACACTTTTGAGGGGGTGACAGCATCTGTGTGGCTGACAGCATCTGTGTGGCTGGTAGCATCTGTGTGGCTATTTTCACCTGGTGATGGCATCTGTGTGGCATCACCTGATCCTTTTGGTTTTTTTGAGTGGGTGACAGCATCTGTGTGGCTGACAGCATCTGTGTGGCTGGTAGCATCTGTGTGGCTATTTTCACCTGGTGATAGCGTCTGTGTGGCATCACCTGCCCTTGTGGCTTTAGTGGGTTGGACCTACGATTCCGGAACTCATGCATTGTGGTAGCTAGGGTTAGTACCACGCATTGTAGAGGTTGCATTATAGGCTATGTGTGCATTGCTTATATAAACCCGTTGGTGGGAATTGCTTTGGTGGTTAAGAGCTTTCTCTTGTGTTTGTGGAATTATTGTTATGTGTACAATCTTTCGCACCGGTTATATATATACATACTATATATTTTGTGGTGACCCTTTCTTTCATTTGCGGGCTCATCCCACCCAGATGATGGGCTAGGTCGTGGTGACGACGGTGGCTGTTCCAGGCCCCGGTGAGTGGTTGGAGCTTGGCTTAGTTAGACTATGCGCCGGTGGGGGTTGTACACTGTGCTTTTTGGGTTTAGGCATAGGATTCTAACTTGTTGTGTTGTAAGTATTTGAATACTTGGACTTGGATTGTAATTATTCAGGAATACACTTTGCTTGTCGAAGCACCTTGTGGTAATGAGTTCTTTTGTATATTTGAATGCCGGCTCATTTGAAATCTTTTATGCGTAACTCTGATGTGTACAAAAAAAATATATATAGTGCCTTTTCTGGCCTTTGAAAAACGGGTTGTTACAGATTCTCTCTCTCTCTCCCGTCTCTGTCGCAGGACTCTATAGGGGCTCCATCAACAATAAAATATTTGATAATTCTATATTATTATTTTTAATGAATATTAATAAAATTCTCGTATTAAGTTATCACTATCTTCTACATACACTTTTCATCACGGGGAATCACTTTTTTTCGTGTTAAATAAAATTTTGAATAAATGATCCCCATGATAAAATATTAAATATGAAAATATGGATAACCCCCGCAGTCGGAATTAAAAATATAATTAGTCAGTGTGTATTTTTAATAGTCGGGTGGAAAGTGCTCCCTGTTTTCTATTATACACTACAAAGAGATTTCTCTCACACACTCTCTCTCTCTCTCTTTCTCTATTTCTATCTCTCTTCTGTCTCCATTACATGATTCTATAAGGCTTCATCAACAAAAAATAGTTGTTAATTCTAGTTGATATTTTTTTAATAAATATCAATTAAATTTTCGTGCTTAGTTCTCACTATGATCTACATACATTTTTTATCATGGGGATCACGTTTCTTCGTGCTGGATAAAATTTTGAATAAGTTTTCTCCATGATAAAATATAAAATATGAAAATAAGGATAATTTTCGCTGTTGGAATTCAAATTTTAATTCGTTAATGTGCATTTTTAATAGTGGGGTTGAAAGTACTTGTCGTTTCTCATTCTCCAACAATGAGAGTTTCTCTCTCTCTCTCTCTCTCTCTCTCTCTCTCTCTCTCTCTTTCCCCCTCTCTATCTCTCTCTCTCTCTCAAAATCTTCTATTTTGTTTTTGTTTCTAATGAACATAATTTTTTCTTCAAAATAAAATAAAATGTTTTTACATGAAAAAAAAAACAGTTTACAGATATGTTATAAGCTATTTTTTGGTTCAATACTTCAATTTTTCGAGTGATCTTATCCATGAAAAAATTAGTGTACTTTCTTATTTCAATTTGTTTCAAAGTAATCTAAATATTAGTGTTCCTTCATTTTACAAAATTAAAATAATAAAAATGTACAAAGATAGTGTCGCATAAGCGGTAGATACTTGGGCCCCATAACCATTTGGTCTTGAGATCGATATTGACCGGTGCATATGGAGAATCATTTCTTAGGAGAGGTCAATCCATTAAATAGATATCAGTTATATCGAGAGGAGTAATCTCTGCAGTTGCGGATGATACCTTTGGTTTACCAAAAAAAAAGTGTATATATATATAAGTATAATATTTGAGAGTTTCTATAAAAAAAAATAGAATATTTGTGAGAGTTTCTAAAAAAAATATAGTATATACTCCCTCCGTCCCTATTTATAGGAGCTAGTTTGATAAAAAATTTGTCCCTTTTTATAAGACACTTTTACAATTATCAATAACATTAATTATTTATTTTCCAAACTTACCCTTATTTACTTTGCATAGTTTTTTTAATAGCATTAAATTCTCTTTTATTTGATACAAAGCACCACAATTTATTGTAAGGGTAAACATGTAAAATCAATATAATTTGTCAATCAATTTAATACTAAAATCCACTTTCTTAATACCCGTGTTTTGTCAAACTAGCTTTTATAAAAAGGGACGGAGGGAGTAATATTTAAGAGAGTTTTCACAAAAAATAAAATAAAATTTGAGAGTTTTTAAAAAAATATAATATTTGAAAACGTTTCTACAAATTGAAAACAAAAAAAAATATAATATTTGAAAGAGTTTTTACAAAAAAAAAATATTATAAAAATTTAATTATCGTTGTCAATGGGATTCGAACAACTTACCTTTGTTAGTGATTATAAGATAATTTTCTCTACAAAAAGAAAGGTAGCCATAAAATATTATAAAAATTAAATTATTGTTGCCAGCGGGATTCGAACAACATACCTTAAGATAAAAACTCTGAATGACACCTAAGCAAAAGAAACTCTAATTGAATGCCACATAAGCAATTGCTATTGAAAATGCACGAGAAAACTCCGTGGGAATCTCGTAATTTATATAACTAGTAAGTTAGCCCGTGCACGGCACGGGATTATTTTCTTTTTTAATATTATTATGTTTATTTTGATATGTTATTTGATTAATTTGGTTTAAAATTCTAAGGTAAAATTGATATAGGTTTTGCATAATATAGATTTAACGATGTTAGAAAATCAAGCGAGATTAAGAGAATTACTTTGCTTCCCATTTTACACTATTATGAGATAGATTTTTTATCTCATCTTCATCCCTGAAACTATATAGTGATCCTATAAATATAAAATAATTATAAACTTCATTCCCAAAGGAAAATATGCTTTGATTTTTCATGGCCTTAAGATTTTTTGGGACCGTACCCATAAAATTAAAATATACAATAATTTTTATTTTTATTTTCATCTCGAGCCGACTCTTTATAGAAAATTTACATTCGGTTCATTGTCAAACATGAGGTAATTTTTATTTTTTTCAATAATATTTATTTCCATATGTTATTTTTTCTTTTGAAGGTTGTCTATGTCTTTTATTTTATTTTATATTATTTAGAAGATTATCTACGTTTTTTCAATTTTCTATGAGATTGATTTCTTTTAGTTTATTTGAGTATGAAAATACGATATATCTTTAATACAGGACTCAGTAGGACTTCATCAACAAAAAATAATTGTAAATGTTATACTATTTTTTAAATGAATATTAACATACTTTGACCCTGTTTCTATTCTCAAATTTTTAATTTTCATCGTACCCCAAATAAGCAATCTACACGCGTGAGCGTCAAATGAGAAAACCTACGTGTGAATCTCTCCACTCATATTAATAAATTAAGGTTCTTAATAAAGTTCGAACGAATGTTATGGAAAGTTTAAAAAGTTCGAACGAAGGTTATGGAAATTTTAAAATAGCATAAATTATAAAAAATCAAAATTATATTAATTTATTATAGATTTCACCAGCCATATGTAATATAATGAAAGTGCGATGGACACATAATATGAAAAAAAAAACCCTTAGTCGAAATTCAAATTTAATTAGTCCATGTGTATTTTTAATAGTGGGGTGGAAAGTGTTACCCGTTTTCTATTATATACCACTGAGAGATTCTCTCTCTCTCTCTCTCTCCCGTCTCCGTCGCAGAACTATATAGAGACTCCATCCACAATAAAATAGTTGCTAATTCTATATTATTTTTTTAATGAATATCAACAAAATTCTCGTGTTAAGTTATCACTATCTTCTACATACACTTTTCATCAAGGGGATCACTTTTAATCGTGCTAAATAAAATTTTGAATAAATGATCACCGTGATAAAATATTAAATATGAAAATATGGATAACCCCCGCAGTCGAAATTCAAAATTTAATTAGTCAGCGTGTATTTTTAATAGTAGGGTGAAAAGTGCTCCCCGTTTTCTATTCTACACCACTAAGAGATTTCTCTCTCTCTCTCTCTCTCTCTCTCTCTCTCTCTCTCTCTCTCTCTCTCTTTCTATCTCTCTTCCGTCTCCATTACATGATTCTATAGAGGCTTCATCAACAAAAAATAGTTGTTAATTCTATATTTTTTTAATGAATGTCAATTAAATTTTCGTGCTTACTTCTCACTATGATCTACATACACTTTTCATCATGGGTGTCACATTTCTTCGTGCTAGATAAAATTTTGAATAAGTTTTTCCCATGATAAAATATGAAAATAAGGATAATTCTCGCTGTTGGAATTCAAAATTTAATTCGTCAATGTGTATTTTTAATAGTCGGGTGGGAAGTACTTGTTATTTCTCATTCTCCAACACTGAGAGTTTCTCTCCCTCTCTCTCTCTCTCTCTCAAAATCTTCTATTTTGTTTTTGTCTCTAATAAACATAATTTTTTCTTCAAAATAAAATAAAATATTTTTACTTAAAAAAAAAAGTTTACAGATATGTCAATTTGTTTCAAGACTTCAATTCTTCGAGTGATCTTATCCATGAAAAAAAATAGTGTACTTTCTTATTTCAATTTGTTTCAAAGTAATCTAAATATAAGTGTTCCTTCATTTTACAAAATTAAAATATTAAAAATATTCCAAGATAGTGTCACACAAGTGGTAAATACTTGAGTCCCTTAACCATTTGGTCTTGAGATAGATCTTGACCAGTGCATATGGAGAATCATTTCTTAGGAGAGGTCAATCGCTTAAATAGATCTTAGTTAAATCGAGGGGGTTAATCTCTGCAGTTACGCACGGATGATAGCTTTGGTTTAACAAAAAAATGTGTATATATATATATATATATATAAATATAATATTTGAGTTTCTATAAAAAAATTATAATACTTGTGAGAGTTTCTAAAAAAAAAAGGAGTTTCTAAAAAAATATAGTATATAATATTTGAGAGAGTTTTAAAAATAAAAATAAAAATTGAGTTTAAAAAAAAATATTTGAAAAAGTTTATACAAAAAGAAAACAAAAAATATAATATTTGAAAGAGTTTTTACAAAAAAAAAATATTATAAAAATTCAATTATTGTTGTCAATGAGATTTGAACAACATACCTTTGTTAGTAATTATAAGGTAATTTTCTATACAAAAAGAAAGGTAGTTTTCCATAAAATATTATAAAAATTCAATTATTGTTGCCAGTGGAATTCGAACAACATACCTTAAACTAAAAACTCTAAATGATACCTAAGCAAGAGAAACTCTAATTGAATGTCACATAAGCAATTACTATTGAGAATGCACGAGAAAGCTCCGTGAGAATCTCGTAATGTATATAATAGAGATAGAGATTATTGAAGATTTAACAAAAACAAAATCTCAAATTAAATTAGCAGCTATTTACAAAAATATTGTTTTTACTCATTTCCTTTACCAAGCTGGATTTTATAGTTTTATAAATTAGCCAAGTGATGTTTACTCTGTTACTATCAATTATGATAGCTACGCACCTGTATTAGAAAAAATAATAATAATTTGAAAAAAAATTAATGATAACCGTTAATCTATAAAAAAAACAAAAAGTAACCACACCATTGTGTCAAAAAAAAAAAAAAAACCACAACACATACATGTGTCACCACTGGGAGGATTTAATGCATAAATAAATTTTGTCAAAAAAAAAAATGCATAAATAAATTGAAAGTCAACAAAAAATATATCGAAGCGTACTAACAAATAAGTTCATCTATAACAATATATAAAAAGAATATGTGTTTTTGGGATGAATTTTTTATTATTTCAAATTTTATTCTTTAAAAACTGCCACTTACTAAAAAATAATACTATAGTAACTAACTTTCCTCAAATAACTCACACTGACTTTTGCAATTTAGAAGGTTAGTAACCAACTTTCCGGAAATCTATAACAAAACAATATATAAAAAGGATATTTTTTATTTTTTTTCTTTTTTGACCCTTTGTTCTCCTTCCTAGTTGCTTGCTACAGGTTGTGAAGTTGGTGTTTTGCGTCTGTTGACGACTCTGTTATCCCCTTCTTGGGAGCTGTTAGTTTATCTTGGTTTTCCCTTTGTTTCTTCTGGTTTCTTCATCTCTTCTTAACCCCTCTTCCATGGATTCTTCTATGGCTTCAGCTATGAACTCTGTGCAACCTGACTTTCCCAACAGAGAGCCTAACAATAACTCTTTTCCTATAGACCCTTCAAACACCAGACCCAGCAAAGTTCAAAAAACATCTCTCCTTCAATCTAACCCCCGCAATCTCTCCATCAATATTCCAGAATTCATGGGTCCAATCCCTGCCATCAATCATCACCCCACCTCCACTCACGAGGCTGGCAGTTCCTATATTCAATACAGCCCCTCCATGCAACATCAAGAAACAGAAGATCTTTAAGATCAAGATTATACCCAGCAAGAACAGCCAAGGACCTGCAATAACTCCCCAAGAAGACAGAATGGATATGAATCTTACAACTTGTTGGAACAAAGTGGGTCTGACATGAACCTCTAATGTTTTAAGTGGTTTTGATGATTACAAAGTATTAAAATTACAATTGGTATTACTAATGATTATTCTAGTGTGCAGAATTACAAGTTAAAATTCATGCAGAAGCACTATGAATAGTAGCAGAGAAGCCAGTCAAGACAAGCTCTGAAAGAGTATCGCTGTTCATCAGAAGCTTAATTTTTGCGTGCTGAAGATAGCACTTCTGAAGACCAAAAGCTAGGCTCTGATGAAGTTCAGAAGCTGAAGATCTTAAGAAGCTATGACAAGAACATCAGAAGCAAAAGGAATTTACGTCACTCAAGAGCTGACCTATACAGAACCAATGATTGAAGAACAATCCACTTCAAGGCTCTGTCACATCCACAGGAAGGAATATTCGTTGGTACAACGTTAACCTTATCCATAAGTGGAGCGCATTTGAGGATTGTACTATCGTACTATTATTACTCAAAATGGATGAGTGATAAATTGAATAGCTAGGTAGTGGAATTGGAATTCCTTACCAAAGAAGGCAATATACAGCTATCAATTGTACAAGTAAATTCCAGCTGGCACCTCTCTCTCTGCAACGGTCATCATCTTCCTCCAAGTATAAATAAAAGACTCAAATGGAAGAAATGACTACTGTTCTAACGACTGTTCTATTACTACGTTCAAAGACTAAGAAGCATTCTGACATCATATTTTAAATCTGTCATTCTAAGTCTTAGAACAATTTGAGTTGTATTTTGTAAACACCTCTGATAGTATATCAAGTGTTCCTTAACATTCATTCTTATTCTTAAGTTTGTTTGAGAAGTCTCTTGTTAAGTTTAACTTGAGCATTTGAGAAGTCTCTTGTTTTGTGAAACTTGAGCACCTGAGAAGCCTCTTGCAAGTGTGCTTGAGCAATTTGTAATCTTTAGTAGATTATAGTGAAAATCTCTTGTTAGTAACAAGGGGACTGGAGTACTCTCGATTTGTGAGGGGAACCAGGATAAATTCTGTGTCCTTCTTTCTCTCTTTCTCTCAGCATCTCTTTTATTTTGTGTTTTATCCGCTGCAAACTTGGTTTTATTTCGAAAAAGTTTTAATTCTAAAAACACAATTCAACCCCCCCCCCCCCTTCTTGTGTTTTTCCACCTTCACAATTCTCCTCCTTCCAGCTCCAATGAAGGACCTTTCTGCATGTACAGAGAAACACACATCAAAGATGGGGTCAGTCACTGCAAGAACAGTCTCATTGGTAAGATACTATCTGACAAACCTAATCTAAAACCTATCTTACAGAATACTCTGCAAGGAATTTGGGGAAACCCTAAGGGATTTACAATTACTGAAACTGAAGGGGGTTTATTTCACATCACCATGGACTCTGATAACAACCTACAAAGAGCTGTTAAGGGTAACCCCTGGACTATACGTAACAGCTGGTTTCTGGTTCATCACTGGGATAGAAAGATTAATCCCAACAACATGGATTTCAAGCATGCGCAGGTCTGGATCCAATTATGGAACCTAAAAATCCACTGTAAAACCATCAACATGGGTAAGCATCTGGGCACTCAATTAGGTAGAGTAGAGGATGCAGCATTATATGACTATCCTCAGAAGGCACGTATTGTGAAAATCAAAGTTAGCTTAAATGTAGAGGAACCCATTAGGCCTGGATTGTTCATTGGCAACACTACTGATGGCATCACTTGGGTTGATTTTCGTTATGAGAACCTTCCTATATTCTGTTTTGGCTGTGGCTTAGTTGGACACACTGTAGAAAAGTGCAGCAACAACACTATGCCCTTACCTGAAGGTGCTGTCAACCCTAGAGGCCCTTGGTTACGATCTAACATATATGGGAAAAAGGTGACTGATAGAAGAGATAAGAGGTTTAATAGCAATCCCCTACAATCAGCCAGTGGAGGCCAGTTCAGTCCAATTCCCAAGGCCATGCTGGATATGGTAGCTAAAATGAAGTTAGAGGAAGAGCATGAGGCAGAAGAACCTACAGGACCTACCAACAAGACCAGCTCACAAAAACAAGACATGACCAGGGACGAGACTATGAACAAACTCACCCACACCCCCACTATGTCTAAAAGGAAGTTTCAAAGGACTCAAGGTACCAGCCATCTTATGGAGGCATCTACAACAAACCCTCACCAGGGATATCTAGAGGTTAGCCTAGACACAAGGGCTAACCAGGGAATATGAAGCTGCTATCTTGGAACTGCAGAGGCCTTGGGAAGCCTGCTACAGTTAGGGCCCTTAGACAACTCACCAAAGCCCATCATCCTGATATTGTTTTCCTTATTGAAACTAAGCTCCAAAGTTCTGAACTCTCAGCAAAAACCAATTCTTTTGGTAACTGTTTCTCCAATACCTTTTCTGTGGATTGTTCTTTGTCTAATAATAATAGGAGTGGTGGTTTGGCTATATGCTGGACTAATGATGTAAAGCTTAAAATCATTGACTTTAATGAAAGATTAATTGATTGTTATGTGGAGTGTGATGATAATATGAATAGCTGGAGAGCTACGGGTCTTTATGGTTATTCTAAAACCCAACAAAAGCCAATGACTTGTGAGCTCATATCTAATCTCTCTAAAACTAACACTCATGACAATTGGCTTTTGTTTGGGGATTTCAACTTAATCAGAAACTCTAATTAGAAACATGGGGGCAGGGAGAGTTATAATAGCCCTTCTAGCTTATTTAATGATACTCTGACTGCTTGTGATCTTAATGACCTGGGTTACCATGGGGATATCTTCACCTGGTCTAATAACCAGGAGGAGGGTCATAACATTAAAGAGCGGCTGGACAGGTTTTGTGCATCCACTAGTTGGATGTCCAGATTTCCTAGACACACAAATTATCATCTTATGAATTATATGTCTGATCATAACCCCATATTATTAGTTTTTGGCACTAACCATGATTTCAGGGAGGATTCTCACACCAAAGGGTCCATCAAAAGATTTGAAAATGTTTGGCTTAAGGAGAAGGCCTGCACCCAGATCATCAAAGAAACCTGGGATCAAAACCAGGGAGACACTTCTGACAAGCTTAGGGCAGTCATGGAAAACATCTTCAGGTGGGGTAAAGCTAACTGTGGCAACATCCCTAGAGAGATTAAAGCAATTCAAACCAGGCTTCAGAGACTGAATACTACTACTCCTACTAGAGACCAACTCAATACTAGACATCAGTTGGAGACCAACCTTGACACCCTCTTCCTTAAAGAAGAATTATGGTGGTCACAAAGGGCCAAATCTAATTGGTTGCAGCATGGTGACAAAAACTCTAAGTATTTTCATTTTAAAGCATCCCAAAGACACAGGAAGAATACCATCAATTTTATCCAAGACCCACAAGGCTCTCGCAAAACCTAGAATAAAGAAATCCAGGAAGTTTTCCTCAACTACTTGACATCTTCACTTCATCTACTCCTACCAACATTCAAGACTCTATTATTGTGGTGGCCAATAGAGTTTACCCTCAGATGAAGGAGTATCTCAGTCAGAATTTCACAGCTGCAGAAGTTTCTTTTGCCACCCATCAACTAAAGGGCAATGCAGCTCCTGGACCTGATGGCCTTAATGCCAACTTTTATCAATCTTACTGGGACATTATTGGAGGAGAAATCACCCAGACAGCTCTACATATCCTAAATAATGGTGGTAACCCTTCCTTTTTTAATGATACTTATATTTGTCTTATTCCTAAACACAAAAAACCTATGATACCTGCTGACTTTAGGCCTATTGCCCTGTGCAATGTCATGTTAAAAATTATCACTAAAACTATTGCTAATAGAATTAAGAATATCCTCCCTGAGATTATTAGCCCTCATCAAAGTGCTTTCTTACCTGGTAGACTCATTTCTGATAACACTTTGCTTGCTTTTGAGACTTTCCACCATCTTAAGCACAATAAGAATAAGAAAAAAGGATATGTGGGTATCAAACTTGATATGGCAAAGGCCTATGATAGGTTAGAATGGGTCTTCATTAGCACCACCCTCAAAACTATGGGATTTCCTAGTAACTTAGTTCAGACTATTATGAGGTGTGTTACCTCTGTGTCTTTTTCTGTTTTAATTAATGGTCAACCCTCCCACAGTTTTAAACCTAATAGGGGTATCAGGCAAGGTGACCCTTTGTCCCCTTACCTCTTTATTCTCTGTGCTGATGTGTTCTCTAATATGATATCTGCTAAGCAGGATCAATCTCTTATCAATGGTCTGTCCATAGCTCAGAATGCTCCTAAAATCTCTCACCTATTTTTTGCAGATGATAGTCTCATTTTCTGCAAATCTAAGAAAGAGGAGGCAGCTCAACTTAAGGCTATCTTTGAGGAATATCAAAGAATCTCTGGTCAGCTTATAAACATGACCAAATCTGAAATGACCTTTAGTCCCAGGCTCTACCAACACATCAAAGATGATTTTCATAGGAACTTGCCTCTGCCTATTACCAACAACATTACTAAGTGTTAGCCCACATTTTTACTAAGTAAAAATATGTTCTAAATGCATGAATGAAATAATTATATTTAATTATGTAATTATTTTATTAGTCATTAAATATGTTTGGTTTTCAAAGCCAATGAATTTAATGATCAATCATGCATGAATTTATAATAAATGTTCTAATTAGAGCATTATTTCTTAACTTTGCATTTCTTCAGGTTTCCTTTCGATTTGGTCAAAACGTCAGTAGGGTCGAAATGTCCCCTGTGCAGAAGAAGAGCGTGGACTTAGCAAAATATTCAAGGAAAGCATTGCTAGTTCGATTTCGATGGATACAACGGCTAAATTAAAGGATAAGGAGGAATTCAAATTCAAAATGCGTGTCAGGACACGCGTCTTCTTTTAGTTATTTAGGCATTATTAGTAGTTAGGATTTAATGCTTATAAATAGGATAGTTTTATGATCGAAAAAGGGGTCACAATCATTATACAAAATCCACAGAAAAACTCAAAGTACCCATGTCAAAGCGAGAAACGAGTGCTCGAAGGAAAATGTATGTTATGTGAACCATTTTCATTCTGTAATCATTTACATTTGAATGCAATTTACAGCCTTTAACTTTATTCCAATTGCCTTTTACTTTCGACTCATTCTTTCATTCTATTTATTCAATTGAATAAATATTCTTTCTTGCATTTCAAGTTATATAAAAACATAAAAATAACACTGTATCAACATAAGAACAATAATGAAAACTAATAACTTTGAAAATATAAACAAAAGCACTATGTCCCGAGATTTAATAGTTGATCTCTCTTGTAATAATCAAACTAGCGTTGTTTACCAAATTTCACAGTAAACAAATTGGCACGCCCAGTGGGACTGTGTGCTTTGTGTTTAAATTTTTATAACTTTTAGTATTTTTAATTTGTTCTTTGTATAATTTTGTTTCCAAAAAGTCTTGTGTGTAGTGTATGCTTCTGAGAAACGGGAAGTCACTCCCTGAAATGGTTAGACCACCACCCAGAAATAACCCAAGACAAAACATGGATGTTACGAATGGAAACAATAGTAATAGCGGTTCAAATCCTACAACCGCTTCGAGCGTTTCAGAGGCCATAGTCTCTCCTGTAATCAGTGAGATTATGCCCAACGCTAGTGGGGCAGCAGTTTCTGCCCCAACGTCTTCTGTGGTAAGTGCCACAATGACAATGCCAACGTCTATAGTGGTACCTTCGACCACTACATAACCTATCTTAACTTTCTCTCATGCCATGGAAAGAAATTTTTCCCCAAATAGGTCAGATGTTAATGGGGGTGGCGCTGGTTCGTCCACTTTTACACTACCTTTTTCTCAACATATGGCTCAAGGTTCCAGTAGGAATTACCCATATGGTATGCCTACAAGCATGATGCAGGGTTTGCAAACGAGCGCATCATTATTCACAGAGTCAGCACCAGGCGTGTTCGTGCCTAATAATCAGATAGTGTCTGGTTCTGCGACTCGAAATGGTAACCCCTCATTAACCAACAATGCCTTGAATGCTTTAAGGCAACAAATGGATGAGAGTAATCATGATATGGTCAATATGTTAACACAACAAATTGGTACAGTATTTAACCCATTAATCCAAAATACCAACCAAAGTTACCAATTGTTGGCCAATCAAATGGGTAGAATTGCTGATTTCTTTGGGGCTCCTCAAGTCCCTAATCAACAGATTCAAAATGTGGTGCCTTTGCAAATTGCACAAGCACCAAATAATGCCATTATGCCTGCACCAAATAATGTTGTAAACCCCATAAATCAAATCCAACAGCCAGTGCCAGTGGTCGAACCACAAGTGCAGATTCAGGCACAGCAACAGGCTTTGCCTCAGGTCGAACAAAATCCTGGAATTGTGTTGGTAAATAGAAACCAAAATGCTGATGGTGTGGTTAGAAATGTCCAGGATAATAACTTTGTTGGACAAAATAACATAGCCAATTTGGTCGAAACCATTCTGGCACAAAATGGGTTAAACATAGGCATGCATAGGCCTCATTTTGTCTCTGCCTTATCAGAATATGTGCTTCAAACAGAATTACCAAGGGGTTGGAAAATCCCAAAATTTACTAAATTTGCTGGTGATACCAGTGAATCTACTGTTAAACACATAGCAAGATACTTAACTGAGGCAGGAGATTTAGCAAACAATGAGAATTTGAGAATGAAGTATTTTCCAAATTCTCTAACAAAAAATGCTTTCACATGGTTTACTACTCTCCCTCCACATTCAATTTTCAATTGGAATCAATTGGAGAGAGTTTTCCATGAGCAATTCTACATGGGACAATCTAAGATAAGTCTCAAAGAATTAGCAAGTGTTAGGCGTAAAATTCCTGAGTCTGTAGATGATTATTTGAATAGATTTCGTTTACTTAAGGCTAGATGTTTCACTCAGGTGCCTGAACATGAATTGGTCGAAATGGCTGCTGGTGGCCTAGACTATTCGATCAGAAAGAAGTTAGATACTCAACATCTAAGAGATATGGCCCAATTGGCTGATAGGGTTCGACAGGTCGAACGCTTGAAAGCAGAAAAGGCTAGAAATTCTAAGTATCATAAGAAAGAAAAAGTTGCTTATGTAGAAACTCAAGATAGCGACCAAGAATATGATATCTCTTATGAGGATGTTGGACAAGGGGAAGTAGACCTAGCAGAATTAAAACCTGGTCCCCCTTACGCTTGTAAACTCTTAAAACCTTCAAATGGAAAAAACCCTATTGAACCAAAAAATGATAAATATGTTTCAAAGACTTATACATTTGATATAACAAAATGTGATGAGATCTTTGATTTGTTGGTTACTGATGGCCAAATAGTGGTTCCAAAAGGTGTTAAAATACCTCCATTAGATATGAGAAAGAAAAGAGGTTACTGTAAATATCATAATTTCCTTGGTCATAGAACCTCACAGTGTGTGCTTTTCAGGGACTTGGTTCAAAAGGCTTTGAACGAAGGAAGACTCAAATTTGGTGAAAAACCCAAGGTCACAAAAGCTGATCCAGAGTCGTCACAGAATGCTGATACCCTCTATGCTGAACCACAAGCTATTATGATGGTCGAAGCCATGGAGGTTACAGAAGTACAAGTACAAAAAATCCCTGAAGAGGAATACTTTGAGAAAATGAAGGTAGTATATCCTCGCGCTGAAGAGGATTTGGTCGATTTTCTGAACAGATGCAAGTTGGAGAACAAAGGGGTGATGCTTTGTGCTCATTGCAGTGCTGTATGCGACAAATAGGCTACTGCAGGCCTCATGAAGTTTCAACCTATAGCAAATAGGCTGGGGGCAAACCCAAAGCCTTACCAAGGAAAAGGGAAAGGTATCCTGACTCGACCAAATAATCCCGCTCAATTTGATCGAAGTCCTACCTTTCGACCATCTGGTTCGATTCCAATAGAGCGCTGGGTGCACCAAGGAACAATGAGGTTCAATAAAGGTGCAATGGAAATTGGTGGCTCTGGTGGTACCAAGCTGAGTTATGCAGAGGATGTGAACAAATACTCTTACAAAAATAACTACAAGGGTAAACATCCAATGACTAGCACTCAATGGCGTAGATTCCAACTCCAAAAGAAATTGGCTGCAGAAAATTCACAAGTAAGCCAATATAAGGAAGTGGCTAGAAGGCCAGCAAAAGAAAGAATCCTTCCACCAATAGATGAAAATAAAATGGAGGATGATGATTTGCTGGATTCTGAACCAGACTTTGATGTAATATGTGTGGTTTCCATATTACCATCAGAGTGTGATGTGCAATCAGAGGTAACTGAGCTCGAAACTGACTTCGACCAGTTAGACATGGCTGATCCAAAGCCAAAATGTTACTATGTCTTGAACAATGGCTGCATCGAAGAGCAACAGGCTACATTCGAAAGGCCAGATTTAGGCATGAAAAACCACCTCAAACCACTCTTCATCAGGGCAAAAGTTGAAGGGGTTGGAATTAATAAAGTGCTGATAGATGGGGGCGCTGTTGTTAACCTAATGCCCTTATCTATGCTGCCAAAGATTGGCAAATATGACTGTGATTTGTCAGCCCACAACATTGTTTTGTCTAACTATGAAGGCAAGACAAGATATTCCAGGGGGGCAATTCAAGTGGATGTTGCAGTAGGCAGCATAGTTCGACCCACTTTGTTCTTGGTAGTTGAATCCAAGGCAAACTTCAATTTGCTTCTAGGAAGGGAGTGGATTCATGGAGTGGGAGCTGTTCCTTCGACCCTTCATCAGAAGTTGATACTTTGGAGGGAGGATGGCTGTGTTGAAAATATAGAAGCTGATCAAAGTTTCTATATGTCAGAAGTTGATACCATAAATCAACAAACTTTTGACAAGAATTTGGCGAATATTGCGCCATGTTATGATAGAGAGAATGCTTTCACACCTTCTGATAATGTGATACATTCGGTTAAACTCCACCCAACCCAAGGTTTCATATGGGAAAGAGAGGAAATAGATGCTGCATCCTCTGAAGATGGAGTCATACGCCCATCTGGGTGGAATATATATGAAGATTATTATGACTGAGTCCAATGCATGGGCCAGGATTACGGCTTATATGGCCGAAACTAAGTTAAATATGGCTTTGGAAGCTGAAGTTCATCAAAATATGGCTACAACAGCCAAGGTCGAAAGTGATGGCATTTCTGTGCCACAAGCACAAAGGCTTGACTGCATCTATGATGAAGAACCTTTGGGGTTCGAAAGAGATCCACTTAATGAAACTCCTAAGATGCAAGCTCAAGATCATTTGGAAGAAATTGACATTGGAGATGGCTCAATAAAAAGGCCAACTTACATTAGTGCCAATATTAGTCATGATTTAAAAGAAAAATTGGTATCACTTCTTAAGGAATTTAGTGATTGTTTTGCTTGGGATTATAATGAAATGCCTGGACTCAGTAGAGAAATGGTCGAACTCAAGCTACCAATCAAGGCAGGTAAAAAACCAGTAAAACAATTGCCAAGAAGGTTTGCACCAGAAATCATGTCCAAGATCAAGGAAGAGATCGAAAGGCTGCTGAAGAGTAAATTCATCAGAGCTGCCAGAATTGCAGGTGAGTTGAGAATCAGAGCTTGATTTTGCAGAAAATCAAAGAGATGAACAGTGATTTTCGTAAGAAAAGCTCTGAGGTTTGGAAGTTGGTAAAAAGTTCTCTTTTGTTCCTTTGCGTCTATTTATAGGGAAACGTGCTTGGATTTTAAATATTAAATAAAAGAAATTCAACACATTTTCTCTTCAACTTCTCCACTATGACACGTTCTCCACTACCCCTAAAATCTAGGAACAATGATGGATTGTGGGAATCTATGTGACAGTTACTGCTATACGTGATGTCAGCGCCGTCATTGGTAGAAGTGTCAAGCACGTGGGAGTAAAAATGCCTTTTCCTTTCTCGTTCGACCCACTCGATCGAAACAGGCATTTGGGGGCAATTTGTTTGCCCACATTTTTACTAAGTAAAAATATGTTCTAAATGCATGAATGAAATAATTATATTTAATTATGTAATTATTTTATTAGTCATTAAATATGTTTGGTTTTCAAAGCCAATGAATTTAATGATCAATCATGCATGAATTTATAATAAATGTTCTAATTAGAGCATTATTTCTTAACTTTGCATTTCTTCAGGTTTCCTTTCGATTTGGTCAAAACGTCAGTAGGGTCGAAATGTCCCCTGTGCAGAAGAATAGCGTGGACTTAGCAAAATATTCGAGGAAAGCATTGCTAGTTCGATTTCGATGGATACAACGGCTAAATTAAAGGATAAGGAGGAATTCAAATTCAAAATGCGTGTCAGGACACGCGTCTTCTTTTAGTTATTTAGGCGTTATTAGCAGTTAGGATTTAATGCTTATAAATAGGATAGTTTTATGATCGAAAAAGGGGTCACAATCATTATACAAAATCCACAGAAAAACTCAAAGTACCCATGTCAAAGCGAGAAACGACTGCTCGAAGGAGAATGTATGTTATGTGAACCATTTTCATTCTGTAATCATTTACATTTGAATGCAATTTACAGCCTTTAACTTTATTCCAATTGCCTTTTACTTTCGACTCATTCTTTCATTCTATTTATTCAATTGAATAAATATTCTTTCTTGCATTTCAAGTTATATAAAAACATAAAAACAACACTGTATCAACATAAGAACAATAATGAAAACTAATAACTTTGAAAATATAAACAAAAGCACTATGTCCCGAGATTTACTAGTTGATCTCTCTTGTAATAATCAAACTAGCGTTGTTTACCAAATTTCACAGTAAACACTAAGTACTTGGGTATGCCTACTCAGATTGGGCACTCCAAACAGGCTGTTTTTAATTTTATATTGAACAAAGTTAGAGGCAAACTCAAAGGTTGGAAGGAAAATCACCTATCCTTTGCAGGCATAGTTATGCTGATAAGTGTTGTGATTCAAGCACTACCCACTTATATTATGAGTTGTTTTATGCTACCTAAGAGCATGTGTGTTCAAATAGAAAAGGATATATGTAGGTTTTGGTGGGGTGGCAATGATGGTCAACACAAAATCCATTGGAAAGCTAGGAAGGACCTATTTCAACCTAAATTCAGAAGGGGGTCTTGGCTTTCGAGATATGTTCCTCTTCAACAAAGCTATGCTAGCTAAACAAGTCTGGAGACTCCATTCTGAACCTAACTCTCTTGTCAGCCAATGCCTAAAAGCTAAATACTACCATAACACTGATATTTTTCACTCTCTTCAAGGAAGACAGTCCAGCTATGCTTGGCAAAGCATACACCAAGCTATTGAACTTGTTCATAAGGGCAGTTGCTGGAAAATAGGTGATGGGCAATCTGTCAATATATGGGAGGACAACTGGTTAACCTTAGAAGGTGATTCAGGGTGCTATACCGGTCAAGAGACAACTTAACCTTAGAGCGGTGCAGTGTAATATCCTATGCCCTAGGTGCTTAGAGAAAGAAGAGACAATTGACCATGCCTTTATGAAGTGTCATTTTGCCTCCAGAGTTTGGTTCGGTTCTAAACTAGGGGTCAACTTCAACAACATCCATACTAGCTTCATAGAATGGCTAACCCACGCTATCAATTTCCTAAATGAAGACGACATAAGCTATGTGGCTGCCATAACCTACAGTCTCTGGTTTGCTAGAAACCAACAAGTGTTTGATCTCAGATGTATGGAGGATGAACACGTTATCAACAGAGCTAATCTTAGTATTCAGGAGTATCAATCTGCCCTTGCCAATGAGATTTCTAACTTATCTAATCAAAACCAGCACAGAACAACCTCTTCTCCCACTACTAACAGCTATTCGAATGCTAACAAGAGATGGACTAGACCTAATAATGGAGTTATTAAGGTTAATTGTGATGCAAACCTGACAATCGAGGGCAGCTGGGGTCTTGGAGCGATCTATCGTGATTCGGAAGGAGCTACTCTTGCTGCTGCAACGTGGGTTGTTCCGGGTAGTAAAGACCCAACTCTTGCTGAAGCTTGCGCCCTGTATAAAGCCATTCTTCTGGCGCTGGATTGTGGCTTCTATGATGTGGATTGTGAGAGCGACAACGCCACCGTTATCTCCTTCGTCAACAACGTTTCATCTAGCCCTAGGTCTTATGTTGGGAATTTGGTTCAGGGTATTCTGTGTAACAGGGATAGATTTAGGCATATTTCCTTCCGGCCCATTAGTCGTAAGGATAACAAAGTGGCCCATTGTTTAGCTGGGCTAGCTCATATCGAACCCAACAGAGTGTGGATTGAGGATGCTCATCCTAGTATTGTACCCCTTTTAATCAGGGACCTGATTCATTAATATAATCATTTTTTACATTCAAAAAAAAAAAAAGGATATGTGTTTTTGGATAGCTTTTTTATTATTTGAATTTTATCCTTTAAAAACTGCCACTTACTAAAAAATAACATTATATTAACCAAATATATAAAAAGGATATGTATTTTTGGATGGCTTTTTCTCATGTTTGTTTAAAAATTAAACAATTAAGGAAGGTAGTAACCAACTTTCCTGAAATCTATAACAAAACAATATATAAAAAGGATATTTGTTTTTGGATGGCTTTTTTATTATTTGAATTTTATCCTTTAAAAACTGCCATTTACTAAAAAATAACATTATATTATAGTAACCAAATATATAAAAAGGATATGTATTTTTGGATGACTTTTTTATTATTTCAATTTTATCCTTTAAAAAATGTCACTTACTAAAAATTTGTCATATTATTAATCAACAAAATTTGTAAACAACAACAACAAGAGTGATGAAAGTATTATGTGAGGGAAATGGAAACAAGGGAGAAGGGGTAACCATTAACCATAGCCATAGGAAACAGAGCGAAACAAGATCGAGAAGAAGAAAGATCGAGAAAAGAGTCACATTCTAAAGCGGCGACAGAGCAGACTCTCACAATTTTACATTGAAACCATGGTTACAATTGTATTATTCTCTTTTGATGTTTTTGAATCCGGAACAGTTCAACTTAGTTATTTAAATGTCACTCAATTTGATTATTTGCCTGTTTTTCTTTCCTTTGTTGGCGAGGAAAATTGTGTTTGTGGAATCCAGAAATTATTTGAGCAATAATACCATTGGCAATTGAAGTTATCATGTTTTTTAGAGGTTCATTGTTTTTAATATCTAGCATTTTTTTAAAAGTATAAGCAATACACCAAAAATAAAAAACTATAAAAGTATCATAACCTGTAATCATAATCAACTTCAACACCATTGCATTGACTACTAATTCTTTTACTTTTGTGGTGATTTTGTAGTTTAATTTTACTGCACTAAAGTACGGTGGCGTGTTATTAATTCATCATCTTAGAACTTTAATTTGAAGCCAGAATTTTATGTGTTTTGAAATTAATTTTTTGTATTGCATAATCTTTGCACTTTTTCTTTTCTTTCTTTACGTTCCATTTGTAGTGAGTTTGTTTTCAATTGAGAAACTCAGGACTATTATTGTGAGTTTGTCTTCTTAAATTTAATCATTATTGATATAGTTTTCATTCTATCAATAATAATATATTCCTTACTTCTATTTTTTGGATCTTAATTCGGATTTTATTTACTAAATTAACATTTTGCAAGTTTTCTTTTTTACTTTTTCCCTAAATTACCGAAGTATTAAAATGTGGGTTAATGAAGTTTGTTGTTTCGAAACTGCCTACAAAGAAGTAGTTGTGCATATAGAGAACAAAATGTTGATATATATACGTAACCGGTAGTATGCCTTCTACCGGTCACATTAGAAGAACATGCAGACTTGAAAAAAAATTGGGAAGAGGGAAGGGACCGACACACGTTGAGGCCAAGTGTGGCCTTGGCCACACAGGATTTTAATTTTTTTTTTATATAGAGAAATAAGACGCACTGTATAGCACTATTCAAAGATTGGCTAATCATGCTACTTCTTGCGATCTATGAAGTACGGACTCTGACATGGACACCTGACACGACATGGACAAGGACATGTCGATACTGTTAATATAAAAAATATAGGATACCGACACCTCTATATATTTATAAATATCCTAAATTAAAAATCAAAATATATACATATCTATCTAAATTGCGCATTTATTTAATTTAAAAAAGTTTTATTAACAAGATACAATAATATTTTATCTTTATTTATCCATCTAATATCAAAAAAGCTAAAATTTTTATCAAGTCTTCAATCCCTCATTGATTGATATCGTTGCTTCGATAAATTTTTAATTTTTGTGGACATGCGTCTAATTTGTGTCTAAGAATAGTAGAAGTAAAGAAAAAATCTTTTGAGACACTTGTCCGACACATGTTGCATAAGTGTTTTACAGGTGTCGGACAATGATCTAAGGAGTGTCGGAAAATAATTTTTTTGGACACCGGTCTGAGCTATCCAACATGTGTCGTAGGAGTGTCATACGAGTGTCGGACACCGCGACACACCTAATCATAGAGGTGCCCGTGCTTCATAGCTTCCAATAGTCATATTGATTGTGTGCGTATGGGTTATGCTCTCATGAACCCAAACTGTAAGACCCTCTATTTTTATTTATTTATTAGAGATTATGATTTTTATTTATTATAGGTATTTATTTAATTCAATTGTTTTAATTGATTGACTTAGTTAACTAATATAGGAAAACTAGTCCAAGGGAAATTAAAGAATATTAAATTTAATTTTTTTGACTCAATAGTGTCATTACTAGCATATATTATCCTATAATTAAAGTGAATTGGAGCAATTGAAAAGGCATAAAACTCGTGTGGCATGAAGGATATATGTTGATGATATATATTAACAGTGTAGCTATTATTTTGGCAATGACTAGGTAGTTCAAAATTTTATCACGAAGGGATCCTATGAGAGTAATGATTTCATAGATACACTACAAGAAAATACAGTATTTGCTACCAAAAGTTTGCCACAAAGTGAGTTCCTAGTTAATCTCAATTAAAAATCCCTCCATTCTACTAACCCAAATCATTTTTTAATTAATCTTTATTTTTTCCTCTTCTATTAGTTATTATTTTCTTTTTCAATTATTTTTAGAGGATTAGTATTTTCATTTCATTTACAATTACTTTTTTTCTTCTGTTTCAGTTCATTACACTTCCTCATAAAAATCAATTCCACACAAAATCAAAATCAATTCCACACAAATCGTTTAATCTCATAATCACTTCTACATAATCGCATCTCAAAATCACTTCCACACAAATCGCTTAATCTCATAATCACTTCTTCCTCACAAATGGCTTGAATCGTGATGCTTTTTCCTCACAAATTGATCTCAGAATCGCTTCCTCACAAATCGCTTCATCACAGAATCGCGACGCCGTTTCCTCACAAATCGATCTCGTTCGCAACTTGCTTCATCTCAGAATCGTGATACTTCTCAATTGCTACTTCGCGTTTTCGCTCTTTCGCGCTTTCGTTCTCGTTGAAGATCTATAGGTACTTCTGCTACTTCCGAGTTT
Source organism: Trifolium repens (assembly GCA_030408175.1). Classification (NCBI taxonomy): domain Eukaryota; kingdom Viridiplantae; phylum Streptophyta; class Magnoliopsida; order Fabales; family Fabaceae; genus Trifolium; species Trifolium repens. Next base: position 30,193,527 of record CP125845.1, on the reverse strand, counting down.
CAAAACCTTCTAGGATTCTTCATGTATTTGATTTGATCTGATAATATTGTAATGATTCAATTTTCTGAAACACCAAACTTCTAGTTTCTTAAATCCAAACATGTGGTGTGTGAATTGAATTTTACTGCATAATTGCATCATGAGTTGTGGAACATATTGAGTATGATTTTGTTTCGATTACTCTGATTTGTTATGGTAATTGATTCCGATTTGTCATCGATTCTGTTTTCAATTGAATTGTATTGAATTTTGGATGGATTTGGTGTTAGTTAGGGTTTGAATATTTGATTATATGTGCTTATTACATTTCAACACTTGTTAGGTTCTTTACGAGATTTTTCAAGGTTGAAAATCTAGAAAGTGTAGTCGATTGATTGATTAATTGATTGATGCTACAACGAATTGAGTGAATTTTTCTATTGATATTATATGTTTATGCTTTTGTTAATTGTTGATATTGGTTTTATGATGCATTTTAAGAGTTTATTGTTTGTTAGATTTAGAGTGAATTGGCATATGGTACTGTGATGGTTTCTTTTTGGAATTATAGGAATGTTTGAGATTTTGAACATGAGTTGTTTTTACTATTTAGAGTGAATATGAGCTGTTTGAGATTATACACTTTTTTGGAATTAGAGGTCTGCAACTAGTTCTTAACACAACATGTCACTTTATTCTATTGCAATTATAAGTGTGTTGTGTTAAGTAGAAAGCAAAAATACTTGTAGCAATCCACTAATTAGTGGAAAGTTTTAGCATTACATTTACATCAGCCATAGTATAATATATAATATGAAATTTCTTTTTGGTTTTTGTCAATGACTGAATTTGAATATTATATATGGATATGTGAAATGTAAGAGGAAAAAGAAACCAAACAAGTAATCAACTAATTGGCACAAGGATTTTTGTGATTCAAATGAGAAAGATATACTAGGCAAAAACTGATGTACTGCTATTAAACTAGTGAACAAGAAACTTATGTAAATATCTTGAATACTTATGGAGAATGCAGTACTTTCTGCACTTATAAAAGCTACCTGGATTTACCTAAGCTTTGTTTTGTTTTTTGTAGTAAATGATGTAGATTGTGTTATTTTATTATGTATTTTGGGTTTTGATTTGAAATTGTTTATTGTTTTAATTGGTTTTGATTTATTATGAACCATTTTCTTGTAGTTTGGAATAGAAATAACCGTTAATATTTGTTTAGCTTTATTGAGTAATTAATGCTATATAACCATAGATTGATTTGAAATTATAGGGTTGTATAAACTAGTGACAAAAAACTAACAAGTGGTAACACTTCCCTCTCTCAAACTATAATCATGAGACCTGACCGAAGTTGGATGATGCGAAGAAAGGATAATAATGGTCAAGTAACTGAAGAATTTAAGAATGGAGTTGATGATTTCATTATGATGGATCCTTTGGAACAAACAATGTTGTCATTGAAGATGAAGAAGTTTCTTTGTTTGATGCAAATTCCCCAATGGAAGATGTGGATATAAATGATATACATAAGCCAAGGAGTGTTCCATTTACTGACCAATTCATCGATGACAATGAATACAATGTCAATAACGAATACTTAGATGAAGATGTGGACAAACAATGAGTTGTTACATGGTCATGCATTCATGTATTCTGTTATTAGTGGGTGGATCACTATCATAGTACCAATTTGTTATTTCCAGCTTTAAGCTTTTCTGCTACTGCATATTTTCCAATTATTGTGAACCTTTGTTTTGTTCTTATCCACCTATATCAATAAAATTACTTCTATTATCATTTTTCTTTTACATTTGAATTATTTTACATCAAATTCATGTTACAAAATGGATTTTTTTAACTTATTAACACAAAAAAGATCAAGATATTTCTAGATATCTTAACATGGCAATCCGAGGTAGAGGAACTGGACGTGGTCGAGGGAGAGGTCGCAATCCACCTCAGCATTCCCCAGGTATATTAGTTGGACCATATGTAGTCCTTTTGGTACAATTTTAGTTACTGCATCAGATTTTTAATGCAATTCTAGTTATTACATGTTTTTAAGAGAATTCTAGATTATGCATCAGATCTTCCTCGACATATAGGTATTCAGAATAACCAGCACAAAAGGCAAAGGCAGAAATACACGTCTTCTGATTCTGAAGAGAGTCGTGAATACTGCATTTATGATGAAGGAGCCAATCACCAGGAAGTTGATGCAAATAATGTGAAAAAATGTAAAGGAGTCAGTTTTGAATTTTCCAACAATATGAGGCAATTGAGTGGAGGAATTAGACATAGTCAAAGGAGAGGTCAGAGTGATCTCTGTCTGCTTCAATGACGACAGATGCAAACATAATATCTACATCAGAAGAATTTATCAAAAAAGCTGGGGATAGAGCAATGACGTCCTTTGTCCAATCTCAGTTGGTTCCAATGTTGGAGCCAATCCTATCTATGATTCAGTCCATGCATAACGCACCAATGCAACGTGATGTAGCTGAAAAAGTTCACGGGAATGCAAGGTACTATTCTTTTTCTCCTCTGGCATTTACTCTTCTTTTACATTGAAACTGCATACATCAATTAGTATGGTTAATTCAGTAGATAGGATTCCAGATTACAGAGTAAATATCAATTAGTATGGTTAATTCAGATTCCAGATTACATTGAAACTGCATACATCAATTAGTATGGTTAATTCAGTAGAAAGGTTTTGTTGTTTGGACAGTAAATATCATTGTAATTTGGATATGCTGATGATGATGAGGTAAGACATCCAAACAGAAATAGGAAGAGAAAGCTCTGTTTCAAGAAAAGCATCTCTCACTGATTCTCAAAAGAATTCTCACACGTTACAAGGAGTGTTTAATTATTTGATACAAGCTGTTTTTGTTTGTTAAGCATGTTTCTGGCTTCTCCTTTTGATTATTCTCTTATTAGTTAGTTGCAGTTTTGATTATACTCTTCTCCCAACTACATACATTGAAACTTCCATTTTCTGATTTCAGATTCTCATTGTAGAATTTCTCTCTGCACTTCTCATTTTAAGAGTTTATTGTTTGTGTCTCAATTGTTGTTTGCATTGTATCTATACGCAATACACTTTCTTTACTTAATGTGAAAAAGTTAGTTCATTTGTCTTGGTCTTGCAAAGTTTAGTATTTTTTAACTTTAGCTATATACCACATGTTTTCTGTTGATACATTGTTCTCCCATTAATTAATTACATAATAAAGAGAGTATGTCTGTATGCAATGAATAGCTTTTATCCACTTTCATCTTCAATGGAATATTCATTGTGATTGAATTAAAAAAAATTGGACTATATATATAGAGTTGTTTGAACTTGGTTTATTCCTGTTTTCATTCAATGCAGAAGTAGCTATGACAAAGCCTTATGATTTGCAAATCAAAATTAACGATCGGTAGATATTCCTTTGAAAGAGGTATGTTATATCTTCATTTTTTCTTTCTAGAATAGTTGATTAGGTCTGTGCAAAGTACTTAGTACCTAAAACACACTTCAATCCAATCTGTGCAGAGTAAAGTCTTCTTAGAAGCAGGCATCCAATAGGCAGCAACAGCAGAGAGCAGCACAACTGAAAGCAAAAACATGCATCAATCATATAAAATAGCAAACAATTGTTGGAAACTTTATGTGTCTATAAACAGTTAATCACATTTGTTTTGATAACAATTGTTAACAACTTTATGTGTTTATATAAACAGTTCATCACATTTGTTTTGATGACAATCATTTGTTTTATTGTTTTAAAATTGTCCATTTATACCAAATCTTAATCGTTGACAATTAAGAAACCTTCAAAATGTGTTTTAAGTGAATATTTCTTAGAAAGGCTTATTATAATTATAAAAAAATATAATTATAAAAAAAAATCTAAAAAGCTTGGATTTTGTTGTGAAATTGCTAGGATAATTAGCTAGAGATTTATTGCGAAATCGTTGTGACAATATCCTATCGATTTAGTTGGGAAACATAAAGGTTTCAACAATATTTAACTATGTATTAATTGTGAACTAGCTAGGATTTTCAATTTATTAGTTGCAGATTAGCTAGGAAATATTTTGGTGGATAATTTGCCGCCCAATCCATGCTAGGACCTATACCACAACTAATTCACAACAAATCTGTAGCTAACTCTATTTTACTAGCGATTTGCTACGAATTAGCTACAATTGGTGTCGTAGCAAACCCCAGATTTTCTGGTAGTGATAGTAATAAGGGAAAGATTAGCATAAGTAGTGGGGATATGCAGTGGAAGCAAAATTATAGGAACTGATATAGTCAAAAGAGTGTATCATGGATTAAGCTATCACTACAATAAAAACGTGGACGAGCTAGTGTTTGTTGACCAAGTATAAGCCACATCTCCCTTGCTTCCTATTTCCTCTCAACTTCCGGCCTTTATAAATACTCGCTAGTTTAGAAAATGTCTCACGTAAAACCACTTCACTTTCACAAAATCTTCTAGTCTCAAAGAAAGTTAAGCATCCGACCGTCGGTTGATCGTATGATACTAGAGTCAGTGTTATCAAAAGGAAAGGAAATCTTTCAGGTAAGGGCTTTTTCCCCATACATTCATATTACGTATGACTATGTTGTGAGATGATAGTAGAGCCTTTGTCACTTAAAACAAACCTATAGAATCAATTTTAATAAATAAATAAATAATTGTGTTTTGTTAATTGTGTTTTGCTTGATCAGAATATTTACTTAAATAGCCCTGTTATATATATAATTGTTATTGGTTGTCACTTGTTATGCGAATATGAGTATATGCATGTTGCTACGTGTGGTTTTGCTTAAGTTAGTGTTCATATTGCAGATGTATATATATTGCAACTTGTTATGATTTAATTGTCTTATGATAAGTATATATATTTGAGATGCTATCCAATCCGTGGAAAGTTTTGCTTATGGATCTATTTCATGACTTGAGTTTGATATGAACATGATACATATATATAAAAGTGTAAGGATTGGTTTATGTCACCGGTCGTGCTGGTCTTTTAAGAAAATGGATTTCCTTATCTCATTGAGACATGCATCATATAGGATGTGTAGAGAAGAGTATTTTAGAGCCTTTGTGGCAAGTCTTAGGGCCTTTGTCGCAGGAGTCTTTGTGGCAGGTTTTATTTTTAGCCTTTGTGGCTTGAGCCTTTGTGGCTGGATTAATATTTTTTAGCCTTTGTGGCTTGAGCCTGTGTGGCTGGTTTTTCCCATTGGTATGGGCTTTCTATTATCCGGATCATTTGTGTCTCATATAGAGGTGTTCTAGTCGCATTGCATTGCATATAAAAATAAAATAAGATAATGGTTGTGAACTAAATTGCTTTTGTATAGTCCTTATATGTGTACTCTGATCACCAAACTTTATTTTTGGAAAACTAATAATTATACTTTCTATAAGGTGAGGTGTTTTATTATTGTTTTATGATATATTCTTACGGTCAGTATGATTCAATATGGATAAGGAAACTCACCCTTACAATTAACATTTTAGGTACTCAAGAAGAAAGCTATGTTTGAATGTGATGCTTGAAGCGCATATGTACGTGGGCAAATTGGTTTTTTTGTAAATTGAGAACTTTATGTAATAAGTATTTTGCTTCGGCACACTTTTTATTTAATTAGTTTGTAATTCTTTAGAATTTCAGTTCAGCTATTATTATTATACTATTTTTAGTTGATAAAAGAAAGAAAAAAATCTTTGAAAAATCCGGGATGTTACACAAACCAAAGTATTAATGCTGCGTTTGTTAAGCAAACTAAGCAAATGAATGCCGATTATCATGTTCGTGTAGACGTGCCGGAAGTGGTGGTGTGACATCAACTTCAGACTTATGTAAGAGATGTTCGAACTGACTCAAATTTTGCAAAGTTAAAAGGACTTCCAAATCTTTGTGCAAAACTTGTGGAAACAAATAAGTGCAACACATTTGATGTAGTTTATAAGCTTTTGAAGTTGGCTTTAGTCTTGCCGGTAGCAACTGCAAGCGTGGAACGTGTTTTTTCAACTATGAATTTAGTGAAGGGAATGCTATGCAACAAAATAAGTGATAAGTGGTTAAATGATTGTCTTGTAACTTATATAAAAAGAGATGTTTTTGGAACAATTGACAATGATATTATTTTAGCTCATTTTCAAAAAAAAAAAAATGGATGGTAGACGGTTTGCATTGTAATTGTATTACATTTAATAATACTATATTTTATTTTTAGTATAATTTAGTTAATTGTGTCTTTTAGATTTTGGCCACACCAACATTTTATGTCTAGATCTGTCCCTGAGAGGGACATAAAGTAATAAGAAGAAAGGTTCAATTCAAGTAGACCGAGAAAAATGAACGACGGATGAAGATGAAAATTCATGACATAAAATAATTGGATTTTGTTTAACAACTTCAATGGTGATGATAACATCAAGGAATCAAGAAGCAGCCACTTGGGAGGAGAGTAAATGACGCACCCCTATTAGAATAGAGAATGAGAGAGACATCCGATAAGAAAATAAGAAGAAGACAATTAACAACTATGTTCAAGTGCAAAAATTATTTGGATCTAATTTGAAGAATTTGGGTGCAAAAAACACAATCATAAAAGGTGATTGGGTACATAAGCAACAATTTTAGCGCAATAATAGAAAATACGTACCACACAAACGTATTTATAATTTTGGCGCAATTTTGGCCTGCTAGTATTTATAATTTTTCTAACATCTTCTTTTTGTCCTACTTCTCCCTTTAAGTGAAAAAAAATAATTAAAAATATGGAGCATCAAACACTACCTAAGCTTATGTTGGGGTTACCTCCCAACGAGGTGTCGGTTATTAGAGCATAATGTGGATTGTGATATTCATTGTCTGCTGTGTGAAGAGGAGGTAGAAGATGATGTACATACCTTCTTCACATGTAATTCTGCTCGGTCTAGTTGGCAAGCAGTGGGACTATGATCTGTCATGATTTCTATAGCGTGCTAGCAAGGTAGTGCGGTAGAGAGAGTGTTTGCCTTGTGTCGGGATGAGGATTATGCTACTATAGGTAGAGTGGCTACGTTGTTTTGGAGTATATGGCATAACATGAATGATAAAATATGGAATGATAATGTTAGAAGGCCAAGTCAAGTTGGTCGAACTGCGTTGGACCATTGGAATGAATGGTTTGCTGTTCATAAGCTCTGAGGTCCTAATGATCATGATGTCCAAATTTTAAGCACAGATCAGTGGGAAAAAGCCTCGAATCGGATGGTTAAAATGAAATGCCGATGCAGCGTTTTTTGGTGGCATGAGAAGGATAACGATGGGTGCATGTTTCCGCAATAGCTCTGGTGAGTTAACTGCTGGACTCACACAGTGGCAACAATTGACTTTATCAACAGAGGAGGGAGAAGCATGGACATTATTGCAAGCCATGAAGGAAGCGAAGCATAAAGGTTTCAAACGAGTTCAATTTGAAAGTGATTATCAAGTGTTGGTTGAAGCCATTCGCACAAAGCAGCGGCAATTCATAGTTTCTCTCAATCGTTAATGATATTATTCTTGTTATGTTACCATGTGCAAACTTTGAAGTTAAGTTTGTTAGGAGACAAGTGAATTCAGTTGCTCATACTTTAACTAGGGCGGCCAATTTTTGATATAGTTTCCATAGATTTGAGATTATTCCTTCATGTATTGCATCTTTGATCATTAATAAAATGGATTAAGTTTGTTTGGTTAAAAAAAACGCTACCTAAGCTTATAGTCTCACTTATATTTTAATTAAATTAATAATCACACATAAACAATCACAAGATTAATTAAATTAATAATCACACATAAACGGGTGTTACAATTTGTTTCGTCTAATAGGCAATTGAGTGAGCTTATCTCAAGATTTGTCGTGGATAATTGAAATTATTTGGATAGTTCGTCTAAATTTTGAAACTTTTTATATAATAACGAATAAATTTAGAGTGAAAAAATGCTAGTCTAATTCTTTTGTGGTATTTTCTAGAAAGGCAAAGTACCACTCATCCTTTGTGACGAAAGACATTAATTTAGTTACAATTTAAATTATATTTTCTTTAAAGAAATTATATTTTTATTAATAATAACAAAATGACAAGTTTCTTATAAATCAATAGTCAATTGTCAAATGAAAAACTATAGTCAAAGCTAATCCAAATAATGGATGACTAGGCATGCAGATGGCTATCATAATCAATTCATATGATAATGAAATAATATAAAATTATTAATGTGACTATATTATATCATCTTAAATTTTTGGGATAAAATGTTATTTGATATGGTATCAGAGTTTCTATGATTAAGTGGTCTAAAGTTCGATTCCCGCTCCCCTCACTTTCTAATTAAAAAGTGGAATTTAAGCATATGGTAGACGGACCTATGCATTATTCTCGCTTCAAGCCCAAGTAGGCTCTTGCATGAGGGAACGTGTTAGAAATAATATAAAATTATTGATGTGACTCGATCCTATCAGCTTAAACTTTTGCGATAATCGATTATTTGACAATGAGTACCTTGTCGTACCTACTCTAACTTTGACGGAAATATCTATTTGTGAAACTAATACTGACTTTGTAATGGACTTTAATAAGTAGTTTTCTGATTTTATAAACATTTACTCTTACCAAAAAAAGAGAAGATTCTTTATTACTGTAAAAATAATCTCTATTTAAAATTTTATTTGGCTAAATTGATAATTGTAACACCCCAGATTTTATACTTTATTATATTTAATTAATTGTTGTGATTTAATTAATTGTGTATGTGTTTTTTTTTTTTTTTTTCACCACCAGTTGAATCTGGTTCGGGGGTCAGTTCTGGCATCAAGTGGTTCCAGCCCCCTCCCGATCGCAGTTGCGGGGGATCGAACCGTGGTCCTCCCTACCAAGTTCAGCGTCAATCACCACTGAACCAACTAACGATTGGTAATTAATTGTGTATGTTAAATGATATGTTTTTAATATATTAATTAATTTCTACCTTTATGTTTGTTAGTAAATGAGCTTTTATAAATATTGGACTTAATTTGAATGGATAAGAGTTTGTAGTAGAAATAAGGGTAATATAGTAATTTAGTATAAGTTAGTGGATTATGTATAGATAAGAATAACATTTTGGTCATTAGCCAAAAGGATAGAGTATCTTGGAGAGGAATTAATGACAATTGTGTAAATAGTACGAAGGTTAGTAGTAAGAGTAAGAGTGATATGGTGAGTGAGATTTGTACTGAAATTAAGGGTATTTTGGGGAATTTCATATAACCTAAGTTGAGGAATATATAAAGGGAGAGTGATCAGAATTGAGGTTAGGTTTTAATGTATAAATCCCCAAATTTAAGTTGTGTTAAGTACTTTTGAAGTTAAAATAAGTGTTTCTATCCATATATATGCTTGGTGACCGTTGTATAATTGTTTTTGGGTTCAAATAAGTGATTTTGAGTTAAAATAAGTGATTTTTGGTTTCAAAACATGAAAACACGAAAACAGCATCAGGTCCCCGCGTTGACTGTTGATTTTTCGTTGACTTTTGACTTTTCGATTACTGATGCACCCGGAACCCATTTTTAATAATCTTTCGTGGTGAATTTGATTCCGGAGTTCGTTTTATGAGATGATATTTAGTTAATGATGTTCATCCAATTTTGGTGTTACTTAATGTGTTAAGTAAAATTGATATGTCTAAATTAAATGAGACTATGTTTATGATGATGATAGGTAATTGTTGATAATTAGTGATGATGATAATATGAAGATGTATATGTTTGAATGAAGAGTATATGTACATATATGACTTGGTAAATGATGATTGAATATGATGAAGATTTTTAATTAGTGATTGATAATGATAACTTGTATACTTAATTGAGTTAAGATTAATGAATTGATTGATGATATATGACATGTAGTTGAATGTATAACCATAATGAGATATGATGATGAATTGTGATGTAGAGTATGAGATGGAATATGGATTGTGTTTGCGTATCCTATTATTCACGAGGATATATATATATTAGTGAAATCATCATATGTTTGGTATATGTACATTCATGGCATGACATAAGTCAATGGTAACGGGAAAATGATATATTTCTATCCAATGGTAACGGGCAGAGGATATATGTTTTCCTAATGGTAACGGAACAGTTGGTACCACGTGCATTAGCTATGTTTATGATGACATGACATGACTAATTGACATTAGATTGGATTAGGAAATTGTGCATTACTAATTGGTAATTGGTAATTGACCTTAATGGTAACTTTTAGTTGTTTATCTTTGATTGATGTGATAATTGGATTGGTGTTTGCTTATGTGGCAATAAGTAGAGTTTACATATTTATTATGTATAATGAATGTATGAAACTAGATATGATATTTGTCTAGTTATATCATGTTAATAAATGTAAGTTTACCTTATTCTTACATTTCTTTCGGATTATGTAATCTAACTATCTGTTTTGTGTACTTGCTGAACTGTTGGGGGTTCAAGTTTCTCAGGTTATGTTTATGTTCAAGTTGTTGGTGAAGCTCCGCTCTAATTTGGACAAGGGGAAGGATGTTTGTATATATATATATATATATATCGAGTCTTTAATTATGTCTTTTATTTGAAAGGATTTTATCGTACGAACAACGAATACTATTTTATTACCTTAGTATTATTTACTGTAAAGGATGTAATACCTCAAACTAATATTTTATAGGCTAAACTGTACTTTTGGTCCCTTACATTTATTTTAGGTTTGAATCAGGTCCCTTACGTTTTAAAAGTTTCAATTTGGTCCCTCACGTTATCAACTTTTGCATTAGTTAGCCCATTACGTCAAATATTTCACTAAATTCGTTTGATTTTTACACGTGGCTGACGGTTTGGACACGTGGACGTTATTTTGGACACGTTGCCACTATTTTGAACATTTTTTTTTGACCAATTCCATTATTATAAGTAATATATATTATTTTTAATTATTTCTTTTTACTTAGTTAGCATCCCAAATGGCACCGAACATGTCCAAAATAGTGTCCATGTGTCCAAACGGTCAGTCACGTGTAAGGATCAAACGGATTTAATGGAAAATTTGACGGAAAGGACTAACTAATGCAAATGTTGATAACGTGAGGGACCAAATTGAAACTTTTAAAATGTAAGGGACCTGATTCAAACCTAAAATAAACGTAAGGGACCAAAAGTACAGTTTAGCCTATTTTATATCATAATTTTGTATTTCAAGAACTTATGAATTTATTATCCGCTGCATGTTTTGAAAAATAATTTTTATAAAGTTGGAATTATTTAAATATCGGGTTTGAGTGTTACAATTTGGTATCAGAGCTCCGGTTGTCTTCGGACTGTGTGGGTTATGTGTCGATCAGAGCAGGTCTGTGCGGTCAGACTATGTGAGCATAGTATCACTCGTGTCTTGTGAGATTGTTGTGTTTCTTGTGATTTAATTAGTGAAGTTACACTTGCACATTAGTCACTATTTCACCATTTTGCAAATGTGCGTGAACCTTGTTGTATTTTCTCGTTGTTGTTATCAAATGTGAATTTTTGCTAAATTGGTTAAAATGATGTGTTGGTTTACACTTGATAAGAATGTGATGTTATTTTGAAATAGAGAGTAATAATGAAATGATGAGATTTGTTATTGTTGATGTTTTCATTCGATGAAATGAATAAATGTTGTTATTGTCACTAATTGTGTTTATTCTTCAAAACTTGAGAATGTGATTGTTGTTTTGATTTCAAGATAATGATTTAAATAATGATGTGTTCTCGTTATTGCCCTATTCAAAATGATTATGTTCGTATATGCGTATAAATTTCTTTGTTGATGAAAATATATGTTATATGAAATAAGTGTGATTGTTTATTATGCATATGTCGTAAAGAAATATTGTGATGATTTATTCATGATAATTGATTGTGTAGTATGATCGAAATATGAAAATGATGACATGCATGCATCCATGGAATTAATTGTGAGGGTTGAATCCTAGCCTTTGGATTAAAATAAAAGGTGGAGATTAAAACATTCATTAAAGGAACATGTCATATCTGATCACTTGGATTTACACGCTTCCAGTATATGATTCGTCTTCTTCCTAAGGTTGGTTATCGCTCCAACTTATGACTATGCCGGTGCATTAGTGCAAAATCCCAACTTTGATTTAATATCATTTTGGAAGATCGATTTCATTTTTTGAATTCAATTGTGCATCCATTGAAATCTAATTCTATTTATGAATCACCTATTTTTTCTTCTTTGTTTTGCAAATGAAAATTGTTAAATTCCAAAGAAAAAATAATGCTAACCAAAGCAACGTACCTAAAAAATTAGAAGATTTGAAATTTGAATTAGTTTAAGTTTAGGAACAAAGGTGAAGATCCATCGTTGTTTGAAATCCATGGCTTACTAGTTTCAGAGTTGTTTTTTTATCAGATCTTAAAGTTGAAAAACAAGGGTATTTAATTGATATATATTGAATAACAAAATCATAACAAAAAAATTGCAAGATATTAGTTTTAGTTTATTAACTCAGTTTGTTGAGAGAAAGCAAAGGCAAGAATCATGGAGAAGGAGTTATCGTTGCAAAGAACGAGAAGGAGAAGAGGTTAATTAGGGAGAAAGGAAGCTAGAAAAATAATCATGTGCAATCATATCTTTTAATATCTATTGTACACTGTGATCTAATGGTCGGCATTAACTCCTCTCATCTCTCATTATAAACATCTTTGTCACTTGAAACATCCCCTATATATATATATATATATATATATATATGAATGAAATAGTGAGATTATTTGGATATTTTAACATGAAAATGTATTGATGAATTATCTGTATTGCAAATGACTTATTGATTATGTGTGTGAGATTAATTTTATGAATTTTGTTGATAGTTCCTTGTTAATATGTTGTTTTACTTGATTCTTGAAACTTGTGTTTTAATTGGCAATGACGTTAGCATCTATAATTTTTACTTCATGTTTGACTGCTAAAATGATGATGGTTTTAAGTGCTAATTTGTTAATACTTAAATTGTTATGAGTCTTATGAGAAAAATGTGATGATTATGTAATTTCACATGTCTCGAAGTTAATTCATGTTTATTATTATGCTCCTATGTTTGATATAACTTAATATGCTTGAATTAGGATATGATGTGATTGCAGTCTCGTCGATGAATGATAAATGATGTTTCATTCTAATATGTGATTTCTTATCTTCTCGTGTTCGTTTATAATGAATGTAGTAATCAATTTGCATGATTGAAAATTTGTAGGATGAATCGAAAAATTATTTACATAGATGGCTTGAGTATGTTAATAGAATTAATGGTCTAAAGTAACTATTTGTAGTCGAATTTATGTGAATTTCTATTTGTAGTCGAAAAATTATTTACATAGATGGCTTCTATTACTCACTTGATTAGAGTACAAGTTTCAGTTGCTTACGGTGCAAGCTAGCTACTACAGGTGTGCGGAACACCATTGTTAGTGTGTTAGTGCAGTAGAATAGTGTAGCTTAGTCTAATAGTTTGTTATGTTGAGCTGTCAAGTTTGTTTTGACAGTTATGGCAGTTACATTGCTTCCTTATTCATATATAGCTAGTTCATCATGTAAAAGATTATTCATTCAATCTTCAATACAATTTCAGTTAGATTTCTCTCATTTTCTCTCATCATGAGTTTGGTTTCATCATCTTCAACCATCATTTTCCATAACTTCATGAACTTTCTTTTTCCTTTCATTTCTTCAACTTCTACCTCTCATTCTTCTTCAACTTCTTCATGTACTCATATAAAATCCAGAAATTGCAAAACTCGAAAATCGTGATAAGGATGAAGATCTTGAAATTGAGGCAATGAAACTTTTGGAAATAGATCTTGAGATCTGATGATGGCCTAAATTTTGTAATTCAACTTCTTAGAACCTATGGTTTCAACTGTAAAAAAAAAAAGAACCTATGGTTTCACTGTTTTTGAAGTCAAATTTTGTTTTGGTACTTTATGTAATATTGTTTCTGTGCTTTTGAAGATTTTTGAGAGGTGCATTTAATCTCAAGAATAATGGACACAAATTTTCATAAGAAAAAAAAAATCTAGTTGGGAAGAATTCAATCTTCAACAAATTTGTCAATATGATTTGAATGCTATTCTTTTTATTAACAAAGCACATTTTTGCATATACACGGAAAAAAAGAAACATCTAATTAAAAAGAATTCAATCTTCAACAAATTTATCGATGAATTATATAATATTCCTATATTATACGTTGTGCCACTCAAAAGTCTGATGCTCGACCATCACAGTTGTTGTGGGATAAAATATATTTATTGTCACAAGGAAGAAAAATAGCCTTGTCAAAGATAATTTTCCTCGTATTAGCCACGTGGGCAAAACCAAAACAATTTAATTTAATTTGAGTTTTATCTTAAATCTAGTCGTATTTTTGTTTGGCAAGTTTATGACCTTCAATCCTTTAGTGCCGTCGCCACCTTGTAATTTCATAAAAATAATAGAATCAACATTGTCATTGGTTGGATTCAAATTCTCAAAGTGACATGTTATTATCCTTTGATGGCTTAAAATGTAGATAAGCGTATGATCCCGACGTTATCACAAAGTTTCACCAAGATTGGGATTGTACAACAATATTTTTCTTGAGCTGCAAAAACGTACGTATTTCGTACTCATTTAGAGAGACAAGAGATGCAAATTAAAGGAGATCTTATACTTATGGAATATCTGACCAGATAAAGCTATGTAATTTTGTCATGAGTGAAAATTGTTGAGGACGTTAACAATGATGCATTGTTACAAGTCCCACTTTGAGGAATCTTACCAGAAATTAGAAACTTGTTAGTGAAGAGATTCTCCTGCCTAATGGTCTAGTCTTTTGAGTATCTATTTGGACTTATGGTTTAATAAAGCAAGGAGTAATCGTAAGTCTCCAAGTGGAGATACGGGAACCACAAAGTGTTTCGATTGGTGGAGGTTTATGAACAAATAAAAATTGAGTGAAGTGTCATGAAGTGATGATCATTGAGGAAAACAATACTCTTATTACATATTGTTGTGTCATTAGGTGTTTCACATTAAAGGAGTCTCACCTTAAAGCTGACATTATAAGAAAACATGAATTTTATAATGACAAAAAGCTCCAAAACCAACCACAAATCATCTGTTTGTGGCGGTCTAGGCCGCAACAAATTGATTTTTTTTATATAAATATAATTAGTGAAGACTTTGTGAGGCTTAAACTGCCACAAATTTATTATTAAAAAAATCATTCTATTGTAGACCACAACAAATTTTATTTTTTTAAAAAAACAAACAAATTTGTGAGAGCTTTAAGCCAACCACAAATGATCAAATGAAATTTAAAAATAGCAATAAAATACATAAAAATCATTTCAAAATAGGAAAAAAAAATTAACAATTTTAAAATACAAATTTAAAGTAGAATAAAATTATTCTTAAAATATATAGTATAGAGAATGAGGAGAGAAAATGTTTAGAGGGAAGATAGAAGTAATAGGTATAAGTGAAATTTCTTTAGAGAGTGAAGCAAAACATGAGAAGTGAAATTTTTTAAACAGAAGGTAGAGAAAAAATATAGAGAGAAGATATACAAGAGAAACGAAGAAATATGAGAAAAATGAAGTGTGAATATAGGAAATAAGAGGGGAATTTGTGGAGGCCTAAGCAGCAACATATTTGTGATGGTCAAAATCCTCACAATTTTTCTTCATAACTAAATTTTTAATAACAGATTCAGTGGTAGAAAACTATCAGAAACTCAATTTT
This sequence comes from Trifolium repens, assembly GCA_030408175.1. NCBI lineage: Eukaryota > Viridiplantae > Streptophyta > Magnoliopsida > Fabales > Fabaceae > Trifolium > Trifolium repens. The sequence continues at coordinate 30,177,682 of CP125845.1, read as the reverse complement.
TTTACGCTGGTTTTAGTTAGTAATAACATCATATTTGAACTGTAAAATTTGTTGGACTGGGCCTCTATGGAAATGGGCCTAAGGTTGAAGCCGGATTGGACCACACGAGTCAGTCCAAAACAAAAATCTTTATTACTAAATTGATTCAGTTAAACTATAGTCTTGACAACTATGAAGTATGGGTACTCCTAAAATCGTTAAATATCCATACCAGGTACGTACCAATACCAGATATGGATATGGTACTTGTATGGTAGGCACCGATCGTACCAACGATCGTACCAACGATTGTATGGAAAAAATATATTGTCGGTTGAAAAATCTCTTAAAATATTTTGATATTTTATTATATTTTAATTATAGGGTAAATAGGTTTATAAGCCCAGTAACGTAGATGAATTTTGTTTTTCCCCCTGTAATTGTTTTTTGTGACTCGCCCCTTGCAATGTTGATTTTTTTTTCTAGTTCATTTTACCCCCCTGATGACAGGAATTTCTATGGTATTTTTAGTATTAGTAGTAAAATGACTAAGACAGACCCAAATACGAAGGAAAACCTACAAAAGCAGGAAAAAGCATCAAGACAAGGTCCAAGATGTCAAAAAACAAGAAAAAGCCCAAAAAGTGAAGAAATTGAGCATTCCATCGCAGCACGATAACTTCCATCGTGCCACGATGGAAGCTGCTTGCTCGCCAAGAAAACAGAAGAATAAATCTGAAGAAAATTTGTTCATCGCAGCACGATATAGCACATCGCAGCACGATGACATAACTTGGCGCCCAAGCTGATGAAATGCACAGGATCAGTTATAAAATTGAACTGAATCTTCACAGCGCTGTACGATGGCTTCATCGCAGTGCGATGCCTTGCTGAGGCCCATTACGAAAACTATAAATAGAGCCTCTCATTCATTGTTAAAATCATTCAGAAATAGTAGAACACTCTCTACTATAAGGAGAGGTTCAGAGGAGCTCTATTGGGTATAGTTTTCTCCCCTTACGGGAAAACTAACTCAGCAAGATATGTTTTCTTTAGGCTTTTATGTTTAGGTTATAATTTCTTTATTGTAATTTAAATATGTAGTCTTTTGTAATAGATGTCTTAGGTTGTGGTGGAGAAGATGAACTCCCCAATGAATATTTGGAGTCTGTGACTGAGTCTAAGTTATAATAAATGATATTTAAGTATTATGTTTGTTATTTACTTTCATGCACTTAATAACGTTTCTCGTAATTGTAACAACCCGTTTTTCAAAGGCCCGAAAAGGCATAACTTTTTTTTTTTGTACACATCAGAGTTACGCATAAAAGATTTCAAATGAGCCGGCATTCAAATATACAAAAGAACTCATTACCATAAGGTGCTTCGACAAGCAAAGTGTATTGCTGAATAATTACAATCCAAGTCTAAGTATTCGAATACTTACAACAAAACAAGTTAGAAAACCCTATGCTAACCAAAAAGCACGGTGCACAAAACACACCGGCGCATAGTCTAACTATACTAAGCTTCACCACGTGCTCACTATGGCCTAGAACAGCCACTGTCGTCACCACGACCTAACCCATCATCTGGGTGGGATGAGCCCGCAAATGAAAGAAAGGGTCACCACAAAATATATAGTATGTATATATATAACCGGTGCGAAAGATTGTACACATAACAATAATTCCACAAACACAAGAGAAAGCTCTTAACCACCAAAGCAATTCCCACCAACGGGTTTATATAAGCAATGCACACATAGCCTATAATGCAACCTCTACAATGCGTGGTACCAACCCTAGCTACCACAATGCATGAGTTCCGGAATCGTAGGTCCAACCCACTAACAATATCAATGAAAACCCCGTAGCTCTCCCGATCACTACAAACCATTAGAGTGGGCTCTCCCGATCACCACACTCTTACCATAAGTATCAATAGAATCCCGTAGCTCTCCCGATCACTACAAAGATTAGAGTGGGCTCTCCCGATCACCACACTCCGTAGCTCTCCCGATCACTACGTATCGATCTCAACAAAAACCTCGTAACTCTCCCGATCACTACAAACCAATAGGGTGGGCTCTCCCGATCACCACACCGGGCACGCAACTACCAAAATGCATGAGCATACGCTTCCCCATATATGCTAATGCAACGAATACATACCTCTCTAGCATATGTAAACCAAACATAACAACATACATACATTTCTCATCATATGTATTCCAAACACCTGTTCATACCTATATTCTCATAATCATATGTAAACAGCGCAAGTATTGTAAACACTTTCTCATCACGAGAATACATAACACATACATGCCAAACACACAAACACGCATCACCGAAGATAACCAACAAACATGTTATAACTCAGTGAAAAGACAGAAATAAAGTGGAGCCTTTACCTCGGCAAGCTCCCGTCAACAACACACGCTCAAACAACACAACGCGCTTCCTAAAACAAGCAGCGTAACAATCAATACATTGTTCTCTAACCAATCATATTGAAACTACACCAAAACCCCAAAAACCTAAAGGTTCCTAAGGAAAAATCCCTATTTCGGATACCATACCAAAAACTACCGTATTGATCAACCACCATGAGTTATCTGTACTATTTTTAGGACCCAAAACAATTGTCAAAAGTCTTAAATAATTTGAAATGCAAAATGGCCGTTTTCTTGCGTTACAAGTTACGCACTTTCCGAGTACCCGAAAAACTCGTTTCCAATCCCGCCACTTCCATAAATTAATAAAAAGGGATTAGAAAGTTAAAAACCAAGTTTAGAGATCAGAATCCAAAATTTCAACTCCCAGAGCTCGCCCTGGCGAGTTGGTGGCGAGTGAAGGCAGTGAGGACTGGTCTAGCTCGCTCTGGAGCTCGCCCTGGCGTGTTGTCATGACCTGTGACACTCGCCCCAGCGAGTTAACACTCGCCCAGCGAGTTGCACCTGTCATGACAACAAAAGACAGCAACTCACACCACCTTTTTCCCCAACCAAACCTAGTTTGATTCTATTAGTTCCCAACATCTTTTCAAAGCACAAAAGCAAACCATTTTCATAAGCAAGCAACACATCTCCGAAAGCATGTTGGTTGCTTCGAGTGCAAGTTATTTGATTTTCATTTCCAAAATCAAAACCAAACCAAGCACAAGTTTTATCACGGGCCTTAACATACTTGAAATCATTTTCAAACATGTTTTCTAGGCGAAAAACAACACCACATGTCACAAGAGTTTTAAATCACTTGGACCCCAAAATACCACACAAAACACTTAGTAAATATTTTCTTAAACTCCAAAATATTTTTCATCGGATTTTCTAAAACAAAACCATACAACGCATTTCCCTTTTGCCCAAAGGTTCAAAGACAACTTTTCTTTTCAAAACCTTACAACTTAACCACATGTTATTGATCAATACATAAACCAACCAAAACCCTAACTTTTCTCATGAGGTTTCTTGTGATTTCCCTTGTGAAGTTGAGAAAGAAAGTAATGGAGTTCACGTGGAAGAGAGAAAGAAAAGAGAGATTTGTGATGTTTTTCTAAGTGACCAAAGTCATCAAACCTCCTTACTATGACAAAGGCTCTTGATAGCCAATCCACCCTTGGATCAAAGTCAAAAGTCCAAGCTTAAACCCTAGCCATTGGATCAATTTGCTTTATGGATAATCACAAGATTTAATCCAATCTCCCATAACAAGTCACGTACTCAGCTCTCGCGCAACGCGACGAACGTAAATCGCAAAAACAGAAAACCTACGGAAAGAACGTCTATCGTTAACCATTTCCAAAACTTATCGCCGAATCTTTTTCCGCGACTGTAATTTTCTTCCACACCTTAGAAAATTATTCTCAGAACATAACCTCACTCACGCAGATATATAAAACTCCCATCCGAAACCTCACTTAAAACAGACGCAGTAAAATTTTACAACAACGGGTAAAATCCTACTCGTTTTTCCAAAAACAAGAATAATCCAAAACTCGTTATTCTAAATCAACAGAAATTTCCTCATACTTAAAATAGAATTACGACCCAAAAGTCTGTGGCTTTCCAGCGCACGAGCACAAAACAGGCTCAATTTCAGCAAAATTCTATTACCGCGACAGTACTCACAAAAACACTTCACCAAAAACCCTAAAACTCGTAGCCATTACTAGAGTTCCTTAGAAAAACTGTACAGTGGAATCTTGGGTCTTACATTACTACCCTCCAAAAAGAAGTTTCGTCCTCGAAACTAAAAATAAGAGTAACAACTCAACGACTCATTACTAACACCAACACAATAAAATCCCACAGGATTAGGTGTAGCCACAAAGATGCTAACACCAGGTGAAGCCACACAGATGCTATCACCAACACACTGGAACAACCGTGCATATCGCAACTTTCTACATAGTCACACTGGTTTCAAACTCTAGACACAAGCTAGACATCACACAATGAGTTCACCACCCAAAATTTACTTTACCATGAAGGTTCAAACACTCTAGTTCCCCAAGGATCCTAGGTCAACATGACAAATTCACGAGGTCACCTTTTTCCGCCTCCGCGGCATAACCCACTCCATTAGTTTCACACGAAGTTGTGAGTGGCTACCCTCCAAAAAGAAACACTGAAGTTCTCTGTGCATCACCAAAGCTAGCAAAAACTAGTCAATTCCAATCAACACGACTCCGACTACTATCTACAAGAGATTAAGGATGATCAGTCCCTCAATTTGTCAATAGATAGTCGACAATCATGATGGTGGTTTAGACCATCTTTACCCAACTTAAACGATGCTTCATTCCTCTTATGCTCAATGTCCTCCGAGTCACAAGGGTTCCACAAATCTTTCGAGGTTTTTCTTAATGTTTCCCTCGATCTCTTACGATTACACGTCGAAATCGCAAGACACAACGCTCAAGACACGTAGCTTAAGCTATCATGCTTCCTTTCTTGAAGCACCCGTGGAGTATCATCCACTAGTAGTACCGTGCCACTACGGCAAGTACCACCCCAACCATTACATTCCGAGCAAGTTATCTCCTCTTAGGAAGAACTTCACACCTTACCAATATCCATGAGTCCGCAACTCAATGAATACGCCGAAACCGCATGCTCACCCACGAGTCTCATTCCAAACACGACTTACATAAAACAAATCCAACCTCCAGTTGGTGATTACACTCCTCATAGTCTTGACACTTGCCAAACTATACCATCAACTTCTCTTGGACTCCTTTTATCCAAATCCCCAATTCCCCAGAATCGGCTTCTTATGCGTTCATATTACTTCCAAACGACACTTAGATAAATCTCGCGTGCCTTAAACAAAACGCTTATCCTCGTCGACTACCATCGTCGGCGCACATCCTCTTCACATCGTATTTCCATTCTAATTCTGAACTCTCTCTTGAGTTCCTTTTCTCTTGCAATTAAATCCTCTTTTACTCAAAAGAGTTGGTCACTCTGACCATTCTTAATTGCTTCGACATCACCACTCTCGTCGAGGTACCTACCTTCAAAATAGCTCTTAGGGTATTCCTCACATTACTATTGTCCAACCATCCTTGTTGACAACCTCCGAATCCCTTATACTTAATCAATACCGATTTCCATCAACTTGCCATTAGACAATTTCTTATCCTTCGTATTCCCACATACAACACACGCACCGTCATGACATCCATTCAGGTGGTGCTTTTGAACCCGTACTATACCCGCACAACCATGATTTCCCAACTAGGTGTGAGGCAATTCTTTCCGCAAATCCTCCATTAACATAAGCCACATCATCATGTGCTTTTCTCTTACTCATTCTCAGCGACTCTTTCCAAACGACTAACATTCCTTCGCGGTTAACCCGTCGATCTACTAGATCCCACACGCTTACCTCAACCCTTAAGGTATCCACTATTCGCATACTCGTTATCAACGACACTAGGTCCACTGACCCTTGACGTGTGACACATAATCCCAACTTACCACTAACAGCGCAACATGCTATAGCTACTACTAAGTCCTTTACGTAGTAGAACATTCGAAACAGAATAAAAGCCACGACAAACAAACAAAACCCAAACAAACAGCATACATCCAAATATGCAAGAGTGGGTTGCCCCCAAACAATAATCAATGCAGTAAAGTGTTACCTGCAATCTGGCAATCCCGCTGTATGGCCTTACCAGTCTGACCGCTCACCCCAGTGTCCATACAGTAGACACATCCTCTAGCCGCGGGTCGAGTTCCCTGCGTCACATTCGCCGACGACTCTGCCCTTGGGGCCTTGCAATCTCTAGCAAAATGACCCGGCCTCTGACAGTTGTAACAAACATTTCCTGGGCTCTTACAATCATTCACATAATGACCCTCTTGACCACATCTGCGGCACGTCAGCTTTCCTCCACTCTGATTTCCCCGAGTCCCTGTGTTCACAGAGCGAGTTGGTTCTTGATTATCTTGGGGACGGTTATAAGGCTTATTCCCCTACCTCCTTTGATTCTGACTCGAACTCTGAGTCAGACCACTTGAATTGCTAGGTCCTCCTGCACTAAAACCACCTTGGCGGTTCACCCGCTTGTTTCTCATATCCTCAACCTCTTGACACTTCTCAACCAGCACTTGAAAGTGTCGAATCCCTAACGGCACCACTGCGTCTTGCAGTTCATACTTCAAACCATCCTGGAAGCGACAACACATATAGGCCTCATCTATCCCGTCTCTAAAGAAACGGAAGTAACGGGATAGTGACTCAAACTTTTTGGCATAGGCTTCCACTTTCATGCCCCCCTGCCGCAGCTGCAGGAACTCCTCTCCGTACCTCTCCCTCGCAGTCTCGGGAAAGTACTTAGCTAAGAACCTCCTCTTGAAGTTCTCCCAATTTACCTCCTCATTAGCATTTCCCATAAGGAGCCTGGTGTTCCCCCACCAATATTCAGAATTACCCTGTAACTGATAGGTAGCCAAGGTCACCTTTTCTTCTTCTTCCGGGCAATGGATTGCCCCAAAGATCCTCTCCATCGCCTGGAGCCACAAATCCGCGGTATCAGGACCTCCCTCCCCACTAAACTTAGGAGGAGCCTGATGGTTGAAACTGGTGAGAAGTCTAGATCCAGCAGCAATGATCTCCCTCTCACGCTTCTCTACATCCCTCTGCGCCTTCGCATGGGTCTGGGCAGTCACAGCAACTGCCATCGTATTCATGGCATGAGCCATCTGATACATCTCGTTGTCATCTGCCCTAGGGGCTGCAGGTGCCCTTCTTGGAGACATCTTTTTCCTTCACATACCAATTCCTTTTGATTAGATCCTTAATCAAACAATTCTGAATCCTAACAGAATATCTCACTCCACGGATTACTAACCCATAACCCGACACATAACAAACACTAGAACTGTCACTACTCTAGCTATGTTCTAACCGACTCTGGATTAACGACTCAAGTATACACTTTTCCTTTGAAGATTTAAAGCCGTGCTCTGATACCAATTGTAACAACCCGTTTTTCAAAGGCCCGAAAAGGCATTACTTTTTTTTTGTACACATCAGAGTTACGCATAAAAGATTTCAAATGAGCCGGCATTCAAATATACAAAAGAACTCATTACCATAAGGTGCTTCGACAAGTAAAGTGTATTCCTGAATAATTACAATCCAAGTCCAAGTATTCGAATACTTACAACAAAACAAGTTAGAAAACCCTATGCTAACCAAAAAGCACGGTGCACAAAACACACCGGCGCATAGTCTAACTATACTAAGCTTCACCACGTGCTCACTATGGCCTAGAACAGCCACCGTCGTCACCACGACCTAACCCATCATCTGGGTGGGATGTGCCCGCAAATGAAAGAAAGGGTCACCACAAAATATATAGTATGTATATATATAACCGGTGCGAAAGATTGTACACATAACAATAATTCCACAAACACAAGAGAAAGCTCTTAACCACCAAAGCAATTCCCACCAACGGGTTTATATAAGCAATGCACACATAGCCTATAATGCAACCTCTACAATGCGTGGTACCAACCCTAGCTACCACAATGCATGAGTTCCGGAATCGTAGGTCCAACCCACTAACAATATCAATGAAAACCCCGTAGCTCTCCCGATCACTACAAACCATTAGAGTGGGCTCTCCCGATCACCACACTCCTACCATAAGTATCAATAGAATCCCGTAGCTCTCCCGATCACTACAAAGATTAGTGTGGGCTCTCCCGATCACCACACTCCGTAGCTCTCCCGATCACTACGTATCGATCTCAACAAAAACCTCGTAGCTCTTCCGATCACTACAAACCAATAGGGTGGGCTCTCCCGATCACCACACCGGGCACGCAACTACCAAAATGCATGAGCATACGCTTCCCCATATATGCTAATGCAACGAATACATACCTCTCTAGCATATGTAAACCAAACATAACAACATACATACATTTCTCATCATATGTATTCCAAACACCTGTTCATACATATATTCTCATAATCATATGTAAACAGCGCAAGTATTGTAAACACTTTCTCATCACGAGAATACATAACACATACATGCCAAACACACAAACACGCATCACCGAAGATAACCAACAAACATGTTATAACTCAGTGAAAAGACAGAAATAAAGTGGAGCCCTTACCTCGGCAAGCTCCCGTCAACAACACACGCTCAAACAACACAACGCGCTTCCTAAAACAAGCAGCGTAACAATCAATACATTGTTCTCTAACCAATCGTATTGAAACTACACCAAAACCCCAAAAACCTAAAGGTTCCTAAGGAAAAATCCCTCTTTCGGATACCATACCAAAAACTACCGTATTGATCAACCACCATGAGTTATTTGTACTATTTTTAGGACCCAAAACAATTGTCAAAAGTCTTAAATAATTTGAAATGCAAAATGGCCGTTTTCTTGCGTTACAAGTTACGCACTTTCCGAGTACCCGAAAAACTCGTTTCCAATCCCCGCCACTTCCATAAATTAATAAAAAGGGATTAGAAAGTTAAAAACCAAGTTTAGAGATCAGAATCCAAAATTTCAACTCCCAGAGCTCGCCCTGGCGAGTTGGTGGCGAGTGAAGGCAGTGAGGACAGGTCTAGCTCGCTCTGGAGCTCGCCCTGGCGTGTTGTCATGACCTGTGACACTCGCCCCAGCGAGTTAACACTCGTCCAGCGAGTTGCACCTGTCATGACAGCAAAAGACAGCAACTCACACCACCTTTTTCCCCAACCAAACCTAGTTTGATTTTATTAGTTCCCAAAATCTTTTCAAGGCACAAAAGCAAACCATTTTCATAAGCAAGCAACACATCTCCGAAAGCATGTTGGTTGCTTCGAGTGCAAGTTATTTGATTTTCATTTCCAAAATCAAAACCAAACCCAAGCACAAGTTTTATTACGGGCCTTAACCGACTTGAAATCATTTTCAAACATGTTTTCTAGGCGAAAAACAACACCACATGTCACAAGAGTTTTAAACCACTTGGACCCCAAAATACCACACAAAACACTTAGTAAATATTTTCATAAACTCCAAAATATTTTTCTTCGGATTTTCTAAAACAAAACCATACAACGCATTTCCCTTTTGCCCAAAGGTTCAAAGACAACTTTTCTTTTCAAAACCTTACAACTTAACCACATGTTATTGATCAATACATAAACCAACCAAAACCCTAACTTTTCTCATGAGGTTTCTCACCAACTCATGGAAAACAAAAACAACAAAGCCTAGCATGCTTACTACACCCTCATGAACAACTTTCATGAAACAAGAATCAATTCCTAACATTTTCATCTCATGAACATAATCTAAAACTCATAACTCCAAGAGTTTTAACCAACCAAAATGAAAAGGAAAAGGGTGGTTACCTTAAGCAAGTGATTCTCTACAACTATTCCACAAAGCTCCCAAGCTTGAAATGGACACAAATGGTGAAGAATGGAAATTTGTGAAGTTGAGAAAGAAAGTAATGGAGTTCACGTGGAAGAGAGAAAGAAAATAGAGATTTGTGATGTTTTTCTAAGTGACCAAAGTCATCAAACCTCCTTACTATGACAAAGGCTCTTGATAGCCAATCCACCCTTGGATCAAAGTCAAAAGTCCAAGCTTAAACCCTAGCCATTGGATCAATTTGCTTTATGGATAATCACAAGATTTAATCCAATCTCCCATAACAAGTCACGTACTCAGCTCTCGCGCAACGCGACGAACGTAAATCGCAAAAACAGAAAACCTATGGAAAGAACGTCTACCGTTAACCATTTCCAAAACTTATCGCCGAATCTTTTTCCGCGACTGTAATTTTCTTCCACACCTTAGAAAATTATTCTCAGAACATAACCTCACTCACGCAGATATATAAAACTCCCATCTGAAACCTCACTTAAAACAGACGCAGTAAAATTTTACAACAAAGGGTAAAATCCTACTCGTTTTTCCAAAAACAAGAATAATCCAGAACTCGTTATTCTAAATCCACAGAAATTTCCTCATACTTAAAAGAGAATTACGGCCAAAAAGTCTGTGGCTTTCCAGCGCACGAGCACAAAACAGGCTCAATTTCAGCAAAATTCTATTACCGCGACAGTACTCACAAAAACACTTCACCAAAAACCCTAAAACTCGTAGCCATTACTAGAGTTCCTTAGAAAAACTGTACAGTGGAATCTTGGGTCTTACATTACTACCCTCCAAAAAGAAGTTTCGTCCTCGAAACTAAAAATAAGAGTAACAACTCAACGACTCATTACTAACACCAACACAATAAAATCCCACAGGATTAGGTGTAGCCACAAAGATGCTAACACCAGGTGAAGCCACACAGATGCTATCACCAACACACTGGAACAACCGTGCATATCGCAACTTTCTACATAGTCACACTGGTTTCAAACTCTAGACACAAGCTAGACATCACACAATGAGTTCACCACCCAAAATTTACTTTACCACGAAGGTTCAAACACTCTAGTTCCCCAAGGATCCTTGGTCAACATGACAAATTCACGAGGTCACCTTTTTCCGCCTCCGCGGCATAGCCCACTCCATTACTTTCACACGAAGTTGTGAGTGGCTACCCTCCAAAAAGAAACACTGAAGTTCTCTGTGCATCACCAAAGCTAGCAAAAACTAGTCAATTCCAATCAACACGACTCCGACTACTATCTACAAGAGATTAAGGATGATCAGTCCCTCAATTTGTCAATAGATAGTCGACAATCATGATGGTGGTTTAGACCATCTTTACCCAACTTAAACGATGCTTCATTCCTCTTATGCTCAATGTCCTCCGAGTCACAAGGGTTCCACAAATCTTTCGAGGTTTTTCTTAATGTTTCCCTCGATCTCTTACGATTACACGTCGAAATCGCAAGACACAACGCTCAAGACACGTAGCTTAAGCTATCATGCTTCCTTTCTTGAAGCACCCGTGGAGTATCATCCACTAGTAGTACCGTGCCACTACGGCAAGTACCACCCCAGCCATTACATTCCGAGCAAGTTATCTCCTCTTAGGAAGAACTTCACACCTTACCAATATCCATGAGTCCGCAACTCAATGAATACGCCGAAACCGCATGCTCACCCACGAGTCTCATTCCAAACACGACTTACATAAAACAATCCCAACCTCCAGTTGGTGATTACACTCCTCATAGTCTTGACACTTGCCAAACTATACCATCAACTTCTCTTGGACTCCTTTTATCCAAATCCCCAATTCCCCAGAATCGGCTTCTTATGCGTTCATATTACTTCCAAACGACACTTAGATAAATCTCGCGTGCCTTAAACAAAACGCTTATCCTCGTCGACTACCATCGTCGGCGCACATCCTCTTCACATCGTATTTCCATTCTAATTCTGAACTCTCTCTTGAGTTCCTTTTCTCTTGCAATTAAATCCTCTTTTACTCAAAAGAGTTGGTCACTCTGACCATTCTTAATTGCTTCGACATCACCACTCTCGTCGAGGTACCTACCTTCAAAATAGCTCTTAGGGTATTCCTCACATTACTATTGTCCAACCATCCTTGTTGACAACCTCCGAATCCCTTATACTTACTCAATACCGATTTCCATCAACTTGCCATTAGACAATTTCTTATCCTTCGTATTCCCACATACAACACACGCACCGTCATGACATCCATTCAGGTGGTGCTTTTGAACCCGTACTATACCCGCATAACCATGATTTCCCAACTAGGTGTGAGGCAATTCTTTCCGCAAATCCTCCATTAACATAAGCCACATCATCATGTGCTTTTCTCTTACTCATTCTCAGCGACTCTTTCCAAACGACTAACATTCCTTCGCGGTTAACCCGTCGATCTACTAGATCCCACACGCTTACCTCAACCCTTAAGGTATCCACTATTCGCATACTCGTTATCAACGACACTAGGTCCACTGACCCTTGACGTGTGACACGTACTCCCAACTTACCACTAACAGCGCAACATGCTATAGCTACTACTAAGTCCTTTACGTAGTAGAACATTCGAAACAGAATAAAAGCCACGACAAACAAACAAAACCCAAACAAACAGCATACATCCAAATATGCAAGAGTGGGTTGCCCCCAAACAATAATCAATGCAGTAAAGTGTTACCTGCAATCTGGCAATCCCGCTGTATGGCCTTACCAGTCTGACCGCTCACCCCAGTGTCCATACAGTAGACACGTCCTCTAGCCGCGGGTCGAGTTCCCTGCGTCACATTCGCCGACGACTCTGCCCTTGGGGTCTTGCAATCTCTAGCAAAATGACCCGGCCTCTGACAGTTGTAACAAACATTTCCTGGGCTCTTACAATCATTCACATAATGACCCTCTTGACCACATCTGCGGCACGTCAGCTTTCCTCCACTCTGATTTCCCCGAGTCCCTGTGTTCACAGAGCGAGTTGGTTCTTGATTATCTTGGGGACGGTTATAAGGCTTATTCCCCTGCCTCCTTTGATTCTGACTCGAACTCTGAGTCTGACCACTTGAATTACTAGGTCCTCCTGCACTAAAACCACCTTGGCGGTTCACCCGCTTGTTTCTCATATCCTCAACCTCTTGACACTTCTCAACCAGCACTTGAAAGTGTCGAATCCCTAACGGCACCACTGCGTCTTGCAGTTCATACTTCAAACCATCCTGGAAGCGACAACACATATAGGCCTCATCTATCCCGTCTCTAAAGAAACGGAAGTAACGGGATAGTGACTCAAACTTTTTGGCATAGGCTTCCACTTTCATGCCCCCCTGCCGCAGCTGCAGGAACTCCTCTCCGTACCTCTCCCTCGCAGTCTCGGGAAAGTACTTAGCTAAGAACCTCCTCTTGAAGTTCTCCCAATTTACCTCCTCATTACCATTTCCCATAAGGAGCCTGGTGTTCCCCCACCAATATTCAGAACTACCCTGTAACTGATAGGTAGCCAAGGTCACCTTTTCTTCTTCCGGGCAATGGATTGCCCCAAAGATCCTCTCCATCGCCTGGAGCCACAAATTCGCGGTATCAGGACCTCCCTCCCCACTAAACTTAGGAGGAGCCTGATGGTTGAAACTGGTGAGAAGTCTAGATCCAGCAGCAATGATCTCCCTCTCACGCTTCTCTACATCCCTCTGCGCCTTCGCATGGGTCTGGGCAGTCACAGCAACTGCCATCGTATTCATGGCATGAGCCATCTGATACATCTCGTTGTCATCTGCCCTAGGGGCCGCAGGTGCCCTTCTTGGAGACATCTTTTTCCTTCACATACCAATTCCTTTTGATTAGATCCTTAATCAAACAATTCTGAATCCTAACAGAATATCTCACTCCACGGATTACTAACCCATAACCCGACACATAACAAACACTAGAACTGTCACTACTCTAGCTATGTTCTAACCGACTCTGGATTAACGACTCAAGTATACACTTTCCCTTTGAAGATTTAAAGCCGTGCTCTGATACCAATTGTAACAACCCGTTTTTCAAAGGCCCGAAAAGGTATTACTTTTTTTTTTTGTACACATCAGAGTTACGCATAAAAGATTTCAAATGAGCCGGCATTCAAATATACAAAAGAACTCATTACCATAAGGTGCTTCGACAAGTAAAGTGTATTCCTGAATAATTACAATCCAAGTCCAAGTATTCGAATACTTACAACAAAACAAGTTAGAAAACCCTATGCTAACCAAAAAGCACGGTGCACAAAACACACCGGCGCATAGTCTAACTATACTAAGCTTCACCACGTGCTCACTATGGCCTAGAACAGCCACCGTCGTCACCACGACCTAACCCATCATCTGGGTGGGATGAGCCCGCAAATGAAAGAAAGGGTCACCACAAAATATATAGTATGTATATATATAACCGGTGCGAAAGATTGTACACATAACAATAATTCCACAAACACAAGAGAAAGCTCTTAACCACCAAAGCAATTCCCACCAACGGGTTTATATAAGCAATGCACACATAGCCTATAATGCAACCTCTACAATGCGTGGTACCAACCCTAGCTACCACAATGCATGAGTTCCGAAATCGTAGGTCCAACCCACTAACAATATCAATGAAAACCCCATAGCTCTCCCGATCACTACAAACCATTAGAGTGGGCTCTCCCGATCACCACACTCCTACCATAAGTATCAATAGAATCCCGTAGCTCTCCCGATCACTACAAAGATTAGAGTGGGCTCTCCCGATCACCACACTCCGTAGCTCTCCCGATCACTACGTATCGATCTCAACAAAAACCTCGTAGCTCTCCCGATCACTACAAACCAATAGGGTGGGCTCTCCCGATCACCACACCGGGTACGCAACTACGAAAATGCATGAGCATACGCTTCCCCATATATGCTAATGCAACGAATACATACCTCTCTAGCATATGTAAACCAAACATAACAACATACATACATTTCTCATCATATGTATTCCAAACACCTGTTCATACATATATTCTCATAATCATATGTAAACAGCGCAAGTATTGTAAACACTTTCTCATCACGAGAATACATAACACATACATGCCAAACACACAAACACGCATCACCGAAGATAACCAACAAACATGTTATAACTCAGTGAAAAGACAGAAATAAAGTGGAGCCTTTACCTCGGCAAGCTCCCGTCAACAACACACGCTCAAACAACACAACGCGCTTCCTAAAACAAGCAGCGTAACAATCAATACATTGTTCTCTAACCAATCGTATTGAAACTACACCAAAACCCCAAAAACCTAAAGGTTCCTAAGGAAAAATCCCTCTTTCGGATACCATACCAAAAACTACCGTATTGATCAACCACCATGAGTTATCTGTACTATTTTTAGGACCCAAAACAATTGTCAAAAGTCTTAAATAATTTGAAATGCAAAATGGCCGTTTTCTTGCGTTACAAGTTACGCACTTTCCGAGTACCCGAAAAACTCGTTTCCAATCCCCGCCACTTCCATAAATTAATAAAAAGGGATTAGAAAGTTAAAAACCAAGTTTAGAGATCAGAATCCAAAATTTCAACTCCCAGAGCTCGCCCTGGCGAGTTGGTGGCTAGTGAAGGCAGTGAGGACTGGTCTAGCTCGCTCTGGAGCTCGCCCTGGCGTGTTGTCATGACCTGTGACACTCGCCCCAGCGAGTTAACACTCGCCCAGCGAGTTGCACCTGTCATGACAGCAAAAGACAGCAACTCACACCACCTTTTTCCCCAACCAAACCTAGTTTGATTCTATTAGTTCCCAACATCTTTTCAAGGCACAAAAGCAAACCATTTTCATAAGCAAGCAACACATCTCCGAAAGCATGTTGGTTGCTTCGAGTGCAAGTTATTTGATTTTCATTTCCAAAATCAAAACCAAACCCAAGCACAAGTTTTATTACGGGCCTTAACCGACTTGAAATCATTTTCAAACATGTTTTCTAGGCGAAAAACAACACCACATGTCACAAGAGTTTTAAACCACTTGGACCCCAAAATACCACACAAAACACTTAGTAAATATTTTCATAAACTCCAAAATATTTTTCATCGGATTTTCTAAAACAAAACCATACAACGCATTTCCCTTTTGCCCAAAGGTTCAAAGACAACTTTTCTTTTCAAAACCTTACAACTTAACCACATGTTATTGATCAATACATAAACCAACCAAAACCCTAACTTTTCTCATGAGGTTTCTCACCAACTCATGGAAAACAAAAACAACAAAGCCTAGCATGCTTACTACACCCTCATGAACAACTTTCATGAAACAAGAATCAATTCCTAACATTTTCATCTCATGAACATAATCTAAAACTCATAACTCCAAGAGTTTTAACCAACCAAAATGAAAAGGAAAAGGGTGGTTACCTTAAGCAAGTGATTCTCTACAACTATTCCACAAAGCTCCCAAGCTTGAAATGGACACAAATGGTGAAGAATGGAAATTTGTGAAGTTGAGAAAGAAAGTAATGGAGTTCACGTGGAAGAGAGAAAGAAAAGAGAGATTTGTGATGTTTTTCTAAGTGACCAAAGTCATCAAACCTCCTTACTATGACAAAGGCTCTTGATAGCCAATCCACCCTTGGATCAAAGTCAAAAGTCCAAGCTTAAACCCTAGCCATTGGATCAATATGCTTTATGGATAATCACAAGATTTAATCCAATCTCCCATAACAAGTCACGTACTCAGCTCTCGCGCAACGCGACGAACGTAAATCGCAAAAACAGAAAACCTACGGAAAGAACGTCTATCGTTAACCATTTCCAAAACTTATCGCCGAATCTTTTTCCGCGACTGTAATTTTCTTCCACACCTTAGAAAATTATTCTCAGAACATAACCTCACTCACACAGATATATAAAACTCCCATCCGAAACCTCACTTAAAACAGACGCAGTAAAATTTTACAACAACGGGTAAAATCCTACTCGTTTTACCAAAAACAAGAATAATCCAAAACTCGTTATTCTAAATCCACAGAAATTTCCTCATACTTAAAAGAGAATTACGACCCAAAAGTCTGTGGCTTTCCAGCGCACGAGCTCAAAACAGGCTCAATTTCAGCAAAATTCTATTACCGCGACAGTACTCACAAAAACACTTCACCAAAAACCCTAAAACTCGTAGCCATTACTAGAGTTCCTTAGAAAAACTGTACAGTGGAATCTTGGGTCTTACAGTAATCTGGTCGGATAAGCGGGATCGCCCATAGAATTGATATTAGGTTTTTAACTTAATATGGTCTGGAAGTAGTAGTCGAAATTCCGGTAGAAAGTCACAGATGTGCAGCGTGATGTGGTGCACGTTAGGGTTATGATGTACGATGTGGTGCCTAATGTGCCAACATCATAGACATGCCAGTGACTTGATGAACAAGGTAAATAAAGTGTAGAAGATAAATAACACAATCAGTTTATTAACCCAGTTCAGCGCAACTCGCAACCTACTCTGGGGATACCAATCCAGGAATGAATCCACTATGATAGTTCCAATTCAAAGCTAAACAGTCCCAGTTTACAACTTATCACTTAGACACTACCCGTGCTAATTCTACCTTGCTCCTCACAAGATATGACAACCCCTAGTCACTTCCTAGTAATCCTACCTTGCTCCTCACAAGGACCTTGCTCCTCACAAGGATTTTAACCTGCCTTGCTCCTCGCAAGGACTTTACCTTGCTCCTCACAAGGACCTTGCTCCTCACAAGGATTTTTACAAACTCATTGATGGAGACGCACTCCTAACCTAAAGAACCAACTCATGCTTCAAAGCTTTGAGTGATTCAAAGTTCAAATCTTGTTTCAAATTAGAACCAAGAAAAGAACAGCTCTGTGCTTAAAAGCTTAAGAGCTAAATACAACCCTAGTTCAAGTCTCAATGGAAACAAGAAACAAAAGGGACAAAGACTCGAAATCCTAAAGACTAGATTTATGAATATTGATTTCGGTGAATAAAACAAGTCTTCAACCTTCCTTTATATAGAACGAGATCTGGTAGCTGGCCATCGTATTCTTCAAGTAACAAACTCAATCTTTTAACAAAAGATATGTTTGTTTTAAATCTTTTTGAATCTTCTAGTAACAAAACGGCCTTTTTAAATCTTTTCTGAATCTTTTTCAATCTTTCAGCTCGTTCCTTGGCGCGCAAGCTAGCGTGGATGTGTTTGTTTCAAAACAAATCTTTTTCAAAAGATCACACGCAAATAATGAAAGTGCGTCATTTTTGGGCATTCAGTCCAGGTACCACATGTGGGCACATCAGTCACCACATCTGGTCCAAAGGCTTATTTTAACAAATGAAGCCAACCCTAAAATACACTCAACCTATCAGGTTGAAAACACTAACAATCTCCCCCTTTGGCAAATTGTGGCTAAAATAACCTTTGGAATCAGCCAACTAGACTTTGGAGAGAATCATTAGAACATCAGAGGCGTTGCAGCAGCGGAATCTTGCCTCACATCTTCTGAGAGAATAAAACTCCCAACATACAAGCATGGTGATGAATCATGCACACAGTAAAGAGGGGAAGTGTCTTCAGCAGGTTCAGTAAAATACTTTACTCCCCCTAAATTCAAGCACCGTCTTCAGCAGTCTTCAAAGGATCAGTCTTCATTCGTCTGGTCTTCAAAGTCTTCAAAGTTTGTGCAGAATACAAGCACATTTTTACGATGTGCACACATCTGGCATCACATCATGTACCAGAGCACATGTAGCACATGTATTGCATCAGAAAGAGTAATCAAAAAGTACTGGGCCGGTAATTGTGCAATTTACAGAGTAGATGGATTTATAGACAAATGTTCTAAGCACCACACATAATTAAGGTCTTCAGAGAGAGATGCTTTGTAACACCCCAATTTTCAAAGGCTAAAAGGGGCATTTTTTTTTTTTTAAAAACAAAACAGAGCGCGCATACAAATTGTGACGAGCCGGCATTAACCATACAAAAGAACTGAATATATATTAGTACAACCCAATCATCGGCATAGTACTAATCATACATAAAGGTGCTTCAGAAAAGCAAAGTGTGTACCTGAATATTTACAAACCAAAGGACAACAGTCTACACCAAATTATAAATACTCAGAATACAGTCATCCAAAAGAGTCAGAATACTACGCCTAACCAAAAGCACGGTGTACAAGACACACCGGCACACAACCAAACTAGGTCCACCACGCCACTCGATCACTGAGGGCCCAAGAAGCCACCGTCGTCCTCACGACCAACGGTATCAGACGGCAGTCCATCGTCTAGGGTGGGAGGAGCCCGTTCATGTATTATGGTAAGGGTCACCACAAAATATATGCATATATATATATAACCGGCGCGAGAGATATACACATACCAAACATACACAAACCAACAGAGAAAGCTCTATAAACACATAGACAATCTCCCACCAACGGGTTCATATAAGCAATGCACCCATAGCCTATAATGCAACCTCCACAATGCGTGGTACTAACCCTAACTACCACAATGAATGAGTTCCGGAACTGTAGGTCCAACCCCTACTAAAACACCAACGAAATCACAAGGTTAAGGTGGATCCACTCCCGCAATCACATCCCATGGTCCACTCCCGCAACCATGTATCGAACTCAACAAAATCACAAAGGATTAAGGTGGATCCACTCCCGCAATCACACCACATGGTCCACTCCCGCAACCATGTATTGAACTCAATAAAACCCTATAAGAATCAAGTGGGTCCACTCCCGCAACCACACCTCGTAGTCCACTCCCGCCACTACGCACTAACAATCCATGAGCATACGATTCCCCATGTATACTAATGCAACAAATACATACCTCCCTAGCATATGTAAACCATCCCAACAACATACATACATATCCAATCATATGTAACAAACGACAACAAACATACATACATTTCCAATCATATGTATTCACCCACATGTACATACATCTCCAATCATATGTAAAACAACGCACGTATTGTAAACACTTTCTCATCACGAGAATACATAACACATACATGCCAAACACACAAACACGCATCACCGAAAATAACCAACAAACATGTTATAACTCAGTGAAAAGACAGAAATAAAGTGATGCCCTTACCTCGGCAAGCTTCCGTTAACTTTTCTCACGAAATTCTACAATTCACGCTACCTAAAATATAAGCAGCGTAATATCAATAAAATACTCTCAACGTATCCTATCGAAACGAAACTCATTCTCTAAGTTCTAGAGAGGCTTAAGGTACTTTCTAACACTCTCGGATAGTGATTTCGAGTCCTCCCCATAGCGATTAAAATTTTCCAAAGTTAATTGCACTATTTCTCGCTACGCGAAAATATTTTCGTTTCAAAACAAACTAAGAAACACTTTGATTCCTAATTCCAAGGCAATCAATTTTCACATACTAAAACCATTTGTAAACAACCCAAAAACTCTTTGAAAATTTTCACAAAAATAAAAGTTTACTTGCGCCACAAGTTACAACTTGAAACAACCATAACTCATTCAATTTTTATCGGATTGAGACGAGTCATACGCCAAATTCATCAGCTCGAAAAGGCGGATTGAATGGTTAACTTTCTAGGAAAAAATACAACTTTTAAAATGGACGAAAATGCCCTTCAGATTTCGGCCAGCACCTATAATTTTCTCAAAACCATTTCTTTCAAAAGCTAACTTGGTTAAAGCACTTATAAAATTTCTAATTTCACATAAACCAACTCAATTTGGTTTGGTTCCACACTTAAAAACTTTTTCCAAAACCCTAACTTCATAAATCATAAAAATTCGGGGCTTTTGATTCCTTACATTTTCTTTCAAAAATTGTTACACCAAAACAATTTGTAAAGACTTTAATTGCAAGAAAATCATAAAAGAATTTCATTTCCAAACACTTTCAAAAATCACCAACTTTCTAAAATGCTCACAATCAAAATTTCTTTTTAGATCTATCATCACAAAAGCTCATCCAACAATATTAACAAAAGAAAAACCAAAACTTAACACAAATCTTTTTGAACATAAAATCAAACAATTCGAATCATAATTTTTCTCATGGATTTATCACTAACTATCATGGATCTACAATATTCATAAAGGAAATAACCAAGAAAAAATGGAAATCAAAACCCCACCACACATGTAGTATTTTCGGCCAAGAGAAAAAAAATAAGGGAAGGATTTCTACCTCATGTAGTAGCTATACTTCAAGATGATGATGATCCATTAGGAAACCAAGATCCAAGCCTAAACTCCCATGAGTTCTACACTTAGTGAATTATTTGGAAATGTAATAATGAGAGGGAGGAAAAGCTACGGCCAAGAGGGAAAGGAAAGGAAGGAAGTCTCATGACTTTTCTATTTATAAAACTCTCCATTAATTCTAAGCCCTTGGATTGCATAGTAAAAGTTTCTAAGATTCAATCCCAACCTTTGGTCAATCTTGGTCACCAAGCAACTTAAATAAAATATCTAGATATTTAGTTGAGCTTGCCAACTTATCTCGCTCAGTCCCCACGTTCGCTCTTAAACGAGTCGTACCTCGCTAATGGACGAAAATCGCAAAAATAGAAAAACTACGGAATAAACGTCCGTCGTAAACCGCTTCTAAAAATTATCGCTAAAACTTTTTCCTCGACTGTGATTTTCTTCCTCACCCTCGAAAAATAATCTGAAGATATATCCTAACTCACGCCGATATATAAAACTCCCATCTAAATTTCTACGGAATTCAAAAACCGTAAAAATTCCTAACAGCGGGTAAGATTCCTACTCGTTTTTTCAAAAACAAGAGAAAACCAAAACTCGCATTCCTTACTTCACAGAAATCTTCTCATACTTAAAAGAGGACTACGACCCAAAAGTCTGTGCCTTTCCAGCGCACGAGCACAAAACAGGCTCAATTTCAGCAAAATTCTATTACCGCGACAGTACTCACAAAAACACTTCACCAAAAACCCTAAAACTCGTAGCCATTACTAGAGTTCCTTAGAAAAACTGTACAGTGGAATCTTGGGTCTTACATGCTTCAGTAGTCTTCAACTTCACCAGTAATTGTCTTCACATAATCCATATAGTCTAGCAATCCATAACCTTGTAGTAGCGGAAGTATTTAATCAGAGTGATCAAGGTTTCCATGGTTGCTATATGTGCATTCATAGTTAAGCATGTACAAGTTACCCATATTTCTATGACTGTAACTAAGTCACCCATATTGCTATGACTGTGACTCGAATCACCCATATTTCTATGATTATGATTATGATCATGCCCTATGCTACAAGTTAATGCTTTTGAGTTGATTTTGCACATATTCTACTCTTCCTATACCAGATATACCAAAAGGTCATTCTTTGACCTTGCGTTCAGTAATGCTCTTGCAGATAGCATAATTTGTAATCTTCAGCTTTGGATAGGATTCTTCACTTCTTCTCAGAGGCTCCAATGTGGACCACATTGAGCTCTACATCCGGATCTTCTACATAGTTCTTCATCACAGTATGAAAGGTGGAATAGTCTTGATGTATGAAACTGAGAAACACATGTGATGACTGCCTTTGGATAGCGTGCATAATCAAACAGAGGTAATAGGCAGGTATCCGTTGCACGCTTCAATAGCACAAGTTGCTATTGATCATCAAGAAGGCAAATACCAAGTTTGCCCCTCAATATCTCAAACTTACTTGCATCTAAGGCCTTTGTGAAAATGTCAGCCAGTTGATTGTCTGTGGCTACATGCTCTAAGGTTACAACCTTGTCTTCCACTAGATCCCTAATTAAATGGTGACGAATATCAATGTGCTTAGTCCTACTATGTTAGATAGGATTCTTGGAGATATTTATAGCACTCATATTGTCACAGTATAATGTGAGCACATCTTGCTCCACATTGTACTCACTCAGCATCTGCTTCATCCAAAGCAATTGTGAACAACTGCTTCCTGCTGAGGTACTCTTCCTGTCATCGGCACTGCCTGCCAAATCAGCATCACAATAGCCTATCAACCTTGAGTCTTCAGTTTGGAAGACTGTTGTGACCACATAAGCTTCCACATTATGAACTTTAGATGTCACCTGTTGTTGAAAGATTGGATATGACTTCTGGATTTGCTTGTTAATCTGATCTTCACCACATATATCTCCTTCTTCAATAGTGAGCTTTGGTAGCCTTCTAATTGCTTCTTTAGAAACAAGTTTCTTCATTCCCTTTAGTTGCAGATGCCCACGTCTTTGGTGCCATAGTCTTGTTTCATCTTCTTGACTGATAAGACATGTGGTAGAATGAGTTGTTTCTTGAGGAACCCATAAGTAGCAGTTGTCTTTTGATCTGGCTCCTTTCATTAGTAACTCACCTTTTTCATTAGTGACTAGACACTCATCCTTTGAGTAATTAACTTTAAGCCCTTGATCACATAGTTGGCTTATGCTGATTAAATTTGTTTTCAGTCCTTTGACAAGCAGAACATTGTCAAGCTCAGGCAAACCATTGTTGATTAGTTTCCCAATTCCCTTGATTTGTCCTTTAGCACCATCACCAAAGGTCACATAACTTGAAGTATATGACTTGATGTCTATCAGAAACCTTTCTTCACCTGTCATGTGTTTGGAACAACCACTATCAAAGTACCAATCTTCTTTGGATGAGGTTCTGAAGGATGTATGAGCTATGTGAGCAGCTACTTTGGCTTTTGGCTTCCACTCTTTCTTGGTTCTGGCCATTCTATGATATGCTCTAGGTTGAGGCTTCTTCTTTGGATAACCATAGAGCTTTTAGCAGAAGGATTTGATATGGCCATACTTACCACAATAGTGACACTTCAAAGAAGTGGATCTTCTTTTGTTCACAGGTTTCTGATGTGGTGCAGGATGTGGCAACATCTTGAGGTCAGATCTGTTTTGAGCAGGAACAAAGTTTGATTCCAGGGTTTCATTGTTATAAATTACCTCACACCCTACTCCAGTTGGATCATTAGCATGATTTCTGATGCTGAGAATCTCATTAAGCTTCTTTGTTCCTGTGCCAAGCATCCTAACAAACTTGGTCATGATTTCTAAATTAGAAGTTACTTGCTTGACTTCATCTTCAAGGTTGGTTATTTTTGCTTGCAACTTCTGTTCTTGCATTTTGAGTTGATCAATGATAGCCTTTTGTTCTTCAGCTATTGATTTTTCTGACTTGAGTTGATTAATGACAATCTCTTGCTCTACATTTGTTCTGCATATTTTCTCACTTCTGATGCACAGCTCTTTGTATGCTGAGGCTAGTTCCTTATAAGTGAGATCTTCATCACATGAGTCATTATCAGAATCGCACACACCAGTCATGGCACTCACATGATTTGCAGCTACATTGTCTGCCTCATTGTCAGAATTATCTTCATCTGACCAAGTTACTGCTAGACCCTTCTTCTGTTTCTTCAAGTATGTGGCACATTCAGTTCTGACATGACCATAGCCCCCACATTCAAAGCATTGAACACCCTTGTCTTCTTCTTCTGTCTTGGATTTTGCTGAGGTGTTCCCTTGTTTGCTGATGTTGGGCTGGATGTGCTGCACATTCCTCCTTGGTCTTCTATCCACTCTCTTCAGAATTTTGTTAAATTGTTTTCCAAGCAGCACTATTTCTTCTGAGAGATCTTCTCTGGTGTCAAGGCCGTCATCAGCTTCCTCAGTGTTGGAGGTAAAGGCTATGTTTTTTCCTTTCTTCTCAACTTTTTCACTGAAGTTCATCTCAAAGGTTTGAAGAGAGCCTACTACTTCTTCTACTTTCATGCTTGCAATATCTTGAGCTTCTTCAATAGCTGTGACCTTCATGTCAAACCTTTTTGGCAAAGATCTGAGGATTTTTCTTACCAACTTCTCATCAGATAGCCTTTCTCCCAAGGAATCAAAGGAGTTTGCTAGGTCAAGAACACTCATATGAAAGTCATAGATGGTCTCTTCTTCTTTCATTCTGAGATTTTCAAATTTTGAGTGGAGAAGTTGAAGTCTTGAGCTTTTTACCTTGGGGGTCCCTTCATGGGTTGTCTTGAGTATCTCCCAAGCATCTTTGGCAACAGTACATTGTTTGATGAGCCTGAACATGTTCTTGTCAACTCCATTGAATAATGCATTTAAAGCTTTATTGTTGCCAAGAGCTAGCGTATCTTCTGCTGGAGTCCGATCTTCTTCTGGTTTGAGCTCTTCAGTATCAATTCCATTAGCATCCTTGACTTTGGGATGGTCCCAACCTCTTAGCACTGCTTTCCAAGTTCTACTATCAGTGGATTTCAAGGAAGCTGCCATGCGTGACTTCCAATAGTCATAGTTAGTGCCATCCAAAAGAGGTGGTTTGTTGACCAAAGTTCCATCCTTGTCCATGTTTCCAGAAAGTATCTTCCCTGGAGCTCACCCTAAAACACAACAGGGTGCCTGCTCTGATGCCAATTGAAATTCCGGTAGCAAGTCACAGATGTGCAGCGTGATATGGTGCACGTTAGGGTTATGATGTACGATGTGCTGCCTAATGTGCCAACATCATAGACATGTCAGTGACTTGATGAACAAGGTAAATAAAGTGCAGAAGATAAATAACACAATGAGTTTGTTAACCCAGTTCAGCGCAACTCGCAACCTACTCTGGGGGATACCAATCCAGGAATGAATCCACTATGATAGTTCCAATTCAAAGCTAAACAGTCCCAGTTTACAACTTATCACTTAGACACTACCCGTGCTAATTCTACCTTGCTCCTCACAAGATATGACAACCCCTAGTCACTTCCTAGCAATCCTACCTTGCTCCTCACAAGGACCTTGCTCCTCACAAGGATTTTAACCTCGCAAGGACTTTACCTTGCTCCTCACAAGGATTTTTACAAACTCAATGATGGAGACGCACTCCTAACCTAAAGAACCAACTCGTGCTTCAAAGCTTTGAGTGATTCAAAGTTCAAATCTTGTTTCAAATTAGAACCAAGAAAAGAACAGCTCTGTGCTTAAAAGCTTAAGAGCTAAATACAACCCTAGTTCAAGTCTCAATGGAAACAAGAAACAAAAGGGACAAAGACTCGAAATCCTAAAGACTAGATTTATGAATATTGATTTCGGTGAATAAAACAAGTCTTCAGCCTTCCTTTATATAGAACGAGATCTGGTAGCTGGCCATCGTATTCTTCAAGTAACAAACTCAATCTTTTAACAAAAGATATGTTTGTTTTAAATCTTTTTGAATCTTCTAGTAACAAAACGGCCTTTTTAAATCTTTTCTGAATCTTTTTCAATCTTTCAGCTCGTTCCTTGGCGCGCAAGCTAGCGTGGATGTGTTTGTTTCAAAACAAATCTTTTTCAAAAGATCACACGCAAATAATGAAAGCGCGTCATTTTAGGGCATTCAGTCCAGGTACCACATGTGGGCACATCAGTCACCACATCTGGTCCAAAGGCTTATTTTAACAAATGAAGCCAACCCTAAAATACACTCAACCTATCAGGTTGAAAACACTAACAGTAGAAAATAATGCTAGGTGTATAGAGACGGTAACGTCCTGAACTAGTCGTGAATGAGCGGTTAGAGGAGGAATCATGAACTAGGTGTGAACTGAGCACTTAGATGATGAATAGCCCGATACTAGGATGTAGAGGTTAATTGGTGAAGATAATAATGCATGTTTATAAACAACTCACTTAGTAATTAGGGTATGTGACACATTGAGGTTAGGCTCCCGTAGTTACCTTAGTTATGAACGTAGGAAACTTTAATAGACATAGTGTAACAGTAAGGTGTTACTACAACAAGGAAAAGTCACCGCCGAACATTAATCTGAATAACTATGTTATACACCGGACATGCCAAATATGAAGAAGGGAAGGAGTCCAACCACCATACATACCCTCTATATTTCTTGAATCTATATTTATACATTCTGCTATTTATTTTATCGCAAGCATTACGCTACTTTTTATAAAACCTTTTTCCAAAAACCCAAAGCGAATACATACTATCCGAACTTAAATAACGCTAGTGAAGCTTCGGCACGATCCCTGTGGATTCGAACTCATTTTAGACACCTAGAGTGTGAATTTTTCCTCGACGACAGACTGGTGAACTTGTCAGGCCGTAGTCAAGTTTTTGGCGCCGTTGCCGGGGATTGTGTTTACAAAGCATTACTAGATTTATTTAAGTTTGTCAAAAAAATTAAAAAAATACAAAAAAATTAAAAAATCAAAAAAATCTTGTTGATGATTGTGGATTTTTATCTGTGAAAGTTCTGGCTAAGGATAAGTCTTGATATTTAAGCGATCCGTTGTGATCCACCTCACTTACCTGGGAATTTTCATGGTGACAAAGACACATGAAACAAACCAAAAATAGTTTTACCATTTAATTTTCCAGTGTTACTAAAGGTATTCATTTGTTGTGCTTGATAGCAGGTATCTTGGAGTTTGAGTACGACCCTGAACCAGAAAGAACGCTTTGGAAAAGAAGGTAAGCACAAAGGCTTGCAGAATCCAGTAGTCTCAAAACAGAAGAAGAGCCTACCACCAAAGCCATGGGGGACGAGCAAAGAGTTACAATGGGAGATTACTGCAAGAGGACTGACACAGATCAGATCTCACTAGGATTCCAGCCGGCGAATCCAGCTAACTTTGATATTAAGGGTAATGTTCTTACAGGTTTGCGGGAGAACCAGTTCGATGGACGTGCCAACAATGATCATTGGGATCATCTCGCAAAGTTTTCAGAGACATGTCAGATCCAGAAGGTGCCGGAAAATGTTACTGATGACCAGAAGAAGCTGCGTTTGTTTGCTTTTTCTCTCACAGGTCCAGCTAAAGATTGGCTTCAATGCTTGCCAAGGGGAACGATTGCAACATGGAAGGAGCTTGAAGACAAGTTCTTGGAAAGATTCTTCACACACACACTATTCTAGAAAAGGAAGTCTGAGATTCTATGTTTCAAACAGCATGAATCTGAAACGTTGTGCGAGGCTTATGAACGTTTCAAGATGCTTATGAGAAGGTGTCCGAACCACAACATTAGTGCTATGGAGAAGATGCAACTATTCACTGCTGGTATGAAAATGCAACATCGGATGATACTAGATGCCTCAGCTGGTGGGTCCATCAAAGTAAAGACCTATGCAGAGACTAAGGATCTGGTTGAGCAGATGTGCCAGAATGAGTACAACATGAGCCATGATAGAGCTGAAAAGACTCCTGGAATTCTTAAGGTGGACGAGGAGATTGCCTACAAAGTAGAGATCGAGTTACTAAGGAGGCAACTTGCTGATAAGGAGAAAGTTGTGAAGGAAGCCAGTATTAAACAGGTGGAGGGAGTTTGCGACTTCTGCCTAGAAGATCACCCTAATGGGCATTGTTTGCCAGGAGGAAGCGAGGAGCAGGTAAATTACATGGGGAACAACTACAACCCAGGTTGGAGCAAGCACCCAAATTTACGTTGGGACCAAACAGGGAACCAGGCTCAAGCTGCACCTCAACCAAGAAAGCCATCTCCTTTGGAAGAGTTACTCAATAAGTTTGCTAGCATGAGCAAAACTAACTTTGAAAACATCCAGACTACAGTAGCCAACTAGGGGGCGACGATAAAAAGTCTTGAAACCCAGATTGGCCAACTCTCAAAACTGGTAAGCACTCATGTTTCTAAAGATATTGCAGGTAATACGGTGGACAATCCAAAGGAGGAATGCAAAGTGCTAAAGGATATGAAATCAGAGCACGAACAGAAAGAAGAACAAATTAAAGGCTACGAAGAGTGGTACAAGCTGTTCGATATGACATTAGACGAAGCCTATGATGAGTTCATGAGAGAACTGAAAGAATATAGAGAAAGCCGAGCACGATTGCCAGGCAAAAAGACAGATTCTGGAAGCGTCACCATACTCTGTCAGATTGAGGAAGCAGAAGTCCGAGCATTATGTGATGTGGGTTCAAGTGTGAACGTAATGCCATTATCTCTGGCAGACAAGTTAAAACTCACAACAACAACTGCAGGTACAACACGTGAACTCGTGTTAGCAAAACAGACAACCATTCACTCAACAGGTACAGTAGAAGATGTCTTGGTGAAAGTCGGAGACCTGGTATTTCCAGCAGACTTCATGATCCTGGATATCCTAGAAGATGAAGAACACCCTATTATTCTTGGAAGACCATTCTTAGCAACCAGCAGGGCACTCATTGATGTGGAGTCCGCTGAGTTGACTCTAAGGAGTGGAGAGGAGGAAAGAACTATCAAAACTTCCAAAACAAAGAGGGAAGTGTGCTTCATGCTAGAGTGGAAGGATAGAGAAGCTACACCACCGACTCCAGGAGTACAGGTAAAGATAGAGATAGAGGAGATGGAGAATGAAATGGTGCAGCTAGAAATAGAGACAGCTCAGGAAGAGGAGGTACCCGAAGAACTAACTAACCAATTGAAGAAGCTACCTATGGAAGTGGACATCCGAGCAACATGGGTCAAAGCATGGGGTAGAAACCGAAAAGTGGCCAGAAGATCTAAGTTTGGGGTTAATACGCCACCTCTGAAGAAGCCTGCTGCTGAGAGAAAAGAGGAAAGAAAGAAAAACAACTGGGTCAATGCACCAAAAGAACAAAAGAAGGAACATCCACCAAGAAGCAAGGGGAAGTCCATCATGAAAACAGTACCTTCAGAAGATGATGAACGACTCTGCTTTGCCACCTTCAAAGAAAAACAGAACCCAGAGAAGTATGAAAGAAGCAACAAGAAAGAGGGAGGAGCTAAGGCGAAAGCTCCTACAGAAGAGAGAGACATGCGAACCTATCCTCTGTAATGGAGGAAATGCCTCAAGCTAATGAGAGGCTAAACAAGCGCTGCTTGGGAGGCAACCCAAGGATGAGTAATTTTAATTTCAGTATTTTCATTTCAGTAATTTCAATTCAGTTTTT
Organism: Trifolium repens; assembly: GCA_030408175.1. Classification (NCBI taxonomy): domain Eukaryota; kingdom Viridiplantae; phylum Streptophyta; class Magnoliopsida; order Fabales; family Fabaceae; genus Trifolium; species Trifolium repens. Next base: position 30,147,806 of record CP125845.1, on the reverse strand, counting down.
CAATTTAATAAATCTGTAACAGCCCTTATTCAAACTTACAAAAAATTAAATAAGTGTTTGCTGTTTATTATCTAGTGCATGATAAACTGTTATAGGTAAGATTGCGGCAAAGTAAGTTATAAATGTTGATGAACCGAATTCCACGCCTTCATACAGAAAACCAAAGGTGATTGCTCCGAAGTGCGAAGTTCGGGAGACAGAGAGACGAGTAATGAAGCTGGTGTCTGTGAGACAAGTGTTCAACTTTCAGATACCTAAGCCATGTGAGGATTTGAGCCAAATATTTTCAAACGGTATTACCACTTTCTTTCGATCTACTATGAGAGTACCGTGTACTTGTTTATTTTCTAGAACTTGCTCTAATTCTCTACTGACTGATTAATTTGATATTATATGCATTGAGGCAATTGTTTGTTATAACCCAGAGCCGTTTCAAGCCACCTTTATTTTATTATATCCTTTGCTAGCCAATTTTGAGCCGTAAAAAAAATTATCCCTTTTTGTTTTGGTGACAAACCACGTTACAAGCCTATAGACCAGAAAAATAATAAATTACCCTCTTTGGAGTTAAGGTAATAGTTCTCAAAGTCTTGGCAACAAAATAAGTTTGGGGTTGCTCATGGAACTAGCAACGTTTAAGTTTGGGGTGGGTATACAGAGAACTATCACTACAAAAAGAAAAGAAAAAATGAAAAGAGACGGGAAAACATCAATAATTCCCTAAAAAAATAGTCTCTTAAAAAAAATGAATGAAAAAGAAAAATGAAAAGAGCCAAAGGGCAAAGAAAGAGCCAAAGGGCAAAAATAGTGATAGAAAAGAACCATACAAAGACACATCCGGTTCTTAATCTCCGATACCAACACAAAAAAGGCACCCTAAGGAACAAAGGTTGCGTACACAAAAAGGAACAACAAAGTAGAATTTAACTCCAATGTTTAGCCTACTATTCCCAAAAATGTCCTACCTTGACCTAAGCCACGTTATAACCCTGAAAAGACCTCCAAAAATGCATGTATATTAAATTTTGACTGGTTGCTTAGAATTCTTGCAAGCCTATGGTAAAATGGCAGGTTGTACGATGATTGAGAGATAACCCTTTCAATTATGAGCGAAAAACACAAATGTGAGAGAGAGAAAAAGTTGAACATGGACTCTTGCGGGCATATGTCGGATTTGCTACTATTGACGTCCCCTGAGCCTAGCAGGACTGAGCATGATCGCTGCGGTAAGAAATCAGCGGTACCATTGCTGAAATATAAAGCAAGGTTGTGAAATTCCTATCATCTTTATTTATCTCTTATTTTTCTAACGATCTTGTCTGACAGCATGTTACTTGAGGACAAGCAACAATTTAAGTTTGGGGTTGTGATGACAGGAATTTCTATGGTATTTTTAGTATTAGTATTAGTAGTAAAATGACCAAGACAGGCCCAAATACGAAGGAAAATCTACAAAAGCAGGAAAAAACATCAAGACAAGGTCCAAGATGCCAAAAGACAAGAAAAAGCCCAAAAAGTGAAGAAATTGAGCATTCCATCGCAGCACGATGACTTTCATCGTGCCACGATGGAAGCTGCTTGTTTTCCAAGAAAACAGAAGAATAAAATCTGAAGAAAATCTGTTCATCGCAGCACAATGGAGTATATCGCAGCACGATGCAGTAACTTGGCGCCCAAGCTGATGAAATGCACAGGACCAGTTATAAAATTGAACTGAATCTTCACATCGTACTGCGATGGATGAATCGCAGCACGATGCCTTGCTGAGGCCCATTACGAAAACTATAAATAGAGCCTCCCATTCATTGTTAAAAGCATTCAGAAATAGTAGAACACTCTCTACTATTGTAGCGGGCTGGAAAATTTCCATAATAACAATGAAGTCGCCATTGACGTTTATTTATCTCGGAAGAGGAAAGGGAAATAACACGAAAACCTTTATTAACATGGTCGAAGAACCATGGCGGGTTCGGGAGTTGGTTATGCGAGAGGAAGGTATTAGCACCCCTCGCATCCATCGTACTCGATGGGAACCATTTAGGTGGTTTAAGGTTCGTCTGCGTAGGTCCGGATTAAATTGCTCTATCGCTGGCTAGTTTCTACTTCGTTTCCAATTAAAACAAAAGAAGTTTTTTTATTATTTGAGTTTGACGGTTGTAGGAGCCCGCTCCTACGTATTCCCTGGTGCAATGGGAAATTCAAAACTCACGTAGTTCTGATAAAAAAAGTTTGTGTGGTTGGTTGATTTTAGTGGGTAACGTTTATTTCGTATTCCGCTGATACAACGACGCTTGTATGTTCTAAAAAGAAGCTTAAGCTGTGTATGTGCCAGAGGAGTAGATAAAACGTGTATCCATTGTAAAAAGAGTTGAATAGCGGATGTTGCTTATTTCGCATTCCACTGATACAACGATGCTTGTATGCTCTAAAGAGATGCTTAAGCTCGTATGTGTCAGAGGAATGAATAAAGCGTATATCCATGTTTTCTGAAAGAAAAAAAAGGTTTAAGTGTGTGGGGTTAATTTTAACGCTTGTTTTAGAATGAGAGTAGCTCGAGTAAACTAGTCAACTGACCGGCTACCAAGACAACTCAGGGAAGAAAGAAGCAACTGCCAAATTCTCCCTTTTTTATCCTTTGTTTATTGCAAAAGTCTTTTTAGTTTGATTAAGAAAATGGTCCAAAAGGAAAAGCAAGAGAGATAAGGAGTGCACCACATTACAACAATAATAATTGAAATAATAAGATGACAATTAATTTAAGTATGCATGAGCGCGAATAATTAATTAAATATGCGTGAATTAATATGACATAATTAAGTAATGCATGAATGCAACAAGCATGAATAGATATGATGCACAATTAAATAAAATGCATAAGCTAAAGTAGCGGACAATGAATTAAATAACAAAAACATGCTAAATTAAATCAAAGTAAATGAGATGAATTAGAATGAATTGAAGTAAAGCTAAAGAGCTGAAGACAAACATAAGAATTAAAAATAAGCAATTAATCATAATTAAGCGCTTAAATAAATAAGCTTTATGCTAGAAAAAGTGTTTAAACAAAAAGCTAAGAGAAGCAAGAGCAAGATCTGAAATCAAACATAATTTAAGCAAAGCAAAATGGTCCAGTAAGCTAAAAAACTTAAGCACCAAATAAGTGCTTATGAAAATAAGCTAAAAAGTGATTAACTAAGCTAACGCTAAAAAATAGACTAAAAAGCAAATATAATGCTAAAATAATGAAAGACTAAATTTAAGCATAAAAAAGTGATTAAAATAGCTTAAATAAGCTATTAACCACTTAAGTGCTTTTGGAAATAAGCTGGGAAGTTAATTAAAATTAAGCTTCAGAAGGGGTGTAGATAATAAAGGCTGGGTGGTGCAGAAAGTAGATCTGGGCCAGAAGGCCCAGTCCACGCGCAGTCAAACAAAAACAGAGGGGTCAACCAAAACGGATCTGGTGTGGTACACAGACGCGGTGCACGATAAGGATTTTAAATCTGGGCTGCGTGATGAATCAAACGCGTGTGTTTTAAAATTGGGAGGGAGCTAATGACGTGCTGACACGTCATCGTCTTCAACCTCCAACTCCTTCTTCCTCACCAGAATTGTGCTGCCATGAAAGGAGCTTCAAGCTCCACGGGTTTAACAACCCAAAACGCGAATCGGCACCAAAATTAAAGTACTAATATACTACGTTGCACGATTTTTCGCGTAGAACTCAAATCCACCCTTAGTTTTGGCTAAAATAGTATAGATCGTGAAAAACAACAACAACAACTTTGAAATAAAAAATATGAAAACGCAAAGTAGGATGAAATTAAATAAACTAAACTGCTAGAAAGCACTACATCGTGTCCAGAAGTACTAATTCAAGGTTATTTACGTTCAGAGTGCTTGGATTTGGTCCAGAGAGCCTCGTTTTCTTTCTAGCTATCTCGAGCTTGATCTTGAGCTATGGGCCACGGTTTTTGATGATATTTTGATGGATTTGTGTTTCTGGAAGTTATTTGGAGGTGTTTGATGGTTTGTTTTTGAGTTTTGATGAGGTTTTGTGAGTTTTTTATTTTTGATGAAAATGGTGAAAAATGGGTATTGTTGAGTTGTGATTTTGGCAGAGTTTCTTTACTATGATTGATGCCTCTTTTGCTCTGATGTGAGGCTCTATTTATAGATAGAAATTAGGGTAAGGTGGATCATGGATTGGTGAAGAAGAAAGGGCATTTTAGAGAAATTGATTTGGGATATTTTTATGAGGTTTTTTATTGTGCTTTGGTTAGCATTTTTTGTGGTGAGGTGGAGGAGAATAGAAGCTTCTAGTGAGGTGATGATGTGGTGTCATTTTTGGATGATTTTTGTTGTTTGGATTTGGGCTAACAAAAGTGTGTTTGGACCAAAAAAATAAATAATTAACCATGATGCAACAATGCAATTTTGAATTTTAAATGATGCAATAATTTTGAAATGAAGTGAGAACGAAATATAATTGCATTTGAATTGAAAAATGAAGTGCATTTGATAATTGAATGAGGTTTCTTGGATTGCAAGTAACAAAATTAAAATAAATGAAAAAGGGTAATTAATTAAAAAAGATAAGGGCAAAAGGGTAAAAAAAAATGTAAAAATCAAGTGGGGCAAAATTAGGGTATGACAGCTATAAGGAGAGGTTCAGAGGAGCTCTATTGGGCATAGTTTTCTCCCCTTACGGGAAAACTAACTCAGCAAGGTATGTTTTCTTTAGGCTTTTATGTTTAGGTTATAATTTCTTTATTGGAATTTAAATATGTAGTCTTTTGTAATAGATGCCTTAGGTTGTGGTGGAGAAGATGAACTCTCCAATGAATATTTGGAGTCTGTGACTAAGTCTAAGTTATAATAAATGATATTTAAGTATTATGTTTGTTATTTACTTTCATGCACTTAATAACGTTTCTCGTAATCTGGCCGGATAAGCGGGAGCGCCCATAGAATTGATATTAGGTTTTTAACTTAATATGGTCCGGAACTAGTAGTAAATAATGCTAGGTGTATAGAGACGGTAACGTCCTGAACTAGTCGTGAATGAGCAGTTAGAGGAGGAATCATGAACTAGGTGTGAACTGAGCACTTAGATGATGAATAGCCCGATACTAGGATCTAGAGGTTAATTGGTGAAGATAATAATGCATGTTTATAAACAACTCACTTAGTAATTAGGGTATGTGACACATCGAGGTTAGGCTCTCGTAGGTACCTTAGTTATGAACGTAGGGAAACTTTAATAGACATAGTGTAACAGTAAGGTGTTACTACAACAAGGAAAAGTCACCGCTGAACATTAATCTGAATAACTATGTTATACACCGGTCATGCCAAATATGAAGAAGGGAGGGAGTCCAACCACCATACCTATCCTCTATATTTCTTGAATCTATATTTATACATTCTGTTATTTATTTTATCGCAAGCATTACGCTACTTTTTATAAAACCTTTTTCCAAAATCCCAAAGCGAATGCAAACTATCCGAACTTAAATAACGCTAGTGAAGCTTCGGCATGATCCCTGTGGATTCGAACTCATTCTAGACACCTAGAGTGTGAATTATTACTCGACGACAGACTGGTGCACTTACCAGGTCGTAGTCAGTTACTCAGACAAGGAATATAGCAGCCTCTAGCCATGAGATTTTCGGGGTCGGTTATCCTGCATAAGCCTTTGGCTTATGCAGCGTGCATAAGCCAACACCCACGCGCGAAACAACAAAATCCACGCGCAGAAACAACAAAATCAACGCGCCCCCAAAACACAATCAATGACCGAAAATCGCAACCGTCACCGACAATCACAACCACCATCACGATTCAACGTCATCGGACATCATCATCGCCGTTCAACATCATAACCTCACCGGAAATCATCATCATCATCATCAATCAACGTTCCCCCAAATCTCTCTGTCACAAACGAAGAAAGCACAGAAGCAACAATGAACAATAGATATGATTCTCTCTTCTCCTTGCTCGCCGAAACCCAAGCCGTCGTAACTCTCAGACTCTGCTCTTCCGTACAAATTCATTGTGTGTGCAAGCAATTTTCAATTCATTTATTCATTCTATGTCCAATCCCAATTTCAGTTTCAATTCAATCCAAATTCATTCTCACTGTTACAACTTGTTTCTGGAACTCGAACAACACATTTAAATTGATGCAGGAGTTGGATAAATTTATGCAAGATCAAGAAAGTTTGAGGGGTTCTCTGTTGCAATGGTTCTCTGTTACAAAATACACCATTAGTATTGTTAAATGGTTTCAAGATGTTATACACTGAAACCATTAATATTGTTAAATGGTTTAAATTATGAATTATGAAGGTCATAATTGTAAGAACTACTTAGTTTCTACTACTTGAATGTTTGATGAACTATTAGAAGACGTGTTTATGGTGAAAATCGTTAATTATTGATTCTCATGTACCGTCTTTTCTTTTCAAATGTTAATGCACTGATGAATAGACAGAAAATAAATATTCATATTTAATTTAACATAAATATTATAACTGAAACTATTATTGTGGCTTAATGGTTTCAATAGTTTTGTATCTGAAACCAAAGTAGTCATCTTATGGTTTCCAATAAAATATTCATATTTAATTTAAAATAAATATTATAACTGAAACCATAAATGTGACTTAATGGTTTCACTAGTTTTGTATCTGAAACCAAAGTAGTCATCTTATGGTTTCCAATAAAACATTCATATTTAATTTAACATGAATATTATAACTGAAACCATAAGTGTGGCTTAATGATTTCACTGGTTTGTTATCTGAAACCAAAGTAGTCTTCTTATGGTTTTCAATAAAATATTCATATTTTATTCAAAATAAATATTATAACTAAAACCATAAGTGTAACTTAATGGTTTCACTAGTGTTGTATGTGAAACCAAAGTAGATCTCTTATGGTTTACAATAAAATATTCATGTTTTATTCAAAATAATTGTGCAAACCATAAGAACAAAATTATCATCATAGGTTATTTTCATATTCAGTTCAACTTTAAGACCAATACTAGTTACTAGTTAGCACAGAAATGAGCATTGTAGCATCCATTTTCAATCATGATTTAGAAAAGAATCGACAATTACAAAAAAATATTGTTCGCATCCATAATCTCATTATTATATTCTTCGCTTTCTATTCTTATTCCCCATTACAATTTGTGCTCTATAAAAATATTGTTCTTATTTACTCTTAATAAAACTAAAGAATACAACAAACTAAGGTCTGCAAACTAAGGAATGCTACTATACCAAAACACTAAGCTTAACCAAAGCTAAACAAACTGATGCCTACAAACAGAAGCACAAAACTAAATAGCATCAGTCCCTCAACAATTAAGCATTAAATCCTTGAAACCATTCTACCAGCAAAATGGTTTTGGAATACAACTTTCTGAAACCATTCTTCCAGTAAAATGGTTTAGGTATGATTTTTATATTGCAGGTTTATCTGTTTGAAACTGAAAACTTTTATACAGATGTACCAACATATATTCCAACCAAGAATTATTATATCCTCCAAACAGAAATGCTTACTATATCCTGAAAAACACATTCATATAATAAGTTCAAGTATACTAGGTATATACCCGTGCATACGCACGGGACGGCGCCTTCGGCACCTTATAAATTTTGTTCGGCGCATATGATGATTCCGTCAAAAAAATTAGTCTACTTGATTTTTAATATATAATAAACGTAATAAACAAAAAGTCATTATTAATTTTTAAGAAACTCCGCAAAAGGAAAATCATGTAACCCACAATAAAAATTATAATGAGTTGGGTCTTATAATCCATTTTGCATATAATGAGTCATCATCAAGCATTTGGGGGGATTGGCAGAGAAGTATCCATTTTTAAAAATCACCATTTTTAAGAATTTTAATGAGTTACAATAATAAATAAAAACGACATAGAATTATTTGCATATAACCCACAATCAAAATTACATTTGGTTAAACTTATAAGTATTGATTCCAAACTTATATTTTAGTGGAGGCGCGTTATTTTTTATCAAATTGGGATACAAAACAAAACACATATGACGTTATTTTTTATCGAATTTTTTACTGGAGGTGCTGAAATTTAGTATTTTGATGTTAATATTATGTAATCAACTATATGAAGTTGAAACAAAACAAAAATGAGTTATTATATAAAGATAGTTGTGAAAACTTCAGTGAAGACGTTACAAAAAAAATACATTAAAATAGCTTCTGACTCAAACATATATAATACTTGTAATAAAGTACATTCAATTTGTTCTCCATGTATAAAAAATAAATGTATTTTATTATGATAAAAAATAAACCTACTTTAGTATAAATAAAATTATTATATAATCCACAAACATAATTTCAACTATTTGTCATTTGTATAATATATAATTTGTCCGTGTATAATATATACTTTAGATTTTTTTATGAATAACAACGTCTCCTATGTATAGATGTCCCGTATTTTATATATTAACAGGATCTGTTCTATAGACATGTATAATTGTGTCCTTGATTGTTAAAGAGACATTAACAAAAAATTTGTATAAATGTCCCGTATATAAAAGTTATTTTAAAATTCTTATCAGCGACAACTTGTGCCGTGGATATATTAGAATTATTTATGAGCAACTACAAATATTCATTCCGTCCCAAAATGTAAGCAAAGTTGGTCAACAAAAGTGAATGCATTTGGTCCTAATCTTTAACCAAATACATCAAGTTTCTTTGACTCATTTTTGCTTATATTTTAGGACGCATGAAATATATGTTTTACGACCTTACTTGAAGAAAATATGTTCTATAGGCTCGTAGAACCGTGCACTTGATTTCTAAGAAGATAGTTAATTTAATTTTTTCATCAGCCTGTACATTGTTCCTTGTGTATAATAGTAAATTTTAATTTTTTTATCAACAACAATTTGTTCTCCATGTATAAAAAATAAATCTACTTTATTATGATAAAAAAAATAAACCTACTTTATTATAATTAAAATAATTTTATAGTCCACAAATGTAGTTCAACTATTTGTCCCGTGTATAATATATAATTTGTCCCTTGTATAATATATAATATAGATTTTTTATGAACAACAATGTCTCCCATGTGTAGATGTCCCGTATTTTATATATTAACAGGATTTGTTCTATAGACTCGTATAATTGTATCCTTGATTTTTAAAGAGACATTAACAAATAATTTGTATAAATGTCCCGTATATAAAAGTTATTTTATAATTCTTATCAACGACAACTTGTGCCCTGGATATTTTAGAATTTTTGATGAGGAACTACAAATATTTTAACTAATTCTTTTGGGACAAATATGTATTTTGTATAAAGGTTGAATATTTGTTTCCCATAAATTTTTTCAATAAGACAATTTGATTTCAAATATAACTAAAAAAACTATAGCAGGTCAAATTATATAGAGATATTAGTTTTTTTGCTAGAACACTATGTACCATATTATTCTGAAATCCAAAATCTAAAAGGACCGATGATTTAGGGATGGAGGAGAATATGCATACTCAAATCCACAATAGAAACAAAATTTATAGCTCTTGAATTCATAAGCAAAGAATCATAACAGGTCAAATTAGTGCTCACTGCCCATTTCATCGTTTTGCAGTCATGAGAGAACATCACCCTCCAGCCACGAAGCAATTTCGCCGTTTTGCAGTCATGAGAGAAGTACCAATTAAAACACATGAGTAAGAGTCCCAATACCATGTAGAAGTACTAAACATATATGTAGGGAAGAATAACAATATAAAAAACCATCTCTTGCAGAAAAGAATATCCAATTTGAAAAATAGCAAAGTCTCATTTCAACTCAAGCCTATCACACAATGTCATATTATATCTTACACCAAAGAACATACCCAATCAAATGACAAAAAGCAAGTAAATAAAAAGTTATTTTTCACAATGAAATGACAAAAAGCAAGTAAACATATGTATAAATGAAACCAATTTATAGAAATATTCATAAACTAAAAACTAACATAAGAATTGGTTATGTAAACTATCAACAAACAAAAATAAACCATCAACAAAAAGCTATCTAATATAATGAAATTGTTTACATTAAAAAAGTACTAACCAAAAAGAAAAGTTATTTTCATTCATTCGAAAGTGTCCAGATTTCCACAGCCCTATACATCTTTGAAAGTGCCTAAATAACAATTTTAACCAAATAGCAGTGCATCTGAAAATTGAAGGTGCAAAAAAAATATTAAGTGTTTGATATATACTCCTCAAAAACAATAAGAACGCATATAACATATTACTTACCCTATAAATGCAGCACCATATAAATAGTTGGCCGCATGCAAGTAATAGCAATTGTCCCAAAGCAATAGCACAAACAATTCTATGAATATAATTTCTTCTGATGCTTTCAGGCATTAGTACTACACCAAATTCATAGCTGCTTGTGATCCAATGCACAAATATTAGCATATAACTCAAGATAATACCCGGTATGCCATACTTCCATGGCCACTCAAGATAATATTAAGTGTTTGATATATACTCCTCAAAAACAATAAGAACGCATATAACATATTACTTACCCTATAAATGCAGCACCATATAAATAGTTGGCCGCATGCAAGTAATAACAATTGTCCCAAAGCAATAGCACAAACAATTCTATGAATATAATTTCTTCTGATGCTTTCAGGCATTAGTACTACACCAAATTCATAGCTGCCTGTGATCCAATGCACAAATATTAGCATATAACTCAAGATAATACCCGGTATGCCATACTTCCATGGCCATTCAAAGAAGCTGCAATTGGTAGCCTAGTAAAGCCAAAATGCTAACAATATCAAAACCTGCATTGGTATAAATTTTGTTGTATAGCCCCAAACAGGTAAATCTGATGCTATTCATAGCATATTCGTTGTTGTGAATAAATAAAAGCAAAAGAGAGACAAATGATTAGTACACAAAAAATTCAGAGAAATATTAAAACACATAAATAAGAGTCCCAATACCCAGGGTTTAAAGTTTTAAAAAAGAAAATAGATATACATCTTCATTTTCGCTGATCTCGCATCATTCCTACACGCCGTCAAAAGAAAATTCGCTGATCTCGCATCATTCCTACACACCGTCAAAAGAAAATTATTGAAGGAAGAAATTAGAAAGGCATAACTTGAGAAAGAACTTCCAATTAAATGGTAGTTTAAGAGCCACCATGGCCATCTAAATGTAATTTTGAGGTAGAAATATAATAGCTTGGTAAGAAACTAAAATTTGACACATTAAGAACTTTTCCTAAAAATAAAAATATACCATATATTTTAGTCTAGTGACTATCATAACATATTTGATTTGATAGTATTTCGGTCCAGATGATGATTTGATTTGATAGTATCCTGAAGAGCGTTCAAAAGTGAACAAATGAAATAAAGTAAATGTACAAACATTATCATGTCTATGGATGATATACATGCATGGAATATCAGCGACAAAAGTACATAATCTCACCTGGCCCAATATGCTTCAGCTTGAAGTTTTCATCAGCAAACTTATCGCCATAGATTGATTCTCCACCTCTTCCATCGCCAATGGTGAAATCACTCCCTTGGACCATGAAGCTTGGTATTATCCAATGGAATGCACTCCCTTTATAATGAAGAGGCTTTCCACTTCTTCCTACCCCTTTCTCTCATTGAACCTGTAAGATTGAGAGAGTCAAGGACATCATGTTCAACTAATCTTAGCTTTCCAATGTAATCTTCTTTGCAGCTAAGAGTAGTTTGCTCATATCACCAGAAAGAGCTGCAAATACAATAACACAGTTTCCACAAAGACGGTAATTTAGCGACTAACTTCATAGATTGAGAACTTGCTCATAGTGTAAAACATTTTACGGCGATAGTGTATGACAATTAAACTCTACAAAAATTCTAACAAAATTTGTTACCATATAGAGAATTTAAGTCATGTGAGCACAATAATCTTATCAGGGCTCAAACCAAGATATAAACTATATGTGGAAGTAACCCTTTCTCTCTTAATAAAACACTGGCTGAAAAAAACATAATAAAAGACAGTAATAACACATTTAGTATCATACAATGATCAAATTCTCTTTCAGCTGTGAAAATGCTCCTCTTTTCATATGAGGCCTCAAATAATTTATCCATCTTAAATTAATATATATCAAATGAAAATGTATGAACAAAGTATTGAAAGAAAAACTATATGAAATTTTATATATGTATATGTTTGCACCAGATAGCTTAGGGACTGATATTTGAGCATTTATGATTGATTATTCTCAAATTCAATTGGCAAAGCACCCTTATATTTGCTGATTTTCTTCTTTGATGTGTACATCTTCACATCTATAGGCAAAAAAACCGAACACCGAGAAAATAAAAAATGACAAACCTTATGTCGAATGGACCCAATATACGCATATCACGGGGAAGAACTCAATTGTCTTCAAGTCTGGAACCATCCCTACTCATTATTCCCAATTGCCATCAAAAGATTCTCACTTGAAACTGAATTTGTAACAAAGTAATCAAATGCATTAACACCTAACACCTCAACCACCATAGTTTTTTCATCTTCATTCCATAACCCCCTTCCTCCTACACCCACTTCAATCTTCATCTCAAAAACAAAACCCAGAAATCAAATCCAAAAAAATCTCAACTTTCAACAAAAATTAACCAAACCCAGAACTTAAAAATTAAGCACTTGTTAATAACACCACCAATTTCAGTAAAGAATAAAAGAAATCAAAAGCAAAATTCAAACTGAAATTGGAGAGGAAGAAAAAGAAAAAACATATATAAAACTTCATTCATTATCATCACCATAAACTACCATAACTCAATCTTCAACATAACTCAAACCATTTCATCAAAAACTAAAAACAAAAAAGGCAAAGAAAATAATATTGCAGTATGAAAAGACCTAAGAACTATAACACAAGAACCAAAACAATCTGGATGGCTTGCGGATGCACTGCAAAATTGAGAAAAAAATGGTGTTAGAAAACAAAATCAAAATCAATGAATCTTATACATTTATGAAAGAAATTGAAATGGGAATTTATTTACGTTTGAGTAATCAGCAGATTTGAATCTTTCTAGTCCACCGTTAGATCGAACGTCTTCAATGATGTAATCAAGAGGGGCTTCGTATAAAAAGGATTTACTACTGCTAGACTTCTTTTTACCACCTTTAGACTCCATTAGTTCATTCACACTTTTCAACATACCAATTTCAACATGTAGCATGAAATAATAGATCTTTGAACAATTGCAATTGAAAGTGAAAAAAGAGCTATGTAACCAAATCTAAATGGTTCATAACGTTTCCAGAATACAATAGCAAAAACAAATAAAAATTAAAAAGGAAAATTTTGCAAAAAAAATAGATCCTCACAAACTGCATATTTATTTCTTCATCCAAAATCATCAAATGCTATCACACAACAACAATGAAAATTAAATAATTTTTCGTAAAAAATCTTTCATTCAAACATTGACAATAGTAGATGAACAACAAATGGAAGAGCTTCAGAGTACCTTCAATAGTAGATGAACAACAACAATGGCAAAACTTCAGCAGCAAGAAAAGAATAACAATTAGGACTAATCCAAGGAGTATTTTGTTTTTCGATCCAATTTCAATTGATTTTTTGTTTTTCCTATTTCCCGTTTCCGCTTTGAAAGATAAGAAGGCTGTAAAACTAAAATAGAACAATATAAAATTAATGAGAATCAACAACATTTTATCAAACACATAGTGTGCATATATAAAATTGAAAAAAAAAAAAAACATAAAATTTATGAGAATCCACAACAATATTTTATCAAACACATGATGTGCATATATTAAACTGAAATAAAACAACATACAATTAAAATAGGAGTAAATATATTAAAATATAAAATATTCTTTGTATCTCATATTTTTAGCAATAGCTTTATGTAAATTAAATAGCATTTATTTTTTTAGAATCAAAATGATTCAAGACTCTTGTATATAAACACATTTGAGACTATGATATAATCAAGGCAAATATTCATACTATTACCTTCCAATATGTTATCAGCAAGCTTTGGTTGCTAAACCTTGCACTATCAGCGCCACCCTCCTTCTTTCTTTCTCCTTGGTCTTTATTTTTTCAATATTTTAATTAGATCAATTTTTTTGCTCCACCTACCTGCTCTATTTTCTTTCTCCAACGACATGCCCTATTTTCCTACAGCTACTACATACTTTCTGTTTCTCTCCACCGGCTCAGCCACTACATCTTCCCAACAAAGAAACAAAGCAAATAAATAAAAGTAAGAAATCAAAGAAAAAATACAAGATTTTAGAAGAATACTTCATGGTAATAAAGAGAGATAGATGTAAAGATGATTGTAGAGAAAATTACTAACTGGTTCTTCCATGAATCTTCTTCTTTCTACCGTCTCCCTTCTCCCGTGGTTGTTCTTTTCTTTCTCTGTTGTTTGAGCGTGGAGTGGAAAGGTTTGAGAGAGAGAGACAGAAAAAGAAAGGATGAGGTGAGAAGAAAGAGAGAGATCAGATATGTATTGGGAAAAGAGATTAAAAATTCAAAATAAAGTGTTTTGCCCTCAATTTTTGGATAGTAATTAGACACCATTGTCCTTATCCATTAGTATTGAATAAAGTAAAGTAAGGATAGTAGTGGTCATTTTGAAATAAGATGAATCTTAGAGTTTTGATGCAAATATGACATTAATGACCCTAATTTAGTGTAGTAAAAAAAACCAGAAATAAAAAAATTAGAGGGACAATCAAGAAATTTTGGTAGTATATTTTTATCTTAGATTAATAGTAGATGTTAGATTGAAAATAGCTACAAGGTGCATCAGAAAATGTAAACTTGTAAAGATAACAAAAAAAATACTAACATCATTCTTCCCTAAATCCAAGTATGTAGCAGTTTAACCTGAAATTAAACCCTAGAATTTGGGGAAAATGATGAAAATAGTAAAATGAAATCGATGATGAAGATGAACCAGAACAGAAGAAGGAAAACGAAATCGAAAAGCAAAAACGATGATGAAAACCAAATCGATGGAACGCGAAATAGAAGATGAACATGTCGGAGAGAATCACGTCGAAGAAGAATCACGTCGTGTCGGAGAAGGACAGTTGAGAAGGTCACGTAGCGTCGGAGAAGAAGAGGTAAGGTGCGGGTGAATGCGAGCTTCAGATTGTGAGCGTTAGTCTAAGATTATTACCCGTGTCACTGGATTTAATGGTTGAGTTTCACTTATGCATCCTGCATAAACATATGCTTATGTATAATAACCTGCGCCTGAGATTTTCATCAGTAGGTACTTTACCATGCATAAGTCTCTAAACAAACAATGATTTTGAAGGTGGAATATCAGGACTCCAAATGCATTTGGCCTAAGACAAGTCTTGTACTTGTTGAACTTTGAACAGATAAGCTTCCTTGAGACACAAGTCACCATCATCAGTCAATTTTCACAACAGTTGGTCTTTAGAAGGAACTAAAGGGATAGTAATTTGTGAAATGATGGATAACAGATTAGGATAGGCATGAGCTAATTGGGGAGGAATAACCCAATTGCCCTCAACAATGAAATCACACTAACTGTGGAAGTTAGAGATTGACAAATATGGCCAGGAATAGAGAGTTGGTCAGATTAAGGGGTACCACACCAACTATCATTTCAAAAGTTTATATCCTTGCCATCACCCAAAAGCCAAGTGCAATTTCCTTTAAGAATAGAAACTTCATCCTTCAGACTACACCAGATAGAAGAAAAAATATGGTGTTGAATAGTTCTGCTTCCTCTAACAACTCTATCACTCAACAGATTAGCCCAAAAGCTTTTACAATTAAAAAGCTTCCAACAAAGATGAAGGTTAGCATATCATTTAGCAATAGTTTACAGAATAAAGTTTATTCAATGACTCTCATGCACTAGAAAATTGAAGAAAATTTTTTAAAATAATTGAGACAGAATTTGATTCATACAAGTATGAAATTTGTGTTTTTCGTCTGCTTATAAAGTGTCTCTTTTTATAGAGAAACTTATGTTAATTGATGAAAAGACACAACCCTTAAAAGCTTTTCAACAATATAAATTTCAAAAAATACATAGTTCACTCTTGTTGACAAAATGTTCTAAGACCAAAGTAATAGACACATTGTTCCAAACTAACATTGCAACCTTTTTAAGTATATTTTGGAAATTTTCCAACAAGACACACCCAATAAATGTATGTAGTTCAGCTGGGCAAAGGTTCGAATTCTGGATTTTTCATTTTTTTTTTCACACTTAAAATGTGAGTCTAATCAATATATTAATACATGAAGCAGTTTTACCTATCTTAAAATCATGAATAAAGGCACGACAAGCTAAATTATTTTCTTTCTTTTTTGCCTTTTTGGTAAATGTCCCAATTTGAATCTCATTCTTCGCTTCTCTCAATCCAATCAAAGCAAAATAAGAAGAAAAAAAGCATATAAAAAAATGCTTTGGAGTTGAGAGAACATCTTTTAATTTTCACTTTGAAAAACATTGAGGACCATATGTTTGTTTGCTCCTTTATCATTTTCATTATATAATCTCATTCTTTTTTTACCACTTCTAATATTTAGAATCTAATAAATTTAAAAATGTTTGGATGGACCAAAAACCAACATGCCAGTTTCACTATCCTCATAAAAGAATCTAAGTGAAAAAGACTAACACAAGATGCAAACACCCTTCTTTTATATGTTCCCCAACACCTTTAAATGGTGGAATTTTTACTTTTACTTTAGGAACTCATATCTAATATATCTTTCCAATAAATAACTCAAAAAAAAAAACAGAATTTCCAAATTTAATACTGAGCAATCCAAAGCCAAAAATTCTTTTTCCCCTAACATAGTCCTAAAAATATGCATATGGCTACCATAGTTTTAAATTGCAGTTGCAATTACATTGAGAAGATTTATATTGCGACATGTGGTAGATACTGTCAAAATTGTAGTTGCGATACCGTTACCTCCAAATATTTTATATTGTTGTCGCCATTGCAGACCGCAATTTGAAACCATAGTCAACTGCTGCTATAGCATACAAAGCAGACTGCAATTTGAAACTATGATCAAATTAATACTACTATAGTATACTCCCTTAATCCCAAAATATAAGTAAAAATAGATCAACAAAAATTAATATATTTGGTCTAAATTTTAAACCAAATATATCAAGTTTTTTTACTCATTTTTGTTTATATTTTGGAACGAAATAAGTACAACATTTTGTACATGAATCACTCCGGCTTTTAAACTTTAAAGTTATGTTAAATTGCTTTACATGCAAGTACTGATTTCAATTCCATTGATATCTGTGACTCCTTTTCTCTCTAGCTCCACCCCATCTTCTTAAGATAAGTTCAAAAAAAATAATTGTAAGACTCATCACTAAATTGCAGTTTTTGTGTAGAAACTGATCATGAAACAATTTTTGATACTTTTGAACTTATTTTCTTTGGGACACAAGCTTCTTTTCTCTTTTCCCTTTTAAGGCCACAAAACTCTTCCCTTAATAAATCAATTTCCATTACTGAGATTAGCACTTTCATTAGCCCTTTTGTCATCTTTTGCATGTTTGTTGAAGCTTGTCTAATTTTCAGTTGACTAAGTTTGACCAGGTGGTCTACCAGAATTTCCAGCTCTCCTGAAAAAAAAAAATAGCAAAAATATTTTTAAGAGCAATTCAAAATTATTATATGTGGATAATATATAAGATGTATATTAATTACTCTGTAGGTTCCTGAACTATTTAGAAATATTTAAATAAGTCTTTAAATAAAAAACTATTGTATTATTTTAAGGGCAATTCAAAATTATTATATGCGGATAATATATAAGATGTATATTAATTACTCTGTAGGTTCCTGAATTATTTAGAAATATTTAAATAAGTCTCTAAATAAATAACTATTATAATTGGATTTTTCAATTTGTTAGTAATTTGTAATTAGGCCAGGGACTCAATTACAAACTTTTTAATTTAGGGGGGTTATTTAAAAATTCTCAAATAGTTTAGAGAGTTACATAATACTAGTAATATTAATGAATTGTTTAATTCCATAGTAAGTCTAATTTCATGCATGCTTGTGTCTTGTGCTAAAAGAAATAAAGCAAGATCTTTAATGTAAATAAAAAAGAAATAAAGCAAAATCAAAAGAAAGGCAAGAAAAAGGTAAAAAAAAGTTCTTAATACAGAGAAAACAGAATGACATAGATAACTTTAATTGCTTATGATTAATTAAGAAGTGGAATAAAGTTCTTAACCATACACTTTATCTTCTTTTTTTTTGTAGCTTTATCTGTTAACCTATTATAAAGGACAATCAATGTTAAAAGAAGTTAAATCAACAATTCAATGTAACAGTTAAAAGTATAATAATCAACCTTCATAGTTGGCTTTAATCCTTTTTGGTCAAATTCCAATATAGCATGGTAACGATTTTATAGTAAGTGTTATGGAAAGATAAAGATTAGATAACATCTAATATATATGTAATGGAACATAGTTGGTATTATATCAAATTCTAACTAAAACAAAATAAAGCACCAGTTTTAAAATCTACACCGTCTAATTTCAATCCGACATTTTTAAATCGCTGATTGTACGATTGGATGCAGTTTGTGACCGCACTTAATCCATGTCTTGAGAGAGTCACATGTTAATTAAATAAAGTAGGTGATAATACATGACAAAGTTAAACATGGTTTTGTTATAAGTAGTAAAAGACAAATTGATATTCTCATTTATTTTTAAATGCAATGTATATATATATATATACCAACGTTATGATTTTCCGATTGGAACTAGATTTGGATCACTTAGACAAAATTTCGAATTCAAGTTTTATGGATTAAAAAACACGTGGTTGGAAGGGACGATTTCACTAAAAATAGAAAGTTAGTTGACAACAAAAATTAGTCACCAACAAAACCGGCGCATACTTCGCATTGATCAATGACATGTTAAAAAATATATATCTTGCTGACATAAATTGAAATTAAAAAGGCAGAAATGAACATAAAAAAAATAAAATAAAATAGTTATAGAGATAATTAAGCTAGCTAGACTAACCTGTTGTGAATAGGATCAGGTCCATTTGGAACTCTTCTTTTACTCATATAATTAAAATCCAATTGTGCATCATGGTTGACAACAACAACACCCTTGTCTTTACCAACAACAACATGTTCATCATCATGCTTGAGTACTCTTTCCTCTGACCATTGTCTTGTAGTTGTTTGTCCTGTTCTTCCACCACTAACTAAGTTACCAAAAATCATAAAACAAACAAACCCCACCACTACAAGTACTCTAAAGAAAAACCTTGAAAAAAAATAACTACTACTAGCACCCCCCATATGGAACACTTTTTAATTTCCTCTTATATTATAAGATGTATTTTTATGTCATAGGACTATATAGTAGGAAACAAGATGTCTCACCCTACTATTAAGACATATAGAAGAAGATATAAAAAGGCTATAATAATTTCATAATGATTGAATGCAAGAAAAATATATAAGAGAGAAATAGAGGGAGAGAAGGAAGAGTAGTATAAGATAGCTAAGAATTGAAAAAAAATTTACTACAAAGGATTAAGGGGTGAGGTTGGTTTTCTTTATAGGTTGGAGGGATTATATGCAACACTTTGTTGAAGAGAGAGAGAGAGGGAGAGATTTTGAGTGTGACATGAAGGCAACACTTTGCTTTATACGGAGCAAAACATGACACTATTCTTTTGCTTTGATGTTTTTATTTTTTGTGTGTATTTTCATGCAATGCAACTACGGTGTGCCAAAAGACTACTTATCCTTTCATTCTTTACGTACAATTTTGTTAAAGGAAAATTATATGTTTCCTTGTATGTTGTGTCATACTCTCTCTTAATGCTTGTGGAACCAATCAAGGGAAGGGAAAAAGGATAGAATCAAATTAATTTACTACATTATTTGTGAATGGATTATGGATTGATATGTTTTTTTAACATGGTAATTAAAAGTAGATTAGAATGTGTGTAAAAAAAAAAGTAGGTTAGAATGGTCCGCAATTGCCATTGTGGTCGCAGCATCAATAGGACATAATTGCAATGTTTTAGCTTCATTTGACAATAACTCTGCAATATCAAAAATCACAATTGTTGCTGCGATTATAACCATTAATTATATTTGACTGTGATTCTCTAAAACATCGAGAAATGTGTTGCAACCACTATTTAAAATCTTCTTATCAACTAAAGATGATCAAAAGTAGGATTTGTATTCTACTAGTTTGCTACGGCTTCAAAATTCTTGATGTCCCGCAACTATATGCAATTGAAATTGCATCGTCCACATTTGATTGTAATTCTCTGTAATATCAAGTATCATGTATGCTGTGATATTGATTTAAAAATTTGTTGTCTATAAACATAATTATTATATTATTATATAATAAAAGAAAACACTGTAAATAAATGAATATATTAGAGGAAAATACTTAATGTAGAGCTGCAATTGAAATATTTGGTTCTCTGTTTTTGGACTAAGTTTGTTAGGCCACATGCACCAACTAAAACAACAATAATAAAACATTAAGAAACATGATTTTGAACAAAAGCATTTTGTCTATAACCATTCTAATTTGACTACTAAAGTAAAGCTACAAAAAGTAAATTAAGAATAAAACAGGACAAAAAACATAAAGGAAATAAATTAGAAATCACACTGTAAACATGTTAGATTGTGGGGGCATTAACCATTCTTGTTCATGAAAACCTAAAGGGTTGGTCAAGTCTTACAATTTGAAAGCTACATGATTGAACTCATTATGCAAGTTTTCTATAAGTCAAAAATATTAGTTTTCAATGATTGAATGGGGCAAGTATGTGGATTAAAAAATGTCTGCAATTGCGATCTAAGACCGATAACATAAAGATTTTTCGTGTTTTCGCTTGCGATTGCATGTAACTGCGATTTTTAACAATATCAATGATTACATTGTGATAATAAATGCAACTTAAAATCTCGAGTATACCTTCGTGTTGCCAATGTCATGGGGATCCGGATTCCCTATATAAGAAATTTTACAGTTTCCTTCTTTAACAAATCTCAACTATTTATTTTAGATCGCACGATTCAAATTACAAATGTGGTTTTACACAATAAAACAATCTCGACCACTGATTTGAGATCTATCTGTAGGTCGATATCTATTGCAGTAGAACGCTCTAGCAACGTGAAATCCAATTCCATGCCATGGTTGACCCATTAAATTTTTCATATTTTTTTTGGTAGAAATTTTTTCTTTTAATTATCATAAAACATAATATTTTTATGGTTTTTTCCCTTGATAAATCAAGGTATCCTCACATACAATATGATCATTTAGGATAATTGAGATCCATTTAAGAGACCAAATCATCTGCCGCCACAAGTCACGCACTATGTCTGTTAATTTTATGTCTTTATTGGCTATATAGCAGTTCTTTCCAATATAAATTATAATTTAAAATTGATCTCCATTGCAATTGAAGTACTTTATTAATTCCCCTAGTACTCTGTTGGGGATTATAGCCTACACAAAAAATAAAAATTTCTGTCCTCACATTCTCTCTATCACTTTTTCTCCAAAACTGTACTTTTGAACACTTCCTCATCAAAGTATGTTGCAATCAATTAATTCCAATTTATGCTCTATAGTATGTACCAAACAATGGCTGCCATAAAAATGGCCCACAAGACATATATGCTTTAATATATCTTGTGAACCACTCTTAGTTGCAACTGCAAATTCTATACTACCTTTGTACTCTAATAATCCAATAATTGAACTTAAAGTGTATTACCATAAAGAATCTCTACAATAAATTAAATAGGAAAAATAGAAGAACATATGCATAAGAACTATAGCATACATTACATATAGAAGCTGGTTCCTTTGAATGAGAGTTTTGATTAGGGGAATATATACATTTATATGTAAGATAGCACATCAAAAACATTAATACTCTTTTCAACAAGGCCAAAGCATAATGAACATTTTTTGTTGTCTTATCCATTATGCATATGAATCTTACTATAATAAAAAAAACCAAAAGTGATTTTTGTTGGAGAATCTAATGCTTTTTACTGTAATAGCTTCCCCTTGAAGATACATGGATAACTGTGTTTGTTCATATAGCATCAACTTCAAGTGATAATAAATTACACTACGAATTGCTTTAGGATTGATGCTTTGCCTATGGCACATGTTTGAGGTGTGGAATATTACAATATGTATTTATACTTGAAAGTGATTTATACTTACAATGACATCCAAACAAAGTTAATCAATTTGAGAGTTTTAGGGTTGAGGGAATGCGGCATGCTGCCTTATGCTGATTTGCTCATTGCTTAAAACTTTTTGGATCTATGCTAGTTTGCTAATGTAGTGTTTGACATGCTATAACAATAGGACAGCTGTCAATTTTAGATCGGACAGCTAAAATTGATTACAGCATCATGCTGTAACTGCGGGAAATCTGTTTCCGAAGATGGATATGACATATAAGAAATATTCTTTTTAAAAGGTTTATGGTTTAGCAATAAGAAATATGCTATTGCTGAGTGTTGGGCTTGTAGATATTTTATGAATTAGCATTTTTATCAATGTTGTTTGGCATCCCCGTAATTGGATAGATTCAAAGATCATGGTTCTTCAACCCACTTATCACTTTTGGAAGAAATTTCCTTGGGTGCTTGGATTAAGTTATTGGCTAGATACTGCTCTATTGGTTTCCATTTTCTCAAAAAAAAATTATATTCAAATCTTAGTTGGCTTAATTGTTTGTGTTGTTTTTAGAATGTGAATGGGGAATGTCCTAACACATTGTGTTTCTCAATGTTTGTACTTCATTTATCTTATCTAAAGCTATTTGGCATTTCTGTCAAAAAAATAAAAATTGGTTTATGTAGGAACTTTCTCCACCTTTCTATTTTCTATGAAACCATACATATTTTCGAAAGTATACTTCTCAACAATATATTTGTTTTCGTGAAAATCAAATATCTTCCACGCACAACTACTGAGACTAATTCTGAGAGCTTTGTTGGACCTAAATAGGCTGCAAACTCCTTTTAACATGGTTTCATGTCTAAACTTAGGTTTAAACCCAAAATCTTGATTAAACTGGAGAATGCTCAAATTGTGTTTTATTTCAGATGCATACATCTAAAATCATGTTGAAGATGAGAAAAGTTATTCCCTTATAACTTTATTACATTGACATTAAGCCGCTATGTAGTATGATGAACATTTCCATAGAAATTGACTATTACAAGCATGCCAACAACAATCTAAGTAGGGAAATCCATTTATATCTATCGGTGGGAATTTTTGCGGGAATTGTTCTATTCGAGGTCTCGTTGGTTGGGAATTTTTCATGTGGAAAAGGGATGTGGAGTATTTTAGATGACAGAAAGCAGGGCAGTACCCTTTCTCGCCCCGTTGACTTCTCTAAATCTAATTATCTAATAGAAATAATTACCAGCGCCACCAAGACTATATAAAGTGTGGTTCACCTCATGCAGACATAAGTGTGTGCATATATATTTAGTGGATTATGTTAACTAATGCCCTCAGAGCACTAGTTAAGGATATATAAAAGGTACTTGAAATTCCTGGCACGTTATGCACGATGGGCTACACGATGCTCTAAGCACTGTGTCCGATCTAACACGTAATAATGCAACGCAAATAAAAGAGAACAAATAAAGAACACAGAGTATTTGTTAACCCAATTCAGCGCAAACAGCAACCTACTCTGGGGGATACCAATCCAGGAAGGAATATCACTATAATAGTCCTAGTTCTAAGTTATCAGCAAACGCCCCGTTTACAACTTATAACCTAGGCACTACCAATGACTCTTCAACCTAGGAACTCCTAGATCAGAGATCCCATCTCACTCCCTTACAACCTTACAAACAGCAAGGATTTCACTAACACAAAGACAAAACGTTTTTGGAGACACACTCCTAAAACTACACACTCGTACCTAAAGGCTTAGAGTGTTAAGCCACCAAAAGTCCTTACTCCATACTTCAAAGCTTAAGAGAGGATCACAGAAATTACAACTCAAAATAACACAGTCCTAAACTTGTATCAATGAGACATAAGAAAGGCTCACAAGAAAAACACACACGGAAAACCTAATTTCTTAGACAAAAACAAGACGGCGTGAACAACTGACTAAATTAGGTTTAGCTCATTCCTTAAATAGCTGGTAACATGGGCTTCAGAAGATCTGATCCAAGAGAATATCCAACTCACCAAATAAAAACAAATCATATCTTAAAAGATTAGATATGTTTTGAAAATAAATCTTTTTCCAATCTTCACAATAATTTCCGAAGCAATCTTTTAAACAAAAGATATGTTTAGAAAATAAAACCTTTCTTAAAGCACAAGATATGATTCATGAGAGAGAAATATAAATTCCACAAAATAGGAAACGCGCATGCTTGGCGCACAAGTAACACTTCCAGTAACATGATACGATGCTTGAGGCAATGCTTGAGGCATCATATCGCAGATCCTGCTTCAAGGTTTATTTTACCAAAAATGCAACCAACAACCAAAGACTCAACAAACTCCCCCTTTGGCAAATTTTTTGTTAAAACAAATTATGACCATACAGATACTACTTAAACAGATACTTCAACTACATTTATTTTTCTCAACATAAACACACAAGTATAAAGATCAGTAGTAGTTATCCTTCAAAACAGTTTCCATACTACTCCTTCATGGAGAATAGTAGAAAAGAATAAGATGTATCTTTTAAGATTATCAGAGAGGCATGCAACAGCGGAACACAAAAACAACTACGTCGCCTTAAATGGTCAGGAAAAATAAACACTAATAGGATGTGGAATAGAATGCTTCAACATTTCACACAACTACTCCCCCTGCCCATATGCATAGGATGTTGGAGCATCGTGTCCAACATCTCCCCCTGCATAACACAAATCAGCTCCCCCTCAACACCTGCATATATCAGGGCACACACAGCCACACAACTACATACTCCATTCAAGCTACACTACTAGCTACACTACAGACATATCATAACCAGAGCATGTGCAGACAAACCAACCAGCAGACTAATCGAATCTTAACCAAAACATACCAAATTTTACTCCCCCTTTTTGCCACAAATTTGACAAATCAGCAGAACAGAGGGTTAAGAAGTACAGGAGCAGAACATACACACCAGCAGAACATTTCAGCACAGAACATCTTCCAAAAAAATTATACCAGAGTACCATACATCTACCAGAGTACCATACTCATACTCTACTTCACTACTCAATCTCATGCACATATAAGAATAATAGTAACCACCATCAGAACGATCATGCATCAGTAGATAAATGCAAACATACAGATAACACACACCAGAGGTTAGGACATATGATAACACATACCGCATATAATGGGAAGAAGGAATTTGATTTGATTCTCCTAGGATAGCGTGCAAGCATAGGTTGGAGAAGAAAAAAAAGATGACAGTTGCACGCCTCAAGCTCATTAACTGCTATAACTCCTCAAACAGGCAAATTCCTAGCTTGCCCCTTAACTTCTCAAATTGAACTGTATCTAGTGCCTTAGTGAAAATACCTGCAGCTTGTTCCTTTGTGCCTACATGTTCCAGAGTTACAACCTTGTTCTCAACAAGATCTCTTATGTAGTGATGACGGATGTCAATATGCTTTGTCTTGCTATGCTGAACTGGATTCTTTGAGATGTTTATGGCATTCATGTTGTCACAGTACAATGTTAGAGCATCCTGTTCAACATCGTATTCCTTCAGCATTTGTTTCATCCATACAAGTTGTGAGCAGCTACTCCCAGCTGCTATGTATTCTGCCTCAGCAGTAGATAGTGCCACACAATTCTGCTTTTTACTAAACCAAGATATTAAATTGTTTCCTAGGAAGAAGCATCCTCCTGAAGTGCTTTTTCTATCATCTGCACTTCCAGCCCAATCAGCATCACAATATCCATATAGGGCAGAGTCTTCACAATGGGAATACATGATTCCATAATCACTAGTACCACTCACACACTTCAGTATCCTTTTTACTTGTGTTAAGTGACTCGCCTTTGGATCTGCCTGGTATCTAGCACACACTCCCACAGCAAAAGTGATATCTGGTCTGCTTGCAGTCAGATATAGTAGGCTCCCAATCATGCTTCTATAGAGACTTTGATCAACACTTATTCCCTTTTCATCCTTGGTTAGTTTCAGGTGAGTAGGTGCTAGTGTTCTCTTGTGAGTAGCATTCTCCATTCCAAATTTCTTGACTATGTTTCTTGCATACTTGCTTTGAGATATAAAAATAGTGTCCTCCATTTGCTTAATCTGAAGGCCAAGAAAATAAGTCAATTCTCCAACAAGGCTCATTTCAAACTCTGACTGCATCTGCTTGACAAAATGCTGGACCATCGTGTTCGACATTCCACCAAACACAATGTCATCAACATAGATTTGGGCTATTATGAATTTTCCCTTTTCCTCTTTTACAAATAGGGTTTTGTCAGATCCTCCCTTCCTGTATCCTTGATTTTCCAAGAACTGAGTGAATCTTTCGTACCATGCCCTAGGTGCCTGTTTTAATCCATATAGAGCTTTCTTTAGTTTGTAGACATAATTAGGATGTTCTGAGTCTACAAAACCTTTGGGTTGCTTAACATACACTTCTTCTTGTAGGTATCCATTAAGAAATGCACTCTTCACATCCATTTGATACAGTTTGAACTTGAGAATGCAAGCTACTCCTAAGAGAAGTCTGATGGATTCTAGTCTGGCAACAGGTGCAAAAGTTTCATCAAAGTCAAGTCCTTCAATCTGAGCGTATCCTTGTGCTACAAGTCTTGCTTTATTTCTGGTAATAGTACCATTCTCATCTGACTTGTTCTTATAGATCCACTTCGTTCCAATGACATTCACATTTTCTGGTCTTGGAACCAGGTCCCACACTTCACTTCTTTTGAATTGGTTCAATTCCTCTTGCATAGCCTCAATCCAAGCTTCATCAGTGAGAGCTTCTTTGACATTCTTTGGCTCGAACATAGATACAAAGCAAGAGTTTGCAATTACATCATTTGTCCTCCTGGTGGTTATTCCTTGTTCAGCATTCCCAATAATGAGATCTTTGGGATGATTTTTCTGAATAGGAACTGAGGGACCTTTGTTTTGGACTTGAGGTTCAGTACTTGTCTCAGCATCTTCTTCAAGAGTCTTTTCATCAGATTTTTCTTTACTGGGATGTTCTAATGCTCCAACATCTTGCTCAACATTGTCAATAACAGGTGCACCTTGATCAATGTCATCATTCTTCTCTAAGGGGGTGTCTTTTACAACAACATTTACAGATTCCATCACAACTTGAGTCTTGGAGTTGTAAACTCTGTATGCTCTACTGTTTGTAGAGT
This sequence comes from Trifolium repens, assembly GCA_030408175.1. Lineage (NCBI taxonomy): Eukaryota > Viridiplantae > Streptophyta > Magnoliopsida > Fabales > Fabaceae > Trifolium > Trifolium repens. The sequence goes on along the minus strand of CP125845.1, from coordinate 30,120,233 downwards.
ATCCAAGGAAGATTCCCTCATCACTTTTAGGGTCGAGTTTCCTTCTTTGTTCTCTATCAGCTAGAATGTAGCACTTACTCCCAAAAACATGAAAGTGTTTGACAGTTGGCTTCCTTTCTTTCCATAGTTCGTATAAAGTAGAGGAAGTACCTTTTCTTAGAGTAACTCTGTTGTGTATGTAGCAAGCAGTGTTCATGGCTTCAGCCCAGAAGTGATATGGAATGCTTTTGGCATGAAGCATGACTCTAGCTGATTCTTGGATGGTTCTGTTCTTCCTTTCTACTACACCATTCTGTTGAGGGGTTATTGGAGAAGAGTATTCATGCTTAATTCCTTCAGTGGAACAGAACTCATTAAACTTGGAATTTTCTAACTCTCTACCATGATCACTTCTTATTCTCACAACATTGATTCCCTTTTCTCTTTGAATCTGGATACACAACTCCTTGAAAACATCAAAGGCATCTGATTTTTCTCTAATGAAATTCACCCATGTGTATCTAGAATAATCATCTACAACCACAAGAGCATATCTCTTACCTCCCAAGCTTTCAACCTGCATGGGTCCCATGAGATCCATGTGTAATAATTCAAGAACCTTGGAGGTTGTATGATGCTCCAACATTGGATGCGACATTCTGATTTGCTTTCCAATTTGACATTCTCCACACACCTTTCCCTCAATGATCTTGAGTCTGGGAAGACCTCTGATGGCTTCAGCTGACATAGCTTTCTTCATCCCTTTAAGGTTGAGATGTCCTAATTTCTGGTGCCATAGTTGAACTTCATCTTCTGTGGTGACCAGGCAAGTAGATGTGAAGGCTTCTTCCCGAGGCATCCACAAATAGCAGTTGTCTTTAGATCTAGTGCCTCTCAGCATTAGTTGTCCTTCTTCATTATTAACAAGACATTCAGATTTGGTGAAGTTGACTTTCATGCCTTGATCACACAGCTGGCTGATGCTAATCAGATTTGCTGTGAGGCCTTTAACTAAGAGCACAGTCTCCAGGTTGGGCAATCCATGGCTGATCAGATCCCCAATTCCTACTATTTCTCCTTTTGCACCATCCCCAAAAGTTACAAAGCTAGCCATGTAAGATCTTACATTTATGAGATACTTCTCTTCACCAGTCATGTGTCTAGAGCACCCACTATCAAAATATCAATCTTCCCTAGAAGAAGCTCTGAGATGTGTGAGCAATTAACCCAACGTTTTCTCCTTTAGGCCTCCACTCCTTCTTAGTAGCATTATCTTCCTGCACCACATTTGGTTCAGGCTTCTAGTCAGGGTATCCATATAGCCTGTAGCAAAAAGGTCTAATGTGTCCTCGTTTCCCACAATGATGACATACCCATCTGCGATATCTCCTCTGATTTTTGGGTCTTTGGTGAACAGGAGGTTTTGAATCAAGAGCAAACTTTGGAACAGGATAGACTTTAGAATGTTGAACATGATGCTTCAGCATCTGCTTCCCAGTACAAGGATCAAATACATCTTCAGCTGATGTAAACTTGGTTTCAGGATTCTGTTGATACTGATTCAGACTTGAATAGTTGTACCCAACAGACCTCAACTTTCCACTTGGTACATTATCTAGAATTTCTTCAAGAAGATTTGTTCCTGAGTTCAGCTGGCTTACACGTTTTCTTAAATCATCCATTTGAACATTAGCTTGGATGACTTTTTCTTCTGCTTGAGTTGCCTTTTCAACCTGTATGTTTACTTCAGCTTGAAGTTTGTTGATGGTCTTCTTTTGCTTCTCAAGAATCCTACACATCTCTTCATATCTAGTGAGTAACTCTTTGTAAGTGCTAGCAAGTTCCTCATAAGACACATCCTCATCTTCATCAGATTCCCAATCCGTAACACTAAAACATGTTCCAGTAAGGGCAGTCACATGTCTTGCTGATTCACCTTCTTCATCAGTGTCTTCATCTGTCCAAGAAACAGTTAGCCCTTTCTTTTGTCTTTTCTGATATGTTCCACATTCTGACCTTATGTGTCCATAGCCTTCACACTCATGACACTGAACACCCTTGCTTTGACTGCTCTTTTCTTCAGGCTTGGTTTTCTTCAGACTATTCTGTTGCTTGTTGATGTCGAATCTGATGCTCTGCCCATTCTGTCGATTCCTACGATCAACTCTTTTCAGCACTTTGTTGAATTGTCTGCCAAGCATGGCAATGGCATCTGCTATGCTATCTTCCTCTTCATCCTCACTTTGATCATTACCATCACCAGTGTTTGAAACAAAAGCAATGCTCTTGTTCTTCTTCTCACCACGCTCATTCAAGACAATTTCAAAAGTTTGGAGAGATCCAACAAGCTCATCCATCTTTATAGTGGAGATGTCATGTGCTTCCTCAATTGCCGTTACCTTCATGTCAAACCTTTTGGGGAGAGATCTAAGAAGTTTCCTTGACAATTTCTCATCAGACATTTTTTCTCCCAGGGCTTCAAAGGAATTTGCAATGTCTAGAAGGCTTAAGTGGAAATCTTGGATGCTCTCATCATCTTTCATTCTCAAGGCTTCAAACTTGGATGTGAGGTGTTGAATCTTTGACTGTTTCACTTTGGTAGTCCCCTCATAACATGTTTGCAATATTTCCCACGCTTCCTTGGCTGACACACAATTTTTAATGAGTTTGAAAACACTAGTGTCTACTCCATTACACAGGGCATAGATAGCCTTGTGGTTATAGTGGCCTGCAGTTTCCTCTTCTAGAGTCCATTCTACTTCAGGTTTCAGCACTCCGGTTGAGGTACCTTTCTTGCTAGCAAAAGTGGGATGATTCCATCCAGTCAACACAGCTTTCCAAACTTTGTTATCAATAGATCTCAGAAACGCAGTCATTTTAGATTTCCAGTGGTCATAATTGCTTGATCCATTGAGCAAAGGTGGTCTATTCATGTATCCTCCGTCTTTTTCCATGATGCCAGAGATTTCAGGTCCTGAATCTCACCCTAAAAACAGGCAGGGTGCCTGCTCTGATGCCAATTGAAATTCCTGGCACGTTATGCACGATGGGCTACACGATGCTTTAAGCACTGTGTCCGATCTAACACGTAATAATGCAACGCAAATAAAAGAGAACAAATAAAGAACACAGAGTATTTGTTAACCCAGTTCAGCGCAAACAGCAACCTACTCTGGGGGATACCAATCCAGGAAGGAATATCACTATAATAGTCCTAGTTCTAAGTTATCAGCAAACGCCCCGTTTACAACTTATAACCTAGGCACTACCAATGACTCTTCAACCTAGGAACTCCTAGATCAGAGATCCCATCTCACTCCCTTACAACCTTACAAACAGCAAGGATTTCACTAACACAAAGACAAAACGTTTTTGGAGACACACTCCTAAAACTACACACTCGTACCTAAAGGCTTAGAGTGTTAAGCCACCAAAAGTCCTTACTCCATACTTCAAAGCTTAAGAGAGGATCACAGAAATTACAACTCAAAATAACACAGTCCTAAACTTGTATCAATGAGACATAAGAAAGGCTCACAAGAAAAACACACACGCAAAACCTAATTTCTTAGACAAAAACAAGACGGCGTGAACAACTGACTAAATTAGGTTTAGCTCATTCCTTAAATAGCTGGTAACATGGGCTTCAGAAGATCTGATCCAAGAGAATATCCAACTCACCAAATAAAAACAAATCATATCTTAAAAGATTAGATATGTTTTGAAAATAAATCTTTTTCCAATCTTCACAATAATTTCCGAAGCAATCTTTTAAACAAAAGATATGTTTAGAAAATAAAACCTTTCTTATAGCACAAGATATGATTCATGAGAGAGAAATATAAATTCCACAAAATAGGAAACGCGCATGCTTGGCGCACAAGTAACACTTCCAGTAACATGATACGATGCTTGAGGCAATGCTTGAGGCATCATATCGCACATCATGCTTCAAGGTTTATTTTACCAAAAATGCAGCCAACAACCAAAGACTCAACAGTACTGAAAACAACACTTTTCATATTTTATAAGCATTGACTACACAAGTTCCAATTTATTTTAAATTTTTTACTATATTAAGTTTTCTTAACTAGTTTCCTGAAGGCACCATTTAGCATTTTCCATATTTAATAATAATCTATAACTTGCCTAGTAGAGCATAAGAGTGTTTACAAGTACCACCACGTTTCTCTGCCATTGCCCTCTTAATTTCAGATCATCCACATGTCTACTTTGGCCTATCCGCTAGAGTGAATGATTCAATTAAGATTTTAAGCTAAAACATTTGACAGAACTCTGTCCTGCAAATCAGAAGATTTCAAGATTTCAAAACTATTGAAAACATAGAATATAGATCTTTATTCCTAGAATTGATATTTTCTCTAAAGTTAAAGGCACATCCAAACATTAGGTTTCATAAAAATTTAGTAAATTGCATGTAGCATAATTTGAAAACCGCACGAATGAAAAGATATGATTAAAGAAACAAAGAATAGCACCACCATTAGACCATACATGAAGTAACAGTTAAAATCTAAAAGCATTGATATAATTTTTCCTATATATTCAATATACCATATTTCCAACCAAGACATCGAGTTCAAGTGGTTAATGAGCTCCCTCTAGGACGGATCGTTCAGAAGAACCCGAGTTTGATTTTCTGGTGGAAACAATTCTTACCCAAGCTTTCCCGATCTCGCGGCAGAACTCCAGATTACCGGAACGCAAGACCCAAAGAACCAAAGAGCTAATGCAAAAAAATATAAAAATATACCATATTTCCATCAAATCAAACATGTAAAAATATTTTTCTGGAAGAGAATCTATAGGCAGATATTATATGCAAATCAAAGTTGGCAAGCACATATAAGAAGCGGGGGACTAAAAATTATCTCTAAGTTTCTGAATTTTCGTATCTATGAAAAAAAAGCTAATCTTTTTACATCTAAAGCTAGATGACTGACAGTAGAGTGATATACCATTGCTTTTATTTGGAAGCATGGATTCGATATATGGAATAAAACAAAGTATCCAGCTTCACACTTTAATTTTGTGGAGGAATCTTTATTATATATTTGCATATTTTGATTTTGGCTTTTTCAGCATGCTGAGTCTAAAAGAGTTTCTGTAGAGTTGTGCATCCTCTGCATTTGAAGTTGGCATATGAAATTTATAAAGAAAAATCTGTCATGTGAAAATCTTCATTTATGCTGTAATTCCAAAACTATAATACTTACATGTATTAGTTAGATACCAAAAAATGTAAACTTAATCATCTAATTCACAGATAAATTTCTTGTGGCAGCCTACATTTGCACTACTTCACCACCTAATATATTGTTATCTACACTCCCTTCTACTCACATTTGTACTAAATGCAGTCCTGCAGTTACAAAATCAGCTGTAGGGAATCGTGATCCAACATCTGGAGTGCCCTCGTGTTGGGTCGTTGGGAGCCTCACTGAATTGGATTAACACATTGGGCCTTGAGCAACCATACAAGTGGCATTTAACGCCATACTTTCACCAAAAATCTTAAGGTATTAGGTTTATGTATCATCTTACTTATATGTTATTCAACATTAACTCATCTAACTAATATGAGACTTAATTCACATTTGATAGATCTCAACATCGACATTTAGATTGTTATCTAATATTGGTGACCAAACAGTAAATCTAAGATAGACATTAAATTAATATCATTTCAATATGAGTCTTGAGTCAAACTCTAATTCCAGTGGCAAGCATTAGAATTATAATTACTGTTACATGAGATGATAGATCATATGCATCGGACATAATAAATAATAAAAACATGAAAATTAAAATCAATACACTAAAATATAAGATAGAATGTTGACTGTGGGGCCTAATTAATATACGAAAATTAAACTAAAGGGCAATAGTAATACAGTAATAAACTATATAAGCCACTAGATTTAATCTAGTAGTGAGAGATTTTGGTAGTATGCAAGAGGTTCTGTGTTCAATCCTCTGCTCCATTGTAAACCAAAAAAAAAAAAAAACTATGAAATAGATATAGTCACGGACGCCGAAACCAAATACTATATGAACATTAATACATCAATACTGATAATAATTTGAAAAATGTAATTATATGTTTGTGCTGTGCGTCCAGCACAAACATACCTCTAATTTGATGAGTGTTCGTGAAAATCAAATAAAGCTTATAGATTTTCCACCTTATATGAATCTCACTTCCTTTTATGGATTCGTACACTACAACTTTGTCAAGTGCTCCCCTACAGTTACATGTGATTAATAATATAGGACCATGTGACATGTGTCATAGTCACAATTGGTCATTAGAACTCCATTGCATGATTCTATAATAGGAACAGAACATATAGATTAATTTTGGGTACAAAAGCCCCTAACCCAAATGTGCTTACAGTATTAAAGTTCCACTTATGAACATCATTCTCTAACAAGCTTCTTTGAGACTATTTATACTTAGGTAAGTGACTATTTAATTAACTAAGTATTAGTATCATAATAATGCTGCTGCTTTAGAGATGCAATATTGAATTCCAAGTAGAGTAAAATGAAAGTAAAACTCTGAAATTTTAAATGTACAGTAAAATTCCTTACATTAGTAATGCATGTATAGAGAATTGGTGATTTAAAAATAAGACAAGATAAGTAATGATTAAGAAAAAAGATTCTCCAGTTACTGTATATGATGAATTGATATATTCTATGACGATGGTTATTTATTTAAAATTGGATTTTAATTCTAGTTATCATTACATTCGAGTTAAGTAGAAGAATGTCTAGAGAAGAACCTTTCAGACCCTGAAAGAACTACAAATGTTTAGTAATGTTTTGAGTGAATGTATTATAGGGTATCTAAGTTTTTTAAGGACAAAACCTACGTACAGTGCTATAGGAATCGTTCTTACTATTTGTCTCACAAAGAGACAGTTTGTTTTATTAAATTAATACTATTTCAAAATTATTAGGGGCAGAAGTACTGTACCTAGTTTTGTCTTTCTCTGTTAATTTTTTTTTTTTTTTTTTTGAACATTGAGTGAAATCTTATTCAAGGTGTTTTGTTTTTGAACAACCTAACTTACCTAAGAATTTGTCATATTAGCTGCCATTGGCTGAATAATGGTATAACACTACATTTCATGTCACTAATATACAAACATTTAAATCACTACAAAAAAATTTAAAAATAAAGGATTCAATGTGGAATAAATTTCATCATACAATGGGCTTTGTATTTTAAAACCGAGAGTTTGCCTGACCCCTTCCCGCTACAACATAACCGGACATGGCAGCAGCCTTCTTTTTTCTCAGGTATACGAATGATCCGCTAATGAGCAACAAGAAAATCACAACACCCTGTACAAAATTTTGCACATAGCATACAGAGTTAACATAAAACCTCGTTAATGCTTGAACGAGTAAAATGCAGTGTAACGAATATTGCATAAACAAACTTCTCTGACATTCATGAATAAACAAACTTGTGTTTAAGCTTATCGTAACAAGTTGACATAGCAATAGAAGTGTGCTAAAAGGAAAACAAAGCAAAAAGAAAGAAAAACAATAGAAGCGTTTACAAAATTACTACTATTATGACTTAACTGATTAGCGAAGAACTAATGAAATAAAGACAGTAGTATAATCTCAAGCACTACGTGGTATATTGATATGACCATATGCAGTTGAAGTATCTTAATTTGCATTGTTTTCTTAAATTCACGGTGGAGATTAAAGCCCCTACGAGAACTAGTCCTAATACCAACAAACTAACATAATAGTACCATAGAGCAGAAAGCTAGATCATGGAACCAGAACAATATATATTGCAGCCATCTCCTTATGACGCTGAAGGAGGAAGGGTAGCCACTAAAATGGGATGAAGAATAAAATATTAAGGCACGGTATATGGAACATGCTTAGATATTCCAATATCTAATATCATGTTTGGATATGTTTAGCTGAGAAATCCCATATTGGATGAGATATGGCCTAAAAATGTGTTTATATGTGGTGCGTAGTCCTCACCTTACCATTCGATTTTGTAAGGTTGAGTTAGATCTAAGCTAATTTTTAAGATGCTTGATTTTCATGTGTCGCTATACTCTTAAGACATGGTCTACAGAAGCTGGAAATCATAGACTTTGTGCACCATGTGGTGGCACTGTGCTTCTTCAATTGTCCAAACCAAGGTAGTCAGAGTCGAGATCCTACGCAAGATCGGGGAAGGATAACAAGGTCGCGAATCGGGGGATCGTACCACGGATCGTAAGATCCTACCAAATTTTTAAATTCATATATAATGCATATAGATTCATAATATGCATATGAAACAACATAATTTAGTAGGAAAAAACTTCAAATAACACTAAAATTACTTAAAAAACTGAAATTTAGGATCATAATATTCATAGATAATGACTCAAAACACATCAAACATTAAAACACTAGCATATGACACCTAAAACCATCTTAAAACTCCTCCCAAAACAGCAGCAGCATATATGACACTAAAAACCATCAATAAAAGAGTGTTAGAACCCAGATTTTAGTAACAGAATTTATAAAAAAGAAGTTGAATAATAATGGAAATATATTGTATTGAATAGAAGATGAACAAGAAAAAAATGTAGAAAGGAAATAATCCAATCTACCCCAGAGCTAAGCTCCTCAGAGAAGGAGAAAATCCTCTCTCTGCCTAACCATAATAGTTTAACAATAATCTTGCATACCCTCTACAATGCACCCACCTCACTACTTATACTACTAGGCATAACAAACTTGCCACTAAACACCTTATCTTACTCACTAATTACTAATAAAACCCCATTATATTCTTTATTACAATAATACCCCTTTTTCTCTTAACCCTCATACTTAGGTCTCTAAGGCTTTGTTTGTGAGTTTGGAGAGGAGGGGAGGGCTTTAGAGGGAGGGAAATAGAGAGAAAATTAGAGAAATCTTTTATATTTTTTGAGAAAGTATTTTTTATAGAGAATGACAAATAAATACTTATGATTAATATATTATGAATTTAAGAATATTATAACAACATTAATTAAATTTGAAGAATTCATATAAACCCTCCAAACCCCCATCCAATACAATTTTTGAGTTACACCAAATTGGGGGGGTTTTGTGTTATGAAGAAATAATAACCCTCCAAACTCCTTCCCTCCCAAACTTCTCTATTCCTTCCACTTGTTTCTTCCTTTTTTTTAAAACCATTCCCTCCCCTCCCCTCCAAACTCGCAAACAAAGCCTTACAATACCCACCCCTACAAAACAACCTTGTCCTCAAGGTTGAATTTTGCTTCCATTAAAACTTTGCCTCTATCAAATACAAATTGTGCAATCCATGAAAAAGTGAGGGCCATTCTCCACCTGACTTCATTAACAGACTTCAGTAGCCGTATGAAGATTTGGGTCTGACTAATAAATCCAAAATGTAACCACTGCATGAAGATTTGCCATGATTGTGTGATAACCTCTAACTTGTGGTTTTTAGCTTCACACCTGACTTCGTTAACAGACTTCAGTAGCCGTATGAAGATTTGGGTCTGACTAATAAATCCAAAATGTAACCACTGCATGAAGATTAGCCATGATTGTGTGATAACCTCTAACTTGTGGTTTTTAGCTTCACATAGAATTTCACCAAGCTTCCCTCTATCATACACAAAATTCAGCATACTGTATATTGATGGAAAACCTTTCCAGCCACATTCAAATACGATTAGTACCGTTGAAATCCTGAATTTCCCTGGGTCCCATTGTATGATCAAAACTGTTGAGTGGCCGGACATCATCTTGAAACCAAACTCAGAGTCTTCATGCCTTCCATCTACTGCCATCAGATCCTTACTAAATTGAAGATCATATGATTCTTTCATAAATGAAACCAAGATCTTGTGAATCCATAAAGCATGCTCACATTTCAAATTCATCCCTATCCAAACAGTCACGAAAACAGTATTCAATTTATCTAATACATTGAATATTGAAATGAGAGAAAACTCATTTAAAGCATCAAATACTGATTCCTCTGCATTTTTCCAGGACTTGACAACCACATATGCTATATCCTCCACAGCAAAAATCTCAAACTGAAGAGCAAATATTAGTACTTTAACTTCCTTTTTTCTCTTCTGACTAGTAAGCATAACAATCGTGTTACTGCAACTTAACATAATTTTAGATGAATTAGAGAAGGAAACCTCCAAATCATTTATCATGCTTGTTGTTGTCGCATAAAGTAGTTCTGTTGATTCCATACCAGTGGAAAGAAAACTATATTCCCATTCAAAGATCAAATAACAGTTATCAAAGTGAAAGCCAAGAAATGTTAGAAACTCTGATGCATTGACTTGAATACATGAGGGCAAGCTAAAAAATGCAGCAGTTGCTGGACTTGCTTCTATCCCCATGTTTTTAGCTTCACAACAAGTCAAACCAATTACAAAATTTAACATGATAACCACATACCAGTCCAAATCAAGCTTCATAACTTCCCTTCTTCCATGTTTTGATGCAAAGGCTACTTGGAAAAAGTTTCTCCTATTCATGATCCTTTCTCTACTCCCCTTGTTAATGAACATGAGGACATTCTCACCTCTCAGCCATATTTCAGTGTTTGGGAACCTTTCAACTCCTTCCCCACAAAGTATGATAACAATATGATCATCCATTTGAATTATCAAAGAGTTAGTTGAAAGTTCACATGGGTAGTTGGTGGGATTTATTACAAAATTGTAATTTTCCTTAGCAGTAGTTAATAGAGATTTTGAAAAATGATTAAGGTTCCTAACCTTTGCCATGAATTTGGACAATAAAGAAGTTTCCTCTGCCTTTGTTCTACATAATTGTTCTCTAAATGAAAAGACATTTTTTCGTGGAACTGAAAGATAATTGTTCTCATCCTCCATTATTTCCCAATTACTATTAAATCCCAATAACTCTATTTCAGCCCATATAGCTACTTCCTTCAATTTCAAACAAAAGTTATCTTGGATCTGGCCCATTGGATTAAGGAAATGACCCAACTCACATTCTATTGTGGTGGACGGCTCTGATTTCAACTTATTAGCATGATACACAATAGGTGATAAGGGATGTCCCTTGGGTGACTCATCAGAAAGAAGGGGAAATGTGTGCTGACCTGATGATGACACGTGTAATGAGTTGTTATTGTGCAAAATCGATGGAAGAGATTTGTTCTGACCCACTAGTAGATTCACAAAGATATTCAGCTCACCAATTGTCAACTTCCTCTGGATCCTGCTTTCCCTCATCTACGAGTTTGATCGCCGTTGACGACTCACTGGAATGGACTGGAGGTCGCAGTAGAGACACAACAAATGGACCATTGTCCGGCAGTTTGGGTGGTAGCTCCGGCAGATCCGGTGGTTTTAGCTTGGGAAGCACCTTAGCCGGTGAACCCGACGGCGGTGGTGTATCAACGGCCTCCACCATGGTTGTCGCTTCCTCCAATCTTTTGATCTTCATCTTTCCCGACGCCTCTGTTTCCAAAAACACATATGACTCAATCACTAATTCCTTGTGGCACTCTGAGTTTTGTTGCGCTGTGAATTCCGCGACTGAGGGTATCACCGTAGTGGTCGCCGGAAGTTTCTGATCTGACTGCTCCGATGAATTCTGCATCAATGTGGAATCTGACTTGTTTCCAATCTCCATTGACTCTTCGTCGTATTCATGATTTTCTTGCTCCTCGCCTTCTGCAACTTCAAGCATCTCCCAAAGATTTGGAATAAACTTCTTAATAAAGCCCTTTTCAAACGTCTCCCATGTGACATCGCAGCCTTGCTTCCAAGAAGACCACCACCGGTAAGCTTCTCCTTTCAAAGCAAACAGAGTCACCCAGTCTACTTTCATATTCTCCCGAATCCAACTGTTGATTTTGAAGTACCGATCCAACTGGATCAACCACCAGTATGCTTCTCCCGTTCCATCAAAGATTGGAATCACCTTCCCACTCATCACTGGCTCACCCTCGATAGATCCGGTAGGTCGGACCATTGTTAGAACCCAGATTTTAGTAACATAATTTATAAAAAAGAAGTTGAATAATAATGGAAATATATTGTATTGAATAAAAGATGCACAAGAAAAAAATGTAGAAAGGAAATAATCCAATCTACCCCAGAGCTAAGCTCCTCAGAGAAGGAGAAAATCCTCTCTCTGCCTAACCATAATGGTTTAACAATAATCTTGCATACCCTCTACAATGCACCCACCTCACTACTTATACTACTAGGCATAACAAACTTGCCACTAAACACCTTATCTTACTCACTAATTACTAATAAAACCCCATTATATTCTTTATTGCAATAATACCCCTTTTTCTCTTAACCCTCATACTTAGGTCTCTAACAAAGAGTATATGACTACTCCTCATCCACCATTGCCTCAGTTTTTTTTATCAAATTTTCTTGCAATCTTATACAAATTTGTAGCATTTCCCTCTTGATTTCATCTGGGACAACCTTACATGCATCCACATCTTTTTGAGTTCCAGCCAAGTGATGCCTTAGCCTGTACACACCTCCGATTAACCATTTTTTACAATACTTGCATTGTATTTTCCTTGGATTAGCAGGATCAGCAACACCATGTTTCCATGCTACATCGGTTCTTGAAGCCATTGGGGAAAAGTTCAAACTCAAAGGGTTGTGTTGTGTATTGAGTAGGATGAGAAGGAATTGAATAGAGAAATTAGAGAAGAGAATAGTGAATATAGAAAACAGAGATCAGTGTGTATTTAACGTGAGAGATGGAGTGAGGAAGTATATTGGTAAGTTCCACAAATAATGGATATGTATTGGGAAGTTGCACAAATTATGGATATGTATTGGGAAGGTTTGAAGTAATTAATTATTTTAATTACTGAAGTATTGGACTCCAAACATTGAATAAGGTTTATTAAATGTTAATGCTGCGTCCTAATTTCTGAACACGATCATTTTGCGAGGATTACCTTGGTGCTTAAGGCCTATGAACACATGGAAAAACTAAGTTCACGCAGATAAATGCGGCATAAGATCTAAATAATAGAACATTTTTCTTTGCTCTTCTTCGAACTATACCAACAAACATCACGCATTGACAGATGCTGAAAATGGATAGCTCTTTCATCAGCTCAATTTAAGATTGTATTAATTATTTGTTTATATATGCATATAAAAGTCAGAAACATGCTTTACAATTACACATTCTTCCTTGAGATATAAAGAATCAAACACTAAATAGCGGCTTGCAACACAAGTTAGTCCTCGAAGATGGACACGTTAGTTCGAAAGAATAATAATACTCAACTAAAAACTCAATATATGATTTGAGTTTTCCATTTGACTAAGTTCAGAAACTATTAATTGAACACTAACTAGTGGATGTTGTTTTTACAAGTTTATCATTTAAGAGAGAGAATTTATATATGTTCCTATCATAGTACTTATTGTAAGTTGTAGAAAAAGAAGCAAAATAATTAAGGGCATGTTGGAAAAGAAATAATAAATGTGGTTGAAAATTCAAAGAGGGTCTTATAAAAAGGGACAAGAGAATTTCTCAAGAAGGTCTTATATTTAGGGATGGAGGTAGTATAACAATAAATCTGAGCTAGAAACTGTTAATTACCTCAAAACCAAGCACTGAAATCTTCTCTTCGGAAACTGCAGGTATACAGCTTCTATAAGTGACATAAGCCTGTGACTTATTATCTGAAGCCGATGAATCATCCAATAAAGTTCTTTGTGACTGCGAAGTTATGAACTCTCCAGAAACATGTGAAATATCATGAGATTTTTCAATACTATTAGAGATTTCCAAAGCGGACCGAGTTTTCTTAGAATCTGTTTTCTTAGCATCCTTCGTTGAGTCTTTAATCTCTTCACATTTGAATGGAATTCGGTACCCCGTCTCACTGCAGCGATATTTCTCATCACCCTGTAAACTCCCCCCAAAAAAGATTGTAGTTAAAAATAACATAAAGAGGCTTATGAATAACAACTAGGCAAAAGACAACAAGTATAGTAAAAAATAAACAAGAAGGACCCATGCATACATGCGATCAAGAGATCATAAGTGAAATCCTAAATGTAGACATAAAAAGCAATGTTTTAAGAGCCAAGAACCGGCACTTCTACGGATCAATTATTTGAGTGGTCTGATAGAGGTTTTTCCTAGTTCTGGCAAAAAAAATCCTTAGTTCCTACTTCCTAGTTCTAGCGATTTAAAGCAGTTGAACCATTGATTCGGAGGTCTCGCCAATTCAATGTCCAGTCCGGTTTTTTGAAATGTTGCATAAAAGGTATTCAGTTCTTTCAGAAAGTTTTACAAAACTTCTTTTAGATGAGGGGGACTAAAGATTTAACTTGAATCCTATTTCATCTATGACCCCAATTCTCAATCAAACACTTTGACATCACATCAACATTTACGATCAAAAGCAAGACTAAACAATTATGTACGATCATACACAATCTACTCAAATCACTAATCTTTAAGTATTCTTAAAACAACAAATAACACATCAGTATACAAATTGGAGTCAGATCTTTGCTTTCATATATGACAATATATCTCACCAGCATTCAATAATCATTAACTAGTTTCAAAATTTTCAATTCTCATTTGTTTCAAAAATTGCGCAAAGACTTTAAACATTATCAGCAGGGTTTTAAAATAAAGGGCTGCAACTGCAATCTAGACCACAACATAACACTTGTTGATATTACCAAAACCGCAACGTGACAGCAATATAGACTGCTTTTCACTGCAATTTACCACAATTCTCCGCATTACGTATGGACAGGGCGAGACCCAAAAATTTGGCTGCACCGGATCTGTCCCTATAGGAGAAGGTCCAACACGCCCAAGAGACGAGACCACACTGTTCCTACTGGCAATGAGCAAGATAAGGATGGACCAAGTCATGTATAAACGGATAGGTCCGCAATAATAGGACAAATGGGGACACGTCAAGGGGGCAGAGCATAGCTAACCGTTCCTCGCCCACTAGGCGAGATTATAGGAATATCTGTTAGATGGGGGCCTATATATAGGACCCTAGTACCGTTAGGTCGAATCATCAATATTTCACATATTTACTATACTTCTAAGACTTGACCTCAGAGCATTTCTGATCAAGTATTACTTAAAAACGGTGTTTGCAAGAACAAGAATTGTGACGCGATCATAATAACTCTTAAGACATTGTTTGTATAAACAGCTAATTTGCAGCTTATACTTATAGCACTAGTGCTTATCATGATAAGCACTTATGTATAAGCTTACATAAATTATTTTAATAGCAGAAGATAAAATAAAGATAAGTTGTTTTAATATATGCTACGGACTATTTTCATAAGCTTTATTGTAGAACTTGTGAAAATTGTCAAAAAAAATCTCACAAAACTTATGTCAATAGATAATCTCAAATAAGGCAATCCAAACAGGCACTAAACTGCAATCACTATTTATAACCTTGATTGTCTGTGTCAAACTCAAACCCCTATTTATCAATAATTCTTCAAACAAACAAAAAAAAATGAAAAAATGGAACCTTTTCAGAGTAGAGGCATGGAACACAAGGACCAGAAGGAGCACAATCAAAGCTAATGTTACTTCCAAGGTGTTTCTCTTTGAAACTCATAAGAACTCTGCGCCCAAACCCATGACCATGTTGAGATTCTTCACTGAATAAGAAGGAATAGATTGTAAATATAACGTAAAATAGATCAAAACAATTGAATAGATCATGAATTGGTATAATCAGGAACTCAACAATAGATACAGAGAGAGAGAGAGAGAGAGAGAGAGAGAGGAGAGAGATTAGAGCTTACGTTTGTTGACCTAAAGCGTGAAATTGAGGTTGAAGAAATAGAGAGATCGCGAAGAAGAAGAAGAAGAATAATAAAAATGGTGAATTTGCAGAATTCATTGCTTTTTCATTAGTCTGTAATTTTCTTCGGATCTTTTACATCTCTTCTCCAAAATTCTCCGAGGCGTTCTATATTTCTTATTTTATTATTTTATTTTAATGTCAGTTTTAATTTTAGTATATGTTATTTTTGGAGTGGACAAGTGATCGATACTACTATAACGAATACCAATTTTACAAAATTTATAGTTAGATTAAAAGTTTATATCATATAACTAATCGTTAGTTGGTTCAGTGGTGATTGGCGCTGAACTTGGTAGGGAGGACCACGGTTCGATCCCTGCAACTGCGAACGGGAGGGGGCTGGAACCACTTGATTGCAGAACTGACCCCCGAACCAGATTAAACTGGTGCTGAAAAACCAAAAAAAAAAAAGTTTATATCATATAGATTATCCAAACAAATTTTTAGAATTTTTTTTTATCATTTGATAAAAATTAAAATCTATCAAGATTAATGGTATCTAATAAAAATTTATAAACCCTTAGTGTTAATGAACCTCAATAACATATCAACTGATTTTCAATTTTTCAACATTTTTTTATGGATGATCTATATGAAACAAATTTTCAATCCAACGATGGATTTTGTGAAAGTCGTATTCGTTATCGTGTTATTCATAACTGGTCCACCAAGAACCACTTGATGAAGTGGTCCATTTAAGAATTTGGCGTTATTTTTATATAAAGAAAAAACTATGAGGAGGGATCCGTTGACTCGAGGAGTAAGTCTCCATTGACTTACTCCGCTTAATAATTCGATATCGGCGTTATATTTCTTCGATCCAACCATTTAAGAGTGCAACCTAAGAGAGGGGGGGTTGAATTAGGTTCTATAATTTTTCGGTTATTTTAGAGATGTTATGGTAATTAATATTTTTCTGGAAAGTTTATGATGAAGGTATGAACAATATGGAGAAAAATAAAAAGTGTAGGGAGGAGAAGAAGAACACAAAGATTTATACTGGTTCCCCTTCTAACCTAAGGGTACATCCAGTCCCTTCACTCCTTAAAGGATTTCACTATAACCTTTACAAAGTGAACAAGAGAACAGTCCTCTCTTTTTCACTCTCTTGCTTCCAACCTTTATGAAAATTTAATTGAAAGATGTAATTTGATCTTAGAAATGTTCTAAATATATAGAGAGACTTTTAGAATTGTCCATGAAGCAAAGCAATTGTTTAAGAAAAGAAAATTCTCATGAAACAACATAATATTTCAAAAAAACGTTACTTTTTTTTTATTCTGCCCAGAACGTTTTACATCCGTTGCTACAGATATGCGATGTAAAAAGTCATGTTTTCAAATTTCCAAACGTTGCATTAAATCAGCCCAGTTCTTTTTACATCTGTTGCACAGAACGACTGATTTAAAATGTGCTAACAGCTTTTCTTAAAAATCAAGTTTTTATATTTTTAAAAGCTTGCTTCATATGGACTTTTATATTTAACTTAGAAATTTATTTGTAATTAATTATTAAAATAATTTATGAGCATTCTAAGTTAAAATACTTTTGAAAGTGTTTTATGCATAATTGTAATAATAACTTTAGTACGATTTATATGTTCATTTGTGAACACTTAAAGCTTATAACAATGAATTGTACATTGTACCTATGATAGAAATATATCTTTATCAAGATCTTCATGAGATAAAATTGATTGCTCCAATCTTGAACTCTGGAACCATAATCCATCTTTATCTTCTTTTCACATATTTGTCTTCATAAAAATAACTTTAATTTAGAAGTCTGTCTTCACATTTTTTTTTATTTTGACTTAGAGAAAACTGATTTAAAACTTGTGTTTATCGACTTTTATTCAATATTTAAATTTGTAATTCTATTAGAATGAAAAAATTATTTAAAAATAGAATAATTAAAAAAATTATAAATTATTATTAAAATACAAGTAAAATTATTGTGTTATTTCTTACGAAAACTATTAAATCAATAAATTTGTTTTATTTGACCAATGCATATTTTAAAATAAATTATAATTAATATATTTTAATTATGAAAATTTTTATTTAGAAAATACGAAAAATTTAATTGATGAAATTTTAGCAAGTAAACTAAATCGTTGTTGAGTAATAAAATCTAATGTTCATATTCACAGGGATTGCTTATGTTAGGTTTTGAAGGATGTTGGCTTCATTTGCTAAAATAAGCCTTTGATCAAGATGTGGAACATGATGTGCCCACATTAGGGTCCTGACCTGAACGCCCTAATTAAACGCTCTGTCTATTATTTTGCGTGAGATCTTTTAAAAAGATTTGGTTCGAGAGAAACAAACTCACGCTTGCTTGCGCGACAAGGAACGAACTGAAAGATTCAAAAAGATTCAAATATATTTTAAGACTGCCAATTTGTTAAAAAGATTTAAAACAAATATTGTTTTATCAAATCTTTTTTATCTCAAGTGAATCTACGATGGCCAACTGTCAAAGATTGAAGATTCAAGCCCATGACGCTCGTTCTATATAAAGGAAGACTGAAAACCTAGTTTAATAACTGAAATCATTGTTCACAAATTGAGCCTTTAGGATTTTAATCTTTTAATTGTGTTCCTCTTCTTGGTTCTAGTTTGAAACAAGAATAGGACTATGTGTCGCTCTTAAGCTTTTAAGCACGGAGGTATTGTGAATCACTCAAAGCTTTGAAGCACGAGTTGGTTCTTTAGTTTAGGAGAGTGTCTCCATTACTGACTTTGTTCTTTAATTGGAAAATCCTCACAGTTGTGAGGTTGAGGGGGAGTGAGCAGAGGTTCTCATACTTAAGAGTTCCTAAGTAGAATTAGCACGGGTAGTGTTTAAGTGATAAATCGTAAACGAGGTTTACTAGGGCTTTGAATTAAAACTATCATAGTGGATTCCTACCTGGATTTGTATCCCCTAGACGTTGGTTGCTGGTTGCTGTTCATCAAGTTACAATATGTCCATGATGTTGGCACAATAGGTATACATCATAATCCTAACGTGCCCACATCGTGCTGCACATCTGTCACTTGCTACCGGAATTTCAATTGGCATCATAGCAGACACCATATTCTGTTTGGGTGAGCTCCATGGAAGATATTTTCTAGCACTATGGACAAGGATGAAACTTTTGTTAGCAAACTACCTCTTATGGATGGTACCAACTATGACTACTGGAAGTCACGCATGACTTCCTTCATAAAATCCATTGACAGTAGAACTTGGAAAGCTGTGCTTAGAGGATGGGAACACCCCAAAGTCAAGGATGCTAATGGGGTTGATACAGAAGAACTCAAACTAGAAGAAGATTGGACTCCAGCAGAAGATACACTTGCTCTTGGCAACAATAAAACATTGAATGCCCTATTTAATGGAGTAGATAAAAACATGTTCTGACTTATTAAAAAGTGTACTATTGCCAAAGATGCTTGGGAGATACTCCAAACAACTCATGAAGGGCATCCAAGGTTAAGATGTCAAGGCTCCAACTTCTGACCACCATGTTTAAAAATCTCAGAATGAAGGAAGATGAAAGCATATATGATTTGCACATGAACATACTTGATATTGCAAATTCTTTTGACTCACTTGGTGAAAAACTGTCCGAGGAAAAAATTTTGAGGAAAATTCTTAGATCTCTGCCCAAAAGGTTTGACATGAAAGTTACAGCTATTGAAGAAGCTCAAGATATCTCAAGCATGAAAGTGGAGGAGCTTACTGGGTCACTTCAAACATTTGAATTAGCTATAAATGAAAGATCTGAAAAGAAGAATAAGAGCATAGTGTTTAACTCCAACACTTATGATGATGATGAAATTCAATGTGATATGGAGACGAATGAAGGAATTTCTAATGCTATTATAGATCTTGGGAGGCAATTCAATAAGGTGCTGAAGATGATGGATAGGAAACCAAGACCAAATGTTGAGAACATGTCATTCGACATAACTAAAAACAGTGATGTTAAGAGAAAAGGTGAACCTAACGATGAAACTGCTATGCATGTTGCAGCATTCACGGGTAGATGTGAATCTGATGAAGATTCTTGTGATGAGGATGTCTCTTATGAAGAATTGGCTGATTCCTACAGAGAGCTTTATGCCAGAAGTGAAGAGGTTTGTAAGATAGAAGAAAAGTAGAAGAGAATCATAGCTCAATTGCGGGCTGAAAAAGAGAAACTTTTATCTGAAGGTGGAAAAACACAAGAAGGGGGGGGTTGAATTGTGTTTTTAGAATTAAAAACTTTTTCAAAATAACACTAAGTTCGCAGCGGATATGAACACAAAGTAAAATGGGTGCTGAGAGAGAGAGAGAGAAAGACACAAAATTTATCCTGGTTCCCCTCACAAATCGAGAGTACTCCAGTCCCCTTGTTACTAACAAGAGATTTTCACTATAATCTACTTAAGATTACAAATTGCTCAAGCACACTAGCAAGAGACTTCTCAGGTGCTCAAGTTTTACTAAACAAGAGACTTCTCAAATGCTCAAGTTAAACTTAACAAGAGACTTCTCAAACAAACTTAAGAATAAGAATGAATGTTAAGGAACACTTGATATACTATCAGAGGTGTTTACAAAATACAACTCAAATTGTTCTAAGACTTAGAATGACAGATTTAAATTATGATGTCAGAATGCTTCTTAGTCTTTGAACGTAGTAATAGAACAATGTTGGTAGAACGGTCGTTAGAACAGTAGTCATTTCTTCCATTTGAGTCTTCTATTTATACTTGGAGGAAGATGATGACCGTTGCAGAAAGAGAGGTGCCAGCTGGAATTTATTCGTACAATTGTGATAGCTGTAGTTACCTTCTTTGGTAAAGATATCCAATTCCACTACCTTGCTATTTGAATTATCACTCATCCATTTTGAGTAATAATAGTACAATAGTACGATTCTCAATTGCGCTCCACATATGGATAAGGTTAACGTTGTACCAACGAATATTCCCTCCTGTGGACGTGACAGATCCTTGAAGTAGATTGTTCTTCAATCATTGGTTCTGAATATGTCAGTTCTTGAGTGACGTAAATTCCTTTTGCTTCAGATGCTGTTGTCATTGCTTCTTGAGGCCCTTTTTGCTTCTGAGTCCGCCAGAGCCTTGTTTTTGTCCTCAGAGGCACTTTCTTCAACATACAAAAGTTAAGCTTCTGATGAACAGTGATGTGCTTTCAGAGCTTGTTTTGACTGGCTTCTCTGCTATTATTCATAGTGCTTCTGAATGAATTTTAACTTGTAATTCTGCACACTAGAATAATCATTAGTATTTCCAATTGTAATTTTAATACTTTGTTATCATCAAAACTATTTAAATCATTAGAGGTTCATGTCAGACCCACTTTGTTCCAACAATCTCCCCCTTTTTGATGATGACAAACTAAAGCATTAAAATTCAATTGTTGTTGATTTAATTTAATTATGTTAACTTCAGGTTTCAAAGGTTTGCAATCTCCCCCTGAGTCTGATAATCCATAAGGGTAGGTTTGTAAGCTCCCTCTAAGTCTTATCCATAATTAATTAAAACAGTTTAAGAGTCGATTTATTAACTTAAAATAAATTTTCATATTTAACTCTCAGAAGCATAGTTTTGTAAGCTTTGCTTCTTAGAGTCTGATAATGCTCAGAAGTGGTTTGCAAGCTCTTCTGATATTATCTATGAATAAAATTTTAGGTTCTTAAATTTTCTCCCCTTTCAATAATCGTTCAGAATGAGAAAGAAATCATAAGGGATAGATATTGATTCATAATGTACTTGACATTACAGTTTCAGATTGAGCAGTATATGAATGAATCAACATTAATTTTAACGCTACTCTTACTCCCCCTTTTGGCATCAGTCAAAAAGACACAGAAAACCAAGCAGTCAAAGCGCCAAACAAGGTAGTCAAGTCAAAAGGAAGTGACAACCAAACGCATTCAATGAATGGCATTGATTATCCTACTGACAAGATATCTTGAAGGTACTATAAATAAAGGATGATTCCTCTCATTTTACTCATTCAGATTAATCAAGTCATTTCCAAAAACAAACATATAATGAAAAAGCAGGTTTCCAAGGATGCTTCAGGCTCAAAAGAAGAGAGCAAGAAGGGAGCAGAGCCCTGGCGCTGCGAAGAAAACAGGCTTCGCTACGAAAGGAACAAGCAAGAACTAATATTGACAGAGTCAGAGGAGGAAGAATTGGGCTCTGATCTGGAAGAATTTTTATGGACATACAATGATGACACTCCATACGAAGAGTACGAGGCTGCTGTTCAGAAGGACACTGAAGAGCTAGTGCAAAAGGCCACTGCCAACTTGCTTGCTTACATTAAGGAAAAACATAAGAAGCTAGATTCAGAGTCTTCTGAAATTAAGCCTAGCTCTAAGTAGAGTCTCATCATTCTATGTAATAGAGATTCTTCAATAATATTAATAAAAGAGTTTATGCTATAAATTCCCTTTGTTTTGAGCAAGTTTCTTATATATATATACCTCATTCCTATTGTCAGAAAACCAGTTACCAGACACGCCTCATTCGGTATCGGTGCCCCGTTGTTAAATAGGCTTTAATACTAAGAAGGTATTTCATGAGTAAACAGGAGTACCGATGAGAGGGGCTCTTAGGTTTTGAAAATCCTAGGCTTATTAGTTTAAAAACTAAGATGCTCTTCAACATCTCTCACTAGAGCCAGAAATCTCAAGAGTACCAGACAATATCATGGTATATAGAGAAGTTAAATTT
Source organism: Trifolium repens (assembly GCA_030408175.1). Lineage (NCBI taxonomy): Eukaryota > Viridiplantae > Streptophyta > Magnoliopsida > Fabales > Fabaceae > Trifolium > Trifolium repens. Next base: position 30,097,577 of record CP125845.1, on the reverse strand, counting down.
TGAAAAACAAATATAAAACAAACACATAAGAAGTAAACAAACAAACAAGAATGGATAAAATAGATTTTAATTAAAAAAGATTATCCAACTATTACACAAGAATTAACAACAAAACAAGTGCACAAATAATGACTAAGGTTTCTTAACATCTGCTATGGCTTTCAGAAGGGTTAACATCATGTCATCCATCCTTTTATGAATTGTTTCCACAGCAGCATTCATATCAGTGCGCACATCCACTCTTAGTTCATCAATTTCATTAGCCAGTTCAGTTCTGATGCTGTCCAATGCATCTTGAACTGCTGGAGGTATTGCAGACGAGGTAGAAGCTATGTCAATCTTTATAGGAGAGAGAGGAGGAATGGGTTCTATAATGGGCTTCTTACCCTTGTCAGAGTCCTCATTGATATCCATATCATTATCTTCTTCTATCTGATTCTGATCAAGCATTGCAACATCTTGCTCAGCAGCTTGATTTTCATTGAGCTTGTTGGTTTCAATTGTAGCAATGTGCACAGCCCTATCTACCAATAAGTTCAATGCCACTTGTTCAGCTAGCCTTTTGTGCTCAGCTTCAGCTGCCCTTGCCTGTTCAGCAGCTATCCAAGCCTGCTCAGTAGCTAACTTATAAACACCTTCTTCACTGATTAGTTTCTCAGCTGTCTCACATGCACTCCTTGCTAGTTTCTTGATTTCAGCATCCAAAGCTGCCAAACGTGCACGTTCCTCTTCATGATTGTAGAATGTGAGCCTTGGAGCACATGACCTCTCAGCAAACTCAAATAATTCCCCTTGCTGTATTCATTCCTTTATCCTTTGTCCTGTTCTTCAGATGAGTACTGAGGATTTGTAATGATTGACTAAACAAGTACTCCATCTCTCTGACATCAGCATCAAAATCAGAAGGGAAGATAAGAGCTTCTTCCTCCCTTTGTCTGAATCTCTTAAGTCTAATACCAATAGCATTATGCAACAGCTCAAGGTTTGGTTCAAAGTCAGAGTTGAAAAAGGGTATGGATGGATCAAAGGGAATGGTTGGCTCAGGTTGTTTTCGTTTGAGATTTATGATTTTTATTTTGCTGAGGTTAGGGGGTATGATGTCATCATCAACATTGATGGTATCTTTAAACATTTGTGCTTCAGCTTTAGAGATGTGTTGGTAAAGCTCAAGAACCTCTTCTAAAACTAGAGGTTTGTTGAGTGGGCCATAGACAGGTTGTGGTGAAGGTGCAGGAGATGATTCAGAAGTGTATAATTCAGGTGGAGGTGATTGATGAGGTGATTCTTGTTGAGCTTCAGAATGAGCAATTGACTCATCCTGAACAGGTGTAAATGTGGGTGGATTAACTTGTGAGATGTGATCAAGTGATGGAGGAGGAGTTTGAATAGATTGAGTAACCGGTGGTTCTTGGGTAGCTTGATCAGCAGAGGGATTGTTAAAAGGAAAACGAGGTGGTGTGTTTGGATTGGAGTGTGTAAATGCATCTCCAGATAGGTGTTGTTGAAGGTGCTCAAGAACTGATTCAGTATTGGCAGGTTGGTTAAGGATGGTAGTATCAATGATGATGGGGGTTTCCTCATCAGAAGAGAGTTGGATTGGTTTCTTAATAGGTCTCTTGATGATCTTTTTGAAGTTTGTTTTCTTTGGTGCTTCTTTGATTATCTTAGCAATGAACTCATCAGAGTCAGTGCTAGTATCAGATGATGATGATGTTTGTAAAGTTTCAGGATCAGGCAACACTACACTAAGAGGCACAGTGAAGTCTATTGGATTTGTTTGATTGGTAGTTTGAGGGGGTTGAGAGATAGAGGGTTGAGGTTCAGGATTGATATCTTGAGCTACTGGAATGCTAGAAGTATTAGGCTCGGAGATTTTACCTTTTGGTTTTGAAGCTCTAGACTTCAATCTTTTGGCAGGCGTAGTAGGGTTCTGATCCTCCTCAGAAGCTTGAGGCCTGTCATTTCTCTTCTTTGATTGCCTTTCCTTCTGAACAGCTTCAGTGGCCATATCCTCAGCACCACTATCTCCTCCCATAGCCTCATCAGCATCAGCATTCTCTTGGTCCTCAGAACCATTATCAGCTATCTCTTGTTCAGTGGTCTTTGGCTTCCTTTGAGACCTTGTAATAGCCTTTGGACCCTTGAAGATTTCCCAATTTGGGACACTAACAACCATCTTTCTGGGTACTCTTACCCCAGTCTCTCTTCTCACTATCTCAATGAAGTTCTTGATGACATCCTCATTGTCATGTTCTGATATGGTGGGAAACCCATCACACCAGAAGTACTTTTCATAGACTTGTTGCAGAGGTGTCTTCACTGAGATAATTTCATTTTTGGTTTTTCTTTTCATATTCACCAGAACCGTTGCATCATATTTAGCAGTTTGGAATACTCTAAGCTTTTCCTTGGCACTCAGAATGTCTGTGAGTTTGGTTTGCCTGATGAGTTCTGATATGAGCCTAGGATGATGAATGTTAGAGGGCATTTTGGTTCTGCTTGCAATGATGGTTAAACACATGTGATCAAATAAAATCTTAGCCAGATTAACCTTCACCTTCTTGTTTAGGAACCAAATGAAGTGCTTATGTGGTATAGATATGGTATCTAATCCACCTTCTCTAGTAACTATTGTAGCGAGAAACACTCTGAAAGCAAATTCAAACTTGTGCCTCATGCACTTCAACTTTCCAAAGTCCCTGTTGGAACTCCCAGGTTTAAACAGGTCCTGATTGATTGAATTCAAATATTTGCTCTTAGCATCATATACTTCTATGTCTTCTCCCTTGTTATCCAAACCCAGAATCTTGGCAATGTGTGCCTGAGTGATCACCACATTGATACCCAAAATGTTTGACCTTATTTCTCTTCCTCTATACGGTTTCAAACCAAGTTCCTGCCTTGTTTTACCCTTTAGAGACTTGTTCTTCGCAATCAGGTTCTTGTATTCTTCATCAGCGCTTACTCTATCAAAAACCTTTGCTTTTTGCCAGAAATATTTGACAATGTCATAGTACACAAAATCATTCAACATCTCAAAATAGTTTTCCCATTTTTGATCGAAGAATAGATTTTGAACATCGATTCCGTTTGCTTTCAAGCTATCGAAATCTACAAACTTCTCCGTGTAGAAATCGTATGAGTCTGGACCGGCGTCCGTTTGATTGTGTTGATAAACTAGATTATCTTTTGAATTAAGATCGATGATGGGTGGTAACGTAGGGTTAAAGGGTTCTTGAACGATTTCATTTGATGAACGAGCAGCCATAGTTGCAGAAAATGAAGATTGGGAATTTCTGTAAGGTCTAGGGTTGTGTAGGTAGTGATTTCGTGTAAAAAGTTGTGCAAGTGAGTGAAGTGACTTATAAATAGTAACTAGCACACATACACAGAGAAAATAAACATTGGGAGGGAGCGCGAGCAGTTTTAAAAATTAAATAATATACTTAACTGCCATAATCATCATTAACTGTTCTCTGCCCGTCAGGATCTAGACACGTGTTGAAGAGGTTTAATCATAGCTGACGCGTGTACAGACAACTGTTGTACACTTACTCGTACTGAACGTTTCATTTCCAAAAGGTTCAGAGCCTCACTCATTTGTATCTGACACCTCATCAGAACCTGTTACTCTTCAGAGCCTAAATTATTCAGAGCTTCCCAAGGGATACTCTAAATTATAAGAGGTTCTGATAGAGCTTCAGATGCTAATTCTATTCTACTTCTCAGAGCTAATTTTCTTCAGAGATATAGTGCATGTTCAAATTCTTTTTGATAAAATCAAATCTTTCAATAGCTAAAGGTTTAGTAAATATGTCAGCCCATTGATGTTCAGTATCAATGAATTGAATATCTATTGTACCTTTCTGAACATGATCTCTTATAAAATGATGTTTTATTTTAATATGTTTAGCTCTTGAGTGTAGAATAGGGTTCTTAGACAAATGAATAGCAGCAGTATTGTCACAATATAGTGGAATACTGCTTTCAGCTATGTTATAATCTTCCAACTGATATTTCATCCAGAGAAGCTGTGTGCAGCATTTAGCAGCTGAGATGTATTCTGCTTCTGCTGTAGACAAAGCAATAGTTGTTTGTCTCTTGCTAGCCCAAGATATGAGATTCTCACCAATGAATTGGCAATTTCCACTAGTGGATTTCCTCTCAATCTTATCACCAGCATAGTCAGCATCACAGAATCCAACTAGCTTACTATCTAGGGATTTTTTATAAAGAAGTCCTAGATTAGTAGTTCCTTTCAGATATCTAAAGATCCTCTTAACAGCAGTTAAGTGAGGTTCTCTAGGATCTGACTGGAATCTTGCACACAAGCATACACTATATAAAATATCAGGTCTAGATGATGTTAGGTAGAGTAAGGAGCCAATCATACCTCGATACAGCTTCTGATCTACTTTGCTTCCTATCTCTTCCTTGCTTAAGCTGCTGGTAGGATACATGGGTGTAGACATTATCTTGCAGTCATCAAGGTTGAACTTCTTCAGAAGCTCTTTTGTATACTTGCTTTGATGAATGTAAGTGCCATCTTTTCCTTGATTAATTTGGATTCCAAGGAAGAACTTCAATTCACCCATCATACTCATCTCGAATTCATCCTGCATCTGCTTTGAAAAACTCTTGCACAAGGAAGCATTAGTAGAACCAAAAATAATATCATCAACATATATTTGAATGATTAAGATATCTTTCTTAGATGTCTTTCTGAATAATGTATTGTCAATTTGACCTTTTTGAAAACCATTTTCTAAAAGGAAATTACTCAGTCTTTCATACCAAGGTCTTGGAGCTTGTTTGAGACCATAGAGTGATTTCTTAAGTTTATAAACATAATCAGGATTTTTCAAATCCTCAAAACCTGGGGGTTGTTTGACATATACTTCTTCAGAAATAACACCATTAAGAAAGACGCTCTTAACATCCATTTGGTACAATGTGATTCCATTGTTGACAGCATATGAAAGAAGTAACCTGATTGCTTCCAGTCTTGCTACTGGAGCAAATGTTTCAGTGAAGTCTATACCTTCTTGCTGACTGTAGCCTTGTGCTACCAGTCTAGCTTTATTTCTTACCACTTCACCTTGTTCATTCATCTTGTTTCTAAATACCCACTTAGTTCCAATGATGTTCTTATGTGCTGGTCTTGGCACTAAATCCCATACATCATTTCTTTGAAACTGATTGAGCTCATCTTGCATAGCTACAATCCATCCATCGTCAGTAAGTGCTTCATCAACATTCTTTGGTTCTATCATTGAGATTAGTCCCAGAAGTGAATCAAGTTGTTGATAGTCTGATCTTGTCTTTCTTGGACTTTCTTTGTTTCCAAGAATTAGATCTTCTGGATGTGATGATCTATATTTGAACTTCCTTCTTGGAGCTTCATCAACATCAGCACTTGGTTGAGTGTCTTCTTCTGAAGTGTCATCATGTTCTTGTGATGCTTCTAATTGAGATGCTTCTTCAGCATCTTCTTCCAATACAGCTTCTGAAGCTTCAACAGCTTCTGATGCTTTTTCAGGTTCTGAATCGATGTATTGGTATGGAACACCTGCATAACTATTATCTTGCTCTGACATTTTACTGTCAGGCTCTTTATCATCAAATCTAACATGTATAGATTCTTCCACTGTGTTAGTTTCAGAATTATACACTCTGTATGCCTTTGAGCGTTCAGAGTAACCTATAAAGATTCCCTTACAAGCTTTGGCATCAAATTTTCTTTTGTAGGCCTTGTTGTTTAGAATGTAACAGGTACATCCAAACTGATGAAAATAAGAGATGTTGGGCTTTCTTCCTTTGAAGAGTTCATATGTTGTTAGATTCAATAGAGGTCTAATATAGATCCTATTTTGAATATAACAGGCTGTGTTTACAGCTTCTGCCCAGAAGTGCTTAGCAAGTTTTGTCTCATGCATCATGGTTCTTGCCATTTCTTGTAAAGACCTGTTCTTTCTCTCTACAACACCATTTTGTTGTGGTGTTCTAGGAGCAGAGAACTCATGGACAATGCCATGATCTTCACAAAAAGTTGCAAATGGTTCGTTTTCAAATTCACCACCATGATCACTTCTTACCTTTAAGATTTTGAGACCTTTCTCATTTTGCACTTGAGTGCAGAAGATGCTGAACACATCATATGCATCATCTTTCACTCTTAGAAACTTTACCCAAGTCCATCTACTGTAATCATCAACAATGACTAATCCATATTTCTTCCCATTGATTGAGGCAGTACTTACTGGACCAAACAAATCAATGTGAAGTAGTTCTAAAGGTCTTGAGGTAGAGACAATGTTTTTAGGTTTAAAAGAAGTTTTTGAAATTTTGCCAATCTGACAAGGACCACACAGAGCGTCTGAATGATATTTAAGATTTGGCAGGCCTTTAACCAACTTTAGTTTGCTAAGCTTAGAAATTAATCTCCAGTTAGCATGACCTAAGCGTTGGTGCCAGACCTACTTTTCATCATTCAGAGATAGAAGACAAACTATTTTCTGCTCAGTGAGTTCTGACAGATTCACCTTATAAACATTACCTCTTCTTAATCCTCTAAACAATATGGACTTGTCAGAGTCATTGATTACTGTACATGCCTCTTTATCAAATTTAACAATAAATCCGCTATCACAAAATTGACTAATGCTAAGCAGATTATGTTTGAGGCCATCAACTAACCAAACATTTTTAATTGAAAGAGAAGAGTTACCAACTATACCTGTACCAATGATCTTCCCTTTTTGGTTTCTTCCAAACCCCATAGTACCTCCCTCTTTCAGAGTCAGGGTTTGGAACATATGCATTTCTCCCGTCATATGTCGTGAGCAGCCACTGTCCAGGTACCAGCATTGCTGCTTTGGCCTTCTTGGTGTGCAAACCTGAAGCAAATATTATTTGAGATTTTGGTACCCATATCTTTATGGGTCCTTTTGTGTTGGTCTTTACAGGTCTAGGTGGTCTTGGTTTGAAAGACCTATCAGAGCCTCTAGAGTTAACCACCCTTGTTGAAAAGTTTTTGGGTTTAGTATAGCTCTTGAGCTTTGTTCTTGAATGTGTCAGAGCTTCTTTAGATTTAACATTAGCTTGAGGCTTAAAAATCTTAGGTTCTGAGGTTTTATCCTTCAGAGTCTTTGACTTTTGAGCCTCTGGCTTTGATGTTCTATTAGAAGCTGACTCATTTAGAACTTCTGATTGACTCTTTACAAAGACAACCTTAGGTTTTGATTTATCTATATTAGAGGATTTTGAAGATAATGGATTATCTTTAAAACGTGAGAATCCAAGACCTTCTCCTCTATTTCTACTTACATGATAAATCAAAGAGGCTATTTTACTTCTTTTCATTCCATTGATAAGGAATTCCTGAAGAGCAAATTCATGTTCTGGAGGAACCTTATCATCAAGAACATAATGAGTTTCCATAAATTCATTTCTTGATTTTAGAGACTCATTTTGTTCAATTATTTCATTTGCCTTTTCGGTCAGGTTGTTATAAGCCTTTTTAAGGACCTTACACTCACCTGCCTTTTTGGTTAAAAGTTTTAAGGCATCTTTTAAGGAATCTATTAATTCAGAACGAGAAAGTTTAGCAAGTACCTCATCTTCATCTTCTGAATCTGAGTCAGCTTCGTGCTCAGAGTTCTCTTGGTCAGAAGTGGTTGCCATCAAGGCTAGGTTTGCTTCTTCTTCCCCATCAGAATTTGATTCCTGATCCAAATCATCCCAAGTGGCAAGGAACCCCTTTTTGAGCTTACTTTTGTATCTTTCTTTGTTAGAGGTTCTCTTGGATGTTTTACTCAGGTTCTCTGGGCAGTCAGCAATGAAGTGTCCTGGTTTGTTGCACTTAAAGCATTTGTTTTGTTCTTCCTTCTTATCCTTAGAAGCACCAACCTTCTTGGAAGAACCTCCAAACTTACCAGCATACTTCTTGCTTCTCTTAGCCCATTGCGATACTCTTGCAGCCATCAGAACCATTTCTTCTTCTTCATCAGAGTCCATCTCGTGACCTTCTTCAGAAGCTTCTTCATCAGATACTATAACCTTTGCCTTCAGAGCCTTAGAGGAACTCTTGGTGCTCAGGGCTATCCCTTTTAGCTTCTTAGTCGATTCATCAGTCATGAGTTCCATCTCATGACTCTTTAGAGAACTAATCAAGCTTTCAAGAGACACAGTATCTAAATCCTTAGATTCCTGAAACGCTGTCACTTTTGGTCTCCACTTTGGCGGCAAGCTTCTGAGTACTTTCCTTACATGATCAGCCTCAGTATAGCTCTTATCTAAAACTTGAAGTCCAGAAACAAGAATTTGAAACCTAGAGAACATTGTCTCAATGTCCTCTCCGTCCTTCATTTTAAATAATTCATACTGATGTACTAACAAGTTGGCCTTAGCCTCCTTAACTTGTTTATTTCCTTCATATTTGGATTTAAGAGAATCCCAGATAGACTTAGCCGTTCTCTTATCTCCAATTTTCAAGTACTCATCATGAGAGATGGCATTTGTCATCATCCCTTTTACACTGTGGTGCTTCTTATACTCCAGCTTTTGAGTAGGTGTAAAAGCCTTTCTGTCTTTAGAGCTAACAACACCTTCTAAGTCCATATTTTCAAAGTTCACTCCATCTTCTACCATGTCCCATAAATCACAATCAATACTCATGATATAGCTGTACATATTTGTTTTCCAGAACGGGTAGCTAGTTTCAGTTCCATTGAAGATAGGAACTTTATCAGATGACCTTCTTTGTCGAGAGTTTGAGTCATAGTCAAAAGGAACTTCATTTAGATTCTTCTCAGCAGACATGTTTTTCCTCCCTGAATCTTAACTGTTTCACTGATAGGTGAGAGTTAGGCAACAGCCCAGCTCCTGATACCAATTGAAGGTGGAAAAACACAAGAAGGGGGGGGGGGGGGGGGTTGAATTGTGTTTTTAGAATTAAAAACTTTTTCGAAATAACACTAAGTTCGCAGCGGATATGAACACAAAGTAAAATGGGTGCTGAGAGAGAGAGAGAGAAAGACACAAAATTTATCCTGGTTCCCCTCACAAATCGAGAGTACTCCAGTCCCCTTGTTACTAACAAGAGATTTTCACTATAATCTACTTAAGATTACAAATTGCTCAAGCACACTAGCAAGAGACTTCTCAGGTGCTCAAGTTTTACTAAACAAGAGACTTCTCAAATGCTCAAGTTAAACTTAACAAGAGACTTCTCAAACAAACTTAAGAATAAGAATGAATGTTAAGGAACACTTGATATACTATCAGAGGTGTTTACAAAATACAACTCAAATTGTTCTAAGACTTAGAATGACAGATTTAAATTATGATGTCAGAATGCTTCTTAGTCTTTGAACGTAGTAATAGAACAGTGTTGGTAGAACGGTCGTTAGAACAGTAGTCATTTCTTCCATTTGAGTCTTCTATTTATACTTGGAGGAAGATGATGACCGTTGCAGAGAGAGAGGTGCCAGCTGGAATTTATTCGTACAATTGTGATAGCTGTAGTTACCTTCTTTGGTAAAGATATCCAATTCCACTACCTTTCTATTTGAATTATCACTCATCCATTTTGAGTAATAATAGTACAATAGTACGATTCTCAATTGCGCTCCACATATGGATAAGGTTAACGTTGTACCAACGAATATTCCCTCCTGTGGACGTGACAGATCCTTGAAGTAGATTGTTCTTCAATCATTGGTTCTGAATATGTCAGTTCTTGAGTGACGTAAATTCCTTTTGCTTCAGATGCTGTTGTCATTGCTTCTTGAGGCCCTTTTTGCTTCTGAGTCCGTCAGAGCCTTGTTTTTGTCCTCAGAGGCACTTTCTTCAACATACAAAAATTAAGCTTCTGATGAACAGTGATGTGCTTTCAGAGCTTGTTTTGACTGGCTTCTCTGCTATTATTCATAGTGCTTCTGAATGAATTTTAACTTGTAATTCTGCACACTAGAATAATCATTAGTATTTCCAATTGTAATTTTAATACTTTGTTATCATCAAAACTATTTAAATCATTAGAGGTTCATGTCAGACCCACTTTGTTCCAACATTATCTACTATGCATGCTGAATAGGTGTAACATTTATCTATTATCTCTGGTCTTCAAAATGAGGTAACCTTATTGTCATCTAACCTAGAGAACATGACCAAGTCTGTCAGAATGCTCAACAATGGAACAAACATGCTTGATGAGATTCTCATGGTTGGCAAACAAGCTAGAGATTCAACTAGGATAGGTTTTAAGATGAATTATGACAGTAAAACCCCAAAAACAAACTTTGTTCCTACTCAACAGAAACCCGACTTCAGGGTGATGTGGACACATCCTACACCACTTCAGAAACCTGCACACAAAGGAAAATTCACTGCATGGAAATGTCACTATTGTGGCAAGAATGGTCATATAAAGGCCTTCTGCTATAAACTCTTTGGATACCCAAAGAAGAAACCCCAAGCCAAGACACATCATGTGAAGACCAAACCCAAGAAGGAGTGGAAACCTAAGGATGTTGTTTCTAACCCTCTGTCTTTCCCCACAAAAGTTGTTGTTGACTCTGTTGTTGAAATTATCCAAGAAGACCCTCACATAGAGTATGAGTATGAATCAACCTCTGAAGATGAAAAATGTCAAAGTATGGTGACTAATCATGGTGAGGAGGAGAAGACTGTTGGTGATAAGAATACAAATTTTGCATCTGTTGGTAATGTGAAGTTTGCATCAGATGGTAAAGACCAAAGGTTGTCTGATGGTGGAAAAAGTGAGTGTGCTAGTGAAGAAGATGATGATCCTAAAAATGGAAAACGTGTGTCTGAGAAGGATTAGTCAGGTTTGGGTTACTTTGTTTACATTGTTGGAACCAAAGCTAAATTTCATTTGGATTCCTATATCTCCTCTTACTTTGCGTTATAAGTTGTCTGTCGGGACACATGTCCTAGATATTGTGGCGCCCTCATGAAAATAAGCTGGAAGTTCAACTTTAAAGGAGGTCATCATTACTAAACTGAAGGACATCTGCATGAAGTGCCTATCTTGTAATGTTGCACAATTAATGGCCCAATGGTTTATGGCCTTCATATTTTGTTTACTCTCTCTGAACTTAACTGTTTGTCAATATTATGGCTAAAAAGGGGAAGTAAGTAGTGCAAGTATGTTCTGGTACAACGTGTGTTGCCAGATGTATGCACATCTTTTTAAGACTTTGAAGACCAGGTGATCTTTTGAAGACATTGAAGACCAGGTGATCTTTTGAAGACTACTGAAGATGCTTAGATTTAGGGGGAGTAAATGACTGCATATTTTTGCTTCCCCCCTACATGTGTGCATGATCTTTATGCTTGTATGTTGAGAGTTTATTTCTCTCCAAATCTGTGAGGCCTGCTGCAAGCCTCTGATGTACTAATGATCCTCTCCAAAGTTTTGTTGGCTGACTCAAAGATTATTTTAGCCAAAAATTGCCAAAGGGGGAGATTGTTAGGTTTTTAAGGGTGTTTTCATTTGCTAAAATAAGCCTTTGGTCAAGATGTGGAACATGATGTGCCCACATCGTGAAAACAATTTAATTGAGTTTAAGATATAAAACAATTGAGATTTGCTTGTCAAAGTTTGTTTCTGTGTTAATAAACTATATTTTTAGTTTTTTCTTCTTTCTTTTTGCCACTTTGATTCAATCAAATAATGTAGTGGAAAACTATTACCAGATCATTGAATTTTTTCTGCAGGTTGCACAAAAAATTGATAAATTGTCAATTGATTTAGGTAAAAGTTTTGTTTGATAAGAAAGGACAATATTTCAAAGGTAAATCTTATGGTCACTCTCATATACTCAATTTGCTTAAAGTGGAAGCCTGAAATCTCTTATATGTTATTTAGTCGACAACGACCGTGATATTCAAGCTTGAGGCCCCTATTGATAAAAAGTGCGAAAATCCTGATCTGGTGTTGCGAGGCTGCGCTGGGTGCAGCCTTTCCAGCGCTAGGCACAACCAACAGTGTTGGGAGACTTCCAATTTTCTTAGAAATTTTTCATATAATTAGCTTGGAATACTTGTTATCTGAGCTATGTAACCAACTATTCAAATTCTGCACAATCACCTAAAATCATATCTAAATGACCTGAATATGACACAAAACCTTGCATCTTATGGTGCAAATGTTAGTATAGCTTTTATTATAGTTAATTAAGTGTATAATATTCGATGTACTTACATCTATTTGGGATTCTTTACTAACTCTCTGTTTTGTGTACTTGCTGGACCTTTGGGGGTCCAGGTTCTCAGGTTATGTTTATGTTCAAGTTGTCGGTGAAGCTCCGCTCTGATTAGGACACGGGAAAGGGTTCATATGTTAATATATATGTATATCGAGTCCTTTTAGTTGATGTCTTATTTTATTTAAAGATGTATTTTGTATAAGTGATATTTTACTAATTAAGTTATTAGTAACGTTTTTTAAGAATGTGATACTCGAACCAATATTTTTACATCTCAATCTTATTTTCCGCCGCGTATTTTGAATAAGGTTTTGTAAAGATATTAATAGTTTTAATTATTGGGTTTGGGTGTTACAATTTTGTCTAAGAGCCCCGTTGTCTTCGGACTGTGTGGGTTATGAGTGTGTCAATCAGAGCAGATCTTTCTGATCAGACTAAGTGGGCGTAGTGTGTTAGCTGTGTTTGAATAATTATTGTGTTTCTTGTGATTTAATTAGTGAAGTTACACTTGAACTTTACTCACTATTTAACTATTTTGCAAATGTATGATACACACCGCCATGACATCCATTTAGGTGGTGCCTTTGAATCCTTACTACTCTCGCACAATCATAATTTTCCAAATTATGTGTGAGTCAATTCCTTTCGCCAATCCTTAATTGACATAAGCCACATGCTCGTGTGCTTCTCTCTTACTTACTCTTAACATAGCTTTCCAACGACTAACATTCCCTTTCGACCTTGTATTCGTAAGACACAACACTCAAAACACGTCGCTCAAGCTCTCATGATTCCACTCATGAAACATCCGTTGAACATCATTCAACAGTAATACAATGCCACCACGGCAGGTACCACCAAAACCATTACATTCCGAACAAGTTGTTTTCTCTATAGAGGAATTTTCCACTCTACCAATATCCATAAGTCCGCAACTCAGTGAATACGCCGAACCGTCTACTCACATACGAATCTCTTTCCAACCACGACTTTAATAATACCATCCCAACCTCCGGTTGGTGATTACAACTCCTCATAGTCTTGTCACATGCCAACTATACCATCTATTTCTCTTGTACTCCCTTTATCCAAATCCCCAATTCCTCAGAATCGGTTCCTTATACGTTCACATTACTTCCAAACGACACTTAGATAAATCTCGCGTGCCTTAAACAAAACGCTTATCCTCGTCGACTACCATCGTCGGCGCACATCCTCTTCACATCGTATTTCCATTCTAATTCTGAAATCTCTCTTGAGTTCTTTTCCTCTTGCAATTAAATCCTCTTTTACTCAAAAGAGTTGGTCACTCTGACCATTCTTAATTGCTTCAACATCACCACTCTCGTCGAGGTACCTACCTTCAAAATAACTCTTAGGGTATTCCTCTCATTACTATTGTCCAACCATCCTTGTTGACAACATCCGAATCCCTTATACTTACTCAATACCGATTTCCATCATACCACGTCTCTCTCTTGATTAGATCCTTAACCAAATATTTCTGAATCCTAACAGAATATCTCACTCAACGGATTACTAACCCATGACCCGACACCAAACAAACACTAGAACTAACTCAACACTAGTTACGTTCTAACCGACTCAGGACTAACGACTCAAGTGCACACTTTCCCTTTGAAGATTTAAAGCCGTGCTCTGATACCAATTGTAACAACCCGTTTTTCAAAGGCCAGAAAAGGCATTATATATATATATTTTTTTTTATACACATCAGAGTTACGCATAAAAGATTTTAAATGAGCCGGCATTCAAATATACAAAAGAACTCATTACCATAAGGTGCTTCGACAAGCAAAGTGTATTCCTGAATAATTACAATCCAAGTCTAAGTATTCAAATACTTACAACAAAACAAGTTAGAATCCTATGCCTAAACCCAAAAAGCACGGTGCACAACCCACACCGGCGCATAGTCTAACTGAGCTAAAGCTCCAACATCTCACTGGGGCCTGGAACAGCCACCGTCGTCACCACGACCTAACCCATCATCTGGGTGGGATGAGCCCGCAAATGAAAGAAAGGGTCACCACAAAATATATAGTATGTATATATATAACCGGTGCGAAAGATTGTACACATAACAATAATTCCACGAACACAAGAGAAAGCTCTTAACCACCAAAGCAATTCCCACCAACGGGTTTATATATATAATGCACACCAAGCCTAATGCTGACTTCTACAATGCGTGGTACTAACCCTAGCTACCACAATGCATGAGTTCCGGAACTGTAGGTCCAACCGCTACTCAAACACCAACGAAATCACAAGGTTAAGGTGGATCCACTCCCGCAATCACACCCCATGGTCCACTCCCGCAACCATGTATCGACTCAACAAAATCACAAAGGATTAAGGTGGATCCACTCCCGCAATCACACCCCATGGTCCACTCCCGCAACCATGTATTGAACTCAACACAACCCTATAAGAATCAGGTGGGTCCACTCCCGCAACCACACCTCGTAGTCCACTCCCGCCACTACGCACTAACAATGCATGAGCATACGATTCCCCATGTATACTAATGCAACAAATACATACCTCCCTAGCATATGTAAACCATCCCAACAACATACATACATATCCAATCATATGTAACAAACCACAACAAACATACATACATTTCCAATCATATGTATTCACCCACATGTTCATACATACATCTCCAATCATATGTAAAACAACGCACGTATTATAAACACTTTCTCATCACGAGAATACATAACACATACATGCCAAACACACAGTAAATCCAAACATGTCGTAACCATTTAAAGACAGAAATAAAGTGGAGCCCTTACCTCGGCAAGCTTCCACAATTAAAACTCGCTCAACTCCACAATTCTACAATTCGCGCTTCCTAAAATATAAGCAGCGTACAATCAATAAAATACTCCCAACGTATCCTATCGAAACAAAACTTGTTCTCTAAAATCTAGAGGGGTTTAAAGTACTTTCTAACACTCTCAGATAGTGATTTCGAGATTCCCCATATTGATAAAAAATTCCCAAAGTTAATTGCACTATTTCTCACCACGCGAAAATATTTTCGTTTCAAAACAAACTAAGAAACACTTTGATTCCTAACTCCAAGGCAATCAATTTTCACATACTAAAACCATTTGAAAACAACCCAAAAACTCTTTGAAAATTTTCACAAAAATAAAAGTTTACTTGCGCCACAAGTTACAAGTTTTTTCTTATTTCCAAACAAAACCACACTAGTCATTCTTTTTAAAACCATGATCATGCCTTCCCATAGGACTTAAAAATTTGACAACATCTTGGATACAAAGCCACTAAATATGCCACGGCCAAAACAAAACAACATAGCTAGTTTCAAAAATTTCATTTCCAAAAGCATAACATCTACTCTCTTGTTCACAAAATCATTCATTTGATCAAACAAAACATTTACAAACACAATCCAAAAATCAAATTGTTTTCCCCTAATTTCTCATGAACAACTACAAATATTTTTTCTTGTTTCTCAAAACCAAATCATTTATCACATATCCATTTTACTTAAAAGCTCAAAAACAACATCATTAACACAAACACCAAACAAAAAATTCATGTTCTTGATCAATTAAGATTTTTTTCTCAAAAACCCTAGCTACTAACTCTCATGAATCTTGTAGCACTCACACATGAAATCTATCTCTATTTATCATGGATAATTACTAACCATCATGGATCTAATAATACTAACAAAGGAAAAATTAGAATCTCAACCTACTATCCAACAAAAATAACCCACGGCCAAGTAAAAAAGGAGGGGGGAAAGATTTATCTTACCATAAAACTTAGCTCATAAGCACCTCCAAGTTACAAGGATCAACTTTCCTTCCAAGCTTTTCTCCTAATCCATTCTAAATCTCTCACAAATTTGAGTTTTATGGTTACTAACACTAAGAAGAAAATGTGTTGGTGAGGAAGAGAAAAAGAGCTTCTCACGTGAGAGAGAAGAGAAGAAGAGTGAAATGAAATCAAATTCTCCAAAGTCTCCTTATGACATAAGTCTTGATGAATCATGGCCTTTAGATCAAATAGTAAAAAGGTTGCAAGATTAAATCCTAGCCATTTGATCAATCCAAGTCTATCCTCACAAGATATTTTCTATGCTTCTCGAAGCCACCTCGCCTCACAGCTCTCGTGCGCCGCGACGAACGAAACTAACAAAAACAGAAAACCTACGGAAAGAACGTCTATCGTTTTTCCATTCCAAAACTTATCGCCGAATCTTTTTCCGCGACTGTAATTTTCTTCCATACCTCAGAAAATTATTCTGACAATATATCCTAACTCACGCTGATATATAAATCTCTCATCCGAAACCTCACTTAAAACAGACGCAGTAAGGTTTTTCGCCAGCGGGTAAAATCCTACTCGTTTTTCCAAAAACAAGAATAATCCAAATCTCGTTATTCGGAATCCACATCAACCTTCTTATTCACAAAAGAGGATTATAAAACAAAAGTTTGTGCCTTTACAGCGCACCAGCACAAAACAGGCTCCGTTTCAGCAAAAATCTCATTAATGCGACGATACTCACAAAACCGCTTCACCAAAAACCCTAAAACTCGTAGCCATTACTAGAGTTCCTTAGAAAACTGTACAGTGGAATCTTGGGTCTTACAAAGATATTTTTGAAACAAATTTTGTTGTGTTTACATTGATATATTGTTTTAAATTATAACCATATATTTTACTCGATATAAATTTGTGATTTACCTCACACTCTAATGCACTACCCTATACATTTTATTTGTCGAAAAAAATTTTGTCTTTGTTTTTAAGTATTTTTTTTTGTTTAAGAATCATTTACGATGCTTCATGTTTGTCTTAGATGTCACAAAACCTTCAAATCTCGACATGGTTTGCATGTCCATGTAGGTTCTCACACTGTAACACGATGCGACCAATGCGGAGAAATATTCTCATCTCCTCAAGCTTGTGCTCATCATAGGAAGACTCATCAAATAATAGTATATCATCCACCATCACATCCACCGATTCCAGAAATACCTTTCCAGTGCAATTGTTGTGAAAGCAAATTTTCAACTGCAGAAGAACTGGAAAACCATAAAGCTAATCGCCATAGAGTTTGAAGAATTGTCGATGGAGATATATAGAAGAACAGTCCAAGCAAGCATTAGTTGTATTTTGGAATAATTATTTAATCATTTTTATTTATTATAGTTTAGTATTATAACTTATTTTTATGATATTTTATATTATTTAAATGATTTAGTTGGTCCACTATATGTTAGTATTAGGTTTCAATATTAAACTATTATTTATGGTGCACGTATGAATAAATAAAATAAATTATTCATAATCCCAAAAATTTATATTTTTATGCTTTGTTATTCTTAATGACTCAAGAGTTTAAGTGGTAAAATAAAAAGTGTTATTTTAAAAGTTTTAATATAATTAATATTTTAAAAAACAACATTATATGTCATTTTGATGGTTTAAAGTTTTATTTTTTGTTATCATAATTTTTTTTTTCATTTTTCCAATTACACTTACTTCTCGATTACTATTACAACTCTGGATTACATTTAGAGCGTTTTAATCGGGTTACCTAATTCTAAACGGGCCGATCCTATTGGCTCGTTGGTTCTACTAGGACGGGTTAAAAGTCTAGTTTAAAAACAGAATACAAATATACTACCCGCATCCGGTCCTATATGAGTTGCAACATAACCGCCCTTAAACGAGCTAAATCTTAAATTTTTTTAAAATATTATAAAATTAAAAATATTAAAAAGTAATATAAGAATTTACTAGAAAAATATAAAAAAAAATATCATCAAATTATAAATTTATTTTCATATATAGAACTTTATATGCATTGAGAGATAGAGAACTTAGTAATATAATACAATTCAATTCTAGTTCAACTTATTATATAAAAAAGTAATTTTACTCATAACAATATACTTGTCATTGATAATATATTTTCATACAAATTTTATTTTGTTTTTCTACAATACTGAAGTACCACCAAATATTATTGGAGAAAGATCGAAAATTGTTCCAATCTAAAAAGTTGAACCACTATTTGACGGTTTCAATTCTATTGTTCAAGCATAAAGTAATTGGAGTGAGATTAAAGTTGTATTGGCTTAAGACTTACATATTCATTAGTTGTTTCATATCAATTTTGAAATAATTAAATTAGGATAATTAAAATTAAAAAAGACAATTAAGACCTCTAAATTAGATATTTGGTTAGTATTATTTAGAGTAATTTTTTTTTGACAATATTATTGAGAGAAATTAAGAAAATTTGGAGGTTATTAAAATTATTTCACAATATTAAATTTTAATCTAACAGAAAATTAAGTAATTTTTTGAAAATAAATTATGTTGAAGATTTGAGTTCAAATATATATATTACCACAAAATATCTACAAAAGTTTGACAATGTGAAATAATGAAGCAACACCAAGTAGGAAATTAAGATATTTTTTGTGTAAAAGAAAAGGAAATTAAGATATTTTTGAAACAAATTTTGTTGTGTTTACATTGATATATTGTTTTAAATTATAACCATATATTTTACTCGATATAAATTTGTGATTTACCTCACACTCTAATGCACTACCCTATACATTTTATTTGTCGAACAAAAATTTTGTCTTTGTTTTTAAGTATATTTTTTTTGTTTAAAAATCATTCACGATGCTTCATGTTTGTCTTAGATGTCACAAAACCTTCAAATCTCGACATGGTTTGCATGTCCATGTAGGTTCTCATAATGTAACACGATGCGACCAATGCGGAGAAATATTCTCATCTCCTCAAGCTTGTGCTCATCATAGGAAGACTCATCAAATAATAGTATATCATCCACCACCACATCCACCGATTCCAGAAATACCTTTCCAGTGCAATTGTTGTGAAAGCAAATTTTCCACTGCAGAAGAACTGGAAAACCATAAAGCTAATCGCCATAGAGTTTGAAGAATTGTCGATGGAGATATATAGAAGAACAGTCCAAGCAAGCATTAGTTGTATTTTGGAATAATTATTTAATCATTTTTATTTATTATAGTTTAGTATTATAACTTATTTTTAGGATATTTTATATTATTTAAATGATTTAGTTGGTCCACTATATGTTCGTATTAGGTTTCAATATTAAACTATTATTTATGGTGCACGTATGAATAAATAAAATAAATTATTCATAATCCCAAAAATTTATATTTTTATGCTTTGTTATTCTTAATGATTCAAGAGTTTAAGTGGTAAAATAAAAAGTGTTATTTTAAAAGTTTTAATATAATTAATATTTTAAAAACCAACATTATATGTCATTTTGATGGTTTAAAGTTTTATTTTTTGTTATCATAATTTTTTTTTTCATTTTGCCAATTACACTTACTTCTCGATTACTATTACAACTCTGGATTACATTTAGAGCGTTTTAATCGGGTTATCTAATTCTAAACGGGCCGATCCTATTGGCTCGTTGGTTCTACTAGGACGGGTTAAAAGTCTAGTTTAAAAACAGAATACAAATATACTACCCGGATCCGGTCCTATATGAGTTGCAACATAACCACCCTTAAACGAGCTAAATCTTAAATTTTTTTAAAATATTATAAAATTAAAAATATTAAAAAGTAATATAAGAATTTACTAGAAAAATATAAAAAAAAATATCATCAAGTTATAAATTTCTTTTCATATATAGAACTTTATATGCATTGAGAGATAGAGAACTTAGTAATATAATACAATTCAATTCTAGTTCAACTTATTATATAAAAAAGTAATTTTACTCATAACAATATACTTGTCATTGATAATATATTTTCATACAAATTTTATTTTGTTTTTCTACAATACTGAAGTACCACCAAATATTATCGGAGAAAGATCGAAAATTGTTCCAATCTAAAAAGTTGAACCACTATTTGACGCTTTCAATTCTATTGTTCAAGCATAAAGCAATTGGAGTGAGATTAAAGTTGTATTGGCTTAAGACTTACATAGTCATTAGTTGTTTCATATCAATTTTGAAATAATTAAATTAGGATAATTAAAATTGAAAAAGACAATTAAGACCTCTAAATTAGATATTTGGTTAGTATTATTTAGAGTAATTTTTTTTTTGACAATATTATTGAGAGAAATTAAGAAAATTTGGTGGTTATTAAAATTTTTTCACAATATTAAATTTTATTCTAACAGAAAATTAAGTAATTTTTTGAAAATAAATTATATTGAAGATTTGAGTTCAAATATATATATTACCACAAAATATCTACAAAAGTTTGACAATGTGAAATAATGAAGCAACACCAAGTAGGAAATTAAGATATTTTTTGTGTAAAAGAAAAGGAAATTAAGATATTTTTGAAACAAATTTTGTTGTGTTTACATTGATATATTGTTTTAAATTATAACCATATATTTTACTCGATATAAATTTGTGATTTACCTCACACCCTAATGCACTACCCTATACATTTTATTTGTCGAACAAAAATTTTGTCTTTGTTTTTAAGTATTTTTTTTTTGTTTAAGAATCATTCACGATGCTTCATGTTTGTCTTAGATGTCACAAAACCTTCAAATCTCGACATGGTTTGCATGTCCATGTAGGTTCTCACACTGTAACACGAGGCGACCAATGCGGAGAAATATTCTCATCTCCTGAAGCTTGTGCTCATCATAGGAAGACTCATCAAATAATAGTATATCATCCACCACCACATCCACCGATTCCAGAAATACCTTTCCAGTGCAATTGTTGTTAAACCAAATTTTCCACTGCAGAAGAACTAGAAAACCATAAAGCTAATCGCCATAGAGTTTGAAGAATTGTCGATGGAGATATATAGAAGAACAGTCCAAGCAAGCATTAGTTATATTTTGGAATAATTATTTAATCATTTTTATTTATTATAGTTTAGTTTTATAACTTATTTTTATGATATTTTATATTATTAAAATGATTTAGTTGGTCCACTATATGTTAGTATTAGGTTTCAATATTAAACTATTATTTATGGTGCACGTATGAATAAATAAAATAAATTATTCATAATCCCAAAAATTTATATTTTTATGCTTTGTTATTCTTAATGACTCGAGAGTTTAAGTGGTAAAATAAAAAGTGTTATTTTAAAAGTTTTAATATAATAAATAATTTAAAAACCAACATTATATGTCATTTTGATGGTTTAAAGTTTTATTTTTTGTTATCATAATTTTTTTTTATTTTGCCAATTACACTTACTTCTCGATTACTATTACAACTCTGGATTACATTTAGAGCGTTTTAATCGGGTTACCTAATTTTAAACGGGTCGATCCTATTGGCTCGTTGGTTCTATTGGGACGGGTTAAAAGTCTAGTTTAAAAACAGAATACAAATATACTACCCGAATCCGGTCCTATATGAGTTGCAACATAACCGCCCTTAAACGAGCTAAATCTTAAATTTTTTTAAAATATTATAAAATTAAAAATATTAAAAAGTAATATAAGAATTTACTAGAAAAATATAAAAAAAAATATCATCAAGTTATAAATTTATTTTCATATATAGAACTTTATATGCATTGAGAGATAGAGAACTTAGTAATATAATACAATTCAATTCTAGTTCAACTTATTATATAAAAAAGTAATTTTACTCATAACAATATACTTGTCATTGATTTTTTTTTGAAGGCTTGGCTGGGGAGAGATGTTTTTTCTAGAGAGAGATAGTGTGGAGACTACGTAAGTCTTGATCACCATCAACCTTGTAACCCTAATACCGCCGCAGTCATGTTTTCTTTGCTCCGATCATCATGGGAACCTTCAATATTCCTAGGAAATGTTTAGAGCTTTCCAACGATCCATCAAAAATCACCATCGAACCACCAAAACAGCCAAAAACATTTGCTCAAGCCCTAACCAACATTTGTGACATTCCGGTATCACAGCTACAACAACCGGTAGTGAAGGGGGATAGATTGGCGATCGAGATACCAGATGAGGCGTACCAAGCCGGTTTGGAAGCATGCAAACACAACCTACATGGTAGGATCTTTTGGCCTAAGGGTTCGTCTCCGCTTTTTGCTGTTGCCTTGAAAGAGAAGTTATCCCTTATTTGGAAGGGTTTATCGAAGTGGGGTATCATCTCATTAGGGAAAGGATTCTATGAATTTACGTTCTCTTCGTTAGTGGACGTTAAAAGAGTACGATCTGTTCCTTCTTGGAATATAAATCCTGGTTTGTTAAAGCTTTTTGCTTGGTCGAGGGATTTTAACCCTAAAATGCAGCACAACACCTCGGCACAAGTATGGGTGCGTATTTATGGATTGGCTCAAGAGTACTGGCATAAAAGTATTCTATTTACCATTGCTGGTTGTTTGGGAACCCCCATTTGCCCTGATTCCGTTACAGCAAAGCCCATGCATGAGAGAACTTTTGGCCAATTTGCGCGTGTTTTAGTGGATATTGACATTAGCCAGCCACTAAGATACAAAATTCTGGTAGAAAGAAAAGGATTTGCTTTCTTTGTAGAGCTGAATTATGAACATGTCCCTGATTTTTGCACTTCATGTAATGTTATTGGGCACCATGTGACAAACTGTAAGAGGAGCAATAATGATGTAGAAGCTAAAATGGATAGAGAGATGAAGAAGAAACCAGCAGCAGAGATGAAAAAAGTTTTTGTTCAAACCAAGGATGGAAGGCCTCAGCAGAGAAAACCTTTGGAGAATGTTAATGTTGATACTGACATTGTCAATGTTGAAGATTCTCTTGAAAAAACCCCACCAAATGCTATCCAAAGGCCTACAACAAATGTTACTCTAGTTGATGAACCTGAGGTAGCAGTTCCTGCTCATCAAAATTTTAGAGAGGCTGATTTGCAGTTGGAGGATGAGTTAAATGAGAATTTTAATGGGGACAAGCAAGCTAATTTCACTGATTCTGATGAGAGTACTCAGGGTAGTTTTGTTGATGCTACTCAACACCAGCTGATGGTTAGGGAGGATACAAATATTGGGACTGTTCTTTCACCAGTTAGGGTGGCAAAAGATATGGAATTTTTGAAAAACTCGTGGGCTAATATGATGGAAGAGGAGGAGGCAGACAAAGTTTTGGATGATCCGGGGCCAAGTGCAAACCCTAATGCAGGCTTCCAGTTAGTTCTATCAAAAAATCAAAGGAAAGGTCAAAAGAGAACAACAGTTGCTAACAGGGATTCATACACTACCAGGTCAAAAGGTACCTCTAAGCCTTTTAAATGAAGTGTATTTACTGGAACATAAGGGGTATGGCTAACTCCCCTACAAGACTAGCCCTAAAAAATATAATAATTCAACATCGTCCTGACATTGTTTTGATCTCTGAACCTTGGATGGATTTTGCCGACTTACCTAGAAGATGGTTATTGAATCTTAATCTTAAACTATTTGCTGTTAACTCTAGACAAAATCTTTTGCCTAATATTTGGTGCCTTTGCAATCTAAATCTTTTTCCTACTGTTTTAGATGTTAGTGAACAACATGTTTCTTTTTCTGTTGATGATAATAATAAGGTGGTTGCAATCTCTGCTATATATGCTGCCACTAACTATATTTCTAGAAGGAAATTATGGGCAGATTTGAATAATCTACAGACACAGTTCCCTTTGCCCTGGTGTTGCATTGGAGATTTCAATGTCATTTTGGGAGCTCATGAGCATAGAGGTAGGGTTTCTCCTTCTAGATTGCCTATAGAGGAGTTCAAATCTTGGACTGATGGTTTAAATCTTATTCATCTACCTACGAGTGGAGCTGATTACACTTGGCAAAATGGTAGAGGGGGAGTAAGGCATACAGAAAAAAGACTTGATCGTGTGGTATGCAATCAAGATTGGTTAGATATCTGCAATGTCTCTGCTGTCTCAGCCATCACTAGACATAGATCTGATCATCATCCCCTTCTGTTGGAATTTCAGTTACATCAAGTAAACCGTGCATCAAGTTTAAGTTTTTAAGAATGTGGTCCATGCATTCTGGTTGTAGGAGGATCATTGCTGATAGCTGGAGTATTATGGTGGTAGGCTGCCCTATGCATATTCTGAGTACTAAGTTGAAACGGTTGAAAAATGATTTGAAAGTGTGGAATAAGAATTGTTTTGGTAATGTCAATGATATGGTTACATCTGCAGAGTCCAAACTACAACAGGTACAAACTCTCATTCAACAAATAGGGCACACTGATACCTTGCTTGCTCAAGAGAAAGTGGCTAGTGCTGATTTTGAGGATGCACTTAATAAGCAAGAGGCATTCTGGCAAGAAAAAGCCAGATTGAATTGGCATTTAGAGGGTGATAGAAATACAAGTTATTTTCATAGAATTTCAAAAATCAAAACCTCCACCAAATACATCTCTTCTATGCAAAATGGTGATAATGTGATTACTGAGCAGTCACAAATTGCTGATCATGTTGTGAACTATTATCAAAATCTTTTTAGTACTAACATTGCTTTGCAGGAATCATTTCTAGCTGAGGAAGTCATCCCCAATTTGGTTTCTGAAGAAGTAAACATGATGCTAACCATGCTTCCTTCTCATGATGAAATTAAATCTGCTGTTTTCTCTCTTAATAAAGACAGTGCTCCAGGTCCTGATGGCTTTGGGGCTTTCTTTTATCAACAATACTGGGACATTGTCCAAGTAGATGTTTCTAATGCTGTGTTGGAATTTTTCATTTCAAGTTGGATTTTACCTGGCTTCAATTCAAACATCATTGCCTTGATTCCAAAATCTCCAGATGCTTCTTCCATTGATCAATTCAGACCTATTGCTATGGCCAATTTTAAGTTCAAAATTATCTCTAAAATCATAGCTGACAGGCTTGCTTCTATCTTGCCTAATGTTGTCTCTGAGGAACAGAAGGGGTTTATACATGAGAGGAACATTAAAGATTGCTTATGCATAGCATCTGAGGCTGCTAATCTTCTTCATAACAAGTCTTTTGGAGGTAACTTGGCTCTCAAGATTAACATCACAAAGGCATTTGATACCCTAGATTGGTCCTTTCTTCTCAAAGTCCTCAAGTGTTTTGGTTTCAATGATATTTTCATCAATTGGATTCATGTAATTCTTCAGTCAGCTTACCTTTCTGTTTCAATTAATGGTAAGTCACATGGATACTTCAAGTTCTCTAGGGGTGTTAGACAGGGTGATCCCCTTTCACCCCTTCTCTTTTGTTTAGCTGAAGATGTTTTGAGCAGAGGCATCTCAAAGTTGGTAGCTGCAGGTACTCTTAATCTCATCAAGGGCACTAGGAATTATATGGTTCATTCTCACTCTTTTTATGCAGATGATTTGATGATATTCTGTAAAGGTAATCTCTCTGGTCTTAGAGCTCTTAAGGATCTTTTCAATCTATATGCTTTGGAGTCTGGTCAGGTTATCAACAATTCAAAATCCACCATATTCTCTGGCTCTATAACACATGGTAGATTAGACCTTATTGTGCAGTTGTTAAATTTCAGAGTGGGTTCTCTTCCTTTCCATTATCTTGGGGTGCCAATTTTTAATGGGAAACCTAAAGCTTGTTACTTACAACCAATTGCTGACAAGATAAAGAACAAACTTTCTGCTTGGAAGGCTTCACTTTTAACCATTGCTGGCAGAGTACAGTTGGTAAGATCAGTTATTCAGAGCATGATAATTTATAGTATCTCCTTGTATTCTTGGCCAATAAGCTTGCTGAAGGACATTGAAAAAGCAATAAGGAATTTTATCTGGAGTGGAGATATTGATAAGAGGAAGCTAGTAACTGTGGCTTGGAAGAAAGTCTGCAGGCCTTATTCTCAGGGTGGTTTGAATATAAGATCCTTGATAATGCTCAACAAGGCTACAAATCTTAAACTTTGCTGGACTATTTTCACTTCTAAGTGTTCTTGGGCAAAGCTTTTAAGGGATAGAGTGCTTAGAGGCAATAATATCATTCAGCATCACATATTTTCTTCAATCTGGAGCAGTGTGAAAGAGGAGTTTAATGTGATTAGGACAAATTCGATCTGGTTGTTAGGTAATGGAGAAAATATCAATTTTTGGAATGATCCTTGGTGTGGAGTACCACTGTCGTTACAATTGCAATTACCTGATCATATCAGTGCTGCATTATCTTCAAAAGTTTGTGATTATATTGTTAATGGGAGCTGGCATATCCCTACATATTTATCTCAACTTTTCCCCACCCTCAACAGCATAGTTAATCAAGTGACCATTCCTATGGAGTCTTGCGAGGACAATCTCTTGTGGAAGCATACTGATGATGGTGATCTTCATTTGAATGATGCATATAGTTTCACAACTCAAGGTTGGGAAGAGCTTTCTTAGACCAAATATCTTTGGAATATAGACCTACCTCCATCCAAATCCTTCCTTGTTTGGAGATTATTCCATGATAAAATTCCCACAGATGAGAACCTAAAGAGTCGTGGATGCTGTATTCCCTCTATGTGCAACCTTTGTTCTAAGCATGAAGAATCTTCATTCCATCTCTTCTTTGAGTGTTGGTTTGCAGTAAGGTTGTGGTCTTGGCTGGCCGATTGTTTGAATATGACTCTACAATTCACAGCTATGGAGGACATGTGGAAGCTATGTGATTTGAACCTCTCCCCTCAAAGCAAAATAACCCTAGCTGCTGCCATCATTAATTTGCTAAACACTATATGGTTTGCAAGGAATCAATGGAGATTTAAGGACAAGTCAATTAGTTGGAGATCTGCAATATCTATGATAATTGCGAGTTCCTCTATGACTGGAAATAATACGAAGAAATGCTCCTCTAACTCCATGAGGGATTTTACTTTGCTTAAGCAATTTAATGTCATCATTCACTGCCCTCGGCCTCCTTCTTATAGAGATATCTTGTGGACTCCTCCTTTGTTGAACTGGATAAAATGTAACACGGACGACGCTTCAATTGGAAATCCAGGTAATGCATCTTGTGGAGGAGTGTTTCGCGACTCTAATGCTGAATTCTTGCTTGCCTTCGCTGAACCTATAGGTCATGCATCTTCTTACTTAGCGGAGCTTTGTGGCGCCATGAAAGCAGTGGAGATTGCTCATGCTAGGAATTGGACCAATATTTGGATCAAAACGGACTCAGCTCTTGTGGTGACAGCTTTCAATAACCCATCTAAGCCGGTTCCTTGGTCTTTAAGAAATCGTTGGAGAAATGTGTTGGTGATGATTCAAAGCCTTAATTTTATTGTGTCTCATATTTGTAGAGAAGGCAATAAGGTAGCTGACTTATTTGCTAACCAAGGTTTAGCTTTGTCCTCTTGTACTTATTGGAATGATCCTCCTTTGTTTGCTCTTGATGACATGAACAAAAATAAGTTAGGTTTACCTAATGTTAGATATGTTGTTCCATAATGGAGTTTTGGTTTGATCCCCTCCATTTGTATTTGTTTCCTTCTCTTTGCATAATAAATTTTGGGTGGTGAGCACTTAGCTCCCATCTCTTTGATCAAAAAAAATATATATATACTTGTCATTGATAATATATTTTCATACAGATTTTATTTTGTTTTTCTACAATACTGAAGTACCACCAAATATTATTGGAGAAAGATCGAAAATTGTTCCAATCTAAAAAGTTGAACCACTATTTGACGCTTTCAATTCTATTGTTCAAGCATAAAGTAATTGGAGTGAGATTAAAGTTTTATTGGCTTAAGACTTACATAGTCATTAGTTGTTTCATATCAATTTTGAAATAATGTTAAATTTTATTCTAACAGAAAATTAAGTAATTTTTTGAAAATAAATTATGTTGAAGATTTGAGTTCAAATATATATATTACCACAAAATATCTACAAAAGTTTGACAATGTGAAATAATGAAGCAACACCAAGTAGGAAATTAAGATATTTTTTGTGTAAAAGAAAAGGAAATTAATATATTTTTGAAACAATTTTTGTTGTGTTTACATTGATATATTGTTTTAAATTATAACCATATATTTTACTCGATATAAATTTGTGATTTACCTCACACTCTAATGCACTACCCTATACATTTTATTTGTCGAAAAAAATTTTGTCTTTGTTTTTAAGTATTTTTTTTTTGTTTAAGAATCATTCACGATGCTTCATGTTTGTCTTAGATGTCACAAAACCTTCAAATCTCGACATGGTTTGCATGTCCATGTAGGTTCTCACACTGTAACACGATGCGACCAATGCGGAGAAATGTAACAGCCCGGCGACCAGCCACACAGATGCTGAAGCCCCGCTGCTCGTTACCAGCTTAATCACTACCCCCCTTGTAGTGTTTTTGCCTCCGTAGTGATTCGAACCATGCACCCTGGGGATAAATACATGTTCAATGCAATCACTACTACCAATTGAGCTACTAGCTCAATTGGTAGTAGTGATTGCATTGAACATGTATTTATCCCCAGGGTGCATGGTTCGAATCACTACGGAGGCAAAAACACTACAAGGGGGGTAGTGATTAAGCTGGTAACGAGCAGCGGGGCTTCAGCATCTGTGTGGCTGGTCGCCGGGCTGTTACATTAAAAGGCGCCTTTTTTTGTAACAGCCCGAGCCTTCGGCGTTCCCGGCACTGCTACCTCACGATCTTCTCCAACCCCCTTCACTATTGGAGTTTTTGCCTTCCGTGGGAATCGAACTCATGTACCTGGGGATAAGTACATGCCCAATCCATTCCCACTACCAATTGAGCTAGTATTCACTGTACAGTTTTTCTAAGGAACTCTAGTGTCGGCTACGAGTTTTAGGGTTTTTGGTGTGGCGGTTTTGTGAATATCGTCACATTAATGAGATTTTTGCTGAAACGGAGCCTGTTTTGTGCTCGTGCGCTGGAAAGGCACAGACTTTCGGGTCGTGATCCTCTTTTAAGTATGAGGAGATTTCTGTGGTCTTAGAATAACGAGTTTTGGATTATTCTTGTTTTTGGAAAAACGAGTAGGATTTTACCCGCCGTTGTAAAATCTTATTGCGTCTGTTTTGAGTGAGGTTTCGGATGAGAGTTTTATATATCTGCGCGAGTTAGGATATATTCTGAGATTAATTTTCTGAGGTATGGAAGAAAATTACAGTCGCGGAAAAAGATTCGGCGATAAGTTTTGGAATGGAAAAACGATAGACGTTCTTTCCGTAGGTCTTACGTTTTTGTGTTTTACGTTCGTCGCGATGCGCGAGAACTGAGCGTGCGTTTAGTTGTAAGAGGTTGTGAGAAATATCTTGGGAGGATAGACTCGGATTGATCCAAGGGCTAGGGATTAGTCTTGGAAGCTTTCACTATTTGATCCAATGGTTCTCATGAAACATGACCATGACCTTTAGGGTGACTTAAGGAGACTTTTGGACTTAGCAAAATCAGATTTCATTCACTTCTTCTCTTCTCCTTGCCGTGGCTTCTTTCTCTTCCAACCTTGAGGAACAAAATTCAATCCTTCACCTTTTGTCTTGATCTTAAGCTTGTTGGAAAGCTTGGAGTGGTGAGATTCTTCTTCCTAAGGTAACTAGAACTTCTTTCATCTCTTAGTTGGCTAAACTCTTAGAGATTCATGAGATTTTATGATTATGTTCTTGGGAGAAATTTCATAAGAATTGGTTGTGAATGGTTTTTGTTCCATGAAAGTTGTTCATGAGGGTTTAGTAAGCATGTGTAGGCTTTGTTATTTCAATTTTCCATGAGTTTGTGAGAATCTCATGAGAAAAGTTAGGGTTTTGAGTTGTTTATGTATTGATCAATTACATGAGGTTATGTTGTGAGGTTTTGAAAAGAAAAGTTGTCTTTGAACCTTTGAGCAAAAGGGAAATGCGTTGTATGGTTTTGTTTTGGAAAATCCGATGAAAAATATTTTGAGGTTTATGAAAATATTCCTAAGTGTTTTTGGGTAGTATTTTGGGGTCAAAGTGGTTTAAAACTCTTGTGACATGTGATGTCACTATTTACCTTGAAAACATGTTTGAAAATGATTACCGGACGGTTAAGGCCCGTAACAAAACTTGTGCTTGGGTTTGGTTTTGATTTTGGAAATGAAAATCAAATAACTTGCACTCGAAGCAACCAACATGCTTTCGGAAATGTGTTGCTTGCTTATGAAAATGGTTTGCTTTTATACCTTGAAAAGATGTTGGGAACTAATAGAATCAAACTAGGCTTGGGGTGGAAAAAGGTGGTGTGAGTTGCTGTCTTGTGCTGTCATGACAGGTGCAACTCGCTGGGCGAGTGGTTACTCGCCAGGGCGAGTGTCACAGGTCCTGACAACACGCCAGGGCGAGCTCCAGAGCGAGTAAGACCAATACTCTCTGCCTTCACTCGCCATCAACTCGCCAGGGCGAGCTCTGGGAGTTGAGATTTTGGATTCTGATTTCCAAACTTGGTTTTTAGCTTTCTAATCCCTTTTTATTAATTTAGGGAAGTGGTTGGGATCGGAAACGAGTTTTTCGGGTACTCGGAAAGTACGTAGCTTGTAACGCAAGAAAACGGCCATTTTGTATTTCAAATTATTTAAGACTTTGGCCTATTGTTTTGGGTCCTAAAAATAGTACAGATAACTCATGGTGGTCGATCAATACGATAGATTTTGGTATGGTATCCGAAAGAGTGGATTTTCCTTAGAAACCTTTAGGTTTTGGGGGTATTGGTGTAGTTTCAATACTATTGGTTAGAGAACAATGTATTGATTGTTGCGCTGCTTGTTTTAGGAAGCGCGTTGTGTTGTTTGAGCGTGTGTGTTGACGGAAGCTTGCCGAGGTAAGGGCATCACTTTATTTCTGTCTTTTCACTGGTTAATAACATGCTTGGTTATTTTCTGTGATGTGCTGTGGTGTGCTTGGCATGTATGTGTTATGTATTCTCGTGATGAGAAAGTGTTTATAATACTTGCGCTGTTTACATATGATTATGAGAATATATGTATGAACAGGTGTTTGGAATACATATGATGAGAAATGTATGTATGTTGTTATGTTTGGTTTACATATGCTAGAGAGGTATGTATTCATTGCATTAGCATATATGGGGAAGCGTATGCTCGTGCATTTGGTAGTTGCGTGTACGGTGTGGTGATCGGGAGAGCCCACCTTTTTATTCGTAGTGATCGGGAGAGCTACGATATTTTTATTGAGATCGATACGTAGTGTCCGTGATGGGCTACGGGGTGTGTTTGACAGAGATTGGGTCCACTCTAATCTTCGTAGTGTCCGTGATGGGCTACGGGATTTTATTGATGTTTCACGGTGTTTATGTGGTTTATAATACGTAGTGTCCGTGATGGGCTGCGGGGTGTGATTGACAGAGATTGGGTCCACTCTAATCTTCGTAGTGTCCGAGATGAGCTACGGGATTTTATTATTATTCTACGGTGTTTTGTCAGGTTTCGTAGTGACCGTGATGGGCTACGGGTTTTCGTTGGTGTTTAGTAGGGGTTGGACCTACAGTTTCCGGAACTCATGCATCGTGGTAGCTAGGGTTAGTATCACGCATTGTAGAGGTTGCATTATAGGCTATGTGTGCATTGCTTATATGAACCCGTTGGTGGGAATTGCTTTGATGTTTAAGAGCTTTCTCTTGTGTTTTGTGGAATTATTGTTATGTGTACAATCTTTCGCACCGGTTATATATATACATACTATATATTTTGTGGTGACCCTTGCAATATTTCATTTGCGGGCTCCTCCCACCCTAGATGTTGGCGATCCTATCAGTTGCAGTAGGCCGTGAGGATGGAGGTGGATGTTCGGAGCCACAGGGATCGAGTGGAGCTTGTTTAGTTAGTCTATGCGTCGGTGTGGTTTGTACACCGTGCCCTTTTGTGTAGGCATAGTTTCTAACTCTTTTGGTTTGTTGGTGCTTGTGAGCACATGAGACTTTTGGGATTGTAAGCACTCAAGATGTACACTTTGCTTAGCTGAAGCACCTTATTGTAAATGATGATTCGTTTGTAAATTTACTGTCGACTCGTTGAAAATGTTTTATGCGCACTCTGAGTGTTAGTTGAAAAAGAGAAAAAAAAATAATGCCCCTTTTTGGCTTATGAAAAACGGGGTGTTACATATTGGTATCAGAGCACGGCTTTAAATCTTCAAAGGGAAAGTGTATACTTGAGTCGTTAGTTCAGAGTCGGTTAGAACGTAACTTGTGTTGAGTTAGTTCTAGTGTTTGTTCTGTGTCGGGTTATGGGTTAGTAATCTGTGGAGTGAGATATTCTGTTAGGATTCAGAATTGTTTGATTAAGGATCTAATCAAAAGGAATTGGTGATGCGCAGAGAGTTTCAGTGTTTCTTTTTGGAGGGTAGCCGTCACCACTTTGTGTGAGCCTAGTGGAATAGGCTATGTCGCGGAGGCAAAAGAAGTGACTTTGGAAATTTTGTGTGTGGACCCTAGGAAATTTTTGAGTGGTGAACTCGTTGAGAGTTGCGGTTGGTGCACGGTTGTGCCAGTGTGTTGGTGAGAGTATCTGTGTGACTTCACCCGGTGTTAGCATCTGTGTGGCTACACCTAATCCTGAGGGATTTTGTTGTGTTGGGGATGGTAATAACCAGTTGAGTTGTTCCTCTTACCTTTAGTTTCGAGGACGAAACTTCTTTTTGGAGGGTAGAAATGTAAGACCCAAGATTTCACTGTACAGTTTTTCTAAGGAACTCTAGTGTCGGCTACGAGTTTTAGGGTTTTTGGTGTGGCGGTTTTGTGAATATCGTCACATTAATGAGATTTTTGCTGAAACGGAGCCTGTTTTGTGCTCGTGCGCTGGAAAGGCACAGACTTTCGGGTCGTGATCCTCTTTTAAGTATGAGGAGATTTCTGTGGTCTTAGAATAACGAGTTTTGGATTATTCTTGTTTTTGGAAAAACGAGTAGGATTTTACCCGCCGTTGTAAAATCTTATTGCGTCTGTTTTGAGTGAGGTTTCGGATGAGAGTTTTATATATCTGCGCGAGTTAGGATATATTCTGAGATTAATTTTCTGAGGTATGGAAGAAAATTACAGTCGCGGAAAAAGATTCGGCGATAAGTTTTGGAATGGAAAAACGATAGACGTTCTTTCCGTAGGTCTTACGTTTTTGTGTTTTACGTTCGTCGCGATGCGCGAGAACTGAGCGTGCGTTTAGTTGTAAGAGGTTGTGAGAAATATCTTGGGAGGATAGACTCGGATTGATCCAAGGGCTAGGGATTAGTCTTGGAAGCTTTCACTATTTGATCCAATGGTTCTCATGAAACATGACCATGACCTTTAGGGTGACTTAAGGAGACTTTTGGACTTAGCAAAATCAGATTTCATTCACTTCTTCTCTTCTCCTTGCCGTGGCTTCTTTCTCTTCCAACCTTGAGGAACAAAATTCAATCCTTCACCTTTTGTCTTGATCTTAAGCTTGTTGGAAAGCTTGGAGTGGTGAGATTCTTCTTCCTAAGGTAACTAGAACTTCTTTCATCTCTTAGTTGGCTAAACTCTTAGAGATTCATGAGATTTTATGATTATGTTCTTGGGAGAAATTTCATAAGAATTGGTTGTGAATGGTTTTTGTTCCATGAAAGTTGTTCATGAGGGTTTAGTAAGCATGTGTAGGCTTTGTTATTTCAATTTTCCATGAGTTTGTGAGAATCTCATGAGAAAAGTTAGGGTTTTGAGTTGTTTATGTATTGATCAATTACATGAGGTTATGTTGTGAGGTTTTGAAAAGAAAAGTTGTCTTTGAACCTTTGAGCAAAAGGGAAATGCGTTGTATGGTTTTGTTTTGGAAAATCCGATGAAAAATATTTTGAGGTTTATGAAAATATTCCTAAGTGTTTTTGGGTAGTATTTTGGGGTCAAAGTGGTTTAAAACTCTTGTGACATGTGGTGTCACTATTTACCTTGAAAACATGTTTGAAAATGATTACCGGACGGTTAAGGCCCGTAACAAAACTTGTGCTTGGGTTTGGTTTTGATTTTGGAAATGAAAATCAAATAACTTGCACTCGAAGCAACCAACATGCTTTCGGAAATGTGTTGCTTGCTTATGAAAATGGTTTGCTTTTATACCTTGAAAAGATGTTGGGAACTAATAGAATCAAACTAGGCTTGGGGTGGAAAAAGGTGGTGTGAGTTGCTGTCTTGTGCTGTCATGACAGGTGCAACTCGCTGGGCGAGTGGTTACTCGCCAGGGCGAGTGTCACAGGTCCTGACAACACGCCAGGGCGAGCTCCAGAGCGAGTAAGACCAGTACTCTCTTCCTTCACTCGCCATCAACTCGCCAGGGCGAGCTCTGGGAGTTGAGATTTTGGATTCTGATTTCCAAACTTGGTTTTTAGCTTTCTAATCCCTTTTTATTAATTTAGGGAAGTGGTTGGGATCGGAAACGAGTTTTTCGGGTACTCGGAAAGTACGTAGCTTGTAACGCAAGAAAACGGCCATTTTGTATTTCAAATTATTTAAGACTTTGGCCTATTGTTTTGGGTCCTAAAAATAGTACAGATAACTCATGGTGGTCGATCAATACGATAGATTTTGGTATGGTATCCGAAAGAGTGGATTTTCCTTAGAAACCTTTAGGTTTTTGGGGTATTGGTGTAGTTTCAATACTATTGGTTAGAGAACAATGTATTGATTGTTGCGCTGCTTGTTTTAGGAAGCGCGTTGTGTTGTTTGAGCGTGTGTGTTGACGGAAGCTTGCCGAGGTAAGGGCATCACTTTATTTCTGTCTTTTCACTGGTTAATAACATGCTTGGTTATTTTCTGTGATGTGCTGTGGTGTGCTTGGCATGTATGTATTATGTATTCTCGTGATGAGAAAGTGTTTATAATACTTGCGCTGTTTACATATGATTATGAGAATATATGTATGAACAGGTGTTTGGAATACATATGATGAGAAATGTATGTATGTTGTTATGTTTGGTTTACATATGCTAGAGAGGTATGTATTCATTGCATTAGCATATATGGGGAAGCGTATGCTCGTGCATTTGGTAGTTGCGTGTACGGTGTGGTGATCGGGAGAGCCCACCTTTTTATTCGTAGTGATCGGGAGAGCTACGATATTTTTATTGAGATCGATACGTAGTGTCCGTGATGGGCTACGGGGTGTGATTGACAGAGATTGGGTCCACTCTAATCTTCGTAGTGTCCGTGATGGGCTACGGGATTTTATTGATGTTTCACGGTGTTTATGTGGTTTATAATACGTAGTGTCCGTGATGGGCTGCGGGGTGTGATTGACAGAGATTGGGTCCACTCTAATCTTCGTAGTGTCCGAGATGAGCTACGGGATTTTATTATTATTCTACGGTGTTTTGTCAGGTTTCGTAGTGACCGTGATGGGCTACGGGTTTTCGTTGGTGTTTAGTAGGGGTTGGACCTACAGTTTCTGGAACTCATGCATCGTGGTAGCTAGGGTTAGTATCACGCATTGTAGAGGTTGCATTATAGGCTATGTGTGCATTGCTTATATGAACCCGTTGGTGGGAATTGCTTTGATGTTTAAGAGCTTTCTCTTGTGTTTTGTGGAATTATTGTTATGTGTACAATCTTTCGCACCGGTTATATATATACATACTATATATTTTGTGGTGACCCTTGCAATATTTCATTTGCGGGCTCCTCCCACCCTAGATGTTGGCGATCCTATCAGTTGCAGTAGGCCGTGAGGATGGAGGTGGATGTTCGGAGCCACAGGGATCGAGTGGAGCTTGTTTAGTTAGTCTATGCGTCGGTGTGGTTTGTACACCGTGCCCTTTTGTGTAGGCATAGTTTCTAACTCTTTTGGTTTGTTGGTGCTTGTGAGCACATGAGACTTTTGGGATTGTAAGCACTCAAGATGTACACTTTGCTTAGCTGAAGCACCTTATTGTAAATGATGATTCGTTTGTAAATTTACTGTCGGCTCGTTGAAAATGTTTTATGCGCACTCTGAGTGTTAGTTGAAAAAGAGAAAAAAAAATAATGCCCCTTTTTGGCTTATGAAAAACGGGGTGTTACAAGAAATATTCTCATCTCCTCAAGCTTGTGCTCATCATAGGAAGACTCATCAAATAATAGTATATCATCCACCACCACATCCACCGATTCCAGAAATACCTTTCCAGTGCAATTGTTGTGAAAGCAAATTTTCCACTGCAGAAGAACTGGAAAACCATAAAGCTAATCGCCATAGAGTTTGAACAATTGTCGATGGAGATATATAGAAGAACAGTCCAAGCAAGCATTAGTTATATTTTGGAATAATTATTTAATCATTTTTATTTATTATAGTTTAGTTTTATAACTTATTTTTATGATATTTTATATTATTAAAATGATTTAGTTGGTCCACTATATGTTAGTATTAGGTTTCAATATTAAACTATTATTTATGGTGCACGTATGAATAAATAAAAAAAATTATTCATAATCCCAAAAATTTATATTTTTATGCTTTGTTATTCTTAATGACTCGAGAGTTTAAGTGGTAAAATAAAAAGTGTTATTTTAAAAGTTTTAATATAATAAATATTTTAAAAACCAACATTATATGTCATTTTGATGGTTTAAAGTTTTATTTTTTGTTATCATAATTTTTTTTTATTTTGCCAAATACACTTACTTCTCGATTACTATTACAACTCTGGATTACATTTAGAGCGTTTTAATCGGGAGAAGAGTTATGTTGCATAAGGATTTTCCATATGCATGGTGCATAAATAAATCTCCACCATTTATATTCTAAAATAACATTGACATGATTAAGTACATCTAATAGTTTTGGAGTACAAATGGTGGAGATTTGTTTATGCACCATGCATAAAGAAAATTCTTATGCATAATAACTTTTCCCATTAATCGGGTTACCTAATTCTAAACGGGCCGATCCTATTGGCTCGTTGGTTCTACTAGGACGGGTTAAAAGTCTAGTTTAAAAACAGAATACAAATATACTACCCGAATTCGGTCCTATATGAGTTGCAACATAACCGCCCTTAAACGAGCTAAATCTTAATTTTTTTTAAAATATTATAAAATTAAAAATATTAAAAAGTAATATAAGAATTTACTAGAAAAATATATAAAAAAAATATCATCAAGTTATAAATTTATTTTCATATATAGAACTTTATATGCATTGAGAGATAGAGAACTTAGTAATATAAGACATTTCAATTCTAGTTCAACTTATTATATAAAAAAGTAATTTTACTCATAACAATATACTTATCATTGATAATATATTTTCATACTGATTTTATTTTGTTTTTCTACAATACTGAAGTACCACCATATATTATTGGAGAAAGATCGAAAATTGTTCCAATCTAAAAAGTTGAACCACTATTTGACGCTTTCAATTCTATTGTTCAAGCATAAAGTAATTGAAGTGAGATTAAAGTTTTATTGGCTTAAGACTTACATAGTCATTAGTTGTTTCATATCAATTTAGAAATAATTAAATTAGGATAATTAAACTTGAAAAAGACAATTAAGACCTCAAAATTAGATATTTGGTTAGTATTATTTAGAGTAATTTTTTTTTTTGACAATATTATTGAGAGAAATTAAGAAAATTTGGTGGTTATTAAAATTATTTCACAATGTTAAATTTTATTCTAACAGAAAATTAAGTAATTTTTTGAAAATAAATTATGTTGAAGATTTGAGTTCAAATATATATATTACCACAAAATATCTACAAAAGTTTGACAATGTGAAATAATGAAGCAACACCAAGTAGGAAATTAAGATATTTTTTGTGTAAAAGAAAAGGAAATTAAGATATTTTTGAAACAAATTTTGTTGTGTTTACATTGATATATTGTTTTAAATTATAACCATATATTTTACTCGATATAAATTTGTGATTTACCTCACACTCTAATGCACTACCCTATACATTTTATTTGTCGAACAAAAATTTTGTCTTTGTTTTTAAGTATTTTTTTTTTGTTTAAGAATCATTCACGATGCTTCATGTTTGTCTTAGATGTCACAAAACCTTCAAATCTCGACATGGTTTGCATGTCCATGTAGGTTCTCACACTGTAACACGATGCGACCAATGCGGAGAAATATTCTCATCTCCTCAAGCTTGTGCTCATCATAGGAAGACTCATCAAATAATAGTATATCATCCACCACCACATCCACCGATTCCAAAAATACCTTTCCAGTGCAATTGTTGTGAAAGCAAATTTTCCACTGCAGAAGAACTGGAAAACCATAAAGCTAATCGCCATAGAGTTTGAACAATTGTCGATGGAGATATATAGAAGAACAGTCCAAGCAAGCATTAGTTATATTTTGGAATAATTATTTAATCATTTTTATTTATTATAGTTTAGTTTTATAACTTATTTTTATGCTATTTTATATTATTAAAATGATTTAGTTGGTCCACTATATGTTTGTATTTGTAAGACCCAAGATTCCACTATACAGGTTTTTCTAAGGAACTTTAGTGTCGGCTAAGTTTTTAGGGTTTTTGGTGAAGCGGTTTCGTGAGTACTGTCGCGGTAATAGAATTTTGCTGAAATTGAGCCTGTTTTGTGCTCGTGCGCTGGAAAGCCACAGACTTTTGGGTCGTAATTCTCTTTTAAGTATGAGGAAATTTCCGTGAAGTCAGAATGACGAGTTTTGGATTATCCTTGATTTTGGAAAAACGAGTAGGATATTACCCGCTGATGGAAAATCTTACTGCGTCTGTTTTAAGCGAGGTTTCGGATGGGAGTTTTATATATCTGCGTGAGTTAGGATATGTCCTGAGATTAATTTTCTAAGGTATGGAAGAAAATTACAGTCGAGGAAAAAGTTTTAGCGATAATTTTTAGAAGCGGTTTACGACGGACGTTTATTCCGTAGTTTTTCTATTTTTGCGATTTTCATCCATTAGCGAGGTACGACTCGTTTAAGAGCGAACGTGGGGA
The DNA here is from genome assembly GCA_030408175.1 of Trifolium repens. Lineage (NCBI taxonomy): Eukaryota > Viridiplantae > Streptophyta > Magnoliopsida > Fabales > Fabaceae > Trifolium > Trifolium repens. Next base: position 30,058,437 of record CP125845.1, on the reverse strand, counting down.
CTGAGCGAGATAAGTTGGCGAGCTCAAATAATATCTAAGATATTTATGATAGTGTCTTGGTGACCAAGTTTAAATGAATGGCTAGGATTTAGTCTTGCAACTTTTTACTATTTGATCCAAAGGCCATAAGTTAGCAAGACATGTATGTAAGGAGACTTAGAGAAAAGTAACACAACTTCATTCTTCTTGGTTTGGCCGTGAGCTTTCTTTCTCTCCCAACCATGGACCAAAATTTCAACTCTTCACCATTTCTCTTGATTAAAAGCTTGTTGGATCATTGGAAATTTGCAAGGATCATCTTCTAAGGTAACTAAACCTATTCTTTTCTTTTAGTTAGCCAAACTTGTAAGACCCAAGATTTCACTGTACAGTTTTCCTAAGGAACTTTATTGTTGGCTAAGTTTTTAGGGTTTTTGGTGAAGCGGTTTCATGGGTTTTGTCGCGATAATAGGATTTTTGCTGAAACGGAGCCTGTTTTGTGCTCGTGCGCCGGAAAGGCACAGACTTTTGGGTCGTAATTCTCTTTTAAGTATGAGGAGATTTCTGTGGTCTTAGAATAACGAGTTTTGGATTATTCTTGTTTTTGGAAAAACGAGTAGGATTTTACCCGCGGATTGGAAAATCTTACTGCGTCGGTTTTGAGTGAGGTTTCGGATGGAAGTTTTATATATCTGCGCGAGTTAGGATATGTCATGAGATTAATTTTCTAAGGTGTGAAAGAAAATTACAGTCGCGGAAAAAGATTCGGCGATAAGTTTTGGAAAGGAAAAACGTTAGACGTTCTTTCCGTAGATTTTACGTTTTTGTGATTTACGTTCGTCGCGATGCGCGAGAACTGAGCGTGCGTTTTGTTGTAAGAGGTTGTGAGAAATATCTTGGGAGGATAGACTCGGATTGATCCAAGGGCTAGGATTTTGTCTTGAAGCTTTATCCTATTTGATCCAATGGTTCTCATGAAACATGACCATGACCTTTAGGGTGACTTAAGGAGACTTTTGGACTTAGCAAAATCACATTTCATTCACTTCTTCTCTTCTCCTTGCCGTGGCTTCTTTCTCTTCCAACCTTGAGGAACAAAATTCAATCCTTCACCATATCACTTGATTAGAAGCTTGGTTGAAAGCTTGGAGTTGTGAGATTCTTCTTCCTAAGGTAACTAAACCTATTCCCTATCCTTGTTTGGCTAAGATTCTTAGGGAGTTAGGATTTTTTATGATTATGTTCTTGGGAGAAATTTCATAAGAATTGGTTGTGAATGGTTTTTGTTCCATGAAAGTTGTTCATGAGGGTTTAGTAAGCATGTGTAGGCTTTGTTATTTCAATTTTCCATGAGTTTGTGAGAATCTCATGAGAAAAGTTAGGGTTTTGAAAGTTTAGAGTATTGATCAATTACATGAGGTTATGTTGTAAGGTTTTGAAAAGAAAAGTTGTCTTTGAACCTTTGGGCGAAAGGGAAATGCGTTGTATGGTTTTGTTTTGGAAAATCCGATGAAAAATATTTTGAGGTTTATGAAAATATTTCCTAAGTGTTTTGGGTAGTGTTTTGGGGTCAAAATGGTTTAAAACTATTGTGACATGTGGTGTCGCTTTTTACCTTGAAAACATGTTTGAAAATGATTTCCGGACGGTTAAGGCCCGTAATAAAACTTGTGCTTGGGTTTGGTTTTGATTTTGGAAATGAAAATCAAATAACTTGCACTCGAAGCAACCAACATGCTTTCGGAGATGTGTTGCTTGCTTATAAAAATGGTTTGCTTTTATGCCTTAAAAAGATGTTGGGAATTAATAGAATCAAACTAGGCTTGGGGTGGAAAAGGTGGTGTGAGTTGCTGTCTTGTGCTGTCATGACAGGTGCAACTCGCTGAGCGAGTTGTTACTCGCCAGGGCGAGTGTCACAGGTCCTGACAACACGCCAGGGCGAGCTCCAGGGCGAGTAAGACCAGTACTCTCTGCCTTCACTCGCCATCAACTCGCCAGGGCGAGCTCTGAGAGTTGAAATTTTGGATTCTGATTTCTAAACTTGGTTTTTAACTTTCTAATCCCTTTTTATTAATTTATGGAAGTGGTTGGGATTGGAAACGAGTTTTTCGGGTACTCGGAAAGTACGTAACTTATAACGCAAAAAAACGGCCATTTTGCATTTCAAATTATTTAAGACTTTGGCCTATTGTTTTGGGTCCTAAAAATAGTACATATAACTCATGGGGGTTGATCAATACGGTAGTTTTTGGCATAGTATCCGAAAGAGTCGTTTTTCCTTAGGAACCTTTAAGTTTTTGGGGTTCTTGGTTTAGTTTCAATACTATTGGTTAGAGAACAATGTATTGATAGTTGCGCTGCTTGTTTTAGGAAGCGCGTTGTGTTGTTTGAGCGTGTGTTGTTGACGGAAGCTTGCTAAGGTAAGGGCTCCACTTTATTTCCGTCTTTTAAAACGGGTTGACATGCTTGGTTTTGCTGTTTATGCAATTGTTGGTGTGTTTGGCATGTCTTTGTGATGTATTCTCGTGATGAGAAAGTGTTTACAATACGTGCGTTGAAATACATATGATTAGATATATATGTATGTTTGTGTGGGTTGTACATACGATTGTGACAATATATGTACGTGTTGCATTAGCATAGATTTGAAGATCGTATGTTCATGCATTGTTAGTAAGTAGTTGCGAGAGGGGGCTACGGGGTGTGATTGACAGAGATTGGGTCCACTCTAATCTTCGTAGTGTCCGTGATGGGCTACGGGATTTTATTAATGTTTCACGGTGTTTATGTGGTTTATAATACGTAGTGTCCGTGATGGGCTACGGGGTGTGATTGACAGAGATTGGGTCCACTCTAATCTTCGTAGTGTCCGTGATGGGCTACGGGATTTTATTAATGTTTTACGGTGTTTATGTGGTTTATAATACGTAGTGTCCGTGATGGGCTACGGGGTGTGATTGACAGAGATTGGGTCCACTCTAATCTTCGTAGTGTCCGAGATGGGCTACGGGATTTTATTATCGTTCTACGGTGTTTTATCAGGTTTCGTAGTGACCGTGATGGGCTACGGGTTTTGTATTTGGTTTGTTAGTAGGGGATGGACCTACGATCCCGGAATTAAACTCATGCATCGTGGTAGCTAGGGTTAGTACCACGCATTGTAGAGGTTGCATTATAGGCTATGTGTGCATTGCTTATATGAACCCGTTGGTGGGAGTTGCTTTGGTGGTTAAGAGTTTTCTCTTGTGTTTGTGGAAATATTTGTTATGTGTACAATCTTTCGCACTGGTTATATATATATATATACTTTTATTTTGTGGTGACCCTTTCTTTCATTTGCGGGCTCATCCCACCCAGATGATGGGTTAGGTCGTGGTGACGACGGTGGCTGTTCCAGACCCCAGTGAGCGGTTGGAGTTGTAGCCTAGAATAGTTAGACTATGCGCCGGTGTGTTTTGTGCACCGTGCTTTTTGGTTAGCATAGGATTCCTAACTTGTTTTGGTACTTAGACGTGGATTGTAATTATTCAGGAAATACACTTTGCTTGTCGAAGCACCTTTTGGTAATGAGTTCTTTTGTATATTTGAATGCCGGCTCATTGAGAAATATTCTATGCGCACTCTGAGTGTTAGTTGAAAAAGAAAAAAAATAAAAATTATAGTGCCTTTTTGGCTTTCGAAAAACGGGCTGTTACAATTGGTATCAGAGCACGGCTTTAAATCTTCAAAGGGAAAGTGTATACTTGAGTCGTTAGTCCAGAGTCGGTTAGAACATAACTAGAGTCGTGTTAGTTCTAGTGTATGTTTGGTGTCGGGTTTTGTGTTAGTAATCCGTTGAGTGAGTTTTCTGTTGAGTTTCAGAATTGTTTGATTAAGGATCTAATCAAAAGGATTGGTATGTACAGGGGATCATGCCGCCAAGAAGGGCGAATCCAGTTCCTGTAGTACCAGAGGTTGATGTGAATCAGATGGCTTATGCCATGCATACCATGGCAGCTGCTGTGACTGCGCAAACTCATGCTAAGGCGCAGAGGGATGCAGAGAAGCGTGAGAGGGAGATTATAGCTGCTGCATCTCGGGTTCTTACGAGTTTCAATCAGCAGACTCCTCCAAAGTTTAATGGGGAGGGAGGTTCGGAAACTGCTGACTTGTGGCTCCAAACTGTGGAGAGAATATTCGGGGCAATTCATTGTCCAGAAGGAGAGAAGGTGGTGTTAGCTACCTATCAGTTGCAGGGTAGTTCTGAATATTGGTGGGGAAACACCAGGCTCATTATGGGAAATGCTGATGAGGAGGTAAATTGGGAGAACTTCAAGAGGAGGTTCTTAGCTAAGTACTTTCCCGAGACTGCGAGGGAGAGGTACGGAGAGGAATTCCTGCAGCTGCGGCAGGGGGGCATGAAAGTGGAAGCCTATGCCAAAAAGTTTGAATCACTGTCCCGTTACTTCCGCTTCTTTAGGGATGGGATAGATGAGACCTATATGTGTCGTCGCTTCCAGGATGGTTTGAGATATGAACTGCAAGATGTAGTGGTGCCGTTGGGTATTCGTCAGTTCCAAGTCTTGGTAGAGAAATGCCAAGAGGTGGAGGATATGAGGAAGAAGCGGGAGAACCGCCAGGGTGATTTTAGTGTTGGAGGACCTAGTAATCCAAGTGGTCAGAATCCGAGTTCGGGTCAAAATAAGAGGAAGCAAGGGGATATGTCTGGTAACCGTTCCCAAAATAATAGAGGACCGGGACGCTCTGAGAATCAAGGGACTCGAGGGAGTCGGGATGGAGAGAAACAGACTTGTTACCGATGTGGTCAAGAGGGCCATTATGCAGTTGAGTGTGGAAATAGGGGACCAGGAGCTGTTTGTTTCAACTGTCAAAAGCCGGGTCATTTTGTGAGAGATTGCAAAGCCCCAAAAGCCGGGTCGTCGGCGAATGCGGCATGAGGATTGCCAGATTGCAGGTAACACTTTACTGCATTGTTTGTTGTTGTTTGGGGACAACCCACTTTTGCGTGTCTTGGTGTGGGCTTTTGTTTGTTTGTTACTGTGGTTGTTTTGGAATGTTTCTACTTTGTGGAGGACTTAGTAGTAGTTATAGCATGTTTGCACTGTTAGTGGCAATTTGGGATTTCGCGTTTTGCGTGTAAAGGGTCGGTGGACCTAGTGTCGTTAGATAATGATTGTGCGAATGGTGGATACCTTAAGGGTTAGGGTAAGCGTGTGAGATCCAGTAGATCGATGAGAAGGACCCAATCAGAGGTTGTAGAGTTATAACGCCGATGAGTTAGTCGTAGAGGAATGTTAGTCATGGAGGGACGTGTTAACAATACGTGTGGCTAGTGGTGTTTCTAGCCGAACTCGTAGCAAAGGTATTCCATTGTGGGGTTGTTTTTCACTTGATGGTTCATCTTCCAAAAGTGATGAAGATGAAAGGGTTTGAGATCTGTTTCTGATTCTAGGGAAGTGAGGGAATTTGAATATTGTCACCACGGAAGGTGGGGCAATCGTGATGTGAGGGGGTACCTTAAGGTTTATTCTTGAAGGTAGGTATCTCGACGAGAGTGGCGATATTCGGAGTGTTTAGGAATGGTCAGGGTGACCAACTCTTTTGAGTAAGAGAGGATGTTATTGTAAGAGAAAAAGGAACTCAGGAGAGTTCAGGAATAGAATGGAATTACGATGTGAAGAGGATGTGCGCCGACGATGGTAGTCGACGAGGTTAAGCGTTTTGTTTAAGGCACGCGAGATTTATCTAAGTGACGTTTGGAAGTAATAGGAACGCATAAGAAGCCGATTCTGGGAATTGGGGACTTGGATAAAAAGGAGTCCAAGAGAAGTAGATGGTATAGTTTGGCAAGTGCCAAGACTATGAGGAGTGTAATCACCAACTGAAGATTTGGATTGTTTTATGTAAGTCGTGTTTGGAATGAGACTCGTGGGTGAGCATGCGGTTTCGGCGTATTCATTGAGTTGCGGACTCATGGATATTGGTGAGGTGTGCAGTTCTTCCTAAGAAGAGATAACCTGTTCGGAATGTAATGGTTTGGGTGGTACTTACCGTAGTGGCACGGTACTACTAGTGGATGATACTCCACGGGTGCTTCAAGAAAGGGAGCATGATGGCTTAAGCTACGTGTCTTGAGCGTTGTGTCTTGCGATTTCGACGTGTATTCGTAAGAGATTGAGGGAAATGTGTGGGACCATGGTGCCACGGGGGACCTTGAGCACAAGTGGAATGAAGTATCACTTAAGTTGGGTAAAGATGGTCTAGACCACCATCATGATTGTCGACTGTTTATTGACAAATTGAGGAACTGATCATCCTTAATCCCTTGTTGATAATAGACGGAGTCGTGTTGAATGGAACTGACTAATTTTTGCTAGGTTTGGTGATGCACAGAGAGACCTGTGTTTCTTTTTGGAGGGTAGCCAGTCCCTGCTTCGTGTGAACATGGTGGTTTAGGCTATGTCACGGAGGCGAGGGAAGTGGTTTTGGAAATTTTCGTGTGTGGGCACGAGGATCTTTGAGGACTAGAGGTTGAAAACCTGGGTTGTGCGGTAAAATTTTGAGTGATGAACTCGTTGAGAGTGGCGGTTGGTGCACGGTTGTGCCAGTGTGTTGGTGAGAGTATCTGTGTGACTTCACCCGGTGTTAGCATCTGTGTGGCTGCACCTAATCCTGAGGGATTTTGTTGAGTTGGTGATGGTAATAACTAGTTGAGTTGTTACTCTTACCTTTAGTTTCGAGGACGAAACTTCTTTTTGGAGGGTAGTAATGTAAGACCCAAGATTTCACTGTACAGTTTTCCTAAGGAACTTTATTGTTGGCTAAGTTTTTAGGGTTTTTGGTGAAGCGGTTTCATGGGTTTTGTCGCGATAATAGGATTTTTGCTGAAACGGAGCCTGTTTTGTGCTCGTGCGCCAGAAAGGCACAGACTTTTGGGTCGTAATTCTCTTTTAAGTATGAGGAGATTTCTGTGGTCTTAGAATAACGAGTTTTGGATTATTCTTGTTTTTGGAAAAACGAGTAGGATTTTACCCGCGGATTGGAAAATCTTACTGCGTCGGTTTTGAGTGAGGTTTCGGATGGAAGTTTTATATATCTGCGCGAGTTAGGATATGTCATGAGATTAATTTTCTAAGGTGTGAAAGAAAATTACAGTCGCGGAAAAAGATTCGGCGATAAGTTTTGGAAAGGAAAAACGTTAGACGTTCTTTCCGTAGATTTTACGTTTTTGTGATTTACGTTCGTCGCGATGCGCGAGAACTGAGCGTGCGTTTTGTTGTAAGAGGTTGTGAGAAATATCTTGGGAGGATAGACTCGGATTGATCCAAGGGCTAGGATTTTGTCTTGAAGCTTTATCCTATTTGATCCAATGGTTCTCATGAAACATGACCATGACCTTTAGGGTGACTTAAGGAGACTTTTGGACTTAGCAAAATCACATTTCATTCACTTCTTCTCTTCTCCTTGCCGTGGCTTCTTTCTCTTCCAACCTTGAGGAACAAAATTCAATCCTTCACCATATCACTTGATTAGAAGCTTGGTTGAAAGCTTGGAGTTGTGAGATTCTTCTTCCTAAGGTAACTAAACCTATTCCCTATCCTTGTTTGGCTAAGATTCTTAGGGAGTTAGGATTTTTTATGATTATGTTCTTGGGAGAAATTTCATAAGAATTGGTTGTGAATGGTTTTTGTTCCATGAAAGTTGTTCATGAGGGTTTAGTAAGCATGTGTAGGCTTTGTTATTTCAATTTTCCATGAGTTTGTGAGAATCTCATGAGAAAAGTTAGGGTTTTGAAAGTTTAGAGTATTGATCAATTACATGAGGTTATGTTGTAAGGTTTTGAAAAGAAAAGTTGTCTTTGAACCTTTGGGCGAAAGGGAAATGCGTTGTATGGTTTTGTTTTGGAAAATCCGATGAAAAATATTTTGAGGTTTATGAAAATATTTCCTAAGTGTTTTGGGTAGTGTTTTGGGGTCAAAATGGTTTAAAACTATTGTGACATGTGGTGTCGCTTTTTACCTTGAAAACATGTTTGAAAATGATTTCCGGACGGTTAAGGCCCGTAATAAAACTTGTGCTTGGGTTTGGTATTGATTTTGGAAATGAAAATCAAATAACTTGCACTCGAAGCAACCAACATGCTTTCGGAGATGTGTTGCTTGCTTATAAAAATGGTTTGCTTTTATGCCTTAAAAAGATGTTGGGAATTAATAGAATCAAACTAGGCTTGGGGTGGAAAAGGTGGTGTGAGTTGCTGTCTTGTGCTGTCATGACAGGTGCAACTCGCTGAGCGAGTTGTTACTCGCCAGGGCGAGTGTCACAGGTCCTGACAACACGCCAGGGCGAGCTCCAGGGCGATTAAGACCAGTACTCTCTGCCTTCACTCGCCATCAACTCGCCAGGGCGAGCTCTGAGAGTTGAAATTTTGGATTCTGATTTCTAAACTTGGTTTTTAACTTTCTAATCCCTTTTTATTAATTTATGGAAGTGGTTGGGATTGGAAACGAGTTTTTCGGGTACTCGGAAAGTACGTAACTTATAACGCAAGAAAACGGCCATTTTGCATTTCAAATTATTTAAGACTTTGGCCTATTGTTTTGGGTCCTAAAAATAGTACATATAACTCATGGGGGTTGATCAATACGGTAGTTTTTGGCATAGTATCCGAAAGAGTCGTTTTTCCTTAGGAACCTTTAAGTTTTTGGGGTTCTTGGTTTAGTTTCAATACTATTGGTTAGAGAACAATGTATTGATAGTTGCGCTGCTTGTTTTAGGAAGCGCGTTGTGTTGTTTGAGCGTGTGTTATTGACGGAAGCTTGCTAAGGTAAGGGCTCCACTTTATTTCCGTCTTTTAAAACGGGTTGACATGCTTGGTTTTGCTGTTTATGCAATTGTTGGTGTGTTTGGCATGTCTTTGTGATGTATTCTCGTGATGAGAAAGTGTTTACAATACGTGCGTTGAAATACATATGATTAGATATATATGTATGTTTGTGTGGGTTGTACATATGATTGTGACAATATATGTACGTGTTGCATTAGCATAGATTTGAAGATCGTATGTTCATGCATTGTTAGTAAGTAGTTGCGAGAGGGGGCTACGGGGTGTGATTGACAGAGATTGGGTCCACTCTAATCTTCGTAGTGTCCGTGATGGGCTACGGGATTTTATTAATGTTTCACGGTGTTTATGTGGTTTATAATACGTAGTGTCCGTGATGGGCTACGGGGTGTGATTGACAGAGATTGGGTCCACTCTAATCTTCGTAGTGTCCGTGATGGGCTACGGGATTTTATTAATGTTTCACGGTGTTTATGTGGTTTATAATACGTAGTGTCCGTGATGGGCTACGGGGTGTGATTGACAGAGATTGGGTCCACTCTAATCTTCGTAGTGTCCGAGATGGGCTACGGGATTTTATTATCGTTCTACGGTGTTTTATCAGGTTTCGTAGTGACCGTGATGGGCTACGGGTTTTGTATTTGGTTTGTTAGTAGGGGATGGACCTACGATCCCGGAATTAAACTCATGCATCGTGGTAGCTAGGGTTAGTACCACGCATTGTAGAGGTTGCATTATAGGCTATGTGTGCATTGCTTATATGAACCCGTTGGTGGGAGTTGCTTTGGTGGTTAAGAGTTTTCTCTTGTGTTTGTGGAAATATTTGTTATGTGTACAATCTTTCGCACTGGTTATATATATATATACTTTTATTTTGTGGTGACCCTTTCTTTCATTTGCGGGCTCATCCCACCCAGATGATGGGTTAGGTCGTGGTGACGACGGTGGCTGTTCCAGACCCCAGTGAGCGGTTGGAGTTGTAGCCTAGAATAGTTAGACTATGCGCCGGTGTGTTTTGTGCACCGTGCTTTTTGGTTAGCATAGGATTCCTAACTTGTTTTGGTACTTAGACGTGGATTGTAATTATTCAGGAAATACACTTTGCTTGTCGAAGCACCTTTTGGTAATGAGTTCTTTTGTATATTTGAATGCCGGCTCATTGAGAAATATTCTATGCGCACTCTGAGTGTTAGTTGAAAAAGAAAAAAAAAAAAAATTATAGTGCCTTTTTGGCTTTCGAAAAACGGGCTGTTACAAAACTCTTAGAGTTTTATGGATTAATAGGTTTATGTTCTTGAGATGAAAATGTTAGAAAATGATTCATAAATGCTTTTGTCCCATAGAAGTTATTCATGAGTGTTAGATTAGGATGTTTAAGCTTAGTATGGTTGATTTCCATGGAGTGATGAGATTTTCATGAGATTTTGGGTTAGGGTTTTCATGAAAATTTTATATGAATCAAGAACATGAAGTTTTGTTTAATGATAGTGTTAATGATGTTGTTTTCGAACCTTTTATGGAAATGGATATGTGATAAATGGTTTTGTTTTGAAAAACAAGAAAATATGATTTTGTGTGTTCATGAGATTTGAGAAACAATCTCTTAGGGTTGTGATTTGTGTTTTGAAAATCCTTTGTTTGTTAAGTACAATGATTTTGGGAACTAAATGAATCATACTATGATTTTGAAATGGAAAATTTTTGGAGCTAGTCTTGTTGGTGTTGTTTGGCCGTGGCATGCATGTGTGTGTGGCCATGGGATTTCAAATTTTTATGAGGCCTAAATGAGAAGGAGATGATCATTGGTTTGGTGAATGATCATGGTTTTAAAAAGAATGGTTTATGGGGTTTTGTTTGGAAAGAAATGCAATAAAAAGAAAAGCCCTGATTTTATGTTGATTTGATGTTAGGGTTTTAAAAATAAAATTGTTGTTAAGTGTGGAATTAAATCAAATTGGGTTGGTTTATGTGAAATTAGTATTTGTATAAGTATTTTAGTTATGTTTGATTTTCAAAAGAAATAATTTTAGTGTGAGTTTTGTTCTGGCCGAAATCTATAAAGGCCTTTAGGTCATTTTAAAATTGTTTTTGTGACCTGGAAAATTAACTATTTGATCCGTCTTTTCGAGACGAAGATTTCGGTGTATGGCTCGTCTCGATCAGATAAAGAATGAACCAGTTATGGCCATTTTATTTGAAAGGAAAAACTTGTAACTTGTGGCGCAAGTAAACTTTTATTTTTGTGAAAATTTTCAAAGAGTTTTTGGTTTGTTTTCAAATGGTTTTAGTATGTGAAAATTGATTGCCTTGGAGTTAGGAATCAAAGTGTTTCTTAGTTTGTTTTGAAACGAAACTATATTTCTTATAGCAAAAATAGTGTATTTAACTTCGTGAATTTTTAATCACTATGGGGAGAACTGGGAATCACTATCCGAGAGTGTTAGAAAGTACCTTAAACCCTTTAGAGAACAAGTTTCGTTTCGATAGGATACGTTGGGAGTATTTCATTGATTGTACGCTGCTTATATTTTAGGAAGCGCGAATTGTAGAATTGTGGAGTTGAGCGAGTTTTATTGTGGAAGCTTGCAGAGGTAAGGGCTTCACTTTATTTCCGTCTTTTCAACTGGTTATGACATGCTTGGATTTCTGCTGTAATGCTTTGCTGTGTGTTTGGCATGTCTGGTTGATGTATTCTCGTGATGAAAACGTGTTTAAAATACTTACGCTGTTTACATATGATCATGAGAATATATGTATGAACAGGTGTTTGGAATACATATGATGAGAAATGTATGTATGTTGTTATGTTTGGTTTACATATGCTAGAGAGGTATGTATTCATTGCATTAGCATATATGGGGAAGCGTATGCTCATGCATTTGGTAGTTGCGTGTACGGTGTGGTGATCGGGAGAGCCCACCTTTTTATTCGTAGTGATCGGGAGAGCTACGAGATTTTTGTTGAGATCGATATGTAGTGATCGGGAGAGCTACGGGGTGTGGTGATCGGGAGAGCCCACTCTAATCCTTGTAGTGATCGGGAGAGCTACGGGATTCTATTGATACTTATGGTAGGGGTGTGGTGATCGGGAGAGCCCACTCTAATCCTTGTGGTGATCGGGAGAGCTACGGGATTCTATTGATACTTATGGTAGGGGTGTGGTGATCGGGAGAGCCCACTCTAATCCTTTGTAGTGATCGGGAGAGCTACGGGATTTTATTGATATTGTTAGTAGGGGCACCTTTCTTTTGTTTTATTTTTCGTTGATAGCATGTTTGTATGCTTGTTGATGTGGTGTTTGTGAGTGCTTGTTATGTTTGTCTTACATATGATTTGGTTAAATATATGTGTTGACATGTTGTTATGAGATTACATATTATGAGAATATGTAAGTTGTTTGCATTAGTATATGTAGAGAAGACGTATGCTCATGCACTCATAGTTGGTATTTGATCTAGGTGATTGTACCAGGTGATATCCCGCCTTTAATTGAGCCGGTATTTGATCTAGGTGATTGTACCCGCCGTTAATTGAGTCAGTATTTGATCCGGGTGATTGTACTCGGGGTATTCCACCAAATTGAGTCGGTACTTGATCTAGGTGATCGTTTCCGGTGTTATCCCACCGTTAAATTCCGGAATTCATGCATGTGGCGAACCAGTGATTGGTTGTCACGCTCATTGTAGAAGTCTGCATTAGGCTTGGTGTGCATTATATATATTAGCCCGTTGGTGGGAATTGCTTTGGTGGTTAAGAGCTTTCTCTTGTGTTTGTGGAATTATTGTTATGTGTACAATCTTTCGCACCGGTTATATATATACATACTTTTATTTTGTGGTGACCCTTTCTTTTATTTGCGGGCTCATCCCACCCAGATGATGGGTTAGGTCGTGGTGACGACGGTGGCTGTTCCAGGCCCCAGTGAGATGTTGGAGCTTTAGCTTAGTTAGACTATGCGCCGGTGTGGGTTGTACACCGTGCTTTTTGGGTTTAGGCATAGGATTATAACTTGTGTGGTTGTGAGTATTTGAAGACTTAGACTTGGATTGTAATTATTCAGGAATACACTTTGCTTGTCGAAGCACCTTATGGTAATGAGTTCTTTTGTATATTTGAATGCCGGCTCATTTGAAATCTTTTATGCGTAACTCTGATGTGTACAAAAAAAAAAATATAATGCCCTTTTTGGCTTATGAAAAACGGGTTGTTACAGTATTAGGTTTCAATATTAAACTATTATTTATGGTGCACGTATGAATAAATAAAAAAAATTATTCATAATCCCAAAAATTTATATTTTTATGCTTTGTTATTCTTAATGACTCGAGAGTTTAAGTGGTAAAATAAAAAGTGTTATTTTAAAAGTTTTAATATAATAAATATTTTAAAAACCAACATTATATGTCATTTTGATGGTTTAAAGTTTTATTTTTTATTATCATAATTTTTTTTTATTTTGCCAAATACACTTACTTCTCGATTACTATTACAACTCTGGATTACATTTAGAGCGTTTTAATCGGGGGAAGAGTTATGTTGCATAAGGATTTTCCATATGCATGGTGCATAAATAAATCTCCACCATTTATATTCTAAAATAACATTGACATGATTAAGTACATCTAATAGTTTTGGAGTACAAATGGTGGAGATTTGTTTATGCACCATGCATAAAGAAAATTCTTATGCATAATAAGTTTTCCCATTAATCGGGTTACCTAATTCTAAACGGGTCGATCCTATTGGCTCGTTGGTTCTACTAGGACGGTGTAACAGCCCGGCGACCAGCCACACAGATGCTGAAGCCCCGCTGCTCGTTACCAGCTTAATCACTACCCCCCTTGTAGTGTTCTTGCCTCCCGTGGGATTCGAACCTAGTACCTTGGGGATAAGTACTAGTCCATGCAATCACCACTACCAATTGAGCTACTAGCTCAATTGGTAGTGGTGATTGCATGGACTAGTACTTATCCCCAAGGTACTAGGTTCGAATCCCACGGGAGGCAAAAACACTACAAGGGGGGTAGTGATTAAGCTGGTAACGAGCAACGGGGCTTCAGCATCTGTGTGGCTGGTCGCCGGGCTGTTACATTAAAAGGCGTAGCTCAATTGGTAGTGGTGATTGCTAATGTAACAGCCCGCGACCAGCCACACAGATGCTGAAGCCCCGCTGCTCGTTACCAGCTTAATCACTACCCCCCTTGTAGTGTTTTTGCCTCCGTAGTGATTCGAACCATGCACCCTGGGGATAAATACATGTTCAATGCAATCACTACTACCAATTGAGCTAGTAGCTCAATTGGTAGTAGTGATTGCATTGAACATGTATTTATCCCCAGGGTGCATGGTTCGAATCACTACGGAGGCAAAAACACTACAAGGGGGTAGTGATTAAGCTGGTAACGAGCAGCGGGGCTTCAGCATCTGTGTGGCTGGTCGCCGGGCTGTTACAGACGGGTTAAAAGTCTAGTTTAAAAACAGAATACAAATATACTACCCGAATTCGGTCCTATATGAGTTGCAACATAACCGCCCTTAAACGAGCTAAATCTTAATTTTTTTTAAAATATTATAAAATTAAAAATATTAAAAAGTAATATAAGAATTTACTAGAAAAATATATAAAAAAAATATCATCAAGTTATAAATTTATTTTCATATATAGAACTTTATATGCATTGAGAGATAGAGAACTTAGTAATATAAGACATTTCAATTCTAGTTCAACTTATTATATAAAAAAGTAATTTTACTCATAACAATATACTTATCATTGATAATATATTTTCATACAGATTTTATTTTGTTTTTCTACAATACCGAAGTACCACCAAATATTATTGGAGAAAGATCGAAAATTGTTCCAATCTAAAAAGTTGAACCACTATTTGACGCTTTCAATTCTATTGTTCAAGCATAAAGTAATTGGAGTGAGATTAAAGTTTTATTGGCTTAAGACTTACATAGTCATTAGTTGTTTCATATCAATTTTGAAATAATTAAATTAGGATAATTAAACTTGAAAAAGACAATTAAGACCTCAAAATTAGATATTTGGTTAGTATTATTTAGAGTAATTTTTTTTTTGACAATATTATTGAGAGAAATTAAGAAAATTTGGTGGTTATTAAAATTATTTCACAATGTTAAATTTTATTCTAACAGAAAATTAAGTAATTTTTTGAAAATAAATTATGTTGAAGATTTGAGTTCAAATATATATATTACCACAAAATATCTACAAAAGTTTGACAATGTGAAATAATGAAGCAACACCAAGTAGGAAATTAAGATATTTTTTGTGTAAAAGAAAAGGAAATTAAGATATTTTTGAAACAAATTTTGTTGTGTTTACATTGATATATTGTTTTAAATTATAACCATATATTTTACTCGATATAAATTTGTGATTTACCTCACACTCTAATGCACTACCCTATACATTTTATTTGTCGAACAAAAATTTTGTCTTTGTTTTTAAGTATTTTTTTTTGGCTAAACTACACATTTGATCCCTTACGTTTATTTTAGGTTTTAATTTGGTCCCTTACGTTTAAAAAGTTTCAATTTGGTCCCTTACGTTTATTTTAGGTTTCAATTTGGTCCCTTCCGTCAGTTTTTGCACATGTGGCAGACGATTTGCTTACGTGGCAGACGGTTTGCACACGTGGATTGACACGTGGACACCTGGACACGTTGACACGTATCCAATTGAAACAGTGGAACAGTGGAATCTGACGGAAGGGACCAATTAATGCAAACGTTGATAACGTAAGGGACCAAATTGAAACTTTTTAAACGTAAGGGACCAAATTGAAACCTAAAATAAACGTAAGGGACCAAATATATAGTTTAGCCTTTTTTTTTTGTTTAAGAATCATTCACGATGCTTCATGTTTGTCTTAGATGTCACAAAACCTTCAAATCTCGACATGGTTTACATGTCCATGTAGGTTCTCACACTGTAACACGATGCGACCAATGCGGAGAAATATTCTCATCTCCTCAAGCTTGTGCTCATCATAGGAAGACTCATCAAATAATAGTATATCATCCACCACCACATCCACCGATTCCAGAAATACCTTTCCAGTGCAATTGTTGTGAAAGCAAATTTTCCACCGCAGAAGAACTGGAAAACCATAAAGCTAATCGCCATAGAGTTTGAAGAATTGTCGATGGAGATATATAGAAGAACAGTCCAAGCAAGCATTAGTTGTATTTTGGAATAATTAGTTAATCATTTTTATTTATTATAGTTTAGTATTATAACTTATTTTTATGATATTTTATATTATTTAAATGATTTAGTTGGTCCACTATATGTTAGTATTAGGTTTCAATATTAAACTATTATTTATGGTGCACGTATGAATAAATAAAATAAATTATTCATAATCCCAAAAATTTATATTTTTATGCTTTGTTATTCTTAATGACTCAAGAGTTTAAGTGGTAAAATAAAAAGTGTTATTTTAAAAGTTTTAATATAATTAATATTTTAAAAACCAACATTATATGTCATTTTGATGGTTTAAAGTTTTATTTTTTGTTATCATAATTTTTTTTTTCATTTTGCCAATTACACTTACTTCTCGATTACTACTACAACTCTGGATTACATTTAGAGCGTTTTAATCGGGTTACCTAATTCTAAACGGGCCGATCCTATTGGCTCGTTGGTTCTACTAGGACGGGTTAAAAGTCTAGTTTAAAAACAGAATACAAATATACTACCCGCATCCGGTCCTATATGAGTTGCAACATAACCGCCCTTAAACGAGCTAATTCTTAAATTTTTTTAAAATATTATAAAATTAAAAATATTAAAAAGTAATATAAGAATTTACTAGAAAAATATAAAAAAAAAATATCATCAAGTTATAAATTTATTTTCATATATAGAACTTTATATGCATTGAGAGATAGAGAACTTAGTAATATAATACAATTCAATTCTAGTTCAACTTATTATATAAAAAAGTAATTTTACTCATAACAATATACTTGTCATTGATAATATATTTTCATACAAATTTTATTTTGTTTTTCTACAGTACTAAAGTACCACCAAATATTATTGGAGAAAGATCGAAAATTGTTCCAATCTAAAAAGTTGAACCACTATTTGACGCTTTCAATTCTATTGTTCAAGCATAAAGTAATTGGAGTGAGATTAAAGTTGTATTGGCTTAAGACTTACATATTCATTAGTTGTTTCATATCAATTTTGAAATAATTAAATTAGGATAATTAAAATTAAAAAAGACAATTAAGACCTCTAAATTAGATATTTGGTTTGTATTATTTAGAGTAATTTTTTTTTTGACAATATTATTGAGAGAAATTAAGAAAATTTGGTGGTTATTAAAATTATTTCACAATATTAAATTTTAATCTAACAGAAAATTAAGTAATTTTTTGAAAATAAATTATGTTGAAGATTTGAGTTCAAATATATATATTACCACAAAATATCTACAAAAGTTTGACAATGTGAAATAATGAAGCAACACCAAGTAGGAAATTAAGATATTTTTTGTGTAAAATAAAAGGAAATTAAGATATTTTTGAAACAAATTTTGTTGTGTTTACATTGATATATTGTTTTAAATTATAACCATATATTTTACTCGATATAAATTTGTGATTTACCTCACACTCTAATGCACTACCCTATACATTTTATTTGTCGAACAAAAATTTTGTCTTTGTTTTTAAGTATTTTTTTTTTGTTTAAGAATCATTCACGATGCTTCATGTTTGTCTTAGATGTCACAAAACCTTCAAATCTCGACATGGTTTGCATGTCCATGTAGGTTCTCACACTGTAACACGATGCGACCAATGCGGAGAAATATTCTCATCTCCTCAAGCTTGTGCTCATCATAGGAAGACTCATCAAATAATAGTATATCATCCACCACCACATCCACCGATTCCAGAAATACCTTTCCAGTGCAATTGTTGTGAAAGCAAATTTTCCACTGCAGAAGAACTGGAAAACCATAAAGCTAATTGCCATAGAGTTTGAACAATTGTCGATGGAGATATATAGAAAACAGTCCAACCAAGCATTAGTTATATTTTGGAATAATTATTTAATCATTTTTATTTATTATAGTTTAGTTTTATAACTTATTTTTATGATATTTTATATTATTAAAATGATTTAGTTGGTCCACTATATGTTAGTATTAGGTTTCAATATTAAATATTATTTATGGTGCACGTATGAATAAATAAAAAAAATTATTCATAATCCCAAAAATTTATATTTTTATGCTTTGTTATTCTTAATGACTCGAGAGTTTAAGTGGTAAAATAAAAAGTGTTATTTTAAAAGTTTTAATATAATAAATATTTTAAAAACCAACATTATATGTCATTTTGATGGTTTAAAGTTTTATTTTTTGTTATCATAATTTTTTTTTTATTTTGCCAAATACACTTACTTCTCGATTACTATTACAACTCTGGATTACATTTAGAGCGTTTTAATCGGGGGAAGAGTTATGTTGCATAAGGATTTTCCATATGCATGGTGCATAAATAAATCTCCACCATTTATATTCTAAAATAACATTGACATGATTAAGTACATCTAATAGTTTTGGAGTACAAATGGTGGAGATTTGTATATGCACCATGCATAAAGAAAATTCTTATGCATAATAACTTTTCCCATTAATCGGGTTACCTAATTCTAAACGGGCCGATCCTATTGGCTCGTTGGTTCTACTAGGACGGGTTAAAAGTCTAGTTTAAAAACAGAATACAAATATTGTAACAACCCGTTTTTCATAAGCCAAAAAGGGGCATTATTTTTTTTTTCTTTTCCAACTAACGCTCAGAGTGCGCATAAAAAGATTTTAAATGAGCCGGCATTCAAATATACAAAAGAACTCATTACCATAAGGTGCTACGACAAGCAAAGTGTATTCCTGAATAATTACAATCCAAGTCTAAGTATTCAAATACTTACAACAACACAAGTTAGAATCCTATGCCTAAACCCAAAAAGCACGGTGCACAACCCACACCGGCGCATAGTCTAACTGAGCTAAAGCTCCAACATCTCACTGGGGCCTGGAACAGCCACCGTCGTCACCACGACCTAACCCATCATCTGGGTGGGATGAGCCCGCAAATGAAAGAAAGGGTCACCACAAAATAAAAGTATGTATATATATATAACCGGTGCGAAAGATTGTACACATAAAAATAATTCCACAAAACACAAGAGAAAGCTCTTAACCACCAAAGCAATTCCCACCAACGGGTTTATATATATAATGCACACCAAGCCTAATGCAGACTTCTACAATGAGCGTGACAACCAATCACTGGTTCGCCACATGCATGAATTCCGGAATCGTAGGTCCAACCCACTAAAGCCACAAGGGCAGGTGATGCCACACAGACGCTATCACCAGGTGAAAATAGCCACACAGATGCTACCAGCCTCACAGATGCTGTCAGCCACACAGATGCTGTCACCCACTCAAAAAAAGCCACGAGGATCAGGTGATGCCACACAGATGCGATCACCAGGTGAAAATTGTAAGACCCAAGATTTCATTGTATAGTTGGTTTAAGGAATATTAGGGTTTCGATGTGTTCGTGTGATGAAACATCGTGTAATTATAGGATTTTGCTGTAATTGAGTCTGTTTTGTGCTCGTGCACTGTAATTGTACAGACTTTTGTCTTGTGATCCTGTTTCTTGTATAAGAAGTTATTTGTGGTTTTAGAATAACGAGTTTTGGATTATTCTTGTTTTTGGAAAAACGAGTAGGATTTTACCCGCGGATGGAAAATCTTACTGCGTCTGTTTTGAGTGAGGTTTCGGATGGGAGTTTTATATATCTGCACGAGTTAAGATATATCCTGAGAATAATTTTCTAAGGTATGGAAGAAAATTACAGTCGCGGAAAAAGATTCGGCGATAAGTTTTGGAAATGTTAAACGTTAGACGTTCTTTCCGTAGGTTTTATGTTTTTGTGGTTTACGTTCGTCGCGTCGCGCGAGAGCTGAGTACGAGACTTGTTATGGGAGGATTGTTTAAATCTTGTGACTTTCTCATAAGGTAAAGTGATCCAATGGCTAGGGTTTAAGCTTGGACTTTTGACTTTGATCCAATGGTGGTTTGGCTATCAAGAGCTTTGTTTTAGTAAGGAGGTTTATGACTTGTGGACTTAGAAAACATCACAAAACCTCTCCATTCTTGCTCTCTTTCACGTGGAACTTCATTGCTCATTTCCAACCTTCACAAATTTTCCATTTCTCACCATTTCACTCCATTTCAAGCTTGGAAGCTTAGTGGAAAGTTGTAGAGAATCACTTTCTTAAGGTAACCCTCTCTTCTCATCTCCTAGGTTGGTAGATTTTTAGAGTTGTGAGGTTTTTGGGTTTATGTTCTTAAGAGGGTTTGGTGAGAAAGGTTGTTCTTGCTAGTTCTTGTTTCATGAAAGTTGTTCATGAGAGTTTAGGAAGCATGCTAGGCCTTGTTGTTTTTGTTTTCCATGAGTTGGTGAAAAATCTCATGAGAAAAGTTAGGGTTTTGAGTTTGTTAAGTATTGATCAATAACATGTGGTTATGTTGTATGGTTTTGAAAAGAAAAGTTGTCTTTGAACCTTTGGGCAAAAGGGAAATGCGTTGTATGGTTTTGTTTTGGAAAATCCGATGAAAAATATTTTGGGGTTTATGAAAATATTTCCCAAGTGTTTTGAGTAGTGTTTTTGGGGTCAAAGTGGTTTAAAACTTTTGTGACGTGTGGTGTTACTTTTTACCTTGAAAACATGTTTGAAAATGATTACCGGACGGTTAAGGCCCGTAATAAAACTTGTGCTTGGATTTGGTTTTGATTTTGGAAATGAAAATCAAATAACTTGCACTCGAAGCAACCAACGAGCTTTCGGAAATGAATTGCTTGCTTATGAAAATGGTTTGCTTTTGCGCCTTGAAAAAGTGTTGGGAACTAATAGAATCAAACTAGGCTTGGGTGGAAAAAGGTGGTGTGAGTTGCTGTCTTTTGCTGTCATGACAGTTGAAACTCGCTGAGCGAGTGGTTACTCGCCGGGGCGAGTGTCACAGGTCATGACAACACGCCAGGGCGAGCTCCACAGCGAGTGAGACCAGTACTCCCTGCCTTCACTCGCTGCCAACTCGCTGGGGCGAGCTCTGGGACCTAAAATTTTGGATTCTGATTTCTAAAACTTGGTTTTTAACTTCTAATCCCTTTTTATTAATTTATGCAAGTGGTTGGGATTGGAAACGAGTTTTTCGGGTACTCGGAAAGTACGTAGCTTGTAAAGCAAGAAAACGGCCATTTTGCATTTCAAATTATTTAAGACTTTTGACAATTGTTTTGGGTCCTAAAAATAGTACAAATAACTCATGGTGGTTGATCAATACGATAGATTTTGGTAAGGTATCCGAAAGAGTGAATTTTCCTTAGAAAACCTTTAGAGTTTTTGGAGTTTTGATGTAGTTTCATTACATTGGGTTTGGAAACGATGTATTGATTGTCCGTTGCTTGTTTTAGGGAGCACGTAGTGTTGTGTGAACGTTGCTTGTTGTGAGTGCTTGCCGAGGTAAGGGCTCCACTTTATTTCCGTCTTTTCAAACGGTTTTGTTAAACATGCTTTGTTTTGCTGTGTATGCAATTGTGGTGTGCTTGGCATGTTGTTGTGATGTATTCTCGATATGAGATCGTGGTGAATACATGATTTGTTGTCTTACATATGTTTGGTGAAATATGTGTATGAGCAGGTGATTAAATACATATGACTAGATGTATATGTATGTGTTGTTGTGGTGTGATTACATATGCGTGTACGATATGTATGTGTTGCATTAGCATATAAGGGGAATCGTATGCTCATGCATTCATAGTACGTGATTATCGGGAATGGATCACGGGGTGCGATTATCGGGAATGGATCCACCTTACTCCTACGGGAATTATTGAGTCCAATAAGCGGTTATCGGGAATGGACTGCGGGGTGCGATTATCGGGAATGGATCCATCCTAACCCTTTGTGGTTTTATTGATTTTGATTACTGACTTCCGGAATTCATATGCATGTGGTAATGGGGAATCTACCACACTCATTGTAGAGGTCTGCATTAGGCCCGGTGTGCATTATATCTTAAGCCCGTTGGTGGGAATTGCTTTTGTGTTAAAGAGTTTTCTCTTGTGTATGTGGAAACTTGTTATGTGTACATCTTTCGCACTGGTTATATATATATATACTTTTATTTTGTGGTGACCCTTTCTTTCATTTGCGGGCTCATCCCACCCCAGATGACGATGTAGGTCGAGAGGATGGTGTTGGCAGCTCTAGGCCTTAGTGAGCTTGTGTTGAAGCTTTAGCTTAGATAGACTATGCGCCGGTGTGGGTTGTGCACCGTGCTTTTTGGTTTTAGGCATAGGTTTCTATCCGGTTGGTTGTAAGTTTTAAATACTTAGACTTGGACTGTAATTATTCAGGGATACACTTTGCTTGTCGAAGCACCTTTTGGTAATGAGTTCTTTTGTATATTTGAATGCCGGCTCATTTAAAATCTTTTATGCGTAACTCTGATTGTGTACAAAAAAAAAAAAATATAGTGCCTTTTCTGGCCTTTGAAAAACGGGTTGTTACAAAAATAGCCACACAGATGCTACCAGCCACACAGATGCTGTCAGCCACACAGATGCTGTCACCCCCTCAAAAGTGTAGCCACACAGATGCTAACACCAGGCGAACATAGCCACACAGATGCTATCGCCATCTAAGAAACGCATATACATAGGGCAGTCACACAGACACAGCCCCGGCGGAGTCACACAGACACATCCACCCGTGTAGTCCCAACTGACATACACGTTCCATCCATGCTCATGCAACAATTACATATCACACAGATATATGTAAATCAAACACAACGACATACATACATTTCCAACCATATGTATTCCAACAACCTGTTCATACATACATTCTCATAATCATATGTAAACAGCGTAAGTATTTTAAACACGTTCTCATCACGAGAATACATCAACTAGACATGCCAAACACACAGCAAAGCATTACAGCAGAAATCCAAGAGGTATGAGAGTAGTTATATAATCTAGGGTGAGCATAGAGAAGGGGGATTGTCCATATCCCCACTCCCAAACTCTCTACACCCTTTTCTTTTTTGGGTTTTTGTGGTGGATTAATTGGGAATGTGTTTATCTATGTGATGTTATTGTTAATTGAATGATTATAGATATTTATTCATGTGTAATAGATAGATTGACATGAGAAAAATTATTACTTTATGAGTTGATTGTGATGTTGATGTGAGAAATTGGTTTTTATGAAAAATGGGCAAGAATCTTTACTTTTAAGTTGTTCTTAAGCATTTTGAGTTGTTATAAGTGTTTTTAATCATATATATATATATATATATATATATATATATATATATATGTGTGTGTTTGATTAATGATGTTTGCTCAATTTTGACATGACTTTAAATGTAGAGTAAACTTAGTGAATTCAATTAATTGAAATTGTTGAGTAATTATTGATGTATGAATTGATATCCTTTTTGGATGATTATAATGTGATGTGTTTGTATTCTACATGAGTTTACGGTGATGAATTGAGATGATGTTTTATGATGATTAATTGAGTTTATGATTTATGATGACTTAATTGTTGATGAAATGAGTTATGTAAAACTAATTGATTGGAAGTTAAGGATTAATTGTTGTTATTTGATTTCGATATTATTTGGAATGTTGAAATGTGAAGATAATTATTAATGATAATAATTAAGAAGATGAAGCGTGATATTTGATTAAGTTATTCAAATCATGAGATGTAGAAATGTATAAGTATCATATGTTTGGTAGTTGTACATTCATGCATTCATATATGTATGTTGAGCAGATACTTTAGGTGAACCCTAAAGTATAGCAGATATTTTAGTAGCTGCGGTTGACTAAAATATAGTTGGATATATGTTTATCCATGCAGAGTCCGCCATGACTTAAAAATGAACAATGAGCAGATGGATATATGTTTATCCATGGAGATAGTACGTCATGACTTAAAAATGAACATTGAGGTATATATTTATCCTTGCAGAGTCCGTCATGACTTAAAAATGAACATTGGGGTATATATTTATCCTTGCAGAGTTCGTCATGACTTAAAAATGAACATTGAGTAGATGGTACCACATGCATTTAGTCGTGTCTAGGGTGACATGAATATGTGACATTAGCTTGCATTAGGAAGATGTGCATTATTAATTGGTAATTGGTACTTGACTTTTAAGTGATGATTGTGATTGCTTGATGTTGATGATGTGATTGTTTGATCGATGTACCTATAAATTGCTATAATAATGTCTTGCATGCTTACTTATATGTATGTTGGGTCATGTAATAGATGAGATATATATTTATCTCGTTAGTTTATATTGATAAATGTAAGTATGCCTTATTCTTACATTTGTTTCGGGTTATGTAACTAACTCTCTGTTTTATGTACTTGCTGGACCTTTGGAGGTCTAGGTTCTCAGGTTATGGTTTTGACCAAGTTGTCGATGATGCTCCGCTCTGATTAGGACACGGGAAAGGGTTTACCTTTTATGTATATTAAGAGTCTTTTATTTCTTATTTTAATTTATTAAGGTTGTATCATTTTCAAAGGATTTTGTATAAGTGATATCTTACTAATTAAGTTATTAGTAGTGTTTTTGATGAAGCATGTAATACTCGAACCATTGTTTTTATAATTCAAACTTTATTTTCCATTGCGCAATTTGAAAAAGATTTTATAAAACTAGAAATAGTTAGATAATAAGTTTGGGTGTTACAATTTGGTATCAGAGCTCCGGTTGTCTTCGGACTGTGTGGGTTATGTGTGTCGATCAGAGCAGGTCTGTGCGTTCAGACTAAGTGGGCATAGTGTCTTGTGTGATTGTTGTGTCTTTTGTGATTTAATTGTTGTAGCTACACTTGCACCTTAGTCACTATTAAACTATTTTGCGAATGTATGATTAGTTTCATGAATTTTGTCACATGTTGGTATACTTAATTCTTGAGACTTGTGTTTGAATTGATGTTAGCTTATGAATCTATTGTTTCATAAATGTTGATAAGTTGTGATGTGTTTATTTTATGAATTTATTTGGTGATTTTTTATTCATGAACTATGAGTGATATGAATTAAATTATGTTCTTGATTCTTTGGTAAGTACTTGTTGAGAGTGATAAATTATCTTAGGTATAAATTATCAAGTCAGGTAATGAGTATGTGTTCTTTGACGATTGATTCATGATGAATGTTATGCTTTATGATTATAAAAGTTGTACGTGCTTAAAGCTATAATCTTTGTGTAGTTTTGACATGATTTTATTTGTTTATGATTCTATGATGAGTGAGTGATGATAACATGATATAATTGTGCGTAATTGATAATGAATATGCATTAATCATTGTTGTTTTGAAATGTGACTTAATGATGATATTTGTTGTTATTGATGTTCTCATTCGATGGAATGAGTGAATATTATTATTGTCACTAATTGTGCTTATTCTTCAAAACTTGAGAATATGATTGTTGCTTTGATTTCAAGGTAATGACTTAGATGTTGATGTCTTCTCGTTATTGCTCGATTTAAAATGTTTATGTTCGTATATGAGTATAGATTTCTTGGTTGATGAAAATCTATGTTATATGAATTCAAGTGTGATTGTTTATGTATATGTCGTAAATGAATAATTGTGATGATTTATTCATGATGCTTGATTGTGTAGTATGATTGAAAAATGAAAATGATGATATGTATGTGTTCTAGTGAACAAATAGGGGGGTGATAAATTAATGAACCATAGGTAAGAAATGAATAATTCCTTGTCTATTAAAAAATTGTGAACCCTTTACAATGAAGCATAAGCTCCTATTTATAGATTTTTACAAGTAGCAGTTGTTCTAGGGCCATGATCATGGATACCCCATGATCTCGATGTTTTCTTCCTTCCTCCACCATTTCCACGTGGTGGTGATGGGTGGTTACTTCCTGGCTTCGGTGATGATCATGGTGGTAAGAGGTGGTTACTTCCTTCCACGTGGTGATATGCATGCTGAGTTTCCGAGATAACAGTTATATCTGGGGCGAGGGCGTCATCTGCTTGTAGGTGGCGCCGTTAATGTGACTTTCCCGCCAAGTTTGATCTTTTGAATAATATGGGTCGTCTTGTTGGGCCATCTTGATATTGGGCCTATGCCATTTATTTTTGGGCCTTAGTCTAGTCCACAGCCCCCCAAGCACGAGGCTCAAAGAGGCGAAGTGGTGATGGAAATGGCGGTGATGTTCATGGGAATCGTGGGGAATAATTGCCCACTAACTTCGCCAAGTCTGGTCTCTGAGGCTTCGCCTGTTTTCTATAAATAACTCTTCGTACCTATCTCGTTTTCATTCACATTTTTTCTATCTCCCCCTTTTTGCAGTTTGAAGCATGGATACCAACGCTCTTGTGCTGGAATCTCCTGCTATGCCCGCCATTAGGCGAGTGAAATGCCGAGTTGAGGAAGATATTGATGAACTGATGGATAACGTGGAGGAATTCAAAACCTTTGTTGACGAACTGAAAGATTATAAGTGGCGCCTGACAGAAGATGAGAAAGCTTTTTTGGAGTTAGCCCTAGAACTTTCAAAGAGGTTGGAGAAAGATGCAGCCATCATTGAGACCACTACGACGGTGTTTGATTGCTATACTGAGATGGAGGATGCCTTAGAGCAAAAGATTGCCGCTACCAAAGACAATATTGATTTGCAAGAGGAGTCCCTATATCTTAACATGTCTGCTGAAGAAGCTGTGGAGAACCGTATCGAAGCCCTGGAGAAAGAGCTTCGTCCTCTGGTGAAGAGAAAGAGGAATCTTCAGATGGATATTCAATACGATGTCGCCCGCCTTATCAGAACTCGTTCCTCCTTGGCTCGTCTTAGAGAGAAGATGGACAGGTTGCATGACGATCAGGACAAAATCTGCATTGACCTTAGCGTTGCCAAAAGATACAAAGGCGAGATCGAGGATTTGCAGGCTCGTGCTGTTGCGGCGGCATACTCTACTGCTGATTAGTTTCCTTTCTAATGCTTAGGATGTTTGCTTCGTATTGCTGAACTTGTATTTGATTTCCTTGTATTCAGTACTTTTCTGTTCTTTCCCGAACTTGTATTTGCATTTCGATATTAATAAAGCTTTATTTCTGATGAAAAATTTTATCTTTGATACTTATCTCGTCTGAAGGCGTTACCTTATATGTGTTGTCGACGTATCGTCTCGCCCTTGGACACGCGTCAGGGTCGTATTACTCTGTTTCATTGAAACGTTTCCATTCTTCAAAAATTCTTTTTTACCGTTGATTGGTTCTCTATATATGTACGTTGTTTCTCTTCACATTGTTTCTCTACTTTGATCAAATTCTTAAGCAAAACTTCTTCATATTTTTCGTGACACCGCACTTTCTTTCTTCGTACCATAACCGCTCCTTTCTCTCTTTTAGCGAGATTCCCTCCACCACGTTCTCTACTACTTCAAGTCGTTAACCGTTTTTCGTAATCAGGTATAAATCGTTTCTCTTTGTTTCAGTTTCTATTTTCGATTTTGTGATCAAACGCTTTTAGGGTTTCTGTCGTAATGGCAATTTTGAGAAACCTTGGTGATGCTAATGAGGGGGATCTTTCCCGTGCTCCCCCCATGGGTACTCTTTTGCAGCGTCAAATCTGCGCCCATTACACTAGGGCTGATGGTTCCTTGTGTAAGTGCACCAGTTCATCCTCTTGTTTTAAATAATTGTCAAAACACATGAAAATAGAGTAGAACATATTTTGGCAATGTTACAAATGACTTGACAGCGAATAACTATTTTTAAACTTTGAAAAACTGATTTTTAGGTATTATGTATCGATACATAAACATGTGTATCGATACAAATGTCCTGAAATTACTTCAGACTGATTTTGTGCAATTTGTATCGATACATATATCACTTGTATCGATACAAAAGTGGTCTCTCAGAGGCAGAAGGTCATCTGTGTATCGAATCATGCTTGCATGTATCGATACACACCTATGTCTCTCAGAAAACTAGTTAGTGCTCGATGTATCGAATCATGCTTGCATGATTTGATACATATCAGTCAAGATTTCAAGAAACTGATATATGTATCGATACATATACATCTTTGTATCGATACATAGGTCAAAATTTTCAATTTGAACGCTGGTCAAAGGGTTTGTATCGATACAAACCATCATTTGTATCGATACACGTATGTTGAATTTTGCCCAAATTTGCTCAATTCTATTCTCTCTTTAAATAGCAATGTGATGTGTGATTGTAAAGAGAGAGGAAACTAGTGAGAAAGTTCAGAAAACGCTTTGGGTTGCAAATTGAGTGAGAATTTGAATCAAAGGTTTCATTCATCACAAATTCATCATCTTCATCAAAGGTTGCAATCAAAATTGAAGTTTGAGTATGGGATCAATTCAATAGAGATTGCATTTTTGTGTGATAACGTTCGATACGGTTTGCGGTGAATCAGAATCGTAGTCGGGTTGGATTGTGTGTTGAAGGTTCTAGTTTCTCTCAAAGGATTCAAGATCGTGCATGTCTTGAAGGATCGACAACAAGAAACGAAGGACTCAGCTGGACGATCGAGTGCGGTTTGGCACGGGTCGGATCGTTGGAATCAGAGGGCGAAGTTTCGTTGTGTGTCGAGGTTTTGTTGCATAGTTTACTTTTTGCCTCGTTATAGGTTTATAAGATTCAATTGTAATCTGTGCACGTGTTGTTAATCATTTTTGATATATACACTCTCAAATAACCCGTTTGGTTATTTGGGGGGAGACGCACTCGGACAAACGCGTGGACGACGCGAAATCCGGGGAACTCCCTAATCAAATCGTTGTGTGTTTCCCTCTCTCTCTCTCTCTCAATATTTTACTTGTCATAATTTGATTTAATTCTGAATCGATTGAATTTTTAGTGTTCGTATTGATACACCAAAAATTCAATTGTTGTGCTTGATTGTGATTGTGTTAAATTTGATATTGTAACTTGCTTGGGACTGAAGTTAATTCATAGTTTATATTCGAATTTTGAACGCTATCGTTTCGAATCTTTTCATCAAAAATTCAAAAGGCTTAAACTACTTTTCTTTTGGTCAATCGGTGCATAGACTACCGATCCGGTGGTTTTCCGCTTGCGCTCGACTGAAACAAATAATTTTTTAAAAACGACATTGTTTCAAGGTTCACTTATTCAACCCCCCCTTCTAAGTGATAGCCAAGTAATCTAATAAGTGGTATCACGATCCCGGTTCAATTTGTTTACAAAAATCGAAGGATTGTGCCAATTATTAGAAAACATGGCTTTTGCACCGAAATGGGCGTATAATAGGGCTCCTATATTCAATGGCGATCACTTTGACTATTGGAAAAGTAGTATGCGTATTCACATCAATTCTTTTGATGGTGAAGTGTGGAATGCTATTGAGAACGGTCCGTTTGTTCCAACTATCACGGATCCTCATGGCATTGTCACCAATAAGCCTATGGCACAATGGACGGATGATGAAAAGAAAAAGGTCAATTACGATGCAAAGGCACAAAACATACTTATTTCATCCCTTGGGATTGAACAATTTTATCATGTGTCGCATTGCTCTACGGCCAAAGAAATGTGGGATACATTAGTCACTCATTTTGAGGGAACTAATGAGGTCAAAATTTCGAAAATAAACACCTTAACTCAAGAATTCGAATTGTTTCATATGCAAGATGGTGAAACCATTGCGGATATGCAACAAAGATTTGTAAAAATCACCAACAAGTTACATGGTCTAGGTAAACCAATCACAAATCAAGATGCTACTAATAAGATTTTGAGATGTCTTAATAGGTCATGGCAACCAAAGGTCACCGCAATCAAAGAAGCGAATGATCTCACAACTTTTAGTCTCACAACCTTATTTGGTAAGCTAACGGAACATGAACAAGTTCTTAATTTGTTGGAAAAGCATGAGAAAGGTGAGAAAAAGGAAAAACATAACGAAAAGGAAAAAGAAAAGGATAAGAGGTCCATTGCTCTAAAGGCCTCCAAGTCCAAGTCCAAAAAGGTTGAGCAAGTGGAAAGTAGCTCAAGCGAAGACGATTCCGATGATGAAGAAATGGGACTCTTCGTTCAACGCTACAATAGATATGTGAGAAAGAATGGGATAAGACATTCCGATGACAATCTTAAGAAGTTTTGGAAAGATAGTGGTTACCGCCGGAAGAATGAAGATGCTAGGTACTCCAAAAAGGGAGCATGCTATGAATGTGGCCAAGTTGGTCATTTCAAGCCGGATTGCCCCAAGCTCAAGAGAAAAGAGAAGGAGTCACCTTCATTCAAAAGGGGAAGCAAGGACAAAGGAAAGAAAGCATATGTTGCATGGGAAAGCGGAAGCTCATCTTCCTCTTCATCATCAAGCTCTAGCTCAAGTGATGAAGATGCATTGGCAAATGTGTGCCTATCATCCCATGATCGCAAGAAATTTGCTCCTAAAATGGTAAATCAAAATCCCTCTAGCTCATATACTCTTTTAGAATATCATGAGTTACAAGTCGCTTTTGAGAAGTTACACAAAGAAACTAAAGAGGCTTTTCAACGACTAAAAGGTTTAATGGAAGTTAATAAATACCTTGAGGCAAAAGTTTCGGAAACGGAGCTTGAGTTGAAAGCCCTCAAAGAGTCTTTGATTCAAAAACCTCTTGTGACTTATGATAGTTGTGGTAACGATAATACCGGATGTGATGGATGCTTTTACTTACGTAGAGATTTACGAAAGTTACAAGATAAGCTAAAAGAACCATCCAAACCGGAGATTACTTTTGCAATTGATCCATCTAAATTCAACAAATCATTGAAACCTAGAAATAAAAAGTATAAATTTGTTGAAAAGGATCCTAAGAAAAGTAATCCTCATATCGTTTGTCATTATTGTTGTGACAAGGGCCATACTATTGCAAAATGTCATGCTCGAAAAAATTTGGTACCAAAAGGCAAATTGCAATGGTTACCTAAGTTAGACAATAATGTCTCTACTAACCAACTAGGACCCAACATGAGTTGGGGACCTATTTCAAATGTCTAAGTATGTAGGGAAGCGTCTTGAAGCCATTGACAAAAGACACCGACAACAATGGAGTTCAAGACTTACGAACAACGAAAGGGATGAGTAAAGCTTCAACTCAACATTTACAATGGTGTGGAAATTGATCACTTCTCCACCTAACACTCAAGGGAAGATTTTAATCTCTACCTTTGCCTTTTAACTTTTACTTTACTTAGCATTTGTACTTTGACTCATATACACAACTTATATCTTAAAGTGATACTTGTCCTGATAGTCGTCTCATCCTTCATTTCCAAGAATTTTGCTCAAAGATATTGATAAGTCTTTGAGACTCATACGTCTTAAATGGGGATTTGACAAAGATCATTACAATTGTTGTATTAAGTTCATACTTGTTTCGTATATGTGTGTTTTTGTTCTTATATATGTGACTTTGTGTGCATACATAAATATACACTTTCATATGATTGATCTTGGTACTTTGACTCAACTATGTGGATGCTTTATCATGCATATATGGTTTAACATGTGTTCTCATGTTATAATGTGCTTTGGTATCTTGTTTTGCTCACATACACAAGAATGTACCTTATTTGTTATATGTGTTTCATACATACATGTTGTTTGGAAGTCATAAAAATTCTTTTTGAAACCTATATGTTCATGTATTTTGAGAAAACTTGAAAATAATGCATTTTGGATCGATACAAATAAATATTGAATGGATACATGTTAGTTTTTTTTTAAAATTTTCAAAATGAACTGATATGTATCGATACATATGATGCTTGTATCGATACATAGCTCTTCAGTTTGGACAGAACGTAACTCATGTATCGATACATGCTTGCATGCTTCGATACATGCTACGAATCAACTAACTTGTATCGATACAAACATACATTTGTATCGATACAAACGCGTGAAAACAGATTTATGTATCAATTTTCATTCATTCATTCATCAAAACCATCAAAACTCTTCTTCTCCACACGGAAAAGCCATAAACCCCTCATCCTCAATTATCAAAACTCAATCAAAACTCACAAAAATTGTCACTAAACCATCTCAAATTCATTGCTCATTCACATTCCTTCATCAATTTGGTGGTTCAAAGCCTCAAATCTCCACATTCAAAGGATTCATCAATTTGGGGTTTGTGAAAATTCTTCAAGTTCTTCGTCAAAAATTCAAGGTAATTCATTCTACTTCTTAATCTCCTAGGAATGGCACCAAAGAAATCTAGAAGAGGAAAGGAAATAGAAAGTAGTGGTAGTGAGGTTCCTAACTTTGGACTTAAGGAAGATGAATTTGTTCATAAGGATTGCATTACTACTTACACTCAATATTGTAGAACTAGGAGTGTGTTACCTCAGAAATCTGTTAGTCCTGAAACTCTTAGGAATTTGCATTTGAATGAAATTGCGGAGATTCTAGAAAATGAACAACTTGACACATTTTGTGATTTGCAAACCAAATACAATGATACTTTGGTTAGGATTTTCTATTCTGGACTGCAAGAAAGAAATGGGGCTGCATTTGAGTTTTGTTGGGGGCTTAAGACTTACAAGTTTACTGCGATTATGTGGTTTGATTTATTTGGCATGAGCACCGGTAGTAGGATAACCGGGGAAGATCTCTTGGCATATTCTGAGACGAGTCAGGTTGATTATGACTCAAATGTCTTCATCTCCTATATCACTAGAAATGGCAATATTCCAGAAACCATGGGAACCGAAAAATTAAATGTAAATGCTAGAGTGGTCTACTGGATTGTGAGTCACATATTGCGTCCGAAAAGTGCTAGTTCTAGAATGGATAAGAAAGATATTGATCTGATGTTCTTACTGATGGAGGACTGGAAAGTTGATTGGCCGTTCTATATTGTGAGTAGGATGTTTGACTTGAGAAACTCTAGCAGGTATCAAAGCTTTGGATACTGTAGCTTGATTGCTAGCATCTTGAAGAAGTTCAAAGTTGGCCAAAATCTTCCAATTGAGTACACTACTCTTGGAAGATTGCAAAAGTTTAGTGAGACACAAATGGCCAAGATGCACTGGGCATTAAATGTTGACAATGTATATGTCTATCATGGTCAAGATGATGAGAATGAAGGTCAAGCTGCTGCTCCAAGAGTTAGGAGACCAAGGAGGAATGCTAGGCAAGGTGAAGGTGAAGGTGAGGGTCAAGGTGAACAGGGTGGTAATTGGAATGAAATGATGGACTTAATGAGAAATATGAGTGTGCAACAAACCACCTTCTACAATGAGTACACTCAAAACTATCAGACTCAAAATGCTAGGATTGAAGAGTTGTACACCACCACCAATGACCTCCGAACCTATGTGACCACCCGATTTGATGAGATGCAGGCTCAGATGCATGGTTACTATAACCCTAACCCTCCTCCCAACCCGGACAACATGGATGATAATGATGATGCTTAGTCTTGTTTTCACTGTTTCCTTTTACCTTCGTTTTCCCGCATGAACCATTTTACCATATTATTTCTTATGACTTCTTTTATTTTCGATTTGGTTGTATGGATAATTTTTAATGTTGTCTTGTTTTGACAACATTTACTTTTGATTATATGACTTGGTATGTTGGTAATTTGGTGTGTATGGATAATTTCTTATGATTATGCATTTAGTTGCATTGTTTTGTTTATTTCGTCCCATATTTTGATATGTTGGTTGATTTAAAATGTCGATGTGTTACAATATTCATGCGTTGGTTTTGGTTTGTTATTCTACATTCCATATTTGTCATGAAATTTGGTATTCGTCATTGATACATTTTGGCATATCTTTGTATGTATTTATATTGGTTAGTAACTTTTATCATATAAGTGCATTTTAAAAAAATGTAAGTGCACGATATGACTTTGGATTAAAATTGTTTGAACACGATACTTCTAATAGACTCTCTTCTTCTTTTTTGATATTGTCAAAGGGGGAGAGATTTGGATGCACAAGCTAAGGATGAATAGCTAAAAGAATCTTGAAAATTATCTACTATGACAAATCGCATTATGGCATCAACTCAGGGGGAGCGCGCTTTGTTAGCCTTGGTGTTTTTTTTTTTTGCGCCTGTATAACATATTGCTATTTTATTGCATATTAGGTATAGGCTTAGTTAGCTTATGCATAGTTTTGACAATTATCAAAAAGGGGGAGAATGTAAGTGCACCAGTTCATCCTCTTGTTTTAAATAATTGTCAAAACACATGAAAATAGAGTAGAACATATTTTGGCAATGTTACAAATGACTTGACAGCGAAAAACTATTTTTAAACTTTGAAAAACTGATTTTTAGGTATTATGTATCGATACATAAACATGTGTATCGATACAAATGTCCTGAAATTACTTCAGACTGATTTTGTGCAATTTGTATCGATACATATATCACTTGTATCGATACAAAAGTGGTCTCTCAGAGGCAGAAGGTCATCTGTGTATCGAATCATGCTTGCATGTATCGATACACACCTATGTCTCTCAGAAAACCAGTTAGTGCTTGATGTATCGAATCATGCTTGCATGATTTGATACATATCAGTCAAGATTTCAAGAAACTGATATATGTATCGATACATATACATCTTTGTATCGATACATAGGTCAAAATTTTCAATTTGAACGCTGGTCAAAGGGTTTGTATCGATACAAACCATCATTTGTATCGATACACGTATGTTGAATTTTGCCCAAATTTGCTCAATTCTATTCTCTCTTTAAATAGCAATGTGATGTGTTATTGTAAAGAGAGAGGAAACTAGTGAGAAAGTTCAGAAAACGCTTTGGGTTGCAAATTGAGGGAGAAATTGAATCAAAGGTTTCATTCATCACAAATTCATCATCTTCATCAAAGGTTGCAATCAAAATTGAAGTTTGAGTATGGGATCAATTCAATAGAGGTTGCATTTTTGTGTGATAACGTTCGATACGGTTCGCGGTGAATCAGAATCGTAGTCGGGTTGGATTGTGTGTTGAAGGTTCTAGTTTCTCTCAAAGGATTCAAGAGCGTGCACGTCTTGAAGGATCGACAACAAGAAACGAAGGACTCAGCTGGACGATCGAGTGCGGTTTGGCACGGGTCGGATCGTTGGAATCAGATGGTGAAGTTTCGTTGTGTGTCGAGGTTTTGTTGCATAGTTTACTTTTTGTCTCGTTATAGGTTTATAAGATTCAATTGTAAACTGTGCATGTGTTGTTAATCATTTTTGATCTATACACTCTCAAATAACCCGTTTGGTTATTTGGGGGGAGACGTACTCGGACAAACGCGTGGACGACGCGAAATCCGGGGAACTCCCTAATCAAATCGTTGTGTGTTTCTCTCTCTCTCTCTCTCTCTCTCAATATTTTACTTGTCATAATTTCATTTAATTCTGAATCGATTGAATTGTTAGTGTTCGTATTGATACACCAAAAATTCAATTGTTGTGCTTGATTGTGATTGTGTTAAATTTGATATTGTAACTTGCTTGGGACTGAAGTTAATTCATTGTTTATATTCGAATTTTGAACGCTATCGTTTCGAATCTTTTCATCAAACATTCAAAAGGCTTATACTACTTTTCTTTTGGTCAATCGGTGCATAGACTACCGATCCGGTGGTTTTCCGCTTGCGCTCGATTGAAACAAATAATTTTTTAAAAACGACATTGTTTCAAGGTTCACTTATTCAACCCCCCATTCTAAGTGATAGCCAAGTAGTCTAACACCTTGAACTATAGCGGATATTTTTCTGAAATGTTAGGGTTTCCCTTTGATTCTAGCGATTTCGATAGCGCTAGTGGCGATGATAATGGAAGTAGTGGTAGTGGAATTAGTAGTGACTGTGTAATCATTTCCCCTTCGTCTTTCACAGGAAAACAAAGTGAAGAGTCGTTCGCCATTGTTGCTGTAGGATCGGAAGTTACAACAATGGAGGTTTATTCCATATACCAAAGTGTTGAGAGTGTAGCGCATTTTAGGGAGAAACATGATGTTTCCGGTGAGTTTGAAGAAGAAGAGGTCGTACTAGAACCGGTAGTGGCGGGCGAGTATGTGACCGTCGTGCCTAACACTGAGCCTGCCTTCTTTTACATGTACACCCACGTCATCAAAGATTTCCACCTGTATTTCCCCTTCACTGAATTCCAATTATCCATCCTTAGGGTCCTCAATGTCGCCCCCACCCAACTTAGTCCAAATAGTTGGTCCTTCATCAAGGCGTTTGAGTTAGTTTGTTTCAGCCTTGATATTGCGTCGCCCTCTGTTGCTGTTTTCTTTTCCTTTTATCAAATCAAAGCTTTATTCCCCAACTCAGTTGTCTCCCTGAGTGGTCAACCAAATAGGGGTTTGTTCACCTTATATAGTTCTAACTATAAGAACTATAAGGACACCTTTGTGCGTGTCCGTGGTGGGGAGAGGGGTCAAAACGTGATGTATTCCGAGGACAATGAGCCTCTCTTTCCCTTCTATTGGACCGCCAATCCTAGGTTGATCAAGGGCGCTGTTTATGAGAGGTTGAGCGTGTTCGAGAGGGATACGGTGGTTTATTTAGAGTCCCTTAACCAGATGAGCCCTACGGATCTCCTTGATGCGGAGGGTGCTCCTGCAGTTCTTGAGCGCTATCTTAGTAAGTTTTTGTGGTCCTTGTCGCCTTCTTGTCTAAGTTATTTCTTATGTGATCGTTTTTATTTATATCCTTTTACTGACTTTCTTCTTTCTATTGTAGAAGAAATGTCGACTCTCACTCATGAGCAGAGGATGAAGTTCTTGGAGAAAGCTAGGGCGAAGAAAGCTCAACCTGTGGAGAAGGTGGATGCTCTTAGCCAATTGGAAGTTGGTGATGGCGATAAGAAGAAACGGAAAACTAACGACGCCCGCATCAGTATTCCTGTCAGGGCGTCTAGTGCTGGGGATCTTGCTGCTGATAAGTCCATGGATGCTGGGGAGGTGCAGATTAAATCACCTGTTAAGAAGAAATCGAGAGCTTCAAAGAAAGCCAAGAAGGACGCTGAAATTCCGTTGTTGGAGGAGGTGAGGGCAGAGAATGAGGCCGTGGAAGAGGTCTCGCCTGTTGCTGGCGAGGATGTTACAGCCGTGGTCGATCAGTCTGGGGGGAGTTCACCTTGGGATCCTATGTTTAATCTTGAGTTATTCCTGGAGAGGATGGTGAACTTGGCCGGGAATTCTTCTCGTTTTAATGCTACCTCCACTGATGAGTTGTTGAAGATGGCTCTTGGCCATGAGCTCAAAGGACTTCTCCTTAATTATGCCTTGGCTACTCGCCAAAGGGCAGAGATTGCTGCTGCTAGGGAGAAAGAAGTCTTGGTCGACAAGAATTTGGCCACTCTGGAGGAAGATTTGAAATCCACCAAGGTGAAGCTGGAGGGCGAGATGAAGGCCCTGAAGGAAAAGTGTGAGGCTGTGATCGCCAAGCTGGTGAAAGCTCATGATGAAGAGTTGGCGAAGGTGAAGAGGAACCAGGAATCCTTGACTAAGGAATTGGAGTTTACTCGACAGAGTCTTATTGCTAGAGATGCGCGAATTGCCACCTTGTCCAAGGATCATGAAGCAGCTTTGAGTGAACTGGCGACCTTGAGGAAGGAGAAGGAGACTTGGGCGTCGGAGAAGGACCAAATGGAGGAGACTATCGGTGTTCAGTATAACGAGGGTTTCATTTATGCTCTGGACCAAGTGAAAGTTCTCTTCCCTAACATTGATCGTGACCGCCTGGGTAAAGCTGACGCCATGTTGAAGATTGATGGTGACAAGCTAGTGTCTTATGCCCCCATCGAGATGATCGAGGAACCGCCAGCCAAGGAATAGTTCTTCGCCTCCCTTCCCTTTATGCTAACTCTTTTTATTGCTGCTTTGATTTGATGATCGCCCCTGCGTGGGCTTGGTATATTTTGTAATGACAATGTTTGGTGCCCTTCTGAGGCCATTTGTATCGCATGAATATTCTCTTTATTTCCATGTCTTCTACTTCGCCCTGTCTTGATATTGAATGTTGTGTTTCGTCGTTTCGACTGTATGCTAATTTGACTGTGTGGCGTCGTATGGGGTATCACCCCGGTTTACTCGGCGTGAATTACTATGTTTGACCAGTCAAATTTTTCTGTTGAGCTTTCCTTGGTTTTCGTAACCGCCTGTGGAACTGGCCAATCCCTTTATTGCGGTGGTTGAAACTGCTTCCTCATTTATTTGTGGATTGGAGTTACACTTGCTAGGTTTTTCATAACTTCTGGTTATAAAAGCCACTCTTCTTCTCTTTTCGTAACCACCATCTTTCTATCGTTAATTCTTCTTCTTTTTCGTTTAATCATCCTGAGATGGATAACAATAGTTCCAAAAACAAAGTTGCTGGGAAATCTAAATCCCAGAAGGGGAAGAAGAAGTTGGATGCCTCTGCTTCCAAATCTAGGCGTACTACCACCTCCAGAAAGATCAAGGCAAAAACCGTCGTTGTTTTGCCAAGTTCTTCAAGTTCTTATGATACTGATGAAGACTATGCCGAGTTCTTGAAGACGTATGATCCTCGGGAGTTAAGTTCTTCAAGTTCCGATGATATTGACGAAGATTATGCTGAGTTCTTGAAGACTTACGTTCCTGAGGAGTTTGATGCTTATGGATCTCCTCCCGGCGAGGAAGAAGGTTCCCAAATCACCGTGGAATCTGTGGCGAGGACGCCGACGCCTTCGAAGGTGAAATCTTCTAAGTGATACCTCTTGTGGGTGAGGATGATGGATCAGGGTCCCCTAGTTCACCTAGGCAAAAGTGGAAATATAATGCCAGGAACTGTGGGATCCTCTTGAATAATACGAGTGTTGATGCTTATTGTAGTAGTTGTAGGACTTTATTGTATTAACACTTCGCACATCCTTTTGAATTTGATGTAGTTTTCTTTGAATTTGTATCCAAATCTGATGTAGTTTTCTTTGAATTTGTACCCAAATTTGATGTAGTTTTCTTTGAATTTGTATCCAAATCTTCAATGAATGAAATCAGATTTTGAATGACTTTGTCACTGCTCTTGTTATCTTTGAACATGCTTGTTTTGCGAGCTTTCCTTCTTTATGATCTTTTGGGTAATAGCCCTGCCTGTCTTTAAGACTAATTAAATAACCAAAGTAAAATGTACTGAATTACCTTTTGTATTTTCTGTAACGTTGCTTCTGGGCGTCTCCCATTCAATAGGTTGCGCCTTGATATTTTGATATGTCTTTCTTTTTGTTTTCTTCGTTCCCAACTCGTAAAATTTACGGGTAACGTTTTGGACTTTCAACCATGCTTCAAATATTTTAATTTTTTGGACGCCCCCCACGCAAAGGTTTAAAGGGTAACACCTCGGAATTTCAACCTTATTTTAATTTTTTGGACGCCCCCCACGCAAAGGTTTAAAGGGTAACGCCTCGGAATTTCAACCTTATTCAAATTTTTTGGACGCCCCCCACGCAAAGGTTTAAAGGGTAACGCCTCAGAATTTCAACCTTATTTTAATTTTTTGTACGCCCCCCACGCAAAGGTTTAAAGGGTAACGCCTCGGAATTTCAACCTTATTTTAATTTTTTGGACGCCCCCCACGCAAAGGTTTAAAGGGTAACGCCTCGGAATTTCAATCTTATTTTAATTTTTTGGATGCCCCCCACGCAAAGGTTTAAAGGGTAACGCCTCGGAATTTCAACCTTATTCTAATTTTTTGGACGCCCCCCACGCAAAGGTTTAAAGGGTAACGCCTCGGAATTTCAACCTTATTTTAATTTTTTGGACGCCCCCCACGCAAAGGTTTAAAGGGTAATGCCTTGGTATTTCAACCCATTTCCGTCGTATCCAACTCGTAAGATTTACGGATATCGCCGTTTCTATTTCTGATGTTTCCTACTCGTAAGATTCACGGATAACGCCATGGTGTTTCAACTCGTTTCCGTCGTATCCAACTGTTAAGATTTACGGATATCGCCGTTTCTATTTCTGACGTTTCCTACTCGTAAGATTCACGGATAACGCCATGGTGTTTCAACTCGTTTCCGTCGTATCCAACTCGTAAGATTTACGAATATCACCGTTTCTATTTCTGACATTTCCTACTCGTAAGATTCACGGATAACGCCATGGTGTTTCAACCTCATTTTTTCTTTCTCTGTCATGTTGTATGCCTATGTATCAGTTCTTCACAAACCCAAAATTTAGAACGGTGAGCCTCATTAAAAACTTCTATTTTCATAGGAGAAAAGAGTGTCCCACCGCTTTTTATTAATTGGAATGAAAAATTCAGTACATTTGATAAGAAATGACTTTGTAAATTTGTTGGACGTGCGCCTGGGCGTCGCCTCTCCTGTTATGTAACACCCCGTTTTTCGCAAGCCAAAAAGGGCATTATTTTTTTTTTCTTTTTCAACTAACACTCAGAGTGCGCATAAAAGATTTTAAATGAACCGGCATTCAAATATACAAAGAACTCATTACTAAAAGGTGCTTCGACAAGCAAAGTGTATATCCTGAATAATTACAATCCAAGTCTAAGTATCAAAACAAGTTAGAAATCCTATGCTAACCAAAAAGCACGGTGCACAACACACACCGGCGCATAGTCTAACTACTCTAAGCTAAAACTCCAACCGCTCACTGGGGTCTGGAACAGCCACCGTCGTCACCACGACCTAACCCATCATCTGGGTGGGATGAGCCCGCAAATGAAAGAAAGGGTCACCACAAAATACAAGTATATATATATATATATATATATATATATATATATATATATATCCGGTGCGAAAAATTGTACACATAACAAATATTTCCACAAACACAAGAGAAAGCTCTTAATCTCAAAAGTAGTTCCCACCAACGGGCTTATATAAATAAATGCACACCAAGCCTAATGCAGACTTCTACAATGAGTGTGACACCAATCACTGGCTGCCACATGCATGATTTTCCGGAAAATTAACCTCTCCTCGAAGAGTCGTGGGGTAGGCAAAGCCACACAGAAATATACGTACCCGCACTAAAATGCCACACAAGGCAGGTGAAGTCACACAGACAAACACCAGGCGAAGTCACACAGACATACACCAACTCAATATAAATCCAGAGGGATTTGGCGAAGCCACACAGTCAAACGCCCGGTACGTAGGCAAAGTCACACAGACATACACCTAGGCACGCAACTATGAAATGCATGGCATATATTCTCTTTGGCATATACAGGATAGTCACACAAGACAAAATCCTCGCGTAGTCTCATCAGACGCACGCATTCATATATGCTCATGCAAACAATCACATAGCCTAAAGCCTATGCACAAGTCGTCACAACATGCATACATTTTCCTAATCATATGTAAGTTGCACTTTTAATTTATAACCACGATCTCATCAACGAGAATACATAAGTACAAACATGCCAAGCACACAGCAAATGCATAACAGCAAAACAAAGCATGTCGTAACCATTTCGAAAGACGGAAATAAAGTGGAGCCCTTACCTCGTCAAGCACTCAACTATCACACGATCACACAACACTTACTCGCTTCCTAAAACAAGCAAAGTATTCAATCAAAACCATATCCAATCAATCCTTAATGAATTGGACTCTAAAACCCCAAAAACTCTAAAGGTTTCTAAGGAAAATTCACTCTTTCGGATACCATACCAAAAACTATCGTATTGATCGACCACCATGAGTTATTTATACTATTTTTAGGACCCAAAACAATTGTCAAAAGTCTTAAATAATTTGAAATGCAAAATGGCCGTTTTCTTGCGTTATAAGCTACGTACTTTCCGAGTACCCGAAAAACTCGTTTCCGATCCCCACCACTTCCATAAATTAATAAAAAGGGATTAGAAAGTTAAAAACCAAGTTTAGAAATCAGAATCCAAAATTTCAACTCTCAGAGCTCGCCCTGGCGAGTTGATGGCGAGTGAAGGCAGAGAGTACTGGTCTTACTCGCCCTGGAGATCGCCCTGGCGTGTTGTCAGGACCTGTGACACTCGCCCTGGCGAGTAACAACTCGCTCAGCGAGTTGCACCTGTCATGACAGCACAAGACAGCAACTCACACCACCTTTTCCACCCCAAGCCTAGTTTGATTCTATTAATTCCCAACATCTTTTCAAGGCATAAAAGCAAACCATTTTCATAAGCAAGCAACACATTTCCGAAAGCATGTTGGTTGCTTCGAGTGCAAGTTATTTGATTTTCATTTCCAAAATCAAAACCAAACCCAAGCACAAGTTTTATTACGGGCCTTAACCGTCCGGTAATCATTTTCAAACATGTTTTCAAAGTACAAAGCGACACCACATGTCACAATAGTTTTAAACCATTTTGACCCCAAAACACTACCCAAAAACACTTAGGAAATATTTTCATAAACCTCAAAATATTTTTCATCGGATTTTCCAAAACAAAACCATACAACGCATTTCCCTTTCGCCCAAAGGTTCAAAGACAACTTTTCTTTTCAAAACCTTACAACATAACCTCATGTAATTGATCAATACATAAACTAACCAAAACCCTAACTTTTCTCATGAGATTTTTCACCAACTCATGGAAAACAAACAACAAAGCCTAAACATGCTTCTCTAGACCTCATGAACAACATTCATGGAACAAAACCATGTAAAGTAACATTTTCTAACAAACCCTCATGAGAACATAAACCCAAAAACTCTTAAACTCTATAAGTCTACCAACCTAAGAGATGAGAAGAGAGGGTTACCTTTAGAAAGTGATTCTCTACAACTTTCCTCAAAGCTCCAAAGCTTGAAATGGAGTGAAATGGTGAAGAATGGAAAATTTGTGAAGGTTGGAAAGAAAGTAATGGAGTCTACGTGAAAGAGAGAAAGAATGAGATGATTTGGTGATGTTTTTTTCTAAGTGACCAAGCCACTAAACCTCCTTACTATGCCATAGCTCTTGCTCACTCATGGCCATTGGATCAAAAGACAAAATGCCAAGACAAAACCCTAGCCATTGGATCAAACCAAACCAAATCCACTTGAGATA
The DNA here is from genome assembly GCA_030408175.1 of Trifolium repens. Lineage (NCBI taxonomy): Eukaryota > Viridiplantae > Streptophyta > Magnoliopsida > Fabales > Fabaceae > Trifolium > Trifolium repens. Next base: position 30,015,424 of record CP125845.1, on the reverse strand, counting down.
AAACTCAATACCTCATAGAAATACTCACACGTTCAGCTCTCGCACGCCGCGACGAACGAAACTCACCAAAACAGAAAACCTACGGAAAGAACGTCTAACGTTTCACATTTCCAAAACTTATCGCCGAATCTTTTTCCGCGACTGTAATTTTCTTCCATACCTTAGAAAATTATTATCAAAATATATCCTCACTCGCGCAGATATATAAAACTTCCATCCGAAACCTCACTCAAAACAGACGCAATAAGATTTTACAACGACGGGTAAAATCCTACTCGTTTTTCCAAAAACAAGAATAATCCAAAACTTATTATTCTAAAACCACATATAACTTCTTATTCAAGCAACAGGATCACAGAACCAAAGTCTGTACAATTACAGTGCATGAGCACAAAACCGGCTCAATTACAGCAAAAGCTAATAATTACACGATGTTTCATCACACGAACACATCGAAACCCTAATATTCCTTAAACCAACTATACAATGAAATCTTGGGTCTTACATGTTACTTGTGGCAGTTCAACTGTAATAAAACCTGAGGTTGGCCACGTTCCATGTTCTATGCAACACTTCTCCTTCCATTGTCTCCAATCTGTATGCACCTCCTTCGAAGGCTTCGTTGATTCTGAATGGTCCTTCCCAGTTTGCTGCTAACTTCCCTCCTTTATCTTTTCCCACAGGCCTTTTGAGAACTAAATCACCCTCTCTGAATCTCCTAGATATGACTCGGGTGTTGTACCTTCTTGCTGCTCTTTGCTTCGAGACAAACTCCCTGAAGTGGGCGTTGTCTCTTAGTTCCGGCACCAAATCTAGATTTTCTTGCAATGCCTCATAATTTTCTTGAAGTGTGAGGGTGTCCCTACGCCAGCTTGGGGGGTTTATTTCTGCAGGGATCATTGCATCAGTTCCATACACCATTGTGAAAGGTGTTTCGCTTGTTGACGATTAGGGCGTGGTGTGGTATGACCATAGAATTGGTAGGAGATTAGCCACCCAACCTTCACCTTTGCTTGTTATTCTTCTCTTGATCGCTCTGAGGATGACTTTGTTGGCTGATTCTGCTTGTCCGTTGGCTTGTGGGTGTTCAACTGATATGAATGTGTTCTGAATTCCCTTATCCTTGCAAAATTGAACTACTTTCTCGCTTGCAAATTGAGTTCCATTATCTGATACTATATACTTAGGCAATCCAAACCTACAAATGATCTTTCTCCAGTAAAACTTTTTGACTTGGTCTGCTGATATGTTTGAGTGTGCTTCTGCCTCAAACCATTTGGTGAAGTAATCAATCGCCACTATGATCCACTTTGCTTGCCCCGTCGAGGCGGGAAAAGGCCCTAGGATGTCTGTACCACACATGAAGAAGGGCCAGGGTGATAGGACTGACTTCAATGGTTCCCCTGGGGCGTAGTGTAAATTTGCAAATCTTTGGCATTTGTCACACGTTTGAACGTATCTGGCGGCGTCTCGGTGCACTTCTGGCCAATAAAATCCCGCTCTGAGAATCTTCCCTGCTAGGGCTCTTGCCCCTATGTGGCTTCCACATGAACCTTCATGAACTTCTTCCATTATTCCCTTCGCCTCTTCTGGGCAGACACAGGGCATGAGGGGTCCTGAGAAACCCCTTTTGTAGAGTTTGTCTCCTAACATTGAATACAACGCTGACATTCTTCTTATCTTATAAGCTTCTTCTCTTGTTGTTGGAAGTTCATCTTTTGTAGATACCTTATGATCGGTGCTCGCCAATCTTTCGATTCAACGATCATCAAGACCGGCTCCTCTGTTATGCTTGGGTTGGCTATTGTTTCTTGAATGAAGGTTCTGTTGCTGCCTGGCTTCTTGGTGCTTGCTAGTTTTGAGAGTAGGTCTGCTCTTGCGTTCTGCTCCCTGGGCACATAAACTAACTCAAAGGAATTGAAAAGATTTGACATGGCTGTAGCGGGCTGGAAAATTTCATTATATAACAATTAAGTCGCCACCGATTTTTATTTATCCGAAAGAGAGGGAAAGGAAAATATCGAAAAAAACCTTGAGGTTGACATGGTTAAAGAACCATGATGGGTTCGGGAGTTGGTTACGCGAGGGGAAGGTGTTAGCACCCCTCGCATCCATCGTACTCGATGGGAACCATTTAAGGGTTTCGGTTTGTCTGCGCGTTTGAATTAAAATGCTCTAAAGTCGGCTAGCTTCTACTTCGTTTCCAATTAAAACAAAAAAAGGTTTTTTATTTATTGAGTTTGACGGTTGTAGGAGCCTGCTCCTACGTATTCCCTGGTGTAATGGGAAATTCAAAACTCACGTAGTTCTGGTAAGAAGTTTATGTGGTTGGTTGGTTTTAACGGGTAACGTTTATTTCGTATTCCGCTGACACAACATTGCTTGTATGTTCTAAAAAGAAGCTTAAGCTGTGTATGTGTCAGAGGAGTAGATAAAACGTGTATCCATTGCATAAAAGAATTGATTAACGGATGTTGCTTATTTCGCATTCCGCTGACACAATGTTGCTTGTATGCTCTTAAGAGAGGCTTAAGCGTGTATGTGTCAGAGGAATGGATAAAGCGTATATCCATGTTTTCTGAAAAAATGTTTAAGTGCGTTGAGTTAATTTTAGCGCTTTAGGATGAGAATGGTCCCAAGATCGCGAGCCATACGTCAGGGATAGGAACCATCCGGGGTGTGAAAAGCCATACGTCAGATCAACCCCTTTTCATCCTTGTTTATTGTGAAAATATTATTTAAGTCAATAGTGAGGATAATCCCAAGATCACGAGCCATACGTCAGTGATAGGGATTATCCGGTTGTGAAAAGCCATACGTCAGATCAACCCTTTTTCACTATGTTTGTTATGAAAGCAAGTTTCGAATTTAAACCAGACGGTCCAAAAGGAGAGAAGAGATGAGAGGTATAGAAGTTGAGAGATTACATCAATATAAGTGACATAATAAATATAAAGCATGACAAATGAATGAATAATGAATAAATATGCATGAATGCAATTAGGTGAATAAAGTGCATGAATAAATATGAGACAATTAAATATGCATGAATGCAACAAGCATGAGTAGATATGATGCATAATTAAATAAAAAATGCATAAGCTAAGGTAGCGGACAATGAAATAAATAACATGAACATGCTAAATTAAATCAATGCAAGATAAAAGGAGTTAGAAATATTAGAGGTGCTGCTCATAAGCAAAAATAAGTAGAGGAACTTAAAGAAGCAAGTTAATCCTAACTAAGCAATTAAATAAATAAGCTAAAGAGCTAAAAGTGATTAAATGAACAAGCTAAAAGAAGAAATAATTAAATCTGGAAATTACTGATATGTAAGCAAAGCAAAAACAAGAAAGTCAGAGAACAATCATAATTGAAGCATAACAAAATGGTTCCAGAAGCTATAATAAGCTTTGAATCCAAATAAGTGCTTATGAAAATAAGCTAGAAAGTGCTTAAATAAGCTAAAACGCTAGAAAATAGACTAAATAGCAAATATAATGCTAAAAAAAATTGGAAACGAAGATTTAAGCATAACAAAGTGATTAAAGTAGCTTAAATAAGCTATTAACCACTTAAGTGCTTTTGAAAATAAGCTCAAAATCAATTAAAATTAATTTAAGCAGGGGGGTGCAGGAAGTAACAGTTGGGTGGTGCGAAAAGCAAATCTGGGCCCAAAGGCCCAGTCCACGCCGTAGTCAACAAAAAAAGGAAGTCAAATAAAAAAGTAATCCAGTGTGGTCAAGGGATAAGGTGCACGGTAATGAAGTCAGATCTCATCCGCTGGATTGATCTGACGCGCGCGTTTTAAAAACAATGGAACGATCTGAGCCTTTCGTTCGCGCACGCCAGATCTAACGGCTGGGATGCAATCTGGACACGGAAATGACTTTTACCTACGGTATTCAAACCTTTAGCTACGAAATTCATAGCCAGCTACAAATTAGCTACAGGATTTAGCTACGAAAAAGCTTCCCGTAGCTAACTTCATCTTCTCCAAAATTTCAAAAAAACCAGAATCTCAAATTCAACTCAAAATTAACGAAACAAACTTCTAATCTACTTGTTTCGCCCCCTGATCATGAATCCAAACTTGGATTTCTCACTTGGGGTCTTACAAAACGAATCGAAATAAAACTTAAAAAAGCTTAAAAAACGAAAATGGCAGAACGTAAATAAACACGAATTAAAGTAAACTAATCAACCAGCAAGCATTAAAATATGTTAGTGAGTTAGAATGTTAGATTAATTACATTATTCAAGCTTGTTTTAGGTCCAGATCGTCTTGAACTCCTCTTGGCCACCGTGGCCTTAATCTGAGCTTAGGGATCGTGTTTTCGTTCATTTTTGTGTTGGTTCAAACTTCTGGAAGTTGATTGAAGGTGTTTGAATGATTGGATTGAAAATGGTTCAAACTTCTTGATGGGGTTTTGTGAGTTTTTGATTTTTGATGAAAATGGTAAAAAATGGGTATTATTGAGTTGTGATTTTGACAGAGTTTCTTTACTATGATTGATGATCTTTTTTGCTCTGATGTGAGGCTTTATTTATAGATGGGAATTAGGGTAAGGTAGATCATGGATTGGTGAAGAAGAAAGGGTATTTTTGAGAAATTGATTTGGGATATTTTTATGAGGTTTTTGATTGTGCTTTGGTTAGAAATTTTTTGTGGTGAGGTGGAGGAAAATAGAAGATTCTAGTGAGGTGATGATGTGGTGTCATTTTTGGATGATTTTTGTTGTTTGGATTTGGGCTAACAAACAAGTGTTTGGACCAAAAAATAAATAATAAACCATGATGTAACAATGCAAACTTGAATTTTGAGTGATGCAATAATTTTGAAGTGAAATGATAATGAAATAGAATTGGATTTGAATTGAAAAATGATTTGAATTTGATGATGAAATGATGTTTCTTGGATTACAAGTAACAAAATTAAAATAAATGAAAAAAGTAAATAATTAAAAAAGATAAGGGCAAAAGGGTAAAAAAAATGTGAAAATCAAGTGGGGCAAAATTATGGTATGACAATGGCACGTACCCTCTCTAGATATTTGATCAACTGGGGGTCCTTTGCTTGGAATTCTCCTGACACTTGATTGGTTACTAGTTGTGAGTCGCTTTTGGCTTTGAGATCTGCTATATCCATTTCTTTTGCCAACTTCATTCCGGCGAGTAGAGCTTCATATTCTGCTTGGTTATTGCTCGCCTTGAAGGCAAACCTCAGTGACTGTTCTATTAGCACTCCATTTGGGCCTTCTAAAACTACTCCTGCTCCACTTCCTCTTACGTTGGAGGCTCCATCCACTGAGAGCGTCCAAGGCTGTTCTTTGCTTTCCTCCGGGGGTGTTGTTAATTCCAGCAAAAAATCTGCTAATATTTGCGATTTGATCGCGCCTCTTGGGGAGAAGGTTATGTCACCATTCTTCCCGCTAGGTCTGGCTTCCTCAGAACGTTTTTGATGGGGTAATCTGTCTTCACCACGATTTTGTGGCTTTGGAAATATTGTCTTAACTTCCTCGCCGTTACTATGACTGCTAGGGAAAGCTTTTCAATTTTCTGATATTTGGCTTCTGCTCCCTTGAATGTCCTGCTGACGAAGTAGATGGGCTTTTCCTCTCCTTTGATCTCTTGTACTAGTGCAGAACTTAAGGCTTTATCTGAGACGGCGAGGTATAGGAATAGTGTGTTACCTTTCTCTGGGCGAGGCCAAAAAAGTTTTCAGATTTTGAAAAGCTTCCTCGCATTGAGTGATCCACACAAACCTTTCGCTTTTCCTAAGTGTGGAGAAGGAATGAAAGGCTTTTTCTCTTGCGCATGATAGGAATCTTGATAGAGCCGATATCCTTCCGGTTAGCTGTTGCACCTCTTTGACTGAAGTGGGGCTCCTCATGTCTATGATTGCTTGACACTTGTCTGGGTTGGCTTATATTCCTCTGTTGGTTAACATGAACCCTAAAAATTTCCCTGACTGTACTCCAAATGAGCATTTGGTGGGGTTCAACCTCATGTTATACTTCCTTACGGAGGCGAGGATGTCGCTAAGATCTTGGTCATGCTCGCCGTTCTCTGTGGTCTTTACTACCATGTCGTCAATGTAGACTTCTAGGTTCTTTCCTATCTGCTCTGAGAATACTCTGTCCATCAACCTTTGGTATGTGGCTCCCGCGTTCTTTAGACCGAAAGGCATGACGTTGTAGAAGTAGTTGCAGGTGTTGGTCATGAATGCAGTGTGGGGAGCGTCTGTTGGACTCATTTTGATCTGATTGTATCCTGAGTAAGCGTCCATGAAGCTGAGCATTTTGTACCCAGACGCTCCATCAATCAATCTGTCAATATTGGGCAGAGGATAGGAGTCTTTTGGGCATGCTTTGTTCAAATCCGTGAAGTCTACGCACATCCTTCACTTCCCATTTGCTTTCTTTACCATCACTACGTTTGCCAACCAGGATGGGTATTTGATCTCCTCGATGAATCCTGCCTCCTTTAACTTCGTCACCTCCTCTACGATCGCCACTCTTCTTTCCTCGCCAACCTTCCTTTTCTTTTGCGAAACCGGTTTTGTCTCCGGGGAGATCGAAAGTTTATGGGTGATTATTGACTCGTCGATCCCTGGCATGTCTGAAGGGTGCCATGCGAATAAATCTATGTTTCGCTTCAGTGTCGCTAGGATTCTTTCCCTCTCCTCGTTGCTCAATGAAGTGCCAATGTTGGTGGTCTGGTGCGTTTCTGTTCCAATTTGTACCTGCTCAAGCTCCTCTATAAGACTCACTCTTCGGTCTTGGAACTCTTCCCTTGGATCAAGGTCCAGAGGGCTGATCACGTTAACTCCGCCTTTTTGGTTGCCAGGGCGAGTAGGGTCTGAGGTAGTATGGGCTCGATGTCTTATTTTCAAGCTTGACTCATAGCATCGTCTCGCCAATGCTTGATCCCCTTTGATCGTTCCTACTCTTCTGTCCTCAAATGGGTATTTTATGGACAGGTACAGTGTTGACATAGCAGCCTCTAAGGCGTTGAAAGCTGGCCTTCCGATGATGATGTTGTAGGATGTAAAGGGGGTTTTTACAACTAAGTATCGCACCTTTATGGTTTTGGCGTTGTCGCTGTCACCGAAGGTTGTGAGCAATGTTGTATATCCCATAACCTCCACTTGTTCGCCGGCAAAGCCTACCAAAGTGCCATTATAAGGCATTAAGTGTTCATTGGACAATTGCATGGCTTTGAATGCTTCCCAGTACATGATGTCCGCTGAACTGTCGGAGTCTATTAACACTCTCTTAACATCACAGTTCAAAATTTGAACTTGTATTACCAACGGGTCATCATCATGTGGCATGACCTCTTTCTTGTCCTCCTTTGTGAAAGAAAGATCCGGCGTGGCTGAGATAGAAGTATGCCCCACAAACATTGCTTGAAACTCCGCTCGTCTGACGTAGCGTTTTCGGGCGTTACTCGACTCGCCTCCTCCTGTGAATCCTCCTGCTATAGTGTTAACTGCTATTCTCGCTTTCTCTCCTCCTGAGCCATGTCCTTGATCTCTTTGTGGGTCCCTTTGCACCTTTGGGACTACGACTTTCCCATTGGCGGCGTCATCAAGAAACTTCCTTAGATGGCCGCCCTTTATCAACTACTCAATGAGATCTCTTAGTCTAAAACATTTTTCAGTGTCGTGTCCTCTGCATCTGTGATATGCACACCACGCGTTCATGTTTTGCCCTAACTGGTATTCCTTTCCTCTCTGAGGGGGCAATCTGGTGAGTCCTGCCTCCAGAATTTCGTCTAGGTCATCGTTGTAAGACCCGGGAATTTTATTTTATATATAAATAAATATTTTGTTCTCTTTAAATGCTTGAATATTTTAACGTCATCTTTCAGAAATTTATTTTCTTACCATTTGATTTTATTTAGTGAGAGAATTCTACCTTAATCTTTTATTTTTTAGTTTCGAGGACGAAACAATTTTAAGTGGGTAACAATGTAACAACCCGAGATTTTATACTTTATTATATAAGGTATATATGTCATTATTAGTAACTTCTTGATTTATTATTCAATTAATATTTTATTTTATTTAATAATTTAGAAGTCCTATTTTAATTGATTTTATTATTTACTTATTTATTTTTTAATAAAATAACTATTTTTGTTATAATGAAATGTTTTGAAAAATTATTCTTATATTGGTCATCTCATGCATATTTATGATCTATTCTTATTTTAATTTTTAGTTATCTTATCTTAATATAATAAAACGAGAGTAACTAGAGGCACCCTAAACCCTAACCCTAATATGAATGGTCTAGATTTTGACACGTGGAAAAAAAATATTATATTAACGGCTACGATAAAATCTTGAATACTATGTTGCCACATCAATTAATGAATGTGACACGTCATGTGTTTAAAAACACAATAGATGATGTGTCAATATATGATTGGATGTGTGTATAAAATATTTTTATACAAATCCTTAATTTTGTTAGCTACTAATCCCTAATTATATGCTTTCATTTGATTATTGGATATACTCTATGAAATCTATTTTATTTATAGGCTTAAATTATGCATCTTTTACGATAAATAGAAACCTTTTTATTTCTTTCTCCCAAGACCAAGAGTGTATCTTTCACATTAATTATAGCCTTAAATTATGCATCTATTTTCACGTTTTCGCAACTATTTATATTTTTTTTTGTTTGATGCAAATTTGACTTTGGGGTTCTAGAAAGGTATGGATTGTTATAGATATTTTAGGTGTTTAAATTCTGATTATAGTTTGTAGTGTTCCATATTAATTCTCTATTCTTTTTGAATTTGATTTTTCTTCCAATAGGTATGGATTCCTAAAGGTATGGATTCCATCTTTTTTTTGTTGTTTGTAGTGTTTGATATTAATTCTCATTCTTCCATTTAAGAAAAAAAATTGGATTTTATTTTTCTTAAGTTTCATATATTTTATATTGGATGCAGGTTTTGTTTTGGAGTTCTATAAAGGTATGTACTCCTATGAATATTTTTAGGTGTTTGAATTCAGATTTTTGTTTGTTTGTTATGTTCTGTATCAATTTGGTTATTATTTCATGCTTTTTCTTTTGTTGCTTTCATATTTTCAACTTTTTCATGGTCAAAATTTAAGATTTATAAGTATTCAATTTGATTTCATGTTCTTTTCTATTTTTTAAGTTTTGTATTTTTTTTTATCTTTACAGGTAAAATTAGATTCAAGGGCAGAAGATTTGAAATATTATTAAAATAGATGAGGACGAATTAGGATTTTTAGTTGTAGTTTCTTTTAATATATTGTTATTAGATTTATTTTATGCGTGTATTTGTCTTTTTTGTATAATTTTTTATTGGTTTTCTTTCGTTCCTATTATTATGCATATATTCATATATAATATTTTTATTTTAATTATTTTATTCTTTCTATACTCTTTCTTAATTTTTTAGTGAAATTACAATGAAGGATACAAAATACATAGAATATTATCCTATTTTTATGAATAAATTCATCTATAATATTTTTTTTTGTTCTTATAGTTTATGCATATATTCATATATAGTAATGGCTTTATTGTATTAATCGTATTTTTTCTATAATTTTTTTAGTGAATTACAAAGATGGATACAAAATTTGGAATATTATCTTATTTTTATGCATAAATTCATCTACAATCTTTAACCTTTTTTTTCATTAAAAAAAAATCTTTAACTTTTTTTGTTCCTATTTTTATGCATAGATTTGTATATAATTTTATTTTTTTTTTGTATTTATCTTATTCTTTCTATGTAGTATATTTTTTGTATATTTTATCTGGTGAAATTACAATGAAGATGTAAAACTTGGAATATTGTTAATAGTGATAAGGACAAATTAGTAAATTTGGTAGTAATCAACTTTATTATATTAAATTAAATAAATAACTTTATCATATTAAAAGTAGATGAAATTAAATGAGTAAAAATATGTGCCATTTGTCGTGACATACACTAATATCAATCAATATTATTTTCCTTAAAAATACGATTTAATCTATACTTGAAAAATATATCTTAAAAACATTCATAACTAACACTTTTTTTAACAAAACAATAAGGATATACTTGAAAAATATATAACATTTGAATTTATGCTCTCCTTATTTTACAAGATGTGCGCTCATTAAAAAAATAAAGGTTGGCTTAAAAATAGGTACCATTTGTTGTGGATTAAATTAATAATCATGAAGGATTTATTTTAATTAAAAATTGGTACAAATAATTAGTAATAGATATATATTTCCTTACTAATAGGGTTTGAAAATCAGCAACATGGATATACTTTTTTTTAATGTAACCAATAAGGATATACTTGAAAAATATATAACAACTGAATTTGTGATTTTTTTTTACAAGATATGCGTCCAATAAAATAAAATAAAATAAAATAAGTAAATATTGCCTAAAAAAATTTATTATTTAAGTTCATGTTATACTGAATTTGTGATTTATAATTTTTGGATCTTGCTAACAGGTGCCCTTAAGACACATGTTAATAATCTAAAAAGTAGAAATATTTTTTAAAAATATCTTTGACCGTGCATCGCACGGGTCAAAGTCTAGTAAAAGAAATCATGAAGTGAGGTGTGAGGTATTGTCAATAGTTAGTTTATTATTTCTTTAACAAACCTTGCCTACAACTTAGACATGTGCTTATCACACTTTCCTTAATTTTCTCTAATAATAACATAGAACCGTTTCCTTGGTACGTAGCAAACACACTGGACGTGGTACTGCAGGTACGAAAAAGCACACCCACGTTGCAATACTTCCTATATCCATTTTCTTGATAAGTAGAGAGACTAGCACTAATTGATCTTTATATTTCCTCAAGAGTGAAAACAATCCCATTGGACTCTCCCTCTCTGCATCAATTGCAACGACATGGTCTTCAGTGAACTAGTCTATATTTTTCTTTGCCTCTCACATGTGATGCATTAATCTAAAAAGTAGAAATAATCTCATTCAATTAGCTCTCTAATCTCAACGGTAACATATCAAGGATCACTCTTTGGTCCCTCACACGGCAGCATTATCGATCACAATTCCTTGACTATTAATATACTTCCTATATGGCTTACTCTTCTCCATTTTAATTGGTGTAAGTCCTCTTTTACTGTTTCCTATTTTATTTCTATTCATGTAAACTCCAATAATAAACCAATCCTGGTTTAACATAGCCTGCCTCCGTTGAATTTCAATTTCGTATTCGTGTGGCGTCAGGAGACATGGTTCCTTTTCAACGGTCCGATCATCAAATAAACTCTAGAGCGACTATCCTATGTACATTGTAGCTACGGTCTTGAGATTTAAATTGCGCTAGGAAGTAAAGCGGCTAAGGTAAGGGCTTTTTCCCCATACACTCATGCACTTAGGGTTTATGTTATAGATTAATAATGGAATAGTTAACCGAAAAGGGAATGATGATAGAAGGAATGATAGAATTATTTTTATTACATTTTATGCTATTTTAGTATACTATAAGTGGTGTGTGTGGCTGATTGTTGTTGTTGGTATTGTGGTTGTTGATTGTTGTTGTTGTTTTGTGGTGGTGGATTATTTTATGACTTCTAGTTGTTTATGGTTATAACTTAAATGACTAAATTATGTGGTATTTATGATTGGTACTGTAAGACCCAAGATTTCATTGTATAGTTGGTTTAAGGAATATTAGGGTTTCGATGTGTTCGTGTGATGAAACATCGTGTAATTATTAGCTTTTGCTGTAATTGAGCCGGTTTTGTGCTCATGCACTGTAATTGTACAGACTTTGGTTCTGTGATCCTGTTGCTTGAATAAGAAGTTATATGTGGTTTTAGAATAATAAGTTTTGGATTATTCTTGTTTTTGGAAAAACGAGTAGGATTTTACCCGTCGTTGTAAAATCTTATTGCGTCTGTTTTGAGTGAGGTTTCGGATGGAAGTTTTATATATCTGCGCGAGTGAGGATATATTCTGATAATAATTTTCTAAGGTATGGAAGAAAATTACAGTCGCGGAAAAAGATTCGGCGATAAGTTTTGGAATGGAAAAACGTTGGACGTCCTTTCCGTAGGTTTTATGTTTTTGTGATTTACGTTCGTCGCGGCGCGCGAGAACTGAACGTGTGAGCGTTTCCAAGAGGTGTTGAGTTTTATCTCAAGTGGGTTTGTTTTGGTTTGATCCAATGGCTAGGGTTTTGTCTTGGCATTTTGTCTTTTGATCCAATGGCCATGTGTGAGCAAGAGCCTTGTAATAGTAAGGAGGTTTAGTGGCTTGGTCACTTAGAAAAACATCACCAAATCATCTCATTCTTTCTCTCTTTCACGTAGACTCCATTACTTTCTTTCCAACCTTCACAAATTTTCCATTCTTCACCATTTCACTCCATTTCAAGCTTTGGAGCTTTGAGGAAAGTTGTAGAGAATCACTTTCTAAAGGTAACCCTCTCTTCTCATCTCTTAGGTTGGTAGACTTATAGAGTTTAAGAGTTTTTGGGTTTATGTTCTCATGAGGGTTTGTTAGAAAATGTTACTTTACATGGTTTTGTTCCATGAATGTTGTTCATGAGGTCTAGAGAAGCATGTTTAGGCTTTGTTGTTTGTTTTCCATGAGTTGGTGAAAAATCTCATGAGAAAAGTTAGGGTTTTGGTTAGTTTATGTATTGATCAATTACATGAGGTTATGTTGTAAGGTTTTGAAAAGAAAAGTTGTCTTTGAACCTTTGGGCGAAAGGGAAATGCGTTGTATGGTTTTGTTTTGGAAAATCCGATGAAAAATATTTTGAGGTTTATGAAAATATTTCCTAAGTGTTTTTGGGTAGTGTTTTGGGGTCAAAATGGTTTAAAACTATTGTGACATGTGGTGTCGCTTTGTACTTTGAAAACATGTTTGAAAATGATTACCGGACGGTTAAGGCCCGTAATAAAACTTGTGCTTGGGTTTGGTTTTGATTTTGGAAATGAAAATCAAATAACTTGCACTCGAAGCAACCAACATGCTTTCGGAAATGTGTTGCTTGCTTATGAAAATGGTTTGCTTTTATGCCTTAAAAAGATGTTGGGAATTAATAGAATCAAACTAGGCTTGGGGTGGAAAAGGTGGTGTGAGTTGCTGTCTTGTGCTGTCATGACAGGTGCAACTCGCTGAGCGAGTTGTTACTCGCCAGGGCGAGTGTCACAGGTCCTGACAACACGCCAGGGCGATCTCCAGAGCGAGTGAGACCAGTACTCTCTGCCTTCACTCGCCATCAACTCGCCAGGGCGAGCTCTGAGAGTTGAAATTTTGGATTCTGATTTCTAAACTTGGTTTTTAACTTTCTAATCCCTTTTTATTAATTTATGGAAGTGGTGGGGATTGGAAACGAGTTTTTCGGGTACTCGGAAAGTACGTAGCTTATAACGCAAGAAAACGGCCATTTTGCATTTCAAATTATTTAAGACTTTTGACAATTGTTTTGGGTCCTAAAAATAGTATAAATAACTCATGGTGGTTGATCAATACGGTAGTTTTTGGCATAGTATCCGAAAGAGTCGTTTTTCCTTAGAAAGCCTTTGGTTTTTGGGGTTTTAGAGTCCAATTCATTAAGGATTGATTGGATATGGTTTTGATTGAATACTTTGCTTGTTTTAGGAAGCGAGTAAGTGTTGTGTGATCGTGTGATAGTTGAGTGCTTGACGAGGTAAGGGCTCCACTTTATTTCCGTCTTTCGAAATGGTTACGACATGCTCTGTTTTGCTGTTATGCATTTGCTGTGTGCTTGGCATGTTTGTACTTATGTATTCTCGTTGATGAGAACGTGGTTATAAATTAAAAGTGCAACTTACATATGATTAGGAAAATGTATGCATGTTGTGACGACTTGTGCATAGGCTTTAGGCTATGTGATTGTTTGCATGAGCATATATGAATGCGTGCGTCTGATGGGACTACGCGAGGATTTTGTCTTGTGTGACTATCCTGTATATGCCAAAGAGAATATATGCCATGCATTTCATAGTTGCGTGCCTAGGTGTATGTCTGTGTGACTTTGCCTACGTACCGGGCGTTTGACTGTGTGGCTTCGCCAAATCCCTCTGGATTTATATTGAGTTGGTGTATGTCTGTGTGACTTCGCCTGGTGTTTGTCTGTGTGACTTCACCTGCCTTGTGTGGCATTTTAGTGCGGGTACGTATATTTCTGTGTGGCTTTGCCTACCCCACGACTCTTCGAGGAGAGGTTAATTTTCCGGAAAATCATGCATGTGGCAGCCAGTGATTGGTGTCACACTCATTGTAGAAGTCTGCATTAGGCTTGGTGTGCATTTATTTATATAAGCCCGTCGGTGGGAACTACTTTTGAGATTAAGAGCTTTCTCTTGTGTTTGTGGAAATATTTGTTATGTGTACAATTTTTCGCACCGGATATATATATATATATATATATATATATATATATATATATATATATACTTGTATTTTGTGGTGACCCTTTCTTTCATTTGCGGGCTCATCCCACCCAGATGATGGGTTAGGTCGTGGCGACGACGGTGGCTGTTCCAGACCCCAGTGAGCGGTTGGAGTTGTAGCCTAGAATAGTTAGACTATGCGCCGGTGTGTTTTGTGCACCGTGTTTTTTGGTTAGCATAGGATTTCTAACTTGTTTTGGTACTTAGACTTGGATTGTAATTATTCAGGAAATACACTTTGCTTGTCGAAGCACCTTTTGGTAATGAGTTCTTTTGTATATTTGAATGCCGGTTCATTTATAAAACTATTATGCGCACTTTGAGTGTTAGTTGAAAAAAAGAAAGAAAAAAAAAATTATAGTGCCTTTTTGGCCTTTGAAAAACGGGCTGTTACAATTTGGTATCAGAGCACGGCTTTAAATCTTCAAAGGGAAAGTGTATACTTGAGTCGTTAGTTCAGAGTCGGTTAGAACGTAACTAGTGTTGAGTTAGTTCTAGTGTTTGTTCTGTGTCGGGTTATGGGTTAATAATCCGTGGAGTGAGATATTCTGTTAGGACTCAGAAATGTTTGGATAAGGAATCTAATCAGAATTGGTATTCTAGACTGCGCTCGGAAATTGGTTTTCTTTCCCGAGCCAGGTGTGCGAAGGTACTTGTCTGCAAATCGGCTTTCTGTGGTTATGTGTAACGGAGAACCGGAGATAGTTTCACTTGCTAGCTTAGGAGTGACGTCGGAGATCCGAATTGGGGAAATTCGAGTGGTTCAGGATTTCCAAGATGTGTTTCCATCGGAGATTCCAGCTTTTCCTCCGTGTAGAGAGGTGGAATTCTTTATTGATTTGCAACCGGGTACGGGTCCGATTTCGGAATCAGCTTATCGGATGGCTCCAGCGAGTTGGTAGAGTTGAAAAGTCAGATTGAGGACTTGTTAGGTAAAGGTTTCATAAGGCCTAGTGTGTCGCCTTGGGGAGCACCGGTCTTATTGGTTAAAAAGAAGGATGGTAAGTCTCGTTTGTGTGTGGATTATCGGAAGCTTAATAAGGTGACTATCAAGAACCGATATCCATTGCCACGAATCGATGATTTGATGGATCAGTTGAGGGGAGCCTCAGTGTTTTCGAAGATTGACTTGAAGTCTGGTTATCACCAGATAAGGGTACGAGATGAGGATATTCAGAAAACGGCGTTTAGGACGCGGTATGGGCATTATGAGTTTTTGGTGATGCCGTTTGGAGTGACGAATGCACCTGCTATCTTTATGGCTTACATGAATCGGATATTCAATTCATTTTTGGACAAGTTTGTAGTGGTGTTCATTGATGACATTTTGGTGTATTCGAAAAGTGAAGAGGAGCATGAAAAGCATCTTCGCTTGGTTTTGCAAGTTTTGCGGGAGAAAAGGTTGTATGCTAACCCGTCAAAGTGTGATTTTTGGTTGGAAGAGGTGAATTTCCTTGGCCATGTTATATCAAAAGAGGGAATAGCCGTGGATCCAGCCAAGATTGATACGGTACTTTCATGGAAGCAGCCTCAAACAGTGACTGATGTGAGGAGTTTTGTCGGTTTGGCCGGTTATTACCGAAGGTTCATTGAAGGTTTCGCTAAGATTGTGGCACCGATGACACAACTTACGCGAAAAGATCAACCTTTTGCGTGGACAGAGAAGTGTGAGTTGAGTTTCCAGTTGTTGAAAGAACGGTTGACGACTTCACCAGTTTTGATGTTACCACAGTCGGAGGAACCGTATGAGGTTTATTGTGATGCTTCTCATCAGGGGTTGGGATGTGTGTTGATGCAACACAAGAGAGCAGTGGCTTATGCGTCAAGACAGTTGAAAGTGCATGAAAAGAATTATCCTACGCACGATCTAGAGCTTGCGGCCGTTGTTTTTGCATTGAAGATTTGGAGACATCATCTTTATGGTTGCACTTTTGTCGTGTTTAGTGACCATAAAAGCCTTAAGTATCTGTTCGATCAGAAAGAGCTTAATATGAGGCAACGGAGGTGGATGGAAACTTTGAAAGATTTTGATTTCACTTTAGAATACCATCCTGGAAAGGCTAATGTGGTAGCCGATGCTTTGAGTAGGAAGAGTGTGTCGGTTTGTTCGGCACAAATGGCTAGTCAACAAGAGCTGTTGAGAGAGTTTCGTGACTTGCACCTAGAGGTAGAGTTTGCTTTAGGGAATATGAGACTGGGTATGATTACCATCTCGAACGGTTTGTTGGAGGACATTGCAAGTTGTCAAGATGACAAGTTTCTCATGGAGAAAAGAGCTTTGATTGTTCGAGGAACCAACCGAGATTTCAAGGTGGGATCAGACAACATCTTGAGGTGTCAAGGGAGAGTGTGTGTACCCGAAGCTATGGACTTGAGGAACATCATTCTAGGGGAGGCACACAAGAGTAAACTTAGTATACATCCCGGAGCAACAAAGATGTATCAAGACCTGAGGCATGATTTCTGGTGGCCGAGTATGAAAAAGGATGTGGCTGAGTATGTGGCGGCGTGTCTGACTTGTCAGAAGGCGAAGATTGAACATCAGAGACCAGCAGGGATGCTGCAGTCGTTAGATATCCCCGAGTGGAAGTGGGATAGCATTTCTATGGATTTCGTCACTGGTTTACCTAAGACCAGGAGGAAGCATGATTCCATTTGGGTGATAGTGGATCGTTTGACAAAGTCCGCTCATTTTCTACCGGTAAGGATTACGGATACAGCAGCAAAGTTGACCGATATTTACATTGCTGAGATTGTGAGGTTACATGGGATTCCGTCGAGTATAGTGTCAGATCGAGACCCAAAGTTTACTTCACACTTTTGGAGGACCTTGCATGAGGCGTTGGGGACGAAACTGAGATTGAGTTCCGCCTACCATCCTCAGACAGATGGGCAGACTGAGAGAACAAATCAATCGTTGGAAGATTTGTTGAGAGCATGTGTGTTGGATGATCGTGGAAGTTGGGATGATGTATTACCTTTGATAGAATTCACATACAACAACAGTTTCCACGCGAGTATTGGAATGGCACCATACGAGGCTTTGTATGGGAGGAGATGTCAGACTCCTTTGTGTTGGTACCAAGATGGGGAGAGTATGATAGTAGGACCGGAAATGGTACAACAGACGACGGACAAGGTCCGAAAGATAAGGGCAATGATGAAGGTTGCTCAAGATCGACAAAAGAGTTATGCGGATAGGCGTCGGAGGCCTCTTGAGTTTGAAGAGGGAGATCATGTATTTCTCCGTGTTACCCCAACAACTGGTGTTGGAAGGGCTTTGAAAGCGAAAAAGTTGACTCCGAGGTTTATAGGGCCTTATCAGATTACGGAGCGGATTGGGAAGGTAGCATATCGGATCGCGTTGCCATCGGTACTATCTTTGATTCATGACGTGTTCCATGTGTCGCAATTGCGGAAATATACACCGGATCCATCACATGTGATCACACCAGATGACATCCAGTTGAGGGATAATTTGTCATTCGAGGTTCCGCCGATCAAGATTGCGGATAGGAAGATGAAACGTCTGAGGACGAAAGAGATACCTTTGGTGAAGGTAATATGGAACGAAGCTACATGAGATACTACCTGGGAGCTCGAGAGTAAGATGAAGGAATTATACCCCAGATTGTTTGACGATGTCTAAGTTTCGAGGACGAAACTTCTTTCAGGGGGGTAGTATTGTAAGACCCAAGATTTCATTGTATAGTTGGTTTAAGGAATATTAGGGTTTCGATGTGTTCGTGTGATGAAACATCGTGTAATTATTAGCTTTTGCTGTAATTGAGCCGGTTTTGTGCTCATGCACTGTAATTGTACAGACTTTGGTTCTGTGATCCTGTTGCTTGAATAAGAAGTTATATGTGGTTTTAGAATAATAAGTTTTGGATTATTCTTGTTTTTGGAAAAACGAGTAGGATTTTACCCGTCGTTGTAAAATCTTATTGCGTCTGTTTTGAGTGAGGTTTCGGATGGAAGTTTTATATATCTGCGCGAGTGAGGATATATTCTGATAATAATTTTCTAAGGTATGGAAGAAAATTACAGTCGCGGAAAAAGATTCGGCGATAAGTTTTGGAATGGAAAAACGTTGGACGTCCTTTCCGTAGGTTTTATGTTTTTGTGATTTACGTTCGTCGCGGCGCGCGAGAACTGAACGTGTGAGCGTTTCCAAGAGGTGTTGAGTTTTATCTCAAGTGGGTTTGTTTTGGTTTGATGCAATGGCTAGGGTTTTGTCTTGGCATTTTGTCTTTTGATCCAATGGCCATGTGTGAGCAAGAGCCTTGTAATAGTAAGGAGGTTTAGTGGCTTGGTCACTTAGAAAAACATCACCAAATCATCTCATTCTTTCTCTCTTTCACGTAGACTCCATTACTTTCTTTCCAACCTTCACAAATTTTCCATTCTTCACCATTTCACTCCATTTCAAGCTTTGGAGCTTTGAGGAAAGTTGTAGAGAATCACTTTCTAAAGGTAACCCTCTCTTCTCATCTCTTAGGTTGGTAGACTTATAGAGTTTAAGAGTTTTTGGGTTTATGTTCTCATGAGGGTTTGTTAGAAAATGTTACTTTACATGGTTTTGTTCCATGAATGTTGTTCATGAGGTCTAGAGAAGCATGTTTAGGCTTTGTTGTTTGTTTTCCATGAGTTGGTGAAAAATCTCATGAGAAAAGTTAGGGTTTTGGTTAGTTTATGTATTGATCAATTACATGAGGTTATGTTGTAAGGTTTTGAAAAGAAAAGTTGTCTTTGAACCTTTGGGCGAAAGGGAAATGCGTTGTATGGTTTTGTTTTGGAAAATCCGATGAAAAATATTTTGAGGTTTATGAAAATATTTCCTAAGTGTTTTGGGTAGTGTTTTGGGGTCAAAATGGTTTAAAACTATTGTGACATGTGGTGTCGCTTTGTACTTTGAAAACATGTTTGAAAATGATTACCGGACGGTTAAGGCCCGTAATAAAACTTGTGCTTGGGTTTGGTTTTGATTTTGGAAATGAAAATCAAATAACTTGCACTCGAAGCAACCAACATGCTTTCGGAAATGTGTTGCTTGCTTATGAAAATGGTTTGCTTTTATGCCTTAAAAAGATGTTGGGAATTAATAGAATCAAACTAGGCTTGGGGTGGAAAAGGTGGTGTGAGTTGTTGTCTTGTGCTGTCATGACAGGTGCAACTCGCTGAGCGAGTTGTTACTCGCCAGGGCGAGTGTCATAGGTCCTGACAACACGCCAGGGCGATCTCCAGAGCGAGTGAGACCAGTACTCTCTGCCTTCACTCGCCATCAACTCGCCAGGGCGAGCTCTGAGAGTTGAAATTTTGGATTCTGATTTCTAAACTTGGTTTTTAACTTTCTAATCCCTTTTTATTAATTTATGGAAGTGGTGGGGATTGGAAACGAGTTTTTCGGGTACTCGGAAAGTACGTAGCTTATAACGCAAGAAAACGGCCATTTTGCATTTCAAATTATTTAAGACTTTTGACAATTGTTTTGGGTCCTAAAAATAGTATAAATAACTCATGGTGGTTGATCAATACGGTAGTTTTTGGCATAGTATCCGAAAGAGTCGTTTTTCCTTAGAAAGCCTTTGGTTTTTGGGGTTTTAGAGTCCAATTCATTAAGGATTGATTGGATATGGTTTTGATTGAATACTTTGCTTGTTTTAGGAAGCGAGTAAGTGTTGTGTGATCGTGTGATAGTTGAGTGCTTGACGAGGTAAGGGCTCCACTTTATTTCCGTCTTTCGAAATGGTTACGACATGCTCTGTTTTGCTGTTATGCATTTGCTGTGTGCTTGGCATGTTTGTACTTATGTATTCTCGTTGATGAGAACGTGGTTATAAATTAAAAGTGCAACTTACATATGATTAGGAAAATGTATGCATGTTGTGACGACTTGTGCATAGGCTTTAGGCTATGTGATTGTTTGCATGAGCATATATGAATGCGTGCGTCTGATGGGACTACGCGAGGATTTTGTCTTGTGTGACTATCCTGTATATGCCAAAGAGAATATATGCCATGCATTTCATAGTTGCGTGCCTAGGTGTATGTCTGTGTGACTTTGCCTACGTACCGGGCGTTTGACTGTGTGGCTTCGCCAAATCCCTCTGGATTTATATTGAGTTGGTGTATGTCTGTGTGACTTCGCCTGGTGTTTGTCTGTGTGACTTCACCTGCCTTGTGTGGCATTTTAGTGCGGGTACGTATATTTCTGTGTGGCTTTGCCTACCCCACGACTCTTCGAGGAGAGGTTAATTTTCCGGAAAATCATGCATGTGGCAGCCAGTGATTGGTGTCACACTCATTGTAGAAGTCTGCATTAGGCTTGGTGTGCATTTATTTATATAAGCCCGTTGGTGGGAACTACTTTTGAGATTAAGAGCTTTCTCTTGTGTTTGTGGAAATATTTGTTATGTGTACAATTTTTCGCATCGGATATATATATATATATATACTTGTATTTTGTGGTGACCCTTTCTTTCATTTGCGGGCTCATCCCACCCAGATGATGGGTTAGGTCGTGGCGACGACGGTGGCTGTTCCAGACCCCAGTGAGCGGTTGGAGTTGTAGCCTAGAATAGTTAGACTATGCGCCGGTGTGTTTTGTGCACCGTGTTTTTTGGTTAGCATAGGATTTCTAACTTTTTTTTGTACTTAGACTTGGATTGTAATTATTCAGGAAATACACTTTGCTTGTCGAAGCACCTTTTGGTAATGAGTTCTTTTGTATATTTGAATGCCGGTTCATTTATAAAACTATTATGCGCACTTTGAGTGTTAGTTGAAAAAAAGAAAGAAAAAAAAAATTATAGTGCCTTTTTGGCCTTTGAAAAACGGGCTGTTACAATTTGGTATCAGAGCACGGCTTTAAATCTTCAAAGGGAAAGTGCATACTTGAGTCGTTAGTTCAGAGTCGGTTAGAACGTAACTAGTGTTGAGTTAGTTCTAGTGTTTGTTCTGTGTCGGGTTATGGGTTAATAATCCGTGGAGTGAGATATTCTGTTAGGACTCAGAAATGTTTGGATAAGGAATCTAATCAGAATTGGTATTCTAGACTGCGCTCGGAAATTGGTTTTCTTTCCCGAGCCAGGTGTGCGAAGGTACTTGTCTGCAAATCGGCTTTCTGTGGTTATGTGTAACGGAGAACCGGAGATAGTTTCACTTGCTAGCTTAGGAGTGACGTCGGAGATCCGAATTGGGGAAATTCGAGTGGTTCAGGATTTCCAAGATGTGTTTCCATCGGAGATTCCAGCTTTTCCTCCGTGTAGAGAGGTGGAATTCTTTATTGATTTGCAACCGGGTACGGGTCCGATTTCGGAATCAGCTTATCGGATGGCTCCAGCTGAGTTGGTAGAGTTGAAAAGTCAGATTGAGGACTTGTTAGGTAAAGGTTTCATAAGGCCTAGTGTGTCGCCTTGGGGATCACCGGTCTTATTGGTTAAAAAGAAGGATGGTAAGTCTCGTTTGTGTGTGGATTATCGGAAGCTTAATAAGGTGACTATCAAGAACCGATATCCATTGCCACGAATCGATGATTTGATGGATCAGTTGAGGGGAGCCTCAGTGTTTTCGAAGATTGACTTGAAGTCTGGTTATCACCAGATAAGGGTACGAGATGAGGATATTCAGAAAACGGCGTTTAGGACGCGGTATGGGCATTATGAGTTTTTGGTGATGCCGTTTGGAGTGACGAATGCACCTGCTATCTTTATGGCTTACATGAATCGGATATTCAATTCATTTTTGGACAAGTTTGTAGTGGTGTTCATTGATGACATTTTGGTGTATTCGAAAAGTGAAGAGGAGCATGAAAAGCATCTTCGCTTGGTTTTGCAAGTTTTGCGGGAGAAAAGATTGTATGCTAACCCGTCAAAGTGTGATTTTTGGTTGGAAGAGGTGAATTTCCTTGGCCATGTTATATCAAAAGAGGGAATAGCCGTGGATCCAGCCAAGATTGATACGGTACTTTCATGGAAGCAGCCTCAAACAGTGACTGATGTGAGGAGTTTTGTCAGTTTGGCCGGTTATTACCGAAGGTTCATTGAAGGTTTCGCTAAGATTGTGGCACCGATGACACAACTTACGCGAAAAGATCAACCTTTTGCGTGGACAGAGAAGTGTGAGTTGAGTTTCCAGTTGTTGAAAGAACGGTTGACGACTTCACCAGTTTTGATGTTACCACAGTCGGAGGAACCGTATGAGGTTTATTGTGATGCTTCTCATCAGGGGTTGGGATGTGTGTTGATGCAACACAAGAGAGCAGTGGCTTATGCGTCAAGACAGTTGAAAGTGCATGAAAAGAATTATCCTACGCACGATCTAGAGCTTGCGGCCGTTGTTTTTGCATTGAAGATTTGGAGACATCATCTTTATGGTTGCACTTTTGTCGTGTTTAGTGACCATAAAAGCCTTAAGTATCTGTTCGATCAGAAAGAGCTTAATATGAGGCAACGGAGGTGGATGGAAACTTTGAAAGATTTTGATTTCACTTTAGAATACCATCCTGGAAAGGCTAATGTGGTAGCCGATGCTTTGAGTAGGAAGAGTGTGTCGGTTTGTTCGGCACAAATGGCTAGTCAACAAGAGCTGTTGAGAGAGTTTCGTGACTTGCACCTAGAGGTAGAGTTTGCTTTAGGGAATATGAGACTGGGTATGATTACCATCTCGAACGGTTTGTTGGAGGACATTGCAAGTTGTCAAGATGACAAGTTTCTCATGGAGAAAAGAGCTTTGATTGTTCGAGGAACCAACCGAGATTTCAAGGTAGGATCAGACAACATCTTGAGGTGTCAAGGGAGAGTGTGTGTACCCGAAGCTATGGACTTGAGGAACATCATTCTAGGGGAGGCACACAAGAGTAAACTTAGTATACATCCCGGAGCAACAATGATGTATCAAGACCTGAGGCATGATTTCTGGTGGCCGAGTATGAAAAAGGATGTGGCTGAGTATGTGGCGGCGTGTCTGACTTGTCAGAAGGCGAAGATTGAACATCAGAGACCAGCAGGGATGCTGCAGTCGTTAGATATCCCCGAGTGGAAGTGGGATAGCATTTCTATGGATTTCGTCACTGGTTTACCTAAGACCAGGAGGAAGCATGATTCCATTTGGGTGATAGTGGATCGTTTGACAAAGTCCGCTCATTTTCTACCGGTAAGGATTACGGATACAGCAGCAAAGTTGACCGATATTTACATTGCTGAGATTGTGAGGTTACATGGGATTCCGTCGAGTATAGTGTCAGATCGAGACCCAAAGTTTACTTCACACTTTTGGAGGACCTTGCATGAGGCGTTGGGGACGAAACTGAGATTGAGTTCCGCCTACCATCCTCAGACAGATGGGCAGACTGAGAGAACAAATCAATCGTTGGAAGATTTGTTGAGAGCATGTGTGTTGGATGATCGTGGAAGTTGGGATGATGTATTACCTTTGATAGAATTCACATACAACAACAGTTTCCACGCGAGTATTGGAATGGCACCATACGAGGCTTTGTATGGGAGGAGATGTCAGACTCCTTTGTGTTGGTACCAAGATGGGGAGAGTATGATAGTAGGACCGGAAATGGTACAACAGACGACGGACAAGGTCCGAAAGATAAGGGCAATGATGAAGGTTGCTCAAGATCGACAAAAGAGTTATGCGGATAGGCGTCGGAGGCCTCTTGAGTTTGAAGAGGGAGATCATGTATTTCTCCGTGTTACCCCAACAACTGGTGTTGGAAGGGCTTTGAAAGCGAAAAAGTTGACTCCGAGGTTTATAGGGCCTTATCAGATTACGGAGCGGATTGGGAAGGTAGCATATCGGATCGCGTTGCCATCGGTACTATCTTTGATTCATGACGTGTTCCATGTGTCGCAATTGCGGAAATATACACCGGATCCATCACATGTGATCACACCAGATGACATCCAGTTGAGGGATAATTTGTCATTCGAGGTTCCGCCGATCAAGATTGCGGATAGGAAGATGAAACGTCTGAGGACGAAAGAGATACCTTTGGTGAAGGTAATATGGAACGAAGCTACATGAGATACTACCTGGGAGCTCGAGAGTAAGATGAAGGAATTATACCCCAGATTGTTTGACGATGTCTAAGTTTCGAGGACGAAACTTCTTTTAGGGGAGTAGTATTGTAAGACCCAAGATTTCATTGTATAGTTGGTTTAAGGAATATTAGGGTTTCGATGTGTTCGTGTGATGAAACATCATGTAATTATTAGCTTTTGCTGTAATTGAGCCGGTTTTGTGCTCATGCACTGTAATTGTACAGACTTTGGTTCTGTGATCCTGTTGCTTGAATAAGAAGTTATATGTGGTTTTAGAATAATAAGTTTTGGATTATTCTTGTTTTTGGAAAAACGAGTAGGATTTTACCCGTCGTTGTAAAATCTTATTGCGTCTGTTTTGAGTGAGGTTTCGGATGGAAGTTTTATATATCTGCGCGAGTGAGGATATATTCTGATAATAATTTTCTAAGGTATGGAAGAAAATTACAGTCGCGGAAAAAGATTCGGCGATAAGTTTTGGAATGGAAAAACGTTGGACGTCCTTTCCGTAGGTTTTATGTTTTTGTGATTTACGTTCGTCGCGGCGCGCGAGAACTGAACGTGTGAGCGTTTCCAAGAGGTGTTGAGTTTTATCTCAAGTGGGTTTGTTTTGGTTTGATCCAATGGCTAGGGTTTTGTCTTGGCATTTTGTCTTTTGATCCAATGGCCATGTGTGAGCAAGAGCCTTGTAATAGTAAGGAGGTTTAGTGGCTTGGTCACTTAGAAAAACATCACCAAATCATCTCATTCTTTCTCTCTTTCACGTAGACTCCATTACTTTCTTTCCAACCTTCACAAATTTTCCATTCTTCACCATTTCACTCCATTTCAAGCTTTGGAGCTTTGAGGAAAGTTGTAGAGAATCACTTTCTAAAGGTAACCCTCTCTTCTCATCTCTTAGGTTGGTAGACTTATAGAGTTTAAGAGTTTTTGGGTTTATGTTCTCATGAGGGTTTGTTAGAAAATGTTACTTTACATGGTTTTGTTCCATGAATGTTGTTCATGAGGTCTAGAGAAGCATGTTTAGGCTTTGTTGTTTGTTTTCCATGAGTTGGTGAAAAATCTCATGAGAAAAGTTAGGGTTTTGGTTAGTTTATGTATTCATCAATTACATGAGGTTATGTTGTAAGGTTTTGAAAAGAAAAGTTGTCTTTGAACCTTTGGGCGAAAGGGAAATGCGTTGTATGGTTTTGTTTTGGAAAATCCGATGAAAAATATTTTGAGGTTTATGAAAATATTTCCTAAGTGTTTTTGGGTAGTGTTTTGGGGTCAAAATGGTTTAAAACTATTGTGACATGTGGTGTCGCTTTGTACTTTGAAAACATGTTTGAAAATGATTACCGGACGGTTAAGGCCCGTAATAAAACTTGTGCTTGGGTTTGGGTTTGATTTTGGAAATGAAAATCAAATAACTTGCACTCGAAGCAACCAACATGCTTTCGGAAATGTGTTGCTTGCTTATGAAAATGGTTTGCTTTTATGCCTTAAAAAGATGTTGGGAATTAATAGAATCAAACTAGGCTTGGGGTGGAAAAGGTGGTGTGAGTTGTTGTCTTGTGCTGTCATGACAGGTGCAACTCGCTGAGCGAGTTGTTACTCGCCAGGGCGAGTGTCATAGGTCCTGACAACACGCCAGGGCGATCTCCAGAGCGAGTGAGACCAGTACTCTCTGCCTTCACTCGCCATCAACTCGCCAGGGCGAGCTCTGAGAGTTGAAATTTTGGATTCTGATTTCTAAACTTGGTTTTTAACTTTCTAATCCCTTTTTATTAATTTATGGAAGTGGTGGGGATTGGAAACGAGTTTTTCGGGTACTCGGAAAGTACGTAGCTTATAACGCAAGAAAACGGCCATTTTGCATTTCAAATTATTTAAGACTTTTGACAATTGTTTTGGGTCCTAAAAATAGTATAAATAACTCATGGTGGTTGATCAATACGGTAGTTTTTGGCATAGTATCCGAAAGAGTCGTTTTTCCTTAGAAAGCCTTTGGTTTTTGGGGTTTTAGAGTCCAATTCATTAAGGATTGATTGGATATGGTTTTGATTGAATACTTTGCTTGTTTTAGGAAGCGAGTAAGTGTTGTGTGATCGTGTGATAGTTGAGTGCTTGACGAGGTAAGGGCTCCACTTTATTTCCGTCTTTCGAAATGGTTACGACATGCTCTGTTTTGCTGTTATGCATTTGCTGTGTGCTTGGCATGTTTGTACTTATGTATTCTCGTTGATGAGAACGTGGTTATAAATTAAAAGTGCAACTTACATATGATTAGGAAAATGTATGCATGTTGTGACGACTTGTGCATAGGCTTTAGGCTATGTGATTGTTTGCATGAGCATATATGAATGCGTGCGTCTGATGGGACTACGCGAGGATTTTGTCTTGTGTGACTATCCTGTATATGCCAAAGAGAATATATGCCATGCATTTCATAGTTGCGTGCCTAGGTGTATGTCTGTGTGACTTTGCCTACGTACCGGGCGTTTGACTGTGTGGCTTCGCCAAATCCCTCTGGATTTATATTGAGTTGGTGTATGTCTGTCTGACTTCGCCTGGTGTTTGTCTGTGTGACTTCACCTGCCTTGTGTGGCATTTTAGTGCGGGTACGTATATTTCTGTGTGGCTTTGCCTACCCCACGACTCTTCGAGGAGAGGTTAATTTTCCGGAAAATCATGCATGTGGCAGCCAGTGATTGGTGTCACACTCATTGTAGAAGTCTGCATTAGGCTTGGTGTGCATTTATTTATATAAGCCCGTTGGTGGGAACTACTTTTGAGATTAAGAGCTTTCTCTTGTGTTTGTGGAAATATTTGTTATGTGTACAATTTTTCGCACCGGATATATATATATATATATACTTGTATTTTGTGGTGACCCTTTCTTTCATTTGCGGGCTCATCCCACCCAGATGATGGGTTAGGTCGTGGCGACGACGGTGGCTGTTCCAGACCCCAGTGAGCGGTTGGAGTTGTAGCCTAGAATAGTTAGACTATGCGCCGGTGTGTTTTGTGCACCGTGTTTTTTGGTTAGCATAGGATTTCTAACTTGTTTTGGTACTTAGACTTGGATTGTAATTATTCAGGAAATACACTTTGCTTGTCGAAGCACCTTTTGGTAATGAGTTCTTTTGTATATTTGAATGCCGGTTCATTTATAAAACTATTATGCGCACTTTGAGTGTTAGTTGAAAAAAAGAAAAAAAGAAAAAAATTATAGTGCCTTTTTGGCCTTTGAAAAACGGGCTGTTACAGGTACCAATGGTTACCAAAGGTGTTAATCTTGTCTCTTAATCAGGTGGATTTAGAGGGGTTTTAATTTTGTGGGATATTCAATGAGAGAATATCTATAGTATGCATAGCATGGAATATAGCGGTTTGATAGGTTGGTTCGGAATAATATCCAAGCGGGGTACCGAACCTTAATACCCAAGCGGGGTATTGAGTCTAAGCGGGACACTGTCCAAGTGGGACTTTTTGCACTGCGGAGATATTGATATCCGAATCATTGTCTAGTTGCATTTCATGCATTATTAATTGGTATAATGTGTCATTAAAAATAGTTTCTTGAGTCGATTTTATTTGATTTTGTAAGACCCAAGATTCCACTGTACAGTTTTTTAAGGAACTTTAGTGTCGGCAAAGTTTTTAGGGTTTTTGGTGGAGCGGTCTTGTGAGTATCGTCGCATTAATGGAATTTTTACTGAAATGGAGCCTGTTTTGTGCTCGTACGCTGGAAAGGCACAGACTTTTGGGTCGTAGTCTTCTTTTGAGTATAAGAAGGTTTATGTGTAGTCAGAATCGCGAGTTTTGGTTTATTCTGGTTTTTGGAAAAACGAGTAGGAATTTTACCCGCTGTTGGAAATTTTTACGATGTTTGAATTCCGTAGAAATTTAGATGGGAGTTTTATATATCGGCGTGAGTTAGGATATGTTGTCAGAATAATTTTCAAGGGTGAGGAAGAAAATTACAGTCGGGAAAAAAGATTTAGCGATAATATTTGGAAACGGTTTACGACGGACGGTTATTTGGTAGATTTTACATTTTTGCGATTTCCGTCCGTTAGCGAGGCGCGACTCGTCTGTGAGGCGTGAGTTTCTCATGAGAATGAAATATCTAAAGTGGATAGACTTGAAATGATCCAATGGCTAGGGTTTAATCTTGTTAGCTTTACACTATTTGATCCATTGGCCTAGATTAATCCATGACTTTAATAAGTAGGAAGTCTTAGGAAAAATTGGAAAGGATTTTCACTCTTCCTCTTCTCTCTCTCACGTAGACTCTCTTCCTCCCTCTTCTTTCATTTATTTTTCCAAGTGTGGATAGAACACACATCTTCAACTTAAGAGAAACCTAGATGGAATTAGAAGAAAAGCTTAGAATCAAAGTTGATCATCTCATCATGATGGTGATTATGAGCTAAGTTTTATGGTAAGAAAATCTTTTCCTCCCCTTTTCTATTCTTTGGCCGTGTGGCCTTGTTGTTTGTTGGGAGGAGGTTTTAATTTTTACTTGGTTAATATTGCTAGATCATTGATAGTTAGTAATTATCTATGCTAATTAGTGATAGATTCCTTGTGTGAGTGCTACAAGATTCATGAGAGTTAGTAGCTAGGGTTTTGATGAGAAATTTTCTATTGTTCAAGAACATGAAGTTTTGTTTAGAGTTTGTGTTAATGATGTTGTTTTTGAGCTTTTAAGTGAAATGGATATATGAGAAATCATTTTGTTTTGAGAAACAAGAAAAATTTATTTTGTGTTTGTTCTTGACAATTTTCTTGTTTGTGGATTGTGTTATGAAAATGTGTTGGTTGTTCAAAACAATGATTTTGGGAACTAAAGGATAAATCCTATGGTTTTAGAATGGAAAATTTTGGGTGCTAACCATGTTTTGTTGTTTTTGGCCGTGGCCTATATGTGTGTATAACAATGGGATTTCAAATTTTTAAGTCCTAATTTGGAAGGCAATGATCATAGGTTTAAGTGAATGATCATGGTTTTAAAAAGGGATGATTAATGTGGTTTTTTGTGAAAAGAAAAGATTTGCGAAGTTTTGAAGAAAAAATGACATTCTTGGATTCGAAATGATTTGGTGTGAGTGTTGGATCAATTTGAGAAATTAGAAATGGTTTAAGTGTTTTACACTATGTTTGATTTTGAAAAACAATGGTTTTGGAATAATTCCAATTCTGGCCGAAACTGGAAGGGCATTTTCGTCCATTTTAAATGTTATATTTTGTCATAGAAATTTGATCATTCAATCCGTTTTTTCGAGACGAAGATTTCGGCGTATGGCAC
Source organism: Trifolium repens (assembly GCA_030408175.1). Classification (NCBI taxonomy): domain Eukaryota; kingdom Viridiplantae; phylum Streptophyta; class Magnoliopsida; order Fabales; family Fabaceae; genus Trifolium; species Trifolium repens. Next base: position 29,985,608 of record CP125845.1, on the reverse strand, counting down.
GTCTCGATCGGATTAGAATTGAATGAGTTATGGTGATTTTATTTGAAAGGAAAAACTTGTAACTTGTGGCGCAAGTAAACTTTTATTTTTGTGAAAATTTTCAAAGAGTTTAAGTGTTGATTTCAAATGGTTTTAGTGTATGAGTTTGATCGTTGGATTTAGAAATAAAAGTATTTCTTGATTATGTTTTGAAACGAAACTATTTTCGGGAAACGAGAAAAATGTATTTAACTTCATGAATTTTTAATCACTATGGGGAGAACTGGGAATCACTATCTGAGAGTGTTAGAAAGTACCTTAAACCCCTCTAGGATTTAGAGAACAAGTTTCGTTTCGATAGGATACGTTGGGAGTATTTTATTGATTGTACGCTGCTTATATTTTAGGTAGCGTGAATTGTAGAATTTCGCGAGAAAAGTTAACGGAAGCTTGCCGAGGTAAGGGCACCATTTATTTTCCGTCTTTTCACTGGTTAATAACATGCTTGGTTATTTTCTGTGACGTGTTTTGAATGCTTTGGGTATGTTTGTATTATGTATTCTCGTTGATGAGAAAGTGTTTATGATACATGCGTTATTTACATATGATTTGTGAGAATATATGTATGAGCATGTGGTACGTTATATATGATTGTAGGAATATATAATTGATTGCATTAGCATAGATTTGAAGATCGTATGCTCATGCATTCATAGTGTGGTTCGAAGACCACTTGGTGCGATTAGAAGATCCACTTTAATCCTGCGGGATTTGATTGAGTACAATACGTGATTAGAAGATCACAGGGTACGATTAGAAGATCTACCCTAATCCTTCGGTTAGAAGATCGTCGAGATTGTATTGATTTTTAGTGATTAGAAGATCACGACTCTCTGCGGAGAGGTTAAATTCCGGAATTCATGCATGTGGCAGCCAGTGATTGGTGTCACGATCATGTAGAGTCTGCATTGGTAGGCTATGTGTGCATTATATATATAAGCCCGTTGGTGGGAATTGCTTTTGTGTTAAAGAGCTTTCTCTTGTGTATGTGGAATTATTGTTATGTGTACAATCTTTCGCACCGGTTATATATATATATACTTTTATTTTGTGGTGACCCTTTCTTTCATTTGCGGGCTCATCCCACCCAGATGATGGGTTAGGTCGTGGTGACAACGGTGGCTGTTCCAGGCCCCAGTGAGCTCGTGTTGGAGCTTTAGCTTAGTTAGACTATGCGCCGGTGTGGGTTGTGCACCGTGCTTTTTGGGTTTAGGCATAGGATTCTAACTTGTTTTGGTTGTAAGTATTTGAATACTTAGACTTGGATTGTAATTATTCAGGAGTACACTTTGCTTGTCGAAGCACCTTATGGTAATGAGTTCTTTTGTACATTTGAATGCCGGCTCATTAAAAAATGTTTTATGCGTAACTCTGATGTGTACAAAAAAAAAATATATAATGCCTTTTCTGGCCTTTGAAAAATGGGTTGTTACAGATTTCTTCTTTATGGCCAAACATTTTATTATTATTTTATGACATTTACCTTCCGTTCGGCATGATTCAATTTGGATAAGGAAATTGACTCTTACATTAAATATATATGGTTGTAGGTACCAAAGAAATATGAAGTTGATGTGTTGCTTGTACGTGCGCGGGGATAAATAAAAAGGGTTTTACTAGTATATAATTGTAAATTGAATAAGGCTTCTCAACAATTTTATTAGTTTATAATTGTAAATTTAAGATATTTTGAAGTTGATGACTTGTAGTAATTTTGGATTTAATGAGTTTCTTAATTATTTACAATAATTGAATATTTTTGAGAAAACTCTGATGTGACTCGTTTTGAAATGACTTAAGAAAAAAAAATGCAGAGATTTTCCTATTAATTAAGAGAATTAGTCATAATGTCTCGGGTCAAAAATCCCGGATGTTACAGTTGGTATCAAAGCCTGGTTCTCGGACAATTTTTGGGTTGGGAGCGATTTTTTTGACACATGTTTGATTGATGTGTGACTTTATAGACTTATATATTAGTATATAATATATGCTGTTGATTTTAATGGTAATGAATATTTTATTTTGGCGTGAAGCATATTGTTTTAGTCCTGGCTTATGCTGTGGTTCCTTCACCAAGGGAGTGCTAAACTTTGGTCAGTTTGGAGTTACTTGCTTGCAGCTTGTTTCATGGGGTTGGTTTTGGATTGTGTTGTGTTCTTTCATTGGGGTGTTGGTTTGAATTGTGGGCCTTTTACCATCTTGGTTGTAGCATTTTCTTTGTGGAGTATTTTGTTCCCTTTTGTTCATGTTGAATCATAGTTTGCAAGCTGGTTGTTTCCTTGTCATTGTATGGTGTTTCTTATGTGATTCTTTTATGATGATTGTATGATTTCTTTTGTTTAATAGAAATGATTTGGTGAATGTTAGAAGTTATGCTTTCTTTGTTAATTTTCTATTGAACAATCTTTATATTATTCCATTCGAAAGTAATGTTTTTTTTTATTGCAACTCTATGTTGTAAACTATTTTTATGAGTGAAGTAATTTTGAATAATTATGTGGTCTTTAGTTTTGAAGAAATTGATTACGAGCAAATTCTTAGAAAATATCTATGAAGTAATATACTTTATAGAAAGCCATTTCTACCATATTTCGAATTTGAGATTTTCCTTGAAAAAGCCTACTGAAATGTGATTGACTATGCTTCTTGTTTTTTTTCGGTGTAGTCATTTGATTATGTAATTACATGATTCTATATTGTTAATTATTATAGTCATTCATGAGTGGAATTGAATGCTAGCCAAACTTTGTTTTTAAAGAGGTAGTTAATTGAGTGGTTTTTTTTTAAAAAAATAAATGTCATATACCTCTAGATAATCTTTTTAAATTAGTCCAATTCTCTTATGGTGATATAGTAGAATGTCAATTTTCTAAGAGAAGAAAGATTTTTTTTTTTCCTTTATAGTTATGAAATTTGAGTTGAGTCTCATGTTGGATTCAGGTTGTGAATAAGCATGATAGGAAATATGTTTGATAAAGAGAAATTGTGATTTGCGATCATGTTAGTGTATGAACTACTTATGTAACATCTTCCATATAAACATTGTCCATGTGACTTTATCAATTTTGTAGTTCATGTAAATTATGTGGTGTTTAGAGTATTTTGCTTGAAAGATAAATTACATGTTATTTAGCTTATTTGGACAATCAAAGGAGTGTCTATTTTAAAAACTAGTGGTGCTGTTTGGCCCTGTTAGGTGGACCACCGTTGTTAATTGTCGGTTATGGTTCTAGATTTCTAGTTCCCTGATTTTGTAATTTTCAGTGTTGGTCTCCTATAGTATTTGACATGTTCCTTATTACCTTGGTCTGTTAGTATCTTGTTTAAGTGTCTCGGATTGAGTTGTTTTCCACATCTTAATAACTAGTTTTTGGTTCTTTGAGGCATGGGGCTGGTTTGTTCTCATAGCCTCATGGCTTCCGTTTGGTTTCAAGGAATAATTGTGTTCTTTTACCTTGTTTTGGTGGTGAGTTTGTATTATGATTTTCTTGTTCCTGCCTCAATAGTGTTGTACTCATCTCTCTTGCTTCGTGCTAATTTGGAGCAAGTTTCTTTCAATATTTTGTTTATTCAAAAAAAAAAAAATGGAACAAGTTTGGAAGAAAAAAAAATAAATCCAATCATCATTTTGAATTTTCAACTCATATTTTTGCAATGATACTTCGTGTCTATATGTTTGATATGTAGCATAAAAATTGTGATATATGAGTATGTTAGTACGAATTATTTTGTGTAAACTTTTCTATTTAACTTTTGTCACTATGCTTTTATGAATTATGTGATTATTGGGTTCCAATAAGTTGAGGGATGTTTTCTCCATAAAATAAAAGCAATAAACCATTTTATGAAATAGCTATAGGTGATTAATTACTTTCTTTCTATGTAAAGATTATTTTTTTGATAAGATGTGATTATCACCATTTATGAAATAGAGAGATTGTTTTGATGATGATATATATCCTTATAAATAGTTTTTGGTTGGATTATGACTACGGTCTGGCAAGTGCACTAGTCTGTCATCGAGTAATAATTCACACTCTAGGTGTCTAGAATGAGTTCGTATCCACAGGGATCGTGCCGAAACTTCACTAGCGTTATTTAAGTTTGTGATAGTTTGCATTCGCTTTCGTTTTTGAAAAGGTTTTTATAAAATAAGCGTAATGCTTTGCAGAAATATAAATTGCAGAATGTATAAATAATAGATTCAAGAAATATAGAGGCTAGGTGTGGTGGTTGGACTCCCTCCCTTCTTCATATTTGGCATGACCGGTGTATAACATAGTTACTTAGATTATGTTCGGCGGTGAATTATCCTTGTTGTAGTAATACCTTACTATTACACTATGTTTATTAAAGTTTCCCTACGTTAACAACTAAGGTACCTACGAGAGCCTAACCTCGATGTGTCACATACCTTAATTACTAAGTGAGTTGTTTATAAACATGCATTATAACCTTCACCAATTAACCTCTAGGTCCTTGTATCGGGCTGTTCATCTTCTAAGTGCTCAGATCTCACCTAGTGCATGATTCCTCCTCTAACCGCTCAGTTCACGACTAGTGCAGGATGTTACCGTCTCTATACACCTAGCATTATTTACTACGAGTTCCGGACCATATCAAGTCAAAACCTGATATCAATTCTATGGGCGCTCCCGCTTATCCAGCCAGATTACGAGAATACGTTATTAAAGTGCACGAAAGTAAATAACAAACATAATTACTGAATATCATTTATTATAACTTAGACTCAATCACAGACTCCAAATATTCATTGGGGAGTTCATCTTCTCCACCACAACCTAAGGCATAAATATAAAGACTACATATTTAAATTACAAGAAATTATAACCTAAATACAAAAGCCTAAAGAAATCATACTTTGCTGAGTTAGTTTTCCCGTAAGGGGAGAAAACTATGCCCAATAGAGCTCCTCTGAACCTCTCCTTTTAGTAGAGAGTGTCCTACTATTTCTGAATGAATAAAACAATGAAAGGGAGGCTCTCTTTATAGTTTTCGTAATGGGCCTCAGCAAGGCATCGCACCACGATGAAGCCATCGTGCTGCGATGTGAAGATTCAGTTCAATTTTATAAATGATCCTGTGCATTTCATCAGCTTGGGCGCCAAGTTACTCCATCGTGCTGCGATAGCATACATCGTGCTGCGATGGACAGATTCTCTTTAGATTTATTGCTTCTGATTTCTTGGCGAACAAACAGCTCCCATCGTGGAACGATGGGAGCCATCGTGCTGCGATGGAAATGCTGATTTTCTTCACTTTTTGGGCTTTTTCTTGTCTTTTTGCATCTTGGACTCTGTCTTGATGCTTTTTCCTTCTTTTGTAGGTTTTCCTTCGTATTTGGGCCTGTCTTGGTCATTTTACTACTAATAATAATACTAAAAATACCGTAGAAATTCCTGTCATCAGATTAATATACTGATTTTTGTTGCTTTATGTATACTCTACTTCTGTCACTAAATGTACTTCGTTGTGCAATGTGCGCAATCTATCTCAATCCTTCTGTTACTAAAAATGTTTTCTAGTACAATCTGTCTTCTACTTTCTGTCACTATAACATGGTTTGTGGATGTGATGTTTTTCTGTTGTCTGTCACTAAAAGTCATTTTTAGTGGTAGTTATTTTCTGCTGCCTGTCACTAAAAGTTGTTCTCTATGAAAATTGGTTCCCCTCCGTCTGTCACTAATAGTGATGCTATTTATTGTTATTTTGTGTGTTGAAATTTTTATTCTTTTAATGATGCTATTAATTAAACAAATAATGATTTAGTGTAAATGAGTAATTAATGTGGATTGATATTTGGTTTAAGTATTCCTTTTAAGAGTTGGAAATCTAAAAGTATAGTGTTATTACATGTCTTTGGCTTTGAGTGCATGTTCTTTGTTGTTATGTGGTTTATTTTTTCTATTTTTTTTACTTGTAATTTAATTATTGAAATGAGGTTGATTTTACTTTGGAAACTCTAGAGTTAGGACTAGATTTAAGAAATCTTTTATGGTATAAAGTAATTTGTAAAATGTAAGTAACTCGTCACTTGTAACAACCCGTTTTTTTTCAAAGGCCCGAAAAGGCATTACCTTTTTTTTTTTTGTACACATCAGAGTTACGAATAAAAGATTTTAAATGAGCCGGCATTCAAATATACAAAAGAACTCATTACCATAAGGTGCTTCGACAAGCAAAGTGTATTCATGAATAATTACAATCCAAGTCTAAGTATTCGAATACTTACAACAAAACAAGTTAGAATCCTATGCCTAAACCCAAAAAGCACGGTGTACAACCCACACCGGCGCATAGTCTAACTAAGCTAAAACTCCAACCTCTCACTGGGGCCTGGAACAACCACCGTCGTCACCACGACCTAACCCATCATCTGGGTGGGATGAGCCCGCAAATGAAAGAAAGGGTCACCACAAAATAAAAGTATGTATATATATAACCGGTGCGAAAGATTGTACACATAACAATAATTCCACAAACACAAGAGAAAACTCTTAACCACCAAAGCAATTCCCACCAACGGGTTTATATATATAATGCACACCAAGCCTAATGCAGACTTCTACAATGAGCGTGACAACCAATCACTGGTTCGCCACATGCAGGAATTCCGGAATCGTAGGTCCAACCCACTAAAGCCACGAGGGCAGGTGATGCCACACAGACGCTATCACCAGGTGAAAATAGCCACACAGATGCTACCAGCCACACTGATGCTGTCAGCCACACTGATGCTAGAGAGGCTTAAGGTACTTTCTAACACTCTCAGATAGTGATTTCGAAACTTCCCCATATTGATCAAAAATTCCCAAAGTTAATTGCACTATTTCTCGCCACGCGAAAATATTTTCGTTTCAAAACAAACTAAGAAACACTTTGATTCCTAACTCCAAGGCAATCAATTTTCACATACTAAAACCATTTGAAAAAAACCCAAAAACTCTTTGAAAATTTTCACAAAAATAAAAGTTTACTTGCGCCACAAGTTACAAGTTTTTCCTTTCAAATAAAATGGCCATAACTCGCTCATTCTTTATCCAATCGAGACGAGCCATACGCCGAAATCTTCGTCTCGAAAAGACGAATCAAATAGTTAAGTTTCCAGGTCACAAAACAATTTTAAAAGGACCTAAATACCCTTTTCAATTTCGGCCAGAATTGAAATCACACCTAAAACATTGTTTTCAAAAATCAAACATAGTTAAAATACTTAAACCATTATTAATTTCTCAAAAGTGATCAAGCTCTTACACCAAAACCATTTCAAATCAAAGCATAACACTTTTCAAAGCTTTACCAATTAACTTGTTTACTTAGAACACAAGTTACTAGTTTTCTTTCAAAACAAAACCACATTAATTCTTCATTTTAAAACCATGATCATGCCTTCCCATAGGGCTTAAAAAAAATTGAAATCCCATGGCCACACACATATGCATGCCACGGCCAAACAACACCAACAAGACTAGCTCCAAAAATTTTCCATTTCAAAATCATAGTATGATTCATTTAGTTCCCAAAATCATTGTACTTAACAAACAAAGGATTTTCAAAACACAAATCACAACCCTAAGAGATTGTTTCTCAAATCTCATGAACACACAAAATCATATTTTCTTGTTTTTCAAAACAAAACCATTTATCACATATCCATTTCCATAAAAGGTTCGAAAACAACATCATTAACACTATCATTAAACAAAACTTCATGTTCTTGATCCATATAGAATTTTTCTCTAAAACCCTAACAAAGAAATTCATGAAATGATCATCCAACCATGGAAATCCTCACAACTAAGCTTAAACACACTAGTTCATCCCTCATGAACAACTTACATGAGACAAGAATAAATTATGAACAACTTCTCACAAATTTCTCTCAAGAACATAAACAACACATTCCAACAACTCTATGAGTTTAGCTAGCTAAGAGATGAAAGAAGTCTAGTTACCTTAGAGGAGATGATTCCTTGTAAGTCCTATGATCCAACAAGCTAAAAATCAAGAGATTTGATGAAGTAATGAAATTTTGGTGAAGGTATGGTGAGGAAGAAGAAGCTCACGGCCAAGAGAAAGAAAGGAGTGAAATGAATTCCAAATTCCAAGTCTCCTAAAATAACCAAAGTCATCCCATGTGTTTTGGTCATGATTCATACCAACCCTTGGATCAATATTAAAGTTCTAAGATCAAATCCTAGCCATCCATCTCTTCACAAAATATCTAGATATTTTCTTCCTCGTGCCACCTCACGCCTCACAGCTCTCGCGCGCCGCGACGAACTAAACTTGCAAAAATAAAAATTCCACGGAATAAAAGTCCGTCGTAAACCAATTCCAAAACTTATCGCCGAATCTTTTTCCGCGACTGTAATTTTCTTCCATACCTTAGAAAATTAATCTCAGGACATATCCTAACTCACGTAGATATATGAAACTTCCATCCGAAACCTCACTTAAAACAGACGCAGTAAGATTTTCCATCAGCGGGTAAAATCCTACTCGTTTTCCCAAAAACAAGAATAATCCAAATCTCGTTATTCTGAATCCACATCAACCTTCTTATACTCAAAAGAGGATTACAAGACAAAAGTCTGTGCCTTTACAGCGCACGAGCACAAAACAGGCTCAATTTCAGCAAAATTCTCATATATACGACGATACACACAAAACCGTTCTACTAAAAACCCTAAAACTTAGCCGACACTAAAGTTCCTTAGGAAAATTGTACAGTGAAATCTTGGGTCTTACATCACTCACCTTCAAGAGATAATGTGTTACTATCACATCACTCGATCCTTGTTTGAAACGTTCCCTATCGAAATAGTATGTTCCTTAGGCGCTAATACTTGAAATCCCGACTTTAGTTGTGGTAGTTATATCATTATGTGAGAAGTGTGAATCAAGAGTGTGACGGCTACTAGAAACTCGGTAGAAGCTAGGTGCAAGTTGTGACGAACGAGATGACTGTTGGAGCAGGATGGACTATACCACCATTATGATTATTGGCTTACTATTGATAAATTGGGGAACTGATCACACCCTCAATCTCTTGTTAATAGTAGACGAGATCATGGTGATTGGAATTGACCGACCTCACCAATTGTTGGAGTGTGCGAAGTTAATAGGACATTTACGTGCTAAGGAGTAGGCGTCCGATCTAATCTAATGAATCTTCTGCGATGAGATTTAATTCAAGTATTTACTTTTGTTTTTGGAACCTTTCTTATTTCAAACCTTTTTTTGAATTATTACTTTACTTGATTATTAGATTTTATGACCTGACTTATTTCTAAATAAAATAGTTAAACTATTTTTACCTTATCTTTTATAGCAATTTTATTATATTATCCATTTGTCAAAACAAGATGTGAAATGCTATTTTCTTGAGGAATGTATGTAGTTGTTGTATCAAACTTTTACTAAGATTTTTCACTTAATTATAATGGACTATTTTGTTTATACATCATTGGACCTTCGTAAATTGTTTAGTGACTTTTGTTATTGATACTTTTTTTCAATTCTTCCGAGAGCTCACTTAAACTTACAATTTTAACTTATGTACTTATTTGTCATCAGAGTGCGCAGCGGAAATATGGTGCTTTATTTTATATTTTACTAATTTCTTATTTGTTGTTATCTTTTTAAAGGAATACCTTACTTAAGTTTTTCATCTTTCAAAAATAATCTTCATCGGCAAGTTTAAATAAAAAGGGCTGAATGATAGCAATAGGTGTTTCTGTAAATTCTACTATATATTTGGTTATTGTCTAGTTTCGAGGACGAAACTAATTTATGGTGGGTAGAATGTAAGACCCGGGAATTTTATTTTATATATAAATAAATATTTTGTTCTCTTTAAATGCTTGAATATTTTAACGTCATCTTTCAGAAATTTATTTTCTTACCATTTGATTTTATTTAGTGAGAGAATTCTACCTTAATCTTTTATTTTTTAGTTTCGAGGACGAAACAATTTTAAGTGGGTAACAATGTAACAACCCAAGATTTTATACTTTATTATATAAGGTATATATGTCATTATTAGTAACTTCTTGATTTATTATTCAATTAAGGTATATATTTTTTAGTTTCCTTGGTACGTAGCAAACACACTGGACGTGGTACTGCAATAATAAACCAATCCTGGTTTAACATAGTCTGCCTCCGTTGAATTTCAATTTCGTATTCGTGTGGCGTCAGGAGACATGGTTCCTTTTCAACGGTCGGATCATCAAATAAACTCTAAAGCGACTATCCTATGTACACTGTAGCTACGGTCTTGAGATTTAAATTGCGCTAGGAAGTAAAGCGGCTAAGGTAAGGGCTTTTTCCCCATACACTCATGCACTTAGGGTTTATGTTATAGATTAATAATGGAATAGTTAACCGAAAAGGGAATGATGATAGAAGGAATGATAGAATTATTTTTATTACATTTTATGCTATTTTAGTATACTATAAGTGGTGTGTGTGGCTGATTGTTGTTGTTGGTATTGTGATTGTTGATTGTTGTTGTTGTTTTGTGGTGGTGGATTATTTTATGACTTCTAGTTGTTTATGGTTATAACTTAAATGACTAAATTATGTGGTATTTATGATTGGTACCAATGGTTACCAAATGTGTTAATTTTGTCTCTTAATCAGGTGGATTTAGAGGGGTTTTAATTTTGTGGGATATTCAATGAGAGAATATCTATAGTATGCATAGCATGGCATATAGCGGTTTGATAGGTTGGTTCGGAATAATACCCAAGCGGGGTACCGAACCTTAATACCCAAGTGGGGTATTGTGTCCAAGCGGGACACTGTCCAACTGGGACTTTTTGCTCTGCGGAGATATTGATATCCGAATCATTGTCAAGTTGCATTTCATGCATTATTAATTGGTATAATGTGTCATTAAAAATAGTTTCTTGAGTCGATTTTATTTGATTTCTTCTTTATGGCCAAACATTTTATTATTATTTTATGACATTTACCTTCCGTTCGGCATGATTCAATTTGGATAAGGAAATTGACCCTCACATTAAATATATATGGTTGTAGGTACCAAAGAAATATGAAGTTGATGTGTTGCTTGTACGTGCGCGGGGATAAATAAAAAGGGTTTTACTAGTATATAATTGTAAATTGAATAAGGCTTCTCAACAATTTTATTAGTTTATAATTGTAAATTGTAAATTGAATAAGGCTTCTTAATTATTTACAATAATTGAATATTTTTGAGAAAACTCTGATGTGACTCGTTTTGAAATGACTTAAGAAAAAAAAATGCAGAGATTTTCCTATTAATTAAGAGAATTAGTCATAATGTCTCGGGTCAAAAATCCGGGATGTTACAGTTGGTATCAAAGCCTGGTTCTCGGACAATTTTTGGGTTGGGAGCGATTTTTTTGACAAATGTTTGATTGATGTGTGACTTTATAGACTTATATATTAGTATATAATATATGCTGTTGATTTTAATGGTAATGAATATTTTATTTTGGCGTGAAGCATATTGTTTTAGTCCTGGCTTATGCTGTGGTTCCTTCACCAAGGGAGTGTTAAACTTTGGTCAGTTTGGAGTTACTTGCTTGCAGCTTGTTTCATGGGGTTGGTTTTGGATTGTGTTGTGTTCTTTCATTGGGGTGTTGGTTTGAATTGTGGGCCTTTTACCATCTTGGTTGTAGCATTTTCTTTGTGGAGTATTTTGTTCCCTTTTGTTCATGTTGAATCATAGTTTGCAAGCTGGTTGCTTCCTTGTCATTGTATGGTGTTTCTTATGTGATTCTTTTATGATGATTGTATGATTGCTTTTGTTTAATAGAAATGATTTGGTGAATGTTAGAAGTTATGCTTTCTTTGTTAATTTTCTATTGAACAATCTTTATATTCTTCCATTCGAAAGTAATGTTTTTTTTTTATGACAACTCTATGTTGTAAACTATTTTTATGAGTGAAGTAATTTTGAATTGAATAATTATGTGGTCTTTAGTTTTGAAGAAATTGATTACGAGCAAATTCTTAGAAAATATCTATGAAGTAATATACTTTATAGAAAGCCGTTTCTACCATATTTCGAATTTGAGATTTTCCTTGAAAAAGCCTACTGAAATGTGATTGACTATGCTTTTTTTTTTTTCGGTGTAGTCATTTGATTATGTAATTACATGATTCTATATATTGTTAATTATTATAGTCATTCATGAGTGGAATTGAATGCTAGCCAAACTTTGTTTTTAAAGAGGTAGTTAATTGAGTGGTTTTTTTTAAAAAAATAAATGTCATATAGTAGAATGTCAATTTTCTAAGAGAAGAAAGATTTTTTTTTTCCTTTATAGTTATTGTTGAGTTTTTGATTTTGGCTGCATTTTTGGTAAAATAAACTTTGCAGCAGGATGCTGGATACGATGCCCCAAGCATTGCGTAGAGCATTGTATTGTCTCACGAGGAGCGCTAATGACAAATTCTATTTATGGAATGTTGGTTTCTCTCTCATGAATCTTGCATGGCGCGTTTCAATCAGGTTTATATAAGGATCATTATTTATTGCGCAAAGATCTCTTTCAGAAATGTTTTTATGAAGAATCTCCTTGATGAGTATTTTTGTAGAGAATCTATTTTAATTAATAAGGAGTAATTGCTTGGTCAAACAAATCAAGTCTTTGCATTTCTAGATCAAGGAATATTCTGACTGGAGTATTTAAAAGGATAAGCTTAACCTAATCCTAGTTAGTTGTTCACGCCGTTATTGTGTTAGAATCTAGAACTAGGTTTTGCGTGTGTTTTGTTAATGTGAGCCTTTCTTGTGTCACCTTGATGCAAGCTTAGGACGTGTGTTCTTGAGTTGTATTGTGTGATCCTTCTCCTAAGCTTTGAAGTACGGAGTTAGGACTCTTGGTGTTTTATCACTCTAAGCCTTTAGGTACGAGTGTGTAGTTTTAGGAGTGTGTCTCCAAAAAGTTTTGTTCTTGTGTTAGTGAAATCCTTGCTGGCTGTAAGGTTGTAAGGGAGTGAGATGAGATCTCATATCTAGGAGTTCCAAGGTAGAAGAGTCATTGGTAGTGCCTAGGTTATAAGTTGTAAACGGGGCGTTTGCTGTAGACTTAGTAACTAGGACTATTATAGTGATATTCCTTCCTAGATTGGTATCCCCCAGACGTAGGTTGCTGTTTGCGCTGAACTGGGTTAACAAATAACTTGTCTCCTTTATTTGTTTCCTTTATATGCTTTGAACTGCTACGCGTTAGACCGGACACAGTGTTAGAGCATCGTGTAGAGCATCGTGCTCAGCGTGCCAGGAATTTCAACTGGCATCAGAGCAGGCACCCTGCCTGTTCCTAGGGTGAGATTCAGGACCTGAATTCTCTGGCATCATGGAAAAAGATGGAGGCTACATGAACAGACCACCGTTGCTCAATGGATCCAGCAACTATGACCAGTGGAAATCCAAAACGACGGCCTTTTTGCGATCGATTGATAGTAAAGTGTGGAAAGTTGTGCTAACTGGATGGGAATGCCCTACCTATACTAGCAAGGAAGGTACCTCAACGGGGGTGAAAAAACCTGAAGTAGAATGGACTCCAGAAGAGGAAACTGCAGCTCATTACAATCACAAAGCCATCTATGCTCTCTTTAATGGAGTAGACGCTAGTGTTTTCAAACTTATCAAAAACTGTTTGTCAGCCAAAGAAGCATGGGAGATATTAGAAAAGTGCTATGAAGGGACTACCAAAGTAAAACAGTCAAAGATTCAACATCTCACATCCAAGTTTGAACCTTTAAGAATGAAAGATGATGAGAGCATCCAAGATTTTCATTTGAGTCTTCTAGACATTGCAAATTCTTTTGAAGCCTTAGGGGAAAAAATTTCTGATGAAAAATTATCAAGGAAACTTCTCAGGTCCCTTCCCAAAAGGTTCGATATGAAGGTATCGGCAATTGAGGAAGCACATGACATCTCCACTATGAAGATGGATGAACTTGTTGGATCCCTCCAAACCTTTGAAATTGTTTTGAATGAACTTGGTGACAAGAAGAACAAAAGCATTGCCTTTGTTTCAAACACTGATGATATGAAGAGGAAGATAGCATAGCTGATGCTATTGCCATGCTTGGTAGACAATTCAACAAATTGTTGAAAAGAGTTGGAGGTAGGAATCGACATAATGGGCAGAGCATTCGGTTCGACATCAACAAGCAGCAGAATAGTCTGAAGAAAACCAAGTCTGAAGAAAAGAGCAGTCACGGCAAGGGTGTTCAGTGTCATGAGTGTGAAGGTTATGGACACATAAGGTCAAAATGTGGAACATATCAGAAAAGACAAAAGAAAGGGCTAACTGTTTCTTGGTCAGATGAAGACACTGATGAAGAAAATGAATCAGCAAGACATGTGACTGCCCTCACTGGAACATGTGTTAATGTTGAGGATTGGGAATCTGATGAAGATGGGGATGTGTCTTATGAAGAACTTGCCAGCACCTACAAAGAATTGGTCACTAGATATGAAGAGATGTGTAGGATTCTTGAGAAACAAAAGAAGACCATCAACAAACTTCAAGCTGAAGTGAACATGCAAGTTGAAAAGGCTACACAGGCAGAAGAAAAAGTCATCCAAGTGAATGCTCAAATGGATGATCTAAGGAAACGTGTTAGCCAGCTGAACTCAGGAGCAAATCTTCTTGAAGAAATTCTGGATAATGTACCAAGTGGAAAGTTAAAGTCTGTTGGATACAACTACTCTACTCTTAATCAGTATCAACAGAATCCTGAAACCAAGTTTACATCCAGTGAAGAAGTATTTGACCCCTGTACTGGAAAAGTAATGCTGGAGCATCAGACTCAACATTCTAAAGCCTTCCCAGTTCCAAAGTTTGCTCTTGATCCCAAATCTTCAGTTCAGCAAAGACCAAGACCTTTCGTTCATCAAAGGCCTAAAAACCAAAGGAGATATCGTAGGTGGGTGTGTGACCATTGTGGAAAAAGAGGACACATTAGACCTTTTTGCTATAAGTTGTATGGATACCCCAACCAGGAGCATAAACCAAATGTGGTACAGGAAGAGAGTGTTGTGAAGAAGGTGTGGAGGCCTAAAGAAGAAAATGCTGAGCTTCCTATAGAAGAAAATGTTGGGTTAATTGCTCACACATCCCTCAGAGCTTCTTCTAGGGAAGATTGGTATTTTGATAGTGGGTGCTCTAGACATATGACTGGTGAAGAAAAGTATCTCAGAAATGTAAGATCCTACAAGGCCAGCTTTGTAACTTTTGGAGATGGTGCAAAAGGAGAAATAGTAGGGATTGGGGATCTGATCAGCCGTGGATTGCCCAACCTGGAGAATGTACTTTTAGTTAAAGGCCTTACAGCAAATCTGATTAGCATTAGCCAGCTGTGTGATCAAGGCATGAAAGTTAACTTCACTAAATCTGAATGTCTAGTTAACAATGAGGAAGGACAACTAATACTGAGAGGTACTAGATCTAAAGACAATTGTTACTTGTGGATGCCTCAAGAAGAAGCTCTCACATCCACTTGCCTAATCACCACGGAAAATGAAGTTCAACTATGGCACCAGAAACTGGGACACCTCAATTTGAAAGGAATGAAGAAAGCTATATCAGTTGAAGCCATTAGAGGCCTTCCCAAACTCAAGATCGTTGAAGGAAAGGTGTGTGGTGAATGTCAAATTGGAAAGCAAATCAGGATGTCGCACCCAATGCTGGAGCATCAGACAACCTCCAAGGTTCTTGAATTACTACACATGGATCTCATGGGACCCATGCAGGTTGAAAGCTTGGGAGGAAAAAGGTATGCTCTTGTAGTGGTGGACGATTACTCTAGGTACACATGGGTGAATTTCATTAGAGAAAAATCATATGCTTTTGATGTTTTCAAAGAGCTGTGCATTCAGATCCAAAGAGAAAAGGGAAGCAATGTTGTAAGAATAAGAAGTGATCATGGTAGAGAGTTCGAGAACTCCAAGTTTAATGAATTCTGTTCCACTGAAGGAATTAAGCATGAGTACTCTTCTCCAATAACCCCTCAACAGAATGACATAGTAGAAAGGAAGAACAGAACGATTCAAGAATCAGCTAGAGTCATGCTTCATGCCAAAAATATTCCTTATCACTTTTGGGCTGAAGCTATGAATACTGCCTGTTATGTACACAATAGAGTCACTCTCAGAAAAGGTACAACCTCTACTCTATATGAACTATGGAAAAATAGAAAACCAACTGTCAAACACTTCCATATCTTTGGAAGTAAGTGTTATATTCTAGCTGATAGAGAACCTAGAAGGAAACTTGATCCTAAAAGTGATGAGGGAATCTTCCTTGGGTACTCCACAAACAGTAGAGCTTATAGGGTTTACAATGCAAAGACTCAAGTTGTAATGGAATCTGTGAATGTTGTTGTAAATGACTCTTCCTTGAAAAATAATGAAGGGATACATCAAGGTACTCCTGTTATTGTGAATGCTGAACAAGATGTTGAAGCATCCGAACAACCCATTACTGCAAAATCTGATGAAGACACTCTTAAGGAGGAAGGTGAGGAAAGTGTTAGACCTCAAGCACAAAGCAAAGGTCCCTCTGTTCGTGTCCAGAAAAATCATCCCTTAGATCTGGTTATAGGGAACCCTGAACAAGGGATAACTACAAGAAGAACAAATGATGTAGTTGCAAATTCTTGCTTTGTGTCCTTGTTTGAGCCAAAGAATGTCAAGGAAGCTTTGACTGATGAAGCTTGGATTGAGGCTATGCAAGAAGAGCTAAACCAATTTGAGAGAAGTGAAGTATGGGACTTGGTCCCAAGGCCTGAAGACGTAAATGTAATTGGAACAAAATGGGTGTATAAAAACAAGTCAGATGAGAATGGTACTGTTACCAGAAATAAAGCAAGGCTTGTGGCTCAAGGATACACTCAGATTGAAGGACTTGACTTTGATGAAACATTTGCACCTGTGGCCAGACTAGAATCCATCAGATTACTTCTAGGAGTGGCTTGCATTCTCAAGTTCAAGTTATACCAAATGGACGTAAAGAGTGCATTTCTAAACGGATACCTGCAGGAAGAGGTGTATGTTGAGCAACCCAAAGGGTTTGTGAACCCAGAACATCCTAACTATGTCTACAAACTGAAGAAAGCCCTATATGGTCTAAAACAAGCACCTAGGGCCTGGTATGAAAGGTTGACTCAATTCTTGGAAGAGCAAGGTTACAGAAAGGGAGGATCAGACAAAACCCTGTTTGTAAAAGAAGAAAGAGGAAAATTTATAATAGCCCAAATCTATGTTGATGACATTGTGTTTGGTGGAATGTCGGACACGATGGTCCAGCATTTTGTCAAGCAAATGCAGTCAGAGTTTGAGATGAGTCTTGTTGGAGAATTGACTTACTTTCTTGGTCTTCAGATTAAACAAATGGAAGACACCATCTTCATATCTCAAAGCAAGTATGCCAGAAACATCGTCAAAAAATTTGGGATGGACAATGCTACACACAAAAGAACACCAGCACCTACTCATTTGAAACTTACCAAAGATGAGAAGGGAATAAGTGTTGACCAAAGTCTCTATAGAAGCATGATTGGGAGCTTGTTGTATTTGACTGCAAGTAGACCTGACATAACTTATGCTGTTGGAGTGTGTGCTAGATATCAAGCAGACCCTAAAGTAAGTCACTTAACTCAAGTTAAGAGAATCTTGAAGTATGTGAATGGTACTAGTGAGTATGGGATAATGTATTCTCATTGTGAAAATTATACTCTATATGGATATTGTGATGCTGATTGGGCTGGGAGTGCAGATGATAGAAAGAGCACTTCTGGAGGATGTTTCTTTCTGGGCACCAATCTAATATCTTGGTTTAGTAAAAAGCAGAATTGTGTGGCTCTGTCTACTGCTGAGGCAGAGTACATAGCAGCTGGGAGTAGCTGCTCACAATTGGTGTGGATGAAACAGATGCTGAAGGAATATGATGTCGAACAGAATGCTCTAACATTGTACTGTGACAACATGAGTGCCATAAACATCTCAAAGAATCCAGTTCAGCATAGCAAAACAAAGCATATTGATATTCGTCATCACTACATAAGGGATTTGGTAGAAAACAAAATTGTGATTTTGGAGCATGTGGGTACAAAGGAACAAATAGCAGATATTTTCACCAAGGCTCTCGATGCTGTACAGTTTGAGAAGTTAAGGGGCAAGTTAGGAATTTGCCTCTATGAGGAGTTATAGCAAATAGCGTTGGTAAAGGCGTGGCGTGCAGCAGTTATTGCAGTTTCTCTTTGTGCATTAGTGCACGTTGATCAAGGTAATCATGGGCTTAAACACCCTACAAACACGCCAACCGCAAATACTGGCTATATTATTTTCAAATCTTTACCAAATATTTTCTTTTCAAATAATCTTTCTTACAACTTCCCAACTTATTCTCCAAACCCTTTCATCAAACCCAATCTCACTCCTCTCTGTGAATCCTATTCTCTCAATACTCTCCTCTCTTCAATGTCTCAACCATCCACTCAAACCTCTCCAACCAAAACCTCACCACAAAAACCTTCACCGTCAAAATCAACCACCACCACTCCCAACATCACTGAAAATCCTTTCGTTCCCTTACCCCAACCTTCTGATGTCATCACCAACGCTACTCCTCTCACCATGATTCACCCTTCATTCAACTCTATTCTTAATCCCACACCATCAAACCCTTCACCTTCACCCAAATCTAAACCCACAAAGAACACCAAATCCGTAACTACCAGATAACCCAAGTCTCAAAAATCCAAGTCTCGATATTCATCTAACTTTGACATGCAGCAGTTGTATCTTAGTGATTTGGGTAATGCGAGGACCAATGTTGCATCTGATGTTGCAACACCGTTCCCTGATGTTCAGATTGAAGTAAACAAGGAAGATTCTACTCAAACCCTAAGTCCTAGAAAGGGGGAAACTGCTAAGATGGGCGAACAATATGTTCCTAATAGTCCTAGTTATGAAGGAGATGATGAAGATGCTCAGAACATCAAAATTGCTGAAGATGCTCTCAAATCGCTAGAGGACTCTGTTTCTGGTGTGAAGGTTGTGCCGGATGTTCCAACATTCTTGGCACAAGATCAACCACAAGATGATGTGATGGATGATTCTAATGTGCAGCACAACGATGATATTGCTACTGATGTGACTGGTGATCCTAGTGTACAACCAGATGAGATTGTTGCTGATGATGTATTGGCTGAAGATACTGATCAGGTTGATGATACTGAAGAAGAAGGTGTTAATGAAGATGACAGCACTGATGAGGATGTAACAATCTTGGAGATTGTTGGTGAATCTAAGAAGAGGAGTGGAAAGACTGGTGTTGGTAATATACTGAGAACAAGAAATGAGAAAGTGACTGAGGTTGTGGTTGAAGAACCTAAGTCAACTAAGAAGAAGAAAGTTGCAGCTGAAGCAACAAAATCTCCTAAGAAAAAGAAGGTAGCAGCTGAGGCTACCACATCTACTAAGAAAAAGATGTATGGTCATGTTAGGCAATCAAGCAGAGTTGAGATACCAGTTAAACAAAAGAAGAAGGCTTCAAAGAGAAAGACAATTGAGTTGAGTGACTCAGAAGTTGATGCCGGGGAGGATGCTTCACCTATCCCTACAGCTTCCAAGCAAAAGACACCAAAGAGGAGAAAGACTGTTGTTGATGCAGCTGTTGACGATGCTGAGGAGAATGCTCCAAGCATTGTGTCTGCAAAGAAGAAGAAAGCTGGGAGATCAATTCCACAAAATGTCCCTGATGTGCCAATGGACAATGTGTCATTCCATTTCAGTGCTAGTGCTGCTAAATGGAAGTTTGTTTATCATAGGAGATTGGCTTTAGAAAGGGAACTGTCTGATGAAGCCCTCGAGTGTAAGGAAGTAATAGACCTGATTCATCAAGCTGGTTTAATGAAGACTGTGAGTGGGCTAAGAAAATGTTATGAAAAGCTGGTGAAGGAGTTTATTGTCAACATTGGTGAAGACTGTGGCAATCGACTGAGCAAAGAGTTTCATCAAGTTTTTGTCAGAGGTAAGTGTGTTGATTTTTCACCTGCTGTAATTAATAGATTTCTTGGAAGAAAGGAGGAAGGATATTCTGAGTTTGAGCCAACTAATAACCAAATTTGCAAGACAATCACTGCAAATCAAGTCAAGGTTTGGCCTCTAAAAGGTAAGGTTCCCTCTGTGATGCTTTCTGTGAAGTATGCTATACTGAATAGAATAGGTGCTATCAATTGGGTTCCCACTACCCACTCTTCTACTATAGCTACTAGTTTGGCTAAGTTTATCTATGCCATTGGAACTGGTGCTGATGCTGACTTTGGATCCCTAATATTTGATCAAATTGTTGAACATGGAAAATCATGGGCTGTGAAACTGGTAATTGCTTTTCCAACAATCATATGTGGTATTATCTTGGATCAACACCCCAACATCCTACTTCCTGAGGATGTGCCCTGTAAGAGAGATTCACCCATGACTCTCTCCTATAAGCTTTTTGAGGGAAAACATGCCGTTGATATCATTGTGCCTCCAAAGAAAGTGGTTCCTCAGGAGAATATTGTATCAACCTCCATGAACAGGAAAGCTATGATCATCTCCATGGAAGCTGTTGTTAAGGCATTGGATGAGCAGAAAATTGAGCTTGAAAAGGTCATTCTTGCCCTGAAGCAAGAGGAAGCTGAGGAAGAAGGGTTGGTAGCTGAGAATGCTGGTGTGAATGATGCTGGTGATGGTGTTGATGCTGCTGATGGTGATGCAGCTGGGAATGAAGAAGAAGGAGGTGACACAGAGGAGCTGGAAGTGTCTGATTCCAGTGGTTCCTTTTAGTTGATGTACTATTTATGTTTTCCTATTTTGTTGTTTTCTGTTCTGTTTTGTTGAGAATGGGCATAGACTATGTTATTTCTGCTGGCTCTGTACTTATTCACTCTCTGCACTAGTATCTTTTGTCAAATTTGTGGCAAAAAGGGGGAGTAAAAACTTGGTTTGTTTTAATTATGATCTGCTCTGCTCTGGTGGTATTATCAGCATATGCTCTTGTTATGCTATGTCTGTAGTATAGTGTAACTAGTATATCTTGAATGGAGTATGTAGGAGTATCTAGCTATGTGGCTGTGATCTGATATGCAGGTGTTGAGGGGGAGCTGATTTGTATTATGCAAGGGGAGATGTTGGATTCGATGCTCCAACCTCCCATGCATGTGTGCAGGGGGAGTAGCTTTGTGAAAATGCTGAAACATTCTATCCCACATCCTATCAAGTTTATTTTCCTGACCATTTAAGGCGAAGTAGTTATTTTGTGTTCCGCTGTTGCATGCCTCTCTGATAATCTTAAAAAGATACATCTTATTCTTTTCTACTGTTCTCCATGAAGGAGTAGTATGGTAATGGTTTTGAAGGATAGCTACTACTTAATCTTTATGCTTGTGTGATTATGTTGAGAAAAAGATATGTAGTTGAAGTATCTGTTTAAGAAGTTCTGTATGGTCATAATTTGTTTAGCCAAAAATTTGCCAAAGGGGGAGTTTGTTGAGTCTTTGGTTTTGGCTGCATTTTTGGTAAAATAAACTTTGCAGCAGGATGCTGGATACGATGCCTCAAGCATTGCGTAGAGCATTGTATTGTCTCACGAGGAGCGCTCATGACAAATTCTATTTATGGAATGTTGGTTTCTCTCTCATGAATCCTGCATGGCGCGTTTCAATCAGGTTTATATAAGGATCATTATTTATTGCGCAAAGATCTCTTTCAGAAATGTTTTTATGAAGAATCTCCTTGATGAGTATTTTTGTAGAGAATCTATTTTAATTAATAAGGAGTAATTGCTTGGTCAAACAAATCAAGCCTTTGCATTTCTGGATCAAGGAATATTCTGACTGGAGTATTTAAAATGAGAAGCCGTTATTCTGACCTAATCATAGTTAGTTGTTCACGCCGTTATTGTGTTAGAATCTAGAACTAGGTTTTGCGTGTGTTTTGTTAATGTGAGCCTTTCTTGTGTCACCTTGATGCAAGCTTAGGACGTGTGTTCTTGAGTTGTATTGTGTGATCCTTCTCCTAAGCTTTGAAGTACGGAGTTAGGACTCTTGGTGTTTTATCACTCTAAGCCTTTAGGTACGAGTGTGTAGTTTTAGGAGTGTGTCTCCAAAACGTTTTGTTCTTGTGTTAGTGAAATCCTTGCTGGCTGTAAGGTTGTAAGGGAGTGAGATGGGATCTCATATCTAGGAATTCCTAGGTAGAAGAGTCATTGGTAGTGCCTAGGTTATAAGTTGTAAACGTGGCGTTTGATGTAGACTTAGTAACTAGGACTATTATAGTGATATTCCTTCCTGGATTGGTATCCCCCAGACGTAGATTGCTGTTTGCGCCGAACTGGGTTAACAAATAACTTGTCTCCTTTATTTGTTTTCATTTATATGCTTTGAACTGCTACGCGTTAGACCGGACACAGTGTTAGAGCATCGTGTAGAGCATCGTGCTCAGCGTGCCAGGAATTTCAATTATGAAATTTGAGTTGAGTCTCATGTTGGATTCAGGTTGTGAATAAGCATGATAGGAAATATGTTTGATAAAGAGAAATTGTGATTTGCGATCATGTTAGTGTATGTACTACTTATGTAACATCTTCCATATAAACATTGTCCATGTGACTTTATCAATTTTGTAGTTCATGTAAATTATGTGGTGTTTAGAGTATTTTGCTTGAAAGATAAATTACATGTTATTTAGCTTATTTGGACAATCAAAGGAGTGTCTATTTTAAAAACTAGTGGTGCTGTTTGGCCCTGTTAGGTGGACCACCGTTGTTAATTGTCGGTTATGGTTCTAGATTTCTAGTTCCCTGATTTTGTAATTTTCAGTGTTGGTCTCCTATAGTATTTGACATGTTCCTTATTACCTTGGTCTGTTAGTATCTTGTTTAAGTGTCTCGGATTGAGTTGTTTTCCACATCTTAATAACTAGTTTTTGGTTCTTTGAGGCATGGGGCTGGTTTGTTCTCATAGCCTCATGGCTTCCGTTTGGTTTCAAGGAATAATTGTGTTCTTTTACCTTGTTTTGGTGGTGAGTTTGTATTATGATTTTCTTGTTCCTGCCTCAATAGTGTTGTACTCATCTCTCTTGCTTCGTGCTTATTTAAAGAGATTGTTTTGATGATGATATATATCCTTATAAATAGTTTTTGGTTGGATTATGACTACGGTCTGGCAAGTGCACCAGTCTGTCGTCCAGTAATAATTCACACTCTAGGTGTCTTGAATGAGTTCGTATCCACAGGGATCGTGCCGAAGCTTCACTAGCGTTATTTAAGTTTGTGATAGTTTGCATTCGCTTTGGTTTTTGAAAAGGTTTTTATAAAATAAACGTAATGCTTTGCAGAAATATAAATTGCAGAATGTATAAATAATAGATTCAAGAAATATAGAGGCTAGGTATGGTGGTTGGACTCCCTCCCTTCTTCATATTTGGCATGACCGGTGTATAACATAGTTACTTAGATTATGTTCGGCGGTGAATTATCCTTGTTGTAGTAATACCTTACTATTACACTATGTTTATTAAAGTTTCCCTACGTTAACAACTAAGGTACCTACGAGAGTCTAACCTCGATGTGTCACATACCTTAATTACTAAGTGAGTTGTTTGTAAACACGCATTATAACCTTCACCAATTAACCTCTAGGTCCTACACTACTAGAAAAACCGATTTTAGCGTCGGACAAATGCGGACGCTAACTGGCAAAAAACCGACGCTAAAGTCGATTTAGCGTCCGTTTAGCGTCCGGGTCGGGGATCAGGCTAAAACGGTCGAAGCTAATCAGTAGCGTCGGAGAAAGGCCGTCCGACTCTAAATGTAGCGTCGGCAAAACCGAGGTTAAGTCGGACTCTAAATACATCCGACTCTACATTAGCCAACTTCTGGAAAGTCAACAAAAGAAGTTAGCATCGGATAGTCCGACTCTAAAGTCAATTACTGAAAAGTCAACAAATTTGATAGAGTCGGCTTCGACCGACGCTAACTTTTTTTTTTTTTCTCCTGCATACCTGTAACCTGGTTCTGCTACTTACTATTACTAAAGACCAGAAATTACACCAAATATGCCAAAAAAGTCATAATGAAATATATCATAAACATGTTCGAAGTAACAAAGTTGTGATACTACAAATTAGCCTGAAACTACAAAATGCCCCAAAAAGTAATTATCATAGTCGGACATTATCAAAAAGTCATCAAAAACATAATAACACATGTTCACTGTAATCATTGTTCTAATACTAATTCATCAAAATATAAAATAGGAGTTACTACTACAAGGTTAAGTATCACCATCCAATGACTGGTTGTCCGAATCACCATCCAATGATTGATCGTCCAAATCATCGTCATAATCAGGATGTGAATTGGGAGGAAGGTTGGCGCTACATGATCCCTTAGTTGAACCATGCTCTGTAGAGTCAAAGTGCTTCATAAATAATGTTCTTAATTCAAGTAACTCATTCTCTAACTTCTGTGAATGCTCTGCTGATGCTTTAGCTTGAGCTTTAGCCTCTTGAGCCTCAGCTATAGCCTCTTCAGCACGAGCTTTAGCCTCTTGAACCTCTCTAGCTGCCTTTTCCGCTTCCAAAGACACATACATTGAACCGTGAGAATTTTGGAACTGTTTGATAAACGACGTGCACCCACGTCGAACGTTGACAGCCAAGTCAGCTGTGCCATAAACCCGACCACGAGTACGACCCCCTGCAGAATCCACCCACAACTTAAGTTTTGTTCCTCCATCTACCTTTTGAACAGCATCTCCACTTGTTTCACCAATTTGTGCTTGTTCTGTTGCCAATTTCTTTTTATATTTAGCCTATTAAACACGAAATGCCAGCCAAGCAGTATAAGGAAAAAACGAAGCAAAAATCAAAAGAATATCATAAGTCTACAGCAAATCCAACATCAGCTACGGAAAAAGAAAGCCAAAGAAAACAATTCAAGTATATCAAGAGAAGTGATTGTTGTAGATGAAATTGCATTTGTAAAATACAAGAATCATGCCTTACAATTCAGAACGTGCAGTCAACTAAACGTGTCTATATCAGGAATGTGCAGTTAAAATAAAAGGGATACCACCAATAACTTACATAGGTATCTTCTGATCGTGTATCAACCCAAGCGCCAGATTTCCTCTTGTGCGTTCTCAAAAACAACTCATCAGGGAGCAAATCCTTTTGGAGATTATTGGACTACAAATAATAAAAACCAAACACAATTAGCAGATGAATAATTAATATCTCAAGAAAAATGCATTGTCACTAAAACAAACACTGCAGAAATATAACCTAACGCAGCACAACATTAGCAACAACACAACTATAGGCTAATTCAAATAGAGAATCCTAGCCAACACTAACCCGACATACACAGAACAACACCATAAATAAATTACTAATAATTTGTACAGATGTGAATTTAATGAGATCGGATTCTCGACAGCCCATTTTTCTGCCGCCACCTGCATAATCCTACAATACTTAACAAAATGAATCCCTAAAATCAAAAGATAAAATCAGAGGCATCATTGTAATTGAAATTTTTATTAAAATTACAATCCAATCATGCAGCAAATTAAGTATCGCCGCATCAATAGTGCTTTAATGCAGCAAATCATGTAGTTATTAAATTTTTTATTAAAATTACAATCCAATCATGCAGCAAATCAACAAATTAAGTATAGAAAAGATAATATGTTTTCAGTTATTTATTTTGTTTTGTATTTAATCTATATATCTAACTGTGATAGGAATTTATACTTACAAGCTCAAGTGCCACATCAACATGAGCCTTGCGGCCAGAGGTGTGGAGCGCTCCGCCTTTTGTTGAAGCTCGATTGGCCTTATTTTGTTTGGAGGCTTTTAGGAACTTTTCTTTTTTCCATTCATCTTCAAGACCGACCCAAGCTTCCGGGCCTATCCATTCTGGTCGGGTTTTTTTTTTCCTCGCCTTCGTAAGCATGTCTGTTAGTCGTCTCGCTCCCTTTCTTTTAAATAGTTGCTCGACAACTTCATTATCACGAGGATCCCAAGATACCTTCTCCTACAAATAATTAAAAAGCACAATTTTTATTTGAGAAAATCCAATCACAAAGTCATACTATTACAGCATGCTAGTGTAGTTGGAGAAGACTTCCTACAAAATAATTTATATTTGGCATTTACTTACCGCAAAAAATCCAAGCCATAATTTGTAAGTTTCTTCGTCGAGTTTAGTCCAACTATAGATAGCAGTGTAAAACTGTTTTCGGATTGCATAATTTATTGCCTTTGCAACCTCACTTGCAGGAATAAGCCTACAAAGTATTGCAACAATCATAAATTTACTAGTTTATCATGGAATAATCACACATTCAAAAAAAAAATACAACGTATCATGCATTAACACTAGATATGTAATAATGCATTAACACTAGTCTATCGTAGCCTCACGTGAGACATGTTGTGAAGGGTCAACCATTGTTTGAAGGCATAATCCTGGAGTTGGCATAAACCTGAATACCTCGGGGGTAGAGGCATGTATAGCAGATGGTGTAAGGTCGGAAGGTGCCGCATGTTGAGTCGGTGCTGCAGGCCGAGCCAGTGCTGCAGGCTGAACCGGTGCTGCAGGGTGAGCCGGTGCTGCAGGCTGAACCAGTGTTGCAGGTTGAGCCGGTGTTGCAGGTTGAACCGGGCCTAGAGATGACTGAATAACAGACCTGGTAGTAGTCTTCTTGTTACGTAAGAAATTTCGCTGATCATTAAGTTTACCCGGTGGTAATATTTTTGGTTTTCGCCTAATAGGATGATCATTTCCTTTGTTCCTGCCACCTTTGTTAGTCATCTGTTGTCATAAAACCTTTGTTAGTTATCTCTTGTCATAAAATATAAATATAATAAGAACTTAAGAAACAAATAAAAAAGTAGAAAAAACTTGTAATCAAAGGGTACTCAACTTACATCATTACTTGTAAACAAAAATATAAAAAGGTGTGACGAAGTGCAAACAACTTGTAATTAAACTAGGCAAAGATCACCATAGATAGTGCAATACAAAATACATAAAACATGTAAACAACTTATCAAAGTCAGCAAGTTACTTAATTACAACATGGATAATGCAATACAAAATACATATACTAAGTTATGTAATGTTGTGCAATACAAAATACATGCAATAATATCTAATACTAAAATGCATCTTCAATCCTTTCCCTTTCCCCCTTCACGACAATCTGGTGGCTGATCAAAAATCTCTTCAAAAACATCTACTTGTGAACAGTCACGTAAACAAGATATTGATTCAATTTCTGCAACAGGTAGAACAGGTGACATCCCATCAGACTGATAAACCACTTCATCCTCTATGTTGTCAATCTCCACATGACCCCTTGGTTTTGTGGTGATGGCCGCACACCATCCACGCATATCTCTACACATTTCTGGGTAGGGAACATAATGCTTTCCATGTTTCCCACTAGGTCGGCCGTTGTTGTGTAGGGTGGACAGTGTAGGTTGGATGACATCACGTTCCGAACGATGATTGCTACTTAAACTTGTAGTTGGCAACAAATTGAACGAGTTGAAATAATGAGAACAAAAATAAGTTGTCTCCCGATGTATATAGTCGGTGCATATGGAACCTTCAACCCTAGCCTTATTTGTCACTGCCCTCTTTGAGACTCCCATACATCTGTGCATTCAACCATTCCACCTCTATTAAGTTATGATAAAAATATAATCACTTAATAAAATCAACCACAAAAATTACCTTTCAAATGGGTACATCCACCGGTAATGTACTGGACCACCTAGCATTACTTCTTTGGCAAGATGGACTGAAAGATGCTCCATTGAGTCAAAGAAACCTGGTGGAAAAATCCTTTCTAACTTGCATATAATAATTGGAATTAGTTCAAATGTATAAGTCACCAACACTTTTAGCTAAAAGCAATTAGTTCAAATGAAAAATAAATTCAACCTCAAATTGATAATGGCAAACACATAGACATTATGTAAAAAAGAAAGAGGTGAGTATGAAACTCACTTGTTGAAACTTCAATTGAAGAAGATTCTGATGTAGTTAGAGATGAAGTTAATACTAAAGAGGAAACAAAGCTTCACGTCACAGGCTGCTGCTAGTTTTGTTGTTCAACTTCAAGAGAAACATGTTCAATCAAGTTAAATAAATTTGTAAGCAAAGAATTCAATCACCACTTAAATGTCTCAGGTGGAAATATTAATTACAACATACCCTTTACTCTACAAAAGAAATATAAATTATATATATAGAAAAAAAGGAATAAGACATGCCAACCTTACACATTCCATAGATAACACTAACCCACCTTTTTTTTTGAATAAGGCTAAACCTTATTTAAATAATAATAGAAGTAGAGACCCAACACAAAGAGTACTAGCACTCTACAAGATACAAGAAGCCAAGCCAAGAAAAAGAAAGACATGACAGAGGCAAGACTAAAACCTCTGTGCCAAAACCAAAACAAGACTAAAAGCCACAACCAAACTAACACTACAAAACAACAAATCCAACACAGTCATGGGACCACAACCAGGCGCGGCAAAGCAACCCAAGAATCAGACCCATAAAACCGGATAAATATAAAAACTGAAGGCTTCCTAACCCCAACAAATATCCAAGCTTTTACTTTGACTTAATGTATCAAAAAAACTGGAGGCAATAAATATAAAAACTGGAGGCAGCTTCCTAACACACAAAACATCAAATCCATATTTTAATTTGAATTAATTTCTCATAGAATAGGGCAGAAAATTGAAAATACAAAGGAACGAGTCCAAAAGCTACTAAAACTACTCAAAGAAAGTATGTCAACTAGAAAGAGCAAAGATATTTCAAAGGAAAATAAATCCAATTTCAAATTGCAGCAGATGGAATTTCAAAGAAAATAAAGATATTTGACCTCAACATTGCTTCAAATGAAAAATAAATCCAATCTCAAATTGATAATGGCAAACACATAGACATTATATACAAAAGAAAGAGGTGAGTATGAAACTCACTAGTTGAAACTTCAATTGAAGAAGATTCTGATGTAGTTAGAGAAGAAGATTACATGTGCAATAACTCAGTACATAATCCAATCCTAAGAATTGTCAAAAAAAAAATCCATATCCTAGTTTAATCCTTATAATAGAATAATAAAAGATACTATCCAAATCTATTTCTATAGTTTTCTTCAATTATCCATTTCTTTTTCAAAGAGAGAATAGTTACTAAAAGTGAAACACATTTACAAAACACAAACGCTAAAAAAAGAAAGAGTGAAGAAACTTTATGAAATACAAGATAAACATTTTTTTGTTTTTGAGTTGCTTTTATGTTCACTTCATCTTTGGCAGAAAAGATGCTGCTTTCATTCACTTCCAATACATTCCCTTCACTGCAATACTTAAATTTCTCTTTTCTTCTTTTTTTCAAAAAACCTTTCACTATTTGTCATATTTTTTAAACTAAACAATATATCAAACATACTTTATTTCTCTACTCTTCACACATTTTTCTCACTTTTCAATTTCTCTTTTCAACTAAACAAAGCCTAAATGTAAAATTTTATTGTAAAAATACTCCCAAATTCTAAATATATGAAAAAGGGAGGCAGTGACCTTGACATTTTCACATCTAAAAGAAAATAAGTAGCAAAATTAAATTTTCACAAATTTAGCAAATACCCCACAAAATATCAAGTACCAAATCTAGCAAAATCAACTTAAAATTGAAATTAACACTTACATAAGTCAATCTACCTAAAAAATCAAGATACAATATAATAATTGCAATATGCAGAACCAAGATTCAAAACAATCATATATAATATGAAGAAAAATCAATGCATTTCAACAAAAACAAAACAAAAAGAAACCCTAAGAAACAAAAAAAAACCCTAAGGAACAAAAAGAAAAAGATAAAGAAAGAGTGATGTACTTTGATTGAATGGAAGGAGAGTATGAGAGTGATGTACGAATATGATTTTCAAGAGGTGACGAGGTCGTGACTGAGGGTTGGGATTGTGAGAAGCTTGAGGGTTCAGTGAGTGAGAGGTGGGGGTTTTGGTGAGTGAGAATCCATGGTGAGTTTGGTGAGTGAAGGTTAATCCATGGTGATTTTGGTGAGGATGAGTTAGGGTTCGGTGTTGGGTGAGTGAGAGTGAGAGAGATGAATGGTTTTTTTTCTTTCTAAGTTGTTGTGATTTTTTGTTTTGTGGGAGTGGTTTTTTGTTTTTTGGTGAGGTGAGTGACTTTTTGTTTGGGAAATGTGTGAAAAAATAAGAGGGAAAAAAGTGTGGGAAAAAGAATGGGTCTATTTTTATTGGATATATATTGATATATTGATTTATTTTTATTTAAAAAAATAGTAGAGTCGGACCAGCCGACGCTAAATATATAGCGTCAATCATATTAAGGTTTAGCGTCGGCTAGGCGGACGCTAATTTTTTTTAAAAAGTAACAAAAAAAATTTGTTTGTTAGTGTCAGCCAAACCGACTCTATTCCGACGCTAATAGCGTCCGTGTCGGTGGCCGACGCTAAATTTGGAGGCTAAATTGATGTTTTCTAGTAGTGCTAGTATCGGGTTGTTCATCTTCTAAGTGCTCAGATCACACCTAGTGCATGATTCCTCCTCTAACCGCTCAGTTCACGACTAGTGCAGGATGTTACCGTCTCTATACACTTAGCATTATTTACTACGAGTTCCGGACCATATCAAGTCGAAACCTGATATCAATTCTATGGGCGCTCCCGCTTATCCAGCCAGATTACGAGAATACGTTATTAAAGTGCACGAAAGTAAATAACAAACATAATTACTGAATATCATTTATTATAACTTAGACTCAATCACAGACTTCAAATATTCATTGGGGAGTTCATCTTCTCCACCACAACTTAAGGCATAAATATAAAGACTACATATTTAAATTACAAGAAATTATAACCTAAATACAAAAGCCTAAAGAAATCATACCTTGCTGAGTTAGTTTTCCCGTAAGGGGAGAAAACTATGCCCAATAGAGCTCCTCTGAACCTCTCCTTAAAGTAGAGAGTGTTCTACTATTTCTGAATGAATAAAACAATGAAAGGGAGGCTCTATTTATAGTTTTCGTAATGGGCCTCAGCAAGGCATCGCACCACGATGAAGCCATCGTGCTGCGATGTGAAGATTCAATTCAATTTTATAACTGATCCTGTGCATTTCATCAGCTTGGGCGCCAAGTTACTCCATCGTGCTGCGATAGCACACATCGTGCTGGGATGGACAGATTCTCTTCAGATTTATTGCTTCTGATTTCTTGGCGAACAAGCAGCTCCCATCGTGGCACGATGGGAGCCATCGTGCTGCGATGGAAATGCTGATTTTCTTCACTTTTTGGGTTTTTTTTTGTCTTTTTGCATCTTGGACTCTGTCTTGATGCTTTTTCCGGTTTTTGTAGGTTTTCCTTCGTATTTGGGCCTGTCTTGGTCATTTTACTACTAATAATAATACTAAAAATACCGTAGAAATTCCTGTCATCAGATTAATATACTGATTTTTGTTGCTTTATGTATACTCTACTTCTGTCACTAAATGTACTTCGTTGTGCAATGTGCGCAATCTATCTAAATCCTTCTGTCACTAAAAATGTTTTCTAGTGCAATCTGTCTTCTACTTTCTGTCACTATAACATGGTTTGTGGATGTGATGTTTTTCTGTTGTCTGTCACTAAAAGTCATTTTTAGTGGTAGTTATTTTCTGCTGTCTGTCACTAAAAGTTGTTCTTTATGAAAATTGGTTCCCCTCCGTCTGTCACTAATAGTGATGCTATTTATTGTTATTTTGTGTGTTGAAATTTTTATTCTTTTAATGATGCTATTAATTAAACAAATAATGATTTAGTGTAAATGAGTAATTAATGTGGATTGATATTTGGTTTAAGTATTCCTTTTAAGAGTTGGAAATCTAAAAGTATAGTGTTATTACATGTCTTTGGCTTTGAGTGCATGTTGTTTGTTGTTATGTGGTTTATTTTTTCTATTTTTTTTTTACTTGTAATTTAATTATTGAAATGAGGTTGTTAGTGGCAAACGAGATTTTACTTTGGAAACTCTATAGTTAGGACTAGATTTAAGAAATCTTTTATGGTATAAAGTAATTTGTAAAATGTAAGTAACTCGTCACTCACCTTCAAGAGATAATGTGTTACTATCACATCACTCGAACCTTGTTTGAAACGTTCCCTATCGAAATAGTATGTTCCTTAGGCGCTAATACTTGAAATCCTGACTTTAGTTGTGGTAGTTATATCATTATGTGAGAAGTGTGAATCAAGAGTGTGACGGCTACTAGAAACTCGGTAGAAGCTAGCTAGGTGCAAGTTGTGACGAACGAGATGACTGTTGGAGCAGGATGGACTATACCACCATTATGATTATTGGCTTACTATTGATAAATTGGGGAACTGATCACCCTCAATCTCTTGTTAATAGTAGACGAGATCATGGTGATTGGAATTGACCGACCACACCAATTGTTGGAGTGTGCGAAGTTAATAGGACATTTATGTGCTAAGGAGTAGGCGTCCGATCTAATCTAATGAATCTTCTGCGATGAGATTTAATTCAAGTATTTACTTTTGTTTTTGGAACCTTTCTTGTTTCAAACCTTTTTTTGAATTATTACTTTACTTGATTATTAGATTTTATGACCTGACTTATTTCTAAATAAAATAGTTAAACTATTTTTACCTCATCTTTTATAGCAATTTTATTATATTATCCATTTGTCAAAACAAGATGTGAAATGCTATTTTCTTGAGGAATGTATGTAGTTGTTGTATCAAACTTTTACTAAGATTTTTCACTTAATTATAATGGACTATTTTGTTTATACATCATTGGACCTTCGTAAATTGTTTAGTGACTTTTGTTATTGATACTTTTTTTTAATTCTTCCGAGAGCTCACTTAAACTTACAATTTTAACTTATGTACTTATTTGTCATCAGAGTGCGCAGCGGAAATATGGTGCTTTATTTTATATTTTACTAATTTCTTATTTGTTGTTATCTTTTTAAAGGAATACCTTACTTAAGTTTTTCATCTTTCAAAAATAATCTTCATCGGCAAGTTTAAATAAAAAGGCTGAATGATAGCAATAGGTGTTTCTGTAAATTCTACTATATATTTGGTTATTGTCTAGTTTCGAGGACGAAACTAATTTATGGTGGGTAGAATGTAAGACCCGGGAATTTTATTTTATATATAAATAAATATTTTGTTCTCTTTAAATGCTTTAATATTTTAACTTCATCTTTGAGAAATTTATTTTCTTACCATTTGATTTTATTTAGTGAGAGAATTCTACCTTAATCTTTTATTTTTTAGTTTCGAGGACGAAACTATTTTAAGTGGGTAAGAATGTAACAACCCGAGATTTTATACTTTATTATATAAGGTATATATGTCATTATTAGTAACTTCTTGATTTATTATTCAATTAATATTTTATTTTATTTAATAATTTAGAAGTCCTATTTTAATTGATTTTATTATTTACTTATTTATTTATTCAATAAAATAACTATTTTTGTTATAATGAAATGTTTTGACAAATTATTCTTATATTGGTCATCTCATGCATATTTATGATCTATTCTTATTTTAATTTTTAGTTATCTTATAAAAGAAATCATGAAGTGAGGTGTGTGAGGTATTGTCAATAGTTAGTTTATTATTTCTTTAACAAACCTTGCCTACAATTTAGACATGTGCTTATCACACTTTCCTTAATTTTCTCTAATAATAACATAGAACCGTTTCCTTGGTACGTAGCAAACACACTGGACGTGGTACTGCAATAATAAACCAATCCTGGTTTAACATAGCCTGCCTCCGTTGAATTTCAATTTCGTATTCGTGTGGCGTCAGGAGACATGGTTCCTTTTCAACGGTCGGATCATCAAATAAACTCTAAAGCAAGAGATATCCTATGTACACTGTAGCTACGGTCTTGAGATTTAAATTGCGCTAGGAAGTAAAGCGGCTAAGGCAAGGACTTTTTCCCCATACACTCATGCACTTAGGGTTTATGTTATAGATTAATTATGGAATAGTTAACCGAAAAGGGGATGATGATAGAAGGAATGATAGAATTATTTTTATTACATTTTATGCTATTTTAGTATACTATAAGTGGTGTGTGTGACTGATTGTTGTTGTTGGTATTGTGGTTGTTGATTGTGGTTGTTGTTTTGTGGTCGTGGATTATTTTATGACTTCTAGTTGTTTATGGTTATAACTTAAATGACTAAATTAGGTGGTATTTATGATTGGTACCAATGGTTACCAAAGTTGTTAATCTTGTCTCTTAATCAGATGGATTTAGAGGGGTTTTAATTTTGTGGGATATTCAATGAGAGAATATCAATAGTATGCATAGCATGGCATATAGCGGTTTGATAGGTTGGTTCGGAATAATACTCAAGCGGGGTACCGAACCTTAATACCCAAGCGGGGTATTGTGTCCAAGCGGGACACTGTCCAAATGGGACATTTTGCTCTGCGGAGATATTGATATCCGGATCATTGTCTAGTTGCATTTCATGTATTATTAATTTGTATAATGTGTCATTAAAATAGTTTCTTGAGTCGATTTTATTGGATTTCTTCTTTATGGCCAAACATTTTATTATTATTTTATGACATTTACCTTCCGTTCGGCATGATTCAATTTGGATAAGGAAATTGACCCTTACATTAGATATGGTTGTAGGTACCAAAGAAATATGAAGTTGATGTGTTGCTTGTACGTGCATGGGGATAAATAAATAGGGTTTTACTAGTATATAATTGTAAATTGAATAAGGCTTCTCAACAATTTTAATATTTTATAATTGTAAATTTAAGATATTTTGAAGTTGATGACTTGTAGTATTTTTGGATTTAATGAGTTTCTTAATTATTTACAATAATTGAATATTTTTGAGAAAACTCTGATGTGACTCGTTTTGAAATGACTTAAGAAAAAAAAATGCAGAGATTTTCCTATTAATTAAGAGAATTAGTCATAATGTCTCGGGTCAAAAATCCGGTATGTTACAATCGTGGCACGATGAACAGATTTATTTCAAAAATAGAACTTGAACTGTCTTGGCCAACAAGCATATCCCATCGTGCTACGATGGGAGTCATTGTGGTACGATGAACGCACCCCTTTTCGCCCATTTTTGGCTTCTTTTAGCTTTTTCTTGAATTTCTTGACTTCTTGTGCAAGTAACTTCATTTTTCTGGGAATTTGCCTTGTAATTGGTCTAAAGTGCTGTAATTTATTACTAAAATTATATTAAAAATGCAGTACGAATTCCTGTCAACACAACCCCAAACTTGAATCGTTGCTTGTCCTCAAGTAACCTGCTGCCAAACGAGATTGTTAGCAATTTAGTAAACAATATTATGACAGGAATTTTCACACCCTTTTATTTTTCAGCAATGGTGCCGCTGATCTATTTATCTCTGCGATCATGCTCAGTTAGTACTTCGGCTCAAGAGACGTCAATAGTAGCAAGTCAGACAAATGTTCACGAAGAGTCCATGTACAACATTTTCTCTCTCTCACATTTTCGCTCAAATTTTGAAAGGGTTAACCCTCAATCATCACACAACCTGCCATTTTACCATAGGCTTGCTAGAATTCTAAACAACCGGTCAGAATTTAATAATACATGCATTTTTATAGGTCTTTTTAGGGTTATAACGTGGCTTAGGTAAAGGTGGGACATTTTTGGGATAAGTAGGCTAAACTTGGAGTTAAGTTCTACTTTGTTTCCTTTTTTGTGTACGCAACCTTATTCCTTAGGGTGCCTTTTTGTGTGTTGGTATCAGAGATTAAGAACCGGATGTGTCTTGTATGGTTCTTTTCTATCACTATTTTTGCCCTTTGGCTTCTTTTGCCTTTTGGCTTTTTCATTTTTTTTGAAGAGACTATTTTTTTAGGGAATTTTTGTTGTTTTCCCGTCTCTTTTTCATTTTTTTTTCTTTTTGTAGTGATAGTTCTCTGTACACCCACCTCAAACTTAGAATGTTGCTAGTTCCATGAGCAACCCCAAACTTTGTTGTTGCCAAGACTAGAGAACTATTATCTACCTAACTCCAAGGAGGGTAAATCTTTGTTTTTTCTGGTCTATAGGCTTATATTGTGGTTTGTCACCGAAACAAAAGGGATAATTATTTTTTTACGGCTTAAAATTGGTACTCTCATAGTAAACAAGTGCATGGTACTCTCATAGTAGATTTGAAAGCAATTGGTGATACCGTGGAAATATTTGGCTCAAATGCTCACTTGGCTTAGGTATCTGAAGGTTGAACATTTGTCTTGCGAGCATTACCTTCGTCACTCTTCTCGTTGTCTCTCAAACTGTCGCGCTTTCTGAGCAATCACCTTTGATGTTCTTTGTGTAAAGGTGTGGAATTCAAATCATAATTCGTTACTTTCTTGCCGCAACCTACCTATAACAGTGAATCATGCACAAGATAATAAACAAGAACAATTATGGTGTTTTTTTAGAAGTTATTGAGGTTGTTAGCAAATGACACAGCGGGAATTCGTTTATTGAAAAATAAAATACTGGAAATGTAACTAGTCAAGGGTAGTAGTTGACGAGAAAAAGTTCTGATCCAAGTTGCTGGTGAAGCTGGCTGGTTGGTGTTTATGCTTTTCGTGGCATATCCCAACCTGTCATGGTGTTGATGAGATGACATCGTTGTCATGATGTTGAATTACTTCACTGTCTTTATCTGTGACTTCTTCTTTCCGCACCTCCTGCTTACTCCTTGACCTGAAAACAAGAAAAATAGAAATAAAAATGCATATTTTTGTTAATTTTTAATATGATGGGTTGCCTCCCATTAAGCGCGTGTTTAACGTCTCGAGCCTGACGCATGATGCCTAAGCATTCTTGAGGAAAAAAGTTTCCTCTATGTCTGGTATCTCTCCTCCATCGTATATCTTCAACTTGTGCCCGTTCACCTGGAAGGTTGTTGCTGTTTTCTTATCAAACAATTCTACAGCCCCATAGGGAGATACTCTGACTACCTCGTATGGACCTGTCCACTTGGATTTTAGTTTTCCTACTGTGAACTTGAATCTTGATTGAAACACTAGGACTTTTTGCCCTGGTTTGAATTCTCTGTGACGGAGCTTCTTGTCATGGAAACGCTTTGTTTTCTCTTTGTAAATTTCTGCATTTTCATAGGCTCGGAGCCGGATCTCCTCCAACTCGTGCAGCTTTGTCACTCGTGCATGTCCTGCAAGGTCTTTGTCGAAGTTTAGTTCTCTTGTAGCCCATAGTGCCTTGTGTTCCAACTCTACCGGGAGATGGCATGCTTTCCCATAAACCAGGTGGTAGGGTGTCAGCCCTAAGTGTGTTTTAAAAGTTGTTCGGTATGCCCAGAGAGCCTCATCTAGCTTTCTTGCCCAATCTTTTCTGGATGTCATCACTGTCTTTTCCAAGATACTTTTGAGCTGCCGATTGGACACCTCTACCTGTCCGCAAGTCTGGGGGTGATATGGAGTTGATACTTTATGTTTCACTCCATATTTTTCTAATACCTTCTCCAAGTACTTGTTTAGGAAATGGGCGCCTGCATCGCTGATCAAAACTCTTGGGGTCCCAAACCTGCAAAAAATATTCCTTTGCAAAAATTGGATAACAGTTTTAGCATCGTTAGAATGGCAGGCTACTGCTTCAACCCATTTAGACACATATTCGACACACACTAAGATATACATTTTATTGTCAGACTCTGGGAATGGTCCCATGAAATCGATGCCCCAACAGTCAAAAGGTTCTATTTCTAGAATCCCTTTCTGAGGCATCTCATTTCTTTTTGAGATGTTACCTGTTCTCTGACACCTGTCACATTCCCTTACAAACCTTTCACAATCATTGAATAATGTTGGCCACCAGAATCCACATTGCAGGATCTTAGCCTTAGTCCGTCCTGCATCAAGGTGTCCTCCATATCCTGAACTGTGGCAGTGCCACATGACTCGTCGGGCCTCATCTTGTGCTACACAGCGTCGCAGAATTCCTTCTATACCTTCTTTGTATAAGTAGGGATCGTCCCACCAATAGGATTTTGCTTCGTGGTATAGTCTTTTCTTCTGTTGCCATGTATATCCTCTTGGCACCATTCCGCCGGCTTTGAAGTTGGCTATGTCAGCGAACCATGGTCTTTCTGAAACCGCGAATAACTTTTCATCGGGAAATTCTTCCTCGATGTTTTTCTCTTTTGAAGTTATCTCTGAGTTTTCAAGTCTTGACAAATGGTCGGCAACGACGTTTTCAACTCCTTTTTTATCTCGAATCTCCAAGTCGAATTCCTGCAACAACAAAATCCAACGCAAAAGTCGAGGCTTTGATTCCTCTTTGGTTAGTAAGTATTTTAAAGCAGCATGATCAGTGTAAAATACTACCTTAGAGCCGATTAGATATAATCTAAACTTTTCTAAAGCAAAAACTACTGCTAATAATTCCTTTTCTGTGGTTGCATAATTCAACTGTTGTTCGGTCATTACTTTGCTAGCATAATAGATGGCATGAAAGAACTTGTCATGCCTTTGTACTAGGACTGCTCCGACCGCATAGTCACTTGCTTTGCACATGAGTTCAAAGTGCAAGTTCCAATCTGGAGCTACTATTACAGGTGCCGTCACTAGTTTCTCTTTCAATGTGTTGAAAGACGTAAGGCACTTGTTAGTAAATGTGAAGGCGCTTTCTTTCAATAGGAGATTACATAATGGTTTTGATATCTTTGAAAAGTCCTTGATGAATCTCCTATAAAAGCCTGCGTGCCCAAGGAAACTTCTAACTCCTTTCACATTTACTGGAGGTGGCAGTTTGGAAATTACTTCGATCTTTGCTTGGTTGACCTTTATGCCTCTTTTTGAAATCTTATGACCTAGGACTATCCCTTCAGTCAACATGAAGTTGCATTTCTCCCAATTCAAAACTAGATTGGTTTCCACGCATCTTTTAAGGGCGGCATTGACTACGGTCTGGCAAGTGCACCAGTCTGTCGTCGAGTAATAATTCACACTCTAAGTGTCTAGAATGAGTTCGTATCCACAGGGATCGTGCCGAAGCTTCACTAGCGTTATTTAAGTTCGTATAGTTTGCATTCGCTTTGGGTTTTGGAAAAAGGTTTTATAAAAAGAAGCGTAATGCTTGCATAAATAAATAAATAACTAAATAATAGATTCAGAAACATAGAGGATAGGTATGGTGGTTGGACTCCCTCCCTTCTTCATATTTGGCATGAACGGTGTATAACATAGTTACTCAGATTATTGTTCGGCGGTGACTTTTCCTTCATTGTAGTAACACCTTACTGTTACACTATGTATATTAAAGTTTCCCTACGTTAATGACTAAGGTACCTACGAGAGCCTAACCTCGAGTGTCACATACCCTAATTACTAATTGAGTTGTTTATTACACATGCATTATTACCTTCACCCATCCAATGCCTCTAGATCCTAGTATCGGGCTGTTCATCTTCTAAGTGCTCAGATCACACCTAGTGCATGATTCCTCCTCTAACCGCTCAGTTCGCGACTAGTTCAGGACGTTACCGTCTCTATACACCTAGCGTTATTTACTACTAGTTCCGGACCACATCAGGTTAATACCCAACATCAATTCTATTAGCGTTCCCGCATACCCGGCCAGATTACGAGATACGTCGTGTAAGTGCAAGAAAGTAAATAACAAACATAATACTGAATAACGATTTATTATAACTTGGGACTCAATCACAGACTCCAAATATTCATAGGGGAGTTCATCTTCTCCACCACAACCTAAGGCATCTATTACAAAAGACTGCATATTTAAATTACAAAAAAAGAATTATAACCTAAATATAAAAGCCTAAAGAAAACATACCTTGCTGAGTTAGTTTTCCCTGAAGGGGAGAAAACTATGCTCAATAGAGCTCCTCTGAACCTCTCCTTATAGTAGAGAATGTTCTACTATTTCTGAATGAATAAAACAATGAAAGGGAGGCTCTATTTATAGTTTTCGTAACGGGCCTCAGCAAGGCATCGTACTGTGATAGATCCATCGCAGTACGATGTGAAGATTCAGTTCAATTTTATAACTGATCCTGTGCATTTCATCAGCTTGGTCGCCAAGTTAAGTCATCGTGCTGCGATGGCACACATCGTGCTGCGATGAACATATTTTCTTCAGATTTATTCTTCTGTTTTCTTGGCAAACAAGCAGTTTCCATCGTGGCACGATGGAAGTCATCGTGTTGCGATGGAAAGCTCAATTTCTTCACTTTTTGGGCTTTTTCTTGTCTTTTGGCATCTTGGACCTTGTCTTGATGTTTTTTCTTGCTTTTGTAGGTTTTCCTTCGTATTTGGGCCTGTCTTGGTCATTTTACTACTAATAATAATACTAAAAATACCATAGAAATTCCTGTCATCAGGCATCAAGGTTATTCAGGCAATCGTCGAAACTTTTACCAAACACCGAGAAATCATCCATGAATACCTCCATAGATTTTTCTATCATATCGGAGAAGATGGCAAACATGCATCTTTGAAAGGTTGCAGGTGCGTTGCACAAACCAAAAGGCATTCTCCTATAGGCATAGACTCCATATGGACAAGTGAAGGCTGTTTTCTCCTGGTCTGCCGGATCCACTGCAATCTGGTTGTATCCTGAGTATCCATCGAGGAAACAGTAGTAAGCTTGTCCTGCCAGTCTCTCCAACATTTGGTCCATGAAGGGCAGTGGGAAGTGATCTTTCCTGGTGGCTTGGTTCAGTCTCCGGTAGTCGATACACATTCGCCATCCCGTCACATTCCGAGTGGGGATGAGTTCATTTTTTTCATTTTTCATGACGGTGATGCCTCCTTTCTTCGGTACCATATGTATTGGGCTTACCCACGGGCTATCAAAAATGGGGTATATCATTCCTGCCGCCAGGAGTTTTTGTACTTCCTTCTTTACCACCTCACTCATGGCTGGATTCAACCTCCTTTGTGGTTGTACCACAGGCTTGTACTCTTCTTCCATCTTGATTTTGTGCATGCAGTAGGCTGGCCTTATTCCTTTTAGGTCGTCAATGCTCCATCTTATTGCTTCTTTGTTTTTCCTGAGTATTGCAATGAGTTTTTCCTCGTTTTCTGGGGGTTAAGGCATTGCTTAGAATCGCTGGTTTAGTTTCTCCTTCCCCAAGGAAAACATATTTGAGGTGCCCTGGCAGCTCCTTTAGTTCCAAGGGCTTTGGTTTCTCTTCTATACTTACCCCTAAAGGTTCGTATTTTTGCGGGAATCTTACCCCCATGTTCATTTCTAGCCATCGGACGTTCAGCTTTGTTTCTTCATCCATATCTTCCCTTTCTTCTTCCATAGATTGGATAATCGCCCTTTCAATTCCAGGTGCTGCCTTCTCTAATTCTTCCTCTACTAGTGTTTCCACCACGTCAACTTGGTAACATTCACTATTTTCTTTCTTTTGATTCATCATGTTCTTGACGTTGAACGTTACCTCATTTCCGTCTACCCGGAAGGTTACGTCACATGTAGCCATGTCTATAATTGCTTTCCCTGTTGTTAGGAAGGGTCTTCCTAGCAGAATGGGCGCATCTGGATCGGCTTCGACGTCCATGATGACGAAATCGGCTGGGAACAGCTTGTCATCTACTGTGACAAGTACATCTTCCAAGATTCCGTAAGGATGAAGTTTTGTCCGATCTGCTAGAATAAGGGTCATTCTAGTGGGTTTCACCTCTCCACAGTTGAGCTTTTTCAATATTGATAAAGGCATGAGGTTAACACTAGCTCCTAAATCTAGAAGTGCTCTACCAATCTCTACCCCTCCAATTGTGC
Source organism: Trifolium repens (assembly GCA_030408175.1). Lineage (NCBI taxonomy): Eukaryota > Viridiplantae > Streptophyta > Magnoliopsida > Fabales > Fabaceae > Trifolium > Trifolium repens. The sequence goes on along the minus strand of CP125845.1, from coordinate 29,943,593 downwards.
AAGGTATTGTGAAGCTCCCAGGATCTTTGCATTCAGTGGTGAGCATAATTGCTTCCTCATCTTTAAATTTGATTTTACATGCCACAAGATTTTTTACATACTTCTGGAATGGGGGTGATATTTGGATCATGTCATTGAATGGTACATGGATCTCCATTTGTTTGACTAGTTGCCCCATTTTCTTGAGTTGCTCTGTTTGCTTCTCCTTCTTATTATCTTTGTTGGGGTATGGTATGTGACTCTCTTGGTTCTTAGGTTTAGGGGGTGGTTTATCACTTCCGAACACTGTCTTTGGCTTCTCTAGACTTGGTTCGGTTATTGTTGGCACATCGGTTGTGTCGCTTTCCTCAATTTCCGTTTCCTTTTCCGGGTCCACCATGTCTTGGCTGGTTGGTTCTGTATCAGGAGGTTGGGTGTCTGGCATTTGGGAGTCAGGTAACTGAGAGTCGAGTACCTCCTAGCGTGCTGCCTTTTTACCATTTTTGGTTGGTTCTACCGGCTTCAGTTGTCTGCTTCTTAAAGTTATTGCTTGCAGTTCCCCGATGTCTTCTACCTTTTTAGTCCAAGTCTGCATCTGAATTCCTAGCTTTTCATTGGATTCCTTAATCTGATCTCCGAAGCCTTGCATGAATTCTTTGAGTGTCTTGTTCTCCTCCTGCAGCTTTTCTACTTCGGACTGTGAAGCTTCTAGTTGTCCCTTCAGGGCTTCCTCGTCATCTTTGTCTTCCTCCTTGTTGTACTCATTTCGACACATCGTCTCAATCAATTGCTCCACCTCTGTTGGGGTTTTGCTTCTGATTGATCCTCCCGCGGATGCAACGAGTAGCATTCTCTGCTTAGTCTTCATACTATTGACAAAGATGTGCATTAGTTCTGCTGCACAGATCATATGATTTGGGCATCTTCTCTTATAGAGCTTGAATCTCTCCAAACTCTGGTGTAGTGATTCCTTCTTCTCTTGCTGGAATTCAGTGATTTCCCTCTTACGTTCCTTGTGTTGTTCTTCAGTGAAGAAGCGGTCCAGGAACATGTCTTCTAGTTCCCTCCAAGTTCCAATTGTTCCACTTGGTAGGCAGACTAGCCAATCTTTTGCAGTCTTCCCAAGCGAAAACTTGAATAGATGTAACTTCACTTGGTCTTCAGTGACTCCATCTGGGATTGGTTGGGACTCACACACCTCATAGAATTCCTGGAGATGTTCCAACGGATCTTCATCTCTCCTTCCATTGAATGCACTTTCTTTCAGCTCCCTTCGTACACTGGATTTGGGGTTTACCTGTATTGGATTTGCTAGCACATTCCCTTGGATAATTCCCTCCCGGTTGCTTGGCCGGAAATACTCACACATTAGCTTTTTGTCGTCCATGTTTCTTGCAAAACAAAATAATACCTTAGTAGTACTGTTTGGTTTATAAAATGTGTGTTATTGTTTTTATAGTTGTTAGCTACAATGATTCCCAGGTAGGGGGGTGGATCACAAAGATCGCTTAAATACCAAGCCTTTGCCTTAGCCAGAACCTTTGTAGGGCACAACAGTAAAAACAAAGTTTTAAACAGAAAATAAAAACAAAAATAAAAATTCCTAAAATTAGCCTAACAACTTCGTCTACATCGTCCCCGGCAACGGCGCCAAAAACTTGACTACGGTCTGGCAAGTGTACCAGTCTGTCGTCTAGTAATAATCTGCACCCTAGTTAGGATGGGTTCGTATCCACAGGGACAACGCCTAGGTTACCAAGCTTATCTTAGGAGTTGTTGAGATTGCCTCCGCTTTGGTTCAAAGGTTGGTTTGTTTTTAAGAAAATAAAGTGGATTGAGTTCAGATGAGAGAAGGTAGGTTAGGTGCCTCAAATCCCTCCCTAGTCATGTTGGGTAGTTGGTGCTATATCGTTGCCTATTTCCTTTTAACTATTGGTGAACAACTATAAATAGTAATAACCGCGTACGATAATTACCCTAATTACGAGTATAAAGAACCTTAATTAATATATAGGGAACTCGTGTTAGACACGTTGTCACGTCCCTATGCTTGTGATTAGACTCTAAATATGTAGTCAATTAACCATGGTTTCATTAGTTCTTTAACCCTTAACCACTAGTGTGACTAAACTATCGTCTATTGATCGGGGTTAGCTGCCGATTTTGAGGCACAATACTAGGTATCACTAACCCTAAGAGCGTTCCCTAATTGTGGCCACCAATCAAGTTACGTAATTAAAACATAGACAATAGAATAATAAAACTGAATAGACAATTATATAAACTTAGTACCAAATTACATGTTTACAACATTCCTAAGGGAGTTCATCTCCTCACCTAACCCAGAGGGCGTTTAGCTACTAAAATGCATAATTAAATTACAAGAATATAAAAATGCATAAAAGAAAACCTAACCTTAGAGCTCCTCTTCCTTTTCCTTTAGAGAGTAGTATTGATCTTTGTTCTGAATGAATATTATGAGGAAAAGGGAGCTCTATTTATAGTTTTCGTAATGGGCTGCAGAATTCCATCGTGCTGCGATGGGCCTATCGTGCTGCGATAGGAGGATTCAGTTCAAAATTATAATTGATCATGTGTGTTTCATCAGCTTGATCACCAAGAAATGCCATCTTGCTGCGATGGAGGTCATCGTGGCACGATGAACAGATTTATTTCCAAAATAGAACTTGAACTGTCTTGGCCAACAAGCATATCCCATCGTGCTACGATGGGAGTCATCGTGGTACGATGAACGCGCCCCTTTTTGCCCATTTTTGGCTTCTTTTAGCTTTTTCTTGAATTTCTTGACTTCTTGTGCAAGTAACTTCGTTTTTCTGGGAATTTGTCTTGTAATTGATCTAAAGTGCTGTAATTTATTACTAAAACTATATTAAAAATGCAGTACGAATTCCTGTCATCAGTATGTTATATTTTATCCCTCTTATTTGACTCATGTTTTGCTAGTTTTTTCGGGTTTGTGTAGCCTCTTATTTATTTGAGCCTTAATTATATTGGAAACAGGGTTGTACTCTTTCTTGTTGTTTCTTGTTTAAAAATTCTCTCCAAAATTAAATATTGGAAATAGGGTTTAAAAAATACTGTATTCGAAACTTGGGTTGATAAAATTCCCTCCAAAATTTTACACAGGCTCTCTAACATTCCTAGAGTCGCCACTGCTTATAATCATCCATTTAAACTCCCGATTCTCACAACTAATTGTAGGCTTCTACGGTTCTAACTTATTCCTCCCAAAAGGAACTATTATTAACAATTGTCTACACACATGTCACATACAAGGGTAGACTACGAAATACAACATATAACACCTAAGCATTTATTAACATCAATAGATAATCATAATATTGAAGCAGCATGAATGAATAAACATGTAAAGCATTTACGCATGACTATACAAAGCATATCACATCGTCTCGTATAAACGTTTAACTAGCATACATTGTCTCTAAACTTTAAAAGTTAAGAATCAAATTAAAACAACAAGGATAGCTATTTCATAACAACAAATCCTAAGAACCCAACATAGCATATATCTTCCAAGAATTGAGGATCACATCAAAAGCAAAAAAAGACACATTTATCATGATAGCAAATTCATATTAGTTCACAATTCACATTTGTATAAGCATATCATGCAAGATAATAATCAACTTAGCATGACAATTAACATGGTAAAATAAAATAGTCAAAACATGTGCAATGCATTTACCAAATCTATCATAGGCAAAATAGCATAGTCATATAACTCACAAATAGTGAAAAGAACAAAGCAAGTCAATTTCATGGTCATAATCTAGTGCATGTTACAACTAACATATCCTAGAATCCACATAACTTTATTACCAATTCTTACTCTATAACTTTCACAACAAAATTGGTTTAACATACTCAAAAGAAAATAATTTAGATTCCAACAAGATTCACATAATCTAGAATTAATACTAGTTCCAAAATTATCTCATGTTATAAAGAGCTACACAAAGATATACACAAGGACATGCATAATAATACACATAAACTCTATTACAAATAGTAACATTAAACTATCAATTCAATTATCATATCTAAGTCATATTGAATCTAGGTTGCACAAAACGAATTTCATTATCATATACAAGTTCAAATAACAAAAGCATTACTATCATTTAATCTACTCGCAATAAAATATCAAACAAGCAATAAATCTCATATTCAATCAACTAGAGCAAAATATCGTTTATCATCAATCAACAAGATATAATTGCATCATGTTAGAATCATACAAATTACAAAGTCACTAATTCTAGTTCAGTAAAACACAAGGGTCATAATCTTAAGCATACAAAGCATAATAATAAACATGAATTAACTTTCAAACATGTGAAATCACATAATCATCGCATTTTTCTCATAAGACTCATGGCAATTAAGTATTAACAAATTAGCACTTAAATCTTCATCATTTTAGCATTCAAACATGAAGTAAAAATTATAGATGCTAAGGTCATTGCCAATTAAACACAAGTTCCAAGAATCAAGTAGAATAACATGTTAACAAGGATCTAGCAACAAAATTCACGAACTTAATCTCATACATAATCAATAAGTCATTTGCAATACATATAATTCACCAATACATTTTCATGTCAAAGTATTCAAGTAATCTCATTATTTCATTCATATATATAAGTTCGCAATTAATTCCATGAATACAAGCATATCATCATTTTCATATTTCAATAATACTATACAATCAAGCATCATGAGTAAATCATCACAATATACATTTACGACATATGCATAAACATTCACACTTAATTCATATAACATAGATTTTCATTAACAACGAAATCTATACTCATATACGAACATAATCATTTTAAATAGAGTAATAACAAGAAGACATTATCATTTAAGTCATTATCTTGAAATCAAAACAACAATCATATTCTCAAGTTTTGAAGAATAAGCACAATTAGTGACAATAATAATATTTACTCATTTCATTAATTGAAAACATCAATAACAACAAATATCATCATTAATTCACATTTCAAAATAACATCACATTCTTATCAAGTGTAAACCAACACATCATTTAAATCAATTTAGTAAAACTTCACATTTGATAAGAACAACGAGAAAATACAACAAGATTCACACACATTGCAAAATGGTGAAATGGTGGTTGATGTGCAAGTGTAACTTCACTAATTAAATCACAAGAGACACAACAATCACACAAGACACCATGCTCACTTAGTCTGACCGCACATACTTGCTCTGATCGACACACATAACCCACACAGTCCGAAGACAGCGGGGCTCTGATACCAAATTGTAACACTCAAACCCTTTATTTACTATTTCTACCTTTATAAAAATCTTCTTCAAAGTACGCAACAAAATTAAAAGTTGAATTGTAGAAATATTGGTTCAAGTTTTACATTATTTCAAAAACACTACTAATAACTTAATGGGTCATGTTAACTTGTGCCCTAAAGGCACATGTTGAGATACCTAAAAATAGAAATATAGCATTTAATGATACAAAGAATTTAATGCTTAAAAAATTGAATACACCACAATGTCAATAATATTTTTCCACATTTATCTTCTTAACATGTGCCTTAAGGGCACATGTTAACATTCTCCTAACTTAATTAGTAATATGACATCTATACAAAGTTATAAATTACATACACCTTTAATTAAAATAATAACAACGACTCTAAACATAAAAGGTAAACCCTTTCCCATGTCCTAATCAGAGCGAAGCATCACCGACAATTCGACCATAGTCAAAACCTGAGAACCTGGACCCCTAAAGGTCCAGCAAGTACACAAAACAGAGAGTTAGTATGGAATCCCAAAATAAATTTAAGTATATCGAATACTATACTAACATTTGCACCATAAAGATGCAAGATTATACAATTAAGATACATCTATAACTCATAAATCAAGTATCTTGTAAATCATATAATCCACGTATCATCAAGTTATTCACAATTGATATACAAATAGAAATCATGTATCATCAATATCAATTAGTCATAATTAATACACAAATAGCAATTAATGCACAACAATAGTAACAATTACCAAGTATCAATTAGGAATGCACAAGTTCCTAATGCAACTAATACCAACATCAATGTTATGTCACCTGAGACACAACTAAATGCATGTGGTACCCGCATCAAATTTTAGGATAGAATTATATCCCATTCGCATCAAACTCAGTTTTAAGTCATGGGGGACTCACCTCAAATTGACTCATGAATGCATGAATGTACATTTACCACTTATGATGATACTCTTCACATCTACTCATGAATATTAAGATATCTCAACTTAATATTCCTTCTCAAATTCTCATCAAATCATCTCAACACATCATCATTATAGGTATACGTACAAGCACACATATCACATAGCAATAATCATATTATCATAAATCATAATCTCATCTCAACATACTTAATCATCATAGTTAAACAACATATACAATATCACAACTTAATTCATAAGACTCAATTTATAGTCAAATACACAATCATATAATCATAAGATCATAATTCAATCATTGTATAAGCATATATCTCATTTATTCAACAAAATCACATTTTTCAGCACTGATAAGCTCGTCGGGCGAGCTCGGGGCGAGCTCAAAGCAAGCAGTTCTAGTAAGCATCAGAACTAACTCGCCCTGGAAAGCTGCTACTCGCTGTAGCGAGTTCATCATGACAGGAAACCCCTGTCCTCGGGGTTTTGGTGTAAAGCCCACAAATCTCGAAATTCCAACATATCAATTCATAAAGGTGATAACTTTAGACATATATAAGCATAATAAGTATGGAAGTACAACTTATAATAAGTATTAACAACATTTCATGCTAGAAATTATCAATCTTATCATTATATATAAAAACCCATTCTTCTCATCAACAACACAATTAATTCATAAATTAGTTATTTTACTCATATCAATTTATCTATTAAACATGAGTAGACATTTAGATTTCATTCAATCAACATCAAACCGCATAGATAAACATATTCCCAATTATTTCTCCAAAAAACCCAAAAGAAAAGAGTGAGAGAGGATTGGGATGGAGAGAGATAGACTTTCTCCCCCTCTCTTGATCACTCTAGGATACACATACTACTCTCATACCATAAATTGATGGAATTTTTAATCATTCTCTTCAATCTCTTAATCTAACATGACTTTTCTCTATTTGTTTTTCATCTCCTTCTCTAACCCATTTCTCTTCATTTTCTACTCTTCCTCGCTCTATCTCTCTTTCTCATATTTTGTGACAAATGAATTCCCAACCCTACTCCTCATAAAACCATTTCTTTATATACTCCCCAACTTATGTTAGATGGAATTCCTCAAATACCCTTAATTTTACTACAAATTCCACTCACAATCTTATCCTTACTTACTACTACTTTCGCACTATTTACACAATTGCCATTAATTTTCCTCCAAGGTACTATTTTCTTTTAGCTAATGACAAAAATGTCATTCTTATCTTTACACAACCCATTAACTTATACTAATTACTATATTACCCTTATTTCTACTACCAACTCTTATCCATTCTAATTAAGCCCAATACTCATAAAAACTCATTTACTAACAAACACAAAAGTAACAACTAATTATTATATTCAAAACATACCAATCAACATGCTCAATTAATTAAAGCACATCAATTAATAAAATATAATAAAGTATAAAATTTGGGGTGTTACAACAAGTGTGCATATATTTTTTGAAGAAGCAAGTGTGCATATATTAAAAGTTCTATTGCTGATTGAGATATGGTCACATGCTTTAGGTTGTGAATTTGGATATTATAACAGCAACTATGGGACATATGCATTGGCCACACAAGGAACGTTATGCACTGGAAATGCAAGAGATATAAAGATCACCAAGTATGTCAGTGTCATATGTGATATTTAACCATTTATCAGTATTGTGTTGGGTTTCCCAGTATTTTGTGTTAAAGAAAAGGAGAAATATGAATATTGAAATTAAGAATTTATTCTTCCAGGAATTACTTTTTAATATTTTCAATCATTATACCTTTTTTTTTCAAGATAAATTGAGAGTATCTAGACATTAAGGATTGAGTAGATATTCCAACTAAGGGCCCGTTTGGATTCGACTTATTTTTGAGCTTATGAAAATAGCTTATGCAAATAAATAAAGTTTTAGATTAATTCATAAGTTTTTATCGACAAAAATTGTATTTTTATAAGTTGTTTTATCACAAATTATCTTGAAAAGTTTATAATAATACATAAAAACTTATTTATTTGCATAAGCTGTTTCATATAAGCTTAAAAATAAGCCAATCCAAATGAGCCCTAAGTTGGTACATCTAAACACTCCTATCCCATCCCATACTTATATCTCATAATATAAATAAAAATAGAAAAGAAATATGTACATGGGAGCTAGATCTTACCGCAACCAAATTAAAAGTACCAATAATCATCCCTAGAAAGAAAATTCGCAAAGAACTCTAACTTCTAGCTTATGGTGCGTCAATCCCTCCCATTTTATAGGGATATCTTAGATGTGACATCCTTAGCTTCTAGCTTATGGTGAACTGTGCTAACTTCCATCGCTTTAGCCTTAGCTACATATTCTTTCTTAATCACTTGTTTGCAGCATCAGATTTCTTCCTTTATCCTCCCTAATGCTTTCTTTTTGTGGGTGCAACCACTTACAAACCGCAATATTATGACCAATAACCTTGCAATGAGAACAAAATTTAGGTAATCTTTCATAAACAATTCCTAAATTAAACGTATATCCTTCACACTCTATTTTTTGTGGATTCATCTAGAGAAAGAGGTGTACTAATTGCACTTGTGATCTCAAAAAGTGTGCGCTGACGCCAGCATTCCCGAGGCAATTTCATAAGGTGAATCCATATTTGTTCATGAGCTTGGCGTTGTGTGAACGAATTAAAATCAGTAGTCCATTTCGACAACCGCAAAACTCCAGACTTCAAGTTCATCGTACCCATTGACCATACTATATGCATGTTCTCAAAAGACTCAAATTGAAACTCATAAAACTCTTTGCCAAGTGATATCTTCCACCGACCTGATGTCTTCCAAAGGGGATTACATTTGTTAATCAAGTCATGTGTTGTTATTGGTGTGTCGCCTTTGTTCAACACCAAACGTCCATGAAGGTTCTTCTTACAATCCGCCAGACCTTTTTCGTACTTCTCCTGAGTTATTTTGATGATAGTGCATCCCCCTTTATGTGCCTAATGATATACCGCCCACAACGGATAAGTGATCTTCACTAGGAGATATTTGTGACTCATTCCATTCACATGGAGGAACCCACATAAACGGTTATGCATGTATTCCTTCTACAAATATGCATGAGCACTCACCCTCAAAGTATACACAATTCAACCAATTTATACTCTATTTCCTCGAGCTGTCACTGACTTGAGCATTTAAATGTTAACGTTTTTGCAAGTATCTTTCTTCTATGGCACTTTAACCTCAAATCACCATCACCAGTACAATCAGACACTGTCAGATTCATCTGAGGATCATTATATTCTGAACGCACGGTTCAAATTTATAAATTATTCTAATAAATAAAGATATAAATATATATATATATAACACTTGTAAGTCCCTATGTTTTTGTCAGACTTCGATTTTTTATTCCTACTTGTGGAAAAAAAAACTCAGTTGAAAGGAAAAAAATCGATCATATTTACCTTATAGATTCTCCATCAAGAATTAGTAGTGATGGAAAAAAAATTATACCAAATAACAAAAAATGTTTGAAACATATTTAAAGTATTTAAGGCGGGGAGGAGAAAGTAAATTGGTTACAAATGTGTCTTTCATGCATGTCCCATATGGATTATGGCATAGGGTCCTATAAAAACGGGGATCTAAAAAAATAAGATAGTAATATTAGTAAATGAGGGGTATAAAACGAAGACAATTCTTAAAATATTATTTAAAATTTAAATCGATGTTATTTGTAAGGTGGTATTTGTATTCTTTTTACCAAAGTATCTTTTTAAAACTTATTAATCAAAGGTTATTCAAATTAAAAAAAAAAAATCACAACTTGTAAGCAATAAAAAATACCAATAGAAAACATAAAAATATATTCCTTTTTGTCCAAAGTAATATCTGAAAATTAATATAGCAAGTTGCAAGAAACAGACCAATAAAAGACCATAGAGTACCCACTGCCGAATCACTTCAACAAGGCCACACTCCCCAAGACAAATAGAAACAGGAAGAATCCCACAACAGCCATACAATATAGTAGAATATGCCAAACCCATTTTCTCTTTCTCATTCTAATAATCTATCCATTCATCCAAACATGTACACCAAAATCCACCAATTAATTTGGCTAATCACCTACATAACCTAACATTATCTTCTCCTTTTTTCCAAATTCTTAATCATCATAATCACATCATAATATATTATTCCTAGTCCCTCCTACTTATATTATATTATCCTCTCTACTTAATTAAATAATATATATTTTTTATTTCTTTTTTTTCCTTGGGTATATTTCCAACTTTGCCCTCAATTTACAAACCCAAGTGATCAAAACTCAACCAAACTATATATTCAGGCAACACTGATAATGCTATCCCCACCCCCACCACTATAATTCCCTGCAGACAAAGAATTAAAAGTCGACGACGAAGCCGATGGTGACGAATGGCCGCTAGTTTCTGGTGAATGATCGTTCGATGGAGGTGAAGAATGCAGCTTCAATGACAATGGGAAAGGCTCAATGGAAGAAGATGCCTTGTCTCTCAAGTTCAAATTAGCCATCTTAGAAGAAGGAGGCAACATTGGTGTTGGTCTAATTGGCTTGGCTGTTCTTTCACCACTCATTACCGGCAATGCTACCGGACCAAGACCAATCGGGAAAGGGGTCCCGGGGATGCCGCCATAGTGTGAGGATGGATATGCGGTGGGGGTAGGTGGAGGTAGAGGCACCACGGTTTCTTGCTGAAATTGTTCATCATCAATCATAGTTGAAGATTCCATCACCTAAAATAAATAATCAAAATAAATTTAGATCAATTTTTCCCTTTTCGAGTTGAAATTACATCTATTCTTTTTTGTTGTTGACAAAATTAAATTTATTCTTAAAATTACATCAACAATAATTTTATTAATTATATAAAAAAAACATATAGAGAACAAAATATATATAGTAAACAAAAATAGAACTGTTATGAAAACAAAGAACAACATATAGAATAATTGTTACTTTCCTCCTCATGTATTGATCAAATCACATTATTACAGTACTTTTTTTAGTAAATTTTTTTTTTCTTTCTGTAGTACATCTTAACTTATTAGATGCAATACTATTTGGAAAATTATTTCTTCTACACCAACATTTAGCTCTTTACCCCTACAAATTATTTTATTTTCCAATTTTACCCTTACTTCACCCAACAAAATATTTTTGGTACGTAAAAGTTTTTTTGGTATTGAATAAAGTTTTCTAAAACTTAAGTTTTCCGGTAACCAGATCTGAAATGAATCTCAAATCGAAAAATCTTGAAAATGTTTTCTGAAAATCCAATTCATTTCAATTATGAATTGAACCTCTCAACCGCCAAACTCATTGCCCCTCACCCCTAGGGAACTAAAACCAGCCACCCCTTTTCAAACAAATGCATAAAGTTCCAACTTTGATCCCTACCCAGATTTTTATTTATGCTTAGTTTAATATATCATAATCATATGGTTAACGGGTTTTTGATTACAAGAGTGTTGATGAGGAAGAAAAACAGAAAAGCATAGTGAAAACACGAGTGATATTAGAATTTAATTTTTATGTTGATGCTTCAATCAAATGGAAAGGAGGTAGCACTTTTGTCAGTAAACGAAAATCAATTTTCAAACACACCACTGAAGTGTTGAATTTGAGAACATAAAACAAATCATCCACAGCAAAAAAGCGTTCCGGTTTGTAAAAAGTGTTTTAGATATTTTTTCGTTAATACCGGAACACTTTTAAAAGTGTTCCGGTTTGTAAAAATGTACAGAATTTTTTATTGATACCGGAACACTTCAAAAAGTGTTCCGGTTTGTAAAAGTGTAAATTTTTTTATTGATACCGGAACACTTTTAAAAGTGTTCCGGTTTGTAAAAGTGTTACAGATTTCTTTTATTAATACCGGAACACTTTTAAAAGTGTTCCGATTTGTAAAAGAGTTCCAGAATTTTTTTATTGATACTGGAACAGTTATAAAAATGTTCCGATTTGTAATTTGTGTCCAAAATATACTTTGTTGATATCGGAACACTTTGTAAAGTGTTCTGGTTTGTAAAAAATAGCAAAAACATCGTAAAAAGTAAAAGGTTGAAAAAAAAATGATAAAAAAAAATATAATAAATAAAGGGTAAAATGGGAATATTTAAAAAAATGTAGGGGTAAAAGGTTAATTGTAGGGGTGGGAGAAAAATTTTCCTACTATTTGAGTCAATGGAATATTTAAATGTCACATTGTGGAATTTAACGCTTTACACTAAATCCATCTTCCATCGATGAAATTATTTTTTATCAATATAAAATGGAAAATGATAACCAGTGTCCACCTTTTGGACGTTAGTTAAGAACTTAACATAGTAAAATAGTTTTATTATTCAGGTAGTCTATATTCTTAAAATATATAAGATGCTTTTTTTTTCAATAAAATATTAACATTTTTTGGTTTTCTTAACTAGGAAGTTAGCATGACTCATATAAAAAAGTCTTTATACTTTTAAAAAAATAAAATCGATATCAATTACCATATGTGATTCAAAAATAATTATAAATAAAATTAATTATTTTTAAAATATTTTACATAAACAATATATAGAAATCAAATCTAATTTTTATACCAATCGTTAGTTGGTTCAGTGGTGATTGGCGCTGAACTTGGTAGGGAGGACCACGGTTCGATCCCCCGCAACTGCGATCGGGAGGGGGCTGGAACCACTTGATGCCAGAACTGACCCCCGAACCAGATTAAACTGGTGGTGAAAACCAAAAAAAAAAATCTAATTTTTATATAATAATAAAATATAATTTAATAATTGTTTAAAAATTATATTATTATGGTAAAAAAAGTGAAATTATAGAGAAAACAGAGTAATTTATTATTTTTGTTACTATTACGTTGGAAAAAAAAGGAATATAATTTTCTTACAAATAAAAAAAAAATTACCGTATCAGTGGTGATATCAAAGAGACTAGATCTCCGGCGGCGACGGTTCTGGTTATGACGGCGGAGAAAATACTTCTGAGCATGACTTACAACCTGAGTTGGTGTACGAGTTTTGACAAAGTTTCTAGAAATTCCTCTCCAATCACCTTTACCAACCTGTTGCAACCCCAACAGGAACAACTTGTGTTCTTCCTCTGTCCAAGGAACACCTTCATTAACCAAAATAAAAACAAAAAACATTAATTAACTGTCTTTTATTTACTAAAATTAATTAAATATCAAAGAATAAGAAGAAATCCGAGTTTAACTCTACTAAAATAATTATTGATCAAATTTAATTTACTAGTATTCCTAGAATTTTAAATAACAGCAGTTGTGTTATGATTTTTATAATTTCATCTGTTATAAATGTTGCATTACATATTTTAGTCATTGCACTCTGAATTGATAATAATGATGCACAAATCTTATTAAAACCGTGCATACTATCTTATAATGATGTATAATAACTTAAATAAAATATTTTTTCGTTATTATAAAATATTTAAAGTAAATATAATAATAAAAATTTTAATAGTGATTTGGTAGCTACCATCAACAATATATTGGTAATGGTATATCTTAGAGTTTAGTTGGATACCAATGCACTATATGTAAAATTCCATCTCATGTCGTATTATATTTTAAAAATAAATTAAAAATTTGAATGAATTTTAACCACTGGCTTAGTATATTGTATCCAACAAAACTCTAACAGTACTAAATAATTTACTTAAAATATAATTTAACAAAGATAATATATTTTAGTGATTGAAAAGAAATGAACTAATAATAATTCACATCATAACAGCAGAATAGTCTAACTTATAATCGAATTTTGAAGAATTAGATAAAATAATAAATTTTCTCAAAAAAGATAAAATAATAAATAAATTCAGAATTTCATGTAATTATATAACAAACAACAATAAATAAATAATTTTTTTTTTTTTTTGTTAATAATTTGACAATAAAAAATTCACCAAGAAAAATAAAAATTGATAAACTCATCTCTACACTTTCTTTCTAGGTTCTTCTAGCAACCATGGATTCACACACGCCAAAAATCCCACCCCTAAAGTTTCAATTTTTTTCTCTAAACTACCAAAAAGTAAGAACTAAAAGTGATAGTTAAAATTAAAACTAATTGTTTTATTAATTATAACTACTAACCTCGTTTGCGTTCGCGGGATCGGCCGGAAGCATGAACAACGTCATCGGAGACATAACCGGCATCGGCGGATGTTGAATCTTGAGGCGGCTGTTGTTGGTATTGAGAGAGGTTAGTCATGCTGGCACTTTTTCTAAAAGGATTATTGTGGATGGTGTTCGTAGTGGTGGTGGTGGTGGTTGTGGCGGCTGCGGTGTTGGTGGTGGTTCCAGCGGTGAGTTTAACGCCGAAAATCATGATGCTGTTTTCTCCTCCACCGCCTCCTCCTCCGTCGTTGCATGTTCGAGAGTTGTGGCCGTTGTTGCCGCAGTGTGAGCACGTGCGAGATAGAGACATATTCTTGCGCTTTCACAAACTTGTTTACTCAGGTATAAAAAATAATAATAATGCTCTCAATCAATCCATGTATAAGGAACATAATCTAGAGAGAGACTATATATTTATATGTGAGGCAAAAGAAAGAGAAAGGGGTGGATTGGTGTATTTCTCTCTCTAATCTTTCATTATAGAAAGAGAAAGATTGTTTGGGTGATTTGGGTTGATTGGAAGATTTTATTTCATTTTAGAAAAAAATAATGTGGCAGATTTTATTATTATATTTTGATAAGATTTTAAATTGGAATTTGAATTTGGTGTGGTAATACTTATGATTCCCATGCATCTGATATCAAATCAACGAATGAGACTAATTATTACAAAATTATATGTAATTTTGCAATAATAGATTTGAGTCCTTTAAATTGACCAATGGGGTGTTGACGTGTTGTGGTTAAATAGTGTTGATGAGATTGTAATTACAATTGCGTTGAACTCGTGTTGGGATACTAGTTAAACATGCGATTATGGTTACAGTTGTGTTGGGTTCACGTTGTTGTACCATGATTAAACAGGTTGGCATGACTATAATTATAGTTGTGTTGAGCTCACACATAAGTTTATTGTGGTTAATCATGTGACTATAGTTATTTTCGCGTGGATCGCTGATCTATTATGGTTAAACGAGGTGGTATGACTATAATTATGATTGTGTAGAATTTATAGTATTGTGATTAAACAATAAATATTGTCCTAATTTCAACAAGATGCAGAGGTCTTGATCTCGTGACCACCATAATCATTTGTGTTACTGGGGATCAATTTAACAGTAAATTAGACAAAAGAAACTCAATTTTCATAATTTTGAAATTATGATTAGATACATAAACCTTGATCTCGTGACCACAGTTTGCAACATATTATTAAAAATTAAGGGCTTAAATGCACTTTTGGTCCCCCTATTTTGATATTTTTAAATTTTTGATCCCCCTATTTTAAAACTTAACTTTTTGTTCCCCCTATTTTAAAAGTCAATATTTTTTTATGGTCCCCCTCTCATTTTAATGATGTGGCATCTCAATTGATGATGTTGCATTGACATAGCAAAGTTGACTAAGAAATGTTATTTTTCATATCATTAGTTTATTTTATGTAATTTAATATAATGATTAATTAATAAAATTAATATAAAAAAATTAATTTTTTTTAATAAAAATCCTACAAAATGAAGAACCTTAATTTCTAAAAAAATTCCCAAATCCTCTCTTCATCTTCCTCAATCCTTCACCAACAACATCATTGCATCATCATCATCACAAACACAATGCAATTGTAACTAAAGTGAAAAATAATGTTGAAGACAAAAAATTAGAAAATCCCTGAAATTACTCTTTGATGTTTCCAATTCCAATAGCTTAGAAAATTTCTTAGAGATTCTAATTCAAACTTCCGAATACAATTTTGGTCGTTTCAACCTTGCTTCCAAAGAAATTCTGCCTGAAATTCTCAATATACTTCAATCAAAAACCCCTCTTTTAAATCATCATATTCTATCTCTATGTTTCAAGCTACTCAGAAACTTGTGTCTTGGAGAAATTCTAAACCAGAATTTGTTTCTTCAGTTTAATGGAGTAGTTATTGTTGTTTCAACTATTTTGAGGTCAAAGTCAGGGCTGTTTCTAATCTCATGTTGGTTCTTTGGGGTCTGGAGGTTTTGGCAAATGTTTCTTTGGCTGGGAAACAACATCAAAAGGTTATTTGGGAAGAGTTGTTTCCACTTGGTTTTTGGTCTCTTGCAAAACTTGGAACAAAAGAGGTTTCTCATGTTGTTGGTGAATGATAGAGGAAGATAAAAAGAGGATTTGGGAAGAAATTAGGGTTCTTCATTTTGTAGGATTTTTATAAGATTTTTTTTTATAAATTTTATTTGTTTTTATTAATTTTATTAATTAATCATTATATTAAATTACATAAAATAAATTAATGATATGGAAAATAACATTTCTTAGTCAACCTTGCTATGTCAATGCCACATCATTAAAATGAGAGGGGGACCATAAAAAAATATTGACTTTTAAAATAGGGAGACCAAAAAATTGAGTTTTAAAATAGGGGGACTAAAAGTTCAAAATTATCAAAATAGGGGGACCAAAAGTGCATTTAAGCTTTACCTTTTTTATAAAATTAAGGCCTAAATTAAGGATTTTAATATCTAGAAATTGTAACTCAACTGATAGAAATATCGAAATTGTTTAATATTGAATGCAATTTAATTAGTATTAACCCTATATAAGTTTGATGTACAATTGTATCCACTAAGAAACAAAACCAACACAATTTATTTATTCCTTAATTTTGATATTTTAAAAAGATATCAATGTAAAGTACTAATGTGCAAAAGCAAAATTTAAAATGGTCTCATTCAAAATTTACTTACTCTCTAATGACATCCATTAAAGTTTGTTTTGGGCCCAAATAAATGTTGGACCACTCTTTTTTCACAAATAAAAATATTTGATTTATTATTTTTGTTGGCCAAGATAATTTTTGGTAGAGAATTAATGTGACCAACATGAATGACAAAAGCTATACATATTTTGTAGGTTAACTTGGCTTTTGTCGTGATAGAGGATAGTGATATGCCATGAGAGATGAGACTCATATATGCCGTGATGAAAGAAGATAGTAGTGTGTATAGCACTTGAAATTATAGAGAGACAAAAAACAAATAATTATTGTCTAGATAGTGTTGTGTTTGATGGTATTGGTAGTGTTTGGTTGGAGGATAACGTTGTTCAATTAGGACCGTCCTATTTTGTGCCATATGTTTTGCCTCGGTTAGCACGAGACTAAAATATGTGTCCAATATATGTTTGTTTAGCAATTACTAATGTCCAACAATATTTATGGAATGAAATTCAAAATTGGGAAATGTAACATCCGTTCATTGGAAACGCGTATATGGTAATTGACTTTCTTGTTTTGGAATCTCTTTTTATTGACCGGATTTTTTTCTTAATAATATGTCAAAACAAGATATGTTGAAAAATGAAAAAAATATTCAGAAATATACTCTCTATTTTTTCCCCTTAAACTAAATATTAGATATCTTAGAAATCGTTAGTTGGTTCAGTGTTGATTGGCGCTGAACTTGGTAAAAAGAATCATGGTTCAATCCTCCGCAACTGCGACCAGAGGGACTGAAATCACTTGATTCCAGAACTGATCCCGAACTAAATTAAACTGGTGGTGAAAGTTAAAAAAAAAATACTAGATATCTTTTGTGGGCAATTGTAAACTCTAATTTTCGAGTTTTTGTTTTATCATAAAAATAAAAATTTCGAGTTTTTAAAACTTAAATGGATGATTAATTCTCTCTAACAATTTTAAGTTAGAAGAGATGTGTTTGATCTTTACTAAACGCTTTTGGGTTACTCTCTATCTTTAGTTATAAGTAAAAAAATTTAAATTTTTTTAACTTCAAATATGAACAAAAATCATCAAACTCAATGTTAAGAAACATGGCATCCATGAAAGAAATGAGAGAAAAGCTATAAACTCTTTGTATTGATCAAATTAAAATATTACAATATGAGAAAGTTGAATACAAATGACTATAGCAAAGCCTATATATAGGCTAACTAACTAAACTAACTAACTACTAACTAAAACAACTAATTATACCTCAATACTCAACTCTATTTTATTTTCACCGAAAGTTCAATTCTATCTCAAAATGATTTTAACTCCATTTAGGGTCCATTTGTAATAGCTTATTTTTGAGCTTATGCAAATAAATAATATTTTATATTATTTAACAAAGTATATTAAGATTTCTATTAAATAAGGTTACTCTCTAGCTTAACAAAGTATATTATTTATTTCCATAAGCTATTTTATATAAGCTTAAAAATAAATTAATCGAAACGTGCATAAATTTAAGATTTCTACCAAATAAATGATAAAATAGTATTCAATGATATTTGATTAATTCATTATACTTTGTTGTTAGAAGAATGCATGTTTAGTAGAACTAGCTATAAAGGCTGTTCTAATTAAGGTATTGGTAGGTGTGAAGTGTGGTTAGGATATGAGTAGTGTAGTCATTATATGAAATTGACGTACCTCATCAAAACTAAGAGTAGGGCAACAAAAGCCTAGCACAAATATATATGTCACGAAAGACTAAACTTAGATGATTAATAAACTTAAATTATCTCAGATTCATTGATCCTTGATGTTGAAAGTTGCCACTATGCTGGTCATATAGTTGGTGGGAAATGTCAGCGTGTGAATGAAAAATATATAGCTTTTTCTAAACCTAATAATTTGAAAATTTGATTAAAATACAATCAACCGCATATTAAATTCAAGTGATTAATACTTTTATGCCAAAAAAAAAAGTGGTTATATGTGGTTATAATAAATTAAAAATTAAGTTCCAACCAAGTTGAAACAATTTTGGATTAGTATTATTTATCTATAGCCGAACTCCAGAATATAAAAAAAAAATATTGGTGAATAATAGAATTAAGTTTAAAAACAAAATAAAAGTAAAAATGTAAATGCAAGCAAACAATACTTTTTATATTAAAAAAATAAAAAGAGTGGGATGGTGGAGAATGAAGGTGTTTATGAACCGTGAATTGAGAATATTCGATGCTCCTTTGATAAAGATTTGGTTGTCTACGTACGTTATACTATTATACTAGTAGCATTTTGAGTTTTATAAAAATCATCCAAAGTTTGGTGGAAAAAAAATATCATCCAAAGTTATGGGTATGGTCTTAATGCTTGAATATTTGGACCCCACAAATCACCTACATAGCTTTTTAGTCACCTTAGGCTTTTTATGTGGTTGTGGTAGTGACTCGTTTGTGATGGTGGGTATGTGGTTGGCACTTGGCACCTTTTTATGAGCTACTTAACTTTAACTAGTTTTGTTGACAAAGGAAAAAGCTTTAACAAGTTTTCAACTTTGATAAGGTTATCAATGGCGTTGAAAGTTTAGTGGTGTGAGTGTGATGGTGTGATTATGCGACAAAAGGTCTAATTAAATTATCTAAATTAAAGCGAGCACGTTAAATGGCTAATTGAAATGAAAATAGGACATAACAACTTAGGGCTTTTTTACTACTGCAGCACGGTTTTAAAAATTGGAATGATTGTTGTTACGAGAAGTGAAAGAGAAGAAATACAGGAAGGCAAAATTAAGGGAATAATTTGTTGGAACAAAGTGGATCTGACATAAACCTCTAAGTATTTAATTGGTTTTGATGATAACAAAGTATTAAAATTGCAATTGGTATTACTAATGATTGTTCTAGTGTGTAGAATTATGAGTTAAAATTCATTCAGATGCACTACGAACAAAAGCAGAGAAGCCAAGCTAAGAAGCTCTGAAAGCATATCGCTGATCATCAGAAGCTTAAAATTCAAGTTCTGAAGTTAGTGGCTCTAAAGACAAAAGCCAGACTCTGAGAAGCTCAGAAGCTGAAGACCCTAAGAAGCTACGACAACAGACTCTGAAGCAAAAGGAATCTGCGTCACTCAAGAACTGACAGAATCAGAATCAATGATTGAAGAACAATCTACTTAAGGACTCTGTCATATCCACAGGAAGGAATATTCGTTGGTATAACGTTAACCTTATCCATAAGTGGAGCGCATTTGAGGATTGTACAATCGTACTATTATTACTCAAAATGGTTGAGTGATATTTCAAATTGCAAGGTAGTGGAATTGGATTTCTGTACCAAAGAAGGCAATATACAGCTATCAAATTGTACGAGCAAATTCCAGCTGGCACATTATCTCTCTGCAACGGTCATTACCATTCCATTCAAGTATAAATAGAAGACTCAAATGGAAGAAATGACTACTGTTCTATCACTGCGTTTAAGACTCTGAAATATTCTGACATTACAGCTTCTATCTGTCATTTTTAGTCTTAAGGCAAATCTGTGTTGTATTTTGTAAACACCTCTGATAGTATATCAAGTGTTCATTAACATTCATTCTTATTCTTAAGTTTGTTTGAGAAGTCTCTTGTTAGTTGTAACTTGAGCATTTGAGAAGTCTCTTGTTAGTTGTAACTTGAGCATTAGAGAAGTCTCTTGCTATTGTGCTTGAGCATCTTGTAATCTTGTGAGATTTTAGTTAGAAGCCCTTGGAAGTGCATGGGGACTTGACGTACTCTCGTTTTGTGAGAGGAACCAGTATAAATTTCTGTGTCTTTCTTTCTCTCTCTCTGTCTCATTATTGTTTTGTGTTTAATCCGCTGCAAACTTAGTTTTTATTTAAGAAAAAGTTTTAACTTTTAAAACACAATTCAACCCCCCCCCTTCTTGTGTTTTTCCACCTTCAATTGGTATCAGAGCCTGGTATGTTGCCTAACTCACCTTACAGTGAAACAGTAAAAGATCCAAAGGAAAAACATGATTGACGCTGCTGGAAATGATGGAGGAAAGAAAACTGAGATTCCATTTGATTATGACACAAGCTCAAATGATAAGAAGTCTTCTGACAGGATTCCATTTTTTAATGGAAATCCTACTTCTTACCCATTCTGGAAAACAAGGATGTATAGTTATATCATAGGTATAGATGTTGATTTGTGGGATTTGGTAGAAGAAGGCGTTGTCTTTGACAACATGGATAAAGAAGGAGTGGTTAGCCATCTACATAGAAAATCTTTCACACCTTCTCAGAAGCTAGAGTACAAGAAGCATCACAATGTAAAAGGTATGATGACTAATGCGATTTCGCATGATGAGTATCTCAAGATTGTGGACAAAAGAACTGCTAAGTCTATTTGGGAGTCTATGAAATCTAAATATGAAGGAAACAAACAAGTTAGAGAGGCTAAAGCAAACCTGTTAGTTCATCAGTATGAGTTGTTCAAGATGAAGGATGGAGAGGATATTGAAGCTATGTTTTCTAGGTTTCAAGTTTTTGTCTCTGGACTTCAAGTACTGGACAAGAGTTATACTACTACTGATCATGTTAGAAAGATTCTCAGAAGCCTACCCCCAAAGTGGAGACCTAAGGTGACTGCTTTTCAAGAAGCCAAGGATTTGGATCTAGTATCTCTTGAAGATCTGATTAGTTCATTAAAAACGCATGAAATGGAGTTAATGACTGACGAGTCAACCAAGAAAATAAAAGGGATAGCCTTAAGCTCTAAGAGTTCATCAAAGGCTCTGAAAGCTAAGGTTATAGAATCTGAAGATGAAGCTTCTGAAGAAAGTCATGAGGTTGAGTCTGAAGATGAAGAAGAAATGGTGCTGATGGCTGCTAAGGTATCTCAATAGGCAAAACGAAGCAAGAAATATGCAGGAAAGTTTGGAAGTTCTTCCAAGAAAGTTGGTGCTACCAAAGAGAAAAAGGAAGAACAAAACAAGTGCTTTAAATGCAACAAGCCTGGGCATTTCATTGCTGACTGTCCAGAAAATCAGAATAAATCATCCAAGAAAACTTCTAGCAAGGAAAAATATAAAAGTAAACTCAAAAAGGGATTTCTTGCAACTTGGGAAGATCTAGATAAAGACTCAGACTCTGATGGAGATGAAGAAGCCAATCTGGCTCTGATGGCAACTACCTCTGATAAAGAAAACTCTGAGCATGAAGCAGATTCAGATTCAGAAGATGAAGATGGGGTACTTGCTCAACTCTCTAGAACTGAATTAATAGATTCTTTAAAAGATGCCTTAAAACTTGTTACAAAAAAGGCAGGGGAATGTAAGGTCCTTAAAAAGGCCTATAACAACCTAACTGAAAAAGCAAACATAAGAGTTGAAGAAAATGAGTCTCTTAAAAGTAGAAACACATTTCTTGAAACTCATTATGTTTATGATGATAAAGTTCCTCCAGAGCATGAATTTGCTCTTCAAGAACTTCTTATCAATGGCATGCAAAGAAGTAAGATAGCATCTTTAATTTATCATGTAAGTAGAAATAGAGGTGAAGGTCTTGGATTTTCACGTTTTAAAGATAATCCATTATTTTCTAAACCCTCTAACATTGATAAAACTAAACCTAAGGCTGTCTTTGTTAAAAGTCAATCAGAAGTCAAAAGTGTATCAGACTCTGAAGAGACATCTAAGTCAAAAGTAAAGAAGTCAGAGGTTCTGAATGTTAAAATCTCAGAATCAAAGACTTCCAAACCTCAGACTAATGTCAGATCAAAAGAGACTCTGATACACACCAGAGCTAAGTCTAAGAGTTATCCAAAGCCCAAAATATTTTCAAAAAGACTTGATAACTCTAGAACTTCTGAAAGATCTTTCAAACAAAGATCACCTAAGGCAATTAAGACTAACTCCAAAGGACCCATAAAAGTATGGGTACCAAAGTCTGAGATTGTATTTGCTTCAGATCTGCACTCCAAGAAAGCCAAAGCAGCAGTCCTGGTACCTGGACAGTGGTTGCTCACGACATATGACAGGAGAAAGGCATATGTTCCAAACCCTAACTCTGAAAGAGGGAGGCACTGTGGGGTTTGGAGGAAAGCAAAAAGGTAAGATCATTGGGACAGGTACAGTTGGTAATTCATCTTTATCTATTAATAATGTATGGCTTGTTGATGGCCTTAAACACAATCTACTGAGCATTAGTCAATGTTGTGACAGTGGATTCGTGGTGATGTTTGATAAAGATGCATGTACTGTAACTAGAAACTTTGATAAGTCTGTAGTATTCAGAGGCCTAAGGAAAGGCAATGTTTATAAGGTCAATCTGTCAGAACTCACAGAGCAAAAGATAGTATGTCTACTATCTCTGAGTGATGAGAAATGGGTTTGGCACCAACGCTTAGGTCATGCTAACTGGAGATTAATCTCTAAGCTCAGCAAACTAGGTTTGGTTAAAATTCTACCCAATCTCAACTATCACTCAGATGCTCTGTGTGGTGCTTGTCAGATTGGGAAAATTTCTAAAACTTCTTTTAAACCCAAAAACATTGTCTCCACCTCAAGACCTCTTGAATTGCTTCACATTGATTTGTTTAGGCCTGTTAGTACAGCCTCAATCAATGGGAAAAAATATGGACTTGTCATAGTTGATGATTACAGTAGATGGACATGGGTTAAATTCTTGCGAGTAAAAGATGATGCATATGATGTGTTCAACATCTTTTGCACACAAGTACAGAGTGAGAAAAGTCTTAAGATCCTAAGGATCAGAAGTGATCATGGTGGTGAATTTGAAAACGAACCATTTGCAACTTTCTGTGAAGATCATGGAATTATCCATGAGTTCTCTGCTCCTAGAACACCACAACAAAATGATGTTGTAGAGAGAAAGAACAGATCTTTACAAGAGATGACAAGAACCATGATGCATGAAACTAAGCTTGCTAAGTACTTCTGGGCAGAAGCTGTAAATACAGCTTGTTATATTCAAAATAGGATCTACATCAGACCTATGTTGAATAAAACAACATACGAACTCTTTAAAGGAAGAAAACCCAACATCTCTTACTTTCATCAGTTTGGATGTACTTGTTACATCTTAAACAATAAGGTCTATAAAAAGAAATTTGATGCCAAAGCTTGTAAGGGAATCTTTATAGGTTACTCTGAACGCTCAAAGGCATACAGAGTGTATAATTCTGAAACTAACACAGTGGAAGAATCTATACATGTAAGATTTGATGACAAAGAGCCTGCCAATAAAATGTCAGAGCAAGATGATAGTTATGCAGGAGTTCCATATCAATACAACTATCTAGAAGCTGAGAAAACATCAGAAGCTAATGAAACTTCAGAAGCTGAAATGGAAGTAATCTCTGAAGAAGCATCTCCCATAGAAGCATCTGAAGAACATGATGATATCTCATAAGGTGAAATGCAAGAAAATGCTGAAGCTCCAAAAAGGAAATTCAAATATAAATCATCACATCCAGAGGATCTCATACTTGGAAACAAAGAAAGTCCAAGAAAAACAAGATCAGCTTATCAACAAAGTGATTCATTATTAGGACTCATATCTATGATTGAACCTAAGAATGTTGATGAAGCATTAACTGATGATGGATGAATTGTGGCAATGCAAGATGAGCTCAACCAATTCCAAAGAAATGATGTGTGGGATCTAGTGCCACGACCAACACATAAGAACATTATTGGAACCAAGTGGGTATTCAGAAATAAACTCAATGAACAAGGTGAAGTTGTGAGAAACAAAGCCAGACTTGTAGCACAAGGCTATTGTAACGCCCCATTTTCCTTAATCTCGAAAAGTGGTGTTACGTTGAAAAATTTAATCGTTAATATGAATTAAACTTACATTATTATTTTTTTTTCGCGATGAATAAATTTATATAAATGACATTCCTTATTTTAATTAAAATTTAAATTCTCTAATAATAGAAATAAAACCACATAATTATATAAGGTATGCATCATATATATTTCACAACTTGTAATTTGTCTTGCCCTTAGGCTTACATAATCAAGATATTGCAGGTATGGTTAAAATATTTCACAAGCCCTGCAATGTTAGTAGATCCTAATTTAATTCAACTAGTCATAACTAACAAGTCATACACCTTATCACATAGAAGTCACTTGACCCAAAAGATGAGAGAGTCATGGAAGCATAGACTTATATAGTCTACTAGGTACTCAAAATGGCTTCAAGACTCTAAACTCCATAATCTAATATTTTACATATACTGCTGAGGCTATTACTATTAACCATTTGCGAGATCATCATTACCACTCCCACCATGTGAATCTTCGGAGGGGTCTTCTTCGGGCACAACTTGTTCATTTGGATTGTTATTCACTCCTAGTCCATTATTATTTATTCCTACACCTTGGCCATTCACATAATTATACCTAACTGGACTACGCACTCTTATACGCACAGTGCGACGACGTGGCCTTGGTCCCCTAGGCCTAGCAGATTGAGAACCCTCCCCATTTCCATTAAGGTTAAGAGCCAAAATCATTCTCTCTAATGGTAGTACCATCTCCAATGTGATATGGTGTATGATTGATGAAACAAGTAATCCTCCTATTCCTTCGGTAGTCTTCACAAGTCCCGTAAACCTCAAAGTTTGGGATGCTCTATCTAGCTCCCAAACAGCGTTACCCGAGTCTTCAAGGCATTCGATCCTCCGAATCCCCGAGTAGTCCAGCGGCTCCGGCATTATCTGTAATGTAAGGGTGAAATACTCGTACACAAGCTTACCACATGATGAGATCACAAGGTTACACATATTATTATACAATTACATATACTGATTTCCTTCTAGTTATTTTATAGAAATTATCTAAAATTAAATCATGTTGAGACAAATAATCACAAGTAATCAAATATTCACAAAAGTACAGATTCTACATGATCACATATCCATATTGTCAAGCCAAGATCAGTGACAAGTAAAATTAATAAAACACCTAGTGGAATTATATCAACATGACAGAATATGAAAACAGTGACATATATGCATAAATAGAAATACTTTGTGGAAGAACGTGATAGAATATGAAGTTAATAACATATAGGCATAATAGAACACTTTGTAGAAGAAATTCAACATATCAGAATGTGTTAGTCACAAATAGGAGTATGCTAACTTGCTATAATTTATTTTCAAAGTTAGTCTACTAGTTCATCTAGTGTTTTTTTTTTTTTATCAACCTACTCCATGGAGACCGCTATTATGAGCATAAGGCTGTTTCAACTGCCATATCATGGTCATTTGCAATGAGTACTTATCCAACATACTCTAACCATTCTGGCCCGAGCGCTGCACCTTATTATAGATAGTCCTGCACAGTCAGGTTTCACCACGTCGGGTTTTATGATTTCCTCCAGTCAGAGGGGCCACTACTGACTATTGGTAGAAGTTCAAAACGTAGGTGAACCCCATGAGGTCTGTAGGCGACCCAGCCGAACCTATCCTCAGTCTTACATACCTTATAGTATCGTAAGAAACAACCTGTTTTGCTCTTCACCTACCCAAGGTGATTAGTTATATTATCTTCTTCCACGTTAGTTTTCTTTTGTTTAATAATCAACTTGACAGATTAATAATATCCAACTCATTATGCAACTTATGATATCACTCAAACACATAAATGTCAAAACCTTAGATAACATGTATAGAAAATTTCATCAACTGATTAACCATGTTGTGTTATAGTACTAGTTAAAATGAGTTTAAAAGTATTGTGGTTCATGTCATTATATCTCACGTAGTCTAATTAATGGAATTCTAATTTCTAACATGCATGGTAGTAGAGTTAACATATTCATGTGAACTTAATTAAATAAACAAGTACTTGTTACTTTATGATTACAATATTAAATACACAATTCCCTAATAATAACTAATAATATATATATACACATACCGCATTTCTTGTGCTCACCAACTTATTATTAGTATAACCCCTTACCTTTGAGCTTTTCAAAATAACTTGAGTAGTTTCCTTCTTCTATGATACCTTTTAACTTCCTGGTTTTCTTGAGAGTGATGGTTGTGTGAAGGAAAGTGAATGTTTGGGGTCTATTTATAGAGTTTTCAATAAGCTCCTACATGGTAATTCATTAAGCCACGTTTTTACTTTTGTTATGTGAGGAAAATTTTACCCACGTATTTACTTTCATTGTGTGAAGGAATTCTTAGCCACGTTAGTTTTAAGAACAGGGTAATTCTTATCCAATAAGTTAGATATTTATCCCCTAATTTCTTTTAATTTTTCATTTAATTGATTATGTATATATATATATATATATTTTTTTTTCTTTTCGATAAAATTAATGACACTATCTAAACCTACACATTTTTCTGATTTCAAAAATATTTATCTTTTCTTTTTCGGTGATAAAAATTTATACTGTCGAGTCAATCACTGTCTGAAATTCGGTAGAATTTTAAAACCAAATTTTTATCACAACCTATTAAAATATTTCCTAATTGATTTCTATAACTACTTTTCCTGAATTCTCTTTCTAATATAAATTAATTATCAGTCTATACAAAGTAAAAATACTATCAAAGTACACACAAAATAGTATAAAAAATATTAGAGTGTCACATTACTACCCCACTAAATAAAATTTCGTCCTCGAAATTAAATACCTCGGAATAACTCTGGATATTGCAACTTCATATAGTCCTCCAACTCCCATGTTGAATCTCCAGTTGCTTGGTCCCAAACAACATTAACTAAGGAAATTTGTTTTCCTCGTAGTTGTTTGATTCTTCTATCTTCGATCCTTATAGGAGATGTCTCGTATGACAAGTTCTCTCTCAATGGGACCTCATCTGGCTCAATTATATGAGATGGATCGGGTACATACTTTCTTAATTGTGAAACATGTAAAACATTGTGGATATTCGAAAGAAAAGGCGGTAAAGCAATCTGATAAGCTACTGGACCGACACGACGAAGAATTTGATATGGTCCAATGAACTTTGGAGTGAGTTTTCTAGCCTTAATAGCTCTACCTACCCCAATCGTTGATGTGACTTTTACGAATACATGTTCACCTTCTTAAAATTCGAGAGGTCTCCTCCCCCGATCGGAGTAGCTCTTTTGTCTGTTCTGTGCAATCTTCATCTTTTCACGGATTTGTTTAACTTTCTCCGTGGTTTGCTGAACGATCTCTGGTCCGAACAAAGTGCTCTCTCCATCTTGATACCAACACAATGGGGTTTGGCATTTTCTCCCGTACAAAGCTTCGAAAGGTGCCATTCCTATACTTGAGTGGAAACTATTATTATACGTAAACTCGATTAATGGCAGTAGATTGTCCCAACTCCCCCTATTGTCTAGAACGCATGCTCTCAGTAAATCTTCTAGAGATTGAATTGTTCTCTCTGTCTGTCCATCCGTCTGAGGATGATATGCTGAACTTAGTCGCAACTTTG
This sequence comes from Trifolium repens, assembly GCA_030408175.1. NCBI lineage: Eukaryota > Viridiplantae > Streptophyta > Magnoliopsida > Fabales > Fabaceae > Trifolium > Trifolium repens. Next base: position 29,914,936 of record CP125845.1, on the reverse strand, counting down.
TTCCCAAAGCTTTTTGTAAACTTTGCCAAAAACGAGAAGTGAATTTTGGATCTCGATCTGAAACAATACTTGAAGGTACCCCATGCAATTGGATAATTTCCCTGATGTAAATCTCTGTCAACTTTTCCACATTGTACTTAATATTCACCGGTAAGAAATGTGCTGACTTTGTTAGCCTATCTACGATTACCCAAATTGAGTCAAAATTATGTCGGGTTCTTGGTAATCCCACCACAAAATCCATTGAAATACTTTCCCATTTCCATTCGAGTATGTCCAATGGTTGAAGCATTCCTGCTGGTCTTTGATGCTAAACTTTTGCTTTCTGGCACGTCAGACATGATGCAACATATTCTGCCACTTGCTTTTTCATTCCTGGCCACCAAAACATCTGCTTCAAATCTTGGTACATTTTATTTGCTCCTGGATGGTTACTAAGCATGCTCTTACGTGCTTCATCCAAAATCATTTTTCTCATTTCCAAATTATTTGGGACACAAATTCTCCCATTGCATCTTAGAATACCATCCGTCCCTAAACTGAATTCTGCAGCTTTTTCTTGTTCAATTAATTTTCTTTTCTCTTGCAGATGTTCATCACTTGCCTGCTGCTGACGGATATCTTCCATAAGTCCGCTCGACACTTTGATCATTCCCAAGAAAATCTTTCCTTTACACAATTTCACATCTAAATTGAGATCTCGAAATTTTTCTATTAACTCTAGCTCCTTTGCCATCATGGCAGATACGTGAATCGCCTTCCGACTTAACGCATCTGCCACAACATTTGCTTTTCCAGGATGATAAAGTAATGTAAAATCATAATCTTTGAGAAATTCCATCGAACGCCTCTGCCTCATATTAAGCTCATTTTGATCAAAAAGGTACTTCAAACTTTTATGGTCACTGAACACTTCAAATGTTGCTCCATATAAGTGATGCCTCCAAATCTTTAATGCAAAGACTACGGCTGCTAATTCCAAATCATGTGTAGGGTTGTTCTTCTCATGAGTCTTCAACTGTCTTGAGGCGTATGCTACAACTTTCCTATGCTGCATAAGCACACATCCTAGCCCTTGATATGAAGCATCACAATAAACTTCATATGGTTGATCTGGTTGTGGCAAAACTAATACGGGTGATGTTGTCAAAAGTCTCTTCATGGTTTGAAAACTTTCTTCACACTCCTGGGTCCAAACAAATGGTTGATTCTTCTTTGTCAGTTGAGTTAATGGTGCCGCTATCTTTGAAAATCCTTCGATAAATCTTCGATAGTATCCTGCTAAACCAACAAAACTACGAATCTCGGTCACCGTCCGCGGTTGTTCCCATGAAAGGATTGTCTCCACTTTTGCAGGGTCTATGGCTATGCCATCCTTTGTAATCACGTGTCCCAAGAATTTCACCTCCTCAAGCCAAAATTCGCATTTTGACAGTTTTGCGTACAACTTCTTTTCGCGTAGAATCTGTAAAACTTGACGCCAATGGTCTTCGTGCTCTTCGTAGCTTTTGGAGTATATGAGAATATCATCAATAAACACAATAACAAACTTATCAAGGAATGGATTGAAAATTCGGTGCATATAGTCCATGAAAATCGCAGGTGCATTTGTCACTCCAAATGGCATCACGAGATATTCATAATGTCCATAACGAGTCCAAAATGCAGTCTTGGATACATCCTCGGTTTTTACTCTGATTTGATGATATCCCGTTCTCAAATCTATCTTTGAGAAAACAACAGCTCCACGAAGTTGATCCATCAAATCGTCAATGCGTGGAAGTGGATATTTGTTCTTTATTGTCACCTTGTTAAGTTGTCGGTAATCCACACAAAGTCTTGAGCCTCCGTCCTTCTTCTTTACCAATAGTACTGGCGCTCCCCAAGGTGATACACTTGGTCTTACGAATTGTTTTGACAACAAATCCTCCAGTTGAGTTTTTAACTCCGCTAACTCGGTAGGTGACATCCTATACGGCGCGATAGAGATCGGACCTGATCCAGGGATTAGATCGATCGAAAACTCAATATCCCTTACTGGTGGTAAACCTGGAACATCTTCTGGGAACACGTCCGGAAAATCTTTCACTACTGGAACTTGGCTCAAAGCATCTTCCTTCGCAACTTCTAAGGAAGATATCAATACATGCCCTTGAGCTTCTTCTTTCAAAGAAGCTACAACGTGATTTGCAGATGAAAATCCAAAAGCCTCGGGTTTTTGAAAAATTAAAGTTTTACGTGCACAATCTAAAAGGATATGATTGGAGGACAACTAATCCATGCCTAAAATCACATCTAATTGCGTTAAAGGTAAACATATCAGATCAACAAGATATTTCCTATTGTAGATGACAATAGGACAATTCAAGCAAACTAAATCTGCTACCAAAGGTTTAGCAGTTGGAGTAGAGACGATTAAATCAAAAGGAAAGGGTCTAACGGGCAAGTTCAATTGTTTTACTCGATCTATAGAAATAAAAGAATGAGTTGCTCCTGAATCAAACAATACAGTTAAGATATTACCCGCCATATCGCAACTACCTTGTATAAGATCTTCTGATTGAGAAGCCTCAACACCACTTATAGTATAAACCCTTCCTTTTTCCTTGTGCTTCGCAATCCTCATATTGTTCGCCACGGGTTCAACTTTTTGCTCGTGCACTCCTTTGACACGTGTCCTATGTCTCCACATTTGATACACAATATCCCTTTTAGGGGACAAGTGTCAGCAAAATGATTTGGTTTTCCGCACTTGAAACACCTTCTAGTGGATTCTTGATTCTGGTTCCTGTTTGATCCATTTCCAACTGCAGGCGTATTTGGACGATAGGGTCGTTGATTCTGATTATTCCCCGAGGGTCGAGAATAAGGCTTTTTATATGGTTGTTTTCCTCTCTGGTTCCATCCTTGAGTTGAATACTTAGACCTAGATGGTCCTCCGCCATGTCCTCGGTTGACTACACTTTCTTTCATTGTTTCTATCTTCCTGCATTTCTCCACGAGCGGTTGAAATTGACGAATTTCCAATGGTAAGACAAATTCTTTAATGCTATGCTTCAGTCCACCCTCAAATCATTCACATAACCAATCTTCATCAACCTGATCCTGAAAGAATCGGAAATACTTTGCCAGCGATTCAAACTTTGCTGCATATTCCCCAATCGTCATTCCTCCTTGTTTTAAGTTCAGAAATTCTTGTTCTTTTGCAGTCCTTGCACTCCTAGGAAAATACTTATCAAGAAACTTAGTACGAAATACCTCCCATGTAATTTCCTGGTTATTAGCTTCGACTATTTGTCGAGTTCCCTTCCACCAATACTCTGCATCTCCGAGAAGCAAGTAAGATGCATAGGTCACTTTTACTCCATCAGGACACCTTAGTACTTCAAAAAATTTCTCGATCTCCTGCAGCCATAAGTCAGCCTTCTCCGGTTCCGACTCTCCATGGAATTGTGGAGGATCGTGACGTCTAAAATCCACCAATCCTTTGGACTCAGCAGCTTGTTCTTCTCTTAGTTGCTTTCGAAGATCTCGTTCATTCTTCGCAGCAGTCTGTTGTACCATGGAAGCCGCCATGTCCGCTATTACTTGAATAGCTCTATCCATGTAATTATCATTATTATTGTTACCACCTTCAGGATTCTCGGTATTCAACCGTGTGCTTCTATGAGCCATTGAATTCCTAGAAGACAATATCAATAAAAATCTTATGGAAAACAATCTAAAAAAAAATTTAATTCACAAGTCCACACACAAAAATGAATAATAGACCCAAAACCCAAAGTTAACCCCAAAGAAACAACCGTGCTCTGATACCACTTATGTAACGCCCCATTTTCCTTAATCTCGAAAAGTGGTGTTACGTTGAAAAATTTAATCGTTAATATGAATTAAACTTACATTATTTTATTTTTTTTTTCGCGATGAATTAATTTATATAAATGACATTCCTTATTTTAATTAAAATTTAAATTCTCTAATAATAGAAATAAAACCACATAATTATATAAGATATGCATCATTTATATTTCACAACTTGTAATTTGTCTTGCCCTTAGGCTTACATAATCAAGATATTGCAGGTATGGTTAAAATATTTTACAAGCCCTGCAATGTTAGTAGATCCTAATTTAATTCAACTAGTCATAGCTAACAAGTCATACACCTTATCATATAGAAGTCACTTGACCCAAAAGATGAGAGAGTCATGGAAGCATAGACTTATATAGTCTACTAGGTACTCAAAATGGCTTCAAGACTCTAAACTCCATAATCTAATATTTTACATATACTGCTGAGGCTATTATTATTAACCATTTGCGAGATCATCATTACCACTCCCACCATGTGAATCTTCGGAGGGGTCTTCTTCGGGCACAACTTGTTCATTTGGATTGTTATTCACTCCTAGTCCATTAATATTTATTCCTACACGTTGGCCATTCACATAATTATACCTAACTGGACTACGCACTCTTATACGCACAGTGCGACGACGTGGCCTTGGTCCCCTAGGCCTAGCAGATTGAGAACCCTCCCCATTTCCATTAAGGTTAAGAGCCAAAATCATTCTCTCTAATGGTAGTACCATCTCCAATGTGATATGGTGTATGATTGATGAAACAAGTAATCCTCCTATTCCTTCGGTAGTCTTCACAAGTCCCGTAAACCTCAAAGTTTGGGATGCTCTATCTAGCTCCCAAACAGCGTCACCCGAGTCTTCAAGGCATTCGATCCTCCGAATCCCCGAGTAGTCCAGCGGCTCCGACATTATCTGTAATGTAAGGGTGAAATACTCGTACACAAGCTTACCATATGATGAGATCACAAGGTTACACATATTATTATACAATTACATATATTGATTTCCTTCTAGTTATTTTATAGAAATTATCTAAAATTAAATCATGTTGAGACAAATAATCACAAGTAATCAAACATTCACAAAAGTACAGATTCTACATGATCACATATCCATATTGTCAAGCCAAGATCACTGACAAGTAAAATTAATAAAACACCTAGTGGAATTATATCAACATGACAGAATATGAAAACAGTGACAAATATGCATAAATAGAAATACTTTGTGGAAGAACATGATAGAATATGAAGTTAATTACATATAGGCATAATAGACCACTTTGTAGAAGAAATTCAACATATCAGAATGTGTTAGTCACAAATAGGAGTATGCTAACTTGCTATAATTTATTTTCAAAGTTAGTCTACTAGTTCATCTAGTGTTTTTTTTTTTTTATCAACCTACTCCATGGAGACCGCTATTATGAGCATAAGGCTGTTTCAACTGCCATATCATGGTCATTTGCAATGAGTACTTATCCAACATACTCTAACCATTCTGGCCCGAGCGCTGCACCTTATTATAGATAGTCCTGCACAGTCAGGTTTCACCACGTCGGGTTTTATGATTTCGTCCAGTCAGAGGGGCCACTACTGACTATTGGTAGGAGTTCAAAACGTAGGTGAACCCCATGAGGTATGTAGGCGACCCAGCCGAACCTATCCTCAGTCTTACATACCTTATAGTATCGTAAGAAACAACCTGTTTTGCTCTTCACCTACCCAAGGTGATTAGTTATATTATCTTCTTCCACGTTAGTTTTCTTTTGTTTAATAATCAACTTGACAAATTAATAATATCCAACTCATAATGCAACTTATGATATCACTCAAACACATAAATGTCAAAACCTTAGATAACATGTATAGAAAATTTCATTAACTGATTAACCATGTTGTGTTATAGTACTAGTTAAAATGAGTTTAAAAGTATTGTGGTTCATGTCATTATATCTCACGTAGTCTAATTAATGGAATTCTAATTTCTAGCATGCATGGTAGTAGAGTTAACATATTCATGTGAACTTAATTAAATAAACAAGTACTTGTTACTTTATGATTACATTATTAAATACACAATTCCCTAATAATAACTAATAATATATATATACACATACCACATTTCTTGTGCTCACCAACTTATTATTAGTATAACCCCTTACCTTTGAGCTTTTCAAAATAACTTGAGTAGTTTCCTTCTTCTATGATACCTTTTAACTTCCTGGTTTTCTTGAGAGTGATGGTTGTGTGAAGGAAAGTGAATGTTTGGGGTCTATTTATAGAGTTTTCAATAAGCTCCTACATGGTAATTCATTAAGCCACATTTTTACTTTTGTTATGTGAGGAAAATTTTACCCACGTATTTACTTTCATTGTGTGAAGGAATTCTTAGCCACGTTAGTTTTAAGAACAGGGTAATTCTTATCCAATAAGTTAGATATTTATCCCCTAATTTCTTTTAATTTTTCATTTAATTAATTATGTATATATATATATATATATATATATATATTCTTTTCAATAAAATTAATGATACTATCTAAACCTACACATTTTTCTGATTTAAAAAATATTTATCTTTTCTTTTTCGGTGATAAAAATTTATAATGTCGAGTCAATCACTGTCTGAAATTCGGTAGAATTTTAAAACCAAATTTTTATCACAACCTATTAAAATATTTCCTGATTGATTTCTATAACTACTTTTCCTGAATTTTCTTTCTAATATAAATTAATTATCAGTCTATACAAAGTAAAAATACTATCAAAGTACACACAAAATAGTATAAAAATATTGGAGTGTCACAGCTATAGTCAGCAAAAAGGCATTGACTTCACTGAAACTTTTGCTCCAGTAGCAAGACTGGAAGCAATCAGGTTATTGCTATCTTATGCAGTGAATAATGGAATAACCTTATATCAAATGGATGTTAAGAGTGCTTTTCTAAATGGTGTTATTTCTGATGAAGTGTATGTCAAACAACCCCCAGGTTTTGTGGACTTAAAAAATCCTGAACATGTTTTTAAACTTAAGAAATCACTCTATGGTCTCAAGCAAGCTCCAAGAGCTTGGTATGAAAGACTGAGTAATTTCCTTTTAGAAAATGGTTTTCAAAAAGGTCAAATTGACAATACACTATTCAGAAAGACAACTAAGAAAGCATCTTAATTATTCAAATATATGTGGATGATATAATTTTTGGTTCAACTAATGCTTCTCTATGCAAGAATTTCTCCAAGCTTATGCAGGATGAATTTGAAATGAGTATGATGGGTGAGCTTAAATACTTTCTTGGAATCCAAATCAACCAAGGAAAAGATGGTACTTACATTCATCAAAGAGTGTATACAAAAGAGCTTCTGAAGAAATTTAATCTTGAAGATTGTAAGATAATGTCAACACCCATGCATCCTACAAGCAGCTTAAGCAAGGAAGAAATTGGTAGCAAAGTGGATCAGAAGCTATATAGAGGTATGATTGGTTCTTTACTCTATCTAACAGCTTCTAGACCTGACATTTTATACAGTGTATGTCTATGTGCAAGATTTCAATCAGATCCTAGAGAACCTCATCTTACTGCTGTTAAGAGGATCTTTAGATATTTGAAAGGAACAACTAATCTAGGACTTCTTTATAAAAAAATCCCTAGATAGTAAGCTAGTTGGATTCTGTGATGCTGACTATGCTGGAGACAAGATTGAGAGAAAATCCACTAGTGTAAATTGCCAATTTATTGGTGAGAATCTCATATCTTGGGCCAGCAAGAGACAAACAACTATTGCTTTGTCTACAGCAGAAGCAGAATACATCTTAGCTGCTAAATGTTGCACACAGCTTCTCTGGATGAAATATCAGTTAGAAGATTATAATATAACTGAAAGTAGTATTCCACTCTATTGTGATAATACTGCTGCCATTCATTTATCTAAAAATCCAATTTTACATTCCAGAGCTAAGCATATTGAAATTAAGCATCATTTTATAAGAGATCATGTTCAAAAAGGTACAATAAATATTCAATTAATTGATACTGACCATCAATGGGCTGATATATTTACTAAACCTTTAGCTATTGAACAATTTGATTTTATTAAAAAGAATTTGAACATGCATTTTATCTCTGAAGAAAACTAGCTCTGAGATGTAAAATAGAATCAGGGTCTGAAACTTCTTCAGAGTCTCTAACGTTCAGAGCCTCTAATGAGAAACTCTGAATGAAGGAGGTTCTGAAGAATAACAGGTTCTGATGAGGTGTAAGATACTAATGAGTCAGGCACTGAGTTAAGCGAAAGTGAAACGTTTTGTACTAGTAAGTGTAAGTTATCTTCTCTCGAGCACGTGTCTAGATTCTGATTGGATGGAGAACAGTTAATGATGAATTTACAGTTATATACAATTTAAATTTAATTTTAAACTGTTCGCGCTCCCTCCTTTAGTTTGTTTTCTCTGTGTATGTGTGCTACTTGCTATATATAGTCACTTCACTCACATAGCACAATTTTTTACACAAATCACTACCTACACGAACCCTAAAACTCAGAATCCCAAATTCTCTCAATATTCTCAAAATTTCTGCAACAATGACTGCTCAACCGTCTCGCAACATTGTTCAACGACCTTTCAACCCTGAGTTACCACCAGTGATCGACTTAAATTCTCAAGCCTCATTCGAAGAACCACCAAATTCAAATGACTGTGGTAGAGAGGGTATGGAATTTCTCACTGAAAAGTTTGTAGATTTCGAAAGTCTGAAGTTAAATGATATTGATATTCAGAAGCTATTCTATGATCAACAATGGGGTAATTATTTTGACATGTTAAATGGGTTTGTATACTACGACATCGTCAAAAATTTCTGGAACAAGGCAACTATCTTTGATGAGTTTAATGCTGAAGAGGAAGTTAGAAAAATGGTTGCAAAGGATAAGAGTCTTAAAAGAAAGACAAGAGTTCAATTGGGGTTAAGACCCTTCAAAGGAAAAGAAATTAGGTCTAATCTTTTGGGTATCAATGTATTGATTACTCAAGAGCACGTGGCAAAGGTCCTAGGATTGGATAATGAGGGTGAAAACGTTAATCTGTACAAGGTAAAAAGTAAATATGCTGACTCTATCAGAGAAGATCTCTACCCTACTGGAACAAGAGATGCTGAACTTGGAAAGGCTAAGTTCATGAAGAAAGAGTTTAACTTTGCTTTCAAAGTTTTTCTTGCTTCAATTATTACAAGAGAAGGAGGTAAAGATACAATCTCTTGGCCTCACAGGCATTTCATATGGTTTATGCATAGAAGAGTTAAGATTAATCTGGCTGGTCTGTTGTTTGAGCATCTCTGCTGGGCCATCAATGAAAGTCATCATAAAGCAACAACAACAATTCATCATCCAAGGTTGATCTCAGAGATAATTCGACAAACAAAACTGATAGAGATTCTGAGGACCAAGGAAAAGCTAAGAGTCTTCTGCACTGCAAAATTTGATGCAACCATCTTAGTGAATATGCAGCTGGTTAAGAAAGAAGATTTAAAGAAGCCAGAACATCCTCTCAAGAAGGTCTGGGAGAAGTACTTCTGGTGTGATGGATTTCCAACCATCTCAGAACAAGACAATGATGAGGTCATTGAAAATTTTCTGCAAATGGTTAGAGAAGACAGTGGAGAATATGTGGATAAAAGCATGGTAGTCGATGTACCAGATTGGGATATCTTCAATGGTCCCAAGGATATCACAAGATCCAGGAAGAAGCCAATAGTATTTGAGCAAGCTATGATTGAGGAGGATGCTGAGAATGCAAATGAAGAGCATGGTGAAGACTCTGAGCAGGAAAATGTTGATGAGCTGGTGGACAATACTGAGAGGGTATATGCTGCTAAGAAGGAAAGGAGATCTAAGAAGAGAAATGAAAGACCTCCACCTTCTAAAGAAGGAGAAAAGACTTTGCCTGTTAGACCTGCTAAGAGGACAAAGATCATGGCTAAAAGACCTCCAAGAAAGCATGTGCAAGATACTCAAGGTAAGACTTCTGAGACTAATACTTTTAGCACTGCTGAAGCTCAACATGCACCCTCACCAAACCCTGATATAGACACGTCCAAACCTATATCTATGATTTTACCTAACCAAACTCAACCAACAATACCAATATCATCTGATTCATCATCATCATCATCATCATCTGAAGGTACTCTCACTGACTCTAGCAGTGAAACCATTTCAGAAATCATCAAGAGGGCACCAAAACCAAAACCAAAATCAAAGCCCAAACACAAAACCAAAACTCATCCACTCAAAGAAACTGTCTCTGAAGATACTTCCTTCTTAGACCATCTTACACCACATCTTTCAGGTGATGCCTTTACCACCTCAAACCTAAACTCTCTAAATCACCCCATAAACAAATTCGTGAATGCTACCACTGAAGCATTCCAAGAACCACCCATAATCACTGTTCAAACACCTCCTTTGAATTTTGCTGCTCCTGAACAAGAAAATCCAAACACAACCATCACTTCTGAACCTGACAATCAACCACCCCCTCAGAATGATGATATTCCACAACCTGAACCACACATTCCTCAACCAGAACAGAACATTACTGAACCACATTCTGAACATATTAAAAATCCACCCTCTGACCAATGTGATGACATTCCCTCTGACAATCACGAGCATCACATCTCTACACCACCCACTCTTTCTGAAACCTTTGAAAATACACTCCCATCATCACCCCTCTCTTATGGTCCAAATTATAAACCTCTGACCATAGATGAACTAAACCTACCCATTGATTTTGCTCTACCAATTCTTGAGGCTCTGTTAAAAGCAGATATAAATGTTAATGATGACATAATAACAACCTCTAAGAACCCCTTTGATGAACTGAGAAAAATCAAAATCATTCCTCTCAAAAGAAAGAGACCTGAACCCACCATTCCCTTCAACAGAAATCAGCCCTTCTTTAATCCAAATTCTGAACCAAACCTTGAGCTTTTAGACAATGCTATTAGTATTAGTCTTAAGAAATTTAAGAGCATGGAAGAAGAAGTACTGATATTTCCCTCAGATATTGATGCTAAGATCAGGGAATTGGAGTATGATTTTAGTCAGTCTCTGAGGCTCTTGGGAGGATATGTGAAGAGCAAAATTCAAGGTAGAGGGATGAATGCTGTTACACGGATTATGGATGCTGCTGAACGATCTCATGCTGCAAGACTCACTTTCTTTAACCATGAAGAAGAGTGTCAACGTTTAGAATTGCTAGCTGCTGTGAATGAGAGCATCAGAACATCACTGGAAGCAGCTAAGAGATTAACAGAGGAGGAAGTTGCATATGTTAACAGAGTATTTGATGTTGAGCAGGCTAGGATAGCTGCTGAAGCTGAGACAAAGAGGTTGGCTGAGCAAGAGGCTCTAAAGTTGTTGGTTGAAAGAGCTACTGGAATTGTTGAAGTTGAAGCTAAGAAGCTTCTTGAAGCTCAAAAAATGGGTCCTCAACAGGGTGAGGACACCATAATGCTTGATCAAATGTTAGATGAGCGAGCTTCTGATAGGGGCAAACATATTGTTATTGACACTACCCCTCCAACCTCTCCAGTCAGACTCACCAGAGACTCTCGATCTTCATCTATTCCTCCAGCTGTTCAAACAACATTAGATGAGATAAAAGAAGAGATGAAGAATGAAATAGATGCACTAAGGGCGGATATGAGGTCTGATATGAATGCATCCTCTGAAGCCACCAACAAGAAGCTTGATGAGATGATGGATTTTTTGAAGAATCTGGCCAGCCAAATACGAAAACCTTAATCTTTATATTTGAGCACAAATCTTATTTGTTAATGTTTTGGTTATGTAATTTCTGGATAATTTTATTTTGTTTATTTAATCTTTGATTATCCATGCTTATTTGGTTGCGTATCTGAATGTTTGTTTATTTTATTTTATTTTGTTTTCAAAATTTAAAATTTATATTCACTTATTATGTCTGATACTCTTGTGGCTTCTGAACCTAGAGTAAGGTGTTGAAGAACATCTTGTTTTTAAACTTATATAGGCTTTTGAAAACCTAAGGTTCCCCCACATCAGTATTCCTGTTTACTCATGAAATAGCTTCTTAGTATTATCGCCTGTTTATAAACGGGGCACCAATACCGAATGAGGCGTGTCTGGTAACTGGTGTTCTGATATTTTAAGTTGAATATAAGAGACATGCAAGAAAAATAAACAATTTAAAAAGCAAGAATTTTTTTTTTATGCAAAGTCTTATTACACGGATAGTGAGAAAACTACTTAGACTCTACATCAGATTCAGCCTCTGACTCCTCTTTCTTGGGCACTTCTGGCTTCTCAGCAGAGCTTGCATCAGAAAGAGAGTCAAGAATGGCCTTGTGGATCTCAGGGTCTGAGTACTCTTCCTCAGGATCATATGTTCTAAGGAACTCTGTATAATCAGAATCTATTTCATCAGAATCTGATATCTCAATCACTTGCTTGGTTGTTTCTTTTGGCTGCTTGTTTCTTCTCAAGCGTGAAGATGTTGCTTCCTTCTTGATCTCCTTCTTGGATCCTGAAGCTTTCTTCATTGCTTGACTTTTCTTTGTATGCTGGATATTATATTCTTTGATTATTCGTTGTGAATAAAATGAGAAGAATCACCTCCTTTTATAATGCTCTCAAACAATGCTTATCAACACAGTTCATTTAATTGAACATAGTTGTAATCAATTCTTGACTTGACTGTCTTGAGATATGCGTTATTTGACTCATTTATTTTTATTTTTCGTTACTTTTTGAATAATGACAAAAAGGGGAGTAAGAATAGCGTTAAAATTAATGTTAATTGATTTCTTAACTACTAAAGACCTGAAACTGTTATACTCATATATTATGAATCAATTTCTATCCCTTCTAAACTAACAATTATATGATTCATTCTGGACTTTATTGAAAGGGGAGAAAATTTAAGAATTTGAAATACATTTTCATGGATAAAATGAGAAGAAGATTGCAAACCTTCTCTGAATATTATCAGACTCTGAAGGAAGAGCTTACAAACCTCTGCCTCTGAGAGTCAAATATGAAAATTTATTTCAAGTTAATAAATTAACTCCTAAACTGTTTTAATTAATTATGGATAAGACTTAGGGGGAGCTTACAAACCTAACCCTATGGATTATCAGACTCAGGGGGAGATTGCAAACCTCTAAAACCTGAAGTCAACATAAATAATTAAATCAACAACAATTGAATTTTAATGCTTTAGTTTGTCATCATCAAAATGGGGGAGATTGTTGGAACAAAGTGGGTCTGACATAAACCTCTAAGTATTTAATTGGTTTTGATGATAACAAAGTATTAAAATTGCAATTGGTATTACTAATGATTGTTCTAGTGTGCAGAATTATAAGTTAAAATTCATTCAGAAGCACTACGAACAAAAGCAGACAAGCCAAGCTAAGAAGCTCTGAAAGCATATCGCTGATCATCAGAAGCTTAAAATTCAAGTTCTGAAGTTAGTGGCTCTAAAGACAAAAGCCAGACTCTGAGAAGCTCAGAAGCTGAAGATCCTAAGAAGCTACGACAACAGACTCTGAAACAAAAGGAATCTGCGTCACTCAAGAACTGACAGAATCAGAATCAATGATTGAAGAACAGTCTACTTAAGGACTCTGTCATATCCACAGGAAGGAATATTCGTTGGTATAACGTTAACCTTATCCATAAGTGGAGCGCATTTGAGGATTGTACAATCGTACTATTATTACTCAAAATGGTTGAGTGATATTTCAAATTGCAAGGTAGTGGAATTGGATTTCTGTACCAAAGAAGGCAATATACATCTATCAAATTGTACGAGCATATCCCAGTTGGCACCTTATCTCTCTGCAACGGTCATTACCATTCCATTCAAGTATAAATAGAAGACTCAAATGGAAGAAATGACTACTGTTCTATCACTGCGTTTAAGACTCTGAAATATTCAGACATTACAGCTTCTATCTGTCATTCTTAGTCTTAAGGCAAATCTGTGTTGTATTTTGTAAACACCTCTGATAATATATCAAGTGTTCATTAACATTCATTCTTATTATTAAGTTTGTTTGAGAAGTCTCTTGTTAGTTGTAACTTGAGCATTTGAGAAGTCTCTTGTTAGTTGTAACTTGAGCATTAGAGAAGTCTCTTGCTATTGTGCTTGAGCATCTTGTAATCTTGTGAGATTTTAGTTAGAAGCCCTTGGAAGTGCAAGGGGACTGGACGTACTCTCGTTTTGTGAGAGGAACCAGTATAAATTTCTGTGTCTTTCTTTCTCTCTCTCTCTCTCTGTCTCATTATTGTTTTGTGTTTAATCCGCTGCAAACTTAGTTTTTATTTAAGAAAAAGTTTTAACTTTTAAAACACAATTCAACCCCCCCTTCTTGTGTTTTTCCACCTTCACAATTTCGATATCAACTCATCCATGATCCCCTCAAAAAGGGGAGTTATATTTTGACCCACCACTAATAGCATTACATGTAAGCATTCTTGCTTTTCTTGCTCAAATTCTCCCGTAACAAATAGCAATGCTCTTTTGCTGTTGAGAAATCGCAACCAAGAAAAATAATTACTCAACCGTGATAAAAAAAATTCAAAATTTTTGCTAGTTTGAAAATCGCCACTTTCGAAAACAATTTACCAATAAATTAAATTTTCTATTCTTAAAATATTAGTTGGGAAATCGTTACTTGAGGACACGATTTATCAAAAGGAAAATTTTAGTTTGTCTCCAAAAAGCTTTAGGAAATTGCTGTAGTGAAAGAAGATTTCTCATCATGCAATTTTTTTTAATAAAGGCTTAAATGCAGTTTTACCCCTCTATTTTGAGTGAATCAGAATTTTACCCCTCCTACTTTAAAATATGGAATTTTATTCCCCCTATTTTATAATTCTTTGGATTTTGCCCTCTCTAAAGCACAAATGCATCATGTCATGTTTGGTTTAATTGAATGATCCGAGGAATTGTGAGGCATAATACATAAATATTGGATTATGACGTACCAGAATCAGATAATTCAGCTTATGATATCCTGTGAAGTATGCTCAAAACTCTGCAGTCACTAATTCAGCTTATGAAAACAATGAAGTGTTAGTTAGCAGTGTTTGAAACACCAACATTATCTCAATTCTCAACAAGTGCTAAACTAATATGGCTATTGGGTTAATCTTGTAAATAGGTTGTCATTATTTCTTGTTGTGAAAGCTGCATCTCTATATCAATTTGTATTGTGGCTTTAAGTACTGTTATTTGATTTCAATGTTTAATTTGAATTGAATTCAACTTGCTAGTTATATTTTGGATTTATATAGACTTTTGCCAACCCCTTGCACCCTTGTTCTTTCATTGGAACTACCTTTATTTATCTCTGTGATGCTGTTTTTGCTGCTAGTTTTGTCTTGAGCCATTGCAGGCTTTAGGTGTGATTGGTGAAGTACTGTATTCTCCTGCTGCCAGTGACTGTATGTTGTCTGTGATGTGGTTTTGCTTGTATAATTTTATTGGGTTGTATTGATAATAGAAGATTAGGCTGACAAGTTGAGTTAGTGTATTGCTATGCTATCAATATTGTCTTGGTGTTTGTTGCTAGGCAGCATAGCATAAGATCTTTTAAGGATTGGTGTTTTAGCTTTTTAAGGGGGCAAAATCCAAATAATTATAAAATAGTGGGGGGGTAAAATTCCGAATTTTAAAATAGGGGGGTAAAATTCCGATTCACTCAAAATAGAGAGGGTAAAACTGCATTTAAGCCTTTAATAAATAATAATAAAACAAATTTTTTTTTAATTAAAAACATATTTTATAATTAATAATTATTAAGTAATTTTAAATAAAAAATTAAAATAAAATTTGATATTATGCATGATTCTCAAAATTTAAAATAAAATTTAGTGGCTTATTGAAATTTTCTTTTCGATTACATTAATTTGATATTTTAGTATATTAGATATTAATAAACAACTTCTTATAAAAAAAAATATTAATAAACAACTTTTTTTTCTAAATGCTGGTGGGTCCCACAAGGTGGTGGTTTACGAATACGTTGTCCACGACGTCGACTTTGAATTTCTTGTCGAGCTTGAATTTTTTCTGCATTAAGGTCGATATGAACCGTTGAAGAGCTAGCTAGTACCTTGTTGGTTAATGTTTGACGGAACGCCAAATGAATACAAGATATTCATATAATTAGTAGCTGATGCAGGCGTACTGATCTCTGTAACACCCTAACTCACTTATATTAAATAATAAACTTATATCATAAACATACAAGCAATTAGAGTGCTACATAAAATTTAAAATCACATAACATGCATATCAATTGATTAACTAGCAGCGGAAAACCAATAATTACTAATCAATTATTATAAGACAAGCATAGCATTCTACTATTAAAGTACTTAGTCATGATTCAACTCAATCATGCTCATCATCCACATGATCTCAAACGATAAATAACTAAAAAGCAAGGTCATAACATAACAAGTAAACAAACGGATCCAAATACTACATCCCGTAAAACCCGATGTTACAAATGTATCAGAGCAACTTATTACAAACTAGACAATTCCTAAAAGTCTTCTTCTAGCTCCTTACCAAAAGCTATGCTAGTGCTAAGCAACGATCAAACTCCTAATCCTGAGCCGAGTCCTCAAACTGAGAATCTGGTCCCAAACCATTCAAATATACAAAACAAAGAGTTAGTTATAAATTCAAATAATATTGTAAGAAAAAGGTAAACTTACATTTGATAAACATGGCATAACTAGATAACTATTATATCTAGTTTCATACATCTCTATAAGCATAATAAATCCATAACTATCCTCAAAGTCATATAAGTAAACACGTAATCATGTATCACACTTGAACATATTTCTCTAATTCATCACAATTGCACTCAACATAATCAATTATCAAATATCAATTAAGAATGCACAAGTTCTTAATGCAACTAATGTCATCATCAATGTCATGTCACCCTAGACACGACTAAATGCATGTGGTACCCGCTTAAATTAGGATAGAATTATATTCATTCACATCATGTTCAGTTTTAAGTCATGAGGTACATTGCATCAAGTTGACTCATGAATGAATGAATGTACATATACCGTTTATGATGATACTCTCACACATCTACTCATGAATACTAGGGTATCTCAACCTAATATTTCTTCTCAAGTTCCCATCATAATATCATCAACAAGGTTATACATACATCACACATATCATATAGGAATAATCATGTTATCATAGTTCATCACCACATATAATAATATGAACCATAATCTCCTATCAACATACCTAACCATCATAGTTAATCAACATATACAATATCACAACTTAATTCATCATTCAAGACTCAATTTATAGTCAAATACACCATCATATAATCATAAGATCATAATACAATCATAGCATAAGCATATATGTCATATTTTCAAAGAAAAGATAATTTTCTGGGCTGATAAGCTCGCCGGGCGAGCTCACAGCGAGCTAAGTCAGGAGCTACTGGGCTAACTCGCCCTCAGCTCGCTGTACACTCGCCGTGGCGAGTTCAACAGGGTGTCACTCGCCTTGCACTAGCTATCTACTCGCTGTGGCGAGTTTGACAGGACAGGAAAATCCTGTTCTCGGGTTTTGGTTCAAATCAACACCAAATTCATCATCCAAAACTTAAAAATACATAAAGTTAACAACTTTAACCATGTATGTTCATACTAAACATAGAAGTACATCATTTAACTCCAACAAACATTATTTCAAACATGAATTCATGAATTTCTCATACTTTTACACAACCCATTTTTCATAGAAATCCATTTTTACAATTCATCAATTAAAGCATGAAGTCATGGTTTTTAATCATGAAAATGCATTCAATAGTCATATTAAGACATAAGGAATCATCAATTAACATCAATTCAACAACATAAACACATTCCCAAGAATCCAACCCAACCAAGAGATGAGAGAGTTTGGGAATGGAGAAGAGTACTTCTCCCCTCTCTATGAACCATCTCATTGAATCATAACTACTCTCTTACCTCTAGAAAGATGATCTCTTTGGTCATTCTCTTCAAACCCTCTACTCCTCCTTCTTCTCTTCTTAGCTTCACTTTCTCTTTCTACCTCCTTTCTCACTAAATTGAATAGAGTGGAATGAGAGCTCTACTCTCATTCTCACTACTCTAACCCTATTTCTAAAAAGACTAAAACACCCTTCCTCTTAACTTAAGCCCAATAGACCAATGCCCAACTCTTTCTATTTTATGACACTTACTCACTTTACTAAATAATTAATTCCTCTACTCTTTCATATTTTGGACAACATCTCATAATTAATTAAATTACTAACTACAACATAAAATATCTATAAAAGGTAATAATTCTAATTAATTAAAAATGGGTGTTACAACTCTACCCCTCTTAAAAGAATTTTCGTCCTCGAAAATTTACCTGAAAATAACTCCGGATAAGAACTCCTCATCTTGCCCTCTAGCTCCCAAGTAGCATTCTCGCCCGCGGGTCCTCCCCAAATAACCTTTACAGACGCTATTTCCTTATTCCTTAGCTTCCTCACTTCTCTACCTTCAATCCTCAAAGGCATAATTTCAACCATCAAATTGTCCTTCACTTGAATATCATCCGACTCAATCACATGTGAAGGATCCGAAACATACTTCCTCAATTGAGACACGTGAAACACATCATGTAGGTTCGATAATGATGGTGGTAAGGCAATCCTATAAGCCACACTCCCTACTGTCTTCAAAATTTGGTAAGGTCCGATAAACTTAGATGTCAACTTTCTAGACTTCAAAGCACGGCCAATACCCGTAGTTGAAGTAACTCTCAAAAACACATGATCTCCTTCTTGAAATTCTACATCCTTTCTCTTCTTATCATGATAACTCTTTTTCCTACTTTGTGTTGCCTTCATTTTCTCTTGAATCATTCTAATATTTTCGGTCGTTTCTTGCACAATCTCCAGTCCAAGGACCACCTTCTCTCCCGATTCATACCAACACAACAGTGTCCTACACTTTCTTCCATACAAAGCTTCAAACGGTGCCTGACTACGGTCTGACAAGTGTATCAGTCTGTCGTCGAGTAATAATTCACACTCTAGGTGTCTAGAATGAGTTCGTATCCACAGGGATCGTGTCAAAGCTTCGTTAGCGTTATTTAAGCTGTTGGTTTTGCATTCTCTTTGGTTTTGAAAAAGGTTTTATAAAAAGTAGCGATATGCTTGCAGAAAATAAATATAAATTGATTCAAGAAATATAGAGGCTAGGTATGGTGGTTGGACACATTCCCTTCTTCCTATTTGGCATGAAGGGTGTATAACATAGTTATTCAGATTATTGTTCGGCGGTGACTTTTCCTTCATTGTAGTAGCACCTTACTGTTACACTATGTATATTGAAGTTTCTCTACGCTAACAACTAAGGTACCTACGAAAGTCTAACCTCGATGTGTCACATACCCTAATTACTAGGTGAGTTATTCATTACACATGCATTATTATCTTCACCCATCCAATGCCTCTAGGTCCTAGTATCGGGCTGTTCAGCTTCTAAGGGCTCAGTTCACACCTAGTTCCTGATTCCTCCTCTAACCGCTCAGTTCACGACTAGTTCAGGATGTTACTGTCTCTATACACCTAGCATTTATTTACTACTAGTTCCGGACCATACTAAGCTAATACCTAATATGAATTCTATGGGCGCTCCCGCTTATCCGGCCAGATTACGAGATACGTTATTAAAGTGCAAGAAAGTAAATAACAAACATAATACTGAATAACATTTATTATAACTTTGACTAAATCACAGACTCAAAATATTCATAGGGGAGTTCATCTTCTCCACCACAACCTAAGGCATCTAATACAAAAGACTACATATTTAAATTACAAAAGAAATCATAACCTAAATACAAATGCCTAAAGAAAACATACCTTGCTGCGTTAGTTTTCCCGTAAGGGGAGAAAACTATGCCCTTAGAGCTCCTCCGAACACCTCCTTTATAATAGAGAGTGTTCTACTATTTCTGAATGATTTAAACAATGGGAGGAGAGCTCTATTTATAGTTTTCGTAATGGGCCTCAGCAAGCCATCGTGCTGCGATAGGTCCATCGCAGTACGATGGGAAGATTCAGTTCAAAGATATGCTTGCAGAAAATAAAGATAAATTGATTCAAGAAATATAGAGGCTAGGTATGGTGGTTGGACTCACTCCCTTCTTCCTATTTGGCATGAAGGGTGTATAACATAGTTATTCAGATTATTGTTCGGCGGTGACTTTTCCTTCATTGTAGTAACACTTACACTATGTATATTGAAGTTCCCCTACGCTAACAACTAAGGTACCTACGAGAGCCTAACCTCGATGTATCACATACCCTAATTACTAGGTGAGTTATTCATTACACATGCATTATTACCTTCACCCATCCAATGCCTCTAGGTCCTATTATCGGGCTGTTCAGCTTCTAAGTGCTCAGTTCCCACCTAGTTCCCGATTCCTCCTCTAACCGCTCAGTTCACGACTAGTTCAGGATGTTACCGTCTCTATACACCTAGCATTATTTACTACTAGTTCCGGACCATATTAAGTTAACACCTAATATCAATTCTATGGGCGCTCCCACTTATCCTGCCAGATTACGAGATACGTTATTAAAGTGCAAGAAAGTAAATAACAAACATAATATTGAATAACATTTATTATAATTTTGACTCAGTCACAGACTCCAAATATTCATAGGGGAGTTCATCTTCTCCACCACAACCTAAGGCATCTAATACAAAAGACTACATATTTAAATTACAAAAGAAATCATAACCTAAATACAAAAGCCTAAAGAAAACATACCTTGCTGAGTTAGTTTTCCCGTAAGGGGAGAAAACTATGCCCTTAGAGCTCCTCCGAACACCTCCTATATAATAGAGAGTGTTCTACTATTTCTGAATGATTTAAACAATGGGAGGAGAGCTCTATTTATAGTTTTCGTAATGGGCCTCAGCAAGCCATCGTGCTGCGATAGGTCCATCGCAGTACGATGGGAAGATTCAGTTCAAAGATATGCTTGCAGAAAATAAAGATAAATTGATTCAAGAAATATAGAGGCTAGGTATGGTGGTTGGACTCACTCCCTTCTTCCTATTTGGCATGAAGGGTGTATAACATAGTTATTCAGATTATTGTTCGGCGGTGACTTTTCCTTCATTGTAGTAACACCTTACTGTTACACTATGTATATTGAAGTTTCTCTACGCTAACAACTAAGGTACCTACGAAAGTCTAACCTCGATGTGTCACATACCCTAATTACTAGGTGAGTTATTCATTACACATGCATTATTACCTTCACCCATCCAATGCCTCTAGGTCCTAGTATCGGGCTGTTCAGCTTCTAAGTGCTCAGTTCACACCTAGTTCCTGATTTCTCCTCTAACCGCTCAGTTCACGACTAGTTCAGGATGTTACCGTCTCTATACACCTAGCATTATTTACTACTAGTTTCGGACCATATTAAGCTAATACCTAATATCAATTCTATGGGCGCTCCCGCTTATCCGGCCAGATTACGAGATACGTTATTAAAGTGCAAGAAAGTAAATAACAAACATCATACTGAATAACATTTATTATAACTTTGACTCAATCACAGACTCAAAATATTCATAGGGGAGTTCATCTTCTCCACCACAGCCTAAGGCATCTAATACAAAAGACTACATATTTAAATTACAAAAGAAATCATAACCTAAATACAAATGCCTAAAGAAAACATACCTTGCTGAGTTAGTTTTCCCGTAAGGGGAGAAAACTATGCCCTTAGAGCTCCTCCGAACACCTCCTTTATAATAGCGAGTGTTCTACTATTTCTGAATGATTTAAACAATGGGAGGAGAGCTCTATTTATAGTTTTCGTAATGGGCCTCAGCAAGCCATCGTGCTGCGATAGGTCCATCGCAGTACGATGGGAAGATTCAGTTCAAAGATATGCTTGCAGAAAATAAAGATAAATTGATTCAAGAAATATAGAGGCTAGGTATGGTGGTTGGACTCACTCCTTTCTTCCTATTTGGCATGAAGGGTGTATAACATAGTTATTCAGATTATTGTTCGGCGGTGACTTTTCCTTCATTGTAGTAACACTTACACTATGTATATTGAAGTTCCCCTACGCTAACAACTAAGGTACCTACGAGAGCCTAACCTCGATGTGTCACATACCCTAATTACTAGGTGAGTTATTCATTACACATGCATTATTACCTTCACCCATCCAATGCCTCTAGGTCCTATTATCGGGCTGTTCAGCTTCTAAGTGCTCAGTTCCCACCTAGTTCCCGATTCCTCCTCTAACCGCTCAGTTCACGACTAGTTCAGGATGTTACCGTCTCTATACACCTAGCATTATTTACTACTAGTTCCGGACCATATTAAGTTAACACCTAATATCAATTCTATGGGCGCTCCCACTTATCCTGCCAGATTACGAGATACGTTATTAAAGTGCAAGAAAGTAAATAACAAACATAATACTGAATAACATTTATTATAACTTTGACTCAGTCACAGACTCCAAATATTCATATGGGAGTTCATCTTCTCCACCACAACCTAAGGCATCTAATACAAAAGACTACATATTTAAATTACAAAAGATATCATAACCTAAATACAAAAGCCTAAAGAAAACATATCTTGCTTAGCTAGTTTTCCCGTTAGGGGAGAAAACTATGCCCTTAGAGCTCCTCCGAACACCTCCTTTATAGTAGAGAGTGTTCTACTATTTGTGAATGATTTAAACAATGGGAGGAGAGCTCTATTTATAGTTTTCGTAATGGGCCTCAGCAAGCCATCGTGCTGCGATAGGTCCATCGCAGTACGATGGTAATGACAGTAATTTATATGATGTTTTTAGTATTAATTATTATTAGTTTAGTATTAGTTTTAGACCATTTACAAGGTAAAAACCTAAAGAAGTAAAGCTACTTGTCCAAGAAGTCAAGGACTGAAGAAAATGCATAAAAAGAGGCTAAAAGGAAGAAAATGTGCAGCTTTCAGTCTGCGGACCATAACTTGAGCTACGAGGGTCGGATTGAGACGCAGTCAGTTGCGTTGGAAATCTAAGACGAGGAGCTACAACTTTTGTGTTGAAGCCAAAACCTAATTTTGCCATCGTTGCACGATGGCACCCATCGTAGCACGATGGGAGGAAAACTTCGCATCCAAGAAAAGAACAGAATCTGCAGTTATATTTTTGAAGCAAATCCAAGCATCGCAGTACGATTGGCTCATCGTAGTACGATGAAAAGCAACTTGGTGGCCAAGTAAGCTTAAAAATTAAGCAACTAAATCCTAAGGTCATCGTGCCACGATAGGATCCATCGTGCCACGATGGAAAGCCCAAATCCAATAGAAAAACTATAAATAGAGCTCCCCTCCTTCACAATTATTCATTCAGAAATTTTGAGAACTATTTCTCTATAAGGAGCAAAGGAGGAGGAGCTCTAGGGAAGGAACTTTCCCCCTTCAACGGGAAAGTTAACTTCCTCCGCAAGGTAGCAAGGTTATTGGTATGCATTTATTTAATTCTTGTAATTTAATTATGTCTATTAGTAGCTAAACTCCTTTAGGTTAGGTGGAGAAGATGAACTCCCTTAGGAATGCTGGAATCATGTAAATTGGTACTAAGTTTATATAATTGTCTATTCAGTTTTATTATTCTATTGTTTATGTTTTAATTACGTAACTTGATTAAAGTACACAATTAGGGAACGCTCTTAGGGATGGTGATATCTAGCATTGCGCCTTAAGGCCAGGGTTTATCACTGGCTGGCAGCTAACCTCAATAGGGTTAGTGATATTTAATATCGTGCCTCAAGGTTAGGATAACCCAAGGGTCGGCAACTAACTTATAGGGTTAGTGATCTAGTATTGTGCCTCAAAACCGGCAGCCAACCCCGATCAATAGATAATAGCTTAGTCACACTAGTGGTTAAAGGTAAAAGAACTAATGAAACCATGCTTAATTGACTACATATTCACAGTCTAATCACTAGTATAGGGACGTGACAAGGTGTCTAACACGGGTTCCATGTCTATTAATTAAGGTTCTTTATACTCGTAATTAGGTTAATTATCGTACGCGGTTATTACTACTTATATTAGTTCACCAATAATAAAAAGGAATAGGCAACGATATAGCACCAACTACCCAGCAAGAATAAGGGAGGGATTCCAACTACTTAACCTATCTTCTTAAATTGTCTTTCTTTCTAGTTATATTCTCTGTTTCTTGAATCTAAAATTATCCCAACTTATAAAGTGGAGGCAATCTCAACAAATCCTAGAATAAGCTTAGTAACCGAGGCGCTGTCCCTGTGGATACGAACTCATTCTACTCAGTAGAGTGTGAATTATTACTCGACGACAGACTCGTACACTTGCAAGAACAGTCAAGTTTTTGGCGCCGTTGTCGGGGACAGCGTAGACGAAGTTGTTGAGCTAATTTTAGGAATTTGTATATATATATATATATAAATATAAAAATCATATAAAAAAAAAACTAATATAAAAATTTCAAAATTTGTTCTTGCAATATTGAACTTACAGACGATTCTGGCTAAGGAAAAAGCTTGGTATTTAAGCGATCCATTGTGATCCACCTCCCTTACCTAGGAATCCCTGTGGTGATAGACTTGCAAAAACAACAAAAAATAATAATAATAATAAAACTTTTTGTAAATCTTGTCTTGATCTCTGTTTATTGTCATTATTATTGTGCTTTACTACTAATCAAATTCTTTGAGTTTATGCAATGACACTCAGATGGGAGGACTTTCCAGAAAAATTAAATGAAATTGGTGGCTACATCTTTCAAGCATGTGAAAGCCGCAATATTCATTTCTGTGAAGCCTGTGAAATTTTCACGGAATTCATCCAAAGACCTAAAAGACACTTAATCTTTGAGGACGACTGGATTGAATTCATGGAAGAAAAGGAGTCTAAAGCTCAAGAAGGAGCGTCAACTGAATCAGTTACAACCCAAATTGAGCCAAATTCCAAGGAAGATACAGGGAAAGACTCTGAAGTCAAAAAAGTAGTAGAATGGGACAAAGATGAACAATTGCTTATCCTTGAGACTATCATCGAAGAGGGTGCAGAATACAATACACCCATAGAACTAGCCTATGAATTATTCAGCGAGTTCATCCAAAGACCTCGAAGACATGAGTTCTTTTTGGACAATTGAGTTAAATTCAATGAAGAAAAGGAGTTTGAAGCACAAGGAGGAATGTCAACTGAATCAGTTGCCACCCAGAATGAGCTAGAGTCCATAGGCGGTGAAAGTCGAGACTCTGAGCTTAATGAAGTACCATCTGAAACCTCAAGGAGTGACGACCCAAGAAGTCTCCCAATACCTTGCTCTATTGGGGAGGTGAATTTTAAAGGAGCACCATGTGACCTTGATTCTAACATAAATTCAATGTCTTTGTATCATGTAGACAGGTTGAAAGAAGCACATGATGAACAAGAAGATCAAGAGAAACAATTGGTTGAAATAGAAACGGACCAACGCAACGCGTCAAGTGTTCGGGATGAAGATTTCTATAAGGGAGCTGAACCCCAACCTATGAAGTCTCAAGAGCAACAAAAAGAACAACATAGCAACAAAGCCGAGGAAAAGGCAGAGATAGATAAAGTTATTGATATGATTTGTGCTTTGTTTGCTACGGTCAAGCTGAAGAGGGTATGGAAGCAATATCTTCTGTTTCTCAAATTCCTGGGATTCTTACCAAAGAAGAGGAACAAGACGGATGATATATTCCATCTCTCATATAAGACGCCCTAACAGTCTTCTGACGTCTAGCTAATGACTTTAAAGAAGCGCTTCCTGGGAGGCAACCCAAGGTATTTTTATTGCTTTCATTTCAATTCTCACATTTTAAAGTTTTATTTTTATTAGATAAGTTTTCAAAACTACAAGATATGTTTTCAAAAGGGAAGGAATACTATTTTTATGCCCAAAAAAAAAGAATTTTAAAAGAACTGTTCCAAAGCCCATCCTACAACAAATTTCCTATTGTGTCACGATGAAAATAAAAACTTTTGAAAAATATGGCATTGGAACAGTCATCGTGCAATGAAACTGCTCATGACACGATAAAAGTTTGGAAGTTACAAAAAGAAACACCGGTTGCAACACTTACACCATCCACCCAATTAACCCTACATTTCTAAACCTTCAAATTCACCATCATCATCTATTTTCTATTCATTCATCCATACACTTTTCCTACCCATCCATTCCCAAAACTTCTATAAAGCCATTAAACCACAAATTCATTCCCATTGCACCAAAGAAAAATAAAAATAACCTCCAGATTTTTATCCAGTCAAGATGCAAGGACGAATGAACGTCTCAAGTCCCAAGTAAAGGAGAGACGATCTCTTGGGACAGAGACGCAGACATTCTTAACCGAGCAAAACGGATTACCACCAAATTGAGCAACAGAAGACAAAGTCAACTATTAAACCTGATCAGTCACGGTGCACAGTGGGTGAAAAGGTGAAGTAGCTATGACAACGTTACAAAAGTTCAAAGTTTTGGGGTAACAAACTCATAGCAGCAACATGCAACATGCTACATATCAAACTGTTGAATAGGGAGCTGAACCCTATATTCTTTACACCTGGTGTATCATCAACCAGGGCGGGCAGTAAGTCATGGAGCATTCCCGTTGTTCCCTTCTATCTTTGTATCTTAGTAGTTTATCATCTATGTAATGAATGTCATTTGCTGACAACCCCTATGCTTGTTTATTATCTAGTGCATGTTAAAAGTTATAGGCAAAGTTCCAGTGACGTAACGACTAGATTTGGATGATTTAAATTCCACACCTTTATACAAAGAACACCGAAGGTGATTGCTCAGAAAGCGCGGAAGTTTGAGAGACAACGAGACGAGTGATGAAGGTAATGTTCGCAAGATAAATGTTCAATCTTCAGATACCTAAGCCATGTCAGAGTTTGAGCCAAATATTTCCAAACGGTATTACCACTTTCTTTCGATTTACTATAAGAGTACCGTGTACTTGTTTATTTTCTAGAACTTGCTCTAATTCTCTGCTGACTAGTTGATTTAATATAATATGCATTGAGGCAATTGTTTATTATAACCCAGAGCCTTTTCAAGCCACCCTTTTATTATTATTATCCTTTGCTAACCAATTTTGAGCCGTAAAAAAATTATCCCAACTTATAAAGCGGAGGCAATCTCAACAAATCCTAGAATAAGCTTAGTAACCGAGGCGTTGTCCCTGTGGATACGAACTCATTCTACTCAGTAGAGTGTGAATTATTACTCGACGACAGACTGGTACACTTGCCAGACCGTAGTTAGATGGGAAGATTCAGTTCAATTTTATAACTAATCCTGTGCATTTCATCAGCTTGGTCGCCAAGTAATGTCATCGTACCACGATGAGGGGCATCGTGCTGCGATGAACAGATATTTTCCAGATTTTCTTATGTTGATTTCTTGGCCAACAAGCAGCTCCCATCGTGGCACGATGGGAGCCATCATGCTACGATGATCAGCACATTTTCTTCACTTTTTGAGCTTTTTCTTGTCCTTTTGCATTCTTGACTCTGTCTTGATGCTATTCTTGGATTCTGTAGGTTTTTCTTCGTATTTGGGCATGTCTTGGTCATTTTACTACTAAATATACTACCTAAAATACCATAGAAATTCCTGTCATCAGTGCCATACCAATAATTGAATGAAAACTATTGTTGTAGGTAAACTCAATTAAAGACAACCATTCATCCCAACTACCTCCATTTTCCAATACACATGCTCTAAGCAAATCCTCTAATATTGAATTGTCTTTTCTGACTGTCCATCCGTTTGTGGATGATAAGCGGAACTCATCCTCAACTTAGTACCAACTGCTCCTTGCAAACATTCCCAAAACCTTGAAGTGAATCTTGTGTCTCTATCCGAAACAATACTTGAAGGAATACCATGAAGTCTCACAATTTGATCAACATATATTTCCGCCAACTTAGATACCAAAGTTCCCGTCTTAAAAGCAATAAAATGTGCGGATTTGGTCAATCTATCCACAATCACCCAAATAGAATCATTTCCTTTCTTAGTACTAGGAAATCCACTCACAAAATCCATAGCAATACTATCCCATTACCACTCGGGTACAAACATAGGTTGTAACAAACCGAACGGTTTTTGATGCTTTACTTTAGACTTTTGACAAATCAAACATGCATACACAAATTCCGCGACCTCTTTCTTCATTTTAGGCCACCAAAACAATTTCTTAAGCTCTTGATATATTTTTGTAGCCCCCGGGTGAATAGTCGAACCACTTTGATGTCCTTCTTCTAGAATACTCTTTTTAATCTCGGGTATGTCAGACACACAAACTCTACCACGGAATCTTATCACTCCAAACTCATCTATGTTGAAATCCACTTGTTCCCCTTGGTTCTTTGTTGTCAATCGATCTACCAAACTCAACTCTTGTTTTTGACCTCTCTTCACATCTTCAAGAAAATCATTAGTCGACTTCATCATTCCCAATCTAACACTTCTAGGGGTCGTTTCACAAACCAAACTCAAATCTCTAAATTCTTCAATTAATTCCAACTCCTTCATCATAAGCGATGACATATGTAATGACTTCTGTCGCGGCTGGAAAATTTCATGCAATGAAGTCGCCATTGCCGTTTATTTATCCCAAAAGGGGAAAGGAAAACATCACAAAAACCTTCTATTAACATGGTTAAAGAACCATGGCGGGTTCGGGAGTTGGTTACGCGAGGGGAATGTACTAGCACCCCTCGCATCCGTTGTACTCAACGGGAACCATTTATGGATTTAGGATTCGTCTACACGTTTAAATTAAATTGCTCTGATGTTTGGCTAATTTTCTACTTTGTTTCCAATTTAACAAAAAAAGGTTTTTTATTAACGAGCTTGACGGTTGTAGGAGCCCGCTCCTACGTATTCCCAAGAGTGCAATGGGAAATTCAAAGCTCACGTAGTTCTGCTAAAAAAGGTTTGTGTGTTTGTTTGTTTTTAGTGGATACCATTTATTTTGTATTCCGCTGATACAACAATGCTTGTATGTTCTAAAAAGAAGCTTAAGCTTTGTATGTGTCAGAGGAATAGATAAAATGTGTATTCATTTTTAAGAAAAGAGAGTTGTTAACGGACAATGCTTATTTCGCATTCCGCTGATACAACAGTGTTTGTATGCTCTTAAGAGAGGCTAAAGCGTGTATGTGTCAGAGGACTGAATAAAGCGTACATCCATGTTTGTCTGAAAAAAAGTTTAAGTGTGTTGGGTTCGTTTTAGCGCTTAATTAGGATGAGGGCAACTCACGAGCACTAGTCAAATGTCTAGTGACCAAGTCAACCCGGGGCGGAAAGAGTCAAATGTCAAATTCCCCCTTTTTCATCCTTATTTATTATAAAAATCTTAATTAAGTTTGATTAAAGAAAATGGTCCAAAAGGAAAAGCGAGTAAATAAAGAGTGCGCGAAATTACAACATAATAATTGACATATCCATAAAGCAACAATTAAATTAAATATGCATGGATGCAAATATGTAAATAAAATGCATGAATTAATATGAGACAATTAAATATGCATGAATGAAACAAGAATGAATAAATATGGATGATGCAAGAATTAAATAAAATTGCAAGAGTTATGTAGCGAACAATGAAATACTAAAGCATAAACATGAATAATCAAGTGAAAGCAAATAAATGAAATAATATAAGCTATTCTAAAATAAACAAATCTGTTTGTGCAAGAAAAGTGGCTCAAAGCACTTTAAAAAGTGATTGTCCAACTTAAGCACTTATGAGAATAAGCTAAAAAGCAATTAATTCAAGAGAATGACTTATGGAAATAAATCTAATAAAAATTAAAAGACAATTCTAAGTCCTAATTATTATTTAAGCAAAACAAATTGGCTCAATAAGCTTAAATAAGCTATTGTCCAAATAAGTGCTTTTGGGAATAAGCTAAGAATTAATTAAAAATAAGTTCCAGAAGGGAGTGCAAATATTAATACAGGGAGGTGCAAACAGTAAACCGGATTTTGGGCCGCTAGGCCCAAGGCCCAGTAGTCTAAACAAAAACAGTAAAAGAAAGGAAAAAATAAAAAAATAAAAAGAAAAGGAGGGGAACAGTGCATGGGACCCGTGCAGCCACTGACGCGACGCCACGTGGCGTGCTGGGTCCCTTCTTCAATCAACCAGCCGCCGGCGGCAGTCAATGGCGCGGAAAGCCAAGTCCGGCAATCATTGGAATGCAGGGAGTGTTCCCTAAATAAGAGGTTACCTGAAAAGGTAAAAAGGACGCGTGGGGACCACATTAAATCATCTTCTTCCTCACTCAAATTGCAAAAGACGCAAGAAAAAATAACAACAACAAAACCATTAACATTCATCCACTTAACACTATTAAAATTTCAAAACTTAACCAAAAAATTAAATAAGTATACCATTTCGCTCAGAATTTTACATATAACACATATATGAACTTAGTTTTTACAGTAAGTGCTTATAAAAAATAATAAAAAATAAAATATTTTCGGATCACATTTTCCAAAACTCAAAATAGCTCAGATTTGAACAAATTAAACCGATACAAAGCTTCTAAACATGTTAAACATTATGGATCTAGCGAGACTTACTTTTTTTGAGCTTAGATTCGACCTCTTAGCTCCAAGCTTCTTCTTGGCCACTTTGAGCTTCTACCCACAATTCCTCTCAGTTTGTAGTGCTTCTCTTGGTTTGTTTCAGCTACTGGAAGTGTATGATGAAGGTTTGTGAAAAGAAATTCGAGATTTGGGTTTGATTTGAGTGAGCATGGATTTTTGGTGAAAATGGTGATATTTGAGAGAGTTTTTGTGCTTCAGATTTTGCCTTTTTTTCTTAGGATTGGCAGCTGCAAAAATTGCACCCTAATATAGCAAATGAATTGGGGTTTGTGTTGGTGGGAGTAATCACCAAGAAAAGGGTAATTGGAGAATTATAGTTTGTGATATTTTGGTGCCTTTTTTGGTGTCAACATCCATCATTTTTGTTTGTGAATGAAATAGGTGATGAGGTTTAGAGAATAGAAGATTCTAGTTTCACTTAAGATAAGGTAGTGAGGTGGCACAAGTTTGATTTTATATTTTTTTTTGTGATAAAAAATGAGAAAATGGTCAAAAAGAATAAAAAATTGTGAAAATAAAAATGGGAAATGTCAAGCATTTGGGTGTCATACCCTAATTTTGCCCCATGCTATTTACATTTTTTCATTTTTACCCTTTTGCCATCAGTTTGGTTTTTTTTTAGAAAAAAAGTCAACCTTTGACCTAAAAAGTCAACATTTGACCCAAAAAGTCAACTTTTGCATAAAACCTCATAAAATTATTTTATTTGCATATTTTTCATGGCATAATCATTATTTTCATTTTTCTTGGCATATTTGCTATTTTTCTTTATTTTATTGGCATTTTCCATTTATTTTTGAATTCTTTTACTTTTGTTACTTCTTCTCCAAGAAATCTCCTTTCCTTCACAAAATCCCAATCAAACCCAATTCAATTCCAACCCATTTTCCATCATAAAATCATCTCATCATTCATAATACAAAAATTATATCATCACTCACAATCCAAAAATATTTTCATTTTCACTATTTTTATTCTTTTTGTCATTTTTCCCATTTTTCATCATAAACAAAAATCACCAAAAATAAGTATCACTTCATCCTCTCATCACAAGTACAGTAGAAGGTTCTAAACCTCTACACCTCATCATGCCAAAAAAAGAACCCTTGTGCTAACAAAAAAATCACACAAATATCATAACTCACATTCTCCAAATTACCCTTTTCTTGATCAACAATCCCAACCCATTCTTACCCTAATCATTTCCTATAAATAGAGAGCTTCCGTCAATGGTTAGAGGTTCACACTTTTGCTCACAAATTCATCAAACCCGTATACACTTTTCATCACCTCAAAAAATCAAAATCTCAAAACAAAGCTCTAAATCCAAATCTAATCCAGCAAACACCTTCTAAACACTTCCAAAAGCAAGAATCATCACAAAAACCACCTCAAAACACGACCCAAAGCTCTGAATCAACTCCACCGTGGCTAAGAGGAGAGTTGGAAATCCTAGACCAAATTCAAGTAGGAAGGACTCTTTTGTTTCGTGTTTCAGTGACCTGTAACTTTTCCGGTGGACGGACAGTCGCGTCGGAGTTGTCCAGGCTCGCCGGAGAAGATGAAGTCCACGATGGACTATGTTTGTTGCTAGTTTAAACTGTAGCCGTTGATCTTGCCTTTCGTTCTGGAGCGTTGATCGTGGGTTTAAAACGGAACCGCAAGATCTCATTTAAATGAGATCTGATGGTGATGATGTTGTTGGCCTCTGTCCTCGTTTTTTACAGCGCCACACCTGAGCATTTTTGTTTGACTCTCCGTTTTTTTTGTTGACTGACGTGTGGGCTGGGTTTCTGGACCAGGCTTGCTATTCGCACCACCCAGCCTTTACTTTCTGCACCCCCTAACTTAATTTTTTTAATTAATTTTTCAGCTTATTTCAAAAGTACTTATTTGGCAAGTAGCTTATTTAAGCTTATTGGGCCATTTTTGCTATGCTAAAATTTTATTATGATAGTTATGAGCTTTATTTTTATTTTTAGCTTATTTCTTAAGTCATTTTGAGTTAATTACTATTTTAGCTTATTCAGGGCAGTAGCTTATCTAAGCTTATTGATCCAATTTGTTTTGCTTAAATAATATTTAGGACTCAGATTTGTCTTTTATTATTTTTAGCTTATTTCCATAAGTCATTTTGTGAATTAATTGCTTTTCTAGCTTATTTTCATAAGTGCTTAAGTGGGACAATCACTTTTTTAAGTGTTTTGAGCCACTTTTCTTGCACAAACAGATTTGTTTACCTTTGAATAGCTTATATTGATCTCATTTATTTTCTTTCACTTGATTATTCATGTTTATGCTTATTTATTTCATTGTTCGCTACATTAATTCTTGCATTTTTAGTTAATTATTGCGTCATCCATAATTATTCATTCTTGATTCATTCATGCATATTTAATTATATCTTATTGATTCATGCATTTTTATTTAAGTGTTTGCATTCATGCATATTTAATTTAATTGCCGCTTTATTATTATGGCAATTATTATTGTTGTAATTACGCGCGCTCTTTATTTTCCCGCTTTTCCTTTTGGACCTTCTTCTTTAATCAAACTTAATTAAGATTTTCATAATAAATAAGGATGAAAATGGGGGAATTTGGCATTTGTCTCTTTCCGCTCCGAATGACTTGGATCCTGGACATTTGACTAGTGATTGCAAGTTGTTCTC
Organism: Trifolium repens; assembly: GCA_030408175.1. Taxonomy (NCBI): domain Eukaryota; kingdom Viridiplantae; phylum Streptophyta; class Magnoliopsida; order Fabales; family Fabaceae; genus Trifolium; species Trifolium repens. The sequence continues at coordinate 29,881,585 of CP125845.1, read as the reverse complement.
ATCTTGATCAAGCGTTAAAATTAACCAACACTCGTCTTTTCTTTTTGGAACATTTTCTTAATCAAACTTAATTAACTTTTCATAACAAATAACGGATGAAAAAGGGGGAATTTGACATTTGCTTCTTTCCGCTCCGGATGACTTGGATCCTGGACATTTAGTGATTTCAAGTTGTTCTCATCCTAATCAAGTGTTAAAATCAATCCAACACACTCAAACCACTTTTTCAGTTAAAAAATGGATATACGCTTTATCTATTCCTCTGACATATACACGCTTAAGCCTCTCTTAAGAGCATACAAGCACTGTTGTATCAGCGGAATGCGAAATACGCAACATCCGCTAATCAACTCTTTTTACAACGGATATACGTTTTATCTACTTCTCTGACACATACACAGCTTAAGCTTCTTTTTAGAACATACAAGCGTTGTTATATCAGCGGAATACAAAATAAGTGTTACCCGCTAAAATTAACCAACCACACAAATATTTTTTATCAGAACTACCTGAGCTTTGAATTTCCCATTGCACTCTTGGGAATACGTAAGAGCGGGCTCCTACAACCGTCAAGCTCGTTAATAAAAAATCTTTTTTATTATTTAATTGGAAGCGAAGTAGAAAAAACTAGCCAACGATTGAGCAATTTAATTCGAAACCACGCAGACAACCCTAAACCACCTAAATGGTTCCCGTTGAGTACAACGGATGCGAGGGGTGCTAACCAAGGTTGTCAGAACCGGACCGGTCATTGAACCGGCGAGCTTACCGGTTCAAGGTTCAAGTGGTTGGACCGGAGTCGGAACGGGTCGGACCGTTTTTCAATTAAATATATATTTTAATTAATATATAAATATAACTAATGACTTAATATTTCTTAGTTTCACACATTAAAAAGATGAAATGTGATAAAGTCAATATAAAACTAAAACTTTAGTAAATTAGACATAAAATTTCTAATTCAAGCAAAATTAAAAATTAAAAAAGAATTGTGGTGAATACTGATCATTTAAGTCAGAATATTTGTTATTTATTACTATATTAATATAATTGTAATATATTAGGAAATTTTGCATATGATTTTTTATACAATAATTATATCTATGATGATTATTTAAAAATGTTAAATATTTGATAGAAAAAAAGCTTACGATAAAAAAAAAAATAGCATATTAAATTATTATTTTTTGACCAAGCATACTAAAAGTTTATGAACAGGATAAATGGATAATCTACAAAATGAAAACTTACCAACATTTTATTTTAATCGTAAAAAAATCTTTTATTTTTAAGTTAACTTTTATTTTTTAAAGAAACAAGACTAAAGAATATAAAAAATAATGGGTCCATTATTTTTAAATCTAGGCCCAATTTTCACTTGAACATATAACCCTAATAATCCCAATAATCCCAATTCCTTCCTATTGTGTGACGGCTACATCTTCAGATCTACTTTTTTATATAGTGCTTGTGCAGAACATCGTCTCATATTACTGTTATCTTCCTCTTTTTTTTTTTTTTTTTTCTTTTTCACAATTTATTGTTATCTTCTTCTCTTTTTTTTCTTTTTCACAATTTATTGTTATCTTCTTCTTTCTCTATAGTTACTGTATATTTCTCTCTCAAATCCTCTTCTACTTTCTCTTTATACATAGCTCAGTTCTTTGTCATACAAGGTTGAAACAGAGCACTATCTTTTTCTTAATTTCTTTCCTTCTTTTATTAGTTTAACCGTTCCAATTCCATTTAAAAAAAATCAAACGACGTCTTGAAACAGAGGACTATTTTTTTCGTTCAAAAGTCCAAACCGGGTGAACCGCCCGGGTCACCGGTTTTTTCCCGGTTATTTCCGATTTTCGCGTTTTTTTACCGGTTCTCTCGCGGAACGGTTTTGCACATCAACCGAACCGGATGCTGGTCCGGTTCCCGGTTCGACCGGTCCGACCGGCCGGTCCGGTTTTGACAACCTTGGTGCTAACACCTTCCCCTCGCGCAACCAACTCCCGAACCCGCCATGGTTCTTTAACCATGCCATCTGTTGGATATGCCTTGAAATCTCAGTTACAAGAAGTCGGAAAATTCTGAAGAACATCTGCCAGCTAGCGCGCGGCGCCAGGAGAGGCCTCGTTTGGCCTGTGGGTTCTGTTGACTGGCGCGGGGCGAGGGCGGGCTGGCGCGGGGCACGGCTCGTGTTGGTTTGGAGATTTTTGTGGAAAATTTGTTTCGGAGGATATCTGACTTGGATTCTGTTTTATTTTATAAGATAGATTTGTTTCTGTTTTTTAGGCATATATTTTTCTATAAATAGAGAGTGCTTTATTCATAGAAAAATTGGGAGAGCAAAATAGTGTGACAAGATGTAGGGAATCGGGGTTTGCCACCACAAAAGGCTAGGGTTTGGAATCCTAGGGCAAACTGTTCTTGGGATCATCTTGTTGTTGGAACAAAGTGGGTCTGACATGAACCTCTAAGATTTTAAGTAGGTTTTGATGATAACAAAGTATTAAAATTGCAATTGGTATTACTAATGATTATTCTAGTGTGCAGAATTATAAGTTAAAATTCATTCAGAAGCACTATGAATAACAAGAGAGAAGCCAAGCTAAGAAGCTCTGAAAGCGTATCGCTGTTCATCAGAAGCTTAAAATTTGCGTGCTGAAGTTAATGATTCTGAGGACCAAAAGCTAGACTCTGAGGAGTTCAGAAGCTGAAGACCTTAAGAAGCTACGACAACAGCATCTGAAGCAAAAGAAATTTTCGTCACTCAAGAACTGACAGAATCAGAACCAATGATTGAAGAACAATCTACTTCAAGGCTCTGTCACATTCACATGAAGGAATATTCGTTGGTACAACGTTAATCTTATCCATAAGTGGAGCGCATTTGAGGATCGTACTATCGTACTATTATTACTCAAAATGGATGAGTGATAATTCAAATAGCAAGGTAGTGGAATTGGATTTCTTTACCAAAGATGGAAGATTACAGCTGTCACAATTGTATGATGTATTCCAAGCTGGCACCTTATCTCTCTGCAACGGTCATCATCTTCCTTCAAGTATAAATAGAAGACTCAAATCAAAGAAATGATCAACTGTTCTATTACTGCATTTAAGGCTCTGAAATATTCTGACATAATTTGTTCAATCTGTCATTCAAGTCTTAAAGCAATTTGCGTTGTATTTTGTAAACACCTCTGATAGTATATCAAGTGTCCATTAACAATCATTCTTAGATTTTAAGTCTGTTTGTGAAGTCTCTTGTTTAGTGAAACTTGAGCACCTGAGAAGTCTCTTGCAAGTGTGCTTGAGCAATTTGTAATCTTGTGAAGATTATAGTGAAAAGCTCTTGTTAGTAACAAGGGGACTGGACGTATTCTCAATTTGTGAGGGGAACCAGGATAAATTTTGTGTCTTTCTTTCTCTCTCTCTCAGCACCCTTCTTTAACTTTGTGTTTATATCCGCTGCAAACGTATTTAAATCTCGAAAAAGTTTTAATTTTCAAAACACAATTCAACCCCCCCCCCCCCCCCCTTCTTGTGTTTTTCCACCTTCAATTGGTATCAGAGCCTGGTTTGTTGCCTAACTCACCTTACAATGAAACAGTAAAGATCCAAGAGGAAAAACATGTCTGCTGAGAAGAACAACAATGAGATTCCTTTCAACTATGACTCAAACTCACATGAAATGAGGTCATCTGATAAGGTTCCTTTCTTCAACGGAACTGAGACTGGTTACCCTTTCTGGAAAACCAAGATGTATAGTCACATTATGAGTATTGATTGTGATTTATGGGACTTGGTAGAAGATGGAGTTTACTTTGAAAATATGGACTTAGAAGGAGTAGTCAGTTCTCAGAACAGGAAATCTTTTACACCCACTAAAAAGCTAGAGTACAAGAAGCATCACTCTGTAAAAGGAATGATGACTAACGCAATCTCACATGATGAGTACCTTAAAATTGGAGATAAAAGAACTGCAAAGTCAATTTGGGATTCCTTAAAATCCAAGTATGAGGGCAACAAACAGGTTAAGGAGGCAAAGGCTAACTTGTTGGTGCATCAGTATGAGTTGTTTAAAATGAAGGATGGAGAGGACATTGAAACTATGTTTTCACGGTTTCAAATTCTAGTCTCTGGACTTCAAGTATTAGACAAGAGTTATACTGAAGCTGATCATGTGAGAAAGGTACTCAGAAGCCTACCACCAAAGTGGAGACCCAAGGTGACTGCTTTTCAAGAGTCTAAGGATTTGGATACTGTATCCCTTGAAAGCTTAGTTAGTTCATTGAAGAGTCATGAGATGGAACTAATGACTGGTGAATCAACCAAGAAGATGAAAGGGATAGCCTTAAGCTCTAAGAGCTCATCAAAGGCTCTGAAAGCTAAGGTTATAGAATCTGAAGATGGGGCTTCTGAAGAGGGTCAAGAAGTTGGGTCTGATGATGAAGAAGATATGGTGCTGATGGCTGCTAAGGTTTCACAATGGGCAAAACGAAGCAAGAAATATGCAGGCAAGATTGGAGTATCTTCCAAGAGACTTAGTGTCGTTAAAGGCAAGAAGGAAGATCAAAGCAAGTGTTTCAAATGCAACAAGCCTGATCATTTCATTGTTGATTGTCCAGAAAACAAAAGTAGATCATCAAAGCAAAGCTCTAGCAAGGAAAGATATAAGAGTAAAGTCAAGAAGAGCTTTCTGGCAACATGGGAAGATCTTGACAAAGACTCGGACTCAGATGGTGATGAGGAAGCAAATCTAGCACTGATGGCAACTACCTCTGACAGAGAAGACTCTGAAGCAGGTTCAGACTCTGAAGATGAGGAAGAGGTAATTGATAAACTATCTAGAACTGAATTAGTAGATTCTCTTAAAGATGCCTTAAAAATGCTCACTAAAAAGGCAGGTGAATGTAAGGTCTTGAAAAAGGCTTACAATAACCTGACTGAGAAAATGAACATAATAGTTGAAGAAAATGAGTCTCTAAGAAGTAGAAACTCATTTATGGAAACTCATTATGTTTATGATAATAAGGTTCCTCCAGAGCATGAATTTGCTCTGCAAGAATTTCTTATCAATGGCATGAAGAGAAGTAAGATAGCTTCCTTAATATACCATGTTAGTAGAAACAGAGGTGAAGGTCTTGGATTTTCACGTCTTAAAGATAATCCATTATTTTCTAAACCCTCTAAAAGTGATAATTCAAAACCTAAGGTTGTATTTGTTAAAAGCCAATCAAAAGCAATAGTTATACCAGATCCTGAAAAAATAATTGAGTCAGAGGTAAAGAAGTCTCAGACTCTGAAACCTTCAGAGCCTAAGATCTCCAAACCTCAAACCAATGTGAAAATAAATAAAACTCTGGTATATTCTAAAGCTAAGCCCAAGAGTTATACAAAGCCAAAAAGTTTTTCAAAAGGCTTCAATAACTCTAGAGCTCCTAATAGGCCATATAAACAAAAACAATCTAAGGTAATGAGGACTAACTCAAAAGGACCAAAGTCTGAGATTGTCTTTGCAGCAGATCTGCACTCAAAGAAGGCCAGAGCAGCATTCTTGGTACCTGGACAGTGCCTGCTCGCGTCATATGACAGGAGACAAGCATATGTTCCAAACCCTGACTCTGAAAGAGGGAGGAACTGTGGGATTTGGAGGAAACCAAAAAGGGAAGATCACTGGTACGGAGCAAGATGATAGCTATGCAGGTGTTCCTTATCAATATAACAATCCAGAACCTGAGAAAGCATCAGATGCCAATGAAACTTCAGAAGCTGAATTGGAAGAAGTCTCTGAAGAAGCATCTCCAATAGAAGCATCTGAAAGACATGTTGATATATCAGAAGATGATACCCAAACAAGTGTTGAAACTAATGAAGCTCCAAAGAGAAAATTCAAATACAGATATCACATCCAGAAGATCTTATTCTTGGAAACAAAGAGAGTCCAAGAAAAACAAGATCAGATTATCAACAACATGATTCACTTCTAGGACTCATATCTATGATAGAACCTAAGAATGTTGATGAAGCTCTTTCTGATGATGGATGGATTGTAGCAATGCAAGATGAGCTCAATCAGTTTCAAAGAAATGATGTGTGGGATTTGGTGCCAAGACCAACACACAAGAACATCATTGGAACCAAGTGGGTATTTAGGAACAAACTGAATGAACAAGGTGAAGTGGTACGAAACAAAGCTAGACTAGTAGCACAAGGTTACAGTCAGCAAGAAGGCATTGACTTCACTGAAACATTTGCGCCAGTGGCAAGACTGGAATCAATCAGGTTATTGTTATCATATGCAGTTAATAATGGAATAACCTTGTACCAAATGGATGTTAAGAGTGCCTTTCTAAATGGTGTCATTTCTAAAGAAGTATATGTCAAACAACCTCCAGGTTTTGAGGATTTGAAAAACCCTGATTATGTTTATAAACTTAAGAAATCACTCTATGGTCTCAAACAAGCTCCAAGAGCTTGGTATGAAAGTCTGAGTAATTTCCTTTTAGAAAATGGTTTTCAAAAAGGTCAAATTGACAATACTCTATTCAGAAAGACAACTAAGAAAGACATCTTAATTATTCAAATCTATGTTGATGATATAATATTTGGTTCTACTAATGCTTCCTTGTGCAAGAGTTTTTCAATGCTGATGCAGGATGAATTTGAGATGAGCATGATGGGTGAACTAAAGTTTTTCCTTGGAATTCAAATCAATCAAGGAAAATATGGCACTTACATTCATCAAAGCAAGTATACAAAAGAGCTTCTGAAGAAGTTTAATCTTGAAAACTGTAAGATAATGTCAACTCCCATGCATCCTACAAGCAGCCTAAGCAAAGAAGAAATCGGAAGCAAAGTAGATCAGAAGCTGTATAGAGGTATGATTGGTTCTTTACTCTATCTAACAGCTTCTAGACCTGATATTTTATATAGTGTATGCTTGTGTGCAAGATTCCAGTCAGATCCTAGAGAACCTCACTTAACTGCAGTTAAGAGGATCTTTAGATATCTGAAAGGAACTACTAATCTAGGACTTCTTTATAAAAAATCCCTAGATAGTAAGCTAGTTGGATTATGTGATGCTGACTATGCTGGAGACAAGATAGAGAGAAAATCCACTAGTGGAAATTGCCAATTTATTGGTGAAAATATCATATCTTGGGCCAGCAAGAGACAAACAACTATCGCTTTGTCTACAGCAGAAGCAGAATACATTTCAGCTGCTAAATGCTGCACACAGCTTCTCTGGATGAAATATCAGTTAGAGGACTATAACATAGCTGAAAGTAGTATTCCACTATATTGTGATAATACTGCTGCTATTCATTTATCTAAGAATCCAATTTTGCATTCCAGAGCTAAGCATATTGAAATTAAGCATCATTTTATAAGAGATCATGTTCAAAAAGGGACAATAGATATTCAATTCATTGATACTGATCATCAATGGGCTGATATATTTACCAAACCTTTGGCTATTGAACGTTTTGATTTTATTAAAAAGAATTTGAACATGGATTTTATCTCTGAAGAAAACTAGCTCTGAGATGTAAAATAGAATTAGGATCTGAAGCTCCTTCAGAGCCTCTAATAATTCAGAGTCTCCTTTGGGAAGTTCTGAATAAAATAGGTTCTGAAGGGTAACAGGTTCTGATGAGGTGTTAGATATAAGTGAGTGTGGCTCTGAACTAGACGGAAATGAACCGTTTTGCACTAGTAAGTGTAAGACAGTTGTCATTACACGTGTCAGATTGTTATATTTCTCCTTGCACGTGTCTAGTTTCTGATTGGATGGAGAACAGTTAATGATGAATTTACAGTTATCTCAATTTAAAATTTAATTTTAAAGTGTTCGCGCTCCCTCCTTTGGCTTGCTTTTTCTGTGTATGTGTGCTACTTGCTACTTATATGTCACTTCACTCACATTGCACAACTTTTACACATAATCACTTCCTACACAACCCTAAACCTCAAAAAATTCCCAAATTCTCTCTGCTTCTCAAAATCGTCTGTGATCATGACTGCTCAACCCTCTCGCAACATTGTTCAACGTGCTTTCAACCTTGAATTACCTCTTGTGATTGATCTCTCTTCTCAAGCAAAACTCGTTGTTAAAGATAATACAACCGATGCTGGTCCAGAAGCGTTTGAGTTTGTGACAGAGAAGTTTGTTGATTTTGATAGTTTGAAAGAAAACGGTATTGATATTCAGAGTTTATTCTATGATCAACAATGGAGAAACTACTTTGAGATGCTGAATGGCTTCGTCTACTATGATATTGTGAAGTATTTCTGGCAAAAAGCTACAATCTTTGATAAGTTTAGCGCTGATGAAGAAGTTAGAAAGATGGTAGAAAAGGACAGTTCTTTGAAAGGAAAAACAAGAGTTCAACTGGGTTTAAGACCTTTCAAAGGAAAAGAGATTAGGTCTAATATTATGGGAATCAATGTTCTGATCACTCAAGAACATGTAGCAAAAGTATTAGGTTTGGATAATGAGGGGGAGAATGTGGATGACTATGATGACAAGAGCAAGCATCTGGAATCTATTAAGAAGGATTTATTTTTTCCTGATATTTCAAGAGCTGATTTTGGTAGAGCAAAATTCATGAAGCAGAATTTCAACTTTGCTTTTAGAGTATTCCTTGCCTCTATCATCACTAGAGAAGGAGGATTTGATACAATCTCAGTACCTCACAGGCATTTCATCTGGTTCTTGTATAAGAAGGCCAAGATCAATCTGGCAGAGCTTCTGTTTGACCACCTCTGCTTTACAATCACCAAGAGCAGAACCAAATCACCTTCTGTGATCCATCACCCAAGGTTGATTTCTGAAATCATTCGTCAGACGAGGTTGACTGATATTCTGAGCTCTAAAGAGAAATTAAGAGTCTTTCAAACTGCCAAGTATGATGCTAGTGTCTTGGTGAACATGAAGCTAGTCAAGAAAGAAGATCTGAAGAAGCCTAAAAATCCTCTAGAGACAATATATGAAAACTACTTCTGGTGTGATGGTTTTCCAACCATATCAGAACATGATAATGAGGAAGTTATCAAGAATTTTTTAGAAATTGTGAAAAGAGATACTGGAGTAAGAATGCCCAGGAGCATGGTAGTCAGTGTACCAAACTGAGATATTTTCAAAGGACCTAAGGAGATTACTAGGTCAAGAAGGAAACCTCAACCAGTAGAGCAAGACTTAGTTGCAGAGGGATCTCAAGAACAACACAAGGATCAATCTGAGGATAACAGTGCTACTGAGGATGATGAAAGAGTCACTGAGGAACAAGTCGCTAAGATTGTTCAAAGAAAAGCTGTTAAAAAGGAAAGGAGATCAAAGAAGAGGAATGAGAGGCCTGTAGATGCTGAAGAGGATCAACCTGTCAGAGCTCCTAAAAGGAAAAAGACTGTTGTCTCTAAAACGAAAGCTGCTGACACTTCAAAAGGTAATATCTCTAAGCCTAATGCTGATAGCACTTCTAAAGCTCAACCCTTGAATCCATCACCTCCTATAGACTATACCAAACCTCTTAATGTGATTCGACCCTCTCCACAACCCTTATCATCATCATCTTCATCAGAAGGCACCTCTTCTGATTACAGTACTGACTCATTTGAGCTTCTTAGAAAATCTGCTAAGTACCTAAAGAAAGCTCAGAAAGAAACCCCCAAGAAAACCAAAAACAAACAACCCGAGGAAACTATTATCATTGACACTACAATCCTTGACCACCTCTCCACACACTTGACTGGTGATGCTTTTACTCACTCAAACAAAAATTCACCAAATCACTTTCAATTTGTAAATACTACTTCTGAACTACCTCAAGATCCACCAGTTCAAGAATCACCAATAATCCCTGTTCAAACACCACCTCCAACTTTTGTTGCCCCTAAACAAGAAAATCCACCCACCTCTACACCAGTTATTCAGAATGATACCATTCCACACTCTGAACCTCATACTCTCTCACCTATTCAAGAATCACCCTCCACACCACAACCTAAACCTTCCACACCTGAACCTGAACCTGAACCACAAACACTACAACCAGAACCCATCTATGGCCCATCTTATAAACCTTTGACTGTAGAAGAACTAATTCTACCTGTTGACTTTGCGCTACCCATTTTTGAAGACTATCTTAAGAAGCAAATCAACATAGATGATGAACCTGAACTACCCCCTAACCTTAGCAAAATCAAAATTATTCCTCTGAAAAGAAAGAAACCTGAACCAACTATTCCTTTTGACCCAACAAAACCATTCTTCAATCCCCTATCTGAACCCAATGTTGAGCTATTAGGTACTGCTATCAGTCTTAGTCTCAAGAGATTTAAGAAAATGGATGAAGAGGTTCTGATATTTCCATCTGATATAGATGCTAAGATAAGGGAAATGGAATACTTGTTCAGCCAATCCTTGAGGATTTTGGGTAATCACTTGAAGTCCAAGATTCAGGATAGAGGTATGACTGCTGTTAGGGAACTGATGGATATAGCTGAAAGATCATGTGCTCCTCGACTCACCTTCTACAATCATGAAGAGGAACTTCAAAGATTAGAAGCACTAGATGCTGAGAATAAGAGGCTCTTAAGGATTGCATGTGAAGCAGCTGACAGGTTGGTTAGGGAAGAAGCTGCTTATGAGAGTATGGTCTTAACTACTGAGCAGGCTAGGATAGCTGCTGAAGTAGAGCGTAAGAGGCTTGCTGATCAAGAAGCTCTCAAGTTGTTGGTGGATAGAGCTGTTCACATTGCTGTTATTGAGACTAACAAGATTAATGAGAATCAAGCAACTGAAGAGGATTGCATTATGCATGATCAGAACCTTAGTGAGCCAGATTCTGACAAGGGTAAAGCTGCTATTGTTGATTCATCTCCTCCCAGATCTCCACCAAGACTTGTTCAAGGCTCTTCCTCATCTGCCATACCTTCAGCTATGCAACTGGCTCTGGATGAGATCAAGAGTGACAGAAGAACTGAGAAATGAAATGGATGAATTTAGGGCTGATATAAGAGAAGATATGAACAAATCTGGTGAAGCCACTAATAAAAAGATAGATGCAATGATGGAGCTCCTGCTGAAGCTTACTCAACAACAACCCAAACCTTAATTTTTTTTTTTGTTTGAGCACTTGTTTGTATTCATGTTTTATGTAATTTGTTTGGATAATTTCTTCTTGTTTAATTAAACTTCTTATTATCCTTAATTGTGTGTTTGCGTATCTGAATGTGTGTTATTTTTTTTACTTTTGTTTTTCAAAATTAAAAATATATTCACTTATTATGTCTGATACTCTTGTGGATTCTGAACCTAGAGTAAGGTGTTGGAGAACATCTTGTTTTTTTAACTTATATAGGAATTTGAAAACATAAGGTTCCCCCACATCAGTATTCCCGTTTACTCATGAAATAGCTTCTTAGTATTATAGCCTGTTTATAAACGGGGCACCAATACCGAATGAGGCGTGTCTGGTAACTGGTGTTCTGACGTTTTAAGTTGAATATAAGAAATACGCAAGCAAAATAAACAACTTTAAAAGCAAGAATTTTTTTTATTAATGCAAAGTCTTATTACATGGATAGTGAGAAAACTACTTAGACTCTACATCAGATTCAGCCTCTGACTCTTCTTTCTTGAGCACTACTGGCTTCTCAGCAGAGCTTGCATCAGAAAAAGAGTCAAGAATGGCTCTGTGGATCTCAGGGTCTGAGTACTCTTCCTCAGGATCATATGTTTTAAGGAACTCTGCATAATCAGAATCTATTTCATCAGAATCTGATATCTCAATCACTTGCTTGGTTGTTTCTTTTGGCTGCTTGTTTCTTCTTGAGCGTGAAGATGTTGCTTCCTTCTTGATCTCCTTCTTTGATCCCGAAGCTTTCTTCATTGCTTGATGTTCAATTGTATGCTTGAAAATATATTCTTTGATTATTCGTTGTGAATAAAATGAGAAGAATCATCTCCTTTTATAATGCTTTCAAACTCTCATGTCTACTTGGTAATCAGCAAAGTTCATTAAATTGAACATAGTTGTAACCACTCATTGACTTGACTGTCTTGAGGAATGCGTTATTTTTGACCTGATTCTTTTGTTTTCTGTTACTTTTTTATTAATGACAAAAGGGGGAGTAAGAACAGTGTTAAAATTAATGTTAATTGATTTTTTTTAACTGCTAAAGAACTGAAACTGTTATACTCATATCAATTTCTATCCCTTCTGAACTGTCGTTATGTGATTCATTCTGAACCTTATTGAAAGGGGAGAAAATTTTAGATTTGAAATACATTTTCGTAGATAAAATGAGAGAAGCTTGCAAACCTTCTCTGAATATTATCAGACTCTGAAGGAAGAGCTTACAAACCTCTGCCTCTGAGAGTCAAATCTGAAAATTTATTTCAAATTAATAAATTAACTCTTAAACTGTTTGTAGCGGGCTGGAAAATCACTTCCATTTTTCATACAATGAAGTCGCCATTGACGTTTATTTATCCCGTGAGGGGAAAGGAAAATATCACGAAAACCTTGGTTTAGGTTCGGGAGTTGGTTATGCGAGAGGAAGGTATTAGCACCCCTCGCATCCATCGTACTCGATGGGAACCGTTTAGGTGGTTTGGGGTTCGTTTGCGTAGGTTTAACAAATTAATCTGTCACTTGGCTAATCTCTACTTCGTTTCCAAATAAATTAAAAAAAGGATTTTTATTAGTTGAGTTTGACGGTTGTAGGAGCCCGCTCATACGTATTCCCCGGTGCAATGGGAAACTCAAAACTCACGTAGTTCTGGTAAAAATGTTTGTGTGGTTGTTGGTTTTATGCGAAGAACGCTTATTTCGTATTCCGCTGATACAACGACGCTTGTGTGCTCAACTTAGAGGCTTAAGCTGTGTATATATCAGAGGAATAGATAAAACGTGTATTCGTTGTAAAAAAAAGTTGAATAACGGATGTTGCTTATTTCACATTCCGCTGATACAACGACGCTTGTATGCTCTACTTTAGAGGCGTAAGCTGTGTATGTGTCAGAGGAATGGATAAAGCGTATATCCATTGTAAAAAAGAAAGTTTGATTAACGGATGTTGCTTATTTCACATTCCGCTGATACAACGACGCTTGTGTACTCTACTTAGAGGCGTAAGCTGTGTATGTGTCAGAGGAATGGATAAAGCGTATATCCATTGTAAAAAAGAAAGTTTGATTAACGGATGTTGCTTATTTCACATTCCGCTGATACAACGACGCTTGTGTACTCTACTTAGAGGCGTAAGCTGTGTATGTGTCAGAGGAATGGATAAAGCGTATATCCATTGTTTTCTGAAAAGAAGTTTGAGTGAGTTGAATTAGTTTTAACGCTTGATTAGGATGAGGATGGTCCCAAGATCACGAGTCATACGTTAGGGATAAGAACCATCCGGGGTGTGAAAAGTCATACGTCAGATCAACCCCTTTTCATCCGTGTTTATTATGAAAACCTTGATTTAACTTGATTAAGAAAGTATTTCAAAAGGAAAAAAGTCGAATGTTGGTTGATTTTAACGTTTTAGGATGAGGATAGTCCCAAGATCACAAGTCATACGTCAGGGATAAGAACTATCCGGGGTGTGAAAAGTCATACGTCAGATCAACCCCTTTTCATCCTTATTTATTATAAAAATCTTGATTTAATCAATAGTGAGGATAATCCCAAGATCACGAGTCATACGTCAGGGATATGGATTATCCGGGTGTGAAAAGTCATACGTCAGATCAACCCTTTTTCACTATGTTTATTATGAAAGCAAGTCTCAAATTCAAACCAACAGTCCAAGAATGGAAGAAAGATGAGAGATATAGAAGTTCGAGGAATTACATCAATATAAATGACATAAATCATGATAATTAAATGCAATGAATAAATAAACATGAATGCAAATTCATAAATAAAGATGCATGAATCAACATGATATAGATAAATATGCATGACAAAAATGAGAATGGATAAATATGAATGAAGCAAGAATTAAATAAAATGCAAGAGTTAATATAGCGAACAATGAAATAATAAGTAGCACAAGGTTAACCAAGCAAGGATAAACAAAAATGGATCATATGACAACTAAACATAGCATACATATCTATTTGTGCCAAGAAAAAGTGGTCAAAAGCACTTAAAAAGTATTTGGACCACTTAAGCACTTATTTGAATAAGCTAAAAAGCACTTAAGTTAGAAAAGGACTTATGAAAATAAGTTAAGAAAGTTAGACAAAATTCATATACAGTAACTACTGTATTTGAAATAATGTTGTGCAAAAATTAGGGTCAAATAAGCTAAAGAGCTCTTTGAAACCCCAAATAAGCACTTATGCACAAAACAACTTAATTGAGAATCACTTAGGAAAATAAGTTGAAAAAAAGTTGGAAAAGTTTGTATACAGTGACTACTGTATATGTATTAATGTTGTGTAAGAATTAGGGACAAATAAGCTAAAGAGCTTAATGTAACCCTAAATAAGCACTTATGCACAAAACAACTTAATTGAAAATTCACTTATGAAAATAAGTTGAAAAAGTTTGGAAATGATTTGTATACAGTGACTACTGTGTTTAAATCAATGTTGTGCAAGAATTAGGGTCAAATAAGCTAAAGAGCTTTTCGAACCCTAAATAAGCACTTATACGCAAAACAACTTAATTGAAAATTACTTATGAAAATAAGTTGAAAAAGTTTGGAAATTGATTGTATACAGTGACTACTGTGTTTAAATCAATGTTATGCAAGAATTAGGGTCAAATAAGCTAAAGAGCTCTTTGAATCCCCAAATAAGCACTTATACGCAAAACAACTTAATTGAGAATTACTTATGAAAATAAGTTGAATAATATAAGCATAAACAGTGACTCAATGAGCTTAAATAAGCTAATAAGTCACATAAGTGCTTTTTCAAATAAGCTAAAAAAAAAAAAACACTTGAGTCATAATCAGAGGGGGATGTAAATGAAGAAGGGAAGTAAAAACAAAGGGGGTGCGGAAAGTGATTCTGGGCCAGGAGCCCAGTCCACGCGTGAAGTCCACGCCAAAAACCAACCGGTCAACCAAAAAAAAAATTCAGTACGGCGTGAAACCAGGGTGCACCGTACTGGGCAACGTCACCGCCGTCAGATCTCATTTAAATGAGATCTGACGGTTCCGTTATAATCTCAGAACGAATCGAACGAGATCTAACCTAAGAATCAAACGGCCAGGATTTAAACCTGGCGAAGAAGAAGAACCACGGTGGAGTCTTCTTCTCCGGTGAGCTCTGGTTCGCCGGCGACGGCGCCAGTCACCGGAGCCACCTCAAACCACCACGAAAACACATGAAATATACATCATTCTCTTCGTTTTTTCACAAGGAATCCAAATATACAAATAGTTTTCTCTGATTCCTCACAAAAATGAAAAAACAAAGAGAACAAGGTTTCAAAATAAAAACGCAAAATCACGATTCAACGCAAATTGAAGCAAACGAGCAAAACAGAAAGCATCTAGACATGAAAACGAGTTGAATGGTGTAGAAAATTACCTGGTTTGGCTTCTGAATACCACGATTCAAACTTGATTTTCTTCTTGGTGCCGTAGCTATTCTCTGGCTCGTTTCCTTCAGCTTTTTGGTTAAATAGGAGCAGATTCTTCTTCCTGGAACTTTGGTGAAGGTGTTTGAGTGTAAAAGTTCTGTGTTTGAGTGAGAATTGGATGATTTGAAAATTGGAAAAAAAATGGAAAATGGTGTGTTCTTGAGGGAGTGAGCTGCGCCGTTTTTGAGTGATTCTCCCTGCGACCTAGGGCTCTGAAAACAATGTGCTATTTATGGGGAGGAATTAGGTTAGAAAAGTAGTGATTTGTGAGAGTTAGTGAGGGCAAATTGGAGATTGTTTCTTGGGATTTTTTTGTACTATGGTTTTGGGATTTTTGTACAAATGGTGAGGTGTCTAGTAAGAAGGAATAGAACCTTCTATTCCCTTGATGAGGTGTAAAAATGATTGGGACAATTTTTGTTCTTCTTTTGATTTTTTTTTTTGGAATAAAACAAATTAAAAATAATATATGAAAATAAAATAAATATGTCAAGAAATAAAAATATGCATGATGAGATATGATTATGTGAAATATTTATGGATCAAGAATGGAAGAAAAAGGAATTGAAAATTGATTTTTAAAAGGTTTCTTGAAATGCAAGTAACTAATTAAAAATAAATAATAAATAAGAAAAAAGGAAAATGTAAGGGCAAAATGGTAAAATTTTGTCTCTTATGCAAGAGAAAAAAAAGTTCCATGTGTTTTGTGTCAACATTTGATTTTCAAATTGAAAAAGAGGTTTTGTTGACTTATTTAAAAATGCAAAATGCCATGGGGAGGTAAAAATGGAATAAACAAAAAATATGGGGGGCAAAAGGGTAATAAAAAATGTATGGGGCAAAATTAGGGTATGACAGCTGCCCCTATTTAATTAGCTTAAACCATAAGAATGCGAATAGCCCTGATATTCGTATTCTTTTGGTGGAAGATAATTAAATACAGAATGCCCTAATTTTGCCAGGAAGTGAATGTTGATGAGATAAGTGGATCGAGTATACCTGTTGTTATTCCTTTTGTGGAACCGGGCAAACCCCAAAGTAAGATGAATGACACCAACCTTAACCAGCCATCTATGCTGAAAAATTTGGTGAAGTTTGAAGAGATTTTATCCAGCCGCTCTCACTGAAGGTCGATCTGTGATTGTAGAGGTTTTAACCAACTCTCGCTGAAAATTCCTCTGTGTAGCTTTTCCTCGCTCTCGCTGAAGATTCATCTGTGTGGACTTTATCCAACTCTCGTTGACGATCCATTTGTGTAGACTTTACCCAACTCTCGTTGACGATCCATCTATGTAGACTTTACCCAACTCTCGTTGACGATCCATCTGTGTAGACTTTACCCAACTCTCGTTGACGATCCATCTGTGTAGACTTTACCCAACTCTCGTTGACGATCCATCTGTGTAGACTTTACCCAACTCTCGTTGAAAATTTCTCTGAAGTTGAGGTTTTTATCCAGTTCTCACTGAAGATCCCTCTGGAGTTGAGTAGATTCCATCCGGCTCTCGCCGAAGATCCCTCTGAAATTGAGTAGATTCTATCCAGCTCTCGCCGAAGATCCCTCTGAAATTGAGTAGATTCCATCCAGCTCTCGCCGAAGATCCCTCTGAAGTTGAGTAGATTCCATCCAGCTCTCGCCGAAGATCCCTCTGAAGTTTGAGATTTTACCCAGCTCTCGCCGGAGACCCATCTGTTGAAAGATTTTATCCAGCTCTCGCCGCAGATCCATCCGCTGAAAGATTTTACCCAGCTCTCGCCGGAGATCCATCTGTTGAAAGATTTTATCCAGCTCTCGCCGGAGACCCATCTGTTGAAAGATTTTATCCAGCTCTCGCCGAAGATCCATCCGCTGAAAGATTTTACCCAGCTCTCGCCGGAGATCCATCTGTTGAAAGATTTTATCCAGCTCTCGCCGGAGACCCATCTGTTGAAAGATTTTATCCAGCTCTCGCCGAAGATCCATCCGCTGAAAGATTTTACCCAGCTCTCGCCGGAGATCCATCTGTTGAAAGATTTTACCCAGCTCTCGCCGGAGATCCATCTGTTGAAAGATTTTATCCAGCTCTCGCCGGAGACCCATCTGTTGAAAGATTTTATCCAGCTCTCGCCGAAGATCCATCCGTTGAAAGATTTTACCCAGCTCTCGCCGAAGATCCAATCTGAAGCTTGTTTTATCCAGCTCTCGCTGAAGATTTCTCTGAAGTTGTTGTAGATCTTATCCAGCTCTCACTGAAGATCCCTTTGTTGTTGTAATGATGTGTTTATGCAAACTGTTGTGGTTATCTTTGTAGAAGAAATTTTCCATAGAGTTTGCGATTCACTGGGGAGGAGGTCTTTCCTGATCTGCTGAGAGAGTAATTCACCAACCAACTTGTTGGAGAAAGTCAAGCTGCATTTTGTGATTAAGTGACCAAAAGCTGTATTCTGCAAGGAGTAACCTTTGAACCTGATTTATGAATGCATGTTTATCATGATTATTTATGCATGAAATGAAATGCATGACTAATGTATATGATGACATGAAATGACTGGGTACTATTAGAAGTCGGATTTCAACATGGGTGTTAATGAACACTGGGTTTTATTTTGGTTCCACTGAATATTGGATTTTGAGTAGGTGCCAATAATGATTGGTCTTCGAGGGTGTGCCAATAATCATTGGACTTTTGAAGGTGTTTGCCAATAATCATTGGACTTTTGAAGGTGTTTGCCAATAATCATTGGACTTTGAAGGTGTTTGCCAATAATCATTGGACTTTAAAGGTGTTTGCCAATAATCATTGGACTTTGAGTGGTGTTTACCAATAATCATTGGATTTTGAAGGTGTGCCAATAATCATTGGACTTTGAGGGTGTGCCAATAATCATTGGACTTTGAGGGTGTGCCAATAATCATTGGACTTTGAGTGGTGTTTGCCAATAATCATTGGACTTTGAAGGTGTGCCAATAATCATTGGACTTTGAGTGGTGTTTGCCAATAATCATTGGACTTTGAAGGTGTTTGCCAATAATCATTGGACTTTGAAGGTGTGCCAATAATCATTGGACTTTGAGTGGTGTTTGCCAATAATCATTGGACTTTGAAGGTGTGCCAATAATCATTGGACTTTGGGATTGTCAATGCAAGGTCAGGTTCTTGATTGTGGATGTTTGATTTGGCTATTTGGTTATGAGGTTATTGGATATGTGGTATGGGGCATACCTGATGCTTGAATGAAATGACATGATCAATGCATGTTAATGATTTACATGAATGAAATGACATGACTAATGCATGACGCTTATTTGCATGAATGAAATGACATGACTAATGCATGACAATGACTGATGCCCCTTATGGAGGGTGGGAGTGTTTTGGGTATCAAGGCTTTTTGTGGAATGATGGCTTGATGTTGATTCCCGACACCAGTTCCGGACTTAATGGTTGCAGATATCTGCCAGACTTTGCTTGAGTAGCTTGAAGATATAGGGAGAACCTGCCCCTGTGTATATTGTCTTGCCCCAGTCTGTTGGGCATTTGAAGTATTTTGCTTTTTCCCTTGATCTTTGCCAACTTACTGATATTGGTTCTCCCTCTCTGAGAGGTATGCCCCTAGATTGACCCATTCTGAAACATTTTTTGCTGTGCTAACAGGATCTTCATGTGATCTGTCCCCTAGTCATAAGAGTTTGCTTTTGATTGGCAGAACCCCAAGATGATTTGCCCTTGATTAGGAGTGTCTTGATCTGATTTGTTAGGTCCTTGAAAACTGAGTTCCGATACCGCTTTCCATGATGCGATCTTAGGATACTCAATCCATGCCGAATGACCTTTCTAAGGGATGTGCCCCATGATTAAGTGAAGTTCTGAGATAGATGCCCCAGATTAGTCCAAAGTTCTTCTTGATTGCTTGGTAACAGCTCAGAGTTGGAACTTCCTTGTTGTCAAGTGCTGACTTGCCGATAAACCTGTTTGCTTGAAATAGTAATTCTAATGCCATTTTAATGCAAGTTTTGAAGTTGAGATTGAGATGATATTTATGTACAATGAATGTATATTGCGGAAGATGATGAGAGAGTAAGATATTAACAAAAGATTTTTGGGAGTCAGGTTAACACAACCTTGCTACCGTATGCTTTCAAGCTAAACCTTGCTTCAATTAGGTCTTTTGAGGGTTATAACGTGGCCTGGTTCACGGTTCATGAATAAAAGGATATAAGGCTCAAAGTTTGATTTTAACCCACCCCATTCTTCGTGATGATCTTCGGTCCTAAGTTCAATTAACTCCACTCATGAATTCAAGTCCCCAAGAGGTTTTTGAGATTGTGATGGTGAAAATATGATGGCTCGGGAACAGAGGATGTGTTCCCTTTTTGGTGTGACAGTCACATTGGCTTTTGTTTTGGTCACATGATTTTGTTTTGTCGTGAATCTTGGTGACCTTCGCTTTTTGCATTTTTTTTTCATTTTTTTTTCAATCCCTAACTTTTGCCTAGACTATTCTTTTGCATTTTTAGTCTAGCGGGATACCCTAATTTTTGCCTAAGCCATTTTGAGGTTTTGACTTAGCGGGCTTTTCTTTCTGTCCTTTTTTTTTGTATTTTGTTTGGCGAATTGTGACTGCCTTGGTAATGAGTGATGAGGAACACCTTATTGATTTTTTTCTTGAAACTCCAACGCATGGTCGAATTAATTGAACACTACCCTGCCCCGGGTTAAAATTGCGGGTTTTTTCATACAGAAAGAAACACCAACTTCTAGGCTCAAAGGGGGTGACTACGGATTATCTTCCTTATTACTCCGGTGTTTGGGGATTTGAAACAATGCCTTACATCATCAGCAAAGTTTTATTTGAAAGCATACTGTAGCAACTTGGTTATTTCGTTTTTCATCATCCTCTCTCCAATCTTTGTTCAAACAGAAATGATAAAGAAAGAAATGAAATGAGGCGTATTAACATACATTTTTTGCTTTTGTGAAGTAGAAGAGAGAAAAGTGAATGAAAGAATGGATTCAAAACATGCATTATTATTTCATTAAGATTACTATTGCAAACAAACAGAGTTTAACTGTAAGTAAATACTTAGCAAACAGGGAAAATACAAAAAGGAAACAGCCTAAATGATAATTTTTGTAGCTTGATTCAATCCTTGACTTCTTCAACTGGCATCCACAGATGGATCTACATGACCGGGCAATGGATTAACCTTCACGGTTGAGCTCTCCCCCTTCCTTGAAAGTCAACAGTTTCTGATCAATTAATCTCTGGACTTCGTGCTTGAAGGCTTTGCAATTTTCAATAGTATGCCCTTCAGCCCCAGAATGGTATTCACATGTGGATCCTTGCTTGTACCAAGCCGGAAAAGGCGCGGTCACTTGTTTCAGAGTTCTTGGAGTTACCATTTTATTGTGCACCAAATGTGGAAAAAGCTGACTATAGGGTATTGGGATGGAATCAAAGACCTTTCTCTTTTTAGTGGCCTTTGGCTGATTCTGCTGTTGTTCTGGATTTTGTGCGAACTGTCCTGACTGGAGGTGATGGAAAGGCATCTGCATTGCCTGATTTGGAAACCTCTTGGGTTGTTGGTGTCGAACAGTTACTGGATACTGACGCTTGAAGCATGGGGCGCGAACAGGCACTGCTGAGTGAGAGTGAGAGCAAGGTGGGCTGACATTGTTGGGCAAGAATGATTCCATCATCCTTAGCTTGTCCTCTATTTCCTTGAACCTTTGGCGAGTCTCCTCACTCGGGGATACAACAGATTTTCCCTTAACGTTATCACCTTGATGAGCGTTCTTGGGGTCCTCTAGACTTCGAGGCATAGCAAACCTGGGTTGGACCTGATGAGTTCTTGGCTGGCCAATTGGAAATTCGGTCTTGGTACCCATTGACTGTTTGGGTACTTGAGCAACCATAGAAGTATATCCAGATGATGAACCGAATGAAGGCCACATCACTTTTGACAAAAGGGAACCGATTGGAGGATTTGCCCCTACTGTTGCAGTGTCTACTCTTGAAGGCAAACTGAGATTGGCTAGTATTTCCAAAACACGGTCCAACTTGTCAGTCACTTGGTCCACATTGCCTCTCAAGGCATCAATCTGCTTTTGCATGTTTTCCATGGTTTCCTTGAAATGCTTGAAGTCCAGTATCAGTGTCGGGAATGAAGCTGTTGAGGTGGACAGGTGAAGATGAGACAAAGGTCCTTGGTATGAATGCAAATGCATGCAAAAGTTTTTATGCTTCATCATTTTATTTTTTTATGCAAATGTTATGCAGAAAAGTTTTTATCATGAATTTTTTATGAATGAATGCATGAGTGCATGGATGCATGGATGCACTTTCGTAGCAGAGTCTGTCGCGCTGAAGCAGAGGTTTAATTTATTTCTGAGGTCAAAAGTTCAGCGTTACCTGCAACCCATCCCTCTCACATGTTGTTCTAGGGTACACAAGTGCCTAAAATCACTGATTGCCCCTTTGGAAACAATGTCGTCATTGCAAGAGCTCCTGACAAAGCGTCCAAAAGAGAATCTCATCTAGGTAAGGTTGTTGCATAACCTTGACACGGGTTCTAAACAGAGGTCCCTAGTAACAAGGTTTGGTTCTAGACCGGTTTACAAAAGGTCCCTAGGGTCATGGATTCTCCAAGAAGACACTGGCGCTAACGAGACATACGTCAGGACGGCCAACATTTTCAAA
Source organism: Trifolium repens (assembly GCA_030408175.1). Classification (NCBI taxonomy): domain Eukaryota; kingdom Viridiplantae; phylum Streptophyta; class Magnoliopsida; order Fabales; family Fabaceae; genus Trifolium; species Trifolium repens. The sequence goes on along the minus strand of CP125845.1, from coordinate 29,859,305 downwards.
AGAATCTACCCTAGGCGAGGTGATTATGCCAGCGCTCACGAGTCATACGTCAGGGAGGCCAGCATAAATACCCCTAGCTTAACTTAAGTTTTCCTCAAGCTCGGGTATAGAGCTTCACACAGTATCCACGCCACAAGGGCAAAAAGAAAAATAAAAGAAGGAGTAGAAGAAGAGAAACAGCCAATCCAAGCAGATATAATTGACAGAAAAATAAAAGATAAAGGCAAGATATTGCAAACCTGGCAAAGCAAACAAACAATCAAACCAACTAAACTGGGCTTAACTCTCTATAGTCCCCAGTGAAGTCGCCAGCTGTAGCGGGCTGGAAAATCACTTCCATTTTTCATACAATGAAGTCGCCATTGACGTTTATTTATCCCGTGAGGGGAAAGGAAAATATCACGAAAACCTTGGTTTAGGTTCGGGAGTTGGTTATGCGAGAGGAAGGTATTAGCACCCCTCGCATCCATCGTACTCGATGGGAACCGTTTAGGTGGTTTGGGGTTCGTTTGCGTAGGTTTAACAAATTAATCTGTCACTTGGCTAATCTCTACTTCGTTTCCAAATAAATTAAAAAAAGGATTTTTATTAGTTGAGTTTGACGGTTGTAGGAGCCCGCTCCTACGTATTCCCCGGTGCAATGGGAAACTCAAAACTCACGTGGTTCTGGTAAAAAAGTTTGTGTGGTTGTTGGTTTTATGCGAAGAACGCTTATTTCGTATTCCGCTGATACAACGACGCTTGTGTGCTCAACTTAGAGGCTTAAGCTGTGTATATATCAGAGGAATAGATAAAACGTGTATTCGTTGTAAAAAAAAGTTGAATAACGGATGTTGCTTATTTCACATTCCGCTGATACAACGACGCTTGTATGCTCTACTTTAGAGGCGTAAGCTGTGTATGTGTCAGAGGAATGGATAAAGCGTATATCCATTGTAAAAAAGAAAGTTTGATTAACGGATGTTGCTTATTTCACATTCCGCTGATACAACGACGCTTGTGTACTCTACTTAGAGGCGTAAGCTGTGTATGTGTCAGAGGAATGGATAAAGCGTATATCCATTGTAAAAAAGAAAGTTTGATTAACGGATGTTGCTTATTTCACATTCCGCTGATACAACGACGCTTGTGTACTCTACTTAGAGGCGTAAGCTGTGTATGTGTCAGAGGAATGGATAAAGCGTATATCCATTGTTTTCTGAAAAGAAGTTTGAGTGAGTTGAATTAGTTTTAACGCTTGATTAGGATGAGGATGGTCCCAAGATCACGAGTCATACGTCAGGGATAAGAACCATTCGGGGTGTGAAAAGTCATACGTCAGATCAACCCCTTTTCATCCGTGTTTATTATGAAAACCTTGATTTAACTTGATTAAGAAAGTATTTCAAAAGGAAAAAAGTCGAATGTTGGTTGATTTTAATGTTTTAGGATAAGGATAGTCCCAAGATCACGAGTCATACGTCAGGGATAAGAACTATCCGGGGTGTGAAAAGTCATACGTCAGATCAACCCCTTTTCATCCTTATTTATTATAAAAATCTTGATTTAATCAATAGTGAGGATAATCCCAAGATCACGAGTCATACGTCAGGGATAGGGATTATCCAGGTGTGAAAAGTCATACGTCAGATCAACCCTTTTTCACTATGTTTATTATGAAAGCAAGTCTCAAATTCAAACCAACAGTCCAAGAATGGAAGAAAGATGAGAGGTATAGAAGTTCGAGGAATTACATCAATATAAATGACATAAATCATGATAATTAAATGCAATGAATAAATAAACATGAATGCAAATTCATAAATAAAGATGCATGAATCAACATGATATAGATAAATATGCATGACAAAAATGAGAATGGATAAATATGAATGAAGCAAGAATTAAATAAAATGCAAGAGTTAATATAGCGAACAATGAAATAATAAGTAGCACAAGGTTAACCAAGCAAGGATAAACAAAAATGGATCATATGACAACTAAACATAGCATACATATCTATTTGTGCCTAGAAAAAGTGGTCAAAAGCACTTAAAAAAGTATTTGGACCACTTAAGCACTTATTTGAATAAGCTAAAAAGCACTTAAGTTAGAAAAGGACTTATGAAAATAAGTTAAGAAAGTTAGACAAAATTCATATACAGTAACTACTGTATTTGAAATAATGTTGTGCAAAAATTAGGGTCAAATAAGCTAAAGAGCTCTTTGAAACCCCAAATAAGCACTTATGCACAAAACAACTTAATTGAGAATCACTTATGAAAATAAGTTGAAAAAAAGTTGGAAAAGTTTGTATACAGTGACTACTGTATATGTATTAATGTTGTGTAAGAATTAGGGACAAATAAGCTAAAGAGCTTAATGTAACCCTAAATAAGCACTTAGGCACAAAACAACTTAATTGAAAATTCACTTATGAAAATAAGTCAAAAAAGTTTGGAAATGATTTGTATACAGTGACTACTGTGTTTAAATCAATGTTGTGCAAGAATTAGGGTCAAATAAGCTAAAGAGCTTTTCGAAACCCTAAATAAGCACTTATACGCAAAACAACTTAATTGAAAATTACTTATGAAAATAAGTTGAAAAAGTTTGGAAATTGATTGTATACAGTGACTACTGTGTTTAAATCAATGTTATGCAAGAATTAGGGTCAAATAAGCTAAAGAGCTCTTTGAATCCCCAAATAAGCACTTATACGCAAAACAACTTAATTGAGAATTACTTATGAAAATAAGTTGAAAGGAAAAAGCACAAATGGAAAATAATATAATATAAGCGTAAACAGTGACTCAATGAGCTTAAATAAGCTAATAAGTCACATAAGTGCTTTTTCAAATAAGCTAAAAAAAAAAAACACTTGAGTCATAATCAGAGGGGGGTGTAAATGAAGAAGGGAAGTAAAAACAAAGGGGGTGCGGAAAGTGATTCTGGGCCAGGAGCCCAGTCCACGCGTGAAGTCCACGCCAAAAACCAACCGGTCAACCAAAAAAAAATTTCAGTATGGCGTGAAACCAGGGTGCACCGTACTGGGCAACGTCACCGCCGTCAGATCTCATTTAAATGAGATCTGACGGTTCCGTTATAATCTCAGAACGAATCGAACGAGATCTAACCTAAGAATCAAACGGCCAGGATTTAAACCTGGCGAAGAAGAAGAACCACGGTGGAGTCTTCTTCTCCGGTGAGCTCTGGTTCGCCGGCGACGGCGCCAGTCACCGGAGCCACCTCAAACCACCACGAAAACACATGAAATATACATCATTCTCTTCGTTTTTTCACAAGGAATCCAAATATACAAATAGTTTTCTCTGATTCCTCACAAAAATGAAAAAACAAAGAGAACAAGGTTTCAAAATAAAAACGCAAAATCACGATTCAACGCAAATTGAAGCAAACGAGCAAAACAGAAAGCATCTAGACATGAAAACGAGTTGAATGGTGTAGAAAATTACCTGGTTTGGCTTCTGAATACCACGATTCAAACTTGATTTTCTTCTTGGTGCCGTAGCTATTCTCTGGCTCGTTTCCTTCAGCTTTTTGGTTAAATAGGAGCAGATTCTTCTTCCTGGAACTTTGGTGAAGGTGTTTGAGTGTAAAAGTTCTGTGTTTGAGTGAGAATTGGATGATTTGAAAATTGGAAAAAAAATGGAAAATGGTGTGTTCTTGAGGGAGTGAGCTGCGCCGTTTTTGAGTGATTCTCCCTGCGACCTAGGGCTCTGAAAACAATGTGCTATTTATGGGGAGGAATTAGGTTAGAAAAGTAGTGATTTGTGAGAGTTAGTGAGGGCAAATTGGAGATTGTTTCTTGGGATTTTTTTGTACTATGGTTTTGGGATTTTTGTACAAATGGTGAGGTGTCTAGTAAGAAGGAATAGAACCTTCTATTCCCTTGATGAGGTGTAAAAATGATTGGGACAATTTTTGTTCTTTTGATTTTTTTTTGGAATAAAACAAATTAAAAATAATATATGAAAATAAAATAAATATGTCAAGAAATAAAAATATGCATGATGAGATATGATTATGTGAAATATTTATGGATCAAGAATGGAAGAAAAAGGAATTGAAAATTGATTTTTAAAAGGTTTCTTGAAATGCAAGTAACTAATTAAAAATAAATAATAAATAAGAAAAAAGGAAAATGTAAGGGCAAAATGGTAAAATTTTGTCTCTTATGCAAGAGAAAAAAAAGTTCCATGTGTTTTGTGTCAACATTTGATTTTCAAATTGAAAAAGAGGTTTTGTTGACTTATTTAAAAATGCAAAATGCCATGGGGAGGTAAAAATGGAATAAACAAAAAATATGGGGGGCAAAAGGGTAATAAAAAATGTATGGGGCAAAATTAGGGTATGACAGCTGCCCCTATTTAATTAGCTTAAACCATAAGAATGCGAATAGCCCTGATATTCGTATTCTTTTGGTGGAAGATAATTAAATACAGAATGCCCTAATTTTGCCAGGAAGTGAATGTTGATGAGATAAGTGGATCGAGTATACCTGTTGTTATTCCTTTTGTGGAACCGGGCAAACCCCAAAGTAAGATGAATGACACCAACCTTAACCAGCCATCTATGCTGAAAAATTTGGTGAAGTTTGAAGAGATTTTATCCAGCCGCTCTCACTGAAGGTCGATCTGTGATTGTAGAGGTTTTAACCAACTCTCGCTGAAAATTCCTCTGTGTAGATTTTCCTCGCTCTCGCTGAAGATTCATCTGTGTGGACTTTATCCAACTCTCGTTGACGATCCATTTGTGTAGACTTTACCCAACTCTCGTTGACGATCCATCTATGTAGACTTTACCCAACTCTCGTTGACGATCCATCTGTGTAGACTTTACCCAACTCTCGTTGACGATCCATCTGTGTAGACTTTACCCAACTCTCGTTGAAAATTTCTCTGAAGTTGAGGTTTTTATCCAGTTCTCACTGAAGATCCCTCTGGAGTTGAGTAGATTCCATCCGGCTCTCGCCGAAGATCCCTCTGAAATTGAGTAGATTCTATCCAGCTCTCGCCGAAGATCCCTCTGAAATTGAGTAGATTCCATCCAGCTCTCGCCGAAGATCCCTCTGAAGTTGAGTAGATTCCATCCAGCTCTCGCCGAAGATCCCTCTGAAGTTTGAGATTTTACCCAGCTCTCGCCGGAGACCCATCTGTTGAAAGATTTTATCCAGCTCTCGCCGCAGATTCATCCGCAGAAAGATTTTACCCAGCTCTCGCCGGAGATCCATCTGTTGAAAGATTTTATCCAGCTCTCGCCAGAGACCCATCTGTTGAAAGATTTTATCCAGCTCTCGCCGAAGATCCATCCGCTGAAAGATTTTACCCAGCTCTCGCCGGAGATCCATCTGTTGAAAGATTTTATCCAGCTCTCGCCGGAGACCCATCTGTTGAAAGATTTTATCCATCTCTCGCCGAAGAACCATCCGCTGAAAGATTTTACCCAGCTCTCGCCGGAGATCCATCTGTTGAAAGATTTTACCCAGCTCTCGCCGGAGATCCATCTGTTGAAAGATTTTATCCAGCTCTCGCCGGAGACCCATCTGTTGAAAGATTTTATCCAGCTCTCGCCGAAGATCCATCCGTTGAAAGATTTTACCCAGCTCTCGCCGAAGATCCAATCTGAAGCTTGTTTTATCCAGCTCTCGCTGAAGATTTCTCTGAAGTTGTTGTAGATCTTATCCAGCTCTCACTGAAGATCCCTTTGTTGTTGTAATGATGTGTTTATGCAAACTGTTGTGGTTATCTTTGTAGAAGAAATTTTCCATAGAGTTTGCGATTCACTGGGGAAGAGGTCTTTCCCGATCTGCTGAGAGAGTAATTCACCAACCAACTTGTTGGAGAAAGTCAAGCTGCATTTTGTGATTAAGTGACCAAAAGCTGTATTCTGCAAGGAGTAACCTTTGAACCTGATTTATGAATGCATGTTTATCATGATTATTTATGCATGAAATGAAATGCATGACTAATGTATATGATGACATGAAATGACTGGGTACTATTAGAAGTCGGATTTCAACATGGGTGTTAATGAACACTGGGTTTTATTTTGGTTCCACTGAATATTGGATTTTGAGTAGGTGCCAATAATGATTGGTCTTCGAGGGTGTGCCAATAATCATTGGACTTTTGAAGGTGTTTGCCAATAATCATTGGACTTTTGAAGGTGTTTGCCAATAATCATTGGACTTTGAAGGTGTTTGCCAATAATCATTGGACTTTGAGTGGTGTTTGCCAATAATCATTGGATTTTGAAGGTGTGCCAATAATCATTGGACTTTGAGGGTGTGCCAATAATCATTGGACTTTGAAGGTGTGCCAATAATCATTGGACTTTGGGATTGTCAATGCAAGGTCAGGTTCTTGATTGTGGATGTTTGATTTGGCTATTTGGTTATGAGGTTATTGGATATGTGGTATGGGGCATACCTGATGCTTGAATGAAATGACATGATCAATGCATGTTAATGATTTACATGAATGAAATGACATGACTAATGCATGACGCTTATTTGCATGAATGAAATGACATGACTAATGCATGACAATGACTGATGCCCCTTATGGAGGGTGGGAGTGTTTTGGGTATCAAGGCTTTTTGTGGAATGATGGCTTGATGTTGATTCCCGACACCAGTTCCGGACTTAATGGTTGCAGATATCTGCCAGACTTTGCTTGAGTAGCTTGAAGATATAGGGAGAACCTGCCCCTGTGTATATTGTCTTGCCCCAGTCTGTTGGGCATTTGAAGTATTTTGCTTTTTCCCTTGATCTTTGCCAACTTACTGATATTGGTTCTCCCTCTCTGAGAGGTATGCCCCTAGATTGACCCATTCTGAAACATTTTTGGCTGTGCTAACAGGATCTTCATGTGATCTGTCCCCTAGTCATAAGAGTTTGCTTTTGATTGGCAGAACCCCAAGATGATTTGCCCCTGATTAGGAGTGTCTTGATCTGATTTGTTAGGTCCTTGAAAACTGAGTTCCGATACCGCTTTCCATGATGCGATCTTAGGATACTCAATCCATGCCGAATGACCTTTCTAAGGGATGTGCCCCATGATTAAGTGAAGTTCTGAGATAGATGCCCCAGATTAGTCCAAAGTTCTTCTTGATTGCTTGGTAACAGCTCAGAGTTGGAACTTCCTTGTTGTCAAGTGCTGACTTGCCGATAAACCTGTTTGCTTGAAATAGTAATTCTAATGCCATTTTAATGCAAGTTTTGAAGTTGAGATTGAGATGATATTTATGTACAATGAATGTATATTGCGGAAGATGATGAGAGAGTAAGATATTAACAAAAGATTTTTGGGAGTCAGGTTAACACAACCTTGCTACCGTATGCTTTCAAGCTAAACCTTGCTTCAATTAGGTCTTTTGAGGGTTATAACGTGGCCTGGTTCACGGTTCATGAATAAAAGGATATAAGGCTCAAAGTTTGATTTTAACCCACCCCATTCTTCGTGATGATCTTCGGTCCTAAGTTCAATTAACTCCACTCATGAATTCAAGTCCCCAAGAGGTTTTTGAGATTGTGATGGTGAAAATATGATGGCTCGGGAACAGAGGATGTGTTCCCTTTTTGGTGTGACAGTCACATTGGCTTTTGTTTTGGTCACATGATTTTGTTTTGTCGTGAATCTTGGTGACCTTCGCTTTTTGCATTTTTTTTTCAATCCCTAACTTTTGCCTAGACTATTCTTTTGCATTTTTAGTCTAGCGGGATACCCTAATTTTTGCCTAAGCCATTTTGAGGTTTTGACTTAGCGGGCTTTTCTTTCTGTCCTTTTTTTTTTGTATTTTGTTTGGCGAATTGTGACTGCCTTGGTAATGAGTGATGAGGAACACCTTATTGATTTTTTTCTTGAAACTCCAACGCATGGTCGAACTAATTGAACACTACCCTGCCCCGGGTTAAAATTGCGGGTTTTTTCATACAGAAAGAAACACCAACTTCTAGGCTCAAAGGGGGTGACTACGGATTATCTTCCTTATTACTCCGGTGTTTGGGGATTTGAAACAATGCCTTACATCATCAGCAAAGTTTTATTTGAAAGCATACTGTAGCAACTTGGTTATTTCGTTTTTCATCATCCTCTCTCCAATCTTTGTTCAAACAGAAATGATAAAGAAAGAAATGAAATGAGGCGTATTAACATACATTTTTTGCTTTTGTGAAGTAGAAGAGAGAAAAGTGAATGAAAGAATGGATTCAAAACATGCATTATTATTTCATTAAGATTACTATTGCAAACAAACAGAGTTTAACTGTAAGTAAATACTTAGCAAACAGGGAAAATACAAAAAGGAAACAGCCAAAATGATAATTTTTGTAGCTTGATTCAATCCTTGACTTCTTCAACTGGCATCCACAGATGGATCTACATGACCGGGTAATGGATTAACCTTCACGGTTGAGCTCTCCCCCTTCCTTGAAAGTCAACAGTTTCTGATCAATTAATCTCTTGACTTCGTGCTTGAAGGCTTTGCAATTTTCAATAGTATGCCCTTCAGCCCCAGAATGGTATTCACATGTGGATCCTTGCTTGTACCAAGCCGGAAAAGGTGCGGTCACTTGTTTCAGAGTTCTTGGAGTTACCATTTTATTGTGCACCAAATGTGGAAAAAGCTGACTATAGGGTATTGGGATGGAATCAAAGACCTTTCTCTTTTTAGTGGCCTTTGGCTGATTCTGCTGTTGTTCTGGATTTTGTGCGAACTGTCTTGACTGGAGGTGATGGAAAGGCATCTGCATTGCCTGATTTGGAAACCTCTTGGGTTGTTGGTGTCGAACAGTTACTGGATACTGACGCTTGAAGCATGGGGCGCGAACAGGCACTGCTGAGTGAGAGTGAGAGCAAGGTGGGCTGACATTGTTGGGCAAGAATGATTCCATCATCCTTAGCTTGTCCTCTATTTCCTTGAACCTTTGGCGAGTCTCCTCACTCGGGGATACAACAGATTTTCCCTTAACGTTATCACCTTGATGAGCGTTCTTGGGGTCCTCTAGACTTCGAGGCATAGCAAACCTGGGTTGGACCTGATGAGTTCTTGGCTGGCCAATTGGAAATTCGATCTTGGTACCCATTGACTCTTTGGGTACTTGAGCAACCATAGAAGTATATCCAGATGATGAACCGAATGAAGGCCACATCACTTTTGACAAAAGGGAACCGATTGGAGGATTTGCCCCTACTGTTGCAGTGTCTACTCTTGAAGGCAAACTGAGATTGGCTAGTATTTCCAAAACACGGTCCAACTTGTCAGTCACTTGGTCCACATCGCCTCTCAAGGCATCAATCTGCTTTTGCATGTTTTCCATGGTTTCCTTGAAATGCTTGAAGTCCGGTATCAGTGTCGGGAATGAAGCTGTTGAGGTGGACAGATGAAGATGAGACAAAGGTCCTTGGTATGAATGCAAATGCATGCAAAAGTTTTTATGCTTCATCATTTTATTTTTTTATGCAAATGTTATGCAGAAAAGTTTTTATCATGAATTTTTTATGAATGAATGCATGAGTGCATGGATGCATGGATGCACTTTCGTAGCAGAGTCTGTCGCGCTGAAGCAGAGGTTTAATTTATTTCTGAGGTCAAAAGTTCAGCGTTACCTGCAACCCATCCCTCTCACATGTTGTTCTAGGGTACACAAGTGCCTAAAATCATTGATTGCCCCTTTGGAAACAATGTCGTCATTGCAAGAGCTCCTGACAAAGCGTCCAAGAGAGAATCTCATCTAGGTAAGGTTGTTGCATAACCTTGACACGGGTTCTAAACAGAGGTCCCTAGTAACAAGGTTTGGTTCTAGACCGGTTTACAAAAGGTCCCTAGGGTCATGGATTCTCCAAGAAAACACTGGCGCTAACGAGACATACGTCAGGACGGCCAACATTTTCAAAAGAATCTACCCTAGGCGAGGTGATTATGCCAGCGCTCACGAGTCATACGTCAAGGAGGCCAGGATAAATACCCCTAGCTTAACTTAAGTTTTCCTCAAGCTCGGGTATAGAGCTTCACACAGTATCCACGCCACAAGGGCAAAAAGAAAAATAAAAGAAGGAGTAGAAGAAGAGAAACAGCCAATCCAAGCAGATATAATTGACAGAAAAATAAAAGATAAAGGCAAGATATTGCAAACCTGGCAAAGCAAACAAACAATCAAACCAACTAAACTGGGCTTAACTCTCTATAGTCCCCAGTGAAGTCGCCAGCTGTAGCGGGCTGGAAAATCACTTCCATTTTTCATACAATGAAGTCGCCATTGACGTTTATTTATCCCGTGAGGGGAAAGGAAAATATCACGAAAACCTTGGTTTAGGTTCGGGAGTTGGTTATGCGAGAGGAAGGTATTAGCACCCCTCGCATCCATCGTACTCGATGGGAACCGTTTAGGTGGTTTGGGGTTCGTTTGCGTAGGTTTAACAAATTAATCTGTCACTTGGCTAATCTCTACTTCGTTTCCAAATAAATTAAAAAAAGGATTTTTATTAGTTGAGTTTGACGGTTGTAGGAGCCCGCTCCTACGTATTCCCCGGTGCAATGGGAAACTCAAAACTCACGTGGTTCTGGTAAAAAAGTTTGTGTGGTTGTTGGTTTTATGCGAAGAACGCTTATTTCGTATTCCGCTGATACAACGACGCTTGTGTGCTCAACTTAGAGGCTTAAGCTGTGTATATATCAGAGGAATAGATAAAACGTGTATTCGTTGTAAAAAAAAGTTGAATAACGGATGTTGCTTATTTCACATTCCGCTGATACAACGACGCTTGTATGCTCTACTTTAGAGGCGTAAGCTGTGTATGTGTCAGAGGAATGGATAAAGCGTATATCCATTGTAAAAAAGAAAGTTTGATTAACGGATGTTGCTTATTTCACATTCCGCTGATACAACGACGCTTGTGTACTCTACTTAGAGGCGTAAGCTGTGTATGTGTCAGAGGAATGGATAAAGCGTATATCCATTGTAAAAAAGAAAGTTTGATTAACGGATGTTGCTTATTTCACATTCCGCTGATACAACGACGCTTGTGTACTCTACTTAGAGGCGTAAGCTGTGTATGTGTCAGAGGAATGGATAAAGCGTATATCCATTGTTTTCTGAAAAGAAGTTTGAGTGAGTTGAATTAGTTTTAACGCTTGATTAGGATGAGGATGGTCCCAAGATCACGAGTCATACGTCAGGGATAAGAACCATTCGGGGTGTGAAAAGTCATACGTCAGATCAACCCCTTTTCATCCGTGTTTATTATGAAAACCTTGATTTAACTTGATTAAGAAAGTATTTCAAAAGGAAAAAAGTCGAATGTTGGTTGATTTTAACGTTTTAGGATGAGGATAGTCCCAAGATCACGAGTCATACGTCAGGGATAAGAACTATCCGGGGTGTGAAAAGTCATACGTCAGATCAACCCCTTTTCATCCTTATTTATTATAAAAATCTTGATTTAATCAATAGTGAGGATAATCCCAAGATCACGAGTCATACGTCAGGGATAGGGATTATCCGGGTGTGAAAAGTCATACGTCAGATCAACCCTTTTTCACTATGTTTATTATGAAAGCAAGTCTCAAATTCAAACCAACAGTCCAAGAATGGAAGAAAGATGAGAGGTATAGAAGTTCGAGGAATTACATCAATATAAATGACATAAATCATGATAATTAAATGCAATGAATAAATAAACATGAATGCAAATTCATAAATAAAGATGCATGAATCAACATGATATAGATAAATATGCATGACAAAAATGAGAATGGATAAATATGAATGAAGCAAGAATTAAATAAAATGCAAGAGTTAATATAGCGAACAATGAAATAATAAGTAGCACAAGGTTAACCAAGCAAGGATAAACAAAAATGGATCATATGACAACTATACATAGCATACATATCTATTTGTGCCAAGAAAAAGTGGTCAAAAGCACTTAAAAAGGTATTTGGACCACTTAAGCACTTATTTGAATAAGCTAAAAAGCACTTAAGTTAGAAAAGGACTTATGAAAATAAGTTAAGAAAGTTAGACAAAATTCATATACAGTAACTACTGTATTTGAAATAATGTTGTGCAAAAATTAGGGTCAAATAAGCTAAAGAGCTCTTTGAAACCCCAAATAAGCACTTATGCACAAAACAACTTAATTGAGAATCACTTATGAAAATAAGTTGAAAAAAAGTTGGAAAAGTTTGTATACAGTGACTACTGTATATGTATTAATGTTGTGTAAGAATTAGGGACAAATAAGCTAAAGAGCTTAATGTAACCCTAAATAAGCACTTATGCACAAAACAACTTAATTGAAAATTCACTTATGAAAATAAGTTGAAAAAGTTTGGAAATGATTTGTATACAGTGACTACTGTGTTTAAATCAATGTTGTGCAAGAATTAGGGTCAAATAAGCTAAAGAGCTTTTCGAACCCTAAATAAGCACTTATACGCAAAACAACTTAATTGAAAATTACTTATGAAAATAAGTTGAAAAAGTTTGGAAATTTATTGTATACAGTGACTACTGTGTTTAAATCAATGTTATTCAAGAATTAGGGTCAAATAAGCTAAAGAGCTCTTTGAATCCCCAAATAAGCACTTATACGCAAAACAACTTAATTGAGAATTACTTATGAAAATAAGTTGAATAATATAAGCATAAACAGTGACTCAATGAGCTTAAATAAGCTAATAAGTCACATAAGTGCTTTTTCAAATAAGCTAAAAATAAAAACACTTGAGTCATAATCAGAGGGGGGTGTAAATGAAGAAGGGAAGTAAAAACAAAGGGGGTGCGGAAAGTGATTCTGGGCCAGGAGCCCAGTCCACGCGTGAAGTCCACGCCAAAAACCAACCGGTCAACCAAAAAAAAAATTTCAGTACGGCGTGAAACCAGGGTGCACCGTACTGGGCAACGTCACCGCCGTCAGATCTCATTTAAATGAGATCTGACGGTTCCGTTATAATCTCAGAACGAATCGAACGAGATCTAACCTAAGAATCAAACGGCCAGGATTTAAACCTGGCGAAGAAGAAGAACCACGGTGGAGTCTTCTTCTCCGGTGAGCTCTGGTTCGCCGGCGACGACGCCAGTCACCGGAGCCACCTCAAACCACCACGAAAACACATGAAATATACATCATTCTCTTCGTTTTTTCACAAGGAATCCAAATATACAAATAGTTTTCTCTGATTCCTCACAAAAATGAAAAAACGAAGAGAACAAGGTTTGAAAATAAAAACGCAAAATCACGATTCAACGCAAATTGAAGCAAACGAGCAAAACAGAAAGCATCTAGACATGAAAACGAGTTGAATGGTGTAGAAAATTACCTGGTTTGGCTTCTGAATACCACGATTCAAACTTGATTTTCTTCTTGGTGCCGTAGCTATTCTCTGGCTCGTTTCCTTCAGCTTTTTGGTTAAATAGGAGCAGATTCTTCTTCCTGGAACTTTGGTGAAGGTGTTTGAGTGTAAAAGTTCTGTGTTTGAGTGAGAATTGGATGATTTGAAAATTGGAAAAAAAATGGAAAATGGTGTGTTCTTGAGGGAGTGAGTTGCGCCGTTTTTGAGTGATTCTCCCTGCGACCTAGGGCTCTGAAAACAATGTGCTATTTATGGGGAGGAATTAGGTTAGAAAAGTAGTGATTTGTGAGAGTTAGTGAGGGCAAATTGGAGATTGTTTCTTGGGATTTTTTTGTACTATGGTTTTGGGATTTTTGTACAAATGGTGAGGTGTCTAGTAAGAAGGAATAGAACCTTCTATTCCCTTGATGAGGTGTAAAAATGATTGGGACAATTTTTGTTCTTCTTTTGATTTTTTTTTGGAATAAAACAAATTAAAAATAATATATGAAAATAAAATAAATATGTCAAGAAATAAAAATATGCATGATGAGATATGATTATGTGAAATATTTATGGATCAAGAATGGAAGAAAAAGGAATTGAAATTTGATTTTTAAAAGGTTTCTTGAAATGCAAGTAACTAATTAAAAATAAATAATAAATAAGAAAAAAGGAAAATGTAAGGGCAAAATGGTAAAATTTTGTCTCTTATGCAAGAGAAAAAAAAGTTTCATGTGTTTTGTGTCAACATTTGATTTTCAAATTGAAAAAGAGGTTTTGTTGACTTATTTAAAAATGCAAAATGCCATGGGGAGGTAAAAATGGAATAAACAAAAAATATGGGGGGCAAAAGGGTAATAAAAAATGTATGGGGCAAAATTAGGGTATGACACTGTTTTAATTAATTATGGATAAGACTTAGGGGGAGCTTACAAACCTAACCCTATAGATTATCAGACTCAGGGGGAGATTGCAAACCTCTGAAACCTGAAGTCAACATAAATAATTAAATCACCAACAATTGAATTTTAATGCTATAGTTTGTCATCATCAAAAAGGGGGAGATTGTTGGAACAAAGTGGGTCTGACATGAACCTCTAAGATTTTAAGTAGGTTTTGATGATAACAAAGTATTAAAATTGCAATTGGTATTACTAATGATTATTCTAGTGTGCAAAATTATAAGTTAAAATTCATTCAGAAGCACTATGAATAACAAGAGAGAAACCAAGCTAAGAAGCTCTGAAAGCGTATCGCTGTTCATCAGAAGCTTAAAATTTGCGTGCTGAAGTTAATGATTCTGAGGACCAAAAGCTAGACTCTGAGGAGTTCAGAAGCTGAAGACCTTAAGAAGCTACGACAACAGCATCTGAAGCAAAAGAAATTTTCGTCACTCAAGAACTGACAGAATCAGAACCAATGATTGAAGAACAATCTACTTCAAGGCTCTGTCACATTCACAGGAAGGAATATTCGTTGGTACAACGTTAATCTTATCCATAAGTGGAGCGCATTTGAGGATCGTACTATCGTACTATTATTACTCAAAATGGATGAGTGATAATTCAAATAGCAAGGTAGTGGAATTGGATTTCTTTACCAAAGATGGAAGATTACAGCTATCACAATTGTACGATGTATTCCAAGCTGGCACCTTATCTCTCTGCAACGGTCATCATCTTCCTTCAAGTATAAATAGAAGACTCAAATGGAAGAAATGATCAACTGTTCTATTACTGCATTTAAGGCTCTGAAATATTCTGACATAATTTGTTCAATCTGTCATTCAAGTCTTAAAGCAATTTGCGTTGTATTTTGTAAACACCTCTGATAGTATATCAAGTGTCCATTAACAATCATTCTTAGATTTTAAGTCTGTTTGTGAAGTCTCTTGTTTAGTGAAACTTGAGCACCTGAAAAGTCTCTTGCAAGTGTGCTTGAGCAATTTGTAATCTTGTGAAGATTATAGTGAAAAGCTCTTGTTAGTAACAAGGGGACTGGACGTACTCTCAATTTGTGAGGGGAACCAGGATAAATTTTGTATCTTTCTTTCTCTCTCTCTCTCAGCACCCTTATTTAACTTTGTGTTTATATCTGCTGCAAACGTATTTAAATCTCGAAAAAGTTTTAATTTTCAAAACACAATTCAACCCCTCTTCTTGTGTTTTTCCACCTTCACTTGTGGGATCACCTTGGGTAGACTAGGTCAAATTGAGTCTCTTGGCCACGGGAAGAGATTCGGGATTTGGGTAGAATTAGGGTTTGCTAATTCCTTGTTCCCAATTGTGGGAAACTCTTGTAAAGTGGTGACTATTTGATTCTAGTTGAACGGAGATGTGCTCTCTCCCCCAGATTAGGTTCATTAACACCGAACTGGGTAAACAAATTGTTATCGTGTTCTTTATCTTCTGCCGTTATTGCTTTGAATTATTGCATCATCATCTCTATTGTCCTTATATTGGTTGCTTGTTTCGCTTGCCCCACACATCAGTTTATTATTGGTGTGAGTTTATCGTCGAATTCACAACAATTGGCGCCCACCGTGGGGCAAGGGGATCAGTCGATTCAAGTACTATGGGTTTGAAGGGGGATATTGAGAGGTTCACCGGGAGTAACGACTACGGGTTGTGGAAGGTGAAGATGAGGGCGGTTTTAATTCAGAACAAGGGTTGAGGCGTTGAAGGGAGAAGCACGATTAGAGAGGTCTTGCTTATCACAAGGGGATGGTTGGTGTACTTTGGTGGAAACTCGGTTTGAGGTGGAGTCTTCCAAGAGTGGGAGGCTATCAACATTGACTCTCGGGTATCTAATTGGAGATAGGGAGGAGAGTGGTTGTGTTGAGCCAAAGGGGAACCATGGAGACCTTGTGGGAAACGTTTCAATTGTGGCTGAAGAAGTGCAAGACCTTGAGAGGATCTTCAGGGAGGCAATTGAAAGCAACCTTGATCAAACTAATGAACTTGTAGGACTGCTGGAGGTAGTCGGGTGCAAGGGGAGTTTGATGTTGCAACTTGTGGAACCACCTAAAATTCCAAGGTTGGTTTGGAGGCAAGCAAAACTTCGAGAAGGACGGAAGGCATTCCGGGGATCAAAGGGTGGTGAGGCTTGTAGGGCTGTCCTAAAATCCGTGGGATAGTCGGAGGCAAGCAATTCTTCAGGAGGACGGAAAAGGAACAATCCGGGGGCTGAAGAGGGTACGGTGGAGCTTGTAGGGCTGTCCTAAAATCCATGGATAGTCGGAGGCAAGCGTTTCTTCGAGAGGACGGAATTGATCACTCCGGGGGTCGAAGAGGGGGTGGTGAAGCTTGTTAAGCTATCTAAAATCCGATGATAGTGGGGAGCAAGCGTTTCTTCAGGGGGGTACGGACTTGACCAGTTCGGAGTCTGAAGAGGGAGGCGGTGAATCTTGTGACTACCTAAAATCCTGTGGTAGTGGGAGACAAGACCTTCACGAGAGCAGAAGGCATTCCGAGGATGAAGGGGAGGAGGTAATGCTTGCGGGAAGCAAGTGGAGGCTAACGCCTAGGTCATGGTCTTGGCCGGTGATCTTGGATGAAGATTCAAGATGGAGAGAGCACACGATGGTTGATTGGATCACCATCGATTTAAAGGCAAGGTGGAGAATTGTTGGATATGCCTTGAAATCTCAGTTACAAGAAGTCGAAAAATTCTGAAGAACATCTCCCAGCTAGCGCGCGGCGCCAGGAGAGGCCTCGTTTGGCCTGTGGATTCTGTTGACTGGCGCGGGGCGAGGGCGGGCTGGCGCGGGGCGCGGCTCGTGTTGGTTTGGAGATTTTTGTGGAAAATTTGTTTCGGAGGATATCTGACTTGGATTCTGTTTTATTTTATAAGATATATTTGTTTCTGTTTTTTAGGCATATATTTTTCTATAAATAGAGAGTGCTTTATTCATAGAAAAATTGGGAGAGCAAAATAGTGTGACAAGATGTAGGGAATCGGGGTTTGCCACCACAAAAAGCTAGGGTTTGGAATCCTAGGGCAAACTATTCTTGGGATCATCTTGTGGGATCACCTTGGGTAGACTAGGTCAAATTGAGTCTCTTGGCCACGGGAAGAGATTCGGGATTTGGGTAGAATTAGGGTTTGCTAATTCCTTGTACCCAATTGTGGGAAACTCTTGTAAAGTGGTGACTATTTGATTCTAGTAGAACGGAGAGGTGCTCTCTCCCCCAGATTAGGTTCATTAACACCGAACTGGGTAAACAAATTGTTATCGTGTTCTTTATCTTCCGCCGTTATTGCTTTGAATTATTGCATCATCATCTCTATTGTCCTTATATTGGTTGCTTGTTTCGCTTGCCCCACACATCAGTTTATTATTGGTGTGAGTTTATCGTCGAATTCACAACACCATCCAAAGGTTTTCATGATATTTTCCTTTGTCTCTTTGGGATAAATAAACGTCAATGGCGACTTCATTGTTTTATGAAATTTTCCAGCCGCGACGGCTGACGACTTCACCGGGGACTTTTGAGAGTTAAACCTAGTTTAGGTGGTGTATGTTTTGTCTGCTATTTCCAGGTTTGCAGTATCTTGCTCTATCTTTTAATTTTCTGTCATTATATGCTGGCTGACTGTTTCTTTGCTTCTACTCATTCTTCTTTTTATTCTTTTTGCCCATGTGGCCTGGTTACTGTGTGAATCTCTGCACCCGAGCTTGAGAAAAACTTAAGTTAAGTTAGGGGTTGTTATGTTGGGCTCCTAAACATTTGACTAGTGAGCGCTAATATAATCACCCCGCCTAGGGTAGATCCTCTTGGAAATGTTGGGCTCCTGGACATTTGACTAGTGAGTGCTGATGTTTTCTTGTTGGGTCCATGACCTTAGGGACCTTTTGACCGGTCTAGAACCTAAACTTGTACTAGGGCCCTCTGTTTAGAACCCGAGTCAAGGTTATGCAGTGACCTTACCTAGAGGAGACTTCCCTTTGGATGCATTTGTCGTGAGCTTTTGCAATAGCGACATCGTTTCCAAAGGGGCGATCCATGATTTTGGGCACTTTATCAAACTTAGAACAACATGTGAGCGGGATGAGTTGCAGGTAACTTTGAGCCTTTCAACCTCAGAAATAACATTCGAACCTCTGCTTCGTTTTGACTTCGTCTGCTTTATACAGTGCATCCATGCATCTCATTCACAATAAAATTCATAAGGATTAAATTTTCGTTTTTCAGGGAATTAAGAGGACATTGTCATTATAAGCACAAGGGATATGGCATTTGAAAGGAAAGGTTTTCATCATTTCAGTTTCAAGGTTCCAAAGGTAGAAGGTCTCTTGGCAATGGAGAACAGTTTGACCGCTATCAGTCGTCCCAATTTTGAAACCAACTATGGGTCTATTCTGAATCTTCTGCATGTGAAAGTTGATACCACGACATTGACTACTTTGGCTTAGTTCTTTGACTCTCCTCTCCGATGTTTCACGTTCCAAGATTTTCAGCTTCTCCCCACGTTAGAAGAGTTTGAAATAATATTGGGGTGTAGTATGGAAGGTCGAACTTGTTATATGAGAGAGATTCCTACTGAAGAAGACATTGCGAAGGCTTTGCATCTCGAGAAAGAAGAAATTTCACCCCTCCGAGAGTCTAGGGATATTGAGGGTTTTTCAAAAAGAGCATTGGAGGTTAAAGCTCAAGAGAAATTATCCGCTGGCGATTGGAGGGCCCACAATGCTATCTTGGCTCTTTTGGTCTACGACTTGGTTTTGTTCCCTAGCTATGATTACTTCTTTGACATGTCAGTCGTTGGGGTATTCTTGACAGGAAATCCGGCCCCTACCTTACTAGCTGATATTCTCTACTCTCTTTGTGACAGACGTAGCATAAAGAAGGGAGGGCAAGTGGTTTGTTGTGTTCCTCTACTTATGGTCTGGTTCTTACTACATATGCCGGAAAAAGGGCCCTTCGTGGAAAACAAGTCAGCCAAGTGGTCCGAAAGATTGAATTCTCTCACGGCAAAAGATGTTCGTTGGTCCTCTCGTAAATTGGACTCACCAAAGATGC
The DNA here is from genome assembly GCA_030408175.1 of Trifolium repens. Classification (NCBI taxonomy): domain Eukaryota; kingdom Viridiplantae; phylum Streptophyta; class Magnoliopsida; order Fabales; family Fabaceae; genus Trifolium; species Trifolium repens. The sequence continues at coordinate 29,839,941 of CP125845.1, read as the reverse complement.
TTCTCAAGTGCGAGGGATTTCCCAATGTCCCTCTCATTGGAATCCGAGGTTGCATCAATTATAATCCAATTCTTGCCGTTCGCCAGTTAGGTTATGCTATGGAGGGTGAGCTTGAAAAGGCGTTATTAACATAATTTGTCTTGAAGACAGAAGTGGGTAACCTAGAGCTATGGAACAAGATTAAGAAAGCATGGGTGAAAGTTGACAAAATCATGATGGGTAAAAAGAATTGTGTGACCAAAGAAGCTTATACTCGATGGGTGAAAAACCGTGTCCTAGAGATCCGGATGCCTTTTTCCATTATTGCTCCTATGACACCTCAACAGCAAGAGCCCGACTCAGTTGAGACTATTTCCAAAGAAGAGGTCGACGCTTTAAGGAGTCAAATTATACAACTCAAAGAGAAAAATGAAAAGTGGCAAATGCAACATTTTCAAGATCATGGAGATATAAAGATTTTGAAAAGGGAAAGGGATGAGAAAGAAAAAGAGATTCAAGCATGTCAGAAAAAGATAAAGGATGTTAAGGCAAATGAAGAGAAATTCAATGATGGTTTAGCAAGTGCGGATGAAAACTTTAAGGCTAAGAATGAAAAAATTAGATTGATCGAGCATTCCAACAAAAATTTGTATGGTGCGGGGAGTGCAGCCATGAAAGCCCAAGGGGAGTGGAAGCAGAAATATGAAGAAAAAGTGCAAAAGTTGCGAGAAGTCACTCAGAAATACAAAAAGCTTGAGCAAAAAGGAATGCTTCAAAAACAAAAGCTGGAAAGATCTTACGCCCAGGAGAGACATGAGAACAAGAAGAGTATTGAGAAATATGAGAAGAGTTTGGCTCAACTTGTGGATGCCCATGAGAACCAGATGAACCACTTGACCGGACAAATTGGACGATTGGAAGATGACCTGAGGCAGCACAAATTGACCATTGATAGAAATTTTTTATTTTTTTTTTGAATGACCATTGATAGAAATATTAGAAATAAGTAAGAAGTAAGACAAGTAAGATGATCTAAATAAAAAAAAAAAGGCTAAAATGCATTTTTGGTCCCCCTATTTTGAAATTTCTGAACTTTTGGTCCCCCTATTTTAAAACACAACTTTTTAGTCCCCCTATTTTAAAAGTCAACAGTTTTTTTAGTCCCCCTCTCATTTTGATGACATGGCAGTGATGATTATGAAACAGAATTTTCCATTTCATTATTTTATTTCTTTTATGATTTAAAATTTTCATTCTCCTAATTTATTTCCGTGGCAATTGAAAAGAATAAAAAAAACACATCAAAGTTAAAAGTTAAATTAAAACAAACTTCATTCCCAATTTGTTTGTTCCCAAATTATACAATGAACCCTAAATTATAGCATGAAAGTAAACCCACCCAACCCAAAATCCTAAATCGATGACCCAATCAAAGTCAAACCCACCTTCGTTCGTTTCCAATCGCTGTTCGTTCCTTTTGTTCTGTTCATTCGATTCCAAATGTTTTCTTCTATTCGTTCCCAATCTGTTTCGTGTGTTTCGTTTCTGATGGAGAAGAAATAGGGCAAAGAGGAATAGAAGTATTGTGTCTGTTCGTTAAGAAAAAATGCAGGAACACTGCTCTCCACTTTCACGTTAATAAAAATGCATAAACGTTTCTACCTTTTCTGGGTTTGATTAGAAGTTGGGATTTTTTTATTGACAGAAAATAAAGATTTTTTTTTTTGCTTTCCTTTGCTCCATTCCTTATTCTTTTGTTTTCCTCCTCCTGATTTCGCCGGCTTCGACGACGGTAGTGGAGCCTTATATTTCTTCGGCGCCTTTAGGGTTTTGAATCGATGAGGATGAGGATGTAGTCATCAGAGAAGAAGATGAAGAAGGACAGAAAAATAAAGAATTAGATTTGGAATTTGGGATTTTTTGTTTTTGATTTGAGATTTTGTTTTAAGATTTGATGATGATATGATGGTGATGTATCTTGTGGTTTTTTTTTTTTATATATAAATCTTGTTGTTGATGAAGAAGATTTTTTTAATTGATTTTGAATATTTTAATTGATAAATAAAATAAATAACCAAGATTATTGTAATAAAAATGACATGGAATTTTTTTTTCCAATTCACTTATGCCATCTATGTGCCACATCATAAATGAGAATACCACATCATCAAAATGGGAAGGGGGACCAAAAATTTTGTTGACTTTTAAAATAGAGGACCAAAAAGTTGGTTTTAGAAATAGGGGGACCAAAAGTTCAAAAATATGTAAATAGGGGGACCAAAAGTGCATTTAAGCCTAAAAAATAAATAAAGATAAAGACTAAAATATCCTACTGTAATTTTGCCTTATCGGTACAATTCTTGTTCATGAGCCTCATCTTCAAAAGATGAAAGCCAATGCAAAATGCAAAGAGACTGATAATAACAACCAACAAACTTCCCTTCCATGGAAGCGGGAACTGCGCTTCGTCTCCATTTCACTCTCAATACTCACATTCTCAATCGCATTTCAAAACCAAAAAGCTCATTCACTCTTCCATCTTCTTCTCCTTCGAATTCTTCTGCTGTTTACAGTTTCCGAAGCCCAAAGCCCAAACGCGATTTCCTTGCTGATTGGGTCTCACAAAACGACGACGTAGTTCGCCCTCTTCCAATCTACGTTGGAACCGCCTCTCTCTTTGCCGTTCTCTTCAATCGCGCCATCTCCGGTATCGCTCCCGTCGCTGACGCTGGCAGGTCTTCAATCTCTCTCTCTAGTGATCAATCAAAGATTGTTAGTTTAATGTTTGAAATTGAAGTTGTGATGAGTGATTTTGTTTGTTTGGTCTTGTGGAAATTGATTTTGAATGATTCTGGTTAAAAGTGAGTCGGAGTTAAAATGATTTGTATTCATGTAAGAGTGAGTTGAACGATAAATTTGAGTGCCAAAAATCAATTATAGAATCAAAAGCTTTGGTTTCTAGCTTCAAGTTAGATACATTTATGGATGCAGAATTAATTATAGTGGAGAGCAACCAAACATGTCATTGAATCAAACAAGCATTGTTGAATCAATTATGAGTTTCCTCATTTCTACACTCATAGAATCAATTTTGACTCTTCCAAAATCAATTCGACACTCATAGAATCAATTTTGACTCTTCTAAGAGTGGAACCAAACAAACATTGTTGACTATTGAGTTAAGCATGTAGCAACTATATATTTCTAATTGAAGACATGTATTGTGGTCGAACACGGACCGAAACCTACATATGTGATTGATTAAATTTAATCACTTCGTTTCTTTAATTATTATTACTCCATCAATCTCGTATGAAGTGTCATATTTAAAATATTTTATCGTTCCAATTGGATGTTGTGGTGAGGGATTGGGCATTGTTGTTGTTGAGTTCTATGTAGCACAAATAATTGAGATCGAAGATGTATTGGATATTTTGCACGTGTTGGTGTCAAGATATTGTCACAAGTTCGAGCAAGACATGTGACTCGTTATTACATTTTATCACTTTCATTCTCTCCAATTAATACTGGTATATACATGTTTGTACGGTGTGTGTCATTGTCATATTTGGTGTCTGTCTATGTGTTGGCGCTTCATAGTAAGTTAATGGTTGTTAATTAGGATTTTTTTTTTCATTTTTTTGCAGTTCACAATCAAGAGCAGACCTATTAACTTTAGGGTTGGCTGTCACTAATATTTTGGCTGGCCTCGTTTGGCTTTCCATAAAACCCAAATCTATAACTGTGGTAAGCCTCATATCTTTGCATTCACTGTTATTTATCTCTCTACATTTTCCTTTTCATGATTTTGTTATTTTAACTTCATAGTATGTTGTTAGGTGTGTAACCGTATTGGCTTGCTTTGTGTTTGGTTTGAGAAAAGTACTCTGTTTTTTATTTTTGTCGTTTACACTTCAAAATATTATCCCTTTTGTAGATCTTTGTGTAAACCATAAAAGATAGGTTTTATTTATTTATTTCTGTTATAGTTATTTGAATATAGAAAACAGTTAAGAAGATGTAATGTAGTATTATTATATTGAAAAGTGCAAATTAGGAAACAAATACAATCAAAAGTAATAAAATGACATTTTAATAACCATTCACCAACAGTTTTACACATGTACCTAATCATATCTTTCCATGATGTTATGTTGTAATATAATTTTCCAAAATACTTGCAACAATATATTCTCGATGAAATATGATTGGACGTCTGTGCAAAACACTTTTATAATGGCTGTGCATAACCAAATATGACAGTTTTGTGACTAACTGTCAAGGCAGGAAATGGAGACAGAAAACTATTTCTCAATACAAACAGGCCCTTAACTTTTCTTAAATCGGACCCTAATATAATGCTCTTTCAAGAAGCTAGCTACAAATAAGAAACTATTGTTTCTCCAAAATAAGCTGACTTAAAGATGCCGATAATAGGCCTGTTTTTGTCCAGGTAAATCCTCAGGGAGTAGAATGCAAGAAGCTGTGCACTGCTCTCCCTGATGTTGCACTTACTGAGCTGCTCTGGTAATGCTCTTTATGTCCACTTGTTAGCTTAGTTGGTGACTCCCCATCCCCTGGCCATGCACTTTCTAGTTCTGTAAAAAAGTTAATGATTAATATAGCTTTCTCTCACTGTTGTAAATTCTCAAATCTACGTTATGTCATTATGTGCATAAAAAGAATGGATGCTTTGTGGCCTGGAGGTTTCATATTATGGTTGTCTTACTCTTAACTACATGTGCTTTAAATAAATGTGATATGAATGGTGTGAAAATAAAGTGACATCTTATCTTATATCATGGGGAAAATTCATGTGTTCTGGTCGGCCAGTAATATGGAAGCTATTGATTTAAATAGTTAGCTTTTGACCTGTTTGCTGACAGTAAAGTATCTCTTATAAACTATTATCAGGGCGTGGGAATCTCTTTCAGATGTCACCTGCTGCCGATCACTTGTTATTGTTTATGAGAGCAGTTGTGTGCTTCAATTTGGTTTTGCTGCAGAATCTTCTGCTGGCAATGGTGAGGCTGTAAGTGTGGACGCCGATAAATTGATGCAAGGATCTGTATATCAGGGTGTTATGAAATCCGGAACTCGTAAGTTTCTGACTGTATGTTGTCAACCATGAGTTATTCATCACAACTGGTGCTACTCTAGCACACTAGTCCGAAGCTTTTTATTGAGCTATGCTCTAGTATTGATTAAAACGTTTTGAATCTTATATACATGTTCAGAGAGTTATTTGGCTAATCTATCTCTTTATCCTGGGAAGTCTGAGCTGCCATTTCTGCCTTCAAATACTCAGGTACTGAATTTCTCTGCGCTAAAGCGCTTCATATAACCAATGACATATTTCTGTGCAGGTCATCAATACCTCGTGCTTTAACTAATTATTTTGGTCTATAATTCAAAACTTGTATGAAGTACAAACTATTGTTTAGTTAGAATGCGACACACAGGGGTGGGAAGATTTTGCGGACAGGTGAATCAAGAAACTGTCATGTATAGGTCCAAGTCACAGGCATAGACAACAGTAGATTCTTTCTTTCAATTTATAGCGACAAGTAGACTCTTGGGGCACATAATTTCTGGTAGGGAGTTGTGGGTTTGTGATTGATCCAAATAAAATAGAAACCATGTGCCTGTGGCCTGTGGCCTGTACTTAGAGATGTAAAGGGGCTAAGAGTATTCCTTGAATTGACAAGCTGCTTTAGACGTTTCACGAGAGGATATTTTACGATAGCCAAACTGTTAACTCAACTGCTAAAGGACTGTAAGTGTGAGACAAGGTGGCCCAAACAGAATTTTGAGAAATTGAAGGCAGCAGTTACAGTGCTTCCAGTCTCTGAAGTCCCACTCCCATATTTTTTTCAACATTTTCTTGTTGAGACAGACCCTTTTAGCAAGGGGTTAGGGGTAATACTTCTGCAAGGAGGGAGACCAAAAGCATTTCGAATCAAGCATTATCAGAAAGGGCCCAAAATAAGTTAGTGTATGAAAGGGAATTGATGGCAAAAGTTTATGCTGGCAAAGTGAAGACATTATTTGATGCATCACCATTTTGTAAGCTTAATTTTGACAGAACAACAGTTATTGAGTGAAGAACAATTTAGAATGGCTTTGAAGTTAATCTGGATTTGATTTTGAAATACAGTATATATCAGGGAATGAAAAAGGAATGTCTCTCCGAAAGGATGATCTTTATAGCCATCATTTTACTGAAGGTAAGTGATACAGAGGACCAGGTTGAGGCAATTCTTAAGGATGAACAATCCCAGAGAGTTATCTAGGATTTAGTAGGTAGACCCTGAGTCACAACTTTCACGCTAGCTATTAGTTGCAAGAGGATTCATTGTACTTCAAGGGGAAGTTTGTGGTGTAAAATAACTCACCACAAATTCCAACCTTATATATAGCATTTCATAGCTCTCATTGAGGAAAACATTCAGGTAGTTCTAACGTTCAAAAGCTTAGCAGGATTGGTGTATGAAAAGGGACATCTATAAATTTTTGGCTGCCTTAGATGCGTGCCAATCAAACAAATATAAGATACTATCCCCTGCTGGTCAGCTTCAGCCTTTGCCTATTCCAAGACAGATTTGATATTCTACGTCGATGTTTTTTTGGAGGGTTACATTAGAAAAGGCAAAAGGTCTGTACACTATTTTGGTGATGGTTGATTGGTTAGCCAAGTATACCTCTTTATAAGCCTTAGCCATCCTTTCACTGCCAGTGACATAGCTGCGATGTTTCATTTACATGTTTTCTTTCGATCCATTTTGTCGTAGAGACCAGATCTTATTTAGGAAAATCATGGAAAAAAGCTATTTTTGATGGTGGGTACCCAATTGAAGTTCATATGTGCCTACCACCTACAAAAAGAAAACCATACAGAGGTTGTTAGTTATTGCTTAGAGGTTTGTCTGCACTACATAACACGGATTAAACCAAAGCAATTGTGAGATTGGTTATGCTAGGCATAATTATGAACAGTAATTGCAGTGATGTCACCAAGATGATACATTTTAAAGCCTCTTATAGACAAGATCTCCCCCTTCTGGGGAAGGGAACAACTACTCTGATAAGTGCTCAAGCACTTGGAGAACCCTTCGGCAAAAGAAAACATGTGGGACTTATCTATTAAGGGGGGACGAGTCTGATAAGTATGAAAGATTTTATACGCGTAAGCACAATAAGAAAGGATGAGGGAATCACTCCTAAATGATAGTAACAAACTCAGTGGTTTTGGCATGACTATGCCAGTTGGCAAAGAGAGAAAATAGGATCTAGATGCTATAATTATGGAGAAACCGATTGGGAATATTCATTCAGATATTTTTTCAGTATCGCTACTGCTCTGGGAGATTCAAGGCTTCTCGAATTGCCTTCCTTACTTTTCAGTCTTTATCGTTTTTTCCCTTTTTCATATCTGTACTAGTTGGCTGAACCCCATATGAACTTCAGCGACTTATTACGATAATAAATATACCCAGTTTTTCCTATTTGACTACTGTTTTGTTAATTTGTGTTCGCAATACAAAATTGATCCTATCAATTTTGGTATTCAGAGCCTTGGTTGTTGTTGATCCTTATCATCAACAATGGAAGATGCGAGAGCTGATGCGTTAGAACAGAGGATGGGTAACGTCGAAAATACGCTGGATGAAATTCGATTGTTACTACGTGAACAAGCTCGACCTCGACAAAGGCAGGGAAGGCGAGGTCGGAGAATGTCGCGTACAGCGGATGACGATGGAAGTGACGGTAGCATGGTATCAGGAGAATCGCGCCCTCGCGTCCCCCGGTACCAGGGACACCGACGTAAGCTAGAGATCCCTATCTTCAAAGGGGATGATGCTTTTGGGTGGTTGGTTCGTATTGAACGGTATTTTCGTTTGAATGAAGTACGCGTTCGGGAGAAGTTAGATGCAGCTGTGATCGCCTTAGAGGATAAGGCCTTTTATTGGTTTGTGTGGCGGGAAGAACAAACTGCATCAAGGACTTGGGATGAGTTTAAACTCTCACTGATTCGAAGATTCCAACCAGGAATTATTCAAAACCCACTTGGTCCATTGTTGAATCTGAAACAAAAGGGGACAATTATGGAATTTAGAGAGCAATTTGAAACGTTGGTAGCTCTCATAAGAAGAGAAGAGAGAGTGATGTTGGACAGGATATTTTTAAATGGGTTAAAAGAAGAAATTCAAGCTGAGTTGAAGCTCTATGATTGTCGAGACTTAGCAGAAATTATGGATCGTGCCCTATTGTTGGAGCAAAAGAATGATGCTTTGATGAAACGAGGAGCTGGAGGTAAGGAGAAGGGGGGATGGAAGGATAGAGGTGGTACAGTAAAGTTTAGAGACCCTGGTGATTTTGGAGGAGCCAAGAGAGATAGTGATAGGAGGGTGGTTGTAGGGGGAGATAAATTCAAAGGCAAGAGGTTGAGTTCGGCAGAGTTGGAGGAAAGGCATAAGAAGGGACTTTGTTTCAAGTGTGGCGATAAATGGGGCAGAGATCACACTTGCAAGTTCAAACACATGAGTTTGAGGCTATGTGACTGGAATAGTGAGGAAGAGAAGGAGCGTATGGAAGAGGAGGAGATTGGAGAGGAAGAGCCAGTAGCGGAGTTAAAAAACCTGCAGTTGTCATTACATAGCAGAGAAGGGTTCACTTCCAACAAGTCCTTCAAGGTGTGGGTGAGAGTAGGGGAAAGACAAGTGAGGACCTTGATTGATTCAGGTGCCACTAGTAATTTCATAACCTCTGGATTAGTGAAAGAATTGAAATTGCCAGTAGTTGATACACCCACCTATGTCATTGAAGTAGGGAATGGGGAGAAGGTGAGAAACAATGGTGTGTGTGAAGGTTTACAATTCAACATTCAAGGGGTTGAATTTTAACAACATTTTTTCATTATGGAACTTAGTGGTTCAGAAATGGTGCTTGGTATGGACTGGTTAGCAAGCCTGGGAAACATAGAAGCTAATTTTAGCAATCTTTGTCTGAAGTGTGAATTAGATGGAAAAAAATACACCATCCAAGGAGATCCAGCTATGTGCAACAGTCAAGCAACTTGGAAGACAATGATTAAAGCTCTTTCTGATGAGGGGATGGGATTTTATATACACACTGTCAGCGGTGGTACCACAGAAGCAGTAGAAGGTGGAGACATGTCTGAATGGGGGAAGGTGATTAGTGAATTTGCTGCAGTTTTCAACATGCCATCTGGATTACCACCAATTAGAGAGCATGATCATGCTATACTGCTCAAACCAGATGCCAACATTCCTAATCTAAGGCCATATAGGTACCCATATTATCAAAAGAATGAGATAGAGAAGATTGTAAAAGAAATGATGCAAGCTGGTATCATAAGGCACAGTACCAGCCCATATTCCAGTCCAGTTTTGCTAGTGAAAAAGAAAGATGGAGGGTGGAGATTTTGCACTGACTACATAGCTTTAAATAAGGTAACGGTCCCGAACAAGTTCCCTATACCAGTTATAGATGAATTATTAGATGAATTAAGTGGAGCTGTCATATTTTTCAAGTTGGATCTTAAGTCTGGGTACCACCAAATTAGAATGAAAGATGATGATATAGCCAAAACAGCCTTTAGAACTCATGAAGGTCACTATGAGTATTTAGTTATGCCTTTTGGCCTCACCAATGCTCCATCAATCTTCCAAGCCTTGATGAATGAAGTGTTGAGACCTTATTTGAGAAAATTTGTTTTGGTGTTTTTTGATGATATTCTAATATATATATAGTGTCAACAAAGTGGATCATGTGAGACATTTGAAAGAAATTTTGCAAGTTCTGCACACTCACAAATTGTTTGCCAATAAAAAGAAGTGTTCTTTTGGTTAAGCAGAAATTGAGTACTTGGGCCATTTAATTTCTGGAAGAGGAGTATCAGCTGATCCCAAGAAGATTGAAGATATGTTGAGATGGCCTATCCCTAAGGAACTTAAGAGTTTGAGGGGATTCTTAGGCTTAACTGGATATTATAGGAAGTTTGTCAGAAATTATAGCAAGATAGCTTGGCCATTAACTCAGTTACTGAATAAGGACAACTTTAAATGGGGTGAAGAAGCTCAACTGGCCTTTGACAAGCTGAAGCAGTCCATGACCACTACCCAGTACTAGCAATGCCAGATTTCAACAAAGAGTTTATAGTGGAGACTGATGCATCTGGGAAGGGAATTGGTGCAGTCTTGATGCAAGAGGGTAGACCAATAGCTTATATGAGTCAGACACTTTCTGACAGAGCACAGGGCAAGTCAGTATATGAAAGAGAACTTATGGCCATAGTGGTCGCTATACAGAAGTGGCGGCCTTATTTGTTAGGCAGACACTTTCAGGTTCACACTGATCAAAAGAGCTTGAAACACATCACTGGACAGAAGACAATGGGGGAGGATCAACAAAAGTGGATAGCCAAGTTGATTGGGTTTGATTTTGAAGTCAAATACAAACCTGGAAAAGAGAACGGTGTTGCTGGTGCACTGTCAAGACAGATGCAGTATTCAACCATTTCTATGGTGCAATGTGAAGCTTGGGAAGGATTAGAAGAAGAAATTCAGAAAGATGAGAAGCTTAAAAAATTAGTTCAGGATTTGATTGGTGATCCATTAAGTCATCCAGGCTATCAGTTAAGAGGTGGAAAACTATTTCATGAAGGCAGAGTGGTTATTCCTAAGGATTCACCACGAATTCCTTGGGTTCTACATGAATTCCATGATACTTCCACTGGAGGACATTCTGGCTATCTCCGGACTTGCAAAAAAATTGCTAGTGTGGTGTATTGGGAGGGTATGAGAAAGAGTATTAAGGAATATGTGGATGCGTGTGAGGTGTGCCAAAGAAATAAGTATCAAACTCTGAGTCCTGGGGGTTTGATTCTATCACGAATATCGAGACCAAACTCATCCTTACAAAACCCACTTGTAAGGTGGGGAGTGCCTCCTCTTTATAAACTCTTATCAAGAATCCTATCTATCCGATGTGGGACTAAACCCACCGAGTGTTGGCAGCTAACACACCCCCTCACGCTTCAGCCCGGCCCAATGGGCCTGAAGCGTGAATGATGTAGGAAGGCCAACGATAGACCTGATAGGCGCTGATACCATATCACGAATATCGAGACCTAACTCATCCTTACAAAACCGGCTTGTAAGGTGAGGAGTGCCTCCTCTTTATAAACTCTTATCAAGAATCCTATCTATCCGATGTGGGACTAAATCCCACCGAGTGTTGGCTGCTAACAGATTCAACCTTTACCAGTGCCTAAACAAGTATGGACTGACATATCGATGGACTTCATAGATGGGCTACCTAAGGTACATGGCGTTGACACCATAATGGTAGTGGTAGATAGGCTAACCAAATATGCTCATTTCTTGCCAGTAAAGCATCCTTACACAGCTAAGGATATTGCAGAGCTATTTATCAACGAAATAGTGAGACTTCATGGATTCCCCAGCTCTATTGTCTCAGACAGAGACAAGGTTTTCCTCAATTCATTTTGGGCAGAAGTTTTCAAATAGGCAGGTACAAGATTGAAGTATAGCAGTGCTTATCACCCTCAATCAGATGGGCAAACTGAGGTAGTAAATAGATGTCTAGAAACATATTTAAGATGCTTGACTGGTAGACAACCCAAGCAGTGGCCTAGATGGTTAGCGTGGGCAGAATATTGGTATAATACTAATTATCATGCATCTCTGAAATCCACTCCCTTTGAGGCTTTGTATGGAAGAGTACCACCAGTGTTAATAAAAGGTGATGTGAGTCTCTCTGCAGTGGAGGAAGTTAATAAGCTTACAGCAGAAAGGAATGTTATGTTGAGAGAAATGCAAGAACAGTTATTGAAGGCACAAGACCAGATGAGGGCACAAGCCAACAAACATAGAAGAGAGGTGGAGTATCAAGTAGGAGATATGGTATATTTGAAGATCCAACCTTACAAGTTAAGGAAGTTGGCTAATAGATTCAATCAGAAACTAAGCCCAAGATATTATGGGCCTTATGAGATAGAGCAGAAGATAGGTGCAGTGGCTTATAAACTGAAGTTACCTGATGATAGTAGGGTACATCCAGTTTTTCATGCTTCATTATTAAAGAAAGCTATCTCCCCTAATGTAGAATCCCAACCTCTACCTGCTTGTATGAATGAGCAGTGGCAGTTAGAGCCAGGACCAGAAGAAGCAATGGATACTAGGAGGAATGAGCAGGGTGAAGTGGAAGTATTAGTGAAATGGCAAGGGCTACCAGAATTTGAGAATTCATGGGAGTCAATTGAGAAAATGAGGAAAGAGTTTCCAGGATTTCTCCTTGAGGTCAAGGAGAGTTTTGAAGGAGGGGGTATTGATAAGTATGAAAGATTTTATACACGTAAGCACAATAAGAAAGGAGGAGAGAATCACTCCTAAATGATAGTAACAAACTCAGTGGTTTTGGCATGACTATGCCAGTTGGCAAAGAGAGAAAATAGGATCTAGATGCTATAATTATGGAGAAACCGATTGGGAATATTCATTCAGATATTTTTTCAGTATCGCTACTGCTCTGGGAGATTCAAGGCTTCTCGAATTGCCTTCCTTACTTTTCACAGTGTTTATCGTTTTTTCCCTTTTTCATATCTGTACTAGTTGGCTGAACCCCATATGAACTTCAGCGACTTATTACGATAATAAATATACCCAGTTTTTCCTATTTGACTACTGTTTTGTTAATTTGTGTTCGCAATACAAAATTGATCCTATCAGAGTCAAGCCACTATGTACAACACCGGCCATCCCATAATACTCGATGTGGGACTTAGGAACCACATAATATCCAAGTTCTTATTATATTCCTGGCTGATTGGCCAAACTATTAAGTAATCTACTCAACAAATAAGATAATGAGGGGCCCAAACTTAACAAACACTACAAACTGAAGTTTCCACCTAAGCGACCTAATGAAAAGTTTAGCCTGTGTTTCTATGGCCATTATTAAGTGGTTGAGACTTGAGACAGTAGGATAGGTAGCCTACTGATTGAAACTTCCATAGCACAGCCACAATAATCCTGTCTTTCAGGTATCCTTGCTGAAGAAAGCTTTAGTTCTTCAAGCATGTCCCCAACAACTCCCTCCTCCTATGTAGTTTTATGAATGTGAGACAGTGGTGCAACCTGAGCTAATGGTTTCGTTTGCCAGATTACAAGAATACTTGCTCATAGAATGCTGACTGTAGTTTGTCTGCTTTTTAGTCCTTTAAGTGAAAAGAGTAAAGGTTAGAATAAAGGGGAAGGGAATGTGTGATAGGGGGGTTGCAATGTAATTGGGAAGTCCAATTTGACCTGGATATAGTCTCATTTTTTCTGTGTGTTCAATCTCTTCCCTATTCGAGTGTCAAATTGGCACAAGAATTGGGGATTAGAGTCAGTATCATTAAAATTTAGATTGTGTTGTTTTCTTTTTCTTTCTGATCCAGTTCTACCACAAATATCTAAACATAGCCTTTGGTGCATTTATTTACCTGTGGCCACACCAGTTCTATGATGTAGTGTATACTTATGTGACGACTTTATTTTGGCTTGTGATCTTATATCTTTATGTGTTTTATGAAGTGATGCAACTTTCGTCTATGTCAGAAAGTTATGATGTATGATTGGGTAACTCATTCTGACTGAATCACGTATATCATCAAGAAAAAACGCAGCTGGGAAACAATATTTGGGGAAGGGTAGGGGCTAATCTGATCAGGTAAAGAAAGAGAGGGGGTGAGGGAGAAAAATTGTTGCGGTAATCAACAATTGTCATTAATTGATCCCCTTGTCTCCTCAGGCCACGTGAAACTGCTGTTTTATTTTTATATTTGAACAATTTTGATATCATTTTTGTAACCGGTGTTTATGTAGCCTTCTATTCCTTTTTCTGGTAAAATATGTTGTACTTTAATAACAAAAGTTATCGGTACAATTCGTTATTTGCTAGGCAGTAATTTTACAGCCACTTGGAGATAAAGGAATTGCAATTATTGGTGGTGACACAATACGAGGTTTCACTACTTCTGATCAGGTAAATTTGATCTTTTTTTCAATGATATATCTGAGTTTGTCAGAATATTTTAACCATCCATCCTACAACATGTTATACTAATATATCAACATAGGAGTTTTTTCCTCTTGAAGACATATTTAGTTTCTTGAACTTGAACTTGAAGCATCACATAAACTATGTTTATTATGTCAAATTACAGTCTAAAATTAATACAATTCATTATGTAGGTCGTTTTTGCTTATTTAAAACTAAGTGGCATAGCTATATTTGTGGGTAAGTGGCATAATTATTGAAATGCTTACAGGCTTGGATTACTTTTATCGGAGAGAAGCTGGATTCTACTCTTGCAAAATATGTGAAACAACAAAAGACTCTTGCTTAAGTTTCAAAGATTTGCAAGTAGCCTCTAATTTATTCCATGTATATTTTGTTCATTATTTACTCCAGATTTTAAAAATGGCCAGTCCAATTCATAAGTTAGTAATAATAGATATTACATATTGTAGAAATAACTACAATACCAGTATGCACGTTGTACTAGACCATGTTCCTTTAAAAATGTTTATTTTAGAGAAATAATTGTTTTTTTGACAGCTTCATAAGAGAATATTTTTTGTTCTTTTATTAAAGAAAAGAAGACCTTAGCAATAATCTGAAAGAAACATGCTGGTGCTTCAAGTGAAATAATTACTTTTTTGACAGCTTCATTAGAGAATGTTTGTTTTTTAATAAAATAAAAAATCATTGCAATAATCGGAATGAAACATGCCAGTGCTTCTAGTATTTTATTTTGCATTTAAAATTCTAAGATTCCCTCTAACACTAAAATAATTCCACTTATTGATGTTTCTTAGAACATGGGTGAACAAGAACAACATACAAAGCCAAAGGTCTTGCTTCTGAATCATCTAATGATATACTAGTTGGAGCATTTTTAATTTGAAACCTCTAATAATTATGCTGTGACTAATAATTTTGGTGTTGACTTTCAGTTTTACCATTGCTGAAACTTGCGCTTAGATATGTTTGATTGGTTGTTAGTGATAATGAGTGGTATGACTAGGCGTGATTATAATGGCATTCAAATTGTCGTAAACCACCAGTTTTTCTTGGACTAAAAATATTGGAACGTTTTATTAGGTCGGTAGACATATACTACTAATGCAGAAACCAATTAATTGGAATCAAATTAAGTTGATTTTGATATTTTCTTTTGATGTTTTCCCATATGTAACATCTAAACCGAGTCAGACCAATAAATCCGAAGTCAATTCCATCAATTCTCGGTACATGGTTTTTGACCAATATTGTGTTGCGTGTATATTGACGGATGGATAATACCTAACTGCCAATATGAACCTAATTAACTAGTATTTAAGTTCAATATAAGGTTGTCAGAATCGGACCGGTCATCAAACCGGTGAGTTTATCGGTTCAAGGTTCAAGTGGTCGGACCGCGTTCAAGTGGTCGGACCGGGGTCCGACCAGGTTGGACCGTTTTTAATTAAATATATATTAAATGTATATTTTAATTAATTTATAAATAAAAATAAATAAATAAAGACTCAATATTTCTTGGTTTCACATATTAAAAAGATGAAATGTCATAAAGTCAATATAAAATTAAAACTTTAGTACATTAGACATAAATTTTTTAATTCAAACCAAATTAGAAATTACAAAATATTAGAAAAGAAATTGAGATGAATATTGATCATTCAATTCAAAATATTTGTTATTCATTGTATCGATGATAGTTGTAATATATTACGAAGTTTTGCTACATTAATTAGAATATTGATTATTCAAGTCAGAATATTTGTTATTTATTGTATTAATGATAATTGTAATATATTGGGAAGTTTTGCTTATTTTCTTACAATCATACTAATTAGAATATTGACTCAATATTAAAAAAAATTGATCTTTTTTTTTAAAAAAAAAAACGAACCACCGAACCGTTTAAACTGGCCGGTTTTACGGTTTTTTCCGGTTCTGAGCCGGTTCGACCGGTTATTTACCGGTTCGCTTGCTGCTCGGTTTTCAGATTTGACCGGACCGGATATATGACCGGTTCACGGTTCGACCGGCCGGTCCAGTCCGGTTTTGACAACCTTGGTTCAATCATAAAAAATAAAGAAAATTGTTGAGCTCAATTACTAGAATATCAATTGATTCAATGTAAGATGAATAATTTACAAGAAATTGAATTCAAGTAATGGCTAAAATAATATTTGGTCATAGTTTATTTTCTCTCTCTCAAACTCTAAATTATTACAAGTTTATAAATAATTTTTCGTTGGTAAAGACTGAAGACAGGATTATGACCAATTTTTTATGGATAATTTAATTCTTAAAAAAAATGATTTTTAAAATAATTCTACTTTCTTATAATCTGGAAAAGATAATCTCTATTGAATGCCAAAATCACTACTATTTTAATATGTAATAAATGCCCTGATTATTATGATTGGTTTAAATTTTAGATAATTTGTTGGTAGCCCATTAAAAGCTTTGGTACCAATTGATTATGATGGATTTTTATTTTTTTGACAAAGATTATGATGGATTTTTCTTTCTCCAATTTGGGAAAGAAAACGGTTGTGGTTATCTTTCCTTTTCTAAATTTAAACTTTAAAGGTGTAAAACAACCTTAGATTATTGCAGTATTCTTGGCTTGTCACAGCATGCATATTTCAGTCGACAAGATGACAAATGCTATATGCTAAACTAGTGTGGATAAACCAAGTCACCAAGCTCAAATGGTATACGAGCGCTTCAACAAAAAACAGATTGTTCAGGAGAATCCGAGTTCAATTTTTGGATAGAATAATTTTTTGACCAGAATTTATTTACCTTGCAACCGAACTCCGGATTACTAGGATCCCTTCCTCTAGGAACCGAAGGGTTAAAACAAATAAAAAACGAGTGTGAATAAAAAAATGGAAGAGTAATTCATTCATATTGCTTCAAATATACATCATTATATAACCTCTGTGAATATCATTCATATGTGTAAAAAATCATTTAAAAAACTAAACAAAAACAAAATTTCTGTAACAAATAACTCCCCACAAACAATGGAAAGAATGAATATGCCTAAACAAGTATGATTATCTTCCTTTACATGTGTAACCATTCATTATAGTAAAGACTTTTCCCAAGGCAATAAACCTGTCATGGGATCAGCAAAATAAGACAAAAGATAGTCCTTTAAGCCAGTATCCCAAACCTCACAAAACCTTAACCTCCAATTAACTGGTTCAATTGCTTCTGTTCCAAGTCCTGGTGCTCTATCCTTTGACCCTTTGTTTTGATCCTCTTGCCAATCAACAACATAAGTAGCAACTCTTCTGAAAAACTTTGCTTTAAAACTCTCCCAAACTTGATACTTGTAATGGTTCACTATAGCACTACCTTCAGGCATGTTGTAGTAGTCAAATCCATCTTTCAGCTGAAAATGATGGACCACATTCAGAAGACTATCGTCGAGCAAATCCGGCCGCACAATGGATTTGTGCCGCTCGGGGGTTTTAAGTCTACATGTGTAACCTATAGTAACACCCTTTTTGGGGTGTGAATTTAAACCAGAAGGACCAAAACTATGACAAGCTGTTCTTATCTCAGCAATTGATGTTGATGACGAGAAATTCGCAACCATTGATCTCAACGATTTCTCACCCGGAACAACACTACTACTAATACTATTACTACCACCTTTCGCAAGCTGATTATGACGAAACTCATTAGGAAAATAGAAAAACTCATCTACATCAAAGAAACCAACCCATTTACACTCATCTCTAGCTGTCAAAGCACAATGAGAAAACCCTGCTTCTTGTGTCTTAATCCAAGGCCAAACTTTTCTACTAACATTATACCCTTCAAAATCAAGATCATTAATCACTTTCTCAATATCATCATCACTATTATTATCATAGATAAACCAACGTTCCACACCAAGCCAAGAATGATACATAACCCATTCCCTTATAGCAGAAGCTTGATTCCAAACCATAGTACAAACACAAAGCTCATGTTTATCTTTTTCACTATTCTTTTTCCTATGAACACTTCCACTACCAATTCTAGCTACTGATGGCAAAAGGGTTCTAACTTGATGCCTCAAATTTCCACTCAAATTACTAACAGTAACCCTAACACCAAAAGCTTTATCAGGTTTATTTCTTATACTTTGTGGCAAAACACACCTCACAATTTCTTGTGCTACAGAAACAGCTTTTGTACTAAGCAAAAAAGCAGCACCAGCACCATCTTTATGGAAACTTCTTAACCCAAAATGGCATCGAAAATGGGTTGGATCCGAGATCTTATGAGGTCTAAGATTCAACCCTTTAACAAAAACAACAACAGTGTCACCATCTAAGATAGCTTCATAAGCAACCTTATCCCAAGATTGAGGTTTTTGGTTCTTCAAAACACCAAAACTCCGAGGACCCATTTCACCGGACCGCCGCAAGTCGACAACTTTAACCCCACCGGTGGTTGAAAAGTTCGTTTGAGGAAATGGGCATCTTGCTATGGATCGAGATTCATCGTAAAAATCCATGGATTGAACCGGTTCAGCATGAACATCAAGGACCGGTTTAGTTGAACCGTTGGTTTGGAGAGTATAATAAACACACTCTAATGATTCATGGGGTTGGTTTTTTTCGTGATGATTTGTTATGAATATGAGGTAGTGATTTGGGAAGAGGATTTGGTGTTGAATTGTGAAAGAAACCGTTGCTGTTGTTGTTGTTGTTTTGGATTGTTGAAGAGGGTCAAGAACTGAATTGCTTGCTGAAGAATAGAGAAGTGATAAAGTTGAAGGTTTATGAGTGAAGAAACCATGGTAATTTGATAAGAAAATTAAGAAGATGAAGAAAGAAAAACAAAGAAAAATTGATCTTGATGATATGTGAAAGTGTTTTGCTAGAACTCTTTTTCTCTTGCGTCTTTGTTCTGTGTCCATTTTGATTCTGTTTTTTGAAAATTGTTTTCGAAAATTGGTTTAAGAAATGGAATAATAATAAGAAGATTATTAAGATGGTTTTGGTTTTTGGTTTTTGTGATGAGCAAAAAGAATTTTGGTTGAATTGAAGGAAGGGAATTGGTGGCGGAAATGATTGAGTGAGTCGCCAAAGTGGAAGGAAAGAGAGAAGAAAGAAAAATGAAAGAAGGTTCTTTTGTTGTTTTTTTTCTTCTCTAGATTTGATGTAGTAAATGAAGTAAATGGGGATAATAGTGGAATAAAAAATAATATTAAGAAGAATTAAGAGAGAGTTAAAAAAGTGTCCAAAAGTAGTGGAGAAGATTACTGTTTACGGATATTGTGTTGTGTTCATTATCACGAGTCATTTAAGCTGATTATAGGCGCGTGATATCATAATAATTTATAATTTATTGTGATTCTTTCTTCTCCCTCCGTATATATGAATTATTCAAGTGTACCGTAGAAGTTCCCATACTTAAATTCATATATACGGATTATTATAATGTACCGGTACACTTGAATAATTATAAAGGGAGCTTCTACGGTACACTTGAATAATTCAAATGTACCGGTACATAACATTGCAAATTAATAAATTAACGATTATTTTTATGGATTAAAAATAGTATTAGTTAATTATTGTATTTTAGATATAATAATAGCACAAGGAAAAATACAATTTTATTGTTTATAATAATTACACTAATATTTTAATATTTTTTCAATAAAAAATTGAATATTGACTATTATGAAGAATAAAAATTTAAAAAATATCAAAATTTATATTTTTGACAACTTTGGTTAATGATATTTGATTATTATAATGTTTTTAATGATAAAAAATAATTTCTCTTAAAAAAATATTTATTTTATTTATTAATTTGATAACCATGTACCGGTACATTAGAAATTGTCTAATGTACCATAGAACTTGCTTTAAGCATTAGTATTTGATATTTAATTTTTTGGTGAGAGACTTCGGCCTTGCTTGATATGAGAGGAAATGAGAAGAGAGAAAATAAAACACGGAAACCAATACATGTATTTGGACTAATGTTAGTCTAAATATATGGATTGATTTCCGTGTTTTATTTTCTCTCTTCTCATTTTCTCTCCTACTAAGCACACCCTTAGAGCATATTTCACTCTTATTAGGTGTAGTTAATTTGTCATGAAAATCAAAGCAAAAACTTAATTTGTATCTTAAGGATTGTTCTCTCAATTTTCAAGAGGAAGAGATAAATTTTTATAAATTGCACCCGCCTATATGAATATGATGATGACCAGCTATAAAGCCCCGATATGTGACACGATATTAATATGATATCGATACGCCGATACGGAAATTTTTTAAAAAATCCCTATCCGATACTGGCGCGATACGTTATTTAAAAATTAAATTTAAAATTAAATATATAAATGCACAATATATAAACATGACTAAAATCAATAATATTAATAATGATAATTTTTTTGAAAGACAAAAAAAATATTATTATTATTATAAACGCTAATAGTTCATTGTACAAGGAGTACAAACCAGGCAATAAGCTTGCACAAAAGCAAAACAGTTTGAGGCTCAACATACAAGGGTTCCTCAGTCCTAACTAAAGACACATAATAGCTCAAAAGACACATAATAGTCATGACATCAAGCGTCTTCAACAAGCTCATCTTGTAGCAATAACAGACAATTATATAGCTCCTGCAGCTGACCAATTAAAAGTATAAAACATTCATTCTTATACCAGAATATTGGGACAAGCCAAAATAATTAACAACCTATTATATACTAGGACACCATAATGACTTCAGAACAGTGACAAATACAAAAAAATACTAATGATAATAAATTAACATCATTAATATTAAGTTAAGTATTTGGGCTTCATTAATATTGTCCCGAAAAATAATGATCACCAGTACATCTTAAGTTATACATCTTAAATTAAGTATTATACAAAAAGGACATCATTAGTACTATCCCAAAAAACATCACCAGTACTATCCAAAGAAAGACATAGTTAGTTATCTGTGTAATAACATAATAGTTTGACATTCACTAAGAAACACAGATTGAATCGGATATTAAATTTTTATTTAAAAATAAAGATTTAACCGATACTTTTCCGATACGAGTATCGGGACGTATCGAACGAGTATCAGTATCAAGTACGTATCAGACACGTAATCAATTTTTAATTAAAAAAGGTCAATGGGAGGTTAGCAAATGCAAAAAGGGAAAAACTTGGGGGGTCAAAATCGAGCAATTGAAACCTGGGGGGCTAAAATTGAGCAATTGTGAAACTTAGGGGTTAAAATCAAGCAATTGAAATATAAGGGGTCAAAATCAAGCAATTGTGAAACTTGGGTGACCAAAACTGTATTTAAGCCTAAAAGTAATAAAAGATTTGGAAATGAGGAGGATATTGATAAATTAGTGTGTATGTTCTTATAAAAATAATGATAAACTAGTGAGTATGAAATGATATTTGTAAATATTTATAAAAAAAAGGTTTACAAATAATAATAAAGTTTTTTTTAAATTCCAAATGTATATATTTAAAATTTATAAACACACTTTTAGTGTGTGTTAATTATGCCGCTAAATTCTTTAGAATAAATTAAATTTCAATCTATATTATAAACAAATGCAACACTATTCATAAGAACATGACATGTGTCTTTTTGCATTACAATTATTTATTACATTAAATTTTATTTAATATTTTATGACGTTACATTTTTAATTAAATACTAAAATAAATAATATTTATATTATTATTTCAATATGTTACATTTTATTTAATAATTGATAACGTTACATTGTATATTAAATACTAAAATAAAACATTTACATTATTACGTTACAAATTAATGTAATTTTGTCGGTTACATGCAAGTCATAATTAATAAAATAAACGTCTCAATATTTTATTAATTGTCATAAAATCATGTTTAATTTTGTGTTTTCATAGCTCACTATAAATATAAGTCATTTGTCACAACAAAATCCACAAAGTCATTTCATTTTCATCCATATTTAAAAATTTGTATTGTGTTGTTTCTCTAATTTTTTTGTGAAAGCAATGTCTCTCATGCACGATTTTATTATTTACATATCATTAAGAAAACAATCATGGATATTGGTTGTAGGAGTTGTGCATGTTTGGGAGATTTAATATTGCAAAAATAATAAACTTATATTTTTTTGTTAAAAAGTTTAGATTATGATGATTTATTCTTTGTTATGTAGGGAGATTGAATTGGAGTTTTTGTGCGAAGAGCATTGATCTACAAGTTCAAAGACTAACTTCAAGGGGTATGGTTTACAGGATATCCTCATTAGATGTTGGTTCTATCGATGTTTGTAATGTTACATTTAAAAAAAAGAAGTAACTCCAAGGGATATTGCACATGTTAGACAACTCCTTAATAAAATAAATGATTCGATATAGTGAAGTTGTAACAGTTATATTATTAAAAAATATTAAAATTAAACATCTCAAGATTAAATTAATTATCATAAATGTAAGTGACTTGCTACAACAAATTCACAAAGTCATTTCATTTTTATCTGCATTTGACGATATTGTGCTGCTTCTCTCATTTGTTTTTGTGCAGGCAATGTTTCTTAAGCATAATTTCATTTCACAAAGGATACAATTATTTTTGACGTAAGGGGTTATGTCTATTTGTGGGGTTCAAGATTACAAAAATAAAAAACTTCCATTTTTTGCTTAGAAAATTTAAATTATGATGTTATATTTTTTGTTATGTAGAGAGATCGAATTAGAGTTTTTGTGCGAAGAACACTGATCTGCAAGTTTAAAGACCAACTCCAAGGGGTATGGTTTATAGGATATCTGGATTTGATATTGGCTCTAATGGTGGTTCCTATAATGTTGTGGTTGATGAAATTAATATTGGGTGTTGGAGTTTCAAATATAATTGGTCTTGAGAATGATAATGTTGTCAAGGTATCTTATAATCTATGGATGTTTGTAACTTTATTATATAATAATATTTTATGTAAATTGTATTTCTAAACTTCAATGTCACATAAATCATTTTAGTTTGGAGTTAAACATGTTTTTTGTCCCATAAAGTATACTAACTTTTATTTTAATCTCTTTATAAATTTTCTTTGAACAATATTGATCCCTCTAAATTTTATATTTTCAATTTTAATCTGTTATTTCTTTTTTATAATGTTCATATTGCGTGCTCAAAGCGACTCTAAATTAATTTAAAGAGTTGTTTTTTGCTCAAGGATGACAAGTGGACTGATACACAGTAAGTATCCGTCAATTAAAAATGAGCATGGAATTTGGTAATTATCAGCAAAAATGAGTGGGTATGGGTACTGTAGTACCCACCTTACCCCATACTCGCATAACATATATATATATATATATATATATATATTTTACAGTACTTTATTTATATTATTATGTAAAGCTATATATGTATATCAATTTAAATAATATATAACACTACTAAACTATTATACTTTTTCAATAAAAAAATATTTATTTATGACATCATTCAAACACAATGTGAATATATCAACTAAGATATATATGAACTTTAGGATGATTAATAATAAATTTGTTTATAATTTTAAAAGTCAACATTAAAATTTTGGCTTAAATATGCAGTTTGTCCGTGTAAGTTTGCGCTTTTTGATTTTTGTCCTTTTTTTTTTTGGAAATAGTCCTTGAAAGATCATAATTGTCCGATTTTAGTCTCTGGCGTTAATTGACTGCTAAATAAAGATGAGGTGGTTATCTGAGCCACACTTGGCAATGATGATGTGTGTTTTTTGTTTACATGGCATGCCAATCATTTTCTTAATTATTTTAAAAAAAAAATCAAGTCAAACCCAGAAACACACATGAAGATTAATCTAAAGTTCATAACATGAAACTTATATCTTTTTCAACCCAGAAAACACATTCAAAATCAAAAAATCTATCTCTCTCTTCATATGCAGCACGCACACAACACAATCATCCTTGACTCACCCAATCTCCCTCTCGGGTGGCTTTGTTACAAAATCCAATCCAAATGACAATAACAATAGTATTGGAACAACAACAATAACAGAACAATAACAATTAAAAAATGAACTCCCTTTTCACTCTTTCATTTACCCCAATTAAAATCATAACCCTCTCAAAATAAATTTCTCTCGGGTTATTTTGTTGTCACGGATGATGGGGGTATTTGTTGTTGTAGTGGTGCTGATCAAATTAAAGAGGAATGGTTTAAATAAACAACGTTCTAGGTTTAAGGTTGTATAATAGACACTTCGATGGAACTCATATTTTGCTACAAAAAATTGGATTAAAAAATCATGTCAAACTTTTTGGATGGATTGAACCCAAATTTGGCATATGACAAATATATGGGTCTAAGATGCATTGATGGCAGATGGAAATAAAGTGAGATGAAGATGTAATGAAAAGATGAAGAACACTACAAGAAAAAAGGAATATAGAGGCAGTCAAATTGCAGCGGTTGATCAATAACAGCCACCGCTCTATATATCACCGGCGGTTCATACGGCGGTTCTAACAGCCGCTGTTAGCTTTTTATTGTTTTTGCTTTTTGACGGAACAAATTTGTTGAATTGCTTTCCCTCATTTATTTTCACGTTTCCATCTTCCCAATTGGGGATTACACTTAGTCAAAACCAACTATTACGTCTCCCTCTTTCTCTCACGAGCAGCTCCGATTGCCATCCGCCGATTTACGTCTCCCTCATAGCGCCAATTGCTCTCTCTCAACACAGGTTCTTCTCTCTCTCTCTCGCTGTATCTCTCTCTATATCTCTGATTACTCTCTTGTTAATTTGTTGTTAACTTGACTATGATGATTTTGAGTAATGATAATTTGTTAATTTCTTGATTCTTCTACAGTTTGATTTTAGGGTTTTTGAGTTTAGTGATTTAATTTCTTGGATTCTTCTCCAATTTGATTTTTAGGGTTTATGAGTTTAGTGGTTTAATTTCTTGGATTCTTCTAGAATTTAGTCATGCAAATAACAAAACCACTAGTTCTTTTTTTGTCTGGATATAATCAACAGATCCCAATAGAATAATCCTTACCTCTTTGAAAGGACTTGATCACAAACAGGGCATCTCCATCATTGCTTAATTTCTCATTAAAAATGCTATTAACATAAGAAGACTTTTGGTTAGGATATATGTGGTTAATTCTCTTACTACCAAGTGTTTTAATCATATTTGTGTTCTTGTTGGTTATCAACAATTTGAAGAAGCAGAACATGCCTTTCACATTTATGATACTCCTAATTATATGATAGTTAGTACTATGAACATGGTTTCGCTTGAACATGGTTTAGAGACCGGTGCTGGGATTCTTTTTCCCCAACAGAAGTAGCATGTGACAGATTAACATTATTAGGGAATCACTAATTCATGTGACAATGAAATTAAGAAAAATCAACTTCTATTCCAAATTGGTTTATGAATTTTTTATTCCAATCTTAATGGGAATTTGTTACCTTTGTCATGTTACTAGTTTCCCCCCTTAGGTTTTTCTATTATTATTAGGTTGTGTTTCCACTACAAGAAAAAGGGGAATTAGCGACAGACATATTGCAACGGGTGAATAGAAATTGCCACCGCTCTCCATTAAACTGGCGGTTTGCACACCGCCGCTGCTGGCTCGACAGATTCTCCAAAGGGTGCAAAGCCAAATTTTCACTCCTCACTTGTTCTTCCTCACTTATTTAGCTATTTCAATCAAAATAACAAAGGAAATAAATTCCAATAGCTAGGTTTCGTTGTTCCTAACAAGCTTCGTTCTTCTCAGACCGGCGATTTCTATGTACGGGTTCATCGAAGCTTGTAAGTCATTCATCTTTTTCTAATCCCATTCGATTTTCATTCATTTCAATTCATTGTTTGCAAAAGTTCATTAGTTGAATTTGTACAATTGTGCATAGTTTCAAATCTCCATCGAAGCATGTTTGTACGTTTTCAATTTCTTGATTTTTGTTTCTTTTCTCTCAATTTCTGTGCGAATTAGAGATTGACGATTCAGCAGATGATACTTGAATTGACAATCAAGTGAAAATTACTAATGCATGTTCAGTATTGAATTTTAGTTTTATCAACTCATGTTATTTCTTTAATTATCCTATTGTTGTTGATGATAGATGATTCTGTCTGTGAGTGAACTTTATTTGTAATTTTAGGATTAATGTGGTTGCTATACTTGTGGTATTCCATGGTTTTATTTCATTGTTAGAAAAGGAAAATGTTAAAAGAAGTAACAATTGTTATTATGACTTTTATTGTGATGTGAGATTGTAATTTTATGGGAATTCTAGCATTGGCGTTGTTGTGAGTTACCGATTTTCCGATTTGAATCGTTAACTGAGTCATACTACCTAGTTTTCCATTTGCACGAATCTTCCAAGATGTTGGACGGATTCTCGGTCGAGGATTCGCCACTAAATGGTATTGCATTTAGATTTCCTATTTTTATGCTCTTTTGATTCTTTGATTTAGTTTCTAATGAAGAAACGTTGCAGGGGTTTCAGAATGTAGTTATGATGCTGTTTTCTCTTTTTTTTTCGGTAAATCGTTGATCAAATTGTTGAAGAATCAGATCCATGTGTTAAGGAGAAAAGGGAAAGCAACAAAGAAGTTTCTCAAGAAAGATAATATGTATTGAAAACCTACATTCACTTGAACTACATAAGTTAATTACTCTTTAACGTATAATGAAAATTATCAGACGCTCTTCTTAATTGCTAACACTTACATTCTGCCGTTGAAAGCTGAATCTTTTACTTAATATCTTTTACGTTCTTCAAATGTAAGCTCTTTTGTGAGGCTAACTTTGTTCCTTTCTTTGCAGTTTCGTCCTAGTAATTTTTCGGATCTGTTGTGTTGCTTGCTCTTAATTTTTCGGAGCAGCTGTTACACTAATATCATATGTAGCAGTATGTTCTAAATCCATCTTCTATTAGTTGATCTGTCATGTATGTATTTATGAGTTTTGAAAGGCTAGTCCTGCATGTAATTATGTACAGGTTAAGGGAATGATATGACAGATTTCAGAGAGAGCATGCATTGCCAATTTCTTGAGATTCTTCGCATTCTATTGGACTTGAGTACGTTGTCTGGACCGTAGGTATCTTTTTCTGTTTTTCCTTGGACCGTAGGTATCTTTTTCTGTATTTAAGAAGTATATTAGGCATTGTTTTTAAAAGCTTCCTGTTATTGTTGGAATCACCTTAATTTAATGGAATTACATCAGTTTCTACTACTTTCATTGTTGAATGGTTTTTCAATTTTGTTAGTTGAGTAGAGTATCGTCACTTTGATCCAATGATAGTGTTTGTTGAAATTTTATTGACTAGATTCCTTGAGGTGTTTGTGTAAGTGTTTATTGGTAGATGATGTAAGATTAGATTTGTGTTGGAGTTGAAAAGGGAAAGAATGAATTCAAGTTTTTTACTTTTTAGCTGAACATGTCTTTTGCTATGCTTTTTGTTAACTTATGAACTTCATTGCTGGTTAGAAGATTGATTGAAGCTGCTAGTTTCTTAATTAATAGATAATTTTGGTATATCATATTATTTTAACTAATTAAATTTTTGTGTTGCCATTTGTTTTTATGTTGGATAATTGGAATGGCATGGACAAGGAAAAATAAATATTACTATAATAATCCTTTGAAGCTGAATAATGTATACATAATAATCCTTCATTTGTTTTTTTGTTCAGTTTCAGTGTTCACTCAGTTCGATCACAACATTTCTGAAGCTGTAACAACTCCGGTTTGGAAAGCTACAACCTTAAACCTTAACACTTCCGGTTCATTTTTCAAATAATTTATAAAGAGTGATTTATTGTGGTGCATGATGTTTTAATGATGATAAACTATAGTTTCTGCTGCATTAGAATTATACAAACTAAATAATCCCATTTTATGAGCTCAACATTATTATTCCAATTCCTATAACCATTGAAAGCTAAACATTATTATAGGTATTGGAGAGTCTGCTTTGAGTTGAGTCTCGGTGTTATCTTCAAGGTATGGAGATATATGGTTTAGTTTGAATATTTAGTTTGTATAACCATAAAATGGGAATAGGAATTGGTTATGGGAATAACCATTTTATGAGCTCACTGTATAGTGGTTAAACATTATTATAGGTATTGGAGATGTCTGCTTCGAGTTGAGTCTCAGTGTTATCTTCAAGGTATGAATATTTTTAAATTTTACCTTCTATTGTTTTGTTTTGCATTTCTTATAACTCACAGTTCACTGTATATTGGTTAGAAACAACAGATGTTGTGTTTTACACTCATTAGGTGTGGTAGTGTTTATGGTTCAAAAAAGGAATGTTGTATACAAGTTGCCTTTTCATGAGCTTGAGATAGAAGATTGTTTTGTTTGCAAAAAGCTTATAAGTGGGCAGTTGCAAAAAGCTTTATAGTAGGTCCTAATTGAAAGCTAGAAATCAAAATTATTCAGTTTGCTTTTGTCAAATCAGTTTGAGATTTATGTATTGAAGTAAGAATCTTTTATTCTATCAATATTCATGAACCATGGATCATGCATTAACTTGAAGAACTGTGACTGATATTTGTAGCAACTACCAAGCATTTCTTATCTATAACATTCATCAAGTATTTTGTTTGTTATTTCAGTCAACCAATTATACAGGGGAGCCTAATACACCAATGGATGCAAGAGGACATCTAGTGATAACAATGTATGATGTTTTTGTTAATTAGTATAATATTTTATTATTTTTGTTTAATTAGTTTAAGATTTTATTTAGGCTTTTATGAAATATGAGTTGTATTATTACATTTTCTTATTATTTGTTGTATATTTTCTGCTACTAAGCAGTAAGCGTTGTAACAATTTGGGTTAAAAACCCCCGCAAAATTGTAGATTCATTGATCTTATGTTGTTATTAATTGCCAAGTCTTCAAATTCATTTGTATATACAAGTGTGGGAAACCAAAAAAAATTGTGGGAAACAAAAAAAAAGTGTAAAAAATTTGTGGGAAAAAAAATTGATTTTTTTTTATAAAAAAAGTGATTAGCGGCGGTTCCATCCGACGCTAAAAGTATAAAAAAAATGAAAAATATTTGCTAATAGCGACGGTTCACAACCGCCGCAAAAAATAGTACAACTGACGCTAACGGCCTAGCGGCGGTTATTCCGACGGTTCACTCGAACCGCCGCTGTTTGACCTAGCGACGCCGCATATAGCGACGCTTGCCAACCGCCGCACTTGGCATTTAGCGGCGGTTTGAACCGCCGCTAAATGTCTTTTTGAACCGCCGCCGCTAGCTTGATTTCATGTAGTGGAACAAATTAGGGATTTTGACAATTGTAATTTTTTTTAGATTTAGTCCTTCAATTTAAAGAATTGGTTAAGCTGGTGTTAAATAGCCATGTCACTATGTGACGCGCATGTCTATCATTGCTACCTATGTGTTTTTTTAATTATGACTAACGTCGGGGACCAAAATCAAACAATTTTAATCTTTCAATGACTATTTTCTACAAAAAAAAGATACAGAGACGAAAATTGAAAAATACAAACTTATAGGAAAGAACTGCCTATTTAAGCCTAAAAATTCGGACAAATTTTATGTTATATTAAAATGGTATCATATTTTTTTAATTGATCAGTTTATTCTTAGTAAAATTGTGGGTAATGAGTGCGGGTATGAGTACTATGATACCTCAAAAGTTCCTGTACAGGTACGAGTGCAAACATTGTTACCCACACATGTATGAGTTATAATTCAAAGTATTTAAAACTGAAAGGAGTATTAATTACCCGAGCTTGACACGAGCTCCATAAAAATACTTATTTTGTCATAAAAAAATCAGTAGAATAACAAAAATAATAAAATTCAGTTCATAAGTTAACTCTTATTTTTTATTTTCCTTTAATTGTTGGACAAAACTAGAGTTGTCCAAACAGTATCCGACCCTTAACGGGCCGACCCGATTGGGCTTCAAGCCTTATCGGTCCGGGCCAAAAAATCAATATATAAATACGGGTTGTTTTTGCCATGCTAAAAAACTCTAAAAATATTCGGACTAATATTTTAAGGCCCAAGCCCTATATTTATCCGTGCTCGGCGGGCCGGTGCATATGATCTAACCCATTTTGACAACTCCGGAACTGTTAAAATTGGCCGAGCCAAAAAATTCATATTTAAATTTGGACTTTTTCGGACTGAGGTAAGCCCCTAAAAAAATTTGGGCTAATATTTTAAGGGTCAATCTCTAAATTTTTTCCGGCTTTACAAGCCTGCCTATATGTACTAGCCCATTTTGATAACTCTAAAACTGTATCTTTAAAAGAGTTAATTTCGTTAATGCATTAACATGACCATAAAAAAAAAATTAGAACAACAAAAACACTGAAACATTCACTACCATCTTAGAAACATCATATCCAAACATTTAAAAATGGACAAAAATCATTATTGAGTTATGACTGAAAAACAGATAACATAAATAGCTAGATTACAAAGGGATAAAACAATGTAAAAGTTCACAATTGGCGAACTGACTCAATGACCACACTAATTTTAGTTTAGAGTTAAATATGTTTTGTGTCCAATAAATATCTCAACTTTTATATTTTGTCTCTCTATAAATTTCCTTTGAACTTTGGTTCCTCTAAATTTTATGTTTTAAATTTGAATCCATTCATTTTTTATTATAAAGTTCATATTGATTGCTCAAAGCGACTTTAAATGAATCTGAAGAGGTATTTCTTTTCTCAAGGATGGCAAGTGGATCCATATACAATAGGTATCCACAAAAAATGAATACACACATTGGTAATTATCCGCAAAAATGAACGGGTTTAGGTACCTTCGTACCTACCTATTCGCATATGATATATATATATATATATATATATATATATATATATATATATATATATAATATGCGAGTATGGGGAGAGGTGGTATATTTACGTTTCTTATTTATATTATCATATAAAAATATATATGTATATCAATTTAAAAAAATACAACACTACTAAATGGCTACACATTTGCAATTAAAAAATATGAATATGTAAACAAAGATATATATGAATATTAGTATGATTAATAATAATTTTTTCTATAATTTTCAATAGTCAACATTAAATTTTTTTTTAAAAAAATTATTTATATTAAAATGTTATTTTAGTTTTTAATTGATCAATTTATTCTTAGTAAAATTGAAGGTAATGAGTGCGAGTATGAGTACTCTGATACCCAAATGGTACGTATATGGTACGAGTTCAAATATTGTTATACACGCAGATATGATTCAGGATCTATGAAGCACGGACACTTCTCAAATTAGTTGTGTCCCGTGTCAGACACCAACACTTAATTATATTATTTTTTTCAAATTATTATTGACGTCGACGTGTTAGTGTCTGTGTTGTGTCCAATGTCCATATATGTATTCATACTTCATAAGTCAGAATACATATTTATATTTAAAATTAAAAGAAATATTAATTACCCGTGCCAAAATTACCCGTACTTGGCACGGAATCCATGCTAGTTTACATAATTTAGAGAAATTTAGAGAAATTGAATGGTGAGTACTGAGTACTCAGAAAACTAGAAAAATAGTAAAACGCATAAGATTTCGTTTCTATAAAAGATTGGAAAACAGTATAATTAATGCCCTTGTATTATATAAAGAGCGCTTAGATGTTTAACTAACTAACTAACTGTTTACCTAATAACAAACTAAGTAACTGAACCTCTAAATAATTATTATTCTTAACAATTTTTTCTTCTTTATCCTTATAAGTCCAATTCATATGATAAAAGACAGCAAACATTTGATATATTTGGAATATAAGTTCCGCCTTGCAATATGTTCTCTCTCTTTTTTGTATAGGTATCTAATAAAAAAACCAATTTTTTTATAAAAAGATCGTCCTCTATTTAAATGTAAATAGTTTACCAAAAACTAATTATCATAGTTTACCACTAATTTGTTATAGTTTGTCATTAACCTATTAATATTTAATGCACACATCTAATATTTTGAGACACGATGTCGTCGCACATCCCAAACATAAGTTGTGATCAAGTCAGATATGACTTGACCATCCAATTTGTTGAGATTCTTTCAAAATAAATTGTTAAATTGTATTGAAACTAAACATACAAAGTCGAAATATCACTAGAAGTGATACAAGAGTTTGAGAGTGAACAATTTATATTCGCCACATCATCAAATTAGATGACAAGTTTTTAGAGCAAGGATCAAAATTGTGCAATTAAAAATAAGTAGACTAAAATTGCAATTTTATCAAAATAGAAAGATGAAATTGTTTACCATCACTTTTTATTCCACAAACAAGAGTCCTATATTTGATTTTTTTTTCTTCATAATACTAGTTTTTCTGGGAATACAACAAAAACTAAAGGGCTGGACAAATTAAAGTTGACTTTACATGGTACACTGTCCACATGAATACATATATGATTATTCCTTTTTCTATACTATGTAATTGTTTGGTTATGACATTAATCTCATAAATAGATAAAGTCACTGGTTAATTCTTTACCTTATCCTAACGCAATGCCGATCTTTTTTCACTAAAGTACTAAAACCATTTCATGTCATAAAAAGAAACAATCAATCTCAATTTTCATGAACAAACATAACTTTATATTTGGTGTGACAATTACAGTTTGACGGTAATTGTTTACTTTCCACCTCTTAGTTTGTTTAACACGCAATTATTAGTCTGGCATATATATAAATAATGTAGTATTTCCTTAATTGCATTGGTCCAAATCCCATTATACTTTTGCAAATACAAGCTACCTTGCCAACCTTGCATAAACATGCAAAGTCTAAATAGTGAGTTTGATTGAATTAAAATAGGTACAAGTCCTCATAGTTTTTTCTATATCATTGATTACATTAATAATTTTATTATCACTAAGGAGTTTTTTAGTATTAAGCCTTTGTTTTTTAGAAAAAGAAAATCCTGATAATTCAGAGTTTGACCACAAGGTGAATAAAGTCTGGTCAAAAACTTTTCCACTAAGAATCGAACTCGGGTTCTCCCGAATGATTCCTCTTAGAGTGAACTTATTAATCATTTGAATTTAATATCTTGGTTACGTACTGAGATTTTTTTTTAATTTCAAATGAAATGATAATTTAATACAATTGATTATTTTATGTTTTCTAGTGTTTAATTAATTTATTTATTTATTGAATATAGGGAATATAGAAGAAAAATGTTGATGAAGACCAATCAATTAATTAAAATCAATTGAGTACAACACTTAAAGATGTGGATATCCAATTAAAGATGTACTTCTATGTCCGTGGCCCGTGGGATAAAATCTAAATTGAATGATTTACTATGAATAATTAAGAAAAATACAACACTTGAGAAATGATGCATAGTGTATGCCTTTTTCTTCTCTCAAAGTTTTTTCGAATCTGTTGCTCTCAATTTCTCTTCCCATTTTCCCTTCCTAAGGCTTTATACAAGAAAACTTCAATTTACAAATAAAATTAAGTTGATCAAATTGCATTTGTGATGCCCTAATTTTCACAAACTTGCAATTTTATTTTTCTAACTTTCATAATAGCACTTTTAATCCCATATTTTTAGCCCCTTTTGCAAAACCTCAATTTTGACCAAGTCAACAATGACGTGGACATTACTCACATGCCACATCAGCATCTCATGCGACCTAATTATTAGTAAAAAAATTTAAAAAAAACTAGAAAGAACTTGGAAAGACTTTAAGCAAAAAAGTTAAAGCAATCTAACAACAAACAAAATCGGAACCATCGTCTCGTCAGTTCCCGTCTGTCGAATTTTTGCGCACCGCCGAAAGAAGATGGAGAATAAAACATTAAGAAACTTGGTTGTTGTTGTTGTTGTTGGAACTTGGAAGTGAATTGGTGTAAGCATTACACCACCATGAGGATTTAGATATTAATCACAGTGCCTTGTTGCTTTTTTTATTTCTTTTGAATTTTTTTTATTAATACTTAGTTGGCATGAGATATTGAAGTGGCATGTCAATCTTGTCCACATCAGCGTTGATTTGGTCCAAATTGAGGTTTTTCAAAAGGGACAAAAAGATAGGGCTAGAAGTGCTATTATAAAATATAGGGGGATCAAAATAACAAGTCTGTGAAAGTTAGAGGATCAAAAATGCAATTTAACCTAAAAAGTATTTAGTAGTTGATTTTAACCCTCAAATCATAGCTAGCGATTAAAATGTCAATAACTAATTAGATTAAATAACTAAAAAGTGTTTGTCAAATGAAGACTTTATTGTTGTGTACATCAGACAGAGACTTCAAATCTAGTGGAAGATGGATCCACGACTATTTGCAGAGAGGTTAATTTATGAATCATTTGCATGTTATAAAATAGATGGGTTGCATCACACATATAGAGTCTGCATTTTTAGGCTAAATGTGCATTATTGTTCTAGTGATGTTGAACATGGTAAATGATATATTTATTGTCATGTATGCCTTGTTGCTGCATATTTTGGTTTATATACGTTGTTTTAAGATTGCGACCCTGTGCAATTGTGGACTTGGCTTATGGCCCAGGTCATTAGAGTTTGAGTTGCATTGGATTCATAACAATGTTGAAGACCTAGAAGATCATTGACTTGGCTTGGCGTTTGAGAGTAGTAAGGCTTGATGCCACACACGGGTTTTCAGTATCTTGTCATCATTGGTTAGAGTTCAAGATCAAGTTAGAATGTCTTGATGTTGTTGTTGTTTAATTTGTGAGTCATTACTTCCTTGTGGTTTGGAAGTTTTTTATTCTTGTATTTCGAAATTATTTTGAATAAAATAATTGGACTTGCTTTCTTGAATAATAATTGTTTGTTTTGAGTTATGGTTCATATTATGTGAACACATTTTATAAAATGTGCCATTGATTCTAATCGTCAATTTTGCTCCTTTTTGTGTAATTTTTGTTCAAATTTTGCTTCTTCTTCAAGTAACTTAATTACCTTAGGTATTTCCCATGATTGGATACTAAAAACTACTAAATTTACATAAAAATAACATTAAAACTATCCTAAAAACATCATAGAAATTTTTGTCATCACAATCTCAAACTTAAATTGTTGCTTGTCCTCAAGCAACATGACAGCCAAACAAAATCACCAGTGAGTTAACAAATAGATTTAGATGATAGGAATTTCACAACCTTTGTCTTTTGTCGGTAATGGTACAACCGATTTTCACTGCAGCGATTATGCTCAATCAACGTTCTAGCTCAAGAGACTTCAATCTGGGAAAGTCCAACAAATGCTCTACAATATATCCTGAACTCAACTTTTCTAGCTCTCTCTCACTCTCAAAATGCTAGTAGATATTTGTGTGAAGTTATATTTTATATTCTTGAAAATAAAATAATAGAAAAGTGTGTTATTTGTTAGATTACTTGGCTACCACTTAGAAGGAGGGTTGAATAAGTGGCCCTTTTAAACAATGTTGATTTTAAAAAATTTAGTTTAAAAGGTACGCGCGGAAGCACCACCGGATCGGTAGTCTCTTTGCACCCGATTGATCACTGAAAAAGTAGTATAGCCTTGAACGTGTGATGATAAAGAACAAGAAACGATCGTGTGCAAAATATTCGAAATAAACGATCCAATAACACAGTCCAAGCAAGTTACAAAAATATAGAGCTAATCCAATCACAATCAAAATATATGTCAATTGAATTTTGGTGCACACGTACGAACACAAAAATTCAATTGAATCGAAAATTAAAGCAATTGCGTAAAGTAAAAGATTAAGGAAGAAAGACACAAACGATTGATTAGGGAGTTCCCACAGCTTTCGTGTCGTCCTCGCGGTCGGCCGGGTACGTCTCCCCCCAAATAACCAAACGGGTTATTTGAGCGTATATTGATTAAAAATGATTGAACTATAGTGCACAATTTACAAAAGACTCCAATAACCCTATATCGAATCTAATGCAAACTATGCGTAATAACCTCAACAACCAATGAAGCTTCTCCCTCTAATTCCAACGATCCTAACCATGCGCAAACCCTCGCGCCAATCGTCCAGCTGAGTACCTCGCTTCTTCGTTGTTGATCCTTCAAGATATCGCACAATCTTGAATCCTTAAGAAAAACCCAAACCTTCTTCACAAATCAACTCGATCACGCCTCTGATTCACCGCAAGCCGTATCGAACGTTATCGATCAAATGTACAACCTTTATCCGAATGATCCCATACTCACTCTTCAACGAATTGCAATTTGATGGAAGATGATGATCTTGTGAAGAATAACCCTTTGATCCAAATTATTCACCCAATTTGAATCCCAAAGAGTTTATCAAAGCTATTTCACTTTCTCACAGGTTTTTTTCTCTCTCTCTCTCTCTCTCTCTCTCTCTCTCAATCACAAAGCACATTGCTATTTATAGAGAAAATAGAATTGAGTAAATTTAGGCAAAAATTCACAGACATGTATCGATACAAATGATGGTTTGTATCGATACAAACCTTTGACCAGCGTTCAAATATGAAAATTTTGACCTATGTATCGATACAAACACGTATGTGTATCGATACATACATCAGTTTCTTGAAATCTTGACTGATATGTATCGAAGCATGCAAGCATGATTCGATACATCATGCACTCTCTGATTTTCTGAGAGATATAGGTGTGTATCGATACATGCAAGCATGATTCGATACACAGGTGACTCTCTGCCTCTGAGAGACCACTTTTGTATCGATACAAGTGATATATGTATCGATACAAATTGCACAAAATCAGTCTGAAGTAATTTCAGGACATTTGTATCGATACACATGTTTATGTATCGATACATAATACCTAAAAATCAATTTTTCAAAGTTTAAAAATAGTTTTTCGCTGTCAAGTCATTTGTAATGTTGCCAAAATATGTTATACTCTATTTTCATGTGTTTTGACAATTATTAAAACATGAGGATGAACTGGTGCACTTACATTCTCTCCCTTTTTGATAATTGTCAAAACTTTGCATAAGCTAACTAAGCCTATACCTAATATGCAATAAAATAGCAATATGTATACAGACGCATTTACACCAAGGCTAACAATAAGCACGCTCCCCCTGAGTTGATGCCATAATGTGTTTGATATTGTTGATCATATTCAAGAATTCTTAGCTATTTATCCTTAGCTTGTGCAATCCAAATCTCTCCCCCTTTGACAATATCAAAAAGAAGAAGAGAGCTCATTAGAAGTATCAAGTTCAAACAATTTTAACCATAGTCATATTGTGCACTTACATTTGTCGAAATGCACTATATGATGAAAGTTCCTAATCAAAATAATTACATACAAAGATATGCCAAAATATATCAATGACGAATACCAAATATCATGACAAACATGGAATGTAGAATAACAAACCAAAACCAACTCATGAATATTGTAACACATCGACATTTTGATTAAGTAACATATCCAAATATGGAACGAAATAAACAAAGCAATGCAACAAATGCATAAACATAACATGATTATCCATACAAACAAAATTATCCAACATACCAAGTCATACAAAACCAAAATGTATGTTGTCCAAACATGACAACATCAAAATTATCCGTACAACCATATCGAAATAAACGAATTCATAAGAAATAACGAAATAAAATTGTTCATGCGGAAAAAGAAAATAAAATGCAATAAAAACAAAGTCAAGCATCATTATCATCATTCATGCCATCCGGGTTTTGGTTGGAATTGAAGTATTGGTCAATGGGAGTTTGTTGTTTGATGCATTCATCCAATTGGTTTTGTAGATGATCAAACCTTGAGATGTTATAAGCATGCATATCATCAAGTCTAATGGTGACTTCATTTTGGAACTTAACTTGTCTTAAGCTCATTTCTTTTAACATTTCCATAATTGCACCATTACTAATTTCTGAGGGATCACTCTCCATGCTTTCACTTCCATGAGTTTCCACCCTTTGTCTCTTACCCCTTTCATCTTGATTACCTAGAATTGGTTCTTCATCTTCATCTTCCTTTCCACAAAACTCATAATCTTCAATCTCATCATTCCACTTATAATCCATCTTTTTCATTTGAGTCATGCTGAAGATTTGATCTCTTTTTGGGTTAATCCAAGATCCCGCTACTTTGTAGGTTATTTTGAAGTGGTCTAAGATAGTGGCGATCCAACTTGAATATCCGAAAAAATGATCCTTTTTAGAACCTCTCAAGGCAAACAAACGGCTCACGATGTAGTGTGGCCAATCCATTTTCTTTCTTTCCATCATAACGTACATAAGATCAATGTCCTTCCAATCAAGTCTAGAGTAGGATGCACCTCTAGGCCTTAGAATATGATTCACAATCCAAAGTAAAACTCTTGGACCTTTCTTGAGTCTACCGGCCTTTCCATTTGGACTTTTACCGTTCCTAGTTAGAGTACTTAAAAACTCAGTCATATTGTACTTAGGACCATCAACATCGGTGAATTTTTGTAAGTTTTTATCAGTTACCAAGCCAAATAGTTTGAACCAAAGATTGTTAGAGAACTTGTAAATCTTCTTTCCTATACAGAACTCAAACTCAGCACCATTCTGCTCTTGTAATCCGGAGTAGAAAATCCTAACTAAGTCCTCTATGTAAGGTTTCTTCAAGTTACAAAAGGTAATGAGATTTTCTCTCTTAATGATCTCAGCAACCTCACTTAAATGTAATTCCTCAAGGTTCTCAACATCAACAGCATTTTGAAGAATTACCTTCTTTTCCTTACAAGTTCTAATATAGAAGTTTAAGTAATTCTCATGAATAAAATTTTCTTGCCTAAAATTTTCTTCATGATCAGTATCCCTTATTATTATCTTAGTCCTACCACCATTCTTACTTCTATTGCTAGTAGCCATTCTTAAAGTGAGGATTAGAGTAATGTTACCTTGTTGAATGTTTGAAGAATTGAAGAATCCACAAACCCAAATTGAAGAAACCCTTGTCTTGAATGTGGAGATTATGAAGCTTGAACCACGAAATTGATGAAGGAATGTGAATGGGTAATGAATTTGAAGTGGTTTAGGGTCAAGTTTTGTGAGTTTTGGTTGAGTTTTGAGGGAGATTGAGAATTGGGAATGAGGTTTTTGAAGTTTTGCTCGTGTAGAAAAGGAAATCTTTTTGTGTTTGATGAATGAATGAATGAAAAACTGATACATAAAACTGTTTTTACGCGTATGTATCGATACAAACTCGTGTTTGTATCTATACAAGTCAGTGTTCTGCAGCATGTATCGAAGCATGCGAGCATGTATCGATACATGGGACAGTGTCTGTCCTAACTGAAGAGCTATGTATCGATACAATCGTCATATGTATCGATACATATCAGTTCATTTTGAAAATTTGCAAAATAACTAACATGTATCCATACAATGTTTATTTGTATCGATCCAAAATGCATTATTTTCAATTTTTCTCAAAACACATGAACTTATAAGTTTGCAAAATAATTTTTATGACTTCCAAATAACATGTATGTATGAAACACATATAATCAACAAGGTACATACTTATGTATGTGAGTAAAAACAATACCAAAGCACATTATAACATGAAAACACATGTTAAACCATATATGCATGATAAGGCATCCACATAAATGAATCAAAGTACCAAAATTAATCATATGAAAATATATGTCTATGTATGCACACAAAGTCACATATAAGAACAAAAACAAACATATACAAACCAAGTATGAACTTAATATGGCAATTGTAATGATTTTTGTCAAATCTCCATTTTAAACATATGAGTCTCAAAAACTTATTAATATTTTTGAGCAAAATTCTTGGAAATGGAGGATTAGACAACTACCAAAGCAAATATCATATTAAGGTGAAAGTTATATGTATATGAACCAATGTACAAATGCTAAGTAAAAAAAAATATAAAGGTAAAGGTAGAGAATAGAATCTTCCCTTGAGTGTTAGGTGGAGGAAGTGATCAATTTCCACACCATTGTAAGTGTTGAGTTGAAGATTTTCTCATCACTTTCCTTGTTCATTAGTCTTGAAATCCATTGTTGTCGGTGTCTTTTGTCAATGGTTTCAAGACGTTTTCCTACATACTTAGACATTTGAAATAGGTCCCCAACTCATGTTGGGTCCTAGTTGGTTAGTAGCACCATTATTGCTTAACTTAGGTAACCATTGCAATTTGCCTTTTGGTACCAAGATTTTTCGAGCATGGCATTTTGCAATAGTATGACCCTTGTCACAACAATAATGACAAACGATATGAGGATTACTTTTCTTAGGATCCTTTTCAACAAATTTATACTTTTTATTTCTAGGTTTTAACGATTTGTTGAATTTAGATGGATCAACCGCAATAGTAATCTCCGGCTTGGATGGTTCTTTTAGCTTATCTTGTAACTTTCGCAAGTCTCTATATAAGTAAAAGCATCCATCACATCCGGTCTTATCGTTACCATAACTATCAAAAGTCACAAGAGGTTTTTGAATCATAGACTCTTTGAGGGCTTTCAACTCAAGCTCCGTTTCCAAAACTTTTGCCTCAAGGTATTTATTAACTTGCATTAAACCTTTTAGTCGTTGAAAAGCCTCTTTAGTTTTTTTGTGTAACTTTTCAAAAGCGACTTGCAACTCATGATATTCTAAAAGCGTATATTAGCTAGAGGGATTTTGATTTACCTTTTGGGGAGCAAGTTTCTTGCGATCATAGGATGTCAAGCACACATTTGCCAATACATCTTCACCACTTGAGCTAGAGCTTGATGATGAAGAGGAAGGTGAGCTTTGGCTCTCCCATGCAACATAAGCTTTCTTTCCCTTGTCCTTGCTTCCCTTTTTGAATGACGGTGACTCATTCTCTTTTCTCTTGAGCTTAGGGCAATCCGGTTTGAAATGACCAACTTGGCCACACTCATAGCATGCCCCTTTCTTGGAGTATCTACCACTATCACTCTTCCGGCGGTAACCACTAT
Source organism: Trifolium repens (assembly GCA_030408175.1). NCBI lineage: Eukaryota > Viridiplantae > Streptophyta > Magnoliopsida > Fabales > Fabaceae > Trifolium > Trifolium repens. The sequence continues at coordinate 29,798,854 of CP125845.1, read as the reverse complement.
CTTTCCGAAACTTCTTAAGATTGTCATCGGAATGTCTTATCCCATTCTTTCTCACATATCTATTATAGCGTCGAACGAAGAGACCCATTTCCTCATCATCGGAATCGTCTTCGCTTGAGCTACTTTCCACTTGCTCAACCTTTTTGGACTTGGATTTGGAGGCCTTTAGAGCAATGAACCTCTTATCCTTTTCTTTTTCCTTTTCGTTGTGTTTCTCCTTTTTCTCACCTTTCTCGTGCTTTTCCAACAAATTAAGCACTTGTTCATGTTCCGTTAGCTTACCGAATAAGGTTGTGAGACTCAAAGTTGTAAGATCATTCGCTTCTTTGATTGCGGTGACCTTTGGTTGCCATGACCTATTAAGACATCTCAAAATCTTATTAGTAGCATCTTGATTAGTGATTGGTTTACCTAGGCCATGCAACTTATTGGTAATTTTTACAAACCTTTGTTGCATATCCGCAATGGTTTCACCATCTTGCATATGAAACAATTCGAACTCTTGAGTTAAGGTGTTTATTTTGGATATTTTGACCTCATTAGTACCCTCAAAATGAGTAACTAATGTATCCCACATTTCTTTGGCCGTTGAACAATGCGACACATGATAAAATTGTTCAATCCCAAGGAATGAAATAAGTATGTTTTGTGCCTTTGCATCGTAATTGACCTTTTTCTTATCATCGTCCGTCCATTGTGCCATAGGCTTATTGGTGACAATGCCATTAGGATCGGTGTTTGTCGGAACAAACGGACCGTTCTCAATAGCATTCCACACTTCACCATCAAAAGAATTGATGTGTATGCGCATACTACTTTTCCAATAATCAAAATGATCTCCATTGAATATAGGTGCCCGATTATAAACCCCTTTAGGTGTAAAAGCCATGTTTTCTAATAATTGGCACAATCCACCGAATTTTGTGAACAAAATTGAACCGGGATCGTGATACGACTTATTAGACTACTTGGCTACCACTTAGAAGGGGGGGTTGAATAAGTGGACCTTTTAAACAATGTTGATTTTAAAAAATTTAGTTTAAAAGGTACGCGCGGAAGCACCACCGGATCGGTAGTCTCTTTGCACCCGATTGATCACTGAAAAAGTAGTATTGCCTTGAACGTGTGATGATAAAGAACAATAAACGATCGTGTGCAAAATATTCGAATTAAACGATCCAATAACACAGTCCAAGCAAGTTACAAAAATATAGAGCTAATCCAATCACAATCAAGATATATGTCAATTGAATTTTGGTGCACACGTACGAACACAAAAATTCAATTGAATCGAAAATTAAAGCAATTGCGTAAAGTAAAAGATTATGGAAGAAAGACACAAACGATTGATTAGGGAGTTCCCACAGCTTTCGTGTCGTCCTCGCAGTCGGCCGGGTACGTCTCCCCCCAAATAACCAAACGGGTTATTTGAGCGTATATTGATTAAAAATGATTGAACTATAGTGCACAATTTACAAAAGACTCCAATAACCCTATATCGAATCTAATGCAAACTATGCGTAATAACCTCAACAACCAATGAAGCTTCTCCCTCTGATTCCAACGATCCTAACCATGCGCAAACCCTCGCGCCAATCGTCCAGCTGAGTACCTCGCTTCTTCGTTGTTGATCCTTCAAGATATCGCACAATCTTGAATCCTTAAGAAAAACCCAAACCTTCTTCACAAATCAACTCGATCACGCCTCTGATTCACCGCAAGCCGTATCGAACGTTATCGATCAAATGTACAACCTTTATCCGAATGATCCCATACTCACTCTTCAGTGAATTGCAATTTGATGGAAGATGATGATCTTGTGAAGAATAACCCTTTGATCCAAATTATTCATCCAATTTGAATCCCAAAGAGTTTATCAAAGCTATTTCACTTTCTCACAGGTTTTTTTTTCTCTCTCTCTCTCTCTCAATCACAAAGCACATTGCTATTTATAGAGAAAATAGAATTGAGCAAATTTAGGCAAAAATTCACAGACATGTATCGATACAAATGATGGTTTGTATCGATACAAACCTTTGACCAGCGTTCAAATATGAAAATTTTGACATATGTATCGATACAAACACGTATGTGTATCGATACATACATCAGTTTCTTGAAATCTTGACTGATATGTATCGAAGCATGCAAGCATGATTCGATACATCATGCACTCTCTGGTTTTCTGAGAGATATAGGTGTGTATCGATACATGCAAGCATGATTCGATACACAGGTGACTCTCTGCCTCTGAGAGACCACTTTTGTATCGATACAAGTGATATATGTATCGATACAAATTGCACAAAATCAGTCTAAAGTAATTTCAGGACATTTGTATCGATACACATGTTTATGTATCGATACATAATACCTAAAAATCAATTTTTCAAAGTTTAAAAATAGTTTTTCGCTGTCAAGTCATTTGTAATGTTGCCAAAATATGTTCTACTCTATTTTCATGTGTTTTGACAATTATTAAAACATGAGGATGAACTGGTGCACTTACATTATTTACAAATTTATTAAGTTTTTATTCCCGGATATTAAAGATTTATGAGAAAAAAAATATTCCCAAAAAATTAATTTTTGAAAAAGATAACAAGTTTTGCGAAATGGATGAGAGAAGTAAAATACTCACTATCTTTTATAATAATTGTCGTATTTAACCGTATATCTATAATCTATAACAATATATAAAGGGGATACAAGTTTTTGGGCTGGTTTTTTATTTTCCCAATTGACTCTTAACTTAGTTTCACTCATCCGTCTTAAGTAATCGGTTATTTTAAATTAAAAAAACCAAATCTTTAAAAATATGAGTAACTGTCAAACGGATAGTTACCAACTTAATAATCCATAAGAAATTTATCTATAACAATATATAAAGGAGATACAAGTTTTTGGGCTGGCTTTTTATTTTCCCAATTTACCCTTAACTTAGTTTCACTCATCCGCCTTAAGTAATCGGTTATTTTTTAAAAAAAAAACCAAATCTTTAAAAATATGAATAACTGCCAAACAGATAGTTACCAACTTAATAATCCATAACAAATTTAAAATATGCAACTAATCCCTCATCTCTATTTTATGCGATTTTGCTTAAAAAAAAGTGTCACTTAACTCCCATCGTGCCATCAAATATCAAAGTGAATAATTTTATCCCACAAAAAAAAATAATTGCCCGGTAATTTTTGTTGTGTCATTGTGAAAGTGGATATGTTTACTTTCATTGGTTGAATTTCATTAATTTATTATTTTAGTTTTTATGGTTTTTGCATTTACATATCGTTTTTCTATTCTTAGGCAGTGAGTGAACCAAGAAAGGGCATAGGCAAATATAAAGGCATTTCTTTCATATTTTGTATGTTTGATTTTGATAAATGTTATATCATTTATCCTATTTGTATTTATGTTCAAGTTCTGTTAAAAAAATTCAGATGCTGATGTATGGCGAGACAAAAATATCTTTTAAAGAATAGCTATTGTTTTCTACACTGTTTTGAAGTGATAAACTCGCAAATGGTTTATGAATTGCAGCTTAATTTATGATGTGTATCATTAATGTTATTCTATTACATTAAACAAATATCATGACATTTCTACTAACAATATGTAAAACCTCTTATCTCATTTGTCCCGTGAGCTTAGCTCAGTTGGTTGGACAATGCATTATATATGTAGAGGGCCGGAGTTTGAATCTCGGTCATCCCAGTTATCCACTTTAAGGGTGGAATTTCTAGCCACTAGACTACCTGACAAAAAAAACCTCTAATCCCATTTTATTTTCTTTAATCAATAAATAATCTTGGTAAATAAGTATAATTAAGTTGAAAAAGACAAGGGGTGGTAAAAAAAATTCATCTATAATCTATAACAAATATATAAAGGCAATATACTCTTTTGGTGTAGCCGGATTTATTTTTTCTACTTTATCCTTCATTTATTGTTATTCCAGAAAAATAAAAACAGCACAAAAGGGGTAACAAACATACATCACAAAAGGGGTAACAAACATATCATTTTTTTTTTCTTTCAGAATGAAATCAAGGAATTTGGTTCGCATGGATCAACCAAAAATTAGGCCAATTATGAAATGAGACGCGATGCTTTGAATTACTATATACAAAGAAAATAAAAGAAAAAAGAGAGGGCATCGAAGGAAAATCACAGGGATAAAATTACACAACCATACACAGTCACATATACATCATTTGATTTCTAATATTCTATTCAATTAGTGCATGGTTGGGTTTGTTAGGTTAGTGTGTGTGTGACAAAAATATTGTGTATGAGCAAGGGTGTTGAAATTTTTCCTAAGGGAAGAACTCTAATACGGTACATGTCTTTAGTAACTTTTTCTTATAAATTTCTAATTTTTTTATGTTAATTTTTCATTAAATCTTCATGGTCAATATCTATGCATGGTTTATTCAAAAAGAAAATGAAATTAATGTTGTTAATTAAGTGAATAAAAAACAAAATATAAATTAAATCAAATCAAATCAAATTTTTGCTTAAACCGTTATTTAATTTTCTCATACGTTAATGACCCACCTGTCCATCTCTATTATACATTTTGATCCATATTTTCTCATTTATGATATTTTCACATTGAGTTCTACGTGTTTATGTGACTTAATTGGTTTTCAAACACCAAGTATTCATAAAAAAAGATATATGAAAAATCTATAATACAATTTTTTACATAACTTAAAAAAATAGAAAAAGCGGAACACACGGGAAGCTTTTCATAAAAACATTTATTTTGCAATTTTCATAAGAACACAATAAAGTTAAAATAATTTTCAACATAAGTTAGCAAATAGAAAAAGCTGTCACATAGACGTGTTCGTCTGGCGGATTTTTCGCATTTTCTATTTTGTTAATGTGTATATCTCAAATAATCCCTTCATTGAGATGCGCGCATTTTCATTTAACAATTTCTTACATTTAATTCAACGTCTCTATGTGACTTAATTTGTTTTTTTCAAAACCCAACTATTAATAAATAAAAATGTGCGAAATTTTTTAACCATCTTCAACATATAAGTTAGTATAATAGAAAACATGTATCACACAAACGGGCACGGAATGTGCCCGTTTGACCCGCTAGTGTATATATATATATATATATACATATATGGAGTTTGCTAATTTAGTCCCACCTTAAAATACGAAGGTCTAAATTAGCAAGGTGCACCTTTTCTATTATGACTAAAAATATATTCTTCCACTATTTCAAATAAGTTTAAAGTAAAGGGCAATTTTGGAGTTTTATAAAAAAAAAACAGCAAAACATGTTTTATCCTTTCTTAAAATTCTCAAACAATATTTTTCTAATAAAAAAGCATAAAATTGTTTTATAAAAAAGTGGGTGTAAATTAACAAACGGGTGCACCACATTTAATAAAATTTACCTAACTAACCCTTAATTTTCTAGTGTAAAATAACTAAATGTCAATGTTTTTTGTCCAAAGTGAAAAGATGCACTTTGCTAATTTAGACCTTCATGTTTTTAATATATATATATATATATATATATATATATATATATATATATATATATATATATATATTATAAAAATTCCATTAAAATAAATTATTATAAAAATGAAATAAGTAAAAGAAAAAAATTGTGATTTTTTCAAATTATTTATGCTAATTAACTTTACTCTATTTTCATCGTCATCATAAATGTAAAGTGGAAAATAATAATTTGAGAATTGTAACAACCCGTTTTTCAAAGGCCAGAAAATGCATTAAATTTTTTTTTTTTTTTGTACACATCAGAGTTACGCATAAAAGATTTTAAATGAGCCGGCATTCAAATATACAAAAGAACTCATTACCATAAGGTGCTTCGACAAGCAATGTGTATTCCTGAATAATTACAGTCCAAGTCTAAGTATTCAAATACTTACAACAAAACAAGTTAGAATCCTATGCCTAACCCAAAAAGCACGGTGTACAACCCACACCGGCGCATAGTCTAACTAAGCTAAAGCTCCAACCGCTCACTGGGGCCTGGAACAGCCACCGTCGTCACCACGACCTAACCCCTCATCTGGGTGGGATGAGCCCGCAAATGAAAGAAAGGGTCACCACAAAACAAAAGTATGTATATATATAATCGGTGCGAAAGATATACACATAGCAAATTTCCACATACACAAGAGAAAGCTCTTAAACTCAAAAGTAATTCCCACCAACGGGCTTATATAAATAAATCACCAATCCTAATGCAGACTTCTACAATGGGTGTGACAACCAATCACTGGTTCGCCACATGCATGATTTCCGGAAATTAACCTCTCCTCGAAGAGTCGTGGGGTAGGCAAAGCCACACAGAAATATACGTACCCGCACTAAAAAGCCACAAAGGGCAGGTGAAGCCACACAGACAAACACCAGGTGAAGTCACACAGACAAACACCAACTCAATAAAATCCAGTAGGATTTGGCGAAGCCACACAGTCAAACGCCCGGTACGTAGGCAAAGTCACACAGACATACACCTAGGCACGCAACTATGAAATGCATGGCATATATTCTCTTTGGCATATACAGGATAGTCACACAGACAAAATCCCCGCGTAGTCCTATCCGACGCACGCAATCATATATGCTCATGCAAACAATCACATAGCCTAAACCCTATGCACAAACCATCACAACATACATACATTTTCCTAATCATATGTAAATTGCACATGTATTTATAAGCACGTTCTCGTCAACGAGAATACATAAGTACAAACATGCCAAAGCACACAGCAAATGCATAACAGCAAAACCAAGCATGTCGTAACCGTTTTAAAAGACGGAAATAAAGTGGAGCCCTTACCTCGGCAAGCTTCCGTTTACTAAAACTCGTCCAAACAACACAACGCGCTTCCTAAGACAAGCAGCGTATTATCAATACATTGTTTTCCAACCAATAGTATTGAAACTAAACCAAAAACCCCAAAAACCTAAAGGTTCCTAAGGAAAAACCACTCTTTCGGATACCATACCAAAAACTACCGTATTGATCAACCCCCATGAGTTATATGTACTATTTTTAGGACCCAAAACAATAGGCAAAAGTCTTAAATAATTTGAAATGCAAAATGGCCGTTTTCTTGCGTTATAAGTTACGTACTATCCGAGTACCCGAAAAACCCGTTTCCAATCCCAACCACTTCCATAAATTAATAAAAAGGGATTAGAAAGCTAAAAACCAAGTTAGGACATCAGAATCCAAAATTTTAGGTCTCAGGGGTCGCTAGAGGTCGCTGGGCGACCACCTGGCGATGGCAAGTCAGAACTTCCACGCCCAGGGTGAAGGCTGGCGACCAACTCGTCGCTGAGCGACCATCTGGTCGCTGAGCGACCACACCAGAACAGAACTGGTTTTCTTCATGACAGCAGCAGCAAAACTTGGTTTACTCAATTTTTTCCCAAAACAACTTTTCACGCAACACACTACATACGCATAGTATTGGTTCCCAATAACCGTTTTCACAACAAAGCATTACATTTCCGAAAGCATGTTGGTTGCTTCGAGTGCAAGTTATTTGGTTTTCATTTCCAAAATCAAAACCAAACCCAAGCACAAGTTTTATTACGGGCCTTAACCGACCTGTAACCATTTTCAAACATGTTTTCAAAGCAAAAGCAACGCCACATAACTCAAGAGTTTTAAACTACTTGGAATACCAAAAACACCACCCAAAACACTTAGTAAATATTTTCATAAACACCAAAATATTTTTCATCGGATTTTCTAAAACGAAACCATGCAACGCCATTCCCTTTCGCCTAAAGGTTCAAAAATAACGTTTCTTTTCAAAACCTTACAACTTAACCACATGTTATTGATCAATACATAACCAACCTAAAACCCTAACTCATAAATACATAAGATTCCCATCCCCTCATGGAACCCAAAACTACCAAGCCTAAACATGCTTACAAAACCCTCATGAACAACTTTCATGAAATAAAAGCTAGCAAAAACAACATTTCTCACCAAACCCTCATATGAACATAAACCCAAAATCCTACAAACTCTACAAGTTTGAACACATACAAGATAGGAATAGAGGGGTTACCTTAAGAAAGAGATTCTCTACAACTTTCCACTAAGCTTCCAAGCTTGAAATGGAGTGAAATGGTGAGGAAATGAAAATTTGGTGAAGGTTAAGGTTAAGAAAGTGATGGCACGGTTGAGAAGAAGAAGAAAGAAAGTCTTGGGCAAATTTTCTAAGTCCACAAACAACAAACCTCCTTACTATGCTATTGCTCTTGCTAACTCATGGCCATTAGATCAAAAGACAAAATGCCAAGACAAAACCCTAGCCATTGGATCAAACCAAACCAAACCCACTTGAGATAAAACTCAACACCTCTTAGAAACACTCTCACGTTCAGCTCTCGCGCGCCGCGACGAACGAAACTCACCAAAACAGAAAACCTACAGAAAGAACGTCTATCGTCTAACAATTCCAAAACTTATCGCCGAATCTTTTTCCGCGACTGTAATTTTCTTCCATACCATAGAAAATTATTCTCAGAACATAACCTAACTCACGCAGATATATAAAATGTAAGTGCACCAGTTCATCCTCATGTTTTAATAATTGTAAAAACACATGAAAATAGGATTGAACATATTTTGGCAACATTACAAATGACTTGACAACAAAGAACTATTTTCTAAAACCTTGAAAAACTGACTTTTAGGTATTTTGTATCGATACATACATAGTTGTATCGATACATATGTCCTGAAATTAGTTCTGTTTGATTTTGTGCATTTTGTATCGAATCATGCTTGCATGCATCGATACACATCTGTATGTTCTCAAAATCTAGAAAATTCATGATGTATCGAATCATGCTTGCATGCTTCGATACATATCAGTCAAGATTTTCAAGATTCTGATATTTGTATCGATACACACCCGTGTTTGTATCGATACAAAGGTCAAAAATTTCATTTTTAACGTTGGTTAAAGCATTTGTATCGATACAAATGATCATTTGTATCGATACATGTTTGAAAAATTATGCCCAAATTTGCTCATTCTATTTTCACTTTAAATAGCAATGTGTGTGATCATTTGTTTGTAACACAACTGAGAAAAATCTAGTGAGAACCAGTGAGAAAGCAAGAGTGCTTTGAGAGAAACACTTTGGATACAATTTGGGTGAAAAATTGGGATCAAAGTGTATCCTTCACAAGATCATCATCTTCCATCAAGTTGCAACAATTGAAGATTGAGTATGGGATCAATCCAATAGAAGTTGTACGCTTGGTCGATAACGTTCGGTATGATTCGCGGTGAATCAGAATTGTGATCGGGTTGATTTGCGAAGGAGGTTTGGTTGCTTGCTAGGGATTCAAGATTGTTCGATATCTTGGAGGATCAATCGAGAAGAATTGAAGGACTCAGCTGGACGATTGTTGCAAGGAGTTGCACGGGTAAAATCGTTGGAATCAGAGGGTGAAGATTCGTTCGTCGATTGAGGGAATCAAGATTGTTCGATATCTTGGAGGATCAATCGAGAAGAATTGAAGGACTCAGCTGGACGATTGTTGCAAGAAGTTGCACGGATAAAATCGTTGGAATCAGAGGGTGAAGATTCGTTCGTCGATTGAGGTTTAGCATAGTTTTACTTTTGAGTCAATATAGGTGTATTGGATTCATTGTAAATTGTGCACTTGTGTTCGAACTGTTTTTAATCAATAATACTCTCAAATAACCCGTTTGGTTATTTGGGGGGAGACGTACTCGGACAAACGCGTGGACGACGCGAAATCCGGGGAACTCCCTAATCAACTATTTTGTGTCGATTCGCTCTAAATTCTTACTTTACGCAATTCGCTTATATTTTGTATCAATTGAAGTTTTGTGTTCGTAAGTGTGCACAAAGGTTCAATTGCGATTATCTTGATTGTGATTGAATTTGAAAATCGAATCATATAACTTGCTTGGGACTGTTTTTGTTAATCAATTAAATTTGGATATTTTGCATTAAGCGTTCCGATAATTTTCCTAGTTCGTTCAAGGCTATACTATCTTTCCTTTGGTCAAAAGGTGCAAAGTAGACTACCGATCCGGTGGTGCTTCCGCGCATTCGTTTTAATCAAATAATTTTTAAATTGACATTGGTTAACGAAGCCACTTATTCAACCCCCCTTCTAAGTGGTAGCCTAGTAGTCTAACAAGTGGTATCAAGAGCCCGGTTCAATTTTAAACGATTAAACCGAGTAATTTGTGCCAATTATTAGAAAACATGGCTTTTGCACCTAAAGGGGCGTATAATAGGGCTCCGATATTCAATGGAGATCATTTTGACTATTGGAAAAGTAGTATGCGCATTCACATCAATTCTTTTGATGGTGAAGTGTGGAATGCCATTGAGAATGGTCTGTTTGTTCCAACTATCACGGATCCTCATGGCATTGTCGACAATAAGCCTATGGCACAATGGACGGAAGAGGAAAAGAAAAAGGTCAATTACGATGCGAAGGCACAAAATATTTTAATATCATCCCTTGGGATTGATCAATTCTATCATGTGTCACATTGTCAATCGGCTAAGGAAATGTGGGACACATTGGTTACTCACTTTGAGGGTACCAATGATGTAAAGATATCCAAAATTAATACATTGACACAAGAATTTGAGTTGTTCCATATGCTAGATGGTGAAACCATCGAGGATATGCAACAACGATTTATTAAAATAACCAACAAGTTACACGGTTTGGGAAAGCCAATCACAAATCAAGATGCCACTAACAAAATTTTGAGATGTCTTAGTAGGTGTTGGCAACCGAAGGTCACCGCGATTAAGGAAGCGAATGATCTTACTACTTTGAGTCTTACAACTTTATTTGGCAAGCTTACGGAACATGAACAAGTACTAAACTTGTTAGAAAAGCATGAGAAAAGTGAGAAAAAGGGAAAGCACAATGACAAGGATAAGGAAAAGGAAAAGGATAAGAGGTTCATTGCTCTAAAGACCTCCACATCCAAGTCCACCAAGTCTAAAAAGGTAGAGCATGTGGAAAGTAGCTCAAGCGAAGACGATTCCGATGATGAGGAAATGGGGCTCTTCGTTCGACGCTACAATAGGTATATGAGAAAGAATGGGATGAGGCATTCCGATGACAATCTTAAGAAGTATCGGAAAGATAGTGGTTACCGTCGGAGGAATGAAGATGCTAGGTACTCCAAGAAAGGAGCATGTTATGAATGTGGACAAATCGGTCATTTTAAACCGGATTGTCCTAAGCTAAAGAGAAAGGAAAAAGAGTCACCTTCATTCAAAAAGGGAAGCAAGGATAAGGGAAAGAAAGCTTATGTTGCATGGGAGAGCGGAAGCTCATCTTCCTCTTCATCATCAAGCTCTAGCTCTAGTGATGAAGATTTGTTGGCAAACGTGTGCTTGACATCCCACGACCGTAAGAAACTTGCTCCTAAAAAGGTAAACCAAAATCCCTCTAGCTCATATACTCTTTTGGAATATCATGAATTACAAGTCGCTTTTGAAAAACTACACAAAGAAACTCAAGAGGCTTTTCAACGACTAAAAGGTTTAATGCAAGTTAATAAATACCTTGAAACTAAAGTTTCGGAAATGGAACATGGGTTGAAAGCTCTCAAAGAGTCTTTGATTCAAAAACCTCTTGTGACTTATGATAGTTGTGGTAACGATAATACCGGATGTGATGGATGCTTTTACTTACGTAGAGACTTACGAAAGCTACAAGATAAGTTAAAAGAACCATCCAAGCCGGAGATTACTTTTGCGATTGATCCGTCTAAATTCAACAAATCATTCAAACCTAGAAATAAAAAGTATAAATTTGTTGAAAAGGATCATAAGAAAAGTAATCCTCATATTGTTTGTCATTATTGTTGTAACAAAGGTCATACGATTGCAAAATGTCATGCTCGAAAAATTTTAGTACCAAAGGGCAAATTGCAATGGTTACCTAAGTTAGACAATAATGTCTCTACTAACCAACTAGGACCCAACATGAGTTGGGGACCTATTTCAAATGTCTAAGTATGTAGGTAAGTGTCTTGACGCCATTAACAAGAGACACCGACAACAATGGAGTTCAAGACTTATGAACAAGGAAAGTGACAAGATAAGATTCAACTCAACACAAAATGGTGTGGAAATTGATCACTTCCTTCACCTAACACTTAAGGGAAGATTCTATTCTTTAACTTTGCCTTTTTTTTTACGTTTTACTTAGCGTTTGTATCTTGGTTCATATACATACAATTCCTATCTTAATATGATACTTGTCTTGATAGTTGTCTCATCCTTCATTTCCAAGAATTTTGCTCAAAGATATTGATAAGTTTTTGAGACTCATACGTTTTAAATGGGGATTTGACAAAAATCATTACAATTACCATATTAAGTTTATACTTAGGTTTGTATATGTTTGTTTTGTTCTTATATATGTGACTTTGTGTGCATACATAAATATACTCCTTCATATGATTGATTTTGGTGCTTTAATTCAACTATGTGGATGCCTTATCATGCATATATGGTTTGACATGTGTTCTCATGTTATAATATGCTTTGGTACGTTGTTTTGCTCACATACATAAGAATGTACCTTATTGGTTATATGTGTTTCATACATACATGTTATTTTGGATAATTTTGTTTGTATGGATAATCATGTTATGTTTATGCATTTGTTGCATTATTTTGTTTATTTCGTCCCATATTTTGGTATGTTACTTGTTTACAAATGTCGATATGTTTCAATACTCATGAGTTGGTTTATGGATTGTTGTTCTACATTCCATGTTTTATCATGATATTTGGTATTCGTCATTGATATATTTTGGCATATCTTTGTATGTATTTATATTGATTAGGAAACTATATCATAAAGTGCATTTCGACAAATGTAAGTGCACGATGTGATCATTGATTAAAAATTGCTTGGACTTGTTACTTCTAATGTGCTCTCTTCTTCTTTTTGATATTGTCAAAGGGGGAGAGATTGGATGCACAAGCTAAAGATGATCAAAACGCATTATGGCATCAACTCAGGGGGAGCGAGCTTTATTTGTTGACTAGCCTTGGTGTTTTTGTTGCGTCTGTACTACATTGCTATTTTTTTATTTGCATAATAGGTATAGGCTTAGTTTAGCTTATGCATAGTTTTGACAATTATCAAAAAGGGGGAGAATGTAAGTGCACCAGTTCATCCTCATGTTTTAATAATTGTCAAAACACATGAAAATAGGATTGAACATATTTTGGCAACATTACAAATGACTTGACAACAAAGAACTATTTTCTAAAACCTTGAAAAACTGACTTTTAGGTATTTTGTATCGATACATACATAGTTGTATCGATACATATGTCCTGAAATTAGTTCTGTTTGATTTTGTGCATTTTGTATCGATACATACATTGTCTGTATCGATACAAAAGTGGTCTCTCAGAGGCAGAGAGTCACCTGTGTATCGAATCATGCTTGCATGCATCGATACACATCTGTATGTTCTCAAAATCCAGAAAATTCATGATGTATCGAATCATGCTTGCATGCTTCGATACATATCAGTCAAGATTTTCAAGATTCTGATATTTGTATCGATACACACCCGTGTTTGTATCGATACAAAGGTCAAAAATTTCATTTTTAACGTTGGTCAAAGCATTTGTATCGATACAAATGATCATTTGTATCGATACATGTTTGAAAAATTATGCCCAAATTTGCTCATTCTATTTTCACTTTAAATAGCAATGTGTGTGATCATTTGTTTGTAACACAACTGAGAAAAATCTAGTGAGAACCAGTGAGAAAGCAAGAGTGCTTTGAGAGAAACACTTTGGATACAATTTGGGTGAAAAATTGGGATCAAAGTGTATCCTTCACAAGATCATCATCTTCCATCAAGTTGCAACAATTGAAGATTGAGTATGGGATCAATCCAATAGAAGTTGTACGCTTGGTCGATAACGTTCGGTACGATTCGCGGTGAATCAGAATCGTGATCGGGTTGATTTGCGAAGGAGGTTTGGTTGCTTGCTAGGGATTCAAGATTGTTCGATATCTTGGAGGATCAATCGAGAAGAATTGAAGGACTCAGCTGGACGATTGTTGCAAGGAGTTGCACGGGTAAAATCGTTGGAATCAGAGGGTGAAGATTCGTTCGTCGATTGAGGGAATCAAGATTGTTCGATATCTTGGAGGATCAATCGAGAAGAATTGAAGGACTCAGCTGGACGATTGTTGCAAGAAGTTGCACGGGTAAAATCGTTGGAATCAGAGGGTGAAGATTCGTTCGTCGATTGAGGTTTAGCATAGTTTTACTTTTGAGTCAATATAGGTGTATTGGATTCATTGTAAATTGTGCACTTGTGTTCAAACTGTTTTTAATCAATAATACTCTCAAATAACCCGTTTGGTTATTTGGGGGGAGACGTACTCGGACAAACGCGTGGACGACGCGAAATCCGGGGAACTCCCTAATCAACTATTTTGTGTCGATTCGCTCTAAATTCTTACTTTACGCAATTCGCTTATATTTTGTATCAATTGAAGTTTTGTGTTCGTAAGTGTGCACAAAGGTTCAATTGCGATTATCTTGATTGTGATTGAATTTGAAAATCGAATCATATAACTTGCTTGGGACTGTTTTTGTTAATCAATTAAATTTGGATATTTTGCATTAAGCGCTCCGATAATTTTCCTAGTTCGTTCAAGGCTATACTATCTTTCCTTTGGTTTGAGGTGCAAAGTAGACTACCGATCCGGTGGTGCTTCCGCGCATTCGTTTTAATCAAATAATTTTTAAATTGACATTGGTTAACGCAGCCACTTATTCAACCCCCCTTCTAAGTGGTAGCCTAGTAGTCTAACATAAAACTCCCATCCGAAACCTCACTTAAAACAGACGCAGTAAGATTTTACAACGACGGGTAAAATTCCTACTCGTTTTTCCAAAAAATACGAATAATCCAAAACTCGTTATTTCGAATCTACTTCAACCTTCTCATACAAGAAACAGGATCACAAGACAAAAGTCTGTACAATTACAGTGCACGAGCACAAAACAAACTCAATTACAGCAAAAACCTATAATTACACGATGTTTCACCATATGAACATATCGAAACCCTACTATTCCTTAGACCAACTATACAACAAAATCTTGGGTCTTACAATACTACCCCCCTAAAAGAAGTTTCGTCCTCGAAACTTAGACATCGTCGAACAAACCGGGATATAATTCCCTCATCTTACTTTCTAGCTCCCATGTGGTATCTCCCGTAGCTTCATTCCACATTACCTTCACCAAAGGTATCTCTTTCATCCTCAGACGTTTCATCTTCCTATCCGCAATCTTGATCGTCGGAACTTCAAATGACAAGTTATCCCTCAACTGAATGTCATCTGGTGTGATCACATGTGATGGATCCGGTGTATACTTCCGCAATTGCGACACATGGAACACGTCATGAATCAAAGATAGTACCGGTGGCAACGCGATCCGGTATGCTACCTTCCCAATCCGTTCCAAAATCTGATAAGGCCCTATAAACTTTGGAGTTAACTTCCTTGCTTTCAAAGTCCTTCCAACGCCAGTTGTTGGTGTAACTCGGAGAAATACATGATCCCCCTCTTCAAACTCTAAAGGCCGCCGACGCCTATCCGCATAACTTTTCTGGCGATCTTGAGCAACTTTCATCATTGCCCTTATCTTTCGGAACTTGTCTGTCGTCTGTTGTACCATTTCCGGTCCTACTATCATACTCTCCCCATCGTGATACCAACACAAAGGAGTCTGACATCTTCTCCCGTACAAAGCCTCGTATGGTGTCATTCCAATACTCGCGTGGAAACTGTTGTTGTATGTGAATTCTATCAATGGTAATACATCATCCCAACTTCCACGATCATCCAATACACATGCTCTCAACAAATCTTCCAAATATTGATTTGTTCTCTCAGTCTGCCCATCTGTCTGAGGATGATAGGCGGAACTCAATCTCAGATTCGTCCCCAACGCCTCATGCAAAGTCTTCCAAAAGTGTGAAGTAAACTTTGGGTCTCGATCCGACACTATACTTGACGGAATCCCATGTAACCTCACAATCTCTGCAATGTAAATATCGGTCAACTTTGCCGCCGTATCCGTAGTCCTTACCGGTAGAAAATGAGCGGACTTAGTCAAACGATCCACTATCACCCAAATGGAATCATGCTTCCTCCTGGTCTTAGGTAAACCAGTGATGAAATCCATAGAAATGCTATCCCACTTCCACTCGGGGATATCTAACGACTGCAGCATCCCTGCTGGTCTCTGATGCTCAATCTTCGCCTTCTGACAAGTCAGACACGATGCCACATACTCGGCCACATCCTTCTTCATACCTGGCCACCAGAAATCATGCCTCAGGTCTTGATACATCTTTGTTGCTCCGGGATGTATACTAAGTTTACTCTTGTGTGCCTCCCCTAGAATGGTGTTTCTCAAGTTCATAGTTTCGGGCACACACACCCTGCCTTGACACCTCAAGATGTTGTCCGATCCCACCTTGAAATCTCGGTTGGTTTCTCGAACTATCAACGCTCTTTTCTCCATGAGAAACTTGTCATCTTGACAATTAGCAATGTCCTCCAATAGTCCATTTGAAATGGTGATCATACCCAATCTCATATTCCCTAAAGCAAACTCTACCTCCAGGTGCAGGTCACGAAACTCTCTCAATAACTCTTGTTGACTAGCCATTTGTGCCGAACATGCCGACACACTCCTTCTACTCAAAGCGTCGGCTACCACATTAGCCTTCCCCGGATGGTATTCTAAGGTGAAATCAAAATCCTTCAATGTTTCCATCCATCTCCTCTGCCTCATATTTAGTTCCTTCTGATCAAACAAGTACTTGAGACTTTTATGGTCACTAAACACGACAAAAGTGCCACCATAAAGATGATGTCTCCAAATTTTCAATGCAAAAACAACGGCCGCAAGCTCCAAATCGTGCGTAGGATAATTCTTTTCATGCACTTTCAGCTGTCTTGACGCATAAGCCACTGCTCTCTTGTGTTGCATCAACACACAACCCAAACCTTGATGAGAAGCATCACAATAAACCTCATATGGTTCCTCTGACTGTGGTAACACCAAGACTGGTGAAGTCGTCAACCGTTCTTTCAACAACTGGAAACTCAACTCACACTTCTCAGTCCAAGCAAAAGGTTGATCTTTTCGCGTAAGTTGTGTCATAGGCGCCATAATCTTAGCGAAACCTTCAATGAATCTCCGGTAATAACCGGCCAAACCAACAAAACTTCTCACATCCGTCACTGTTTGAGGCTGCTTCCATGAAAGTACCGTATCAATCTTGGCTGGATCCACGGCTATTCCCTCTTTTGATATAACATGGCCAAGGAAATTCACCTCTTTCAACCAAAAGTCACACTTTGACGGGTTTGCATACAGCTTACTTTCCCGCAAAACTTGCAAAACCATACGAAGATGCTCTACATGTTCCTCTTCACTCTTCGAATACACTAGAATGTCATCAATAAATACCACCACAAACATGTCCAAGAATGAGTGGAATATCCGATTCATGTAGGCCAAAAAGATAGCAGGTGCATTCGTCACTCCAAACGGCATCACTAAGAACTCATAATGCCCATATCGCGTCCTAAACGCCGTCTTCTGAATATCCTCATCTCGTACTCTTATCTGGTGATAACCAGATTTCAAGTCAATCTTTGAAAACACTGAGGCTCCCCTTAACTGATCCATCAAATCATCAATTCGTGGCAATGGATATCGGTTCTTGATAGTCACCTTATTAAGCTTCCGATAATCCACACACAGACGAGATTTCCCATCCTTCTTCTTAACCAATAAGACCGGTGCTCCCCAAGGCGACACACTGGGCCTTATGAAACCCTTCTCTAACAAGTCCTCAATCTGACTTTTCAACTCTACCAACTCGGCTGGAGCTATCCGATAAGCTGATTCCGAAATCGGACTCGTACCCGGTTGCAAATCAATAAAGAATTCCACCTCTCTACACGGAGGAAAAGCTGGAATCTCCGATGGAAATACATCTTGGAAATCTTGAACCACTCGAAATTCCCCAATTCGGATCTCCGACGTCACTCCTAAACTAGCAAGTGAAACTATCTCAGGTTCCCCGTTACACATAACCATAGAAAGCCGATTTGCAGACAAGTACCTTTGCACACCTGGCTCGGGAAAGAAAACCAATTTCCGAGCACAGTCTAGAATAACATAATGATAGGACAACCAATCCATCCCAAGGATGATCTTGAGAGATAAGAGCGGTAGACATACCAAATTGACCAGAAAATCCCTATTCTGGATTACTACCAAACAATGTAAACATGCAGTATTAACCACCAAATCCTTAGTAGGAGTCAAGACATTCAAATCAAACGGAAGCATAGAAACATTCAAACTCAAACGATTTGCACAAGCCAAAGATATGAATGAGTGGGTTGCCCCCGTGTCAATCAAAGCAGTTAAAGAATTACCTGCGATGTGACAGCTCTCGTGGATGGCATTGCTAGCCTGCCCACTCAACTCAGTGCCCATACAGTAAGCACGTGCCTTTGCCGCAGGTCTGGCACCCTGTGAGCCTTGTGCCACATTTGCCGACGGCCCGGTCTTCGGGGCTCTGCAATCTCTAGCAAAGTGTCCCGGCTTCTTGCAATTGTAGCAGGTGTTTCCCCCCTTCGGTTGCGTGCACTCATTAGCAAAATGCCCCGCTTCACCACAGTTGTAGCAAGTCCCCTTACTACCATCAGATTTTCCCCGGGTCCCTTGATTCACCAATCGGCCCGGTCCCTTACTGTGTTGAGGACGGTCGTAAGGCTTGCTACCTTGTTTCCCACGATTCTGACTTTGACTCGGACCACCTGAACGACTTGGTCCCCCAGCACTAGAATTCCCTTGGCGGTTCACCCGCTTATTCTTCATGTCTTCCACTTCTTGGCACTTTTCAACCAAGACCTGGAATTGTCGAATACCTAATGGCACAACCGCATCCTGCAGTTCGTACCTCAGCCCATCTTGGAAGCGACGACACATATAATCCTCATCTATCTCATCCCTAAAGAAGCGGAATAAACGGGATAGTGATTCAAACTTCTTGGCATATGCTTCAACATTCATGCCTGCTTGCCTTAGCCTCAGAAACTCTTCTCCAAACCTTTCCCTAGCTGTCTCGGGAAAGTACTTGGCTAAAAACCTCCTCTTGAAGTTCTCCCAACTTAATTCTTCATGAACATTCTCCATGATCAGTCGGGTGTTCCTCCACCAATACTCAGAACCCCCTAGTAACTGATAGGTAGCTAAGACTACCTTCTCCCCTTCTGGACAATGAATTGCCCCGAATATTCTCTCCACAGATTGGAGCCATAAATCAGCAGTTTCCGGACCTCCCTCCCCATTAAACTTTGGAGGAGTTTGATGGTTGAAACTTGAAAGAAGTCTAGATCCAGCAGCAAGTATTTCCCTTTCGCGCTTTTCCAGATCTCTCTGCGCCTTAGCATGGCTTTGAGCCGTCACAGCCGCTGCCATTGTATTCATGGCATAAGCCATTTGATATATATCAGCATTGTCCGTCACAGGTGCTGTAGGTGCCCTTCTTGGAGGCATTCTATTTCTGCACAATACCAATTCTGGTTAGATTCCTTATCCAAACATTTCTGAGTCTCAACAGAAAATTCCAATCAACGGTTACTAACTCAAAACCCGACACAGAACAAACACTAGAACTGTCACTACTCTAGCTATGTTCTAACCGACTCTGGACTAACGACTCAAGTATACACTTTCCCTTTGAAGATTTAAAGTCGGGCTCTGATACCAATTGTAACAACCCGTTTTTCAAAGGCCGGAAAAGGCATTAAATTTTTTTTTTTTTTTTTTTTTACACATCAGAGTTACGCATAAAAGATTTTAAATGAGCCGGCATTCAAATATACAAAAGAACTCATTACCATAAGGTGCTTCGACAAGCAAAGTGTATTCCTGAATAATTACAGTCCAAGTCTAAGTATTCAAATACTTACAACAAAACAAGTTAGAATCCTATGCCTAACCCAAAAAGCACGGTGTACAACCCACACCGGCGCATAGTCTAACTAAGCTAAAGCTCCAACCGCTCACTGGGGCCTGGAACAGCCACCGTCGTCACCACGACCTAACCCCTCATCTGGGTGGGATGAGCCCGCAAATGAAAGAAAGGGTCACCACAAAACAAAAGTATGTATATATATAATCGGTGCGAAAGATGTACACATAGCAAATTTCCACATACACAAGAGAAAGCTCTTAAACTCAAAAGTAATTCCCACCAACGGGCTTATATAAATAAATCACCAATCCTAATGCAGACTTCTACAATGGGTGTGACAACCAATCACTGGTTCGCCACATGCATGATTTCCGGAAATTAACCTCTCCTCGAAGAGTCGTGGGGTAGGCAAAGCCACACAGAAATATACGTACCCGCACTAAAAAGCCACAAAGGGCAGGTGAAGCCACACAGACAAACACCAGGTGAAGTCACACAGACAAACACCAACTCAATAAAATCCAGTAGGATTTGGCGAAGCCACACAGTCAAACGCCCGGTACGTAGGCAAAGTCACACAGACATACACCTAGGCACGCAACTATGAAATGCATGGCATATATTCTCTTTGGCATATACAGGATAGTCACACAGACAAAATCCCCGCGTAGTCCTATCCGACGCACGCAATCATATATGCTCATGCAAACAATCACATAGCCTAAACCCTATGCACAAACCATCACAACATACATACATTTTCCTAATCATATGTAAATTGCACATGTATTTATAACCACGTTCTCGTCAACGAGAATACATAAGTACAAACATGCCAAAGCACACAGCAAATGCATAACAGCAAAACCAAGCATGTCGTAACCGTTTTAAAAGACGGAAATAAAGTGGAGCCCTTACCTCGGCAAGCTTCCGTTTACTAAAACTCGTCCAAACAACACAACGCGCTTCCTAAGACAAGCAGCGTATTATCAATACATTGTTTTCCAACCAATAGTATTGAAACTAAACCAAAAACCCCAAAAACCTAAAGGTTCCTAAGGAAAAACCACTCTTTCGGATACCATACCAAAAACTACCGTATTGATCAACCCCCATGAGTTATATGTACTATTTTTAGGACCCAAAACAATAGGCAAAAGTCTTAAATAATTTGAAATGCAAAATGGCCGTTTTCTTGCGTTATAAGTTACGTACTATCCGAGTACCCGAAAAACCCGTTTCCAATCCCAACCACTTCCATAAATTAATAAAAAGGGATTAGAAAGCTAAAAACCAAGTTAGGACATCAGAATCCAAAATTTTAGGTCTCAGGGGTCGCTAGAGGTCGCTGGGCGACCACCTGGCGATGGCAAGTCAGAACTTCCACGCCCAGGGTGAAGGCTGGCGACCAACTCGTCGCTGAGCGACCATCTGGTCGCTGAGCGACCACACCAGAACAGAACTGGTTTTCTTCATGACAGCAGCAGCAAAACTTGGTTTACTCAATTTTTTCCCAAAACAACTTTTCACGCAACACACTACATACGCATAGTATTGGTTCCCAATAACCGTTTTCACAACAAAGCATTACATTTCCGAAAGCATGTTGGTTGCTTCGAGTGCAAGTTATTTGGTTTTCATTTCCAAAATCAAAACCAAACCCAAGCACAAGTTTTATTACGGGCCTTAACCGACCTGTAACCATTTTCAAACATGTTTTCAAAGCAAAAGCAACGCCACATAACTCAAGAGTTTTAAACTACTTGGAATACCAAAAACACCACACAAAACACTTAGTAAATATTTTCATAAACACCAAAATATTTTTCATCGGATTTTCTAAAACGAAACCATGCAACGCCATTCCCTTTCGCCTAAAGGTTCAAAAATAACGTTTCTTTTCAAAACCTTACAACTTAACCACATGTTATTGATCAATACATAACCAACCTAAAACCCTAACTCATAAATACATGAGATTCCCATCCCCTCATGGAACCCAAAACTACCAAGCCTAAACATGCTTACAAAACCCTCATGAACAACTTTCATGAAATAAAAGCTAGCAAAAACAACATTTCTCACCAAACCCTCATATGAACATAAACCCAAAATCCTACAAACTCTACAAGTTTGAACACATACAAGATAGGAATAGAGGGGTTACCTTAAGAAAGAGATTCTCTACAACTTTCCACTAAGCTTCCAAGCTTGAAATGGAGTGAAATGGTGAGGAAATGAAAATTTGGTGAAGGTTAAGGTTAAGAAAGTGATGGCACGGTTGAGAAGAAGAAGAAAGAAAGTCTTGGGCAAATTTTCTAAGTCCACAAACAACAAACCTCCTTACTATGCTATTGCTCTTGCTAACTCATGGCCATTAGATCAAAAGACAAAATGCCAAGACAAAACCCTAGCCATTGGATCAAACCAAACCCACTTGAGATAAAACTCAACACCTCTTAGAAACACTCTCACGTTCAGCTCTCGCGCGCCGCGACGAACGAAACTCACCAAAACAGAAAACCTACAGAAAGAACGTCTATCGTCTAACAATTCCAAAACTTATCGCCGAATCTTTTTCCGCGACTGTAATTTTCTTCCATACCTTAGAAAATTATTCTCAGAACATAACCTAACTCACGCAGATATATAAAACTCCCATCCGAAACCTCACTTAAAACAGACGCAGTAAGATTTTACAACGACGGGTAAAATTCCTACTCGTTTTTCCAAAAAATACGAATAATCCAAAACTCGTTATTTCGAATCTACTTCAACCTTCTCATACAAGAAACAGGATCACAAGACAAAAGTCTGTACAATTACAGTGCACGAGCACAAAACAAACTCAATTACAGCAAAAACCTATAATTACACGATGTTTCACCATATGAACATATCGAAACCCTACTATTCCTTAAACCAACTATACAACGAAATCTTGGGTCTTACAAGAATGATACTCATAATATCAATTCAAGGATTGAAAAAAAAATTGATATTACATTAGAAAGTAAACATGACAATTATTTTAGAACAATTTTTTCCAAATGTATTATGGATGAATAAGTACTAAATATAAAACATAAAATGATAAATACCATATTCTTGTCGTCAACGTGGAAGAAAAATTAAAAGTGACTACTAGCTAGAAGTTCTGTCGTGGCAAATTTTCTTAGTCGAACAAATGACTATTGCTTTCATTTTATCGAGCTAGACAGACTAGATAAGCTTTTGTTTTCCTACTTTTGTTTGTTTCCTTTATTTTATCTTAGATGGGATCGTGACTTGGAATAAAATTGCTTAACTTTCAAAGATTATAATTGAAATTAATTAAAAAGTACTCAAAAAAAGATAATCAATCACTCGAAGTGGAAATAAACCTAACTAATAAAAATAAATGCACATTAATGGTCTGTTTGGTATGAGTGAAATAGGAGAGAGAGAAATTGAGAAGAGAGAAGTTGGAGAGAAAGATCAAATTTCTTTTGTTTGGTTGAAGAGAGATTGAAAAGAGAGATAAAAGAAAATATGGGACCCACACCTTTTTAGTTTCTTCTCTATGGTGCGAAGAAAGTCCAGCTACATGTATTTTTTTTTGTTTTTCCCTCTTTACCCTTGTCTCAATGGAACTAGAATAATTTGCCAATAAAATATATATACTACTAAATTGGAGCCTATGTTAGTGGTGGGTGGTGCGGCACTCTGTTGTGTGCACCGAGCATGTACACTTTGCCAAGAGCTTTGTCTTTTGAAAAAAATAAAATTGTTAAATATAAATAACACTAATTGATTAAAAAAAATTAAATAACAATAATATAAGTTTATTATTTATTAACAATTTAGTCAATTATAAATAATTTGAATTAATAATATTAGGTTAATTAAATTTACACAAACAGAATATTAATTAAATACTTTCCTTTCTTAATTTAATTAAAATAAAAACAAAATTAGTTCAATTTATAAATTGAATTTTTCTATTCAAGGGTAGTTTAGTAACTTTTTATCACATCAACATTTCTCTCTCTTCTATTTCTCTTCTTTTTCTCTTATTCCAAACAATACTTCAATTCTACTCTATTTTTCATTTATTTCTCTCTTCTTATACTCTCTCTCACCTCTTTCTCTCTTTTCATTTTCTCTTCACAACCAAACATGCCATAAGTGTAGAAGGTTGATGCTCGGAGTAGAATGACAGTGAAAGAAAATGACCCTAAATTCTCTAGTATATATGCGTTCACGGGGTCACTATCAACATAGATAATGACCGCACTAAGTGGGCTTACTCTATTACTAATTGAGGCGGCTCAAGGCAGCTCATAGTATTAATTTGATCATACCAATGATACCATTATATTATTTTTTTTTTTTTTTTACCATTGATTGAATCTGGTTTGAGAGTCAGTTCTAATATCATATGGTTTCATCCTACTTTCAATCGCAGTTGCGGGGGATCGAACTGTGGTCATTTCTATCAAGTTCAGCGTCAATCACCACTGAACCAACTAACGATTGGTTGATACCATTATATTTTGAAACACTTAAAAATGACACGTATAATTTAAAGTAGGGAATCTTTCCCACACAATGATAATATTTAGCTTAATTCAATATTTGGTCTCTTATATTTAATTTAGGTTTTAATTTGGTCCCTTATATTTTAAAAGTTTTAATTTGGTCCCTTATGTTTATTTTAGGTTTCAATTAGGTCCTTTCCGTCAGTTTTGTCACATGTGGCAGACGGTTTTCTTACGTGGACAGACATGTGGATACCTTGATACTTGGACATGTGTGCATATTAAACGGTGTTAATGACAAAACTGATTGAAATGACCAAATTGAAACCTAAAATAAACATAAGAGACCAAATTGAAACTTTTCAAACATAAGGGACAAAATTGAAACCTAAAATAAACATAAGGGACCAAATGTTGAATTAAGCCTAGATATTACTCCCTCCGTATCAAAATATAAGTCACTTTAAGCAAAAAAATTGTACCAAATTATAAGTCGCTTTACATTACCAATGAAACATTTAATGTTATTTTCCCTACAAAATAATGGTATCAAAATAGGCAAATTTTAATTTACCTCTAATTTGTTTTACCATTTTGAACTAAAAGATCAAATGACCTAAATTTTTACCATTTATGTCACATAATGTTGATTCTTTTATTTAACTTTTTTAAACAGGTCTTACATATACATATAATTTATTTTAGGGTTAATAAGCTTTTATCTCCTGCAAAGTAGGCGAGTTTTGCATTACCTCCTGTAAAAAAATAATTTGCGATTCCCCCCTCGCAATGTCTGGATTCCGCCTGTTACCCCCCTCGATATGCCACTTGGATTTAGAATCTTCAGTTTTTCCTGATGTAGCAAGCTTAGTTGGTATTTTTATTTATTTTTTACTTCCAGTTAGATTTTCTATAAAAAAATTATTGTTTAAAAAAAAGTTAAAAAAAAATCTTAAATAAAACCATACGCTTCAAATTGCACAAATCCTTTGAAAATCAAAGATGAAGTTTCTCATCCATCTTTCAATATCTTTTAATTAAACTAGATGGCCAAGAATAAACTGAAATGGTGTTAGCCCATATTTTGGTAAAGTCAAAATATGTTCTAAGTGCATGATTAAAAGATAGTAAATGAAGATTCATTGTATTATCTGTTCCTTCAAAAAGTCATTAAAGATGTTTGGTTTTTAGGGCTAATGAATTTAATGAGAAATCATGCATGAACACGTTATAAATGTTCTATCTTGAACATTATTCATATTTTTGTTTTCTTCAGGATCATTTCGAGTTGGTCGAAAGCTCAGTATGGTCGAAACGTTCGCTGTATAGAGGAAAAAGTATGCACTTGGCAAATATTCAAGAAACATGACTACTTCGACTTCGATGCGTACAACGGCTAATTCAAAGTATATGAAGGAATTCAAATTCAAAATACGTGGCAAGACACGCGTTCTCATCTTAGTTAGTTAGACGTTACTAGCAGTTAGGAAATAGTGTCTATATATATCATAGTTCTGTGATCGAGCAAAGGGTCACAATCTAAATACAAAAATCCTTACTAAACTCAAAGTACCCATGTCAACGAGAGAAACGAGTGATCGAAGGAGAATGTATGTAACTGTGAACTATTTACTTTCTTTGTAAATCATTTACATTCAATGCAATTTATCTTCTTTTCCAATTCAATTTCCCTTTCATTTAATTTCGACCTTGCCTTTCCTTCTGTTTATTCATTTGAATAAGCATTCTTCTTGCAATTCAAGTTACATAAAAACATAAACAACATTAAACACATAAGAACAATAATGAACACTAATTTTCTTGAAAATATAACAAAAGCACTATGTCCCGAGATTTACTAGTTGATCTCTCTTGTAATAACTCAAACTAGCGTTGTTTACCAAATTTCACAGTAAACAAATGGTATGTAAAACCATACCTTGGATCACACTCTTGACAATTTGCACCCTGCCTGCCATGGAGAGATGAGAAGCTTTCCAAGCTGACATTTTTGATTTAATCTTGTCTGCTATTGGCTGAAGATGACATTTCTTTGGCTTACCCTTAAAGATTGGAGTACCAAGATACACAAAAGGTAAAACACCAATGTTGAAGCCTAATTGATCTGCAATATGATGAAGTCTTTCAGAAGAGACAACTCCTGTATAAATTGAAGATTTTCTGGGATTGACAAATTGACCAGAAGTTTCAGCATACTTCATGAAAAGAGAATACAGTGCTTGGATATTAGATCTAGAGGATTTGAAAAACAACATTATATTATCTGCATATAAAATGTGAGAAGGGACTTCCATATGTTTAGAACCCTTAATAAGAGTCAGCTTGCCATCTCTGACTAATTTAGTGATGCTTCTGCTGATGACTTCTTCTGCAAGGCAAAATAGGAGAGGGGAAAGAGGATCCCCTTGACGAACCCCTCTAGAACATTTAAAGAAACCATGTTGCTTACCATTAATTGAAATAGACATTTTTGCTGAGTTAAGAATAGAGTGAATCCACTGGCAAAAGACTCGATTGAAACCAAAGGCTTTTAGGACCCTCAGCAGAAAAGACCATTGAAGGGTGTCAAAAGCTTTAGCTATGTCTACTTTGATGGCTAGATTGCCACCAAAACTTATTTTCTGTAGCACATTAATGGCTTCTGAAGTTAGGCAAATACAATCCTTGATACTCCTACCTCTGATAAAGCCTCTTTGTTGAATGGAAGTTATGGTTGGCATAAATGAAGCTAATCTATCTGCAATAATCTTTGAAATTAACTTGAACTTGAAGTTAGCAATAGCTATAGGTCTATAGTCATTCACATTATCTGCATTGTCAGTCTTAGGAATTAAAACAAGAGTGTTTGAGTTAAAATTAGGCATAATCCAACCTGATGTGAAAGATTACATTACTGCTTTGATCACATCAAGTTTGATAATGCCCCAAAAGGTTTGACAAAAAATAGCTCCAAATCCATCAGGGCCTGGAGCACTTTCTTTGTTCAAAGAAAAAACAGCATTTTTTATTTCATCAGTTGAAGGCAACCTAGTAAGCATATTATAACCTCATTTACTAAACCATTGTCAGTATCTGGATCAGGAGCATTAAATAATGAAGTGAAGTGATTCACAATATGAGAATTGATTTCATCTGGATCATTTAGAGTGGTATCACCATTCCTAATGGATGTAATTTGGTTGGTAGCTTTCCTAATTTTGGCCATTTTGTGGAAGTAAGTTGTGTTTCTGTCACCTTCACAATGCCACTTAACCTTGGATTTTTCATGCCAAAATAATTCTTCCATGTGAAGGGCTTGTTCAAGATTGACTTGAGCTACTTTCTCTTGATATCATCCATTCCTAATGGATGTAATTTGGTTGGTAGCTTTCCTAATTTTGGCCATTTTGTGGAAGTAAGTTGTGTTTCTGTCACCTTCACAATGCCACTTAACCTTGGATTTTTCATGCCAAAATAATTCTTCCATGTGAAGGGCTTGTTCAAGATTGACTTGAGCTACTAACAAAGCTTGAATTTCATCCACTTTAAGTCTAGACAACTTGAAATTCTCATGAATGTAGCCAAAGACATTCTTATTCCAAGCCTTAATATCATTTTTCAAACGTTTCAGCTTCTCACTGAGCACATTCATGGGACAGCCCACAACATTAACATTCCAGCTATGTTGGATGACATTTGCACAATCAGGATGAGAAATCCACATTTTCAAAAATTTAAAGGAAGATGGGTGTTGAAGGTCAAGGTTTTTAAAGTAAAAAAGGATAGGAAAATGATCAGATTTGTTTTTGGTAAGAGTGGAAACATTGACAGAATTGCAACAATCAAACCATTCATGATTACAAATGACTCTATATAATCTCTTTTAAGTGTGATGCCTTCCTCTTCTACCATTAGACCAAGTGTAAAAAGCACCATGAGTTTGAACATGAATAAGGTTTTTAGTAACTGTCCAAGTTTGAAAATCTGACATTGGAGTTCTAGATGGATTAAAAAATTACCTCTATATTCATGAGAGCCAAGAATAGTATTGAAATCTCCAAGATAGCTCCAAGGCAGGTTATGTTGAGATTGTATTTGAGATAAAGCACTCCATAGATTTCTTCTGTGAAGGTAACAATTGGAAGCATAAACTGCAGAGATACCCAAAGTTTTACCATCCAGCTCAACAGAAAGAGAGATTTGTTGATCATCAGCTGCTAATAGGGTAGGGTTTAAGGATAAAGAACAAAAGCACCAAAGGTTAGGGAGGTGATTTGGTCAAGTATTTACAGCAAAAAGTCTCATACCTATTCTGTACAACCATCTCTGAGATAGTCTATTAACATTCATCCAAGGTTCTACTACAAAACATAGTCACAGAATTCGCTGATTGCTTGGAGAACCACGAACCGGTTCGCGGTTCTTTTACGAACCGGTTCACGCTAATTCTCTCAGAATTCGCACAAAACCAGGAACCAGGCGTACCATGCCAAATACTCAATAAATAAATAAATATTTAAACTAATTTAAAAATAATACACAGGCTTTGGAAGTGACGTAGTTATTACTATTGAAAGACTAAACATCACTGGCCCCACAAAGCACAATGTTTGGCTGTAAGTTTTAATACTTGTTGTAGGCTCTATATTTATAACAAAGTTCACCTCTCAATGTTTTGAAAACATCCGATGTGGGACTAACTAGTAACTATGATTGTGTAGCTCTGCCTTTGAATCTTATTTTCTTTTAGACAGAAGAAGCTTTGAACCTTGTTGTAAACAAGAGAACCGTGCATAGTAAATAAATTCCTTAAGAAACATCACTAGTTATTGAAGTTGAGATGTGATCTATGTACCAATTATTATATTTGAGTGTACCACGAACCCAAATAGCGTACCGATTATGTATACCTCCGACGTACCGAATTCTTTGAGAGTTGCGAACCGCGTACCCGAACCCGTACCACGTACCGAAGCGAATTGCGAACCGTGTGACTATGCTACAAAACATATATCAGGTCTGGATTCCAAAATTAAATTCTTTAAAGCTAATTTTGAAGAAGGATTAGCTAACCCTCTTATATTCCAGTACAAGCACTTCATTTTGAAGGTTTGGAGGAGCCAACCTTTGATCTGGTGATAGAACTATTTCTAAGAGAAGTTGATTTGACTAATTTGGCTTTTTCAATTCTCTTTGTAGTCCTGGAGGCAACAAACTTGAAGCCATCATTGTCTGTGTTGGTAGGAGACTCAATGTCTGCTTGGTTAATGACATCTAGAGAGAGGTTAATATCAGGTGGTTTGTCTAAATTCAGTGTGGGAACAGGTAAAGCAGTTTGGTCCTCCATCTCAGCTAAATTAGCCCATGATTCCTTTAAGAAATGAATATCATTTTGCACCAACAAAGGAATCTGCTCATTATTAACAGGATCTTGTATAACTTCATTAGTAACATATCCAATTTGAGTGTTATCCACAAAATCAGAGTCATCTGAGCTAATGTTGTCTTGGTTATTTTCTTGAGAATCAACAACAGGGATGATAGTTAAGACAGTAGCATGCTTATCAACAACTTCTACACCCTCAGGAGTGTTTGTTCTAACATTTGTTTCATTGGCAGGTTGGTTAATTTCTTCTTCCAACCGTATATCATTTTCTAATCCTTCTTGTTCATGTCTAACTTGAGAAGATTCTTTTGAACCAGAGCCTTCTACATTGATAAACTCATCAACTTTGCCTTTATTTACAATTTAAATGAGGATTATTCTTTTTAAATTTTTTGCGTCTTTTTTAGATTAATTTTTTTCATTTTTTATTAAAGAGTTCATTTTAATTAACTTTTTACGCTGCACCTCCAAATAGTTGGGATCAACACTGATTGTTGAATATTATAAAATCTAGGTTTAAATGCACTTTTGGTCCACCTATTTACATATTTTTGAACTTTTGGTTCCCGTATTTCTAAATCCAACTTTTTGGTCCCCCTATAACTAACTTTTTACATATTTTTTAACTTTTTGGTCCCCCTATTTAATATGTTGACTTTCTAAATAGGAGGACCAAAAAGTTGGTTTTAGAAATAGGGGGACCAAAAGTTCAAAAATATGTATATAGGGGACCAAAAGTGCATTTAAGCCTAAAATCTAATTGGCTTAGAAAAAAATTCATTGTTTTTAATTTAAAAATTCTCACTTTATAGCCAACGCAACAGTCCATTCTATAATACACTAGGACACTAAAGTATAAGGGATTAAGATCCTCTTGTTGATTCTCTCCTACTATCGGTCCTATATCAACGGTAACTATAGAGTCTCTACTGTTGTTTCACTCTCCAAACCACTTTTATTTTTTCTTTATAATCTCAGCCATTGGATTGAAGCATGAAAGATGATCTCACAAGAAGATAATCCAACTAAAAGCATAAGTGTGTGGGCTCTTGATCAATTCTTCTTAAGCAAATAAATCCGAAGGAAAAGCTTAATTAGTAGCTATATATTTGTTGTTATTATTAAGCATAAAAATATTTTGTATATCTATTACTATATATAAAAAGGATATAAATTTTTGGGATGACTTTTTCATTATACCTATTTTACCCTTAAAAAAAACTACCAAAAAAAAAAACTAAATATTTGTATATGTTGAAAAATAACTTCTACATAAAAATAAATTTTCAGTTTTTTTTTAGTAAATATTTTTTTTTTCTCTTAATAACTAAGCACAACTTCCACATAAAAGTATGTTTTCAATTTTTTATAGTAAAAAAAAAATATAATTTTTTTTTCTTAATAACTAGCCACAACAAAAAAGGATGTTAAGTAGTTATCAATTAATTAAGTCCAATAAAAAAAGAAATTAAGTAGTTATTTATATTTGCACAATAGAGAACAGCAAATAAAAAAAAAAAATATCGATCACACAAACGGGCACGGTTGGCGGCTAGTTAGTTATAAAGAATCACAATTTTTTATATTATTTATGTTATTTACAACTTTTAAATAATCTTTTTAATTTTTTTGCGTCTTTTTTATTTTAAACTTTTTTGCATTTTTTTAATTAAAGAGTTCATTTTAATTAACTTTTGACGTTGGACCTCCAAATAGCAGCACTGATTGTTGGATATTGTAAAATCTAATTGGCTTAGAAAAAAATTAATTTTTTTTATTTATAAAATTCTCACTTTATAGCCAACACAGCGGTGCATTCTATAATACACAAGGACACTAAAGCATAAGGGATTTATCATTTTAAATGTGTTTATTATACATTTTTTAGAAAATTATTTTGTAAAAAAATTATTTATAACTCCAAAATAAAAAACTGATCCTAATATCTTTTCTAAAATCTATTTTTTTAAAATTAAGTAACTCAAATTTAAGAGCTTCAAATATAAAATAATAAATTTTAAATAGTAAACAAACGAAAATAGTTATAATTTTTTAAAATTTTCTAAAACAAAATTATTTATTTAAAGCTTAAACATATAAATCCGAAGGCAAGTCTCTATTTAAAAAATAAAAAATAAATCTGAAGGCAAAGCTTAATTTTTTTTTTGAATAATAAAATGTTAGTTGTTACTCCCTCTAGTCCTAAATATAAGAAAGAGTTAACTTTTTAGATACATTGAAAAACTAATGTATTTGGTCTATGATGTAGTCTTGATACGCCAATTTTTCAATGTATCTAAAAAGTGGAATTTTTCTTATATTAAAGACCGAAGGGAGTAGCATATTTTATAATATTATATTAATTTTCTCCTAGTCAAAATTTGAAATCTAGACCTCCAACACTTTTAATCATTATTTCAACTAGTTTAACAAATTGAGTTACCCTTCCCACCCCAAGCGAAAGCTTAATTAGTAGCTAGCTATATATTCTTGGTCTTGGACCACACATGAACCCGTTGAATTTTTTAGACAAGTGAACTTTGTATTTATTAAATGATGACGTGACAACACATGCTTAAAAATTCACTGCAAGCAAGAGGATCCTCGTGTATATTGCTAGAAAGCTTATAGATAAAAGAAATACTAAATTACATATTTGATCTTTTATGTTTATTTTAAATTTTAATTTAGTTTTTTATATTTAAAAAATTTTAATTTGGTCTTTTACGTTATCAACATTTGCATTAGTAGATCCCTTCCGTGAGATTCAACTGTTCTACTATTTCAATTGGACATGTGTCAATGTGTCCAAGTGTCCGCGTGTCAATCCACATGTGCAAACCGTCTGTCATGTAAGCAAACCGTCTATAACATATGCAAAAACTGACGTAAAGAATTAAATTGAAATATAAAATAAAAGTTAGATACTAAATGTGTAGTTTAGTCTAAAAGAAAATAACGTTTCTTACATTGGTGTAAATAAGGGGAAAAAAAAATTGTTCAGTGAGAATAGTATCTGTGGGTTTGTAAGTTGTACCACCCGCACACGGCCTCAAATGTTTAGGGGCTTTCAATTGTGGCTTTTGCTAAAAAAATGAAATAGTTGGATAAGTGATACACGGCGCACCTTGTTAATAACTTTATAAAGAGAATATGAATTTACAAAATATATTGTTGAAATGAAAGTTTACATTATATAGATCAACCATACAAATTTTTGAAAAGAATGAAAATTATTTGATGTGTCATTGAGACCCACTAAGATTAATGGTTTATGAATTTTATTGAAATACCGTTAATGTATCTCAATAACACATCATATAATTTTCAATTTTTTTAAAAATGTATATGGCTATTGATAAGCGCTTGTAAAGTGTGAAGTGAACTGGTGAAGGAATGAGTGAAACCCTAATTTTACACTTATATATACTTAGGGGTACTTATGTAATTTCATGTATAAGTGAGTGTGGTTTTGAGTTTCGAGTGCGGATTTGAGTAATCCCAAACCTGCACCCGAAATATCGGGTGTTAACCGAATCTAAACCCAAACCCAATCAACTTGGGTTTCACCCATTGATTCGGGTTCGGGTGTGGGTGGGCCCCGCGGGTTTGGGTCTGGCTGCCATCCTTAATAAGCGGTGTACCATGCACCATTTAACTGACTTGTGCACAATAGCACTCGCCTTCAATTGTTTATATTGATCTATTAAAAGTTTTATATATGTATTGTACCCAAAAAAAATTATATATGCAAATGTAAACAAAATTAATGACTTTGCTACTACTAAAAATATTTCATAATATTACTAAAAAACAATTTAATAAACACGTTATTAACTTATAAGTAACTTGCGGTTGATTGTAAAAATGAAGCAATATTACTAAATACTTTTTTTAAAGGTCTATAAAGTTGATAATGATATTAGTTTGAAGATGTATTTTAAGGTTATTGATTAAAATATATATTTTTTGGATGTTATTTACTACTCCCTCTGTCCCAAAACGTTTGTTTTTTTAGAGTTTTGCACGTGAATTAAAAAATAACAATGATTGATAAGTTAAGTTATATTTACTCTTACTTTATAAAGAAAGAGAAAATTCATTTAATGAATGCTTTAGTTTTCTAAGGGTATAAATGGTAAAGTGTCATTAATTATGTCTTGGTTTCCTAAAAGGACCAAAGTTTTGTGATAAAATTTAAAAGCTAAAAGGACCAAAGATTGGGGACGGTGGGAGAATGATGACTACTTTTGATGTTTTTTTTTATGTTAATTTAAATAGATAATGACTCTTTTTTTTTACTTTGACAACTAGTTTAATCTGGTTCGGGGATCAGTTCTAGCATGAAGTGGTTTCAGCCCCCTCTCGATTGGAGTTGCGGGGAATATATAATGACTCTTTTTAACCAAATATTATTTTTTATTAGAAAACCATTCTTAATAATTAGACAAGAACTTGCGTCAAAAAAAAAAAATTAGACAGGAACTTGAGACCGGCCCTCATAGTTATTAGGGATATCATTGGAAGAGTTGAAAGTCTAAACTTTGAATTTTTCATTTCTCCATATCTATAGTGTGTGAGTTTATTTTTATTGTTTTTTTGTCTTTCACCACCAGTTTAATTTGATTCGGAGGTCAGTTCTGCCATCAAATAGTTTCAGTCCCCTCTCGATCGCTGTGGGAGATCGAACCGTAGTACTCCCTACTAAAATCAGCGTCAATCACTACTGAACTGATTATACTGTGTGAGTTTAGTCGTTAAATTCGTTAACTTACTAAATAAAAAAAAGATTTTGTCATTAATGGATTTAGCAAAAATGTATAATATTAGTTTAGGTGGGAGTGTATTTGAAGGACTCTTAAGGAAATTAGGTTATCGGAGTTATAAATTTTTATATATAAGTAAGATAATTACACTTGAATAGAAGATAAATGGGCGACAAGCTGCGCCGCTAATCTTTTTTGAATGACAAATTCAATCCTCTTAAAAACATATATAAGTAAGATAATTACACTTGAATAGAAGGCAAACGGGCAACAAGCTACGCCGTGTTAGCCCACATTTTTACTAAGTAAAAATATGTTCTAAATGCATGAATGAAATAATTATATTTAATCATGTAATTATTTTATTAGTCATTAAATATGTTTGGTTTTCAAAGCCAATGAATTTAATGATCAATCATGCATGAATTTATAATAAATGTTCTAATTAGAGCATTATTTCTTAACTTTGCATTTCTTCAGGTTTCCTTTCGATTTGGTCGAAACGTCAGTAGGGTCGAAATGTCCCCTGTGCAGAAGAAGAGCGTGGACTTAGCAAAATATTCAAGGAAAGCATTGCTAGTTCGATTTCGATGGATACAACGGCTAAATTAAAGGATAAGGAGGAATTCAAATTCAAAATGCGTGTCAGGACACGCGCCTTCTTTTAGTTATTTAGGCGTTATTAACAGTTAGGATTTAATGCTTATAAATAGGATAGTTCTATGATCGAAAAAGGGGTCACAATCATTATACAAAATCCACAGAAAAACTCAAAGTACCCAAGTCAAAGCGAGAAACGAGTGCTCGAAGGAGAATGTATGTTGTGTGAACCATTTTCATTCTGTAATCATTTACATTTGAATGCAATTTACAGCCTTTGACTTTATTCCAATTGCCTTTTACTTTCGACTCATTCTTTCATTCTATTTATTCAATTGAATAAATATTCTTTCTTGCATTTCAAGTTATATAAAAACATAAAAACAACACTTTATCAACATAAGAGCAATAATGAAAACTAATAACTTTGAAAATATAAACAAAAGCACTATGTCCCGAGATTTACTAGTTGATCTCTCTTGTAATAATCAAACTAGCGTTGTTTACCAAATTTCACAGTAAACACGCCGCTAATCCTTTTTGAATGGCAAAACCAATCCTCTTAAAAACTACATCTAGAGACCTAGGAGATACCACATTACTATGCATGACTCTGCTATGGTTCGTTAGCGGCTAATTTGCTTCAATTTGGTTGCGTGATTTATGGAGTATAGGTAGT
The DNA here is from genome assembly GCA_030408175.1 of Trifolium repens. Lineage (NCBI taxonomy): Eukaryota > Viridiplantae > Streptophyta > Magnoliopsida > Fabales > Fabaceae > Trifolium > Trifolium repens. The sequence goes on along the minus strand of CP125845.1, from coordinate 29,762,785 downwards.
GAGGATGAAGGGAGTTGGTTTGGAAACAATATTAGCAACGTTCTTGGCGATGGTAAAGAGATAGGTTTTTGGAAAGAAAAATGGATAAGAAAGTCTTATTTATGTGCCCTGTTTCCGAATTTATATAACAAATATGGACAGCAAGTAGGATACTGTTTCGGCCATGGGAACTAACGATACTTGGGTGTGGAACTTGTCTTGGACCGCCGATCTCACCAACTTAGAGACCGAAATAGAAGCAGAAATTCTGCTATTGCTGCAATAGGTTCAGCCGAGTAATAACAGCTACGATGGGCACGAACGGAGCCCACACTCAGCTAATTTTTTCTCCGTAAAATCCGCGTATTTGCAGCTGCAAAACAGGTACGCGTTGGATGATATCGCACTACAAAAAATGCGCCATTTAACAGCAGTTATTTTGCGGCGGTTCTGTAAAACCCCCGGAATTTGGTAAGCAAATGTATATTAAGGAACAACTATTTCTTTACACTTAGGGGGTTGTAAACCCCCGTAAAATGGAGTAATATTTGACGCTTTTATTTTTCATTTTTTTTTTTCTTTCATTCTAGCGCTTTTTTTCCCCTCATTTCATAAAAAACAAAAGGAACCCATAGAGAAACCGCAGAAGCTTTCAAGATGGCGCAGAAGCTTCTAGACGGATAGAGAAACCGCTCCGTTTCCATCCCCTCCGTTTCCGCCGCCGTGAAAAAGCTTCTCTCTCCGCCGCTGCTCTGGCTTCGCCGCTTCCCAACATGTAATGTTTCGCCGTTTCTCTCTTCTTCGCTGCTCTCTGATTTTGATATGTTTCGATCTTCTTCGTAATTCCTCAATCAGTTCCTTAATTTCTATTCCTCACCGATTTCAATTTCGATTTCATAACCTAAACGTCTTTTACTTGCACCGTTTCTCACTGATTTCAATTTGACTAATTTCGATTTTGATTCCATCTTCGATTTATTCATCTGTGACATTTTTTTGTAATTATTACACATTGGTAATTGATTATGTTTAGTTGATTTTTTGGTGTGTTTCAAGAGATTGAGATTATTTTATTTCAGGACTTTTTGAATGATTATTAGACATTAGTAATTGACTATGTTGAGTTGATTTTTAGGTGTGTAATTTACTGTGTTGAGTTGGATTTTTTAGATTTAGATTCTTATTTAGATTTAACATGAATGATTAACATTGTGTGCCTGCAATTAGGTTCCATTACTTGGAAGAGCTTATTTGTGCTTATCTTATGACATGATCACTTACACAAGTGTTTTTACATAATTGGAACATCATAACTGCGAGGAAAAAAGTTTTGGAGATAATGGTATCATTATAACAGAGTTCCAGACTCTAGGGAGCTCAACAGTAAAATAGTCAAAGAGGGAGATATGAATGAGGGAATGGAAACAACAAAGCATGTGAGTTCTGATTTTGAATTTGATTTCAAAAGTCCGATCCTTATTCATATTGATACTAGACTCCTGTTATTAATTAAGGAAATTAATAGTGACAATTACTAGACTACCAATCCCAATTGAATATGAAGAAAAGCATGAGATACAAATGTTTGTTTGTTTGGTTCTTTCTTTGTTGTATTGTATGTGTTCCTCCTTGTTAAATTATTAACATGTCTAGTTGTATATGAGGGAAAAGAAAGTGTAGCTTAGGTAGATGATCATAAACTGAAAGTATCTTATTAAATTATTAGGTGATATAATAGGGGATATTACAGGGAAAAGAAAGTCTAGCTTAAGAATATGGTTATTGCATCCACTATCTTATTATTGTGGTTAATCAAATTAGAATCATCTTATGACACTAGCCATTTTCACATTCTATTTGTTAAACAATTATGTTGGAATGGACTTAATGATATTCCCATTGTTCCATCGGCACTATACCAATGCCACACTTGTAGAATCAAGAAATTGGCTGTAAGTTACGTGGTTAAGAAAATCACCCCCTTGCCCCTTTATTATTCCCTCCGATGAACTTTTGTTATAAAGGGTCTATAAATTTTATTCTGCTTCTCCAAACTGTTGTGCATTACTAATTGCTGTTGCTTATTTACATATTGAAATTAAAAGTCCAAATGGAAAACCTGTATGCTCAATATTAGCTGTATAATGAATATTTTGGTTGCACCTTTGGCCTTGTGCTGCTCTCACTGTTTCCTTTTGCTAATCCTCTAGAATTAGATAGGATCTCAACAGTTTTGCTATAATAATGTAATTCTTCGACTTTTCCACTGAAAGATAGTCAAGGAGACGTGTATTATGATCATTGTTTCCTGTACTCCTTGGAGTTTTATATTTATTGACTTCCACATTAATGGCTATTGTCAGCTTGACTTACGGAATGGAGCTAAAAGGTCCCTTGCTGATCCTCCCAAACAAGTCCTTGCTTTAAAATCTGTTGATATAAGTTCAACTAGACCTCATTTGCTCCTTGTTGGCGGGAGGTAAGTATCTTCAGTGATGCTATATGTTATTTAATTCAATTTTCTGTTTCAAACTGACTTTAGGTTTACTTATTCTTGCAGTGATGCCTTTGCACGTCTGTATGATAGAAGGATGCTACCACCTCTAAGCTCCTGTGGGAAAAGAATGCCTCCACCTCCTTGTGTTAATTATTTCTGTCCAATGCATCTTTCTGACCGTGTTAGTCCTTTGCTCTAATAGTCTACTATAATCTGCTATTGAATGAGTATTGTATTATTCACTTAAATCTGTTAAGTATTGGCAAGATAAGATGTTTTCTTCTTGGTCTTACAAAACTCATATCATGTTAACTTTGTGATAAAGCTGGGGGTAGTAGTTTTAACTTTTGTACGCACTCCTGGCCAATGAAGGGAAACAATTGTATCCATTTTTATTTTTTTTTCATACTTTAATATGATTGTAATTACATTCTGCTTGTAAAAACCTGAGAGAAAAGTCTATTAAAGCAATGAAACAGGCAGAGGGAGAGTGTATAAGAGGGATAACATAGCATTATTTCTAGATTACTTTGATCTTATACATTTATTGATATTCTCCTGTATATTCTAACTTGTATTTTTTTTAGTAGGATCTTTGTAGAAGAAATAAAGAAAATCGAAGCAAGTGATAGCTTTGTATTTTGATATCTTCAAAACAATAGATACCAATTTCATGTTATTGAATTAGAATGGGATAGGTTTTCATCATCTTTGTAACTAGATATATAGTAGCATAAGAGTTGTTCTTTTGAGTTTGAGTTTGTAGTTTGTTGTGTGGAGTGTTGGTGGTTATATCTTATGTACCTTCTGCAACTCCATGAATTGAATCATCTTATGACACTAGCCATTTTCACATTCTATTTGTTAAACAATTATGTTGGAAACCAAATGCAGGCTTGCTTAGATTAATGTAACTTTGTGATTTCAATAGCACCATGCAATTCTTAGAGTGATAATGAGCACCAACATATTTGAGTTATAACATGTTTTGTCTTCCTCTCAAACTAACAATTGTGTATGTATGTATGTACATTTATAGGTGTGTACTTTGCTGCAAAAGGGCTGATTATAAATGAGTTTAGTAAAAGAAAAGGTAAAAAAAAATACTATTAATATTGTTCATGGAAATACTATTTCTCAATTTAAGGTATCCATGATATTAAAGAACTCATGGTAATGGAAGAAAATATATCTAATATTTTGGTTTGCAATTGGCATACACAGCCAAGTTATCAGACTTTGGCTTGGCCAAATCTGGTCCTTCCAATGATTGCACTCACGTATCAACACGGGTTGTGGGAACATGCGGTTATGCTGCTCCGGGGTACATAGTCACAGGTATTGTCACCACAAGCATCCTCTTAACCCCTTCTTAAACTTGTTTTGAAAGTGTGGTGAGTGGGACACTAAATTAAATCTTCTGATGCCAATCAAACAGGTCATTTGTATGTGAAAAACTAGGTATACAAATGCTATATTTTGTTTCATAGTCAAATGTTAGTAGTAATTATAGTTAAATGTCACTACACTAATGTTGTGTTTTGGCTCTTTTTATTTTGGGATGCAGTGGCAGATGAGTTGAGGTTAGGTGTAACAACCCGTTTTTCAAAGGCCAGAAAAGACACTATATATATTTTTTTTGTACACAATCAGAGTTACGCATAAAAGATTTTAAATGAGCCGGCATTCAAATATACAAAAGAACTCATTACCATTAGGTGCTTCGACAAGCAAAGTGTATTCCTGAATAATTACAGTCCAAGTCTAAGTATTCAAATACTTACAACAAAACAAGTTAGAATCCTATGCCTAAACCCAAAAAAAGCACGGTGTACAACCCACACCGGCGCATAGTCTAACTAAGCCAAAACTCCAACCACTCACTGAGGCCTGGAACAGCCACCGTCGTCACCACGACCTAACCCATCATCTGGGTGGGATGAGCCCGCAAATGAAAGAAAGGGTCACCACAAAATATATAGTATGTATATATATAACCGGTGCGAAAGATTGTACACATAACAATAATTCCACAAACACAAGAGAAAACTCTTAACCACCAAAGCAATTCTCACCAACGGGTTTATATAAGCAATGCACACATAGCCTATAATGCAACCTCTACAATGCGTGGTACTAACCCTAGCTACCACAATGCATGAGTTCCGGAATCGTAGGTTCAACCCACTAAAGCCACAAGGGCAGGTGATGCCACATAGACGCTATCACCAGGTGAAAATAGCCACACAGATGCTACCAGCCACACAGATGCTGTCAGCCACACAGATGCTGTCACCCCCTCAAAAGTGTAGCCACACAGATGCTAACACCAGGCGAACATAGCCACACAGATGCTATCGCCAACTAAGAAACGCATATACATAGGGCAGTCACACAGACACAGCCCCGACGGAGTCACACAGACACATCCGCCCGTGTAGTCCCAACTGACATACACGTTCCATCCATGCTCATGCAACAATTACATATCACACAGATATATGTAAATCAAACACAACGACATACATACATTTCCAACCATATGTATTCCAACAACCTGTTCATACATACATTCTCATAATCATATGTAAACAGCGTAAGTATTTTAAACACGTTCTCATCACGAGAATACATCAACTAGACATGCCAAACACACAGCAAAGCATTACAGCAGAAATCCAAGCATGTCATAACCAGTTGAAAAGACAGAAATAAAGTGACGCCCTTACCTCGGCAAGCTTCCGTTTACAACACACGCTCAAACAACACAACGCGCTTCCTAAAACAAGCAGCGTAACAATCAATACATTGTTCTCTAACCAATCGTATTGAAACTAAACCAAAAACCCCAAAACCTAAAGGTTCATAAGGAAAAACGACTCTTTCGGATACCATACCAAAATCCACCATATTGATCAATCCCCATTAGTTATTTGTACTATTTTTAGGACCCAAAACAATAGGCCAAAGTCTTAAATAATTTGAAATGCAAAATGGCCGTTTTCTTGCGTTACAAGTTACGCACTTTCCGAGTACCCGAAAAACTCGTTCCCAATCCCCGCCACTTCCATAAATTAATAAAAAGGGACTAGGAAGTTAAAAACCAAGTTTAGAAATCAGAATCCAAAATTTCAACTCCCAGAGCTCGCCCTGGCGAGTTGGTGGCGAGTGAAGGCAGTGAGGACAGATCTAGCTCGCTCTGGAGCTCGCCCTAGCGTGTTGTCATGACCTGTGACACTCGCCCTGGCGTGTAAACACTCGCCCGACGAGTTGCACCTGTCATGACAGCAAAAGACAGCAACTCACACCACCTTTTTCCCCAACCAAACCTAGTTTGATTCTATTAGTTCCCAACACTTTTTCAAGACACAAAAGCAAACCATTTTCATAAGCAAGCAATTCATTTCCGAAAGCTTGTTGGTTGCTTCGAGTGCAAGTTATTTGATTTTTCATTTCCAAAATCAAAACCAAATCCAAGCACAAGTTTTATTACGGGCCTCAACCGTCCGGTAATCATTTTCAAACATGTTTTCAAAGCGAAAAGCAACACCACATGTCACAAGAGTTTTAAACCACTTTGACCCCAAAAACACCACATAAACACTTAGGAAATATTTTCATAAACCCCAAAATATTTTTCATCGGATTTTCTAAAACAAAACCATACAACGCATTTCTCTTTCGCCCAAAGGTTCAAAGACAACGTTTCTTTTCAAAACCTTACAACATAACCTCATGTAATTGATCAATACTTTAAACTTTCAAAACCCTAACTTTTCTCATGAGATTCTCACAAACTCATGGAAAATTGAAATAACAAAGCCTACACATGCTTCTCTAAACCTCATGAACAACTTTCATGAAACAAGAATCAATTCCTAACATTTTCATCTCATGAACATAATCTAAAACTCATAACTCCAAGAGTTTTAACCAACCAAAATGAAAAGGAAAAGAGTCGTTACCTTAAGAAAGTGATTCTCTATAACAATTCCACAAAGCTCCCAAGCTTGAAATGGACACAAATGGTGAGGAATGGAAAATTTAGAGAAGGTTGGAAAGTAAGAATGGAGTCCACGTGAAAGAGAGAAAGAAAAGGAGTGAAGTTTGTGATTTTTCTAAGTCCACAATGTCATGACCTCCTTACTATTACAAAGCCTCTTGATAGCCAATCCACCCTTGGATCAAAGTCAAAAGTCCAAGCTTAAACCCTAGCCATTGGATCAATTTGCTTTATGAGAAATCACAAGATATCATCAACTCATCCATAACAAGTCTCGTATTCAGCTCTCGCGCGTCGCGACGAACGAAACTCACAAAAACAGAAAACCTACGGAAAGAACGTCTACCGTTAAACATTTCCAAAACTTATCGCCGAATCTTTTTCCGCGTCTGTAATTTTCTTCCATACCTTAGAAAATTATTCTCAGAACATATCCTCACTCACGCAGATATATAAAACTCCCATCCGAAACCTCACTTAAAACAGACGCAGTAAAATTTTACAACAACGGGTAAAATCCTACTCGTTTTTCCAAAAACAAGAATAATTCAAAACTCGTTATTCTGAATCCACATCAACCTTCTTATTCACAAAAGAGGATTACAAGACAAAAGTCTGTGTCTTTACAGCGCACGAGCACAAAACAGGCTCAATTACAGCAAAAATTCTATTAACGCGACAATACTCACGAAACCGCTTCACCAAAAACCCTAAAACTTAGCCGACACTAAAGTTCCTTAGGAAAATTGTACAGTGGAATCTTGGGTCTTACATTACTACCCTCCAAAAAGAAGTTTCGTCCTCGAAACTAAAGGTAAGAGTAACAATTCAACCAATCATTACCATCACCAACACAACAAAATCCCTCAGGATTAGGTGCAGCCACACAGATGCTAACACCGGGTGAAGTCACACAGATACTCTCACCAACACACTGGCACAACCGTGCACCAACCGCAACTCTCAACGAGTTCACCACTCAAAAATTAACCTCACAACAGGGGTTCACAACCTCTAGTTCCCAAAGATCCTCGTGCCCTCAAACAAAAATTTCCAAAGTCACCTCTTTCGCCTCCGCGGCATAGCCCACTCCATTAGTTTCACACGAAGTTGTGAGTGGCTACCCTCCAAAAGAAACACCGAAACTTTCTGCGCACCACCAAAGCTAGCAAAGCTAGTCAATTCCATTCAATGCGATTCCCGTCTACCATCAACAATAAATTAAGGACGGCCAGTCCCTCAATTTGTCAATAGACAGTCGACAATCATGTTGGTGGTTTAGACCATCTTTACCCAACTTAAGTGATACTTCATTCAACTTGAGCCCAAGGTCTTCCGAGGCACAATGGTCCAACACTTCCTCCGAGGTTTCTCCTTAACGTTTCCCTCGATCTCTTACGATTACACGTCGAAATCGCAAGACACAACGCTCAAGACACGTAGCTTAAGCTATCATGTTTCCTTTCTTGAAGCACCCATGGAGTATCATCCACTAGTAGTACCGTGCCACTACGGCAAGTACCACCCCAACCATTACATTCCGAGCAAGTTATCTTCTCTTAGGAAGAACTTCACACCTTACCAATATCCACGAGTCCGCAACTCAATGAATACGCCGAAACCACATGCTCACCCACGAATCTCATTCCAAACACGACTTACATAAAACAATCCCAACCTCCAGTTGGTGATTACACTCCTCATAGTCTTGACACTTGCCAAACTATACCATCTACTTCTCTTGGACTCCTCTTATCCAAATCCCCAATTCCCCAGAATCGGTTCCTTATACGTTCACATTACTTCCAAAACGACACTTAGATAAATCTCGCGTGCCTTAAACAAAACGCTTATCCTCGTCGACTACCATCGTCGGCGCACATCCTCTTCACATCGTATTTCCATTCTAATTCTGAACTCTCTCTTGAGTTCCTTTCCTCTTGCAATTAAATCATCTTTTACTCAAAAGAGTTGGTCACTCTGACCATTCTTAATTGCTTCGACATCACCACTCTCGTCGAGGTACCTACCCTCAAAATAACTCTTAGGGTATTCCTCACATTACTATTGTCCAACCATCCTTGTTGACAACATCCGAATCCCTTATACTTACTCAATACCGATTTTCATCATACCACGTCTCTCTTCATTATAATCACTACAATGAACCAAAGCTCTACTAACTTCCATCAGCTTGCCATTAGACAATTTCTTATCCTTCTTATTTCCACATACAACACACGCACCGTCATGACATCTATTCAGGTGGTGCTTTTGAATCCGTACTATACCCGCACAACCATGATTTTCCAACTAGGTGTGAGGCAATTCTTTCCGCCAATCCTCCATTGACATAAGCCACATCATCATGTGCTTTTCTCTTACTCATTCTCAGCGACTCTTTCCAACGACTAACATTCCTTCGCGGCTAACTCATCGATCTACTAGATCCCACACGCTTACCTCAACCCTTAAGGTATCCACTATTCGCATACTCGTTATCAACGACAATAGGTTCACTGACCCTTGACGTGTGACATACGTAATTCCAACTTACCACTACCAGCGCAACATGCTATAACTACTACTAAGTCCTTTACATAGTAGAACATTCAAAACAAAAGCAAAGACAAACAACCAATTCCTAGCAAAACGCACACCAAAACATGTAAGAGTGGGTTGCCCCAACAGAAATCAATGCAGTAAGTGTTACCTGAAATCTGGCAATCCCGCTGTATGGCCTCACCAGTCTGACCGCTCACTCCAGCGCCCATACAGTAGACACGTCCTCTAGCCGCGGGTCGAGTTCCCTGCGTCACATTCGCCGACGACCCGGCCTTCGGGGCTTTGCAATCTCTAGCAAAGTGATCCGGCTTCTGACAATTGAAACAAACGGTTCCTTCCTTTGGTTTCGGAACCCCACACTCATTAGCAAAATGACCCTCTTGTCCACAGTTGTAACAAGTTCGCTTCCATCCACCCTGACTCCCTTGAGTCCCTTGGTTCACAGAGCGAGTTGGTCCTTGATTATCCTGGGAACGGTTATAAGGCTTATTCCCTTGCCTCCCACTATCCTGTCTTGAACCACTTGAACGACTGGGTCCTCCAGCACTAAAACTTCCTTGGCGGTTCACCCGCTTGTTTCTCATATCCTCTATCTCTTGGCACTTCTCTACCAAGACCTGAAATTGTCGAATGCCCAATGGCACCACTGCATCTTGCAGTTCATACCTCAGTCCATCCTGAAACCGACGGCACATATAATTCTCATCTATCCCATCCCTAAAGAAGCGAAAGTAACGGGATAGTGATTCAAATTTCTTGGCATAAGCCTCAACATCCATGCCCCCCTGACGCAACTGAAGGAATTCCTCCCCATACCTTTCCCTAGCAGTCTCGGGGAAGTACTTGGCTAAAAACCTCCTCTTGAAGTTCTCCCAATTTATTTCCTCATAGGCGGCCTCCATAATGAGCCTGGTGTTTCCCCACCAGTATTCAGAACTACCCTGCAACTGATAGGTAGCCAAGGTTACCTTTTCTCCTCTCGGGCAATGAATTGCCCCAAAGATCCTCTCAATCGCCTGGAGCCACAAATCCGCAGTATCAGGACCTCCCTCCCCACTAAACTTAGGAGGAGCCTGATGGTTGAAACTGGTGAGAAGCCTAAATCCAGCAGCAATGATCTCCCTCTCACGCTTTTCCAAATCCCTCTGCGCCTTAGCATGGCTCTGAGCAGTCACAGCCGCTGCCATTGTATGCATGGCATAAGCCATCTGATTCACATCAACCTCTGGTATTACAGGAACTGAATTCGCCCTTCTTGGCGGCATTCTATTTCTGCACAATACCAATTCTGATTAGATTCCTTATCCAAACATTTCTGAGTCTCAACAGGAAATCTCATTCAACGGTTACTAACTCAAAACCCGACATAGAACAAACACTAGAACTGACACTACTCTAGCTATGTTCTAGCTGACTCTGGACTAACGACTCAAGTATACACTTTTCCTTTGAAAATTTAAAGCCGTGCTCTGATACCAATTGTAACAACCCGTTTTTCAAAGGCCAGAAAAGACACTATATTTTTTTTTTTTGTACACAATCAGAGTTACGCATAAAAGATTTTAAATGAGCCGGCATTCAAATATACAAAAGAACTCATTACCATTAGGTGCTTCGACAAGCAAAGTGTATTCCTGAATAATTACAGTCCAAGTCTAAGTATTCAAATACTTACAACAAAACAAGTTAGAATCCTATGCCTAAACCCAAAAAAAGCACGGTGTACAACCCACACCGGCGCATAGTCTAACTAAGCCAAAGCTCCAACCACTCACTGGGGCCTGGAACAGCCACCGTCGTCACCACGACCTAACCCATCATCTGGGTGGGATGAGCCCGCAAATGAAAGAAAGGGTCACCACAAAATATATAGTATGTATATATATAACCGGTGCGAAAGATTGTACACATAACAATAATTCCACAAACACAAGAGAAAGCTCTTAACCACCAAAACAATTCCCACCAACGGGTTTATATAAGCAATGCACACATAACCTATAATGCAACCTCTACAATGCGTGGTACTAACCCTAGCTACCACAATGCATGAGTTCCGGAATCGTAGGTCCAACCCACTAAAGCCACAAGGGCAGGTGATGCCACACAGACGCTATCACCAGGTGAAAATAGCCACACAGATGCTACCAGCCACACAGATGCTGTCAGCCACACAGATGCTGTCACCCCCTCAAAAGTGTAGCCACACAGATGCTAACACCAGGCGAACATAGCCACACAGATGCTATCGCCAACTAAGAAACGCATATACATAGGGCAGTCACACAGACACAGCCCCGGCGGAGTCACACAGACACATCCGCCCGTGTAGTCCCAACTGACATACACGTTCCATCCATGCTCATGCAACAATTACATATCACACAGATATATGTAAATCAAACACAACGACATACATACATTTCCAACCATATGTATTCCAACAACCTGTTCATACATACATTCTCATAATCATATGTAAACAGCGTAAGTATTTTAAACACGTTCTCATCACGAGAATACATCAACTAGACATGCCAAACACACAGCAAAGCATTACAGCAGAAATCCAAGCATGTCATAACCAGTTGAAAAGACAGAAATAAAGTGATGCCCTTACCTCGGCAAGCTTCCGTTTACAACACACGCTCAAACAACACAACGCGCTTCCTAAAACAAGCAGCGTAACAATCAATACATTGTTCTCTAACCAATCGTATTGAAACTAAACCAAAAACCCCAAAACCTAAAGGTTCCTAAGGAAAAACGACTCTTTCGGATACCATACCAAAATCCACCATATTGATCAATCCCCATTAGTTATTTGTACTATTTTTAGGACCAAAAACAATAGGCCAAAGTCTTAAATAATTTGAAATGCAAAATGGCCGTTTTCTTGCGTTACAAGTTACGCACTTTCCGAGTACCCGAAAAACTCGTTCCCAATCCCCGCCACTTCCATAAATTAATAAAAAGGGACTAGGAAGTTAAAAACCAAGTTTAGAAATCAGAATCCAAAATTTCAACTCCCAGAGCTCGCCCTGGCGAGTTGGTGGCGAGTGAAGGCAGTGAGGACAGGTCTAGCTTGCTCTGGAGCTCGCCCTGGCGTGTTGTCATGACCTGTGACACTCGCCCTGGCGTGTAAACACTCGCCCGGCGAGTTGCACCTGTCATGACAGCAAAAGACAGCAACTCACACCACCTTTTTCCCCAACCAAACCTAGTTTGATTCTATTAGTTCCCAACACTTTTTCAAGACATAAAAGCAAACCATTTTCATAAGCAAGCAATTCATTTCCGAAAGCTTGTTGGTTGCTTCGAGTGCAAGTTATTTGATTTTTCATTTCCAAAATCAAAACCAAATCCAAGCACAAGTTTTATTACGGGCCTCAACCGTCCGGTAATCATTTTCAAACATGTTTTCAAAGCGAAAAGCAACACCATATGTCACAAGAGTTTTAAACCACTTTGACCCCAAAAACACCACATAAACACTTAGGAAATATTTTCATAAACCCCAAAATATGTTTCATCGGATTTTCTAAAACAAAACCATACAACGCATTTCCCTTTCGCCCAAAGGTTCAAAGACAACGTTTCTTTTCAAAACCTTACAACATAACCTCATGTAATTGATCAATACTTTAAACTTTCAAAACCCTAACTTTTCTCATGAGATTCTCACAAACTCATGGAAAATTGAAATAACAAAGCCTACACATGCTTTTCTAAACCTCATGAACAACTTTCATGAAACAAGAATCAATTCCTAACATTTTCATCTCATGAACATAATCTAAAACTCATAACTCAAGAGTTTTAACCAACCAAAATGAAAAGGAAAAGAGTGGTTACCTTAAGAAAGTAATTCTCTATAACAATTGCACAAAGCTCCCAAGCTTGAAATGGACACAAATGGTGAGGAATGGAAAATTTAGAGAAGGTTGGAAAGTAAGAATGGAGTCCACGTGAAAGAGAGAAAGAAAAGGAGTGAAGTTTGTGATTTTTCTAAGTCCACAATGTCATGACCTCCTTACTATTACAAAGCCTCTTGATAGCCAATCCACCCTTGGATCAAAGTCAAAAGTCCAAGCTTAAACCCTAGCCATTGGATCAATTTGCTTTATGAGAAATCACAAGATATCATCAACTTATCCATAACAAGTCTCGTATTCAGCTCTCGCGCGTCGCGACGAACGAAACTCACAAAAACAGAAAACCTACGGAAAGAACGTCTACCGTTAAACATTTCCAAAACTTATCGCCGAATCTTTTTCCGCGTCTGTAATTTTCTTCCATACCTTAGAAAATTATTCTTAGAACATATCCTCACTCACGCAGATATATAAAACTCCCATCCGAAACCTCACTTAAAACAGACGCAGCAAAATTTTACAACGGGTAAAATCCTACTCGTTTTTCCAAAAACAAGAATAATTCAAAACTCGTTATTCTGAATCCACATCAACCTTCTTATTCACAAAAGAGGATTACAAGACAAAAGTCTGTGTCTTTACAGCGCACGAGCACAAAACAGGCTCAATTACAGCAAAAATTCTATTAACGCGACAATACTCATGAAACCGCTTCACCAAAAACCCTAAAACTTAGCCGACACTAAAGTTCCTTAGGAAAATTGTACAGTGGAATCTTGGGTCTATGGTATTACGATACCCGCTTCACCGCCGCAAAATAGCTTGTTTTTTTGTAGTGTCGATGGTATTACGATACCAACTTTTAAGGGATGAGTACCTCTTGTACTCCTTATAATTCATTTTTGCTTATAAAAAATATGATTAGTGTTGAAATCAATGTCAAATGGAATTGTTTTAGGCATGGATAAATTCTTTCATATGATTGTGCATGAAGTTAATTAAGGAAAGTGGAAATTGATATTGAAGTTGGCCGAAATAAATGTATGGTGTTACGTGTATGCACCTTGAAAAAAATAAACCTATGGTGGCTCACCTAATGTTTGCAGTTTGCTAATGATCTTTTGTTATCTAGTGAAGCCACAAATATAGTGTTCTACAAGCACTTTGAACTGTGTAGCAGGTTATAGAGTTTGATAAGCCTTGATTTTTTTTATTCTTCGGTCTTTTAGTGACAATTTTTTTATCTTTTGACTACGCTTAAACTTGATTTGCATTGATTTTTCACCTATCCTTAATAAAGGGAGGTCTTCCACTACCAGAAAACAAGTCTTGGACACTAACGCACCATAATATGCATTAGCATTACTCTTTTCTTCACATTACAAGGATATATTCCTAATAATTGAATAAAAAAAAAACTAAAAATTCCTAATAACCCTAATTCTTCTTAGTTTTTTTCTTTCTTCTTGTTCATCCATTAGAGAGGGGTAATTTACGATCTATTTTGATCCAGAATCACCTCTCTTAATTGTTTTATATTTCTTTTTTATTTAAATACGTGATTTTCACATATTTTTAGATATCGTTTTAGTTTTCTTGTTTTTGATTTTTTCCGCCGGTGATGTTTTATTTCCGTTTTAATGCAGAGTTGTTTGATTTCTCGTCTTATTATTGTGTTCTTTTTGATTTAACGTCTTGGTATAGTGTTTGTTTTATTCATATTTGCATATTTGCTTCGATCCAAATCCAATGCAGATTCAATGACTTTAGTTTCGTCAACATTGCAGATCCAAATCTATTTCAGACATTTAAATTTTGTCAAATCAGTTACATGCATTGTCACATTTAATTTGTAGACATTAAGCCATTTTATATTATTATTAACTCAGATGATGTGAGCTTGTTCGCAGATTCATCATTTTTTTTTTAGCGAAATTGAATATATAATAATTTCGATGGATATACTCTACCAATTTGAATGAATAAATATCGTTATCTTTTTAAAGTAAAAATAAAAAGGAATTTTTTTTAGCAAACTATTTAAAAGCTATATTTATCTAATTAAAATACGACTAAAAACCATCCAAATAAGCATGTCATCACTTGGTATTTGGTCAGGGACGGACCTGGACATAAAATATTAGTGGGGCTAAAAAAATTATACATCATTGGAAAAAAAATCATCTTGACCGAATAAATCATATATGAGAATTTTTTGACAAAATAAACCATATATGAGATTACTATTAATAAAACATGTATAATAAAAAAAGAACAATAATAAACCAACAAATTAGAAATTTTTTATTCAACAAAGAAATCAGCAAACTATATAAAAAAAAAAGAAAAACTTATAACTTATTGAATATCTTCCAAATCCTTACCAAAAGATATATTCAAAACAAAAAAAAAATCCTTACAAAAGAAAAAGAAAAAATTATACATGCATATCAGGCATATCACTATTGTTTGCTGTTTTACAAGATCCTACCTTGAATCAAATTATATAGAACCCAAAATTATATCAGCTTATAGTTCATTTTGACAAGTTAATTTAATTAGCTTATAAGTTATTAATTTTTATTTCAATTTTATCCATATTATCTTACTTGAAAAAATTAAATATTAATTAAATATTTTTTTTGTCATTTCATATTTACATGACAGTTCAATTGCTAATTTTACATTTTTATCCAATGTTACAAATTCAATTAGTTATCGACTATTTTATGACAAACAAAGTAACAGATTATCATTCTCAAATTAAACTATA
This sequence comes from Trifolium repens, assembly GCA_030408175.1. Lineage (NCBI taxonomy): Eukaryota > Viridiplantae > Streptophyta > Magnoliopsida > Fabales > Fabaceae > Trifolium > Trifolium repens. The sequence continues at coordinate 29,747,093 of CP125845.1, read as the reverse complement.
TTACTTAAAATAATACTTTATATATAGCAAAAGACTTGAAATCATAAATATTAATAGACTACGAACTATTATTTGCACTAATCCTTAAACCAATATGTGTACCAGGAGACTTATAGTTATCAATAATAAACTTAGACTAATATTTATATTATTATTATTTTTAAAAAATGTATTTTAGGTTGGGCTAGTGTGGCTATATTATGAATGAGCTCGAAGAAAAATGTTGGATTTAAATAATATGAATTAGCTCGAAGAGTATTTTTTAACTACTCATTTTATACTAATACTAGTATAGAATATGAAACATCTAGTTAGATTCTATTTTATTTAGAATATATTCTAATATGTCTTTTGAAGTTGTGTTAGAGTATTTATGCGGGTGATAAATCTCTGTGGAGTGATATCACTGATGTGCTTCGATGTAAACACCAAGGAAATCTTTGGTGAATTGTGTTATTACTGACATGCAATGTATACATAGCGGAACATTGGGGGTGCATGAAGGATTTTTATGTGCTCAAAGTTTGAGTTTTACTGTACATTGGGGGTGCATGAAGGATTTTTATGTGCTCAAAGTTTGAGTTTTACTGTATTAGAGTTTAATGAGGACTCTTTGATTGTGGCAAACTTGCTTAGTATAGGTGAGAAGGCTAGTCCGACTAGACTACCTAGTTTAGTGAAGAAGATTTGTCGATTATTGCAAATGCATTGAGAAGTGAAGATCCAACATTCTTATCGTGAAGCAAAAAATTGTATGGATGATTTACCTAATATTGACTGTAATATATGAATATCAATTTGATGTTTTATGAGCCTTGTTCTATTCAAATTAGTAATTTGTTAATTGTTGATCAGTTGTAGGTCTCTCTCCCTTGATTAGTTAGTGTATGTAGTTTCCTTTTTTGGGCATCTGGCCCTCTGTGTTTCATTCAAAATATTGGTCATGGAGGATGAGGGAAGGGTGAGGGGAGTAAAACAATCACATTGTTAAATGGTTTACACCTTAAATAACAAACAACTTATTTTTAAAAATTCAGAGGGCACATAAGACATAATGGAGGATGCGAAAATAAATTTTCTTCACAAATTACATAACCCAAGCCCAAATAAAGAAAATGCATTGCAAATAGACAAAGAAATCGAGCCCAACATACATCTTCAAAATTTTAGGCCATTTTTTCCCGACAAGCCATTTTGCCACTCTATGTTTTTTCTCGTGTGCCCTACGATTTTACTAAAATATCTCTGTCCGCTACTTAATTATTCATTTTTATAACATTCACTACTTAAACAGCGGAATGGTAAAATGGAAAACGCATAGAGCTCACGAGTAACCTGTAGCTGTAGGGTAGAAAAATAATTTTCTTTTTTCCCACCACATGTACTTCTTCAAATTTGTACGCTGGTCAAAGGGTTTGTATCGATACAAACCATAATTTGTATCGATACATGTCTGTTAAGTTTTGCCTAAATTTGCTCAATTCTATTTTCTCTATAAATAGCAATGTGCTTTGTTATTGTAAAAGAGAGAAAACCTGTGAGAAAGTGAAATAGCTTTGATAAACTCTTTGGGATTCAAATTGGGTGAATAATTTGGATCAAAGGGTTATTCTTCACAAGATCATCATCTTCCATCAAATTGCAATTCATTGAAGAGTGAGTATGGGATCATTCGGATAAAGGTTGTACATTTGATCGATAACGTTCGATACGGCTTGCGGTGAATCAGAGGCGTGATCGAGTTGATTTGTGAAGAAGGTTTGGGTTTTCTTGAGGATTCAAGATTGTGCGATATCTTGAATGATCAACAACGAAGAAGCGAGATACTCAGCTGGACGATCGGTGCGAGGATTTGCGCACGGTTAGGATCGTTGGAATCAGAGGGAGAAGCTTCATTACTTGTTGAGGTTATTACGCATAGTTTGCATTAGATTCGATATAGGGTTATTGGAGTCTTTGTAAATTGTGCACTATATTTTAATCGTTTTTAATCAATAAACGCTCAAATAACCCGTTTGGTTATTTGGGGGGAGACGTACCCGGCCGACCGCGAGGACGACACGAAAGCCGTTGGGAACTCCCTAATCAATCGTTTGTGTCTTTCTTCCTTAATCTTTTACTTTACGCAATTGCTTTAATTTTTGATTCAATTGAATTTTTGTGTTCGTACGTGTGCACCAAAATTCAATTGACATATATCTTGATTGTGATTGGATTAGCTCTATATTCTCGTAACTTGCTTGGACTGTGTTATTGGATCGTTTAATTCGAATATTTTGCACACGATCGTTTCTTGTTCTTTAATCATCACACGTTCAAGGCTATACTACTTTTTTAGTGATCAATCGGGTGCAAAGAGACTACCGATCCGGTGGTGCTTCCGCGCGTACCTTTTAAACTAAATTTTTTAAAATCAACATTGTTTAAAAGGGCCACTTATTCAACCCCCCCCCCCCCCCCCCCCCCCCCCCCCCCTCCTTCTAAGTGGTAGCCAAGTAGTCTAACATCTGAGACAAAGTCTGATGTAGAGTCGAAATAACCCTTTTTTAAGATCTTATGTAATAAGGACTTTGCATCAATAATAATAAAATTTCTTGCTTCATATTAATTATTTTATTTGCATGTTTTATATAATCTTCTTAAATATGTCAGAACACCAGTTACCAAGGATGCTTCATATAGTATTGGTGCTCCGTTCATAAACAAGCTATAATACTGATATAGCAGAGCCTTGAGTAAACAGGAATACTGAAGTGGGGGAACCTTAGGTTTTCAAAAATATATATAAGTTGAAAAAGATGTTCTTCAACATCTTACACTAGGTTCAGAGGCCACAAGAGTATCAGACATATTCAAAGAGTATAATTTGTAATTTGTGAAAACAAAATGAAAATAACACACATTCAAACACACAATCAATATAACATGGATAATCAGAAGTTAATTAATCAAAAGGAATTATCCAAAGTTACATATCAAAACATAAACAAATAATTGTGCTCAAACAAGAAAGTTAAGGTTTTGGCAGGCGACGAGCAAGTTCTTGTAGAAACACCATCATCTCATCAATCTTTTTATTAGTAGCTTCACCAGATGCATTCTTATCAGCTTTCATATCTGAGATCTCAGTCTTCATATCTGCCTTAATCTCAGAGATCTCATTTTTCATCTCAGTCTTCATCTCATCTAAAGCTACTTGAACAGCTGGAGGAATAGCAGATGAAGGAGATCCAGGGTCTCGGATGGTTCTAACTGGAGAGCTTGAAGGAGTAGAGTCAACAACAACATCTTTACCTTTATCAGAAGCTGGCTCAATTGTCTCTTGATCAACCATAATGGTGTCCTCATCATGTTGTGGACCCATTTCTTGAGCTTCAGCTAGCTTCTGAAGTTCAACTTCTGCAATCCTAGCAGCCCTTTCTACTAGAACCTTCATAGCTTCATGATCAGCTAGCCTCTTAATCTCAGCTTCAGAAGCTCTTCTAGCAAGCTCTGCTTCTTCTTCAGCTAACCTCTTAGCTTCCTCAAATGCTTTCCTTATATTCTCTTGAACAACAACCAGCATTTCCTCTTGTAGTGCACGCTCTTCTTCATGATTGTAGTTTGTGATTCTTGGTGCACTAGAGTGTTCTGCATACTCCACCACTCTGTTTACAATCTCCATCCCTCTTCCCTTGATTTTGTTTTGCACATAACCTACTAGCAATTTCAGAGATTCTCTGAATTTCTCCTCCAATTCTCTTGCTTCAGCCTCAACATCAGAAGGAAAAACAAACGCTTCTTCCTCCATGCTTTTAAGTCTCTTAAGACTTATATTAATAGCAATATTTAAAAGCTCAAGGTTGGGTTCAGAGGCTGGGTTAAAGAAAGGTTGAGCTCTGTTGAAGGGTATTGTAGGTTATGGCTTCTTTCTTTTGAGGGGTTTTATTTTGATGTTACTGATATTGATTTTGGGATATGGAGAGAGTGATTCAGGTGAATCATCAATGTCTACAGACTGCATGATGATGTTCTCCATGAGAGGTAGCATTTGGTCAGATGTAATGATAATTTCATCTAGAGTTAATGGTTTATAAGCAGGACCAAAAGTGAGAGGTGATGATGGGGGTGATTTGTTTTGGTTTAGGTTTTAATCCCTTTTTCAGTAGTGTTCTGATAGGTTCTTGGCTAGAATCAGATAGTGTTCCTTCAGAAGATGAGGATGATGAATCTGATGAGGATGATGATGATGAAATATGAACTGTTTGAGTTGGTGGATCAGGTAAAATCATAGCTATAGGTTTTGTAAAATCTATGGTTGAGGTAGGAGGAGGTAAATTTTGAGCTTCATAATTGCTATTAGTATTAGGCTCAGAGACTTTACCTTGGATAGTACTAGCAGCCTTCTTTGAGGGTCTGGGAGCAACAATCTTTATCCTCTTAGTAGCTCTAGCTGGCATAGTCTTTTCTCCTTCTTCAGAGGATGAAGGTCTTTCATTTCGCTTCTTAGATCTCCTCTCCTTCTCAACATGATTAACCTTTTCCTTCTCAGCACCAATTACCTCTTGTCTTTCAGAGGTACCAACATTCTCTTCAGCAGCTCTTACATTTTCAGGATTGTCAACCATATTATCAATGCTGTCATTCTCCTCATTTTCACCCTGCTCTACGTTCTCATTCTCCGCATCTTCTTCTTCAGCAGGTTCTTCAAACACAACTGGTTTCTTCTTTGATCTAGGTCTTTCCTTAGGATTATTGAAAATATCCCAATCTGGGACTGCAACTACCATTCTTCTATCAACTTTCTCTCCAGTTTCTTTTCTAACCATTGCCAAAAAGTTGTTAATGACCTCCTCATTATCATGTTCTGAAATTGTTGGGAATCCATCACACCAGAAATACTTCTCCCAGATCTTCTTGAGAGGATGTTCTGGTTTCTTCAATTCACTTGGTTTGATTAGCTTCATGTGCACCAGAGTTTTGCCATCAAACTTAGCAGTACAAAAGACTCTTAGTTTCTCTTTGGCTTTCAGAACCTCTATCAGCTTTGACTGTCTAATGAGTTCTGAGATCAATCTTGGGTGATGAATCACAACGTTTGCTTTGTGGTGACTCTCAGTAATACAATGGCAGAGGTGTTCAAATAGAATGTCAGCCAAGTTGATCTTCACTCTCTGATGCATGAACCACAAGAAGTGCCTATAAGGCCAAGAAATAGTATCCGTTCCTCATTCTCTTGTGACTATTGAGGCAAGGAACACTTTAAAATCTATATTGTATTCTTTCTTCATGTATTTTGTTCTTCCAAACTCAGAGTCTCTTGTATTAGCAGGAAAGAGATCCTCTTTGATAGAGTCAACATACTTACTACTACCTTTGTACAAGTTTACCTTTTCACCCTCATTGTCCAAACCAAGTACCTTTGCTATGTGCTCTTGAGTGATTAGAACATCAATTCCAACTAGGTTAGACCTAATTTCTTTCCCTTTGAAAGGTCTTAGTCCAATCTGAACTCTAGTTTTTCCTTTTAGAGAGTTATCTTTTTCAACCATCTTTCTGACTTCTTCCTCAGCGTCAAACTTATCAAACACATATGCCTTATTCGAGAAATTTTTGACGATGTCGTAGTATACGAACCCATTCAGCATCTCAAAATAATTTTTCCATTGTTGATCATAAAATAGGTCCTGTATATCAACGTCATTTACTTTAGCTTTCAAAATCCACAAATTTCTCTGTAAGGAATTCCATTCCTTCTCTTCCACAGTCATTCATGTTAGGAGGTTCAATTAGTGAAGCTTGAGAGTTTAAGTTGATTACTGGTGGTAATTGAGGATTGAAAGGTTTCTGCACCACTTTGCGAGTAGGACTAGCAGCCATTGTGAAGAATTTTTGTTGATTGATGAAGAGATTGAGATTTTGAGTTTTAGGGTTTGTGTAGGTTGTGATTGTGTAAAATTTGTGCTAAGTGTTTGAAGTGACTATATATAGCAAGTAATAGACATACACAGAGAAAAACAAACCAAAAGGAGGGAGCGCGAACAGTTTAAAATTAAATTTAAATTGAATTAACTGTAAATTCATCATTAACTGTTCTCTAACCAATCAGAAACTAGACACGTGCAAGAGAGAAGTTAACAAAACTGACACGCGTAAGGACAACTGTTGTACACTTACTAGTACAAAACGTTTCACTTTCGCTTAGTTCAGAGCCGAACTCATTAGTATCTTACACCTCATCAGAACCTGTTACTCTTCAGAACTCACCACTCTTAGAGTTTCTAATCAGAGACTCTGAGCGTTAGAGATTTTGAGGACGTTTCAGACTCTGACTCTATTTTACATCTCAGAGCTAGTTTTCTTCAGAGATAAAATGCATGTTCAAATTCTTTTTAATAAAATCAAAACGTTCAATAGCTAAAGGTTTAGTAAATATATCAGTCCATTGATGTTCAGTATCAATGAATTGAATATCTATTGTACCCTTTTGAACATAATCTCTTATAAAATGATGTTTTATTTCAATATATTTAGCTCTGGAATGTAAAATTGGATTCTTAGATAAATGAATGGCAGCAGTATTATCACAATAAAGTGGAATACTACTTTCAGTTATGTTATATTAATCCTCTAACTGATATGTCATCCAGAGAAGCTGTGTGCAACATTTTGCTGCTGAGATGTATTCTGCTTCTGCTGTAGACAAAGCAATAGTTGTTTGTCTCTTGCTAGCCTAAGATATGAGATTCTCACCAATAAATTGGCAATTTCCACTAGTGGACTTTTTCTCAATCTTGTCCCCAGCATAGTCAGCATCACAGAATCCAACTAGCTTACTATCTAAGGATTTTTTATAAAGTAACCCTAGATTAGTTGTTCCTTTCAGATATCTAAATATCCTCTTAACAACAGTTAAGTGAGGTTCTCTAGGATCTGACTGAAATCTTGCACACAATCATACACTGTATAAAATATCTGGTCTAGAAGCTGTCAGATAGAGTAAGGAACCAATCATACCTCTATATAGCTTCCGATCCACTTTGCTTCCAATTTCATCCTTGCTTAAGCTGCTTGTAGGATGCATGGGTGTTGTCATTATCTTACACTCTTCAAGATTAAACTTCTTCAAAAGCTCTTTTGTATACTTGCTTTGGTGAATGTATGTTCCATCTTCTCCTTGGTTGATTTGAATCCCAAGAAAGAATTTAAGCTCACCCATCATGCTTATTTCAAATTCATCCTGCATAAGCTTGGAGAAATTCTTGCACAGAGAAGCATTAGTAGAACCAAATATTATATCATCAACATAAATTTGAATAATTAAGATGTCTTTCTTAGTGGTCTTTCTGAAGAGTGTGTTGTCAACTTGTCCTTTTTGAAAACCATTTTCTAAAAGAAAATTACTCAGTCTTTCATACCAAGCTCTTGGAGCTTGTTTAAGACCATAGAGTGATTTCTTAAGTTTATAAACATATTCAGGGTTTTTTAAATCCTCAAAACCTGGAGGTTGTTTGACATACACTTCTTCAGAGATAACACCATTCATAAAGGCACTCTTAACATCCATTTGATATAAGGTTATCCCATTATTTACGGCATAAGATAGCAATAACCTGATTGCTTCCAGCTAGCTACTGGAGCACTTGTTTCAGTGAAGTCAATGCCTTCTTGCTGACTGTAGCCTTGTGCCACAAGTCTAGCTTTGTTTCTGACAACTTCACCTTGTTCATTGAGTTTATTTCTGAATACCCACTTGGTTCCAATAATGTTCTTATGTGTTGGTTTTGGCACTAGATCCCACACATCATTTCTTTGGAATTGGTTAAGCTCATCTTGCATTGCTACAATCCATCCATCATCAGTTAAAGCTTCATCAACATTCTTGGGTTCAATCATAGATATAAGTCCTAAAAGTGAGTCATTTTGTTGATAAGTTGATCTTGTTTTTCTTGGATTCTCTTTGTTTCCAAGAATAAGATCTTCTGGATGTGATGACTTGTATTTGAATTTTCTTTTTGGAGCTTCATCAGTTTCAGCATTTCCTTGTGTTTCATCTTCTGAGATGTCATCATGTTCTTCAGAGGCTTCTATGGGAGTTGCTTCTTCTGAGGCTACTTCCATTTGAGCTTCTGAAGCTTCATTAGCATCTGATGTTGTCTCATGTTCTGGATAGTTGTATTGATATGGCACACCTGCATAACTATCATCTTGCTATGACATTTTACTGTCAAGCTCTTTGTCATCAAATCTTACATGTATAGATTCTTCCACTGTGTTAGTTTCAGAATTATACACTCTGTATGCCTTTGAGCGTTCAGAGTAACCTATAAAGATTCCCTTACAAGCTTTGGCATCAAATTTCTTTCTATAGACCTTGTTGTTCAGAATGTAGCAGGTACATCCAAACTGATGAAAGTAAGAAATATTGGGTTTTCTTCCTTTAAAGAGTTCATATGTTGTCTTTTTCAATATAGGTCTGATATATATCCTATTTTGAAGATAGCAGGTTGTATTCACAGCTTCTGCCCAAAAACACTTAGCAAGTTTAGTCTCATGCATCATGGTTCTTGCCATCTCTTGTAAAGACCTATTCTTTCTCTCTACAACACCATTTTGTTGTGGTGTTCTAGGAGCAGAGAATTCATGGATAATTCCATGGTCTTCACAAAAAGTTGCAAATGGTTCATTTTCAAATTCACCACCATGATCACTTCTGATCCTAAGGATCTTGAGATCTTTCTCACTTTGTATTTGAGTGCAAAAGATGTTAAATACTACTATATGCATCATCTTTCATACGTAAGAATTTTACCCAAGTCCATCTACTGAAGTCATCAACTATGACAAGTCCATATTTCTTCCCATTGATTGAGGCTGTGCTAACAGGTCCAAACAGATCAATGTGAAGCAATTTTAAAAGTCTTGTGGTAGATACAATGTTTTTAGGTTTAAAGGAAGTTTTAGAAATCTTCCCAATCTGACAAGGACCACACAGAGCATCTGAGTGATAGTTGATGCTAGGTAGGCCTTTAACCAAGTTTAGTTTGCTAAGCTTAGAGATTAATCTCCAGTTAGCATGACCTAAGCGTTGGTGCCAAACCCATTTCTCATCACTTAGAGATAAAAGACACATGGTCTTTTGCTCTGCTAGTTCTGACAGATTAACCTTATATACATTGCCTTTCCTCAAGCCTTTGAATACTACAGACTTATCAACGTCTTTAGTTACAATACATGTATTCTTATCAAACATCACTACATATCCACTGTCACAAAATTGACTTATGCTAAGTAGATTATGTTTAAGGCCATCAACAAGCCAAACATTATTTATTGACAAAGAAGAATTACCAATTGTACCTGTCCCAATGATCTTGCCTTTTTGTTTGCCTCCAAACCCCACAGTACCTCCCTCTTTTAGAGTCAGGGTTTGGAACATATGCCTTTCTCCTATCATATATCGTGAGCAACCACTATCCAGGTACCATGATTGCTGCTTTTGCCTTCCTTGAGTGTAGATCTGAAGCAAAGACAATCTCAAACTTTGGTACCCATATTTTCATGGGTCCTTTATGGTTAGTTTTCATCTCCTTAGGCTTTCTTCGCTTATAAGGCTTATCACAAGTTCTAGAGCAGTCAGAGCCATTTGAAAAAGTTTTTGGCTTTGATTGATTCTTGAACTTTCCTCTGGAATATATTAGTGTCTTAGAGACTGAGCTAGATTTTGAAGTATTGATGACAGGAATTTCTACGGTATTTTTAGTATTATTATTAGTAGTAAAATGACCAAGACATGCCCAAATACGAAGGAAAACCTACAAAAGCAAGAAAAAGCATCAAGACAGAGTCCAAGATGCAAAAAGACAAGAAAAAGCCCAAAAAGTGAAGAAAATCAGCATTCCATCGCAGCACGATGGCTCCCATCGTGCCACGATGGGAACTGCTTGTTCGCCAAGAAATCAGAAGAAATAAATCTTGAGAAAATCTTCTCATCGCAGCACGATGCATCATATCGCAGCACGATGGAGTAAATTGGCGCCCAAGCTGATGAAATGCACAAGATCAGTTATAAAATTAAACAGAATCTTCACATCGCAGCACGATGGCTTCATCGTGGTGCGATGCCTTGCTGAGGCCCATTACGAAAACTATAAATAGAGCCTCCCTTTCATTTTTTTATTCATTCAGAAATAGTAGAACACTCTCTACTATAAGGAGAGGTTCAGAGGAGCTCTATTGGGCATAGTTTTCTCCCCTTACGGGAAAACTAACTCAGCAAGGTATGATTTCTTTAGGCTTTTGTATTTAGGTTATGATTTATTGTAATTTAAATGTGTAGTCTTTATTATTTATGTCTTAGGTTGTGGTGGAGAAGATGAACTCCCCTATGAATATTTGGAGTCTGTGATTGAGTCTAAGATATAATAAATGATATTTATTAATTATGTTTGTTATTTACTTTCGTGCACTTTAATAACGTATTCTCGTAATCTGGCCGGATAAGCGGGAGCGCCCATAGAATTAATATCAGGTTTTGACTTGGTATAGTCCGGAACTCGTAGTAAATAATGCTAGGTGTATAGAGAGGGTAACATCCTGAACTAGTCGTGAACTGAGCGGTTAGAGGAGGAATCATGCACTAGGTGTGATCTGAGCACTTAGAAGAAGAACAGCCCGATAGTAGGACCTAGAGGTTAATTGGTGAAGGTTATAATGCGTGTTTATAAACAACTCACTTAGTAATTATGGTATGTGACACATCGAGGTTAGGCTCTCGTAGGTACCTTAGTTGTTAACGTAGGGAAACTTTAATAGACATAGAATAATAGTAAGGTATTACTACAACAAGGATAATTCACTGCCGAACATAATCTAAGTAACTATGTTATACACCGGTCATGCCAAATATGAAGAAGGGAGGGAGTCCAACCACCATACATTCTGTTATTTATATTTCTGCAAAGCATTACACTTATTTTATAAAAACATTTTCAAAAACCAAAGCGAATGCAAACTATCACAAACTTAAATAACGCTAGTAAAGCTGCGGCACGATCCCTGTGGATACGAACTCATTCTAGACACCTAGAGTGTGAATTATTACTCGACGACAGACTGGTGCACTTGCCAGACCGTAGTCAAGTTTTTGGCGCCGTTGCCGGGGATTGTGTTTACAAAGCCTTACTAGATTTATTTAAGTTTGTCAAAAAAAATTCAAAAATACAAAAAAATTAAAAAATCAAAAAAATCTTGTTGATGATTGTGGATTTTGATCTGTGAAAGTTCTGGCTAAGGATAAGTCTTGGTATTTAAGCGATCCATTGTGATCCACCTCACTTACCTGGGAATTTTCATAGTGACAAAGACACATGAGACAAACCAAAAATAGTTCCACAAAAAAATATTTATCCAGTGCTACTGAGGTATTTGTTTAAAGTGCATGCAGACAGGTACTCAAGAGCTAAGGATTACAAGGGCTGGCAACAGCAAAAGTTAAAGACAGCATTCTCACAGGAAAACTCTCAAAATGATGAGAGATGGAGCAAATTGAGAAAGAGGAGCTGCAACAAAAAGTCAATGTTCAGGAGGATCATTTGACTAAAGCTTCCACGGGAAGCAAGAGAAGAAAAAGGTTGTCACAGGAATGGTTCGGAGACACGAGAACCATTGGAAAGATGACGAGAGAATAGAGAGAGGCCATCAGGGATAAACAACTGCGGTCAGGTGAATCAATCTGCAAAATCATCTCAGAAGAATAGATTCTTCCTCAGGAGAAAAAGCGCAAAACAGAAAGACATGCACGAATATAAGTTTGGGGTGAAATAACCATGCTCTATGAAACTGCACCCGGAAAATAAGTCGTCAACAAGGATAGTTGAGGGCATGGTGAAACAGACCTGGTCCGACCAGAAGATTGCAAGAATTTAAGGAAGATGGCCAATGCTTCAAGCTGGAACAAAGGAGCACAAGAGGGAAACATGCGAACCTATCCTCTGTAATGGAGGAAATGCCTCAAGCTAATGATAGGCTAAACAAGCGCTGCTTGGGAGGCAACCCAAGGATAAGTATTTAATTTCAGTAATTTCAATTCAGTTTTTCAGTTCAATAAAGTATGCCAAGAATTCCGCATGTCATCTTCATCTATTTTAACCCCTTATTCAAACTTACAAAAAAATTAAATAACTGTTTACAGTTTATTATCTAGTGCATGATAAACTGTTATAGGTAAGATTGCGGCGAAGTAAGTTATAAATTCTGATGAGCCGAATTTCACGCCTTCATACAGAAACCAAAGGTGATTGCTCCGAAGTGCGAAGTTCGGGAGACAGAGAGACGAGTGATGAAGCTGGTGTCTGTAGGACAAGTGTTCAACTTTCAGATACCTAAGCCATGTGAGGATTTGAGCCAAATATTTCCAAACGGTATTACCACTTTCTTTCGAATTACTATGAGAGTACCGTGCACTTGTTTATTTTCTAGAACTTGCTCTAATTCTCTGCTGACTAGTTGATTTGATATTATATGCATTGAGGCAATTGTTTGTTATAACCCAGAGCCTTTTCAAGCCACCCTTTATATATTATTATCCTTTGCTAGCCAAATTTGAGCCGTAAAAATAAAATTATCCCTTTTGTTTCGGTGACAAACCACGGTACAAGCCTATAGACCAGAAAAACAATGATTTACCCTCTTTGGAGTTAGGTAATAGTTCTCAAAGTCTTGGCAACAAAATAAGTTTGGGGTTGCTCATGGAACTAGCAACGACTAAGTTTGGGGTGGGTATACGGAGAACTATCACTACAAAAAAAGAAAAATAAATGAAAATGAGACGGGAAAACATCAAAAAAATTCCCTAAAAAAATAGTCTCTTCAAAAAAAAAAAATTAAAAAGCCAAAAGGCAAAAGAAAAAGCCAAAAGGCAAAAGAAAGAGCCAAAGGGCAAAAACAGTGATAGAAAACAACCACACAAAGACACATCCGGTTCTTCTTTTCCGATACCAACACAAAAAGGCACCCTAAGGAACAAAGGTTGCGTACACAAAAAAGGAACAACAAAGTAGAACTTAACTCCAATGTTTAGCCTACTATTCCCAAAAATGTCCTACCTTGACCTAAGCCACGTTATAACCCTGAAAAGACCTCCAAAAATGCATGTATATTGAATTTTGACTGGTTGCTTAGAATTCTTGCAAGCCTATGGTAAAATGGCAGGATGCACGATGATTGAGAGATAACCTTTTCAATTATGAGCAAAAAACACAAATGTGTGAGAGAGAGAGAGTGAGAAAAAGTTGAACATGGACTCTTGCAGACATTTGTCCGATTTGCTACTATCGACGTCTCCTGAGCCTAGCAGGACCGAGCATGATCGCTGTGGTAAGAAATCAGCGGTACCATTGCTGAAATATTAAGCAATGTTGTGAAATTCCTATCATCTTTATTTATCTCTTATTTCTCTAACGATCTTGTCTGACAGCATGTTACTTGAGGACAAGCAACAGTTTAAGTTTGGGGTTGTGATGACAGGAATTTCTACGTCATTTTTAGTATTATTATTAGTAGTAAAATGACCAAGACAGGCCCAAATACGAAGGAAAACCTACAAAAGCAAGAAAAAGCATCAAGACAGAGTCCAAGATGCAAAAAGACAAGAAAAAGCCCAAAAAGTGAAGAAAATCAGCATTCCATCGCAGCACGATGGCTCCCATCGTGCCACGATGGGAACTGCTTGTTCGCCAAGAAATCAGAAGAAATAAATCTTTAGAAAATCTTCCATCGCAGCACGATGTGTGCTATCGCAGCACGATGGAGTAACTTGGCGCCCAAGCTGATGAAATGCACAGGATCAGTTATAAAATTGAACTGAATCTTCACATCGCAGCACGATGGCCTCATCGTACTGGGATTCCTTGCTGAGGCCCATTACGAAAACTATAAATAGAGCCTCCCTTTCATTGTTTTATTCATTCAGAAATAGTAGAACACTCTCTACTATAAGGAGAGGTTCAGAGGAGCTCTATTGGGCATAGTTTTCTCCCCTTACGGGAAAACTAACTCAGCAAGGTATGATTTCTTTAGGCTTTTGTATTTAGGTTATGATTTATTGTAATTTAAATGTGTAGTCTTTATTATTTATGTCTTAGGTTGTGGTGGAGAAGATGAACTCCCCTATGAATATTTGGAGTCTGTGATTGAGTCTAAGATATAATAAATGATATTTATTAATTATGTTTGTTATTTACTTTCGTGCACTTTAATAACGTATTCTCGTAATCTGGCCGGATAAGCGGGAGCGCCCATAGAATTAATATCAGGTTTTGACTTGGTATAGTCCGGAACTCGTAGTAAATAATGCTAGGTGTATAGAGAGGGTAACATCCTGAACTAGTCGTGAATTGAGCAGTTAGAGGAGGAATCATGCACTAGGTGTGATCTGAGCACTTAGAAGATGAACAGCCCGATACTAGGACCTAGAGGTTAATTGGTGAAGGTTATAATGCGTGTTTATAAACAACTCACTTAGTAATTAAGGTATGTGACACATCGAGGTTAGGCTCTCGTAGGTACCTTAGTTGTTAACGTAGGGAAACTTTAATAGACATAGATAAATAGTAAGGTATTACTACAACAAGGATAATTCACTGCCGAACATAATCTAAGTAACTATGTTATACACCGGTCATGCCAAATATGAAGAAGGGAGGGAGTCCAACCACCATACCTAGTCTATATATTTCTTGAATCTATTATTTATAAATTATGTTATTTATATTTCTGCAAAGCATTACGCTTATTTTATAAAAACCTTTTCAAAAACCAAAGCGATTGCAAACTATCACAAACTTAAATAACGCTAGTAAAGCTGCGGCACGATCCCTGTGGATACGAACTCATTCTAGACACCTAGAGTGTGAATTATTACTCGACGACACACTGGTGCACTTGCCAGACCGTAGTCAGGTCCCTATAACACGTGTGTTTAAAACTCTGATTGGTGATGTTGATCCTCCTAAAAGATATCAAAAGAATCTTTCTTATGCAGAAATTCAATCTTTAAGAGGATTACAACCCACATCTAATCAATCAAAATTTCAAACAAAACCACCAGTACCTCAAAATAAACCATCAGAATCGCACACTAATACATTATGTACTGTTACAGCAACAGGTGATGAATCTAATATTCACAAGGTGAATGATGATGAAGATTCTGAAGCAACCCCTCCACCTCACACTCCATCTCCACGAAAAATAACCTCTCCTGAGAAATCCATTTTCTATATTAGCCCAAATACTTTAAAACTGGAAGCTCAACCAGAAACTGATCAATCCAAACCTGCATCACCACTCCCATCAGTTACTAAAACTCCATCAGAAAATCAACTCACACCAGAACCTGAACCACAACCTAAACAACAACCAAACCCTAAACAAAACTCTCCCATTATTATTCATAGACCTGATCCTACAGATGAATCTCATCATGTTGCTATGGATAATACCCTCTTTTTAAACCAACCACACAACCAACACCTCCAAGAAATTTCTAGAACCTTGGAGTTAGAACAAGCTGACAAATCACCTTCCCATTCTTCTGCTTTCAATAACATCATGAATGATTATTTTCATGAGTGCATCTATGTCCCTCCTCACCTACCTGCCAAAATCCTAAACCAACCCATTCACACCACTCAAGATGACGTTGAACTTTTACTGCAAGCTGTTAACAAAAATATTAGGAGGCTTAACATTGCTATTCCTAAAATGTCTCTTGAATCTGCTCACATTGATCAAGAATGTGATATTATGCAAAGTGGTCTTCATGAAATGATTGAAGCTGTCAGAGCAGCTTATAAGAAGGATCTTGAGTTTAGGAAGGAACTGGCAAGATTAGAAGCTGAGAGGCTAGAAAAAGAGAAGAAAGAAGCTGAAGAGCGTGAAAGGAAGAGATTGGAAGATGAGAGGATTGAAAAGGAAAAGAAAGAGGCCGAAGAAATAGAGCAAGCAAGACTAGCAGAGGAAGCTAGAATAGCTGCTGAACAGGCTAGGCTAGCAGATTTTGCTCGGAATGCTCCATAATTTGCTATTCTTATGAGAGAAGATCAGGAAAATCTCAAGAGGACAGTCTCTGATCACTCTACTATGTTGGCCAAGATTTTTTCTACTCTTCAGAGCATTGATGCAAGACTACCTCCTCCTCCTCAACCTTAGGATTCTATGCACTTTTATATAATTGTTTTGTAATTTCCTGTTTTTCTGTTCTGACTTTGTTTGGTGAATTATCTTTGATTAATCTTAATGAATTGTTTTGTTGTTTACTCTGTGTGCTTTATTTTAATTGACTGATATTCTTTTATATTTATGCACAAATGATTTTGAGACAAATATCAAAACATAGATTTCAAAACAACATAAAGAGTTTTATTCAAAAGAAATTGTTGATTACATAAGTTCTAATCCAACTTTTCACTTGGATTCTACATCAGAAATAGCTAGTTCTAAATCTAGCTGACTAGAATCAGAGGGAGAAGAAGAGTTATCTTCTCTAGGTGGAACATATGTACTTAAGAATTCCTTCCAGTCAGAATCCCATTCAGATTCTGACTCAGATAAGGACTCTGGTTGTTTGGTCTTGGATCTTGTTTGATAATTGACTCTGACAGAAGCAGAAGTTGATGCGTTCATCTTCTGAAGATTCTTCTTAGACTCTGAATCTTGTTGAATCTTCATTTTCTTCTTCTTCTCCCGTGGCTTCTTACTTTTGATCACTCTTCTATCCTTATCCATCTCTGTATTTTAACATACAATGGAAGTGTTGAGTGAAATGACAAAGGTTTATGGTCCTTATATAGTGTTTCAAAACAGACAAGTTTATGGTTTTACGACAAATCATTAAATTGATATAGTTGTAACCATCTTCTTTTAACCTGACTGTCTTGAAACTCTCCCTTTGACCAATTTTTTTTCAAACTTGTCATTTACTTCATGTCAGTTTTAATCTTTTTGTTTAATGACAAAAGCGGGAGTAAGAGTAAATTAATTTGTGGAACGCTAAACCTGAAGCCAAAATGCCAATTTTTAAATTTATCTTTTTACTCTATTGTACTGATTTATATATTAAGGAAAATTTCTATTTGAAATCTGAACTTATTATACATGATACATGTAAGAGAAGAGTGCAATTTTCTCTTATAAGTATCAGACTTAGGGGGAGAGCTTGCAAACCTAGCCTCTGAGAGTCAAGTGTATAAGCATAGTTCAGAATTTAAATAAATTTTTTTAAACTGATTTAATTAATCATTGCTGAAATCAGGGGGAGCTTGCAAAACTCATAAACCTGAGAGAGGCATGATATAATTAATCAACAACCATTGTAAATTAATACTTGGTTTGTCATCAATCAAAAAGGGGGAGATTGTTGGAACAAAAGAGGTTTTGACATTACCCAATTAAGTTTTGATGATAACAATAGTATTAATATACAATAGGGTACACTGATTATTTACTCTAAGTGTGCAGATATATAAGCTAAAATTTTATATACACTATGAGTATGTTTGAAGCTCTGAAATGGCAAGCAAATTCTGACCAGAAGATACTCATCAGAAGATTCTAGTTAAAGTCGCGTCAGAAGCTGCATATCAGAAGCTGTATATCAGAAGCTGTGTTTGAAGACATCAGATTCTGATAAGAGCAGTGAGATCCGTTTTGTCATAAGAACATTCTCTGATAACAAGGATTGAAATTCATCATCCTCTGAGAACCCAAAAGCTGGAGAATCAACCTTATCCTCAGGGATAATGACGTTGGTACTATTGTACGAACTTATTACCTGATTTGGTCGAATCTTTCTCTCCAAGATTTATTGTACACAATCGTTACCTGATATGGTTAAGGGACTGTACTATCTCCAGCTGGAAAAATCTCACCGCAATGGATTCAATTCAAATACGCTCCACCCTCTACTATAAATAGGAGCTGAATTGAAGTTTTTGTGTACGACAATATTGAACAATTTTGAAACGAGCTGTTACTCTGTCAAAATCATCCTAAGCAGAAAAACAACTTGAATACAACTTGAACTCATTTGAACATCCAAGACTCAAGCTTCAGCTTCTAATCATTACAGTAGTTGAGCCTTAGTTTTCTTTCACTAGGATTCTAAGTTAAGTCTTGTTTTAGAGTTGTATTTATTTTCATTGAACATTGATTTTTGTATCAGTGTTCATATACTCTGTTTTCTTTGGTAAGTTGTTTGAAGTCTCTTGCGTGTGTGCTTGAGCAAAGGAAGTCTCTTGTAAGGATTACTTGAGCATAGGAAGTCTCTTGCCTGTGTGCTTGAGCAAGTGTAATCTTTTGTGATTATAGTGAACTCCCTTGGAAGTGCAAGGGGACTGGAGTACTCTCGATTTGTGAGGGGAACCAGTATAAATCTCTGTCTCTCTCTCTTTCTCGCTTGCTCTTACTTTTGTGTGTGTGATTTGTGTTATCTTTTATCCGCTGCAAAATCTGATAGGTTGTCTAACTTAGAAGAAATTTTTAAAACTACCAAAACACAATTCAACCCCCCCCCCCCCCCCCCCCCCCTTCTTGTGTTTTTCACACCTTCAACATAAACCAGAAAAAACCAGCAAAACATGAGTCAAATAACATACCAACAATGTACTACATAAAACTATGAGGCAAATTCCCTTCTAAACCAATGGAAATACGAAATGTTTATCAGTTCCAAAATTAGTTGTGTTGGACCCTTCAATATATATGAAGGTGGAAAAACACAAGAAGGGGGGGTTGAATTGTGTTTTTAAAAGTTAAAACTTTTTCTCAGATAAAAACTAAGTTTGCAGCGGATTAAACACAAAACAATAAAGAGTCAGAGGGAGAGAAAGAAAGACACATAATTTATATTGGTTCCTCTCACAAATCGAGAGTACGTCCAGTCCCCTTGCACTTCCAAGGGCTTCTAACTAAAATCTCACAAGATTACAAGGTGCTCAAGCACAATAGCAAGAGACTTCTCTAATGCTCAAGTTACAACTAACAAGAGACTTCTCAAATGCTCAAGTTACAACTAACAAGAGACTTCTCTAATGCTCAAGTTACAACTAACAAGAGACTTCTCAAATGCTCAAGTTACAACTAACAAGAGACTTCTCTAATGCTCAAGTTACAACTAACAAGAGACTTCTCTAATGCTCAAGTTACAACTAACAAGTGACTTCTCAAATGCTCAAGTTACAACTAACAAGAGACTTCTCAAATGCTCAAGTTACAACTAACAAGAGACTTCTCAAACAAACTTAAGAATAAGAATGAATGTTAATGAACACTTGATATACTATCAGAGGTGTTTACAAAATACAACACAAATTTGCTTTAAGACTAAGAATGACAGATAGAAGCTGTATTGTCAGAATATTTCAGAGTCTTAAAACGCAGTGATAGAACAGTAGTCATTTTTTCCATTTGAGTCTTCTATTTATACTTGAATGGAATGGTAATGACCGTTGCAGAGAGATAAGGTGCCAGCTGGATTTTGCTCGTACAATTTGATAGCTGTATATTGCCTTCTTTGGTAAAGAAATCCAATTCCACTACCTTGCAATTTGAAATATCACTCAACCATTTTGAGTAATAATAGTACGATTGTACAATCCTCACATGCGCTCCACTTATGGATAAGGTTAACGTTATACCAACGAATATTCTTTCCTGTGGATATGACAGAGTCCTTAAGTAGACTATTCTTCAATCATTGATTCTGATTCTGTCAGTTCTTGAGTGACGTAAATTCTTTTTGCTTCAGAGTCTGTTGTCGTAGCTTCTTAAGGTCTTCAGCTTCTGAGCTTCTCAGAGTCTGGCTTTTGTCCTCAGAGCCACTAACTTCAGAACTTGAATTTTAAGCTTCTGATGATCAGCGATACGCTTTCAGAGCTTCTTAGCTTGGCTTCTCTGCTTTTGTTCGTAGTGCTTCTGAATGAATTTTAACTTATAATTCTGCACACTAGAACAATCATTAGTAATACCAATTGTAATTTTAATACTTTGTTATCATCAAAACCAATTAAAAACTTAGAGATTTATGTCAGACCCACTTTGTTCCAACAATCTCCCCCTTTTTGATGATGACAAACTAAAGCATTAAAATTCAATTGTTGTTGATTTAATTATTTATGTTGACTTCAGGTTTCAGAGGTTTGCAATCTCCCACTGAGTCTGATAATCCATAGGGTTAGGTTTGTAAGCTCCCCCCGAGTCTTATCCATAATTAATTAAAACAGTTTTAGGAGTTAATTTATTAACTTGAAATAAGTTTTCATATTTAACTCTCAGAGGCAGAGGTTTGTAAGCTCTTCCTTCAGAGTCTGATAATATTCAGAGAAGATTTGCAATCTTCTCTCATTTTATCTATGAAAATGTATTTCAAATCTTAAATTTTCTCCGCTTTCAATAAAGTCCAGAATGAATGAATCATTTAATCTTTAGTTCAAAAGGGATAGAAATTGATTCATAATACATGAGTATAATAGTTTCAGGTCTTTAAGCAGTTAAGAAATCAATTAACATTAATTTTAACGCTATTCTTACTCCCCCTTTTGTCATTATTCAAAAAGTAACGAAAAACGAAATAAATGAGTCAAACAACGCATATCTCAAAGCAGTCAAGTCAAGAATTGGTTACAACTATGTTCAATTAAATGAACTGTGTTGATGACCATTGTTTGAGAGCATTATAAAAGGAGATGATTCTTCTCACTTTATTCACAACGAATAATCAAAGAATATAATGTCAAGCATACAAGTAAAATATCAGAACACCAGTTACCAGACACGCCTCATTCGGTATTGGTGCCCCGTTTATAAACAGGCGATAATACTAAGAAGCTATTTCATGAGTAAACGGGAATACTGATGTGGGGGAACCTTAGGTTTTCAAAAGCCTATATAAGTTTAAAAACAAGATGTTCTTCAACACCTTACTCTAGGTTTAGAAGCCACAAGAGTATCAGATATAATAAGTGAATATAAATTTTAATTTTGGAAAACAAAATAAAATAAACACACGTACAGATACGCAATCACATAAACATGGATAATCAAACGTTAATTAATCAAAAGAAAATTATCCAGGAATTACATAATCAAAGCATTAAAAAGTGCTCAAACATAACAGGTTAAGGTTTGTGCATTTGACTGGCCAGATTCTTCAGAAATTCCATCATCTCATCAAGCTTCTTGTTGGTAGCTTCAGTAGATGCATTCATATCAGTTCTCATATCAGCTCTTAGTTCATCCATTTCATTCTTCATATCTTCTTTTATTTCTGATAGTTCATTCTTCATCTTAGATTTCATCTCATCTAATGCTATTTGTACTGCTGGAGGTATAACACAAGATGAAGATCCAGAGTCTCTGAATAGTCTGACTGGAGAGTTCGGAGGGGTAGTGTCAACAACTATATGTTTTCCCCTATCAGAAGCTTGCTCATCTAAAATTTGATCATGCATTATGGTGTCCTCACCCTGATGTGGACCCATTGCTTGAGCTTCAAGTAGCTTCTGAGTTTCGACTTCAGCAATTCTAGCAGCTCTTTCAATTAACATCTTAAGAGCCTCTTCATCAGCTCTTCTCTTAAGTTCAGCTTCAACAGCTATCCTAGCCTGCTCATCATCAAACACTCTTCTAATATATTCTGCTTCCTCCTCTGCTAATCTCTTAGCTGCTTCAAGAGATGTTCTTATGCTTTCATTCACAGCAGCTAGCAGTTCTAATCGTTGACATTCTTCTTCATGATTAAAGAAAGTGAGCTTCGGAGCATGAGATCGTTCAGCAGCATCCATTATCTGAGACAGAGCATTCATTCCTCTTCCTTGAATTCTGCTCTTTACATAACCTCCCAAGAGCCTCAGAGACTGACTGAATTTATTTTCCATCTCCCTGATCTTAGCATCAACATCTGAAGGGAAAATCAGAACTTCTTCCTCCATTCCTTTGAATTTCTTAAGACTAATACTAATAGCATTATCTAACAGCTCAAGGTTTGGTTCAGAATTGGGATTAAAGAAGGGCTGATTTCTGTTGAAGGGAATGGTGGGTTCAGGTCTCTTTCTTTTGAGAGGAATGATTTTGATTTTTCTAAGTTCATCGAAAGGGTTCTTAGAGGTTGTTATGATATCATCATCAACATTTATATCTGCTTTTAACAGAGCCTCAAGAATGGGTAGAGCAAAAACAACTGGTAGGTTTAATTCATCTATGGTCAAAGGTTTATAATTTGGACCAAAAATGAGAGGTAAAGATGGGAGTGAATTATTGTCAAAGGTTTCAGTGTGTGCTGGTCATGTAGGAATGTGATGCTCTTGATCGTCAGAGGGAATGTCATCACATTGTTCTGAGGGTGGATTTTGTAATTCAGAAGTGTTTTGATGAATGTAAGGTTCAGATTGTGATTTTTCATCATTCTAAGGGGGTGGTTGATTGTCAGGTTCAGAAGTAACGGTTGTGTTTGGATTTTCTTGTTCAGGAGCAGCAAAGTTCAAAGGTGGTGTTTGAACAGTGATTATGGGTGGTTCTTGAAATGTTTCAGTGGTAGCATTCACAAATTTGTTTATGGGGTGATTTGGAGAGTTTAGGTTTGAGGTGGTAAAGGCATCACCTGAAAGATGTGGTGTGAGATGGTCTAAGAAGGAATCATCTTCAGAGACAGATTCTTTGGGTGGTGGAGTTCTGGTTTTCTGTTTGGGCTTTGGTTTTGGTTTTGGTGCTCTCTTGATGATTTCAGAGATGGTTTCACTACTAGAGTCAGTGAGTGTGCCTTCAGATGATGATGATGATGATGAGTCAGATGATATTGGGGTAGGTATAATCATTCTGATAGGTTTGGTGAAGTCTATTGAAGTGCTAGGAGGAGGTTGGTTTTGAGTTTGAGCTTCAAAATTGCTACTAGTATTAGGCTCAGAAACATTACCTTTTGAAGTGTCAGCAGCCTTCCTTGGAGGTCTTTTAGCCATAATCTTTGTCCTCTTAGCATGTCTAGCAGGCATAGTCTTTTCTCCTTCTTCAGAAGGTGGAGGTCTTTCATTTCTCTTCCTAGATCTCCTTTCCTTCTTAGCAGCACCTACCCTCTCAGCTGCTGTAACCTCGGCTCTGACCTCTTGATCTTTAGATACTTCAACAGTTTCTTCAGCAGCTGTTGAAATCTTAGCATTATCCACCGTCTCATCAATGTTATCCTGCTCAGTGTCTTCACCGTGCTCTTCATTTGCATTCTCAGCATCTTCCTCAACCATAGCTTGCTCAAATACTATTGGCTTCTTCCTTGATCTTGTGATATCCTTGGGTTCATTGAAGATATCTCAATCTGGTGGATTAACTACCATACTTCTATCCACATATTCTCTACTGTCTTCTCTAACCATTTCCAAAAAAATTTCAATGACTTCATCATTGTCATGTTCTGAGATGGTTGGAAATCCATCACACCAGAAGTACTTCTCCCAGACCTTCTTGAGAGGATGTTCTGGCTTCTTTAAATCTTCTTTCTTAACCAGCTGCATATTCACTAAGATGGTTGCATCAAACTTTGCAGTGCAGAAGACTCTTAGCTTTTCCTTGGTCCTCAGAATCTCTATCAGTTTTGTTTGTCAAAATATCTCTGAGATCAACCTTGGATGATGAATTGTTGCTGTTGCTTTATGATGACTGTCATTGATGGCCCAGCAGAGATGCTCAAACAACAGACCAGCCAGATTAATCTTAACTCTTCTATGCATAAACCATATGAAATGCCTGTGAGGCCAAGGGATTGTATATTTTCCTCCTTCTCTTGTAATGATAGAAGCAAGAAAAACTTTGAAGGCAAAGTTAAATTCTTTCTTCATGAACTTAGCCTTTCCAAGTTCAACATCTCTTGTTCCAGTAGGGTAGAGATCTTCTTTGATAGAGTCAGCATATTTACTTTTTACCTTGTACAGATTAACATTTTCACCCTCATTATCCAAACCTAGGACCTTTGCCACATGCTCTTGAGTGATCAATACATTGATACCCAGAAGGTTAGACCTAATTTCTTTTCCTTTGAAGGGTCTTAAGCCCAATTGAACTCTTGTCTTTCCTTTAAGACTCTTATCCTTTGCAACCATTTTTCTAACTTCCTCTTCAGCATTGAACTCATCAAACACAATTGCCTTGTTCCAGAAATTTTTGACGATGTCGTAGTATACAAACCCATTTAACATATCAAAATAATTACCCCATTGTTGATCATAGAATAGCTTCTGAATATCAATATCATTTAACTTCAGACTTTCAAAATCTACAAATTTTTCAGTGAGAAATTCCATAGCCTCTCTACCACAGTCATTTGGGGGTTCTTCGAGTGAGGCTTAAGAGTTTAAGTCAATTACAGGAGGTAACTCAGGGTTGAAAGGTCGTTGAACAATGTTGCGAGACGGTTGAGCAGTCATTGTTGCAGAATTTTTGAGAATGTTGAGAGAATTTTGGATTCTGAGTTTTAGGGTTCGTGTAGGTAGTGATTTGTGTAAAAAATTGTGCTATGTGAGTGAAGTGATTATATATAGCAAGTAACACATATACATATAGAAAACAAACTAAAGGAGGGAGCGCGAACAGTTTAAAATTAAATTTAAATTGTATATAACTGTAAATTCATCATTAACTGTTCTCCATCCAATCAGAAACTAGACACGTGCACGAGTGAAGATAACAAACTGACACGCGTAAGGACAACTGTTTTACACTTACTAGTACAAAACGTTTCACTTTCGCTTAATTCAGTGCCTTACTCATTAGTATCTTACACCTCATCAGAACCTGTTATTCTTCAGAACTTCCTTCACTTCAGAGTTTCCCATTAGAGGCTCTGAGCGTTAGAGACTCTGAAGAAATTTCAAACCCTGATTCAATTTTACATCTCAGAGCTAGTTTTCTTCAGAGATAAAATGCATGTTCAAATTCTTTTTAATAAAATCAAATCGTTCAATAGCTAAAGGTTTAGTAAATATATCAGCCCATTGATGGTCAGTGTCAATGAATTGAATATTTATTGTACCTTTTTGAACATGATCTCTTATAAAATGATGCTTAATTTCAATATGCTTAGCTCTGGAATGTAAAATTGGATTCTTAGATAAATGAATGGCAGCAGTATTATCACAATAGAGTGGAATACTACTCTCAGTTATGTTATAATCTTCTAACTGATATTTCATCCAGAGAAGCTGTGTGCAACATTTAGCAGCTGTGATGTATTCTGCTTCTGCTGTAGACAAAGGAATAGTTGTTTGTCTCTTGCTGGCCCAAGATATGAGATTCTCACCAATAAATTGGCAATTTCCACTAGTGGATTTTCTCTCAATCTTGTCTCCAGCATAGTCAGCATCACAGAATCCAACTAGCATACTATCTAGGGATTTTTTATAAAGAAGTCCTAGATTAGTTGTTCCTTTCAAATATCTAAAGATCCTCTTAACTGCAGTTAGTTGAGGTTCTCTAGGATCTGATTGAAATCTTGCACATAGACATACACTGTATAAAATGTCAGGTCTAGAAGCTGTTAGATAGAGTAAAGAACCAATCATACCTCTATATAGCTTCTGATCCACTTTGCTACCAATTTCTTCCTTGCTTAAGCTGCTTGTAGGATGCATGGGTGTTGACATTATCTTACAGTCTTCAAGGTTAAATTTCTTCAGAAGCTCTTTTGTATACTTGCTTTGATGAATGTAAGTTCCATCTTTTCCTTGGTTGATTTGGATTCCAAGAAAGAATTTAAGCTCGCCCATCATACTCATTTCAAATTCATCCTGCATAAGCTTGGAGAAATTCTTGCATAGAGAAGCATTAGTTGAACCAAAAATTATATCATCCACATATATTTGAATAATTAAGATGTCTTTCTTAGTTGTCTTTCTGAATAGTGTATTGTCAATTTGACCTTTTTGAAAACCATTTTCTAAAAGGAAATTACTTAGTCTTTCATACCAAGCTCTTGGAGCTTGTTTGAGACCATAGAGTGATTTCTTAAGTATAAAAACATGTTCAGGAGTTTTTAAGTCCTCAAAACCTGGAGGTTGTTTGACATACACTTCTTCAGAAATAACACCATTTAAAAAAGCACTCTTAACATCCATTTGATATAAGGTTATTCCATAATTCACAGCATACGATAGCAATAACCTGATTGCTTCCAGTCTTGCTAATGGAGCAAAATTTTCAGTGAAGTCAATGCCTTCTTGCTGACTATAGCCTTGTGCTACAAGTCTGGCTTTGTTTCTCACTACTTCACCTTGTTCATTGAGTTTATTTCTGAATACCCACTTGGTTCCAATAATTTTCTTATGTATTGGTCTTGGCACTAGATCCCACACATCATTTCTTTGGAATTGGTTAAGCGCATCTTGCATTGCTACAATCCATCCATCATCGGTTAAGGCTTCATCAACATTCTTAGGTTCAATCATAGATATAAGTCCTAATAATGAATCACTTTGTTGATAAGCTGATCTTGTTTTTCTTGGACTTTCTTTGTTTCCAAGTATGAGATCCTCTGGATGTGATAATTTATATTTGAATTTCCTTTTTGGAGCTTCAACATTTTCTTGCATTTTATCTTCTGGATAGTTGTATTGATATGGAACTCCTGCATAACTATTCTCTTGCTCTGACATTTTATTGTCAGGCTCTTTGTCATCAAATCTTACATGTATAGATTCCTCCACTGCGTTAGTTTCAGAATTATACACTCTGTATGTCTTTGAGCGTTCAGAGTAACCTATAAAGATTCCCTTACAAGCTTTGGCATCAAATTTCTTTTTATAGACCTTATTGATTAAGATGTAACAAGTACATCCAAACTGATGAAAGTAAGAGATGTTAGGTTTTCTTCCTTTGAAGAGTTCATATGTTGTTTTATTCAATATAGGTCTGATGTAGATCCTATTTTGAATATAACAAGTTGTATTCACTGCTTCTGCCCAGAAGTACTTAGCAAGTTTAGTCTCATGCATCATGGTTCTTGCCATCTCTTGTAAAGACCTATTCTTTCTCTCTACAACACCATTTTGTTGTGGTGTTCTAGGAGCAGAGAACTCATGGATAATTCCATGATCTTCATAGAAAGTTGCAAATGGTTCGTTTTCAAACTCACTACCATGATCACTTTTGATCCTTAGGATCTTAAGACTTTTCTCACTCTGTACTTGTGTGTAGAAGATGTTGAACACATCATATGCATCATCTTTTACTCGCAAGAATTTAACCCATGTCCATCTACTATAATCATCAACTATGACAAGTCCATATTTCTTCCCATTGATTGAGGCTGTACTAACAGGGCCAAACAAATCAATGTGAAGCAATTCAAGAGGTCTTGAGGTGGAAAAAATGTTTTTGGGTTTAAAAGAAGTTTTAGAAATCTTTCCAATTTGACAAGGACCACACAGAGCATCTGAATGATAGTTGAGATTGGGTAGACCTTTAACCAAGCTTAGTTTGCTGAGCTTAGAGATTAATCTCCAGTTAGCATGACCTAAGCGTTGGTGCCAGACCCATTTCTCATCACTCAGAGATAGTAGACATACTATCTTTTGCTCTGTGAGTTCTGACAGATTGACCTTATAAACATTGCCTTTCCTTAGACCTCTGAATACTACAGTCTTATCAGAGTTTCTAGTTACAGTACATGCATCTTTATCAAACATCACCACAAGTCCACTGTCACAAAATTGACTAATGCTCAGTAGATTGTGTTTAAGGCCATCAACAAGCCATACATTATTAATAGATAAAGATGAATTACCAACTGTACTTGTCTCAATGATCTTCCCTTTTTGCTTTTCTCCAAACCCCACAGTGCCTCCCTCTTTCAGAGTTAGGGTTTGGAACATATGCCTTTCTCCTGTCATATGTCGTGAGCAACCACTGTCCAGGTACCAGGACTGCTGCTTTTGCTTTCTTGGAGTGCAAATCTGAAGCAAATACAATTTCAGACTTTGGTACCCATACTTTTATGGGTCCTTCGGAGTTAGTCTTAATTGCCTTAGGTAATCTTTGTTTGA
This sequence comes from Trifolium repens, assembly GCA_030408175.1. Taxonomy (NCBI): domain Eukaryota; kingdom Viridiplantae; phylum Streptophyta; class Magnoliopsida; order Fabales; family Fabaceae; genus Trifolium; species Trifolium repens. The sequence goes on along the minus strand of CP125845.1, from coordinate 29,719,035 downwards.
AAGATCTTTCAGAAGTTCTAGAGTTATCAAGTCTTTTTGAAAATGTTTTGGGCTTTGGATAACTCTTAGACTTAGCTCTGGTGTGTATCAGAGTCTCTTTTGATCTGACATTAGTCTGAGGTTTGGAAGTCTTTGGTTCTGAGATTTTAACATTCAGAACCTCTGACTTCTTTACTTCTGACTTAGATGTCTCTTCAGAGTCTGATACACTCTTGACTTCTGATTGACTTTTAACAAAGATAGCCTTAGGTTTAGTTTTATCAATGTTAGAGGGTTTAGAAAATAATGGATTATCTTTAAAACGTGAAAATCCAAGACCTTCACCTCTATTTCTACTTACATGATAAGTCAAAGATGCTATCTTACTTCTTTGCATGCCATTGATAAGAAGTTCTTGAAGAGCAAATTCATGCTCTAGAGGAACTTTATCATCATAAACATAATGAGTTTCAAGAAATGTCTTTCTACTTTTAAGAGACTCATTTTCTTCAACTATTATGTTTACTTTTTCAGTAAGGTTGTTATAGGCCTTTTTAAGGACCTTACATTCCCCTGTCTTTTTTGTAACAAGTTTTAAGGCATCTTTTAAAGAATCTATTAATTCAGTTCTAGAGAGTTGAGCAAGTACCTCATCTTCATCTTCTGAATCTGAATCTGCTTCATGCTCAGAGTTTTCTTTATCAGAGGTAGTTGCCATCAGAGCCTGATTGGCTTCTTCATCTCCATCAGAGTCTGAGTCTTTATCTAGATCTTCCCAAGTTGCAAGAAATACCTTTTGGAGTTTACTTTTATATTTTTCCATGCTAGAAGTTTTCTTGGATGATCTATTCTGATTTTCTGGACAGTCAGCAATGAAATGCCCAGGCTTGTTGCATTTAAAGCACTTGTTTTGTTCTTCCTTTTTCTCTTTGGTAGCACCAACTTTCTTGGAAGAACTTCCAAACTTTCCTGCATATTTCTTGCTTCGTTTTGCCCATTGAGATACCTTAGCAGCCATCAGCACCATTTCTTCTTCATCTTCAGACTCAACCTCATGACCTTCTTCAGAAGCTTCGTCTTCAGATTCTATAACCTTAGCTTTCAGAGCCTTTGATGAACTCTTAGAGCTTAAGGTTATCCCTTTTATTTTCTTGGTTGACTCGTCAGTCATTAACTCCATTTCATGAGTCTTTAATGAACTAATCAGATCTTCAAGAGATACTAGATCCAAATCCTTGGCTTCTTGAAAAGCAGTCACCTTAGGTCTCCACTTTGGGGGTAGGCTTCTGAGAATCTTTCTAACATGATCAGTAGTAGTATAACTCTTGTCCAGTACTTGAAGTCCAGAGACCAAAACTTGAAACCTAGAAAACATAGCTTCAATATCCTCTCCATCCTTCATCTTGAACAACTCATACTGATGAACTAACAAGTTTGCTTTAGCCTCTCTAACTTGTTTGTTTCCTTTATATTTAGATTTCAGAGACTCCCAAATAGACTTAGCAATTCTTTTGTCCACAATCTTGAGATACTCATCATGCGAAATCGCATTTGTCATCATACCTTTTACATTGTAATGCTTCTTGTACTCTAGCTTCTGAGAAGGTGTGAAAGATTTTCTATGTAGATGGCTAACCACTACTTCTTTATCCATGTTGTCAAAGACAACGCCTTCTTCTACCAAATCCCACAAATCTGTTAGATTACTAGGCTACCACTTAGAAGGGGGGTTGAATAAGTGGCTTCGTTAACCAATGTCTATTTAAAAAATTTGATTAAAACGAATGCGCGGAAGCACCACCGGATCGGTAGTCTACTTTGCACCTTTTGGCCAAAGGAAAGATAGTATAGCCTTGAACGAACTAGGAAAATTATCGGAACGCTTAATGCAAAATATCCAAATTTAATCGATTAACAAAAACAGTCCCAAGCAAGTTATATGATTCGATATTCAAATTCAATCACAATCAAGATAATCGCAATTGAACCTTTGTGCACACTTACGAACACAAAACTTCAATTGATACAAAATATAAGCGAATTGCGTAAAGTAAGAATTTAAAGCGAATCGACACAAAAGAGTTGATTAGGGAGTTCCCCGGATTTCGCGTCGTCCACGCGTTTGTCCGAGTACGTCTCCCCCCAAATAACCAAACGGGTTATTTGAGAGTATTATTGATTAAAAACAGTTTGAACACAAGTGCACAATTTACAATGAATCCAATACACCTATATTGACTCAAAAGTAAAACTATGCTAAACCTCAATCGACGAACGAATCTTCACCCTCTGATTCCAACGATTTTACCCGTGCAACTCCTTGCAACAATCGTCCAGCTGAGTCCTTCAATTCTTCTCGATTGATCCTCCAAGATATCGAACAATCTTGAATCCCTAGCAAGCAACCAAACCTCCTTCGCAAATCAACCCGATCACGATTCTGATTCACCGCGAATCGTACCGAACGTTATCGACCAAGCGTACAACTTCTATTGGATTGATCCCATACTCAATCTTCAATTGTTGCAACTTGATGGAAGATGATGATCTTGTGAAGGATACACTTTGATCCCAATTTTTCACCCAAATTGTATCCAAAGTGTTTCTCTCAAAGCACTCTTGCTTTCTCACTGGTTCTCACTAGATTTTTCTCAGTTGTGTTACAAACAAATGATCACACACATTGCTATTTAAAGTGAGAATAGAATGAGCAATTTTGGGCATAATTTTTTCAAACATGTATCGATACAAATGAGCATTTGTATCGATACAAATGCTTTGACCAACGTTAAAAATGAAATTTTTGACCTTTGTATCGATACAAACACGGGTGTGTATCGATACAAATATCAGAATCTTGAAAATCTTGACTGTTATGTATCGAAGCATGCAAGCATGATTCGATACATCATCAACTTTCTGGATTTTGAGGACATACAGATGTGTATCGATACATGCAAGCATGTTTCGATACACAGGTGATGTTCTGTCTCTGAAAGACCACTTTTGTATCGATACAGACAATGTATGTATCGATACAAAATGCACAAAATTAGCTAGAAGTAATTTCAGGACATTTGTATCGATACACCAATGTATGTATCGATACAAAATACCTAAAAGTCAGTTTTTCAAGTTTTTAGAAAATAGTTCTTTGTTGTCAGGTCATTTGTAATGTTGCCAAAATATGTTCAATCCTATTTTCATGTGTTTTGACAATTATTAAAACATGAGGATGAACTGGTGCACTTTCATTCTCCCCCTTTTTGATAATTGTCAAAACTATGCATAAGCTAACTAAGCCTATACCTATTATGCAAAAAAATAGCAATGTAATACAGACGCAATTAAAAGCACCAAGGCTAATCAAATAAGCACGCTCCCCCTGAGTTGATGCCATAATGCGTTTTGATCATCTTTAGCTTGTGCATTCAATCTCTCCCCCTTTGACAATATCAAAAAGAAGAAGAGAGTACATTAGAAGTAACCAGTCCAAGCAATTTTTAATCAATGATCACATCGTGCACTTACATTTGTCGAAATGCACTTTATGATATAATTTCCTAATCAATATAAATACATACAAAGATATGCCAAAATATATCAATGACGAATACCAAATATCATGATAAAACATGGAATGTAGAACAACAATCCATAAACCAACTCATGAGTATTGAAACATATCGACATTTGTAAACAAGTAACATACCAAAATATGGGACTAAATAAACAAAATAATGCAACAAATGCATAAACATAAAAAAACATCCATACACACCAAATTATCCAAATGCCAGGTCATACAATCAAAAGTAAATGTTGTCAAAAACATGACAACATCAGAAATTATTCGTACAACCAAATCGAAAATAAGAAGTCATAAGAAATAACATGGTAAACTAGTTCAAGAAAAGATAGAAATGAAATGCATAAAAAGAAGGTTAAATCTCAAACATCATCATTCATCATCCATGTTATCCGGGTTGGTAGGAGGGTTAGGGTTGTAGTAGGCATCCATCTGAGCCTGAATGTTGTCAAACCGGGTGGTCACATAAGTTCTGAGGTTGGTAGTGGTGGTGTACAGCTCTTTAATTCTGGCATTCTGAGTAGCATAGTTTTGAGTGTACTCATTATAGAAGGTAGTTTGTTGCATGCTCATGTTTCTCATCATGTCCATCATTTCATTCCAATTACCACCTTCTTCACCTTGTCCCTCATCCTCAGCCTCACCTTGTCTAGCATTCCTCCTTGGTCTCCTACCTCTAGGAGCAGCAGCTTGACCCTCATTGTCATCATCCAGACCATGGTACACATACACATTATCCACATTCAAAGACCAATTCATTTTGGACATTTGTGTTTCACTAAATTTCTGCAACTTTCCAAGAGTAGTGTACTCAATTGAAAGCTTTTGTCCAATTTTGAATTTCTTCAAAATGCTAGCAATCATGCTACAGTACCCAAAACTTTGATCCCTGCTTGAATTCCTTAGGTCAAACATTCTACTCACAATGTAGAATGGCCAGTCAACTTTCCCGTCCTCCATAAGCAAAAACATCAAGTCAATATCCTTTTTATCCATCCTAGAGCTAGCACTTTTCGGACGCAATATGTGACTCACAATCCAGTAAACCACTCTAGCATTTACACTTAATTTTCTGGTTCCCATGGTTTCCGGAATATTGCCATTTCTAGTAATAGAGGAGATGAAGACATTTGAGTCATAATCAACCTGACTCGTCTCAGAATATGCCAAGAGATCCTCCCCGGTTATCCTATTTCCGGTACTCATGCCAAATAAATCAAACCACATATTCGCAGTGAACTTGTAAACCTTACGACCCCAGCAAAATTCAAACTCAGCCCCATTTCTTTCCTGTAGTCCAGCATAGAAAATCCTAACCAAAGTCTCATTGTATTTTGTTTGTAGGTCACAGAAACTATCAAGTTGTTCAGTCTCAATTATCTCAGCAATATCATTCAAATGTAGATTCCTAAGAGTATCAATATTGACAGATTTTTGAGGAAGTACACTCCTAGTCCTACAATACCAAGTGTAAGTAGTAATACAATCCTTATGAACATACTCATCTTCTTTAAGACCAAAATTAGAAACTTCACCACTAGTAGTTGCTATTTCTTTATCTTTTCTAGCCTTCTTAGGTGCCATTACAAGAAGATTGAGAAGTAGAACGATTTACCTTACACTTTTGATGAAGAACTTTTTAAAAAAAATTTCACAAACCCCAATTTGATGAATTCCTTGGATTGAAGCTTATGAGACTTTGACCACGAAATTGATGATGGAGATTGAGTGGGTAATGAATTCTGAGCGGATTGGTGTTAATTTTGTGAAATTTGGTTGAGTTTTGAGGGAGATTGAAGATTTTGGGGTGAGGGTTTAAGAGAGAAACCATATGAGGAAGAAGAGGTTTTGTTTGGTTGATGAATGAATGAGTGAAAAATAGACATATAACCTGTTTTTACGATTTTGTATCGATACAAAGTCGTGTTTGTATCGATACAAGTTGGTTTTTCTGAGGCATGTATCGAAGCATGCAAGCATGTATCAATACATAAGTTGCGTTCTGTCCAAACTGAAGAGCTATGTATCGATACAAGCATCATATGTATCGATACATATCAGTTGATTTTGAAAATTTGAAAAGTAACCAACATGTATCCATGCAATGCTTATTTGTATCGATCCAAAATGCATTATTTTCAAGTTTTCTCAAAATACATGAACATATATGTTTCAAAAAAAAAAATTTATGACTTCCAAACAACATGTATGTATGAAACACATATAACAAATAAGGTACATTCTTTTGTATGTGAGCAAAACAAGATACCAATGCATATTATAACATGAGAACACATGCTAAACCATATATGCATGATAAAGCATCCACATAGTTGAATTAAAGCACCAAAATCAATCATATGAAGGAGTATATTTATGTATGCACACAAAGTCACATATATAAGAACAAAACAAACATATACAAACCTAAGTATAAACTTAATATGGTAATTGTAATGATTTTTGTCAAATCCCCATTTAAAACGTATGAGTCTCAAAGACTTATCAATATCTTTGAGCAAAATTATTGGAAATAAAGGATGAGACAACTGTCAAGACAAGTATCATATTAAGATAGAAATTGTATGTATATGAACCAAGATACAAATGCTAAGTAAAACGTATCAAAGTAAAGTTAAAGAATAGAATCTTCCCTTAAGTGTTAGGTGGAGGAAGTGATCAATTTCCACACCATTGTGTGTGTTGAGTTAAATCTTATCTTGTCACTTTCCTTGTTCATGAGTCTTGAACTCCATTGTTGTCGATGTCTTTTGTCAATGGCTTCAAGACGTTTCCCTACATACTTAGACATTTGAAATAGGTCCCCAACTCATGTTGGGTCCTAGTTGGTTAGTATCAACATTATTGTCTATCTTAGGTAACCATTGCAATTTGCCCTTTGGTACTAAAGTTTTTCGAGCATGACATTTTGCAATCGTATGACCTTTGTTACAACAATAATGACAAACAATATGAGGATTACTTTTCTTATGATCCTTTTCAACAAATTTGTACTTTTTATTTCTAGGTTTAAATGATTTGTTGAATTTAGATGGATCAACCGCAAAAGTAATCTCCGGCTTGGATGGTTCTTTTAGCTTGTCTTGCAACTTTCGCAAGTCTCTATACAAGTAAAAGCATCCATCACATCCGGTCTTATTGTTTCCACAAGTATCAAGAGTTACAAGAGGTTTTTGAATTATAGACTCTTTGAGAGCTTTCAACTCATGTTCCGTTTCCGAAACTTTTGCTTCAAGGTATTTATTAACTTGCATTAAACCTTTTAGTCGTTGAAAAGCCTCTTGAGTTTCTTTGTGTAATTTTTCAAAAGCAACTTGTAATTCGTGATATTCCAAAAGAGTATATGAGCTATAGGGATTTTGGTTTACCTTTTTAGGAGCAAGTTTCTTACGATCGTGGGATGTCAAGCACACATTTGCCAACATATCTTCACCACTTGAGCTAGAGCTTGATGATGAAGAGGAAGATGAGCTTCCGCTCTCCCAAGCAACATAAGCTTTCTTTCCCTTATCCTTGCTCCCCTTTTTGAATGAAGGTGACTCTTTCTCCTTTCTCTTGAGCTTGGGACAGTCCGGTTTAAAATGACCGATTTGTCCACATTCATAACATGCTCCTTTCTTGGAGTACCTAGCATCTTCATTCCTCCGACGGTAACCACTATCTCTCCGATACTTCTTAAGATTGTCATCGGAATGCCTTATCCCATTCTTTCTCATATACCTATTGTAGCGTCGAACGAAGAGCCCCATTTCCTCATCATCGGAATCGTCTTCGCTTGAGCTACTTTCCACATGCTCTACCTTTTTAGACTTGGTGGACTTGGATGTGGAGGTCTTTAGAGCAATGGACCTCTTATCCTTTTCCTTTTCCTTATCCTTGTCATTGTGCTTTCCCTTTTTCTCACTTTTCTCATGCTTTTCTAACAAGTTTAGTACTTGTTCATGTTCCGTAAGCTTGCCAAATAAAGTTGTAAGACTCAAAGTAGTAAGATCATTCGCTTCCTTAATCGCGGTGACCTTCGGTTGCCAACACCTACTAAGACATCTCAAAATTTTGTTGGTGGCATCTTGATTTGTGATTGGCTTTCCCAAACCGTGTAACTTGTTGGTTATTTTGATAAATCGTTGTTGCATATCCTCGATGGTTTCACCATCTAGCATATGGAACAACTCAAATTCTTGTGTCAATGTATTAATTTTGGATATCTTTACATCATTGGTACCCTCAAAGTGAGTAACCAATGTGTCCCACATTTCCTTAGCCGATTGACAATGTGACACATGATAGAATTGATCAATCCCAAGGGATGATATTAAAATATTTTGTGCCTTCGCATCGTAATTGACCTTTTTCTTTTCCTCTTCCGTCCATTGTGCCATAGGCTTATTGTCGACAATGCCATGAGGATCCGTGATAGTTGGAACAAACGGACCATTCTCAATGGCATTCCACACTTCACCATCAAAAGAATTGATGTGTATGCGCATACTACTTTTCCAATAGTCAAAATGATCTCCATTGAATATCGGAGCCCTATTATACGCCCCTTTAGGTGCAAAAGTCATGTTTTCTAATAATTGGCACAAATTACTCGGTTTAATCGTTTAAAATCGAACCGGGCTCTTGATGCCACTTGTTAGACTACTAGGCTACCACTTAGAAGGGGGGTTGAATAAGTGGCTTCGTTAACCAATGTCTATTTAAAAAATTTGATTAAAACGAATGCGCGGAAGCACCACCGGATCGGTAGTCTACTTTGCACCTTTTGACCAAAGGAAAGATAGTATAGCCTTGAACGAACTAGGAAAATTATCGGAACGCTTAATGCAAAATATCCAAATTTAATCGATTAACAAAAACAGTCCCAAGCAAGTTATATGATTCGATATTCAAATTCAATCACAATCAAGATAATCGCAATTGAACCTTTGTGCACACTTACGAACACAAAACTTCAATTGATACAAAATATAAGCGAATTGCGTAAAGTAAGAATTTAAAGCGAATCGACACAAAAGAGTTGATTAGGGAGTTCCCCGGATTTCGCGTCATCCACGCGTTTGTCTGAGTACGTCTCCCCCCAAATAACCAAACGGGTTATTTGAGAGTACTATTGATTAAAAACAGTTTGAACACAAGTGCACAATTTACAATGAATCCAATACACCTATATTGACTCAAAAGTAAAACTATGCTAAACCTCAATCGACGAACGAATCTTCACCCTCTGATTCCAACGATTTTACCCGTGCAACTCCTTGCAACAATCGTCCAGCTGAGTCCTTCAATTCTTCTCGATTGATCCTCCAAGATATCGAACAATCTTGAATCCCTAGCAAGCAACCAAACCTCCTTCGCAAATCAACCCGATCACGATTCTGATTCACCGCGAATCGTACCGAACGTTATCGACCAAGCGTACAACTTCTATTGGATTGATCCCATACTCAATCTTCAATTGTTGCAACTTGATGGAAGATGATGATCTTGTGAAGGATACACTTTGATCCCAATTTTTCACCCAAATTGTATCCAAAGTGTTTCTCTCAAAGCACTCTTGCTTTCTCACTGGTTCTCACTAGATTTTTCTCAGTTGTGTTACAAACAAATGATCATACACATTGCTATTTAAAGTGAGAATAGAATGAGCAATTTTGGGCATAATTTTTTCAAACATGTATCGATACAAATGAGCATTTGTATCGATACAAATGCTTTGACCAATGTTAAAAATGAAATTTTTGACCTTTGTATCGATACAAACACGGGTGTGTATCAATACAAATATCAGAATCTTGAAAATCTTGACTGATATGTATCGAAGCATGCAAGCATGATTCGATACATCATCAACTTTCTGGATTTTGAGGACATACAGATGTGTATCGATACATGCAAGCATGTTTCGATACACAGGTGATGTTCTGTCTCTGAAAGACCACTTTTGTATCGATACAGACAATGTATGTATCGATACAAAATGCACAAAATCAGCTAGAAGTAATTTCAGGACATTTTATCGATACACCAATGTATGTATCGATACAAAATACCTAAAAGTCAGTTTTTCAAGTTTTTAGAAAATAGTTCTTTGTTGTCAGGTCATTTGTAATGTTGCCAAAATATGTTCAATCCTATTTTCATGTGCTTTGACAATTATTAAAACATGAGGATGAACTGGTGCACTTTCAAAATCAACATCTATACCTATGATATAACTATACATCTTTGTTTTCCAGAATGGGTAAGAAGTAGGATTTCCATTAAAGAATGGAATTCTGTCAGAAGACTTCCTATCGTTTGAGTTTGTGTCATAATCAAAAGAAATCTCACTACCTTTCTTTCCTCCATCATTTCCAGTAGCGTCAGTCATGTTTTTCCTTTGGATCTTTTACTGTTTCACTGTAAGGTGAGTTAGGCAACAGACCTAGCTCTTGATACCAATTGAAGGTGGAAAAACACAAGAAGGTGGGGTTGAATTGTGTTTTTAAAAGTAAAATACTTAAAATGCCCAACAGACTGGGGCAAGACAATATACACAGGGGCAGGTTCTCCCTATATCTTCAAGCTACTCAAGCAAAGTCTGGCAGATATCTGCAACCATTAAGTCCGGAACTGGTGTCGGGAATCAACATCAAGCCATCATTCCACAAAAAGCCTTGATACACAAAATACTCCCACCCTCAATAGGGGCATCAGTCATTGTCATGCATTAGTCATGTCATTTCATTCATGCAAATAAGCGTCATGCATTAGTCAGGTCATTTCATTCATGTAAATCATTAGCATGCATTGATCATGTCATTACATTCAAGCATCAGGTATGCCCCATACCACAAATCCAATAACCTCATAACCAAGAAGCCAAATCAAGCATCCACAATCAAGAACCTGACCTTGTATTGGCACACCTTCAAAGTCCAATGATTATTGGCAAACACCCTTAAAGTCCAATGATTATTGGCAAACACCCTTAAAGTCCAATGATTATTGGCAAACACCCTTAAAGTCCAATGATTATTGGTAAACACCTTTAAAGTCCAATGATTATTGGCAAACACCATCAAAGTCCAATGATTATTGGCAAACACCTTCAAAGTCCAATGATTATTGGCACGCCCTGGAAGTCCAATCATTATCGGCATCCACTCAAAATCCAATATTCAGTGGAACCCAAATAAAACCCAGTGTTCATTAACACCCATGTTGAAACCCGACTTCCAATAGCACACAATCATTTCGTGTCATTATATACATTAATCATGCATTTCATTTTATGCATAAATAATCATGGTAAACATGCATTCATAAAGCAGGCTCAAAAATTCCTACTCAAGGAATAACGGATTTTGGTCACATAATCGCCAAGAGAGGCAGCTTGATCTCTTTCCAACAAGTTAGTTGGTGAATTATCCTCCCAGCAGATCAGTTGGAAGATCTCCTCCCCAGTGAATTGCAGATTTTCTGGAAAAAATTCTTCTACAAGATGATCACAACAGTTTGTCCGTCCCCAATAGGAGTGGCAACTAAGAATCCTGAAATAGGGATATTCAGTGGAATCCGTAGGCCTGAGGGTGGTGATTTCTCTTCAAGTGCAACACCGAGGTGTCACATTTATCTTTCTCAAGGACGTACAACTCCTGGTTTAGGCGTTAGCTACTTCAGATACAGAATCCTGAAATAGGGATATTCAGTGGAATCCGTAGGCCTGAGGGTGGTGATTTCTCTTCAAGTGCAACACCGAGGTGTTAAATTTATCTTTCTCAAGGACGTACAACTCCTGGTTTAGGCGTTAGCTCCTTCAGATACAGAATCCTGAAATAGGGATATTCAGTGGGATCCGTAGGCCTGAAGGTGGTGATTTCTCTTCCAAGTGCAACACCGAGGTGTTACATCTATCTTTCTCAAGGACGTACAACTCCTGGTTTAGGAATTAGCTCCTTCAGATACAGAATCCTGAAATAAGGATATTCAGTGGAATCCGTAGGCCTGAGGGTGGTGATTTCTCTTCAAGTGCAACACCGAGGTGTTACATCTATCTTTCTCAAGGACGTACAACTCCTGGTTTAGGCGTTAGCTCCTTCAGATACAGAATCCTGAAATAGGGACATTCAGTGGAATCCGTAGGCCTGAGGGTGATGATTTCTCTTCAAGTGCAACACCGAGGTGTTACATCTATCTTTCTCAAGGACGTACAACTCCTGGTTTAGGCGTTAGCTCCTTCAGATACAGAATCCTGAAATAAGGATATTCAGTGGAATCCGTAGGCCTGAGGGTGATGATTTCTCTTCAAGTGCAACACCGAGGTGTTACATCTATCCTTCTCAAGGACGTACAACTCTTGGTTTTGGCGTTAGCTCCTTCATATACTGCAGCTCCTGAAATAAGGATATTCAGCAAAATCTAAGCACCTGGTTAGGCGACGGTTCATCTTCATCAGTCCAAGCACCTGGTTAGGCGACGACTTATTCCCAGAATCCAAGCACCTATTTAGGCGACGGTTCATCTTCATCAGTCCAAGCACCTGGTTAGGCGACGACTTATTCTCAGAATCTAAGCACCCTTGAGGCGATGGTTCACATTTAAGAAGGAATCCTGAGATAAGGGTACCAAAGATACCGAGCAGGTTTACTCTTTCCTCTCATCATCACTCTTGCTGCTGCAAAATTAGGGCATTTTGTATTTAATTATCTTTTACCACAAGAATACGAATACCGAGGTTATTCGCATTCTTACGGTCCAAGCTAATTAAATAGGGGCAGCTGTCATACCCTAATTTTGCCCCACGATAGTTTTCACTTTTGCATTTGTTAGAAAAAAGTCAACAAAGTCAAAACTTTGACTAAAAAGTCAACAAAGTTATTTTTTTTAATCGAAAAAGTCAAAGTTGGCACAAAATAAATGGAATCATTTTTCTTGCATGGTTTTTGCATGGCATGACCATAAAGGGCCATATTTACCATTTTGCCCTTCCATTAATTTTTATTTCTTATTTTTTATTAGTTACTTGCGTTTCAAGAAACCTTTTTAACATCAAATTTTAAATCCTTTTTTCTCATTTTTAATCCATAACCATTTTGCATAATCACATTTCATCATCATGCATATTGTTATTTTGCATATTTATTTTTATTCTATTATTTTATGTGTTATTCTTAATTTGTTATTTGTTCCCAAAAATCAAAGAAAATTCTTCCAATCATTGACACATCATCATAAGCCTAGAACATTCTTTTTTTAACACATCACCATTGCCATTTTGTTTGGAACCAAAGGACAAAAAAATAGTACACAAAATATCACAATTTACATTCTCCAATTTACCCTTTCTTATCCACCAATTCACCCTTTGTTAACCTAATTCCATTCATATATAAAGCCCAATCATAAGCAGCTGCGCTGCTAGGGTTGGAGAGGAAGAAAATCAGATCAAAATTCATCAAAAACATCAACTTTTTTCTCTCATTTTCTCAAATTCGAAATCCATCAAAACCACCTTCAAACTTCAATTTCTTAATCAAATAAGCTTCCAAACACTTCCAGTAACATGAATCCACCATAAAACACAAGCTCTAGCCCATAATTTGAGAGAATCAAAACCTCAAAAAAAAAACTCCAAAAAATGTGAGAATCCAATACGAGCTTCCAGCCTCTGTTTCTATCGTTTTTAAACACCATTCATCACCAAATGACACCATGAACCTTTTCCCATCAATAATCGTGCTTAATACCTCTTAAATCGTGTTTTCCAAATTTTCCACTCAAACTTTATCTCAATATATCTCAAGCTTGAAACACTTTCTGGAGAAACTAATGATGGAATCATGACCAGCATTCATCACCAAATGACACCATGAGCAGGATAGAGCTTTGTTTCGCACGATTTGGTTAAGATTTGAGGATTTTCAAATTTTGGCCGAGCTTGTTGTTGTTGTTGTTCTTCGTGAGGTTGAAGATGACGCACGATACACCCTCAGTTTGTCAGATCGTTCATCACGCGTTGGATCGCTTGTTTATCTCGCGTCCGTTGGATCAACAGCTTAAGTCATGAGCGTTGGATCAATTAATGAATGGATCGTGCGCTCTAGGACATGCGTTCCACCGTGTCCCTTACTTCCAGCGTAACACTGAATCTTCTTTTATTGACTTTTTTTCGTCTGCAGAATTGATATTTGCACCCCCTTTTTTTGCTATGCCTGAATAATTTGCACCCCCCCTGTTTTTGATTTTAAGTTAATTTTAGCTTATTTGTAGAAGCACTTATGTAACTTACAGCTTATTTAAGTTTGTTAGGTCATTTGTTTATGCTTACATATTGTCAAACTTATTTGTGAATTTTTTTAGCTTATTTAATAATCTTTTCCCATGATAATTGCTTTTAGACCTAATTGCAAATAAGTGCTTATTTAGGGTTTCAAAAAGCTCTTTAGCTTATTTGACCTTAATTGTTGCACAACTTTGATTTAAACACAGTAGTCACTGTATACAAATCATTTCCAAACTTTTTCAACTTATTTTCATAAGTAATTCTCAATTAAGTTGTTTTGTGCATAAGTGCTTATTTAGGGTTACATTAAGCTCTTTAGCTTATTTGTCCCTAATTCTTGCACAACATTAATACATATACAGTAGTCACTGTATACAAACTTTTCCAACTTTTTTTTCAACTTATTTTCATAAGTGATTCTCAATTAAGTTGTTTTGTGCATAAGTGCTTATTTGGGGTTTCAAAGAGCTCCTTAGCTTATTTGACCCTAATTTTTGCACAACATTATTTCAAATACAGTAGTTACTGTATATGAATTTTGTCTAACTTTCTTAACTTATTTTCATAAGTCCTTTTCTAACTTAAGTGCTTTTTAGCTTATTTAAATAAGTGCTTAAGTGGTCCAAATACTTTTTTAAGTGCTTTTGACCACTTTTTTCTTGGCACAAATAGATATTTATGCTATGTTTAGTTGTCATATGATCCATTTTTGTTTATCCTTGCTTGGTTAACCTTGTGCTACTTATTATTTCATTGTTTGCTATATTAACTCTTGCATTTTATTTAATTCTTGCTTCATTCATATTTATCCATTCTCATTTTTGTCATGCATATTTAATTACATCATGTCGATTCATGCATCTTTATTTATGAATTTGCATTCATGTTTATTTATTCATTGCATTTAATTATCATGTTTTATGTCATTTATATTGATGTAACTCTTCAATTTCTGTACTTCTCATCTTTCTTCTATTCTCGGACTGTTTGGTTTGAGTTTGAGACTTGCTTTCATAATAAACATAGTGAAAAAAGGGTTGATCTGACGTATGACTTTTCACACCCGGATAATCCCTATCCCTGACGTATGACTCGTGATCTTGGGATTATCCTCACTATTGATTAAATTAAGATTTTTATAATAAACAAGGATGAAAAGGGGTTGATCTGACGTATGACTTTTCACACCCCGGATGGTTCTTATCCCTGACGTATGACTCGTGATCTTGGGACTATCCTCATCCTAAAACGTTAAAATTAACCAACATTCGACTTTTTTCCTTTTGAAATACTTTCTTAATCAAGTTAAATCAAGATTTTTATAATAAACAAGGATGAAAAGGGGTTGATCTGACGTATGACTTTTCACACCCCGGATGGTTCTTATCCCTGACGTATGACTCGTGATCTTGGGACCATCCTCATCCTAATCAAGCGTTAAAACTAACCCCACTCACTCAAACTTCTTTTCAGAAAACATGGATATACGCTTTATCCATTCCTCTGACACATACACAGCTTAAGCCTCTGATTAGAGCATACAAGCGTCGTTGTATCAGCGGAATGCGAAATAAGCGACATCCGTTATTCAAACTCTCTTTTTACAATGGATACACGTTTTATCTATTCCTCTGACACATACACAGCTTAAGCCTCTGATTAGAGCATACAAGCGTCGTTGTATCAGCGGAATGCGAAATAAGCGACATCCGTTATTCAAACTCTCTTTTTACAATGGATACACGTTTTATCTACTCCTCTGACACACACACAGCTTAAGCCTCTGATTAGAGCATACAAACGTCGTTGTGTCAGCAGAATACGAAATAAACGTTACCCGTTTAAAATCAACCAACCACACAACATTTTTTACCAGAACTACGTGAGTTTTGAGTTTCCCATTGCACCAGGGAATACGTAGGAGCGGGCTCCTACAACCGTCAAACTCAACTAATAAAAATCCTTTTTTTAATTTATTTGGAAACGAAGTAGAGATTAGCCAAGTGACAGATTAATCTAATTGAAACCTGCGCAAACAAACCCAAACCACCTAAACGGTTCCCATCGAGTACGATGGATGCGAGGGGTGCTAACACCTTCCTCTCGCATAACCAACTCCCGAACCTAAACCAAGGTTTTCGTGATATTTTCCTTTCCCCTCACGGGATAAATAAACGTCAATGGCGACTTCATTGTATGAAAAATGGAAGTGATTTTCCAGCCCGCTACACTAGGCCAAATAATCAAACCTAAATTCAAATATATAAAATCATCATCCAAAAAACTTATATATTGCAACAAAAAATATTTTCAAGCTTATGTAGTCACAAAAATTAACTAAATATTCAACAAACAAAAAGCTAAAAGGAAATGTTATTAAATAAGAGAGACAAAAATAAACAAAAAAAATTAAAGGGATATAAACTTCACAAAAAAAAAAACCAAAAAAGATGAAGCAAATATAGAAATACAAACCAAACAACACACTAAAAAATCCGAGAGACTGATAAATTCAAGATAAAACCCCACCAAGTAAAAGTATGTTAAAAGGAACTTTAAAAGATGCCAATATATCAACACAAGAATTGCATTGTTTAGAGAAAAATATGTAATTAAGCTATGTGGTATGTAATTTTCAAAAAATGGACATGATAAAAAAAAGACAAAACCACCGTATATTAATCATTTTCTATAAACAAAGTTTATTCCAACATTTGTCATGACCAATATTGTCGAAAAGTACATATAGATCCCTTAACCCTTAGTAAAGAGTTAGAATAAAATATTAATAAAAAAACTAAGTACATATATAAAAATAAATAGCAAAATGAATTACGTCTATACAATACAACCTATATAGTATTTAAGGAAACTAAGTTCTTATAAATAAATACACTATTAAACTAAGAGATTCATACAAACTATATTATTTATTCTTAAAGTGAAACGTTTATCGGGAGAGATTAATCTCCTAAATGATTCTCAGTAATTACCATGAGAGGAATAATCTCTGTAATTGTGCGCCGATGAGAACTTTAGTATACAATCAAGAAAATAAAAAATAAACAAATCTACGATATAAATAAATTAAAATTTCATATTTCTAAACAATCTTTTATTTTCAACATACATTAATATTATATTTAATATAATCATGTTTTAAAATAATATTCATCAATCATTTAACTATATATAATTATACTTAGGAAAATGCTAAACAGTGCCCCCGGGGCATTGGTTAAGCATATTAAAATAGAAATTCTGTCTCAAATTCAGTGCATTTAATACCTCAAAAGCATAAAAAGTTATCTTTAAGATATTAATTTTATTTTTTATTTCTTTTTTAGGTATGCTTAACAAGTGCCCCGGGGGCACTGTTTAGCATGACCCTTATACTTATCATAATTATTATTTGGCTTAATTAGTCTGCAGGTCCCTTAAAGATATTTTTGGTTTTATTTTGGTCCCTTAAAGAAAAAACGTTCCACTTTGGTCCCTTATTTATATGTTTGTTAGTCAGTATGGTCTTTTCCGTCTATTTTTTCCAAAGAAACGTTAAAGGCATTGTGGCTGTGTAAGGTGAACCAACATACACAGGAGTCCACCGTAGACCTCAATAAAATTTTAAATTTAAACCGTTTGATTATTTTATTAAAATCTAAACCATTGAATCTTGTAAAGTCTATGGTATTTAATAGTAAATCACCAACACTTAATTTTTTCTCCTTTTTTTCATCTTCTTCCTTGTTCATCTTTATCTTATTCCTTATTCATTTCATCACTATCTTCATAAAGAAAAATTTTCTTCCTTAGACAAAATCATTTTTGCATCATCAAACAACATCCAAGCAAAAATCTTCAATAGCCAAAACTCCATCTTCATCCATGGAAGCTCTCACTATCATCTTCCATTAAAGTTTCATCTTCACCATCACCCCCTTTCTCTAAATCTCTTCAAAATCTTCAATACCCAGAACTCAAAACCCCTCAATTCTTCAACCCTTTTAATTTGATGTTTTTAGGGTCAATGAAACTTTGATTTTTAAAGTTAACAAAACCATGAAATTAAACAACACAAACATCAAATCCTAATGCATCTAACATGCTTGGTGACCGAAGCTTTGATTTTTAAAACTAACAAAACCATGAAATTAAAAAAGCTTTGATTTTTAAAAATAACAAAACCATGATTTTTAAATCTAACATGCTTGGGGAAAATAATAGAGTTTCAAAAATTAAGATTTTTGCAATTTTGAATTTATTTTTTCTGGATATGTTTAGAAATTCTGGTTTTAAAGGATAAAATTGTGAAGAACATGATGAGTGAACGAGGAAGAAGATGAATAAATACAAATAAAAACTAGTTGGTGATGGTGCACTATTATATCTAGTAGATATGCAAAATCTAATGGTTTTTTTCTTCTCAAAAAGATCCAACAGTTAAGATTAAAAAATTTATTGAGGTATACGGTGGACCACTATAATGTTGGTTCACCTAATACATTTGGGGTTGATAAATTAACGGAAAGGACTAATGTGACAAACAGTGATGTCTTTAAGGGACCAAAGCGGAACTTTTATTCAATAAGGGACCAATGTGAAACCAAATTTTTTTTTAAGGGAGCTATGCACGGGTTTATCTCTAGTATAATATAATCATAATCAATATATATATATATGCAAAGAATGATTATTTGATTGTGGTCACACTAAATTGATAAAATAAAATACCTTTCTATTAAATTAAATGGCTAATGCTACGGTGGACCACCTTCACAAGTGGTCCACTGTGGTGAAGTGATCATTACTACTATAACGAATACAAATTTTACAAAATTCACCGTTGGATTGAAAGTTTGTATCATATAGATCTTCCATACAAATTTTTAGAAAAATTGAAAATCATTTGATGTGTTATTGAAATATATCAAGTTTAACGGTATTTAATAAAAACTCATTAACCGTTAATCTTAATGGGTCTCAATAACATATCAAATGATTTTCAATTTTTCTAAAAATTTGTATGGATAATCTATATCAAACAAACTTTCAATCCAACGGTCGATTTTGTAAAATTTTTATTCATTATATTGTTATTCATAAGTGGTCCACCATGAATCACTTGATCAAGTGATCCATTTTAGAATTTGTCAAATTAAATAAAACAGGTACTATCACAATTTTATTTTTTTTTTTTTGACAGAGCTATCACAATTTTATTAAATTATTCATATGTAAATAAAATTAAACTAAAAATAAAGATATAATAAAATATTGGGTCGTTACAAAAATGTAAATCACTTTGAGAAAAAATATTTGTACTAAATTATATGCCACTTTACATTATCAATGAAACATTTAATGCTCTTTTTTCTATTATACCTTTAACTATTTATTTCTCTTTTTTCTTTTAATTTTTTAATTTATCTTTTTCATACCATTAATGAGGGACAATTTTGTAAACTAACTTATAATTTCTATTTTTCATACAACAATGATTACTTTTCTTAGTTTGTGTAAAATAGCCAAAGTGACTTACATTTTAGAACGGATGAAGTATTTAGTAAGAATTTTTTTATGCAAGAAATAGAAGAATTTTACGTTGCAACACTTAATTGATCAAATTACAATCTCTCTCCCTCTCATGTATGGTTAGCCAATTTTTTATTGGTTAAATTCTCTAATTTTGTGAATTCTTCTCTTTCTTGTATAAATATTTCTTACAAAATAGCATTACTCATAGAATAGAGATTTCATTTTCGTTGTTTGAATATTATATGATTGAAAGGGAACCAATTTCCTACTTTATTGTTTGAAAAATGGACAAAACATAATGAGTTATAATTTTTAAATTTTAATTTTAACTTTTATTTAAAAAGATATTAATAAAGCTTTGGTTATTTGCTATTTCCAAACAAATTTCAAAGCAAAATCTTGGTATAGAGCCTAAGCTTGGTTTTTTTGTGGTTAGTGCATGTCAGTACAATGACACAATTTTGTTTAAGTGTCCTAGTTTTCTATTTCTATTTATCTAAATGCCTTTTTGCTATATTTTCAGATTTGGATTTTTTTCCGTTACGGTAGAACGCTGTAATAGATTAGAACTGTTTGATCTTCAATTGACCGTCAAAATTGTTTTTATTTAATTTTATTATGTGTAATTTAAGCTGTTCAATTTTAAATCAACTTTGTCAAAAAAAAAATTAAATCAACATCCGATTTTTTTTACAGCGACAAACTACGTACTCGGGCTACCCGAGACAATCCATATCTACCTTCTTTTTGCTTCGCTCCTACATACCTACGACACACACCACCATTATTTCATTGACATCTTTATGACAACTTGTGCTTTTCATTCCATCAAGTTAAAAAAAGTTAAAAAGGGGGAAATTGTTGTTATGTTGTTGTTTCAAGGGATCAAGGGACGGCCAATTCTAGGGTGGGTAAGTATAATAGGTCTCCCATGGTGGGAGATTAATGTCCACCCTTAGATTACCAAGGTTCATAATAGACCTTCCACACTATATTCTATTCTATTGTACTCCTTTTTTATGTTTCTCCAACAACACATGTCCTGCTCAAAGAAAAATTAAATAATATATTTTATAAATAATTTCTAGTAATTCCTATATACATATTAATACAAATATTAATATAAATATTAGTCTAAAATTTATTATTGATGACTATAAGACATTCAACACACATATTAGTTTAAATATTAGCGCAAATATTAGTTCATAGTCTACTATTAATGACTTTAAGTATTTTGCTAAAGGTAGAATATTATTTTAAATTATATATAGTTTAATTTTATAATAATTAAATTTTACTTTATTTGTCAAAAAAATAGTGGATAACTATTTGAATTTATAATATTGAGTAAAATTAGCTATTGATCTATAGAATCCAAAATTATATCGTAGTTCAATTGGTGTCCAAAATAGTATATAGAACTCAAAATTATACGAGCTTATAGTTTATTTTAATAAATTAATCCAATTTTACTTATATTATTTTACTTGAAAAAATTAAATATCAATGAGAAATAAACTAATATTTACTTTAGATTGCAAACGTTCACAATAGACTATAATAAAGTTTTCACATCATTTTTTTTTACCCATTTTCCTGTTTCTGCAACAATACAAGCTGGTCTGTACACATGGACGAACATATTTTTTTTTTTGACTAAAAACGACATTCATTCATTCAAATTAATAGAATACATCGAATATTATAAATTGAAGATCACTAAAAACTGAAAATGATGAATTTACGAACAAATTCACATCATCCACGTTAGAGCATATAACGGCAAAATGTCTATAACTGTGACAAAGTCTGTAACAGCCCCATTTCCTCTAACTAGCATCATGGAGTGATTTAAAAATATCAATTGAACATTGACAAAAAATATGTCTATGTAAAATGCAAGACCAACCAATGGGAAACTTTTGTCACTAGTAGTGGACCCCAACCACTTATAATTACCATATAAACACAAAAACACAATGTTTCATAATTCATTCATTCATTTATCTGCAAAGTAGCAGAAACCCTGTTCTCTTACTCTCTCCCCTCACTCTCACGCCTTTCTTCATTTTCACCCGCAACATCATCATTTTCTTCTCACAATCAACATGCAAAGTTGGAATCATGTGCCTTAGGTCATGAGCATCATGGAAAGGTAAGATTCAATTCAAAACCCTCTTGTTCATATCTCAAATTCGTGCCCTTTGCTCTCCAATCAAATTCTGAAATTCACATTTGATGCATGCTTTTTGTCTACAAATATTGGGTTGTGATGATTGAGCCAAGAATTGAAGGAACAAAAAGGAATTGGTTTGAGTTTGATGAAACCCGTATTTGGGACAGGGCTGCACTTAAAAGGTAATTAATCTCACCTCACAACTCCGAATTCGTTGATTCTTTTTGGACTAGTTAGATAACGAAATTCTGGTGATTTTGGTACCAGCCTCGTGTTATTTGATGAAGAAATGAGGTCTGTGAACGATTTCGAAGTAGAGGACCTGAAGTAGTTTTTATGCAGAAAACGTGATGGCACATGTCTGCACTTAATCGGTAATAAATCTCTCTCTGTAACTTGAAATTTAATGGGGTTTGATTGTGTGGATATCTAACTTAAATACGGTCGTTGTGGCACCGGCCGCGTGCATTTTGAATGAGTAACGAAGCCTGCACGAATTTTTGAAGTTGGATGTTCGATTCAGAAATTCTGCAGAATTTGAGTGGTTTGCACTTGTAATCACTCCTCGTACCTTAGATTTGAGTGATTCCTTTTCCGTTAGAAAGCTTATGATTTTCCCTTCGTTTTGATATTGGATGTCATGGAGTTTGGCTAAGGAACGAGGGCTGTAGGTTGCTCCGAAGATGGCGCGTTACTGCAGAATCGTACAGAAAATTCTGATATGGAATTAAAACAATTTCGGTGTTCCGGCAAGTTTCAGAGTCATCATTGCTTCCATTCAAGCGTCGTTTTCAGGTGGGTTCTTTAGGATAGTGTAGATAGTTCCCCAAAATCATAAGCTTGCATGTTAACTTAGGAAAATTAGGAAATGTTGTGTGAGGGGAATTAACTCCCAAATTTCCCTCCATTCAATTTTATATTATGTATTTTATTTTGCTACACTGGCTTAAATGAGGATTGTAGGTGTTTCTTTTGAAAATTATGATTTTTGCAAAACAGGGTATATTCTGCATGAACTCGCCATAGCGAGTATTCATGGCGAGTTGGGTTCTGGGCTGATGAAACTCGCCATGGCAAGCTTCTGCTCGCCACAGCGAGTTGATTTAGGTCAGGACCTATAATCTCGCCATGGCGAGCTGGTGACTCGCCATAGCGAGTTTATACAGAACTGACCTGCACTTTCCATTTTCCTAACAAAGTCTTACACACTCGTTTTATATCTTCATCAGAGTCAGATAGTTTGCAGTAATATAATTAATATAATGTCGAACAGAATGTTAATCACAGATAATCGTTAGGGTATAACTTAGAATTTAATTAGGTTTGTATGCTCCCCGGGATTTGGGAAATCATGGTAGTATGAACAATTAAGAATTGGATAGTATCAGTCAATTAGGAGCGATTTGTGATATCGCACTATGGACTCCCAATGTGATAATCCATTAGGATATGTTATTGTGAGCTGCATGCCGTGACCGAATCGGTTGACGGATATGGCAGGCCTCTGAGACCTGCTCACCTCAGAGTGTCCTTGTATTTAAAATGAATAAAAGTTTGTTGATCTGTGTTACACCTATATTATATGCTATTATGTTAGGATTATGTTAGTAATGAAACGACTGATTTTAGGTGCCCCCGGTGTTGTAACGCCCCGAAATTTAGAATGAAGTTATTTAGATATTATTTAATTAATTCCGTTAGAATTATATGTTGAACCAATTAATTAAAGAATATTTTTAGTAGAATAATTAAGTGGAGAAAAATAGAGATATTTATTTTAATATAATTTTGGAGAGATATATTTAGAAAATAAAAGTAGAACCAAATTATTGAGAGATGTGATCATAATTTTAAATTGAAACAAATCTCATGAGATATACTCTTTCTTAAGGAAAAAGAAACCTAGACCCTTTCCTTTATAAATAGGTAAAACATAAGACCGAGAAAGAATTAGGATTGCCACTTTTCATAAAATTGAAAATAAAAATTAGAGGGAGTGCTTGGAGGGGAAAGCGGCGAGGGAGAAGGAGATTAAGGGAAGGAGAACAACTTCATCGCATTAGGAAAAGAGATCACTGCTACTAACAAGTAAGGGGGTTTTAACCAACTCATTTAAAGATTCTGATTGTCGATAGCGTTACATATGTGGCCTTTTTCCCTTTTCTTTTCCCTTGTTTTTCTTTCTTTTGAAGCTTTGATTTTTCTATGAAATCTTAAATTAAAATCTATCATGTTCTGCAATTTTCGTGTTTGATTGTGCTACGAAAACGTTCATGTCAATCGATAATATGATTTGTTTGGAGTTTAATTTGCCAACATGTGTTTTCTGTAAGTGTTAGGATATTTATCATAAAGTGTTGATCTTCTAAATTTGGTTCAAAGTAAAAGAAGGTACATTTAAAATATGGTGTAAAGAGAGACTTAATTAGGATACATCATATTTTCTAACTTAGTTGACCTGGCACTTATAATTGTTCAATGTAAACTATGGAGACCTTAACCACTTGTGAACCTAGAGCGAATTGTGTCTCATGATATTGCAGGATCCAATTAAGGCATGAATTTAATATTAGTCTTTATAGAAGAGTTTTAGGTTCTTTAATATTAACGTGGGTGACTATATGTATATGTTAGTACATTGCTATTTGGTAATTGAGCTTTTCAAATTAATAATCATTATAGTATATCTAAAGTAGGTGCTAATGCGTTAGAGAAAATTAGTATTTTAATTAGCTCTTCGGGAGTTTTAGTTCCTGGCTAGAGCAAGTTTTATTAAAAGATTCAAGTGATAGTTATGAGTGTAATTAGAGTTGGACTCATTTGATATTGAATTAATTTGGTGTTGAGTTTAATTGGTGTGGAATTTATTTGGTGTTGAGTTTAATTGGTGTTTTGGTGTCGAATTTATTTGGTATTGGTTTAAGTTGCGGTAGTTTATTAAATATAATTAGTGTTGTTGCTTGATGTTATGGTGGCCGTTTTGTTGCCGTTTGTCGTGTTGCTACGGTGGCCTTGAGTTGCCGGTTGTCGTGTTGCTATCGTTGTTGTGTTGTTGTAGTTGTTACTTGTCGTGTTGTTGTTGATTCTAATCTGTTGATAATGAGGTTGAAAATATGGAATTCCTATTGATGTTGTCTTTAAGCCGTTGATTATTGATGTTGATTTTATGAAGCTGTTGATTGTGATAGTTGTTGAATTTGATGTTTTCGGGTCGAAATATGCTCATGCATTCATTCATGTGTCAAATGAAGTTGCTTAATGAAGTTGAGAAAGATGTTGTTTATTGATGTTGTATAAATGAAGTTGAAAATATGACGTTGTTATTGGTACCACATGCATTTAGAGTTTAAGTCGCATTGCATTCATTGTCTAATTAAGTTGAATTTGTGGAATTGATCAAGTTGGTATGTATATGATGTTGTGTTTGCTTATGTGTTCGATCGTCCCAAAGGACGATATTTTATTTATTGCTGCTATTGAATTCAGTTATTCTATATGATGTTCGTTACTCACCCCTTTTGGTTTAACCCTGCGACGTAAAACTCGTAGACTTCTCTGTAGGTAATGAGTCATAGTTGATGTGTTCGGAGAGCTCTTTCCTCGCTCTGTTCTGTGGAGTCGCTCTGTTAAGATACCATGGGGAAACTCTAAACTATTTTAGTCATTACCTTCATTAAGGATTGTCAGACTATATTATAATTTTCTTTCAAGATTTTGTATTCAAGAATTTTGGATATTGATATGTATCAATTTTTAAAATACGATGTAGCATTTTATTTTTATATTTAATAAATTAGTTGAGTTAAGTTTGAGTAACACTCCTTTTGATATAAAATAACTAATGATTTCACCAATAAAGCTCATGGGAATCTGGGGTGTTACAGGTGTAGTCACCATTAGGAGGGTAGTAGGACTCACTGAGGCTTAGTAGTCTCACCCCACTCCAATCAATTTTTTTAGGTAAACAGGTTATCCGGAGCAAGGACCAGGTAGGAGACTGACAGTTGGAGCCGAGCTTGGATTGTCAGACTAGAAGATTTTAGTCTTCTTCTTGTCTCTTAGTTAATCTGTTTATTTTTCATTGTTTCCTTTCCGCTTTATTTTATCAGTTTATCCTTTTGTATTCGTGACAAGTTGTAACTTCTTAAATTATTCGTTTAATTTAATGTACTCAGATTCAATTATTTATGTCTTGAATAAATATTCTAGATATTTTAGTTGGGACGTTATAATTGGTATCAGAGCCTGGTTGACCCAGTATCGGACCTTGCCATGAGTCATTTCAACTCCTTCCTAAGTAATACAGACCCTTTGGATCTGAACTGTTTACGCTGAAACCATCGCGTGCTGAGCCTGATCAACTCAGTATTGTGTATGGTAGGCAGTGTATTATGGTTGAGAACTAAAGTGGACTCTGAAATTCCAGCGTTAAGGTCGTAGTGAAGGTGCAATCGAGGAGCAGTCGTCGAAGAGATTCTTATAAGTGGATTTGGAACAGTGGCAAATGCAGCCACATGAGTAAGTTGAGTAACACAAGCAAGTGATGCAAAGAATTTATACGTAGTGAACGGATTGAGACCAGTAGTAAAAGGTAAGCCTGGAGTATGTAATGAAGCAGTCTGGCGAATGAATTAATTTTGTGACGCAACAAGTCAGGAATAGAATACCAGAAGTAGAATTGTTGTTTGAAGGGATGTAAGAGTATCCTCATATTGAAACGTGTAACGCATAACAGTATTCCACTGACACTGTGTGTGTCAGGTAAACTTCCTGAATCTAGTAGTAACTCCACCCTTCTGAGAGCCTAATTATCCAAGAGTAGTGACCCGAGTAACACCCAGTAATAGTAGTAGTAAACCAAAACTCATTCCTGAACACTTAGTCGTCCAGTGCAAGAGAGGAACTTCCTTGTAATTAGGATTTCAAGTCGAACAACCAATACTAGGGAATCAAGTTAGGAGCAACCACGTATCAATATTCTTTCAAATGTCATATTATTAGATTACCCTCTAGGATGCCCTCTGCTGAGTGACAACATTTCTACTATATCAATTGGAAATGAACTTTAATTCGTAGAACAACTAGGACTTTCATTTAAAACCTCACCAGTCTTTAGCAGCGAATCCCCTAACAGTCAGAAATCACTTGTAACATCATGAGTCATCTAAGCCAGTTATAGAACACTACCATCAATTAATTAGGAGCCAATAAAAGAACCTTGTCACATAAACATGACTTTGCCTCACACCAAAACTGAATTCTCCCTTAGCAATACCGTTATCCGAATAGGTTTATTAAAGACTGGTAAACTAAGTATCCAAAAACTAGTTACTTAGCATTTCAGGCCAATTAACTACTCAAATATAAAATAGTGGAATCCTAGCGCCCACACCTTAATATTTTCTTATCGCAAATCTATTAAGCTAACACTTAGGATAACTACCTTTAGATGTCAATAAATAGGAACGGCAAATCACTGCATACCAGTAGTTGCACCAGACCCTTGTAGGTTAAGTTTTAATTGGAGTAACAATAAAGAACTACCGTTAGCGCAATCAGTCGCCAAAATTGATCCATTAAGCCTTATTTTTTTTAGATAGTTTAGAGATCGGCAATTCGGTTCCATATTAGTTTAACTCTCTACTATACAAATTCATACCTATGGACCATTTAGTTAAGAAATCAATAGAGCCAGTTAACCATACCTTAAGAATTGTCATTAAGTTATTAGTAGGCTAGTAGCTCAGTATTAAAGACCACTTAGGTACCCCGGTTTGAAGATGAGAATTGACCAACCATAATTTATCACTACCTAAACGTCAGCCAGTTAGAATACCTTTTAGGACATTGACATTAGACACCAAAAGATGTAGAACCAACATTTCAGTACGAAACCAACCGTAAGTCAGACGGTAGAAGACACGACTTGATGAGGTTAACCAACAGGAGACAGTATCAACAGCACCAACCACCTAGATCAATCTTCTAGGTATATATATTAGTTATCCGGAAACAAGTAACCAAGTTTGACCTTAGCAACAGCCAGCCGCCCGACACTTCTACATATTCAGACCTTTCAGCCAGATACAAATTGAATCAGATAAACCTCCATGTGAGCATTGTCAGCAAGCAATTTGAGTGAAACCTAGTTATCTTAACCCGAGGGAATTGCCAGGAGGAATAGAAATGAGGAACATAAGTCAGTACCCAATAGGAGGCCAATCTTCAATTGCCTTATCATTCTTAGAGATCTTAATTCAGAATTGAGCCTGTTATTTATGTCTTAACTTAATGTATACTCTCGAATGTGTCTGATTATGCCGCATACGGATAATTCCTTCTCGTGCCTTAAATGCTTATCAGTCAAAGTGCTACGCACAAATCCAAGTAAGGTTCAGCTTTCCAAATTCATTGGCGTCAGTCAGTCACGCGAATTGTGTAGGATGTCACTCCTAATTAACCATGTTCTTGTCTTAAGTCTTTCAGTTATGTCGTTAGTAACTCCATCAGATTCGTGGAAACCTTTTTCTCTTGTTAAACCACGGATAATTGCAGTTCAATTTCTTACTCGCTTTGGTTGATCTGTTAATCAACATCCTTACACCCATTCCGATGTAACTTACCTAGCTCAGTATCAGTGAATCATTTAGGCATTCGTACGCAAGAACGTCGAAATCATTATTCCAGACGAATTAGTTAACTCTCCTCTTTAGAACTGTATCAGCTAAGTTCATAATAAATTTTGGACCCACTCAGCTTAAGGAAAACTAAGAGAATAAGAATGATATCAGTATTAGTTGCCTTTTCAATCCTGTTCTATGCCCGAACGTTTCGACCTTCCAGATTCATTTTCTGTAACCTTGTGAGATCAAGTGTTAAACCCGGATAACTTGACCAGAATATCCCAACTTCAAGTTTAGTTATCAACAACCGGACCAGATAAGTGTAGGTGTTAATTGCTCGTTTAAGGTAATATACCATTCCATTGGAAACCATTACTATCTTGAGTGATTTGTCAGTTAACCTATTAAGCATTCCGAGCCGAGCAATTCGATTCAGCCTCAGCATTACCAGTTCAAACCTCATGTGTCAAACTATCCAGTCAGAAGCTGGCCATCTTAATCAATTTCTTAATATTGGATGATTAAGGGAATTACCAAGTATGTCTAACCTTTACTCTGAGAGAAAACTCAAACCAAAATACAATTGCTTGTTAAGATTGCGACCCGACCACCGTGTGGTATTAGAATGGATTGGAATGGTAAGTGGAAATGTCCAAAGGAACTATGAATCTGCCAACAGATGAGTCTAACTTATTGGCAAAAGACCTTGCAATGATTATGTACCTTTCCGCTTGTTATCTATTTTCGTTTGATCCCGGAGTATCTAAGTAACGCATGTAGTGCAAGGGTACACACGACGTGTCAGGGGCTATAGTATTCGGAAAGTACTATAGCAGTTGGAAGTGAGAATAACCATAAGTTTCAGTTGACCATGCAACTTTAACAAGTGACACCTGTTTTGGTGTGTACTTGACCAGGGCAGATACCGACCTACTATGCCAATGGAGTATTGGAGCTAATGCTGGTAGCAATGGAAGAAGAGTATGAAGGTGTGAAAAACACAAGAAGGGGGGGGTTGAATTGTGTTTTGGTAAATTAAAAAATTCTTCTAAGTTACAAAGAACTTATCAGAGGTTGCAGCGGTTTAGAAAAGAAAACACAATTAAGAGTAACTTTGAAGGAAGAGAGAAAGAGAGAAAGATAGAGACAAAGATTTTTATACTGGTTCCTCTCACAAACCGAGAGTAGTCCAGTCCTCTTGTACTTCCAAGAGAGTTCACTATAATCACCAAAGATTACAATTGCTCAAGCACACAAGCAAGAGACTTCCAATGCTCAAGTATACAAACACGAGACTTCCTAATGCTCAAGCACACAGGCAAGAGACTTCAATACACAAGTTTAGAAAAACAGAGTCTGAACAATTGATATAAAGATCAATGTTCAGTTACAAAATAAATACAACTTTAGATACAAGACTTAACTTAGAATCTTAATACAAAATTCTAAGGTTCAACTAATGAATTAACAGAAGCTGAAGCTGGAGTCTTGGATTTTGAATATGAGTTCAAGTTGTATTTGCAGTTTTGTGCTTTAGGATGATTTTAGCAGAGTAACAGCTCTTTTCAAATTGTTCGAATATTGTATATCCCAAAGCTTCAAACTTGCTCCAATTTATAGAAGAAGGTGGAGCGTGTTTGATTTGAATTTGATACGGTGAGATTGCGCCAGCTGTAGATAGTACCTTTGATATCCAAATCAGGTAACCTTGTATGCGATCAATCTTGGAGAGAAAGGTTTATCCAAAACAGGTAAAGAGTTCGTACAATAGTACAAACGTTACTATTCTGTGGATAAGATTGATTCCATCAGCTTTTGGAATGTCAGAGTATAATCATTGATGCAGAGAATGTTCTACTGACAAAACGGCTCTCACTGCTCTTAACAGAGTCTGATATGCATCTTCTGATGAATAAAATTTGCATCCTCTGATGAAGCACATATGCATCTTCTGATGTCTTCAAGTTCTGAATCAGAGTTTGCTTTGCCATATCAGAGCTTCCAATGTGCTTTAAATGAATATAAAAGTTAACTTGAATATCTGCACACTTGGATTAAATAATTAGTATACCCTATTGTATATTAATACTTTTGTTATCATCAAAACTTAATTGGGTCATGTCAGAACCTCTTTTGTTCCAACAATCTCCCCCTTTTTGATTGATGACAAACCAAGTATTAATTTACAATGGTTGTTGATAAAATTTATCAAGCATCTCTTAGGTTGATGAGTTTTGCAAGCTCCCCCTAAGTTCAGCAATGATTAATTAAATCAGTTTAAAAATATTCATTTGAATTTTGAACTTAAACTAATACACTAGACTTTCAGAGGCTAGGTTTGCAAGCTCTCCCCCTAAGTCTGATACCTATGAAAGAAAAGTGCAATTTTCTTTTATACGTACCATGTATCAGAAGTTCAAATTTCAACTAATATTTTCCTCAAAATCATATTGTATATAGACATAACTGAAAAATAAAATTTTGGAATTTGGTTTCAGTTTAGCATCTCATAAATTAATAACAACTCTTACTCCCCCTTTTGTCATTAAACAAAAAGATAAAACTGACAAGAAATAAATGACAATTTTTAAAAGAATGGTCAAAAGTAGATTTTCAATGCAGTCAAGGTGGTTACAACTACTCCAATTAAATGGCTTGTCGTAAAACCAAGAACTTGTCTATTTTGAAACTACTATATAAGGACCATGAACTTTGTCATTTCACTCAACACTTCCATTTCATTGTGAAAAATCAACAATGGAGAAGGATAGAAAAGTGATCAAAAGTAAGAGAGTGCAGGAGAAGAAGAAGAAGAAAGTGAAGATTCAACAAGACCCAGAGTCTAAGAAGAAACTTCAGAAGATGAGGGCATCAACTTCTGCTCCTGTCAGAGTCAAATATCAAACGAGATCCAATGCTAAACAACAAGAGTCCTTATCTGAGTCAGAATGTGAATGGGATTCTGATTGGAAGGAATTCTTGAGTACATATGTTCCTCCCAAGGAAGAATACCCCTCTTCATAATCAATGAGATCACTTTTCATTGATTTCCCAATAAGGAAGTGAAGAGAATGTCGTGAACTCTTCCATTTCCCTTAGATTCAAATAAGCTAGATTTAGGACTAGCTGTGTTATGTAGAATCCAAGTGAAAAGTTGGATAGAAACTTATGTAATCAACAATTTTCAATTGAATAAACTCATTATTTAGCTTTGAAAT
Organism: Trifolium repens; assembly: GCA_030408175.1. NCBI lineage: Eukaryota > Viridiplantae > Streptophyta > Magnoliopsida > Fabales > Fabaceae > Trifolium > Trifolium repens. The sequence goes on along the minus strand of CP125845.1, from coordinate 29,687,624 downwards.
CTTTGTGTTGATTTTTGTCTCAAAAACATTTATGAAAGCAAAAAAAATCAACAAATAATAAACATAGAAATAAATAATGAACACAGAAGATAATTGAATAAGTAATTGAGTACTTAATAAGAGAATAATATTCAGCAAGTTACAAAACAGATATCAGAACATGATAAAACATTAAACAAATAATCAGAACATGTGCTTAGAATCCTAGGGGTTAAGGTTGATCAGGTTGCTGAGGTAATCTTGCATTGATACTCTGAAGAGTTTCCATAATAGCAGCCAACATAGACGAATGCTCATCAAGCCTTCTTTGAAAATTATCCTGATTTTCCAATACGTGCTGAGCATACTCTGGTGCATTTCTAGCCAGTTGCTCAAGCCTTGCTTGATCAGCAGCTCTTCTAGCTTCTTCTGCTAGCCTAGCTTGCTCAGCAGCTTGCCTTTCCCTTTCTATACGCTCATCCTCCAATCTTTTTCTTTTCCTCTCCTCAGCTTCCAATCTTTCCCTTTCACGCCTCTCTTCCTCTTCCTTCCTAGCTATTTCATTTCTCAAACACAAGTCTGTAGTATAAGCTTTTCTGACAGAGCGAATCATGAGTACCAGATTTTGTTCCATAAGGTCACACTCTTTGTCAATGTGTGCTGTGTCAACAGATCTGTGTGGAATGGCACTGGACATTCTCCTAAGATTCTTGTCAACAGCTTGCAGCAGGCTAGTGATGTCATTCTGAGTTTGGTCAAGAGGTTCATTGATAATTCTTGAGGGTAGGTGGGGGGAAAAATATGCAGTCCATAGAGAGATCCTGCAAAAGGTATTGGAGATGTTGTGATTGGTCAGGAGGGGTTTTTTGTAGGATTTCAAGATTCATAGTCTCATTTATATGTTGAACATGTGTCTTGATAGGTGTAGGTAAATCACATGAGTTATCCACAGCCACATGTTGTGGGGATTTCTCATGGACATGTTCGTCAGCATGAAGAGTTTCTGAGGCTTGATCTTGAATAGGTTCTGGTGATTGGTGAGCATGTTCTGGTTGGGTAGTCTCTGGTTCAGTATTTTCTGGTTGAGGTGTTTTTGGTTGTTCTTGTTGTGGTGTTGTGGTAGGTATTTCTTGATGGTTGGGGGATTGTGCAGGTGGAGGTGGTGGGGTTTTATAAGAATCATCATTAAGAGAAAGTTGAATAGCAGGTGCAGTGCTTGTAGAAGCTTGCGCAGTTTCATTACCATACAGAGTCTGATGTTCCAGCAGATTGTGAGGATCATTCCTTTTTGGGAGCTTCTTGTGCATATCAACAAATGCAGCTTCATCAATACCACAATCATAGCCATCCTTCAGAGCTTCTTGCTTCTTATTAAACTCTGCAACCTTGGCCAATGCTGCCTGTACTACAGCTTCTTCCTTTTCTTCCTCAGTAAGATCCTCCAGTATTACTTTCTTTGCTCTTGGTTTAGAGGATCTTGGAGTTGTAGTCTTTGTGGTCTTTTGAACCTTAGCAGCTTTCTTCACAGTAGGACTTTTGGCAGCTTTCCTCTTGACTGGTTCAATTCTAAGAGGTTGTTCCAAAAGTCTTGATTGTCTCACAGTCAGCTTTGTAGGTTCTTCATCTCCTACATCAACACCTAGCTTTTTCATGAATTCAGCATGTGCTTCTATCACTCTCTTTGCTTCACTATCTCTGACATGTACAAGCCAACTTTCACCAATGCCTTTCTCAGATTCTCTGAGTAACACATGATGTGTTGGATGAACTATCTCATTGTTCTTCACCAGCTTTAAGTATCTTAATGTAATACTATTTACAATCTTAGAACTAAGCAAAAAAGTACCTAAGCCAGGAAGATATGGTGTAATAGCATCCAACAAACCACTTTGTGCAAACATGTGGCTCAGTAGTCTTGAATGTCTGACAATAGCTTTGCTAGAGATAATAGACATGCACAGATGATCAAATATAAGCCTTCCAATATCCACAATATTTCCTTTTGCAACATTAAACGTAAACAGCTTCTGAACACTAGATATTTGATCAGTGCCTCCCAATTTGGGCAGAACACTGTCAATCAAGATCCTGTAGATGATCTTGCAGTTGTTTGTCCATTCTAACTTATCCTTAGGATTGGTCTTTGGTTTGAATAGAAATTCATCCACATCAGGACCTGCTTCAACAGAATGTTTGATTATCACACCATCACGCTTGAGCTTCAGAGCCTCAAGAATGTGGCAGAGTCTGATAGAGATTCTGAATCCAGCCACGAAGGATTCAATCTCTGTAGAGATAAAAGATCTTAATCTCATTTCTTCTGGGGTTCTCTCTTTGAATTCAGGATTTTCTTTAATCTTATCCTTGACCTTCCTGTCATAAACATCCCTTGTAATAACAGAGGCTTTCATCCAGAATTCTTTTACCATCTCAGTATAGGTTGGTCCATTGAGAAGATCAAAATAATATTCCAAACCTTGCTTTTTGTATAGATGAACGACTTCAGCAAAACCGTTTACCCTAATGCTCTCAAGATCAACGGGATTCTCAATCGCCACATTTAGTTCGTCATACTTATATGGTCGTTGATCCTGTGCGAACTCTGTAGGGTTGGATTCATTTGGTAGGATCAAACATGATCTATTCAGGAATGTTGATGAGGATGCCATGGATGAAATATGGAGTTAGGGTTTCTAAAGAAGGAGAAAGAAATTGCTCTGTGTTTTAGAAGAATGAAAGTGTAGGTTGTGAGAGTGCAAGAGTGTGAATGTGAACAGTTAGTGTGTTTAAATAGAAACTTACGCGCAAAAACAAGTACACATACATAGGGGTAGTAGAGTATTTTACCACAATTGGAAATTAGAAATGCTAATCATCATTAACCAACTTCTTTATCCTCTTGCAACAAGACATGTGTATTAGAAGAATGTTAAAAAACTGACACGTAAGTTTGAGAAAACGAAAGGATTTTTACAATAGATTTTTACTTACGCGCCAGAACCATTTACCTTCTAATCATATTCTGATAGTTTGTCAGAAGAGACTCTCATCACAACTTCTGATACAGAAGGTTCTGATGACTTCATCTTCTGATTACTATTAGATTCTCACAAACTCAATTTTTCATCAGAGTCTAAGTTAATCGGAGATTTCCATCATGTTCAGATTCTTTTTGATAAAATCAAAACGTTCAACAGCTAAAGGTTTTGTAAAGATATCAGCCCATTGATTTTCAGTTTCAATGAACTTGAGATCAATTACACCTTTTTGAACATAGTCTCTGATAAAATGATGCTTAATCTCAATATGCTTAGCTCTTGAATGCAAAATAGGGTTTTTAGAAAGGTGAATAGCTGCAGTATTGTCACAATATAAAGGAATATTGTTACTGCTGATTTGATAATCTTCCAATTGATATTTCATCCAAAGTAGTTGTGTACAACATTTAGCTGCTGATATATATTCAGCTTCTGCTGTTGACATAGCTATAGTGGTTTGCCTTTTACTAGCCCATGAAATTAAATTCTCACCAATAAACTGGCAATTACCACTGGTGGATTTTCTTTCAATTCTATCACCAGCATAGTCAGCATCACAGAATCCAATCAGCTTGTAGTCATTGGATTTCTGATACAGTAATCCAATGTTACAAGTTGATTTCAAATTCCTAAAGATTCTCTTCACAGCAGTGAGATGAGATTCTCTAGGATCTGATTGAAATCTTGCACACAAACAGACACTGAATAAAATGTCAGGTCTTGAGGCAGTTAGATAAAGAAGAGATCCAATCATACCTCTATACAGCTTCTGATCAACCTTGCCTTCAGACTCTTCTTTGCCTAGACTTGATGTAGGATGCATTGGAGTATTCATGGGTTTACAATCTTCTAAGTTGAACTTCTTCAGAAGATCCTTTATATATTTGGATTGATGAATGAATGTTCCTTTCTCTGTTTGATTTATTTGAATACCAAGAAAGAACTTCAATTCTCCCATCATACTCATTTCAAACTCATCCTGCATAAGCTTAGAAAAATTCTTGCAAAGAGTGGCATTAGTTGATCCAAAAATGATATCATCAACATATATTTGAATGATTAAAATGTCTTTCTTAAGGGTCTTTTTGAAAAGTGTATTGTCAACTTGTCCTTTTTCAAAACCATTGTCAACCAAAAAAGTACTCAATCTCTCATACCAAGCTCTGAGAGCTTGTTTGAGTCCATAGAGTGACTTCTTTAGTCTAAACACATGATCAGGATTTGTCAAATCTTCAAAACCAGGAGGTTGTTTGACATACACTTCTTCAGATATGACACCATTTAGAAATGCACTTTTCACATCCATTTGATATAGAGTAATACCATTATTGACTGCATAAGATAAAAGTAACCTGATTGCTTCCAGTCTTGCAACTGGAGCATATGTTTCAGTGAAGTCAATTCCTTCTTGTTGACCGTATCCTTGTGCAACAAGTCTTGCTTTGTTCCTTGTGACTTCACCTTGTTCATTCAATTTGTTTCTGTATACCCATTTTGTTCCAAAAATGTTCTTATGCTTGGGTTTGGGTACCAGATCCCACACATCATTTCTCTTGAATTGATTTAACTCTTCTTCCATTGCAATTATCCAAGCATCATCAGAGAGAGCTTCATTTGTTGTCTTGGGTTCAATCAAAGAAACTAATCCAAATAATGATTCTTCAATTCTGAAGTTTGACCTTGTTTTTCTTGGACTGTTCTTGTTTCCTAAAATGAGCTCTTCAGGATGTGATGATTTATATTTGAATGTGTTCCTTGGAATATCAGATTCTTCAGAGTTATCATCAATAGTTTGATGTTCTTGAGCTTCAGAGTCTTCTATAGATTCTATGTTGTTATCATACTCTGGAGCTTCATCTTCTGACTCATCAGATCCTGACAAATCTTTAACAGGCTCTGACTTTTTATCATCAGGCTCTTTATCATCAAACTTTACGTGCATTGATTCTTCCACTATATTAGTTTCAGAATTATACACCCTGTATGACTTAGAGCGTTCAGAGTATCCAATGAAGATACCCTTACAGGCTTTAGAGTCAAATTTCTTAAGATGGACTTTGTTATTCAGAATGTAACATGTACAACCAAATTGATGAAAATAAGAAATATTTGGTTTTCTTCCTTTAAAGAGTTCATATGTTGTTTTGTTCAAAATAGGTCTTATATAGATTCTATTCTGAATATAGCAAGCAGTGTTAACAGCTTCTGCCCAAAAGAATTTTGCTAAATTATTTTCATGCATCATGGTGCGTGCCATTTCTTGTAAAGATCTATTCTTTCTCTCTACAACTCCATTTTGTTGTGGAGTTCTAGGAGAAGAAAATTCATGGAGAATTCCATGTTCTTCACAAAATTTTTCAAAAGGTTCATTTTCAAATTCACCACCATGATCACTTCTTACTTTCAAAATTTTGGAATCTTTTTCACTTTGAATTTGGGTAAAGAAGATGCTAAACACTTTATATGTATCATCTTTATTTCTCAGGAATTTTACCCAAGTCCATCTACTATAATCATCTACAATGACTAATCCATATTTCTTGCCATTGATTGAAGCAGTACTAACTGGTCCAAAGAGATCAATGTGTAAGAGTTCCAAAGGTCTAGTAGTAGAGACAATGTTCTTGTTTTTAAAAGAACTTTTGACAATTTTTCCTTTTTGACAGGAACCACAAAGTGAGTCTGAGTGATATTTTATTTTTGGAAGGCCTCTGACAAGATTGTCCTTGCTAAGCTTAGAAATTAATCTCCAGTTAGCATGACCCAATCTTTTATGCCAGATCCATTTTTCATCACTCAGTGTCAAAAGACAAAGCACTTGTTGTTCCTTTAAATCAGAAAAATTGACTTTGTACACATTGCCTTTTCTATTTCCCTTGAAAACAATGGATTGATCAGAGTTTCTAATTACAGTACATGAATCCTTATTAAACATAACATCATAATTACTATCACACAATTGACTTATGCTAAGTAAATTATGATGTAGTCCATCTACTAACCAAACATCAGAAATTGACAAAGAAGAATTACCAACAGTACCTATACCAATGATCCTTCCCTTCTGGTTGCCACCAAACCCTACTGTTCCTCCCTCTTGCTGATTCAGGGTGTGGAATAAGAGCTTGTCTCCTGTCATGTGACGTGAGCAGCCAGAGTCCAGATACCATGAGCTTTCTTTTCTTCTTTGGGTGCATACCTGCAGCATACACTATTTCAGATTTTGGTACCCATACTCTGATGGGTCCTTTTTGGTTAGTTTTGAGAATCTTATCCTTCTTGTTAGGATAATCAGAAGATCTGGAGTCAACTGAGCCTTTAGAAAATTGTTTAGGCTTATGTTTTCTCTGAGACTTTCCTCTTGAGTGTGTCAGAGAACCAGTTACCAAGTTTGCCTTAGAAGTACTAGTGCCCCGCTTATCAACAGGCTTTGGTACTTTGACAGCTTTAACTTGAGTAGACATGGGTACTGATGTGAGGGGAACCTTAGTTTTAGAAGACTTAGGTTCAGAAGATGAGTCATCTTCTGATACCTTATCTTGTGGTTCCAAGCTCACAAGAGTACCAGACACAGTCAGAGGTTCTGATGTACCCTTAGTAAAGTTTGAATAAGATTCTGATGGTGACTTGCTCAACAAGACAGGTTTACTTAATTTTCCCACATCAGGACATGTAAGAGAACCAAGTCCTTGTCTTTTATAATAGTTGCTAAGTCCACCATGAATTACAGAAGTTACCCTAGTCTTATCTATGTTATGGTGCACAAACTCTTGTAGAGAGATTTCATACTCATCATAAGGTTTGTGACATGTTCTGCATCCAGTCTCAAGCACCTTAATTGTTTTAAGAGATTTTTGATAATTTGCTTGAGTCTGGGTGAGATTTTCGTTGAGGAGCTTCATTTTTTGTTTGCAGAAATCTAGCTCACTCAATTTTTCCATGTACTTCACCATTACATCTTTCAAAGCTTTGGTCATTTGAGTATTAGACATTTTAGATATTACCTCATCAATGTCGTCAGTATCAGACTCTGAATCATTTTCATTGTCTGACTCACCAATGGCCATAAGCGCTAGGTTTGCTTCCTCAGAGTCTTCATCCTCAGATAGTTCATTAATATCCTCCCATATTGCCATCAGACTCTTCTTGGCTTTGTTCTTGATCATACTCTTTCTTCCTTTACCCTTGGAGTTGAGTTCAGGACAATCAGCCATGAAGTGTCCAGGCTTATGACAATTGAAACAATTTTTTGTGTCATCCTTCTTCTCTTTGCTGGTGTTGTTTCTTGATCCAAATCCTCTGCCTTGAAAATTTTTGCCTTTCCTTAGTGACCACTTTTGAAAGTTTTTGGACAAGAGTGCAAAGAGATCATCATCTGATCCTTCCTCTTGATTATCTATGGAAGATTCCTCTGCTTCAGATTCTACAACTTTTGCTTTCAGAGCCTTAGATGAAACTGAAATAGATGGCAAAGCCACATATTTTAGCTTCTTCTGAGGCTCATCAGAAGATAGTTCAATCTCATGACTCATGAGTGAACTTATCAATTCTTCCAAGCCAAGTTTGTCCAAATCTTTAGCTTCTTGGATAGCTGTTACCTTAGGCCTCCACCTTGAAGGTAAGCTTCTCAAAATCTTCCTTACATGATCAGAGGTTGTATAACTTCTCTTTAGAACTTGGAGACCAGCCACAAGAATTTTGAATCTAGAATACATTGATTCAATATTCTCATCATCCTTCATTCTAAAGAGTTCATACTGTTGGATCAAAAGAGTAGCCTTTGCCTCTTGAACCTGTTTGTTCCCTTCATATGTGGAACACAAGGAGTCATAGATGCTCTTGGCAGTGGATTTGTCTGTAATCTTGAGGTACTCATCATGAGTTATACACCCAATGAGAAGATCCTTAACCTTGTGATGCTTCTTGTAAAGTTTCTTGTCTGTAGGAGTGAACTTCTTTCTTTCTTCAACAGATAGCCTTCCCTTTTCATCTAGCCCTTGGAAAGTTACCCCTTCTTCAACCAAGTCCCAAAGCTCATCATCTAAACCAATAAGATGACTGTAGATTCTATCTTTCCACCAAGAAAAGGTAGATGCATCTCCTTTGAACTTTGGTGCTTTGTTGCTTGATTTATCTTCAACATCATAGTCATGAGGAACTGCTTTCAAGCTACCACTTGGAGTTCCAGTCATAGTGTTTTTCAACAGAAAACTGTCTCACGGTTAGGTGATTAAAAAACAGAACCAGGCTCTTGATGCCAATTGAAGGTGTGAAAAACAAAAGAAGGGGGGGGTTGAATTGTGTTTTGGTAAATTAAAAAATTCTTCTAAGTTACAAAGAACTTATCAGAGGTTGCAGCGGTTTAGAAAAGAAAACACAATTAAGAGTAACTTTGAAGGAAGAGAGAAAGAGAAAAAGATAGAGACAGAGATTTTTATACTGGTTCCTCTCACAAACCGAGAGTAGTCCAGTCCTCTTGTACTTCCAAGAGAGTTCACTATAATCACCAAAGATTACAATTGCTCAAGCACACAAGCAAGAGACTTCCAATGCTCAAGTATACAAACAAGAGACTTCCTAATGCTCAAGCACACAGGCAAGAGACTTCAATACACAAGTTTAGAAAAACAGAGTCTGAACAATTGATATTAAGATCAATGTTCAGTTACAAAATAAATACAACTTTAGATACAAGACTTAACTTAGAATCTTAATACAAAATTCTAAGGTTCAACTAATGAATTAACAGAAGCTGAAGCTGGAGTCTTGGATTTTGAATATGAGTTCAAGTTGTATTTGCAGTTTTGTGCTTTAGGATGATTTTAGCAGAGTAACAGCTCTTTTCAAATTGTTCGAATATCGTATATCCCAAAGCTTCAAACTTGCTCCAATTTATAGAAGAAGGTGGAGCGTGTTTGATTTGAATTTGATACGGTGAGATTGCGCCAGCTGTAGATAGTACCTTTGATATCCAAATCAGGTAACCTTGTATGCGATCAATCTTGGAGAGAAAGGTTTATCCAAAACAGGTAAAGAGTTCGTACAATAGTACAAACGTCACTATTCTGTGGATAAGATTGATTCCATCAGCTTTTGGAATGTCAGAGTATAATCATTGATGCAGAGAATGTTCTACTGACAAAACGGCTCTCACTGCTCTTAACAGAGTCTGATATGCATCTTCTGATGAATAAAATTTGCATCCTCTAATGAAGCACATATGCATCTTCTGATGTCTTCAAGTTCTGAATCAGAGTTTGCTTTGCCATATCAGAGCTTCCAATGTGCTTTAAATGAATATAAAAATTAACTTGAATATCTGCACACTTGGATTAAATAATTAGTATACCCTATTGTATATTAATACTTTTGTTATCATCAAAACTTAATTGGGTCATGTCAGAACCTCTTTTGTTCCAACAGAGTAATATTAGTAGAAGAAGTTTGAGGTAGATAAGACGAGAAGTTATACGATCTTGTTAAGGGATCGTAAGACTGAGATTGTAGTGACACTGTCAAAAGGTGACAGTAAGTATTCGAATCAGAGTGCGCAGCGCGCGACCAATTGAAAATGCGAGAATGACTTTTAGCCAATAACCCCTAATAGTGGAAAGTTTTAGTCCAAGGATTGAATGCACTTAACCAGAGAATAGTTGAAGTATAGACATTGGATGTGGATATAGTCGGGTTACCCTGATGTGGAATGAAGGAGTTCTGAATTTCGAGGACGAAATTTCTTTAAGGGGGGTAGATTGTAACAGCCCCATTTCCTCTAACTAGCATCATGGAGTGATTTAAAAATATCAATTGAACATTGACAAAAAATATGTCTATGTAAAATGCAAGACCAACCAATGGGAAGCTTTTGTCACTAGTAGTGGACCCCAACCACTTATAATTACCATATAAACACAAAAACACAATGTTTCATAATTCATTCATTCATTTATCTGCAAAGTAGCAGAAACCCTGTTCTCTTACTCTCTCCCCTCACTCTCACGCCTTTCTTCATTTTCACCCACAACATCATCATTTTCTTCTCACAATCAACATGCAAAGTTGGAATCATGTGCCTTAGGTCATGAGCATCATGGAAAGGTAAGATTCAATTCAAAACCCTCTTGTTCATATCTCAAATTCGTGCCCTTTGCTCTCCAATCCAATTCTGAAATTCACTTTTGGTGCATGCTTTTTGTCTACAAATAATGGGTTGTGATGATTGAGCCAAGAATTGAAGGAACAAAAAGGAATTGGTTTGAGTTTGATGAAACCCGTATTTGGGACAGGGCTGCACTTAAAAGGTAATTAATCTCACCTCACAACTCCGAATTCGTTGATTCTTTTTGGACTAGTTAGATAACGAAATTCCGGTGATTTTGGTACCAGCCTCGTGTTATTTGATGAAGAAATGAGGTCTGTGAACGATTTCGAAGTAGAGGACCTGAAGTAGTTTTTATGCAGAAAACGTGATGGCACAGATCTGCACTTAATCGGTAATAAATCTCTCTCTGTAACTTGAAATTTAATGGGGTTTGATTGTGTGGATATCTAACTTAAATACGGTCGTTGTGGCACCGGCCGCGTGCATTTTGAATGAGTAACGAAGCCTGCACGAATTTTTGAAGTTGGATGTTCGATTCAGAAATTCTACAGAATTTGAGTGGTTTGCACTTGTAATGAAATGGTAAGATATCCCTCCTCGTACCTTAGATTTGAGTGATTCCTTTTCCGTTAGAAAGCTTATGATTTTCCCTTCGTTTTGATATTGGATGTCATGGAGTTTGGCTAAGGAACGAGGGCTGTAGGTTGCTCCGAAGATGGCGCGTTACTGCAGAATCGTACAGAAAATTCTGATATGGAATTAAAACAATTTCGGTGTTCCGGCAAGTTTCAGAGTCATCATTGCTTTCATTCAAGCGTCGTTTTCAGGTGGGTTCTTTAGGATAGTGTAGATAGTTCCCCAAAATCATAAGCTTGCATGTTAACTTAGGAAAATTAGGAAATGTTGTGTGAGGGGAATTAACTCCCAAATTTCCCTCCATTCTGTTTTATATTATGTATTTTATTTTGCTGCACTGGCTTAAATGAGGATTGTAGGTGTTTCTTTTGAAAATTATGATTTTTGCAAAACAGGGTATTTTCTGCATGAACTCGCTATAGCTAGTAGCTGGCGAGTATTCATGGCGAGTTGGGTTCTGGGCTGATGAAACTCGCCATGGCAAGCTTCTGCTCGCCACAGCGAGTTGATTTAGGTCAGGACCTATAATCTCGCCATGGCGAGCTGGTGACTCGCCATGGCGAGCTTATACCGAACTGACCTGCACTTTCCATTTTCCTAACAAAGTCTTACACACTCGTTTTATATCTTCATCAGAGTCAGATAGTTTGCAGTAATATAATTAATATCTAGGTTGTTAATGCGGAAAAGCGTCGCGGCGCGGACAACCCCAAAATTGACGCGGCGCGGTTGCGGAGAGCATCGCGGGCGCTATTTCATTGACGCGGACAATAAAAAATAAATATTTAATTAATTAAGGACCGAGAAAGTATGGAAAAAAAAAATTGATATTAATAGAAATGAAAAATTAAAGAGTCAATTGATTTTTTATTGTAAAAAAGGATAATTAAGTAATTATTAGTAATAATATAAATGTACTATTTAGTATTAATATATATAAAAATATATTTAGTATTAGTTTTTGTTTTGGTCAGTATATGTTTAGTATTAGTTAATATTTAGTATTAATATTATTGTGTATTTATTTGTTTAAATCAACTGATTGTTTAAATATTTAGTATTAGTAAGTTAACTTTTTTGGATTTGTTGCTTAGTTCAATGTGGGCCTAGCCCACTACCCAAATATAAAGAAATATGTAAACCCTAGTTTTTTTTCTAATCAGCCGCTGCCAGCTACATTTTTTCATCAGATCTACAACACGCAAAGCAACTTCCACGTTCTTCCAATAGCTTCATCTTCACCGTTCTTCTTTTTCTTCTTCGTCCTTCTTTTTCTTTCTTCTCTAACACAAAGCTTCCATGTACGATCGGTGAGAAGAGAGATTTGCTCGGAAATTGACCAATCACTGAAAAAGCGCCGCACCGACCCGCGACTGACCCGCGAATCGCAGCAAAATCGCGTCCGCAACCCGGAATAGCGCCCGCATCACCATAACGCGCCGCTCCGCCATGCCCTGTCGCGGCCATCTTCAAAAATCCGCTACGCTCCGCGATAGTGGCCGTCGCGACCGCAATTAACAACATAGATTAATATAATGTCGAACAGAATGTTAATCACGGATAATCGTTAGGGTATAACTTAGAATTTAATTAGGTTTGTATGCTCCCCGGGATTTGGGAAATCATGGTAGTATGAACAATTAAGAATTAGATAGTATCAGTCAATTAGGAGCGATTTGTGATATCGCACTATGGACTCCCAATGGGATAATCCATTAGGATATGTTATTGTGAGCTGCATGCCGTGACCGAATCGGTTGACGGATATGGCAGGCCTCTGAGACCTTCTCACCTCAGAGTGTCCTTGTATTTAAAATGAATAAGAGTTTGTTGATCTGTGTTACACCTATATTATATGCTATTATGTTAGGATTATGTTAGTAATGAAACGACTGATTTTAGGTGCCCCGGTGTAGTCACCATTAGGAGGGTAGTAGGACTCACTGAGGCTTAGTAGTCTCACCCCACTCCAATCAATTTTTTTTAGGTAAACAGGTTATCCGGAGCAAGTACCAGGTAGGAGACTGACAGTTGGAGCCGAGCTTGGATTGTCAGACTAGAAGATTTTAGTCTTCTTCTTGTCTCTTAGTTAATCTGTTTATTTTTCATTGTTTCCTTTCCGCTTTATTTTATCAGTTTATCCTTTTGTATTCGTGACAAGTTGTAACTTCTTAAATTATTCGTTTAATTTAATGTACTCAGATTCAATTATTTATGTCTTGACTAAATATTCTAGATATTTTAGTTGGGGCATTATAAAGTCGACAAATATGACGAACTGGAAGTGCTCAAAATACCTATGTCTCCGAGTCTGCAACGTTGATGACGCCAAAATCATTGATTGTTGAATATGCACCGAGTCGAATCTAATTTGTCAATTTCAATCGAACAAACACCGCACCAAGACGGTACAACAAACTAACGCAGCAACAAGACGACGACCAACACAACACCGTACTAAGACAACGAAATCAAAAAAAGAAAAACTAAGTATTTGTGAAAATCACTTATTTAAATAAAAAAAATAAAGAAAAAAACAATTTAGAGGGAGGGGTGATTTTGGACCAAAAATTGACACTAAAACCACCCCTCCTTGGTGGATGAACCTAGTTTTCTTCTTTTTGAACATGGGCGTACATACTTAAACTAAACCAATATTAATGTAAATATTATTTTAGAGTTTATTTCTCATTGATATTTAGTTTTTTCAAGTAAAATAATATAAGTAAAATTGGATTAACTTATTAAAATAAACTATAAGCTAGTATAATTTTGATTCTATATATATTTTGGACACCAATTTAACTATGATATAATTTTGGGTTCTATATAGATCAATTGCTAATTTTACTTAATATTACAAATTCAATTAGTTATCCACTATTTTTTTTTGACAAATAAAGTAAAAGTTGATTATTATAAAATTAAACTATATAACTTAAAATAATATTCTACGTTTAACAAAAGATTTAGGCTCTGTTTAGTAAAACCAACGGATGATCATTGATAAGCTATAGCTGATAAGTTAATTGAAGTGTTTGGTAAAATTAATAGTTCAACTAGCTGATAAATATAAAATTACATAATTTTTTTTTATTAATAGTAATATTTATATAAAATTTATATTAAAGATAATACTTTTAATTATTTATTAATGTAATATATATTTTATATATTATTATTAAATAAATTTTATATACTTAATTTTATTTTAAATTTATTTTAACTTTTAGTATACATATTCAAGATAATTAGATAAGGTAATTTATCTTTCATGTTAATGTATGCATGTATGTACGCTAGCTAACTTATAATACTTAAAAATTAACTCCATATTTTTGTAATGCAAAATTGCACACGTAAAATAATATTTAAGAATAATATACTCCATAATACAATTTAAATCCACAATAGTAAACTGATTAGATGTAATAATTTGATTCAGAAGCTTTGATTAGGAAGCATCAATTGGATTTGTCACAAAAAAAATAAATTGTTTTGATATTAAAGAAAATTCAAAACGTACAGTAAAAGAGTTGAAAGCTGCAAATACACACACAATCCTTGTTATCAAATTGAAATCACCAAAATAACAAAATGCAGCCAACGGAATATTTGAGACAAAAATAGTGGTTTCAATTTTCATATACACTGTGTCAAAAAAATAAATACATATGCATAAATGGGAGAATGAAAATAAGAACTTAGAGCAATAATGTAGAATCCGGCGGAAGAAAATTTCAGTAATGTGTTTTTAAATTAAAATAAAACATTATTATTCTATTCTAAATTTAAAGAAATTATAAAGGGTAAAAGTGGGTATTGTTTAAAATAATAAGGGTAAAACTGAAGAAAAAAATATAAGCTATAATCTAGAAGCTCGTAAGCTACATGAAATAACGTCTAGAAAATAAATTATAAGTCAGTAAAATAAGCTATAAGCTCGTATTAAAAAATCTGTTATCAAACAGGACTTTTAGTTTATAAGCTATAGGCTAGCTTATTGGCCTTGCCAAACCGACCCTTAAAGTCATTAATAATAAACTATAAACTAATATTTACGCTAATATTTAAACTAATATGTGTATTAAATGACTTATAATCATCAATAATAAATTTTAGACTAATATGTATATTATTTAAAAAATATATTATTTAAAAAAATTTGAGCTGGACATGTGTTGTTGGAGAAACATAAAAAATGAGTACAATAGAATAGAATATAGTGTGGAAGGTCTATTATGAACCTTGGTAATCTAAGGGTGGACATTAGTCTCCCACCATGGGAGACCTATTATACTTACCCACCCTAGACTTGGCCTCAAGGGACATATTACAAAGAATCAAGGTGTACTTTGCAGAAGAAAGAAAACTATTCTTGCAAGAAGAGGCACCGGGAAGAGTTGCAAAATAAGAAGCACGCACAAAGCATACGAACGTAAGTTGAATAGAATACAATGAAGGAAGGAAATAAAGAAGAGGGACAAAGTTGAAATGACATTATTAATTTGTTCATTTTATTGCATACAACAGAAATTTTAGAATAGATCTCCCAATTTTGATCATGAACCTTCTAATTTTGATCAGACAATTTATATTTTAAAATAGATTTTTATTTTGTTTTAATATAAAATTTTGAATTGATATTTGAACCGTCCGATCAAAATTGTACGGACTAAATCTCGTGACTGCATCTACTGTTGAATTTACTCAATCCAGGTCCCACAAATTTGGAGAATCTAAAATTGCACATAAATGATTGATTTAGGATAAGTTTGATAAAATATAGTAGATAGTTTTTTTTTTTTTTGATAGACAATGTTAGTTGTTAGTATATTACAATGTTAGTTTTTCTCCTTTGCCAGGACTTGAACCCTGGACTTCCAACTCCTTAACTCTTAGCTCAACTAGATTAACCAATTGAGCTACTCATCCCCCAAAATATAGTAGATAGTTGATAATTTAGTTGATAGTGTGGATAAACTTGTAACTGATAGTGCATAAATTAGTCAATTGAATGCAGTGTTTACTAAAATTTGTTGGTGAACTAGCTAATAATACGAAATGAAATAAAAAAGTGTTTATATAATTAATATTATTTAGTTTTTATTAAGACAACAAGGATATAATTGAGATTAAAAAAAATAGTATAAACTATAAGATGCTTGTAATATAGTAACAAAAAACACTATAAGCTAGTAACAGGTTATTAGCTCATGAGATAAAATTGTTACCAAACAGTTTAAGATGTGTTTAAAACTCAAAATTTATAATATGCGCAGAATCTTAATATGCGTTTAAACACCAGTTTGATTTTAATTTGTAGCTATAAATTCTAAATTTTCATTCCAAATAGAGTCTTAATATGCATTTAAAACCTGCTTGATTATAATTTGAGCTTCATTATAATAACCTTGTGTAGAACTGATTTTTTACTGTACATGGACAAAATAACAAATGACATTTAAAACTCAAACAAAAACAAGATTTTAAGTTTGAACATGAGGAGGGTGTCTCCGAATTTTTGGAGGCCCTGTGGAATTATTAAAAAAGAATTTCTGAAGCCCCATAAAATTATTAAAAATAGGTTTTAATAAAGGATAAAATGCAAAAAAATCAAAAGAATTGTCATTGATTTAAATTACAATGACATCAATAACACTAAAAAATAGTCATTTTTTCACTAATATAAAAAAAAAGTTTGATAAACAAAATAATTTCTATCACACGTCTCTCCATTTAATAAAACTATAGTATAACAATAAACTATAAACCATCTAAAAAAATTATTCGCAATAGAACAATATTCATTTGGAAGCCCATAATCCTTCATTTTATACGCCTCATTTACTAATACTACTATTATATATAATGTTTTTTGAGACCCACATATTTATGAGGCCCTATGTCGTAGCTCATGCGGCACATGCATCGAAGACGCATTACATGAATGAAATGTTAGTAACTATGAGAAGTTAGTAACTATGATTCCAAATTATAGTAATCAACATGAGTTGGGAAAAAATAATACATTAATTTTGTTTTTTATTTTCACCATCAGTTTAATATGGTTCAATGATTTGGTCACACATGTCTCTTATAAAAGGACGTCATCGAAGTAACGGTTTTTTAAGTACAATAAAAGAAAACCTTTGCACCCTAAATTTTTGGTTGAATCTCTGCATAATGTCGTAGGCCATATAATTATTATGAACATTGTACTTAAAATCAGTTAAAAAAATTTATAAAAAATATACTATGTTTTTTGGTCCATAATTTGACCACTCTTACTCTTGATAGTTATAGTTATATTTAACAGATGTGTATCTTACTGATAACATTTTATATTCTTCCAAACAACCAACAAATATTACAAGCATCAGATGGGTTATTGCTGGAGACTAGTCATTAGTCATTGTCACGTTTGTTTTCAAAAAGGTTGTTTTTATTTTTAGCAAAAGCGCACGGCATAATCACTTTCGTTTCTATCTACTGCCAATGGCAAAGGGCCAAAGACATAAATAATATAATAATATAAATTTTTAATTAAGATACATATCAAGAAAACTCCTAGGTCTGCATCACATTTCTACATTTAAGCTACACATTTAGAAAACTCCTGCACCTATTTTACATCCGAATCCACAAGCTGCTGATTCTGCTTCACAATGGACAATTTTGGAGAAAAGGAAAAGCCTTTTCTAAACATAATTTAGCAATAATTGCTTTAAGGTAACCAATTCTCGTGGGACTGTAACACAGACCTCAAAAATGCAAGAAGATCAGTGATCTACGCGTGTCTGTGATGCTTGCTGCAATAAAATAGCCATGGACATGCTGTCTTCTCTACGCAGATGACCTGAAGCACAGCGAGAACAAAATCGTAAGTTATCTCTTAAAACAATTAACAGAAGCTTAAATGTTTTGGCAGGGTGGAGAGATGCATGTAATGGACCGTGATTCAATGGCTACCCTTTCCCCATAAAAACTGTGAAACATTACAACCTGATTTACTCAGTTACCCACATACTGTTACAAACTAAGCTTACTCATTCCGCGATTATAACTTATAACAGTCCTAAGTCATGAATATATCATTAATGAGCCCTGCACAAATAACCAAGGTCTTGCTCATTTGCAACTGGCTTTATTAGTGTCAACTGTGTTACTCATGTGTAGTGATTAGGGTAGCAAATATAAATATAAATGCGAACTTTACAAATCCACTATTACAAGTTGTTAAACTGCACTTAATGAGTTTACGCCAAAGTCAATATAGTCACAGTCCGCAAATAATTCAATTACATAATTGAAGTATAAGGAGCAACAAAATATAATGTAGGACAATAGTAGTGTTAGTGTAGTGTTTGTGTCGCAAGATAACTACTAAACTCATAGTTACCTGATATTCTGGCTTCTCAGTACTCCACTAGATGAAATGCCGTCAAATCTGCTGGAACTGTTACCATGTGCACTCCCAGCATCTTGAACAAAGTTTTTAGACATTTTATACGAATGATGCCCTGAACGACCCTTCAAATCACTTTGAATTTCTGTTAATGGGTTCACAATATATCCACCCTCATCCCTACGATGCTGAAATCTTTTGCTATTTGTAGTTAATGTTTCTTTGCTTCCATTTCTATCAGTTGCATTATGCACAAGATTAGTTGATGCTGAGCTTCCAAAAGAAAACCTTGGCGTTGTATACCGACTTTCTGTCTTCTTCCAGAATTTAGAACTCAAAAAGTCAGTACCAGGTAGCTTGCAACACATGTCTTCTATGGCATCACTATTGGGAATCCTGCCACTTGATACTGCCAAATCATATGATATTTCATCCAACGCCATCTCTAGACCATATACACGTGTCTCCAGAGAATTCATCCCGTTTTGGGAGGTTCCAATAAATCTCTATATTTAAATAAACATGAAAACACAAGTCAGAAATATATACTTCCATGATTTGTTTATGAAGAAGACGAGTTTTCTATCAGATAACATTTAAGAAAAACAATAATGTTTTACTTGGTCAAGGAAAATCAATAATTTACTACAGGTTAAAATTGCTTAATTACAATGAAGTAGTTCTAAATTCTGAACAATGTAGAAGTGCAGCATTCATCCAAACATACCGGTGGGGGGTGAAAAGGTGGGAGGCAATACAGTGAAATATTACTGGCAATAAATTGTGTTGCCACTTGGAGTTGAAAAAGTATATATATATATATATATATATATATATATAGAGAGAGAGAGAGAGAGAGAGAGAGAGAGAGGGGACATATCATATGAGAATGACTATCTTATATGAGAATGATAGGAATGAATCTCAACCATTAGATCTAAATGTATGACTAAGATTAAAAGTTATATTTTAAACCTTTTCATAGCCTATTATTGTTGTTGTTGTTGTTATCGGAGAAGATGAAAATGATAACTTTTAATAGGCTATGAAAAGGTTTAAAATATAACTTTTAATCTTAGGCATTCATTTTGATCAAATGGTTGAGATTCATTCTTATCGTTCTCATATGATATATATATATATATAGGTAGGTAGATCTCTCATTACCATTTGATTCATAACCATATCTTCAAAAAATATTATATATGCAGTATAATATTTACAATGAGACGGGTAGAATTTTAGCCAAATAAAGAAATAGATTAGTAGCTAAAAGGATGTCGTGATTTACTACATCAAGTTTTCGGTTAATATATGCAGCTTGTCAACCATGGATGGATGATAGATCAAACTTGTAAAACACTGTATGATAGCTATATAATCAACGAATCTAAAGCTCAATATCAGTAAAATTAGAAAGGAATAGAACTAGCCTAAATAAGTTAGATTCAAGACAGTAAAAGGTAAGTGTATCAACACGCAACGCAATATACCTGAAGGAGGTCTAACAGATTCGATTGCTGGTTTTCAATTTGAAGAAGTTGTTCCCGGATCAAAGACAAATCCTCAACATCTTGTGGGCTTTCACAAACATCATTTACATTGTTGATAGTAACATCTGTGTCGAGCTGGTCTTCATCAGAACATGGAACAACACAAGCTTTTGAACCACCAAACTTCCGCAATTTCTCGTCAGATATTTTGCTATAGAAAACTTGCTTTACATCAGCTTTTGAATTTGTCGCACTCTGATACGAGGCTGACTTAGAAGCTTCCAAGTCACACCTTTTAATATCATCTTCCTTGGTCATACTAGTATTTGAAAGGGAGATCTTCGATACTGGCGTTTCAAGCTTGTTGTCAGATGATTTGTCATGATCCCGCTGGTACAACGACCCCATTCTTGATTCCTTGTCATTACTCTTTAAAAGACTCCCTTTTTTGCCAGAGGATAAAACTGAAATGGTAGATGGAGGGGACCTGCTTGAAGGGACCGTTTTCTTTGGTTGGGTCGATTTAGAGCCAACAAAGGGTGAACTTTTGGTCACACACTGACCTTTACCATCATCAGTGCCTATAAGCAAAAACATGGATAACTTTAGCACAGAAAATATTACAAAAGACCCATCACATGATTTTTCACCACCAACTTTAAGGGGATTCCAAACCTTATGATACACGAACACAAACAGACATGACACTACGACACTGAAATGTATAATAATTAGCGAAAATGGTATCATAACCACATATGTGGGTGCCATGTATCCAACAGGTATCAAACACCAAACATGTATTCAATCTATAATATCAAGTTTTACATGGTTCCAAATTAGCTCACATCACAATTCACAACTATAATAATTCTCATTACAGGCGCATTCTTAATTTCAATTAAGCTATAGACAACTAATAGAACCCCACATGAAGATTCACATCACTACAAAGATCATACATGGAAATTCAATTAAATTCTATGAAAACAATTAAACATAGTAAACCTCACCTACTGAAGCACATGCAGATTTAACCGGAGTAGGAACATTTTCAGAAATATCTTTTACTTCCTTCCACATATCCAATGAACGATTCATAGTCTCTCTAACAACTTTAACCTGCAATAACACATCAACATTCAACAACACTACTATAATTTTTATTTCCTTTTTCCCCTTTTGAATATCACCATTTTCAAAAGTATATACTATAATCTTCAAAATAATAAAATAATGGCCTGTTTAAATTAACTTATTATTTAAGCTTATCTATTGGCATAAGTTTTGTGAAACTTTTTTGAGGAATAGCTAATGGCAATTCTCATAAGATTTTTCAGCTTATTTTCATAACTTTTCCAATATAACTTATAAAAACAGCTGGTAGCATATATTAAAAGTTAAAAACAATTTATCTTTTAATATAAAAGTATCTTATGTAAGCTTATACATAAGTCCTTCTACTATAAGCTAGAAATAAGCTGTTTATCCAAACAGATCATAAGTTACCTTATCAAATCTTCGATTCTGCAAGGAATCCAAACACAAAACCTTATGATGTGACGCCAAATCTTTCTCCATCGAAGCCACCTTCCCCAACGCCTCCGCGGCGGCTTTTCTCACAGTCCAATCCTCACTTCCGAGGAACTCCACAAGACACGGAACCAACCAGTTCATCGCTGCACGACTGGAAGCACCACCAACGGAAACCAAACTTCCGATCAGCACCAACAACGGCGCCTTCGCCTTACACGAATCCGTTTTCAGAAGCTTCCCCAGCCTCGGAAGTGTATTCCGCCGAAGCGAATCCACGTCAAGCTCCGGCGCCGCCTCGACAGCTGCAGCAAGACACAACGCAGCTCCGATCTGCGCATTTGCGTCCTGCTCCATCGCTAACGCGTCCATAAACGGCCTCAGAAACGCAACAGAGAAAGCCGGACGAGTAATGCGCGACGACATCTCAGCAACAGCGTCGATACAGGCAGATCTTACAACGGAATCCGGATCTCGCAACCGACGGAGAACAGTGGAGATCATTTTAGAAAGAAAAGGAGAAAGAGCATCACCGTGGAAACGCGAGAGAAGACTCAAAAGATTAACACATTGTTTACGAACCGGTGATTTGGAAGATGCATCAGTGTTATGAATGCATGAGAGAAAAGAAGAAAACGAGTCATGATTTAGCGTTTTAGCGATGGATTCAAGCTCTACGGTGGCGCCGGCGAGTGTATCTCTGTCGGAGAGTTTGTTGAGACAGTTAATGACTCGTTGCCGGAGTTCGTGAGTTGAAGGTGTGCCGGTGAGTTGAGGAGGACCGCTGAGCGAGTGGCGACGCGAGGACATTGTTGTCTTTTTGGTCGGTTATGGTGAGTTCAGTGAATGAGTCAGTGACTCGGCATTCGAGAAGAAGAACACGGTGAAGCAGTAGTGATTACTGAGTAGTGAGTGTATGAAATGTATGAAACGGTGCGTTTAGAGAGATATGAGAGTGATTAGTGATATATTTGGCGGCGGAGTTTGGAAGAGTGTAAGGAGTTGTTTGGTTTTTTTGTAAAGGAATTTCGTTTTCGCCGCTGCGCTTTTATAGCTATTATCAATGCATACAAACATAACACTTGCAAGCTCAACGGCGTGTAGTGTAGTGTAATATAAGTCCGTTTGGATAAAACTGTTACACTTTTACTATCAATTAATGATTAATGATATGCTATAGTGTAATATAAGTCCGTTTGACAACGATATTTTGTTCTATAGCTAGATTACATAAAAAAAATATTAGTGATCAACAATTAATTAATTTTTTTTGACGGTAACAATTAATTTAAGTGATAAGAAATTTGATTTTTTCAAAGTACCATAAAAAATTGTAAAAGGAAAACACTCTAAAATAGATTATTTTTATTTTCGTTAAAATGTAAATACGTACTATTTATTAAATTATGTGTGTGACACCAAATTTTCTGATGGGAAGGGAGGGTGGTTTTCTTCTCCTATCTATGTTTTGCTTAAAAAATATACTCCTCCGTTTTTTTTAAAAATGTCTTTTATTATCATATTTAGCGTTTCTATTTAATTGTCCTTTTTGTATTTTATGGGTATGATTTGTCAATTATATCCTTTGTCAATTGCTCTTATCTTTTACCATAAAACCAATTAATGCTATATATTTGGAAAACTAAATCTTTTTTTTTTTTTTAAAAATTTATTGGTACATAACATATTAATTCTTTCTTTTTTTACATAATATATTAAATTTATTGGAAAGAAAAAGTGTGGGCAAAAAAATAGGAATTTATTGGTGGATTAAAACGATGGTATAATAGGAAGATAACGTGCAAAAATACACTTCTTAATTTAATGTTATCATTTTAAAAAGACAATTAAAAAGAAACGGAGGGAGTAGATGGTAATGATATCATTATGAGTTGAGTTGATATTTTTTCAGCTGGAAGTTGAGAAGTGTCGTTTTAAGAATGATATTAAAAGTGGAGATTTTTTACGTAGTGTTTATTTTTGTATTTTTATTGGTGTTTCACTTATATACGGCACGGCGTCTTTATTTTGTAGCTTCTATTTTACTGGTCTATGTTCGTCTTGTGCATAGACCTGATTTTTAATAATAATATATTGGCAAACTATACATTTGGTCCCTTACGTTTATTTTAGGTTTCAATTTGGTCTCTTACGTTTAAAAAGTTTCAATTTGGTCTCTTACGTTTATTTTAGGTTTCAATTTGGTCCCTTCCGTCAGTTTTTGCACATGTGGCAGACGGTTTGCTTATGTGGCAGACGGTTTGTACACGTGGATTGACACGTGGATACCTGGACACGTTGACACGTGTCCAATTGAAACAGTGGAACATTGGAATTTGACGGAAGGGACCAATTAATGCAAACGTTGATAACGTAAGGGACCAAATTGAAACTTTTTAAACGTAAGGGACCAAATTGAAACCTAAAATAAACGTAAGGGACCAAATATGTAGTTTAGCCTAATATATTTGGAAAACGAAAAAAAAATATAGATGTGTTTGTTTGCAAATTTAATATTTTATTTTTAGTGATTTTGAATATATATTGTATTAATATACTCTATCAATTTTAATGAATGAAAAATATTTAGTTTTCAAAAAAAAAAATGTGTTGCTACCTAGAAAGTAGAAAGGTCAATAGTATCAGCTATATTACGAATGAGTTTTTCTACGAATGTTCCCAAAATACTCTTTAAATATTCTATTTAAAGAAATTTTTTATTCAAAAAGTTAAATATTATATTTTCAATACAATAATTTTATAAATTTTTATAAAAGTTCTATAAAAATTTACTGTTTATAGTCTTAAAGAGTGTCCAGGGATGTTGATTATCATTCGCCAACCATAAAAAAACAAGTCTAACTATCAATTGAGAAAGAAAAAAGAAAAAAAAAAAAGAGTGTGTTATCTGAGGATATTGACACCGAATGTGTCCTACTTCAATTTTCTGCTTCATCTTCACATGCATCAAATGCCACGTATACAAGTAGAATATGTAGAAAGAAGTCAGCTGAATGAATTTAAGTGATTAATCTCACTCAAATTTGCCTAGTTCCACAACACTATTGATTGACCATATGCTTTATGGTTTATTTTATACACTTATACTAACAATGATCAGTACGTTAGGAGAATACCAGCACATGTTCAAATCACATGTACTACTGCAAGCCATTGTAAATGGCACATGTCTCTTCCATGTGAAATTTGGAACTAAGAGTTGCATTGTTTTTAAAACTCAAATGTAATCAATAGAGCTTATTTTGACACCTATTAATACAATTAAGTTGATAGATATCAATGATGTTGATTTGTAGAAGTTTAAAGTTGAAATCAATTTTTTTTTACTTTATTATATTGAAAAGCATATAGTCTTCTAGGTAATAATAGTATGTTTAGCATGTGAAAGAAGCGAGGAGAAAATCATATATAGTATTGTGACAAAATCACATGCACACTAAGTACTTCTTAACTTGTAATGTAGTCATGTGACCCTTGAATATGGATATTCATTCATTGTAATTTACCCATTTTAAAAGGAAAACATATGGAGAGAATTGGTTGCGGGTGAAGATGTTCTTTTCTTATCAATTTTATGTTGCATACAATTTTGCTGCTACTCCACAATTGGAGAAGATCTTTTTCATCTTTTTCATTTTCCACAAATTTTGCACTCCAATTTTAAAGGTTTATATGTTTGAGTTTTATGCAACAAAAGACTATTTGCGTCAATATGTATAACTTTTGTTTTTTATTTTATTTTATTAATGTTTACTAAAGAAATATTTTGCAGTTAGGATCCCCTCCATTTTTTAGCCTCTCCATTTTTACAATTACTAAAGTTTTGGAAATATAAATACAATAATGTGACATTTTGTGGGATCTATTATTTAATATTTATTTTAAAATGCATCAAAACTATAGTAATGGAGAGAATAAATGGAGAGATAAAATGGAGAGGATCTTGACTCAAACTTTTTAAAAATGAATTTTATAGTGTTACATAATTTTGTGTAAAAAATTTACAAAGAAACTTTTTATAAAAGCTTTAAATGAAAATTTGGTTTGAATAGTTATCCTTAAAATATCATTTTAGGCATTTCATCATTTTATTGAAAAAAATTTTGGATATCAAAATTTCAGAAAAATCAATTAATTTGAAGTTATTTCAAATAGATTTTCATAAAAATCATTTTTGAAATACAACTTTTTGAAAAAATTGCAATTTTTACTATGTTTTGATCTTCAATAATGTATGTTTATGTTATATGATGTGAAAATAACTGTTTCAATTTAGAAAAAATGAATATAATAAAACTTGTAATATTTTGAAAAGCGGTTTTACAAAATCTATTTTAAAAAATACAAAGAAAAAATCTATTTTTTTTAAAGCTGAAACAAACGCACCCATAATTAATTATTTTATTTTATTCTTTTTTGCTACATTTCTATAATTTACATAATTTTTTTTGTAGTAATTCACTAACCCCATAGAGTGCATTCCAAATAGAAAATGATTAAAAAAGAATTGACATATTTTGTGGGAGTTTGAATTTACAACAATACTATTAATCTTCTTCGCATTTTAATATGAGTGTGTGAGTTTTGTTACTAGTCTATTTAGAAAGAAGGAAACAATGCATATCAATAATCAATTACCCAATAACTAAACAAGAGTTATGAAAGGTGAAACAAAAGAACAAGAAGAAGGAAATAAATAGTGAAAAACAAGAAAGGGCAAAAAAGCATTATCATCTAACTACCATGCTAGCAACATCTAGAGGAAAAATAGACTAATTAAAGATGTTATGTCTACCTATCCGTGATTTTAGTTAAGATAAGATGCAATGCATGAAACAGATAACTCAATTGGTTTTTACAAAACAGCTATATATCATATTCATATACCCAAAATTCATGGAATAAGAAAATGACATGATAAGTTGATGAATGCATGTGACAATTTGTTTCTCCATTTTCATGACAAAGACTAGACACTTTTTGGCCTTGTGGTGTAGTTATCCCATCATGGCAACACTGTTTGAATAAAAAAAAATTAAGAAAATATTTAAAAAATTATTTGATTTACTAAAATGATATTATATGACCATTTTATAGTTGTTGATTCGAACTTAAAGATTTTCCCATCTTGGTAGTCTTATGTCACCAACATTTCTGCACTATCAATTGATAAAAAATAAGTGAAATATATAAAATGTAATTTGGAAAACAACAAAGGTTCACCTCTAAAAATAAAGTAGTTAAGGTATATATTATCATACAAGTTCAGCGATTTTTTATTATTATTAACTCTCTTATTTTTAGATTTTTTTTTTAATAATTCAGAATTCAACAATAAGATACGTAAAGTCTAACCAACACAATTTTTTTTATTCCTATAATTGTATGATTCAACGATTTCTATTTAAAACATATTGAACTTCACTCGCAATCAGCAATATGTCTTTAAAACTATTTGATTTTTTTTCTCCCTATAAGTACCTTTACTATTTAATCAAACTTCTTTTTTATGGCGAATCTAAATTAAACACTACAACCAAAAAGTATAAAAAATATAAGAATTACTCAAATTATTACAACAAAAAGAAAAAGGAAAAAAATAAAGATAAAACAGGGCAAAACAAATGATAATAATTAAGCAACAGGTAGAGGGAAGAGATGGTTACATTTAGTGTCTATGAGTGTCTCAAATAAGATTACATTTAGAAAAAGAAAGTAGACTGAAATCTATCCCCTGCCAAATGACCTTAAATTACACTATTGATGTTTAAAGTTAAAATTTTCAAATTAATAATATATATTTATTCTTGGCACGTAACATAATTTATCTTTATTAAATCAAAATATAAATTTAATTTTGAAGCAATGGAATATAGTATATAACAAAGATACAACGCATATACATGATTTTATTTATTGTTTGCATCATTAGACAAATCATTCATATCACATTTTTCATCCTTGTCTTGATCTCTTATTTTTTCTTTGTCCACTCAATTCAAAATTTGAAAGCATATTATAGGCAATAGGCAAGGGGAGATATGGCCAATATTTACAAAAGGCCTCTTTCAAGGGATAAGAATAAGGGCAACAAGAGGAGTTAGATATTGAACATAAACTTGTGATGATATAAATTGTATGGATTTAATAAATATGTTTATTAAAATGGACCATTGTATTGGACCATTTTAATGTTGTTTGAATCAGAAACAAGACCCCATCTATTGAACTTGTCTTTGAATCTTTGAATTAGTACAAATGAATTGGCCTATAGTTCACATGGGGCAAGTTTCAAATGTAGACTAAAACCATAGAACATATTGCACATCACTGCGCTTAATTAGTGTGCATTTTCCTACTAAGGCGACACTTTCACATGCTTGTGGAAAGAAGAAAATTTAAGAATAGCATGGGTTGATGGTCCATTATTAGATTATTGATTGGGGAGATAAATTTGGTACAGAAAGGGAGCATCTCCCTGAAAACATTCTCTTGTTTTCACAATGGCTTTTCATCACGTGACACTTGGCATGTGATCAAGATTATGCCCCCCCCCCCCCCCCCCCCCAATATTAAGAAGGTAAACACTCTGATAACACAGAGTTTAGTAGTACTAGGATATTAAAAAAATTTGATGTTTTCATATTAATTTATATTAAAATAAATTTTGCTTAAAGAGTAAAGATACTAACAATATTAGTTGAATACTAAAAAATAATCTTAATAATTATGATCCTTTTATTTTTATTCACTCGTAAAACTTTTCCCTCAATTTTAAAAATCCCACCAATTTTGTCGCTTCAAAATTTTGGACTTGAAAACAATCACATGGCATATTCACACAAAATAAATATCATTTTTCAATTTTTAATATACACAGAGAGAGAGAGATATAAATAAAATAGCAGAAGTATTAAAGTCACGTGCAAATCATAGACGAAAACAACAACCCCTGATCATATGAAGATAAAACAAGCTAAAACTGCGAATGCACGAAATCACTACACCAAATTAAGTGATAAAAGAACACAACCCTACAAAGCGACTAATATCACCTAAACAGCCGCCCAAAGTTGCAAGGCCCTAAATGAGCACCCCCACAAACCCATATCTATGTGTCTAGAATGAGTTCGTATCCACAGGGATCGTGCCAAAGCTTCATTCGCGTTATTTAAGTTCGTTGGTTTTGCATTCGCTTTGGTTTTTGGAAAAAGCTTTTATAAAAATAGCGATATGCTTGCGGAAAAATAAAGATAATTGATTCAGAAACATAGTTGATAGGTATGGTGGTTGGACTCACTCCCTTCTTCATATTTGGCATGAACGGTGTATAACATAGTTAATCAGATTATTATTCGGTGGTGACTTTATCCTTGTCTACCCTATGTATATTGAAGTTTCCCTACGTTAATAACTAAGGTACCTACGAGAGCCTAACCTCGATGTGTCACATACCCTAGTTACTAGGTGTAACGGACCAGTTCGCTCAGGCCCATATTCTCCTAAGACCATTATCTACTAAACTGGTTCACCCGACCCGATATGGGGGGCTCTGAGCCCACTACATTTCAATTCAAGCCCAATACGCCCCACTAACCACATCATCACGTGAACAACATGCATTCACCCATGATCTATAACATGGTGGCGGGAACACAACCCCACCTTCCCCCAATATAGGAATCATGGGATCATGGAGAAGTTATTCAATTAACCAAGCTTCACTATGACTCTATAAATACAACCCCCAAAAGCATTTTTAGGGGAGGAAAAAATTAGACTTAACACAAAACTAGCTCAAAGACCATTAGCAAATATACACCCCATACGTTCCACACAGGAACATTTGGCGCCCACCGTGGAGCTACGGTAAAACTTTTCCCATCCACACTTCTCTTCTTGAAGAACCACCGTGATTACTACTTTGTCGTGACACCAATTTTTCCATTTGAAGTGTGATGATGTCGCTGCCATTGTCGGTTCGTTTGGAAAGCCACGGTGGATTCAAGAAATCCTGTCCGCATGATGCTCTTAGGAAGCCGTTATAGAAACAAAGAAAAGCACCCATTGCGGTAATTGATTGATTATGTCTTTGTTAAAACTAAATTTTCTCAATTTCGTACTCTGAATTTCATCGAACCCTGTCATTAATTTTCAGAACTCGTTCATATAATATAATTGCTTGTGCTTGTATTCTTTTTAATATAATTTCAATTGAGGACCTTATTATAATTTATGAGTAGCAATTGATGAGTGAGTATAATTTAAATCTAACACACTTGTGCACCCACTGCGTTAAAATAATGAAGAGATATATAGGAAAGAAAATTAAATCATGCTCTTTTCGATAGTAACCTGCAACTTTTGGGTGCTTAATCATGTATATTTCTTTTGTATACACTTCTCACGTGTGTTTAATGTTTGCTTCCCCAAAAGGGTAATTCATCAAATACCCATCTTGTCTTGTGTATAACAATTTTCGGTCATAATATATTTTACTACTTTGATATGTGTTAATTAGCTACAAAACATAACACTGTGTTTTATGACTTCAAATCAAACTAGCAATATGTAACTGCCTTAAATATGAGATAAGGGCGATATCTTTATTTTTATTTTTTGTGGCGTAACTGTTTATTGAGTTGTAGTAGTATAAGCAATTGACATGTTTGATTTTGTTTAAACAATGACGTGGATTTAAATTCGCCTTCTGGTCGAGCCGCCGTTGCCGACCTACTACCCAACACTGCCGTCTTGCTGTCAATTGTCAATGCTGCAACTTCGCTCATTGTTATTACAAACGTGGACGCCGTCGCCATCACCGTCAAAATCATGTAACTACTTCGGGGGAGCCAAACACACAAAGGAGAACCGTATCAGATGACCTGATGGCTTAACGATTATAATCCAAGAGTCCGAGCATATTCATCGCTTGGCTCTTGATTTTGATCTTCGTTAAGAAATCGCCGTCGCCGCCGTCAGACTAGTGCAAGTTGCTTCTGAAGTATATGATTGTGGCTTATGCTTCTAATATGGAGAAGAAGAGTTAAAAATAAACTAGGTTACCAAGCAAGGAGGCAGCAGCGAATGAGTCGTCAATAAAAAGAATGAAGAAACAAAGATTTATAAAATGCAAGGCTAGCACACGTCCAAAGGAGACACAAAGATGTCAGAAGTACATACACACTATTCTTATCGATGCATCCTCGTTCATACATGTATGGTATGAATCCGTCAAACAGATCAAATCTGTCTGGTTCTTTGGTAAAATTAGTAAGAAATCAAGGCGAGAAACAAGCTGGCCGACTTCTTCATGATCCATGGCGAAATGAACAAATCAGGTCTCAAAGACTGTGTTATAATCAGGTTAAACTTTCCACTTTTAATTTGGCCTGCTCTTTGGTAATTTGGTCAAACTATAATCAGGTTAAACTTTCCACCGACAATTTAATCCACTTTTCCTCTTATATGAACTTTTAGAGAAGGCTAAGACTCAGATTGATATGCTAAAAGAGAAGTACAAGCAACTTGCTGATATTCTTGGAGGATGTCCCGATCAATACTATTGGTATCACGACAATTGAAGGAGTGAGCCCAGACTGTTGTTTCTGTGCTTATACTTTTATGCACTGGCTTGAAACTGGAAAACTACTCGAACACAAAGAAGCCGAGAAAAAACTTGGGTTGAACAGTCCAGAGTTCAATCTAGATGTTGGAGACTACCTAGTTGGTGTTTGTTTTATGAATTGCCAAGATATGTGGTTAATCAAGTAACAGCTGGGGACTATGATTGTCCAAAGAAGGTCTTAAAGTTTTTAACAGAATTTCATGCTGCATTTCGAATGCTCAATCTACGAAATGATTTTCTACGGAAGAAGTTTGGTGGTGCGCTACTTTTTGTACCTTGTCCAGTGCATAATTTTTTCGAAGACGAATCGATCAACTGAAGAAGCATCTTGAACACCTCAAGTGGACCGAATGAACTGATCATCTCTCCTTTCATCTCAGATTATACAAATTGAAGTTGCTTTCGTTACAATTTTTGTTCTTATATATTGTCTTAATTCCGCCATTAACAATTTCTATCCCTGACTTGTTTTACGAAGTTTAAATGCATTTAGTTTTGATAGAATTGATCACTAAAATTGGATGTAAATTTTAAATTACTTCAAAAATATGTTATTATAGTAGTTAATAAGGTGCTGTGAAAGACAACAAAATGTTACTACTAAGCTGTAATAATTTGGTAAATGCTGTCAAGACTCAAGATCAATATTTAACATCAGCGACACTTATGAACGACATATTTTTATCGACAAATTTATTTATGTGTGTGGAAAACTTGAAGAAGGTTATACCTCATTTTAAAAAGGGAAGAATTCAATATGAATAGCAAAAGAAGTTTTTATGTTTCTGTCTTTTTAATTTCTTATTATTCTTTAGAAATATGATGACGCATATGAAAAGCAATGGTAAAAGGGCATTCTCACTTTAGAGGCATTATTTCTAATAAGTGGAAATCAAGCAAACAAACGAGAGAATTATCAAATCATTTGCCGACTTGAATGCTCATAACTAGGTGATATCGTTCCAAATTTTTGGACAAAGTTTACTCAAAAAATATTACACAATTAATTTCACATGTTAAGATTAATAGTTCTACAATTATGTTACTCAATTCATTAAGATTATATTTGGCTTCTCTTCATTTTTATTGTAGGTACGAGCTGATAAACGCTAAAGGAATGTTGTGGCGACCTAAAAGGTCAGAAGCCAATAAAGCTAAGAACGTAACTAAATGCTAAAGGAATGTTGTGGCGACCTTAAAGGTCAGAAGCCAATATAGCTAACGAACGTAAAATGCTACGACGCGCATATAATATATATATAAAGCGACTTTGTTCGTCCAAACCGCCTTTGGGCGTGATAAATTATTAAAGCCATCATGTAAGACTACGGCGTTGATGTGCATATTATCATGGCCACCATATAAGACTACGGCATTAGCGTGCAAAATTATTAAGGCCGCCATAAAAGACTACGGCATTGGCATGCAAAATTATTAAAGCCATCATGTAAGACTACGGCGTTGATGTGCATATTATCATGGCCACCATGTAAGACTACGGCGTTGGTGTGCAAAATTAGCAAGGCCGCCATATAAGACTACGACATTGGCGTGCAAAAGTATCATCGCCATCATGTGAGCACAAGGGCATCACCAACGATTCATTCAAGAAATCATCAGGCAAGTCAAAGCGAAACGCCCAAACAATCTCGCCAAAGAAGCAAAGAAAAGCCAACATACTAAGGCACGTGAACAAAAAGAAAAAGAAAAGGTATTTTACTTGGCCACCGCAAAAGTAAGAGATGCAATATTTATACTTCTTATTTAAGTTATTTAAAACATTGACATTCCCTATGAGAATTATGAAACAATAAGGAAGGCGTTAAAAGCTTATAAAGCCAAGTTTTCCCCAACGAACAATGTCTGTCATGACGACGTCATGACCACATCGCCAAGCAATGGCTAACACATTTAAGAACAAAGTTATGTCGCCATCGCCTATTACTTTGTGCAGATTTAGCACGGACCGCTAACTCTTAATATTAAGATTCAGTTTAGTCAAATTAAGGTTGTCTCGCCTAGACTTGTCATTATAGCAAAAGTGGTGCTATTCGGCCAAACTTAACTTTATATTAAAAACGCCGTCTCGCCAAATTAAATTGTCTCGCCGCCAAGGACAATGTCGCCAGACTCTATTTTTTCAAAATTAAATTTACCAACTGTCCAAACGATATTTGTTTTGAAAAAATTTATAACGACCAAGTTGTATTTGTCAATATTATACTGTCTCGCTTGTAAAGATTTGATAAATGTAAATGCATAAACAGTGACTATATTCTTAAGCACTTCGTCCTTACAGGCCTCATGCTTGGGGGGCTGTGTAACGGACCAATTCGCCCAGGCCCATATTCTCCTAAGCCCATTATCTACTAAACTGGTTCGCCCGACCCGGTATGGATGGGGGGCTCTGAGCCCACTACATTTCAATTCAAGCCCAATACGCCCCACTAACCACATCATCACGTGAACAACATGCATTCACCCATGATCTATAACATGGTGGCGGGAACACAACCCCACCTTCCCCCAATAAGGAATCATGGGATCATGGGATCATGGAGAAGTTATTCAATTAACCAAGCTTCACTATGACTCTATAAATACAACCCCCAAAAGCATTTTTAGGGGAGGAAAAAATTAGACTTAACACAAAACTAACTCAAAGACCATTAGCAAATATACACCCCTTACGTTCCACACAGGAACACTAGGTGAGTTGTTCATTATACATGCTGATGACAGTAATTTATGTGATGTTTTTAGTATTATTTATTGTTAGTTTAGTATTAGTTTTAGACCAATTACAAGGCAAAAACCTAAAGAAGTGAAGTTACTTGTCCAAGAAGTCAAGAATTGAAGAAAGTGCATAAAAAGAGGCTAAAAGGAAGCAAATGCGCAACTTTCAGTCTGCGGACCATAACTTGAGCTACGAGTATCGGAATGAGGTCCGTGACCATGCGTTGGAAAGCTAAGACAGAAATATAAAACTTTCGTGTTGAAGCAAAAACGTAATTTTGCAGTTTCATCGCAGTACGATGGCATTCATCGCAGTATGATGGAGCTACTTGTTGGCCAAGACAGCACAAGTTATATTTTCGAAGTAAATCTGTCCATCGTACCACGATGACATGTATTGTGGCACGATGGCATAACTTGGTGGCTAAGTCAGCTTAGAAATTAAGCAACTAAATCCTATGGCCATCGTGCCACGATGGGATCCATCGCGCCACGATGAGCCTTGCTGCCCAAGTCATAAAAACTATAAATAGAGCCTTCCTCCTTCACAATTATTCATTCAGAAATTTAGAGAACTATTTCTCTATAAGGAGCAAAGGAGGAGGAGCTCTAGGGAAGGAACTTTTCCCCCTTCAACGGGAAAGGTAACTTCCTCCGCAAGGTAGCAAGGTTATTGATATGCATTTATTTAATTCTTGTAATTTAATTATGTCTATTAGTAGCTAAACTCCTTTAGGTTAGGTGGAGAAGATGAACTCCCTTAGGAATGCTGGAATCAGGTAAATTGGTACTAAGTTTATATAATTTTCTATTCAGTTTTATTTATTCTATTGTCTATGTTTTAATTACGTAACCCGATTGATAGCTACAATTAGGGAACACTTTTAGGGATGGTGATATCTAGCATTGCGCATAGGGTCAGGGTTTATCATTGGCCGGCACTTAACCTCAATAGGGTTAGTGATATTTAATATTGTGCCTCAAGGTTAGGATTACCCAAGGCTCGACAAGTAACCTATAGGGTTAGTGATCTAGTATTGTGCCTCAAAACCGTCAGCCAACCCTGATCAATAGATGATAGCTTAACAAGTTAAGGGTAAAAGAACTAATTAAACCATGCTTAATTGACTACATATTTAGAGTCTAATCACTAGGTTAGGGACGTGACAACGTGGCTAACACGGGTTCCCTGTCTAATAATTGAGATTCTCTATACTCGTAATTAGGGTAATTATCGTACGCGGTTATTACTAATTATATTAGTTCACCAATAGTAAAAAGGAATAGTCAACGATATAGCACCACTTACCCAGCAGGAATAAGGGAGGGATTCCAACTACTTAACCTATCTTCTTAATTTGTCTTTCTTTCTAGTAATATTCTCTGTTTCTTGAATCTAAAATAATCCCAACTTATAAAGCGGAGGCAATCTCAACAAATCCTAGAATAAGCTTAGTAGCCGAGGTGCTGTTCCTGTGGATACGAACACATTCTACTCAGTAGAGTGTGAATTATTACTCGACGACAGACTGGTACACTTGCCAGAACGTAGTCAAGTTTTTGGCGCCGTTGCCGGGGACGGTGTAGACGAAGTTGTTAGGCTAATTTTAGGAAATTGTATATAGAAAAAAAAATATAATTAAAAAAATTTAAAATCCAAAAATATTTCTTTCTTTATTAGTAGATTTAGTTTTATTTTATTTTTATTCTGTTTGATTATATTTTTATTTATTATAAAAAAAATATTTGTTTTATTTATTAATAGAATAGTTAGTTTTATTATAAGAAAAAATTTTACAAAAAGATTTAGTTTATTTTTTTTTAGTAGCTTTTATTATCCTATATATTTTAAAATAAAAATTTAAAATTTGTTCTTGCAATATTGAACTTACAGACGATTCTGGCTAAGGCAAGGCTTGGTATTTAAGCGATCCATTGTGATCCACCTCCCTTACCTGGGAATCCCTGGGGTGATAGACTTGCAAAAACAACAAAAAATAATAAATTAAAATTTTTGTAAATCTTGTCTTATCATTATTATTGTGCTTTACTACTAATCAAATTCTTTGAGTTTAAGCAATGCCACTCAGATGGGAGGACTTTCTAGAGGAATTAAATGAAATTGGTGTCTACATCTTTCAAGCATGTGAAAGCCGCAATATTCATTTCTGTGAAGCCTGTGAAATTTTCACGGAATTCATCCAACGACCTAAAAGACACTTACTCTTTAAGGACGATTGGATTGAATTCATGGAAGAAAAGGAGTCTAAAGCACAA
This sequence comes from Trifolium repens, assembly GCA_030408175.1. NCBI lineage: Eukaryota > Viridiplantae > Streptophyta > Magnoliopsida > Fabales > Fabaceae > Trifolium > Trifolium repens. Next base: position 29,651,773 of record CP125845.1, on the reverse strand, counting down.
GAAGGAGCGTCAACTGAATCAGTTACAACCCAAATTGAGCCAGATTCCAAGGGAGATACAGGGAAAGACTCTGAAGTCGAAAAAGTAGTAGAATGGGACAAAGATGAACAATTGCTTATCCTGGAGACTATCATCGAAGAGGGTGCAGAATACAATACACCCATAGAACTAGCCTATGAATTATTCAACGAGTTCATCCAAAGACCTCGAAGACATGAGTCCTTTTTGGATAATTGGGTTGAATTCAATGAAGAAAAGGAGTTTGAAGCACAAGGAGGAATGTCAACTGAATCAGTTGCCACCCAGAATGAGCTAGAGTCCATAGGCGATGAAAGTCGAGACTCTAAGGTTAATGAAGTACCATCTGAATCCTCAAGGAGTAAGGAGACATAAACTCCAGAAGAGAAGCTAGAAGCAGGATCACCAAAAGAGGAGCAACCACAAAAGAAACCTCAACAACAGCGGGACGATCCAAGAAGTCTCCCAATACCTTGCCCTATTGGGGAGGTGAATTTTAAGGAAGCACCATGTGACCTTGATTCTAACATAAATTCAATGTCTTTGTATCATGTAGACAGGTTGAAAGAAGCACATGATGAACAAGAAGATCAAGAGAAACAATTGGTTGAAATACAAATGGACCAACGCGACGCGTCAAGTGTTCGGGATAAAGATTTCTATAAGGGAGTTGAACCCCAACAAATGAAGTATCAAGAGCAAGATCTCCAACAAAAAGAACAACCTAGCAACAAAGCCGAAGAAAAAGCAGAAATTGATAAAGTCATAGATATGATTTGTGCTTTGTTTGCTACAGTCAAGCTGAAGAGGGTATGGAAGCAATATCCTCTGTTTCTCAAATTCCTGGGATTCTTAACAAAGAAAAGGAAGAAGACGGATGATATATTCCATCTCTCATATAAGACGCCCTAACAGTCTTCTGACGTCTAGCTAATGACTTTAAAGAAGCGCTTCCTGGGAGGCAACCCAAGGTATTTTTATTGCTTTCATTTATTTTTCTTGCATTTTAAATTTCTTTTCAAATTAGGTAATTTTCAAAACTACAAGATCTGTTTTCAAAAGGGAAGGAATGCAAAAATTTTATGTCCAAAAAGAATTTTTTTTAAAAAAAGAACTGTTCCAAAGCCCATCGTGCAACAAATTTCCTATTGTGTCACGATGAAAATAAAAACTTTTGAAAAACATGGCATTGGAACAGTCATCGTGCAATGAAACTGCTCATGACACGATAAAAGTTTGGAAGTTACAAAAAGAAACACCGGTTGCAACACTTACACCATCCACCCAATTAACCCTACATTTCTAAACCTTCAAATTCACCATCATCGTCTCTTTTCTATTCATTCATCCATCACCACAAAAATCAAACATCAACATTTTCCTAACCCTCCATTCCCAAAACTTCTATAAAGCCATTAGACCACAAAATTCATCATCATTGCACCAAAGAAAAATAAAAATAACCTCCAGATTCTTATCCAGTCAAGATGGAAGGATGATTGAACGTCTCACGTCCCAAGTAAATGAGAGACGATCTCTTGGGACAGAGACGCAGACATTCTTAACCGAGTAAAGAGGATTACCACCAAATTGAGCAAAAGTTCAAAGTTTGGGGTAACAAACCCATAGCAGCAACATGCTGCATATCAGACTCAGAGCAGGCACAAGCAGGTCAATACTCAGATAACATCATGGACCTGTTGAATAGGGAGTTGAACCCTATATTCTTTACACCTGGTGTATCATCAACTAGGGCGGGCAGTAAGTCATGGAGCATTCTCGTTGTTCCCTTCTATCTTTGTATCTTAGTAGTTTTTCATCTATGTAATGAATGTCATTTGCTGACAGCCCCCTATGCTTACTAAAAAAATGCAATAACTGTTTGCTTGTTTACTATCTAGTGCATGTTAAAAGTTATAGGCAAATTTCCAGTGACGTAACGACTAGATTTGGATGATTTGAATTCCACGCCTTTATACAAAGAACACCGAAGGTGATTGCTCAGAAAGCGCGGAAGTTTGAGAGACAACGAGACGAGTGATGAAGCTGGTGTCTGTGAGACAAGTGTTCGATCTTTAGATATACCTAAGCCATGTGAGGATTTGAGCCAAATATTTCCAAACGGTATTACCACTTTCTTTCGATCTACTATGAGAGTACCGTACACTTGTTTATTTTCTAGAACTTGCTCTAATTCTCTGCTGACTGGTTAATTTGATATATATGCATTGAGGCAATTGTTTGTTATAACCCAGAGCCTTTTTCAAGCCACCCTCTATATATTATATCCTTTGCTAGCCAATTTTAAGCCGTAAAAAAATATATTATCCCTTTTGTTTCGGTGACAAACCATGATACAAGCCTATAGACCAGAAAAACAATGATTTACCCTCTTTGGAGTTAGGTAATAGTTCTCAAAAGTCTTGGCAACAACAAAGTTTGGGGTTGCTCATGGAACTAGCAACATCTAAGTTTGGGGTGGGTATACAGAGAACTATCACTACAAAAGAAAAAAAAATGAAAAAGATACGGGAAAACATAAAAAAATTCCCTAAAAAAATAGTCTCTTCAAAAAAAAGAGAGAAAAAAGCCAAAAGGCAAAAGAAAGAGCCAAAGGGCAAAAGAAAAGAGCCAAAGGGCAAAGAAAGTGATAGAAAAGAACCATACAAAGACACATCCGGTTCTTAATCTCCGATACCAACACAAAAAGGCACCCTAAGGAACAAAGGTTGCGTACACAAAAAGGAACAACAAAGTAGAAATTAACTCCAATGTTTAGCCTACTATTCCCAAAAATGTCCTACCTTGACCTAAGCCACGTTATAACCCTGAAAAGACCTCCAATAATGCATGTATATTGAATTTTGACTGGTTGCTTAGAGTTCTTGCAAGCCTATGGTAAAATGGCAGGTTGTACGATGATTGAGAGATAACCCTTTCAATTATGAGCGAAAAATACAAATGTGAGAGAGAGAAAAGGTTGAACATGGACTCTTGCAGACATTTGTCCGATTTGCTACTATTGATGTCTTTTGAGCCCAAGTGTTGACTGAGCATGATCGCTGAGGTGAAGTTCAGTGGTTCCATTGCTGACAAATACATAAGGCTGTAAAATTCCAGTCATCTATATCTACTTGTTGTTTCACTGTGATGTAATATCAAAGTAAGTATGAAATTATCGTATCCGCAGGGACTAGCTCGATATCAAATATTGTTCCACAATCACCATTTGTTCAAAGTTTGGGTTTGCAAAGTTGTAAGTTCGAAAGTAACAAAGTGCAATAAAATAAAAGGTTTAAATTCGGAGAAAAAGAATTGTCGGGATTAGAATTCACTTTATCAATCCTATATATTGATTAAATCAGATGAATATATACTTTAGTGATTAATTAATATCTTCACATATTGCTCTTCAACGCTTTTCGTGTCCGAAAACATTGTGATATTTATTGTGTTGATTAATTTTCGATCTCTCGACTTATCGATCGACACAATAGCATTAAGTTTCAATATAAAAGGTGAACATTAAAACCTTAAATCTATGTCTAGAGTTTAGAGTTTTAACATGTGATTATCCTAGATCTTTAGATCCAAACAACATATATCTATATCATTTAAATCATATGAATAACATGAAAAGCAAGGATACCACAAATACTAATGAATCAACTAGAATATATATATCAAAGATAAAGATCAACATATAGTCATGATAAGTTACATCTAATCCCAACAATAAAAAGAGTTAGCCACTCATTGTCATGGTGGTAAACTTACAAATATGGATAGAGGAACAAAGAATGCACATCAATCCCTTGATCTCTCAAGTTGGATGGATCCACCTTCACTCTCCTAGACACTACACCTTAAGACTCTCAGATTTCTCTGTTTCTTTCTCTATGCAAATTGTGTGTCAATGGTCTCTTCTTCAAGGCTATTTATAGGCGTGAAAAGCAGCTGGTCGCTCAGCTACCATCTGGTCGCTCAGCCACCAGCTTGTCTTGGTGAAGGGGGTATCTGACACGTATAAAATTCCTACTTGTTGCCCAAGACTTCCTTCAATTTGGTCGCTCAGCTATCATCTGGTCGCCCAGCTACCAGCTTGTCTTGGTGAAGGGGTTATTTGACACGTGTAGAATTCTTTACTTATTGCCTAAGACTTCCTTCAATTCGGTCGCTCAGCTATCACTTGGTTGCTCAGCTACCAGCCTCTTGGTGAAGGGATTTTTGCTCCTCTTTTGGTCATGAAAGCTTAAAAATTAGGATTAGGACATAACAATTATCTTTAGCTAAAATGTACAAAGTTTTGGGGTTTTTAATTATGATTTTCTTTGAAAACAAGTCGATAATTGCCGTAATTGAGTATGGAATTTAACTACTTTTTGGCACTTATCAACTCTCCCCAACTTAGGACTCTGTTTGTCCTCAAACAAAAGGTAAAGGTAAACTATTTACAAGCTCAAAAATTTACAATCTCAAGAGTAATGTTGTAATCAATCAAAGTTTTCAAAGCTCTTTCTTGTAGCATGAGTCGAGTAATGTTAACCATGGACTAATCTTCAAAATTTTCAAAGGAATAAAGCATGATCATGAAATAGTTGCTATGCCTAAGTAAAATTCTCAACTTCCTTATCAAACAATCACAATTCAAGTGTTATCACAATTTCCTCACAATTATCACTGTATCGCTCAAAGGGTAAGTGTTTAACTCAATCCAAGTAATATGCACACAATAATTCAATTCAAACCTTCATCCAAGCAATATCATAAAACATGTTTTCGGTTGTGGATCACTAAGGACTTTATTAAGCTTGTAATGGGGCTAGGCTACAAAAAATTATTGTTTTTCTTTGGATTCAAAAGCCTAGGATAAGAGAGCATCATTCATTACTGTTTACATTTCACACGCATTCTCTCTTTCACTTTTCTTTTTCATCTTTTGGTGATTTTATTTCTTCGACACTTTTTCTTTCTTTTCATTTTCTTTGATTTCCATTTGTGTGTCAATTTTTCAATATTTTTCTTTTGATCACCATATCAAATCTTTTTCTCAATTGAATTTTTCTATAATCTTCTTCTCCCCAATTTGAATGTTAACATAACCCTATTTAAATACACTTGCTCTCCTATCCTAAGAAGGGACGAGTAGTTGTTTTTCTTTCTTGCGGTTCACGGGTTCAAAACAAAAATTTTAAAATTTAAGGCTCAAATGGGGACACAAGGGATCACACAATCTCACATGACAAGCTTTATTTGGCCAAGTAGTTACACTCAAATAGAAACATGGCCTTGATCATACCCACAACCTTGAACACATTAAGTAACAGCAGGATTAAGTTAAAATCAAACGAGTATGCATAATTACCGGCTCTCAATATTTGTAGACAATGGAAAGTTCACACATCTCACCCGGCTAAGTTGGATAACACAAGTCTCAAGAATGTTTAACCAAAAATATGAGAATTATCTTAGGACAAACAATATATTTCAAGGTCATGTTGGGTTCCTAATCAAACTTCAAACATTAATCAAAGGTTAATATAAACTCTACAAAACATCATGCTTGATCATTGATTTTTCACAACTCATCCTTTTGATTCACTTAAAATTTTAGAGCTTGCTTCTAACATATTCAAACTATTTTACTAGAATTTAAACACATGCTTCAAAACTATTTCACATAGTCATTTTAAGTTCACAAAATGATACATGCTTGTTCGATCCAAAACATTTTTCAAGGTGTACGCATGCATCATAGGTTAATATCAAAAGATATAATACATATAACACAAAAAGACTGAAATAAAAAGATAAACGACTGAAAGCTTTTAAAATATCACTCATTTTTGGCGAGCTTTCAGCCGTTGTCTGATCTTCTCTCAATCATCATCTGAGGCCGAAGCCTCATCCATCTCATCATCACTTCCATCTTCATTGCCATCTTTGTTAATGAAAGAGTCCATCATCTGCCTAAGAGTCGTCTGATCATCAATATCAAATTCATCAATATCATCAAAAGTGTCTGCTCCACCTCCAATATCAGCACCAGCATTAGTACCGGTTTCAACATTTGTACCTCCAATATCAGCATCTGCACCTGCACCTGAGCTACTACCCCCGCCTGGGATAAATGGCCTGACCCCAGGCCACTGAACATAAGATGTGAACTGCTCAGGGGACATCACGGGTTGCACAACCTGTGTGTTATAGATGGATTGATGGATAGCCTGCATTGCTCGGAAACCTGCATCATGTAAATCCCAGTTATAAGAAACCATATTATGGAAGGTTAAGGGATCCATAGGTGGGTATCCGGTGGGTGGTGGAACGGAGGATTGACCCCCAGCTGGATCAATAAAAACTGTAGTGCGCTTGTGCTTGCAAAGTCGCCTAGCTTCTGCATCATCAAATTCTTTCAAAGTTAAGTCTACTTCTGACGGAAGAGTCATGTGGGCCTGATTTCTGATTAAACCCATGATGAGGCCTGGAAAACCCAAAGCTGCATTGCCTTTAAGCTTAGTAGGTCGAAGTCCGGTTAAAACCATCTCACGCATCTCACCAGCAATGACTTGAGCAACATCAATTTCCAAGTTATTTTCCATGTAGTGCATGAATTGCAGCACCCTCATTGTACCATCAGAAATGTGGGATCGAGGGATAATGTTGTGAAGAGTGAAGAGTAACAAGAGTTGACTTGGAATTGTTAAATCATCTTTCAAGGCACGAACGGGGTGAGTGTTTTGATGGTTCCACACTAACTGACGCCCCGGTTCTAACAAAGTCTGGGTTATGGCAGAGACATCCCAATTCCCTTGGGCTACGCTTTGAGTATAAGCACAGTAAGGGTCGGTTGGAAGGTTGCTTGGCTGACCGAGGAAATCATTGATGGCATCTCGATCAAATTGTATTTCCTGACCTCTCACTATTGTTTTGAAAGAGACAGGGTCTTCATCATCCTGTGGCATGGCATTTGCATAGAATTCTCGAACCAAGTCCAAATTGATATCAGCAATTGGGCATGCCAATACACCCCAATTCTGCTCTTCAATAATTTCCTTAAAGCGTGCAAAGGCACCAGTTCCTACAATCCTGAACATATTCTCTCCCCATATAGTTCTTTGTTCCAAGTCCTTGAACCTAGCATATTGGAGATGACCAAGGAAGCGGATTGGATTAATGTGTGCACGGGATGAACTCCCTCGCCCAGTTGTTTTCTTTGTTCCTTTGGTTGTTGCTTTCTTGGGTGCCATTACCTGTAAACAAAACAACCACAAAATACTCCAATGTTAGTGAAAACAGTTCATAAATAAGCAAACTGGATGTCAAAATCGAGGCTTGGTCGCCCCAGGCGAGCAAGGGTCACTCAGGCGACTAAGTCCGGGCACAAAATAGAGGAGTGGTCGTTGGGTGCTAGCGGGTGGCGACCAGAGCGCGGGTTAAACGAAATTCAAATTTAAACAGAGCATACCTAAACTATGTTTCAATTAGACTCTCATCCTATCAAAAACACTCAATTCTAATAGTGAAAAATCACATAACTAAGCATTTAAAACCACATGCATTGATTTTTGCTTACAACACTTTCTTAAAAACTCATGGGTGAGTGATTTTCAAAAAAAAAAATTTATATTTTTTTTGCTAAGACGAATGAACATGCATAATGTAGATGATTTCTATTTTGAATTTAGAAGAGAAAAGATTGATATTCATCATGTAATGCATGCAATATTTGAAATGTTTACCCCTTTCTAACCCTAACTCAAAATTAAATTAGGAATAACATACCTTTGAATATAGTGATGCACAAAACTAAAAGAAGAAAAGAGGATTCTTGAGTGGAAGTGTGAAAGATTTCTTAGAAACTTTGAAATGGGAGTGTTTGGAATGAAGTTTGGAGTGGGTTTGTTTGGAATGAATGAAGGAAAGAAGAGATGAAGTGTGGGTTGGTAGTTTTTAGGGTTTTCTATCTCAAACCCGTGGTTTAGTGGGAGGGAGGTGATGACTCATCACCTGAGTTACTGAGTGGGCCAGCTGGCGCCATCATGCAGTGTGCAGGTGTCGCGTTAGTCGCTAGGCCATGGATTTGTCGCCTGGGCGACCAATGCAGAAAACAGGTCGCTGGGGCGAGATTTGGTAGCTCAGGCGACCAAATCTGGATTTTGTGCAAAGTTCTCTCATTCATGTTACCCTTACTAAATATAAAATAAAACAACAAAAATAAACACAAGGTTGGGTTGCCTCCCAACAAGCGCTTGTTTAACGTCATTAGCTCGACGCCTTTTCGTTGAAATTATGGATCGGAAAGTGGAATTTTTGTGGTGAACCGATCAAATTCGCCACCAAAATAGAGCTTGAGCCTTTGCCCATTGACAGTCCATGTATCATTTGTCTTTGGATCCTCCAAAACAATTGCACCATAGGGTTTTACCTCTTTGATTCTAAAAGGCCCGGACCATTTTGATTTTAATTTCCCGGGAAACAATTTCAATATCGAATTGAACAAAAGAACCATTTGCCCGGGCTTGAAATCTCTGTTGAGAATTTTCTTATCATGGTAACCCTTGACTTTTTCTTTGTATAGTTTAGAAGATTCATAGGCTCGAGTCCTCAATTCCTCAAGTTCATGCAGCTGCAATTTCCTCTTTTCTCCTGACATGGATGGGTCAAAATTCAGAAATTTCAAAGCCCAAAAGGCTTTGTGTTCCAGCTCGACCGGAAGGTGACAAGCTTTGCCGTATACCATCTGGAATGGGGTGAGCCCTATTGGTGATTTAAAAGCCGTCTTATATGCCCATAATGCTTCATCAAGCTTCAAAGACCAGTCTTTTCTTGAAGTGGACACAGTCTTTACAAGAATCCGTTTTATCTCACGATTTGAAACTTCTGCCTGCCCATTTATTTGCGGATGGTATGGCGATGCAACCTTGTGTCTGACTCCATAATGTTCAAGGGCTTTCTCTAATTGTGAATTGCAAAAATGTGAATCTCCGTCACTTATGAGCACCTGAGGAGTTCCAAAGCGAGTGAAAATGTTCTTTTTGAGAAATTTTATCACCGTCTTGCCATCAGCTTTAGGTGATGCAATTGCTTCAACCCACTTCGACACATAATCAACTGCCACAAGTATATATTCGTTTGAGAATGATGAAGGAAATGGGCCGATAAAGTCAATGCCCCAACAATCAAACACCTCGACCACAAGAATGTTTTGCAATGGCATTTCATTTCGCTTTGAAATTCCACCAGTCATCTGACAGTTGTCACATCTCTGAGCATGTTGATAAGCATCTTTAAACAACGTTGGCCAAAAGAACCCTGATTGTAGCACTTTTGCAGCTGTCCTTTCTCCATTGTAATGACCACCATATGGTGAATTGTGGCAATGCCATAGAATGCTAGTGGCCTCCTCAGTAGTAACACACCTTCTTAACAAGTTATCAGCTCCTATTTTGAAAAGATACGGATCGTCCCAAACATATTGATTTGCATCACGGAGGAATTTCTTCTTTTGATGCCAATTGAAATCCTCCGGAATTAATCCAGAGGCTTTGTAATTAGCCATGTCAGCAAACCACGGCCTTTCCTGCATCATTAGCAATTTTTCATCCGGAAATTCCTCCCTTACTTCAAGTTCATGCTTAGTGACCTCCTTATTCATCAATCTTGACAAATGATCTGCTACCAAATTTTTGGTTCCCATCTTGTCCTTTATCTCTACATCAAACTCTTGTAACAAGAGCATCCATCTAATGAGTCTCGGTTTGGAATCAGACTTTGTTATCAGATATTTGATAGCTGCGTGGTCAGTATAAACAACAATTTTGGAACCAATTAAGTAAGAACGGAATTTTTCAAGGGCATACACTATTGCAAGCAACTCCTTTTCAGTTGTTGCATAGTTGATTTGTGCCTCATTAAGCACTTTACTTGCATAGTGTATAGTATGAAAAATTTTGTTCTTCCTCTGACCAAGAACTGCACCTACGGCATAATCACTAGCATCGCACATAAGTTCAAATTCAAGTGACCAATCAGGTGCTATGATTATGGGTGCAGTTGTCAATCTCTCTTTCAAATCATTAAAAGCAGTTAAACAATCATGATCAAAATTAAATGACTTATCTTTGTTAAGCAGGTTGCTTAACGGTTTGGCAATTTTTGAGAAGTCTTTAATGAAACGTCTGTAGAATCCGGCATGACCAAGAAAGCTTCTGATTCCTTTGACGTTAACTGGAGGTGGGAGTTTTTCAATGACTTCAACCTTCGCTTTGTCGACCTCAATGCCCTTAGAAGAAATCTTGTGACCAAGTACTATGCCTTCCGTCACCATGAAATGACACTTTTCCCAATTCAGAACCAGATTAGTTTCAACACACCGTTTTAGTACGGTGTCCAAATTTCTCAAGCAACCATCAAATGAGGGACCAAACACTGAGAAGTCGTCCATGAACACTTCAATGCATTTTTCAATTAGGTCGGAAAAGATTGCTTGCATACATCTTTGAAATGTTGCTGGAGCATTACATAACCCGAAAGGCATCCGTCTATAAGCAAAAACACCGAAAGGGCAAGTAAATGCAGTCTTCTCATGATCTTCGGGATTAACTGTAATCTGATTATATCCTGAATACCCGTCCAAAAAGCAATAATATTCTTGACCTGCTAACCTCTCAAGCATCTGATCCATGAATGGCAATGGAAAATGGTCTTTTCTTGTGGCTTTATTCAGTCTTCGGTAATCAATGCACATTCTCCAACCTGTGACTGTTCTTGATGGAATTAACTCATTCTTGTCATTGGTAATCACCGTCATTCCTCCTTTCTTTGGAACCACTTGGACTGGACTCACCCAGGCACTGTCTGAAATTGGATAGATCATACCGGCTTCCAACAACTTCACCACTTCCTTTCTCACAACCTCCTTCATAGTAGGATTCAATCGACGTTGCGGCTGTGCTACCGGCTTGTAATCATCCTCCATCATGATGTTATGCATGCAATAAGATGGACTAATACCTTTCAAGTCGGATAAAGCCCATCCTATCGCTTCTTTGTTGTCTTTCAAAACTTGAATCAGACTTTCTTCTTCACCTTTTGACAGAGAATTGCTGATTATTACCGGCTTTTTATCATTATCTTCAAGGAAGGCATACTTTAGATGTGATGGTAATGTTTTCAATTCAAGCTTCACTTCTACCGGCTTTTTATCATCTTTCAACTCTTCAATTGTTTCAGGTGGGGATAACTCTTTAAAAGCATCAAGTTGCTTTAAAAAGTCCTCAATCTCTTCTTCTTTTCTTTTCAAAATCTCCTCCTCCGTTCTCAAGTTATCACCAATACCCTTACCAATCTCCTTTCCACTTCTTGTTGTTATGGACTTACATTTCTCTTTAGGATTTGGTTCAGTGTTGGCTGCAAATGATCCTCCTTGATTTTTGTTGTTGGACATCTCTCTTGCTATTTGACCTATCTGAGTTTCAAGATTTCTTAAGACAGCGTCATTACTTCTTTGGTAAACCTGAACTTGTTGGTCCTGCTGTATTTGCATCTCCATGAACTTGTTCATTATCTCCTTTAAGCTTGAATTTTGATTTTTCTGTGGAGGTGGCTGATTGAAACTCTCATATTGTCTCTGTCTGTTTGATGTCCCAGCATCTTGTCTCCAACCCTGGCCGTAGTTTGAATTATTTCCTCTTTGATAGCCAGTGTTGTTTTGGTATTGACCTTGCCTTTGCTGATTTCCCATAAAGTTCACCTCTTCATTTGTTGGAGGGCAATGACCAGTTGGATGATCACCTGTACATAGTTCACAATATGCAACCTGCTTAGCCTTGCTTGACTCTTCCTGAAGGCTAATCATCCGAGACATTTGCTTTGAGAGTTGATCTACAGTGTTAGTGAGAAGCTTGTTCTGAGCTAAGACTGCATCTGAAGTATCAAGTTCAAGAACTCCCGGCTTCCTTTGCGAGGGATTCCTATTGTAATCACCGTGACCGTCACTAAGTGCCATTTTTTCAATTATTGCTGTAGCATCTTCAGCACTCAATGATAATAAAGAACCACCAGCTGTAGCATCTAACAAAAGCTTTGTTTGTTGAAGAAGTCCGTTGCGAAAGATATGAATTTGAGTGAGTTCATCAAATCCGTGATTAGGGCACTTCCGTAACATAGACTTGTAACGCTCCCAAGCTTCATTTAGAGTTTCATTTGTACCTTGAGCGAACACAGCAATAGATGTTTTGGCCTCCATGAACTTGTGGTGCGGAAAGAATCTTTCAAGAAATTTCTCCTCAAGAGTATTCCAATTGGTCATAACTTGAGTTGGTTGATCATGATACCACTCCTTAGCTTTACCAATCAACGAATGTGGAAACCCTCTTTGGAACACCGATTCTTCTTCCGCTTCAGTGGCTCCAAGTGAACCGGCTATCTCATAAAACTTGACAAGATGATTGTAAGGATCTTCATGTGGTAAACCTGCAAAAGGGTTAGCATATAACAGTTGCAAATAACCCGTTTTCATCTCGGTTTGTCTGGCTCCAGCTCTTGGTCTTGCCAAGTGAGCCAAACGCCTCGGGCTATTTTGGCATGGTTCAGGGGTTGGTGGTGGATTTTCTGCCATCGTTTCTTCGGGAATAGAAGATGTTGAAGATATAGAAACAAAAGTTCCTTCTTGCTGATGTCTCTGTTTGGCTTGTTTTTTCTTTCGTTTGTTTTTGCTGTTGTTCTTTCGAGCAGTTTTCTCGATTTCTGGATCAAAAAGTAAGTCCTCTACCGGAGTCTTACCTCGCATAAACAAAAGTCAACAATCTAACCAAACAAGTTAGCATGCACAAGGAATAGAAGTAATTTAAAACAGAAAATATAAAGTGCAAGAATGCTTAAAACGATAGAAATTGTCAAACACACTAATATCAAACGCCAGTCCCCGGCAACGGCGCCATTTGATGTAATATCAAAGTAACTATGAAATTATCGTATCCGCAGGGACTAGCTCGATATCAAATATTGTTCCACAATCACCATTTGTTCAAAGTTTGGGTTTGCAATGTTGTAAGTTCGAAAGTAACAAAGTGCAATAAAATAAAAGGTTTAAATTCGGAGAAAAAGAATTGCCGGGATTAGACTTCACTTTATCAATCCTATATATTGATTAAATCAGATGAATATATACTTTAGTGATTAATTAATATCTTCACATATTGCTCTTCAACGCTTTTCGTGTCCGAAAACATTGTGATATTTATTGTGTTGATTAATTTTCGATCTCTCGACACAATAGCATTAAGTTTCAATATAAAAGGTGAACATTAAAACCTTAAATCTATGTCTAGAGTTTAGAGTTTTAACATGTGATTATCCTAGATCTTTAGATCCAAACAACATATATCTATATCATTTAAATCATATGAATAACATGAAAAGCAAGGATAACACAAATATTAATGAATCAACTAGAATATATATATCAAAGATAAAGATCAACATATAGTCATGATAAGTTACATCTAATCCCAACAATAAAAAGAGTTAGCCATTCATTGTCATGGTGGTAAACTTACAAATATGGATAGAGGAACAAAGAATGCACATCAATCCCTTGATCACTCAAGTTGGATGGATCCACCTTCACTCTCCTAGACACTACACCTTAAGACTCTCAGATTTCTTTGTTTCTTTCTCTCTGCAAATTGTGTGTCAATGGTCTCTTCTTCAAGGCTATTTATAGGCGTGAAAAGCAGCTGGTCGCTCAGCCACCAGCTAGTCTTGGTGAAGGGGGTATCTGACACGTATAAAATTCCTACTTGTTGCCCAAGACTTCCTTCAATTTGGTCGCTCAGCTATCATCTGGTCGCCCAGCTACCAGCTTGTCTTGGTGAAGGGGTTATTTGACACGTGTAGAATTCTTTACTTATTGCCTAAGACTTCCTTCAATTCGGTCGCTCAGCTATCACTTGGTTGCTCAGCTACCAGCCTCTTTTGGTCATGAAAGCTTAAAAATTAGGATTAGGACATAACAATTATCTTTAGCTAAAATGTACAAAGTTTTGGGGTTTTTAATTATGATTTTCTTTGAAAACAAGTCGATAACTGCCGTAATTGAGTATGGAATTTAACTACTTTTTGGCACTTATCACACTGACGATTTTGCTAGACAGGCATGTTACTTGAGAACAAGCAACTGTTTAAGTTTGGGGTTGTGATGACAGTAATTTATGTGATGTTTTTAGTATTATTTATTGTTAGTTTAGTATTAGTTTTAGACCAATTACAAGGCAAAAACCTAAAGAAGTGAAGTTACTTGTCCAAGAAGTCAAGACTTGAAGAAAGTGCATAAAAAGAGGCTAAAAGGAAGAAAATACGCAACTTTCAGTCTGCGGACCTTAACTTGAGCTACGAGTATCGGAATGAGGTCCGTGACCATGCGTTGGAAACCTAAGACAAAAATCTACAACTTTCGTGTTGAAGCAAAAACGTAATTTTGCAGTCTCATCGCAGTACAATGGCATTCATCGCAGCACGATGGAGCTGCTTGTTGGCCAAGACAGCACAAGTTATATTTTCGAAGTAAATCTGTCCATCGTACCACGATGACATGTATCGTGGTACGATGGCATAACTTGGTGGCTAAGTCAGCTTAGAAATTAAGCAACTAAATCCTATGGCCATCGTGCCACGATGGGATTCATCGCGCCACGATGAGCCTTGCTGCCCAAGTCATAAAAACTATAAATAGAGCCTTCCTCCTTCACAATTATTCATTCAGAAATTTAGAGTGCTATTTCTCTATAAGGAGCAAAGGAGGAGGAGCTCTAGTGAAGGAACTTTTCCCCCTTCAACGGGAAAGGTAACTTCCTCCGCAAGGTAGCAAGGTTATTGGTATGCATTTATTTAATTCTTGTAATTTAATTATGTCTATTAGTAGCTAAACTCCTTTAGGTTAGGTGGAGAAGATGAACTCCCTTAGGAATGCTGGAATCATGTAAATTGGTATTAAGTTTATATAATTTTCTATTCAGTTTTATTTATTCTATTGTCTATGTTTTAATTACGTAACCCGATTGATAGCTACAATTAGGGAACGCTTTTAGGGATGGTGATATCTAGCATTGCGCCTAGGGTCAGGGTTTATCACTGGCCGGCAGTTAACCTCAATAGGGTTAGTGATATTTAATATTGTGCCTCAAGGTTAGGATTACCCAAGGCTCGGCAAGTAACCTATCGGGTTAGTGATCTAGTATTGTGCCTCAAAACCGGCAGCCAACCCCGATCAATAGATGATAGCTTAACAAGTTAAGGGTAAAAGAACTAATGAAACCATTGTTAATTGACTACATATTTAGAGTCTAATCACTAGGTTAGGGACGTGACAACGTGGCTAACACGGGTTCCCTGTCTAATAATTGAGATTCTCTATACTCGTAATTAGGGTAATTATCGTACGCGGTTATTACTAATTATATTAGTTCACCAATAATAAAAAGGAATAGTCAACGATATAGCACCACTTACCCAGCAGGAATAAGGGAGAGATTCCAACTACTTAACCTATCTTCTTAATTTGTCTTTCTTTCTAGTAATATTCTCTGTTTGTTGAATCTAAAATAATCCCAACTTATAAAGCGGAGGCAATCTCAACAAATCCTAGAATAAGCTTAGTAGCCGAGGCGCTGTCCCTGTGGATACGAACTCATTCTACTCAGTAGAGTGTGAATTATTACTCGACGACAGACTGATACACTTGCCAGAACGTAGTCACATGCATTATATCCTTCACCCATCCAATGCCTCTAGGTCCTAGTTTCGGGCTATTCAGCTTCTAAGTGCTCAGTTCACACCTAGTTCCTGATTCCTCCTCTAATTGCTCAGTTCACAACTAGTTCAGGATGTTACTGTCTCTATTCACCTAGCATATTTACTACTAGTTTCGGACAAATATTAAAGCAACTTTAATATAAATACTAAAGCTAACCCTAACATCTATTCTATGGGCGCTCCCGCTTATCCGGCCATATTACGAGAATGCATTGTTAAAGTGCAAGAAAGTAAATAACAAACATAATACTGAATAACGATTTATTATAACTTTGACTCAATCACAGACTCCAAATATTCATAGGGGAGTTCATATTCTCCACCACAACCTAAGGTATCTATTACAAAAGACTACATAATTTAAATTACAACAATAATCTAAATACAGAAGGCTAAAGAAAACATACCTTGCTGAGATAACTTTTTCGTAAAGGGAGAAAGCTATGCCCTTAGAGCTCCTCCGAACACCTCTAGTATAGTAGAGAATGTTCTACTATTTCTGAATGAAAAATAATGAGGAATTGGAGCTCTATTTATAGTTTTCGTAATGGGCCTCAGCAAGCCATCGTGCTGCGATGGGTGCATCGTAGCACGATGGGAAGATTTAGTTCAAAATTATAACTAATCATGTGCGTTTCATCAATTTGGTCGCCAAGTAAGGTCATCGTAAGGTCATTTTAATTAACTACTTTTTTCATTTACTTTAATCTTGTTACTTGTAATCCAAGGAACCTCATTTCATCATTAAATTTAAATCATTTTTCAATTCAAATCCAATTCTATTTCATTCTTATTTCATTTCCAAATTATTGCATCATTCCAAATTCAAAATTGCACTGTTGCATTATGGTTAATTAATTATTTTTTGGTGCAAACACATTTTTGTTAGCCCAAATCCAAACAATAAAAAAATCATCTCATTTCACTAACATCTCTAGCCAAAAAATTTGCATAATATCTCTAGAACCTTCACCATGTTCCACCTCATCACCAATTAATCAAAAAACCCAAAACTACCCCATAATCGAAAACCACAATTACCCTCAATTCCACATTTCCACCCCCTTAAACCCTAGTTTTCTATCTATAAATAGAGCCTCACATCAGAGGAAAAGAGATCATCAATCATAGTAAAGAAACTCTGTCAAAATCACAACTCAACAATACTCATTTTTCACCATTTTCATCAAAAATAAAAAACTCACAAAACCTCATCAAATCTTCAACATAAACCATCAAACATCTTTTAATCACTTCCAAAAACACGAATCCACAAAAAAATCATCAAAAACCATGATCTAAAGCTCCAGATCAACACCACCGTGGCTAGGAAGAAGATCACATCCTCTAGACCAATTCATAGCTTAAAAAACATAATAAACTTTGGAATCTCACTTCTGGACTTTTTCTTATGCTTTTCAGCATGTTAGTTTGCTTAATTTCGTGCTAATTTTCACTTATGCATTTTTGAGTTTCAAACTTGTTGTTATCGTTTTTTAATTTCTAGGCTGTTTTAGCCAAAAGTAAGGGTGGATTTGAGTTCTACGCGAAAAATCGTGCAACTTAGTATATTTGAACGTTAATTTTGGTGTCGATTCGCGTTTTGGGTTGTTAAACCCGTGGAGCTTGAAGCTCCTTTCATGGCTGCCGCGTCTGTTTGAGGAAGAAGAGTTGGAGGTTGAAGACGATTACATGGCGACGCGTCATTGGTTCCCTCCAAGTTTAAATCGCGTGCGTTAGATCGATCACGCAGCCCAGATTTTAAAATATTTATCGTGTACCTCTTCCTCACGCTGCACCAGATCATTTTTGTGTTTACTGTTTGTTTTTGGATTGACTGGGACGCGGACTGGGCTTTCCAGCCCAGATCCGCTATGCGCACCCCCCTTTAGTTTTTGCACCCCCCTATCTGATTTAATTTTTAATTGATTCCCAGCTTATTTCCAAAAGCACTTAAGTGGTTAATAGCTTATTTAAGCTACTTTAATCACTTTATTATGCTTAAATTTTGTTTTCAATAACTTTAGCATTATGTTAGCTTTTTAGCTTATTTTGTAGCGTTTTAGCTTATTTAATCACTTTTTAGCTTATTTTCATAAGCACTTATTTGGTGCTTAAGCTTTTTAGCTTACTGGACCATTTTGCTTTGCTTACATCTCAGTAATTTCCAGATTTAATTATTTCTTCTTTTAGCTTGTTCATTTAATCACTTTTAGCTTTTTAGCTTATTTGTTTAATTACTTAGTTGAGATTAATTTGCTTCTTTAAGTTCCTTTACTTATTTTTGCTTATGAGCAGTACCTCTAATATTTCTAACTCCTTTTATCTTGCATTGATTTAATTTAGCATGTTTATGTTATTTAATTCATTGTACGCTACTTTAGCTTATGCATTTTATTTAATTGTTGATCGTATCTACTCAC
Source organism: Trifolium repens (assembly GCA_030408175.1). NCBI lineage: Eukaryota > Viridiplantae > Streptophyta > Magnoliopsida > Fabales > Fabaceae > Trifolium > Trifolium repens. The sequence goes on along the minus strand of CP125845.1, from coordinate 29,633,516 downwards.
GTTTGTTGCATTCATGCATATTTAGTTATATCATATTGATTCATGCATTTTTATTTATGAATTTGCATTCATGCATACTTATTCATTGTTTTTAATTATTATGCTTTGCGTTACTTATATTGTTGTAATTAATTTATTACTTGTTTATTGCTTTCTTTTTCTCTTTTGATTTATTTCTTTAATCAAATTAAATAAAGATTTTCATAACAAATAAGGATGAAAAGGGGGAATTTGGCATTTGCCTCTTTCCACTCCGGATGACTTGGATCTTAAGCATTTGACTAGTGATCGCAAGTTGTTCTCATCCTAATTAAGCGTTAAAATAAACCAACCCCCGTCTTTTCCCTTTGAAACATTTTCTTAATCAAATTAAATTAAGGTTTTCATATCAACTACGGATGAAAAAGGGGGAATTTGGCATTTGCCTCTTTCCGCTCCGGATGACTTGGATCCTGGACATTTGACTAGTGATCGCAAGTTGTTCTCATCCAAATCCAACGCTAAAATTAATCCCACACACTCAAACTTCTTTTCAGAAAACATGGATATACGCTTTATCCATTCCTCTGACACATACGAGCTTAAGCCTCTCTTTAGAGCATACAAGCACCGTTGTATCAGCGGAATGCGAAATAAACAACATCCGTTAATCAACCTTTTTTACAATGGATACACGTTTTATCTACTCCTCTGACACATACACAACTTAAGCTTCTTTTTAGAACATACAAGCATCGTTGTATCAGCGGAATACGAAATAAACGTTACCCGTTAAAATCAACCAACCACACAAACATTTTTTTATCAGAACTACGTGAGTTTTGAATTTTCCATTGCACCCGGGAATACGTAGGAGTGGGCTCCTACAACCGTCAAACTCAATAAATAAAAAACCTTTTTTTTTTTGGAAACGAAGTAGAAACTAGCCAGCGATAGAGCAATTTTATCCGGACCTACGCAGACAAACCTTAAACCACCTAAATGGTTCCCATCGAGTACGATGGATGTGAGGGGTGCTAATACCTTCCCCTCGCGTAACCAACTCCCGAACCCGCAATGGTTCTTCAACCATGTAAATAAAGGTTTTCGTGATATTTTCCTTTCCCCTTCCGGGATAAATAAATGTCAATGGCGACTTCATTGTTATATGGAATTTTCCAGCCCGCTACACATGTATCGTAGCACGATGAACGTATTCTCTTCATATTTTATTCTTCTGTTTTCTTGGCCAGCAAGCAGCTTCCATCGTGCTACGATGAACAACACAAATCTTCAATTTTTTGGCTTTTTCTTGTCTTTTTGTATTCTTTGCTTTGTCTTGATGCTTTTCTTCGATTCTGTAGGTTTTTCTTCGTATTTGGGTCTGTCTTGGTCAATTTATTACTAATACTAATACTAAAAATACCATAGAAATTCCTGTCATCATGCTCCATCCCTGAATATGTTCCATTTCTCAAGAAAAATTTGAGCTCATTTTGAGTTTATTTTCTTTATAATAGAGAAATCTGAACCAAAACATAAATTTTGCCAATAATATTGAGAAATCTGGACGAAAACATAATTTTTTAGCTCATTTTATTTAATAGAGGAATTTGTATATTGTTCGAAACATATATACCAAAAACAATATTCAAAAGTACATACCGACTTAATAATATCAACAAAAATTGTGTGCAAAAAAGTTTGATATGAATTAAAAAACTAGTGTGCTGCCCGTGCGTTGCACGGGTTTGATGGGCCGGCATATGTATGCCAATCATGGTTGCTGCCAAATCCTAGATGAAAACTTCTATAATGGCATAAATTAGATTTATATAGCTACTGAGTAATTTTTACTCATTCTTTTTCTACATCAATTCTATCACATCATTGAAAGTTTATTTAAGCCATCAACCTAAAGGAAATAAATACATGTATGCCACTTCACTATTGAGATCCCTTCAAGAACCATGTATTTAACCATGATGTGCTCAAATCCTGCATAATCAAAAAAATTAATGGTATAAATTGGATTTATATAACTACTAAATAATTTGACTCATCATGTGTATAATCAAAAACAATATATTAGAGACAATGAAATTTGATACAACATCTATCAACAACCCGCTCTTTTTCTATACCAATCCTACCACATAATTGAAAGATTATTTAAGAAAGATCCTCTAATTAAAAGGTCACTCCAGTTTTACTTACCATGTGCTCATATCCTAGCCATTTTTTCCTTCTCCAAGTCCTTTATAAATGCAGCGCCAGTTACACACAAATTCCTTGGTAAGAGTGAAAAATATTAGACCAATACATAGTTTCAGGAGTTTAAAATGTGGTTCATGATATTCACAAACCTGTATTATTTCTAACAATTCTGGATTTTCCCATGGACCTTGATCACCCATCAAGAAACCTCTATATGTTGACAACTCCCAAAAACTGAAACAAAAAAAGTCAACCTAACATTGTGAAAATCATTGCAACTTAGATGTAAGTATTAACAATGTAGAGTTTATTTAAAGTCTGCAAGAATAAAGATTAATTTTAATTTTAATCAACTCAAATAAGTATCAAAACTCAAATATTCACTCTCCGTAATACGTGGTTCATGATATTCACAAACCTGGATCATTTCTAACAATTCTGATTTTTTCCATGGGCCTTGATTACCCATCAAGAAACCTAACCCAACAGTGTGACTATCATTGCAACTTAGATGTAAGTATTACCAATGAAGAGTTTATTTAAAGCTTGCAAGAATAAGGATTAATTTTAATTTTAGTCAACTCAAATAAGTATCTAAACTCAAATATTCACTATCCAAAATAAAATATCAAGCAAAGAGACTAAATGAAAAGCAAATCTCACATTAGCAGCAAAGACTCTTAGACTCTTAGACCCAATTGTATGAATACTAAATGGTATATGAACTACAAAAAGCTTAAAGAATCCGTGCAAATATACTTGTAAATTTTGATGCTTAATATCCATGGAATCCACTCCAATATAAGCAAGTGTTCTGCAAATCTACAATTGAAAAGTGAAAGGATTAACAAAACCAGCAAATTGATATAAACAATAGCCTCAACCACAGTTATGCAAAGGAATATATTGCTGGAATATTGAGCACATTATTCTTGGATTCAATCCATTTGAAGCAAAATTAGTGAATGAACAAATAAAAGAGCAAGAGGATTTTATACACGTATGTCAATAAATCCAAAGAAGCCATAACATTCAAACAAAATTAATGTCAAAATTTAAGAAACAGAGGTTATGAAACTGATAGAACCAAGGAGAGGAACGAAAACCACAAGTGACAATAATAATTGATGGAGACATTGGATCAGCATATGAAACACAATTAAGAAGGGAAAAAAGAAAATGTACGAAAAAATTGTTAGCCACATACAATTATGCCTATAAGTTGTTTGAAAATGAATTTTGTCAGGGCATATAAGTTATGGTGATATGGGGTATATGGACTTTTGCATATAAGTTAACATGTGCATCAAAATAGCCTCCCAATACTGGCCCAATGATTAAACCTGTTCCCCAAGCTGCACTAACCTGAAATCATGTCACACTTTGAATTACTATGATTTCCTTAACCATGTTTACCTTCAAAGAATAAAATTCAGTAGAGAGATAACTATTTTTTATCAGCATTTTAAGTAAATGATGATCAATCTTTGAGCTCTTTGTTTTGACACTCAAACATGACACTCAATATGAGACTGAGGGAGTAGCATTTTGTGAGATGTGTGATTTTTACCTTCCAATCTAAGGGAATCTGCAACAATATGATAGTGTCACAAAACAGCACTCATAGTCAAATCATAGTCACAAAACAGCACCCACTGTGGATCACATCTGTCACAAATATGTTGCCATTGAGATTAATTATTCATTTCAAATGTGCTTAAAGACTTCATGAATCAATACTTCTCCAACAGATTTAATATCAATTACTTTTCCAACAGTTTAACATCCATTTTCACACTTCTTGAACAAATCATGTAGAAAATTGGCAAACTCAAAAAAGTACAAATCTGAATAAAAAAACAATCCAGGTTGAACCTTGACACATCCAGAAAATGATTTTTCACTGCAAAACAAAGGAAAAAATTAAATAAACAAAAAAAAAAACCAAACCATTGTATATTTTATGTATGTGAGAATAATGTCTTATTGACTAAAAAATGTAGTAACAATTAGTTACTTGCATGCTTTGCAATCACTTACACATGCATGTTGACAAAAACTGGACAAAAGATCACAAAATCCAAAAAGGAAGAAAAAGGACTGTTGTTGAACAAATAAGAGGGAACCCTGAATTTATACATGCATGTTAATAAAGACAAAGAAACCATAACATGCAAACAAAATTAATGCCAAAATTTAAGAAATAGTGATGAAACTGGTAGATCTAAAGAGAGAAACAAAAACCACAAATGCAACTTACACATGCATGGCAACAAAACTGAAACAGATTTAATGTCAATTACGTTTCCTAGAATTTTAACATACAAATTAACAAATACAAAAAGTCTAAAGTTGAATAAAGAAATAATTATTACAGGAAATTTCCATTACCTTTTCAAGAATATAATCCAGATATTTATAGACCAGGGAAAAACCTCTTGAACCTTGACATACCAAACATAAGATTAATCTGCATAGCAAAATAAAAATCAATTAATTTACGTAAACCATGAAACTGAAACATGCATATCAATACAGGAGAGAAACAAAAAATTACTTGTGACATGCATATCAATAAATCTACTAAAAAAATAACATGCAAGCAAAATAAATACTGAAATCCAAAACACATGAGACATATTAGTCATGAAACAGATTTAAAACTCACATGCATGCCAATAAATTTGCATAAATCATGAAAATCCACACAAAAAAACGACATAAAACAATAAATCTGCATAAAACAACAAATGAATCAGAAACCGAATTTCAAAAATAACAGTGACGACATCAAAATGAATCTGAGCAAAATCCAAACAAATTCCAAACTCCAAAAGTCAAAACCGTTTTGATCAATTAAGAAAAATTACAGAAACAACAATGAAAGCAACTGAGAAAATGAACAAAACAAAAGGGGACCTTACCAAGTGTCGCATCCAGAAATCCAGCAATCTTGGTTGGAAGTAAATCTACTTGCATGCATGCTTTGCATAAATTTGGAAAATTAAAACATTGTTAGGGTAAAATACATGCAATAAACAACAGAGAAGAAATTTCAAACGAAACCCAAACTCAAATTATAACAGCGAAGAAATTTCAAACAAAATACAACCTCAAATTGCAAAACCCTTTTTATAAGGGTGAACAAATTCCTAACAAAATTGGGCCTCAAAATTCAAAACCCTTTTTATTGATTAAGGAAAAAAAATCCATAGATCCACAAATGTTGGTTGTAGAAAACAAAAAAATTTCAACAATCAGGGATTGAAAACCCATTTTATCGCCTAAGATAAAAATATCCACAGATCCAGAACTTACATGCATGTTGTACAGCGATTGATGCGTTGTTGCATCCACGGTCTATTTCCGTTAGAGATGCTCCTTAGCTGCGTATGATTGAGCATGAAGAAATCAGATTAGCAAAGAGATAAGCAAGGAGAGGGAGAGAGACGCAACACAAGAGAAAGAGAAAGTTACCGATGATATGGGATGATCTTGAACGAAGATGACGACGACGGAGAGGATGGCTATTACTTTGAACGTAGAGGACGGCGGCGGAGAGAACGGCGATGAAACACGGATAATGTTTGCGTGAGATACAGAGGGTGAGAGAGAAAGATCGAGGAAGGAGAGAAACAGAGCGAGGGTGAGAGAGAAAGATCGAGGAAGGAGAGAAACATAGGGAGGACGAGTGAGAGAGAAAGAGCGTGTGTGAGGGAATGAGAGAGTGTGCAATGTGTCTATGTAGAGGCCCAGCAAAATTGCATGCAAGATACCAAGTGTCCCTCAATTAGCACAAGTGTAACACCCCGTTTTTCACAAGCCAAAAAGGGCATTATTTTTTTTTTTTCTTTTTCAACTAACACTCAGAGTGCGCATAAAAGATTTTAAATGAACCGGCATTCAAATATACAAGGTACTCATTACTAAAAGGTGCTTCGACAAGCAAAGTGTATTTCCTGAATAATTACATTCCAAGTCTAAGTATCAAACAAGTTAGAAATCCTATGCTAACCAAAAAGCACGGTGTACAAAACACACCGGCGCATAGTCTAACTATTCTAGGCTACAACTCCAACCGCTCACTGGGGTCTGGAACAGCCACCGTCGTCGCCACGACCTAACCCATCATCTGGGTGGGATGAGCCCGCAAATGAAAGAAAGGGTCACCACAAAATACAAGTATATATATATATATATCCGGTGCGAAAATTGTACACATAACAATTATTTCCACAAACACAAGAGAAAGCTCTTAACCTCAAAGTAGTTCCCACCAACGGGCTTATATAAATAAATGCACACCAAGCCTAATGCAGACTTCTACAATGAGTGTGACACCAATCACTGGCCGCCACATGCATGATTTTCCGGAAAATTAACCTCTCCTCGAAGAGTCGTGGGGTAGGCAAAGCCACACAGAAATATACGTACCCGCACTAAAATGCCACACAAGGCAGGTGAAGTCACACAGACAAACACCAGGCGAAGTCACACAGACATACACCAACTCAATATAAATCCAGAGGGATTTGGCGAAGCCACACAGTCAAACGCCCGGTACGTAGGCAAAGTCACACAGACATACACCTAGGCACGCAACTATGAAATGCATGGCATATATTCTCTTTGGCATATACAGGATAGTCACCCAAGACAAAATCCTCGCGTAGTCTCATCAGACGCACGCATTCATATATGCTCATGCAAACATTCACATAGCCTAAAGCCTATGCACAAGTCGTCACAACATGCATACATTTTCCTAATCATATGTAAGTTGCACACATTTTTATAACCACGTTCTCATCAACGAGAATACATAAATACAAACATGCCAAGCACACCGCAATTGCACACACAGCAAAACAAAGCATGTCGTAACCATTTAAAGACAGAAATAAAGTGGAGCCCTTACCTCGTCAAGCACTCAACTATCACACGCTCGCACAACACTTACTTGCTTCCTAAAACAAGCAAAGTTTTTCAATCAAAACCATAACCAATCAATCCTTAATGATTTGGACTCTAAAACCCCAAAACCCAAAGGTTCTCAAAGGTAAAATCCTTCTTTCGGATACTAAACCAAAATCTATCGTATTGATCGACCACCATGAGTTATTTGTACTATTTTTAGGACCCAAAACAATAGTCAAAAGTCTTAAATAATTTGAAATGCAAAATGGCCGTTTTCTTGCGTTACAAGCTACACACTTTCCGAGTACCCGAAAAACTCGTTTCCAATCCCAACCACTTCCATAAATTAATTAAAAGGGATTAGAAAGTTAAAAACCAAGTTTAGAAATCAGAATCCAAAATTTTAAGTCCCAGAACTCGCCCTGGCGAGTTGGTGGCGAGTGAAGGCAGAGAGTTCTGGTCTTACTCGCTCTGGAGCTCGCCCTGGCGTGTTCATGACCTGTGACACTCGCCCTGGCGAGTAACCACTCGCCCGGCGAGTTGCACCTGTCATGACAGCACAAGACAGCAACTCAAACCACCTTTTTCCACCCAAACCTAGTTTGATTCTATTAGATCCCAACACTTTTTCAAAGCATAAAAGCAAACCATTTTCATAAGCAAGCAATTCATTTTCCGAAAGCTTGTTGGTTGCTTCGAGTGCAAGTTATTCGATTTTCATTTCCAAAATCAAAACCAAATCCAAGCACAAGTTTTATTACGGGCCTTAACCGTCCGGTAATCATTTTCAAACATGTTTTCAAGGTAAATAGTGACACCACATGTCACAAGAGTTTTGAACCACTTTGACCCCAAAATACTCCCCAAAAACTCTTAGAAAATATTTTCATAAACCTCAAAATATTTTTCATCGGATTTTCCAAAACAAAACCATCCAACGCATTTCCCTTTCGCCCAAAGGTTCAAAGACAACTTTTCTTTTCAAAACCTTACAACATAACCTCATGTTATTGATCAATACATAACCAAACCAAAACCCTAACTTTTCTCATGAGATTTTTCACCAACTCATGGAAAACAAAAACAACAAAGCCTAGCACATGCTTACTAACCCTCATGAACAACATTCATGGAACAAGAATCAATTTATGAGCAACCTCTCACAAATTTCTCTCAAGAATCATAATCATAAAACCCTTAACATAAGATGTTTTAAACCAACAAAGAAAGGAGAAGGTTTACTACCTCAAGTGGAGATGAATTCCTTTCAATCTCTATGATCCAACAAGCCAAAAATCCAAGCTTTTGGTGAAGAATTGCAAAATCTCTCAAGTTGGAAAGGTGAAAGGAAGGCCACGGCCAAGAGAGAAGAAGAGTGAAGTTTTGTGAATTTTTCTCATGACTACAAGTGACTAAAAGTCTCCCTTAAGACTTGGTCTTGTTCCATAATAGCCTTTGGATCTAATAGGATAAAGCTTCAAGACAAAATCCTAGCCCTTGGATCAATCCGAGTCTATCCTCCCAAGATATTTCTCACAACCTCTTACAACGAAACGCACGCTCAGTTCTCGCGCATCGCGACGAACGAAACTCGCAAAAACAGAAAACCTACAGAAAGAACGTCTATCGTTTTTCCATTCCAAAACTTATCGCCGAATCTTTTTCCGCGACTGTAATTTTCTTCCATACCTTAGAAAATTAATCTCAGGATATATCCTAACCCGCGCAGATATATATAACTCCCATCCGAAACCTCACTTAAAACAGACGCAATAAGATTTTACAACGACGGGTAAAATCTTACTCGTTTTTCCAAAAACAAGAATAATCCAAAACTCGTCATTCTGACTTCACAGAAATCTCCTCATATTTAAAAGAGGATCACGACCCGAAAGTCTGTGCCTTTCCAACGCACGAGCACAAAACAGGCTCCGTTTCAGCAAAAATATCATTAATGCGACGATACTCACAAAACCGCTTCACCAAAAACCCTAAAACTCATAGCCATTACTAGAGTTCCTTAGAAAAACTGTACAGTGGAATCTTGGGTCTTACATTACTACCCTCCAAAAAGAAGTTTCGTCCTCGAAACTAAAGGTAAGAGTAACAACTCAACTAATTATTACCATCACCGACACAACAAAATCCCTCGGATTAGGAGTAGCCACACAGATGCTAACACCGGGTGAAGTCACACAGATACTCTCACCAACACACTGACACAACCGTGCACCAACCGCAACTCTCAACGAGTTCACCACTCAAAATTTAACCTCACAACAGAGGTTCACAACCTCTAGTTCCCAAAGATCCTCGTGCCCACAAACAAAAATTTCCAGAGTCACCTCTTTCGCCTCCGCGGCATAGCCCACTCCATTAGTTCACACGAAGTTGGGAGTGGCTACCCTCCAAAAAGAAACACAGGTCTCTCTGTGCATCACCAAAGCTAGCAAAAATTAGTCAGTTCCATTCAACACGACTCCGTCTATTATCAACAAGGGATTAAGGACGATCAGTTCCTCAATTTGTCAATAATTAGTCGACAATCATGATGGTGGTCTAGACCATCTTTACCCAACTTAAGTGATACTTCATTCCACTTGTGCTCAAGGTCCTCCGAGGCACAATGGTTCCACAAATCTTTCGAGGTTTTTCTTAATGTTTCCCTCGATCTCTTACGAATACAAGGTCGAAGTCGTAAGACACAACACTCAAAACACATCGTTCAAGCTCTCATGATTCCACTCATGAAACATCCGTTGAACATCATTCAACAGTAATACAGTGCCACCACGGCAGGTACCACCAAAACCATTACATTCCGAACAAGTTGTCTCTTCTTAGAAAGAACTTCACACCTCACCAATATCCATGAGTCCGCAACTCAATGATTACGCCGAAACCGCATGCTCACCCACGAGTCTCATTCCAACCACGACTTACATAAAACAATCCCAACCTCCAGTTGGTGATTACACTCCCCACAGTTTTGGCACCTGCCAAACTAAACCATTTACTTCTCTTGAACTCCTTTTATAAAAAATCCCCAATTCCCCAGAATCGGTCCCTTATATGTTCACATTACTTTCAAAACGACACTTAGATAGATCTCGCGTGCCTTAAACAAAACGCTTAACCTCGTCGACTACCATCGTCGGCGCACATCCTCTTCACCTCGTAATTCCATTCTAATTCTGAACTCTCTCTTGAGTTACTTTCCTCTTGCAATTAAATCCTCTTTTACACTAAAGAGTTTGTCACTCTGACCATTCTTAATTGCCTCGACATCACCACTCTCGTCAAGGTACCTACCTTCAAAGTAACTCTTAGGGTATTCCTCACATTACTATTGTCCAACCATCCTTGTTGACAACATCCATTTCCCTTATACTTACTCACTACCGATTTTCCATCATACCACGTCTCTCTTCATTGTAACCACTACAATGAACCAAAGCTCTACAAGTTTTCATCAACTTGCCATTAGACAATTTCTAATCCTTCTTATTTCCAAAACTAGGTGAGACAAATCCCTTCGCCAATCTTCAATTGGCATAAGCCACATCTTCATGAGCTTCTCTCTAAATTCTCATTCTCTTCTAAACCCAGAAACAGATCCACAAACCATTTCATCTCCATCACCCTTTCTCCTCTTTGAAGATGAATCATCAAGTAAAAGGCAACCAAACAATGGAACATTTTCTCTACGAGTTCGGCTAGAAACACCACTAGCCCCACTTATTGTTAACACATTCTTTCCATGACTAACCTCATCGATGTCATAACCTCTACAAAACTCTAATCAGGCCTGTACCATCAATCTACTACTTTGCAACTTTCTAGTTCAACAACTGTCTAGAGTTGGTTCCCAAACCACCATGACCAATGACTTGCTAAATCAAAACAACATCTTTAATTTGCCGCACACAAGCCAATTACTCTCGTCCCACATTAACTTGTTTCCAAACAAGTACACTCTTCTCCCATTCGATTGATCTTTCATCACCGTGACTATTCTAAAGTCATAAAGTCTGTTCCCACTAGGGAATCAATTCCCAGATCTCAAGTTCTGGCCAATCATGTTCTTACATCTATTCCCTCATCGTTTTCTTATTCACTTCTAACTCGTCCTTAAAAGGTCACTGCAATACACCTACCAAACGGCTCGTCTTACTCATCCGTCAAGCCATGAAACACTTATCTCAAATCTTAATGCTTGGCCTATCAAGACAGCTACCAACGCACAACCCTTTGCTATGATTTTATCCTTAGTAAGTTCGATATCCAAATCAAACTCTTGAATCCAATCTTCAAGAACTCAAAAAAACTCATCGTACCATCCATTTGATCCTAATACACAATAAAAGTCCTTCCAACTATCGACTTTCATTGTCTTAGTATTCCTACTAACGAACTCCTTTTCTACTCAACCACGACATTCTTAGAAAACATCCAAAAATTCTCGTCCATAACTTGAATTAGTTAAAACTTGCCTACCTCGACTCTCATAGTATCATAAATTCAAGGTACTACTTAGTCCTTCAACCCTCTTGGTCGATCAATTCATTAACTTAAATGTACATCCGCACAGGATCTCTACTCAATCTTGACTAATCTCGTCAACCTACTCAGAGATGTTTGACCAATCCTCAAGAATTACTCAATATGATCACTTTCTCTTAAGAATTACCTGCCGGTAACTACCAATTCTAGCTTATACTGCTACAATTCTCTAGGTATTTCCATACTACACACACCTAGTATCACCTATCTGTGATATGCAACTCACTTTTCATGGTTGAACTCCTCGTTCTTTACCTTAATATCTCTCAATATACACACTTATCCAACAATCATTTACCTAACATTGTATCTCACATCGGTATCTGTACTTACTATCCCTCGAACTACGGATAGATTGTCACTTATCAATGTGATAATTGGTCTCCTACCTTCAATCATCACGAGATTAATCCATAATAATCTCAGTTTCGAATCTAATATACCTCAAACACTTAACTTAAACCCTTAAGGTATTCCACCATTGGTATAATCCTCATCTAACAACACTAGGTCCGCTGACCCTTGGCGCGCGACGCACTTTGACTCCAATACAAGTTGCCCCAATGATTATCCAATCATTGTAAATAAATCCAACTGACATCTCTGCATGCTCCACCATTCTACAATGGTTGCATCCTCTTGACAACTGAATGACTTCATCAAGTCTCGTCCGAACTCACCAGAACGGATATCCAGCACCTTCTTCCAAAGGTATCCCAATCTGATCCTTACTTGCGATCCTTTATCAGTCGACGTCCACACGTCCGTACTCAACACCTCCGGGTGACAACGACCCATGCCACTTCCAAGAATCCTTTGTGGTTCTCGTTCGCCTCAAGTCCATCCTCCTCGGACCACTTTGTCTAAGGAATTCAGAGACACTCGTCGACTAAATTCGACCAAGGCTCGGGGTTTCACAATTCCACTTACTGAAGCCTCACTCCCTGCATTACTTCAGTAAGACACAAACCAGTGTCTAAGCATATCTCATGCTAGACTCAAAACAACCAACCACATAACCCACAACACAACAACAAAAAAAACAACCGCTAGAACTAACACAACTCAAGCTATGTTCTAACCGACTCTGGACTAACGACTCAAGTATACACTTTCCCTTTGAAGATTTAAAGCCGTGCTCTGATACCAAAATGTAACACCCCGTTTTTCACAAGCCAAAAAGGGCATTATTTTTTTTTTTTTCTTTTTCAACTAACACTCAGAGTGCGCATAAAAGATTTTAAATGAACCGGCATTCAAATATACAAGGTACTCATTACTAAAAGGTGCTTCGACAAGCAAAGTGTATTTCCTGAATAATTACATTCCAAGTCTAAGTATCAAACAAGTTAGAAATCCTATGCTAACCAAAAAGCACGGTGTACAAAACACACCGGCGCATAGTCTAACTATTCTAGGCTACAACTCCAACCGCTCACTGGGGTCTGGAACAGCCACCGTCGTCGCCACGACCTAACCCATCATCTGGGTGGGATGAGCCCGCAAATGAAAGAAAGGGTCACCACAAAATACAAGTATATATATATATATATCCGGTGCGAAAATTGTACACATAACAATTATTTCCACAAACACAAGAGAAAGCTCTTAACCTCAAAGTAGTTCCCACCAACGGGCTTATATAAATAAATGCACACCAAGCCTAATGCAGACTTCTACAATGAGTGTGACACCAATCACTGGCCGCCACATGCATGATTTTCCGGAAAATTAACCTCTCCTCGAAGAGTCGTGGGGTAGGCAAAGCCACACAGAAATATACGTACCCGCACTAAAATGCCACACAAGGCAGGTGAAGTCACACAGACAAACACCAGGCGAAGTCACACAGACATACACCAACTCAATATAAATCCAGAGGGATTTGGCGAAGCCACACAGTCAAACGCCCGGTACGTAGGCAAAGTCACACAGACATACACCTAGGCACGCAACTATGAAATGCATGGCATATATTCTCTTTGGCATATACAGGATAGTCACCCAAGACAAAATCCTCGCGTAGTCTCATCAGACGCACGCATTCATATATGCTCATGCAAACATTCACATAGCCTAAAGCCTATGCACAAGTCGTCACAACATGCATACATTTTCCTAATCATATGTAAGTTGCACACATTTTTATAACCACGTTCTCATCAACGAGAATACATAAATACAAACATGCCAAGCACACCGCAATTGCACACACAGCAAAACAAAGCATGTCGTAACCATTTAAAGACAGAAATAAAGTGGAGCCCTTACCTCGTCAAGCACTCAACTATCACACGCTCGCACAACACTTACTTGCTTCCTAAAACAAGCAAAGTTTTTCAATCAAAACCATAACCAATCAATCCTTAATGATTTGGACTCTAAAACCCCAAAACCCAAAGGTTCTCAAAGGTAAAATCCTTCTTTCGGATACTAAACCAAAATCTATCGTATTGATCGACCACCATGAGTTATTTGTACTATTTTTAGGACCCAAAACAATAGTCAAAAGTCTTAAATAATTTGAAATGCAAAATGGCCGTTTTCTTGCGTTACAAGCTACACACTTTCCGAGTACCCGAAAAACTCGTTTCCAATCCCAACCACTTCCATAAATTAATAAAAAGGGATTAGAAAGTTAAAAACCAAGTTTAGAAATCAGAATCCAAAATTTTAAGTCCCAGAACTCGCCCTGGCGAGTTGGTGGCGAGTGAAGGCAGAGAGTTCTGGTCTTACTCGCTCTGGAGCTCGCCCTGGCGTGTTCATGACCTGTGACACTCGCCCTGGCGAGTAACCACTCGCCCGGCGAGTTGCACCTGTCATGACAGCACAAGACAGCAACTCAAACCACCTTTTTCCACCCAAACCTAGTTTGATTCTATTAGATCCCAACACTTTTTCAAAGCATAAAAGCAAACCATTTTCATAAGCAAGCAATTCATTTTCCGAAAGCTTGTTGGTTGCTTCGAGTGCAAGTTATTCGATTTTCATTTCCAAAATCAAAACCAAATCCAAGCACAAGTTTTATTACGGGCCTTAACCGTCCGGTAATCATTTTCAAACATGTTTTCAAGGTAAATAGTGACACCACATGTCACAAGAGTTTTGAACCACTTTGACCCCAAAATACTCCCCAAAAACTCTTAGAAAATATTTTCATAAACCTCAAAATATTTTTCATCGGATTTTCCAAAACAAAACCATCCAACGCATTTCCCTTTCGCCCAAAGGTTCAAAGACAACTTTTCTTTTCAAAACCTTACAACATAACCTCATGTTATTGATCAATACATAACCAAACCAAAACCCTAACTTTTCTCATGAGATTTTTCACCAACTCATGGAAAACAAAAACAACAAAGCCTAGCACATGCTTACTAACCCTCATGAACAACATTCATGGAACAAGAATCAATTTATGAGCAACCTCTCACAAATTTCTCTCAAGAATCATAATCATAAAACCCTTAACATAAGATGTTTTAAACCAACAAAGAAAGGAGAAGGTTTACTACCTCAAGTGGAGATGAATTCCTTTCAATCTCTATGATCCAACAAGCCAAAAATCCAAGCTTTTGGTGAAGAATTGCAAAATCTCTCAAGTTGGAAAGGTGAAAGGAAGGCCACGGCCAAGAGAGAAGAAGAGTGAAGTTTTGTGAATTTTTCTCATGACTACAAGTGACTAAAAGTCTCCCTTAAGACTTGGTCTTGTTCCATAATAGCCTTTGGATCTAATAGGATAAAGCTTCAAGACAAAATCCTAGCCCTTGGATCAATCCGAGTCTATCCTCCCAAGATATTTCTCACAACCTCTTACAACGAAACGCACGCTCAGTTCTCGCGCATCGCGACGAACGAAACTCGCAAAAACAGAAAACCTACAGAAAGAACGTCTATCGTTTTTCCATTCCAAAACTTATCGCCGAATCTTTTTCCGCGACTGTAATTTTCTTCCATACCTTAGAAAATTAATCTCAGGATATATCCTAACCCGCGCAGATATATATAACTCCCATCCGAAACCTCACTTAAAACAGACGCAATAAGATTTTACAACGACGGGTAAAATCTTACTCGTTTTTCCAAAAACAAGAATAATCCAAAACTCGTCATTCTGACTTCACAGAAATCTCCTCATATTTAAAAGAGGATCACGACCCGAAAGTCTGTGCCTTTCCAACGCACGAGCACAAAACAGGCTCCGTTTCAGCAAAAATATCATTAATGCGACGATACTCACAAAACCGCTTCACCAAAAACCCTAAAACTCATAGCCATTACTAGAGTTCCTTAGAAAAACTGTACAGTGGAATCTTGGGTCTTACAACAAGACAGCATGCAACCAATTATTTTGCAGCAAGAAGACACCACAAAACCATGGTTCCGTAAAAAAAATAGCCCATAGTATGTTAAGAAGCAATACATGTGTCAATAACCAAATGGAAGGGTGTGTGTCAATTAACCATAGGTCAATCCATGTGAATGACATAAGCAATGACACAAGCCATTAGGGTTTCACTAAAGGCATTAGGGTTTAAACCCTTGCCTTTAGTAAAATAGAAGATAGAAGATAATATAGGCAAAATGCATTCATAGGTCCTTTAAATTTTACGTTTGTAACATATAAGTCCTTTAAATTTTTTAAGTGACAAATAAGTCATTTAAAGTTTTTTTTTGTAATAGATATGTCCTCTAAATTTTTTAAATAACAAATAAGTTCTTTAAGTTTGTAATTTGTAATAATTAGATCTTGTTTTTTAAATAACAGAGAATAACTAAAAGGACTTAGATGTTACAAATTACATATAAACTTAAAATACCTATTTATTACTTGAAAAACTTAAAAAGCTTATCTGTTACAAATATAAAACTTAAAAGACGTACATATTTATTACAAACGTAAAACTTAAAGAACCTTGAGATACATTTTGCCAATAATATTATAATGACCAAAAAAAATTTATTAACAAATATAGTATTATATATACCAAATAAAAATAAAATAGAGTTCATATTCAAATAGGTGCCAAAATTACACACCATAAAATGTGTGTATAAAAAATCGTTTTTATACACACATTGATAAGAGGGCAACCACCAAAGCAGGGAGAACCAACTTAAATCAGCGAAACTCAAGTCCACACTTTAACAAAACTCTACCGATTTCAATATAATATTGAGTGCATCCCCCACTCATAAAAAAACATGAGGTGGTAAGATTTTTACCCAAATACCATTTTCAAGACAAAAGCTTTAATTATCTTATATATCCACCGGATATTCAACATAATAATTAATGATTAAATTTATAAGATCCTACTTTATAAGAAGAAACAATATATTTAACCCCATTTAAAATGTACCTAAAAAAAATAAAAATTGTACCAAAAAAAAAAAATGTACCTAAAATTTTAAATTCTTAAATTTTTTAATTGTTATGTCCAAACACAATAAAAAAATATACAAATGAGTCTTCATTCAAATAATTCTATATAGTCATTAATCAGCACGATCATTGTCATATATATTAAACCAGTTTTATTTGTGGGGTTGACTCTAGCTAGTCTCTAAATTATTCCAATTACAATAATCCAAGACATACCATATGGTATATATGGGTATCAAAAATCGTTTCCAAATAATACGAACAAAAATTTTTTAACAAAAGTTAAGGGTTCATATATATGTGTCCCTTGTTTCTAAGAGAAAACGAGACACCTTTTTTTTTTTTTTCCTTCTTTCCATTCGAATAATTTACTATGATATTTTTTACTTTTATTTTGGTAAGTAGTTTAGCCATGACCAGAATTTCACTCTTTGAAAATTTTAGTTCAAACTTGTTCCCCTGTATATTACAAACCGAATCATGCTCGCGAGTACATACATTATAATTTTTAAGCTTATATACAGGTTATTAAGTTTTGCGTTTGTATTAGATAAATTATTTAAATTTTTTTTTGTTTCAGATAGATCCTTTAAATTTTTAAAATGTATTATCTAGGTCTTTCTGTTACAAAAAAAGATGATGTATTTAACGAAATATAAGATAAAGATAATAAATCCTTTAGCACGTTATCTTTTTTTGTAACGGAATATAAGAGAAGGGTCTAAATGATACAATAAAAACTTAAAAGACCTATCTGATAGAATTCTAAAACTTAAAGTTAGATATAGTTATAGATAATAAATAATATTGTTATAGGAATATAACTATTTTTAACAAGATTTAGTGTTATCTGAAACTTTTACTGAAAAACAAAATATGTAGTGAAATATGCCCATTGGTTGCATATAATGGTGGTCCTTGGTCTGTGTTGGCTCAGTCTTTATTCTCCTAAAGAAACATGCTGCTCAATAATTAGTTAGAATATTTACATATAAGTTATATTATAATCAGCTAACTTTTCATAATTCCAATTTTCACATGGAAGCCACATAACAATCATAGGCTTGGTTTTTGTTGTCTTCTTTGACATGAAAGAGTCTTTTAAATATCAAATTCAGATTGAAAAGTATTAAACAATTTAGTTTATTTAGGGGGAAAAATTTGATTAGTTTCTATATCATTTTTATATTATTTTTAAGGCTGTATCTGATGAGGAAAGCAAACTAAAAATCATTTGCTTATGATAGCCAGCAAACTAGATACTTTATTATTGTTTTAATCATTGAAAGAATACAATGTATATTGTTTTGTGAAAACATAAGGAAATGATACTTTTATAAATTAAAACATTTAAGTTGTTAAAATTTATTTAAATTAGTATATCCTACTGAAATGGTATAATAGAGAAAGTTTATTTTGACAACCGATTAGTTGTCGGATAACTTTTATTGCACTATCTATTTATCTTTTCAATTTTTTATTGTATCTCTAGCTGCGTGTATTGAGTGTATGATATCAACCGATTGTCCATTTTCGGTTGTCAAAATAACATCACTCGCTATAATAATATACTTTCTGTAGCCAGAAATATTGA
This sequence comes from Trifolium repens, assembly GCA_030408175.1. Classification (NCBI taxonomy): domain Eukaryota; kingdom Viridiplantae; phylum Streptophyta; class Magnoliopsida; order Fabales; family Fabaceae; genus Trifolium; species Trifolium repens. Next base: position 29,614,860 of record CP125845.1, on the reverse strand, counting down.
GCTGTCAATTTGTGTCTAGTAGAGTATTAGGTTCCTATTTTAGATGGTACGTATTCTTATCCACTTTCTATTACGTATACACATCTAAGGTATTGTGAGTTTTGAGCTGCGTGTGAGCCGGAGAATGGATTCTTTTAAGTTAGAAAAAAATTGAGGAAATAATGTGGATTATAGAATTATAAAAATAAAACTATATTTAAATATAAAAGGAATTGAGAGAAGTTGATTGATGATTGAGATGTGAAAATTGAGAAAAATTGAATCTTTATTTTTGAAAGGATCCATTCTCGTGTGAGCCTTTACAATTTTATTTTTTTTATAAAAGACATTTTAATTTGTTGAGTGAAGAGTATAAGTGTTGTATATAAATGATCATTAGCCTTAATTTTCATGCGATGTTGGATATTTAAATGTACCGAAATAGATGCTCTCCAGACAATGCTAAGGGGCAAGAGGCATGTAGCGTATGCCCCCTCCTTCTAGTGTTAATGTTCCGTTCGACCCTTAAGTATGTCACACCACATCTGAGGTATTGTTCTCTTTGTGCCGCATGTGAGTTGTAACTGTTAGAATATTGTCCTTTGTTATAATAAAAATGGATTGATATGTTGTTGTTATCTATTTGATGATGTTTAAGCCCAATAAATGTGATCAGTAATAATGAGCTTTTGACACTAATTCTGATTTGTGTAGAAACAATGTGTAGGCGCAACCTCTAGGGTCGATGATGAGTGGTACTAGTGTTGTGATCTTATAAATAGATATTGGTTAGGTCCCATTTGCCGTCACTCTGAATAAACTTGTATTTGAGGTTTGTCCAGAACCTCAAATCCTGGAGCATGTGATCAAACAGATGAAGATCTAATCTAATATATCGGTAGTTGCGGTATTGCCAATTCCGTTAACAATGATTTGTGATTTTGATTGTCAAGTAAATATGTCCTAAATTCATATAATATATGGATCTCTAATTTTAAATCTTACACTTCGGATGCTTATATGGATACATCAGCATATAAACAAACATATTTGAATTTAATGATTCAACCAGATTTGGTTCACGGAATAACAATTTCACAGTATAATTATATATATATATATATATAGCATAACTCGAGACAGGATCGTCTCCGACCTTTTTAGAGGCCCTATGAGATTTTTAAAATAGGCTCTAATAAAATAAAAATCACAATATAATTCAAAAGAATTGCAATTGATTTAAATTACAAATATTATAAATAACACCAAAAAATAATTATTTTTTCACTAATATAAAAAATGTTAGATAAACAAGACAATCTCTATCAAACGTCTTTCCATTTGATTACGGCTCAGTCTGCCTACCCAGTCTGCAGTTTCAGTCTTCGGGTCCTCAGGCAGTTCGGTCACACGCAGAGCATTCCTCGTCTGCCTACTCAGTCTGCAGTTTCAGTCACCGCTCCAACCACTGCTCTGATTACGGCTTCAGTGCTCTTTGCCAGTTTTAGGGATCGGGTGTTGATGGTAGCTCAGAGGGGACCGCTTGCTATATATCCTTGGTATACTGCGTCTGGCTACATGCAGTGGTATTTTCGGATCTCACATCCATACATGTTGCCTCTGCCGCAAGGAGATCCACCGAGGCCATGTGAGCCGGAGGCCATTATGGAGCAGGAAGCTGAGATGGCAGGACCCTTGACCACACGTCTTGAGAGCAGATTGACTGTGATTCGGGGGATTGCAGATGAATTAGTGGGAAGTTAGCTGAGGACTCGCATGGGTTGAAGGAGGTGAAAAGAATTATAGGTTTGGCCACACATTATGCACAGGTTATCAGAGAAGGGGTGGTGGACAGAGTAGCATTTGTTTGTATTTATGGTTTATGTTTGTTTTTGAATGTTCGGATAATTTTTTTGTTGTTTGGATAATTTTATATTTTGTATGAAGTATTTTCTTAAATTTTAGTTTATTAAATTTTAAATTTTCATTATGTTTGGATAATTACGGGTATTAATATCGATAAAAAAGTAAATCGACCGCATTGTGTTTGGATGATTACACGCATTAATACCGATAAAAATGTCAGCGATGAAAACAAGTCCAAAAGGACTGGCTCTGTTGCAGTCAGGGGCGGTGCTGTTCATGTGTGAGGGGTGCAGGTGCACCCCCTGAAATTTTAATTTTCTCACTAATACCCCTATATCTTTTACATTTTGCACCCCCTAGTTTTTTGTTTTTGCACCATTTGTCCAAACGCCCAAAATATTTTTCACTTTTCATTCTTTAATTTCAACCTCTCCCTAAACTCCTCTCTAAAATTAAAGCATCTCAAACACAAAACACCAATAAAACAACACTAAGGTAGTCAATAAAAAAACAAATATATAGTTTAGGTTTTTTGAATTTGGGATTTTTTTTATATAACTTCAATGATAAATTGATTTGATTGATTATTCAATTGAGGATTTTAATGACATATTTGTGTGCTTTGTAATTTATTGGTTGCTTGTTTGGAGTTTATAATTGGTTCAAATGAGATATTAAAAATACTCAGTGATTACAAAGACTCTTTTAATGTTTATATTTCTGCAACTTGCTTGTTGAGATGTACTTGGTTGTTTGATTGATTATTGAATTTCTATTTACCAGTGTAGTTGTAGGTATGTAACACTTGTTCTCTTCATTGATGAAAACTAAATAATAGTAGCACTAGAACGCCTTGCCTATGTTTACAATTTGTTTCTGCTATGAAGAATGTGAAGATGAGATTGCGTAATCGAATGAGGGATGAATTTTTGAATGATTGTCTCGTGATTTATGTTGAAAGAGATGTGTTCAACCATCTAGATAATGAGATTATTCAATGATTTCAAAACATCGTGATTTTTAGTACAATATAATTTTTAATATATTACTATTGTTATTACTATTATATTAAAATTATTAAAATATTGATTAAAATTTTGCACCCCCTGAGCCAGGGTCCGAGCACCGCCACTAGTTGCAGTTTAATGTTTCTAAGTTTCCTGTCACTGAGCCATATGTGGCTTAAGTCACAAACACCCTACGCTCCATATCCGTGACTAGAGTCACACATTGCATGAAAATTGCTTAGGGTGTTCCATGACTTAAGTAACGGATGACTAAGTGACAGGAAGCTCCAAAACAACAATCGATAAGAAACGGCAAAATGTGGTATAACCATAACTTTTTTATTGAAACATCAGACACAAAAATTATATCGATTTAAATATTACATCCAAAATCTCAACAACTAATTAAATAAACTAAACGACAATATTTCATATTGACAATAGATGATCAATACCTTTAAAATAAAGAATAGAATGAGATTATCATAATGTGTAAAAATATTGTTTTCCAAATTAGAATTTTATGTAAATTATATTTTCAATACCTCAAGAATAAAAAAAAATAAATATATATATATATATAGGGGAGGGATCAAATTACACAGGTGTAACATTTGAGTAATGTTACACAGCTCAATAATGCTTTAACGAATACAAATTTTACAAAATCCACCGTTGGATTGGAAGTTTATATCGTATAGATCATCTATGTTGAGTTTTACAAAAATCTAAAATCGTTTGATAAGTTATTTTGATACATCAAGATTAACGGTTTAAGCGTTTTTATTGAATACCGTTAATCTGTCTCTCAAAAATGTCTCAAACGATTTTAGATTTTTGTAAAACTCAACATAGATGATCTATATGATATAAACTTCCAATCCAACGGTGGATTTTGTAAAATTTGTATTCGTTAAAACGTAATAGAGCGGTGTAACATTACTCAAATGTTACACCGTTGTAATTTGATCCCTCCCCATATATATATTGAAGAAGGATGATTTAGGCTTATATTGTGGTTTGTCACTGAAGAAAAGAGATATTTATTCTTTTACGGCTCAAAGTTGGCTAGCAAAGGATAATAATAATATAATAGGGTAGCTTTTAAAAGGCTCTGGGTTATAACAAACAATTGTCTCAATATGTATCATTTAAATCAACCAGTCAGCAGATAATTAAACCAAGTTTTAGAAAATAAACAAGTACACGGTACTCTCATAGTATAACGAAAGAAATTGGTAATACTGTTTGGAAATATTTGGCTCGAATTCTCACTTGGCTTAGGTATCTGAAGGTTGAATATTTGTCTTGTGAACACTAGCTTCGTCACTCGTCTCGTTGTCTCCCGAACTTTCGCACTTTCATGAGCAGTCACCTTTGGTTGCTCTTGTGTAAAGGTGTGGAACTCGGATCATATAAATTCATTGATTACTTCGCTGCAATCTCATCTATAACAATTAATCACACACTAGATAATAAACACCAAACAATTATTGAATTTTTTAATTAAGCGCAAAAGAGCTTCTAGCAGATGACTTAGTTTGGAATTTAAGAGTACATTTATTGAATTGAAATTACTGAAATTTAAAATACTGAAAGTAAATAACTGTCCTTGAGTTTCCTCCCAAGCAGCGCTTGTTTAGCGTCGCTAGCTTGACACGTTTCCTCTATTTCGGAGGATAGGTTCCGCTTGTCTTTCACTGGAGTCTCTACCTAGGCACCTTCTTTCTTCGCACTCTTAACATATTTCTTAGGGTTCTGTTCTTCTTTTAAGGTGGCGAAGCATGGTCCTCCATCTTCCGATATGTCTGCCCTCAGAATGGGTTTCCCTCTATCTCGTGGTGGTTAACATTCTTTTGTTTTCCTTGGAATGTAAACCCAGCGGTCTTTCTCTTTGTCGATTCTCTTGAATTTCTGCTTAAGTCCATCTGCTGCAGGTTTCTTTAGAGTTATTGTGTTAATCCCAAACTTAGATCTTTTGGCTACCTTCCGTTGTCTACCCTATGCTTTGACCCACGGTGCTTTGATGGCGACTTCTATGGCTAGCCTCTGCATTTGATTAGTTAATTCACGAGGTTCCTCTTTTACCTTATCTGCATCGATCTGAAGTTGTGCCAAGTCATCCTCCAGCTCGTCGATCTCTACCTTCATTCTCCATGTTTTAGCTAGAGTTGGTGGCACGTCTTTCTTCTTTTCCTTCCATTCGAGCTTGAAGCACTAATCATCCCAGTTTATGTGGATTTTGATGATAAGTGTCTCTTCTTCCCTCCTTAGCGTGAGCTTTGCAAGATCCATATCAATCACGGCCCTGCTGGTTGCTAAGAAAGGTCTTCTGAGTATGGTCGGATGAACTGTGTCTTCTTCGATATCTAGGATCAAAAAGTCTGCTGGAAATACCAGGTCTTCAACTTTCACTTGATGGTTGTTTGATTTGCTAGTACCATGTCTTTCTCGGTTCTTGCAGTTGGTTCTTTAAGCTTCAACTTCTTTCACTACTACAAATTTAACTTATTAATTAGGATTTTACATCAGTGGAAGAGGTATCAGATGTGAAAAAAAACATGAAGTACTTATTACAACTGGTTTCAATTTTACTTGTAGTAAGAAATACATAGATACAACTTTTTACATCTGGCCAAAATATCCTCAGAAGCAAAAGTAAACGCGGTGGCAGTTCCGTAATTATTGTGAAAATTGTCTAAAATAATATTACATCTGACTATAATATCCTCAGATGTAAAAAGTTCCCAAGTGAATATTTATTTTTTTGGATAGTGAATTTTTTTTTGTTTGAATGGAAAGTCTGAAGTCTTACTCTATCTATCTATTCGTAGTAAAAAAAAAAAATCATCACATCTTTCCCAAACATCGCGAACCCTAATTGCAGAATGCTCTCACTATCACCATTGTCGATCTCAGCTCTATCTCATCTCAGCTCTCACTATACCTCTCGTTCTCTCACGATCGACTTGCCTCTCACTCACCGGTGAATCGCGAACCGCTCAGTGAACTCTCACCTCTCTCGTCTCTCTCGTCAAATTCCAATCCCCGAACCACAAATTCCAATCCCTTTCGTACTGAATCTTAAATTCCAATCCCTAATTGCGGAATCAAGGCTCTGAACCCTAAACTTCAACCTAACTGACTCGCTTTCTCCTTGTTCTCGTCCCCTCTGTCACACTGTTTTTAGGTAACCTCTAATCTTCTGCTTAAATCTTCTTTATCATAAATTTGTGATTTCTTGTTGATTTTATGTGCTAATCTTTTTCTATTATGAAATTTGTGGGTTGTTTATCATGAAAATTGTGATTTCTTGTGGATTTGTTGTGCTTAATCTTTTTTTATTATGAAATTTGTGGTTTTTTATCATGAAAATTGTGATTTCTTGTGGATTTGTTGTGCTTAATCATTGCATAATCGTTTTCTATCATGAAGTTGTGATCTACTGTGGATTTTTTGAAGCTCTCTCGCCACGAATCGAAAAGTGAGTCTAATGACACAATTCAAATCCCTAACAATTGCATCAGCTTTAACTACAATTTGTAGTAGCTATAACTTCAATTTCTGAGCTATATATTTTTATGTGTCTGTTTTTGTGTTTATAATTGGACCAAGAGTCTTACATTGTAGGTCTTTTGCCAAAGTTTATAAACTTGAAGCTCCATATGCACAAAATTACAAACAAAAATTATGCCTCTAAACATATCACAGAAAGAAATTTCTAACTGTTGATGACTTTATCAAAGTATCTTTGGTCAACATTGTGAAAACTTGATCAAAGATGTATTAGTTAATCAATCAATGGACCAATGATGACTTTTATATCTCTAGCATTACTTGATAGTTAGTTTAATAACATGTGAAAGTCAGTTGAGTGCTTGGCCTTTTTGCTGTTTTTAAATTACATATTGCTTATTCATATTCCACTTTATGAATCCAATTTTTATTTTTATTTTTTGGTATAGAATGAGTGTAATGTACTATTAAATAAACATATTTTTTTCATCATTAGATTAAGAATGATGCATACCTATTCCATATAACCTGCCATAGACTATGGTAAATGATTATAGGATATTTTGGGATAATCTTCTATATTTGTTTGACTTTAAAGTAACAATTGTGAAATCCCATATATGTCTATTTTGATTAGAATAAGAAATTTAGAGTCCATTATCTGTCATGTGTTGAAATGATTACTTTTAGCTAGGTTCAATATGATTTCAAAACATATCCTTACTTTGGAGGTAGGTTCGCCTTCTTTTGCTGTCAAATCTTGAAACAGAGCTGCTTCTTTAATATTATTGGTCGTTAATTGAGATCAAGTCTAGGTACAACAAGAATTTTCAGTATTCATTTATAGTGTTGTTTGGATCAATAATTTCACTAGCTTAGCTCATGGGAATTTGCTAATTTGTTTTTTATGTGCTGCAACTTCACATTGAGTAGGGTACTATGCTAGAACTAGTTAGTTTCTCACATAGTGTGGTTCAAGGCATAGCTGGGCAGACATGATTCAAGGTAAACAATAGGAGTTAATGTTGTTTGTTTTTAGTAACATTTTTCACATGTTACTAAATTTGATTTGTGTTGTAGTGGAATGTTGATTAATCTTTTTCGTCCATAGAGTTATACATATGATTTAGTGTAGGGTTTTTCAATTGATTTTTCATCCTTACACAATATACATCCACTCTTGTTCTTTATGTGTCTTTTAGAATATAATGTTACATAGATATTGTTGTGATAGTTAAACTCTTGCTTCTTTTCCTAGGTTATCTTATCAATAATCTGAATTTCATTTTTTGTTTAGAAGTTTGGGATCAACAAGAAGACGTTTATGTGTGTTTTATGTTACAAGTGAGAACCATTATGAGGAATAGCTTTAAGGAGGCATTGAATCAATATGATATCTCGATTTCCCTTGCAGCTCTTTCAGTTGCTTATAAAATTGGTAAGCATCTGCATATCTTTCCTTTTGTATTACTTGTTTCATTGTCTTTGACATTTGCACGTGAAAATAAAAATGATTCTTTGGCTATGTATGCTAGCGACATCATGACTGTGAGTATTTCACTCTTCTTATTGGCCAAATTTTCGTGTAGTCAAGTGTATATAGTATTATGTTTTAGTTACTTTGTAAAGGAATATTCCTGTCTAATTTAAGTCATCATTTAGCATAAGTTGTGTTGAATTAGAGAAAAAGAGGCATGATATTGTGAAACTGTGGTCTCAACTACACAACAACGGAGTCAGTTTCTATTTACAATAAATTAAATATAAAAAGATCTTAATATATTTTCAACAAGTTGCATAACTATTTACATGAATTTGATATTTATGAAAAGCTGAAGGCTGAAGTTGCTGCTTTGGCTAGGTAGGTAGATGTGTCAGAATGGAACTTCAGACTCTTCGAAAGCAAATCGTAAAGGAAAGCAAAAATAGGCATGAGCTCGCGAAGGAAGGAAGTTATCAGCTTGAAAGAGGAAGTTATCAAAAGTAGGCAGCAACCATCAATGAGTTTTGGTAAGTTGCTATTTAGGAGCTCTTAGGCCTTGTGAACTGTCTTGATTTTGATGACAGTGTTGCTGCTGCAATTTAGGAAGGGATGTATGGTGCTATTGTACATTGTGATTTTAATTTAGTGAGTATTAGGCTTTGAGTTTTTAGTCATGTTAGTGTGGTGAATTATCTTGATTTAGGAAGGGAGCTAGGTTTGTGTGAAGTTATTGTGTTGTGAATTGTTTTGATTTTAATTTTGGATGTTGAATGGTTGTATTTGTATAAATGGCATTATTATTTGCTTTAATTCGGTTGTTGAATGCTGTGGAATTTATAGTATCATGTTCTTATTTTTTAATTTTGGATGGTGTGTATGTTGTGAAGTTATATTTATATATGCAAGTTATGTTTTGGATGTTGGCTTGTGGGTTAGACTTTAAAAACAAAAAATGCAGGATTTTTTAAAAAAATAAAAATGTGACGATTTTACATCTGTGGAAAGCTTGGCTAGATGTAAAAAGTTCAATTTAATTTAAAAAAAATAATAATTGAAAAAATGGTTTTCACATCAGCGGACGTACAAAACAGATGTAAAAAGTGCACTTTTTACATCTGATGGAGCCAGTTGTAAAAAGTGTCCAACTTACTATAACTCGTGCGTTTACATCTGACGGGAGCCAGATGTAAAAAGCGCTTTTGGCCAGATGTAAAATGTATTTTCTGCACTAGTGTTTGCTAGAGATAATGACATTGCATTTACACTAGAACCTATGTCACATAGTGCTGGTACTGTTTCTTCTCCAATCTGACAGATGATAGTGACGCTTCCATGATCTGTCTTCTTAGATGGCATTGCTAGCCCTGCTGCTAGGCTTTGACCCTATTCTCCAAGCTCTCCCATGAACTCGTCATAGGCTTCTTCTAGGGTCATTCCCAACTTTGCAAACCATCTCTTGAACTCTAACAACTCTTCTTCATCTTTCTCGCACTTTGTTTCTTTTTCTGTCAGCGCCTTGCATTCCTCCTTTGCATTGTCCACCATGTTACCTGCAATGTCTTTAGAAACATGAGTGGTTACCAATTTGGATAGCTGACCTCTGGGTCTCAAGGCTTTTGATTGCTGCTCCTTTATTTGCTACCGTAGTTTGGATACTTTCGAAGTTAGTTTGACTCATGGTTGCAAACTTGTTCAGTAACTCCTCCAAAGGAGATGACTTTCTTGGTTGGGGTGCACCGCTTTGAGTCTGGTTCCCTGTTTGGCCCCAGCTGAAGTTTGGGTGATTCTTCCATCCTAGATTGTACCTGATAGAAAATGGATCATTATTTTGATTACTGATGACAAGAATTCATACTGCATTTCTAGTATAATTTTATTAGTAAATTACAGCACTTTAGACCAATTACAAAGCAAATTCCTAAAGAAATGAAGTTACTTGCACAAGAAGTCAAGAAATTCAAGAAAAAGCAAAAAAGAGCCAAAAATGAGCAAAATTGTGCTGATCATCGCATCGTGCTGCGATGAGAGCGACTTGTTGGCTAAGGAAATGACAGAAGAAAATCTGAAGAAAATCTTTCATCGCAGTACGATAGCACACATCGCAGCACGATGAGGTTACTTGGCGACCAAGGTGATCAAACGCACATGATCAGTTATAATTTTGAACTGAATCTTTCTATCGCAGTACGATGGGTATATCGCAGCACGATGGCAAATTTAAGCCCATTGCGAAAACTATAAATAGAGCTCCCTTTTCCTCATTTTATTCATTCAGAACGGAGAAAACTACTATTCTCTAGAGGAAAAGGAGTCAGAGCTCTAAGGTTAGGTTTTCTTTTATGCATTTTTATATTCTTGTAATTTAATTATGCATTTTAGTAGCTAAACCCTCTAAGGGTTAGGTGGGGAGATGAACTCCCTTAGGAATGCTGGAATCATGTAATTTGGTACTAAGTTTATATAATTGTCTATTCAGTTTTATTTATTCTATTGTCTATGTTTTATTTACGTAACCTGGTTGATGTACACAATTAGGGGACACTCTTAGGGTTGGTGATATCTAGAATTGTGCCTCAAGGTCAGGGTTTACCACTGCCCGACAACTAACTTGTAGGGTTAGTGATCTAGTATTGTGCCTCAAAACTGGCAGCCTACCCCGATCAGTAGACGATAGCTTAATAAGTTAAGGGTAAAAGAACTAATGAAACCATGCTTAATTGACTACATATTTAGAGTCTAATCACTAGGGTAGAAATGTGACAACGTGGCTAACACGGGTTCCTTGTCTAGTAATCAAGATTCTCTATACTCGTAAATAGGGTAATTATCGTACGCGGTTATTACTAATTATATTAGTTCACCAAGAAATCGGAATGAATAGGCAACGATATAGCTCCAATTACCCAGCAGGACTTAGGGAGGGATTCAACACACTTAACCAACTTTTTCTCACCTGAAGCAAACTTTATTTCTTAATTAATTTCTTAAAACCAATCAAACCTAAAATCAAATCGGAGGCAATCTCAACAAATCCTAGAATAAGCTTAGTAACCTAGGCGATGTCCCTGTGGATACAAACCCATCCTAACTAGGGTGCGGATTATTACTAGACGACAGACTGGTACACTTGCTAGACAGTAGTAAAGTTTTTGGCGCTGTTGCCGGGGACGGTGTAGACGAAGTTATTAGGTTAGTTTTAGGAATTTTATTTTCTGTTTTTTTTATTTGTTTACTTCCTTTTTACTTTTTAGTACAATTTGTTTTTACTGTTGCGCCCTGCAAAGGTTCTGGCTAAGGCAAAGGCTTGGTATTTAAGCGATCCGTGTGATCCACCTCCCTTACCTGGGAATCTCTGTAGCTAGCACTATAAAAACAATAAAACGTACAACCTTTCTTAACCAAACAGTACTACTAAGGTATTTTTTTGTTTTGCAAGAGTCATGGATGACGAAAGGAAGTTGTATGAGTATTTTCGGCCAACGGACCGTGAGGGGATTATTCAAGGGTTTGTTCGAGCCAATCCAATACAGATCAACCCCAAATCTAGTGTACGGAGGGAGCTGAAGGAAAGCGCATTCAATGGAAGGAGAGATGAGGATCCTTTAGAACATCTCCAGGAATTCTACGAGGTGTGTGAATCCCAACCAGTCCCAGATGGTGTCACTAAAGATCAAGTGAGATTACACTTGTTCAAGTTTTCACTTGGAAAGACTGCAAAAGACTGGCTAGTCTGTCTGCCAAGTGGGACAATTGAAACCTGGAAAGATCTAGAAGACAAGTTCCTGGACCGTTTCTTCACGGAAGAACAACACAAGGAACGCAGAAGGGCAATTATTGAATTCCAGCAAGAGAAGAAGGAATCACTACACCAGAGTTTGGAAAGATTCAAGCTCTACAAAAGAAGATGCCCAAATCATATGATCTGTGCAGCAGAATTAATACACATCTTTGTCAACAGTATGAAAACCAAACAAAGACTGCTACTCGATGCATCCGCGGGAGGATCAATCAAAAGCAAGACTCCATCTGAAGTAGAGCAATTGATTGAGGTGATGTGTCGAAATGAGTATAACAAAGAATAAGACAAAGACAATGAGGAAGTTTTAATGGGTCAGCTAGAAGCTTCACTAACAGAAGTAGAAAAACTGCAGGAGGAGAACAAGTCACTCAAAGAATTCATGCAAAGCTTTGGAGATCAGATTAAGGAATCAAATGAAAAGCTAGGAGTACAGGTACAAGCTTGGGCTAAAAAGGTGGAAGATATTGGGGAACTGCAAGCCATAACATTACGAAGCAGACAACTGGAGCCAGTAGAACCAACCCGGAAAGGTAGGAGGACAGCAAACCAGGTAACACCTGAAACCCAAATGCCTGATTCCCAAATGCCAAGATGTGGTGGATCTAGAAAAGGATTCAGAAGTAGAAAAAGACACAACTGATGTGCCAACCATAACCAAACCTATTCCAGAAAAACCCAAGACAGTGTTCGGAAGTGATAAACCACCTCCGGAACCTAAGGACCAAGAACCTTACATACCATACCCCAACAAAGATAATAAAAAAGAGAAGCAGATGGAGCAACTCAAGAAGATGGGGCAACTAGTGAAACAAATGGAGATCCATGTACTATTCAATGATATGATCCAAATATCACCTCCGTTCCAGAAGTATGTCAATAATCTTGTGGCTGGTAAAATCAAATTGAAAGATGAAGAAGCAATCATGCTCACCGAGGAATGTAGTGCAATTTTTAAAAAGAACCTACCCAACAAGTGCAAAGATCCAGGAAGCTTCACTATACCATGCACAATCGGTGGGGTAGAAATTGGCCGAGCACTTCTAGACTTAAGAGCAAGCGTCAATCTTATGCCCTTATCAATACTGAAAAAGATCAAGCGTGGAGAGGTGAAACCTACAAGAATGACCCTTATTTTGGCCGATCGAACGAAAGTTCATCCTTACGGTATCTTGGAAGATGTGTTGGTAACAGTCGATGACAAACTCTTCCCAGCCGATTTCGTCATCATGGACATTGAGGCCGATCCAGAAGCGCCTATTTTATTAGGAAAACCATTCTTAACAACAGGAAAAGCAATCATTGACATGGAAACAGGTAATGTCACCTTCAGAGTTGACGGAAACGAGGTAACATTCAATGTCAAAGAAATGATGAATCAAAAGAAATAAAAAATTGAATGTTATCAAGTTGACGTGGTGGACTCACTAGTAGAAGAAGAGTTAGTAAAAGCAGCACCTGGAGTTAAGCGAGAAATCATCCAATCTATGGACGAAGAAAGGGAAGACATGGATGAAGAAACAAATCTGATTGTCCGATGGCTTGGAATGCACAAGGAGCTAAGATTCCCGCAGAAATACGAACCCTTAGGGGTAAGTATAGAAGATAAACCGAAGCCCTTAGAACTAAAGGAACTACCAGGGCACCTAAAATACGTTTTCCTTGGGGAAGGAAAAACTAAACCAGCAATTATAAGCAATACCTTAACCCCAAAAAACGAGGAGAAACTCATTGCAGTACTGAAAAGATATAAAGAAGCAATAGGATGGAGTATTGACGACCTAAAAGGAATCAGTCCAGCCTACTGCATGCATAAGATCAAGATGGAAGAAGAGTACAAGCTTGTGGTACAACCACAGAGAAGGTTGAATCCGGCCATGAGTGAGGTAGTGAAAAAGGAACTACAGAAACTTCTAGCAGCAGGTATGATCTATCCCATTTCCGATAGTCCGTGGGTCAGCCCAGTACATATGGTGCCCAAGAAAGGAGGCATAACCGTCATGAAAAATGAAAAAAATGAACTAATTCCCACTCAGAATGTGACGGGATGGCCAATGTGTATTGACTATCGGAGGCTAAATCAAGCTACTAGAAAAGATCACTTCCCACTACCCTTCATGGATCAAATGTTGGAAAGGCTGGCAAGACAAGCTTATTATTGTTTCCTCGATGGATACTCAGGGTATAACCAGATTGCGGTAGATCCGGCAGACCAGGAGAAAACAGCCTTCACTTGCCCTTACGGAGTATATGCCTACAGGAGAATGCCTTTCGGTTTATGTAATGCACCTGCATCCTTTCAGAGATGCATGTTTGCAATCTTTTTAGATATGATAGAGAAATCTATGGAGGTATTCATGGATGACTTCTCAGTGTTTGGAAAAAGCTTCGACGACTGCCTGAACAACCTTGATGCTGCACTCAAAAGATGCGTAGAAACAAATTTAGTTTTGAATTGGGAAAAATGCAACTTCACGGTGACCGAAGGGATAGTCCTCGGTCATAAGATTTCAAGAAAGGGCATAGAGGTCGATCAAGCAAAAATCGAGGTAATTTCCAAACTTCCACCCCCAGTAAACGTGAAAGGAGTTCGAAGTTTTCTTGGACATGCAGGCTTTTATAGGAGATTCATAAAAGACTTTTCAAAAGTATCAAAACCATTATGTAATCTCCTATTAAAGGAAAACACTTTCACATTTACTGAGGAGTGCCTCAAGTCTTTCAATACACTGAAAGAGAAGCTAGTAACTGCACCAATTATAGTAGCTCCAGATTGGAATTTGCACTTTGAACTCATGTGTGACACAAGTGACTATGCAGTCGGAGCAGTATTAGGGCAGAGACACGACAAATTTTTTCATGCCATATACTATGCTAGCAAGGTCATGACAGAACAACAGTTGAATTATGCAACCACAGAAAAAGAATTATTAGCAGTAGTTTTTGCTTTAGAAAAGTTTAGATCATATCTAGTTGGGTCTAAGGTAGTAGTTTACACTGATCATGCTGCTTTAAAATATTTACTAACCAAAGAGGAATCAAAGCCTCGACTTTTGCGTTGGATTTTGTTGTTGCAGGAATTCGCCTTGAAAATACGAGATAAAAAAGGAGTTGAAAATGTCGTGGCCGACCATTTGTCAAGACTCGAAAACTCAGAGATAACGTCAAAAGAGAAAAACATCGAGGAAGAATTCCCGGATGAGAAATTATTCGCGATTTCAGAAAGACCATGGTTTGCTGACATAGCAAATTTCAAAGCAGGGAAAATAATACCAAAAGGATATACGTGGCAGCAAAAGAAAAGGCTATACCACGAAGCAAAATCCTACTGGTGGGACGACCCATACTTGTACAAAGAAGGCATAGACGGAGTTCTAAGGCGCTGTGTGGCGCAAGATGAGTCCCGCCGAGTCATGTGGCATTGTCACAGTTCAGGGTATGGAGGACATCATGATGCAGATCGTACGAAAGCCAAAATATTGCAATGTGGGTTCTGGTGGACAACTTTATTCAACGATTGTGAAAGGTTTGTAAAACATTGCAACAGGTGTCAAAGAACAGGTAACATCTCAAAGAGAAACGAGATGCCACAGAAAGGAATTCTGGAAATAGAACCCTTTGACTGCTGGGGCATCGATTTCATGGGACCATTCCCAGAATCTGACAATAAAATGTATATCTTAGTGTGTGTTGATTATGTGTCTAAATGGGTCGAAGCATTAGTCTGTCATTCTAACGATGCCAAGACTGTTATCCAGTTTTTGCAAAGAAATATTTTTTGCAGGTTTGGAACACCGAGAGTCTTGATTAGCGATGGAGGGATGCATTTCCTTAACAAATACTTGGAGAATGTATTAGAAAAATATGGGGTGAAACATAAAGTATCAACCCCATATCATCCCCAGACTTGTGGACAGGTAGAGGTATCCAATTGGCAGCTCAAAAGTATCTTGGAGAAGACAGTGATGACTTCAAGGAAAGATTGGGCTAGGAAACTGGAGGATGCCCTCTGGGCATACAGAACAGCTTTCAAAACACATTTGGGACTGACACCTTACCACCTGGTTTATGGGAAAGCATGCCACCTTCCAGTGGAGTTGGAACACAAGGCATTATGGGCTACAAGAGAGCTAAACTTCGACAAAGAACTTGCAGGACATGCACGAAAGATGAAATTGCTTGAGTTAGAGGAAATCCGCCTCCGAGCTTATGAAAACGCAGAAATTTACAAAGAAAAAACGAAGCGGTTCCATGACAAAAAGCTCCGCCACAGAAAATTCAAACCAGGACAGAAGGTCTTGGTAATTCAATCGAGATTCAAGTTCACAGCAGGAAAACTAAAATCCAAGTGGACAGGACCATACGAGGTAGTTCGAGTATCTCCATATGGGGCTGTTGAAATTTATGACAAGAGGACAGCAACAACCTTCCAAGTTAATGGACACAGGGTGAAAATATACGAGGGAGAGGAGATACCGGAAGCAGAGGAAACTCTATACCTCAAGGATGCTTAAGCATCAGATGTCAGGCTCGAGACATTAAACACGCGCTTAATGGGAGGCAACCCATCATACAAAAATTAACAAAAATAAGCACTTACTTTTACTTTTCTGAATTTCAGAGCAAGGAGTAAGCAGGAGTCGCAGGAAGAAGACGTCAAGGATACAGACAGGGAAGCAATTCAGTATCAAGACAATGATGCAGTCCATACAAATGCAAACTTTATCAGCAACCTGGAACAGAACTCTTCCTCTTTTCCCACTACCCCAAGCCAAAAACAATTTCAGTATTTTATATTTCAATAAATGAATTCCCGCTGTGTCATTTGCTGACGACCTCATATAACTTCTGAAAACTCAATAATTATTCTTGTCTATTATCATGTGCATGATTAATTGTTATAGGCAGGTTGCGGCAAAAGAGTAACAAGTGTGATTCGGAATTCCACACCTTTATAACAGAAACCAATGTTAATTGCTCCGAAGTGCGAAGTTCGGGGGACAGAGAGACGAGTGATGAAGCTGGTGTCTGTGAGACAAAAGTGTTCAATTTTCAAATACCTAAGCCATGTGAGGATTTGAGCAAAATATTTCTAAACGGTATTACCATTTTCTTTCGAATTACTATGAGAGTACCGTGCACTTGTTTATTTTCTAGAACTTGCTCTAATTCTCTGCTGACTAGTTGATTTGATATTATATGCATTGAGGCAATTGTTTGTTATAACCCAGAGCCTTTTCAAGCCACCCTTTATTATATTATATCCTTTGCTAGCCAATTTTGAGCCATAAAAAATTATCCATTTTTGTTTCGGTGACAAACCACGTTACAAGCCTATAGACCAGAAAAACAATGAAATTACCCTCTTTGGAGTTAAGGTAATAGTTGTCAAGTCTTGGCAACAAAATAAGTTTGGGGTTGCTCATGGAACAAAGGTTGCGTACACAAAAAGGGACAACAAAGTAGAACTTAACTCCAATGTTTAGCCTACTATTCCCCAAAATGTCCTACCTTAACCTAAGCCACGTTATAACCCTGAAAAGACCTCCAATAATGCATGTATATTGAATTTTGACTGGTTGCTTAGAGTTCTTGCAAGCCTATGGTAAAATGGCAGGTTGTACGATGATTGAGGGATAACCCTTTCAATTATGAGCGAAAAATACAAATGTGAGAGAGAGAAAAAGTTGAACATGGACTCTTACGGGCATTTGTCCGATTTGCTACTATTGACGTCTCTTGAACCTAAGCAGTAACTGAGCATGATCGCGGAGGAAAGAAATCAGTGGTACCATTGCTGATAAATAAAAAGGTTGTAAAAATTCCTGTCATAAATTTGTTTACTTATTTGCTAACAATCTTGCTTGGAGCATGTTACTTGAGGACAAGCAACGATTCAAGTTTAGGGTTGTGATGACAGGAATTCATACTGCATTTCTAGTATAATTTTATTAGTAAATTACAGCACTTTAGACCAATTACAAAGCAAATTCCTAAAGAAATGAAGTTACTTGCACAAGAAGTCAAGAAATTCATGAAAAAGCAAAAAAGAGTAAAAAATGAGCAAAATTGTGCTGATCATCGTTTTTCATCGTGCTACGATGAGAGCGACTTGTTGGCCAAGGAAATGACAGAAGAAAATCTGAAGAAAATCTTTCATCGCAGTACGATAGCAAACATCGCAACACGATGAGGTTACTTGGCGACCAAGGTGAACAAACGCACAGGATCAGTTTTAATTTTGAACTGAATCTTTCTATCGCAGTACGATGGGCATATCGCAGCACGATGGCAAATTTATGCCCATTGCGAAAACTATAAATAGAGCTCCCTTTTCCTCATTTTATTCATTCAGAACGGAGAAAACTACTATTCTCTAGAGGAAAAGGAGTCAGAGCTCTAAGGTTAGGTTTTCTTTTATGCATTTTTATATTCTTGTAATTTAATTATGCATTTTAGTAGCTAAACCCTCTAAGGGTTAGGTGGGGAGATGAACTCCCTTAGGAATGCTGGAATCATGTAATTTGGTACTAAGTTTATATAATTGTCTATTCAGTTTAATTTATTCTATTGTCTATGTTTTATTTACGTAACCTGGTTGATGTACACAATTAGGGGACGCTCTTAGGGTTGGTGATATCTAGAATTGTGCCTCAAGGCCAGGGTTTACCACTGGCCGGCAACTAACTTGTAGGGTTAGTGATCTAGTATTGTGCCTCAAAACCGGCAGCCTACCCCGATCAGTAGACGATAGCTTAATAAGTTAAGAGTAAAAGAACTAATGAAACCATGCTTAATTGACTACATATTTAGAGTCTAATCACTAGGGTAGGAATGTGACAACGTGGCTAACACGGGTTCCTTGTCTAGTAATCAAGATTCTCTATACTCGTAATTAGGGTAATTATCGTACGCGGTTATTACTAATTATATTAGTTCACCAAGATATAGGAATGAATAGGCAACGATATAGCTCCAATTACCCAGCAGGACTTAGGGAGGGATTCAACACACTTAACCAACTTTTTGTCATCTGAAGCAAACTTTATTTCTTAATTAATTTCTTAAAACCAATCAAACCTAAAATCAAAGCGGAGGCAATCTCAACAAATCCTAGAATAAGCTTAGTAACCTAGGCGCTGTCCCTGTGGAAACGAACCCATCCTAACTAGGGTGCGGATTATTACTAGACGACAGACTGGTACACTTGCCAGACAGTAGTCAATTACCCATAAACTTCGCTTCCTCAGTGCTTCCTCTTGGCAAACATTGCCCATTAGGGTGGTCTTCTAGGTAGAAGTCACAGACTCTTTCTACCTGCTTTACACTCGCCTCCTTGGTTTCTTTTTCAGCAAGCTGCCTTTTGAGTAGTTCAATCTCTACTTTGTAGGCGACCTCTTGGTCCACTTTGATTACTCCAGCTGTCTTTTCGTTCCTACCACATCTGTAAAAAGGTGCATTTGTTCCATGGCACTAATGCCATGGTTCGGACACCTTCTCGTGAGCAGCTTGAAATGTTCGTAATCCTCGCACAACGATTCTGATTCGAGCTGTTTGAAACTTAGAATCTCAGACTTTCTTTTCTGGAATAGTGTGTGGGTGAAAAACCTTTCAAGGAACTTGTCTTCAAGCTCCTTCAAAGTTGCAATAGTTCCCCTTGCAAGCACTGCAACCAATCTTTAGTTGGATCGGTGAGAGAAAAAGCGAAAAGCCTAAGCTTTTTATGGTCCTCCATAACAGAATCGGGCACCTTTTGTATCTAACAGGTCTCTAAAAACTTTGATTAATGATCCCACGGATCATTGTTGGTGCGTCTGTCGAACTGGTTCTCCCGTAACACTGTAAGAACATTACCCTTGATATCAAAGTTAGCTGGGTTGGCTGGTTGGAACCCGAGAGATATCTGATCATTGTCAGTCCTCTTGCAGTAATCTCCCATGGTGATTCTTGGTTGTTGGCTCTCCATTGTTTCAGTTTTGATGGCTTTCGCTTGTTCTTTGGCTAACCTGTTCGCCCTTAATCTCCTCTGGTTCTGGATCGTATTCGAACTCCAGGGTATCTGTTTGTCAAGCACAACAAATGAATACCTTAGTATCACTGGAAGATATATTTATATTTTTGGTTTGTCTCATGTATCTCTAGTCCTACAGAAAATTCCCAAGTAAGTGAGGTGGATCACGAGGATCGCTTAAATACCAAGACTTGTCCGTAGCCAAAATTTCTATAGATCAAGATCTACAATCATCAACAATTTTTGGATTTTTTAATTTTTTTGTATTTTTTAAATTTAAAAGGAACTTAATTAAACGTAGTTGCTCTTGTAAACACAATCCCCGTGAACGGTGCCAAAAACTTGACTACGGTATGTCAAGTGAACCAGTCAGTCGTCGAGTAATAATTCACACTTTAGGTATCTAGAATGAGTTCGTATCCACAGGGATCGTGGCAAGTTTGCATTCGCTTTGCGTTTTGAAAAAGGTTTTTGTTGAAAAGCAATGATATGCTTGTGCAAAAAAAGTAAAGATAATTTGATTCAGAAGCGTGAAGTAGGTTAGATAGATCGATTCCCTCCCCTAATCCTGCTTGATATTTGGCGCATAACTATAACTATTTCAGCAACTTCTAATTGTTTGGCGATTAATCATATTTGTTGATAGCATTTATTAATATTACCCTAAATACTTATAGATTGCTATGGACTTCCTATAACTAGCGCACCCACGGCTGCCTAATTCAGTGTTTTCACGTACCCTAACTATGGGTCGAGTCAACCTACAGTAGTCATGATCGTTCAATTATTCTTTTCCACTAACTCCTAGTGTCGGCCGTTTCAGTCTCTACAGGCTGTCGCGAGCAGTATCTGGTGTTTCTGTTTCTACACGTTGTCGCGAGCAGTATCGGATGTTGCCGTTTCTCGGTCGCGAGCCCTATTATTTATTGTTTGGGACTAATCCTAGAAGCATTTTCCCAATATCCTTCCAGACGTTGAAAACACAGAATTAAAGCGTAAATAATAGAAAATAATTCATTCCAAAATAGATGTATATTATGACTTTTATTGTACCAGATGTATATCCCAAGCATTCATGGGGGAGTTCATCTCCACACCTACCCTAAAGGTTTCTAGCTACTAATTTACATAATAAATATTACAAGAATAAAACTATGCATACCAATGGCGTAGATGTCTTGCTGAGGAAGTTACCTTTCCCGTTGAAGGGGGAAAGTTCTTCCCATAGAGAGCTCCCTTGCCCTCTGATCACCATCGTTTCCTTTCTCTTTGGTGATAAAAAATAAGTAATTAAAAATAGTAACAAGGTAAGATAACCTTGGTCGTTTCCCTAAGACTCTCGATTAGTTAACAATATTAGAACAGATTAAAAACTATAAAAATTGGGGGTTTTCAATTTAAGAAAAAGAGTGACGGAGATGTTGAAATTAATTTATATGAAAGCGATCAATTCATTGGCTTCAGGTAACTCGATCTTAATTCTATCACAGGTATACAGAATTATTCAATTGACTATTTATGCTCCGGTTGATTGTAAAACTAATTTAACAAGCGACAATCAGTTTTACACACGAATTCATTCGATAAGCATCGTATGCGTTCAACCGGCCATGTAAAGCGAACAAGCGTCACAGAACACGGCTAATATCATAACATATTCGATCAACCTATTTCTAAGCGCAAGACTATATCGATTTAATTCCTGTTCGATTTAATTTAAACAAGCGATGAATTAAAACGAATAAGACTATTGTATAAATTCGAATATAACAATTAAGCAATCATGTAATACGAATTCATGCAGTGGACAAGGAATTAAATCGACATAAGGAAGCATAAACAGAATTGAATTGACTATTAAAAACAGACCTCAAGAATCATAAATCGAGTTCCTTACACCAACGAATTGAAAGATGAAATTAGTTGCTCATGATTTGGTTGCACAATCCTTATTTTTTCGTGAATACTGAATGCCTCACCCTAGGCTGCGTTTTGTCTATTTATAGTGCAAGGAAAAACAGGCCTTAAAACAATTGGGCCGAAAACATAAGTTATGCTGAAAGTAATTAAATCTTGTAAGTCTGGAACATGGGCAACCTTGTCAACTCTCTGTGCAAGAACTGCTCTCACTCTTGTAAGTCTGGAGCATTGACGAGTAAATATGACTCCTTTGCGCTCTGAATCAGCTTTCGACTTCAACATGAAAGTTGTAGCTCTTTGTCCTAGCTTTCCAACGCAACTGGCCGTGTCTCAATCCGATATTCCTAGCTCCAGTTATGGTCTGCGTAATGAGAAGGTGTCAATTTATTATTTATTCAGAAAATAAGTGCGAAAATAAAATAAAGCTATAATTAATCTTAAATATAAAAACACATTAAAATAGTAAAAATAGTAAAATAAACTATAGGAATACATGAGTACAATAGTAGAGAAATGTGCATTAAAATGCACTGATCAAATTCCCCACACTTGAACTTTTGCACTCCGAGCAAAACTCGAGTTGAAAAACTTGAAATAAAATTTAAATAGTCACAAGCAATCAACATACTCCAGGGTTCAAGCCTCAAGCCTTAGGTTAAAATTCAAAAATTGGCATAATTCTCATCTATCAACCTTCAAAGATAATCTTGCGTGTGTGTGTGTACTGTCTCCTACTGTCAACCAAAGTCATGACATGATCCTTCTCGAAAACTACACAGTCAGGATACTAAGCCACCTTTTCTTTCCACTACTAGAAAAAAGGAAAATAGCGGCGGTCAATTAGTGGCAGTTGGTTTAGAACTGCCGCCGCTCCATGTTTACCGGCGGTTTCAAACCACCGCAGTAGTAACTAGTTTTTTCAAAAATAAATAAATAAATATATCAACTAGTTTTATTGAGAAGGGAAAAAAACAAGGAACGCTTCCCTTTCTCTTCACGCGTGCGTCCTCTCCTCATCAATCATCGGTCATCACCGTCCTCTCAATCTCTCATCCCCTTGCCTTGCTTCGTCTTTAACACCGTATATTGATCGAGAATGCCCTCCTCAGTTGCTGCCACACCGTCGTCACTGTTGGCTTCAAAGGAGGTAACCAACATCATTCATTCTAGAAATATATAGGGCAAGATAAATACCAAGATCTTTTGGATGCCTTTGATTAAATTGGTTTTGTGTGCCATAAGTAGAAGTTAGACGCAGATTAAAAAAAATTAATGTTGTGTTTAGTAGAGTTACAGTAGTTCTCTTCTCTAGTCAATCCCTTTGAAACTAATATAGGCTTTTTGGAAAATTTTGATTTGTTTTTGATTGATTGAATAAATATATATAATAGAGTTGTAAGTCAACAATTTCATGTTAAAGTTTGGTTTTTTATGATGCTTTGATCTTCTAGTTCTTCACAAAGAGTATGAAAATATTTTTTTTTAATTTGGGGGTTATTTAGTTTTGATTCAAATTGGTTTGCTTGTTGTGTTGTAAGTTGTTGTTCTTATTTTGATGTTGTTAACCTTAACTTAGGAGGTGTTCACTACAGAAAAATTGTTGATTGCGTCTGTCAAACAATGGCGGGTGACTTCAACCACCCTCGTTTTCCATCTTTCCCGATGGGTTTACGGCGGTTTTCAACCTTGTGGTTTATCTAGTTAGTTTGACAATTTCTCCTATATTTTCAGGTTTTGTGGCTTCTTGATTTTCTTGTCAACCTATTAGAGCATTCACTTGGCAAGGTCATTGAACTTATATTTGTGGTTGGTGTCTCCCAGTATAAAGTTTATCTTACTTCTTTTTAATTCTCAAACTTCTCAATATTACTCCTGATTACATGACTTGTGGGTAGCTTATTTTCTTGTAAGTGTTATTAGTTATGTTTCTCTCAAGTTTGAACACTACGTGATGAATTTTCTGGTTCTTTGGAAGTAAATTTTTTAAAAGAGTTACAAGCTTGTCTTATAGTTTTCAAAGAATTAGCTTGATGTGGTGAAGGTCAAATGACATTTGAAGTAATTCTTTATGGGTAGTTCAATGACAATTTGTGCTGAGCCGATGCTTTTTCTTCAATTTGATGTTAGGATGAGGGTCAATTGGTTTCAACCTAAAGCTTGTAAAAAAAGAAATTGTGATGCCATTTTTGAGTTAATTTCAAGCTTAAGAAAAGGTTGTTAGGTGGTGCTGGTAGTGTATATGAGGAATTTGTTCCTTAGTTATATTGATCTATCATTTGGAAAGCTAGGAATGCAAGGACTTTTTAGGTTAAAAATTAAAAACACCTCAGCTGCAGCCATCACAGAACAATCCGAATTACTATCATAGAACTGTATGAGAGTAAAGTCAAGAAGCTTAAATTAAGCTATTTCACAGTGGATGGCAACTTCAGTCTTGCTTAGAATCTGTCAAGTGAAGGGACATAATGTCATAGATGTGCTTCAAATTTTGTGTTTCATTGCAGGTCTTGTCGACAGAGGTTGCAAGGTGCTATGCGAGTCTGTTTAGGCCTTATTGAGTGCCACATGGTGTTCCAGCTGCAGCTGGAGTGCATCTCTAAAATCTGTGTCCAAAGGGTTTCAGACTTAAGGTTTGATTGTTGTTTATCGTATCATTCTCTTCGTCTTTCCGCGGCTTATTTGCGATACGGGCAGAGATCCCGAGTTGTTATCTGTGAATCCTTAAGTTGTTTATGTTGGTTTGATTTCATGTAACTAGATTAATATTAATAAACATCCCTTTAATTTTTAGATTTGAAGACAAATCTTTGAATAGCAGGGCTCTCTTTGCACTAGAAAATTGGGAGTCTAAATTTGAAATTTTGATCAAGCAATGTTATCTTTATTTACTTTCACAGGCAATTGCTAAAGATGCAGTCTTGTTAAGATGTAAAGTTATTGCAGAGCCTTATGACTGTGGAGGCCCTATCTTGTTGGAAGTTTTCCAAATTGGGACTGGTAGTACTTTTAATGATCTTTAGGAAATATGTTTATTTTATGAATAATCTTTGTTATAATCATGATACTTTTTTGTTTTAAAGCATGAATGGTCACTCTAGCATATGATTTTCTGAACCACATCAATATGATTTTATTTAAAATGACAACAAGATTATTTTTTTAGGATATAAATTTCTTGGATATTTGTTCATCTATGGGAAAACTAATGTATGCTAAAATGAAAAACATGTTTCCTCAATCAATATTCAGTCCAGTTTGCATTGTATTTGTTTTTAATGTAGGTGGCCTGAATGGAATGGGATATATCGTGATGACGTGTAGAAATTTATCAAGGTAATTTTAAATCCAGACTGTCTTTCTATTGGCTGGCTGCGTTGTAGTATGATTTGCATAAGATGGATGGCATGCTAGAAAGATTAATGTTTTCCCCTATAGTGTCTTTGATACAAGTGAAAGCAAAATTGTAATATTGTTTCTAACTTGCACTTGCAGGATTTCAATAATGAACTTAAGAGAACAAGTTAATATGTGTGTAATCTCTCTTTCTCTTATATACGATTAATGCTTGGCCTAGCATCTTTCTTATAGAGGCACTATGCAATCGACAATGTCACAGGTACACAACGCATAATTTTTTATGATGAAATTGTTGCTAGTATGACGTATAAGTAGTCTTGTTGTAAAAATCAATGGTATCTTGACTAACTCATTAGAAATGCTTGAAGTGGATATATAGATATATATTCAACAGTTTTGGATTTACTTTAGTAACTGGCATATTGTACTTTATGGACTTAGTGATCATCAATGATATATGCCATTTTGATCAATTTTAGGAAATTGTATTGCCTATTAATTAGTTTGCCAAGGTGCCAGATCCACATTTTCTCTATACTATCATATAAGTGCTTACGTATAAGCTAGTTTATAAAAAAAAGATAAATAAAGTCAAATTGTATTCGTATATAAGCTATGAACTGCTTTCATTAACTATCTTGAAGAGTTCATAGAAATAAGCTAAAAACAACTTATTAACATGTCAGGTAAGCTATGCAACGAATTCTCTTTTGGCAGGTAAGCTTCCATAAAAATCTCTATTGGAAAGTTATAATGATTAAGATGAATATTTCTTCTCAAATATTGATATTAAGCTATAAGAAACTCTTAAATTTGTGTGCTTTGTATCATCAAATTTAAATGATTTTAAAAGCACAATATATCATATGACATCATAACATTATTATGGAATTACAGGTTGAGGTTTCCACTACTGGTATTCAACTTCACCAACAAATGAGGTGCTCGTCATCATATTATCACGAATCTAGTCGTCATGGAGTTGGTAATGAGCAATGAAGCTGGTCATGGAGATGCAAATTTTTAATTTTTAGTGTTAATCAAAGAAGAATGTATACTTAGATATTTACAATTTTGCATATGTTTGTTATTAAGTTTGAACCATTTTTCTTTTGATTTCATGAGTTTAGGAAATAGTAGCATATTACTTGTATATTGTTATGTTGAATTTTTACTCTATGTAAAGATATTGGAGCTCATTTGTATTTGGAATTAATATATGCACTTCCATTTAAATTTGAATCATTGTTATTTTATTTTGAATGCTTGTTATTTTTCTATATTTTGGTCAATATTATTTGCAAAAAAGAAAAAAAAAATTAAAAGTTTGTGGGAACAAGAAAAAAAAGAGTTTTTTTTTTTTTTTTAATTTTAAAAAAGCAAATAGCGGCGGTTCCAACCGACGCTAAAAGCTAAGAAAAACGTGTGAGGTAATTGCATTTAGCGGCGGTTATGAACCACCGCAAATGTTAACAGAACCGACGCTAATGACCTAGCGGCGGTTATTCCGACGTATTACTAGAACTGCCGCTGAATGACCTAGCGACGCCGCATTTGTCGACGCTTCCCAACCGCCGCACTTAGCACTTAGCGGCGGTTTGAACCGCCGCTGTTTGCCTTTTTGAACCGCTGCCGCTTGCTGTTTTCAATGTTGTGTTCCTACAACTCAGAGCTTGAGTTCAGATTTTAGCTTGAGGGGAAGCTATGCTTTTCTTGTTCTCACAGGCTTTTTGATTTTTTTTTATACGCAAGGACACTACTTAAGTTAATTTTAGTTATGCTTTAGGTGCTACTCTACCTTTTCACCTGACGGGATCTCACTTGTAATGAGTCCAACTTGTTACTCCGAATAGAGCACCCTACACAGCATTTGTTCCTCCAGTTTCGGGCACAGGAACTCTACATATGTCTTGTTGTTCCTCTAGTTTCGGGCACAGGAACTTATTCTTCTTTCTTGTTTTCTTTATTATTTTTTTTTCCAGTTACGTAGTGTCCCATCAATTAGTTAATCTAGCCATGATCCTGCAATCAATCTAGCTTCTCCCCCAAACTTCGTCCTAATCATACCTCTTCATCGTATTCTATACTCAGGCAACTTAGGCTAATGACTGTGTATTTTAAAGACTTATCAATCCACTACTAAGTTTGCAAGTTTTTCAGCAGTTGTGCATTAAGGTGCAAAGATTATCATATCAAGTATCAAAAACAAGAATTTCCAAAGATATCACCAACCTTATAGCTTTCTGCTCTTAGCCTTAGAACATGTGACTACTCGTGACATTTATTATATTTTTGTATTTTTTTTTTCAATTTTTATTTTTTAACATTTAAACATAAAGTAAAATGTCCCTCCCCCACACTTAAATCAGACAGTGTCCGCAATGTCATAATAAACATAAAGTGAGAGTAAAGGAAGGAACACACCCGAGGGCAAAGGTGTAGCAGCTGGGATGAAGGAAGGCTCGTCCAAGGAGAGCTCTTCAACAGGTGCGTCAACAGGCATAGGACTGCCATGGAACAACTTCGGTCGCTGTTAATTTACTTTGAAAATTGTGCCAGTACCTGCACTTTTAATTTCTACTGCACCATGAGGGAAAACATTAGTAACAACAAAAGGGCCAATCCATTTGGATCGAAGTTTCCCAGCCATAAGCTTAAGGCGGGAGTTGAACAATAAAACCTGTTGGCCCACAGAGAACTCCTTCCTTGAAATCATCTTATCATGGAAGTGTTTAGTTTCTCCTTATAGATTCTGGAGCTTTCATAGGCCTCAAGCCTCAGCTCGTCAAGCTGCTGTAATTGGAGTTTTCTTTCTTTACCTGCTTCTTGTAATTCCATATTGCAGCTTTTCACCGCCCAATAAGCACGGTGTTCAATTTCTACAGGAAGGTGACACGCCTTACCAAACACAAGGCGATAAGGAGACATCCCTATGGGTGTCTTGAAAGCTGTTCTTTGAGCCCAAAGTGCGTCTTCTAGACGGCGGCTCCAGTCCTTCTTGTTTGGTTGCACCATTTTCTCTAAAATATGCTTTATCTCCCTATTTGAGATCTCAGCTTGCCCATTAGTTTGGGGATGATATGCAGTAGAGACTCTATGCACAAATCCATACTTTCGGAGTAGAGCCTCCATGGTGCGGTTACAAAAATGAGTGCCTTGGTCACTTATGACAGCTCGGGGTATTCCAAACCTGCAAAAGATATTTGACCTGACAAAATCTGCAACAACTTTTGAATCATTAGTCCGAGTGGGGATAGCTTCAACCCACTTTGAAACATAATCAACAGCAAGTAGTATGTAAAGAAATCAAAATGACATAGGAAAGGGGCCCATGAAGTCGATTCCCCATACATCGAATACCTCACAGAAGAGCAAAGACTGCTGAGACATTTCACTCTTACGAGTGATAGCTGTACCTGCTATTTGGCACTCCTTACAAGTGCGGTAGGTCTCATAGGCATCTTTAAAGACAGTGGGCCAATAAAAACCGGAGTCTAGTATTTTCCTCGCGGTTCTTTGAGGGCCAAAGTGTCCTCCAACTTGAGAAGCATGACAGTGATGCAAAATGGATTCGATCTCATAGTCGGGGACACATATCCGAATAACCTGGTCATTACCAAACTTCCAAAGATATGGGTCATCCCAAACATAGTACTTTGCATCACTCCTTAATTTATGAATTTGTGTCCTAGATGCACCTGCAGGAAAAACACCAGCAACAAGATAATTAACAATGTCAGCAAACCAGGGGGTTACCCCATGTAGAACTAGCAAGTGCTCATCAGGAAAGTCATCCTGAATGGGAGTAGTATCCCCATCACGCTCAATCCTGCTTAAATGGTCAGCCACCAAATTTTCGGCTCCACTTTTATCTTTAATTTCCACATTAAACTCTTGGAGCAACAACATCCACCGAATCAGCCTCGATTTTGCTTCAGGCTTCTTTAACAAGTACTTTAAAGCTGCATGGCCAGTAAAAACAATAACCTTCGAACCTAGCAAGTATGATATGAATTTATCAAGAGCAAAAACAATGGCTAGAAGTTCCTTTTCAGTGGTGGTATAATTTGACTGTGCAGAATCTAAAGTCCTAGATGCATAATAGATAACATGGGCAGCCTTGTCAACTCTTTGTGCAAGAACTGCTCCCACTCTTGTAAGTCTGGAACATTGACGAGTAAATATGACTCCTTTGCGCTCTGAATCAGCTTTCGACTTCAACATGAAAGTTGTAGCTCTTTATCCTAGCTTTCCAACGCAACTGGCCGCGTCTCAATCCGATATTCCTAGCTCCAGTTATGATCTGCGCAATGAGAAGGTGTCAATTTATTATTTATTCAGAAAATAAGTGCGAAAATAAAATAAAGCTATAATTAATCTTAAATATAAAAACACATTAAAATAGTAAAAATAGTAAAATAAACTATAGGAATACATGAGTACAATAGTAGAGAAATGTGCATTAAAATGCACTGATCACCCTCCTTGCACCTCCTCCTTGAGTACTAGAGAGTGCTCTAGGTTGCTAAATTTCTAAATGAATAATTGTGAAGGAGGAGAGCTCTATTTATAGTTTTTCATAATGGGCTTCGCTCCCATCGTGGGCACGATGGATCTCATCGTGCCACGATGGGGTAGACTTGCTTCAAAAATTCAGAAGATACGCATGAGATATGGGCGCTAAGTTTGTTCCCATCGTGGCACGATGGGAGTCATCATGGCCACGATGGAGTGTGTATTTGGTGCAAATCCACTTTTTACTTCCTTTTTGACATTTTCTTGTATTCTTGTCTTCTTTTGCATGTAGCTTCACATCTTCAGGCTTTTGCTTGTTTATGTTCTTCAAAGTCTTATTATGACTGATAAATAACTACTAAAAATACCGTATAAATTCCTATCATCAATATGCTTTGTGCTCCTGTAATTCTGCACACAAGCCTAAACTACCCCATGTTGAATTTAACAATCATTCCCATCTAACAAATTACCATATCTCATCAAATTTGCAATTGACACTATTGAACCATGTAAATGTTGTTCACAACACATCAAACCTATAAATTATCACCATGTTTCATATACCCTACCCTCCCTGAATTCTAGTTGGCACCCCATCTCACCACCATCACCCCCGTGATTTCTGGCAAGCGCATGAAGTTTGTGGGATTGCAGATGATTAGTTTTGATGGATGGAGATGATGAGTTTTTGTTTTGACGGTTAGAGATGATGAGTTGTTGTTTCCAGAGAAATGGGGAAGTTAGTGGGGGGGTTATAAAATTTTATTTAATTAAATTAGTAAAATAGCAACAATCTGATGTGTCAAAATAATGGATTTTGATTGGTTGTCTATGTAATTATTTTTTACACTATCTGCTTACCATCTTTAAATTCATAATTATATATTGTAGTTTGAAACCTATAAAATTAATAATAAATTGTTATTATGAAGGATTATAACTGAATTATCTAGAATAATGGGGAATAAAGTTTCAACGGAACGGTTCCCACATTAGGGCGTATTCGAAATTTGTTGGCTTTGTATTGGTGTGTCCAGTTTTATCACATTTGGAGATATAATCATCGTTGTGCTGATTGACTTGGAAACTATAATTTTTCATTAAATTCCTCAGTTTGTGTTAATTAGAATGAAGACTCTTCCTAGTGTTCTCAATAAATTCATTTTTGATGATTTTTTGGAGCTTACATGCCAAGAAACATTTGTTTAGTTTCTTGTTGTGGCCTTTAGCCCTTTTTTGTAAAAAAAAAAAGTATATATTTACAAAAAATTCAACCTAATTTTTTTTAAAAAATTGATATGACCAAAAAATTCAAAGTTATAATAGGGTGATTGTTTCAAATGTCCTTATCATCACTTTTATACACAACACTCTTAAATGGTGAAAGTTATTGAGGGCTCTTTGCATATCTTCAAGAATATGGAAAACAATGGAACAAGATTTGCTGTTGTAGCAAATTCACACAATTTTCCGCAGTAGCAAATCTCAGCCATCAATCTATGATCTGATGGTTCCAAATTCACATCACATATTTCAACAAATTCACACAATGTCTGATCTTGACCGTTCACTTCAGATCGGACGGCTGAGATTTGCTACTGCGGCAAACTGTGTGAATTTTCTACAGCAGCAAATCCAGATCCGAAAATAATGGGGGGATGGAAAAGAAAGCGAGTCTTCTTTTATTTGTCATTATTGAAGTAGCACATATCTTCAAGAATAGGGAAAACAATGGTGGAATGGCCAATTTTTCAAAATTACTAAGGAAAGAAAATGATATTTCTTATGTACGAAATAAAAATAAAATAAGAAAAGAACATGCAAGAGGAAAGAAAAATAAGATGCATGTGGAGAAAGATATTTTTCTAGGGAGAGAGAAAGTATTTGGATCCAGATGCGGTTGTAAATGATATTATCAAATATGCTTATTTAATCTAATAGTGAAATTGAGTGCTTCACCGATAAGGGGCTTAATTGAGCCACCAATTTTAGAATATAAATAAAATTCATTTAAAGTATTTTAAAAAATTGCTTTAGTAATTTATCCAAATATTTTATTTTATTTGGTATAGTTTCATAGTTTATGACAATGTTTAACATTATATGTTAATGATGTGAATAAAAAATATGAAAACATATGTATTACAAATTTGATTATATAGATACTTGCTTAAGAAAATATTTTGACTATATTGAATGAAATGTTTATTAAAGGAGAAAAATATAAGTTTTAATATAATAAAATAAACTAAATGAAATTCAAACTTCTATCAAGGGAGAAGAGTGTAATTATCTCGAATATTTTGTATAAGAGGAAAGGAGAGTGTATACTTTAATATAAGATATGATAATAATGTAATTTAAGCATCGTTCAAATAAGAAGAATGTAATTTACTATAAAAAATACAACAATGTTTGCGTTCTATGTTTTGCTTAAAAAATATCCATTTTTTGCAGTGAAAGAGGTCTGAAGCTTAAAAAGAAAAAAACTATAAGGTTACACGAGTAATCTAAGGCACGCAACCCTAGAAATGTCATAAGAAAGAAGACTTGAAATTCTTCTAGAAGGAATCTCCATAGCATGAAATTTGAAAAGAATTTATACAAAAACTGAAATTAATCAGCCAATCAACACTCCAAAAAACTCTTGGATGCGACGTACCTATATTTTTAAGTGACTTCTAAGGTGAAGACTCAATTAATATACTTAATAATAAAATTAAAGAAATGAAATATAATTTCTTAAATGATGACATAAAATATTAGTGATTTAAAATCAATTGTCATGACAAAATTATATATTTTTGTATATATTATTGTATGAAACAAAGTGTATATGCAACATCCCTAAACTTTAATTAATAAAAGGATATTAATTAGAGTTAATTATTGGAGACTATTAGGAAATAATTAAACAAATAGAGAGAAATAATTAATGGACATAAGTATGTTTTGATATAAAGTGGAGGGACAAATTTGGAATTGTACACAAACTCATGTTATGCATTATATAAGGACCAAGCCAAGTCACGCCGGTTTCGTGAATTTTCATTGAGAAGGTTTGATGCAGAGTTGTGTTAGAAATTCTCCATTTTTCCGAATTCCAAGTTATATCAAGGGATGTTCGTGGAATAGCTGTGGATTCTGTAGCTGTGTAGAGCCCAAGTAGAACAAGCTAAAGCTTCATTATCAGGTGGGTTCTTAGGATAGTGTAGATAGTTTCCCCAATTTATGAAAAATTGCATGTCAACTTAGGGTTTAGGAAAATTATGTGTGAGAGGAATTAACTCCCAAATTCCTCTCCATACTGTCGTATTTTATGTATATTATATGATTGCACTGGTTCTAACTGAGGATTGTAGGTGAATTCCTTGTAAAAATACGAATTTCTGTAAACAGGGGTTGTTCTGCTTGAGCTCGCCATGTCGAGCATGCTGACGGGTATCATGTCGAGCATGCTGACGAGTATCATGTCGAGCATGCTGGCGGGTATCATGTCGAGCATGTTGACGAGTATCATGTCGAGCATGGTGGCGGGTATCATGTCGAGCATGCTGACGAGTATCATGTCGAGCATGCTGGCGGGTATCATGTCGAGCATGCTGGCGGGTACCATGGCGAGCATGATACCCGACAGAATGACCTTATTTTTAACATTTTTCTGAAAACTCCTCACTCGTTTTATATCCTCCAATTATGCCAGTTATTTGCAATTATAAGATTAATATAAACAATGTACAGTATGTTCATCACAGTGTAATCCTAGGGTATAACTTAGGAAATTTAGTTTGTATGCTCCCCGGGTTTTGGGAAATATTGGTAGTAAGAACTAAATTAGTTTCAGTCAATTATGAGCGGTTTTGTTTTATCGCGCTATGGACTCCCAATGGGACAAACCATTAGGATACGTTATTGTGAGCTGCATGCCGTAACCGAATCGGTTGACGGATATGGCAGGCCTCTGAGACATGCTCACCTCAGAGTGTCCTTGTGTTTAAAATGAATAAGAGTTCACTAATCTGTGATACACCTTTATATTATGCTACTTATGTCATGTTAGTTATGTTAGTATGTTACGACTGATTTAGGTGCCCCCGGTGTAGTCACCTTTAGGAGGGTAGTAGGACTCACTGAGGCTTAGTAGTCTCACCCCACTCCAAACCAATTTTTTTTAGGTAGACAGGTTAACTAGAGCAAGGACCAGGAGGGAGCTGATGATTGGAGCTGAGCTTGGATCATCACATT
Organism: Trifolium repens; assembly: GCA_030408175.1. Taxonomy (NCBI): domain Eukaryota; kingdom Viridiplantae; phylum Streptophyta; class Magnoliopsida; order Fabales; family Fabaceae; genus Trifolium; species Trifolium repens. Next base: position 29,581,162 of record CP125845.1, on the reverse strand, counting down.
TAGACGATATTAGTCTTCTTCTTGTTTTCAGTTTAAATCTGTATACATTATTTTATTCATCTTCCGCTGTATTGTACAAGTTTACTACTTACTTGTGGGATGTTCTTGTAATTCAGTATCCGTTTCCGTTTAACTTCTTAAATTATTCGTTTAATTTAATGTACTCAGATTCAATTATTTATGTCTTGACTAAATATTCTAGATATTTTAGTTGGGGCGTTATAATTGGTATCAGAGCAGGTCGATCCAGTATCGGACCTTGCCATGAGTCATTTCAACACTTCCTAAGTAATACGGACCCTTTGGATCTGAACTGTTTACGCTGAAACCATCGCGTGCTGAGCCTGATCAACTCGGTATTGCGTATGGTAGGCAGGGTATTATAGTTTAGAACTGAAGTGGACTCTAAAATTCCAGTGTTATGGTCGTAGTGAAGATGCAATCAAGGAGCAGTTGTCGAAGAAATTCTTATAAGTGGATTTGGAACAGTGGCAAATGCAGCCACAGGAGTAAGTTGTGTAACACAAGCAAGTGATGCAAAGATTTCATACGTAGTGAACGGTTTGAGACCAGTAGTAAGAGGTAAGCCTGGAGTATGTAATGAAGCAGTCTGGTGAATGAATTAATCTTGTGACGTAACAAGTCAGGAAAGAGTCGTAGTTGAGGGAATGCAAGTATACCATTAGACGGAAATGTGTAGTGCATAACCGTAATCTATTGACACTGTGTGTCATATAAATTTCTTGAACCTAGAAAACAACTTTATTCTATCGAGCCTAAAGTTAGCCAAGTTTATTAACCGAGTAATGTTCAGTAACAGTAGTAGTAAACCAAAACTCATTCCTTGACATTTAGTTGTCCAGTGCAAGCGAGGAACTCCCCTGTATTAGAAAACTTAGATAAACTTCACATGTATCCCATTAATTTTAAGAAGCCGAGAAGTCCACCCTGTTAGGAGAAAACTTAGCAATACCTCAGACAGGTATCATTAGTTCCTAATGACCATCAGCTAAGATTATCCTAAGCCTATCGACCTTTAAATGTTCTCAATGGGATGCGTACGTCCTTCCTAATAGGAACCAATAATTATACTGAAACCGCTAGGGACTTAGCCGTAGCTAATTTGGCAATTAGAATCCTTGTAATCCGTACCCGTACCCGAGAAAGCACATTAAGTTCAATCACTTATAAGATTATGAATTAGCAACCCAGCGTAGTGAACCTGATAGAGATCACCGTAATAGAAGTTCAACTCGAACCGTCCGTATTAAAGGAACCAAATTAGAACAAAAGCACATTCCAATATCTCCTCAGGTTACCTTACTAGGTTACCATTTAGAATGCCCTTAACTAGGTTACTTTTACCTTTCAACTCGTAACAACATTCCTACCTCACCACTGAGAGTCAAGTTACAATTAGTACAACAATTAGGAATTACCTTTTTAACTACACCAGTATTTAGCAGTAGACCCAGCAAACTTTAGAGACCCAAATATAAACTAGAGTTACAGTTAGGAGTCCTTATAACATCTTGGGAACTCTTCAGTCAAAATTCCTGGAGCATCATCACCGAATAGTTTAGCAACCAAACCAATAATAGAACCTTGTCACATAAGTATAACCTTGACTCACATCAAAGCTAAATTCTTCCTTAGCGATACCATCACCTAAATAGGTTTATTAAAGACCGTTAAATTAAGCATCCATAAACTAGTAACCCAGCACTTCTGACTAGTTAATTACCTCAATAAGAATAGTGGAATATTAGCATCTATACCTTAATATTTTCTCAACGCAAATCTCTTAAGTTAGCACTTACGACAACTACTTTTGGATGCCAATAAAATAGGACAGTCTGTCACTTATACTGGAAATTGCACCGAACCAACATAGGTTAAGTTTGATTAGTAATAACAATTGAGAGTTACCTTTAGTACGATCAGTCGCCAAAGTCGAACCGTAGATACATTGTCATTATGTAGTTTAGAGACCGGTAATTCAGTTCTACCTTAGTTTGGCTTTCCACTATCCAAATTTATGCCTTTGGACCATTTAGCTAAGAAGTTAGAAGGACCAGTTGACCGTGCATTTGAGAGTTGTCCATCAATTGTCCTTAGGTTAGTAAATCAGTATTATAGACCAACCAGCTACCCAGTTCAAGGATTAGACTTAACCAGCCATATCTTATCACTGATATAATACCAGATAATAGAAGACACGACCTGATGAGAATAACAAATAAGGGACACTATTAGTTAACCGGAGACAAGTAATTAAGTTTAACCATAGCCTCAACCAACCGCCGACACTTTCTCATGTACAGACATGTCAGCCAAGAGACTATTAGAATCAGTTAGATCCTCCATGAGAAACTGCCAGCAAGAAACATTGGGTGAAAACATAGATGTCCTAACCTGAGGGAACTGACAGAAGGATTAGAATTGCAAAATTTGAGTATAAACCAGTGGAAGATGAAACTTTCAATTGCCTATCCATCCCTAGAGATCCTAATTCAGCAAATTCATGGAACCAAACAATGCTCAATACAATATTCACGGACCTTGGAACACCATGAACGTGTGTATTCTCTAACCCGTCTAATCACGCCTCAGTGGATAAATTCTTCCCGTACCTTAATGACTTGTCAACCACGAGCAGTGCCTAAAGTCAAATAGGATGCGAACTTTCCAAATCTATGGAAGCCAATTAGTTACATCAATGGTGATAAATGTCACACTTAAGTAACCGTATTAAGTGTTTTTCAGCTTTCCAGTTGTGTTATCATTAGCAAGAACCTATCTGCGGAAGTTAAATATTCTTGAGAAGGTCAATAATAATTTCAGTTTCGTTTCTTACTCGTTCTGTTGATCTGTCAATCAACATACCTCGAAACCACTCTGACAAAAACTTACTCAACTCAGTATCAGCAATTCCTCTTAATTTCGTACACTCGAGTCTGGTAATCAGTTCTTCAATATAATTAGTTGTCTATCTTTTCGTAGCCTTATTAGCCAAATTCAGAATTAGGTTCAAATCATTTTCTATTCAGTGGAATTAAGCTCTATAAAGTGAAACCAGTGTGAGGCTTCAAACCTTTCTGTTCCATATTCTATTGTGAGATCAGTGCGTTAGCCTTAAAAATTCCTACTCGAACGTTTCGACCTTTCAAATTCATTCATATACCCTTGTGAGACCAAGTATTAAACCCGGATATCTAGACCAGGACATTCCTATTCCAATTTTAGCTACCAATAACCAGTTCATATAAGTGAAAGAGTTAATGGCTCGTTTAGGGTAATGCTTCATCCTCAATGGAAACCATTCCTTAACCTTAGTAATCTGTTAGTTAGTTCAGTAAGTTATCTTAAGCCCAACAATTCGGTTCATCCTCAGCAATACAAGTGCAAACCTTGAGTGTTTAACTAGCCAAGTTTAGAACCCGACTGTTTAGACAAGTCTCATACATTATTTACCAGAAAGGGACATCAAAACAAGATTGACCATTAACCCTGAGAGATAGTCGGAACCTAAGTGCATCCGCATGTTGTATGTACAACTCGGTCATTGTGTCGTGCCAGAATGGATTAAAATTGTAGGTGGGATTTTATCGGATAACTATAGGTTCGTCTGCAGACGAGTCTAACTCGTTGGCAGAAGAATCAGTAGTGTTTGGACAATTTTTCACTCGTTTTATATTTTGATCGATCCTGGAATATTTAGACAACACGTGGTTCAGGGATACACATGACGTGTCAGACGCTTTAGTAATCGGAGAGTACTTGAGCAGTTGGAAGTGAGTTTAGCCATAAAAGAAAAAAATTTGGATTTGTCAAACATCAGTATCTGACCCATAGGTTTTCAGTTAACCATGTAAGCTTTTGCCCTTTAGATAAACGTGTAATACCAACCAGGCCAGATACCGACCTTCTAGGCCAGTTAAATTTGGAGTTAGTACCGATAGGAGTAGAAGAAGTAGGGGTGGATAAGACGAGTTGATGTAAGATTGTATCCAAGAAATTACAGACTGAGATGGTAGCAACCCTATCGGAATGTGGCAGCAAGTTTTTGAATCAGAGTGCGCAGCATGAGAACAGATGTAAATGCATACCAATTGACCGGCTTTTAGCCAATAACCTAAACGAGGAAAGTTTTATTCCAAGGGATAGGATGTATTCGACCGGAGAAAGGTGAAGTCTAGTATTGAAAGCATCCATAACGATCTACCCTGACGCGGAATGAAAGAATTTTGAATTTCGAGGACGAAATTCTTTAAGGGGGGTAGATTGTAACATCCCTAAACTTTAATTAATAAAAGGATATTAATTAGAGTTAATTATTGGAGACTATTAGGAAATAATTAAACAAATAGAGAGAAATAATTAATGGACATAAGTATGTTTTGATATAAAGTGGAGGGACAAATTTGGAATTGTACACAAACTCATGTTATGCATTATATAAGGACCAAGCCAAGTCACTTCCTCTTCTACATTTCTCTCTCACGCCTAAACACTCCCACTCTCTACAAATCTGAAATTGAGAAACAAACATATCTCTCACCTCTCTTGTCTCAACATCAATTCATCCCTCCAATTTCATACCAAAATCCACATGCAAGAAGAGTTTTAGAATCTTCTTAGCATAAGCTTCAAGTTAAGGTATGATTTGAATCAATTCCCCAATCTTTTCATTCTTAAAATCGTGTTCTCTCTCTCTCACCCATAACCCTACTGGTTTATCAATTTGCATGTGATGGATTGAGCAAATTATACATGGTGGTTGTTGAAGAAAACAAGAAAATTTAGAAAGGATTGGTTAAACTCGTGTTTGGAAACAGGGCCTCAGTAAATGACGCCGGTTTCGTGAATTTTCATTGAGAAGGTTTGATGCAGAGTTGTGTTAGAAATTCTCCATTTTTCCGAATTCCAAGTTATATCAAGGGATGTTCGTGGAATAGCTGTGGATTCTGTAGCTGTGTAGAGCCCAAGTAGAACAAGCTAAAGCTTCATTATCAGGTGGGTTCTTAGGATAATGTAGATAGTTTCCCCAATTTATGAAAAATGGCATGTCAACTTAGGGTTTAGGAAAATTATGTGTGAGAGGAATTAACTCCCAAATTCCTCTCCATACTGTCGTATTTTATGTATATTATATGATTTCACTGGTTCTAACTGAGGATTGTAGGTGAATTCCTTGTAAAAATACGAATTTCTGTAAACAGGGGTTGTTCTGCTTAAGCTCGCCATGTCGAGCATGCTGGCGAGTATCATGTCGAGCATGCTGGCGGGTATCATGTCGAGCATGCTGACGAGTATCATGTCGAGCATGCTGGCGGGTATCATGTCGAGCAAGCTGATGAGTATCATGTCGAGCATGCTGGCGGGTATCATGTCGAGCATGCTGGCGGGTATCATGTCGAGCATGCTGGCGGGTACCATGGCGAGCATGATACCCGACAGAATGACCTTATTTTTAACATTTTTCTGAAAACTCCTCACTCGTTTTATATCCTCCAATTATGCCAGTTATTTGCAATTATAAGATTAATATAAACTATGTACAGTATGTTCATCACAGTGTAATCCTAGGGTATAACTTAGGAAATTTAGTTTGTATGCTCCCCGGGTTTTGGGAAATATTGGTAGTAAGAACTAAATTAGTTTCAGTCAATTATGAGCGGTTTTGTGATATCGCGCTATGGACTCCCAATGGGACAATCCATTAGGATACGTTATTGTGAGCTGCATGCCGTAACCGAATCGGTTGACGGATATGGCAGGCCTCTGAGACATGTTCACCTCAGAGTGTCCTTGTGTTTAAAATGAATAAGAGTTTACTAATCTGTGATACACCTTTATATTATGCTACTTATGTCATGTTAGTTATGTTAGTATGTTACGACTGATTTAGGTGCCCCCGGTGTAGTCACCTTTAGGAGGGTAGTAGGACTCACTGAGGCTTAGTAGTCTCACCCCACTCCAAACCAATTTTTTTTAGGTAGACAGGTTAACTGGAGCAAGGACCAGGAGGGAGCTGATGATTGGAGCTGAGCTTGGATCATCACATTTAGACGATATTAGCCTTCTTCTTGTTTTCAGTTTAAATCTGTATACATTATTTTATTCATCTTCCGCTGTATTGTACAAGTTTACTACTTACTTATGGGAAGTTCTTGTAATTCAGTATCCGTTTCCGTTTAATTTCTTGTACTCAGATTCAATTATATATGTTTTAACTAAATATTCTAGATATTTTAGTTGAGACGTTATAGTATATATTAATAGAAGAGAAAAGTGTAATTCAAACTTCAAGAAAGGAGCGTAATTTACTCTATTTCTTAAACAATCTAAATCAAACAGAACTGATTTGAATGCCTCTGTCACATCTTGATACGAAATTTGGGGATATAGATAATTAACTTTAACATAAAGACAGAAATATTATTAATTATCAAATAGCCGAGAAATGCATCGATGAAGATCTATGCAAGAACAATAAAGTAAGAACAAAAAATAAATTAGGGACATTTGGGTCCTCCTTTCTTAGTTCTCATATTATTATAGCATGGACATTCTTCCTTGTGACCATATGTTCCCGATGGAACACACAAACATTTTGCACAACAATAGTTACAATATGTTAGACATGCCTTCTTGTACATAGTTGCTGAACAACGAACATCGCATGCACCCGAACATTCTGAAGAAATAATTTTTTTAAGAGGTTCATATTAGACAATATTGTTATTAAAATAATTTTTTCAATTTTTAAAAAGGATAGAATTCATACGTTCCGGACGAAGCGATCCTTCTCCGCCAGCCTGCAGATTATTATTAAAAATAGGAAAAGAAATGAAAAATATGTCAATATATATATGCAACTAATTTTTGGTTTATTTGATTACATTACCTTTCATTTTAACGAAATTAATGATCACCATTAGTAAACAAACAATTTTCAACTATACATCTATGATGTAAGGGGATGCTGAAAAACACTAAGAGTGAAAAATATGGAGAAAATGAACCACTTACAAAGACATCTTGGATCACACATGCTATGGCAAGCAAGAAAAGAAACGCACAAACAAATTTAGCCATTTGTTGGTTTTTTAGTCTCTTGTGTTTTGTACGTAGTCTCTCCCTAGGCATGAGTGTTATATAGAAGTAAAAAGATGGCACAATGCAATTAATCTCATTAATTAACTGCCAATTTTTTTAATGCCTTATTTTTTGGGTCAAACTAATTTTAAACAATTTTTTTTCTTCTTTTGACTGAAAATAATTGAAAAGGTTTTTTTTACTAATTCTATTAAAACAGTTATATAATATTATGTATTGTACTGTTAATTTTGGAAAACTGTATAGTGTTTTCCCTCCGCACGACAATATAAGTCATTCTGACCATATTACACAAATTAAGAAATGTAATTAATGTTTAATGAAAAAGAGAAATTATGAGTTAAGTTACAAAATTGTTTTTCATTAATGGTAAATTGAGGAATTGAAAGAAGAGATACTAATAAATAGTTAAGGGTATAGTCGAAAAAAATATAGCATTAAATCCTCCATTTGTAATGTAAAACGACTTATAATTTGGTACATTTTTTTTTCTCTTCTGAAAGTGACTAATTATAATTTGTACTAAGGGAGTACTATTTAAAATAGGGTCATGCTAAACAGTGCCCCGAGACACTTGTTAAGCATATTAAAAATATATATAAATAATAAATTTAATATTGATAACATAACTTTTTACATTTTCAATATATTGAATTCACAAATTCCAAGACAAAATTTCATTTTATATTTATTTAACTAGTGCCCCGGAGGAACCATTTAGCATTTTCCTTTAAAATAAACCGTCATTAGTATAAAAAAGTTATTATATACTACCTTTATTACTCCATTCATGTTTAATTATAATCAAAAGTTCACTTTTCAGGTTCATTGAATAACTGATGTATTTGGTCTATATTATAGTCCAGATACATTAATTATTCAATGAATCTAAAAAGTTGACTTTTGCTTATAAATAAGAATAGAAGGAGTATGTGCAATAATTGAATTTACCTAAAAAGGAGAAATGATATAGTCATGCAATTTTCAAATAAAATTGCAGATATATTTTTTGAAACTGTCAAAATCAACTAATAGTTGTTAATGTTAGTATATTTATTTTCATCAGGATTCAGACATTACTCATTTAACTTCTTGACTAATTTAATTCCTAGTTCAAATAAGTTGAATTCTACAATTCTCACAAATGATTTATGAATTGCCCAAATTTGTTACTCCTACGCTACAAAATATCCGCTCTTTAGCCACGGTGACAGAAGATCAAACAAAACGCTCCTTAACAGTGCCACATTTTGAACATGAATTCTATGGCGCGAGCGTCTAGGAATCCCGACCCTTGCCACACAATCTAAACGGCAGAAACGCAGCTATTAGCAACAGCTGCAGCGTCGTAACAACGAACAAGGAGTTTGGCGATCAACCAAGAGGCTGCACACAGCGAAATGAACTCATATCCAACCAAGAGGCCACACACAGTGAAATGAACTCATGATCCTACTGCTACAACAATCCTCCGCGTCATGAGATGCTATGCTCCTGTTAACTAAATCCTGTAGTCATACAACATAACAACAAAAACCAGGCAGAACCCATTATGTAAATAATGATAGAAATCTAACCAAGAACCTCCACATTAACTCCCATGCAAGCAATCTGATTCTGGATCCAACAATTTAGATTAAACGAAAAACCTTTAGCACGAGTTCTTAAAATTCTCCAAGCTAATACTTTAACCTCCTCAACCACTTATCCCATTCAAAACCGGTTTGATTGAAGACCATGACATTTCTACCCTTCCATATAGAATAAACATTAGAGAACAATATAATTCCTAACATATCTTTAATTTTTGCCTTTTCACTAATTATATTTTTAAACGTTACTAAAAGACCATACCCTCCTTCCGGTAACACCATCGTTATCCCTAACCATTTTGCTATCTCTCTCCACCGCGCCGACATAATAGCGCAATTAAAAAATAAGTGATATTTTAGGATCTGCTTTTTTGGGTTTTGGCCAGATTTAGGTTGTTGAGTTCTGTTTTGGAGTGTTGGCCAGATTTGGGGTTGTGACTGCCTCATGGAGTGGTTTCTCGCGGCGGTTCTTGTTTTTGGTTCGCGTGTGTTTTCTCTTCTTTTTCGTGCTCTATTTTTCTCTTCACTACAACATTTTTGACTTTCAGCAACAACAGAAAACCATGGCTAAAGGTGCGAAAACCGTTGCCCAAGCCTTTAAGCGACGGTTTTCTAGGCGTGGGATATACGGCCGTTGCCTTTTCAAATAGGCAACGACTTTTTACTTTTTAGCAACTGATTCTTGAAACCGTTGCTTTACATATGAAAAGGCAACGGTTTTTGCACTTGTTTTAGGCAACGGTTTTCCACATGCAACGGGATATAGCCGTTGCTAAAACAAGAAGAGGCGACGGTTTTGGTGTAGCAACATGAACATAACTGTTGCCTGAAACCTTTGTAAAGACAAATGCCCAAAATAAAATGATTTTATCGATTAATTCCCTGTTATATATGTATATTAATTATCATACAATTTTGCCTTTATTTGTTTATATGTTGATACAATTGTAGTTGTCTTGATCTATGCAACATTCTCAATAAAATTATAGTAAACACAATAATTTCATTATAAATTGTTCAATAGGTATTTTCAAAGTTCTAACAAGTACTTTTCAAAATACATCCAAACGATATAAACTACAAGTTAACTTTTCAAAATAGATCCAAGTGATATAAACTACAAGTTAACTTTTCAAATAAGATCCAAGCAATATAAACTAGAGGTTAACTATATGTAATTACAAAAAGCAAAACATGATTCTAATCTTGAATCAATGTTGGTCATCATAATATTCATCATGTTCAGGATCATGATCATGAAAATCATCTTCTTGAAGATCATCATCATCTTGAACATCTTCTTGGTTATCATCATCTTGATCATCTTGAAGATCATCATCATCTTGATCACCGTAAAGATCATCATCTTGATTATGATCATTTTCAAAGACGATCACAAAACTAAAGTTCACAAACAATGTCATAGGATTCTTGTAAACAGTTTGCACTTATATAGCAACTATAGAAGTAGGTAAATAGATTGGTATAGATTTAGGATATTACCGGATCCATCTCCCTGGTATCCAAATAGATTGGTATCACAATAACAGAAACAATTCACAAACAACAATAGCCCACAAAAACTAATATTCAAGTTGGTAAAACAAAAATTGTTTCACTACATTCAGGCAATAAGCTCAATCTGACCCCAAGAGAATGAAACCAGCTAAGAGGAAGAAACTTTGTTTTACATAAAAAACCAGCTACAAGAACAATGTTGACTAGTGCAATAAAACTTTTAGATGAGCAGGAGCATAGGTCGATGTCGATGAACGTGGTGTTGGACTATTATCATCACCAAGTAAAGCATTCCTAATCATATTATCTACATCTTCACTTAAATGTGGATTTTGTTGCATGTACATGCTTTTTAAAAGTACTTTCATTGCTCCCATCTTCTGCGACATGTCAGCAATTTTACCATATATTGCTTTTTCACTAAAGCAATTTCTTCTTTTTTCCTTAATGATGATGGTGTAGCAGTTCTTCCATGACAACACATTCTACCGGACCTTTCTTTCCCAAACAGTGAGTGAAATGTTTCTTTTGCAGCTTCAGCTGATTTTTCAATTGACTCTTGAAGTTTATCCTAATTATAAGAAACTCAGTATAAAAATACAATAAACAGCTATGTATGTAATCCAAATGAGTATCAAAATTTTATAACTTACTATAGCAACTTGTGTTTCTCCATCGACCTCTTTTCCTTTCCGACTTTTTTTGCGAGTTTCAACAAACGCCTCAGCTTGGGAGACTTCTCCACCCTTCTTTTCCCGCTACATTAGTAATCATAGATTGAGAAAACAAATACTAGTTAAACCAAATTGTTTCTACTTTTCGTATGATATGAATGAAAGGAAGCTGCACATGATATAATCAATTAAACCAAACAGTTTCTACTTTTCGAAACAGTGATATAATCTATTATATTTATAACTATTAATTGTTCACGAAACAATTACTACAACTTTTGATTGTAACAAACATAATTTTCCCAATTTTAGCAGTGTGGTTTTCATAGTTGAATTTCCTAATCTTAGGATTTCCTTTCCAAATCTCTTTCAGTAAAGTCCTCTAAAAGAAAAACAGAAAATTATCGTACCATAAATCACTATTGTCATACTTTCGACTCTTTCTATTCAACCTTGTGTGTACACTCTCATGCAAATATCTAGAGCAAAAAGTTAAAGCTTCTTCAGCCAAATACCCCTCAGCAATAGAACCTTCAGGATGAGCTCTGTTACAGACATAACTTTTAAGTTTACATAAGTTTCTTTCAGTGGAATACATCCATCGGAATTGAACCGGACCACCTAACCTAACTTCATTTGCCAAATGAATAGGCAAGTGAACCATTATGTCAAAAAAACTAGGGGGAAAAATCATCTCCATTTGACAAAGAATTTCAGCAATTTCTCTTTCTAAGAAAACCAAATCCTGTTGTTGGATAACTTTTTTATATAGATAGCGAAAAAAAGACCCAAGACGAATTAGAGGTTCAGCCACGACATTGGGCAAGGTGCTTCTTATTGGTACTTGTAATAAGTAATGTAACATAAAATGTGCATCATGACTCTTGTAGCCAAATATTTTCTTGTTACCAACTTGTACACATTTTGAAATGTTTGATGCACTCCCATCCGGTAATTTGACATCCTTCAAAACACCACAAAAAATAGACTTCTCATGTGGACTCATTGAAAAACAAGATTGTGCATACTTTGCACGACCTCCACCAATCTCTATCGGATGAAGTTTCTTTCTAATTCTCATTTCTTGCAAATCAAAACGAGCATTAAGATGATCTTTTGTATTTCCAGGCATGTCTAAGAGAGTCCCAATAATGTTATCACATATATTTTTTTCAATGTGCATCACATCAAAATTATGACGTAATGTGTTTTCAGCCCAATACGGTAACTCAAAAAATATTGATTTCTTCTTCCACGGACCATCAATTTTCTTCTTTTTCGTCTTTCCAAATATAATCTTAATGTTTTTCAATTTTTTCACAATTTCTCTCCCTTTTAACATAGGAGGTGCTGACCTAAGTTCTTCACTTCCATTAAAGGACCTTTTATTATACCTCCAAGCATGGTTCATTGGTAAAAAGACACAATGACCCATGTAGCAGATCTTCTTGCTGTTTCTCAAGTATTGTGATTCCGTCTTATCATTGCAACACACACATACCTTTTTTCCCTTGGTGCTTCAACCCGATAACATAGCGTACCCGGGATAGTCACTAATAGTCCATAGGAGTGCAGCACGAATTTTAAATGTTTGATTTTTCGATGCATCATATGCATCTACACCTAATTCCCATAACTCCTTTAACTCCTCAATCAATGGTTGAAGATACACATCAATGTTGTTCCCCTGTGATTGTGGTCCAGGAATCAACAATGACAACATTGTATATTCAGATTTCATGGACAACCAAGGCAGATAGTTGTACACCACCATCATAACAGGCCAGGTACTGTGAGATATGCTCATGGTTCTGAATGGATTGAAACCGTCACTCGATAAGCCAAGTCTTACGTTACGAGACTCAAGCAAAGTCGAGATGAAGTCTGTCAAAGTCCTTCCATGCTTGGCCATCAGCGGGATGCTTCAATTTTCCATCCTTTGAGCGTTCCTCTTCATGCCACCTCATATCCTTAGCCGTCTTTGAACACATAAATAGCCTTTGAAGTCGAGGAATCAATGGAAAATGTCTCAAAACATTTGCAGGGACTTTATGATCATATTTTTCTTGCTCAGACGATTCACTCTGTACTTGAGTGAACTCCTTTCATCGTGAAGTTTTACAAATACTGCAAGAGCTATCACTCTCACGATCTTTCCAATATAACATGCAATCATTTGGACATGCGTGTATTTTTTTGTAATCAAGACCCAAATCACTAATCATCGCCTTTGTTTTGTTAAAAGATTCAGGAATGTTTAAATTTGGAATCACTTCCTTCAATAATTCTAAAAGGGAAGTGAATGATGCATTGCTCCACCCATGAAGACATTTCAACAAGTAAAGTCGAATTATGAATGATAAAGTAGAGAAGCCTTCACATCCTGGGTATAGTTCCTATTTTGCCTCATTAATCAAATTGTAAAACTTTTTAGCCTCCTCATTAGGACCCTTACTGCTCTCATCTTCTTCTACCATATCTCTGAAAATGTCATACAATAAGCCACCAATGTCATCATGTGAGTCTTCTTGATCTTTTGTGTCCTTGTCGACGTCCATAGGCAAGGGCATATCCTCTCCATGGTTTACCCAAACATCATATCCTTAAACAAAACCAGCAGCTATTAAATGATTACGCACCACATGTCTTCTTGCCTATTTACCATTTGCACAGTGAGCACAAGGACACGAAATTTCACGCCCTTGAGGACTTCCTTTGGTATACGCAAAATCTAGAAAAGACTTAACACCTTTCCTATATCTCTTCCAATGTCTTGGGAGTTTAGTCCACTCTTTGTCCATACCTTTAATTATTCTAATGCATAAAAAATTATAATTATAATATACTGTATGATATGTATAAATACGTAGTACCTTCTAACATACTATAAGAGGGTATATCTATAAATACAAAGGTTCTGAATTTACTCATTAGCATTGGTTAGTTTTAAAGTTTTAAATAAAGCAAAAGGCAATGTTCAGTGTAAGTTCTGAATTTACTCATTAGCATTGGTTAGTTTTAAGGTTTTGAATTTACTCATTAGCATTGGTTAGCTCTGAATTTACTAATGACAAAAAAAACAAAAGCAGGATATAGGCCATACATCGCCAAGTGAACACAAAAACAACAAAGACAAGGCTGAAGCGCAAAGCTAAATATAATAATTACTAGTTACCAGTTAAGGAAGAAAACAATTTCATTGCTAAAAATTTAATTACCAGTTAAGAGAAGCCGTCTAGATGAAAACTGCTTGAGAAACATTGTCCCGTGAGTACTGCTAGCCTGAAAACAAAAATAGGAAACATATAAAAGTTGCAAAAACACTATGTAGTGGAAATTAATCAGCAAAGTGTATTTGGGTGAAACAAAACATAAAAGCTAGAGCTAGAAAGGTTGCAGAGATTATGTAGAAATCGAAATGTAGTGAAGTATCAGACAAACAAAAAAGAGCAGAAATTTGATTCACCAAATACAACTCCCTTAATCCTTAAATTAACTTATAAAAAAATTAAATCATGATTTTATATGATTCTATACTAAAATAGATTTAGAGTAAGATTCCATTAGTATTCTATGAATATGGTATCAAAAAGGTTCGGCAAAAATCATGTGCTCGAAAGATGGATAGAAAATACACCAAGTTCAAAATAAAATAACTCCAAAAGCCAAGAGACTACACTAGAAATATACACCTTAGCAACACCAGACAAACACTAGAAAATAAAAACACCATTAGGGAGGCACTAACTAATGCACAACAACACACAAACACACCCAAAAACTCAAAAAACTAATAATAAAAGGCCACCACCACAAACCACCAAAACACTATGATCCTGCCACCAACAATATCAAAACGCAGTACTTGTCAGCAAACCAGGCTCACGCATAACATAAACTCCTCAAGAGAAGCTTCAATACCAATATATAACTTATAATTACTCTTGGCTTATATACCAACTCTATACATTACCAATATATAATTACTCTAGAAAGTAGAACCTATTGCCTTGTTATCTTAAACCTATTGTCTCCATTGTTTCAAATTCAATTACCACAATCTATTCTTTAAAGCAAAAAAAAAAGCACGCATAAACAAATGTTGAAGGCATATGTGTGAAATATTTAAGAACTACAACAATGAGAATGAAAATGCTTTAGAAAACCCACCAAAATGAACATGAAAGAACATAACTTTTAATTAAAACTAAAGTGATAGTGAGCTCATTGTGTAGTCCATCATCTTTTGTATGTAACTATCAAATAAATTTATTAACAACAATATATGGTACACATGCATTAGGGATTCATTAGGTGTAAAATGATAAAGGAGTTTAGAATAGGATAATGCTTAATGTCACGAAGACAAGCATCACGAGAACATCACGAAGTGACAAAATGACTTGGATAATTTATTTTATTTTATTTTTCTTGGTCCAGCGTTTCTCTTTTCTAACTGTCTTTTGTTATCTCTCATCTTCCATCCACAAGCACCTCACTTTCCATATCACACTATGTGTTTCTCTCTCTGCTTCATTACAAAGATTTCAACAAGTGTCAATAGTTGAAATTCATAGTCATGAAAGATGGTTCAACCCAAAAGATCCTATGAATGGATGATATATCTTTACATACTTAAGCTGTGACACAGTATGCTGTTTCTTTAGAATTGTTGGAATAAAATTTGCTAGGTATGTGATAAAAACACGCATTCGTGAAAATTCGTGAGCTCCATATTCGTGATATATAGCATCACCCTTTAGAATAATAATGTCAGAATTAAGTGTTTTGTACATAACCCGGTGAAATTAGTAGCTGAAATTGTGACAAAAATACGAAACGACAAATATGAAGCAGGTACAGAGAATATTAATTCCTTTAAACCCTAGCATCTTCATTCCAAATAACTAATTTTTATCATTATTTGAATTGAACTAGTATAATAGAAGCCAACCTTATATCTTATAATTCAGAATAAAATTTTTGCAACAAACCATTGAATTTTTTCCATGAATCATATGATGAAAACAAAATAATGGTTGAATCTTACAAACCAGAGATTTAATCACAACCAACTGAGAGCTTCAATCACAACAGGCTGAGAGCTTCAATCTTCGTTTTGATTACAAACCAAGTAAATTGATGAAAGGGGTTGGAGTTTTTTGTGAGATTAGGGTTTATGGTTTCAGTTGAAGGAATCAATGGAAGGGGAACGATGGAAGAAGACGAAGAAATTGAAGGAGGAAGCTTAGTTAACGCGATAGAGAAAGTAACATGGTTGAGATTTTGTCTCCATTGATTGTGTGTCCACGATGGAGAAGAAGAAGTTTTTTTGTTGGTGTGTTGTCTGTGCGTGTTTTAATTCACTGTGTGTGTGTGTTTTGTTATAGTTTTTTTTTTCCTAATAAAAAAAGGTAATTGACCAAAACAAAAGAGGGAATCCGGAAAAAAAAAGAGGGGGAGACTTTACCGCCCAATTATATTTGGGGAATTGAAATTGGTGACTTTGGTCAACAGTTATGTAAATTCATAGGCAACGGCGTGGCCTAAAATAGTAAAAATCCGTCGCCAAAATGGGTTTATTCTACGATTCATACGTGTTGCCTATAGGATATGCAAAGGCAATGACTTAGTTTCTTCAACATGTATAAAACCGTGGCCTAAAATAAATAGGCAATGCTTTTACCAGTGCAGGATCAAAAGTATAAAAAATTGGCAACAGGTAGTAAACGTTTGTCTTTGACCACTTATGGCAACAGTTTCCCAACCGTTGTCTAAAATTCGTTGCCTAAAGTCAAAAATGTTGTAGTGCTTCTGGACTGGACTAAGGCCCAAAAATAAATAGCATAGGCCCAATAGCAAGATGGCCCAATCTTCCAACCCATTCAATTGAAAAGGGAAACTTGGCGGGAAAGACACCTCAAGGCGCCGTGGTACAGGGGCGACGCCCTCACCACGAAAACAACTGCTGGATCCAAGACTCTGTATAGATTTACGACGTGGGAGAGAATAACCACCCACTATCTCCACAATGGCATGGTGGAGGAGGAGTTAACCACCCACTCCCACCATGATAGCACCACAAAAAATCTCCATAAAAAGTCTATAAATAGGAATTCATTTTTTCATTGTAGAGATCACATTTTTCTTGTATACAAAAGTTACTCATATGATCTATTGAATCAACACAATTATCACCCCCTTTAATGTTCACCAGAACAGATACATTATACATGTGTATGATGGATAAAATGTTAATGGCATGTTGTGATTAATTAAGTGGAGCTTACTTGATGCATTTAATTTATAATCGTTGATCGTATGATATGATTGTTTGATGTTGGACTGGGGCAAGGCCCAAAAATAAATAGCATAGGCCCAACAGCAAGATGGCCTAATTATTCAACCCATGGAATTCAAGAAATAACTTGGCGGCAAATGTACTCAGTGGCGAGATTGCATGGGGGAGGCGCCCTCGCCCTAGGTGTAACCGTATTCATAGAAACTTCTCCAACAAGTCAACACGTGGAGAGGGATAACCACCCCATACCTCCATGATTATCACTAAAACAGGAAGAAACCGCCGTCATCACCGTGTATGAGGCGGAGGAGAGGGAAGAAACCGCCACGATCATGGGGTTCCCATGATCGTAGAATCCCATAACCGTTACCTAGTGAAATCTATAAATAGGAGAGCATATTTCATTGTAAATGGATCGGATCATATTTTCTAATATACAGAAATGCTGCACAATTGTGGAGAATTATTTATCTCTTAGATACGGTCCAATCATTTATCACCCCCCTTTATTTGTTCCCACAGAACATTTTGGCGCCCACCGTGGGGCCGCGGTTAGAGCTGTCAAATGGGCTAGCCCGGCCCAGCCCGGTGGGCCAGCGCGTATAAGTGGGCGGGGCTGGGCTGGCCCGATTTCTATATGGGCTGCCAAATTCTAGCCCGGCCCAAGCCCTATTGGACCGTGCAGCCCGATGGGCTAGCCCGGCACATATAATTTTTTTAGCGCACGCCGAAATGGATCAATGACACAACCGACAAAATAATTACCACATAAAACAACCATCAAATCAACATTCATACAAAATATATCTACCAAATAAAAATTCATGCACATGTAAAAGTATTTGTGGCAACATACAAAGTGCATCCTTAGATAATCAAAATCAAAATATATTACAAAATATATTCCCAATTCCAAAACATAACTTGTTTGTCATCAGAACCTGAGACAATAACATCACCAGTAGAGTTAAATTCAACTACATTCACACAACCTTCGTGACCCTCAAGTTTCACATATAAATTCAATTTCTTCACAAGAACCTGCAAGTATAAACAAATAAACCTAATTAGTTCTACATATTCATAACAACTTTTCAATAGCTCAAATTAAATTCATAAATTACAATGAAATCACACAAAGGAAAAAAAATAAACAATAATTGATTTTTGAATTTGATCGAATATATTAATACTCTAAAAACAACAAGTATTACAAATAGCCACAACCATGAACAATAAACAAACTGAACATGATGAGGCGTTAAGAGAAAGCAGAAAAATAAGGCTAACAAAAAGGATAAAGAACAAACAGACAAGCAGCCACTAGCAGAACCTAAATCACAACAGCCTCAAACAGACAAGCAATTACCTTACATGCAAAAAATATATTATAAAATAGTTAACTTCTTGGGCTAAGTCCCTTGAACACTTGGTTCGGCGTACAACTGTATCTCCTCTACATCCGGCACATCTGTAATTCATAAACATGAGAAGCAGATGACTAAAAAGTAAATACAAATTGAAAATATAACAAAAGAATTATTACTAAGTAACAACAAATTACCAGAAGGTCCAACTTCTTTAAAACCATGCAACCAATTACGTGTACATATAAGGGCTTGCATAGTGACTGGGAGTAAACAATTCCTATACTTATTCAAGATACGACCTCCGATGCTAAATGTAGATTCAGAGGCCACTGTTGTGATTGGAATGCTTAAAATGTCGCAAGCCATTATTGCAAGTTGTGGAAATTTAGCACCATTTAACTTCCAATATTGAAGGATATCTACATCATCATTCATAAGGCATTTTTCATCCAAATATATTTCAAGTTCAGACTTGCCATCGTTTGAAATCTTTTGTATCTTTTCTTGATGGTATTCCTAAAATTAGACATGAAAAACTAATCAAATTAGGCTTGAATGGAAAGTTAAATAAATTAATGTAATAACATAAATTAAGTTACAAAAACCTGCCTTCAAGAATGATGTCTTGCTCAATGGTTGGCCTGATGAATGAGAGTGTGTGTTCCTTGACGAGCTAGCAAAAGATGAGTTTGTTGCAATCATGTTGTTTTTATATGCATCAAAGAGATGATACAAATCATCCTTCACTTTTTTTACCTTATCTTCATAATCACTTGGATATAGTTTCTTAAAGCAAAAGTTCAAAAAGTCCAACTTTGATGTTGGGTCAAGAATATTTCCAAATGCAAGAGTGGTTGAATATTCACTCCAATACTTGTCAAACTTCTCTTTCATCTTTATTGCCATATCTTTTATCACATCATCTTCACTATTTAAATTTACATTCAATTCCATCTCTATGAGTGCAACTTGCATGAAGTATAAGTTTGAGGTTGTGTAAGATGAACCCGAAATTAAGTTTGTGATATTATAAAATGGGGCCAAGAAAGCACACATCTTCTCTGCTCTTTCCCACTCTTCAATGCTTGGACAATGCCTATAGTTCTTATCATTATAGCTCAAGTTAATGAATGCACGTCGATATCTAATAGCACTTTCAAGCATCATATACGTTGCATTCCATCTAGTAGACACATCCAACCTCAAGAAACCACCTACAACATTACTTAGATGCACCTCTTCAACAGATTTTCTAAACTCCCTCAACCTCCCTTCCGAGGCCTTCACATACTTAACACTTTCTCTAATTTTATGTAAAGCATTCCCCGCCACCTTCAAACCATCTTGAACTATGAGATTCAAGATGTGCGCACAACAACGCACATGAAAATGTTTACCTTTACATAACAATGCATCTTGCAAATTTAGTCTTTCTTTCAAAATGGTTATCATACTATCATTGGAGGAGGCATTATCCAATGTCAGTGAAAATATCTTACTATCTATCCCCCAATCCTTAAGAGCACCAAGTACTTTTCCAGATAATTCCATCCCTGTATGAGCACTATCCAAATGACAAAATGAAAGCAATTTACTATTTAACTTCCAATCTTTATCAACATAATGAGCAGTGACAGTCATATAACCTTGTGTTGTTACAGCTGTCCATACATCAGAAGTTAGACAAATTCTACCGGGAATAGATGCTAACTCACTCTTTAGCTTTTCCTTTTCACTTAAAAATACAATCATGCAATCAGCTCTCGCAGTGTTTCTACTAATAGGTAAAAAATCAGGATTTAATATTTTGTTTGTAGCATTAATCCCATCATACTCCGCAAAACTAAATGGAAGATCGTGTCTAATAATGCTTCTAGAAAGCGAATCTCTATAAGCCGTACTATCAAATTTCCACCGCTTCAAAAATGTTGCATTATTATCCAGCAACATCCCCACATCATGAGTTGGGGGTTTAAAACATTTGTCAGTATGGCGATTTAAGTGAGTGGTGCCATCACCACATGAATACACAACCCCACATTTATTACATCTACATTCCCCCCCCCCCCCCCCATTAATTATACCAACCTTTGTAAAATATTTCCAAGCCTTTGATGTACCAGCCCTTTTTTTCGTAACACCATCTTCCTTAGTGTAACAGCCCGGCGACCAGCCACACAGATGCTGAAGCCCCGCTGCTCGTTACCAGCTTAATCACTACCCCCCTTGTAGTGTTTTTGCCTCCGTAGTGATTCGAACCATGCACCCTGGGGATAAATACATGTTCAATGCAATCACTACTACCAATTGAGCTAGTAGCCCAAAGCCCAAAGCCCGGTGGGCAAGCCCAGCCCGATCCATTTTTTAAATGGGCTAGTTGGGCTGGGCCAAAAAAGGCCCGAATATTTTTTAACGACTTTTTTAATGGCCCGGCCCGATCCAAATCCATGGGCTAATGGTCCGGCCCATTAGCCCGGCCCATTTTGACAGCTCTAGCCGCGGTAAAGATGATTTCCCGGCCACACATCTCAAAAACATAGACGGCTTCAATAGCCATCGTACCTGATGCCTGTCCTTTGGCCAGCACCAACTGTTATGTTTGAATCATTACGATATGGTTGCTTGTTGATATATGCTCCAACTATCCATGAGAAAAAGAAATTGAAGAACCACTCACCTCTCTAAAACCAAAGCCTTGGTTCCCAGATGTTATTTTTTCGATGATGTGTACTGAACAAACAAATCACTTCATAGCCTCATAAGGCAGTATGATGGTGTCAGTGCTTTTATTAGATCCATGGTGGAAGTACGTAAGCGTAACAAATTTATAAATGTAAGCGTCCTATATTTTTGTTTAATTTATTAATTCATCTATTGTTTCTAGTTTATTTTGGTTTATCATGTTTGATTTTGTCTAATCAATGACGCTGATCAAAAATGTCCGTCTCGCCGACCCGACGTCGCCAACACCATTATCTCGCTGTCAATCGTTATATCAATCACGGACGTCAAAATCGTGCAATTATATGTTTGCTGAGAGCGATCATAATACATGCATACTACTACAAAATGTTGAATAGACAGCGCACTTTAGACAGCGCTTATTTACAAAAGCGCTGTTAAAAAAACACGGAATCCCTTAGACAACGCTTATTGTGAAAAGTGTTGTCTAATGTACTACCATTTTATAGCGATTTTTTTGTAAATGCGCTTTTATAAGGTTTAAAAAAAATTGATTTTTTTTAAAATTTTTTTTCCACTTTAGACAACACTTTCTAAGAAAACGCTGTATAAGATCTATCATTAGACAGCGCTTTTAAATTAAAAAAATAATAATAATATTATTGAAATTAAAGATTAAGATGATTATTATATATAGATATAAATTTATTTATTTATGGGAACAAACGCTTGGCCAGTGCGCGTGCCTCTACGCACGAGCCGGATTAGTCGTCCACCTTTGGTGGGTCGGAACCGGTGCGAAAGCAAAAAAAAAAAAAAAATTTATTTATTTATACATGACATCGTTAAACACCAGAATTAGGGTTTATATCACTTTCCCTTTCTTAGCAGCTCGAACTCACGAAGCAGCAAGTTCGTTCCTTTCCTTCAGATCCAATTCGTTCGTTATCTCTGTATCTATATCTCTCTCGGTTTTGTTAACCTCTTTGTTCGATTCTTTGTGCAGCCATGTCTGACATCGTTCAAGAACCTATTGTAGTTGTTTCAGATCCCTCCCAGGTCAAAGTCAAACTCTTCAATCGCTGGAGCTTCGATGATGTTCAGGTTGATTTTTTATTTGTCATCAATTTCATGCGTTATTTGAAAAATTTGAGTTATCTCTTTGGGAACACGAAACCCTTGGCTCCAAAAGTATTAGAAAACAAACTCAAAACCCAGAATCTCAAAATCCACACATCACGTTTTCACTAACTCTCTGTTCTTCTCTAATCCCACTGCGAATCAGAAACCTTCGCACTTCTCACGATCTCTCAGCTTCTCTCCTAAATCGCAAGAACCACTACAAGAAAAATTGAATACAGCGACGGTCACCTAGTGGCACTTGAAATTGAACCGCCGCCGCTCCTCTTACTGCCGACGGTTATTGCGGCGATTCCAACCGCCGCCGCTCACAAGCAATTACCGACATGCAATCCGCGGCGTTTATGGGTGTATCCGCGGCGGTTCATTTTCCCTTTCTCTCTTATTCTCTGTCACGAACTCATTGATTCTGAAAACCGTTCAACTTCGATTCATCATCGTTCTCTCATTCAAAATCGTTCATCCCTCAAGGTTTCAGAACTGTTCATCCCTCAAGGTTCAGAATCGTTCAACTGAATTTCAGTTCAACTTCAGCTGTTCATAATCGTTCTCTCACAGCTTCGATTCAGCAAAGCTAGGACGAAATCTTTCTCAGCTTCTCAAGCTTCAATTCAGTTTCTCAGCAAAGCTTCGATTCATAACCTCTCAAGCTTCAATTTAGTTTTGTTCATCGTTCAATCCAGGTTCAGTTTATAATTTTATTAAATTTTTTAGTTATTTGTCCAATGTTCCCTATAAATTGGTAATTAGGTAATTGGAATTTAGTTTAGTAGCTTCTATTGTGCTTTCTGAACTTTAATCATTGATTTGTTGATTGGTTTATGTGGTTGTTATAGTATGGTTCATATGAAGCATGATAAGTATGGTTTATGTGAAGCATTATAAGCAATATAGCATAAAATATTTTCTAAGAGAGCAGAAACATATGAAATATTTCCTAAGAGAGCAAAACTTGGAGGAAGTTATACAGGTGAAGATTTTAGTGTCTTATCTATCTAACAATTTTGTGGAGCAGACAAAGACCACATACAATTTATGAACTTACAGTATACTTAATTACTATATCATGATTGCAGTCACAAACAATAATAAACCATGGTACTTAATTACTATATGTGCATTTTTATCAAAGTTTTTTCGTTTTTACTTATTTCATTTTAGCGAGTTTCTCTCTTATTTTCTTGGTGTAGCATGTCCAGCACTTTCAAAAGTTCCCCATGTGCTTGTTCTCCGGAGAGGGTGGCTTGCATTAAGGTTTGTTTCAGATCTACTTGCTTTGCTAGGTCAAATATATAAGATTTGTTAAATGAATGTTAACTTGCTGCTATGGTTGTTAGAGAAGCAAACCTAAAAATTGGATTTTGCACAAACCGCCATGGCCAATTTCATTTGGGACACACCATTCAAAGGCCATGTTTCTCATATATCCTCGAGGAGTAAGAATCATTGTACATACAGCAAACTTAATTTATGTAGATTGGAACAATAAAAGACAAGGTCTATAGATGCAAAATTTTCCATGGAAAGATCAAAATACAAATATTAATCTGCTATATTAATGATTCTGATTACAAATATTGATGCCATAATAATTGCGTTATCAATTTCTTTCATATGTAATCAATACTTATTTATAATTGAATTATGTACTTATTTATAGTTTGAATCACATGATCAATTCATTTTCTTTTACTATCCTCTCTCCACCACTTTTTTGCGCAATTTCTACGCTTACATAGATATGAGAGGGGAAGAGAGAAATCGGGAGAGCAAAAATGGCAGCGGTGAATTACCAGCGACGAAACAATCAACATGGTGTAGAGACGGTGGAACTTGTCCAAGGCAGTACTTAAGGTTAAAACTGTTGTGGCTGGCTATTGTTGCAGGGACTCTCAATTTTTAATACTATTTGAAAATCATGGTTAGAGGGGTATGGAAAATGTATAGGTGCTGAATGATTGTGAAAATATATGGTTGATATATGGTTCTATTGCAGGAATATATTTTTGATACAAGCACTGAGAGGTGAGCAGTCAAATAGCGATAGAAGACACACAATATTAGCATCCTTTCAGGTTGAGGCGGAAATAGTGCTTCGTTGCAACATCTGCATTCATGAATTGGAGATTGAAGCAATGATGATGGGAGAGCATTAAACTACGGAAATAATGGTATGCTGGGAATAGAAGAAATATGGTTGTATCATCAATCATGCTAAAGCACACTAAAAAAGATATCGGACTCCTATTATTCGAGGTTTTATTGTCTGATGGTTAAAGAGATTTCTCTAGTTCGAGCAATTATTTGATTTATCCATTTATTTATGTTTTGTAATGTTTAAGGTCTTGTGATGCAGGTGGTGATTGAGGACTCACTGCTCATGGATTAGTGTGCTCACTGTGATAGGGAAGTTAATGATTACTTAGGGTTAGGATTGCAATTTGCAAGGGGAGTTTGTCTCGCTTCGTCTCGAGAAAAAATCAGCGGCTGCAACAAATGCAAAGGTGAGTAAGATCAAGAAAATAAGGTATATACCTGAAGATATTGTATATGCTGATAGTGGCCTAAGTAACAATCTTATTTTTGCTTAATTTTCTGATAGTGGCTTAAGTGTTACTCTTAAATATATAGTTTAGTAAAAGTTAAACTTCATAGAACTGAAAAGAGTTATTGTGAACTTATGATGCAATTCAGAGGGGAGTGGACTGTTCTTCCCGAACATGATTAGCATTTGAGAATTTCAAGTATAAACAATTTTGGTAATCCAAAATTGAGTGGAATTATTTTGTTGTCTTTCGTCAAATGTTTTGTTATAATGATTTTTATAGTATGACCTTTAGCCAATACCAATGTCAGAAAACCACATTGAAAATTGGTATTATTCGAGAGATTTATCTCTAGTTCAAGCAATTAGTATTTGATTTATCCATTTATTGATGTTTTGTAATGTTTAAGGTCTCGTGATGCAGGCAGTGATTGAGAACTCGCTGCTCATGGATTAGTGCTCACTGTGCTAGGTAAGTTAGTGATTATAACATAGGGTTAGGATTGCAATTTGCAAGGGAAGTTCGTGTCGCTTTGTCTCGTCTTGATGGAGAAGAAACAGAATACTAGTAAATATCTCCGGCTGCATGAACAGGCTGCTATGCAGAGAATCACAGAGAAACAGAATAATGTAGTAGATAATAATGATATGTGGTGGTGATGGTATACTTCTTGTGCTGCCAATTACTTACTGTTGAATTAATCTAATGATCGAGATAATATTCTTGTCAGTTAGATTAGTGCATTGTTCGAAATTAGATTGGCATTGAAGTTTTCTATACAATGGCAAAAATAAAACCACTTTGAAAATTGTACATGTGCATTTTATGTTTGAAGGGGACTTTTTAGTTTATTGTTCATGAAGTAAAACACATTGCTATCAATGACATTAAGCATGGCATATATTGGCTCCATTATGTTATAGCAGCATTGATCTCAATCTTGCTAACTCGCATGTTTTGTTGCTTTGTAATGCAGAGAACAGCGAAATAAAACGAGATGGAGGGAGGGAGATGTTATGCGAGACATGAGAGGGGGGAAGAGATAAATCAGAAAAGGGAAAAAGGGTATTGATGGACTACCAGAGGCAAATCAACGACATGATTTTTCTTACACCGGCAATGACCAAACAACACAACATGGTGGAGAGATGGTGGAACCGAACACAACTATTGTAGAGGATGATGCTGCTGTTGACTGACCGGCTATTGTTTACTATTGATGAGATGTAGCAGGTGCAGATAGATTTATTAGACATAGATGCTTCATTGCATTTTTATCGCATTCTAACAGTCTTTTAGGATAAGATATATTTGTTTAAATGACATTTCTCTCCATTGGTAATGGTTTCTTGCCTTGTGTTGGCATGTTCATATAATTGTGGCTATAATTGCAAAGAAGATTGACAATGATTTAAGATCCTCCTGATGCTTAAAGGTATAACTAATATGTTTGTGTGCATCATTTATGTATTCTATTCAATCTCTTAGACAATGTAAAGTGCATAATTACATATATTATCACTATCCTCTTAGTTGAAGGTAAATTCATTTGGAACAAGGTCCCAATGCTGCTGCCATGATTCAGTACCTCATTTTCTTGCGAGCTCAGTTGATTCCCAAGATCGTCTTGGGTGAAGGTCAGATTCATAGGGGATGGGGCTGCAACCGCAATGGTGCTGTCATTATTCAAAAAGGGTGTTACTCAACTCAGGTTCAAAGTCAATGAAATTATTAAGGTGATAATTAACATTCATTTGTTTCATTTTCATTTTGGTTGCATGTTCTTCATATATTGATGAGTCATTATCGTCAAACAGAAGAACTACCGTTCGATTTGCAGAACTCAAGCAAAGAAGATATTGGCTTCCTTTAATGGTAACTTGTTTTTCTCTAAGCATTAGCTGCATAAATTAACATTGACAATCAGAGACTAATCAGCTTATACTAACTCCGAGTCATATATTCGATATATAGATTGGAATTGGACTTCTTGTTTTGCAACAGGTTTCTGGGATTAATGGTGTTCTTTTCTAGTCCAGTACTATCTTTCAAAATGCTGGTATGTTGTATTGATTTCTTATATATTCAAAAGTCATACAATGATTTATACAATGATCTTCTCAGAGAGTTATACAATGATTTGTTCAGACTTCTGCAAATCGTAGAACAGATGGCAATTGGAACTGTGAATATGCATTTGCAACGATGCAGCAGAAACATGACATATTTCTGATTAAATAGAGGGATTAAAACTGCACGTATTATAATAATTAAATAATTGTATCATTGTGTACATGCATCACTAATGCACTAAAATTTTTCACACCTTTGTTTTCATTGTGAGTATTAGAATCATGCACTAGGATATATCATATCTCATATATCAAAGTTTACACTATACTAACCATTTTTTTAACACTTTATCTTTAAGGAAAACAACTTCCTGAGGAAAACACTGGGAGTAGAATCTCCATCTATCAACACAAGTTTCAGTCCGTTCAAATTGCCACCATGCATAAGATCCCTTCAATATTGACATTTGAGATGATTGCAATCTCTGCCTTAAGTTTTGAAAGGCATATGCTACCTAGAATGTTAGCATCACCCTTTTCACTCAAAACCTTATTGATACTTGCACTAAATATTATTGGTGTGCTTAGTGTATCATTCTATGGTTTGGTTTTCTCAAAGTTATTTTCATTGTTTTCATTTTTTTGTAGAGTCTTCTTTGCAATCATTAGCATCCTGATTGCATGTGTGTGTGTGTGTACATAAAACATTTTGCCTATCCTATTAACTCTGAATATAGAGAGAGAAAAGGAGTTAAAGGTTAGGCAGTGTTAAATTGGATTCTTATTTTGGGTGTGCATACATTATGTAATAAACAGTTTTCTCTGGTTTGGTTTTGATGCACTGAATATTAGAGAGGCATACTCCTCCTTCGTAATTTGGATGTATTTAGTCGCATAGTAAGTAGATTTTTGTATGTGGTCTATACAACTCTAGAGGCATACTCTATAACATCGACACTTTTGATCAAAGACGTGTCCGGTGTCTAACACCGACACATGTGATTACATTCAATTATGAAACACAAACACGGACACCGGTAATTATTTGACAAAATTTCATATGCATGAAACAAAGAATAGGCTTAATTTAGCACCTCACCTTCTCATTAACTTTAGCCAAATATTCACAAATTCATGTTTTTTTCTTTCTTCAACACAAGTAAAAATAATTTTAGTCTATCGATCATTATGTAAAAATAGGATGCTTATTGATATTTTAGCTTTAAAACTAGACAAAAAATATGTCAAAACATCGCAGCTTCTTTACACCATAAACCAGAGCTAATTCAAAGAAGATAAATACATGCAACGCAAGGTTAAGGATAAGCAAAGGTAACAAAATATGTCATTCAAATAAATTAACAAAATAAAATTTGCAATTGTTGATTTAAAGTTGTTCTTTACTTTAATTCCAAAATACAAAAGTAACCAAATTTTCAATAAAATTTAGGAAGAAAGATATGTCTCATCTCTCCAATCACTTGTTGAATCTCAATATGTCGGGAAGATTCTTCTTCTTCATTGTCATCTTGTTCTTGTATCTCGTTGAATGAGTCTTCAACTATTTCTACCTCTTCATCTTCCATCCGCAACTCCAATGAGTCTTCAACTATTTCTACCTCTTCATCTTCCATCCGCAACTCCAATGAGTCTTCTACTATATTGTCAAATGAGTCGTCAAGTATTTCTCCCTCTTCACCTTCCATCAGCATCTCCAACGAGTCTTCTACTCTTTCTTCCTTTTGAACATTAATTGATACTCTTGATGAAACTTCCTCTTCACTGTCATATTGTTCTTGTATCTTGTCAAACGAATCTTCAACTATTTCTCCCTCTTCACCTCTCATCAACAGTTCCAACGGGTTTTCCACTCTTTCTTCCTTTTGAACGTTAATGGATACTCTTGATGAAACTTCTTCTTCGTTGTCGTGTTGTTCTTGTATCTTGTCATATGAGTCTTCAACTATTTCTCCCTCTTCACCTCTCATCAATAGTTTCAATGAGTCTTTCACTCTTTCTTCCTTTTGAACATTCATGGAGTCTTTCATTTTATTTTTCTCCAAAATCTGTTCTTTTACTTTGCACTTGAAAATTTTAACAATTACTACTCATCTTATTTATAGATTTTTAGTTCTTCATATAACCTTTATTATATGTAACAAACTTTCAATATAACAAGAAACAAACTTTTTTTTTTCTAAAAAAAAAAAATTGTATAAAAAAACAAACTTTTAGTTTTTAAAATATACTCATATCATTCATTAACTAGTCTACTTCTATCTAATCTAATATCTTAATCCTATATAGGGAATTCAGAGACCTTGTGCGGAGACAACTACGGGGTCGTACTAGAAATACTACTGCGATTGATAACAAGGTTCATAGAGAGTTTGCTAGTTGGTTCACCAATCGTGTGAGTAAAAAATTAATGTGATGTCTTCTTGGTTATTTTTACTCGTAAACATTTCATTAACACTATACCTTTTTTTTCTTATAGATTACTAACAGTTGGAGCATACCTATTCACTTAAAGCCAAGGGACTTGTATGACATGGGTCAAGAAGTCAATGAGATTACAACATCTAATGAGTCTTACCCCTCGCGAAACTTGGAACAATTATTTTCAGATGATGCTTTACCTATACACTTGGCAAGAGACGCTACAGACGATGATCCTACGAATCCGACCATAAATGAAAATGTTGATAATGATGACATGGTTTTGTAATTATTTTTTTAAGATACAGGGTTTTCTAATTTAATTGACAAAATTATGTTTTCTTTTAAATGTTGTCAACTTTGATATTTAATTTTGATATTATACGAAAGTAGAAAATTTATACTCCCTCCGTTCTTTTTTAATCGTCGTTTTAGATTAGTAACACAAAATTAAGAAAGTGTATTTTTACATATTATCTTCCTATTATACCCTAATTTTAATCCACCAATAAATTTCAATTTTTTTGCATACACGTTCATTTTTCAATAAATTTAATATATTATGTACAACAAAAAAAAGCCTAAACTGTATTTTTGGTCCCTTACGTTTATTTTAGGTTTGAATCAAGTCCCTTACGTTTGAAAAAATAATTGCATTTTTTAGTAATTATTTTTTTCAAATATAGTGTTAATTAGTTTTTTTGGAAAAAAAAAAAGAGTAATTGACAATTGGGTATAATCGACAAAATAGAAACAATAAAAAGATTATACATGAATCTATCCATTAGAAAAAACAATAAAAAACTTAATAAAATAAGTATGCATAGTAAAAAAAAAACGCATAAAATTAAAATAAATAAGAGAATATGCTAAACCTTCCTCCGCCCTTTGTATTTTAGAAACTCAGAAGTCGCGTATCTGAGAAACTCAGAAACATTACCCTAAGCTCCCGTCCGCCTTCGTGTGCCTCCCTCCGCCTTCGTGAGCCTCCCTCCGCCTTCGCCAGCCTCCGTCTGCATGGTTCATAGCTCGTAAGTTACTTTTCTCTATTGTTGTCGGTAGTTTTTGATCTGTTACTATGGAAGGGCTGCTGTTCGGTTGGAGTTTTTCTTTGTCCTGCGATTTTGGTACTGTTAATTTTGTCCTGCGTTTGTTGTGAATTAAGCCGAAAAAAAAAAGATTGTCATATTCCGAGACTGTCACAGGTTATTGTTTGAATTGTGTGAATCAAAATCTGAATCAATTCATGATACCAATTGATACCAATTTTAATATTTATATTTGGATATTAGGGATTAAGGTCCGGTAATACCCTAATTCGATACCAGGAGTAGCAAGAATAAGAATACCACTCGTTGATATTGAATTGACAGTACAGAGAGAGAGTAATATGAAGAAGAGAAATTGTTGATTAAATTTGTTATTTCATTCCATATGGCCACCATGACTTAATAAGAGGCAAGTTGGATACAAAACAGACACGTCATGCCTCTAGAAACAAAAAGATAAAATTTATAAAATGCCAAAATAAGCAAAAGAACAAAACTTATTTACTAATAGGTAAATTCTATCACAATTGAATTGTGTCATATTCCGGGGGATTGCTTTGGTAGATAACGCCTATGCTGCCCTTGGTTGTGTAAGCAGGTTGCGCTACATTATGTGGTGGCTTGTTTTATTGTACTGTTTCTTGTCCAGGCTTGGTATTTCTTGTGCTTGTTGGTGGCTTAATATATATTTGCTATTTCAAAATAAAAATAAAAATATGAATCTTTTCTTTATTTGGTAAAGTTGTTTTCGTTTAGTTCGTTGTCATCATATATTTGGTAACGTGTTTTTCATTCTCGTCCTCTTTAAGTATCTTTCAAGTTCCGATCGTGATGGTTAGGACTTAGGATTGTTACATATAAATATTAGTTGTCATCATATAATGAAAGAGAAAGAGGATTGATTTTCAACACAGGCAGTGAAAGAGAATATATTAGTTATAAAGAATAGCAATAGTTAATTCAAAGAAGATAAATACATCTTCTGAAAAGATAAATAGCGTCGGTGCAGGAGCACTGTGTTGTAGAGGATTAGTTTCTAGGCTCATCTTTTTGTTGTTTAGTTTCTAGCTTTGATAATAATAATCGTTGTATGAATATTATTTAAATTTGTGACATTAAAAAAGCTTTCAGAACCGTACCAAGGGCTATCCTCCTTTACTTCACACTTTTGAAGTTTGTGATCTATTTTAAGTTAACATCTTTTGTATTGCTATGTTTAACGGTTGTCAAATATTTTGTTGATTAATGTTCCTTGTTATGTATTTTCAGGTATGGCGCCAAAAAGAAGAAGATTTGAGCCTACACCGGTTGCGGACCATCCCAGCCATAGTGCTCCTGCACCGACGAATGAGCCTACACCAGCTATGATCCATCATGTACCTCCCCAGCCCGAAGCTAGACTTTCAATCAACGATCCAGCGAACAAGTCAAGGAAAATTTCACAAAAATATTGGACGGTTGAAGTAAGAGGTACGTAGTTTACTTGATTATTATGCATGCTCCTGTTATTGGACCAAACATCGAGTGCATACCACAACACTAGATGTTTCATATTAATTGTGCTAATGATTTCCATATCTGAGTTGTGGAAAAAAGAAAGACTCATATTAATTATTAGCAAATAAGTGCTTTTCTGTTCTGTCTTCTCTTTTTGGCTGTAATTTATATTTGCCTCAAATTCATAGTCAAACCCTACTCAGGTTGTTATTCAATTATGGATTCTGGATTTAGATTATTCTAATGTGGTTAGAAGTATAAGAACCATTTATATATTAGTTAAGTGAATCTAGTACTACTGTATTGCACTAATAGAAAACATAGTTTTTGCCCAAAAAACAATTAAGAGAATCTAGATCCAACAAGCTCATGTTATTATTACTATTATTATATATGTATGTATATTATTGAAGTTGTACTGGAATTTTATATATATATTAACATTAAGGTTTTCAGGTTGTTGGACGTGGATGTATATAACTGTTAGACATCGTCATATTTTGATCTGTCTTTCAATAACATATCAAATTATTTTAAATTTATGAGTGCCTTTTTTATGAGTAGCCGTGCCTTTTTTATGAGTGTTGGGACCCAGGAGACTGCTTTTTACGGTAGAGGCTGCTATGGTTTTCTGTTATGGGTCTGTGTAGTGTTGGAGCTGATCATGTTGGTTTCGTTTTGGTTAGGGGGGACCTGTTTGTTGTATTTATTTTATGTAACAGGGGCTGTTTCAAGTGTATTGGGGTGGGAGTATTTTGATTTTTTTTACTTATACTCTCTGCTGTTTCCCTTGTATGTTTCTTTGTTCCTTGCCTTTCCTAAACTTCTTGTGAAGGATTGAGCTGTAATAAATGTTTGCTTGTTCAAAAAAAAAAATAATTATTTTAAATTTATGTAAAAGTTTATAGATATATGATCAATAGGATATAAACTTTTTCAATCCAACCGTCATTTTTGTAAAATATGAATCGGGTTAAACGCTATCCAAATGACAAAATACAGAGACAAGAACAACATGTAAATGCAATTAGTATATGTTAATATGCATATTGTTGGTCTTTGAAGTGATGCAGTGTTGTGGTATGAAACCCTTTGCTAACAGGTTCATAATCAAATATTTATTTTCATGTACAATTGTCGATTTGCCAATGTGCATGTACAATTGTCGATTTGCCAATTGTCTCTATATGACCTGGTGTTTTGATGGATTTATATTCTGCAGATGCTAGAGGCGTGGTTAAAGTAGTTCGTCTGAGATCTCAAGATGTATTTAGCCTTCCTCCAGGGCAAAAGATACTAATGGAATGGAGCAGAGACGATCAACCAGTTGGAGAGGCTGCTGGCCTTTTAGGGGGTTATCTTGGAAGTGTTGGGTCAAATTTCAACATGTTCCCTATAGACAAACCGAGGTGGCCCAAAGTATCATTTGAACTTAAAAAGGAGGTCTATAAGAACAGTATACAGGTATATTTAACCTTCATTATTGAATGCATTTAATAAGGGACTTTTGTCTATAATTCACTTTGTGTACTCCACGTGTCCGCTAAATAGGGTGGAAATTTTGTACTTATAACATTGTTCACAAACAGGTAGATTCATTTTGTTTTATTGGTAGATCATGTAAAGATTCATCAATTTTAGGTTCTTAATTTTGTAACTCTAGAACAGGTGCAACTAGAAAGTTTGTTGAATTATGATATAGAAACCAATATGATCATAAGTAGCTGAGGTAAAATCCGGATTTTTTTACTTAACCTATGGCCGAACTGCGGATTACTTAGGACCATTTATCTTGAGAACCGGAGAGATAAGACTAAAACTTATTTTGTGCTCTTGAGAAGAGAGAAGAGGGGGATTAGAATGAAGAGATAAGCTGAGGTGCAATTAAAGGTAACAAAATTGTATCCTGTAGTTGGGGTTATAAACATGAATTTCATTTGAAAGTCTTTGGTTTTTCATTTAAGTGGTGCATTCTCACCACCAAATTTGGCTATAGTGTCAAAAAATGAAACATCGTGTGCATTACTTGTAAAGTCGAAAACTTTTTATGCTTGTTAAAGAGGATAACAATATTTGAAGTTTGTTTTCAATCTTCAGTTTTTTATGATGAACTAGTTTTAAAGTATATACGCCTCTGTTTTTTGTGTGTGTTGTTTTTGGTTACAATGCAACTTTATCTCATATGTGATAAGTTTACTTATTTGGTTTTGAAGACAAAATTTGATGTCTATGATGGCATCCACAGACACTATATACTTGGTAAGATTGGAAAGAGGTGGAGAGACAATCGTAGTGATGCATTTAATAGCTGTTATGATCCATCACTAAGTTGGGAGGTAAATGTTAAAAGACATCCAAAAGGAATTGATGAGGACAAATGGGCTGCTTTTTTGACCCATAGATTGAAGCCTGAGGAGCAGGTAAAAATATATAGATTAAGGAAAATGTCAAGTATCACACAACATTTATTATATAATATTTATACTACTTAACAATTTTTTTCATCGTTGGTAAAATTATTAGGAGAAAGCTGCTAAAAATGCTGCTAATCGTGCAAAGCAAACGATTCCGCACACTCTTGGGACAATGACTTCGTCTCGATTCAGGCATCGATTGGTAAATTAACTTATGCTTTCAAAAATTCATTCAAAATTAAATGATAATTTCTTTATTTTTCACTTACTTGAGTAGCAATTTTAGGAATCGGATGACGGCCGCGAATATACAAGAGGTGACATGTATGGCCCCTCACACAAGAGAAACGATGGATCATTTGTAAATGCGGAAGCACAGAAAAAGAGTG
This sequence comes from Trifolium repens, assembly GCA_030408175.1. Lineage (NCBI taxonomy): Eukaryota > Viridiplantae > Streptophyta > Magnoliopsida > Fabales > Fabaceae > Trifolium > Trifolium repens. Next base: position 29,546,357 of record CP125845.1, on the reverse strand, counting down.
TAAGCATTTTTCCATCTTAGACAACTACGTAGACTAATATTTGCTTCACTTTCCACTTATAGTTCTTCCAATATTTCTATATGTATTTACGTTGTATAGAAGCGAACATTAAGTTAAACTTATCAATTACTATATGACAAGGTGTTACTATGTTAATATAATATTTCTGTGTATTATACAGGAGGAGTTGGAAACACATCGTCAAGCAAATTCTTCTGTGAGTGATGATGCATTCATTACTGTTTTTGGAAAAGAACATGCAGGACATGTTCGAGGCATGGGGCATGGTGTTGTCCCATCTAAATACTTTGGAAGGTCATCAGGAACTACAACATCAACCAGTGGTCGTAACGATGTTACGAGAGAAGAGTTAGATGCAAGTAATGCCAAAATTAAATCTTTGGAGGAACAAGTTGCCTTTTTGACGCAACAATTTGCTCTACAATCTAGAGGCAGTCAGGTAATCAATTCAAAACATAATGCCATAAAAAAAACTAGTATATAATAATTATGACTATGCATGGTCTTGTGGGATTCAAATATGAATCAAACATTACATAGTACAACTTTTGGAATTGGGCTATTGATACTTGTTTGTCTTGTTGTTCGTTCATGTTTCAATTTCTTCTAATAAAGTTTACATTACTTGAGATTTCCTCTCAATGGTCACAGGTAAAGTACAATTGATGATAATATCTTTTGTAATACTAATTTTTTTATGGGTTTAAATTTCAGGCTTCAGACATGGACGCTCATACAAGAGGATGACCTTCTTTTCCAGCTAGTCATGAAACACTAGATTAGGTTTTAATGATTTATCAATTGGTACTTTGATATCTTTTGAAGTAGGGTGGTTATTGATATTTTTTTGAAGGGTGATTATTTGGTATTTGAAGTGCTTATGGAAACATTAATATTTTGAAATACATGAGATTATATGAAATTTCTTATTATGTTAAATTATTATTTTGTGTTGATGTATGTTTACAATTTTCTTTTTTTGACTTATATTTTGTTAGAATCCAAAAATAAAATGCAAAGATCAATTTTATATATCCTTACATTATGAAAATGCAATGCATGAAAAAAATGTCGGAAACCAACAAAAAATTTCAAAAAGCATTTAAATTAAATGTGGGAAAAAAAAGAATTTTAAAAAAATAGTGGAAAACAAAAAAAAGGAGATTTGAAAAAACTTGCAAGAAAGCAAAAAAAAATTGCGGGAAAAAAGTGTTTTAAAAAAAATGCGGGAAAAAAAGAGCATTTAAAAAATTGTGGGAAACAAAAGAAAAAGTTAAAAAAATATGGTGGGAAAGAAAAAAAAGTTGTTCAAAAAATTGTGGGAAAAAAAAACGTTTCAGAAAAAAAAAGTCCATAGCGACGGTTTAAACCGTCGCAATTAAAAAAGAAAAGTTTTAAAAAATGGCGGGAAAGAAATAAAAATTTCAAAAATTTGTGGGAAAAAAAAAGTTCCAGAAAAAAAAGGTTCATAGCGGCGGTTCAAACCGTCGCAATATACCCCAAAAAATGTTCAACCTAGTAGCTAATAGCGGCGGTTTTGAACCGCCGCAAAATGTAACCGAACCGACGCTAACGGCCTAGCGGCGGTTGTTCCGACGGTTCACTTGAACTGCCGCCGAATGACCTAGCGACGCCGCATTTAGCGACGCTTACCAACCGCCGCATATGGCATTTAGCGGCGGTTCAAACCGCCGCTAAATGCCTTTCAGAACCGCCGCCGCTGGCAGAAAATCATGTAGTGAACCCTAATCATGTTCGATCTTCGTTCCATCTGTTTCCATTTTAGAGCTTCGTTTGAGAATAGTTTTATGAGTTTTTTTACAATCGATCTTCATTCGCAGAGTATCTTCACCGCGCTTTTTGCGAGGTTAACTCAGATCAAAGTTCAGTTAGGTAGATTCCTTGACATATATCTAATTTCATTCTCGTTTCTTGTTAGAGTTCGGATTTCTGTCACAGATTCATGTGTTAAAAATGTATACAAAAGTTAATTGATTAGATTTTAGAGAAAAATTTGAAAACAACTATTTGAATTTACATATTTGCTTGGTTGAGTTATGTAGCTATTTTGGATTATTGATTAATTTAGAGAATATATGTTAATGACAATCCATTGTATATTGTATATGTGGTGTTTGTTAGAATGTCGTTAAGAATTAAGAATAATATGAAATTAAATGTATTGGTTATATACTTATATTAGTAAAGAGAAAAATCATTATCATTATATGCTTTGTTTGTGAATGTAGTTGCAGGTTTGTGTGTGTCTCTAGTTAGCTAATTAAAGTGACATTGTTGTGACATATTTGTATAATTACACTCTTTGTGTAAATTCATTAAAGTGAATGATTTACTATTTAAGATTATCAACTTAAGTGATTTAGTGATTTTGACAGGCATAGACAGAGACATCACCTATACCAAGAGCACTAGTTTCAATTATTTTAAGGCATCCAAGGCTTAAATTATTTTAAGAAGAGCTTGTGTGTGAATCAGGTTCTTTCAATGTGATACATGTGCTTTCAAGCCACATTAATTTCATAGTAATCTGATTGAACAACTTTGGGCAAAGCCAATAATTGTTAGAAGGCTTAAGCTTAACATATCTTATACTACATACATACTATAATTTGGGCATACACTCATCTATCTCTATTGTGGTTTAATATTTTAGGTAGAAGCCTTTGGAAAATCTCAGATACATGATCATAGACAAAATAGTTGAAGGTTGTCTACGCAAGTACATTGAGGATTTTGTAGTTATGGACCAAAAGTTTGTCATGAATGATACTATGAAAGTGAAGGTATGTGAGGTTTCTCTTATTCTCTTAATAGAATTGGATTTTATTTTATGGTGCTGAGTTTTATACATATGTTGGTCTTATTTTAGGCTTTGTATTTTGAATTTTAAAAGTTGTTACAGTAGCTGGATTTGGACTGAAAATTTGTTTAAGTTTTGTTTGTATAACCTCTCCAAAAAAGTCTCACAAGTGCTTATGACAGTAGATAAACTCAAATAAGCTAATTCAAATAGGCTCTTATTATAGTCACTTTTAGTACGTTGTTGGCATGTTTATTCTGTTCCTCCCATTTGGTTAGATTATTGGACTGGATAGTTAGTTTTCAAATATGAACATAATTTGTATGATTCTGTCCTTTTTGTAGATAAGGAGAGTGCAGAAAGCAGTCTTGTTTTACTTGATGCAAGGAATCTTAATGGAACAATGATTGGGAAATTTCATTCACCGATTGTTGAAACTTTGGTTCACTGCTAGTATTCTTAGTTAATATGATTTAGTAAATATGTTATTAGGGATTGAGGAGTAGTATTTTCCATGACACTATCATTTTAATACTTGAGTAACCGATAATAACATATGGTGTGTAATTTCACTTGCTGGTTACAAGTAATTTCACTATCATTTTATTCTTTTATTCCTTGAGGTTAGAATTAGACTAATTGACAATAACAATGTATAAGGTATGATTACTTTTGCTAACATCAAGGTGGTTTGTAGCTAAGGGTGATTATAACACTTAAGCGTGCATTTCAAATTGGTTTTCTTACACTACTTTTTTTTTTTTTTTATGTTTCAGAATATTGAGAGAGCAATTGTAGATTCTGGTCTAATCTACTCATTCAAATTTTGAAGAGGCATTAATTCTGTTTTTAGAGGAACAATAGTATCATGCACTTTTGGCAACAAAAAAGAAAGAGCCTCATGTAATTTAGATATATATGTAGCTTGAGCTTGTATTAGAGATAATTTAGAATACATTGTAAAATTTTGAATATGTACTAGTTCTAAAGTCTTGGAGATAATTGAATGTGTCTTTGAATTTATTACAAAATTGTAAATAATATTTTGCTTGAATGTGTCTTTGAATATTATTACAAAATTGTAAATAATTTTTTGCAAAGATTGTGTAATTTTTAGTAGTAAAATGAAATTAAAAAAATGTAGAATAAAATAAGGAAAAATAAAAATGGCTTGTATTCCAAAAAAAAGGCCTAAGGCAGCGCTTATAAATAAAGTGTTGTTTAAAGATAATAAAAGACAGGGCTTACAAATAAAAAGTGCTATCTAAAGATAATTAAAGACATCGATTTTAATCAAAAAGCGCTGTTTAAAGATGACCTTAGATAGTGTTTTTAATTAAAAGTGCTGTTTAAAGATTACATTAGACAGCGCTTTTAATCAAAAAGCGTCATATAAAGATGACATTAGACAATGTTTTTAAGCAAAAGTGATGTCTAAAGAAGATATTAGACAGCGCTTTTACTTTGATTATCAAGCGCTGTCTATACTTTTAACAGCGTCAGAATAGATAGCGCTTATAGAGCGCTGTCTAAGGCCAACAACAATATTGAGAGTAAAGGATTTTCATGACCTTACTATTTTGTGAAAACGTGAAACGCAGGTACCACACTATCTTTCTTCCTATTGTGCAAAATAGTATTGTTTGTGTGAGACTCCCAACTTGCTGCACCAAAGCCCGATTAAAAATGCATGTTTCGTGGGTTAAACCGCGTTGGTCCTTAATTATGTTTCGCATTATATTCTTGGAATGGAAGAGGATTATAGAGACCCTTTGGAATGAATTAATCCTATGCAACAAATGCGATTCAATCTCATGCAATATACTGGGGAAGTTTATGAACACCAAAGAATAGTGTTTATGTGTCTATGCAACAGATAAATTAATGTATAATAATATAAGAGATCGGATCAATCAATAGATATTAAAGGGGATTTAATTGAGTTTTTATATAATATTAGAAAGGCCTACTTGCGCATAAAATGCTTTGGATGCAAAATTGGGATACCATTAATCAAATTGGGATACACCAGGAGTAGAAAGGCAAGTTTTAAGTTAGTCATGAGTTCAGCACTCGTGGATTGTGATATCATTCATCATTCATTGATATATTGAGAGAAGAAGAATTTGCTGCATCATGATATAATTAATTACATTAGGTTGAGATATATCAGTCATCACCACTTTACAAACAGAGGCATTAGCTAGCTGGAAAATTATTCATAACAGAGTTGTTAATTATATGGAAATTGCTAGAAGTAATTTTAAAACAATATATGCTAAAATTGTGTGATAGATAGGGGAATTAGAGGTGTATCTGTTGGCTGTATTCTTTGCTAGACACGCCATTAGTACTATTTTGATTTCGACTCGGCATTTGTTAGCACATTGTTGTTACGGCTTTATCTCAATCATATAGTCCATAATGGTCATAACTAGTTATTAAACCGCTACCTTTTATCAACATTACTACTACTTATAGTTTCCCCTCAAATTATTGTTGTGATTATAATTATTATTTTATAAATAGTGTGTTGCCTATAAAGTGGAATGGCTTAGCGCCAGGAAGTACATATGTCATCAGTATGTATATGAGCAATCAGTCACACACTGTATATAAGCTATTTAACCCACTTTTGTAGAAAATATAGTTACAGGTGTTATTCGCTCATCAAAAGGATTCACCAGTACATATGTTTTAAGAGACACCTCACGTTGATAAACCACTACAACATAGTCATGAAAAGCGAAACATATAGATAAAGTGGCTGATTATTCAAGCGCCAAGTTCTACATTTTGGAAGCTCCAAGATGAATGAGGAAGACAATGAACAAAAGTTGAAATGCTTGTGATTGACGGAGGAAAAAAAACAAAAGGTTGAAACAGCATGGCGTTATCCGTAAATCTTACGAGTAGGAAACGTCAGAAATAGAAACGGCGATATCCGTAAATCTTACGAGTTGGATACGACGGAAACGAGTTGAAATTCCAAGGCGTTACCCGTGAATCTTACGAGTAGGGAACGTCTAAAAAAGACACGGCGCTATCCTTAAATCTTACGAGTTGGATACGACGGAAAAGAGTTGAAATTCCAAGGCGTTACCCGTGAATCTTACGAGTAGGGAACGTCTAAAAAAGACACGGCGCTATCCTTAAATCTTACGAGTTGGATACGACGGAAACGAGTTGAAATTCCAAGGCGTTACCCGTGAGTTGGATACGACGGAAACGAGTTGAAATTCCAAGGCGTTACCCGTGAATCTTACGAGTAGGGAACGTCTAAAAAAAACACGGCGCTATCCTTAAATCTTACGAGTTGGATACGACGGAAACGAGTTGAAATTCCAAGGCGTTACCCGTGAATCTTACGAGTAGGGAACGTCTAAAAAAGACACGGCGCTATCCTTAAAATCTTACGAGTTGGATACGACGGAAACGAGTTGAAACACTCTGCCTCCTCGCTTTTATGCTTGTGATTGACAAAAAATTAAAAATCAGGTTGAAATCCCTAGGCGTTACCCTTTAAACTTTTTAGTGGGGGACGTCCAGAATATTAAAAATCAGGTTGAAATCCCTAGGCGTTACCCTTTAAACTTTTCAGTGGGGGGCGTCCAGAATACTAAAGCATGGTTGAAAATCCAAAACGTTACCCATAAAACTTACGAGTCGGGAACGGAGAAAATACAAAAAGAAAAGCGTATCAAAGCACCAGGGCGCAACCTATCAAAGGGGTGACGCCCAAAGCAAACGTTATAAAGGAAGAATAAAGGTAACTTTAGCATATGTTATTATATTCAGTTATTTCATCATTAAAAAAAAACAGGCAGAAGCATCACTCAGACGATCATTCAAAATAAAGATTGAAAGACAACGAAAGCAACAACAAAGTTATGCAAAATCTGATTTCATTCATTGAGGATAGGATACAAATTCAAAGAAAACTACATCAAATTCGCATACAAATTCAAAGAAAACTGCATCAAATTTGAATACAAATTCAAAGAAAACAACATTGAAATCAAGATACAAGATTCAAAGAAAAAAGAAGTTGGTCCAACGGTGTTAAGTCGCCTATGGTCACTCTGAAAAAGAAAAGAAAACGCCACCACATCGCCACATTATTTTCTCTAGGGTGAGTCCGCCCACCATCTTTTCTATGGCACCAATATTTTAGCATAACCCAAGTGATATCATTCTGACTCGCCTTGTCCTTCAAGATTGTCAAAAACACCGAAGGGAAACAAAAAATTAATATACAGCAAGAAGACAGAAGTACAAGCCAACAAAAGAGGGGGCGATGCAGAGCAAGACCACATCGCCAATGATCGCCGAAGAGATGACGCCAAAAGAGGCAAGCACGCCCAAGGCGAGGCGAGATGAGATTTCTAAGCACGGAGCAAAAGAATCTGTGACTCAACTACAAAGAAAAGAAAAGTTAACGCAAAAATGAATGGAAATCAACGCTGCAAACGTGATTATCTATAGAAGTTGTTATGCAATAAAGACGAAGTAGGGGACGATTATTTCCCCACGTCCTACCACTATCACCACTTCGCCTCTTTGAGCCTCATGCTTGGGGGGCTGTGGACTGGACTAATGCCCAAAAATAAATAGCATAGGCCCAATAGGAAGATGGCCCAATTCCAACCCATTCAATTGAAAAGGGAAACTTGGCGGGAAAGACACCTCAAGGCGCCGTGGTACAGGGGCGACGCCCTCACCACGAAAACAACTGCTGGATCCAAGACTCTGTATAGATTTACGACGTGGGAGAGAATAACCACCCACTATCTCCACAATGGCATGGTGGAGGAGGAGTTAACCACCCACTCCCACCATGATAGCACCACAAAAAATCTCCATAAAAAGTCTATAAATAGGAATTCATTTTTTCATTGTAGAGATCACATTTTTCTTGTATACAAAAGTTACTCATATGATCTATTGAATCAACACAATTATCACCCCCCTTTAATGTTCACCAGAACAGATACATTATACATGTGTATGATGGATAAAATGTTAATGGCATGTTGTGATTAATTAAGTGGAGCTTACTTGATGCATTTAATTTATAATCGTTGATCGTATGATATGATTGTTTGATGTTGGACTGGGGCAAGGCCCAAAAATAAATAGCATAGGCTCAACAGCAAGATGGCCCAATTATTCAACCCATGGAATTCAAGAAATAACTTGGCGGCAAAGGTACTCAGCGGCGAGATTGCATGGGGGAGGCACCCTCGCCCTAGGTGTAACCGTATTCATATAAACTTCTCCAACAAGTCAACACGTGGAGAGGGATAACCACCCCATACCTCTATGATTATCACTAAAACAGGAAGAAACCGCCGTCATCACCGTGTATGAGGCGGAGGAGAGGGAAGAAACCGCCACGATCATGGGGTTCCCATGATCGTAGAATCCCATAACCGTTACCTAGTGAAATCTATAAATAGGAGAGCATATTTCATTGTAAATGGATCGGATCATATTTTCTAATATACAGAAATGCTGCACAATTGTGGAGAATTATTTATCTCTTAGATACGGTCCAATCATTTGTCACCCCCTTTTATTTGTTCACCAGAACAGCTTCCTCGTACACAATGGCTGTTTTCTTTCTCTTGCTTTGTTGTTCTGTTTGCTTTGTTTTTCATGCGAGCTCTTGTTTTTCTGTTCTGGTTGTTTCTTTTGCATGGTCCTTTATTTCTTTTTGTTCTGGTCCTTTTGTTGGTTTCTTCGAGGTGGTGGTGGTCGTCCTTTGTCTCCGGCTAGATCTCATCGCACCACACCGTCTTGTTTATGTTCGTCTATTTTTCGGTTGTTTGTTCTTCGTTGTCTGCAGTTTTATTCGCTTTTGGTTTTATGTTACTGTGTTTTGGTTTTTGTGTGTCTCCGTTGATTTTTATCCTGTGTTTTTATTTTTATTTTTATTTTTGTGCTTATGTTTGGCTCACAGTGGAGGTGGTGAGTTGTTGTGGTGTGGGTGTTGTTGAGGTGGTCACAATGGTGGCAGTTTGGGGGATATTGGTTGTGGTGGTGGTTGGAGGTGATGAAGTGGTAACGACGCAGATCTAGAGGTTTGGTGTGGTATGGCTGTTAATTTGCAAGGGGAACATCGCTCATGTGGTGGTGACTGAGAAGCTTGTTGATTTTTTAGACAAGCTTGTGCACAAGCGTGCTACATGGTTTGAAGATGAGAAGCATCTTTGTATAGCATAGATGTAGGTGTATAGCATATATGTAGGTGATAACAGTTGCTTATGTGCCCTCCGTAAGTAATTGTAGCATCTAATATTCTAGTGTTTATGACTAGGGGTAGTGGTAATGGTGGTTGGAGGTGATGAGGTGGTGGTGGGCTGTTGGTGTTATGGTGATGAGGTGCTGAGATGCCGATGTGGGCTGTTGGATATGGCGCTGCAGGTTTCTAGTGTTGACTGTTAGTTCTCTTTCTACCGGCGTCCACTAATTTTCGACTTATGGAGCTGGTTTTTGGATTCTGATGGGCCGGGTAATTTTGATTCGAGTCCAGAAGTTAGTGTCTAATAGCGTCTCTAGGGTTGGTTGGTGTCATCTCTGTTGGTCATTGGTGAATTTCAATTGATGTAATGTAAGGGATGGAGTGGGGTGTTTTTCCAAAAGCGCCTGAAAAGGCAGTATATTTTTTTTTCTTTTCAACTAACACTCAGAGTGCGCATAGAATATTTTAAATGAGCCGGCATTCAAATATACAAAAGAACTCATTACCATAAGGTGCTTCGACAAGCAAAGTGTATTCCTGAATAATTACAATCCAAGTCTAAGTATTCAAAACAAGTTAGAAACCCTATGCTAACCAAAAAGCACGGTGCACAAAACACACCGGCGCATAGTCTAACTATACTCAGCTTCAACACGAGCTCACTATGGCCTAGAACTGCCACCGTCGTCACCACGACCTAACCCATCATCTGGGTGGGATGAGCCCGCAAATGAAAGAAAGGGTCACCACAAAATAAAAGGTATATATATATATATAACCGGTGCGAGAGAGTATACAAATACCAAACATACAAATACCAACAGAGAAAGCTCTATAAACACATAGACAATCTCCCACCAACGGGTACATATAAGCAATGCACACATAGCCTATAATGCAACCTCTACAATGAGCGTGGTACTAACCAAAGTTACCACATGCATGAATTCCGGAACTGTAGGTCCAACCCCTACTAAAACACCAACGAAAACACAAGGTTAAGGTGGATCCACTCCCGCAATCACACCTCATGGTCCACTCCCGCAACCATGTATCGAACTCAACAAAATCACAAAGGATTAAGGTGGATCCACTCCCGCAATCACACCCCATGGTCCACTCCCGCAACCATGTATTGAACTCAATAAAACCCTATAAGAATCAGGTGGGTCCACTCCCGCCACTACGCACTAACAATGCATGAGCATACGATTCCCCATGTATACTAATGCAACTAATACATACCTCCCTAGCATATGTAAACCATCCCAACAACATACATACATATCCAATCATATGTAACAAACCACAACAAACATACATACATTTCCAATCATATGTATTCACCCACATGTTCATACATACATCTCCAATCATATGTAAAACAACGCACGTATTGTAAACACTTTCTCATCACGAGAATACATAACACATACATGCCAAACACACAAACACGCATCACCGAAAATAACCAACAAACATGTTATAACTCAGTGAAAAGACAGAAATAAAGTGGAGCCCTTACCTCAGCAAGCTTCCGTTAACTTTTCTCGCGAAATTCTACAATTCGCGCTTCCTAAAATTAAGCAGCGTACAATAAATAAAATACTCCCAACGTATCATATTGAAACGAAACTTGTTCTCTAAAAACTAGGGGGGCTTAAGGTACTTTCTCACACTCTCGGATAGTGATTACGAGTCCCCCTTATAGCGATTAAAAATTTCCGAAATTAAATACACTATTTTTCGCTACACGAAAATATTTTCGTTTCAAAACATACTATGAAATACTTTTGTTTCCAACACCAAAACAATCAATTCCACACACTAAAACCATTTGAAAACAACCCACGACTCTTCGAGAAATTTCACAGAAAATAAAGTTTTCTTGCAACACAAGTTACAAGTTTTTCTTACCAAATAAAATGGTCATAGCTCATTCAATTTTTATCCGATCGAGACGAGCCATACGCCGAAATCTTTTTCCGCGACTGTAATTTTCTTCCATACCTTAGAAAATTAATCTCATGACATATCCTAACTCACGCAGATATATGAAACTCCCATCCGAAACCTCACTTAAAACAGACGCAGTAAAATTTTACATCGGCGGGTAAATCCTACTCGTTTTTCCAAAAACAAGAATAATCCAAATCTCGTTATTCTGACTACACATAAACCTTCTTATACTCAAAAGAAGACTACGACCCAAAAGTCTGTGCCTTTCCAGCGCACGAGCACAAAACAGGCTCCATTTCAGCAATAATGCTGTTATTACAACGATGCTTGCGAAATAACTTAATAAAAGTCCTAAAACTCTTAGCCAACACTAACGTTCATTAGACAAACTGTACAGTGAAATCTTGGTTCTTACATTACTACCCTCCAAAAAGAAGTTTCGTCCTCGAAACTAAAGGTAAGAGTAACAATTCAACTAATTATCACCATCACCAACACAACAAAATCCCTCAGGATTAGGTGCAGCCACACAGACGCTAACACCGGGTGAAGTCACACAGATACTCCCACCAACACACTGGCACAACCGTGCACCAACCGCAACTCTCAACGAGTTCACCACTCAAAATTAACCTCACAACAGAGGTTCACAACCTCTAGTTCCCAAAGATCCTCGTGCCCACACACAAAAATTTCCAAAGTCACCTCTTTCGCCTCCGCGACATAGCCAATTTCCCTAGGTTCATGCGAAGCAGTTACTGGCTACCCTCCAAAAAGAAACACCGAAACTTTCTGCGCACCAGCAAAACCGGCAAAACTAGTCATTTCCAGTCAACACGACTCTGTCTGCTCACATACGAATCTCTTTCCAACCACGACTTAAATAATACCATCCCAACCTCCGGTTGGTGATTACAACTCCTCATAGTCTTGTCACTTGTCAACTATACCATCCACTTCTCTTGGACTCCCTTTATCCAAATCCCCGATTCCTCAGAATCGGTTCCCTATACGTTCACATTACTTCCAAACCGACACTAGGTCCGCTGACCTTTGACGTGTGACACACGTAATTCCAACTGAAATCTCGCTCAACGGTTACTAACTCATAACCCGACACAGAACAAACACTAGAACTAACACTACTCTAGCTATGTTCTAACCGACTCTGGACTAACGACTCAAGTATACACTTTCCCTTTGAAGATTTAAAGCCGTGCTCTGATACCAATTGTAACAGCCCGTTTTTCCAAAAGCGCCTGAAAAGGCAGTATATTTTTTTTTCTTTTCAACTAACACTCAGAGTGCGCATAGAATATTTTAAATGAGCCGGCATTCAAATATACAAAAGAACTCATTACCATAAGGTGCTTCGACAAGCAAAGTGTATTCCTGAATAATTACAATCCAAGTCTAAGTATTCAAAACAAGTTAGAAACCCTATGCTAACCAAAAAGCACGGTGCACAAAACACACCGGCGCATAGTCTAACTATACTCAGCTTCAACACGAGCTCACTATGGCCTAGAACTGCCACCGTCGTCACCACGACCTAACCCATCATCTGGGTGGGATGAGCCCGCAAATGAAAGAAAGGGTCACCACAAAATAAAAGGTATATATATATATATAACCGGTGCGAGAGAGTATACAAATACCAAACATACAAATACCAACAGAGAAAGCTCTATAAACACATAGACAATCTCCCACCAACGGGTACATATAAGCAATGCACACATAGCCTATAATGCAACCTCTACAATGAGTGTGGTACTAACCAAAGTTACCACATGCATGAATTCCGGAACTGTAGGTCCAACCCCTACTAAAACACCAACGAAAACACAAGGTTAAGGTGGATCCACTCCCGCAATCACACCCCATGGTCCACTCCCGCAACCATGTATCGAACTCAACAAAATCACAAAGGATTAAGGTGGATCCACTCCCGCAATCACACCCCATGGTCCACTCCCGCAACCATGTATTGAACTCAATAAAACCCTATAAGAATCAGGTGGGTCCACTCCCGCCACTACGCACTAACAATGCATGAGCATACGATTCCCCATGTATACTAATGCAACTAATACATACCTCCCTAGCATATGTAAACCATCCCAACAACATACATACATATCCAATCATATGTAACAAACCACAACAAACATACATACATTTCCAATCATATGTATTCACCCACATGTTCATACATACATCTCCAATCATATGTAAAACAACGCACGTATTGTAAACACTTTCTCATCACGAGAATACATAACACATACATGCCAAACACACAAACACACATCACCGAAAATAACCAACAAACATGTTATAACTCAGTGAAAAGACAGAAATAAAGTGGAGCCCTTACCTCAGCAAGCTTCCGTTAACTTTTCTCGCGAAATTCTACAATTCGCGCTTCCTAAAATTAAGCAGCGTACAATAAATAAAATACTCCCAACGTATCATATTGAAACGAAACTTGTTCTTTAAAAACTAGGGGGGCTTAAGGTACTTTCTCACACTCTCGGATAGTGATTACGAGTCCCCCTTATAGCGATTAAAAATTTCCGAAATTAAATACACTATTTTTCGCTACACGAAAATATTTTCGTTTCAAAACATACTATGAAATACTTTTGTTTCCAACACCAAAACAATCAATTCCACACACTAAAACCATTTGAAAACAACCCACGACTCTTCGAGAAATTTCACAGAAAATAAAGTTTTCTTGCAACACAAGTTACAAGTTTTTCTTACCAAATAAAATGGTCATAGCTCATTCAATTTTTATCCGATCGAGACGAGCCATACGCCGAAATCTTTTTCCGCGACTGTAATTTTCTTCCATACCTTAGAAAATTAATCTCATGACATATCCTAACTCACGCAGATATATGAAACTCCCATCCGAAACCTCACTTAAAACAGACGCAGTAAAATTTTACATCGGCGGGTAAATCCTACTCGTTTTTCCAAAAACAAGAATAATCCAAATCTCGTTATTCTGACTACACATAAACCTTCTTATACTCAAAAGAAGACTGCGACCCAAAAGTCTGTGCCTTTCCAGTGCACGAGCACAAAACAGGCTCCATTTCAGCAATAATGCTGTTATTACAACGATGCTTGCGAAATAACTTAATAAAAGTCCTAAAACTCTTAGCCAACACTAACGTTCATTAGACAAACTGTACAGTGAAATCTTGGTTCTTACAGAGACGCACTCCTAAACTAAAGAACCAACTCGTGCTTCAAAGCTTTGAGTGATTCAAAACAACTCTTTGCTTAAAAGCTTAAGAGTGACACGCAGTCCTATTCTTGTTTCAAACTAGAACCAAGAAAGGAACACAACAGCTCTATGCTTAAAAGCTTTAGAGCTAAATACAACCCTAGTTCTTGTCTCAATGGAAACAAGAAAAGAGGGACAAAGACTGAAATCCTAAAGACTAGAATTATGATCAATAATTTCAGTGAATAAAACAGGTCTTCAGTCTTCCTTTATATAGAACGAGCTTCATGGGCTTGGATCCCTGATTTGATAGCTGGCCTTCGTGATCTCCAAGAAACAAACTCAATCTTTTGAAAAGATTTATTTGTTTTAAATCTTTTTAAATCTTCTAGTAACAAACTGGCCACTTTGAATCTTTCTGAATCTTTTTCAATCTTTCAGCTCGTTCCTTGGCGCGCAAGCCAGCGTGGATGTGTTTGTTTCAAAACAAATCTTTTTCAAAGATCACACGCAAAATTATGAAAGCGCGTTATTCTAGGGCGTTCAGGTCAAGTCCCATATGTGTGCACATCAGACACCACATCTGAACCAAAGGCTTATTTTAGCAAATGAAGCCAACACCCTAAAACACAAAACAACCTTACAGGTTGAAAACACTAACAATAATCTTAATAGGCAACAATTTTGTGGAGTGGTTAAAAACAGAAAACCCTTGCCTACATTGTTATAGGCCACAGTTATGGTATGTGGTTATTAAAAGTTTTTTGGATAGCCAAAAACATCCACACTTTTCAACTGTGGCTTAAATATAGAATAGGCCACGGTTTTTAATTGGGACCAACAATATGAACTAAATTTGTAAGTTATATGGCATTGTTTTAAAACCATTAGCTATTTCGGATTTAAGCCACACTTTTTCAACCGTGGAGAAAGTGTGGTCTAAAATAAAAAATGTTGTAGTTGTCACGGTGAAACTAGAATATTTGACAAACAATCTAAATCAAACATAGCAGATTTGACCATCAATTTCTTCTTTCACAATGGTGAAATTATATTCAGATTTCTAACAATAAATTACAGTCATAAATAAAAAGGAAATAAAAAGAAGACTAGTAGAATCAAAGTTTTTTCAATTTAGAGAAAATATCAACCTTGTCCTTAATAATGCCTTCCTTGACAAGGTTGACCATGATCTCTGAAGAACAAAACAAAATCAAGCCAAAGAGTATGGAAAGGGATGAAAATTGCAGCACATTGAACATGATAATTGAAATTTCTACCTTCAGTCAAGGTTTTACTTGATCAGCTGGAAAAGGGGGTTGATATCTGCATGAGCCAAAAAACAAGTTAGATCTTGCCAACGGAGAATCAAATAAGAATAATATAAAAAAAGGATTTTCAAACACAGTGGGCAAAATTCACTTTCTAGTATTCATTAGACCCAAAATTGAGAATGAACGAAAGAAACTAACATAGTTACCCTTTGAAACACATTCACTTTCTAGTATTCACTAGACTACCATGGAGCTAATAAACAAATTAGTATCATTAGAACTTAGACAAACAGACTTACACCCTATGTTATCATAAAACCATGATACATAAGAAGCTAAACATACTTACACCCTATATTATCTACACCCTATGATGTTATTCGATATCATATCTTACTACGTATATGTTTGTTGAGATATATTGTGAGAAGTAATATAATAAGGTGTTATATGATTGCATGGAATTAAGGTGAGACATTGTTACTTATTATGATTCTAAGAAGTGATTATGAGAAACTTAGAAGAAAAAGTGATATTTATGAGAAGCTTGGAAGAAAAAGTTTATAAGACAAAAGATGATTTGAAGTTATTAATTTTAGATGTAGTGTAGTAGTACCTTTGAGATCCCAAGGCTCAAGTCTATTGAGATCAACTTCTCTAATAGCATCAAGATCAATGGCTTCATAAGAAGCTTTCCTCCTTAACTGTGATGAGATCATGAGTTCACTATACATGTAGGAGAAAACTTATAAAAAAATACACTAAAATATTTTGGAGGAAGATGCTTTGAACCAATCTTGAAGCTCAATTCACATGATAAGAAGCATTCATGGGCTGATGTAACTACAAGTAAATATATATTTGTCCTTGATGAATTGATTTTTTCAAATCTAAAATATGTTAGGTGGTTTTGTTTTGGTATATATTTTCATCGGTGTTCCGCTTATATACGGTACTTTTGTTTTGTAGCCTCTTTTATGCCGGTCTCTGTTCGTCTTATGCAGATATCTGATTTTTATTAATAATATATTTGCTATTAAAAAATAAATTGATTTTTTTCAAATTTTGTCCTTAATGAATTTGATGGTAGCTTTCTGACTTCTACCGACCATTGACAAAAGACAAGTATATATTTACTTATTCTTAGGACGTGATGTAAGCTTAGTATGTTAGCAAGATAGTCTTTGACAGGAACATCAATGTTTATGTTTCTGCCATGTTCATTCAAATTTTCTCTTAAATTTAAAATTAATGAACATCTATATTTTCAATTCGCATTAGATTTAATGAAAAATCTTATCTTTAACAGTCTCTAACTGTACGTGTATTTCACCTACTTTCTTTTATCAAATCAGTACTTATGGAATAAACTTTGTGATGGTGGGAAAATACTTGATTGATGCATAGAGAGGCAATGATAATACTAAATATAATGGATTAAGTCCTCCGCTATACTGAGACAAATCTCTCTATCATGGTAGGTACAATACATTTGTTCTTCTCTCACATGTATGTTGCTGACTTAGTGATTTTAGATCTATAGTATTAAGTGATCAAAAATAAAAACTCGAAGCATAAAAAATAACAAGAAGAATAAATTTATAAAATATTATTCTTAATTAAATTTCATAGAATTACATCAAGAGAGATTTATGCATGACTACTAATGTGAGCACAATGGACTACAAATTAAGGACACTTTGGTGTTCCTCTCTTAGTCTTCCAATTGTTATAGCATGGACATTCTTCCTTGTGACCATAGGTTCCTGTGAAGAGTATAGTTGGTATGCCATTAATGGAGAAAGAAACTTGATCATTCAATAGTATTGAAGAAGAAGAAGCTAGTAGAAGAGAAATTTTTATTAAGCACACTTGAATGTTACAATGAGACTTAGCCAACTATATATACAAGACAAAGTCTACATAACTAACTAACAGATAAGAATCTATCTATAAAACTGAATTCTAACTAACTAAGCCACATAAGGGTGGTAGTTACAAACCGGTTACACAGATAACTTGTTGAACAAGTTACTGTGTTATATCCTTATTTTCACTACAGTTCACAGCCTCCCTCAAGCTGGAATATATGTCAATAGTTCCAAGCTTGATTTGTAGTGTATGAAAAGGTCCTGGATGAAGTGATTTTGTGAATATGTCAGCTATCTGCTCTTTGGATGAAACTGGCAATAGTTGAATGATGTTGGCTTGGACTTTATCTCTTACAACATGGCAGTCAATTTCTATATGCTTAGTTCTTTCATGGAACACAGGGTTTGCAGCAATATGCATTGCTGATTTGTTGTCACAATGGAGCAAGATAGGTGAATCATGTGTGATCAGGAAGTCTTTAAGCAGGTATAGTAGCCATTGACCTTCACAAGTGGCTTGTGCTAGAGCCCTGTATTCGGCTTCTGAAGATGACCTTGATATTACATTTTGTTTCTTGCTTTTCCAGCTGATGAGTGAACTACCAAGGAAATAGCAAAAACCAGTGGTAGATCTTCTTGTGTCTAGACATGCACCCCAGTCAGAATCAGAATATCCTTGAAGAAGTAATGGTGAATTTGCTTTGAAGAATAGACCTTGGCCAGGACTGTTTTTCAAGAACTTTAGAACATGTAGAGCAGCAAGCATATGTGTATCTGTGGGTGAATCAAGGAACTGGCTAAGCTTGCTTACAGCATAAGCTATCTCTGGCCTTGAGTGTGTCAAGTACAGCAATCTCCCAACCAATCTTCTGTATGTGGTGGGATCAGATAGAGCATTTCCAGAAGATTTTTGAAGTTGAAGTTGAGGTTGCATAGGAGTGGAGACAGGTTTAGCTGCTAGCAGGCCACTGTCTTGTAGTAGATCTAGAGTATATTTTCTCTGACATAGAGACATTCCATCTTTAGATCTGGCAACTTCAAAGCCTAGGAAGTATTTCAAATGACCTAAATCCTTGATGCTGAATTTGGAATCAAGTAAAGCTTTTAGCTGAGTAATTTCATCCATATCTGTCCCTCCCATTACCAAATCATCAACATATACCAAGATAGCAGTGAATCCAATAGATGTTTGCTTGGTAAAAAGAGAGTAATCAGCTTTAGACTGTATGTATCCTGAGGAAAGTAAAGTCTCTGTGAGCTTAGCATTCCATTGTCTGCTAGCTTGCTTTAACCCATAAAGGGACCTTTGTAGCTTGCAGACTAAGTCAGGATGAGGTAGTGCCAGTCCTGGTGGGGGCTTCATGTATACTTCCTCATTTAGGTCTCCATGTAAAAAAGCTGTATTGACATCAAGTTGAAATAGTGGCCAATGTTGAGAAGCAGCAATTGCCATAAACACTCTTACAGTTGTCATTTTCACTACAGGACTGAAGGTGTCAGTGTAATCAATGCCTGCAGTTTGTGTGAAACCTTTGGCCACCAACCTAGCCTTGTGCCTCTCAATAGTGCCATCAGCATGTAGTTTCAACTTAAACACCCACTTACACCCAACAGCCTTCTTATGATTAGGTAACTTGACCAAATCCCAGGTATGATTCTTTAACAAAGCAGTCAACTCAGTATTAATAGCATTTCTCCAATGCTCATTACACATTGCCTCCTCATAAGTAGATGGTTCAGTAAGGGTGGATATAGCAAGAGCAAAGTGTTTGTGTGCAGAAGAAACATGATCATATGAAATGAAAGAAGATATAGGAAACTTACACTCAGATGATGATTGATGTGGAGACTGAGAAGATAGTGGACTGGTAGTGGTGAGTAAGTTACAATGAAAATCTTGAAGGTAAACTGGTGGTTTTGAAACTCTGTCAGATCTTCTGACTGTATCATGTGGAAGTGTTGATGGTAAGGGATTAGGAGGATTATTAGGTATAGGTGGTGGAGTATTGTTTTGAGATGTAGAAGGCTGGTTGTTTGAACTAGAAGTAGGGTGGTTAGTAGATGAAGATGGAGATATAGGGTGATGATTAGGTGATGAAGTGGAGGTTGGTTGAGAATTTTGTGACAAGTCTAAGTCATCATAAAGAACCTGATTGTGAGGAGTAGAAGAGGGTTGATCATTTTTCTGTGATGACTTAACTTGATAAGGAAAAACATGTTCAAAAAATACAGCATCTCTTGAAAGAAAAATTTCTTTAGAATTTAAATCAAACAAAATGTGACCTTTAACACCAGTTTTGAATCCTAGTGAGACACATTTTCTTGATCTAGAATCTAGTTTGTGTCTGTTGGCTTGTAAAGTAGGGGCATATGCCAAAGAGCCAAAGACTTTGAGAGTAGTTAAATCAGGTAAGCAATCATAAAGTATTTGAAAAGGAGATTTTTGAGATAAAAAAGGTGTAGGAAGTCTATTTATGATATGAACAGCATGGCCTACTGCATGAGCCCAAAAAATTTTAGGAAGATGAGATTGAAAAAGTAAGGCTCTAGCAGTACCTAAAATGTGTTGATGCTTCCTCTCAACAATACCATTTTGTTGAGGGGTAGCAACACAAGAACATTGATGTATTATGCCATACTTGTCATAAAAGTCTTTGAGCAAAAATTCAGTACCATTATCAGTCCTAATGCACTTAATATCACTATTAAATTGGGTTTTAACCATGGAATGAAAAGCTTTAATATGAGTAGATGCTTCTGATTTCAATTTCATGAAGTAAATCCAAGTGAATCTAGATTTATTATCAACAATAGTCAAAAAATATTTAAAACCAAGCATGGAAGGGATAGCTAAAGGCCCCCATATATCCATATGGACTAAATCAAAAGTTTTGACAAAAATAGTAGTGCTATTAGGAAAAGGTAATCTTTTCTGTTTGGCATAAAAACAAGTATCACAAGGAATAGAAGAATTGACAATTTTAACAAATGGAAAAATTTTATTGATTTCAAGTATTTTGTCATGAGAAGCATGACCAAGCCTCCTATGCCACACATTACAATCATTATCTTTGTGTGACTCTAAGCTATTGACAGAATGAGTAAATTGAGAGATATTATTGAGTTTGTTGATACAAGATTTTTCAGGTAGGTTTCCTAAGCTAACAGTTGGTCTTTTGAGAATGTACAAGCCACTAAACAACTCAGCTACACCAATCATCCTCTTTGAGCAAGAGTCCTGTATCAAGCATTCATGATCATTGAACATTAGATAACAGTGCAAATTAAGGGTTAGCTTAGGCACAGATATGAGGTTAAAAGAGAAATTAGGGAAATATAGAACATCAGTTAGGTAAAAATTTTGATCAAATAAAACTGTGCCAGCAAAACAAGTGGTTACAAGTGAACCATTAGGCAATTTGAGGTTGATTGGTGGAATTTGTTTCATGCATTGAAAAAACTTTAAATCAAAACAAATATGATCTGTAGCACCAGTATCCAAAATGAAGTGATTTGAGTTGGTGGAAAGAGGAATAGTGCATAGGATACCTGAATTTGTGGTTACATGGTTAATACTATGTGAGGGCAATGTGGAAGAACCTTGGAGAAGAGCTAACAATGCTTTGTGTTGAGCTGCAGTGAATGAGAATTTCCCAGTTTCTGAATCATGATTATCCTCTTCATAATTGACTGTTTGAGTGTCTTCATCATCCCCATTAGTGTTAACACAATTATTTGCAGTTCCATTAGCTTGAAGATGTGGAGGATAGCCATTCTTTTTCCAACAATTTTCAACATTGTGATTGGTTTGTCCACAGAATGTGCAGAGTTTATTACCTCTACCACGACCACCAGTAGTTCTACCACCTCTACTGGGGCCTCTACCACGATTAGAACTACTTCTACCTCCATAAGCATTATTACCAGAAACTGCTAGAAGCTTAGATTCATCTAAAGGAGTGACATGTTGCCTTTCTTGCTGCACAAGTAATGAGTAAACCTTACCAATATTGGGGAGTGGATCCATTAACATGATCTGAGAACGAACAGAAGAATATTGTTCATTTAAACCCTTCAAGAAACGAATGACCTGATCACTATCTTTGTAGGATTTCATTTTAGCAATTGCTTCACAATTAGCAACACAATTAGAGGTTGGAATGGGACGAAAATTATCTAGTTCTTGCCAAAGTTTCTTAATTTTGGTATAATATGCAGAAATGGTACAATCACCTTGCTTGAGTGTGAAGATCTCTTCTTGAATATCTGAAATACGAAACACATCACCTTGATAGAACCGTTCCTTCAAATCTTGCCATATCTCAGCAGCGGAATCCATCCAAAGGATGCTTTGTGATATCTCTGGATCAACAGAATTGCTCAACCATGACATGATCATGGTGTTGCACCGGTCCCAAGCAACAGAGTCATGATCTTCTTCAGCTGGACGAGGTAAGGTACCATTGACAAAATGAATCTTGTTCTTGGATCGCAATGCCATAGTCATTGCTCTCGACCAAGAGTGATAATTGGGGCCAGAAAGAAGGGGAGTAACCAGAACAAGACCTGGATTTTCATTTGAGTGAAGAAAATATGGATTTAGAGTGTCGGTTTGATAACCCTTGTTTTGAGAATTGGCTGCACCATTGATGCTACCTTCATTGGAATTTTGAGACATGATGAAAGATTGATGAAGGTTGCTGATAACAGAGAGAAAGAAGATGAAGATTCAAGGAAAGATCTTGAATCAAAGAGAGAAACAAAACAGGATTTTGAAGAAATGAAGCAAGTTTTTGAGATAACTTGCAGAGAGAGAAAAGATATGAAGTGTGCAAGAGATGAGAAAATCAATGGCATAACCCGTGTTCGGGCCTGATACCATGTGAAGAGTATAGTTGGTATGCCATTAATGGAGAAAGAAACTTGATCATTCAATAGTATTGAAGAAGAAGAAGCTAGTAGAAGAGAAATTTTTATTAAGCACACTTGAATGTTACAATGAGACTTAGCCAACTATATATACAAGACAAAGTCTACATAACTAACTAACAGATAAGAATCTATCTATAAAACTGAATTCTAACTAACTAAGCCACATAAGGGTGGTAGTTACAAACCGGTTACACAGATAACTTGTTGAACAAGTTACTGTGTTATATCCTTATTTTCACTACAGTTCACAGTTCCTGATGGAACACACAAACATTTTGCACAACAAATGTTGCAATAGGTTAGACATGCCTTCTTGTACTGAGTTTTTGAGCAACGATAGTCACATGCACCCGAACATTCTGGAGAAAAAAAAGCATCGTTTGAGAATTGTGGTTAACATTTATTAATTAAATGAATTTTCCAATTTTCTCATATAATTGCAACAAAAAAATGATGTAATAAGTATAAGAGTAGTACGTTCTGGACGCAACGATCCTTCTCCACCACCCTAGAATTTTATATTTAAAACAGAATAAAATAAAATTATGTGAGTGTAAGGTCAAGTGAAAACTAAAATTTTGAATTAGATATTGCAAAACAAAAAGTTTGAAAGAACAGAAAGAGTTAGGGAGAGAATCACATACATAAACATCTTGTATAACAAAAGTCATAACAAGCATAAGAAAAAAGGCATAAACAATTCTTGCCATAGTGCTTTATGGGATCTTTTACTCTTCTGCTTGTTCATGGTCTATGTGCTAGATCAAGGACTTATATAGATGGATATACGTAAATAACAACATAATGCAATTAATGTGATTTTAGTTCCAGACAAAACTGCAAGTCTCCATTTAGTCATTTGACTTTTACCACCAACTTAAGGGATCAGTTTTAGCATCAAGTGGTTTCATCTCCTTCCATTTAGTCATTTGTAAATAATAAATAATTTTTTTTAATCATAAATGATTTTTTTCAGCATAAATTGAATATTATTACGTGCAATTCCATAGATTAATCCTGCAAGCCTTGTGAAACTCAAATGAGTAGCAAACTATTTTAAACTGATGCATGTCCAAGTCAATGGTCGAACCTAGAACCTTGATTAAATTAGAAAAAACCTGCACCATCTCATCTAAGTATTATTGGGTGTAAATAAAAATGATTTTTTGTAGGAACTAAAAATGTTATTATTAGTTTTTTAGAGATGAAAAAAATTTCATATATTTTCTAAGAAATTAAAATAAATCCTTACTTTAAATTATTATATTTTTTGAATAAATATACAATTCAAAATTAGTAATTTTTTATAAAAAACATTTTTGTATAGTACAAAAAATAGATGGACAACAAGTTGTGCACCTACACATTTTTGTATAGCAAAATTCAAATTTCAAAAAGCTACATCTATCAACCTAAGCGACGCAACATTGTAATGCATGACCCTTTATACTCTTTTTAGAATGTCTACTACCTCTCATATTAGAAAGCAAAAAGTATCAAATGTAATGGTATAAAACACACCAATAACATTGCACTACTAGAAAAATAAATTTTAGAGAGGGAACAAATCCGTCGCTAATGTGTTAAATTTCCATCACAAACACATATAGCGACGGAAGTTGTGACAATTCAGAATCCGTTTGCAATTTCAACGTCGCAAATTATTAGTGAGGGAACTTATCAACCGTCACTATTTGCGACGGAAATTAATCGTCACAAAGGTAATAGATCCGTCACTAATGACTAAACAATAATACAACATTTTTTTTTGGAATTCCGTCGCTAATTAGTGATGAATTTAACTTCCCTCGCTAATTTATGACAAATTTCATATTCCCTCACTAATTAATGACAGATTTAAGATTCTCTCACTAATTAATGACAGATTTTAGATTTCATATTTCCTGGCTAATTTATGACAGATTTCATATTCCCTCAATAATATTTGTGACATATTTGAGATTCCCTCACAAATATTTGTGATGTAATTCAAAAAACTCTCTCTCTCTCTCACTAGACACACACACACACATATAAATCATTTTATATGAAACATTTTTTTAATTGAATCCATAAGTATTACATATATTCATCACAAGAAATTCAAAAAAACCATCATTAGTATTAACATATTTGTTCTTGAAATCAAGAATTTACAACCAAATTCTCAAAACAACAATATACTACTAAGAATTTACATCATAGACAAAAAACTCTCCATAAATCAAAATAATTACTACCCAAGCAAATGTGGTTCTCTTGAGCTGAACGCGACTCATCCGTAACTAAAAGCGACTCCACATGCCATGCACAAATCAATTTCTCATTCGTCTTCGATTGTGTAACCTGCATTAAAATGAACAAAAATTGTAACGAGACAAAAAAAATGTTACAAAATTTGAATGCATATGCTTTCACTTGATTGTTGTCAATCTAGAACTAGTTTCCTAGTAATACCTGTCTGCAACAGGTGACTATAAATCACACTAGCTATCATATGATTCTAAGAACAATGACCAGCAAAACGATAATGTCAATTCACAAACAATAACCAAAGAAAAACCAAGCATGAGATCCTCTCACCAACTCTCATTAAATTAGAGAATAATGTTACAGTTTTAGAGTAGCAGCATCTATCATCCTCGAGGAAAAATTAGAGCAGCTATGGTTCCAATATGCTTTAAAAAATTGCAACCTAATCAAAATAAGATTACATGACAAAATCATCAAATACTCTTTTTACCTCATATTTGTGGCCGACAAACTTGCCCACAAAGTCATTTGAAACCTTCATGCCATGTTGAAATATGTTCCTATCTTTGCCCATTGAAGCTAAAATGCAAGAATACCATGCCAAAACACAAGTTCTTGTTGATGCCTTTACATTGTTCTGACCTTGAATTAGGCATCATCCCAAATCAGAACCACAAGGAACAAAATGTCTCTTAGTCACAGTCATCAAAAACATGGATGGATATACCAAATATAAGAAAGCTAATAAGGTACCTGAACTTGACTAAGGTTTTACTAAATTCCTCACTCTCTTACACTGCTGCTTCAACTGAACCAGAGTTCTTTTTCACATGAATGCACTTTCTAAGCTAACATGAATAATCAGGTGCATTTTATGATGTTAGAAATCTTGATCAGTAACTTTTTTTCTTTTTCAGTTATCTATTTGTGTATTATGGCCAGTTTTCATTGAGTTCATTATACTGAAACCACTATGGATTGGAAGAATTTCCAACCTTAGCTTGGCAATCATTCTTATTCCACATAAATATAAGATACGGTACCTCACGAACTGTTAATAAATATCACCAAATTTCAACGAAAATACAAATTCATAAGGGCAACATATATTCCACCTCGACATACACATTTTTATAAAGAATCTGATATCATACAAATAGAGAACCATATAAATAAGTGATCAACTAAACTAACTTACTAGAACACCTGCAGCCTCACCCATTATAGGCGCATATGATATATGATCCCCACCATGGCATCAAGAGAGTTCAAGTGCTACAGACCATAGAATCAAAATAACGCTTAGAAAAAAGAAATTAGGGGGAAGAGATAGAGGGGATTAATTGCCATAAGATAGTTGTCCAATCATGGTATCATATTTTATGACATGAAAAACCGTTATAAGAAACATAAATTATATTACTCATGTATCCTACTTGTACAACAATAATCAAGTTTTTTTCCCATTAGATCAAGTCAGCTACACAGATCACCCAACTACTCAAAGCTTTGTCATGCATTGGTCTAATGATAGACTATTTCTCTAAATCCTTTTGAATGGCTAGTTTTCTTTGATCACCCTCTACCTCTAATTATTGGACTGTCTTCCATCGCATCAGCCCTCTCACTTCTATCAAAAATTACAATTGCAAACTAACCTGATACTATGGAACTAGCTCTTTCATCTCATAGTAAAGATCCTTAATAAAAACAGTAAAAGTAACCACTTTCAGCAAAAGTCAAAATAGACAAATTCAAGACATGCAAGCGAATTCATACATTAATTTAAAATATGCTCCAAAGTTCAATCAACACAAGCTAAACTAAACAGTAGACAAAGTAAAATAAGATATAATTTGGTGGAAAGCAAGACAAATTATAATATTCCATCACTAATTCTGTCACAATTAGTGAGGGATTTGGTTCCCTCTCAAATTTCCGTCACTAAATTGCATTTTTTTAGTAGTGTTGGTTGCCTTATATTTTTTCATGTCATTGTTCGATTTTCTAAACACATCAATAAAATAATATATTTTTTTTACTTTTGACACCACTATTTCGAATCTGTTCAGATTTGACTTATTTTTTAGTTTATTAAAATAGTTTATACAAATAAATAAATTTTTATATTGATTCTTTAAATTTTTATTGACAAAAATTGTATTTTTGTAAGTTAATTTAACATAAACTACGTAAAATAACTTATAATAATACACATAAATTTAAAAATAAACAAATTCAAATAAGTCATTCACTTTTTTTTATAATACCTTTACTTTAATAATGACAAATAAAAAGGAACAACATTTTTTTTTTGTAAATATGATAAGTAACACCCTAATGGAATATAAATCTAGAACTTTCCTTGTCTCTGGTACAAAAAAGGACCTAGTACAAAAAATAATCGATATTCATTGTTTGACTTCGAGTGTAAAATAAGATTTCCCCATTATATGGCACCTTTTTTAATGTGCATTAAGTGGATTACCCTTAAAAGACAAATTGATATCGTCATGCAATATTCTTTTATCAAGACATGAACTAAAAGAAGAACCTTCATTGTTGGACATTGAGCATATATTAAGATCTCCACATTATATGCATCTATTTTTATGTGCATAAACGGAATTACCCTGAAAAGGAGAAAACACTTTTTATTTATTTTGAGAAGCAAAAATATAATATATTGTTACATAGAGGTAAAAGTACAAGGAGTATAATGACCCTCACCAAAAAATAAAACAAGATAAAAGAAAGAAGAAGAAAGGCTTAAAACCTCCTTCAATCTCACCATATGATTTTTTTTTTCTCACTCTACTTGTTTTCTTGTGTACCCTACAAATTTACTAAAATACTTTTCTTTGCTATTTAGGTAGTGAATTTAATCCGTTACTTAAATAGTGGATGGATAAAAATATCTTAATTTTTAGACTGGTTTAGATCTCATGCGCCCCCTAGATGCCCTGCGTGAAATTTTACGTTTTTTGCCTTCGGCTACTTTTGGTAGCAGACGACCAATTGATAGAAAAATGAAACATTATAACACATAACATAAATATTATTACATTGCAATTCATTACATTCAACACAATGAATATTACATTTGAAAGAAATAAAAAAATTGATTAATCATAATCATCAGTCATCTTGGGGGTAAAAGACCACTTTGGGGCAACACCACCTATAACAAATATAAGGTAGACGAATCCTCCATAACCACTTTTACTTTTTCCTCTCGGGGAAGAAATAAAATTGGGATTAATCGTAATGATCCTATTAGGCCTCAAAACATTCCTCATTGATTAATATAATGATCTCAATCACCGACATCAAAGAACAAACATAAGATCATTATATTTAATCGACGAAGGACATTATACTTAGGCAATTTACGCCTACAATAACAAACTACAAAAACTAAAAAAAAAATGGGGATGAGAGAATGAGAATAAATGCGAATGAAAAAAAATGAAAGGAAATGTTTCAATTAATAGAATTTTTGTTTGAGTTTCATTAGTTGAACAAAGTAACAGTCTCCCCTGTTGGCCAATCAAACACAACCACTGTCCTTGACCATTGACTGTTACCAAAGACCACCAAAATTTTGACCATAGTCCATCCGCTACTTAAGTAGAAAACTGCACCTGATGCGAAAATCGGCTACATAAGTAGCGGATGGACAATGTTTTGTTTCATTCATTCACATTTAGCTCAAAAAAATGGAAATTTTAGAATTTGGACAGAACACCCACTTAGATGCAGTATACTACAACCGTGTTAAATCAAATCTTTTCAGGATCCACATTGATGTTACACTCAGCTCGTTGATCTTAAGCACTAGTTGAGCCTACACATCGGTCCGCTTAGACGGAACCGTCTTGTTCATCAACATAAAAATTCAAAACGACGATGATGTGAGAACAATGTTCTCTATTTTCTCTCAGTACATGATGAAGGGTCCGATCGAGGTATGTGCTACGTTGGTTAGACCCGTTCAGACTTGATCCGTTCATGGAACTTCGGCGATATCGTGGCTTACATGGTTGAACTCGAAGTTGACGCAGTTAATTTATCTGATCCTTAGTTTTGTTTGTTTGTGATAAATTTATGTTTTAAAGTTACTATGTTCGTTTTGAATGTAATATATCGTTGTTTTTATCGAATATTTCTTTATCGTAACAGTGCATTTTTTTTTCTTTCATATTTCTGGTCTCGTGTCGTTCGCTACTTAAGTAGCGGACTAGGTTGTGACAGGAAACAAGAAGCAGAACATAAACTGGATATGCAGAATGATACAAAAATAAAAAAAAATCATAGATATTAATTTTATAATTTTGACGGAAAATTTACATCGACTTGTACCCCATGACTCGTCAATTGTTTTAACTTCAAAGTAAATGAAGTCTTCCTCTTAGGGAAATTATATATTACACGTTAGACAGAAAAATTAAATTTAAATAGAAATTGAAAGACAAGGACTGGGCCAGCTAGGAAAGAATTGACACTAATAATAAGGACTAGAATGATCTACCCCCTCATCAGCAATCTCCACCTCCTTCTCAGCATCTTGCTCCCACAGGCAGCCACATTGCAATAACAACAAAAGAGATGAGGATATTTCATCTGCCATCGTTTATCACCAAAAAGTTTACTGGGTTGACAGACAGCCAATTAGTTGGTCTGACCTAAAAAGTTCTGTAGAGTATGACAGTTCGATTTGTGTTTGGGAAAGTCCTACATGTGGACATGCTCTTCTTCCAGTCATACGAGCCTTGACTTTTCTACTGGCCTCTACTTTGACTAGCCCTTTCGTACTCAATTTGGACTTAAAAAAGTCTCTCGTCGATTATCATACATCTTCCAATCATAGTGGTTAAACACATCAGTGGGTGCATTATGAGTAGCCGACGATGGACTATGCGGCCATTTACACACAAAATGAGAAAAACTAAATAAACTAAACAAACAAAGAAGAAGAAAAATATAAGTGGGAGAGGTGTGAGACCTCACCACCTAAATAGTTCGATTTATAGGCATTTTGATGGAATAGTTGGCCAATTAAAATTAGTCACGTGGAAAGCTATTTGACTGATGTAGAAGACTTGACCACTGACTGATCCACTACTTAAGTAGC
Source organism: Trifolium repens (assembly GCA_030408175.1). Lineage (NCBI taxonomy): Eukaryota > Viridiplantae > Streptophyta > Magnoliopsida > Fabales > Fabaceae > Trifolium > Trifolium repens. The sequence goes on along the minus strand of CP125845.1, from coordinate 29,516,604 downwards.
ATACGACAATTATAAAATTTCTCATTCTTATAAGTGAAGAGGAAGTGAAGATTGAGTTTCTTGTCTTTTAATACGGTGGTCAAGTCTTCTGCATCAGTCAAAAAAAATAATGTAAAGGAGCAAGAGATGCCTCATAATTTAATATTGGCGGATATTTCCACCATTAAGTGTAGTAGTACAATTTTTGAATCTAGCACAATTTATTGGCAGAAATTTCCGTCACAAACTTTTTCCTTTTATGCGGCTAAATCTGCCAATAAGTATACTGTGTTTATATTTTTTTGGGTTAATAGGTCTTTACCCCCCTGCTAAGTGAGCGTGTCTTGCGTTACCCCCCTGCTAAAAATTTCTTGAAGATTGCCCCCTTGCAAAGTTTTTTTTGTTGGTTTCCCTCCTTGAGTGAACTTTTTACATCGGTTATTTTGTTCAACCGATTTAAAAAGTTATGTTTTTTAAATCGGTTATTTTGTTCAACCGATTTAAAAAGTTAAAATTTATTGCATCCAAGAGAGGAAAAGGGGGGAAACCAAAAAAAAAAACTTTGCAAGGGGGCAATCTTCAAGAAATTTTTAGCAGGGGGGTAACGCAAAACACGTCCACTTAGCAGGGGGTAAAGACCTATTAACCCTATTTTTTTTTTATCTCCTGATAAAGCTACTTGCAGTTTTTTCTTACTTTATGGCGGATTTTTCTGCTAATAAGTTATCGAGGGTTAAATCCGCCAATAAGTAATTTTAAATTTTGTTTGTAAATGAAAGTTTTCTTGCGGTGGATATATCTCTATTCAAAAAGGATATATAAAGCACATATATAATCCATCTTTAAAATAATATTTTGCTTCAATGGATGTTCCCTTTTATGAACATGAACTATTTTTTCTTTCAAATTAACATTTCATTCTTCATCTCAAAGGGTAAGTGATGTAGAGGTGTAGAATCATGAAACATTCATACATGATATCATGTTATTCGATTATATGGTAATAGAAAATCAAGAGGAAATCTCATTACCTTAATTCAATATAGGAGATGAAAATCATGATAATGGAAATGAGAGTATGTTCGAAGACGATATAATATAATCTCTCCTTCAACCTTAATTCTGTTGTTGATCGAATCCCCAGAAAACTCTGCAGAGGTAACATTTGGAACTATTTCTTCTATTCATTCTATCGCTGATATAAAAAACTAAGTTTCTACGGATATAGAAAATAATGTTGCTGCCCTTAATCAGTCAATTTCTGAACCTATTGTTACCCCTTAAACTCTTCGTCCTCGTACTAAAAGAGGACAACCCCATGTATGAACCTGTTCCTAATTGTAAGGTCAAGTACCCTATAAATTAAACAACTATGTGTTATTCCAAAAGTTATCCAAGTCATATGTTTATTATGCATCTCAATTATCTATTGTCTCTTCACCTAATAACATGTAGGAAGCTGTAGAAGATTTTAGATGGACATAGGCGATGGCAGCAGATGAAATGGAAGCATCGGAGAAAAATGCTACTTGCGAAAACTTGGCTCCTTAACGGTTGGAAAAACAACTTTAGGTTGTAGGTAGCTGTACTATCAAACATAAGGTTGCTGAAAGTGTTGAGAGATATAAAGTGAGTTTATTTGCAAAAGGTTACACTTAATCCTATGTAGTTGATTATCAAGAAAATTTTGCACTATTTGCAAAGCTCAATATAGTGTGGGTATTACCTATCCCCAACAGCGGATCAAGACTTGCCGCTTCTTCAATTCGATGTAAAAAATGCCTTTTTACATGGAAATTTAATAGAAGTATATATCTATCCTCTACTTGGCATACCAAAGTACTCAAATATTTATATGGTGTGCAAGCTTAAAAAGGCACTATATGGATTAAAATAGTCACCGAGAGCTTGGTTTTGAAAATTTACAAAGTCTATGAAGTTTTTTGGTTAAAGTCAAAGTAATTTTTAAGCACTGCATTGATAATATATCTTGATGATATGATTGTGACTAGAAATGGTCCTGATGGAAATTTCAAGCTTGTAGAGATATTTAGCTTCTACTTTTGAGATGAAACAACTTGGAGATCTCAAATATTGGGAATGGAAGTTGCATGGTCGAAACACGGTATCTTTCAAGGATAGTATTTTGTTAGATTTGATAACTGAGACTGGAATGCTTGGATAGTCCCATTACTCCCATAGAACAAAATCACAAGTACTTTCATTGTGCTGATGCAGTTAGTGCGAAACGAGGACGATATCAAAGATTGGTTCGGAAGCTAACTTTACTTGTCTCTTACTAGGCTATATATAACATATGCAGTTAATGTTATGAGCTAATTTATGCATGACCCCAAAAAACCACATATTGATGTTTATTGAACGAACATCGAGATACTTGAAATCTACTCATGGAAAACGTTTAATATTTTCAAACCATGGTCACCTCAGAGTTGAAGGTTACACGGATGCAGATTGGGCCAGATCTGCATATGACATAAAGTCTACCGCGAGCAAGTAGTTGCTAGAATAAGTGTCTAAGCGGAATTCAGGATGATGGTGTAGGAATCTGTGAACTACTATGAATTAAAAACTTTTTAAAGGATCTTAGGATATGAACAAGAGGAGATTGCCCATAACCCCATGTAACATGATCACAAAAAAACATGTGGAATTTGACAGGTATTTCATCAAAGAAAAGATTGAAGCAAAAAAAAAACACAACAGCATTAGCCCCATTTTCTTTTGTAAATTCAAAACAACAACATTAGCTCCATTTTCTTCTATAGTTACTCAACCCTTGGTACTTGTAATCTCTTCTGCTCTCATAGTTGTAGATAATTCAGCAAAAAAAAAAAAAACTAAAGAACGATCACTTCCCAAATTTTCCACCAAACTACCTAAGTGTACCATCATAGTTATACTTTGATTATAGGGGAAAAAAATGGCGAAACCTTTGATTAACGGCCCCTTGTATTGTTGCCAGACTATTATACACGGCTGAAACAATACGAGATATAGCTGAAGGCAAACCTATCTTTTTATTTTGGAATCTAATTTAATTTCTAACAAACCATGTTACATTAATATATATTGATATTGGAGCATAAATGATCACTACTTTTCATTAAGGTGTCCAACTTCATTCACAAAGATTTCAAACTGTTTTGTCACACCAGACTCAAAGAATAAGTGAACTGTTGATTTAACATATTGCACATTGAAGGAATATCACAACCTTTGATCATAAGTTTATCATGCATGAGTGTAGATATTTCAAAGGTTGTAGATCAGGGCTCCAAATAGATTTATCTTTCACAATTTTCTGACAGACAAATTTAGTCTCTAATAAAAAATAAAATTTGTTGGAATAGAAAATATATCTTAAGATATGCTTAAGTTTTATGTTATAGTTTGTTGAGAAAATATTTCAATGATTAGGTTTGTTTATTCTAAACTCTAATTTAGGGATTTAGTTTAGATTTAAATATATTCACTTGGCTATAAACATCAAGCACTATCATACTATTTCTTATGTAAATATTCAATATAAATATTGTATTTAGTTCATTCACACCATTAATCAGTAATATTTTTATTTATTATTATTTCCCCTATTCTTTCACCTAACTACCACAAATTCAACCTGGTATCAGAGCCATGGTATCTTCCGCTGCAACTTTTATCCGAGAAACATTAACTCTCGTTATTCTTTGGTTTACCTTTTTTCTTCGTATAAACCCTAACCGTCATTAGGATTTCTTTCTTTGGTTTACCTTTTTTCTTCGTATAAACCCTAACCGTCATTAGGATTTCTTTTTTATTTTGTTTCACCTTTATGGTTATTGTTTAGTGCATTTGCTTTCTATTCTAACCTCATTCATATATGTTACCCTGACACATGCAGCCTACATGCCACTTTTTCATGAATCATTTAGCTTTACCCACCTTTTTTTCCTAGATTGATTGTGCCTCTCTTTGTCTTGTTTTGGTGGTCTAATTTCCCGTTTGCAATATCTTAATCCGCGGTTTCCGTTTTTTATGCTTTAATCCGCGGGCTTCCCGTTTGTGATGCTTTAATCCGCGGGCTCCGTTTGTGATTCTTTATCCGCAGCTATTTTTACATAATTTGATACGGATTCATTGCTTCGGCCGCTGCTCTACTAATTCTTTGGTTGCTGCTCTTCGTTGGATATGCTATCAAAGGATTTACTTATTTTTAGGGTTAATTTTGTAACAAACTTAAAGCTTAGTAAGCTTTAGCTTGAGGGGGAGCGTTGGAATAGAAAATATATCTTAAGATATGCTTAAGTTTGTTGAGAAAATATCTCAATGATTAGGTTTGTTTATTCTAAACTCTAATTTAGGGATTTAGTTTAGATTTAAATATATTCACTTGGCTATAAATACCAAGTACTATCATACTATTTCTTATGTAAATATTCAATATAAATATTGTATTTAGTTCATTCACACCATTAATCAATAATATTTTTATTTATTATTATTTCCCCTATTCTTTCACCTAACTACCACAAATTCAACAAAATTCAATAATAGTCTCTTACATTTTTATGTAGGGGATATTACAACGAATGATGGTATAAAATTTAATTTAATTTAAAGTCATAATGACACTATATTTTAATTTATAGTAGAACATGTTCTTAAATTAATCTTGAGATAGTTTAATTTTAAGATACCATTGGCAATATAATAAAATAAAATAAAAATATTTTTCAACTAAAAAGTCTCACGAAATCCATTCCATAATAAAATCCATCAAAATCGGTGGACTTTTGAATACCAATGGACATTCTATAAATGACAAAAAATCTCAATTGAATACCAACAGATTTCATTGCCCTAACAAAACTCATGATTATCTTAATTGAATACCACAAGATTTATTTAACTTTTGTAAAAGTCTTGATTGAATACCACAAGATTTTTTTATCGTAAAAAAATCTTTTAAAATTCTTTGAAATCTCAATCCAATACATCCCCCTAAAACTAAATTGGGCTTCCAATTGTTTAACTTAAACAATTAAAACAAGGGTTAAATATATTTTAAGTCTCTATATTTTATTTTTTTAATTTTGATTTTTGATTTTTTTGGTTGAAAAGTCCCTACATTTTACGTAATAGACAAGAATGATCCCTATATTTTTAAAAGGTAGAAAATATTTTTTCCATTATCAATAATAGTCCATTTCATCCTCTCTTTTCTATCTCAGCTAACAGAATGCTTATTTGACATATAATAGACCCCCACTATTTTAATTTTATCACCAAAAAGTTTTATGGGGTTGACAGACAGCCAATTAGTTGGTTTGACCTAAAAAGTTTTGTAGAGTAGGACAGTTTGATTTGTGTTTGGGAAAGTCCCATATGTGGACATGCTTTTCTTTCAGTCATACGAGCCTTGACTTCTCTACTGGCCTCTACTTTGACTAGTCCTTCCGTACTCAATTTGAACATAAAAAAGTCCTTCGTCGATTATCAAACCTCTTCCAACCATAGTGGTTAAACACATCAGTGGGTGCGTTATGAGTAGCCGACGACAGACTATGCAACCATTTACACACAAAATGACAAAAACTAAATAAACTAAACAAACAAAGAAGAAGAAAAATATAAGTGTGAGAGGTGTGAGATCTCACCACCTAAATAGTTCGATTTATAGGCATTTTTAATCCCTATAAACATTTCAGCAAGTTTTGGTCTCTCAAATGTTTACTGTCAAGATTTTTAGTCTCTGTTTTTCAGTCATTCGTTTATATCATTCGAAATGTTAACAAATTTTATGTGGTTATACATTTCAGCAAGTGATGTATTAAATATTTATTGTTTAGTTTTTGCGCATAAATAATTCATCTTATGTTCAAAAATTCTAAATTTTTGTGGGAGAGATTTTTATAATATTATAAAAAATATGAAAGTACACAAGAGTTTGATTAAAAGTTGTGATAGAAAATATTTGAGGGATGAAAAGTTGAAGAATTTTTTTATAGAGACTAAAAATAAAATCTAAAATATTTATAATGACCAAAAGCTTATTTAACCTTAATAATTATCCTTCAAGAAAAAAATATCATTGAATAAATAATGTGTTTAGTCGATATTATAAATCAAATGCATCAATTATTCAATGAATCTAAGGAGTTACTTATCTATACCAATATACTCCATCCGGTCCTTAATATAAGAAGAAATTCACTTTTTAGATACATTAAAATGTTTATGTATATAAACTATATTATAAACTAAATACATTCATTTTTTAATATATCTAAAAAGTCAACCTCTTCTTATATTAAAGACTAGATGGAGCATAAAGAGAATACCCCATTTGATGTAGACTTTTCTTATTGTCATTTTTCTCCTTCTCTATTCAAATATTTTTTTTGACTCAAATTATATATGTTGAAAAATAACTTCCATACACCAAAGTTGGTTTAAAGTTTTTTTTTTATGTTTTTTTTCTTAATAATTAAGTACAATAAAAAGGAGGTTAAGTCTACATTAGCACAATAGAGAATATCAATCACACAAACGGGAGAAAACAAATGTTGTATTAATTATATTTATTAATGTAGGACAAATTTTATAGATCAGATATCATATATGTTTTTGACTAAAAAAAAGATATCATATATGTTTTAACTTTTGACCATTTTGAACAGATATTAATTCTAATAATGTTGGTCAAAATGTTTTTTCTAATAAGCAAAAAAATAATTACTAATTTTATTAGTCAAGATATCATGATGAATATGTTATTTGAAAAAATGAATTTTTTTTAATACGAACCTCTAAAAAATATCTTACCATATTTAATAATGAATGAATTATAATAATAAATTAAAAATATTCAATTTTATTAAAATTTATTACTTAAATTAGTAAAATCAACGTTTAAACCATGACCCCAATTAGACGTTTAAATGCATATTCAAACTAAAAATATATTTTCTTATTTTATTGAATATTATACCGTGGATTCATGCAAATAACTGTTCACAAAATGTCCAAAATTTAATTTCATATTATTTTTATAAAAAGAATTCACTTCACAAAAGATAAGTGGAATTAAAATTAGCATTATCGGGGCAAAAAAGTCAAATTTGAATACTTCTATAGCACTCTATTTTTCTTAATTATTCTCTTATATATACCATCACACTTACAGTTCTCCCTCTCACATTGTCTTGTGTTCTCAAACTTGAAAAAAAAAAAAAAAAAACTCCATTCCAAAACAAAGTCTTTGTGCTCCCACGCTTTTGATGATGGCAAAGGTTTATATATTTTTTTCCCTCTAATTTTCTTATTATTTCTTATCATTCAGCAGTTTTAAAATATTTATATCATTCTAAATTTCGATTTTATAGAAATGTGATTTTTCAATTAATATTCACCTTTTCGTGTTTTCATGATTATTACCTTCAAGTTGATCTAGCTCTTTCTAAGCATAGGATTCAAATTCATGCTTTGTTATAATTGAGTTTAATTGTGGTGCACTGACAGTGTAAAATATATTACACCATCAACACATCATAACCATTCATGCCCACTACTTTATAGGTAGTTTTCAATCAAGTCAAATGTTTGTGAACATCGAATGGTTATGATTCACTGTCAGTGTAAAAACTCTTTACACTGACAGTGTATATAAATTAAATCCGTTATAATTTCTTAAAGTTGGATCTAATGTTTTCTTTGCTAATCAATTGAACTTTTTTTCCTTTTATTTATTAGACACTAGCATGCCAGAAAATTTAAAAAATCCGGACAAAATCATAATTTTAAACAAAAGTCTCAGTTTTGTACTAAAAAATTCAATTTTGAACAAAAAATTTTAGTTTTACCCAAAATTCACCCTTAAAAATCTCAATTTTATCCAAAATTAACCCCTAAAACACTGAAAAAATTTACCGGGCCGAGGCTTACTGGCCTATAGCTCAGCCCCTAGCATATTAAATTGGGTGGTAATGTTGTTTTTCTCTTTTCTCTTGGAAATCGTATATGGCCAAACACCCTTGTAATCCCTACTTCTTTTATGAGTGGAAGGTGGAATCTATTTTATTTTCGACTTGGTAAAGTAGTGCGCCGTGGTGGTGACACTTAGTCTTCATGGTTTTGGTACAGTGTGCGCCTTTTTTTTTTTTTTTCTCATTTTCTAGCTGCTATCCGTTTTCTTTTCTTCTTGATGGTGCTCGTTTTTTCTTGAATGTCCCCTTAGATGTTTCTTCTTTATTTTCTTTACTCGTACTTTTTCTTTTATTGAGGATTTGCTACTTTTGTTCTTCCTCTTATATGTATATATGTGACATTTTACTTATATATATATATATATATATATATATATATATATATATATATATATATATATATATATATTTGTGTGGTAATTTTTTTAAATGTTGTTCATCTCGGTTTTTTCTTTTCAAAAGAAAAACAATTGGCAATCTTTCAAGATTAGGTTAGGCATGACTCATATCAATAATATTGTGTTTGAATGATTCTCAGTTCTCACATGAAATGATTTTATTTCTAACAAATGATTTTTTGAATTTTTTTTTTTGGGAATATAAAGTCAAGGCTTTACTAATGTGATAAATAAGTTGTCATCTATTTTTCAAATAATCTAAATATTTTTGCTCATTTCCAAACCCAGGAAAATAGTGGATCTTCAGGTGCAAAGAAATTAATACCTATGGGTGAAGCCAAGGTTTATCTCAATGAAGTAAAGGATGCATTTAAAGACGAGATAGAAAAATATGATGATTTTTTGTGGATGATGAAAGACTACAGGGAAAAAAGGTTTGATTTATTTATTTATATACTGTTAGAAACATATTTGAATTTGTTAATTACATCGTAACTTACTTGTTTCTTTCCTTGTGATGTATTTGTAGATTGAATGTTGAGGGTGTGATATCAAAAGTGAAGGAATTGTTTGAAGGGCACACAGAATTATTATTGAAATTTAATACATTTTTGCCAGATGGATATGAAATCACACCTCCACAAAATGAGCCAAAGGAGATTAGAGAGACTAAAAATTTTGCTAAGAAATATTTAGACAAGGTCAAGGTATGATTTTTTTCCTTCTTTTTTATGGGGATGAAAGTGTGAGTAGAATTTTGTCCTTAAAATGAATAATTTTTTTTCTTTCTCAAATCGTGTTTACGTTAATTTGATGAGTCTAATGGATCATTTTCATGCAGACTCGATTTGAAAGTGAACCCCATGTCTATGAATCCTTTATGGACTTATTGAATACCTATAAAAATCAAGATAAGATTATTGATGAAGAGCTTTACCAAATGGTATGTGGTTTATTTTGTCTGTGCTTTTAATTTTTATTTTATTTTGTGTAATATTCATTTTAATTATATAGATATAATTGGACATTTTCAGGTTATTTCACTTTTTCAAGGCCACCCGGATCTTGTTGATGGGTTTACTCATTTTTTCCCTTCTACTTAGCTCATGATATAGCCACTCTTGGTCGCCCATGGTGTAGTCACTATGTTCTCTTTCTTTGTAGAACATGTTGGTTAGGTGTTCTAATTTTTAGGGTTTTGGTGGTGTGGTTGGTGTTTTCTCAACATTGGTCTAGCGGGGGTTGTGCTTGTGCCGCCGCTTCTTCTTCTTCTTCTTCTTCTTCTTTTTTCTTTTAATTTGGATCCTTTGAATTGGATATCTCTAGTGCTATTTCTTTGTACTTGCTGAGATTTCCCTATGTTTTTTTAATATATATTTTATTTTGTGATTCAAAAATAAAATAATATAGCTCATGATATGAGTTATTCAATACCAATAATGCAGCAAATGTACAACAAACCACCAATATGTAGTACATGTAGATTAAGTCTTAATGTTAGTAATCTATGAGATTTTATAAGCAAACATTTAAGAAGATTTTATCAATTTAGATTGTGAAGATATTGAGTATAAGTGATGATTTATATGAGTATCAAGTAAAATGAATTTGATTGATGAAATTAATTGCAACAATAACTTTACTCTATCTATCTATAAATATAAGGGAAAATGTGTTTAACAATGTTGATGTATTTAGTACAAAGTTTTAACCAAATACTCCCTCCATTACAATATATAAGCAAAAAAATATTTATTCTTTTCACTATAATGAAGCACGAAGACGATAGCAATTAGATACGTCAACTCTAAATTATAAGCAGCATCTGCCACATCAAAATAATTTATTTTTGTACATGGACTATTTTTAAAATGAGACATAATTGCAGGGACTGAAATCATATTTAAGTCTTACAATTATTTAGGTAAATCCAAATATCCTTGACTTTCTGCCTTAGACTAGAAGACTTCACCAACGTATAAAATTGTCTAACTAGTTATAATTAGGATTTAATTTCCTTCCTCAAAGAGGACTTCCACCAAACTGCTTGCTCGCATTATGGACTCGTAAATGTTTCTCGTCTCTATAGACACCCTTTTAAACTTAAAAGGTTGTTGCAACTATTGGTCATGTGTATAATGATTTAGTTTGTAGCTGAGTGATACAAAGTCATGATCCTATGATTCTAACTCTAACTCTCATTGAGAGGATATAAGAGTTGAATCCAATATCAATTCAATTGAAATACAACAACGTAACTATATGATTTACAATATGATCTAATGACTCTCATATGAGAGGGTATACATAAAGCACAATATGTTCAAAGCTTTTCTCTTAATTATGTTTGAGGATTGATGCTTGGATTTGTAATGGTCATGCATCTTTCCTTCTTTTATTTCATCTCATGAGTATATTTCTTATGAGACTTCTAATATTGAAAAATTCGTCTTTTTCTTTGTTTCTCTCATTTTTGGTGATGACCTTTCATGTACAGAACTTATCGAACCATCAAACACATTTGGTCCTTTGGTTATATTGATGAGGAATAGATCTGTTGTAGAATATGGTCGTTGAAAGTGAGAATATATATTAAGAGAATTTACATGTTAAGGACGAGTACAGACTTCATAGTTAGTTGTGTACTATTCAGACATATATACACTACAAGAAAATGTGCATTTTGCGACACTTATATTGCGACAACTTGAACAAAACTGTCGCAATGTGATTTTTTTGAGATATTTGCAACGGTGTATACGACGGTTTCTACAACCGTCGCAGTGTTTTGATATCTGTGCGGGAAATTTTTTCATCTTAGCGCCTTTGTCAAATTGTAAACCTTTGTTTCCAATAAAATAATTGAAAATTGCAACCCTCACACTCTCATACAAAAGCACTTCCATTACCAAAATCACAAAACACTCTGTTACAAAAAATTGAAGAACACCAAAAATCTCAAAACACCATCTCTCATCTCCCTCGTTGTCGTTCACCGCTGTTTCCATTACCACCGTTCTTCACCTTCGTTTCACCGACCATGACTGTAACTAATCTCTTCATTGCAGATTCTTATCACAAGCCTAATCCCTAACTCCTTTTCTTCATCAACCCTAATCCCTAAATCAATTTATTCATTCCCTAAATTGCTAAATCCGCCTAAATCGCAAGTGACTGGTTGTTGCTCTCATTTCTCCCGTTGAGAAGAAGTATAGCAAAGAGGCTTTCAATTCCCGCAAAGCAAGTGGGAATTTCCGTTCAGGTTCGTTTTTCATCTAAGCTATGTATTTGTTGTAATTGAGTTCTGGATTTTTTAGTTTGTTTTGTTAGTACCAGTTTGTCGTTTGTTGTTGTTGTAATTGAGCAAGTGGGATTTCTTAGTTTGTTCAGGTACGTTTGTCGTTTTTCAAATTATTAACAAAAAAAATCTCTTTCTACAAGGTCTTACAAACAATCTTATAAGTGATTATGCTAGTAGATAAACCAAAATATAGTCTCATAAGTGATTATACTTGTAAATAAGCTGAAATAAGTCAATATAAACATACCCTAAAGTCAATACCTATGAAAGCATTCAGAATCATCCAAGTCAATATCAGTGTTAACACTTAGCTTCTATAATAATAATAATAATAATAATCTGTGGAGGTCGGCTTGTTTGTTTTTTGGGTGTGCCCATCAGTTTTCTGCTATGCTGTTCTCCTTGTTCTGGTTTTCAGCTCTGGCTTTCTTGCTGGTTGGGTGTGTCTGTTTTGGTTGGTGCGCTAGCTCGGGTGGGGATTTGATCTATTTTATGTTTGGAGTCTTGTTCTCTGTTTGTTTGTTTCCTGCTGTTGTTCTTTTTGTTTTAGCTAGTTGTTGTTGTTTTTCTGCTGCGGCTGGTTTTGTTTTCCAGGAGGCGGTTGTTTGTTTGTTCTTGTGGCTATTTGCTGCATTTGCTTTGTAGTTGTTGTACTATCATAACTCACATAACATGTCCTTTTATATCAGAACACCACAATGAGAAGAAACTACAAAATTTCATTTTTAGCTAACATACAAAATTATTGATTAGAATCTTTTATAAATGTATCCAGCAGTTTTTCTTAGAATTTATTAACACTACAAAACTTAATTGTAAGGTGGAAGATGTCTCTTACTTATTTACTCATTTTCAACTCATATCTCATCCATAACTTAGTTATAAATTTTCAATCTACCATTTGATTAATTCTTAATTTGGCCTAGTCAAATTTGAAGTTTTTCATCATTCTTCAAATGTGTTTTATGGGAATCAACCTTATATTCTTCCACCGTAAACTAAGTGTGTTGCGGGAATTGATTCATGTGTCACTTACACATTCACTACAAATGAGGCTAGAAATTATGAATTTATTAATTTATGTAATTCTTCAAAATTAGATTATAGATTAAACTATATTGTTCTTATGATTGACATGAATATAGTTAGTTTATCATGAACTTTGTTTGAAAATATGATATAATTGGTTATTAGTTAATTTCTCTTCAATCAAGTCAAAAATACTACCTTTGCTAAATGTATTATTAATAGTAGCTTGAAAGATGGTGGATCATTCCTTCTTCGCAGAAGCCGCAGGATATCACACTTGCCTAATTATTTTGGAGGAAAATCTTCGAAATTATCCACGTTGTATTGACCCAAATAATTGGGCTGCTTTTGTCCAATATAGGCGGAAGCCAAAAACAGTGGTAATGGGCTGCCTTTGTTCACTGTCGTGATTTGTTTTTTTTGTTTTGTTACACTGTCGTGATTTGTTATCAATGCAGGAGATGGCACGAAAAAATGCAGCAAATCGTGCAAAGCTATAGATGAATCATCCACTAGGGACTAAGTCCATTGCAAGGACACAAGAAGAGTTGGTATGATTCACTCAATCTATTATTGATTGTATGCTTAATGGCACAAGTACTTATTATATGTATTTACTTGTAGGAAAAAATATCTGGTCGAAAATATAGTAGGGGAGACATGTTTGGAGTGAGTCACAAAAAGCCTAATGGGTCATTTGTCAATGATGAGGCTAAGAAAAAAAAGTAAGTGCAGTATTAAAACTTTCTTCAGAATAGTATGCAGAGTTGCGTAAATTGAATATAATTTTATTGCAATTGTATTTAGATGAGTATAGTATGCCGTTGTTGTGGTTATTATGTTCTATTTACTGCTGCAATTAACAGTATGCTGCTGCTGAATGGTTTTATATTCAAATTAGCAGTATGCTGCTGCTGCTGAATGATTTTATATTTTGTTTTATGGCTGCTGCTGCAACTCTGTTTTAGTAGTATGCTGCTGAATGGTTTTATATTTTGTTTTGTGGTTATTTTGTTTTATTGTTTTATGGTTTTATCTACTGCTGCAACTCTGTTTTTGTAACACCCCGATTTTCAAAGACTAAAAAGGGGCATTATTTTATATATTTTTTTTAAAAAAACAAAACAGAGTGCGCATACAAACTGTGAGAGCCGGCATTAAACATACAAAAGAACTCATTACCATAAGGTGCTTCGACAAGCAAAGTGTGTTCCTGAATAATTACAATCCAAGTCAAAGTATTTCAAAGTACTCCAAGCACTACAACCCCATACAGACCAAGCTAGAAACCTATGCCTAAACAAAAGGCACGATGTACAACCACACCGGCACAGAGTCTAACTAAGCCAAAGCTCCAACATCTCAATGGGGCCTGGAACAGCCACCGTCGACACCACGACCTAACCCATCATCTGGGTGGGATGAGCCCGCAAATGAAAGAAAGGGTCACCACAAAATAAAAGTATATATATATATCCGGTGCGAAAGATGTACACATAACAAATTTCCACAAATACCAACAGAGAAAGCTCTTTAAACACAAAGTAATTTCCACCAACGGCTTATATAAATAATGCACACAAAGCCTAATGCAGACTTCTACAATGAGCGTGACAACCAATCACTGGCTCGCCACATGCATGAATTCCGGAATTTAACCTCTCCGCAGAGAGTCGTAGGTCCAACCCACTAAAGCCACGAGGGCAGGTGATGCCACACAGACGCTATCACCGGGTGAAAATAGCCACACAGATGCTACCAGCCACACAGATGCTGTCAGCCACACAGATGCTGTCACCCCCTCTAAAGAAAAGCCACAAGGATCAGGTGATGCCACACAGACGCTATCACCGGGTGAAAATAGCCACACAGATGCTACCAGCCACACAGATGCTGTCAGCCACACAGATGCTGTCACCCCCTCTAAAGAAAAGCCACAAGGATCAGGTGATGCCACACAGACGCTATCACCGGGTGAAAATAGCCACACAGATGCTACCAGCCACACAGATGCTGTCATCCCCTCTAAAGAAAAGCCACAAGGATCAGGTGATGCCACACAGACGCTATCACCGGGTGAAAATAGCCACACAGATGCTACCAGTCACACAGATGCTGTCAGCCACACAGATGCTGTCACCCCCTCTAAAGAAAAGCCACAAGGATCAGGTGATGCCACACAGACGCTATCACCGGGTGAAAATAGCCACACAGATGCTACCAGCCACACAGATGTTGTCAGCCACACAGATGCTGTCACCCCCTCGAAGTGTAGCCACACAGATGCTAACACCAGGCGAACATAGCCACACAGATGCTATCGCCAACTAAGAAACGCATACACATAGGGCAGTCACACAGACACAGCCCCGGCGGAGTCACACAGACACATCCGCCCGTGCAGTCCCAACTGACATACACGTTCCATCCATGCTCATGCAACAATTACATATCACACAGATATATGTAAATCAAACACAACGACATACATACATTTCCAACCATATGTATTCCAACAACCTGTTCATACATACATTCTCATAATCATATGTAAACAGCGTAAGTATTTTAAACACTTTCTCATCACGAGAATACATAACACATACATGCCAAGCACACCAACACACATCACCAAAAATAACCAAACATGTTGTATCTCAGTGAAAAGACAGAAATAAAGTGATGCCCTTACCTCGGCAAGCTTCCGTTACTCTTTTTCGCGAAAATCTACAATTCACGCTACCTAAAATATATGTAGCGTAACATCAATAAAATACTCATCGTACATCCTATCGGAACGAAACTTGTTCTCAAAAGTCTAGGGGGGTTTAAGGCACTTTCTAACTCTCTCACCTAGCGACTCCAAGTTCTTCCCAATCCGATAAAAATTCACGAAGTTAAAGACATTATTTTTCGCTACAAGAAATTCATTTTGTTCTCAAAGCATTCCAAGAACCACTATTGTTTTCAACCTCAAGGAACCCATTTTCACTCTACAAAAACATTTGAAAACAAACCAAAAACTCTTCAAAAATCAATCAACAAAATCAGAGTTTTCTTGCGTCGCAAGTTTCAAGTTTTTCTTACCAATTAAAAACTCTATACTCATTCTTTTAAAGCCTATGATCACACACCAATGTCATGATCATTTCTCACCATTGTGGACTTAGAAAATTTTGAAAGCTCATGGTCCCTTACTACTCATAGGCCACGGCCAAGAAAATGAAAATGGCACCAACACTCAAAATTTTCCACTTCCAAAGGCATGGTAATATCCTATAATACCCTAAAATCATTTATCCGAACAATCCAAATCATTTTAAATCAAACTACACTTTTTGACAATTTTGAATGGATTTTCCTTAAGACAAAATCAACACATTTTCTTCTCCAACCAACCCATATCCCAATCATTTCTTTAAAACCATGATTAAGTCCTCCTAAAATGACTTAACAAAATTTGAAAACTCTTCCCTTTCCCTTAAATGGTGCCGCGGCCAAACTAGGAAAAATAAAGCCAACACCTAAATTTTTTTCATTACAAAACCCTAGTAATCATCTATTAGTTTGCAAAGGCATTCCCATTGCTCAATTGACTACTTTGAGAACCGAAACGAAATTTCCTAAAAATGTTCATCGAATCGCTCAAGAACACCAAAATAATTTTTTTTCTTATTTTTCAAAACAAAGTTTATATTCAAACATCCATTTTGCCACAAAGCTTAAAACTAACATCAAAAATCAAATCACAAAACAAAATCTAAGTTTATGATCTTTTCAAAAAAATTCTTAAAACCCTAACTAAAAATTTTGTGAAAACATAAATCAACCATGGGAAACTTCTCATGCTTCACTCAAGTGTACTAATAAACTCTCAAGAACACTTCTATGGAACCAAAACTAATTAAAACTAAATTCTAAAATTTTCTTCTCAAGAACACAATTTTCATAACTTAATCTATGAGGAATTTAACCAACAATAAGAAGGATAAAGCTAGTTACCTTAAGAGGAGATGATTCCTTGCAAGTCCTATGATCCAACAAGCCTAAGATCAAGTAATTTGGTGAAGGAATGAAATTTTTCTCAATGGTGAAAGAGAGAAAGAAAGCTCACGGCCAAACAAGAGAAGAGAAGGAAGTTTTGTGATTTTTTTCTAAGTTCCACAAAGCACAAACCTCCTTACTAAATAATGGTCTTGTTTGCCAAACAACCATTGGATCAAATAGTGCAAAGTTTCTAAGACTTAATCCTAGCCATTGGATCAATTCTAAGCTTATCCTTCCAAGATATTTTCTAAGCTTCCTCACATCTCAGCTCTCGCGTTCGCTCGTAAACGAGTCGCACCTCGCTAACGGACGGAAATCACAAAAATATAAAATCTACCAAATAAACGTCCGTTGTAAACCGTTTCCAAATATTATCGCTAAATCTTTTTCCCCGACTGAAATTTTCTTCCTCACTCTCGAAAATTATTCTGACAATATATCCTAACTCACGCCGATATATAAAACTCCCATCTAAATTTCTACGGAATTCAGACATCGTAAAAATTTCACAACAGCGGGTAAAATTCCTACTCGTTTTTCCAAAAACCAGAATAAACCAAAACTCGCGATTCTGACTACACATAAACCTTCTTATACTCAAAAGAAGACTACGACCCAAAAGTCTGTGCCTTTCCAGCGCACGAGCACAAAGCAGGCTCCATTTCAGCAAAAAATTCTATTAACGCGACAATACTCACGAAACCGCTTCGCCAAAAACCCTAAAACTTAGCCGACACTAAAGTTCCTTAGAAAAACCTGTACAGTGGAAATCTTGGGTCTTACATTACTACCCTCCAAAAAGAAGTTTCGTCCTCGAAACTAAAGGTAAGAGTAACAACCCAACAATTTATTACCATCACCAACACAACAAAATCCCTCAGGATTAGGTGTAGCCACACAGATGCTAACACCGGGTGAAGTCATACAGATACTCTCACCAACACACTGGCACAACCGTGCCTCAACCGCCACTCTGAACGAGTTCACCACTCAAAATTAACCCCACAACAGAGGTTCACAACCTCGAGTTCCTCAAATGTTCAAAGGTCCACACAATTTTTTTTTTCAAAATCACTTATTTTGCCTCCGCGACATAGCCTAAACCACTAGGTTCACGCGAAGCAATGACTGGCTACCCTCCAAAAAGAAACACTGAAACTCTCTGCGCATCACCAAAGCTAGCAAAACTAGTCAATTCCAGTCAACATGATTCCGTCTATTATTAACAAGAGATTAAGGATGATCAGTTCCTCAATTTGTCAATAAATAGTCGACAATCATGATGGTGGTTTAGACCATCTTTACCAAACTTAAGTGATACTTCATTCCACTTGTGCTCATGGTCTTCCGAGGTACAAGGATTCCACAAATCCTTCGAGGTTCTCCTTAAGGTTTCCTTCGATCTCTTACGATCTCGATCTCGTCAATGAGACCAATTTGCCCGAAACACGTTACTTGGACTCTCATGCTTTCACTTGACTTTGCCATTAGACAATTGTTCACCCTTTATATCCACATTCCACACACACACCGCCATGACATCCATTTAGGTGGTGCCTTTGAATCCTTACTACTCTCGCACAATCATAATTTTCCAAGTTATGTGTGAGTCAATTCCTTTCGCCAATCCTTAATTGACATAAGCCACATGCTCGTGTGCTTCTCTCTTACTTACTCTTAACATAGCTTTCCAACGACTAACATCCTCTGCGACTAATCTCATCGATCTACTAATTTGCAATTTTCCAGTTCAACAACTGCCTAGGGTTGGTTCCCAAAACCATGGCCCACAACTTGTTGATTCCAACCAACATCTTTAATTTGCCGCACACAAGCCAATTACTCTCGTCCCACATCAACTTGTTTCCAAACAAGCACACTCTTCTCCCATTCGATTGATCCTTCATCATCGTGACTATTCTAAAGTCATAAAGTCTGTTCCCACCGGGGAATAAATTCCTAGACCTCAAGTTCTAGCTAACCAAGCTCTTACATCCCGTCACTCATCGTTTTCTTATTCACTTCTAACTTTTTACTAACAATCATCTCTTATGAATGACTATATCTAAACTCGTCCTTATAGGGTCACTGTAATTCGCCTACAAATCGACTCATCTTACTCAGCTATCAAACCTTTAACACTTATCCTAAATCTTAATGCTCGACTTATCAAAAGTATCTACCAACGCACGACACTTTGCTATGATTTTATCCTTAGTACGTTCGATACCCAAATCAAACTCTTGAATTTACTGCTCAAGAACTCTAAAACTCGTCGTACTATCCATTTAATCCTAATATACAATAAAAGTCCTTCCAACTATCAACTTTCATTGTCTTAGTATTCTTACTAACGGACTCCTTTTCTACTCAAACACGACATTCTTAGAAAATATCCAAAAATTCTCGTCCATAACTTGAATTTATTCAAAACTTGCCCACCTCAACTCTTATGGTATCATAAATTCAAGCTGCTACTTAGTCCTTCAACCATCTTGGTCGATCAAAATCGTTAACTTATATGCGCATCCACACAGGATCTCTACTCAATCTTGACTAATCTCCTCAAACTGCTAAACCAGTTTACTTTCTCTTATGGTTTACTTGCCAATAGTTAACATTTATAGCTTACACTGCTACAATTATCTGGACATTTCCATAATAAACACCTCTATTATCACTTATCAGTGATATGCAACTCACTTTCAAAGGTTGAACTCCCCGTTCTTACCTAACAATCACTCCAAAAATACCTTTATTCAACAATCGATCACCTTTAGCTCTATGTCACATCGACATCCATACTTACTATCTCTCGAACTATGTATAGATTGTCACTTATCAATGTGATACTTGGTCTCCTACCTTTAATCATCACGAGATTCATCCTTACAAATCATAGTTTCGAATCTAATTCATCTCGCACACTTAAATTAAACCCTTAAGTTATCCACCATTCGCATAAATGTCGTCTAACACCACCATGTTTCCTCACTCTTGACATACCACGTCTAATTCAAGTCGCCTGAATGATTATCCAATCATCGTAATTAAATCCAACTGACATCTCTGCATGCTCCACTATTCCACAGTGGTAACCTCTTCTTGACAGTCGAATGACTTCTTCAAGTATCGTCCGAACTCACCAGAACGGATATCCAGCACCTTCTTCAAAAGGTATCCCAATCTGATCCTTACATGCAATCCTTTATCAGTCGACGTTCACACGTCCGTACTCAACACCTCCGGGTGACAACGACCCATGCAAATTCAAGTTCATCGAATTTCTTCCAAGAATCCTTTGTGGTTCTCGTCACCTCAAGTCCATCCTCCTCGGACCACTCTGTCTAAGGGATTCAGAGACACTTGTCGACTAAATTCGACCAAGGCTCGGGGTTTCACAATTCCACTTACTGAAGCCTCACTCCCTGCATTACTTCGGTAAGACACAAACCAGTGTCTAAGCATATCCCATGCTAGACTCAAAACAACCAACCACATAACCCACAACACAACAAAAACAACCGCTAGAACTAACACAACTCTAGCTAAGTTCTAACCGACTCTGGACTAACGACTCAAGTTTACACTTTCCCTTTGAAGATTTAAAGCCGTGCTCTGATACCACAATGTAACACCCCGATTTTCAAAGACTAAAAAGGGGCATTATTTTTTATTTTTTTTTTAAAAACAAAACAGAGTGCGCATACAAACTGTGAGAGCCGGCATTAAACATACAAAAGAACTCATTACCATAAGGTGCTTCGACAAGCAAAGTGTGTTCCTGAATAATTACAATCCAAGTCAAAGTATTTCAAAGTACTCCAAGCACTACAACCCCATACAGACCAAGCTAGAAACCTATGCCTAAACAAAAGGCACGATGTACAACCACACCGGCACAGAGTCTAACTAAGCCAAAGCTCCAACATCTCAATGGGGCCTGGAACAGCCACCGTCGACACCACGACCTAACCCATCATCTGGGTGGGATGAGCCCGCAAATGAAAGAAAGGGTCACCACAAAATAAAAGTATATATATATATATATCCGGTGCGAAAGATGTACACATAACAAATTTCCACAAATACCAACAGAGAAAGCTCTTTAAACACAAAGTAATTTCCACCAACGGCTTATATAAATAATGCACACAAAGCCTAATGCAGACTTCTACAATGAGCGTGACAACCAATCACTGGTTCGCCACATGCATGAATTCCGGAATTTAACCTCTCCGCAGAGAGTCGTAGGTCCAACCCACTAAAGCCACGAGGGCAGGTGATGCCACACAGACGCTATCACCGGGTGAAAATAGCCACACAGATGCTACCAGCCACACAGATGCTGTCAGCCACACAGATGCTGTCACCCCCTCTAAAGAAAAGCCACAAGGATCAGGTGATGCCACACAGACGCTATCACCGGGTGAAAATAGCCACACAGATGCTACCAGCCACACAGATGCTGTCAGCCACACAGATGTTGTCACCCCCTCTAAAGAAAAGCCACAAGGATCAGGTGATGCCACACAGACGCTATCACCGGGTGAAAATAGCCACACAGATGCTACCAGCCACACAGATGCTGTCAGCCACACAGATGCTGTCACCCCCTCTAAAGAAAAGCCACAAGGATCAGGTGATGCCACACAGACGCTATCACCGGGTGAAAATAGCCACACAGATGCTACCAGCCACACAGATGCTGTCAGCCACACAGATGTTGTCACCCCCTCTAAAGAAAAGCCACAAGGATCAGGTGATGCCACACAGACGCTATCACCGGGTGAAAATAGCCACACAGATGCTACCAGCCACACAGATGCTGTCAGCCACACAGATGCTGTCACCCCCTCGAAGTGTAGCCACACAGATGCTAACACCAGGCGAACATAGTCACACAGATGCTATCGCCAACTAAGAAACGCATACACATAGGGTAGTCACACAGACACAGCCCCGGCGGAGTCACACAGACACATCCGCCCGTGCAGTCCCAACTGACATACACGTTCCATCCATGCTCATGCAACAATTACATATCACACAGATATATGTAAATCAAACACAACGACATACATACATTTCCAACCATATGTATTCCAACAACCTGTTCATACATACATTCTCATAATCATATGTAAACAGCGTAAGTATTTTAAACACTTTCTCATCACGAGAATACATAACACATACATGCCAAGCACACCAACACACATCACCAAAAATAACCAAACATGTTGTATCTCAGTGAAAAGACAGAAATAAAGTGATGCCCTTACCTCGGCAAGCTTCCGTTACTCTTTTTCGCGAAAATCTACAATTCACGCTACCTAAAATATATGTAGCGTAACATCAATAAAATACCCATCGTACATCCTATCGGAACGAAACTTGTTCTCAAAAGTCTAGGGGGGTTTAAGGCACTTTCTAACTCTCTCACCTAGCGACTCCAAGTTCTTCCCAATCCGATAAAAATTCACGAAGTTAAAGACATTATTTTTCGCTACAAGAAATTCATTTTGTTCTCAAAGCATTCCAAGAACCACTATTGTTTTCAACCTCAAGGAACCCATTTTCACTCTACAAAAACATTTGAAAACAAACCAAAAACTCTTCAAAAATAAATCAACAAAATCAGAGTTTTCTTGCGTCGCAAGTTTCAAGTTTTTCTTACCAATTAAAAACTCTATACTCATTCTTTTAAAGCCTATGATCACACACCAATGTCATGATCATTTCTCACCATTGTGGACTTAGAAAATTTTGAAAGCTCATGGTCCCTTACTACTCATAGGCCACGGCCAAGAAAATGAAAATGGCACCAACACTCAAAATTTTCCACTTCCAAAGGCATGGTAATATCCTATAATACCCTAAAATCATTTATCCGAACAATCCAAATCATTTTAAATCAAACTACACTTTTTGACAATTTTGAATGGATTTTCCTTAAGACAAAATCAACACATTTTCTTCTCCAACCAACCCATATCCCAATCATTTCTTTAAAACCATGATTAAGTCCTCCTAAAATGACTTAACAAAATTTGAAAACTCTTCCCTTTCCCTTAAATGGTGCCGCGGCCAAACTAGGAAAAATAAGGCCAACACCTAAATTTTTTTCATTACAAAACCCTAGTAATCATCTATTAGTTTGCAAAGGCATTCCCATTGCTCAATTGACTACTTTGAGAACCGAAACGAAATTTCCTAAAAATGTTCATCGAATCGCTCAAGAACACCAAAATAAATTTTTTTCTTATTTTTCAAAACAAAGTTTATATTCAAACATCCATTTTGCCACAAAGCTTAAAACTAACATCAAAAATCAAATCACAAAACAAAATCTAAGTTTATGATCTTTTCAAAAAATTTCTTAAAACCCTAACTAAAAATTTTGTGAAAACATAAATCAACCATGGGAAACTTCTCATGCTTCACTCAAGTGTACTAATAAACTCTCAAGAACACTTCTATGGAACAAAAACTAATTAAAACTAAATTCTAAAATTTTCTTCTCAAGAACACAATTTTCATAACTTAATCTATGAGGAATTTAACCAACAATAAGAAGGATAAAGCTAGTTACCTTAAGAGGAGATGATTCCTTGCAAGTCCTATGATCCAACAAGCCTAAGATCAAGTGATTTGGTGAAGGAATGAAATTTTTCTCAATGGTGAAAGAGAGAAAGAAAGCTCACGGCCAAACAAGAGAAGAGAAGGAAGTTTTGTGATTTTTTTCTAAGTTCCACAAAGCACAAACCTCCTTACTAAATAATGGTCTTGTTTGCCAAACAACCATTGGATCAAATAGTGCAAAGTTTCTAAGACTTAATCCTAGCCATTGGATCAATTCTAAGCTTATCCTTCCAAGATATTTTCTAAGCTTCCTCACATCTCAGCTCTCGCGTTCGCTCGTAAACGAGTCGCACCTCGCTAACGGACGGAAATCACAAAAATATAAAATCTACCAAATAAACGTCCGTCGTAAACCGTTTCCAAATATTATCTCTAAATCTTTTTCCCCGACTGAAATTTTCTTCCTCACTCTCGAAAATTATTCTGACAATATATCCTAACTCACGCCGATATATAAAACTCCCATCTAAATTTCTACGGAATTCAGACATCGTAAAAATTTCACAACAGCGGGTAAAATTCCTACTCGTTTTTCCAAAAACCAGAATAAACCAAAACTCGCGATTCTGACTACACATAAACCTTCTTATACTCAAAAGAAGACTACGACCCAAAAGTCTGTGCCTTTCCAGCACACGAGCACAAAGCAGGCTCCATTTCAGCAAAAAATTCTATTAACGCGACAATACTCACGAAACCGCTTCGCCAAAAACCCTAAAACTTAGCCGACACTAAAGTTCCTTAGAAAAACCTGTACAGTGGAAATCTTGGGTCTTACAGTTTTAGTAGTATGCTGCTGAATGGTTTTATATTCAAATTAGTAGTATGCTGCTGCTGTTGGATCTTGAGTATGTTGCTAATTCTGTTTTATGGCTACTGCAATGCGTTGTTTGAATAAAATTCATTTCATAATCAGGACCAATTACAAGCTGAAATTGCAAAGACTCATTTAGAGAATGAAGCATTTGTGAAAGTCTTTGGAAAAGAACATGGCGGATTTGCTCGTAGTATGGGACTTGGGGTAACACCATCTCAACTCACTACTGTTCGCTCCCCGAGATTGACATCTTCCTCTGAGGATAAAGAGAAGATGAAGCAAATGCAAGCTGAAATTGATTCGCTTAAGGACAAGGCTTTACAAGTTGATATCTTGAAGGAGCAGGTTGCATTCTTAATGCAAAAACATAATTCTAATGGAAATCAGGTAATTGTGTTATTGTTAGTAATTGTGTTATTGTTATTTAGAGCTATTATGTGCCCTTAGTAAGAAGCCAATATATGTTATGCCTTGCATATGCAACTAGTAGTTTATGACTGTATAAATATTGTAGATTTTACTCTTATATAGCTATTAATTGTTGTATTGTAGATTATACTCCTATATAGCTGTTAATTGTTGTATAGGATAATTAACATCATAATTAGAATTGCATGCAAAGTTTAAGCAAATTATATGAAGGGTTTGTCTTACCAATTGCATCAACAGTGTTTTCCCATTGGTGTCATTGCCTTTTCAACAAAAAAAAGTTTGTTTGTTGTACTGCTTCCTGCAAGTCAGGCATTCTAATTTATAAGTGTTTTTTGCACTGTTTGTGCGTTTGTGCATAGATGACACTTATTTTCTAATAACAATTTGCTGAATTAAAAAAACCTAATATTATATACTTTTGTTTTTTCAGGTACCTGAATGAGACAAGTCAAGAGATGGTAGGCGTTTTGAGTATAGAGTTAACACTAACTAAAGGATCATCAAGCAACATCACATACCATAGGGAATATTTAGATATTTTTGTGAACTTATTTTGACGCAATGCTTATGTTTAGGAGCAACTCTATTAATATTTATGTTTTTAAATGTTTGAACTACATTAGTTTTGTTTCTTTTTGAATTTCAAGTACTTTAATTAACTTTTTGATGTATGGAAGTTGTCATTATTTGAATGATATTAAGTAATTTATATTTATATACTTATTCATTATAATTTTCTTACTCTTGTATGCATATTGTAATGCAAGGCTTAATTAATAAGCTATAAAAATAAATAAAACAAATATAAAAATAAAAAAAACATATTTTAAATTAATACTAAAAAATCATTTGCGACGGTTTTATAACCGTTGCAATCACTGTGGTTAAATCTCTTTTCTAAAAAATCATTTGTGACGGTTTTATAACCGTTGTAATCTCTATGGTTGAATCTCTTTTCTGAGAAAATATTCGGACGGTTTGAAATCAAGGTTACGACGGTTTTTAAAACTGTCGCAATGTTCTGTTGCGACACTGAAATCATCAACGGTTGGACAACCGTCGCAGATGTGCAATTGTGACACTTTCAACCGTCGCAAACTGCAATTTTAACCGTCGCGAAGTCCTTATTTTCTTGTAGTGATATGATATGACTTCGACTTTTCATTTCCACCTATCTTTTAAGTTGAACGTTTAGATGGAAAACATTTCCCTTTAGACAGAGGACAACGATAACTTCCTAGAGTAGTGATGAGGTGGCATCCAGAATAGTTTTTGGTCTTTTGTTCAATATGCTGGCATTGATTCCAAAGTATAATGGTCTTCATGCAGTTGTTGAAATTTAGAGATGACATCATTCTAGAGTGTTTAAATGGAGAGCGATTTAATAGTGGTTGTTTCATGTCTAAAGGAGGTTGGAAGAAGACAAAAGAGTTCAAAAAAGGTGTTTATTTTTGCTGCTTTTTTTTTTACTAAAATAAAATTCATTCATTTAAATTTATAGAACGCTTCAAACAATATAAATTCAAAATTACTAAAAACTGAAAAGGAAGAAAAAATTAAAATATCAACTAAATTCAAATCACATTAGTGTATTTTAATTTGCCTCCAAAAACACCACGTTGTAGCCAACCAAAAGTTAAGTGTCGCGTAGTTTTGACCGTATCTTACTTTTCCCTAACAAATTGAAGGGACTCCACCATTCTTCAAAACTGAAAATATCCACCTGCAACCAAGAAACGATTTTGCTCCACACATGCTGTGAGAAACGAAAATTGAAAAGAACATGTTGAACCTCTCTAAAATATAAAACACAACAAAGCTCATGAGTCAAGAGGATTTATGATGACACCCTTACTATCAAGCGCTGCAAGCATTGGCAATTTTGCTAATACCAAACCATTTTTCTTTTTAAAACACTAATATTTTCCGATCACTAAGTTACTAATATTCAAGTAATAAAACCATGAAGCAGGGCCGGTCCCGAGATTTTAGAGACCCGGAACAAATAATAAAAATGGACCCCTAATAGTAAAATAAAAATAAAAAAAGAATATCATTTATTTAAATTGTAAATAGCATCAATAACAACAAAAATAGTTATTTATCCATGTAATTAACATAAAGAAAAAGTCATTCCACAATGTTGAAAATGAACCGATAAATAAAAAATGGGTCATGTTAACTAGTGCAAGGAACCAAAAGGAGTAATTTTTACCTTAAAAACAACATTTTTAATATTATAAATACATTGACTACACACATTTCAAGATTATTATACTATATTTAGTATCCTTAAATAGTGCTCCGGAGGCACTATTTAGCATTTTTCATAAAAAATTAAGCGATATATCATTTAAAATGAACCAATAATTTTTAAAAAAGAGTAATCTTTTATTTAAAATATAAACAACATCAATAATGTAAAAAAAATAATCAATTTCAAATCAATAATAACAAAATACACGTTCAAGCTAATATCATTAAAAATTGATAGTATTTTTAATAAAAATTGCAACTTAATATTAGAAATTAACTCTTCATTTTCAAAAAAATAATAAAATGTAGTTATTTTTTTTAAAAAAATAATATAAAGTAGTGAAGTTTTTTGAAGAAGTATAAAGTAGTGAAGTTATTTATAAGTTATAGAAAAAAATAAATATGATTTCATAAAAAGAAACACAATTTTGAAATAATTTATGCATTGTAATACGTATTTAATATTAATGGATACATATTATGCAAATATTCAATATGAATGGGTATGTGTTCATTCCCTTTAGCACTGTTCTTCCATTTTTCTGTTCTCTTAAAATAAGAGAAAATCAATTAACACCACCACTGGGCCTTGAACTCACGTCCGCGCGCACCAGGAACAAGACGCACTCCAATGCGCCACATTCAATTACTTGTAATATTGTATCTTGAAATAATACTTGATCTATTTTTAATATGATAGGCTTCAAAAAAAATATAATTGAGGCCCCATAAATTGTGTGGCCCTGTTCCATAGCACTGCTTGCACTTGGCCATAGCCGGCCCTGCCATGAAGAATCTGTCATTCCACCAACCTTCATAAGGTTGTGCCACCACAATGAAGCCTTACCATTTGTCAATATTGACGCATCACGGTGCAAGGAGTTGGCAGCCAAAGAACCATAACGAAAAACCAATAATTGATGCCAAGTTGTCTTTCTCCTTGGAGTAGCTCTAACAGACATTCTTATAAATCGAAAAGGAATTAAGTCCACTCCACAACACAAATAAGTAGACATTGCCAACAAAGTTTACTATTGAAAAAATTTAATTTCCAACTAACAAGCATAATTTCCAACATATTCACTATGTCTATAAACGATTGGTAAATATGAGGTTCATGTTGAAATCGATTCTGCATTCAGAGGATTCATTAGACTTGTCAAATTAAATACAACTAAAAAAACTAAAATTTACAAAAAACATTATCAACAAAACACAAAAAGAAATTTCTTTCTAAGTTAATCTTTAACAAAAAGAAATTTTATAGGAAGAAAATCAAAATTTCCTAATTTAATAGAAAAGAGAAACTTATTAAATACTTAATTTTTTTTCAAAATAATTAAAATTTTCTTATTGTTGAAAATCATTCAAGACGGATTCATTCTACATTGAAAACAATTATGTATGATAATAATCGATCATCCATCATATAAATAGACAACACATATACCTTCACATCGCGCAAATATTTGATAGCATATTCTAAATTCACATTTGACGTCTTTGGTTGAGAAGAAACTTCATCATATTCATCATCTGACTTTTTTGGTTGAGAAGTAACTTCACTATATTCGACATCATCCGGCAAAAATGTATTAAATTTCACTAATAATTCTTTGTGCCCTTTAAATAATTTCTTCACTCCTGACATCAAACATGCCATATTAATTCTACAAATCAAAAAATTAAAATATAAATAAAATTAAAAAAATTTAAAATATAAAATAAAATTTGCCAACACAAATAATTAAATAAATTGTCAAACCTTCTTTCATTGATATCTGTCATTGCCCTTAAAAACTCCTTGTACTTGTCCTTATCGTCTTTAAACGCATGCTTTATTTCAGTGAGATACATCATGGCTTTATCAACAGATATGTTATCCATTTTCTGGGGTTCAATTTAAGATGCAAAAAAATATTAGACTCAAATCTAAATTAAAATGTTCTTTACATGTTGAACAAAATTCTTCATAAAGCGCACAAAAAATGGATAAAACCATTAAGTTGAAGATCCAAATGTTTACACTCAATTAAGCATAAGAAACTAAAAAATAAAACATAAACGGACATAGATAACAAAAGAAAAAAAAAAACACAAAACTTACACTAACCAATTAAACCACAAACTATATATTTTTTTGAATGGCAAATAAAAAAAAACTACAAACTTTAAAACACAAAATACTGAAATGACAATCTCTATATATTCAACAGAAAATTAGTGATTCGAACATGAACAAAATAAAATACTAGATCTAGCCGTAATGAGTTAATGCAAAGCAAGAAACCCTCCACAAAGAAATCACCTTGAAGGAGCCTAATCCTGAAAAATAATAAAGAATTGATATTGGTAGTTAAAATTCACATCACTCCAATATAATTCAAACGATGGAAATTAAATTAAAATTTCCAGAGATCATCAAGCATAAAAATTGTTGAGTCCTATGTAATAGATAGTAGATAGATACAAAATGATAAAGATAAACAGTGGCGGTGCTGTTCCCAAGTGAGGGGGTGCAGGTGCACCCCCTGGACTTTGAATTTTCTTTTAGTATTACCTCTATATTTTGCACTTTGCACCCTCTAATTTTTTGGTTTTGCACCATTATTCAAAAATCCAAAACATTTTTTCTTGCTTTTATTTTTTTCTTCCAACTTCTCTCTAAAATTAAATCCTTTCAAATAAAACATCAAACTAAATACGTACAATAGTGATTAATCTTCCAACATCCTTGAAACAATACTAATGTAAACAATAGAAAATTAAAGGTTTAGCGTTTTAAAAATTTGGGACTTTTTATATAACTTCAATATTGATAAATTGATTGATTATTATTCAATTGGGGTTCTAATAACATATTTGTATGCTTTGTTGGTTGCTTGTTTGTAGTTTGTAATTTAGTCCAAATGCATCTTTGGAATTGTGTTGTACAGTTTCCAGTTAAGTGTTACACTATCCACAAATTAGTTTCAATTTTAGGCATTTGGAAATCAGTGTTTTTCCAAAACTAATTTTGTATTGGTCATTAGTCTGTATATACTCAAGTGATACATAGAAAAAATTGACGAACATCGAGCAATGAGAAAACTAACCACAAAATTACGTATTTTTTGTGTTACTATATCAATACTTGTGCACTGTTTTATAGTTTGATTTCTTTTTATTTGATATATTTCTCATGTAATCAATACTTATGTTTTTAAAAAAAATGCAATACATATAAATAAATAATTAATTAGTTATTAAGCGAATTAAGAATATGAAATTGCGTAGTGGATAATTGCAATATATATATATATATATATATATATATATATATATATATATATATATATATATATATAATTATTAAAATATTAATTAAAATTTTGCACCCCCTGAACCAGGGTCCGAGCACCGCCACTGAAGATAAATAAATAGAGAATGATAGAAATATTACTATGAACAATATAATCAGAGAAAATGAAACAAAGGAGAAGAACTGGTATCTCTTTGGTTTTATAGATAAGAAAATGAAGAAAAAGTGAGAAAACGAGAAACATGGGATGAATGTCGGAAGTGACCTTATTTTCCCTGAAGCTACGCGCACTGAAATCTAGGGCAAACTATCTTTTTTATAATGTGGGCGCAATTTTGGCACTGTATTTATAATTTGAGAAAAAAAAAATTTGGACAAACTATCGTTTTTTTTTGACAATTTTTATTTTTTGACAATATTTTTTTTATTGACAATTGTTTTTTGGGCATTTTGACAATCTTTTTTTCATTTACTTCTCTCTTCCACTCTAATCATTTATTCTCTATGTATTTTTCTTTTTTATTATGGAAAAAAGACAAAATTGCCCACGGGTGTTAAATTTGTATCCCAAAAGTTGTGTTCAAATTTATACCCGTGCAATTTATCCTTTTAATTTGATTATAATTTATCTTTTATAATTATGATAACTCCTATAATCTATTTTTTTCATCTTATTCAAGATAATTAGAACTGATCATTGAACCGGCATACTTACAAGTTCAAAGTTCAATCATTCGGATCAAGGTTCAATCGGATTAGACTATTTTTAATTATGTATGGGTTTTTATATTTTCTAATTATATGTAACATAATAATAAACAAAAAATCATAGAACATTCATAGTTTTTTTTTGTCAAACAATATTCGAATCTTGTACTTGACAACAATCTTCATATTTTTATTATATTTTGAGAAATGTTATTTTAACACATTTTTTCTTACACAATATATACACAGGGCTAGTTTGGTAATATTTTATCTCTTTATCTTCTTCTTTTTCCTTTATTTCTCTCTCATGTGTATGCATTGTGTAAGAGATTTGTGTCAAAATAACACCCCTGTTATAGTTTATGGAAAGCTACTTTCTTTTAGTAGAGAAAACTATTTTATTATTATTAACATGAAATTATATATTATTACTTTTTTTTAAATAGCAAACAATGGATAATATATATAAAGAAAATGAGGAACATGAATTTAGTACAAGAGATACTCTATCCACCCTCATAGGATAAGTACATTTAGTACTCAACGCAAGATACAGAACAAGAGAAGCAAAAAGCCACCAACGGAAAAAACCGAAGGCGGACCCAAAAAACTACTAAACTATACAATCAAAAGGCTCTATATGCTATTCATAATACATAAAAGGAGAATTATCTTTCTTGGTTAACAACCATTTCAAAGAAGTGATTTTAATCCTATCGAAAACCTCACCTAACACACAAACATAACTTCAAAAAAAATATGGATCACGTACGGGTCCGTGACATATTGCTTCATTAATAATTCGTTATCCAAGAAAATGTTGTGGCTAAGGTTACTCATGAGCTTGCCCACTTTATTATTTGAGACTTAGCTGTGAATAACTACCCACAACAATACCATGAGTAGTTGTAACAACCTTGTTCATGTTTCTGATAACGTTACTAAATTTTATTTTGCTGCTTTGGAAGGGGGTTTCTATGTACGCAGGGGTTTGTTTTAATGTTTTCTAGCCAATTTAGGCCAGTGTAATATTTTCCTTGTAAGCCCATTTGTTGTTTCTTTTGTTGGCCAATTGTTTTTTCTGTTGAGATTTACTTCTACTATCCTACCAGTTACTCACGCCCTATGTTTTTCCCGTTTTACCCTTCTATTATTTAGTTAGTTTGATAAGGAATTGGCTAAATTGCGAAGTGGCATAGGCTATATCAGGTTTGGTATTAGTCAGATACAACAATTTGCCATGAGCCTTGTGCATAACTCAATATTCGCTAAAGGTTTCCAACCATCATGATGAAGTTTGATAGATGGTTCCAAAGGGGTGGAAACTAGTTTTGAACCAAGTAGGCAGAATCATGAGTAGTAGTGTTGTGAATTCATTTATCACAAAATGAAAGAAAGGGAGGTAGAGAGAGGAAGAGTAGAGATAGAAGAGAAATGGGTTAGAGAAGAAGATGAAGAACAAATAGAGAAAAATCATGTTAGATTAAGAGATTGAAAAGAAGGATTAAAGATTCCATCAATTTAAGGTATGAGAGTAGTATGTGAATTCTAGAATGGTCAAGGGAGGAGAAGAAAATCTTATTCTCTCCAACCCAATCTTCCCTCACTCTTTTCTTTTTGGGTTTTGGGGGAAATAATTGGGAATGTGTTTATCTATATGATTTAATGTTGATTGAATGATTCTAACTGTCTATTCATGTTTAATAGATAGAATGATATGAGAAAAATCACTACTTTATGAGTTGATTGTGTTGTTGATGAGAAAATTGGAATTTTATGAAAAATGGAAGAATCTCATGAATCTTCTATGTTTTGATGTTAATTCAAGTTTATAATTGTACTTCTATGTTTGTTATAACTCTATATGCTTAAAGTTATCATCTTTAGGTTTAAAGGGGTTTAATTTTGAGTTTTTGGGGGGTTTTTGAGTGAAAACGCGAGAGCTGGAACTCTGTTTTCTGGTTTTTTCGCCTGGCAAGAATATCCTCCCCGGCTAAAAACTCGCTAGCTCTTGCCCGGCGAGACAATCAGACAGCTTTGACTGTTGACTTTTGACCAGCGTTGACTTTTGACTGTTTTTCTCAGTTTTTCGCATAGATTCCGATTTTGAATTTTGTTTTATGAAATTATATTTGGATAATACTATTGTGTGTAATATGACAATACTTTAGTATTTTGAAAGTAACTTTGTATGTTTAATAAAATGAGATATATACTTATGTCATGTTTGAATTATGATCTTATAATTATGTAGATTTTTTGTTTGAGTTTCATTAGTTGAACAAAGTAACAGTCTCACCTGTTGGCCAATCAAACACAACCAATGTCCTTGACCATTGACTGTTACCAAAGACCACCAAAATTTTGACCATAGTCCATCCGCTACTTAAGTAGCAAACTGCACCTGATGCGAAAATCGGCTACATAAGTAGCGGATGGACAGTGTTTTGTTTCATTCATTCACATTTAGCTCAAAAAAATGGAAATTTTAGAATTTGGACAGAACACCCACTTAGATGCAGTATACTACAACCGTGTTAAATCAAATCTTTTCAGGATCCACATTGATGTTACACTCAGCTCGTTGATCTTAAGCACTAGTTGAGCCTACACATCGGTCCGCTTAGACGGAACCGTCTTGTTCATCAACATAAAAATTCAAAACGACGATGATGTGAGAACAATGTTCTCTATTTTCTCTCAGTACATGATGAAGGGTCCGATCGAGGTATGTGCTACGTTGGTTAGACCCGTTCAGACTTGATCCGTTCGTAGAACTTCGGCGATATCGTGGCTTACATGGTTGAACACGAAGTTGACGCAGTTGATTTATCTGATCCTTAGTTTTGTTTGTTTGTGATAAATTTATGTTTTTAAGTTACTATGTTCGTTTTGAATGTAATATATCGTTGTTTTTATCGAATATTTCTTTATCGTAACAGTGCATTTTTTTTTCTTCCATATTTCTGGTCTCGTGTCGTTCGCTACTTAAGTAGCGGACTAGGTTGTGACAGGAAACAAGAAGCAGAACATAAACTGGATATGCAGAATGATACAAAAAAAAAATCATAGATATTAATTTTATAATTTTGACAGAAAATTTACATCTACTTGTACCCCATGACTCGTCAATTATTTTAACTTCAAAGTAAGTGAAGTCTTCCTCTTAGGGAAATTATATATTACACGTTAGACAGAAAAATTAAATTTAAATAGAAATTGAAAGACAAGGATTGGGCCAGCTAGGAAAGAATTGGCACTAATAATAAGGACTAGAATGATCTACCCCCTCGTCAGCACTCTCCACCTCCTTCTCAGCATCTTGCTCCCACAGGCAGCCACTTTGCACTAACAACAAAAGAGATGAGGATATTTCATCTGCCATCGTTTATCACCAAAAAGTTTACGGGGTTGACAGACAGCCAATTAGTTGGTCTGACCTAAAAAGTTCTGTAGAGTATGACAGTTCGATTTGTGTTTGGGAAAGTCCTACATGTGGACATGCTCTTCTTTCAGTCATACGAGCCTCGACTTTTCTACTGGCCTCTACTTTGACTAGCCCTTTCGTACTCAATTTGGACATAAAAAAGTCTCTCGTCGATTATCATACCTCTTCCAATCATAGTGGTTAAACACATCAGTGGGTGCATTATGAGTAGCCGACGATGGACTATGCGGCCATTTACACACAAAATGAGAAAAACTAAATAAAATAACAAACAAAGAAGAAGAAAAATATAAGTGGGAGAGTTGTGAGACCTCACCACCTAAATAGTTCGATTTATAGGCATTTTGATGGAATAGTTGGCCAATTAAAATTAGTCACTTGGAAAGCTATTTGACTGATGTAGAAGACTTGACCACTGACTGATCCACTACTTAAGTAGCATACGACAATTATAAAATTTCTCATTCTTATAAGTGAAGAGGAAGTGAAGATTGAGTTTCTTGTCTTTTAATACGGTGGTCAAGTCTTCTGCATCAGTCAAAAAAAATAATGTAAAGGAGCAAGAGATGCCTCATAATTTAATATTGGTGGATATTTCCACCATTAAGTGTAGTAGTACAATTTTTGAATCTAGCACAATTTATTGGCAGAAATTTTCGTCACAAACTTTTTCCTTTTATGCGGCTAAATCTGCCAATAAGTATACTGTGTTTATATTTTTTTTTATCTCCTAATAAAGCTACTTGTAGTTTTTTTCTTACTTTATGGCGGATTTTTCTGCTAATAAGTTATCGAGGGTTAAATCCGCCAATAAGTAATTTTAAATTTTGTTTGTAAATGAAAGTTTTCTTGCAGTGGATATATCTCTATTCAAAAAGGATATATAAAGCACATATATAATCCATCTTTAAAATAATATTTTGTTTCAATGGATGTTCCCTTTTATGAACATGAACTATTTTTTCTTTCAAATTAACATTTCATTCTTCATCTCAAAGGGTAAGTGATGTAGAGGTGTAGAATCATGAAACATTCATACATGATATCATGTTATTCGATTATATGGTAATAGAAAATCAAGATGAAATCTCATTACCTTAATTCAATATAGGAGATGAAAATCATGATAATGGAAATGAGAGTATGTTCGAAGACGATATAATATAATCTCTCCTTCAACCTTAAATCCGTTGTTGATCGAATCCCCAGAAAACTCTGCAGAGGTAACATTTGGAACTATTTCTTCTATTCATTCTATCGCTGATATAAAAAACTAAGTTTCTACGGATATAGAAAATAATGTTGCTGCCCTTAATCAGTCAATTTCTGAACCTATTGTTACCCCTTAAACTCTTCGTCCTCGTACTAAAAGAGGACAACCCCATGTATGAACCTGTTCCTAATTGTAAGGTCAAGTACCCTATAAACAACTATGTGTTATTCCAAAAGTTATCCAAGTCATATGTTTATTATGCATCTCAATTATCTATTGTCTCTTCACCTAATAACATGTAGGAAGCTTTAGCAGATTTTAGATGGACATAGGCGATGGCAGCAGATGAAATGGAAGCATCGGAGAAAAATGCTACTTGCGAAAACTTGGCTCCTTAACGGTTGGAAAAACAACTTTAGGTTGTAGGTAGCTGTACTATCAAACATAAGGTTGCTGAAAGTGTTGAGAGATATAAAGTGAGTTTATTTGCAAAAGGTTACACTTAATCCTATGTAGTTGATTATCAAGAAAATTTTGCACTATTTGCAAAGCTCAATATAGTGTGGGTATTACCTATCCCCAACAGCGGATCAAGACTTGTCGCTTCTTCAATTCGATGTAAAAAATGCATTTTTACATGGAAATTTAATAGAAGTATATATGTATCCTCTACCTGGCATACCAAAGTACTCAAATATTTATATGGTGTGCAAGCTTAAAAAGGCACTATATGGATTAAAATAGTCACCGAGAGCTTGGTTTTGAAAATTTACAAAGTCTATGAAGTTTTTTGGTTAAAGTCAAAGTAATTTTTAAGCACTGCATTGATAATATATCTTGATGATATGATTGTGACTAGAAATGGTCCTGATGGAAATTTCAAGCTTGTAGAGATATTTAGCTTCTACTTTTGACATGAAACAGCTTGGAGATCTCAAATATTGGGAATGGAAGTTGCATGGTCGAAACACGGTATCTTTCAAGGATAGTATTTTGTTAGATTTGTTAACTGAGACTGGAATGCTTGGATAGTCCCATTACTCCCATAGAACAAAATCACAAGTACTTTCATTGTGCTGATGCAGTTAGTGCGAAACGAGGACGATATCAAAGATTGGTTCGGAAGCTAACTTTACTTGTCTCTTACTAGGCTATATATAACATATGCAGTTAATGTTGTGAGCTAATTTATGCATGACCCCAAAAAACCACATATTGATGTTTATTGAACGAACATCGAGATACTTGAAATCTACTCATGGAAAACGTTTAATATTTTCAAACCATGGTCACCTCAGAGTTGAAGGTTACACGGATGCAGATTGGGCCAGATCTGCATATGACATAAAGTCTACCGCGGGCAAGTAGTTGCTAGATCAAGTGTCTAAGCGGAATTCAGGATGATGGTTGTAGGAATCTGTGAACTACTATGAATTAAAAACTTTTTAAAGGATCTTAGGATATGAACAAGAGGAGATTGCCCATAACCCCATGTAACATGATCACAAAAAAACATGTGGAATTTGACAAGTATTTCATCAAAGAAAATATTGAAGCAAAAAAAAAAAAACACAACAGCATTAGCCCCATTTTCTTTTGTAAATTCAAAACAACAACATTAGCCCCATTTTCTTCTTTTTTTTTTTGAATCGGCTAAATTTTATTAAAAGACGACTCCTCTACAAGAAGTGAAAGGAATTATCGTGGAAACATACAAAATAAAGGTAACGTGATATAACACAATTACCAACACCAAATCAAACACCCCAAACCACCCATACACCAATATTGATTCGCTAAACCCACCAGAGAAAACCCCTACCCGACCCTAGGAGACACCACTAGGCACTAACTTCCGAACTCGAATTAAAATTACTCGGCCCATTAGATCCAGAAAGTAACCCCGAAAGTCAAAGGTTGAGAGACCCCGGTAGTCAGAGAATCGACCAGCCAACACCCCATTTTCTTCTATAGTTACTCAACCCTTGGTACTTGTAATCTCTTCTGCTCTCATAGTTGTAGATAATTCAGCAAAAAAAAAAACTAAAGAACGATCACTTCCCAAATTTTCCACCAAACTACCTAAGTGTACCATCATAGTTATACTTTGATTATAGGGGAAAAAAATGGTGAAACCTTTGATTAACGGCCCCTTGTATTGTTGCCAGACTATTATACACGGCTGAAACAATACGAGATATAGCTTAAGGCAAACCTATCTTTTTATTTTGGAATCTAATTTAATTTCTAACAAACCATGTTACATTAATATATATTGATATTGGAGCATAAATGATCACTACTTTTCATTAAGGTGTCCAACTTCATTCACAAAGATTTCAAACTGTTTTGTCACACCAGACTCAAAGAATAAGTGAACTGTTGATTTAACATATTGCACATTGAAGGAATATCACAACCTTTGATCATAAGTTTATCATGCATGAGTGTAGATATTTCAAAGGTTGTAGATCAGGGCTCCAAATAGATTTATCTTTCACAATTTTCTGACAGACAAATTTAGTCTCTAATAAAAAATAAAATTTGTTGGAATAGAAAATATATCTTAAGATATGCTTAAGTTTGATGTTATAGTTTGTTGAGAAAATATTTCAATGATTAGGTTTGTTTATTCTAAACTCTAATTTAGGGATTTAGTTTAGATTTAAATATATTCACTTGGCTATAAACATCAAGCACTATCATACTATTTCTTATGTAAATATTTAATATAAATATTGTATTTAGTTCATTCACACCATTAATCACTAATATTTTTATTTATTATTATTTCCCCTATTCTTTCACCTAACTACCACAAATTCAACCTGGTATCAGAGCCATGGTATCTTCCGCTGCAACTTTTATCCGAGAAACATTAACTCTCATTATTCTTTGGTTTACCTTTTTTCTTCGTATAAACCCTAACCGTCATTAGGATTTCTTTTTTATTTTGTTTCACCTTTATGGTTATTGTTTAGTGCATTTGCTTTCTATTCTAACCTCATTCATATATGTTACCCTGACACATGCAGCCTACATGCCACTTTTTCATGAATCCTTTAGCTTTACCCACCTTTTTTTTTCCTAGATTGATTGTGTCTCTCTTTGTCTTGTTTTGGTGGTCTAATTTCCCGTTTGCAAAATCTTAATTCGCGGTTTCCGTTTTTGATGCTTTAATCCGCGGGCTTCCCGTTTGTGATGCTTTAATCCGCGGGCTTCCCGTTTGTGATGTTTTAATCCGCGGGCTCCGTTTGTGATTCTTTATCCGCGGCTATTATTACATAATTTGATACGGATTCATTGCTTCGGCCGCTGCTCTACTAATTCTTTGGTTGCTGCTCTTCGTTGGATATGCTATCAAAGGATTTACTTATTTTTAGGGTTAATTTTGTAACAAGCTTAAAGCTTAGTAAGCTTTAGCTTGAGGGAGAGTGTTGGAATAGAAAATATATCTTAAGATATGCTTAAGTTTGTTGAGAAAATATCTCAATGATTAGGTTTGTTTATTCTAAACTCTAATTTAGGGATTTAGTTTAGATTTAAATATATTCACTTGCCTATAAATACCAAGTACTATCATACTATTTCTTATGTAAATATTCAATATAAATATTGTATTTAGTTTATTCACACCATTAATCAATAATATTTTTATTTATCATTATTTCCCCTATTCTTTCACCTAACTACCACAAATTCAACAAAATTCAATAATAGTCTCTTACATTTTTATGTAGGGGATATTACAACGAATGATGGTATAAAATTTAATTTAATTTAAAGTCATAATGACACTATATTTTAATTTATAGTAGAACATGTTCTTAAATTAATCTTGAGAAAGTTTAATTTTAAGATACCATTGGCAATATAATAAAATAAAATAAAAATATTTTTATTAGATAAATACATATTTTTTGTGAAATGCATCCAATAAAAAAATATTAAGATGTTATTATATTATGTAATTCTATTTTTTACAAACACTTTTTTATTTAATTCTTAAAATATAATAATAAAAATCGACAAGGTGTATTATGAAAGGTGAATCTAATAGGCACTTTAAAAGCTGGTCCAAAGGTCTCTCTTATCACTTTTAATAAAAAAGATAATTATTATATATTTTGTCAAATATTTTAAATGTGGAAAAGTAAATAATTCTAAGTTTGAACCTCAACCCCTACAATAAAGATACAAGCGTTTTAAAATAGCTCAGCGGAAAGGTCACAAACTTGATAGTACGTAAAAGAACGGTAAAAAGTGCAATCAAAAGACCACAAAGCATTGGAGTACTTTTACTCAAATTGATATAAGTAATATTATTTGAATAGAACTACAATTTTGTAAGTCTAAACTAGGTAATCAATTAAACTTCGTTAATTAACTAAGGGGGGTGTGTTGAATTGGGATTTCAATGGATTATTTTAGCAAAAAAAGTCTTGAAGATTCTAACAGATTTTGTGAGATTATATTGACTTCGTGGGATTTAAATGACTTTTTCAACAATCAGAATTTTCCCCAGTCAAGACTTTAATGAATTTATTACACAGATTTTCCAGATTTCATAGTATTTTCTGAATTTTTATGATTTCAAATCATTCAATACTTTTTTAAAAAAACAAAGTTATTGACATTGTAAAATAACATTCGATAGTATAAATAATAACAATTAATCAATATAACAAAAATCAATGAAGAAATATTTAAGTGTTTTTTGTGAATGGCATACGTAGAAGAAATATTTGTTCTGGCGGAGTTCTATAATTGATTGAAAAATATATATAATCCATTCCACTTGTAAGAGAAGAAATTATGTAAAATTATGTAAGAGGCATATAATTATATGTATGGACGATGTACCAAGTTGTAAGAGAAGAAGTTCCGACGGCAATGGAAAAAAAAAAGTCTCTGGGAGAGTATGAACAATCTCAGGGTTTCAACTAAAAAATCTCACGAAATCCATTCCATAATAAAATCCATCAAAATCAGTGGACTTTTGAATACCAATGGACATTCTATAAATGACAAAAAATCTCAATTGAATACCAACAGATTTCATTGCCCTAAAAAAAAATCATGATTATCTTAATTGAATACTACAAGATTTATTTAACTTTTGTAAAAGTCTTGATTGAATACCACAAGATTTTTTTTATCGTAAAAAAGTCTTTTAAAATTCTTTGAAATCTCAATCCAATATATCCCCCTAAAACTAAATTGGGCTTCCAATTGTTTAACTTAAACAATTAAAACAAGGGTTAAATATATTTTAAGTCTCTATATTTTATTTTTTTAATTTTGATTTTTGATTTTTTTGGTTGAAAAGTCCCTACATTTTACGTAATAGACAAGAATGATCCCTATATTTTTAAAAGGTAGAAAATAATTTTTCCATTATCAATAATAGTCCATTTCATCCTCTCTTTTCTATCTCTCAGCTAACAGAATGCTTATTTGACATATAATAGACCCCCACTATTTTAATTTTATCACTAAAAAGTTTTATGGGGTTGACAGACAGCCAATTAGTTGGTTTGACCTAAAAAGTTTTGTAGAGTAGGACAGTTTGATTTGTGTTTGGGAAAGTCCCATATGTGGACATGCTTTTCTTTCAGTCATACGAGCATTGACTTCTCTACTGGCCTCTACTTTGACTAGTCCTTCCGTACTCAATTTGAACATAAAAAAGTCCTTCGTCGATTATCAAACCTCTTCCAACCATAGTGGTTAAACACATCAGTGGGTGCGTTATGAGTAGCCGACGACAGACTATGCAACCATTTACACACAAAATGACAAAAACTAAATAAACTAAACAAACAAAGAAGAAGAAAAATATAAGTGTGAGAGGTGTGAGATCTCACCACCTAAATAGTTCGATTTATAGGCATTTTTAATCCCTATAAACATTTCAGCAAGTTTTGGTCCCTCAAATGTTTACTGTCAAGATTTTTAGTCTCTGCTTTTCAGTCATTCGTTTATATCATTCGAAATGTTAACAAATTTTATGTGGTTATACATTTCAGCAAGTGATGTATTAAATATTTATTGTTTAGTTTTTGCGCATAAATAATTCATCTTATGTTAAAAAATTCTAAATTTTTGTGGGAGAGATTTTTATAATATTATAAAAAATATGAAAGTACACAAGAGTTTGATTAAAAGTTGTGATAGAAAATATTTGAGGGATGAAAAGTTGAAGAATTTTTTGATAGAGACTAAAAATAAAATCTAAAATATTTATAATGACCAAAAGCTTATTTAACCTTAATAATTATCCTTCAAGAAAAAAATATCATTGAATAATTAATGTGTTTAGTCGATATTATAAATCAAATGCATCAATTATTGAATGAATCTAAAGAGTTACTTATTGTCATACCCCAATTTTTGACCTAAGATTCCCGTCTCATTTGCATTTGTCATCTTTTAGTCCGAGATATTTTTATGTTGTTTCAAATAAAATTTCGGTAAAGAGGTATTTTAAAATACCTCGTTTTGTGTCCATTTTGTCCATTTCTATTTTTAGTCTTTTATTATCATTATTATTAATTATTATTGCCTTTGTTATTATTTTTATTATTATTATATTTTTATAAAAAAGGAAAATATATATATATGTGTAACAAGAGGAGCAGCTCACGCTGCCCCCTCTTTCTTTTCTTTTTCCTTTTTATTTATTTATTTATTTTTATAGTTATTATTATTATCTTCATTTATTATAATTAAAAAAATTTAAAAAAAGGAACATCACAGCAATGCTCTGCTTTTGGCAGCACACCTCCCCCTACTGTCTGACCTTCT
Source organism: Trifolium repens (assembly GCA_030408175.1). Lineage (NCBI taxonomy): Eukaryota > Viridiplantae > Streptophyta > Magnoliopsida > Fabales > Fabaceae > Trifolium > Trifolium repens. The sequence continues at coordinate 29,474,232 of CP125845.1, read as the reverse complement.
TCATTTTTCTTATTTTTATTTGCAATCAGAATAAAAAATAAAAATGTAATAAGAAAAGTCAGGAAATTTCTTGAAGAGAGAAAAATCAGTACCAACGGTACCGGCCCCCTCATCTGATTTCCCTTAATCCCAGTAATCCATAACCCCCATTTTTTGTAAGAGTACAGAAAAATTAAATGGTGGTCTTTTCACTTTTTCATTTGTTCTTCTCAACACTTTCTTGGCAGAAATCAAATATTAAAAATTGATAATTGTTTTAATCAATAAACAAACTTCAGGATCTTGGTCTATAAGTAACGAAAATCAGAACAAGGAAAAGGAGAGAAAAAATTCACACAGCCGCTGCAATATTTCTCAAACCCTAAGATTTCAAAATCCCAAAACCAAACCAACCAACAAACAACAGAACCCAAACACACCAACACAAAAAAATCTGAACCAACAACAAACAGAAAACAAAAGTAACAAAACAAAAAAGAAAGGAAGAAGAAGAAGAGACGAAGCAGAGGAGAGAAGAGAGATTTTTGTCTTCAACGTTTTTCTTCCGATCCGGTTGACTGGTAAGGTTTCTGGGGATTTAAGTTCCGGATTTGAAACGAGTGGGTAAAAATATGTAGGGTTGGTGTTAAGTATTTTTGGATTCGGGTTATTTTACGACGAAGGTCGCCGGAGAAGACGGCGGCGCCACCGCCGGCCGCCGTCTCCGGCGACCAAACCCTAGCAGAGAGAGAGAGAGGCTGACGAGTAGAGAGAGGGTGTAGTGAGAGAAAGAAAAATGTGAAAATGAAAGAATAAACAGAACCTGGGTATTTAAACCCATTCCCACTGCTGTTTTTCACTTTGGTTTAGATTATATTTATTTAGAGCTGAGTATTAACACAAGTGCGCACATAGCCTGGCTGGTAAGAGCGCGAGCCCTGTAAAGGAAGGAGCCGGGTTCCAACCCCTGTGGAGTTTATTTCCACCCTTTTTTTCCTTTTTTTTCTTTTCTGTTTAGGTTTTTCTTGGGCTCTAGGCCCAGATTTGCTATCCATACCCCCTGTGTTGCTGTTTGCACCTTTGCTTTATTTATTTTTTATCTTTTAGTATTTATTTGTTTTATCGTATTTAATGTCATTTAATTTATTTATTTGTACATTATTTATATGTTGTATAATGTTTAAACATCATAAAATGCCAAAATAATATGCTATGTCATTTACTTTGCTTATTAATGTTTCAATATTAAAAATGCAAAAAATATATTGTATATGATTTATTTTGTTTAAGTCCAAGGGAATGGATAAATTTTCGTTAACCTCGCGTTGCGTTTATATTCACTCGTCCGTTATTTTTGGACTTTAAAATAAAAATCTTATTTTATTTGTAATAAAAAGAATGAAAAAGGAGTGGTCTGCCGTATCGCTTTCCCTCCCCGGTTACTTCGGATACCTGCTGTATTGCTTGTCGTCCGGATAGCCGTCATTCAAATAAAAAATATAAAAAACAAAACATTCATATATCAAAGATCTTTTCAAAAAGATACCTTTTTCTAATAAACCTCGACTTTCGTCGAGAGACTTTTTTTCAAACTTCTTTTTCAATAAATGCTTTAACACACTTAAGCATATTTAAACCTTTTCAAAAACAACTAAAAAACAACAAAAACAAATTTAAATAATTTTGCCACTTGGCTTTTCAATTTAAAACATTTTCTCAAAGATTAGACGTGATTCATCTCTAGTCGAGAATTTCAATATTCCCATAACATATGGCAAGAAAAGAAAGTTAAACTTTTCAGTATGTTTGTGGCGGATAAAAGGAGTTTAAACTTAAGATGACGACTCGTCTCTTCTCCTAAAATCAATCAATCAACTTTACAATTTTTACCCCGAACTACGGGATTTTGATCCCTCACGGGTACGTAGTGCAAAAGACCCTCGTGTCTTCCCAAATCAAAACTAATAAAAATTACATTTTCTTTTCTATTCAAAAATTAACAAAAATATTCTTTTCCCATAATCCAAATCATTTATAAGCAATTTTACAAGCAAATCTTTTTAGCACAAGAATACATATTTTACAAGAGGTTCCCGTAGAGTACTACGGATACTTAGGGTGCTAATACCTTCCCTTTGTATAATTAACCCCCGAACCTTTTAATCTCTAAAAATAATTTTGGGTTTATTCGATCTTTTCCCCTTCCCTTGGATAAATTAAAGTTCGGTGGTGAATCATTAATTTTTGAGAGCCAAAGCTAACCAATAGCTTGGCGTCCGAAAATCACCGCGACAGAAATGGCGACTTCACTGGGGACTCCCCCAAGAGGGTTGAGCCTAACTTGTATATATGTTATTTTTGTGTTATTATTTTGCTTGTATATTTTGTATTGCTTTATATACTTATCTGTTTGGGGTTTATATGTTTAAGAGAAAAATCCTCTACCCGGATTTGAGAAAAACCTAAGATAAGTTGGTGGTTGTGTAGCGTTGACCTTCTTGGTGTATTCCTCGTAGGGTTGGCGTGAAAACCCCGCCTAGAGTAGATCTTCTTGAAAATGTTGTTGTCTCGTGAGTATTTGCGATGGCGATGATGTTTTCTCGTTGGATCCGTGACTCTAGGGACCTTTTAAACCAGTCTAGAACCTTGCAACGTGTTATTAGGGACCTCTGTTTAGATCCCGAGTCAAGGTTTAATGTTGACCTTCTTGATGTATTTCTCGTAGGGTTGGCACAAAAGCCTTACCTAGAGGAGATCCTTTGACGGTGTTGTTGTCTTGCGAGTATTTGCAATGGCGATGATAGTTTCAACTAAGGTCAATGATTCTAGGAACCGTGTCAAGTGTTCAAAATCTAGAATCTACATGTGAGGGGTGGTGGTTCAAACACTTTAAAGTTAGAGCCATAAAATTATCCCGGACAATATTCATGCATAATCATGTACTCATGCATCGATGAAAATATTTTTTCCAAGGACTTAGAGGGATGACATTGTAAATACCCTCTATTTTGTCCAACTTGTTTTGAAAAATTACTTCAAAGTCCTTTGGAAACTAAAAAAAAAAAAAAAACTTCTTTTTTTGTATATAACATCATGCATCATTCTTGCATTCATGGTCTCGAGAGTTTGAGCCTTACGCTTTGCTACTTCTCGAAAGGTAAACCAGTCTTGTCTCAAAGTGGCCCGACGACCTTGTCCAAGCCAACTCGCAGATTTAATTCTCAAGCAAGCCAGAAAAAGAGAATGGAAGAAGTGGGGCAAAAGAGTGTCAAGCTTCACGGAGAGAAGCAAGTCGGAAGTGTGTCGCAAGAGGCTATGGAGGAGCTCAGAAAAGGTCAACAATTGTTGAAAGAAGAGATCAACGGGTTGAAAAACCAATTGAGCTTGATCATCCAAATCCTGCTAAAAGGAGAAAGTGACCCTTTGTCAAACTCACTGCATGCCTACACAATCCTACAACCATGGGTGATTCCCCCATCTCAACTTCATCAGAATCAGCAGCAGCCTCGACAACAGGATCCACAACTGTTCAACCAGCAAAAACGGGTTAAAAGAACACCAAAGTTTGACCCAACTCCAATGACCTATTCAGAGTTGCTTCCTACTCTGCTTGAAAAGAATCTTGTTCAAACTAGAGCACCTCCCAAAGTGCCTGCAACATTGCCTAGGTGGTATAGATCTGATCACTTCTGTGCTTTCCATCAAGGGGCACCCGGCCATGACATTGAGCGTTGTTTTGCTTTAAAGGCTGAGGTTCAAAGATTGGTTAAGGACAACATCCTTTCCTTCAAGGATCAAAATCCAAAAGCTTAAATTGTCAAACCATGAGACAAGAAGCGCCTCCTAAAGTCAGTGAATCTACAAGGAAGCACATCCCTAGGATCACTAGACCTTTAATTTCAATTTGTAATTTCTTTTTGCCAAGTATTTGTCTACTCTCAAAGTTGTACTTTTTGATTAGTATTTTCAATGAAATGAGCATGCATGTTTTCAGAATTCATCCATTCGTATTCACTCTTTTCTTGCGCCATCACATAAATGACAATTTTTTTCCATTTCACTTTTCATGTTAATAAACTTGAGGGGAGAATGATGTAAACAAAAAAAAAAAAAAAAAAAAAAAAAAAAAAACTGAATTTTGCTGATATATGCTTCAATAGTAAGACCTAGTTGATGATGTAAGGCATTGTTTCACCTCCCCAAACACCGGAGATATAAGGAGATAATCCGTAGTCAACCCCTTTGAGCCCGAAGTCGGTGTTCTTTCTACTTGTTCAAAACACAACCCTTAATTTTAAACCGGGGCAGGGTAGTGTTTCAATTAATTCAATAATGCAAGAGGATCGATCCATCCAAAATGGAAAAGATCATGAGAGGACAAAGCCCACCATAATCTGTGGCAATCACAACCCTCTTACAAAAAAAAAAAAAGAGCCCGCTAAGTAAAAGACTTAGGCAAAAGCTAGGGCATCCCGATGGACCACAAAATTCAAAGGAATTGGTCCATTCAAAAATAAGGGATTAAGAAAAAGAGAAAAAGCCAAAAGTGGTTGCCACTTCAAGAGCCTCATAAGCAGCTGACCAAAGTGTCGAGCTCAAATTTCTCTTGCCGACCAAAGCGTGTCCGACGAATTAATTGAATTTAGGAATGAAGGACATCAAAGAAGAATGGGTGGGTTAAAACAAAACTTTGAGCCTAATAATCTTCTTTTTCAAAATAACTGTGAGCCAAGCCACGTTATAACCCTTAAAAGACCTAATTGAAGCTAGGATAACTTCAAAAGCATATTCAGCAAAAGCATCGTTAAACTGACTCCACCTGTTTGTTGAGTAACTATCTTTTAAACACTCCACATGTGTTATTCATTAAATTTTCCGATTCGAAAACTTGCATGTGCATTTCATCGGAAACACTTTTCAAAAGAAATAATTTTTCTTGCAAATATATACTTGGCATCAAAGAAATTCAAGCTTCTAACTTGGGGCAAGTTACCTTCATGATCCTGCCAATCAGGGGCAAGTCTTTGCATCTAGGGGCATACCCTTCAAGGATTCAAGTCAATGTTTAAGAGCTTCCTCTCTCAGTGGATGTTGTCGCAGTCAAGAGTAACAATGCCTAAAAAAAAAGAAAAGCAAAAAAAGAGCTCGCTAAGTCGAAAACCTGAAAAGGCGGCTTAGGCAATAGAGAGCGTCCCGGTGGACTGAAAACCCGAAAGGGCGGTCCAGACAAAAATTAGGGACATCAAAAAAGGAAATATGCTCCCGGTGGACTGAAAACCTGAAAAGGCGGTCTAGGCAAAAGTTAGGGATTTTCAATAAAAGGCAAGCAAAAAGGCATGATGACTGCTCCACGCCAATAGAAGAATGTTCTTGTTTGGTTCACAAATGACAGCTTCTTATTCACCAATGGAACCATAGGCATGTTGTCTCCAGCTAAACTGCGATTCAGATTTTTGATTGATGTTGGGTCTTCTTCCCAGGGAGTTTCTTCTTCCCAAGAAAGTTTGAGCCTTATAACCGGACTTTGCTCTGTCAACGGCTTTTACTTTATCTCCAACAATATCTACATGTGATTCGGATTTTCCGAGTATTTGGACTTACTGCGATGTTGATTTACCTCCAGTTTCAATCGTCCTTTCAGTTTCGTCAGCATACATAGTGCATACATGACATTCATACATACATTCATGCATAAAATACACACTTGCATAATTCATGCATAATTGCATCTCCTGATATTTGTTAATTCACTTATCTCGGTTGTGTTTATCCCTGAGAATAAGGGTGGGCGTGTCATTCTCTCCAGTAGATTGTCAGCCATAAGCAGAAAGTGTATATCCTTTCAAAATTCCCCACCGAGCTCATCCTCGTGGAAGAAGGTTGCTTCAGTTGTTTCCCTTTCCGAATATAAAGGATAGGAAGATCCCCGGTCGAGTTCATTCCTCATTGGGTTTAGAGTCCTGTTTGACTATTTCTCTCTAGTTCTTTCCTGGATTGAGTTCTGACACCAGGCAGCAAGTGGCAGTCCCGTTATATGGATAGCTTGCATAATGTCAAATATATCTTCAATTTTCTCCAGTGGCGTCATCCCCAGTATGCTTGGTCAAAATACGACACCCAAAATTTTTACAGCCGTTTTCTCATTGTAAGAAACCTGTATGTACAATCTAACCTACCCATGTCTCTTTTGAAGTTCCCGGTAGAGTTATTGATTTTTATATTGCCTTGACATGCTATCATTTGTATGGTAGTAGGTGGTATCCAGTCATTGTCTTGACACGCTATCACTTCGTTAGATAGTAGACAATGTCTAATTTTCAATATTAACTTGACATTCTATCATTTGTATGGTAGTAGGTAATATCCAGTCATTGTCTTGACATGCTATCACTTTGTTGGATAGTAGACAATGTCTCGTCTTTTTATATTACCTTGACATTCTATCATTTGTATGGTAGTAGGTAGTATCCGGTCATTATCTTGACATGCTATCATCTTGTTGGATAGTAGATAATTTTCCATCTTTTTATAGTGCCTTGACATTCTATCATTTGTATGGTAGTAGGTAGTATTCAGTCATTGTCTTGACACGCTATCACTTCGTTAGATAGTAGACAATGTCTCATATTTTCAATATTGCCTTGACATTCTATCATTTGTATGATAGTAGGTAGTATCCGGTCATTATCTTGACATGCTATCATTTTATTGGATAGTAGATAATGTTCCATCTTTTTATATTACCTTGACATTCTATCATTTCTATGGTAGTAGGTAATATCCGGTCATTATCTTGACACGCTATCATCTTGTTGGATAGTAGATAATGTTCCATATTTTTATATTGCCTTGACATTCTATCATTTGTATGGTGGTAGGTAATATTCGGTCATTATCTTGACACGCTATCACTTTGTTAGATAGTAGATAATGTTCCATATTTTTATATTACCTTGACACGCTATCATTTGTATGGTAGTAGGTAGTATCCTGTCATTGTCTTGACATGCTATCACTTTGTTGGATAATAGACAGTGTCTCGTCTTTTTTATATTACCTTGACATTCTATCATTTGTATGGTAGTAGGTAGTATTCGGTCATTATCTTGACATGCCATCATCTTGTTGGATAGTAGATAATGTTCCATATTTTTATATTACCTTGACATGCTATCATTTGTATGATAGTAGGTAGTATCCGGTCATTATCTTGACATGCTATCTTCTTGTTAGATAGTAGATAATGTTTCATATTTTCATATTATCTTGACAATCTATCACTTTGTTGGATAGTAGATAATGTCTCATCTTCTCATATTGTCTTGACATGATATCACTTGCACGATAGTAGACAATCTTTTCCCCAGTGAAGTTACATTGCTTCACCAGTGGAGTTTGATCTTTTTTCCTCTCCCTTTCTTTGTTTTTTCCCAGTCGGGTCACTTTTTGTTGTTCCTCTGTGAACGTCCTTATTTCCTCAATAATAAAATTTGTCTCTTGTGATTCCACTTTCCCACGAGATTCAGAATCTTGCATTCGCATCATAAGCATTATCGGCATCTTAGGTCCAAAATTGGGTATTCTGTATTTAAGTCCCTTCATCCCGTCGAGACAAAGATTTCATCTTCATCTCTCCAGATGAAGAAACTTAAATAGGGGCATCTGTCATACCCCAATTTTTGACCTAAGATTCCCGTCTCATTTGCATTTGTCATCTTTTAGTCCGAGATATTTTTATGTTGTTTCAAATAAAATTTCGGTAAAGAGGTATTTTAAAATACCTCGTTTTGTGTCCATTTTGTCCATTTCTATTTTTAGTCTTTTATTATCATTATTATTAATTATTATTGCCTTTGTTATTATTTTTATTATTATTATATTTTTATAAAAAAGGAAAATATATATATATGTGTAACAAGAGGAGCAGCTCACGCTGCCCCCTCTTTCTTTTCTTTTTCCTTTTTATTTATTTATTTATTTTTATAGTTATTATTATTATCTTCATTTATTATAATTAAAAAAATTTAAAAAAAGGAACATCACAGCAATGCTCTGCTTTTGGCAGCACACCTCCCCCTACTGTCTGACCTTCTTCATTTTTCTTATTTTTATTTGCAATCAGAATAAAAAATAAAAATGTAATAAGAAAAGTCAGGAAATTTCTTGAAGAGAGAAAAATCAGTACCAACGGTACCGGCCCCCTCATCTGATTTCCCTTAATCCCAGTAATCCATAACCCCCATTTTTTGTAAGAGTACAGAAAAATTAAATGGTGGTCTTTTCACTTTTTCATTTGTTCTTCTCAACACTTTCTTGGCAGAAATCAAATATTAAAAATTGATAATTGTTTTAATCAATAAACAAACTTCAGGATCTTGGTCTATAAGTAACGAAAATCAGAACAAGGAAAAGGAGAGAAAAAATTCACACAGCCGCTGCAATATTTCTCAAACCCTAAGATTTCAAAATCCCAAAACCAAACCAACCAACAAACAACAGAACCCAAACACACCAACACAAAAAAATCTGAACCAACAACAAACAGAAAACAAAAGTAACAAAACAAAAAAGAAAGGAAGAAGAAGAAGAGACGAAGCAGAGGAGAGAAGAGAGATTTTTGTCTTCAACGTTTTTCTTCCGATCCGGTTGACTGGTAAGGTTTCTGGGGATTTAAGTTCCGGATTTGAAACGAGTGGGTAAAAATATGTAGGGTTGGTGTTAAGTATTTTTGGATTCGGGTTATTTTACGACGAAGGTCGCCGGAGAAGACGGCGGCGCCACCGCCGGCCGCCGTCTCCGGCGACCAAACCCTAGCAGAGAGAGAGAGAGGCTGACGAGTAGAGAGAGGGTGTAGTGAGAGAAAGAAAAATGTGAAAATGAAAGAATAAACAGAACCTGGGTATTTAAACCCATTCCCACTGCTGTTTTTCACTTTGGTTTAGATTATATTTATTTAGAGCTGAGTATTAACACAAGTGCGCACATAGCCTGGCTGGTAAGAGCGCGAGCCCTGTAAAGGAAGGAGCCGGGTTCCAACCCCTGTGGAGTTTATTTCCACCCTTTTTTTCCTTTTTTTTCTTTTCTGTTTAGGTTTTTCTTGGGCTCTAGGCCCAGATTTGCTATCCATACCCCCTGTGTTGCTGTTTGCACCTTTGCTTTATTTATTTTTTATCTTTTAGTATTTATTTGTTTTATCGTATTTAATGTCATTTAATTTATTTATTTGTACATTATTTATATGTTGTATAATGTTTAAACATCATAAAATGCCAAAAAAATATGCTATGTCATTTACTTTGCTTATTAATGTTTCAATATTAAAAATGCAAAAAATATATTGTATATGATTTATTTTGTTTAAGTCCAAGGGAATGGATAAATTTTCGTTAACCTCGCGTTGCGTTTATATTCACTCGTCCGTTATTTTTGGACTTTAAAATAAAAATCTTATTTTATTTGTAATAAAAAGAATGAAAAAGGAGTGGTCTGCCGTATCGCTTTCCCTCCCCGGTTACTTCGGATACCTGCTGTATTGCTTGTCGTCCGGATAGCCGTCATTCAAATAAAAAATATAAAAAACAAAACATTCATATATCAAAGATCTTTTCAAAAAGATACCTTTTTCTAATAAACCTCGACTTTCGTCGAGAGACTTTTTTTCAAACTTCTTTTTCAATAAATGCTTTAACACACTTAAGCATATTTAAACCTTTTCAAAAACAACTAAAAAACAAAAAAAACAAATTTAAATAATTTTGCCACTTGGCTTTTCAATTTAAAACATTTTCTCAAAGATTAGACGTGATTCATCTCTAGTCGAGAATTTCAATATTCCCATAACATATGGCAAGAAAAGAAAGTTAAACTTTTCAGTATGTTTGTGGCGGATAAAAGGAGTTTAAACTTAAGATGACGACTCGTCTCTTCTCCTAAAATCAATCAATCAACTTTACAATTTTTACCCCGAACTACGGGATTTTGATCCCTCACGGGTACGTAGTGCAAAAGACCCTCGTGTCTTCCCAAATCAAAACTAATAAAAATTACATTTTCTTTTCTATTCAAAAATTAACAAAAATATTCTTTTCCCATAATCCAAATCATTTATAAGCAATTTTACAAGCAAATCTTTTTAGCACAAGAATACATATTTTACAAGAGGTTCCCGTAGAGTACTACGGATACTTAGGGTGCTAATACCTTCCCTTTGTATAATTAACCCCCGAACCTTTTAATCTCTAAAAATAATTTTGGGTTTATTCGATCTTTTCCCCTTCCCTTGGATAAATTAAAGTTCGGTGGTGAATCATTAATTTTTGAGAGCCAAAGCTAACCAATAGCTTGGCGTCCGAAAATCACCGCGACACTTATCTATACCAATATACTCCATTCGGTCCTTAATATAAGAAGAAATTCACTTTTTAGATACATTAAAATGTTTATGTATATAGACTATATTATAAACTAAATACATTCATTTTTTAATATATCTAAAAAGTCAACCTCTTCTTATATTAAAGATTAGATGGAGTATTAAGAGAATACCCCATTTGATGTAGACTTTTCTTATTGTCATTTTTCTCCTTCTCTATTCAAATATTTTTTTTGACTCAAATTATATATGTTGAAAAATAACTTCCATACACCAAAGTTGGTTTTCAGTTTTTTTTTTTTTATGTTTATTTTCTTAATAATTAAGTACAATAAAAAGGAGGTTAAGTCTACATTAGCACAATAGATAATATCAATCACACAAACGGGAGAAAACAAATGTTGTATTAATTATATTTATTAATGTAGGACAAATTTTATAGATCAGATATCATATATGTTTTTGACTAAAAAAAAGATATCATATATGTTTTAACTTTTGACCATTTTGAACAGATATTAATTCTAATAATGTTGGTCAAAATATTTTTTCTAATAAGCAAAAAAATAATTACTAATTTTATTATAGTCAAGATATCATGATGAATATGTTATTTGAAAAAATGAATTTTTTTTAATACGAACCTCTAAAAAATATCTTACCATATTTAATAATGAATGAATTATAATAATAAATTAAAAATATTCAATTTTATTAAAATTTATTACTTAAATTAGTAAAATCAACGTTTAAACCATGACCCCAATTAGACGTTTAAATGCATACTAGTATGTTAGCCCGTGCCGTGCACGGGATTATTTTTTTTAAAATATTATTGTTGTGTTTATTTTTATATATTATTTGAGTAATTTGGTTTAAAATTTTACAATTAAATTGAGATAATTTTGCATGATATAGATTTAACGATGTTACAGAATAAAGCAAGATGAAGAATATTACTTCGCTTCCCATTTTACACTATTATGAGATTAATTCTTTATCTCGTCTTCATTCCCGAAACTATATAGTGATCTTATAAATATAAAATAATTATAAACTTCATTCTCAAATAAAAATATACTCCGATTTTTCATGGCCTTAAGATTTTTTGGGAGCGTACTCATAAAATAAAAATATACCATGATTTTTTTATTTTTCATCTTCAGCTGACTCTTTATCGAAAATTTACATTAGGTTCATTGTCAAACATGGGATAATTTTTATTTTTTTAATGATATTTATTTTCATATTGTAATTTTTTTTAAGGTTATCTATGTCTTTTTTCATTTTATATTATTTATAAGGTTGTCTACGTTTTTTCAATTGTCTATGAGATTGATTTCTTTTAGTTTATTTGAGTATGAAAATATGATAAATGTTTAAATCCAAGACTCTGTAGGGACTTTATCAACAAAAAATAATTGTAAATTCTATACTATTTTTTAAATGATTATTAACATACTTTGACCTTGTTCCTATTCTCAAATTTTTTCTTGTCACCGTACCACAAATAAGCAATCTTCACGCGTGAGCATCAAATGGGAAAACCTATGTGTGAATCTCCACTAACATTGATAAATTTATATTCCTAAAAAAGTTTGAACGAAGGTTTATGGAAAGTTTTAAATTTGAATTATAAAAAAATAGCATAAATTATAAAAAATAAAATTATATTAATTTATTTTAGATTTCCCATAAATTTCATCAGCCAAATATAATCTAATGAAAGTGTAATGAGACAAAATATGGAAAAACTGTTGTAGTCGAAATTCAAATTTTAATTAGTCAATCTGTATTTCTAATAGTGGGGTGGAAAGTGTTACTTGTTTCCCATTATATACCACCTAGAGATTCCCTCTCTCTCTCTCTCTCGTCTTCGTTGCAGGACTCTATAAGGGTTCCATCAACAATAAAATAGTTGCTAATTCTATATTATTTTTTGAATGAATATCAATAAAATTCTCGTGCTAAGTTATAACTATCTTCTACATACACTTTTCATCATGGGGGATCACTTTTCATGATCGTGCTAAATAAAATTTTGATTAAGTGATCCCCGTGATAAAATATTAAAATATGGATAACCCCCATAGTCAAAATTCAAATTTTAATTAGTCAATGTGTATTTTTAAAATTTACCACCTATAGATTCCCTCTCTCTCTCTCGTCTTCGTTGCAGGACTCTATAAGGGCTCCATCAACAATAAAATAGTTGCTAATTCTATATTATTTTTTTAATGAATATCAATAAAATTCTCGTGCTAAGTTATAACTATCTTCTACATGCACTTTTCATCATGGGGGATCACTTTTCATGATCGTGCTAAATAAAATTTTGATTAAGTGATCCCCTTGATAAAATATGAAAATATGGATAACCCCCATAGTCAAAATTCAAATTTTAATTAGTCAATGTGTATTTTTAATAGTCGGGTGAAAAATATTCACCGTTTTCCATTCTACACCACTAAGAGATTTTTTCCCTCTCTCTCTATTTCTATCTCCCGTCTCCGTTACATGGCTCTATACGGGATTCATCAACAAAAAATAGTTGTTAATTCTATATTTTTTTTAATAAATATCAATTAAATTTTCGTGCTTAGTTCTCACTATGATCTACTTATACTTTTCATCATGGGGGTTTCTTCGTGCTAGATAAAATTTAGAATAAGTTTTTCCCATGATAAAATATGAAATATGAAAATAAGGATAACTCCCGCAGTTTGTAATTCAAGTTTTAATTTGTCAATATGTATTTTTAACAGTGGAATGGAAAGTACTCACCGTTTCTCATTCTCCAACACTGAGAGATTTCTCTCTCTCTCCCTCTCTCTCTCTCAAAATCTTCTATTTTGTTTTTATCCCTAATGAACATAATTTTTTCTTCAAAATAAAATAAAATATTTTTACGTAAAAAGAAAATATAAGTGTACAAATATGTCATAAACTATTTTTTGGTTCAATACTTCAAGTGATCTTATCCATGGAAAAATTAGTTTACTTTCTTATTTCAATTTATTTCATAGTAGATCTAAATATGAGTGTTCCTTTATTTTAGAAAATTAAAATATTAAAAATGTCCCAAGATAGTGTCGTACAACGGTACAAGTGGTAGATATTTGGGCCCCTTAACCATTTGGTTCTAAGTTCGATCCCTGACCAGTGCGTATGGAGAAGCATTTATTGGGAGAGGTCAACCCCTTAAATGAATCTCAGTTACCTCGAGGGGATTAGTCTCTGCAGTTGCGCGCGAAGGATACCTTTGGTTTACCAAAAAAGAAATTAAAATATATATATATATAATATTTGAAAGTTTCTTAAAAAATATAATATTTGTGAGAGTTTTTAAAATAATTTAAAAAAAAAGAGTTTCTACAAAAATATATATATTTGAGAGAGTTTTCACAAAAAAAAAAAATTGAGGGTTTCCAAACAAAAAATATATTTGAAAGAGTTTCTAAAAAAAATATATATTTGAGATGCTCTAATTGGGATAGAAACAAAAAAAAAAACAAAAAATAAGGTAGTTTTTCATAAAATATTATAAAAATTCAATTATTGTCGTCGGTGGGATTCGAACAGCAGACCTTAAGCTAGAAACTCCGCATAAGTATAATATTAGAGAAGCTCTAATTGAATGACACCTAAACAATTTCTATTGAGAATGCACGAGAGAGCTCCGTGGGAATCTCCAAATGTATATAATAGAGATTCAAACTAAAAATATATTTTCTTATTTTATTGAATATTATACCGTGGATTCATGCAAATAACTGTTCACAAAATGTCCAAAATTTAATTTCATATTATTTTTATAAAAAGAATTCACTTCACAAAAGATAAGTGGAATTAAAATTAGCATTATCGGGGCAAAAAAGTCAAATTTGAATACTTCTATAGCACTCTATTTTTCTTAATTATTCTCTTATATATACCATCACACTTACAGTTCTCCCTCTCACATTGTCTTGTGTTCTCAAACTTGAAAAAAAAAAAAAAACTCCATTCCAAAACAAAGTCTTTCTGCTCCCACGCTTTTGATGATGGCAAAGGTTTATATATTTTTTTCCCTCTAATTTTCTTATCATTCAGCAGTTTTAAAATATTTATATCACTACTAGAAAACTTCAATTTACCCTCCAAATTTAGCGTCGGCCACCGACACGGACGCTATTAGAGTCGGAGTAGAGTCTGTTTGGCCGACACTAACAAGCATAATGTTTTTTGTCACTTTTTTTAAAAAAATAGCATCCGCCTAACCGACGCTAAACCGTAATATGATTGACGCTATATATCTAGAGTCGGCTGGTCCGACTCTATTACTTTTTTTAATAAAAAATAAATCAATATCAATATAAATCAATATCCAATAAAAATAGACTCATTCTTTTTCCCACACTTTTTTCCCTCTTATTTTTTCACACATTTCCCAAACAAAAAGTCACTCACCTCACCAAAAAAACAAAAAACCACTTTCACTCTCACAAAACAAAAAATAACAACTTAGAAAGAAAAAAAAAACCATTATTCTCTGTCACTCTCACTCACCCACCACCGAACCATAACCATGGATTGAAGCTTCACTCACCAAACTCACCATGGATTCTCACTCACCAAAACCCCCACCTCTCACTCATTGAACCCTCGGTCACGATCCAAACCCTCAAGCCTCAGTCACGATCCCGATCCTTAGTATCACGACATCGTAATCACACCTCTTGAAAATCAGATTCTACCTTCACTCTCATACTCTCCTTCCATTCAATCAAAGTATATCACTCTTTCTTTATCTTTTTCTTTTTGTTCTTTATTTTTCTTCCTTAGGGTTTCTTTTTGTTTTGTTTTTGTTAAAATGCATTGATTTTTCTTCATATTATATATGATTGTTTTGAATCTTGGTTCTGCATATTGCAATTATCATATTGTATCTTGATTTTTTAGGTAGATTTACTTATGTAAGTGTTAATTTCAATTTTAAGTTGATTTTGCTAGATTTGGTACTTGATATTTTGTGGGATATTTGCTAAAGTTGTGAAAATTTAATTTTGCTACTTATTTTCTTTTAGATGTGAAAATGTCAAGCTCTGCCTCCCTTTTTCCTGATATATCTACCTTTTTCATATATTTAGAATTTGGGAGTATTTTTACAATAAAATTTTACATTTAGGCTTTGTTTAGTTGAAAAGAGAAATTGAAAAGTGAGAAAAAAGTGTGAAGAGTAGAGAAATAAAGTATGTTTGATATATTATTTGAGAAATAGTGAAAGGTTTTTTGAAAAAAAAAAGGAAGAAAAGAGAAATTTAAGTATTGCAGTGATGGGAATGTATTGGAAGTGAATGAAAGCTACCAAAAATGTTGTGAACATAAAAGCAAATCAAAAACAAAAAAATGTTTGTTTCAAATCACAAAAGTTTCTTCACTCTTTCTTTTTTTAGCTTTTGTGTTTTGTAAATGTATTTCACTTTTAGTAACTATTCTCTCTTTGAAAAAGAAATGGATAATTGAAGAAAACTATAGAAATAGATTTGGATAGTGAGTTTCATACTCACCTCTTTCTTTTGTATATAATGTCTATGTGTTTGCCATTATCAAATTGAGATTGGATTTATTTTTCATTTGAAGCAGTGTTGAGGTCAAATATCTTTATTTTCTTTGAAATTCCATCTGCTGCAATTTGAAATTGGATTTATTTTCCTTGGAAATATCTTTGCTCTTTCTAGTTGACAGGCTTTCTTTGAGTAGTTTTAGTAGCTTTTGGACTCGTTCCTTTGTATTTTCAATTTTCTGCCCTATCATATGAGAAATTAATTCAAAGTAAAATATGGATTTGATGTTTTGTGTGTTAGGAAACTGCCTCCAGTTTTTATATTTATTGCCTCCAGTTTTTGTGATACATTAATTCAAAGTAAAAGCTTGGATATTTGTTGGGGTTAGGAAGCCTTCAGTTTCAATCTCATTTTCGTTAATCTGTAAGTTTTCGATTGTCATTCTTTTTATGGATATGCCTTTTAAATTAATAAGACAATTATTTATTATTAATATTGCACGATTGGTATGATAAACAAAGTGGCAAACAATATCATGGACTTGAGGCAATAAGCTTTATATTGTTCAAGAGATTAATGTAGTACTGGTGATTGAAATATAGATTGTCTCAAAAGAGAAAGTATTTGTTTGATTTTTATAATGGATTGAAGCAACAAATTTTGACTTTGTGTAAGTACTCTTAAAATCAATTATTTGTTTTGCCGTTCTTTAGTTTCAATTATCTGTATATAGAATATTTTGTCAATAGAATTATTTGATACTGTTGAATTATATGTTTTATATTAATTGATTTTGATTGGAAAATCAAAGAAGCATACTATAATTAAGAGGCAACTCAACTAGTACTTGACTAGCTTAGCTTAGACTTTGATTAGTGTAAGGTGGGTTAGTGTTATCTGCGAACTGTGTAAGTTTGGCATGTCTTATGCTCTTTTTATTGTAATTTATATTTCTTTTATAGATACTAGAGCAAAGGATATGTTGTAAGTGATCTGAACAAACAACATTGAGATCAGTTATATCTTAGAGCCGGTGGTAAGCATGGCTTGATGTCGACTTTTACGTAAAAGCTAACATGCTCGATTTTATTTTATTGATCTTTATCCGCAAAATATGTATAAGCTACTATTGATCCTCAATATGCGATTTAATTGATATATGTAGAAACTGAAGAGTGAATAAGGAACTTGATATTAATTATTATATTGTATCTTGAAGCTACTATTGTTTTATGCATATTATATATCATTATTATTAATCTTGGTTCTGCATATTGAAATTATTATATTGTATTTGTTTTACTTCTAGTTTGATTTTGGTACTTATTTGTTTTATTTCTAGTTTTATGGCGCGTCTGTGTTATGTATGGCGTGTTAATCCCGATAGCTTTATCCGGTTTTATGGGTCTGTTTCTTGGGTTGCTTTGCCGCGCCTGGTTGTGGTCCCTTGGTTGTGTTGGATTTGTTGTTTTGTAGTGTTAGTTTGGTTGTGGCTTTTAGTCTTGTTTTGGTTTTGGCATAGAGGTTTTAGTCTTGCCTCTGTCATGTCTTTCTTTTTCTTGGCTTGGCTTCTTGTATCTTGTAGAGTGCTAGTACTCTTTGTGTTGGGTCTCTACTTCTATTATTATTATTATTTAAATAAGGTTTAGCCTTATTCAAAAAAAAGGTGGGTTAGTGTTATCTATGGAATGTGTAAGGTTGGCATGTCTTATTCCTTTTTTTTTATTATAATTTATATTTCTTTTGTAGGTTGGAATGTATAAGGTTTTAGTCTTGCCTCTGTCATGACAGAGGTTTTATGTCTTATTCCTTTTTTTTTTATTATAAATGTCACAGGCTGTTGTAATTTATATTTCCACTTGAGACATTTAAGTGGTGATTGAATTCTTTGCTTACAAATTTATTTAACTTGATTGAACATGTTTCTCTTGAAGTTGAACAACAAAACTAGCAGCAGCCTGTTACGTGAAGCTTTGTTTCCTGTTTAGTATTAACTTCATCTCTAACTACATCAGAATCTTCTTCAATTGAAGTTTCAACAAGTAAGTTTCATACTCACCTCTTTCTTTTGTACATAATGTCTATGTGTTTGCCATTATCAATTTGAGGTTGGATTTATTTTTCATTTGAACTAATTGCTTTTAGCTAAAAGTGTTGGTGACTTATACATTTTCATGTATTTTCTCTTGTGTTTTATGAGTTATATTCAAATATGAAATTGCTTTATTGAGAGAAATTTTATTTTGTAGCTAAAACGATTATTTTTTTGTTGTTTTTTGTTTTACTAGCTTTGTGATTTTGTCCTCATTAGATTAAGTGATTATGTTTTCACAAGTATGTATTGAAACTTTGTAATTTATATAATATGTGCTTTTATTTGCGTTTGTTTTTTGTAATCTTATGTTATACTATCTAGTCACTTATAGTGACTAAAAACCCACTTTTTAGTGACACGATAACTTTTTAGTGATATGTATTTGTTCTACCTTATTTAGTGGTTGACAATTAGTTTTTGCCTTATAGAAAATGGATCGTACTTGGATGTACAATAGGGTATATTCTAATAGGCACGGATTGAAAGAAGAGTTTGTCCGTGGTGTTAAAAACTTTGTGAAGAGTGCTTTGAAACAACCCATTTGTAAATCTGAGGGAGGAATAAGGTGTCCGTGTACAAAATGCAAGTGTATAAAGCTATCTACAGAAGTTAATGTTAGACTTCACTTGTACAAGTATGGATTTCAACCAAACTATAGGATTTGGACTGAACACGGAGAAGTGAAACCCAATGTTGATACAATGGGTGGTTCAAATAGTATTGGGCATGTGCATCACGACAACCAATTTGATGCAATGAATCAGATGGTGTATGATGCTCTTAGGCCTCTGATTTTATTACAATGATGCCTCTGATTTTATCTTTTGATTTTAGGGATTCATTTTGTTAAGTATTGTAGGATTATGCAGCATAGGTGGCGGTAGAAAAATGGGCTGCCGAGAATCCGATCTCATTAAATTCACATTTGTACAAATTATTAGTAATATATTTATGGTGTTGTTCTGTGTATGTCGGGTTAGTGTTGGCTAGGATGCTCTATTTGAATTAGCCTATAGTTGTGTTGTTGCTAATGTTGTGCTGTTAGGTTGTATTTCTGCAGTGTTTGTTTTAGTGACAATGCATTTTTCTTGAGATATTAATTATTCATCTGCTAATTGTGTCTGGTTTTTATTATTTGTAGTCCAATAATCTCCAAAAGGATTTGCTCCCAGATGAGTTGTTTTTGAGAACGCACAAGAGGAAATCTGGCGCTTGGGTTGATACACGATCAGAAGATACCTATGTAAGTTATTGGTGGTATCCCTTTTATTTTAACTGCACATTGCTGATTATAGACACGTTTAGTTGACCGCGCGTTTTGAATTATAAGGCATGATTCTTGTATTTTACATATGCAATTTCATCTACAACAATCGCTTCTCTTGATATACTTGAATTGTTTTCTTTGGCTTTGTTTTTCCTTAGCTTATGTTGGATTTGCTGTAGACTTATGATTTTCTTTTGCTTTTTTCTTCGTTTTTTCCTTATACTGCTTGGCTGGCATTTCCTGTTTAATAGGCTAAATATAATAAGAAATTGGCAACAGCACAAGCACAAATTGGTGAAACAAGTGGAGATGGTGTTCAAAAGGTAGATGGAGGAACAAAACTTAAGTTGTGGGTGGATTCTGCAGGGGGTCGTACTCGTGGTCGGGTTTATGGCACAGCTGACTTGGCTGTCAACGTTCGACGTGGGTGCACGTCGTTTATCAAACAGTCCCAAAATTCTCACGGTTCAATTTATGTGTCTTTGGAAGCGGAAAAGGCAGCTAGAGAGGTTCAAGAGGCTAAAGCTCGGGCTGAAGAGGCAATAGCTGAGGCTCAAGAGGCTAAAGCTCAGGCTAAAGCATCAGCAGAGCATTCAAAGAAGTTAGAGAATGAGTTACTTGAATTAAGAACATTATTTATGAAGCACTTTGACTCTACAGAGCATGGTTCAACTAAGGGATCATGTAGCGCCAGCCTTCCTCCTAATTCACATCCTGATTATGATGATGATTTGGACGATCAATCATTGGATGGTGATTCGGACAACCAGTCATTGGATGGTGATACTTAACCTTGTAGTAGTAACTCCTATTTTATATTTTGATGAATTAGTATCAGAACAATGATTAGTGAACATGTTTATTATGTTTTTTATGACTTTTTGATAATGTCCGACTATGATATTACTTTTTGGGGTGGGGCATTTTATAGTTTCAGACTAATTTGTAGTATCACAACTTTGTTAATTCGAACATGTTTATGATATATTTCATTATGACTTTTTTGGCATATTTGGTGTAACTACTGGTCTTTAGTAATAGTAAGTAGCAGAACCAAGTTACAGGTATGCATGTGGGAAAAAAAAAAAAAAAGTTAGCGCCGGCCATAGCCGACTCTATCAAAATTTGTTGACTTTTCAGTAATTGACTTTAGAGTCGGACAATCCGAGGCTAACTAATTTTGTTGACTATCTATATGTTGACTTTAGAGTCGGAAGCTCCGAGGCTAACTTCTTTTGTTGACTTTTCAGAAGTTGACTAATCTAGAGTCGGATGTATTTAGAGTCTAACTTAACCTCGGTTTTACCGACGCTACATTTAGAGTCGGACGACCTTTGTCCGAGGCTACTGATTAGCTTCGACCATTTTAGCCTCATCCCCGACCCCGACGCTAAACGGACGCTAAATCTACTTTAGCGTCGATTTTTTGCCAGTTAGCGTCAGCATTTGTCCAACGCTAAAAACTGTTTTTCTAGTAGTGTATCATTCTAAATTTCGATTTTGTAGAAATGTGATTTTTCAATTAATATTCACCTTTTCGTGTTTTCATGATTATTACCTTCAAGTTGATCTAGCTCTTTCTAAGCATAGGATTCAAATTCATGCTTTGTTATAATTTCTTAAAGTTGGATCTAATGTTTTCTTTGCTAATCAATTGAACTTTTTTTCCTTTTATTTATTAGACACTAGCATGCCAGAAAATTTAAAAAATCCGGACAAAATCATAATTTTAAACAAAAGTCTCAGTTTTGTACTAAAAAATTCAATTTTGAACGAAAAATTTTAGTTTTACCCAAAATTCACCCTTAAAAATCTCAATTTTGTCCAAAATTAACCCCTAAATACTGAAAAAATTTACCGGGCCGAGGCTTACTGGCCTATTGCTCCGCCCCTAGCATATTAAATTGGGTGGTAATGTTTTTTTTTCTCTTTTCTCTTGGAAATCGTATATGGCCAAAAACCCTTGTAATCCCTACTTCTTTTATGAGTGGAAGGTGAAATCTATTTTATTTTCGACTTGGTAAAGTAGTGCGCCGTGGTGGTGACACTTAGTCTTGATGATTTTGGTACAGTGTGCGCCTATTTTTTTTTTCTTCTCATTTTCTAGCTGCTATCCGTTTTCTTTTCTCCTTGATGGTGCTCGTTTTTTCTTGAATGTCACCTTAGATGTTTCTTCTTTATTTTCTTTACTCGTACTTTTTCTTTTATTGAGGATTTGCTACTTTTGTTCTTCCTCTTATATGTATATATGTGACATTTTACTTATATATATCACTACTAGAAAACACGCTTTTGGCAACCGATTTAGAGACCGAAAAATTTCAGTCACTATAGAGACCGATTTAGAGACTGATATTTTGAACGTAAACTTCAAAAAAAATCGGTCTCTATATCGGTTGCTACATAATTATAGAGACTGAATTAGAGACCAAATTAGAGACTATTATTTGGAGTTCAAAGTCAAAAAAATTCAGTGGCTATATCGGTTACTATAGAGACCGAATTAGAGACCGATAATTAGCGTTCAACAAAATCCATCACTATTGTTTTTATATATCCTATTTTTTTAAAGCTAAAATATTTTATAAAAACAATTCCCATACCCAAAATCCTTATTTTGTTTTTATTACGCGAACCCAAAAACCTTTCTTCTTCACTCAGTTTCTTCTCTCACACCCAAAACTTCTTTATCACTCAATCAAGAACCCTCTTCTTCTCACTCAATCGATTGAAACCATAAACCCTTCATCATTATTCACTCACTCCATCTTTCTCCTCAATCGATTGAACAAAAAAACCCTTACTATTCTCTTCCATCGTCACTCAATCTCACCCATTGAAACCTTAAATCCCAGAAGCTCAACTCGTTGGAACCAGAATCCATAACTCATTAAAACCCTAAAACCATCTTCCACATCGTTCTAGAGTTCGTGTCTCTAGCGTTCACCGTCAATCATTGCAATTGAACTTCGTCTCGTCATAACTCGTTCTTTAGGTATTTGGATTTCTCTTATTCTTCTTTGATTTCTAATTTTAAATTTGCACTCCTCATTGGTACAAAATGGATTCTTGTGTTGATATATATAGGGTGCGTTTGTTTAAGCTTTAAAAAAAATGATTTTTTTAAAAAAAAATCTAGAGATTTATATTTGCTAATCCAGGAAATGAGAACACTTACTTTGAAAAGGAAAAGCATGAGAACACTTACTTTGAAAAGGAAAAGCGTTGCTGTTGCTAATCTCTTGCATGTCCTTGATGGTCATTTAAAACATACAAAATCCATTTTACACAATGGCAACCAAACAAGAAAAAAATCATTTTTAAAAAAAAATAGATTTTTATGATTGTAAACAAACACATTTAGCTTTAGATTTTCTTCAAAATCTCTTCAAAAAAATCTCTAGATTTTTTTTAAAAAAATCATTTTTTTTAAATCTCAAACAAACGGGGCCAATATCCACCTGCAACCAAGAAACGATTTTGCTCCACACATGCTGTGAGAAACGAAAATTGAAAAGAACATGTTGAACCTCTCTAAAATATAAAACACAACAAAGCTCATGAGTCAAGAGGATTTATGATGACACCCTTACTATCAAGCGCTGCAAGCGTTGGCAATTTTGCTAATACCAAACCATTTTTCTTTTTAAAACACTAATATTTTCCGATCACTAAGTTACTAATATTCAAGTAATAAAACCATGAAGCAGGGCCGGTCCCGAGATTTTAGAGACCCGGAACAAATAATAAAAATGGACCCCTAATAGTAAAATAAAAATAAAAAAAGAATATCATTTATTTAAATTGTAAATAGCATCAATAACAACAAAAATAGTTATTTATCCATGCAATTAACATAAAGAAAAAGTCATTCCACAATGTTGAAAATGAACCGATAAATAAAAAATGGGTCATGTTAACTAGTGCAAGGAACCAAAAGGAGTAATTTTTACCTTAAAAACAACATTTTTAATATTATAAATACATTGACTACACACATTTCAAGATTATTATACTATATTTAGTATCCTTAAATAGTGCTCCGGAGGTACTATTTAGCATTTTCCATAAAAAATTAAGCGATATATCATTTAAAATGAACCAATAATTTTTAAAAAAGAGTAATCTTTTATTTAAAATATAAACAACATCAATAATGTAAAAAAAATAATCAATTTCAAATCAATAATAACAAAATACACGTTCAAGCTAATATCATTAAAAATTGATAGTATTTTTAATAAAAATTGCAACTTAATATTAGAAATTAACTCTTCATTTTCAAAAAAATAATAAAATGTAGTTATTTTTAAAAAAAATAATAATATAAAGTAGTGAAGTTTTTTGAAGAAGTATAAAGTAGTGAAGTTATTTATAAGTTATAGAAAAAAATAAATATGATTTCATAAAAAGAAACACAATTTTAAAATAATTTATGCATTGTAATACGTATTTAATATTAATGGATACATATTATGCAAATATTCAATATGAATGGGTATGTGTTCATTCCCTTTAGCACTGTTCTTCCATTTTTCTGTTCTCTTAAAATAAGAGAAAATCAATTAACACCACCACTGGGCCTTGAACTCACGTCAGCGCGCACCAGGAACAAGACGCACTCCAATGCGCCACATTCAATTACTTGTAATATTGTATCTTGAAATAATACTTGATCTATTTTTAATATGATAGGCTTCAAAAAAAATAAAATTGAGGCCCCATAAATTGTGTGGCCCTGTTCCATAGCACTGCTTGCACTTGGCCATAGCCGGCCCAGCCATGAAGAATCTGTCATTCCACCAACCTTCATAAGGTTGTGCCACCACAATGAAGCCTTACCATTTGTCAATATTGACGCATCACGGTGCAAGGAGTTGGCAGCCAAAGAACCATAACGAAAAACCAATAATTGATGCCAAGTTGTCTTTCTCCTTGGAGTAGCTCTAACAGACATTCTTATAAATCGAAAAGGAATTAAGTCCACTCCACAACACAAATAAGTAGACATTGCCAACAAAGTTTACTATTGAAAAAATTTAATTTCCAACTAACAAGCATAATTTCCAACATATTCACTATGTCTATAAACGATTGGTAAATATGAGGTTCATGTTGAAATCGATTCTGCATTCAGAGGATTCATTAGACTTGTCAAATTAAATACAACTAAAAAAACTAAAATTTACAAAAAACATTATCAACAAAACACAAAAATAAATTTCTTTCTAAGTTAATCTTTAACAAAAAGAAATTTTATAGGAAGAAAATCAAAATTTCCTAATTTAATAGAAAAGAGAAACTTATTAAATACTTAATTTTTTTTCAAAATAATTAAAATTTTCTTATTGTTGAAAATCATTCAAGACGGATTCATTCTACATTGAAAACAATTATGTATGATAATAATCGATCATCCATCATATAAATAGACAACACATATACCTTCACATCGCGCAAATATTTGATAGCATATTCTAAATTCACATTTGACGTCTTTGGTTGAGAAGAAACTTCATCATATTCATCATCTGACTTTTTTGGTTGAGAAGTAACTTCACTATATTCGACATCATCCGGCAAAAATGTATTAAATTTCACTAATAATTCTTTGTGCCCTTTAAATAATTTCTTCACTCCTGACATCAAACATGCCATATTAATTCTACAAATAAAAAAATTAAAATATAAATAAAATTTAAAAAATTTAAAATATAAAATAAAATTTGCCAACACAAATAATTAAATAAATTGTCAAACCTTCTTTCATTGATATCTGTCATTGCCCTTAAAAACTCCTTGTACTTGTCCTTATCGTCTTTAAACGCATGCTTTATTTCAGTGAGATACATCATGGCTTTATCAACAGATATGTTATCCATTTTCTGGGGTTCAATTTAAGATGCAAAAAAATATTAGACTCAAATCTAAATTAAAATGTTCTTTACATGTTGAACAAAATTCTTCATAAAGCGCACAAAAAATGGATAAAACCATTAAGTTGAAGATCCAAATGTTTACACTCAATTAAGCATAAGAAACTAAAAAATAAAACATAAACGGACATAGATAACAAAAGAAAAAAAAAACCACAAAACTTACACTAACCAATTAAACCACAAACTATATATTTTTTTGAATGGCAAATAAAAAAAAACTACAAACTTTAAAACACAAAATACTGAAATGACAATCTCTATATATTCAACAGAAAATTAGTGATTCGAACATGAACAAAATAAAATACTAGATCTAGCCGTAATGAGTTAATGCAAAGCAAGAAACCCTCCACAAAGAAATCACCTTGAAGGAGCCTAATCCTGAAAAATAATAAAGAATTGATATTGGTAGTTAAAATTCACATCACTCCAATATAATTCAAACGATGGAAATTAAATTAAAATTTCCAGAGATCATCAAGCATAAAAATTGTTGAGTCCTATGTAATAGATAGTAGATAGATACAAAATGATAAAGATAAATAAATAGAGAATGATAGAAATATTACTATGAACAATATAATCAGAGAAAATGAAACAAAGGAGAAGAATTGGTATCTCTTTGGTTTTATAGATAAGAAAATGAAGAAAAAGTGAGAAAACGAGAAACATGGGATGAATGTCGGAAGTGACCTTATTTTCCCTGAAGCTGCGCGCACTGAAATCTAGGGCAAACTATCTTTTTTATAATGTGGGCGCAATTTTGGCACTGTATTTATAATTTGAGAAAAAAAAAAATTTGGACAAACTATCTTTTTTTTTGACAATTTTTATTTTTTGACAATATTTTTTTTATTGACAATTGTTTTTTGGGCATTTTGACAATCTTTTTTTCATTTACTTCTCTCTTCCACTCTAATCATTTATTCTCTATGTATTTTTCTTTTTTATTATGGAAAAAAGACAAAATTGCCCACGGGTGTTAAATTTGTATCCCAAAAGTTGTGTTCAAATTTATACCCGTGCAATTTATCCTTTTAATTTGATTATAATTTATCTTTTATAATTATGATAACTCCTATAATCTATTTTTTTCATCTTATTCAAGATAATTAGAACTGATCATTGAACCGGCATACTTACAAGTTCAAAGTTCAATCATTCGGATCAAGGTTCAATCGGATTAGACTATTTTTAATTATGTATGGGTTTTTATATTTTCTAATTATATGTAACATAATAATAAACAAAAAATCATAGAACATTCATAGTTTTTTTTTGTCAAACAATATTCGAATCTTGTACTTGACAACAATCTTCATATTTTTATTATATTTTGAGAAATGTTATTTTAACACATTTTTTCTTACACAATATATACACAGGGCTAGTTTGGTAATATTTTATCTCTTTATCTTCTTCTTTTTCCTTTATTTCTCTCTCATGTGTATGCATTGTGTAAGAGATTTGTGTCAAAATAACACCCCTGTTATATTTTATGGAAAGCTACTTTCTTTTAGTAGAGAAAACTATTTTATTATTATTAACATGAAATTATATATTATTACTTTTTTTTAAATAGCAAACAATGGATAATATATATAAAGAAAATGAGGAACATGAATTTAGTACAAGAGATACTCTATCCACCCTCATAGGATAAGTACATTTAGTACTCAACGCAAGATACAGAACAAGAGAAGCAAAAAGCCACCAACGGAAAAAACCGAAGGCGGACCCAAAAAACTACTAAACTATACAATCAAAAGGCTCTATATGCTATTCATAATACATAAAAGGAGAATTATCTTTCTTGGTTAACAACCATTTCAAAGAAGTGATTTTAATCCTATCGAAAACCTCACCTAACACACAAACATAACTTCAAAAAAAATATGGATCACGTACGGGTCCGTGACATATTGTTTCTGATAACGTTACTAAATTTTATTTTGCTGTTTTGGAAGGGGGTTTCTATGTACGCAGGGGTTTGTTTTAATGTTTTCTAGCCAATTTAGGCCAGTGTAATATTTTCCTTGTAAGCCCATTTGTTGTTTCTTTTGTTGGCCAATTGTTTTTTCTGTTGAGATTTACTTCTACTATCCTACCAGTTACTCACGCCCTATGTTTTTCCCGTTTTACCCTTCTATTATTTAGTTAGTTTGATAAGGAATTGGCTAAATTGCGAAGTGGCATAGGCTATATCAGGTTTGGTATTAGTCAGATACAACAATTTGCCATGAGCCTTGTGCATAACTCAATATTTGCTAAAGGTTTCCAACCATCATGATGAAGTTTGATAGATGGTTCCAAAGGGGTGGAAACTAGTTTTGAACCAAGTAGGCAAAATCATGAGTAGTGTTGTGAATTCATTTGTCACAAAATGAAAGAAAGGGAGGTAGAGAGAGGAAGAGTAGAGATAGAAGAGAAATGGGTTAGAGAAGAAGATGAAGAACAAATAGAGAAAAGCCATGTTAGATTAAGAGATTGAAAAGAAGGATTAAAGATTCCATCAATTTAAGGTATGAGAGTAGTATGTGAATTCTAGAGTGGTCAAGGGAGGAGAAGCAAATCTTATTCTCTCCAACCCAATCTTCCCTCACTCTTTTCTTTTTGGGTTTTGGGGGAAATAATTGGGAATGTGTTTATCTATATGATTTAATGTTGATTGAATGATTCTAACTGTCTATTCATGTTTAATAGATAGAATGATATGAGAAAAATCACTACTTTATGAGTTGATTGTGTTGTTGATGAGAAAATTGGAATTTTATGAAAAATGGAAGAATCTCATGAATCTTCTATGTTTTGATGTTAATTCAAGTTTATAATTGTACTTCTATGTTTGTTATAACTCTATATGCTTAAAGTTATCATCTTTAGGTTTAAAGGGGTTTAATTTTGAGTTTTTGGGGGGTTTTTGAGTGAAAACGCGAGAGCTGGAACTCTGTTTTCTGGTTTTTTCACCTGGCAAGAATATCCTCCCCGGCTAAAAACTCGCTAGCTCTTGCCCGGCGAGACAATCAGACCGCTTTGACTGTTGACTTTTGACCAGCGTTGACTTTTGACTCTTTTCTCAGTTTTTCGCATAGATTCCGATTTTGAATTTTGTTTTATGAAATTATATTTGGATAATACTATTGTGTGTAATATGACAATACTTTAGTATTTTGAAAGTAACTTTGTATGTTTAATAAAATGAGATATATACTTATGTCATGTTTGAATTATGATCTTATAATTATGTAGATTTTTTGTTTGAGTTTCATTAGTTGAACAAAGTAACAGTCTCACCTGTTGGCCAATCAAACACAACCAATGTCCTTGACCATTGACTGTTAACAAAGACCACCAAAATTTTGACCATAGTCCATCCGCTACTTAAGTAGCAAACTGCACCTGATGCGAAAATCGGCTACATAAGTAGCGGATGGACAGTGTTTTGTTTCATTCATTCACATTTAGCTCAAAAAAATGGAAATTTTAGAATTTGGACAGAACACCCACTTAGATGCAGTATACTACAACCGTGTTAAATCAAATCATTTCAGGATCCACATTGATGTTACACTCAGCTCGTTGATCTTAAGCACTAGTTGAGCCTATACATCGGTCCGCTTAGACGGATCCGTCTTGTTCATCAACATAAAAATTCAAAACGACGATGATGTGAGAACAATGTTCTCTATTTTCTCTCAGTACATGATGAAGGGTCCGATCGAGGTATGTGCTACGTTGGTTAGACCCGTTCAGACTTGATCCGTTCGTAGAACTTCGGCGATATCGTGGCTTACATGGTTGAACACGAAGTTGACGCAGTTGATTTATCTGATCCTTATTTTTGTTTGTTTGTGATAAATTTATGTTTTTAAGTTACTATGTTCGTTTTGAATGTAATATATCGTTGTTTTTATCGAATATTTCTTTATCGTAACAGTGCATTTTTTTTTCTTTCATATTTCTGGTCTCGTGTCGTTCGCTACTTAAGTAGCGGACTAGGTTGTGACAGGAAACAAGAAGCAGAACATAAACTGGATATGCAGAATGATACAAAAAAAAAAAAAAAAATCATAGATATTAATTTTATAATTTTGACAGAAAATTTACATCTACTTGTACCCCATGACTCGTCAATTATTTTAACTTCAAAGTAAATGAAGTCTTCCTCTTAGGGAAATTATATATTACACGTTAGACAGAAAAATTAAATTTAAATAGAAATTGAAAGACAAGGATTGGGCCAGCTAGGAAAGAATTGGCACTAATAATAAGGACTAGAATGATCTACCCCCTCGTCAGCACTCTCCACCTCCTTCTCAGCATCTTGCTCCCACAGGCAGCCACTTTGCAATAACAACAAAAGAGATGAGGATATTTCATCTGCCATCGTTTATCACCAAAACGTTTACGGGGTTGACAGACAGCCAATTAGTTGGTCTGACCTAAAAAGTTCTGTAGAGTATGACAGTTCGATTTGTGTTTGGGAAAGTCCTACATGTGGACATGCTCTTCTTTCAGTCATACGAGCCTCGACTTTTCTACTGGTCTCTACTTTGACTAGCCCTTTCGTACTCAATTTGGACATAAAAAAGTCTCTCGTCGATTATCATACCTCGTCCAATCATAGTGGTTAAACACATCAGTGGGTGCATTATGAGTAGCCGACGATGGACTATGCGGCCATTTACACACAAAATGAGAAAAACTAAATAAAATAACAAACAAAGAAGAAGAAAAATATAAGTGGGAGAGTTTTGAGACCTCACCACCTAAATAGTTCGATTTATAGGCATTTTGATGGAATAGTTGGCCAATTAAAATTAGTCACTTGGAAAGCTATTTGACTGATGTAGAAGACTTGACCACTGACTGATCCACTGCTTAAGTAGCATACGACAATTATAAAATTTCTCATTCTTATAAGTGAAGAGGAAGTGAAGATTGAGTTTCTTGTCTTTTAATACGGTGGTCAAGTCTTCTGCATCAGTCAAAAAAAATAATGTAAAGGAGCAAGAGATGCCTCATAATTTAATATTGGCGGATATTTCCACCATTAAGTGTAGTAGTACAATTTTTGAATCTAGCACAATTTATTGGCAGAAATTTTCGTCACAAACATTTTCCTTTTATGCGGCTAAATCTGCCAATAAGTATACTGTGTTTATATATTTTTTTATCTCCTAATAAAGCTACTTGCAGTTTTTTTCTTACTTTATGGCGGATTTTTCTGCTAATAAGTTATCGAGGGTTAAATCCGCCAATAAGTAATTTTAAATTTT
The DNA here is from genome assembly GCA_030408175.1 of Trifolium repens. Taxonomy (NCBI): domain Eukaryota; kingdom Viridiplantae; phylum Streptophyta; class Magnoliopsida; order Fabales; family Fabaceae; genus Trifolium; species Trifolium repens. Next base: position 29,443,755 of record CP125845.1, on the reverse strand, counting down.
GTTTGTAAATGAAAGTTTTCTTGCAGTGGATATATCTCTATTCAAAAAGGATATATAAAGCACATATATAATCCATCTTTAAAATAATATTTTGTTTCAATGGATGTTCCCTTTTATGAACATGAACTATTTTTTCTTTCAAATTAACATTTCATTCTTCATCTCAAAGGGTAAGTGATGTAGAGGTGTAGAATCATGAAACATTCATACATGATATCATGTTATTCGATTATATGGTAATAGAAAATCAAGATGAAATCTCATTACCTTAATTCAATATAGGAGATGAAAATCATGATAATGGAAATGAGAGTATGTTCGAAGACGATATAATATAATCTCTCCTTCAACCTTAAATCCGTTGTTGATCGAATCCCCAAAAAACTCTGCAGAGGTAACATTTGGAACTATTTCTTCTATTCATTCTATCGCTGATATAAAAAACTAAGTTTCTACGGATATAGAAAATAATGTTGCTGCCCTTAATCTGTCAATTTCTGAACCTATTGTTACCCCTTAAACTCTTCGTCCTCGTACTAAAAGAGGACAACCCCATGTATGAACCTGTTCCTAATTGTAAGGTCAAGTACCCTATAAACAACTATGTGTTATTCCAAAAGTTATCCAAGTCATATGTTTATTATGCATCTCAATTATCTATTGTCTCTTCACCTAATAACATGTAGGAAGCTTTAGCAGATTTTAGATGGACATAGGCGATGGCAGCAGATGAAATGGAAGCATCGGAGAAAAATGCTACTTGCGAAAACTTGGCTCCTTAACGGTTGGAAAAACAACTTTAGGTTGTAGGTAGTTGTACTATCAAACATAAGGTTGCTGAAAGTGTTGAGAGATATAAAGTGAGTTTATTTGCAAAAGGTTACACTTAATCCTATGTAGTTGATTATCAAGAAAATTTTGCACTATTTGCAAAGCTCAATATAGTGTGGGTATTACCTATCCCCAACAGCGGATCAAGACTTGTCGCTTCTTCAATTCGATGTAAAAAATGCCTTTTTACATGGAAATTTAATAGAAGTATATATGTATCCTCTACCTGGCATACCAAAGTACTCAAATATTTATATGGTGTGCAAGCTTAAAAAGGCACTATATGGATTAAAATAGTCACCGAGAGCTTGGTTTTGAAAATTTACAAAGTCTATGAAGTTTTTTGGTTAAAGTCAAAGTAATTTTTAAGCACTGCATTGATAATATATCTTGATGATATGATTGTGACTAGAAATGGTCCTGATGGAAATTTCAAGCTTGTAGAGATATTTAACTTCTACTTTTGACATGAAACAGCTTGGAGATCTCAAATATTGGGAATGGAAGTTGCATGGTCGAAACACGGTATCTTTCAAGGATAGTATTTTGTTAGATTTGTTAACTGAGACTGGAATGCTTGGATAGTCCCATTACTCCCATAGAACAAAATCACAAGTACTTTCATTGTGCTGATGCAGTTAGTGCGAAACGAGGACGATATCAAAGATTGGTTCGGAAGCTAACTTTACTTGTCTCTTACTAGGCTATATATAACATATGCAGTTAATGTTGTGAGCTAATTTATGCATGACCCCAAAAAACCACATATTGATGTTTATTAAACGAACATCGAGATACTTGAAATCTACTCATGGAAAACGTTTAATATTTTCAAACCATGGTCACCTCAGAGTTGAAGGTTACACGGATGCAGATTGGGCCAGATCTGCATATGACATAAAGTCTACCGCGGGCAAGTAGTTGCTAGATCAAGTGTCTAAGCGGAATTCAGGATGATGGTTGTAGGAATCTGTGAACTACTATGAATTAAAAACTTTTTAAAGGATCTTAGGATATGAACAAGAGGAGATTGCCCATAACCCCATGTAACATGATCACAAAAAAACATGTGGAATTTGACAAGTATTTCATCAAAGAAAAGATTGAAGCAAAAAAAAAAACACAACAGCATTAGCCCCATTTTCTTTTGTAAATTCAAAACAACAACATTAGCCCCATTTTCTTCTTTTTTTTTTGAATCGGCTAAATTTTATTAAAAGACGACTCCTCCACAAGAAGTGAAAGGAATTATCGTGGAAACATACAAAATAAAGGTAACGTAATATAACACAATTACCAACACCAAATCAAACACCCCAAACCACCCATACACCAATATTGATTCGCTAAACCCACCAGAGAAAACCCCTACCCGACCCTAGGAGACACCACTAGGCACTAACTTCCGAACTCGAATTAAAATTACTCGGCCCATTAGATCCAGAAAGTAGCCCCGAAAGTCAAAGGTTGAGGGACCCCGATAGTCAGAGAATCGACTAGCCAACACCCCATTTTCTTCTATAGTTACTCAACCCTTGGTACTTGTAATCTCTTCTGCTCTCATAGTTGTAGATAATTCAGCAAAAAAAAAAAACTAAAGAACGATCACTTCCCAAATTTTCCACCAAACTACCTAAGTGTACCATCATAGTTATACTTTGATTATAGGGGAAAAAAATGGTGAAACCTTTGATTAACGGCCCCTTGTATTGTTGCCAGACTATTATACACGGCTGAAACAATACGAGATATAGCTTAAGGCAAACCTATCTTTTTATTTTGGAATCTAATTTAATTTCTAACAAACCATGTTACATTAATATATATTGATATTGGAGCATAAATGATCACTACTTTTCATTAAGGTGTCCAACTTCATTCACAAAGATTTCAAACTGTTTTGTCACACCAGACTCAAAGAATAAGTGATCTGTTGATTTAACATATTGCACATTGAAGGAATATCACAACCTTTGATCATAAGTTTATCATGCATGAGTGTAGATATTTCAAAGGTTGTAGATCAGGGCTCCAAATAGATTTATCTTTCACAATTTTCTGACAGACAAATTTAGTCTCTAATAAAAAATAAAATTTGTTGGAATAGAAAATATATCTTAAGATATGCTTAAGTTTTATGTTATAGTTTGTTGAGAAAATATTTCAATGATTAGGTTTGTTTATTCTAAACTCTAATTTAGGGATTTAGTTTAGATTTAAATATATTCACTTGGCTATAAACATCAAGCACTATCATACTATTTCTTATGTAAATATTTAATATAAATATTGTATTTAGTTCATTCACACCATTAATCACTAATATTTTTATTTATTATTATTTCCCCTATTCTTTCACCTAACTACCACAAATTCAACCTGGTATCAGAGCCATGGTATCTTCCGCTGCAACTTTTATCCGAGAAACATTAACTCTCATTATTCTTTGGTTTACCTTTTTTCTTCGTATAAACCCTAACCGTCATTAGGATTTCTTTTTTATTTTGTTTCACCTTTATGGTTATTGTTTAGTGCATTTGCTTTCTATTCTAACCTCATTCATATATGTTACCCTGACACATGCAGCCTACATGCCACTTTTTCATGAATCCTTTAGCTTTACCCACCTTTTTTTTCCTAGATTGATTGTGTCTCTCTTTGTCTTGTTTTGGTGGTCTAATTTCCCGTTTGCAATATCTTAATCTGCGGTTTCCGTTTTTTATGCTTTAATCCGCGGGCTTCCCGTTTGTGATGCTTTAATCCGCGGGCTTCCCGTTTGTGATGTTTTAATCCGCGGGCTCCATTTGTGATTCTTTATCCGCGGCTATTATTACATAATTTGATACGGATTCATTGCTTCGGCCGCTGCTCTACTAATTCTATGGTTGCTGCTCTTCGTTGGATATGCTATCAAAGGATTTACTTATTTTTAGGGTTAATTTTGTAACAAGCTTAAAGCTTAGTAAGCTTTAGCTTGAGGGAGAGTGTTGGAATAGAAAATATATCTTAAGATATGCTTAAGTTTGTTGAGAAAATATCTCAATGATTAGGTTTGTTTATTCTAAACTCTAATTTAGGGATTTAGTTTAGATTTAAATATATTCACTTGCCTATAAATACCAAGTACTATCATACTATTTCTTATGTAAATATTCAATATAAATATTGTATTTAGTTCATTCACACCATTAATCAATAATATTTTTATTTATCATTATTTCCCCTATTCTTTCACCTAACTACCACAAATTCAACAAAATTCAATAATAGTCTCTTACATTTTTATGTAGGGGATATTACAACGAATGATGGTATAAAATTTAATTTAATTTAAAGTCATAATGACACTATATTTTAATTTATAGTAGAACATGTTCTTAAATTAATCTTGAGAAAGTTTAATTTTAAGATACCATTGGCAATATAATAAAATAAAATAAAAATATTTTTATTAGATAAATACATATTTTTTGTGAAATGCATCCAATAAAAACATATTAAGATGTTATTATATTATGTAATTCTATTTTTTACAAACACTTTTTTATTTAATTCTTAAAATATAATAATAAAAATCGACAAGGTGTATTATGAAAGGTGAATCTAATAGGCACTTTAAAAGCTGGTCCAAAGGTCTCTTATCACTTTTAATAAAAAAGATAATTATTATATATTTTGTCAAATATTTTAAATGTGGAAAAGTAAATAATTCTAAGTTTGAACCTCAACCCCTACAATAAAAGATACAAGCGTTTTAAAATAGCTCAGCGGAAAGGTCACAAACTTGATAGTACGTAAAAGAACGGTAAAAAGTGCAATCAAAAGACCACAAAGCATTGGAGTACTTTTACTCAAATTGATATAAGTAATATTATTTGAATAGAACTACAATTTTGTAAGTCTAAACTAGGTAATCAATTAAACTTCGTTAATTAACTAAGGGGGGTGTGTTGAATTGGGATTTCAATGGATTATTTTAGCAAAAAAAGTCTTGAAGATTCTAACAGATTTTGTGAGATTATATTGACTTCGTGGGATTTAAATGACTTTTTCAACAATCAGAATTTTCCCCAGTCAAGACTTTAATGAATTTATTACACAGATTTTCCAGATTTCATAGTATTTTCTGAATTTTTATGATTTCAAATCATTCAATACTTTTTTAAAAAAACAAAGTTATTGACATTGTAAAATAACATTCGATAGTATAAATAATAACAATTAATCAATATAACAAAAATCAATGAAGAAATATTTATGTGTTTTTTGTGAATGGCATACGTAGAAGAAATATTTGTTCTGGCGGAGTTCTATAATTGATTGAAAAATATATATAATCCATTCCACTTGTAAGAGAAAAAATTATGTAAAATTATGTAAGAGGCATATAATTATATGTATGGACGGTGTACCAAGTTGTAAGAGAAGAAGTTCCGACGGCAATGGAAAAAAAAAAAGTCTCTGGGAGAGTATCAACAATCTCAGGGTTTGAAGTGGGATTGTTTGAGGAGTGTACAGTACTAGAAAACATGCGTTTAGCAACCGATTTAGCGACTGATTTTCATCAAAATCGGTTGCTAATTCAATTAGCGACCGATTTAGCAACCGATTAAAATCAGTAGCAAAAACCCTAGTCGCTGATCTGTTGTGACCAAATCAGCAACCGATTTTGTAGCCACCGAATTTGTGACTAAATTTCGAGACCGAATTAGCAACTAATAGCAGCGACCGATTTAGAAACTGATTTCTGAAAACGGTTTAGAGTCAGATTTTACGACGCATTGTGTGACGCTAATGGCAACTGATTTTAAATTAGAGACTGATTTTGTGACCAATTTTAGCGACCATATTTATTTAATCGGTCACTAATTCTGCTTTTTTTTAAAAAAATAAATAATTGTAGCCCCTGGAATATATATATATATATATATAAACATACAAAACACATTAGTAAATTAAATTCTTATAAAGCTCTACTTAATCAAAGATTATACATAGAAAAATTATGCAAAACAGGAATCACAGAATTGGTAACATGGGAATTACAACAAACATAAATTATAAATTATATCTATATAAAGCTTAATTTTTTACATTCTAATACACTATGTAACTCTATAAGAGACTCCAGCACCTTCATAGCTTCAAAGTTTATCCATGTGGCGGTTGTCCTTAACTATTTTGCATGCCCTTTTGTCTTTGACTCATTTTCTAGCAAAAAATCGAAAAAAAAACTAATCAAATTCAACATGCAAATGGAAGAAAAAAACAGAGCAAACTAGCAATAGTAAATAATTACGTTGCCAGGAGATAATCCAAAATTTACTATATGCATCAAATGAAATATTACCTTTACATAGAGAATTTTCAGTGATTTCAACAAACTTCTTTTCTTCTCCCTCTTAGTAAACCCAGACTGAGTATTTATTGCAAATAAGATTCTGTCAATGAAAAATCGTAAAACAAAAACTCTTCAAATCCAAATACAATTTGCATTTAAACTAATCAATATATGAATTACAGAGCATTTCACTACTAGAAAACACGCTTTTGGCAACCGATTTAGAGACCGGAAAATTTCAGTCACTATAGAGACTGATTTAGAGACTGATATTTTGAACGTAAACTTCAAAAAAAATCGGTCTCTATATCGGTTGCTACATAATTATAGAGACTGAATTAGAGACCAAATTAGAGACTATTATTTGGAGTTCAAAGTCAAAAAAATTCAATGGCTATATCGGTTACTATAGAGACCGATAATTAGCGTTCAACAAAATCCGTCACTATTGTTTTTATATATCCTATTTTTTTAAAGCTAAAATACTTTATAAAAACAATTCCCATACCCAAAATCCTTATTTTGTTTTTATTACGCGAACCCAAAAACCTTTCTTCTTCACTCAGTTTCTTCTCTCACACCCAAAACTTCTTTATCACTCAATCAAGAACCCTCTTCTTCTCACTCAATCGATTGAAACCATAAACCCTTCATCATTATTCACTCACTCCATCTTTCTCCTCAATTGATTGAACAAAAAAACCCTTACTATTCTCTTCCATCGTCACTCAATCTCACCCATTGAAACCTTAAATCCCAGAAGCTCAACTCGTTGGAACCAGAATCCATAACTCATTAAAACCCTAAAACCATCTTCCACATCGTTCTAGAGTTCGTGTCTCTATCGTTCACCGTCAATCATTGCAATTGAACTTCGTCTCGTCATAACTCGTTCTTTAGGTATTTGGATTTCTCTTATTCTTCTTTGATTTCTAATTTTAAATTTGCACTCCTCATTGGTACAAAATGGATTCTTGTGTTGATATATATACTTAGATTCCTTAGTTTTAAAAAAATAGATTCTTGAAAAGCTATTAGAAATAGCTTTTCATTTTGGGGCTAAAAATGATTTTTTTAAGAAAATGATTTTTTTAAAAATCTATAACAAACACTATCAACATTACAAAATGGATTTTTTTTAAGGAAAAAATAGATTTTTTCTTAAAAAAATCTCAAACAAACGCACCCACAGTCATACATCTGTAATTGCTTGCAACAACTTAAAGTCTCAAACAAAGAAAGTGATTTGTTTTACCTTGTGTACCTACATATTTATGTTGGCTTGTTTACATTCTAATATAAAAGATTCATAACTGGAATATTTTTCTTCTCCAATTATTAAAGACTAGATTGTGTTGGGGGGTAGTTATACGAGGGTTCTTGATGGTTTTATTAATGATTTACTATGAGATTTTGTTTTTTTTTCTCCTTTGTACTAGTAGATTTAGAATAATTGGTTAGATTTTGTAGATAGTGTTTTGTGTTCTTAAGCCATTCATATTCTCAGGTCCACACATAAATTAGACTATGTGGAGTTACTAGTCCGGTGACTTGACTGAATTTGTTAAACCGACAGGCGGACGTTCCCATTGCTGAACCTGAATCATCTGAGATTACATCTATATCATCGTCGGAGTTGGATTCGTTGGAAAAAACTAGTCACCAGTGCCATGGTCTATGAATACGACGAGTAACTCATCAGTGCCAAGGACAAATCTCAGGTATATTTTCAATCCACTAATTTTATGGCTCATTGTTTTTTATTTAGGGTTTTATATTGCGTTGTTGTTCGAATTTTCTTTCAGTTAGAGTTCCGGACTGTCGTTTTACTCGCTCACCTCTAGATTGCGTGTTGTATTTTTTATTGGCTGAAGAAAGTTCTGCTTATTTGATCTTCTACTCAACACAAGTTAATATTTTTCAACTGATGAACCCTTTTTAGCACAGGTGATACCTGAATGGGTTGAAGAATAACTTGAATTATCCTTTCAATGTTGGTCAACGAGGTCAAAATGTTGTGGAGCTTGATGATTTGTATCATGTAGATCAAGATAGGGTCTGTGTTTGTTATCAAGGAGTCAATTGCTTATAAACAAACTTGGAGTGAGTGACTCTATCTTTATCTAAAGCTTCTTCCATTTTGTGGCTACTTTGGTGTTCAATTTGTTGCTTAAAGTTTCTTTCCATGTAGAAGGCTCTTAATTTATTCGATTATTGGCTTATAAAATTTATGCTTATCGGGTAACAAAAATACTTAATTCATGAATCCATTTTATGACACAATTGTTGTCAATGAAGTAAAAGGGTAAAGTGTTAATTCTCGTACAGTAGACATGACATATGATCTATAAAACAGGATTCAGAAGCTTAAAAGAGTGATTACTAAGGTTAAAGAAGCAAGATCAGGCAATTAAGTTGAAATTGTTTTTAGCCAAAGCCAAGCCATAGCACTTGCTTTGTAAGTTATAACAGCATAACAACAATACTCTTTCTACTACAAACTCCTTAATGTACCGATGTTTTCTGGATTTTTTGTCCTGCTATGTTGTGGTTTTGTATTGTTTGTGGTGGTTCTACAGCTGCCGCCTCAATTATTTTTATCTTTTTCTTCCTGGTTCTTCCCTTTGGTTGGCTCTGTTTTGCCGTTATTTCCTCCATTCCTTTCATTGTTTTGGTTCTGTTATTTGTACATGGGGCTTTTGTTTGTTTATTGTCTGTCCAGGTGCTAGTTTTGAGGCTTGTAGCAGTAAGGTTTTTAGCCTAACAGGTGCTGGTTGGTTTTTGGTAGTAGTAGTGGTTTTGGTTTTTAAGACTTGTGGTTTTCTTTTGTAGTTTTTCTTCGTTTACTGCTAGTGCACTGTTCGTGTAATCTTTTGTAGTCCTTGGGTTATGTCTTGTGATTGGAGCGAGGCCGTTCTAATATATTTTTGTCGTTTCAAACATAAAAAAAAAAACTCATGTCCTTGCATCGCAAAACTCATTGTTGCTTTCAGTTTTCAGACATTATCTCACTCTCCCCCCTCTAGTTATAATTAAGACTCAGCCTTCTCATACGATGTTTCCGCTTTTAAATTTTGTGGCTTGCTTATTGGAATGACTTTTATTTTTGTGCATATGAATCATGTAGCCTAGAGGAATACATTCAGATTTCCATTGGGGAATTTAGGAAAAGTCTCCAGCTTCTTTATGGATTTCCTGATCAAAACCATATCAGTGCATGCTTGAAAATTAATTCCAGGTATATTTATAGTTTTAGAAGTTATGTTTTCTTCTATGTAAGGTTAAAGAAGTTATGATTTCCTGTATCCCTTCGACAGTGTGTGTGGAGTGTTGGCTTTATGTCTGCCATGTTTATTGGTTATGTTGCCAAAGCTAGTTTGCTGCTGTCTGTTGGGGGAGGGTCATAATTTTTGTGCTTTGTTTTTTGTTTGTGTGCTTTATTTGCTTTGTGACGTGTCGGCATTGTTCCTCTTGAGGATATTGTGTGGTTTATGTTTTCACTGTCTGTTAAGGGACTTTTGTTCCTCTTGTATATTTACATCTTGCAAAGTACACCTTGTACTTGCTGTTATCATAATAAACTTGGCCTTTTTAAAAAAAAAGTGCGTTTCTATATGAAGAATTGTAGCCAGGATCCTTTGAATATACACCAAACTCAGAATTGGCCTTTTTCAAAAAAAGTGTCTCTATATGTAATTTTATATATCAAAGGATGAATTACAAATGTTACAATGTTGTTTTCATTATATCACCTCAATCTAACCTATATATAGACTCAATGACACTTGCCTATAATTTTATGAATGTTATATGCATATTTATTTTTATGTTTATGGTTTTTGCACTTTTCAATTGATTTTTAGAGCTATATATCAACTCAATTGTATTTTTAGAGCTGGAAATAGGGTATTGGACCAGCTAGCAATTTTATTTCTTATTATTTTCTTGTTAACCATGCCAAGTGCTTCATGTGCATCTTTAGGTCATTCCCGCACACAAAATGGGGCCTGCTATCGTTGTCACTGCGAACTGTACAAAATGGGGCCAGCTCCTGCAAATTTGCGAGATAGTATCTGTAACAAGTAATTTTTACCTCTGCAGAATTGTAACCAGCTCCTGCAAATTTGCAAGGCTAACGTTTTGATTTATCTCTTAAAATTTCTCTAGGATGAAATACCTTAATCTTAATGTCAGCTTATTTTACATTGAAGTTATCTTTCTTATTCGATTGTTGTTATTTGATACAAAAGTTTTCTAAAATACTTGTGATTAAAAATGAAATTAATTGTTGAATGTCTTAACTTTTGTGTATGTAAAAGTAGTCATTGAAGTTATCTTTCTTACTGATGTGTCTTGTTATGTTTATGTGTGCGTGTGTGTGTATATATATATATATATTGCAGGGGCTACAAATTTTTTTTAAAAAAAAAAGCCAAATTAGTGACCGAATTGGTGACCGATGAAATAAATTTGGTTGCTAATTTGGTCGCTAAAAGGGTCACAAAATCAGTTGCTATAATTAGTCACTAAATCAGTCGCTAATAGCGTCGCACAATGCGTCGTAAAATCTGACTCTAAACCGTTCTAAAAAATCAGTCTCTAATCAGTCACTGATATTAGTCGCTAATTCGGTCTCTAAATTCAGTAGCTAATTTTGTCGCTACAAAACTGGTTGCTGATTTGGTCACAACAGATCAGCGACCAAGGTTTTTGCTACTGATTTTGATCGGTTGCTAAATTGGTCGCTAATTGAATTAGCAACCGATTTTGATGAAAATCAGTCGCTAAATCGGTTGCTAAAGGCGTGATTTCTAGTAGTGTTTGAATGCATTGCTAAGCACTGATAAACAGTGAGATGGAAAAACATAATATATGCATGTACACATGTGCGTGTGAGCAGTGGCGTCGCCACATACACCCGAGGGGGTTCAACTGAACCCCCTGGACTTAAAAAAAATACACGTATAATCCTATATAATTTATATTTTGAACCCCCTCATTTTTCTATATTGAACCACTGACCCAATTAAACTCAAAACAATTTTAACTTACTTATTTTCAAATTATATTCTATCTTTATTAGGGCTGACAATGAACCTAAATAAGTCGAATAAAGTTTGAGATCGATTTGACAATTAATTCGTTTAACTTGTTTGGTTCATGAACTAAATGAGTCAAACTTAAGCTAAATATTAAGTTGAAAATTAATTGAACCTAATGAGCTGAACCGAACTGCTCGTAAACTATAAACGAGTCGAACTTGAGCTGAAAAAAGAGTTTATGTCAAATTCAAGTCTAGTTTCTAATCGAACCAATTCTTATCGAGTCTAGTTTTAATGTATTGACTTATGATGTTTTATGTTTTATATAGTATGAAATTATAAATATTATCTAATTTTATTTATTATTATTTTATATAGTATTTAAAAATGTAAAAAAATATATATAGTTAATTAAAAATAGTTCGATTTGTTGACCTCCGGTCCGACCTATTGAACTTTGAACCGGTATATACATCCGTTCAATAATCGATCCGATTCTGATTTGCTTGGTTAACTAACCCGACTATTAATTTTGATAGAACATTTTTTTGGATGAATTTAACCTTAGGATAATCTTTTTTAAAAATATTTTCTATTTTTTTGTAAACTATTTCTTAATTTTAAGCCGTTTTCAATAAAAAAAATTCCATTTAGAAAAATAATTGCTAACTAGAATATAAAAAATATTTTGAAGCAAAAATTTTCTTAAAGGAAAATAGTCTGAACCCCCTGCTCCAAGTTCCTGGAGACGCCACTGCGTGTGAGAGATTGAAAACAAATATGCAGCATAAAGTTCTAAGGCTAAGCAACATAGAAAAGCAATTACTCCATTATGGAAGGAACTTCAAGTTGTCAACATAGTACAACATAAAATGCCAATATTTAAAGTCAAATGGAGATAGGTTTAAAGCAAATTACTTCAAGTCACCAATGGAAAGCTCTTGAAGAAAGCAGAAGATAATATGCCACCAGGTAAATTATAAACATTCCACAACATATAGACAAAGGACATGTCAATCAAGCAATACCATAGTAAAATTTCAAGATATAAAGCTACAATGGCATAGATTACTATAAGCATTAAGTAGAACCATATCCAACAATGGCATACAACCAACCATACCCATCAACATTGGCATAGCCATAAACATTAAGTAGAATATAACCAAATTATTGTCATCAAATTTAAGTGGCCTGCATAATATAGTAAATTATGTTGATTAGAATAAAATATATACCTCTAGAGGACAAACAAATCTAGTATTTTTGCATAACCAAATAGCTTTAGAGATGCAGAACGAAATCAGTATTCTGCAAGGGAACCAATAATCAAATAACTTTAGAGAATACAAAGAACTGTAACTATAACTCCACATCAGTATATTAGATTGACTAATTCCACGACAATATCGCAATTGAGTTGCTATATTCAAATTGGTCAAATTCACTTGCATATTATGTCTCCAACTTCTCAATTAACATGTCTCCACAAAGCCACTGCATGCACACCACTTATTTCATTAGATTTACCTCCCTAGTACTTATCTCCTTTAACATGCATTATTGCATGCTGATTAAAAAAATACACAACTACAATCACCACCCAAAAAATTAAAACAGTGAAAGAATAGGTTGACAAAATTGTAGGCTTAAAATTTCAGTTATTAACCTATTGCATTTGAGGCCTCATTCTCAATACTTAGTGACCACACCACAGGTTAAAGTCCAAACCTCCCCTTTTTGTATAAAAGATGCAATGATATGATTGTTCACCTTGACTTTACCTAAACCTGAAAAAGGGGAGCAAAGAAGAAGCTACATATAAGTAAAAAGAAGCAAGCTCAAGAACAATTCATTGGTCAACAACTCATTAGTCAATAATTTCAGAAGCAAGTCTATATGAAATTATGCAACTATAATTGTGACAATAAAACTAAAAAATGGAAAAGTTTAATTATCAAACGCAAATTTCAATTCATAGTCAAGATACAGGGCATGCACATGTTATTCTATTGCATTTTTTCTTCATAGTAATTGACAAGCTTTACACATATAGTACTTCTAAGACAAACTTTTGAGCTATTAGAACATCTTACTACATACTTTTTTCTCACAAACATAACCAATTTATCTCCTGACACAAGTATATCAACTCAAGATCCATTTTGTAACCAATGAGGCCAAGTCCTTATTTATCCATTGAACCCCTTAAAACTGTTTCTAATAGGCTAATATAACAAAAGAATTTCATGAACAACTTTTTTCCATTCAATCTCCACCCCCTCTTTTTTTTAAAGGAACCATTAAATCAATTTCCACATTATGAATACACATGTAAATTTATACCTTCACATTATTAATAATTGAAATGATACATAATATAAATCAAGTTTTTGAATGTGTAGTGGTCTATTTTCATTCCAAAGAAGTATAGATACTTTGAACAAATTAGAAAAGTTCCCCAAATGCAAAAGTTTAGTGAAGAAGATATCAGGTCAATAACTTTTAATGCAAAAGAAACCCAAAAGCCTAGACTACAAATTTAAAATTAAAAATCAAAGAAGAATAAGGGAAATTCAAATACCTAAAGAACGAGTTCTGACGAGACGAGGTTCAATTGCGATGAATGATGGTGAACGATGGAGACACGATGAAGAGCTTCTGGGTTCAACAAACTCTAGAACGATGGGGAAGCTGGTTTTAGGGTTTTAACGAGTTCTGGGTTCGAGTTGAACTTCTAGGTTTTAGGGTTTCATTGAGTGAGATTGAGTGACGATGGAAGAGAAGAGTAAGGGTTTCTGGGCTCAATCGGTTGAGGGGAAAGATCGAGACTGAGTGAGGGTTGGTGAATAATGACGAAGGGTTTTTGGCTTCAATCGATTGTGTTAGAAGAAGAGGGTACTTTGTCTGGAAGACTTAAACAAATTTCGATTGAGTGAGAAGAAGAGGGTTCTTGGTTTGGAAAGCTTGAAAAAATTTGATCGATTGATAAAGAGGTTTTGGGTGTGTGTGAGAGAAGAAAATAAGGATTTTGGGTTTGTGAATTTTGTTTTTATAAAATATTTTAGCTTTAAAAAAATAGGATATACAAAAACAATAGCGACAGATTTTGTTGAACGCTAATTATCGGTCTCTATAGCAACCGATATAGCCACTGAATTTTTTTAGCTTTGAACTCCAAATAATAGTCTCTAATTTGGTCTCTAATTCAGTCTTTATAATTATATAGCAACCAATATAGCGACTGATCTTTTTTTACTTTGAAACTCAAAAATTCAGTCTTTAATTCGGTCTCTAAAACAACCAAAATATTTCGGTCTCTAAATCGGTTGCTAAAAGCTGATTTTCTAGTAGTGGTAGTATTTATATTTTCAACTAAAAAATCTCACGAAATCCATTCCATAATAAAATCCATCAAAATCGGTGGACTTTTGAATACCAATGGACATTCTATAAATGACAAAAAATCTCAATTGAATACCAACAGATTTCATTGCCCTAAAAAAAATCATGATTATCTTAATTGAATACCACAAGATTTATTTAACTTTTGTAAAAGTCTTGATTGAATACCACAAGATTTTTTTATCGTAAAAAAGTCTTTTAAAATTCTTTGAAATCTCAATCCAATATATCCCCCTAAAACTAAATTGGGCTTCCAATTGTTTAACCTAAACAATTAAAACAAGGGTTAAATATATTTTAAGTCTCTATATTTTATTATTTTGATTTTCGATTTTTTTGGTTGAAAAGTCCCTACATTTTACGTAATAGACAAGAATGATCCCTATATTTTTAAAAGGTAGAAAATAATTTTTCCATTATCAATAATAGTCCATTTCATCCTCTCTTTTCTATCTCTCAGCTAACAGAATGCTTATTTGACATATAATAGACCCCCACTATTTTAATTTTATCACTAAAAAGTTTTATGGGGTTGACAGACAGCCAATTAGTTGGTTTGACCTAAAAAGTTTTGTAGAGTAGGACAGTTTGATTTGTGTTTGGGAAAGTCCCATATGTGGACATGCTTTTCTTTCAGTCATACGAGCATTGACTTCTCTACTGGCCTCTACTTTGACTAGTCCTTCCGTACTCAATTTGAACATAAAAAAGTCCTTCGTCGATTATCAAACCTCTTCCAACCATAGTGGTTAAACACATCAGTGGGTGCGTTATGAGTAGCCGACGACAGACTATGCAACCATTTACACACAAAATGACAAAAACTAAATAAACTAAACAAACAAAGAAGAAGAAAAATATAAGTGTGAGAGGTGTGAGATCTCACCACCTAAATAGTTCGATTTATAGGCATTTTTAATCCCTATAAACATTTCAGCAAGTTTTGGTCCCTCAAATGTTTATTGTCAAGATTTTTAGTCTCTGCTTTTCAGTCATTCGTTTATATCATTCGAAATGTTAACAAATTTTATGTGGTTATACATTTCAGCAAGTGATGTATTAAATATTTATTGTTTAGTTTTTGCGCATAAATAATTCATTTTATGTTAAAAAATTCTAAATTTTTGTGGGAGAGATTTTTATAATATTATTTAAAATATGAAAGTACACAAGAGTTTGATTAAAAGTTGTGATAGAAAATATTTGAGGGATGAAAAGTTGAAGAATTTTTTGATAGAGACTAAAAATAAAATCTAAAATATTTATAATGACCAAAAGCTTATTTAACCTTAATAATTATCCTTCAAGAAAAAAATATCATTGAATAATTAATGTGTTTAGTCGATATTATAAATCAAATGCATCAATTATTGAATGAATCTAAAGAGTTACTTATCTATACCAATATACTCCATTCGGTCCTTAATATAAGAAGAAATTCACTTTTTAGATACATTAAAATGTTTATGTATATAGACTATATTATAAACTAAATACATTCATTTTTTAATATATCAAAAAAGTCAACCTCTTCTTATATTAAAGACTAGATGGAGTATTAAGATAATACCCCATTTGATGTAGACTTTTCTTATTGTCATTTTTCTCCTTCTCTATTCAAATATTTTTTTTGACTCAAATTATATATGTTGAAAAATAACTTCCATACACCAAAGTTGGTTTTCAGTTTTTTTTTTTTATGTTTATTTTCTTAATAATTAAGTACAATAAAAAGGAGGTTAAGTCTACATTAGCACAATAGATAATATCAATCACACAAACGGGAGAAAACAAATGTTGTATTAATTATATTTATTAATGTAGGACAAATTTTATAGATCAGATATCATATATGTTTTTGACTAAAAAAAAGATATCATATATGTTTTAACTTTTGACCATTTTGAACAGATATTAATTCTAATAATGTTGGTCAAAATATTTTTTCTAATAAGCAAAAAAATAATTACTAATTTTATTATAGTCAAGATATCATGATGAATATGTTATTTGAAAAAATGAATTTTTTTTAATACGAACCTCTAAAAAATATCTTACCATATTTAATAATGAATGAATTATAATAATAAATTAAAAATATTCAATTTTATTAAAATTTATTACTTAAATTAGTAAAATCAACGTTTAAACCATGACCCCAATTAGACGTTTAAATGCATATTCAAACTAAAAATATATTTTCTTATTTTATTGAATATTATACCGTGGATTCATGCAAATAACTGTTCACAAAATGTCCAAAATTTAATTTCATATTATTTTTATAAAAAGAATTCACTTCACAAAAGATAAGTGGAATTAAAATTAGCATTATCGGGGCAAAAAAGTCAAATTTGAATACTTCTATAGCACTCTATTTTTCTTAATTATTCTCTTATATATACCATCACACTTACAGTTCTCCCTCTCACATTGTCTTGTGTTCTCAAACTTGAAAAAAAAAAAAAAACTCCATTCCAAAACAAAGTCTTTCTGCTCCCACGCTTTTGATGATGGCAAAGGTTTATATATTTTTTTCCCTCTAATTTTCTTATTATTTCTTATCATTCAGCAGTTTTAAAATATTTATATATATCATTCTAAATTTCGATTTTGTAGAAATGTGATTTTTCAATTAATATTCACCTTTTCGTGTTTTCATGATTATTACCTTCAAGTTGATCTAGCTCTTTCTAAGCATAGGATTCAAATTCATGCTTTGTTATAATTTCTTAAAGTTGGATCTAATGTTTTCTTTGCTAATCAATTGAACTTTTTTTCCTTTTATTTATTAGACACTAGCATGCCAGAAAATTTAAAAAATCCGGACAAAATCATAATTTTAAACAAAAGTCTCAGTTTTGTACTAAAAAATTCAATTTTGAACGAAAAATTTTAGTTTTACCCAAAATTCACCCTTAAAAATCTCAATTTTGTCCAAAATTAACCCCTAAATACTGAAAAAATTTACCGGGCCGAGGCTTACTGGCCTATTGCTCCGCCCCTAGCATATTAAATTGGGTGGTAATGTTTTTTTTCTCTTTTCTCTTGGAAATCGTATATGGCCAAAAACCCTTGTAATCCCTACTTCTTTTATGAGTGGAAGGTGAAATCTATTTTATTTTCGACTTGGTAAAGTAGTGCGCCGTGGTGGTGACACTTAGTCTTGATGATTTTGGTACAGTGTGCGCCTTTTTTTTTTTTTTTTCTCATTTTCTAGCTGCTATCCGTTTTCTTTTCTCCTTGATGGTGCTCGTTTTTTCTTGAATGTCCCCTTAGATGTTTCTTCTTTATTTTCTTTACTCGTACTTTTTCTTTTATTGAGGATTTGCTACTTTTGTTCTTCCTCTTATATGTATATATGTGACATTTTACTTATATATATCACTACTAGAAAACACGCTTTTGGCAACCGATTTAGAGACCGGAAAATTTCAGTCACTATAGAGACTGATTTAGAGACTGATATTTTGAACGTAAACTTCAAAAAAAATCGGTCTCTATATCGGTTGCTACATAATTATAGAGACTGAATTAGAGACCAAATTAGAGACTATTATTTGGAGTTCAAAGTCAAAAAAATTCAATGGCTATATCGGTTACTATAGAGACCGAATTAGAGACCGATAATTAGCGTTCAACAAAATCCGTCACTATTGTTTTTATATATCCTATTTTTTTAAAGCTAAAATACTTTATAAAAACAATTCCCATACCCAAAATCCTTATTTTGTTTTTATTACGCGAACCCAAAAACCTTTCTTCTTCACTCAGTTTCTTCTCTCACACCCAAAACTTCTTTATCACTCAATCAAGAACCCTCTTCTTCTCACTCAATCGATTGAAACCATAAACCCTTCATCATTATTCACTCACTCCATCTTTCTCCTCAATCGATTGAACAAAAAAACCCTTACTATTCTCTTCCATCGTCACTCAATCTCACCCATTGAAACCTTAAATCCCAGAAGCTCAACTCGTTGGAACCAGAATCCATAACTCATTAAAACCCTAAAACCATCTTCCACATCGTTCTAGAGTTCGTGTCTCTATCGTTCACCGTCAATCATTGCAATTGAACTTCGTCTCGTCATAACTCGTTCTTTAGGTATTTGGATTTCTCTTATTCTTCTTTGATTTCTAATTTTAAATTTGCACTCCTCATTGGTACAAAATGGATTCTTGTGTTGATATGGGTGCGTTTGTTTAAGCTTTAAAAAAAATGATTTTTTTAAAAAAAAATCTAGAGATTTTTTTATAGAGATTTTGAAGAAAATCTAAAATTACTTTGTGTTTGTTTACAATCATAAAAATCTATTTTGTTTAATAAAGAAGTTCATATACTTAGATTCCTTAGTTTTAAAAAAATAGATTCTTGAAAAGCTATTAGAAATAGCTTTTCATTTTGGGGCTAAAAATGATTTTTTTAAGAAAATGATTTTTTTAAAAATCTATAACAAACACTATCAACATTACAAAATGGATTTTTTTTAAGGAAAAAATAGATTTTTTCTTAAAAAAATCTCAAACAAACGCACCCACAGTCATACATCTGTAATTGCTTGCAACAACTTAAAGTCTCAAACAAAGAAAGTGATTTGTTTTACCTTGTGTACCTACATATTTATGTTGGCTTGTTTACATTCTAATATAAAAGATTCATAACTGGAATATTTTTCTTCTCCAATTATTAAAGACTAGATTGTGTTGGGGGGTAGTTATACGAGGGTTCTTGATGGTTTTATTAATGATTTACTATGAGATTTTGTTTTTTTTTCTCCTTTGTACTAGTAGATTTAGAATAATTGGTTAGATTTTGTAGATAGTGTTTTGTGTTCTTAAGCCATTCATATTCTCAGGTCCACACATAAATTAGACTATGTGGAGTTACTAGTCCGGTGACTTGACTGAATTTGTTAAACCGACAGGCGGACGTTCCCATTGCTGAACCTGAATCATCTGAGATTACATCTATATCATCGTCGGAGTTGGATTCGTTGGAAAAAACTAGTCACCAGTGCCATGGTCTATGAATACGACGAGTAACTCATCAGTGCCAAGGACAAATCTCAGGTATATTTTCAATCCACTAATTTTATGGCTCATTGTTTTTTATTTAGGGTTTTATATTGCGTTGTTGTTCGAATTTTCTTTCAGTTAGAGTTCCGGACTGTCGTTTTACTCGCTCACCTCTAGATTGCGTGTTGTATTTTTTATTGGCTGAAGAAAGTTCTGCTTATTTGATCTTCTACTCAACACAAGTTAATATTTTTCAACTGATGAACCCTTTTTAGCACAGGTGATACCTGAATGGGTTGAAGAATAACTTGAATTATCCTTTCAATGTTGGTCAACGAGGTCAAAATGTTGTGGAGCTTGATGATTTGTATCATGTAGATCAAGATAGGGTCTGTGTTTGTTATCAAGGAGTCAATTGCTTATAAACAAACTTGGAGTGAGTGACTCTATCTTTATCTAAAGCTTCTTCCATTTTGTGGCTACTTTGGTGTTCAATTTGTTGCTTAAAGTTTCTTTCCATGTAGAAGGCTCTTAATTTATTCGATTATTGGCTTATAAAATTTATGCTTATCGGGTAACAAAAATACTTAATTCATGAATCCATTTTATGACACAATTGTTGTCAATGAAGTAAAAGGGTAAAGTGTTAATTCTCGTACAGTAGACATGACATATGATCTATAAAACAGGATTCAGAAGCTTAAAAGAGTGATTACTAAGGTTAAAGAAGCAAGATCAGGCAATTAAGTTGAAATTGTTTTTAGCCAAAGCCAAGCCATAGCACTTGCTTTGTAAGTTATAACAGCATAACAACAATACTCTTTCTACTACAAACTCCTTAATGTACCGATGTTTTCTGGATTTTTTGTCCTGCTATGTTGTGGTTTTGTATTGTTTGTGGTGGTTCTACAGCTGCCGCCTCAATTATTTTTATCTTTTTCTTCCTGGTTCTTCCCTTTGGTTGGCTCTGTTTTGCCGTTATTTCCTCCATTCCTTTCATTGTTTTGGTTCTGTTATTTGTACATGGGGCTTTTGTTTGTTTATTGTCTGTCCAGGTGCTAGTTTTGAGGCTTGTAGCAGTAAGGTTTTTAGCCTAACAGGTGCTGGTTGGTTTTTGGTAGTAGTAGTGGTTTTGGTTTTTAAGACTTGTGGTTTTCTTTTGTAGTTTTTCTTCGTTTACTGCTAGTGCACTGTTCGTGTAATCTTTTGTAGTCCTTGGGTTATGTCTTGTGATTGGAGCGAGGCCGTTCTAATATATTTTTGTCGTTTCAAACATAAAAAAAAAAACTCATGTCCTTGCATCGCAAAACTCATTGTTGCTTTCAGTTTTCAGACATTATCTCACTCTCCCCCCTCTAGTTATAATTAAGACTCAGCCTTCTCATATGATGTTTCCGCTTTTAAATTTTGTGGCTTGCTTATTGGAATGACTTTTATTTTTGTGCATATGAATCATGTAGCCTAGAGGAATACATTCAGATTTCCATTGGGGAATTTAGGAAAAGTCTCCAGCTTCTTTATGGATTTCCTGATCAAAACCATATCAGTGCATGCTTGAAAATTAATTCCAGGTATATTTATAGTTTTAGAAGTTATGTTTTCTTCTATGTAAGGTTAAAGAAGTTATGATTTCCTGTATCCCTTCGACAGTGTGTGTGGAGTGTTGGCTTTATGTCTGCCATGTTTATTGGTTATGTTGCCAAAGCTAGTTTGCTGCTGTCTGTTGGGGGAGGGTCATAATTTTTGTGCTTTGTTTTTTGTTTGTGTGCTTTATTTGCTTTGTGACGTGTCGGCATTGTTCCTCTTGAGGATATTGTGTGGTTTATGTTTTCACTGTCTGTTAAGGGACTTTTGTTCCTCTTGTATATTTACATCTTGCAAAGTACACCTTGTACTTGCTGTTATCATAATAAACTTGGCCTTTTTAAAAAAAAAGTGCGTTTCTATATGAAGAATTGTAGCCAGGATCCTTTGAATATACACCAAACTCAGAATTGGCCTTTTTCAAAAAAAGTGTCTCTATATGTAATTTTATATATCAAAGGATGAATTACAAATGTTACAATGTTGTTTTCATTATATCACCTCAATCTAACCTATATATAGACTCAATGACACTTGCCTATAATTTTATGAATGTTATATGCATATTTATTTTTATGTTTATGGTTTTTGCACTTTTCAATTGATTTTTAGAGCTATATATCAACTCAATTGTATTTTTAGAGCTGGAAATAGGGTATTGGACCAGCTAGCAATTTTATTTCTTATTATTTTCTTGTTAACCATGCCAAGTGCTTCATGTGCATCTTTAGGTCATTCCCGCACACAAAATGGGGCCTGCTATCGTTGTCACTGCGAACTGTACAAAATGGGGCCAGCTCCTGCAAATTTGCGAGATAGTATCTGTAACAAGTAATTTTTACCTCTGCAGAATTGTAACCAGCTCCTGCAAATTTGCAAGGCTAACGTTTTGATTTATCTCTTAAAATTTCTCTAGGATGAAATACCTTAATCTTAATGTCAGCTTATTTTACATTGAAGTTATCTTTCTTATTCGATTGTTGTTATTTGATACAAAAGTTTTCTAAAATACTTGTGATTAAAAATGAAATTAATTGTTGAATGTCTTAACTTTTGTGTATGTAAAAGTAGTCATTGAAGTTATCTTTCTTACTGATGTGTCTTGTTATGTTTATGTGTGCGTGTGTGTGTGTATATATATATATATATTGCAGGGGCTACAAATTTTTTTTAAAAAAAAAAGCCAAATTAGTGACCGAATTGGTGACCGATGAAATAAATTTGGTTGCTAATTTGGTCGCTAAAAGGGTCACAAAATCAGTTGCTATAATTAGTCACTAAATCAGTCGCTAATAGCGTCGCACAATGCGTCGTAAAATCTGACTCTAAACCGTTCTAAAAAATCAGTCTCTAATCAGTCACTGATATTAGTCGCTAATTCGGTCTCTAAATTCAGTAGCTAATTTTGTCGCTACAAAACTGGTTGCTGATTTGGTCACAACAGATCAGCGACCAAGGTTTTTGCTACTGATTTTGATCGGTTGCTAAATTGGTCGCTAATTGAATTAGCAACCGATTTTGATGAAAATCAGTCGCTAAATCGGTTGCTAAAGGCGTGATTTCTAGTAGTGTATATATATATATATATATATATATATTTGTGTGGTAATTTTTTTTTAAATGTTGTTCATCTCGGTTTTTTCTTTTCAAAAGAAAAACAATTGGCAATCTTTCAAGATTAGGTTAGGCATGACTCATATCAATAATATTGTGTTTGAATGATTCTCAGTTCTCACATGAAATGATTTTATTTCTAACAAATGATTTTTTGAATTTTTTTTTTTTTGGGAATATAAAGACAAGGCTTTACTAATGTGATAAATAAGTTGTCATCTATTTTTCAAATAATCTAAATATTTTTGCTCATTTCCAAACCCAGGAAAATAGTGGATCTTCAGGTGCAAAGAAATTAATACCTATGGGTGAAGCCAAGGTTTATCTCAATGAAGTAAAGGATGCATTTAAAGACGAGATAGAAAAATATGATGATTTTTTGTGGATGATGAAAGACTACAGGGAAAAAAGGTTTGATTTATTTATTTATATACTGTTAGAAACATATTTGAATTTGTTAATTACATCGTAACTTACTTGTTTCTTTCCTTGTGATGTATTTGTAGATTGAATGTTGAGGGTGTGATATCAAAAGTGAAGGAATTGTTTGAAGGGCACACAGAATTATTATTGAAATTTAATACATTTTTGCCAGATGGATATGAAATCACACCTCCACAAAATGAGCCAAAGGAGATTAGAGAGACTAAAAATTTTGCTAAGAAATATTTAGACAAGGTTAAGGTATGATTTTTTTCCTTCTTTTTTATGGGGATGAAAGTGTGAGTAGAATTTTGTCCTTAAAATGAATAATTTTTTTTCTTTCTCAAATCGTGTTTACGTTAATTTGATGAGTCTAATGGATCATTTTCATGCAGACTCGATTTGAAAGTGAACCCCATGTCTATGAATCCTTTATGGACTTATTGAATACCTATAAAAATCAAGATAAGATTATTGATGAAGAGCTTTACCAAATGGTATGTGGTTTATTTTGTCTGTGCTTTTAATTTTTATTTTATTTTGTGTAATATTCATTTTAATTATATAGATATAATTGGACATTTTCAGGTTATTTCACTTTTTCAAGGCCACCCGGATCTTGTTGATGGGTTTACTCATTTTTTCCCTTCTACTTAGCTCATGATATAGCCACTCTTGGTCGCCCATGGTGTAGTCACTATGTTCTCTTTCTTTGTAGAACATGTTGGTTAGGTGTTCTAATTTTTAGGGTTTTGGTGGTGTGGTTGGTGTTTTCTCAACATAGGTCTAGCGGGGGTTGTGCTTGTGCCGCGTTCTTCTTCTTTTTTCTTTTAATTTGGATCCTTTGAATTGGATATCTCTAGTGCTATTTCTTTGTACTTGCTGAGATTTCCCTATGTTTTTTTAATATATATTTTATTTTGTGATTCAAAAATAAAATAATATAGCTCATGATATGAGTTATTCAATACCAATAATGCAGCAAATGTACAACAAACCACCAATATGTAGTACATGTAGATTAAGTCTTAATGTTAGTAATCTATGAGATTTTATAAGCAAACATTTAAGAAGATTTTATCAATTTAGATTGTGAAGATATTGAGTATAAGTGATGATTTATATGAGTATTAAGTAAAATGAATTTGATTGATGAAATTAATTGCAACAATAACTTTACTCTATCTATCTATAAATATAAGGGAAAATGTGTTTAACAATGTTGATGTATTTAGTACAAAGTTTTAACCAAATACTCCCTCCATTACAATATATAAGCAAAAAAAATATTTATTCTTTTCACTATAATGAAGCACGAAGACAATAGCAATTGGATACGTCAACTCTAAATTATAAGCAGCATCTGCCACATCAAAATAATTTATTTTTGTACATGGACTATTTTTAAAATGAGACATAATTGCAGGGACTGAAATCATATTTCAGTCTTACAATTATTTAGGTAAATCCAAATATCCTTGACTTTCTGCCTTAGACTAGAAGACTTCACCAACGTATAAAATTGTCTAACTAGTTATAATTAGGATTTAATTTCCTTCCTCAAAGAGGACTTCCACCAAACTGCTTGCTCGCATTATGGACTCGTAAATGTTTCTCGTCTCTATAGACACCCTTTTAAACTTGAAAGGTTGTTGCAACTATTGGTCATGTACTGTATAATGATTTAGTTTGTAGCTGAGTGATACAAAGTCATGATCCTATGATTCTAACTCTAACTCTCATTGAGAGGATATAAGAGTTGAATCCAATATCAATTCAATTGAAATACAACAACGTAACTATGTGATTTACAATATGATCTAATGACTCTCATATGAGAGGGTATACATAAAGCACAATATGTTCAAAGCTTTTCTCTTAATTATGTTTGAGGATTGATGCTTGGATTTGTAATGGTCATGCATCTTTCCTTCTTTTATTTCATCTCATGAGTATATTTCTTATGAGACTTCTAATATTGAAAAATTCGTCTTTTTCTTTGTTTCTCTCATTTTTGGTGATGACCTTTCATGTACAGAACTTATCGAACCATCAAACACATTTGGTCCTTTGGTTATATTGATGAGGAATAGATCTGTTGTAGAATATGGTCGTTGAAAGTGAGAATATATATTAAGAGAATTTACATGTTAAGGACGAGTACAGACTTCATAGTTAGTTGTGTACTATTCAGACATATATATGATATGACTTCGACTTTTCATTTCCACCTATCTTTTAATTTGAACGTTTAGATGGAAAACATTTCCCTTTAGACAGAGGACGACGATAACTTCCTAGAGTAGTGATGAGGTGGCATCCAGAATAGTTTTTGGTCTTTTGTTCAATATGCTGGCATTGATTCCAAAGTATAATGGTCTTCATGCAGTTGTTGAAATTTAGAGATGACATCATTCTAGAGTGTTTAAATAGAGAGCGATTTAATAGTGGTTGTTTCATGTCTAAAGGAGGTTGGAAGAAGACAAAAGAGTTCAAAAAAGGTGTTTCTTTTTGCTGCTTTTTTTTTTACTAAAACAAAATTCATTCATTTAAATTTATAGAACGCTTCAAAAAAGGTGTTTCTTTTTGCTGCTTTTTGCTGCGTTGGCAATTTTGCTAATACCAAACCATTTTTCTTTTTAAAACACTAATATTTTCCGATCACTAAGTTACTAATATTCAAGTAATAAAACCATGAAGAATCTGTCATTCCACCAACCTTCATAAGGTTGTGCCACCACAATGAAGCCTTACCATTTGTCAATATTGACGCATCACGGTGCAAGGAGTTGGCAGCCAAAGAACCATAACGAAAAACCAATAATTGATGCCAAGTTGTCTTTCTCCTTGGAGTAGCTCTAACAGACATTCTTATAAATCGAAAAGGAATTAAGTCCACTCCACAACACAAATAAGTAGACATTGCCAACAAAGTTTACTATTGAAAAAATTTAATTTCCAACTAACAAGCATAATTTCCAACATATTCACTATGTCTATAAACGATTGGTAAATATGAGGTTCATGTTGAAATCGATTCTGCATTCAGAGGATTCATTAGACTTGTCAAATTAAATACAACTAAAAAAACTAAAATTTACAAAAAACATTATCAACAAAACACAAAAAGAAATTTCTTTCTAAGTTAATCTTTAACAAAAAGAAATTTTATAGGAAGAAAATCAAAATTTCCTAATTTAATTGAAAAGAGAAACTTATTAAATACTTAATTTTTTTTCAAAATAATTAAAATTTTCTTATTGTTGAAAATCATTCAAGACGGATTCATTCTACATTGAAAACAATTATGTATGATAATAATCGATCATCCATCATATAAATAGACAACACATATACCTTCACATCGCGCAAATATTTGATAGCATATTCTAAATTCACATTTGACGTCTTTGGTTGAGAAGAAACTTCATCATATTCATCATCTGACTTTTTTGGTTGAGAAGTAACTTCACTATATTCGACATCATCCGGCAAAAATGTATTAAATTTCACTAATAATTCTTTGTGCCCTTTAAATAATTTCTTCACTCTTGACATCAAACATGCCATATTAATTCTACAAATAAAAAAATTAAAATATAAATAAAATTAAAAAAATTTAAAATATAAAATAAAATTTGCCAACACAAATAATTAAATAAATTGTCAAACCTTCTTTCATTGATATCTATCATTGCCCTTAAAAACTCCTTGTACTTGTCCTTATCGTCTTTAAACGCATGCTTTATTTCAGTGAGATACATCATGACTTTATCAACAGATATGTTATCCATTTTCTGGGGTTCAATTTAAGATGCAAAAAAATATTAGACTCAAATCTAAATTAAAATGTTCTTTACATGTTGAACAAAATTCTTCATAAAGCGCACAAAAAATGGATAAAACCATTAAGTTGAAGATCCAAATGTTTTACACTCAATTAAGCATAAGAAACTAAAAAATAAAACATTAACGGATATAGATAACAAAAGAAAAAAAAAACCACAAAACTTACACTAACCAATTAAACCACAAACTATATATTTTTTTGAATGGCAAATAAAAAAAAAACTACAAACTTTAAAACACAAAATACTGAAATGACAATCTCTATATATTCAACAGAAAATTAGTGATTCGAACATGAACAAAATAAAATACTAGATCTAGCCGTAATGAGTTAATGCAAAGCAAGAAACCCTCCACAAAGAAATCACCTTGAAGGAGCCTAATCCTGAAAAATAATAAAGAATTGATATTGGTAGTTAAAATTCACATCACTCCAATATAATTCAAACGATGGAAATTAAATTAAAATTTCCAGAGATCATCAAGCATAAAAATTGTTGAGTCCTATGTAATAGATAGTAGATAGATACAAAATGATAAAGATAAATAAATAGAGAATGATAGAAATATTACTATGAACAATATAATCAGAGAAAATGAAACAAAGGAGAAGAATTGGTATTTCTTTGGTTTTATAGATAAGAAAATGAAGAAAAAGTGAGAAAACGAGAAACATGGGATGAATGTCGGAAGTGACCTTATTTTCCCTGAAGCTGCGCGCACTGAAATCTAGGGCAAACTATCTTTTTTATAATGTGGGCACAATTTTGGCACTGTATTTATAATTTGAGAAAAAAAAAATTTGGACAAACTATCTTTTTTTTTTGACAATTTTTATTTTTTGACAATATTTTTTTTATTGACAATTGTTTTTTGGGCATTTTGACAATCTTTTTTTCATTTACTTCTCTCTTCCACTCTAATCATTTATTCTCTATGTATTTTTCTTTTTTATTATGGAAAAGACAAAATTGCCCACGGGTGTTAAATTTGTATCCCAAAAGTTGTGTTCAAATTTATACCCGTGCAATTTATCCTTTTAATTTGATTATAATTTATCTTTTATAATTATGATAACTCCTATAATCTATTTTTTACATCTTATTCAAGATAAGTAGAACTGATCATTGAACCGGCATACTTACAAGTTCAAAGTTCAATCATTCGGATCAAGGTTCAATCGGATTAGACTATTTTTAATTATGTATGGGTTTTTATATTTTCTAATTATATGTAACATAATAATAAACAAAAAATCATAGAACATTCATAGTTTTTTTTTGTCAAACAATATTCGAATCTTGTACTTGACAACAATCTTCATATTTTTATTATATTTTGAGAAATGTTATTTTAACACATTTTTTCTTACACAATATATACACAGGGCTAGTTTGGTAATATTTTATCTCTTTATCTTCTTCTTTTTCCTTTATTTCTCTCTCATGTGTATGCATTGTGTAAGAGTTTTGTGTCAAAATAACACCCCTCTTATATTTTATGGAAAGCTACTTTCTTTTAGTAGAGAAAACTATTTTATTATTATTAACATGAAATTATATATTATTACTTTTTTTTTTAAATAGCAAACAATGGATAATATATATAAAGAAAATGAGGAACATGAATTTAGTACAAGAGATACTCTATCCACCCTCATAGGATAAGTACATTTAGTACTCAACGCAAGATACAGAACAAGAGAAGCAAAAAGCCACCAACGGAAAAAACCGAAGGCGGACCCAAAAAACTACTAAACTATACAATCAAAAGGCTCTATATGCTATTCATAATACATAAAAGGAGAATTACCTTTCTTGGTTAACAACCATTTCAAAGAAGTGATTTTAATCCTATCAAAAACCTCACCTAACACACAAACATAACTTAAAAAAAAATATGGATCACGTATGGGTCCGTGACATATTGCTTCATTATAATTCGTTATCCAAGAAAATGTTGTGGCTAAGGTTACTCATGAGCTTGCCCACTTTATTATTTGAGACTTAGCTGTGAATAACTACCCACGACAATACCATGAGTAGTTGTAACAACCCTGTTCATGTTTCTGATAACGTTACTAAATTTCATTTTGCTACTTTGGAAGGGGGTTTCTATGTACGCAGGGGTTTGTTTTAATGTTTTCTAGCCAATTTAGGCCAGTGTAATATTTTCCTTGTAAGCCCATTTGTTGTTTCTTTTGTTGGCCAATTGTTTTTTCTGTTGAGATTTACTTCTACTATCCTACCAGTTACTCACGCCCTATGTTTTTCCCGTTTTACCCTTCTGTTATTTTGTTAGTTTCCTAAGGAATTGGCTAAATTGCGGAGTGGCATAGGCTATATCAGGTTTGGTATTAGTCAGATACAACAATTTGCCATGAGCCTTGTGCATAACTCAATATTCGCTAAAGGTTTCCAACCATCATGATGAAGTTTGATAGATGGTTCCAAAGGGGTGGAAACTAGTTTTGAACCAAGTAGGCAGAATCATGAGTAGTAGTGTTGTGAATTCATTTGTCACAAAATGAAAGAAAGGGAGGTAGAGAGAGGAAGAGTAGAGATAGAAGAGAAATGGGTTAGAGAAGAAGATGAAGAACAAATAGAGAAAAGCCATGTTAGATTAAGAGATTGAAGAGAAGGATTAAAGATTTCATCAATTTAAGGTATGAGAGTAGTATGTGAATTCTAGAGTGGTCAAGGGAGGAGAAGAAAATCTTATTCTCTCCAACCCAATCTTCCCTCACTCTTTTCTTTTTGGGTTTTGGGGGAAATAATTGGGAATGTGTTTATCTATATGATTTAATGTTGATTGAATGATTCTAACTGTCTATTCATGTTTAATAGATAGAATGATATGAGAAAAATCACTACTTTATGAGTTGATTGTGTTGTTGATGAGAAAATTGGAATTTTATGAAAAATGGAAGAATCTCATGAATCTTCTATGTTTTGATGTTAATTCAAGTTTATAATTGTACTTCTATGTTTGTTATAACTCTATATGCTTAAAGTTATCATCTTTAGGTTTAAAAGGGTTTAATTTTGAGTTTTTGGGGGGTTTTTGAGTGAAAACGCGAGAGCTGGAACTCTGTTTTCTGGTTTTTTCGCCTGGCAAGAATATCCTCCCTGGCTAAAAACTCGCTAGCTCTCGCCCGGCGAGACAATCAGACAGCTTTGATTGTTGTCTTTTGACCAGCATTGACTTTTGACCTTTTGTTGACTTATGCACCCGGAACCTGTTTTTCTCAATTTTTCGCATAGATTCCGATTTTGAATTTTGTTTTATGAAATTGTATTTGGATAATACTATTGTGTGTAATATGACAATACTTTAGTATTTTGAAAGTAACTTTGTATGTTTAATAAAATGAGATATATACTTATGTCATGTTTGAATTATGATCTTATGATTATGTAATGATATGCGTGACTGCTATATGAATTCTTAAATGATGAATTGAGTTATGATATTGTATATGTTGATTAACCAGGATGATTATGTAATATTGAAATGAGGTTATGAATTATGATATTATATATGTGAATGAATTAAGATAATGAATTATGATGATGATATTTTTGTATATGTGTAATTACTTGAGAAGATTAATTAATGTGATTAATTGATAGAGAAGATGTATTTCTAACTATGTTGTTGAAATATATAAATGGATTATGTTATCCTTTTATGATGAGCAGATACTTTAGATGAGCCCTAAAGTATAGTAGATATTTTAGTAGCTGTGGTTGACTAAAATATATATAGACCAAATGTTTGGTAATTATGCATTCATATATGTATGTAGAGCACATACTTTAGATGAGCCCTAAAGTATAGCAGATATTCTAGTAGCTGTTGTTGACTAGAATATATATACCATATGTTTGATAATTTGACATTCATGCATCCATATTGTATGATGAGCAGATACTTTGGATGAGCCCCAAAGTATAGCAGATGTTTTAGTAGCTGCGGTTGACTAAAACATAATTGGAATAAGTTTTCCAATGGTTGGATAAGGTACCCCATGCATTAGTAAATGTTAGGGAGCATTTCATGAATATTTGGCATTAGATTGCATTAGGAGATGAAAGTGAAATCATTATGTGAACTACTTGGTAATTGATACTATTGTTGTGCATTAATTGTTATTTGTGTATCAATTGTAAGTAACTTGATTTTGATGATACATGATTGCTATTTGTATGTCAATTGTGAGTAACTTGATGATACATGGATTATATGATTTACTTGATACTTGATTAATGAATTATAAATGTATCTTAATTGTATAATCTTGCATCTTTATGGTGCGAATGTTAGTAGAATTTATTATGTTGTTATTAAGTGTATAGTATTCGATATACTTACATTTATTTTGGAATTCCTTACTAACTCTGTTTTGTGTACTTGCTGGACCTTTGGGGGTCCAGGTTCTCAGGTTATGATTATGGTCAAAGTGTCTGTAACAGCCGTATTTAAATAAATAGGATTTTATGTGATATTTATTTGTTTACTTAATTATTTGAATATGTGTGCTTTCATGATTTTATGAATAGTTATGTTTTGGCTAACTAAAGGGTATTTTGGTAATCCATTAGAATTATTAATCTAGTAGAAAATCTTTAATTAAGATAGAATGAATTATGTAAGACCCAAGATTTCATTGTATAGTTGGTTTAAGGAATATTAGGGTTTCGATGTGTTCGTGTGATGAAACATCGTGTAATTATAGGTTTTTTGCTGTAATCGAGTCTGTTTTGTGCTCGTGCACTGTAATTGTACAGACTTTTGTCTTGTGATCCTATTGCTTGAATAAGAAGTTATATGTGTATTCAGAATAACGAGTTTTGGACTATTCTTGTCTTTGGAAAAACGAGTAGGATTTTACCCGCGGATGGAAAATCTTACTGCGTCTGTTTTAAGTGAGGTTTCGGATGGGAGTTTTATATATCTGCGTGAGTTAGGATATATTCTGAGAATAATTTTCTAAGGTATGGAAGAAAATTACAGTCGCGGAAAAAGATTCGGCGATAAGTTTTGGAAATGTTAAACGTTAGACGTTCTTTCCGTAGGTTTTATGTTTTCGTGATTTACGTTCGTCGCGACGCGCGAGAGCTGAACGTGTGAGTGTTTCTAAGAGGTGTTGAGTTTTATCTCAAGTGGGTTTGGTTTGGTTTGATCCAATGGCTAGGGTTTTGTCTTGGCATTTTGTCTTTTGATCCAATGGCCATGAGTTAGCAAGAGCAATAGCATAGTAAGGAGGTTTGTTGATTGTGGACTTAGAAAAACATCACATATTCACTCCATTCTTTCTCTCTTTCACGTGAAACTCCATTGCTTACTTTCCAACCTTCACAAATTTTCCTTTCCTCACCATTTCACTCCATTTCAAGCTTGGGAGCTTTGTGGAATTGTTGTAGAGAATCACTTTCTTAAGGTAACCACTCTTTTCCTTTTCATTTTGGTTGGTTAAAACTCTTGGAGTTATGAGTTTTAGATTATGTTCATAAGATGAAAATGTTAGGAATTGATTCTTGTTTCATGAAAGTTGTTCATGAGAGTTTAGGAAACATGCTAGGATTTGTTATTTCAATTTTCCATGAGTTGGTGAAAAATCTCATGAGAAAAGTTAGGGTTTTGTGTTGTTTATGTATTGATCAATAACATGTGGTTAAGTTGTAAGGTTTTGAAAAGAAAAGTTGTCTTTGAACCTTTGGGCAAAAGGGAAATGCGTTGTATGGTTTTGTTTTAGAAAATCCGATGAAAAATATTTTGGAGTTTATGAAAATATTTACTAAGTGTTTTGTGTGGTATTTTGGGGTCCAAGTGGTTTAAAACTCTTGTGACATGTCGGGTTGTTTTTCGCCTAGAAAACATGTTTGAAAATGATTTCAAGTCGGTTAAGGCCCGTAATAAAACTTGTGCTTGGGTTTGGTTTTGATTTTGGAAATGAAAATCAAATAACTTGCACTCGAAGCAACCAACATGCTTTCGGAAAAGTATTGCTTGCTTATGAAAATGGTTTGCTTTTGTGCCTTGAAAAGATGTTGGGAACTAATAGAATCAAACTAGGTTTGGTTGGGGAAAAAGGTGGTGTGTGTTGCTGATTTTGCTGTCATGACAGGTGCAACTCGCCGGGCGAGCGTTTACTCGCCAGGGCGAGTGTCACAGGTCATGAACACGCCAGGGCGAGCTCCAGAGCGAGTAAGACCAGTCCTCACTGCCTTCACTCGCCACCAACTCGCCAGGGCGAGCTCTGGGACCTAAAATTTTGGATTCTGATTTCTAAACTGGGTTTTTATCTCTCTAATCCCTTTTTATTAATTTATGGAAGTGGTTGGGATTGGAAACGAGTTTTTCGGGTACTCGGAAAGTACGTAACTTATAACGCAAGAAAACGGCCATTTTACATTTCAAATTATTTAAGACTTTTGACAATTGTTTTGGGTCCTAAAAATAGTACAAATAACTCATGGTGGTTGATCAATACGATAGATTTTGGTATGGTATCCGAAAGAGTGAATTTTCCTTAGGAACCTTTAGGTTTTTGGGGTTTTTGGTTTAGTTTCAATACTATTGGTTGGAGAACAATGTATTGATGGTACGCTGCTTGTTTTAGGAAGCGCGTTGTGTTGTTTGGACGAGTTTTAATAAACGGAAGCTTGCCGAGGTAAGGGCTCCACTTTATTTCCGTCTTTTCAAACGGTTTTGTTAAACATGCTTTAGATTTGTTGTGTTGCAATTGGTGGTGTGCTTGGCATGTTTTTGTGATGTATTCTCGATATGAGATCGTGGTAAATACATGGTTCGTTGTCTTACATATGTTTGGTGAAAAATGTGTATGAACAGGTGATTAAATACATATGATTAGATGTATATGTATGTGTTGTTGTGGTGTGATTACATATGCGTGTACGATATGTATGTGTTGCATTAGCATATAAGGGGAATCGTATGCTCATGCATTCATAATACGTGATTATCGGGAATGGATCACGGGGTGCGATTATCGGGAATGGATCCACCTTACTCCTACGGGAATTATTGAGTCCAATAAGCGGTTATCGGGAATGGACTGCGGGGTGCGATTATCGGGAATGGATCCATCCTAACCCTTTGTGGTTTTATTGATTATGATTACTGACTTCCGGAATTCATATGCATGTGGTAATGGGGAATCTACCACACTCATTGTAGAGGTCTGCATTAGGCTCGGTGTGCATTATATCTTAAGCCCGTTGGTGGGAATTGCTTTTGTGTTAAAGAGCTTTCTCTTGTGTATGTGGAAACTTGTTATGTGTACATCTTTCGCACTGGTTATATATATATACTTTTATTTTGTGGTGACCCTTTCTTTCATTTGCGGGCTCATCCCACCCCAGATGACGATGTAGGTCGAGAGGATGGTGTTGGCAGCTCTAGGCCATAGTGAGCTTGTGTTGAAGCTTAGAGTAGTTAGACTATGCGCCGGTGTGTTTTGTGCACCGTGCTTTTGGGTTAGCATAGGGTTTTCTAACTTGTTTTGTTGTAAGTATTTGAATACTTAGACTTGGATTGTAATTATTCAGGAATACACTTTGCTTCTCGAAGCACCTTATGGTAATGAGCTCTTTTGTATATTTGAATGCCGGCTCATTGAAAAAAAATATTCTATGCGCACTCTGAGTGTTAGTTGAAAAAGAAAAAAAAAAAAGCCCTTTTTTGGCTTATGAAAAACGGGTTGTTACAATTGGTATCAAAGCACGCTTTAAATCTTCAAAGGGAAAGTGTAGACTTGAGTCGTTAGTTCAGAGTCGGTTAGAACGTAGCTAGTATCATGTCAGTTCTAGTGTTGTTCTGTGTCGGGTTATGAGTTAGTAACCGTTGGATGAGATTTTCTGTTGAGACTCAGAAATGTTTGGATAAGGAATCTAATCAGAATTGGTATTGTGCAGAATAGAATGCCTCCATGAAGGGCACCTACAGCACCTATGGCGGACAATGCTGATATAAACCAGATGGCTTATGTCATGCATACGATGGCAGCGGCTGTGACTGCTCAGAGCCATGCTAAGGCGCAGAGAGATCTGGAAAAGCGTGAAAGAGAAATACTCGCTGTTGGATCTAGACTTCTTTCAAATTTCAACCACCAAACTCCTCCAAGGTTTAATGGGGAGGGAGGTCCGGAAATTGCTGACTTATGGCTCCAATCTGTGGAGAGAATATTCGGGGCAATTCATTGTCCGGAAGGAGAGAAGGTAGTCTTAGCTACCTATCAGTTATTAGGAGGTTCAGAGTATTGGTGGAGGAACACCCGACTGATCATGGAAGATGGTCATGAAGAATTAAATTGGGTGAACTTCAAGAGGAGGTTTTTAGCCAAGTACTTTCCCGAGACTGCGAGGGAAAGGTACGGAGAAGAGTTCTTGAGACTGAGGCAGGGTAGCATGAATGTGGAGGCTTACTCCAAAAAGTTTGAGTCATTGTCCCGTTTCTTCCGTTTCTTTAGGGACGGGATAGATGAAGTGTATATGTGTCGGCGGTTTCAAGATGGACTGAGGTACGAGCTGCAGGATGCGGTTGTGCCGTTGGGTATTCGACAATTCCAGGTCTTGGTTGAAAAGTGCCAAGAGGTCGAAGACATGAGAAATAAGCGGGTGAACCGCCAAGGGAATTTTAGTGCTGGAGGACCAAGTCGTACCAATGATCGTGGTTCGACTCAGAATCGTGGGAAACAAGGTGGTAAGCCTTATGATCGTCCACAAAACAGTAAGGGACAAGGAAGGTCGGTGAATCAAGGGAACCAAAATAGGGTGAAACAAGGTTGTTTCAAGTGTGGCGAGGTGGGCCACTATGCCAATGAATGCCCGACCGCGGCAAATGTTTGTTATAATTGTAAGAAGCCGGGGCATGTGGCTAGAGAGTGCAGGGCCCCAAAGGCCGGGCCGTCGGCAAATGCGGCGCAAGGCTCACAAGGTACTAGACCGGCGGCAAAGGCACGTGCTTACTGTATGGGCACTGAACTGAGTGGGCAGGCTAGCAATGCCATCCACGAGAGCTGTCACATCGCAGGTAATTCTTTAACTGCTTTGATTGACACAGGGGCAACCCACTCATTCATATCTTTGGCTTGTGCAAATCGTTTGAGTTTGAATGTTTCTGTTCTTCCGTTTGATTTGAATGTTTTGACTCCTGCTAAGGATTTGGTAGTGAATACTGCATGTTTGCATTGTTTGGTAGTAATCCAGAATAGGGATTTTCTGGTCAATTTGGTGTGTCTACCGCTCTTATCTCTCGAGATCATTCTCGGGATGGATTGGTTGTCTTATCATTATGTGATTCTAGACTGTGCTCGGAAATTGGTTTTCTTTCCCGAGCCAGGTGTGCGAAGGTACTTGTCTGCAAATCGGCTTTCTGTGGTTATGTGTAATGGAGAGCCGGAGATAGTTTCACTTGCTAGTTTAGGAGTGACGTCGGAGATCCGAATTGAGGAAATTCGAGTGGTTCAGGATTTCCAAGATGTGTTCCCATCAGAGATTCCAGCTTTTCCTCCGTGTAGAGAGGTGAAATTCTTTATTGATTTGCAACCGGGTACGGGTCCGATTTCGGAATCAGCTTATCGGATGGCTCCAGCCGAGTTGGTAGAGTTGAAAAGTCAGATTGAAGACCTGTTAGTTAAAGGTTTCATAAGGCCTAGTGTGTCGCCTTGGGGAGCACCGGTCTTATTGGTTAAAAAGAAGGATGGTAAGTCTCGTTTGTGTGTGGATTATCGGAAGCTTAATAAGGTGACTGTCAAGAACCGATATCCACTGCCGCGTATTGATGATTTGATGGACCAATTGAAGGGAGCGTCTGTATTTTCCAAGATCGACTTGAAATCTGGCTATCACCAGATAAGAGTGCGAGATGAGGATGTTCAGAAAACGGCATTTCGATCACGGTATGGGCATTTTGAGTACTTGGTGATGCCGTTTGGAGTGACGAATGCACCTGCGATCTTCATGGCCTACATGAATCGGATATTCCATTCGTTTTTGGACAAGTTTGTGGTGGTGTTTATTGATGACATTTTGGTGTATTCGAAGAGTGGAGAGGAGCATGAAGAGCATCTTCGCTTGGTTTTGCAAGTTTTGAGGGAGAGAAAGTTGTATGCTAATCCGTCAAAGTGTGATTTTTGGTTGGAAGAGGTGAATTTCCTTGGCCATGTAATATCAAAAGAGGGAATAGCCGTGGATCCAGCCAAGATTGATGCGGTACTTGCATGGAAGCAACCTCAAACAGTGACTGATGTGAGAAGTTTTGTTGGTTTGGCCGGGTATTACCGAAGGTTTATAGAAGGATTTGCTAAGATTGTGGCACCGATGACACAACTTACGCGGAAAGATCAACCGTTTGCGTGGACTGAGAAGTGTGAATTGAGTTTTCAGTTGTTGAAGGAGCGATTGACGACTTCACCAGTCTTGGTGTTACCACAGTCGGATGAACCGTATGAGGTTTTTTGTGATGCTTCTCATCAAGGTTTGGGTTGTGTGTTGATGCAACACAAGAGGGCAGTGGCTTATGCGTTAAGACAGCTGAAAGTGCATGAAAAGAATTATCCTACGCACGATTTAGAGCTTGCGGCCGTTGTTTTCGCATTGAAGATTTGGAGACATCATCTTTATGGTTGCACTTTTGTCGTGTTTAGTGACCATAAAAGTCTCAAGTACTTGTTTGATCAGAAAGAGCTAAATATGCGACAGAGGAGATGGATGGAAACTTTGAAAGACTTTGACTTTACGTTAGAATACCATCCTGGAAAGGCTAATGTGGTGGCCGATGCTTTGAGTAGGAAGAGTGTGTCGGTTTGTTCGGCACAAATGGCTAGTCAACAAGAGTTGTTGAGAGAGTTTCGTGACTTGCACCTAAAGGTAGAGTTTGCTTTAGGGAATATGAGTCTGGGTATGATTACCATCTCGAACGGTTTATTGGAGGATATTGCTAATTGTCAAGATGACAAGTTTCTCATGGAGAAAAGAGCTTTGATTGTTCGGGAAACCAACCGAGATTTCAAGGTGGGATCGGACAATATTTTGAGGTGTCAAGGGAGAGTGTGTGTACCCGATGCTGTGAACTTGAGAAACACCATTCTAGAGGAGGCACACAAGAGTAAACTTAGTATACATCCCGGAGCAACAAAGATGTATCAAGACCTGAGGCATGATTTCTGGTGGCCGGGTTTGAAGAAGGATGTGGCTGAGTATGTGGCATCGTGTCTGACTTGTCAGAAGGCGAAGATTGAGCATCAGAGACCAGCAGGGATGCTGCAGTCATTAGATATCCCCGAGTGGAAGTGGGATAGCATTTCTATGGATTTCATCACTGGTTTACCTAAGACCAGGAGGAAGCATGATTCCATTTGGGTGATAGTAGATCGTTTGACCAAGTCCGCTCATTTTCTACCGGTAAGGACTACGGATACAGCGGCAAAGTTGACCGATATTTACATTGCTGAGATTGTGAGGTTACATGGGATTCCGTCAAGTATAGTGTCGGATCGAGACCCAAAGTTTACTTCACACTTTTGGAAGACTTTGCATGAGGCGTTGGGGACGAAACTGAGATTGAGTTCCGCCTACCATCCTCAGACAGATGGACAGACCGAGAGAACAAATCAGTCTTTAGAGGATTTGTTGAGAGCATGTGTTTTGGATGATCGTGGAAGTTGAGATGATGTTTTACCGTTGATAGAATTCACATACAACAACAGTTTCCACGCGAGTATTGGAATGGCACCATACGAGGCTTTGTATGGGAGGAGATGTCAGACTCCTTTGTGTTGGTACCAAGATGGGGAGAGTATGATAGTAGGACCGGAAATGGTACAACAGACGACGGACAAGGTCCGAAAGATAAGGGCAATGATGAAGGTTGCTCAAGATCGACAAAAGAGTTATGCGGATAGGCGTCGGAGGCCTTTAGAGTTTGAGGAGGGGGATCACATATTTCTCCGAGTTACACCAACGACTGGCGTTGGAAGGGCTTTGAAAGCGAAGAAGTTGACTCCAAAGTTTATAGGGCCTTATCAGATTTTGGAACGGTTTGGGAAGGTAGCATACCGGATCGCGTTGCCACCGGTACTATCTTTGATTCATGACGTGTTCCATGTGTCGCAATTGCGGAAGTATACACCGGATCCATCACATGTGATCACACCAGATGACATCCAGTTGAGGGATAATTTGTCATTTGAAGTTCCGCCGATCAAGATTGCGGATAGGAAGATGAAGCGTCTGAGAACGAAAGAGATACCTTTGGTGAAGGTAATATGGAACGAAACTACAGGAGATACCACCTGGGAGCTCGAGAGTAAGATGAAAGAATTATACCCCAGTTTGTTTGACGATGTCTAAGTTTCGAGGACGAAACTTCTTTTAGGGGGGTAGTATTGTAAGACCCAAGATTTCATTGTATAGTTGGTTTAAGGAATATTAGGGTTTCGATGTGTTCGTGTGATGAAACATCGTGTAATTATAGGTTTTTTGCTGTAATCGAGTCTGTTTTGTGCTCGTGCACTGTAATTGTACAGACTTTTTTCTTGTGATCCTGTTGCTTGAATAAAAAGTTATATGTGTATTCAGAATAACGAGTTTTGGACTATTCTTGTCTTTGGAAAAACGAGTAGGATTTTACTCGCGGATGGAAAATCTTACTGCGTCTGTTTTAAGTGAGGTTTCGAATGGGAGTTTTATATATCTGCGTGAGTTAGGATATATTCTGAGAATAATTTTCTAAGGTATGGAAGAAAATTACATTCGCGGAAAAAGATTCGGCGATAAGTTTTGGAAATGTTAAACGTTAGACGTTCTTTCCGTAGGTTTTATGTTTTCGTGATTTACGTTCGTCGCGACGCGCGAGAGCTGAACGTGTGAGTGTTTCTAAGAGGTGTTGAGTTTTATCTCAAGTGGGTTTGGTTTGGTTTGATCCAATGGCTAGGGTTTTGTCTTGGCATTTTATCTTTTGATCCAATGGCCATGAGTTAGCAAGAGCAATAGCATAGTAAGGAGGTTTGTTGATTGTGGACTTAGAAAAACATCACATATTCACTCCATTCTTTCTCTCTTTCACGTGAAACTCCATTGCTTACTTTCCAACCTTCACAAATTTTCCTTTCCTCACCATTTCACTCAATTTCAAGCTTGGGAGCTTTGTGGAATTGTTGTAGAGAATCACTTTCTTAAGGTAACCACTCTTTTCCTTATCATTTTGGTTGGTTAAAACTCTTGGAGTTATGAGTTTTAGATTATGTTCATAAGATGAAAATGTTAGGAATTGATTCTTGTTTCATGAAAGTTGTTCATGAGAGTTTAGGAAACATGCTAGGATTTGTTATTTCAATTTTCCATGAGTTGGTGAAAAATCTCATGAAAAAAGTTAGGGTTTTGTGTTGTTTATGTATTGATCAATAACATGTGGTTAAGTTGTAAGGTTTTGAAAAGAAAAGTTGTCTTTGAACCTTTGGGCAAAAGGGAAATGCGTTGTATGGTTTTGTTTTAGAAAATCCGATGAAAAATATTTTGGAGTTTATGAAAATATTTACTAAGTGTTTTGTGTGGTATTTTGGGGTCCAAGTGGTTTAAAACTCTTGTGACATGTGGTGTTGTTTTTCGCCTAGAAAACATGTTTGAAAATGATTTCAAGTCGGTTAAGGCCCGTAATAAAACTTGTGCTTGGGTTTGGTTTTGATTTTGGAAATGAAAATCAAATAACTTGCACTCGAAGCAACCAACATGCTTTCGGAAAAGTATTGCTTGCTTATGAAAATGGTTTGCTTTTGTGCCTTGAAAAGATGTTGGGAACTAATAGAATCAAACTAGGTTTGGTTGGGGAAAAAAGTGGTGTGTGTTGCTGATTTTGCTGTCATGACAGGTGCAACTCGCCGGGCGAGCGTTTACTCGCCAGGGCGAGTGTCACAGGTCATGAACACGCCAGGGCGAGCTCAAGAGCGAGTAAGACCAGTCCTCACTGCCTTCACTCGCCACCAACTCGCCAGGGCGAGCTCTGGGACCTAAAATTTTGGATTCTGATTTCTAAACTGGTTTTTTATCTCTCTAATC
The DNA here is from genome assembly GCA_030408175.1 of Trifolium repens. Lineage (NCBI taxonomy): Eukaryota > Viridiplantae > Streptophyta > Magnoliopsida > Fabales > Fabaceae > Trifolium > Trifolium repens. The sequence goes on along the minus strand of CP125845.1, from coordinate 29,402,566 downwards.
CCTTTTTATTAATTTATGGAAGTGGTTGGGATTGGAAACGAGTTTTTCGGGTACTCGGAAAGTACGTAACTTATAACGTAACGCAAGAAAACAGCCATTTTACATTTCAAATTATTTAAGACTTTTGACAATTGTTTTGGGTCCTAAAAATAGTACAAATAACTCATGGTGGTTGATCAATACGATAGATTTTGGTATGGTATCCGAAAGAGTGAATTTTCCTTAGGAACCTTTAGGTTTTTGGGGTTTTTGGTTTAGTTTCAATACTATTGGTTGGAGAACAATGTATTGATGGTACGCTGCTTGTTTTAGGAAGCGCGTTGTGTTGTTTGGACGAGTTTTAATAAACGGAAGCTTGCCGAGGTAAGGGCTCCACTTTATTTCCGTCTTTTCAAACGGTTTTGTTAAACATGCTTTAGATTTGTTGTGTTGCAATTGGTGGTGTGCTTGGCATGTTTTTGTGATGTATTCTCGATATGAGATCGTGGTAAATACATGATTCGTTGTCTTACATATGTTTGGTGAAAAATGTGTATGAACAGGTGATTAAATACATATGATTAGATATATATGTATGTGTTGTTGTGGTGTGATTACATATGCGTGTACGATATGTATGTGTTGCATTAGCATATAAGAGGAATCGTATGCTCATGCATTCATAGTACGTGATAATCGGGAATGGATCACGGGGTGCGATTATCGGGAATGGATCCACCTTACTCCTACGGGAATTATTGAGTCCAATAAGCGGTTATCGGGAATGGACTGCGGGGTGCGATTATCGGGAATGGATCCATCCTAACCCTTTGTGGTTTTATTGATTATGATTACTGACTTCCGGAATTCATATGCATGTGGTAATGGGGAATCTACCACACTCATTGTAGAGGTCTGCATTAGGCTCGGTGTGCATTATATCTTAAGCCCGTTGGTGGGAATTGCTTTTGTGTTAAAGAGCTTTCTCTTGTGTATGTGGAAACTTGTTATGTGTACATCTTTCGCACTGGTTATATATATATATACTTTTATTTTGTGGTGACCCTTTCTTTCATTTGCGGGCTCATCCCACCCCAGATGACGATGTAGGTCGAGAAGATGGTGTTGGCAGCTCTAGGCCATAGTGAGCTTGTGTTGAAGCTTAGAGTAGTTAGACTATGCGCCGGTGTGTTTTGTGCACCGTGCTTTTGGGTTAGCATAGGGTTTTCTAACTTGTTTTGTTGTAAGTATTTGAATACTTAGACTTGGATTGTAATTATTCAGGAATACACTTTGCTTGTCGAAGCACCTTATGGTAATGAGCTCTTTTGTATATTTGAATGCCGGCTCATTGAAAAAAAATATTCTATGCGCACTCTGAGTGTTAGTTGAAAAAGAAAAAAAAAAATGCCCCTTTTTGGCTTATGAAAAACGGGTTGTTACAAATTAATTAGTTAATTATGAGAAGAGATAAGATAGTGGTCATAGTCACTAATTAATTATGAGAAGAGTTATATGGACTTATGGTGTGAGTGAGCTAAGTCCAATAGAGAATGAGTGACAAGAAGGGTATTAGGGACTTTTTAACTAAAACTAGGTTAAGTTAGAAAGAAAGAAGAAATAGAAGTCACATTTTGTGAAGAAAAAGGAGGTAGAAATATAATAGAGCAAGAACCCATTTTCTTGAGGAATGAGAGAACAAGAGGAAGAGCTAGAAGTGAAGGAAGGACTAGAGAAACCAGAATTTCACAAGGTATGAGAGTAATATGGTTTTCTAGAGTGATCAAGAGAGGAGGAGAAAATCCATTTCTCTCCAACCCAATCCTCTCTCACTCTTTTCTTTTGGGTTAGGGTTTGATTGCTCTTAAGTAATGATTTTTATGACTTAGATATATTGCTCACATGAATTGATAAAAGAAATCACAAACTTTGGGGTTTAATTTGTGGGAATTTGTTAGATGTTTGAAGTTTATGAGTTTTTATGAAAAATGATGAAATTGATGATTTCTAGTATGAATTGTTGTTAATGCTTGTTAGGAGTTGTACTTCCATGTTTATCATACTTATATATGCCTAAATTTATCATCTTTTTGCTTCTGGAAGTGAAATTTCGAGTTTCTATGGGTTTTGAAGTTCAAACCCGATAGCAGAGTGTGTCTGTTCATGCAAATTCGCTGGGCGAGGTATTTTCGTTGGGCTAACTTTTCGCTAAAGCTCGCCGGGCGAAATTGTTTGTGCAGGATTTTGTTATATGATAATTTAAATGAAATGCATGCTTATACTATGATTGAATTATGATCTTATGATTATGTAATGGTGTATATGACTATAAATTGAGCCTTGATTGGTGAATTGAGTTATGATATTGTATATGTCAATTAACTATGATTATGCATGTATGTTGAAATGAGATGATTATTCATGATATCATAAATGTGGATGAATTATGATAATGAATTATGATGATGATATTCTTGTATATGTGTAATAACTTGAGAAGATTAATTAATGTGATTAATTGATAGAGAATATGTATTTCTAACTATCTTGTTGAAATATATATGTGGATTGTGTTATCCTTTTATGATGAGTAGATACTTTAGTAAGGTGGCTAAAGTATGTGATAGATTAATTAATATTATTTAATTTAATGGAGTATATGTACTTGTAAAAGGTGATTGAAGTACATAGTTTTAATTAATAAAGATGTGCTTGTAAAAGGTGATTGAAGTACATTGATTGTGATATCCTTTATAGGATGAAATGATTAAACCATATGTTTGGTAATTTGATATTCATGCATCCATATATGTATGTTGAACAGATACTTTGGTAAGGTGACTAAAGTATGGTAATATTTTAACGAGGTGGTTAAAATATAGTTGGAATAAGTTTTCCAATGAATTGATAAGGTACCTCATGCATTGGTAAATGCTAGGGAGCATTTCATGAATAATTGGCATTAGTTTGCATTAGGAGATGAAGGTGAAATCATTATGTGAACTATTTGGTAATTGATACTATTGGTGTGCATTAATTGCTAATTGTGTATCAATTGTGAGTAATTTAATGTTGATGATATGTGATTACTATTTGTATGTCAATTATGAGTAACTTGATGATACGTGGATTATATGAATTACTTGATACTTGATTTATGAATTATAAATGTATCTTAATTGTATAATCTTGCATCTTTATGTTGCGAATGTTAGTAGGATTTATTATGTTATTATTAAGTATATAGTATTCGATATACTTACATTTATTTTTGGGATTCCTTACTAACTATCTGTTTTGTGTACTTGCTGGACCTTTGGGAGTCCAGACTCTCAGGTGTTGGTTATGACCAAGTTGTCGGTGATGCTCTGTTCTGATTAGGACACGGGAAAGGGTTTACATTTTATGTATAGAGTCGTTGTTGTTGTCTTTATTATTTAAAAGTGTATCATTATAGAATATGTAATTTTGCAAAAGATGTTATTTTACTAATTAAGTTATTAGTAGTGTTTTGAAAGTAAATGTGATACTCGAACCATTGATTTGATAATTCAAACTTTATTTTCCGTTGCGTATTTTGAAAAATAATTTTATAAAACTAGAAATAGTTAAATGTCGGGTTTGGGTGTTACAGTGTCGGTGATGCTCCACTCTGATTTGGACACGGGAAAGGGTTTACCTTTTAAGTATAAAGTCCTTTAGTTGTTGTCTTGTTTTATGTAAAAATGTATCATTATAGAATTTGTAATTTTACATACGATGTTATCTTGCTAATTAAGTTATTAGTAGTGCTTTTAAAATAATGTGATATTCGAACCAATATTTCTACAATTCAATTTTAATTTCGTTGCGTATTTTGAAAAAGATTTTATAAAAATAGAAATAGTTAATTAAAGGGTTTGAGTGTTACACTCTCCACCCCAAAAACTCTAACGCTCTAGCACAAAATAGGATGCATACTACACTTAGTCATGGAAGCATGACATCGGTTGCTTAGGGATCTTCGTGAGGTTGAAATGAGTTTATCGGTGGGCCTTCTTGGTGTAATAAATGTGGCACCTATCTCTAACTTTGAGGACATTTAGTCATGGAAGTATGATAGCAGTGGCAGTTTTTAAGTGAAGTCGGCTTATATGGTCCTTTTATGAAATGTTGTTTGAAAAGGAGGGAGGCACTTGTCTAAGGATACAACTCAAATGAGGCAATTGTCTAAAGTCTCAATGGCAACTCTTAACATTAATTTATAAGGGGTCAAAATTCTACATATACATCAAATATATTTGTCATACCCCAATTTTTGACCTAAGATCCCACTTCATATTCTCATTATTGCATTATATGCATCACTAACAAAAATCCAAAAAAAAGAATGTCAATTTATTTAAATTTGTTATTATTAATAACTTTATTGAAAATCCAAAATATATCAAATTAGGTAAGTTTTTATTTTTATTGAAAACAATCCAAAAAAATATGTTGAATATTTATTTTAAGTATAACTACTCTCATTTTATTTTCTTTTATCATCACTCATCCTTAATCCTTATCATTATTACCATCTTTATTTTTGTTTCCATATTTATTATTACTATTATTATTATATATGTGTTTTTTTTGTTTGTTTTTTTTTGTTTGTCATAAAATAAAAAAATTAAAAAAAATAACAACACAACAACAGCAAAAGCTGTTGCTCGCCCCCATCCCCACTTTTTTTTTTTTTGTTTATTATTATTATTATTGTTATTATTTATTATTATTATAACCAAAAATAACAAAAAAAAAAGATGGGAAAAGAAAAAGGGAGTCGGTAACAACAGAACATGGAACACGCTTCATCATTCACTTTCTGCAACTTTTCTTCAACCTTTCATCAAAAGCTTCAATCTTTCTCTAAATTCACACTCAATCAGAAAAACAAACCCAATTTTTCTTCCCAAACCAAACTTGAATCATCACACAAAAATCATCCATTGGTCCAAGTACTCAGCAATTTTCTCTATAAATTGGAACCAAGAATCAGAAGCAATGGGGACAACACAAACACAATTCTAAAATATCACAGAGAAAAATTTTCAACAAAAAAAAAAACTTCTCAAAACCTTACTTTTTTTTTTCTTTTCAAATACCATAAACACTCTCACAAATCTGAAACTCCAAACACACACACAAACACCAAAAAACGAAAAAAGAAGAAAGAAAGAAAAAAGGTTTAAATGCAGTTTTACCCCCCTATTTTGAATAAATCGGAATTTTACCCCCCCTATTTCACTAAAGCGGCAATTACTCTCTTTATGTAACTCCAAATTTAGTGGAGTTTGATTCTGTGGAAAGTTAACTCGATTACGGTCATTTTGGTACCTGTTTGGTGAATTATTGATCAAAATTGAGTTATGTGCGAAACTTTGAAGTTGAGGCTCAGAAGCAAACTGGTACCTCAATTTTGATAACTCAATTTTGATCAATAATTCACCAAACAGGTACCAAAATGACCCTAATCGAGTTAACTTTTCACAGAATCAAACTCCACTAAATCTGGAGTTACATAGAGAGAGTAATTGGCTCTTTAGTGAAATAGGGGGGGTAAAATTCCGATATATTTAAAATAGGGGGGGTAAAACTGCATTTAAGCCAAGAAAAAACAAAGTTCCAAACTTTCCATTCCAATCCGGTTGTTTTGGTAAGGCTTTAGGGGTTTTTGAGTGTAGATTCGAATTTAAAAGGTCTTAAAATATTTTTTGGATAAAAAAATGTTTAATTTTTTAGGTGGTTAGAGTCTCCGGCGCGGTGGCGCCGCCGTCCGGCTCCGACGACCACCGCGCCGGTGTTTATGTGTTTGAGAGTAGAGACAAGACGTCGTTGAGAGAGAAAGGTAAGAGAAGAAAGAGAAAAAAATTTCAAATTGAAAGTGGTTCCGTCATTGGCAAACATATAGGTCCGCACGATCCTATGCGCACCACCCTACTATAACCTCATGCACCCTCAGCTTGATGACTGTTGATCGTTCATCACGCAGCCCAGATTTTCCCTAACCTTGATCAGATCTGGCCTGTTTGATCCAAATCACACAGCTGAGATTAACCCTTCCAGTCTGTTACTCCGCGCACCCCCCATTTCTTCACGCGCCCCCCATCTGATGTTTTTTGTGAGAACTAACTGTTTTTTTGCAGGTTTGGGCTTAGGTGTAGGCCCAAAATTACTAACCACACCCCTCTGTCTTTCTCTTTGCACCCCCTTTTTACTTATTTGCATTTTTTTATTATTTACGTTATTTTATTTAATTATTGTGATTTAGAATGTATTTAGGTACCAATGTAAATATAAATGAGAATCTTGCATCGCATGCATATTTATTTATTCCGCTTTATGTCAAAAAACGAAAAACTCCAAGGAAAAGGGGTCCTTCATCTTGATCTAATATCATTATAAAATCCCTCGCGTTTAGTTTATTTTATCACGCTTAGTTTTTTTTTTTTAGAATAACAAAAAATCACAAAAAACATTCCAATATTCAAAAGTCTCATCAAAAATACGTTTTATTATTAAACCTTGGATTTCAAACCAAGTGATTCCGTATTTTTTTTTAAAATCAAACTTCAATCAATTTTAATCATATTTAGATTTTTTTTCACAATTTAAAATCAATCAACATCACACTTCATTTTTCTATGCTATTTCGGCCTCTTATTTTTCCTAAAAACTTTTTTTTAACTTTAAAATCAATCAAACAAACCACTCCGCTTTTTTTACCCCGAACTACGGGATTTTGATCCTTCACGGGTACGTAGTGCAAAAGACTTCGCGTCTTCCCAAATCAAATAAAAATAAAAATAAAAACATTTTCCATTTTCCTTTTTATTCATCGCCTTAACTTTTTCACATTTTTAAACTTTTTATTTACAAGTAAGCAAATAATTTTAGCGCAAAGATAAATAAAAATAAAGAGGTTCCTATAGAGTACTATAGACGTTTAGGGTGCTAATATCTTCCCTTAACGTAACCAAACCCCGAACCTTTAATCTCAAAAAATAGGGTTTATTCGAACTTTTCCCCTTTTCCTTGGAAAAATAAAAGCTCGGTGGTGAATCATAATTTGTGAGTCAAACTAATCAATAGTTTTGATTTCCGAAAATTACCGCGACAGAAATGGCGACTTCACTGGGGACTCCCCTAAACGAGGGTTGAGCCTAACTTGTTTTCTTTTTATCTTCGCGCTTTATTGGTTTTGCTCTTATACTTGTATATTTGTGTATGTGTTCAAATTCTTGCAAACGTGAGTGGTGAGATAAGTCCTACACCCAGACTTGAGGGAACCATAAGATAGGATAGTGGTAATGTTCATAATGCCTATCCGAGAGTGAATTTCGGGGTTGGCATATGTGATAACCACACTTAGCCGAGGAACCTTGGAAGTAACAATGTCAACATAAGTAATTATGACTGGCGTTCTATTTTCGAGGAACCGACGAAGCTATGGACCTTTAGAGTTACATTTAACCCATCTTGGCTTTTAGGACGTAGTGCGGTGACTAATTAAGAGTAATCTTAAGTTGGTTGATACACGATACTACACCCAAACGAGACTTTCCTACGGTCGTTGTTGGAATCAGAAGTAATTCCGTGACCAATGACTTTTGAAAGAGGTTGATAACTTTGGGAACTTATTAGAACCCGTGATACAGGTACATGTGAAACCTTAGTCCTAACAAAAAGCGTGTTTACCTTCGACTCCAACATTATGGACTTAAACCCACCATGTTTTCACTGTGTTTTTAGCATAATCATGCATGCATGCACTCATTCATAAAAGTTTTTCCATCCAATATCGAAGAACTTAAACAAATTTTTGTGTAAACATTGTAGATATGGATCTTGTAAGAAGAAACACAAAAAAAAAAAAGATAATTACTTTGTAATGTTTTAGTTATCAAGTGTAAATATGTTTTCTACAATGGTTACAATTAATTTATAAGTCCTTCGATAAAATAAAACTTTGCATATTTTAGCATAAACATATCATGCATCAAACCGCACTCATAAGTTTCAAAACCGAGTCTCATATCTTCTTCTCTCTCTGCCTCAGTCAAGGGAAAAGTGGCCCGACGTATTCATTACAAGTCTACTCGTATCTACAACACACGAGCCAACTTAAGGAAAAATGGATCATCTTGAGCAAGAGAACCAGGCACTCCGTGAAGAAGTAACGTCTATGCAAGCTGGCTGCTATGATGACTACTGTGTTGGCCGCTCAGGCTCAAGCTCAGGCATCGGTCCCTCAGCTCACCAACACTTCTTTGGTTCAGCCAACTTCAACTGTGCTAACTAGCACTCCTCAGTCTACTATGCCTGAAGGTTACCCATGGGGCATGCCACTACATGTGTTCAACGAAGGATTTCGTCCTGTGGTTTCTGGAATTCAAGCCTCTATTGCACAACAAGCAGCGTCGGTTTCTCCACCTGTCCTATCATTTCCTCAAGCTACAATGACTTATTCAGCACCCCTTGTCAACACCATTCAGCAGGATCATGGACCTATCTTTCGTACTGAAAGTGTAGAACCATTTGATAGGGTGGATGACCTACAAGATAATTACAATGAGATGCAACGAGAGATGAGGGCTCTCCGTGGAAAAGAATTGTTTGGTCAAAGTGTGCATGAACTCTGCTTGGTTTCCAATGTTGTAATTCCACACAAATTCAAAGTCCCTGACTTCGAGAAGTATAAGGGGAGCACTTGCCCTAGAGCTCATCTGGTGATGTAAGCAAGAAAAATGTCAACTCAGACCGACAATGATAAGCTACTCATCCACTATTTTCAGGACAGTTTGACTGGTGCCGCAAGGTGGTACATGGACCTTGATAGTACTGATATCCGTACTTTCAATGATCTGGCAAGTGCTTTTATTCGACAATACAACTACAATTCTTACTTGGCCCCAGATAGGGATGAACTTCGGGCTTTGACTCAAAGAGAAAAAGAGTCTTTCAAAGAGTATGCACAACGGTGGAGAGAACTTGCTGCACAGGTCCGTCCACCTTTGGAAGAAAAAGAGTTGTGCAAGTTGTTTCTTAATACTCTCAGTCCATTTTATTACAAGAAGATGGTCGCCAGCGCGCCAAACAATTTTACCGAGATGGTAGCAATGGGAATGCGTCTCGAGGAAGGAGTTCAGGAAGGACGTTTGGTGAATGGGAATGCCCCGGCTAACAATGCAAAGAAGTTTGACAATAATTTTCTGAAAAAGAAAGAGCCAGAGGTTGGCATGGTAACCCACAGAGGACCCCGATCAAGATATCCAATTTACCCACATGTTGCTGCTATTTCACCCATTCCTCAACAACCCTTCAACCAGCCAAATCGGCCTCAAAGAACCCAATCCTTTGACCCCATACCAATGAAATATGCAGACTTGCTTCATGCTCTACTTGCAAAGAACCTTGTCCAAACCAAACCACCTCCTCCTGTACCAGAAAGACTTCCTGCTTGGTACCGTACCAACCTCACATGTGCTTTCCACCAAGCAGCACCAGGACATGATGTTGAACACTGCTACGCCCTTAAAAAAGAGGTTCAGAATTTGGTCCATGCCAACCTTTTAACTTTTAAAGATTCAAACTCAGATGTCCAGGTTAACCCTTTGCCAACCATGGGTCATCTATCTACTTGATTCAAGATTATCAGGAAGTTTGTCCCTAGGATCACTATGCCTTTTATTTTCAAATTGTAATTTCTTTCTTGCCAAGCGTTTGTTTGCTTTTAAAATTGCACCTTTTAATTAATGTTTCTAAAATAGTAAGCATGCATTTTTTGGAATCCATTCATTCGTATTCACTCTTTTCTTGTGCCATCACAAATGGCAATGCTTTTTCATTTTACTTTTCATGTTAACAAATTTGAGGGGAGAATGATGTAAACTAAATGATTAAATTTGCTGATATATGCTTTCATTAGTAAAGACCCGGTTGATGATGTAAGGCATTGTTTCATTTCCCAAACACTGGAGATATAAGGAGATAATCCATAGTTAACCCCTTTGAGCCATAAGTTGGTGTTCTTTCTGCTATAAAAAAACCCTTAATCTTAACCCGGGGCAGGGTAGTCTTTCAGTTAATTCAATGATACATCCCAATACAAGAGGATCAATGCATCTAAAATGGAGAAGCTCATGAGAAAAAAAAACTCATAAATACCTATGGCAGTCACAATTCTCATACATCAAAAAGCCCACTAAGTAAAAAAACTTAGGCAAATTTTAGGGCATCCCGATGGACCACAAAATCCAAAAGAATCGGTTCATCCAAAAAAAAAAAACAAAAAAATTGAAAACAAACTTGTAAATGAAAAGAAGTGACTGCCACTTCGAGAATCTCATCAAAGCTTCGATCGGAGCGTCAACCTCAAACATCATTGTCAAAATTCTCTTGTCAACTAAGGCGTCAGCCGAATTAATTGAATATAGGAATGAAGGACATCAAAGAAGAATGGGTGGGTTAAAACAAAACTTTGAGCCTAATAATCTCTTTTTTTCCAAAACCATGAACCAGGCCATGTTGTAACCCTCAAAAGACCTAATTGAAGCTAGGTCCACTATGAAAGCATAATCAGCAAAATCATTATTAAAAAAAAAAACTGACTCCACCTGTTTGTTGAGTAACTGTCTTTTACACACACGACATATGATTCCAAAACTTGCATGTGCATTGCATCAGAAACACTTTTCAAAAGAAGACAATTTTGTTTGCAAATCTATATTTGGCATTAAGGAAATTCGAGCAAGTGGTCTAATCGAGGGCGAACCAACTAAAAACGTTCCTAGTTTGGGACAGGTTACCTCAGGATCCTGCCAATCAGGGGCAAATTCTTACATCCACGGGCATACCCTGCAAGGATTCAAAGTCAAGGACTCACTCAGTTGAGGCACCTTAGCTGTCAGAGTACCTCCGATTTGAAGCACCCTAAACAGTGGGATTTAAAGTTGTTAATCAGAACTTTTTCATGTCTTTTGAGCATAAACTATCAACATATTCTCGCTCAATTCATGAGTCATAGAAGCATGCAACAATGTCCGTCCCGAGAACGGATAGATTCTACAGGACAAACACAGTCATTGCTACAAAAAAAAAAGAAAAAGCTCGCTAAGTCGAAAACCTGAAAAGGCGGCTTAGGCAAAAAAGAGCGTCCCGGTGGATTGAAAACCCGAAAGGGCGATCCAAGCAAAAATTAGGGGCAAAAAAAAAAAATCCCCGGTGGATCGAAAACCCGAAAGGGCGATCCAGGTAAAATTTAGGGATTCAAAAAAAGCAAAAAGCAAAATATGACTGCCGAAGCGCACCCATGAGAAAACACTCTAGTACGGTTTGCAAATGGCGACTTTTGCTAGACTTCTGATTAATGGGCTTTATCCCCAAGAAATGCTTATTTCACCATCAGCCGATACTTTGTGTCAGGCCTTGCCCCGATGTTGGCTTAATTCATCTACAATGATGTTATCCCCAATGAAGACTGCCGAGTGGTTGTACTGTTATGTCAGTCCACTTCCCATCTTACCGGACCAACATTGTCTCATCCAGTTATTATACAGTACATTGTCATACAAATACAAGTTTCATACATACATGCATACAAGCATTCATACATACATACAACATGCTAACAAAATCATTCATACATGATTGCATTGACGATCTTGTGTGTTGTTTCAGTTATTTCATAAAAGAGTCATCCCCATTGTATCTGGGCCAAAGATGTCATCTTCAAACATGTCCCAAGTGGCAGGCTTTGCAAACAGCCAAATTGCAAACTTTACATTTAATTTCCCCAAAAAGTCATACCAGTGTATCTGGTCAAGACAAATGTCTTTTTTTTGTGCGTCCTTGCTCTCTTACATTGACAGCGGACAATGTCTTTATTTCCTGTGTCCTTGCTCTCTTACATTGACAGCGGACAATGTCTTTATTTTTTGTCTTGCTCTCCTACATTGACAGCGGACAATACATTTTCTTGTTGCGTCTTGCTCTCCCACATTGACAGCGGACAATGCCTTTTCTTGTTGTGTCTTGCTCTCCCACATTGACAGCAGACAATACATTTTCTTTATGTGTCCTGCTCTCCTACATTGACAGCAGACAATATCTTCATTTCATGTCATGCTCTCCTACATTAACAGCAGACAATGTCTTTATTTCCCGTCTTGCTCTCCTACATTGATAGCATACAATATATTTTCCTGTGGTGTCTTTGCTCTCTTACATTGATAGCGGACAATGCCTTTTCTTGTTGTGTCTTGCTCTCCCACATTGACAGCAGACAATACATTTTCTTTATGTGTCCTGCTATCCTACATTGACAGCAGACAATATCTTCATTTCATGTCATGCTCTCCTACATTGACAGCAGACAATGCCTTTATTTCCTGTCCTGCTCTCCTACATTGACAGCAGACAATGTCTTTATTTCTTGTCTTGCTCTCGTACATTGACAGCAGACAATGTCTTTATTTCATGTCCTGCTCTCTTACATTGACAGCGGACATTCTCTTTTATTCAAGTCCTTGCTCTCTTACATTGACAACGGACAATGCCTTTATTTCATGTCATGCTCTCCCACATTGACAGCAGACAATATTTTTCTTTATGTATCCTGCTCTCCTACATTGACAGCTGACAATGTCTTTTTCTTCATGTGTCCTTGCTCTCTTACATTGACAGCGGACAATGTCTTTATCATTTGTCTTGCTCTCTTACATTGACAGCAGACAATGTCTTTATTTCCTGTCTTGCTCTCTTACATTGACAGCGGACAATATCTTAATCATTTGTCTTGCTCTCTTACATTGACAGCGGACAATGTCTTTATTTCCTGTCTTGCTCTCCTACAGTGAGAGCAGACGATGTCTTTTCTTCATTTGTCTTGCTCTCTTACATTGACAGCGGACAATATCTTAATCATTTGTCTTGCTCTCTTACATTGACAGCGAACAATGTCTTTATTTTCTGTCTTGCTTTCCTACAGTGACAGCAGACGATGTCTTTTCTTCACGTGTCATTGCTCTCTTACATTGACAGCGGACAATATTACCCCATTTATACTTTGGCCTTACTCTCTCACATTGACAGTAGTCAACGTCTCTTCTTTCCATGTTTTACAGTCAGTCAAGTTACCTTACACTAATGGTAGATAATGACTGTCAATTTATTCCTCAGTGTTAGTAGTTTACCTCTTGCATTCACATTTGCATCATAAACATCCTTGACATCTTAGGTCCAAAATTGTGTATTCTATATTTAAGTCTCTTCATCCCGTCAAGACTAAAATTTCATTTTCATCTCTCCGGATAAAGAAACTTAAATAGGGGCATCTGTCATACCCCAATTTTTGACCTAAGATCCCACTTCATATTCTCATTATTGCATTATATGCATCACTAACAAAAATCCAAAAAAAAAGAATGTCAATTTATTTAAATTTGTTATTATTAGTAAGTTTATTGAAAATCCAAAATATATCAAATTATGTAAGTTTTTATTTTTATTGAAAACAATCCAAAAAAATATGTTGAATATTTATTTTAAGTATAACTACTCTCATTTTATTTTCTTTTATCATCACTGATCCTTAATCCTTATCATTATTACCATCTTTATTTTTGTTTCCATATTTATTATTACTATTATTATTATATATGTGTTTTTTTTGTTTGTTTTTTTTCTTTGTTATAAAATAAAAAAATTAAAAAAAATAACAACACAACAACAGCAAAAGCTGTTGCTCGCCCCCATCCCCACTTTTTTCTTTCTTTTCTTTTTTTTTTGTTTATTATTATTATTATTATTATTATTATTATTATTTATTATTATAACCAAAAATAACAAAAAAAAGATGGGAAAAGAAAAAGGGAGTCAGTAACAACAGAACATGGAACACGCTTCATCATTCACTTTCTGCAACTTTTCTTCAACCTTTCATCAAAAGCTTCAATCTTTCTCTAAATTCACACTCAATCAGAAAAACAAACCCAATTTTTCTTCCCAAACCAAACTTGAATCATCACACAAAAATCATCCATTGGTCCAAGTACTCCGCAATTTTCTCTATAAATTGGAACCAAGAATCAGAAGCAAGGGGGACAACACAAACACAATTCTAAAATATCACAGAGAAAAATTTTCAACAAAAAAAAAAATTCTCAAAACCTTATTTTTTTTTTCTTTTCAAATACCATAAACACACTCACAACACACACAAATCTGAAACTCCAAACACACACAAACACCAAAAAATTAAAAAAGAAGAAAGAAAGAAAAAACAAAGTTCCAAACTTTCCATTCCAATCCGGTTGTTTTGGTAAGGCTTTAGGGGTTTTTGAGTGTAGATTTGAATTTAAAAGGTCTTAAAATACTTTTTGGATAAAAAAAGTTTAATTTTTTAGGTGGTTAGAGTCTCCGGTGCGGTGGCGCTGCCGTCCGGCTCCGACGACCGCCGCGCCTGTGTTTATGTGTTTGAGAGTAGAGACAGGACGTCGTTGAGAGAGAAAGGTAAGAGAAGAAAGAGAAAAAAATTTCAAATTGAAAGTGGTTCCGTCATTTACAAACATATAGGTCCGCACGATCCTATGCGCACCACCCTACTATAACCTCATGCACCCTCAGCTTGATGACTGTTGATCGTTCATCACGCAGCCCAGATTTTCCCTAACCTTGATCAGATCTGGCCTGTTTGATCCAAATCACACAGCTGAGATTAACCCTTCCAGTCTGTTACTCCGCGCACCCCCCATTTCTTCGCGCGCCCCCCATCTGATGTTTTTTGTGTGAACTAACTGTTTTTTTGCAGGTTTGGGCTTGGGTGTAGGCCCAAAATTACTAACCACACCCCTTTGTCTTTCTCTTTGCACCCCCTTTTTACTTATTTGCATTTTTTTATTATTTACGTTATTTTATTTAATTATTGTGATTTAGAATGTATTTAGGTACCAATGTAAATATAAATGAGAATCTTGCATCGCATGCATATTTATTTATTCCGCTTTATGTCAAAAAATGAAAAACTCCAAGGAAAAGGGGTCCTTCATCTTGATCTAATATCATTATGAAATCTCTCGCGTTTAGTTTATTTTATCACGCTTAGTTTTTTTTTAGAATAACAAAAAATCACAAAAAACATTCCAATATTCAAAAATCTCATCAAAATACTTTTTATTATTAAACCTTGGATTTCAAACCAAGTGATTCCGTCTTTTTTTTAAAATCAAACTTCAATCAATTTTAATCATATTTAGACTTTTTTTCACAATTTAAAATCAATCAACATCACACTTCATTTTTCTATGCCATTTCGGCCTCTTATTTTTCCTAAAAACTTTTTTTTTAACTTTAAAATCAATCAAACAAACCACTCCGCTTTTTTTTACCCCGAACTACGGGATTTTGATCCTTCACGGGTACGTAGTGCAAAAGACTTTGCATCTTCCCAAATCAAATAAAAAAAAAAACACAAACATTTTCCATTTTCCTTTTTATTCATCGCCTTAACTTTTTCACATTTTTAAACTTTTTATTTACAAGTAAGCAAATAATTTTAGCGCAAAGATAAATAAAAACAAGAGGTTCCTATAGAGTACTATAGACGCTTAGGGTGATAATACCTTCCCTTAACGTAACCAACCCCCAAACCTTTAATCTCAAGAAATAGGGTTTATTCGAACTTTTCCCCTTTTCCTTGGAAAAATAAAAGCTCGGTGGTGAATCATAATTTGTGAGTCAAACTAATCAATAGTTTTGATATCCGAAAATCACCGCGACAATATTTATTTGGGAACTTCTTAAAATACCTCCACACCCAATACTATTGGGTTTGATGTACAAATATAAATGGTGGATGACCAAATCAGAAACCTGATATCAGACGGCCGAACAGTTCGTGAAGGAAGCTCTGATATCATTTGTTGTTAAGTCTTGGGGAGCTCGGGAGAAATATCGATCGGGTCAAATGCTCCAAACTCACAAGAGAGAAAGACGCCATATTCCAAGTGGTTGCTCTCAGTAGAAGAAGCAAGATTGTTACCCAAACCGTGGAAAACTTGAGTGTAACAGCCCGGCGACCAGCCACACAGATGCTGAAGCCCCGCTGCTCGTTACCAGCTTAATCACTACCCCCCTTGTAGTGTTTTTGCCTCCGTAGTGATTCGAACCATGCACCCTGGGGATAAATACATGTTCAATGCAATCACTACTACCAATTGAGCTACTAGCTCAATTGGTAGTAGTGATTGCATTGAACATGTATTTATCCCCAGGGTGCATGGTTCGAATCACTACGGAGGCAAAAACACTACAAGGGGGTAGTGATTAAGCTGGTAACGAGCAGCGGGGCTTCAGCATCTGTGTGGCTGGTCGCCGGGCTGTTACATTAAAATTTGAACATGTATTTATCCCCAGGGTGCATGGTTCGAATCCCACGGGAGGCAAAAACACTACAAGGGGGGTAGTGATTAAGCTGGTAACGAGCAGCGGAGCTTCAGCATCTGTGTGGCTGGTCGCCGGGCTGTTACATTAATAGGCGCCTTTTAATGTAATAGCCCGGCGACCAGCCACACAGATGCTGAAGTCCCGCTGCTCGTTACCAGCTTAATCACTACCCCCCTTGTAGTGTTTTTGCCTCCGTAGTGATTCGAACCATGCACCCTGGGGATAAATACATGTTCAATGCAATCACTACTACCAATTAGCTCAATTGGTAGTAGTGATTGCATTGAACATGTATTTATCCCCAGGGTGCATGGTTCGAATCACTACGGAGGCAAAAACACTACAAGGGGGGTAGTGATTAAGCTGGTAACGAGCAGCGGGACTTCAGCATCTGTGTGGCTGGTCGCCGGGCTGTTACATTGAGCTTCAGGTGTTTTTCGTATATATAATATTATATTTACAATTTTTTTAAAACAATGCTAATAAATTTATTTTGATAAACATAAACAAAAAGATGAACATTCGGGTATACATCTTATATGGATATGTACCGGTACATTTTTTGGTGGATGATAGTGATTGATCCATAAATAGTATTTAATATAGAAAAATTACTAAATACTATTTTTAAACCAATCAGAATCACTCACCTCAACAAATGTACCGGTACACATCCACATAATATGTGTACCAAAATTTCACCAAACAAAAAAAAAAGGACATGTCCCCCAATTTAGTTAAAAATAGTATTGTCAACGGTAGTAAGAATTTCTAATAATTTTAAGGGTAAATAGGTCTTTACCCCCTGCAAAGTAGGCGAGTTTTGTTTTACCCCCTGGAAAAAAAACTTTAAGATTCCCACCTTGGGTGCACTTTTTAAATCGGTTATTTTATTTCATCGATTTAAAAAGTGCTGCTTTTTAAAATCGGTTTTTTCTGTTTAACCGATTTAAAAAGTGCACTCAAGGGGAGGGGGAGGGGGAAATATTTTGCAAGGGAGAAATCTTAAAGGAATTTTTTGCAGGGAGGTAAAACAAAACTCGCCTACTTTGCAGGGTGTAAAGACCTATTTACTCTAAACATTAGTCATTAGTCCACTGTAGCACTAGTCAATTAAAATAGTGTGTCAATATAACTTTTACTTGCAATTATATGTAGCGTATTATTTTAAGATATGTAATTTAATTTTTTGACTACTTAAATTTTTTTATACTATAATTTTTCATAATGAATTACGTATTATAATAAAAAATTTATTAGTCAAATATCACATTATGTTTTAACCATTTTAACCAATATTAATTTATAATAACGTTGGTCAATTTATGTACCAAAAAATAGATGACTCTTTTTAATGCATATTCAACTAAAATATATATTTACTTATTTTAAATAATTTTTACAAATTCGGTGCATACAAAATAGATAATCTTTTAATGTCAAATATTTCATTTCACAATATTTCTAACAATGTTGATTAAAAAAAAAATATTTCTAACAATGTTAAAAGAATTAAAATATGCATTATGGGGGGAATAGTAAAATTTGAATACCTTCTTTGCCGTTTTCATTATTTTCATTCTCTTATATATATAATCACTTTTTGTCTTGTGTTCTCAAACTGAGGGAAAATAAAAACCCCATCTCAACATAGCCTTGTGTTCTCACCAATAGCTTCTGAAGGTGGCAAATGTTATTATTTTTTCCTTCTCATTTTATATTTGTTTCTTTGGATTAATTAAAAACAAATTAATATAAATTATATAATACTTATATCACTCTATATTTTGATTTTGTTAGAATGTAATTTTTCACTTCTGAATTTTTTGTGTTTTTTTCCATGATTTTTTAGTAACTTCTCTAATAGTGTAAATATTTTATGGCTTTTACAACTCTAGAGAATGAGTGGATCTTCAAGTGCAAACATAAAATCTACCGATGATATATTGGCGTATCTGAATGAAATTAATGATGCATTTAAAGACGAGGTGCAAAAGTTTGATGATTTTATAGGGGTTATGAGTGATTTCAAGGAAAAAAGGTTAGATTTATTAATTTATTATTTATTATATTGTTAGAAAATTATTTGAATTTTTTAATTGTAACTAACTTGTTTCTTTCCTTGCTATATATATTTTGTAGAATTGATGTTGAAGGTGTTGTATCAAGAGTGAAGGAATTGTTTAAGGAGCATGAAGAATTGTTATTGAAATTTAATGACTATGTACCGGAAAAATATAAGGTGGCAAATGTAATTATTTTTTCTTTCTCATTTTCTATTGTTTCTTTGGATCAATTAAAAACAAATTAATATAATACTTATATCACTCTAAATTTTGATTTTGTTAGAATGTAATTTTTAACTTCAGATTTTTTTGTATTTTTTTATCCATGATTTTTAGTAACTTCTCTAATAGTGTAAATATTTTATGGCATTTACAACTCTAGAGAATGAGTGGATCTTCAAGTGCAAACATAAAATCTACCGATGATATATTGGCATATCTGAATGAAATTAATGATGCATTTAAAGACGAGGTGCAAAAGTTTGATGATTTTAGAGGGGTTATGAGAGATTTCAAGGAAAAAAGGTTTGATTTATTTATTATATTGATAGAAAATTGTTTGAATTTTTTATTTGTAACCAACTTGTTTCTTTCCGTGTGATATATTATGTAGAATTGATGTTGAAGGTGTTGTATCAAGAGTGAAGGAGTTGTTTAAAGAGCATGAAGAATTGTTATTGAAATTTAATGACTATTTACCGGAAGAATATAAAGTCTCACTTGAATGAAAGAAGCCAAAGAATATATATGCTATTAATTATAGTTTTTCAGATTTAATAACTATTTTGAGGGATTTACTGATTTTCTTCAACGATGATGCAACTGTGGAAACCTAAAGTTTGGTTGTGAAGAAAATATAGTATATTATTTAGATCAAATTTTAATCTTTGTAATCGTTTCAAGCTTTAATCTTTGTGAAATTTTATAAGCAATCGTTTCAAGCTTATTTTATTAAATTTGTCATTAAGATATTGTGAGTAAGAATGATGGTGGTTTTTGTAAGACCCAAGATTTTACTGTGCGGTTTTCCTAAGGAACTTTAGCGTCGGCTGAGTTTTAGGGTTTTTAGTAGAAGCGGTTTTGTGAGTATCGTCGCATTAATGAGATTTTTGCTGAAACGGAGCCTGTTTTGTGCTCGTGCGCTGGAAAGGCACAGACTTTCGGGTCGTGATCCTCTTTTAAGTATGAGGAGATTTCTGTGGTTTTAGAATAACGAGTTTTGGATTATTCTTGTTTTTGGAAAAACGAGTAAGATTTTACCCGCTGTTGTGAAATTTTACTGGTTCTGAATTCAGTAGGATTTCGGTTGGAAGTTTTATATATCTGCGCGAGTTAGGTTATGTTCTGAGATTAATTTTCTAAGGTATGGAAGAAAAATTACAGTCGCGGAAAAAGATTCGGCGATAAGTTTTGGAAATGTTTAACGATAGACGTTCTATCCGTAGGTTTTCTGTTTTTGTGAGTTTCGTTCGTCGCGATGCGCGAGAACTGAACGTGCGTTTGTTGTAAGATGTTGTGGAAAATATCTTGTGAGGATAGACTTGGATTGATCCAATGGCTAGGATGTGATCTTAGAACTTTATCCTATTTGATCCAATGGCCCTCATGTAGCAAGACCATGACTTAAGGGGAGACTTTTGATCATTTAGTGGACTTAAGAGAAATCACAAAACTCTCATCATTCCTCTCTTTGGCCGTGAGCTTCATTTTCCATTTCCTTCCATGAGAAGATTTTCAATTCTTCACCAAAAGCTTGGGTTTTTGGCTTGTTGGATCATAGAGATTGAAAGGAATTCATCTCCACTTGAGGTAGTAAACCTTCTCCTTTCTTTGTTGGTTTAAAACATCTTATGTTAGGGTTTTATGTTTATGATTCTTGAGAGAAATTTGTGAGAGGTTGCTCATAAATTGTTCTTGTTTCATGAAAGTTGTTCATGAGGTTTAGAGAAGCATGTGTAGGCTTTGTTATTTCAATTTTCCATGAGTTTGTGAGAATCTCATGAGAAAAGTTAGGGTTTTGAAAGTTTAGTGTATTGATCAATTACATGTGGTTAAGTCGTAAGGTTTTGAAAAGAAAAGTTGTCTTTGAACCTTTGGGCAAAAGGGAAATGCGTTGTATGGTTTTCTTTTAGAAAATCCAATGAAAAATATTTTGGAGTTTACGAAAATATTTACTATGTGTTTTGTGTGGTATTTTGGGGTCCAAGTGGTTTAAAACTCTTGTGACATGTGGTGTTGTTTTTCGCCTAGAAAACATGTTTGAAAATGATTTCAAGTCGGTTAAGGCCCGTAATAAAACTTGTGCTTGGGGTTTGGTTTTGATTTTGGAAATGAAAATCAAATAACTTGCACTCGAAGCAACCAACATGCTTTCGGAGATGTGTTGCTTGCTTATGAAAATGGTTTGCTTTTGTGCCTTGAAAAGATGTTGGGAACTAATAGAATCAAACTAGGTTTGGTTGGGGAAAAAGGTGGTGTGAGTTGCTGTCTTTTGCTGTCAAGACAGGTGCAACTCGTCGGGCGAGTGTTTACTCGCCAGGGCGAGTGTCACAGGTCATGACAACACGCCAGGGCGAGTGTCACAGGTCATGACAACACGCCAGGGCGAGCTCCAGAGCGAGCTAGACCTGTCCTCACTGCCTTCACTCGCCACCAACTCGCCAGGGCGAGCTCTGGGAGTTGAAATTTTGGATTATGATCTCTAAACTTGGTTTTTAACTTTCTAATCCCTTTTTATTAATTTATGGAAGTGGCGGGGATTGGAAACGAGTTTTTCGGGTACTCGGAAAGTGCGTAACTTGTAACACAAGAAAACGGCCATTTTGCATTTCAAATTATTTAAGACTTTTGACAATTGTTTTGGGTCCTAAAAATAGTACAGATAACTCATGGTGGTTGGTCAATACGGTAGTTTTTGGTATGGTATCCGAAAGAGGGATTTTTCCTTAGGAACCTTTAGGTTTTTGGGATTTTTGGTTTAGTTTCAATACTATTGGTTGGAGAACAATGTATTGATAGTACGCTGCTTGTTTTAGGAAGCGCGTTGTGTTGTTTGGACGAGTTTTGGTAGACGGAAGCTTGTCGAGGTAAGGGCTCCACTTTATTTCCGTCTTTTCAACTGGTTATGACATGCTTGGATTTCTGCTGTAATGCTTTGCTGTGTGTTTGGCATGTCTGGTTGATGTATTCTCGTGATGAGAACGTGTTTAAAATACTGCGCTGTTTACATATGATTATGAGAATATATGTATGAACAGGTTGTTGGAATACATATGATTGGATATGTATGTAATTGTTGCATGAGCATGGATGGAACGTGTATGTCAGTTGGGACTACACGGGCGGATGTGTCTGTGTGACTCCGCCGGGGCTGTTTCTGTGTGACTGCCCTATGTATATGCGTTTCTTAGTTGGCGATAGCATCTGTGTGGCTATGTTCGCCTGGTGTTAGCATCTGTGTGGCTACACTTTTGAGGGGGTGACAACATCTGTGTGGCTGACAGCATCTGTGTGGCTGGTAGCATCTGTGTGGCTATTTTCACCTGGTGATAGCGTCTGTGTGGCATCACCTGATCCTTGTGGCTTTTTTGAGTGGGTGACAGCATCTGTGTGGCTGACAGCATCTGTGTGGCTGGTAGCATCTGTGTGGCTATTTTCACCTGGTGATAGCGTCTGTGTGGCATCACCTGCCCTTGTGGCTTTAGTGGGTTGGACCTACGATTCCGGAACTCATGCATTGTGGTAGCTAGGGTTAATACCACGCATTGTAGAGGTTGCATTATAGGCTATGTGTGCATTGCTTATATAAACCCGTTGGTGGGAATTGCTTTGGTGGTTAAGAGCTTTCTCTTGTGTTTGTGAAATTATTGTTATGTGTACAATCTTTCGCACCGGTTATATATATACATACTATATATTTTGTGGCGACCCTTTCTTTCATTTGCGGGCTCATCCCAACCAGATGATGGGTTAGGTCGTGGTGACGACGGTGGCTGTTCCAGTCCCCAGTGAGTGGTTGGAGCTTTGGCTTAGTTAGACTATGCGCCGGTGTGGGTTGTACACCGTGCTTTTTGGGTTTAGGCATAGGATTCTAACTTGTTGTGTTGTAAGTATTTGAATACTTAGACTTGGATTGTAATTATTCAGGAATACACTTTGCTTGACGAAGCACCTTATGGTAATGAGTTCTTTTGTATATTTGAATGCCGGCTCATTTAAAATCTTTTATGCGTAACTCTGATGTGTACAAAAAAATAAAAAATTAATGCCTTTCTGGCCTTTGAAAAACGGGTTGTTACAATTGGTATCAGAGCACGGCTTTAAATCTTCAAAGGGAAAGTGTATACGTGAGTCGTTAGTCCAGAGTCAGTTAGAACCTAGCTAGAGTTGTGTTAGTTCTAGCGGTTGTTTTTGTTGTGCTGTGGGTTATGTGGTTGGTTGTTTTGAGTCTAGCATGGGATATGCTTAGACACTTGTTTGTGTCTTACCGAAGTAATGCAGGGAGTGAGGCTTCAGTAAGTGGAATTGTGAAACCCCCAAGCCTTGGTCGAATTTAGTCGACAAGTGTCTCTAAATTCCTTAGATGCGGCAGTCCGAAGATGACGGACTTGAGCGAACAAGAACTACAAGTGATTCTTGAAAGTAATATAATGGATGGGAAGTGGCGTTAGATGTTGCCACTCAGAGGTGCTGGTTATGGACGAGTGAACGTCAATTGATAAAGAATTTTAAGTAAGGACCAGATTGGGACGACCTTCTGAAGATGATATTGGATGTCCGTCTGGTGAGTTCAGACGAGACTTGATGAAGTCGTTCAGTTGTCAAGAGGATGCAACCACTGTAGATATGGTGGAGCATGCAGAGATGTCAGTTGGATTTAATTACAATGATGGATAATAATTGAGGCAACTTGAATTGGAATTAAAGGACGTTGTACGTCCAGAGTGAGGAAACCTGGTGGTGTTATACGGCATTTATGCGAACGATGTGTACCATAAGTGGTTTATTCGTATTGGAGAATACTATAGCTTTAGATGGTTATGAAGATTTGAGATTGGTCGAACGGAGAAGGGTATGCTTGTGGTGATTCAAAATTATGTGGAATGAGAGAGTATTTGGATTGTGTGCGGCGAATTAAAGATGTTGTTTTGATTTAACAAGTTATTGGTCACGGTGGTTTGGGAACCAACTCTAGACAGTTGTTGAACTAGAAAGTTGCAAAGTAGTAGATTGATGATACAGGCCTGATTGGAGTTTTGTAGAGGTTATGACATCGATGAGTTAGTCGTAAAGGGAGGTTAGTCATGGAAAGAATGTGTTAACAATAAGTGTGGCTAGTGGTGTTTCTAGCCGAACTCGTAGAGAAAATGTTCCATTGTTTGGTTGTCTTTCACTTGATGATTCATCTTCAAAGAGGAGAAAGAGTGATGGAGATGAAATGGTTTGTGGATCTGTTTCTGGGTCTAGAGAAAATGAGGATTTAGAGAGAAGCCCATGAAGATGTGGCTTATGTCAATTGAAGATTGGCGAAGGGATTTGTCTCACACCTAATTTGGAAATAAGAAGGATAAGAGATTGTCTAATGGCAAGTTGATGGAAGCTTGTAGAGCTTTGGTTCATTGTAGTGGTTACAATGAAGAGAGACGTGGTATGATGGAAATCGGTAGTGAGTAAGTATAAGGGATTCGGATGTTGTCAACAAGGATGGTTAGACAATAGTAATGTGAGGAATGCCCTGAGTGTTATTTTGAAGGTAGGTACCTCGACGAGAGTGGTGATGTTCGGAGTGTTTAGGAATGGTCAGGGTGACCAACTCTTTTGAGTAAGAGAGGATGTTATTGTAAGAGAAAAAGGAATTCAGGAGAGTTCAGGAATAGAATGGAAATACGATGTGAAGAGGATGTGCGCCGACGATGGCCGTCGACGAGGACAAACGTTTGTTTAAGGCACGCGAGATTCGTCTAAATGCCATTTTGGAAGTAATGTTAACGTATAAGGAACCGATTCTGGGGAATGGGAGATTTGGATAAGGGAGTCCAAGAGAAGTAGATGGTTCAGTTTGGCAAGTGCCAAGACTATGAGGAGTGTAATCACCAACCGGGGGTTGGGGTGGTATTATTTAAGTCGTGATTGGAAAGAGATTCGTATGTGAGTAGACGGTTCGGCGTATTCACTAAGTTGCGGACTTATGGATATTGGTAGAGTGGAAAATTCTTCTATAGAGAAGACAACTTGCTCGGAATGTAATGGTTGGGGTGGTACTTGCCGTAGTGGCACTGTACTACTAGTGGATGATACTCCACGGGTGCTTCAAGAAAGGAAGTATGATAGCTTAAGCTACGTGTCTTGAGCGTTGTGTCTTGCGATTTCGACGTGTAATCGTAAGAGATCGAGGGAAACATTAAGAAAAACCTCGAAGGATTTGTGGAACCCTTGTGACTCGGAGGACATTGAGCATAAGAGGAATGAAGCATCGTTTAAGTTGGGTAAAGATGGTCTAAACCACCATCATGATTGTCGACTATTTATTGACAAATTGAGGAACTGATCATCCTTAATCTCTTGTTGATAATAGACGGAGTCGTGTTGACTGGAAATGACTAGTTTGCCGGCTTTGCTGGTGCGCCGAAAGTTTCGGTGTTTCTTTTTGGAGGGTAGCCGGTAACTGCTTCGCGTGAACCTAGTGGAATTAGCAATGTCGCGGAGGCGAAAGAGGTGACTTTGGAAATTTTTGTTTGTGGGCACGAAGATCTTTGGGAACTAGAGGTTGTGAACCTCTGTTGTGAGGTAAATTTTTGAGTGGTGAACTCGTTGAGAGTTGCGGTTGGTGCACGGTTGTGCCAGCGTGTTGGTGAGAGTATCTGTGTGACTTCACCTGGTGTTAGCATCTGTGTGGCTACACCTAATCCTGAGGGATTTTGTTGTGTTGGTGATGGTAATAATTAGTTGAGTTGTTACTCTTACCTTTAGTTTCGAGGACGAAACTTCTTTTTGGAGGGTAGTAATGTAAGACCCAAGATTTTACTGTGCGGTTTTCCTAAGGAACTTTAGCGTTGGCAAAGTTTTAGGGTTTTTAGTAGAAGCGGTTTTGTGAGTATCGTCGCATTAATGAGATTTTTGCTGAAACAGAGCCTGTTTTGTGCTCGTGCGCTGGAAAGGCACAGACTTTCGGGTCGTGATCCTCTTTTAAGTATGAGGAGATTTCTGTGGTTTTAGAATAACGAGTTTTGGATTATTCTTGTTTTTGGAAAAACGAGTAAGATTTTACCCGCTGTTGTGAAATTTTACTGGTTCTGAATTCAGTAGGATTTCGGTTGGAAGTTTTATATATCTGCGCGAGTTAGGTTATGTTCTGAGATTAATTTTCTAAGGTATGGAAGAAAAAGTACAGTCGCGGAAAAAGATTCGGCGATAAGTTTTGGAAATGTTTAACGATAGACGTTCTATCCGTAGGTTTTCTGTTTTTGTGAGTTTCGTTCGTCGCGATGCGCGAGAACTGAACGTGCGTTTGTTGTAAGATGTTGTGGAAAATATCTTGTGAGGATAGACTTGGATTGATCCAATGGCTAGGATGTGATCTTAGAACTTTATCCTATTTGATCCAATGGCCCTCATGTAGCAAGACCATGACTTAAGGGGAGACTTTTGATCATTTAGTGGACTTAAGAAAAATCACAAAACTCTCATCATTCCTCTCTTTGGCCGTGAGCTTCATTTTCCATTTCCTTCCATGAGAAGATTTTCAATTCTTCACCAAAAGCTTGGATTTTTGGCTTGTTGGATCATAGAGATTGAAAGGAATTCATCTCCACTTGAGGTATTAAACCTTCTCCTTTCTTTGTTGGTTTAAAACATCTTATGTTAGGGTTTTATGTTTATGATTCTTGAGAGAAATTTGTGAGAGGTTGCTCATAAATTGTTCTTGTTTCATGAAAGTTGTTCATGAGGTTTAGAGAAGCATGTGTAGGCTTTGTTATTTCAATTTTCCATGAGTTTGTGAGAATCTCATGAGAAAAGTTAGGGTTTTGAAAGTTTAGTGTATTGATCAATTACATGTGGTTAAGTTGTAAGGTTTTGAAAAGAAAAGTTGTCTTTGAACCTTTGGGCAAAAGGGAAATGCGTTGTATGGTTTTGTTTTAGAAAATCCAATGAAAAATATTTTGGAGTTTACGAAAATATTTACTAAGTGTTTTGTGTGTTATTTTGGGGTCCAAGTGGTTTAAAACTCTTGTGACATGTGGTGTTGTTTTTCGCCTAGAAAACATGTTTGAAAATGATTTCAAGTCGGTTAAGGCCCGTAATAAAACTTGTGCTTGGGGTTTGGTTTTGATTTTGGAAATGAAAATCAAATAACTTGCACTCGAAGCAACCAACAAGCTTTCGGAGATGTGTTGCTTGCTTATGAAAATGGTTTGCTTTTGTGCCTTGAAAAGATGTTGGGAACTAATAGAATCAAACTAGGTTTGGTTGGGGAAAAAGGTGGTGTGAGTTGCTGTCTTTTGTTGTCATGACAGGTGCAACTCGTCGGGCGAGTGTTTACTCGCCAGGGCGAGTGTCACAGGTCATGACAACACGCCAGGGCGAGCTCCAGAGCGAGCTAGACCTGTCCTCACTGCCTTCACTCGCCACCAACTCGCCAGGGCGAGCTCTGGGAGTTGAAATTTTGGATTCTGATCTCTAAACTTGGTTTTTAACTTTCTAATCCCTTTTTATTAATTTATGGAAGTGGCGGGGATTAGAAAACGAGTTTTTCGGGTACTCGGAAAGTGCGTAACTTGTAACGCAAGAAAACGGCCATTTTGCATTTCAAATTATTTAAGACTTTTGACAATTGTTTTGGGTCCTAAAAATAGTACAGATAACTCATGGTGGTTGGTCAATACGGTAGTTTTTGGTATGGTATCCGAAAGAGGGATTTTTCCTTAGGAACCTTTAGGTTTTTGGGGTTTTTGGTTTAGTTTCAATACTATTGGTTGGAGAACAATGTATTGATAGTACGCTGCTTGTTTTAGGAAGCGCGTTGTGTTGTTTGGACGAGTTTTGGTAGACGGAAGCTTGCCGAGGTAAGGGCTCCACTTTATTTCCGTCTTTTCAACTGGTTATGACATGCTTGGATTTCTGCTGTAATGCTTTGCTGTGTGTTTGGCATGTCTGGTTGATGTATTCTCGTGATGAGAACGTGTTTAAAATACTGCGCTGTTTACATATGATTATGAGAATATATGTATGAACAGGTTGTTGGAATACATATGATTGGATATGTATGTAATTGTTGCATGAGCATGGATGGAACGTGTATGTCAGTTGGGACTACACGGGCGGATGTGTCTGTGTGACTCCGCCGGGGCTGTGTCTGTGTGACTGCCCTATGTATATGCGTTTCTTAGTTGGCGATAGCATCTGTGTGGCTATGTTCGCCTGGTGTTAGCATCTGTGTGGCTACACTTTTGAGGGGGTGACAGCATCTGTGTGGCTGACAGCATCTGTGTGGCTGGTAGCATCTGTGTGGCTATTTTCACCTGGTGATAGCGTCTGTGTGGCATCACCTGATCCTTGTGGCTTTTATGAGTGGGTGACAACATCTGTGTGGCTGACAGCATCTGTGTGGCTGGTAGCATCTGTGTGGCTATTTTCACCTGGTGATAGCGTCTGTGTGGCATCACCTGCCCTTGTGGCTTTAGTGGGTTGGACCTACGATTCCGGAACTCATGCATTGTGGTAGCTAGGGTTAGTACCATGCATTGTAGAGGTTGCATTATAGGCTATGTGTGCATTGCTTATATAAACCCGTTGGTGGGAATTGCTTTGGTGGTTAAGAGCTTTCTCTTGTGTTTGTGAAATTATTGTTATGTGTACAATCTTTCGCACCGGTTATATATATACATACTATATATTTTGTGGTGACCCTTTCTTTCATTTGCGGGCTCATCCCACCCAGATGATGGGTTAGGTCGTGGTGACGACAGTGGCTGTTCCAGGCCCCAGTGAGTGGTTGGAGCTTTGGCTTAGTTAGACTATGCGCCGGTGTGGGTTGTACACCGTGCTTTTTGGGTTTAGGCATAGGATTCTAACTTGTTGTGTTGTAAGTATTTGAATACTTAGACTTGGATTGTAATTATTCAGGAATACACTTTGCTTGACGAAGCACCTTATGGTAATGAGTTCTTTTGTATATTTGAATGCCGGCTCATTTAAAATCTTTTATGCGTAACTCTGATGTGTACAAAAAAAAAAAATTAATGCCTTTCTGGCCTTTGAAAAACGGGTTGTTACAGTTTTTATGAGCTTTAAGTAGAGAGATATTGATTGACGAAATTATTATTTTGACGACATAAAATAAATTTCATTAGAGGTTTGTGGCATATCTATTATATGTAATAGGC
Source organism: Trifolium repens (assembly GCA_030408175.1). Lineage (NCBI taxonomy): Eukaryota > Viridiplantae > Streptophyta > Magnoliopsida > Fabales > Fabaceae > Trifolium > Trifolium repens. The sequence goes on along the minus strand of CP125845.1, from coordinate 29,373,675 downwards.
GAGGACGATTCCATTTTTCTTTCTTGCCACGTGGCACACTTACAGCAACCCTGCTCTCACAGCAATTTAGCATTAAATGCCATAATGTATTTTTTATTATAATGTATCTTTATATTATACAATTGAGCCTTATTTTATATGTTTCAATTAATGTGCATGTACACATGTCTTTCATCACAAAACCTCATATTATAGTGCATTTAATTCGCCTAACTAAAAAGGAAACAATTCAAATTTTCATATTCAAATTAAATTCCTATTATTATTTTAAATTAAATTAATTCAAACAAATTATTATTTTTGTATTTAAATTACTATTATTATTTTAAATTCAATTAATATAAAAAAATTAGTTTGGTAAAATAGCTTATTTTAATGAAAAAAATTATTTTGATTCATGATTTGAAATAGTAAAAAAAAAACATTATCTTTTTAATAAATTAAAATAGCTTATTTTAATGAATGAATTTTTTTTCAAATTGTTGAAATAGAAGCATTATTAAATATTAACAATTGTTATTTTATTGAAATTAAGAAATAATAAAGAAAAGAATTATGAATATATTCTAAAAATTATAACCAGATTATATATATTTTAAAAATAATATATTTGTAAAAAAAATTATTGAGCATTTTTTGACAGAATTTTCAGTAATTATTTTAAAACTTATAAATTGCTCAAACTATATTTTGTTACTGCATTATTGAGCATTTAATTGATTCGAATCAAATTGATTGTTATTTGATGAAATTATTGATTTATTTCATACATTATTATCATTCAATTTATGAATTTATGAGATTATGAGATTATAATCCTATTTTTATGAGATTATGTGCTTCTTTAAAAAGTTTGTGTTAATTATTGACTTCCTACAAAAGTTTCTACATTAGTTGAATCAAATTATTAAGAAACTTGTCGCTGATTATTTTAGATGAGCCGCCTCCTCAACTTGCTAGTGCTCTTCATGCTGATGCTTGGGGTGTAGCCTTTGTTTGGGAGTAATCCCTTCTTTTTGTTGGCTGTTTTCTTTTTCTTTTCTCATGTAACCAAAAAAAAAGAATTATTAAGAAATAAATAAATTCAGGAAAAAAATAAAAAATACAATATAATAAGAATAACAATTTTATTTAAGAAATTTAAATAAATAAACAATTTTTTTTTATTAATTTTAATATGAATTTCCATTTTTTTTGGTACAAGAAATAAAAAAAAATTCTATGTCAAATACTGATATTAAAATTAAATTAAATGAATAATGATATAAAAAATATCCTAACACAACATTACCAGAAAAAGGAATCAATATATTTGTTATTAATGGGTTTGCTTGAATATTTTGGGTAAAGTTACTTATTTATCCATGTCTATTTTCTTATATAAATGGTCTTTGGGTGACACTACAAATCACAAATTTTTTAATTATATTCTCTGTAGTTATTTTCTTCTTTGTTCAACTTTTCTTATGTTGTATTTTTTTTTTTGTGTGTGAATTCCTATTTTGGTATGTTAAATATTCATTTGGTGTTTGTATTTTTATTTATTTATTTATTAATGCTATATTTTATTCTTGACAGGAAATCATTTGAGAGGCAAGGAGAAATGAATCACATTCTTACAATGGTTATACCAATCGCTTTTGGCAAAATCTTGCTTATAAAACCTTATATATATATATATATATATATATATATATATATATATATATATTGTTTGAGAGCCTTTTCTCAAAGCCTCATGTACACGTGACATGTCCATATTGCTCATCTTCTCATATTGTTTTCACAATAAATTCACAAAAGCAACATAAATTGTACTCTTCCTTTGATCTATAAACGGTAGAATAATTTCAAATTAATTACGGATGACTTTTAGCATTTTATAAAACGCTAAATTAATTTAATAAGATACAACTAGCCAAGAAACATATAAAGTTTTGTAAAAAAAAAATATAAAGCATTAATTTAAAAAGATTGAATTGAAACTAGCCTGTGCAACAAAATAATTAGCATTTAATTCACTAATATGAAATAAATATAGAATATAATCAGTAATCAATTATTGGCTATTTTATCACTTAAACCTTTTTAAAGGTGACTATTTTATCAACACACAACATTATAGTACTATAAATAGCACTATCAATTGTCAAATTTTCTTCACAAACATTTCTGTATTTCTCTATTGAATAATCTTAATTTTCAATTTCAATTTTTTTCGATATCATTTCAATATAATTTTTTTATAGTGTATATGTTATATGTTAAGTTTTAACCATTAATATTATCTTTGTGTTTTTTTTTTCTTCAGGTGACAAAGATGTGTTCTTACATTTATATGATATAGGTTTTTGTTTTCACCATTTTTTTTCTTTAGTAGACTATAGGATGTGTTTTTAGATTTAAATGATATAGATTTTTTATTGGTAAGTGATTTCATCAAATACTATTTACAATTTTATTTTGAAAACAACATAAAAACTAACTATTTTTTCCATAATATTTGCAGGTATGATAGAGATGATCATGGGATGCAAAAGGAACCCAAAAAGAATGTCGTTAAAATCAAGATGGTTGCCATTAAAATATATCTATCATCTTGGCCATATTGATAGTCTATGACATTTATTTTTTTATTATTATGATATTGATCCATATATTACTTTTACTGTTATAAAAAATTGTGACATATAATTTCAGAACAATCACAATCTTATTTGTTTTGATTCATTTGTTAATTTTGCAGCAACTTAAGTACAAGTTCTTAAACATATTGAAAAGAACTTGGGTGTGATGGAATTAGTTTTAGTATAATAGCAAGAATAAAGTGGATGTGAAGTCAACATGTGAATGATGTCGTGATTTACATTTTTCTATTGAGTTAAATTTTTCATGTCTCGATGACAATTTTGTAATTTTTTTACGGATTGTGATGTTGGTTTTGGACATATTTTTATTTAGTACATTCACGATTGTATTTCTTTCTATTTTAGCCATTTTATGTTATAATAATTTACTCTAAATTCTCTCTCTCTCTCTCTCTCTCTCTCTCTCTCATTTTAAATAACTTATCTTATTTTGATTTCGTCATTTGAATGCATAAATTTTTGTAAATAGAGTGGCAAAAATTTTATAATAGTAAACTATTCTTAAGCATTTTATATTTAATGTCATTATTTTCATCAAACTGATTAAGGAAAATGACATCATGTTTAATGTCCACAATAATTGTATTGATTCTCCCATTTTTATTTTCAAATAGTATAAATTTTTGCAAAAAGTTGGCAACAAATTTGTAATTGTAAAGATTGGTGAAATTAGAGGAATTAGTGGAATTAAGGAAAATGATATCATGTTTAATTAATGTCCACAATAATTGTGTTGATTCTTCCATTTTTATTTTCAAATAGTTTAAATTTTTGCAAAAAGTTGGCAAGAAATTTATAATAGTAAAGATTGGTGAAAGTAGAGAAATTAGTGGAATATATAATGCAACAAATTTGAACGTAAAATATTAACGACTCTTTTGAGCCATATATATGAACCCTCACTCTCTATGCGTTGTAAAATTGAATCATCAATTTATTTCTCCCTAATTTCTCAATAGAATTCTTTATTTTGCTGTAAATATATCTATGGATTTTTTTTTTCAAAGTCTGTTTAGAAATCCACACATGATGACTCTGTACTTTTATTTTTTGTGTTTGAAATCTTTTTTTTTTTTTGCAATTATTATATTTTTTGGCTTCTTAAAAAAAAAATTAAACATTTGTTTCTTTTTCAGGGTCATGGTGACCGAATTAACACGTTAGTGCCTAAGTGTATGGTATTAAGAATAGAAATGAACACAAAGTTGGTTCATGTATGGTATTAATTTTGAATATTTTTTTTTGTCGTGAATTAGTTGTGTACTTCTTACTATAAATATTGTTTTTGCATTCATCATTCTTCACACTATTTTGATATTCATTCATAAAATTCAAAATTTATCCATATTTCTTTTGTGTCCATCAATCTAAGCTTTATTATTTGTGCATCGACTTTTTTTTTTCATCCCGATAAAAATAGTGAATTTTAATTTTAATTTCTATAAAATTAAATTTTATAATTTTTTTATTTTCCGTGCTTGACATGTCTCTTATAGTGTCACAAAGTCAAAATGATGGTTATAGAGTGATGATTTTGTAATTGGAGTTGCACATTCTTTATGTAGATATTGATTGAAGAATGGTTGCTAGAAGACAGGCTCTCCGACTCTTTCTCTATATTATATTGGACGCAATGCAGTATAAATTAGATACATTAATCGTCAATTATTAATAATATTAATATTAGTTATTTGTACACTGTACATTGTAATTTTTTTGGATAAAGGAAATTGTATAAAGTAAAAAAGAAGGTGCAATAAATTGGGGGATCTAATTGTAAAAACTTTCTTAACTATTTATATTTTATAGAGCAATAGGTGTGTGAAAAATTGAAAGCGTAATTTGATATCAGCTACAACAAACACTTTTTAAAATTGATGAAACATTATTTTATCCTCATTTACGACTTTTCGTAAAAAAAAGGAACATTTTATAGCTTGCTCATTTTTTTTGACAAAATATGATATTCATACATTCAAATATATAGAGTACATCGATGCAATACAAATTCATAGTCGCTAAAAACAAAAAGGATAAATCTACGAACAAACTCACAACATCCATGTTAATAGTATAAAACGGCAAATTACATATGCATACAAATATAACTATATTGAAGTGTCCGAAATATCCATAGCTTGCTCATTTTAAAAGAAAAATAAAACATCCTTCCCATTCAAAATATTATAGAATTCTTTTTTATGTTAAAAAACAATATAAAGAAATACTCCACCTTAAAAAATATGATAATAGTTACTGTAATTTTCATTTAATATGCATACATTTTTTGTATAATAGTTATTCCACTTTTTTTTAATTAGGTTGTATGACACATATAATGTGGGTTCTTTTCAATTAGTTGAATTATTTCATATGCACGAGTCAAAAATCCATTCCCTAACCATCTACTTAATGGAATAAACTCTTACCACTTTGACTAATTTATTGTTGGTGTTTATCTTACTAATTAATCCCCATGATTTGAACGCTAAACCAAATAGTTAAGAGACCAATATATCTATCAATTGTATCATGTGTTGTTGGTAATCTTTGTTGTGTAAATAGAGTATCCTCTGTATGTACTAAACACTCTCTTCTTTATTTTAGTTAAGTAAACTTATGTCTAAAAATTAAGTGAATAAGTGAAAAATCCTGAATTTCGTATTCTAACCTCTGTATATAATGTAATGTTCCTAATAACAAAGTTATGTTCACGAGGATAATTAAGTGCTCTCTTTACAAATATTGTATGTGAATTTGAGGTCTTTACCCCAAAGCAAATATTTTTAGACTTTTGTTTTATGAAGTGGTAAATTTAGTACTTACATATTTGGTCTTTACCAGCAAAACAACAATTTTTGGATTTTTTTTTTGTAATTTATACGGGAACCTTATACTTATATATTACTATTCGTATGAGAGCTTATTTGTTTTTGATCCATATTTTAGTTATAGACATCATCATATTACACATTCAACTAAACTTTGAAAATTGTAACCCACATGATGCTCATAAAACAACTGTTTATTAAGTTTAGTCATGTAAGACCCAAGATTTCATTGCATAGTTGGTTTAAGGAATATTAGGGTTTCGATGTGTTCGTGTGATGAAACATCGTGTAATTATAGGAGTTTGCTGTAATTGAGTCTGTTTTGTGCTCGTGCACTGTAAATGTACAGACTTTTGTCTTGTGATCCTGTTTCTTGTATAAGAAGTGATTTGTGGTTTCAGAATAACGAGTTTTGGATTATTCTTGTTTTTGGAAAAACGAGTAGGATTTTACCCGCGGATGGAAAATCTTACTGCGTCTGTTTTGAGTGAGGTTTCGGATGGGAGTTTTATATATCTGCACGAGTTAAGATATATTCTGAGAATAATTTTCTAAGGTATAGAAGAAAATTACAGTCGCGGAAAAAGATTCGGCGATAAGTTTTGGAAATGTTAAACGTTAGACGTTCTTTCCGTAGGTTTTAGGTTTTTGTGGTTTTCGTTCGTCGCGTCGCGCGAGAGCTGAGTACGAGACTTGTTATGGGAGAGTTGTTTAAATCTTGTGACTTTCTCATAAAGTAAAGTGATCCAATGGCTAGGGTTTAAGCTTGGACTTTTGACTTTGATCCAATGGTGGTTTGGCTATCAAGAGCTTTATAATAGTAAGGAGGTTTATGACCTTGTGAGACTTAGAAAAATTTCATCACAACTCACTCTCTTCTTCTTCCATCGTGCCATCACTTTCTCATACCCTAACCTTCACTAAATTTTCCATTTCTCACCATTTCACTCCATTTCAAGCTTGGAAGCTTAGTGGAAAGTTGTAGAGAATCACTTTCTTAAGGTAACCCTCTCTTCTCATCTCCTAGGTTGGTAGATTTTTAGAGTTGTGGGGTTTTTGGGTTTATGTTCTTAAGAGGGTTTGGTGAGAAAGGTTGTTCTTGCTAGTTCTTGTTTCATGATAGTTGTTCATGAGAGTTTAGTAAGCATGCTAGGCTTTGTTGTTTTTGTTTTCCATGAGTTGGTGAAAAATCTCATGAGAAAAGTTAGGGTTTTGGTTGGTTTATGTATTGATCAATTACATGAGGTTATGCTGTAAGGTTTTGAAAAGGAAAGTTGTCTTTGAACCTTTGGGCAAAAGGGAAATGCGTTGTATGGTTTTGTTTTAGAAAATCCGATGAAAAATATTTTGGGGTTTATGAAAATATTTCCTAAGTGTTTGAGTAGTGTTTTTGGGGTCAAAGTGGTTTAAAACTCTTGTGACATGTGGTGTTACTTTTTACCTTGAAAACATGTTTGAAAATGATTACCGGACGGTTAAGGCCCGTAATAAAACTTGTGCTTGGATTTGGTTTTGATTTTGGAAATGAAAATCAAATAACTTGCACTCGAAGCAACCAACAAGCTTTCGGAAACGAATTGCTTGCTTATGAAAATGGTTTGCTTTTGTGCCTTGAAAAAGTGTTGGGAACTAATAGAATCAAACTAGGCTTGGGTGGAAAAAGGTGGTGTGAGTTGCTGTCTTTTGCTGTCATGACAGGTGCAACTCGCTGGGCGAGTGATTACTCGCCAGGGCGAGTGTCACAGGTCATGACAACACGCCAGGGCGAGCTCCAGAGCGAGTAAGACCAGTACTCCCTGCCTTCACTCGCCACCAACTCGCCAGGGCGAGCTATGGGAGTTGAGATTTTGGATTCTGATTTCTAAAACTTGGTTTTTAACTTCTAATCCCTTTTTATTAATTTATGGAAGTGGTTGGGATTGGAAACGGGCTTTTCGGGTACTCGGAAAGTACGTAGCTTGTAACGCAAGAAAACGGCCATTTTGCATTTCAAATTATTTAAGACTTTTGACAATTGTTTTGGGTCCTAAAAATAGTACAAATAACTCATGGTGGTTGATCAATACGATAGATTTTGGTATGGTATCCGAAAGAGTGAATTTTCCTTAGAAACCTTTAGAGTTTTGGGGTTTTGATGTAGTTTCATTACATTGGGTGTGGAAACGATGTATTGATTGTCCGTTGCTTGTTTTAGGGAGCACGTAGTGTTGTGTGAACGTTGCTTGTTGTGAGTGCTTGCCGAGGTAAGGGCTCCACTTTATTTCCGTCTTTTCAAACGGTTTTGTTAAACATGCTTTAGATTTGTTGTGTTGCAATTGGTGGTGTGCTTGGCATGTTTTTGTGATGTATTCTCGATATGAGATCGTGGTAAATACATGATTTGTTGTCTTACATATGTTTGGTGAAATATGTGTATGAACAGGTGATTAAATACATAGGACTAGATGTATATGTATGTGTTGTTGTGGTGTGATTACATATGCGTGTACGATATGTATGTGTTGCATTAGCATATAAGGGGAATCGTATGCTCATGCATTCTTAGTACGTGATTATCGGGAATGGATCACGGGGTGCGATTATCGGGAATGGATCCACCTTACTCCTACGGGAATTATTGAGTCCAATAAGCGGTTATCGGGAATGGACTGCGGGGTGCGATTATCGGGAATGGATCCATCCTAACCCTTTGTGGTTTTATTGATTATGATTACTGACTTCCGGAATTCATATGCATGTGGTAATGGGGAATCTACCACACTCATTGTAGAAGTCTGCATTAGGCTTGGTGTGCATTATATGTATAAACCCGTTGGTGGGGATTTGCTTTGGTGGTTAAGAGTTTCTCTTGTGTTTGTGGAAATATTTGTTATGTGTACAATCTTTCGCACCGGTTATATATATATATATACTTTTATTTTGTGGTGACCCTTTCTTTCATTTGCGGGCTCATCCCACCCAGATGAGGGGTTAGGTCGTGGTGACGACGGAGGCTGTTCCAGGCCCCAGTGAGCGGTTGGAGCTTTAGCTTAGAGTAGTTAGACTATGCGCCGGTGTGTGTTGTACACCGTGCTTTTTGGTTAGCATAGGGTTCCTAACTTGTTTTGGGTTGTAAGTTTTTGAATACTTAGACTTAGATTGTAATTATTCAGGAATACACTTTGCTTGTCGAAGCACCTTATGGTAATGAGTTCTTTTGTATATTTGAATGCCGGCTCATTTTAAATCTTTTATGCGTAACTCTGATTGTGTACAAAAAAAAAATATAGTGCCTTTTCTGGCCTTTGAAAAACGGGTTGTTACAAGTCATACATTAATACAATATCTATTTTATTTTTATAATTTATAGTGTAGTTTATATTTCTACTCATGTTAATACGAAGACCTATTTATTTTTATTTCTACGAGGTCTATATTTATACTCATACAAAAAAAAAAGCCATACATTAATAAAGGGGTCTATTTTTTATTGTAATTTCTACAGGAACATATATTTCTACCTATGCATTAATACGGATGCCTTTTTTTTTTAATTTATACTTAGATCTATATTTTTACTCATATATTAATACAAATACCTATTTATTTTATAATTTTTATAGAATCTATATTTTTAGTCGTATATTAATAGGAGAATCTTTTATTTTAATTTCATCGGAAACCTATATTTCTGCTTAAATATTAATACGGGAATCATCTTTTTTTGTTATTTATATTATAGTCAATATTTCTACTCATATATTGATATGCATACATTTTTTTTTTGTAATTATCCACTTCAAAACCTTAAAATCTCTTCTATATATCTCATAGAGAAATTATTTTACATCAACTTTATAATTCTTTTAGTTGAGAATAATAGAAATAAAGGTAAATATATTAAAATATATTATTTATAAGTCAACAAATCTATAAACGTATTTTTACCCGTACTTGGCACGGGTCTGGATACTAGTTCTTATTATTAGACAAGCTCTCATTTTAGGACGGTGAAAATTTCATACTAACAAGTATTTATGTTGTCAAAAAACTTCAAAAAAAATCTATATAATGTAAATATTTTTTAAATATTATAGAAGATGTTCGCAAATAGCGACGTGACCTTAAATTGAAATCCACTAAATATCCGTCCATAAGATATTCACATGAACATATGATAGACGTGAATCCAATGGAATGCTATCTATACGTATATATTCATTGTTTTTCAGATGGAAAATATAATATTATATTAAAATAAAAAATATATAAAAATGCCAAATAATAAAAACACAAGAAGGGGTATTAGTCAGGCCGGCCCAATACTTATTAAGGCCTAAAGCTAATTTCAAAAAAAGTTACTAACAAAAAAAATTTAGACTTTTTTATTATTAATAATAATCATATTTTATTGTAATTTTATTTAGATTTTATCTTTATTATATTTTGGGATATAAAATATTTAAATTAAGGATATCAATTGGTGCATCTTTTTATACTTGTAAGGCCTTTTAGTATTTATTATTTAAATTAAGCATGTTAATTGGTATATTTTTATTATTATTAATAGTAATCATATTTTTTCTATTTAAATATATTTTTATTATTTTGTGGCTTAAAATACATAAAAAAAAAATATTTAATTTTTATGATGCATTTTTACATATGTAACTTTTTTTGTGAGGCCTAAAGCCCTAGCCTTAGGGCTTTGGCTTTAGGCTGGCTCTGGTATCAGTAGTATACACAAAAAGAGGTCTCTCACCATAAATATCAACATACCTGTCTCCTAGTGAAAAGACAAGAAAATCAACCGGCCATTAAGAAAATGAACAAGTGGGCAACCAATATATCAACTAGACACACTCAATATATCAACCAGAAACACTATTACCCAATTACACTCTCCACCCCCAAAAACTCTAACGCTCTAGCACAAAATAGGGTGCATACTACACTTAGTCATGGAAGCATGATAGCAGTGGCTTAGGCATCTTCATGAGGTTGAAATGAGTTTATTGGTGGGCCCTCTTGGTGTAATAAATGTGGCTCATATCTCTAACTTTGAGGACATTTAGTCATGGAAGCATGATAGCAGTGCCAGTTTTTAAGTGAAGTCGGCTTATATATATGGTCCTTTTATGAAATGTTGTTTGAAAAGGAGGGGGGCAGTTGTCTAAGGATACGACTCAATTGAGGCAATTGTCTAAAGTCTCAATGGCAACTCTTAACATTAATTTATAGGGGGTCAAAATTCTACATGTACATCAAGTATATTTATTTGGGAACTTCTTAAAATACCTCCACACCCAATACTATTGGGTTTGATGTGCAAATATAAATGGTGGATGACCAAATCTGAAACCTGATGTAAGACCCAAGATTTCATTGTATAGTTGGTTTAAGGAATATTAGGGTTTCGATGTGTTCGTGTGATGAAACATCGTGTAACTTATTAAGTTTTGCTGTAATTGAGTCTGTTTTGTGCTCGTGCACTGTAATTGTACAGACTTTTGTCTTGTGATCCTGTTTCTTGTATAAGAAGTGATTTGTGGTTTCAGAATAACGAGTTTTGGATTATTCTTGTTTTTGGAAAAACGAGTAGGATTTTACCCGCGGATGGAAAATCTTACTGCGACTGTTTTGAGTGAGGTTTCGGATGGAAGTTTTATATATCTGCGTGAGTGAGGTTATGTTCTGAGAATAATTTTCTAAGGTATGGAAGAAAATTACAGTCGCGGAAAAAGAGTCGGCGATAAGTTTTGGAAATGTTAAACGTTAGACGTTCTTTCCGTAGGTTTTATGTTTTTGTGGTTTACGTTCGTCGCGTCGCGCGAGAGCTGAGTACGAGATTTGTTATGGATGAGTTGATTAAATCTTGTGACTTTCTCATAAAGTAAAGTGATCCAATGGCTAGGGTTTAAGCTTGGACTTTTGACTTTGATCCAATGGTGGTTTGGCTATCAAGAGCTTTGTAATAGTAAGAAGGTTTATGACTTGTGGACTTAGAAACATCACAAAACATCTCCATTCTTTCTCTCTTTCACGTGGAACTCCATTTCTTAACCTTAACCTTCACAAATTTTCCTTTCTTCACCATTTCACTCCATTTCAAGCTTGGAAGCTTTGAGGAAAATTGTAGAGAATCACTTTCTTAAGGTAACCCTCTCTTCTCATCTCCTAGGTTGGTAGATTTTTAGAGTTGTGAGGTTTTTGGGTTTATGTTCTTAAGAGGGTTTGGTGAGAAATGTTGTTCTTGCTAGTTCTTGTTTCATGAAAGTTGTTCATGAGAGTTTAGTAAGCATGCTAGGCTTTGTTGTTTTTATTTCCATGAGTTGGTGAAAATATCATGAGAAAAGTTAGGGTTTTGAGTTGGTTATGTATTGATCAATAACATGTGGTTATGTTGTAAGGTTTTGAAAAGAAAAGTTGTCTTTGAACCTTTGGGCAAAAGGGAAATGCGTTGTATGGTTTTGTTTTAGAAAATCCGATGAAAAATATTTTGTGGTTTATGAAAATATTCCTAAGTGTTTGGAGTAGTGTTTTTGGGGTCAAAGTGGTTTAAAACTCTTGTGACATGTGGTGTTACTTTTTACCTTGAAAACATGTTTGAAAATGATTACCGGACGGTTGAGGCCCGTAATAAAACTTGTGCTTGGATTTGGTTTTGATTTTGGAAATGAAAATCAAATAACTTGCACTCGAAGCAACCAACGAGCTTTCGGAAATGAATTGCTTGCTTATGAAAATGGTTTGCTTTTGCGCCTTGAAAAAGTGTTGGGAACTAATAGAATCAAACTAGGCTTGGGTGGAAAAAGGTGGTGCGAGTTGCTGTCTTTTGCTGTCATGACAGGTGCAACTCGCTGGGCGAGTGATTACTCGCCAGGGCGAGTGTCACAGGTCATGACAACACGCCAGGGCGAGCTCCAGAGCGAGTAAGACCAGTACTCCCTGCCTTCACTCGCCACCAACACGCCAGGGCGAGCTCTGGGAGTTGAGATTTTGGATTCTGATTTCTAAAACTTGGTTTTTAACTTTTAATCCCTTTTTATTAATTTATGGAAGTGGTTGGGATTGGAAACGAGTTTTTCGGGTACTCGGAAAGTACGTAGCTTATAACGCAAGAAAACGGCCATTTTGCATTTCAAATTATTTAAGACTTTGGCCTATTGTTTTGGGTCCTAAAAATAGTACAAATAACACATGGGGGTTGATCAATATGATAGTTTTAGGTATGATATCCGAAAGAGTGAATCTTCCTTAGGAACCTTTAAGTTTTTGGGGGTCTTGGTTTAGTTTCAATACGATTGGTTGGGAAACAATGTATTGATGGTACGCTGCTTGTTTTAGGAAGCGCGTTGTGTTGTTTGGACGAGTTTTAGTAAACGGAAGCTTGCCGAGGTAAGGGCTCCACTTTATTTCCGTCTTTCGAAATGGTTACGACATGCTTTGTTTTGCTGTGTATGCAATTGCTGTGTGCTTTGGCATGTTTGTACTTATGTATTCTCGATGATGAGAACGTGTTTATAAAAATGTGTGCAAATTACATATGATTGAGAAAATGTATGTATGTGAGATGCTTTGTACATAGGCTTTAGGCTATGTGATTGTTTGCATGAGCATATATGAATGCGTGCGTCAGATAGGACTACGCGAGGATTTTGTCTTGTGTGACTATCCCGTATATGCCGAAGAGAATATATGCTATGCATTTCATAGTTGCGTGCCTAGGTGTATGTCTTGTGTGACTTGCCTTCGTACCGGGCGATTGTCTGTGCGACTTCGCCAAATCCTACTGGATTTTATTGAGTTGGTGGTTGTCTTGTGTGACTCACCCGGTGTTATCCCACCGTGATTGTTTTGGTATTGTCTTGTGTGACTCTACCTGGTGTTATCCCACCAATAGTAGGAGGTGTTATCCCACCAGAGACCTACGCCTTCTATAGAGAGGTTGAATTCCGGAATTAAATCATGCATGTGGCTAACCAGAGATCGGTCGTCACACCCATTGTAGAAGTCTGCATTAGGCTTGGTGATTTATTTATATAAGCCCGTTGGTGGGAATTACCCTTGAGATTAAGAGCTTTCTCTTGTGTTTGTGGAAATATTTGTTATGTGTACAATCTTTCGCACCGGTTATATATACATATACTTTTATTTTGTGGTGACCCTTTCTTTCATTTGCGGGCTCATCCCACCCCAGATGACGATGCAGGTCGAGAGGATGGTGTTGGCAGCTCTAGGCTGTAAGACCCAAGATTTCATGGTATAGTTGGTTTAAGGAATATTAGGGTTTTGATGTGTTCGTGTGATGAAACATCGTGTAATTATTAGCTTTTGCTGTAATTGAGCCTGTTTTGTGCTCGTGCAATGTAATTGTACAGACTTTTGTCTTGTGATCCTGTTGCTTGAATAAGAAGTTATATGTGGTTTTAGTATAACGAGTTTTGGATTATTCTTGTTTTTGGAAAAACGAGTAGGATTTTACCCGCGGATAGAAAATCTTACTGCGTCTGTTTTAAGTGAGGTTTCGGATGGAAATTTTATATATCTGCGCGAGTTAGGATATATTCTGAGAATAATTTTCCAAGGTATGGAAGAAAATTACAGCCGCGGAAAAAGATTCGGCGATAAGTTTTGGAATTGTTAGACGTTAGACGTTCTTTCTGTAGGTTTTCTGTTTTGGTGAGTTTCGTTCGTCGCGGCACGCGAGAGCTGAACGTGTGAGTGTTTCTAAGAGGTGTTGAGTTTTATCTCAAGTGGGTTTGGTTTGGTTTGATCCAATGGCCATGAGTTAGCAAGAGCTAATGTAATAGTAAGGAGGTTCATGACTTTGGTCACTTAGGAAAATCACAACCTTTACTCCATTCTTTCTCTCTTTCACGTAGACTCCATCACTCAACCTTAACCTTCACTAAATTTTCCATTCTTCACCATTCCACTCCATTTCAAGCTTGGAAGCTTTGAGGAACATTGTAGAGAATCACTTTCTTAAGGTAACCACTCTTTTCCTTTTCATTTTGGTTGGTTATAACTCTTGGAGTTAGGATTTTTATGGTTATGTTCTTGGGAGAAATTTCATAAGAATAAGTTAGGAATTGATTCTTGGTTCATGGAAGTTGTTCATGGGAGTTTAGTAAGCATGCTAGGCTTTGTTATTTCAATTTTCCATGAGTTTGTGAGAATCTCATGAGAAAAGTTAGGGTTTTGAAAGCTTAGAGTATTGATCAATAACATGAGGTTATGTTGTAAGGTTTTGAAAAGAAACGTTGTCTTTGGACCTTTGGGCAAAAGGGAAATGCGTTGTATGGTTTTGTTTTAGAAAATCCGATGAAAAATATTTTGTGGTTTATGAAAATATTCCTAAGTGTTTTGGGTAGTATGTTGGGGTCAAAGTGGTTTAAAACTATTGTGACATGTGGTGTCGCTTTTTACCTGGAAAACATGTTTGAAAATGATTACCGGACGGTTAAGGCCCGTGATAAAACTTGTGCTTGGATTTGGTTTTGATTTTGGAAATGAAAATCAAATAACTTGCACTCGAAGCAACCAACAAGCTTTCGGAAAATGAATTGCTTGCTTATGAAAATGGTTTGCTTTTGTGCCTTGAAAAAGTGTTGGGAACTAATAGAATCAAACTAGGCTTGGGTGGAAAAAGGTGGTGTGAGTTGCTGTCTTTTGCTGTCATGACAGTTGAAACTCGCTGAGCGAGTGGTTACTCGCCAGGGCGAGTGTCACAGGTCATGACAACACGCCAGGGCGAGCTCCAGAGCGAGTAAGACCAGTCCTCACTGCCTTCACTCGCCACCAACTCGCCAGGGCGAGCTCTGAGACCTAAAATTTGGGATTCTGATTTCTAAACTTGGTTTTTAGCTTTCTAATCCCTTTTTATTAATTTATGGAAGTGGTTGGGATTGGAAACGAGTTTTTTCGGGTACTCGGAAAGTACGTAGCTTGTAACGCAAGAAAACGGCCATTTTGCATTTCAAATTATTTAAGACTTTGGCCTATTGTTTTGGGTCCTAAAAATAGTACATATAACTCATAGGGGTTGATCAATACGGTAGTTTTTGGTATAGTATCCGCAAGAGGGTTTTTACCTTAGAAAACCTTTGGTTTTTGGGGTTTTAGAGTTCAATTCATTAAGGATTGATTGGTTATGGTTTTGATTGTATACTTTGCTTGTTTTAGGAAGCAAGTAAGTGTTGTGCGATCGTGTGTTAGTTGAGTGCTTGACGAGGTAAGGGCTCCACTTTATTTCTGTCTTTAAAACGGTTACGACATGCTTTGTTTTGCTGTGTGTGCAATTGCTGTGTGCTTTGGCATGTTTGTACTTATGTATTCTCGTTGATGAGAAGGTGGTTATAAATATGTGTGCAATTTACATATGATTGAGAAAATGTATGTATGTTGTGATGCTTGTACATAGGCTTTAGGCTATGTGATTGTTTGCATGAGCATATATGAATGCGTGCGTCGGATAGAACTACGCGGGGATTTTGTCTGTGTGACTATCCTGTATATGCCAAAGAGAATATATGCCATGCATTTCATAGTTGCGTGCCTAGGTGTATGTCTGTGTGACTTTGCCTACGTACCGGGCGTTTGACTGTGTGGCTTCGCCAAATCCCTCTGGATTTATATTGAGTTGGTGTATGTCTGTGTGACTTCGCCTGGTGTTTGTCTGTGTGACTTCACCTGCCTTGTGTGGCATTTTTAGTGCGGGTACGTATATTTCTGTGTGGCTTTGCCTACCCCACGACTCTTCGAGGAGAGGTTAATTTTCCGGAAAATCATGCATGTTACGAATCAGTAATCGGTTGTCACACCCGTTGTAGAAGTCTGCATTAGGATTAGTGATTTATTTATATAAACCCGTTGGTGGGAATTACTTTTGAGTTTAAGAGCTTTCTCTTGTGTTTGTGGAATTATTGTTATGTGTACAATCTTTCGAACCGGTTATATATTTGTATACTTTTATTTTGTGGTGACCCTTTCTTTCATTTGCGGGCTCATCCCACCCAGATGATGGGTTAGGTCGTGGTGACGACGGTGGCTGTTCCAGGCCCCAGTGAGCGGTTGGAGCTGTAGCCTAGAATAGTTAGACTATGCGCCGGTGTGTTTTGTGCACCGTGCTTTTTGGTTAGCATAGGATTTCTAACTTGTTTTGATACTTAGACTTGAATTGTAATTATTCAGGAATACACTTTGCTTGTCGAAGCACCTTTTAGTAATGAGTTCTTTTGTATATTTGAATGCCGGTTCATTTAGAATCTTTTATGCGCACTCTGAGTGTTAGTTGAAAAAGAAAAAAAAAATATAATGCCCTTTTTGGCTTTCGAAAAATGGGGTGTTACAATTGGTATCAGAGCACGGCTTTAAATCTTCAAAGGGAAAGTGTATACTTGAGTCGTTAGTCCAGAGTCGGTTAGAACGTAACTAGTGTTGAGTTAGTTCTAGTGGTTGTTCTGTGTCGGGTTATGTGTTAGTAGCCGTTGGATGAGATTTTCTGTTGAGACTCTGAAATGTTTGGATAAGGAATCTAATCAGAATTGGTATTGTGCAGAAATAGAATGCCTCCGAGAAGGGCACCTACAGCACCAGTGACGGATAATGCTGATATATATCAAATGGCTTATGCCATGAACACAATGGCAGCGGCGGTGACTGCCCAGAGCCATGCTAAGGCGCAAAGGGATCTGGAAAAGCGCGAAAGGGAGATACTTGCGGCTGGATCTAGACTTCTTTCAAGTTTCAACCACCAAACTCCTCCTAAGTTTAATGGGGAGGGAGGTCCGGAAACTGCTGATTTGTGGCTCCAATCTGTGGAGAGGATATTCGGGGCAATTCATTGTCCAGAGGGAGAGAAGGTGGTCTTAGCTACCTATCAATTACTCGGGGGTTCTGAGTATTGGTGGAGGAACACCCGACTGATCATGGAGAATGTTCATGAAGAGTTAAGTTGGGAGAACTTCAAGAGGAGGTTCTTGGCCAAATATTTCCCTGAGACAGCTAGGGAAAGGTATGGGGAAGAGTTTCTGAGGCTGAGGCAAGCGGGCATGAATGTTGAAGCATATGCCAAGAAGTTTGAATCACTATCCCGTTTCTTCCGCTTCTTTAGGGATGGGATAGATGAGGATTATATGTGCCGTAGATTTCAAGATGGGCTGAGGTACGAACTGCAGGATGCGGTTATGCCATTGGGTATTCGACAATTCCAGGTCTTGGTTGAAAAGTGCCAAGAGGTGGAAGACATGAAGAATAAGCGGGTGAACCGCCAAGGGAATTCTAATGCCGGAGGACCAAGTCGCACCAATGATCGTGGTTCGACCCAGAATAGTGGGAGGCAAGGGAGTAAGCCTTATAACCGTCCTCAGCACAGTAAAGGACCGGGCCGATCGGTGAATCAGGGAACCCGGGGAAAATCAGAGGGTAGTAAGGGGGCTTGCTACAACTGTGGAGAAGCGGGGCATTTTTCTAATGAGTGCACGCAACCGAAGGTGGGAAACACCTGCTACAATTGCAAGAAGCCGGGACACTTTGCTAGAGATTGCAGAGCCCCGAAGACTGGGCCGTCGGCAAATGTGGCACAAGGCTCACAGGGTGCCAGACCTGCGGCAAGGGCACGTGCTTACTGTATGGGCACTGAGTTGAGTGGGCAGGCTAGCAATGCCATCCACGAGAGCTGTCACATCGCAGGTAATTCTTTAACTGCTTTGATTGACACGGGGGCAACCCACTCATTCATATCTTTGGCATGTGCAAATCGTTTGAGTTTGAATGTATCTGTGCTTCCGTTTGATTTGAATGTTTTGACTCCTGCTAAGGATTTGGTAGTGAATACTGCATGTTTGCATTGTTTGGTAGTAATCCAGAATAGGGATTTTCTGGTTAATTTGGTTTGTCTACCGCTTCTATCTCTCGAGATCATCCTCGGGATGGATTGGTTGTCTTATCATTATGTTATTCTAGACTGTGCTCGGAAATTGGTTTTCTTTCCCGAGCCAGGTGTGCGAAGGTACTTGTCTGCAAATCGGCTTTCTGTGGTTATGTGTAATGGAGAGCCGGAGATAGTTTCACTTGCTAGCTTAGGAGTGACTTCGGAGATTCGAATTGAGGAAATTCGTGTAGTTCAGGAATTCCAAGATGTGTTTCCATCAGAGATTCCAGCTTTTCCTCCGTGTAGAGAGGTGGAATTCTTTATTGATTTGCAACCGGGTACGGGTCCGATTTCAGAATCAGCTTATCGGATGGCTCCAGCTGAGTTGGTAGAGTTGAAAAGTCAGATTGAGGACTTGTTAGAGAAGGGTTTCATAAGGCCTAGTGTGTCGCCTTGGGGAGCACCGGTCTTATTGGTTAAAAAGAAGGATGGTAAATCTCGTCTGTGTATGGATTATCGGAAGCTTAATAAGGTGACTATCAAGAACCGATATCCATTGCCGCGTATTGATGATCTGATGGATCAGTTGAGGGGAGCCTCAGTGTTTTCCAAGATTGACTTGAAATCTGGTTATCACCAGATAAGGGTACGAGATGAGGATATTCAGAAAACGGCGTTTAGGACGCGTTATGGGCATTATGAGTTCTTAGTGATGCCGTTCGGAGTGACGAATGCACCTGCTATCTTTATGGCTTACATGAATCGGATATTCAATTCATTTTTGGACAAGTTTGTGGTGGTGTTCATTGATGACATTTTGGTGTATTCGAAGAATGAAGAGGAACATGTAGAGCATCTTCGTCTAGTATTACAAGTTTTACGGGAAAGTAAGCTGTATGCAAACCCGTCAAAGTGTGATTTTTGGTTGGAAGAGGTGAATTTCCTGGGTCATGTTATATCAAGAGAGGGAATAGCCGTGGATCCAGCCAAGATTGATACGGTACTTTCATGGAAGCAGCCTCAAACAGTGACTGATGTGAGGAGTTTTGTGGGTTTGGCCGGTTATTACCGGAGATTCATTGAAGGTTTCGCTAAGATTGTGGCGCCTATGACACAACTTACGCGAAAATATCAACCTTTTGCTTGGACAGAGAAGTGTGAGTCGAGTTTCCAGTTGTTGAAAGAACGGTTGACGACTTCACCAGTTTTGATGTCACCACAGTCGGAGGAACCGTATGAGGTTTATTGTGATGCTTCTCATCAAGGGTTGGGTTGTGTGTTGATGCAACACAAGAGAGCAGTAGCTTATGCGTCAAGACAACTGAAAGCGCATGAAAAGAATTATCCTACGCACGATTTAGAGCTTGCGGCCGTTGTTTTTGCATTGAAGATTTGGAGACATCATCTTTATGGTTGCACTTTTGTCGTGTTTAGTGACCATAAAAGTCTTAAGTATCTGTTCGATCAGAAAGAGCTTAATATGAGGCAGAGGAGATGGATGGAAACATTGAAAGATTTTGATTTCACGTTAGAATACCATCCTGGAAAGGCTAATGTGGTAGCCGATGCCTTGAGTAGGAAGAGTGTGTCTGTTTGTTCGGCGCAAAGGGCTAGTCAACAAGAGTTGTTGAGAGAGTTTCGTGACTTGCACCTAGAGGTAGAGTTTGCTTTGGGGAATATGAGACTGGGTATGATTACCATCTCAAGCGGTTTGTTGGAGGACATTGCAAATTGTCAAGATGACAAGTTTCTCGTGGAGAAAAGAGCTTTGATTGTTCGAGGAACCAACCGAGATTTCAAGGTGGGGTCGGACAATATCTTGAGGTGTCAAGGGAGAGTGTGTGTACCCGAAGCTATGGACTTGAGAAACATCATTCTAGGGGAGGCACACAAGAGTAAACTTAGTATACATCCCGGAGCGACAAAGATGTATCAAGACCTGAGGCATGATTTCTGGTGGCCAGGTATGAAAAAGGATGTGGCTGAGTATGTGGCGTCGTGTCTGACTTGTCAGAAGGCGAAGATTGAGCATCAGAGACCAGCAGGGATGCTGCAGTCATTAGATATCCCCGAGTGGAAGTGGGATAGCATTTCTATGGATTTCATCACTGGGTTACCTAAGACCAGGAGGAAGCATGATTCCATTTGGGTGATAGTGGATCGTTTGACTAAGTCCGCTCATTTTCTACCGGTAAGGACTACGGATACAGCAGCAAAGTTGACCGATATTTACATTGCTGAGATTGTGAGGTTACATGGGATTCCGTCAAGTATAGTGTCGGATCGAGACCCAAAGTTTACTTCACACTTTTGGAAGACTTTGCATGAGGCGTTGGGGACGAAACTGAGATTGAGTTCCGCCTATCATCCTCAGACAGATGGGCAGACCGAGAGAACAAATCAATCTTTAGAAGATTTGTTGAGAGCATGTGTTTTGGATGATCGTGGAAGTTGGGATGATGTTTTACCGTTGATAGAATTCACATACAACAACAGTTTCCACGCGAGTATTGGGATGACACCATATGAGGCTTTGTATGGGAGGAGATGTCAGACTGCTTTGTGTTGGTACCAAGATGGGGAGAGTATGATAGTAGGACCGGAAATGGTACAACAGACGACGGACAAGGTCCGAAAGATAAGGGCAATGATGAAGGTTGCTCAAGATCGACAAAAGAGTTATGCGGAGGGGCGTCGGAGGCCTTTAGAGTTTGAGGAGGGAGACCATGTATTTCTCCGTGTTACACCAACAACTGGCGTTGGAAGGGCTTTGAAAGCAAAGAAGTTGACTCCAAAGTTTATAGGGCCTTATCAGATTTTGGAACGGGTTGGGAAGGTAGCATATCGGATCGCGTTGCCACCGGTATTATCTTTGATTCATGACGTGTTCCATGTGTCGCAATTGCGGAAATATACACCGGATCCATCACATGTGATCACACCAGATGACATCCAGCTGAGGGATAACTTGTCATTTGAGGTTCCGCCGATCAAGATTGCGGATAGGAAGATGAAACGTTTGAGAACGAAAGAGATACCTTTGGTGAAGGTAATATGGAACGAAGCTACGGGAGGTACCACCTGGGAGCTCGAGAGTAAGATGAAAGAATTATACCCCAGTTTGTTCGACGATGTCTAAGTTTCGAGGACGAAACTTCTTTTAGGGGGGTAGTATTGTAAGACCCAAGATTTCATGGTATAGTTGGTTTAAGGAATATTAGGGTTTCGATGTGTTCGTGTGATGAAACATCGTGTAATTATTAGCTTTTGCTGTAATTGAGCCTGTTTTGTGCTCGTGCACTGTAATTGTACAGACTTTTGTCTTGTGATCCTGTTGCTTGAATAAGAAGTTATATGTGGTTTTAGTATAACGAGTTTTGGATTATTCTTATTTTTGGAAAAACGAGTAGGATTTTACCCGCGGATGGAAAATCTTACTGCGTCTGTTTTAAGTGAGGTTTCGGATGGAAGTTTTATATATCTGCGCGAGTTAGGATATATTCTGAGAATAATTTTCCAAGGTATGGAAGAAAATTACAGCCGCGGAAAAAGATTCGGCGATAAGTTTTGGAATTGTTAGACGTTAGACGTTCTTTCTGTAGGTTTTCTGTTTTGGTGAGTTTCGTTCGTCGCGGCACGCGAGAGCTGAACGTGTGAGTGTTTCTAAGAGGTGTTGAGTTTTATCTCAAGTGGGTTTGGTTTGGTTTGATCCAATGGCCATGAGTTAGCAAGAGCTAATGTAATAGTAAGGAGGTTCATGACTTTGGTCACTTAGGAAAATCACAACCTTTACTCCATTCTTTCTCTCTTTCACGTAGACTCCATCACTCAACCTTAACCTTCACTAAATTTTCCATTCTTCACCATTCCACTCCATTTCAAGCTTGGAAGCTTTGAGGAACATTGTAGAGAATCACTTTCTTAAGGTAACCACTCTTTTCCTTTTCATTTTGGTTGGTTATAACTCTTGGAGTTAGGATTTTTATGGTTATGTTCTTGGGAGAAATTTCATAAGAATAAGTTAGGAATTGATTCTTGGTTCATGGAAGTTGTTCATGGGAGTTTAGTAAGCATGCTAGGCTTTGTTATTTCAATTTTCCATGAGTTTGTGAGAATCTCATGAGAAAAGTTGGGGTTTTGAAAGCTTAGAGTATTGATCAATAACATGAGGTTATGTTGTAAGGTTTTGAAAAGAAACGTTGTCTTTGGACCTTTGGGCAAAAGGGAAATGCGTTGTATGGTTTTGTTTTAGAAAATCCGATGAAAAATATTTTGTGGTTTATGAAAATATTCCTAAGTGTTTTGGGTAGTATGTTGGGGTCAAAGTGGTTTAAAACTATTGTGACATGTGGTGTCGCTTTTTACCTGGAAAACATGTTTGAAAATGATTACCGGACGGTTAAGGCCCGTGATAAAACTTGTGCTTGGATTTGGTTTTGATTTTGGAAATGAAAATCAAATAACTTGCACTCGAAGCAACCAACAAGCTTTCGGAAAATGAATTGCTTGCTTATGAAAATGGTTTGCTTTTGTGCCTTGAAAAAGTGTTGGGAACTAATAGAATCAAACTAGGCTTGGGTGGAAAAAGGTGGTGTGAGTTGCTGTCTTTTGCTGTCATGACAGTTGAAACTCGCTGAGCGAGTGGTTACTCGCCAGGGCGAGTGTCACAGGTCATGACAACACGCCAGGGCGAGCTCCAGAGCGAGTAAGACCAGTCCTCACTGCCTTCACTCGCCACCAACTCGCCAGGGCGAGCTCTGAGACCTAAAATTTTGGATTCTGATTTCTAAACTTGGTTTTTAGCTTTCTAATCCCTTTTTATTAATTTATGGAAGTGGTTGGGATTGGAAACGAGTTTTTTCGGGTACTCGGAAAGTACGTAGCTTGTAACGCAAGAAAACGGCCATTTTGCATTTCAAATTATTTAAGACTTTGGCCTATTGTTTTGGGTCCTAAAAATAGTACATATAACTCATAGGGGTTGATCAATACGGTAGTTTTTGGTATAGTATCCGCAAGAGGGTTTTTACCTTAGAAAACCTTTGGTTTTTGGGGTTTTAGACTTCAATTCATTAAGGATTGATTGGTTATGGTTTTGATTGTATACTTTGCTTGTTTTAGGAAGCAAGTAAGTGTTGTGCGATCGTGTGTTAGTTGAGTGCTTGACGAGGTAAGGGCTCCACTTTATTTCTGTCTTTAAAACGGTTACGACATGCTTTGTTTTGCTGTGTGTGCAATTGCTGTGTGCTTTGGCATGTTTGTACTTATGTATTCTCGTTGATGAGAAGGTGGTTATAAATATGTGTGCAATTTACATATGATTGAGAAAATGTATGTATGTTGTGATGCTTGTACATAGGCTTTAGGCTATGTGATTGTTTGCATGAGCATATATGAATGCGTGCGTCGGATAGGACTACCCGGGGATTTTGTCTGTGTGACTATCCTGTATATGCCAAAGAGAATATATGCCATGCATTTCATAGTTGCGTGCCTAGGTGTATGTCTGTGTGACTTTGCCTACGTACCGGGCGTTTGACTGTGTGGCTTCGCCAAATCCCTCTGGATTTATATTGAGTTGGTGTATGTCTGTGTGACTTCGCCTGGTGTTTGTCTGTGTGACTTCACCTGCCTTGTGTGGCATTTTTAGTGCGGGTACGTATATTTCTGTGTGGCTTTGCCTACCCCACGACTCTTCGAGGAGAGGTTAATTTTCTGGAAAATCATGCATGTGACGAATCAGTAATCGGTTGTCACACCCATTGTAGAAGTCTGCATTAGGATTGGTGATTTATTTATATAAACCCGTTGGTGGGAATTACTTTTGAGTTTAAGAGCTTTCTCTTGTGTTTGTGGAATTATTGTTATGTGTACAATCTTTCGAACCGGTTATATATTTGTATACTTTTATTTTGTGGTGACCCTTTCTTTCATTTGCGGGCTCATCCCACCCAGATGATGGGTTAGGTCGTGGTGACGACGGTGGCTGTTCCAGGCCCCAGTGAGCGGTTGGAGCTGTAGCCTAGAATAGTTAGACTATGCGCCGGTGTGTTTTGTGCACCGTGCTTTTTGGTTAGCATAGGATTTCTAACTTGTTTTGATACTTAGACTTGAATTGTAATTATTCAGGAATACACTTTGCTTGTCGAAGCACCTTTTAGTAATGAGTTCTTTTGTATATTTGAATGCCGGTTCATTTAGAATCTTTTATGCGCACTCTGAGTGTTAGTTGAAAAAGAAAAAAAAAAATATAATGCCCTTTTTGGCTTTCGAAAAACGGGGTGTTACATAGGCCATAGTGAGCTTGTGTTGAAGCTTAGAGTAGTTAGACTATGCGCCGGTGTGTTTTGTGCACCGTGCTTTTGGGTTAGCATAGAGTTTTCTAACTTGTTTTGATTACTTAGACTTGGACTGTAATTATTCAGGGATACACTTTGCTTGTCGAAGCACCTTTTGGTAATGAGTTCTTTTGTATATTTGAATGCCGGCTCATTTAAAATCTTTTATGCGTAACTCTGATTGTGTAAAAAAAAAAAAAAATATATAGTGCCTTTTCTGGCCTTTGAAAAACGGGTTGTTACACCTGATATCAGACGGCCGAACAGTTTGTGAAGGAAGCTCTGATATCATTTGTTATAGAGTCTGGGGGAGCTCGGGAGAAATATCGGATCAAATGCTCCAAAACCACAAGAGAGAGAGAGACGCCACATTCCAAGTGGTTGCTTCTCAGTAAAGTCGACATACTTGGTTCTTTGTCTTATTTGTATCGAGGAGGTGTTTTTCTCAGAAGAAGAAGCAAGATTGTTACTCAAACCGTGGAAAACTTATGCTTTAGTGTTTTTCGTATATATAATAGGAGAATGTTAACATGTGTCCTTAGGGTACATGTTAAGAAGACAAATGTGGAAAAAATTTATTGAACTTCTAGTGTATTTAATTCTCTAAACATTAAATTTTTTGTATCATTAAATGCTATATTTTTATTTTTAGGTACCTTAACATGTGCCTTTAGGGCACAAGTTAACATCACCCTATATAATATTATATTTGCAATTTTTATTAAAAATGCTTACAAATTTATTTTCATAAAACAAAAACAAAAAAAGATGAACACTCTGGTATACAATTTATGTGGATATGTGGTGGTACATGGCTTAGGTGGATGATAATGATTGATCCACAAATAGTAGTTAATATAGAAAAATTAATAAATATTATTTGTAAATCAATCAGAATCATTCATCTCAGAAAATGTACCGGTACATATCCACATAATATGTGTACCGAAAATTTCACAAAAAAAAAGGATATGTCCCCCAATTTAGTAAAAATAGGATTGTCAACGGTCGTAAGAATTTCTAATAATTTTAAACATTAGTCAATAGTCTACTGTAGAACTAGTCAATTAAAATAGTGTTGGAATATAAACTTTTACTTGCAATTATACGTAGAGTGTTATTTTAAGATATGTAATTTAATTTTTTGATTATCAATTGTCTGTTAATATGACGTAAATTTCTTTTATACTATTATTTTTCATAATGAATTATGTATCTATACTAATATATAAAGGGGATACAAATTTTTGGGATGGCTTTTTCAATATTCCTATTTTACCCTTACAAAAACTACAAAAAAAAAAAAAAAAAACTAAGCACAACTTCCACATAAAAATAGGTTTTCAGTTTTTTTATAGTAAAAAATATATATATTTTTTTCTTCTTAATAAGTAGCCACAACAAAAAAGGAGGTTAAGTAGTTATCAATTAACTAAGTCCAATAAAAAAGGAGATTAAGTAGTTATTTATATTTGCACAATAGAGAATATTGATCACAAGAAAAAAAAAATATCGATCACACAAACGGCCACGGGGCGGCTAGTTATAATAAAAAATTTATAAGTCAAATATCACATTATGTTTTAACCATTTTAACCAATATTAATTTCTAATAACGTTGGTCAATTTATTTTCCAAAAACCACAAGAAGTTAATTATTAATTTTATTAGTCAAGATACCATAATGAATATTTTATTTGACAAAATGAGAATTTTTAATTTGGACCTCTCAAAAATAGTTTAAAGATAGACCTTTACCATATTTAATAAAAAATAAATAGTAATAAAAGATAAATAACAAATATACAATTTTCCTTCCGTAAAAAAATATTATTTTATCAAAACTTACTAAAGATAGTTAAATCAATCTTTGAATTTGGTTCATATATTAGACTCTTTTTTTATGTACCAAAAAAAAAAATAGAAGACTCTTCTTTTAATGCATATTCAACTAAAATATATATTTACTTATTTTAAATAATTTTTACAAATTCGGTGCATACAAAATAGATAATCTTTTAATGTCAAATATTTCATATCACAATATTTCTAACAATGTTGTTTAAAAAAAAATATTTCTAACAATGTTAAAAGAATTAAAATATGCATTACGGGGGGAATAGTAAAATTTGAATACCTTCTTTGCCGTTTTCATTATTTTCATTCTCTTATATATATAATCACTTTTTGTCTTGTGTTCTCAAACTGAGGGAAAATAAAAACCCCATCTCAACATAGCCTTGTGTTCTCACCACTAGCTTCTGAAGGTGGCAAATGTTATTATTTTTTCCTTCTCATTTTATATTTGTTTCTTTGGATTAATTAAAAACAAATTAATATAATACTTATATCACTCTATATTTTGATTTTGTTAGAATGTAATTTTTCACTTCTCAATTTTTTGTATTTTTTTTTTCCATGATTTTTTAGTAACTTCTCTAATAGTGTAAATATTTTATGGCATTTACAACTCTAGAGAATGAGTGGATCTTCAAGTGCAAACATAAAATCTACCGATGATATATTGGCGTATCTGAATGAAATTAATGATGCATTTAAAGACGAGGTGCAAAAGTTTGATGATTTTAGAGGGGTTATGAGAGATTTCAAGGAAAAAAGGTTTGATTTATTTATTATATTGATAGAAAATTGTTTGAATTTTTTATTTGTAACTAACTTGTTTCTTTCCGTGTGATATATTATGTAGAATTGATGTTGAAGGTGTTGTATCAAGAGTGAAGGAGTTGTTTAAAGAGCATGAAGAATTGTTATTGAAATTTAATGACTATTTACCGGAAGAATATAAAGTCTCACTTGAATGAAAGAAGCCAAAGAATATATATGCTATTAATTATAGTTTTTTAGATTTAATAACTATTGTTGAGGGATTTACTGATTTTTTTCAATGATGATGCAACTATGGAAACCTAAGGTTTGGTTGTGAAGAAAATGTAGAATATTATTTAAATCAAATTTTAATCTTTGTAACTTGTGAGATTTTATAAGCAATCGTTTCAAGCTTATTTTATTAAATTTGTCATTAAGATATATTGTGAGTAAGAATGATGGTGGTTTTTATGAGCTTTAAGTAAAGAGATATTGATTAACGAAATTATTATTTTGACGACATAAACTAAATTTCATTAGAGTTTTGTGGCATATTCTTATTATTAGACACAAGCTCTAATTTTAGGACGGAGAAAATTTCATACTAACAAATATTTATGTTGTCAAAAAAGCTCAAAAAAATGTGTATAATGTCAATATTTTTTAAATTTTTATAGAAGAAGTTCGCAAATAGCTACGTGACCTTAAATTAAAATCCACTAAATATCCGTCCATAAGATATTCACATGAACATATGATAGACGTGAATCCAATGGAATGCTATCTATACGTATATATTCATTGTTTTTCTAATGGTAAATTGTTAGCCTGTATTTTCGACAGGCATTAATGAATTGGAATAAGATGTTGAAATCTCATTTAATGAGTATTATTGCCTTTTAATATTTTCTTGGAAAATGATTCTGGCAATAAATCAAGAGAAAATCAAGGCATTTGACATCAAAGACTTTTAATGTGCAAAGTTAATTGTCAAAGCCTAGAGTTCTGTCGAATTCGACAGAACGATTGTTGTCTGAATAAGCTTGTCGAGTTCGACAGAACCATGTTTATCTAAATAAACATGCTGGTTCGACATTACTCTAATTGTCGAAAATATTATATATATATATGTGTGAATATATGTATTTGTTTGTTTGTCTAACGTACTATGCAGAACGAAAGAAGCGTACTCTGGACTTAGCAAAATATTCAAAATTGAGTAACGTTGAAGGGTTCGCCAGGTGTCAAAGGGAATTCAAATTGTCAAGACACGTGGAGCATAGTTAGACGTATTGTAGGTTTATAGCAGTTATGTTAGTTTGTCTATAAATACAAGTTTCTGATAGAAGAAACGGGTCCACAATTCAATACACATGCAAATTCCTAAAATATTCAGAGTACCCATGTCAACGAGCGAAATGAATGACAGGAACATGTACGAATCTGTGTACCATCCTTTGTAAACATTTTACATTTGTCAAATGCAATTTACATTCTGCAAGTCTTGATTGCTTGTTTGTCATTTAAGTTTCATGCAATTTAAAGCTTTCTGCAACTTTATCATTCTGCAATTTATTTTCATTGCATTGCCTTTACATTTCAAAGTTTTTCTTTAAACTTTATTTGCAATTCATTTACAAGTTTTCTGCAAATTTAACTTTGAAGCATTTTACTTTAAACAAACCATTTGACTGCGTCGAATGCTTTTACTTTTATTCAAATTGTCCGATTTAACCCAAAGATATGAATATGTTTTCATCATCTTCCACACAATCCATATGTCCCGAGATTTACTAGTTGATCTCTCTTGTAATAATTAAACTAGCGGTTGTTTACTAAAAATCGGAGTAAACAAATTGGCACGCCCAGTGGGACCTCTGGATTGTGTAATTTTTACTTAGTGAATTTTTGAAAATTTTTCATACAAAATTTGTTGTTTGGTGTTTGTACTTTGATTGTGTGTATATTTGTATATGCATTTGAGAAGTGGTAAATCTCTTCCAGTATTTTCAAATATACCAAAGCGTCCTCGTTCCAGAATGGTGAGACCACCAAACAATCCTAACCCCAACAATAATAATAATAACAATAATGGGACAGAAACCAATCCTGTTCCAAATTCGACAGGGCAACCAAATCAACCAGTATCTGGCAATCCTGGCGCCAATCCTACTGGTGGGTCAACAAATCCTGCCCTGAATTTTACAACTTCTGAAAGTATCCCAAGCAATAATCCTAATGGTGGGGGTACAAACCCTATGATAAATTCTGGAACCATTGGCGCAAGTGCCAGTGGATCAACAATGTCTGCCACTACTTCAAGTATGGCAGGAGGGTTTGTTCCTCCAAATACGAATGGTGCAATGATGACACAAATGAATGTATCATCCATGCCAACGAACGTATCACACATGTATGGGTACACAGACGGTAGTCAAGTTGGTGGAACACCGTCAAGACCCCCATGGTTGCCCAGAAACCCACAATTTGGAATGCCAACAACGACGATGGCAAGCCTGTATAATTGGCCTTCGATAGAAAGTTCTCCCTCATCTTCTGCGATGGGAAATAGAGGAAATTCTCTGAACTTGACTAATAATTCTATGAATGTACTTAGGCAACAAATGGACGAAAGTAACCATGACATGGTGAACGCGTTGACCCAACAGATTGGCACAATCTTCAATCCTGTGTTACAAACAGCCAATGACAATTATTTATTGTTAGCCAATCAAATGGGAAGGATGGCAGACTTTTTTGGTGCCCCTGATGCTCCAAATAATCAAAGAATTCCCCGTGTAAACCCGGAGATTCAAACAGGAGTCCAAGCCCAACCAGTGCGCATCGAGAGAGAACAACAAGAACCAGAAGTAGTTTTGGTTAATAGAAACCAAGATGCTGATAATGTTCTTAGGCAAGTTCGACAAGAAAATGTTGCAGGGCAAAATAACTTGGCCAATTTAGTAGAAAATATTTTGGCCCAAAATGGTTTGAATACAGGGTTGCATAGACCAAATTTTGTGTCACCCTTGTCTGAAAATGTATTACAGGCAGAATTGCCAAGGGGATGGAAGATTCCCAAATTCACAAAATTTGCTGGTGATACTAATGAATCTACTGTCGAACATATTGCCAGATATTTGGCAGAGGCAGGGAATTTGGCAAATAATGAAGATTTAAAAATGAAATTTTTTCCCAATTCCCTCACTAAAAATGCCTTTACGTGGTTTACCACACTTCCCCCTCATTCAATTCATACTTGGACTCAATTGGAAAGGCTATTTCATGAACAATTCTACATGGGACAATCTAGGATTAGTCTCAAAGAATTAGCCAGTATGAAGCGCAAAACCTCAGAAGCCATTGATGACTATCTAAACAGGTTTCGCCTCCTTAAGGCAAGGTGCTTTACCCAAGTGCCTGAACATGAATTGGTTGAGATGGCTGCTGGTGGCCTCGACTATTCCATTAGGAAAAAATTAGATACTCAACATTTGAGAGACATGGCCCAATTAGCAGATCGTGTTCGACAGGTCGAACGCCTCAGGGCTGAAAAAGTCAGAAATTCTAAGTTTCACAAAAAAGAAAAAGTGGCATACATAGAAACTTATGAAAGTGAAAATGAGTTCGACGATGGTCAGGATTACATAGAAAATAATGAGGTTAACGTGGCTGAGTTAAAACCAGGCCCTCCTTATACTTGTAAAATGTTGAAACCATCAAATGGGAATAATCCTGTCGAACCAAAAAATGATAGATTTGTTTCTAAGACATACACTTTCGACATTACTAAATGTGATGAAATTTTTGACTTATTGGTCGCTGATGGCCAAATAATTGTGCCAAAGGGTTTAAAATTACCACCTTTGGACCAACGGAAGAAAAGAGGGTTTTGTAAATACCATAATTTCTTGGGTCATAGAACCTCACAATGTGTTCTTTTCAGGGATCTGGTCCAGAAAGCCCTACAGGAGGGAAGACTCAAATTTGGCGAAAAGCCAAAATCCAAACAACAGGTGGATGAAGATCCATTGCAGATTGCTGATGCTGCATACACGGAGCCATTCGAGTGCCTGATGTTGGAAGCATTGAACCTCACTGAAGGGGGGCAATTAATTTCCATTCCTGAGGAGGAGTACGAAAACAAAGTGGAAGAGGTGTATCCACAAGCAGGGGAGACTTTATTGGATTTCCTTCAACGCTGCAAAGAAAATGATGGCGAAGCTACACTGTGTCCTCATTGTAGTGCCATGTTCGACAAGAAGGCTGCTGCAGGCCTCAACAAGTTTCTGCCTCATAGTCAAAACAGAAACAATTGGCCAAATCAAAAGCCAACTTATTCCAATAGTCTGAATAGCCAGCAGGCACCTGTACACCAGAGGTTGGGACCACAAAAATCATTTGTCCCCTCAAACAGGACACCTGTCAACCAATGGGTTCATGGAAGAAGCATGGACTATGGTCAAAGGAATATAGAGAGAGGGAACTCCAGTAACAGCAATCCCAAAAAGGATCCTGAGTCAAGGAAATATGATTACAGGAATAATTACAAAGGGAAAAATCCCATGACAAGGTCCCAATGGCGTAGATATCAACGCCAGAAAAAAGTGGCTGCTCAACAATCCCCATTAACTACTGATGGTAATGGAAGAAGGCCTTTGGAATTGGCAAAGAAGCCAATGAAAGAAAGGTTAGGCGAATCGAAAATAGAGTCTTCAGTTGCTGATAATGTCGAAGATGACCACATGGAAGCAGATGACTTTTTGGATTCTGAGCCTGATCTCGACATAATCGTCAATGTTGTGTCAATCTTACCAAGGGAATTCGACGTTTGCTCTGAAGTGACAGATGACGAAGAGGAATCTGGAATGCAAATGGCCCTTCATAGGCCAGTATGTTACTATGTGACGAGCAATGGTGCTCTAGAAGATCAATTGGCTACATTTGAAAGGCCAGATGAAGGCATGAAGAGTCACTTGAAGCCTCTCTTCATACAGGCTAAAGTGAACAATGTGGGGATCAACAAAGTGCTAATTGATGGTGGTGCTGCTGTTAATCTCATGCCAGAATTTTTGCTCAGAAAGATTGGCAAATCTTTGGTGGATCTTCATCCTCACAACATAGTTCTTTCAAACTATGAGGGTGAAACTGGTTTCTCTTTGGGAGCAATCCAGTTAGAAGTGGTTGTTGGAAGCACTGTAAGGCCAACCTTGTTCTTGGTTGTGGCCTCTAAGGCAAATTACAATCTACTTCTAGGTCGAGAGTGGATTCATGGAGTAGGGGCAGTTCCTTCTACCCTGCACCAACGCCTCATTATCTGGCGAGAGGATGGAATAGTGGAAAATATTGAAGCAGATCAAAGCTACTTCAAAACTGAAGTCCATCATTTGACAAAGCACTCCTTCGACAAGAAATTGGCAACAATTTCACCATGCACTGAGAAAGACTTTGCATATCGTCTAGCAAGAAATGGTCACCATGCAATCAAACTGGATCCCACACATGGTTTCTTGTGGGAGAGAGAGGATGGAAACAGCGAGGATGGCGAGTATGAAAGCCACAAATGCCCAACTGGTTGGGATGTCAAAGAAAACTACTATGTCTGAGTCCCAAACTTGGGCAAGGATTACGGCCTACATGGCTGAAAACAGAATCAAGATGGCTTTGGAAGCCAATTCATTTTCAGAAAATATGGCTGATATAGCCAATGGTGAAAAGATTGGCAAACAAGAGCCAGAATTGCAAAAACTGGACTGCATCTATGACGACGAACCCTTAGGATTTGAAAAAGATCCAATTAGTCAAAGTCATAAGATGCAAGCACAGGATCCTTTGCAAGAAATTGACCTTGGAGATGGTCTGATGAAAAGACCAACATATATTAGTGCAAACATTCCTCCAGATCTGAAGGCGAAAGTAGTGCAACTTCTAGTGGAATACAAAGATTGTTTTGCTTGGGATTACAATGAAATGCCAGGTTTGAGCAGAAAATTGGTGGAACATGAACTTCCAGTTCGTCCAGACAAAAAACCAGTAAAACAATTGCCTAGAAGGTTTGCACCAGAAATTATGTCAAAGATCAAGGAAGAAATTGAGAGGCTGCTGAGGAGCAAATTCATCAGAACAGCAAGGTATGTCGAATGGTTAGCAAATATAGTGCCTGTGATTAAGAAAAATGGTTCTCTTAGAGTATGTATAGACTTTAGAGATTTGAATAATGCTACACCAAAAGACGAATATCCTATGCCTGTAGCAGAAATGCTAATTGATTCAGCAGCAGGATTTGAATATTTAAGTATGCTAGATGGTTATTCTGGCTACAACCAAATTTTCATTGCTGAAAATGATGTACCCAAAACTGCTTTTAGATGCCCAGGGGCATTAGGCACGTATGAATGGGTAGTGATGCCCTTCGGTTTGAAAAATGCTGGGGCCACTTATCAAAGAGCAATGAATCTAATTTTCCATGAGTACATAGACACTTTTATGCAAGTGTATATTGACGACATAGTTGTCAAATCCTCGTCAAAGGTTGATCATTTAGATCATTTGAAAAAGTCTTTTGAAAAGATGAGGAAATATGGATTAAAAATGAATCCATTAAAGTGTGCTTTTTGTGTTAATGCAGGAGATTTCCTTGGGTTTGTTGTGCACAAAAAGGGCATTGAAATAAATCAAAACAAAACGAAGGCTATCATGGAGACAAAATCTCCAACTACTAAAAAGCAACTTCAGTCCCTACTTGGGAAGATCAATTTCTTGAGGAGATTCATCTCAAATTTAAGTGGTAAAGCTCAGCCTTTCTCGCCACTACTTCGTCTCAAGAAAGAAGATATTTTCACTTGGGGGCAAGATCAACAACGAGCTTTTGACGAAATCAAGAGTTATTTGTCGAAGCCACCAATGTTGATGCCTCCAATAAGGAACAAGTTCATGAAGTTGTATATATCAGCATCAGATTCGACACTGGGTAGTATGCTTGCCCAGGAAGATGAAAATGGTGAAGAAAAAGCCATCTATTACTTAAGTAGGGTATTAAATGATGCTGAAACTAGATATAGTAGTATCGAAAAACTATGCTTATGTTTGTATTTTTCTTGTATAAAACTCAAGCACTATATAAAGCCTGTTGATGTTTTTGTTTATTCTCACTGTGATATCATTAAGCATATGTTGTCTAAACCAATTTTGCATAGTCGAATTGGAAAATGGGCCTTAGCCTTAACAGAGTATTCATTAACATATAAACCTCTAAAGGCAGTCAAAGGCCAAATTGTAGCTGATTTTATAGCAGATCATTCTGTAATAGAAACTCCACAAAATTATGTAGAATCACGACCCTGGAAATTGTATTTTGATGGTTCTAAACATAAACATGGAGTTGGAATTGGGATTCTAATTATTTCCCCTTCCAAAATACCCACTAAGTTCAAATATAAAATTAATGGGTTCTGCTCAAATAACGAAGCAGAATATGAAGCTTTAATAGCAGGCTTAGAAATTTTATTGGACTTGGGGGCAAAAAATATCCTGATCAGAGGTGATTCAGAACTGGTGTTGAAACAATTGACAAAGGAATATAAGTGCATAAAAGAGCACTTGATGAAATATTTTGTCATAGCAATTTCTTTGTTAAAACGTTTCGACCAAGTTATTTTTGAACATGTACCTCGCATAGAAAATCAAGAAGCCAATGATTTGGCTCAAATAGCTTCTGGTTATAAAATTTCTAGTGAAAAACTAGAAGAGTTGATTGAGATTAAAGATAAACTCATTGTTGATCAACCTCCTTCTATGGAATTGTCAATGCCAAAACTTGTGGGGGCAGATGTACCACAAGACAATGGTCAAGATACCACATGCAGAATTGGAAAAGGTGAATATCTTCAAAACTGCCATTTCTTCCTTTGAGTTCGACGTGCAGTCGAAATTGGCATTTTTGAGGGGGCAATTTGTTAGCCTGTATTTTCGACAGGCATTAATGAATTGGAATAAGATGTTGAAATCTCATTTAATGAGTATTATTGCCTTTTAATATTTTCTTGGAAAATGATTCTGGCAATAAATCAAGAGAAAATCAAGGCATTTGACATCAAAGACTTTTAATGTGCAAAGTTAATTGTCAAAGCCTAGAGTTCTGTCGAATTCGACAGAACGATTGTTGTCTGAATAAGCTTGTCGAGTTCGACAGAACCATGTTTATCTAAATAAACATGCTGGTTCGACATTACTCTAATTGTCGAAAATATTATATATATATATGTGTGAATATATGTATTTGTTTGTTTGTCTAACGTACTATGCAGAACGAAAGAAGCGTACTCTGGACTTAGCAAAATATTCAAAATTGAGTAACGTTGAAGGGTTCGCCAGGTGTCAAAGGGAATTCAAATTGTCAAGACACGTGGAGCATAGTTAGACGTATTGTAGGTTTATAGCAGTTATGTTAGTTTGTCTATAAATACAAGTTTCTGATAGAAGAAACGGGTCCACAATTCAATACACATGCAAATTCCTAAAATATTCAGAGTACCCATGTCAACGAGCGAAATGAATGACAGGAACATGTACGAATCTGTGTACCATCCTTTGTAAACATTTTACATTTGTCAAATGCAATTTACATTCTGCAAGTCTTGATTGCTTGTTTGTCATTTAAGTTTCATGCAATTTAAAGCTTTCTGCAACTTTATCATTCTGCAATTTATTTTCATTGCATTGCCTTTACATTTCAAAGTTTTTCTTTAAACTTTATTTGCAATTCATTTACAAGTTTTCTGCAAATTTAACTTTGAAGCATTTTACTTTAAACAAACCATTTGACTGCGTCGAATGCTTTTACTTTTATTCAAATTGTCCGATTTAACCCAAAGATATGAATATGTTTTCATCATCTTCCACACAATCCATATGTCCCGAGATTTACTAGTTGATCTCTCTTGTAATAATTAAACTAGCGGTTGTTTACTAAAAATCGGAGTAAACATAAATATAATATTATATTAAAATAAAAAATATATAAAAATGCCAAATAATAAAAACACAAGAAGGGGTATTAGTCAGGCCGGCCCAATACTTATTAAGGCCTAAAGCTAATTTCAAAAAAAGTTACTGCAGAACATCATGGACAATATAAACAATACATAGCAGAAGATAAATAACACATGAAGTTTGTTAACCCAGTTCAGTGCATAACACAACCTACATCTGGGGGATACCAATCCAGGAAGGAAATCCACTATAATAGTTCTAGTTCAAAACTAAACTCCACCTTTTACAACCTATCGCCTAGACACTACCCATGCGACTTCACCCTAGGAACCTCCTAGAGCAGAGATCTCATCTCACTTCCATTCAATCACAGACCCTGTGATGATGTTTATAAATAAGGTTTGAAAACACTTTCAAAAACAAAACAAACTCCGTGCTTCAAAGCTTTGAAGTAGTTTACAAAAGATTTGGAGACACACTCCTAGAAACTAAACCACTTGTACCTAAAGGCTTAGAGTGATGCACAAAAACAACCATACTCCATGCTTAAAAGCTTTGGAGAAAATACATAGTTACAACTCAAAAACACAGTCCTACAAAAGCATCAAGATTATACTAGAGAGGCTCACAAAATAAAGCACAAGGCTTAACAACGACACGAAACCCTAAAAGTATACATTTTGATATATTGGTTTCGGTGAATAAAACAAGGTCTTGAGTCTTCCTTATATAGCCATGAGTTAGCATGAGCTTCCTGAGCAAATCAGACTTCAAGCACATCTGGAAAAACGTGTAAGATCCAGCTCAAAAGTATTCTTGAACCAAATATAATCTTTCCTAAAATATATCACATCTTAAGGAAATAAATAATCTTCATAGAATTTTCAGTAAACAGAGAGAGAAACCAACGTCTTGGTGCTCAAGAAAATATCTGAAGATACCAAAAAAAGTAGGATTCAAGAAAAAGGCGCGTACACATGGCGCACAATCATGGCATACTGAACACGTATACAATGTTGAAGCATTGTATCCAACATCTTGCTTGTATATTTGTTTTAGCAAAATAATGCCAACAACCAAATATCCAACAAATAGTAATCATATTTTTTTCTACTTAAATATTTTGTTATTATTTTGTGGCTTGAAATACATAAAAAATAATAATAATATTTTATTTTTCTGATGCATTTATACACATGTAATTTTTTTTTGTTGTGAGGCCTAAAGCCCTACTAGCCTTAGGGCTTTGGCTTTAGGCTGGCCCTGGTATCAATAGTATACACAACAAGAGGTCCCTCACCATAAATATCAACATATCTGTCTCCTAGTGAAAAGACATGAAAATCAACTGGCCATTAAGAAAATGAACAAGTGGGCAACCAATATATCAACTAGGCACACTCAATATATCAACCAGAAACACTATTACCCAATTAAACTCTCCACCCCAAAAACTCTAACCCTCTAGCACAAAATAGGGTGCATACTACACTTAGTCATGGAAGCATGATAGCAGTGGATTAGGGATCTTCATGAGGTTGAAATGAGTTTATCGGTGGGCCTTCTTGGTGTAATAAATGTGGCTCCTATCTCTAACTTTGAGGACATTTAGTCATGGAAGCATGATAGCAGTGCCAGTTTTTAAGTGAAGTCGACTTATATATATGATCCTTTTATGAAATGTTGTTTGAAAAGGAGGGAGGCAGTTGTCTAAGGATACGACTCAATTGAGCCAATTGTCTAAAGTCTCAATGGCAACTCTTGACATTAATTTATAGGGGGTCAAAGTGGTTGCTTCTCAGTAAAGTCGACATACTTGGTTCTTTGTCGCATCTGTATCGAGGAGGTGTTTTTCTCAGTAGAAGAAGCAAGATTGTTACCCAAACCGTGGAAAACTTGAGCTTCAGCTGTTTTTCGTATATATAATATTATATTTAGTTTTTTTTTAACAAAATGCTTATAAATAGTATTCTACTTACAATACATAAACAAAAAGATGAACACTCTGGTATACATCTTATATGGATATGTGCCGGTACATGGTTTTGGTGGATGACAGTGATTGATCCATAAATAGTATTCTACTTACAATATATTAAAAGAAACTACTATTAAAATACCAAATTTGTCCAATCAAGTTTAATAATATTTCAGAGTTTATGCCCTTAAATGTAATTTTAACTCTAAACTAAAAAAAAAGATACAAAACAAAAATAGGAAGAATAAAAAAAGATAAGCATAAAAGAAAAATCTTCCCTTAAAAATAGCATCCGAAACTACCTCTAAAAAAAGATGTTAATCAATATATTTAACAAAAAAATTTACGCATAAAAATAGGAACAAAAAAAATATAAAAGATACGCATAAAAAATAGTACTAACCTTTTTTTGAATGAAAAATAGTAACTTCAAAATAAAAGAACATTAAAATAGAAACAAAAACATAGTGAGTCTGTTTGGATTGACTTATTATAAATTTTATAAAGTAGTTTATGAAACAGGTTATAAAGATATAATTTTTGAAAGTGAAAACTTATAAATTAACATGCATAAAGAAAAAAGTTACGAATTAACACGGGACAATTGCTTTAATAAAAAAATTTAATCATACACGAGACAATTGCTTTAATTAAAAAAGGAATTGAATAATAAATATTTATTAATATATTAATTATAATTTATTACACAAAAATCATGCACGGGACAATTGCTTTAATAAAAAAAATATTAATTCAATAAATTTTACAAGAAAGAACACAATGACGTCACTTATATTTAAAAAAAATATATTTGTCAAAAAAACTTTTTAAAAATATTTTCTAAATATTTAATTCCAAATAAATTTGATACTTTAGTATAATATATTAATATCAATCTTAAATATAAAAATCAATGGACATGAACTTTTACAAATAAGTTTTTTTAAATAATAGAAGAATAAATTCTCATCAATAATAAATATAAAAAAAAAACACAAGACAAAATATTTATCAAAAATTCATACACGGGACAATTGCTTTAATAAAAAAAATTTAATCATACACGGGACAATTACCTTTAATAAAAAAAATGATTAATTTAATAAATTTTAAAAAAAATAATACAATGACGTCACTTATATTTTAACAATATTTTATAAATAAAAGTGAATAGAGACGTGCGAATGCACGGGTCTCAAAACTAGTTAATATAGAAAAATTAATAAATACTATTTGTAAATCAATCAGAATCATCCACCTCAACATATGTACCGGTACATATCCACATAATTTGTGTACCGAAGATTTCACCAGGATATGTCCCCCAATTTAGTTAAAAACAAATTTGCACTAAGAATTAGACATATTATTGAAAAATCTCTTCTTCTTTTTTTTTTGCTTTTAACCACTATTTAATCTAGTTTGGAAGTCAATTATGGCATCAAGTGATTTTAGCTTCATCCTGATCGCAGTTGTGGAGATCGAACCTTGAAAATCTCATTATTTTTAATGAAATTAAGGAAACATAATATGAAATATGGTTCTATTCATTCTCATTTCTCACACCTGTCAAACCAATTTAATATCTATCTAATCAACACAAACGCATACAAAAAGAGTTATCATAACTCATACATAAAATATAAACCCTAATCCCCTTTAACGACACATCATGGCTTTCAATTTTGCCTCGTTAAATATTTATCTAGCCCTAAATTTCCGTATGCACATGATCTCCGGAGTAAAGCTCGAACTTACAACCGATATATATATATATATATATATATGGTTTTACAAAATAAGAATTGGAATACCCATAGTGGAGAGGTCATAATTTCTCCTTTTCCTCCTGAACAGACTATAAGTTTAGGAAAGAATGTTGAAGCTACAGCTTATTTGAACCTCCAGAGTCAGAAAGTTGAGAATGATTATATTACTCTCAAAGAACTAAATGCAATAGTTAAATCCCAGAATTACACTAATACTTTCCTTATTTGTTTAGGCGACCAATTTATGTCCCTAGAAAAAGATATTACTGATTTAAAAAGACTTTTGGAAGAACAATTAATTAAACAAGATTTAATTCTAAATCAGTTAGATAAGAATAAAATTGATAGTGAATCCTCAGAGATTATTATTAATAAAGACGTCCCTATTATTCAACCACCTATAGCGGTAGAAGGGTTTAAATTAAAATCTAATAATGATGAATTTATTCATATTTTGGAAGAAAAGCTTAAGCAACTTCGCTTAAATGTCTTATCTCAGAAAGATATGTCTGATACCTCTGATATAGAGGATATTGACAAATTAGCAGAAATGTTTGCTAATCATGAGATAAATGACCAGGTGGCACAAATAAATCCTGTTTATGCTCCTAAACCCGTAGAAAAATATTATTATAAAAGGCCTTCGCCTCAAGATCTACTCTTTGAAGAAGCTGAACCTTTTCAGAATTCTTATTCTGGAAAGGCCATTTATGAATGGAATATTGATGGCTTAAATGATAAGCAAATCATTGATATGATACACAGAATAATTATGTATTCATCTGTTTGTAAACAGCAGAACAATTCTGATAGCACTATAGCATCCTTTATAACAACTGGATTTGTTGGCCAATTGCGAGGCTGGTGGGATCATTATCTCACTGATATTCAGAAGAAAGAAATTCTTTCTCATAAAAAGCTTATAAAAGCTGAGACATCAAGTAGTAATACTACTATCACTACTACTGGAGAAGAAGATGCAGTTTATACACTATGCCTCTCTATCCTACAACATTTTGTAGGAACTAATATACCCATTGCTGAGAAATTGCAAACATTATTACAAAATCTTAGATGCCCATCTTTAACTCATTTTAGATGGTATAAAGATACTTTTTTATCCAGAGTTTTTCAATTAAAGAATCCCAATTCTATGCATTGGAAGTCAAAATTTGTTGATGGTTTACCTCATCTTTTTGCTGAGAGAATAAGACAAACTCTTAGGAATAATAATGATGGAATAAATATTAATTATTCTGACCTAACTTATGGCCAAATTATTAGTACATGTATTAATGAGGGTCTATCTTTATGTAATGACATAAAGCTTAAAAATCAACTTAAGAAACAAAAATTAACTGAAAAACACCAAATAGGTGAATTTTGCGAACAAATCGCTTTTGATCTTGAAAAACCCCCTGAAAGCAAGAAGAAGGGTAAAATAGATAGGTCAAGACCTTATAAAGGTAGAAGAAAAGATCAACCAACTCCCTCCCTGGGGAAAAACGGGATCAAGCCTTACACTAAGAAATATGTCAAGTTCAAAAGAACAAAGAAAATTGGTAAACTTGATTTTATTAATTTTTTCATCAGATCTATTTACTAAGCTGTCAAGCCATAACAAGAATTTAGTAACTAATTGTCATTACAATTAGTAAAGTAAAAGATTGGGTTATACCTGAATCGTTCAGTATGGAAAAGGCTCTGATACCACTTCTAGGCTTCGTTCAACAGCGGAATAAGAGATGATTAAACAAAAGCAGAGTGAGTAAAGAAGAACAGATTTATAGAAAGTAGGAAGTTTATTTATGTTTTCAAGCCTGATTACAAATGAGGCAAAGTCCCCTATATATAGGAAAATAAGGGATCACTATTTGATCCGGTAAAAGGCAATCGTTGTTGTTCTTAATATAAGAAATTTCAGATTTTAAAAGATTTATTTCTCTCTTTAAATCATTTATAGAAACAGGAGTTTCTCGTTCGTTAGATTGACGAAACCTAGATAAAACCTCGCTAAGCTGATAAGGGGCTTCTTTAATTAAAGGAGCTTTTTCTCTAAGATTATCCCTTATTAAGGTTTCTATCAATTTTCTTCTCAAATTATCATCTGGGATAGATTCTAACGCTTTTAAGGCCTCATCTTGTTCACTGGTTAAAACATTTAAACCATTCATTTCAACTATGGATTTCCAATAGCTTAATTCATTACACTGACAACTATTATTATCAGATGTTTCTGAAGAGGAGCTATAGCTAACATCATCTTCAGAGGATTCTACTTCAGACTCAGAATTAATAAGAAGAACCTTTTCTAATTGATTTCTAAGTTCTTCATCTTCAATATTTCTTTGTTCTTTTGAACTTGACATATTTCTTAGTGTAAGGCTTGATCCCGTTTTTCCCCAGGGAGGGAGTTGGTTGATCTTTTGCCTGTTTTTCCTAAGAACTATGTAACTTCTGAGATTTGAGACTTGGTCTGTCTATCCCTTCGGGTTGATAGTTAAATGCTGTTTGCGTTTGCTCAGAAGACTGAAGATTTGTTGATAAAATTTTATTAATAGTTTCATCAGATAAATTTACTATTCTGCCAGTCATAACAGCCCTTGTATTATGGACGATTCTGAAGAATATGATGATAATCAAAATAATTTAATAAAAAATGAAGATTCTATAGAATATCCAAAAAATTTGGAAAAATTAAACAGATGGACTATTCCTTCTGTCCCTTCTAAACAAATTTATAAATTTGGAACCTTTGACATATTATCTCGTTATGCTGTTAAAACAGTTGAGCGAACAATTCAGGTTACTGGTAATACCAAGACTATAAAATTATTAAGTAAAGCAGATTTACTTCCTTTTAAGGGATATAATTTTATTCATATTGGATTAATACAAATAGCCTTTAAACCTTTAACTATGTTAGGGTTAAATTCTAGTATAATGGCTTATGTTAGAGATGGAAGGTGTAAAGATTTTAAACCTTCTCTAGCTGCTTTAATCGAAACAAGTATGTGTCATGGACCAGTATATTTTGATGTTTCACCTAATTTAAGTTTATCTTTAACTGATAAGCATATAAGTGATGCTATGCAATTAACAATCCACACCAATGGTTATAATTATAAAACTGGTAGTGAAATAATAGCAATATGCTATAGAGTTTATTACAGAGTCTTAAATACTCTTAATCCCAAAGCGAAACAAATATCGTTTCCTGGAACCACAACCTTAGTCCAAACGAATTTATTAACTTCAAATGTTGCAACAAACAGGTTAATAAAATGGAATGAAATAAATTTTCCTGAAACTTGGACATTACCTCAAGAAGTTGATCCTGATCCTATAATAAATACGGATACTGACCAAATTTCCCAAACTACTGAGGGAGATATTGAAATAAGATTTACCCCTCAGAGGAGTATTAAAATTCCTAGAACTATGTCATCTAGATATTCTACAAGTGAGTTCCACACAGCCCCTATAGAGCTTTCTAGAGCCTCTACTTCTCAAATAAGAGAGGATATTGAATCTGTTGAAAATATTCGCATAAGTGAAAATAAAATTCCTCAAGGAATATATCAAAAGAATATTTCTCAGAGTAGGGAATCTTCTACCCAATCTGAAATGAGTTTCCATTTATGATGGATCTTTCCCCAGGAAGTAGTTGGAGGCAACTCATCAATGATGAGTTTAACCAAGATAGATATAAAGATTTCAGAAAATGGTATTTCAAAAAATTCAAAGATTTTGAATTAAAAGAATTGAAAGATAAATATTATGATTATTTATCTCAAATACAAAGCTATGTTCCTTTTGTAAAATGGTTTGTTAAGTATTTTCATAACAAAGTTAAAAGGAATACTAAAACAAGTTATTCCAGATACTAATAAAGAAGTTTTGGTTAGATTTACCTCTGGTAATTGGAACCAAACTCAGTCGAAATATTCGACT
The DNA here is from genome assembly GCA_030408175.1 of Trifolium repens. Taxonomy (NCBI): domain Eukaryota; kingdom Viridiplantae; phylum Streptophyta; class Magnoliopsida; order Fabales; family Fabaceae; genus Trifolium; species Trifolium repens. The sequence continues at coordinate 29,329,703 of CP125845.1, read as the reverse complement.
ATTAAAAAAGAAATGCTTTCTATTATTAAATGTATTTCTAAGTTTCAAAGTGATTTATTAAATCAAAAATTTCTTTTAAGAATTGATTGTAGCTCTGCTAAATCAATCATAGAAAAGGATGTTAAAACCCTTGTAGCAAAACATATTTTTGCTAGTTGGCAAGCTCAATTATCTGCTTTTGAATTTGATATTCAATATATTAAAGGGGAAAAAAATTCTCTTGCTGATTACTTGACCCGTGAATTTTTGCAGGGTAATGACAACCCCTTATAGGGGAAGAGGCCGAGGTCGCGGTTTTGGCCGTGGTATTGGCAGTGGAAGAGGAGGTAACAATATGTTACCTTACCAAGAATCTAATATTCCTCTAATAGGGGACTGGACCACGGTGGGAAAGCTCAGACAATTGCCTGCCCCACCTAAGAAGGAAGCCCAACCTTCTTCATCTTCAGGAAAGATAATATCTTACAAAGATATGATGGTTAATGAACCCCAGGAGCAGGCATCCGAATATTTTGAGAATCCTGTTACTGAAAAAATAATTTATATTGATGACGAGGATTTGTCATTAACCCATAATGATGGGTGGTCAATCAAAACCAGATATCTAGAATCTAGAGGATATGCTGGACTCTATGGCAAATCAAGGCCAAATTTAGAAATTTTGCTAACAGTTACTGAATCAGTAACTATAACCCACTATTACCAGAATAATAACCCAGAAAGTTTTATAAACTTTAGTAAATGTCATATAAATAAAATTTTATTACCCAGAGAGTGGGGTCTAAATCCAAACGGAGAAAAGGCAATACAAATTGCTGGGGATAAATACATCTACTTTAATTATTGGGATTATATCCATGCTTTTACCCAAGCTTTTTATTATCAAAACCCGAAAAACAAACATTCTTGGTTTTTCTCGGTAAATCCAGAGATTGTGGAAAGACCCATACCAAATTGGTTTTTTGATTGGTGGATCAAATTTGGTCCTTCCTTGGAAATCTTGCCTAAGGAAGTAATGGAATTATACACTCCGTGGTGTGAGAATAGCTCCTTAATATCAAAAATAGCTTCCAGTAAACTTATTACAGGACAATGTCCCTGTTTATTCTTTATTAAATTTCAAATTCCATGGATATGGAGATGGACAGTAACCATATCTAAAGATAAATTTAATATCCCCATTTTAGAAAGAAATTTCTTCTATAAATGGTGGACCAAGATGAGTTCTGAAGATATTCAGATTTTAATATCTAAAATAAAAATTGCTATCAATGAGGACAAAGCCACAGGCATAAAAGGACAAAGCCATCAGTACTCTATGGCTAATTTAAAAGATTACTTCCAAAGGAAATACCCTAAAGAATCAGAAGAAGAAGTCATGGTCAGAATTTTGGATCATATGAAAACCCAGTTTTTCAATACGTTTCCCTCAACAACAGCAAAAGGAGATAATATGTCTACCTCTTCCCAAGGATCCATTGGCCAAAATATGTTTGAAGGTTTAGCTGGAGAATCTCAGCCAGATGATGAACCTACCCAGGAAGATTTCTGGGATGCCATGATTCAGTCAATAAAAGTCAAGAAAGGCAAGAGCCAGCAAGAATAAGTTAGATGTCCAAATAATTTAGCTGGAGACAAATAGGTCGTTATCAACTTTATTAAAGTTGACAAAGTAATATGACAGTTGTCCGTTTGTGAATTGTAATTTTATGCTTTATTGTATAATGGTGAGACAGATGTGACGATGGGGCCCATTGAGTACCCGGCATTATCCCACTATCTCCTTTTATATTTTGTCGTTTTTTGTTTACAGACAACTGAAGGTTAATATTGCCTTTTACCGGATCAAATAGTGATCCCTTATTTTCCTATATATAGGGGACTTTGCCTCATTTGTAATCAGGCTTGAAAACATAAATAAACTTCCTACTTTCTATAAATCTGTTCTTCTTTACTCACTCTGCTTTTGTTTAATCATCTCTTATTCCGCTGTTGAGCGAAGCCTATATATATATATATATATATATATATATATATATATATATATATATATATATATATATATATATATATATATATATTGGAGGGATCAAATTATACCGGTGTAACATTTGAGTAATATTACATCGTTCAATAACGCATTAACGAATTCAAATTTTACAAAATGCACCGTTGGATTGAAAGTTCATATCATATAGATCATCCATGTTCAATTTTACAAAAAACTAACATCATTTGATATGTTATTGAGACTTGTCAAAATTAACGGTTTATGCGTTTTTATAGAACACCGTTAATTTTGGTTAGTCTCAATGACACATCAAATGATTTTAGATTTTTATAAAATTGAACATGAATAATGTAACATCCAAACCCTTTAATTAACTATTTCTATTTTTATAAAATCTTTTTCAAAATACGCAACGTGTAACACCCCGATTTTCAAAGGCAAAAAGGGGCATTATTATTATTTTTTTTTAAAACAAACAGAGTGCGCATAAATTTTCGTAACAAGCCGACATTAATCATACAAAAGAACTAAGCATACAATAGTACAACTCAAGCCACCACATGGTACTATATATACAAAGTAGCGCTTTAGAGAAGCAAAGTGTGTACCTGAATATTTACAAACCAAAAGACAACAGTCTAAACCAAATTATAAATACTCAGAATACAGTCATCCAAAAGAGTCAGAATACTAGGCCTAACCAAAAGCACGGTGTACAAGACACACCGGCACACAACCAAACTAGGTCCACCACGCCACTTGTAAGACCCAAGATTTCATTGTATAGTTGGTTTAAGGAATATTAGGGTTTCGATGTGTTCGTGTGATGAAACATCGTGTAATTATTAGCTTTTGCTGTAATTGAGTCTGTTTTGTGCTCGTGCACTGTAATTGTACAGACTTTTGTCTTGTGATCCTGTTGCTTGAATAAGAAGTTATATGTGGTTTTAGTATAACGAGTTTTGGATTATTCTTGTTTTTGGAAAAACGAGTAGGATTTTACCCGCGGATGGAAAATCTTACTGCGTCTGTTTTAAGTGAGGTTTCGGATGGAAGTTTTATATATCTGCGCGAGTTAGGATATATTCTGAGAATAATTTTCCAAGGTATGGAAGAAAATTACAGTCGCGGAAAAAGATTCGGCGATAAGTTTTGGAATTGTTAGACGATAGACGTTCTTTCTGTAGGTTTTCTGTTTTGGTGAGTTTCGTTCGTCGCGGCACGCGAGAGCTGAACGTGTGAGTGTTTCTAAGAGGTGTTGAGTTTTATCTCAAGTGGGTTTGGTTTGGTTTGATCCAATGGCTAGGGTTTTGTCTTGGCATTGTGTTTTTGATCCAATGGCCATGAGTTAGCAAGAGCTAATGTTATAGTAAGGAGGTTCATGACTTTGGTCACTTAGGAAAATCACAACCTTTACTCCATTCTTTCTCTCTTTCACGTAGACTCCATCACTCAACCTTAACCTTCACTAAATTTTCCATTCTTCACCATTCCACTCCATTTCAAGCTTGGAAGCTTTGAGGAACATTGTAGAGAATCACTTTCTTAAGGTAACCACTCTTTTCCTTTTCATTTTGGTTGGTTATAACTCTTGGAGTTAGGATTTTTATGGTTATGTTCTTGGGAGAAATTTCATAAGAATAAGTTAGGAATTGATTCTTGGTTCATGAAAGTTGTTCATGGGAGTTTAGTAAGCATGCTAGGCTTTGTTATTTCAATTTTTCCATGAGTTTGTGAGAATCTCATGAGAAAAGTTAGGGTTTTGAAAGCTTAGAGTATTGATCAATAACATGAGGTTATGTTGTAAGTTTTTGAAAAGAAAAGTTGTCTTTGAACCTTTGAGCAAAAGGGAAATGCGTTGTATGGTTTTGTTTTAGAAAAATCCGATGAAAAATATTTTGTGGTTTATGAAAATATTTTTCTAAGAGTTTTTGGGTAGTATTTTGGGGTCAAAGTGGTTTAAAACTATTGTGACATGTGGTGTCGCTTTTTACCTTGAAAACATGTTTGAAAATGATTACCGGACGGTTAAGGCCCGTAATAAAACTTGTGCTTGGATTTGGTTTTGATTTTGGAAATGAAAATCAAATAACTTGCACTCGAAGCAACCAACAAGCTTTCGGAAAATGAATTGCTTGCTTATGAAAATGGTTTGCTTTTGTGCCTTGAAAAAAGTGTTGGGAACTAATAGAATCAAACTAGGCTTGGGTGGAAAAAGGTGGTGTGAGTTGCTGTCTTTTGCTGTCATGACAGTTGAAACTCGCTGGGCGAGTGGTTACTCGCCAGGGCGAGTGTCACAGGTCATGACAACACGCCAGGGCGAGCTCCAGAGCGAGTAAGACCAGTCCTCACTGCCTTCACTCGCCACCAACTCGCCAGGGCGAGCTCTGAGACCTAAAATTTTGGATTCTGATTTCTAAACTTTGTTTTTAGCTTTCTAATCCCTTTTTATTAATTTATGGAAGTGGTTGGGATTGGAAACGATTTTTTCGGGTACTCGGAAAGTATGTAACTTATAACGCAAGAAAATGGCCATTTTGCATTTCAAATTATTTAAGACTTTGGCCTATTGTTTTGGGTCCTAAAAATAGTACATATAACTCATAGGGGTTGATCAATACGGTAGTTTTTGGTATAGTATCCGCAAGAGGGTTTTTACCTTAGAAAACCTTTGGTTTTTGGGGTTTTAGAGTTCAATTCATAAAGGATTGATTGGTTATGGTTTTGATTGTATACTTTGCTTGTTTTAGGAAGCAAGTAAGTGTTGTGCGATCATGTGATAGTTGAGTGCTTGACGAGGTAAGGGCTCCACTTTATTTGTCTTTAAAACGGTTATGACATGCTTTGTTTTGCTGTGTGTGCAATTGCTGTGTGCTTTGGCATATTTGTACTTATGTATTCTCGTTGATGAGAAGGTGGTTATAAATATATGTGCAATTTACATATGATTGAGAAAATGTATGTATGTTGTGATGCTTGTACATAGGCTTTAGGCTATGTGATTGTTTGCATGAGCATATATGAATGCGTGCGTCGGATAGGACTACGCGGGGATTTTGTCTGTGTGACTATCCTGTATATGCCAAAGAGAATATATGCCATGCATTTCATAGTTGCGTGCCTAGGTGTATGTCTGTGTGACTTTGCCTACGTACCGGGCGTTTGACTGTGTGGCTTCGCCAAATCCCTCTGGATTTATATTTAGTTGGTGTATGTCTGTGTGACTTCGCCTGGTGTTTATCTGTGTGACTTCACCTGCCTTGTGTGGCATTTTTAGTGCGGGTACGTATATTTCTGTGTGGCTTTGCCTACCCCACGACTCTTCGAGGAGAGGTTAATTTTCCAGAAAATCATGCATGTGACGAATCAGTAATCGGTTGTCACACCCATTGTAGAAGTCTGCATTAGGATTGGTGATTTATTTATATAAACCCGTTGGTGGGAATTACTTTTGAGTTTAAGAGCTTTTTCTTGTGTTTGTGGAATTATTGTTATGTGTACAATCTTTCGAACCGGTTATATATTTGTATACTTTTATTTTGTGGTGACCCTTTCTTTCATTTGCGGGCTCATCCCACCCAGATGATGGGTTAGGTCGTGGTGACGACGGTGGCTGTTCCAGGCCCCAGTGAGCGGTTGGAGCTGTAGCCTAGAATAGTTAGACTATGCGCCGGTGTGTTTTGTGCACCGTGCTTTTTGGTTAGCATAGGATTTCTAACTTGTTTTGATACTTAGACTTGAATTGTAATTATTCAGGAATACACTTTGCTTGTCGAAGCACCTTTTAGTAATGAGTTCTTTTGTATATTTGAATGCCGGTTCATTTAAAATCTTTTATGCGCACTCTGAGTGTGAGTTGAAAAAGAAAAAAAAAAATAATGCCCTTTTTGGCTTTCGAAAAACGGGGTGTTACAATTTGGTATCAGAGCACGGCTTTAAATCTTGAAAGGGAAAGTGTATACTTTAGTCGTTAGTTCAGAGTCGGTTAGAACGTAACTAGTGTTGAGTTAGTTCTAGTGCCCGTTCTGTGTCGGTTGTGAGTTAGTAGCCGTTGGATGAGATTTTTCTGTTGAGACTCTGAAATGTTTGGATAAGGAATCTAATCAGAATTGGTATTGTGCAGAAATAGAATGCCTCCAAGAAGGGCACCTACAGCACCTGTGACGGATAATGCTGATATATATCAAATGGCTTATGCCATGAACACAATGGCAGCGGCGGTGACTGCCCAGAGCCATGCTAAGGCGCAAAGGGATCTGGAAAAGCGCGAAAGGGAGATACTTGCAGCTGGGTCTAGACTTCTTTCAAGTTTCAACCACCAAACTCCTCCTAAGTTTAATGGGGAGGGAGGTCCGGAAACTGCTGACTTGTGGCTCCAATCTGTGGAGAGGATATTCGGGGCAATTCATTGTCCAGAAGGAGATAAGGTGGTCTTAGCTACCTATCAATTACTCGGGGGTTCTGAGTATTGGTGGAGGAACACCCGACTGATCATGGAGAATGTTCATGAAGAGTTAAGTTGGGAGAACTTCAAGAGGAGGTTCTTGGCCAAATATTTCCCTGAGACAGCTAGGGAAAGGTATGGGGAAGAGTTTCTGAGGCTGAGGCAAGCGGGCATGAATGTTGAAGCATATGCCAAGAAGTTTGAATCACTATCCCGTTTCTTCCGCTTCTTTAGGGATGGGATAGATGAGGATTATATGTGCCGTAGATTTCAAGATGGGCTGAGGTACGAACTGCAGGATGCGGTTGTGCCATTGGGTATTCGACAATTCCAGGTCTTGGTTGAAAAGTGCCAAGAGGTGGAAGACATGAAGAATAAGCGGGTGAACCGCCAAGGGAATTCTAATGCCGGAGGACCAAGTCGCACCAATGATCGTGGTTCGACCCAGAATAGTGGGAGGCAAGGGAGTAAGCCTTATAACCGTCCTCAGCACAGTAAAGGACCGGGCCGATCGGTGAATCAGGGAACCCGGGGAAAATCAGAGGGTAGTAAGGGGGCTTGCTACAACTGTGGAGAAGCGGGGCATTTTTCTAATGAGTGCACGCAACGGAAGGTGGGAAACACCTGCTACAATTGCAAGAAGCCGGGACACTTTGCTAGAGATTGCAGAGCCCCGAAGACTGGGCCGTCGGCAAATGTGGCACAAGGCTCACAGGGTGCCAGACCTGCGGCAAAGGCACGTGCTTACTGTATGGGCACTGAGTTGAGTGGGCAGGCTAGCAATGCCATCCACGAGAGCTGTCACATCGCAGGTAATTCTTTAACTGCTTTGATTGACACGGGGGCAACCCACTCATTCATATCTTTGGCATGTGCAAATCGTTTGAGTTTGAATGTATCTGTGCTTCCGTTTGATTTGAATGTTTTGACTCCTGCTAAGGATTTGGTAGTGAATACTGCATGTTTGCATTGTTTGGTAGTAATCCAGAATAGGGATTTTCTGGTTAATTTAGTTTGTCTACCGCTTCTATCTCTCGAGATCATCCTCGGGATGGATTGGTTGTCTTATCATTATGTTATTCTAGACTGTGCTCGGAAATTGGTTTTCTTTCCCGAGCCAGGTGTGCGAAGGTACTTGTCTGCAAATCGGCTTTCTGTGGTTATGTGTAATGGAGAGCCGGAGATAGTTTCACTTGCTAGCTTAGGAGTGACTTCGGAGATTCGAATTGAGGAAATTCGTGTAGTTCAGGAATTCCAAGATGTGTTTCCATCAGAGATTCCAGCTTTTCCTCCGTGTAGAGAGGTGGAATTCTTTATTGATTTGCAACCGGGTACGGGTCCGATTTCAGAATCAGCTTATCGGATGGCTCCAGCCGAGTTGGTAGAGTTGAAAAGTCAGATTGAGGACTTGTTAGAGAAGGGTTTCATAAGGCCTAGTGTGTCGCCTTGGGGAGCACCGGTCTTATTGGTTAAAAAGAAGGATGGTAAATCTCGTCTGTGTGTGGATTATCGGAAGCTTAATAAGGTGACTATCAAGAACCGATATCCATTGCCGCGTATTGATGATCTGATGGATCAGTTGAGGGGAGCCTCAGTGTTTTCCAAGATTGGCTTGAAATCTGGTTATCACCAGATAAGGGTACGAGATGAGGATATTCAGAAAACGGCGTTTAGGACGCGTTATGGGCATTATGAGTTCTTAGTGATGCCGTTTGGAGTGACGAATGCACCTGCTATCTTTATGGCTTACATGAATCGGATATTCAATTCATTTTTGGACAAGTTTGTGGTGGTGTTCATTGATGGCGTTTTGGTGTATTCGAAGAATGAAGAGGAACATGTAGAGCATCTTCGTCTAGTATTACAAGTTTTACGGGAAAGTAAGCTGTATGCAAACCCGTCAAAGTGTGATTTTTGGTTGGAAGAGGTGAATTTCCTGGGTCATGTTATATCAAGAGAGGGAATAGCCGTGGATCCAGCCAAGATTGATACGGTACTTTCATGGAAGCAGCCTCAAACAGTGACTGATGTGAGGAGTTTTGTGGGTTTGGCCGGTTATTACCAGAGATTCATTGAAGGTTTCGCTAAGATTGTGGCGCCTATGACACAACTTACGCGAAAAGATCAACCTTTTGCTTGGACAGAGAAGTGTGAGTCGAGTTTCCAGTTGTTGAAAGAACGGTTGACGACTTCACCAGTTTTGATGTTACCACAGTCGGAGGAACCGTATGAGGTTTATTGTGATGCTTCTCATCAAGGGTTGGGTTGTGTGTTGATGCAACACAAGAGAGCAGTAGCTTATGCGTCAAGACAACTGAAAGCGCATGAAAAGAATTATCCTACGCACGATTTAGAGCTTGCGGCCGTTGTTTTTGCATTGAAGATTTGGAGACATCATCTTTATGGTTGCACTTTTGTCGTGTTTAGTGACCATAAAAGTCTTAAGTATCTGTTCGATCAGAAAGAGCTTAATATGAGGCAGAGGAGATGGATGGAAACATTGAAAGATTTTGATTTCACGTTAGAATACCATCCTGGAAAGGCTAATGTGGTAGCCGATGCCTTGAGTAGGAAGAGTGTGTCTGTTTGTTCGGCGCAAATGGCTAGTCAACAAGAGTTATTGAGAGAGTTTCGTGACTTGCACCTAGAGGTAGAGTTTGCTTTGGGGAATATGAGACTGGGTATGATTACCATCTCAAGCGGTTTGTTGGAGGACATTGCAAATTGTCAAGATGACAAGTTTCTCGTGGAGAAAAAAGCTTTGATTGTTCGAGGAACCAACCGAAATTTCAAGGTGGGATCGGACAATATCTTGAGGTGCCAAGGGAGAGTGTGTGTACCCGAAGCTATGGACTTGAGAAACACCATTCTAGGGGAGGCACACAAGAGTAAACTTAGTATGCATCCCGGAGCAACAAAGATGTATCAAGACCTGAGGCATGATTTCTGGTGGCCAGGTATGAAAAAGGACGTGGCTAAGTATGTGGCGTCGTGTCTGACTTGTCAGAAGGCGAAGATTGAGCATCAGAGACCAGCAGGGATGCTGCAGTCATTAGATATCCCCGAGTGGAAGTGGGATAACATTTCTATGGATTTCATCACTGGGTTACCTAAGACCAGGAGGAAGCATGATTCCATTTGGGTAATAGTGGATCGTTTGACTAAGTCCGCTCATTTTCTACCGGTAAGGACTACGGATACAGCAGCAAAGTTGACCGATGTTTACATTGCTGAGATTGTGAGGTTACATGGGATTCCGTCAAGTATAGTGTCGGATCGAGACCCAAAGTTTACTTCACACTTTTGGAAGACTTTGCATGAGGCATTAGGGACGAAATTGAGATTGAGTTCCGCCTATCATCCTCAGACAGATGGGCAGACCGAGAGAACAAATCAATCCTTGGAAGATTTGTTGAGAGCTTGTGTATTGGATGATCGTGGAAGTTGGGATGATGTATTACCATTGATAGAATTCACATACAACAACAGTTTCCACGCGAGTATTGGAATGGCACCATATGAGGCTTTGTATGGGAGGAGATGTCAGACTCCTTTGTGTTGGTACCAAGATGGGGAGAGTATGATAGTAGGACCGGAAATGGTACAACAGACGACGGACAAGGTCCGAAAGATAAGGGCAATGATGAAGGTTGCTCAAGATCGACAAAAGAGTTATGCGGATAGGCGTCGAAGGCCTTTAGAGTTTGAAGAGGGGGATCACGTATTTCTCCGTGTTACACCAACAACTGGCGTTGGAAGGGCTTTGAAAGCAAAGAAGTTGACTCCGAAGTTTATAGGGCCTTATCAGATTTTGGAACGGGTTGGGAAGGTAGCATATCGGATCGCATTGCCACCGGTACTATCTTTGATTCATGACGTGTTCCATGTGTCGCAATTGCGGAAATATACACCGGATCCATCACATGTGATCACACCAGATGACATCCAGCTGAGGGATAACTTGTCATTTGAGGTTCCGCCGATCAAGATTGCGGATAGGAAGATGAAACGTTTGAGAACGAAAGAGATACCTTTGGTGAAGGTAATATGGAACGAAGCTACGGGAGGTACCACCTGGGAGCTCGAGAGTAAGATGAAAGAATTATACCCCAGTTTGTTCGACGATGTCTAAGTTTCGAGGACGAAACTTCTTTTAGGGGGGTAGTATTGTAAGACCCAAGATTTCATTGTATAGTTGGTTTAAGGAATATTAAGGTTTCGATGTGTTCGTGTGATGAAACATCGTGTAATTATTAGCTTTTGCTGTAATTGAGTCTGTTTTGTGCTCGTGCACTGTAATTGTACAGACTTTTGTCTTGTGATCCTGTTGCTTGAATAAGAAGTTATATGTGGTTTTAGTATAACGAGTTTTGGATTATTCTTGTTTTTGGAAAAACGAGTAGGATTTTACCCGCGGATGGAAAATCTTACTGCGTCTGTTTTAAGTGAGGTTTCGGATGGAAGTTTTATATATCTGCGCGAGTTAGGATATATTCTGAGAATAATTTTCCAAGGTATGGAAGAAAATTACAGTCGCGGAAAAAGATTCGGCGATAAGTTTTGGAATTGTTAGACGATAGACGTTCTTTCTGTAGGTTTTCTGTTTTGGTGAGTTTCGTTCGTCGCGGCACGCGAGAGCTGAACGTGTGAGTGTTTCTAAGAGGTGTTGAGTTTTATCTCAAGTGGGTTTGGTTTGGTTTGATCCAATGGCTAGGGTTTTGTCTTGGCATTGTGTTTTTGATCCAATGGCCATGAGTTAGCAAGAGCTAATGTTATAGTAAGGAGGTTCATGACTTTGGTCACTTAGGAAAATCACAACCTTTACTCCATTCTTTCTCTCTTTCACGTAGACTCCATCACTCAACCTTAACCTTCACTAAATTTTCCATTCTTCACCATTCCACTCCATTTCAAGCTTGGAAGCTTTGAGGAACATTGTAGAGAATCACTTTCTTAAGGTAACCACTCTTTTCCTTTTCATTTTGGTTGGTTATAACTCTTGGAGTTAGGATTTTTATGGTTATGTTCTTGGGAGAAATTTCATAAGAATAAGTTAGGAATTGATTCTTGGTTCATGAAAGTTGTTCATGGGAGTTTAGTAAGCATGCTAGGCTTTGTTATTTCAATTTTTCCATGAGTTTGTGAGAATCTCATGAGAAAAGTTAGGGTTTTGAAAGCTTAGAGTATTGATCAATAACATGAGGTTATGTTGTAAGGTTTTGAAAAGAAAAGTTGTCTTTGAACCTTTGAGCAAAAGGGAAATGCGTTGTATGGTTTTGTTTTAGAAAAATCCGATGAAAAATATTTTGTGGTTTATGAAAATATTTTTCTAAGAGTTTTTGGGTAGTATTTTGGGGTCAAAGTGGTTTAAAACTATTGTGACATGTAGTGTCGCTTTTTACCTTGAAAACATGTTTGAAAATGATTACCGGACGGTTAAGGCCCGTAATAAAACTTGTGCTTGGATTTGGTTTTGATTTTGGAAATGAAAATCAAATAACTTGCACTCGAAGCAACCAACAAGCTTTCGGAAAATGAATTGCTTGCTTATGAAAATGGTTTGCTTTTGTGCCTTGAAAAAAGTGTTGGGAACTAATAGAATCAAACTAGGCTTGGGTGGAAAAAGGTGGTGTGAGTTGCTGTCTTTTGCTGTCATGACAGTTGAAACTCGCTGGGCGAGTGGTTACTCGCCAGGGCGAGTGTCACAGGTCATGACAACACGCCAGGGCGAGCTCCAGAGCGAGTAAGACCAGTCCTCACTGCCTTCACTCGCCACCAACTCGCCAGGGCGAGCTCTGAGACCTAAAATTTTGGATTCTGATTTCTAAACTTGGTTTTTAGCTTTCTAATCCCTTTTTATTAATTTATGGAAGTGGTTGGGATTGGAAACGAGTTTTTCGGGTACTCAGAAAGTACGTAACTTATAACGCAAGAAAATGGCCATTTTGCATTTCAAATTATTTAAGACTTTGGCCTATTGTTTTGGGTCCTAAAAATAGTACATATAACTCATAGGGGTTGATCAATACGGTAGTTTTTGGTATAGTATCCGCAAGAGGGTTTTTACCTTAGAAAACCTTTGGTTTTTGGGGTTTTAGAGTTCAATTCATAAAGGATTGATTGGTTATGGTTTTGATTGTATACTTTGCTTGTTTTAGGAAGCAAGTAAGTGTTGTGCGATCATGTGATAGTTGAGTGCTTGACGAGGTAAGGGCTCCACTTTATTTCTGTCTTTAAAACGGTTATGACATGCTTTGTTTTGCTGTGTGTGCAATTGCTGTGTGCTTTGGCATATTTGTACTTATGTATTCTCGTTGATGAGAAGGTGGTTATAAATATGTGTGCAATTTACGTATGATTGAGAAAATGTATGTATGTTGTGATGCTTGTACATAGGCTTTAGGCTATGTGATTGTTTGCATGAGCATATATGAATGCGTGCGTCGGATAGGACTACGCGGGGATTTTGTCTGTGTGACTATCCTGTATATGCCAAAGAGAATATATGCCATGCATTTCATAGTTGCGTGCCTAGGTGTATGTCTGTGTGACTTTGCCTACGTACCGGGCGTTTGACTGTGTGGCTTCGCCAAATCCCTCTGGATTTATATTGAGTTGGTGTATGTCTGTGTGACTTCGCCTGGTGTTTGTCTGTGTGACTTCACCTGCCTTGTGTGGCATTTTTAGTGCGGGTACGTATATTTCTGTGTGGCTTTGCCTACCCCACGACTCTTCGAGGAGAGGTTAATTTTCCGGAAAATCATGCATGTGACGAATCAGTAATCGGTTGTCACACCCATTGTAGAAGTCTGCATTAGGATTGGTGATTTATTTATATAAACCCGTTGGTGGGAATTACTTTTGAGTTTAAGAGCTTTCTCTTGTGTTTGTGGAATTATTGTTATGTGTACAATCTTTCGAACCGGTTATATATTTGTATACTTTTATTTTGTGGTGACCCTTTCTTTCATTTGCGGGCTCATCCCACCCAGATGATGGGTTAGGTCGTGGTGACGACGGTGGCTGTTCCAGGCCCCAGTGAGCGGTTGGAGCTGTAGCCTAGAATAGTTAGACTATGCGCCGGTGTGTTTTGTGCACCGTGCTTTTTGGTTAGCATAGGATTTCTAACTTGTTTTGATACTTAGACTTGAATTGTAATTATTCAGGAATACACTTTGCTTGTCGAAGCACCTTTTAGTAATGAGTTCTTTTGTATATTTGAATGCCGGTTCATTTAAAATCTTTTATGCGCACTCTGAGTGTGAGTTGAAAAAGAAAAAAAAAATAATGCCCTTTTTGGCTTTCGAAAAACGGGGTGTTACACCACTCGATCACTGAGGGCCCAAGAAGCCACCGTCGTCCTCACGACCAACGGTATCAGACGGCAATCCATCGTCTAGGGTGGGAGGAGCCCGTTCATGTATTATGGTAAGCGTCACCACAAAATATATGTATATATATATATATATAACCGGCGCGAGAGATATACACATACCAAACATACACAAACCAACAGAGAAAGCTCTATAAACACATAGACAATCTCCCACCAACGGGTTCATATAAGCAATGCACACATAGCCTATAATGCAACCTCCACAATGCGTGGTACTAACCCTAGCTACCACAATGCATGAGTTCCGGAATCGTAGGTCCATCCCCTACTAAAACACCAACGAAATCACAAGGTTAAGGTGGATCCACTCCTGCAATCACACCTCATGGTCCACTCCCGCAACCATGTATCGAACTCAACAAAATCACAAAGGATTAAGGTGGATCCACTCCCGCAATCACACCTCATGGTCCACTCCCGCAACCATGTATTGAACTCAATAAAACCCTATAAGAATCAGGTGGGTCCACTCCCGCAACCACACCTCGTAGTCCACTCCCGCCACTACGCACTAACAATGCATGAGCATACGATTCCACATGTATACTAATGCAACAAATACATACCTCCCTAGCATATGTAAACCATCCCATCAACATACATACATATCCAATCATATGTAACAAACCACAACAAACATACATACATTTCCAATCATATGTATTCACCCACATGTTCATACATACATCTCCAATCATATGTAAAACAACGCACGTATTGTAAACACTTTCTCATCACGAGAATACATAACACATACATGCCAAACACACAAACACGCATCACCGAAAATAACCAACAAACATGTTATAACTCAGTGAAAAGACAGAAATAAAGTGATGCCCTTACCTCAGCAAGCTTCCGTTAACTTTTCTCGCATAATTCTACAACTCGCGCTTCCTAAAATTAAGCAGCGTACAATCAATAAAATACTCCCAACGTATCCTATTGAAACGAAACTTGTTCTCTAAAAACTAGGGGGGTTTAAGGTACTTTCTCACACTCTCGGATAGTGATTACGAGTCCCCCTTATAGCGATTAAAAATTCCCAAAGTTAATTGCACTATTTCTCGCTACGCGAAAATATTTTCGTTTCAAAACAAACTAAGAAACACTTTGATTCCTAACTCCAAGGCAATCAATTTTCACATACTAAAACCATTTGAAAACAACCCAAAAACTCTTTGAAAATTTTCACAAAAAATAAAAGTTTACTTGCGCTACAAGTTACAAGTTTTTCCTTTAAAATAAAATAACCCCATAATCGATCCTTTCAAAAGCTTAGATCATCCACCAATGCAATGATCATTTACTCATCAATTTGGACTTAGAAAATTTTGAAATCTCATGGCCATATACATCTATATGCCACGGCCAAAACAACAAAACATCAAGCTAGCTCCCAAAATTTTCCTTTTCAAAACCATAGTCTAAATCAATTAGCACCCAATTTCATTAATTTCATTAAATTGCTCAAGACAATCATTTCAAAACACAACTCACAAATCATGATAGTTTTCTCAAAAATTCTTCAAACCCTAGATTCATAACTCATAAAAATTGGGGCTTTTGCTCTAGTATATTTTCTTTCAAAAATTGAACTATTAAAACAATTAAGGCTAGCTTCAATTGCAAGAAAATGAATTCAATTGAATAAAATCATAACTCACAAAATATTTCCTCCAAATCATTTTCTAAAACTCATGAACTTGAACATCAACAAATTCCTTCTAGATCTACATCCAACTAGTATGGATAATCACTGACTATCATGGATCTAATATATTAGCATAGGAAAAATTCAAAACTCACACTACTCCAACAAAAGGCCACACGGCCAAGAGGCATAAAAGAGGGAGAATAATTTTCCTTACCAAAATAAAATGGATGGAAAGCACCATGGTGATGAGAGGAGCAACTTTGATCTTCAACACTTCTCCTAATTCATCTTAGATCTCTCACAATCTCTAGATTTTCTACACTTAATAATTTTTGAAATGAAGAATGAGAGAGGGAGTATGTTCACGGTTCTTGGAAGGAAAAGAAGAGTCTCATGATCAATTCTATATATAGATCCTCTTATTTACTCTAAGCCTTTGGATCAAATAGTAAAAGTTTCTAAGACTTAATCCTAGCCATTAGATTGCATAGTATAAAGTTGCAAGATTAACTCCTAACCATTGATCAAATCTTGGTCACCAAGTAACTTAACATAAATATCTAGATATTATGTGACAAAAGTCATCTCACTCAGTCCCCGCGCTCGCGCTTAAACGAGTCGCACCTCGCTAATGGACGAAAAATCGCAAAAATAGAAAAACTACGGAATAAACGTCCGTCGTAAACCGCTTCTAAAAATTATCGCTAAAACTTTTTCCTCGACTGTGATTTTCTTCCTCACCCTCGAAAAATAATCTGAAGATATATTCTAACTCACGCCGATATATAAAACTCCCATCTAAATTTCTACGGAATTCAGAAACCGTAAAAATTCCTAACAACGGGTAAGATTCCTACTCTTTTTTTTCAAAAACAAGAGAAAACCAAAACTCGCATTTCTTACTTCACAGAAATCTTCTCATACTTAAAAGAGGACTACAACCCAAAAGTCTGTGCCTTTTCAGCGCACGAACACAAAACAGGCTCAATTTCAGCAAAATTCTATTACCGCGACAGTACTCACAAAAACACTTCACCAAAAACCCTAAAACTCGTAGCCATTACTAGAGTTCCTTAGAAAAACTGTACAGTGGAATCTTGGGTCTTACACAACGGAATTAAATTTGAATTGTAGAAATATTGGTTCGAATATTACATTAATTTAAAAGCACTACTAATAACTTAATTAGCAACAAGATAACATCTTATGCAAAATTACAAATTCTATAATGATACATTTTTACATAAAACAAGACAACAACTAGAGGACTCTTTACTTAAAAGGTAAACCATTTCACGTGTCCTAATCAGAGCGGAGCATCACCGACAACTTGACCATAATCATAACCTGAGAACCTGGACCCCAAAGGTCCAACAAGTACACAAAACAGAGAGTTAGTAAGGAATCCCAAAATAAATGTAAGTATATCGAATACTATACACTTAATAACAACATAATAAATTCTACTAACATTCGCATCATAAAGATGCAAGATTATACAATTAAGATACATTTATAATTCATTAACCAAGTATCAAGTAAATCGTATAATTCACGTATCACCAAGTTACTTACAATTGACATACAAATAGCAATCACGTATCATCAAAATCAAGTTACTTGCAATTGATACACAAATAGCAATTAATGCACAACAATAGTATCAATTACCAAGTAGTTCACATAATGATTCCATCTTCATCTCCTAATGCAATCTAATACCAAATATTCATGAAATGCTACCTAGCATTTACTAATGCATGAGGTACCTTATCCAACCATTGGAAAACTTATTCCAATTATGTTTTAGTCAACCACAGCTACTAAAACATCTGCTATACTTCGGGGCTCATCCAAAGTATCTGCTCATCATACAATATGGATGCATGAATGTCAAATTACCAAACATATGGTCTATATATATTTTAGTCAACTGCAGCTACTAAAATATCTACTATACTTTAGGGCTCATCTAAAGTATCTGCTCATCATAAAAGGATAACATAATCCATTTACTCCCAAACATATGGTATATATATATTTCAACAACATAGTTAGAAATACATCTTCTCTATCAATTAATCACATTAATTAATCTTCTCAAGTTATTACACATATACAAGAATATCATCATCATAATTCATTATTATAATTCATTCACATATATGATATCATAATTCATAACCTCATTTCAATATTACATAATCATCCTAGTTAATCAACATATACAATATCATAACTCAATTCATCATTTAAGAATTCACATAACAGTCACGCATATCATTACATAATCATAAGATCATAATTCAAACATGACATAAGTATATATCTCATTTTATTAAACATACAAAGTTACTTTCAAAATTCTAAAGTATTGTCATATTACACACAATAGTATTATCCAAACATAATTTCAGAAAACTAATTCCGGAATCGGAATATATGCGAAAAAATGAGAAAAACAGGTTCCGGGTGCATAAGTCAACAAAATGTCAAAAGTCAACAGTCAAAGCTGTCTGACTCAAAAATCAGAAAACAGAGTTCCAGCTCTCGGGTTTTCACTCAAAAACCCCCCAAAAACCCCAAATTAAACCCTTTTAAACTTAAAGATGATAACTTTAAGCATATAGAGTTATAACAAACATAGAAGTACAATTATAAACTTGAATTAACATCAAAACATATAAGATTCACGAGATTCTTCCATTTTTCATAAAAAATTAATTTTCTCATCAACAACACAATCAACTCATAAAATAGTGATTTTTCTCATATTATTCTATCTATTAAACATGAATAGACATTTAGAATCGGGAGTGGTTATGGTGCATAAGTTTTTTCCTTATGCACCGTGCATAAATAATGAAAATTACTTAATGCACCCCTCAGATTGCTTAGCACACCCCCTAGATTACTTAGCACACCCCCCATATTTCTAACGCACCCCCCAAATTTCTAATGCACCCCCTAAAAATTTGGGGGGTGCGCTAGAAATCTGGGGGGTGTGCTAAGCAATTTTTGGTATTTATGTACGGTGCTTAAACATGACTTATGCACCATAACTTATGCCTTTAGAATCATTCAATCAACATCAAATCACATAGATAAACATATTCCCAATTATTTCCCCCAAAACCCAAAAAGAAAAGAGTGAGGGAAGATTGGGTTGGAGAGAATAAGATTTTCTCCTCCTCCCTTGATCACTCTAGAATTCACATACTACTCTCATACCTTAAATTGATGGAATCTTTAATCTTTCTCTTCAATCTCTTAATCTAACATGGTTTTTCTCTATTTGTTCTTCATCTCTCTAACCTATTTCTCTTGTTTCTCTACTCTTCCTCTCTCTACCTCCTTTTCTCTCATTTTGTGACAAATGAATTCACAACACTACTCCTCATAAAACCATTTCTTTATATACTCTCACCTTAGGTTAAAGTAAAATCCCCAAAATAACCTTAATTTCACTACAAATCCCACTAACCATCTCAACTTTACTCTTACCACCAACTTTCACACTATTTACACAATTGTCATTAATTCTCCTCCAAGGTACTATATCCTTTTAGCTAATGACCAAAATGTCATTCTTATCTCTACACAATCCACTAACGTATGCTAAATTACTATATTACCCTTATTTCTACTACAACTCTTATCATTTTAATTAAGCCCAATACTCATGAAAGCTCATTTACTAACAAACACAAAGGTAACAACTAATTATTATATTCAACGCATACCAATCAACATGCACAATTAATTAAATCACATCAATTAATAAAATATAATAAAGTATAAAATTTGGGGTGTTACAAATAATCTATATGATATAAACTTTCAATCCAACAATGAATTTTGTAAAATTTGAATTCGTTAATGCGTTATTGAGCGGTGTAACATTACTCAAATGTTAGACTGGTGTAATTTGATCCCACCTCATATATATATATATAGGTTTGCTAATTTAAACCAACCAAAAAATATGAAAGTCTAAATTAGTAAGGTGCACCTTTTTACTTTGGACAAAAAACCTTTGACATTTAATTATTTTACACTAGAAAATTGAGGGTTAGTTAGGTAAATTTTATTAAATGTTGTGCACCTATTTGCTAATTTAAACCACTTTTGTAAAATAATTTATTTAATGTTTTTTTATTAGAAAGATGTTGTTTGAGAATTTTAAGGAAGGATAAAATATATTTTGCTGTTTTTTTTTTTTATAAAACTAACTCTTCCTTTTTTCTTCATTTTCTATCTATTTACTTAACAGTTTTCAGACTTCACGAATACTCGGTAATTTTTTAAACAATGGAATTTTCATTTCCAATTCTCTATTATTTATCAAGATTTCACTCCAATAAGTGGTGATCAATTCGAGATTCTTGATTTTTATTTATTGGTGCGATTGTTGGAATCATGAGTACCTTGAGGTTTGCAAATTAAAATTTTATATTTTTTGGTTTTGTTGGGTATTTGTATTGGTCTCATTTTATTAAAACAATGTTTTAACAAGATGGTGGACCAGACACTACAAGAAATATGATTATTTGTGGCGGTTTTTAAAGGGTTTAGTGGCGGTTTTGAACCGCCGCAACGCCACATAGCGACGGTTGCTGAAACGTTGCAGATCCTGGCGTCGGCAAGAGATATTGCGGTTGTTTTGTGAACTGCCGTACAGACCGCCGCATATGATCTAGCGTCAGTTTGAACTGTCGCAATAAGCAAAATCAGGGTTGGGAATTCTGAACCGCCGTGGTTCATTTAATTTTTTGAGTTAGCGTCGGCTTCGAACCGTCACTATGTGGTTTTTTTAAAAAGAAATATATCTTGCTGGCCATCTTTTGCTGCAATTAATTGTTCATTTATTTTTTTTTTCTACTTAATGACTAATGTTCAAACACAAAACTATATACTAAATTATTAATTGATAACGAAAGTTCAATCTAGATTAATAGAAATCATAAACAAAGTCTTTTTTAAACATACTAAAATTATACAACCAAAGTTGTCACAAATTCTAATATGCTGGGAGAGGATGATAAACAGAACTAGCCTAAGATACAACAATATTCCTATACTAGATAGTAGATATAACAGTATGTTGTTGCCCGATTTTTCCTAAGCACCGACAACAATTTTGGCACTTAAACAAGTTTCACGTCCAAGAGGTGAGATCCTAATTGAATTTTTGTTCCACCTGCAAGATTAACATGAAACAAGAAAATAGAAACAAGTCTTAAAAGCTATTGCATTACAAGTTGTACTACTAGACAGAACCAAGCCACCATTCTTACATTTCATGTTTACTGAAATAGAAGCAAGACTTATATGCTTATGGGACATTATATGTAGTTACACTAGAAACTAAGGCCAAATTTATTTTTAAACCAAATCATAATATTCTTCGCATTGAAATTCATTTAATAGAAATACCAAGTGTATGCTGAAACTACTTCATCTTTTGTGAAACTGTCTTCTTGGGAGCCAACCTCATGAAGATATACACAATCTGGATTGCTGGAAGGCTGTCCAAGATTTATCCAAAATTAAAAGTTAAACTAGACAAGGAAAAGGTCAAAATCTATATAGGAATCAGTAGTTTTCAAACCATGTTTGAGCCATGCATGGCAATATTTAGTTGTTCCAAAACAAGCCCTGAAATGTATAAACCAATAACATCCCATACGTAGTAAAAGGAACTAATAAGCAAGAACCAGATATCAATCATCCCATACGTAGTAAAAGGCCTCAACAAATGCAAATATTGATACCTTAATGGTCTACCCTCCAAAACAACATGTACATTTTGAATACATCGAATTGCTTCTTCTTCCTTTGAATAAGTAACATATCTGAAACAACAATATTCTTCCTTTAGGAGCTGCAACTTTTAATAAAATTATGATGGACGAAAATGTTATGATATATGCTAATGGTCACCAAGACCAGATATAATTTACAAATACAGTTTTCAGAGATACAATTGGGTAGCTCGCACAGTGACAATCATATCCAAATTGTGGTTCAAATATGTGTGGAAAAGACCCATACAAGCACTAGTATGGAGGATGGTCCAATAGAGTAGCGCCACTAACTTTCAGGAATTGCCAAGAACCACTCTGCTATGCACACTACAGTGGCTGCATTGCTGTTACGACAATCATGCAAATACCAGTATACCACTAAGGAAGAAAAGCTAAGCTAGAATTTGTCCGCAACAACAGAATTTTGAATAGAATGCAAACTTACACACTACATGTATTGTTTGGAAACTGCTGAACAACAACAGCTGCCGTCTGAGACATTGACACTTTTAAGACTTTCCCATACTGAGACATTTCATGAATCATTACATTACATTACCTTGCCATAGTTCTACTTTTAAATTATTTCCCTTTTAAAATCATCAGTGAAGCTTTTTACAGTAGTTACAACTCAGAGGCCTTTTATTAATCTTGTTTTATGACCATAAAGATTTCAGGCCACATTGAAATCCCAAATTTCCCAAATGTATTAATTAGCAACAACACATTCCAATTAAGCATTAATCTTCGACCTTTTGTCAATATGAAATCAAAAACTGTAAATTGTAGTAAGACACTTAGGCTTTGTTTGGGAGTTTTGAGAGGAAGGAAATGAAAGGTTAAGGAGGGGAGGGGAAGGAAAGGGAGGGAAGAGATAAAGGAGAGAAATCCTTCCCATTGTTTGGGAGTGGAAAAACCAACAAGGAAGGACATATAGGGCTTATGTGATGATTTTACTATTTTACCCTTTTTTCCCTTAAAATTAATACATTGTTTTATATGATTTTGGCATTTTTGAGAATAAGTTTCGATTTCAGATAAAAAATAATTTCGGAACAAAAGTTTGCGATCTTTTTTCGGGAAAAAATATCTAATATTTTATTCGAAAAAAAAGTACCCAAATTTTTTTCCAGAAAAAGTTCCCGATTTTTTTCAGAAAAAAGTTTCTGATTTTTTGTCGAGAAAAAATGTTCCCGATTTTTCCGGAAAAAAGTTTCTAATTTTACCGGAAAAAAAGTCTCCGATTTTTTTCCGAAAAAACAAGTTCTCGATTTTTCCGGAAAAAAGTTCCCGATTTTTTCCCGAAAATTTTTTCCGATTTTTCCGGAAAAAAGTTTCCGATTTTTTCCCGAAAAAAGTTTCCAATTTTTTGTCGGGAAAAAAGTTCCCGATTTTTCGGAAAAAAGTTTCCGATTTTTTACAGAAAAAAGTTCTCGATTTTTCCAGAAAAAAGTCTCCCATTTTTTCCCGAAAAAAGTTTCCGATTTCTTGCCGGGAAAAAAAAAAGTTTCCGATTTTTTGTCGGGAAAAAAGTTCCCGATTTTTCTGGAAAAAAAGTTTCCGATTTTTTCTGGCAAAACAGTTCTCGATTTTTCCGAAAAAAAGTTCCCGATTTTTTCCCGAAAAAAGTTTCAGATTTTTGTCGGGAAAAAAAGTTCCTGATTTTTCGGGAAAAAAAATTTCCGATTTTTTCCAGAAAATAGTTCTCGATTTTCCAGAAAAAAGTTCCTGATTTTTTCCCGAAAAATTTTTCCGGAAAAAAGTTCCCAATTTTTCTGAAAAGAAATTTCGGATTTTTTCAAAAAAAAAATTTTCGATTTTTTCCGAAAAAAAAGTTCTCGATTTTTCTGGAAATTTTTTTTTGATCTTTTGGAATGAAATTAGACTAGGGCTAAAATTGGAATTTTGAATTATTGTGAGGGTTAAATAGTCAATTTATATAGTTAATCCTCCAAAATCCCCCAATTTGGAGGAACTTTAAAATTGGATGAAATAAGCCCTCCAAAACCCCCCAAAACCTTTCCTTATTATTTTAAAACTCACAAACAAGGGTTTACCTCTTCCCAAGCCTTTCATTCCCCTCCAAAATCAAACTCCCAAACAAAGCCTTACTGGGATTTGTGGTAGTGATCATAGCAACTCCTTTGAAATCACAACTTCTAGGAGCCTTCCCTTCTTTTTGGTAATAGCTATCAAAAGCATAAGAAGCATGCTTCTTAACATTATTACGTTTGTAGTAGCTTTCTCCCGGCTGAATCTTCGAACAATTCGCCCTCCATGGTCCACAAGCCCAATCCAATGTTGCCTGCAATGTCTTCGAATCAAAGCCATCCATGGCAATGCAGTACGTCTGATTCGTTGTATCATTCGCCAAAAAAAGTCCCAATCCTAGACACATGAAGCAAATAATGAAAGAGCACAAAGAATTTACAAATGCCGGAAGCCTAAGAGATACTGACCCTAGTTGATATCACGTAGGAGGAAATCAAGGACATAGTTAACACAGAGCTGGTCGACATTAATAGCATTGACAGTAAGATTGGTTATGTAGAAATTTCAACCAAGTCCAAATATAGATGCAATAGGTGCAAAAATTGCATATAGAGATAAAGATGCAAAAATTGAAAATGAAAGATGGCACTTTTTTTGCTATGCTAAACCATCTTTTCTAATTCCATCCATGTTTTTTAAGAGCACCAAACAACATAAGTCATCATTTCACCCTATTCTAGGAACAAAAGATAATTTATCTCCCTATTTTCAGGTTTTGTTTTGCATCATCTTATATATATTCAGATATATCTATATCTAACTAACTGAACAAGTCATTGCATCACATTAGAATCTCAGTTTTTTTTTTTTTTTGGAACTACATTAGAGAAACTCTACATTAGAAGCTCTTCAATAGTTTCCCTCTTTCTCTAAATTTCAGTAAGCATAATAGATTGGAAATCAATAAACTAATTGCAAATACCTAATTACCAAATATACAAACAATAAACTAGTTTCAAATACCTAATTACCAATTTGTGAAACAAAATGATGAAAAAATTGGGAAAAATAACTAAAAAATTTAACAAAATTAGAAATTGAACCTGGATTGAAGGATGAACAAAACTGAATTAAAGCTATAGAGATTCTGAATCGAAGCTTTGCTTGAGAAGCTGAGAAGGATTTCGTGGCTTTGTTGAGAAACTGATTCGAAGCTTGAGAGAACGATTATGAAGTTGAACTAAGGTTGAATGATTCTGAATGAGAGTTGAACGATTCAGAAGTTGAACGATCTTCAGAATGAGAGAACGATTCTCAATCGTTCTAAGCTTTGCTGAAATGAAATTAGGGTTGAACGATACAGAGAGCGGTTTTCAGAAATTACGAATAGGAGATTTCATTGTTCGACGAAAATGAAACCGGTGTATCGAAGCTTGAAACTCTGAGTAAATAAGAAGAGGGAAAAAAGAAATGGGAAGCGCGCTTTTTCCAGATCTGAGCCGTGACGGTTTAGATAGAACAGCCGTAATGTCATATAGTAAATATAGCGATGACTGTTTCAAGGAACCGCCGCTATCATTCTGTCGTTATTTCCAAATTATCTTGTAGTTAGATGTCCTGACCAGGAATTCGATCATAGGCACAACCCCAAATTAATAATACTAGACACCGACCCATGCGATGCATGGGTTTGTTATACTATCATATATATAACTTATTTAACCAAAAATTAAACACAATCATAAGAATTTAAAATGAGTCCATAATACATCTACAATGGAGTGGAAGGTGATTGTGTGCTTATTGGCCAATAATTTTTGGTGCAAGAGATTACCATATTTCACCCTATCAATTATTCTTTATTTACCGTCATAAAAAATATTCTTTATTTACTTATTTTGACGCAATTCTTTGTTTATTAATACGTGCAGTTTCTACTGCACTCAATGTCAGAATTATAGCCAACATTTTATTGCAAGATTGCTTATATTAACATCAAAATTGAGTGCTAGTTAATACAAATAACAATTGCAAGAATCCAACATTTACACACGGCTAATGTCAGACTAATCATATATTCTACATTTTAAAATGGTTATTGCTTATACTTCAACCCAAATACATCGAGATAAGTTGTCAATCTTAATAAGTTTTAGTAGGTAATATCAAGTTAATAAATGATCATTATACGTTTTGGTTTAAAGCTTGAAGAAAGAATCACATTAAAAGGATTGAAAGAATATCATTTGATTAGCAAAACCATGATTTAGTGGGATTCAAACATAGCACACAACATGTAGTGAACTAAATTCAAACTCAATTCGTCATTAGTAGTCTAAACAAAAATGTACTATATTAGTAATTGGACAAAACATCAATGGATACCCATTGAATATATACATTAGATAAAAATTTGCTACAAATACAATTCAAAAATCCATGCCACAATTTAATGTGAAGTAAACAATGTAGTTGTCACCAACAATTAAATGTCTAACTTGATAGTCACAACATTTGAAATCAGTGCACCACACAAAGAAGTTTCCAATCTTTAGCCAACTTGAAGTAGCCATGGAGTACACATCCAAAATCAAGGCTGCAATCCCACTTGTGTCCACAATCACCATCTACCATTACTTGAAGTAGCTATGGAGGACACATCCAAAATCAAGGCTGGAATCCCACTTGTGTCCACAATCATCATCTATCATTACTTTGCTTCTAGTATAAACTATGTACACCATTCAACAGAGTGCAGTGAATCATATTGGACCTAAGTAATAAATTGAATCATATTAAACACCTCTAAATAATACCATCAAGTGCATTGCTATTTGGGGTCATTTAGTAATAATACCTCTAATGAAATCCTTTTCAACTAAAGAGAGCCTTTTCATCTAAAACTAAAATCTTTCGGGGATATGTTGCAAGGTCAAAAATGCAAAAACTAAAAAGAAAAAAAAACTAAACTAATTAAGAAACAATATCATATGCTTCCAACAATGTTGAAATCGAGACTTCTATTATATGTGCTTCCAACTAATTAAGAAACTAATTTGATTGTTAATAAGCACAAAATGGTTAGTCAATGATGCTGATCAAAGACAAAGATCCATTATTTCAATTATTTATATGAATAAAACAATCTTGATTTGAGAAATCCCCAATATGAAAATCCTTAAATTGACAAACAAACAAACACCAACTATTAACTTGATTTGTGAAACAAAACTGAACCCAAAAGTGAAATAACATTTACCATCACAACAAAAGGAAAAAGGATACTCCTGCAGTTTAATAAGGAGTAAAAAAGTAAAGAAAAGAAAAAGAGATTAACATGGCATTCAATTTCCTCATTAACAAAATAAACTAAATAAATGTATCATGCAATTACAACTAGAAACTCAATTCTAGATTATAAGGGTTGTTGGATATGCCTTGAAATCTCGGTTACAAGAAGTCGGAAATTCTGAAGAACATCTGCCAACTAGCGTGCGGCGCCAGGAGAGGCCTCGTTTGGCCTGTGAGTTCTGTTGTCTAGCGCGGGGCGCGGACGGGCTGGCGCGGGGCGCAGGCTCGTGTTGGTTTGGAGATTTTTTTGGAAAATATATGTTTTGAAGAATATCTGACTTAGATTGTGTTTGTTTTTAAATATTAGATATATTTAAAAATAATAGGAGATTTGGTTTTATTTTAAAAGATTTGTTTTAAAATAATAGGCATATATTTTTCTATAAATAGGGAGTGCTTTATTCATAGAAAAATAAGAGAGCAAGAGAGCAAGAGAGCAAAGAGTGACAAGATGTAGGGAATTAGGGTTTGCCACCACACAAGGCTAGGGTCTTAGGATCCTAGGGATTTGGGCAAACTATTCTTGGGATCATCTTGTGGGATCACCTTGGGTAGACTAGGTAAAATTGAGTCTCTTGGCCACGGGAAGAGATTCGGGATTTTGGGTAGAATTAGGATTAATTCTTGTAACCCAATTGGGAACTCTTGTAAAGTGACTTCTTTGATCTAGTGGAACGGAGAGTTGCTCTCTCCCCCAGACGTAGGTTCATTAACACCGAACTGGGTAAACAATATCTTGTGTTCTTCTCTTTCTCTTGAATTATTTACTTTCATCATCTCTATCAACTATTTGGTTACTTGGTTAATTGCCTCCACACATCAAAATTCATTGGTGTGATTTTATCGTCGAATTCACAACAATTGGCGCCCACCGTGGGGCAAGGATCAAATCGATAATCAGGTACCATGGGTTCTAAGTTTGATATTGAAAAGTTCACCGGGAGTAACGACTACGGGTTGTGGAAGGTGAAGATGAGGGCGGTGTTAATTCAAAACGTGTTGAGGCGTTGAAGGGAGACGCACGGCCTGGAGAGGCGGTGGAATAATACTCGGGTGACTGTTGAAACAACAACTTTGTTATAAGAATTCGAAGATGCTAGTGAAAGTTGTGAAGCGGTGGAGTATTAAGTCATGGACTTTGGAGGCTCCTATCACATGTGTTTGAAGAAGGAATACCGTGAAAAATCCGAGAGCTAGTTGAAGATGGATTTTTCATCTTGAAGACGGGAAAGCTTGAAAGGTTTGAGGTATGGTTTTGGTTTGTCTTACGATGTTTGACAAATCATGTGTTTTCTTTTACATGATGTGAGGTATGTTCCTAAACTTTGATGCATGGATAGTTGGTCTACTATTGGTTATGCATTTGTTACTAGTGGTGATTCTCATATGGTTGAGTTGTGAAACTTTGGTTGATTCTTGTTAGTGACATAGGTTTAGTTGAACTAGTGAAACGAGGTTTACTAGGTGTTGGAACTAAACTGGAATTGTTGGATACTAACAATGGCCTGAAGTTTGTTTCAGAGCAGTTTGACAGTTTTGCAGGTTACAAGGTGGGAACATAGTGGAAATACCGGTTTGTGGCTTTGGTGGAGGAATCTCAGATTGAGGTGGAGTTTGTTACTAGTTGGACTAGAGGAAGACAAACATTCAACAATGGCTCTTGGCTATCTAATGAGAGGTAGGGAAGAGAGTGGAATTGTTGCACCAAAGTGGTATGACTATGAAGACCTTGTGGGATTTGTTTCAATTGTGGCTGAAGAAGTGCAAAACTTGGAAGATCTTCAGGGAGGCAATTGAAAGCAACAGTGATCAGACTTGGTAACTTGTGAGACTGCTGGAGGTAGTTGGATACAAGGAGAGTTTGATGTTGCCGCTTGTGGAACCGCCTAAAATTCCAAGGTTGGTTCGGAGCCAAGCAATACTTCGAGAGGACGGAGGGCACTCCGGGGGTCGAAGGGTGGTGAGGCTTGTAGGGCTGTCCTAAAAATCCATGGATAGTCGGAGGCAAGCAATTCTTCAGGAGGACGGACAGGTTCAATCCGGGGGCTGAAGAGGGTAAGGTGGAGCTTGTAGGACTATCTAAAATTCCGGTGATAGTTGGATGCAAGCGTTTCTTCGAGAGTACGGAACTGAACACTCCGGGGGTCGAAGAGGTAGCGGTGAATCTTGTGGGTGCTACCAAACATCCTATGGTAGTGGGAGACAAGATCTTCATGAGGGCGGAAGGCATTCCGAGGGATGAAGGGGAGGTACAGCTTGTGGGAAGCAAGTGGAGGATGGTGCCTATGTCGAGGTTCAAGTGGGACTTGGACTTGACCGGTGATCTTGGATAGAAGATTCAAGATGGAGAGAGCAACACGGTGGTTGATTGGATCACCATCGATTTAAAGGCAATGTGGAGAATTGTTGGATATGCCTTGAAATCTCGGTTACAAGAAGTCAGAAATTCTGAAGAACATCTGCCAGCTAGCGCGCGGCGCCAGGAGAGGCCTCGTTTGGCATGTGAGTTCTGTTGTCTAGCGCGGGGCGCGGACGGGCTGGCGCGGGGCGCAGGCTCGTGTTGGTTTGGAGATTTTTTTGGAAAATATATGTTTTGAAGAATATCTGACTTAGATTGTGTTTGTTTTTAAATATTAGATATATTTAAAAATAATAGGAGATTTGGTTTTATTTTAAAAGATTTGTTTTAAAATAATAGGCATATATTTTTCTATAAATAGGGAGTGCTTTATTCATAGAAAAATAAGAGAGCAAGAGAGCAAGAGAGTGACAAGATGTAGGGAATTAGGGTTTGCCACCACACAAGGCTAGGGTCTTAGGATCCTAGGGATTTGGGCAAACTATTCTTGGGATCATCTTGTGGGATCACCTTGGGTAGACTAGGTAAAATTGAGTCTCTTGGCCACGGGAAGAGATTCGGGATTTTGGGTAGAATTAGGATTAATTCTTGTAACCCAATTGGGAACTCTTGTAAAGTGACTTCTTTGATCTAGTGGAACGGAGAGTTGCTCTCTCCCCCAGACGTAGGTTCATTAACACCGAACTGGGTAAACAATATCTTGTGTTCTTCTCTTTCTCTTGAATTATTTACTTTCATCATCTCTATCAACTATTTGGTTACTTGGTTAATTTGCTCCACACATCAAAATTCATTGGTGTGATTTTATCGTCGAATTCACAACAAGGGTTGCTCTCAATTTCTTTTGATTTGAAAAATAGTAGCTTAGTTCTTGGTTATCCTAAATTGAAATTGCTCACTTATTAGTTTCACACATTTTATTTAAATACCTAAAACCCTGAACAATGATTTTAACGCATATAAATGAAATCACCTACAAATTTGAAGAAATTGCATAATAAAAAACCTGTGTAATGCAGATAAATGAAAGTGTCGCTTTACCAAAACAATGTTCGCCGCATAACAGAAAACAAATGATTTTCAAAAATCTTAAGAAACTGCATAAGAAAATACCCTTAAAAAATCTTAAGAAACTGCATAAGGAAACTCTAAAGAAAAGCTTGAGAGATGCAAAAGGGGCGAGCAAACCTGATCGACGGATATCTCTCTTCGACACAATTGATGTGAGTGTGCGAAGTTGGACGATTTTGGAATCTGGAGATGGAGCCTATCGATTTTCTTCCTCTCAATCTCACTATTACTTTTTCTAATCCTATGAAAATTGTTATATGATGATTAGGTTTGTAGTTCATCCTCAAATCTCAACTCTTTATAGAACAGATAGTTGGAGATCTAAAAGAATTAATGTAGAAAGAAAGATGAGAAAGAGATGAAGAAAAGAATGGCGTAGAAGAGAGAGAGAGAGAGAGAGAGAGAGAGAGAGAGAGAGATGTCGATCATTCTGAAAAGAATGGGGAGGTGTGTTTCTGTTGTCAATGCAAGGAGGAGTGTTTTTGTTCGGTGGCTCTATGTCAATGCACGCGTGAGAGAGAGAATGAGAGCAGATTTTGGTGTATTTGAAATTTAAATTTGGATAGATAATAATAAATGAGGTGGTAGTTGGGATGGTAATTAAGAAAGGGATTAGGAGGGAAAAATTAGGGTTAAGTGGTTGCATAATTAGAGTTTAAAAGGTAACACTGCTTAACTTTTATAATAATAAGATAAGATAAGATAAGATAAGATAAGATAAGATAAGATAAGATAAGATAAGATAAGATAAGATAAGATAAGATTAAGATTAAGATAAGATAAGATAAGATAAGATAAGATTAAGATTAAGATAAGATAAGATAAGATAAGATAAGATTGAGATTAAGATTAAGATTAAGATTAAGATAAGATTAAGATTAAGATTAAGATTAAGAATATTAAGATAAGATAAGATTAAGATAAGATTAAGATTAAGATTAAGATAAGATAAGATTAAGATTAAGATTAAAATAAGATTAAGATTTGGGCACATACACATCAAAGAGAAAAATTTAAACATAAATGATAAAGTCACATCAACTATCATCAATTAATCCTTTTATATATAATTTTTTTTAAAATTATGTGTGTGTGTCCAAATAACATGTGTTGGGTTTGTGCCCAAGTAAAAGTTTTTGTGTCCTAACATGTGAGTACGACATACATCAAGTGTTCTACCGTAATTCGCATTGGAGAGATGTATTTTTGTGTGATATCTCTGAAGATTTGATTGAAGAATTATTTACATAACTTTTGCTCCTAGAGGGGTGTGTTTCTAGAAGTTTCCTTTGTCGGTTTAATGCTGCCATATGTTTGAATTGTATTTACAAAGTAGATTTCGTAAAAATATATTTTGTGAAGATTACTGCAAAAAATATAAAAGATTTGTTTCAAATATATTTTTGTACTTCAAGGAGATTGTTACTAAAAATATATTTATGGAAGGAATATTTGAAGCAAATATATTTATGAAAAATATATTTTGCTTATACAAGATTGTAGCTGAAAATATAATTATTGTCAGCTGGAATTGTTTAGCCCGTGCAAAGAAAAGCCCAGTCAGAATCATGGCTATATAAAGGAAGACTTAAATCCTTGTGAAGTTATCGAAGCCTTCATATCAAAGAAAGAGTCTTTTAGACTTGTGTCTTTGTTAAGCCTTGCGCTTTATTTGTATACCTCTTCGGTTGCTACTATTGATTATCAAAGCATAGAGATTGTTATTTTAGTTGAGTTATAATTTGTGAACCACTATTAAGCTTTTAAGTATGAAGTTTGTTTTGTTCTTAAAGGGTGTCTTCGTTCTGTTTGTTATTGATTGTAAACACTGATTGTATTGATTGAGGGGAAGTGAGATGAGATCTCATATCCAGTAGTTTTTGGTGGAAGTTAGGACGGATAGTGATTAGTGAGAAGTTATGAACTTGGAGTTTGGTGAGGGCTTTGAACTAACAGTACTATTATAGTTTTCTACCTGACTTGGTAACCCCCATAGTAGATGATGTTTCACCGAACTGGGTTAACAATATCCTATGTTATTTTTACTTTCTGTTATTTATTGTTAACTTATTTATTGTCAACATCGTGTTATCCTAGTGTTGCAACATCGTACACGACATCCGTTACTAACATGCTAGAATTTCAGGTTTTATGCTGGTGTGGTTTTTCCCCTTTTGTGTTAGATGAAACAGTTAGATTTTCAACCGTGTTGTTATGAATCTTTTAGTCATGTTTATATGATTTTTTTTTAATTTATAGGGTTTTAATTTATGTGTGTTGCTAATTTGCTCAATATTTTCTCATCAATTTTTTGTAAATTTTTTAATTTTTGTTGTTGATTAAAGGTCAATCCTAGTGCAATCCCAGATGAAGAACCGATTTTCTATGGAACATTGTACTAAAGATGCTTTGGAATTTCTCAAAGAAGTAAGGAGTAGATTTACCGAAGATAATAGGAGGGATAAGTTTGATGACTTTGTGAGATTATTCATGGCTTATAAGAAAGAAAGGTTTCATATAGTACCACAAATTATTTTTTTGTATTATATCATGAGGTAGTTTTAAATTTATTAGTTATAAATAATTAATTTGTCAATCCTTTTTGTATTTTTGTAGGATTGATGTTGCGGATTTAATAAAAAGATTGAAGGAAATATTTGAAGATCATATAGATTTGCTATGGAAATTAAACAAATTCTTGCCAATTGAATGTGAAATCAAACTTCCATTGGATGGTGAACAATCTAGCCCAAAGAAGCATGCTAAAAAGGAAGATGCTATAAATTTTTTGAAAAAGATAAAGGTTTTTAGTGTTCGTTTGATGGATTCTCATGACGATTTTAGTGTTCTAATTTATTTTCAACTTAAAGAAAGCATTTACTTTTTAGTCTAATTAATGGATCATTTTCCTGCAGGCTAGGTTTCATGGTGTTGATGATGTTCACATTTACTATTCATTTCTTAACATATTAATTATGTATTATAAGAAACAAAAGTCTTTCATTAACGTCTTGCAAGAGGTAAATATGTTGGATTTATTCTTGTGGATCATGTTATATTCCTTTTCACTTAATTTCTCTTTTCAAATATTGTTACTTTGCAGATTTGATGAAAACAATATACTCATAATTGAACTTCTTCAGGTTGCTATTATTTTCAAAGGCTATCCCGACATTCTTGAAGAATTTACTAATTTTCTCCCGAAAGCTTATTCTAATTATTTTTCTACTCAAACTTTTGTCCATCGAGATATATAGGAAATCTGCAATACCTATTGTGCAGAAAATTGATTTTGCTAATTTTTTATAGATTTAAATGAAATTTAAATTTTGTATTCGATGAACAGAATTCATAATTTTTAGGCAAAATTTAAATAAAAGTACTAAATTTACATTACACTTACTAAGGTAAATATATTCTTTAATAAAAGTACTAAATAGTGTGTGCAGTATGATTAATGTATACCGAAAGTAACGAGTAAATAGAAGGCTTGGAAAATCTTCTTTCTCTCTCTAAAGTAAACTCTCTGTCATCTCTCTAAAATAAAACCCTAACCTAACACGCAGCCACCTTTCCCCCAAATCCAAACCCCTTTCTCTACCATGTAGCGTCACGTGACGGTGGTGCGATGAGTCTCTGGCCCCGCATCATATCTCTGCCACGAGTTGAGATCCTCTCCATTTTCCAAAAGAAATGGCAATGTCCATTACTATAGTTTTAGAATAAATAAATAATATGCATGCACGTCTTTTTAGAATTAATGACACAATTTGAATATTTATACACCAAAACTATAGTAATGGACATTGCCATTTCTTTTGGGAAATGGAGAGAATCCCAACTCTCCTCTGCCACGGTCAATCTTTGATGGTCCACTCTGTGTGAGCTCTTCCGTCGTCGATTTCCATGGCTGTTTTTGTTTAGCCTTCGGCCGCGTCTCCAAGCTCTGGCGAGGTTTGTTGTTTTCGTTCTGTTCAATCCGTCCTATTTTTGTTTGTTCTGCTCTGCTTCAGTTCTGTTGGTTTTGGTTATATTTCTATTTGTTCCGTTTGTTTCTGTTTCATGTTTGTTCTGTTCGATTTGTTTGTTTTTGTTCTATTCCTGTTTCGTTCCCTCTGTTTCCGACTAGATCGTGTTTTCGTTTTTGTGGTCCTTTTGTTTGTTTGTTTCTCGTTTTTCTGTTTCTATGTGTCAGTGTCTATGTATTGGATCTCAGAATGGGGTGGATTTAGTTCTTGGCCTCTTACATGGAGGTGGGTACTTTTTGGTTTCATGGCTTCGTTGTTGCTGTTTTGCTCTAGGCGTTTCGTTGACTCCGGCGATGGCTCTAGTGGTGAAGGGAGGTTTTGAGATGGGGTGGTGGTGATGGTTGGAGGTGATGAAGTGGTGTTGTGGTGGTGGTGAGATGTTGAAGTGGTGTTGTTTGGATTTGGCGTCGACGGTGTGTGGTTAGCTTCATTCGATACGGGTACAAATCTGATGAGTGGTCGTGGTTGTGGTGTGTCGAGATGCAGCGGCGTTTTTTGTGTTTTTCATTAGACAAGGTGGTGGTGGTGGTGCGTCGGTGCCGAAGTCTTTTCCGGTGCGGTTGTTCTTCTGGATTGCGTTTTTGTTCTTCGCCAGTTTTGAATGGCAACAGATTTGAGGTGGGTGGTGGTGGTTGATGGATCTGAGACGGGTGTGGTGGCGGCAGTTGTGATGGGACTGTTATAAAGGTGATGAGGATAGCGACGGGACGTTTGTTATTTTGCCCATGGTCTTTTCTGTGTTTTTGCGTGGATATGGTGGTGGTGGTGGTGTGGTCTTGGTGTTGCCCATTGGTGTTTTTATGTGTTGTTTGCAGTAAGAATGGTGTTGTTATGAGGAACTACCTTTCTCTTGGTGGAGCGGTTGGTCCAGATCAATGATGGAGCTGTTCGTGTTCGGGTGTCAATACCTTCTCTCCAAAGCTTTTCGCATATGCGACTTTAGCCCTTTACGCCGCAGCTTTTTCGATGTTAGTTTTGGTTTTGATTATCCCAGAGGTTTGGTTTGATACCATAATGTGAGTGGCTGCTTCTTGACTTCGGACTGCCGTTTTGGTTCAGATGGAGTTAGAGTAAGATGGGTGGGGCTTTGGTGTTGTTTTTATGCTTTGGTGTAGTTGCTGGGCGTGTTGCCCTTAGGGGTGTTTCTGTGGTGTTTTTTGTTTTGGCCTTTGGCCTTGTGTTGTATCCCTCCTCTGTTTTTGCTCCGTGTGTACTTCTTGTGCCATTGGAAGCCTTAATAATATTTGCCGATTTAAAAAAAAAAAAAAAAAAAGTAACGAGTAAATTTGGAAAAATAACACACAAAAAGTATCGTAGTTCATCCAATGTGGCCTAGTTTAGTGTCTTCACAATTTTAAAATTTTCACTTAGAGAACCTTCTTTTAATATGCAATTTCCCTTTAGGTCACTGTTGATCTTACACTCTAGCAGGTTAATTTACAACCTGTATTTAACCGCAACAAGCTTACAACTTCCTTTCCTTCACTTTGAATTTTTTTTTACAATATTGTCATTCAATCTAACATAAAAGATAGACCTAAGAAAGATACATACAGAGAGTATATATATATGATGATTTTTTGGGATCTAATTTATACACAAATTTTTGAGCGTATGATGATACGAACACACTTAAAATGTGTGTATCCATAAATCTATTTTGAGCTATAGTGTGTTGAAGCTGAATAAATCATAATATTTGTATATTGTGATATTTGTGGTACTAACTTTGAAGCTAGTCATCATATTTTTCTTGATTGCAGGTTTGAAACTTTGGCATTGCAATTTGGCTTTGTTTTACACATGCAGGTTCATATTAACATTGATGACATTCTTATATTTTCTCATGGTCGGTCCAAGAAATGTCATAATGTGATTGATTATTGCGTATCATATCATAAATATAATTGACACCATTTGGTATTGTATAAAATGACATTCTTCAAATATTTGTCAAATGGTCCGGTTAATATGGGGCTTACCATTTATAATTATCAATAGTGGGTTACTAACCACATTATAATATTTGTCATTTTTCCTAGAAATAGATTCTGCTTTTCTAAATATCATTTCTGTTAATGATCTGGAGCACTGCATATTTTTCCTTCACCTGGTTTTTGCATAGAATTTTATGGTAAAGATTTTTAATGAGACATCTGTCATTGTTTAGCTCCCACTTGGTTATTGAACTAGTCCCCCAAGTTTTAAATTTCTTCCTTTAATATTATTTCTAGTTAACTTCTTCTTAAACTGCTTAAAGGGTGCTAATCTAATTGAAATATCTTCACTTAACTTATTTGAGCTACTTGCTTAAAGGGTGCTACCTTTTTTTGTTAATATACCACTTTGTATTGATTAAATGTTTACTCGCACTTGTACCAAAAAAAAATGTTTACTCTCATAAACAAAAACAAGCAGAATGTGTCCTCTTTCCACTAAAGACAAAGATAGTTGAAAAGGTCTCATTTTATTATTGAAAATAAGAACTCACCTGGTGTGTCGAGGTGTCCGACATGTATCGGTGTCTGACATTTATAGAACATCTCTACAACATGTGTCAGAAAGTTCAAATAGGTGTTCAAATTTTTTTTTTACTTCGACATTTCTTGAATCGGTGTCTGACACCCGTAAAACATTTGTATAACATGTGCCGGACAAATATCTCAAAAGAAATTTCTTTTTCTTTGCTTCTACTCTATTTAAAACACATATAAGACATATCCACAAGGATAAATGATGTATCGAAAAACAATGTATATATCAATGAGGGATTAAAAACTTTAAATTTTGATTACAATATATTTAAAATTTTCGATATTAAATGGATAAATAAAGATCAAATACTATCATAATTTGTTTTAAAACATTTTTATAATGTAATAACTTGCTTAACTAAGATGCGCATGTATATATTTTAATTTTCAATATAGATCTTTTATAAATATATATCGGTATCCAATATTTTTTATATTAGCAATATTGATGTGTCCGCATCTATGTCGTGTGAGGTGGCTGTACTGGAGTCCGTGCTTTCATACCAATTTTTTTTTTTTTTTTTTGCTTTCGCACCGGTTGCGAAAAACAAGTTTTATTGTATTTATTTTCTTAATATTCATGAAATATAAATCCGTTTAAAATATCTAAA
Organism: Trifolium repens; assembly: GCA_030408175.1. Taxonomy (NCBI): domain Eukaryota; kingdom Viridiplantae; phylum Streptophyta; class Magnoliopsida; order Fabales; family Fabaceae; genus Trifolium; species Trifolium repens. The sequence continues at coordinate 29,292,442 of CP125845.1, read as the reverse complement.
TTACGTCATGGTTTCAATTAACCTCATTAAATATTTAATTAACGCGCCCAAACTATAGTAGATACTTTTGTTTAGCCATAAATTTCCGTGTACACATAATCCGGAATAAAGCTCAAACTCTACAACCGACATATATATATATCACATATTGAACTGAACTCTGGCCGAGTCTAGCGTGGGAGACCTTGATAGGTCTCTCACGGTGCACAAGGAAAATAATTAGTTTTTAACCGTTAGATGGTGAAGTTCTATAGATCTTATCATATACTGTCAGCATCTAATAATTTTTTATTCATTTTCATTTTCCCATTCTCTCTCTTCTCAACCCAGATCTGCAGCAAACAACAAACATGGAAGGTTACATTGTTGATCCTGTAATGACAAAGAGCATCCATTTTTCTCTTTCAATCTCTTCTCATTTATCTCTATTAATGGGTCTTGTCTTGAATGCAAATGTAATAAATTTTTTTTTCTATGAAAATACAAAGTTTGAGCATTTATGGTGATGAATGTTAAAAGTCTAGACTTTTTCGGATTGTTTTTTTGGTTAGATATCAAAGTTTTGTTCTCTTATTTTTGATGAATATGAAAGTTTGAATCTTTTATTTGCTGAATTTGTCTGAAATATTTTCTAATTGTAGATAAAAAAATTGAATATCATTCATTTCTAAGTTTATCCAAAATCCTAACTTTACTTTTTTGAGAGACACATGAACAATTAAAATTGAAAGCAAGATTGAAGTAAAATGGTGAAGGAAATTAAACATTCAGTATTTACATGCCAAGAAATTGGCATCAAATAGTGTTGATATGCAGAAGATTAAAAAATGGGAGTGAAATCAAGGAGAACACGCAGATAAAGATATGAGAGGTCCCAAGCAGTGGTTGTCTGACGACATTGATCAAAAAGCCAATGTGAAGAAGACAAACAAAAAATAATCAAGTGTATTTAGTTTATGGTGTGTGTAATCAATCTAACGGTTTTGAACTCTTCCCATTTTGTTCATCTTCCATCTCTTTTTCATTTTCTTCATTTACTCAACAGTTTTGAGACTTCACAATCACTAGGTCAATTTTGGTTTTACTTGCTTGAATTCATTGTTTTGTTGTTTTACATTGAAACAATATACTAATTTTCATTTTTAATCTCTATTTTGTTTTCAAGATTTTGCTCCAATTCGTGTTGATCAATTTGAGATTCTTGATTTGGATCGATTGAGTGAGATTTTCAGAACCATGAGCAACTTGAGGTTTGCAATTTATTTTTTTACACATGCAAATTATTTTTTTCCTTAGTTTTATGTTGGAGTTGTTTTTCCCCATTTATACTTGATAAAACAGTTAGATCTTCAACCAAATCGTATTCTGGATCTGTATGTGAAATCGGACAATTTTTTATAGTTTCTTTGGTTTTTCTAATTTATAGGGTTTTAATTAGCTTGTATTGTGGGAGACCAGCTTGTTGATATTAATACATATCCCGTTGCGAATGTTGCTTGGTGCTTATAATTTTACATCTGCAGTTCGGTATTGTTTTGATATTGCGGTTGATTCTCAAAATTTGTATCCGCATGGCTTCAGCGTGAAGAATTTGAACTAATCCATCCTCTTCGACTGGCTGTTGCTTATTTGTGGTACAGGCCGAGATCCTGCAATATTCAACACTGATATACCATTTCCTTTGCTATCAGATTTTTTGTGCAGGTGATGTTTTTAACCGAAGTGTAATGTGCTCTCCTCTTATATTCTCTTGTTGCTCTTAGTTGTATCTCTTAAGGCCTTTGCTCATCGATTTTGGGTTGGATGCGGTTTTGCATCCATGTACTCGAAATTTATCTAGTGGCGGGGCGCGAGATCCTAAGATGCAATGCATTAAGTTAAGAGGCTGCACTTTCATTTCGTGTTCATGGAAGGATGGGTTTCTTATTTTCTTGGGTTTCCAATCCCACCCTTGCTTTATTGGTGTTGTATTGGGTATGTTTGTTTGGTTACTATTTTTACTGTGTTTTAGTGAAAGCATTGTATGGGTCTTGTCATGATGGAGTTCATTTACAACTCCTTGTGCTGTGTTTATTTTAATGAGTCTTTTACTGTTCCAAAAAAAAAATAGCACTTGTTGGTAATGTGTGCTCAATATTTTCTAATCAATTTTACCTAATTAATTTTTTTTGTTTTTTGGATTGAATGTCAAGGCTAGGAGAACCGTCCCAGATGAAGAACATACGTTCTATGGAATTTAAAGATGGTTTAGAATTTTTGAAAGACGCGAAGAGTAGATTTATTCAAGAAAATAAGAAGGATAAGTATGATGACTTTGTGAGACTCTTGATTGCTTATAAGGAAAAAAGGTTTGATCATATATATTACCACAAATTATTTTTTGTATTATGATATGAGAGGGAGTTTTAAATTTGTTTTTGTAATTAATTTGTCAATACTATTGGTATTTCTGTTGGATTGATCGCCAGGATTGTTTAAAAAGATTGAAGGAAATATTTCAAGGTCATAGAGATTTGCATCAGAGATTAAACGAATTCATACCAATAGGATATGAAATCGAACTTCCATCAAAGGGTCAGCAATCTTGCCAAAAGAAACATGTTACAATGGAAGATGCTGTAAATTTTTTGAAAAAGATAAAGGTGTATTGAGCGTTCTTAAGTTTGATTGATACTCTTCATAATTTTTTTTTTCAAAAGGTATAAATAAGAATTTATTTGTTAGTCTAATGAATCATTTTCATGCAGACTCAATTTCAAGGTGTTGAGGATGTTCACATTTACTATTCATTTCTTAACATATTAATTATGCACTATAAGAAACACAAGTCTTTCAATGAGGTTTGCCAAGAGGTATGTGTTAGGTTTATTTGCTAATTGTGAATCATGTTATATTCTTTAACTTAATTAATTTCACCTTTCAAATATTTTTACTGTGCAAATTTGTTGTCCTAATTTTTTTGAACGATTTGGATTTCAAACTTTTTCTCTCTTTTGCTAAGCATAAACCTAACACTAAAAGATGAACCAAACCTATATATATTGATGTTTGATTTGTCATAATTGAACTTTTCCAGGTTGCTTTTATTTTCAAAGGTCATCCCGACATTCTTGATGAATTTACTTATTTTCTTCCGGAAGCTATTTCTTCTCATTATGCACAAAATTTTGTGCTTCAAGATATATAGGAATTCTCCTATGCCAATTGTGCAGTAAATTAATTTTGATAAGGTTTGATGGATTTAATGAAATGTAAATTTAGAATTCGATGAAGAGAATTCCGACTTCTTAGGTAAAAACTTTTGATAAATAAGGGGGCCAAAGCCCAAACTTTTTAGGTAAAATTTAAATGTTTGTAATTTGCGAGTTTTGAAAACCTTATATGAGTGTTTATTAAAATAAAGAGAAATTGATTGCAACCAAAACATTTAAATGGGTTCTTAATTACATGATGATATGACTTCATAATTAATAGTAATACTATGCCATGTTTTTTCAGAAGCCAAAACTTATATTAAGAGCAAATATAATACCAAGGTTAACTAGTGTGATGTGAGTAGTCTTTTGTTAATTACATGTTTATTTGCATGGCCTCTGGTACCTGCGGTTTTGTAGCTCAGGTTTTTGTGGCAGTGGGAGTAGTGATTGAGTAGTCTTACCCTAGTGGGTGGATGGTTGCATTGTTTTGAGCTGGGGTCACAATGGTGTTTTATCGGTGTGTTGTAGACTCGCAGTCTTTTGTTCTTTATTGGTGGTCTAGTCTTTGTATCAAAACCTTTGTTCTCTTCTTCTCCTTGTACTTAGGATACAGTTATATTTGCCATTAAAATAAAATACTTAGGATAGAGTTATATCGGGTCCGGATTTGCTGTAGTATAATAAAAGTATGTACGCAGTTATATGTTGTAATTGATCTCAGCTATTGATTTATTATTGGACGGTTTACATTATATATACAATAAAATAATTGTGACTATTGATTGGCATCCAACGGTTGATGTTGTAATTGTGTTTACAGCAGAAAATCTCCTTCTGAGTTATATCAATTTATTTGTTGATTTCAATAAAATAAAAAAGGAGAAACAATTTTTTTGTTCCTCAATGTACAACTCGTTATCATTCTGGTACCTAATTATTGAGGAAAAACTATCAAATAGTCTTTGATTCTGCATTCTATTTATCAGTTTAGTCTCTGAGTTAAATTTGACAGTTAATTTAACAAAAAAACTTATTTTGCATTTTTTTTAGAGTTGAGACATGTCAGCTTATTGAGTATGCATTAGTTTAACAAGTGGAAATGTTGGAAATTTGTAACCTTAACGATGTTTGGATCTAAATCCGTAGAACTTCTTGATATTGGAAACGTTGTCACTGTAAAAGGTGTTAAAGTCAAGCCAAATCACCATGTCACAAGGTTCTTTCCGAAGAAGAGCAACCATGAAAAACGAGAAAGAATTCCAATTCCTCATGTTTCTCATGTTGGATAATCCACACCATTGAAATCACCTTTTAATAATTTATTTTTTTTAATATTTATTTTTTAAAGGTTATGATTGGACTGGACCCTCTATTTACTGGAGTGGATCCAATCTCATGAAAAACAATGGAGTGAGATTTAAATTGGAAAAATTTGGTCCGTACGGTTATTTTGGTCAACCTTCAATTATTCATACCTATCACTAGGCTTGGAAATGACGTGAGCCAATTCGAATACAGTTTGAGACTCGATTCGTTAATTGATTCATTGAACTTAGTTCCTAAATCAAATGAGTTGAATTTGAGCTGAAAATTAAATTTGTTAGTTAAATGAGCTGAACTTAAACGATACTTAGTTCGACTCGTTAGACTCACGAGTTAGCTCAATTAAATATATATTACATTGCAATAATATTTTTAAATTTATATATTTAATTTTGTACATTTATAGTTATATTATTGATTTTATATACTTGGATAATTTATTTTATATATATATATATATATAATATAATACCTAAAAGAAAAAAAAACTAAGGCACACAATTAACAAGAATAAAATAAAAATGACATACATTAAAATTGATAGATAACACTATGCACATTGTTGTAGTGGATTTTAAAAATAAATAGTCCCACATCGGAATGCATACGAAATGGAGTATAAGATTATCTATAATAAGAGCAATATATGACGGAGGAAATCAAAATTGGATTTAGACGTTGCATCTTAGTAATAATTATTATGTGCAATATCCCTATCTAGTTTCTCATTAAAAATTGGTATAAATTCTAATTTATTCACGGATCTAATTTTATTTTTATGTTTTACTTTTGAGTTATGTGATTTAAGCTAAAAAGTCAAATTAAGTTGTTCGTCAACTCAAACGGAATCGAGTTCGAGCTAGAAAAAAAATTTGTGTCCATCTCTCTAGCAAGTTTCGAGCTAAAAATAAACTGAATCGAACTATTTGTGAACTTTAAACGAGCCAAACTCGAGCTGAAAAATAAGTTTTTGCCAAACTCGAGCCAAGTTTGGAACAAAACCAATTCTTATCCAGTCAAGTCAACCTCAAATAAGTTCGGCTCGACTTATTTCCAGCCTTATAATCACCCAACAATTCATGTAATACACCCAAACGCACATCCATCTAAGGGTGTACATGGATTGGGCAAATCCGGTCGACCCGGTCAAATCCACCCAATCCAACCCAAAAAAAGTGGGCCGCGTCGGATAATTAGGTGGATGTGGGTTTGAAAAAGGAAAAATCCACACAAAAAATCGGGTTTCGGACAAAACCCGACTCAACCCAAAAACCCACTAACCTAATAGTGTTATAGTTTTTTGAAATATTTTTTATAAAAATAATAAAGATTTTGGCGTTTGATAGTTAATTATTTTTCATAATGAAAATACGTTACACTATGTTTTAAAAAATTAAGTAATTTTATAAAACAAATATAATGATTTATCGTTTAATCATTTAATATTAAAAAAGTTGAAAAATTATTCGGATAACTTGTTGTCGTCGACAACTTTGATTTTCTTTTTTTAAAAAAAAGTTAAAGTTTTAAGTTGTACTAGGTATTATGGACGACTCGCCCGCTTTTGATAAAAAAAATAATTAAAACAACACATGTTAGGTAATCATCTTAACAAACCTCACTCTTTTGATAAAAAAAAACAAAAAGAAACAAAATCAAATTGATGTAAATTTCAACAATTTGGATTTTTTTTTCCGAGAAGTGCTTGCGGTTCGGTTTGAATCGGTTTTTGAAGTAAAAAATTATCCGATCCAAAATTAAAATTACAAGCGATTCAGTTTGATTTTGGATGGTTACTTAAAAAAATCCAAACTAATCCGATCCAATTTATTGTGACTTAATTTGGATCGATTTTTGAATATCTAAATTACAAAATTCTAATTTTTTTTGTCAAAAGAACATCCAAATATATCCAAAAAGAATTTATTTTCACAAATAAGTATGACAAAATGTTATGAAAATCCGATCCAGCAGTTTTCACAAAAGAACATCCAAATATATCCAAAAAAAAATTGATTTTTTGTAGTTTTCGGTTTTTTTTAATCGGTTTACAATTTCTATTTTGATTGATTTAGATTTGAGCATTCCTACCGAAAACCAAATCAAATCGTTACACCTACCATTATTCATTAGTAAACATAATTAGATGCAAAACAAAACAGCTTATAAGAGTTATCATAAAGATGAAAGATAAATTGTAATCCAGTTAAAATATCGAAAATGAACACACAATAGATACGGTGCCAAAATGACCAAAAGGGTACTTAATCCCACACTTAGTACTCCCTTCAGTTCTACTCTTTCTGACCTTATTTATAAGCAAAAATTGTTTTTTAAGTTCATTGGAGAAGTGATGTATCGAGTGAACCTAAAATATAACGTTTGCTTACAAATAAGGCCGGAGGGAGTATATATAAAAAAAAATTCACTTTTTGGATTCAATGTAGAATTAATGTACTTAGACTATATTATTGTCTAGATACATTAATTTTATAATGAATTTAAAAAGTCAACTTTTATATAGGATTGGAGCTAGGGACTAGTATTTAAGATTTTCAATACGCCCACACAATACAAGATTGTTTGCCCTATATTTTAGTGTGCGCAGCTTTAGGGAAAATAAGGTTAAATCTTCTTACTTCAAACACTCATCCCTTATGTTTCTCATTTCCAACATTGTCAAAGAACTCTCATTTTCTCTTTTTATTCCTTCTAGATCTCTTCATTTTCTTATCTATAACATCCATCAGAAAATAATTCTCTCTTAAGAATTAAATTTATTTTTTGGTATAAACTTTGATTGATCATATCAATTTTTTCAAATTTTTTATTTATTTTTCCTTATAATTTTCTATTTGTTTCTCATGACTAACAATTTTGAGACTTGATCATCATCATCATTATGCGAATTTTGATTCCGATTTTTTTTATTTTTTGGATTTGGCTCCTTCGGTAATTCTTGCTTTGCTTTAACTCATTAAGGTTTGATCTGAAGTATTTTTTTCTGTTGTTGTTGGAATGATTTATTGTTGAAGAGGGAGAGGATGGTAGAGAGTGTCATTTCTTGAGTTTTAATAGTTTGTGTTTGTGGTTAATTAGTGTACGTTTTTGTGCTTATTTGATACTATAACTACTTGGATCTTCACCTTCATCGTTTTATTGAATTTTTTATTGCTATTGTGAATGTGTAATGGGGAGATGAGTTTATATGCTTGTTTGGTTTTTTCGAATCTAGAGTTTTTAATTATTATTATGTGTTGGATAGTGCTTGATATTTTCTTATCAATTTATTCTTATTATTTTTTTAAAAAATTTAATTGAAGGTTAGGGCAACCCCAAATGGAGCTTGAATGGAAAGTTGCTATTCGTATATATGGTGTTGATTTGTACGATGAAGTAGAGAATAGATTCAAAGATAATAAGGAAAAGTTTAAGGATTTTATGAACGCCTTGACGGAATATTTCATACAAGGGTTTGATTATGTTGCACCACAATCTTATTTTTGTATTATAATGTGCGACATATTCTTTTTTTTATTTGTAATTAATTTGTTTATCCTTTTGACACATTTGTAGAGACATTGCGGATTTGGCAACAAAAATGAAGAAAATATTAGAAGGCCATAAAGATTTGGTATTGAAATTTAACATAATCCTGCCAGATCCATATAAAATAAAGGATGGAAATACTAGCCTAAAGAAGCGTCCTAATTTGGAAGATGCTAAGAGTTTTTTGAGAAAGATAAGGGTATTTTGCTGAATTTGATAGATTCTCTTCATCAAGATTTTACTTTTTTTTCTAAATATAAAGAAAAATTTATTTAGATTTGAGCCTAATTTGGGTCATTTTTCAAGCAGGCTCAATTTCAAGGGGTCGATGATCACATTTACAAATCATTGATTGCCATATTGCATAGGTATTATAGGAAAGTTGAGTCTTTCGATGCGGTTTACCAAGAGGTACGTATGTGTTGGGTTTATGCATATGAATCATGTTATAGTTATTGTATTCCTTTTTATTTTATTTTTATAATAGAGCAAGGGCTCGAACTTACCAAAAATTTTCACCATTAGACTTAAACCAACCTTAAAGCATAAATATCGGTCCGTGTTTTATCTGAACAGCAACGTTGCTTGTCAGTATATATTGATATTTCACTTTTTTCCACCGTTCCTACATGAGTGAGCGTTCATCTGCATAGCAACGTCCTTTAGGGTCTATTTGGTTCAACTGAGGGAGAGGGTAGGGGAGGTGTGGGGAGGAATTTTTAAGGAGGGGAGGCGAGGTAAAACATAATTTATTATGTTGAAAAAATTATCCTCACTTTTTTATTAAAATTCTAAATTATCCTTGTTGGAATATTAAAATTTTAGGTTTTATTTTTTTTTACAACAAAAAAAATTTAGATTTTTTACTCGTTAGATTTTTTTTTTTGGTTATATCCATTAGATTTTTTTGAAGTAATATATCCATTAAAATTTAATCCTTATTTTGAGTTTATAAAGTTAAGGCAAAAAAGTAAATTATTTATCCCTTTCCCTCCCCTCCCCCTCGTTAAAAAGTTGAACCAAACATAAAAATTTAAAATATCACCTCCCTTCCCCTCCCCTTCCCTCTAAAACCCCCGAAGCAAACAGACCCTAAGTGCCACAACTTTTGGTTCTTTTCTTCTTCATACTAACATTATAATATATATGTGTGTGTGGGGGGGAGATATTGTGGGGTATAGTGGGACTCCTTTTAGAGTGTTTGATGGATTGTATGAATATTTAAAAATTATAGATAAGTTGTTTAAATAATTGAAAAGTGTGAAATAATATAAAAAATTGAGTGGAGTTCATTTAAAGAACCCAAATGGATGTAATGGATGAGTATGCTCTTATATATATATTATTGATTTCATTTTTATGTTTTGAGAATTGTGAATGTGCAATTTTGATCTCGTATTTTTCTCGAGCTAATTGGATTTCTTATATATATTTTTTGATTTTTCTCTAATGCAATAAAAGGGTGTCAACATCACAAATTCACAATATTTGAAAGAATAAATAGATTAATCAAATTTGTTTATTTTGATGTTTGATTTGTGATAATTGAATTTCTTTAGGTTACTACACTTCTCAAAGACCACCCTGATCTTCTTAATGAATTTATTCATTTTCTTCCGAATGGTATTGCTTCAAAAAAGGTTATTGCTTCTCGTTATGTTGCTGCTTGCAATCGTGTGCGTCGAGAATCAACAATGTGGCAAATTCAGGTTGACTAAATTTAAAGAATTTAATAAAATGCAGAGTTAGAAATAAAAAATAATGTTTGTAAAGGAATTTGGTCACATTCATCCTTGGATATTTTGAATAAAAAAATTGGTAATTTAATTTCTAATGAATATCAATTGTAGAGATATTGAATTAGGAAGATAATTTAGTAGTTAATAATTCCTCCCTCCATTCTAAAATATAAGGAAAATTTGGTCAAACAAAGTTGATGTATTTAGTCCAAATTTTTAACTATATACATCAAATTTTTTTGACCAATTTTCCCTTATATTTTGGAATTGAAGGAATAACGTGCAAGGACACAATTGAAATTATCGACAAATTCAAGGGGCAAGATAGTAAATTTATGGTGAGTATAAGTATGACTTTTGGACTAGAGAAGACACATTTCAGAAAACATTCTTCTCTCTTCCTCCTCACCTAAATTGTGTTCTCTCCTATATCTCACCCAAAATCCCTTCTTCAACTTTTCTTGTCGAAAACTTTCATACAATTCCTCTTGTCTAACCCCTCTTATATATGGTTTTACAGGTATGCGGGGTTGATAAGGATAAGGATAAGGAGACAACTAAGTGATTGGATGCATTAGAGAATTTTATTATTCAGTGTGAAACTTTGTTATTAGATATGAATTGAACACGTGTTGTAATTCCTTTGTTGTACTAGAGTCTGATATTTATTTTTTTAAGTAAATTTGTTTAAGTTATGTATTTGAACAAATGTTTTTATATAGTTTTAATATATTCAGTATTTGGTATTTAATATTGTAGATATTTTATTTATAGTTATATAATATTTTATTTGTTGGTCTTACTACATTGTTGATAAGGTGCATGACTATTCTATGTTCTTAATCAAATGTTTCTAACATTTTAGTGTGATGTCGTTTCTATTTTATTCTGATATGGTCTTCAAAGTGTCTTACTAGTCTTGAAAATTGTAGCGACAAAAGTTATGATAGTCCATATCCACCAAGCACGGGGCTCGGAGTTATGAAGTGATTCAAATCTTCCATCTTTGATTTATACGGCTTGTGAGTTTTTGGAAGGTTGAACTATTTAAGTTAATGTCATTAGTTTGCAAGTTTATGAGGTAACGTGATGGATATCTTTTGCGTTCAAAACATATGCAAGTATAGGCAGTCAAAACTATAGAAAGTGATAAGAAAGAGTATCATATCCATATGGATTGTTTAAGGGAACATCTTTAAGTTTAACATACAAAATAGTTTCTTATCGTATGAGCAAAAATATAACCAAATAACATTTAGGGTTTCAAAAGTAAAACACCACCAACAATATGTGCATCATTGTAGATTGTTATTCAACACATTTGTAACAATGATTAATATTTGCTACATGTAATTCAAATTTAATGCACAAGTGAGTAACTAAATTTGCATGAGAAACTAACAGTCATTCTCGAAAATCAAATTGTCAGTTTAATGATAATTTTACTAATGGCTTTAATAATACCGCACATGTATTCTGACACATTAACTAGGTCTATGTGTTAGATTTCCCATGTAACTTTTAAAACCATAGCATATCTATCAATGTCGTGAGGATTACCAATTTTTTGAATCTACTGGCCTTTGAAGTAAAAATTAATTAATGTAGTACATGTGGATACTATTGGCGCTTGCATTTAATAATCTTCATAGATTAGCAATAGAGGTTGTACCAATGCAATGCGAATTACCAATGTCAAGATTCCTTAAACCCTTGAAGTAGCAATTAATGCAATTCAAACAGATTAGTAATGGTGCTCGTATTTAATAATTTTTGCGGATTACCGGTGATGGTGTGGTTGTATCAAAGTTTTGCATATTACTAATGCAATGTGGATTACCAATGTCTTGGTTCTACAAACTCTTATAGTAGTAATTATTGCAATTCGTACGGATTACTAACGGTGCTCGCAATCAATAATCTTCGCAATTTACCAATGGTGATAGTTGTACCAATGGTTTGTAGATTATCAATGCAATGCAGAGTACCGATGTTTGGGTTCTACAAACCCATGAAGTTATAATTAATGTAATTCACGGATTACCAAGGGTGGTTTTTTTTTACTAAAAATAACGATATTCATTCATTCCAATAATCAATAGAGTACAACATATGCAAATACAAATCCAACATCGCTAGAAAAAAAAGGATGACTCGGTGAACAAACTCACAACATCCAAGTTAATAGCATAAAACGACAAAATGCCTACAAATATTATGATAAAATTAAAGTCACCGGAATGTCCATGCTTCCGGATTTGCAACGTTGATGTCCAAATCATTGATTGAATCTGCAATTGACTAAAGTTGATCCTTGAATATGAATTAAACGAACACCGCAACAAGACGGAAAATCAAACAACACTGTAACAAGACGACGACTAACACAACGTCACACTCGACGACGAACTCACAAGTACCAAAAAACACAATTAAACGAGAAACTATGTGAAAATCACTTATTAAAATTAAAAGCAAGGAACAAAAGATGCCGAGGGGTGATTTTAGGCCAAAAATGACCTAAAATCATCCCCTTACCGATAGATAAAGAAGAAATCTCAAAAGGAAAAGTTTGAAATTAGAGCCGGCAGAGAGAGCAAAATGTGGAACAAATCCCCTAAGCAGTGCAAAACGTGGGAGGGATCAGAGGAGACAAATTTCTGAAGAACTACCAATGGTGGTTGTACCAATGCAATGCAAATTACCAATTTCTTGATTCTACAAACGCTTGAAGTAGCAATTAATGCATTAATTCATATGGATTGCTAATGGAGCTTGCATTTAATAATCTTTGCGGATTACCAATGGTGGTGGTTGTACTAATGTTGCAGATTACCAATTAATGCAATATAGATTACCAATGTCATAATTCCATTAATCCTTTAATTTGTCATTTTTAGGTACTAAAAACAGGGTTCTTAATTAAAGCACTTACAAGTAATTAGATTTACCCCCTCTAACAGCACTAGCGGCGCTCACATATGAGACCTCCCAAATCCAAGACTTATTTTTTACCACGAGATCAAACCCTTGGAATAATCCTTAAAGTGTTCGATGTGGTCCAATATATAGTTTAACTTTTAAAAATCACATATAAATTAACACACTCCAATTGTAATTAGCCACATCATCCCTTGATTCTAATAACTTACCTTCTACCAGTTTCACTTTCAAATATTGCAACTGTTTTTTTATTTGAACATTTCATCTTCTATACTGAACCTCTCAACAACAATTTTTTTCTTCATGTTCTCACAAGATCTCATCTACGGTGGTTTGAGAGTGATTCACAAGATCTCATCTATGAAAAGGCATATCTCACCCACTTGTTATTTTTAATTCTTTTCTTCCTTAATTCTTTACCATTGTCATCGTTGACAAAAACAAAGATAACAAATTTACTTCAAAACAATTTAGGAAAAAAGAACTTGAAAATCTACGCAGATCAATAACATCAAGAACCCAACTCAAAAGCAATTTAGGTAATCATATCTGAAAATTTCGACAACAAAAATGGGCTCCAACTAAGATGGAACAAAAATGGAACTCTTATGGACAAATCGAAAAGGTGCGAGCGCTACTTTACATTAGTGGCGGAGAAGGTTGCGATTTTCTGTTTCATATTGTTGTTGTTATGAAACAAAACAAAAGTTTGAATTTGTTATTGATTATACTGCAAAACTTTTGCTCCAACTTCTTTTGAACTATTGAGATTGCTTTTGTTACTTTGTTGTGGTAGAATGAGGGGAAAACAAAGGGGAAAGAGAAATCCAAAAACATATTGCATATAAACAGAGTAGAAATTTTTGATTGTGTGTACAAATTAAAATAATAACTCAACAACCTGAGTGTTCAGAAAAAGGCGATGAACAGGCCATGGGAGAAGGTGATTGTGAATAAAATCCGGAAGAAAGACGAAAAAAAAAAATGTGTCGATTTTTTTTATTTTTTAAATAATTTCCATCAACCTATACAACAGGTTACTAGGTAAAAGAATAAAAGGAGCGAATGATATGGCCAATTATAATTGGAGTGTGTTAAAAGACAGTGTTAGAGAGTGTAATGCTAACATTACTCTTATGAAGAAACATAAATAAATAAAATATCACAAAGGTGCAATTCGTACCAAAAAAAATAAAAAAGTTACTCTATTTCACAAGCTCTATCACTTTGTATAAAGAGAGGTACAACAAGCAAACATAAACTTCTATATCTCATCCTAAATTTTATAAAAATATATTAATCTTTTGCTTATTATTCTTTTCAAATTTTTTAATATCATATTAATTTTTAACGTAAATTTGTTTCAATATTAATGGAGAAAAGAATTTATTAAGGGAGGGAAATGTAGATTTTAACGTAAGAGGAAAGAGAAATGTAATTGAAGTTTATCTCAAGGGAGGGAAATGGTTTTTTTCCTCTAATAATTATATAACAGATGAGAAGAATGTATATTGTGACATAAGAGATGAGTGTAATTTTATCCCCAAAAAAAAAAAAAAAAAGATGAGTATAAGGTAATGTAATTTAAGCATATTTTAAGAGAAAAAAAAAATGTCAAATAAAATGTTTTTATTTTTTTTTACCAAAAATAATAAAGTTTTTCTTTTCTTATTGTGATAAAAATAATAAATGTTTTTCTATATCTTCATTGTAGGCAGTTTTGGTAATCAATTTATTTATACTTTTTTTATAGATATTAATTTATTTATAGTTTTATTATACTATGTACCCTTTTCTTTTATTTTTTGTGACAAAACATAACATTTGTTTGTAATATGTATTTTTTACCCAAATGTGTCCTGACCAAGGTTTTCTTTTTTATTATACTCCCTCCATTTTTTTATAAGATCCAGTTCGACAAAAAAATTATCTTTTTTTATAACACCCTTTTGCAATTCTCAATGACATTAATTATTTTTTTCCAAACTTATCCTAATTTTCTTTACATAGTTTTTTTAATAACATTAAATTCTTTTTTGTTTGATACAAAATACTACAATTAATTGTAAGGGTAAACATGTAAAATCAATATAATTTGTCAATCAATTTAATACAAAAACTCACTTCTTAATACTCGTGTTTTGTCAAATTAGAATTTATAAAAAGGGACGGAGAGAATATAAGTACAAAATTTCTACGATCGAATTTATTTCATATACAAGAGTCAGATACCAAACTCATAATAATTAATTTAAAAAGTTTAAGTTGCTTATCATTTTAACCAAATTAAAAAAATACAGAATTATATTCACAAGTCCAACAAAATTCATATATGTGATGTGAGCTCATATAAATAATACGGGGAGTAGTAACTCCCGAAGAATCAAAAGAACACAATTGATCTTTTCCCCATAATCAGTAACTAGTAAATATCTTGTTTACATCTTTCCATTAAACTTATTTTAAGAAAAATACAAAAAGTCATACTTTAAATTATTATATTTTATTTTTTTTTTAATAAATGTGATAAAAATTGCTTATAATTTGAAACCGAGGGGAGTATTTTTTACTAAAAATCAAAACAAAACCTTAATTGCTTTAAAAATATCTAATCTTTGACCAAAAATAAAGACTAATTCTATAATGCACAAATGATACAAATCTTTAATCATAAACAAAAAACAACAAACTTGTTTTTATTATTAAATCGATAAATTTCACTATTGAATTAAAATAAAATGAGATGTGATGTGACATATTGATCAAATAATAAGCCTTAATTAGTCTAATAGTGAAAATAAGTTTATACATGATAAAAAAACTTGTTTCATCGATAAATCAAATAATTTTTTTTAGTTCCTTTTTTTTATTAATTCCTTTTTTTTGTGATATTCTTTTTTGACCCAAAAAACAAACATAAACTTGATCCCATTATTAAAGAAAAAACTAAGCTTTGACCAAGAAAAAAACATCTAACCTAAAACACAACATAGCACTTCATGACAATCAATTTAAGCTCATTAATTAAAAGTGAAAATTAACACACCCACACGGTAAAATTTTCACTTTTACAAAAAAGGTAAGAACATCGCTTATAACCGGTAAAAAGTGTATAAATTACCGGGAGAAAAGGGTCAAATTTTTACTACCGCCACGCCACCCCCCTCATGTTTCTCGTTCTCCTATATATACCAACATGGTGAACTCTCTCAATTTTCTTCGTGTCTTCTTTCTCTGCGCTCTGTTTATTTTGCCGAGAAAATCAGAGAAAATTTTCTCACTGAGAAAAACTAAAAACCTTTGTGATTTCTTCATCAATTCAAAATGTTGACACGAAGAATTATCACAAAGGATTGATTAATATCTCTGTTATTCAACGCAATTTCTCAATTAATTAAAAATTAAAATTCATTTTATTTTCTCTGTTTGTTACTCGGAATTTTCTCGAAATTCATCACTTCGAAGACTTCACGATCACTCTGTGTAAATTTCGGTTTCTTTCTTTTCCAATTCATCGTTACGTTGCTTTACATTGAAGTAATGCGAATTTTAAGTTTTAATAACTTCCGATTATGTTTTTTTAGGCAGGATTTGGCTTCATTAAGTTGATCTCTTCGAAGTGATTATTGCTTTGCGTTGATTTGTGACGGTTAGATCTGAAGTATTATCGTTGCTGATTATTCAATAAGCTGCTTGAAATTGTTGAGAATTTTGAAATTTTGAATTATCCAATTTGAAACGAAGAATTCGTTGTTGAAGAAGGGGAGAGTGTTGAGAAGTGTCGTTTCTGCGCTTGATAGAAATGAAGCGGTTACGAGACGACGGTTTCACGAGTTCATCTTCTCAACTCAAACGACCTATGATGTCATCTTCTAGAGGAGAACGAGAACCGTAAGTTTCTGTGCTCATTTTTTTCTCTTCAATTTCTGTTTATTAGACTCTGCTCTGCTTCGTTTTTGTTTTCCCCTTAATTTTTGTGCTTGATCAAACATTTGAACCTTCAATTGAGTGCTGATTTTTCGTTTTTTGTTTGTTGCTGTGGTGAAATTTTGTGTTTTTCGTGTTCTTATGTGAAATTAACGGAGTTTTTTAGGTAGTTATTATTTCGTTTTTCTAATATCTTCTCTAGGTTTAGGATTTAGTAAAGTGTTTAGGTTTTTTTCCCCTAAAATTGTTATTTTTTGATGAAATGTTTAACTTTGAGAGATGAGATCAGATGTTTCTTATCAGCAATTGTGTTTGATTCGTTCTATTCATGGATTGATTTTCAACTTTTACTGGTTAGGGTTTTGACTTTTGTGTGTATGTAACGAAATGTAATACTTTGTTATAAATTTCTCTAATGGTCTAAATGTTTTCTGACATTTTATTGGACTGTAGGTCTGGGCAACACCAGATGATGAATGGAGCTGGTCAAAAACTGACTACTAATGATGCCTTAGCGTATCTCAAGGCAGTAAAGGATATTTTTCAAGATAAGAGGGATAAATATGATGAATTTTTGGAGGTCATGAAAGATTTTAAAGCACAGAGGTATGATCATGTTGTACCACATTCTTCTTCCATCAAAACCCCTAACTTGGTGCCTCAAATTATTTATTTTTTTATATATATTAGGAGAGGGGTTTTGAATTTGTTGTTTGTAATTGATTTGTCTCTCCTTTTGGTGCATTTGTAGAATCGATACTGTGGGTGTCATAGCTAGAGTGAAGGATCTTTTTAGAGGTCACACAGATTTGATATTAGGATTCAACACCTTTTTGCCAAAGGGATATGAAATCACCCTTCCGATAGAGGATGAGCAACCTCAACCAAAAAAGCAAGTTGAATTTGATGAAGCTATGAGTTATGTGAACAAGATAAAGGTAAAAGTGTTGTTGAGTTTGATGGGTTCTCTTCATGTAGATTTGTTTGCAATGTTGTATGAACAGTTTTAATTGAGCTTAATGGGTGCTTTTCCTGCAGACTCGGTTTCGTGGTGATGACCGTGTTTACAAGTCATTTCTAGAAATATTGAATATGTACAGAAAGGAAAATAAGTCTATCGATGCGGTCTACCAGGAGGTATGTGCTTTCTATGCATGTGAATGGTGTTATAGTCAGGCAAATTTTTATGTAGTTCCTCCAGTGCATGACATATTTCTTTGAGACACATTTTAATCAGAATTCCACTTCTTCAGGTTGCTGCACTCTTCGAAGACCACCCAGATCTTCTGGATGGGTTTATTAATTTTCTTCCGGATGCTACCACAGCTGCCTCTACTCATGCTGCTGCTCGGAATTCTGTGTTTCGTGATAGGCGCTCTGCAATGCCAACACTGCGGCAAGTGCATGTTGAAAAGGTTTGTCTCCAATTCTTATGTCCCTTTCTGTAGTCAAAGCCATACCTAAGAGGCTGAATTGAGATATGCCAGCAGTTTTGTTAATTGCGGAAAATAGCGGGTTGTTCAAATTCTGCTTCGCAACAGTGCTATAGTGGCACTATAGCCACTATTTGACAACATTTTGTACTAAATAGTGCATTGCGAAACAAAAGCGGTTTGTTCAAATTCCACTATTCTATAGTTGCTATTTAACAACACTGGACACCATGGGGGATCAGCACACCTCTTGCTGGTTGAGGCTTTGTTCCTTCAGTGAGGTGCATACCTCTAAGGAATTTATGGTTCATGTGAGGCATACCTTCAACACATTATTGATAGCTATAACAAATCTAGTGACAGCTTTTTTAACGTGCATGGTAAGATGTTAAATTGGGTAAATTAGTTATAATGTTAAGAAATATATTAATTGTTATTTACTGCTTGAGACTCTTATCATCTAGAAGGCTAGGGTTTTGTAAATGAATGTATTTATCATTTATATTTTTACTCGAAATGATGTTATGTTTTTGTTGTTGTCGGTATTTGACAACTTCCACCCCAATGTGTTAAAACTCTCGAAGCCCTAAATGCCCACCTTTTGTCTTTGACTACCTTGGTTGGCTTTGGCCCTCTGAGTTTCATAGTTGGTCATCAAGCTAAAATTTTTGTTATCTGCTTGCCAGAGAGAAAGGACCATTGTTTCACGTGGTGACCGTGACCCCAGTGTAGACCGTCCTGACCCCGAGCATGATGGAGGTTTGTTCAGGGCAGAAAAGGAGCATAAGAGACGTGTGGAGAAGGAAAAGAGCCGCAGAGAAGATAGAGATAGGAGAGAACGAGAACGAAATGAAAGAGATTATGAGCATGACAGGGGTCGAGATATGGAGCGGTTATCCCACAAACGAAAATCTGATCATAAGGTTGAAGACTCAGGAGCTGAACCATTACTTCATGCAGATCAAAATTTTGGTATGCGCCCTGTGTCATCAATATGGCTGATCTTAAATCTACCAACTTATCTTGTATATTCTTACCTTTCCTAACTAATGCTGTGATATAAAATGTTTGGAAACATATGCTTTCATTTTCACTTGGAAATAAATAAATGGAAAAATATGGAACTGTATGAACTTGAAAGGTCATTAACTTATGCATTGTGCAAAAAAAATTGTTATCGCTTTTCTGTAACTTATCATAGCATTTATTTATGAAAATAGCATTTCTTTTGTCGATAGGATTATCCATAATTGAAAATGTTATTACTTTTTTATTTATTATAGAAATATTTTCCTTGTTTTGCATACTGGTAGAAAATTATTTTATTCCAAATTTGTTTTTTGGTGGTCTGTTCTTTGTTGAACAGTTAGTGATTTTAATTCCTACCATTCTTATTGTAGTTTGTTATGTATCTTGAATTTTGTCATCTCAGGTATGTATAGTCAAGAGTTAGCTTTCTGTGCTGAAGTCAAAGAGAGATTACGAAATCCTGATGACTACCAGGAATTTTTGAAGTGTTTACATATTTACAGCAGGGAAATTATTACTCGACAAGAATTGCAGTCACTGGTACAGTTTATATATATATATATATATATATATATATATATATATATATATATTAACTTTTCTTAGTTACTTTACTGATTTTCACGTCAGATTCTTCAATTATGGGTACTTTAATTTGTCTGGCTATGTTGATTTTCCGTAGTGAACATAGAGACCAATTCCTTAAATAAAAAATGTGATAGTAAAATTGATAGGGACCATAACAAATATATAGAAGATTAAGTCTGTAATTTTCACGACCATCCATAAAAACCATCTTCCCAAATCTCATCACAAACAACAAAGGAGATCAGAAAACTTAACTAACAAGACTGGGCTTAATACATCTGCCTAAATCGCATTGTTCACTGTAGGAAGCACAAAATATAATCAGAATGATGTGGATATCACATTAAGCCATATTTCAATACTCATAGGATATTCCTTCCTTTTTGCATTGTTCCCCAATAATCTTGGTGGTGGTACCATTGTGAAAGTTTGCTTTCTGGCATTGAGTACAAAACCAAATTGCTCCAGCAGGTAGGGATGGCAATGGGTAGGGTACTATAGTCCCCGTCCCCATACCCGCACTTTAAAAAAATACCCGTACCCATCCCCATACCCGTGTGGGTGACAATCTTTGTCCCCGTCCCCATACCCTCTGGGCACCTAAGTACCCATACCCGTACCCGTTACCCGCATTTTTGCTAAAAATAAGTTGACCAATTATAAAATATCATATCATTTTAATATAATTAAAAAAACTCAAAGGTTTTAATGCTGACTCATGAAAATCATAAACAAAATTATTAGTAATATCATGCTAAAGTTTATTTCTCTGTTGATATATTTGCTTTATATTATAAATAAACATTTTTTTATTAAAAATATGTAATAGTATAATAATGTTGTATTTTTTAAAATTGGTTTACATATATTATTATATAATAATATAATTAAAATAAATAAATATAAATCATATGGGTATATGGGGTGGGTACTAAGGTACCCGTACCCGCACCCGCACCCATACCCGTTCAATTTTGTGGGTAATTACCCATACCCATGCCCATACCCAAAATGCGAGTTTTTACCCTACCCATTATGGGTACCCACTGGGTATGGGTAAATTGCCATCCCTAAGCAGGAGTTGGAAAGGATAAGCGCCTTCCTTAAAAACCGAGAGATTGCTTCTCTCACTAGTCTATGTCTACATCAATGTCTGGAAATATAGCAATTTTTTGGGCATTAAAGAAGGTCTATTATCAATGCTTCACTTGATTTAACAGAGTTCTCTAATGAAAAAATAGAAGTAATAGAAAAGGTGATCGATATATTTATGGAAGACCATTGTAAAAAATTGTACAAATAGGATGCTGCATAGGAAAAAATAGATCAGCTCTGTCTTCTTTCATTGTATTTCTTAATGTAACTTATATTTTCCCTGAAGAAAACTCTATACAAGGTATGCTATATGATAGCTAATTTTTTATGGCTTTTTATTCCACAGGTGGGAGATTTACTGGGAAAGTATCCAGATCTTATGGAAGGGTTTAATGAGTTTTTGCTTCAAGCTGAGAAGAATGGTAACATTCAAACTAATGTATTACTTTGTATTAAGTAAAAGTTTTTAAGTTATTTCTAATCAGGTCCTGTAATGCAGATGGTGGATTCCTTGCTGGTGTTATGACTAAAAGTAAGTAAATGTTTTACTGTATACTGTTATGAGGCTACCTTTATAATCTTTATGCAATGTGATTTGGGATCATATGATCATTTTCAGCATTATGTTTTTGTAATGACCTTCGTACTTATTTTCATCAGAGTCCTTATGGATTGAAGGAAATGGACTGAAACCAATGAAGGCTGAACGGAGGGATAGAGATAGGGGTCATGATAAAGATCGTTACAGGGATGATGGGATGAAAGAAAGGGACCGTGAATTCCGAGAAAGGGATAAATCTACTACGATTTTCAACAAGGATGTTTCAGGTTCTAAGATGTCTCTATATCCCAGCAAGGATAAGTATCTCTCAAAACCAATAAATGAGCTGGACCTTTCTAACTGTGAGCAATGCACTCCCAGTTACCGTCTCCTCCCAAAAAATGTATTCTTTCTGTACTTGCCAGTTTGTATTTAATCTTATTCTAACGGAATCTCTGCAGTTCCCTTGCTTATTGTGTTCTTATAAGTATTCTATTCTTTGTGTTTATGCAGTATCCAATACCTATTGCTAGCCAGAGAACAGAACTTGGTGCGGAAGTGTTGAACGATCACTGGGTGTCGGTCACTTCAGGAAGTGAGGATTATTCCTTTAAACATATGCGCAAAAATCAGTATGAAGAGAGTTTGTTTAGATGTGAAGATGACAGGTTAGAGTTTGCCAATAATGTTTTTTACCCTTCACAATGGTTTATTGATTTGTCCAATAATCTCAAAATTGAGATCTACCTAGGATTGGGAGAGAATGTTAGAGATAGTAAATTGGAGGATTGTAAGACGGATGGTACAATCCTACCTAAAATGCATAAAAAATATGTAAGGTTCCAAACCTCTAAATCAGAACATTAAACTAAATTTGTTACTAATAAAAAACTAAAATTGAAAATTCATAATCATAACTGAACACAAGCATCATAGTAAAATTTTATTTATTGATTATATAACACTTTTCAAATTTTAAAATATGATTTTTAGACTATGAAGCATGGGGACTCTAAAATTAAAGTTTACTCTGTATGTACCAACACCTGATACACTTCAGGTATTTGTGGTACGTACTGGGCACATACCTAAAGTAGTTTTAAGTAAAAGTAGGTATTTCCCTTCTTTTTCTTGATAATGTTAGTACTTTCTCTATTACATTGTGGATTCTTTCCATATATTCTCTATTCAAGTATTCATCTGTACTTTCTGCAATGTAAATATCCACTTTCTTAATTCTCCTGTATATGTTCCTGATTCTATGATGATTTTTGATGTAGTAAATTAGGGAAAATTTCATGCAGTAGTTAGATAATCTCGATAATCAAATGTATTTTCTAAAGCTTATTGTAGAGTCAAGTGACTGTTTTACTGGACACATATACCTAAAGTAGTTTTTTGAGTAGCAAATGTATTTTCTAAATACTATTATTAAGTCAAGCGACGTTTTACTGGGCACATATACCTTCCTATTCTTCTGCAATGTGAATATACTCCTTTATTTCCCTGTATATATTTCCTTATTCTATAATGATTTTTAATGTAGTAAGTTAGTGAAAATTGCATACAGTAGTTAGATAATCTCTATAATCAAATTATTTATTTTCTACATAGATTATTATAAAGTCAAGTGACTAGGTTTTACTAATCGAGAAATTCAGTACCAACTGTAGTCTTTATGCAGATAATTTAAGTACACTTTCCTCTAAAATATAAGACTTAAATCAATTTGGTCATGTTCCTTTCCTTTAAAATCTAACCCCATTCCTTGTATCCATGCAACATCATTTTTTTGGACCAAGTAAATGTATAAAAATATTTTTTTGACCAAATATATTAGGAAAGTTTGTACCAAAAAATTATATTTAAGGACAGTTAAACTTTACCTTTTATAAAAAGTATAATTTTATTGAAAACACTAAAATATAATAACCTCACGGTGTTGAGTGGCCAGTAGTGCACGTGTGGTCGGCTTCCTAGGGGATGTTGTAAAATGGCCACTGGCCAGTAGTGCCGCTTTAATTAATAAATAATTCCCATTTCTCCAAAATTATTATTTTTGTAAAATAATTAGAAGTAAAAGAATAAAATAATATTCTCCCATAGGAAGCCGACCACACGTGCATAAAAGACACGGACAATGTTAGGCAGGAAAAAAATAAGGGAAAGGGGGAACCCATAAGGAGAAGAAAGGGGGAAGGACAACTACTCTTCTCTGAGGAGAAGAGAAGGTCACAAATTGAAAGAGAGAAGGGATGGAGGAAGCACGGTTGAGAGAGGGATATGGCAAAGAAATAGAGGCAGCATCTAAGAAGCTGTACTGGTGAGGTTTTTTGTTGAACAGGTCATGAATTAGGAGGAATGGGGCTTTTTACTATTCGCATTGCAGAATCCATCCTGGTATTTCTTTTGTCAGCGATCCCTATAGGTTGACTATCTCCGATTTTCTGATGGTGATCATCGGTGAACTCACCATGACCTCACACATGTGATCCATGGCACAAAGAGCCCAGCGAAAATCGTAGGATTGAACAATCCTTTTAGTATGATTGTGATTGTGATCATGACAACAACGGATTTATCTTTTATTGTTTGCATTGTAGTCATAGTTGCAAAATCACTCTTCTTTTTATTTTTTTGACATTGCTAGGATGATTAATAGTTTTTTTTTATACAAGGGATTGTTAATAGTTATGATTTCCATAAATAGTCTCTCTCTTGCCCCTGATGATGCCATGTTAATCTGTGCTGGCAGGTTTGAACTCGATATGTTATTAGAATCTGTAAACGTGACAACTAAACGAGTACAGGAGCTTTTAGAAAAGATCAACAATAATCTAACTAAAAGAGACAGCCCAATTCGTATTGAGGAGCACTTAACAGGTATGCAATTCATATGCAGTATAAGGTGATTCTTGAACTTTTCAATACTCTGACACGGTTTTCTCTGTGTTTTTAGCTCTAAATTTCAGGTGTATTGAACGAATATATGGTGACCATGGTCTTGATGCCTTGGAAGTGCTAAAGAAGAATGCATCCCTAGCTTTGCCAGTGATATTAACACGCTTGAAGCAGAAACAAGAAGACTGGGAAAGATGTCGTGCTGATTTCAGTAAAGTATGGGCTGAAATATATTCCAAGAATTATCACAAATCTCTTGATCATCGTAGCTTCTACTTTAAGCAACAGGACACAAAAAGTTTGAGCACCAAAGGTAATAGATAACTTTTCACTTTATTTATTAACATGAGATTCCTGAGGCTTTTAATGTGTGAATGAATCTGAGTATTTGTTAAAGCTGCAAAAATTTAATCGTCTCCAATGATATACCAAAATGTGCATTTCTTTGTTAAAACCCATCTTTAAATTTCCAATGGGTTATGTCTTCTCTTTACTTTTACATTTGTGGTTTTGCTTACCTTTATTTGGTTTTGTTCGAAATAAATATATGAACATATAAATATGTTCTTTTCTTCATGAACTATCTTTCTGGTTGATTTTGTTCACTTATTTATTTTGGTCACAACAAAATATGGTTTCTCTAGAGTCTAGATTCTACCGCATAAGTGGTATGCCATTCTTTGGGTGGAATGCAACTTTAATATATGTGGTGATCATGGCACAATTGTTTATTCCTTTCTCATGACTCTTCTTTTGTGAAACAATTTACAGCCTTACTGGCCGAAATCAAAGAAATCAATGAGAAGAAACTCAAAGAAGACGATGTTCTTCTTGCAAATGCTGCTGGAAATAGACGGCCTATTTTTCCAAACCTGGAGTTTGAGTATCTCGATCCAGACATTCATGAAGATTTGTATCAGCTTATAAAATATTCGTGTGGAGAAGTTTGCACAACTGAACAGGTGGATAAAGTTATGAAGGTTTGGACAACATTTTTAGAATCCATGTTTTGTGTTCCTTGTCGGCCCCAGGGTACTGAAGATACTGAAGATGTTGCTGTGGCTAAGAATAATTCTGCGAGAAATGTTGCTGAAAGTGATGGTAGTCCTGGGGTTGGCGCTACCATAGTAAACCCAAAGCATATAAATACTTCTAGAAATGGTGATGAGTGTGTACCATTAGATCAGTCACCTTCCAGCAAAGCATGGGAATCAAATGGTGATACTGGGATTAGAGAAGATAAATACCTTGATTCAGATTGTACTGTGCGTAAAAGTGAAACTTGCGGCAGTAATCCACAACACGGTAAACCGGATATTATTGCACCCATGCCTACTGAGCTATCAGGAGTCAATATGCAAGATCTCTCTGGTGAGCGCTTAGTGAATACTAATGTTGCACCAGCATCTGGAGTGGAGCTGAGTAGTGGAAGTATAAAGATAGATAATGCATCAGGTAAGGAATTTGCTTCAAGAATAATGATACTTCTTGATGATGCTTACCCTATACCATTTATCTAAAAAAAATACCTTGTAATTATTTTCTCCTTTCATCTTCATATGTTACTTTCTTCTGATAAGTAAATGGAACTGAGATACATCTTTTTTCTTCAAGGACATGCTGCTACTCCATCTAGAAACGGTAATGTATCTGTCGTGGGAGGACTTGAATTACCTTCATCAGAGGTACGTCATAACTCTTGGAGCAGTTTTGTGAGGCTCAAGTTAAAGTGCACTTGTTCCAGATTCATCATAGGGATAAATTTTTCTAGATGCATTTTAGGGATAAATTTTTTTTATTATCAGAAAGAACATCTTTGCTGTCTTTGAAAGAGTTGATGCTTCCTTCATGTAAAAATGGTTAAATAATTAAGCTGCGAGAGAAAACACCTTAACTACTCCAATTTTGGTTTACTGATGTCATTTATCATGCCTACTTCTAGTTTCAAATAAAATGACAGCATGTGATAGAATAATGGGAACATATATCATTTGGATATGGATATAAAAGGGAATATAGTGGCCTTTTATAGATGAGGCTATGTTTTCTTTCTTGTTAGGATTCTACAATTGACACTTTCGCTTTTGCCGTCAGCTGTCAGTTGATGAATTCTGGAGATAGTGTTACAAACCCGATTTTTATTTCTATGTGATGTTTTCTCTACATGAATTTAATCAAGTGTTATAGCATATGATTGATGCAGCTTGTAGCATGTGTACGGTTAATGTATTGTCTTTCTACAATGAAACTAATCCTCAATTTTTATGGGACTATCAAGTGATCACCTCACTTGTGATGTTCTTTGTAATTGTCTTTCTTTGGCATCACAACGAGTAATGTATTGATTTTTGTTTAGACCAGCCATCACTACAAGTAATATACCGAATGTTTGTTTCTTTATCATGGCTTAGGGTGGTGATTCTGCAAGACCAGGTACATCCACAAATGGGGCCATCACGGGAGGCACTGAAGTTTGCAGAGACCTAGAGGATTCAAATCGACAGTTCAAAAGCGAAAGAGAAGAGGGTGAGTTATCTCCAACTGGAGAATTTGAAGGGGAAGAAGCCAGGAGAGAAAATTATGCGGATGCTGATGATGAAGGGGAAGAAAGTCCTCAGAGGTCATCCGAGGACAGTGAAAATGCTTCTGAAAATGGTGATGTTTCTGGAAGCGAATCTGCTGATGGAGAGGAGGGTTCTCGAGAAGAGCATGAGGATGGAGAACATGATAATAAGGCTGAAAGTGAAGGTGAGGCTGAAGGAATGGCTGATGCGCATGACATTGAAGGAGATGGAATCCCATTGCCATTTTCTGAACGTTTTCTTCTAAACGTGAAGCCATTGGCAAAGCATGTTCCCCCAGTTTTCCAAGTTAAAGACAGGAATTCTCATGTTTTTTATGGAAGTGACTCCTTTTATGTGCTGATTAGACTTCATCAGGTACTCAAATATATATTTAATCATTCTGGTTTTCAAAATATAAAATGGTTTTCCCTTTAGTTTCAATTGGAACAAACAGAACAGTTAAATATTCATTCAGCATTATTAATCTCTATTATTCTATTTTCAATAAATTAAATAGAAGTTAGAAAAATATAATGTCTAAATTACCCGGTCACCTGTTTTATTTCTCTCTCAAAATCCTTCTGCTAATTGTCTGGGTATCTGTTACCAATTGAGTCAACCCAACCAGATGATTACTTATTGTGTATTCTTTGGTAGTACCATACTTTATTTAATATATCTATATGATTAAAGCAATGAAAACAATGATTCTGAACCAATTGTGGATGAAAGTGATACTGACTTAGGAAATTTGATATTCTTAATTGAGATATGATTACTTAGGAAATTTGATATTCTTAATTGAGATATGATTACTTCAGGGAAATGAATGAAATGATTCTGTGACCTCGTAAGAAGGATTGAGGGAAAAAGGGTTTTGAGCGGAGATTTAAGTTTAGATGGTCGTTAGTTAAAGTTGTGATGATGAAGGGTGGGAGTGGGTGGCCAGGAATATGTGTTGTTGCAATCAGTTTTATGTCAGTTATGCAAATCTGGAATTGGCAGTGTATCAATGTTTTGGGGGTGTATAAATAATTGTATTGTTAAAGAAAATATTATTATTTTAGAGTTTATTACTTATTATATTTCATTGTATAAAATTTCCTTTTTCTAATCTGACAGACATTGTATGAGAGGATACATTCAGCAAAGGTAAACTCATCATCCGCTGAAAGGAAATGGAGGGCTTCAAATGATACAAGCTCTACTGATCAATATGACAGGTATATGCCTTGGAAATGATGCATTCTATTGAAAATTTGAAGATAAGCTTAAATATTTATTCATGACTAAGTGTCTCCTTTATGCTACAGGTTCATGAATTCCCTTTACAGTTTGCTGGATGGTTCTTCTGATAATACAAAATTTGAGGATGATTGTCGAGCTATTATTGGAACTCAATCATATCTCTTATTCACGTTGGACAAACTGATATATAAACTTGTTAAACAGGTTAAATGCATAAAGCCAAAAATTCCTCTTTCTATAATTTTGTTACCATTCATTCTTTCTAACGCTTAAATTATGTACTCCTTTTTCAGCTTCAAGCTGTTGCGAGTGATGAGATGGATAATAAGCTTCTTCAACTATATGCATATGAGAAATCAAGAAAACATGAAAAGTTTGTCGATATAGTTTATCACGAAAATGCTCGTATTCTTCTTCATGATGAGAACATATATCGCATTGAATATGTAAGTTTTTTTTTTCAAGTTTTACTTTCTTGCCTATTTAAATCTGCTCCTTTTTTCAAGTTTTACTTTCATGCCTATTTAAATCTGCTCCTGAATGGAGCAAGTGGTGTTATATGTTCTGTAACATGGTTTATTTCATTGCAGTCACCAAAACCAAAGGCACTCTTTATTCAACTCATGGACTGTGGAAATGATAAGCATGAAGTGACTGCTGTGTCAATGGACCCGGAATTTTCTGCCTATCTGTCCAATGATTTCCTCACTATTGTCCCCGACGAGAACAACTCAGGGATTTTCTTGAAAAGGTATTTGATTAGTCAGAAGAAATGTTAGCGCCATTGCATACTACAATTTGTAGGTAATACTTCAACAAATTTATTTATTTTTGCAGGAACAAACGGGGATATGCCTGTAGTGATGAATTTTCAAATGAGGTTATGGAAGGACTACAAGTTATTAATGGTCTCGAGTGTAAGATAGCTTGCGATTCTTCTAAGGTATTACATGTCATATGATTTACTACCACATAGTTTTCTCTGTTGTTCTTCATATACAATCCCAATGTTGTGATTTTGCACATGTTGATAATACCTGGGCTGGATTAGAGTATGATGACTTACTCTGTTTATATTTTCTTCTTGACACCTGTTACTTCTTATTAGGTATCGTACGTTTTAGATACAGAAGACTTCTTGTTTCGGACTAGAAGCAGAAGAAAAGCTTTGCATCTGAAGAGTTTGTGCCATGAACAAGAGAAGTCTTCAAACATTCGTTCCAGAAGAGTAGCTAGGTTCCGCAAATTGTTGTCCTTGACATGACAGTTTACATTCAGAGCTGGGTAAGTATTCGATATTGTTTATTTTTATTTTTCTTAATGTTTTTACTCAGTGCTTGACGCCAAACTTGTTTCAAACAGATGCACATAACACATACTTTCACTAGGGATCGATTGTTGTACTTGATTTGCTTTTTCTACTATATCTATAATATTAAATAAAAATGAAACTAAGGCTCTGTTTGGAGGGGAGGGAAGGGGAGGGCATTGAGAGGAGTGAAAGAGAGGGAAAGATATAGAAATTAGGGGGATTTTGTATTATGAAGAAAAATAAACTTCCCAAAGCCCTCCATTCTTTCCGCTTCGCCCCTCCTTTTTTCCAAAACTCTTCCCACCCGTTCTAAACTCCTAAACAGACTCTTAAAAGTTTTTGTCCTTTGGTTTGTTCAATTAAATGTGAGTTTTTAATGAACAATTAGCCTAATCAATGATTATAGTTTGGCTGTCCGTCTCTTTCAGGAGTACTTTTCAAGGCAGAGAGCCTGATGTAAAAGACATTGTATCCTAGAAGTTGATAAAAGAGTATGTACTATATTTCACCATATTTTATTATAGTTAAACTAATAAAGGTTACAGAAGGGAAGGCATGGTGCTGGGAGTAGAGGAAAAGAGATTATACTATACCTGGTGATACTCACAATAATGTGAATGTGAATAGGTGTAATTTGTTTATGTGACTATAGGATATTTTATTCCATTCATCCATAATTTTGTTATCAAGTTTATCATATTACATTACTTTTAACTTCAATGATATTGAGACAATTTTTTATGGAACATTTGGTGGCTGCAATTGGCCTCCAATTTCAAATGCCAAGAGCATTCCGTGAATCGTGCAATCTAAGACGTTGTTCAATATCTGGAAGGTGTTTTGATTATAGGGTAACCACTGTTCAAGTGGTTTAAGGCAGTTGAATCGTGATAGGCTATGTTGACCCAATTTACTTATGCATTAAAAGGTACGAGTATAAAAATAGGGAAATGCTAGACAATGTCTCGGGTTTTGAAAATTTTCTCAAAAGGTCTCCTACTTGATTTGAAAAATTTCTCAACTATATTTTGGAAAGTTCCTAAATATCAAAGATAGCCTCCTTTCATTAAAAATGTTTTTTAAAAATAGTGTTAAAAAGGTAAAAATAAGTCCGACAAAATAGAGACTCAGGTTTAATGTGTTCTTAGGTTTTTAGAAACATTACTCTTGTAAAGCTATACTATAATATAATACTCTGTTCTTTTTTAAATATTTCTTTTAATTTCTTTTTTAATTGTTTTTAAATTTTGAAGTGATATTAATTACTGTTTTTTCAAAATTATTCATGATTAGACATTTTTTAAAATTGAGGCTAAAGATAAGAAAAGATAGGAAAACCACAATTACCACTTCGATCCTATTCTACCTAATTCATATGTTTTTTCTTGTATTTCAATTAAATATCTCATAAAACTATTTATGTAATACCACTGTTAACGTCAAATGGCGTGTGAATGACTGTTAGACGATCATAGTTTCAATTGTTGTGTCTACTTTGGCATATATCTTGAGTGTGGCTTTCACGTAGTACTTTTGACAGTAAATTTTATCACTGCAATAAGAGAACTAGATAATCAATTTAAGACGCCTCAAATTAAATTTTTAAGGAGTTTTAGTTTTAGTTTTTTTTTTTTGTAATCTTATTTTTAGTTTTATTATTTTCAAATGTATACTTACATGAAACACATGTAAAGTCTTGAAATTGTGTCTCGTGAGTTTAGTTCACTTGGTTGGAACATTGCATTATATATGCAGGGGATCGGGGTTCGAACCCCGGTCATCCCATATATCCACTTTAAAAGTGGAATTTCTAGCCAAGCTAGTTGACCAAAAAAAAAGTCTTGAAATTGAACGAACAATATAACCTAAGTTAATATAAATAAGTTTATATAACTTAATTTCTTAAAAAAAAATCTTTGTTTTAATGATAATTTTTTTTTACAAAACTTTGTTATTTCATTTTAGTCTAAATTAGACTATTGATCCTTAATTCATTTGTTGGTTTCATTTTAGTCTTTTAATTAATTATTGTTTTATTTTGGTCTCATAAATATACTTTCGTTTGTCAAATAAGTCTTTTCCATTAAATTTTATCAAAAAAAATTTATCTTCATCACCACATTCATCCCAAAATCCAGAAAATCCATCAACGATTGATCATTTTCATCATCATCATCACCAAACTTAGAAAATGAAAAGTTCAACAAACTCAATCATACAATTTAAATTTCAATGTTTAATTTTTCCCAAATTTAATGATATGGTTTTTTGGTTTTTTGTGTTTTTGGTATTGCGGAATTTGGTGAGATATAATTTTAGGGAGAAAGTTCTCCTCAAATATAGAGTTATATGAAGAATACTAAAGTTCTTATTTTATTCATCATGTTTATGGCTCTATATATAGAGCTACAAATAAAACAAACTTCTAAATCATATCTTTTTTAAAAAATAAACTTATCCTATAAATATAAATACTAAACAAATCCTTAGAATTCTAAACAGAAATATAAATCATAAACCCTAATATTATTTTATTTCAAATATAAATCTAAACTATATTTAAATCTAAGATCTTCAAAAGATATTTAGGCATATCATTCTCAACACTCCTCCTTGACTGAATATCTTTTTTGCGTATCCAATCTGAGCTTCTTGAAAATTTATTCTTCTTCTTCTTCTTTTTATCGCAAGCTTTAGTGTCTTTGTGCCTTGTGGACTTTATGGTAGAAACATTGCATTTGTTATGACTTTTAGGAGGTTTTTCACAAGCATATTCATTCTCCTCCTTAACTTGAAATTTCTTCAAAGCACCTGAATTTTCACGATCTTCTTTGAATTTAAGTTCTTTTTTCTCTTCAATAATATGATCATTCTTCATCAAATCTAAAACAAATCTCTTGCCTTTAATCTGAGATGTGATCACTTCTTTATTGTTTTGATCTTTAATCACACAACTTTTATGTTCAAATATCACTTTATAATTTTTCTCCAACAACTGAGCAACACTTAAAAGATTCTGATTAATTCCAGGAACATATAAAACATTGGAAATTTGTTGCATACCTGCGTGAGTTTTAATTGAAATTGTTCCAGTGCCTTCTACTGTAATTTGTTCTTCATTCCCAATTCTGACGTTGGAAATATAAGTTTTATTGAGCTCTTTGAAAAGATCTCGATCATAAGTCATATGGTTTGTGCAACCACTGTCAATGAGCCATTCTTTTGACGGTTTGTTGGTTGTAAAACCTGAGATTGCAAGTAGTAGTTCCTGGTCTTCTTCATATTGTTCCTGAGCAATGTTAACATCTCCTTGTTGTTGTTGTTGTTGTGATGTGCATACTTTCTTCATATGACCTAATTTGCCACACTTTTCACATTTTGCATCAGGCCTCCACCAACAATTCTTTGGTGGGTGAGTATCCTTGTTGCAATGAGGACATGGTTTATGTTGGTATTTGTTTCCAAAATCTTTGGCTAGATATATACCTTCTATAGTTCTTTCTTCCCTCATAAGTCTTCTTTGTTCTTGTGCATGCAATGCATGTAATACTTCTGGCAGAGCAATTTTACTCAAATCTTTTGTGTTCTCCAAGGCGGCTATAGAAGCCTCATATCTTTCAAGCACCGTTACAAGGATTTTTTCTACGATTCTGGAATCAGAAAATTGAGTGCCTAGCAATCGTACCTTATTAGCGATACCCAATAATTTATCGGCATATGCCTTGATTGTTTCATCCTCCTTCATTCTTTGTAACTCGAACTCTCTCAATAAATTCATAACTTGCATGCTTCGAATCCTTTCATCTCCTTTATATTCTTCTTTCAGGTAATCCCAAATTTCTTTTGGTGTTTTGAGAGTCATGATTTTAACAAAGATAGTTTGTGAGACACTTGCAAACAAATAAGTCTTTGCCTTTCCCCTCTTGATTTTTCTTTCTTTATGAATTTTCATTTGTGCTTCTGTGGGATCTTCTGGTAACGAAGAAATATCGTAATCATCCTCCACAGTTTCCAATAGATCTAGAGTATCTAAGAATGTTTCCATTCTCACCGCCCAAAGATCATAGTCTTCTCCATCAAAGATCGGAGGAGCAACCTTTGAAAAATCCATATTCACAGGTCCTTATGAACGTTAGCTTGGATGCCACTGATATGGTTTTTTGGTTTTTTGTGTTTTGGTATTGCGGAATTTGGTGAGATATAATTTTAGGGAGAAAGTTCCCCTCAAATATAGAGTTATATGAAGAATACTAAAGTTCTTATTTTATTCATCATGCTTATGGCTCTATATATAGAGCTACAAATAAAACAAACTTCTAAATCATATCTTTTTTAAAAAATAAACTAATCCTATAAATATAAATACTAAACAAATCCTTAGAATTCTAAACAGAAATATAAATCATAAACCCTAATATTATTTTATTTCAAATATAAATCTAAACTATATTTAAATCTAAGATTTTCAAAAGATATTTAGGCATATTATTCTCAACATTTAAAACCCTAGCTCCTAAATTGAAGATGAAATTTAATTCATGGTTGTTAAAATTGTTATTGTTAAATTTGTGGTTAGTCCAGAATTCAACATTGAATTCATGGCTGTTTGTTTCTCCTTCAATCTCTACTTCGTGTCACTTATTTTTGATTGTCTGTTAATTGATTGTCCATTAACCGGTTAACAACAATAACTTTAACACAAATTTCACTATGAATTCAAGAGTTAGGGTTTTCAATTTGGGGAAAAATTAAACATTAAAGTTTAAATTGAACTAGTTTCTGGCCCGTGCGTTGCACGGGTTTTGTGGAATGCCATAATAAAGCGAATTAAATGAAGCATCACATCAAATTTTATAATTGATCTTTCAAGACCCGTGACATGTATAAAATTAAATTTTTGTCTAAGAGCACACTTAATATAGTTTTCCCATGTTTAGGTGTGCATCTAAAATAATATAAATTAAATTGTTCAAATTTTCTCATGAGTACATTAAGACGATGAAATTAAAAATCATTCAGAATAATAGGATGAAGAAGTACATTGCATAATCGTTACATCCAAAAGAGCAAACAAACTTAAAAATCAAATTATAATGAGTATAATACAAAATCGAACCACCCTATTGTTGGATGGTTCAGTCACATCAAATTTTATGGTTGAGCCTTCAAATACCTGTGCCTTGTAAAAAAATTCATTTTGACCCTTTTTTTACACTTCAAAACTCCCACACATTTTCAAACTTTCTTGTTCCAAATATGACATGTGTTCTTTGTCTAAACTTTCTGAAAAAAAAAAAAAAAAAACTCAAAAGCTAAGAAGAAAATTTGTGAAATATAAGCATTACATTATCAAGCATATCACTAATTAACATCAAATTAATGTGCAATCATTGTAAATAGAAAACTAATATTAAGAACCTCTCCATATTATCTTTTTTTCAAGTATTCAAGCAATTTTAGCGGTGTGCATATTCAATTGGGATTATTAACATCAAAGAAATACAACAAATCAAACTTACATAAAAAAACTACAAAATTAGAAAGGTTGAAAGCATGGAAAACAAAATCTAAGTTTTATATTATTTTTAAAAAATTTATACTAAGTTTGAATTACGTAATCAGAGCAAATTAATTAAATTAAATAAATCAAATTAAATGAATAAGTAAAAAAAATTAAAGTGATAAAAAAGGGTGTAAACTAAAAATAAATGGTGGGTGGAACTAACTAAACATGGCCCAACCCAAAGGGGAGGCCCAATACAAAATCGAACCACCCTAAAGTGATCAAAAGAGGTTTAATGTGTTCTTAGGTTTTTAGAAACATTACTCTTTCATCCCGATGGGGTTGTTGTTTCGCCGGATCTGGCCGGTGTTCAGGTGGGGGGTTCTCTGAGCCGCCGCTCCCTTTAGGAGTTGCCTTCTCCCTAGCTTTGGCCAGGCGTCTTTCTCCTATGGTTGTGCTTCCTCCTGCCATGGAACTCGTTTCCGTCTGATCTCCACCTCAACCATCCCTTCACTTCCAAGTTTGTTATCAAACTCCCAAATCTGCCATCAATAAGGATCTACATGCTTCTGTGTTTTTTTTCCAAGGTTTTTAGTTGCTTTGTTTTAATTTATATTAGGTAGTTGCTTTAGTTTATGTCTCATTATGTATTTTCTAATGTGTATTGTGTATACTGTGCTTTGTGTTAATGTTCGTGTTCCAGTTTGTTGCGGTTCTTGCTTTCTTTCTTAGCTGACCAAGTTAGCCATGATCATGTGGATTCGAGTCATAAGCAAATCCAGTGCTTATGGTTTTTTCTCTTTGATTCTGCATAAATTCTATACTTTCCCCATTAGTGGGTTGATATCTGGACATGCTGTATTGTTTGGCTTTCTAGCTATTGAATGAATGGAATTTGTCGTGTTTGTGCAAAAAAAAGAGGAACAAATAAAGATACAGGCGAAGTCAGACCGTCTGTTTGTAATAGTCGTATTTAAATAAATAGGATTTTTGTGTGTGATTAATTATTTATTGTTTGCTTATTTGAATATATGTGATTTAATGATTTTATGAATAATTATGTTTTGGATAAGTGAAGGGTATCTCTTTATCTCTTTATAATACTAAAAGATGAATTGCTTTTTCCCTTGGCAAACCCAAAACCCTAACACCTTATGTCATATATGATGCAAGCATGATGTAATTTGCTTATGTGGACCAATGCCTTTCAAACATGTATCTTCTTAGGGCACATGTGGATTCCACTTAAGCCCTATTTCATACTTGGCCAATGGTTAACTCACATTTAATTAATTTTGGTTACACATCATCACTTCATAGACTATATATTTTCCTTTTCCCAAATTTTCTTCATTTGTCAAAGTTTTTTCTCTCTCTTCTCTCTTTTCTCTCATACGCTCTCTCTCATTCTCATCCCTCACTCTTCTCTCTCTTCAAACATTCATCACAAATATTCATCATTTTCATCTCTTTTCCAGATTCCGATGAACAACCACCGTACTGCCCAGATTCCGGCGGCGGCGCCACCGTGCCGGTCGCCGGTCTACCCCAAACCCACCGTACCGGAACCCCTAAGAATACCTAAAAAATCCCAAATCAGCCCAGAATCATCCAAATCGCCATGAAAACACCTATTTGACAACTCTAAACACAAATCAGGCTTCATAACATGATTAATTTGTCCAGCCACCCCTTTTCAGAAGTTTCTCTTTCTCCTTTTTTTCCTGTTCTGTTCTGTTAAGTTTTTTTTTTCTTTCACTTTTTTTGTTCTGTTCTATTCCATTGAAGTTTTCTTTCTTCTGATTTGTTAATTTCAGGTGTTGAAGTTAGGGTATGCACACTTAAATCATCATTTGAAGATGTTCTTGGTAATTTGTTTCATCAATCCTTGAATTTTAATTACTTTATGAATCTGATTTATGATAATAAAATAATAATAATAATAATAATAATAATAGTGATTGAGAAATTATGAATTTTAATTTTGTTTCATTTTGTGTTTGTCCTATGATCAAGTGTCAAAGGTTGTAGTAGACGACAAAAATCATTCCCAGAATAGAGAGATCATAATTTGGTCGTTTGGAAAAGATAGGAAAATTCTCCCTTATGTTGGTAAGTATGTTCTTTCATTTTGGGATTTCTCTTGCCATTCAATTTAGATAATTTATAATGAGTAAAAAAAATATGATAATGTTTATGAATATATGATTTTTGCTTTATTTGGATTTTATTCTATTAGTGTATGATAATTATTAATGATGTTTGATTTATTTTTTTTGTGATATATGATTTTTGTTTTATTTTGGGTTTTAGTTTTGTGATATAAGATAATTCTCTTCTTTGTCTTTGATGAATGATTGTTGAAGGTGCTTATGATGTCTACTATATCATCATCCTATTTTCTATATAGTTTATTGATAGCTTAATATTTGTGTTTTACACTAACGGCATTTAAAAGTAAAACTCTGTATAATTTTATTTTCATTACAAAATTTGTACAATTATTCTTTTTCATTCAAATTTTATTACAGATGGTCATTGTTATATAATGGGTGTTATTAGAAGCATGTAGTTCTGCTATAAATAGCATGAAAATGTAATTTAGATTGAATTCTCTTCTCTGTCCTTGGAATGTAGATTCCAACACCAACTACAAATCAATCTCCGAATCAGAAATGCAGAAGGTGTGTGTGCTGGATTCAAGGGAGCTCAAGAAAATGTATTGCTTCTTAATTGAATTTAATATTTAAATTACTTTCAATAGTGCTTTTTAACTATGAATTTTGATGATTTTTATGACTATCACGGAAGATTAAAGAATGGTATAACATCCTTCAAACATCTGAAGCCATATATGATATATTTAGGAATTATAATCAATCATTTTTATGTATCGTTCGAAATTGTTTCAACTGTTCCTCTTGACACTATATCCAGCACTTGCATATTGCAATGATAACATGATTCGGTTATAGCATTGTTAAGGACTAAGAATCCAAACATTAATTATGAAGCATAGAACCTACAACCATTAAAAGCATCAAGTGTAAAATGGATTCTAAGACAACTCCTTTTAGTTACTCTAAAAAATAGCATTACCTTACTAAAATTCTTCAACCAAATACTCTTAATTTTTTTCGTTGTTGAAGTTTAAAGTATGTCATAAATCTTATGCTAAACTGAATTCACCAACATTTTTATGAACAATGCAGGTGCGATTGATTGGATATTGCGTTGAGGGATCACTTTTCATTGTATATGAACATATTGGCAATGGAAACTTGGGTCAATATTTGCATGGAATAGGTAGAATCCGTAGGAAGAAAAAAAAATTGCTTATATTAGAGTTCAAATTGCTCTAGATTCAACAAGAGGCCTTGAATATATTTTTCAACTTCAGGATTCACATAAGAGTGTGCCTTTTTTTTCTCTTTTTTCTGACATGCTGCTTTCTTTATGCACTAATTCATAATTCATTGTTTGTTACTTGCTTTAGGATAAGGAGTCACAGGACATGAACACTGAAGAGAAGGTAGAAGTTGACTACGCGAACTAATTCTCATCCTCATGGACCATTTGTTCAAAATTCCAACAATACCAACAATTGGTTTTTGGAAGATAGTAGTAGCGAATGATCAATGATATTGAACTGGGACAATTATCAGTGGAAAAAAAAGACTCGGTGATAAAATTATGCTGCTCCCGAGCCATAAAGAGCAACCATAACCATGGGAACCTCTTCTGAAAACGCCACCGGTGGTGGCCGAGGCACCACCGTTGCCAAAGAAGTCGACTACGTGAACTACTTCTGCACCTATTACTTTCTCTACCATAAAAAAGAGATGCTCTCAGATCGTGTTCGAATGGATGCTTACTTCAATGCCGTTTTGGAAAACAAGCATCAATTTAAGGATAAGGTTAGTCTTCTTCTTTTTGACATCAACCATGTCTGGTTATAACATGAAAATATCGGTATTTAGTTTTGAAAGTGTAATAAAAGTATTAGATTTATGATAAATGAACCGTGTTTGAATACTGTGATTAAATTTGTGAAACATTGAAAAGAAAAATTCTAACTTATGGTGTTGTTAAGGTTGTTTTGGATGTCGGAGCTGGTAGTGGTATTTTCGCTATATGGTCAGCTCAGGCAGGTGCTCGGAAGGTTTATGCAGTGGAAGCTACTAAGATGTCAGGTATTAGCAATTCACAACAGATGTCTACAACTGTGGTGTTTAATTCTCAGTTTATCCTTTGTTCTAATCTGTCTACATTTTTTGGGTTCCTATGTACGATCAAACAGCCAATGATATACGGCAGGGGTCCAATGCCAGCCGGAATGCAGATGGTTCCAACGGTTTTCCCAGATGGTCGAATTGGCTATGTCCTGTAAGATGTTACAACTCATGTACCTAACCTTCTAGAGTTCACGGGGAAGGAGAAATTGATGGTTAGGAAGAGGAGGGCAGCACTTAATGTTGGCAAAGATTAAGGTATGTTTTTAGGTTCTATTTTAGTTGCATATTGTTGGAGTAAGCACATTGCCTATAAAAAAGTACAATTAAAAAAACTCCTACATGCTATGAATGCAGCAAACCTAACATGAAAATTGAACAGTCTTCCTCAAAAAGAAGCAAACCAAGACATATCAAAACTGAACAGTTTTCCTCAAAAAGGAGAAAGCGGACAACAAATTTAAGAAAGGAAAGAAAGCTTAGGTTTCTTAGGATGATAATGATGTTGCTCCACAAGTTCTGAATTGAGGATTGAATCCAATATTTGTCTGGTGATAAGTCACAATAGTGATGACTAATGACAAGGTTTAGAAATGATGAATTGTCTTAAATCCAAACTATGATGAACAACTCTGAAGGAGTTACACAATGAATCAATTGATCTAGCTAGAACTGTTTGTAAACATAAGTATACCTTACCTTACTTAGAAGGTAGATGATCTCTCTCTCTCTTAAAACTTAAACCCTTAGGAAAAAAAATGTGAATCCTCTACTATTTAGATGCTCTACTTATGGATAGTTTGAAAGGAAACTTTTAGTATTAGTAAAATGTGAGATAAAGGCTTTCATAAAAAAAAAGTGAGATAAAGCCTATAAGATTACTTCACATGAGCTATGCTTCATCATTTTTATTTCTCAAATTCTCAAAGGGTGTATCATATTACTTATTTCAGAGGAGGGGAGAGACAATAGGTCATAGGTATAATATCTACATGTTATATCTAGATAATCTTTCATCTGATATTCAGTGCCTCATTGGTAAAACTAATGATGCATGGTTATGGCATAAACAAGTCACTATCAAGGACCAAGTGCACTATTATATTTCTAAATATTAATAAATTTCTTCAAAATTATTAGGGGTTCAAAGAATTTCTAATGCATTTGTTCTCTCTTATTTTTAGGAATTTATGTTCTCTTTTTAATTCCATTTATGCGTAACCTTAATTCCATTTATTTAATATTGCAATTTGTAAATTCACAGTTGGTTACAGTTTTGGATGATTCCATGGGCAAATGTTTCATTTTCTTTTATTACTATCCTTTTTAGATTTTGATTGATTTTTGCAGGTACCTCAATTATTTTATGCTTCCTATTTTCATATTCAATTGTTTCTAAAATGTTAACTAATGTGTAGTATCTTCTCATCGTAAAATGTTTAGAACTGTAATTTTTGTTTCAGGTTTCACTGGATTCATAATCTCACTCCTCATTGAATTTTGTGAAAGGTTGCTTTGGATTTGAGATTGACCCTTATGCTAAGAAATTGTTGATGAGTGCTCAGTTAAGGCATAAGATTTTTTGTGATGAGTTTGTAATTAAGGCCTTTTCTGAAGCTAAGAAAGCACAAAGAGGACAAGTGAATTGAGCTTGATGTTTATGTGTGTGTTATTTTTGGTTTTGAATTTTTGTTTGAATGTGAATGATTTTGATGAATTGTTTGTTTGTAGATGCGAGCAAGTGGGGATCCATATTTGCAACATTGTTTGGAAACTGATGTGTTGTTGGCTTTGATCGGTGTGAATTCGACTGTAGTTGCTGCAGGGATTTTGCATGATTCACTTGATGATGCTTTTCTTACGTATGATTATATATTTGGGATGTTTAGAGCCGGAGTTGCTGGTTTAGTTGAAGGGGTGAGGAATTTGTTTGATGTTAATCAATAATAATTGGGTGTGATTTAATTTAAGATTAAGATGATGGAATTTGATGCTTTTGATTTTGCATGTTTTTAGTCGACATTTGGATCATACTTTGCACTTGAATTT
Organism: Trifolium repens; assembly: GCA_030408175.1. NCBI lineage: Eukaryota > Viridiplantae > Streptophyta > Magnoliopsida > Fabales > Fabaceae > Trifolium > Trifolium repens. Next base: position 29,251,269 of record CP125845.1, on the reverse strand, counting down.
ATAACTGAATTTAATGCTTTAGATCTGGTGTCAATTACTTGATTTCTTCTACTTGAGTAATGGATGAACATCTTCTACCATCAGCTGCTCTTTTGTTACTCACACTATAACCAATTTATATTGGTTAACTGATCTTCCACATTCTTCATCCTCTCTTTTAGTCGGTTTGTTTAAAAAGTTAATAGCACTCTGTTAATAACCATTTTGATTAGTAGATTCATATTCAATATCCAATGGTTTTAATATATTTTACTTTGTTATATGGCTATCTCGAGAAATTGTGTTTTAATTATTGTGCGCCAAATCAATCTCTAAATGTCGGTAGAGTGATTTATAATTTTCATGTTCTACTTATATAAATGTTTATAATTTTGCGCAATATTTCAACTTCTGAGTTGTAGCTTCTGCGCGCCACAAATTAGATAAATGCTTATAATTTTTGCGCAAAATTAGATAGAAGTTTGTAATTCTTGCCCACCATTTATATAGTTTTTATATTTTTTCGCACTAGGTCAGCCTCTAAATATCGGAGAGGTTTATAATTCCTATAATCTTGGTGGTTTTTTTTTTTTTTTTTTTTTTTGCGTTTTGATATTGTGCCGTTAACAACGTTTCGTGGTGGATGGATGCGTCTACTTTCATATCTTCTACATTTTGTTATATCATTTATATGCGCGTCTCACTGATATCACAGAATGCGAATTAGAAACACAATATTTTATAAAAGTTGTGGAAAAATCCAGTTTATAAGACAGGCTGAAATAGTATTTTAAATGGTGTGTAATTTAGATGTGCTCTCTATAAGTAGGGCGCATAAATTATAACCCTCTCAATGAGTAGCGCGTTATATTATATCCCTCTCTATATGTACTGAGAGGTTGATAATTTTTATTTCAATCAATATTTAGAGGTTGTTCTAGCGCGCAAAAATTAAATTATTTCGTAGTTAGCGAGCACATGCAACTCAAGAATAGTTAATGCTAATTTAATGTGTAGTTTATAATCATGTTTTAATATACGCTAAACTTAAAAAGAAAGGGTTCTATCTAGCAGTGAACTTTAATATACACTCTTACAAATTATTATTGACAAAAGTTTATAATTTACGGGGATTTGATAATTTTTTTCTCTGATAAAATTTTTAAAATCACTATTATAAGTTATAACTATTTTTTTAAAAAATTCTCTGATAAAAAATTTAAAATCACTATTATAAACTATTATTGATACAAAATTTTAATATACGCAGAGATGACATTTTTAATCTCTGGTAAAAATTTAAAATAACAATTATAAGTTATCACTAATAAAATTTTATTTCACGGGCAGATGACAATTTTTTCCGCTAATAAACGTTTCACAATTACTATTACAAGTTATTACTGATAAAAATTTATAATGACGGGGAGATGACATATCTTATCGCTAATAAAAGTTTTGAAATCACTATTATATGTTATTACTGATAAAAACTTATAATTCACGATGAGATGAAAATTTTATCACTAATAAAAATTTTAACATCACAATTACAGATTATTACTGGCAAATGACTATTTTTATCGCCAATAAAAGTTTTAAAATCAGAGAGATGATAGTTTTATCGTCGGTAAAAGTTTGTGGCAAATATATACGACATTCTCCTAATTTGTTATATCTTAATGTGTACATGTTTGATTTATATGGTTTGGTGTTCTAGCGCAAACCCGTGCAACGCACGGGCATCCGACTAGTTTTAGTAATCTATTAGATGTATTAATCTAGTCGAGAGCCCTTAATTAAGTTAGAAGGAGTTAATTAATTAATTAGAGAGTTAATGAGATATTGGTTATGAGATGTTGTAAGAATTGGGCTTTTATGAATGGAAGTATGATCCATTAAAGGTATTTTGGTAATTAGAGAGTGGCTAGAGAAATTAATGGCAATTTGGTAATATCATAGAAAGAGGTTGATGTCTTGTAGAGGAATTGATGACAATTGTGTAAATGGTGCAAATATTAGTAGTAAGAGTAAGGATAAGATGGTGAGTGGGATTTCTAGTGAAATTAAGGTTATTGTGGGGATTTTACTTTAACCTAAAGTTGAAGTATATAAAGGAGTGGTTTTATGAAGAGTAAGGTTAGATTTTCTTTTGTCATAAAATTGAGAGAAAGGGAGGTAGAGAGAGAAGAGAGAAAAGAGAAGAAAGAAAGAAGAGAAGAGAAGTGGGTTAGAGAAGAAGATGAAGAACAATTAGAGGAAAGCCATGTTAGATTTAGAGGTTGAAGAGAAGGAGTAAAGATTCCATCAAAATAAGGTATGAGGGTAGTATGTGTATCCTAGGGTGATCAAGATAGGGGGGAAAGTAGGACTGGACAAAAATTGTCCGTCCGGCCCAAACCGGAAAAACCGGCCCATAGAAAACCGTTTCGGGCGGTCTGTGGCGGGTCACATGGGCTTAATACGTGGTTTGAGATGGATTGGCACGGATCGGTTCGGTCCAGATTTTCTGGCCCAACGGTATCCAATACCGACCGACCCACTCTTATATTTTAGTCTAAAAACTCATATTTTAGTTAAAAAGAAACATTAACTCTCTCTCACGTGTCACTTCCTTCATATCTCTAGTCACTTATCACCTCTCTCTCTCACATGTCTGCCAACAGCCCACCTATCTAGTGGCTACTTGCTAGTGCTTTGAAAATTTTCTTTCTACATTCAAGACATTAACTTTATTCAGAATAGAAGCATCTCACCTGCTTCCCTCTTCTCATGATCTACTCCATGTTCATCACAACTTCAACTCACCACACATAAATTTAGTCACTCAGTGTCTTCTTCTTTTTTCTCTCACACACAATCTTTCTCTTCCATGTTAATGAAAATTGACTTTTTAATACAATTTTTTTTCCTGATCTTGAAGCTTGATTAATTTTCATAGTATTTTAATGTTGGCTTAAAGGACCTTTTGGTCCCTGTATGTTCCAAATTTTTTGGTTTTAGTCCCTGTATCTTTTTTTCTTGCAAATTAGTCCCTACATGTGCAAAAAATTTTGGTTTTCGTCCTTGCCGTCAGATTCCGTTTAAAAAAAGCTTATGTGGCAGACAGAATCACACGTGGCACTATGAGTAGGCAAGTGAAGCTGGTACAGTCACAAAGGAAGGACCAAAACCAAAAAATTTGGAACATACAGGGACGAAAATCAATTGTTTCATTGAAGTTCCTGATTTTTTCTGGAAAAAAATTTCCGATCTTTTTTCGGGAAAAAATTTCGATTTCAGATAAATATAATTTTGGAGTTTTTTCCGAAACAAGGTTTCCTATTTTTTTTCGCGAAAAAAGTTCCGATATTTATTCGGAAAAAATTTCATGATTTTTACCGGAAAAAAAGTTTCCGATCTTTTTTCTTTTTTTCGGGAAAAAATTTCAATTTTTTTCGAAAAAAAGTTCCCGATTTTTTTGCGGAAAAAAGTTTCGATATCACATAAATACAATTCCGATCTTTTTTCGGGAAAGTTCCTGATTTTTTATGGAAAAAACTTTCCGATCTTTTTCGGGAAAAAAATTTCGATTTCAGATAAATACAATTTCTGAGTTTTTTCCGAAAAAAAATTTCCGATCTTTTTTCGCGAAAAAAGTTCTGATATTTTATTCGGAAAAAAGTTTCCGATCTTTTTTCGGGAAAAAGCAGGCCATGGAGTAGTTCCGGCTGCATTGGAATTGTTCTCCCCTTTTCCACAATGTTTCTTATTGATGCTTGTCATATCTTGTTTCTTTTTGTTGTACCTTGATATTTTTCACTACCTTGTTGTATCCTGTTTAATGATGTATCCTTCTAAGTTCTAATCGATGTATTCCAGCACCTGTGTGTGCAATTTGAACTCCCGTTTTGTAATAATAATGAACTCAGTACCTTTATAATAATTTTATGTTATATTTTAGATATTTAACGTGAGGTGTTATAAAATCATGAACTTTTTTTCCGAATAAAATATCAGAACTTTTTTCGCGAAAAAAGATCGAAAACCTTTTTTCGGAAAAAACTCCGAAATTGTATTTATCTGAAATCGAAACTTTTTCCGAAAAAACATCGAAAATTTTTCCCGAAAAAGATCGGAAAATATTTTCCGGAAAAAATCAAGAACTTCAATGAAACAATTGATTTTTGTCCCTGTATGTTCCAAATTTTTTGGTTTTGGTCCTTCCTTTGTGACTGTACCAGCTTCAGTTGCCTACTCACAGTGCCACGTGTGATTCCGTCTGCCACATAAGCTTTTTTTAAACGGAATCTGACGGCAAGGACGAAAACCAAAAAATTTTGCACATGCAGGGACTAATTTGCAAGAAAAAAAGATACAGGGACTAAAACCAAAAAATTTGGAACATACAGGGACCAAAGGGTCCTTTAAGCCTTTAATGTTTGCTACTTTCTTGAATTTCTCTGATCTTGAAGCTTCTGGCCATTTTTTTTCTTGGATCACTCTTCTTCATCTCATGAAACCCGCACAAACCGGTCCGACTAAACCGCCACCGAACAAACCGCAACCTGACCTAACCGTTAGAGAAAATGGTCGGAAATGGGTTACAATAATCCACCCGCGGGTGTCTCCCGGATTGGAGTTTTCAGACCGAGATCCGACTCGATCCGACCGTTGTCCACCCCTAGGGGAAAGTCTATCTCTCTCCATCCCAATCCTCTCTCACTCTTTTCTTTTTGGGTTTTAGGGGAAAATAATTGGGAATGTGTTTATCTATGTGATTTGATGTTGATTGAATGAATATAGATGTTTATTCATGTGTAATAGATAGATTGGTATGAGAAAAATTATATCTTTATGAGTTGATTGAGTTGTTGTTATGAAAAATGGGTTTTATGATTAATGAGCATAAATTCCCAAAATTAAGTTATGTTAAGTGCTTTTTGAAGTTAAAATAAGTGCTTCTATGTATATATATGCTTGGTGGCTGTTGTATTATGTTATTGGGTTCAAATAAATGATTTTGAGTGAAGAAAAGTGATTTTTGGTTCAAAAACGCGTAAAAACAATTTTTCCATCAGGTCCCTGCGCAATGGCGCAGCTTTCTGGCGCCTGGCGCAGCCCCCTCAGCTTTCTGCGCAGTGGCGCAGGTCTGGTCAACAACGTTGACTGTTGACTTTTCGTTGACTTTTGACTTTTTGACGGTTTATGCACCTGGAGCCCATTTTTAATAATTTTTTGTGTAGATTCCAATTCCGGAGTTCATTTTCTGAGATTATGTTTAGTTAGCGATATTTACCCAATTTTGATGTTACTTAATGTGTTAAGTAAAATTGATATGTCTAATTAAATGAGATTATGTTTATGATGATGATAGATAATTGTTGATGATTAATGATGATGATAATATGATTATGTATATGTTTGAATGAAGAGTATATGTATATGTATATACGACTTGATAAATGATGATTGATTATGGTGAAAGTTATTATTTAGTGATTGATAATAATAATTGTATGCCTAATAGAGTTGAGATAAATGAATTACTTTATGATATGTGTGCTTGAATGTATGACCATAATGATGATGTGTTGAGATGAGTTGACGAAAATAGAGAAGGAATATTTAGGTTGAGATATCCTAATATTCATGAGAAGATGTGAAGAGTATCATCATGTGTGGTAAATGTACATTCATGCATTCATATTTGAGTCGGATATTAGAATATGGTGATTCTAATAAAGAAGGATATCAAATTATATTATTTGATAAAGAAGGATATTAGAGGTGAGATACTCTAATAAAGACGATGGTACCACATGCATTAGTTGTGTCTAGGGTGACATAACATTGATGATGGCATTAGTTGCATTAGGAACTTGTGCATTCCTAATTGATAATTGGTAATTGATACTATTATGTGCATTAATTGTTATTTGCGTATCATTTGTGAGTAATTTGATGTTAATGCTACGTGATTACTAAGTGTTTATTAATTGCGAATGACTTGATAATATGCGGATTATATGATTTACATGATATTTGATTTATGAGTTATAGATGTATCTTAATTGTATAATCTCGCATCTTGTGGTGCGAATGTTAGTGGAATTTATTATATTGTTTTAAGTGTATAGTATTCGATATACTTACATTTATTTTGGGATTCCTTACTAACTCTCTGTTTTGTGTACTTGCTGGACCTTTGGGGGTCCAGGTTCTCAGGTTTTGGTTATGACCAAATTCTCGGTGATGCTCCGCTCTGATTAGGACACGGGAAAGGGTTTACCTTCTTACGTATACATAGAGTCTTGTATTTATTATTTTGATTTATTAAGGTTGTATTATTTTCAAAAGGATTTTTGTATGAGTGTTATCTTACTAATTAAGTTAATTAGTAGTGTTTTGATGAAGCATGTAATACTCAAACTTTTGTTTTATAATTCAAACTTTATTTTTCCGTTGCGCAATTTTGAAAAAGATCTTATAAAACTAGAAATAGCTAGATAATAAGTTTGGGTGTTACACTGATTGATCGGACGGTCCTGTTTTGATCATGGGGTTGTATGCTCCTGAGCGTTGGATGGCGATTCAGTGGGTATGATGGAGCGGCTACAATGGACTTGCGCACACATGATTACTGGGTACAAGTATCAAATCTCAACATATTTTTTCATTTTTCACACCTCATGAACTTCAAGAACATTCATCCAATTGCGGCGGCCGGACCACCATACCACTCAGGTCCCGGGGACCGGACCACCATACCACCCGGATTCCGGCGCCAAAGCCACCGTGTCAGCCGTCGACCTATGTAAAAACCACCACGCCGGAATCCCAAATTAGCCAAAAAAAATAATTAAAGTCACCTTCTAAACGGTTATCTATCCATTCTAAACACAAATTTAACCCCAAGAACATAAAGAAAAATGAAAGATTAAAGAGTAGAAAAATAAGGGAAAGAGATTGAAACATATATGGAGCTAACATAGATTTGAAAAACCAACCGTCCATATCGTATGCTATTTAGAGCTTGTCATCAAATGATGATCTATATCTTTAATTTCTATTTTAAGTATTTTTGTGTTCATGATGTTCTTAGTTAATTTGAAATTTTAGTTTCATCTTGTTGCATTTTGTTTTCAAATTTTGCTTAGTCTTGAGTTGTTAGTTGATTATAAGTGTTATAATATGTGTAAGAATATTTAGTTTAGTGATAACTTGCTGCATTTGACTAAATTTTCGAGTTGTATGTTGCTACTTTCATAAAAATATGGGTTCACCTTCATCACTTGCAATTTGTTTGATCCAAAGTTTTATTTGCAAACTTGTTTTTTATGTTATTTCTTCCATACATGTCCGATTTTGGAAATTCAAAAGCCTAAATTGATTAGAAAAATGAGAGGAATTCAAATATGTGGAGAATAATCTGAAATAAAAAGTGCTTCGGGAAAGTGATTATGCACAAAAGTATTTATAGAAAAAGTAATTTTGTAAAAACAATTTTTTTTCTTAAGAATTCTTCATTGTGATATCAATCATTTTGTTTCTCTATTTGAAGTTGCGTGTTTGATTTTAGCATCTTACCTTTCACATGTTTGTGTCATTCACATCTTTAAACCACTTATAATATGTTTGGTTTTGCGGTGAGAAAAATTGATTTTGATAGAATTGATTCTATAAAATTGATTCTGGCCAAAATAGATTTTTAAGTTAAAGTGGTTTATTTTTAGATATATTCGTGCAAAAATGAGTAGAACAAAAGAATTGAGTGTAAAAATCAATTCTAAAATCAGAAGCTACGATTTATAGCTTCAAGTAGAATCAATTCTGGAGATAGAGTCAATTCTACTTTTTAGAAACCAAAGAAGCTAGAATCAATTCTACACGTCCAAAATCAATTATGGTTGCTCAAGAATTGAAACCAATCATACATTTAGTCATTTAGTTTTAAATTATAGTCTCTCTTGAGTTGTCTTTGAAATCTGGTAGTTATGTCTTAGATTTTCCCTCATTGAAACTCTTGTGTTGATAGCTTTAATTCAAAATCATGAGATTAGAAAGGTTAATGAAGTGGAGAAATGGAGAATTTATACTTATAAATCTCATTATTTTGTTAACTTAGTTTGATTTGAAATTAATTATCTATATAAAAAAGATTATCACAATAGAGATATAATTATAAATAGTATTATTTATGGAAATACATACCACTTTTAGTAATGCAGGAAAAATTAGAGTTTCTTCATATTTGATTTTCCTTCTTTGTCATCTTTTTTTGATATATATATATATATATATATATATATATATATATATATATATATATTGAAACATAAGGATTTGGGACCACAGACAATTATGTTTGTTCTGACCACATATAAACAATTATATTATGTTTATGAGTTCCTTTTCAATTCCTAAATTGGTATAAATTAATGCATTGAACATAAGAAGTACATATTGACAGATTTATACCTAATATGCATCATATGCTTATGTTTCTCATTGAGTTATGCTTATGTTCATTTCAAAATGGTTTGTATTAGTCTGCCATTAGTTTTAATCATACAAAACTAATGTTTGTTTACATGATGTTGTTACCATTTTAAGGATCAATGCAACTAACTATTTCACAACTACCATTGACCCTAATGAGGTATGTTGTTATGTTCTTTGCAACATACAAATTTGATGTATAATTAATGTTTTATATACGTATTACTTATCATTTTATTTTATTTTTTCTTAGAAAAAAATATGGTTGGGTCCTGAATTTGTAAAGAAATGGGGCCACAAAATTGATTATAAGATGCATGGTTTTATTACCAATTCCAAACAACATAAAACCTTCATTCAATTTATAAGGGAAAATGGAAATTATTATATGATTTGTGGTATGTCTGTGGCTATAATGAACGGGATTACAAAGCCTACTCAAGTAGAGCTTTACTTTAATCATACTGGAAATAATTTGTCCATGTTATGCCTTCAGCAGGAAAGTACACCCCCAACAATCAATATTTCATCTGAAGGTAGTAATGATGTCACCAGCGAGTTAACTATGAATAATTTTCTTTAATTCATTGAGAGAAACAACAATGTGTGTACTCCATGAAGCTGAAGAAATTCATATCCATTGCACTTAGGTGTAACTTGTGCTAAGTTGGTATTGTAATCATATTTTGTGAATCTATTTTATTTTATGGTTTATAATCATGATCATCAGTTTTATATTGTAATGACTATTGTTATCAGGTTTTAATGAAATGTTTGTTTCTTTGCATAAATTTAAAATTACATTGAATGTATAAAGAAAGTTATGTTGGGCCTCCAGGATTGACAATTCAAAATCATCTCCTTATTTGACATGTTTATAACTAGTCTTTAAACCCGTGTTGTCGCACGGATGACCATTAGCTGCATAAGCATACTATTATCCTATTTAAGAGAAGCATATGTTACATTAAATGAAATTAAGCAAGTAATAAAACCAAGAAGCATCACTAATATGTATGCTACATTATATGAAAAAAGGGCCTCAAGCAAAACAAAACACATATGGGCCATTAAGCAAGCATAAAGAAAAAAGATTAATAAGTGTTTTATTGAATTTAAACACGTTTGTGCTATTTTTTATTCATTGTTGATGAAATAACTATCAATTGATCTTTACAATAATAATAACACTACCTCCATCCCTAAATATAAGACACCCTTTACATTTTTCTTGTCCCTTTTTATAAGACCTTTTTTATATTTTTAAGGGCATTAATTTTTTTTTACCATCATATATACCCTTAATTTCTACAATTTGTAATAAATATTTTTGAAAAACAATAACTCTTTCTTTTAAAGAATAAAATTGTAAAAACAATAACAATTGTCAACAAATTTAATGCCGCAACTCACTTTCTTAATTTTCACAATTTTTTCATTAAGGTCTTATAATTAGGAACGAATGTTATATTTGATATATTTATATTTATGTTTACACCAAACAAAGGTCAATTTATGCACATAAAAAAGTTTAAATTTTCAATACAACCGTTTGTGGGCTTTGAGAGAGAGATCACAAACCAAGCCCAATGCCAAAATTCTAGGGTCTTCTACGTGACCCTGCCCTCTACCCCCTCTCTGACTTTTCTAATAATTACAATATTTTTTTTTTACAGAAAACACATAAAACTCTCTCTTCTCACTCTCTCAAACCCTAGCCGACACATCCCTTCATGGCCTCCCTTTGTCACTCTAAATCATTAATTGGCTGCGAGATCAACACCATCTTCCTCCTCTCTTTGTGATCTATACTGAAATTCTATCTATTTTCCAATCCAGTGAACTTGTTGTCGTACCTTCGCCGTCAAAAGCTCCATTTCTGACCAGCTCTAAACTATTCCATAGAGATGAGTACTCCTTTGTTGGACTGTTTTCTTTCACGATCCGGTAACCATTACCGGCAACCATCGTGCCAGAGATCGATCGAAATCACCCCACCATGAGTATGAATTTTCCAATTACATTGTTTGATATTCTTCTCACTTTACTTCGATCTTATCTTCCCACCCTTAATAAAGATGATTTTTTTTCTTCTGTTTCAGTCATGTTGCACACCTTACCGGCTTACGGTCGACGGAGCTCGAATCCACATTCAAACATCTTTTTGTTGTAAGTGATAATTTTTTTACTCAATTTATCTTGTGTCGGATTTTTAATTAATATTCTTTTTCTCTATGTTGTAATTATCTTCTCTATTCTTTTAATCAAATTTGTAACTAACTTTTAAAATAAATAAAGTAAAAAATTGAACTTTTGTTCTGTTTAAAATCCCATATTGCTTGGTTTAGTCCTCAACGTTGATAGGGATAACTTTTATTTGATTTCATAACTAATTTCTACTGTTAAAATACAAAAATACTCAACTTGGAGCATATATTGAAATTTTTAGTTGAAAGTTTTAGTAAACCTGGAAGGTGAGTTTACTTATTAGTTATTATGTACACAAATTAGACCTACTGCATTATTTGGACCTTTTAAGATGATCTATTTTTCTTATGTTTCTGCTCTGTTGGACTCATGTGCTTCCAAATTAGTATTTGATCTTGTATTTGTTGCATAATAAAATAAAACATAAATATAACTTTGACCTTTTCTTATTGTTTTCCTGTAGATATAACTATAACTATTGTAATTCAATTTACATTTGCTTTTATTGTCGAGTTTCAAGTGTCTAATGCATTATTCATTTTCATGAATTAGCAAATGCAGAACATATGCACAACCGTTGCTTATATGCACAACTCTTTTTAAGATTTCAACCACTTTTTACTCCAAGGGATCATATTTAATGGATAAAATTAATTTATTTTAAGCAAATACTCTTTACTCAAACATGACAAAAGTAGCTAACTAATAATCTTGGCATCATATGTCTCAGAACTTGATTGGTTAATCCTTCTTTTTGGAAAGATTGCATGAAAAACATTTGTACTTGCAAATTAGCATTTAATCTTGTGGACATAACTATTGCAATACAACTTGGATGCTTTTAATTTCCATCAATTAGTAAATGTAGAACTACTGCTAATAGAACAGTTAGATAGTTAGTTCAGCAATGGAGAAAAGAGGATTTGGCTGCAATTGCAATAACCCTTTGATTATACGATATTTTAATTTTAATTACCATATTTGTTTTCAACAGGAGCAAAAATAAGACACTCAAAATAGCCAAAATGCTCAGGATGCGCCTTTGAATATGCATGACTTCAAAGTGGCAAAGAATGAGGTAAGATTTCTTAGGATTCGTTTTCTTTAGTCTACATTGGTCATATTTAATGATGCAATACAGTTCATTTTGAGTTTTATCTTATCATTTGGTGCATCATAATGTGCCACGACACTTTTTACTCCAACGGTTGAGATTTGATGGATTAAATTCATTTTTCTTAAACAAAGGCTCTTTACTCAAATACAGTCCTTAAACTGAAGCAATCATGTCTATCACGTTCACATGTTCCAATTGTTAAAACAAAATAGGTAATAGTTAGTTAAGGTTGAGAAATTCATAAGTGACTTCAATGGGGCCATGGGGGAGATATTCTTAGCATCAGATGTCTATGAACATGATTGGTTATGCATGGTTCTTTTTTGAAATTCATTTAAGCAAGTGACATGATAATATTCCTTCGTGGGGATTATCAGATTTTAGTTAATTTGCATCTAGTACATATACATATGTATATAGAATACATGGCTTAAAGAACAATTATCCTATTGAAAATTTCATGTTTACCTCCTCAAAGGTACCTGCAAAGTTGGTCCCAAACCATAGAATATTATTAAAAAAAACATATATATCAAAGTGGGAACTTGATAGAAAAATATTTCTTTACCTTTGTGCACGAGCAAGATCCTTTAAAGAAGTAAGTGTCACCTATAAAAAAACAGAGAACCAAAGTAATCACAAAACTTAAGTCTCAAAGTAACACAATAAATTGCAAAGAAAATTAGTCCATCGCTTAGTGCTTTGTTCATTTACTCATTTTTCACTAAATATTCATGTTATTATTATGTTTTATAGAAAACAACAATACAAAATAAATACCAAACTGAACTTGATAGAAAAATAGTTCTTTACCTTTGTGAAACACAAGCAAGATCCTTCAAAGAAGGGAGTCTCACCTATAAAAATATAGAGTACAAAAATAATCACAAAGATTGAGTCTCAAACAAAATACTACAAGAAATTGCATGCAAAAATAGTTCATGGCTTCATGCTTTGTTATTATATTCATGTTTAACTAAAAATTGATTGTATATGGAATCTAATCAATTGAGTTTATCACTTTCAGGCTCAAGAAATCATTGCAAAGAGAATGACAATGAGGAAATGAAGATATGTCATTGAGTTCTCCTTAGTGGTGAAGGAAAGAAGGCAAGAGAATGAGGGAAATTGAAAGAAAAGAAGGGCAATTTATACTCTTTTGATTTTGTACAATAAGATGAAAGTGTCCTTGTACTTGCTCTTCAAGTTTGTTTTATATACATAGATAATATTTATTTATTAGTTTATCATCTACTGTAAGTACCAAATTTTGAATTTCAAAATAATATTCTGGCCAAATACATTGAATTTACTGAGCCATAAGCCAACAATAGGTGTTATTTGGAAAAGGTGTTATCTAGGAAAGGCAATAAGCCAACAATAGAAGGACCAAATAATTATATTTGAAAAAGGTGTTATATGGAAAATGTGTTATCTGGGAAAGGTAATAAACCAGCACTAATAAAAAAATATAAAAAGGCAAAACATAATAGGACAAAAAATAAAAGAAGGAATGAGTTCAAATCAGATAAAACAAATTCCTACCATGGAAATGACGTGGCACCCCTCCTTGTAATCTACAGTTGCCAAATCCCCTTTTCCATGTGTCAAGGTTATAGATTTAGTTTTGGGCTCATATAGTCCTTCATATATAAGCTCATATTAGGGTTTTGTCTACCATCAACACACATTCTAACAACACATCACAACAGCAGCCCCCATCCATTTTCAAAAATGACTTTTCCTCCTTGGATTTTGTTTCCGGAAATTTTGGAAGAAGTCAATGAGTAAGCTTTAATTTTTCTACCTTAACTTTCTCAATAGTTTGCAATCTTAATTTTACAATAAAACTTCCAATTGTTTAATAGTTAAAACCATGTGGTTAGAACCATGTGGCCCTCTACTAACAAACAAAATTTAATGAGAGGGTTTGAATAATACAGTACACAAATTATAGTTGATTCATTTTTATATTTTTTTAACATATTCCATTATTTTGCATGACAATTAATGATATGGATGTCAAAGATGGTGCTCAAAATGTTGAAATGGAAGATATTGAAGATGAGAGTAGTGAAGGCAACAATAGTTGGGATATAATAGTATCCAAAGCTACTTATATTTTTCCAACAGTCTTGGTAATTACTCAGATACTTAATTATTTTTTATATTGTGTATTTATAAGATACTAATTTCAATGTTAGAAAAATAAAGTAGCATAGATCTTGTATAACTTGGACTAAATGATTTTGTTTTTTCTACAACTAACTATATTTGTTTATTTTATTTTTATAGCATATTCGAAGACAAATTGCACAAGATTGTTTGAAAACAAACCAAGAACTAATTACTTTGGTCCATGAAAAGGAAGATAAGCTTTATCCTTGCCAAATGTACTATTATAAGAGCCATGATATCACAATGACATATATCGAAGAAGGATTCTACGAATTTGTTCATGATGCGGATGTCAAAGAAGGAGACATGCTTCGCCTAACTGTCTCAATTCCTCCTGATTTTATCGATGTCATCGTCATGAGACCTGATATTGTATAACAATTTGTTTGCTCAAGTTTTATTAGTCTGCAATTGTTTTAAATGTAATGTATGTTATGGACTTTTATTTATAATGCAATTAAACTGATTTTCAGATATCTAGTTACAAAACAATCATATTTTGCATGTTAGGGACAACGCGGCACAATATCATTAGAATCTTAGACTCAATATCATATATCACATTTAGAATTACCGAAGTATCATCTTATTTTTCATTTAAGGATCAATAACGTTCAAAATCACTTTTCCAATCATATTTAAATCTAAGGGTCATCTAGGAGGCACAAAATAATCCATCTAATTTATTACTTTCATAGACTCAAAATCATATTTTCCATTTGAGGGTCATTGAATCACAAAACAATCATATTTTGCATGCTAGGGACAATGCGGCACAATATCATTAAAATCTTGGACTCTATCATATATCCCATTTAGTATCATCTAAGCATATCATATTTTTCATCTAAGGGTCAATGAGACTCAAAACCACATTTCCGGTCATATTTCACATCTAAGGGTCAACGAGAAGGCACAAAATAATCCTTATGTGTTATTAATCACATAGATTCAATATCATATTTTGCATTTAAGGGTCATTGAATTACAAAACAATCATACTTCGCATGCTAGGGACAACAGAGCACAATACTATTAGAGTCTTAGACTCGATATCATATATCAAATTTCGGATCATCGAAATACCATCAGATTTTGCATCTAAGGGTCAATGAGGCTCAAAACCATTTTTCCAATCATATTTCAATCTAAGGGTCATCTAGGAGGCACAAAATAATTCATCTAATTTATTACTTGCATAGACTCAAAATCATATTTTCCATTTGAGGGTCATTGAATCACAAACCAATCATATTTCGCATGCTAGGAATAACGGGGCACAATATCATTAGAGTCTTGGACCCAATATCATATATCATATTTAGTATCATCTAAGCGTATCATATTTTGCATCTAAGGGTCAATGAGACTCAAAATCACATTTTCAATCATATTTCACATCTAAGGGTCAACGAGAAGGCACAAAATAATCCTTTCATGTTATTAATCACAAAGAATCAATATCATATTTTGCATTTAAAGGTCATTGAATTACAAAACAATCATACTTTGCATGCTAGGGACAACGGAGCACAATACCATTAGAGTCTTAGACTCGATATCATATATCATATTTCGGATCATTAAAATACCATCATTTTGCATCTAAGGATCAATGAGGCTCAAAACCACGATTCCAATCATATTTCAATCTAAGGGTCATCTAGGAGGCACAAAATAATCCATCTAATTTATTACTTATATAGACTCAAAATCAATTTTCCATTTGAGAGTCAATGAATCATAAACCATCATATTTCGCATGCTATGAACAACGAGGCACAATATCATTAGAGTCTTGGACCCAATATCATATATCATATTTAGTATCATCTAAGCATATCATATTTTGCATCTAAGGGTCAATGAGACTCAAAACCACATTTTCAATGATATTTCACATCCAAGGGTCAACGAGAAGGCACAAAATAATCCTTTCATGTTATTAATCACATAGACTCAATATCATATTTTGCATTTAAGGGTCATTGAATTACAAAACAATCATACTTCGCATGCTAGGGGCAACGAAGCACAATACCATTAGAGTCTTAGACTCGATATCATATATCAAATTTCGGATCATGAAAATATCATCATATTTTGCATCTAAGGATCAATGAGGCTCAAAACAACGATTCCAATCATATTTTAATCTAAGGGTCATCTAGGAGGCACAAAATAATCCATCTAATTTATTACTTATATAGACTCAAAATCAATTTTCCATTTGAGGGTCAATGAAACACAAACCATCATATTTCGCATGCTATGAACAATGGGGCACAATATCATTAGAGTCTTGGACCCAATATCATATATCACGTTTAGTATCATCTAAGCATATCATATTTTGCATCTAACGGTCAATGACACACAAAACCACATTTCCAATTATATTTCACATCTAAGGTTCATCGAGAAGTCACAAAATAATCCTTCCATTTTATTAGTCAAATAGACTCAATATCATATTTTGAATTTAATGGTCGTTGAATTACAAAACAATCATATTTCGCATGCTAGGGAAAACGCGGCACAATATCATTAGAGTCTTAGACTCAATATCATATATCACATTTAGAATTATCGAAGTAACATCTTATTTTTCATTTAAGGGTCAACGATAACGTTAGCATTTAAAGGTCAACAATAACGATGTACAGTATCATTCTTCTAAATAATCTAATTTAGAATGATATAAACCTAATATGATAGTTTTCATTCACGCATTAAATATCTTAAAGAGTGATATCTCAATCAAATTTCAAATCATACTATAAATAATGTATTTGGTCTCATAAACCAAGAAACCTCAATAATAAAATGCAAGATGAAAAAAAATTGAAAAAGGAACACCAAGAAGTGAATTTGAATCAAGCATCATCATAATTTGTATCTAAGGGTCAATTAGGTTCAAACCCACCATTTCAATAAAATTTCACATCTAAGGGCATCGAAAAGGCACAAAATAATCCTTCGAATTTATTAGTCACATAGACTCAATGTCATATTTTGTATTTCAGGATCACAAAATCACAAAACAATCATATTTCGCATGGTAGGGACAATGCGGCACAAAATCATTATAGTCTTCAAATCAATATCATATATCACATTTGGTATCATCTAAGCATATCATTTTTTGCATCTAAGGATCAATGAGGCTAATACCAAATTTTCAATTATATTCCACATCAAAGGGACATCGAAAAGGCACAAAATAATCCTTCCATTTTATTAGTCACATAGACTCAATATCATATTTTGCATTTAAGGGTCATTGAATTACAAAACAATCATACTTTGCATTCTAGAGACAACGGAGCACAATACCATTAGAGTCTTAGACTCAATATCATATATCAAATTTCGGATCATTGAAATACCATCATATTTTGCGTCTAAGGATCAATAAGGTTCAAAACCACTTTTCCAATCATATTTAAATCTAAGGGGGTAGTCTAGGAGACACAAAATAATCCATCTAATTTAATACTTATAGAGACTTAAAATCATTTTTTCCATTTGAGGGTCAATGAATCACAAACCAATCATATTTCGCATGCTAGAAACAACGAGGCACAATATCATCACAGTCTTGGACCCAATATCATATTTAGTATCATCTAAGCATATCATATTTTGCATCTAAGGGTCAATGAGACTCAAAACAACCTTTTCAATCATATTTCATATCTAAGGGTTAACGAGAAGGCACAAAATAATCCTTTCATGTTATTAATCACATAGACTCAATATCATATTTTGCATTTAAGGGGCATTGAATTACAAAACAATCATTTTTCGCATGCTAGGGACAACAGAGCACAATATCATTAGAGTCTTAGACTCGATATCATATCAAATTTCGGATCATCAAAGTACCATCATATTTTGCATATAAGGATCAATGAGGCTCAAAACCACGATTCCAATCATATTTCAATCTAAGGGTCATCTAGGAGGCACAAAATAATTCATCTAATTTATTACTTGTATAGGCTCAAAATCATAATTTCCATTTGAGGGTCATTGAATCACAAACTAATCATATTTTGCATGCTATGAACAACGGGGCAGAATATCATTAGAGTCTTGCACCCAATATCATATATCACATTTAGTATCATCTAAGCATATCATATTTTGCATCTAAGGGTCAATGAGACTCAAAACCACATTTCCAATCATATTTCACTTCTAAGGGTCAACAAGAAGGCACAAAATAATCCTTCTGTGTTATTAATCACATCGACTCAATATCATATTTTGCATTTAAGGGTCATTGAATTACAAAACAATCATACTTCGCATGTTAGGTACAACGGAGCACAATACCATTAGAGTCTTAGACTCGATATCACATATTAAATTTCGGATCATCGAAATACCATCATATTTTGCATCTAAGGATCAATGAGGATCAAAACCACTTTTCCAATCATATTTCAATCTAAGGGTCATCTAGTAGGCACAAAATAATTCATCTAATTTATTACTTGCATAGACTCAAAATCATATTTTCCATTTGAGGGTCATTGAATCACAAACTAATCATATTTCGCATTCTAGGAACAACGGGACACAATATCATTAGAGTTTTGGACCCAATATCATATATCATGTTTAGTATCATCTAAGCATATCATATTTTGCATCTAAAGATCAATGAGACTCAAAACCACATTTTCAATCATATTTCACATCTAAGGTTCATCGAGAAGGAACAAAATAATCCTAACATTTCATTAGTCACATAGACTCAATATCATATTTTGCATTTCATGGTCGTTGAATTACAAAACAATCATATTTCACATGTTAGGGACAACGCGGCACAATATCATTAGAATCTTAGACTCAATAACATATATCACATTTAGGATTACCGAAGTATCATCTTATTTTTCATTTAAGGATCAATAAGGTTCAAAATCACTTTTCCAATCATATTTAAATCTAAGGGTCGTCTAGGAGCCACAAAATAATCCATCTAATTTATTACTTATATAGACTCAAAATCATTTTTTCCATTTGAGGGTCAATGAATCACAAACCAATCATATTTCGCATGCTAAGAACAACGGGAGACAATATCATTAGAGTCTTGGACCCAATATCATATATCACATTTAGTATCATCTAAGCATATCATATTTTGCATCTAAGGGTCAATGAGACTCAAAACCAAATTACCAAATTTCAAATAAGGTTCATCAAATAGACTCAATATCATATTTTGCATTTCATGGTCGTTGAATTACAAATCAATCATATTTCGCATGCTAGGGAAAACGCGGCACAATATCATTAGAGTCTTAGACTCGATATCATATATCACATTTAGAATTACCGAAGTATCATCCTATTTTTCATTTAAGGGTCAACGATAACATTAGCATTTAAAGGTCAACGATAACGATTTATAGTATCATTCTTCTAAATAATCTAATTTACAATGATATAAACCTAATATGATAGTTTTCATTCACGCATTAAATGTCCTAAAGAGTGACATCATCTCAATCAAATTTCAAATTATACTATAAATAATGTATTTGGTCTCATAAACCAAGAAACCTCAATAATAAAATGCAAGATGAAAAAAAATTTGAAAAAGGAACACCAAGAAGTGAATTTGAATCAAGCATCATCATAATTTGCATCTAAGGGTCAATTAGGTTCAAACCCACCATTTCAATAAAATTTCACATTTAAGGGTCATCGAGAAGACACAAAATAATCCTTTCAATATATTAGTCACATAGACTCAATGTCATATTTTGTATTTCAGGATCACCAAATCACAAAACAATCATATTTCGCATGGTAGGGACAACGCGACACAATATCTTTAGAGTCTTTAACTCAATATCATATATCACATTCGGTATCATCTAAGCCTATCATTTTTTGCATTTAAGGATCAATGAGGCTCAATACCAAATTTTCAATTATATTCCACATCAAAGGGACATCGAGAAGGCACAAAATAATCCTTCCATTTTAACTCAATATCATATTTTGCATTTCATTGTCGTTGAATTACAAAACAATCATATTTTGCATGTTAGGGACAACGCGACACAATATCATTAGAGTCTTAGACTCTATCATATATCATCATCTAAGCATATCATATTTTGAAAGTAAGGGTCAATGAGGCTCAAAACCACATTTCCGATCATATTTCACATCTAAGGGTCAACGAGAAGGCACAAAATAATCTTTCCATGTTATTAATCACATAGACTCAATATCATATTTTGCATTTAAGGGTCATTGAATCACAAACCAATCATATTTCGCATGCTAGGAACAACGGATCACATAGCCTCAATATCATATTTTGCATTTAAGGGTCATTGAATCACAAATCAATCATATTTCGCATGCTAGGAACAAATATTATTAGAGTCTTAGACCCAATATCATATATCACATTATGGTTCTTTTTTGAAATTCATTTAAGCAAGTGACATGATAATATTCCTTCGTGGGGATTATCAGATTTTAGTTAATTTGCATCTAGTACATATACATATGTATATAGAATACATGGCTTAAAGAACAATTATCCTATTGAAAATTTCATGTTTACCTCCTCAAAGGTACCTGCAAAGTTGGTCCCAAACCATAGAATATTATTAAAAAAAACATATATATCAAAGTGGGAACTTGATAGAAAAATATTTCTTTACCTTTGTGCACGAGCAAGATCCTTTAAAGAAGTAAGTGTCACCTATAAAAAAACAGAGAACCAAAGTAATCACAAAACTTAAGTCTCAAAGTAACACAATAAATTGCAAAGAAAATTAGTCCATCGCTTAGTGCTTTGTTCATTTACTCATTTTTCACTAAATATTCATGTTATTATTATGTTTTATAGAAAACAACAATACAAAATAAATACCAAACTGAACTTGATAGAAAAATAGTTCTTTACCTTTGTGAAACACAAGCAAGATCCTTCAAAGAAGGGAGTCTCACCTATAAAAATATAGAGTACAAAAATAATCACAAAGATTGAGTCTCAAACAAAATACTACAAGAAATTGCATGCAAAAATAGTTCATGGCTTCATGCTTTGTTATTATATTCATGTTTAACTAAAAATTGATTGTATATGGAATCTAATCAATTGAGTTTATCACTTTCAGGCTCAAGAAATCATTGCAAAGAGAATGACAATGAGGAAATGAAGATATGTCATTGAGTTCTCCTTAGTGGTGAAGGAAAGAAGGCAAGAGAATGAGGGAAATTGAAAGAAAAGAAGGGCAATTTATACTCTTTTGATTTTGTACAATAAGATGAAAGTGTCCTTGTACTTGCTCTTCAAGTTTGTTTTATATACATAGATAATATTTATTTATTAGTTTATCATCTACTGTAAGTACCAAATTTTGAATTTCAAAATAATATTCTGGCCAAATACATTGAATTTACTGAGCCATAAGCCAACAATAGGTGTTATTTGGAAAAGGTGTTATCTAGGAAAGGCAATAAGCCAACAATAGAAGGACCAAATAATTATATTTGAAAAAGGTGTTATATGGAAAATGTGTTATCTGGGAAAGGTAATAAACCAGCACTAATAAAAAAATATAAAAAGGCAAAACATAATAGGACAAAAAATAAAAGAAGGAATGAGTTCAAATCAGATAAAACAAATTCCTACCATGGAAATGACGTGGCACCCCTCCTTGTAATCTACAGTTGCCAAATCCCCTTTTCCATGTGTCAAGGTTATAGATTTAGTTTTGGGCTCATATAGTCCTTCATATATAAGCTCATATTAGGGTTTTGTCTACCATCAACACACATTCTAACAACACATCACAACAGCAGCCCCCATCCATTTTCAAAAATGACTTTTCCTCCTTGGATTTTGTTTCCGGAAATTTTGGAAGAAGTCAATGAGTAAGCTTTAATTTTTCTACCTTAACTTTCTCAATAGTTTGCAATCTTAATTTTACAATAAAACTTCCAATTGTTTAATAGTTAAAACCATGTGGTTAGAACCATGTGGCCCTCTACTAACAAACAAAATTTAATGAGAGGGTTTGAATAATACAGTACACAAATTATAGTTGATTCATTTTTATATTTTTTTAACATATTCCATTATTTTGCATGACAATTAATGATATGGATGTCAAAGATGGTGCTCAAAATGTTGAAATGGAAGATATTGAAGATGAGAGTAGTGAAGGCAACAA
Organism: Trifolium repens; assembly: GCA_030408175.1. NCBI lineage: Eukaryota > Viridiplantae > Streptophyta > Magnoliopsida > Fabales > Fabaceae > Trifolium > Trifolium repens. The sequence goes on along the minus strand of CP125845.1, from coordinate 29,229,084 downwards.
TAGTTGGGATATAATAGTATCCAAAGCTACTTATATTTTTCCAACAGTCTTGGTAATTACTCAGATACTTAATTATTTTTTATATTGTGTATTTATAAGATACTAATTTCAATGTTAGAAAAATAAAGTAGCATAGATCTTGTATAACTTGGACTAAATGATTTTGTTTTTTCTACAACTAACTATATTTGTTTATTTTATTTTTATAGCATATTCGAAGACAAATTGCACAAGATTGTTTGAAAACAAACCAAGAACTAATTACTTTGGTCCATGAAAAGGAAGATAAGCTTTATCCTTGCCAAATGTACTATTATAAGAGCCATGATATCACAATGACATATATCGAAGAAGGATTCTACGAATTTGTTCATGATGCGGATGTCAAAGAAGGAGACATGCTTCGCCTAACTGTCTCAATTCCTCCTGATTTTATCGATGTCATCGTCATGAGACCTGATATTGTATAACAATTTGTTTGCTCAAGTTTTATTAGTCTGCAATTGTTTTAAATGTAATGTATGTTATGGACTTTTATTTATAATGCAATTAAACTGATTTTCAGATATCTAGTTACAAAACAATCATATTTTGCATGTTAGGGACAACGCGGCACAATATCATTAGAATCTTAGACTCAATATCATATATCACATTTAGAATTACCGAAGTATCATCTTATTTTTCATTTAAGGATCAATAACGTTCAAAATCACTTTTCCAATCATATTTAAATCTAAGGGTCATCTAGGAGGCACAAAATAATCCATCTAATTTATTACTTTCATAGACTCAAAATCATATTTTCCATTTGAGGGTCATTGAATCACAAAACAATCATATTTTGCATGCTAGGGACAATACGGCACAATATCATTAAAATCTTGGACTCTATCATATATCCCATTTAGTATCATCTAAGCATATCATATTTTTCATCTAAGGGTCAATGAGACTCAAAACCACATTTCCGGTCATATTTCACATCTAAGGGTCAACGAGAAGGCACAAAATAATCCTTATGTGTTATTAATCACATAGATTCAATATCATATTTTGCATTTAAGGGTCATTGAATTACAAAACAATCATACTTCGCATGCTAGGGACAACAGAGCACAATACTATTAGAGTCTTAGACTCGATATCATATATCAAATTTCGGATCATCGAAATACCATCAGATTTTGCATCTAAGGGTCAATGAGGCTCAAAACCATTTTTCCAATCATATTTCAATCTAAGGGTCATCTAGGAGGCACAAAATAATTCATCTAATTTATTACTTGCATAGACTCAAAATCATATTTTCCATTTGAGGGTCATTGAATCACAAACCAATCATATTTCGCATGCTAGGAATAACGGGGCACAATATCATTAGAGTCTTGGACCCAATATCATATATCATATTTAGTATCATCTAAGCGTATCATATTTTGCATCTAAGGGTCAATGAGACTCAAAATCACATTTTCAATCATATTTCACATCTAAGGGTCAACGAGAAGGCACAAAATAATCCTTTCATGTTATTAATCACAAAGAATCAATATCATATTTTGCATTTAAAGGTCATTGAATTACAAAACAATCATACTTTGCATGCTAGGGACAACGGAGCACAATACCATTAGAGTCTTAGACTCGATATCATATATCATATTTCGGATCATTAAAATACCATCATTTTGCATCTAAGGATCAATGAGGCTCAAAACCACGATTCCAATCATATTTCAATCTAAGGGTCATCTAGGAGGCACAAAATAATCCATCTAATTTATTACTTATATAGACTCAAAATCAATTTTCCATTTGAGAGTCAATGAATCATAAACCATCATATTTCGCATGCTATGAACAACGAGGCACAATATCATTAGAGTCTTGGACCCAATATCATATATCATATTTAGTATCATCTAAGCATATCATATTTTGCATCTAAGGGTCAATGAGACTCAAAACCACATTTTCAATGATATTTCACATCCAAGGGTCAACGAGAAGGCACAAAATAATCCTTTCATGTTATTAATCACATAGACTCAATATCATATTTTGCATTTAAGGGTCATTGAATTACAAAACAATCATACTTCGCATGCTAGGGGCAACGAAGCACAATACCATTAGAGTCTTAGACTCGATATCATATATCAAATTTCGGATCATGAAAATATCATCATATTTTGCATCTAAGGATCAATGAGGCTCAAAACAACGATTCCAATCATATTTTAATCTAAGGGTCATCTAGGAGGCACAAAATAATCCATCTAATTTATTACTTATATAGACTCAAAATCAATTTTCCATTTGAGGGTCAATGAAACACAAACCATCATATTTCGCATGCTATGAACAATGGGGCACAATATCATTAGAGTCTTGGACCCAATATCATATATCACGTTTAGTATCATCTAAGCATATCATATTTTGCATCTAACGGTCAATGACACACAAAACCACATTTCCAATTATATTTCACATCTAAGGTTCATCGAGAAGTCACAAAATAATCCTTCCATTTTATTAGTCAAATAGACTCAATATCATATTTTGAATTTAATGGTCGTTGAATTACAAAACAATCATATTTCGCATGCTAGGGAAAACGCGGCACAATATCATTAGAGTCTTAGACTCAATATCATATATCACATTTAGAATTATCGAAGTAACATCTTATTTTTCATTTAAGGGTCAACGATAACGTTAGCATTTAAAGGTCAACAATAACGATGTACAGTATCATTCTTCTAAATAATCTAATTTAGAATGATATAAACCTAATATGATAGTTTTCATTCACGCATTAAATATCTTAAAGAGTGATATCTCAATCAAATTTCAAATCATACTATAAATAATGTATTTGGTCTCATAAACCAAGAAACCTCAATAATAAAATGCAAGATGAAAAAAAATTGAAAAAGGAACACCAAGAAGTGAATTTGAATCAAGCATCATCATAATTTGCATCTAAGGGTCAATTAGGTTCAAACCCACCATTTCAATAAAATTTCACATCTAAGGGCATCGAAAAGGCACAAAATAATCCTTCGAATTTATTAGTCACATAGACTCAATGTCATATTTTGTATTTCAGGATCACAAAATCACAAAACAATCATATTTCGCATGGTAGGGACAATGCGGCACAAAATCATTATAGTCTTCAAATCAATATCATATATCACATTTGGTATCATCTAAGCATATCATTTTTTGCATCTAAGGATCAATGAGGCTAATACCAAATTTTCAATTATATTCCACATCAAAGGGACATCGAAAAGGCACAAAATAATCCTTCCATTTTATTAGTCACATAGACTCAATATCATATTTTGCATTTAAGGGTCATTGAATTACAAAACAATCATACTTTGCATTCTAGAGACAACGGAGCACAATACCATTAGAGTCTTAGACTCAATATCATATATCAAATTTCGGATCATTGAAATACCATCATATTTTGCGTCTAAGGATCAATAAGGTTCAAAACCACTTTTCCAATCATATTTAAATCTAAGGGGGTAGTCTAGGAGACACAAAATAATCCATCTAATTTAATACTTATAGAGACTTAAAATCATTTTTTCCATTTGAGGGTCAATGAATCACAAACCAATCATATTTCGCATGCTAGAAACAACGAGGCACAATATCATCACAGTCTTGGACCCAATATCATATTTAGTATCATCTAAGCATATCATATTTTGCATCTAAGGGTCAATGAGACTCAAAACAACCTTTTCAATCATATTTCATATCTAAGGGTTAACGAGAAGGCACAAAATAATCCTTTCATGTTATTAATCACATAGACTCAATATCATATTTTGCATTTAAGGGGCATTGAATTACAAAACAATCATTTTTCGCATGCTAGGGACAACAGAGCACAATATCATTAGAGTCTTAGACTCGATATCATATCAAATTTCGGATCATCAAAGTACCATCATATTTTGCATATAAGGATCAATGAGGCTCAAAACCACGATTCCAATCATATTTCAATCTAAGGGTCATCTAGGAGGCACAAAATAATTCATCTAATTTATTACTTGTATAGGCTCAAAATCATAATTTCCATTTGAGGGTCATTGAATCACAAACTAATCATATTTTGCATGCTATGAACAACGGGGCAGAATATCATTAGAGTCTTGCACCCAATATCATATATCACATTTAGTATCATCTAAGCATATCATATTTTGCATCTAAGGGTCAATGAGACTCAAAACCACATTTCCAATCATATTTCACTTCTAAGGGTCAACAAGAAGGCACAAAATAATCCTTCTGTGTTATTAATCACATCGACTCAATATCATATTTTGCATTTAAGGGTCATTGAATTACAAAACAATCATACTTCGCATGTTAGGTACAACGGAGCACAATACCATTAGAGTCTTAGACTCGATATCACATATTAAATTTCGGATCATCGAAATACCATCATATTTTGCATCTAAGGATCAATGAGGATCAAAACCACTTTTCCAATCATATTTCAATCTAAGGGTCATCTAGTAGGCACAAAATAATTCATCTAATTTATTACTTGCATAGACTCAAAATCATATTTTCCATTTGAGGGTCATTGAATCACAAACTAATCATATTTCGCATTCTAGGAACAACGGGACACAATATCATTAGAGTTTTGGACCCAATATCATATATCATGTTTAGTATCATCTAAGCATATCATATTTTGCATCTAAAGATCAATGAGACTCAAAACCACATTTTCAATCATATTTCACATCTAAGGTTCATCGAGAAGGAACAAAATAATCCTAACATTTCATTAGTCACATAGACTCAATATCATATTTTGCATTTCATGGTCGTTGAATTACAAAACAATCATATTTCACATGTTAGGGACAACGCGGCACAATATCATTAGAATCTTAGACTCAATAACATATATCACATTTAGGATTACCGAAGTATCATCTTATTTTTCATTTAAGGATCAATAAGGTTCAAAATCACTTTTCCAATCATATTTAAATCTAAGGGTCGTCTAGGAGCCACAAAATAATCCATCTAATTTATTACTTATATAGACTCAAAATCATTTTTTCCATTTGAGGGTCAATGAATCACAAACCAATCATATTTCGCATGCTAAGAACAACGGGAGACAATATCATTAGAGTCTTGGACCCAATATCATATATCACATTTAGTATCATCTAAGCATATCATATTTTGCATCTAAGGGTCAATGAGACTCAAAACCAAATTACCAAATTTCAAATAAGGTTCATCAAATAGACTCAATATCATATTTTGCATTTCATGGTCGTTGAATTACAAATCAATCATATTTCGCATGCTAGGGAAAACGCGGCACAATATCATTAGAGTCTTAGACTCGATATCATATATCACATTTAGAATTACCGAAGTATCATCCTATTTTTCATTTAAGGGTCAACGATAACATTAGCATTTAAAGGTCAACGATAACGATTTATAGTATCATTCTTCTAAATAATCTAATTTACAATGATATAAACCTAATATGATAGTTTTCATTCACGCATTAAATGTCCTAAAGAGTGACATCATCTCAATCAAATTTCAAATTATACTATAAATAATGTATTTGGTCTCATAAACCAAGAAACCTCAATAATAAAATGCAAGATGAAAAAAAATTTGAAAAAGGAACACCAAGAAGTGAATTTGAATCAAGCATCATCATAATTTGCATCTAAGGGTCAATTAGGTTCAAACCCACCATTTCAATAAAATTTCACATTTAAGGGTCATCGAGAAGACACAAAATAATCCTTTCAATATATTAGTCACATAGACTCAATGTCATATTTTGTATTTCAGGATCACCAAATCACAAAACAATCATATTTCGCATGGTAGGGACAACGCGACACAATATCTTTAGAGTCTTTAACTCAATATCATATATCACATTCGGTATCATCTAAGCCTATCATTTTTTGCATTTAAGGATCAATGAGGCTCAATACCAAATTTTCAATTATATTCCACATCAAAGGGACATCGAGAAGGCACAAAATAATCCTTCCATTTTAACTCAATATCATATTTTGCATTTCATTGTCGTTGAATTACAAAACAATCATATTTTGCATGTTAGGGACAACGCGACACAATATCATTAGAGTCTTAGACTCTATCATATATCATCATCTAAGCATATCATATTTTGAAAGTAAGGGTCAATGAGGCTCAAAACCACATTTCCGATCATATTTCACATCTAAGGGTCAACGAGAAGGCACAAAATAATCTTTCCATGTTATTAATCACATAGACTCAATATCATATTTTGCATTTAAGGGTCATTGAATCACAAACCAATCATATTTCGCATGCTAGGAACAACGGATCACATAGCCTCAATATCATATTTTGCATTTAAGGGTCATTGAATCACAAATCAATCATATTTCGCATGCTAGGAACAACGGGGCACAATATTATTAGAGTCTTAGACCCAATATCATATATCACATTTAGTATCATCTAAGCATATCATATTTTGCATCTAAGGGTCAATGAGACTCAAAATCACATATAAGGGTCATCGAAAAGGTACAAAATAATCCTTCAATTTTATTAGTCACATTTTGCAATTTAGGGTCATTGAATTACAAAACTATCTTGTTTCGCATGCTAGGTACAACGGGGCACAATATCATTATAGTCTTGGACCCTGTCATACCCTAATTTTGCCCCATACATTTTTATTACGCTTTTGCCCCTCATATTTTTTTATTTATTCCAATTTTGCCCCCATGGCATTTTTGCACATTTTTTAAATAAGTCAACAAAATCTTTTTTTCAATTTAAAAATCAATGTTGACACAAAACACATGGAACTATTTTTTCTTGCATGATTATGGCTTAGCATGATCATAAGAGATAAAGTTTTACCATTTTGCCCTCACATTTTCTTTATTTAATTATCTTTAATTAGTTACTTGCATTTCAAGAAACCTTTATAACATCAAATTTAAATCCTTTTTTCTCATTTTTAATCCATAACCATTTTGCATAATCACATTTCATCATCATGCATATTTTTATTTTGCATATTTATTTTTTATTTTATTATTTTATGTGTTATTTTTTAATTTGTTATTTGTTCCCAAAAATCAAAGAAATTCACAAAAAAATTCCTTTAATCATTAACACATCATCATGCTTATCATTAGAGACCTAGAACCTTCTTTTTCTTACACCTCACCATAGTACAACTCAAAATTCCACATTATCCATAACAAGAAAATCACAAAAATCAATCATTTGTACTATACCATTTCTACCCTTTCTTACTCCCTACACCAACTATTCTTAACCCTAATTCATTCTATATATAGAGGCCATATGAGCTGCTGCGCAGCTAGGGTTTGGAGAGGAAGAAAATCAGATCAAAATTCATCAAAAACATCAACTTTTTTTCTCTCATTTTCTCAAATTCGAAATCCATCAAAACCACCTTCAAACTTCAATTTCTTAATCAAATAAGCTTCCAAACACTTCCAGTAACATGAATCCACCATAAAACACAAGCTCTAGCCCATAATTTGAGAGAATCAAAACCTCAAAAAAAACCTCCAAAAATGTGAGAATGGAGTAGGAACTTCTAGCCTCTGTTTCTATCGTTTTTCAGCACCATTCATCACCAAATGACACCATGAACCTTTTCCCATCAATAATTGTGCTTAATCTTGCTTAAATCGTGTTTTCCAAATTTTGCACTCAAACTTTATCTCCATATATCTCGAGTTCGAGACACTTTCTGTAAAAAGTAATCATGGATTCATGACCACCACGAAATATCAAGCAAGATAGAGCTTGGTTTCGCACGATTTGGTCAAGATTTGAGGTCTCACGAAATTTGGCCGAACCATGTTGTTGTTGTGCTTCATCGTGTTCTTCTCAAGGAAGAAGACCCACCGTACTCTCTCAGTTGGCCAGATCTTATAGCGTGCGTTGGATCGTGAGGATTTGTCGCGGCCGTTGATCAGCAGATTATATCAGGCGCGTTGGATCAATTAATGAAATAAGCCTGCGCTCCACAACGCGCGTTCCACCGTAAACTCCATCTCCCGCGAAGCAGAGGATTACTGCTTGTTTGGATTTGAATCCTGGCCCTCTGATTGATCTGGACGCACCAGATCTGAGGTACGTATCATGCACCCTTTTCAACAACCACACATGATCTGTTTTTGTGTTGACTGTTAGTTTTGTTGACTCTGGCGTGGACTGGGCCTTCTGGCCCAGATCTGCTTTCTGCACCACCCAGTGTTGCGTTTTGCACCCCCTGCCAGAATTTCATTTTCAGCTAATTTCCAAAAGCACTTAAGTGACTAATAGCTTATTTAAGCTATTTTAGTCACTTTGCTATGCTTAAATTTTGCTCTTCATCTTTGAGCTTTCATTTTAGCTTTTTTAGCTTATTGTTTAGCTTTTTAGCTTATTTAATCACTTTTTAGCTTATTTTCATAAGCACTTATTTGGTGCTTGAGCTTTTTAGCTTACTGGACCATTTTGCTTTGCTTAAATCATGTTTGATTTCAGATTATGTTCATGCTTTCCTTAGCTTGTTGTTTAATCACTTTTTTAGCTTTTTAGCTTATTTACTTAAGTGCTTAATTATGATTAATTGCTTATTTTTATTTCTTATGCTTGTCTTCAGCTCATTAGCTTTACTTCATGTCATTCTAACTCATATCATTTACTTCGATTTAATTTAGCATGTGTATGTTATTTAATTAATTGTACGTTACTTTAGCTTATGCATTTTTATTTAATTATGCATCATCAATTCTCATTCATTCTTGATTCATTCATGCATATTTAACTATATCATGTTGATTCATACTTTCTCATTTGAATACTTGCATTCATTCGCATTTAATTGTCGCATTGTTATTATATCGATTGTCATCGTTATTTAATTTTGCGCACTATTTTTACATCCTTGAACTTGAGTTTTCATAATCAAACTAACAAAGATTTTCACAAAAACTAATGAATGAAAAAGGGAGAATCTGGCCACTGCTTCTTTCTTCCCTGAGTTGTCTTGGTAGCCGGTCCTCTGACTAGTTTACTCAAGCTGCTCTCATTCTGAAAGGAACATTAAAACGAACCAACACTCGTCTTTTCTTTTAGACACAGTTTCTGAATAAACTTAACCAAAGATTTTTGTAACAAATCAATGAATGAAAAAGGGAGAATCTGGCCACTGCTTCTTTCTTCCCCGAGTTGTCTTGGTAGCCGGTCCTCTGACTAGTTTACTCAAGCTGCTCTCATTCCAAAAACAAGCGTTAAAAGTTAACCCTTACACACTCAAACTTCTTTTCAGAAAACATGGATATACGCTTTATCCGTTCCTCTGACACATACACAGCTTAAGCCTCCAAGTGAAGCATACAAGCGTTGTTGTATCAGCGGAATGCGAGTTAAGTCACATCCGTTATTCAACTTTCTTTTTTACAATGGATATACGCTTTATCCATTCCTCTGACACATACACAGCTTACGCCTCTAAGTAGAGCATACAAGCGTCGTTGTATCAGCGGAATGCGAAATAAGCAACATCCGTTCTTCAAACTTTTTTTTACAACGGATATACGCTTTATCCATTCCTCTGATATATACACAGCTTAAGCCTCTGATTAGAGCATACAAGCGTCGTTGTATCAGCGGAATGCGAAATAAGCAACATCCGTTATTCAAACTCTCTTTTTACAATGGATACATGTTTTATCTACTCCTCTGACACACACACAGCTTAAGCCTCTGATTAGAGCATACAAGCGTCGTTGTGTCAGCGGAATACGAAATAAACGTTACCCGTTTAAAATCAACCAACCACACAAACATTTTTTACCAGAACTACGTGAGTTTTGAGTTTCCCATTGCACCAGGGAATACGTAGGAGCGGGCTCCTACAACCGTCAAACTCAACTAATAAAAACCCTTATTTTCTTTTAATTTATTTTGGAAACGAAGTAGAGATTAGATAAGATAAAAGGCAATTTAATTCAAACCTACGCAAACAAACCCCAAACCACCTAAACGGTTCCCATCGAGTACGATGGATGCGAGGGGTGCTAACACCTTCCTCTCGCATAACCAACTCCCGAACCTAAACCCAAGGTTTTCGCGATATTTTCCTTTCCCCCCACGGGATAAATAAACGTCGATGGCGACTTCATTGTATGAAAAATGGAAGTGATTTTCCAGCCCGCTACAGACCCAATATCATATATCATATTTAGTATCTTCTAAGCATATCATATTGTGCATCTAAGGGTCAATTAAACTCAAAACAACATTTCAATGATATTTCACATCTATGGGTCAAGAGAAGGCACAAAATAATCCTTCCATTTTATTAGTCACGTAGACTCAATATCATATTTTGCATTTCAGGATCATTGGATTACAAAACAATCATATTTCGCATGTTAGGGACAACAAGCACAATATCATTAGAGTTTAAACTCAATATCATATATCACATTTAGGATTACCGAAGCATCATCATATTTTTCATTTAAGGGTCAACCATAACGTTAGTATTTAAGGGTCAACGATAGCGATGTACAGTATCATCCTTCTAAATAATTAAATTTAGAATCATATAAACTTAATATGATAGTTAGAAGATTTCTTCTGCGTGAGGCTTGAAAATTAAATTGCAGCCTTTCAATCTTAAAAGAAATTATCATTCTTATATTTTCTAATTAGCATGTTTAACGATTACTCCTGCAGCAGCGAATCATAGACCAGACAAGCAACATGGCTTAAAAAGAAACATGAAAATTAATATAGCCATACAGGTCACAACGAGTGGGGTGAATGTCGAAGTTTTTAACTTTGAACATGAAAATATGATTTATGCAGCACCAACACTACACACTACATATCGAAGGCATGTTTAGTGTACAACATGTGATAGTATTTAATAACTTTCATGTACTTAAAATATTATCATCAAAATCTACATACTTGTGTCAGTGTCATGTTTGTGTTTATATTGAAATCTATATGAAGAATCAAAACAGAGGACTCACCATACAAAGCATCTCCTTTTTCCACGTGATTAAATTCGGAGGGAGGACTCACTATAGGATACAGCACCACTCTTCCACCACAAATATTCTAAACAAATCAAAGTCATAAATACAAGGTGTAAGAATATCATTAAAATGTATAACATGAATATCTATCCACACATTTCGTGACAGTAAATCCATTATGGAACTATGGCAGCAGCTAGGGATTGAAACTAACTTGTCCTAATTGACATGATAATTATAGGATTCAATAACACAAGCAAACTTGTATATTGCTGTGACAGTCTTAATAATCTTCACTTTACTTTAACCAAATATATGTCTCACCATTACTTTAACCAAATATTCACTTTCATAATTAAAGACAAGGTGTAGTAATAATAGTAACTATTTATCTTCACTTTCTTAATGCAACAACATCACTTATGTATACCTGCCAAGACTTACTTTTGGAAGAAATAAGGTGAAGAATAAATGGCTGGTCTTCTTGTAAAGTTACCAGAGTAGCAATCTGTAAAAAAATGTGAATTTCCCAATTTAAAAACGACAATACTTGTCAAGGATATCCAGCTATGCAAAGATAGCACAATGGACATTGATAAACAGGCATCATAAAGAACTACATCCATTTGTTAATTGCTTTCATGTTTCAATCATTTATCTCCAAATTATGTTTCCATGTATTCTTAAAGAACTACATACATCCTGCCACAAAAGAGGAATCATAATCATTATAATATGCCACTTCGAATCTTTATATCTTTCACTAAAGATCAATTGGTGAGGAGGGGAATGAGAAAGAATTTACCAAGAACTATCAAACAAAGAATACGTGATCCAACACAAATATATTATAAACTTACATAACCAACACAAGTGGTAATTCACATTTAGAATGCTTTCGTACACGTTCCCAATCTCTATATCCAAAACATGTACATACACTGGAGAGTCTCCAACAATTAGAATGGTAGAGATAAAATTAGGGATTTCATCTATTTCAAAGACAAATTTCCACAAGAGTTTGATTCTATTTAACAAAAATTAGCGGATATTGAATAGCAGATTAAAGTACCTTACCAAAAGCACCTCTTTATACCTTATTTCATCTATTTAACTAGAATAAATTATCACTGATGTTAAATATATAAGTTATTGATAACTAAATGAGTGGAGAAATCTACAAGCAGCAAGAATGTGGAAAACAATTGTCTAATTTCAAATTATGGACACAACTACCCTATTCCAAATTGAAGCTTAGAAACCACAATGACGATGACGGCAAGAGCGAAAAGAACTGTTGGATATAGAGACATTTTGTAAGTTTATGCCGTTGTAAATTAGATGTAATATCACGCGGATAAAGACCAAAAAGAAAATAATTATAAATTATAAATCAAGCCACATTCCCTATAAAGACAACCACCATAACATGCAACTCACATTAAGGTAACAAAATTGAACTGGAAGTTGAGTAATATAGCAAAAACACAGTATAGAACTTTGTTGGAACAGAACAGAATCATGTAAAGTGAAAATCACATGCCCAATTATTATATCAGTAAAGTTGCATCCATGAACACACACTCAAAGAATCACAATCACTAGAAATCAAGCAGATATGAAACCATTGCAAGAAAAATAAAGTGATAATGATTGATTGATCTAACTAATCTATCTTCTTTTTTTTTTGTGTGGCTAGATCTAACTAATCTATCTATGACGAATTAAAATGAACTATGTAACTTTGATAGGGAAAATATAGCAAGAAATTAATTGTAGAGAAGAGGATAACAAATTGGTATAGGATAGGATGTAAGATGGAGAAAACGTTCCCATGGTAGAATATAAGGTAAAATGTATATCACAAACAAGATTGGCTAGCATCATAAATATTAAAGGAAAATGTTTCCTATACTCACCATTGCTATTAACCACAGTTGAGGATGCAATACAACCAAGGTAATTACCACCAATCACTGACAATATATTGCCTGATCAATGAAAGGAGGAATTTGTTTTATTTCAGTGCTGAGTTCTTGCTCAATCCTATACCTGGACAATATATAGATAGAAACACATCAGAAATCTGCTTTAAGTATCTCTGAAATTCATATCTTACAGAAAATACTTACAAATTGAAGCGGTCCTCATAGGTTATCAAGTTCACTGCCAAACCAAGGTGTCCAAACCTCCCTGAACGACCAACCTTAATATCAACAGAATATGCATGAAAACACATACAAAGAACCATTATCAATGGTAGGGGAGAAGGCAGAAATCAAACATACCCTGTGCAGATATGTTTCTGAGTTCTTGGGAAAATCAAAATTAATAACAACATTCACTGCTTGAATATATATTCCCCTAGTGACAAGATCTGTTTCAAATGAGAAGAAAACAAAAAGTTAATCATCAGGTTGGAAAAAAAATAAATATATAACAAGCTTAATCAAGCATTTATAGAAAACAGAAGATTTAGACCAATGAATTACATTAATCATATAAATGTAAATTATGCAACTATTAACTTTTAAAATGGGTTTTTAACAACAGAATGGATATAGGAAACAGAAAATAAAGGAAATACAGATCAGAAACAGTTATATATTGAAGAAAGTCATAGTAAATACAAAGAAACACTCATGCTCAGCTATAGCAGGATATTGATCTGTCATTAACATACCAGTACAAACAAGATTCCTGCAGGCACCATTGCGGAAGTCATGAAAAACTCTATTACGGTGGTCTTGCAACATCTTAGCATGAATGTAGAAACACGAATATCCTAGTTCTGTGATTTTCTGGGCAAGGAGTTCAACCCGATTCACCGAATTGCATTTGCAGCTGTAATAGAAGCCATTATTACTATCATATCAAAATCTCGCAAATAAAAAAATCTAAAATATTTTGAAATAGCCGACATATACCTTAGAGAAAAGAGTATTTAGGCAGTGGACCTTCTGCCTCTCATCCACAAATGCATAAAATTGTGTAATACCCTTGAGAGTTAGCTCATCCATAAGGTTAATGATATATGGCTTACGAAGATATCTATCATTGAAGTCCTTTACAGTAACAGGAAATGTACCTGAAAACATTAGGATTTGACGGTTTGAGGGAAGAATTTAATCAGCTGCTCTATTAGGATTTGACGGTTTGAGGAAATGTACCTGGGAGAGAAGTTTATCCGCCTGAGACAGAAAGAGAAAAGAGAAAATGTTTGTCAAAGGTTTCAGCTATATGTTTACAACATAAACCAGAGATGCAATATACAAAGTTGTTGCATCAGCTACAAAGTTCAAAATGCAACTTAGACAAGGATAGAAATTCCTTACCCTAGCAGACCAAACAAAAACAATAAAACCATATATCAGACGATATCAAACACTCCTTACTCTCATCGGAAGTCCTCGTCCAATAAACAATATTATGCTTCTCTACAAATGCTATATAAATTAGTAAATTTCAGGTAAACTGTCAATACCTCATCCATGACAAGCATAGAACAATCTTTTAGAACGCAAACACCCTTCTTTGCAAGATCCAATATTCTTCCTGGAGTACCAACTAGCAGATGAAACGGTTGATATAAACGCATAATGTCATCTTTCAGGCTGGTACCACCTGTTGTGACCATAACTTGAATTTGCAAATGCTTTCCAAGCTCTTTACACACTTGAGATGTTTGCAAAGCCAATTCTTGTGTTGGAACCAGTATAACAACTGCATGACAGGACAATACAGAAGGCAATGGTCATGATGGGTAGAACCTAAAATCGATTCTTATTTAAATATATATATATATATATATATATATAATGAAAGAATGCATCAAATACAACAAAACATATCCCTTGCTATTTTCAATTAACTTTGGCAATCGTCAGCAAAAAACTATCTGCACATTTGTTATGAAACAAAATAGGAGACGACTCAGTAGACCATCACACAATTTTGTCATGTAATTATCAAAAAATAATAAATGAACAAGTAATGGATACATAAAAGACTTGTATACATTCATCACATGTTTATATTCTTAACGGCATCGATGTTCCATGCCTAAAATAATAGTAACAACTTATCCAATAAAAAGGAATTTCCAAAATTTATGGTAAAATGAAGAAAAAAATCCAAAAACAAATTACTCCGAAAACCTTAATATTATTCTGGTCAAAATGCTGAAAACATATATGTAGTCAAACTTGTTCTCTTTGAATATTCAATATTCACAAAAGGATATTGCAAAAATTCTATTTCCATTACTTTTTAAAATTTAATAAAAAAACACTGCTGAGCACTCCGCTGAGGCATAAGAAGGCATAATCATCTCTACTAGACTTCATGTAAACAAAGAAAAGGAAGCCCACCTTGAATAATATTATTATCTTGATCAATTTTTTCTAATGCAGGAATGCAAAACGCAGCTGTTTTGCCTGTTCCATTTTTAGCCCTAGCAAGAATGTCACTACCAGTAAGGGAAATTGGAATGCTTTCTTCTTGAATTGGGGATGGCCTTTCAAACCCCTTCTCATATATTCCCATTAGCAGCTCACGCTTCAAAAAGTAATCCTCATACTCATTTCCTTTAGTTGTTGTCACGTCCTGGGATAAAAAAATTATCAAAAGGTCAAGACTAACACAATGTTTAAATGATTACCCCCAGATGGTAACATTTATCCCGCAACTCAGGCCTGGAAAAGGATATTATGAATATCTGTTGAAATATAGCCACAAACGTACATCTAGCCATGGTAGTCAAAATCGCGATTTTAATCGTGTAATCGTACGATTTTACAATTAAAAGTAGGTGCAGCGATTTTGTTTATGCCAAAAATCGCAATTTTGTAAAATCGTGCTTAATCGTACCTTTTAATCGTGAAATCGTGTAATCCAACGATTTCGTTCGATTCTGCAAGCAAGGTCGCAGTGATGGAGATGGTGAGATTCGCGGCGGCGCCGTTGAGAATCTAGGGTTCTTCTGAGTTTCTGTTTCGCGGGTCAGAGATGAAGTTTCGGGTTAGAAGAAAAGACCCGTTTCAAGAGTTGGTTAAAATATGACCCGTTTCAGTGGGCCGGGTCAAAAGAAGCCCATTTATAAAATTAGGGTTATTTTTTATGGGAAACACGGCCAACTGTCTTTTTTTATGGGAAACATAAACAGTTTTTTTTTAATGTGGCAATAACTGCTAATTACTTTCCAAACGTTAGTAATTATCATTGGCAGCAAATCATGCTCATTCCAAGGCAAACAAATCGATTTTTTCCCTCCTTTGCACAACAGACTGCCTATAAAACTGGAAGATAACTTCTCCACTCCACCACAACTCTCACTAATCAGTCACGATCAATATTTCTTATTTTCTTCATCTTCCATTTCTTATCTTTCCTTTTCATCTCTGTTTCCTTTTTATCTCTATATTTCCAAATGGCTTCAAATTCTCAAGCTGCTATTGCTACTGGTCAAGCATCTGCAGTACGCCCCTCTGTTCCTAAGCCTAAGAATGCTCCTGGAAACAGGACCGATCCTTCTTGGAAGTACGGATTTTCAGTCGATGGAGATGCTTTAAAAATTAAGTGTAAATTCTGTGAGAGAACTATCACAGGAGGGGCTTATCGTTTCAAGCATCACTTGGCTGGAACAAACCGAAATGTGATTGTTTGCAACGCAGTTACTGATGAGGTGAAGCAGGAAATGTTTCAAATTGTTGATCGCTTGCAAGAGAGATTGCTAAAGAAAACAGCCAATGAATCTGATGCTGATTGTGTAGAAGTCAAGGTAGTCAAAATCGGGATTTTACGCATAATCGGAAAGGGGTAGTAAAATCGTAAATCGTATAATCGTTACATTAATCGTAAGATAATACAAAATTCACAAATATCAAATACATGGAATAAATTACTATAAATATAAATTCTTAATCATATCTCACAAAACATAAAAGCATAGTTGCATTTCATTAAAATTCATAACACCAAAACTAACATAACATAACCATTGTCTTAAACAAAATAGATAAAAGCTAGTTAAAAACTAGTCCCAAACAATCAAACCAAAATCATAACTCAAACAAAACACTTAAAACTAGTTAAAAACACAAAGAACACCTAATCTGCAAACTGATAATGTTCATCATCATCCTCATTTTCTTCACCATCCAAGTTGTTGAGATATTCCTCAATCTCATCCAAAGGTGGCACATCATCAATGTCATCTCCTATAACATTATCATCATCATTTTTTTCTACAATCCACTCATCATCCGATGAGACATCTCCAAGATGTAACTCTTGAGGTGGTCTTCGAAATTGCTTCTTTTTTGCCAATTTTGCATTAGCCATGACAAAAACAACATCATTCATAGTTTCTTGCTTCAGCCTGTTCCTTCTTTTTGGGTGGACCATCTCAAATGCACTCCAGTTGCGTTCGCAACCAGATGAGCTGCATGTCAAACTTAGTACACGAATAGCAAACTTTTGGAGCTCTGGATATTCATCTCCATAAGACTCCCACCAAGATCCCGGAGTCTTCTTTCCAATTGCCCTAACAGTCATGGGCTTGCCAAACATGTTCTCTTGCAACTTGAAATGTTCAATCTGAAGATCAATAGTAGTTTGTTCTTCTGGATCACTTACCATCCTTTCTAAACAGCTCATTAGACCTTTTTTAACTTCCAAATCAACTTTAAAATTTGGACCATAGTGCAGTTCAGGGTTAAGGAAATACCCTGCAGCATGCAGAGGCCTGTGCAGTTGGTTGGTCCACCTTTCATCAATGATGTTCCATATAGGCAAATAACTAGTTATAGAATAAAATTGAATTAGTGTGTAATTTGAAAACAGAAGTTAAAACTTAATGGATGCTATTCTATAAAACAGAAGTTAAAATTAGGTACCTCTTTTTGACACCATTGAACTCTTTTTGTATTGTCTCCTTAGCTCCATCCATGGCCTCATAAATAAACTCCATGGCCGGTTTCTCATCTGAATCAACCATCCGCAGCACTTTGATTAGTGGATTTGCACCCTTCAAACATATTACAATACCCTTCCAAAAATCCTTATCCAAAACCACATCCTCAACAGATTTTCCATCCCTTGAACTTGCAAACTTGCTGGTCTTCCACTGGTCACTTGTGAACATTCTAATCAAAGATCCCTTGTTCTCATAAAGGCACCTTAAAGTTAGGTACGATGTTGCAAAGCGAGTTAAGCCCGGTCTAACCAAATCCTTGCCATCAGTGAAGTGTTGCAGGAGAGTAATGAGAAAAGTTCTAGAATAAATATAGGTTGTAATTCTTCTACCTTTTGGAATTGTCTCTTGATGAATCGGTATCTTCTTCTCAAAGTCTTCTAACATTAAGTCAATACAGTGAGCAGCGCAGGGTGTCCAATACAGCCCCTTCCCTTTTGCCATCAACATCTCACCAGCAGCTTTGTAATTTGCTGCGTTGTCAGTCACAACTTGGACGACATTCTCTTCGCCAACCTCTTCAACTATTTCATCCATCATCTTGAAGATCTTGTCTGCTGTTTTTGATATAGCAGAGGCATCAACAGACTTCAAAAATACGGTTCCCCTTGGACTATTAACCAAGAAGTTGAGTATTGTCCTCCTCCTCCTCATGTCTGTCCACCCATATGTCATTATTGTGCAGCTAGTTTTCTTCCATGTAGCCCTGTGGACAGCCAATGCTTCATTTGTCGCAAGAACTTCTTGCTTTAAATACTTGACTCGAATGTCATGGTATGATGGTGGCTTAAATCCTAAGCCATGTTTTGCAACTGATTGAAGCATGACACCAAATTCTTCACTCCTTGCCACATTGAAAGCAATGGCATTGTTATAGAAAAACCTTGCAATATCTTTACATGCATCTTCTCTCAATTCCTTCTTAAAGGCAGAATTGATTGTGGGTTGTGATCCAAATACCCTCTTCTTAAAAATGTTTTTGGAGCTCTCAACAGCACCCTCCACTTCACAACTTTTCCTTTTTTCAATTACTTCTACACAATCAGCATCAGATTCATTGGCTGTTGTCTTTAGCAATCTCTCTTGCAAGCGATCAACAATTTGAAACATTTCCTGCTTCACCTCATCAGTAACTGCGTTGCAAACAATCACATTTCGGTTTGTTCCAGCCAAGTGATGCTTGAAACGATAAGCCCCTCCTGTGATAGTTCTCTCGCAGAATTTACACTTAATTTTTAAAGCATCTCCATCGACTGAAACTCCGTACTTCCAAGAAGGATCGGTCCTGTTTCCAGGAGCATTCTTAAGCTTTGGAACAGAGGGGCGAACTGCAGATGCTTGACCAGTAGCAATAGCAGCTTGAGAATTTGAAGCCATTTGGAAATATAGAGAGAAAAAGGAAACACGGAAGAAAATGGAAGATGAAGAAAATAAGGAATTGATCGTGACTGATTAGTGAGAGTTGTGGTGGAGTGGAGAAGTGATCTTCCAGTTTTATAGGCAGTCTGTTGTGCAAAGGAGGGAAAAAATCGATTTTTTTGCCTTGGAATAAGCATGATGTGCTGCCAATGATAATTACTAACGTTTGGAAAGTAATTAGCAGTTATTGCCACATTAAAAAAAAAACAACTGTGTATGTTTCCCATAAAAAAATACAGCTGGCCGTGTTTTCCATAAAAAATAACCCTAATTTTATAAATGGGCCTCTTTTGACCCGGCCCACTGAAACGGGTCATATTTTAACCATGTAAAGATATTGCAAGGTTTTCCTATAACAATGCCATTGCTTTCAATGTGGCAAGGAGTGAAGAATTTGGTGTCATCCTTCAATCAGTTGCAAAACATGGCTTAGGATTTAAGCCACCATCATACCATGACATTAGAGTCAAGTATTTAAAGCAAGAAGTTCTTGCGACAAATGAAGCATTGGCTGTCCACAGGGCTACATGGAAGAAAACTAGCTGCACAATAATGACATATGGGTGGACAGACATGAGGAGGAGGAGGACAATACTCAACTTCTTGGTTAATAGTCCAAGGGGAACCGTATTTTTGATGTCTGTTGATGCCTCTGCTATATCAAAAACAGCAGACAAGATCTTCAAGATGATGGATGAAATAGTTGAAGAGGTTGGCGAAGAGAATGTCGTCGAAGTTGTGACTGACAACACAGCAAATTACAAAGCTGCTGGTGAGATGTTGATGGCAAAAAGGAAGGGGCTGCATTGGACACCCTGCGCTGCTCATTGTATTGACTTAATGTTAGAAAGCTTTGAGAAGAAGATACCGATTCATCAAGAGACAATTCCAAAAGGTAGCAGAATTACAACCTATATTTATTCTAGAACTTTTCTCATTACTCTCGACTCTTGCAACACTTCACTGATAGCAAGGATTTGTTAGACCGGGCTTAACTCGCTTTGCAACATCATACTTAACTTTAAGGTGCCTTTATGAGAACAAGGGATCTTTGATTAGATTGTTCACAAGTGACCAGTGGAAGACCAGCAAGTTTGCAAGTTCAAGGGATGGAAAATCTGTTGAGGATGTGGTTTTGGATAAGGAGTTTTGGAAGGGTATTGTAATATGTTTGAAGGGTGCAAATCCACTAATCAAAGTGCTGCGAATGGTTGATTCAGATGAGAAACCAGCCATGGGGTTTATTTATGAGGCCATGGATGGAGCTAAGGAGACAATACAAAAAGAGTTCAATGGTGTCAAAAAGAGGTACCTAATTTTAACTTATGTTTTATAGAATAGCATCCATCAAGTTTTAACTTCTGTTTTCAAATTACACACTAATTCAATTTTATTCTATAACTAGTTATTTGCCTATATGGAACATCATTGATGAAAGGTGGACCAACCAACTGTACAGGCCTTTGCATGCTGCAGGGTATTTCCTTAACCCTGAACTGCACTATGGTCCAAATTTTAAAGTTGATTTGGAAGTTAAAAAAGGTCTAATGAACTGTTTAGAAAGGATGGTAAGTGATCCAGAAGAACAAACTACTATTGATCTTCAGATTGAACATTTCAAGTTGCAAGAGAACATGTTTGGCAAGCCCATGGCTGTTAGGGCAATTGGAAAGAAGACTCCGGGATCTTGGTGGGAGTCTTACGGGATCTTTGTTATTCGTGTACTAAGTTTGACATTCAGCTCATCTGGTTGCGAGCGCAACTGGAGTGCATTTGAGATGGTCCACACAAAAAGAAGGAACATGCTGAAGCAAGAAACTATGAATGATGTTTTTGTCATGGCTAATGCAAAATTGGCAAAAAAGAAGCAATTTCGAAGACCACCTCAAGAGTTACATCTTGGAGATGTCTCATCGGATGATGAGTGGATTGTAGAAGAAAATGATGATGATGATAATGTTATAGGAGATGACATTGATGATGTGCCACCTTTGGACGAGATTGAGGAATATCTCAACAACTTGGATGGTGAAAAAATGGGGATGATGATGAATATTATCAGTTTGCAGATTAGGTGTTCTTGGTGTTTTTTACTAAGTTTTAACGTTCTGTTTGAGTTATGATTTTGGTTTGATTGTTTGGGACTAGTTTTTAACTAGCTTTTATCTATTTTGTTTAAGACAATGGTTATGTTATGTTAGTTTTGGTGTTATGAATTTTAATGAAATGCAACTATGCTTTTATGTTTTGTGAGATATGATTAAGAATTTATATTTATAGTAATTTATTCCATGTATTTGAGATTTATGAATTTTGTATAATCTTACGATTAATGTAACGATTATACGATTTACGATTTTACTACCCCTTTCTGATTATGCGTAAAATCCCGATTTTGACTACCTTGCATCTAGCACTTAATTTTGGATGCAAAATCTAATCTATAATAATAATTATAATAATAATAATAATAATAATAATAATAATATTTAAAGAGTGACAATGAGTAGAATCAGAGATTATTTCCTTGATTTATAGATGTGTAAGAAATTATCAATATTTCAAGAATGTGCAGTTTGATAAGCATGTTAATACTCTAAATTTCAAAGTCTTAATCGTCTAATAACTGAAAATGGCATAGTAAATCAAATGTCTAATAGTGCACTGGCCACAAGTTTCTAACAATGACATGGACCAACAAAATGAAAGCTAAAATCTATGCAGAGTATCAACTCCAACAAAAAATATGCACTGATCTGTACACACTCAAAGATCTAAATTCTCCAGCAAAATATATGACCAAAACAATGCATATTTTACATAAACAATCACTTGAAATATATATATATATATATATATATATATATATATATATATGGGAATAGCTTTTAATTGTTCAGAATCATACCTCTGTCCTATAGCATGTATCAGCTGGTGGAAGCTTTGGTCTTGCCTTTCAATCTTGTGAACTAACAAACAAATTCAATTGAGAATAAAATTAAAAGACATTCTTTCCTTAGAGAAGAACAATTGCATTAGCTTTATCGGGCAGTAAAATAAAATAATTGAATTTTACATGTTATTTTGAAACCTTTCACAAACTCATAATAGAGCAAACATCACACCATGACATACTAGATTCACAAAGAAAGGCATTAGAAATTGATTGTAGACATCATCAACTCAATTTTACATTAGACATTAATTATACAACAGAAACCAATGCAATTCTGGTCATGTTAGACAGCTAGTTTTGAGAAGCAGAGGTTTAGAACCTAGAACCTCAAAACACAATCAAGCATTCAAGGTTCACTGCTCCAATTTTAGTTTCAACAACCATTTACAGACCATGATAATAACTTTCAAAATCATCTAAAACTCTTGATTACATGAAGAAAAAAAATCTAATTCAATTCTTCACTAGATAGAATAAGAAAACAAAATCAAGTCACTGCAGTCTAAGACAGGAATAGTAGCTAAACCGCAGTGGAAGCAGACAGATTGCTATCAACGGTAAAAGAAAGAAGGATAAAAAGTAAACCAAGACATTTGGCTCAAGTGGTTAATGAGCTCCCCTAGGACGAATCGTTTGGGAGAACCCGAGTTCGATTCATGGTGGGAACAATTCTTTGCCATGTTTTACTTACCTCATGGCCGAACTCTGGATTACCGGGGTCCCCTTCCCACAGGAACCAAAGGGTTAATACCAAAAAAATGAAGAGGATATGATTCCCTCCATATCAAGCTATCAAAATTAAACATAAGCCATATCAACAAACATTAATAGAAACTATCCTATATAAGAGGATATGATTCCCTCCAACAGTTACATATCATCTGATAGACTTGGGCAAACAACTACTCACACACAAATAGAATAATAGATAAACATCAAAAAGGTGTCAATGTCATGCCCTAACATAAAAAATTCAACAACACATTACACATACAAACTTTTGGTTAACAAAAAAAACACATACAAACTGTATTCATTATTTCCACCAGAAACACATACAAATCCTAATTACAAGACAAACACAAACAAATATATAAATGTATATACAGGAAATTAATCTAGTTACTAGCTAGGTCCCAAAAATCAAAAAATGATAATAATCATAAAACAAAACAAAAATCAAAAACCAAAGAGCACCTAGTGTCGTTTTCTTCAGACTGTACAGTCTTCTCAACCTCCTCGACATTGTTGCTGTCAGTGCCACCCAACTAGTTCCTTCTCCTTCACTGTTGTTGTTGCTGCTGTTGTTGTTGATAGTGATGATTCTGTTGATTCTGCTGCTGTTGTTGTTGATAGTGATGATTTTGCACCATGTGCCTCTACACATACTGTTGTTGTTGATCTACCTCTGTTGTTCATCCTACCGAAAAAATCTCTACCCAAAAAGAATGTACAAGAAACTAAACTGAACTAAGAAACTAGGGTTTCTTCTGGGTAACTAAACGAGAACTATAGCCTCGCCCCTAGAACGATGGTTTCTCAAAATGGGGTTACGATTAAAACCTAAACTAACGAAATCTGAGGGTATGATACAAGTACAAGGATCTCCCGAAAAAATTGGGTAGGGTTTGGAATTTGAGCGAAATTGAGAGAGGAGAAAAGGGATTTTTGTACAGATCTACAGGTGTTTGAGGGTTTGAATTTGATTAGGTTTGAATCGAGGAAAGATTTGTTGAGGGAAATCGAAGAGAGGAATATTGATTTCAAGGACAAGGATTAGGGTTGTTGTTGTTGTTTGATTTCATTTTTGACCAAGTGCAATGAGGGTGTTTAATGGGTGTTGATTGGCTGTTGAATGAAAATGGATCATTGGAGTAACATGTTGAATTTAAAAAGAAGATGAATCCAGTTAACATGTTTAATTGATGCGCAGGGGGACAGGTGGCAGTTTCTGATTGGCTCACGAGATTTTTACCTCATCTTATCTTTAAACTCAATTATTTCAATGCAAATTAATTTTTTTTTTTTTCACCAAAATTCGTAATTTTTTTTTCTCTATAAACAGAGACTTGGTTCATTTGATTTGGACACAAAAAAAAAACCAAGTTTTTCACTATCTTAATCTTGTTTATCTTTCAATTAGTGTTTAATTTGAAGTTTTAGTCCTTTTTTTAGGTGTGAAATAGATCCCAATAATAATTTCAACACTCAAAAGTGGTGGGATAGAGAAGGTGGTGGGGTAGGGTGTTGAATGAAAAAACTATTGGAGAGGGTAAACATTGAATGGGGTGTTGAATTATTAGGTGGAAGAGAGAGAAGATGATGTGGAGTGTAAAAAGTGGAAAAGTAGGGTGTTGAATATTTTTTGTCATTGTACATGGTCTTATGGTGTGTAGAAAGTAGAAACATTTCGAATGTTTCTCTAATAACTTTCCTTTCCTGTATTGTGTATCGAGGAGTAGACACATTGTGTTTGTGTTTTGGAAGACTATGTAATCTATATATATCTATATATATACTCCCTCTATAGTGTTGTATATAAGAAAATTTTTAAAAAAGATTTTCCTTTAAGAAAGTAGTTAAAATACATTAACAAATGAGAAAAAACACATTGTACCTTCTTGGAAAATGTAAAACATTGCATTTATTGGTTGAAATTGGAATAATGTCATAAAACTTAATAATTAAAGTAGACTTTTGCTTATATTTAAGACTTTAAATTTTTTTGTTTTGTTTCTTATATGTATGAGACCGGAGGGAGTATATATTAGACCTTTTTCTCAAATCTCTATTATATTATACTAGCGTCCAGACGGGCTCGTGCCCGTCAGTCCGCTCTTTTCATAGCGGACCACGTGCCCGTTTGTGTGATACACATTTTCTCTTATGCTAAATTATATGTTGAAGATTATTATAAATTTTTTGCATATCTATTTTTTTTATGAATAGTTGGCTCTTGGAAGACAACAAATTAAGTCACATAGAGACGTTGAATTAAATATAAAATATTATTAAGTGAAAATGCGCATATCTCAGTGAAGGGACTATTTGAGATATACACGTTAACAAAATAGAAAATGCGGATAAAATGTTGTAACTTATACAAAATAAATAAGCACATGAGAAGTATATATGATATCAATTAAAAATTATGACAATTGTGATTCTATTCATTAATAATTATGCTTATGAGTTTATTTGTATGAAACTCTCATAAATAGTATGGCAATTGATTCTATTTATATGTTTAATTTTTTCATGAATAGTTGGTTTTTGAAACATAACAAATTAAGTGATAGAGAGATTGAATTAAATCGAAAATAGCATCGGTCTTCTTCTAACTAAAATATTGACACACAACATTTTATAATGAATTCTAACTTTTATGGTGTGTAGAAAGTAGAAACAAATGATATATATATATTAGACCATTTTCTCAAATTCTTATGTATAAGTGGCATTCCTTCCTGCATTCTTCTTCCATATTGATTTAGCAATAAATGATTTAATGATGTAGCTCAAAAAAAAAAAAATAAGGATCACACTACAAGTTGAACAAAAATGTGGAAGTACTCATTAAATGCTAAATCATATGCATTGTAATGACATCATGTATCTACTATTAATTTAAAAAAATAATATGCTCCGCCAAAACCCTTTTTACCCTTGGATTTTGAAAAATAAATCATTCTTTTACACATAAAAAGAGGGATAATACTGTCATATTTTCCTAAAAATTCTTGTAATCATCCTCAAAATTTTACACAACTTTTCGGTTGTACCCCTGGTCATTTATCATCAACTAATATTGAACTTATTTTTTGGAGGGTTATTTTTGCCAATGTATCCAAACAGATAGTACATTAGGCTACTATTAACACTCTTCCCCAATGTTATCTATGATGGGACTATGTATGTAGCTTGAACCTCTTCTCTCTTTCTACTCACATGTTCTCTCAGCTGGCACCTTTCCACACCAACAGAGAAACAAAACTATAACCATGTGGGAAGGGAAAAATAAGATCCAGAATAGAAGAAGAATACGCAGGAGGAAGAAGAAGCGATGGGAGAAGGAAAAAGAAGAGATCCACCGGAGAAGAACTACATGGGTTAGTGATTTTTCCTCTGTAGTCATATTTGTCTCTCTAATGTAAAGTTTTTTGGTTTCTTCTTTGTTTTATTGTAAAATCTTCTTCTACTACAAAATATTTTTCTTTGTTTCTTTGCATATTGGAATTTAATAACATCTTACAATTTTATGTTGTTCGTTTCAGTTTTATAAAAGCACACCATGTGTTTGATAAAAGTTGCTGACAGAAACAAGAAATAAAAAAGAACAAGAGCTGAAACATGTTGATATGGCATTTGACCAAAAAAGATTCTCAAGCAAGGTGAGATTTTTGAGTTACTAAAGATTGATTTTAATCAAGGTGAGATTTTGGTATTTTTGCATATGAGTAGAAGAAAGATATTTGGTATTATTTTGCAATGATTAGGTTGATTTCCCAATATTATAACATGTTCTTTTTATAACTATTGTTGATTTGGATTTTGCTTATGTATTGAATAATGAGTAATTTAAAAAAGATTCTCAAGCAAGGTGAGATTTTTGAGTTACTGAAGATTGATTTTAAGCAAGGTGAGATTTTGGTATTTTTGCATATGAGTAGAAGAAAGATATTTGGTATTTTTTGCAGTGATTAGAGCATCCACAATGGAGCTCCCTATTTTCTAGTACTTAAATGGACCCCACGTGTACACATCATAAATTTATATTTTTTTAATAATTGTACCTAATAAGTACTCAATTCCTCCAACCCAACACCTCTTAAAAAATTTCAAATGGGTCCCACTAATAACACATCTTACCAATAACTCTACATAATTATAAATAGGTCCCACAAAAATGACATAGGTACCACTTCTTATTGTAGCACCAATACTTATTAAGTACTTATTTGAGTTTTGCTCCAATGGTAGTACCTACTAGGTACTAGTACTTAGAAAAATAGGTACCACCATTGTGGATGCTCTTAGGTTGATTTCCCATTATTATAACATGTTCTTTTTATAACTATTGTTGATTTGGATTTTGCTTATGTATTGAATAATGAGTAATTTAAAAAACCCACTGATTATTGTGGATTTGGATTTTGTTTGTTAACATTTGTTTTTGAGTTGATTGGTTCCTAGGTTGAGATTTTAATAGAGATTTTTCACTCCTTCATGCTTCTTACTTTTAACGATAAAGAAATGAAACAAATGTTAAGAATAACGTTAATGAATCGGTTTTGTTTAACGCTATAAAATGCTTGCATTTAATACTATCACTGTTATATCTATGGATCCTGCTTCTATTAACGCTATCACTGTTATTTTTCTTTGCTTTTATATCGACTTAGCCTTATAAATATTGTTTTTATTTGCTTTCATTGTTCCCCTACTCAACTTTGAAGGAAAGAGATAAGGCTTGAAGCTTAAACAAAATGTGAGAAATTTTCATCTCTTCTTCCTTTTAATCCTGTCTTTAACTCATCTTCCTTCCATTTTTAATTATCTTCCTTCCATATTAACGGGAAAAGGGGAGGGAAAACGACTGACATCACTCTCTCTGGTAGCATCATCAATGCTAAAGTTTCGGTTTTTATTTTTCTTGTCTGGATTTTTTTGTTGTACTGATTTGCTTTTTTTTTTCCCGATTGTTTTCCATGTTTTTGACCAATAATTAAATTTTCGGTACAAATTCTTTGCTATTGTGATTGCTCTGCTTTCTTTCGATTTCATTTTGATGTGATTTTTATTTAATATGATCTGATTTTTATTTAATATGATGTTCCTAATATTAGTGAAATTTACCATTCATGCATTTAGTTCCTGATTTTGTTTTGATTTGATTTTTATTTAATAATATGTTCAATTGAACAGGTGAGAGATTTGCCACATTTGGGGGAGACGTATGAGTAAATGGAAAGTAAGAATAGTCACAAAGTTATTGGAAAAAATTCACGGGAAACAAGTATTCATCTTTCCACAAAATAAATATTTATCCCAAATGAATCAGTTAAAATATCGTTATCACGAGTAAAATGTAAGTGCACCAGTTCATCCTCTTGTTTTAATAATTGTCAAAACACATGAAAATAGAGTAGAGCATATTTTGGCAATATTACAAATGACTTGACAGCGAAAAACTATTTTTAAAACTTTGAAAAACTGATTTTTAGGTATTATGTATCGATACATAAATATGTGTATCGATACAAATGTCCTGAAATTACTTCAGACTGATTTTGTACAATTTGTATCGATACATATATCACTTGTATCGATACAAAAGTGGTTTCTCAGAGGCAGAAGGTCATCAGTGTATCGAATCATGCTTGCATGTATCGATACACACCTATGTCTCTCAGAAAACCAGTTAGTGCTTGATGTATCGAATCATGCTTGCATGATTTGATACATATCAGTCAAGATTTCAAGAAACTGATATATGTAACGATACATATACATCTTTGTATCGATACATAGGTCAAAATTTTCAATTTGAACGCTGGTCAAAGGGTTTGTATCGATACAAACTATCATTTGTATCGATACACGTATGTTGAATTTTGCCCAAATTTGCTCAATTCTATTCTCTCTTTAAATAGCAATGTGATGTGTCATTGTAAAGAGAGGAAACTAGTGTGAAAGATCAGAAAACGCTTTGGGTTGCAAATTGAGTGAGAATTTGAATCAAAGGTTTCATTCAACACAAATTCATCATCTTCATCAAAGGTTGCAATCAAAATTGAAGTTTGAGTATGGGATCAATTCAATAGAGGTTGCATTTTTGTGTGATAACGTTCGATACGGTTCGCGGTGAATCAGAATCGTAGTCGGGTTGGATTGTGTGTTGAAGGTTCTAGTTTCTCTCAAAGGATTCAAGATCGTGCTTGTCTTGAAGGATCGACAACAAGAAACGAAGGACTCAGCTGGACGATCCAGTGCGGTTTGGCACGGGTCGGATCGTTGGAATCAGAGGGCGAAGTTTCGTTGTGTGTCGAGGTTTTGTTGCATAGTTTACTTTTTGTCTCGTTATAGGTTTATAAGATTCAATTGTAAACTGTGCACGTGTTGTTAATCATTTTTGATCTATACACTCTCAAATAACCCGTTTGGTTATTTGGGGGGAGACGTACTCGGACAAACGCGTGGACGACGCGAAATCCGGGGAACTCCCTAATCAAATCGTTGTGTGTTTCTCTCTCTCTCTCTCTCTCAATATTTTACTTGTTATAATTTCATTGATTTCTTGAAACGATTGAATTTTTCATGTTCATATTGGAACATCAAAAATTCAATTGTTATGCTTGATTGTGATTGTGTTTAATTCGATATTGTAACTTGCTTGGGACTGAATTTAATTCATTGTTTAAATTCAAATTTTGAACTCTATCATTTCAAATCTTTTCATAAAACGTTCAAAGGCTTATATTACGTTTCCTTTGGTCAATTGGTGCATAGACTACCGATCCGGTGGTTTTCCGCTTGCGCTCGATTGAAACAAATAATTTTTTAAAAAGGACATTGTTTCAAGGTTCAATTATTCAACCCCCCCTTCTAAGTGATAGCCAAGTAGTCTAACAAGTGGCATCAAGAGCCCGGTTCGATTTTAAACGATTAAACCGAGTAATTTGTGTAAGTGCACCAGTTCATCCTCATGTTTTAATAATTGTCAAAACACATGAAAATAGGTTGAACATATTTTGGCAAACTTTACAAATGACTTGACAACAAAGAACTATTTTTAAAACCTTGAAAAACTGACTTTTTGGTGTTTTGTATCGATACATACATTTCTGTATCGATACAAATGTCCTGAAACTTGTCCTGGTACATTTTGAGCACTTTGTATCGATACACACAGGCTCTGTATCGATACAAAAGCTTCTATACAAAAACAGAATGTTCCATATGATTCGAAACATGCTTGCATGTATCGATACATGTGTATATGTTCTGAAAAACCAGCAAGCTTCATATGATTCGAAGCATGCTTGCATGCTTAGATACATATCAGTCAAGATTTCAAGATTCTGATGTTTGTATCGATACATCCCGTGTTTGTATCGATACAAAGGTCAAGATTTTCAAAATTGAACGTTGGTCAAGGGCTTTGTATCGATACAAACAATCATTTGTATCGATACATCTACTGAAAATTATGCCTAAATTTGCTCATTCTATTTTCTCTTTAAATAGCAATGTGTGGGTTCCTTTTGTAAGTAATGAAACAATCACAGTAACTGAACACAACTGAGAAATCTAGTGAGAATCATTGAGAGAGCAAGAAGTGCTTTGGGTAAAACACTTTGGATACAATTTGGGTGAAAAATTGGGATCAAAGTGTTATCCTTCACAAGATCATCATCTTCCATCAAGTTGCAACAATTGAAGATTGAGTATGGGATCAATCATTTAGGAGTTGTACGCTTGGTCGATAACGTTCGGTGCGATTCGTGGTGAAGCAGATTCGCGATCGGGTTGATTTGTGCAAGGAGGTTTGGTTGCTCACTAGGGATCCAAGATTGTTCGATATCTTGGAGGATCAATTGAGAAGAATCGAAGGACTCAGCTGGACGATCGTTGCAAGGAGTTGCACGGGTAGGATCGTTGGAATCAGAGGGTGAAGATTCGTTCGTCGATTGAGGGTTTGCATAGTTTTACATTTTGAGTCAATATAGGTTTATTGGATTCATTGTAATTTGTGCACTTGTGTTCAAGCTGTTTTCATTCTATACATATCTCAAATAACCCGTTTGGTTATTTGGGGGGAGACGTACTCGGACATACGCGTGGACGACGCGAAATCCGGGGAACTCCCTAATCAAACTCTCGTGTCTTGATTGCATTACTTTCATTCTTTATTGCTTTCATTATATTCGTAAACAATTGAATTTGTGTGTTCGTAAGTGTTCACAAGGACTCAATTGTTATTATCTTGTGTTGTGAATTGTTTTTGAAAGAATCGAATAACTTGCTTGGAAACGTTGTTGTTAATTGAATTAGTTTTCGAATATCTTATTCCGATCGACTTTTCCTCAATAGTTTTATCGGCTTAGTTACTTTTTCAATAAGTCAAAACGGTGCAAAGAGACTACCGATCCCGGAGTCGCTTCCGCACGCACGTTTAACCGAACATTTTTTAAAAACTCAATTGGTTAACGGAACCACTTATTCACCCCCCTCTAAGTGGTTAGCCTCGTAGTCTAACAAGTGGCATCAAGAGCCCGGTTTATTTTAAACGATTAAACCGAGTAATTTGTGCCTATTATTAGACAACATGGCTTTTGCACCAAAAGGGGCGTATAATAGGGCTCCGGTATTCAATGGAGATCATTTTGACTATTGGAAAAGTAGCATGCGTATTCACATCAATTCTTTTGATAGTGAAGTGTGGAATGCCATTGAGAATGGTCCGTTTGCTCCAACTATAACGGATGCTCATGGTGTTGTCGCAAATAAGCCAATGGCACAATGGACGGATGAGGAAAAGAAGAAAGTCAATTACGATGCGAAGGCACAAAACATTTTAATATCATCCCTTGGGATTGATCAATTCTATCATGTGTCGCATTGTGAATCGGCTAAGGAAATGTGGGACACATTGGTTACTCACTTTGAGGGTACCAATGATGTCAAGATATCCAAAATTAATACTTTAACACAAGAATTTGAGTTGTTTCATATGCTAGATGGAGAATCCATCGAGGATATGCAACAACGCTTTATCAAAATCACCAACAAGTTACACGGTTTGGGAAAACCAATTTCCAACCAAGATGCTACTAACAAAATTTTAAGATGTCTTAGTAGGAATTGGCAACCTAAGGTCACCGCGATTAAGGAAGCTAATGATCTTACCTCATTGAATCTTACAACTTTGTTTGGCAAACTCACGGAGCATGAACATGTGCTAAACTTGCTAGAAAAGCATGAGAAAAGCGAAAAGAAGGTAAAGCACAATGACAAGGAAAAGGAAAAGGACAAGAGGTCTATAGCTCTAAAAGCCTCTACTTCAAAGTCCACCAAGTCCAAAAAGGTAGAGCAAAATGATAGTAGCTTAAGTGATGAAGAGTGGGAAGAATATGAAATGGAAATGTTTCTTCGAAGATTTTACAAGTATGCAAAGGTACATGGTATAAAGTTTTCGAAGGAAAATGGTCCCAAGTCACGAAAGCAATCAAGGGATGATATAGAGAATGAGAAGAGCAAGCCTAGTAGAAAGTGTTATGAATGTGGCAAATCCGATCATTTAAAACCGGAATGTCCATTCTATAACAAAAGAAAGGGAAAGTCCTCCGAGAAAAATCACAAAGGTAAAAGAGCTTATGTTGCTTGGGATAGTGCAAGCGAAGATGGATCTAGGTCCAAGAGCTCAAGTGAAGAGGATGAAGAACGTGCTCATGTGGTACTCATGACCGGTTCACCTAGTAAAGGCAAGAAACATCACAAACGTCAAGTAAGTGATTCTAGCTCTATCTCTAATGATAGTCCCTCATATGATGAACTTCAAAACGCTTTTGAAAAACTATATGGTGAAGCCACTAATGCATTTAAGAAATTGGCTAAAAGGAAGAAAGTGATTTCCCTTTTAGAGTCACAAATTGTAAAATTGCAAGATGAATTAGAGGCATTAAAACTTACCATGGTTAATTCAAAAGATATGTTTGAAGATGATAATTCATCAAAGCATGATTGTGATTCTTGTTGTATTTGGCAAGGAGAAGTGAAAAACCTTCAAGCCAAATTAGATAAGGCTCACAAGTCATCTAGGAATGATTGTGATGCTTGTTGTGTTTGGCAAGGAGAGGTGAAAACCCTTCAAGCCAAACTAGATGAAGCTCTTGTATCCAAATTTACTTATGAGGATATACCAAAGAATTTTAAGAAGCCTAAGATTAGGCCTTCTAAAAATGACAAATTTGTTAAAAAGAAATTGAATCCCAAAAGTAAAATTTCGGGTCACAAGAATCATTCCAATACTATTTGTCATTATTGTTGTAACAAAGGACATACGATTGCAAAATGTCATGCCCGGAAAACTTTAGTACCTAAAGGCATATTGCAATGGTTACCTAAGTTAGGCAATAATGTTGTTACTAACAAACTAGGACCCAATATGAGTTGGGGACCTATTTCAAATGTCTAAACATGTAGGTAAGCGTCTTGAAGCCATTGATGAGAGACATTGATAACGAGTGGCTCAAGACTTACAAACAAGGAAAGTGAAAAGATAAGACTCAACCCAACACAAAACGATGTGGAAATTGATCACTTCCTTCGTCCAATACTTAAGGGAAGATTCTACTCTCTAACTTTGCTTTATACATATTTTGTTTAGCATTTGTGTTTGTGATCATATACATGCATTTTCTATCTTAATATGATATAAGTTTTGATATTTGTCTAATCCTTCATTTCCAAGAATTCTCACTCAAAAATATTGATAAGTTTTTGAGTTTCATACGTCTCAAATGGGGATTTGACAAAAATCATTACAACTATCCTATTAAGCTCATACTAGAATGTATATGTTAAGTTTTGCATCTATATGTAATTTTGTATGCATACATAGATATACATTTCACGTATGATTGATTTTGGTACTTGATTCATTTATGTGGATGCTTTATCATGCATATTTGGTTTAACATGTGTTCTCATGTTATAATGTGCTTTGGTACTTTGTTTTGCTCACATACATAAGAATGTACCTTATTTGGTTATATGTGTTTCATACATACATGTTATTTGGATAATTTTGTTTGTATGGATAATCATGTTATGTTTATGCATTTAATTGCATTGTTTTGTTTATTTCGTCCCATATTTTGGTATGTTTCATTGATTAACAAATGTCGATGTGTTTCAATAGTCATGAGTTGTTTTATGGATTGTTGTTCTACATTCCATGTTTTATCATGATATTTGGTATTCGTCATTGATATATTTTGGCATATCGTTATATGTAATTTTTTTTGATTAGGATACTATATCATAAAGTGCATTTCGACAAATGTAAGTGCACGATATGTTTAATAGATGGAAAATTTGCTTGGACTTGTTACTGCTAATGTGCTCTCTTCTTCTTTTTGATATTGTCAAAGGGGGAGAGATTTGGATGCACAAGCTAAAGGATCATCAAACGCATTATGGCATCAACTCAGGGGGAGCAAGCTTTTGTGATTAAGCCTTGGTGTTGTTTTTG
Organism: Trifolium repens; assembly: GCA_030408175.1. NCBI lineage: Eukaryota > Viridiplantae > Streptophyta > Magnoliopsida > Fabales > Fabaceae > Trifolium > Trifolium repens. Next base: position 29,194,351 of record CP125845.1, on the reverse strand, counting down.
CGTCTGTATATCATTGCTATTTTTATTTGCATAATAGGTATAGGCTTAGTTTAGCTTATGCATAGTTTTGACAATTATCAAAAAGGGGGAGAATGTAAGTGCACCAGTTCATCCTCATGTTTTAATAATTGTCAAAACACATGAAAATAGGTTGAACATATTTTGGCAAACTTTACAAATGACTTGACAACAAAGAACTATTTTTAAAACCTTGAAAAACTGACTTTTTGGTGTTTTGTATCGATACATACATTTCTGTATCGATACAAATGTCCTGAAACTTGTCCTGGTACATTTTGAGCACTTTGTATCGATACACACAGGCTCTGTATCGATACAAAAGCTTCTATACAAAAACAGAATGTTCCATATGATTCGAAACATGCTTGCATGTATCGATACATGTGTATATGTTCTGAAAAACCAGCAAGCTTCATATGATTCGAAGCATGCTTGCATGCTTAGATACATATCAGTCAAGATTTCAAGATTCTGATGTTTGTATCGATACATCCCGTGTTTGTATCGATACAAAGGTCAAGATTTTCAAAATTGAACGTTGGTCAAGGGCTTTGTATCGATACAAACAATCATTTGTATCGATACATCTACTGAAAATTATGCCTAAATTTGCTCATTCTATTTTCTCTTTAAATAGCAATGTGTGGGTTCCTTTTGTAAGTAATGAAACAATCACAGTAACTGAACACAACTGAGAAATCTAGTGAGAATCATTGAGAGAGCAAGAAGTGCTTTGGGTAAAACACTTTGGATACAATTTGGGTGAAAAATTGGGATCAAAGTGTTATCCTTCACAAGATCATCATCTTCCATCAAGTTGCAACAATTGAAGATTGAGTATGGGATCAATCATTTAGGAGTTGTACGCTTGGTCGATAACGTTCGGTGCGATTCGTGGTGAAGCAGATTCGCGATCGGGTTGATTTGTGCAAGGAGGTTTGGTTGCTCACTAGGGATCCAAGATTGTTCGATATCTTGGAGGATCAATTGAGAAGAATCGAAGGACTCAGCTGGACGATCGTTGCAAGGAGTTGCACGGGTAGGATCGTTGGAATCAGAGGGTGAAGATTCGTTCGTCGATTGAGGGTTTGCATAGTTTTACATTTTGAGTCAATATAGGTTTATTGGATTCATTGTAATTTGTGCACTTGTGTTCAAGCTGTTTTCATTCTATACATATCTCAAATAACCCGTTTGGTTATTTGGGGGGAGACGTACTCGGACATACGCGTGGACGACGCGAAATCCGGGGAACTCCCTAATCAAACTCTCGTGTCTTGATTGCATTACTTTCATTCTTTATTGCTTTCATTATATTCGTAAACAATTGAATTTGTGTGTTCGTAAGTGTTCACAAGGACTCAATTGTTATTATCTTGTGTTGTGAATTGTTTTTGAAAGAATCGAATAACTTGCTTGGAAACGTTGTTGTTAATTGAATTAGTTTTCGAATATCTTATTCCGATCGACTTTTCCTCAATAGTTTTATCGGCTTAGTTACTTTTTCAATAAGTCAAAACGGTGCAAAGAGACTACCGATCCCGGAGTCGCTTCCGCACGCACGTTTAACCGAACATTTTTTAAAAACTCAATTGGTTAACGGAACCACTTATTCACCCCCCTCTAAGTGGTTAGCCTCGTAGTCTAACAATTTGTGCCAATTATTAGAAAACATGGCCTTTGCACCGAAAGGGGCGTATAATAGGGCTCCTATATTCAATGGCGATCACTTTGACTATTGGAAAAGTAGTATGCGTATTCACATCAATTCTTTTGATGGTGAAGTGTGGAATGCTATTGAGAATGGTCCGTTTGTTCCAACTATCACGGATCCTCATGGCATTGTCGACAATAAGCCTATGGCACAATGGACGGACGATGAAAAGAAAAAGGTCAATTACGATGCAAAGGCACAAAACATACTTATTTCATCCCTTGGGATTGAACAATTTTATCATGTGTCGCATTGTTCTACGGCCAAAGAAATGTGGGATACATTAGTCACTCATTTTGAGGGAACTAATGAGGTCAAAATTTCGAAAATAAACACCTTAACTCAAGAATTCGAATTGTTTCATATGCAAGATGGTGAAACCATTGCGGATATGCAACAAAGATTTGTAAAAATCACCAACAAGTTACATGGTCTAGGTAAACCAATCACAAATCAAGATGCTACTAATAAGATTTTGAGATGTCTTAATAGGTCATGGCAACCAAAGGTCACCGCAATCAAAGAAGCGAATGATCTCACTACTTTGAGTCTCACAACCTTATTTGGTAAGCTAACGGAACATGAACAAGTGCTTAATTTGTTGGAAAAGCATGAGAAAGGTGAGAAAAAGGAAAAACATAACGAAAAGGAAAAAGAAAAGGATAAGAGGTCCATTGCTCTAAAGGCCTCCAAGTCCAAAAAGGTTGAGCAAGTGGAAAGTAGCTCAAGCGAAGACGATTCCGATGATGAAGAAATGAGACTTTTCGTTCGACGCTACAATAGATATGTGAGAAAGAATGGGATAAGACATTCCGATGACAATCTTAAGAAGTTTCGGAAAGATAGTGGTTACCGCCGGAAGAATGAAGATGTTAGGTACTCCAAAAAGGGAGCATGCTATGAATGTGGCCAAGTCGGTCATTTCAAGCCGGATTGCCCCAAGCTCAAGAGAAAAGAGAAGGAGTCACCTTCACTCAAAAAGGGAAGCAAGGACAAAGGAAAGAAAGCTTATGTTGCATGGGAAAGCGGAAGCTCATCTTCCTCTTCATCATCAAGCTCTAGCTTAAGTGATGAAGATGCATTGGCAAATGTGTGCCTAACATCCCATGATCGCAAGAAACTTGCTCCTAAAAAGGTAAACCAAAATCCCTCTAGCTCATATGCGCTTTTAGAATATCATGAGTTACAAGTTGCTTTTGAAAAGTTACACAAAGAAACTAAAGAGGCTTTTCAACGACTAAAAGGTTTAATGGAAGTTAATAAATACCTTGAGGCAAAAGTTTCGGAAACGGAGCTTGAGTTGAAAGCTCTCAAAGAGTCTTTGATTCAAAAACCTCTTGTGACTTATGATAGTTGTGGTAACGATAATACCGGATGTGATGGATGCTTTTACTTACGTAGAGATTTACGAAAGTTACAAGATAAGCTAAAAGAACCATCCAAACCGGAGATTACTTTTGCAATTGATCCATCTAAATTCAACAAATCATTGAAACCTAGAAATAAAAAGTATAAATTTGTTGAAAAGGATCCTAAGAAAAGTAATCCTCATATCATTTGTCATTATTGTTGTGACAAGGGTCATACTATTGCAAAATGTCATGCTCGAAAAGTTTTGGTACCAAAAGGAAAATTGCAATGGTTACCTAAGTTAGACAATAATGTCTCTACTAACCAACTAGGACCCAACATGAGTTGGGGACCTATTTCAAATGTCTAAGTATGTAGGGAAGCGTCTTGAAGCCATTGACAAAAGACATCGACAACAATGAAGTTCAAGACTTACGAACAAGGAAAGGAATGAGTAAAGCTTCAACTCAACATCTATAATGGTGTGGAAATTGATCACTTCTCCACCTAACACTCAAGGGAAGATTCTACTCTCTACCTTTGCCTTTATAATTTTACTTTACTTAGCATTTGTACTTTGATTCATATACACAACTTATATCATAATATGATACTTGTCTTGATAGTTGTCTCATCCTTCATTTCCAAGAATTTTGCTCAAAGATATTGATAAGTCTTTGAGACTCATACGTCTTAAATGGGGTTTTGACAAAGATCATTACAATTGTTGTATTAAGTTCATACTTGTTTCGTATATGTGTGTTTTTGTTCTTATATATGTGACTTTGTGTGCATTCATAAATATACTCCTTCATATGATTGATTTTGGTACTTTAATTCAACTATGTGGATGCTTTATCATGCATATATGGTTTAACATGTGTTCTCATGTTATTATGTGCTTTGGTATCTTGTTTTGCTCACATATACAAGAATGTACCTTATTTGTTATATATGTTTCATACATGCATGTTATTAGGAAGTCATAAAAATTATTTTTGAAACTTATATGTTCATGTATTTTGAGAAAACTTGAAAATAATGCATTTTGGATCGATACAAATAAACATTGCATGGATACATGTTGGTTATTTTTCAAATTTTCAAAATGAACTGATATGTATCGATACATATGATGCTTGTATCGATACATAGCTCTTCAGTTTGGACAGAACGCAACTCATGTATCGATACATGCTTGCATGCTTCGATACATGCTTCAGAAAAACCAACTTGTATCGATACAAACATACATTTGTATCGATACACACGCGTAAAAACAGATTTATGTATCTATTTTCACTCATTCATTCATCAAACACCCAATACTTCTTCTTCTACACGAAAATCTCATCAAAAACCCTCATTCCCAAATTCTCAATCTCCCTCAAAACTCAACCAAAACTTAACACTAAACCACTTCAAATTCTTTGCTCATTCACATTCCTTCATCAATATTTTGGTTCAAGTCTTCAATATCTTCACATTCAAGACAAGGGTTTTCAATTTTGGTGTGTGTGGAATCTTCTTTTTCTCAACTCTCAACAAGGTAACATTACTCTATTCTTCACTTTGATAATGGTTACTAGCAATAGAAGCAAGAATAATGCTAGGACTAAGATTGTAAGGGATAGTGATCATGAAGAAAACTTTAGGCAAGAGAATTTTGTCCATGAGAATTACCTAAACTTCTACATTGGAAATTGTAAGGAAAAGAATGTAATCCCTCAAAATGCTGTTGATGTTGAAAACCTTGAGGGATTGCACTTAAGTGAGGTTGCTGAGATCATTAAGAGAGAAAATCTCTCTACCTTTTGTAACTTGAAGAGAGCTTACATAGAAGATTTGGTTAGGATTTTCTATTCCGGATTACAAGAGAAAGATGGTGCTGAATTTGAATTTTGCATAGGAAAGAAAATTTTCAAATTTTCTAACAATCTTTGGTTGAAACTTTTTGGGTTGGAAACCGGTAAAAATTTACAAAGGTTCACCGATGTTGATGGTCCTAAGTACAACATGAATGAGTTTGCAAGTACTCTAACTAGGAACGGTAAAAGCCCAAATGGGAAGGCCGGTAGACTCAATAAAGGTCCAAGAGTCTTACTTTGGATTGTGAATCATATTCTAAGACCTAGAGGTGGATCTTACTCTCGACTTGATTGGAAAGACATTGATCTCATGTACCTTATGATGGAAAGGAAGAAAATGGATTGGCCACACTACATTGTGAGTCGCTTGTTTGCTTTGAGAGATTCTAAGAAGGATCATTGTTTTGGATATTCAAGTTGGATCATCACTATCTTAGACCACTTCAAAATAACCTACAAAGTGGCGGGAGCTTGGATTATTCCAAAAAGAGATCAAATTTTTAGCATCACTCAAATGAAAAAGATGGATTATAAGTGGAATGATGAGAAGGAAGACTATGAGTTTTGTGGAAAGGACGATGAAGAGGAAGAACCAAGTCTTGGTAATGAAGAAAGGGGTAAGAGACAAAGGGTTGAAAATCATGAAAGTGAGAACGTGGAAAGTGATGGCTCGGAAATTAGCAATGGTGCAATCATGGAGATGTTGAAAGAAATGAATTTAAGACAAGTGAATTTCCAAAATGAGGTCACCATTAGACTTAATGATATGCATGCCTATAATATTTCAAGGTTTGATCATCTACAAAACCAATTGGATGAATGCATCAAGCAACAAGCTCCCATTGATCAATACTTCAACTCCCCTCCTTCTAACCCGGATGGCATGAATGATGAGAACAATACTTGAATTTGTTTTATCGCTTTTTTTTTTTGCCTGAACTATTTTACCATGTTATTTCTTATGACTTCTTATTTTCAATTTGGTGTGTATGGATAATTTCTTATGATTATGCATTGGTTGCATTGTTTTGTTTATTTCGTCTCAAATTTTGATATGTTGGTTGATTTAAAATGTCGATGGATTACAATATTCATGCGTTGGTTTTGATTTGTTATTCTACATTCCATATTTGTCATGAAATTTTGGTATTCGTCATGGATACATTTTGGCATATCTTTGTATGTATTTATATTGGTTAGGAACTTCTATCATATAAGTGCATTTCGACAAATGTAAGTGCACTATATGACGTTGGATTAAAATTGTTAGAACACGATACTTCTAATAGACTCTCTTCTTCTTTTTGATATTGTCAAAGGGGGAGAGATTTGGATGCACAAGCTAAGGATGAATAGCTAAAAGAATCTTGAATATTATCTACTATGACAAATCGCATTATGGCATCAACTCAGGGGGAGCGCGCTTTGTTAGCCTTGGTGTTCTTTTTTGCGTCTGTATACATATTGCTATTTTATTGCATATTAGGTATAGGCTTAGTTAGCTTATGCATAGTTTTGACAATTATCAAAAAGGGGGAGAATGTAAGTGAACCAGTTCATCCTCTTGTTTTAATAATTGTCAAAACACATGAAAATAGAGTAGAACATATTTTGGCAATATTACAAATGACTTGACAGCGAAAAACTATTTTTAAAACTTTGAAAAACTGATTTTTAGGTATTATGTATCGATACATAAACATGTGTATCGATACAAATGTCCTGAAATTACTTCAGACTGATTTTGTGCAATTTGTATCGATACATATATCACTTGTATCGATACAAAAGTGGTTTCTCAGAGGCAAAAGGTCATCAGTGTATCGAATCATGCTTGCATGTATCGATACACACCTATGTCTCTCAAAAAACCAGTTAGTGCTTGATGTATCGAATCATGCTTGCATGATTTGATACATATCAGTCAAGATTTCAAGAAACTGATATATGTATCGATACATATACATCTTTGTATCGATACATAGGTCAAAATTTTCAATTTGAACGCTGGTCAAAGGGTTTGTATCGATACAAACCATCATTTGTATCGATACACGTATGTTGAATTTTGCCCAAATTTGCTCAATTCTATTCTCTCTTTAAATAGCAATGTGATGTGTCATTGTAAAGAGAGGAAACTAGTGTGAAAGATCAGAAAACGCTTTGGGTTGCAAATTGAGTGAGAATTTGAATCAAAGGTTTCATTCAACACAAATTCATCATCTTCATCAAAGGTTGCAATCAAAATTGAAGTTTGAGTATGGGATCAATTCAATAGAGGTTGCATTTTTGTGTGATAACGTTCGATACGGTTCGCGGTGAATCAGAATCGTAGTCGGGTTGGATTGTGTGTTGAAGGTTCTAGTTTCTCTCAAAGGATTCAAGATCGTGCTTGTCTTGAAGGATCGACAACAAGAAACGAAGGACTCAGCTGGACGATCGAGTGCGGTTTGGCACGGGTTGGATCGTTGGAATCAGAGGGCGAAGTTTCGTTGTGTGTCGAGGTTTTGTTGCATAGTTTACTTTTTGTCTCGTTATAGGTTTATAAGATTCAATTGTAAACTGTGCACGTGTTGTTAATCATTTTTGATCTATACACTCTCAAATAACCCGTTTGGTTATTTGGGGGGAGACGTACTCGGACAAACGCGTGGACGACGCGAAATCCGGGGAACTCCCTAATCAAATCGTTGTGTGTTTCTCTCTCTCTCTCTCTCTCTCTCAATATTTTACTTGTTATAATTTCATTGATTTCTTGAAACGATTGAATTTTTCATGTTCATATTGAAACATCAAAAATTCAATTGTTATGCTTGATTGTGATTGTGTTTAATTCGATATTGTAACTTGCTTGGGACTGAATTTAATTAATTGTTTAAATTCAAATTTTGAACGCTATCATTTCAAATCTTTTCATAAAACGTTCAAAGGCTTATACTACGTTTCCTTTGGTCAATCGGTGCATAGACTACCGATCCGGTGGTTTTCTGCTTGCGCTCGATTGAAACAAATAATTTTTTAATAAGGACATTGTTTCAAGGTTCACTTATTCAACCCCCCCTTCTAAGTGATAGCCAAGTAGTTTAACATAAAATAGTTTTTGCTTGGAACCAAGACGAGACTAATCCAAACATAGATCTCATGTTTCTCATTGATGCATAAAATGATAATTGATTATTTTTATAAAATTGTGTAAGTAAGAATAGTCTCAAAGTTATTGGTAACAATTCACGGGAACCGAATATTCATCTTTACAAAATGAATAAGTTAAAATATCGTCACCACAAGTAAATTAGTTTTTGTTTGGAACTAACAAGAGACTAATCCAAACATTGAACTAATATTTCTCATTGATCATAAAATGAGAAGTAATTATTTTTATAAAAACCCGTATGAGTAGATGGAAAGTAAAAATAGTCACAAAGTTATTGGAAAAAATTCACGGGAAACAAGTATTCATCTTTACACAATAAATATTTATCCCAAATGAATTAGTTAAAATATCGTTATCACGAGTAAATTAGTTTTTGTTTGGAACCAACACGAGATTAATCCAAACATAGATCTCATGTTTCTCATTGATACATAAAATGATAAGTGATTATTTTTATAAAATTGCGTAAATAAGAATTGTCCCAAATTTATTAGAAACAATTCACGGGAAACAAGACTAGCTTTCTACACTGATATGACTCTTCGGTTGATTAAAATTTATTATTCCCACTTTTATTACAAAATTCAACTTCAAAGTACAACAACTCACTCATTAAACTCTAATTAAGAAAATATTTTATAGTAAAATAGTGTCGTACTATCATAGCAGTATTGTAACAATACACTTTTATTTTCAAATATCTTTCTCTCTCTCTATTAATCACTTTCAATTACTAAACAGTAAATTAAAAAAAATGAATATGATGTGTCAATGTGTGGGACTAATAAATTTTTTAATTAAATATTATACACGGGGAATATGACAAGATATTGCTGATAGAAAATTTAAATTAACTATTATACACGGAATAAGTTATACTTAAATAAATATTATACTCGGGAGACCTAGTTGTTGTTTAAAAAGTTAAATAACTACTATATACGGGAAAGAAGTATCATGCTAATTGAAAAAATAAATAAATTATTTTATACGGGCATAAGTTGTTGCAAATGAAAATTTTAAATTAACTATTATATATGAGAAACAAACATACAATGAAATGATGTTTAACTATATTGTATACGAGGAATAAGTTGCTGCTGGATTTTTTTTACTGACTATTATACACTAGGAACAAGTAATCTAATATTCTAATATCAATTAAAGAAAATGAGATACATGTGCAATTTCATTGTATGTTTGTCAATTTTACTACCACATAAGCAAAAATCAAGGTATTTTTGTCTTTGATGAACAAGTCTCATTTCGTTTCAATTATAAAATTGTTATGCATTTTTACAACAAAAAAGCAGCTGAAAAAATAGTTTTTACACTGTTCAAGACCAACTTTCTGCACTGATATAACTCTTGGTTAATTAAAATTTGTTATTCCCACTTTTATTAAAAAATTCAACGTCAAAGTACAAAAACCCACTATATACTTCATTTAAAATCTAATAATTTTTTTTTTGTACTGCATTTAAAATACCGTCATCACAAGTAAAATAGTTTTTGTTTGGAACTAACAACAGACTAATCCAAACATTGAACTAATGTTTCTCATTGATGCATAAAATGAGGAGTAATTATTTTTATAAAAACCCGTATGAGTAAATGGACAGTAAAAATAGTTACAAAGTTATTGGAAAAAATTCACGGGAAATAAGTATTCATCTTTACACAAAATAAATATTTATCCCAAATGAATTAGTTAATATATCGTTATCACGAGTAAATTAGTTTTTGTTTGGAACCAACACGAGACTAATCCAAACATAGATCTCCTGTTTCTCATTTATGCATAAAATGATAAGTGATTATTTTTATAAAATTGCGTAAGTAAGAATAGTCCCAAAGTGTAAGACCCAAGATTTCATTGTATAGTTGGTTTAAGGAATATTAGGGTTTTCGATGTGTTCGTGTGACGAAACATCGTGTAATTATAGGAGTTTGCTGTAATTGAGTCTGTTTTGTGCTCGTGCACTGTAATTGTACAGACTTTTGTCTTGTGATCCTGTTTCTTGTATAAGAAGTGACTTGTGGTTTCAGAATAACGAGTTTTGGATTATTCTTGTTTTTGGAAAAACGAGTAGGATTTTACCCGCGGATGGAAAATCTTACTGCGTCTGTTTTGAGTGAGGTTTCGGATGAGAGTTTTATATATCTGCACGAGTTAAGATATATTCTGAGAATAATTTTCTAAGGTATGGAAGAAAATTACAGTCGCGGAAAAAGATTCGGCGATAAGTTTTGGAAATGTTAAACGTTAGACGTCCTTTCCGTAGGTTTTATGTTTTCGTGGTTTTCGTTCGTCGCGTCGCGCGAGAGCTGAGTACGAGACTTGTTATGGGAGAGTTGTTTAAATCTTGTGACTTTCTCATAAAGTAAAGTGATCCAATGGCTAGGGTTTAAGCTTGGACTTTTGACTTTGATCCAATGGTGGTTTGGCTATCAAGAGCTTTATTATAGTAAGGAGGTTTATGACTTTGTGAGACTTAGAAGAATTTCATCACAACTCACTCTCTTCTTCTTCCATCGTGCCATCACCTTCTCATTTCCTAACCTTCACTAAATTTTCCATTTCTCACCATTTCACTCCATTTCAAGCTTGGAAGCTTAGTGGAAAGTTGTAGAGAATCACTTTCTTAAGGTAACCCTCTCTTCTCATCTCCTAGGTTGGTAGATTTTTAGAGTTGTGAGGTTTTTGGGTTTATGTTCTTAAGAGGGTTTGGTGAGAAAGGTTGTTCTTGCTAGTTCTTGTTTCATGAAAGTTGTTCATGAGAGTTTAGTAAGCATGCTAGGCTTTGTTGTTTTTGTTTTCCATGAGTTGGTGAAAAATCTCATGAGAAAAGTTAGGGTTTTGGTTGGTTTATGTATTGATCCATTACATGAGGTTATGTTGTAAGGTTTTGAAAAGAAAAGTTGTCTTTGAACCTTTGGGCAAAAGGGAAATGCGTTGTATGGTTTTGTTTTAGAAAATCCGATGAAAAATATTTTGGGGTTTATGAAAATATTTCCTAAGTGTTTTGAGTAGTGTTTTTGGGGTCAAAGTGGTTTAAAACTCTTGTGACATGTGGTGTTACTTTTTACCTTGAAAACATGTTTGAAAATGATTACCGGACGGTTAAGGCCCGTAATAAAACTTGTGCTTGGATTTGGTTTTGATTTTGGAAATGAAAATCAAATAACTTGCACTCGAAGCAACCAACAAGCTTTCGGAAACGAATTGCTTGCTTATGAAAATGGTTTGCTTTTGTGCCTTGAAAAAGTGTTGGGAACTAATAGAATCAAACTATGCTTGGGTGGAAAAAGGTGGTGTGAGTTGCTGTCTTTTGCTGTCATGACAGGTGCAACTCGCTGGGCGAGTGATTACTCGCCAGGGCGAGTGTCACAGGTCATGACAACACGCCAGGGCGAGCTCCAGAGCGAGTAAGACCAGTACTCCCTGCCTTCACTCGCCACCAACTCGCCAGGGCGAGCTCTGGGAGTTGAGATTTTGGATTCTGATTTCTAAACTGGGTTTTTAGCTTTCTAATCCCTTTTTATTAATTTATGGAAGTGGTTGGGATTGGAAACGAGTTTTTCGGGTACTCGGAAAGTACGTAACTTATAACGCAAGAAAACGGCCATTTTGCATTTCAAATTATTTAAGACTTTTGACAATTGTTTTGGGTCCTAAAAATAGTACAAATAACTCATGGTGGTTGATCAATACGATAGATTTTGGTATGGTATCCGAAAGAGTGAATTTTCCTTAGAAACCTTTAGAGTTTTTGGGGTTTTGATGTAGTTTCATTACATTGGGTTTGGAAACGATGTATTGATTGTCCGTTGCTTGTTTTAGGGAGCACGTAGTGTTGTGTGAACGTTGCTTGTTGTGAGTGCTTGCCGAGGTAAGGGCTCCACTTTATTTCCGTCTTTTCAAACGGTTTTGTTAAACATGCTTTAGATTTGTTGTGTTGCAATTGGTGGTGTGCTTGGCATGTTTTTGTGATGTATTCTCGATATGAGATCGTGGTAAATACATGATTTGTTGTCTTACATATGTTTGGTGAAATATGTGTATGAACAGGTGATTAAATACATAGGACTAGATGTATATGTATGTGTTGTTGTGGTGTGATTACATATGCGTGTACGATATGTATGTGTTGCATTAGCATATAAGGGGAATCGTATGCTCATGCATTCATAGTACGTGATTATCGGGAATGGATCACGGGGTGCGATTATCGGGAATGGATCCACCTTACTCCTACGGGAATTATTGAGTCCAATAAGCGGTTATCGGGAATGGACTGCGGGGTGCGATTATCGGGAATGGATCCATCCTAACCCTTTGTGGTTTTATTGATTATGATTACTGACTTCCGGAATTCATATGCATGTGGTAATGGGGAATCTACCACACTCATTGTAGAAGTCTGCATTAGGCTTGGTGTGCATTATATGTATAAACCCGTTGGTGGGGATTTGCTTTGGTGGTTAAGAGTTTTCTCTTGCGTTTGTGGAAATATTTGTTATGTGTACAATCTTTCGCACCGGTTATATATATATATATATACTTTTATTTTGTGGTGACCCTTTCTTTCATTTGCGGGCTCATCCCACCCCAGATGACGATGTAGGTCGAGAGGATGGAGTTGGCAGCTCTAGGCCTTAGTGAGCTTGTGGTGAAGCTTAGAGTAGTTAGACTATGCGCCGGTGTGTTTTGTGCACCGTGCTTTTGGGTTAGCATAGAGTTTTCTAACTTGTTTTGATTACTTAGACTTGGACTGTAATTATTCAGGGATACACTTTGCTTGTCGAAGCACCTTTTGGTAATGAGTTCTTTTGTATATTTGAATGCCGGCTCATTGGAAAATATTCTATGCGCACTCTGAGTGTTAGTTGAAAAAGAAAAAAAAAAAATATAGTGCCTTTTCTGGCCTTTGAAAAACGGGTTGTTACACAAAGTTATTGGAAACAATTCACGGGAAATAAAACTAGCTTTCTACACTGATATAACTCTTTGGTTGATTAAAATTTCTTATTCCCACTTTTATTACAAAATTCAACTTCAAAGTACAACAACTCACATGACACTTCATTAAACTCTAATAAAGAAAATATTTTATAGTAAAATAGTGTCAATACTATCATAGCAGTATTGTAACAAGACACTTTCATTTTCAAATATCTATCTCTCTCTCTCTCTCTCTCTCTCTCTCTCTCTCTTAATCACTTTCAATTACTAAACAGTAAATTAAAAAAATGAATATGATGTGTCAATGTGTGGGACTAATAAATTTTTTAATTAAATATTATATACGGAAAATATGACAAGATATTTCTGATAAAAAATTTAAATTAACTATTATACACGGAATACGTTATACTTAAATAAATATTATACTCGTGAGACCAAGTTGTTGTTTAAAAAGTTAAATAACTACTATATAGGGGAAAGAAGTATCATGCTAATTGAAAATATAAATAAATTAGTTTACACAGGCATAAGTTGTTGCAGATGAAAATTTTAAATTAACCATTATATATGAGAAACAAGTTGTTGATGAAATGATTTTTAACTATATTATATACGAGGAATAAGTTGCTGCTGGAATTTTTTTACTGACTGTTATACACTAGGAACAAGTAATCTAATCTTCTAATATCAATTAAAGAAAATGAGATACATGCGCAATTTCTATTTTACCCTCTTCAATTTTACTACCACATAAGCAGAAATCAGGGTATTTAATTTGTCTTTGATGAACAAGTCTCATTTCGATTCAGACCCTCCCCCCCCCCACCCGCTCTCTCTCTCTCTCTCTCTCACTCACTTTCAATTACTGGACAATAAAAAAATGAATATAATGTGTCAATGCATGTCACTAATATAAATTTTAAATAAATATTATACACGGGAAAATAAGACAAGATATTGCTGATAAAACTTTAAATTTAATATTATACATGGGATAAGTTGTCACTAATAAAAAGTATAAATAAATATTATACTCGGGATATCAATTGTTGGTGTTTAAAAAGTTGAATAACTACTACACACAAGAAATAAATTGTTGCTGATTAAAATTTTAAATTAACTATTTTACACGGGCCTAAATGTTGTTGTTGAAACTTTTAAATTAACTATTATACACGTGGAATAAGTTTTGCTGACCGATGAAATTTTTTAATGAAGTATTATATATGAAGAACAAATCGTTGTTGTTGAAATTTTTTTATTAACTATATTATATACAGGGAACAAGTTGCTATTGAAAAATTTTAATTAACTATTATACACTAAGAACAAAAGTTAATTATATACTAATTTTTTTCCCTTACCAAACATTCTTTTTTCCGTATCACACGGACAATTTCGACCCAACGCCCCCCACAAACCAATGACCCCCACGAAATAGAACGCGCGTCCCGTGCGTACGCACGGGTATGTTGCTAGTTAGCATAAGAAAAAATGTGATATTCAATCATTTCTCTCAATTATGGCCATGGAATGTGATCAAAAGTAAAAATGTGATTTCTCTTAAAAAAAAAGGATCACACAAGCATTAAAAAAAACGTGATATTGAATGTAAAAAAATAGTGTAAATGAATTTTGATGAAAAACTTAAAAAAAATAGCTATTTTGAATTTTGATAAAAACTTAAAAAAAAACGTGATATTCAATGGTTTCTCTCAATTATGGCCATGGAATGTGATCAAAAGTAATAATGTGATTTCTCTTTTAAAAAAAGGATCACACTAAAAGCATAAAAAAAACATGATATTGAATGTAAAAAAATAGTGTAAATGAATTTTGAATATATATATATATATATATATTATTTGGGACCTTTTTTTTCAAAGTTTAATATACATATGACAGACTCATAGATTAAACCGGTGACGAAAGCAAAAAATAAACCACATTTTTTTATGAACAAAATCAATTTAATGTCAAATCAAATTGTACTGCATCTCCAAAAATACTAGCTCATTATTTTCAATTTCAAATGACACAGATCCTACAAATTAGTAACGCAATTACAGCAGTCAGTGTCAATTAGCGTGTGAATTAATTTGCAGTCAACAAAATCTTAGTTTTAAACTCTATATAAAGCCATCCCTATCAACAAACATTCTCATATTTTAGAGATGATGGAAGATGAAGATTGTCATATTTTCTTATTTTTGTATGTTAGTGTTAATTTGAAATTTCATAACCAATGATCATGATTGTAGATTCATTTAAATATTTTGTACTTATTTAAAAAATTTATGTTGTACTCTATCATGTGAAAAAATACAAATAACACAAAAAGTGTGTTTTTGATCCATATTTAAGTTATAGACATCATTATATTACACATTGAACTAAACTTTGAAAATTATACGTTGTAACCCACGTGACGCTCACATAAAACCACTGTTTATTAAGTTTAGTCACTCTATTAAATCAAATAACTATTTTTTTTTAATTCATGCAGGAAACTATTTTTTTTTTCTAATTTTTACGAGACTTATATTTCTATTTATATATTAATACAGATGTCTACTTTTTATTTTAATTTATGCAGGGACATATATATTTGTACTCATATATTAATATGGGGGCAATTATTTATTTTTTTTAAAGTTTTTATGAAATTTATATTTTACTCATACGATGATTATTTTTTATTTAAATGAGAACCTATATACATTAATATGAGATCTATTTTATTTTGGTAATTTATATTGTAGTTTATATTTCTACTCATGTTAATGCGAATACTTTTTTTTACGAGATCTATATTCTAATCATATATTTCTACTCACATATTAATAGGAAAGACTATTTTTTTTTTTTGTAATTTCTACAAAAACTTATATTTTAATTAATGTATATTAATATGTAGACCCATCTTTTTTTTTTTCTAATTTTTATGAAATCTATAACGTTACTCATATTAATACGAGGACTATTTTTTGTTAATTACTACATATATTCAAAATTCATTTACACTATTCAAAATTTCTACGGATATTCAAAAAAATATAGATCTATAAGATATATTTCTTCTTATGCATTAATACGGATATTTTTTATTTATAATTTCTTCTTAGATCTATATTTTACTCATATATTAATACGAAGACCTATTTATTTTATAATTTTTATGGAATCTATATTTTTAGTCATATATTAACAGGGAGACTTTTTTTTTTATATTTTAACGGGGTCCTATATTTTTGCTTAAATATTAATACAAAATCAATTTTATTTGTTATTTAATTTATATCGTAGTCTACATTTCTACTCATTTATCGATACACAAATATATTTTTTTGTTATTCATGTCCATCTCAAAGCCATTTTACGAAACCTCAAAGTTTCTTCCTTATAATCCATTACAGTTAGTTTTTATCAGAGAGGGTTATTTTAATTATTAAATTATATAAGATTGTATATATTTATAACGCCCCAACTAAAATATCTAGAATATTTAGTCAAGACATAAATAATTGAATCTGAGTACATTAAATGTTAACGAGATAAACAAATGAATTACAAAATAATTCTTTACAACAGTTGAAGAACTTAAACAATGCAGCGGAAATAGAATAGAATCCAAGGTATACAGATAAATTAAAACAAGGGAAGACTAAATCGTCTAATGCGATGATCCAAGCTCAGTACCAATCATCAGCTCCATCCTGGTCCTTGCTCCAGTTAACCTGTCTACCTAAAAAAAATTGGTTTGGAGTGGGGTGAGACTACTAAGCCTCAGTGAGTCCTACTACCCTCCTAATGGTGACTACACCGGGGGCACCTAAAATCAGTCGTTTCAATACTAACATAATCATAACTTAATAGCATAAAAAGAATAGGTGTAACACAGAAAATAACTCTTATTCATTTTAAACACAAGGACACTCTGAGGTGAGCATGTCTCAGAGGCCTGCCATATCCGTCAACCGATTCGGTCACGGCATGCAGCTCACAAAACGTATCCTAATGGATTATCCCATTGGGAGTCCATGGCGCGATATCACAAAATCGCTCATAATTGACTGAAGCTAATTTAGTTCTTACTACCATAATTCCCAAGACCCGGGGAGCATACAACCTAATCAAATGCTAAGTTATGCCCTAATGATAATCTGTGATTAACATTCTGTTCGACATTATATTAATTATATTACTGCAAACTATCTGACTCTGATGAGGATGTAAAACGAGTGTATGAGACTTTGTTTAGAAATTAAAAATATAGATCAGTTCTGTACGAGCTCGCCATGGTACTCGCCAGCATGCTCGACATGGTACTCGCCAGCATGCTCGACATGGTACTCGCCAGCATGCTCGACATAGTACTCGCCAGCATGCTCGACATAGCGAGTTCATATAGAAATTACCCTGTTTTGCTAAAATCATAGTTTTTTCAGGAATAACACCTACAATCCTCATTTAAACAGTGCAACAAGATAACATACATAATATTAAAACAGAATGGAGGGAAATTTGGGAGTTAATTTCCCTCACACAACATTTCCTAATTTTCCTAAGTTAACATGCAAATTCATAAATTGGGGAAACTAACTAAACTATCCTAAAGAACCCACCTGGTAATTGAAGCTTTAAACTGGTTTCTAGGCTCTGCTACAACTACGAATCCCTCACTCCAGAACTGACTTGAAATTTCCAATCTTTCTCTTGTTTCTCTTAACTCCAAACTGATTCTTTTAAACCAACACTTGAACACTAATTTCTTCACTTCCCCGTCCTTACCACAACACTCACAGCACCACAAGTCCATTCCCAAACACATGCAAAACAGAACCAGATTGGGATTAAAGAGGGAGCACGAATTTAAGAAGGAAAAGAATGGGGAATTGATTCAAATCATACCTTAATTTGAAGCTTATGCTAAGAGGATTCTAAAACTCTTCTTGCATGTGGATTTTGCCTCTAATATGAAAGATTGAAGTTGAGAAGTGTGTGTTGTTGTTGTTGGTTCGGCCAAGAGAGAGAGAGCAAGAGGAAAGGGGTTTTTACTTGGCCTGATGCTTCAGGAAGTGAAAACAGAATGAATGGTTTACACCCAAGTCTTGAGCTTAAGTAGTACAAACGTGGGTCCCACTTGGTTCTTCCACTTCACAACCTATTTACTAGTGTAAATCAATTATTTCTCCACACTAGCTCACAATTTCTAAAATAATTTCCAATAATGCTCTTTTAATTAATAACCTTCTATTAATTAATCTGGGATGTTACAATATTTATGTAGTTGTCATTAACAATAAAAATTTTAATTTTTGAGTTTAAAGTAAAATATATTAAAATATATTATTTATTTTTTTCCTATAAAAAAAATCTACAAACGCATTTTTATCTGTGCTTGGCACGGGTCTAGATACTAGTGATAAATAATACACGCCAAATCCACTAAAGTAGGTCCAGTGATGAGGTAACAAACAGAAAAATAATAATTATATATTAATATATTTTTACATGTGCATTCGCACGAGACACAATCGTTCAATTGTATAATAAATATATTGATAATAGATAATTAATTATACTTTGTCTGTTCCTTTTTATAAGAGACAGTTGATGTAAGACCCATAGAATTACTGTAGCAGAAATTATATTTTTGTTATATTAATCGGTTTCTAATAATTGTCCATTTAAACATGAATTTTGCTGAGATTGTGTCTGTGCGTTAGTTTATCATTTGAAAATGGGAACAATAATTTTATGAGCTTTAAATGAGTTTAGAAACATTTTTGTCTCGTTGAAACGTTGAAAATATTTTTCTAGTGGTTTTTGAGAAAACTGGCAAAATATATCCGCTGTTTGAAAATTTCACGGTTTCTGATTTCCGTCAAAATTTAAATGGAGACTTTATATATCGACTATGATGAGAATTTAATCTCATTATATTTTTCCAAGCTAAGGAGCGAAAATTTATCCGGAATAAAATTTATTCGAAAATTTGTGAATCGTTTTAATCAATTGGTTTACGGTAGAATTTTTCTGTTTCCTTAAAATTTATCGGTACGCGAGATACGACTCATTTAAGTGTGAGCGCGAGGACTGAGTGAAATGAGATGACTTTTGTCACATAATATCTAGATATTTATGAGGAATTGCTTGGTGACCAAGATTGGATGGTTGGTTAGGAATTGATCATGAAACTTTACACTATGCAATCTAATGGTTAGGAATTTATTGAGAGATTCATAAATAGAAAAGCCATGAGACTCATTCCCTTCCTTTTCCCTTCTCTCTCACGTGGAACTAGAGCTGTCAAAACGGTCGGCCCGACCTGTTTCGGGCCGGCCCATTCGGGCTTTGCCGGGTCGGGCTAAAAAGGCTGGATAAAAATGGGCTACAAAAAAGGTCTGAGCCCGGCCCGGCACGGGCTCTCGGGCTTTCTGGCCGGCTCGGATTTTCAAAAAAAAAAATTTAAAGGAAAATTAGATGGATGAAGGGTAATGAAAAAAGAAGAAATTTAAGTGCCCAATAAATTTGACAAATTCAGGAGACTTGTTATGCAACAAATTACAGAGAGATCACAGCATTAATTAATAAATTACAAATAGTTTGAAATTTGTTGGAATTAATGTTAAGTTATTTAAGCTAGTTACAGAAATAATTCACGATCATGGTTTTGTATTTTTAGCTTATTTATTTATTTTAATGACACAATAAATTATTTTTATTTTTAGCTTATTTCCATTTCCTTATGTAAATAATTTGCGTTACTAGTGCATATTTATTCTCTGAAATGCTCGTTTGATGGAATTGGAAGGTGTGCTTGACGTGTGTGTTGTGCTGCTGCCGTGTTGTTAACTTGTTATGTTTGTGTGGGCTTTTGGATTGGTGGCCCAAGTGAAATTGTTATAAACATCCTTATTTATTTACTCATATTTTTTTAATTTTTTTTAATTATAATTTATTTGGGCTTACGGGCGGCCCGCGTCCCATTCGGGCCGACCCATATTTTTTGCGGGCTTTATCGGGCAGGGCTAAAAAGTTCGGATGATAATTCGGGCTAGATTTTTAAGGCCCAAGCCCGGGAAAAAATCGGACCATTCGGGCCAGCCCATTTTGACAGCTCTACGTGGAACCTCACTTTCTCTTCATCACCAAACACATTTTCTTCTTAAGTTAGTAAGCTTAAATTCATTCCTGTGGGAAATCTAGAAAGAATTAGGAAGAAAGCTTGGAAGCAAAGGTGGTCCTCTCCTCATGGTGGTGATTATGAGCTATTGTTTGAGGTAAGAAAAAACCTCCCTCCCTCTTTTTCCCTCTTGGCCGTGAGGCCTTATGATAGGGTAGTGTGAGCTTTGAATTTTTCCCTTCATTAAAGGTATAGATGCATGATAGTGATAGATCCTAGAGAAAAATTGTGATTTGAAATGGTTTGATTTTATGTTCAAAGAGATTCTGTTAGGTTTTGATTTTTCTTTTGTTAATATTGTTGGATGAGCTTTTGTATAATAGATCTAAGAAAATATTTTGATTGTGATCATTTTTGAAAGTTGGTGATTTTTGAAAGTGTTGGAAATGAATTTATGCTATGATTTACTTGAAATTGAAACTAGCACTGGTTGTTTCATGAGTTTAATTTTGGAAAGAAAATGCTAGAATTGAAAAGCCCTAAAATTCTATGAGTTTATGAAGTTAGGGTTTTGAAAAAGTTGTTAAGTGTGGAATTAAATCAAATTGAGTTGGTTTATGTGAAATTAGTATCTGTATAAGTATTTAAACTATGTTTGATTTTTGAAAACAATGATTTTGAGGAATTTTAATTCTGGCCGAAATTTGAAAGGGGGTTTATGGCATTATAAAATTGTTTTTGTGTCCTAAAAAGTTAGCCATTTGATTCGTCTTTTCGAGACGGTGATTTTGACATATGGTTTGTCTCAATCGGACAAAGATTGACTGAATTATGATCGTTTTAAGCTGTAACTGTTTTACCGTTGTTTTTTAATTTAAAATATAGTAATTGAAAAATAATGGAGATTGTTTTTCTATGAAAAGAGGAAAATGTTGGAAGATGATTTGTTATTTAAAATGAAAATTCTTGTGTCGAGAATTGCGCTTTAAAAAGGTTTTAGTTACGCATGCGCAAAAGTTATTTTGTTTACAGTTGATTGAGAAAAGTTTTATTTCGAACTTGTTTAGGTTTAAAAGATTTCGGAACTTATGGTTTGAGGCATAAGTTGTTTGAAAAGAGATTTGCTTTTGGAAAAGCTTTAAAATAGTTTGAATTTATTTGGCGACATTTTTGGATAAAACTATTGGTTATAGCGCTTTTGCGAGAAAAACTATTTATTAAAGTGTTGTATTTTCAAGAGTTGTTTTGAAAAAAGATTTGGCTTTTTAAGTGTTTTAAAATAGCCGAGGGTCATTTAAAAGACGTTTTCATGATGAGAAACTATCTTTTCAAAGTGTTAATGTTTCCAATACTTGTTTTCAATATGACTTGAGCCTAGTTAGTTGTGAGGGAACAACCATAGGTCTTGAATCCATTAGTAGCCGAGCTAGAACTTATTTGGGTGATCAATTAGAATGTGGTATTTATTTAGATAAGTTATGTGTTGTAAAAGGTTAAGAGGATTAGCCGGATTGGGGACTTCGTCGAGAGATGGATATTGCTCGCGTAGCGTAAGTTGATGTGTTGGAAGCTTGCCAAGGTAAGGGCACTTTCTAACGATTTCATTTACCTCGAAATATCGAGTGCTTTTTATGCATGTGTAATTGTTTGCTTGAATATGTGTATTTGCTTGATGTGATGCAATATGAATTATGAGCATGGTTGTTTTGTGATGTATTCTCGTGACGAGAATTTGTTTGAGAACATGCTATATTCTACACATGTTTGAGTGGTTGTTGTGAATTTCATATGATTGAATAATATGAAATGTTGATGCATGTACTTGATTGAATATCTAGTTGTACATGATGTTTATTTGTCTTACATATGATTTTGCGAAATATATGTATTGACATGTGGTTGTGATTACATATACTTGTATGATATGTAAATAATTGCATGAGCATATATGAACGTGTATGTCAGACGGGACTGCACGAGGTGTGTCAGATGGGACTGTCCGGGGTCTGTCAGATGGGACTGCCCTATATATGTTGAAATAGAAAATATTATGCTCATGCATTTCATAGTCGTGTATGTCAGATGAGACTGCACGGGGTGTGTCAGATGGGACCACCTAATCCTGCGGGATTTTATTGTGTCGGTGGTTGTCAGATGGAGACTTCACCTGCCCTGCGGGGTTTATTAGGGGATGGACCTACGACTCTCTGCGGAGAGGTTAAATTCCGGAATTCATGCATGTGGCAGCCAGTGATTGGTGTCACGCTCATGTAGAGTCTGCATTGATAGGCTAATTGTGCATCAGAATACTGTTGTGTGTGATTGATAGATTATTCGTGCACTTAAACTCTATGATGTGTGATTCATATGAAAATGAGTATATGCTGCCATGTATTATATATCTTGCGCTGCGTATTTTTGGTTATATGTTATTTTTAGATCGTGACCCTCTATGAGCATTTTTAGGGATTTTATTTGTACCGCGTGGAGAAGCGGCGAGGCTTGAAGTTGTCCGCGGGTCTTCGTCACCCAGTTATCTTCAGTTAGAGTTTAAAGATCAGCTTAGGGGTAGTAGTTTAAGAGTCCTGTTTACTCTTATTTCATTGTTTGCTGCATTTGTATTGAGAAATTGTATTATAATATTTATTTGGAAAAAACGGTGCCGCTATGTTAGTTTAGACATAGTGTTTGGTTTATATTCTCAAACTTTTATTCGTGAAAACAATTTATAAAAAGAGGCATTGTATTCTGATCGCTATTTTGGAAAAGGTTTACTCTGATTTAATTCAAGGGTGATCGTGAATGTTTTATTTCAAAGTCTTTGTTTTTTTTTTAAAAAAAAAAACCTACTTTTAGCCTTTGAAAATCGGGTTGTTACAGTTGACATTTTAGATTCATTCAATAATGAATGTATTTAAGCTATAATATAGATCAAATACATCAATTTTATTACGATTTATGAATATAGCATATGTTTTATAACATATAAGATAAACGACTTGTTTGGTAACAGCATTTTCAACACGGACTTAAGGGTCCGTTTGGATTAGCTTATTTTTGAGTTCATGCAAACAACTTATGCTATATAAATTAGATTTTATGCTATTTTATAAGTTCATACTAATGAAAATTGTATTTTTATAAGTTATTTTATTATAAAATATCTTGACAAACTTATAATAATACATAAAAATTGCATAGTTGTTTGCATAAGCTCAAAAATAAACTAATCCAAGTTATTACTGATAAAATAATTGCCGGGATATACCAATTTGCATTGCTGATGAAAAATTTAAATTAACTATTATATACGGGGAACAACCTATTCGTGGTGAATTAACTATTATAAGCAAGAAAAAGTCATTGGTGATGAATTTTTTAACTTACTATTATATAAACATGGAGATGATAATTTTTACAAGGAGATGATAATTTTTATAGTTAATCAAAATTTATAATTCACGTGGAGATAACAATTTTTATCACTAATAAATATTTTCAAATTACTAATGCAAGTTACTAATGTTTAAAAGTTAGATATAGAATTAATCTGCAATTACAATAAGAGGTGTGTTATATGGACAACTACTTTTTAGACAACTCATGAGACATTTATATATTTATGTTTCTTTGTTAAATGATTTTGTAAAATAGAGTGACTAAAACGTCCAGAAGTCCTAGCTCAACTAGCAGAAAAATGCCGAAATTGTTAAGCCAGACACCCATGACTGGGGTTCGATCCCTAGTCACTCCACTTTGTATATGTGAGTTTATGATGGCTTTGCCATTTCATCTATGTACCAAAAAAAAGAGTGACTAAAAATGCATTTAAGTCTTTTTTAATTTTTTTTTTATATTTGAAAATTTTAGGTATCTATTTTGCTATGCATTATGAGATATTTTGGTTATGAATTTTGTATGATTATGCATATTTTGTTATACATTATGGAATGTTTTGGCTAAGAGATTTTATATGATTATTAGTAGTCAAATGATTTTGCATTGTTTTGTTTGGTATGAATGCAATATGTGTTGTTTTTGTTTTTTAAAAAACAACATGAAAATATTTGTTTTTTTTAATAAAAAGGGAAAAAAATTACGTCATATTACTGTCATAATTTTGACCGATAAATATAAAATGTTTGTTAATATTCGATATCCGTGAACCTTCGCGGGCACCGTGGGGACGACAATGGGGACAAATATTCCCCGTAGCAGGGATCGGCGATGGGGAAAGGAAATATTTTGGGGGCCTGGACAGGGAGCGGGGAAGCTTTTTCTGCTCATTCTCCGCCCTGTTGACATCCCTATTCATGCTACCTTTTTTATTAACTAGACGCCGGCCCGTGCATTGCACGGGTTTGACGGAGCGTCATACATATACCAAGCATGGTTGCTACCAATAATGGTTGTTGTTTAGAGTTAAAGATGTTATGTTTAATAATAATAGTTAAATTTGATATAAATTAGCTTATTAATCATGCGCTAATTTTGTTAGAATTCTCTTAGCTCAATATCTTTTTTTTTTTTTTTGATATTCAAGAGGGCCTAAGCCCGTCTTAGCTCAATATCTTTGCTTCATTGAAAATCTTGCACATTCATTGATTGCATGCTAAGAATGTTCATTTTTCCAAAATTGATTGCCATAATTATGATAGAATGGACATGTCTCTCCTATGCCCCAAATGCTACTTGATTATATTAGAGAGCAGAGGATGATTATAAACTTCTAAAAAAAAAATTAGGAGTGACTAAATGGAAAATAGTTATAATCCATAAGAAGAGTTTTTCTTTTAAGAACAGGAATTCTAAACCTCACATATGTATTAAATATTCTTTCGATCTGTGAAGAACTATTTCTAAGCACCAAGTGGAAGATAACTGTTTCTAAAAGAATTAAAAAAATTTGAATCTCTCATAAAAATAGTACTTCGAGCATAGAGATTATAACTCATTTTATTCAACTACCTCAAGAACAAAAAAAGAGCTTATTAATATGAGTGTATATCTAAGCATGGTCACTCTGGTATATAGTGCTTAAATTTGGGAGAAGAGCAAATTCCCATTGCATATGGCTTGAACATTGAAATCATCCATTATAATTTACTTGGTCACTTGGACCAAAAATTAGATCCATATGTACCAAGAAGAAATTACCATATGAGATAATCAAATGCATCCTACATAAGTAAGGCGAAGAAAACAAAGAGGGGATACATTAACATTGCTCATCAACCAAAAATATGAGATAATCAAGTGGAGAGTACATAAGTAAAAGTAACTCAGGCACCAAAACATATGTCATAAACATCCTTGAGGCCAAGCCAAGCCAAGCCAACCATCTTTAAAATACAACTCCTTAGACTTGTTGATAACATGCACTTCAAACTCATTATGATTAGGGTCTTAAAAAATAACGTAATCAGGAATATCTTCACCAAATTCTCGAACAAAACATTCAGGTGATTTTCCTATTGGTTGTGTTACACAGCATACCATTAGTTAGAACAACAATGGGTTATTTAAAAGCAAATTAGTTAAAAGAATACCATAATCAATGCAATGAATAAGAAGAGATTCTTCAACAATGACTACTCAAAACATGTTTTAAATTAATAATCCATAGCATCAAATATAATCATATGGTAAACATTTTTCATGAAGTAAAGTGATAATGTATATCTTTGGACCAGAGGCTTCATGTCCTTGATTTCAGATCCTTTAGTTCTAGTCATAGGGCGGGAAAAAGGAGCATGACAGGATTGACAAACAACAATCAATAATTGTTAAGTGGAGGAATGAATTAACATCAGTAACTGTATGACGGACTATGTTAACTTGTTAAACTCATTCAAAAGATCATTGCTAAACTGTGTGTGCTCACAATCAAGCTATGGATCAAACAAAGCTTTCACCAAATCTCTCAAACTGACACATCCAACCAATAGATTGAAAGTAGACAAAGGATGTGGAGTAATTGCAGAGAAGAATAGTGATAGGAATCCATAGACACCATCTCAATTGGTTGCATGATAAAATCCATCCATTCGTCATTCAAGGAAGAGGAAGCAGTCATTGAGAATGGGCAAAATTAAAAGCTTCCTGTAACCATTGTTATAATTACACAAAGGTCATGGATCCAAGGCAAACAGAATATACGCTTTTCAAATAGACAACAGCAAAATTTGGATTGTACCATCATTTCCATCAATTGCATGTCAAAACCAACAAACTTGTCATACAATTGTTGAACCTTCTCTCAAATAATGAGGATAGTAAGAAACTTCCTGCATACTCCTTTGCAATAGAGATCAGCAAAAATCAAAATGCCATCATCTCCATTGGGTGCATGTCAAAATTAAGCCACTTGTCATACTAATAACATATAGCAGTCATTGTTTGCTTGTTGAACACCCTTTTTCAATAGAGATTTCCAACCAATGGAAGGATACTAATTAACATCCAGTGAGAAGTTTCCTGCCAAATAATGAGGATAGTAAGAAGCTTCCTGCAACCTTTGATATAATAATTACACAAATGGCACAGATGCAAAGCAAATAGTATATACTCTTTTGCAATAGAGATCAGCAAAATTCAGACCATGCCATCATCTCCATTGGGTGCATGTCAAAATTAAGCCACTTGTCATACCAATAACATATAGCAGTTATTGTTTGCTTGTTGAACACTCTTTTCCAATAGAGATTTCCAGCCAATGGAAGGATACTAATTAGCATCCAGTGAGAAGCTTCCTGCAACCTTTGATATAATAATTACATAAAGGGCACAGATGCAAAGCAAATAGTATATACTCCTTTGCAATAGAGATCAACAAAATTCAGACCATGCCATCATCTCCATTGGGTGCATGTCAAAATTAAGCCACTTGTCATACAAATAACATATAGCAGTCATTGTTTTCTAGTTGAACACTCTTTTCCAATAGAGATTTCTAACCAATGGAAGGATACTGATGACAGGAATTTCTACGTCATTTTTAGTATTATTATTAGTAGTAAAATGACCAAGACAGGCCCAAATATTGTAAGACCCGTAATTCCACTGTACCTTTTGGTGAATAAAATAAGTAATGGCTACGAGTTTTTTGTTGAGATCGATACGTAGTGATCGGGAGAACTACGGGGTGTGGTGATCGGGAGAGCCCACTCTAATCCTTGTAGTGATCGGGAGAGCTACGGGATTTTATTGATACTTATGGTAGGGGTGTGGTGATCGGGAGAGCCCACCCTAATCCTTGTAGTGATCGGGAGAGCTACGGGATTTTATTGATGTTGTTAGTAGGGGATGGACCTACGATACCGGAATTCATGCATGTGGCGAACCAGTGATTGGTTGTCACGCTCATTGTAGAAGTCTGCATTAGGCTTGGTGTGCATTGCTTATATGAACCCGTTGGTGGGAGATTGTCTATGTGTTTATAGAGCTTTCTCTGTTGGTATTTGTATGTTTGGTATTTGTATACTCTCTCGCACCGGTTATATATATATATACCTTTTATTTTGTGGTGACCCTTTCTTTCATTTGCGGGCTCATCCCACCCAGATGATGGGTTAGGTCGTGGTGACGACGGTGGCTGTTCCAGGCCCCAGTGAGATGTTGGAGCTTTAGCTTAGTTAGACTATGCGCCGGTGTGTTTTGTGCACCGTGCTTTTTGGGTTTAGGCATAGGATCCTAACTTGTGTTGTTGTAAGTATTTGAATACTTAGACTTGGACTGTAATTATTCAGGAATACACTTTGCTTGTCGAAGCACCTTATGGTAATGAGTTCTTTTGTATATTTGAATGCCGGCTCATTGGAAAATATTCTATGCGCACTCTGAGTGTTAGTTGAAAAGAAAAAAAAAATATTGACTTTTCTGGCCCTTGAAAAAATGGGACGAGTATGCGAATAGTGGATACCTTAAGGGTTGAGGTAAGTGTGTAGGATCTAGTAGATCGATGAGTTAGCCGCGAAGGAATGTTAGTCGCTGAGAATGGGTAAGAGAAAAGCACATGATGATGTGGCTTATGGCAATGGAGGATTTGCGGAAAGAATTGCCTCACACCTAGTTGGGAAATCATGGTTGTGCGGGTATAGTACGGATTCAAAAACACCACCTGAATGGATGTCATGACGGTGCGTGTGTTGTTTGTGGAAATAAGAAGGATAAGAAATTGTCTAATGGCAAGTTGATGGAAGTTAGTAGAGCTTTGATTCATTGTAGTGGTTACAATGAAGAGAGACGTGGTTGATGGAAATCGGTATTGAGTAAGTATAAGGGATTCGGATGTTGTCAACAAGGATGGTTGGACAATAGTAATGTGAGGAATACCCTAAGAGTCATTTTGAAGGTAGGTACCTCGACGAGAGCGGTGATGTCGAAGCAATTAAGAATGATCAGAGTGACCAACTCTTTTGAGTAAAAGAGGATTTAATTGCAAGAGGAAAGGAACTCAAGAGAGAGTTCAGAATTAGAATGGAAATACGATGTGAAGAGGATGTGCGCCGACGATGGTGGTCGACGAGGATAAGCGTTTTGTTTAAGGCACACGAGATTTATCTAAGTGTCGTTTGGAAGTAAATGAACGCATAAGAAGCCGATTCTGGGAAATTTGGGATTTGGATAAAAGGAGTCCAAGAGAAGTAGATGGTATAGTTGGCAAGCGTCAAGACTATGAGGAATGTAATCACCAACTGGAGGTTGGGATTGTTTTATGTAAGTCGTGTTTGGAATGAGATTCATATGTGAGTAGACGGTTCGGCGTATTCACTGAGTTGCGGACTTATGGATATTGGTAGAGCGGAAAATTCTTCCTGAGAGAAGATAACTTGCTCGGAATGTAATGGTTTGGGTGGTACTTGCCGTAGTGGCACGGTACTAATAGTGGATGATACTCCACGGGTGCTTCAAGAAAGGAAGCATGATGGCTTAAGCTACGTGTCTTGAGCGTTGTGTCTTGCGTTTTCGACGTGTATTCGTAAGAGATTGAGGGAAACGTGTGGGACCATTGTGCCTCGGAGGACCTTGAGCACAAGTGGAATGAAGTATCACTTAAGTGGGGTAAAGATGGTCTAAACCACCATCAGGATTGTCGACTGTCTATTGACAAATTGAGGGACTGGCCGTCCTTAATTTATTGTTGATGGTAGACGGGAATCGTGTTGATTGGAATTGACTAGTTTTTGCTAGCTTTAGTGATGCGCAGAAAGTTTCGGTGCTTCTTTTTGGAGGGTAGCCAGTAACTGCTTCGCGTGAACCTAGGGAAATTGGCTATGTCGCGGAGGCGAAAGAGGTGACTTTGGAAATTTTTGTTTGTGGGCACGAGGATCTTTGGGAACTAGAGGTTGTGAACCTCTGTTGGGAGGTTAATTTTTGAGTGGTGAACCCGTTGAGAGTTGTAGTTGGTGCACGGTTGTGCCAGTGTGTTGGTGAGAGTATCTGTGTGACTTCACCCGGTGTTAGCATCTTTGTGGCTACACCTAATCCTGAGGGATTTTGTTGTGTTGGTGATGGTAATAATTAGTTGAGTTGTGACTCTTACCTTTAGTTTCGAGGACGAAACTTCTTTTTGGAGGGTAGTAATGTAAGACCCGTAATTCCACTGTACCTTTTGGTGAATAAAATAAGTAATGGCTACGAGTTTTTTGTTGAGATCGATACGTAGTGATCGGGAGAACTACGGGGTGTGGTGATCGGGAGAGCCCACTCTAATCCTTGTAGTGATCGGGAGAGCTACGGGATTTTATTGATACTTATGGTAGGGGTGTGGTGATCGGGAGAGCCCACCCTAATCCTTGTAGTGATCGGGAGAGCTACGGGATTTTATTGATGTTGTTAGTAGGGGATGGACCTACGATACCGGAATTCATGCATGTGGCGAACCAGTGATTGGTTGTCACGCTCATTGTAGAAGTCTGCATTAGGCTTGGTGTGCATTGCTTATATGAACCCGTTGGTGGGAGATTGTCTATGTGTTTATAGAGCTTTCTCTGTTGGTATTTGTATGTTTGGTATTTGTATACTCTCTCGCACCGGTTATATATATATACCTTTTATTTTGTGGTGACCCTTTCTTTCATTTGCGGGCTCATCCCACCCAGATGATGGGTTAGGTCGTGGTGACGACGGTGGCTGTTCCAGGCCCCAGTGAGATGTTGGAGCTTTAGCTTAGTTAGACTATGCGCCGGTGTGTTTTGTGCACCGTGCTTTTTGGGTTTAGGCATAGGATCCTAACTTGTGTTGTTGTAAGTATTTGAATACTTAGACTTGGACTGTAATTATTCAGGAATACACTTTGCTTGTCGAAGCACCTTATGGTAATGAGTTCTTTTGTATATTTGAATGCCGGCTCATTGGAAAATATTCTATGCGCACTCTGAGTGTTAGTTGAAAAGAAAAAAAAAATATTGACTTTTCTGGCCCTTGAAAAAATGGGCTGTTACAAATATGAAGGAAAACCTACAAAAGCAAGAAAAAACATCAAGACAGAGTCCAAGATGCAAAAAGACAAGAAAAAGCCCAAAAAGTGAAGAAATACAGCATTCCATCGCAGCACGATGTGTGCTATCGTGCCACGATGAAAGCTCCTTGCACGCCAAGCAATCAGAAGAAATAAATCTTGAGAAAATCTTCCATCGCAGTACGATGCCATACAACGCAGTACGATGATGTTACTTGGCGCCCAAGCTGATGAAATACACAGGATCAGTTATAATTTTGAACTGAATCTTCACATCGCAGTACGATGGCCTTATCGTGTTGCGATGCCTTGCTGAGGCCCATTACGAAAACTATAAATAGAGCCTCCCATTCATTGTTTTATTCATTCAGAAATAGTAGAACACTCTCTACTATAAGGAGAGGTTCAGAAGAGCTCTATTGGGCATAGTTTTCTCCCCTTACGGGAAAACTAACTCAGCAAGGAGTGATTTCATTAGGCTTTTGTATTTAGGTTATAATTTCTTGTAATTTAAATATGTAGTCTTTATAATTTATGCCTTAGGTTGTGGTGGAGAAGATGAACTCCCCTATGAATATTTGGAGTCTGTGATTGAGTCTAAGTTATAATAAATGATATTTAGTAATCATGTTTGTTATTTACTTTCGTGCACTTTAATAACGTATTCTCGTAATCTGGCCGGATAAGCGGGAGCGCCCATAGAATTGATATCAGGTTTTGACTTGTTATTAGTCCGGAACTCGTAGTAAATAATGCTAGGTGTATAGTGACGGTAACATCCTGAACTAGTCGTGAATTGAGCGGTTAGAGGAGGAATCATGCACTAGGTGTGATCTGAGCACTTAGAAGATGAAGAGCCCGATACTAGGACCTAGAGGTTAATTGGTGAAGGTTATAATGCATGTTTATAAACAACTCACTTAGTAATTAAGGTATGTGACACATCGAGGTTAGGCTCTCGTAGGTGCCTTAGTTGTTAATGTAGGGAAACTTTAATAGACATAGTGTAATAGTAAGGTATTACTACAACAAGGATAATTCACCGCCGAACATAATCTAAGTAACTATGTTATACACCGGTCATGCCAAATATGAAGAAGGGAGGGAGTCCAACCACCATACCTAGCCTCCATATTTCTTGAATCTATTATTTATACATTCTGTAATTTATATTTCTGCAAAGCATTACGCTATTTTTATAAAAACCTTTTCAAAAACCAAAGCGAATGCAAACTATCACAAACTTAAATAACGCTAGTAAAGCTGCGGCATGATGGGATACGAACTCATTCTAGACACCTAGAGTGTGAATTATTACTCGACGACAGACTAGTGCACTTGCCAGACCGTAGTCAAGTTTTTGGCGCCGTTGCCGGGGATTGTGTTTACAAAGCCTTACTAAGATTTATTTAAGTTTGCCAAAAAAAAATTCAAAAATACAAAAAAATTAAAAAAATCAAAAAATCTTGTTGATGATTGTGGATTTTGATCCGTGAAAGTTCTGGCTTAGGATAAGTCTTGGTATTTAAGCGATCCGTTGTGATCCACCTCACTTACCTGGGAATTTTCATAGTGACAAAGGCACATGAGACAAACCAAAAATAGTTTCACATTTACTTTTCCAGTGCTACTGAAGGTATTCATTTGTTGTGCTTGATAACAGGTATTCTGGAGTTAAAGTACGACCCTGAACCCGAAAGAACGCTGTGGAAAAGAAGGCAAGCACAAGGGCTTGCAACATCCAGTAGTCTCAAAACAAAAGAAAAAGCCTACCACCAAGCCATGGAAGACGAACCAAACAGAAGGGATTACTGCGGGAAGGTCAGCATTAAGCAAGAACCAGACTGGACACTACCTCACGACAACCACGGTTCTGAAGGAATATTTTGGGACGACCTGGCAGATATAGAAGTTGAATCTCAAGGGGACAATTTCTCTGATGTCTCAAAACCATCCAGGGAAGACAGTTGGAAGCCCATGATACCTTTAGACACCCGGTGGACAGAACATGCAAAATGGATGAAGAAATGGATGCAAGTGGCACCAACATCCGGGAACTATGCGAAAAGACCATTCTCAGCGAGAAGGACACGGAAGATCGAATACCAGAAACATGTGATCCGTGAATGGCTGATCGGTTCCCGCCGCATTTTCGAAGAAGACTACACTAAAGACAAAGAAGTGGAAGATCTAATCAAGAAAATGGAGGACGAAGGTAATGAAAAATGCATGGCACTTAAAGAGAAGAAGCGCAAAAGAGAGACTGAATGCGAGTTCCAAGAAAGAGTAGCAAAAAGATCACAATTGCCACCCAAGAAGGAAGATCCTGGAAGCGTCACCATCATCTGTCAGATTGGGAAAGCAGGAGTCAATGCACTTTGTTATGTAGGCTCAAGTGTGAACGTAATACCATTATCTTTGGCGGATAAGTTCAAGCTCGCATTACCCAGTGCAGGGACAGCTCGAGAACTCGTACTAGCTAATCAGTCATCCATCCACTCAGTAGGCACAGTCAGAAACGTCTTGGTGAAAGTCAAAAACCTAGAATTTCTAGTAGACTTCATGATCCTAGACATTGGAGAAGATGAAGAATATCCTATAATTCTTGGAAGACCATTCCTAGCCACCTGCAAGGCCCTCATTGACATGAACCTTGGAGAAATAACACTAAGGAGTGGAGGTAAGTCAACAACCGTAAAAACTTTCAATGCAGGAAAGGAGAAGTGCTATATGCTCGAGTGGAAAGACAGGAAAGCTACACCACCGACTCCAACTCAAGAAGTACTGGTGAAGATAGAAATAGAGGAGTTGGAGAATGAAATGGCGCAGCTAGAGATAGAGACAGCTCAGGAAGAGGAGGTACCTGAGGAACTCACTGATAAAATGAAGAGGCTAACTATTGAAGTGGACGTCCGAGCAACATGGGTTAAAGCATGGGGCAGATACCGAAAAGTGGCCAAAAGATCTAAGTTTGGGGTTAATACACCACCTCTGAAGATGCCTGCTGCTGAAGAAAGAAAGAATAACATGGTCAAAGCTGAGAAAGAACAAAAGAAGGAACATCCACCGAGAGGCAAAGGGAAATCCATTATAAAAACAGTACCAACAGATGATGATGGACGACTCTGCTATGCCACCTTCAGAGAAAGACAGAACCCAGAGAAGTATGAAAGAAGCAACAAGAAGGAGGGAGGAGCTAAGGCGAAAGCTCCTACAGATGAGAGAGACATGCGAATCTATCCTCTGTAATGGAGGAAATGCCTCAAGCTAATGAGAGGCTAAACAAGCGCTGCTTGGGAGGCAACCAAAGGATGAGTATTTTAATTTCAGTATTTTGAATTCAGTATTTTCAATTTCAGCATTTTCATTTCAGTTTTTCAATTCAATAAAATATGACTAGAATTCTGCATGTCATTTTCATCTGTAAGCAGCCCTTATTCAAACTTACAAAAAATTAAATAACTGTTTGCTGTTTATTATCTAGTGCATGATACACTGTTATAGGTAAGATTGCGGCGAAGTAAGTTATAAATTCTGATGAGCCGAATTTCACGCCTTCATAAAGAAACCAAAGGTGATTGCTCTGAAATGCGAAGTTCGGGAGACAGAGAGACGAGTGATGAAGCTGGTGTCTGTGGGACAAGTGTTCAACTTTCAGATACCTAAGCCATGTGAGGATTTGAGCCAAATATTTCCAAACGGTATTACCACTTTCTTTCGAATTACTATGAGAGTACCGTGCACTTGTTTATTTTCAAGAACTTGCTCTAATTCTCTGCTGACTAGTTGATTTGATATTATATGCATTGAGGCAATTGTTTGTTATAACCCAGAGCCTTTTCAAGCCACCCTTTATATATTATTATCCTTTGCTAGCCAAATTTGAGCCGTAATTATTATTATTATCCCTTTTGTTTCGGTGACAAACAACGATATAAGCCTATAGACCAAAAAAACAATGATTTACCCTCTTTAGAGTTAGGTAATAGTTCTCAAAGTCTTGGCAACAAACTAAGTTTGGGGTGGGTATACGGTGAACTATCACTACAAAAAAAGAAAAATAAAGAAAAATAAATGAAAAAGA
Organism: Trifolium repens; assembly: GCA_030408175.1. Lineage (NCBI taxonomy): Eukaryota > Viridiplantae > Streptophyta > Magnoliopsida > Fabales > Fabaceae > Trifolium > Trifolium repens. The sequence continues at coordinate 29,159,600 of CP125845.1, read as the reverse complement.
GACGGGAAAAACATCAAAAAAGATCCCTAAAAAAATAGTCTCTTCAAAAAAATGAATGAAAAAGAAAAAAGGAAAAAAGAGCCAAAGGGCAAAAGAAAGAGCCAAAGGGCAAAAATAGTGATAGAAAAGAACCATACAAAGACACATCCGTTTCTTATTTTCCGATACCAACACAAAAAGGCACCCTAAGGAACAAAGGTTGCGTACACAAAAAGGAACAACAAAGTAGAACTTAACTCCAATGTTTAGCCTTCTCTATTCCCAAAAATGTCTTACCTTGACCTAAGCCACGTTATAACCCTGAAAAGACCTCCAATAATGCATGTATATTAAATTTTGACTGGTTGCTTAGAATTCTTGCAAGCCTATGGTAAAATGGCAGGTTGTACGATGATTGAGAGATAACCCTTTCAATTATGAGCGAAAAATACAAATGTGAGAGAGGGAAAAAGTTGAACATAGACTCTTGCAGACATTTGTCCGATTTGCTACCATTGACGTCTCCTGAGCCTAGCAGGACTGAGCATGATCGCTGCGGTAAGAAATCACCGGTACCATTGCTAAAATATTAAGCAAGGTTGTGAAATTCCTATCATCTTATTTATCTCTTATTTCTCTAACGATCTAGTCTGACAGCATGTTACTTGAGGACAAGCAACAGTTTAAGTTTGAGGTTGTGATGACAGGAATTTCTACGTCATTTTTAGTATTATTATTAGTAGTAAAATGACCAAGACAGGCCCAAATACGAAGGAAAACCTACAAAAGCAAGAAAAAGCATCAAGACAGAGTCCAAGATGCAAAAAGACAAGAAAAAGCCCAAAAAGTGAAGAAATACAGCATTCCATCGCAGCACGATGTGTGCTATCATGCCACGATGAAAGCTCCTTGCACACCAAGCAATCAGAAGAAATAAATCTTGAGAAAATCTTCCATCGCAGTACGATGCCATACAACGCAGTACGATGATGTTACTTGGCGCCCAAGCTGATGAAATGCACAGGATCAGTTATAATTTTGAACTGAATCTTCACATTGCAGTACGATGGCCTTATCGTGCTGCGATGCCTTGCTGAGGCCCATTACGAAAACTATAAATAGAGCCTCCCATTCATTGTTTTATTCATTCAGAAATAGTAGAACACTCTCTACTATAAGGAGAGGTTCAGAAGAGCTCTATTGGGCATAGTTTTCTCCCCTTACGGGAAAACTAACTCAGCAAGGTATGATTTCTTTAGGCTTTTGTATTTAGGTTATAATTTCTTGTAATTTAAATATGTAGTCTTTATAATTTATGCCTTAGGTTGTGGTGGAGAAGATGAACTCCCCTATGAATATTTGGAGTCTGTGATTGAGTCTAAGTTATAATAAATGATATTTAGTAATCATGTTTGTTATTTACTTTCGTGCACTTTAATAACGTATTCTCGTAATCTGGCCGGATAAGCGGGAGCGCCCATAAAATTGATATCAGGTTTTGACTTGTTATTAGTCCGGAACTCGTAGTAAATAATGCTAGGTGTATAGAGACGGTAACATCCTGAACTAGTCGTGAATTGAGCGGTTAGAGGAGGAATCATGCACTAGGTGTGATCTGAGCACTTAGAAGATGAACAGCCCGATACTAGGACCTAGAGGTTAATTGGTGAAGGTTATAATGCATGTTTATAAACAACTCACTTAGTAATTAAGGTATGTGACACATCGAGGTTAGGCTCTCGTAGGTGCCTTAGTTGTTAATGTAGGGAAACTTTAATAGACACAGTGTAATAGTAAGGTATTACTATAACAAGGATAATTCACCACCGAACATAATCTAAGTAACTATGTTATACACCGGTCATGCCAAATATGAAGAAGGGAGGGAGTCCAAACACCATACCTAGCCTCCATATTTCTTGAATCTATTATTTATACATTCTGCAATTTATATTTCTGCAAAGCATTACGCTTTTTTTATAAAAACCTTTTCAAAAACCAAAGCGAATGCAAACTATCACAAACTTAAATAACGTTAGAAAAGCTGCGGCACGATCCCTGTGGATACGAACTCATTCTAGACACCTAGAGTGTGAATTATTACTCGACGACAGACTGGTGCACTTGCCAGACCGTAGTCAGATACTAATTAGCATCCAGTGAGAAGCTTCCTGTCAAATAATGAGGATAGTAAGAAGTTTCCTGCAACCTTTGATATAATAATTACACAAAGGGCACAAATGCAAAGCAAATAGTATATACTCCTTTGCAATTGAAATCAGCGAAATTCAGACAATGCCATCATCTCCATTGGGTGCATGTCAAAATTAAGCCACTTGTCATACGAATAACATGTAGCAGTCATTGTTTGCTTGTTGAACACTCTTTTCCGATAGAGATTTCCAACCAATAGAAGGATACTAATTAGCATCCAGTGAGAAGCTTCCTGTCAAATAATGAGGATAGTATCAACAAAATTCACCATGCCATCATCTCCATCGGGTGCATGTCAAAATTAAGCCACTTGTCATACTAATAACATATAGTAGTCATTGTTTGCTTGTTGAACACTCTTTTCCAATAGAGATTTCCAACCAATGGAAGGATACTAATCAGCTTCCAGTGACATCATCTTCATTGGATGCATGTTGAAATTCATCCAATTGGCATGCAACAACTTACAGTATGGATAGCTTACTTGCTAAATCTTTTATCACAGTTGTGACAATACAACTCAAAGAATAATCACAATGAGAAGCTTCCTGCAATCATACACATAATTACAAAAAGACACAAATGTAAGGCAAATAGAATGTATTATTCTGCAGTGTAAAATAATTATGTAGGAGAATCGTGATCAGGATCCATTGTCATAATATCTATTGGGTGCATGCTGATGTTCATCCACTTGTCATGCAAATAACACGCAGCAGAGAGAGTTTGCTTGTGAAAATGGACCACGCATCAAATTTTATAGTGGAGCATTCAAAGACCCGTGACATGTATAAAATTTAAAATAAAAACAAAGAAATCATGTATGCATTTTATATGAAATCATGATACATTGATAGAAATCATTTAACAAAGTAACTGGTAGTAAAAAAGAAGCAGCTTTCAGCAGCCTACAGTGTTGCCTATTGTCTCTGCTTGCAGCCATCAGCAGCCTGCAGTGCTGCCTGGCCCTGGTGAGGTCTCTGCTTGCAGCAGTCAGCAGCCTGCAGTGTTGCCTGTTTTGTGTCCTGGTGAGGTCCCTGCTTGCAGCAGTCAGCAGCCTGCTGTGTTGCCTGTTTTGTACCCTGGTGAGGTCCCTGTTGCCTTCTGTGTGCAGTCCTCAGCAGCAGCCTGCAGTGTTGCCTGCCTTGAGCCCTGCGTGCAGTCCTCAGTGGCAGCCTACCTTGCTGCATAAGGAGGTACCTGTTTTGTGTCCTGCTACTATTTTCAAAGCTCAAGATCAACATTTAGAAAAAGAATTAAATGAGAGAGTGGGATTTGTTATACATCAGTCCATGAGTGATTCTGATTCTAGTGAATCCTTTGTTGAGGCTACCCAAAATCAACCCAACAATGCTAGTTCACATAAAGTCTTTCAAATGTTGGCTCGAATTATCTTCACGAACAGAACATTTGGTGGATTAGATCATAGAGCATGTCTCATAATTGGTTCCACTGCAACATATATTATAAATTATAAGGAGATATAGAGCTTCGATTAGTTTTAATGAGTACAATGATTGCTTGAGGGTGAGTCTATTGAATTCAAGAGGAAATGGATTAGAGACTCTTGCAAAATAAAATGATTTATTGCAAATTATAAAACAACAGTGAGAAACCTCTATAAAACAAAAGATATCAAATTCAAGTTATATTTAACACAATGCTAAGTAACATCATCAAGCAATTAGTTTAACAAAAAATGATTAAAAATTCAAGTTATATGTCCTGTCCTAGAGTTAGAGAAGCCTTATGTCAATTGTTCAATCACTCAATATAGTCCAAAGGCACAAAAACCAATTGTTCAATCACTCAATAAAACCCTCATATTTGATTAATTAATAGTTAGATGCAAAGTAATGGATGGAATAGATGGAGTATTCATATAGAGTATTAAACAAACCTTCCATCGTATCCAACCAATACATTCAAAGTAGACAAAGATTGTGGAGTAATTGTGGAGAAGGACAGTGATGAGAATCCATTGCTATCATCTCCATTGGTTGCATGTTGAAATACATCCACTTGTCATTCAAAGAAAATGAAACAGTCATAGTTTGCTTGTTCAACCTTCCCTCATAGCAGTGACGTAACAACTCAGGGATTGAGGATAATAAGAAGCTTCCTGCAGCCATTAATATAATCACATTAAGGACATGAATGCAAGGCAAACAAAATACACTCTTTACCAATAGAGAGCAGCATATATAATTCAGAGTGCATCATCATCTCAATTGGTCGCATGTTAAAATCCATCCACTTGTCATACAAAGAACACAAAGCAGTCATAGTTTGCTTGTTGAACCCTCACTCAAAGTAGTGACACAACAACTCAAAGAATGAGCATAATAAGAAGCTACCTTATCTGATTGCAATGACACAACAACTCAAAGAATGAGCATAATAAGAAGCTTCCTGCAACCACTGATGTAATCACACGAAGGACATGGATAGAAAGTAAACAGAATATACTATTCTCCAATAAAGAGCAGCAAATTTCAGAATGTACCATCATCTCCATTGGTCACATGTTAAAATCCATCCACTTATCATATAAATAACACAAAGCAGTCATAGTTTGCTTGCTGTAACTTCTCCCAGAGCAGTGACACAACAACTCAAATAATGTGGATAGTAAGAAGCTTCCTGCAACCTTTGATATAATAATTACACAAAGGGCACAAATGCAAGGCAAATAGAATATACTCCTTTGCAATAGAGATCAGCAAAATTCAGACCATGCCATCATCTCCATTGGGTGCATGTCAAAATTAAGCCACTTGTCATACCAATAACATATAACAGTCATTGTTTGCTTGTTGAACACTCTTTTCCAATAGAGATTTCCAGCCAATGGAAGGATACTAATCAGCATCCAGTGACATCAGCTTCATTGGATGCATGATGGGATTCATCCAATTGGCATGCAAACAACTTACAGCAGGTACATGCTGATGTTCATCCACTTGTCATGCAAAGACCACGCAGAAGTGAGAGTTTGCTTGTGAAAATGGACGTGACAGTATAACTCAATCAATGGGCATAATAGGAAGTTTCCTGCAACCACTGATACAAACATACAAAAAACACAGATGCAAGGTAAAACAATGATGAGTATCATTCAAGTCTGACATAGGGCAGTTCAGTGTATTCAACAGTGCAGGTCCACTCCATTCCTTTCTCATCAATCAGCTTTACATATCCTCCATTTGTAGAGAATATCTTGCTAGCATAATTCCCATAGATCATAGTCTTGCATGTAAAAAAAACACACATATCAGAACAGAGATTAATAAAAGAAAAAGAGTAAGAACATTAGTGGATGAATCAAAATAATATACCAAGGATTTTGAGCTAATATGAGAGTCAGATAAAATCACAATGAAACAATGCGCAAAATTTTCACTGTCATGACAATAGGGCATAAACACGCTACCACCCCAGCCAAGGTTTTGATTAGCACCAAATAAAGATCGGGAGAGCTTCAAACACATATGAGGATACAATTGTTTAACAATTAAGTCCCTATAATACCTATCCTTCAAAACTAATACAAATAACTGAGGCCTAATATAGGTTAGAAATGCCCACCCACCCACCCTTACCCTCGGCGTCTACGTAACATGTATGGATATTGGACCATCCATGCGTAAAATAAATGCCATCATCCCCGCATCTCGGCAATGACCTCAAATTCATTTGCATAACGATCCACCAATTTGTTGTACTTATATAACTCAAAACCAAACTCTTAAGTCTTTTGATTATGATCTGCAAGAATATAAAATATTGAAAGATACATAGTTAGAAATCTATTTGATATATATGAGGTAAAGTAGATGATATGATATGAAGTAAAGTAGATGAAGAGTAATTGATGGTTGTTGTCAATTATGGCTATTGTTTGAAGTAAGGGGTTTAAATTGATAGGGAAGATTTAATCACAAAGAATTTATTGAATACATAGTGAGAAATACCAAGAGAGGTTGAGATAAAAGAAACATAAAACATCTCATCGGTCTTATTTTTAAAATCAGTATTGTCAACAATTGATCATAAGCATGGAGGACTATTGCAGTAACGTGAAATAGTGATTTTAAAACTTTTATTAGCGATAAAAAATAGTCATCTGCCCGTGAATTAAAATTTTATTAGTAATAACTTATAATAATTATTTTAAATTTTTTACCAGAGATAAAAAATGTCATCTCTCAGTGAATTAAAATTTTGTATCAATAATAGTTTGTAATAGTGATTTTAAATCTTTTATCAGCAATAAAGTTGTCATCTCCCCGTGAATTTTTAAAAAAATTTAGTAATAATTTTATTAGAGAAAAATATTATCAACTCCCCGTGAATTATAATTTTTTTTCAATAATAATTTGTAATAGTGTACATTAAAGTTCCTGGCTAGGTAGAACCCCTGCTTTTTAAGTTTAGTGTATATTAAAGCATGACTATAAACTAACATTAAATTAGCATCGACTATTCTTGAGTTGCATGTGCTCGCTAACTAAAAAAAAATTAGAATATGCACTCTCATATTTAGGTATGCATCTCAAATAATCATTATAAATTAATTGTGAGGGGAAAACAAAACTATATGCACATTTATATTATATGAGATGAATTGAATATATACATAAATCCAAGCCTTTGTTTAAACTAATTTCCACGCCACATAGAGAAGGATGCATAACATAACAACTATTACTTGCTCCATACTATTACTTGCTCCATGGATGGTCCTAGTCCAAGATTTCTAACACTTTAATAATAGAGTTACATGACTTAGAGACCCTTGCATACCACTACTTGCTCTAAACATGATCATAAGCCAATACCTGCTCCAATAGAGTTACATTACTTGCTTCTTGGATATTTTAGAAATTCAATTTATTATATCACTACTTGCTCATATTTCTAATACCATTGGTTCTATCTTAGACAAAGTTAAATTTGTATGAAAAAATAAATTATCGGTGGAACGCCATATGTATGTCAATCATGGATGTTGCTTGAAATTAATAGTATGATATAAGATAATTATAAATAAGTAATCCAAATATCTTTATATAATAAAACGAGAGTAATTAGAGGCACCCTAAACCCTAACCCTAATATGAACGGTCTAGATTTTGACACGTGAAAAAAAAATTATATCAACGGCTACGGTGAAAACTTAAATACTATGTTGCCACATCAATTAATGAATGTGACACATCATGTGTTTAAAAACACAATTCATATGTGTCGATATATGATTGGATGTGTATATAAAAACTAATTTTTAGGAACAATATTATTTAATAATAATATTTAATACACATAGAAGGAAAAAAAAAAAACCACGCATCATCATAAATTAGCGTATATCATCATGACATAAAATAAATAAAACCAGGCATCTTTTAGTGTATATCATTTTTTTTTATAAGATTTAGTGTATATCCTTTTAGTGTATATTTAAATATTAATAATAGTAATATTTAGGTTCGGTTTTTTTTTTCTATTATATTTTTTATATATAGTATTTGCCATTGATTTGTTTTTTCTTTAGATTAAACAATTTTTTTTCTTTACAAATAGGCTCAACGTATAAATATACTTAAAAATCGCACTAGATAGACTTTAACAATCGATACTAATCTGTACAATGGATCTGGATAACTATGTATAAATATATATGATCTTGAATTTTGTACTCTTGATTATGGAAGGACTTTATTTACCCCATTTCTACCGTTATCTTTTCTAATTTATTTTTCAAATGGTGAGTGTATATTTAAACTTTAATTTGTATATGATTGTAGAAACATGGCTTTGTTTTTAGAGTTACAATTTTGAATTTTTAAAAGAGTAATTGACAGTGTTGTATAATTTTAGGTTTCTATTGTAGTTTTTGCAGGTCTCTTCTTAACTTTATTGGTTTTTTTTGTTTTTTGTAATTCTTAGCTGTTACAATAAATTAGTTTTAAAGAATTGGAATTTGAATGGATTTTCTTTGTATTGTTCCTTTTTTTATTTTGCATATTTTATTTGTTTCTCTTTTTATTCTCTCTTTTGTTGTTTCCAATTATGATTTTTTTTCTTTCTTTTTTAATTTTTTTTCTTCTTTTGAATAGGAAGAATAAATCAGGAATACTTACTTTAACATGTATTGAATAACACAAGGGACCAACTCAAAAAACATCAAGACTATTTTAACATGCATAACAACTCTATTTTAGAATTTACTGTTGAAGAGAGAATTATTGGTAAGTAATTCTTTGATTGTGTTAAATGAGATAGACATTAATAAAACAGAGAATTATTGGTAAGTAATTCTTTAATTGTGTTAAATGAGATATGTAACAACCCGTTTTTCAAGGCCAGAAAAGACACTATATATATATTTTTTTTTTACACAATCAGAGTTACGCATAAAAGATTTTAAATGAGCCGGCATTCAAATATACAAAAGAACTCATTACCAAAGGTGCTTCGACAAGCAAAGTGTATCCCTGAATAATTACAGTCCAAGTCTAAGTAATCAAAACAAGTTAGAAAACTCTATGCTAACCCAAAAGCACGGTGCACAAAACACACCGGCGCATAGTCTAACTACTCCAAGCTTCAACACAAGCTCACTATGGCCTAGAGCTGCCAACACCATCCTCTCGACCTACATCGTCATCTGGGGTGGGATAAGCCTGCAAATGAAAGAAAGGGTCACCACAAAATAAAAGTATATATATATATATAACCGGTGCGAAAGATTGTACACATAACAAATATTTCCACAAACACAAGAGAAAGCTCTTAATCTCAAGGGTAATTCCCACCAACGGGCTTATATAAATAAATCACCAAGCCTAATGCAGACTTCTACAATGGGTGTGACAACCGATCTCTGGTTAGCCACATGCATGATTTAATTCCGGAATTCAACCTCTCTATAGAAGGCGTAGGTCTCTGGTGGGATAACACCTCCTACTATTGGTGGGATAACACCAGGTAGAGTCACACAAGACAATACCAAAACAATCACGGTGGGATAACACCGGGTGAGTCACACAAGACAACCACCAACTCAATAAAATCCAGTAGGATTTGGCGAAGTCGCACAGACAATCGCCCGGTACGAAGGCAAGTCACACAAGACATACACCTAGGCACGCAACTATGAAATGCATGGCATATATTCTCTTCGGCATATACGGGATAGTCACACAAGACAAAATCCTCGCGTAGTCCTATCTGACGCACGCATTCATATATGCTCATGCAAACAATCACATAGCCTAAAGCCTATGTACAAAGCATCTCAACATACATACATTTTCTCAATCATATGTAATTTGCACACATTTTTATAAACACGTTGTAACAGCCCGGCGACCAGCCACACAGATGCTGAAGCCCCGCTGCTCGTTACCAGCTTAATCACTACCCCCCTTGTAGTGTTTTTGCCTCCGTAGTGATTCGAACCATGCACCCTGGGGATAAATACATGTTCAATGCAATCACTACTACCAACTGAGCTACTAGCTCAATTGGTAGTAGTGATTGCATTGAACATGTATTTATCCCCAGGGTGCATGGTTCGAATCACTATGGAGGCAAAAACACTACAAGGGGGGTAGTGATTAAGCTGGTAACGAGCAGCGGGGCTTCAGCATCTGTGTGGCTGGTCGCCGGGCTGTTACATTAATTCTCATCAACGAGAATACATAAGTACAAACATGCCAAAGCACACAGCACTTGCATACACAGCAAAACAAAGCATGTCGTAACCATTTCGAAAGACGGAAATAAAGTGGAGCCCTTACCTCGGCAAGCTTCCGTTTACTAAAACTCGTCCAAACAACACAACGCGCTTCCTAAAACAAGCAGCGTACCATCAATACATTGTTTCCAAACCCAATGTAATGAAACTACATCAAAAACCCCAAAAACTTAAAGGTTTCTAAGGAAAATTCACTCTTTCGGATACCATACCAAAATCTATCGTATTGATCAACCCCCATGTGTTATTTGTACTATTTTTAGGACCCAAAACAATAGGCCAAAGTCTTAAATAATTTGAAATGCAAAATGGCCGTTTTCTTGCGTTATAAGCTACGTACTTTCCGAGTACCCGAAAAACCCGTTTCCAATCCCAACCACTTCCATAAATTAATAAAAAGGGATTAGAAGTTAAAAACCAAGTTTTAGAAATCAGAATCCAAAATCTCAACTCCCAGAGCTCGCCCTGGCGAGTTGGTGGCGAGTGAAGGCAGTGAGGACAGGTCTAGCTCGCCCTGGAGCTCGCCCTGGCATGTTGTCATGACCTGTGACACTCGCCCTGGCGAGTAATCACTCGCCCAGCGAGTTGCACCTGTCATGACAGCAAAAGACAGCAACTCACACCACCTTTTTCCACCCAAGCCTAGTTTGATTCTATTAGTTCCCAACACTTTTTCAAGGCGCAAAAGCAAACTATTTTCATAAGCAAGCAATTCATTTCCGAAAGCTCGTTGGTTGCTTCGAGTGCAAGTTATTTGATTTTCATTTCCAAAATCAAAACCAAATCCAAGCACAAGTTTTATTACGGGCCTCAACCGTCCGGTAATCATTTTCAAACATGTTTTCAAGGTAAAAAGTAACACCACATGTCACAAGAGTTTTAAACCACTTTGACCCCAAAAACACTACTCCAAACACTTAGGAATATTTTCATAAACCACAAAATATTTTTCATCGGATTTTCTAAAACAAAACCATACAACGCATTTCCCTTTTGCCCAAAGGTTCAAAGACAACTTTTCTTTTCAAAACCTTACAACATAACCACATGTTATTGATCAATACATAACCAACTCAAAACCCTAACTTTTCTCATGAGATTTTCACCAACTCATGGAAAATAAAAACAACAAAGCCTAGCATGCTTACTAAACTCTCATGAACAACTTTCATGAAACAAGAACTAGCAAGAACAACCTTTCTCACCAAACCCTCTTAAGAACATAAACCCAAAAACCTCACAACTCTAAAAATCTACCAACCTAGGAGATGAGAAGAGAGGGTTACCTTAAGAAAGTGATTCTCTACAATTTTCCTCAAAGCTTCCAAGCTTGAAATGGAGTGAAATGGTGAAGAAAGGAAAATTTGTGAAGGTTAAGGTTAAGAAATGGAGTTCCACGTGAAAGAGAGAAAGAATGGAGATGTTTTGTGATGTTTCTAAGTCCACAAGTCATAAACCTCCTTACTATAACAAAGCTCTTGATAGCCAAACCACCATTGAATCAAAGTCAAAAGTCCAAGCTTAAACCCTAGCCATTGGATCACTTTACTTTATGAGAAAGTCACAAGATTTAATCAACTCATCCATAACAAATCTCGTACTCAGCTCTCGTGCGACGCGACGAACGTAAACCACAAAAACATAAAACCTACGGAAAGAACGTCTAACGTTTAACATTTCCAAAACTTATCGCCGAATCTTTTTCCGCGACTGTAATTTTCTTCCATACCTTAGAAAATTATTCTCAGAATATATCTTAACTCGTGCAGATATATAAAACTCCCATCCGAAACCTCACTCAAAACAGACGCAGTAAGATTTTCCATCCGCGGGTAAAATCCTACTCGTTTTTCCAAAAACAAGAATAATCCAAAACTCGTTATTCTAAAACCACAGAAATCTCCTCATACTTAAAAGAGGATCACGACCCGAAAGTCTGTGCCTTTCCAGCGCACGAGCACAAAACAGGCTCCGTTTCAGCAAAAATCCCATTAATGCGACGATACTCACAAAACCGCTTCACCAAAAACCCTAAACTCGTAGCCGACACTAGAGTTCCTTAGAAAAACTGTACAGTGGAATCTTGGGTCTTACATTACTACCCTCCAAAAAGAAGTTTCGTCCTCGAAACTAAAGTTAAGAGTAACAACTCAACTAGTTATTACCATCACCAACACAACAAAATCCCTCAGGATTAGGTGCAGCCACACAGATGCTAACACCGGGTGAAGTCACACAGATACTCTCACCAACACACTGGCACACCCGTGCACCAACCGCGACTCTATCAGAGTTACGCATAAAAGATTTTAAATGAGCCGGCATTCAAATATACAAAAGAACTCATTACCAAAGGTGCTTCGACAAGCAAAGTGTATCCCTGAATAATTACAGTCCAAGTCTAAGTAATCAAAATAAGTTAGAAAACTCTATGCTAACCCAAAAGCACGGTGCACAAAACACACCGGCGCATAGTCTAACTACTCTAAGCTTCAACACAAGCTCACTATGGCCTAGAGCTGCCAACACCATCCTCTCGACCTACATCGTCATCTGGGGTGGGATGAGCCCGCAAATGAAAGAAAGGGTCACCACAAAATAAAAGTATATATATATATATAACCGGTGCGAAAGATTGTACACATAACAAATATTGGTGCCTTTTCCGGCCTTGAAAAAACGGGTTGTTACAAGATAGACATTAATAAAACAAAAAAAATCTAATAATTAGTTCCGAAAATTATGTATAGATTCCACTTAATTGAGGTTTATAAATACAAGCACTCTCAAAGTATTTTTATCTCACTATTTATTTTTTGTTTATAATTTATATATTTATCTTCATATAGTTTATTTGTGTCTCTATAGATTTCACTTATTTTGTTCAATTTCAATGAGTTGATTTCTCTTCACCCAACCATTCTCTAATTATGTTTTGCAAATTGTTTTCATGCATTTGAATTACTTTTTGATGTGTTCTTATATTATTTTGCAGGTTAAAAAAGTCATTGATGAAGATTATACAATTAAAGATCTATATAGTTAACAAATATATTTTTATGTAACTATTTATAGAGACAGACACGCTCAAAGTATTTTTCTCTCACTATGTTTTTTTTGTTTATAATTTATATATCTGTCTTCATATATTTTTGTTTATGTCCTTATATTTTACCGGTTTTCAGTATATTAATTATGATTTGATTTGAGTTTATTCAATTTCAATAAGTTAATTTCTCTTAATCTAACCATTATGTAATTATGTTTTGCAAATTTTTTCATGCATTTGAATTACTTTGATGTGTTCTTATATTACTTTGCAGGTTCACGAAGTTGTTGATGAAGGTTATACCATTATTAAAGATCTATGTAGCTAACATTTTTTTGTTTATGTAATTGTTTAGTGTTTTATGTCATTGAATCAAATATGTAATCTATTTTGAATATATTTGAACCTTCTTTCAAATAAAATAGGTATTATTTGTTGTGGATTAGATGAATAGTAATCATGGATGGTTTATTATAATTAATAATAGACCATATAATTCTAAAAATTGTGAGCGTTGTTGTTTTTCAATTGTGCATGAACTTTTTTCTTATTCATGATTGTGCCCACCTAACAATAATAATTAATTAATGATTTTATTATTTAAAAAAAAATTGTTCACAAAAAACTATATGTCACACACAAATGATAAGCCAAAAAAAACATCAAATTTTTGAAACTTATCATGCTTGATACTTATCTTTCCTATTATTATTATTCTCGGATTAATGCAAAAATTATTTGGAATCCACATCTAAAATGTCAAGAAAATTATACACTATATGCTTACTACGATAAATAATCATACATTATGATATTTCCAATGTATAATTGAATTGAATGATTAAACCCGTGCATGCACGGGTAAAAAAGTCTAGTAAGAAACTAAAGCTATAAGATTGTTTCACTTTGAGTGTCAAGAAGTGTAGGAAGTAGGCACCAATTTTAAGCTTCTTTTTTTAAAGCTATCTTAAGTCCATCTTTGCTATGTCTCTAACGTCATTCACACAAAACCAATTATAAGATTGTTTCAATTTCAGTGTCAAGAAGTGTAGGAAGTAGGCACCAATTTTTTTTTCAAAGGCCAAAAGTGATTAAATTAAATAAGGCATAAGAAATGCCCAAGGAAGAACACAAAAGTCTGATACACCAGTACATGAAGCAAGAAACAAATACCCCCTTTACAACTAAGATCACCCTAGCTTAACACATACAACTGTCACCTGCTAACACAATACTCAGAGATACAGGAACCAAACAAAACCACAGCACAATAAAAATAGCTATATCAATGACATCACAATAAAACAACAACTGATACAAATAAAAGGAGCCTCGCCTCTTCCCAAAAAAACAATCCATGAGCTACCTATTATTAAAAAGTATTTAGAAACTCCCCTAGAAAAACCACTGCTTTTCCTGCAATTTTTTAATTAAAAAAGACATAAGCTATGGTTAATCTATGCAAAATTAATCTTTCTGATATATTTGAAAAAAATTATGCTTGATCAATACCTTCTTAAGGATCCAATATACTCTTCCCTTGATTGACTCTCCATTTCAATCAGTTCTTTCTCACAGTTTGATAACTGCAATTCAAAGACAAAAATTTCATTTCATTTTCTAAACTAATTAATCCTTGGTGCATGTTAATAAAAGTACTTAAGAATTTAAGTACCGGAAAATTAATAATGGTATCTTGACCCCAATATTTCAATGCTGCTAGATCATAAGCATGTGCTGCAGTCTCTTCATTATCATAAGCACCTGAAATTTCAACAACATGAAATTGCTTAATACAAATTACTTACTTAAATTGATTCTGGTAATAATCAATTTCAAAATATGCATATGTACGTACCAAGGTACACTGCAACAATTCATTATAAAGAAGATGATACACAACAAAAAAAGAAGAAGAAAAACCAACCAAGAAACAAAAACCATAAACCAAACCTAAAATTGAATTAAGCTCAAACTTACTCCACCAAAACACCAATACATTGATTGAGGTAAGAGGGATCAATATCTTTAATTTCCTTGTGTTGGTAACATCATATACGTGGTTGAAATCCTAATTTGTCACAAAATATTATAGAAAACAATATTTACATCAAACCATAGTTAACCATAAAAAACATGGGTTAGGAATTTTAACATTTTTTTTTATAATCATCCAAGCAAAACATTGGTGTTGACAGCTGGCCTTTGTAAATTCACCTTGAGATTTATTTGATCATAATCTTTTAATTGTTTGTTTCAAATCTTTTGATCAAAGTCGGCCAATAAAATAAAACAGAACCATGAAAGATTATCTTGTTCCTTGGCGCGCAAGCTGGCACGATTTAATTTGAAAAACAAATCTTTTTCAAAAGATTGCGTGTAAATAAATAAAAGCGCGTCCAGATGTGAAACCTGATGTGCCACACATCATGCTCCACATCATGGAATCAGGCTTATTTTACCAAATGAAGCCAACACCCTAAAATCCTCAACAATCTCCCCCTTTGGCAAATTTTGGGCTAAAATAATCTTTGAGTCACCCAATAAGACTTGGAGAGATGTATAGGCACATCAGAGGCATGCAGCAGCGGATATGAGCCTCATAAACAAAGAGAGAAATAAACTCTCACAATATAGGAAAAATAAATTCCCAAAGACTGAGAAAAATAAATTCTCAGACACATACAAGCATGAGATTCCATGCACACATAAGGAGGGGTAGCAAACCCAGAAGTAGTTTACTCCCCCTAAATATCATATCTCCTATAGGCTTCTTCAGAATGCATGACCTAGTGGAGAGACATGAAGATGTTTTGAACCTGGCTTCTTGAGAATGCATGACCAAGTTAAAACATCACAGATGTATCAAACATCACACAAACTAGCAATTTCTACAGGCTTCTTAAGAATGCATCACCATGTAGAAATCATACAAATGGATCAACCATTACACAAATTAACATCTTCAATTGGACTTCTTAAGAATGCATCACCCAGTTGAAAACGTACAGATTAAGTCTTCAGAAAAACATGCTTTAGAAAACTGATTGTTCAAAAATTTGTTTGAGAAAACATTTGAAGAAAAATAAGCATGTATGCCAGATGTGTAGTCAGATGTGCCACACATCACAATTTGCTGCAGTTAAGATTTCAAAGAATTGTTCATTTTTTTAACTCCCCCTTTTTAGCCATAATTTTGACAAATATAGTCAAACACACAGAGAGTAAATGAAACACCGTAGAATGCAGATAGCATGAGATGTAGAGATGATGGTGCATGAACAGAAAAAGGCACTCAGGCCATTATTAGTGCAGCAGTACAAGGACAGGCACACAGAGGTGCTACAGAAATCCAGGACATAGCCCACAGTTTACAAGCAAAACAAAGGAAATACTGAGTACAGGGAAATATCAATGAATTACAAAAATTCAAATATCCTTGCTCCCATCAGTTTCCTCAGCTTCAGAGTCATTGGGCTCCTCCTCCTCCAATTCCTCATCCTCAGCCATTGTTTGCTCATCCTCAAGCTCCAGTCCAGCAATGACTGCTTCCAGCTTGGCCTTCTTCTCATCCAGAGCCTTACAAGTCTCCTTTAAAGCAGCAATCATGTCTGTCCTAGACATTGCATTGGTTGAGCTGGATGTGCCTACATCAGGAGTCACATCAGACTGCTTGAGACTAAAAGAGATAGCAGTCTCTCTTCTGCAAGATAAATCATCCTTGCCCAGAACATCAGGTCTCTGGCTCAATATGATTCCACACAGCAGGGAAGGAAAAGCAATGGGTAGTTTGACAGCTAGGGTTTTGGCATGCTTGATAGTCTGATCAAAAATATAAGTACCAAAATCATAATTAATTTTGTTACCTACAGTATAGATGAACCTAGCCAAACCTGTAGCCACATCACAGTTGTGTGTGGTAGGTACCCAGTTAGCAGCAGCAATCCTGTTCAGGATGTTGTAGATTGGAGTGAGCTTGCTTGCTTGCAGTTTTTCTTTCTTAGGCCAAGACTTGACCTTTCCAGCAGTGATGGCCTTGATTATGTAGTTGTCATTAGCCTCTATCTCTGCATAGGGCTCTTCACTTCTGCCCAGAAATTTGTTGATAACAGTGGGAGAGAAGTGGATTTCCTTTCCCCTCACAAAGACTGTCTGATACTCCTTGTCCAAAGGATTATCACAGCCAGCAGGGATATTCACCAAAAACTCCTTGACTACTTTCTCATAGCAGTCACTCAGCCCAAACACAGTTTTCATCAAGCCAGCATGCTTGATCAGCTTCATAACCTCCTTGCACTGCAAGGCTTCAGCACTTAGCTCCCTCTCCAGAGCCAATCTTCTGTGAGCAATGTACTTCCATTTTCCAGCATGTGCAGGATTGTGGAAGGAAATCAGATCAACAGGGATATCAGGTATTCCTTGAGGGATTTTCTTCTTCCCATAGCTCTTCTTCACAGCAGACTCGATGTGGACCGCATCGAACTCCACATTGTGCTCCTCAGCAGATTCGTCTTCAGACTCCCTGATGTGAGCTACATCCTGTTCCACATCGTACTCTGAGTCACTTGTAGGTGGCTCTTTTCTTTTCTGAGTCTTCTTCTTGGCAGGTGGAACCACAGCTTTACTGTATCCCTTCTTGGGACCATACAAAATTTGCCTCTTGACAGGCTTCTTCTTCTCCTTGGTAGCAGCAGGAGATCTTCCAACAGTAGCAGGACCCTTTCCACTTCTGGTCCTTCTAGCAATGCTGTCTTTAGCAATCATATTCAGAGGGAGGTCAGAATCATAATCCTCCACATCCACAATAGTAGTATCTCCATCCTCATCCTTGTCAGAAGGATTGGAGTCTTCCACATCTACAGAACTTTTTGCTTCTTTACCCTTGTCAGACTGGGTATCATTTTCAGGTTCTTCAACCTCAGCAGGTTGGTCTTCTTCAACAATTTCCTATTCTGGAGAATCAGGAGTGACAGGTTGTTCTTCAGTAGCAATAGTCTCTTCTTTATCAGCAGGAGACTCTTCTTCACCTTGTGGCAATGATGTGCCAACATCTGCCATAACATCAGGCTCTTGCAAGGCCTTGAACACAGAATCAATGATCTTCTGGGTCATGGGGTGTCTTTGATCGCCATAAATCTTCAGAGAAGCCTTCTCAGGGTTAGGGTTTGAAGAGCCTATACTCACAGATGCATCAACAGCAGCATCAACAGTTTCAGCAGGACGGGGATCAGTGTGCAGGCTTTCCATGGTGTGAACCCTTTTGGGTGTACCAGTCTTGGACTTCTTGCTTTTCTTCTTCTTTGATTTTTCTGTGGAAGGAGAAGGAACAACAACTTCCTCTACAGCAATGAGGGTTGATTCCCTTCTTGATCGTTTTGACTTCCTTTTCTTTGATCCTGAATGTTTGATCATTGAAACAGGAGTGGCATTGACGATCATATCACTTTGAATTTCTTCATGATGTGGGGGATTAGGTTTAGGTGATGGTGGAGGAGTGTTGGTTTTGGTTGAAGGGGTTGTTTTGGATGCAGTAGACATGATGATGATGATGATGAAGTGATGTGAAGATTCAAAGAAAATTGCAGTGAGATGAACAAAAGGGTTTCAGAGAGATAAAAAAAAAATTCTTAGGTCGTTTGAGTGTTTGAGAAATAAATGTGGTGAACAATGCGGTAGGCAATGTGATAAAATCTTGAATAAACGGATTTCTTGGAGTTTTGATCGTGAAATAGCCGTTGGAAATATTTGTAATGATTGCCTTTGGATTGAGTGCAACTGTGGATGGAGGGAAAGGTAGGTAACCGTTGCACGCCGGAATAGCTATTATGGCTATTGATCCTCAAAGAGTCAAATACCAAGTTTGCCCCTTAACACCTCAAACCTATTTGCATCTAACGCCTTTGTGAATATATCTGCCAGTTGATTCTCAGTGGCAACATGCTCTAGAGTCACAATATTGTCTTCAACAAGATCTCTAATAAAATGGTGACGTATATCAATGTGCTTTGTTCTACTATGTTGGATAGGATTTTTGGAAATATTTATAGCACTTAGATTGTCACAGTATAATGTGAGCACATCTTGCTGCACATTGTACTCACCCAACATCTGCTTCATCCAAAGTAGCTGAGAGAAACTACTTCCTGCTGCAATATATTCAGCTTCAGCTGTAGAAAGGGAAACACAATTTTGTTTCTTGCTGAACCATGAGATAAGGTTGCTTCCCAAAAAGAAACATCCACCAGAAGTGCTCTTCCTATCATCAGCACTACCTGCCCAGTCAGCATCACAAAAACCCAACAATCTTGTGTCTTCACCATGAGAGTAGAGAATTCCATAATCACTTGTACCACTGACATACTTAAGAATCCTTTTGACTTGATTCAGATGACTCATCTTAGGCTCAGCTTGGTACCTTGCACATACACCAACAGCAAAGCTAATGTCAGGTCTACTTGCAGTGAGATAAAGTAGACTGCCAATCATGCTTCTGTATAGACTTTGATCAACACTGACACCATGCTCGTCTTTAGAAAGTTTGAGATGGGTTGCTGCAGGAGTTCTCTTGTGATTTGCATTCTCCATTCCAAATTTCTTCACAATGTTCTTGGCATACTTGCTTTGAGAGATGAAAATTGTATCTTCCATCTGTTTGACTTGCAGACCAAGAAAGTAGGTAAGTTCACCTACGAGGCTCATCTCAAATTCAGACTGCATCTGATTCACAAACATCTTGACCATTGGATCAGACATTCCTCCAAACACAATGTCATCTACATAGATTTGTGCAATCATGAACTTGCCTTTTTCTTCTCTGACAAACAAGGTTTTATCTGTTTCTCCTTTTCTATAACCTTGCTGCACAAGAAATTTGGTTAGCCTCTCATACCATGCCCTAGGAGCTTGCTTTAATCCATATAATGCCTTCTTCAATCTGTAGACATGATCTGGATAATTTGGATCAACAAATCCCTTTGGCTGCTCCACATATACTTCCTCATTCAAGTATCCATTGAGAAAAGCACTCTTTACATCCATCTGAAATAGGTTGAACTTCAAGATACATGCTACTCCTAAAAGTAACCTTATGGATTCAAGACGTGCCACAGGAGCAAATGTTTCATCAAAGTCTACTCCTTCAATCTGAGAGTAACCTTGAGCCACAAGCCTAGCCTTGTTTCTAGTCACAACACCACTTTCATCAGATTTGTTCCTATAGACCCATTTAGTACCAATGATGTTAACTCCTTCAGGTCTAGGAACCAAATCCCATACTTCATTCCTCTTGAACTAGTTCAGTTCCTCTTGCATAATTTCAATCCAAAACTCATCTGTCAAGGCTTATTTCACATTCTTTGGTTCTACCTTTGACACAAAGCAAGCATTGGATACAACCTCTCTTGACCTTGTCATAACACCTGACTCAGGACTCCCTATTATGAGTTCTTTTGGATGATTCTTTTGAACTCTAACAGAGGGACCCTTGTTTACTGGAGTCACATCTTCTTGTTGATCAGTCTTCTCAGGAATCTCTACAACTTCAGAGTCTTCAGGCTGGGGGTGAGATGTGTCCACGTCAGGATCAACATCAGGCACATTGTCTGAACAGTCATCTATGACAACATTGATGGATTCCATCATAGTTCTTGTTCTGTTGTTAAAGACTCAATAGGCTCTGCTGGTTAGGGAATAGCCTAGGAAGACTCCTTCATCACTCTTGGGATCCATCTTCCTCCTTTGCTCTCTGTCAGCTAAGATATAACACTTGCTACCAAAGACATGGAAGTGTTTGACAATTGGTTTTCTTCCCTTCCATATCTCATACAGTGTGGTTGATGTACCTTTTCTCAGAGTCACCCTGTTGTGTACATAGCATGCAGTACTCATGGCCTCTGCCCAAAAGTAGTAGGGTAACTTCTTGGCATGTAACATAACCCTTGCAGCCTCCTATAAAGTTCTGTTCTTTCTTTCAACTACACCATTTTGTTGGGGTGTAATTTGAGAGGAGAATTCATGCCCAATTTCTTCATCAGCACAAAACTCAGAGAATCTTGAATTTTCAAATTCTTTCCCATGATCACTTCTGATTCTAACAATGCCACTATCCTTCTCTCTTTGTAGTCTAAGGCATAGTTCTTTGAATGCATCAAAAGTGTCAGACTTCTCTCTGATGAAGCTAACCCAAGTGAACCTTGAGAAATCATCTACAACCACAAAGGCATATCTTTTGCCACCAATACTCTCTACCTGCATTGGTCCCATCAAGTCCATATGAAGCAGTTCAAGAACTCTGGATGTCACCTGATGTTGCAACATTGGGTGTGACATCTGAACCTGCTTTCCTACTTGACATTCACCACAGATACTGCCTTCAACAATCTTCAGCTTTGGTAGTCCCCTAATTGCTTCCTTGGACACAATCTTCTTCATTCCTTTTAGATTCAGATGGCCAAGTCTTTGGTGCCAAAGCTTTACTTCTTCTTCCTGACTAATAAGACATGTAGTAGAGTGAGCTGTCTCTTCAGGAATCCATAGATAGCAGTTGTCCCTTGACCTAGATCCTTTCATCAACACTTCTCCTTTGTCAGAAGTAATAAGACATTCATTCTTTGTGAAGTTAACTTTAAGACCTTGGTCACACAGTTGGCTTATGCTGATAAGATTAGCCTTCAAACCTTTGACAAGTAACACATCATCTAGGTTAGGTAAGCTTTTGCTGCTGAGTTTACCACTGCCCCTGATTTCACCTTTTGCTCCATCACCAAAGGTTACAAAGCTTGTTGTATGAGGCTTGATATTAATGAGAAATTTCTCAACACCAGTCATATGCCTAGAACAACCACTATCAAAATACCAATCTTCACTGGAAGATGCTCTGAGAGAAGTGTGAGCAATATGAGCAGTTTCAGAAACTTTTGGCTTCCACATCTTTTTAGGAGTGACCCTTGCTGATTTGGCTTGGACCTGAGGCCTTTTCTTGGGATACCCATAGAGTTTGTAGCAGAAGGGCTTGATGTGACCATTCTTCCCACAGTAGTGGCATCTCCAAGCATTAAACTTCTCTTTGCCAGCAGGTCTCTGATGTGGGGTGTGATGTGTCCACATTCTGCCAGGGTCAGGTTTCTTCTGAGCAGGAACAAACTTAGTATTTGTATTCTTGCTGTGATGTTTGTTCTTAAATCCTACACCAGATGAGTCACCAGCATGCTTTCCTACTTTCAAGATCTCATCAAGCATGTCAGTTCCAGTATTGAGCATCTTTACAGACTTGGTCATATTCTTCAAGTTGGTTGACAGTACCTTTACTTCACTTTCAAGACTAACTACTTGGTTCTGCAGTTGAGCCTTCTCTGTCTCTAGTTGACTGATGACCACCTTCTGTTCTTCATTGATTCTGCACAGTTCCTCACTTTTGATAGATAGCTTTTTGTAGACTGAGGCTAGTTCATTAAAGGTGAGTTCTTCATCATCAGAATCAACATCAGTACTGCACACATCAGTCATGGCACTCACGTGATTAGCAGCAACATTCTCTGAGTCAGTGTCAGAGTCTTCATCAGACCATGATACAGTTAGGCCTTTTTTATGCCTCTTCAGATATGTGCCACATTCAGTTCTTATATGACCAAAGCCTTCACATTCATGACATTGAACACCCTTGTTCTGAGTTGACTTATCATCAGTTTTGGTTTTTGTTGAAGTGTTACCTAGTTTACTGATGTCAGTCTGAATGTTCCTCACATTTCTCCTTGGTCTTCTATCCACCTTTCTTTGAAGCTTATTGAATTGTCTTCCTAACATAGCTATGTCATTTGAGAGATCATCATCTGACTCATCAGCTTCTTCCTCTTCATCAGCACAAGATACAAAGGCTATACCTTTTCCTTTCTTCTCAGTTTGCTCACCTAAGTTCATCTCAAAAGTTTGAAGAGAGCTCACAAGTTCTTCAAGTTTCATACTTGGGATGTCTTGAGCTTCCTCAATAGCTGTGATTTTCATGTTAAATCTCTTGGGTAGAGATCTAAGCATCTTTCTCACAAGCTTTTCTTCAGACAATTTCTCACCTAGAGCCTCAAAGGAATTGTCCACCTCAAGCAAATTCATGTGAAAGTCATGAATTGATTCTTCTTCTTTCATCCTGAGGTTTTCAAACTTAGTGTTGAGAAGTTGGATTCTTGAGCTTTTTACCTTGGCATTGCCTTCATGAGTGGTTCTTAGTATCTCCCAAGCATTCTTTGCAACAGTACACTGTTTGATCAATCTGAACATGTTCTTGTCCACTCCATTGAATAAAGCATTCAAAGCTTTGGAGTTTCCAAGTGATGCAGTGTCTTCTGCAGCTGACCAATCTTCTTCTGGTTTGAGTTCACCAGTGTCAACACCATTAGCATCCAGAATTTTGGGATGCTCCCAACCTCTGAGCACAGCTTTCCAAGTCCTGCTGTCAAGTGACTTTATGAAGGCAATCATCCTTGGCTTCCAGTAGTCATAATTAGTTCCATCCAGAAGAGGTGGTTTGTTGACCGTTGTTCCATCCTTGTCCATGTTTCCAGAAAGTAACTTCCCTGGAGCTCACCCTCAACCAGGCAGGGTGCCCGCTCTGATGCCAATTGAAATTCTGGTGGCAAGTGTCAGATGTGTAGCACGATGTGTACACTTTAGGAATCGTACGATGTGTAGCCTAATGTGTTAACATCGTGAACATGCTGAACTTGACGAACAAGTAAACAATTTAAAGTGCAGGAAACAATAAAACACAGTGAGTTTGTTAACCCAGTTCGGCGCTTAAACAAGCCATAATCTGGAGGATACCAATCCAGGAATGAATCCACTATGGTAGTATCAATTCAAAGTTAAACTCCCCCGTTTACAACTTCTCACTTAATCACTACCCGTGCTAATTCTACCTAGGAACTCCTAGATATGAGAACCTCTGCTCACTCCCCCTCAACCTTACCCAGTAAGGATTTAATAACAAACTCAGTTTGGAGATACACTCCTAGAAAAACTATGCACTCGTACTTAAAGGCTTTGAGTGTTGCACACTCTAACTCCTTGCTTCAAAGCTTTGGAGAAAGAACACTAGAGATTACAACTCTATCAAACTCAGTCCTTACTTGTATCAAAACTATGATTCAAGTGAAGGCTCACAATGAACAATAAACAGACTAAGACCTAAGACTCGATTTCTTTAACTCTTGGCTTCGTACTTCAAAGTGTCTTCAGTCTTCCTTTATATAGAACAAGATTCATGGGCTTGGATCTTCAATGTTGACAGCTGGCCTTTGTAAATTCACCTTGAGATTTATTTGATCATAATCTTTTAATTGTTTGTTTCAAATCTTTTGATCAAAGTCGGCCAATAAAATAAAACAGAACCATGAAAGATTATCTTGTTCCTTGGCGCGCAAGCTGGCACGATTTAATTTGAAAAACATATATTTTTCAAAAGATCGCGTGTAAATAAATAAAAGCGCGTCCAGCTAGGGCGTCCAGATGTGAAACCTGATGTGCTACACATCATGCTCCACATCATGGAATCAGACTTATTTTACCAAATGAAGCCAACACCCTAAAATCCTCAACAATTGGTAAGAGCAAAGAGAAAAGGAACAGAGAGAAAAGAACACAAACTCAAAGAAATTGCAAAAAGGGCAAGAACACAACTGATATCATAACAACAATGGTAAGAGCACAAACTGTGCAGTGGTGCATCATATAACGGCGGTGACGATTTTCACAGGCGATGATGGGGAAGGCACAAACGGTGAACAAAATCAATATTAATATTGATAGAAGTTCAAATTTATCTTCAACAGAGTGAAATTCAGAGATAAAGGAGTAAAAACAACTCAGAACACGAAAGATGAAAGAGAGTATGGAGAGAGAGAAGCAAAGTGTAGAAAAATTACAACATATGTTTTAAGAATCATTCTGATTGGCTTGCTGCCTCAATAATTCTTCTCTAACCCTTCTTGCTGCAAAACATTATTGCTCAAATGTTCATAATCTCATTTCAAAATGATCATTAATCAGTATAATCTCATTTCATAATGAAAAATGAGGAAGGATGTGACACGAAAGGGAGAAGAACCTTTTCGTCCTGACGAAGAGCGATCCAGACATGGACCTTATCCATGGATTGCCAGAAAACGAAAGCTGCCAATGACATGCCGAAATAAGTTGCAATTTTCACCATTCTTGATCCTTATTCTTCTTCATTCTTTATAGATTGACAACCTTACAGACAGCTAGGTATTCAATGATCCGTTGCTTGACCTTCACTAAACCATAGTGATCATTGTCCATGCGCTCCTGTGCAGCTCTTAAGTCCAGTTCATGCTCTTTGCTGGCCTTCTGCCATGGCAGATCAGAAAGAAGTTACAGGTAAGCCCGTGAACTGCTATAACCAGGTTGCTGAGGCTGCATTTTTTTCAATATCCTGCAAGAATCACAAAAAATCAACCAAGCATCTCCACTATGATTGACTTGAATTAAAATCATATAACAGCTTTTGTTAATATGTCTGTATCTGTAGTTATTACTTATTAGGAATATTTTTGTAATTATGTATATTCATTGTATTCAGCCTATTAATCAGGTCTGATAGGTATATCATTATAACGCCCCAACTAAAACATCTAGAATATTTAGTCAAGACATACATAATTGAATCCGAGTACATTAAATTAAATAGATTAGACAACTGAATTACAAGAATTCCTTACAGCAATTGATGAACTTAAACAATACAGCGGAGAAAGAATAGAAATCCAAGATATACATATAAACTAAAACAATGGAAGACTAAAATCGTCTAATGCGATGATCCAAGCTCAGCTCCAATCATCAGCTCCCTTCTGGTCCTTGCTCCAGTTAACCTGTCTACCTAAAAAAAATTGGTTTGGAGTGGGGTGAGACTACTAAACCTCAGTGAGTCCTACTACCCTCCTAGAGGTGACTACACCGGGGGAAACCTAAACAGTCATATATACTAACATATACATAATCATACTCATAACATAATGCTGAAATTAAAGGTGTAACACAGATAAAAACTCTTATTCATTTTAACCACAAGGATTCTCCGAGGTGAGCATATCTCGGAGGCCCGCCTTGTCCGTCGATCGATCTGATCCCGGCATACAGCTCACAATACATAACCTGATGGATACTCCCATTGGGAAATCCATATGCGACAATTCAAAATCGCTCCTAAGTGACTGTAACTAATATTGTTCATACTACCATAAATATCCCAAAACCCCGGGAACATGCAACTTAATTTAATTCTAGGTTATACCCTAAGGTCATCTGTGATTAACATTCTGTTCAACATTATATCAGTTATATTACTGCAAATTATCTGTCTCTGATGAGGAAATAAAACGAGTGTAGAAAACATGTTGAAAAATAAAAGTTTCAGGTTGTTCTGTGTAGTCTCGCTATGGCGAGATATTTGCTCGCCATGGCGAGATTACAGGTCCATCCTGTACGAGCTCGCTACGGCGAGTCACTAGCTCGCCCTGGCGAAGTTACAGGTCCTGGCCTAAACAACTCGCTAGGCGAGCAGAAGCTCGCCATGGCAAAGTTCATCAGCCCAGAACCTTCATCTCGCCATGAGTGCTCGCTAGAAGCTCGCTGTGGCGAGTTCATGCAGAAATGCCCTTGTTTTGCGAAAATCATAAAATTCCAATGGTTTCACCTACAATCCTCATTTAAGACAGTGCAGAAACATAAAATATATAATATAAGACAGAATGGAGGGTGTAACACCCAAACCCTTTATTTAATAAAATACCATTCTTAATAAAATTTGATTCAAAATGCGCAACGGAAATAATTTATATTACATAAAAATTGACGGTTGAAGTATTACATTCTTCATCAAAATAATTACTAATAACTTCATTGGCAAAATACCGTTTATTACAAAAGTATGCCGAAAAAGATACATCATTAAATACATTAAAATAAGGGACAAATACTTTATTTACATATATATACATATATAAACCCTTTCCCCGTGTCATGATCAGAGCGGAACCGTCAACCTGAGAACCTGAACCCCAAAGTTCAGAGATTAACACAAAATAAGAGAGTTAGATCACATAATCCACAAAATCATAAGTATAAGGTACACTTACTACTCCAATGAAATTATAACCATAATTCAATTCTAACTCATCAACATAATCTTAACACATAAACAAGTATTTAAGATTCACCACACAAACACAATTAATCACTTAACACATAAATGCACATTCTCCTAATGCATCTAATGTCACAACCAATGTCATGTCACCCTAGACACAACTAATGCATGTGGTACCATTCGTTCATTTTTAAGTCATGACGGACTCTGCAAGGATAAACATACCCCAATGTTCATTTTTAAGTCATGACGGACTCTGCAAGGATAAACATACCCCAATGTTCATTTTAAAGTCATGACGGACTCTGCAAGGATAACATACCCCAATGTTCATTTTTAAGTCATGACGGACTCTGCAAGGATAAACATACCCCAATGTTCATTTTAAAGTCATGACGGACTCTGCAAGGATAAACATACCCCAATGTTCATTTTAAAGTCATGACGGACTCTCTCCATGGGTAGACATATACCCATCTGCTCCTTGTTCATTTTTAAGTCATGACGGACTCTGCAAGGATAAACGTATCCCAAATATATTCTAGTCAACCGCAGCTACTAAAATATCTACTATACTTTAAGGTTCACTTAAAGTATCTGCTCCACATACCAATATGAATGCATGATGTTCATAAATACAACACACATAGTCAATACACAATGTATTAGACATCTCCATTTAATTTAAGTGGAACACAATCCAATTTACTTCTTTATTAAGATATCTCACGTAATCTTAATATTCTTCTTATTAGACTAACACAATTCTAATATCCTTCTTTATTAAGTTGATTAACACCTTAATATACTTCTTTGACCTTTCAACAAACATCATCCACACAATCAACAACAATTATATTCCACAAATATAATCAACAATTCATCAACACATCATTATTCATCAACAAACAATCAATCATAGTTACAAACACTTAATTTGCATGTTAGAATACCATTAATCCATGTTACAAGTGCCTAATTACACTTTAAAACATCCACAAAATAAGTCTGACCCAGTACTGGTCGCTGAGCGAAGACATGGCGAAGAGAAGTCAGACAGAAACAGCTTCTGGCGAAAATCAGCGAGCTGGTCGCTACTGGTCGCTCAGCGAGCAACACCAGTTCATGAAAAATCAGCATTACGGGTTGAACTCAAAATCGACCCAAAATTCCATTTTTCATGCTATAACTCATAAATGAGCTTCATTTAAGTTAACATACATGATTATACACATAAAAACACCAATAGATACACAGATCTACACCAATTCATACCATAAAGCAAGATTTTACACATTTACTCAAAACTCATAAAACTCAAGAAAACTTGATTCAAACATCTACAAATTCCCATTTTTCCCTTTAAATTCGTACATACATCATGGTATAAGTTCATTAAACATGTTAGGAACAACAATTTCAACTTTCTTTAAGAAAATCTCCCACCCCCAAAACGAAAATGAGTGGAGAAAGTTTGGGTACGGAGAAATCGACACTCTCCCCTTTCTCGGATCACCCATGATTAAGAATCTACTCTCTTACCTTAGATCGGTTGAAAACTCGAGTCCTTCCTCTTGAAATCTCTTCTCCTTCTCTCTTGCCCTAGCTTTCTCTCTTCTCTTCCTTCTCTCTACTTCTTCAAGAACAAGAGAAATATGAATTTCTCTTACTAACTTGGCCCTAAGTGGCGCCCCATACACTTGGTCTTAGGCCCAATGGGCTTAAGGCCCATTAACACTGTACACTCGCTCGTTAACTAATATTTCGCGGTAAAACTGATTATTCTACACTATCGTCTAATAAAATATTCTACCTCACTAAAACATAAATAATTAAACTTAAAACGACTAATAAATAAAATGGGATGTTACAACTCTCCCCCACTTAAAAGATTTTTCGCCCTCGAAAATACACAATTCCAACAACTCAATAAGACTACTTCATCCAATTTTCCAACCAAAATTCCAAACTCCACACATTATCAAATTTGACAAAACTAGTTTATTCAATCAACACAATTTTCGTTTACCATTAACAAGAGATTAAGGTTGATCAATTCCTTAATTTGTTAATAAATATCCGATAATCATGATGGTAGCATAAACTATTTTTTTACCAACTTCAATTATGTTCTCTTATCAAGAAATTCCTTCATAAGTACTCTTCAATCTTCTACACTCTAAAATAATTCTCATCTACAAAGGGACCTTCACAATTTCCAACATAACTATGTCACTGCCAAATTATCTCTTACCTAACTCTTGTGCCACTTACATAAAATATTCGCTTCTTTAAACTACTACCGTCGATGTATATTCATTTTCCATCTCTTTTATACTCAATCCTTTTCTCGATAGACAATCACCTAACTATTTCTCAACACGTCCCTCTAAAGGTTAACTTGCTTATCTCATATCTTTAGTTAATAACATTTAGCACTTAACTTTGTCTCGACTTCCAAAGTCTCACGAGGACATTTCTAACATATCCTACTACTTAACGATCTCATTGTTTTGATTCCAATGACAACCTTATCTCAAAATTTCTTTTTGAACTCGATAAATCTAACTCGCAGATTCTACCCTAGAATTGCATTCAACTTTGACACTAATTGTCCGATCATTATCCAAATTGAATTACTCTATCTTTGACGAGCCTCTTGCAAAAACTCTTTGAAATATTATTCCACTCACAAATTCTATCTTAGAATCTTATAATTCCATTCTCATCTATTTGAGGTTCGCTTACTCTACTTAAACTATTCTGCGTCTGTCGGTCCATTAAATTCAAATCCACCTTCTAACTTCCTCAGACCCTTCGAGGCTACGTTTGTCAACTTCATCACACTCAACTTACACTTCTGAGAGTCAACTCTTATATCAATCTCACATTTCGAACGGTTCACTTAACTCCAATCCTTTCGTCCTAATTGCCGACATCTTGCAAAACTTATTTTTCTAAGTATCTGTCATTACATTAACTCTACTCGGATGGTAACACAATCCAAAATATTAATCCTTCCGATCGCTAACTACTTCCTCATGCGACTTATGCATCCCCCCTTGATTAACTAATATTTCGAACTCTTGCGATCATCGAACACATCACATTCCAAGCCATACAAGTAATGCCTCCAATACGTAAACACACTCGCTACTGCTAATTCCAAGTTCAACTTGTCACACCCACTAACTTAGAGATCTCTCACCAAAACACGACATCTACTTCCGACGGTTCATTAATCATTCCTCCTCTCGACCAAGACCCACAATTCATCAACTTGTTCCTTTCGTTCAATCAATTCTAAAATAAACTTCGCTAACGTATAAACACTCTCCTTCGAGCATCTCTACCTATCACATCCTCCTATACTCAAACGTATCCGAGGATTATAACCTTCTCCCCCACTTATTTCAAACCTACCTACAATCATCTATTGGAACTCCTGATTCTCACATCTAACTGTAGTCTTCTACAGTTCTAACTTATTCTTCCAAAACAATCTAGTATCGACAGTGTTCACACACATGTCGTATACAAGGGGTAACTACAATCACGACATCTATCTGAGATTACATCAAGCAATTTAAAACATTTCACATGGATATTCAAGTAACATACATCTTATATAACTCTTAAAATTAAGAATCAAATTAAGACAATAAAAGATGAATATCATATAACGACAGATTCCAAACAGTCCAACAAATCACATGTGTTAAATCATATCGTGCAAGAAATAATTAACTTAGCATGATAGTTAACATGATAAAACAATCAAATATGCACATCATATCTATCAAACCTATCATAGAGAAATGACATAATCACTTACTATCACTTATAGATAGAAAAAGAAATAAATCAAGTTTCATGGCAACAATCTAATACATGTTATCAACAAAATCTATACCAACACATACTAGAATGAGCTACATTCTACTCTCCTTACTCTCATGAAAATATGATTTTCACATACTCAAGTCATATTTGAATTCTACGCCGTATAAAATAAATTATATTATTCCATACAAGTTCAAATAATCAAAATGATTTATCTTTGCATTTTAATTTTACTCACAGTAAAATACAAGGAAACAAAAATCTCACGTCGAACGATTTAAAATAAAACATCATCAATGTCTAACATCCATATTTATCTTCCATACAAACATGAATACACATTCATCATCAATCATACGTAATGACATCATGTCATAAGCGTTTAATTTTACTTAGAACATCAACAAAATAAAATTCTGGTCTGACTCCCTCGCTTAGCAAGAGCTACTGAGTTCTTGGCGAGACAAGTCAGAAACTTTCCCAGGAATTAGTGAGACTTTGCGAGACTCAGCGAGGTTCATCCTTCGCCTAGCGAGCACATCCAGAATCCGGGTGCTCTGCTACGGTTTTGAACTTACGCTCACTAAAATCTCATTTTCTCGGCTCACCGATCCCTAAAATCCAAAACTTCAAGCATACAACATCATTATAGACTTGAAAGTACAATTAGAATCATGCATCTACAATCACAACATAGAATTATGAGATCTTGATGTTTTTACTCATAAAACGCATAGCAAATCATGTTCTTAGTAATCATCTAGCACATGTTATAAACAAAATATAACAAAGACATACTATGATACACTAATATCATACTCTTCTCACCATCTTGAAAATTTAAAATCCACTTACTCAACAGAAAATAATTCTATATTTTCACCAAAATATTCATCATCAAGAAATAACATTAGTTTTTCTTTTAAAATTATCTCAAATCATCACCACATGCAGTTTTATATCATGCCGGATCATCACATGCAGTTTTATATCGTGCCGGATCATCACATGCAGTTTTATATCATGCCGGATCATGAACAATCAACAACAAGCATCCACCAACCAAGTTTAAACTACACAAAGGTTAAACTCTAAGCATAAACAACTATTATAACATAGAAGTATAACACTCACACCATTACTCAACAAAGCACGGATCAATTAATCCAATTTGCACCACTCAGAGTTCCTAAATGAACAACATAAATGGTTTCACAAAAGACACACAACAAAATCGTTAGACAAACACGACTGACACACAATACTCACTTGGTCTGACTGCACAGACCTGCTCTGATCGACACACAACCCACACAGTCCGAAGACAACGGAGCTCTGATACCAAATTGTAACACCCAAACCCTTTATTTAATAAAATACCATTCTTAATAAAATTTGATTCAAAATGCGCAACGGAAATAATTTATATTACATAAAAATTGACGGTTGAAGTATTACATTCTTCATCAAAATAATTACTAATAACTTCATTGGCAAAATACCGTTTATTACAAAAGTATGCCGAAAAAGATACATCATTAAATACATTAAAATAAGGGACAAATACTTTATTTACATATATATACATATATAAACCCTTTCCCCGTGTCATGATCAGAGCGGAACCGTCAACCTGAGAACCTGAACCCCAAAGTTCAGAGATTAACACAAAATAAGAGAGTTAGATCACATAATCCACAAAATCATAAGTATAAGGTACACTTACTACTCCAATGAAATTATAACCATAATTCAATTCTAACTCATCAACATAATCTTAACACATAAACAAGTATTTAAGATTCACCACACAAACACAATTAATCACTTAACACATAAATGCACATTCTCCTAATGCATCTAATGTCACAACCAATGTCATGTCACCCTAGACACAACTAATGCATGTGGTACCATTCGTTCATTTTTAAGTCATGACGGACTCTGCAAGGATAAACATACCCCAATGTTCATTTTTAAGTCATGACGGACTCTGCAAGGATAAACATACCCCAATGTTCATTTTAAAGTCATGACGGACTCTGCAAGGATAACATACCCCAATGTTCATTTTTAAGTCATGACGGACTCTGCAAGGATAAACATACCCCAATGTTCATTTTAAAGTCATGACGGACTCTGCAAGGATAAACATACCCCAATGTTCATTTTAAAGTCATGACGGACTCTCTCCATGGGTAGACATATACCCATCTGCTCCTTGTTCATTTTTAAGTCATGACGGACTCTGCAAGGATAAACGTATCCCAAATATATTCTAGTCAACCGCAGCTACTAAAATATCTACTATACTTTAAGGTTCACTTAAAGTATCTGCTCCACATACCAATATGAATGCATGATGTTCATAAATACAACACACATAGTCAATACACAATGTATTAGACATCTCCATTTAATTTAAGTGGAACACAATCCAATTTACTTCTTTATTAAGATATCTCACGTAATCTTAATATTCTTCTTATTAGACTAACACAATTCTAATATCCTTCTTTATTAAGTTGATTAACACCTTAATATACTTCTTTGACCTTTCAACAAACATCATCCACACAATCAACAACAATTATATTCCACAAATATAATCAACAATTCATCAACACATCATTATTCATCAACAAGCAATCAATCATAGTTACAAACACTTAATTTGCATGTTAGAATACCATTAATCCATGTTACAAGTGCCTAATTACACTTTAAAACATCCAGAAAATAAGTCTGACCCAGTACTGGTCGCTGAGCGAAGACATGGCGAAGAGAAGTCAGACAGAAACAGCTTCTGGCGAAAATCAGCGAGCTGGTCGCTACTGGTCGCTCAGCGAGCAACACCAGTTCATGAAAAATCAGCATTACGGGTTGAACTCAAAATCGACCCAAAATTCCATTTTTCATGCTATAACTCATAAATGAGCTTCATTTAAGTTAACATACATGATTATACACATAAAAACACCAATAGATACACAGATCTACACCAATTCATACCATAAAGCAAGATTTTACACATTTACTCAAAACTCATAAAACTCAAGAAAACTTGATTCAAACATCTACAAATTCCCATTTTTCCCTTTAAATTCGTACATACATCATGGTATAAGTTCATTAAACATGTTAGGAACAACAATTTCAACTTTCTTTAAGAAAATCTCCCACCCCCAAAACGAAAATGAGTGGAGAAAGTTTGGGTACGGAGAAATCGACACTCTCCCCTTTCCCGGATCACCCATGATTAAGAATCTACTCTCTTACCTTAGATCGGTTGAAAACTCGAGTCCTTCCTCTTGAAATCTCTTCTCCTTCTCTCTTGCCCTAGCTTTCTCTCTTCTCTTCCTTCTCTCTACTTCTTCAAGAACAAGAGAAATATGAATTTCTCTTACTAACTTGGCCCTAAGTGGCGCCCCATACACTTGGTCTTAGGCCCAATGGGCTTAAGGCCCATTAACACTGTACACTCGCTCGTTAACTAATATTTCGCGGTAAAACTGATTATTCTACACTATCGTCTAATAAAATATTCTACCTCACTAAAACATAAATAATTAAACTTAAAACGACTAATAAATAAAATGGGATGTTACAGAGGGAAATTTGGGAGTTAATTCCCCTCACACAACTTTTCCCTAATATCCTAGGTTAACATGCATAAGTGAATTTTGGGGAATTCTAACTAACTATCCTAAGAACCCACCTGATAATTGAGGCTTTAACACTGATCTTTAAGCTCTACAGCAGCCACAGGCAGAAAACTCCAAAACTGACTCTTGGGAGCAATTCTCCATTTTCATGAATTTATCATTTTCTTGGCTCCAACACAATGCATGCAGCACCAAAGGCTCACAATACAAACATGCAAGACAGTTTCAGTTTATGATTAGGAAGGGGAAGCACGAATTTGAGACTTAAGAAAAGAATTAGGACATGGAACTTACCCAATCATGCTTCTAATGGATTGGAGGAAGAACTAAACCCATTGCATGTTGATTTAAACAAGAAATTGAACGAAGATGAGATGATGATGATCTGCTCGCAAGAAAAGGAAAGAGAAACATGCATCAAATACTCTTTGATCTTCCATTTCCATGATGAATCTTGGTTGGGTTAGAGTGGTTGTTAGGAAAGGTTCATGGAGCTTCTTTTCTTTGGTTGTTTGGCGTGAATGTGAGGAAGAGAAGGAGGAGTTTCTGATTTTTGTTCCCTTGTCATTGCATGTGCTTATATAGAGAATCACAAGGTAGTGGGGGGTGTTGGAGAGGTGGAGGGAGGCTCGGTGAGAGAGGGAAGATGAGTGGGGAGTTTAATTTGATTTTTCCTTTAAGTTTGGTGTTAAAATAATGTAGTTGGTAAAATTAGTTTGGTCACTTTAAGAGTAATTTCCCTTCTCCTAATTATATTACTTAATTTCCAATTAAGCTTTTTAGACCACTCCTTTAATTAATACACTTCTCTTAATTAAATTAGGGATGTTACAATCTATCCCCCTTAAAATAATTTCGTCCTCGAAATTCAGAACTTCTCCTTTTCTCATCAGGGTAGATCGTTTACATATGCAACCAATACTACACTTTACTCATCCTCTGATCCATCGTATTCAATCCCTTGGAATAAAACTTTCCTCTCTCAAGGAGTTATTGTCTACAGATCAATTACTTATCCACACTTACAGTGGTTCTCACGCTGCACACTCTGATTCGATTGCTTACTCTCTTTCTCTTGACTGCGTCACTGTAATCTTAAGTCTATAATTCCTGAACATAGTGATAACTCATCTGGTCTTATCCTCTTTACTACCTCTACTACGATCAGTCTTCTTTTATTACCACCGGCATTTAACTCCAACTTTCTCTGACTTAGGATGTCGGTATCAGGCCTGGTTGGCGTCACACGATTATCCAAAAGGGTATGCGCCTGTGTACTGGTATAGATAACTCGAAATCTCTACTCTAATGGTTATTCTCACTTCCAAATATTATAATGCTTTCCAAATACTATAGCGTATGACACGTCGTATGTACTGTAGTTCTTCTGAGATTGGCTGCATCATAAGGCTAAAACAACTTGGTCAGAATGACTTAACTGAAGCATCAATGCTAAAGTAATTAAGTCTAAACCACTTGTGCATATTGAAGATGTGCAGATGCAACATGTTGAACAAGATGTCTTAGACATCTTGTCACTGGGTTCAGAGCATGTTAGGGTAACATGTCGAACAAGATGTCCTAAGACATGTGGGTAGGACATCTTGGCCCAGTTCAGCTTAAAAGATTAAGCTTATCCATTAAGCACGCGTGTTTGTTTAAATTTGAATAAAGCGCGGATCTTTAAGTAACAAGCTGAGATTAGGATTAATGATAAAGTTTGTTATTAATCCTACGTGTTAGATACGATCGGAATCGTATTTAATTTGTGGATAAAGATTAATTTCTTTATCTTTTGGAGTTTGTTTTTAAACAAGTTTGTTTTAAAACTAACTCTTAATTGTAGTGCATCTGAAAGACTGAAGATAATCTGAAGACTTGCACGCCTATATATAGAACTCAACATAGAGCTTAAAACTCAACCCACAAGAACTGAAGATTGTGAGTTCAAAGCTTTGTGCCTACTGCGCAAAGCATTAGTGGCTCTTAGTATCGTTGTTTGATACTTTGCAGCTTTGTGGCTCTTAGTATTGGTTTTGATACTTTGTAGCTTTGTTGTTGAATGTTGCCATTCAACTAAGTCTTTAAACTTTTGAGTTTAAAGTTGTCGTCACTTGGGATTAGTGATTAGAGGGAGTTGGGTAGGTTCTCATATTCAGGGGGAGTTAGCCCTTGAGTAGAAGATTGCTAGGATTAAGAAAAGGCATACATGCCAATAGGGTTTTTGGTATGGTTGTAAGACTAAGTATTAATTCAGATTAGTAGTGTTCACTTCCTGGATTGGTATCCCCCAGAGTAGGGCTGGTTTGCGCCGAACTGGGTTAACAATTACTGGTGTTCTTTATTGCTTTTATTTACTTCAGTACTGCAATAATATTTGTGATCCTCATAACCAATTGTCGAACCAGTTGTCTGAGACATCTGGACTACAGACACATTGTCCTAGACATTGTGTACGACATCTGTCCTGCCTAGGAACAGAATTTCATGTACCCCTGTTTCACGTGTGCCGTCTAAATATTCCAGGATCGATCGAAACATAAAACGAGTGGAAAATTGTCTAGATACCACAGGTTCATTTGCCAACGAGTTAGACTCATCCGCAGGCGAATCTATAGTTATCCGATAATATCCCACCTACAATTTTAATCCATTCTGGCACGACACGATGATCGAGTTGTATATTCAACATGCGGATGCACTTAGGTTCAGGTTATCTCACAGGGTTAATGGTCAATCTTGTTTGAAGTCCTTCATAGGTAACTGATGTATGGAACTAGGCTAAACAGTCAGGTTCTAAACTTGGCTAGATGAACACTTAAGGTTTGAACTTGTACTGCTGAGGCTGAACCGAATTGTTAGGCTAAAGATAACTTACTGAATTAACTAACGGATCACTAAGGTTAAGGAATGGTTTCCATTGAGGATGAAACATTACCCTAAACGAGCCATTAACTCTTTCACTTATATGAACTGGTTATTGGTAGCTAAAATTGGAATAGGAATGTCCTGGTCAAGATATCCGGGTTTAATACTTGGTCTCACAAGGGTATATGAATGAATTTGAAAGGTCGAAACGTTCGAGTAGGAATACTTAAGGTGAACGCACTGATCTCACATGATTCAGAATACGGAACAGAAAGGTTTGAAGCCTCACACTGATATCACTTTGTAGAGCTTAATTCCCTTGAATAGAAAATGATTTGAACCTAATTCTGAATTTGGCGAATAAGGCTACGAAGAGATAGGCAACTAATTATATTAAAGAACTGATTATCAGACTCGAGTGTACGAAATTAAGAGGGATTGCTGATACTGGGTTGAGTAAGTTTCTGCCGGAGTGGTTTCGAGGTATGTTGATTGACGGATCAACAGAACGAGTAAGAAATGAAACTGAAATTATTATTGACCTTCTCAAGAATAATTAACTTCCGCAGATAGGATCTTGCTAATGATAACACAACTGGAAAGCTGAAAACACTTAATACAGTTACTTACGTGCGACATTAATCACCAT
The DNA here is from genome assembly GCA_030408175.1 of Trifolium repens. Lineage (NCBI taxonomy): Eukaryota > Viridiplantae > Streptophyta > Magnoliopsida > Fabales > Fabaceae > Trifolium > Trifolium repens. The sequence goes on along the minus strand of CP125845.1, from coordinate 29,121,410 downwards.
TAATTGGTTTCCAGAGATTTGAAAAGTTCGCATCCTATTTGACTTTAAGCACTGCTCGTGGTTGACAAGTCATTAAGGTATGCGAAGAATTTATCCACTGAGGCGTGATTAGATGGGTTAGAGAATACACACGTTCATGGTGTTCCAAGGTCCGCGAATATTGTATTGAGCATTGTTTGGTTCCATGAATTTGCTGAATTAGGATCTCTAGGGATGGATAGGCAATTGAAAGTTTCATCTTCCACTGGTTTATACTCAAATTCTGCAATTCTAATTCTTCTGTCAGTTCCCTCAGGTTAGGACAACTATGTTTTCACCCAATGTTTCTTGCTGACAGTTTCTCATAGGAGGATCTAACTGATTCTAATAGTCTCTTTGCTGACATGTCTGAATATGAGAAAGTGTCGGCGGTTGGCTGAGGCTATGGTTACACTTAATTACTTGTCTCCGGTTAACTAATAGTGTCCCTTATTTGTTATTCTCATCAGGTCGTGTCTTCTATTATCTGGTACTATATCAGTGGTAAGATATGGCTGGTTAAGTCTAATCCTTGAACTGGGTAGCTGGTTGGTTTATAATACTGATCTACTAACCTAATGATAATTGATTGACGACTCTCAACGTACGGTTAACTGATCCTACTGATTTTCTTGGCTAATGGGTTCAAATGTATGAATTCGTGTAGTGGATGGTAACTAATATGGAATTGAATTGTCGGTCTCTAAGCTATCTATTGGTAAGACTCAATGGCTCGACTTCGTTGACTGATTGTGCTAAAGGTGTTTCTTAACTGTTGTTCTAATTTAAGACTTAACCTACGATGGTACGGTACATCTACCGGCATAAAGTGATAGGTTGATCATATTTATTGGCATCTAGATGTAATGGCATATTTATTAACTTATTAGGTTTGCGGTAACACTATTCTTATTGGTCCTTTAGCTAAACGGTTCACATATCTGAATTTGTTGGGTGTTAAAAGTCAAATTAATATAGAACTGAACGATTGGTCTCTAAACTACTAAATGGTGAGATTATACTCAAGTAACATGGTACTTATTATTGGCTTCTAACTATTCAATGCTAATGTTCCACAACTGTCTTAGATGGCTAACGGTGTCATAACGATTCCTAATTGTTAATCTAATCAAAGTTTGGTTTCTAAAGGTTCGCTGGATTTATTACTAAAGACTGGTATAGTAAAAAGGTAATTCGTAATTGTTGTACTTGAGGAGATATTGGAATGTGCTTTTGTTCTAATTGGGTTCCTCTAATACTGACGGTTCGATTTGAACCTCTATTACGGTGATATCTATCAGGTTCACTACACTGGGTTGCTAATTCATAATCCTATAAGTGATTGAACTTAATGTGCTTTCTCGGGTACGGATATGGATTACAGGGATTCTAATTGCCAAATTAGTTACGGCTAAGTCCCTAGTGGTTTTAGTATAATCATTGGTTCTTATTAGGAAGGATGTACTCATCCCATTGAGAACAATTAAAGTTTGATAGGCTTAGGCTAATCTTATCTGGTTGTCATTAGGAACTAACGATACTTGTCTGAGGTATTACTAAGTTTTCTCCTAACAGGGTGGACTTCTCGGCTTCTCAAAATCAATGGTATACATGTGAGGTTTATCTAAGTTTGACTAATACAGGGGAGTTCCTTGCTTGCTCTGGACAACTAAACGTTCAGGAATGAGTCTTGGTTTACTACTACTGTTACTGGTTGCTACTCGGTTAAAAGACTTGGCTAACTTTAGGCTCGGTAGGATAAAGTTGTTTTCTAGGTTCAGGAGATTTACATGACACACAGTGTTAGTAGATTACGGTTATGCACTACACATTTCCGTCTAATGGTATACTTGCATTTCCTTCAAACTATGACTCTTCTCCTGGCTTGTTACGTCACAAGATTAATTCATTCGCCTGGCTGCTTCATTACAAATTCCAGGCTTACTTCTAACTTCTGTGACACCATTTGTCACCGTTCCATAATCCACTTATAGGAATTTTCTTCAATGACTGCTCCTCGATTGTATCTTCACCACAATCTTAACGCTGGAATTTCAGAGTCCACTTCAGTTCTCAACCATAATACCCTGCCTACCATACACAATACTGAGTTGATCAGGCTCAGCACGCGATGGTTTCAGCGTAAACAGTTCAGATCCAAAGGGTCTGTATTACTTAGGAAGGGTTGGAATGACTCATGGCAAGGTTCGATAATGGACCGACCTGCTCTGATACCAATTATAACGCCCCAACTAAAATATCTAGAATATTTAGTCAAAACATACATAATTGAATCCGAGTACATTAAATTAAATAGATTAGACAACTGAATTACAAGAATTCCTTACAACAATTGATGAACTTAAACAATACAGCGGAGAAAGAATAGAAATCCAAGATATACAGATAAACTAAAACAATGGAAGACTAAAATCGTCTAATGCGATGATCCAAGCTCAGCTCCAATCATCAGCTCCCTCCTGGTCCTTGCTCCAGTTAACCTGTCTACCTAAAAAAAATTGGTTTGGAGTGGGGTGAGACTACTAAGCCTCAGTGAGTCCTACTACCCTCCTAGAGGTGACTACACCGGGGGAAACCTAAACAGTCATATATACTAACATATACATAATCATACTCATAACATAATGCTGAAATTAAAGGTGTAACACAGATAAAAATCTTATTCATTTTAACCGCAAGGATTCTCCGAGGTGAGCATATCTCGGAGGCCCGCCTTGTCCGTCGATCGATCCGATCACGACATACAGCTCACAATACATAACCTGATGGATACTCCCATTGGGAAATCCATATGCGACAATTCAAAATCGCTCCTAAGTGACTGTAACTAATATTGTTCATACTACCATAAATATCCCAAAACCCCGGGAACATGCAACTTAATTTAATTCTAGGTTATACCCTAAGGTCATCTGTGATTAATATTCTGTTCAACATTATATCAGTTATATTACTGCAAATTATCTGTCTCTGATGAGGAAATAAAACGAGTGTAGAAAACATGTTGAAAAATAAAAGTTTCAGGTTGTTCTGTGTAGTCTCGCTATGGCGAGATATTTGCTCGCCATGGCGAGATTACAGGTCTATCCTGTACGAGCTCGCTACGGCGAGTCACTAGCTCGCCCTGGCGAAGTTACAGGTCCTGGCCTAAACAACTCGTTAGGCGAGCAGAAGCTCACCATGGCGAAGTTCATCAGCCCAGAACCTTCATCTCGCCATGAGTGCTCGCCAGAAGCTCGCTGTGGCGAGTTCATACAGAAATGCCCCTGTTTTGCGAAAATCATAAAATTTCAATGGTTTCACCTACAATCCTCATTTAAGACAGTGCAGAAACATAAAATATATAATATAAGACAGAATGGAGGGAAATTTGGGAGTTAATTCCCCTCACACAACTTTTCCCTAATATCCTAGGTTAACATGCGTAAGTGAATTTTGGGGAATTCTAACTAACTATCCTAAGAACCCACCTGATAATTGAGGCTTTAACACTGATCTTTAAGCTCTACAGCAGCCACAGGCAGAAAACTCCAAAACTGACTCTTGGGAGCAATTCTCCATTTTCATAAATTTATCATTTTCTTGGCTCCAACACAATGCATGCAGCACCAAAGGCTCACAATACAAACATGCAAGACAGTTTCAGTTTATGATTAGGAAGGGGAAGCACGAATTTGAGACTTAAGAAAAGAATTAGGACATGGAACTTACCCAATCATGCTTCTAATGGATTGGAGGAAGAACTAAACCCATTGCATGTTGATTTAAACAAGAAATTGAACGGAGATGAGATGATGATGATCTGCTCACAAGAAAAGGAAAGAGAAACATGCATCAAATACTCTTTGATCTTCCATTTCCATGATGAATCTTGGTTGGGTTAGAGTGGTTGTTAGGAAAGGTTCATGGAGCTTCTTTTCTTTGGTTGTTTGGCGTGAATGTGAGGAAGAGAAGAAGGAGTTTCTGATTTTTGTTCCCTTGTCATTGCATGTGCTTATATAGAGAATCACAAGGTAGTGAGGGGTGTTGGAGAGGTGGAGGGAGGCTCGGTGAGAGAGGGAAGATGAGTGGGGAGTTTAATTTGATTTTTCCTTTAAGTTTGGTGTTAAAATAATGTAGTTGGTAAAATTAGTTTGGTCACTTTAAGAGTAATTTCCCTTCTCCTAATTATATTACTTAATTTCCAATTAAGCTTTTTAGACCACTCCTTTAATTAATACACTTCTATTAATTAAATTAGGGATGTTACAATCATAATCTAGATAAGTATATTAGTGCTCGTACTCTTTACAAAATTAAAACATCAATCAAAGTATTTTTTCGCATAAGAATGTGGAACAACCTGAAGTGTACCTTCTACCAAACTCACTGATCCTACATAGTTAGCATCAGTATCAGCTTTAATAGTTAAGCTTCCACCTCTTTCAAATATGAGCCCCCTCCTTGGACTGACTTTGAGATATTGGAGAATGTGGCAACATGAAGAAATTCGCAATTTAAATGAAGACTGTACTGGGTGACTTGAAAATACAGCACGGAGGCCCAATGAAGTTGTTTTGTGACGATAAATTTACTATCAATATTGCTAATAATTTTGTTCAACATGACATGACAGAACATATTAAAATAGACCGACACTTTGTCATGGAGAAGCTGGATTACAGTTTGATAAATACAACCTACATTCCTTCTAGGTTTATAACTATGCTTTTTGTTATAAGTACCTGAACTCTCTAAGAGCAAGCTTCCAGGTATTTTGTGGCATTCCTGCACTTTGCATTTTCCTTTCCAAGGCAGCCAGGTCATCCTCCTCATCATCATTATCACCAAGTTCCTCCTTTATAGCTTTCATCTGAATATATTTTTTCACACAAAAGAATATAAGAGCAGTGCAATCAGATAAAGTCCTAAACAAAACAATATACAGTATAAAAACAAAATTAAAATGCTCCTCTGCAGCAGAATTGGCCGAGAGTCTAAGACTTTCAAAATCCTTGGTATGATATATCACCATTTATACTGTTTCCATAAATAAAATTGAAGACACCTGGAATTTTTATCCCAAACCGAATCAAATTGAGATGAAACTGATTAAAAACCTAAAAAATTGTAACCAATTTGTTTGTGAGAGAAGAGAGAAGAGAGAAGATGACAATACCTAAACGAAGCGGAATAGAACCACCACCACCGTCGCCAGAAACAGAAAACAGAACCACCACCATTGTTGCCGGAAACAGAAAACAGAACCACCACCGTTGCCAGAAACAGAACCATCTCCAACCCTGCAAAAACAGAACACGCGTGAACCAAGTAGGAAAACAGAGCACGCGTGGAAACAAAACACACGTAAAATCATAAACACGATGCCTGAGCCAAAAACCACCGGCGCACCTCCGACGACGCCGAAAACACCACCACCCCCGCTTTTTCTGGACACCGAGACAGAATAACACCACGAAGAGAGCACGAAAGACGTTGTCCATTATGGTTAGCATGATCATCTTTTAGTATAATTAAAGATTAACAATAATAAAATTAACAATCTAAAGCTTATTAGTCTTGGATTATGTTGATAAATAAATTTGAAGTCATGCTTATACCTCCAATTTGATTGACTCTCCAACATCATTTATTTGAACTCTTTCTCACTTGATGCATAAAACCTGTTACCATGCAAAACCACAAATTAACATATTGATAAAATAAGCATTATCAATTAGAGCACAAACAAAACTAAAAAAGAAAAAGATGAATAAAAATAAGCAAAATCATCATAATGAACAATAAAATCCAATTTCAAACATCAACCTTCTTTATCACACAAATTAATCAAAACCACTCATTCCCAAACCAAACCACCATTTTCAATCAATAAAACAAACAACAAATAGAAAAAAATAACAAAAAAAAGAGGCTAGCAAACCAAAAAAGAAAAACCTTTCATGCTTGAACTCTTTCATACTTGATGCATAAAATCTGTTACCATACAAAACCAGAGATTAACATATTGACAAAATAAGCATCATCAATTAGAGCACAACAAACAAAACCAAAAAAGAAAAAGGTGAATAAAAATAAGCAAAATCAACATAATGAACAATAAAATCCAATTTCAAACACCAATCTTTTTTATCACACAAATTAATCAAAACCACTCATTCCCAAACCAAACCACCATTTTCAATCAATAAAACAAACACCAAATAGAAGAAAATAACAAAAAAAAAGAGGCTAGATAAAAACAAATAAAGCAGAAAATTGATAGAGACAGGAATCAAAGGATGATACCAGAAGATGTCACTTGTGATGTGCTTATACATCTGCAGAGCATATTTTTCTGCAAAAAAAAAACAGTGAGGTTCAATCAATAGAGAAAATGGAAGAGAGAGTCACCTGAGTTTATTGACATCCAAAGATTCAATTTCATGAAAAACTTTAAACATGCAAGATCAATATTTTTCTGCAAAAAAAAAAAAACAGTGTGAGGTTCAATCAATAGAGAAAATGGAAGAGAGAGTCACCTGAGTTTATTGACATCCAAAAATCCAATTTCATGAAAAACTTTAAACATGCAAGATCAATATTTTTCTACCAAAAAAAAAAACAGTGTGAGGTTCAATCAATAGAGAAAATGGAAGAGAGAGTCACCTGAGTTTATTGACATCCAAAAATCCAATTTCATGAAAAACTTTAAACATGCAAGATCAATATTTTTCTACAAAAAAAAAAAAAAACAGTGTGAGGTTCAATCAATAGAGAAAATGGAAGAGAGATGAAATTATTCTAGTTAGGGTTGATGAGGTGAAGGCAGAGAGAAATAGAAAGATGGAGCAGAACAACTTACCAATAAGTTACAGCAGTTCAGATCAAAGCGGTGGTGATGAGTTTCGGTCGGAGAGGATGATAGTGGTGAGGAAGAAGAAGGCAACGCGTTTTGTAAAAATGAAGAAGAAGCATCACATTTTCTTTCTTTACCAACGCATTCTTTCTTCTGTTTCTGACCTTTTCTTTGGTTTGGTGGAGCTTTCTAATTGGTGGAAGCAGTGGTCCAATAGAATTTCATGCAGGTAATAGCCCAACCAATAGAGTTAATAGAATTGTCAAGTGGCCATTGATAAAACATGTCATATGAGGATTGGACTGTAAAAGTATGGTGTCAAGCTCCAATAGGCCAAAGCTAGCAAGATGATGTAATTGATGAAACAGTGTGAGGTTCAATCAATAGAGAAAATGGAAGAGAGATGAAATTATTCTAGTTACCTGAGTTTATTGACATCCAAAGATCTAATTTCATGAAAAACTTCAAACATGCAAGATCAAAATTTGAAGAATTGAAATTTGGGGGTTAGGGTTGATGAGGTGAAGGCAGAGAGAAATAGAAAGATGGAGCAGAACAACTTACCAATAAGTTACAGCAGTTCAGATCAAAGCGGTGGTGATGAGTTTCGGTCGGAGAGGATGATAGTGGTGAGGAAGAAGAAGGCAACGCGTTTTGTAAAAATGAAGAAGAAGCATCGCATTTTCTTTCTTTACCAACACATTCTTTCTTCTGTTTCTGACCTTTTCTTTGGTTTGGTGGAGCTTTCTAATTGGTGGAAGCAGTGGTCCAATAGAATTTCATGCAGGTAATAGCCCAACCAATAGAGTTAATAGAATTGTCAAGTGGCCATTGATAAAACATGTCATATGAGGATTGGACTGTAAAAATATGGTGTCAAGCTCCAATAGGCCAAAGCTAGCAAGATGATGTAATTGATGACATAATCTATTAGGGTTTTGGGTTAGTCATTAGGGTTTCAAATGCAACTTTTAGTATAATTAAAGATTAAAGATTAAAGATTAAAGATTAAAGATTAAAGATAAAGATTAAAGATTAAAGATTAAAGATTAAAGATTAAAGATTAAAGATTAAAGATTAAAGATTAAAGATTAAAGATTAAAGATTAAAGATTAAAGATTAAAGATTAAAGATTAAAGATTAAAGATTAAAGATTAAAGATTAAAGATTAAAGATAAAGATTAAAGATAAAGATAAAGATAAAGATTAAAGATTAAAGATTAAAGATTAAAGATTAAAGATTAAAGATAAAGATAAAGATTTCCTTTGTAATTTCCAATAATTATGCGACTATTATGTATTGTATTTGTTTGCTTATAAAAAAAATGTATTGTTTTTTAATATATAAAAGCATTTTCAGTTTCTGCAACTATTTATGCAATTATTTATAAAAAATAATATACTTAGAAAAAATCGATCCCCAACGACCCAAGAACTCCCACGATAGTGAACGCGCCAAAGAAGCACAGGTGTTTTACTAGTGTAAAAACCTATGTGCGGATCTCCACTTACAATGACAAATTAACATCTCTAAAAAGGTTTGAAAAGTTTATGGAAATTTTTAAAATTAGAATTATTAAGAAAATCAATAAATTAACATCTCTAATATTAATTTATTTTAGGTTACACATAGATTTAATCTGCCGAAGGTAATTCAAATGAAAGTGTGGTGGACACAAAATATGGATAACTTCCACTGTTAAAATTAAAATTTTAATTAATTAATGTGTATTTTTAGTAGCGAGGTGGGAAATACTACAAAGTTTAATATCTTTGTAATTGTACATGAGAGTTATTTTCTCTTCAATTAATTTATTATTTTTCTCCAACTATATAATTCCATTAATTAATGAGTGACTAAATTTAATTACATTCAGATTTTTTTACTATTGAATCACTAATCCACACAAAAAAGAACAACATTATTTTCGAAATTCCAGCAATTGCTATAGCTGTTAAAAATTCTTCTTCTAAGATTGTATATGATAAATACAACCATGAACGATTTTCTCCATAGTGTGTGTGCCCAACAATTTTAAAAAATTTAAATATTAAAATATAATATTATAGTTTCTACAAAAATAATATATAATATTAGAGTTTCTACAAAAAAAAAAAAAATTAGTGTTTCTACAAAATCAAAATATAATATTAGAGTTTCTGAAAAAATATAATATTAAAGTTACTATAAACAAAAAAATATATTAGAATTTCTACAAAAATAAATAAATATATAATATTAGAGTTTCTAAAAAAATATAATATTAGAGTTTTTTTAACCTTTGTTGAATCTATTGTGAAAAAAAAAATATAGATGATATTAATTGGATTGCCATGAATTTTATAAGATAAGTAACATGAAAAAATCGATTGTCAAACAAAAACAATAAGATTGCCTTGAATATATTTTTTTTTACCAATTATTTAATGTATTGCCTGACTACGGTCTGACAAGTGCACCAGTCTGTCGTCGAGTAATAATTCACACTCTAGGTGTCTAGAATGAGTTCGTATCCGCTGGAATCCTAGTGAGATCTGATCTGTATCAGTCCTCTTGCAGTAGTCTCCCATTGTAATTCTTTGCTCGTCCCCCATGGCTTTGGTGGTAGGCTCTTCTTTTGTCTTGAGACTACTGGATTCTGCAAGCCTTTGTGCTTGCCTTCTTTTCCAAAGCGTTCTTTCTGGCTCAGGGTCGTACTCAAACTCCAGGATACCTGTTATCAAGCACAACAAATGAATACCTTCAGTAGCACTGGAAAATTAACTGGTGAAACTATTTTTGGTTTGTCTCATGTGTCTTTGTCACTATGAAAATTCCCAGGTAAGTGAGGTGGATCACAACGGATCGCTTAAATACCAAGACTTATCCTTAGCCAGAACTTTCACAGATCAAAATCCACAATCATCAACAAGATTTTTTTTTAGTATTTTTGAATTTTTTTTTTTGACAAACTTAAATAAATCTAGTAATGCTTTGTAAACACAATCCCCTACAACGGTGCCAAAAACTTGACTACGGTCTGGCAAGTGCACCAGTCTGTCGTCGAGTAATAATTCACACTCTAGGTGTCTAGAATGAGTTCGTATCCACAGGGATAGTGCCGAAGCTTTACTAGCGTTATTTAAGTTTGTGATAGTCTGTATTCACTTTGGTTTTTGAAAAGGTTTTTATAAAATAAGCGTAATGATTTGCAGAAATATAAATAACAGAATGTATAAATAATAGATTCAGAAACATAGAGGCTAGGTATGGTGGTTGGAGTTCCTCCCTTCTTCATATTTGGCATGACCGGTGTATAACATAGTTATTTAGATTATGTTCGGCGGTGAATTATCCTTGTTGTAGTAATACCTTACTATTATACTATGTCTATTAAAGTTTCCCTACGTTAACAACTAAGGTACCTACGAGAGCCTAACCTCGATGTGTCACATACCTTAATTACTAAGTGAGTTGTTTATAAACATGCATTATAACCTTCACCAATTAACCTCTAGGTCCTAGTATCGGGCTGTTCATCTTCTAAGTGTTCAGATCACACCTAGTGCATGATTCCTCCTCTAACCGCTCAGTTCACGACTAGTGCAGGATGTTACCGTCTCTATGGGCTAGCATTATTTACTACGAGTTCCGGATCATACCAAGTCGAAACCTGATATCAATTCTAAGGGCGCTCCCGCTTATCCGGCCAGATTACGAGAATACGTTATTAAAGTGCACGAAAGTAAATAACAAACATAATTACTGAATATCATTTATTATAACTTAGACTCAAGCACAGACTCCAAAAATTCATAGGGGAGTTCATCTTCTCCACCACAACCTAAGGCATAAATACAAAAGACTACATATTTAAATTACAAGAATTATAACCTAAATACAAAAGCCTAAAGAAATCATACCTTGCTGAGTTAGTTTTCCCGTAAGGGGAGAAAACTATGCCTAATAGAGCTCCTCTGAACTACTCCTTATTGTAGAGAGTGTTCTACTATTTCTGAATGATTTTAACAATAAATTGGAGGCTCTATTTATAGTTTTCGTAATGGGCCTCAGCAAGGCATCGCAGTACGATGAAGCCATCATGCTGCGATGTGAAGATTCAGTTCAATTTTATAACTGATCCTGTGTTTTTCATCAGTTTGGGCGCCAAGTTACTCCATCGTGCTGCGATGGACAGATTCTCTTCAGATTTATTGCTTCTGATTTCTTGGCGAACAAGCAGTTCCCATCGTGGCACGATGGGAGCCATCGTGCTGCGATGGAATGCTGATTTTCTTCACTTTTTGGGCTTTTTCTTGTCTTTTTGCATCTTGGACTCTGTCTTGATGCTTTTTCCTGTTTTTGTAGGTTTTCCTTCGTATTTGGGTCTGTCTTGGTCATTTTACTACTAATAATAATACTAAAAATAACGTAGAAATTCCTGTCATCACAACCCCAAAATTAAATGGTTGCTTGTCCTCAAGTAACATGCTGTCAGACAAGATCGTTAGAGAAATAAGAGATAAATAAAGATGATAGGAATTTCACATCCTTGCTTAATATTTCAGCAATGGTACCGCTGATTTCTTACCGCAGCGATCATGCTCAGTCCTGCTAGGCTCAGGAGACGTCAATAGTAGCAAATCGGACAAATGTCTGCAATAGTCCATGTTCAACTTTTTCTCTCTCTCACATTTGTGTTTTTCGCTCATAATTGAAAGGGTTATCTCTCAATCATCGCACAACCTGCCATTTTACTATAGGCTTGCAAGAATTCTAAGCAACCAGTCAAAATTTAATATACATGCATTATTGGAGGTCTTTTCAGGGTTATAACGTGGCTTAGGTCAAGGTAGGACATTTTTGGGAATAATAGGCTAAACATTGGAGTTAAGTTCTACTTTGTTGTTCCTTTTTGTGTACGCAACCTTTGTTCCTTAGGGTGCCTTTTTGTGATGGTATCGGAAAATAAGAACCGGATGTGTCTTTGTGTGGTTCTTTTCTATCACTGTTTTTGCCCTTTGGCTCTTTTCTTTTGCCCTTTGGCTCTTTCTTTTGCCCTTTGGCTCTTTCTTTTTGATTCATTTTTTTTAAAAGACTATTTTTTTAGGGAATTTTTTGATGTTTCCCGTCTCTTTTTCATTTTTTTTCTTTTTTCTCGTGATAGTTCTCCGTATACCCACCCCAAACTTAGACGTTGCTAGTTCCATGAGCAACCCCAAACTTATTTTGTTGCCAAGACTTTGAGAATTATTACCTAACTCCAAAGAGGGTAAATCATTGTTTTTCTATTCTATAGGCTTGTATCGTGGTTTGTCACCGAAACAAAAGGGATAATTTTTTTACGGCTCAAATTTGGCTAGCAAAGGATATAATATAATAACGGGTGGCTTGAAAAGGCTCTGGGTTATAACAAACAATTGCCTCAATGCATATAATATTAAATCAACCAGTTACCAGAGAATTAGAGCAAGTTCTAGAAAATAAACAAGTGCACGGTACTCTCATAGTAATTCGAAAGAAAGTGGTAATACCGTTTGGAAATATTTGGCTCAAATCCTCACATGGCTTAGGTATCTGAAAGTTAAACACTTGTCCCACAGACACCAGCTTCATTACTCGTCTCTCTGTCTCCCGAACTTCGCACTTCGGAGCAATCACCTTTGGTTTCTGTATGAAGGCGTGAAATTCGGCTCATCAGAATTTATAACTTACTTCGCCACAATCTTACCTATAACAGTTTATCATGCACTAGATAATAAACAGCAAACAGTTATTTAATTTTTTGTAAGTTTGAATAAGGGCTGTTTACAAATGAAGATGACATACAGAATTCTAGGTATATTTTATTGAACTGAAAATACTGAAATTGAAATACTTAATTGAAAATACTGAAATTAAAATACTCATCCTTGGGTTGCCTCCCAAGCAGCGCTTATTTAGCCTCTCATTAGCTTGAGGCATTTCCTCCATTACAGTGGATAGGTTCGCATGTCTCTCTCATCTGTAGGAGCTTTCGCCTTAGCTCCTCCCTCTTTCTTATTGCTTCTTTCATACTTCTCTAGGTTCTGTTTTTCTTTGAAGGTGGCAAAGCAGAGTCGTTCATCATCTTCTGAAGGTACTGTTTTCATGATGTACTTCCCCTTGCTTTTTGGTGGATGTTCCTTCTTTTATTCTTTTGGAGTATTGACCTAGTTGTTCTTCTTTCTTTCCTCTTTTCTCTCAGCAGCAGGCTTCTTCAGAGGTGGCGTATTAACCCCAAACTTAGATTTTCTGGCCACTTTTCGGTTTCTACCCCATGCTTTGACCCATGTTGCTCGGATGTCCACTTCAATAGTTAGCCTCTTCAGTTTATCAGTGAGTTCCTCGAGTATCTCCTCTTCCTGAGCTGTCTCTATCTCTAGCTGCGCCATTTCATTCTCCAGCTCCTCTATCTCTATCTTTACCTGTACTTCTTAAGTTGGAGTCGGTGGTGTAGCTTTCCTGTCTTTCCACTCAAGCATGTAGCAGTCAACCCTCTCTGTTTTGGAAGCTTTGATAGTTCTTTCCTCCTCTCCACTCCTTAGAGTCAACTCAGCGAGCTCCACATTAATGAGTGCCCTGCTAGTTGCTAGAAATGGTCTTCCAAGAATGATCAGATGCTCTTCATCTTCCTGGATATCTAGGATCATGAAGTCTGCTGGAAATACCAGGTCTTCGACTTTCACCAAGACATCCTCGATTGTACCTGCTGAGTGAATTGTTGTTTGGTTAGCTAAAACGAGTTCACGTTCTGTACCTGCAGTTATTGTTGTGAGTTTTAACTTTTCTGCCAGAGATAATGGCATTACGTTAACACTTGAACCCACGTCACATAAGGCTCGAATTTCTGCTTCCTCAATCTGACAGAGTATGGTGACGCTTTCAGGATCTGTCTTCTTGATTGGAAAATGTGGTTTTACCGTTGGGTCGATTCTGTATTCTTCTAGCTCACTTAAATACTCATCATAGTAATCTTCCATTGTAATTCCCAACGTAGCTTTGAACCACTCCTCGAATTGTTTTAGCTTCTCTTCATCGTATACGTGCCCTGTTTTCATGTCCTTTATCGCTTTGCATTCCTCCTTTGGATTGTCCACTGTGTTAACTGCAATATCTTTAGAAACATGAGTGCTTACCAGTTTTGAGAGTTGACCAATCTGGGTTTCAAGACTTTTTATCGTCGCCCCCTGGTTGGCTACTGTCATCTGGATGTTTTCAAAGTTAGTCTTGCTCATGTTAGCAAATTTATTGAGTAACTCTTCCAATGGAGATGGCTTTCTTGGTTGAGATGAAGCTTGAGCCTGGTTCCCTGTCTGGTCCCATCATAAATTTGGGTGTTTTCTCCAACCTGGGTTGTAGTTGTTCCCCATGTAATTTACCTGCTCCTCGCTTCCTCCTGGCAAACTCCCTCCACCTGTTTAACACTAGCTTCCATCATAGCTTTCTCCTTATCAGCAAGTTGCCTCCTTAGTAACTCGATCTCTACTTTGTAGGCAATCTCCTGGTCCACCTTAAGAACTCCAGGAGTCTTTTCAGCTCTATCATGGCTCATGTTGTATTCATTCTGGCACATCTGCTCAACCAGATTATTAGTCTCTGCATAGGTCTTTACTTTTATGGACCCACCAGCTGAGGCATCTAGTATCATCCTATGTTGCATTTTCATACCAGAAGTGAATAGTTGCATCTGCTCCATAGCACTAATGTTGTGGTTAGGACACCTTCTCATAAGCAGCTTGAACCGTTCATAAGCCTCGCACAACGTTTCAGATTCATGCTGTTTGAAACTTAGAATCTCAGACTTCCTTTTCTGGAATAATGTGTGAAGAATCTTTCCAGGAACTTGTCTTCAAGCTCCTTCCATGTTGCAATCGTTCCCCTTGGCAAACATTGAAGCCAATCTTTAGCTGGACCTGTAAAAGAAAAAGCAAACAAACGCAGCTTCTTCTGGTCATCAGTAACACTTTCCGGCACCTTCTGGATCTGACATGTCTCTGAAAACTTTGCAAGATGATCCCAAGGATCATTGTTGGCACGTCCAACGAACTGGTTCTCCCGCAAACCTGTAAGAACATTGCCTTTAATATCAAAGTTAGCTGGATTCGCCGGCAGGAACCCCAGTGAGATCTGATCTGTGTCAGTCCTCTTGCAGTTGTCTCCCATTGTAATTCTTTGCTCGTCCCCCATGGCTTTGGTGGTAGGCTCTTCTTTTGTCTTGAGACTACTGGATTCTGCAAGCCTTTGTGCTTGCCTTCTTTTCCAAAGTGTTCTTTCTGGTTCAGGGTCGTACTCAAACTCCAGGATACCTGTTATCAAGCACAACAAATGAATACCTTCAGTAGCACTGGAAAATTAACTGGTGAAACTATTTTTGGTTTGTCTCATGTGTCGTTGTCACTATGAAAATTCTCAGGTAAGTGAGGTGGATCACAATGGATCGCTTAAATACCAAGACTTATCCTTAGCCAGAACTTTCACAGATCAAAATCCACAATCATCAACAAGATTTTTTTTTTATTTTTTAATTTTTTTTTTAGTATTTTTGAATTTTTTTTTTTTTTTGACAAACTTAAATAAATTTAGTAATGCTTTGTAAACACAATCCCCTACAACGGCGCCAAAAACTTGACTACGGTCTGGCAAGTGCATCAGTCTGTCGTCGAGTAATAATTCACACTCTAGGTGTCTAGAATGAGTTCGTATCCACAGGGATCGTGCCGAAGCTTTACTAGCGTTATTTAAGTTTGTGATAGTTTGTATTCGCTTTGGTTTTTGAAAAGGTTTTTATAAAATAAGCGTAATGCTTTGCAGAAATATAAATAACAGAATGTATAAATAATAGATTCAGAAACATAGAGGCTAGGTATGGTGGTTGGAGTTCCTCCCTTCTTCATATTTGGCATGACCGGTGTATAACATAGTTATTTAGATTATGTTGGGCGGTGAATTATCCTTGTTGTAGTAATACCTTACTATTACACTATGTCTATTAAAGTTTCCCTACGTTAACAACTAAGATACCTACGAGAGCCTAACCACGATGTGTCACATACCTTAATTACTAAGTGAGTTGTTTATAAACATGCATTATAACCTTCACCAATTAACCTCTAGGTCCTAGTATCGGGCTGTTCATCTTCTAAGTGCTCAGATCACACCTAGTGCATGATTCCTCCTCTAACCGCTCAGTTCACGACTAGTGCAGGATGTTACCGTCTCTATACACCTAGCATTATTTACTACGAGTTCCGGACCATAACAAGTCGAAACCTGATATCAATTCTATGGGCGCTCCCGCTTATCCGGCCAGATTACGAGAATACGTTATTAAAGTGCACGAAAGTAAATAACAAACATAATTACTGAATATCATTTATTATAACTTAGACTCAATCACAGACTCCAAATATTCATAGGGGAGTTCATCTTCTCCACCACAACCTAAGGCATAAATACAAAAGACTACATATTTAAATTACAAGAATTATAACCTAAATACAAAAGCCTAAAGAAATCATACCTTGCTGAGTTAGTTTTCCCGTAAGGGGAGAAAACTATGCCTAATAGAGCTCCTTTGAACCTCTCCTTATAGTAGAGAGTGTTCTACTATTTCTAAATGATTTTAACAATGAATTGGAGGCTCTATTTATAGTTTTCGTAATGGGCCTCAGCAAGGCATCGCAGTACGATGAAGCCATCGTGCTGCGATGTGAAGATTCAGTTCAATTTTATAACTGATCCTGTGCATTTCATCAGCTTGGGCGCCAAGTTACTCCATTGTGTTGCGATGGACAGATTCTCTTCAGATTTATTGCTTCTGATTTCTTGGCGAACAAGCAGTTCCCATCGTGGCACGATGGAAGCCATCGTGCTGCGATGAAATGTTGATTTTCTTCACTTTTTGGGCTTTTTCTTGTCTTTTTGCATCTTGGACTCTGTCTTGATGCTTTTTCCTGTTTTTGTAGGTTTTCCTTCGTATTTGGGTCTGTCTTGGTCATTTTACTACTAATAATAATACTAAAAATAACGTAGAAATTCCTGTCATCACAACCCCAAAATTAAACTGTTGCTTGTCCTCAAGTAACATGCTGTCAGACAAGATCGTTAGAGAAATAAGAGATAAATAAAGATGATAGGAATTCCACAACCTTGCTTAATATTTCAGCAATGGTACCGCTGATTTCTTACCGCAGCGATCATGCTCAGTCCTGCTAGGCTCAGGAGACGTCAATAGTAGCAAATCGGACAAATGTCTGCAAGAGTCCATGTTCAACTTTTTCTCTCTCTCACATTTGTGTTTTTCGCTCATAATTGAAAGGGTTATCTCTCAATCATCGCACAACCTGCCATTTTACTATAGGCTTGCAAGAATTCTAAGCAACCAGTCAAAATTTAATATACATGCATTATTGGAGGTCTTTTCAGGGTTATAACGTGGCTTAGGTCAAGGTAGGACATTTTTGGGAATAATAGGCTAAACATTGGAGTTAAGTTCTACTTTGTTGTTCCTTTTTGTGTACGCAACCTTTGTTCCTTAGGGTGCCTTTTTGTGTTGGTATCGGAAAATAAGAACCGGATGTGTCTTTGTGTGGTTCTTTTCTATCACTGTTTTTGCCCTTTGGCTCTTTTCTTTTTCCCTTTGGCTCTTTCTTTTGCCCTTTGGCTCTTTCTTTTTGATTCATTTTTTTTAAGAGACTATTTTTTTAGGGAATTTTTTGATGTTTCCCGTCTCTTTTTCATTTTTTTGTAGTGATAGTTCTCCGTATACCCACCCCAAACTTAGACGTTGCTAGTTCCATGAGCAACCCCAAACTTATTTTGTTGCCAAGACTTTGAGAACTATTACCTAACTCCAAAGAGGGTAAATCATTGTTTTTCTGGTCTATAGGCTTGTATCGTGGTTTGTCACCGAAACAAAAGGGATAATTTTTTTACGGCTCAAATTTGGCTAGCAAAGGATATAATATAATAACGGGTGGCTTGAAAAGGCTCTGGGTTATAACAAACAATTGCCTCAATGCATATAATATTAAATCAACCAGTTACCAGAGAATTAGAGCAAGTTCTAGAAAATAAACAAGTGCACGGTACTCTCATAGTAATTCGAAAGAAAGTGGTAATACCGTTTGGAAATATTTGGATCAAATCCTCACATGGCTTAGGTATCTGAAAGTTGAACACTTGTCCCACAGACACCAGCTTCATTACTCTTCTCTCTGTCTCCCGAACTTCGCACTTCGGAGCAATCACCTTTGGTTTCTGTATGAAGGCGTGAAATTCGGCTCATCAGAATTTATAACTTACTTCGCCGCAATCTTACCTATAACAGTTTATCATGCACTAGATAATAAACAGCAAACAGTTATTTAATTTTTTGTAAGTTTTAATAAGGGTTGTTTACAAATGAAGATGACATGCAGAATTCTAGGTATATTTTATTGAATTGAAAATACTGAAATTGAAATACTTAATTGAAAATACTGAAATTAAAATACTCATCCTTGGGTTGCCTCCCAAGCAGCGCTTATTTAGCCTCTCATTAGCTTGAGGCATTTCCTCCATTACAGTGGATAGGTTCGCATTTCTCTCTCATCTGTCGGAGCTTTCGCCTTAGCTCCTCCCTTAGCTTCTGAAGGTACTGTTTTCATGATGGACTTCCCCTTGCTTTTTGGTGGATGTTCCTTCTTTTATTCTTTTGGAGTATTGACCTAGTTGTTCTTCTTTCTTTCCTCTTTTCTCTCAGCATCAGGCTTCTTCAGAGGTGGCGTATTAACCCCAAACTTAGATTTTCTGGCCACTTTTCGGTTTCTACCCCATGCTTTGACCCATGTTGCTCGGATGTCCACTTCAATAGTTAGCCTCTTCAGTTTATCAGTGAGTTCCTCGAGTACCTCCTCTTCCTGAGCTGTCTCTATCTCTAGCTGCGCCATTTCATTCTCCAGCTCCTCTATCTCTATCTTTACCTGTACTTCTTGAGTTGGAGTCGGTGGTGTAGCTTTCCTGTCTTTCCACTCAAGCATGTAGCAGTCAACCCTCTCTGTTTTGGAAGCTTTGATAGTTCTTTCCTCCTCTCCACTCCTTAGAGTCAACTCAGCGAGCTCCACATTAATGAGTGCCCTGCTAGTTGCTAGGAATGGTCTTCCAAGAATGATCAGATGCTCTCCATCTTCCTGGATATCTAGGATCATGAAGTCTGCTGGAAATACCAGGTCTTCGACTTTCACCAAGACATCCTCGATTGTACCTGCTGAGTGAATTGTTGTTTGGTTAGCTAAACCGAGTTCACGTTCTGTACCTGCAGTTATTGTTGTGAGTTTTAACTTTTCTGCCAGAGATAATGGCATTACGTTAACACTTGAACCCACGTCACATAAGGCTCGAATTTCTGCTTCCTCAATCTGACAGAGTATGGTGACGCTTCCAGGATCTGTCTTCTTGATTGGCAAATGTGGTTTTACCGTTGGGTCGATTCTGTATTCTTCTAGCTCACTTAAATACTCATCATAGTAATCTTCCATTGTAATTCCCAACGTAGCTTTGAACCACTCCTCGATTTGTTTTAGCTTCTCTTCATCGTATACGTGCCCTGTTTTCATGTCCTTTATCGCTTTGCATTCCTCCTTTGGATTGTCCACCGTGTTACCTGCAATATCTTTAGAAACATGAGTGCTTACCAGTTTTGAGAGTTGACCAATCTGGGTTTCAAGACTTTTTATCATCGCCCCCTGGTTGGCTACTTTCGTCTGGATGTTTTCAAAGTTAGTCTTGCTCATGTTAGCAAATTTATTGAGTAACTCTTCCAATGGAGATGGCTTTCTTGGTTGAGATGAAGCTTGAGCCTGGTTCCCTGTCTGGTCCCATCATAAATTTGGGTGTTTGCTCTAACCTGGGTTGTAGTTGTTCCCCAGGTAATTTACCTGCTCCTCGCTTCCTCCTGGCAAACATTGCCCATTAGGGTGATCTTCTAGGCAGAAGTCGCAAACTCCCTCCACCTGTTTAACACTAGCTTCCTTCACAGCTTTCTCCTTATCAGCAAGTTGCCTCCTTAGTAACTCGATCTCTACTTTGTAGGCAATCTCCTGGTCCACCTTAAGAACTCCAGGAGTCTTTTCAGCTCTATCATGGCTCATGTTGTATTCATTCTGGCACATCTGCTCAACCAGATCCTTAGTCTCTGCATAGGACTTTACTTTGATGGACCCACCAGCTGAGGCATCTAGTATCATCCTATGTTGCATTTTCATTACAGAAGTGAATAGTTGCATCTGCTTCATAGCACTAATGTTGTGGTTAGGACACCTTCTCATAAGCAGCTTGAACCGTTCATAAGCCTCGCACAACGTTTCAGATTCATGCTGTTTGAAACTTAGAATCTCATACTTCCTTTTCTGGAATAATGTGTGTGAAGAATCTTTCCAGGAACTTGTCTTCAAGCTGCTTCCATGTTGCAATCGTTCCCCTTGGCAAACATTGAAGCCAATCTTTAGCTGGACCTGTAAGAGAAAAAGCAAACAAACGCAGCTTCTTCTGGTCATCAGTAACACTTTTCGGCACCTTCTGGATCTGACATGTCTCTGAAAACTTTGCAAGATGATCCCAAGGATCATTGTTGGCACGTCCATCGAACTGGTTCTCCCGCAAACCTGTAAGAACATTGCCTTTAATATCAAAGTTAGCTAGATTCGCCGGCTGGAACCCCATTGAGATATGATCTGTGTCAGTCCTCTTGCAGTTGTCTCCCATAGTAATTCTTTGCTCGTCCCCCATGGCTTTGGTGGTAGGCTCTTCTTTTGTCTTGAGACTACTGGATTCTGCAAGCCTTTGTGCTTGCCTTCTTTTCCAAAGCGTTCTTTCTGGTTCAGGGTTGTACTCAAACTCCAGGATACCTGTTATGAAGCACAACAAATGAATACCTTCAGTAGCACTGGAAAATTAACTGGTGAAACTATTTTTGGTTTGTCTCATGTGTCTTTGTCACTATGAAAATTCTCAGGTAAGTGAGGTGGATCACAACGGATCACTTAAATACCAAGACTTATCCTTAGCCAGAACTTTCACAGATCAAAATCCACAATCATCAACAAGATTTTTTTTGAATTTTTTAATTTTTTTTTTAGTATTTTTGAAATTTTTTTTTGACAAACTTAAATAAATCTAGTAATGCTTTGTAAACACAATCCCCTACAACGGCGCCAAAAACTTGACTACAGTCTGTCGTCGAGTAATAATTCACACTCTAGGTGTCTAGAATGAGTTCGTATCCACAGGGATCGTGCCGAAGCTTTACTAGCGTTATTTAAGTTTGTGATAGTTTGTATTCGCTTTGGTTTTTGAAAAGGTTTTTATAAAATAAGCGTAATGCTTTGCAGAAATATAAATAACAGAATGTATAAATAATAGATTCAGAAACATAGAGGCTAGGTATGGTGGTTGGAGTTCCTCCCTTCTTCATATTTGGCATGACCGGTGTATAACATAGTTATTTTGATTATGTTCGGCGGTGAATTATCCTTGTTGTAGTAATACCTTACTATTACACTATGTCTATTAAAGTTTCCCTACGTTAACAACTAAGATACCTACGAGAGCCTAACCTCGATGTATCACATACCTTAATTACTAAGTGAGTTGTTTATAAACATGCATTATAACCTTCATCAATTAACCTCTGGGTCCTAGTATCGGGCTGTTCATCTTCTAAGTGCTCAGATCACACCTAGTGCATGATTCCTCCTCTAACCGCTCAGTTCACGACTAGTGCTGGATGTTACCGTCTCTATACACCTAGCATTATTTACTACGAGTTCCGGACCATACCAAGTCAAAACCTGATATCAATTCTATGGGCGCTCCCGCTTATCCGGCCAGATTACGAGAATACGTTATTAAAGTGCACGAAAGTAAATAACAAACATAATTACTGAATATCATTTATTATTACTTAGACTCAATCACAGACTCCAAATATTCATAGGGGAGTTCATCTTCTCCACCACAACCTAAGGCATAAATACAAAAGACTACATATTTAAATTACAAGAATTATAACCTAAATACAAAAGCCTAAAGAAATCATACCTTGCTGAGTTAGTTTTACCGTAAGGGGAGAAAACTATGCCTAATAGAGCTCCTTTGAACCTCTCCTTATAGTAGAGAGTGTTCTACTATTTCTGAATGATTTTAACAATGAATTGGAGGCTCTATTTATAGTTTTCGTAATGGGCCTCAGCAAGGCATCGCAGTACGATGAAGCCATCGTGCTGCGATGTGAAGATTCAGTTCAATTTTATAACTGATCCTGTGCATTTCATCAGCTTGGGCGCCAAGTTACTCCATCGTGCTGCGATAGCATACATCGTGCTGCGATGGACAGATTCTCTTCTGATTTATTGCTTCTGATTTCTTGGCGAACAAGCAGTTCCCATCGTGGCATGATGGGAGCCATCGTGCTGCGATGGAATGCTGATTTTCTTCACTTTTTGGGCTTTTTCTTGTCTTTTTGCATCTTGGACTCTGTCTTGATGCTTTTTCCTGTTTTTGTAGGTTTTCGTTCGTATTTGGGCCTGTCTTGGTCATTTTACTACTAATAATAATACTAAAAATAACGTAGAAATTCCTGTCATCACAACCCCAAAATTAAACTGTTGCTTGTCCTCAAGTAACTTGCTGTCAGACAAGATCGTTAGAGAAATAAGAGATAAATAAAGATGATAGGAATTTCACAACCTTGCTTAATATTTCAGCAATGGTACCGCTGATTTCTTACCGCAGCGATCATGCTCAGTCCTGCTAGGCTCAGGAGACGTCAATAGTAGCAAATCGGACAAATGTCTGCAAGAGTCCATTGTCAACTTTTTCTCTCTCTCTCTCTCTCTCTCTCACATTTATGTTTTTCGCTCATAATTGAAAGGGTTATCTCTCAATCATCGCACAACCTGCCATTTTACCATAGGCTTGCAAGAATTCTAAGCAACCAGTCAAAATTCAATATACATGCAATATTGGAGGTCTTTTCAGGGTTATAACGTGGCTTAGGTCAAGGTAGGACATTTTTGGGAATAGTAGGCTAAACATTGGAGTTAAGTTCTACTTTGTTGTTCCTTTTTGTGTACGCAACCTTTGTTCCTTAGGGTGTCTTTTTGTGTTGGTATCGGAAAATAAGAACCGGATGTGTCTTTGTGTGGTTCTTTTCTATCACTGTTTTTGCCCTTTGGCTCTTTTGTTTTGCCCTTTGGCTCTTTCTTTTGCCCTTTGGCTCTTTCTTTTTGATTCATTTTTTTTAAGAGACTATTTTTTTAGGGAATTTTTTGATGTTTTTCGTCTCTTTTTCATTTTTTTTCTTTTTTGTAGTGATAGTTCTCCGTATACCCACCCCAAACTTAGACGTTGCTAGTTCCATGAGCAACCCCAAACTTATTTTGTTGCCAAGACTTTGAGAACTATTACCTAACTCCAAAGAGGGTAAATCATTGTTTTTCTGGTCTATAGGCTTGTATCGTGGTTTGTCACCGAAACAAAAGGGATAATTTTTTTACGGCTCAAATTTGGCTAGCAAAGGATATAATATAATAAGGGGTGGCTTGAAAAGGCTCTGGGTTATAACAAACAATTGCCTCAATGCATATAATATTAAATCAACCAGTCACCAGAGAATTAGAGCAAGTTCTAGAAAAAAACAAGTGTACGGTACTCTCATAGTAATTCGAAAGAAAGTGGTAATACCGTTTGGAAATATTTGGCTCAAATCCTCACATGGCTTAGGTATCTGAAAGTTGAACACTTGTCCCACAGACACCAGCTTCATTACTCGTCTCTCTGTCTCCCGAACTTCGCACTTCGGAGCAAATTAGGTTAAAACAGTTATTAGAATTATGGTTAAAATTGTCGAGGACAAATTAGGTTTTATAATAATAGTTTCTTTTAATATATTGTTAATTGTTATTAGAATTCTTTTTTATTTATGTATTTTATTCATAAAAATTAAATAAATTTTCTTGTACCAAAAAAAAGAAAGTTTTCTTTAGCAAGAGTCTATTAAAAATCTGTTTGGCTTAACTTATCCTTTTAAAAAATTTAAATAAGGTCAATATAAAAAAAATAATTAAATAAGCCAGGTAATAAACGGTAACTAAACAGACACTGTGGGACGCACTTACTTGAAAACCAAACAAGTATGAATTGTGTTTCATTCCCTCGTTGGCAATGCTCTGTAACCAGGGGCGGAGCCCTTCATGCACTGGACAGGGCCATGGCCCGCCCCAACTTTTTACTTTTTTCATTTTTATAGGTATAATCGTATATATAAATATGAGCTTCATATATTATGTCAAGTTTCCGCGTGGCCGAGTGGTTGGATGCTTCACCCATTTACCTAAATGTCCTGGGTTCGAGTCTCCTTAGCTGCAGTTTTTTCTCTTTATTGAATTTTTTTAAAAAGGCTATATATAATAAATATTTCGCATTGCATTATCATAACCAAAAGCAGGAAGTGGTGCAGCGGCAAACGAGCTTGTCTCTTGTCTAGAGGATGCAAGTTCAATTCCTCCGGTGGATAATTTTTACCATTTTAATTTATTTTAAACTATATATATATATCAAAGAATGTTAATATTACCAAACCAGTGCTATATTTTTTTTTAAAAGATTTATATTCATATTATAAATAAGACCTTATATATAAATAAATTTACGGTGCTCTCCAAACAATAATTCTAACTCCGCCGTTAATTAAAATTCATCAAAATTAACGGTTTATTAATTTTTAACTCTTGTAGAAAAAAAATTAAAGCTTCGTCACGGCCCCCCGGGGATTTTAGTCTAGCTCCGCCAGTGTCTGTAACATATACAAAACCTCTCTTCTCTCAACAAAATAAAACCCTAAAAAGTTTCCCAACCTTTATGTGAAATGTGAAAAAATCATTTTTCCAATCACTCAGTCACTCTCAAATCCACCACCGATAATACAATTCTCAAACCCTCGTTTTCTAAGATTGTGATTCTCAAACCCACCACCATGCGTTGCCGTGCGATTCTCAAACCCTCCGTTCCCAAGAACGCGCGATTCCGAAACTACCATCACTAACCCTAGCTTTTTAACATTGATTCTCATTCTCAAACTTTCATCGATCGGAGAGATTCTCAAACCCTAGCTTTTCGGTCTTGGTGAGTTTGTTCTTTTCTTTTTACCTTGCTGCAAAACGGGTTCTCTAGTTTATTTGATGCAATGAAAAATGGGTTCTTTGGATTTTTTGCTCTTTTTTTTTTCTTCTTTTGGATGATTTTTTCTTGAATTTTCGGTTCCTTCCTCCCTATATCAAATGGGTTGTTGGGAGTACACTGATAAGCCAATGATAGAGTTTGATTTTAATTGAATGTTTACATGACTTTTTTATTGTCTGTGGACAAATACTTGTTTAGTTCTGTGAGTATAAATGTTACTTGGTAATTGTTTAATCACACTTCCATTAAATTATTAATATGCTATGATTCAACTCAATTACACTTTGAAGCTAATAATATGTTCACAAACTGATCCATTATAAGCTGACTTTCCACTATGTCAGTCTCAATCTCTTATTAGCTTAAGTTCACCAGGACTGAAATTCACTTACAACAAGTATATGAATGGGAGAGAATTTATGTAATTGATTATTTTCCACATAAATTCACTTACAACAATAAGATTTTATGGAACATGTTGATTGGAAAAGTAGAATACTAAGTAGTTGCAGATCAGTCACAAGTGGATATATAACTAAATAGAATGATTTCTTTTATAGCACACTAGAACTTGGAAAGCTCAATTCTTGTCTAGTATAAATTAAGGTATGTATTTTACAAAACATGTTCAATCATCTTAATATCTTTATTTGATTCAATTTATATATATATATATATATATATATATATATATATATATATATATCTTGCAGACCATAGCCCTCATCGTTGTTAGAGAGAGTGTTGTTCAATTAGGAGTTGTTCACAAGGTTCTCCCTTTCCTCTCTTTCTCTCTCTCTCTCTCTCTCTCTCTCTCTCTCTCTCTCTCTCTCTCTCTCTCTCTCTCTCTCTGTTGCATTAGATTTGATTATGTAGATTTTTGAAACTGCTTGGACTTTTTATGATAAAGTTGTGATTTTTGAACGATTCCGCTCTAGTTAGGAATTAAGTTTTACAAAATAAGGGCATTTATATTATAATGTGTTATTATATAGGCTAGGTTGGAATACATGAAGATATGATTCTAGTAACTCACGAACGATTCAAATATGATTTGTGGGAATAGTTGAAATATTTATCTTCGCAAATGTGCTGATTAATTAATAAGTAAAAAAATGGTAACACATGTGGGATTTTCCTTCCTGAACTTAAATTCTTTCATCATACTGAATTTAGAAAATACTTCTTGCTGAATTGATTATCTTTAGATCATAGGGATCTCTCTGGTTCCTTAATCTAGGAAATTTGGTTTAAAGAATATTGAGGGTGGGAACATGAATTTACTGTCATAACATAAGTTAAAAAACTCCTCACTGTTTTATCAGGAAAAAAACTGCTTGCTATCTGAGCTCATATAACTGAATCATCTACAGTTTTTCAATTTAAAGTTGAAAATGCTGAAATAGAGTTAAACTTAAAAATTAGGAGCAATAATCAATTAATCATATTGTTTTTGGGGCATTTTGATTTCAGTGCATATTCTTGAGAAGCTGAAAGGCTGTTCAACGGTATCGATTTGATGCGTAAGATCATTTGTTGTAATTATTACTTCATTTTGTGCCATTTTTTTACTCCCTTCACTACAGTTTTTCATTGTAGTTTTTAGCTTCTTAATTGCTTTGATTGGAAATGGCAGATATTATTTTTCACGAAGCAGTTCAGCTAGCACAGCTACATGTAGTGGCTTGATGCTGAGGGCAGTATGCCGATTATGGTCAGGGGAAATGCAAAGGTATCCTGCTGGCAGCTGCACTAGTGCAGTTAATAACAATACAATTTGTGGGCCATCAGCTAAGGACACTGGAAGAATGGATTCATCTTCCTTGCCAACTACCTTTCCTGTAAGTTCAAGGTAAGTTACTCTCTGCCAACGTTGTCCTGTTTGAATCTTATTACAATTTGGATTGAATCAATTCCACCGGTGGCTAATGTACTGCCTATTCTGAATTGTGGTGGTTGTGTATCGTGATACAACTTCTCATGCTGTTGTGTCTTTCAGATATTACCTTGCAATAGCGATTGATTTTCATATATTATCTTGTCGGCTTGTTTAAAATTGAATTGATTTTCATATATTAACTTGTTGGCTTGTGTAATGGTAACTTGTTGGCTTGTTTGATAAAATTGTATGATGATATTGTACTTCGATGCCATTGAATGAAAAATACAAAAAATTATTGGATGGAAAAAGGAAATTAAGAGTCAAATGTATGTCTTTTCAATTTCCTTGATAGAAATATATGATATTTGAACATATACGGTTTTAAATTCGATAAAATGGAATTATGTTATTGTGTTTGAATAATATTGGATGTTATTGACCGTAACTTGTCGGCTTGTGGGAAATTGAATTGACGGTATCTTGTCGGGTTGTTTAAAATTGAATTGACGGTAACTTGTCGGCTTGTGCGGAATTGAATTGATGTTATCTTTTGGCTTGTGTAAAATTGAATTGACTGTATCTTGTGGCCTTGAGTAAAATTGAATTGACGGTTTGTTGTCGGCTTGTTTAAAATTGAATTGACGGTAACTTGTCAGCTTGTGTGAAAATGAATTGAGGATATCTTTCGGTTTGTGTAAAATTGAATTAACGGTATCTTGTGGGATTGAGTAATATTGAATTGACGGTATCTTGTTGGCTTGTGTGAAATTGAATTGACGGTATCTTGTCGGCTTGTGTAAAATTGAATTGACGGGGTCTTGTGGGCTTGAGTAAAATTGAATTGACGGTATATTTCCGGCTTTTTTAAGATTGAATTGAAGGTAACTTGTCTGCTTGTGTGAATTTGAATTGATGGTATTTTGTGGGATTGTGTGAAATTGAATTGACGGTATCTCTCGGCTTGTATAAATTGAATTGACGGAATCTTGTGGGCTTGAGTGAAATTGAATTGACGGTATATTGTCAGCTTGTTTAAAATTGAATTGACCTTAACTTGTCGGCTTGTGTGAAAACGAATTGACGATATCTTTCGGTGTGTTTAAAATTGAATTGACGGCATCTTGTGGGCTTGTTTAAAATTGAATTGACGGTAACTTGTCGCCTTGTGTGAAATTGGATTGACACTATATTGCCGGCTATTTTAAAATTGAATTGAAGGTAATTTGTCGGCTTGTGTCAAAATGAATTGATGGTATCTGATAGAAACATGGATCAGACAGTGTGATAGAAACATGGATCAGACAGTGGGCTTTGATAGTGAGCCCAATCCAAGAGTATGAAGAGTATACAAAAGGAAGAAAGGGAAAGACAATAGGAATGATGACGTGGACAAATGATGTGAGATGTGCATGAGAGTGAGTGCTATAAAGTTGTGTCAGTAGGAGAATAATGGGTAGGCTAGAGTTTGTTATTTTGTGGGGTCACTTGATTGTGATTGGGAGCACCTAGTGCTTTGGGGCTGTAGAACCTTCTCTGACAGTTTGTTACCATTTTCATTATCTTTCTATTACTACTCAATTCTGTAATTGTGAAATCATTTCAATACAATTGCAGTTCATATCATTACTATTCTCTCTTTTATTGCTATTTTACTGTTCTATTCATATACACACCTATCAATTGGTCCGACCTACCGGATCCTAACCCCAGAATTACTCTGTTTCGTAGCCGTTAACATGGAAAATCGCATTTCAGCTCTGGAGAATGATATGGGTGATGTGAAATCAATGGTGAAAAAATTGATTGAAAAGATACACTCAGAGTATCGCCATTGGTGAGTTAGGCAAACAAATGGGTAAGAAGGTTGATGGACCTGCTGGTGAAGAATCAGATCAAATGCAACAACAATGTGTTGTGTTGAGTGAATTGAGAAAACGGATCGATCGGATGTTACTTCCGCAGAGAGAAGAGATTCAAAAGGTGAAGATAGAAATTGGTGATGATTCAAAGAAGGAGAAGCTACAAGTGAAGAATGCGGAGAAAGTGATAAAATCTGGATCGCTGCAGAATTTGACCAATCTAGAGCAATCATCGGAGCCGTCAAATTGGAAATTACAGAGCCACAAGGAATCGGTGGATCGGCTTGATGCAACAATTGAGAAGAAAGAAGCAGATAACAGAGCGGTGAATATTAAGGTGAATCAAATGGTGGCGATCGATTCGCCTTTGCCGGAGCTGCCGAATACGGAGAGGGAAATAGAAAAAACGAAGAGTCACCGAAAAAGGAGAACAGAAGGAGTGTCTGATGAGACAGTGAGTGTAGAGCAAAGAATGAAGGAGCATGTGGCTGTGTTCGAGGCACCACCGTTGCCGGAACCGACGAAGGAGAGTTTACATGTTTTGGTTTTCCCACCACCGCCAAAGCCCCCAGATCTAGTCGACTCAGTGATCGTTAATGAGAAAACAAGAATGTTGATGGAGATTTACCGTCACCTGAGCATGAAGCGACCGCCACCGGAACCACCGAACGCGGGTTCACAGCCGTTAATGACCAACAAGAACGTTTCTCTTTTAACTGAGGCACGTGAGGTGCACACGCATCAGGTTCATGCCAAAGCTGCTGCAGTACGGAAGGGTCTAGAGAAAGCAAGGGTAAAAAGGGAAATTGAAGGTAAATTGTCCAACATTAGTGTAACCCACGTGTTTCCCTTAATTGGAAAGTTAATTGCCTCTCTTAATAATAATCTAATAATAATAATAATAATAGGCCATATTGATCATAATATTATTATTATTAGTTTATTGGAAAAGAAGTTTACAATTTGGGCTGAAGAAATATTGAGAGAGAAGGCCCAATTTAATAATAATAATATCAGGCCCATGAATCAACAACACAAGCTCTTAGATATCCCAATTCAACTTCAAAGGTTCCTCTTATTGAACCCGATCCAACTTCAAATGGTGCATAGAGTTGTTGAGTTGTTCCCCAGATATATAGAAAAACGTGAGAAGTGCCAAAAGGCTGTTATAATTTCTGCATATGCTTCTCTGTTGGGTAGTTGTGATGGGAGACATGTGAAGGGGTTTATTGTTAAATTGGAAGGGGATGTTCATGATAGGGAGATGATTGCAACTGTTAATACATATTTTATGGGTGTTCATTGGACTTTTTTGTTTAAGAGTTTCAATAAAAGAGAAGGGTGGAATTTGATAGCTTGCAATGCTGTGAGGTCTGAAGTGTGTCAAGGGATGGAAAGGGAAAAGGTATCACCAAAATCAACAATTTGGAACTCATGGATTGATGAGTTTGCACAACAAGAGCTGTATAGGGAGTATTTTAAATACTCCAAGGGTATGAAGTTGCTGGTACAAATGCATTTGAAGATTTTCAGTAGATTATTCTCGGGATGCACTGTTAAATCGGTGTTCCCAAATTGGAAAAAGATGCATGCTTATGTTCATGTTGTGAAAACTTGTGATGATAGGGATGAATTTTTGGGAACTGTTTTAGTTGAGATTCATGCGGAATATGGAGATATTGAGAGAAGAATACATACTTACAAAATGATTAACGGATATGATGTGGTAAGAAGTTGTTCTCTTTTGGCAGGTGCTGTGTCCACTATTAGATGGAAGACATATTATTGTGACTTGAACTTGGTAAAAAATACAAGGACAGCTTTGAGTTTTGTTTATGATAGAGGGAAGCTATGGAAAATTTTGTTTGATGTTGGAAACCACATATTGGACATTATTACACAAGTCTGTGAGCAGTGGTTATTTTTTGGATTTGTGAGCCAAACTCAAGTCTATCATCACCATAGGAAGTGCAACGAAACGGTAGAAAATGATATGTGGTCCTCCAAAATACTAGTGCAACTGGTCCCCAGCTTCAACTCTGTGAGCAAGCTTGTTGCAAGTTGGTTCTTCAGCAAATTAATGTCTCTTTCAAATGCTATGAGATATATTATTGAAGTTTGCTTGAGAATGATTTTCATTTGCCATGGGTTGTTCAACTTTGTATTTGATAGAGGCAAGTTTGATGGGTTCAAATTTTCAACCTTGAGGACAAGGTTGATTTGAAGGGGTCGGTATTGATAGAAACATGGATCAGACAGTGTGATAGAAACATGGATCAGACAGTGGGCTTTGATAGTGAGCCCAATCCAAGAGTATGAAGAGTATACAAAAGGAAGAAAGGGAAAGACAATAGGAATGATGACGTGGACAAATGATGTGAGATGTGCATGAGAGTGAGTGCTATAAAGTTGTGTCAGTAGGAGAATAATGGGTAGGCTAGAGTTTGTTATTTTGTGGGGTCACTTGATTGTGATTGGGAGCACCTAGTGCTTTGGGGCTGTAGAACCTTCTCTGACAGTTTGTTACCATTTTCATTATCTTTCTATTACTACTCAATTCTGTAATTGTGAAATCATTTCAATACTATTGCAGTTCATATCATTACTACTCTCTCTTTTATTGCTATTTTACTGTTCTATTCATATACACACCTATCAGTATCTTGTGGGATTGTGTGAAATTTAATTGTTGGTTTCTTGTCGGCTTGTTCAAAATTGAATTGATGGTATCTTGTCGGCTTGTGTGAAATTGAATTGACGGTAACTTGTCGGCTTGTTTGAAATTGAATTGACGGTAGCTTTCGGCTTGTATAAAATTGAATTGACGGTATCTTGTGGGCTTGAGTAAAATTGAATTGTTGGTATCTTGTTGGCTTGTGTGAAATTGAATTGAAGGTATCTTGTCGGCTTGTTTAAAATTGAATTGACGGTAACTTGTTGGCTTGTGTGAAATTGATAATTTTTCTGAAATTTGATGCAAAATTTCATATTGGAGCTTATATGATTTAGATTTGATAAAATGAGATATAATGATATTGTGCTTCGAGGACATTGAATGAAAAATACAAAAAATTATTGGATGGAAAACGGAAAATAAAACTCAAATGTCTGTCGTTTCAATTTCCTTGATTGAAATATATGATATTTGAATATATACTGTTTTAAATTCGATAAAATGATATGATTGTATTGTGTTTGAATAATATTGGATGGTATTGAGGGTAACTTGTCGGCTTGTGTGATATTGAATTGACGTTATCTTTCGGATTTGTGGAAAATTGAATTGACGGTATCTTGTTGGCTTGTGTGAAATTGAATTGACGGTATTTTGTCGTCTTGTTTAAAATTGAATTGACGGTAACTTGTCGGCTTGTGCGAAATTGAATTGATGGTATCTTGTGGGTTAAAGTAAAATTGAATCGACGGTATCGTGTTGCCTTGTGTGAAATTGAAATGACGGTTCAACGAGGCAGTTTAACGAGGTATAGATTTGATGCGTAAGGTCATTTGATGTAATCATTACTTCATTTTGTGCCATTTATTTAATCCCTTCGCTACAATTTTTCATTGTTGTTTTTAGCTTCTTAATTGCTTTGGTTGGAAATGGCACGGTGAATATTTTTCATGAAGCAGTTCAGCTAGCACAGCTATTTGTTGTGGCTTGATGTTGAGGGCAGTATGTCGGTTATAGTAAGGGGAAATGCAAAGGTATCATGCTGGCAGCTGCACTAGAGCAGTTAATAACAGTACAATTGGTGGTGGGCCATCGGCTAGGGACATTGGAAGAATTGATTCATCTTCCTTGCCAACTAGCTTTCCTGAAATTTCAAGGTAAGATACTCTCTGCCAACGTTGTCCTGTTAGAATCTTACTACAATTTGGATTGTAATCAATTCCACCTGTGACTAATGTATTGCCTATTCTGAATTGTTGTGGTTGTGAATCATGATACAGCTTCTCATGCTTCTGTGTCTTTCAGATATTTTCTTGCAACAATGATTGATTTTCTTTTCTTGATGCCATTATGAAACTGAAATCTACTTCAGAGCTTGTTCATTTATCTTGAGTAATCAGAATATTGTAGTGTGGAACCTATTTTTATTTCCGGTCTTATTATTTTTTACTAGAGATTGTTCAAATATGATTTGTGGGAATAGTTGAAATATTTATCTTCCCAAATGTGCTGATTAATTAATAAATAAATAAATAAATGGTAACACATGTGGGATTTTCCTTCCTGAAATTAAATTTTTTCATCACACTGAATTTAGAAAATACTTCTTGCTGAATTGATTATCTTTAGATCACAGGGATCTCTGGTTCCTTAATCTAGGAAATTGGGTTTAAAGAATATTGAGGGTGGGAACATGAATTTCAAAACTACGTATGACAAGAGACTTGCTTCTGAACTTGAGTCTGGAGGACGGTTAGTTGATGGAGAGTTTGGACTTCCTCTTGGTGTTCCTGCAATGAGGACCCTAATGATTATTTCCGTCAAAAGATAAGTGGTGGCCGGCAACCATCCAGGGTAGGTTCCGGCATGAAAGATGTTGTACAGCATAATGTGGAAGATGCGTTTCACTATCTTTTTGGAAAAGACCGAATGCTCTTTGCTGCCGGAGCACCAAAAGGCCCTTCTATAGAAAAATGGGATAGTCGCGATATCAAATTGCTCAACAAATAGTTATGGGTCTGATGGATTGCATTAGGCAGACCGGTGGTGCTGCTCAAGGAGATCCCTCTTTGGTCACTTCTGCTGTTTCTGCCATTGTTGGCAGTGTTGGTCCATCTTTAGCAAGATTGCCTGATTTTTCTGCTGGCAATAATCATCCAAATATATCACTGGCAACAAGTTCATTGAACTATGCTAAATGCATTCTGCGAATGCATATAACATGTATTTGTCTGCTTAAGAAGCCTTGGGAGAACGTCAGAGCCGTGTATTTGACATTGCTCTTGCAACAGAAGCTTCTAATGCTCTAGCTAGAGTTTTTTCTCCAAGTAAGGCATCTAGAAATCAGTTTCAGCCGGAAACCCATGATACCAGTGCAACTATGTCAAATGATGTTGTAAACAGCTCTAGTAAAATTGTGCTCGCCGGAACAACGAAAATTGCTGCTTCTGTTTCTGCACTTATTGTTGGTGCAGTTATATATGGTGTTACCAGCCTGGAGAGAGTGGTAAACCATTCTCAGATTGAAGGAAGGCCTGGATGTAATTCAATTTGTAAGAAGCTCAAGATCCAATTCAAATGGAAATGCACGTTCATTTGGGGCTATTAAGGTGGAAAGTTCAGTTGAAGTACATCTCCACTGGTTTAGACTGCTTGTTGGAAATTGCAGAACCATATGTGAAGGCTTAATGGTGGATCTCTTGAGTGAACCATCCATTGTAGCTCTTTCAAGAATGCAGTGTATGCTTCCTCTAAGTTGTTATGTGGTGGCCCTTCATTATGAACGCTAATGCAGCCATACGCGAAGACATAAATCAACTTTATCAGACTCTAACAATGGCCATAAATAATGCATTAAAACATTTGCCTTTCCGAGATGCATGTTTAAGAGGTTCTGAAGGTCTTTATGATCTTATGGCTACAGATACAAGTGATTTAGAGTTTGTAACCCTGCTAGAGTTGAATGGCTCTGAGCCACAACGTTTGCTCCACTTCATTCTAGGCTTTTTTTAAATGCCATGATTGATTGTAAGATGCCACAGTCCTTTTAATACAAAGGATGGTGGAAACTGGATTTCTGGGCAAGGTGAACTAAAATTCATTTTATTGACAGTGAGTCTAAGCTTTAGGATAAGCTTGTAGATGTTTTAGAGGCTCTACAACCTTCCAAATTCCACTGGCAATGGGTTCAACTCAGGCTGCTTTTAAATGAGCTGGCTCTCATTGAAAAACTGCAGACACATGATATGTCACTGGTTAATGCTATACTGTTATTTTCACCAAGTTCTGAGAAGGTTTCTGCTTTTGAGAATGAGAACAATTTTATTCAAATAATTCTCACAAGGTTACTTGTTAGACCCGATGTTGCGGCCCTTTTTTCAGAGTTGATTCATCTTTTCGGGAAGTCGCTAGAGGATTCTATGTTGTTGCAGGCTAAATGGTTCCTTGGAGGTCAAGATGTCCTCTTTGGTCGAAAGACCATTAGGCAACGGCTAATTAACATTGCAAAGACAAAAGGATTTTCTATTAAGCCTAAGTTTTCGGAGCCCTGGGGTTGGTGTAGCCCGTGTACTGATCCAATAACTATAAAGAGGGTTCTCTCAAGTGTTTGACTCTGAATTCTCAACCACTAAGCAGCTGCGTGGAACTGAGAGGGCTTTTCTTGAATTAATTCTTCCATCCATAGATCAAAGCTCCGATGAATCTCGTTTTTCGTTCGCTAGTGATTTGATCAAACAATTAAGTTATATTGAGCAACAAATAGTTGCTATTACCCGTGGTCCCGGTAAGCCAGCAGCAAGTATGCCGGTGACTGAAGGTCTGACACATAAAGTAAATACCTGCAAAACTATAAAAGGTGGCAGCCCTGGATTAGCCAGACGGCCAACATCTTCAACAGATTCTTCCCCACCTTCTCCTGCTGCTCTACGAGCCTCAATGTCATCGCGTATCCAGTTAATGATGAGATTCCTTCCCATTCTTTGCTTAGACAGGTAATTAAGACAATTTTTCTATTCTTCAAATGGCCCTGATAGACTATGTTCTAGCCTGGATTGTTGCTGCATTTAAACTATCTTCACCTGGATAAATAGTACTCCCTCTGTCCCATATTAGACGAATCATGACTTTTCATATACTTTAAGAAAAGTGTAATAATGAAAGAAAGAGAGTGATATTATTACTGAAATGTTCTTAATAAGTCCTTGATGCTAAAGATTGAGAAAAATGTAAAAAGCATTTATAAGGAAGGGGTAAAATTGAAAAAAGTTACCTTGAAAAACTATTTCTTAAAATTTGGTGCTGGACATCTACTAACTCCGGCCAGCATTAGTTTGTTCGATATGGCTGTAGATAGATACAGCTTAACCAGATGTATTTTTGCAGGGAGCCCTCTGTGCGGAACATGAGGCACACACTTGCCTCTGTAATTCTTCAACTACTTGGTAGTCGAATTGTGTTTGAGGATGCTAACATTTTGTTTAATGCCACACACTCTTCTCTGTCAAAAAAGGATGCGGAGTCACCTTTCGAAGTTGCTTGTGCTGCTTGTGTAGATATTTCTTCTGTTGAGGGCCTTTTTGATCGACTGTTGTTGATTTTGCATGGTTTGTTGAGTAGTAGTCCTCCTAGCTGGCTTAGGTTGAAACCTTTTTCAAAGACAAGTAATGCACCGACAAGAGTTTTCTGGATTTGACCGAGAGCTGTTGGAGACATTGCAGGTTTGGTCTTCCTGCCTATGAATGCATTATGCATAGCTTCTGGTTTCTGTGACTGATCCCATTTAGCTACTAGGTCTGATCTTTCATCAAACATTTTTGGACAAAACTTAGGTGCACTTCCTTAGGTGCTTGTGATGTTCTTAACATAAAATACATTTTTTGTTGTTATTGAGAAATTTGTGTATTTAAGGAAATCATGGTAGTTATGAATATTTCAAGTTAAGAACAGCATGGAAAGCATCAAATATGATGTATGGTTTTTTTTTTCCCTTTCTAATCTTTGTATTTCAAGTTCTGAAGTTTTTTTCCCTTTCCATTTTTTCCTGTCATTTCTTTTATCATATTTGGCAACCTCAGTATTTCAATCTTGGTATTATCTCTAGGGATGATGTTGATTGGATGGAAGCATGCAGGCTAGTTTTTTTCTTTCTTATTCTCTTTCTTATGACTCTATTATCTAATGCAGAATCACTTTGACTCCATGCAACTGCCAGGCTCTATCCGGTGGCGTATCCAAGTGCAATGCATGTACTCCCTCGCTCTATGCCATGCTCTTTCTCTTGCCAGCCAACATCTGTTCCAAATTATTCTATTGTATTTGTATCTCTTCAACACATAATTAAAAATTCTGGGTTTAATTCCAGCAGTTTGGCTACCCCTCAGAGGAGCCCAATTTCACTATCAAGGTCTGCAGCAGCATCAGGGAAGTAAAAACAACAGGACAATGATTTTGAAGTCGACCCTTGGACGCTTTTAGAGGATGGCGCAGGATCTTATCCTTCTGCAAATAACATTGGAAGTGGCGACCTTGTTAATATTCGTGCCGCCAGCTGGCTTAAAGGGGCTGTAAGGGTGAGGACAGACCTTACTTATGTTGGAGCCGTGGGTGATGATGATAGTTGATTAAAAAAGATTTTTGATTGGTTTTTGAGTATTCAAAGCAAATCCCTCATCAGGTGTATTTAACCTTCAAACACCAAATTGTCCTGAGGAGACTCTCACCAAAGAAAAATTTGCTGTCTGGATATAGGGACACAGTTGAGGGGCTTGAGGTACATCATTAAATTTTAATTTTATTATATCACATAGATTATGTAAAATAGCAATCCAGCATTTATCCAGTCATTGATTTTTTGTCTAGTCTGTTCTTCAGTATGTCAACTTTGATTCAAGGTAGTTGAGTTGAGATTGTGGTCTAGGTATTTGTATATTCTTGATTGGTTTTCCTCGACTACTAGTTGAAAATCAATCCGCGATTCCTTAAGAGCTTATTGTTAGCTGTTATAACATGGCATTATTTGATCTGTTTTCAGAAAGCAAGAGAAATATTGCTGACTCAGATTCCTCATTATAACAAGACGATTATCCTTAATTACAAAAAGGTGACTAACTTATCTTTGTGAGAGATTTATGCTCTGTTGTTTCTATAACTATGCAGTGCTTTTTGTGCAAATTCTCCACATTTGGTTTTTGTATTCTTCGCATATCTTTGTAGTTTTAACTGTGTCTTTCATCTTCTCTCCAGGCCATTAGAAAATGACCAAGGGCCATCAATGAATCTCGCATTCAGAAGCGGAAGGTGATAACCAATATTTTTCATTATGATTCTGAAGATTATACCTGCCTCTATGATATGCCCAAATTTATGTTTTATTTCAATCATTTTGGGATTGGCGGTCCTTCCTATGCCAATTTGTTATAAAGGAATTTGATCTACATGATAGTGCTTACTTTAACATGCCGGTCAAGTCTATGGAGTGGGTCTTTCAGGATCACAGCTTTCAAAATCCGGTGTTTTCCGCAAACAAAGGCCATGTCCTGAAGACTTCTGGAAGAAATGGATTGAGGTAATAATTAGTAAATAATAAATACTCAGTTTACTATTGTTAACCATTTTTCATTCTATTCTTCCCTCCTAACCATATAACTCTAGCATTTGGAAAATTGAAATAGTAGGTTCTAGGTAAAATAATGGAAATTCAAGAAAAAAGCCAACAACATGATGTGAGATATATTACATACATAATGCACATACTGTAACCTGATGTTTATAAAGCAAATGTGGATGTATACACCCATTGTTCTATAAGATGCATAACAGATTGCATAGGCTTTTTGTTGTCTAGGTTGGTATTCACGTTAAATGCTTGAATACTTTCATAAATCCAACTCGACAGTGCTTATTTTCTTGGATTAAATCAAAGCAAGGGTGGTGGCGACAAGTGGAGAGGTTGGAGAAGATGCAATATTGTGTAGAGGCTTTATTGTATTATACTAGTTTACTATAGGGATTATATTGATCTAATCATTAGGTTAAAAAATGTGATACATGAAAGACCCTGTACATGGTCCATAGTAGAAGAGTCTTTCATAAAATATAATGATAGAACCAAGATTTTTAGACACAATAAAGAGAATTATTATTGAATTATAGGTGAATATAATGGAAATAAAACAGAAAATAACCAGAGTTCTGTGAACTCCTACTAGAGCTAAGCTCCTAATCCAGAGAAAATATCCTCCTCACACAAAGATAACAATAAACGTGCATAATAAATAACAAACCCTACCCTCCCTCTTATA
The DNA here is from genome assembly GCA_030408175.1 of Trifolium repens. NCBI lineage: Eukaryota > Viridiplantae > Streptophyta > Magnoliopsida > Fabales > Fabaceae > Trifolium > Trifolium repens. The sequence continues at coordinate 29,082,597 of CP125845.1, read as the reverse complement.
TTATTCACTACTAACAACTTTCCTATAATTTAGCAATATCCTTAACCAAATCAATAACAGAATTGTTCCTATGATTTAGGGATATCCTTTGCCACATTAATAACAAATTGTTGCTATAATTCAGGAATATCTTTTGCCTTGTTAACTAACTGACTCATACTCCCTAGTAACTAACTAACTAACCAAAGACTCTCTAAAACTTAGCGAAAGGGCCAACTGACTCAGTGTCCTATCATTGCCACCACCTTTAAGACTTGCCTTGTCCTCAAGGCTAGCATGGAAAGGTTGATCTTCTAACTGTACCAGCAGCTTCGTCCTCTTTCTGCAACTCTATAGCAATAATTTCGCCGGCATCATTCACCGTTTCGTCATCGTTCAGAATTACCAACCGGAGCTGTTTCTCTGCGCATTGATGCAGAGGATTGTAGCGTTCCCCACAACGGAAACACAACCCCCTTGCTTTCCGATCCATTAACTCAGAGTAAGGAAGATGACGAATCCCCTTACTATGGGATCAGTTTCCACGTTTTGCGTCATCTCTTCCCTTTTGCGAGAAATTGGGACCCGCAATCATACCTAAGGTTGACTTAGGTTGGGACGGTTCTGAATTGCCACTGTTTGCAGGCCCACATCCATGATTTTCCTTATTCTGACCCGGGTTTAAACCCGACCCATATCCAATTTTTTCAATGGGTCCAGAATTTGACCCGAAATCTCCCTTTTCACCTAATTTAGGATTCGATTCTTTGAACCTTCTTCCAAGTCGTGATCCTCCACCACTTCGTGGAGCCAAGGCACCGTGCAGCTCCGTCTCGACATCACGTGCCATTTTCATTGCTTGAATATGGGATCGTGCATTCAAGGTTCTCACCTTCAACCGTATTTCCAATTTGAGACCTCCCAAGAAATACCCTAAGTACTGATCTTCAGGAAGTCGAGCAACTTGTGATGATATGTACTCGAATTCAGTGATATACTCTTCCACATCACCGATTTGTTGCAAATCTTTCAGTTCTTCAAATGGATTGTCACTTTGTCTTCCCCCATATCTTTCAATCAGCGCTTGTTTCAATCTTGTCCATGTTAGATTGTTCTCTGTGTCACGCAGCAGATTGAACCAATGGATTGTTGTTCCCTCCATACTCAATTTTGCCAATCGAACCTTCACCTCTTCAGATGTTCCTTGTACCTCAAAGTAGGTTTCAGCGCGTGTGATCCATCCAACTGGATCCTCACCATCAAACGGTGGTAACTCCACCTTCTTCACTGCCATCTGGTACTCTGACACCGTTTCTTCCGCCGACGACATTCGGGGTGTGCCAGGCTCGCGGCGAAGCCTTGCAAACTCTTCTGTCAAGGTGTTGCGAAATTCTGCAAACGTTTAACGAAACGTTTTTTCTAGTGTCGATGCTCGAACTTCAAACGCGCTTTCCATGGCTGTTACCCGATCCTCCAAATCATCCATCCTTGTCATCTTTGGCATAAATCACTCTTCACTGGCTCCTCTTCGAACGATCCGGTAGGTCGGACCAATGATAAAACCAAGATTTTTAGACACAATAAAGAGAATTATTATTGAATTATAGGTGAATATAATGGAAATAAAACAGAAAATAACCAGAGTTCTGTGAACTCCTACAAGAGCTAAGCTCCTAATCCAGAGAAAATATCCTCCTCACACAAAGATAACAATAAACGTGCATAATAAATATCAAACCCTACCCTCCCTCTTATATTATTCACTACTAACAACTTTCCTATAATTTAGCAATATCCTTAACCAAATCAATAACAGAATTGTTCCTATGATTTAGGGATATCCTTTGCCACATTAATAACAAACTGTTGCTATAATTCAGGAATATCTTTTGCCTTGTTAACTAACTGACTCATACTCCCTAGTAACTAACTAACTAACCAAAGACTCTCTAAAACTTAGCGAAAGGGCCAACTGACTCAGTGTTCTATCATTGCCACCACCTTTAAGACTTTCCTTGTCCTCAAGGCTAGCATGGAAAGGTTGATCTTCTAACTGTACCAGCAGCTTCGTCCTCTTTCTGCAACTCTATAGCAATAATTTCGCCGGCATCATTCACCGTTTCGTCATCGTTCAGAATTACCATCCGGAGCTGTTTCTCTGCGCATTGATGCAGAGGATTGTAGCGTTCCCCACAACAGAAACACAACCCCCTTGCTTTCCGATCCATTAACTCAGAGTAAGGAAGATGACGAATCCCCTTACTATGGGATCCGTTTCCACGTTTTGCGTCATCTCTTCCCTTTTGCGAGAAATTGGGACCCGCAATCATACCTAAGGTTGACTTAGGTTGGGACGGTTCTGAATTGCCACTGTTTGCAGGCCCACATCCATGATTTTCCTTATTCTGACCCGGGTTTAAACCCGACCCATATCCAATTTTTTCAATGGGTCCAGAATTTGACCCGAAATCTCCCTTTTCACCTAATTTAGGATTCGATTCTTTGAACCTTCTTCCAAGTCGTGATCCTCCACCGCTTCGTGGAGCCAAGGCACCGTGCAGCTCCGTCTCGACATCACGTGCCATTTTCATTGCTTGAATATGGGATCGTGCATTCAAGGTTCTCACCTTCAACCGTATTTCCAATTTGAGACCTCCCAAGAAATACCCTAAGTACTGATCTTCAGGAAGTCGAGCAACTTGTGATGATATGTACTCGAATTCAGTGATATACTCTTCCACATCACCGATTTGTTGCAAATCTTTCAGTTCTTCAAATGGATTGTCACTTTGTCTTCCCCCATATCTTTCAATCAGCGCTTGTTTCAATCTTGTCCATGTTAGATTGTTCTCTGTGTCACGCAGCAGATTGAACCAATGGATTGTTGTACCCTCCATACTCAATTTTGCCAATCGAACCTTCACCTCTTCAGATGTTCCTTGTACCTCAAAGTAGGTTTCAGCGCGTGTGATCCATCCAACTGGATCCTCACCATCAAACGGTGGTAACTCCACCTTCTTCACTGCCATCTGGTACTCTGACACCGTTTCTTCCGCCGACGACATTCGGGGTGTGCCAGGCTCGCGGCGAAGCCTTGCAAACTCTTCTGTCAAGGTGTTGTGAAATTCTGCAAACGTTTAACGAAACGTTTTTTCTAGTGTCGATGCTCGAAATTCAATCGCGCTTTCCATGGCTGTTACCCGATCCTCCAAATCATCCATCCTTGTCATCTTTGGCATAAATCACTCTTCACTGGCTCCTCTTCGAACGATCCGGTAGGTCGGACCAATGATAAAACCAAGATTTTTAGACACAATAAAGAGAATTATTATTGAATTATAGGTGAATATAATGGAAATAAAACAGAAAATAACCAGAGTTCTGTGAACTCCTACAAGAGCTAAGCTCCTAATCCAGAGAAAATATCCTCCTCACACAAAGATAACAATAAACGTGCATAATAAATAACAAACCCTACCCTCCCTCTTATATTATTCACTACTAACAACTTTCCTATAATTTAGCAATATCCTTAACCAAATCAGTAACAGAATTGTTCCTATGATTTAGGGATATCCTTTGCCACATTAATAACAAACTGTTGCTATAATTCAGGAATATCTTTTGCCTTGTTAACTAACTGACTCATACTCCCTAGTAACTAACTAACCAAAGACTCTCTAAAACTTAGCGAAAGGGCCAACTGACTCAGTGTTCTATCATTGCCACCACCTTTAAGACTTGCCTTGTCCTCAAGGCTAGCATGGAAAGGTTGATCTTCTAACTGTACCAGCAGCTTCGTCCTCTTTCTGCAACTCTATAGCAATAATTTCGCCGGCATCATTCACCGTTTCGTCATCGTTCAGAATTACCATCCGGAGCTGTTTCTCTGCGCATTGATGCAGAGGATTGTAGCGTTCCCTACAACGGAAACACAACCCCCTTGCTTTCTGATCCATTAACTCAGAGTAAGGAAGATGACGAATCCCCTTACTATGGGATCCGTTTCCACGTTTTGCGTCATCTCTTCCCTTTTGCGAGAAATTGGGACTCGCAATCGTACCTAAGGTTGACTTAGGTTGGGACGGTTCTGAATTGCCACTGTTTACAGGCCCACATCCATGATTTTCCTTATTCTGACCCGGGTTTAAACCCGACCCATATCCAATTTTTTCAATGGGTCCAGAATTTGACCCGAAATCTCCCTTTTCACCTAATTTAGGATTCGATTCTTTGAACCTTCTTCCAAGTCGTGATCCTCCACCGCTTCGTGGAGCCAAGGCACCGTGCAGCTCCGTCTCGACATCACGTGCCATTTTCATTGCTTGAATATGGGATCGTGCATTCAAGGTTCTCACCTTCAACCGTATTTCCAATTTGAGACCTCCCAAGAAATACCCTAAGTACTGATCTTCAGGAAGTCGAGCAACTTGTGATGATATGTACTCGAATTCAGTGATATACTCTTCCACATCACCGATTTGTTGCAAATCTTTCAGTTCTTCAAATGGATTGTCACTTTGTCTTCCCCCATATCTTTCAATCAGCGCTTGTTTCAATCTTGTCCATGTTAGATTGTTCTCTGTGTCACGCAGCAGATTGAACCAATGGATTGTTGTTCCCTCCATACTCAATTTTGCCAATCGAACCTTCACCTCTTCAGGTGTTCCTTGTACCTCAAAGTAGGTTTCAGCGCGTGTGATCCATCCAACTGGATCCTCACCATCAAACAGTGGTAACTCCACCTTCTTCACTGCCATCTGGTACTCTGACACCGTTTCTTCCGCCGACGACATTCGGGGTGTGCCAGGCTCGCGGCGAAGCCTTGCAAACTCTTCTGTCAAGGTGTTGCGAAATTCTGCAAACGTTTAACGAAACGTTTTTTCTAGTGTCGATGCTCGAACTTCAAACGCGCTTTCCATGGCTGTTACCCGATCCTCCAAATCATCCATCCTTGTCATCTTTGGCATAAATCACTCTGCACTGGCTCCTCTTCGAACGATCCGGTAGGTCGGACCAATGATAAAACCAAGATTTTTAGACACAATAAAGAGAATTATTATTGAATTATAGGTGAATATAATGGAAATAAAACAGAAAATAACCAGAGTTCTGTGAACTCCTACCAGAGCTAAGCTCCTAATCCAGAGAAAATATCCTCCTCACACAAAGATAACAATAAACGTGCATAATAAATAACAAACCCTACCCTCCCTCTTATATTATTCACTACTAACAACTTTCCTATAATTTAGCAATATCCTTAACCAAATCAATAACAGAATTGTTCCTATGATTTAGGGATATCCTTTGCCACATTAATAACAAACTGTTGCTATAATTCAGGAATATCTTTTGCCTTGTTAACTAACTGGCTCATACTCCCTAGTAACTAACTAACTAACCAAAGACTCTCTAAAACTTAGCGAAAGGGCCAACTGACTCAGTGTTCTATCATTGCCACCACCTTTAAGACTTGCCTTGTCCTCAAGGCTAGCATGGAAAGGTTGATCTTCTAATTGTACCAGCAGCTTCGTCCTCTTTCTGCAACTCTATAGCAATAATTTCGCCCGCATCATTCACCGTTTCGTCATCGTTCAGAATTACCATCCGGAGCTGTTTCTCTGCGCATTGATGCAGAGGATTGTAGCGTTCCCCACAACGGAAACACAACCCCCTTGCTTTCCGATCCATTAACTCAGAGTAAGGAAGATGACGAATCCCCTTACTATGGGATCCGTTTCCACGTTTTGCGTCATCTCTTCCCTTTTGCGAGAAATTGGGACTCGCAATCGTACCTAAGGTTGACTTAGGTTGGGACGGTTCTGAATTGCCACTGTTTGCAGGCCCACATCCATGATTTTCCTTATTCTGACCCGGGTTTAAACCCGACCCATATCCAATTTTTTCAATGGGTCCAGAATTTGACCCGAAATCTCCCTTTTCACCTAATTTAGGATTCGATTCTTTGAACTTTCTTCCAAGTTGTGATCCTCCACCGCTTCGTGGAGCCAAGGCACCGTGCAGCTCCGTCTCGACATCACGTGCCATTTTCATTGCTTGAATATGGGATCGTGCATTCAAGGTTCTCACCTTCAACCGTATTTCCAATTTGAGACCTCCCAAGAAATACCCTAAGTACTGATCTTCAGGAAGTCGAGCAACTTGTGATGATATGTACTCGAATTCAGTGATATACTCTTCCACATCACCGATTTGTTGCAAATCTTTCAGTTCTTCAAATGGATTGTCACTTTGTCTTCCCCCATATCTTTCAATCAGCGCTTGTTTCAATCTTGTCCATGTTAGATTGTTCTCTGTGTCGCGCAGCAGATTGAACCAATGGATTGTTGTTCCCTCCATACTCAATTTTGCCAATCGAACCTTCACCTCTTCAGATGTTCCTTGTACCTCAAAGTAGGTTTCAGCGCGTGTGATCCATCCAACTGGTTCCTCACCATCAAACGGTGGTAACTCCACCTTCTTCACTGCCATCTGGTACTCTGACACCGTTTCTTCCGCCGACGACATTCGGGGTGTGCCAGGCTCGCGGCGAAGCCTTGCAAACTCATCTGTCAAGGTGTTGCGAAATTCTGCAAACGTTTAACGAAACGTTTTTTCTAGTGTCGATGCTCGAACTTCAAACGCGCTTTCCATGGCTGTTACCCGATCCTCCAAATCATCCATCCTTTTCATCTTTGGCATAAATCACTCTTCACTGGCTCCTCTTCGAACGATCCGGTAGGTCGGACCAATGATAAAACCAAGATTTTTAGACACAATAAAGAGAATTATTATTGAATTATAGGTGAATATAATGGAAATAAAACAGAAAATAACCAGAGTTCTGTGAACTCCTACCAGAGCTAAGCTCCTAATCCAGAGAAAATATCCTCCTCACACAAAGATAACAATAAACGTGCATAATAAATAACAAACCCTACCCTTCCTCTTATATTATTCACTACTAACAACTTTCCTATAATTTAGCAATATCCTTAACCAAATCAATAACAGAATTGTTCCTATGATTTAGGGATATCCTTTGCCACATTAATAACAAACTGTTGCTATAATTCAGGAATATCTTTTGCCTTGTTAACTACTGACTCATACTCCCTAGTAACTAACTAACTAACTAACCAAAGACTCTCTAAAACTTAGCGAAAAGGGCCAACTGACTCAGTGTTCTATCATTGCCACCACCTTTAAGACTTGCCTTGTCCTCAAGGCTAGCATGGAAAGGTTGATCTTCTAACTTTACCAGCAGCTTCGTCCTCTTTCTGCAACTCTATAGCAATAATTTCGCCGGCATCATTCACCGTTTCGTCATCGTTCAGAATTACCAACCGGAGCTGTTTCTCTGCGCATTGATGCAGAGGATTGTAGCGTTCCCCACAACGGAAACACAACCCCCTTGCTTTCCGATCCATTAACTCAGAGTAAGGAAGATGACGAATCCCCTTACTATGGGATCCGTTTCCACGTTTTGCGTCATCTCTTCCCTTTTGCGAGAAATTGGGACTCGCAATCGTACCTAAGGCTGACTTAGGTTGGGACGGTTCTGAATTGCCACTGTTTGCAGGCCCACATCCATGATTTTCCTTATTCTGACCCGGGTTTAAACCCGACCCATATCCAATTTTTTTCAATGGGTCCAGAATTTGACCCGAAATCTCCCTTTTCACCTAATTTAGGATTCGATTCTTTGAACCTTCTTCCAAGTTGTGATCCTCCACCGCTTCGTGGAGCCAAGGCACCGTGCAGCTCCGTCTCGACATCACGTGCCATTTTCATTGCTTGAATATGGGATCGTGCATTCAAGGTTCTCACCTTCAACCGTATTTCCAATTTGAGACCTCCCAAGAAATACCCTAAGTACTGATCTTCAGGAAGTCGAGCAACTTGTGATGATATGTACTCGAATTCAGTGATATACTCTTCCACATCACCGATTTGTTGCAAATCTTTCAGTTCTTCAAATGGATTGTCACTTTGTCTTCCCCCATATCTTTCAATCAGCGCTTGTTTCAATCTTGTCCATGTTAGATTGTTCTCTGTGTCACGCAGCAGATTGAACCAATGGATTGTTGTTCCCTCCATACTCAATTTTGCCAATCGAACCTTCACCTCTTCAGATGTTCCTTGTACCTCAAAGTAGGTTTCAGCGCGTGTGATCCATCCAACTGGATCCTCACCATCAAACGGTGGTAACTCCACCTTCTTCACTGCCATCTGGTACTCTGACACCGTTTCTTCCGCCGACGACATTCGGGGTGTGCCAGGCTCGCGGCGAAGCCTTGCAAACTCTTCTGTCAAGGTGTTGCAAAATTCTGCAAACGTTTAACGAAACGTTTTTTCTAGTGTCGATGCTCGAACTTCAAACGCGCTTTCCATGGCTGTTACCCGATCCTCCAAATCATCCATCCTTGTCATCTTTGGCATAAATCACTCTTCACTGGCTCCTCTTCGAACGATCCGGTAGGTCGGACCAATGATAAAACCAAGATTTTTAGACACAATAAAGAGAATTATTATTGAATTATAGGTGAATATAATGGAAATAAAACAGAAAATAACCAGAGTTCTGTGAACTCCTACCAGAGCTAAGCTCCTAATCCAGAGAAAATATCCTCCTCACACAAAGATAACAATAAACGTGCATAATAAATAACAAACCCTACCCTCCCTCTTATATTATTCACTACTAACAACTTTCCTATAATTTAGCAATATCCTTAACCAAATCAATAACAGAATTGTTCCTATGATTTAGGGATATCCTTTGCCACATTAATAACAAACTGTTGCTATAATTCAGGAATATCTTTTGCCTTGTTAACTAACTGGCTCATACTCCCTAGTAACTAACTAACTAACCAAAGACTCTCTAAAACTTAGCGAAAGGGCCAACTGACTCAGTGTTCTATCATTGCCACCACCTTTAAGACTTGCCTTGTCCTCAAGGCTAGCATGGAAAGGTTGATCTTCTAACTGTACCAGCAGCTTCGTCCTCTTTCTGCAACTCTATAGCAATAATTTCGCCCGCATCATTCACCGTTTCGTCATCGTTCAGAATTACCATCCGGAGCTGTTTCTCTGCGCATTGATGCAGAGGATTGTAGCGTTCCCGACAACGGAAACACAACCCCCTTGCTTTCCGATCCATTAACTCAGAGTAAGGAAGATGACGAATCCCCTTACTATGGGATCCGTTTCCACGTTTTGCGTCATCTCTTCCCTTTTGCGAGAAATTGGGACTCGCAATCGTACCTAAGGTTGACTTAGGTTGGGACGGTTCTGAATTGCCACTGTTTGCAGGCCCACATCCATGATTTTCCTTATTCTGACCCGGGTTTAAACCCGACCCATATCCAATTTTTTCAATGGGTCCAGAATTTGACCCGAAATCTCCCTTTTCACCTAATTTAGGATTCGATTCTTTGAACTTTCTTCCAAGTTGTGATCCTCCACCGCTTCGTGGAGCCAAGGCACCGTGCAGCTCCGTCTCGACATCACGTGCCATTTTCATTGCTTGAATATGGGATCGTGCATTCAAGGTTCTCACCTTCAACCGTATTTCCAATTTGAGACCTCCCAAGAAATACCCTAAGTACTGATCTTCAGGAAGTCGAGCAACTTGTGATGATATGTACTCGAATTCAGTGATATACTCTTCCACATCACCGGTTTGTTGCAAATCTTTCAGTTCTTCAAATGGATTGTCACTTTGTCTTCCCCCATATCTTTCAATCAGCGCTTGTTTCAATCTTGTCCATGTTAGATTGTTCTCTGTGTCGCGCAGCAGATTGAACCAATGGATTGTTGTTCCCTCCATACTCAATTTTGCCAATCGAACCTTCACCTCTTCAGATGTTCCTTGTATCTCAAAGTAGGTTTCAGCGCGTGTGATCCATCCAACTGGTTCCTCACCATCAAACGGTGGTAACTCCACCTTCTTCACTGCCATCTGGTACTCTGACACCGTTTCTTCCGCCGACGACATTCGGGGTGTGCCAGGCTCGCGGCGAAGCCTTGCAAACTCTTCTGTCAAGGTGTTGCGAAATTCTGCAAACGTTTGACGAAACGTTTCTTCTAGTGTCGATGCTCCAACTTCAAACGCGCTTTCCATGGCTGTTACCCGATCCTCCAAATCATCCATCCTTTTCATCTTTGGCATAAATCACTCTTCACTGGCTCCTCTTCGAACGATCCGGTAGGTCGGACCAATGATAAAACCAAGATTTTTAGACACAATAAAGAGAATTATTATTGAATTATAGGTGAATATAATGGAAATAAAACAGAAAATAACCAGAGTTCTGTGAACTCCTACCAGAGCTAAGCTCCTAATCCAGAGAAAATATCCTCCTCACACAAAGATAACAATAAACGTGCATAATAAATAACAAACCCTACCCTTCCTCTTATATTATTCACTACTAACAACTTTCCTATAATTTAGCAATATCCTTAACCAAATCAATAACAGAATTGTTCCTATGATTTAGGGATATCCTTTGCCACATTAATAACAAACTGTTGCTATAATTCAGGAATATCTTTTGCCTTGTTAACTACTGACTCATACTCCCTAGTAATTAACTAACTAACTAACCAAAGACTCTCTAAAACTTAGCGAAAGGGCCAACTGACTCAGTGTTCTATCATTGCCACCACCTTTAAGACTTGCCTTGTCCTCAAGGCTAGCATGGAAAGGTTGATCTTCTAACTGTACCAGCAGCTTCGTCCTCTTTCTGCAACTCTATAGCAATAATTTCGCCGGCATCATTCACCGTTTCGTCATCGTTCAGAATTACCAACCGGAGCTGTTTCTCTGCGCATTGATGCAGAGGATTGTAGCGTTCCCCACAACGGAAACACAACCCCCTTGCTTTCCGATCCATTAACTCAGAGTAAGGAAGATGACGAATCCCCTTACTATGGGATCCGTTTCCACGTTTTGCGTCATCTCTTCCCTTTTGCGAGAAATTGGGACTCGCAATCGTACCTAAGGCTGACTTAGGTTGGGACGGTTCTGAATTGCCACTGTTTGCAGGCCCACATCCATGATTTTCCTTATTCTGGTTCGGGTTTAAACCCGACCCATATCCAATTTTTTTCAATGGGTCCAGAATTTGACCCGAAATCTCCCTTTTCACCTAATTTAGGATTCGATTCTTTGAACCTTCTTCCAAGTTGTGATCCTCCACCGCTTCGTGGAGCCAAGGCACCGTGCAGCTCCGTCTCAACATCACGTGCCATTTTCATTGCTTGAATATGGGATCGTGCATTCAAGGTTCTCACCTTCAACCGTATTTCCAATTTGAGACCTCCCAAGAAATACCCTAAGTACTGATCTTCAGGAAGTCGAGCAACTTGTGATGATATGTACTCGAATTCAGTGATATACTCTTCCACATCACCGATTTGTTGCAAATCTTTCAGTTCTTCAAATGGATTGTCACTTTGTCTTCCCCCATATCTTTCAATCAGCGCTTGTTTCAATCTTGTCCATGTTAGATTGTTCTCTGTGTCACGCAGCAGATTGAACCAATGGATTGTTGTTCCCTCCATACTCAATTTTGCCAATCGAACCTTCACCTCTTCAGATGTTCCTTGTACCTCAAAGTAGGTTTCAGCGCGTGTGATCCATCCAACTGGATCCTCACCATCAAACGGTGGTAACTCCACCTTCTTCACTGCCATCTGGTACTCTGACACCGTTTCTTCCGCCGACGACATTCGGGGTGTGCCAGGCTCGCGGCGAAGCCTTGCAAACTCTTCTGTCAAGGTGTTGCGAAATTCTGCAAACGTTTAACGAAATGTTTTTTCTAGTGTCGATGCTCGAACTTCAAACGCGCTTTCCATGGCTGTTACCCGATCCTCCAAATCATCCATCCTTGTCATCTTTGGCATAAATCACTCTTCACTGGCTCCTCTTCGAACGATCCGGTAGGTCGGACCAATGATAAAACCAAGATTTTTAGACACAATAAAGAGAATTATTATTGAATTATAGGTGAATATAATGGAAATAAAACAGAAAATAACCAGAGTTCTGTGAACTCCTACCAGAGCTAAGCTCCTAATCCAGAGAAAATATCCTCCTCACACAAAGATAACAATAAACGTGCATAATAAATAACAAACCCTACCCTCCCTCTTATATTATTCACTACTAACAACTTTCCTATAATTTAGCAATATCCTTAACCAAATCAATAACAGAATTGTTCCTATGATTTAGGGATATTGTAAGACCCAAGATTTCATTGTATAGTTGGTTTAAGGAATATTAGGGTTTCGATGTGTTCGTGTGATGAAACATCGTGTAATTATTAGCTTTTGCTGTAATTGAGCCGGTTTTGTGCTCATGCACTGTAATTGTACAGACTTTGGTTCTGTGATCCTGTTTCTTGTATAAGAAGTTATATGTGGTTTTAGAATAATAAGTTTTGGATTATTCTTGTTTTTGGAAAAACGAGTAGGATTTTACCCGTCGTTGTAAAATCTTATTGCGTCTGTTTTGAGTGAGGTTTCGGATGGAAGTTTTATATATCTGCGCGAGTTAAGATATATTCTGAGATTAATTTTCTAAGGTATGGAAGAAAATTACAGTCGCGGAAAAAGATTCGGCGATAAGTTTTGGAATGGAAAAACGTTAGACGTTCTTTCCGTAAGTTTTATGTTTTTGTGTTTTACGTTCGTCGCGGCGTGCGAGAGCTGAACGTGTGAGCGTTTCTATGAGGTATTGAGTTTTATCTCAAGTGGATTTGTTTTGGTTTGATCCAATGGCTAGGGTTTAAGCTTGGCATTGTGTTTTTGATCCAATGGTGGATTGGCTATCAAGAGCTTTTTAAATAGTAAGGAGGTTTATGACTTGTGGACTTAAGAAAATCATAAAGTTCACTCCATTCTTTCTCTCTTGTACGTGGAACTCCATTACTCAACCTTAACCTTCACAAATTTCATTTCTTCACCATTTCACTCCATTTCAAGCTTGGAAGCTTTGAGGAAAGTTGTAGAGAATCACTTTCTTGAGGTAACCCTCTCTTCTTATCTCCTAGGTTGGTAGATTTTTAGAGTTGTGAGGTTTTTGGGTTTATGTTCTTAAGAGGTTTGGTGAGAAAGGTTGTTCTTGCTTCATGAAAGTTGTTCATGAGAGTTTAGTAAGCATGCTAGGCTTTGTTGTTTCAATTTTTCCATGAGTTTGTGAGAATCTCATGAGAAAAGTTAGGGTTTTGAGTTGGTTATGAATTGATCAATTACATGAGGTTATGTTGTAAGGTTTTGAAAAGAAAAGTTGTCTTTGAACCTTTGGGCGAAAGGGAAATGCGTTGTATGGTTTTGTTTTGGAAAAATCCGATGAAAAATATTGAGGTTTATGAAAATATTTCCTAAGTGTTTTTGGGTAGTGTTTTGGGGTCAAAATGGTTTAAAACTATTGTGACATGTGGTGTCGCTTTGTACTTTGAAAACATGTTTGAAAATGATTACCGGACGGTTAAGGCCCGTAATAAAACTTGTGCTTGGGTTTGGTTTTGATTTTGGAAATGAAAATCAAATAACTTGCACTCGAAGCAACCAACATGCTTTCGGAAATGTGTTGCTTGCTTATGAAAATGGTTTGCTTTTATGCCTTGAAAAGATGTTGGGAACTAATAGAATCAAACTAGGCTTGGGGTGGAAAAAGGTGGTGTGAGTTGCTGTCTTGTGCTGTCATGACAGGTGCAACTCGCTGAGCGAGTTGTTACTCGCCAGGGCGAGTGTCACAGGTCCTGACAACACGCCAGGGCGAGCTCCAGAGCGAGTGAGACCAGTACTCTCTGCCTTCACTCGCCACCAACTCGCCAGGGCGAGCTCTGGGAGTTGAGATTTTGGATTTTGATTTCTAAACTTGGTTTTTATCTTTCTAATCCCTTTTTATTAATTTAAGGAAGTGGTTGGGATTGGAAACGAGTTTTTCGGGTACTCGGAAAGTACGAAGCTTATAACGCAAGAAAACGGCCATTTTGCATTTCAAATTATTTAAGACTTTTGACAACAGTTTTGGGTCCTAAAAATAGTACGAATAACTCATGGGGGTTGATCAATACGATAGATTTTGGTATGGTATTCGAAAGAGGAATAACTCATGGGGGTTGATCAATACGATAGATTTTGGTATGTATGTGTGGCATTAGCATATGTAGGGAATCGTATGCTCATGCATTCATTGTGCGTAGTTGCGTGAGTGGACTACGGGGTGTTGGTTGCGTGAGTGGACCCACCCAAAATCCTACGGGATCTTATTGAGTACAATAAGTGGTTGCGTGTGTGGACCACGGGGTGTGATTGCGTGAGTGGATCCACCTTAACCCTTTGCGGTTTTATTGGTTATGATTAGTAATTCCGGAATTCATTTGCATGTGGTAGCTCTGGTAGTACCACACCCATTGTAGAAGTCTGCATTAGGCTTGGTGTGCATCATATATATAAGCCCGTTGGTGGGAATTGCTTTTGTGTTAAAGAGCTTTCTCTTGTGTATGTGGAAATTTGTTATGTGTACATCTTTCGCACCGGTTATATATATATATATATACTTGTATTTTGTGGTGACCCTTTCTTTCATTTGCGGGCTCATCCCACCCAGATGATGGGTTAGGTCGTGGCGACGACGGTGGCTGTTCCAGACCCCAGTGAGCGGTTGGAGTTGTAGCCGAGAATAGTTAGACTATGCGCCGGTGTGTTTTGTGCACCGTGCTTTTTGGTTAGCATAGGATTTCTAACTTGTTTTGGTACTTAGACTTGGATTGTAATTATTCAGGAAATACACTTTGCTTGTCGAAGCACCTTTTGGTAATGAGTTCTTTGTATATTTGAATGCCGGTTCATTTATAAAACTATTATGCGCACTTTGAGTGTTAGTTGAAAAAGAAAAAAAAAATAATGCCCTTTTTGGCTTTTGAAAAACGGGGTGTTACAGTTTGGTATCAGAGCACGACTTTAAATCTTCAAAGGGAAAGTGTATACTTGAGTCGTTAGTCCAAAGTCGGTTAGAACGTAACTAGTGTGGAGTTAGTTCTAGTGTTTGTTCTGTGTCGGGTTTCGAGTTAGTAATCCGTGGAGTGAGATATTCTGTTGGAATTCAGAAATGGTTGGATAAGGATCTAATCGAAGAGAATTGGTATGTGCAGGAAACGATGCCTCCAAGAAGGGCACCTGCTAGAGATGATGATGAGGTGGACATCCATCAGATGGCTTATGCCATGAATACAATGGCAGCAGCGGTGACTGCGCAAACTCATGCTAAGGCGCAGAGAGACCTTGAAAAGCGCGACAGGGAGATCCTGGCCGCTGGGTCTAGGGTTCTCGCAAGTTTTAATCAGCAGGCCCCTCCAAAGTTTAATGGGGAGGGAGGTCCAGAAACAGCGGATTTATGGCTCCATGCTATGGAGAGGATATTTGGGGCAATTCATTGTCCGGAGGGGGAGAAGGTAGTTCTAGCTACCTATCAGCTGCTTGGGGGTTCCGAATTTTGGTGGAGGAACACCCGTCTGATTATGGAGAATGCATATGAGGTGATTAACTGGGAGAACTTCAAGAGGAGGTTCCTGGCTAAGTATTTCCCTGAGACTGCAAGGGAAAGGTATGGTGAGGAATTTCTGAGACTACGTCAGGGTAGTATGAATGTGGAGGCGTATTCCAAGAAGTTTGAATCATTATCCCGTTTCTTCCGCTTCTTTAGGGATGGGATATATGAGGTTTATATGTGTCGTCGCTTCCAAGATGGGCTGAGGTACGAACTGCAGGATGCGGTTGTGCCGTTGGGTATTCGGCAATTTCAAGTCTTGGTTGAAAAGTGCCAAGAGGTTGAAGATATGAGAAACAAAAGGGTGAACCGTTAGGGTGGTTTTAGTGCTGGGGGACCAAGTCGTTCTGGTGGTCCGAATCAAAGTCAGAACCGTGGAAAACAAGGCAGTAAGCCATATGACCGTCCACAGTATAACAAGGGACAGGGTCGATCGGTGAATCAGGGCAGTCAGAATACCGGGAAGCAGGGCTGTTTTAAGTGTGGTGAAGCGGGCCACTATGCGAATGAATGCCGGAATCAGGGGCATATTTGTTTTAATTGCAAGAAGCCGGGACACTTTGTTAGAGATTGCAAAGCCCCGAAGGTCGGGCCGTCGGCTAATGTGGCACAAGGCTCACAAGGTACCAGACCTGCGGCAAAGGCACGTGCTTACTGTATGGGCACAGAAGTGAGTGGGCAGGCTAGCAATGCCATTCACGAGAGCTGTCACATTGCAGGTAATTCTTTAACTGCTTTGATTGACACGGGGGCAACCCACTCATTCATTTCTTTGGCTTGTGCAAATCGGTTGAGTTTGAATGTTTCTGTTCTTCCTTTTGATTTGAATGTTTTGACTCCTGCTAAGGATTTAGTAGTGAATACTGCATGTTTGCATTGTTTGGTAGAAATCCAGAATAGGGATTTTCTGGTCAATTTGGTTTGTCTACCGCTTTTAACTCTCGAGATCATCCTTGGGATGGATTGGTTGTCTTATCATTATGTGATTCTAGACTGTGCTCGGAAATTGGTTTTCTTTCCCGAGCCAGGTGTGCGAAGGTACTTGTCTGCAAATCGGCTTTCTGTGGTTATGTGTAACGGAGAACCGGAGATAGTTTCACTTGCTAGCTTAGGAGTGACGTCGGAGATACGAATTGGGGAAATTCGAGTGGTTCAGGATTTCCAAGATGTGTTTCCATCGGAGATTCCAGCTTTTCCTCCGTGTAGAGAGGTGGAATTCTTTATTGATTTGCAACCGGGTACGGGTCCGATTTCAGAATCAGCTTATCGGATGGCTCCAGCTGAGTTGGTAGAGTTGAAAAGTCAGATTGAGGACTTGTTAGGTAAAGGTTTCATAAGGCCTAGTGTGTCGCCTTGGGGAGCACCGGTCTTACTGGTTAAAAAGAAGGATGGGAAATCTCGTCTGTGTGTGGATTATCGGAAGCTTAATAAGGTGACTATCAAGAACCGATATCCATTGCCGCGTATTGATGATTTGATGGATCAGTTGAGGGGAGCCTCAGTGTTTTCCAAGATTGACTTGAAGTCTGGTTATCACCAGATAAGGGTACGAGATGAGGATATTCAGAAAACGGCGTTTAGGACGCGGTATGGGCATTATGAGTTTTTGGTGATGCCGTTTGGAGTGACGAATGCACCTGCTATCTTTATGGCTTACATGAATCGGATATTCAATTCATTTTTGGACAAGTTTGTAGTGGTGTTCATTGATGACATTTTGGTGTATTCGAAAAGTGAAGAGGAGCATGAAGAGCATCTTCGCTTGGTTTTGCAAGTTTTGCGGGAGAAAAGGTTGTATGCTAACCCGTCAAAGTGTGATTTTTGGTTGGAAGAGGTGAATTTCCTTGGCCATGTTATATCAAAAGAGGGAATAGCCGTGGATCCAGCCAAGATTGATACGGTACTTTCATGGAAGCAGCCTCAAACAGTGACTGATGTAAGGAGTTTTGTCGGTTTGGCCGGTTATTACCGAAGGTTCATTGAAGGTTTCGCTAAGATTGTGGCACCGATGACACAACTTACGCGAAAAGATCAACCTTTTGCTTGGACGGAGAAGTGTGAGTTGAGTTTCCAGTTGTTGAAAGAACGGTTGACGACTTCACCAGTTTTGATGTTACCACAGTCGGAGGAACCGTATGAGGTTTATTGTGATGCTTCTCATCAAGGGTTGGGTTGCGTGTTGATGCAACACAAGAGAGCAGTAGCTTATGCGTCAAGACAGTTGAAAGTGCATGAAAAGAATTATCCTACGCACGATCTAGAGCTTGCGGCCGTTGTTTTTGCATTGAAGATTTGGAGACATCATCTTTATGGTTGCACTTTTGTCGTGTTTAGTGACCATAAAAGTCTTAAGTATCTGTTCGATCAGAAGGAGCTTAATATGAGGCAACGGAGGTGGATGGAAACTTTGAAAGATTTTGATTTCACTTTAGAATACCATCCTGGAAAGGCTAATGTGGTAGCCGATGCTTTGAGTAGGAAGAGTGTGTCGGTTTGTTCGGCACAAATGGCTAGTCAACAAGAGCTGTTGAGAGAGTTTCGTGACTTGCACCTAGAGGTAGAGTTTGCTTTAGGGAATATGAGACTGAGTATGATTACCATCTCGAACGGTTTGTTGGAGGACATTGCAAGTTGTCAAGATGACAAGTTTCTCATGGAGAAAAGAGCTTTGATTGTTCGAGGAACCAACCGAGATTTCAAGGTGGGGTCGGACAATATCTTGAGGTGTCAAGGGAGAGTGTGTGTACCCGAAGCTATGGACTTGAGGAACATCATTCTAGGGGAGGCACACAAGAGTAAACTTAGTATACATCCCGGAGCAACAAAGATGTACCAAGACCTGAGGCATGATTTCTGGTGGCCAGGTATGAAAAAGGATGTGGCCGAGTATGTGGCGTCGTGTCTGACTTGTCAGAAGGCGAAGATTGAACATCAGAGACCGGCAGGGATGCTGCAGTCATTAGATATCCCCGAGTGGAAGTGGGATAACATTTCTATGGATTTCATCACTGGTTTACCTAAGACCAGGAGGAAGCATGATTCCATTTGGGTGATAGTGGATCGTTTGACAAAGTCCGCTCATTTTCTACCGGTAAGGATTACGGATACAGCAGCAAAGTTGACCGATATTTACATTGCTGAGATTGTGAGATTACATGGAATTCCGTCAAGTATAGTGTCGGATCGAGATCCAAAGTTTACTTCACACTTTTGGAAGACTTTGCATGAGGCGTTGGGGACGAAACTGAGATTGAGTTCCGCCTACCATCCTCAGACAGATGGGCAGACTGAGAGGACAAATCAATCGTTGGAAGATTTGTTGAGAGCATGTGTGTTGGATGATCGTGGAAGTTGGGATGATGTATTACCTTTGATAGAATTCACATACAACAACAGTTTCCACGCGAGTATTGGAATGGCACCATACGAGGCTTTGTATGGGAGGAGATGTCAGACTCCTTTGTGTTGGTACCAAGATGGGGAGAGTATGATAGTAGGGCCGGAAATGGTACAACAGACGACGGACAAGGTCCGAAAGATAAGGGCAATGATGAAGGTTGCTCAAGATCGACAAAAGAGTTATGCGGATAGGCGTCGGAGGCCTTTAGAGTTTGAGGAGGGAGATCATGTATTTCTCCGTGTTACCCCAACAACTGGTGTTGGAAGGGCTTTGAAAGCGAAAAAGTTGACTCCGAGGTTTATAGGGCCTTATCAGATTACGGAGCGGATTGGGAAGGTAGCATATCGGATCGCGTTGCCACCGGTGCTATCTTTGATTCATGATGTGTTCCATGTGTCGCAATTGCGGAAATACACACCGGATCCATCACATGTGATCACACCAGATGACATCCAGCTGAGGGATAACTTGTCATTTGAGGTTCCGCCGATCAAGATTGCGGATAGGAAGATGAAACATCTGAGGACGAAAGAGATACCTTTGGTGAAGGTAATATGGAACGAAGCTACAGGAGATACTACCTGGGAGCTCGAGAGTAAGATGAAAGAACTATACCCCAGATTGTTTGACGATGTCTAAGTTTCGAGGACGAAACTTCTTTTAGGGGGGTAGTATTGTAAGACCCAAGATTTCATTGTATAGTTGGTTTAAGGAATATTAGGGTTTCGATGTGTTCGTGTGATGAAACATCGTGTAATTATTAGCTTTTGCTGTAATTGAGCCGGTTTTGTGCTCATGCACTGTAATTGTACAGACTTTGGTTCTGTGATCCTGTTTCTTGTATAAGAAGTTATATGTGGTTTTAGAATAATAAGTTTTGGATTATTCTTGTTTTTGGAAAAACGAGTAGGATTTTACCCGTCGTTGTAAAATCTTATTGCGTCTGTTTTGAGTGAGGTTTCGGATGGAAGTTTTATATATCTGCGCGAGTTAAGATATATTCTGAGATTAATTTTCTAAGGTATGGAAGAAAATTACAGTCGCGGAAAAAGATTCGGCGATAAGTTTTGGAATGGAAAAACGTTAGACGTTCTTTCCGTAAGTTTTATGTTTTTGTGTTTTACGTTCGTCGCGGCGTGCGAGAGCTGAACGTGTGAGCGTTTCTATGAGGTATTGAGTTTTATCTCAAGTGGATTTGTTTTGGTTTGATCCAATGGCTAGGGTTTAAGCTTGGCATTGTGTTTTTGATCCAATGGTGGATTGGCTATCAAGAGCTTTTTAAATAGTAAGGAGGTTTATGACTTGTGGACTTAAGAAAATCATAAAGTTCACTCCATTCTTTCTCTCTTGTACGTGGAACTCCATTACTCAACCTTAACCTTCACAAATTTCATTTCTTCACCATTTCACTCCATTTCAAGCTTGGAAGCTTTGAGGAAAGTTGTAGAGAATCACTTTCTTGAGGTAACCCTCTCTTCTTATCTCCTAGGTTGGTAGATTTTTAGAGTTGTGAGGTTTTTGGGTTTATGTTCTTAAGAGGTTTGGTGAGAAAGGTTGTTCTTGCTAGTTCTTGTTTCATGAAAGTTGTTCATGAGAGTTTAGTAAGCATGCTAGGCTTTGTTGTTTCAATTTTTCCATGAGTTTGTGAGAATCTCATGAGAAAAGTTAGGGTTTTGAGTTGGTTATGAATTGATCAATTACATGAGGTTATGTTGTAAGGTTTTGAAAAGAAAAGTTGTCTTTGAACCTTTGGGCGAAAGGGAAATGCGTTGTATGGTTTTGTTTTGGAAAAATCCGATGAAAAATATTTTGAGGTTTATGAAAATATTTCCTAAGTGTTTTTGGGTAGTGTTTTGGGGTCAAAATGGTTTAAAACTATTGTGACATGTGGTGTCGCTTTGTACTTTGAAAACATGTTTGAAAATGATTACCGGACGGTTAAGGCCCGTAATAAAACTTGTGCTTGGGTTTGGTTTTGATTTTGGAAATGAAAATCAAATAACTTGCACTCGAAGCAACCAACATGCTTTCGGAAATGTGTTGCTTGCTTATGAAAATGGTTTGCTTTTATGCCTTGAAAAGATGTTGGGAACTAATAGAATCAAACTAGGCTTGGGGTGGAAAAAGGTGGTGTGAGTTGCTGTCTTGTGCTGTCATGACAGGTGCAACTCGCTGAGCGAGTTGTTACTCGCCAGGGCGAGTGTCACAGGTCCTGACAACACGCCAGGGCGAGCTCCAGAGCGAGTGAGACCAGTACTCTCTGCCTTCACTCGCCACCAACTCGCCAGGGCGAGCTCTGGGAGTTGAGATTTTGGATTTTGATTTCTAAACTTGGTTTTTATCTTTCTAATCCCTTTTTATTAATTTAAGGAAGTGGTTGGGATTGGAAACGAGTTTTTCGGGTACTCGGAAAGTACGAAGCTTATAACGCAAGAAAACGGCCATTTTGCATTTCAAATTATTTAAGACTTTTGACAACAGTTTTGGGTCCTAAAAATAGTACGAATAACTCATGGGGGTTGATCAATACGATAGATTTTGGTATGGTATTCGAAAGAGTGAATTTTCCTTAGAAACCTTTAGGTTTTTGGGGTTTTGGTGTAGTTTCAATACTATTGGTTAGAGAACAAGGTATTGATTGTTACGCTGCTTGTTTTAGGAAGCGCGTTGTGTTGTTTGAGCGTGTGTTGTTGACGGAAGCTTGCCGAGGTAAGGGCTCCACTTTATTTCTGTCTTTTAAAACGGTTGACATGTTTGGAATTCGCTGCGACGCAATTGTTGTGTGTTTACATGTTTGTGTTATGTATGCTCGTTGATGAGAACGTGTTTACATTACTTGTGCAATTTACATATGATTTGGAAAATATATGTATGAATTGCTATGTTTTAGTTACATATGCTTGAGAGGTATGTATGTGTGGCATTAGCATATGTAGGGAATCGTATGCTCATGCATTCATTGTGCGTAGTTGCGTGAGTGGACTACGGGGTGTTGGTTGCGTGAGTGGACCCACCCAAAATCCTACGGGATCTTATTGAGTACAATAAGTGGTTGCGTGTGTGGACCACGGGGTGTGATTGCGTGAGTGGATCCACCTTAACCCTTTGCGGTTTTATTGGTTATGATTAGTAATTCCGGAATTCATTTGCATGTGGTAGCTCTGGTAGTACCACACCCATTGTAGAAGTCTGCATTAGGCTTGGTGTGCATCATATATATAAGCCCGTTGGTGGGAATTGCTTTTGTGTTAAAGAGCTTTCTCTTGTGTATGTGGAAATTTGTTATGTGTACATCTTTCGCACCGGTTATATATATATATATACTTGTATTTTGTGGTGACCCTTTCTTTCATTTGCGGGCTCATCCCACCCAGATGATGGGTTAGGTCGTGGCGACGACGGTGGCTGTTCCAGACCCCAGTGAGCGGTTGAAGTTGTAGCCGAGAATAGTTAGACTATGCGCCGGTGTGTTTTGTGCACCGTGCTTTTTGGTTAGCATAGGATTTCTAACTTGTTTTGGTACTTAGACTTGGATTGTAATTATTCAGGAAATACACTTTGCTTGTCGAAGCACCTTTTGGTAATGAGTACTTTGTATATTTGAATGCCGGTTCATTTATAAAACTATTATGCGCACTTTGAGTGTTAGTCGAAAAAGAAAAAAAAAATAATGCCCTTTTTGGCTTTTGAAAAACGGGGTGTTACAGATATCCTTTGCCACATTAATAACAAACTGTTGCTATAATTCAGGAATATCTTTTGCCTTGTTAACTAACTGGCTCATACTCCCTAGTAACTAACTAACTAACCAAAGACTCTCTAAAACTTAGCGAAAGGGCCAACTGACTCAGTGTTCTATCATTGCCACCACCTTTAAGACTTGCCTTGTCCTCAAGGCTAGCATGGAAAGGTTGATCTTCTAACTGTACCAGCAGCTTCGTCCTCTTTCTGCAACTCTATAGCAATAATTTCGCCCGCATCATTCACCGTTTCGTCATCGTTCAGAATTACCATCCGGAGCTGTTTCTCTGCGCATTGATGCAGAGGATTGTAGCGTTCCCGACAACGGAAACACAACCCCCTTGCTTTCCGATCCATTAACTCAGAGTAAGGAAGATGACGAATCCCCTTACTATGGGATCCGTTTCCACGTTTTGCGTCATCTCTTCCCTTTTGCGATAAATTGGGACTCGCAATCGTACCTAAGGTTGACTTAGGTTGGGACGGTTCTGAATTGCCACTGTTTGCAGGCCCACATCCATGATTTTCCTTATTCTGACCCGGGTTTAAACCCGACCCATATCCAATTTTTTCAATGGGTCCAGAATTTGACCCGAAATCTCCCTTTTCACCTAATTTAGGATTCGATTCTTTGAACTTTCTTCCAAGTTGTGATCCTCCACCGCTTCGTGGAGCCAAGGCACCGTGCAGCTCCGTCTCGACATCACGTGCCATTTTCATTGCTTGAATATGGGATCGTGCATTCAAGGTTCTCACCTTCAACCGTATTTCCAATTTGAGACCTCCCAAGAAATACCCTAAGTACTGATCTTCAGGAAGTCGAGCAACTTGTGATGATATGTACTCGAATTCAGTGATATACTCTTCCACATCACCGATTTGTTGCAAATCTTTCAGTTCTTCAAATGGATTGTCACTTTGTCTTCCCCCATATCTTTCAATCAGCGCTTGTTTCAATCTTGTCCATGTTAGATTGTTCTTTGTGTCGCGTAGCAGATTGAACCAATGGATTGTTGTTCCCTCCATACTCAATTTTGCCAATCGAACCTTCACCTCTTCAGATGTTCCTTGTACCTCAAAGTAGGTTTCAGCGCGTGTGATCCATCCAACTGGTTCCTCACCATCAAACGGTGGTAACTCCACCTTCTTCACTGCCATCTGGTACTCTGACACCGTTTCTTCCGCTGACGACATTCGGGGTGTGCCAGTCTCGCGGCGAAGCCTCGCAAACTCTTCTGTCAAGGTGTTGCGAAATTCTGCAAACGTTTGACGAAACGTTTCTTCTAGTGTCGATGCTCCAACTTCAAACGCGCTTTCCATGGCTATTACCCGATCCTCCAAATCATCCATCCTTGTCATCTTTGGCATAAATCACTCTTCACTGGCTCCTCTTCGAACGATCCGGTAGGTCGGACCAAAGATAGAACCAAGATTTTTAGACACAATAAAGAGAATTATTATTGAATTATAGGTGAATATAATGGAAATAAAATAGAAAATAACCAGAGTTCTGTGAACTCCTACCAGAGCTAAGCTCCTAATCCAGAGAAAATATCCTCCTCACATAAAGATAACAATAAACGTGCATAATAAATAACAAACCCTACCCTCCCTCTTATATTATTCACTACTAACAACTTTCCTATAATTTAGCAATATCCTTAACCAAATCAATAACAGAATTGTTCCTATGATTTAGGGATATCCTTTGCCACATTAATAACAAACTGTTGCTATAATTCAGGAATATCTTTTGCCTTGTTAACTACTGACTCATACTCCCTAGTAACTAACTAACTAACTAACCAAAGACTCTCTAAAACTTAGCGAAAGGGCCAACTGACTCAGTGTTCTATCATTGCCACCACCTTTAAGACTTGCCTTGTCCTCAAGGCTAGCATGGAAAGGTTGATCTTCTAACTGTACCAGCAGCTTCGTCCTCTTTCTGCAACTCTATAGCAATAATTTCGCCGGCATCATTCACCGTTTCGTCATCGTTCAGAATTACCAACCGGAGCTGTTTCTCTGCGCATTGATGCAGAGGATTGTAGCGTTCCCCACAACGAAAACACAACCCCTTTGCTTTCCGATCCATTAACTCAGAGTAAGGAAGATGACGAATCCCCTTACTATGGGATCCGTTTCCACGTTTTGCGTCATCTCTTCCCTTTTGCGAGAAATTGGGACTCGCAATCGTACCTAAGGCTGACTTAGGTTGGGACGGTTCTGAATTGCCACTGTTTGCAGGCCCACATCCATGATTTTCCTTATTCTGACCCGGGTTTAAACCCGACCCATATCCAATTTTTTTCAATGGGTCCAGAATTTGACCCGAAATCTCCCTTTTCACCTAATTTAGGATTCGATTCTTTGAACCTTCTTCCAAGTTGTGATCCTCCACCGCTTCGTGGAGCCAAGGCACCGTGCAGCTCCGTCTCGACATCACGTGCCATTTTCATTGCTTGAATATGGGATCGTGCATTCTAGGTTCTCACCTTCAACCGTATTTCCAATTTGAGACCTCCCAAGAAATACCCTAAGTACCGATCTTCAGGATGTCGAACAACTTGTGATGATATGTACTCGAATTCAGTGATATACTCTTCCACATCACCGATTTGTTGCAAATCTTTCAGTTCTTCAAATGGATTGTCACTTTGTCTTCCCCCATATCTTTCAATCCGCGCTTGTTTCAATCTTGTCCATGTTAGATTGTTCTTTGTGTCACGCAGCAGATTGAACCAATGGATTGTTGTTCCCTCCATACTCAATTTTGCCAATCGAACCTTCACCTCTTCAGATGTTCCTTGTACCCCAAAGTAGGTTTCAGCGCGTGTGATCCATCCAACTGGATCCTCACCATCAAACGGTGGTAACTCCACCTTCTTCACTGCCATCTGGTACTCTGACACCGTTTCTTCCGCTGACGACATTCGGGGTGTGCCAGGCTCGCGGCGAAGCCTTGCAAACTCTTCTATCAAGGTGTTGCGAAATTCTGCAAACGTTTAACGAAACGTTTCTTCTAGTGTCGATGCTCCAACTTCAAACGCGCTTTCCATGGCTGTTACCCGATCCTCCAAATCATCCATCCTTGTCATCTTTGGCATAAATCACTCTTCACTGGCTCCTCTTCGAACGATCCGGTAAGTCGGACCAATGATAGAACCAAGATTTTTAGACACAATAAAGAGAATTATTATTGAATTATAGGTGAATATAATGGAAATAAAATAGAAAATAACCAGAGTTCTGTGAACTCCTACCAGAGCTAAGCTCCTAATCCAGAGAAAATATCCTCCTCACATAAAGATAACAATAAACGTGCATAATAAATAACAAACCCTACCCTCCCTCTTATATTATTCACTACTAACAACTTTCCTATAATTTAGCAATATCCTTAACCAAATCAATAACAGAATTGTTCCTATGATTTAGGGATATCCTTTGCCACATTAATAACAAACTGTTGCTATAATTCAGGAATATCTTTTCCCTTGTTAACTAACTGACTCATACTCCCTAGTAACTAACTAACTAACTAACTAACCAAAGACTCTCTAAAACTTAGCGATAGGGCCAACTGACTCAGTGTTCTATCATTGCCACCACCTTTAAGATTTGCCTTGTCCTCAAGGCTAGCATGGAAAGGTTGATCTTCTAACTGTACCAGCAGCTTCGTCCTCTTTCTGGAACTCTATAGCAATAATTTCGCCGGCATCATTCACCGTTTCGTCATCGTTCAGAATTACCAACTGGAGCTGTTTCTCTGCGCATTGATGCAGAGGATTGTAGCGTTCCCCACAACGGAAACACAACCCCCTTACTTTCCGATCCATTAACTCAGAGTAAGGAAGATGACGAATCCCCTTACTATGGGATCCGTTTCCACGTTTTGCGTCATCTCTTCCCTTTTGCGAGAAATTGGGACTCGCAATCGTACCTAAGGTTGACTTAGGTTGGGACGGTTCTGAATTGCCACTGTTTGCAGGCCCACATCCATGATTTTCCTTATTCTGACTCGGGTTTAAACCCGACCCATATCCAATTTTTTCAATGGGTCCAGAATTTGACCCGAAATCTCCCTTTTCACCAAATTTAGGATTCGATTCTTTGAACCTTCTTCCAAGTTGTGATCCTTCACCGCTTCGTGGAGCCAAGGCACCGTGCAGCTCCGTCTCGACATCACGTGCCATTTTCATTGCTTGAATATGGGATCGTGCATTCAAGGTTCTCACCTTCAACCGTATTTCCAATTTGAGACCTCCCAAGAAATACCCTAAGTACCGATCTTCAAGAAGTCTAGCAACTTGTGATGATATGTACTCGAATTCAGTGATATACTCTTCCACATCACCGATTTGTTGCAAATCTTCCAGTTCTTCAAATGGATTGTCACTTTGTCTTCCCCCATATCTTTCAATCAGCGCTTGTTTCAATCTTGTCCATGTTAGATTGTTCTTTGTGTCACGCAGCAGATTGAACCAATGGATTGTTGTTCCCTCCATACTCAATTTTGCCAATCGAACCTTCACCCCTTCAGATGTTCCTTGTACCTAAAAATAGGTTTCAGCGAGTGTGATCCATCCAACTGGATCCTCACCATCAAACGGTGGTAACTCCACCTTCTTCACTGCCATCTGGTACTCTGACACCGTTTCTTCGGATGACGACATTCGGGGTGTGCCAGGCTCGCGGCGAAGCCTTGCAAACCCTTCTGTCAAGGTGTTGCGAAATTCTGCAAACGTTTAACGAAATGTTTCTTCTAGTGTCGATGCTCCAACTTCAAACGCGCTTTCCATGGCTGTTACCCGATCCTCCAAATCATCCATCCTTGTCATCTTTGGCATAAATCACTCTTCACTGGCTCCTCTTCGAACGATCCGGTAGGTCGGACCAATGATAGAACCAAGATTTTTAGACACAATAAAGAGAATTATTATTGAATTATAGGTGAATATAATGGAAATAAAACAGAAAATAACCAGAGTTCTGTGAACTCCTACCAGAGCTAAGCTCCTAATTCAGAGAAAATATCCTCCTGACACAAAGATAACAATAAACGTGCATAATAAATAACAAACCCTACCCTCCCTCTTATATTATTCACTACTAACAACTTTCCTATAATTTAGCAATATCCTTAACCAAATCAATAACAGAATTGTTCCTATGATTTAGGGATATCCTTTGCCACATTAATAACAAACTGTTGCTATAATTCAGGAATATCTTTTGCCTTGTTAACTAACTGACTC
Source organism: Trifolium repens (assembly GCA_030408175.1). Lineage (NCBI taxonomy): Eukaryota > Viridiplantae > Streptophyta > Magnoliopsida > Fabales > Fabaceae > Trifolium > Trifolium repens. The sequence goes on along the minus strand of CP125845.1, from coordinate 29,054,645 downwards.
ATACTCCCTAGTAACTAACTAACTAACTAACTAACCAAAGACTCTCTAAAACTTAGCGAAAGGGCCAACTGACTCAGTGTTCTATCATTGCCACCACCTTTAAGACTTGCCTTGTCCTCAAGGCTAGCATGGAAAGGTTGATCTTCTAACTGTACCAGCAGCTTCGTCCTCTTTCTGCAACTCTATAGCAATAATTTCGCCGGCATCATTCACCGTTTCGTCATCGTTCAGAATTACCAACCGGAGCTGTTTCTCTGCGCATTGATGCAGAGGATTGTAGCGTTCCCCACAACGGAAACACAACCCCCTTGCTTTCCGATCCATTAACTCAGAGTAAGGAAGATGACGAATCCCATTACTATGGGATCCGTTTCCACGTTTTGCGTCATCTCTTCCCTTTTGCGAGAAATTGGGACTCGCAATCGTACCTAAGGTTGACTTAGGTTGGGACGGTTCTGAATTGCCACTGTTTGCAGGCCCACATCCATGATTTTCCTTATTCTGACCCAGGTTTAAACCCGACCCATATCCAATTTTTTCAATGGGTCCAGAATTTGACCCGAAATCTCCCTTTTCACCTATTTTAGGATTCGATTCTTTGAACCTTCTTCCAAGTCGTGATCCTCCACCGCTTCAAGGAGCTAAGGCACCGTGCAGCTCCGTCTCGACATCACGTGCCATTTTCATTGCTTGAATACAGGATCGTGGATTCAAGGTTCTCACCTTCAAGCGTATTTCCAATTTGAGACCTCCCAAGAAATACCCTAAGTACTGATCTTCAGGAAGTCGAGCAACTTGTGATGATATGTACTCGAATTCAGTGATATACTCTTCCACATCACCGATTTGTTGCAAATCTTTCAGTTCTTCAAATAGATTGTCACTTTGTCTTCCCCTATATCTTTCAATCAGCGCTTGTTTCAATCTTGTCCATGTTAGATTGTTCTCTGTGTCACGCAGCAGATTGAACCAATGGATTGTTGTTCCCTCCATACTCAATTTTGTCAATCGAACCTTCACCTCTTCAGATGTTCCTTGTACCTCAAAGTAGGTTTCAGCGCGTGTGATCCATCCAACTGGATCCTCACCATCAAACGGTGGTAACTGTTGGAACAAAGTGGGTCTGACATAAACCTCAAAGTTTTTAATTGGTTTTGATGATAACAAAGTATTAAAATTGCAAATGGTATTACTAATGATTGTTCTAGTGTGCAGAATTATAAGTTAAAATTCATTCAGAAGCACTACGAACAAAAGCAGGGAAGCCAAGCTAAGAAGCTCTGAAAGCCTATCGCTGATCATCAGAAGCTCAATATCCAAGATCAGAAGTCAGTATCTCTGAAGATAAAAGCCAGACTCTGAGAAGCTCAGAAGCTGAAGACCTTAAGAAGCTACACTACAGACTCTGAAGCAAAAGGAATTTGCGTCACTCAAGAACTGACAGAATCAGAACCAATGATTGAAGAACAATCTTCTTTAGGACTCTGTCAGATCCACAGGAAGGAATATTTGTTGGTACAACGTTAACCTTATCCATAAGTGGAGCGCATTTGAGAGTTGTACGACTGAACTATTATTACTCAAAATGGTTGAGTGATATTTCAAATTGCAAGGTAGTGGAATTGGATTTCCTTACCAAAGAAGGCAATGTACAACTATCAATTGTACGAGCAAATTCCAGCTGGCACCTTATCTCCCTGCAACGGTCATCACTCTCCATTGTAGTATAAATAGAAGACTCAAATGGAAGAAATGACCACTGTTCTATTACTGCGTTTAAGACTCTGAAACATTCTGACATTACGTTTTCTATCTGTCCTTCTTAGTCTTAAGGCAAAACTGTGTTGTATTCTGTAAACACCTCTGATAGTATATCAAGTGTTCATTAACAATCATTCTTACTCTTAAGTGTGTTTGAGAAGTCTCTTGTTAATTGTAACTTGAGCATTTGAGAAGTCTCTTGTTAGTTGTAACTTGAGCATTAGAGAAGTCTCTTGCTATTGTGCTTGAGCATCTTGTAATCTTATAAGATTTAGTTAGAAGCCCTTGGAAGTGCAAGGGGACTGGACGTACTCTCATTTTGTGAGAGGAACCAGTATAAATTTTTGTGTCTTTCTTTCTCTCTCTCTGCCTCTTAATTTAATCTGCTGCAAACATAGTTTTAATTGAGAAAAAGTTTTAACTTTTAAAACACAATTCAACCCCCCCTTCTTGTGTTTTTCCACCTTCAATTGGTATCTGGAGCTAGGTCTGTTGCCTAACTCACCTTACAGTGAAACAGTAAAAGATCCAAAGGAAAAACATGTCTGACGCTGTTGGAAATGATGGAGGAAAGAAAGCTGAGATTCCATTTGATTATGACACAAATGATAAGAAGTCTTCTGACAGGATTCCATTTTCTAATGGAAATCCTACTTCTTACCCTTTCTGGAAAACAAGGATGTATAGTTATATCATAGGTGTTGATGTTGATTTGTGGGATTTGGTAGAAGAAGGTGTTGTCTTTGACAACATGGATAAAGAAGGAGTGGTTAGCCATCTACATAGAAAATCTTTCACACCTTCTCAGAAGCTAGAATATAAAAAGCATCACAATGTAAAAGGTATGATGACCAATGCGATTTCGCATGATGAGTATCTCAAGATTGTGGACAAAAGAACTGCTAAATCTATTTGGGAGTCTCTGAGATCTAAATATGAAGGAAACAAACAAGTCAGAGAGGCTAAAACAAACTTGTTAGTTCATCAGTATGAGTTGTTCAAGATGAAAGATGGAGAGGATATTGAAGCTATGTTTTCTAGGTTTCAAGTTTTGGTCTCTGGACTTCAAGTACTGGACAAAAGTTATACTACTACTGATCATGTTAGAAAGATTCTCAGAAGCCTACCCCCAAAGTGGAGACCTAAGGTGACTGCTTTTCAAGAAGCTAAGGACTTGGATCTAGTATCTCTTGAAGATCTGATTAGTTCATTAAAAACTCATGAGATGGAGTTAATGAATGATGAGTCAACCAAGAAAATAAAAGGGATAGCCTTAAGCTCTAAGAGTTCATTAAAGGCTCTGAAAGCCAAGGTTATAGAATCTGAAGATGAAGCTTCTGAAGAGAGTCATGAAGTTGAGTCTGAAGATGAAGAAGAAATGGTGCTGATGGCTGCTAAGGTATCTCAATGGGCAAAACGAAGCAAGAAATATGCAGGAAAGTTTGGAAGTTCTTCCAAGAAAGTTGGTGCTGCTAAAGAGAAAAAGGAAGAACAAAACAAGTGCTTTAAATGCAACAAGCCTGGGCATTTCATTGCTGATTGTCCAGAAAATCAGAATAGATCATCCAAGAAAACTTCTAGCAAGGAAAAATACAAAAGTAAACTCAAAAAGGGGTTTCTTGCAACTTGGGAGGATCTAGATAAAGACTCAGAATCTGATGGAGATGAAGAAGCCAATCTGGCTTTGATGGCAACTACCTCTGATAAAGAAAACTCTGAGCATGAAGCAGATTCAGACTTAGAAGATGAAGATGAGGTACTTGCTCAACTCTTTAGAACTGATTTAATAAATTCTTTAAAAGATGCTTTAAAACTTGTTACAAAAAAGGCAGGGGAGTGTAAAGTCCTTAAAAAGGTCTATAACAATCTTACTGAAAAGGAAAACATAATAGTTGAAGAAAATGAGTCTCTTAAAAGTAGAAACACATTTCTTGAAACTCATTATGTTTATGATGATAAAGTTCCTCCAGAGCATGAATTTGCTCTTCAAGAACTTCTTATCAATGGCATGCAAAGAAGTAAGATAGCATCTCTAATTTATCATGTTAGTAGAAATAGAGGTGAAGGTCTTGGATTCTCACGTTTTAAAGATAATCCATTATTTTCTAAACCCTCTAACATTGATAAAACTAAACCTAAGGCTATCTTTGTTAAAAGTCAATCAGAAGTCAAAAGTGTATCAGACTCTGAAGAGACATCTAAGTCAGAAGTAAAGAAGTCAGAGGTTCTGAATGTTAAAACCCCAGAACCAAAGACTTCCAAACCTCAGACTAATGACAAATCAAAAGAAGCTCTGATACACACTAGAGCTAAGTCTAAGAGTTATCCAAAGCCCAAAACATTTTCAAAAAGACCTGATAACTCTAGAACTTCTGAAAGATCTTTTAAACAAAGATCACCTAAGGCAATTAACTCCAAAGGACCCATAAAAGTATGGGTACCAAAGTCTGAGATTGTATTTGCTTCAGATCTGCACTCTAAGAAAGCCAAAGCAGCAATCCTAGTACCCGGACAGTGGTTGCTCACGACATATGACAGGAAAAAGGCATATGTTCTAAACCCTAACTCTGAAAGAGGGAGGCACTGTGGGGTTTGGAGGAAAGCAAAAAGGGAAGATCATTGGGACAGGTACAGTTGGTAATTCTTCTTTATCTATCAATAATGTTTGGCTAGTTGATGGCCTTAAACACAATCTACTGAGCATTAGTCAATTTTGTGACAGTGGATTTGTGGTGATGTTTGATAAAGATGCATGTAGTGTAACTAGAGATTCTGATAAGTCTGTAGTGTACAGAGGCCTAAGGAAAGACAATGTTTATAAGGTAAATCTGTCAGAACTCACAGAGCAAAAGATAGTGTGTCTACTGTCTCTGAGTGATGAGAAATGGGTTTGGCACCAACGCTTAGGACATGCTAACTGGAGATTAATCTCTAAACTCAGCAAACTAAGTGTGGTTAAAGGCCTACCCAATCTCAACTATCACTCAGATGCTCTGTGTGGTCCTTGTCAGATTGGGAAAATATCTAAAACCTCCTTTAAACCGAAAAACATTGTTTCTACTTCAAGACCTCTTGAATTGCTTCACATTGATTTGTTTGGTCCTGTAAGTACAGCCTCAATCAATGGGAAGAAATATGGACTTGTCATTGTTGATGATTACAGTAGATGGACATGGGTTAAATTCTTACGTGTAAAAGATGATGCATATGATGTGTTTAACATCTTCTGCACACAAGTACATAGTGAGAAAAGTCTTAAGATTCTGAAAATCAGAAGTGATCATGGTGGTGAGTTTGAAAACGAACCATTTGCAACTTTCTGTGAAGACCATGGAATCATCCATGAGTTCTCTGCTCCTAGAACACCACAACAAAATGGTGTTGTAGAGAGAAAGAACAGATCTTTACAAGAGATGGCAAGAACCATGATGCATGAGACTAAACTTGCTAAGTACTTCTGGGCAGAAGCTGTGAATACAGCATGATATATTCAAAATAGGATCTATATTAGACCTATGTTGAATAAGACAACATATGAACTCTTTAAAGGAAGAAAACCTAACATCTCTTACTTTCATCAGTTTGGTTGTACTTGTTACATCTTAAACAATAAGGTCTATAAAAAGAAATTTGATGCCAAAGCTTGTAAGGGAATCTTTATAGGTTACTCTGAACGCTCAAAGGCATACAGAGTGTATAATTCTGAAACTAACACAGTGGAAGAATCTATACATGTAAGATTTGATGACAAAGAGCCTGACAATAAAATGTCAGAGCAAGATGATAGTTATGCAGAAGTTCCATATCAATACAACTATTCAGAAGCTGAGAAAACATCAGAGGCAAATGAAACTTCAGAAGCTGAAATGGAAGTAATTCCTGAAGAAGCATCTCCCATAGAAGCATCTGAAGAACATGATGATATCTCAGAAGATGAAATGCAAGGAAATGTTGAAGCCCCAAAAAGAAAGTTCAAATACAAATCATCACATCCAGAAGAACTTATTCTTGGAAACAAAGAAAGTCCAAGAAAAACAAGATAAGCTTATCAACAAAGTGATTCTCTGATGGGACTTATATCTATGATTGAACCCAAGAATGTTGATGAAGCCTTAACTGATGATGGATGGATAGTGGCAATGCAAGATGAACTTAATCAATTCCAAAGAAATGATGTATGGGACTTAGTACCAAGACCAACACACAAGAACATCATTGGAACCAAGTGGGTATTCAGAAATAAACTAAATGAACAAGGTGAAGTTGTTAGACACAAAGCTAGACTTGTAGCACAAGGCTACAGTCAGCAAGAAGGCATTGACTTCACTGAAACATTTGCTCCAGTTGCAAGACTGGAAGCAATCAGGTTATTGCTATCTTATGCTGTTAATAATGGAATCACATTATATCAAATGGATGTTAAGAGTGCCTTTCTAAATGGTGTTATCACTGAAGAAGTGTATGTCAAACAACCACCAGGTTTTGAGGATCTAAAAAATCCTGAACATGTTTTTAAACTTAAGAAATCACTCTATGGTCTCAAACAAGCTCCAAGAGCTTGGTATGAAAGACTGAGTAATTTCCTTTTAGAAAATGGTTTTCAAAAAGGTCAGATTGACAATACACTATTCAGAAAGATAACTAAGAAAGACATCTTAATTATTCAAATATATGTGGATGATATAATTTTTGGTTCAACTAATGCTTCTCTATACAAGAATTTCTCCAAGCTTATGCAGGATGAATTTGAAATGAGCATGATGAGTGAGCTAAATTTTTTTCTTGGAATCCAAATCAACCAAGGAAAAGATGGCACTTACATTCATCAAAGCAAGTATACAAAAGAGCTTCTGAAGAAGTTTAATCTTGAAGACTGTAAGATAATGTCAACACCCATGCATCCTACAAACAGCTTAACCAAGGAAGAAATTGGAAGCAAAGTAGATCAGAAGCTGTATAGAGGTATGATTGGTTCTTTACTCTATCTAACAGCTTCTAGACCTGATATTTTATATAGTGTATGCTTGTGTGCAAGATTCCAGTCAGATCCTAGAGAACCTCACTTAACTACTGTTAAGAGGATCTTTAGATATCTGAAAGGAACTACTAATCTAGGACTCCTTTATAAAAAATCCCTAGATAGTAAGCTAGTTGGATTCTGTGATGCTGACTATGCTGGAGACAAGATTGAGAGAAAATCCACTAGTGGAAATTGCCAATTTATCGGTGAGAATCTCATATCTTGGGCTAGCAAGAGACAAACAACTATTGCTTTGTCTACAGCAGAAGCAGAATACATCTCAGCTGCTAAATGCTGCACACAGCTTCTCTGGATGAAATATCAGTTAGAGGATTATAACATAACTGAAAGTAGTATTCCACTCTATTGTGATAATACTGCTGCTATTCATCTATCTAAAAATCCAATTTTACATTCCAGAGCTAAGCATATTGAAATTAAACATCATTTTATAAGAGACCATGTTCAAAAAGGTACAATAAATATTCAATTCATTGATACTGATCATCAATGGGCTGATATATTTACTAACCCTTTAGCTATTGAACGATTTGATTTTATTAAAAAGAATTTGAACATGCATTTTATCTCTGAAGAAAACTAGCTCTGAGATGTAAAATAGAATCAGGGTCTGAAACTTCTTCAGAGTCTATAACGCTCAGAGCCTCTAATAAGAAACTCTGAGTGAAGGACGTTCTGAAGAATAACAGGTTCTGATGAGGAGTAAGATACGAATGAGTCAGACACTGAAATAAGCGAAAGTGAAACGTTTTGTACTAGTAAGTGTAAAACAGCTGTCCTTACGCGTGTCAGTTTGTTATCTTCTCTCTTGCACGTGTCTAGTTTCTGATTGGATGGAGAACAGTTAATGATGAATTTACAGTTATTTCAATTTAAAATTTAATTTTAAAATGTTCGCGCTCCCTCCTTTTGGTTTGTTTTCTTTGTGTATGTGTACTAGTTGCTATATATTGTCACTTCACTCACAAAGCACAACTTTTACACAAAATCACTTCCTACATGAACCCTAAACTCAGAAATCCTAAATTCTCTCTTCTTCACAAAATCTACTGCGATCATGGCTGCTCAACCTTCTCGCACCATTGTTCAACGTCCTTTCAACCCAGTACTACCACCAGTTATCGACCTTACTTCTCAGGCAACGCTTGTTGTTCCTGACAATACAACCGACTGTGGTACGGAAGCCATGGAATTCCTTACGGAGAAGTTTGTCGACTTTGAAAGCTTAAGGATTAATGGCATTGACGTTCAGAGCCTGTTCTTTGATCAACAGTGGGGTAACTACTTTGACATGCTGAATGAGTTTGTTTACTATGATATTGTCAAGTACTTCTGGAACAAAGCAACAATCTTTGATAAGTTTAGTGCTGACGAAGAAGTCAGAGATGGTTGCTAAGGATAAAACTCTGAAAGGGAAGTCAAGAGTTCAACTGGGTTTAAGACCCTACAAAGGAAAAGAGATCAGGTCCAACATAATGGGTATCAATGTCTTGATCACTCAAGAACATATAGCCAAGGTTCTAGGTTTGGACAATGAGGGTGAAAATGTGAATCTGTACAAGGTAAAAAGCAAGCACATAGAAGCTATCAAGAAAGATCTTTTCCCTCCTGGTATTACTGAAGCTGAATTTGGAAAGGCAAAGTTTATGAAGAAAGAATTCAACTTTGCTTTCAAGGTCTTTCTTGCTTCAATCATCACAAGAGAAGGAGGAAAAGATACGATTTCCTTGCCTCACAGGCACTTTATCTGGTTCATGCATAAGAAAGTCAAGATTAATTTGGCAGAACTTCTGTTTGAACATCTATGCTCAACCATCACTGAGAGCCGTCATAAAGCAACAGTTGTTATTCATCATCCAAGATTAATTTCAGAGATCATTCGTCAGACCAAGCTGATTGAGATTCTTAGGACAAGGGAAAGTCTAAGAGTCTTTCAGACTGCAAAATATGATGCAACTATTTTGGTCAACATGAAGCTGATAAAGAAAGAGGATCTGAAAAAGCCAGAAAATCCACTCAAGACGATCTATGAAACATATTTTTGGTGTGATGGTTTCCCAACCATTTCAGAACATGATAATGAAGAGGTGATCAAGAACTTCTTGAAAATGGTAAGAAAAGAAACTGGAGTAAAAGTGGACAGAAGCATGGTAGTTGGAGTACCAGACTGGGATATATTCAAAGGACCTAAGGAAGTTACAAGGTCAAGAAAGAAGCCCATGGTAGTTGAACAAGCAATTCTTGAGGAAGGATCTCAGAATGCAAGTGAAGGACAAGATGAGCATTTTGAGAACAACAATGTGGATAAGGTGATTGACAACACTGATGATGCTACAGCTGCTGATGATACTAGGGTCTCTGAGGAGCAGGTAGTTAAGATTGATGAGGGTAAAGCTGCTGAAAAGGAGAGGAGGACAAAGAAAAGAAATGAAAGACCATCATCCTCTGGAGATGATGACAATGTTCCTCTATCTGCTAAGACCCCTATCAAGAGGCAGAAGACGACACCCTCTAAGAAAGCTGCTAGGATCTCCAAAGGTAATGTTTCTGAGCCTAATACTTATAGCAATTCTGAAGCTCAAACTCAAAACCAACTCCCTCCTAGCACTTCAATAGATTTTACCAAACCAATCTGAATGATTATACCTACTCCAATATCATCTGATTCATCATCATCATCATCATCATCATCTGAAGGTACCCTCTCTGACTCTAGCAGTGAAACAATTTCAGAAGTCATTAAGAGGGCACCAGAACCAAAACCAGAACCAAAATCAAAACCCAAAACCAAAATCTCTGCACCCAAGGAAGTTGTTGCTGAAGACACTTCCTTCTTAGATCATCTCACACCACATCTTTCTGGTGATGCCTTCACACATTCAAATCTCAATTCACCAAACCATCCCATTAACAAGTTCTTGAATGTGACTGCTGAAACTCCTAAACCAGTAGTTCAAGAACCACCAACTATCACTGTTCAAACACCACCCCCACACGTTGTTGCTCCTGAACAAGAAAATCCAAACACAACCATCACTTCTGAACCTGAGATACCACCCCCTCAGAATGATGAAACATCACAACTTAAACCACACACTCCTCCACCCTCTGACCAATGTGATGACATTACCACTAATAATCAAGAGCATCACATTTCTACATCACCCACACTTTCTAAAAACCTTGACAATACACTCCCTTCATCACCCCTCTCATATGGTCCAAACTATAAACCTCTGACCATAGATGAACTAAACCTACCCACTGATTTTGCTCTACCCATTCTGGAGGATCTGCTAAAAGCAGAAATAAATGTTGATGATGATATAATAACAACCTCAAAGAACCCTTTTGATGAAATTAGAAAAATCAAAATCATCCCTCTCAAGAGAAAAAGACCTGAACCCACCATTCCCTTCAACAGAAATCAACCCTTCTTTAATCCCAATTCTGAACCAAACCTTGAGCTGTTAGATAGTGCTATAAGTATTAGTCTTAAGAAATTCAAAGGAATGGAGGAAGAAGTTCTGATTTTTCCTTCAGATATTGATGCCAAGGTCAGAGAATTGGAAAATGAGTTCAGACAGTCTTTGAGGCTCTTGGGAGGTTATGTAAAGAGCAAAATTCAAGGAAGAGGAATGAAGGCTCTGTCTTAGATAATGAATGCTGCTGAACGATCTCATGCTCTGAGACTTACATTCTTTAATCATGAAGAAGAGCGTCAAAGGTTAGAATTGCTAGCTGCTGTGAATGAAAGCATAAGAATATCACTTGAAGCAGCTAAGAGATTAGCAGAAGAGGAAGCTGAATATAGTAGAAGAGTTTATGATGCTGAGCAGGCTAGGATAGCTGATGAGGCTAAAATAAAGAGATTAGCTGAGCAAGAGGCTCTCAGAATGTTGGTAGAAAGAGCCACTAGAATAGCTGAAGTGGAGACTCAGAAGCTACGGGAAGCCCAAGAAATGGGTCCACATCAAGGTGAGGACACCATAATGCATGATCAGAACTTAGATGAGCAAGCTTCTGATAAAGGCAAAAATACAGTGGGTGACACTACCCCTCCAAGCTCACCAGTCAGAACATTCAGAGACTCTGGATCTCCATCTTGTGCTATACCTCCAGCAGTACAAATAGCATTAGATGAGATGAAATCTGAAGTGAAGAATGAATTATCGGAAATAAAGGAGGATATGAAGAATGAAATGGATGAACTACGAGCTGATATGAGAACTGATATGAATGCATCTACTGCAGCTACCAACAAGAAGCTCGATGAGATGATGGATTTCTTGAAGAGTCTGGCTAGCCAGATGAAGAAACCTTAACCCTTATGTTTGAGCACTTAATTGTATTCATGTTTTTATGTAATTTGTTTTGGATAATTTCTCCTTGTTTAATTAAACTTCATATTATCCTTATTTGTGTGTTTGCGTATCTGAATGTGTGTTAATTTTACTTCTGTTTTTCAAAATTAAAAATATATTCACTTATTATGTCTAATACTCTTATGGATTCTGAACCTAGAGTAAGGTGTTGGAGAACATCTTGTTTTTAAACTTATATAGGATTTTGAAAACCTAAGGTTCCCCCACATCAGTATTCCTGTTTACTCATGAAATAGCTTCTTAGTATTATAGCCTGTTTATAAACGGGGCACCAATACCGAATGAGGCGTGTCTGGTAACTGGTGTTCTGACATTTTAAGTTGAATATAAGAAATATGCAAGCAAAATAAACAATTTAAAAAGCAAGAATTTTTTTTTATTAATTGATGCAAAGTCTTATTACATGGATAGTAAGAAAACTGCTTAGACTCTACACCAGATTCAGCCTCTGACTCTTCTTTCTTGGGCACTTCTGGCTTCTCAGCAGAGCTTGCATCAGAAAGAGAGTCAAGAATGGCTCTGTGGATCTCAGGGTCTGAGTACTCTTCCTCAGGATCATATGTTTTAAGGAACTCTGCATAATCAGAATATATTTCATCAGAATCTGATATCTCAATCACTTGCTTGATTGTTTCTTTTGGCTGCTTGTTTCTTCTTGAGCGTGCAGATGTTGCTTCCTTCTTGATCTCCTTCTTTGATCCTGAAGCTTTCTTCATTGCTTGATGTTCAATTGTATGCTTAAAAATATATTCTTTGATTATTCGTTGTGAATAAAATGAGAAGAATCATCTTCTTTTATAATGCTTTCAAACTCTCATGTCTACTTGGTAATCAGCAAAGTTCATTCAATTGAACATAATTGTAACCACCCATTGACTTGACTGTCTTGAGGAATGCGTTATTTTTGACTTGATTTTTTTTGTTTTTCGTTACTTTTTGATTAATGACAAAAGAGGGAGTAAGAACAGCGTTAAAATTAATGTTAATTGATTTTTTTTAACTGCTAAAGAACTGAAACTGTTATACTCATATCAATTTCTATCCCTTCTGAACTGTCGTTATATGATTCATTCTGAACTTTATTGAAAGGGGAGAAAATTTTAGATTTGAAATACATTTTCGTAGATAAAATGAGAGAAGCTTTGCAAACCTTCTCTGAATATTATCAGACTCTGAAGGAAGAGCTTACAAACCTCTGCCTCTGAGAGTCAAATATGAAAATTTATTTCAAATTAATAAATTAACTCTTAAATTGTTTTAATTAATTATGGATAAGACTTAGGGAGAGCTTACAAACCTAACCCTATAGATTATCAGACTCAGGGGGAGATTGCAAACCTCTGAAACCTGAAGTCAACATAAATAATTAAATCAACAACAATTGAATTTTAATGCTTCAGTTTGTCATCATCAAAAAGGGGGAGATTGTTGGAACAAAGTGGGTCTGACATAAACCTCAAAGTTTTTAATTGGTTTTGATGATAACAAAGTATTAAAATTGCAAATGGTATTACTAATGATTGTTCTAGTGTGCAGAATTATAAGTTAAAATTCATTCAGAAGCACTACAAACAAAAGCAGAGAAGCCAAGCTAAGAAGCTCTGAAAGCCTATCGCTGATCATCAGAAGCTCAATATCCAAGATCAGAAGTCAGTAGCTCTGAAGATAAAAGCCAGACTCTGAGAAGCTCAGAAGCTGAAGACCTTAAGAAGCTACACTACAGACTCTGAAGCAAAAGGAATTTGCGTCACTCAAGAACTGACATAATCAGAACCAATGATTGAAGAACAATCTTCTTTAGGACTCTGTCATATCCACAGGAAGGAATATTTGTTGGTACAACGTTAACCTTATCCATAAGTGGAGCGCATTTGAGAGTTGTACGACTGTACTATTATTACTCAAAATGGTTGAGTGATATTTCAAGGTAGCAAATTCCAGCTGGCACCTTATCTCTCTGCAACGGTCATCACTCTTCATTGTAGTATAAATAGAAGACTCAAATGGAAGAAATGACCACTGTTCTATTACTGCGTTTAAGACTCAGAAACATTCTGACATTACGTTTTCTATCTGTCATTCTTAGTCTTAAGGCAAAACTGTGTTGTATTCTGTAAACACCTCTGATAGTATATCAAGTGTTCATTAACATTCATTCTTATTCTTAAGTGTGTTTGAGAAGTCTCTTGTTAATTGTAACTTGAGCATTTGAGAAGTCTCTTGTTAGTTGTAACTTGAGCATTAGAGAAGTCTCTTGCTATTGTGCTTGAGCATCTTGTAATCTTATATGATTTAGTTAGAAGCCCTTGGAAGTGCAAGGGGACTGGACGTACTCTCGTTTTGTGAGAGGAACCAGTATAAATTTTTGTGTCTTTCTTTCTCTCTCTCTGCCTCTTAACTTAATCCGCTGCAAACTTAGTTTTAATTGAGACAAAGTTTTAACTTTTAAAACACAATTCAACCCCCCCCCCCCCCCCTTCTTGTGTTTTTCCACCTTCAGTAACTCCACCTTCTTCACTGCCATCTGGTACTCTGACACCGTTTCTTCCGCCGACGACATTCGGGGTGTGCCAGGCTCGCGGCGAAGCCTTGCAAACTCTTCTGTCAAGGTGTTGCGAAATTCTGCAAACGTTGACGAAACGTTTCTTCTAGTGTCGATACTCGAACTTCAAACGCGCTTTCCATGGCTGTTACCCGATCCTCCAAATCATCCATCCTTGTCATCTTTGGCATAAATCACTCTTCACTGGCTCCTCTTCGAACGATCCAGTAGGTCGGACCAATGATAGAACCAAGATTTTTAGACACAATAAAGAGAATTATTATTGAATTATAGGTGAATATAGTGGAAATAAAACAGAAAATAACCAGAGTTCTGTGAACTCCTACCAGAGCTAAGCTCCTAATCCAAAGAAAATATCCTCCTCACACAAAGATAACAATAAACATGCATAATAAATAACAAACCCTACCCTCCCTCTTATATTATTCACTACTAACAACTTTCCTATAATTTAGCAATATCCTTAACCAAATCAATAACAGAATTGTTCCTATGATTTAGGGATATCCTTTGCCACATTAATAACAAACTGTTGCTATAATTCAAGAATATCTTTTGCCTTGTTAACTAACTGACTCATACTCCCTAGTAACTAACTAACTAACTAACTAACCAAAGACTCTCTAAAACTTAGCGAAAGGGCCAACTGACTCAGTGTTCTATCATTGCCACCACCTTTAAGACTTGCCTTGTCCTCAAGGCTAGCATGGAAAGATTGATCTTCTAACTGTACCAGCAGCTTCGTCCTCTTTCGCCGGCATCATTCACCGTTTCGTCATCGTTTAGGATTACCAACCGGAGCTGTTTCTCTGCGCATTGATGCAGAGGATTGTAGCGTTCCCCACAACGGAAACACAACCCCCTTACTTTCCGATCCATTAACTCAGAGTAAGGAAGATGACGAATCCCCTTACTATGGGATCCGTTTCCACGTTTTGCGTCATCTCTTCCCTTTTGCGAGAAATTGGGACTCGCAATCGTACCTAAGGTTGACTTAGGTTGGGATGGTTCTGAATTGCCACTGTTTGCAGGCCCACATCAATGATTTTCCTTATTCTGACCCGGGTTTAAACCTTGTGATGCTGCCAAATGAATCAATTCAACTATTCTATCTCCATGTCCTAGTTGTTCCCTCATTATAATCTTTGTGTCCTAAATGGAACTTGCAAAAGACTATTACAAGCATTCGGTTTTTATATGTTATGGTTTATTTTGTGACCTTTCAGTGACTACATTGATTGTGCATCAAGATTATTACAAGCTTTACTCCTCGTACATGTTTTATACAAGTGAATTTAATTTGTTTTTTGCAGAATCTCAGTAACATAGAACTATATGAATTTCGATCCTTGCAGTGCACTTTATTTTTCGAGAGATGAATGTCGATCATTTTGTAGCAGTTAGTACTTGTGATACAAAGGTATTTTTTTTACCGATTAAATTTTGTTTTTTTGTGGTTGTGGAAATGTACTTTTTTTGTGATTGTTGAATTGCATTAGGTATTGAGATTGTCTATGTTTTTCTCCAAGAACGTATTTATGTGTTTTTAGATTCAGCTCGATTCACCATGCATGATTTTCTCATACAGAAACCTAAAGCTGGTGTATGATTTTAGTTGTCCTTATTCACTCACTGTTTATATGCTCCTTTTGTTTTTTTTATTTATTTATTTGTTTATTTTTATCTATTTTATGTTTTGGGGGATGAGGACTGAAGAGTAGTAAGACAAATTATAGGTACACGTGATCAGGCTTAGCAACTCATTTAGGTTTATGAGGTAACCTAGGAGGTCATCAACCCATGTCATTCCAAAATGTGAAAATATAGCAAGGTCAATTGTTATGAAGAACATTATGTGGCTATAACACCATTTATTTTTACTTAAGAAGGAAACTGGTTTAAAATTAGCTCTTTATTTTCTATGAAATATCATTCAATTCTTGTTATGAGCTGATTTATTTGACATATAATTAGGAAAGTGTTCAAATATACAAGGACCTAGGATTTGGGGATAGAATCACACTCACACAGCAGTGGAAAATTTCTTCTTGGTAACAAGTATGCTTCTGACTTATATTAGATACACTCTTATGTTTCTAATTTGTCATGTTTAATAATTTGTTAATATTATTTCTCCCAGTGCCTGTGTTTTAGTTTCTTCAAGTGTTTAACTGTGATGTTGACATTTAATAATCATGCGGAGAACAAAAAAATAATATTTAGCGTCGGTTATCTAATATTGTTGACGTTTAAAGTTGACTTTAGAGTCGGCAAGACCGATGCTAATACATTTGGTTGACTTTTCTGAGTATAGAATAAAGTTGGATGAGAATAGAGTAGGACTTTGACTAGGCACAACCGACGCTAAATTTAGAGTCAGATGGCTTTTGGCCGACCTATAGTTTAGCTTCGAGCGTTTTAGCCTCAAGCCCGACGACGATAATCCGACGCTAAATGTGCATTAGTGTTGGATTTTGGCTCTTTAGCATTGCCTTTTGCAAGACCCGTAAAATTATTGTAGCATAAATATGATTTTTGATATACTAATTAGTTTCCGCTTTATGTTCTTGTCGGTTTCATGTTAATTGTCCGTTTTGACAGAATTTTTGCTGAGATTATGCCTACGCGTAGTTTAATATTTGAAAAATTGGCACAATGATTTTATGAGCTTTAAATGAGTTTAGGAACATTTTTGTCTCGTTGAAATGTTGAAAATATTTTTCTAGTGGTTTTTGAGAAAACGGGCAAAATATACCCGCTGTTTGAAAATTTTATGGTTTCCGTTTTCCGTCAAAATTTAAATGAAGACCTTATATATCGACTGTGATGAAAATTTGATCTCATTATATTTTTTCCGAGCTAAGGAGCGAAAATATATTTGGAATAAAGTTTATTCGAAAGATTGTGAATTCTTTTAATTAAGTGGTTTACGGTATAATTTTTCTATTTTCGAAAAAGTTGTTCGTGAGTGAATTGCGACTCGTCTGAGACTGTGGGTTGTGAGGACGGCGGTGGCTGCTTTGGCCCTCAGTGATCGAGTGGCATCGTGGATCTAGTTAGGTTGTGCGCCGGTGTGGGTTGTACACCGCGCTCTTTTTGGATTAGGCATAGGATCTGACTCTTTTGGATGACTGTATTCTGAGTATTTATACTTTGGTTTAGAACTGTTGTCTTTTGGTTTAGACTGTATTATGAATATTCAGGTACCACACTTTGCTTCTCTGAAGCACTATTGTATAATTAGTCCTGTTGTGTGATTAATGCCGGTTCGTCACAAAAATTTATGCGCGCTTTGTCTTGTTTTAAAAAAAAAATAGTCCCCCTTTATCGTTCTTTAAAAATCGGGGTGTTACATTGTGGTATCAGAGTCCCGCTTTAGGTCGTAGAGTTGTCAGTCCAAAGTCAGTCAAATTAGAGCAAGAGTTGTGTTAACCAAGCGACCGGTTTATATCGTGTTATGTGGTTGGTTGTCTTTAGTTTAGCATGGGATATGCTTAGTGGTGTATTTGGACCGGTTTGGATCGGTTTTGAGTGAATCCGATGTCCGAACCAATGAACTCTCGATTTGTTCGGTTTGGTTCGGTTTTTAGTGCTTTTCAAAAATGAATCTGAACCGAACTCGTCGGTTTGGATCGGTTTGGTTTGAATACTTTAATCGGTTTTTACCGCGTTCCGATATATTTCATGCTATTATTATTTTTTTGATATATTCTTTTCATATAAGTTCATCAAATACAAAATACAATTCACCAAATAAGTTTATCGGATACAAAATACAATTCTTTTCCAATAAATTTATCAAATAAGTTCTCATTTATATAAGGAGCACATGTATTAATTGGTAGTTTAATTATATAACCAAAACATGTTTAAACCGTTGTAAAAAAAATTAAACCAAAATCAATAACTAAGACCAAATGTTATATAACCAAAAACATATTTATTATAGCTGCTATGTTTGATTATATAACCAAAATACTCAAAATCAAGAACTAAGACTAAAACATGTTATATAACTAATCAAACTAGCTCATGTGTTTGATTATATAAACAAAATAATCAACTAAGACCAAATCAGTACTAATCTAAAAAATGAGCTAAACTATAAATTTGCAAGGTAGAAATAAAAAATAACATGTGATGAGAGCAGAACAACTCTTGAGAGTAAATCGGAAAAAGGAAATCACATAACCAAAATGAAAATCAGAAATCACAATCAAGTATAGCAGAGTAACGCTTGAGAGTAAATCGAAAACAAAAAATCAAAACCACGCTTGATAGAAGGTTGTTTGCGGCCGAGACAATGAGAGAGAGAATTTGAGAATTTCTGAATTAGTGTTTGTAATGTGATGTGAGTGATGAATTTTTTTTTCTTTTTTACAAGTAGTTAGTCGTGTTTTGTTTTTTAATAGATGTGAGTTGCCTAATTTTTTTTTAACTTAGTAATATATATAAAAAAATTATTAACTTGATAATATATATATTGGTTTGGTTCGGTTTGTTCATCGGTTCTTAAAATTGGAACCGAGAACTGAACCAAACCACATCGGTTTTTAATTGGTTCGGTTCGGTTTTTGATCCGAACTATAAAATTTGGTTTTTTTTTTTTGTTTGGATTGGTTTTGATCGTTGGTTCAATTGAATTTTTCTGATCCGCTTACACCTTTATGCTTAGGCACTTGATTGTTTCTTACTGAAGTACTGTAGGGACTGATGCTTCAGTAAGCAGAATTGTTGAAACCCCCAAGCATTGGTCGAATTTAGTCGACAAGTGTCTCTGAATTCCTTAGACAGAGTGGTAAGAGGAGGATGGACTTAAGGCGAACAAGAACTACAAGGGATGACCTTTTGGGGAAAGTATTGGATGCCCTTTCGGTGAATTCATGACGAGACTTGATGAAGTCAGTGGGTTGTCCAAGAGGATGCGGCCACTATGGAATAGTGGAGCAGGAAAAGATGTCAGTTGGATGTAATTACGATGATTGGATAATCATTGGGACGACTTGTATTGGAATTAAAGGACGCTATACGTCAAGAGTGAGCAAACCTAGTGGTTTTAGACGACATTTACACGAACGATGGGTACCTTAAGGGTTTAAGTTAAGTGGTTGAGATATATTAGATTTGAAAATGAGATTATTAAGGAGAAATCTCGTGATGATTAAAGGTAGGGGACCAAGTATCACTTTGTTAAGTGTCAATCTATACATAGTTCGGGAGATAGTGAGTATAGATGTTGATATGAGATAAAACGATAGGTAATGGATTGTTGGAAAAAGGTGGATTTGGAGAGATGTTCAGGTAAAGAACGAGGAGTTCAACCTTGGAAAGTGAGTTTTATTTGAACGGTAACAGTGTAAACTAGAATTGTTAATTATTGGCAGGTAAACCTTGAGAGAAAGTAAACATATTGAGTAATTTTTAGGGATTAGTCAAGATTTAAGTAGAGATCTTGTGCTGAATGACAATTAAGTCTATGTTTTGATCTACCAAGATGGTTGAAGGACCAAGTAGTATCTTGAATTTATGATATCATAGGAGTTGAGGTGGACAAGTTTTAAATAATTCAAGCTATGGAAGAGAATTTTTGGAAATTTTCCAGAAATATCATGTTGTGAGTAGGAAAAGAGTTAGTAAGAGTATTAAGACAATGAGAGTTGATAGTTGGAAGGACTTTTAATGTATATTAGGATTACGATGAGTATTTAGAGTTCTTGAAGAATATATTCAAGAGTTTGATTTGGGTATCGAATGTACTAAGGATAAAATCATAGCGAAGCGTTGTGCGTTGGTAGCTGTTCTTGATAGGTCAAGCATTAAGACTTGAGATACATGTTTAATGGCTGGATGGATGAGTAAGATGAGTCAATTTGTAGGTGAATTACAGTGATCTTATAAGGACGAGTTTAGAGATAGCTATTCATGAAGAGATGATTGTTAGTAAAAGTTAGAAGTGAATAAGAAAATGATGAGTGATTAGATGTAAGAGCTGGGTTAGCTAGAACTTGAGATCTAGGAATTGATTCCCCGGTGGGAACAAACTTTATAACTTTAGAATGGTCACGATGGTCAAGGTCCAATCGAGTGGAGGAGGGTTTGCTTGATGAGACACAAGTTGGTGTGGAACGAAAGTAATTTGATTGTGTGCGGTGAATTAAAGATGATTTTTTGGATTTAATAAGTTATTGGTCATGGTGATTTGGGAACCAACTCTAAGCGATTGTTGAACTATGGAGTTGCAAATCACTAGAATGTTTTGGAGGACCTAATTGGAGTTTTGTAGAGTTTATAACATCAGTAAGATAGTCGCAAAGGAAGGTTTAACGTTGAATGTTAGCAATGTGCGATGTGTCATTTATGGAAGAATGGAATGAGGAAGTTAAACGTTGAGAAGACGTGTTAAGAACAAGTAATGGAGAAGCCAATGGAAGATGTGGCTCATGTCAATTAAGGATTTACGAAGGGAATTACCTAGCACATAATTTGGAAAATTATGTTTGTGCGAGTGTAGTAAGGATTAAAAAGCACCACCTGAATGAATGTCATTTCGGTGCGGGTGTTGTATGTGGAAAGTGAAGAGAGTTAAGCGATTGTCTATTGGGAAAGTCAAGTATAGAATGGACAAGGTGACCAGCTCTTGCGCGGAAATGAGAATTTAATGGTAAGAAGAAAGGAACTCAAGAGAGGTCATAAATAGAATGAAGATATGATGTAAGAGAGTGTGTGTCAACGGTGGCAGTCAGAAAGAGAAACGTTATGCTAAGGCAAGCAAGGATAAGATAAGTATTATTTTGGAAAATGTGTGGACGCATAAGAGTTTAATTTTTGGGAGCTTGAAATTACCAATAGGATGTTGGGATGACATTATATATATTAAGACTGCAGTTGGATTGAGATTCATAGAGGAACATACAGTTCAACACAGTTATGAGATTAGAGGAAAATTAAGGACTTAAGGAAATTGGTGAAGTTGTGAAGTTCTTCTACTAAAATGATAGCTTCTTTCAGAGTGTAATGGTTTGGGTGGTACTTGTTGTGGTGGCATTGTACTTATTGATTGGACAATACTCAACGAATGTTTCGTGAGTGAAAGCGTGAGAGTTCAAGTGATGTATTTTAAGCGTTGTGTCTCATCGACGAGATTGAGGTAGTAAGGAATTAAGGAAAACATTAAGAAAAGCTCAAAGGAATTGTTGGACCCTTGTGCCTCGGAGGGCCTTGAGCACAAGTGGAAGGGAGCATTATTAAAGTTAGGTAAATATGGTCCAAGCCACCATCATGATTGTTGGCTATCTATTGACAAATTGAGGAACTGATCACCCTTAATCTCTTGTTAATAATAGATGGAATCGTGTTGACTGGAATCGACTAGTTTTTTCTAGCTTTGGTGGGGCGTAGAGAGTTTGGTGTTTCTTTTTGGAGGGTAGCCTGTCACCACTTCGTGTGAACCTAGTGGAATGAGCTATGTCGCGGAGGCGGAGGAAATGACCTTGGAAATTTGTCGTGTCTTGGCCTAAGATCCTTGGGCAACTAGAGTCTGTGAACCTTCGTAGAAAAGTTAATTTTGAGTGGTGAACTCATTGAGGGATGTCTAGCTTTGTGTCTAGAGTTTGAATAGTGCGATTTTGTTGAAGGTTGCGATAGATGCACAATTGTGCCAATGTTGGTTATAGTAATGACTAGTCGAGTTGTTATTCTTACCTTTAGTTTCGAGGACGAAACTTCTTTTTAGAGGGTAGTAATGTAAGACCCGTAGAATTACTGTAGCAGAAATATGATTTTTGATATACTAATTAGTTTCCGCTTTATGTTCTTGTCAGTTTCATATTAATTGTCTGTTTTGACAGAATTTTTGCTGAGCTGAGATTGTGCCTGCGCGTAGTTTAATATTTAAAAAATTGGCACAATGATTTTATGAGCTTAATATGAGTTTAGGAACATTTTTGTCTCATTGAAATTTTGAAAATATTTTTCTAGTGGTTTTTGAGAAAATGGTCAAAATATACCCGCTGTTTGAAAATTTTACAGTTTACGATTTCCGTCAAAACTTAAATGAAGACCTTATATATTAACTGTGATGAGAATTTGATCTCATTATATTTTTCCGAGCTAAGGAGCGGAAATTTATTCGGAATAAAGTTTATTCGAAAGATTGTGAATTCTTTTAATTAAGTGGTTTACGATATAATTTTTCTATTTTCGAAAAAGTTGTTTGTGAGTGAATTGCGAATCGTCTGAGACCGAGGGTCTTGAGGACGGTGGAGGCTACTTTGGCCCTCAGTGATTGAGTGGCATCGTGGATCTAGTTAGGTTGTGCGCCGGTGTGGGCTGTACACTGTGCTCTTTTTGGATTAGGCAGAGGATCTGACTCTTTTGGATGACTGTATTCTGCGTATTTATACTTGGGTTTAGAACTGTTGTCTTTTGGGTCTGTAAAATATTCAGGTACCACGCTTTGCTTCTCTGAAGCACTATTGTATAATTAGTCCTGTTGTGTGATTAATGTCGGCTCGTCACACAAATTTATGCGCGCTCTGTCTTGTTTTTTTAAAATAAAGTGCCCCTTTTTCGTTCTTTAAAAATCGGAGTGTTACGGCTTTAACCCAACTCTAAATACACTTTTTCTAATAGAGTGTGATATTGAATTGATGGTATCTTGTCGGATTTTATAAAATTGAATTGACGGTATCTTGTCGACTTGTTTGAAATTGAATTGACGGTAACTTGTCGGCTTGTGCGAAATTGAATTGACGGTATATTTCGGCTTGTGTTAAATTGAATTGAAGGTCTCTTGCGGGCTTGTGTGAAATTGAATTGACGGTATCGTGTCGGCTTGTTTAAAATTGAATTGACATTAACTTGTCGACTTGTGTGAAATTGAATTGACGGTATCTTGTGGGTTTGAGTAAAATTGAATTGCGGTATTCTATTGGCATGAGTAAAATTGAATTGACGGTAACTTGTCGGCTTGTGTGAAATTGAATTGATGGTATCTTGTGGGCTTCAGTAAAATTGAATTGACGGTATTCTGTTGGCGTGAGTTAAATTGAATTGACGGTATCTTGTTGGTTTGTGTGAAATTGAATTGACGGTATCTTGTCGCTTGTTTAAAATTGAATTGATGGTAACTTGTCGGTTGGTGTGAAATTGAATTGATGGTATTTTCCGGCTTGTGTAAAATTGAATTGATGGTATCTTGTTGGCTTATATGAAATTGAATTGACGGTATCTTGTTGGCTTGTTGAAAATTGAATTGATGGTAACTTGTTGGCTTGTGCGAAATTGAATTGATGATTTCTTTCGGCTTGTGTGAAATTGAATTGACGATTTCTTTCGGCTTGATAAAAATTGAATTGACGGTAACTTATCGGCTTTTGTGAAATTGAATTGACGATATCTTGTTGGCTTGTGTAAAATTGAATTGACGGTATCTTGTGGGCTTGTGTGAAATTAAATTGAAGGTATCTTATCTGCTTGTGTGATATTGAATTGACGCTATCTTGTGGGATTGAGTAAAATTGAACTGACGGTATCTTGTGATCTAGTGTGAAATTGAATTGACGGTATCTTGTCGGCTTGTTTAAAATTGAATTGACGGTAACTTGTCGAATTGTGTGAAATTGAATTGACGGTAAAGATAATTGAATTTAATTGACTGTATCTAGTTCATTTTTTGAAGTGATATTAATTACTATTTTTTCAAAATTATTCATGATTAGACATTTTTTAAAATTGAGGGTAAATATAAGAAAAGATAGGAAAACCACAATTACCACTTTGATCCTATTCTACCTAATTTCAAATGTTTTTTCTTGTATTTCAATTAAATATCTCGTGAAACTATTTACGTAACACCACTGTTGATAGTAATATTGTCATGTGAACGTCAAATGGCGCCACAATCCAGCGGCACGCCACACTTGCTCAGACCTAGGACAAATAAACAAGATATGTCATGTATCTTCATAGTTATCATTTCACACAACACAATTCAGCGGACAATGAACTCCTTTGTCTCGCAATCGGGCTGAAGTTAGAAAACAACCACGGCATATTTGCCACAATAAATTTTTAACCTTTGGAAGAAATTTGAGTCGCCATATGCCTGACCAAAAACTAGATTGCTACAAATGATCGGTATCAATTAACTCTTTAACACAAACAATATGCGCTTTTAACCGAGTA
Source organism: Trifolium repens (assembly GCA_030408175.1). NCBI lineage: Eukaryota > Viridiplantae > Streptophyta > Magnoliopsida > Fabales > Fabaceae > Trifolium > Trifolium repens. The sequence goes on along the minus strand of CP125845.1, from coordinate 29,030,710 downwards.
ATTTCACCTCTTTTCTATTGGAACAAAGTGGGTCTGACATGAACCTCTGAGTGGTAATTAATTTTGATGATAATAAAGTGTTAAAATTACAATTGGAGTTACTAATAATTGTTCTAGTGTGCAGAATTATAAGTTAAAATTCATTCAGAAGCACTACGAACAAAAGCAGAGAAGCCAAGATAAGAAGCTCTGAACATCGTCTGAAGATCATCAGAAGTTAAAAATTCAAGCTCCGGAGAATATTCGTTTGGACAACGTTAACCTTATCCATATTGGGTCTCTGTCATATCCATGGAAAGAAATATTCGTTTGGACAACGTTAACCTTATCCATAAGTGGAGCATATTGAGGATTGTACTATTGTACTATCTTTGCCCGAAATGGTTAAGCGTCTTTCAAAAGCGCAAGGTAGTGGAATTGGAATTCTTCCTATAAAAGGCAATTCACAGCTATCAATAGTACGATTGCACCAGCTGACATCTTATCTCTCTGCAACAGTCATCACCAATGTTTCTCTATAAATAGGAGACATCATTGGAAGGAACGACTACCGTTCTATAATATTGCGCTAACACTCTGAAGTTCTGACACTCAAGATTTATCTGTCTTTCATTGTCTTTGAGCAATTGCGTTGTATATTGTAAACACCTCTGATAGTATATCAAGTGTGTGATATCTTTCATTCTTATTGTAAGTTTGAGAAGTCTCTTGTTATTTATAACTTGAGCATTTGAGAAGTCTCTTGCTAGTGAGCTTGAGCATTTGTAATCTTGTAAGATTATAGTGAAATCCCTTGGAAGTGCAAGGGGACTGGACTACTATCGGTTTGTGAGAGGAACCAATATAAATTTTTGTGCATCCTCTCTCTCCCTTCTCGTTTATTTGTTGTTGTGTTTTATCCGCTGCAATCTTCTTAAGAGTTTAAGAAAAAGTTTAATTTTCTAAAACACAATTCAACCCCCCCTTCTTGTGTTTTTCCACACCTTCAATTGGTATCAAGAGCAAGGTCTGTTGCCTTACTCACCTTACAGTGAAACAGTAAAAGATCCAGTGAAAAAATAATGTCTGCAGAAGGTGAAAACAGTGGAGGCAAGAAAAACAATGTTGTATCTTATGATTATGATACAAAGGAAAGGAAGTCTTCTGATAAATTACCATTTTTTAATGGAGAGTCAACTCAGTATCCCTTCTGGAAAACCAAGATGTATAATTACATCATTGGTGCTGATAGTGATTTATGGGACTTGGTTGAGGAAGGAGTCACTTTTGAGAATATGGATGAAGAAGGAGTTGTAAGTTACCAAGATAGGAAATCATTTACTCCTGACCAGAAGAAAGAGTATAAGAAGCATCATTTGGTAAAAGGCGTGATGACTAATGCTATTACTCATGATATGTATCTGAAAATAGCAAACAAAACATCTGCTAAGAACATCTGGGAATCTCTGAAATCCACCTATGAGGGTAATAAGCAACTCAGAGAAGCTAAAGCTAACTTACTGGTCCAACAATATGAGCTTTACAAAATGAAGGACAGAGAGGACATTGAAACTATGTATGCAAGGTTTCAAGTTCTTGTATCCGGGCCTCAAGTTATGAAGAAGAGCTATACTGTTGCTGATCATGTTAAGAAGAAGCTTATCCCCTAAGTGGAGACCAAAGGTGACTGCGTTTCAAGAATCTAAGGACCTGGGTGAAGTTACTCTAGAAAACTTGATAAGTTCATTAAAGAGCCATGAGTTGGAATTAATGGCTGATGAATCTACCAAGAAGATAAGAGGAATAGCCTTAAACTCTAAGAGTTCTTCAAAAACTCTGAAAGCTGAGGTTATTGAATCTGAGGAGGAAGCTTCTGAAGGTGGTCTTGAAGATGGGTCAGAAGATGAGGAAAAAATGGTTTTGATGGCTGCTAAGGTATCTCAGTGGGCTAAGAGAAGCAAGAAGTATGCTGAGAAATTTGGTGGTTCTTCCAAGAAGTTTGTTGGTTCTAAAGACAAAAAGGAGGAACAAAGCAAGTGTTTCAAATGCAACAAACCTGGTCACTTCATTGCTGATTGTCCTGAAAATAAGAGCAAACCCAACAAGAAAAGCTCTAGTAAAGATAAGTATAAGAACAAAGTTAAGAAAAGTTTCTTCGCTACTTGGGAAGATCTGGACAAAGACTCAGATTCTGATGAAGATGAGGAAGCAAATTTGGCTCTAATGGCAACTGCTTCTGACAAGGATAAAAATAACTCTGAACACGAAGCAAACTCAGTCAGACGATGAGGAAGAGGTAATTGCTAAACTTTCTAGAGCTAAATTAGTAGAATCCTTAAAAGATGCCTTAAAATTGCTTACCTAGAAAGCAGGGGAATGCAAGGTCCTTAAAAAGGCCTATAACAACCTGACTGAAAAAGCAAACACAATGGTGGAAGATAATGGGTCTCTGAAGAGTAGAAACTGCTTTCTGGAAACACATTATGTATATGATGATAAAGTTCCTTCAGAACATGAATTTGCTCTTCAGGAACTTCTCATCAATGGCATGCAGAGAAGTAAGATTGCCTCTTTAATTTTTCATGTTAGTAGAAACAGTGGAGAAGGTCTTGGATACTCTCGATTCAATGAGAATAATCCATCACAATCTGCATGTTTAAGCAAAACATCCTCAGATCCTAAAGTAACCTTTGTTAAAGGTAGATCAGAAGATCTGGATATATCAGAACCAGATATGACCTCTGAACCTCAAGCAATAGAGTCAGAAGTTCTGAAGCTATCAGAATCTTAGACATCTAAGCCTAAGGTGAGAGTCAAACCTAAGTCTAAGAAGACTCGAGCATAAGCTTTGAAGACATCAGAGCCTAAGCATATGCAAGGCGTGAATACTTCAAAAGCTAGCTTAGTATCTAAGACACTGATATATTCCAGAGCAAAGTCTAAGAATCAGCCAAAGCCAAAAATCTTTTCTACAGGCTTTAAGGGTTCCAGAACTTCTGTTAAGCCATATAAGCAAAGGAAGCCTAAGGTGATGAAAACTAACCACAAAGGACCTATGAAAATATGGGTACCAAAGTCTGAGATTGTTTTTGCTTCAGATTTACACTCAAGGAAGGCAAAAGTAGCAATCATGGTACCTGGACAGTGGTTGCTCACGACATATGACAGGAGAAAGGTATATGTTCCAAACCCTAACTCTGAAAGAGGGAGGTTCTGTGGGGTTTGGAGGCAAACAAAAAGGCAAGATCATTGGGACAGGTACAGTTGGTAATTCTTCTTTATAAATAAATGATGTTTGGCTTGTAGATGGCCTTAAACATAATTTACTTAGCATAAGTCAATTTTGTGACAGTGGATTTGTGGCGATGTTTGGTAAGAATGCATTTACTATAACTAGAGTCTCTGATAAGTCTGTAGTATTCAGAGGCCTAAGGAAAGGCAATGTATATAAGGTGAACCTGTCAGAACTTGCAGAGCAGAAGATTGTGTGTCTTCTGTCTCTGAGTGATGAGAAATGGGTTTCGCACCAACGCTTAGGACATGCTAACTGGAGATTAATCTCGAAGCTCAGCAAACTAGGCTTGGTTAAAGGTCTACCTAATATCAACTATCACTCAGATGCTCTGTATGGTCCTTGTCAATTTGGGAAGATCTCAAAGACTTCCTTCAAACCTAAACATTGTGTCTACCACAAAACCTCTAGAATTGCTTCACATTGATTTATTTGGACCTGTTAGCACAACCTCAATCAATGGGAAGAAATATGGACTTGTCATTGTTGATGACTTCAGTAGATGGACTTGGGTAAAATTCTTACGTGTAAAAGATGATGCATATGATGTATTCAGCATCTTCTGTACTCAAATACAAAGTGAGAAGGATCTTAACAGGGCCGGCCCAGAGCCCGTGCAAGCAGGCCCACAACACTGGGCCTCCAAATTTTGGGGGCCTCAATTTTTTTTCAAGTCCAACGTACATAGTATTGGTTAAGTAATAGTTTTGAGACAATTTTGGACAAAAACGCGTTTGGTATAGTGGCTTGAGAGCCTGTCCAGTTTCCAAAGGGTGTGAGTTCAAGTCTCACCCAAGACAGTTTTTTAAAATTTCATTTTATAAGATATTTGATAATCTTTTTTTGACAAAAGATATTTGATAATCTTAGTAATATACAAAAAGCAACAAAACAATAAATTTTATCTATAAATAAATAAAATAACTTTACAACTTATAATAAGTTTTTAATTTATTATATTTTAAAAAAAACTACATTTTGTAATTGTAAGTGCACCAGTCCATTCCCTTGTTTTAATAATTGTCAAAACACATGAAAATAGAGTGGAACATATTTTGGCAACATTAGAAATGACTTGACAGTGAAAAACTATTTTTTAAACTCTGAAAAATTGATTTTAAGGTATTTTGTATCGATACATAATCACTTGTATCGATACAAATGTCCTGAAACTACTTCAGACTGATTTTGTGCATTTTGTACATACTTCGTTTGTATCGATACAAAACTGGTGTCTCAGGGGCAGAGAGTCTCTTGTGTATCGAATCATGCTTGCATGTATCGATACACACCTATATATCTCAGAAAACCAGAGAGTGCCTATATATCTCAGAAAACCAGAGAGTGCCTGATGTATCGAATCATGCTTGCATGCTTCGATACATATCAGTCAAGATTTCAAGAAACTGATGTATGTATCGATACACACACGTGTTTGTATCGATACATAGGTCAAAATTTCACATTTGAACGCTGGTCAAAGGGTTTGTATCGATACAAACCTTCATATGTATCGATACAAGTCTGTTCTGTTTTGCCTAAATTTGCTCAATTCTATTTTCTCTATAAATAGCAATATGAGTTTTTGTTGTAAGCATGAGAATCCATCTGAAAAACACATTTGATCAAAATTTGAGAGAGATTTTGTATCAAAGAATTATTCAACACAAGTTCATCATCTTCTACCGAATCACTTCCAATTTGAGATTGAGTATGGGATCAATCAAGGGTTCTTAGTTGATCTGGTGGATAACGTTCGGCGCAATTCGCGGTGAATCAGAATTGCGATCGGGTTGAATTGCATTGGAGGTTTGGATTCTCATCAAGGGTTCAAGATTGTGCGATATCTTGAAGGTTCAACATCGAGGAAGCGAGGTAATCAGCTGGACGTTCGTTGCGGGGGTTTTCGGTTCGAAGACGGCGCAAGATTGGAACGTTGGAATCAGAGATAGAAGCTTCGCGAGGTGTTGAGGTTGCATCGCTCAATTTGCATTAGATTCAATATAGGGTTATTCGAGTCTTTGTAAATTGTGCACTAAAGCGTTTTTAATAAAATCGCTCAAATCGTCCGTTTGACGATTTGGGGGGAGACGTACCCGGCCGACCGCGAGGACGACACGAAAGCTGCGGGAACTCCCTAATCAACTGTTTGCGTTTTTCTTTCCTTACACTCTTTACTTTTCGAATTATCATTAATTGATCAATTGAATTTTGTGATCGTAAGTGTTCATCAAAATTCAATTGAACTTGTCTTGAATTGTGATTGTGTATAACTTGAATTGTTGGAACTTGTGTGGTTTATCTTAGTAATTTGATTGCAATACATAACCTAATTCAATTTATCATTAAACGCTCCAAGGCTTATACTACCTTTCCTTTGATCGAAGGGTGCAAAGTAGACTACCGATCCGGTGGGCTTCCGCGTACTCAAAAATATTTTGAAAAACTCATTGTGTAGAAAGAGTCACTTATTCACCCCCCTCTAAGTGATCGCCAAGTAGTCTAACAGTAATTTCTTTGAAAATAAAGAATTAATTTCTTCTTTAAAAAAAATTGAAAAATAATTTTTACAATTAAGCTGCATTTTTTATTAAAAACATTCAATTTTTAAAGATATCAATTTGGAAGTGTATTTTGCTATTATTAATTATAATATGACTATTTTTTAATGTTATTAATGTTATTGTATTTTAAATAAAAGATTGCTCTTTCTAATTATTATTTTTTTAATTAAAAAACATATTAATTTACTAAATTTATTTTATTTTAAAGGGCCTCTTTATCTAATTTGTTCGGGGCCTCTAGATGTATAGGGACGGCCCTGGATCTTAAGATTCTTAGGATCAGAAGTGATCATGGTGGTGAATTTGAAAATGAACCATTTGCAACTTTTTGTGAAGATCATGGGATTGTCCATGAATTTTCTGCTCCTAGAACACCACAACAAAATGGTGTTGTAGAGAGAAAAAATAGATCTTTACAAGAGATGGCAAGAAGCATGATGCATGAAACTAAACTTGCTAAGTATTTCTGGGCAGAAGCTGTTAATACAGCTTGTTATATTCAGAATAGGATCTATATCAGACCGATCTTGAAAAAGACAACATATGAACTCTTTAAAGGTAGAAAACCCAATATTTCTTACTTTCATCAATTTGGATGTACTTGTTATATTCTGAACAATAAGGTCTATAGAAAGAAATTTGATGCCAAAACTTGTAAGGGAATCTTTATAGGTTACTCTGAACGCCCTAAGGTGTACAAAGTGTATAATTCTGTAACTAATACAGTGGAAGAATCTATGCATGTGAGATTTGATGACAAAGAGCTTGACAGTAAAACGACAGAGCAAGTTGAAATATCTCCAGGAATACAATACTCATTTGACTACTCAGAACCTGAGAGTTCATCAGAAGCTGTTGAAACTTCTGAAGATCAAGAGGAAGTGTTTTCTAATGAAGCACCTCCTACAATAGCTGCTGAAACACCTGAAGAAACTTCTGAAGATGAAGCTCAAGAAGTTTCTGAAACTCTTGAAGCTCCCAAAAGAACTTTCATATACAAATCATCTCATCCAGAAGATCTAATTCTTGGAAACAAGGATAGCCCAAGAAAAACTAGATCATCATTCCAATAAAATGATTCTCTATTGGGACTTATCTCAATGATAGAACCCAAAACAGTGGATGAAGCCTTATCAGATGATGGATGGATAACTGCTATGCAAGAAGAGCTCAATCAATTTCAGAGAAATGACGTGTGGGATCTGGTACCCAAACCAATTCATAAGAACATTATTGGAACAAAATGGGTATTCAGAAATAAACTGAATGAACAAGGAGAAGTTGTCAGAAATAAAGTTAGACTTGTAGCACAAGGCTACAGTCAGCAAGAAGGCATTGATTTCACTGAGACATTTGCTCTAGTAGCTAGACTGGAAGCAATCAGGTTATTGCTTTCTTATGCTGTAAACCATAGCATCACATTATATCAAATGGATGTTAAAAGTGCGTTTCTGAATGGTGTAATCTCTGAAGAGGTGTATGTCAAACAACCACCTGGATTTAAAAAATCCAGAATATGTTTTTAAACTTAGGAAATCAGTCTATGGTTTGAAACAACCTCCTAGAGCTTGGTATGAAAGACTGACTAATTTTCTTTTAGAAAATGGATTTCAAAAAGGTCAAGTTGACAACATTCTCTTTAGAAAAACCACTAAGAAAGATATTTTAATTATTCAGATATATGTTGATGATATCATTTTTGGTTCTACTAATGCATCTCTTTGCAAGAGTTTCTCTAAGCTTATGCAGGAAGAATTTGAAATGAGTATGATGGGTGAACTAAAGTTCTTTCTTGGAATCCAAATCAACCAAGGAGAAGATGGAACTTACATTCGTCAAACTAAGTATATGATGACAGGAATTTCTATGGTATTTTTAGTAGTATTATTAGTAGTAAAATGACCAAGACAGACCCAAATACGAAGGAAAACCTACTGAATCCAAGAAAAGCATCAAGACAAAGTCAAGAATGCAAAAAGACAAGGAAAAGCCCAAAATATGAAGAAAATGAGCATTTCATTGTAGCACGATGACTTCCATCGTGCCACGATGGGAGCTGCTTGCTGGCCAAGGAAAAAGAAGAAATAAATCTGGAAAATATCTGGTCATCGCAGCACGATGGCACTCATCGTAGCACGATGACATTACTTGGCGACCAAGCTGATGAAATGCACAGGATCAGTTATAAAATCGAACTGAATCTTCCCATCGTACTACGATGGACCTATCGCAGTACGATGGCTTGCTGAGGCCCATTACGAAAACTATAAATAAAGCCTTCCTCTCATTGTTTAAATCATTCAGAAATAGTAGAACACTCTCTACTATAAAGGAGGTGTTCAGAGGAGCTCTAAGGGCATAGTTTTCTCCCTTTACGGGAAAACTAACTCAGCAAGGTATGTTTTCTTTAGGCTTTTATGTTTAGGTTATAATTCTTGTAATTTAAATATGTAGTCTTTTGTATAGATGCCTTAGGTTGTGGTGGAGAAGATGAACTCCCCTATGAATATTTGGAGTCTGTGATTGAGTCAAAGTTATAATAAATCGATATTCAGTATTATGTTTGTTATTTACTTTCTTGCACTTTAATAACGTATCTCGTAATCTGGCCGGATAAGCGGGAGCGCTCATAGAATCTATATTAGGGACACCTAATATTCGTCCGGAACTAGTAGTAAATATGCTAGGTGAATAGAGACGGTAACATCCTGAACTAGTTGTGAACTGAGCAATTAGAGGAGGAATCAAGAGCTAGGTGTGAACTGAGCACTTAGAAGCTGAATAGCCCGATACTAGGACCTAGAGGCATTTGATGGGTGAAGGTAATAATGCATGTGTGATGAATAACTCACCCAGTAATTAGGGTATGTGACACAGCGAGGTTAGACTCTCGTAGGTACCTTAGTTATTAATGTTGGGAAACTTCAATATACATAGAGTAACAGTAAGGTGTTACTACAATAAAGGAAAAGTCACCGCCGAATAATAATCTGATTAACTATGTTATACACCGTTCATGCCAAATATGAAGAAGGGAGTAAGTCCAACCACCGTACCTATCCTCTATGTTTCTGAATCACTATCTTTATTTTCTGCAAGCATATCGCTATTTTTATAAAACCTTTTTCCAAAACCCAAAGCAAATGCAAAACAACCAACTTAAATAACGCTAACGAAGCTTTGGCACGATCCCTGTGGATACGAACTCATTCTAGACACCTAGAGTGTGAATTATTACTCGACGACAGACTGGTACACTTGCCAGGATGCAGTCATTATACTAAAGAGCTTCTGAAGAAGTTTAATCTTGAAGACTGTAAGCCAATGTCAACACCCATGCATCCTACAAGTAGCTTAAGCAAAGAAGAAATTGGAAGCAAAGTGGATCAGAAGCTTTGTAGAGGTATGATTGGTTCTTTACTCTATCTAACGGCTTCTAGACCTGATATTCTATATAGTGTATGTCTGTGTGCAAGGTTCCAATCAGATCCTAGAGAACCTCGCTTAACTACTGTTAAGAGGATCTTCAGGTATCTGAAAGGTACATCAAGTCTTGGATTACTTTATAAGAAATCCTTATACAGTAAGCTAGTTGGATTCTGTGATGCTGACTATGCTGGGGACAAGATTGAGAGAAAATCAACTAGTGGAAATTGCTAATTTATTGGTGAAAATCTCATGTCTTGGGCTAGCAAGAGGCAAGCAACTATTGCTTTGTCTACAGCAGAAGCAGAATACATCTCAGCAGCTAAATGTTACACACAGCTTCTCTGGATGAAATATCAGTTAGAGGATTATAATATAACTAAGTGTAGTATTCCACTTTACTGTGATAATATTGCTGCTATTCATCTTTCTAAAAATCCAATTTTGCATTCCAGAGCTAAGCATATTGAAATAAAGCATCATTTTATAAGAGACTATGTTCATAAAGGTATAATAGATATTAAGTTCATTGACACTGAGCATCAATGCTGATATATTTACTAAACCTTTCGCTATTGATCGTTTTGATTTTATTAAGAAGAATCTGAACATGCATTTTATCTCTGAAGAAAACTAGCTCTGAAGTGTAAAATAGAGTCAGAGTCTGAAACTCTTTCAGAGTTTCATACGTGAAGAGCTTCTGAAAAGAAACTCTGAAGGTAATAGGTTCTGAGGGATAACAGGTTCTGATGAGGTATAGAATCTGATGAGTTTGGCTCTGAACAAAGCATTAGTGGAAACGTTTGTACTAATTGGTGTACAACAGTTGTCTGCACACGCGTCAGTTATCTTAAAACTTCTCTGGCACGTGTCTAGTTTCTGATTGGATAGAGAACAGTTAATGATGAAAGTGACAGTTATTTCTTTTAAATTTAATTTTACACTGTTCGCGCTCCCTCCTTTTAGTTTGTTTTTTTCTTGTGTGCTTATTATTTGCTATTGATAGAGACATTGAACACTTAGCACAAACTTTACACATTCACAACCTACACAAACCCTAAACACATAATCCTTATTTCAATTCATCGTAAATCATCAAGAATTTTTTTTTCATCAATGGCTGCTCAACCCTCAAACACTCCATCAATCGTTCAAAATCCCTACAATCTTGAACTTCTTCCTGTAATCAATTTGAACTCCAACGCAACTTTGGTTGAACCCCTAAATACGATGGATTGTGGCAGAGCGAATTTGGATTTCTTTCCAGAATGCATGGTCGATTTCGAAAGTTTAAGAGTGAATGGTAAAGATGTTGCTCATCTGTTTATGGATCAACAATGGAAGAACTACTTTGATATGTTGAGTGGTTTTGTGTACTTTGACATTGTTAGAAACTTCTGGGCAAAGGCGTATGTTTATGATGAAGTTGATGCTAAAGAGGAGGTAAAGAAATTGGTTCAAGCGGATAAGTTTCTGAAAGGGAAAAGCAGAGTTCAACTTGGATTAAGACCATTCAATGGAACAGAGATTAGGTCAAATCTCTTAGGATTGGGAGTAGTAATCACTCAAGCACATATTGCTAAGATGCTAGGGTTAGATATTGTATCGGACTACAAAGCAGGAAGCATGTATGAAGAGGCAATTAAACAAGATTTACATCTGCCTAGTACTTCAAAGAGTGAGTTTGGGAAAGCTACTAGTTTAAAGCCAGAGTTCCTAGTTGCCTTCAGGATCATGTTGGCTGCTATTTTTACTAGGAGTGGAGGAACATATACTATTTCATGGCCACACAAGCACTTCATCTTCTTTATGTTGAAAAAGGCGTAGATTAATCTAGCAGCATGTTTATTTGAGCACCTCTGTACCAGCATTACAGCAGGACATCATAAGAGCAAGTCAGTAATTCATCATCCTAGATTAATTTCTGAACTTATGAGACAAACCAAGCTGATAGAGGTTCTAAGGAATGGAACTCCTGAGAAATTAAGAGTCTTTAATACTCTTAAGTTTGCTGCTCATAATCTTTTACACATGAAGCTGATCAAAGCACCAGTAATTTATCCCACTGATCCTCTTTTAGAGACTTTTGAAGAATACTTCTTTTGTGGTGGATATCCAAGTATATCAGAAGCAAATAATGAAGATGTAATCAAGAACTTTCTTGATATTTTCAGAGAAGACACTGGTATAGAAGTGGACAGAAGTTTGGTGGCTGCACTACCTTATTGGGATCACTTTAACAATCCTATGAAGAAAAAGAAGACTAGGAGAGTTAAGGATGTGGAAAAGATTCTGATGGATGAACCTGATGAGGCTAATGAGGAAGAAGTTGTTGAACAGGTTGGTGATGATGCTGAGAAGGAGAGGAGATTAAAGAAGAGAAATGAAATACCATCTTCTGATGATGAGGAGAGTGCTACTCTTGCTTCTAGGCTCCTGATGAAGAAACAGAAGACAGTTGCTTCTAGGCCTACAAAAAGAGCATCTAAAGCTTCTAAAGGTATGACTTCTGAGCCTAATATGTCTAGAATTCCTAAAGCTCAATCTATACCCCCTCAAACTCCTCCCATAGACTTTACAAAACCCATCTCCATGATCCTACCATAATCTCAACCAGAGACATTCAATGTATCTTCAACCTCTGAGGATACATGGTCTGATTCTAGCATTCAGAGGGTAATTGATCATGCTACTAAGATAGCACCAGCAATGTCCTCTGAAAGCCAATAAGTTGTCTCTGATGATAACTCAATTCTAAATTATCTTTCTTGTCATATATCTGGTGATGCATTTACATCATCTACACTTAATTCACTAGCTGAACAAATCAATCATGCTACTCCTATGCATGTTGATACTGAAACCATCATCCCTCCAAACACTTCAACTAATCCTGAACCACAAACTCTTGAGAATATCTCTGAGATACCTCAAGAAAACCTTATTCTTGAACCTGTTATTGAGACTCATATACCTCAACCTGTATCACTACTTCAATTGCCTATCTCTGAACAATGTGATGCAGTTACAAAATTCAATTTAGAACATCACATTCCTCTATCCCTCGTCTCCATTGAATTACTACCCTCAGACTCCCCACCTAAAGAACAAATTTTTCCTCTTTACAAACCATTATCTTTGGATGAAATTGTAATTCCCTCTGATCATATACTTCCAATTCTTGAAACACTGACCGTGAACTCAGTTGACATTGAGAGTTCATCCGACCTGTCACCTGTCTCTGCACTTAAGAAAATTCAAATCAAACCTCTTAAACGCCAAAGATCCTCACCTAAACCTAAACCAAACTTACTCTACAAAAAGCCTTACAAGTTCTTCAACCAAAACTCTGAACCTATAATTGAGCTTCTGACTAATGCTATTCATATTAGTCTTAAGAACTTTAAGAGTATGGAAGAAAATGCTTTGATATTCCCTTCTGATATTGATGCTGAAGGAGAGGCTCTGAAGGCTAAGTTTAGTGATGTTGTTGATGCTTTGGGTGGATACTTAAAAGAGAAAACTAAGGGCAGAGGTATGGTTGTGTTGTAAAATGTAATGAAATATGCTACCAGAGTGGATCCTCCTAGGCCTACCATGATCAGTCATGAAGAAATGTGCTTCTTAGCTGAACAAGCACATCTTGATTTGGAACAAGAAGCCAAGAGGATAGCTGGTGAGGAAGCTCAGAGGTTAGCAGAACAAGAAACTTTGAGGTTAGCAGAACAAGAAGCTTTGAGGTTAGCAGAAGAAGAAGCTATAAGGTTGGCAGAGGTAGAAGCTAAGAGGTTAGCTGATGATCAAGCTCTAGTGTTTAATTAGAATCAAGACATTGTTATGTGATGACAGGAATTTCTACGTCATTTTTAGTATTATTATTAGTAGTAAAATGACCAGGACAGGCCCAAATACGAAGGAAAACCTACAAAAGCAAGAAAAAGCATCAAGACAGAGTCCAAGATGCGAAAAGACAAAAAAAAGCCCAAAAAGTGAAGAAAATCAGCATTCCATCGCAGCACGATGGCTTCCATCGTGCCACGATGGGAGCTGCTTGTTCGCCAAGAAATCAGAAGCAATAAATCTGAAGAAAATCTTCCATCGCAGTACGATGTGTGCTATCGCAGCACGATGGAGTAACTTGGCGCCCAAGCTGATGAAATGCACAAGATCAGTTATAAAAATAAACTGAATCTTCACATCGCAGCACGATGGCCTCATCGTACTGTGATGACCTTGCTGAGGCCCATTACGAAAACTATAAATAGAGCCTCTCATTCATTGTTAAATTCATTCAGAAATAGTAGAACACCCTCTACTATAAGGAGAGGTTCAGAGGAGCTCTATTGGGCATAGTTTTCTCCCCTTATGGGAAAACTAACTCAGCAAGGTATGATTTCTTTAGGCTTTTGTATTTAGGTTATAATTTATTGTAATTTAAATATGTAGTCTTTAGTATTTATGCCTTAGGTTGTGGTGGAGAAGATGAACTCCCCTATGAATATTTGGAGTCTGTGATTGAGTCTAAGATATAATAAATGATATTTAGTAATTATGTTTGTTATTTGCTTTCGTGCACTTTAATAACATATTCTCGTAATCTGGCCGGATAAGCGGGAGCGCCCATAGAATTAATATCAGGTTTTGACTTGGTATAGTCCGGAACTCGTAGTAAATAATGCTAGGTGTATAGAGACGGTAACATCCTGAACTAGTCGTGATCTGAGCGGTTATAGGAGGAATCATGCACTAGGTGTGATCTGAGCACTTAGAAGATGAACAGCCCGATACTAGGACCTAGAGGTTAATTGGTGAAGGTTATAATGCGTGTTTATAAACAACTCACTTAGTAATTAAGGTATGTGACACATCGAGGTTAGGCTCTCGTAGGTACCTTAGTTGTTAACGTAGGGAAACTTTAATAGACATAGTGTAATAGTAAGGTATTACTACAACAAGGATAATTCACCTCCGAACATAATCTAAGTAACTATGTTATACACCGGTCATGCCAAATATGAAGAAGGGAGGGAGTCCAACCACCATACCTAGCCTCTATATTTCTTGAATCTATTATTTATACATTCTGCATTTATATTTCTGCAAAGCATTACGCTTATTTTATAAAAACCTTTTCAAAAACCAAAGCGAATGCAAACTATCACAAACTTAAATAACGCTAGTAAAGCTGCGGCACGATCCCTGTGGATACGAACTCATTCTAGACACCTAGAGTGTAAATTATTACTCGACGACAGACTGGTGCACTTGCCAGACCGTAGTCAAGTTTTTGGCGCCGTTGCCGGGGATTGTGTTTACAAAGCCTTACTAGATTTATTTAAGTTTGTCAAAAAAATTTCAAAAATACAAAAAAAAATTAAAAAATCAAAAAAATCTTGTTGATGATTGTGGATTTTGATCTGTGAAAGTTCTGGCTAAGGATAAGTCTTGATATTTAAGTGATCCGTTGTGATCCACCTCACTTACCTGGGAATTTTCATAGTGACAAAGACACATGAGACAAACCAAAAATAGTTTCACAAGTTAATTTTCCAGTGCTACTGAAGGTATTCATTTGTTGTGCTTGATAACAGGTATCCTTGAGTTTGAGTACGACCCTGAACCAGAAAGCACGCTTTGGAAAAGAAGGCAAGCACAAAGGCTTGCAGCATCCAGCAGTCTCAAGATAAAAGAAGAGCCTACCACCAAAGCCATGGGGGACGAGCAAAGAATTACAATGGGAGACTACTGCAAGAGGACTAACACAGATCAAATCTCACTAGGATTCCAGCCGGCGAATCCAGCTAACTTTGATATTAAGGGCAATGTTCTTACAGGTTTGCGAGAGAACCAGTTCGATGGACGTGCCAACAATGATCCTTGGGATCATCTTGCAAAGTTTTCAGAGACATGTCAGATCCAGAAGGTGCCGGAAAGTGTTACTGATGACCAGAAGAAGCTGCGTTTGTTTGCTTTTTCTCTTACAGGTCCAGCTAAAGATTGGCTTCAATGCTTGCCAAGGGGAACGATTGCAACATGGAAGGAGCTTGAAGACAAGTTCCTGGAAAGATTCTTCACACACACACTATTCCAGAAAAGGAAGTCTGAGATTCTAAGTTTCAAACAACATGAATCTGAAACGCTGTGCGAAGCTTATGAACGGTTCAAGCTGCTTATGAGAAGGTGTCCTAACCACAACATTAGTGTTATGGAGCATATGCAACTATTCACTGCTGGTATGAAAATGCAACATAGGATGATACTAGATGCCTCAGCTGGTGGGTCCATCAAAGTAAAGACCCATGCAGAGACTAAGGATCTGGTTGAGCAGATGTGCCAGAATGAATACAACATGAGCCATGATAGAGCTGAAAAGACTCCTGGAGTTCTTAAGGTGGACCAGGAGATTGCCTACAAAGTAGAGATCGAGTTACTAAGGAGGCAACTTGCTGATAAGGAGAAAGCGGTGAAGGAAGCTAGTGTTAAACAGGTAGAGGGAGTTTGCGACTTCTGCCTAGAAGATCACCCTAATGGGCAATGTCTGCCAGGAGGAAGCGAGGAGCGGGTAAATTATATGGGGAACAACTACAACCCATGTTGGAGCAAACACCCAAATTTACGATGGGACCAGACAGGAAACTAGGCTCAAGCTTCATCTCAACCAAGGAAGCCATCTCCATTGGAAGAGTTACTCAATAAATTTGCTAACATGAGCAAAACTAACTTTGAAAACATCCAGACAACAGTAGCCAACCAGGGGGCGACGATAAAAAGTCTTGAAACCCAGATTGGTCAACTCTCGAAACTGGTAAGCACTAATGTTTCTAGAGATATTGCAGGAAACACGGTGGACAATCCAAAGGAGGAATGCAAAGCGATAAGGGACATGAAAACAGGGCACATATACGATGAAGAGAAGCTAAAACAATTCGAAGAGTGGTTCAAAGATATGTTGGGGATTACCATGGAAGATTACTATGATGAGTATTTAAGTGAGCTAGAAGAATACAGAATCAACTCAACGGTAAAACCACATTTGCCAATCAAGAAGACAGATCCTGGAAGCGTCACCATACTCTGTCAGATTGAGGAAGCAGAAATTCGAGCCTTATGTGATGTGGGTTCAAGTGTTAACGTTATGCCATTATCTCTGGCAGAAAAGTTAAAACTCACAACAATAACTGCAGGTACAGAATGTGAACTCATTTTAGCTAACCAAACAACAATTCACTCAGCAGGTACAATCGAGGATGTCTTGGTGAAAGTCGAAGACCTGGTATTTCCAGCAGACTTCATGATCCTAGATATCCAGGAAGATGAAGAGCATCCGATCATTCTTGGAAGACCATTCCTAGCAACTAGCAGGGCACTCATTAATGTGGAGCTCGCTGAGTTGACTCTGAGGAGTGGAGAAGAGGAAAGAACTATCAAAACTTCCAAAACAGAGAGGGTTGACTGCTACATGCTCGAGTGGAAAGACAGAAAAGCTACACCACCGACTCCAACTCAAGAAGTACATGTAAAGATAGAGATAGAGGAGCTGGAGAATGAAATGGCGCAGCTAGAAATAGAGACAGCTCAGGAAGAGGAGGTACCCGAGGAACTCAATGATAAACTGAAGAGGCTAACTATTGAAGTGGACATCCGAGCAACATGGGTCAAAGCATGGGGTAGAAACCGAAAAGTGGCCAGAAAATCTAAGTTTGGGGTTAATACGCCACCTCTGAAGAAGCCTGCTGCTGAGAGAAAAGAGGAAAGAAAGAAGAACAACTGGGTCAATACTCCAAAAGAACAAAAGAAGGAACATCCACCACGAAGCAAGGGGAAGTCCATCATGAAAACAGTACCTTCGGAAGATGATGAACGACTCTGCTTTGCCACCTTCAAAGAAAACAGAACCCAGAAAAGTATGAAAGAAGCAACAAGAAAGAGGGAGGAGCTAAGGCGAAAGCTCCTACAGATGAGAGAGACATGCGAACCTATCCTCTGTAATGGAGGAAATGCCTCAAGCTAATGAGAGGCTAAACAAGCGCTGCTTGGGAGGCAACCCAAGGATGAGTATTTTAATTTCAGCATTTTCAATTCAGTATTTCAATTTCAGTATTTTCATTTCAGTTTTCAATTCAATAAAATATGATTAGAATTCTGCATGTCATCTTCATCTGTAAGCAGCCCTTATTCAAACTTACAAAAAATTAAATAACTGTTTGCTGTTTATTATCTAGTGCGTGATACACTGTTATAGGTAAGATTGCGGCGAAGTAAGTTATAAATTCTGATGAGCCGAATTTCACGCCTTCACACAGAAACCAAAGGTGATTGCTCCGAAGTGCGAAGTTCGGGAGACAGAGAGACGAGTGATGAAGCTGGTGTCTGTGGGACAAGTGTTCAACTTTCAGATACCTAAGCCATGTGAGGATTTGAGCCAAATATTTCCAAACGGTATTACCACTTTCTTTCGAATTACTATGAGAGTACCGTACACTTGTTTATTTTCTAGAACTTGCTCTAATTCTCTGCTGACTAGTTGATTTAATATTATATGCATTGAGGCAATTGTTTGTTATAACCCTGAGCCTTTTCAAGCCACCCTTATTATATTATATCCTTTGCTAGCCAAATTTGAGCCGTAAAAAAAAATAATTATCCCTTTTGTTTCGGTGACAAACCACGATACAAGCCTATAGACCAGAAAAACAATGATTTACCCTCTTTGGAGTTAGGTAATAGTTCTCAAAGTCTTGGCAACAAAATAAGTTTGGGGTTGCTCATGGAACTAGCAACGTCTAAGTTTGGGGTGGGTGTACGGAGAACTATCACTACAAAAAAAGAAAAAAAAAATGAAAAAGAGACCGGAAAAACATCAAAAAAATTCCCTAAAAAATAGTCTCTTCAAAAAAAAATGAAAAAGCCAAAAGGCAAAAGAAAGAGCCAAAGGGCAAAAGAAAAAGCCAAAAGGCAAAAGAAAGAGCCAAAGGGCAAAAACAGTGATAGAAAAGAACCACACAAAGACACATCCGGTTCTCATTTTCCGATACCAACACAAAAAGGCACCCTAAGGAACAAAGGTTGCGTACACAAAAAGGAACAACAAAGTAGAACTTAACTCCAATGTTTAGCCTACTATTCCCAAAAATGTCCTACCTTGACCTAAGCCACGTTATAACCCTGAAAAGACCTCCAATAATGCATGTATATTAAATTTTGACTGGTTGCTTAGAATTCTTGCAAGCCTATGGTAAAATGGCAGGTTGTGCGATGATTGAGAGCTAACCCTTTCAATTATGAGCGAAAAACACAAATGTGAGAGAGAGAAAAAGTTGAACATGGACTCTTGCAGACATTTGTCCGATTTGCTACCATGATCGCTGCGGTAAGAAATCGGCGGTACCATTGCTGAAATATTAAGCAAGGTTGTGAAATTCCTATCATCTTTATTTATCTCTTACTTCTCTAACGATCTTGACTGACAGCATGTTACTTGAGGACAAGCAACAGTTTAAGTTTGGGTTAGTGATGACATGAATTTCTACGTCATTTTTAGTATTATTATTAGTAGTAAAATGACTAGGACAGACCCAAATACGAAGGAAAACCTACAAAAGCAAGAAAAAGCATCAAGACAGAGTCCAAGATGCGAAAAGACAAGAAAAAGCCCAAAAAGTGAAGAAAATCAGCATTCCATCGCAGCACGATGGCTCCCATCGTGCCACGATGGGAGCTGCTTGTTCGCCAAGAAATCAGAAGTAATAAATCTGAAGAAAATCTTCCATCGCAGTACGATGTGTGCTATCGCAGCACGATGGAGTAACTTGGCGCCCAAGCTGATGAAATGCACAGGATCAGTTATAAAAATAAACTGAATCTTCACATCGCAGCACGATGGCCTCATCGTACTGCGATGACCTTGCTGAGGCCCATTACGAAAACTATAAATAGAGCCTCCCATTCATTGTTAAATTCATTCAGAAATAGTAGAACACTCTCTACTATAAGGAGAGGTTCAGAGGTGCTCTATTGGGCATAGTTTTCTCCCCTTACGGGAAAACTAACTCAGCAAGGTATGATTTCTTTAGGCTTTTGTAGTTAGGTTATAATTTATTGTAATTTAAATATGTAGTCTTTATTATTTATGCCTTAGGTTGTGGCGGAGAAGATGAACTCCCCTATGAATATTTGGATTCTGTGATTGAGTCTAAGATATAATAAATGATATTTAGTAATTATGTTTGTTATTTACTTTCGTGCACTTTAATAACGTATTCTCGTAATCTGGCCGGATAAGCGGGAGCGCCCATAGAATTAATATCAGGTTTTGACTTGGTATAGTCCGGAACTCGTAATAAATAATGCTAGGTGTATAGAGACGGTAACATCCTGAACTAGTCGTGATCTGAGCGGTTAGAGGAGGAATCATGCACTAGGTGTGATCTGAGCACTTAGAAGATGAACAGCCCGATACTAGAACCTAGAGGTTAATTGGTGAAGGTTATAATGCGTGTTTATAAACAACTCACTTAGTAATTAAGGTATGTGACACATCGAGGTTAGGCTTTCGTAGGTACCTTAGTTGTTAACGTAGGGAAACTTTAATAGACATAGTGTAATAGTAAGGTATTACTACAACAAGGATAATTCACCGCCGAACATAATCTAAGTAACTTTGTTATACACCGGTCATGCCAAATATGAAGAAGGGAGGAAGTCCAACCACCATACCTAGCCTCTATATTTCTTGAATCTATTATTTATACATTCTGCATTTATATTTCTGCAAAGCGTTACGCTTATTTTATAAAAACCTTTTCAAAATCCAAAGCGAATGCAAACTATCACAAACTTAAATAACGCTAGTAAAGCTGCGGCACGATCCCTGTGGATACGAACTCATTCTAGACACCTAGAGTGTGAATTATTACTCGACGACAAACTGGTGCACTTGCCAGACCGTAGTCATTATGACTGAGCAAGATGCTACTACTCCAGCTTCTAATAGAGGAAAGAATGTCATTGTTGATACAACTCCTCCTGCATTTCCTATCAGAACTATAAGGGAATGTGGCACCAACCCTTCAAGTAATATTGATCCTGAACTAAGAGAAGTTCTTGAAGGAATGAAAGCTGAGATTGCATCTCTGAAATCAAACAAATGGCTCAGATTCTTCTAGTTCTTAAGGATCTTTCAGATCGTCTTCCTCCAAACCCTTAATTGCTTATGTTTGAGCACATTTTATTTTGTTTAATCATTTGTAATGATTCTTGGATAATTTGTTTTTATTCAGTATTTAATTTCCTTACTCTATGTGTTTGTCTGATTGTGTGTTTATTTTTTCTCTTTCAAAATTTTGAAACAAATTTATGTACTCTGAATATGTATGATACTCTTGTGACCTCTGAACCTTATGACAAGATGTTGAAGAACATCTTTTGATACTAATTTTTAGTTTTTTTTTTAAAAAAAACTAAGGTTCCACTCACTTCAGTATACATGTCTACTTAAGCAAAAGCTAACTGAGTATTATAGCCTGTTCATAAGCGGGGCACCAATACTCAAAAAAGCACACTTGGTAACTGGTTCTCTGACGTATTCAAGAGGAAAATTTAAAAACATGCAAACAATTTGATATATAGGCAAGAATTTTTTTATGATTGCAAAGTCTTTTATTACATAAGATCATGAGAAATTATTTTGACTCTACATCAGACTTTGACTCTGAATCCACCTTCTTAGACTCTTCTGTCTCTGGAGATTCTGGGTCAGCTTCTGAAGATGACTCATCAGAGTCCGAGTACTCCTTCTCAGGATCATATGTCTTGAGGAACTCTGCATAGTCAGAATCTGTGTCATCAGATTCTGAAGTTAAAACCTCTTGCTTGACTATCAGTTTTGATTGCTTGTGTTGCCTCAAGCGTGAAGTTGTTGCTTCTTCTTTCTTCTTCCATTTCTTGGACTCCGAATCTCTCTTCATTGCTTGTTTTGGCTAGAGATTTTTTTTCCCTTTGATTATTCGTTATGAATAAAATGAGAAGGATAGTTCTCTTTTTATAGTGCTTATAACCATTCTTGTTCACATGGAATACAACAAAGTTCATTAAATTGAACATAGTTGTAACCAATTTTTTGACTTGAATGCTTTGTAACTAGCGTTTTTGACCTTTACTTTTTTTCGTTACTTTTTGATAAATGACAAAAGGGGGAGTAAGAACAGCGTTAAAATTAATAATAAATGATTCTATTACTGAGCTATACCTGAAACTGTTATGTTTATGCATCAAGAATCATCTCTCATCTCTTATTGTTGAATTTATCGTTTCTGAACGTTACTGAAAGGGGAGAAAATTTTAAAGTTGAACTAAATTTTTATAGATAATATAAGGGAAGATTGCAAACCTTCTCTGATCTTTATCAGACTTAGGGGGAGAGCTTGCAAACCTCTACCTCTGAGAGTCAAATATGAAAATCTATTTCAAGTTAATAAATTAACTCTTAAACTGATTTTAATTAATTATGGATAAGACTTAGGGGGAGCTTACAAACCTAACCCTATGGACTATCAGACTCAGGGGGAGATTGCAAACCTAAGAAACCTGATGTCAACATGACTAATTAAATCAACAACAATGGAATTTTAATGCTCTTGTTTGTCATCATCAAAAAGGGGGAGATTGTTGGAACAAAGTGGGTCTGACATGAACCTCTGAGTGGTAATTAATTTTGATGATAACAAAGTGTTAAAATTACAATTGGAGTTACTAATAATTGTTCTAGTGTGCAGAATTATAAGTTAAAATTCATTCAGAAGCACTACGAACAAAAGCAGAGAAGTCAAGCTAAGAAGCTCTGAACATCGTCTGAAGATCATCAGAAGCTAAAAATTCAAGCTCTGGAGAACGTAGTTCTGAAGTCAAGCTAAGAAGCTCTGAACATCGTCTGAAGATCATCAGAAGCTAAAAATTCAAGCTCTGGAGAACGTAGTTCTGAAGTTCCAAGCAAGACTCTGAAAGATTTCAGAAGCTAAAAACCATCAGAAGCTACAACATCAGAAGCTGAAGCAAAAGGAATATACGTCACTCAAGAACTGACAAGACTAGAACCAATGATTGAAGAATTATCTATATTGGGTCTCTATCATATCCATGGAAAGGAATATTCGTTTGGACAACGTTAACCTTATCCATAAGTGGAGCGTATTGAGGATTGTACTATTGTACTATCTTTGCCCGAAATTGTTAAGCATCTTTCAAAAGTGCAAGGTAGTGGAATTGGAATTCTTCCTATGGAACACAATTCACAGCTATCAATAGTACGATTGCACCAGCTGGCACCTTATCTCTCTGCAACGGTCATCACCAATGTTTCTCTATAAATAGGAGACATCATTGGAAGAAACAACTACTGTTCTATAATATTGCGCTAAGACTCTGAAGTTCTAACACTCAAGATTTATCCGTCTTTCATTGTCTTTGACCAATTGCGTTGTATTTTGTAAACACCTCTGATAATATATCAAGTGTGTGATATCTTTCATTCTTATTGTAAACTTATTGAACTTATTGAACTAGCGGTGTTTTCAAGATTTTCTCTGTTGTTCCTTGATCAAATAAAGTGCTAATAATGTTTGTATTCCACTCTTTTGTTGTGTTATCAATGAGATGTTCCACCTTGAAGAAATGATAGGTTAATCCTAGATGTTGCAATGCAACCTTCATCAACAAGCCAAGGTTCGTCAAGTACAAGAATGTTCGCTCCTGCTGTTATGCACCAACGAGTACCAGCACGAAAAGGAATTTGGCGTTTGATATGTCACATGTAGCTTGGATTATTCCATAAGAAGATGCCAAAAAATTAGTATGAAGAAAATATCTTGCACTTAAATATGCAAGAAACAGGACTATCTGACGTTGAATGGATTCTCCATCCTTGTTTCCCCAAATTCCCAAGATTGAACGTTGTAATGTCTTTAAACCACACACCTCTGCTATTTTTATGCACCCAGAGCTTTCCCCGAGACATTTAATGAGAGCAATTCTTATATAGGCACTCACACACAATTGAGAAAATTTAAATATAAAAAAATTTAGTCACATCACTTCATCATCTTTTCAGTTATTTTTTTCAAACTTTTGTGTGTGTGCCTAACATATATTATTTAGGTTTTTTTTTACAAAATGTGTTATTTAGGTTTGTGGCTAAGTAAGTGTTGATCATATAATGAATACCTTTGCTATTAGCACCACCGTGACCTCACCAAAATGCATTGATCATTTTTTTTCAACTGCATTGATGAGTGAACTAGGAAGAAGAAATATGCTCATAACGTAAGACGAGATATAGCTTGTAGAACCGATTTAATTAACCCTTCTCAACTTGTTTTTGAAAGACACTTACTACTGCAAGGATTGATTTTACACAAAAATCTATCTTTAATGAATTTGAATGTGGCTTTCTTGCTTCTTCCATCCTTTGAAGGTAGCCCAAGATATTTGCTTGTGATAACATCACTAATAGCCTGAGGGACATTCTTGCTATAGAAAATCTCTAACTTCGGGAGGCTAATAGTTTGACCTGATGCTTCATAAGTCTCTAGGGTATTTTTCATAGTTTGAGCCTCAAGCTCCACAATCCTGAAAAATAAGAAACAATCATCTAGAAACAACAAGTGAAAAATAATTGGAGCATTTCTACATATTATATGGTGCCATGAATATCCCCTCTAGCTTCCACTTGTCTGATGAGGGCCGAAAGAACTTTAACATAGATAATAAAGAGACATAGTAATAAAGGATCTCTCTGTCGTAACCCACGTCCTGGGATAATTGGGTCAACTATGTCTTTATTAACAATAACAAAGTAATCAAATGACTCCACACCTTAAATTTAAGGAAAATTCTAACTGGCACAAGCACACTAATTTGTGTAAAATGCACAAACACATTAATTTGAATAGGACAAAAAAATTCATACCATAGACCCTAGTCAAACTACACCATATAATAAAAGTCAAATAAACCATTTTATCAAGTTGGATCATTATAACCCATAACATGTGCAATGAAATTCTTTCAAGTTGGATCCTTACTATCCATTTCAACTTTTCAAAATCAAACTATTTTTCATCTTTCAACAACTTCATACTTTTTCTTCATTAATATTTTTCATCTTCTTCAACACACTTCATCCTCTCTCCGTCCTAAACTACCACCATCACTTTTTCTTCTCTCTTTTCTTCAACACTTGTTCTTGCCACTCTCGAATTTCATTCTACTAACAGAAACATGTTTTTTTTCTTCATCTTCTTCAACAAACTTCTTCCACTCTCATAAAAAAACTTCATTCTTCATAAACAACCCAATCTTCCTTCTATCACCCACACTACTTTCCTTTAAGTAAACATCAATTTGATCAAATAGACTCAGATCCAACAGAAAAGAGGGAAGAACAAATAAAATTCAAACATCAATTTAATCTGAATCTATTGGGATTTGTTTTCTGTGAAGTATTTTGAAATAATCACTAGTGAAATGGGTTGAGAATTTTTTTATTGTAAATCATGTGAAATTAAGTGAGATTTTGAAATTAAACCCATTTTTGTGTTGTTGTTATAGTTACATTATTAAACTCTTATAAATCTATTTTGTATTGTTGCTAGCTCCCATCCTTCAAAGTATTTGATTGTTGTCTTGCCATGAATTTGGTTGATAAAAATTGTTATGTTTTTGGGACTATAAGCTTTTTTGTACAGTTGTTGTAATTTTAAGTTGCATCCATGGTGAATTGTTGGACTATAATTTATGTTTCATTGAAAACAAGTTACTAGAAACATTTGGCATTTCTAGCAGATACCACAACAACAGGTCCTCATAAGATAACGAAGAATGACACAGTGGATCTGGACACAGCGAACTGAGGGTTTCCTTGTATTGTTTCCATGGAAGAAAAAGAAGAATAATATTAAAAAAATCAAAGAGAAAAATAAGACGAAGAGAAAAAAAAGATCTAACCAAAACAACCCGACCCTATATCATTCATTTCAAATACTACAAAACAATCATTTCAAAAAGAAAAAAAATTATCAAATACTACAAAACAATTGAATTTTAATGCTCTTGTTTGTCATCATCAAAAAGGGGGAGATTGTTGGAACAAAGTGGGTCTGACATGAACCTCTGAGTGGTAATTAATTTTGATGATAACAAATTGTTAAAATTACAATTGGAGTTACTAATACTTGTTCTAGTGTGCAGAATTATAAGTTAAAATTCATTCAGAAGCACTACGAACAAAAGCAGAGAAGTCAAGCTAAGAAGCTCTGAACATCGTTTGAAGATCATCAGAAGCTAAAAATTCAAGCTCTGGAGAATGTAGTTCTGAAGTTCCAAGCAAGACTCTGAAAGATTTCAGAAGCTAAAAACCATCAGAAGCTACAACATCAGAAGCTGAAGCAAAAGTAATGTACGTCACTCAAGAACTGACAAGACCAGAACCAATGATTGAAGAATTATCTATATTGGGTCTCTGTCATATCATGGAAAGGAATATTCATTTGGACAACGTTAACCTTATCCATAAGTGGAGCGTATTGAGGATTGTACTATTGTACTATCTTTGCCCGAAATTGTTAAGCATCTTTCAAAAGCGCAAGGTAGTGGAATTGGAATTCTTCCTATAGAAGGCAATTCACAGCTTTCAATAGTACGATTGCACCAGCTGGCACCTTATCTCTCTGCAACGGTCATCACCAATGTTTCTCTATAAATAGGAGACATCAATGGAAGAAACGACTACCGTTCTATAATATTGTGCTAAGACTCTGAAGTTCTGACACTCAAGATTTATCTGTCTTTCATTGTCTTTGAGCAATTGCGTTGTATTTTGTAAACACCTCTGATAGAATATCAAGTGTGTGATATCTTTCATTATTATTGTAAGATTGAGAAGTCTCTTGATAGTGAGCTTGAGCATTTGTAATCTTGTAAGATTATAGTGAAATCCCTTGGAAGTGCAAGGAGACTGGACTACTCTCGGTTTGTGAGAGGAACCAGTATAAATTTTTGTGCGTCCTCTCTCTCCCTTCTCTTTTATTTGTTGTTGTGTTTTATCCGCTGCAATCTTCTTAAGAGTTTAAGAAAAAGTTTAAGTTTCTAAAACACAATTCAACCCCCCCCCCCCCCCCTCCTGTGTTTATCCACACCTTCATTTTCAACTTTCCACACTAATTTGCCATCTTAAACTTATTGAACTAGCGGTGTTTTCAAGATTTTCTCTGTTGTTCCTTGATCAAATAAAGTGCCAATAATGTTTGTATTCCACTCTTTGGTTGTGTTATCAATGAGATGTTCCACCTTGAAGAAATGATAGGTTAATCCTAGATGTTGCAATGCAACCTTCATCAACAAGCCAAGGTTCGTCAAGTACAAGAATGTTCGCTCATGCTGCTATGCACCAACGAGTACCAGCACGAACAAGGAATTTGGCGTTTGATATGTCACATGTAGCTTGGATTATTCCATAAGAAGATGCCAAAAAATTAGTATGAAGAAAATATCTTGCCTTAAATATGCAAGAAACAGGACTATCCGACACTGATTGGATTCTCCATCCTTGTTTCCCCAAATTCCCAAGATTGAACGTTGTAAGGTCTTTAAACCACACACCTCTGCTATTTTTATGCACCAAGAGCTTTCCCCGAGACATTTAATGAGAGCAATTCTTATATAGGCACTCACACACAATTGAGAAAATTTAAATATAAAAAAAAATTAGTCACATCACTTCATCATCTTTTCAGTAATTTTTTTCAAACTTTTGTGTGTGTGCCTAACATGTATTATTTAGGTTTTTTTTTACAAAATGTATTATTTAGGTTTGTGGCTAAGTAAATGTTGATCATATAATGAATACCTTTGCTATTAGCACCACCGTGACCTCACCAAAATGCATTGATCTTTTTTTTTTCAACTGCATTGATGAGTGAACTAGGAAGAAGAAATATGCTCATAACGTAAGACGAGATATAGCTTGTAGAACGGATTTAATTAACCCTTCTCGACTTGTTTTTGAAAGACACTTACTACTGCAAGGATTGATTTTACACAAAAATCTATCTTTAATGAATTTGAATGTGGCTTTCTTGCTTCTTCCATCCTTTGAAGGTAGCCCAAGATATTAGCTTGTGATAACATTACTGATAGCCTGAGTGACATTCTTGCTATAGAAAATCTCTAACTTCGGGAGGCTAATAGTTTGACCTGATGCTTCATAAGTCTCTAGGGTATTTTTCAGAGTTTGAGCCTCATGCTCCACAATCCTGAAAAATAAGAAACAATCATCTAGAAACAACAAGTGAAAAATAATTGGAGAATTTCTACATATTATATGGTGCCATGAATATCCCCTCTAGCTTCCACTTGTCTGATGAGGGCCGAAAGAACTTTAACATAGATAATAAAGAGACACAGTAATAAAGGATCTCTCTGTCGTAACCCACGTCCTGGGATAATTGGGTCAACTATGTCTTCATTAACAATAACAAAGTAATCAAATGACTCCACACCTTAAATTTAAGGAAAATTCTAACTGGCACAAGCACACTAATTTGTGTAAAATGCACAAACACATTAATTTGAATAGGACAAAAAATTTCATACCATAGACCCTAGTCAAACTACACCATATAATAAAAGTCAAATAAACCATTTTATCAAGTTGGATCATTATAACCCATAACATGTGCAATGAAATTCTTTCAAGTTGGATCCTTACTATCCATTTCAACTTTTCAAAATCAAACTATTTTTCATCTTTCAACAACTTCATACTTTTTCTTCATTAATATTTTTCATCTTCTTCAACACACTTCATCCTCTCTCCGTCCTAAACTACTATTATCCACCATCACTTTTTCTTCTCTCTTTTCTTCAACACTTGTTCTTGCCACTCTCGAATTTCATTCTACTAACAGAAACATTTTTTTTTTCTTCATCTTCTTCAACAAACTTCTTCCACTCATAAAAAAACTTCATTGTTCATAAACAACCCAATCTTCCTTCTATCACCCACACTACTTTCCTTTAAGTAAACATCAATTTGATCAAATAGACTCAGATCCAACAGAAAAGAGGGAAGAACAAATAAAATTCAAACCTCAATTTAATCTGAATCTATTGGGATTTGTTTTCTGTGAAGAATTTTGAACAAATAATCACTAGTGAAATGGGTTGAGAAATTTTTTATTGTAAATCATGTGAAATTAAGTGAGATTTTGAAATTAAACCCATTTTTGTGTTGTTGTTATAGTTACATTATTAAACTCTTATAAATCTATTTTGTATTGTTGCTAGCTCCCATCCTTCAAAGTATTTGATTGTTGTCTTGCCATGAATTTGTTTGATAACAATTGTTAAGCCAACAAGGATATAAAAACTCAAACTTGGACTAATTATAAGTCAACTAATATTTGAGAACCCAAATTCGAGTATTCTTAAGCTTGTACTAGACAAAAAAATCCTAACTTGGACTAATCATAAGCCAACTAATGTGCAAGAACCTAAATTCGACCATTATTGAGCCAACTAAGACATAAAAACCCTAACTTGGACTAATCAAAAGCCAACTAATGTACGATAACCCAAAGTCGACTATTCTTGAACCAACTAAGACATAAAAACCCTAACTTGGAATAATCGCAAGTCAACTAATGTGCGAGAATCCAAATTCGACTATTTTTTAGCCAACTAAGACATAAAAACCCTAACTTGGACTAATCATAACCCAGCTAATGTGCGAGAACCCAAATTCCACTATTCTTGAGGCAACTAAGAAATAAAAACCCTAACTTGGTCAAATCTTAAGCTAACTAATGTGCGAAAATCCAATTTTGATTATTCTTGAGGCAACTAAGAAATAAAAACCCTAACTTTTACTAATCATAATTCAGATAATGTGCGAGAACCCAAATTCGACTATTTTTGAGCCACCTATCACTAAATTGGACTAATTAATCTAAACAATTATATTTTGCTTATATATAAAACTGAAGCGATTATTATACAGTAATGGAGTACTATTTAATAATAGCTATTGTATAAAAAAATAGTACTATAGCCTTTGCGTGAGACAATAGAGTTATTGAGTAGCATAGTCCAATTTTACAGTCCCCCATGCCTTGAACCTTGTGGAAGTGACATGCAACAACCCTCCGATCCTATATATAAGTAAAAAGTTTGCTTTAGATTCATTGTAGAATTGATGAATTTATACTAGATTATAGTCCAGATTCATCAATTCTACAATGAACCTAAAAAGCAAACTTTTTCTTATATATAGAACTAAAGGGAGTATTTAATTATCATTATTTTATATAATAAAAGTTGACCCGACCCGGGTATAAAAATATATCATCCAACTGGGTATTTGAAAATCCAGTACAACATTAATGACACGAAGTAGTAATATAGTGTGATCAAGTTTACAAATATAAAAGCTGCTACAACCAATCCTAGCCATTGATATTTCTCCATTTTGGACTGTGTAGCTAAAAAAGGATGTTTGTGCATTTTGCACAAAGTAGTGTGCTTGTGCCAATTAGAAGCAATCTAAATTTAATAAAAACATTAATTTATAGGTAAATTCTAAGTGGCACAAGCACACTAATTTGTGTAAAATGCACAAACACATTAATTTGAATTGGACAAAAATATTCTATACCATAGACCCTAGTCAAACCACACCATATAATAAAAGTCAAAAAATAAAAATAACCAAGTTGGATCCTTACTATCCAACATGGAGAACCGAAATTCTTCCAAATGTGGATCCTTACTATCCATTTTTTCATCTTTTCAAGATCAAACTATTTTTCATCTTCAACAACTTCAAAAAATTTCTTTATCAATATTCTTCATCTTCTTCAACAAACTTCTTCCTCTCTCATAAAAAAACTTCATTGTTCATAAACAACTCAATCATCCTTCTATCACCCAGACTACTTTCCTTTAAAAGTAAATATTAATTTGATCAAATAGACTCAGATCCAACAACAAAGAGGGAAGAACAAATAAAATTCAAACATCAATTTGATCTGAATCTATTTGGATTTTTTTTTTTTTGTGAAGAATTTTGAACAAATAATCACTATTGAAATGGGTTGAGATATTTTTTATTTTGAATCATGTGAAATTAAGTGAGATTTTGAAATTAAACCCATTTTTTGTTGTTGTTGTTATAGTTCCATTAGTAAACTCTTATAAATCCATTTTTGTGTTGTTGCTAGCTCTCATCCTCCAAAGTATTTTTGTTTTGTTTCTTGTTCATGGTTCTGTTGATAATTTAGGAAGGTGAAGGTGTTAAGTGATTAAGAAGATTAATTAATAGTTCTAGTTTGAGAATAGAAAGGGAAGGTGGAGTGGAAAAGAGAGGTGGAGTTGTACCGAAAAAAAAAATGAGGAAGATGAAGAAATAGTATTTGTTTATAAGATTTTTCAGGATATTTTTTCTCTAGATTTGCAAAGTTATTTTGTGAAATGATATATATTTAATACAAAACCCAAAACCTTCTATGATTATGATGATGAGTTTTGGGGATTCTATAAGCACAACAACAAGAAGTGGATGAAGACGTGAAAAGATTTTTCTATCTTCAATTTCACAATTTTTTGTTTTTAATCTGTTTTGATTGTTTTTTTTTTAATGCCCGGTATTTAAAATTTAGTTGGATATTAATATTTTATATATAAAACATTTTTTTCTTAAGTAGTCTAGTAGTTAAAACTAATCGTAAGCCAACTAATGCGCAGAACTTAAATTCGACTATTTTTCTTAAGCTTAGACTATATATAAAAACCCTAATTTGGACTAATCATAAGCCAACTAATGTGCGAGAACCAAATTCGACTATTATCAAGCCAACAGGAATATAAAAACTTAAACTTGGACTAATCATAAGTCAACTAATATTTGAGAACCCAAATTCGACTATTTTGAAGCTTGTATAGACATAAAAATCCTAATTTGGACTAATCGTAAGTCAACTAATGTGTAAGAACCTAAATTCGACTATTATTGAGCCAACTAAGACATAAAAACCTTGACATTGACTAATCGAAAGCGAACTAATGTACGATAACCCAAATTCGACTATTCTTGAACCAACTAAGACATAAAAACCCTAACTTGGAATAATTGCAAGTCAGCTAATGTGTGAGAATCCAAATTCGATTATTTTTTAGCCAACTAAGACATAAAAACCCTAACTTGGACTAATTGTAACCCAGCTAATGTGCGAGGATCCAAATTCCACTATTCTTGAGCCAACTAAGAAATAAAAACCCTAACTTGGTCAAATTTTAAGCTAACTAATGTGCGAGAATCCAATTTTGATTATTCTTGAGGCGGCTAAGAAATAAAAAGCCTAACTTTTACTAATAATAAGTTAGATAATGTGCAAGGACTCAAATTCGACTATTTTTTAGCCACCTAACACAGAAAAACCCTATAATTTTCAATACCTTGATTTTACTATTTCCTATAAAAATTTATGCAAATATTAAAACGTGTCAATTTTGGTTTTTTTTTATAACATTAAAGGAGGACATGTTACTATAATTTTATTTTGTTTAAGTATATTGCTCAAAATTCTAGTATTTTAAAGTTTAATTGGATACCGATATTCATAAATAAAATTTAATAGTATGTTATATTTTTTTTAATGAATTTATATTAAAATAAATTTTGATTTTGTTATTGGTACCAATCAAATTCTGAGGTACCAAATAATTTACCTAATATATTTTAATCTATTTTGAATAGTTTTTTTTTTAGCATCAGGTACTTAAAATTTAGTTGGGATATTAATATTTTATAGATAAAACATTGTTTTAAATAGTCTAATAATTAGAATTAATTGTAAGTAAACTAATGTGCGAGAATTCAAATTCAACTATTCTTAAGCTTGGACTAGACATAAAAGCCCTAACTTGGCCTAATTGTAAGCCAACTAATACGCGAGAACCCAAATTCGACTATTATTAATTCAACTAAGACATAAAAACTCTAACTTGGGCTAATGATAAGTCAGTTAATGTTCAAGAACACAAATTTGACTATTCTTAAGCTTGTACTAGACACAAAAATCCTAACTTGGACTACTCGTAAGCCAACTAATGTGCAAGAACCTAAATTCGACCATTATTGAGCCAACTAAGATATAAAAATCCTAACTTGGACTAATCAAAAGCCAACTAATGTACGATAACCCAAATTCGACTATTTTTTAGCCAACTAAGACATAAAAACCCTAACTTGAACTAATCGTAACCAAGCTAATGTGCGAGAACCCAAATTCCACTATTCTTGAGCCAACTAAGAAATAAAAACCCTAACTTGGTCAAATCATAAGCTAACTAATGTGTGAGAATCCAATTTCGATTATTCTTGAGGCAACTAAGAAATAAAAACCCTAACTTTTACTAATAATAAGTCAGATAATGTGCGAGAACTCAATTTCGACTATTTTTTGAGCCACCTAACACATAAAAACCCTAATTTGACTGGATTATGACTCAATTAGTATGCGAGAATCAAATTTTGACTATTATTAAGTCAACTCAAACAAAAACACTAAATTGGACTAATTATAAGTCAGGTAATGTGCGAGAACCTGAATTCGACTATTCTTTGGTCAACTTACACATAAAGACTCTAACTTGAACGAATCATGACTCAATTATTATGCGAGAATCTGAATTCGACCATTATTGGGTCAACTTAGACATAAAACCCTAACTTGGATTAATCATAAGTTAGGTAATGTGTGAGGATCCAAATTCAACTATTATTGAGTCAACTTTGATATATAAACCCTAACTTGAACGGATCATGACTCAATTAGTATGCGAAAACCCAATTTCGACTATTCACTTTTATCGCTAACCCTTAACCTTAACCCTAAAATTTAGCCTTAAACCCCAAATATAAAATATTGTTAAAAAAATCTAAGAAAATTAATTAAAATTCATAATATTTATAAATGATAAAAAACTAAAATAATACTATTATTGAGGGCTAGATTATCGCGTGAGAATCCAAATTATACTATTATTGAGTCAATAAAAAAACAAAAAAATTAATACTAAGAAAAAAGTTATCGTTAACTTTCACCTATTCTTTGGTCAACTAATACTAAAAAAAACACTATTTATATAGTTAATCGATTAAAAATATAAAAACATACAACGTTTTTTTAAAATAAAAAAAAATATATATATAACCTTAATTGATTAAAAATAAAAAACAATAAAATAAATTTATATAGTTACCAGTAACTTTAAAATAAGTTTATTTAGTTATAAAATCTGGTAACTTAATTTTACTCTTCATATTTTTCTCTCCTGAGCTCATATTCCTTTTCCTAACATCCATCCTTTTTAATATATAATCTTTTTCACCTCCATCTTTATTACTGGTATTATACTTCTTCCAATTTTATACTTTCTCTATCCCTTTTTATAAGAACTAATTTGACAAAAAAATTTGTCCCTTTTTATAAGATCCTTTTACAATTATCAATAACATTAATTGTTCTTTTTCCAAACTTACTCTTATTTACTTTGCTTAGTTTTTTTAATAGCATTAAATTCTCTTTTGTTTGATACAAAACACTACAATTAATGGTAAAGGTAAACATATAAAATCAATATAATTTGTCAATCAATTTAATACTAAACTCATTTTCTTAATATCCGTATTTTGTCAAACTAACTCTTATAAATAGGGACGAAGAAAGTATATAAGTAAAATTTAATTTTCTATATCTATTGTAAAAGTAATATATCTAAACAATAATATAAATTAGATACATTACTTTTGCAATTAATCTAAAAAATTAAATTTTACTTATATATAAAACTTGAGCAAATATTATACAGTAATGGTGTACTAGTATTTGCTATTGTAAAAAACAAAAAAAAAGTACTATAGCCTTGCGTGAGACAGTAGAGTTAGTCCAATTTTGTAGGGGTGAGCATGAACCCGCAACCCGACTCGAAATTGACATAACCGCCAACATATGGAAGCACTCGGTCGGGTGCGGGTCGGGTCTCGGGTCAACAATTGTGAAAAATCGGTCTTGAACAGTTGTATATGGGCGGGTGCGGGTCTCTAAAATTTATCTCTTCATAGCCGAAACCGACCGAACAATTACTAAAATATAAGTATATTTTTTTTTTCAGTTTTGAGCACCTCTTAATCTCTTATACTCTTCGCTTTGTTAATTTTGTCTATCTTTGATAGAGAATAAAAATGTTATATTTTACAAGTTTATGCTTGTAATAGGTTGATAAAGGAGATGTGAAAGATAATATTCTAGATTTATATTAATTTTTACTTCTCATCTACTATCTATTATTGTCGTTGGATTAACAAATTTGAAACAAAATAATTGCATCTCATCATATTTATTGTATCATTTGTTGCAGTGTGTAACACCCAAGATTTCACTGTACAGTTTTTCTAAGGAACTCTAGTGTCGGCTACGAGTTTTAGGGTTTTTGGTGAAGCGGTTTTGTGAGTATCGTCGCATTAATGAGATTTTTACTGAAACGGAGCCTGTTTTGTGCTCGTGCGCTGAAAAGGCACAGACTTTCGGGTCGTGATCCTCTTTTAAGTATGAGGAGATTTCTGTGGATTTAGAATAACGAGTTTTGGATTATTCTTGTTTTCAGAAAAAACGAGTAGGATTTTACCCGTTGTTGTAAAATTTTACTGCGTCTGTTTTAAGTGAGGTTTCGGATGGGAGTTTTATATATCTGCGTGAGTGAGGTTATGTTTTGAGAATAATTTTCTAAGGTGTGGCAGAAAATTTCAGTCGCGGAAAAAGATTCGGCGATAAGTTTTGGAAATGGTTAACGATAGACGTTCTTTCCGTAGGTTTTCTGTTTTTGCGATTTACGTTCGTCGCGTTGCGCGAGAGCTGAGTACGTGACTTGTTATGGGAGATTGGATTAAATCTTGTGATTATCCATAAAGCAAATTGATCCAATGGCTAGGGTTTAAGCTTGGACTTTTGACTTTGATCCAATGGTGGATTGGCTATCAAGAGCCTTTGTCATAGTAAGGAGGTTTGGTGACTTTGGTCACTTAGAAAACATCACATATTCACTCCATTCTTTCTCTCTTCCACGTGAAAACTCCATTACTTTCTTGTAACACCCCGTTTTTCAAAGAGTAAAAAGGGGCATTATTTTTTTTTTCTTTTCTTTTTCAACTAACACTCAGAGTGCGCATAAAACAGTTTACGTGAGCCGACATTAAATAACAAAAGATCCATACAACATATGGCGCTTGTAACCAAGCAAAGTGAATTCCTGAATAATTACAATCCATGAGTAAATAGGTACATCAAGTACTACAACCAAACAAACCAAGTCAGAAACCTAGGCATAAACAAAAGGCACGGTGTACAAACCACACCGGCGCATAGTCCAACTAAAACTAAGCTCCGCTCGACCACTCCGCCTACACGGCCTACCGCATCTGACCCAAAACCCTAACCTGGGTGGGATGAGCCCGCAAATGAAAGAAAGGGTCATCACAAAATACAAGTATATATATATATATAACCAGTGCGAGAGATTATACACATAACACGCATACAAAAATACCAACAGAGAAAACTTGTAAACACAGCCATTCCCACCAACGGGTTCATATAAACCAACACACACATGCATGGATTCCGGAATCGTAGGTCAAACCCCTACTAACAAACCAACAAAACCCGTAGCTCTCCCGATCACTACAAACCAATAGAGTGGGCTCTCCCGATCACCACACACCTATTATAAGTATCAATAAAATCCCGTAGCTCTCCCGATCACTACTAAGATTAGAGTGAGCTCTCCCGATCACCGCACCCCGTAGCTCTCCCGATCACTACGTATTGAACTCAACCAAAACACCTCGTAGCTCTCCCGATCACTACGAATAAAAAGGTGGGCTCTCCCGATCACCACACCCCGTACACGCATTATCAAATACCTGAGCATACGCTTCCCCATGTACGCTAATACCACAGATACATACCTCTCTAGCGTATGTATACCGAACACCTGTTCATACATATATTCACCCGACATATGTAAACACATCACAACAAACGTACATACATCTCTAATCGTATGTATACACACCACATGCTCATACATATACTCTAATCATATGTAACCAACGCATGTAAGGAAAACACTTTCTCATCAACGAGAATACATAATACAACAAGCCAACACATAACAACGTACTTCACCGAAATAACCGAACATGTTACCACTCAGTGAAAAGACAGAAATAAATGCACTACAGCAAATTTCCAGGCATATTGTAACCGGTTTAAAAGACGGAAATAAAGTGATGCCCTTACCTCGGCAAGCTCCCGTCAACAACACACGCTCAAACAACACAACGCGCTTCCTTTAGAAAGTGATTCTCTACAACTTTCCCTCAAAGCTCCAAAGCTTGAAATGGAGTGAAATGGTGAAGAAATGAAATTTGTGAAGGTTAAGGTTGAGTAATGGAGTTCCACGTACAAGAGAGAAAGAATGGAGTGAAATTTATGATTTTCTTAAGTCCACAAGTCATAAACCTCCTTACTATTTAAAAAACTCTTGATAGCCAATCCACCATTGGATCAAAAACACAATGCCAAGCTTAAACCCTAGCCATTGGATCAAACCAAAACAAACCCACTTGAGATAACACTCAAAACCTCGTAGAAACGCTCACACGTTCAGTTCTCGCGCGACGCGACGAACGTAAAACACAAAAACATAAAACTTACGGAAAGAACGTCTAACGTTTTTCCATTCCAAAAAAATTATCGCCGAATCTTTTTCCGCGACTGTAATTTTCTTCCATACCTCAGAAAATTAATCTCAGAATATATCCTTACTCGCGCAGATATATATAACTCACATCCGAAACCTCACTTAAAACCGACGCAGTAAGATTTTCCATCCGCGGGCAAAATCCTACTCGTTTTTCCAAAAACAAGAATAATCCAAAACTCGTTATTCTAAGACCACAGAAATCTCCTCATACTTAAAAGAGGACTACGACCCAAAAGTCTGTGCCTTTCCAGCGCACGAGCACAAAACAGGCTCCGTTTCAGCAAAAATCTCATTAATGTGACGATATTCACAAAACCGCCTCACCAAAAACTCTAAAACTCGTAGCCGACACTAGAGTTCCTTAGGAAATTGTACAGTAAAATCTTGGGTCTTACATTACTACCCTCCAAAAAGAAGTTTCGTCCTCGAAACTAAAGGTAAGAGTAACAACTCAACTAATTATTACCATCACCAACACAACAAAATCCCTTCGGAGTAGGTGCAGCCACACAGATGCTAACACCGGGTGAAGTCACACAGATACTCTCACCAACACACTGGCACAACCGTGCACCAACCGCAACTCTCAACGAGTTCACCACTCAAAATTAACCTCACAACAGCGGTTCACAACCTCGAGTTCCTCAAATGTCCAAGGGTTCACACAAAAATTTTCCAAAATCACCTCTTTCGCCTCCGCGGCATAGCCCACTCCATTAGTTTCACACGAAGTTGTGAGTGGCTACCCTCCAAAAAGAAACACTGAAGTTCTTTGTGCATCACCAAAGCCGGCCAAACTAGTCATTTCCAGTCAACACGACTCCGTCTATTATCAACAAGGGATTAAGGATGATCAGTTCCTCAATTTGTCAATAAATAGGCGACAATCATGATGGTGGTCTAGACCATCTTTACCCAACTTAAGTGATACTTCATTCCACTTGTGCTCAAGGTCCTCCGAGGCACAATGGTCCCACACGTTTCCCTCAATCTCTTACGAATACACGTCGAAATCGCAAGACACAACACTCAAAACACGTCGCTCAAGCTCTCATGATTCCACTCATGAAACCTCCGTTGAACATCATTCAACAGTAATACAACGCCACCACGGCAGGTACCACCAAAACCATTACATTCCGAACAAGTTATCTCTTCTTAGGAAGAACTTCACACCTCACCAACATCCATGAGTCCGCAACTCAATGAATACGCCGAAACCGCATGCTCACCCACGAGTCTCATTCCAAACACGACTTACATAAAACAATCCCAACCTCCAGTTGGTGATTACACTCCTCATAGTCTTGACACTTGCCAAACTATACCATCTACTTCTATTGGACTCCTTTTATCCAAATCCCCAATTCCCCAGAATCGGCTTCTTATGCATTCATATTACTTCCAAACGACACTTAGATAGATCTCGCGTGCCTTAAACAAAACGCTTAACCTCGTCGACTACCATCGTCGGCGCACATCCTCTTCACCTCGTAATTCCATTAATTCTGAACTCTCTCTTGAGTTCCTTTCCTCTTGCAATTAAATCCTCTTTTACTCAAAAGAGTTGGTCACTCTGACCATTCTTAATTGCTTCGACATCACCACTCTCGTCGAGGTACCTACCTTCAAAATAACTCTTAGGGTATTCCTCACATTACTATTGCCAAACCATCCTTGTTGACAACATCCGAATCCCTAATACTTACTCAATACCGATTTCCATCAGCTTGCCATTAGACAATTTCTTATCCTTCTTATTCCCACATACAACACACGCACCGTCATGACATCCATTCAGGTAGTGCTTTTGAATCCGTACTATACCCGCACAACCATGATTTCCCAACTAGGTGTGAGGCAATTCTTTCCGCAAGTCCTCCATTAACATAAGCCACATCATCATGTGCTTTTCTCTTACTCATTCTCAGCGACTCTTACCAAACGACTAACATTCCTTCGCGGCTAACTCGTCGATCTACTAGATCCCACACGCTTACCTCAACCCTTAAGGTATCCACTAATCGCATACTCGTTATCAACGACACTAGGTCCACTGACCCTTGACGAGTGACACGTAAACCCAACTTACCACTAACAGCGCAACATGCTATAGCTACTACTAAGTCCTTTACATAGTAGAACATTCAAAACAGAATAAAAGCCACGACCAACAAACAAAACCCAAACAAACAGCACACATCCAAATATGCAAGAGTGGGTTGCCCCCAAACAATAAGCAATGCAGTAAAGTGTTACCTGCAACTAGTAATCCTTATGCATGGCATCTCCGGTCTGACCGCTCACTCCAGTGCCCATAAGGTAAGCACCTCCTCTGGCAACAGGTCGAGTCTCTCGTGTCACATCCACCGACGGCCCGGCCTTTGGGGCTTTACAATCTCTAGCAAAATGACCCGGCCTCTGACAGTTGTAACAAACCGTTTCTGGGCTCTGACAATCATTCGCAAAATGGCCTTCTTGACCACATCTCCGGCAAGTCAACTTTGCTCCACTCTGATTTCCCCGAGTTCCTGTGTTCACAGATCGGGTTGGTTCTTGATTATCATGGGGACGGCTATAAGGCTTATTCCCCTGCCTCCTCTGATTCTGACTCGAACTCTGAGTCTGACCACTTGAATTACCAGGTCCTCCTGCGCTAAAACCACCTTGGCGGTTCGCCCGCTTGTTTCTCATATCTTCCACCTCTTGGCACTTCTCTACCAAGACTTGAAACTGACGAATGCCCAACGGCACCACTGCATCTTGCAGTTCATACCTCAAACCATTCTGGAATCGACGACACATATAAGTCTCATCTATCCCGTCTCTAAAGAAACGGAAGTAACGGGATAGTGACTCAAACTTTTTGGCATAGGCTTCCACTTTGATGCCCCCCTGCCGCAGCTGCAGGAACTCCTCTCCGTACCTCTCCCTCGCAGTCTCGGGAAAGTACTTAGCTAAGAACCTCCTCTTGAAGTTCTCCCAATTTACCTCCTCATCAGCATTTCCCATAATGAGCCTGGTGTTTCCCCACCAATATTCAGAACTACCCTGCAACTGATAGGTAGCTAACACCACCTTTTCTCCTTCCGGGCAATGGATTGCCCCAAAGATCCTCTCCATCGACTGGAGCCACAAATCCGCGGCATCAGGACCTCCCTCCCCACTAAACTTAGGAGGAGCCTGATGGTTGAAACTGGTGAGAAGTCTAGATCCAGCAGCAATGATCTCCCTCTCACGCTTCTCTACATCCCTCTGCGCCTTCGCATGGGTCTGGGCAGTCACAGCCGCTGCCATTGTATGCATGGCATAAGCCATCTGATTCACATCAACCTCTGGTATTACAGGAACTGAATTCGTCCTTCTTGGCGGCATTCTATTTCTGCACAATACCAATTCTGATTAGATTCCTTATCCAAACATTTCTGAGTCTCAACAGGAAATCTCATTCCACGGATTATCAACCCATAACCCGACACAGAACAACCACTAGAACTAACTCAACACTAGTTACGTTCTAACCGACTCTGAACTAACGACTCAAGTATACACTTTCCCTTTGAAGATTTAAAGCCGTGCTCTGATACCACAATGTAACACCCCGTTTTTCAAAGAGTAAAAAGGGGCATTATTTTTTTCTTTTCTTTTTCAACTAACACTCAGAGTGCGCATAAAACAGTTTACGTGAGCCGACATTAAATAACAAAAGATCCATACAACATATGGCGCTTGTAACCAAGCAAAGTGAATTCCTGAATAATTACAATCCATGAGTAAATAGGTACATCAAGTACTACAACCAAACAAACCAAGTCAGAAACCTAGGCATAAACAAAAGGCACGGTGTACAAACCACACCGGCGCATAGTCC
This sequence comes from Trifolium repens, assembly GCA_030408175.1. Lineage (NCBI taxonomy): Eukaryota > Viridiplantae > Streptophyta > Magnoliopsida > Fabales > Fabaceae > Trifolium > Trifolium repens. The sequence goes on along the minus strand of CP125845.1, from coordinate 28,989,702 downwards.
AACTAAAACTAAGCTCCGCTCGACCACTCCGCCTACACGGCCTACCGCATCTGACCCAAAACCCTAACCTGGGTGGGATGAGCCCGCAAATGAAAGAAAGGGTCATCACAAAATACAAGTATATATATATATAACCAGTGCGAGAGATTATACACATAACACGCATACAAAAATACCAACAGAGAAAACTTGTAAACACAGCCATTCCCACCAACGGGTTCATATAAACCAACACACACATGCATGGATTCCGGAATCGTAGGTCAAACCCCTACTAACAAACCAACAAAACCCGTAGCTCTCCCGATCACTACAAACCAATAGAGTGGGCTCTCCCGATCACCACACACCTATTATAAGTATCAATAAAATCCCGTAGCTCTCCCGATCACTACTAAGATTAGAGTGGGCTCTCCCGATCACCGCACCCCGTAGCTCTCCCGATCACTACGTATTGAACTCAACCAAAACACCTCGTAGCTCTCCCGATCACTACGAATAAAAAGGTGGGCTCTCCCGATCACCACACCCCGTACACGCATTATCAAATACCTGAGCATACGCTTCCCCATGTACGCTAATACCACAGATACATACCTCTCTAGCGTATGTATACCGAACACCTGTTCATACATATATTCACCCGACATATGTAAACACATCACAACAAACGTACATACATCTCTAATCGTATGTATACACACCACATGCTCATACATATACTCTAATCATATGTAACCAACGCATGTAAGGAAAACACTTTCTCATCAACGAGAATACATAATACAACAAGCCAACACATAACAACGTACTTCACCGAAATAACCGAACATGTTACCACTCAGTGAAAAGACAGAAATAAATGCACTACAGCAAATTTCCAGGCATATTGTAACCGGTTTAAAAGACGGAAATAAAGTGATGCCCTTACCTCGGCAAGCTCCCGTCAACAACACACGCTCAAACAACACAACGCGCTTCCTTTAGAAAGTGATTCTCTACAACTTTCCCTCAAAGCTCCAAAGCTTGAAATGGAGTGAAATGGTGAAGAAATGAAATTTGTGAAGGTTAAGGTTGAGTAATGGAGTTCCACGTACAAGAGAGAAAGAATGGAGTGAAATTTATGATTTTCTTAAGTCCACAAGTCATAAACCTCCTTACTATTTAAAAAACTCTTGATAGCCAATCCACCATTGGATCAAAAACACAATGCCAAGCTTAAACCCTAGCCATTGGATCAAACCAAAACAAACCCACTTGAGATAACACTCAAAACCTCGTAGAAACGCTCACACGTTCAGTTCTCGCGCGACGCGACGAACGTAAAACACAAAAACATAAAACTTACGGAAAGAACGTCTAACGTTTTTCCATTCCAAAAAAATTATCGCCGAATCTTTTTCCGCGACTGTAATTTTCTTCCATACCTCAGAAAATTAATCTCAGAATATATCCTTACTCGCGCAGATATATATAACTCACATCCGAAACCTCACTTAAAACCGACGCAGTAAGATTTTCCATCCGCGGGCAAAATCCTACTCGTTTTTCCAAAAACAAGAATAATCCAAAACTCGTTATTCTAAGACCACAGAAATCTCCTCATACTTAAAAGAGGACTACGACCCAAAAGTCTGTGCCTTTCCAGCGCACGAGCACAAAACAGGCTCCGTTTCAGCAAAAATCTCATTAATGTGACGATATTCACAAAACCGCCTCACCAAAAACTCTAAAACTCGTAGCCGACACTAGAGTTCCTTAGGAAATTGTACAGTAAAATCTTGGGTCTTACATTTCTCAACTTCACAAATTTTCCATTCTTCACCATTTGTGTCCATTTCAAGCTTGGGAGCTTTGTGGAATAGTTGTAGAGAATCACTTGCTTAAGGTAACCACCCTTTTCCTTTTCATTTTGGTTGGTTAAAACTCTTGGAGTTATGAGTTTTAGATTATGTTCATGAGATGAAAATGTTAGGAATTGATTCTTGTTTCATGAAAGTTGTTCATGAGGGTGTAGTAAGCATGCTAGGCTTTGTTGTTTTTGTTTTCCATGAGTTGGTGAGAAACCTCATGAGAAAAGTTAGGGTTTTGGTTGGTTTATGTATTGATCAATAACATGTGGTTAAGTTGTAAGGTTTTGAAAAGAAAAGTTGTCTTTGAACCTTTGGGCAAAAGGGAAATGCGTTGTATGGTTTTGTTTTAGAAAATCCGATGAAAAATATTTTGGAGTTTATGAAAATATTTACTAAGTGTTTTGTGTGGTATTTTGGGGTCCAAGTGGTTTAAAACTCTTGTGACATGTGGTGTTGTTTTTCGCCTAGAAAACATGTTTGAAAATGATTTCAAGTCGGTTAAGGCCCGTAATAAAACTTGTGCTTGGGTTTGGTTTTGATTTTGGAAATGAAAATCAAATAACTTGCACTCGAAGCAACCAACATGCTTTCGGAGATGTGTTGCTTGCTTATGAAAATGGTTTGCTTTTGTGCCTTGAAAAGATGTTGGGAACTAATAGAATCAAACTAGGTTTGGTTGGGGAAAAAGGTGGTGTGAGTTGCTGTCTTTTGCTGTCATGACAGGTGCAACTCGCCGGGCGAGTGTTTACTCGCCAGGGCGAGTGTCACAGGTCATGACAACACGCCAGGGCGAGCTCCAGAGCGAGCTAGACCTGTCCTCACTGCCTTCACTCGCCACCAACTCGCCAGGGCGAGCTCTGGGAGTTGAAATTTTGGATTCTGATCTCTAAACTTGGTTTTTAACTTTCTAATCCCTTTTTATTAATTTATGGAAGTGGCGGGGATCGGAAACGAGTTTTTCGGGTACTCGGAAAGTGCGTAACTTGTAACGCAAGAAAACGGCCATTTTGCATTTCAAATTATTTAAGACTTTTGACAATTGTTTTGGGTCCTAAAAATAGTACAAATAACTCATGGTGATTGATCAATACGATAGATTTTGGTATGGTATCCGAAAGAGTGAATTTTCCTTAGAAACCTTTAGAGTTTTTGGGGTTTTGATGTAGTTTCATTACATTGGGTTTGGAAACGATGTATTGATTGTCCGTTGCTTGTTTTAGGGAGCACGTAGCGTTGTGTGAACGTTGCTTGTTGTGAGTGCTTGCCGAGGTAAGGGCTCCACTTTATTTCCGTCTTTTCAAACGGTTTTGTAAACATGCTTTAGATTTTGCTGTGTTGCAATTGGTGGTGTGCTTGGCATGTATTTTGTGATGTATTCTCGATATGAGATCGTGGTAAATACATGATTCGTTGTCTTACATATGTTTGGTGAAATATGTGTATGAACAAGTGATTAAATACATATGATTAGATGTATATGTATGTGTTGTTGTGGTGTGATTACATGTGCGTGTACGATATGTATGTGTTGCATTAGCATATAAGGGGAATCGTATGCTCATGCATTCATGGTACGTGGTTATCGGGAATGGATCACGGGGTGCGATTATCGGGAATGGATCCACCTTACTCCTACGGGAATTATTGAGTCCAATAAGCGGTTATCGGGAATGGACTGCGGGGTGCGATTATCGGGAATGGATCCATCCTAACCCTTTGTGGTTTTATTGATTATGATTACTGACTTCCGGAATTCATATGCATGTGGTAATGGGGAATCTACCACACTCATTGTAGAAGTCTGCATTAGGCTCGGTGTGCATTATATTTTAAGCCCGTTGGTGGGAATTGCTTTTGCGTTAAAGAGCTTTCTCTTGTGTATGTGGAAACTTGTTATGTGTACATCTTTCGCACTGGTTATATATATATATATACTTTTATTTTGTGGTGACCCTTTCTTTCATTTGCGGGCTCATCCCACCCAGATGATGGGTTAGGTCGTGGTGACGACGGTGGCTGTTCCAGGCCCCAGTGAGTGGTTGGAGCTTTAGCTTAGTTAGACTATGCGCCGGTGTGGGTTGTGCACCGTGCTTTTTGGTTTTAGGCATAGGTTTCTAACTTGTTGGTTGTAAGTATTTGAATACTTAGACTTGGATTGTAATTATTCAGGAATACACTTTGCTTGTCGAAGCACCTTATGGTAATGAGTTCTTTTGTATATTTGAATGCCGGCTCATTTAAAATCTTTTATGCGTAACTCTGATTGTGTACAAAAAAAAATATATATAGTGCCTTTTCTGGCCTTTGAAAAACGGGTTGTTACACAGTGTGTACGAAATATTGAACTATTTGAAGAATAATATTTTTTTGATCAATGAAATTTTAGATGTAACAACAAAGTTTCCATGTAACCCGTTAAAACCGACCCGCTATACCTGTCACCCGTATGACCCAAACCCGAACAAACCGAAGATATAGACGGTCGGAATTGGGTCCAAATTAAGAGGCCGCGATTTTTATCGGTTTTACGATTTTCGGCCCGAATCCGACCGAACCCGATCGATGCTCACCCCAACAATTTTGCAGAGCCCCATGCCTTGAACCTTGTGGAAGTGACATGCAACAACTTTATTTATTTAATTATCATTATTTTATAATAAACATTGACCCGACCCGGGTACAAAAATATAAGTATCATCCAACTGGGTATTTGAAAATCCAGTACAACATTAATGACAAGAAGGAGTAATATAGTGTGGTCAAGTTTACAAATATAAAAGCTGTTACAACCAATCCTAACCATAGATATTTCTCAATTTTGGACTGTAGCTAAAAAAGGGTGTTTGTGCATTTTGCACAAATTAATGTGCTTGTGCCGGTTAGAAGCCACCTAATTTATATGAAGATAGAAAAATGTTGAATGTCCCGAAGGAAATCAGCCCGATAACATCACGTAGCAATTTCATTGGCTATATAACATCAATCTACTGTGTTTTCCGCTAAAGTCAAAGAATCAGTTAGTTGGCTTTAAAGCAAAAGGTGCTTCGTGATGTTTTCGCGATAAAAAATTCGCTGGATATAGCACTGTTGTTGAAGATATAATGAAAACCCGATAAATGAATATTTGTAATGTCACGTTGAATTTAATTCAGTTGATAAGAACATTACATTTTATATATAATGAAAAGTGAGATTCAAACATGAACTAACTCTTAAATATTTGTAATAATACTAGTATCATGACCCGTGCGTTCGCCCGGGCTCTTATAATTAATATTAAAAATACTTTGGCTTTTGTTTATTTTAAAAATTATAAAATATCTATTATTTTAAAAACTTAGTTACTAAAAATTATAAAATATTTATTCAAATGATTGTTTTGTAGTATTTGAAAGGAATGACATAGGGTCTGATTGTTTTGGATTTATTTTTAAAAAAATATCTATTATTTTTTTAAAAAAAATCAATTTTATAATTTTGATAGTGTTTGTTATAGATTTTTTTAATCCAAAAGGAAAAGATATTTCTAATAGTTTATCAAAAATCTATTTTTTAAAAAAACTTTAGAAAAGAAAGTGTATTTTTGCACCTCATTTTCCTATTATACCGTTTTTTTGGAATATATTATACCTAATTTTAATCTACCAAATAAATCCTATTTTTTTGTGCCCTACCATCTTACGGCCTTCTCCCATGTGTAACATATTTGTTAAATTTGTTATTAGCGATAACTTGTTTCGTCGCATTGGTTTGAATTATAATAACCGACTAAAAAAATATGTTTTTATAGGTAAAAATTGATATAACATTTGGCCATCTTCCATTGAATTATTTTTGTACAATTGTAAAAAATTTAGGTAATAAAATCTGAATTAAGACACCAAAATGGGTCTTCAATCTTAGAATAAAATCTGAAAATAAAAATATTTCTTATAAAACAAAATCTTTTAAAAAAAATGGCATTCATCTCTCAGCTATTTTCAACCTATGAAGCAGGTACTGTAACGCCCCAAAATTTATAAACTAGTATATTCTTATATTATTAATTTAAGTATTTTTATAAAATGAATTTGATTATATATTTAATTATATTTTTCATAATATTTTGAGAAAATAATATTATCAATATGTATAGAATACTATGATTAGTTAAGTGTCTAAAGTGTGTGAGAATGTGTAAATAATTATTTTCATAAAAATAAACTTTAGATATAGAAATATATATCTAATCTATTAAAGTAACGTAAGCTATGGCTATATTTTAAAAATTTAATTTTAACAAATTTTGATTAACTTTTGTGTGTTCTTTGGTAGTATTTTTTTACTTTGTATAGACAGATAACTAATTTATTATTTTTAAAAGTAGATATAAGAAAAGTAATTTTAGAAATCAATTATGAAATATTTTAGTAGATTGTAGTAAAAATTTTGGCTTAAAATTCTACCGGATTTCGGACAGTGATTTATTCGACAGTATAAATTTTGTCATAGAAAAAGAAAAGAAAAATATTTTTAAAATCACAAAAATATGTAGGTGAAGATAGTATCACTAATTTTATCATTTATGTTATAAAAAATTTAAATAAAATTTAAATGAAGATTAATAGATAAGAAGGCACTCTTGAGATAAGAATTGCTGAGGTGCATGAATCAATGTGGCTTAATTCCTTTCACACATGAAGTAAAAAACGTGGCCTTATTTTCTTTCACATAGGAAAGTAAAAACGTGGAATGACCTTTCACCATGTAGCATAGAGGTAAAATGCTATAAATAGGACATTAACATTCACTACTTACACACAACTATCACTCGCATGGAACTAGGAATTAAAAAGGTACCGATAGTGATCAATCTCTTCTTTCTTTTCATTCTTCTTATATACTTGTATTTTTATTTAGTTTCTTTTTAAAGTTTAGAAGTTAAACCAATGTTTTCTTTTCTTCTTCGTCAATATTTGTTAGTTAGTAACAAATCATTTTCTCTAATTCTGTTCATGATCATGTACCTCTAGAAAGATGAAATGTCATTTCTCTTGTTTTACTTTTATTCAAGTCTAGTGATTAGGAATAGTTGTGTCAAGAGTTGATTTCTAAAAGAAAACACAGCTTTAATTGCTCTTGATTTTAAAGGGATAATCATGTTTAAACTTAGTTTTGAACCTTTTGTTTTCTATAAACTTCACAAAGTCTAACCAAAATTGATTCAAGCTTTGACTTTACATATTTAAGTTTACTTTATAAACAAATTTTCAGTCCTTTGAACTCTTGTCCATAACTACCTGAATTAAAATGGTATCAAACGTGTACTTACAGGATTAATACATTAGCAAAATTTATCTCAATCTTCCTTTACAATAATAAATTAGCAAAACTTAAACTGAAACTTCCTGTAGGGATATTTTATATTAGTTATGAGTAGTGAATGATTTTGTTTAATGGTGGATTAAGATATAATTATTGTGATGAGTTATTAGGTGATGTTGGAGTCCAACGAAGTTATTTGTTAAGAGATTTTGGAAAGCTTTGAGATAAAGGGAATTGCTAATAATAAGTTTCGATGAGCACAAGAAATGTGTTACTTGTATATATCTATTATTAGTTATATTTAGGGGAGTTGTGTACTTAGTGTTAGTAATTTTAAATTTGTTAAGGTATATACAAAATGATGAGTGATTGATTTAGTTTGATGATATGTGTGACTACATCTTCAATAAATGATTTGAAAATGTTTTTAATTGATTTGGCAATTGAAAATGTTACTATCAATATTTTATGAAGAAAAACAAATAAAGTATCTATATCTTTAATTTGTTTATTGATAATGATATCTATGTGTTTGAGTGTTTATGGTGAGAGTTTGAGGTGGTTTCTCATAAGTTGCATTATGAGTTTTGAGGATTAAAATGTCAAGCTGGATGTTGAAAAAGATAATTTAAGTTGAGGAATTATATAATTAATCACCTTGGGTTGGTGAGGAGCAAAACAGGATGTTTCTTACAGTACTATAATGTATGTAAGACTGAGGATAGATTCAGCTGGGTCGCCTACAGACCTCCTGGGGATCACCTACATTTTGAACTCCTACCAATAGTCAGTGATAGCAACTCTGACTGGAGGAAATCATAAAACCCGACGTGGTGAAACCTGACTGTGCAGGACTATTTATAATAAGGTGCAGCGCTCGGGCCAGAATGGTTGAGACATATTTGATATATGTTCATTGCAAACGACCATGATATGGCAGTTGAAACGGCCTTACGCTCATAATAGAGTCTCCATGGAGTAGGTTAAAGAAAGATATTACTAACTAAGTTAGAGGACTAACTTTGAGTGAAGAGTTTGGTTTGAATATTATATTTATTATAAATGACTAAATTTTGAAGATTGATATATTTGGTAATTGATATATTTGATAAAGTTTATTATCTTTGTTTTTGACTAATTGTTGATTTGTGACGTTGATATAATGTTTTGTGTAATTGATATCTTTGTGATTAATTGATTATATGTGACTATTTGATTACTTGATTCTATTTGATTTGAAATACAAGATTAGGTTCTCAGGTATGTATATATACTAGTTAAATAAAAATGCATGTACTTGTATAATATTATGTGTAGCCTTGTGACATCATCACGATGGTAATTTGTGTACGAGTAATTCACCCCTTACAACAGTTAGTACAGGATACCATGATCTCAAGTTAAAGTTCATTGGAAAGAGGAAAACGGCATTGTGAGAGACATTAATACCAAGGTCGTTAGAGTTGATTAGAGATCTAGTTTTATTTTTGGAGTCCGAAGAGAAAGATCTCTTTGAGATTAAGGTATTGATGGTGTCATTAGAGTACTCTCTCGATGACATCTTTAGTGTTTGACCAGCTCGTGATCAATTGTGGGTTAGAGTCTTTTGTAGATATTATCTTTTGATTATTTCCAATTGGAAGATTGTAAGATACTTATGTGCAATAAAAATATATATTTTATGTTTGCAAATGTTTTAGTTATAAGTGATGCATATTATTCATGGGCTTACTTTAAATTTATATTTTTATAAAGAGAATTTTGAAAAGTTTTTATAGACAAAAATATAGTATATTATTTCTCACTTGTAATTTTCCTTTCACAAAAATAAATAGACATAATTGCAATTGCTTGTATTTAAGCATTAAAATTTTGGGTAGAGAACTGTGACACTCTTCTTTTCAGTCTCTGAAAAGGGGGTTTTATAGGTACACTTCTTGGAGTAGATGTGTTCGTATCCGACACATGTCCGTATCGGTGTCCGACATCAACACTTATGATTACACTAAATTATGTTATTTTCCCAAATTATTATCAGTGTCGCCGTGTCAGTGTCCGTGTCATGCAGTGTCCGGTGTCCGTGCTTCTTAGTTTTCAACATCCCATTTGTTAATTAAAAACAAAAAACTCAATTAGTTTTGATAAATTGAAGTTTGAAAAAAATTTAATCATACGGATTCCACTCTCCTGAGTCCTGATCTCATCTCACAATTTTTTTTTATTCTCACACTAATTGAATTAAAAAAAAAAAAAAACTTAATTGAATGATGGTTTAAAGTCCATAGGTTTTATTGAAATTTGCTTTGAAATCTGTATGCCTAATTTTTGTACCACTCTCCGTCTCTATCTCTTCTCACTTGATAATTTGTTTTCTCTCTCTCTTATTCACTAAACAAACGAACAGACTCTTCATCCCCACACAAACCCTAGCCGCCTCCACCTTCTATGGCTGCGCCCTACCACCTTATGGCCACACCGACACTACCAATATCTTTTTCTCAACATGTACTTTCTTTCTATTGGTTTAGTTTTTTGAAACCATGAAGTTTACGCTGGATCTCCGCCGCAAAAACACCATATCCGACCAGTTTCAAGCTCATTCATGGAGTGCTAGCACTATCTGTGACCTTCATCATGTAAGCTCCTGTTTGATACTATTTATTTTGCAAGCTACTAACTAAACTGATCAACTTCTTCTTCACTTATGTCATACCTGTGGCAACAACAATAAATCTGAATCTGTATCTGTATCTGAACCTTTACTTGTTTCACAGTTTTTTTTTTCTTTAAAAGATTCAGATCAATTATTTCATGAATAGTTTTGAAAGTTATTTTGAAGTATTTGTATATTTTACAATATTTTTTTTTTGTTCAAAATTGATTTTTTTTCCTTGTGTATTATCTTAAATAGGTGGAGAAAATTACCCTTAAGTTTTTTTTTTCCGCCCTCTATATGTTATTGTTTAGTTGTTTGGATATCTTGTGTCGTGATGTGATAGTGCTCCCTCAGTTTCTGTTGTGAGCTTTTTTTTTTTGAGTTTATCTAAATAAACTTTGCTGGTTGTTTGGATCTGTTCATTTTATTTCTCATACTTTTACCTTTTTTTTAATATTTTTGCATCTATTCTTTATAGACACTAAAACGTGTTTTTGAAATTTTATTTATGGATTATTTTATTTCTTATTTCTACGAATAAGCTTCTAAAAGATATCTTGGGTTTTCAGGTGCATGATGATCCCCTAAATCCACCAGTAGATGGTCCAACACAATGGGTGAGTTGTTGCTTATCATAGTTGTTATGATTTATAAACATCATTTACTTTACATGTGTTTATTGTTGTGTATACAAAATTGGCATATTTGAAAGCCTTTACTTGAAGAGCTTATTTGCTATTTCTCTCAGTTGTTGCTAGAAATTTATGATTCTAGGTTTTGCATAATGCATTGATTATAAATAGAAAAACCAATTTTTTTAAATGTATTGTCATTAAAGATATTAACGAACATCACCTATAAATGTAGAGAATTAAAAATTGGTTTTGCTTATCTAGTTTGAATACTAATATTCTATCATTATCTGAATTCAAAAATGCCATTTTTGGTGAAATTGATTGGACTGTTGTTTTAGTTTTGAAGATTGGATTCTGTTTTAAGTCTCAATATCAAAAACTATAATTTTTATTTGGTGTTCAACAACTTTTTTATTGTATAAATATAAAACTAATCATCGTGAACTCTTGAAGCATATATTGAAGATTATTATAGTATTGGTTAAACTAATTTTAGCTATATTCTAATTATTGTATTATTTTGGTTGTTCTTCACAGTTGTGTCTATTTCCTCTAGTCCTCTTTGTATGTTTGGACACCTATGTTGTGGAGACAGAAAATGCAAAGAAATTGGATCGACACATTAAGTTTTAGTTTAGTTATTGTATTGTTTTGGTTGTTCTTCACATGAATTGTGATAAGTATTAGTTCAATTATTGAACCATCATTATATTTTCATGATTTTTAAATGTCATTTCTTCATTGGATATTAATGATTTAACTTAAGAACACAAGTTCTGAACTAAGATAAAAAGATTGGGAATGTTGGTGGTGACAAAAACAACATTCACATCTATAACTTTTAAATGTGGTTACATTTATGACTCCAATCACTGTTCTAATCATTTGCTAACCCCCATTTTCATTGTTGCAGGAGAAAAGAAAGTGGTTTAAGAATATGGTGAGTTTTTATGCCTTGATCAACAGTTTGGGTTTATTTACAAATAGTTTTTTTTTTTTTTGTTATTTGGATAATAGAGAAAGTAGTTTGTTGTTGCACCTAAAATAATATGTATATTGTATCTGGAAAGGAGGTTCTTTGATTTTTTCGTTTGGAACTTCCACATTTTGCAATTTTCTTCGTGTAGCATCTAAAGAAATGAAGAGTTTTTCTTAGCCATTTGGTTTCATTCATTTTCTCATCACACATGTTGTTGATATCTTCTTTACCTATAATTACTATCGTTATTAGAAAGCACTCAATTTCCAGTGTTGAGTGTGGTTGCAAAATGACTTTGTATGAGCTCTTAAACTGAAATATCATGTCTACCACACAAACATGTTCCAATTGTGAAAATAAAAATAAGTAATAGTTAGTTAAGCTTAATAAGTGACCATTGAATTAACAGATCTTATTTAAGCAATGGACATGATAATACTGCCTCTTGTTGAAACTGTCTATCTTTTGTGTGTACTCTTACATAATAAAAACTATACAAAATCTTACTAAAATTATAATGTTAGTCATTTAATGGTGTATTACTAAAAACACTATTCATGTAAGAATTGAATGGTGCAAAGATTTTGTGTGAATGAGTCAGGTAACATTGCTTCATAATGGTAAAGAGTCGGGTAACATTGTTTAGGATTCTTAATTAACCTTTTTGTCTTCTATTGGTGGTATAGGCTTCATTAGTATGAGTATGTTTTTCTCAAATCCAGTTGCTCCTTCTTCCTTGCATATGGTTGCTCTCACATTTGCATTCAAGGTAAACATCTTTTACTCCAACTTTGAAATTTCAATAAAGGTCATCTATACCAAACAGATCTCTAAACTAATTGTTAGTAAAATGCTCCATGATTTTTTTGTTGTGACTACAGAAAAGTAATATGTAATTATATTTTTTGTAGAAAACAACAAACTAATCTTGATAGATTTATTTACCTTTGAAACACAAGCTAGATCATTGAAAGAAGTTAATATCACCTATAATAAAACAGAGAACAAAGTTAATCACAAAACATAAGCCTCAAACATAGTAACACATAATAAATTGCACAAAGAAATAGTCCATGGCTTTGCTTTGTTCATATATTCATGCTTCACTAAAAGATTGGTTTTAGATGGGATCTAATCAATTGGATATACTTACCTTTAAAAGACCGAAGCAAGATCCTTGAAAGAAGTGAGTCTACCCTATAAATAAAACCAAACATATTGACACAATATAAGTGTCAAACAAAATAACTAATAAATTGCATAGAGAAATAGTTCAAGGCCTCAATCTTTGTTCATATATTCATGCTTCACTATAAGATTGATTGAGGATATAATCTAACCATATGAGTTTTCTATTTTCAGGCTCAGGCTCAGGAAATCAAAAAAAAAATAAGACAGTGACAAAAAGGAAATGAGGATTGGTTGCCCATTGTTGAAGAAAAAAGAATGGTGAAAAATGAAAGAAAGGGATAATATTTTTTGTTTAGATGCATATGTTGTCTGTTTTGTTTTGTAAAAACCTTGGGTAATCCTTGTGATATTTATAGATAAAGAATTTCTAGTTTTGTTTTGTACCTCCCCTACATAATACCTTTCTTGTTTTGAAATTCAAAAACAAATGCATCTTGTTTAGGAGGGAAAATCTCCACACCATATATACCTCCACCAGTAGAAGAGAAGAAGCATATAAATTCACCTGTGTAACACCTATCCCAAATAGATTAAAAACACTTTACAAATATACCTTCTGACATGTAACAGGGATGTTTTGGAGTGTAAAATTGAACAACCAAAAAATTTGAAAGTGTGGCGTGGATAAACAATTTGGGGCTTAAAAGAGCACGCTTAAAGACAAAAATTTCAAAAAACTGATGCCTTTATGTCATTCCACTGACATGCCTTTTAGCCGATAATGAATAGAATAAGACGAATTTAATAGAAGAAGCGTGGCTCAACGATTGTGGTGAATCTACAGTGGTAGATTTGTGAACTTTGTTGTCAAGATTATAGATTGATGAAATTAACCTAAAAAAACTCTAAAATATAATTTTTCATGACAGACCGAATATAATTTTATTATTATAAATAAATAAACTGCAAAATTGTATGAAAAAAAATATCTCCATTTGAGTATAGTATTAGTGATATAAACTCTTTTTGGACTAATCCACTTAATTAACAAAAAATCTTGAAATAAATAAAAGAAAAGTGGCATGGCATCATCTAAAACAAAACCTCGCCATCTCCCGCCATGGCCGCCACCAACACTCAACTTATCCTCTCATCACTCCAGCTTCGCCACCACCATTCTTTCTCTCTCCTCCCAACTCCAACTACTTTCCCATCCTCTCTCCTCCGTTATTCTTCTCTCTTTCACTCCTTCAATTTCCGCACCGCCATCTCCCTCAAACCAAACCTCTCCTTCTCTCGCCATCCCGACGACGACAACGACGAAGAAGAAGAAGACGAAGAGGAAGATGAAGATATCGCGGCTGATGAATACGAAGATGATGTTGTATCCGGTGAAGCTTCGGATGAAGATGAAGTGGTTGATGTCGATGATGAATTCGCTCGTTATGATGATGGATTCAAATGGCAGAGAGTTGAAAAGCTTTGTAATGAAGTTAAAGAGTTTGGTGTTGGAATTATTGATTATGATGAACTTGCTTCTGTTTATGATTTCCGAATCGATAAGTTTCAGGTTCGATGTTTTCTTTCTCTTCGTTTTCCTCTTTATTTCGAGAATTTCAGTATTCACTTTCCGATTTGAAATTTTTAAAGCATTTTCGGTTTTTAGGTTCGGTGTTTTCTTTTCATTTTACATGTTTATTTTGAGAATTTCAGTGTTGATTTTGATTTGTGTTTTGGATTTTTTGTTTTGGCAGCGGCAAGCGATTGAAGCTTTTCTGAGAGGTTCGTCCGTGGTGGTTTCTGCTCCGACGAGTAGTGGAAAGACATTGATTGCAGAGGCTGCAGCTGTTGCTACAGTGGCTAGGGGACGGCGGTTATTCTACACGACTCCTCTCAAAGCATTGTCTAATCAGAAGTTTCGCGAATTTCGGTATGTAATAAACAATTCTATGAACATTTTCAAAAATCTATATTCTGTTTATGTTTATTAGTTTTATTGAAAATGGAAACATACACTTGAGTGCTAGCTCAGAGTCAGTGGTAAGAGCTTAGCCTTGTAGGTGCCGAGTTTGAATCTCGTTAGAGACAGTTGGAAATATGGTCATTAGTTTCACTTGAATTAATAAAAATATATGGAAAGATGAGACATGAAAAATAAACGGTCCGTTAGAATCTGCAGTTGATTTATTTGTTTGTGGTTTTGCTTTTTTGTGTTAGTTGGAAGTTGAATTGTTGGTTGTATTTTGTGGATTATCAGGGAGACTTTTGGTGACAATAATGTTGGCCTTCTTACGGGTGATTCTGCTGTCAACAAGGATGCTCAGGTTTTGATTATGACCACGGAGATATTACGCAACATGTTGTATCAGAGGTGTGTTATGTCAAAAACTTGGATCTATTATCTAACACAAGATATTTTTGGTCTTCAAAGTAGTATTGCTATACTATACCTTGAGTTTTGAGACTTGGCTTTTTGTTATTCTGCTGTTAAAATGCGGGTTATCTGCTTATGGCTTTATGTTGTTTATGTTTTTCTTTCCGAAATAGCTCTGAATTGTTGAATCCACTGTAATGAAACTCCTATACTCCGAAATTACTAAAGTATTGACACTATACCCTATCTGACACTGATAGTGATATACGTACGATACTCCAAGATATATATCCAAGGAGTATTCTCCAATTCTTTTAATTTTTTATGGAAATTTTTGACAGATACATTTGGAGTATGGTGTCAATACTTTAGGATACAGCTCTGAAAATATATTTGAAGTTTTGTGCAATCTTGTTCTTCATCATGTTGTTCTTCATGATGTTGAGAGCATGTTCTTCATCATCTGGGAAAAAAATTTAGTAATATTTTGTTGGAAATTGGAATGTGTGTAGTCAACTCTTAAAAATTATAAAAAGTGCTTTTTTCAACATAAAATGTTCTCGTTTAAGTTCTTTAACTTTAGGGTACTTGTCACCATGACCCTTTCTTTATTCATCCTATGATAATATAGGAGAAGAGTGAAATGGTTGAGACATTATTGGAGATATACATGGTCCACTTGATGATTGAAAGACTTCTTGTGTACTAGACTTAGAAGCTATACTTTTTTGGAGGGTCAAGAATTATAAATTGGTCTAATGTTTTGACTTTTGTCTAATTTTGAAATTGCTTAGGGAAGAAAAATACATGCAACATGTTTGCAAGGAAGAGTATATTTTAATATGGATAATAGAAAAATAGGAAGAGTATATTATAAATAGAAATATTATGCATTTATGTAAAATTGTATATTTTTGTATAATTTCTGTTAACATATATAATAAGATGCATTGCATCTTTTGCATTTAAGTAATTGATGTATCCTTGTATTTCTGTTGTATTATATCCATGTGTATTAAGTATGTGGGTTCATAGTTCCAATGGATAAGAGGTCAAAAAGGTGGACTTGCCAGTTTAGATCAATTTTCATTTGACCTTGTTTTTCACTTTTTTGTAATTTGATTATGGCAACATCATCATTATTCTCACCCTGAAGTTTTATTTTTATCAAGTATATTATTAATTCCTATCTCTTCTATTTCTTTTCTTGATCATCATTTTGTCGCTACAATTTTCATGCAGTGTTGGTAATGTTTCTTCTGGAAGTGGACTTGTCAATGTTGATGTCATTGTTTTGGATGAAGTTCATTACCTTAGTGACATATCTCGCGGTACAGTTTGGGAAGAAGTTGTAAGCATGATTTAATGTCTTTCATGCTTTGCCGTCTTTATATGCGACTTAACTTGCTCGATTTTTCTTAATTTTTTATGCATATGTTTTCTATTGCTACAGGTTATTTATTGCCCAAAAAAAGTTCAACTTATTTGTCTCTCCGCAACCGTTGCAAATCCAGATGAGTTGGCTGGTTGGATTGGTCAGGTATTCATATTGTGCTGGTGATGTCTATTACAGTTGCAGAATTTGTTTAGTATCATCAAGCACTAATTCCTGGAACCATGAGTGTGGTGGCTTTGTAAATTCCTGTTCTAAGCCATGAAGTACTTTCACGACTCTAAGTGGAAACATCCAAAGACTTTAAGTCGTAGATAATTTATTTGAAATTTTACAGAACTTCATGCTGTTTTTAAGGAGCTTTACAAATTTTATCATCTTGATTTACTTATGGACAATTTGGGATTTGAAACATTCTATCAATTGTTCAAGTACATGATTCTGGGTTCTCAAATTTATGCAATGCTTGGTAGTCAGATTTTATTCTTCATAAAATTTTGCTGAATATAGTTGCAGAGAAAGAACTAGATTGCATTACTTTATTGAGTTAAATAAGTTTTTAGTCCCTAAAAATAAAAACGGGATGTTTTTGTCTTCCCATTACTTTATTGAGTTAAATAAGTTTTTAACCCTACTTTATTTTATGTAAAATTACCTTGATAATGAACTTCTCTAATGCTGGTTGTATTTTTATGTGACATAAGTTGACAAAACATATTGAAGTTATGTATTATTGTATCTTCATTAAATTGACTGATGGAATTGTGGCCGGAAACAAAATATAATTAGTGCATTAAATCTGTCTTCTTTCATTTTGTTTGGTTATCTTTCTAGGCTAAATTCTCTGTAACTTCTAAAAAATGTATTTGGGGTTTCAGATTCATAGTGAAACATTCAAGTAGTAAATTAAATACTGTCCTTTCATTTAATTTGGTTGCCTATCTAGGCTAAATTCTTTTTGTTAACTCTACAAAATGTTTTTGGCTTTCAGATTCATGGTGGAACAGAATTGGTAACATCATCGAAACGCCCAGTTCCTCTGAATTGGCATTTGTCTTTGAAGAACTCCCTATTACCACTTCTTGATGAGAAGGGAACACAGATGAACAGGTGATATCTTGGATCCTGGCTGTATTTATTCAGTTTAGTTAATTGTTACATGTATTCTATATTAGTAGAAACCTTGTTTAATTGTGAAGAGTTATACTATTTGTTTTCACTTTGCACCCATTTTCATTTCATAAAAATTGAATATTCCTAATATTCACACTTGTTTGAAGGTGGCATTTGCAGTTCACTGATATATTTTCTTTCATTTATGTATGGATTTGGTAGGGTTTGTTATGGTTGTTTTGTTGAGTAGCACTAGCATGAAGTTTGATAGCATCTTTAATTGGCGGATTTTTTTTATGTAAGTTTCTTATATTGAATTTTTGGTCTGAAAATAGCTGGGTATGTGATAAAACTTGATATATATAACTCGTAGATCTAGAGAATTGAAGTTCATAGATTTTTCTGATTTTATAATATACAAAAAGTTGTTCAAATTGGATACTATTCTTTGTAATCCCAGTTCCCAGCATTTACACAGTAACATTAATAGTCAACAGACGGGGTGATGTTTACTATTGTTAGGACTCCCGGAAATTAAAAATGTTAAGAGGGCTCCGATTCCGATTAGTGTGGGTCTGGCTGCACTGAACTTCACGGAAATGTTTTGTAGCTGTCGTAGTGATGGGTGTGCAAATAATGTACTGATGGTTAGGGTGGCGGACGGAGACTACAGTAGCATCAACAATTTTGGCGGCGTAATTGTTGTCTGTAATGATGATATTGATTATGATTGTTATTTACTCATTTGCATTGATTAACATGAGAGTACTAATTATAATGATAACTGCAAGAAAATCAATGGAATAGTGAATAGTCAGTTGTAGTGAATTTATAAGTATCAAGTGTTTTTTTCCAAAAGAAAACATGTCATATTGCCATACATAGTAATATACTATTAATTTTTTTATTTAACAAATTTAAAGAACTAGATACCAAATGTTGTCATTATTTTATCTCTGAATCAAATCAAACTGGAAACTTAGTCTTCTTTATTCAATGCAGGAAATTGTCGCTCAATTATTTACAACTTCAAGCTGCAGAAGCTAAACCTTACAAGGACGATTGGCCTAGAAGAAGGAATTCCAGGAGACGTGGAACTCGCACAAGCTATGATGGCAATGATAGCATGTTGGAAGAACGTTCTCT
This sequence comes from Trifolium repens, assembly GCA_030408175.1. Lineage (NCBI taxonomy): Eukaryota > Viridiplantae > Streptophyta > Magnoliopsida > Fabales > Fabaceae > Trifolium > Trifolium repens. Next base: position 28,971,118 of record CP125845.1, on the reverse strand, counting down.
TTCAAAAAATGATATAAATGCAATTCGCCGATCACAAGTTGGGCCTCTGAATCAATTTTCTCATTTGTTTTTGTACTTTATCATGTTCATAGTAGCAATTGGTTTCATATCGCTTCACAATCTTTTGAAAATGGGATACCGTGGTGGCTTTTATATGTCCGATAATCACCATGGGTATTAAAATATGTAGTTTGGGTTTTTAGTAAAAGTAAGACTCTTGTGCCCTGTATTTTTTGTAATGAGTATACCTGATGATGAGTATAATATTTAATTTTTTCAGGTTCCTCAAATAATCGATACGTTATGGCACCTTCAGTCTAGGGATATGCTTCCAGCTGTTTGGTTTATTTTTAGCAGGAAAGGTTGCGATGCAGCTGTGCAATATGTTGAAGATTACAAACTTTTAGACGAGTGTGAAGCAAGTGAGGTTCAACTAGCCTTGAAGAAGTTCCGCATTCAGTATCCTGATGCTGTCCGAGAAACAGCTGTGAAAGGGCTTTTGCAAGGGGTTGCTGCGCATCATGCTGGATGTCTACCTTTGTGGAAGGCTTTCATAGAAGAATTGTTTCAAAGAGGACTTGTCAAGGTTGTTTTTGCTACTGAAACCCTGGCTGCTGGAATCAATATGCCTGCTAGAACAGCTGTTATTTCATCCCTCAGCAAAAGAAGTGATAGCGGGCGCACCCTATTGACCTCAAATGAACTACTTCAGATGGCTGGGCGTGCTGGACGTAGAGGCATTGATGAAAGTGGTCATGTGGTCCTTGTCCAAACTCCTAGTGAAGGTGCTGAAGAGTGCTGCAAGGTGCTTTTTTCTGGACTTGAGCCTCTGGTGTCACAGTTTACTGCTTCATATGGAATGGTTTTGAATCTTCTTGGTGGTGGGAAAGCCATTCGTAGGTCAAATACATCAGATGAAACGAAACCTTCCTCGGGGAAAACTTTGGATGAAGCTAGGAAGTTAATTGAGCAAAGTTTTGGAAATTATGTTAGTAGCAGTGTTATGCTGGCTGCTAAAGACGAACTTAAGAGAATTGAAAAAGAAATTCAGTTGTTGATGTCAGAAATCACTGATGAAGCCATAGATAGAAAAAGTAGGAAGGCTTTACCACAGCATCAATACAAGGAGATTTCAGAATTACAGGAAGATTTAAGGGCAGCAAGACGTGTTCGGACTGCACTGCGAAAACAGAGAGAAGCAGAGAGAATATCTGCCTTGAAACCTTTATTGGAAGAGTCCGAAAAAGAACATTTACCATTTTTGTGCTTGCAGTATAGTGATTCTGAAGGAGTTCAACATTCAATTCCTGCTGTGTTTTTGGGGAAGGTCAACTCCCTCGGCGCTTCAAAACTCAAAAACATGATCAGTTCTGTTGATTCTTTTGCATTAAATTCAGCATATGCTGATTCTGAATTGAATGAAGAACCTGTACCATCTTATCATGTAGCTCTTGGTTCCGATAACTCTTGGTATCTATTTACAGAAAAGTGGATCAAAACAGTATATGAGACAGGCCTTCCTGATGTTCCTTTAGCTCAAGGAGATACACAACCTCGAGAAATTATGAGTGGTCTCCTTGATAAGGAGGACATGAAGTGGGATAACCTTGCTCAGTCTGAACACGGTGGTTTATGGTTCACGGAAGGAGCTCTGGAGACATGGTCATGGAGCTTGAATGTTCCTGTTTTGAGCAGCTTCTCTGAAAATGATGAGGTGCTACTGAAATCTCAAGCATACAGAGATGCATCTGAACGATACAGGGAGCAAAGAAAAAAAGTTGCACGTTTGAAAAAAACTATAACTCGTACTGAAGGCTATAGAGAATATAATAAAATCCTAGACGCAGTCAAGTTCACCGAGGAGAAAATCAAGCGAATGAAGACTAGATCCAAACGTTTGACTAATCGGATAGAACAAATTGAACCCTCAGGTTGGAAGGAGTTTATGAACGTTAGCAATGTCATACGTGAGACCAGAGCTTTAGATATTAACACACAAGTCATATTTCCGTTAGGGGAAACTGCTTCAGCAATTCGTGGAGAAAATGAGCTATGGCTTGCAATGGTTCTTCGTAGTAAAATTTTACTAGAATTAAAACCTGCACAACTTGCTGCGGTGTGTGCAGGTTTGGTATCTGAGGGTATAAAAGTCAGACCATGGAAGAACAACAATTACATTTATGAGCCTTCTTCAACTGTAGTCAATGTCATAGAGTTATTGGATGAGCAAAGAAGTGCCCTATTGGCAGTTCAGGAGAAACATGGAGTAACAATTTCTTGCTGTTTGGATAGCCAGTTTTGTGGTATGGTTGAAGCCTGGGCTTCTGGGTTGACATGGAAAGAAATAATGATGGACTGTGCAATGGATGATGGCGATCTTGCTCGTCTTCTTCGACGGACCATTGATCTATTAGTTCAGATTCCTAAATTGCCGGATATTGATCCATCGTTGCAGCGGAATGCAAGAGCTGCTTCTGATGTCATGGACCGGCCTCCAATAAGTGAACTTGCTGGGTAGTTTTCTAGACTTTTATTGTATGTTCCATTTGTAAATATTGTACATTAATTCCCAGAAACACAATTTATGATATTATAATTGTTATTACAATTTTTATCAACTAGTTGATAATTTGCAAACATCAACTATATGTTGTAATTTGTGAACATGTGACATTATATGCAAATCTCTAGAAATTGATTTGTGATTTTTATGATCAGAAGTTGTACTTTTTTTTATTAATTTTTCCATAGTTGATTAGTGTGTATAAACAACATTAGAAAATAGATAAATTTAAAGTAACATTGAAAAATAAAAACAATACTCTGAAACATCGTTTAGATGTTAAAACATTTATTTTGAACGGAGGAAGTAAAAGTAATTAAAAAAATTGACACACGAGTTAGCTACTAATATGAATGTAGAGCTGCAAACTATTGTGCAGGGGTTGAAATCATGGTTTCAGTAGTCTAATTCACAAATTTCTTTGAAGATTGTTGAAGAGGGTGTCCAACACACAAATATCCTACGTATGCTCTAAGAATTGACCGCTAAATGACCGTCAAAAGATTTATGGCATGTTTGAATGAGTTTTGGTTTTTAATTTTTAAAATGTGTGTTATAAAAGAGTTTTAGAAAATTGTTTTTAAGAAGATAAAAACAAAACTTCTTGAACCTGTTTTACTTTTTTAGTTTTAAAAACTACTCCATCGGTTTCTTTTTACTTGAATTTTTGGAATATTAATAACAAATTAAGGAAGTGTATTTTTGCATTTTATCTTCCTATTATACCATCGTAATAAATTCCTATTTTTTTGCATACACTTTCTCTTTCTAATAAATTTAATATATTATGCACACAAAAAAAACAAAATTTATTATGTCATGTACCAAAAAAAGATTTAGTTTTCCAAATATATAGCATTAATTGGTTTTATTGAAAAAAAACAAGAGCAGTTGACAAAGGGTATAATTCATACCCGTAAAATATAAAAGGACAATTAAATAGAAATGGAAAACAGTTTTTGAAAATACTTGTAAAATTGGATTACCAATCAAGTTTTTTTATTTTTAATTTTTAAAAACTGTTTTTGAGAAGTGAATCAAACAGACCCTTAATTTTTGGCTTAATTCATACTTTGGTCCCTTATGTTTATTTTAGCGCTCAATTTGGTCCCTTATCTTTTAAACGTCTCAATTTGGTCCCTTATTTTTTCTGAAGTTCTCAATTTGGTCCCTCCTGTCAAATTTTTCACTATTACCATTAAATTTGGACACGTGTCATCTGTCCAAGTGCGCCACGTGTCCAAAATTTTAAAAGACAAGCGACCAAATTAAGAACTGCAGAAAAGATAAGGGACCAAATTGAGACTTGCAGAAAAGATAAGGGACCAAATTGAGACTTTTAAAAGATAAGGGGCCAAATTGAGACGTTTAAAAGATAAGGGACCAAAGTATGAATTAAGCCTTAATTTTTAATGGTTTGATTTTTACACTGAGTTTGGTTCAAGGGAAAGGAGGAGGATTGATTGTGGAAGGAGAGAAAGCACAGAAACCAAGATTCTTCCAACGTTTGTATGAAAAAATTCGACAACGGACTGCTAATTGACAGAATTTTGTTACCTATAACAAAATAATTCAAAAAAATAAAATAATATTTGAGACGCGAATTCGGTGAATCCTAAAAGTGGTGCAACATGCAATCAATAAGTTTTCGATCGGACTACCTAGATGTAATCATGTAATTTCATATTAATAAAAATTGTCTTAATACAGAGAAAATAATCTAAAAAGCGGGAGTGATGTGTGGCGGCTAGGATTAGATAGGGAAAGATTAATGTTGGTTTTTCATTTGTTTATGGGTTGGGCCATTAAGCCCAAATTAACACATGTTCTCTCTCTCTTTTTTTTGTTTTTTTAGATTTTTGTTTCTCTTCATGCAAAGGATTTTATATGTATAATATAGAAAATTACATATAATTTTTATTTTCAAACTAGGGCCAAACGGTCGTTTATGTCATTGATATTCTCTATTGTGCTAATGTAAATAATTACTTAAACTCCTTTTTTTATTGTGCTTAGTTATTAAGAAAACTGAAAACCAACTTTTGTGTGGAAGTTATTTTTCAACATATACAAATATTTGAAACCGTGTAAAAAAAAAAATTTGAATAGAGTGAAAGACAAAATGGCAATAAGAAAAGTCTACACCAAATGAGGTATTCTCTTTATATATTGTTAATATTGGAATAGATATAGATTATATATATATATATATTGTAAATAAATCAGACATGAGACACAATATGCTATTGATTTATAGAAGTGATAAAATATCCTATTCAAAAATTATGGGATAAAAATTTATATGGGGGATAAATTATGGAGTAATCGATAAGATTTTTAAAATAATTATCATATAACCTAAATAAGTTATATGCTGAACAAAATAAGATAGTCATTCAAATATGGGGAAAATTTATTATAATATACTAAATAAATCATATATAAGACAAAATATGATATTAATTCAAATAGTGAAAGAACTAATTATAATGTACAATTTTTTTTTAATTTAAATTCCACTTTAATTTTTACGTTGTAAAATTCTCAGTCGTCAATCCTTCAAGTGAAGATACTCCAGTCAAGTCCACACATGCATGTTTTCCTCCTATCCATCTGTATACCAAAATATCGGCTGAGCTCAATGTAGATCTCCCCTCCAGTGGGTCAATCAAGAAGTTCACAGGTGCCTCTTTCTTCACAGATACTCCCGCGCGCTTAAAATCATCAAAAAGGACATCGCAAACAAAGTCATGTCTGTATTTGAAACCTGGAAGTTCTCGACAATGAATTACATGCTCCCCAAATCTATCCAAACACGCTTTGGGACAAACAGGGCACACCTCATCAGCAGGAAATAAAGGAATCATCAGGCGGTACTTGAGGATAGTGCGATATTATCGTACAATCTCAATAGAAATTTCTTATGTGTTATTTAATTAAAGAGAAATTGTTTAAGTGTCATTCAATCAAAACTTCTTGAATATTATACTTATGCGGAGTTTTTAGCTTAAGGTCTGTTGTTCGAATCTGGCTGGCGACAATAATTGAATTTTTATAATATTTTATGAAAAACTACCTTTTCTTCTAAAAAATAGCTTCTACTTGGCTTTTAAAAAATATGTTTTAATAACAGATTTTGAATTTTAAATATAATCACTAATGTTGTGGGCAGGGACGAACTTAAGGGGGGCAAGTAGGGGATGAGTTTCTTGAGGGATAATTTGCCACTTAATGTTATGAATCAAGTGCTTGCTTTACCGATCCCCGGCAGATGGCCCCGATGACATGGGTTGGGAAGACACTAATACTCACCATTTTACTATTCAGAGTGCTTATAGGTTGCAGCATGGGGATATCCAATCGAGGGAGAGAGAATGGAAGTCCTTGTGGGATTGGAAAGGACCTCACCATATCCAAACTTTCGTAGAAGCAAGTAGGGAGTGGGCATATCTCCACAATGCACAAGATGTGGGAGAGGCGATGAGACAACAACCCATGTGTTTTGAGATTATTTCTACGCTACCCAGGTATGGATCTGTTTAGTTCCGTCTAATTTTATCACTAATTTCTTTAATCTTGATTGCAAGAACTAGATTTTCAATAACATCAACATGCTTGGTATTGGATCTGTTCTTGCAAGCTGGAAAACAACATTCATGACCACCTGTTGGTTCATGTGGACATGGAGAAACAAAGCTATTTTTGAAGATTATTTTGAACAGCGAAACAACCCTATTTTGGTAATCAATAATTTTACAAGAGGGATGGAATTGTGTTCAACCCAATTGCTTCATCAAAATATTAAACGAAATGAGACGACTTACATTGGCTGGAATAAACCACCTGAAGGTTGGATAAAACTCAACAGTGATTGTGCTTGCAAAAGGAGTGGAGAGTCTTTAAGTTGTGGTGGCCTTTTCTGAGAGATAGATTAAATGATACATTAGGAAGATTGGTGTGTGTGATTCCCTTCTTGCTGAAATGTGTGGCATGTACCTAGGTTTGGAGATGGCTTGGAGAGAGCGTATTTCGAAACTCATTGTGGAAAGTGACTCAAAAATTCTAATTAATATGGTTACAGATAAATACAAGTTCAAAGAGGCGATCCCTACTTTAGTGTGTCGTATTCGCAACCTTTTGGATTTGGATTGGCATGTCCAATTTTGTCATACCTGGAAGGAGAGCAATCGTTGTGCTGACTGACTAACTAACTTTAGTCTGTCTCTAGATTCTTTTAATTGTACTACTATGAAGACTCCGCCTAGTGAGCTCTATAAGTTGATTTTTTATGATAATTCTGGATCGCTTGCATGCATGTCTAGGAATGTCCATTTAGTTCTTTAGTTCTTATTTGGGCCTTTGGCCCTCTTTTGCACCAAAAAAATTTAAAAAAAAATCCTAAAAATGAGAAAAGTCAATAACTAAAAAAACTGATTTTTTTTAACATTAAATCAGTGATTTGAACAACTGTGGTCACATTAATATTATAAAGACCATGCTTATAATTAATAAATTAAAGTAAAAAAAACTTGATTAATATAAAAAATAATATTAAAAGTATACAAAAACGAGCTTAGTTGAGGATAATAGACAATACCTTTAATAATTTATTTTTTAAAAAAAATAATAGCAAAAAGAATACGATATAATAAAAGTGATACTAATGATTATTTTCACACCTAATGAATGAGATTGCAACAAATCACTCTATCTTCTTCCTCATCCCTTATTCTCTCATTCAATTCTTACAAATCATAGTGTGTGTGTGTGTGTAAGAATCAAAGTGTGTGATCAAGATTATTGGCTATACAGATATTAGAAATAGAAATAGACAACAGAACATGTCCTCATCAATGGTCACACAATTAAAAGCAACCACAATCCACCACACAAAGCCAAAAAAACATTGTGCAGAGTTATGCAGAGTCTTAGTGAATGTTTGAGCATAGTTTTTAAATCATGCAAGGAAAAATAGCTTGGAAAACAAGTTCTGCTAAATGGCAAAAAGCATTGCCAAAAGGGTTTTTGGAAAGAGTAAAGATAGAGAAGTGGTGCACACTAGTTGGTTTTAAAAACATCTTATTATGAAAATTAATAGTGTTTAATGCTATGTTTGTCATGGTAGATTTAGTACTGTGATTGAAACTATAGTCAATGATTGTTAACTTGTGTTTACCTTTCAAAGGTGACCAGTTTTTCAATTCAAAGTTGAACCGAACAACATACCATGACAGCAATCTCTAGCAGCATCGATCTCTAACACCACAAACAACAACATATATATTAGCCTATTTTCCATCGTACTCGTCAACATAAATGGTGCTAAGCATGAAAACATACATATTGTTGATGTTTAACCTCTATTTACTATCTCAAGCCTCTCTTCCAACTTCAATTTTGAGCCAATATCTTCCAAACAGGCACTTACCTCAATCAAATAAGAGTTTTTGGTTGAGCTTGTTGCCCTTTTCTGCAAGCACTCAATTTGTAACACACCTTGCCCACCTACACCCGAAGTATCCTCATCCTATACTATTTGGTGATATGCCCTCAAGTTAATAAGAGTCTTCTCTTGCTTAATCAGATTCTATATTACCCACTAGAATTTCAACTTCTTCTTAAGTCTTTTTTTCCTTGCTGCTAGTGCATTGCACCTTGCTGCTACTTTTAGGAGGTTTAAATTGAGCCTTGGTGTGTACCTGGTGCTGCATGCAAATGCAGTGGGAATACAAGCGGGATATGGTGAAGTACAATAATTTATAAACCTTCACAAACTATTTATGACAATATTTGGTTTGTCCAACAGTTTGAAGTTTGGATGAAACTCACTTTTTGCCTGGTAATTTTGAAGTTAGACAAAACCTATATACAATGTTGTAATAGGTAGGACTGTTATGCCATTGACAGTTCGCAAATTGAACCAGTTCGGTTCAGTTTGTGAACTATCTGTCGCAGTTCAGTGCAATTTAACGGATTAATTCAGTTTGTGAACAATCCAAATTTGCGATCTGATTTAATTTTTTTTCAGCTATCAAAATTACCAGTCAATAATAGCAGTTTGTTACAATTCAGCTCAAAAGAATCAATTTAGTTTGAAAAAGTACAGTCTGTAAAGGTAGTTCTAGTTCGGTTTAAAACCATAGTACCGGTGAATCAAACCTTCATACCAGTTTGGTTACAAACTAGTAACGGTTCATTTAGTTTTACCGAAGTGTTATAATGGTTTAGTTTGGTATGGTTTCCATCATGAACCCAACAATGAACGATCATAGTTTGAGGTATTCTTTATATTGTTTATATTGTTGTTCAAACAACAATATAACATGGAGTATAATTTGGTATCAGCTTGTTAAGAACTTCATGCCACCTAATTTCTATGAACGTTAAAATAATGATGGGAAAACAGAAAAGCAACTCTTCCTTGACACACACAGACAACTAGTAAAAGAAGGTAGCAAATGGCTCACCAAAACCTCAGAATCATGCTCAGTGGTAGCAGCACTTGTGCAGTTGTTGCAGGACATTTCTTAATTGTTCAGCATGCTGAGATTTGCAGTTTATTCCATATATGATGAGGACAAAGTGGAGTTTGCAAACAAGCCAACAAAGTGACAAACATTGACATCACAACCTCCTCCATAAGAAATCACAACAACACTAACTCCCACCTCAAGTCATTAAATTTTCAATAAGCTCTTGCTCTTTTCAAATTTTCCACCCTCCTTGATAAAATTATTTGAAACATGCAAAGTCAACAGCTTAGTATAAGATAGATCAATGCAGATTAAACACTAATTGGCATCTCTTTAAAAAGGAATCATGTCTACCGTCTCATAAAGCTTCTCAAAATTAAAAGTAACAATTAGTATATTTTTAAAATCACTTGCTAAGCCATGGAAGAAATTTTAAACAAGCATTCTAAGAATTACACCATTCTTTTTTCTTGAAACAATCTTTTGAGAATTTATGTCTGTCATCTTATAAAGCATCTCAAAATCAAAAGTAACAATTATATTTTTAAAAATCACTTGTTTAGCTATGGTGGAAGTTTGAAGCAGGGGTCATGTCAAATTACATTTAAAGTTATGAGTAAACAATATAATAAAATTAAAGTTAATAAAAAATATAATAAAATTGCAATTAGCCATTAGGCCACCAATCTTAGGTAAGGCTCAAAAATCAAAATTTTGTATTCAAAGTCATCAAAGACATTTGTTCAATTTATACATCTAAGGTTACTAAGGCACACTAGTATACTACCATCATCTGAATTTATTAAAAATATATGGAATAGTCATTGCATCAAGGGTCGTCTCAACATGCATTTTAAATTTTGAATAAACACTAATAGTTAAATGGCATTTAGGCCAACAATTGATTATCAAAGCTCAAATATATAATTTTGTATTCAAAGTCATCACACGATATTTACTTAATCTTGTATATAAGGTTACCAAAGCACACACATTATCAGGTAACCAAAGCACACTACCACCGTGCCAATTTATCATTATTAAGAAAGCATCGTATATAGTCATTATATCAAGGGTTGTCTTGAGCTGTATGTCAAGCAATGAGTAAGTACATAGTGTAAATACATTTCAGCCAACAATATAGGGTCATCGGACTCAAATATCAAATTTTGCATTAAGCTATTAAGGGACATATATTCAATTTTGCATGTTTGATCACCAAAGGCATACTACAAACATCCAATTTAGCATTCTGCAACACACCAGCCTGTATCAGACCTTAAGCAGGACGAAATTCCTGCAATAAATCCAACATTCAAGTAACCGATGAACACAATTTTTAACTGTAAAGCTTGAGTCTAGCACTTGTTCCGACACGTAGTTCCCATAAACTCCATGATAGACAACGATACATACCAGAACTATGAACATCTAATAGCCCTAACAGTTCAAAGATTACTACCTTTACAGTGGCAGCAGTGCATGCAGCTGCTGTAAGTACATTAGAACAAAAGTTGTGTCTATTCCAAAGTGTAGCACTACCTGGACAACAAAAGAACTATTCCAAAGTGTAGTACTACCTGTACAATGAAAGAACTTATTGTGATCCACATTTTTGGTAAAAAAACATCTTCTCATCACGGTCATCCAAACACAACATCGAAAGACTTATATTAAAATTCTTTTAGCAAATAAACAATTTCATAGGGTCCAATCAATATAACTAAATAATCAAGATTCGCCAATTTAGCACACTCTTGGATAATCAATACATACAAACAATGAATTTAGGAACTTCGAGAGACATATATTCAATTTTGCATCTAAGGCGCCAAGAGTCTTCTCCACTTACATCTGGAGTTATGAATAAGCATTCAGATTGAAATTGCATTCAAATCATCAATATTATGGACATCGAGGAACATAAACTCCATTTAGGGACATTGAGGTACATAAAATCGATTTTAGGGACATCGAGGAACATAAACTCCATTTAGGGACATTGAGGTACATAAACTCAATTTAGGGACATCGAGGTACATATACTCAATTATGCATCAAAGGCACCAAGGCACACATCCATCTTCATTTTAGGGACATCAAGGGACATATATTCAATTTAGGGACATCCACGGACATATATTCAATTTAGGGACATCTAAGGCGCTAAGGGTCTTCTCCACTTAAATTTGAAGTTATGAAGCATTCATATTGAAATTGCGTTAAGACCATCAACTTTAGGGACATGAGGGACATAAACTCAATTAAGGGACATCGAGGGACATAAATTTAAGGACATCGAGGGACATTTACTGAATTTTCCATCGAAGGCACCAAGGCACACAACCATCTTTCGAATTTTCCATTATGAGAAATCATTAGCAAGGGTTATCTCGAATAAATTGCATTTAGACCAAAAAATAAGAATTGATACTGTAAGCCACATTTTTTGTAAAAAAACTCATCTCGTTAGGGTCATCCAGACACATCATCTCAAGATTAACCAATTTAGCCAAATTGTTGGATAATCATGATTACATACTCACATTTAAATTGCATTCAGGCCATCAATAGGGAGATCAACATATATTCAATTTTTGAACATCGAGGGAAATATATTCAATTTCACATCTAAGGAGCCAAGGGGATTCTCCACTTACATTTGTGTAAGGAATAATCATTCACATTCAAATATAGCATTCAAACATCAATTTTAGGGATATCTAGGGACAAAAACTCAACTTAGGGACATTGAAGGACATACCATTATTTTAGGGACATATACTCACCATTGTGTCTTTGAAAGCAAAAATTGACCAAGTTCATCGCAGATTCATTTTCCAATCCCAGCTCTATTAAAATGCGACGTAAAGGATGCATATTCCAATCCCCACACCAGTCGAATATGTCTGCGCCGCATCAGGCTAAGCCGCTGTAGCATTAGGCAAAGCAACATCCCATATCAGACCCGAAACAATAGCAGGTTCTGCCTGCACCAGACCTGAAATAGAACACAATCTCTGTGCTAAATTCCAACAATAAATTGAAAGGGGGAAATAGAAAAAAAAATTCCAAATTACGAAATGACATTTAAGCCTTTTGCTTATGATAAAATAGAAAGGGGCTAAATTGAATGATTTAGGATTAAATATCATCTTGCTGAATGATCTAAGATTAAATATTATCCATAAATCTTCATCATCTACACATGATTCTCTAACCCATCAAACAACCCCACACTAATCATCAACCACAAACCCATAAAATCATCTTCAGTGACAAATCTAACTTTTTTTTACTCTATAATCTTCAAAATCATGGAAAGAAAATTCAACCCAATAAACTTGTAACATAATAGCAACAACAAGAAGCCTTTAAGATATAACTCCCTTCCAACCCCCCAGACTTCCACCACCAACAAGACCAAATTCTCACTCCAACGAAGCCTTCTAGCTTCATCTAACATATTGGATTGGAACACAAAAGAAAACCAAATCGCAACAAAAAATAAAATGTAGATTGAACACTAAAGATTGCAGCAGACTGAGCAACAGAAATTAAAGAATACAGGACGATGCACATACCATCAATTTATGAACATATACTCACCAAGAGGTTCACCACCATCCACTCCACAAAGAAGGGAAATCTATTCTGACTTTCAAAGCGCTAATTGTCCAAATTCGTCACAGATGCATTTTCCAATCCAAACTCTATTTAAATGTGACGCAAAGGATGCATCAATATTACATTTGAATCGCCCCGGAGTCGGACTTTTCCAAATAACAGAAGCCGAATATGTATGCACAGCACCAGGCTCAACCGTTGTACCATTCGACAAAGGACCATCTTGTGTATCAGACCAAAAGCAGTTGTAGGTTCTGCCAGCATCAGAACTGAAACATAACACAATCTCTGCGCTAAATTCTAAAATTAAAATTCTTGATGAATACAATTTTTCGACTATAAAGCTTGAGTCTAGCACTTGTTCTGAAACGCTGTTCCCACAATCTTCATAATAAACAACAAAACAAAGCAGAATTATGAACATTTAATTTAGGGACATTGAGGTACACATTCAATTTAGGGAGATCAAGGGACATATATTCAATTTAGGGACATCCACGGACATATTCAATTTAACATCTAAGGCGCCAAAGATCTTTTCCACTTAAACTTGAAGTTATGAAGCATCCACAATTGCATTCAAACTTTTAGGGACATGAGGGACATAAACTCAATTAAGGGACATCGAAGGACAGAAACTCAATTTAGCATCGAAGGCACCAAGGCACACAACCATCTTTCCAATTTTTCATTATGAGAAATCATTATCAAGGGTCATCTCGACTTGGATTTGAAGTTATGAATAAAACATTCATATTCAAATTGCATTTAGACCATAAAATAAGAATTCATATTGTAAACCACATTTTTTGTAAAAAACTCATCTCCTTAGGGTCATCCAAAACACATCATCATTATACAATTTCTTACTTTCCAAATTAGCTTTCTTAGGTTTAAATAATCAGGATTAACCAATTCAGCCAAATTGTAGCTAATCAAGATTAAGCATTCACATTTAAATTGCATTCAGACCATAAATATGGACATTTGTGATTATGAATAATCATTCACATTGAAATTGCATTCAGACCATCAATTTTTGTGATATCTAGGGACATACCATCATTTTAGAGACATATACTCACCAAGAAGTTCACCAACATCTACTCCACATAGAAGGGAATTTCATTCCGTCTTTAAAGCACAAATTGACCAAGTTCGTCCCGGATGCATATTCCAATGCCAACTCTTTAAATGCGACGCAAAGGATGCATCAATATTCAATTTGAATCGCAGCAAAGTCAGATCTTCCAATTAACACCAACCGTTGTAGCATTCTCCAAAGCACTAGCTCGTATTAGATCCAAAGCAGTCGCAGGTTCTGCCCAGCATCAGACTGAAACAAAACACAATCTCTGCACTAAATTCCAAAATTAAAATAACTGATGAACACAATTTTCGACTATAAAGCTTGAGTCTAGCGCTTGTTCACATACGTTGTTCCCATAAATTTCACAATAGACAACAAAACAGAGCAGAATTATGAACATCTAATTTAGGGACATCCAGGTACGTATATTCAATTTAGGGACATCGAGGGACATATATTCATTTAGGGACATCAACAGACATATATTCAATTTGGCATCTAAGGCGCCAAGGGTCTTCTCCACTGAAATTTGAAGTTATAAAGCATTCACATTGAAATTGCATTCAGACAATCAATTTTTGGGACATCGAGGGACATATACTCAACTTTGCATCGAAGGCACCAAGGCACACAGCCATCATTCTAATTTACTGTTATGAGAATCATTACCAAGGGTCATCTCGACTTACATTTGAATTTATAAATAAAACGTTCATATTCAAATTACATTTAGACCATAAAAAAATAATTCATATTGTAAACCACATTTTTCGTAAAAATTCATCTCAATACTTAAGAATTCTTTTAGCCATTATACAATTTCTTACTTTCCAAATTAGCCTTCCAAGGTTTGAATAATCAAGATTTACCAATTTAGCAAATTGCTGGATAATCAAGATTAAGCATTCACATTTAAATTGCATTCAGATTGTCACTAGCGACATCGAGGGACATAAATTCAATTTCGCATTTAAGGAGTCAAGGGTAATCTCCAGTTACATTGTGGTTATTAATTAATAACCATTCACACTAAAATTGTATTCAAACCCTCAATTTAAGGGATAACTAGGGACATGAACTCAATTTAGGGACATCGAGGGACATACCATCAATTAGGGAACATATACTCACCAAGAAGTTCACCAACATCCACTCCAAAAAGAAGGGCAATTCATTCAGTCTTTAAAAGCACAAATTGACCAAGTTCGTCACGGATGCATATTCCAATGCCAACTCTATTTAAAAATGATGCAAAGGATGCGTCAATATTACATTTGAATCGCCCCAGAGTAGGATATTCCAATTAACATAAGCCGAATATGACTGTGCGACACCAGGCTCAGGCGTTGTTGCATTCTACAAAGTACCAACCTCTATAAGACCGAAAGCCGTCGCAGGTTCTGCCCTGCATCAGACCTGAAATAGAACACAATCTACACTAAATTCCAACATTAAAGTAACTGGTGTACACAATTTTCAACTATAAAGCTCGAGTCTAGCACTTGTTCTGATACGTTGTTTGCGTAAATTTCATAATAAACAACAAAACATAGCAGAATCATGAACATCAAATTTAGGGACATCGAGGTACATGTATTCAATTTAGGGACATCAAAGACATATATTCAATATAGGGATATCGAGGGACATATATATTCAAATTTGCATGTAAGACGCCAAGGTTCTTCTCCGCTTACATTTGAAATTATGAAGCATTCACATTGAAATTGCATTCAAACCATCAATTTTATGGACAGCGTAGGACATAAACTCAATTTAGGGACATTGTGGGACATAAACCCACTTTAGGGACATCGTGGGACATAAACTCAATTTAGGGACATCGAGGGACATATATTCAATTTCGCATCAAATGCATAATGGCACATAACCATAGGGTCTTCTCTGCTTACATTTGAAATTATGAAGCATTCACATTGAAATTGTATTCAAACCATCAATTTTATGGACATCATAGGACATAAACTCAATTTAGGGACATTGTGGGACATAAACCCACTTTAGGGACATCATGGAACATAAACTCAATTTAGGGACATCGAGGGACATATATTCATTTTTGCATCAAAAGCATGATGGCACATAACCATCTTCCCAATTTACAGTTATGAGAAAATCGCCATGAAGGGTCATCTTGACTTTCATTTCAAGTTATGAATAAAACATGCATATATTCAATTTGCATTTAGACCATAAAATAAGAATTCATATTGTAAACTACATTTTTGGTTAAAAAATCAGCTTGTTAGGGTCATCCAAAATAAATCATAAAAAATGAAATCCATACTTGAGAGGATTGCAGAGTAACTGACGATCCAATCAAGAATCTTAGGATTCTTTTCCATTTCAAATCAAGCAAGGGCAGCAGAAACATAAAACCCTAAACAAGAATCTTAGAATTTTTCCATTTCAAATCAAGCAAGGGCAACAGAAATATGAAACCCTAAACAAGAATCTTAGTATTCTTTTCCATTTCAAATCAAGCAAGGGCAGCAAAAATATGAAACCCTAAACAAGAATCTTAGAATTCTTTTCCATTTCAAATCAAGCAAGGGCAACAGAAACATGAAACCCAAAACAAGAATCTTAGAATTCTTTTCCATTTCAAATCAAGCAAGGGTAGCAGAAATATGAAACCCAAAACAAGAATCCTATAATTCTTTTCCAATTCAAATCAAGCAAGAGCAGCAGAAACATAAAAACTAAACAAGAATCTTGGAATTCTTTTCCATTTCAAATCAAGCAAGGGCAGTAGAAACATGAAACCCTAAACAAGAATCTTAGATTTTTTTCATTTCAAATCAAGCAAGGGAAGCAGAAATATGAAACTCTAAACAAGAATCTTTAGAATTCTTTTTCATTTCAAATCAAGTAAGGGCATCAGAAATATGAAATCCGAAACAAGAATCTTAAAATTCTTTTCCATTTCAAATCAAGCAAGGGCAACATAAACATAAACCCTAAACAAGAATCTTAGACTTCTTTTCCATTTCAAATTAAGCAAGGGCAGCAGAAATATGAAACCCAAAACAAGAATCCTAGAATTCTTTTCCAATTCAAATCAAGAATGGGCAGCATAAACATAAACTCTAAACAAGAATCTTAGACTTCTTTTCCATTTCAAATCAAGCAAGGGCAACAGAAACATAAACCCTAAACAAGAATCTTTTCTTTTCCATTTCAAATCAAGCAAGGGCAGTAAAACCATGAAACCCTAAAATAACGATAGTCATACTCTGCAAATTTCTTACGTAACTGTTCATGGTCATTTTTTGACAATCATTTTTTACGAAAAAATTCAGGAAATAATATATATAATTACGACAGAAACAGATCGGAAGAAAATATCATACATGAAAACGAAGAAATCCCTTACGCTTCAACTTAGCCTCTTCGGCTTGTTAGGATCCTTAGCGGCTTCGTTCGTTTGTTTCCTTCCTGTTCCTGCACCCTTACGCTTCAACCTAAGCCACAAAAATCAATAAAAAAATTGAATTAAAAACCTAATCAAACGATTCAGATCTAAAACCTAAAAATCAAAATCAGAAAATTGCAAACAAATAGAAATGAACAATTTATTAGCGACTTTCGAATCAGCTTTAGCATTCGGCATGATGAAATAAAATCGAAACCGAGAGAATGAGTTATGGAATCGGAGCGAGTCACATGAGCGAGTTACACGAACGCGTTGTATTGTGTTGTGAGGTTTTTGAGTGCGCGAGAGAGAGGATAATCAAGATTGACGGAGGATGAAAGAGTGTCGCAAACAGAAAACAAATTGTGGCTAATGTGAATTGATTATGGATCAGAATGAAATTGAATTAAGACTTCAGAATTAGAAAGATTGTAGTAGCAATGGTGAATATTAGTGATAATCAAATTAGAAACCCTATAAAAAAAACTATCCCTTTCACAGAGAAAGAAAAGTATGCGTTTTTTCTACGTGAGTTCTATTTATAATGTCAAAAGAGAGAAAAGAAACAAACCTAGTCGGTTTTTTTTCGTGCAATCTTGCGGGTCGTATTTATTTATTTATTTAAAGTGAAAGAACTTTGAAAAGAAAAAATAAAAGTATGGTAGTAAATCACTCACCCTCCATCACATGAAGCATAATTCCCCTCTCTTCCCAACTTCATCCCTGCCAAAAATACAACAAAAGCATACAAAAATAAAATAAAATAAAATAGAAGTTAAGAATGTAGAAAAAAGAGAGATAAGAGAAGAAGAATTTTTTTGTTAACCTCTCCCTTGGTTCTTCCAATCCTAAGTTTAATATATGTCAATTGGTGGTTTTTATGAGAAGTAGATTGAAATGCTAGTAGTGATTTTTGTGCGGTTATATTGAATTGCCAAGGGCATTTTTTGGATTTTTAAAAAGTCCACATTAAAAAACAAACCTATCCTCTTTATAGATAGGCAGGCCCGTATCTGAGTTTTTGGAGACTATGTGCAAAATATTAAATGTGGCCCTTTGATAAATAAATGCAATTTTTTAACAAAAAAAATCGTCCTGAATTTAAATTGCAAATAACATAAAAAATATAATCATCCTTATAATTAACAAAAAAATGTATTCATATTCTAATTAATAACAACAAAATACATTCTAGCTACTTTAGACGAGTCATTCTTATGGCATTTTTTGAAGCAAATTCTTTTGTGTTTTAATTTTTTTTCTTTTGACAAACTGGGCCTACTTGGTATGCAGCCAGCAGCCCATGTTCTTTTTCTTCTTCTTTTAACTGTTTTTTTTTAACAAACTGGGCCTGACAGCATTAGGCTTAACGTACAGTTTCAAGAACTCCTTTAAGTTTCTATCCCCCTTATTTACTAATAATACTACCTACTATATAATTTTTTTTTTGAGGCCTTCAGTTTTTTGAGGCCCAATGCCATGGCTCATGTGGCACATGGTATTGGGCCGGGCCTGTAGATAGGTATAGAATAGATGTATTATTTGCTATATTTTTCTTTCATAAAATGAAACCAGTTTGATAATAAGTTCTAAAAAAATTGTTTGATTTCTCTAACAACCATAGGTTCCAAGCAAAAAAGAGATTATAATTCAAGAAGAATAATATAGGAAAGGGAAATATACACCAGGATAAAAAAGGGAAACTGGACATTAGAACCACGAAAAATATGAAACTAAATAAAATAAAGAATAAGACAAACTAAATGAAAGCCATATATGATATGAAAGTCATAAAAGTCAACATATATATGCAAAGATATATGGAATCTTCTTTCAACATGATGCACTATTCTCCCCAACTTTGAATCACATCTACATCAACAAATATAAAAATTGGGAAGTTGGTGTAAGGAAAAATTGACACAAATTTAAAGTACCTTTCTGTTCTGGACTGGGCCTAGAACTGGTCCAATCCACTCTCTGCTCGACACTAGGAGCTTAGAGCTCCTGCTCGACGAACACGGCTAGGAGCTCCTCCCCAACGGCCTTCGAGCTCCCTGCTTGGATCCACTACGCTATCACAATTCCCATGTGTTCCTACTAACCAGGGCACGTTCCAGATGAGCTTAACTGCCTCCGATCCCCACGCGATGCGGGGAAGTTCATCACCAGGATAAGGACTAAATGCCAGTTCCTTACTCCAACAACGGGGAAATCCTGACAGTCTCTCCTATTGGGCCGTTGTGCACAGCCCAATAAAAGGACCTTGGCCCAGCGCTGGGGGATCTATAAATACCCTCCTTGATTGGAGGTACATGTATTCTATTCTCACTTTTTACTCTCACTTTGTACTTGTTCACTCCACTGACTTTAGCATTGGAGCACCTGCAGGTACAACCGCCCCTCCGTTGGTGATTTACTACTCCATTCAATTCTCTACTCAACCAAAGGATTCATCAAGTGAAGGATTTGCTGGCCCAGAACCTTTCTGATCAACAGGTTAGATCAGTGGCGCCGTCTGTGGGAATATGGTTTCCCCTTCTTTCAAACTAAAGTTCAAAACCGACTCTGTTCTTCAACAACTTTCATTATGGCCAGTGGATCCAACACTCGCATCGACGGAGATCACGACAACGACAACGACAACCGTGATTTCATCCCCACGGTTTCTTCCCCCGCGGAACAGAACACCGTCATCAGCCCTGTGCGTCCGGGCGATCAACCGCCACCAGAATCTGACCCAAGGGACGGTCGCGAAGCCTCGTTGTCATCGGAGGAAGATGACATGCAAATCTTGACCGTTCGTCAATCTGGGAAACGCCCGCAAAATATGCAGGAAATTCCGGTGGCCAGCGCACAACCCGCTGACCAACCAACTAGGGCGGATTTTCTGAGGATTCTCGCCGCCCTCGAGAAAAATACGCAGGTAATGGCACAACAGAATCGCAGGATTGAAGCGCTAGAAAAAAATCAACGCCCCCAATGGGCAGACAACTCTCCCCCGCGGAGACATCACTCGTCTAGGTCCCCTCCTCGACAGGAAACAGCCAGACAACGGCGTCCTGCCCTCGAGAGGATCCAACCACCAACCAGCAAAAGGGGTCGAACTCCACCTCCACGCGAGGAAAGAGTCTCCCCAATCACAAAAAAAGGGAAGACAGTCGAGCAGCTTCGCCACTCTCCCCAAGGGCTGCGAAATATGGCGAGACAGGGAGGCACCTCCAGTCGCCCTGCTCGCGACGATTATGAATACCGAAGCCCCACACCGGGTCGTCGGTATAATGATGATACTTTCGAAACCTCCCCGAACGGGAGCGAGGAGGAGGATATCGTCAGCGCTCTCTCAAGAGACATCATGAGAGCACCTATCCCCGCGGCGCTGGAGAGGCTCCCCAATCTCCCCTCTTACGATGGATTGACCAACCCGGATGATCACATCAATAATTTCAACACCATCCTCAATTTCCGCAAAACTAGCGGAGCAATCAGGTGCAGGCTCTTCCCAACGACTTTAAGAAAGGGAGCCCTGACCTGGTACACTAGCCTCCCTCCCCATTTCGTGTTCTCCTGGCAAGATATCACGGATCAATTCAAAAAGAATTTCACTGCGTCTCGGAAACAGCCGAAGACAGTAGCAACCTTGGAGGCCATATTCCAAGGACCCAAAGAATCTCTCCGAGCATATATCGAGAGGTTCAACAGAGAAGCCGTTCAGGTCGAAACGACCGACGAGATGAAGAGATACCTGCTCGCGCGCGGCCTCCGTCCCCGCACTGACTTCGCCAAAGCTGTGGGCATCGAAAAACCCAGAACTTTGGCCCAGCTCCTCGCCAAAGCAGAGCCGTACATACAGTACGAGGAGCAGGAGATGGCTGATGCTCTCCGACAAGGACGGACCGAGGAGGCTCCCCTTCGACAAGATTCAAGCAAACCCCCCCGCGAATCCGGGCACAGAGACGGGGGGAGAGACGGGGGCAGAAGAAGAGGAGACAAACCCGGGGGTCCACCCAGTTTGTTCACAATCTACAGTCCCCTCAACGCCTCACGCGAGCACATCGTGATCGAGTGTTTCGACACAGAGTTCAAAGAGGGGAATATCAAGTTCCCCAAACCAGGAGTGACCAAACCCGGGCAAGACAAATCAAAGTGGTGCAGGTACCACAGAGCCCATGGTCACGTTACCGAGGAATGCATCCATCTGAAGGATGCCATAGAGACTCTCATTCGCCAGGGAAGGCTTGGAAGGTTTAAAGCCGAAGAAAGTCCCAAAAAGCTGCTCGACAAGCTGCAAATGTCGAGGATTATCATCCTGCACCTAGCGGGCAAGAAAAGAAGGTTGCTCTGTGTATTTCGCGACCTGAAGATTTTCGTGTCCCCGACCACGTCGAGGACAAATACTCTCGTCCCACTTTCTCCAAGTGGGAAAATTTTGCTGAAACAATGGTGATATCCGCCGGTGGCTACACTCAAAAAACCCTCGGATCTGTAAAAAGAAAATTCGAGGAGCTCATCTCCTCCTCCTCTAAGCAGCCTGTCACCCTCGACAGGCCGAAAAAAGGCTCAGTTCCCCTCGGATTCTACTTGGAGGAACTTCCTGGTGGGACACCCAACGCCCACATCCCTCTCCTCGTACGAGCAGACATGGCCAACTACGATGTCCGTCGAATCCTCGTCGACACAGGGAGCTCGGCTGATATCATGTTCTCCCAATGCTTCACCGCCTTGCAGCTCGACGAGACCTACCTCGCACCTTATGTAGGCTCTGACCTTCAAGGGTTCAACGGAGCAACGACCAAACCATGGGGCTATGTCGACCTCGTGGTAACTTTCGGAGAGGGAGAGGCAGCTAGATCTGTCATGATTCAGTTTCTGGTCGTGGATTGCCCATCACTCTATCAATGCATCCTGGGCCGCGAGGCAATGGCAAATCTGCTCGCCGTTCCCTCAACTGCCCACTTAAAAATGAAATACTACACAACCAAGGGGCACGTCGCCACTCTGCACGGGGACATATAGGCTGCGAGGAGATGCTTCGACGCAACCACCAAAGGCCTCAGCTATATCGGCCAGCTTCCCAGCCCGTCGAAGAAACCAAAGCTGACATCTTTGCTCCCAGCACCAAATGTGAGCTCAATCGAGCTCGACAACAGGCACTATAAGAAGGAGCACAAAGAAGAGAATAAGCTCAAGAAAGAAAAGAGAGAGGAGGATGCGGCGAGTAGAGAAAACCTCCGCCCCATCCCAGATGGCGAGTTCGAGCTTGTTCTCTTCGGCGAGGATCCTAGCCGGGGAGTAAAGATTGGTGTAGGACTCCCAGAACTGGCGAGGAAGCAGCTTAGAGCCTGCTTAAGGGAGAATGCAGATCTTTTTGCTTGGAGTGCCGCAGAGATGCCTGGATTGGACCCTGAGGTCACATGCCACCAGCTCTCCGTTGACCCCGACGCCAAATATGTAGTACAACGTAGGCGTAAGCAGTCTCCCGAAAAAGTGGAGGCTGCTCAAAAAGTTGTAATAGATCTCTTAGAGGCAAATTTTATTTCTGAGGCCAGGTATACAACCTGGCTCTCCAATGTTGTACTCGTTAAAAAATCTAATGGAAAATGGCGTATGTGTGTTGACTATACCGATCTCAACAGGGCTTGCCCTAAAGATTCTTATCCTTTACCATGCATAGATAGTCTCGTAGATAATTCATCTGGTTTTAAATTACTGTCTTTTATGGATGTGTACTCAGGATATAATCAAATACCGATGGCGGTCGCCGACAGGTACAAAACTGCCTTCATGACCCCAACGGGAAATTACTACTATAACGTTATGCCCTTCGGTTTAAAAAACGCTGGCGCTACTTACCAGAGAATGATGAACAAAGTATTCCGAACAGAAATCGGGGACATGCTCGAAGTCTATATGGACGACATGATAGTCAAATCTCACGACGAGGTTGACCACACTGCCCACCTACGCAAGGAGTTCGAGTAGGCCAGAAAATATAAAATGAGGTTCAATCCTGAAAAGTGCACCTTCGGGGTTCGGGCAGGAAAATTCCTCGGTTTCTACTTAACAGAACGAGGAATCGAAGCTAACCCCGACAAGTGCAGAGCGTTCACCGAGCTCCCTGTCCCTCATGATAAAAAATCAATTCAAACACTTAACGGAATGCTCACTTCATTATCTCGTTTCGTAGCAAAATCCGCTCAACACGCACTTCCCCTTTTCAAACTTTTGAGGAAAGAATCCGCGTTCGAATGGACCGATGAGTGTGACCAGGCCTTACAACATCTAAAAAAGGCCCTCTCGAACCTCCAGTTCTATCACGACCAAACAACGAGGAGGTCATCTACCTCTACATCGCCGTCGCCTCCGAGGCCGTCAGCGCCGTCCTCATTCGCGAGACAACAGAGGGGCAGAAACCCATCTATTTTACGAGCAAGGCCCTACAAGGCCCCGAGCTCTGATACCTACTAATCGAAAAAGTAGCCCTCGCACTCATAAACGCCGTGAGGAGATTGAGGCACTACTTCCTCGCACATACAATCGTAGTCCGAACAGACCAACCCAATAAATCTCTGCTCACTCCACCAGATATGGCGGGCAGGATGCTCAAATGGTCCTTGGAACTATCTGAATTCGACATCCGCTACGAAAGCAGAAAAGCTCTCAAAGCACAAGTCCTCGCTGACTTCGTCGCCGAAATGACAACGCCCGCTCCCTCTTCCGAGGAAACAGAAAAGTGGACAATTTTCGTCGACGGGGCGTCCAGCTCAACAGGAGCTGGAGCAGGGATCATACTCGAGAATGGAAAGGGGATAGTCATCGAGGTCTCCCTAACCCTTTCCTTCCCGACATCGAATAACCAGGCGGAATATGAGGCATTCCTCGCAGGACTGCGGTTAGCCGAGGACGTAGGCGCAAGAGCAATCAAGATATGCACGGACTCTCAGTTCGTCGTATCACAAGTGCTCGGAGAGTATCAAGCCAAAAATGATAACCTTTCCGAGTACTTAAACCGTATGCCATGTTCCCCGAGGAGACAATACCCGAGCAGACATCTTGTCAAAACTGGCGAGCACGAAGAAAAAAGGGAGGAAACAAATCCGTAATACAGGAAATCCTCCCACGACCAAGCATAGAAAAACCACCAGCTGCCCTCGACATCAACGCAATCGGGGACAGCAACTGTTGGATGACCCCCGTCTACAATTTCCTAGCGAACGACACTCTGCCATCCAACCAAAAGGAGGCGGCGGTAATCAAACGACGAGCGTGCTCTTACGTCCTCCTCGACGGAACGTTATACAGAAGAGGATTCTCCATTCCCCTTTTGAAATGTATCGAGGAGGATAAAGTCGACTACATCCTGCGGGAAATACACGAGGGGATCAATTCCCAACATTTAGGAGGAAGATCGCTCGCCAGAAAAGCCCTCCGAGCAGGTTATTACTGGCCCACCATGCAACAAGACTCCAAGGAACATGTCAAAAAATGCGACAAGTGCCAAAGGCACGCCGACATGCACCTAGCTCACCCAAGCGAGCTGAAGTCTCTATCCTTTCCTTGGCCCTTCGCCTGGTGGGGCATGGATATCCTCGGACCCTTCACCACAGGTTTTGCTCAAAACAAATACCTCATCGTAGCCGTTGATTATTTCACCAAATGGGTAGAAGCCGAGCCACTTGCGAACATAACCGCATTCAACATACTCCGTTTCTTCAAATGAGACGTCCTCGCCCGTTTCGGGATCCCACAAGTTGTGGTCACCGACAACGGAACGCAATTTACGGATAAGAAATTTCGTGAGTTCCTCATCGCGATCAACACAAAACAACGCTTCACATCCGTCGAGCACCCCCAAACCAATGGGCAAGCCGAAGCCGCGAACAGAGTAATTCTGCGCGGACTTCGACGGAGGCTCAACGACAATAAGAAAAAATGGGTCGAGGAGCTCCACAGCGTGCTCTGGGCCTATCGAACTACGCCACACTCCACAACCGGGGAGACTCCCTTTCGCTTAGTATACGGAACAAAAGCAGTTATCCCCCTAGAAATTGGAGAACCTTCTCGTCGTACGCAGCAACCCATCGACGAGGAAATGAACGACGAGGCTCTACGAGAGGAACTAGACCTCGTCGAAGAAATTCGCACAGGAGCATCCTTAAAGGAAGCCACCCTCAAACAAAAAGTAGCTGTTCGACACGATAACAAGGTCATACCTAGGGAATTCGAAGTCGACAGTCTCGTTCTACGGCAAAACGCCAAAGATTCTCACGAGGGCAAGTTAGCGCCTAACTGGGAAGGACCATATAGAGTCCGAGGAAAAACCGAGAACGACGCTTACTACCTCGATGACCTCCAAGGAAAGGAACTTCCTCGACCCTGGAACGCCCAAAAACTAAAACAATACTATAGCTAAGTTATTGCCGAACAAGGCTTACAAAGCCAAGGTAGTGCCTTCCTCGGAAAATGGGCAGACACACCTGGACAACGGAGGATGTTCAGGCACAAACATCCATCTAAAACCCAATCTATGCGCGAATTTTCTCCCCGGAAAGGGGTTGGGAAACTGCTTCTGGCGAGGAGAACTCAGACAACGAGCTCATCGTCCCCGTGCTAGGCTTAACACCCAGCTCACGATGGGAGGTTCAAGCCGCGAGGAAAGGACTCTCCGACGAGCCTTTCCCCGCTGATTCGAGTTCTAAAGACACCTCGAATTCAACGCTTCTGCTCGAAAAACACTTGGAAAAAAATTTCAAAATACATTTTAAAACAACATGCAGACGAGCATAATATCACGAACGCATACAAACAAGCATATAAGCACACATCCAAAACAGAAATGAAAGGCAATAGTTAGCAAACAACACAAGATTATATAAAACGGGGACAAAGCCCACTTGTTCAAAAATTACAAACGGGCACGAAGGCCCCCAACGGAAAAATTCAAATACACAAAATAACGGGCACGCAGGCCCCCAAAATAGTCAACAGAAGGAAGAAATTACAAGCTGACGACGCGCAGGCCCAGAATCAATCTTCGTCCTCGGGGGTGGTGGTTTTCTTGCTTGACCCATCATCTTCCTCATCCTTGGCATCGTCATCCATGTAGTCGTCACCTGCTAGTTCTGCGGCCTTCACCTCCTTGTACTTTTCGGGGAGGATAATTTGCCCGTCAATGACCTCGCGAAAAACTCCCATACCCTCGAAACTGAGCTCGACACCAGGATTCGCAACTTTGATCTGAGCAAGGGCATTCTGCCAACCGTGCTTTACTCCAGCAAGCACCAAATCGCCCAACTTCCTCACACAAGCCACGAACTCGGCTCGGGTTGTCAAATCCCTGGTATTCTCAGTTTCGTCTCCAGCAGGGGCCATAGCCAATTTCAGCAATCTAATATCCTCCTCGTTTTTCTTCTTCTCTTCGACGAACTTGGCGAGCTCATCCTTCAGCTCCCTGTTTTCTTTGGCAGCAGCCACAAAATTCTCCTTCTTTCCCCGAAGATCAACGACCTCGTTCTCCAGCTTCATATTCTCCGCCTCTAGCTTCGCATTTTCTGCCTTCAATTTCTCAAGATCGTCTCGACGGTTGCTTCTATCCTCGTGCAAGACCAACACCGTCTCCAGCATCCTCAAAAGTCCAACTGAATCATCGATGATCCGATCCCGACCAGACTCATCGTCCATCTCCAAGATCGTAGCCTTATCCACGGCTGCCACTTGCAAAGGGTTCTTCTCCAAGACTACGGTCTGACAAGTGCACCAGTCTGTCGTCGAGTAATAATTCACACTCTAGGTGTCTAGAATGAGTTCGTATCCACAGGGATCATGCCGCAGCTTTACTAGCGTTATTTAAGCTTGTGATAGTTTGCATTCGCTTTGGTTTTTGAAAAGGTTTTTATAAAATAAGCGTAATGCTTTCCAGAAATATAAATGTTGAATGTATAAATAATAGATTCAAGAAATATAGAGGCTAGGTTGTTGGAACAAAAGAGGTTCTGATATGACCCAATTAAGTTTTGATGATAACAAAAGTATTAATATACATTAGGGTATACTGATTATTTGATCCAAGTGTGCAGATATACAAGTTAATTTTTATATTCACCAGAAGCACGTTGGAAGCTCTGATGTGTCAAGCAAATTCTGACCAAGTTTTTAAGTCATCAGAAGATGCAACCTTTATTCACGTCAGAAGCTAGTTTTCAGAATCTGAGGTTTGAAGACATCAGACTCTGATAAGAGCAGTGAGAGCCGTTTTGTCAGAAGAACATTCTCTGCAACAATTATTGAATATCATCATCATCCTCTAACATCTCAAAAGCTGGAAGAATCAATCTTATCCACAGAATAGTGACGTTAGTACTATTGTACGAACTATTTACCGGATTTGGTTAAAACGTTATCCCCAAGATTGATCGCATTCAAGGTTACCTGATTTGGTTAAAGAATGGTACTATCTACAGCTGGCACAACCTCACCGCATAATTTCAAATCAAAATACGCTCCACCTTCGTCTATAAATAGGAGCAGATTTGAAGCTTTAGGATATAACACTTTGAACAATTTGAACGAGCTGTTACTCTGCCAAAAACGTCCTAAAAGCACAAAACTTCAAATACAACTTGAACTCATATTAAAATCCAAGACTCCAGCTTCAGCTTCTGTTTTCTCATTAGTTGAACCTTAGAATTCTTGTATTAAGATTCTAAGTTAAGTCTTGTATCAAAAGTTGTATTTTATTGTTACTGAACATTGATTCTCATATCAATTTGTTCAGACTCTGTTTTTCTTAACTTTGTGTTTGGAAGTCTCTTGCCTGCGTGCTTGAGCATTAGGAAGTCTCTTGTTTGTTAACTTGAGCATTGGAAGTCTCTTGCTTTTGTGCTTGAGCATTTGTAATCTTTTGTGATTATAGTGAACTCTCTTGGAAGTACAAGAGGACTGGACTACTCTCGGTTTGTGAGAGGAACCAGTATAAAATCTCTGTCTCTATCTTTCTCTCCTTATCTTTCTCTCTTTAAAGTCTGATTGTTTGTGTTTTGTTTTCTAAACCGCTGCAAACTCTGACAAGTTATTTATAACTTTGAAGAAATTTTCAAACTACCAAAACACAATTCAACCCCCCCTTCTTGTGTTTTTCACACCTTCAATTGGCATCAAGAGCCCGGTTCTGTTTTTATCACCTAACAGTGAGACAGTTTCTTGTTGAAAAACACCATGACTGAATCATCTGGAAGTGGTAGATTGAAAGCAGTTTCTTATGACTATGATGTTGAAGATAAGACAAACAACAAAGCACCAAAGTTCAATGGAGATGCATCTACTTTTTCCTGGTGGAAAGATAGAATCTACAGTCATCTTATTGGTTTAGATGATGAGCTTTGGGACTTAGTTGAAGAATGGGTAACTTTTCAAGGACTTGATGAAAAGGGAAAGTTATCTGTTGAAGAAATAAAGAAGTTCACTCCTACAGACAAGAAGGCTTACAAGAAACACCACAAGGTCAAGGATCTCCTTATTGGTTGTATATCTCATGATGAATATCTCAAGATCACTGACAAATCCACTGCCAAAAGTATTTATGACTCCTTGTGTTCCACATATGAAGGAAACAAACAGGTTCAAGAGGCAAAGGCTACTCTTTTGATCCAACAGTATGAACTCTTTAGAATGAAGGATGATGAGAATATTGAATCTATGTACTCTAGGTTCAAGATTCTATTGGCTGGTCTCCAAGTTCTGAAGAGAAGTTATACAACTTCTGATCATGTAAGAAAGATTCTGAGAAGCTTACCTTCAAGGTGGAGGCCTAAGGTAACAGCTATTCAGGAAGCTAAAGATTTGGACAAACTTAGCTTGGAGGAATTGATAAGTTCACTCATGAGTCATGAGATTGAACTATCTTCTGATGAGCCTCAGAAGAAACTAAAATCTGTGGCCTTGCCATCTATTTCAGTTTCATCTAAGGCTCTGAAAGCCAAAGCTGTAGAATCTGAAGCAGAGGAATCTTCCATAGATGACCAAGAAGATGGATCATATGATGATATCTTTGCACTCTTGTCCAAGAAGTTTCAAAAGTGGTCTGTAAGGAAAGACAAAAATTTCCCAAGCAGAGGATCTGGATCAAGGAACTACACCAACAAAGAGAAGAAGGATGACACAAAAAATTGTTTCAATTGTCATAAGCCTGGACACTTTATGGCTGATTGTCCTGAACTCAACTCCAAGGGTAAAGGAAGAAAAAGTACAATCAAGAACAAAGCCAAAAAGAGTCGGATGGCAACATGGGAGGATATCAATGAACTATCAGAGGATGAAGACTCTGAGGAAGCAAACCTAGCGCTTATGGCCACTGGTGAGTCAGACGATGAAAATGATTCAGAGTCTGACACAGACGATATTGATGAGGTATGCACCCAAAGAAGAAAAGGAAGCTCTTGGTATCTAGACAGTGGTTGCTCACGTCACATGACAGGAGACAAGCTCTTATTCCACACCCTGAATCAACAAGAGGGAGGAACAGTAGGGTTTGGTGGCAACCAGAAAGGAAAGATCATTGGTATAGGTACAGTTGGTAATTCTTCTTTGTCAATTTCTGATGTTTGGTTAGTAGATGGACTACATCACAATTTACTTAGCATAAGTCAATTATGTGATAGTAATTATGATGTCATGTTTAATAAGGACTCATGTACTGTAATCAGAACCTCTGATAAATCCATAGTATTTAAAGGTTCTAGAAAAGGCAATGTTTATAAAGTCAATTTTTCTGATCTTAAGGAACAACAAGTACTTTGTCTTCTAACACTGAGTGATGAAAAATGGGTCTGGCATAAGAGATTGGGTCATGCTAACTGGAGGTTAATCTTTAAGCTTAGCAAGGACTTGTCAGAGGTCTTCCTAAAATTAAATATCACTCAGACTCTCTTTGTGGTTCCTGTCAGAAAGGGAAAATTGTCAAAAGTTCCTTCAAAACCAAAAACATTGTTTCTACTTCTAGACCTTTAGAACTCTTACATATTGATCTTTTTGGACCAGTAAGTACTGCTTCAATCAATGGTAAGAAGTATGGATTAGTCATAGTTGATGATTATAGTAGATGGACTTGGGTTAAGTTTCTGAGAACTAAAGATGATACATATGAAGTGTTTAGCATATTCTGCACACAAATTCAAAATGAAAAGGATTCCAAAATTTTGAAAGTAAGAAGTGATCATGGTGGTGAATTTGAAAATGAACCTTTTGAAAAATTTTGTGAAGAACATGGAATTCTCCATGAATTCTCTTCTCCTATAACTCCACAACAAAATGGAGTTGTAGAAAGAAAGAATAGGTCTTTACAAGAAATGGCACGCACCATGATGCATGAAAATAATTTGGCAAAATTCTTTTGGGCAGAAGCTGTTAACACTGCTTGTTATATTCAAAATAGAATCTATATAAGACCTATTTTAAACAAAACAACATATGAACTCTTTAAGGGAAGGAAACCCAATATTTCTTATTTTTATCAATTTGGTTGTACTTGTTACATTCTGAATAATAAAGTCCATCTTAAGAAATTTGACTCTAAAGCCTGTAAGGGTATCTTCATTGGATACTCTGAACGCTCTAAGTCATACAGAGTGTATAATTCTGAAACTAATACAGTTGAAGAATCAATGCACGTAAAGTTTGATGACAAAGAGCCTGATGATAAAAAGTCAGAGCCTGTTAGAGACATTTCAGGATCTGATGACTCAGAAGATGAAGCTCCAGATTATAATGACCATTCAGAACCTATTGTAGACTCTGGATCTAATGAAGCTCAACCTTCTGATATATCTCAAGATCATCAAACTTCTGACATCAACTCTGTAGCAGCTGATATTCCAAGGAACACTTTTAAGTACAAATCTTCACATCCTGAAGAGCTTATTCTAGGAAACAAAGATAGTCCCAGAAAAACAAGATCAAACTTCAGAAATGAAGAATCTCTTTTTGGACTAGTTTCCCTGATTGAACCTAAGACAACAAATGAAGCTCTATCAGATGATGCTTGGATAGTCGCTATGGAAGAAGAGTTAAATCAATTCAAGAGAAATGATGTATGGGATCTGGTACCCAAACCAAAGTACAAGAACATTATTGGAACAAAATGGGTATACAGAAACAAGCTGAATGAGCAAGGAGAAGTAACAAGAAATAAAGCAAGACTTGTTGCACAAGGATACAGTCAACAAGAGGGTATTGACTTTACTGAAACATATGCTCCAGTAGCTAGACTGGAAGCTATCAGGTTACTTCTATCCTATGCAGTTAACAATGGTATCACCTTGCATCAAATGGATGTGAAAAGTGCATTTCTGAATGGTGTCATTTATGAAGAAGTGTATGTCAAACAACCTCCTGGTTTTGAAGATTTAACAAATCCAGACCATGTGTTTAGACTAAAGAAATCACTCTATGGACTCAAACAAGCTCCCAGAGCATGGTATGAGAGAATGAGTACTTTCTTGGTTGACAATGATTTTGAAAAAGGACAAGTTGACAACACACTTTTCAAAAAGACCCTTAAGAAAGACATTTTGATCATTCAAATATATGTTGATGATATCATTTTTGGATCAACTAATGCCACTTTGTGCAAGAACTTTTCTAAGCTTATGCAGGATGAATTTGAAATGAGTATGATGGGAGAATTGAAGTTCTTTCTGGGCATTCAAATAAATCAAACAAAGAAAGGAACATTCATTCATCAGTCAAAATATATAAAGGATCTTCTGAAGAAGTTCAACTTAGAAGACTGCAAACCCATGAATACTCCAATGCATCCTACATCAAGTCTAGGCAAAGAAGAATCTGAAGGCAAAGTTGATCAGAAGCTGTATCGAGGTATGATTGGATCTCTTCTTTATCTAACTGCCTCAAGACCTGATATTTTATTCAGTGTATGTTTGTGTGCAAGATTTCAATCAGACCCTAGAGAATCTCATTTCACTGCTGTGAAGAGAATCTTTAGGTATTTGAAAGCTACTTGTAACATTGGATTACTGTATCAGAAATCCAATGACTACAAGCTGATTGGATTCTGTGATGCTGACTATGCTGGTGATAGAATTGAAAGAAAATCCACCAGTGGTAATTGTCAGTTCATTGGTGAGAATTTAATTTCATGGGCCAGTAAAAGGCAAACCACCATAGCTATGTCAACAGCAGAAGCTGAATACATATCAGCAGCTAAATGTTGTACACAACTACTTTGGATGAAATATCAATTGGAAGATTATCAAATAAGCAGTAATAATATTCCTTTATATTGTGATAATACTGCAGCTATCCACCTCTCTAAAAACCCTATTTTACATCATTTTATCAGAGACTATGTTCAAAAAGGTGTGATTGATCTCAAGTTCATTGAAACTGAAAATCAATGGGCTGATATCTTTACAAAACCTTTAGCTGTTGAACGTTTTGATTTTATCAAAAAGAATCTGAACATGATGGAAATTTCTGATTAACTTAGACTCTGATGAAAAATTTGTGTTGTAAGAATCTTATAGTAATCAGAAGCTGAAGTCATCAGAACCTTCTGTATCAGAAGTTGTGATGAGAACATCTTCTGATAGACTATCAGAGTCTGCTAGAAGGAGAATGGTTCTGGCGCGTAAGGAAAAACCTTTTGTAAAAACCCTTTCGTTTTCCTGTACTTACGTGTCAGTTATTTAAATAATCTTCTGAAACACGTGTCTTGTTGCAAGAGGATAAAGAAGTTGGTTAATGATGATTAGTATTTCTAACTCCTACCTGGTAGGTAAATGATTCTACTACCCCTATGTTTGTGTACTTGTTTTTGTGCGAAACTTTCTATTTAAACACACTAACTGTTCACATTCACACTTTTGCACTCTCACAACCTACACTTTCATTCTTCTAAAACTCAGAGAAATTTCTTTCGCCCTCTTTAGTAACCCTAACTTCCAAACTTCATCAATGGCTTCATCATCTACTCTTAATGTCGATGCTTGCATGATTCTTACTCAGTACTCCACTCCTTCTGTGTTTGCAAAAGATCAACGTTCCTACAGATACGAAGACCTAAATCTTGCAATAGAAAATCCAGTGGATCTTGAAGGACTAAGAGTAAACGGTTTTCCAGAAGTCGTAGACCTTTTCAAGAAACAAGGAATGGATTACTATTTTGATGTGATGAATGGACCAACTTATACGGAGCTTGTCAAAGAATTTTGGATGAAAGCGTCCGTTATAACCAAGGATAAGTACTTTTAGAGGATCAAGGATATGATCAAAGAAAAACCTGAACTAGAAGGTAAAACCCCTAAGGAAATGGGATTGAAACCTTTTGTGTCTACCGAGATTGAATCATTCGTTGCTGGATACAGAATCTCAATCAGGTTATGCCACATCTATGAGGCTCTGAAGTTGGAAAGTGGTGGCCTTATCATCAGAAACGCTGAAGAAATAGGTTCTGATGTTGAGGAATTTATCTACAAACCTAAGGCTGACCCCAAAGACAAGTTTGAAATGACCAACAACTGCAAGGTTATCTACAAGATTCTGATTGACAGTATCATGTCCAAACTTGGAGGTACTGATCAAGTATCAAACTTTCAGAAGCTGTTCACTTTCCATGTTGGTAAAGGAAATTTTCTGGACATTTGTAGGCTTATTTTTATTCATCTTGCTGAATCTATACTATCTACCAAATCTATTGTTCGACATTCAAGGCTGCTCAGTCATATGTTTGCACAGTGTGGTCTGCTGGATGCTATTAAACCGTTTCTCCCAGGATATGGTACCTTTCTGACTAGTTCTAAAGTGGTTAATAGCACTACTCTGAGGTACTTGAAACTGGTGAAAAGCAACCAGATAGTTCATCCAACACACCCCCTGCTTCTTAGAGACTCTGAGGTAAACATTGTTGAATGTAGGCTTGTACATGTCAGTGATAGTGATGCTAGAAAG
Organism: Trifolium repens; assembly: GCA_030408175.1. NCBI lineage: Eukaryota > Viridiplantae > Streptophyta > Magnoliopsida > Fabales > Fabaceae > Trifolium > Trifolium repens. The sequence goes on along the minus strand of CP125845.1, from coordinate 28,936,967 downwards.
ATAATAGAAGAGCATGCTGACTATTTAAAGAAGCTAGGTGCTGAAGTAGGTACTGGAGAGCCTACAGGTTTAACTGTCAGACAGTCAAGGATTCTGGAACAACCAACCAGAGTCTTTCCTGTCAAGAGAAAAGCTGCTAAGAGTCCTGCTGGTAAGAAGGTGGCTAAGACCCAGAAGACTACAGCTCCTATATCAGCAAAGAAACCAAGAGCCAAGAAGATTGTCATGAAGGATCTGACAGATGAAGAAAAAGAAAAAGCTGATTTTCAGGCAGCATTGGAAAAGGTAGAACAATTCAATAAGAAGCAAGAGGCTCTGAAGGATACATACGACTCAGGAATTGATCCAAAAGAATTTGATGATATGTATCACAAGTTGAACCTTCCTGAAAGAGATGCTCTTAGGAATAAGTCTAGTTCATTTGAACTGTATGGACCAGTAGATGGTAAGTCTCCTCAATTTATTGTTCACAGCAATTGTTATAGAAATGTCTTTCAAAAACTCAAACATCCCCCAGAGGTTAAAGTTAAACGTGCTTATGATAGAATCTTTCAAGGACTTGGTTTTAAGAAAGAGTCAAATCTTTCAGAAAATCAACCATCATCAGAGCAGTTTAACTCACACCTAACCAACCCTTCAGAATTTCAAACTAACAGAATATCTAATGATGCAGCACAAGCCTCTGGTAGTACTGCACCAGTCATCCAAAATCTGGATGAAGATGAAGATTCTGATAGAACAACATCCCCTCATCCTGCCAAATATGAATCCAACATAAATCGTGAGATTGCACAAGAGCAACTCACACCAGAAAATGTTGTTATACACTCACCAGTGCCTAACCAAAATAAACCACAAACACCCTCACCAGAACATGACCACTCAGACCATGAAACCCACAAATCACCTGAACCCACACCTCACATACCAGTTTCTGAAGAACATAATGCTGAGAAATCCCCACACCATGTGGCTATGGATAACTCATTTACTCTTCCAACACCACTCAAGAAACAAGTCCAGCAAATCAATGATAACATGAGTCAGGATGTCATTCAGAAAACCCCTCCTAATCAAACCAACCACCTCAAACACCTAATGCAGGATCTATCTCTTGACTGCATTTATGTCCCTCCTCACTTACCTTCCAGAATCATCAATGAACCCCTAGACCAAACCCAGGAAGACATTTCAAATCTTTTAATAGCTGTTGACAAGAACATTAGGAGAATGTCCACTGCTATTCCTAACAGGTCAATTGAATCAGCACATATTAACAAAGAGTGTGACCTTATGGAAGAGAATCTGGTGCTCATGATCAGATCTGTCAGAGAGGCCTATACTAAGGATTTGGAATTCAAAAATGAGATGGCCAGGAAAGAAGAAGAGAGACTGCTAAGAGAAAGGTTAGAAGCTGAAGAAAGGGAAAGGAAGAGGCTGGAAGATGAACGAATAGAGAAAGAGAGACTAGAAGCTCAAGCTAGAGAAGAAGCTAGGCTGGCAGAAGAAGCTAGAATAGCTGCTGAACAAGCTAGGCTTGAAAATATTGCAAGGAATGCACCAGAGTATGCTCAATACATCAGAGATAATCAAGAGAATATGCAAAGGAAAATTGATGAGCACTCTACTGTGTTGGCAAGTATTCTCACTACTCTCCAGAGCATCAAAGCAAGACTTCCTCCTCCACCTTAAAACCTAGGATTCTATGCACTATGTTCTTTTTAACTTTTTATTATTTCCTGATATTTTGTTTGTAATTTTGTTGAACTCATTTCATTCAAGTACTCTGTTGATTATCATTCTATCTTTTGTGTTTGTTTATATCTTTATTCATCTTATGTTATTTATATTATGCATTCATAAATGTTTTGAGACAAATATCAAATAAGTTTTTCAAAACTAAATCATGAGTTTTATTCAAAGATATTGTTGATTACATAAGTTCTATCCAACTTTTCACTTGGATTCTACATCAGAAACAGCTAGTTCTAAATCTAGCTGATGAGAATCAGAAGGTAAGGACGGGAACTCTTCCCTAGGTGGAACATATGTCCTCAAGAATTCTTTCCAATCAGAATCCCATTCAGATTCTGATTCAGAAGAAGACTCTGGCTGTTTGGTCTTGGACCTTGTTTGATAGTTGGCTCTGACAGGAGCAGAAGTTGACGCCCTCATATTCTGAGGATTCTTCCTAGACTCTGCATCTTGTTGAATCTTCACTTTCTTCTTCTTCTTCTCCTGCGATTTCTTACTTTTGATCACTCTTCTATCCTTATCCATTGTTGTATTTCACAATGAAATGGAAGTGTTGAGTGAAATGACAAAGTTATGGTCCTTATATAGTAGTTCAAAACAGACAAGTTCATGGTTTTACGACAAATCATTAAATTGGTGTAGTTGTAACCACCTTGACTGTATTGAAACTCTATTTTTGACCAATTTCTTTTTAAAAATGTGTCATTTATTACTTAACTGTTTTTACACTTTTTGTTTAATGACAAAAGGGGGAGTAAGAGTAGTTATTAATTTAAGAAATGCTAAACTGAAATCAATTTCCACATTTAATATTATGTCATCGTCTGGTATGATTTTGAGGAAAATATTAGTTGAAATTTGAACTTCTGATACATGGTACGTATAAAAGAAAAGTGCAATTTTCTTTCATGGGTATCAGACTTAGGGGGAGAGCTTGCAAACCTAGCCTCTGAAAGTCTAAGTGTATGAGTTATAGTTCAAAATTCAAATAATAATTTTTAAACTGATTTAATTAATCATTGCTGAACTTAGGGGGAGCTTGCAAAACTCATCAACCTAAGAGACGCTTGATAAATTTTATCAACAACCTTTGTAAATTAATACTTGGTTTGTCATCAATCAAAAAGGGGGAGATTGTTGGAACAAAAGAGGTTCTGATATGACCCAATTAAGTTTTGATGATAACAAAAGTATTAATATACATTAGGGTATACTGATTATTTGATCCAAGTGTGCAGATATACAAGTTAATTTTTATATTCACCAGAAGCACGTTGGAAGCTCTGATGTGTCAAGCAAATTCTGACCAAGTTTTTAAGTCATCAGAAGATGCAACCTTTATTCACGTCAGAAGCTAGTTTTCAGAATCTGAGGTTTGAAGACATCAGACTCTGATAAGAGCAGTGAGAGCCGTTTTGTCAGAAGAACATTCTCTGCAACAATTATTGAATATCATCATCATCCTCTGACATCTCAAAAGCTGGAAGAATCAATCTTATCCACAGAATAGTGACGTTAGTACTATTGTACGAACTATTTACCGGATTTGGTTAAAACGTTATCCCCAAGATTGATCGTATTCAAGGTTACCTGATTTGGTTAAAGAATGGTACTATCTACAGCTGGCACAACCTCACCGCATAATTTCAAATCAAAATACGCTCCACCTTCGTCTATAAATAGGAGCAGATTTGAAGCTTTAGGATATAACACTTTGAACAATTTGAACGAGCTGTTACTCTGCCAAAAACGTCCTAAAAGCACAAAACTTCAAATACAACTTGAACTCATATTAAAATCCAAGACTCCAGCTTCAGCTTCTGTTTTCTCATTAGTTGAACCTTAGAATTCTTGTATTAAGATTCTAAGTTAAGTCTTGTATCAAAAGTTGTATTTTATTGTTACTGAACATTGATTCTCATATCAATTTGTTCAGACTCTGTTTTTCTTAACTTTGTGTTTGGAAGTCTCTTGCCTGCGTGCTTGAGCATTAGGAAGTCTCTTGTTTGTTAACTTGAGCATTGGAAGTCTCTTGCTTTTGTGCTTGAGCATTTGTAATCTTTTGTGATTATAGTGAACTCTCTTGGAAGTACAAGAGGACTGGACTACTCTCGGTTTGTGAGAGGAACCAGTATAAAATCTCCGTCTCTATCTTTCTCTCCTTATCTTTCTCTCTTTAAAGTCTGATTGTTTGTGTTTTGTTTTCTAAACCGCTGCAAACTCTGACAAGTTATTTATAACTTTGAAGAAATTTTCAAACTACCAAAACACAATTCAACCCCCCCCCCCCCCCTTCTTGTGTTTTTCACACCTTCATAGGTATGGTGGTTGGACTCCCTCCCTTCTTCATATTTGGCATGACCGGTATATAACATAGTTACTTAGATTATGTTCGGCGGTGAATTATCCTTGTTGTAGTAATACCTTACTATTACACTATGTCTATTAAAGTATCCCTACATTAACAACTAAGGTACCTACGAGAGCCTAACCTCGATGTGTCACATACCTTAATTACTAAGTGAGTTGTTTATAAACATGCATTATAACCTTCACCAATTAACCTCTAGGTCCTAGTATCCGGCTGTTCATCTTCCAAGTGCTCAGATCACACCTAGTGCATGATTCCTCCTCTAACCGCTCAGTTCACGACTAGTTCAGGATGTTACCGTCTCTATACACCTAGCATTATTTACTACGAGTTCCGGACTAATACCAAGTCAAAACCTGATATCAATTCTATGGGCGCTCCCGCTTATCCGGCCAGATTACGAGAATATGTTATTTAAGTGCACGAAAGTAAATAACAAACATAATTACTAAATATCATTTATTATAACTTAGACTCGATCACAGACTCCAAATATTCATAGGGGAGTTCATCTTCTCCACCACAACCTAAGGCATAAATTATAAAGACTACATATTTAAATTACAAGAAATTATAACCTAAATACAAAAGCCTAAAGAAATCATACCTTGCTGAGTTAGTTTTCCCGTAAGGGGAGAAAACTATGCCCAATAGAGCTCCTCTGAACGTCTCCTTATAGTAGAGAGTGTTCTACTATTTCTGAATGAATAAAACAATGAATGGGAGGCTCTATTTATAGTTTTCGTAATGGGCCTCAGCAAGGCATTGCAGCACGATAAGGCCATCGTACTGCGATGTGAAGATTCAGTTCAGAATTATAACTGATCCTGTGCATTTCATCAGCTTGGGCGTCAAGTAACATCATCGTACTGCGTTGTAGGGCATCGTACTGCGATGGAAGATTTTCTCAAGATTTATTTCTTCTGATTGCTTGGCGCGCAAGGAGCTTTCATCGTGGCACGATAGCACACATCGTGCTGCGATGGAATGCTGTATTTCTTCACTTTTTGGGCTTTTTCTTGTCTTTTTGCATCTTGGACTCTGTCTTGATGCTTTTTCTTGCTTTTGTAGGTTTTCCTTCGTATTTGGGTCTGTCTTGGTCATTTTACTACTAATAATAATACTAAAAATGATGTAGAAATTCCTGTCATCACAACCCCAAACTTAAACTGTTGCTTGTCCTCAAGTAACATGCTGTCGGACAAGATCGTTAGAGAAATAAGAGATAAATAAGATGATAGGAATTTCACAACCTTGCTTAATATTTCAGCAATGGTACCGCTGATTTCTTACCGCAGCGATCATGCTCAGTCCTGCTAGGCTCAGGAGACGTCAATGGTAGCAAATCGGATAAATGTCTGCAAGAGTCCATGTTCAACTTTTTCTCTCTCTCACATTTGTGTTTTTCGCTCATAATTGAAAGGGTTAACTCTCAATCATCGTACAACCTGCCATTTTACCATAGGCTTGCAAGAATTCTAAGCAACCAGCCAAAACTTAATATACATGCATTATTGGAGGTCTTTTCAGGGTTATAACGTGGCTTAGGTCAAGGTAGGACATTTTTAGGAATAGTAGGCTAAACATTGGAGTTAAGTTCTACTTTGTTGTTCCTTTTTGTGTACGCAACCTTTGTTCCTTAGGGTGCCTTTTTGTGTTGGTATCGGAAAATAAGAACCGGATGTGTCTTTGTATGGTTCTTTTCTATCACTATTTTTGCCCTTTGGCTCTTTCTTTTGCCTTTTGGCTTTTTCATTCATTTTTTGAAGAGACTATTTTTTTAGGGAATTTTTTTTATGTTTTTCCCGTCTCTTTCTCATTTATTTTTCTTTTTTGTAGTGATAGTTTTCCGTATACCCACCCCAAACTTAGACGTTGCTAGTTCCATGAGCAACCTCAAACTTGTTTTGTTGCCAAGACTTTGAGAACTATTACCTAACTCCAAAGAGGGTAAATCATTGTTTTTCTGGTCTATAGGCTTGTATCGTTGTTTGTCACCGAAACAAAAGGGATAATTATTTTTTTTACGGCTCAAATTTGGCTAGCAAAGGATAATAATATATAAAGGGTGGCTTGAAAAGGCTCTGAGTTATAACAAACAATTGCCTCAATGCATATAATATCAAATCAACTAGTCAGCAGAGAATTAAAGCAAGTTCTAGAAAATAAACAAGTGCACGGTACTCTCATAGTAATTCGAAAGAAAGTGGTAATACCGTTTGGAAATATTTGGCTCAAATCCTCACATGGCTTAGGTATCTGAAAGTTGAACACTTGTCCCACAGACACCAGCTTCATCACTCGTCTCTCTGTCTCCCGAACTTCGCACTTAGGAGCAATCACCTTTGGTTTCTTTATGAAGGCGTGAAATTCGGCTCATCGGAATTTATAATTTACTTCGCCGCAATCTTACCTATAACAGTTTATCGTGCACTAGATAATAAACAGCAAACAGTTATTTAATTTTTTGTAAGTTTGAATAAGGGTTTAAATAGATGAAAATGACATACAGGAATTCTTAAGTACATTTTATTGAATTGAAAATACTGAATTAGAAATACTAAAATAAAAATACTTATCCCTGGGTTGCGTCCCAAGCAGCGCTTGTTTAGCCTCTCATTAGCTTGAGGCATTTCCTCCATTACAGAGGATAGGTTCGCATGTCTCTCTGTGGTGCTTCTTGTTCCTGCTGGAAGCACTGGCCATTTTCCTTTGATTACAATCTTGGTAGGACCAGGTCTGTTTCACCCTATTTTCAACTATCCGGTTGGCGACTAATTTACCGGTGCAGTTTCATAAAACACAGTAATTTCACCCCAAACTTATATTCGTGCATGTCTTTCTCTTTTGCGCTTTCTTCCTGCAGAAGAATTTGTTCTTAGAGGTGATTTTACAGCCTGATACTCTTGATTGAGTTATTCTTTGATGGCATTTCTCTCCTTTTCTTTGTCACCTTTGCCAATGGTTCCTGTGTTTCTGAACCATTTCTGTAAACAGCCTTTTACTTTGTTGCTTCCTGTAGAAGCCTCAGTCAAATGATCCTCCTGACCATTGACTTTTTGGTTGCAGCTTCTCTTTTTCAATTTGCTCCATCCCTCATCACTTTGAGAGTTTTCCTGTGAGAATACTGTCTTTGATTTTTGCTGTTGCCAGCCTTTATAATCCTTAGCTCTTTAGTACCTGTCTGCATGCACTTTAAACAAATACCTCAGTAGCACTGGATAAATATTTTTCATGTGGAACTATTTTTGGTTTGTCTCATGTGTCTTTATCACTATGAAAATTCTCAGGTAAGTGAGGTGGATCACAACGGATCGCTTAAATACCAAGACTTATCCTTAGCCAGAACTTTCACAGATCAAAATCCACAATCATCAACAAGATTTTTGATTTTTTAATTTTTTTGTATTTTTGAAATTTTTTTGACAAGCTTAAGTAAATCTAGTAAGGCTTTGTAAACACAATCCCAGGCAACGGCGCCAAAAACTTGACTACGGTCTGGCAAGTGCACCAGTCTGTCGTCGAGTAATAATTCACACTCTAGGTGTCTAGAATGAGTTCGTATCCACAGGGATCGTGCCGCAGCTTTACTAGCGTTATTTAAGCTTGTGATAGTTTGCATTCTTTTTGGTTTTTGAAAAGGTTTTTATAAAATAAGCGTAATGCTTTGCAGAAATATAAATGTTGAATGTATAAATAATAGATTCAAGAAATATAGAGGCTAGGTATGGTGGTTGGACTCCCTCCCTTCTTCATATTTGGCATGACCGGTATATAACATAGTTACTTAGATTATGTTCGGCGGTGAATTATCCTTGTTGTAGTAATACCTTACTATTACACTATGTCTATTAAAGTTTCCCTACATTAACAACTAAGGTACCTACGAGAGCCTAACCTCGATGTGTCACATACCTTAATTACTAAGTGAGTTGTTTATAAACATGCATTATAACCTTCACCAATTAACCTCTAGGTCCTAGTATCGGGCTGTTCATCTTCTAAGTGCTCAGATCACACCTAGTGCATGATTCCTCCTCTAACCGCTCAGTTCACGACTAGTTCAGGATGTTACTGTCTCTATACACCTAGTGCATGACCTTTTTTCCAGAAACTCATGGGTCTTCAAGAATCCTATGAACATTTGCCGGCGCAACACCGATCAACGGCGGCGCCGGAGCGTTAAAACGCACATAAACCATACAAACAGTAGCGGAAAGACATGCAAAAAGTGTATGAAAAATTAATATAAATAATTAAAAAAATATTGTTTTAGTTAAACTATTATAATTATTAGTATTTCAACTACGTACAAATACATATATTCCTCCTAAACACATATAACGCCCCAACTAAAATATCTAGAATATTTAGTCAAGACATAAATAAGTTATAACGCCCCAACTAAAATGTCTAGAATATTTAGTCGGAACATAAATAACTGAATTCTGAGTACCTTAAAATTATAGAATAATTATTTGAATTACAAATTATCACGAGAACAATTAGTAATTCAATACAACACAGCGGAAAGATGATAAAGAACTAATACAAGATAAGTGAAACAAGGAAGAAAATAATAATCTTCTAGTCTGACAATCCAAGCTCAGCTCCAATCGTCAGTTCCAACCTGGTCCTTGCTCCAAATAACCTGTTTACCTAAAAAAATTGAATGGAGCGGGTTGAGACTACTAAGCTTCAGTGAGTCCTACTACCCTCCTAATGGTGACTACACCGTTGGCAACTGAACTAATAGTTCCTAAACCTGATAGTCAATCACTGATACATATAATTTCATAACATGATTAATTAACATAATTTAAAGGTGTAACACAGATTAATTAACTCTTATTCATTTTAACCGCAAGGACACTCTGAGGTGAGCAGGTCTCAGAGGCCTGCCTTGTCCGTCAACCGATTCGGTCACGGCATGCAGCTCACAAATCATAACATAACATGAGACTGGGTTCTGCAGAAACCCAATCTGTGGTTCAGAAATTAACCACCCTGATTGATTGACTATCTAACTGATACTAACTGTTCTAACTGATCCTGATAAGTTGTAATTCTACCACATTATCCCTTCCCGGGCTTACTAACATGCATAATTTTCCTATGTTATTTTCATTTCCCTAGGGCGTGACGAACGTTCTAAACCCACATTATATCAGTTCATACATGAAACATATACCAGTGACTGTAGAGATCTAAAACGAGTGGTACAAGTTTAGGAAATATTTTAAAATACACAAGTCTTGCTCCTGGTGCACACGCCCTGGCGAGATTACAGTACAACACCTGTTTTATTCATTTTCTTTAAAAACAAACCACCTACAATCCCAATAATCACCAGTCATGCATTAACTAAAATAATACGAGATTAGAACGGAGAACAGTTTCGGGGTCAAACCATTCTCGCACATAATTCATCCTATTCAATTTAAAGTTATCATGCAAAGTTTTGTTCTGGGGAGACTAAACTACCTAGCCTAAAGAACCCACCTGAATGAGATTAACTCAGAAGCTTTAAACGCCAAGCTAACAATTTTGGAGCTCTCCGAGAAATAGAATTTTGCAACCAACACTTTAAATCCGTAATCATATTTCTGCATAATTGCAGCTTCAGGTCCTCTACTTCAGAAGCATGTATAGACTTTGATATAGATCCAAAAATAGCGAAACTTGTACTCAAAACGATGGGAATTTCGTTAGCTATCCATAGGAAAAAGAATCGTTACAAACAGAGTTACGAGGAGGGATTTATTACCGTTTTATTGGAGGTCCTGTTTCCATTACGGGTTTCAAACCCTTTCTTCAAATTCACAAGATTACCATTGCTCACTCCTCAATCTTAATTTTCAAAAGTCCTACTTGAAATTACAACACTTTGAGGCTTGATATTTGAAAGAGGCAACCAAAATTGCATGGATGATTAGGCCATCTAAAAGGGTTATAATGCAACAAACAGCCCTAAGCACAAAGGCTTGCGCCAATAGCATCAACAACATGGCAGTAACCTCAATTCCACTCCCTAACTTACTTCCAATCTCCAAGTTACCAACTTCTTCTAGTCTTTTGCCAAACTCAACTATACTTACTTGTTGCTTAACTTCCAAATAGCTAATATTCTCAGTTACAAACATGATTGGTGTTGAGAACAAGGGACACATGCACAAGCTCTTATTTGAAGTGAAACAAAATTGAGACTTTGACCCATAAATTGGTTTCACGGCCAAGAAGAAGAGAGTGCAAAGGAAATGAATTTCTTCCTCTCACTTTGATTCCCATCACCCCAAGACTCAATTATTTGAGGGATTTGATTCATACTTGAACCTAAATGAACGGTTTGTGAAAACATGGAGATTTGGGGTTTGAGATAGTTTTGAAACTAATTAGAGAAAAAGGAATAGAATCTGAGCAAGATATTACTAGTAATGGGTTCAATTGATGATGGGTTTATGATTTTAACTCATGCATGTGCTTGAATTCCCGATTTTCTTGTTCAGGAAGTGTAGAAGGGTTTTGTTTTTTCTATAGTGGACGTGGGTCCCACTTTGTAGTATTGTTTATTTCTTTAATCTACAAACCAATGTTCTCTTGCCCATATATATTCCATTTTCAATCTTTTCCACTAAAATTCTAAATTATAATTTGTCTCTAGTAATTCAATAAGTCTTAATTTATTTTCTAATAGGAGTCTCTAATTAGCACCATTATTATTAATTAGAGTTGGGTTGTTACAATCTACCCCCCTTAAAGAATTTCGTCCTCGAAATTCAAACTTCTTCATTCCATAACAGGGCTGATCATTATAACCACATCCAATTCTATACTTCACCTAACTTCGATCAATTGCATTCAATTCCTTGGAATAAAACTTTGCTCTCTAAGGGGTTACTGGCTAAAAGTCGTTCTCGCATTTTCAATTGATCTCGTGTTGCGCACTCTGATTCGACTTCTTACTACCATTCCTTTGACTTCGTCATAGTAGTTTTAGTCTATAATCCCTGAGCACGGTTTTACACCATCTCGGCTTATCTTCCTTAAAACTTCTACTACTGTTAATCTTCTTTCATTTCTATCGGCACTAACTCCAATATTCAACTGACTTAGTAGGTCGGTATCTGGCCTGGTTGACGCTATACGTTTAACTAAAGAGTATACGCTTGGGTATTGATATTGACAATTCCAAAATCTCTCTTTCTAAGGTTAAACTCACCTCCAATTGGTATAGTGCTTTCCTAATACTATAGCGCCCGACACGTCATGTGTACCCTCACACTACACGTGTCACTTAAATATTGCGGCTCATAACAAATAGTGAACGAGTGGGTTAGTACTTCTAATGCTGAGTCTGAAAAGAATTGCTTGGCTCGAGATGACTAATAGGTTAACTGACAGATCACTCAGGTCATGAATGGTTTCCAAGGAGGATGGCATACTACTCTAGACTCGCAATTAACCTTTACACTTATATGAACTGATTGTTGTTAACTAAACTCGAAGTTGGAATATTCTGGTTTAGTACTTGATCTCACAAGGTTACAGGAAATGAATTTGGAAGGTTGGAACGTTCGGGTAGAGGTACACAAGGTTAGCATACTGATCTAACATGATTACAGAAAATGGAACTGAAAGGTTCGAATCCTTAACACTGATTTCACTAGTACATCTTAATTCCACTGAATAGGAAATGATTCGAACTTAATTCTGAATTCGGCTGATAAGGCTACGAAAAGATAGACAACTAATTATATTGAAGAACTGATTACCAGATTCGAGTGCACGAAGTTTTAAATGAATTGTTGATGCTGAGCTAAGTCATTTGTATCAGGACAGTTGAGGATGCTAATCAACAGATCAACCAATGAGCGGGAAATTGAACCGAGACTATCTGTGGGTTTTCAAGAGTGATTGACTTCCACGAATCTGATGGAGTTACTACGACATAACTGAAAGGCTAAAGTCATTTAATACGGTTACTTAGGAGGGACGTTCCAAACAATCCATGTAACTGACGTTGATGAATTTGGGAAGTTGCATAAGAATTTAATTTGTGGGTGGTACTTGACTGACAAGTATCTAAAGTACGGAAAGAAATTATCCATCTGAGACATAATCAGACAAGTTAGGGAGTACACACGTTCATGGTGTTCCAAGACTTATGAACGTAGAATTGAACATTGCTTGATTCGACGAGTTGGCTGAAAGAGGATCCAGAACGAATGTAAGGTAATTGAAGATTGGTCTCCTATTGGGTCCAGACTGATGTTCCACAATTCTATTTCTTCTGTCAGAGCTCTCAGGTTCGGACAACTAGGTTTTTCACTCAAGTTTCTTGCTGACAATTTCTCACAGGAAGGTTCAACTGATCCTAATATTTTCTTAGTTGAAGATTTGGATATGTAGAAATGTCGGCGGCTGGCTGATGCTAAAGTTAAACTTAATTTCTTGTCTCTGGATAACTAATATATACCTAAAAGATTGACTTAGATGGTTGGTGCTATTGATACTGTTTCCTGTTGGTTAATCCTTATCAAGTTGTGTCTTCTACCGTCTGACTTACGGTTGGTTTCGTACTGCAATGTTGGCTCTACATCTATGGCGTATAATGCTAATCTCCTAAATGGTATTCTAACTAGCTGGCATTAAGGTAATGATAAAATATGGTTGGTCAATTCTATTCTTCAAACCCGGGGTACCTAAGTGGTCTGTAATACTGAGCTATTAGCCTATTAATAATGGAATGACATTTCTTAAGGTATGGTTAGCTGACTGTATTGATTACTTAACTATTACTCCAATTTAAAACTTAACCTACAATGGTCTGGTGCAACTACTGGTATGCAGTGATAGGCTGGTCCTATTCATTGACATCTAAAAGTAGTCATCGTAAGTGTTAACTTAATAGATTTGCGATAAGTAAATATTAAGGTATGGGTGCGAGGATTCCATTATTCTTATCAAGGTAGTTAATTGGTCTGAGGTGCTGAATTACTAGTTTTTGGATAATTAATTTAACGGTCTTTAATAGACCTATTTGGATAACGGTACTGCTAAGGGAGAATTCAGTTTTGATGTAGGGCAAGGTTAAGCTTATGTGACATGGTACTATTATTGGCTTCTAACCTATACGTTGATAATGTTCCACAACTGTCTTAGGTGACTAACGGTGCCATAACGATTCCTAATTGTTAATCTAGTCAATGTTTAGTCTCCAAAGGTTGGTTGGGTTCACTGACAAGGCTGGTGTTGTTTACGAAAGGATATCCTAATTATTATACTAGTTAAAGCTTGACTCTTAGTGGTACGATAGTAATACGGTTACGAATTGAATGGTTGAAATAACTTTGATGAAGGTATTCTAGAGGGTAATCTAATACGGTGACTTGGAGAAATATCGGAATGTACTTGCGTTCTAATTTGGTTTCTCTAGTCTAGGTAGTTTGATTTGAATTTCTATAACAGAGATATCTATTTGGTCCACTACTCTGAGTTACTAATTCTGGAACATAAAGGTGATGGTACTTAATGCGTTTTCTTGGGTACGGGTACTGCTAAAGGAGAATTCTAGTCATTATTCTAATTATGGCTAAGTCTCTAGTGGTTCAGTACAATTACTAGTTTCTATCTGGAGGGGTGTACTCATTCCATTAAGAACATTTTAGGTTTGATAGGCTTGGGATAATCTATCTAGTTGTCGTTAGGAAATAATGAAACACGTTTGTGGTCTTACTAATTTTTCCCTCATAGGCGAAATTTCTCGGCTGCGTTGAACGACTGATTACTTAGAAAGGAATTTTGGTTTGCTGCTTACTAAAGTTGGGTGTTACTTGGTTCACCAAGCTCAGATGAATTGGGCAGAAGTTATTCCTAGATTCAGGGAGTTTACCTGACGCACAGTGTCAGTGGAATACTGTTATGCGTTACACGCTTCTGTATGAGGATACTCTTACATCCCTTCAAACAACAATTCTACTTCTGATATTCTATTTCTGACTTGTTGCGTCACAAAATTAATTCATTCACCAGACTGCTTCATTACATACTCCAGGCTTACCCCTTACTACTGATCTCAATCCATTCACTACGTATAAATTCTTTGCATCACTTGCTGGTGTTACACAACTTACTCCTGTGGCTGCATTTGCCACTGTTCCAAATCCACTTATAAGAATTTCTTCGATGACTGTTCCTCGATTGCATCTTCACTACGATCTTAACGCTGGAATTTCAGAGTCCACTTCAGTTCTAAACCATAATACCCTGCCTACCATATACAATACTGAGCTGATCAGACTCAGCACGCGATGGTTTCAGCGTAAACAGTCCAGATCCAAAGGGTCCGTGTTACTTAGGAACTATGAAGCACGGGTACTCCATTTTAGGGAGAGTACCGGTACCGGGTACGTACCCGTACCAGATACTCCTATGGTACTCCTTGGGTACGCACCGATGACGTACCTATTTTATTTTTTATTTTTTTGCAACGGGTACACGTGTGGTACTCATGTGGTACGCGCGAGTACACAAATCCGAAAAAATGCAAATTTTTTTCCTTTTTCTTTTATTCGTTTTTTTATTTATAGGAAGATTTATGTTTTTTATTTGTTTATCATATAAAAGTAGTAACTATACTAAAGCAATAACATATTAGTAGCTGAGTTTGTCCACTCATTCATTGAAAATGAATAGGCTCAATCTAATTTTATTCAAACAAATCTTCATTTGCTCTCTCTCGAGAGAGAAATAATAATACTTATAATGGAGGAACAACAAAAACATGCGATATTGATATGTAGATGGTATTCTTGAAGTTGCAAGTCTTTCTCGCGAAGAACCTGAGTTAGACGCCACTTTTTTAATGATTATGGAGAGGGAAACAATTTGACTTTTTTTAGCTAATTGCTTTTTACTTGTTTAATTATTAATTTTAACAATATAGTTCTATTGTTTTATTTATATAATTATATTAAAAAAAAATTATACATACGTACCCGTACCTTAATTTTTTTAAAATTGTCGTACCACGTACCAGTACCGGTATCGGATACCGGTACCGTACCCGCACCTAGGCATCATAGCTTAGGAAAGATTTGTAAACTCATGGCAAGGTCCGATACTGGATCGACCTGCTAAAATGTCTAGAATATTTAGTCGGAACATAAATAACTGAATTCTGAGTACCTTAAAATTATAGAATAATTATTTGAATTACAAATTATCACGAGAACAATTCGTAATTCAATACAACACAGCGGAAAGATGATAAAGAACTAATACAAGATAAGTGAAACAAGGAAGAAAATAATAATCTTCTAGTCTGACAATCCAAGCTCAGCTCCAATCGTCAGTTCCAACCTGGTCCTTGCTCCAAATAACCTGTTTACCTAAAAAAATTGAATGGAGTGGGTTGAGACTACTAAGCTTCAGTGAGTCCTACTACCCTCCTAATGGTGACTACACCAGGGGCAACTGAACTAATAGTTCCTAAACCTGATAGTCAATCACTGATACATATAATTTCATAACATGATTAATTAACATAATTTAAAGGTGTAACACAGATTAATTAACTCTTATTCATTTTAACCGCAAGGACACTCTGAGGTGAGCAGGTCTCAGAGGTCTGCCTTGTCCGTCAACCGATTCGGTCACGGCATGCAGCTCATAAATCATAACATAACATGAGACTGGGTTCTGCAGAAACCCAATCTGTGGTTCAGAAATTAACCACCCTGATTGATTGACTATCTAACTGATACTAACTGTTCTAACTGATCCTGATAAGTTGTAATTCTACCACATTATCCCTTCCCGGGCTTACTAACATGCATAATTTTCCTATGTTATTTTCATTTCCCTAGGGCGTGACGAACGTTCTAAACCCACATTATATCAGTTCATACATGAAACATATACCAGTGACTGTAGAGATCTAAAACGAGTGGTACAAGTTTAGGAAATATTTTAAAATACACAAGTCTTGCTCCTGGTGCACTCGCCCTGGCGAGATTACTCTCGCCATGGCGAGTACATCAGTACAACACCTGTTTTATTCATTTTCTTTAAAAACAAACCACCTACAATCCCAATAATCACCAGTCATGCATTGACTAAAATAATACGAGATTAGAACGGAGAACAGTTTCGGGGTCAAACCATTCTCGCACATAATTCATCCTATTCAACTTAAAGTTATCATGCAAAGTTTTGTTCTGGGGAGACTAAACTACCTAGCCTAAAGAACCCACCTGAATGAGATTAACTCAGAAGCTTTAAACGCCAAGCTAACAATTTTGGAGCTCTCCGAGAAATAGAATTTTGCAACCAACACTTTAAATCCGTAATCATATTTCTGCATAATTGCAGCTTTAGGTCCTCTACTTCAGAAGCATGTATTGACTTTGATATTGATCCAAAAATAGCGAAACTTGTACTCAAAACGATGGGAATTTCGTTAGCTATCCATAGGAAAAAGAATCGTTACAAACAGAGTTACGAGGAGAGATTTATTACCGTTTTATTGGAGGTCCTGTTTCCATTACGGGTTTCATACCCTTTCTTCAAATTCACAAGATTACCATTGCTCACTCTTCAATCTTAATTTTCAAAAGTCCTACTTGAAATTACAACACTTTGAGGCTTGATATTTGAAAGAGGCAACCAAAATTGCATGGATGATTAGGCCATCTAAAAGGGTTATAATGCAACAAACAGCCCTAAGCACAAAGGCTTGCGCCAATAGCATCAACAACATGGCAGTAACCTCAATTCCACTCCCTAACTTACTTCCAATCTCCAAGTTACCAACTTCTTCTAGTCTTTTGCCAAACTCAACTATACTTACTTGTTGCTTAACTTCCAAATAGCTAATATTCTCAGTTACAAACATGATTGGTGTTGAGAACAAGGGACACATGCACAAGCTCTTATTTGAAGTGAAACAAAATTGAGACTTTGACCCATAAATTGGTTTCACGGCCAAGAAGAAGAGAGTGCAGAGGAAATGAATTTCTTCTTCTCACTTTGATTCCCATCACCCCAAGACTCAATTATTTGAGGGATTTGATTCATACTTGAACCTAAATGAACGGTTTGTGAAAACATGGAGATTTGGGGTTTGAGATAGATTTGAAACTAATTAGAGAAAAAGGAATAGAATCTGAGCAAGATATTACTAGTAATGGGTTCAATTGATGATGGGTTTATGATTTTAACTCATGCATGTGCTTGAATTCAAGAAATTGAAGAGGGAGAATTTGGAGGTTGAGACTATGGAGGGAGGTCACGCGGCTGAGAAGAGAAAGAGAGGAGTTTATGTTCCCGATTTTCTTGTTCAGGAAGTGTAGAAGGGTTTTGTTTTTTCTATAGTGGACGTGGGTCCCACTTTGTAGTATTGTTTATTTCTTTACTCTACAAACCAACGTTCTCTTGCCCATATATATTCCATTTTCAATCTTTTCCACTAAAATTCTAAATTATAATTTTTCTCTAGTAATTCAATAAGTCTTAATTTATTTTCTAATAGGAGTCTCTAA
Source organism: Trifolium repens (assembly GCA_030408175.1). Classification (NCBI taxonomy): domain Eukaryota; kingdom Viridiplantae; phylum Streptophyta; class Magnoliopsida; order Fabales; family Fabaceae; genus Trifolium; species Trifolium repens. The sequence goes on along the minus strand of CP125845.1, from coordinate 28,919,300 downwards.
TTAGCACCATTATTATTAATTAGAGTTGGGTTGTTACATAAGTGGTTCTGAGTACATAAAATTAACGAGTTTAAACAACTGAATTACAAGAATTTCTTACATCAATTGATGCATTTAAAGAATACAGCGGAAACAAATAAGATTCTAAGATAAACAGAATAAAACTAAAACAAAGAGGAAGACTAAAGTCTCCTAGTCCGATGATCCAAGCTCAGCTCCAATCATCAGCTCCCTCCTGGTCCTTGCTCCAGTTAACCTGTCTACCTAAAAATAATTGGTTTGGAGTGGGGTGAGACTACTAAGCCTCAGTGAGTCCTACTACCCTCCTAGAGGTGACTACACCGGGGGAGTCCTAATCAGTCATAACATACTAACATAAATAACATAACATAAATAGAATAATATAAAGGTGTAACACAGATTAATAGACTCTTATTCATTTTAACCACAAGGACACTCTGAGGTGAGCAGGTCTCAGAGGCCTGTCATATCCGTCAACCGATTCGGTTACGGCATGCAGCTCACGATAACATATCCTAATGGATTGTCCCATTGGGCGTCCATAACGCGACATCACAAATCGCTCATAATTGACTGACACTAAATTAGTTCTAACTACCATAATTTCCCAAAACCCGGGGAGCATACAAACCTAATTAAATACTACTTTATACCCTAACGATCATCTGTGATTAACATTCTATTCGACATTATATTAATTATATTACTGCAAATTATCTGACTCTGATGAGGATATAAAACGAGTGTGTGAGACATTGTTAGAAAATGGAAAATGTAGGCCAGTTCTGTACAAACTCGCTATGGCGAGTCACCAACTCGCCATGGCGAGATTATAGGTCCTGACCTAAATCAACTCGCTGTGGCGAGCAGAAGCTCGCCATGGCATGTATCATCAGCCCAGAACCCAGCTCGCCATGAATACTCGCCAGCTGCTTGCTATGGCGAGTTCATGCAGAAAATACCCTGTTTTGCAAAAATTATAATTTTCAAAAGAAACACCTACAATCCTCATTTAAGCCAGTGCAGTAATGTAAAACACATAATATTAAACAGAATGGAGGGAAATTTGGGAGTTAATTCCCCTCACACAACGTTTCCTAATTTTTCCTAAGTGAACATGCAAATTCATAATTTTGGGAAAACTATCTACACTATCCTAAAGAACCCACCTGAATGAGATCAATCTCAGAAGCTTGAACAAGCTGTAATCATGCAGTCTCTATGCATCAGTCTTTGGCCAAAGTCCTCCATTGAAAGCTCAAAAGCAACCTCCGAGAGTAGAATGGTAAGGCATGTGAGGCATCTAATCACTTAAGGAAATGGAATGATCATAAATACAAGGAATTGCTCAGATTTCTTACCTTACAACATGGCGAGTGAGTAGCTCGCTAGGCGAGTTACTCAGTGACAGATCGCAGCTTCTGCTGCTGTGCTGTTACTTCATTCACATCTGTACCCATGATTTTCCAACACTTCAAAGCTCATAGCTCAGGAGGAATGACACATGAAATGACAATTTCAAGTAAGAGCAAGAATAGATATTTGAGTTAAGTAAAATGGAAGCTCATGAACATGCATGGAGTTAGAGAAGGAGAATGACTTCTTTCTTACCTCAACTTATAAATCAGCATCGACAACAATTTAATCCAAGCACTGTCAGCTAAGAGTTATCAACCATGCTTGAGAAACATCCTTATTGATGGTTTGAGTAGAACCTCCAAACTCTAATGTTCCCAAACTTCCATTGACTACCTTATGTCCAATATCCCATAATCTCTGTTTTCAGAACAACAACCCATCACAACAGTACCACGAATCTTACGCATGCAGTCCATGAGAAGAAGTTTGCAGCAGAGAGGGTTAGAAAGGGGTTTTTGGGCATGAGAACAAATTAAAGAGGCAGGAGTGTTTGTTGAGATGCTTACCTTGATTCTTAAGGTCTAAAGAGCCTAATTCTTGAATTTATGTGAAATTTGTAGTTGATTTAGCACAAGAGATTGGATTGGAGTATGAGTGCGTGAGGGAGAAGAGAGGAAGGTCTGCTTCCTGTTTTGTTTATGAATAGTGGAATGAAAAAAAATGGTCTTGGTCACTTGGTTTACTTGTGGTTCATATTAAAGGGCGGGTCCCACTTACACCAATATAATAGAAATGTCATACAACTTTCCCATTTAATTACTTACTAGTTTGTCATGCTCTCACTTAATTCATAATTTTCCCTTCTCTAATTAATATTCTCTTATTAATTAAAAATTGGGATGTTACAATCTACCCACCTTAAAGAATTTCGTCCTCGAAATTCAAACTTCTACAATCATCGTTAGGGTATTTCGTCCAAATTACATCCAATTCTAACCTTCACCTATTCTCCGGTCAATTATATTCGATCCCATGGAATAAAACTTTCCTCTCTTAGGGGTTACTGGTTAACGTCATTCTCACATTCTTATTTGGTCTCGTGCTGCGCACTCTGATTCAACATCTTATTACCCTCCTCTGGACTGTGCACTTTCAATCTACTCTATAATCCCTGAGCTAGATCACACACCATCTTGTCATAACTGCCTTAAACTTCTACTACTACGGTTGCTCTTCTTTCACTCTTACCGGTTCAAACTTCAAATTCAATTGGCTAGTAGGGTCGGTATCTGGCCTGGTTGACGTTACACGATTATCTAAAGGGTAAAAGCTTGAGCATTCCTACTGGCAAGTTCAAATCTTCCTTTTCATAGTCGCCCTCTCTTCCGAATACTGTTATGCATGACACGTCATATGTACACCTGTACCACGTGTGTTGTCTAGATACTCCAGAATCGATGGAAACATAAAACGAGTGGAAAATTGTCTAAATACTGCAGATTCCTTTGTTAACGAGTTAGACTCATCTGCAGGCGAACCCGTAGTTATCCGATAAAATCCCACCTACAATTTGAATCCATTCTGGCACAACACGGTGATCGAGTTGTACATCTAACATGCAGATGCACTTAGATTCAGATTATTTCTTAGGGTTAAAGGCTAAACTTGTTTGAAATCCTATGAACGTAGAATTGAACATTGCTCGATTTGACGAGTTGGCTGAAAGAGGATCCAGAACGAATGAAAGGTAATTGAAGATTGGTCTCCTATCGTATCCAGACTGATGTTCCATAATTCTATTTCTTCCGTTTCTAGCTGACAAGTTCTCACTGGTAGTTCTAACTAATTCTAATAGTCTCTTAGCTGAAAGGTTTTGTTGAGTCTTTGATAATTGGCTGCATTTTTGGAAATAAACTTTGTGCAAGATGTGCGATCCGATGCTCTGGCATTGTGTAGAGCATTGAATAATGCTCAGGAGGAGCGCTCATGGCAAATGCTATTTATGGAATGTTCCGTTTCTCTTTCATGAATCTTGCATGGCGCGTTTGATATGCTTTTATGTAAGGAAGGTTGTTAATGCTTCAGATTCAGTTCAAGAATAATTCTGAGAAGAATCTCTTTGAAGAATATATTTGCTAAAGAATCTCATTTTATTTATGTGGAGTTAATGCTTGGGTCGAAGAATTAAAGCCCATGCATGTGCTACTTTCTGAAGTATTTAAAGAGTGGCAAAACCCTAATCCTAGTTAGTTGTTCACGCTGTCTTTGTGCTAGTATTCAGTATTAGGTTTTGCGTGTGTTTTATGATTGTGAGCCTTTCTTGTGTCACCTTGATGCAAGCTTAGGACGTATCCTTTGTGTTGTAATTGTGTGTTCTTTCTCCCAAGCTTTGAAGCACGGAGATTGGACTTTTGTGTGTGTAACACTCTAAGCCTTTAGGTACGAGTGTGTAGTTTTAGGAGTGTGTCTCCAAAACTGTTTTTGTCTAGTGTATTGAAATCCTTGCTGGTCGTAAGGTTGTAAGGGAGTGAGATGGGATCTCATATCTAGGAGTTCCTAGGTAGAAGAGTCATTGGTAGGGCCTAGGTTCTTAAGTTGTAAACGGGGCGTTTGCTGTAGACTTAGGACTAGGACTATTATAGTGATATTCCTTCCTGGATTGGTATCCCCCAGACGTAGGGCTTGTTTAAGCGCCGAACTGGGTTAACAAATAACTTGTGTTCTTTATTTGTTTACTTGTTTATTTTCATTCTGTTACGCGCGAGGCCGGATAGATTGCTAGAGCATCGAGTAGAGCATCGTGCATAGCGTGCCAGGAATTTCAATTGGCATCAGAGCAGGCACCCTGCTTGTTTTGGGTGAGATTCAGGACCTGAAATGTCTGGCACTGTGGAAAAGGAAGGTGGTTATATGAACAGGCCTCCCTTGCTTACTGGATCTGCTAACTATGACGCTTGGAAACCAAAGATGATGGCCTTTCTGAGATCCATTGATAGCAAGGTGTGGAAGGTGGTTCTAACCGGATGGGAACAACCTATGTATGCAAGCAAGGAAGGCACCTCAACTGGGATAGTGAAACCTGAGGTAGAATGGACGACAGAAGAGGAAGCTATAGCAAATCAGAATCACAAGGCCATCTATGCCTTGTTTAATGGTGTTGACACTAGTGTGTTTAAAATGATCAAGAACTGTGTGTCAGCCAAAGAGGCATGGGAGGTATTACAAAAGTGCTATGAGGGTACCACTAAAGTAAAACAGTCAAAAATTCAACATCTTACCTCAAGATTTGAAGCCCTAAAAATGAAGGATGATGAGAACATCCAGGACTTTCACTTGAAATTACTTGACATTGGAAACTCTTTTGAGGCTCTAGGTGAAAAAATGTCTGATGAAAAGCTAGCTAGAAAACTGCTCAGATCTCTTCCCAAAAGGTTTGATATGAAAGTAACGGCTATTGAGGAAGCTCATGATATTTCCTCAATGAAAATGGATGAACTTGTTGGATCACTCCAAACCTTTGAAAGTGTGTTGGACGAACGTGGAGACAAGAGGAACAAGAGCATTGCTTTTGTTTCAAACACTGAGGAGGAAGATGATCAGTCTGAAGATGGTGAGGAAGATAGCATAGCTGATGCTATAGCCATGCTAGGCAGACAATTCAACAAAGTTCTAAAAAAAGTTGATCGCAGAAACAGACAGAATGGGCAAGGCATCCGGTTCGACATCAACAAGCAGCAGCATAGTATGAAGAAAACCAATCCTGAAGAAAAGAGCAATCAAAGCAAAGGGGTTCAGTGTCATGAGTGTGAAGGTTATGGTCACATAAGATCAGAATGTGGAACATATCAGAAAAGACAAAAGAAAGGGCTAACTGTTTCTTGGTCAGATGAAGATACTGATGAAGAAAATGAATCAGCAAGACATGCGACTGCCCTCACTGGGACATGTGTTGAAGTTGAGGATTGGGAATCTGATGAAGATGAGGATGTATCTTATGAGGAACTTGCCAGTACCTATAAAGAATTGGTCACCAGATATGAGGAGATGTGTAGGATTCTTGAGAAGCAAAAGAAGACCATCAACAAACTTCAAGCTGAAGTAAATATCCAAGTTCAAAAAGCTACTCAAGCTGAAGAAAAGGTCATCCAAGTAAATGCTCAAATGGATGATCTAAGGAAACGTGTAAGTCAGCTGAACTCAGGAGCAGATCTTCTTGAAGAAATTCTGGATAATGTACCAAGTGGAAAGTTAAAGTCTGTTGGATACAACTACTCTAGTCTCAATCAGTATCAACAGAATCCTGAAACCAAGTTTACATCCAGTGAAGAAGTATTTGACCCCTGTACTGGAAAGGTAATGCTGGAGCATCAGACTCAACATTCTAAAGCCTACCCAGTTCCAAAGTTTGCTCTTGATCCCAAATCTTCAGTTCATCAAAGACCAAGACCTTTTGTTCATCAAAGGCCTAAAAATCAAAGGAAATATCGTAGGTGGGTGTGTCACCATTGTGGAAAAAGAGGACACATTAGACCTTTTTGCTATAGGTTGTATGGATACCCCAACCAGGAGCATAAACCAAATGTGGTACAGGAAGAGAGTGTTACTAAGAAGGAGTGGAGGCCTAAAGAAGAAAATGTTGGGTTAATTGCTCACACATCCCTCAGAGCTTCTTCTAGGGAAGATTGGTATTTTGATAGCGGGTGCTCTAGACATATGACTGGTGAAGAAAAGTATCTCATAAATGTAAGATCTTACAAGGCTAGCTTTGTAACTTTTGGAGATGGTGCAAAAGGAGAAATAATAGGAATTGGGGATCTGATCAGCCATGGATTGCCCAACCTGAAGAATGTGCTCTTAGTCAAAGGCCTCACAACAAATCTGATTAGCATCAGCCAGCTGTGTGATCAAGGGATGAAAGTTAACTTCACCAAATCTGAATGTTTAGTCAACAATGAAGAAGGACAACTAATGCTGAGAGGCACTAGATCTAAAGATAACTGCTATTTGTGGATACCTCAGGAAGAAGCCTTCACATCTACTGGTCTTGTTACTACAGAGGATGAAGTTCAACTATGGCACCAGAAATTAGGACATCTCAATCTGAAAGGAATGAAGAAAGCTATGTCAGCTGAAGCCATCAGAGGTCTTCCCAGACTCAAGATCATTGAAGGTAAGGTGTGTGGAGAATGTCAAATTGGAAAGCAAGTCAGAATGTCGCATCCAATGTTGGAGCATCAGACAACCTCCAAGGTTCTTGAATTACTTCACATGGATCTCATGGGACCCATGCAGGTGGAAAGTTTGGGAGGTAAGAGGTATGCCTTCGTGGTTGTTGATGACTATTCCAGATACACATGGGTAAATTTTGTCAGGGAGAAGTCAGATATTTCTTCTGTGTTCAAGGAGCTGTGCATTCAACTTCAAAGAGAGAAAGGAAGTAATGTTGTTAGAATCAGAAGTGACCATGGAAGAGAATTTGAGAAGCCAAGGGGCAAGTTAGGAATTTGCCTCTATGAGGAGTTATAGCAGTTAATGAGCTTGAGGCGTGCAACTGTCATTTTTTTCTTCTCCAACCTATGTTTGCACGCTATCCTAGGAGAATCAGATCAAATTCTTTCTTCTCATTACATGTGGTATATGCTATCATATGTCTTATCCTCAGGTGTGTGTTATCTGTATGTTTGCATTTGTCTACTGATTCCTGTTCGTTCTGATGTTGGTAGCTGTAGATCAGTTGTAGCATGTTTGCCTATAGAAGCATGCGTATGTTATGATGATTACACATGGCTTGTCTGCCCCATGTGCATTTGTAGTTGTGGTGTGGTTGCATATAGCCTGTCTGGCCTATGTGCATGAGATTGAGTAGTGAGGGGAGGAGTAACTCTTGTGGTAGTTGGTGGTGATTATTACTATTCTTGTATGTGCTCCTTATATGCGAGAATCTATTTTTCTCTATATGATGGTAGTGAGGGGGAGCTGGTGAGTTATGTATCCCGTCTGTTGGTGTGCATTAAAGTCCTGTACTTCTGTACTCTCTGCTGGTGCGTATTTGTCAAATTTGTGGCCAAAAGGGGGAGTAAATGTGTTGATTAATTTGTTGGTTTGGTTACCTGCTCTTGTTTCTGGTATGTGCTTCTGATATGTGTTGTGACTGAGAACTGTTCCTGTTCTGGTTTGATTAATTCTGGTTCGATTAATTCTGATCTGCACTACTCTGGTTATTGATGTTATCTGCTTCTGGTTATGATGTGACTGTAGTGTAGTGTAGTGTAGTGTAGCCTGATTGAAGTATGTAGCTGGTATGCATGTTTGTGATGTGATCTGATATGCATGTGTTGAGGGGGAGTTGTGATTGTATGATGTAGGAGGAGATGTTGGCCGCAAGGCTCCAACATCCCATGCATATGTGCAGGGGGAGTAGAACTGTGGCAATGCTGAAGCATTCTATCCCACATCCCATCAAGTTTATTTTCCTGACCATTTTAGGCGAAGTAGTTGTTATGTGTTCCGCTGTTGCATGCCTCTCTGATATTCTTAAAAGATACAATTATTCTTTTCTACTATTTTCCATGAAGGAGTAGTATGGTAATGTTTTGAAGAATAGCCTCTACAGATCTTTATGCTTGTGTGTTTATGTTGAGAAAAAGAAATGTAGTTGATGTATCTGTTTAAGTACTATCTGTATGGTCATAATTTGTTTTAGCCAAAAATTTGCCAAAGGGGGAGTTTGTTGAGTCTTTGATAATTGGCTGCATTTTTGGAAATAAACTTTGTGCAAGATGTGCGATCCGATGCTCTGGCATTGTGTAGAGCATTGAATAATGCTCAGGAGGAGCGCTCATGGCAAATGCTATTTATGGAATGTTCCGTTTCTCTTTCATGAATCTTGCATGGCGCGTTTGATATGCTTTTATGTAAGGAAGGTTGTTAATGCTTCAGATTCAGTTCAAGAATAATTCTGAGAAGAATCTCTTTGAAGAATATATTTGCTAAAGAATCTCATTTTATTTATGTGGAGTTAATGCTTGGGTCGAAGAATTAAAGCCCATGCATGTGCTACTTTCTGAAGTATTTAAAGAGTGGCAAAACCCTAATCCTAGTTAGTTGTTCACGCTGTCTTTGTGCTAGTATTCAGTATTAGGTTTTGCGTGTGTTTTATGATTGTGAGCCTTTCTTGTGTCACCTTGATGCAAGCTTAGGACGTATCCTTTGTGTTGTAATTGTGTGTTCTTTCTCCCAAGCTTTGAAGCACGGAGATTGGACTTTTGTGTGTGTAACACTCTAAGCCTTTAGGTACGAGTGTGTAGTTTTAGGAGTGTGTCTCCAAAACTGTTTTTGTCTAGTGTATTGAAATCCTTGCTGGTCGTAAGGTTGTAAGGGAGTGAGATGGGATCTCATATCTAGGAGTTCCTAGGTAGAAGAGTCATTGGTAGGGCCTAGGTTCTTAAGTTGTAAACGGGGCGTTTGCTGTAGACTTAGGACTAGGACTATTATAGTGATATTCCTTCCTGGATTGGTATCCCCCAGACGTAGGGCTTGTTTAAGCGCCGAACTGGGTTAACAAATAACTTGTGTTCTTTATTTGTTTACTTGTTTATTTTCATTCTGTTACGCGCGAGGCCGGATAGATTGCTAGAGCATCGAGTAGAGCATCGTGCATAGCGTGCCAGGAATTTCAGGTTTGAATAGGTAGATAGTGTCGACGGCTGGCTGAAGCTAAGGTTAAACTTAATTTCTTGTCTCTGGTTAACTATTATATACCTAATAGATTAGTCTAGGTGATTGGTGTCACTAATAGTGTTCCTTATTTGGTATTCTCATCAGGTTATGCCTTCTGCTGTCTGGTACTAAAGCAGTTGATAAAATGTGGCTGGTTAATTCTAATCCTTGAACTAGGTAGCTAGTTGGTCTATAATGCTGATTTACTAATCTAAGGATAATTGATGGACAACTCTCAAGTGCACGGTCAGCTGATCCTACTAACTTCTTAGCTACGTGGTCATAAATATGAGTTTTGTGTGGTTTAAAGTCAAACTGGTATAAATCTGAATTATCGGTCTCTAGACTATCTAGTGATAAGACTCAACGGATTGACTAGGCGACTGATAGTGTTAACGGTGATTCTTAACTGGTACTTAATAAAGGCTAAACCTACAATGGTTCGGTGCAATTTCCGGTATAGAGTGATAGGCTGGTCCTATTTATTGTAATTTAAGGGTAGTATTAGAATGTTAACTCAATAGGCTTGCAGTAAGAGAATGCTAAACCTATGAGTTCTGGTTCAACTATCCTTACAGAGTTAATTAAGTGACTAGTAACACTGAATTGGCAACTTATAGTAACTAATTGACGATACTTAGTATGTCTGTCTAAGGGTCGGGCATAACAATGGAATTTTCTAAGTGGCGTACTAATAACTCTGGATTCCTGGGATAAGGTATGAACATCGAGCACTACTTACGAAGCTGACTAGGTTTTATTACTGGTTTGGTTACTAACTATTTCGCGGTGATGCTTCCTGAATTATCTTAAGTGTGTACTGGGGTTAAAAGTGATTCCTAACTGCTAAGCTAATCAGCGTTTGGGCCTCTAAAAGCTTGCTGGGTTTATTGCTAGAGACTTGTGTAGTTAAAAGGTAATTCCTACTTTACTGCCCTAAACGAAACTTGACTCTTAGGTGTGAGATAGGAATGTTTTTACAAGCTGGAGGTGCCTAGTGTGTCTTATATGATACGGGTTCTATTAATAATGATTCTAATCATCAACCTAATTACGGCTATGTCTCTAGTGGCTCAGTATAATTACCGGTTCCTAACTGAAAGAGGGTACTCATTCCATTGAGAATATTTAAGGCTGATAATCTTGGGGTAGTCTAATTGATTGTCGTTAGGAAACAATAGGACACGCTTGGGGTCTTACTAAGTCTTGCTGACACAGGTGAATTTCTCACTCACACTGACAACTAAAAAAAATTCAAGAAAGGGTTTTGGTTCACTACTACTATTACTAGGTGATACTTGGTCAATAACTTGACTGAATTTAGGCTCTCGGTAAGATAAGGTTATTTCTAGGTTCAGGAAGTTTACCTGACCACAGTGTCAGTTGAATACTGTTATGCACTACGCACTCCAGTATAAGGGTACGCTTGCATTCCTTCAATCTACAACTCTACTCCTGACTTGTTACGTCACAAGAGTATTATATCCTTCAGACTGCACTTACTCCTTATGAGCTTTGTCAACTGCTTCACTAGACTCCCAGGCTTATCTCTCATTCCTGTGGCACCATTTGCCACAGTTCCAACATCCAGTTATGAGAACTCTTCTCCAATGACTGCTCCGTGATTGCACCTTCACTGCGAACTTACTGCTTGAATTTTAGAGTCCACTTCAGTCCTCAACCATAATACCCTGCCTACCATACATAATACTGAGCTGATCAGACTCAGCACGTGATAGTTTCAGCGTAAACAGTTCAGATCCAAAGGGTCCGATACCTAGGAAAAAGTTGTTATGACTCATGGCAAGGTCCGATACTGGATCGACCTGCTCTGATACCTATTATAACGCCCCAACTAAAATATCTAGAATATTTAGTCAAGACATAAATAAGTGGTTCTGAGTACATAAAATTAACGAGTTTAAACAACTGAATTACAAGAATTTCTTACATCAATTGATGCATTTAAAGAATACAGCGGAAACAAATAAGATTCTAAGATAAACCGAATAAAACTAAAACAAAGAGGAAGACTAAAGTCTCCTAGTCCGATGATCCAAGTTCAGCTCCAATCATCAGCTCCCTCCTGGTCCTTGCTCCAGTTAACCTGTCTACCTAAAAAATATTGGTTTGGAGTGGGGTGAGACTACTAAGCCTCAGTGAGTCCTACTACCCTCCTAGAGGTGACTACACCGGGGGAGTCCTAATCAGTCATAACATACTAACATAAATAACATAACATAAATAGAATAATATAAAGGTGTAACACAGATTAATAGACTCTTATTCATTTTAACCACAAGGACACTCTGAGGTGAGCAGGTCTCAGAGGCCTGTCATATCCGTCAACCGATTCGGTTACGGCATGTAGCTCACAATAACATATCCTAATGGATTGTCCCATTGGGAGTCCATAACGCGACATCACAAATCGATCATAATTGACTGACACTAAATTAGTTCTCACTACCATAATTTCCCAAAACCCGGGGAGCATACAAACCTGATTAAATACTACGTTATACCCTAACGATCATCTGTGATTAACATTCTGTTCGACATTATATTAATTATATTACTGCAAATTATCTGACTCTGATGAGGATATAAAACGAGTGTGTGAGACATTGTTAGAAAATGGAAAATGTAGGCCAGTTCTGTACAAACTCGCTATGGCGAGTCACCAGCTCGCCATGGCGAGATTATAGGTCCTGACCTAAATCAACTCGTTGTGGCGAGCAGAAGCTCGCCATTGCGTGTATCATCAGCCCAGAACCCAGCTCGCCGTGAATACTCGCCAGCTACTCGCTATGGCGAGTTCATGCAGAAAATACCCTGTTTTGCAAAAATTATAATTTTCAAAAGAAACACCTACAATCCTCATTTAAGCCAGTGCAGTAATGTAAAACACATAATATAAAACAGAATGGAGGGAAATTTGGGAGTTAATTGCCCTCACACAACGTTTCCTAATTTTTCCTAAGTGAACATGCAAATTCATAATTTTGGGGAAACTATCTTCACTATCCTAAAGAGCCCACCTGAATGAGATTAATCTCAGAAGCTTGAACAAGCTGTAATCATGCAGTCTCTATGCATCAGTCTTTGGCCAAAGTCCTCCATTGAAAGCTCAAAAGCAACCTCCGAGAGTAGAATGGTAAGGCATGTGAGGCATCTAATCACTTAAGGAAATGGAATGATCATAAATATAAGGAATTGCTCAGATTTCTTACCTTACAACATGTGGAAAATAGCACGAATTAGGGGCAAGACAACACAACTGGCACTGCTGCCCTGTCATACTCGCCATGGCGAGTGAGTAGCTCGCTAGGCGAGTTACTCAGTGACAGATCGCAGCTTCTGCTGCTGTGCTGTTACTTCATTCACATCTGTACCCATGATTTTCCAACACTTCAAAGCCCATAGCTCAGGAGGAATGACACATGAAATGACAATTTCAAGTAAGAGCGAGAATAGATATTTGAGTTAAGTAAAATGGAAGCTCATGAACATGCATGGAGTTAGAGATGGAGAATGACTTATTTCTTACCTCAACTTATAAATCAGCATCGACAACAATTTAATCCAAGCACTGTCAGCTAAGAGTTATCAACCATGCTTGAGAAACATCCTTATTGATGGTTTGAGTAGAACTTCCAAACTCCAATGTTCCCAAACTTCCATTGACTACCTTATGTCCAATATCCCATAATCTCTATTTTCAGAACAACAACCCATCACAATAGTACCACGAATCCTACGCATGCAGTCCATGAGAAGAAGTTTGCAGCAGAGAGGGTTAGAAAAGGGTTTTTGGGCGTGAGAACAAATTAAAGAGGCAGGAGTGTTTGTTGAGATGCTTACCTTGATTCTTAAGGTCTAAGGAGCCTAATTCTTGAATTGCATGTGAAATTTGTAGTTGATTTAGCACAAGAGATTGGATTGGAGTATGAGTGCATGAGGGAGAAGAGAGGAAGGTCTGCTTCCTGTTTTGTTTATGAATAGTGGAATGAAAAAAAATGGTCTTGGTCACTTGGTTTACTTGTGGTTCATATTAAAGGGCGGGTCCCACTTACACCAATATAATAGAAATGTCATACAACTTTCCCATTTAATTACTTACTAGTTTGTCATGCTCTCACTTAATTCATAATTTTCCCTTCTCTAATTAATATTCTCTTATTAATTAAAAATTGGGATGTTACAATCTACCCACCTTAAAGAATTTTGTCCTCGAAATTCAAACTTCTACAATCATCGTTAGGGTATTTCGTCCAAATTACATCCAATTCTAACCTTCACCTATTCTCCGATCAATTATATTCGATCCCATGGAATAAAACTTTCCTCTCTTAGGGGTTACTGGTTAACGTCATTCTCGCATTCTTATTTGGTCTCGTGCTGCGCACTCTGATTCATCATCTTATTACCCTCCCCTGGAGGCTGGATGCATAGATTAATGTTAGTTAGGATTGACGTTCTACACAATCTGTGTGACTAACTGACGTTGATGAATTCGAGGTGTAGCATCCTAACTGAATTTGTGCGTAGTACTTGATTTGACAAGTATTTAAAACACGAGGAAATTATTCGTCCGAGATGTAACCAGACAAGTTAGAGGGTACACACGTTCATGGTGTTCCAAAACCTATGAACGTAGAATTGAACATTGCTCGATTTGACGGGTTGGCTGAAAGAGGATCCAGAACGAATGAAAGGTAATTGAAGATTGGTCTCCTATCGTATCCAGACCGATGTTCCATAATTCTATTTCTTCCGTTTCTAGCTGACAAGTTCTCACTGGTAGTTCTAACTAATTCTAATAGTCTCTTAGCTGAAAGGTTTGAATAGGTAGATAGTGTCGACGGCTGGCTGAAGCTAAGGTTAAACTTAATTTCTTGTCTCTGGTTAACTATTATATACCTAATAGATTAGTCTAGGTGATTGATGTCACTAATAGTGTTCCTTATTTGGTATTCTCATCAGGTTATGCCTTCCGTTGTCTGGTACTAAAGCAGTTGATAAAATGTGGCTGGTTAATTCTAATCCTTGAACTATGTAGCTAGTTGGTCTATAATGCTGATTTACTAATCTAAGGATAATTGATGGACAACTCTCAAGTGTACGGTCAGCTGATCCTACTAACTTCTTAGCTACGTGGTCATAAATATGAGTTTTGTGTGGTTTAAAGTCAAACTGGTATAAATCTGAATTATCGGTCTCTAGACTATCTAGTGATAAGACTCAACGGATTGACTAGGCGACTGATAGTGTTAACGGTGATTCTTAACTGGTACTTAATAAAGGCTAAACCTACAATGGTTCGGTGCAATTTCCGGTATAGAGTGATAGGCTGGTCCTATTTATTGTAATTTAAGGGTAGTATTAGAATGTTAACTCAATAGGCTTGCGGTAAGAGAATGCTAAACCTATGAGTTCTGGTTCAACTATCCTTACAGAGTTACTTAAGTGACTAGTAACACTGAATTGGCAACCTATAGTAACTAATTGACGATACTTAGTATGTCTGTCTAAGGGTCGGGCATAACAATGGAATTTTCTAAGCGGCGTACTAATAACTCTGGATTCCTGGGATAAGGTATGAACATCGAGCACTACTTACGAAGCTGACTAGGTTTTATTACTGGTTTGGTTACTAACTATTTCGCGGTGATGCTTCCTGAATTATCTTAAGTGTGTACTGGGGTTAAAAGTGATTCTTAACTGCTAAGCTAATCAGCGTTTGGGCCTCTAAAAGCACTACGCACTACACACAGTGTCAGTTGAATACTGTTATGCACTACGCACTCCAATATAAGGGTACGCTTGCATTCCTTCAATCTACAACTCTTCTCCTGACTTGTTACGTCACAAGAGTATTACATCCTTCAGACTGCACTTACTCCTTATGAGCTTTGTCAACTGCTTCACTAGACTCCCAGGCTTATCTCTCATTCCTGTGGCACCATTTGCCACAGTTCCAACATCCAGTTATGAGAACTCTTCTCCAACGACTGCTCCGTGATTGCACCTTCACTGCGAACTTACTGCTTGAATTTTAGAGTCCACTTCAGTCCTCAACCATAATACCCTGCCTACCATACACAATACTGAGCTGATCAGATTCAGCACGTGATGGTTTCAGCGTAAACAGTTCAGATCCAAAGGGTCTGATACCTAGGAAAAAGTTGTTCTGACTCATGGCAAGGTCCGGTACTGGATCGACCTGCTTTGATACCAATTATAACGCCCCAACTAAAATATCTAGAATATTTAGTCAAGACATAAATAAGTGGTTCTGAGTACATAAAATTAACGAGTTTAAACAACTGAATTACAAGAATTTCTTACATCAATTGATGCATTTAAAGAATACAGCGGAAACAAATAAGATTCTAAGATAAACAGAATAAAACTAAAACAAAGAGGAAGACTAAAGTCTCCTAGTCCGATGATCCAAGCTCAGCTCCAATCATCAACTCCGTCCTGGTCCTTGCTCCAGTTAACTTGTCTACCTAAAAAAAATTGGTTTGGAGTGGGGTGAGACTACTAAGCCTCAGTGAGTCGTACTACCCTCCTAGAGGTGACTACACCGGGGGAGTCCTAATCAGTCATAACATACTAACATAAATAACATAACATAAATAGAATAATATAAAGGTGTAACACAGATTAATAGACTCTTATTCATTTTAACCACAAGGACACTCTGAGGTGAGCAGGTCTCAGAGGCCTGTCATATCCGTCAACCGATTCGGTTACGGCATGCAGCTCACAATAACATATCCTAATGGATTGTCCCATTGGGAGTCCATAACGCGACATCACAAATCGCTCATAATTGACTGACACTAAATTAGTTCTCACTACCATAATTTCCCAAAACCCGGGGAGCATACAAACCTAATTAAATACTACGTTATACCCTAACGATCATCTGTGATTAACATTCTGTTCGACATTATATTAATTATATTACTGCAAATTATCTGACTCTGATGAGGATATAAAACGAGTGTGTGAGACATTGTTAGAAAATGGAAAATGTAGGTCAGTTCTGTACAAACTCGCTATGGCGAGTCACCAGCTCGCCATGGCGAGATTATAGGTCCTGACCTAAATCAACTCGCTGTGGCGAGCAGAAGCTCGCCATGGCGTGTATCATCAGCCCAGAACCCAGCTCGCCATGAATACTCGCCAGCTACTCGCTATGGCGAGTTCATGCAGAAAATACCCTGTTTTGCAAAAATTATAATTTTCAAAAGAAACACCTACAATCCTCATTTAACCCAGTGCAGTAATGTAAAACACATAATATAAAACAGAATGGAGGGAAATTTGGGAGTTATTTCCCCTCACACAACTTATCCTAATTTTTCCTAAGTGTAAGACCCATAGAATTTCAATAACAGGAATTAAAATTGAGATATATTAAATGATATTCTGCTATTTGTTTTTATCGGTTTTCTGTTTGATTGTCTGTCTTGACAACATTTTTCCTGAGATTGTGCCTGCGCGTAGTTTAATGTTTGGAAAATGGGCACAATGATTTTATAAGCTTTAAATGAGTTTAGAAATATTTTTGTCTCGTTGAAATGTTGAAAATATTTTTTCTAGTGGTTTTTGAGAAAACAGGCAAGATATACTCGCTGTTTGAAAATTTTACGGTTTCCGTCAAAATTTAAATTGAGACTTTATATATCGACTGTGATGAGAATTTGATCTTATCATATTTTTTCGAGCTTAGGAGCGAAAATTTATTCGGAATAAAGTTTATTCAAAAATTTGTGAATTGTTTTAATTAAGTGGTTTACGGTAGAATTTTTCTATTTCCGTAAAGTTTATCGGTACGCGAGATACGGCTCGTTTAAGCGCGAGCGCGGGGACTGAGCGAAATGAGTTGGCAAGGAAAATATCTAGATATTTTCTAGGATATTATTATTTTAATTGTGTGAGAGAAGCAATGGAGGGCTAGGATTTGATCTTGAAACTATGCACTATTTGATCCAATGGCTAAGATTAGTTGATGGAATCTTTAAATAGATATGTCATGAAGCTTCCCTTCCTTCCTTTTCTTTTTCCTCAGCCCGTGAACTTCCCTCTCTCATTCTTAAATCCAAAATATTCATTAAGTGTAGAAAATCATGGAAAAACAAATTGTGAGAGTTGAGAGATCTTTGAGTGTTCACTTGGAAGGATCCCATGAGAGCCCTAAGAGCTAAGGTATGTTGGGAAATTGTATCGTTTAACAGAGATATAAACGCAGCGGATTTTAAAATTAATTTCCAATCGGTGGATCCTTGTGAATGGACATGATCAGAGTCTAGATTATTACCTTTGAAGAGCAGATCCTTTGATTGTATTTCGATCACAAGTACCACAAAATTGCAGCACCTCTAGCCGGTCCACACGAACATACTCCTTCAACTTTCAGTGCTAGCTGCTACAAGATGAAGGATTCGGGATTTCGGTTTGGGTTTCAGAATTTTAGAACTCTCTAAAATTCGGAATATGAAGTGAAGTGAACAACTGAACTACACAAGACTCTATTTATAGAGTTTCTTATGTGGTCTTCAAGTCAAGCGATTATTGGTCTTCATAAGCCCAATAACCGCCTATCACTAATTGCACCCCCAAATAAGTCTTACTTATTTCTCCCGTCTTAACTATTCTTATGTGTGTGACCCTGTAGGTTCTGATCACGTTGGCAATAATATTAATCTTAACATTATAAACAGTGAGCGGTATCTAGCAACACATCACTGCTACCCAAGTCACAAGAATGTCACGTGATCTGACAAACCTATTCGTGATAAATATCTTGTGTACAATTACCCTTTTACCCTTATGTCTATATTGAACACAAGACATAGTATGTCACCCTTGCTAGGTTCAATATTGGGCCCATAGACATATCTCCTGTTATGTAGGAGGGGCAAATTCCATCTAGGTCACTCATGTCCCTCAGCATGATTCGCGGAATACCCATCAACCAACTTTATAGCCATCCTGTTACGGATAACGTTTGAACGGCAACAAGGTACTACACTCCTACATCTAGGGTACATAGTGGTTTCAGGTCGAAGGGTGGAATACACCACTTATCACTATGAGAATATCTTATGACATTTCATAACATACTATGTAGTATTCTCATGGTGGGTCAATCCGATATAAATGTTACCCTTAACCTTTATATCTATGTGAAGACTTGATAACCATTTATCTATGATCCGTGAGATGTGATCATCAGTTTACCAACATAATAGCCTCTATGCTTTAAAGTTATCCCAATTCACAATAAAGCTTGACTACGGATAGTTTAAGAATAGCGTTCTTATGTTTAAGGGATTCTCACGATTAAGTCACACTTAACGTTCCATTTAACGAACTAACTATTATAGGGACTCTATTACTTTAACACATAAACATAATAAAGAAGTGTCTTTATTTAATAAATAAATTATTCAATACAAGTTCCATGCAACTATAAATACTTGGCCTCTAGGGCTTACACCAACAAGGTAATCAAAACTTCTTTCCTCATTTTAAAAAAGTTGGCCGTGAGGCCCATATAGTGGAATTGTATCTATTTTTCATTTTTGTGCTTAGTTCTTTCATTTAATATTGTAGATCCATGATAGTTAATGATAGAATCAAGAGAAAAATTGTGATTTGAATTGTTTGATTTTATGCTAAAAATATTTGGTTAAGTTTTAATTTTTATTGCTCAATTCATTTTTTAATATTGTTGTGTGAGTCTTTAGGATAATAGAGCTAAGAAAATATTTTGATTGTGATCATTTTAGAAAGTTGGTGATTTTTTAAAAGTGTTGGAAATGAATTTATGCTATGATTTACTTGAAATTGAAACTAGCACTAGTTGTTTTAGAACACTGATTTTTGAAAGAAAATATAGTAAAACAAAAGCCCCAATTTTTATGATTTTTTTGATGTTAGGGTTTTGAAAAAAGTTATTAAGTGTGGAATTAAATCAAATTAGGTTGGTTTATGTGAAATTAGTATTTGTATAAGTGTTTGAGCTATGTTTGATTTTCAAAAAAATGGTTTTGAGGTATTTTGCTACTGGCCGAAATCTGAAGGGCATTTTCGTCCATTTTAAAAGTTATATTTTGTCCTAGAAAGTTAACCATTCAATCCGCCGTTTCGAGATGATGATTTTGACGTATGGTTCGTCTCGATCGGACAAAGATTTAATGAGTTATGGCCATTTGAGTTTGAAACTGTTTTATCGAAGATTTATATTTTTAAGAGTTTGACATTGAGAACTATTTAGAGAAACGTTTTAGTTATGTACGCGCGAAAATTATTTTGTTATAAGTCGAACGAGAAAAGTTTTTGTTCGAACTTGTTTAGGGTTTAAAAGATTTTGGAACTTATGGTTTGAGGCATAAGTTGTTTGAAAAGAGATTTGCTTTTGGAAAGGCTTTAAAATAGTTTGAATTTATTTGGCGACATTTTTTTGGATAAAACTATTTGTTATAGCGCGTTTGTGAGAAAAACTATTTATTAAAGTGTTATATTTTCAAGAGTTGTTTTGAAAAAAAGATTTGGCTTTTTAAGTGTTTTAAAATAGCCGATGTTTATTTAAAAGACGTTTTCGTGATGAGAAACTATCTTTTCAAAGTGTTAATGTTTCCAATACTTGTTTTCAATATGACTTGAGCATAGTTAGTTGTGAGGGAGCAACCATAGGTCTTGAATCCATTAGTAGCCGAGCTAGGACTTATTTGGATGATCAATTAGAATTGTGTATTAACTTAGAGAAGTTATATGTTTGAAAAAGGTTAAGAGGATTAGCCGAATTGGGGACTCCATGGGGAGAGACGGTTTTGCTCGCGTAGCGTAAGTTGATGTGTTGGAAGCTTGCCGAGGTAAGGGCACTTTCTAACGATTACATATACCTCGAAATATCGAGTGCTTTTTATGCATGTGTAATCGTTTGCTTGAATATGTGTATTTGCTTGATGTGATGCAATATGAATTATGAGCATAGTTGTTTTGTGATGTATTCTCGTGACGAGAACTTGTTTGAGAACATGCTATATTCTACACATGTTTGAGTGGTTGTTGTGAATTTCATATGATTAAATAATAGGAAATGTTGGTGCATGTACTTGATTGAATATCTGGATGTACATGATGTTTATTTGTCTTACATATGATTGTGAAAATATATGTATGAACATGTGATTGGTTTACATATAGTTGAGAATATATGTATGTGTTGTGATTGGTTTACATATGATTTTGAGAATATATGTGTGAACCTGATGTTTGATTGTCTTACATATGATTTTGCAAAATATATGTGTTGACATGTGGTTGAGAATTACATATGCTGGATGGTATGTAATTGGTGCATTAGCATAGATAAGAAGTATCGTATGCTCATGCATTCATAGTACGTGGTGACCGTGATGGGCCACGGGGTGCGACTGACAGTGATTGGGTCCACCTTAATCCTGCGGGATTTTTATTGAGTCCAATACGTGGTGACCGTGATAAGCCACGGGGTGTGATTGACAGTGATTGGATCCACTCTAATCCTACGTGGTGACCGTGATGGGCCACAGGATTTTATTGATGCCCTGCGGGGTTTGGTAGGCTGGGCCTACGACTCTCTGCGGAGAGGTTAAATTCCGGAATTCATGCATGTGGCAGCCAGTGATTGGTGTCACGCTCATGTAGAGTCTGCATTGATAGGCTAATTGTGCATTTGAATACTATTGTGTGTGATTGATAAACTATCTGTGCACTTACTTTCTATGATGTGTGATTCATATGATTAAATGCGTATTTGTTGCCATGTGTTGTGTATCTTGTGCTGCGTATTTTTGGTTATATGTGGTTTTTAGAAGGTGACCCTCTACGAGCATTGTTAGGGATTTATTTGTACCGCGTGGAGAAGCGGCGAGGCTTGAAGCTGTCTGTGGGTCTTCGTCACCCAGTAATCTTCAGTTAGAGTTTAAAGATCAGCTTAGGGGTAGTAGTTTAAGAATCTTGTTTACTATTTTTTATTGTCCGTTGTATTTGTTTGTGAAATGGTATTATGATATTTATTTGGAATAAATGGTGCCGCTATGTTAGTTTAGACATAGTGTTTGGTTTATATTCTAAAATTTTTATTCGTGAAAACAATTTATAAAAGAGGCATTGCATTCCGATCGCTATTTTGGAAAAGGTTTACTCTGATTTAATTTAAGGGTGATCGTGAATGTTTTATTTCTAAGTCTTTGTTGTTTAAAAAAAAAAAAGTGCCTACTTTTAGCCTTTGAAAATCGGGGTGTTACATTGTGGTATCAGAGCTTGGCGGTAGATTCTTGCTAAAGGGTTCTGAGTCGGGTGTCCTAAGCTGATCAAGAGTCGGGTTTAGTGGGAGTAAGTACTTGAGTCCTTATGTGTTATGTGGTTGGTTGTCTTGAGTCTAGCTTGGTATATGCTTAGGTATGGGATTGTTTCTTACTGAAGTGCTATAGAGAACAATACTTAAGTAAGTAGAATAGTTAAACCCCGGAGCATTGGTCGAATTTAGTCGACAAGTGTCTTTGAATTCCTTAGACACTGCGGTTTGAAGAAGATGGATTTGAGATGAATAAGAACTACAAGGGATTCTTGGAAGTAATATAATGGATTGGAAGTAGCATTGGTCGTTGTCACTTGGAGGTTCTGATTATGGACTATTGGACGTCAACTGATAAGGGATTGCAAGTAAGGACCAAATTAGGATGACCTTTTGAGGAAAGTATTGGATGTCCTTCCGGTGAATTCATGACGAGACATGATTGAGTCATTGGGTTGTCAAGAGGATGCGGCCACTGTGGAACAGTGGAGTAGAGAGATGTCAATTGGAATTAAGTACGACGTTTAGATTATCATTTGGGCGACTTGTATTGGGATTAAAGTGCGTCGTGCGTCAAGAGTGAGCAAACTTAGTGTTCTTAGACGATGATTATATGAATGGTGGATACCTTAAGGGTTTAATTTATTTAAGTGAGTAAGATAAATTAGATTCAAAACTAAGATTATTAAGGATGAATCGCGTGATGATTGAAGGTAGGAGATCAAGTATCACGTTGATAAGTGACAATCTATATGTAGTTCAAGAGATAGTAAGTATAGATGTCGATGTGAGATACAACGGTAGGTAATTGATTGTTGAATAAAGATGGATTTGGAGAGAGGTTTAGGTAAAGAACGACGAGATTGGCCTTGGAAAGTGAGTGGTATATCGATGATAGGTGATACTATAGGTGTATAGTATGGAAATACCTAGAGAATTATAGCAGTGCAAGCTAGAATTGTTAACTATTGGCAAGTAAACCCTAAGAGGAAGTAAACATCTTGAGTAAATCTTAGAGATTTGTCAAGACATATTGAGTAGTTTGAAGGGATTGGTCAATATTTGAGTAGAGATCCTGTGTGGATGCAAAATTAAGTTAATGATTTCAATCGACCAAGAGGTTGAAGGACCAAGTAGTACATTGAAATTACGGAATTATAGGAGTTGATGTAACCAAACGTTAAGAAATTCAGGTCATGGACGACAATGTTTGGCAATTTTCTAGAAATGTTGTGTATGAGCAGAAGAGGAGTTCGTCAGTAAGAGTACTAAGACAATGAAAGTTGATAGTAGGAGGGACTTTTATTGTATATTAGGATTAAATGGATGGTAAAAAAAGAAATTGTAATTCTTGAGGAGTAGATTCAAGAGTTTGATTTGGATATCAAACATATTAGGATGAAATCATGGCAAAGTGTTGTGCTTAGGTAGCTATTCTTGAAAAGTCGAACATTAAGCTTTGAGATAAGTATTCAATTGCTAGATGGATGAGTAAGATGTGTCTGTTTAGAGGTAAATTATAGTGACGTTATGAGGATGAGTTTAGAGATAGTTATCCATTAGGCGATGATCATTAGTAAATGTTAGAAGTGAATATGAAACTGACGAGTGAATAAGAATCCAGCTAGTGAATGGAAGTATTAGGATGGGTAACGAGAATGTATGTGTAAAGTTGGTTATTGGTATTGGAGAATACTATAACTTTAGAATAGTCACGATGATGAAGGACCAATCGAACGAAGAAGAGTGTGCTTGATTGGAAACAAGTTGATGTGGAACGAGAGTAATTATTTTGTGTGCGGAGAATTAAAAACATTGTTGGAATCAACAAGATGAAGGTAATACGAGTTGTAAGGGGAGGCTGACAACCTCATTGGTTAATTTGGAAATTTAAATAGGAAAAAGTAGTACAGTCGGAATAAGGATGGTGAAATTATTAAGTGGAAAGCATGTTGGAGAATTTCACATGAGACTTTGGAAGTCGAGACGAGGTTAAGTGCGGAGTGTTATTTATGGAAGAATGGAATGAGGAAGTTAGTCGTTGAGATGAGGTGTTAAGATTAAGTGATGGAAAAACACATGAGAATGTCGCTTATGAGTATTAAGGATACCTGGAAGGGATTACCTCACACATAATTGGGCAAATTATGTTTGGGCGGGCGTATTAAGGATT
Source organism: Trifolium repens (assembly GCA_030408175.1). Classification (NCBI taxonomy): domain Eukaryota; kingdom Viridiplantae; phylum Streptophyta; class Magnoliopsida; order Fabales; family Fabaceae; genus Trifolium; species Trifolium repens. The sequence continues at coordinate 28,895,664 of CP125845.1, read as the reverse complement.
CAAAAGCACCACCTGAATGGATGTCATTTCAGTGCGGGTGTTGTATGTGGAAAGTGAAGAGCATTAAGCGATTGTCTATTGGGAAAATTGATTATAGAATGGAAAAGTTTGGTGGAGACTAGTAGAACTTCGATTCATTGTAGTTGTTACAATGAAGAGGGGTGTATCATATTAGGAAATGTACGTTAACAAAATAAAGGTCTTCAGGAGTTGACAACATGGACAGTTGAGCAACAGTGGTGTGTGCCAACAGTGGCAGTCAACGAGGAGAAATGTTTTATGCTAAGGCAAGCAAGGATAAGCTAAGTATTAATTTGGAAAAAAATGTGGACGCATGAGAAATTGATTCTTGGAAAATGAGAATTGGATAAAGGGAGTCCAAGAGAAGTAGATGGTATAGTCTGGCATGCGCCAAGAAAAATTTGAGGAGTTGTAATCATCAACCGGATTTTGTGATGATGTCATTAAGCCTATGTTTAGGACGAGATTTGAAAGTAAAAGTGTAAAGTTCGGCATAGTTATGAGATCAATGGGAAAATTAAGGACTTATGGATATTGGCGAAGTTGTGTAGTTCTTCTACTAAGATGACATCATCTTTAGGATGTAATGGTTTGAGTGGTACTTGCCATGGTGGCATTGTACTTACTGTTGGTTGATACTCATTGGATGTTTCATGAATGAAAGCATGAGAGTCCACGTGACGTGTTTTGGGCGATTGGATCTCACTGACGAGATCGAGATAGTAAGAAATGAGGAAATTGTTGGACCATTGTGCCTCGGATGACCTGAAGCACAATTGGAAGGAAGCATTATTAAAGTTAGGTAAAGATGGTCTAAGCCACCATCATGATTGTCGGCTATCTATTAACAAATTGAGGAACTGATCACCCTTAATCTCTTGTTAATAATAGATGAAATCGTGTTGACTGGAATTGACTAGTTTTGCTAGCTTTGGTGGTGTGTAGAGAGGTTTTGGTGTTTCTTTTTGGAGGGTAGCCAGTCATCGCTTCGCGTGAAACTAGTGGAATGAGCTATGACGTGGAGGCGGAAAATGTAACCTTGGGAATTTGTCGTGTTGACCTAGGATCTTTGAGAAACTAGAGTTTGTGAACCTTTGTAGTAAAGTTAATTTTGGGTGGTGACTCATTGTGTGATGACTAGCTTTGTGTCTAGAGTTTGAACCAATGCGACTTTGTAGAGGGTTGCGATAGGTGCACGGTTGTGCCAGTGTTGGTGTTTGTAATAACTTGTTGAGTTATTATTCTTACCTTTAGTTTCGAGGACGAAACTTCTTTTTGGTGGATAGTAATGTAAGACCCATAGAATTTCAATAACAGGAATTAAAATTGAGATATATTAAATGATATTCTGCTATTTGTTTTTATCGGTTTTCTGTTTGATTGTCTGTCTTGACAACATTTTTCCTGAGATTGTGCCTGCGCGTAGTTTAATGTTTGGAAAATGGGCACAATGATTTTATAAGCTTTAAATGAGTTTAGAAATATTTTTGTCTCGTTGAAATGTTGAAAATATTTTTTCTAGTGGTTTTTGAGAAAACGGGCAAGATATACTCGCTGTTTGAAAATTTTACGGTTTCCGTCAAAATTTAAATTGAGACTTTATATATCGACTGTGATGAGAATTTGATCTTATCTTATTTTTTCCAGCTTAGGAGCGAAAATTTATTCGGAATAAAGTTTATTCAAGAATTTGTGAATTGTTTTAATTAAGTGGTTTACGGTAGAATTTTCTATTCCCGTAAAGTTTATCGGTACGCGAGATACGGCTCGTTTAAGCGCGAGCGCGGGGACTGAGCGAGATGAGTTGGCAAGGAAAATATCTAGATATTTTCTAGGATATTATCTTAATATAATAAAACGAGAGTAACTAGAGGCACCCTAAACCCTAACCCTAATATGAATGATCTAGATTTTGACACGTGTAAAAAATATATTATATTAACGGCTACGATAAATACTTGAATACTAGGTTGCCACATCAATTAATGAATGTGACACGTCATATGTTTAAAAACACAATACATGATGTGTCAATATATGATTGGATGTGTGTATAAAATAATTTTACAACAATCCCTAATTTTGTTACATACTAATCCTAATTATTGGATATACTTTATGGAATCTATTTTATTTATAGCCTTCAATTATGCACCTTTTACGATAAATAGAAACCCTTTTATTTCTTTCTCTTAAAAGTGTATCTTTCACATTAATTATAGCCTTAAATTATCCATCTATTTTCACTTTTTCTCACATATTTACTTTTCTTTATTTGATGCAGATTTGACTTTGGAGTTCTATAAACGTATGGATTGCTATAGATATTTCAGGTGTTTACTTTATGATTATAGTTTGTAATTTTCCATATTAATTCTCTATTCTTTTTGAATTTGATTTGTATTCCAATAGGTATGGATTCCTAAAGGTACGGATTACTAAAGGTACGGATTCTATATTTTTTTCCGTGTTTCATATTAATTCTGATTCTTCTATTTTAAAAAAAAATGGATTTTATTTTTCTTAAGTTTCTTATATTTTCTATTGGATGCAGATTTTGCTTTGGGGTTCTATAAATGTATGTACTCCTATGAATATTTTTAGGTGTTTGAATTAATTTTTTTTTCTATTGGATCATATTAATTCTGATTTTTAGGTTTTGTTTGAATTCTTAAGTTTCTTATTATTTGTTGATGTTGTTGTTTCACCAAAATTTACTAATTGTTCTTCTTATATGTTTTTTTTAAATTTCTTGATAGAGTGCAGTAATGCTTTCGAAGATGTTTACCAGTCACGAAGTTAGGTGTTTTGAAACTTTGATTCATCCTTTAGGAAATCAATTTGACATATAAGTGAAAAAATTAATGGGAACATTTGTTTTTTCGTTATATTTCAGAATTTTAATTTAATTTGAATTAATCTGTTTATTGTAATGTCAAATTTGTTTCTTATTAATTAATAGTTTTCAATAGTTTCCTGTCATTTGAATTCCACTATCTTTTATTTTAACATAAATCTATCTATCTTACTTATTTCTAATTTCTTGAATTACATATTTCTAATTTTTCTAATTATGTACTATATTAAACCCTAATTTGTTAAGTAAATTGACAGGCTAATTCTAATTAATTGTACCTGATAAGCATGAGAAAGCAAAAAAAAAAATTCGGATAAGCATGAGAAGAATAATTATGAATAATATTAATTAATAATTTTATTATTAAAAAAAAAAGATTTGTTAACAAAAAAACATATGTCACACGCAAATGATAAGTACGAGAATGCCTTAAAAAATATTTCATGATAAGCATGAGAAGGATAATTATATGTTATATTAATTAATAATTTTAATATTTTTTTTTAAACAAAATTGTTAACAAAAAAACTATATAACACACACAAATGATAAGCAAAAAAAAAACAAATATTTGAAGCTTATCGTGCTTGAAACTTATCTCTCCTATTATTATTCCAGGATTAAAGCAAAAATTATTTGGAATTCACATCTAAAAGGTCAAGAAGATTCTACACTATGGCCCATTTGAATTGGGTTTTTTTTTTTTTGACAAAGTTTGAATTGGCTTATTTAAAACTTATACGAACTTATCTATCAACATAGGTCACTATATTAATGTTTGGATAAATTATTAAAAATTTATCACATTTTTAAAAACTACTTATACCTATTTTGATAAGCTCTCCTTATTATAATAGCTTATACATGTGCTCATACGCCAACTTATATAAATTTGGAAAGCTTCGATTCTTGCCTCAGTCATTCGGATTAACATATTTTTTTCAAATTTTTATTTTAACTAATCCTTATTTTATCTTTGTCTTTTTATGCTTATCCATCTTATCTACATACTTTTGTTTTTCTTTTTCGACCGAAATTTCCTATTTTTCATTTAACTTATCTTTTTTTACTTCTTTTTAGGTAACGTGGCTTAATAGATTTTATATATATATATATATATATATATATATATATATATATATATATATTTCTAATCATGGTTTGATTCTTTAATTTTGTTTTTTTAAATTAAAATCATATTAACATTTTATAGTTGTCTATAAAATGACACATCCAAACAATTTAATTTATATAAGTACTTTTTAGTGTATATATATCCAAATACAAATGGCTTATTGAGCATAAGAGCTTATGATGTAAGTTCTCAAGCTCTAATGCTATAAGCACATGTATAAGCTATTTATCTAAACGGATCCTAAATTCCTACTACTATAAATAATCACACATTATCAACATTTCTATTGTATAATTGAATTGAATGATTAAACCCGTGCGAGCACGGGTAAAAAGTCTAGTTATTTTAATTGTGTGAGAGAAGCAATGGAGGGCTAGGATTTGATCTTGAAACTATGCACTATTTGATCCAATGGCTAAGATTAGTTGATGGAATCTTTAAATAGATATGTCATGAAGCTTCCCTTCCTTCCTTTTCTTTTTCCTCAGCCCGTGAACTTCCCTCTCTCATTCTTAAATCCAAAATATTCAGGCTTTAAAATTTCTTTTTAAATCCAAAACCCATTATTGCCATTATTCTGGCTTTAAAATTTCTTTTTCAAAAACGACGCAGCAGACGAAATAAAGATATAGACTTAGATCACTTGATTGATAAAATGTTGGTTCGAGATATTACACTCCTCTTAACAAACTAATACTATTGTATTTAATTTAGTAAAATCTTGATTATACAAATTATTGAATCAAATAATGTATTCTTTAATTATACAAAACAACCTAGATAAGCAGACTTTATATAAATATAAAACCCCTTTTTCCCGTGTCACAATCAGAGCGGAGCTTCACCGATGACTCATACGAAGATAACATACAACCTGAGAAATCTGGACCCAAACTAGTAAAACACACAAAACGGAGAGTTAGATTACATAATCAAATAAAATCATAAGCATAAGGTACGCTTACTACCACATGAGTTTATCAAGTATAATCTAACCTTAGCATACCAATCTATTATTAATCAACACATATGATTTAAGATTTAATACATCAAAGTAGAATATAAGCATTCATAAACATTTATATTCACCCTAGTCTTCTCAAACAAAGACAATTAATCACACAAAAATACATTCTCAATCTTAGTTCAATTATGAGATTTATGACGCATCAACAAATAGAAGTATCATTTAGAGTTAATAAACATCTAACACTTCAATTAAGTCTTAACACATAAAAACAATTCATCAACAAATCCGATTAATGTCACATATCAATTATCACACAATATGCACATCATCCTAATGCATCTAATGCCACAAATCATGCTATGTCACTCTAGACATATCTAATGCATGTGGTACCATTCGTTCATTTTTAAGTCATGACGGACTCTGCAAGGATAAACATACCCCAATGTTCATTTTTAAGTCATGACGGACTCTGCAAGGATAAACATACCCCAATGTTCATTTTAAAGTCATGACGGACTCTCTCCATGGGTAGATATATACCCATCTGCTCCTTGTTCATTTTTAAGTCATGACTGACTCTGCAAGGATAAACATATCCCAAATATATTCTAGTCAACCGCAGCTACTAAAATATCTACTATACTTTAAGGTTCACTTAAAGTATCTGCTCCACATACAAATATGAATGCATGATGTTCATAAATACAACACACACAATCAATACACAAGGTATTATACATCTCCATTTAATTTAAGTGGAACACAATCCAATTTACTTCTTTATTAAGATATCTCACGTAATCTTAATATTCTTCTTATTAGACTAACACAATTCTAATATCCTTCTTTATTAAGTTGATTAACACCTTAATATACTTCTTTGACCTTTCAACAAACATAATCCACACAATCAACAACAATTATATTCCACAAATATAATCAACAATTCATCAACACATCATTATTCCTCAACAAACAATCAATCATAGTTACAAACACTTAATTGCATGTTAGAATACCATTAATCCATGTTACAAGTGCTTAATTACACTTTAAAACATCCACAAAATAAGTCTGACCCAGTACTGGTCGCTGAGCGAAGCCATGGCGAAGAGAAGTCAGACAGAAACAGCTTCTGGCGAAAATCAGCGAGCTGGTCGCTACTGGTCACTTAGCGAGCAACACCAGTTCATGAAAAATCAGCATTACGGGTTGAACTCAAAATCGACCCAAAATTCCATTTTTCATGCTATAACTCATAAATGAGCTTCATTTAAGTTAACATACATGATTATACACATAAAAACACCAATAGATACACTGATCTACACCAATTCATACCATAAAGCAAGATTTTACACATTTACTCAAAACTCATAAAACTCAAGAAAACATGATTCAAACATCTACAAATTCCCATTTTTCCCTTTAAATTCGTACATACATCATGGTATAAGTTCATTAAACATGTTAGGAACAACAATTTCAACTTTCTTTAAGAAAATCTCCCACCCCCAAAAACGAAAATGAGTGGAGAAAGTTTGGGTACGGAGAAATCGACACTCTCCCCTTTCTCGGATCACTCATGATTAAGAATCTACTCTCTTACCTTAGATCGGTTGAAAACTCTAGTCCTTCCTCTTGAAATCTCTTCTCCTTCTCTCTTGCCCTAGCTTTCTCTCTTCTCTTCCTTCTCTCTACTTCTTCAAGAACAAGAGAAAAATGAACTTCTCTCTCTAACTAAGCCACTAAATGGCGCCCCACTCCCTTGGTCTTAGGCCCAATGGGCTTAAGGCCCATTAACACTGTACACTCGCTCATTAACTAATATTTCGCGGTAAAACTAATTATTCTACACTATTGTCTAATAAAATATTCTACCTCACTAAAACATAAATAATTAAACTTAAAACGACCAATAAATAAAATGGGACGTTACAACTCTCCCCCACTTAAAAGATTTTTCGACCTCGAAAATTACACGATTCAAACAACTCAATCAAACCTCTTCATCCAATTTTCCAACCAAAATTCCAAACTCCACACATTATCAAATTTGACAAAACTAGTTTATTCAATCAACACAATTTTCGTTTACCATTAACAAGAGATTAAGGTTGATCAATTCCTTAATTTGTCAATAAATATCTGATAATCATGATGGTAGCATAAACTATCTTTACCAACTTCAATTATGTTCTCTTATCAAGAACTTTTCATCATAAGTACTCTTCAATCTTCTACATTCCAAAATAATTCTCATCTACAAAGGGACATTCACAATTTCCAACATAACTACGCTACTTCCAAATTATCTCTTACCTAACTCTTGTGCCACTTACATAAAATATTCGCTTCTTTAAACTACTACCGTCGATGTATATTCATTTTCCATCTCTTTCATTACTCCTTAGTTGTCCAACATCGCTCCTCATATTGAGATACTTACATCCAATACATCTTAAGTCATTCATCAAGTCATACACTAATGCTATGTCTATTTTCCTTACACTACGCACAGCTTTTAATCATTCTATTCCTCATCATCTCTTCTATACTCAATCCTTTTCTCGATAGACAATCACCTAACTATTTCTCAACACGTCCCTCTAAAGGTTAACTTGCTTATCTCATATCTTTAGTTAATAACACTTCGCACTTAACTTTGTCTCGACTTCCAAAGTCTCACGAGGACATTTCTAACATATCCTACTACTTAACGATCTCATCGTTTTGATTCCAATGACAACTTTATCTTAAAATTTCCTTTTGAACTCGATAAATCTAACTCGCAAATTCTACCCTAGAATTTCATTCAAGTTCGACACTAATTGTCCGGTCATTATCCAAATTGAATTACTCTATCTTTGACAAGCCTCTTACAAAACTCTTTGAAATATTATTCCACTCACAAATTCTATCTTAGAATCTTATAATTCCAATCTCATCTATTTGAGGTTCGCTTACTCTACTTAAACTGTTCCACGTCTGTCGGTCTATTAAATTCAAATCCACCTTCTAACTTCCTCAGACCCTTCGAGACTACGTTTGTCAACTTCATCACACTCAACTTACACTTCTAAGTGTTAACTCTTATATCAATCTCACATTCCGAACGATTCACTTAACTCCAATCCTTTCGTCCTAATTGCCGACATCTTGCAAAACTTATTTATTTATTTTTTTAAGTATCTGCCATTACATTAACTCTACTCGGATGGTAACACAATCCAAAATATTAATCCTTCCGATCGCTAACTACTTCCTCATGCGACTTATGCATCCCCCCTTGATTAACTAATATTTCGAACTCTTGCGATCACCGAACACATCACATTCTAAGCCATACAAGTAATGCCTCCAATACGTAAACACACTCGCTACTGCTAATTCCAAGTTCAACTGGTCATACCCATTAACTTAGAGATCTCTCACCAAAACACGATATCTACTTCCGACGGATCATTAATCATTCCTCCTCTCGACCAAGACCCACAATTCATCAACTTGTTCCTTTCGTTCAATCAATTCTGAAATAAACTTCGCTAACGTCTAAACACTCTCCTTCGAGCATCTCTACCTATCACATCCTTCTATACTCAAACGTATCCGAGAATTATAACCTTCTCCCCCACTTATTTCAAACCCACCTACAATCATCTATTGGAACTCCCGATTCTCACATCTAACTGTAGTCTTCTACGGTTCTAACTTATTCTTCCCAAAAGAATCTAGTATCGACAGTGTTCACAGACATGTGTCGCATACAAGGGGTAACTACAATCACGGCATCTATCTGAGATTGCATCAAGCAATTTAAAACATTTCACATAGACATTCAAGTAACATACATCTTCTATAAATCTTAAAATTAAGAATCAAATCAAGACAACAAAAGATGAATATCATATAACGACAGATTCCAAACAGTCCAACAGTTCACATGTATTAAATCATATCGTGCAAGAAATAATTAACTTAGCATGATAGTTAACATAGTAAAACAATCAAATATGCACATCATATCTATCAAACCTATCATAAAGAAATGACATAATCACTTGCTATCACTTATAGATAGAAAAAGAAATAAATCAAGTTTCATGGCAATAATCTAATACATGTTATCAACAAAATCTATACCAACACATACTAGAATGAGCTACATTCTACTCTCCTTACTCTCATGAAAATTTTATTTTCACATACTCAAAAGAAAATAATTTCATATTTTCAACAAGATCTACATAATCAAGAAATAATATTAGTTCTTAAAATTATTTCATGTTATAAATAACTACTCACAAAGGTACACATGTAAGCATACAAAACAACTTCCATAAACTCTACCACGAATAGTTGAATTAACTATTAACTCTATTTACATACTCAAGTCATATTTGAAATCTACGTCGTATAAAATAAATTATATTATTCCATACAAGTTCAAATAATCAAAATGATTCATCTTTGCATTTTAATTTTACTCACAGTAAAATACAAGAAAACAAAAATCTCGCGTCGAACGATTTAAAATAAAACATCATCAATATCTAACATCGATATTTATCTTCCATACAAACATGAATACACATTCATCATCAATTATACGTAATGACATCATGTCATAAGTGTTTAATTTTACTTAGAACATCAACAAAATAAAATTCTGGTCTGACTCCCTCGCTTAGCAAGAGCTACCGAGTTCTTGGCGAGACAAGTCTGAAACTTTCCCAGGAATTAGTGAGACTTAGCGAGACTCGGCGAGGTTCATCCTTCGCCTAGCGAGCACATCCAGAATCCGGGTGCTCTGCTACGGTTTTGAACTTACGCTCACTAAAATCTCGTTTTCTCGGCTCACCGATCCCTAAAATCCAAAACTTCAAGCATACAACATCATTATAGACTTGAAAGTACAATTAGAATCATGCATCTACAACCACAACATAGAATTATGAGATCTTCATGTTTTTACTCATAAAACGCATAGCAATTCAAGTTCTTAGTAATCATCTAGCACATGCTATAAACAAAATATAACAAACACATACTAGGATACACTAATATCCTACTCTTCTCACCATCTTGAAAATTTAGTTTTTCACTTACTCAAAAGAAAATAATTTTATATTTTCACCAAAATATTCATCATCAAGAAATAACATTAGTTTTTCTTTTAAAATTATCTCAAATCATCACCACATGCAGTTTTATATCATGCCGGATCATCACATGCAGTTTTATATCATGCCAGATCATCACATGCAGTTTTATATCATGCCGGATCACCAACAATCAAAAATAAACATCAACCAACCAAGTTTAAACTACACAAAGGTTAAACTCTAAGCATAACAACTATTATAACATATAAGTATAACACTCACACCATTACTCAACAAAGAACGGATCAATTAATCCAATTCGCACCACTCATAGTTCCTAAATGAACAACATAAATGGTTTCACAAAACACACACAACAAAATCATTAGACAAACACGACTGACACACAATACTCACTTGGTCTGACTGCACAGACCTGCTCTGATCGACACACAACCCACACAGTCCGAAGACAACGGGGCTCTGATACCAAATTGTAACACCCAAACCCATAATTGCCATTATTCTGGCTTTAAAATTTCTTTTTCAAAAACGACGCAGCAGACGGAATAAAGATATAGACTTAGATCACTTGATTGATAAAATGTTGGTTCGAGATATTACACTCCTCTTAACAAACTAATACTATTGTATTTAATTTAGTAAAATCTTGATTATACAAATTATTGAATCAAATAATGTATTCTTTAATTATACAAAACAACCTAGATAAGCAGACTTTATATAAATATAAAACCCCTTTTTCCCGTGTCACAATCAGAGCGGAGCTTCACCGATGACTCATACGAAGATAACATACAACCTGAGAAATCTGGACCCAAACCAGTAAAACACACAAAACGGAGAGTTAGATTACATAATCAAATAAAATCATAAGCATAAGGTACGCTTACTACCACATGAGTTTATCAAGTATAATCTAACCTTAGCATACCAATCTATTATTAATCAACACATATGATTTAAGATTTAATACATCAAAGTAGAATATAAGCATTCATAAACATTTATATTCACCCTAGTCTTCTCAAACAAAGACAATTAATCACACAAAAATACATTCTCAATCTTAGTTCAATTATGAGATTTATGACGCATCAACAAATAGAAGTATCATTTAGAGTTAATAAACATCTAACACTTCAATTAAGTCTTAACACATATAGACAATTCATCAACAAATCCGATTAATGTCACATATCAATTATCACACAATATGCACATCATCCTAATGCATCTAATGCCACAAATCATGCTATGTCACTCTAGACATATCTAATGCATGTGGTACCATTCGTTCATTTTTAAGTCATGACGGACTCTGCAAGGATAAACATACCCCAATGTTCATTTTTAAGTCATGACGGACTCTGCAAGGATAAACATACCCCAATGTTCATTTTAAAGTCATGACGGACTCTCTCCATGGGTAGATATATACCCATCTGCTCCTTGTTCATTTTTAAGTCATGACTGACTCTGCAAGGATAAACGTATCCCAAATATATTCTAGTCAACCGCAGCTACTAAAATATCTACTATACTTTAAGGTTCACTTAAAGTATCTGCTCCACATACAAATATGAATGCATGATGTTCATAATTACAACACACATAGTCAATACACAAGGTATTATACATCTCCATTTAATTTAAGTGGAACACAATCCAATTTACTTCTTTATTAAGATATCTCACGTAATCTTAATATTCTTCTTATTAGACTAACACAATTCTAATATCCTTCTTTATTAAGTTGATTAACACCTTAATATACTTCTTTGACCTTTCAACAAACATAATCCACACAATCAACAACAATTATATTCCACAAATATAATCAACAATTCATCAACACATCATTATTCCTCAACAAACAATCAATCATAGTTACAAACACTTAATTGCATGTTAGAATACCATTAATCCATGTTACAAGTGCTTAATTACACTTTAAAACATCCACAAAATAAGTCTGACCCAGTACTGGTCGCTGAGCGAAGCCATGGCGAAGAGAAGTCAGACAGAAACAGCTTCTGGCGAAAATCAGCGAGCTGGTCGCTACTGGTCGCTCAGCGAGCAACACCAGTTCATGAAAAATCAGCATTACGGGTTGAACTCAAAATCGACCCAAAATTCAATTTTTCATGCTATAACTCATAAATGAGCTTCATTTAAGTTAACATACATGATTATACACATAAAAACACCAATAGATACACAGATCTACACCAATTCATACCATAAAGCAAGATTTTACACATTTACTCAAAACTCATAAAACTCAAGAAAACTTGATTCAAACATCTACAAATTCCCATTTTTCCCTTTAAATTCGTACATACATCATGGTATAAGTTCATTAAACATGTTAGGAACAACAATTTCAACTTTCTTTAAGAAAATCTCCCACCCCCAAAAACGAAAATGAGTGGAGAAAGTTTGGGTACGGAGAAATCGACACTCTCCCCTTTCTCGGATCACTCATGATTAAGAATCTACTCTCTTACCTTAGATCGGTTGAAAACTCTAGTCCTTCCTCTTGAAATCTCTTCTCCTTCTCTCTTGCCCTAGCTTTCTCTCTTCTCTTCCTTCTCTCTACTTCTTCAAGAACAAGAGAAAAATGAACTTCTCTCTCTAACTAAGCCACTAAATGGCGCCCCACTCCCTTCGTCTTAGGCCCAATGGGCTTAAGGCCCATTAACACTGTACACTCGCTCGTTAACTAATATTTCGCGGTAAAACTAATTATTCTACACTATTGTCTAATAAAATATTCTACCTCACTAAAACATAAATAATTAAACTTAAAACGACCAATAAATAAAATGGGATGTCACAATGGCCATTTGAGTTTGAAACTGTTTTGTCGAAGATTTATATTTTTAAGAGTTTGACATTGTGAACTATTTAGAGAAACGTTTTAGTTATGTACGCGCGAAAATTATTTTGTTATAAGTCGAACGAGAAAAGTTTTTGTTCGAACTTGTTTAGGGTTTAAAAGATTTTGGAACTTATGGTTTGAGGCATAAGTTGTTTGAAAAGAGATTTGCTTTAGAAAGGATTTAAAATAGTTTGAATTTATTTGGCGACATTTTTTTGGATAAAACTATTTGTTATAGCGCGTTTGTGAGAAAAACTATTTATTAAAGTGTTATATTTTCAAGAGTTGTTTTGAAAAAAAGATTTGGCTTTTTAAGTGTTTTAAAATAGCCGATGTTTATTTAAAAGACGTTTTCGTGATGAGAAACTATCTTTTCAAAGTGTTAATGTTTCCAATACTTGTTTTCAATATGACTTGAGCATAGTTAGTTGTGAGGGAGCAACCATAGGTCTTGAATCCATTAGTAGCCGAGCTAGGACTTATTTGGATGATCAATTAGAATTGTGTATTAACTTAGAGAAGTTATATGTTTGAAAAAGGTTAAGAGGATTAGCCGAATTGGGGACTCCATGGGGAGAGACGGTTTTGCTCGCGTAGCGTAAGTTGATGTGTTGGAAGCTTGCCGAGGTAAGGGCACTTTCTAACGATTACATATACCTCGAAATATCGAGTGCTTTTTATGCATGTGTAATCGTTTGCTTGAATATGTGTATTTGCTTGATGTGATGCAATATGAATTATGAGCATAGTTGTTTTGTGATGTATTCTCGTGACGAGAACTTGTTTGAGAACATGCTATATTCTACACATGTTTGAGTGGTTGTTGTGAATTTCATATGATTAAATAATAGGAAATGTTGGTGCATGTACTTGATTGAATATCTGGATGTACATGATGTTTATTTGTCTTACATATGATTGTGAAAATATATGTATGAACATGTGATTGGTTTACATATAGTTGAGAATATATGTATGTGTTGTGATTGGTTTACATATGATTTTGAGAATATATGTGTGAACCTGATGTTTGATTGTCTTACATATGATTTTGTAAAATATATGTGTTGACATGTGGTTGAGAATTACATATGCTGGATGGTATGTAATTGGTGCATTAGCATAGATAAGAAGTATCGTATGCTCATGCATTCATAGTACGTGGTGACCGTGATGGGCCACGGGGTGCGACTGACAGTGATTGGGTCCACCTTAATCCTGCGGGATTTTTATTGAGTCCAATACGTGGTGACCGTGATGGGCCACGGGGTGTGATTGACAGTGATTGGATCCACTCTAATCCTACGTGGTGACCGTGATGGGCCACATGATTTTATTGATGCCCTGCGGGGTTTGGTAGGCTGGGCCTACGACTCTCTGCGGAGAGGTTAAATTCCGGAATTCATGCATGTGGCAGCCAGTGATTGGTGTCACGCTCATGTAGAGTCTGCATTGATAGGCCAATTGTGCATTTGAATACTATTGTGTGTGATTGATAAACTATCTGTGCACTTACTTTCTATGATGTGTGATTCATATGATTAAATGCGTATTTGTTGCCATGTGTTGTGTATCTTGCGCTGCGTATTTTTGGTTATATGTGGTTTTTAGAAGGTGACCCTCTACGAGCATTGTTAGGGATTTATTTGTACCGCGTGGAGAAGCGGCGAGGCTTGAAGCTGTCTGTGGGTCTTCGTCACCCAGTAATCTTCAGTTAGAGTTTAAAGATCAGCTTAGGGGTAGTAGTTTAAGAATCTTGTTTACTATTTTTTATTGTCCGTTGTATTTGTTTGTGAAATGGTATTATGATATTTATTTGGAATAAATGGTGCCGCTATGTTAGTTTAGACATAGTGTTTGGTTTATATTCTAAAATTTTTATTCGTGAAAACAATTTATAAAAGAGGCATTGCATTCCGATCGCTATTTTGGAAAAGGTTTACTCTGATTTAATTTAAGGGTGATCGTGAATGTTTTATTTCTAAGTCTTTGTTGTTTAAAAAAAACAAAGTGCCTACTTTTAGCCTTTGAAAATCGGGGTGTTACACTAACTGAACATGCAAATTCATAATTTTGGGGAAACTATCTACACTATCCTAAAGAACCCACCTGAATGAGATTAATCTCAGAAGCTTGAACAAGCTGTAATCCTGCAGTCTCTATGCATCAGTCTTTGGCCAAAGTCCTCCATTGAAAGCTCAAAAGCAACCTCCGAGAGTAGAATGGTAAGGCATGTGAGGCATCTAATCACTTAAGGAAATGGAATGATCATAAATACAAGGAATTGCTCAGATTTCTTACCTTACAACATGTGGAAAATAGCACGGATTAGGGGCAAGACAACACAACTGGCACTGCTACCCTGTCATACTCGCCATGGCGAGTGAGTAGCTCGCTAGGCGAGTTACTCAGTGACAGAACGCAGCTTCTGCTGCTGTGCTGTTACTTCATTGACATTTGTACCCATGATTTTCCAACACTTCAAAGCTCATAGCTCAGGAGGAATGACACATGAAATGACAATTTCAAGTAAGAGCAAGAATAGATATTTGAGTTAAGTAAAATGGAAGCTCATGAACATGCATGGAGTTAGAGATGGGGAATGACTTCTTTCTTACCTCAACTTATAAATCAGCATCGACAACAATTTAATCCAAGCACTGTCAGCTAAGAGTTATCAACCATGCTTGAGAAACATCCTTATTGATGGTTTGAGTAAAACCTCCAAACTCCAATGTTCCAAAACTTCCATTGACTACCTTATGTCCAATATCCCATAATCTCTGTTTTCAGAACAACAACCCATCACAACAGTACCACGAATCCTACGCATGCAGTCCATGAGAAGAAGGTTGCAGCAGAGAGGGTTAGAAAGGGGTTTTTGGGCGTGAGAACAAATTAAAGAGGCAGGAGTGTTTGTTGAGATGCTTACCTTGATTCTTAAGGTCTAAGGAGCCTAATTCTTGAATTGCATGTGAAATTTGGAGTTGATTTAGCACAAGAGATTGGATTGGAGTATGAGTGTGTGAAAAAAAATGGTCTTGGTCACTTGGTTTACTTGTGGTTCATATTAAAGGGCGGGTCCCACTTACACCAATATAATAGAAATGTCATACAACTTTCCCATTTAATTACTTACTAGTTTGTCATGCTCTCACTTAATTCATAATTTTCCCTTCTCTAATTAATATTCTCTTATTAATTAAAAATTGGGATGTTACAACACACACACAAAACGAAATGAGTAAAAATTAATTTAACATGTGCCTAATTTAATATGTATCAATAATAAGGTTACATATTTTATTTTATTTTATTTTTCATAATTTTAAATTTATATAGGGTCACATAATACTGAAAAATTCAATCACGATTTTTGTTTTCAAAAAATATGCCTTATAGTGATATTCCTTAATCCTTAATTTAAATTTTTTAAATATAATGGAATAATTGTGTCAAAAAAATATAATGGAATATGCTTATTGACTTTTATATTCTTAAAATTAAAAATGGAATCAATATATTTGTATTTAATGACTTTAATTCCACATTAAAGATATTTTCTCATATTTGTCATTTTTTTCACTATATATGACCTTTGTCTGAGTATAAAACTCACCATTTTCCAAACATTTTCTCTTTAGTTATAGTTATTTATCTTTAGTTATAATTCAATCTTTTAAATGACTCCTAGCTTCTAACTTTTTTTGTGTGTTTTCAGGATGAAAACATTCATGCCACAGTTCGACGAACATTAATATGCAAATAGCAAAAGAAACTCAACGAGGGTCATATGTATTCCATAAGTAATTTTAATGTTGTCCCTAATGTGGCATCATATATAGTAGTGTTTTACGTTTTTAGCACAACCCTGTCTTACTAATTCTAATAGTTTGTTTGTATTTTTCTTTTATTGTTTATTTTTTATATATGTATTTAAAAGTATTGTTATGAACATATATATGTTCACACTTTTTATTTTGTCTTTTGAGTTTAAGTAGAATGAGTATGCAAGTGTGGTTTATTTTCTCTTTTAGATTTATTTTATTGTATACTCTTTAATATGGTAAATCTCAAGTCATCGTTAATTTTTTACGGGAATCTCAATGATTCGGATAATATATAAAAACGTGTTCTAATGATGAAGTATTTGTATACTCTTCTGTCGAAGACCATGTTGTAATAGTGGATATAATAAAAATAGAGGCGTAATTTTCATCATATCATCTATATCCTTACATAAATATAAGCTCCCAAGTTTCAATTGAATAATTTTATCATTTTCAAATGTCCGTTCATTTTATGTCCATATAAAATTCAAAATGAACTTCAAGAACTTTATAATCGATCGCACACAAAACGTTCTAATGAAATTACCTCAACTTTTAAATTAGGCTAATAATATAAATATTGTTTCAATTGTATTTTGTATAGTGCAATATTAAAAAAATCTATTCATTTAAAATTTGATATTATCATGTTTGCAAAATTCATGTGTTTTTAATGAAAAAATTATTATTGGAATTTAAAATTATATCTAATATCAATATCAATAATGTGTCTACAAACATAATCAATTTTTTAATTTGAATTTCAAATTATAACTAATGTCAATGTCAATAATGTATTTACAAACGTTATCAATTTTTTAAAATCCGAGAGATGCAATCTTGCCCACTACCTTACGCACTGTTGAATGATAATAAAGGTTACATATATAAAAGATTCTCAACAATTACATCATATCACTGTTTACCAATTAATTTGAAAAACTCTAAGATTTATGTTTGGTACATCAGCGGCTAAGTATTGTAAGACCCAAGATTCCACTGTACAGTTTTTCTAAGGAACTCTAATGTCGGCTATGAGTTTTAGGGTTTTTGGTGAAGCGGTTTTGTGAGTATCGTCGCATTAATGGAATTTTTGCTGAAATGGAGCCTGTTTTGTGCTCGTGCGCTGGAAAGGCACGGACTTTTGGGTCGTAATCCTCTTTTAAGTATGAGAAGATTTCTGTGAAGTAAGAAATGCGAGTTTTGGTTTCTCTTGTTTTTGAAAAAACGAGTAGGAATCTTACCCGCTGTTAGGAATGTTTTACGGTTTCTGAATTCCGTAGAAATTTAGATGGGAGTTTTATATATCGGCGTGAGTTAGGATATATCTTCAGATTATTTTTCGAGGGTGAGGAAGAAAATCACAGTCGAGGAAAAAGTTTTAGCGATAATTTTTAGGAATGGTTTACGGCGGACTTTTATTCAGTTGATTTTCTATTTTTGCGAGTTTTGTCCGTTAGCGAGATACGACTCGTTTAAGCGCGAACGCGGGGACTGAGCAAGTGAGGATAAGATCATAAGAAATATCTAGATATTTATGAGGGAAATCTTGGTGACCAAGACTTGATGGATGGCTAGGATTTTGTAACACCCCGTTTTTTCAAAGCCTAAAAAGGGGCATTATTTTATTTTTTTTTTTTTTTAAACACGAGACAGAGTGCGCGGAAAATATTTTACAATGAGCCGGCATTAAACATACAAAAGAAACTCATTACCATAAGGTGCTTCGACAAGCAAAGTGTGTTCCTGAATAATTACAGTCCAAGTCTAAGTATTCAAATACTTACAACAAAACAAGTTAGAATCCTATGCCTAACCAAAAAGCACGATGTTCAACCACACCGGCGCAGAGTCTAATTCTAAACTATAGCTCCAACACGAGTTCACTGGGGCCCTGAGCAGCCACCGTCGTCACCACGACCTAACCCATTATCTGGGTGGGATGAGCCCGCAAATGAAAGAATGCAAGGGTCACCACACATAACACAACAGCAAATAGCATGTATATATAAAAACGAATAAACACTTAGCAGTTCATATACTTGCACACAGTATCGAAATGCACACCAGTCTATCAATGCAGACTCTAAATGATCGTGATCACCCTAGCCGGGTCTTTTTCACATGCATGCTTTTATTCCGGAATAAACCTCTGCAGAAGGTCGTAGGCTCGGGTGGGATAACACCTCCTACTATTGGTGGGATAACACCAGGTAGAGTCACGCACTCAATACCAAAACAATCACGGTGGGATAACACCGGGTGAGTCACACGGACAACCACCAAACTCAATTAGGAGGACACCAATCACTGGCCGTCGCACCTCGTGGTCCATTCCCGATAACCACGTACTATGAATGCATGAGCATACGATTCCCCATATATGCTAATGCAACAAAATACATACCTCACAAGCGTATGTAAAACAATCATAGTATGTACATATATTTTCAAAACCATATGCACGCCAATCACATATTCATACACATATTCTCAAACATATGTAAATCACACATGTGATACAAAGCAACTTCTCATCACGAGAATACATAATATAATCATGCCAAACATTCACACAATCCAGAATCAGGCATACATATATTATACGGAAAAGTAAAGGTGCCCTTACCTTAGCAAGCTTTTGTTACTCTAATTCCGCGAAAACTACAACACGCGCTACCTAAAATAAATGCAGCGTAACATCAATAAAATATTCCTCGTTTAACCTAACGAAACGAAACTCGCTCTCAAAGCTCCAGAGGGGTCTAAGGTACTTTCTAAAGCCATCCCTCAAGGATTTCAGGTTATTCTCATAGTGTTTAAAAATTCCCGAAGTAAATTGCACTATTTTTATAACATGAAATTCATTTTGTTTTCAAATCATAAACTAAAACCATTTTGGATTTCTCCACCTCAAGGACTTGTTTCACACACAACAAGACCATTTGAAACACAACTAAAACTTTTCAAAAATATTTTTATGAAAAATCGAAGTTTTCTTGCGTTACAAGTTACACATTTTTTTCTTCCTAACAACCTTTCCTATACTCATTTTTCTTCAAAACTAGGATTATCCAACACACACACAATTTTCACACAATTGTGGACTTAGAAAAATTTTGGAATTTCTCCCCCACAAGAGAGAGAGCCACGGCCAAATTTTTCAAAAACCCCCTTCTATTCAAAATTTTTCACTTCTAAATGCATGGTAATATCTCATAATACCTAACTAGCACTTATCAAAGCGATTTAGAAATTATCGAGTCGAATCGCAAATTTTCGAAAAATCTCAATTAAGTTTTTCTTAAGGCAAGAAATTATTTTTCTTTACAAAACATCCCATAACTTATCAAACACTTAAACAAAGGCCATGGGAACAATTTGCCTCTAAACAATTTTCGAAAACTCGATTCCTCGACCATAAATGATTGCCACGGCCCAAAAGAGGCAAAATGGCACTCCTACACAATTTTTCTTCATTTGAAACCCTAACCACATTTGGTTAGCTCGTAACGATATTCAATCGTATACCCGACTCTTTTTGAAACTCGAAATAAGATTTTTCTCAATTGCGTTCTTCGAGTCGCTCAAGAACACGAAAAATATTTTTTTCTTATTTTTCGAAACAAAGTTCATATTCAACAATCCATTTTGTTTAAAAGCTCAATTCTAACTTCAAAACCAAAATCTTACAACACAATTCAAAATTATGATCCTTTTCAATTTTTTTCTCAAAACCCTTACTAGAAAATTTGTAAAACAAGATTAAACCATAGAATCAATTCATGTTTTCAATCATGTGTACTAACAACACTTAAGAACACATCTATGGAAACAAAATTAAATTCTAACAATTTTCTACTCAAGAACAAAATTATGAAACTTAAGAATTCAAGAGTTTTTCATGAGAATCAAAGGAAGGAAGAGGTCTAATTACCTCAAGATGAAGAAGATGATCCAAGAGCTTGATGTTCCTAGCACAAATCCAAGCAAGTTCTTGAGAGGAAGAGAAAATTTTGAGTTGGTTAGGGTGAGTGAAAGGGTTCGGCCGAGCAAGGCAAGGGGGAGGGAGTATTTATCATTTTTGCTTCAAGACTTAACACTTAAACCTCCTTACTATTCACCCAAGGTCTTGTGCAATCTAGGCCATTGGATCTAAATTAAAGTTGCAAGGCAAAACCCTAGCCAATGGATCAAAAAAAACTCATGATTGCTTTTGAACAAATATCTCCTTTTCGCCACTCAGCTCGTCGCGTTTGCTCTCGGCGAGTCGCGCCTCGCTAACGGACGGAAATCTCAAAAACAGAAAATCTCACAAATAAATGTCCGTCGTAAACCATTTCCAAATATTATCGCCGAATTTCATTCTCCGACTGAAATTTATTTCCTTAGCTCCCAAAAATATTCTGAAACTAGATTCCAACTTACGCCGATATATAAAGTCTCCAATTAAAATTCTACGGAAAACAGAAACCGTAAAATTTTAATAAGCGGGTACAGTTTTCTACTCGTTTTTCCAATAAACGGAGAAAGTCGAAACTCAAAATTCTGAAATTACAGAAATGTTCGGATTGATAAATAAAGACCATGGGCCAAAAGTCTCCTTAAGTAATGGTCTTGCTACTTGTGAGCCATTGGATCAAATAGTGAAAGTTCTAAGACTTAATCCTAGCCATCCACCTCTTCACAAAATATCTAGATATTTCTTATGTGATCTTATCCTCCCACTAGCTCGCGCTTAAACGAGTCGTATCTCGCGTACCGATAAATTTTACGGAAACATAACAGAATTCTACCGTAAACCTTTTAATAAAAACAATACATAAACTTATCGCCGAATCTTTTTCCGCGACTGCAATTTTCTTCCACACCTCGGAAAATTAATCTCAGAATATATCCCGCCTCGCGCAGATATATAAAACCCCCAACTAAAATCTCACTGAATTCAGAATCAGTAAAATTTCACAACAGCGGGTAAAATCCTACTCGTTTTTCCAAAAACGAGAATAATCCAAAACTCGCGTTTCTGACTTCACAGAAACCTTCTAATACTCAAAAGAAGACTACGACCCAAAAGTCTGTGCCTTTCCAGCGCACGAGCACAAAACAGGCTCCATTTCAGCAAAAATTCCATTAATGTGACGATACTCACAAGACCGCTCCATCAAAAACCCTAAAAACTTAGCCGACGCTAAAGTTTCTTAGAAAAACTGTGCAGTGAAATCTTGGGTCTTACATTACTACCCTCCAAAAAGAAGTTTCGTCCTCGAAACTAAAGGTAAGAGTAACAACCCAACTGGTTATTACTATCCCTAACACAACAAAATCCCTCAGGATTAGGTGTAGCCACACAGATGCTAACACCGGGCGAAATCGCACAGATACTCTCACCAACACACTGGCACCACCGTGCACAAACCGCAACTCTCAACGAGTGCACCACTCAAAAATTAACCTAACAACAGAGGTTCACAACCTCGAGTTCCTCAAATTTTCAAAGGTCCACACAATTTATTTTTTTTCAAAATCACTTATTTTGCCTCCGCGATATAGCCTATTCCACTAGGTTCACGCGAAGCAGTGACTGGCTACCCTCCAAAAAGAAACACCAAAACTTTCTGGCACCACCAAAGCTAGCAAAGCTAGTCAATTCCATTCAACTCGATTTCGTCTACTATCAACAATAAATTAAGGACGGCCAGTCCCCCAATTTGTCAATAGATAGTCGACAATCATGATGGTGGTTTAGACCCTCTTTACCTAACTTTAATAATGCCCCCTTCCAATTGTGCTTTCAGGTCATCCGAGGCACAATGGTCCAACAATTTCCTCAATTCTTATTATCCCGATCTCGTCAGTGAGATCCAATCGCCCAAAACACGTCACGTGGACTCTCATGCTTCCACTCACGAAACATCCATGGAGTATTATCCAATAGTAGTACAGTACCACCACGACAATTACCACCACAACTATTTCATTCCAAATAAGTTGTCTTCTCTTCTTGAAGATTTTCCCACCTTACCACTATCCATCAATCCGCGACTCAACGAATATGCCGAACCGCCTGCTTACTTATAAATCTCTTTCCAATCACGACTTAAATAATACCACCCCAACCTCCGGTTGGTGATTACACTCCTCATAGTCTTGGCACTTGCCAAACTAAACCATCTACTTCTCTTGGACTCCCTTATCAAAATCTCCAATTCCCCAGAATCGGTTCCTTATACGTTAACATTACTTCCAAAATGGCACTTAGACGCATCTCGCGTGCCTTAAACAAACGTTTATCCTCGTCGACGGCCATCGTCGGCGCACACCCTCTCTTACTCAAAAGAGTCGGTCACCCTGACCATTCCTAAATACTCCGAATATCACCACTCTCGTCGAGGTACCTACCTTCAAAATAACTCTTAGGGCATTCCTCACATTACTGTTGTCTAACCGTCCTTGTTGACAACATCCGAATCCCTTATACTTACTCACTACCGATTTCCATCATACCACGTCTCTCTTCATTGTAACCACTACAATGAACCAAAGCTCTACAAGCTTCCATCAACTTGCCATCAGACAATTTCTTATCCTTCTTATTTCCAAAATTAGATGTGAGACAAATCCCTTCGCCAATCTTCAATTGGCATAAGTCACATCTTCATGGGCTTCTCTCTAAATCCTCATTCTTTTCTAGACCCAGAAATAGATCCACAAACCATTTCATCTCCATCCCTCTTTCTCCTCTTTGAAGATGAATTCATCAAATGAAAGACAACCAAACAATGGAATCTTTTCTCTACTAGTTCGGCTAGAAACACCACTAGCCACACTTATTGTTAACACATTCTTTCCATGACTAACCTCCCTTTACGACTAACTCATCGATGTCATAACCTCTACAAAACTCCAATCAGGCATGTATCATCAATCTACTACTTTGCAACTTTCTAGTCCAACAACTGTCTAGAGTTGGTTCCCAAACCACCATGACCAATAACTTGCTAAATCAAAACAACGTCTTTAATTCGCCGCACACAATCCAAATACTCTCTCATTTCACATAATTTTGAATCACCACAAGCATACCCTTCTCCGTTCGACCAATCTCAAATCTTCATAACCATCTAAAGCTACAGCATTCTCCAATAACAATAACCAATTTCCCACGTACGTTCTCGCTATCCAACCTGACACATCCATTCACTGACTGGATTTATCCGTCTCTAACTTCCCTTACGGTGTCAACTATTGTACGTGTCGTAATCAAACGCTCCAAATGATTAATTCCTCAAGTTCCTATTAAGTATCTCCTCTTCATTCGACTGGTCCTTCATCATCGTGACTATTCTAAAGTCATAAGGTCTGTTCCCACTAGGGAATCAATTCCCCGATCTCAAGTTCTGACCAATCATATTCTTACATCTATTCACTCATCATTTTCTTATTCACTTTTAACTCGTCCTTAAAAGGTCACTGCAATTCACCTACCAATCGACTCGTCTTACTCATCCATCAAGCCATTAAACATTCATCTCAAATCTTAATGCTCGACTTATCAAAAATATCTACCAACGCACGACACTTTGCTATGATTTTATCCTTAGTACGTTCGATACCCAAAACTAATTCTTGAATTTACTGCTCAAGAACTCTAAAAACTCGTCGTACTATCCATTTAATCCTAATATACAATAAAAGTCTTTCCAACTATCAACTTTCATTGTCTTAGTATTCTTACTAACGGATTCCTTTTACACTCAAACACGACATTCTTAGAAAATATCCAAAAATTCTCGTCCATAACTTGAATTTATTCAAAACTTGCCCACCTCAACTCTTATGGTATCATAAATTCAAGCTGCTACTTAGTCCTTTAACCATCTTGGTCGATCAAAATCGTTAGCTTATATGCGCATCCACACAGGATCTCTACTCAATCTTGACTAATCTTCTCAACCTGCTAAACCAGTTTACTTTCCCTTATGGTTTACTTGCCAATAGTTAACAATTCTAGCTTACACTGCTACAATTATCTGGACATTTCCATAATAAACACCTCTATTATCACCTATCAGTGATATGCAACTCACTTTCAAAGGTTGAACTCCTCGTTCTTTACCTAAATATCTCTCCACATCCATCTTTATTCAACAATCAATTACCTATCGTTGTATCTCACATCGACATCTGCATTTACTATCTCCCGAACTAGGTATAGATTGTCACTTATCAACGTGATACTTGGTCTCCTACCTTCAATCATCACAAGATTCATCCTTACAAATCTTAGTTTCGAATCTAATTTATCTCACACACTTGAATTAAACCCTTAAGGTACCCATCGTTCGCATAAATGCCGTATAACCCCACCAGGTTTCCTTACTCTGGACACACAACGTCCTTTAATTCCAATTCAAGTTGCCTCAATTATTGTCCAATCGTCGCAATTAACTCCAATTGACATCTCGCATGCTCCACCATTCCATAGTGGCTACGTTCTCTTGAAAACCTAATGACTTCATCAAGTCGCACCCTAACTCACCAGAGCAGATAATCAATATCTTCTTCAAAAGGTCGTCCCAATCCGATCCTTACTTACAATCCTTTATCAGTCGACGTCCACACGTCCATACTTAATACCTTTGAGTGACAACGACACCATGCCACTTTCTATCCATAATATTATTTCCAAGAATCACTTGTAGTTCTTGTTCGCTCAAGTCCGTCATCTTCGGACTGCCGCAGCAAAGGAAATTAGAGACACTTGTCGACTAAATTCGACCAAGGCTCGGGGGTTTCACAATTCTACTTACTGAAGCCTCACTCCCTGCATTACTTCAGTAAGACACAAACCAGTGTCTAAGCATATCCCATGCTAGACTCAAAACAACCAACCACATAACCCACAACACAACAAAAACAACCGCTAGAACTAACACAACTCTAGCTATGTTCTAGCCGACTCTGGACTAATGACTCAAGTGCACACTTTCCCTTTGAAGATTTAAAGCCGGGCTCTGATACCACAATGTAACACCCCGTTTTTTCAAAGCCTAAAAAGGGGCATTATTTTTTATTTATTTTTTTTTAAACACGAGACAGAGTGCGCGGAAAATATTTTACAATGAGCCGGCATTAAACATACAAAAGAAACTCATTACCATAAGGTGCTTCGACAAGCAAAGTGTGTTCCTGAATAATTACAGTCCAAGTCTAAGTATTCAAATACTTACAACAAAACAAGTTAGAATCCTATGCCTAACCAAAAAGCACGATGTTCAACCACACCGGCGCAGAGTCTAATTCTAAACTATAGCTCCAACACGAGTTCACTGGGGCCCTGAGCAGCCACCGTCGTCACCACGACCTAACCCATTATCTGGGTGGGATGAGCCCGCAAATGAAAGAATGCAAGGGTCACCACACATAACACAACAGCAAATAGCATGTATATATAAAAACGAATAAACACTTAGCAGTTCATATACTTGCACACAGTATCGAAATGCACACCAGTCTATCAATGCAGACTCTAAATGATCGTGATCACCCTAGCCGGGTCTTTTTCACATGCATGCTTTTATTCCGGAATAAACCTCTGCAGAAGGTCGTAGGCTCGGGTGGGATAACACCTCCTACTATTGGTGGGATAACACCAGGTAGAGTCACGCACTCAATACCAAAACAATCACGGTGGGATAACACCGGGTGAGTCACACGGACAACCACCAAACTCAATTAGGAGGACACCAATCACTGGCCGTCGCACCTCGTGGTCCATTCCCGATAACCACGTACTATGAATGCATGAGCATACGATTCCCCATATATGCTAATGCAACAAAATACATACCTCACAAGCGTATGTAAAACAATCATAGTATGTACATATATTTTCAAAACCATATGCACGCCAATCACATATTCATACACATATTCTCAAACATATGTAAATCACACATGTGATACAAAGCAACTTCTCATCACGAGAATACATAATATAATCATGCCAAACATTCACACAATCCAGAATCAGGCATACATATATTATACGGAAAAGTAAAGGTGCCCTTACCTTAGCAAGCTTTTGTTACTCTAATTCCGCGAAAACTACAACACGCGCTACCTAAAATAAATGCAGCGTAACATCAATAAAATATTCCTCGTTTAACCTAACGAAACGAAACTCGCTCTCAAAGCTCCAGAGGGGTCTAAGGTACTTTCTAAAGCCATCCCTCAAGGATTTCAGGTTATTCTCATAGTGTTTAAAAATTCCCGAAGTAAATTGCACTATTTTTATAACATGAAATTCATTTTGTTTTCAAATCATAAACTAAAACCATTTTGGATTTCTCCACCTCAAGGACTTGTTTCACACACAACAAGACCATTTGAAACACAACTAAAACTTTTCAAAAATATTTTTATGAAAAATCGAAGTTTTCTTGCGTTACAAGTTACACATTTTTTTCTTCCTAACAACCTTTCCTATACTCATTTTTCTTCAAAACTAGGATTATCCAACACACACACAATTTTCACACAATTGTGGACTTAGAAAAATTTTGGAATTTCTCCCCCACAAGAGAGAGAGCCACGGCCAAATTTTTCAAAAACCCCCTTCTATTCAAAATTTTTCACTTCTAAATGCATGGTAATATCTCATAATACCTAACTAGCACTTATCAAAGCGATTTAGAAATTATCGAGTCGAATCGCAAATTTTCGAAAAATCTCAATTAAGTTTTTCTTAAGGCAAGAAATTATTTTTCTTTACAAAACATCCCATAACTTATCAAACACTTAAACAAAGGCCATGGGAACAATTTGCCTCTAAACAATTTTCGAAAACTCGATTCCTCGACCATAAATGATTGCCACGGCCCAAAAGAGGCAAAATGGCACTCCTACACAATTTTTCTTCATTTGAAACCCTAACCACATTTGGTTAGCTCGTAACGATATTCAATCGTATACCCGACTCTTTTTGAAACTCGAAATAAGATTTTTCTCAATTGCGTTCTTCGAGTCGCTCAAGAACACGAAAAATATTTTTTTCTTATTTTTCGAAACAAAGTTCATATTCAACAATCCATTTTGTTTAAAAGCTCAATTCTAACTTCAAAACCAAAATCTTACAACACAATTCAAAATTATGATCCTTTTCAATTTTTTTCTCAAAACCCTTACTAGAAAATTTGTAAAACAAGATTAAACCATAGAATCAATTCATGTTTTCAATCATGTGTACTAACAACACTTAAGAACACATCTATGGAAACAAAATTAAATTCTAACAATTTTCTACTCAAGAACAAAATTATGAAACTTAAGAATTCAAGAGTTTTTCATGAGAATCAAAGGAAGGAAGAGGTCTAATTACCTCAAGATGAAGAAGATGATCCAAGAGCTTGATGTTCCTAGCACAAATCCAAGCAAGTTCTTGAGAGGAAGAGAAAATTTTGAGTTGGTTAGGGTGAGTGAAAGGGTTCGGCCGAGCAAGGCAAGGGGGAGGGAGTATTTATCATTTTTGCTTCAAGACTTAACACTTAAACCTCCTTACTATTCACCCAAGGTCTTGTGCAATCTAGGCCATTGGATCTAAATTAAAGTTGCAAGGCAAAACCCTAGCCAATGGATCAAAAAAAACTCATGATTGCTTTTGAACAAATATCTCCTTTTCGCCACTCAGCTCGTCGCGTTTGCTCTCGGCGAGTCGCGCCTCGCTAACGGACGGAAATCTCAAAAACAGAAAATCTCACAAATAAATGTCCGTCGTAAACCATTTCCAAATATTATCGCCGAATTTCATTCTCCGACTGAAATTTATTTCCTTAGCTCCCAAAAATATTCTGAAACTAGATTCCAACTTACGCCGATATATAAAGTCTCCAATTAAAATTCTACGGAAAACAGAAACCGTAAAATTTTAATAAGCGGGTACAGTTTTCTACTCGTTTTTCCAATAAACGGAGAAAGTCGAAACTCAAAATTCTGAAATTACAGAAATGTTCGGATTGATAAATAAAGACCATGGGCCAAAAGTCTCCTTAAGTAATGGTCTTGCTACTTGTGAGCCATTGGATCAAATAGTGAAAGTTCTAAGACTTAATCCTAGCCATCCACCTCTTCACAAAATATCTAGATATTTCTTATGTGATCTTATCCTCCCACTAGCTCGCGCTTAAACGAGTCGTATCTCGCGTACCGATAAATTTTACGGAAACATAACAGAATTCTACCGTAAACCTTTTAATAAAAACAATACATAAACTTATCGCCGAATCTTTTTCCGCGACTGCAATTTTCTTCCACACCTCGGAAAATTAATCTCAGAATATATCCCGCCTCGCGCAGATATATAAAACCCCCAACTAAAATCTCACTGAATTCAGAATCAGTAAAATTTCACAACAGCGGGTAAAATCCTACTCGTTTTTCCAAAAACGAGAATAATCCAAAACTCGCGTTTCTGACTTCACAGAAACCTTCTAATACTCAAAAGAAGACTACGACCCAAAAGTCTGTGCCTTTCCAGCGCACGAGCACAAAACAGGCTCCATTTCAGCAAAAATTCCATTAATGTGACGATACTCACAAGACCGCTCCATCAAAAACCCTAAAAACTTAGCCGACGCTAAAGTTTCTTAGAAAAACTGTGCAGTGAAATCTTGGGTCTTACAGATTTGATCTTGGCTTTTGGGCACTATTTGATCCAATGGTGGATATGCAACAAGACCATTATTTAGGAAGACTTTTGATCATTGAAGTGGAATTAGAAAAATCACAAAACTTCCTCACTCTCTTCTCTCTTGGCCGTGACCTTCTTTTCCACCTTTCCATCTTGAGAAAATTTCCATTCCTTCACCAAATCACTTGATCTTAGGCTTGTTGGATCATAGAACTTACAAGGAATCATCTCCTCTAAGGTAACTAGACTTCTTTCATCTCTTAGCTAGCTAAACTCATAGAGTTGATGTAATGTGTTGTTTATGTTCTTGAGAGAAATTTGTGAGAAGTTGTTCATAATTTATTCTTGTCTCATGTAAGTTGTTCATGAGGGATGAACTAGTGTGTTTAAGCTTAGTTGTGAGGATTTCCATGGTTGGATGATCATTTCATGAATTTCTTTGTTAGGGTTTTAGTGAAAATTTCTAATTGCTTGAGAACATGAAAATTGGTTGGATCTTTGTGTAATCTTAATTGTTTTAAGACTTTTAGAAACTTGGGTTCATGATGTTTGGTTTAGATTTGAAAAGCCCTAAAATATTTTTGTATGATCATGAAGAAATTTTGGGAAAACTCTTATCATTTTTTTAATATGTTTTGAAATGATTTAATTGTGCAATTTAATGAAATTTTGGGAGCTAGATTCTTTTGTTTTTCTTCGCCGTGGCACATTGAGTGTGTGATCATGGGATTTGCAAATTTTTTAAGTCCTAAATTGAAAGGCAGTGATCATGGTTTAAAGTGGATGATCATAATTTTAAATCGAATGGTTGTAGTGATTTCTATTTGAAAATAAAAGCTTGAAACTTGTTATGCAAGTAACATTTTATTTTATGAAAATTTTGAAGAGTGTATATTTTAATTTGAAATGGTTTTGGTGTATGAGATTGATCACTTTTGAGTTTGTTTTTGGGCAATTAGTAATGGTTTAAGTATTTTAACTATGTTTGATTTTTTGAAAACAATGTTTTTGAGGTGATTTCAATTTTGGCCGAAATTGAGAAGGGCATTTAGGTCATTATAAAATTGTTTTTCTGACCTGGAAAATTAACTATTTGATCCGTCTTTTGGAGACGAAGATTTCGGCGTATGGCTCGTCTCGATCGGTTAAAGAATGAACGAGTTATGGCCATTTTATTTGAAAGAAAGAACTTGAAATTTGTGATGCAAGAAAACTTTATTTTTATGGAATTTTCAAAGAGTTTTTGGGTTGTTTTCAAATGGTTTTAGTATGTGAAAATTGATTGCCTTGGAGTTAGGAATCAAAGTGTTTCTTAGTTTGTTTTGAAACGAAAATATTTTCGCGTAGCGAGAAATAGTGCAATTAACTTTGGGAATTTTTAATCGCTATAAGGGGGACTCGTAATCACTATCCGAGAGTGTGAGAAAGTACCTTAAACCCCCCTAGTTTTTAGAGAACAAGTTTCGTTTCGATAGGATAAGTTGGGAGTATTTTATTGATTGTACGCTGCTTAATTTTAGGAAGCGCGAGTTGTAGAATTATGCGAGAAAAGTTAACGGAAGCTTGCTGAGGTAAGGGCACCTTTCTTTTTATAACACCCCACATGAAATATCTAGAATATCAGTGAAATATCATAATCGGTAACTGAGTACATTATTATTACATTGAGGATAAAGCACACGCAGGTGCTAAGTACAACACAGATTAAGATACAACGGAAGCAAAAACATAAGTTCAACGGTACAACAAGGGATTATTGAAATACAACAAGATACGGAATAAAGGAAAGCAAGAACAAATGCAAATCCTCCAAGCACAGCTACTAGCACACCAACGAGCATACCTTAGCCAACCTGTTTATCTGGAAAAAAAATTGTTTGGAGTGGGGTGAGACTACTAAGCCTCAGTGAGTCCTACTACCCTCCTAAAGGTGACTACACCGGGGAATTCCTAATCAGTCATAACATATATTCATAACATAATATAATATATAAGCATAAATAAAGGTGTGTCACAGAAATTAGTCTTATTCATTTTAACCGCAAGGATTCTCCGAGGTGAGCATGTCTCGGAGGCCTGCCTTATCCGTCGATCGGATCGATCACGGCATACAGCTCACAAAACATAACCTGATGGATTATCCCATTGGGAGTCCATAAAGCGACATAGATCGCAGCAAACTGACTGATACTAATTTAGTTGAAGTCTACCATAGTTTACCAAAGTCCCGGGGAACATGCATTTCTAAATTCCCTAAGTTATACCCTAAGGTTATCTGTGATTAACATACTGTATAACATTATATAATTGTGTTACTGCAAGTGTATTCAACTTAGATGAGGATCTAAAACGAGTGTCATAGTTCTTTAGAGATTTTGAAATAAAAATTTTGTTTCCTGTCAAACTCGCTTGGCGAGTTATCACTCGCCAGGGCGTGTTGTTACAGGTCATGTCCTGTATGAGCACGCTGCAGCGCAGGGGAGCTCGCCATGGCAGGATTATAGGTCCTGGCCCAAATTCACTCGCCCGGCGAGTTGTTACACGCCAGAGCGAGGTTCATCAGCCTGAAGAACCCAGCTCGCCATGGATGCTCGCCCTGAACACGCTGTGGCGAGTTCACCCAGAACCTGCCCTGTTTCACGAAAATCCACATTTTTACAAGTTTAACACCTACAATCCTCATTCTAAGCCATGCCATTACACAATATACATAATATAGGACAGAATGGAGAGGAATTTGGGAGTTAATTCCTCTCACACAACAATTACCCTAATCTTAAGTTAACATGCAAAGTTTTGTAATTTTGGGAAATCTAACTAACTAACTTAAGAACCCACCTGGAAATGAAGCTTTGAACTTGCCTATAAGCTTCCTAACAGCTACTGAACCTCACAGCTAGCCCCACGAACAGAATTGGACAGAGTTTGAAACTTGACACTTGAAAAACCCCTTACTTTGCTCTACGAATTTGTTTGTGTTGGATGGTTAACTTCTGAGTTGATGAGGGGTATTTATAGTGTTTAAGAGACTGGTAAGGATAGAGTTTGGTTTGTCTTGGCCTTAGTTTGCATGTGCTTTGGTTGGGTGAAGGTTCACATGAAATTGAAGCATTGTTGTTTTGTGTCATGTGAGTCTTTGGGAAGGTGGTGTTTCAGATGTTATAGTCTAATGCATTCAGATTCTGCAACCACAAGTCATTGCATGTGAAAGGAGAGAAAATGGGGAGTTTGGTAGGTAGTGGCATGTGATGTTTCTTTGGAAGTGGAAATTTGTTTTCTTGCCCTTTGTTGTTTGATGTTGGCGTGGGAAAAAGAGAAATGGGGGAGAATTTGAGAGTGCTAGCTTCAGATTGTTGCTGAAATGAAATGAGGGTGAAGTGCACTAGATTGCATGTATGATGAGTGGTTTAGTGACTCACAAGTGAGTGGTGAGGTGTTGGTTTGTGAGGGTGGGTGAGGGAGACACGTGAGGGAGAGGGAGTAGTGGAGGGAGTTTGAATTTCCTAGCTTAATTAATTAAGTCTCAAGAGT
This sequence comes from Trifolium repens, assembly GCA_030408175.1. NCBI lineage: Eukaryota > Viridiplantae > Streptophyta > Magnoliopsida > Fabales > Fabaceae > Trifolium > Trifolium repens. The sequence goes on along the minus strand of CP125845.1, from coordinate 28,862,616 downwards.
ACCATTTAAGTATAAGTGTGTAGTATAGACTTAACTAAAAGCCACTAACTTGCACCTAACACTTTAATCTCATGACTTTGGTTAATCAACACCTCTAATTAATTTAGGAAAATTAGGCAAGGCTCTAATTAAAATTAATTAGGTAATTTAGAATGTGGGATATTACAACCTACCCCCCTTAAAGAAATTTCGTCCTCGAAATTAAGAAATTACCTCGAAAACAAGTACGGATAACTCTTCCGCATGTCTGACTCCAGTTCCCACGTGAATTCACCGTCAGGAGACCGAGCCCATTCAACTTTGACAATAGGAATCCTCTTGTTCTGAAGTATTTTGGCATCACGTTCAACAATCCGAACAGGATCCGGCTGATAAGTTAGATCTGGCTGAAGGTCGATTTGTTCAAGTTCCACTGGCTGATAAGGATCAGGAATGTATTTGCGTAGCTGAGACACATGAAACACGTCGTGTAACCCTGACATAGATGGAGGAAGAGCTAACTGATAGGCTACAGGACCGACGCGTCGAAGAATCTGATAAGGTCCAATGAATCTTGGACAGAGCTTCTTAGTTTTGAATACACCTCGTAAACCCAACTTAGGGGTAACTCTCAAGAACACATGATCACCTTCCTGAAATTCTAAAAACCTTCTTCTCTTGTCGGCATAACTCTTCTGCCGACTCTGAGCAACTTTCAGCTTATCCCGAATAGACTTAATCTTTAATGTGGTCTCCTGGACAATATCTGGTCCCAAGAAACTACGATCACCAACTTCTGTCCAACACAACGGGGTCCTACACTTCCTGCCATACAGAGCTTCATATGGTGCCATACCGATACTGGCATGGTAACTGTTATTGTATGCAAACTCTATTAGGTGTAAGTGATTACTCCACGAACCACCGTCTTCTAACACACATGCCCGAAGCATATCCTCAAGGGTCTGAATAGTCCTTTCCGACTGACCATCAGTTTGAGGGTGATGCGACGTACTCATCTTCAGTCGAGTTCCCATCGCATTCTGAAATGCTTTCCAAAACCTTGAAGTGAAAATCGGGTCTCTGTCCGACACGATACTCAAAGGTACACCATGCAGCCTTACAATCTGCTCCATGAATATGGCTGCATATTGAGGGGCCTTGTAAGAGGATTTCACTGGAATGAAATGAGCTGACTTAGTTAACCTGTCCACGATTACCCAGATTGAATCTTGACCTCTCTGGTTACGTGGTAGTCCTCCTACAAAATCCATAGTGATATGTTCCCATTTCCACTCGGGAATATCCAATGGTTGCAACGGTCATCCCGGTTTCTGATGCTCAATTTTCACCTGCTGACAAACAATACACCTGGACACGAATTCAGCAATCTCTGCCTTCATGTTAGGCCACCAATAGTTCTCCTTCAAGTCATGATACATCTTGGTGGATCCAGGGTGAATTGAAAATCCACTCTTGTGTGCCTCTTCCAGAATTAACCTTTTCAACTCATTATCCTGAGGTACACAAAGTCTGCCTTCAAAGAGAATAGCACCGTCCGTGGCTACCGAGAACTCCGGATGGTTTACTCTCTTCTGCAACTCTACATCATCCTGCTGAGCCTGCACAATCCTAGGGCGTAACTCACAGGACACTTCAATTCTGTTGATACGAATACCGCTCTTACGATACACCACATTCAGGTTAAGGTCTCTGAACTTCTCATACAGACCGCACTATTGCATCAACAACTCTGACGCATACAAAGTCTTTCTGCTCAGGGCATCTGCCACCACATTAGCCTTTCCTGGGTGGTAATTGAGATTGAAGTCAAAATCCTTAAGATATTCCATCCAACGTCGCTGCCTCATATTCAACTCCTTCTGATCAAACAAGTACTTCAGACTTTTGTGATCACTGAACAGATCAAACTGCACTCCATACAAATGATGTCTCCAGATTTTGAGGGCAAAGATAATGGCTGCTAACTCCAAATCATGGGTAGGATAATTCTGCTCATGAGGTTTTAGCTGCCTGGACGCATAAGCCACAACTGCTCCATCTTGCATCAACACACATCCAAATCCCTTGTTGGACGCATCACAGTATACCACATACTTGCGGGTTGGGTCCAGAATTACTAACACTGGTGCTGTGGTTAGCTTTTCCTTTAAAGTTCTGAAACTCCATTCACAAGCAGCATCCCAATCAAAGGTTGCATCCTTCCTGGTCAGACGGGTTAACGGTAAAGCAATCTCCGAAAATCCTAAGTTGAATCTCCGGTAGTAACCTGCCAAACCGAGGAAGCTCCTGACTTCGGTAACACTTCTGGGTCTTTCCAAATTCAACACTGCTTCAACCTTGGATGGATCGACAGACACACCACCTTGCGATATGACATGACCCAAGAACTTAACTTCAGATAGCCAAAATTCACACTTGCTGAACTTGGCATACAGTTGCTTCTCTCTTAGGATGCTCAACACAATTCTCAGGTGCTCCGCATGCTCCTGTGAATCCTTAGAATAGATCAGAATGTCATCAATGAAGATAACAACAAACTGGTCAAGGTACGGCTGGAATATCCGATTCATGTAGTCCATAAAGATGGCTGGAGCATTTGTCAAACCGAAAGGCATGACCAAGAATTCATAATGTCCATAGCGAGTCCTGAATGCTGTCTTGGAAACATCCGAGGACTTGATACGGATCTTATGATAACCAGAACGAAGATCAATCTTGGAAAAGACAGTAGCACCTCTGAGTTGATCCAGGAGGTCATCAATTCTTGGTAAGGGATACATGTTCTTAATTGTGACCTTGTTGAGTTGACGATAATCAATGCATAAACGCATTGTACCATCTTTCTTCTTCACGAGTAACACCGGTGCTCCCCAAGGTGAGACACTGGGTCGGATAAAGTGTTTCTGAAGTAACTCTTCAAGCTGAGATTTCAGTTCATGAAGTTCTAAGGGGGACATCCTATACGGGGCAACTGAGATTGGCTGGGAACCAGGAACTAGATCGATAGAAAACTCAACTTCCCTTTCAGGAGGTAAATTCATGATATCATCTGGGAAAACATCTAAGAACTCACTAACAACTGGAATATCACGGGGGCTCAAACTGGGTTCCGGATCGATGGTAAACAGGACACTGAAACATTTGCTGCTAGCACCTAAGTATTGGATCATCTGATGAGTGTTTTGAAGCAAAGCAGTGAGTGCTCTACTCTCTGCAGAAGTTTCAGTTGGAATAAACAGATTCTTCTCAGCGCATCCGATGTACACGGTATTGGCGGAAAGCCAATCCATGCCTAGGACTACGTCAATATCCTTCAAGGGTAGACAGATCAAATTTATATGATAGACTTTACTGCCCACAAGAATTGGACAGTTCTGACAAACTCGCTTAGAGGTAACCTTGCCACCTGTAGCAACAGCTACAGTCATTGGGGGAATTAAAGGCACAGAGGGCAATTGCAGTCGCTGAACACAGTCAACGGCTATAAAGGAATTTGTAGCTCCACAATCAAACAAGACTAATACTTCAGACTGTCCTAACATGCATACATTCATAATCAAAGCATTATTAGATCTGACTTTCTCACCGTCAAGTGAATATAACCGACCTTTGCTTTTAGAAGCGCCGCTGGAATCGCCTTGCCTCTTCAGCTTAGGACATTCATGTTTGTAGTGGCCTGGCTGCTTACAATAGTAACACATGTTCTTTCCCTTCATGCATTCTCCACTGTGAGGGAAACCACATTCGGCACAGTTCCTTGGTGAACGTTGAGAGTAGCTCTGTTTTCCCTTACTGGTATTTCCCTTAGTCCTTACTTGCAGATTGAACTTTCCAGAGTCTCTCCTCTTCTGAATAGCTTCGCCGCGCTCCTTATTAATATTGTTAAGATCTGCCTCAGCATGGTAGCTCTTTTGCACCAAATCACTGAAGGTAGTGATATGTTGCATAGAGACATCGTGGGCTATGTCAGCTCTCAGCCCGAACCTATACTTCTTCATCTTCCATGACTCAGTTGGGGCATCATTGCCGTCCGCCACATAGCGAACCAGATCATTGAACTTCATGGTATAGTCCGCCACAGACATACTTCCCTGCTTCAGCTCGGTCAACTCTCGCTCCATCTGGAATTGATAGCTCTCTGGAATGTAATGTCCGGCAAAAAGGCGTCGAAAATTACTCCAAGTCATCTCCATCTGACTAACCTCCATGTATGACTTCGTTCCATCCCACCAGTTACATGCGTCGCCCCTAAAGAAGCGGGAGACGAACACAACCTTGTCAGCTTCAGTGCAATCCATTGATTCTAGGATCCCACTCATTCTTTGGATCCATTCCCGGGTCTTCGCTGGATTGTATTCTCCATAAAATTCTGGCGGGCTCATGCGGCAGAACTCTCTGAATGCAGCACTTGATCCTTGCTGCGGATGAGGGGGATTGTTCATGTGCTGTTGAAACATAGCCATGAACTCTTGATGCTGTTGGGCCTGCTGGGCCTGAAATTGTTGCTGCTGATGCATCATCTCAGCCCACATGTTTGCATTAGCGTCATCGTACATATCAGGCTCGTCATCATCAGCAACGTTTCTTCTAGGCCTTCCAGGTCCTCGTCTTGCTCCTGACATAATGCTCTAACTGCCAATATCAAGTCAAGTTAGCTAGGCTTAAAGTGACATGACATCTAGAACAGATGTTAGAAATCTAGACAAATACTGGGATTCGGATTAGTAATACTAATGAACTCTGGCACGGTCTGAATCGACCTGCTCTGATACCAATTATAACACCCCACATGAAATATCTAGAATATCAGTGAAATATCATAATCGGTAACTGAGTACATTATTATTACATTGAGGATAAAGCACACGCAGGTGCTAAGTACAACACAGATTAAGATACAACGGAAGCAAAAACATAAGTTCAACGGTACAACAAGGGATTATTGAAATACAACAAGATACGGAATAAAGGAAAGCAAGAACAAATGCAAATCCTCCAAGCACAGCTACTAGCACACCAACGAGCATACCTTAGCCAACCTGTTTATCTGAAAAAAAAATTGTTTGGAGTGGGGTGAGACTACTAAGCCTCAGTGAGTCCTACTACCCTCCTAAAGGTGACTACACCGGGGAATTCCTAATCAGTCATAACATATATTCATAACATAATATAATATATAAGCATAAATAAAGGTGTGTCACAGAAATTAGTCTTATTCATTTTAACCGCAAGGATTCTCCGAGGTGAGCATGTCTCGGAGGCCTGCCTTATCCGTCGATCGGATCGATCACGGCATACAGCTCACAAAACATAACCTGATGGATTATCCCATTGGGAGTCCATAAAGCGACATAGATCGCAGCAAACTGACTGATACTAATTTAGTTGAAGTCTACCATAGTTTACCAAAGTCCCGGGGAACATGCATTTCTAAATTCCCTAAGTTATACCCTAAGGTTATCTGTGATTAACATACTGTATAACATTATATAATTGTGTTACTGCAAGTGTATTCAACTTAGATGAGGATCTAAAACGAGTGTCATAGTTCTTTAGAGATTTTGAAATAAAAATTATGTTTCCTGTCAAACTCGCTTGGCGAGTTATCACTCGCCAGGGCGTGTTGTTACAGGTCATGTCTTGTATGAGCACGCTGCAGCGCAGGGGAGCTCGCCATGGCAGGATTATAGGTCCTGGCCCAAATTCACTCGCCCGGCGAGTTGTTACACGCCAGAGCGAGGTTCATCAGCCTGAAGAACCCAGCTCGCCATGGATGCTCGCCCTGAACACGCTGTGGCGAGTTCACCCAGAACCTGCCCTGTTTCACGAAAATCCACATTTTTACAAGTTTAACACCTACAATCCTCATTCTAAGCCATGCCATTACACAATATACATAATATAGGACAGAATGGAGAGGAATTTGGGAGTTAATTCCTCTCACACAACAATTACCCTAATCTTAAGTTAACATGCAAAGTTTTGTAATTTTGGGAAATCTAACTAACTAACTTAAGAACCCACCTGGAAATGAAGCTTTGAACTTGCCTATAAGCTTCCTAGCAGCTACTGAACCTCACAGCTAGCCCCACGAACAGAATTGGACAGAGTTTGAAACTTGACACTTGAAAAACCCCTTACTTTGCTCTACGAATTTGTTTGTGTTGGATGGTTAACTTCTGAGTTGATGAGGGGTATTTGTAGTGTTTAAGAGACTGGTAAGGACAGAGTTTGGTTTGTCTTGGCCTTAGTTTGCATGTGCTTTGGTTGGGTGAAGGTTCACATGAAATTGAAGCATTGTTGTTTTGTGTCATGTGAGTCTTTGGGAAGGTGGTGTTTCAGATGTTATAGTCTAATGCATTCAGATTCTGCAACCACAAGTCATTGCATGTGAAAGGAGAGAAAATGGGGAGTTTGGTAGGTAGTGGCATGTGATGTTTCTTTGGAAGTGGAAATTTGTTTTCTTGCCCTTTGTTGTTTGATGTTGGCGTGGGAAAAAGAGAAATGGGGGAGAATTTGAGAGTGCTAGCTTCAGATTGTTGCTGAAATGAAATGAGGGTGAAGTGCACTAGATTGCATGTATGATGAGTGGTTTAGTGACTCACAAGTGAGTGGTGAGGTGTTGGTTTGTGAGGGTGGGTGAGGGAGACACGTGAGGGAGAGGGAGTAGTGGAGGGAGTTTGAATTTCCTAGCTTAATTAATTAAGTCTCAAGAGTACCATTTAAGTATAAGTGTGTAGTATAGACTTAACTAAAAGCCACTAACTTGCACCTAACACTTTAATCTCATGACTTTGGTTAATCAACACCTCTAATTAATTTAGGAAAATTAGGCAAGGCTCTAATTAAAATTAATTAGGTAATTTAGAATGTGGGATATTACACTTTTTGTCTTAATTCTGTAACAGCATGTGTGTATGCTTTGTTTGTGGTGTGTTTTGAGTGCTTGACATGTATGTGTGATGTATTCTCGGGATAAGAAAGTGTTTATAATACATGCGTTGTTTACATATGATTGTGATAATATATGTATGAACATGTCACTACTAGAAAACATGCGTTTAGCAACCGATTTAGCGACTGATTTTCATCAAAATCGATTGCTAATTCAATTAGCGACCGATTTAGCAACCAATTAAAATCAGTAGCAAAAACCCTGGTCGCTGATCCGTAGTGACCAAATTAGCAACCGATTTTATAGCGACCGATTAGCAACTGAATTTTGAGACCGAATTAGCGACCAATATCAGCAACCAATTAAGAGACTGAATTGAAAGAACAGCTTAGAGACAAATTGTTCGACGCTATTAGCAACTGATTTAGTGACCACTTTATTTAATTTTAAAACAAATCAGTCGCTAATTCGGTTGCTAATTTTGATTTTTTAAAATAAAAAAAAATTGTAGCCCATATATATATATATATATATATATATATATATATACATATATAGACGCACACACACAAATATAACAAAATACATTAGTAAATTAGTAAATTATATTCTTATAAAGATATGCTTAATCAAAGATTATATGGAAAATAAATCTCCTATAGAAAATAAATTAAAACTTTAAGTATCGGCTATTACATTAAATGTTTACTATCCACTAAACTTTAAGTATCGGCAGGGAAATCAAGAAAGGGCTCATTAGATGTGAGATATCACTCTAACATCATTGTTTACTATCCATTCCTCCTATAAGAATATGACTGTTCCAAGCCACTGAACTAACTCCTGCTATGTTCCCACCACCTTAGGTCCTTAGCTGCAACCAAAATGAAACCATACAAGAATTGAGAACAATTTCAGGTTTGAAATACAAATAATAGTTATAAAAAAAGGGCAATATTTGTTTACTATTCTTATGGTGTTGTTTCTACTGTACTCCTATAGTCCTATGCCATAATAAAGTAGGACATCTCAAAAGAGAGTTGATTTTATACTACCTTGATTGTGTGAATAAATACTTTGCACCATAACAACACAAACATCACCATAGTATGATGAATAATAAACACAAACAACACCATAGTATGATGAATAATCAACACAAACAGAAACTTGTCTAAAAAAGATATGTACCAAAAATTTCAGGAAGGGACAAATTTGTAAAAGACGGTGAAGAACGACTGTTTAAAATAGTTTACTCACCCACAAACACATGATTTACATAGTACTAGTCACTAACTCAAATGACAGCAAACAAAGACAAACACATGCAGAATAGATATGAGTAAGTAGAGTCACTCACTCAAAGAAAGCGACACATAAAATATGACTATACGTTCATTGATTCATGTAAGCCACATTCATTCCAACATATAGAATACCTGCAAATTTTAAGCATTCAGCTGAATGCGACAAAAAACCATGCAGTAATATGAACTTTTTTATGCAATTCCCCCATGTCAAAGTGTTAGCAGAACTTTCCGATTACTGAAAATCCTTTAGTGGTACTGGGGCAGCGAGAAATAATGGCTATATATAAAATGAAAACCAAATAAAAATCAGCATCCTACAATTCATTCTTTATCTCAGTCACAGATAAACTTAATGGTCCATAGACCTGATTCACAGGAAATGGACATGTTAACTTGTTCTCCAAGTGTCAAATACGATCATACAATGCACTTTTCAAGTTATCCTCGAAATTAAAATTTTCAGGACTGATATGAGGCAGACCAACAGTAATTGACGAAAGGTAAATCGGTTGGAGAAAGTAGGAAAGCTAAGCTCCTGGTATAAGATGAACTATTAACCAAAAAATGTAATCGATCATACTAATTTAATTCACATTTGAATCAACATATAGACATTTACCAGATCAAGACAAAACTCTAATTCATGATTGCAAATATGACTATTTCTTAAACTTCACATCTATGCTTATATCTAAACTATAAACATTTATGTAAAAGTAATATAACAATGAATAGGCTTTGTAATAATCAAATCAATGAAAAAGTAATACAACGATGAATAAGCTTTGTAATAATCAAATCAACATGTCTCAGAATGATATAACCATAAATATAGTTCATAGAAAATCCTACATTCAAGCAAACACCAATATGATCTTGAGTGATAAACTGACAATAGTGTTTGATGTGCCGTATTTACACGATTACTTTATATTAGCAACTTTTGCAAAAATATGATGGCATATAATTTCGATGCAAGAACTACTAACAATATGCGAACGACCTCAGTTTAAGAATATCAAACCTTGAACACCAACGACATTCCAACGAGCTATCTTGTAAGAACAACTAACTGATAGGATTGTATCACCAACGACTAGGCTTCCGGTGGACCATCCCTATTTGTTTTGGACTATTATTAACTGTATAAAACAACAGTTAACCTTCTCATAAAAAATATCCATTGAATATTACATTTGAAAAAAGCACTGTGACATAAAATTTAATATGAATTGAAATCAAAGAGCATTTGTTGAATAATAGCAGGGAAAGAGAAACAATTACATCCAGTGAGTGTTTGACAAGGAAAATATCTACTAGGAGCCTGTTTTGATAGAGGCTTATTTGAGCTTTTCTACTAGCATAAGCACTTGTGATGCTATTTCAGAGAGCTCGTGGAAACAGTATATGACATGTCTATAACCTATTTCATCTTAATTCCACAAGCTCTTCATAATAGCTTATGAAAGTAGCTTTCAGCTTATATCATTTTAAAAAGCACTGTGACATCTATAGGTAGGTTTAAAGCTTTTTCCAACAGGTTTAGATAATCATACTCTGACATATATGCATTAGTATAGATTCATCTCTTATGAGGATATATCACTATTGTATTTCTACCCTTTCTTTTCTTTTCTTTTTTTACCAAAATCACTATTATATTTCTACCCTATCACATTGCATTATATTCTACAACAATACCATTATCCCACAAACATCAATTTTGTATCAACTATTTTACTGACTGCTACAACTATTTATGATTTAGGTTGGAAATCAACACCCACTATCCCACAAAAACACATATAAGCCACACCCCTAAGCAATACAACCCCCACCTAAAAACCAAAAACAGATCCAAGCAGACAGACATAAACAAAAAACGCAAATGCATAGATACTTGAACAAATTAGAAAAGTTCCTCAAATGCATATGATTGGTGAAGAAATTATAGAACACAAAGCAGACTAACACCTTTTAATGTAAAAGAAACCCAAAAGCCTAGAGTGCAAATTTAAAATTAGAAATCAAAGAAGAATAAGAGAAATCCAAATACCTAAAGAACGAGTTAGTCAATTGCGATGAATGATGGTGAACGATGGAGACACAATGAAGAGTTTCTGGATTCAACGATCGAACTATAGAATGTTGGGGAAGATGCTTTTAGGGTTTTAACGAGTTTTGGGTTCTAGTTCCAACGAGTTGAGCTTCTGGATTTTAGGGTTTCAATGAGTGAGATTGAGTGACGATGGAAGAGAAGAGTAAGGGTTTTTGGATTCAATCGATTGAGGAGAAAGATGGAGAGTGAGTAAATAATGATGAAGGGTTTCTGGTTTCAATTGATTGAGTGGGAAGAAGAGGGTTCTGGGTTTGGAAGACTTGAAAAAAAATTGATTGATTGATTGATAAAGAGGTTTTAGGTATGCGAATTTTGTTTTAAGGATATGCGATTTTTGTGTTTTTTCTTTGGTAAGGGAATTTTAGTAGTGGAGGGATTGAAGACAACGAAAAGTTTGAATGAAGAGCTTGCGTAATTTGTTTTTGCTTTCTTTTAATTTGTTTTTGCTTTTTTTAATTTGTTTTTCAAGTGATTTGTAGAAAGAAAAAAAAAAGTTTGCGTCGGATATTTTGCTCGCTATCTATCGGTCTCCAATTCAGTCTCTATAGCAACTGATATAGCAACTGATAAATTTTTCATTTGGAAGTCGAAATATTAGTCTCTAATTTGGTCTCTAAAAGCAACTGATTTTTTGGTCACTAATTATTGGTCTCTAATTCGGTCTCTATAATTATGTAGCAACCGATATAGCAACTGAATTTTTTTTAAGTTCACATTCAAAATATCAGTCTCTAAATCGGTTGCCAAAAGCGTGTTTTCTAGTAGTGTGTGATTGATGTACATATGATTGTGAGAATATATGTATGAACATGTGATTGGCGTGCATATGATTTTGAGAATATATGTACATATTGTGATTGGTTTACATATGCTTGAGAGGTATGTATTTGTTGCATTAGCATATAAGGGGAATCGTATGCTCATGCATTCATAGTAAGTGGTTATCTGGAATGGACCACAGGGTGCGATTATCGGGAATGGATCCACCTTAATCCTGCGGGATTTGATTGAGTACAATACGTGATTAGAAGATCACGGTGTTCGATTAGAAGATCCACCCTAATCCTTCGGTTAGAAGATCGTCGAGATTGTATTGATTTTTAGTGATTAGAAGATCACGACTCTCTGCGGAGAGGTTAATTCCGGAATTCATGCATGTGGCAGCCAGTGATTGGTGTCACGATCATGTAGAGTCTGCATTGATAGGTTATGTGTGCATTTAATTATATTATGTACGTTGATGTGAAAATGCTATATGTTTACTCGTTTTCCGTATTGTTATTTGTATTATGTGTTACGTGTGGTGACCCTTACAATGAAACATGAACGGGTTATCCCCACCTAGACGATGGATTCCCGTCTGAGACCGTGGGTCGTGAGGACGGCGGTGGCTTCTTTGGCCCTCAGTGATCGTGTGACGTTGTGGTCACGTAGGTATTTTGTGTCGGTGGGTCTGTACACCGTGCTTTTTGGTTAGGCTTAGTATTATTCTGACTGTAGTTGGATGACTGTATATTATACTAATATTTGCACTTAAACTGCTTTAGCCGTTTGGCGGTGTGATGCATAGAGTTCATAACATCTTGTGTGTATTTGTTATGAACTAGAACGCTATCTTGTGGGACTGTAATTATTCAGGTACCATACTTTGCTTCTCTGAAGCACTAATGTTTAATTAGTCCTATTGTATGATTAATGCCGGCTCATCACGAAAATTTATGCGCACTCTGTTTGTTTTAAAAAAAAAATAATAATGCCCCTTTTAGCCTTTGAAAATCAGGGTGTTACAAGTATCCACATATTAATAACAAAATAATCCATTTTAATTTTTTTTTCTCTACATTATAAGCATTTAAATGATTCAAAATAAAATGATTCAGATTTTATGAGACTCTTGATATTTTTTTGTCATACATTATTAGCATTAAATTGATTATGATTTTATGAGATTCTTGCCCTTTATTTTTCATGAGAATCTTTTATTCTTTTAGAAGTATTTATATTAATTATTGACTTACTATTGTAAGACCCAAGATTCCACTGTACAGTTTTTCTAAGGAACTCTAGTAATGGCTACGAGTTTTAGGGTTTTTGGTGAAGCGGTTTTGTGAGTATCGTCGCATTAATGAGAGTTTTGCTGAAACGGAGCCTGTTTTGTGCTGGTGCGTTGTAAAGGCACAGACTTTTGTCTTGTAATCCTCTTTTGAGTATAAGAAGGTTGATGTGGATTCAGAATAACGCGATTTGGATTATTCTTGTTTTTGGAAAAACGAGTAGGATTTTACCCGCTGATGGAAAATCTTACTGCGTCTGTTTTAAGTGAGGTTTCAGATGGAAGTTTCATATATCTGCGTGAGTTAGGATATGTCCTGAGATTAATTTTCTAAGGTATGGAAGAAAATTACAGTCGTGGAAAAAGATTCGACGATAAGTTTTGGAAATGTTTAAAGATAGGCGTTCTTTCCGTAGGTTTTCGGTTTTTGTGTTTTACGTTCGTCGCGATGCGCGAGAGCTGAGCACGTAACTTAGTGTGTAAGTTTTGTTTAAATTTTGTGATTATCCTTAAAGCAAATTGATCCAATGGCTAGGGTTTAAGCTTGGACTTTTGACTTTGATCCAAGGGTGGATAGGTGACCAAGACCCTTTTAAATAGTAAGGAGGTTTGTTACTTTGTGGACTTAAGAAAATCACAAAACACTTCTCTTCTTTCTCTCCATTGCCGTGGCTTTCTTTCTCTCTTCCACCATTGAGAAAAATCTCATTTCTTCACCAAAACAATCCATTTCAAGTTTGTTAGAACTAGGAAAAATTGCAAGGATCATCTCCTCTAAGGCAACTAGACTTCTTTCATCTCTTAGCTAGCTAAAATCATAGAGTTTGATGGATTGTTAGATTATGTTCATGAGAGGATTTTGTGAGAAATTGTTCATGATTGATTCTTATGGTTTAGAAGTTGGTTATAAGTGATTATCTAACATGTTTAGGCTTAGTAGTGATGCTTTCCATGGTTAGATGAGAATCTCATGAGTTTTCTAGCTAGGGTTTTATGAGAAATTTCTGTGTCTTGAACATGAATTTTTGTTTAGAAGTTGTGTTTATGATGTTGTTTTAAGGCTTTTTATGGAAATGGATGTGTAGTAAATGATTTTGTTTTGAGAAACAAGAAAAATTATTTTTATGGTGTTCTTGAGTAATTTGATAAACATGTTTTAGTGGAATTTTGTTTTGATTCTCAAAATTGTTCTAAGACAATTGTGTAGGCATGATCATGGTTTTTAAGGAGTAATTGAGTATGGTTTGTTAGGGAAGGAAATGTGTTGATTTTGTCTTAAGGAAAATCAATTTGAAATTGTCAAAAATTGTAGTTTGATTTAAAATGATTTGGATTGTGAGGATAAATGATTTTGGGGTATTATAGGATATTACCATGCTTTTGGAATTGAAAAATTTTGAGTGATTAGGTGTTTTTCACATTCTTGGCCATGGCCAATTGAGGAGAAGGGAAAAAGATTTCAAAATTTTTAAAGTCCACAATGATAAGAAAATGATCATGTTATTGGTGAATGATCATAGGTTTTTAAAAGGATGATTATAGAGTTTTATTTGAAAGAAAAGATTTGCGAAGTTTTGAAGAAAAAATGACATTCTTGGATTCGAAATGATTTGGTGTGAGTGTTGGATCAATTTGAGAAATTAGAAATGGTTTAAGTGTTTTACACTATGTTTGATTTTGAAAAACAATGGTTTTGGAATAATTCCAATTCTGGCCGAAACTGGAAGGGCATTTTCGTCCATTTTAAATGTTATATTTTGTCATAGAAATTTGATCATTCAATCCGTTTTTTCGAGACGAAGATTTCGGCGTATGGCTCGTCTCGATCGGATAAAAATTGAATGAGCTATGACCATTTTATTTGGTAAGAAAAACTTGTAACTTGTGTTGCAAGAAAACTTTATTTTCTGTGAAATTTCTATAAGAGTTGTTGGGTTGTTTTCAAATGGTTTTAGTGTGTGGAATTGATTGTTTTGGTGTTGGAAACAAAAGTATTTCATAGTATGTTTTGAAACGAAAATATTTTCGTGTAGCAAGAAATAGTGCAATTAACTTCGTGAATTTTTAATCACTATGGAGAGAACTCGAAATCACTATCTGAGAGTGTTAGAAAGTACCTTAAGCCTCTCTAGAACTTAGAGAATGAGTTTCGTTTCGATAGGATACGTTGGGAGTATTTTATTGATTGTACGCTGCTTATATTTTAGGTAGCGTGAATAGTGGATTTGAGCCTAGTTAGTTGTGAGGGAACAACCATAAGTCTTGATCCATTAGTAGCCGATCTAGGGTTTATTTGAGTAACCAATTAGAATGTGGTATTAACTTAGATAAGTTATGTTTTGTAAAAGGTTAAGAGGATTAGCCAAATTGGAGTTTTTGTTGAGGGGGACGGTTATTGCTCGCGTAATGTAAGTTGTGCGTGTTGGAATGCTTGCTGAGGTAAGGGCATCACTTTATTTCTGTCTTTTCACTGGTTAATAACATGCTTGGTTATTTTCTGTGATGTGCTGTGTTGTGATTGACATGTATGTATTATGTATTCTCGTGATGAGAAAGTGTTTATAATACGTGCGCTGTTTACATATGATTGTGATAATATATGTAGGAACATGTGATTGATGTACATATGATTGTGAGAATATATGTATGAACATGTGATTGGTTTACATATGCTTGAGAGGTATGTATTTGTTGCATTAGCATATAAGGGGAATCGTATGCTCATGCATTCATAGTAAGTGGTTATCGGGAATGGACCATGGGGTGCGATTATCGGGAATGGATCCACCTTAATCCTGCGGGATTTATTGAGTCCAATACGTGGTTATCGGGAATGGACCACGGGGTGTGATTATCGGGAATGGATCCACTCTAATCCGCTGGGATTTTATTGACGCCCTGCGGGGTATAGTAGGGATTTGAACCTACGACTCTCTGCGGAGAGGTTAAATTCCGGAATTCATGCATGTGGCAGCCAGTGATTGGTGTCACGATCATGTAGAGTCTGCATTAGGCTTGGTGTGCATTATATTTATAAACCCGTTGGTGGGAATTGCTTTGGTGGTTAAGAGCTTTCTCTTGTGTTTGTGGAATTATTGTTATGTGTACAATCTTTCGCACCGGTTATATATATACATACTTTTATTTTGTGGTGACCCTTTCTTTCATTTGCGGGCTCATCCCACCCAGATGATGGGTTAGGTCGTGGTGACGACGGTGGCTGTAACAGCCCGGCGACCAGCCACACAGATGCTGAAGCCCCGCTGCTCGTTACCAGCTTAATCACTACCCCCCTTGTAGTGTTTTTGCCTCCCGTGGGATTCGAACCTAGTACCTTGGGGATAAGTACTAGTCCATGCAATCACCACTACCAATTGAGCTACTAGCTCAATTGGTAGTGGTGATTGCATGGACTAGTACTTATCCCCAAGGTACTAGGTTCGAATCCCACGGGAGGCAAAAACACTACAAGGGGGGTAGTGATTAAGCTGGTAACGAGCAGCGGGGCTTCAGCATCTGTGTGGCTGGTCGCCGGGCTGTTACAGTGGCTGTTCCAGGCCCCAGTGAGATGTTGGAGCTTTAGCTTAGTTAGACTATGCGCCGGTGTGGGTTGTACACCGTGCTTTTTGGGTGTAGGCATAGGATTCTAACTTGGTTTGTTGTAAGTATTTGAATACTTAGACTTGGATTGTAATTATTCAGGAATACACTTTGCTTGTCGAAGCACCTTATGGTAATGAGTTCTTTTGTATATTTGAATGCCGGCTCATTGAAAAATATTCTATGCGCACTCTGAGTGTTAGTTGAAAAAGAAAAAAAAATAATGCCCCTTTTTGGCTTATGAAAAACGGGTTGTTACAACTATGAGTGTTAAATTGAACATTTTTTGTTAAATTGAACTATACCCAAATAAATATTAGCGAGCAATATAACACGTTTGTCCCTCTCAAAACTAACCAGAATTAAAGATGATCATTTTTTGTCAAAACTAATGTTTCTTTCGTATTTTTTGTGAGGGACTAAACTTTTTTTTCATTTGTATAATATTAGCAAGCAATATAATTTTTTAAATAAATATAACATTTCATCAAATTAATATAACATGTAAACTACTAGCGAAAGTAATTAACCAAAGATATATACATTTTAGATCGAGCTACTCACCAAATAAACGTATGAAATAAAGTTTGTCAATGAGCTTTTTCGGTTCTACATATTTTTTCTATTTTTATTTATATTAATATGAGATATAGGTATAGGATGAGAGTGTTTAGGTGTGCCGACTCAGTTGGAATGTCTATTTAATCCTTGATGCCTAGATGCTCTTAATTTATAAAAAAATATAAATTTGCTAATAATTATAATTGCAAATACTTAGTCGGTAAACTTCTTGACTTCCTTAAGATTTTATTGTACACTAATATTATACATCACACGTATTTGTACGTGGATATGTCTTATAAGGATCTATATATTTTTTATGTATATGTAATATTAAGCAATGTATCTGTTGTTTTTCTCAAACAAATCTTATATAAGACCGTCTTTTTTTTTTCTTCTTTAACATATTATAGTTTATTTTATTCAAATTTTTAATAACATTATTTTATTTATTTATTTATTTATACAACATGTAAAGTCTTTTTTTTTTTGGGTACAAACATGTAAAATCTCTTATTCAAACATATTATGCTTTCGGTGTAATTCAAATGTTTTGATCAACTTACGGATTTTATGTTGTCCGGTAAAGATTCTAATGTTTTAGTTGTTAAAGTAAAAATTTAGAAGAGATGTTTTTAATATAAATTTTGAAAAAGTGCATTATTGCTACTAATGACATTGTTATGCAATTTATATTTTAAAGTTATTTAACTTACTCCCCATTCAATTTTTTTTCTATTAACTTATTAAAATTCACTTAAATTACAAAATAATGTTGTGCACCATCGAACCCGCCAAAATTATTTTCAATCCATTTTTGATTGAATCTTAAAGAAAAATATTTTTAAAATATCATTCTATATTTTTTTAATCATATAATATAGAACTAATTAAAAATTTGATCGATGTTTGATTTTCTATAATGTGTGTGAGCCTATATTTATACTCATATATTAATATGAGGTTTATATTTTGTTAATTTATGGGAACCTATATCATATATTAATAGAGGAGCTCTTTTTTATAATTTATATGCTGCCTATATTATAAATTATATATTAATATGGGTGTCTATTTTATTGTAATTTTATACGAAACTATAATTTTACTCATATTTTTTATTATTATATTTTTTTTGGTAGTGAAAGTATTTTTACTTATATATTAATATATAATATAGTATTATTTTAGTAATTTATACAGGGTACTATATATATAGTATATTTTTTTTTGTTGAATTCATTGTATTTATTGTGTGACAAAATGACTTTAAGACTTCAAACCTATAAAATTATGTGACTTTCCGACACTTTTGTCATATTAAATATTATTTAAATTTAACGCAGTTAAGAGCTATTCTCTATTTTTTGAAATTGTCCAAACCGACTATCCATTCAATCGGTGGACCGGTTGTAACAGCCCGTTTTTCAAAGGCCAAAAAGGCACTATAATTTTTTTTTTTTTCAACTAACACTCAGAGTGCGCATAGAATATTTTTCAATGAGCCGGCATTCAAATATACAAAGAACTCATTACCATAAGGTGCTTCGACAAACAAAGTGTATTCCTGAATAATTACAATCCAAGTCTAAGTATTCCAATACTTACAACAAAACAAGTTAGAAACCCTATGCTAACCCAAAAGCACGGTGTACAAAACACACCGGCGCATAGTCTAACTAAAACTACCACTCCAGCTCCAACACGAGCTCACTATGGCCTAGAGCTGCCAACACCATCCTCTCGACCTACATCGTCATCTGGGGTGGGATGAGCCCGCAAATGAAAGAAAGGGTCACCACAAAAATAAAAGTATATATATATATATATATAACCGGTGCGAAAGATTGTACACATAACAATAATTCCACAAACACAAGTGACAGCAATTCCCTCCAACGGGCTTATATATATAATGCACAACAAGCCTAATGCAGACTTCTACAATGGGTGTGATACTGCCAGAGCTACCACATGCAAATGAATTCCGGAATTACTAATCATAACCAATAAAACCGCAAAGGGTTAAGGTGGATCCACTCACGCAATCACACCCCGTGGTCCACTCACGCAACCACTTATCGTACTCAACAAGATCCCGTAGGATTTTGGGTGGGTCCACTCACGCAACCAACACCCCGTAGTCCACTCACGCAACTACGCACAATGAATGCATGAGCATACGATTCCCCTTATATGCTAATGCAACACATACATATCGTACACGCATATGTAATCACACCACGACAACACATACATATACATCTAGTCATATGTATTTAATCACCTGCTCATACACATAGTTCACCAAACATATGTAAGACAACAAATCATGTATTTACCACGATCTCATATCGAGAATACATCACAACAACATGCCAAGCACACCACAATTGCATACACAGCAAAACAAAGCATGTTTACCAAAACCGTTTGAAAAGACGGAAATAAAGTGGAGCCCTTACCTCGGCAAGCACTCACAACAAGCAACGTTCACACAACACTACGTGCTCCCTAATACAAGCAACGGACAATCAATACATCGTTTCCAAACCCAATGTAACGAAACTACATCAAAACCCCAAAAACTCTAAAGGTTTCTAAGGAAAATCCACTCTTTCGGATACCATACCAAAAACTACCGTATTGATCAACCACCATGAGTTATTTGTACTATTTTTAGGACCCAAAACAATAGGCCAAAGTCTTAAATAATTTGAAATGCAAAATGGCCGTTTTCTTGCGTTACAAGCTACGTACTTTCCGAGAACCCGAAAAACCCGTTTCCAATCCCAACCACTTCCATAAATTAATAAAAAGGGATTAGAAAGCTAAAAACCAAGTTTAGAAATCAGAATCCAAAATTTTAGGTCTCATAGCTCGCCCCAGCGAGTTGGCAGCGAGTGAAGGCAGTGAAGACAGGTCTCACTCGCTGTGGAGCACGCCCTGGCGTGTTCATGACCTGTGACACTCGCCCCAGCGAGTTAACACTCGCTCAGCGAGTTGCACCTGTCATGACAGCAAAAGACAGCAACTCCCTCCACCTTTTTCCAAACCAAGCCTAGTTTGATTCTATTAGTTCCCAACACTTTTTCAAGGCGCAAAAGCAAATCATTTTCATAAGCAAGCAATTCATTTCCGAAAGCATGTTGGTTGCTTCGAGTGCAAGTTATTTGATTTTCATTTCCAAAATCAAAACCAAATCCAAGCACAAGTTTTATTACGGGCCTTAACCGTCCGGTAATCATTTTCAAACATGTTTTCAAGGTAAAAAGTAACATCACATGTCACAAGAGTTTTAAACCACTTTGACCCCAAAAACACTACTCAAAACACTTAGGAATATTTTCATAAACTCCAAAATATTTTTCATCGGATTTTCTAAAACAAAACCATATAACACATTTCCCTTTTGCCCAAAGGCTCAAAAACAACCTTGTTTTCCAAAACCAAACAACATAAGCTCATGTAATTGATCAATACACTAAACTTTCAAAACCCTAACTTTTCTCATGAGATTCTCACAAACTCATGGAAAATTGAAATAACAAAGCCTACACATGCTTCTCTAAACCTCAAGAACAACTTTCATGGAACAAAAACCATTCACAACCAATTCTTATGAAATTTCTCCCAAGAACATAATCATAAAAATCCTAACTCCCTAAGAATCTTAGCCAAACAAGGATAGGGAATAGGTTTAGTTACCTTAGGAAGAAGAATCTCACAACTCCAAGCTTTCAACCAAGCTTCTAATCAAGTGATATGGTGAAGGAATGCAAAACTTCACAAGTTGGGAAGGTGGAAAAGAAAGCCACGGCCAAGAGAGAAAGAATAAGTGAACTTGTGATAATTTCTAAGTCCATCACTTATAAAAGTCTTGCTAGATTTAGGCCATTGGATCAAAAGACAAAATGCCAAGACGAAACCCTAGCCATTGGATCGACCCAAACCAAATCCACTTGAGATAATACACAACACCTCTTAGAAACACTCTCACGTTCAGCTCTCGCGCGCCGCGACGAACAAAACTCACCAAAACATAAAACCTACGGAAAGAACGTCTATCGTTTTTCCATTCCAAAACTTATCGCCGAATCTTTTTCCGCGACTGTAATTTTCTTCCATACCTTAAAAAATTAATCTCAGAATATATCCTAACTCGCGCAGATATATGAAACTTCCATCCGAAACCTCACTTAAAACAGACGCAGTAAGATTTTCCATCCGCGGGTAAAATCCTACACGTTTTTCCAAAAACAAGAATAATCCAAAACTCGTTATTCTAAGACCACAGAAATCTCCTCATACTTAAAAGAGGATCACGACCCGAAAGTCTGTGCCTTTCCAGCGCACGAGCACAAAACAAGTTCCGTTTCAGCAAAAATCTCATTAATGCGACGATACTCACAAAACCGCTTCACCAAAAACCCTAAACTCGTAGCCGACACTAGAGTTCCTTAGAAAAACTGTACAGTGAAATCTTGGGTCTTACACCGGTGCAATTTTTAAAATATTAAATATTACTATTAACTTTTATATTTATTTTTAATTTGTTCTAAATTTATGTTAACTCATATGTTAAAAATCATAAATATATAATAATTTTTGAAAATTGGCCTTAGATAATTATTTAAATTTTATAGTTATTTTATTTTTATGTGCTTGGCACGGGCTTGCACACTAGTTATTATTTATTACACAATTAGTCAACAAAATAAATTCCATGATTCATCTAGTCATTCTCTTCTCCATTGGTAATAAATTCCGTAATTAATTCTTATATCACACATTTTTCAAACAGGACATTCCATGAATAATTTTATTTTAAAAAAAATTCAAACAAACTAAATAAATAAAAGATTTTCAGATTTTTTGTTGATGTATATAATTAAAAAATTAATTTTTTCTATCATTTTTTTATATTGTACTGTTTATTTGTATTTGTGCTAAAAATATTTAAAGATTTATGTATATTTTTGTAGGAAATCAATAATTAACTCACAAACTTTTGAAAGAAGCAAACAATCTCATAAAAAAAGTAAATGCAAAGCAATTGTTGGTATGGTAAAAATAATTAAATCAATAATCTCATTTAATATTTTCAATTTGATTTGAATAAATTGAATAGACTTTTAGTAATTTATTATTTGTAAAAAAAATCTGTTCGCATTATTTCGTGAAATAAAACTCTTTTAAAAATTATTTTTACAAAAAAAATTATTTTTATAAAATATATAAATTTGTTATAATTTTTATAATATGTTAAGAATTATATTATTTAATATTTCTTAAACCTTTACTATTTTTTCTATATATATATATAACTTGTTAAGTATAATTTATATATATAGGCGCTTACCCAAAAAAATATAGGTTGTTATAATTTTTATAAATGTTTACATATTTTTTGTATATATAACTTGTTTACTATTTTTTGTTGATTAAAAAAATATTTAGTTTCTAAAAAAAGGTTTTGTTTGCAAATAAAATATTAATTTTAATTTAAAAATTATTTAAATTTGAACAATAATAATTAAGTATGAAAATAATAATTTAATTGAAATAAATGAATTGAAAATATTAATTGTAATTTAAATAAGAAAATAATATAATTTATTTGAATTAACAGAATTTAAAATAATAGTGTTAATTTGAATATGAAAATCTATATTTGGAACCTATCATGATTATGCTTTTATTATTTTATTTGATGCTGATTCTTTGATTAATTACTTATGAGTATTTATTGTCAAAATAATATTAGAAGAGAGTTCATTTGAGACTGACATGTGTACAAAAGAACTTGAAAATAAGGTCGCAAATAATATATATATATATATATATATATATAGATAGATTCCAACACGTCAATCCGAGTGATTATTGTAAGACCCGTAATGTAACACCCCGCTTTTCAAAAGCCAAAAAGGGCATTATTTTTTTTTTATTTTTTTTTTTTCAACTAACACTCAGAGTGCGCATAAAAGATTTTAAATGAACCGGCATTCAAATATACAAAAGAACTCATTACTAAAAGGTGCTTCGACAAGCAAAGTGTATTCCTGAATAATTACAGTCCAAGTCTAAGTATCAAAACAAGTTAGAAATCCTATGCTAACCAAAAAGCACGGTGCACAAAACACACCGGCGCATAGTCTAACTAATCTAGGCTACAGCTCCAACCGCTCACTGGGGCCTGGAACAGCCACCGTCGTCACCACAACCTAACCCATCGTCTGGGTGGGATGAGCCCGCAAATGAAAGAAAGGGTCACCAAAAAATAAAAGTATATATATATATATATAACCGGTTCGAAAGATTGTACACCTAACAATAATTCCACAAACACAAGAGAAAGCTCTTAAACTCAAAAGTAATTCCCACCAACGGGCTTATATAAATAAATGCACACCAAGCCTAATGCATACTTCTACAATGAGTGTGACAACCGATTACTGATTCGTCACATGCATGATTTTCCGGAAAATTAACCTCTCCTCGAAGAGTCGTGGGGTAGGCAAAACCACACAGAAATATACGTACCCGCACTAAAAATGCCACACAAGGCAGGTGAAGTCACACAGACAAACACCAGGCGAAGTCACACAGACATACACCAACTCAATATAAATCCAGAGGGATTTGGCGAAGCCACACAGTCAAACGCCCGGTACGTAGGCAAAGTCACACAGACATACACCTAGGCACGCAACTATGAAATGCATGGCATATATTCTCTTCGGCATATACGGGATAGTCACACAAGACAAAATCCTCGCGTAGTCCTATCCGACGCACGCATTCATATATGCTCATGCAAACAATCACATAGCCTAAAGCCTATGTACAAGCATCACAACATACATACATTTTCTCAATCATATGTAAATTGCACACATATTTATAACCACCTTCTCATCAACGAGAATACATAAGTACAAACATGCCAAAGCACACAGCAATTGCACACACAGCAAAACAAAGCATGTCGTAACCGTTTTAAAGACAGAAATAAAGTGGAGCCCTTACCTCGTCAAGCACTCAACTATCACACGATCACACAACACTTACTCGCTTCCTAAAACAAGCAAAGTATTCAATCAAAACCATATCCAATCAATCCTTAATGAATTGGACTCTAAAACCCCAAAAACCAAAGGCTTTCTAAGGAAAAACGACTCTTTCGGATACTATACCAAAAACTACCGTATTGATCAACCCCCATGAGTTATATGTACTATTTTTAGGACCCAAAACAATAGGCCAAAGTCTTAACTCATTTGAAATGCAAAATGGCCGTTTTCTTGCGTTATAAGTTACGTACTTTCCGAGTACCCGAAAAGCTCGTTTCCAATCCCAACCACTTCCATAAATTAATAAAAAGGGATTAGAAAGTTAAAAATCAAGTTTAGAAATCATATTCCAAAATCTCAACTCCCAGAGCTCGCCCTGGCGAGTTGGTGGCGAGTGAAGGCAGTGAAGACTGGTCTTACTCGCTCTGGAGCTCGCCCTGGCGTGTTGTCATGACCTGTGACACTCGCCCTGGCGAGTAACCACTCGCTCAGCGAGTTGCACCTGTCATGACAGCAAAAGACAGCAACTCACACCACCTTTTTCCACCCAAGCCTAGTTTGATTCTATTAGTTCCCAACACTCTTTCAAGACACAAAAGAAAACCATTTTCATAAGCAAGCGATTCATTTCCGAAAGCTTGTCGGTTGCTTCGGGTGCAAGATATTTGATTTTCATTTCCAAAATCAAAACCAAATCCAAGCACAAGTTTTATTACGGGCCTTAACCGTCCGGTAATCATTTTCAAACATGTTTTCAAGGTAAAAAGCAACACCACATGTCACAAGAGTTTTAACCCACGTGGACACCAAAAACACTTCACAAAACACTTAGGAATATTTTCATAAACCCCAAAATATTTTTCATCGGATTTTCTAAAACAAAACCATACAACGCATTTCCCTTTTGCCCAAAGGTTCAAAGACAACTTTTCTTTTCAAAACCTTACAACTTAACCTCATGTTATTGATCAATACATAGCCAAACTGAAACCCTAACTTTTCTCATGAGATTTTTCACCAACTCATGGAAAATAACCATAACAAAGCCTACACATGCTTCCCTAAACCTCATGAACATCATTCATGAAACACCACTATGTAAAGTAACATTTCCTAACAACTCCTCATGAGAACATAAACCCAAAAATTCCTAAACTCTATAAGTCTACCAACCTATGAGATGAGAAGAGAGGGTTACCTTTAGAAAGTGATTCTTTACAACTTTCCTCTAAGCTTCCAAGCTTGAAATGGACACAAATGGTGAAGAAAGGAAAATTTGTGAAGGTTGGAAAGTTAGAATGGAGTTCCACGTGAAAGAGAGAAAGAATGGAGATGATTTGTGATGTTTTTCTAAGTCCACAATGCAACAAACCTCCTTACTATGCCATAGCTCTTGCTAACTCATGGCCATTGGATCAAAAGACAAAATGCCAAGACAAAACCCTAGCCATTGGATCAAACCAAACCAAATCCACTTGAGGTAATACTCAACACCTCTTAGAAACACTCTCACGTTCAGCTCTCGCGCGCCGCGACGAACGAAACTCACCAAAACATAAAACCTACGGGAAGAACGTCTAACGTTTAACATTTCCAAAACTTATCGCCGAATCTTTTTCCGCGACTGTAATTTTCTTCCATACCTTAGAAAATTATTCTCAGAATATATCCCTACTCACGCAGATATATAAAACTCCCATACGAAACCTCACTCGAAACAGACGCAGTAAGATTTTCCATCCGCGGGTAAAATCCTACTCGTTTTTCCAAAAACAAGAATAATCCAAAACTCGTTATTCTGAAACCACAAATAACTTCTTATTCAAGAAACAGGATCACAAGACAAAAGTCTGTATAATTACAGTGCACGAGCACAAAACAGACTCGATTACAGCAAAACCTAATAATATACACGATGTTTCGTCACACGAACACATCGAAACCCTAATATTCCTTAAACCAACTATACAATGGAAATCTTGGGTCTTACACGTAATTTCATTGTACCTTTTGTGTGAGGAAAATAAGTAATGGCTAAGAATATTAGGGTTTCTGTTAAGTTGTTTTGTGAGTATCGTCGCAATAACAACATTTTTGCTGAGTTGGAGTCTGTTTTGTGCTCGTGTGCTGGAAAAGCACAGACTTTGGTTTCTTAGTCTTTATTTATCTATGAGAATATTCTTGTGCCGTCAGAATTTTGAAATTTGGTTTTCTCTGTTTTTTGGAAAAACGAGTAGAAATTATACCCGCTGTTTGAAAATTTTACGGTTTCCGTCAAAATTTAAATGGAGACTTTATATATCGAATGTGATGAGAATTTGACCTCATTATATTTTTCCGAGCTTAGGAGCGAAAATTTATCCGGAATAAAATTTATTCGAAAGTTTGTGAATTGTTTTAATTAAAAGGTTTACGGTAGAATTTTTCTGTTTCCGTAAAGTTTATCGGTACGCGAGATACGACTCGTTTAAGCGCGAACGCGGGTACTGAGCGAGCTAGTGGGCTAAGACCATAAAAATATCTAGATATTTATGTTAGTTGCTTTGTGACCAAGTTTGAATCAAGTGGCTAGGATTCAATCATGGTTTAAGTGATATTTTGATCCAATGGCCACAATGCCTTATGACCATTAATTAAGGAGACTTTTGGTCTTAGATGTGGACTTAGAAAAATCACAAAATGACTCCACTCTTCTTCTCTTTGGCCGTGAGTCCACCCTTTGTCTTTCCACCATCACAAAATTGTCATTACATAACCATTTCTCTTGATTAAAAGCTTGTTGGAACTTAGGAATTGCAAGGAGATTCATCACTAAGGTAACTAGAACTTCTTTCATCTCTTAGTTGACTAAACTCTTAGAGATTCATGAGATTTTTGGTTTATGTTCTTGAGAGAAATTTGTGAGAAGTTGTTCATGATTGATTCTTATTGCTTAGAAGTTGTTTATAAGTGATTATCTAACATGTTTAGGCTTAGTAGCGATGCTTTCCATGGTTTGATGATAATCTCATGAATTTTCTAGCTAGGGTTTTATGAGAAATTTCTAGTGATCAAGAACATGAAGTTTTAGTTAGTGATTTATGTCATGAATGTTGTTTACAAGTTTTTAAGTAAAATGGATGTGTGATAAATGGATTTGTTTTGAGAAACAAGAAGAAAAATATTTGGTGTTCATGAGAAATTGGGGAAAACTATTTTGATTTATGGATTGTGTTATGAAAATGTTTTGTTCATTCAATTAAGTGATTTTGGGAACTAAATGAATAATACTATGCTTTTGAAAATGGAAAATTTTGAGCGCTAGTATGTTTTGTGGTTTTTGGCCGTGGCATATATAGGTATATGGCCATGAGATTTCAAAATTTCTAAGTCCACAATGATAAGAAAATGATCATGACTTTGGTGAATGATCCTAGGTTTTTAAAAGAATGATTGTAGTGTTTGTAGTTGCAAAGAAAACTTGTAACTTGCGACGCAAGAAAACTTTTATTTTCTTTGAATTATTTTTGAAGAGTTTTGATTTGTTTTCAAATGAGTTTGTTGTGTGAAAATGATTTATTTAGGGTTGAAAACAATAGTGGTTCTTAGTATGCTTTGAAAACAAAATGAATTTCTTATAGCAAAAATAGTGTATTTAACTTCGTGAATTTTTAATCACTATGGGGAGAACTCGAAATCACTATCCGAGAGTGTTAGAAAGTACCTTAAGCCTCTCTAGAACTTAGAGAATGAGTTTCGTTTCGATAGGATACGTTGAGAGTATTTTATTGATATTACGCTGCTTATATTTTAGGTAGCGTGAATTGTAGAATTTCGTGAGAAAAGTTAACGGAAGCTTGCTGAGGTAAGGGCATCACTTTATTTCTGTCTTTTCACTGAGTTATAACATGTTTGTTGGTTATTTTCGGTGATGCGTGTTTGTGTGTTTGGCATGTATGTGTTATGTATTCTCGTGATGAGAAAGTGTTTACAATACGTGCGTTGTTTTACATATGATTGGAGATGTATGTATGAACATGTGGGTGAATACATATGATTGGAAATGTATGTATGTATGTTTGTTGTGGTTTGTTACATATGATTGGATATGTATGTATGTTGTTGGGATGGTTTACATATGCTAGGGAGGTATGTATTTGTTGCATTAGTATACATGGGAAATCGTATGCTCATGCATTGTTAGTGCGTAGTGGCGGGAGTGGACTACGAGGTGTGGTTGCGGGAGTGGACCCACCTGATTCTTATAGGGTTTTATTGAGTTCAATACATGGTTGCGGGAGTGGACCATGGGGTGTGATTGCGGGAGTGGATCCACCTTAATCCTTTGTGATTTTGTTGAGTTCGATACATGGTTGCGGGAGTGGACCATGGGGTGTGATTGCGGGAGTGGATCCACCTTAACCTTGTGATTTCGTTGGTGTTTTAGTAGGGGTTGGACCTACAGTTCCGGAACTCATGCATTGTGGTAGCTAGGGTTAGTACCACGCATTGTGGAGGTTGCATTATAGGCTATGTGTGCATTGCTTATATGAACCCGTTGGTGGGAGATTGTCTATGTGTTTATAGAGCTTTCTCTGTTGGTTTGTGTATGTTTGGTATGTGTATATCTCTCGCGCCGGTTATGTATATATACATATATTTTGTGGTGACCCTTACCATAATACATGAACGGGCTCCTCCCACCCTAGACGATGGATTGCCGTCTGATACCGTTGGTCGTGAGGACGACGGTGGCTTCTTGGGCCCTCAGTGATCGAGTGGCGTGGTGGACCTAGTTTGGTTGTGTGTCGGTGTGTCTTGTACACCGTGCTTTTGGTTAGGCCTAGTATTCTGACTCTTTTGGATGACTGTATTCTGAGTATTTATAATTTGGTTTAGACTGTTGTCTTTTGGTTTGTAAATATTCAGGTACACACTTTGCTTCTTTAAAGCGCTACTTTGTATATATAGTACCATGTGGTGGCTTGAGTTGTACTATTGTATGCTTAGTTCTTTTGTATGATTAATGTCGGCTCATCACGAAAATTTATGCGCACTCTGCTTGTTTTAAAAAAAAATAAAAATAATGCCCCTTTTAGCCTTTGAAAATCGGGGTGTTACAATTATGGCAATGTCTAATTACAGAAAACTAAAACCAATACAACTATCTTAATTACACAAATAAGTACTAAACCTACTTCATTGACTATTATTAATTATTACTTGGTATTGTAATATAAAGGAAAATGTTAACTAGTGCTCCGGGCCACTAGTTAAGGATACCTATTATAATATAATAATCTAGAAATTTGTATAGTCGATACATTTGAAATAAGAATAATGTTGTTTTCAAAGTAAAATTTACTACTTTTGGTACCTTAACTAGTGCTCCTGGGGTACTAGTTAGCATGACCCCAGTATAAAATAGCTTAATCAATTTTGAATAAGACAACAACATTATTATGTAGATAAGAGATATGCATGGTTACCACCTCGTACAGTTACTACCTATGCATAAGATATGGCAAAAAGGAGTCTCACAAGAGAAAGGATGTAATAAAAAATCTCTTCAAACTCTTAGAGGAAAGTAGATAAGAGTTTGCAAATTTTATTAAAAGACCATGTTAATAAATTACTAACCAACTAGTAGATAACCCATCCTATCGGACGGGTCGAAACGATACGTGTTTTTTTGTTTTTAGTTACCAATTTTAAAAGTTACAACTTGTTGAAAAATTGAATTTATTTAATCAGTACTATATATAAATCAACAGTATAATTTGTCTCATGTATAATTTATTTAATATATATGTAGTTATTTTGAAATTGGTATAAATCCTATGCATCAGTAGCATAATTTGTCACATGTATGATTTACTTATTATATATAGTCGTTATTTTGAAATTGTTATGAGTTATATGAATCAGTAGCATACTTTGTCCCATGTATAATTTATTTAATATACATGTAGTTATTTTGAAATTGGTATCAGTTCTATGTATCAGTAGCATAATTTGTCTCATGTATGATTTACTTATTATATATAGTCGTTATTTTGAGATTGTTATGAGTTACATGAATCAGTAGCATACTTTGTCCCATGTATAATTTATTTAATATACATGTAGTTATTTTGAAATTGATATCAGTTCTATGTATCAGTAGCATAATTTGTCTCATGTATGATTTACTTATTATATATAGTCGTTATTTTGAGATTGTTATGAGTTAATTGAATCAATAGCATACTTTGTCTCATGTATAATTTATTTAATATACATGTAATTATTTTGAAATTGGTATCAGTTCTATGTATCAGTAGCATAATTTGTCTCATGTATGATTTACTTATTATATATAGTCGTTATTTTGAGATTGTTATGAGTTAATTGAATCAGAAGCATACTTTGTCCCATGTATACTTTATTTAATATACATGTAATTATTTTGAAATTGGTATCAGTTCTATAAATCAGTAGTATAATTTGCCTCATGTATGATTTACTTATTATATATAGTCGTTATTTTGAGATTGTTATGAGTTAATTGAATCAGTAGCATACTTTGTCCCATGTATAATTTATTTAATATACATGTAGTTATTTTGAAATTGGTATCAGTTCTATGTATCAGTAACATAATTTGTCTCATGTATGATTTACTTATTATATATAGTCGTTATTTTAAAATTGTTATGCGTTATATGAATCAGTAGCATACTTTGTCCCATGTATAATTTATTTAATATATATGGTAGTTATTTTAAAATTATCATCAGTTCTATAAATCAGTAGTATAATTTGGCCCACGTATAAATCAATGACATATTTCCCGTATTAGTACATATTTCCCTTTTTTGTCAATTTTATGAATCAATAATATAATTTGTCTCATATCTGATTTATTTAATATATATAATAATTATTTTGAAATTGATATCTATTCTATGAATTAGTAGCATAATTTGTCCCATGTATGATTTACTTACTATATATAACTGTTTATTTTGAAATTGTTATGAGTTATATGAATCAGTAGCATACTTTGTCCCATGTATAATTTATTTAATATACATGTAGTTATTTTGAAATTGGTATCAGTTCTATGCATCAGTAGCATAATTTGTCCCATGTATGATTTACTTACTATATATAATCGTTATTTTAAAATTGTTATAAGTTATATGAATCAGTAGCATACTTTGACCCATGTATAATTTATTTAATATATATGGTAGTTATTTGATTTTTTTATCGGATTTCCCGTATACAATAGTTAATTAAAAAATTTCACCAACAACTTATTTTTCATGTATATTATTTCATTAAGCAAGTAAAGTATCATTTAATTTTCAAAATTTTTAACATCCCATCTAATTCTCAATTAAAGTATTTTAATTCTCATTGTTACTTTCTCTCACAATTTTTTTCATTAAAGTTGAAGTTCTCTCACATTAATTAATTTTATTGTATTTAATTTTTCTTTTAACTAAATTGAATGTTGCTTTGAAGTCCATTGGCAACTTACATATTTCAACGCGTTGGTGGGAAAAATTTCAGATTTTGTTTTTGCAAAATTTTCAGTTCAAATATTCAAACCAAATGAGACAGATATTTCACCAAGTTTTGAAAGAGTGAATTGAATGAATAAACTGGTGTAGCAGCTGGAAATAAAGGAGTCAGTGAGCTATGTTACTTCCTACTTTGTCCAAAGTAGTATTTTGCATTTAATGCACATCCCAAAGTAGTATTTTGCTATGTTAAATAAATTGTTGTGTAAATGAAAACGTATGGTGGAATTGCAAGTACTTTGGTTACTTTTTTTACTTATGGAAAATAAAGATATAATATGATGATGTTTAAGAACCGAAAAAAAATGGTGCATTTAAAGGTAGATAACATTTATTTTTCACAGTTGTAGTCAATGTGTAGCAGTACTTTGGCTGACAATATTAAAAAAGTTGCAGTAAAATGTCAATAGAAAATTGGGATTCAAAAGTCCCAGGAAAAAATCATAATATTGGGAGCAGCACAACTGTGTCAATGTTGCGTACACAGGTAACCAAACAGTGTCAAAAGTATAGTTGATAAATACAAACCATTACAAAATACTAAAGATAAGGAGTCTTTGATTGAAGTATCTCCAATTTTTAAAAAGTTCTAATTAAAATTACATAAAACCTCATTGACATGAGTTACTCCTTTTTTGGAATTTTCATGAGCTTAGTTGAAAATAATTTGGAACCAATCAAGTCTTCAGTATCACCATTGAGGGAAGAAAAGGAGTTACTCCCACGTGCCACCCTGTTTCAAGTACATCTATCTTATGACTTTCACCTTTTCCAAGGGTGACTTGTCTAATCCCATTCAACATCAAGTCATCAACTAATGACAATAAAATAATAAAGATCAAAACAATAAAATAAGACAAATTTAATTGAATCTTCTTCTTCCTCCTCATGTTCTTTATTGTTTTTTCTTTTTCTACATCATCTTCTGGAAATTCACCTATTCAGCATCATCTCCTTTGCAATTGAATACTCCTTTATTTTCCATCTTTGTAGATGCAGACTGACTGCAACTTGTAATGAATCAATATCTATGATGTACAAAATAGAAGAACAAACATTTTAAAATGAAACATAAAAGCAAAAAATAACAACCATTTAAAAATGATACTACTTTGCAAGATTCACCATTTTTTTAATAACAACCATTTTTATCAAAGTATATAAAAAGAACAACAACATGATTTATCTATGTAAAATGCAATGCTTGGTCACTAACCTTTGAGTCTACAACAACCATTTCAAAATGCTTTTTCCCCTCCTTAAGTATATTCCATTTGTCTTTGACCATAACAGCAATTTTAAAGAGATATTTCCGGTCTGTTATGTCCTTGATAAACTCAAAATTCCTAGCCATGTTTCTGCATAAATAACAAAATCAAGACAAACAGATTTGTGTTAAAGAAGAAAGTATATGATTTGAGATAAATGACAACTCCAACATTTGAAAAAAATTTCATACATAAAGCTTAACAGAGTGGATGTGAACACGCATATATGCAGAACTTTTGATAATGAAAAAAATGTTGTTATGATGAAGAAGAAGTAGTAGAAGGTGAATAGCGTTACTTGGTTTTGGTTTGGAGCAGAACCGATTTTGAAAAGTGGAAAATAGTTCTGCAGCAAGGTAAGCAATAGAGAAAGAGAAAGAGAAATGAACAGCTGTAGTGTGATATGTGAGACAAAAAGCAAGATACATAGATATTTGCAAACATTAACCAATGGATAAAGCAACTTTTTGGGACCGGCTCAGTTTGTTACCAACCATGGCTCAAGTGAAAGGGACATTTTGTCTCACAAACCTTTTAAAATGGCTTGGTTACACAAATAAATGGCTTGGTTACAGTTTCATTTAGTTCAGTTACAATAATTTTGGACACAATTTGCCCTCATATTTGCCAAGTGTCAATCTTTGAAGCAGGGGTATTTTCAACCTTTCCAAGTACAAGGAAATTCTTATATTGTATTGGATTTCTTGTAGTAAGGGGGGGTTAAACTTGTCAAAAAAGAAAGTTTGTTTTTTTGAAGGTGGGAAGGGGGGTTTAATTTCCCATGATGGAAAATGTACAATCACACCGTTCATTTATACTTTATATTTTCAACATTTTAGATTTTGAAAGGATGTTTATTGTACTATTCCACTCATACTTTCTATACAAATTTCTATTGAAATCCACTGCGTGCATACATACATGCATACACACATACATATAATAAACGGTAAAGAGCACATGATAACTATCCAAATAAAACTATCCAAATAAAAAAATTTAAAATTAAATAATAAAAAAAAATTAATGTTCAAAAGGTGTATTACCCAAGTACCAAGAAAAATATTTCTATATTAAACTCCTTAATATGTGTCCTTAAATGCACAAGTTAACATTTCCTTATAATAAATTATTGAAAATCGTCCTTAAGAGCACAAGTTAACATTTCCCTATAATAAATTATTGAAAATCATAAACTATATCAGCTTTTGCAAGCTAATAATTGTGGCAACAATAAATTAGCCGAAATTATTTTAAAAAATAAAAAATAATCGATAAAATTACATTTTAAGTCCTTTAACTTAATTTCATATAACACTTTAGTCCTTTATTTTTATTTTATTACGTTATTTTAGTCCTTTTTTGGTGTTCATCCATATTTGTTTATGATTTTTTAAGGTTTAAATCTATAAATTTCTTTTATAGCATAGATATATTTATGATTGAAAGTGAATAAAGAAATAAAATTATGAATTTGAAGATTAAAATTCTTATCGAAACATGAAGAAAAAAAAGGACTAAAAAGTTATTAAAAAAAAGATAAAGGAGTAGTGTTACTTGAAATTAAGTTAAAGGACTAAAGATATAATTTTGCCAATAAATAAAGTTAATATGATTCTTTATGTAATTTTTTATGGAAAATGCTAAATAGTGCTCCGAATCACTAGTTAAGAAAGCTAAGAATAGTAAAAGTGTCTTGAAATTTGTAAAGTCAAGTTTTAAAAATTGTAAAAAAATGATATTTTCAATGTTTTTTTATTGTTTCCTTAACTAGTACATCAGGAGTACTGGTTAGCATAACCCATTTTAATTTATCTTCTTTTTTTACGTAATTTTAGTCATTTTCGGTCCTTCATTCATGTTTAATTTCTGGTTTTTCAATGTTCAAATCTATAATGTTCTTTTATGGCATTGATATATTTATGACTGAAAGTGAACAAAGAAATAAAAGTATAAATTTGAAGTTTGAAATTCATATCAAAATATGAAAAAAGACTAAAATGATGTAAAAATAAATAAATAAAGGACTAAAGTATGAGTTCAGATCACCAACAGTTGTCTTATCCTCCATTTTCCCAGTTTCCTTTACTGATGTGTGACACGTGGATAAATGATAATTGAACGGCTTGGATTAAAAAAACAAAATCAACATTACATTGTTCTTCTTCTTAGCTGTTCGTCGTTTTTCAAACAAAACACTTCTCTTTTCTTCCTTCAGGCTTCAACAACAACAACAACACACTCTTCCTCCCATTGCCACTCGCTACCGTCACCCTCTACCCCTTCGTTCCAGCGCCGCTCACTCACCGACACATTCCATTTCGTCGTCACCAATATTTTGTTGAAGATTGTTGTTAGAAATTGATTTGGGATATTTTGTAAAAAGATTTTAGATTGTTTTGTTCATTGCATAGCATTTATGGGAAAGATTTGGATTTTTGTTTCTACCACTTTGCAAGGATATGGGAAACTATTTTGCCAAAATGATGAAAAATTGCAGATCCAAAATTGAAATTGAAAGAAAGAGGACAAATCGTAGACACTGATAACACCAAAAATACACTATTTATTTAGTTAAAATAATATAATATTTCAATTATTTTTATTTCAATTTCGTAATTTTATTTTATAAATCATTGCTAATTCCTTGTATTTTATTTTATCAGTTAAAAAGTGGACGAATTGAATAAAGGAGCGAAAACGGACCAAAAAGGAGCGAAAACGGACAAAAAGGGCCACATGCATGCACGTACACAGACGGGCGCTAGACCAGCCCAAGCTGCTTGTGGCGCATGCCACAACAATCAAAGTCGTCCGTGATGTTTGCATCGTACGGTGCGCATTGCATGCGGACAAGTCCCACATCGGACAGATTTTTATTCTTTGTAGTGTCCAACTACTATAAATAGGTCATCCTTTCACACTTTTCAACACACACCAACTTGCAATAGTTAAAGAGAGAATTAAGATAAAGACTTGTTTTTATTCTTTTCTCTTAGTTAAAATATTAATTGTTGTTGTTGTGCTGTCGGTGTCTGTACTCGGAGTCAGTTTAATAATTCAAGTTTTTTATTTTATTTATTGTCTTTATTTATTTTCCGTTTCTATTTTTATTGCTTTATTTTATTATATCTATTTTTATTTCTGTCTATTTATTTATTTTGTCTTTAGTTTTAATTATGTCTAGCTAATTTGAATATTGCTAGGATGTGTAATTATGAGCTAATAGGGGTTCGGTAATTGTAACAACCCGTTTTTCATAAGCCAAAAAGGGGCATTATTTTTTTTTTTCTTTTTCAACTAACACTCAGAGTGCGCATAGAATATTTTTCAATGAGCCGGCATTCAAATATACAAAAGAGCTCATTACCATAAGGTGCTTCGACAAGCAAAGTGTATTCCTGAATAATTACAGTCCAAGTCTAAGTATTCAAATACTTACAACAAAACAAGTTAGAAAACCCTATGCTAACCCAAAAGCACGGTGCACAAAACACACCGGCGCATAGTCTAACTACTCTAAGCTTCAACACAAGCTCACTATGGCCTAGAGCTGCCAACACCATCCTCTCGACCTACATCGTCATCTGGGGTGGGATGAGCCCGCAAATGAAAGAAAGGGTCACCACAAAATACAAGTATGTATATATATAATCGGTGCGAAAGATGTACACATAGCAAATTTCCACATACACAAGAGAAAGCTCTTAAACTCAAAAGTAGTTCCCACCAACGGGTATATATAAATAAATCACCAATCCTAATGCAGACTTCTACAATGGGTGTGACAACCAATCACTGGTTCGCCACATGCATGATTTTCCGGAAAATTAACCTCTCCTCGAAGAGTCGTGGGGTAGGCAAAGCCACACAGTCATATACGTACCCGCACTAAAAAGCCACACAAGGCAGGTGAAGTCACACAGACAACACCAGGCGAAGTCACACAGACATACACCAACTCAATATAAATCCAGAAGGATTTGGCGAAGCCACACAGTCAAACGCCCGGTACGTAGGCAAAGTCACACAGACATACACCTAGGCACGCAACTATGAAATGCATGGCATATATTCTCTTTGGCATATACAGGATAGTCACACAGACAAAATCCCCGCGTAGTCCTATCCGACGCACGCATTCATATATGCTCATGCAAACAATCACATAGCCTAAAGCCTATGTACAAACCATCACAACATACATACATTTTCCTAATCATATGTAAATTGCACATGTAATTATAACCACATTCTCATCAACGAGAATACATAAGTACAAACATGCCAAAGCACACAGCAAATGCATAACAGCAAAACCAAGCATGTCGTAACCGTTTTAAAAGACGGAAATAAAGTGGAGCCCTTACCTCGGCAAGCTTCCGTTTACTAAAACTCGTCCAAACAACACAACGCGCTTCCTAAAACAAGCAGCGTATTATCAATACATTGTTTTCCAACCAATAGTATTGAAACTAAACCAAAAACCCCAAAAACCTAAAGGTTCCTAAGGAAAAACCACTCTTTCGGATACCATACCAAAAACTACCGTATTGATCAACCCCCATGAGTTATATGTACTATTTTTAGAACCCAAAACAATAGGCAAAAGTCTTAAATAATTTGAAATGCAAAATGGCCGTTTTCTTGCGTTATAAGTTACGTACTTTCCGAGTACCCGAAAAACCCGTTTCCAATCCCAACCACCTCCAAAAATTAATAAAAAGGGATTAGAAAGATAAAAACCAAGTTAGGACATCAGAATCCAAAATTTTAGGTCCCAGGGGTCGCTAGAGGTCGCTGGGCGACCACCTGGCGATGGCAAGTCAGAACTTCCACGCCCAGGGCGAAGGCTGGCGACCAACTCGTCGCTGAGCGACCATCTGGTCGCTGAGCGACCGCACCAGAACAGAACTGGTTTTCTTCATGACAGCAACAGCAAAACTTGGTTTACTCAATTTTTTCCCAAAACAACTTTTCACGCAACACACTACATACGCATAGTATTGGTTCCCAACAACCGTTTTCACAATAAAGCATTACATTTCCGAAAGTATGTTGGTTGCTTCGAGTGCAAGTTATTTGGTTTTCATTCCCAAAATCAAAACCAAACCCAAGCACAAGTTTTATTACGGGCCTTAATCGACCTGTAACCATTTTCAAACATGTTTTCTTAGGCAAAAGCAACGCCACATAACACAAGAGTTTTAAACCACTTGGACCCCAAAAACACAACACAAAACACTTAGGAAATATTTTCATAAACACCAAAATATTTTTCATCGGATTTTCTAAAACAAAACCATACAACACAAATCCCTTTCGCCTAAAAGTTTGAAAACAACGTTTCTTTTCAAAACCTTACAACTTAACCACATGTTATTGATCAATACATAACCAACCTAAAACCCTAACTTTTCTCATGAGATTTTCACCAACTCATGGAAAATAGAAATAACAAAGCCTACCCATGCTTACTAAACTCTCATGAACAACTTTCATGAAATAAAAGCTAGCAAAACAACATTTCTCACCAAACGCTCATATGAACATAAACCCAAAATCCTACAAACTCTACAAGTTTGAACACATACAAGATAGGAATAGAGTGGTTACCTTAAGAAAGAGATTCTCTACAACTTTCCACAAAGCTTCCAAGCTTGAAATGGACACAAATGGTGAAGAATGGAAAATTTGGTGAAGGTTAAGGTTAAGAAAGTGATGGCACGGTTTAGAAGAAGAAGAAAGAAGGTCTTGGGCAAATATTCTAAGTCCACAAACAACAAACCTCCTTACTATGCTATTTCTCTTGCTAACTCATGGCCATTAGATCAAAAGACAAAATGCCAAGACAAAACTCTAGCCATTGGATCAAACCAAACCCACTTGAGATAAAACTCAACACCTCTTAGAAACACTCTCACGTTCAGCTCTCGCGCGCCGCGACGAACGAAACTCACCCAAACAGAAAACCTACAGAAAGAACGTCTATCGTCTAACAATTCCAAAACTTATCGCCGAATCTTTTTCCGCGACTGTAATTTTCTTCCATACCTTAGAAAATTATTCTCAGGACATAACCTCACTCACGCAGATATATAAAATTCCCATCCGAAATCTCACTTAAAACAGACGCAGTAAAATTTTACAACGACGGGTAAATTCCTACTCGTTTTTCCAAAAACAAGAATAATCCAAATCTCATTATTCTGAATCCACATATAACTTCTTATCCAAGCAACAGGATCACAAGACAAAAGTCTGTACAATTACAGTGCACGAGCACAAAACAGACTCAATTACAGCAAAAACCTATAATACACGATGTTTCACCATATGAACACATCGAAACCCTACTAATCCTTAAACCAACTATGCGATGAAATCTGGGGTCTTACAGTAATTATGTCGTGCGACTATATTTTTATAACAGTTTTTAATAATACATTTTGATAATTTATCACGAAAGTGAGGATTATTTAAGGTATAGGCCAACATTGACGAGAGTTGAGGTTTATATCAGATAGTAAAAACTGGACATTAATTCTAAAGTCCGCGAGAGCTATTTAGAATTAAAGAAAATGTTTTCTTAACACGAAGAAATACATGATCCCCCTCCTCAAACTCTAAAGGCCGCCGACGCCTATCCGCATAACTTTTCTGGCGATCTTGAGCAACTTTCATCATTGCCCTTATCTTTCGGACCTTGTCCGTCGTCTGTTGTACCATTTCCGGTCCTACTATCATACTCTCCCCATCTTGGTACCAACACAAAGGAGTCTGACATCTCCTCCCATACAAAGCCTCGTATGGTGCCATTCCAATACTCGCGTGGAAACTGTTGTTGTATGTGAATTCTATCAATGGTAACACATCATCCCAACTCCCACGATCATCCAATACACATGCTCTCAACAAATCTTCCAATGATTGATTTGTTCTCTCAGTCTGCCCATCTGTCTGAGGATGATAGGCGGAACTCAATCTCAGTTTCATCCCCAACGCCTCATGCAAAGTCTTCCAAAAGTGTGAAGTAAACTTTGGGTCTCGATCCAACACTATACTTGACGGAATCCCATGTAACCTCACAATCTCAGCAATGTAAATATCGGTCAACTTTGCTGCGGTATCCGTAATCCTTACCGGTAGAAAATGAGCGGACTTTGTCAAACGATCCACTATCACCCAAATGGAATCATGCTTCCTCCTGGTCTTAGGTAAACCAGTGATGAAATCCATAGAAATGCTATCCCACTTCCACTCGGGAATATCTAAAGACTGCAGCATCCCTGCTGGTCTCTGATGCTCAATCTTCGCCTTCTGACAAGTCAGACACGACGCCACATACTCAGCCACATCCTTCTTCATACCTGGCCACCAGAAATCATGCTTCAGGTCTTGGTACATCTTTGTTGCTCCGGGATGCATACTAAGTTTACTCTTGTGTGCTTCCCCTAGAATGGTGTTTCTCAAGTCCATAGCTTCGGGCACACACACTCTACCTTGACACCTCAAAATGTTGTCCGATCCCACCTTGAAATCTCGGTTGGTTTCTCGAACAATCAAAGCTCTTTTCTCCATGAGGAACCTATCATCTTGACAATTAGCAATGTCCTCCAACAACCCGCTTGAGATGGTAATCATACCCAGCCTCATATTCCCCAAAGCAAACTCTACCTCTAGGTGCAAGTCACGAAACTCCCTCAATAACTCTTGTTGACTAGCCATTTGTGCCGAACAAACCGTCACACTCTTCCTACTCAAAGCATCAGCTACCACATTAGCCTTCCCCGGATGGTATTCCAACGTAAAGTCGAAGTCTTTCAAAGTTTCCATCCACCTCCGTTGTCTCATATTAAGCTCTTTCTGATCAAACAAGTACTTGAGACTTTTATGGTCACTAAACACGACAAAAGTGCCACCATAAAGATGATGTCTCCAAATCTTCAATGCAAAAACAACGGCCGCAAGCTCTAAATCGTGCGTAGGATAATTCTTTTCATGCACTTTCAGCTGTCTTGACGCATAAGCTACTGCTTTCTTGTGTTGCATCAACACACAACCCAAACCTTGATGAGAAGCATCACAATAAACCTCATACGGTTCATCCGACTGTGGTAACACCAAGACGGGTGACGTCGTCAACCGTTCCTTCAATAACTGGAAACTCGACTCACACTTCTCAGTCCAAGCAAAAGGTTGATCTTTTCGCGTAAGTTGTGTCATTGACGCCACAATCTTAGCGAAAACTTCAATGAATCTCCGGTAATAACCGGCCAAACCCACAAAACTCCTCACATCAGTCACTGTTTGAGGCTGCTTCCATGAAAGTACCGTATCAATCTTGGCTGGATCCACGGCTATTCCCTCTTTAGATATAACATGGCCAAGGAAATTCACCTCTTTTAACCAAAAGTCACACTTTGACGGGTTTGCATACAGCTTACGTTCCCGCAAAACTTGCAATACTAGACGAAGATGCTCTACATGTTCCTCTTCATTCTTTGAATACACTAGGATGTCATCAATAAATACCACCACAAACTTGTCCAAGAATGAGTGGAATATCCGATTCATGTAGGCCATAAAGACAGCAGGTGCATTCGTCACTCCAAACGGCATCACTAAGAACTCATAATGCCCATATCGCGTCCTAAACGCCGTTTTCTGAATATCCTCATCTCGTACTCTTATCTGGTGATAACCAGATTTCAAGTCAATCTTTGAAAACACTGAGGCTCCCCTCAATTGATCCATCAAATCATCAATTCGTGGCAATGGATATCGGTTCTTGATAGTCACCTTATTAAGCTTCCGATGATCCACACACAGACGAGATCTCCCATCCTTCTTCTTAACCAATAAGACTGGTGCTCCCCAAGGCGACACACTAGGCCTTATGAAACCTTTCTCTAACAAGTCCTCAATCTGACTTTTCAACTCTACCAACTCAGATGGAGCCATCCGATAAGCTGATTCCGAAATCGGACCCGTACCCGGTTGCAAATCAATAAAGAATTCCACCTCTCTACACGGAGGAAAAGCTGGAATCTCCGATGGAAATACATCTTGGAAATCTTGAAACACTCGAAAATCCCCAATTCGGATCTCCGACGTCACTCCTAAACTAGCAAGTGAGACTATCTCAGGTTCTCCATTACACATAACCATAGAAAGCCGATTTGCAGACAAGTACCTTTGCACACCTGGCTCGGGAAAGAAAACCAATTTCCGAGCACAGTCTAGAATAACATAATGATAGGACAACCAATCCATCCCGAGGATGATCTCGAGAGACAAGAGCGGTAGACACACCAAATTGACCAGAAAATCCCTATTCTGGATTACTACCAAACAATGTAAACATGCAGTATTTACCACCAAATCCTTAGCAGGAGTCAAGACATTCAAATCAAACGGAAGCATAGAAACATTCAAACTCAAACGATTTGCACAAGCCAAAGATATGAATGAGTGGGTTGCCCCCGTGTCAATCAA
This sequence comes from Trifolium repens, assembly GCA_030408175.1. NCBI lineage: Eukaryota > Viridiplantae > Streptophyta > Magnoliopsida > Fabales > Fabaceae > Trifolium > Trifolium repens. The sequence continues at coordinate 28,820,683 of CP125845.1, read as the reverse complement.
AGCAGTTAAAGAATTACCTGCGATGTGACAGCTCTCATGGATGGCATTGCTAGCCTGCCCACTCAGTTCAGTGCCCATACAGTAAGCACGTGCCTTTGCCACAGGTCTGACACCCTGTGAGCCTTGTGCCACATCTGCCGACGGCCCGGTCTTCGGGGCTCTGCAATCTCTAGCAAAGTGTCCCGGCTTCTTGCAATTGTAGCAGGTGTTTTCCCCCTTCGGTTGCGTGCACTCATTAGCAAAATGCCCCGCTTCCCCACAGTTGTAGCAATTCCCCTTACTACCAACAGATTTTCCCCGGCTACCTTGATTCACCGATCGGCCCGGTCTCCTGTTATTCTGAGAGCGGTCGTAAGGCTTACTACCTTGTTTCCCACGGTTCTGACTCTGACTCGGACCACTCGAACGACTTGGTCCCCCAGCACTAGAATTCCCTTGGCGGCTCACCCGCTTATTCTTCATGTCTTCCACCTCTTGACATTTCTCCACTAACACTTGAAACTGTCGGATACCCAATGGCACAACCGCATCCTGCAGTTCGTACCTCAGCCCATCTTGGAAACGACGGCACATATAATCCTCATCTATCCCATCCCTAAAGAAGCGGAAGAAACGGGATAGAGATTCAAACTTCTTGGCATATGCTTCAACATTCATGCCCGCTTGCCTTAGCCTCAGAAACTCTTCCCCATACCTTTCCCTAGCAGTCTCGGGAAAGTACTTGGCCAAAAACCTCCGCTTGAAGTTCTCCCAACTTAACTCTTCATGAACATTCTCCATGATCAGTCGGGTGTTCCTCCATCAATACTCAGAACCCCCCAGTAACTGATAGGTAGCTATGACTACTTTCTCTCCTTCCGGACAACGAATTGCCCCGAAAATCCTCTCCACAGATTGGAGCCATAAATCAGCAGTTTCCGGACCTCCCTCCCCATTAAACTTTGGAGGAGTTTGGTGGTTGAAACTTGAAAGAAGTCTAGATCCAGCAGCAAGTATTTCCCTCTCGCGCTTTTCCAGATCTCTCTGCGCCTTAGCATGGCTCTGAGCAGTCACAGCCGCTGCCATTGTATGCATGGCATACGCCATCTGATTCACATCCACATGGTCCGCCATAGGTACTGTAGGTGCCCTTCTTGGAGGCATTCAATTTCTGCACAATACCAATTCTGATTAGATTCCTTATCCAAACCTTTCTGAGTCTCTACAGAATATCTCATTCAACGGTTACTAACTCAAAACCCGACACAGAACAACCACTAGAACTGACACTACTCTAGCTAAGTTCTAACCGACTCTGGACTAACGACTCAAGTATACACTTTCCCTTTGAAGATTTAAAGCCGTGCTCTGATACCAATTGTAACAACCCGTTTTTCATAAGCCAAAAAGGGGCATTATTTTTATTTTTTTTTTCTTTTTCAACTAACACTCAGAGTGCGCATAGAATATTTTTCAATGAGTCGGCATTCAAATATACAAAAGAGCTCATTACCATAAGGTGCTTCGACAAGCAAAGTGTATTCCTGAATAATTACAGTCCAAGTCTAAGTATTCAAATACTTACAACAAAACAAGTTAGAAAACCCTATGCTAACCCAAAAGCACGGTGCACAAAACACACCGGCGCATAGTCTAACTACTCTAAGCTTCAACACAAGCTCACTATGGCCTAGAGCTGCCAACACCATCCTCTCGACCTACATCGTCATCTGGGGTGGGATGAGCCCGCAAATGAAAGAAAGGGTCACCACAAAATACAAGTATGTATATATATAATCGGTGCGAATGATGTACACATAGCAAATTTCCACATACACAAGAGAAAGCTCTTAAACTCAAAAGTAGTTCCCACCAACGGGTATATATAAATAAATCACCAATCCTAATGCAGACTTCTACAATGGGTGTGACAACCAATCACTGGTTCGCCACATGCATGATTTTCCGGAAAATTAACCTCTCCTCGAAGAGTCGTGGGGTAGGCAAAGCCACACAGTCATATACGTACCCGCACTAAAAAGCCACACAAGGCAGGTGAAGTCACACAGACAACACCAGGCGAAGTCACACAGACATACACCAACTCAATATAAATCCAGAAGGATTTGGCGAAGCCACACAGTCAAACGCCCGGTACGTAGGCAAAGTCACACAGACATACACCTAGGCACGCAACTATGAAATGCATGGCATATATTCTCTTTGGCATATACAGGATAGTCACACAGACAAAATCCCCGCGTAGTCCTATCCGACGCACGCATTCATATATGCTCATGCAAACAATCACATAGCCTAAAGCCTATGTACAAACCATCACAACATACATACATTTTCCTAATCATATGTAAATTGCACATGTAATTATAACCACATTCTCATCAACGAGAATACATAAGTACAAACATGCCAAAGCACACAGCAAATGCATAACAGCAAAACCAAGCATGTCGTAACCGTTTTAAAAGACGGAAATAAAGTGGAGCCCTTACCTCGGCAAGCTTCCGTTTACTAAAACTCGTCCAAACAACACAATGCGCTTCCTAAAACAAGCAGCGTATTATCAATACATTGTTTTCCAACCAATAGTATTGAAACTAAACCAAAAACCCCAAAAACCTAAAGGTTCCTAAGGAAAAACCACTCTTTCGGATACCATACCAAAAACTACCGTATTGATCAACCCCCATGAGTTATATGTACTATTTTTAGAACCCAAAACAATAGGCAAAAGTCTTAAATAATTTGAAATGCAAAATGGCCGTTTTCTTGCGTTATAAGTTACGTACTTTCCGAGTACCCGAAAAACCCGTTTCCAATCCCAACCACCTCCAAAAATTAATAAAAAGGGATTAGAAAGATAAAAACCAAGTTAGGACATCAGAATCCAAAATTTTAGGTCCCAGGGGTCGCTAGAGGTCGCTGGGCGACCACCTGGCGATGGCAAGTCAGAACTTCCACGCCCAGGGCGAAGGCTGGCGACCAACTCGTCGTTGAGCGACCATCTGGTCGCTGAGCGACCACACCAGAACAGAACTGGTTTTCTTCATGACAGCAGCAGCAAAACTTGGTTTACTCAATTTTTTCCCAAAACAACTTTTCACGCAACACACTACATACGCATAGTATTGGTTCCCAACAACCGTTTTCACAATAAAGCATTACATTTCCGAAAGTATGTTGGTTGCTTCGAGTGCAAGTTATTTGGTTTTCATTCCCAAAATCAAAACCAAACCCAAGCACAAGTTTTATTACGGGCCTTAATCGACCTGTAACCATTTTCAAACATGTTTTCTTAGGCAAAAGCAACGCCACATAACACAAGAGTTTTAAACCATTTGGACCCCAAAAACACAACACAAAACACTTAGGAAATATTTTCATAAACACCAAAATATTTTTCATCGGATTTTCTAAAACAAAACCATACAACACAAATCCCTTTCGCCTAAAAGTTCGAAAACAACGTTTCTTTTCAAAACCTTACAACTTAACCACATGTTATTGATCAATACATAACCAACCTAAAACCCTAACTTTTCTCATGAGATTTTCACCAACTCATGGAAAATAGAAATAACAAAGCCTACACATGCTTACTAAACTCTCATGAACAACTTTCATGAAATAAAAGCTAGCAAAACAACATTTCTCACCAAACCCTCATATGAACATAAACCCAAAATCCTACAAACTCTACAAGTTTGAACACATACAAGATAGGAATAGAGGGGTTACCTTAAGAAAGAGATTCTCTACAACTTTCCACAAAGCTTCCAAGCTTGAAATGGACACAAATGGTGAAGAATGGAAAATTTGGTGAAGCTTAAGGTTAAGAAAGTGATGGCACGGTTGAGAAGAAGAAGAAAGAAGGTCTTGGGCAAATATTCTAAGTCCACAAACAACAAACCTCCTTACTATGCTATTGCTCTTGCTAACTCATGGCCATTAGATCAAAAGACAAAATGCCAAGACAAAACCCTAGCCATTGGATCAAACCAAACCAAACCCACTTGAGATAAAACTCAACACCTCTTAGAAACACTCTCACGTTCAGCTCTCGCGCGCCGCGACGAATGAAACTCACCCAAACAGAAAACCTACAGAAAGAACGTCTATTGTCTAACAATTCCAAAACTTATCGCCGAATCTTTTTCCGCGACTGTAATTTTCTTCCATACCTTAGAAAATTATTCTCAGGACATAACCTCACTCACGCAGATATATAAAATTCCCATCCGAAATCTCACTTAAAACAGACGCAGTAAAATTTTACAACGACGGGTAAATTCCTACTCGTTTTTCCAAAAACAAGAATAATCCAAATCTCATTATTCTGAATCCACATATAACTTCTTATCCAAGCAACAGGATCACAAGACAAAAGTCTGTACAATTATAGTGCACGAGCACAAAACAGACTCAATTACAGCAAAAACCTATAATACACGATGTTTCACCATATGAACACATCGAAAACCTACTAATCCTTAAACCAACTATGCGATGAAATCTGGGGTCTTACAGTAATTAAGTCGTGCGACTATATTTTTATAACAGTTTTTAATAATACATTTTGATAATTTATCACGAGAGTGAGGATTATTTAAGGTATAGGCCAACATTGACGAGAGTTGAGGTTTATATCAGATAGTAAAAACTGGACATTAATTCTAAAGTCCGCGAGAGCTATTTAGAATTAAAGAAAATGTTTTCTTAAGCAGTTTTTAATTTAACCAAAGATTATAATTTGTCACCAGAGTGAGAATTAATTAAAGTAAAAAATCAATAGAGCGAGAGCGTGATATTTCTACTAGATAGTAAAAACTGAACATTAAATCTAGTTTGCAAGGAGAGTTCGAATTAGAGTTAATTAAATTATATTGATTTTCAAAGAGTATTTTATTAGCGGATGTGAGAACGAGAGTTAAGCATCACTTTTATATTATATAATGCTAGTCAATATTTGCGAGAGCTGAGATTAGTGTTTTTAAATCAATATAATTTCGAAAACTAAAATCTTTTGTCAAGCACGATTTAAGTACTGAACCCTCCAAAGCAACTAAGATGACATTCTAGCAATACGTTTTCCTATTATTACAAAAATCAAAAATATTTTACAATTTAAAGTCTTCTTATTTAATCTTAAGCCTTGGATTTACAAAGTAACATTAGATAACGGTAGGTCGATTATTGGTCCATTGGGTTTGATAATCTTTTAAAACTATGCGACACGACTGTCTACTTGCAGTCACGTTGTCATCCGATTAAGTTTTTGGCGCCGTTGCCGGGGACCAATTTAGTCGATATCGTAACTCCAGTGTTACACTGTAGAGACTAAGGCAAATTTAATTTTTTCCCTAATTTGTTCGTCTGTTGCATGCCAAGTACTCGCTCTAGAGGCGAACGATTGGAGCAACCAGTTAGCGAACATGAGCATTTTCTAAGCTTAAGACGCAGGAATCTAGAAAACCAAATAGAGACTCTTCTTCCCAAAATAGTTAAAGAATCAGAGATGGCTGAAGGACCACAACACCGTCCACTAAGGTCCTACGCTATTCCTTTGCAAGAAGAACCGCATAATAGCATCGCTGCCCCCGCTATTGAAGCAAACAATTTCGAGCCTAAACTTTCATTGCTGACAGCAGTACAACAAAACCAATTCTCTGTAAACCCCACGGACGACCCTAATTTACATTTGTCTATATTTCTGCAATATGCGGATACAGTGAAAGCAAATTGTGTCAGTCCCGAAGCTATAAAACTTCGTCTATTCCCGTTCTCGTTAAGAGATAGAGCTAGAGCTTGGCTCCAGTCCCTACCATCCAACTCAGTCACCACATGGGATGAGTTGAAGAAAATCTTTTTAGCTAGATATTTCCCACCTAGCAAAAATGCTATGTTAAGAGCTCAGATTAATGGATTTAAACAAAAAGATACCGAGTCTCTTTTCGAAGCATGGGAAAGATACAAAGACATGATTAGGCTATGCCCACATCATGGACTCGAAGAATGGTTAATTATCCACAACTTTTACAATGGTCTCTTGTATAACACAAGAATGACAATAGGTGCTGCAGCTGGTGGCGCACTTATGGATAAAGCCTTCAATGAAGCATATCAGCTTATCGAAAGCATGGCTCAAAACCACTACCAATGGGGAAGCGAGAGAACACCTATAGAGAAATCTCAAACGAAAGGCAGTATGTATGAGATTAGCAACATATACCACGTCAATGCCAAATTAGATGCCCTAACCCAAAAGTTAGAAAGCTTAACCAAGACTCCCCCAGCCACTGTGGCTACAACAGTTTCGAACTGTGAGTTATGTGGAAACCCTGGACATGTCATTGTTGAATGTCAACTTCTAGCTGGAGTTTCCCAAGACCAAGCGAATTATGCTCAAGGAGACCCTTATTCGAACACTTTTAACCCAGGTTGGAAGAGTCATCTGTACCTTTCAAAACCTACACACTAGTGAGCAAATTAAGCATTTACAAAATCAAACCTACACACTAATGAGCAAATTAGGCAATTATTAAGCAAATTAGATGTCTTGGTCACACATAATAGAATGTTAGAAACACAAATTTCACAAGTGGCCCAACAACAAGCATCTACTGCTGCTCCTGCAGGCATTTTTCCTGGTCAACCTGAGCCAAATCCCAAAGGGCACGTTAATGCTGTTATATTACGAGGTGGGAAACAATGCGAAGGACCAGCTAATCCTAAGACCGATACCCTAGCCATGCACCAAAATTCTAGTAAAACGACCGAGAAGGGAAGTGAACAAATTAGAAAAGAGAAGGAAAGTGAACCGAATAGAGTGGAGAAGGAAGATAGTGGCGAAGAAATCGTAGAAAAGAAAAGACCATATGTACCTCCGCCACCTTATAAACCACCTATCCCGTTTCCTCAAAGACTTGCGAAACCCAAAAACGAGGGACAATTTAAGAAATTCGTAGAGCTTCTAAAACAATTAAATATCACAATACCTTTCACGGAAGCTATTAACCAAATGCCCTCGTACGCTAAATTTCTCAAAGAAATTTTAACCAATAAGAAAAAGATTGATGAAGAAATCGTTATGTTTACTGTCGAGTGTAGCGACATTCTTCAAAACAAAATGCCTTAGGATTTAGACCCATGAAATTTTTCCATACCTTGTGTTATTGGACCATGCGTTATAGATAAAGCCCTATGCGATTTAGGAGCTAGTATTAGCTTAATGCCCATGTCCATATGCGAAAAACTTAAGTTAGGAGATTTGAGACCAACTAGAATGTCCATCCAATTCGCTGACCGTTCCGTCAAATACGCCATAGGTATACTAGAAAACGTGCCAGTACACATAGGTTAATTCTTTATCCCTACTGATTTCATAGTCATGGACATTAAAGAGGATTCCAATACACCTATCATTTTAGGAAGGCCATTCTTAGTGTAGTACCCTAATTTTGTCCCGACTTTTTATACTTATATACTCTTATCATTTCTTGACACATATCTTTTATTTGCATATGTGTGTGTACAATTTATTTTAGTTTGATTCAAAATCAATTTTGTCGACTAAACAGTCAAAAAGTCTTTCTTCTCTTTGATTACATTTCCCATTTGTTTCCATTTATTTTCCATATCCTTTTATTAATTACCATCATTAGTCATTATTATTTCCATTATTATTATCATTACCATTATTCATATTATTACCATTATTAATATATTTCCTACTATATTTACTATTTTAATTATTATCATATTCATTACTATTAATTATCATTATTAATTTTTTTTTTTATTATTATTATTATTATTATTATATATAAAACAAACAAAAAAGGAAACAAACAAGCAGTAGCTTGCGTCCCCCCTTTCCCCCATTTTCTTTTTATTTACTATATTAATATTATTATTATTAAGTTAAACAAAAAATCAGAAAAAAGAAGGCTTGGACAAAAGCTGAACACGTCCTCCTCCCCCCTTTCTCAATTTCTTTTCCTTTTATTTTTAGGTTCAAACAGTAACAAAAACATTCCTTTATCCAGTTCACAGTATAATCCACCGGTCACAAGGAGCTACCAACACACTCTATAAATAGAACACGAATTTTTCCAAAAAGGAAGAGGAAAAAAAGAACAAAAAGACTCAGAAACCAAATACATCCCATACTGCATAATTCACAACTTCACACTCATTCTCAAACACCATATCAGAATCAAATTCACTAATTTCCTATTCCATTCAATCACTCACAAATCAAACATAGTAGAGCAAACAAAAAATAATAAAAACAAAAACAAAAAAAAGAAGAAGAAAAGAACAAAACAAAATCATAAAACAAAATCTTCAAGGGTTAGTATTTTTCGTGTGTTTTCCTTTTTCTCTCTATGCAATATATTTGATATTTGTTTGATTTTTGGAGTTTGGGACAAAAAGGGTGGTTAACAGAGGAAGATCAAAAAAAATTTGATAGAAAAATATTTTGTTTCGATTTCGGGTTTTTGTGTTTAGATTTGTGTTTAAAAGTGATAAAAAAGGGGGTTTTAAAAGTGATTTGGAATTTTAGAGTTTTTTTGGTTTTCCGGTGGTAGTGACCGGCGGGCGGCACGGTGGTGCCGCCACCGGAATCTGGGTTCGGTGGTGGTGTTCCGCTGGAAGGAAAGAAGTTCATCCCTTGTTCTTCATAAATGAAGAACACTCAAGAACATGAGTGTGAGAGAGAAGAGAGACCGAGAGAGAGAATGGGAGTGAAGAGAGAAAAATATTTTGAAAAATGAAGGAAAAAACTGGAAAAAAATGTAAAAAATAATAACAAATAAGTAAGGCGAGATAGGATCACCTTGCCGAATCCCACGAGTGGGCCTAAAGTAATCAACTCGAATACCATTCCATTTAACATTAGTTTTCACACTCGTCACCCCTTGCATGATGACATTAATCATCAAATTAGGAAGACCGACCTCACGCAACATATATTCAACAAAATCCCAGCGCATCATATCATAAGCTTTGGAGAGGTCAACTTTGATTGTAAAGTAACCAACGTTCCCCGTCATTTTATTCATACTGTGCGATAACTCCTGCGCTACCACTATATTTTCATGAATACTCCTACCAGGAACAAACCCCGTTTGAAATGGAGAGACAATGGAAGGGATACACTTCTGAAGTCTACTCACTATTACTTTACTAACAATCTTATAAATGGTATTGCACAAGGATATAGGCCTGAATTGGTTAACAAATTCCGGACGAGCAACTTTAGGAATGAGAAAAATATCTTTGGCATTTACTAAATTAATCACCTCAGGTTTATTCCACACCACCCGAACAAATTCAATTATACTCGACCCAACCACATTCCAACCTTGCTGATAAAAGCCCGCATGATAACCATCGGGAGGTGGAGCTTTCCACGGGCTCATACTAAACAAGGCTTTTTTCACTTCCTGATCTTCAATAGGCATACCCAGCATGTCAAACGTCTCTCTATCCAGTGTTGGAAAGGTCACATCGGTCTGCTTCCATTCCCACCTTTCATTTGATTTTGAGAAAAGATCATAATAAAAATTATTAACCATACTCTGGAGCTGGACTGGATCTTCAACCCATTCTCCAAACTCATTTCTTAACATAATAACATTATTATATCTTCTTCTATTAATGGTTTTCAGATGGTAGTACCGAGTATTGCGATCACCATCCATTAACCATTTTGCCCTTGATCGTTGGAACCACATGATTTCCTCCTTTTTAAGGATCTCAGCCAACTCACTTTGTAACTTTTTTTCAAGACCTCTCAGCCATCTCAAATTTCCACCAGTATACATACTTTTTTGGATGCCTCCAATTCTAGCCATCAACTCTTTTTTCCTTTCAATAACTGTATCAAAGGAAAGGAATTTCCACTCCTTGATGTTGTGTTGGAGGGCTTGCAAATTATCATGAACAGGTATATTTTTGTCCCAACAAGCAGCCAACATATCATTATATGACTTATCTAACTGCCATGCAGTCTCAAAACGAAAAGCACGAGCTCCCCCCACATGAAAATGTCTAAAGAGAGAGATCAAAATTGGATGGTGATCCGAGAAATCAAGCCGCGGAAGCATTTTGACAATCGCTTCAGGAAAGGAAATTCTCCAAGAATCATTAGATAAAGCTCTATATAGTCTTTCAAAAATCCGCGCCCCTGCGTATAATGGACCACGCCATGTAAATTTAGAGCCAGTAGCCCCCAAATCCATCAACTGACACCTATTGATTCTGTCAACAAACTTAGCACATTTACGGCTTGAAGCTGGTATTCCACCCTTCTTTTCATTAATACTAGCTATATCATTAAAGTCCCCAGCAAGCATCCAACCATCATTTATAGTTCTCGAAAACTGATGCAGCTCCTCCCATAAAATCTTACGATTCTCTTCGTTAGGACTAGCATGAACTGGTGTAAAAAACCACTCCTCACCATGTTTACACTTCACCTTAACATGCATATCTTGGAATTTTTTATATAAGGGTTCCACGTAGACACTATCTTTCTTCCAAACCAACACAATCCCCCCTACATATCCACTACCAGCCGAGGCTTCGAAACCATCAAAACCCATCAAGCAAAACGTATTTCGAAGCTTCTCTGGATCACACCTTGTCTCCATAATTACTAAAATATCTGGCTTATGAGAAACCACATACTGGTTACAATATCTATAGAAGGATGTGCTAGCAGCACCACGACAGTTCCACACTAACACTTTACATTGTGTATTCATTCTATCCATAAAACAAAAAGCAATTACCATCCCACAAAAAACAAAATTAATGTTTGGTTCCAGGTGGTGTCTCACCCACTATCTCCATGTCTGACTCATCGGATCCCAAAACACCTTGATCATGTGCATCCTCAAATTCGTCTCCATCTGGGTTCGTGTCATCAACACCATGTCCCTTAGCTTCATGAGACAGCGAGGGTGCCAAGCCTATATCTGGAGGTCTGGGAGCATTAGGCCATCCACCCTCTTCAAGACTCAATTGTCTTTGTCTCGTGTTGCTGCTTGAGATGCTCTGACATAATATCACCAAAATTCTTCTTTTGAGATAATTCAACAAAGTTCCCTGAACCTATTCTCGAGGTGGACCCCATCTTTCCTTTAAAATTTATTTTATCATGTGTTGCAAGTTTATGATCCCTGGTATGTTTTCCACTCATTCTTGTTGTTGTTCCACTTGACGGTGCACTCATGGTTATCCTTCCCTTGATAGCTATTAACTCATTATCATTAGAATTTTGCTTTTTGTTGGGCACATGTGTATCCTTAGGAACCGTAAGTGATTCACTCCCCTCTTGTACCTTATGGGCTATCAAATCTATTATGTCCTCCACAGGCTGGTCTTCACTTAAAGCATGGAATCAACTTCCCAGACCTTTGGAGCCTTGGTTATTATTACCAGAATTTTTTGCAAGGGCATTGTCCCCGTCATCCTGTTTCGGTTTCCTGGGTCTTCTAGTTTTCTTAACCACCGTCCATGGCCCTTCAGCTAGTGCAAGCTTTTCATTCATCATCGTATCTCCCTGATTGGGTTGATCCACTCTCTCCTTATGTTGTTCTTGTGATTTCAATGAACAACCTTCTTTGACATGTCCAAATTTACCACAAGTGATGCACAATTGGTGTAACCCTTCATACTCCACTCTATCATAACTTTCTTTGATGGTAAACATGGCCAAGAGGGGTTTTGGTAAATCAACTTCCACGCACAAACGTGCATACTTTCCACGCTCCTGCAGAAGTGTATTCTTGTCCACCTTAATCGTCTTCCCAATTCTGTTACCGATACCATTGAGTATTTTCTTGTCATAATACTCTATTGGTAAACCTGAAAACCTCACCCACATCTTTTCAATCTTATTTTTAGCCGGATTAAAATCCGGACTCCATTTTGAGACTGAAAGGTAGTGATCATATATCATCCATGGCCCTTCAGTAAGTGCTCTGTATTGATCTCCTTTGCTTGTAAAGTGCACCAAGAAGTAATCATGACTGAGATCAATAATACTAATCACGCCTTGACGAACCCATAGTTGTTTCAGTCTTGTTTCCAGCGCTTTATAACCAATCTTCCTTCCCATAAGCTTAACGATGAGACCTCTCTTCCATGGCTTACGAATCCTTCTTTCTTCCCTGCTTGAGAGAACAAATTTTGGACACGCATACGATGCAAATAATTCTTCTTCAATCATGATATCATCTCCCAAGTCCTTGTCATCATCCATATCGTAGTTTTCCTCATCAGAAGAGTCCGATAGCAATTCAATCTGTTGAAAACTACCACTGGCAGCAGACGTTCCCATCACTGTCGCCTTATATGACCATGTTTCCTTGTCGGATGGGTCGCCACCACCTCTCGCCGCATTCTCTTTGACCTTCTTGGAGCTCCACGATTTTAAATCCTCCTCCTCCTTCGATAACTCTTTTCTTTTAGTTTCTATCCCTAGCAACGAAACCATGTTTGACTGAGTGATGTGAGAACAGATTCAAGAAACGCTAAAGATTGCTTATACGTGCAAAGGGATTCTATCAACCTTTGTGACGTTCAAACTAGACCGAGACTAGTGTGAAGTAACAAGATTTGTCACAAGAAAGGGGGGGGGGGGTTTGAATTGTGACCTTTTAAAATTTTGCTGCAATACTAAGCCAAGAGTAAGTATTGAAAAGAAATCACACAGTTTGTTGTAAATAAATTTATTAAGATGTATAAGCAGAAATAAATATGATAAGTGTGATTAGTGTTTGCTTAAACTAAAGAGTAGAGAAGAAGAAAACAAACACAAGAAGTTATCCTGGTTCACCCCTTAATTGAATGGGCTACTTCCAGTCCCCACTTTGAGTGAGATTATCCACTATAATCTAGACCAAGATTACAACAAATTCATCCCTTAACCTTAACCAAGGCTAAGTAGCAAAATCAGTTAACACCAACTGATTTTTCAACTCAATCAATTTTCAACCAATTGACTTGAGTTAGATCTCTCAAAAGATATGAAATGGTTTTGGATCTTACAAGCTTATCAACCTAAACTAGTTGTATATGCTTAACAAAATTACACTCAAGATACTCAAATAAATTCAGATCCTAGATACTAGAAAGCTTAGGAGTATGAGTGATAAAGGAAGAGCTTATAATTGATTTTGCAAAGATGAATGCTTTTTATATCCAGTTGAGTTTCTTGCTCTTCAAAGTGACCTTGGCTTGCTATTTATAGAGAAGGAGTTCTGCAGAGAGCCTTGAAGATCAAGTCTTAGATGATTCAAATAATTATAGCCGTTTGCCAAGTCATAACCCAATGCTGTAACGGATTTCTCAATTCTGCGAAAGTTGGGAGACCATTCTCCAGATGTTCTCTGACATGATGAACTGTAGCTTGTCATATAATATTCTTTTTGGCCAGTTGTTTCTGATAAAATATCCGTTGTGAAGATGCTTCATCAGAGTCAAAATGATTAACACAATTGGTTTGTGGAATTTCCTTAGTACATGATATTTGAGAGTCTGGGAGACCATAAGGAGAACATGCACCAGCTTTTCTTAAGGATAATACCAACGTGTATAAAGGACTTGGGCAAGATGTGATCCAGCTGTAATCAGATAGGAGAGGAGTAGAGAAGCTTCTGTTCATTGTCCTTCAAAGGACATGTGAATAGTATTACTTTAGGACACTTGTAATGTTTTCAAATGAACCCTACAACCTAGCTTTGAACTTGACCGGTTTCCAAAGTCCTTTTGCAAGCTGTAGATTTTTGTTGTCTCATTTCTATTGGTCTAGATTAATTTCTTAATGATGTCGTGGGAGAACATGGAGCCTTTGGTATGATATGAGAACTTATTATTCCTTAAAAGCTCTTCAAAGAGTAAGCACTTATTCCAAAAAGATTTCTTGCCTTAAATGACTTATTTGAACTGTTGTGATACTGTAAATATGCTTCAATACAAAGTTCAATTTTGTCTTGTAACAGGTTGACTTATGAGAAGTCAAAAACTTTAGTAACGACGTGCTGGGAGACCATCCTGTTTATGGTTTTCTGTTGGTCTCCAGAGAACAATTCTTTTTGAAAAATAAGGAATATTTCTTTGCTACTTAATCTGTTCTTAAAAACACTTGAGCACACTTGTTAGATGATAAGATGATCAGAACTTAATTGAAATATAATTAATGGAGTTTGTAATCTTTAAAATATCAAAATAGGATTTTGTCTCAACAATCTCCCCCTTTTTGATGATGACAAACCCTTTAATTAGATTTTAATTTTTTTTTTGTGTTCTGATCAGAAATGTAATTGTGATTATACTAGTGATTTTGTCAAAAAGCTCCCCCTCAATTTGTTCATTCTATATGATTTATGCATATGAGAAATTGAGATATCATAATCATAAATAAAATACTAGATTAAAACACAGAATCCATAATCATCATTTAGATAAGTTCAAAACATAAAAGGAGAAGTACTGAAGTATCTAAAATACTTCTCATCATATCTTAATCATCTAAAAGACAACAGAGTTCTTAAATTCAAAAAGGATTAAAAAAAAAAGATTAACTGCATAAGCAAAAGAGCATTCCAATTCCATTAAAATCTTTAGATTATCTTTCTCCCCCGTTTGTTATCAGCAAAAAGGAATGGAAGCTTGCATAGATAGATCAGTGTGGCATAGTGGGTGAGGAATCATCAGAACTGGAGTGATCATATTTGGGTATCTCAGGAACAGGTGGTGCAGGATTTTCTGTATGAGGACTAATGCGCATAGCTGGGCAAAATTCAGTCACAAGCCATGTCCTCAGAAGTTGGAACTCAAGCATAATGTAGGATAGCATGTCCTTGTGAATTTCCATTGTTTGAAAAAGCTTGACCATATCCTTTCTGGTTCATGCTACATCTCTCTCCATTTTTGTTTTCTTTGGAGGAGGAATGTCAAAGTGTGGTGGTGGTGGTGGTAAGAAAAGTGCAGGAGCAGTTTGAATTTCAACAGGGTGACTAGCATCAGAAGGAACATTTGTGCAAAAAGAACTGAATGAAGCAAAGTTTGATGGAAAAGTGGGTAAGGTAGTACCAGCATCATTGTAGATGGGTAAGGGCATTTTAGGAAACATAGGGGCAGGATTTTTTATTAGACTTCTTAAAAGTTCAGCACTATGAAATGATTCAAGAGGTCTTTGAGGTGAGGACATTAAGGGTGAAAACAGAGAAGTGTTGACAGGGTTATCAGCAGTTGAAAAACCATCCATTAAAACTGAAGTGAATCTATTCAGATTTGATCCTAAGTTATCTTCAAAAGCAGAGTCAAATTCTAGAGATACTCCTAAATCCCTAGAGTCGAAAAAATCATCTTCAACCATAACTTGTTTACCTTTATCTGAGGAAGTAGAAATGGGGAGAACGTTCTCCACATGGTCTTCCTGAGTGGTAATGACTGTTGCCAACATCTCTAGATTTTCTGCAGTTTCAAAAAGATCTCTTTTTCTTTTGAGTCCTTGATCTTTATCTGGGATGTCAGAGAGTATCTTAATTCTTCCAAGATTGCTTGAAGAAAACTCTGTTTTGCTATTTTGGCCTTCTTCTCCCTTAAGACTGACTTTGAATTTTCTGAAAGCCCTTGTCAAGTACATTCCATAGGGAAGAGTGATTTTTCTGGTACCATTTTCAATGGTGGATATCATATGTTGAAGCAGAATGTATGGAAGACTGATTTTGATTTGGTTTGACATATGATACATAATCATTAGATCATTATCAGTGACTTTGTTTTTGCTACCTTTTCTGGGAAAGAGGGAGTGAAGACATATGTTGTGGATGAGTTTGAATTCTGATTTGAGTTTAGAAGATGGAGGATCATCTAAAATGGTGTTAGGTTGATAGACTAGGGACATGAATTCAGTTTTGTCTATACCTGCACTAGAGTACCAATCAGATCCATAGAGCTTTGCTCCTTCTGTTGGAAGGTTCAGAAGTTCTCCCAGAATTTTCTCAGTGATCCTAACTCTGTTTCCTTTGAGATCTGAGGTAATGAGATCTTTGTCAGAGTGAACTACAGCATTAAAATAGAAGGCTTGAATTAGGTCAGGATAGTAGGTTTCCTTGATCTTGAAGACATTGGTCCAACCAAGTGGTTCAGTGAATTTCTTCAGGTTGATGCATGTAGCACTTAGCTTGTCCATGTCATAAATTCTTCCTGGAAGAATACTTTTGGACTTGTTAAACCTTTTGAAGTTTTCTACACTTCTTTCATGAATGAGAGGGAAAGAAGTTTTTGTCTTTTGAGGGCTAGAGTCTTTAACCAAGGCTTCTTCTTCTTCAGAGGAGTTGGTGGATTTTGAGGGTTTTTTCCTAGCATACATGGCTAATTTAGGAGTGTGTTTGGGAGAAGGGTTTTGAGTAGGACATGGTTCATCTTCACTATCTGAGATGGAGTAGACTGTAGTGTCAACTACTGGTTTAGAACCAGAAGCAATTCTATTTGACCTTCTGATGTTAGAAGGGTCAATTGATTTGGATTTTTTGGTTCGGTTTTTCTTGGATGAATTGGATGGTTTCTTTGATGGTTCAGAAGTAGTTTATTTCGGTAAAGTTTGTTTTTCAGCAACAATGGTGGGAATGTTAATTGGAATTGATCCTATCAACATTTGGCTAGTTTGAACAGGTTGAGGGTTAGAAGCATGGATTAGGTTAGTCACCATTTCAGTGATACTGGTGGTTGGAGTGGATTGAACTTCAAAGTTTTTGTCAGAAGCTTCGGATGAGTTTTGGTTACCTGAGTTATTTGGAGTTGTAGCAGAAGGTGGTGTTAGGAAATATTGAGAGGTTGAAGATGAAGAGGATGCGCTGCGATCGTGTACATTCTTCCTTGCTGCTTCCTTAGTTCTTGCCATTTTGAATTTTTTTGAGTTTGTGAACAGTGAGGGTTTGGAGATGAACAGTTAGAGTTCAGAGAGAAAGAGTGGAAACAGAGTGAGAGAGAATGCGAAGGAGTGGTGAAGAGTGATGGGTTTGATGGAATGGATAGAGATTGTATAGAGAAGAGGAATAGAGACTTAAGATAGGTTAGGTAATAGGGAGTACTTGATTACTATTTATGATTTGTACTTAGGGAAACTATAAAGAAAGAATTAATTTGGACAAGTGGAGAATTTGGTTTGTTCCGTAAAAACCAAATGGAATATCAAAGGTTTTCTTTCATTTTCTCCTAATTAAGAGTATATAAAAGATCGTAAAAATATTTTTTAATTTTTTTTTTTAAAAAAAGGAATGAAAGAGAACGTTCTTCTGATATTCTCCTGAACAGGGGATTTTGCTCAACAATGATTAATATGGATTTTTAATAATTTTTAAATTTTCTTTAATAAAGATGAATCTATCTTCAACTAGAGTCTTGGTAAAAATATCAGCTAATTGATTTTCAGTATCCACAAAAATTAGCTCAATATCCTTTTTGCCAACATGATCTCTAATGAAATGATGCTTAATTTCCATATGCTTTGATCTAGAATGTTGAATGGGATTTTTTGATAAATTAATGGCACTAGTATTATCACAAAGAATTTTAATATTTGTGTACCTTAATGAAAAATCTTCAAGTTGATTTTTGATCCATATTACTTGAGAGCAACAATTTGCAGCTGATACATATTCTGCTTCAGTTGTTGATAGTGCTTTGGTATTTTGCTTTCTGCAACACCAGCTTACAAGAGCTTCACCAAGAAATTGACATGCTCCACTTGTGTTTTTTCTTTCAAGTTTATCGCCAGCATAGTCAGCATCACAATAGGCCTTAAGATCAAAATGTGATCCCTTCTTGTACCAGAGACCAACATCAGGAGTACCTACTAGGTACCTAAAAATTCTCTTGACTGCTGTGAGGTGTGATTCTCTTGGGGAAGTTTGAAATCTTGCACAAAGACCAACAGAGAAAACAATATCTGGTCTACTAGCAGTTAAATAGAGAAGTGATCCAATCATTCCTCTATATTCCTTTTCAGACACATGTTTTCCATTTTCATCTTTGTCTAAATTTGTTGATGGATGCATTGGAGTAGTCATGATTTTTGCTTCACTCATTTTGTATTTTTTGAGTAGATCTTTGATGTATTTTTCTTGACAGATAAAAATGCCATCATCTTGTTGCTTGATTTGCAAGCCAAGGAAAAATCTGAGTTCTCCCATCATGCTCATCTCAAATTCACTTTGCATAAGATTTGAAAATTCTTCACACATTTTTTCATTAGTAGCACCAAATATAATATCATCAACATAAACTTGTACAATTAACAGATCTTGTTTGTTAGTTTTTCTAAAAAGAGTGGTGTCAATTTTTCCTGTAGAAAAACCATTATCTAATAGAAAGGTGCTTAGTCTTTCATACCATGCTCTTGGAGCTTGTTTAAGTCCATACAGAGCTTTGGTCAATTTGAAAACATGATTAGGTTTATGTTCATCTTTGAAACCAGGAGGTTGATGTACATAAACTTATTCATTTAAAAATCCATTTAAGAATGCACTTTTCACATCCATTTGAAAAAGTTTGAAACATTTATGAGATGCATATGCTAGTAATATTCTGATAGCTTCTAACCTTGCAACAGGTGCAAATGTTTCATCATAGTCTATACCTTCTTGTTGATTGTAACCTTGGGCAAGTCTTGCCTTGTTTCTGATTACCTTACCATTTTCATCAAGCTTATTTCTGAAAACCCATCTAGTACCAATGATTGAATGATTTGGAGGAGTAGGTACCAGGTTCCAAACTTCATTTCTTTCAAATTGCATTAATTCTTCCTTCATGGCTTCAATCCATGATTTATCAACAATTGCTTCATCAATTGTCTTAGGTTCAATTTGAGAGATCATGGCCAGATTGTTTTCATTTACTTGGAAAGATCTTCTTGTTCTTACTCTATCACCAGTATCTCCTACTATCTGTTCTTGTGGATGATTTACCACTACCTTCCAAGTCTTAGGTATTTCATTTGGAGAGGCTTCTATAGGTGTATCCTTTGTCTGAATTTGATCTTCTTCTTCATCATTCTCAATTTGAATAGATTGATCTTCAAATTCATCAAACTTAACATGCATACTTTCTTCAAGAGTTTTAGTGGTTAAATTAAACACTCTATAAGCTTTAGAAGTTAGAGAGTAACCTAGGAATAATCCTTTATCTGATTTAGCATCAAACTTTCCTAAATTATCTTTGATATTCAAAATATAACAGTAGCATCCAAAGATGTGAAAGTATGAAATGTTTGGTTTTCTATCTTTCCAAAGTTCATAAGGAGTTTTGTTTAAAACTTTTCTTATTGAAACTCTATTTAAAATGTAACATGCAGTGTTGATGGCTTCTGCCCAAAAATATTTTTCAACATTTGATTCATCAATCATGGTTCTAGCCATTTCCTGTAATGTTCTATTTTTCCTTTCAACAACTCCATTTTGTTGAGGAGTTCTTGGACATGAAAAATTATGAGAGATCCCATTATCATTTAAGAATGATTCAAAGTGAGAGTTTTCAAATTCTCCACCATGATCACTTCTTATAGAAATGATATTGGATTCTTTTTCATTTTGAACCTTTTTACAGAAGTTTTTAAAGTATTCAAGGGATTCATCCTTGTGTTTTAGAAACAAAACCCATGTAAACCTTGAGTAATCATCTACAATAACAAAACCATAATTTTTACCTCCTAGACTAGTAGTTTTGACCGGTCCAAATAAATCTATGTGAAGTAGTTCAAGAGGTTTCTTGGTTGATATGAAGTCTTTTGGTTTAAAGCTACTTTTGACTTGTTTTCCTTTTGTACAACTTTCACACAATTTGTCTTTGTCAAAACTAATCTTAGGTAATCCTCTTACTAGATCAAGTTGAGAAATTTTAGCTAATGTTCTCATACTTACATGTCCTGCTCTTTTGTGCCAAATCCATTTATCTTTTTCAATAGTTACAAAACATGATTCAGCAGGTAATTCATCTAAGTATAGAACATATACATTTTTCATTCTTGATCCTTTAAAAAGAATTTTTCCAGAATATATTTGTTTGATTTCACAAGTATCAGTTTTGAATATAACTTCAAGACCATTGTCACATAATTGACTGATGCTTATTAAGTTATGTTCAAGACCTTCAACATAGTGAACATTTTCAATTTTAGCTGAGTTGATCTTACCAATCATTCCTTTGCCTTTGATACTGGCTTTTTCATTATTTCCAAAGGTAACTGTTCCACCTTCTTTTCTTTCAAAAGATAGGAAGCTTTGTCTGTCTGCAGTCATATGCCTTGAGCATCCACTGTCCAAGTACCAAGGCTTTCTGTAAGACCCAAGATTTTACTGTGCGGTTTTCCTAAGGAACTTTAGCGTCGCCTAAGTTTAAGGTTTTTAGTAGAACGGTTTTGTGTGTATCGTCGTAAAAATGAGATTTTTGCTGAAACGGAGCCTGTTTTGTGCTGGTGCGCTGGAAAGGCACAGACTTTTGTCTTGTAGTCCTCTTTTAAGTATGAGGAGATTTCCGTGAAGCCAGAAATCCGAGTTTTGGGTTATTCTTGTTTTTGGAAAAACGAGTAGGAATTTACCCGTCGTTGTAAAATTTTACTGCGTCTGTTTTAAGTGAGGTTTCGGATGGGAGTTTTATATATCTGCGTGAGTTAGGATATGTTCTGAGATTAATTTTCCGAGGTGTGGAAGAAAATTACAGTCGCGGAAAAAGATTCGGCGATAAGTTTTGGAAATGTTTAACGTTAGACGTTCTTTCCGTAGGTTTCCTGTTTTTGTGTTTTACGTTCGTCGCGACGCGCGAGAGCTGAATACGTGACTTGTTATGGAAGATTTGATAAAATCTTGTGATTAATCATAAAGCAATTTGATCCAATGGCTAGGGTTTAAGTTTGGACTTTTGACTTTGATCCAAGGGTGGATAGGTGACAAAGGACTTTTAAATAGTAAGGAGGTTTGCTTGCTTTGTGGACTTAAGAAAAATCACAAAACTTCCTCACTCTCTTCTCTCTTGGCCGTGACCTTCTTTTCCACCTTTCCATCTTGAGAAAATTTTCATTCCTTAACCAAAGCACTTGATCAGAAGCTTGTTGGAAAGCTTGGAGTTGTGAGATTCTTCTTCTAAGGTAACTAGAACCTCTTCCCTTCTCTTTGCTAGCCAAACTCTTGGAGTTTGATGGATTATTAGTTGATGTTCATGAGATGGAATATTTTAGGAATGGTTCATAATTATTTTTGTTTCATAGAAGTTGTTCATGAGCTTTAGAGAAGCATGTGTAGGCTTTGTTATTTTTGTTTTCCATGAGTGGTGAGAATCTCATGAGAAAAGTTAGGGTTTTGAAAGTTTAGTATATTGATCAATTACATGAGCTTATGTTGTTTGATTTTGGAAAACGAAGTTGTTTTTGAGCCTTTGGGCAAAAGGGAAATGTGTTGTATGGTTTTGTTTTAGAAAATCCGATGAAAAATATTTTGGTGTTTATGAAAATATTTCCTAAGTGTTTTGTGTGGTGTTTTTGTAGTCCAAGTGGTTTAAAACTCTTGTGTTATGTGGCGTTGCTTTTTGCTTTGAAAACATGTTTGAAAATGGTTACAGGTCGGTTAAGGCCCGTAATAAAACTTGTGCTTGGGTTTGGTTTTGATTTTGGAAATGAAAACCAAATAACTTACACTCGAAGCAACCAACATGCTTTCAGAAATGTATTACTTGCTTATGAAAATGGTTAGTTTTTGTGCCTTGAAAAAGTGTTGGGAACTAATAGAATCAAACTAGGCTTGGTTGGGAAATTTATGTGTGAGTTGCTGTTTTTTTTTGCTGTCATACTGGTGTAACTCGCCAGGCGAGAGTTCACTCGCCAGGGCGAGCGTCACAGGCCATGAACTCGCCAGGGCGAGCTCCACAGCGAGCGAGACCTGTCTTTCCTGACTTCACTCGCCACCAACTCGCTAGGGCGAGCCCTGAGAGTTAAAATTTTGGCTTCTGATTTCTAAACCTTGTTGTTAGCTTTCTAATCCCTTTTTATTAATTTATGGAAGTGGTTGGGATTGGAAACAGGTTTTTCGGGTACTCGGAAAGTATGTAACTTGTAACGCAAGAAAACGGCCATTTTGCATTTCAAATTATTTAAGACTTTTGCCTATTGTTTTGGGTCCTAAAAATAGTACAAATAACTCATGGGTGTTGATCAATATGGTGGAATTTGGTATGGTATCCGAAAGAGTGGATTTACCTTAGAAAGCATTAGGTTTTTGGGGTTTTGGTGTAGTTTCAATACTATTGGTTAGAGAACAATGTATTGATTGTGTACTTTGCTTGTTTTAGGAAGCGAGTAAGAGTTGTGTGATCGTTTGATTGTTTGAGTGCTTGCTGAGGTAAGGGCTCCACTTTATTTCCGTCTTTTAAAACAGTTACGACAAGCTTGGTTTTGCTGTTTATGCATTTGCTGTGTGCTTTGGCATGTTTGTACTTATGTATTCTCGTTGATGAGAACGTGGTTATAAATACGTGTGCAATTTACATATGATTGGATATGTATGTATGTTGTTGGGATGGTTTACATATGCTAGGGAGGTATGTATTTGTTGCATTAGTATACATGGGAAATCGTATGCTCATGCATTGTTAGTGCGTAGTGGCGGGAGTGGACTACGAGGTGTGGTTGCGGGAGTGGACCCACCTGATTCTTATAGGGTTTTATTGAGTTCAATACATGGTTGCGGGAGTGGACCATGGGGTGTGATTGCGGGAGTGGATCCACCTTAATCCTTTGTGATTTTGTTGAGTTCGATACATGGTTGCGGGAGTGGACCATGGGGTGTGATTGCGGGAGTGGATCCACCTTAACCTTGTGATTTCGTTGGTGTTTTAGTAGGGGTTGGACCTACAGTTCCGGAACTCATGCATTGTGGTAGCTAGGGTTAGTACCACGCATTGTAGAAGTCTGCATTAGGCTTGGTGTGCACTATATATGTAAGCCCGTTGGTGGGAATTGCTTTTGTGTTAAAGAGCTTTCTCTTGTGTATGTGGAATTATTGTTATGTGTACAATCTTTCGCACCGGTTATGAATATATATATCTTGTATTTTGTGGTGACCATTTCTTTCATTTGCGGGCTCATCCCACCCCAGATGATGATGTAGGTCGAGAGGATGGTGTTGGCAGCTCTAGGCCATAGTGAGCTCGTGTGGAAGCTTAGAGTAGTTAGACTATGCGCCGGTGTGTTTTGTGCACCATGCTTTTTGGTTAGCATAGGATTCCTAACTTGTTTTGATACTTAGACTTGGATTGTAATTATTCAAGAATACACTTTGCTTGTCGAAGCACCTTATGGTAATGAGTTCTTTTGTATATTTGAATGCCGGCTCATTTAAAACCTTTTATGCGTAACTCTGATGTGTACAAAAAAAAAATAATGCCTTTTCTGGCCTTTGAAAAACGGGCTGTTACACTTTCTTTTGACTGTTAGAAGACATTCCTGCATTTGAGGTTAGTAAGGCTTTTGGTACCCATGCTGATTTGGGTCCTTGAAAGTTAGTTTTTGTGTTAAGAGTTGGTTTTGAAAAATTCTATCTTTTAGTTTTAAAAACTGATTTTTGAGGATTATGTTTTTCAGTCTTTCTTTGGAGATTGTTCAGAGAATGATCTCTCTTTTCTTGCAAGATTTTTTTATGACAGAAGAATCTTTTGTGTCCTTGTGTATGACAATAAGAACAAAATAATTTTTTTATTTTCTTTTCTTTTTTAGGTCCAAAGAAGTCTTTGTATAAATTTTGTTTAGAGCCTAGTCCAGCTTTGTTAAGACATCTTATTTGAGATCCCATAATTTTTTCCAATGTTTTAGTAGATGTTACAAATTTTGACAGATCTTTTTCTAAAGCAGAAACATTTAGTTTTAAATCAATGTTTTCTTTTTGAAGGTTAACATCAACTTTTGATTTAGGTGTTTCTTCATGATTGATTTTCAAATTCATTTTAGTTTCTTTTAAGATTTGAATTTCCTTTTTAAAAGAGTCTCTTTCTCTGGTTATTCTCTCAATTTCATTTGAGTTCACTATTTTTCTGATTAGTAATTTGACAGTCATATAAAAGATTTTCAAATAGATGTTCAGTTTTAATGCATGATGAGCAAGGTTCAAGTGTTACCTCTTCACTGTCTGATTTTGTCATTAGACATATGTTGGCTTCTTCTTCTTCTTCTATTTCTGCTAGATCATCTAGATCATCCCATGTAGCCATCATTGACTTTTTCTTAAAGAAAGGTTTGCTTTGCTTCAGCCTTGGACAGTCAGTTTTGAAATGACCAAGTTGATTGCAGCCATAGCATCTTATCTGACTTATGTCAGTTTCTGGTTTGGATGTGTTTCTTCTAGGTGGGAATGATTTTTGATTTGATTTCTTCTCTGCATGAGCTTTTGAATTCTTCTTGACAGAAAGGCTAGTTCTTCTTCATTATCATCTTGAAGAACATCATCACCTTCTACTTCTTCATTTTTTGGTTGTTCTTCTGTTTGAGATTCTAGTGCAATCATCTTTTTCTTTTGAGGTTTTTCTTCTTGAAGAATTGCTTCATGAGCTTTTAATGAGCCAATGAGATCTTCAAGTTTCATCTCAGATAAGACTTTGGACTCAGTGATTGCAGTTACTATATGTCTCCAATGTTTTGGCAGACATCTCAGCAATTTTCTAATTCTTTCATGTATGGAATAGCTTTTTCCAAGGGAGTTTAGCTCATTTATAATTACTGTGAATCTCCCATACATTTGATCTACAGTCTCATCTTCCTGCATTTCAAATAATTCAAATTTTCATACCCCAATGTCAATTCTGGTTTCTTTTATACGACTGGTTCCTTCATGATGAGTTTGAAGTGTGTTCCACATTTCTTGTGCAGTTTTGCATTCCATGATCCTGTCATATTCTTCCCTGCACAAAGCACACTTAATAAATAATTTAGCTTTAGTGTTTAGAAGTACCCTATCAGCTTCAGTTGTGGTCCATTCAACTTGAGGCTTTGCAGTATTGGTGTCTTTAGTCAGTGGTGTGTATTCTCCAATTTCTATTACAGACCACATGTTGTTATCTTGTGATCTTAGAAATAGTTCCATTTTGTCTTTCCAATAGTAGTAGTCATCTCCTTCAAATAGAGGTGGTCTGTTTGAGGAACCTCCTTCTGAAATGAATTTTGCAGCTTTTGCCATTACTTCCTTCCTGAATCTTTTTCTCTAGCACTTGTTAAATGCTTAGGTTTAGAGGCAGTGCTCTGATGCCAATTGAAGTAACAAGATTTGTCACAAGAAAGGGGGGGTTTGAATTGTGACCTTTTAAAATTTTGCTGCAATACTAAGCCAAGAGTAAGTATTGAAAAGAAATCACACAGTTTGTTGTAAATAAATTTATTAAGATGTATAAGCAGAAATAAATGTGATAAGTGTGATTAGTGTTTGCTTAAAGTAAAGAGTAGAGAAGAAGAAAACAAACACAAGAAGTTATCCTGGTTCACCCCTTAATTGAATGGGCTACTTCCAGTCCCCACTTTGAGTGAGATTATCCACTATAATCTAGACCAAGATTACAACAAATTCTTCCCTTAACCTTAACCAAGGCTAAGTAGCAAAATCAGTTAACACCAACTGATTTTTCAACTCAATCAATTTTCAACCAATTGACTTGAGTTAGATCTCTCAAAAGATATGAAATGGTTTTGGATCTTACAAGCTTATATCAACCTAAACTAGTTGTATATGCTTAACAAAATTACACTCAAGATACTCAAATAAATTCAGATCCTAGATACTAGAAAGCTTAGGAGTATGAGTGATAAAGGAAGAGCTTATAATTGATTTTGCAAAGATGAATGCTTTTTATATCCAGTTGAGTTTCTTGCTCTTCAAAGTGACCTTGGCTTGCTATTTATAGAGAAGGAATTCTGCAGAGAGCCTTGAAGATCAAGTCTTAGATGATTCAAATAATTATAGCCGTTTGCCATGTCATAACCCAATGCTGTAACGGATTTCTCAATTCTGCGAAAGTTGGGAGACCATTCTCCAGATGTTCTCTGACATGATGAACTGTAGCTTGTCATATAATATTCTTTTTGGCCAGTTGTTTCTGATAAAATATCCGTTGTGAAGATGCTTCATCAGAGTCAAAATGATTAACACAGTTGGTTTATGGAATTTCCTTAGTACATGATATTTGAGAGTCTGGGAGACCATAAGGAGAACATGCTCCAGCTTTTCTTAAGGATAATACCAACGTGTATAAAGGACTTGGGCAAGATGTGATCCAGCTGTAATCAGATAGGAGAGGAGTAGAGAAGCTTCTGTTCATTGTCCTTCAAAGGACATGTGAATAGTATTACTTTAGGACACTTGTAATGTTTTCAAATGAACCCTACAACCTAGCTTTGTACTTGACCGGTTTCCAAAGTCCTTTTGCAAGCTGTAGATTTTCGTTGTCTCATTTCTATTGGTCTAGATTAATTTCTTAATGATGTCGTGGGAGAACATGGAGCCTTTGGTATGATATGAGAACTTATTATTCCTTAAAAGCTCTTCAAAGGGTAAGCACTTATTCCAAAAAGATTTCTTGCCTTAAATGACTTATTTGAACTGTTGTGATACTGTAAATATGCTTCAATACAAAGTTCAATTTTGTCTTGTAACAGGTTGACTTATGAGAAGTCAAAAACTTTAGTAACGACGTGCTGGGAGACCATCCTGTTTATGGTTTTCTGTTGGTCTCCAGAGAACAATTCTTTTTGAAAAATAAGGAATATTTCTTTGCTACTTAATCTGTTCTTAAAAACACTTGAGCACACTTGTTAGATGATAAGATGATCATAACTTAATTGAAATATAATTAATGGAGTTTGTAATCTTTAAAACATCAAAATAAGATTTTGTCTCAACATAGTGAACATCAACGCGGTTGAATCCTTTACAATAAAAGAGTGGATTCTCTCAAGTGGGAAAAAAAATTGAGGGAATAATGTTGGACAATTGACTATTGGATTACAAAGATAAAACAATATTTAATTCTAAAAAAAATGGAGAAAAAGTGATTGATGGTTGAGATGTAAAAATTGAGGAAAAAATGAGAAAAAAAATTGAGAGGATTCATTCTCCCTTTACACTATCGCAAACAAGCCCTAGGAGAAGAGTTCGTCGCTCTTGCCTCACTTACTTCAATACAGCACACCTCATGTGGCTTAATCATCATTTTCGTCTTTGTAAGTTCGCAATTTTTTTGTTTTAGTCCCTGTATCTTTTTTTGTTGCAAATTAGTCCTTGTATGTTCAAATCTTTTGATTTTAGTCCCTTAAAACTAAAATCCGCAGGAAAATGCGAATTTTCCTACAGATTTTCCTACGGATTTTTGCTTTAGGGATTAAAATCAAACAGATTTGCACATGCAGGGACTAATTTGCAACAAAAAAAGTTACAGGGACTAAAACTAAAAATTTATGAATTTACAGGGACAAAAATGATGTTTAAACCTATTTTGTTTAGTGTACATATAACCAAAAATTGATTTTTTTTGTCAAGTTTCCTTGTATTTGGTAAAAATGGCTGCAGTGTAATGAAAGATTTGTAAAGCAAAGCAACCAATCCCACAGCAACACATTCTCTCATTCGAATACACTCAGATACCCTTTCCTTCTTTTTCTCTCTCAATTTTCGAATCAATCAATTAATTACACAACTCGTGGGACAAACATATTCGCCCTCAATTTTGGTCAAAAAAACAAAAAACATATTCGTCACTCACACACACATTCCTATAGAACTGTAGTAGTAGTATTTTTTAATCAAAAAAATAAAAAATTCATCAATTAATTTTCTCTTCTGCAATCTAACACACACTCCTAAGTCCTAACCCTTCAAATCTTCCTCACACATTCTCTTCATTTTTTTTTGCAGCGACAGAAAAATCGAAATGGCTCTATCACGTTTAGCTTCATCTTCAACCGTCGGATCCAATCTGATCAAACCCATCTCCGCCGCCTTATCTCTTCACCGTCCGATCTTCTCCGACACAACCACCACTCTCACAATCGAAACCTCCCTCCCTTTCACCGCCCACAACTGTTCCCCGCCGTCCACCTCCGTCACAACAACCCCCTCCGAACTCCTCTCCTTCTTCCGCACCATGGCCTTAATGCGTCGAATGGAAATCGCCGCCGATTCACTCTACAAATCAAAACTCATCCGCGGTTTCTGCCACCTCTACGACGGCCAAGAAGCGGTCGCAGTCGGTATGGAAGCATCAACAACTAAAAAAGACTGTATAATTACTGCTTACCGTGATCACTGTACTTTTCTCGGTCGCGGCGGAACCCTACTTGAAGTTTATTCTGAACTTATGGGAAGAATTGATGGGTGTTCTAAAGGGAAAGGTGGTTCAATGCATTTTTATAAGAAAGATTCTGGTTTTTATGGTGGTCATGGAATTGTTGGTGCTCAAGTTCCACTTGGTTGTGGTTTGGCTTTTGGTCAGAAATATTTGAAAGATGAAAGTGTTACTTTTGCTTTGTATGGTGATGGTGCTGCTA
This sequence comes from Trifolium repens, assembly GCA_030408175.1. Taxonomy (NCBI): domain Eukaryota; kingdom Viridiplantae; phylum Streptophyta; class Magnoliopsida; order Fabales; family Fabaceae; genus Trifolium; species Trifolium repens. Next base: position 28,792,092 of record CP125845.1, on the reverse strand, counting down.
ATCAGGGCCAACTTTTTGAAGCTCTTAATATTGCTGCTCTTTGGGATCTTCCTGCTATTTTGGTTTGTGAAAATAATCATTGTGAGTTTTTTCTTTTCTTCAATTTTTTTTTTTGTTTTGTTTGGTGAAGTTTGGTGATTTTTAAATTGGATTTTTTTTGTTGCTGATTTTGTTTTGGGTTTGTGATTTTAGATGGAATGGGGACTGCTGAATGGAGAGCTGCTAAGAGTCCTGCTTATTATAAGAGAGGAGATTATGTTCCCGGGTTGAAGGTGAGTCTTAAGATTTTCTGTTTTGGTGGTGATTTTGGTTGATTTTTTGGTGTGTGTGAGTGCACGTCTCCTTATAAGAACGCTGATATATACATTTGACACGATCACGATACTGTTACTGACAATGGCTCGTAGACACTGGTAACAATTTGAGAAAATAGATAACTCTATGTGTCGGTGTCAGACACTTGCATGACTTAGACACCAGACAGGCCTTTATTATGAAGTGTCGATGCTACATAGTTTTAGGATTTTCTGTTTTGGTGGTGATTTTTTGGGGTGTGTGTGTGCGCGCGCCCTTATAAAATGGTGATATAGACATGTGACACGATACTGGTACGGACAATAGCTCGTAGACACCGGTAATAATTTGAGAAAATAGATAACTATAGTGTCGGTGTCAGACACTAACATGACTCAGACACCATACATGCCTTTAATATGAAGTGTCGATGGTACATAGTGTGTGTCATCTTAGTGGAAGTGAATAATTAGGTTTTTTGAAATGGTGGATTTGTTTGGTTGAGGAAAGCAACTTAATCCAGTGTTTTTAATCTGATGATAGTTTATTTTAAATTTTTGGTTGGAAGGGAACAATGGGTGGTTTTGTATTAGTGTTGTTAACTAATAAGGGAATTAAGTAAACATACCATTATGGAAATGACATTTGAACTTGTGAATGGACTATGAAAGGCGATTTATTTGGTGGTGTGTTCCTATTATGATTGTTTTCTCTGATGCAAGGGCTTACTCTATTTAACATGCTTCTTAAATCTTAATTATATAATGAGTTTTGGTGTGCATTTGGTATATAATCAAGAGCTTTGTTAAGACCTGGTGTTGCCAAATTTAATCAGCTTGATTTACTTTTGCCTTGGATACGAGTTCTTTGCCAAGTAAAAAACTATACAACTACATTATTATTAAGTTGCTCTCTCTCTGTTCCTCTTTTTATTTCAATAAGATTCGAGGCCTGGTTTTTTAGACAAATCTCAGACCACATATAGAAGTATCATGAATTGGATTTTGATTTTTGAGTGCTGGCCGTTTTTCTTGTTCTTCTATTGAATATGGAAGTTTATGACTATATGTGGACTCTCCTATCATACTATTGTCATGCTCTGTTGTCTAAATATATACAACTATATTTTCTTATATTTGGTCTATTTTTTTATGCATACAAGTTCTTTTCTACAATTATTTAGGTGTGTCTTTAATGAATAAGGTTTTACACTTACTTGTATGCATATCTGTATGCACAGGTATATACATATGTTTTTCAAACAATTTTCTTTAAAAAAAATCATAACACTTTAATACTTTTCAGGTAGATGGCATGGATGTTCTTGCTGTGAAACAAGCTGTTAAATTTGCAAAGGAGCATGCTTTGCAGAATGGGCCCCTTGTGAGTAATTGTTTTTTCTGTTATGAATACTTGAATTTGTTACTTCAAATTAATTATTAGCATGTTATAAGGTGACCATTAATCTACTAATACTTCACAATTGTCATTTTAGTGTTGATTAAATCATCAAAGTTTATTCTCTCAGATTTTAATTGATTTATCTTAATATTTATTTATTCTGTCCAGATTCTTGAAATGGACACTTACAGATACCATGGTCACTCTATGTCTGATCCTGGAAGCACATACCGAACACGTGATGAAATTTCTGGTGTGAGACAGGTTTGTCATGTTATTCAGCATGTAAACGGTGTATCAGTTTTAAATTTTGAGGATTTCTTTTTGAATATTTTTTCCTTGGCTAAAATGATTGTAGGAGCGTGATCCAATTGAGAGAGTAAGAAAGCTGTTGCTGTCTCATGACATTGCTACTGAAAAGGAGCTAAAGGTGATTGCGTTGAATTGGAATTCATTCTTGATCCTTTACTTTTGAAATGTGATCATTCCAGAATTGGTTACATGTCATACTATGACTCGTATCAGTGATAACTGACCAAATCTAATCATGCATTTTTTTCCTGAAAATACTCCATGAATAGAACATACTTCCTCTTAGATATTCCCAAATATCAACTGCTAATTGCAGTCGAGTATCAATAGTTTGTTATTAATGTTGTTGGAAGAACAGGGGTGGAATATAAATAGGAGTAAGTGTAGAAGGGAGTGGTGATTCAGATTTATTAGTTTGGAAAAACAGAGAAGTGGCTCAGTTGCAAGAGGAAAACCCTTGGAGAATTATTTCTCCTTATTTATCTTCAATTTCATAGAATCAATAAAAATCATCTTCTCAATCTCATTCACCCAATTTTTTAAATGCTACGAACTAATTGATCCGACACGCTGTACATCTTGTTTGTAAAGAAATGGAGAATGCGGTTGTGTTCTTGAAGGATTCGTAAGGAATGGATTACAGATTCTTTTGTGGGAGTCCAACATTCTAAGCTGAAGTATATGCTGCATTGAATGGTGTAGATTGAGCAATTTGTCCTTGATGATGAAGATGCAAATAAAAAACCAACCTTTGTTGGAAGCATGAGGTTTCATACGACCACGTAGGTGGATGAGAAGAGAGCAGTATTTGTTAGTGTGACAGCGAAGTGTCACAATATTTGGAGCTAGAAATTGGAAGTAAGGATGAAGGTTCAATGATCAAGAAGTCAAGAACCAAACCATTGAATATTAAGGGTTCCTTAGTGCCCAAAACATTAAGGTCACAGTTGTAGCACTCGATTAGTTGACTGCATAGATACATCTATTAATCTAACGTCCCAACACACACTCATCTGTGAAGGAGGTGTACGATGTTGTATTGAGTATCAACCTTATGATTCAAAAACATTAACAAGCCCATCGTTGCATTGCATATTTGCAATGAACCCAACAGACCTTAATGAATCCAACTCTGATTAGTTGAAACATGACACCATCAATTTGACTTGTGATACTGTGATTGTGTTTCTTTAATTTATTTTCCATTTCTGTGAGGAGCTCTGCTCAAGCCACTGTTAGCATTTCCCTTGCTTTGTCCATAGCTATTTCTACAATGGGGAATGATGAAATGGACCATTTTGTAAAAGTGAATAAAGAATCATGATTTTATTTTTAAATTTTTTTACTCTAAAATTTTTCTTCCCATGAGATTTTCGTAATATTCAAACAAACTTTGAATAGTTCCTACCTATTTCCTAGCTTATTATGAAAATGTCTTAGATACTAACATATATGTATGCATGCATGTATAAACATTTGAATTTCATGTGATGGTAAAGTTTTTGGTTTCTTTTTCTTCTTTTAGGACACTGAAAAAGAAGTCAGAAAAGAAGTTGATGAAGCTATTGCTAAAGCAAAGGTAAAGAACATGTCTATGCTGTTTATTCTATTAGCACCTACTTCTGTACTATATAGCTTATATTTTATTTTTTAAAATTTCCAGGAGAGTCCAGCGCCAGAACCATCTGATCTATTTACCAATGTATATGTTAAAGGATACGGCGTTGAGGTATTGATTTCATCCCTATTCACATTATCCATTGTAGGAATTTAAGTGTAAGAACAATAAATGATGCATGGCAGATTTGGCAATCTTTTGCTTTAAAATGGAGGAAAACATTGTTTTCAATATCTTAGGTTATATGGGCTTTAGAAATGTATAGGAGAATGAATATAGTTGAATAGTTTGATTCAGTGTTATGATACAACTCAAATATTGAAGTGGAGGAATTGACAAATTCATTGGTTTTAAGAAGTGTTACAGTCCGCCACTATAGCTGTATTTCACAATATTTTGCACTATACAATAATGCTATAGCTGCTATTTAACAACGGTCTTAAGATTACTCGGTAGTTGTATACCTTTTACTCTACTCTTACATTCGGTGCATCCATCTTATGAATTCTGCAGGCATTTGGCGCTGATAGGAAAGAAGTAAGAGCTACTTTGCCATAAATAGGAATTTACTACAAGACTGATCAAAATAATGAAGAATAAAAGATTTTTCCGCAGAACAAATCCGAGCCTATTGGTTGAGTTTTCCCCAAAGTATATAGGAAATTTACCCTTGAATAGCAATGGGGTGAAAATGATTACTTTTTGCCGTGTAATTTTTTTAGAGGAGAATATTGGGGCATTGAGCAAAGCATTACTGTGTTTAATGCATCTTGGGTGTTCTGCAAATTTGAGGAATTCATTGTGTACAATTCACCTTAACCTTACTTTATTACTAGGTGGCATGTTTTTGCCATTAGTTTTGTTGCTATTCACCATGTGCTTTATTGAAAACTATTTTTTGGGTACCATCCAAGAATTCAAGCTTGTTTTCAAACATTTTCACGATTTTAGTGTCTGCAATTTGCGGATCGAATTCTTTGATATAGAGGCTCTTTGTTGTTTGGTTTGATGAAAATTTTATTGTCTGAACAGTTTTTTCTCCACGTTGCCAATTTCTGAGTTGAATCGGTCCATGTAAGACTTTGCTCTGGTTTCAATTGGATCATCCATCAGTGGACGGTAGAGTTGGTCCCTAGTATAAAAACAAATATATCATTGTTCTGGGACATGTATAATGATGATTGGTTGTGTTTTTTTTTGTTGTCTTAAGAGAATCAGAATACCCTTACCTACTACCCCACTCAATTTTCACATGTACGAAACTATATACAGGCCTAGCCCAAGGTGGAGGCCATTAAAGCCCTACAAATTACTTATTTATTATATTATTGATTGATAGGTCTACTGTTGTATAAAAATATCTAGATCTTAAGTATTTTGGATTACTCTTAAAATGTCTCTTGTGCCATCAATTTTCTCCTTAGTGAACTAAGAATTGTACCATTGTCAGAGTGAATGCAAATATACAAAAAGCAAAATGTATACACTATTTGTGTATTCATGTTGAAATTGTCCATTATTTAGGTCACATTTATTTATTTATTTATTAATGCTGTATTTTTGTTTAGGAAAATGCTGGTTGGTACGAGATACTCAACTCAAGAAATGTGAGAATGATGTGGTAGGCAGTTGAGAAATAAGCAAAGTTGTAAATTAAAACTTTAACAACCACACCCACCATAATTTCCTTAAAAATAGGAATTAATTAATTTAACCCACTAATTACAATAGTACAGATCAGCATTTCTTATATTTCTTGTTTTCATCCTTCGTACCATTTAGCATTACTCTTTTGTTTATAATATGAGTCTTTAAAACTTATAAATTCTATAAAATTTAGTACGACCTTAAGAAAAGTTAGGTTTCAAAGTAAATGTTGGCTCTAGACCTGATGTTACGTGGGTTGGCCCCTTTGCAGAAGTACAACGTATAAAGTTACTGAAAAAATTATGACATGCAGACACAAGGCTTTACCACAAGAGCAATGTTATATAACATCCCATTTTATTTATTAGTCGTTTTAAGTTTAATTAATTATGTTTTAGTGAGGTAGAATATTTTATTAGTTAATAATGTATGATAATTAGTTTTACCGCGAAATATTAGTTAACGAGCGAGTGTACAGTGTTAATGGGCCTTAAGCCCATTGGGCCTAAGACCAATAGTGTGGGGGCCATTTAATGGCTTGGTTAGTAAGAGAAAATCATTTTCTCTTGTTCTTGGAGAAGTAGAGAGAAGGAAGAGAAGAGAGAAGGCTAGGGCAAGAGAGAAAGAGAAGAGATTTCAAGAGGAAGGACTAAAGTTTTCAACTGATCCATGGTAAGAGAGTAGATTCTTAATCATGAGTGATCCGAGAAAGGGGAGAATGTCGATTTCTCCGTACCCAAACTTTCTCCACTCATTTTCATTTTTGGGTGGGAGATTTTCTTAAAGGAAGTTGATTTTGTTGTTCCTAATATGTTTAATGAACCTATACTATGATGTGTATACGAATTTAAAGGGAAAAATGAGAATTTGTAGATGTTTGAATTAAGTTTTCTTGAGTTTTATGAGTTTTTGAGTAAATGTGTAAATTCTTACTTTATGGTATGAAAATGTGTAGATCTGTGAATCTAATGGTGTTTTTATGTGTATAAACATATGTGTTAACTTAAAGGAAGCTCTTTTATGATTTATAACATGAAAAATGGGATTTTTAAGTGATTTTGGGACTTAACCCGAGACCTGGGTTCTTGAATTTCGCTACAAGGCCCGTCGGGCGAGTTTCAGCGAAAAGTTCGCCACACTTCGCCCGAAATGGCATTTCTCGCTGACTCTGTTTCGCCAGACTTCGCCGGGCGAGTTTTAGCGAAAAGTTCGCCAGACTTCGCCGGGCAAATTTCACTGGACTTATTTTATTTTCTTTAAGTTCTGTATGTGATTGGAGTATGATAACATGTTTCATTGGTATTCTTATGCAATGATTAATTGTTGGTGTCGATGTTTAATTGGAGTATTGAATATGTGTATCTAGATTGCAAATTATCTTGATGATGGAGTAAGTGGATTGTGTTCTACTTAATTTATGGAGATGTCTAATACCTAGTGTATTGACTATGTGTGAGTATTCATGAGCATACATGCATTCATGAATTGTATATGGAGTTAGAATTATATATTCTAAAAATGGAGAATTATCGGGTTATATGTAACTGATAATGGAGAATATTAGAGGTAACATACTATAATAAAGACGAATGGTACCACATGCATTAGTTATGCCTAGGGTGACATGACATTGGTTGTGACATTAGATGCATTAAGACAATGTGCATTTATGTGTTAAGTGATTAATTGTGCCTGTGTGGTGAATCTTAAATACTTGTATATGTGTGGAGATTACGTTGATGAGTTAGAGTTCAATTATGTTTATAATTTGATTGAAGTAGTAAGTGTACCTTATACTTATGATTTTGTGGATTACATGATCTAACTCTCTTATTTTGTGTTAATTGCTGAACTTTGGGGTTCAGAGTTCCAGGTTGACGGATCCGCTCAGTGATAGGAGATCGTGCTTAGAGTAGCATACTTTTTGGTGAGGAGTTTAGCGGTGCTACTCCCAGATTAGATTAGCTTTTGATGAGTTGTATAGGGTTATGCTCTGATATTGTAACACCGAGTCGGGATCGTTTGTTTTGTATTTGAATCCTAATATTTACCTTGCTAATCATGTAATTGTGATATCAACATGTGTTGGAAACTTGGTTAATGTTTGATGTCATTTCCAATCATTTTAATGTTAATGTTATAAGTTGGTCGATTCAGAAAATGTTTGTGTTGAGTCTTTGGTATTGGCTGCATTTTTGGTAAAATAAACCTTGTAGCAGGATGTGCGATATGATGCCTCAAGCATTGTATCATCTCACGAGGAGTGTTCATGACATGTTCTATTTATGGAATGTTGGTTTCTCTCTCATGGATCTTGTATGGCGCATTTAATCAGAGTAATCATGAGGATCATCATTTAATGTTTCAGATCCTGGTCAAGAATGTTTTTAGTAGAGAATCTCCTTGAAGAATATTTTAGTAAAGAATCTCTTTTAATTAATGTGCATTAATGGCTTGAGTCAAACAAATCAAGGCCAGATCATATCAGAATCAAGGAGTGTTTTATCTGAAGTATTTAAGCAAGAAGCTAAACATAATTCTAGCAGTTGTTCACGCCGTCTTGTGTTTGAGTCTAGAATTCTAGGTTTTGCGTGTGTGTTTCTTTGTGAGCCTTTCTTGTGTCACATTGATGCAAGCTTAAGACTGTTTTTATTGAGTTGTACTGTGTGTGATCCTCTCCTAAGCTTTGAAGTACGGAGTAAGGACTTTTAATGGTTGCAACACTCTAAACCTTTAGGTACGAGTGTGTAGTTTTAGGAGTGTGTCTCCAAATCATATTTGTATTTGTGTTATTGAAATCCTTGCTATCTGTAAGGTTGTTAGGGAGTGAGATGGGATCTCTGATCTAGGAGTCCCTAGGTTGAAGAGTCATTGGTAGTGTCTAGGTTGTAAGTTGCAAACGGGGCGTTTGCTGATAACTTAGAACTAGGGCTATTATAGTGATATTCCTTCCTGGATTGGTATCCCCCAGACGTAGGTTCGCTGAACTGGGTTAACAAATACTCTGTCTTCTTTATTTGTTTTCTTTTATTTGCTTTGCATTATTACGTGCTAGATCTGTCACAGTGCTTAGAGCATCGTGTCGCACATTGTGCATAGCGTGCCAGGAATTTCAATTGGCATCAGAGCAAGCACCCTGCCTATTTCTAGGGTGAGATTCAGGACCTAAAATCTCTGGCAGCATGGAAAAGGACGGAGGATACATGAATAGACCACCTTTGCTCAATGGATCCAACAACTATGACCATTGGAAATCTTAAATGACTGCATTTCTGAGATCTATTGATAGCAAAGTTTGGAAAGCCGTGTTAACTGGATGGGATCATCCCACTTATGCTAGCAAGAAAGGTACCTCAACGGGGGTGCAGAAACCTGAAGTAGAATGGACTCCAGAAGAGGAAACTGCAGCCCACTATAACCACAAGGCTATCTATGCTTTGTTTAATGGAGTAGACACTAGTGTTTTCAAACTCATAAAAAATTGTGTGTCAGCCAACGAAGCGTGGGAAATATTGAAAACATGCTATGAAGGAACTACCAAAGTGAAACAGTCAAAGATTCAACATCTCACATCCAAGTTCGAAGCCCTGAGAATGAAAGATGATGAGAGCATTCAGGACTTTCACTTGAGTCTCCTAGACATTGCAAACTCTTTTGAAGCCTTGGGAGAAAAAATGTCTGATGAGAAATTGTCAAGGAAACTTCTTAGATCTCTCCCTAAAAGGTTTGACATGAAGGTAACGGCAATTGAGGAAGCGCATGACATCTCCACCATGAAGATGGATGAGCTGGTTGGATCTCTCCAAACTTTTGAAATTTTCTTGAATGAACGTGGTGACAAAAAGAACAAGAGCATTGCTTTTGTTTCTAACACTGATGATGGAAATGATCAAAGCGAGGATGAAGAGGAAGATAGCATAGCAGATGCCATTGCCATGCTTGGCAGACAATTCAACAAAGTGCTGAAAAGAGTTGATCGTAGGAATCGACAGAATGGGCAGAGCATCAGATTCGACATCAACAAGCAACAGAATAGTTTGAAGAAAACTAAACCTGAAGAAAAGAGCAGTCAAAGCAAGGGTGTTCAGTGTCATGAGTGTGAAGGTTATGGACACATAAGGTCAGAATGTGGAACTTATCAGAAAAGACAAAAGAAAGGGCTAACCGTTTCTTGGTCAGATGAAGACACTGATGAAGAAGGTGAATCAGCAAGACATGTGACTGCCTTTACTGGAACATGTGTCACGGATTGGGATTCTGATGAAGATGGGGATGTATCTTATGAGGAACTTGCTAGCACTTACAATGAATTACTCACTAGATATGAAGAGATGTTTAGGATTCTTGAGAAGCAAAAGAAGACTATCAACAAACATCAAGCTGAAGTAAACACACAGGTTGAAAAGGCAACACAAGCAGAAGAAAAAGTCATCCAAGTTAATGTTCAAATGGATGATCTAAGGAAATGTGTAAGCCAGCTGAACTCAGGAATAAATCTTCTCGAAGAAATTCTTGATAATGTACCAAGTGGAAAGTTAAAATCTGTTGGGTACAACTACTCAAGTCTCAATCAGTATCAACAGAATGCTGAAACCAAGTTTACATCCAGTGAAGATGTATTTGACCCCTGTACTGGAAGGATGATGTTGAAGCATCATACTCAACATTCTAAGGCTTACCCTGTTCCAAAATTTGCGCTTGATCCAACACCTCGTGTTCACCAAAGACCCAAGAATCAGAGGAGACACCGTAGGTGGGTATGTCATCATTGTGGGAAACGAGGACACATTAGACCGTTTTGCTACAGGCTGTATGGATATCCTGACCAGAAACCTGAACCAAATGTGGTGCAAGAAGATAATGTTACTAAGAAGGAGTGGAGGCCTAAAGAAGAAAATGTTGGGTTAATTGCTCACACATCTCTCAGAGCTTCCTCTAGGGAAGATTGATATTTTGATAGTGGATGCTCTAGACACATGACTGGTGAAGAGAAGTATCTAATAAATATGAGATCCTACAAGTCTAGTTTTGTAACTTTTGGAGACGGTGCAAAAGGAGAAATAGTAGAAATTGGGGATCTGATCAACCATGGATTGCCCAACCTGGAGAATGTGCTCTTAGTCAAAGGCCCCACAGCAAATCTGATTAGCATCAGCCAGCTGTGTGATCAAGGCATGAAAGTTAACTTCACCAAATCTGAATGTTTAGTCAACAATGAAGAAGGACAACTAATGCTGAGAGGCACTAGATCTAAAGACAACTGCTATTTGTGGATGCCTCAGGAAGAATCCTTCACATCTACTTGCCTTGTTACTACAGAGGATGAAGTTGTGGATGCCTCAAGAAGAATCCTTCACATCTACTTGCCTTGTTACTACAGAGGATGAAGTTCAACTATGGCACCAGAAATTAGGACATCTCAATCTGAAAGGAATGAAGAAAGCTATTTCAGCTGAAGCCATCAGAGGCCTTCCCAGACTCAAGATCATTGAAGGTAAGGTGTCTGGAGAATGTCAAATTAGAAAGCAAATCAGAATGTCGCATCCAATGTTGGAGCATCAGACAACCTCCAAGGTTCTTGAATTACTACACATGGATCTCATGGGACCCATGCAGGTTGAAAGCTTGGGAGGAAAGAGGTATGCTCTTGTGGTTGTAGATGATTATTCTAGATATACATGGGTGAATTTCATTAGAGAAAAATCAGATGCTTTTGATGTTTTCAAGGAATTGTGTATTCAAATTCAAAGAGAAAAAGGAAGCAATGTTGTAAGAATAAGAAGTGATCATGGTAGAGAGTTCGAGAATTCCAAATTCAATGAGTTCTGTTCAACTGAAGGAATTAAGCATGAATATTCTTCTCCAATAACCCCTCAGCAAAATGGTGTTGTAGAGAGGAAGAATAGAACTATCCAAGAATCAGCTAGAGTCATGCTTCATGCCAAAAACATTCCTTATCACTTTTGGGCTGAAGCCATGAACACTACATGCTATATACACAACAGAGTCACCCTGAGAAAAGGTACAACCTCTACTCTATATGAACTATGGAAAGATAGAAAGCCAACTGTCAAACACTTTCATATCTTTGGAAGTAAGTGCTACATTCTAGCTGATAGAGAGCCAAGAAGGAAGCTTGATCCTAAAAGTGATGAGGGAATCTTCCTTGGGTACTCTACAAACAGTAGAGCTTACATGGTCTATAACTCAAAGACTCAAGTTGTGATGGAATCTGTAAATGTTGTTGTAAAGGACTCTCCTTTGAAAGAAAATGAAGGCATAGATCAAGGTACTCCAGTTAGTGACAATGTTGAACAAGATGTTGAAGCATCAGAACAACCCAGAAACGCAAAATCTGATGAAGAGACTCTTGAAGAGGAAGGTGAGGCAAGTGCAGGACCTCAAGCCCAAAGTAAAGGTCCCTCTGTACGTGTTCAGAAAATCATCCCAAAGACCTGATTATAGGGAATCCCGAACAAGGAATAACCACAAGAAGGACAAATGATGTGATTGCAAACTCTTGTTTTGTGTCTCTGTTTGAGCCAAAGAATGTCAAAGAAGCTTTAGCTGATGAAGCCTGGATAGAGGCTATGCAAGAAGAACTGAACTAATTCGAGAGAAGTGAAGTGTGGGACTTAGTTCCAAGGCCAGAAAATGTGAATGTGATTGGAACTAAATGGGTGTATAAAAACAAGTCAGATGAGAATGGTACCATTACTAGAAATAAAGCAAGGCTTGTGGCACAAGGATATACCCAGATTGAAGGGCTTGACTTTGAAGAAACTTTTGCACCTGTGGCCAGACTAGAATCTATCAGATTGCTTCTAGGAGTGGCTTGCATTCTCAAGTTCAAACTATATCAAATGGACGTGAAGAGTGCCTTTCTCAATGGATACCTACAGGAAGAGGTATATGTTGAGCAACCTAAAGGGTTCGTGGACCCAGAACATCCTAACTATGTCTACAAATTGAAGAAAGCCTTGTATGGTCTAAAACAGGCACCTAGGGCATGGTATGAAAGGTTGACTCAATTCTTGGAAGAGCAAGGATACATGAAGGGAGGATCAGACAAAACCATGTTTGTAAAAGAAGAAACAGGAAAATTTATAATAGTCCAAATCTATGTTGATGACATTGTGTTTGGTGGAATGTCGAACACGATGGTCCAGCATTTTGTCAAGCAAATGCAGTCAGAGTTTGAAATGAGCCTTGTTGGGGAATTGACTTATTTTCTTGGACTTCAGATTAAACAAATGGAGGACACTATCTTTATATCACAAAGCAAGTATGCCAGAAACATAGTAAAAAAATTTGGAATGGACAATGCTACACACAAGAGAACACCAGCACCTACTCACTTGAAACTTACCAAGGATGAAAAGGGAATAAGTGTTGATCAAAGTCTCTATAGAAGCATGATTGGTAGCATGTTGTACTTGACTGCAAGTAGACCTCACATCACTTATGTTGTTGGAGTGTGTGCTAGATATCAGGCAGACCCTAAGGTAAGTCATTTGACTCAAGTTAAGAGAATCTTGAAGTATGTGAATGGAACCAGTGATTATGGGATAATGTATTCCCATTGTGAAGACTCTACCCTATATGGGTATTGTGATGCTGATTGGGCTGGAAGTGCAAATGATAGAAAAAGCACTTCAGGAGGATGTTTCTTTTTAGGCACTAATTTGATATCTTGGTTCAGTAAAAAGCAAAATTGTGTAGCACTATCTACTGCTGAGGCAGAGTACATAGCAGCTGAGAGTAGTTGCTCACAACTTGTGTGGATGGAACAAATGCTGAAGGAATACGATGTTGAACAGGATGCTCTAATATTGTACTGTGACAACATGAGCGCCATAAATATCTCTAAAAATCCAGTTCAGCATAGCAAGACCAAACATATTGATATCCGTCATCACTTCATAAGAGATCTTGTTGAGAACAAAATTGTGACTCTGGAGCATGTGGGTACAAAGGAACAAATTGCAAATATTTTCACTAAGGCACTTGATGCTATACAATTTGAGAAGCTAAGGGGCAAGTTAGGAATTTGCCTCTATGAAGAGTTATAGCAGTTACCGTTAATAGTGGTGTGGCGTGCATCAGTTATTTTCATCTCTCCTACTAAAATGTTGCACGTTGATCAAGGCAATCATGGACTTTACTTCCCTATAAACACGCCACTACACATGGTTGGTTATTTTTATTTCAAATCCTCTCCAAATATTTTCTTCCAAAATATACTCACTCAACATAATTTCCCCTACTTATTCAACTTCTCCACTTCTTTCTCGAATCACTTCACCAAACCTAATACTCTCTACTTCTCCAAATCGTATTCTCTGAACCTCATCATCACTAAAATGTCTCAATCACCCAAGCAAACCTCACCTTCAACAACCAACTCTCCTCAACCACAACCCTCCGACGTCATTACCGACGTCGTTCCCATCTCCGTCGTTCCTCTCACCATCATTCATCCCTCATTTGCTTCAGCACTCAAATCCACGACCTCTGAACCTTCATCAAAAACCCCTTCCACCTCCACTAAATCTAAACCACAGAAGAAAACCAAAGCCAAAAACACCCGTGCTACCAAAACCTCATCAAAACCAAAATCTCAGAAACCCGAATCACGATACTCCTCTAATTTCAACATGCAACAACTCTATCTTGATGATCAGGGCACTGCGAGCACAAACGTTGCATCTGATGTCGCAACATCTGGTTCTAATGTTGAAATCGCAACTGCTGAGGGAATTTCTCCAAAATCCCTAAATTTTGAAAAAGGGGAAATTGCTGTAGAATCTGAAAAGGTGAATAATGTTGTTCCTGAGTCTCCAGGTAATAATGGCAATGATGAAGATCATGAAGAGTTGAAAGAGGCTGAAGACACTCTGAAATCATTGGCTAAGGCTGATCCTAAGGCCAATGTCGTGCCGGATGTTCCAACATCCTTGGCACAATCTCCTCCCATGTCTGCTGTTGGTGAGGATATTGAAGATGATGTTGATCATGTGGTTGAAGATTCTCCTATGCAACAAGAGAAAGATGGTTCTGATAATGTACACACTGACAATGTGACTACGGTCTGGCAAGTGTATCAGTCTGTCGTCGAGTAATAATTCACACTCTAGGTGTCTAGAATGAGTTCGTATCCACAGGGATCGTGCCATAGCTTTACTAGCGTTATTTAAGTTTGTGATAATTTGCATTCGCTTTGGTTTTTGAAAAGGTTTTTATAAAAATAGTGTAATGCTTTGCAGAAATATAAATGCAGAATGTATAAATAATATATTCAAGAAATATAGAGGCTAGGTATGGTGGTTGGACTCCCTCCCTTCTTCATATTTGGCATGACCGGTGTATAACATAGTTACTTAGATTATGTTCGGCGGTGAATTATCCTTGTTGTAGTAATACCTTACTATTACACTATGTCTATTAAAGTTTCCCTACATTAACAACTATGGTACCTACGAGAGCCTAACCTCGATGTGTCACATACCTTAATTACTAAGTGAGTTGTTTATAAACATGCATTATAACCTTCACCAATTAACCTCTAGGTCCTAGTATCGGGCTGTTCATCTTCTAAGTGCTCAGATCACACCTAGTGCATGATTCCTCCTCTAACCGCTCAATTCACGACTAGTTCAGGATGTTACCGTCTCTATACACTTAGCATTATTTACTATGAGTTCCGGACTAATACCAAGTTAGAACCTGATATCAATTCTATGGGCGCTCCCGCTTATCCGGCCAGATTACGAGAATACGTTATTAAAGTGCACAAAAGTAAATAACCAACATAATTACTAAATATCATTTATTATAACTTAGACTCAATCACAGACTCCAAATATTCATTGGGGAGTTCATCTTCTCCACCACAACCTAAGGCATAAATTATAAAGACTACATATTTAAATTACAAGAAATTATAACCTAAATACAAAAGCCTAAAGAAATCATACCTTGCTGAGTTAGTTTTCCCGTAAGGGGAGAAAACTATGCCCAATAGAGCTCCTCTGAACCTCTCTTTATAGTAGAGAGTGTTCTACTATTTCTGAATGAATAAAACAATGAATGGGAGGCTCTATTTATAGTTTTCGTAATGGGCCTCAGCAAGGCATCGCAGCACGATAAGACCATCGTACTGCGATGTGAAGATTCAGTTCAAAATTATAACTGATCCTGTGCATTTCATCAGCTTGGGCGCCAAGTAACATCATCGTACTGGGTTGTATGGCATCGTACTGCGATGGAAGATTTTCTCAAGATTTATTTCTTCTGATTGCTTGGCGTGCAAGGAGCTTTCATCGTGGCACGATAGCACACATCGTGCTGCGATGGAATGCTGTATTTCTTCACTTTTTGGGTTTTTTCTTGTCTTTTTGCATCCTGGACTCTGTCTTGATGCTTTTTCTTGCTTTTGTAGGTTTTCCTTCGTATTTGGGTCTGTCTTGGTCATTTTACTACTAATAATAATACTAAAAATGACGTAGAAATTCCTGTCATCACAACCCTAAACTTAAACTGTTGCTTGTCCTCAAGTAACATGCTGTTAGACAAGATCGTTAGAGAAATAAGAGATAAATAAGATGATAGGAATTTCACAACCTTGCTTAATATTTCAGCAATGGTACCGCTGATTTCTTACCGCAGCGATCATGCTCAGTTCTGCTAGGCTCAGGAGACGTCAATGGTAGCAAATCGGATAAATGTCTGCAAGAGTCTATGTTCAACTTTTTTCCTCTCTCACATTTGTATTTTTCGCTCATAATTGAAAGGGTTATCTCTCAATCATCGTACAACCTGCCATTTTACCATAGGCTTGCAAGAATTCTAAGCAACCAGTCAAAATTTAATATACATGCATTATTGGAGGTCTTTTCAGGGTTATAACATGGCTTAGGTCAAGGTAGGACATTTTTGGGAATAGTAGGCTAAACATTGGAGTTAAGTTCTACTTTGTTGTTCCTTTTTGTGTACGCAACCTTTGTTCCTTAGGGTGCCTTTTTGTGTTGGTATCGGAAAATAAGAACCGGATGTGTCTTTGTATGGTTCTTTTCTATCACTATTTTTGCCCTTTGGCTCTTTCTTTGGCTCTTTTTTCCTTTTTTCTTTTTCATTCATTTTTTGAAGAGACTGTTTTTTTAGGGATCTTTTTTGATGTTTTTTCCGTCTCTTTTTCATTTATATTTTTTTTTTGTAGTGATAGTTCACCGTATACCCACCCCAAACTTAGACGTTGCTAGTTCCATGAGCAACCCCAAACTTATTTTGTTGCCAAGACTTTGAGAACTATTACCTAACTCCAAAGAGGGTAAATCATTGTTTTTCTGGTCTATAGGCTTATATCGTGGTTTGTCACCGAAACAAAAAGGGATAATAATAATTACGGCTCAAATTGGCTAGCAAAGGATAATAATATATAAAGGGTGGCTTGAAAAGGCTCTGGGTTATAACAAACAATTGCCTCAATGCATATAATATCAAATCAACTAGTCAGCAGAGAATTAGAGCAAGTTCTAGAAAATAAACAAGTGCACGGTACTCTCATAGTAATTCGAAAGAAAGTGGTAATACCGTTTGGAAATATTTGGCTCAAATCCTAACATGGCTTAGGTATCTGAAAGTTGAACACTTGTCTCATGGACACCAGCTTCATCACTCGTCTCTCTGTCTCCCGAACTTCGCATTTCGGAGCAATCACCTTTGGTTTCTTTATGAAGGCGTGAAATTCGGCTCATCAGAATTTATAACTTACTTCGCCGCAATCTTACCTATAACAGTGTATCATGCACTAGATAATAAACAGCAAACTGTTATTTAATTTTTTTGTAAGTTTGAATAAGGGTTGCTTACAGATGAAAATGACATGCAGAATTCTAATCATATTTTATTGAATTGAAAAACTGAAATGAAAATACTGAAATTAAAATACTGAATTCAAAATACTGAAATTAAAATACTCATCCTTGGGTTGCCTCCCAAGCAGCGCTTGTTTAGCCTCTCATTAGCTTGAGGCATTTCCTCCATTACAGAGGATAAGTTCGCATGTCTCTCTCATCTGTAGGAGCTTTCGCCTTAGCTCCTCCCTCCTTCTTGTTGCTTCTTTCATAATTCTCTGGGTTCTGTCTTTCTTTGAAGGTGGCATAGCAGAGTCGTCCATCATCATCTGTTGGTAGTGTTTTTATAATGGACTTCCCTTTGCCTCTCGGTGGATGTTCCTTCTTTTGTTCTTTCTTCAGCAACAGGCTTCTTCAGAGGTGGCGTATTAACCCCAAACTTAGATCTTTTGGCCACTTTTCGGTATCTGCCCCATGCTTTGACCGATGTTGCTCGGACGTCCACTTCAATAGTTAACCTCTTCATTTTATCAGTGAGTTCCTCGGGTACCTCCTCTTCCTAGGTTGTCTCTATCTCTAGCTGCGCCATTTCATTCTCCAGCTCCTCTATTTCTATCTTCACCTGTACTTCTTGAGTTGGAGTCGGTGGTGTAGCTTTCCTGTCTTTCCACTCGAGCATATAGCAATCAACCCTCTCTGTTTTGGAAGTTTTGATAGTTCTTTCCTCCTCTCCACTCCTTAGAGTCAACTCAGCGAGCTCTACATTAATGAGTGCCCAACTGGTTGCTAGGAATGGTCTTCCAAGAATGATCGGATGCTCTTCATCTTCCTGGATATCTAGGATCATGAAGTCTGCTGGAAATACCAGGTCTTCGACTATCACCAAGATATCCTCGATTGTACCTACTGAGTGAATTGTTGTTTGGTTAGCTAAAACGAGTTCACGTTCTGTACCTGCAGTTATTGTTGTGAGTTTTAACTTTTCTGCCAGAGATAATGGCATAACGTTAACACTTGAACCCACGTCACATAAGGCCTGAATTTCTGCTTCCTCAATTTGACAGAGTATGGTAACGCTTCCAGGATCTGTCTTCTTGGGTGGCAATCGCGCTCGGCTTTCCCTATATTCCTGCAGTTCTCTCATGAACTCATCGTAGGCTTCGTCTAATGTCATATCGAACAGCTTGTACCACTCTTCGTAGTTTTTAATCTGTTCTTCTCTCTCTTCGTGCTCTGATTTCTTATCCTTGAACATTTTGCATTCCTCCTTTGGATTGTCCACCGTGTTACCTGCAATATCTTTAGAAACATGAGTGCTTACCAGTTTTGAAAGTTGACCAATCTGGGTCTCAAGACTTTTTATCGTCGCCCCCTGGTTGGCTACTGTCGTCTGAATATTTTCAAAGTTAGTTTTGCTCATGCTAGCAAATTTATTGAGTAACTCTTCCAATGGAGATGGCTTCCTTGGTTGAGATGAAGCTTGAGCCTGGTTTCCGGTCTGGTCCCATCGTAAATTTGGGTGTTTGCTCCAACCTGGGTTGTAGTTGTTCCCCATATAATTTACCTGCTCCTCGCTTCCTCCTGGCAAACATTGCCCATTAGGGTGATCTTCTAGGCAGAAGTCGCAAACTCCCTCTACCTGTTTAACACTAGCTTCCTTCACAGCTTTCTCCTTATCAGCGAGTTGCCTCTTTAGTAATTCGATGGAATGCTGTATTTCTTCACTTTTTGGGCTTTTTCTTGTCTTTTTGCATCTTGGACTCTGTCTTGATGCTTTTTCTTGCTTTTGTAGGTTTTCCTTCGTATTTGGGCATGTCTTGGTCATTTTACTACTAATAATAATACTAAAAATGACGTAGAAATTCCTGTCATCACAATGTTACGTCAGTTGAAGAAGATGTGACTATTGTGAAGACTGTTGGTGATCCTAAGAAAACCAAGGGTAAAACTGGTGTAAGTAGCAGACTAAGAGAAAGAAAGGGAAAAGAGACTGAGATTGCAGCTGAAGCAACTAAGTCAACAAAGAAAAAGAAGGTAGCAGCTGACGCTACAAAATCTGCAAAGAGAAAGATGACTGGTCCTGTGAGAAGATCTAGTAGAGTTGAGATCCCTGCTCAACAAAAGAAACAATCATCCAAAAGAAAATTCATCAGTTTGAGTGACTCAGATTATGATGCTGAAGATGCTCCAAGCATCAATACCTCTCCCAAGAAAAGGACACCAAAGAAGAGGAAAACTGTTGTTGCTGCATCTGGTGAAGATGTTGAAGAGGATGCTCCAAGCATCATGTCTGCTAAGAGAAGAGTTGGTGGGAGATCCATTCCACCCAATGTTCCTGATGTGCCAATGGACAATGTGTCCTTTCACTTTATTGACAGTGCTGCTAAGTGGAAGTTTGTTTACCATAGAAGATTGGCTCTGGAGAGAGAACTATCTGATGAAGCTCTAGAGTGCAAAGATGTGATTGATTTGATAAGAAAAGCTGGTTTGATGAAGACTGTGAGTGGGTTAGGGAAGTGTTATGAAAAGCTAGTGAAGGAATTCATTGTAAACATTGCTGAAGACTGTGACAACTCTCTCAGCAAAGAGTATCACAAGGTGTTTGTTAGAGGCAAATGTGTGGAATTCTCACCTGCTGTCATAAATAGATTTCTTGGAAGAAAGGAGGATGGCTACACTGAAGTGGAAGTAACAAATAATCAAGTGTGCAAGACAATTACTGCTGACCAAGTCAAGGTGTGGCCCATGAAAGGTAAGGTTCCTTCTGTGATGTTATCTGTCAAATATGCTATACTCAATAGAATAGGGGCTATCAACTGGGTTCCCACTACCCACTCTTCTACTATAGCAACTGGGCTGGCTAGGTTTATCTACTCAATTGGGACTGGTACTGATGCTGACTATGGGGCCTACATATTTGACCAAACCATGCCTCATGGCAAATCTTGGGCTATGAAATTAGCTATTGCCTTCCCATCTCTTCTGTGTGGAATTATTTTGTCCCAACACCCCAACATTTTAATCCTTGAGGATGAGCCATGTAAGAGGGAGTCTCCAATTTCCTTTCATTCTAAACTGTTTGAAGGCAAGCATGCTGCTGACATAGCAGGGCCTTCTAGGAAAGTAACCTCTCCTGGGAAAGTTGCTTCTTCTTCCATGAACAGAAAGGCTATGATAATTTCTATGGAAGCTGCTGTTAGAGCTCTGGATGAGCAGAAGAAAGAACTTGAAAAGGTTATCACTGCCCTGAAGCAAGAGGAAGCTGAGGAAGAGGGTATTGTGGCTGATGTTGCTGGTGATGGTGTTGATGCTGCTGATGGTGATGCAGCTATGAATGAGGATATTGAAGCTGGAGGTGATACAGAAGAGCTGGAAGTGACTGACACCAGCAATTCTTTTTAGATTGATGTAATGATGTGTTGCCCTGTTTTGTACTGTTTTGTTGTTTTCTGTTCTGAGATGTTGATTATGGGCATAGACTACCTTAATTCTGATGGTTTGTAATAATCTCATGTACTTCTTAACCCTCTGTACTGCTGATTTGTCAAATTTGTGGCAAAAAGGGGGAGTAACATTTGGTATGTTTTGGATATGTTCTGGTTATGAATTGATGTGTCTGCTAGTTGTTTTTCTGTCTACACATACTCTGGTTATGATATGCCTGTAGTGTAGCTTGGATGAAGTATGTAGTAGTTGTGTGGTTGTGTGTGCTCTGATATATGCAGGTGTTTAGGGGGAGCTGATATATGTTCTGCAGGGGGAGATGTTGGATACGATGCTCCAACATCCTATGCATATGTACAGGGGGAGTAGTTGTGTGAAATGTTGAAGCATTCTATTCCACATCCTATCAATGTTTATTTTCCTGACCATTTAAGGCAACGTAGTTGTTTTTGTGTTGCATGCCTCACTGATAATCTTAAAAAGATACATCTTATTCTTTTCTACTGTTCTCCATGAAGGAGTAGTATGGTAACTGTTCTGAAGGATAGCTACTACTAATCTTTATACTTGTGTGTTTATGTTGAGAAAAAGAAATGTAGTTGAAGTATCTGTTTAAGTAGTATCTGTATGGTCATAATTTGTTTTAGCCAAAAATTTGCCAAAGGGGGAGTTTGTTGAGTCTTTGGTATTGGCTGCATTTTTGGTAAAATAAACCTTGTAGCAGGATGTGCGATATGATGCCTGACTACGGTTTGACAAGTGCATCAGTCTGTCGTCGAGTAATAATTCACACTCTAGGTGTCTAGAATGAGTTCGTATCCACAGGGATCGTGCCGAAGCTTCACTAGCGTTATTTAAGTTTGGATAGTTTTGCATTCGCTTTGGTTTTTGGAAAAAGGTTTTATAAAATCAGCGTAATGCTTGCATAAATAAATAATAGATTCAGAAACATAGAGGATAGGTATAGTGGTTGGACTCTCTCCCTTCTTCATATTTGGCATGACCGGTGTATAACATAGTTATTTAGATTAATGTTCGGCGGTGACTTTTCCTTGTTGTAGTAACACCTTACTGTTACACTATGTCTATTAAAGTTTCCCTACTTTCATAACTAAGGTACCTACGAGAGTCTAACCTCTATGTGTCACATACCCTA
Source organism: Trifolium repens (assembly GCA_030408175.1). NCBI lineage: Eukaryota > Viridiplantae > Streptophyta > Magnoliopsida > Fabales > Fabaceae > Trifolium > Trifolium repens. Next base: position 28,770,365 of record CP125845.1, on the reverse strand, counting down.
ATTACTAAGTGAGTTGTTTATAAACATGCATTATTATCTTCACCAATTAACCTCTGAAGGTGGAAAAACACAAGAAGGGGGGGGGGTTGAATTGTGTTTTGAGAAATAAAACTTTTTCGAAATAAAAACAAGTTTCCAGCGGAAATAAACACAAGATAAAGAAGGGTACTGAGAGAGAGAAAGAAAGACACAAAATTTATCCTGGTTCCTCTCACAAATCGAGAGTACTCCAGTCCCCTTGTTACTAACAAGAGCTTTTCACTATAATCTACTCAAGATTACAAATTGCTCAAGCACACTTGCAAGAGACTTCTCAGGTGCTCAAGTTTCACTAAACAAGAGACTTCTCAAATGCTCAAGTTACACTTAACAAGAGACTTCTCAAACAAACTTAAGAATAAGAATGAATGTTAAGGAACACTTGATATACTATCAGAGGTGTTTACAAAATACAACGCAAATTGCTTTAAGACTTGAATGACAGATAGAACAATAATGTCAGAATGCTTCAGAGCCTTAAACGCAGTAATAGAACGGTAGTCATTTCTTCCATTTGAGTCTTCTATTTATACTTGAAGGAAGATGATGACCGTTGTAGAGAGATAAGATGCCAGCTGGAATATGCTCGTACAATTGCTAGCTGTAGATTGCCTTCTTTAGCAAAGAAATCCAATTCCACTACCTTGCAATTCAAATTATCACTCATCCATTTTGAGTAATAATAGTACGATAGTACGATCCTCAAATGCGCTCCACTTATGGATAAGATTAACGTTGTACCAATGAATATTCCTTCATGTGGATGTGACAGAGCCTTGAAGTAGATTGTTCTTCAATCATTGGTTCTGGTTCTATCAGTTCTTGAGTGATGTAAATTCCTTTTTCTTCAGATGCTGTTGTCGTAGCTTCTTAAGGTCTTCAGCTTCTGAACTCCTCAGAGTCTAGCTTTGGTCTTCAGAAGCATTATCTTCAGCACGCAAATTTTAAGCTTCTGATGAACAGCGATACGCTTTCAGAGCTTCATAGCTTGGCTTCTCTCTTGTTATTCATAGTGCTTATGAGTGAATTTTAACTTATAATTCTGCACACTAGAATAATCATTAGTAATACCAATTGCAATTTTAATACTTTGTTATCATCAAAACCACTTAAAATCTTAGAGGTTCATGTCAGACCCACTTTGTTCCAACAATCTCCCCCTTTTTGATGATGACAAACTAAAGCATTAAAATTCAATTGTTGTTGATTTAATTATTTATGTTGACTTCAGGTTTCAAAGGTTTGCAATCTCCCCCTGAGTCTGATAATCTATAGGGTTAGGTTTGTAAGCTCCCCCTAAGTCTTATCCATAACTAATTAAAATAGTTTAAGAGTTAATTTATTAATTTGAAATAAATTTTCATATTTGACTCTCAGAGGCAGAGGTTTGTAAGCTCTTCCTTCAGAGTCTGATAATATTCAGAGAAGGTTTGCAAGCTTCTCTCATTTTATCTACGAAAATGTATTTCAAATCTAAAATTTTCTCCCCTTTCAATAAGGTTCAGAATGAAACACATAACGATAGTTCAGAAGGGATAGACATTGATATGAGTATAACAGTTTCAGTTCTTTAGCAGTTAAAAAAAAATCAATTATCATTAATTTTAACGCTGTTCTTACTCCCCCTTTTGTCATCAGTCAAAAAGCGCAGAAAACAAGACATTCAAGTCAAAAATTGGTTACAACTATATTCATTAAATGAACTGTGTTGATTCCCAGGTAGACAAGAAGGCTTAAGAGCACTATATAAAAAGAGATGATTCTTCTCATTTTATTCATACAGAATAATCAAAGAGCATCATAAGAAACACACAATGGAAAAGCAAGCTGCGAAGGATGCTTCAGGATCAAAAGAAGTGATCAAGAAGGAAGCAGAGCCTTGGCGCTGCGAAAGAAACAAGCATCTCTATGAAAGAAATAAGCGAGAGATGGTTCTGACAGAATCTGAGCTTGAAGAAATAGGCTCTGACCTGGAAGAGTTCTTATGGACATTTGATGATCACAAACCTTACGAAGAGTATCAAGCTGAAGCTCAGCAAGCCCTGCGTGACCTACTCTCTTATGTGAGTGCAAAACGTAAGAAGGGTAAGCCAGAGGCTGCTGACGTTGATTCTAAGTAGGATCTCACTGTCATATGTAATAAAGAATTCTTTAAAAATATTAATAAAGAGTTATGGCTATTAATTTATTTCTTTTTGATTAAGCATGTTTCTTTTATATTCTCTTTTCAAACGTCAGAAAACCAGTTACCAGACACGCCTCATTCGGTATTGTTGCCCCGCTTATAAACATGCTATAATACTAAGAAGCTATTTCATGAGTAAACAGGAATACTGATGTGGGGGAACCTTAGGTTTTCAAAAACCTATATAAGTTAAAAACAAGATGTTCTCCACACCTTACACTAGGTTCAGAATCCACAAGAGTATCAGACGTAAGAAGTGAATATATTTTGAAATTTGAAAAACAAAAGAAAATAACACACATTCAGATACACACACACAAATAAGGATAATAAGAAGCTTAATTAACCATGAAGAAAATATCCAAACGAATTACATAAAACATGAATACAGACAGGTGCTCAAACATAAGAGTTAAGGTTTGGGTTGTTGTTGAGTAAGCTTCAGAAGTAGCTCCATCATTGCATCTATCTTCTTATTAGTAGCTTCACCAGATCTGTTCATATCTTCTCTTATATCCGCCCTAAACTCATCCATTTCATTTCTCAACTCCTCTCTTAAGTCACTCTTGATCTCATCTAGAGCCAGTTGAATAGCTGAAGGTATGGCAGATGAGGAAGAGCCTTGAACAAGTCTTGGTGGAGATCTGGGAGGAGATGAATCAACAATGGCAGCTTTTCCCTTGTCAGAATCTGGCTCGCAGAGGTTCTGATCATGCATAACAAAGTCCTCTTCAGATGCTTGATTTTCCTTGATCTTATTTGTCTCAACCTCAGCAATGTGAACAGCCATATCTACCATCAACTTAAGTGCCTCTTGATCAGCTAGCCTCTTATGTTCAATCTCAGCCATTCTAGCCTGATCAGCATCAATCACTAATCTAGCATATCTTGCTTCTTCATCCACCAACCTCTCAGCAGCTTCACTTGACAGTGTGGTACTTTCCTGTATAGCAGCCAGAAGCTCTAATCTTTTAAGCTCAGCTTCATGATTGTAGAAGGTAAGTCTAGGAGCTTGAGACAGATTAGCAGAGGTCATAATGTGACTGATTGCATCCATGCCTTTTCCTTTGATCCTTTCCTTGACATGATTACCCAGTAGCCTCAGAGTCTCACTGAACTTTCTTTCCATATCTCTGATTTCAGCATCCACATCTGATGGAAAAACAAGAGTTTCCTTTTCCATACTTTTCAGTCTCTTGAGACTAATACTGATAGCAATATCTATAAGCTCAAGATTAGGTTCAGAGGTAGGATTGAAAAAGGGATGGTCGTTGTTGAAAGGAATGGTAGGTCTCTTTCTTTTGAGAGGGATAATTCTGATTTTGCTAAGGTCAATGTTTTGGTTCGGAGAGAGGGATAATGAGATTGGTTCATCATCTATATCGATTTGTGCTTTAAGATAGTCCTCAAAAATAGGTAAGGCAAAATCAACAGGCAGAATTATTTCCTCTACTGTTAAAGGTTTGTAGCTAGGACCATGGATAAGAGGTGTTGAGGGTGGTGTTTGAGCAATTTGGGTTTCAGCTGGAGTTGTCTCAGAGGTGGTGTGTGGTTGTGGTTCAGGTGAATGATGAGGTGATTGTTCAGAAGGTTTGGGTGAAGCAATGTGATGTTCAGAATGAGTCATAACTTCATCCTGAACTGGTGTGAAAATGGGTGGATTTTCTGGTTCAGAGGCAGCAAATATTGGAGGTGGGGTCTGAACAGTTGTTATTGGTGGTTCAGAAGTGTTATTGACAAATTTGTTGATGGGATGATTTGGTGATTCTAGGTTTGAGTGTGTAAATGCATCACCAGATAAGTGTGTGGCGAGGTGGTCAAGGATTGTAGGTGATTTTCTTGTTGTGTTGGTGGGTTGGTCAAGGATTGAAGTGTCAATGAAAATAGTCTTCTTCTGGTGAGTTGTTTTTGGGTTTCTTGAGGGTCTTTTTCATGGGGGTTCTTTTCACAGGGATCTTTTTCTTGGATTTCTCCTTCTGAAGTTTATCGAGTCTTATAAGTAGCTCTGAAGAGTCAGTGCTGGTATCAGAAAAAGTCCCTTCTGATGAGGATGATGGGGATGATGAGGGTTGTGGAGATGGTGGAATCATATTTATAGGCTTTGTGAAGTCTATAGGAGGTGATTGGTTAAGAGGTTGAGCATTAGAAACGCTATCAGTATTAGGTTTAGAGATATTACCTTTGGATGTGTCAGCAGCATTCTTTTTGGAAACAACTGTCTTTTTCCTTTTTGGGGATCTGACAGGTTGATCCTCTTCTGCATCTTCAGGCCTTTCATTCCTCTTCTTGGATCTTCTTTCCTTCTGAACAGCTTTTCTTTGAGCTATCTTAGTCACTTGCTCTTCAGTGATTCCTTCATTTTCTTCAGTGGCCAATCTTTCAGTACCACTATCTACTTAATCAGTAACATCGGCAGCATCATCCTTATCTCCAGATTGTTCTTTGGAGCCTTCCTCAACAATTTCTTGTTCAATAGGTTGAGGTTTTCTCTTAGACTTAGTGATCTGCTTTGGGCCTTTGAAAATATCCCAGTTAGGTACACCAACTACCATGCTCCTGGGCACTCTTACACCAGAATCTATTCTTACCAGCTCCAAGAAGTTCTTGATGACATCCTCATTGTCTTGTTCTGATATGGTTGGAAAACCATCACACCAGAAGTACTTTTCATAAACTGCCTCCAGAGGGCTCTTGGCTGTCTTCAGCTCTTCTTTTGTTTTCAGCTTCATGTTTACCAGAACACTTGCATCATGCTTAGCAGTATTAAAAACTCTAAGTTTCTCCTTGGTACTGACAATCTGAATAAGCTTTGTTTGACGAATGATTTCTGAAATCAACCTTGGATGATGGATTATGGAAGGTGATTTGGTTCTGCTCTTGGATATTGTAAAACATAGATGATCAAACAGAAGCTTTGCCAGATTTATCTTCACTTTCTTGTACATAAACCAGATGAAGTGCCTGTGTGGTATGGAGATAGTATCATATCCTCATTCTCTAGTAATGATGGAGGCAAGAAACACTTTGAAAGCAAAGTTGAAGTTTGGCCTCATGAATTTTGCTTTGCCAAAATCATTGTTTGAACTACCAGGAAGGAATAAATCCTTCTTAATGGATTCAATATGCTTACTCTTCTCACCATACTCATCCACGTTTTCTCCTTCGTTGTCCAGACCCAAAATCTTTGCTATATGTTCTTGAGTAATAAGGACATTGATTCCCATGATGTTTGACCTAATTTCTTTTCCTTTATAAGGTCTTAAACCAAGTTGGCTCCTTGTTATTCCTTTCAGAGACCTATCCTTCTCTACCATCTTCCTAACTTCTTCATCGGCACTGAACTTGTCAAAGATAGTTGCTTTTTGCCAGAAGTACTTGACAATATCATAGTAAACAAACCCATTTAGCATCTCAAAGTAGTTCTTCCATTGTTGATCGAAGAATAAACTTTGAATTATCAATCCCGTTTACTTTGAAACTCTCAAAATCAACAAATTTCTCCGTAACGAACTCAAACGATTCTGGACCAGCATCGGTTACATTATCTTTGAAGACGAGTCTTGCTTGAGACGAAAGATCAATTACTGGTGGTAAGACGGGGTTGAAAGGACGTTGAACAATTTCGTTTGAAGGTCGAGCAGCCATGATTACAGAAGATTAAGAAGCAGAGAGATTTGGGAATATCTGAGGTTTAGGGTTTGTGTAGGAAGTGATTATGTGAAAAAGTTGTGCTTTGTGAGTGAAGTGATAATTTATATCAAATAGAATAAACACTCAGAAAATAAGCACAAAGGAGGGAGCGCGAACAGTTTAAAATTAATTTTAAATTGTATAACTGCATTTTCATCATTAACTGTTCTCTACCCATCAGGATCTAGACACGTGTTGGAGAAACTTAATCACAGCTGACGCGTGTACAGACAATTGTAGTACACTAACTGGTACTAAACGTTTCGTTTCCGTCTAGTTCAGAGCCAAACTCATTTATTTCTGACACCTCATCAGAACCTGTTACTCTTCAGAACCCATTTATTCAGAACTTCCCAAAGGAGACTCTGAATTAATGGAGGCTCTGACAGAGCTTCAGACCCTAATTCTATTTTGTATCTCAGAGCTAGTTTTCTTCAGAGATAAAATGCATGTTCAAATTATTTTTAATAAAATCAAAGCGTTCAATGGCCAAAGGTTTGGTAAATATATCAGCCCATTGATGATCCGTATCAATGAATTGAATATTTATTGTCCCTTTTTGAACATGATCTCTTATAAAATGATGCTTAATTTTAATATGCTTAGCTCTGGAATGCAAAATTGGATTCTTAGATAAATGAATAGCAGCAGTATTATCACAATATAATGGAATACTACTTTTAGCTATGTTATAGTCCTCTAACTGATATTTCATCCAGAGAAGCTGTGTGCAGCATTTAGCAGCTGAGATGTATTCTGCTTCTGCTGTAGACAAAGCAATAGTTGTTTGTCTCTTGCTGGCCCAAGATATGAGATTTTCACCAATAAATTGGCAATTTCCACTAGTGGATTTTCTCTCTATCTTGTCTCCAGCATAGTCAGCATCACAGAATCCAACTAGCTTACTATCTAGGGATTTTTTATAAAGAAGTCCTAGATTGGTAGTTCCTTTCAGATATCTAAAGATCCTCTTAACAGCAGTTAAGTGGGGTTCTCTAGGATCTGACTGGAATCTTGCACACAAGCATACACTATATAAAATATCAGGTCTAGAAGCTGTTAGATAGAGTAAAGAACCAATCATACCTCTATACAGCTTCTGATCTACTTTGCTTCCAATTTCTTCCTTGCTTAAGCTGCTTGTAGGATGCACGGGAGTTGACATTATCTTACAGTCTTCAAGATTAAACTTCTTCAGAAGCTCTTCTGTATACTTGCTTTGATGAATGTAAGTGCCATCTTTTCCTTGATTGATTTGAATTCCAAGGAAAAACTTTAGTTCACCCATCATGCTCATCTCAAATTCATCCTGCATCAGCTTTGAAAAACTCTTGCACAAGGAAGCATTAGTAGAACCAAATATTATATCATCCACATATATTTGAATAATTAAGATGTCTTTCTTAGTTGTCTTTCTGAATAATGTATTGTCAATCTGACCTTTTTGAAAACCATTTTCTAAAAGGAAATTACTCAGTATTTCATACCAAGCTCTTGGAGCTTGTTTGAGACCATAGAGTGATTTCTTAAGTTTATAAACATAATCAGGGTTTTTCAAATCCTCAAAACCTGGGGGTTGTTTGACATATACTTCTTCAGAAATGACACCATTTAGAAAGGCACTCTTAACATCCATTTGATATAAGGTTATTCCATTATTAACTGCATATGATAGCAATAACCTGATTGCTTCCAGTCTTGCCACTGGAGCAAATGTTTCAGTGAAGTCAATGCCTTCTTGCTGACTGTAGCCTTGTGCTACTAGTCTAGCTTTGTTTCTTACCACTTCACCTTGTTCATTCAGTTTGTTCCTAAATACCCACTTGGTTCCAATGATGTTCTTGTGTGTTGGTCTTGGTACCAAATTCCACACATCATTTCTTTGAAACTGATTGAGCTCATCTTGCATTACTACAATCCATCCATCATCAGAAAGAGCTTCATCAACATTCTTAGGTTCTATCATAGATATGAGTCCTAGAAGTGAATCATGTTGTTGATAATCTGATCTTGTTTTTCTTGGACTCTATTTGTTTCCAAGAATAAGATCCTCTGGATGTGATGATCTGTATTTGAATTTTCTCTTTGGAGCTTCATTAGTTTCAGCACTTGTTTGGGTGTCATCTTCTGAGATATCATCATGTCCTTCAGATGCTTCTATTGGGGATGCTTCTTCAGAGACTTCTTCCAATACAGCTTCTGAAGTTTCATTTGCATCTGATGCTTTCTCAGGTTCTGGATTGTTATATAGATATGGAATACCTGCATATCTATCATCTTGCTCTGACATTTTACTGTCAGACTCTTTGTCATCAAATCTAACATGTATAGATTCTTCCACTGTGTTAGTTTCAGAATTATACACTCTGTATGCCTTTGAGCGTTCAGAGTAACCTATAAAGATTCCCTTACAAGCTTTGGCATCAAATTTTCTTTTGTAGGCCTTATTGTTCAGAATGTAACAGGTACATCCAAACTGATGAAAATAAGAGATATTGGGCTTTCTTCCTTTAAAGAGTTCATATGTTGTTTTATTCAATATAGGTCTGATATAGATCCTATTTTGAATATAACAAGCTGTGTTCACAGCTTCTGCCCAGAAGTGCTTAGCAAGTTTAGTCTCATGCATCATGGTTCTTGCCATCTTTTGTAAAGACCTGTTCTTTCTCTCTACAACACCATTTTGCTGTGGTGTTCTAGGGGCTGAGAACTCATGGACAATTCCATGGTCTTCACAATAAGTTGCAAAGGGTTCGTTTTCAAACTCACCCCCATGATCACTTCTGATCTTTAAGATCTTGAGACTCTTCTCACTTTGCACTTGTGTGCAGAAGATGGTAAACACATCATATGCATCATCTTTCACTCTAAGAAATTTAACCCAAGTCCATCTACTGTAATCATCAACAATAACAAGTCCATATTTCTTTCCATTGATTGAAGCTGTACTTACAGGACCAAACAAATCAATGTGAAGCAGTTCAAGAGGTCTTGAGGTAGAGACAATGTTTTTAGGTTTAAAAGAGGTTTTTGAAATCTTTCCAATCTGACAAGGACCACACAGAGCATCTGAATGATAGTTAAGATTGGGTAGTCCTTTAACCAAGCTTAGTTTGCTAAGCTTAGAGATTAATCTCCAGTTAGCATGACCTAAGCGTTGGTGCCAGACCCATGTCTCATCATTCAAGGATAGAAGACAAACTATCTTTTGCTCTGAGAGTTCTGACAGATTAATTTTATAAACATTGCCTTTCCTTAAGCCTCTGAACACTACAGACTCATCAGACTCTCTAATTACAGTACATGCATCTTTATTAAACTTAACAACAAATCCACTATCACAAAATTGGCTAATGCTCAGTAGATTATGTTTGAGGCCATCAACTAACCAAACATCTTTAATAGAGAGAGAAGAGTTACCAACTGTACCCGTACCAGTGATCTTCCCTTTTTGGTTTCCTCCAAATCCCACAGTTCCTCCCTCTTTCAGAGTCAGGGTTTGGAACATATGCTTGTCTCCTGTCATATGACGCGAGCAGCCACCGTCCAGGTACCAAGAATGCTGCTCTGGCCTTCTTTGAGTGCAGATCTGCTGCAAAGACAATCTCAGACTTTGGTACCCATACCTTTATGGGTCCTTTAGAGTTAGTCCTCATTACCTTAGATTGTTTTTGTTTATATGGCCTATCAGGAGCTCTAGAGTTATTGGAGCATTTTGAAAAAAATTTAGGCTTTGTATAACTCTTGGGCTTAGCTTTAGAATATACCAGAGTTTTATTTATTTTGACATTGGTCTGAGGTTTAGAGACCTTAGGCTCTGAAGGTTTCAGAGTCTGAGGCTTCTTGGCCTCTGACACAATTATTTTTTCAGGTTCTGGTATAACTATTGCTTCTGATTGGCTTTTAACAAATACAGTCTTAGGTTTTGAATTATCACTTTTAGAGGGTTTAGAAAATAATGGATTATCTTTAAAACGTGAAAATACAAGACCTTCACCTCTGTTTCTACTAACATGGTATATTAAGGAAGCTATCTTACTTCTCTTCATGCCACTGATAAGAAATTCTTGCAGAGCAAATTCATGCTCTGGAGGAACCTTATCATCATAAACATAATGAGTTTCCATAAATGAGTTTCTACTTCTTAGAGACTCATTTTCTTCAACTATTATGTTCATTTTCTCAGTTAGGTTATTGTAAGCCTTTTTCAAGACCTTACATTCACCTGCCTTTTTAGTGAGCATTTTTAAGGCATCTTTAAGAGAATCTACTAATTCAGTTCTAGATAGTTTAGCAATTACCTCTTCCTCATCTTCAGAGTCTGAACTTGCTTCAGAGTCTTCTCTGTCAGAGGTAGTTGCCATCAGTGCTAGATTTGCTTCCTCATCACCATCTGAGTCCGAGTCTTTGTCAAGATCTTCCCATGTTGCCAGAAAGCTCTTCTTGACTTTACTCTTATATCTTTCCTTGCTAGAGCTTTGCTTTGATGATCTACTTTTATTTTCTGGACAATCAGCAATGAAATGACCAGGCTTGTTGCATTTGAAACATTTGCTTTGATCTTCCTTCTTGTCTTTAGCAGTACTAAGTCTCTTGGAAGATCCTCCAAATTTGCCTGCATATTTCTTGCTTCGTTTTGCCCATTGTGAAACCTTAGCAGCCATCAGCACCATCTCTTCTTCATCATCAGACCCAACTTCTTGACCCTCTTCAGAAGCCTCATCTTCAGATTCTATAATTTTAGCTTTCAGAGCCTTTGATGAGCTCTTAGAGCTTAAGGCTATCCCTTTCATCTTCTTGGTTGATTCATCAGTCATTAGTTCCATCTCATGACTCTTCAATGAACTAATCAAGCTTTCAAGGGATACAATATCCAAATCCTTAGACTCTTGAAAAGCAGTCACCTTGGGTCTCCATTTTGGTGGTAGGCTTTTGAGTACCTTTCTCACATGATCAGCTTCAGTATAACTCTTGTCTAATACTTGAAGTCCAGATACTAGAATTTGAAACCGTGAAAACACAGTTTCAATGTCCTCTCCATCCTTCATCTTAAACAACTCATACTGATGCACCAACAAGTTAGCCTTTGCCTCCTTAACCTGTTTGTTGCCCTCATACTTGGATTTTAAGGAATCCCAAATAGACTTTGCAGTTCTTTTATCTCCAATTTTAAGGTACTCATCATGTGAGATAGCATTGGTCATCATTCCTTTTACAGAGTGATGCTTCTTGTACTCTAGCTTTTGAGTAGGTGTAAACGATTTCCTGTTCTGAGAACTGACTACTCCTTCTAAGTCCATATTTTCAAAGTTAACTCCATCTTCTACCATATCCCATAAATCACAATCAATACTCATGATATAGCTATACATATTGGTTTTCCAGAAAGGGTAGCTAGTCTCAGTTCCGTTGAAGAAAGGAACCTTATCAGATGACCTTCTTTGTCGAGAGTTTGAGTCATAGTCGAAAGGAACTTCATTGAGGTTCTTCTCAGCAGACATGTTTTTCCTCCTAGATCTTTACTGCTTCACTGTAAGGTGAGTTAGGCAACAGACCTAGCTCCTGATACTAATTGAAGGTGGAAAAACACAAGAAGGGGGGGGGGTTGAATTGTGTTTTGAGAAATAAAACTTTTTCGAAATAAAAACAAGTTTGCAGCGGAAATAAACACAAGATAAAGAAGGGTACTGAGAGAGAGAAAGAAAGACACAAAATTTATCCTGGTTCCTCTCACAAATCGAGAGTACTCCAGTCCCCTTGTTACTAACAAGAGCTTTTCACTATAATCTACTCAAGATTACAAATTGCTCAAGCACACTTGCAAGAGACTTCTCAGGTGCTCAAGTTTCACTAAACAAGAGACTTCTCAAATGCTCAAGTTACACTTAACAAGAGACTTCTCAAACAAACTTAAGAATAAGAATGAATGTTAAGGAACACTTGATATACTATCAGAGGTGTTTACAAAATACAACACAAATTGCTTTAAGACTTGAATGACAGATAGAACAATAATGTCAGAATGCTTCAGAGCCTTAAACGCAGTAATAGAACGGTAGTCATTTCTTCCATTTGAGTCTTCTATTTATACTTGAAGGAAGATGATGACCGTTGTAGAGAGATAAGATGCCTGCTGGAATATGCTCGTACAATTGCTAGCTGTAGATTGCCTTCTTTAGCAAAGAAATCCAATTCCACTACCTTGCAATTCAAATTATCACTCATCCATTTTGAGTAATAATAGTACGATAGTACGATCCTCAAATGCGCTCCACTTATGGATAAGATTAACGTTGTACCAACGAATATTCCTTCCTGTGGATGTGACAGAGCCTTGAAGTAGATTGTTCTTCAATCATTGGTTCTGGTTCTGTCAGTTCTTGAGTGATGTAAATTCCTTTTGCTTCAGATACTGTTGTCGTAGCTTCTTAAGGTCTTCAGCTTCTGAACTCCTCAGAGTCTAGCTTTGGTCTTCAGAAGCATTATCTTCAGCACGCAAATTTTAAGCTTCTGATGAACAGCGATACGCTTTCAGAGCTTCATAGCTTGGCTTCTCTCTTGTTATTCATAGTGCTTATGAGTGAATTTTAACTTATAATTCTGCACACTAGAATAATCATGAGTAATACCAATTGCAATTTTAATACTTCGTTATCATCAAAACCACTTAAAATCTTACAGGTTCATGTCAGACCCACTTTGTTCCAACAACCTATAGATCCTAGTATCGGGCTATTCATCATCTAAGTGCTCAGTTCACACCTAGTTCATGATTCCTCCTCTAACCGCTCATTCACGACTAGTTCAGGACGTTACCATCTCTATACACCTAGCGTTATTTACTACTAGTTCCGGACCATATTAAGTTAAAAACCTAATATCAATTCTATGGGCGCTCCCGCTTATCCGGCTAGATTACGAGATACGTTATTAAGTGCATGAAAGTAAATAACAAACATAATACTTAAATATCATTTATTATAACTTTGACTCAGTCACAGACTCCAAATATTCATTGGGGAGTTCATCTTCTCCACCACAACCTAAGGCATCTATTACAAAAGACTACATTTTTAAATTACAATAAAGAAATTATAACCTAAACATAAAAGCCTAAAGAAACCATACCTTGCTGAGTTAGTTTTCCCGTAAGGGGAGAAAACTATGCCCAATAGAGCTCCTCTGAACCTCTCCTTATAGTAGAGAATGTTCTACTATTTCTGAATGAATAAAACAATGAAAAGGAGGCTCTATTTATAGTTTTCGTAATGGGCCTCAGCAAGGCATCGCACCACGATGAAGCCATCGTGCTGCGATGTGAAGATTCAGTTCAATTTTATAACTGATCCTGTGCATTTCATCAGCTTGGGCGCCAAGTTATGTCATCGTGCTGCGATGTGCTCCATCGTGCTGCGATGCAAAGATTTTCTTCAGATTTATTTCTTTTGATTTCTTGGCGAACAAGCAGCTCCTATCGTGGCACGATGGGAGCCATCGTGCTGCGATGGAATGCTGTTTTTCTTCACATTTTGGGCTTTTTCTTGTCTTTTTGCATCTTGGACTCTGTCTCGATGCTTTTTCCTGCTTTTGTAGGTTTTCCTTCGTATTTGGGCCTGTCTTGGTCATTTTACTACTAATAATAATACTAAAAATACCATAGAAATTCCTGTCATCACAACCCCAAACTTAAACTGTTGCTTGTCCTCAAGTAACATGTTGTCAGACAAGATCGTTAGAGAAATAAGAGATAAATAAAGATGATAGGAATTTCACAACCTTGTTGTATTTCAGCAATGGTACCGCTGATTTCTTACCGCAGGGATCATGCTCAGTTCTGCTAGGCTCAGGAGACGTCAATAGTAGCAAATCGGACCAATGCCTGCAAGAGTCCATGTTCAACTTTCTCTCTCTCTCTCTCTCTCTCTCTCTCTCTCTCTCTCTCTCTCTCTCTCACATTTGTGTTTTTCGCTCTTAATTGAAAGGGTTATCTCTCAATCATCGTGCAACCTGCCATTTTACCATAGGCCTGCAAGAACTCTAAGCAACCAGTCAAAATTCAATATACATGCATTATTGGAGGTCTTTTTAAGGGTTATAACGTGGCTTAGGTCAAGGTAGGACATTTTTGGGAATAGTAGGCTAAACATTGGAGTTAAGTTCTACTTTGTTGTTCCTTTTTGTGTACGCAACCTTTGTTCCTTAGGGTGCCTTTTTGTGTTGGTATCGGAAAATAAGAACCGAATGTGTTTTTGTGTGGTTCTTTTTTATCACTGTTTTTGCCGTTTGGCTCTTTTCTTTTTTATTCATTTTTTTTAAGAGACTGTTTTTTTAGGGAAGTTTTTTGATGTTTTCCCGTCTCTTTTCCATTTTTTTTTCTTTTTTGTAGTGATAGTTCTCCATACACCCACCCCAAACTTAAACGTTGCTAGTTCCATGAGCAACCCCAAACTTGTTTTGTTGCCAAGACTTGAGAACTATTACCTTAACTCCAAAGAGGGTAATTTTTGGTCTATAGGCTTGTAACGTGGTTTGTCACCGAAACAAAAAGGGATAATTTATTTTTTACGACTCAAAATTGGCTAGCAAAGGATATAATATAAGAAAGGGTGGCTTGAAAAGGCTCTGGGTTATAACAAACAATTGCCTCAATGCATATAATATCAAATCAACTAGTCAGCAGAGAATTAGAGCAAGTTCTAGAAAATAAACAAGTGCACGGTACTCTCATAGTAATTCAAAAGAAATTGGTAATACCGTTTGGAAATATTTGGCTCAAATCCTCACATGGCTTAGGTATCTGAAAATTGAACACTTGTCTCACAGACACCAGCTTCATCACTTGTCTCTCTGTCCCCCGAACTTCGCACTTCGGAGCAATCACCTTTGGTTTTTGTATGAAGGTGTGAAATTCGTCTCATCGAGATTTATAACTTACTTCGCCGCAATCTTACCTATAACAGTTTATCATGCACTAGATAATAAACAGCAAACGGTTATTTAATTTTTTGTAAGTTTGAATAAGGGTTGTTTACAGATGAAGATGACATGCAGAATTCTAGGCATACTTTATTGAATTGAAAAACTGAATTGAAATTACTGAATTGAAAATACTGAATTGAAAATACTGAAATTAAAAATTACTCATCCTTGGGTTGCCTCCCAAGCAGCGCTTGTTTAGCCTCTCATTAGCTTGAGGCATTTCCTCCATTACAGAGGATAGGTTCGCATGTCTATCTCTTCTGTAGGAGCTTTCGCCTTAGCTCCTCCCTCTTTCTTGTTGCTTCTTTCATACTTCTCCGGGTTCTTTTTTCTTTGAAGGTAGCAAAGCAGAGTCGTTCATCATCTTCTGAAGGTACTGTTTTCATGATGGACTTCCCCTTGCTTCTTGGTGGATGTTCCTTCTTTTGTTCTTTTGGAGTTTTGACCCAGTTGCTCTTCTTTCTTTCCTCTTTTCTCTCAGCAGCAGGCTTCTTCAGAGGTGGCGTATTAACCCCAAACTTAGATTTTCTGGCCACTTTTCGGTATCTACCCCATGCTTTGACCCATGTTGCTCGGATGTCCACTTCAATAGTTAGCCTCTTCAGTTTATCCGTGAGTTCCTCAGGTACCTCCTCTTCCTGAGCTGTCTCTATCTCTAGCTGCGCCATTTCATTCTCCAGCTCCTCTATCACTATCTTTACCTGTACTTCTTGAGTTGGAGTCGGTGGTGTAGCTTCTCTGTTCTTCCACTCAAGCATGAAGCACACTTCCCTCTCTGTTTTGGAAGTTTTGATAGTTCTTTTCTCCTCCCCATTCCTTAAAGTCAATTCAGTGGACTCCACATCAATGAGTGCCCTGCTGGTTGCTAAGAATGGTCTTCCAAGAATAATAGGGTGTTCTTCATCTTCCTGGATATCTAGGATCATGAAGTCTGCTGGAAATACCAGGTCTTCAACTTTCACCAAGACATCCTCGATTGTACATGCTAAGTGAATTGTTGTTTGGTTAGCTAAAACAAGTTCACGTTCTGTACTTGCAGTTATTGTTATGAGTTTTAACTTGTCTGCCAGAGATAATGGCATTACGTTAACACTTGAACCCACATCACATAATGGTCGGACTTCTGCTTCCTCAATCTGACAGAGTATGGTGACGCTTCCAGGATCTGTCTTCTTGATTGGCAGTCGCACTCGGCTTTCTCTATACTCTTTCAGTTCTCTCATGAACTCATCATAGGCTTCGTCCAATGTCATATCGAACAGCTTGTACCACTCTTCGTAGTCTTTAATTTGTTCTTCTCTCCGTTCGTGCTCTGATTTCATATCCTGTAGCACTTTGCATTCGTCCTTTGGATTGTCCACCGTGTTACCTGCAATATCTTTAGAAACATGAGTACTTACCAGTTTTGATAGTTGACCAATCTGGGTTTCAAGACTTTTTATCGTCGCCCCTTGGTTGGCTACTGTCGTCTGGATGTTTTCAAAGTTAGTTTTGCTCATGCTAGCAAACTTATTGAGTAACTCTTCCAATGGAGATGGCTTTCTTGGTTGAGGTGCAGTTTGAGCCTGGTTCCCTATCTGGTCCCATCGTAAATTTGGGTGCTTGCTACAACCTGGGTTGTAGTTGTTCCCCATGTAATTTACCTGCTCCTCGTTTCCTCCTGGAAAACATTGCCCATTAGGGTGATCTTCTAGGCAGAAGTCGCAAACTCCCTCCACCTGTTTAACACTGGCTTCCTTCACAGCTTTCTCTTTATCAGCAAGTTGCCTCCTTAGTAACTCGATCTCTACTTTGTAGGCAATCTCCTGGTCCACCTTAAGAATTCCAGGAGTCTTTTCAGCTCTATCATGGCTCATGTTGTATTCATTTTGGCACATCTGCTCAACCAGATCCTTAGTCTCTGCATAGGTCTTTACTATGATGGACCCACCAGCTGAGGCATCTAGTATCATCCGATGTTGCATTTTCATACCAGCAGTGAATAGTTGCATCTGCTCCATAACATTAATGCTGTGGTTAGGACACCTTCTCATAAGCAGCTTGAAACGTTCATAAGCCTCGCACAGCGTTTCAGATTCATGTTGTTTGAAACTTAGAATCTCAGACTTCCTTTTCTGGAATAGTGCGTGTGTGAAGAATCTTTCCAGGAACTTGTCTTCAAGCTCCTTCCATGTTGCAATAGTTCCCCTTGGCAAGCATTGAAGCCAATCTTTAGCTGGACCTGTAAGAGAAAAAGCAAACAAACGCAGCTTCTTCTGGTCATCAGTAACACTTTCCGGCACCTTCTGGATCTGACATGTCTCTGAAAACTTTGCAAGATGATCCCAAGGATCATTGTTGGCACGTCCATCGAACTGGTTCTCCCGCAAACCTGTAAGAACATTGCCCTTAATATCAAAGTTAGCTGGATTCGCCGGCTGGAATCACAGTGAGATCTGATCTGTGTCAGTCCTCTTGCAGTAGTCTCCCATTGTAATTCTTTGCTCGTCCCCCACGGCTTTGGTGGTAGGCTCTTCTTCTGTTTTGAGACTACTGGATTCTGCAAGCCTTTGTGTTTGCCTTCTTTTCCAAAGCGTTCTTTCTGGTTCAGGGTCGTACTCAAACTCCAGGATACCTGTTATCAAGCACAACAAATGAATACCTTCAGTAGCACTGGAAAATTAAATGGTAAAACTATTTTTGGTTTGTCTCATGTGCCTTTGTCACCATTAAAATTCCCAGGTAAGTGAGGTGGATCACAACGGATCGCTTAAAATTCACAATCATCAACAAGATTTTTTGATTTTTTTAATTTTTTTGTATTTTTGAATTTTTTTTGACAAACTTAAATAAATCTAGTAATGAATGAGTTCGTATCCACAGGGATCGTGCCGAAGCTTCACTAGCGTTATTTAAGTTTGGATAGTTTTGCATTCTCTTTGGTTTTTGGAAAAAGGTTTTATAAAATCAGCGTAATGCTTGCATAAATAAATAAATAAATAATAGATTCAGAAACATAGAGGATGGGTATGGTGGTTGGACTCTCTCCCTTCTTCATATTTGGCATGACCGGTGTATAACATAGTTATTTAGATTAATGTTCGGCGGTGACTTTTCCTTGTTGTAGTAACACCTTACTGTTACACTATGTCTATTAAAGTTTCCCTACTTTCATAACCAAGGTACCTACGAGAGCCTAATCTCGATGTGTCACATACCCTAATTACTAAGTGAGTTGTTTATAAACATGCATTATTATCTTCACCAATTAACCTCTAGATCCTAGTATCGGGCTATTCATCATCTAAGTGCTCAGTTCACACCTAGTTCATGATTCCTCCTCTAACCGCTCATTCACGACTAGTTCAGGACGTTACCGTCTCTATACACCTAGCGTTATTTACTACTAGTTCCGGACCATATTAAGTTAAAAACCTAATATCAATTCTATGGGCGCTCCCGCTTATCCGGCCAGATTACGAGATACGTTATTAAGTGCATGAAAGTAAATAATAAACATAATACTTAAATATCATTTATTATAACTTTGACTCAGTCACAGACTCCAAATATTCATTGGGGAGTTCATCTTCTCCACCACAACCTAAGGCATCTATTACAAAAGACTACATATTTAAATTACAATAAAGAAATTATAACCTAAACATAAAAGCCTAAAGAAAACATACCTTGCTGAGTTAGTTTTCCCGTAAGGGGAGAAAACTATGCCCAATAGAGCTCCTCTGAACCTCTCCTTATAGTAGAGAATGTTCTACTATTTCTGAATGAATAAAACAATGAAAAGGAGGCTCTATTTATAGTTTTCGTAATGGGCTCAGCAAGGCATCGCACCACGATGAAGCCATCGTGCTGCGATGTGAAAATTCAGTTCAATTTTATAACTGATCCTGTGCATTTCATCAGCTTGGGCGCCAAGTTATGTCATCGTGCTGCGATGTGCTCCATCGTGCTGCGATGCAAAGATTTTCTTCAGATTTATTTCTTCTGATTTCTTGGTGAACAAGCAGCTCCCATCGTGGCACGATGGGAGCCATCGTGCTGCGATGGAATGCTGATTTTCTTCACATTTTGGGCTTTTTCTTGTCTTTTTGCATCTTGGACTCGGTCTTGATGCTTTTTCCTGCTTTTGTAGGTTTTCCTTCGTATTTGGGTCTGTCTTGGTCATTTTACTACTAATAATAATACTAAAAATACCATAGAAATTCCTGTCATCAATGCCTCAAGCATTGTATCATCTCACGAGGAGTGTTCATGACATGTTCTATTTATGGAATGTTGGTTTCTCTCTCATGGATCTTGTATGGCGCATTTAATCAGAGTAATCATGAGGATCATCATTTAATGCTTCAGATCCTGGTCAAGAATGTGTTTAGTAGAGAATCTCCTTGAAGAATATTTTAGTAAAGAATCTCTTTTAATTAATGTGCATTAATGGCTTGAGTCAAACAAATCAAGGCCAGATCATATTAGAATCACGGAGTGTTTTATCTGAAGTATTTAAGCAAGAAGCTAAACCTAATTCTAGCAGTTGTTCACGCCGTCTTGTGTTTGAGTCTAGAATTCTAGGTTTTGCGTGTGTGTTTCTTTGTGAGCCTTTCTTGTGTCACATTGATGCAAGCTTAGGACTGTTTTTATTGAGTTGTATTGTGTGTGATCCTCTCCTAAGCTTTGAAGTACGGAGTAAGGACTTTTAGTGGTTGCAACACTCTAAGCCTTTAGGTACGAGTGTGTAGTTTTAGGAGTGTGTCTCCAAAACATATTTGTATTTGTGTTATTGAAATCCTTGCTGTCTGTAAGGTTGTTAGGGAATGAGATGGGATCTCTGATCTAGGAGTTCCTAGGTTGAAGAGTCATTGGTAGTGCCTAGGTTGTAAGTTGCAAACGGGGCGTTTGCTGATAACTTAGAACTAGGGCTATTATAGTGATATTCCTTCCTGGATTGGTATCCCCTAGACGTAGGTTCGCTGAACTGGGTTAACAAATACTTTGCCTTCTTTATTTGTTTTCTTTTATTTGCTTTGCATTATTACGTGCTAGATCTGTCACAGTGCTTAGAGCATCGTGTCGCACATTGTGCATAGCGTGCCAGGAATTTCAGTTTGCATTTCATGTAATTCAGAATTTTAAGAACTGTGATCATGAGGGGATGCACTCTTGCCAAAATTCATGACGGAAGCACTTGCCCACACATTTTTTAACGTTAAGTACACAATTCGTAGAACGTGATGCCCCGATATTCAAAAAATGGTGACGAATCGTGTCTGACACGTACTTGATACCGATACTCTTCCGATACGTTCTGATACATGTATCAGGAAAGTATCGGCTAAATTATAATTTTTAAATAAAAAATAATGTCTGATACGTGTCCGATACGGTTTGATTTTGGTCTGATACGGTTGATAAGTCCCGATACGTATGCAAGAGTTTTTTATTATATTTATTTTACGTTTAAAGAAAGGGTGGATACCAAAATTAATATATATATATATATATATATATATATATATATATATATATATATATATATATTAGAAGGAACAAAGAAGGAAAAAGGATATATGTTTTGACGATGGAAAAGTTAGAGTTTGTCACTAAGCTCGATCAACGAGTCCTTACCTCCTCCATCTCAACATCAACAATACCTCCTCCATCTCAAAATCAATAATACTATTTCTAGTATTAACTTAAAGTGTTCTCATGTATCAGATTTTGGGAGTTTCTAGTATTGATTGACTTTGGCTTATTATGATGCCTCTATATGAGACCTACTTGTTTGTAACTTTAACATTTCTTGTGTTTTTCCTTTGTCAATATAATTTTTTACTTTTAAAAAAAAAAAAACTATGTTGTCCTACTATATATCAGGTTATTAAGCATTTGAATTTGTCCCAAAATTTTGGTATAAGAATAGATGCTTTCTGCTTTTAATTATTAATATTATTGATTTTAGTCATATTTATATATTGTGTATCTATATATTTAATTTTAAATAACATACTGTTGTGGCGGCGTTGAATCGGCTCAGCATCTTTTTTCTCCTGCGGCACCTTTGGTCATCTGTGGACACTAGTTCTTTCTTGGATTAGTTTTTCGGCGGCCGATGCTCACACTGTTCCTGCTCACTTTGTTCAGTTCACCTACTCAATTGGAGGTCTTCGTACTCACCGGTCTTTCTTGCAGCTCATTTGGTTTGCCTGCGTTTGTGTATTGATACTGTTGTAATAATGCTGTAGTTCTTCTTGGCACACCTTATATTGAAAAGATTACTTTTATATATATATATATATATATATATATAAAGGTGCACATTGCTAATTTAGACCCACTTAAAAACATTTGGGTCTAAATTAGCAATGTGCACCTTTTCACTTTGGACAAAAAAACCTTGCATTTAGTTATTTTACACTAGGAAGTTGAGGGTTAGTTAAGTAAATTTTATTAAATAGTGTGCACCCACTTTGCTAATTTAGACCCACTTAATTATAAATATATGCAACCTAAATAAATAACCTAGGAAATCAAAAAAAGGACAACTTAAAAAAACATATATACAATCCAAACTTATAAAACTACAAAATTACCCTTTATATTAAACTTACTTAAAATAGTGAAATAAGGGTATTGTTGTCCAAAGTGAAAAGGTGCACATTGCTAATTTAGACCCACTTAAAAACATTTGGGTCTAAATTATCAATGTGCACCTTTTCACTTTGGACAAAAAAACCTTGACATTTAGTTATTTTACACTAGGAAGTTGAGGGTTAATTAGGTAAATTTTATTAAATAGTGTGCACCCACTTTGCTAATTTAGACCCACTTAATTATAAATTTATGCAACCTAAATAAACAACCTAGGAAATCAAAAAAAGGACAACTTAAAAAAACATATATACAATCCAAACTTATAAAACTACAAAATTACCCTCTATATTAAACTTACTTAAAATAGTGAAAGAAGGGTATTATTGTCCAAAGTGAAAAGGTGCAAATTACTAATGTAAATCCACATGTTTTTAAGTGGGTCTAAATTAGCAAACCCCATATATATATATATATATATATATATATATATATATATATATATATATATATATATATATATATATGGGGTTTGCTAATTTAGACCCACTTAAAAACATGTGGATTTACATTAGTAATATTTTGTTTTGTTCAAAAAAAATTAAAATAAAATATCGCGCCAATATCAAATTTGGGTTTTTTAAATTTTTCGTGTATCAGCGTATCCTTATTGTATCATATGATGGCTTCCTAGGAACACATGAAATCATCTCTCTGCATCTCACACGGGTGGATTGTAGTAGCCGTCTGATGCAATGCATAGTAATTTGATGAGTGATTGCGTTGTCTTTGCATTTTGGAATCCTTCTAAGTGGGTCCCAGTTTTACAGCTGGACGCACAGGTCACCCCCTAAAGTGAAAGAGACAGAGACAGGCTTTGTGTTCCAATAATTCCAACGTGGCAGAATCTTATTTCCAACTCAAATCAAGACAAATCCACAGTACATAGATGACACTCAATCAAGAGTATCCAATGCAAATCTCATACGTTGTACTATGGAGTACTAGTACTAGTAATATAGTACTTCCTCGTTCCAGAAAATTACTCCACCACAATTATAACCGGGTGCGGGTGGAGTAAGCCATTTAAAAAAAAAATTAAGGTATGGGTATATCTGTAAATATTTTTTTAATATAATTATATAAATAAAATAATAGAATTATATTGTTAAAACAAATAATTAAACATAAAAAATACCACATAAGTAATTCAAATTATTCAAAAACATAAATACATCAAGATTTGTATGAATAAAATTAGATTGAACCTATTCCTTTCCAATGAACGAGTGAATAATCCAGCTACTATTTTGTTATTGCTTATTAGTAAAGTTGCTACTTTTATATTAAACAAATAAAAAACATAAATCTTTCTAGGCTTAAATGCAGTTTTACCCCCCCTATTTTGAATAAATCGGAATTTTAACCCCCCTATTTTAAAATCCGGAATTTTACCCCCCTATTTTATAATTCTTTGGATTTTGCCCCCCCATACACTACAAGAAAATCTTTGTAGCTAATTGGTAGCTATTTTCTAGTAAACAGAGTTAGACATTGCTCCCTATACACTAAAATCATTTTGTTGTCTCTTAACTAGCATTCCTTTTCTTCCATAACAGCTCCTCGTTGAAAATTAATGCTCATAGTTCAAGGATTGGAATTTAACCATCCTTAAAGAAAGTTAGACATTTCAAAAGTTCAAGATGACAACTTCTTTGATTCACATTCTGATTGTTTGGAAATTAATTTCAATAAGTAATTGAATTGCTGATGAAAGCTACATTTTCCTTATTGTCTACCCTATTATTTTTATGCATATTTTGCATTCTTTCTTTGGTACCTAACAACTTTGGTACATATTTTGCATTTTTATGCATATTTTGCATTCTTTCTTTGGTACTTAAAAGTTAAATACAATTTTGAATTTTATACTTTTCTACATGCTTGAATAAATACTTAAAAGTGTTTTATTAAGAAGTTTGGTTGCAATGTTTTTATGTGATCCTACAATTTATATTCCATTCTTACAATATGAATATAGTCTTTCAATTTCTTCCAATCCCATAACAGCTCTTCACATTTACTCACCTACTACTAGTTACTACATACTACCAAAGAAAGCTATTATGTAGCATAGGTTGCAGAAAATCATGAGAAAAATGAAGGACATGTAGAAAGAAATCCATTCTGTTTTTTCTCAAGTGTTATGCCTCACTTCAGTCATATATACATGATATTAAGGAAGAGTTATGTTTCACTTGGGTCATATATATGAGAAATGGTGACCTGAAAGTGTTATAAGTTGACTCAACATAAGTTCAAATCAGCTTATGACAATAAAATATTTAGAAGAGTCTGTGAAAATAAGTAAAAACAACTATTGAATGTATCATCAACTATATTTATGATGTTCTGATTCGAAACACACCGTATATACATAATAATAATATGCCTAACTCTGTTTACTAGAAAATAGCTACCAATTAGCTACAAAGATTTTCTTGTAGTGTATGGGGGGGGCAAAATCCAAAGAATTATAAAATAGGGGGGGTAAAATTCCGAATTTTAAAATAGGGGGGTTAAAATTCCGATTTATTCAAAATAGGGGGGGTAAAACTACATTTAAACCATCTTTCTATAAACAAAAAAAATGAATAAAAGAAAGAGAAAAAAAAATTGCATTTTTTTGGACTCGTGTACCAGAGGAGTACCACGCGTGAACCCATTGCAAAATAAAAAATAAAAAAATAGGTACGCCATTTGTGCGTACCCATGGAGTACCGTACGCGTACCGGTACCCGATACGTACCCGGTACCAATACTCTCCCTAAAATAGAATACCCATGCTTCATAGTAAAGAACTATATATGTAATCTATAAAATATATATGTCTAAAAAAATCTATAAAATATATTAATTATTTATTAAATTTAAAAAGGACTAAACTTATGTACAGTTCCATATACACAGTTCTTACTGTGCTAGATACAAGGAGGTAGTTGTTTTTATTTAAAAACAATTTTCTTCTATTTTTTTAAATTAAAAAGAAATAAAAAACTATCTTTTTGTGAGAGGAACATGACAAACTGCATCTAAAGCAATGCATATAAGTTTTCTCCATTTAAAAAATTGATTATGATTACAATCATCCATATATGAAGAGTGCTATTTTTTTTCCAACACTCTATATATAAGACTATAACACTTTTTCTTTAATAGGATAAAAATGTTGTCACTTTTACACAAAAGATCGAAGCCAACAAAAGAGAGATTAAGCTAAGCAGAATATTGTTCATAGATAACTAACGCTTCCTACTAATGACGCCTTAAATTCACCAAAATAGCAGCACACTTATCAGTCTCCTAATAGAAATGACACACCTTGACTCCAAATTAAAGTGAGAACACGACTACTTTCTTGGATGAACCCCCAAACCGTCACATTCTCCATTCTAAAAATTAGCTTCTTGTGGATTCTAAAATTGTTGTCCATAACTTGCGTAATGATAGAACAAGTCTTGTTACTTTAAGTGATACTTATTTGCAAATTGACAGATCCATATTAATTTTAATTAATAAAAGAGTAAATATCATAGTGAGTGTTGAAAACTGAAAAGAGAGTGAATGAGATTTTCCGAACACTTTGGAATGATGAGTAGCACACGAACAACTTTTGTGTACTGATCTTACCTGTGATCAGAGTCGACCAACGTCCGTTTGTACGGTGCTCCGCCCCTAGTTCCGGTAAGTGAAGGGGGTTGTGTACCTGTTTATACTCCGACGCTCAAGTTAGTATTGGTGTGAAGTATAAGTTTTCAGAGAGAATAGAATGTACCTGACTCCTTACAAATGGGGAGTATATATAGCCCCCAGCGCTGGACTAAGGTCAATGATGGCATTAAATGGCCATCAATTGGCTGCCGGAAAACGGCTGAAAAGCCATGATGAGCATTTAAGGCTCATCATTCCGGTGTCGGCCGTTACGATACGCTTGGTATCTTTGGCCGTTGGAATCCTCGAAGGGGATTGGTGCTCGAACATAGTCATGCATTGCTCGAGCCTGATTGGGCTTAGGGCCCAGTCCAGAACAGGAGCCCCCCAAGTCGTTGTGCTCGAATGTGAGCGCAATGACTTGATGGTCGTTATGTCATAATATGAGCGAATGGTTAAACTTTATCTATTGTCTGTTAGATTTTGTCTTCGAGCACCGCATCGTTGTTTGTACGTTCGCGTAAAGGACATGGAAGATCCGTTGATTGATACGAGGACTGGGATCCCGAAGATTCGCTATTGTATGCGAGGATCTTGAAGATCCGTTGATAGCTGCGAACAGTGGGAGATTTCCACGTCATGGTCCTGCAGATTTATTATCGAATCTTAGCATTTATTTCCGAGGATCTTGACGATCCGTTGGTAACAACGAGCATTTATTGCGTATTCGCGTTTGTATACGAGGATCGCAATTAGTGGATTACAGTTGAGCAATATCCGAAAAGATTTTCTCGATTTTGTCGAGATTTTCGCGAGCAGATGATAAGACTTTGAAAGGACAAGCCGGTTCGTCTTCTGCTGCCACGTGTAAAGGCTACTTGAGTGTACTTGAGTACCTAGTGCCTAGATCGCTGTTCTCGAGGGTGAATCGGAGCCGTTGGATTTTCGCGCCCTTTGGTTTACTCACTGATTCAATCAGAAGCGTTGGATCTTTTTGAATCGTGGCCTTTAGATCAAAGCAACGGTCCAGATTCGTTAGGCGTCGTATCGTTTCGTACCGGTGTATCCGTTGGGGATTCGCCTATATATAGAGAAAGGAGGGATTTTTGAAGTTTCACTTCATTTATCAAACTCTTTCCAACTTTTGAACTTTCACTCTCTGCAACTTCAGCGATCCCAAGTTTCTATTTCTTCTCAATCATCATCTTTGTACCGTCTGTTCTTCTTTGAAACAAGTAAGTAACTTACTCTGATCGTTGTTTATGGTTGTTTGTTTGATTTTGATATGGTGGTTGAGGGTTTGTAAGTGGTGGTTTACACCCTTTACCCTCCCACAAACGGTAGTTTTTAGGGAAAAACTGTAGTTTTATGGCTTAGTTACCCTTTTTAGGTGGCGGTTGTTGGCGGTTTTCGCCTTTACAACTGCCTCCGTTAGTGGGTTTTAAACTGCAATTTGTCGAGGATTCATAACTCATAGATGAATGCTCGTAGATTTAGGACGTGTACTTGTAATATTCCTCGAGTTTTAACTTGTCCCTTGCGCGAGCAATTTTAGGGATTTGTTGACTCTTAAGGATTTTTAATTTAGTAACTGTCTACTCCTCGCCCTTTCACTTGATCGACAGTGGAAGGGTGGATTTGATGTTCGAATATCGAATTCATGTTTCCTTCCTCGGCTTTTCAGGTGTGAATGGCAGAAGAGAGATCAACCGATATTCCCGGAGAACAACCGACTGCGGGATCTTCGAACCCAGATCCCTATGGTTGGGTTGCAGACGAGCCGAGGACGACACCCTCGAGGTATGCGGGCTGTCCGGATGGCGATCTTCCTCCAGGGCTTTTCACGAGGATAGAGGATCCGGGACATGACCTTTGGGACATTGCGATCCCCGACAAACAGAGGAGGGTTTGCCATGAGATGAAGGGATGGGGAGCCTTTGCGATGTACTAAATTGCTTTCGAGGAATTTGGTTATCGACTGCCCTTCAATGACTTTGAAGTGTCCGTCTTTAAGCGCCTTCGCAGCTCCATCCTAACTCTTTGGCATTTCTTCGTGCCTTCGAGATAGTTGCCACTTATCTTCGTATAGTGCCGTCCCTTGACCTGTTTTTTTACACATTCCGCTTGCAACGTTCGAAACCTAAAGGAGAGGCGGCGAACAAGCATGGATGGGTTTCGTTCACTCAGAGGCGTCGCCTCTTTGAGATGTATGAGGAGTCAGTGAGGGGCTTCAAGGACAAGTGGTATGTGGTCTTTCCCAAGGGCGAGGAAGGTCGGCAGAGCGTCGTCACCAAGGTTCCGAAGATTGATGAGGACGGTAACCAGGTTTTGCGTCCTGACGGGAGCCCGGTAATTGTGGAGCATCCTCGTTTCCCCTTCAAGTGGGACCGCAAACATTATCTCTTGCCTACGAGCAGTTTCGGATGTGGCAAGAAGGAGCTGAATGGGACTATTTTGGCCCAGTACGACACGCTCTGTGATTTCGTCGACGGGTTTGCCCCCTTAGTCCGGACCGTTAAGGATAACAACCCTGTGGTCGACGTAGATGGTAACGTCGTGACCTCTAAGCGCTTCATCGACACTAAGGCCTTGTTGACTTGCTCGACTCGTGTCGAAGCTGAAACTTTGCTCAGTATATTTAGCTTTGTCTTTTTCCTGCTCGTTTTATCTGCTTTAGCTTTATCTGCTAATTTTACTAATCCTTGTTAATGATTTGTGCAGACATGATGAGCAATCAGGAAAAGTTCAAGAAATTGCAGGAGGCCACCAGGGCGCAAAAGGCCAAAGAGGCAGGGAACTCTATGGTTTCGTCGAAGTCCTCCGGCCCTGGGGGTTCTTCGATTCCTCAAACTCCAACTCCATCCGCTACAACTTCCGCTGCTGCTTCTCCTCAAGCCGAGGTGGTCGGCGAAAAGAGAGGCCCGGGAGTTGAACTCGAGGACGCGGAGAGGCCTCCTAAGAATCAGAGAGTTGGGAACTCCTCGATGATCATAGATGGTCTCCATCGTTTGGAGCAAGGGGTGGCTGCCCAAAGATTTGTCCTGCCCGCGGCTTTCTCCCATGGTGGTAACTTTATCGCTGGGAGTACTGAAGTCATCGTCCCTGAGGTCGACCAGGTGATTATGAACGACATGGGCCCTGAATCACTTGGGAATGTGATTGCTAAAGCTTCGGTGGCCTCAATGAAGTTGATGGAGATCGCCAACTTCCTCAACCATCGGGAGCGCCAATTCGTGGAGGAGAGGACGACCATGGAGAAGAAGATGCAGGCCATGAAGAAGGGCTATAAGAAGATGTATGCCGAGCTGAAGAAAGCTCGCTTGAATTTCTGAGAGCTGGAAACGACCTATGCGGCTTATAAGGATAAGTACCAGCTTCAAGTGGAATTGACACAAACTCTGGCGAACAAGGAAGCGGAGGTGGAGGTGGAGGTGCTGTCGAAGGAGAAGGAAGGTCTGATTGCAAGAGTGGCCGAGCTCGAAGGGCAGCTTCAAAAGTTGTCCATTCCTGACGAGGAGGAAAAGAATGAGGACCCCTCTGGGGAGTTTGTGAATACTTCCCGAGGGTCGTTGATCAAGCAACTCCTCGACGCTCAAAACTCTGCAGTGGAGATGGCCACTTCGAGCTTTCAGAATGCAATCGCCCAGCTTCAGATCCTCAACCCCGGCATCGAGCTAAAGTTGGATGGACTTGATGAGTGCAAGGAAGTTCAGGACGGTGCCATTCAGTCCCCCGCATCTGCTCCTGCCGAGGATTCCCATGTTCAATGATTTCTCTGTAATTATCTTGTTTTTATTCGGCGTTATGCTCGCCTTTTTGAAGTATTTTGGCGCTTGTTCGCCTGTTTTGTAATGACAATTATGCAGTCTTCGTGACTTTTCAAAATATTTGTACTTTGTTTAATGCTGCGTTTTATCTTGTTCTGAAATGACTTTACGCTCGTAATTGTTATCTCAATGCTGTTCGGCACTTCAACGTATTCTTTCTTTTCGCTAAGTGTTTGTTTGCGTATCGAGGATAACAATATTTGGTCGCTGCTCGGATAGCATGTATCCTTGAGCGCCTTGCTCGAGAAGTTTGTGGAACTTCTGCGAGTGTTTGGATTGGTACTCCAAACGCTTAGTGGTAAGAGGGATCCTTTTTCCCAAGATCACTTAACCACGGCGACGACTTCCCATCGCGAGCTGGGATTCGTGTCCTAACATGTACTAGGACGATGGTACTCGCTTGGAGTTATTCCTCGTCAAGGTGAGGTATAGTCATCTTACCTTTTATTTCGACCTTTAAGATTCATGCCCGTACCTAGGCACTCCTCCGTTGTAAAGGCATGTCCCCTCGTAGTAATGAGTTCGACAGAGCCACGTTAGAAGATGTTGAAATTCTAACTATAATATTGTTTAAGCTTCTCTGCGTTCCATGGCCTTGGGATTTCTTAGCCACGCAGATTTTCGAGGAAGTAGGCCCCGGTTCCTGTTTTTGCTCGGACTCGGTATGGGCCTTCCCAATTCGGGGCGAGTTTCCCTTCGCTCGAATCTTTGAGGTTTCGCCGTAGCACTAGGCTACCTACCTCAAATTCTCTTTTGACCACTCTTTTGTCATGTCGAGCGGCGATCTTTTGTTTCAAGGACATTTCGCGGAGTGCAGCACTCTCACGAAGTTCCTCGACCATATCTAGTTCCTTGCGTATAAGATCGCCGTTTAGATCTTGGTCGTTAGGTGTTTCGGTTCGCCTTGTTGGCTCTCCTATCTCAACGGGAATCACGGCCTCCGTTCCATATGTTAATCGGAACGGTGTTTCCCCGGTGGTGGAGTGTGGGGTGGTCCGGTAAGACCATAACACATTATGCAGTTCCTCGACCCATTGCCCTTTTGCCTCGCCTAGTCTTCTTTTTAGGCCTCGCAGAATTACTCTGTTCGCAGCTTCGGCTTGCCCGTTTGTCTGAGGATGTTCGACTGAAGTGAAGTGTTGGGTTATTCCCAATGCTGCGAGGAATTCACGAAATTTTTTATCGGTGAATTGTGTTCCATTGTCCGTTACGACGGATTGTGGAATACCGAATCTGGCGAGGATATTTCTTTTGAAGAAACAAAGTATGTTAAAGGCTGTGATTTTTGCAAGTGGTTCTGCTTCTATCCATTTGGTGAAGTAGTCCACGCCCACGATTAAGAATTTGTTTTGTCCGGCTGCGACGGGGAATGGTCCTAGTAAATCCATTCCCCACCATGCGAAGGGCCATGGGGAAGACAACGACTTTAGCTCGTTTGGTGGTGCTATCTGCATATCCCCGTGTCTCTGGCACTTATCACATTTCTTGACGTGTTCTTTAGCGTTCGCCTGCATTGTCGGCCAATAGTATCCCGCTCGAAGAGCCTTCCTGGCTAAAGAACGTCCGCCAATATGTTGACCGTTGATCCCCTCGTGGATCTCGGATAAAACATACTCTACTTTATCTTCCTCGACACATTTCAACAGGGGAATGGCGAATCCTCGTCGATATAGTTGGTTGTCGAGAGCCACATAGGAGCATGCTCGTCGCTTGACTTTTGTTGCTTCCTTTGGGTCGTTGGGAACCTCCCCGCTTTCCAGGAAGCGTAGTATTGGGAAAATCCAACTGTTTGTATTTATTTCACAAACGAGCATGACATCTTGGGTTTTATCAATGCTGGGTCTGGAGAGAGTTTCTTGTATCAGGGATTGATTTCTCCCCTTTTTTCGCTTGGTGCTTGCCAATTTTGAGAGGACATCTGCTCGTGTGTTATGTTCGCGGGGAACATGTTGCACTTCAGCTAATTTGAATTGGGCCAACATTTCCTTTATCAAGGTTAGGTATTCTGCCAGCCGCTCATCTTTTGCTTGATATTCTCCGGATATTTGCGAAGCTACCAATTGCGAATCTGTGAAGACTTTCACTTCCTCGGCTTCTATGTCTTTGGCGAGCCGTAACCCTGCTAAGAAGGCCTCGTATTCGGCTTGGTTATTCGTCGTTTGAAAAGATAGCTCGAGCGAGACTTCGATTAGAGTCCCATCCTCGCTTTCTAATATAATGCCCGCGCCACTTCCTTTTGAATTGGAAGATCCATCGACGAATATGGTCCATTTGTTTTTACTTTGAGTGGTCGCTGGGGTCATTTCAGCGATGAAATCTGCTAGAACTTGAGCTTTCAAAGCTTGTCTGCTTTCATAGCTTATGTCGAATTCTGACAATTCCAACGACCATTTGAGCATTCGACCAGCCATGTCGGGTCTTCCGAGGAGGCGCTTAATAGGTTGGTCAGTACGAACGACAATTGAATGGGCGAGGAAGTAGTGTCGTAATTTTCTTGCTGCAGTAACGATGGCTAAGGCCATTTTCTCTATGTGCAAGTATCTTAGTTATGGCCTTTGGAGTGCTTTGCTTACAAAGTACACTGGCTTTTGCCCTTGCTCAGTTTCTCTTATAAGAACGGCGCTGACGGCCTCGTGGGCTACTGCTAGGTAGAGATATAAAACTTCTCCTTGCACAGGTCGTGTGAGGACTAGAGGCTCGGATAATGCTCGCTTCAAATGCTGAAGTGCGTTTTCGCACTCTTCCGTCCACTCAAATGTAGACTCCTTTCTTAGAAGTTTAAAGAGTGGCAGAGCATGTTGAGCAGATTTAGCAACGAATCGTGACAAGGAAGTTAACATTCCGTTTAATGTTTGAATAGACTTCTTTGAGTCGGGCGTAGGGTATTCGAAGAATGCTCTACATTTGTCGGGGTTGGCTTCAATTCCTCGTTCTGTTAGATAGAATCCGAGGAATTTTCCTGCCTTTACACCGAATGTACATTTTTTCGGATTAAATCGCATGTTATACTTTCTTGCTTGTTCGAAAACTTTTCTCAAGTGTACGGTATGATCGTTTTCCTCTTCGGATTTAACTATCATATCGTCCATATACACTTCGAGCATATCGCCAATTTGATTTCGGAAAACATTGTTCATCATTCTTTGGTATGTGGCGCCCGCGTTTTTAAGCCCGAACGGCATTACGTTATAGTAATAATTTCCTGATTCGGTCATAAAAGCTGTTTTCTTTTTATCGATTTCAGCCATTTTAATTTGATTATATCCTGAATAAGCATCCATAAACGATAGTAACTTAAATCCTGAAGAATTATCTACTAGTTTATCTATGCTAGGTAAAGGATAAGCATCTTTAGGGCAAGCCCTATTAAGATCGGTATAATCAACACACATGCGCCACTTTCCATTAGATTTTTTGACAAGTACAACGTTGGACAACCAAGTAGTATACTTGGCTTCCGAAATGAAATTTGCCTCTAGGAGGTCTTTTACAGCTTTTTCTGCAGCCTCCGCTTTTTCGGGAGACTGCTTCCTACGACGGTGTGCAACAGCTCTAGCCTTAGGATCTATAGTCAACTGGTGATAAGCGACCTTTGGATCTATGCCGGGCATCTCAGCAGCGCTCCAAGCAAAGAGTTCAGCATTTTCCTTCAAACAAGCTTCCAATTGCCTTTTCACCAAGTCGAGGAGATCAGCTCCAATCTTGATTCCCTTCGAGGGGTCTTCACCAAGGGGAATTATTTCGAACTCTCCATCAGGGATTGGACGAAATATTTCCTTCAACTCTTTCTGCAGCTCCTTTTTTTCTTCTCTGCGCTCCTTCTTTGAAGTTCGAGCATCCAGCTCAACAATACCTTGTCCCCCGGCAGCGTTGATGGCGGGCATCTTATGCTCAGTCTTCATTTTCTTTGGTGTGGCCAAGGTGTTCATATTTTTTGCTGCAGCATCAAAGCATCTGCGAGCAGCAGCTATGTCTCCGTTCAACGTGGCGACCTTTCCATCTACAGTGTAGTATTTCATCTTGAGATGAATGGTCGAAGAAACAGCGAACAAATCAGCAAGTGTTGTTCTTCCGATGATGCAGTTGTACAGTGATGGACACTCGACAACCAAGAACTGAACGTTCATGGACTTGGTAGCCTCTCCTTCGCCAAATGTGACGATCAAATCTATATATCCCCAAGGTTTTGTTGTAGCTCCATTAAATCCTTGAAGATCAGCACCAACATATGGCTTTAGATTTTTCTCAGTGAGCTGGAGAGTTTTGAACAGTCCAAAGTACATGATGTCGCAAGAGCTTCCTTGATCGACCAGGATTCTACGAACGTCAAAGTTCGCCATCCTTGCTTGTACCAAAAGAGGAATCTGAAAGTTTGGGGATCCTCCGGGGATCTCCTCTTTGTAAAAGGCCAAGGGAACTGACCCTTCTTTGATTTCAGCAATTGAAACGGGGTTCAACGAGCAGACGCTCTCGAGCTCCTCGAACTTTCTTTTTATAGTTCCGAGGGTCGTGTTGTTGAATCCTCCTCCAGATATCACCAGCGTTTTGGGGAAATTTTCCCAGGATCCATTCAAGTGGGAAGTCAAGTGAGCGAGCACTTCCTCGCCTTGAGTGAAGTCCTCGGGTCTTGTAATAGCGTAAGCAACTGGAAGACTTGCTCGTGTTTCTTCCTCAGCAGGTGGATCTTCGACCTCTTGCCTTCTATCATTATTTTCCCTGGGTCGATCCTTCCTATACTTCTGGAGCAGATTTTGTTGGATGAGTATT
The DNA here is from genome assembly GCA_030408175.1 of Trifolium repens. Classification (NCBI taxonomy): domain Eukaryota; kingdom Viridiplantae; phylum Streptophyta; class Magnoliopsida; order Fabales; family Fabaceae; genus Trifolium; species Trifolium repens. Next base: position 28,736,585 of record CP125845.1, on the reverse strand, counting down.
TCGATTGCATCCTTCAGGTGAACGCAATCCTCGGTCACATGACCATAACTTCTGTGGAATCGACAATATTTGCCTTTGTCCACGCCTGGTTTTGCAGGGATTTGTTTAGGGAATCAGATCCCGTGCTTCTTGAACTCCGTTGCTGAGACTTCAGCTAGAATTCGCTCTCGAGGAGCATTCAACGGAGTGTAGTTGGTAAATTTGCTCGGTGGGGCTTTGGGTTCCCGCACCTTTTCTTTCCCATTGCCCGTCCCTCGTTTCGAGGGTCCGGACTCATCCTGATGCCTCGGCTTTCTAGCATCCACAGCCATTTGCCTTTCCTCGTAAGCGATATATTTTTGTGCTTTTTCGAGGAAAGCGTCCAAAGTTCGAATCTCTTCGATTCCAACAGCCTTAGCGAAGTCACTGTTCGCGCGTAACCCTCGATCCATGAGGTACAGCTTCATCTTATCCTCGACTCTTACTTGCACCGCAATTTTGTTGAACCGGTCGATGTAGTCCCGCAGTGGCTCGTCATCCCTTTGAACTATCGCCTCGAGGGCAGATACTGTCAGCGGATGTTTCCTTGATGCAGTAAAATGTGCCGTGAACTGACGGCAGAGCTCGGTCCATGAGTCGACGGATTGTGGCGGGAGGCCTTTGTACCATGTTAGCGCTCCCTTTCTCAGAGTGGTTGAGAATATTTTGCACTTGACAGCTCCTCGAACTCTCCTCTATTCGAGCACAGCTTCGATGTTCTCCAAATGATCGTCGGGATCAGTGGAGCCATCATAAGTGTCCATTACCGGAAGTTTTTCCAAGCCTAGGGGTAATGGTACTCTCATGATCCTTTCGGACAGGGGTCCAAGATATCTGTCCTCGTCGCTTTTCGGTGTTCGGTGGCGACGATACCTTTCAGGAGATTTTGGGGGTGATCTGTGACGTCGAGCCCTTCCACCTTCGGTCCTCACGTGCACATCAGCATTCCTCCGAGGACTCAGACGTCTCGGGGACCTTGATCTTGACACTGAACGATCACTTCTCCGCGGGGAGTGTCGCGGGGATCTCCTTGGGTGCGATGATCGCGTTGCACGCGATTCCTCGACCGCTGCTAATCTGCGATTCTGATCGCGAATAATGGTGCCCTGCCTGTTGATGACGTTTATCAATGTTGCCATCATTTCTTCCATTGGGGTCCCTACAGCTAATGGTGGGACGTTCAATGGTTCCTCTTGGGGTTGAACGGTAGGGCCAGCAGAAGCCTCAGTAGGGGTCACGGCGGTGAAGTGCCCATCCTCTTGGTGGTTTGGACCTACGTTATCGTTTGGATGGTTTTCACCGGTGCTATCGTTACCGTTTCCGGCCATTGGTCGTGAAAAGTTGGTATTTTTGGGTAGTTTTGATCTTTTTCTAAGTGAAAAGATGGGGAAACTAGTGCTTCCCACAGACGGCGCCACTGATCTTACCTGTGATCAGAGTCGACCAACGTCCGTTTGTACGGTGCTCCGCCCCTAGTTCCGGTAAGTGAAGGGGGTTGTGTACCTGTTTATACCCCGACGCTCAAGTTAGTATTGGTGTGAAGTATAGGTTTTCAGAGAGAATAGAATGTACCTGACTCCTTACAAATGAGGAGTATATATAGCCCCCAGCGCTGGGCTAAGGCCAATGATGGCATTAAATGACCATCAATTGGCTGCCGGAAAACGGCTGAAAAGCCATGATGAGCATTTAAGTATCATCATTCCGGTGTCGGCCGTTACGATACGCTTGGTATCTTTGGCCGTTGGAATCCTCGAAGGGGATTGGTGCTCGAACATAGTCATGCATTGCTCGAGCCTGATTGGGCTTAGGGGCCAGTCCAGAACATGTACTATATGAATATTATCTTTCATCCATAATATGTGTGGTGGTCTAACATCTTAGACATATCATGCAAATGTTGGAAAATAGGTTCGACTATAATTTTTTTTGCTATACAAAATTTAAAGTTGGGGGATGAAGTATCATTCTAAGGTAGAAAAGATCTTATCTTATCTTAGTTCTCTTAAAGGTAATTACATTTACCACTTTCCTCCAAGACCTATTTTTTTTAATGAATGAGTAAATAAATCCCTCCAAGACCTACTAACTTGGAAATATAAAAGATCCAATAACATAAATCCAATAAATCATTATCTAACATTTAAAACAACCCATAAAAAAAATCATTCAAAACATGTTGACTTTTATTTTTGTTATCATGTTATTGGTACAAAATTTTCATCGTCATTTAATGGTTATTAATCTCTATCAAAGAATATGTGGAATACATAAAGTGAATTGTTGGCTTTCAGAAGTTATTTTACTTTAAACAACAATACATTAGTTTATCCACTATTGTCTTTGGTTCTTTTTCTATTAATTGTATGTCTGGTTCTGATGTGAGCAAAATTGATTTTGAGTAAATTGATTCTAACAAAAATTAAATTGAAAATAAAATGATTTATCTTTTTTTTATAATCTAAATTCAATTATAAAGAGTACATGAGATACTCAATCTTTTACAATTCAAAACAAGAAATTATATTGTAAACATACAATAGGATTAATATACCAATCAAAAAACAAATAACTGGGCTTGTGATCGGCTCGGCCACTAAACCAGATCCACGAGATTGCCATGATATTATCCACCAACACAGAAAATTCAGTTACAGTCCCTCGAAATAAGATATTGTTTTTCAATCTCCAAATACACTAATCTACTTACAATATATTAAAAAAAACTACTATTAAAAATCCAAGTTTGTCTTTATTACTTTTAACGGTGTTCCAAATTTTACGCCCTTAAATGTAATTTTAACTCTAAAGTAATAAAAAAAATACAAAAAAAAGGAAAGAAAGATAAGCATAAAAGAAATATTCCCATAAAAATAGCATCAGAAACCATATCTCTAAACAAACAAAAAACACAAAAGCATGGTTCATTGGTTGGTCTTTGAATGTATCTAATATAATTTGTTGTGTTTTGTTCTTATTTATCAATTTAACTTAATATATTTTTTACCATAAATTCGTTGATTCATGAATTCATTGGTTGCAGACATTAAGCATGGTTGCTGAAAGTAATATTGAATCCTCAATAGTTTTGAAGTTAAATAGAATGTTGTATTCAATTTGTTAAACACAACCATGCACAAAGGTAGAGAGTGTGAAAGTGAAACAACTTATGTTTTATTCTTATTCAACATATGTTTTATTCGTTCGATTCTTTCCATCTTAGATAGCAATTTTATTTCTTTCCTTGCTTAATATATGCCGTGTGTGGCAAACTTGAGTTTGATATAAACGAAGTAAGTTTGTTTGTATTATATTATTTTGTTGATGTTGTTGTTTCACCAAAATTTTCTAAATGTGCTTCTGACATGTTTTGTTTCAATTTCTTTATAGGGTGCAGTTATGCTTTTGAAGATGTTTTCCAGTCACGACATTAGGTGTTTTGCGACATTGATTCATCCTTTAGGAAATCAATTTGATGTACAAGTAGAAAAAATTAATGGGAACATTTGTTTTTTCCTTCTATTTTAGTATTTTAATTTAATTTTGAATTAATATGCTTATATTGTAATGTCAAATTTGTTTCTTATTAATCAATAGTTTCCCATCATTTGAATTCCACCATCTTTTATTTTAACATAAATATATCTATATATCTTACTTGTTTCTAATTTCTCTAATTATGTATCAAATTAAACTCTAATTTACTGATCAAATTGGCGGGCTAATTCTAATTAATTGTACCTGATAAGCATGAGAAAGAGAAAGCCAAAAAATATTCTCGGATAAGCATGAGAAGGATAATTATGCATCATATTAATTAATGATTTTATTATTAAAACAAAAAGATTTGTTAACCAAAATATCATATGCCATACGCAAATGATAAGCATGAGAAAGCCAAAAAAAATAATATTCCATGATAAGCATGAGAAGGATAATTATGCATCATATTAATTAAGAATTTTATTATTTTAAAAAAATTGTTAACAAAAAAACTATGCCACACACAAATGATAAGCCAAAAAAAACATCAAATTTTTGAAACTTATCTTGCTTGAAATTTATCTCTCTTATTATTATTATTTCCGGATTAATGCAAAAATTATTTGGATTCCACATCTAAAAGGTCAAGAAGATTATACTATATGATTACTACTATAAATAATTACATATTATCAACATTTCCATTATATAATTGAATTGAATGATTAAGCCCGTGCATTCGCACGGGTAAAAAAGTCTAGTTATTTATAATTTATAAATAAAAGTCAATAGACTCGTGCATTAATCTAGTTAGTAGTTAACAAGCAAATGTCATTTGCTTTTTTTTTCTATAAAAAAAAAGAAAAAGCAAATGTCGTACACACTTACGCTTCTTTAACTTGACAATATCACCACATAAAAAGAAGTAGGGTCATGCTAACTAGTACCCTCGGGGCACTAATTAAGAATACAAAAATGGTAAATTTTGTATTGAAAACAACACTTTTCATATTTTATAAACATTGACTGCACAAGTTCCAATGTATCTTTACTATATAAGGTTTTCTTAACTAGTGCCCCAGGGGCACCATTTAGCATTTTCCAAAGAAGTAATCCAAACCTTCCTCCCCCATAGGTATATACTACAGCCCATCCATCTAAAATTGCATCTCACACCATTTATGTTTTGATACATCCATATAAAATAAAAGTGAATTGAACAATTATTTTGACAACCAAAATTAATTATAGAATAATAAAAGTTATCATTTAGAGCTTCAACTAAAAGTCAATTTTATTCTAAAAGAACAAATTATATCAAAATTAATTTTACATCTCTAAGATTAATTTTTTTTCTCTTTCAAAGAAGAAACCAAACACACACTGAAACAATTCATAAGAAAATTAAATCGTACTTATCAATCGTTAGTTGGTTCAGTGGTAATTGATGTTGGACTTTGTAGAGAGGATCACGGTTCGATACCCCGCAACTGTGGTTGGAATTGGCTGAAACTACTTGATATCAGAACTGACCTCCAAACCAGTACTTAGCAAATAAACCCTTTTCCTACCCTACTTTTTCTATATTAAGAAAAATACTATATTGAATTACCTGCTCCTATTATCTCAACTTCCATGTGCACAGATAAATTTGTCACACTTTTCAATCCTTTTTATAGTAACAATTTGTATTTTGTTTGCAGAGTTTGGTAAGAGACAGTTTGTTTGTTCTGTTTAATTTAAGAGCCAATTGTGAAAGGACGATCATCCATTTTATTTAATTGAACTTCAAGATCAGCTTGTTCGAACTTTACTTAATCTTGGCTTATATTATAAGGTACAATTCACTGATTACCAAACAAGGCATTGAAAATATAAACTTAACTTAATCATTAGCCACATTATTTTACTTCAACTTGGTAGGTCTGCGGATCTCAAAGTACCAATTTATTGTTAATATTAGCGATGGAGTTAGCTTAGCATAAACTATGTTTAACAATTTATTTTTTACCAAATAGTAAATGTTTAACATAAAATCTTACTAGTGTATAAACTATAGTATTATAATACACTAGCAGTATTTTGATGATCTGATGCTACTATTTTTAACTTCAAGTTGGGCGTGTGTTGAAACTTGAAACTGTCACGGGCCAGTTGAATGTTTGCAGACAGCTCTCATTTGTGGTAGAATTGTTCAATTTGTCAGAAATGTTCATGCTAGCACTTATATATATTTTAATTTGATTCAGGTTATAACTAATGTGTTTATCAGGACTTGTTTATTGTTGGTGACAGGGGGTGCATAAAAGAGAACCAAATGGAAATAAGCGACAATTTTTTCAATTATTTTTTTAGTATTATACGGTGGTTAGACTCAAGACTCAACATTTTAATTGTGGATAAGTATTTGTGAAATAGGCTAATGTTATGGTAGACCACCTTCACAAGTGGTCCACTATGGATAAGTGATCTATCAAATACAAATTTTACAAAATTTACTAGTAGATTGAAAGTTTATATCATATAGATTGACTTAGTAGTGATGGTGAGGGGATGTTATGGTGGTCACTGCAGTGGATGTTGTTGTGATGGCAGGGTGGCTTGGTTCAAGGGTGTGTTTCCAATGTGGTTTTGACACGGTTTTGGTTTCGGTGAATTTGGTGTTGGTTTCGGCGAGCTCGTGTGGTGGGTCTGGCTGTGTGGTGTGGTGATGAGATGGTGTTGCGGTGGTGAGGTGTGGAGATGCTGACGTGTTGGATCTTACAATGTTAGTATGCGGTTGATGTCGTGCGTGTTTAGTTTTTCCTTGATATTTGACTCTCTGACCGTTTCCAAATCTGTTGAGATTTGCAGGATTCTTTTTGAGTCGCTGAAGGTTTCCAAATCTGTTGAGATTTGCAGGTGTCGTGTATCTGGTTGAACTCTACCGTATCGGTGTTAGACTGTATGCTCTCTTTGTACTGGTGTCCACCAACTTTCGACTCAAGGAGCTGCTTTTGGATTCTGATGGGCCGAACACTTTTGATTCGAGTTCGGAAGTTAGTGTCTAGTGGCGTCTCTACGGGTTGAGTTGGTGTTTCTCTGGTGATCATTGATGTATTTCATTTTATGTTTTGTAAGGGGTGGATTGGGGTGATGTTTGATGTATTTTATATTTGGTTAAATTGTTTTCATCACTTTACCTCTCGTTGTATGTTTCAGCAATTCCTTATATTGCTTGTTTAAGAAATTGTCTATTAATAAAATTTAGCCGATTAAAAAAAAATCATTCATAAATTTTTTTAGAAAAATTGAAAATCATTTGATATTTTATTGGGATTTATCAAGATTTACAGTATTTAATAAACCGTTAATCTTGATGGGTTTCAATAACATATCAAATGATTTTGAATTTTTCTAAAATTTTCTATAGATAATCTATATGGTATAAAATTTCAATCCAGCGGTGGATTTTGTAAAATTCGTATTCGTTGTAATATTATTCATAATTAGTCCACCATGAATCACTTGATCAGGTGATCCATATTAGAATTTACCTTGTGAAATATTGAGTTTGAATATGGATTAGAATCTTTGTAGCTACTAAAAGAGTTGTATTTATGAAACAAGAATTTAGTAAATATTAAGTATTATAATTCTCTCTCTGTACTAAAATATAAGTAATTTTGAGAAGGAAAAAAAATTGTATTAAATTATAAGTCACATTACATTATCAATTGAACATTTATTGCTCTTTTTCCTATTATACCCTTAACTATTTAATTCTCTTTCTTCTTTCAATTCTTCAATTTATCTTTCCATACTGTTGAGTATGCTTTGAAATCTCAGTTCGGAAGTTAGAAAATCATGTTTTTTGGGAGCTTCTGTCAGTTTACGCCCAAGCGTGGGATACTGGCGCCCAAGCGTGCAGAGCTAGGCTCAATTCTGGCTGTTTACGTCCAGGCGTGGAAGGCTGGTGCAACGCGTGCAACAACATGCTAATTTTGTGAAAAAATATGTTTTCTGAAAGATATCTGACTTGGATTGTGTTTGTTTTTAAATTGGATATATTTAAAAACAATGGGAGATTTGGTTTTATTTTAAAAGATCTATTTTAAAATAAAAGGCATATATTTTTCTATAAATAGGGAGTGTCTTATTCATAGAAAAATAAGAGAGCAACAAGATGTATGGAATTTGTTTTGCTAGCACACAAGGATAGGGTTTTAGAGAGAAACAAAGAGGTTGTCACTTGGTATAATCTTATGGGTTTGGGCAAATTGTTCTTGGGATCATCTTACGGGATCACCTTGAAAGATGATGTGAAATTCCGGTAGCAAGTCACAGATGTGCAGCGTGATGTGGTGCACGTTAGGGTTATGATGTACGATGTGGTGCCTAATGTGCCAACATCATAGACATGCCAGTGACTTGACGAACAAGGTAAATAAAGTGCAGAAGATAAATAACACAATGAGTTTGTTAACCCAGTTCAGCGCAACTCGCAACCTACTCTGAGGGATACCAATCCAGGAATGAATCCACTATGATAGTTCTACTTCAAAGCTAAACAACCCAGTTTACAACTTTTCACTTGGACACTACCCGTGCTAACTCTACCTTGCTCCTCACAAGATATGACTACCCCTAGTCACTTCCTAGCTATCCTACCTTGCTCCTCACAAGGACCTTGCTCCTTGCTCCTCACAAGGACTTTGACTTACCTTGCTCTTCACAAGGACTTTACCTTGCTCCTCACAAGGACATTGCTCCTCACAAGGATTTTTACAAACTCAATGATGGAGACGCACTCCTAACCTAAAGAACATACTCGTGCTTCAAAGCTTTGAGTGATTCAAAGTTCAATCCTTGTTTCAAATTAGAACCAAGAAAAGAACAGCTCTGTGCTTAAAAGCTTAAGAGCTAAATACAACCCTAGTTCAAGTCTCAATGGTAACAAGAAACAAAGGGACAAAGACTCGAAATCCTAAAGACTAGATTTATGAATATTGATTTCGGTGAATAAAACAAGTCTTCAGTCTTCCTTTATATAGAACGAGAACTGGTAGCTGGCCATCGTATTCTTCAAGTAACAAACTCAATCTTTTAACAAAAGATATGTTTGTTTTAAATCTTTTTTGAATCTTCTAGTAACAAACCGGCCTTTTTAAATCTTTTCTGAATCTTTTTCAATCTTTCAGCTCGTTCCTTGGCGCGCAAGCTAGCATGGATATGTTTGTTTCAAAATAAATCTTTTACAAAAGATCACACGCAAATAATGAAAGCGCGTTTTTAGGGCATTCAGTTCAGGTACCACATGTGTGCACATCAGTCACCACATCTGGACCAAAGGCTTATTTTAACAAATGAAGCCAACCCTAAAATAGACTCAACCTCTCAGGTTGAAAACACTAACATGATGCATGAGGGTCTCGCCCGGATCAAGGAGGTATGTATTGCTTTGAATGATTTTTAAAAACCCCAGACAAATTCAAAACCATTTGATATGTCGTTGAGATACATCAAAATTAACGGTTGGCATCTTTTTTTAAATACAGTTAATCTTTATGTGTGTCAATAGCATATCAAATGATTTTTGATTTATCTGAAATTTTACACAAATGATCTATATGATATAAACTTTCAATTCAATGATAGATTTTATAAAATTTATATCGATTAAAACGTTATTAAGATATATAACATTTGGTGTCAAACCGGTTAGTTTCATTTGATCCTTATATATATATATAACGATCGACAATCATTATTTTTCTTGGATGACTCGTTAACAAGTTAGGTGTCGTTGAGCATCAATAATTCAATTTGTAATTCTTAAACCATAACGTTCACATAAATAATGGAAAAACAATTTAAGTTTAATAGCTCTTGAAAACGAAATATATTAGCAGCATATATATACAAAATCAAAATGGGAGACGTAACAACAACTAGTCTAAAAGGGACTAATCGTGGAAACAACCGTTGAGAAAGAAAAATTGAAAGAGGGAACACCTGTTTTAGTTCCTTAGAAAAATTATAAGATATTTTTTTGGTTACATGAGAAAAAAGAAACAAGGGTTAATAGGCTTTTACCCCCTGCAAAGTAGGCGAGTTTTGCGTTACCCCCCAATAAATTTTTTTCTTGAGATTACCCCCCTGCAAAATTTATTTTTTTGATTTACCCCCTTTTTGCTGATGTGGCAGGCAAAAAGTCAAGTTTTTTGCTGACGTGGCAGTGAACTTTGCTGACGAGGCAGTTGACTTTTGCCTGCCACGTCAGCAAAAAGGGGGTAAATCAAAAAAATAAATTTTGCAGGGGGTAATCTCAAGAAAAAAAATTACAGGGGGATAATGCAAAACTCGCCTACTTTGCAGGGGGGTAAAAGCCTATTAACCCAAGAAACAAATATAAAAAGAAAGGGATTACACCCTTACAATAGACACACTCCTAGCATCAGCATGAAGCAAACTCTTGAGATCAATTATACGATCTAATTTAATCTTTGAGAAAAGTAAAATCAATTTTATTTCTTAAAAAAAAAATTGGAACAATTTTGTCCATATCTTTATTTGATTGGTTGATGAAGAAAAAATAGAAATAAAACAAGGTGAAGAAAACAGAAGAGAAATGGATCAATCAGAAAGGCAATTTTTCTTTTTGGTACATATCACATAGTAAAATTTGACTTACCTTCTTCGTAAATTTTGTGAATTATATTGAACCGACATTAAATTTGTTACTAATTAAAAGTTAATTTAGTTTGAATTTATTCATCTCATAAAAAATAATCATCATAAATTATGGAGAGAAAAGTTATGAACCCTAAATTTCCAAATTATGAAAACGATAAACAATAAGCCTAGTGTTGATACAATTATGACAAAATTAACTAACAACCCTAACGATAGAAGAAGAAAGGCTAAAATGCATTTTTGGTACAGTAACTTTTACAAACTTACGATTTTGGTCTCTTAATTTTTAAAATAGCACTTTGACCCCATGTCTTGCCATGTGGACAATGATGGCAAGAAATGCTTATGTGACATGTGAGTCACTTGCCATATGTGCATGATTTGATCAAAATTAGTGGAGAGTCATCATTTTAAAAAATGGACTAAAGTTAAATGTCAAAATAGCAAGTTTGTGAAAGTTAGAGGGTCAAAAATGCAATTAAACCAAAAAATTAAAATGATGAAACACTTTCGAGTAAAAACAATTTCACTTTAGAATCACCACTCCTACTGCATTTATGTTTTCATAATTTGAGAATTATGGTTTACCATTTAATTTTTTATTTATTATTGTTATTTTTATGATTTTATAAATACACATGTTTATGTCCCATGAGCTTAGCTCAATTGGTGGACATTTGCATTATTATGCAGGGGATCGGGGTTTGAATCCCGGTCATCCCACTTATTCACCTTAAAGATGGAATTTTAAGCCATTAGGCTACTTGACCAAAAAAAAAAAAAATACACATGTTTATTTCCTGTTATTTAATTTCTTTCTTTTTCTCTCACATCATGCTACTCATGATCATCTTAATTTTTTTTTGTTTTACTTTTTTCCATATCTCTTTCATTAATCAAACAAATAAATAAAAAATCTGTAAAAAGTTAGATGTCTTAGGCGTTTATTTTTTTCATGATTAAAAATTACTTTTATTTTTATTGGGATTAAATTGAACCTTGAGATTTTTTAGAGATTAAAATGAATCTTCCCTTAAATAGAAAATATACAAGAAAATTATTTATAAATAAAAATACTAAATCGTAAATTTGTAAAAGATGCTCGAAACACAATTAAAAAATTCCTGAAAGATCCGAATTGGAAATTGAAATGAAATTTGGAAAGTTCAATAGTATTCAATAGGGGGTACATGTGTAAGCATTTGGCGCCTGGGCTCTGCCAGCTAAGCAATATCTATATCTATATCATCCTAATAACTATTTTCAGTTTTAGAACAAAAAACTATTTTTAATTTACAAAAATGAGTTCTCAAATAGCTGGACTCAAAAGATGATTCTTGTGTACACAGTGTCTAATTTTCATGAAAAATTTATGGGCCTTATAAAATGAATTCTATTTTTTCAATTGAATTTTTTGTATACTTAGAATTAAAGATTGAACTAGTGATCACTTGTTTAGGGGACCAAAACTTTTTACACTTAGATAAATTTACCATTGGTAATTAAAAGATGATCTTACACTATGTTTGGGTGTTCAAAGAATTAGGGAAGAGAGAAATAATAAAGAGAGAAATAAGGGAGAAGGAGATAAAAGAGAAGTTGAGTAGAAATTTTATATTGTTTGGATGAATAGAAAAATGAAAAGAGAGAAATTAATAAAATTGTTAAAATGACAAATTTATCCTTTTAATTATTATTTATAATATACTTTGTTATTATTATGGTCATCATATTCTCATACCACCACTACCTTAATTATAAATAATAAGTATTTAAATATTTATATTATAAAGATTTTACCGTCAAATCAAATGTTAATATATAATTCAAGTGAAAAAATGAATGGTTAAAATGTTATAACTGTTCGTTCATAGAGGAAAACAAAAATTAAAATATGTGCTATTATTTTTTTAAAAAAAAATCTATTATTTTCATATGGTAATGTTGTATAAGAAAAGCCCAAATGTTTTGTGATAATCGGAAAATAAAAATAAAATATTAATGTGAGAAAGTGAGGGTAATGATGGAAAATCATGTATCTACACTTATGGACACAGATCTCTCGCCTAGTATGGAGAGAGGATTTTTTGCCAGTTATTTTGTGTTCTAGTGAACAAATAGGGGGGTGATAAATTAATGAATCATAGGTAAGAAATGAGTAATCTCTTGTCTATTAACAAATTGTGAACCCTTTACAATGAAGCATATGCTCCTATTTATAGATTTTTCAGACGACGGTTGCTAAGGACCACGATCATGTATACCCCATGATCGTGGTGGTTTCTTCTTTCCTCCGCCGCTCCCCACGTGGTGGTGGTGGACGGTTATTTGCTGGTTCCGGTGAAAATCATGGTGGTAGGAGGTGGTTATCTCTATCCACGTACTTAGTCGCATGCTGAGTCATTGAGTTCAATCAGTTATGTCTGGGGCGAGGGCGCCACCTACGTGTCACGTCGCCGCTGAGTATCTTTTCCGCCAAGTTATCTTTTGAATTTTATGGGTTGAGTGATTGGGCCATCTTGCTATTGGGCCAGCTATGCTATTTATTTTTGGGCCTTACTCCAGTCCACAGCCCCCCAAGCACGAGGCTCAAAGAGGCGAAGTGGTGATGAAAATGGCGGTGAGGTTCATGGAGATCGTGGGGAATAACTGCCCACTACCTTCGCCAAGTCTGGTCTCTGAGGCTTCACCCGTTTTCTATAAATAACTCTTTGTACCTATCTCGCTTTCATTCACATTTTTTCTATCTCCCCTTTTTGTTGTTCGGAGCATGGATACCAACGCTCTCATGCTGGAGTCTCCTGCTATGCCCGCCATTAGGCGAGTGAAGTGCCGAGTTGAGGAAGATATTGATGAACTAATGGATAACGTGGAGGAATTCAAGACCTTTGTTGACGAACTGAAGGATTATAAGTGGCGCCTGACAGACGATGAGAAAACTTTTTTGGAGTTAGCCCTGGAACTTTCAAAGAGGTTGGAGAAAGATGCGGCCTTTATTGAGACTACTACGACGGTGTTTGATTGCTATATTGAGATGGAGGATGCCTTAGAGCAAAAGATTGCCGCTACCAAAGACAATATCGATCTGCAAGAGGAATCTCTGTATCTTAATATGTCTGCTGAAGAGGCTGTGGAAAACCGTATTGAAGCCCTGGAGAAGGAACTTCGTCCTCTGGTCAAAAGAAAAAGGAATCTCCAGATGGATATTCAATACGATGTCGCCCGCCTTATCAGAACTCGTTCCTCCTTGGCTCGTCTCAGAGAGAAAATGGACAGGTTGCATGACGATCAGGATAACATTTGTATTGACCTTAGCGTTGCCAAAAGATACAAAGGCGAGATTGAGGATTTGCAGGCTCGTGCTGTTGCGGCGGCGTACTCTACTGCTGATTAGTTTCTTTTCTAATGCTTAGGATGTTTGCTTCGTATTGTTGAACTTGTATTTGATTTCTTTGTATTCAGTACTTTTCTGTTCTTTCCCGAACTTGTATTTGCATTTCGATATTAATGAAGCTTTATTTCTGATGAAAAATTTTGATCTCTGGTGTTTATCTCGTCAGGAGGCGTTACCTTATATGTGTTGTCGATGTATCGTCTCGCCCATGGACACGCGTCAGGGTCATATTACTCTGTTTCATTGAAACGTTTCAGTTCTTCAAAAAGTTTTTTACCGTTGATTGGTTCTCTATATATGTGCGTTGTTTCTCTTCACTTTGTTTCTCTGCTTTGATCAAATTCTCAAGAAAAAGTTCTTCATATTTTTTGTGACACCGCACGTTCTTTCTTCGTACCATAACCGCTCCTTCCTCTCTTTTAGCGAGATTCCCTCCACCACGTTCTCCACTACTTCAAGTCGTTAACTGTTTTTCGTAATCAGGTATAAACCGTTTCCCTTTCTTTCAATTTCTATTTTCGATTTTGCGATCAAACGCTTTTAGGGTTTCTGTCGTAATGGCGATTTTGAGAGACCTTGGTGACGCTAATGAGGGGGATTTTTCTCGTGCTCCCCCCATGGGTACTCCTTTACAGCGTCAAATCTGTGCCCATTACACTAGGGCTGATGGTTCCTTGAACTATAGCGGATACTTTTCTGAAATGTTAGGGTTTCCCTTTGATTCTAGCGATTTCGATAGCGCTAGTGGCGATGATAATGGAAGTAGTGGTAGTGGAAGTAGTAGTGACTGTGTAATCATTTCCCCTTCGTCTTTCACAGGAAAACGAAGTGAAGAGTCGTTCGCCATTGTTGCTGTAGGACCGGAAGTTACAACAATGGAGGTTTCTTCCGTATACCAAAGTGCCGAGAGTGTAGCGCATTTTAGGGAGAAACATGATGTTTCCGGTGAGTTCGACGAAGGAGAGGTCGTACTAGAACCGGTAGAGGCGGGCGAGTATGTAACCGCCGTGACTAACACTGAGCCAGCCTTCTTTTACATGTACACCCACTTCATCAAAGATTTCCACCTGTACTTCCCCTTCACTGAATTCCAAATATCCATGCTTAGTGTCCTCAACGTCGCCCCCACCCAACTTAGTCCAAATAGTTGGTCTTTCATTCAAGGCGTTTGAGTTAGTTTGTTTCGGCCTTGATATTGCGTCGTCCTCTGTTGCTATTTTTTTTCCTTTTATCAAATCAAAGCTTTATTCCCCAACTCAGTAGTCTCCCTGAGTGGTCAACCAAATAGGGGTTTGTTCACCTTGTATAGTTCTAACTATAAGAACTATAAGGACGCCTTTATGCGTGTCCGTGGTGGGGAGAGAGGTCAAGACGTGATGTATTCCGAGGACAATGAGCCTCTCTTTCCCTTCTATTGGACCACCAATCCTAGGTTGATCAAGGGCGCCGTTTATGAGAGGTTGAGCGAGTTCGAGAGGGATACGGTGGTTTATTTGGAGTCCCTTAACCAGATGAGCCCTAGGGATCTCCTTGATGCTGAGGGTGCTCCTGCGGTTCTTGATCGCTATCTTAGTAAGTTTTTGTGGTCCTTGTCGCTCTCTTGTCTAAGTCATTTCTTATGTAATTGTTTTCCTTTATATCCTTTTATTGACTTTAATCTTTCTGTTGTAGAAGAAATGTCGACTCTCACTCATGAACTGAGGATGAAGTTCTTGGAAAAAGCTAGGGCGAAAAAAGCTCAGCCTGAGGAGAAAGTGGATGCTCTTAGCCAATTGGAGGTTGGTGAAGGCGACAAGAAGAAAAGGAAAACCAATGACGCCCGCATCAGTATTCCAGTTAGGGCGTCTAGTGCTGGTGATCTTGCTGCTGATAAGTCCATGGATGCTGGGGAGGTGCAGATTAAATCACCTGTTAAGAAGAAGACGAGAGCTTCGAAGAAAGCCAAGAAGGACGCTGAAATTCCGTTGTTGGAGGAGGAGGAGAAGGCAGAGAATGAGGCTGTGGAAGAGGTCTCGCCCGTTGCTGGCGAGGGTATTACAACCGTGGTCGATCAGTCTGGGGGGAGTTCACCTTGGGATCCTATGTTTAATCCGGATTTATTCTTGGAAAGGATGGTGAACTTGGTCGGTAGCTCTTCTCGTTTTAATGCTACCTCCACTGATGAGTTGCTGAAGATGGCTCTTGGCCATGAGCTCAAATGACTTCTCATCAATTATGCCTTGGCTGCTCGCCAAAGGGCTGAGATTAGTGCTGCTAAGGAGAAAGAAGTCTTGGTCGGCAAGAATTTGGCTACTCTGGAGGAAGATTTGAAATCCACCAAGGTAAAACTGGAGGGTGACATAAAGACCCTGAAGGAAAATAGCGAGGCTGAGGTCGCCAAACTGGTGAAGGCTCATGATGAAGAGTTGATGAAGGTGAAGAGGAACCAGGAATCCTTGACTAAGGAGTTGGAGTTTACTCGGCAGAGTCTCATTGCTAGAGATGCGCGAATTGCCACCTTGTCCAAGGACCATGAAGCAGCTTTGAGTGAGCTGGCGACCCTGAAGAAGGAGAAAAAGGCTTGGGCGTCGGAGAAGGAACAAATGGAGGAGACTATCGGTGCTCAGTATGACGAGGGTTTCATATATGCTCTGGATCAGGTGAAAGTCCTCTTCCCTGACATTGATCGTGACCGCCTGGGTAAAGCTGACGTCATGTTGAAGATTGATGGTGACAAGCTGGTGTCGTATGCCCCCATCGAGACGACCGAGGAACCACCAGCCAAGGAATAGTTCTTCGTCTCCCTTCCCCTTATACTAACTCTTTTTATTGCTGCTTTGTTTTTATGATCGCCCCTGTGTGGGTTTGACACATTTTGTAATGACAATGTTTGGTGCCCTTCTGAGGCCATTTGTTTCGTATGAATATTTTCTTTATTTCTATGTCTTCCACTTCGCCCTGTCTTGATATTGAATGTTGTGTTTCGTTGTCTCGACTATATGTTAATTCGACTGTGTGGCGTCGTATGGGGTATCGCCCCGGTTTACTCGGCGTGAATTACTATGTTTGACCAGTCAAATTTTTCTGTTGAGCTTTCCTTGGTTTTCGCGACTGCCTGTGTAACTGGCCAATCCTTTTATTGCGGTGGTTGGAAACTGCTTCCTCATTTATTTGCGGATTGCAGTTACACGTGCTAGGTTTTTCATAACTTTTGGTTATAAAAGTCGCTCTTCTTCTTTTTTCGTAGCCACCATCCTTCTATCGTTAATTCTTCTTCTTTTTCGTTTAATCACCCTGAGATGGATAACAATAGTTCCACAAACAACGTTGCTGGGAAATCTAAATCCCAGAAGGGGAAGAAGAAATTAGATGCTTCTGCTTCCAAATCTAGGCGTACTATCGCCTCCAAAAAGATCAAGGAAAAAACCGTCGTTGTTTTGCCAAGTTCTTCAAGTTCTTATGACACTGATGAAGACTATGCCGAGTTCTTGAAGACGTATGATCCTCGGGAGTTAAGTTCTTCAAGTTCCGATGATATTGACGAAGATTATGCTGAGTTCTTGAAGACTTACGTTCCTGAAGAGTTTGATGCTTATGGATCTCCTCCCGGCGAGGAAGAAGGTTCCCAAATCACTGTGGAATCAGTGGCGAGGACGCCGGCACCTTCGAAGGTGAAATCTTCTAAGTGATACCTCTCGTGGGTGAGGATGATGGATCAGGGTTCCCTGGTTCACCTGGGCAAAAGTGGAAATATAATGCCAGGAACTGTGGGAGCCTCTTGAATAATGCGAGTGTTGATGCTTATTGTAGTAGTTGTAGGACTTTATTGTATTGACACTTCGCACATCCTTTTGAATTTGATATAGTTTTCTTTGAATTTGTATCCAAATCTGATGTAGTTTTCTTTGAATTTGCACCCAAATTTGATGTAGTTTTCTTTGAATTTGTATCCAAATCTTCAATGAATGAAATCAGATTTTGAATGACTTTGTCACTGCTCTTTTTACCTTTGAACATGCTTGTTTTGCGAGCTCTCTTTCTTTATGATTTTTTGGATAATAGCCCTGTCTGTCTTTAAGACTAATAAAATAACCAAAGTAAAATGTAATGAATTACCTTTTGTGTTTCCTGTAACGTTGCTTCTGGGCGTTTCTCACTTAATGGGTTGCGCCTTGATATTTTGATATGTCTTTCTTTCTCTTTTCTTCGTTCCCAACTCGTAAAATTTACGGGGAACATTTTGGACTTTCAACCATGCTTCGAATATTTTAATTTTTAATTTTTTGGACGCCCCCCACGCAAAGGTTTAAAGGGTAACGCCTCGGAATTTCAACCTTATTTTAATTTTTTGGACGCCCCCCACGCAAAGGTTTAAAGGGTAACGCCTCGGAATTTCAACCTTATTTTAATTTTTTGGACGCCCCCCATGCAAAGGTCTAAAGGGTAACGCCTCAGAATTTCAACCTTATTTTAATTTTTTGGACGCCCCCCACGCAAAGGTTTAAAGGGTAACGCCTCGGAATTTCAACCTTATTTCCGTCGTATCCAACTCGTAAGATTTACGGATATCGCCGTTTTTATTTCTGACGTTTCCTACTCGTAAGGTTCACGGATAACGCCATGGTGTTTCAACTCATTTCCGTCGTATCCAACTCGTAAGATTTATGGATATCGCCGTTTCTATTTCTGACGTTTCCTACTCGTAAGATTTACGGATAACGACATGGTGTTTCAACCTCAATTTTTCTTTCTCTGTCATGTTGTATGCCTATGTATCAGTTTTTCACAAACCCAAAATTTAGAACGGTGAGCCTCATTAAAAACTCCTATTTTCATAGGAGAAAAGAGTGTCCCACCGCTTTTTATTAATTGGAATGAAAAATTCAGTACATTTTAAAATAACATGCAGTAAAATAATTGTAGAAATGACTTTATAAATTTGCTGGACGTGCGCCTAGGCGTCGCCTCTCCTGTTACTTGTGGCAGTTCAACTGTAATAAAACCTGAGGTTGGCCACGTTCCATGTTCTATGTAGCACTTCTCCTTCCATTGTCTCCAATCTGTATGCACCTCCTTCGAAGGCTTCGTTGATTCTGAATGGTCCTTCCCAGTTTGCTGCTAACTTCCCTCCTTTATCTTTTCCCATATGACTCGGGTGTTGTACCTTCTTGCTGTTCTTTGCTTCGATACAAATTCTCTGAAGTGGGCGTTGTCTCGTAGTTCCGGCACCAAATCTAGATTTTCTTGCAATGCCTCAGAATTTTCCTGAAGTGTGAGGGTGTCCCTACGCCAGCTTGGGGGGTTTATTTCCGCAGGGATCATTGCATCAGTTCCATATACCATTGTGAAAGGTGCTTCGCCTGTTGACGATTGGGGCGTGGTGTTGTATGACCATAGAATTGGTAGGAGATGAGCCACCCAACCCTCACCTTTGCTTGTTATTCTTCTCTTGATCGCTCTGAGGATGACTTTGTTGGCTGATTCTGCTTGTCCGTTGGCTTGTGGGTGTTCCACTGATATGAATGTGTTTTGAATTCCCTTATCTTTGCAGAATTGAACTACTTTCTCGCTTGCAAATTGAGTTCCATTATCTGATACTATATACTTAGGCAATCCAAATCTACAAATGATCTTTCTCCAGTAAAACTTTTTGACTTGGTCTGCTGATATGTTTGAGAGTGCTTCCGCCTCAATCCATTTGGTGAAGTAATCAATCGCCACTATGATCCACTTTGCTTGCCCCGTCGAGGCGGGGAAAGGTCCTAAGATGTCTGTAACCCACATGAAGAAGGGCCAGGGTGATAGGACTGACTTCAATGGTTCTCCCGAGGCGTAGTGTAAATTTGCAAATCTTTGGCATTTGTCACATGTTTGAACGTATCTGGCGGCGTCTCGGTGCACTTCTGGCCAATAAAATCCTGCTCTGAGAATCTTTCCTGCTAGGGCCCTTGCCCCTATGTGGCTTCCACATGAACCTTCATGAACTTCTTCCAGTATTCCCTTCGCCTCTTCTGGGCTGACGCAGAGCATGAGGGGTCCTGAGAAACCCCTTTTGTAGAGTTTCTCTCCTAACATTGAATACCACGCTGACATTCTTCTTATCTTATAAGCTTCTTCTCTTGCTGTTGGAAGTTCATCTTTTTGTAAATACCTTATGATTGGTGCTCGCCAATCTTCCGACTCAACGATCATCAAGACTGGTTCCTCTGTTATGCTTGGGTTGGATATTGTTTCTTGAATGAAGGTTCTGTTGCTGCCTGGCTTCTTGTTGCTTGCTAGTTTTGAAAGTAGGTCCGCTCTTGCGTTCTGCTCCCTGGGCACATAAACTAACTCAAAGGAATTGACAAGATTTGATATGGCACGTACCCTCTCTAGATATTTGATCAACTGGGGGTCCTTTGCTTGGAATTCTCCTGACACTTGGTTGGTTACTAGTTGTGAGTCGCTTTTGGCCTTGAGATCTGCTATATCCATTTCTTTTGCCAACTTCATTTCGGCGTGTAGAGCTTCATATTCTGCTTGATTATTGCTCGCCTTGAAGGCAAATCTCAGTGACTGTTCTATTAGCACCCCATCTGGGCCTTCTAGAACTACTCCTGCTCCACTTCCTCTTACGTTGGAGGCTCCATCTACTGAGAGCGTCCAAGGCTGTTCTTTGCTTTCCTCCGGGGGTGTTGTTAACTCCAGCAAAAAATCTGCTAATATTTGCGATTTGATCGCGCCTCTTGGGGAGAAGGTTATGTCAAACTCTGATAGCTCTACTGACCAGGCCACCATTCTTCCCGCTAGGTCTGGTTTCCTCAGAACGTTTTTGATGGGGTAATCTGTCTTCACCACGATTTTGTGGCTTTGGAAATATTGTCTTAACTTCCTCGCCGTTACTATGACTGCTAGGGAAAGCTTTTCAATTTTTTGATATTTGGCTTCTGCTCCCTTGAATGTTCTGCTGACAAAGTAGATGGGCTTTTCATCTCCTTTGATCTCTTGTACTAGTGCAGAACTTAAGGCTTTGTCTGAGACGGCGAGGTATAGGAATAGTGTGTTACCTTTTTCTGGGCGAGTCAAGATCGGGGGCGAGGCCAAAAAAGTTTTCAGGTTTTGAAAAGCTTCCTCGCATTGAGTGCTCCACACAAACCTTTCGCTTTTCCTAAGCGTGGAGAAGAAATGGAAGGCTTTTTCTCCTGCGCATGATAGGAATCTTGATAGAGCCGTTATCCTTCCGGTTAGCTGTTGCACCTCTTTGACTGAAGTGGGGCTCCTCATGTCTATGATTGTTTGACACTTGTCTGGGTTGGCTTCTATTCCTCTGTTGGTTAACATGAACCCTAAAAATTTCCCTGACTGTACTCCAAATGAGCATTTGGTGGGGTTCAACCTCATGTTATATTTCCTTACAGAGGCGAGGATGTCGCTAAGATCCTGGTCATGCTCGTCGTTCTCTGTGGTCTTTACTACCATGTCATCAATGTAGACTTCTAGGTTATTTCCTATCTGTTCTGAGAATAATCTGTCCATCAACCTTTGGTATGTGACTCCCGCATTCTTTAGACCAAAAGGCATGACGTTGTAGAAGTAGTTGCAGGTGTTGGTCATGAATGCGGTCTGTTGGGTTCATTTTGATCTGATTGTATCCTGAGTAAGCGTCCATGAAGCTGAGCATTTTGTACCCAGATGCTCCATCAATCAATCTGTCAATATTGGGCAGAGGATATGGGTCTTTTGGGCATGCCTTGTTTAAATCCGTGAAGTCTACACACATCCTCCACTTCCCATTGGCTTTCTTTACCATCACTACGTTTGCCAGCCAGGATGGGTACTTGATCTCCTCGATGAATCCTGCCTCCTTTAACATCGTCACTTCCTCTACGATCGCAGCTCTTCTTTCCTCGCCAGCTTTCCTTTTCTTTTGCGAAACCGGTTTTGTCTCTGGGGAGATCGAAAGTTTGTGGGTAATTATTGACTCGTCGATCCCTGGCATGTCTGAAGGATGCCATGCGAATATATATATGTTTCGCTTCAGTGTTGATAGGATTTTTTCCCTCTCCTCGTGGCTCAATGAAGTGCCAATGTTGGTGGTCTGGTGCGCTTCTGTTCCAATTTGTACCTGCTCAAGCTCCTCTATAGGGCTCACTCTTCTGTCTTGAAACTCTTCCCTCGGATCAAGGTCCAGAGGACTGATCACGTTAACTCCGCCCTTTTGGTTGCCAGGGCGAGTAGGGTCTGAGGTAGTGTGGGCTCGATGTCTTATTTTCAGGCTTGACTCATAGCATCGTCTCGCCAATGCTTGATCTCCTTTGATCGTTCCTACTCTTCCATCCTCCAATGGGTATTTTATGGACAGGTACAATGTTGACATAGCAGCCTCTAATGCGTTGAAAGCTGGCCTCCCGATGATGATGTTGTAGGAGGTAAAGGGGGTTTTTACGACTAAGTATCTCACCTTTATGGTTTTGGCGTTGTCGCTGTCACCGAAGGTTGTGAGCAATGTTGTATATCCCATAACTTCCACTTGTTCGCCGGCAAAGCCTACCAAAGTGCCATTATAAGGCATTAAGTGTTCATTGGACAATTGCATAGCTTTGAATGCTTCCCAGTACATGATGTCCGCTGAATTGCCGGAGTCTATTAACACTCTTTTAACATCACAGTTCAAAATTTGAACTTGTATCACCAGCGGGTCATCATCATGTGGCTTGACCTCTTTCTTGTCCTCCTTTGTGAAAGAAAGATCCGGCGTGGCTGAGATGGAAGTATGCCCCACAAATATTGCTTGAAACTCCACTCGTCTGACGTAGCGTTTTCGTGCGTTACTCGATTCGCCTCCTCCTGCGAATCCTCCTGCTATAGTGTTAACTGCTATTCTCGTTTTCTCCCCTCCTGAACCCTGTCCTTGATCTCTTTGTGGGTCCCTTTGCACCTTTGGGATTACGACTTTCCCGTTGGCGGCATCATCAAGAAACTTCCTTAGATGGCCGCTCTTTATCAACTCCTCAATGAGATCTCTTAGTCTAAAACATTTTTCAGTGTCGTGTCCTCTGCATCTGTGATATGCGCACCACGCGTTCATGTTTTGCCCTAACTGGTATTCCTTCCCTCTCTGAGGGGGCAATCTGGTGAGTCCTGCTTCCAGGATTTCGTCTAGAATATAGACCCTGGCTCTGTTTAAGGGCGTGTATTCCTTCTCCGGAAATCTGTCAACATCTCGCCTTACTTGTTGGTGATATGGTTTCCTTTGGGGTTCATAACTTCTGTGATCTTGTTGTCGTCGTCTTTGTGGATAAAAATCTGGGGCCCTGTTTCCCTTGTTGAGTGGTTCTCTTTCTCTTGCGTCCCTGGATCTTTTCTCGGCGTTACTTTCTTCGCCTTTGATGTAGCATTCAGCCCTCTTGATAATTTCTTGCATTGAGGTCGCTGGCTTCTGTGCCAGAGATTCGTTGAAGTGACCGGCTTTTAAACCGTTATGGAATGCTGCTACGAACATTTCCTGGTTAGGATTAGATATTTTGATGGTTGCTTCGCAGAATCTGGCCAGGTATTCGCGCAGAGTCTCAGCGTGATTCTGGCGAGTAGTGAAGAGACTAGTAGCTGTGACCTTGATGTGTTTTGATCCTGAGAATTGTTGGATGAATTTGCGCTGGAAGTCTAACCACGTCTCGATGGAGTTTTTTGGCAAGTTCATGTACCATCTTAGTGCTGCTTCCTTCAAAGTTCCTGAGAGTAATTTGCACTTCAGGTGTTCTGCCGCACCTATGATGGCGATTTGTGTTCCGACGGCCATCAAGTGTTCGGTAGGGTCTGTCTTTCCGTCGAACGTTGGCAGGTGTGGTGTTTTGAAATTTTCTGGGACTCTGGCGTCCCATAAGGCTTGTGCGAGGGGTTGAGAATCGTTAACTTGATCCTCATCTTGATCGTCATCTTTGTTGGCTTTCTCTTGGTTCAGGGTTGTTATATGGGCTTGAAGTCGCCTAAGTTCGTTAACAGCTTCAGTCAGGGTCATCCCTGAACCGTGAGTGCCATGATTTGGAGTTTCCCCTACCATATGGGGGGATTCCTGTCTTCAATGAGTGGTAGGCTGGGAATCGTTTTATAGCAGGCCCACGGTGGGCGCCAAAATGTTCTAGTGAACAAATAGGGGGGTGATAAATTAATGAATCATAGGTAAGAAATGAGTAATCTCTTGTCTATTAATAAATTGTGAACCCTTTACAATGAAGCATATGCTCCTATTTATAGATTTTTCAGACGACGGTTGCTAAGGACCACGATCATGTATACCCCATGATCGTGGTGGTTTCTTCTTTCCTCCGCCGCTCCCCACGTGGTGGTGGTGGTGGACGGTTATTTGCTGGTTCCGGTGAAAATCATGGTGGTAGGAGGTGGTTATCTCTATCCACGTACTTAGTCGCATGCTGAGTCATTGAGTTCAATCAGTTATGTCTGGGGCGAGGGCGCCACCTACGTGTCACGTCGCCGCTGAGTATCTTTGCCGCCAAGTTATCTTTTGAATTTCATGGGTTGAGTGATTGGGTCATCTTGCTATTGAGCCTATGCTATTTATTTTTGGGCCTTACTCCAGTCCATTTTGCATTTTATTTCTCTCTCTCATTATTTCTTCCCTTATCCAAACAATAAAAATTGCTTATTTTTTTGTCATCTCTCTCTTTTTTATTTCTCTCTTTGATAAATCTACCTAAACAAACATAGTGTTAATATACGTATTACGGTAGAGTTTCCGACAAAGTATAATTGATATGTTAAGTTAATACACTCTAAATTAATTTTACACTAATATTCAATAAAAAATTAAATATTATTCTTATATGTCATATAATTAAAATGAGATCCAGTGAGGTGATTTAGCGATACATAATTATTATAGGTTTGTTTAACAATTTGTTTAATATGTGAACATTGCACATGTTAACGTAGTCAAAAGTAGTAATTTTTTATTAAAAAATAACAATTATTTATTAAAAAATTATTCTTTTAATATAAAATTCACAAATTCCAATATAAATTTACTATTTTAAACTTCTTAACATATACAAATTTACACATATTAGAAAAACTCAATTATTATTAAATGAAAATATAAAATTAGTTTACTTTTATAATTTGGATTGAGTCACTAAACTAAAAGGCTAAATTGCATATATAGTAGGTCCCTTAACTTATTTATTAGTTTCATATTGGTCCCTTAACTAATTAACGTTACAAATTGGTCCCTTAACTGTAATTTTGTTTGTCATATTGATCCTTTTTGTTAGTTTTTATGAAAAAAACATTAATTTTACTTTCTATTATTCATTATATGAACACATAAATGATTTATTTAGGAGTAATATTGTTAGTGAATATGATTATGAGTTCAAACATCTATCTTAGAAAGAAGATAAATATATTATCAATTTGTTAAAAAAGACCAATATGACAAACATAATTAAAGTTAAAGGATCAATTTGTAACATTAATAAGTTAAGGAATCAATTTTTAACTTTAATTAGTTAAGGGACCAATATGAAACCAATAAATAAATTAAAGGACCTACTATGCAATTTAGCCAAACTAAAATGACTAAGTGAAAATATAATAAGAGTTGGAACTTCAATTCTCACAATTTATTTTCTTTTGTTTTCGTGAATCAATCAATACCAACCATATAATTGTTTCTTTCATAAAAATACAGAGGCACCCGACCAAAATTTTAAATGACTTTTTTAAGTATGGTTGTGACACATGAATCTCCAACCTAAATTTATGTGTTCTTATACTTATTTTATTTTGAATATTTAAATGTTTAATACTACTAAATTCCCATACTATTTAGCTGCCCTAAATATAGAAAAATATTTAATTTTTTCTCTTTTTATGATTGAAATTTCTTTGGACTTTGTGAAATTATTACATGTGACCTGTCACCGATTTCTTCATGGAAGTGGTGGAAACCCTGTCACAGAAATTGATGTATATATAAAGTTTCACTTACACTTACACTTACACTTACACTTACACATCATAATCGTGCATATTGAATAAATAATGTCCTTTTTCTTGTTTACTTAGATATTTCGCACTTCATTAGTGATATGTGGTGGTTGAAGGTGTTTTGTTTTTGTTTTTATTTTTATATTAATTTTGTTTTCTAAGGCAATGCTTTCATGGACTAGTGCTACAAATTATTCACGATGGATTGGTTGTTTTAACCTGCATTTGTAAGTTTAGCCAAAAGTAAAATAATATGGACATCTAATTTACTGTCGAGGAGTTTTTAAAATTTTCAAAAAAATTAATTAGTAGGGACCATATTTAAAAAAAAATAAAAACTCACATTCTTCATACATTTTATGGTTTAATAAGCGATATAATTAATGACGGTTCAATGTCAGAACATATTATTCCGTATTATTTTAATCAAATTAATATCTATTAAATTATATTTTCAAGTATAAAATTAAAGTATGACGACCATTAAATTTTAAATCCAAAAGAAGACATTTATCATCATTAACATTTTAAACATTTTTATGGAATAGACGACGATTGACCATGTTCATATTAATATTTGCCAAAATAAAATAATAACCTAATATTGTAAGTGCTTGTTCAAAAAACCTGATATTGTAAGTGTACACTATGGGTAATTAATCCGCATGGTTGAATTATAATTATTGTTATTTGGACCGAGCTCAAGGGCAAAGCTAGAGCTAAGACTTTAAGCTTCAATATCTTGAGATTTTTTTATAATAAAATATAGATATGTGAGTCTCATATACTATTTGACTTATATTCAATTTTTTTTTATATAATAAATTACTTATAATATACTTTCTCCGTCGCAAAATATAAGCAAAAGTTGGTCAACAAAAATGAATATATTTAGTCCAAATTTTTAACTAAATTACATCAAGTTTTTTTGACTCATTTTTGCTTGTATTTTGGGATGGGGGAGCATATTTATGATAAAGTGTTGAATATATATTGGAATATATTAAAAAAAAGAAGGACATT
Source organism: Trifolium repens (assembly GCA_030408175.1). Lineage (NCBI taxonomy): Eukaryota > Viridiplantae > Streptophyta > Magnoliopsida > Fabales > Fabaceae > Trifolium > Trifolium repens. Next base: position 28,710,028 of record CP125845.1, on the reverse strand, counting down.
AGTTAAGAATGTGGCTGTTTTTGCTAAAGTATGAACAATCTCTTGTTGATTTCTTTTTTAACAAACTTCTAAAAAAGAAAAAAAGAGAAATGATATTTTGACAATTAATTTGAGACAACCTTTCATGTAACACCCGTATTTATTTATTTTATTTTAATTAGAGTTAGTTAGCCTTTATAGTATTTTTATTGATGGGTTAGTAATTGATTGGACATTATGTATATTTTAGGAAAGAGTAGAGTTTTGGGTGGGATAAGTTTTGAATAAGTGTTAAGACATTATAATAGTTGGGCTTGAGTGTTAGTGGGCTTAATTTAATGAGAAGGGCACTATTGTCTTTGGTTAAGTTAGGTTTAGACTAAGTGTGAGAGTTAGAGAGATAGTGCTCATAACTTTGGAAAATAGAAAGAGGTAGAGAGAGAAGACTTGAAGAGAATGAAGTAGAGGGGAAGACTAGAGAACTCAAGGGAAGAAGAAATGTAACACCCCGTTTTTCATAAGCCAAAAAGGGCATTATTTTTTTTTCTTTTCTTTTTCAACTAACACTCAAAGTGCGCATAATAGTTTTATAAATGAACCGGCATTCAAATATACAAAAGAACTCATTACCAAAAGGTGCTTCGACAAGCAAAGTGTATTTCCTGAATAATTACAATCCAAGTCTAAGTACCAAAACAAGTTAGAAATCCTATGCTAACCCAAAAAGCACGGTGCACAAAACACACCGACGCATAGTCTAACTATTCTAGCTAAAACTCCAACCGCTCACTGGGGTCTGGAACAGCCACCGTCGTCGCCACGACCTAACCCATCATCTGGGTGGGATGAGCCCGCAAATGAAAGAAAGGGTCACCACAAAATACAAGTATATATATATATATATATATAACCGGTGCGAAAGATGTACACATAACAAATTTCCACATACACAAGAGAAAGCTCTTAAACTCAAGAGTAATTCCCACCAACGGGTTTATATAAATAAATCACCAAGCCTAATGCAGACTTCTACAATGGGTGTGGCAACCGATCTCTGGTTCGCCACATGCATGATTTCAATTCCGGAATTCAACCTCTCTATAGAAGGCGTAGGTCTCTGGTGGGATAACACCTCCTACTATTGGTGGGATAACACCAGGTAGAGTCACACAAGACAATACCAAAACAATCACGGTGGGATGACACCGGGTGAGTCACACAAGACAACCACCAACTCAATAAAATCCAGTGGGATTTGGCGAAGTCGCACAGACAACCACCTGGTACGAAGGCAAGTCACACAAGACATACACCTAGGCACGCAACTATGAAATGCATGGCATATATTCTCTTCGGCATATACGGGATAGTCACACAAGACAAAATCCTCGCGTAGTCCTATCTGACGCACGCATTCACATATGCTCATGCACACAAACACATAGCCTAAAGCCTATGTACAAAGCATCTCAGCATACATACATTTTCTCAATCATATGTAATTTGCACACATTTTTATAAACACGTTCTCATCAACGAGAATACATAAATACAAACATGCTAAAGCACACAGCAATTGCACACACAGCAAAACAAAGCATGTCGTAACCGTTTTAAAGACAGAAATAAAGTGGAGCCCTTACCTCGGCAAGCTTCCGTTTATTAAAACTCGTCCAAACAACACAACGCGCTTCCTAAAACAAGCAGCGTACCATCAATACATTGTTCTCCAACCAATAGTATTGAAACTAAACCAAAAACCCCAAAAACCAAAGGTTTTCTAAGGAAAATCCGCTCTTTCGGATATCATACCAAAAACTACCGTATTGATCAACCACCACGAGTTATTTGTACTATTTTTAGGACCCAAAACAATTGTCAAAAGTCTTAAATAATTTGAAATGCAAAATGGCCGTTTTCTTGCGTTATAAGTTACGTACTTTCCGAGTACCCGAAAAACTCGTTTCCAATCCCCGACACTTCCATAAATTAATAAAAAGGGATTAGAAAGCTAAAAACCAAGTTTAGAAATCAGAATCCAAAATTTTAGGTCCCAGAGCTCGCCCTGGCGAGTTGGCAGCGAGTGGAGGCAGAGAGTACTGGTCTTACTCGCTCTGGAGCTCGCCCTGGCGTGTTGTCATGACCTGTGACACTCGCCCTGGCGAGTAACAACTCGCTCAGCGAGTTGCACCTGTCATGACAGCACAAGACAGCAACTCACACCACCTTTTCCACCCCAAACCTAGTTTGATTCTATTAGTTCCCAACACTTTTTCAAGGCACAAAAGCAAACCATTTTCATAAGCAAGCAACACATTTCCGAAAGCATGTTGGTTGCTTCGAGTGCAAGTTATTTGATTTTCATTTCCAAAATCAAAACCAAACCCAAGCACAAGTTTTATTACGGGCCTTAACCGTCCGGTAATCATTTTCAAACATGTTTTCAAAGTACAAAGCGACACCACATGTCACAATAGTTTCAAACCACTTTGACCCCAAAATACTACCCAAAAACACTTAGGAATATTTTCATAAACCACCAAATATTTTTCATCGGATTTTTCTAAAACAAAACCATACAACGCATTTCCCTTTTGCTCAAAGGTTCAAAGACAACTTTTCTTTTCAAAACCTTACAACATAACCTCATGTAATTGATCAATACATAACCAACTCAAAACCCTAACTTTTCTCATGAGATTCTCACAAACTCATGGAAAAATTGAAACAACAAAGCCTAGCATGCTTACTAAACTCTCATGAACAACTTTCATGAAACAAGAACTAGCAAGAACAACCTTTCTCACCAAACCCTCTTAAGAACATAAACCCAAAAACCTCACAACTCTAAAAATCTACCAACCTAGGAGATAAGAAGAGAGGGTTACCTCAAGAAAGTGATTCTCTACAACTTTCCTCAAAGCTCCAAAGCTTGAAATGGAGTGAAATGGCGAAGAATGGAAAATTTGTGAAGGTTGGAAAGAAAGTAATGGAGTCTACGTGAAAGAGAGAAAGAATGAGATGATTTGGTGATGTTTTTCTAAGTGACCAAGTGACCAAACCTCCTTACTATGCCATAGCTCTTGCTCACTCATGGCCATTGGATCAAAAACAAAATGCCAAGACAAAACCATAGCCATTGGATCAAACCAAACCAAATCCACTTGAGATAAAACTCAATACCTCATAGAAATACTCACACGTTCAGCTCTCGCACGCCGCGACGAACGAAACTCACCAAAACAGAAAACCTACGGAAAGAACGTCTAACGTTTCACATTTCCAAAACTTATCGCCGAATCTTTTTCCGCGACTGTAATTTTCTTCCATACCTCAGAAAATTAATCTCAGAATATATCTTAACTCGCGCAGATATATAAAACTTCCATCCGAAACCTCACTCAAAACAGACGCAATAAGATTTTACAACGACGGGTAAAATCCTACTCGTTTTTCCAAAAACAAGAATAATCCAAAACTTATTATTCTACAACCACATATAACTTCTTACTCAAGCAACAGGATCACAGAACCAAAGTCTGTACAATTACAGTGCATGAGCACAAAACCGGCTCAATTACAGCAAAAGCTAATAATTACACGATGGTTCAACACACGAACACATCGAAACCCTAATATTCCTTAAACCAACTATACAATGAAATCTTGGGTCTTACAATACTACCCCCCTAAAAGAAGTTTCGTCCTCGAAACTTAGACGTCGTCAAACAAACTGGGGTATAGTTCTTTCATCTTACTCTCGAGCTCCCAGGTAGTATCTCCTGTAGCTTCGTTCCATATTACCTTCACCAAAGGTATCTCTTTCGTCCTCAGACGTTTCATCTTCCTATCCGCAATCTTGATCGGCGGAACCTCGAATGACAAATTATCCCTCAACTGGATGTCATCTGGTGTGATCACATGTGATGGATCCGGTGTATATTTCCGCAATTGCGACACATGGAACACATCATGAATCAAAGATAGTACCGGTGGCAACGCGATCCGATATGCTACCTTCCCAATCCGTTCCAAAATCTGATAAGGCCCTATAAACTTCGGAGTCAACTTCTTCGCTTTCAAAGCCCTTCCAACACCAGTTGTTGGTGTAACTCGGAGAAATACGTGATCTCCCTCCTCAAACTCTAAAGGCCTCCGACGCCTATCCGCATAACTTTTCTGTCGATCTTGAGCAACCTTCATCATTGCCCTTATCTTTCGGACCTTGTCCGTCGTCTGTTGTACCATTTCCGGTCCTACTATCATACTCTCCCCATCTTGGTACCAACACAAAGGAGTCTGACATCTCCTCCCATACAAAGCCTCGTATGGTGCCATTCCAATACTCGCGTGGAAACTGTTGTTGTATGTGAATTCTATCAATGGTAATACATCATCCCAACTTCCACGATCATCCAAAACACATGCTCTCAACAAATCTTCCAAAGATTGATTTGTTCTCTCGGTCTGCCCATCTGTCTGAGGATGGTAGGCGGAACTCAATCTCAGTTTCGTCCCCAACGCCTCATGCAAAGTCCTCCAAAAGTGTGAAGTAAACTTTGGGTCTCGATCCGACACTATACTTGACGGAATCCCATGTAACCTCACAATCTCAGCAATATAAACATCGGTCAACTTTGCCGCTGTATCCGTAGTCCTTACCGGTAGAAAATGAGCGGACTTAGTCAAACGATCCACTATCACCCAAATGGAATCATGCTTCCTCCTGGTCTTAGGTAATCCAGTGATGAAATCCATAGAAATGCTATCCCACTTCCACTCGGGGATGTCTAATGACTGCAGCATCCCTGCTGGTCTCTGATGCTCAATCTTCACCTTCTGACAAGTCAGACACGACGCCACATACTCAGCCACATCCTTCTTCATACCCGGCCACCAGAAATCATGCCTCAGGTCTTGATACATCTTTGTTGCTCCGGGATGTATACTAAGTTTACTCTTGTGTGCCTCCCCTAGAATGGTGTTTCTCAAGTCCATAGCTTCGGGTACACACACTCTCCCTTGACACCTCAAAATGTTGTCTGATCCCACCTTGAAATCTCGGTTGGTTCCTCGAACAATCAAAGCTCTTTTCTCCATGAGAAACTTGTCATCTTGACAATTAGCAATGTCCTCCAACAAACCGTTCGAGATGGTAATCATACCCAGTCTCATATTCCCTAAAGCAAACTCTACCTCTAGGTGCAAGTCACGAAACTCTCTCAACAGCTCTTGTTGACTAGCCATTTGTGCCGAACAAACCGACACACTCTTCCTACTCAAAGCATCGGCTACCACATTAGCCTTTCCAGGATGGTATTCTAAAGTGAAATCAAAATCTTTCAAGGTTTCCATCCACCTCCGTTGCCTCATATTAAGCTCTTTCTGATCGAACAGATACTTAAGACTTTTATGGTCACTAAACACGACAAAAGTGCAACCATAAAGATGATGTCTCCAAATCTTCAATGCGAAAACAACGGCCGCAAGCTCTAAATCGTGCGTAGGATAATTCTTTTCATGCACTTTCAACTGTCTTGACGCATAAGCCACTGCTCTCTTGTGTTGCATCAACACACATCCCAACCCCTGATGAGAAGCATCACAATAAACCTCATACGGTTCCTCCGACTGTGGTAACATCAAAACTGGTGAAGTCGTCAACCGTTCTTTCAACAATTGGAAACTCAACTCGCACTTCTCTGTCCACGCAAAAGGTTGATCTTTTCGCGTAAGTTGTGTCATCGGTGCCACAATCTTAGCGAAACCTTCAATGAACCTTCGGTAATAACCGGCCAAACCGACAAAACTCCTCACATCAGTCACTGTTTGAGGCTGCTTCCATGAAAGTACCGTATCAATCTTGGCTGGATCCACGGCTATTCCCTCTTTTGATATTACATGGCCAAGGAAATTCACCTCTTCCAACCAAAAGTCACACTTTGACGGGTTAGCATACAACCTTTTCTCCCGCAAAACTTGCAAAACCAAGCGAAGATGCTCTTCATGCTCCTCTTCACTTTTCGAATACACCAAAATGTCATCAATGAACACCACTACAAACTTGTCCAAAAATGAATTGAATATCCGATTCATGTAAGCCATAAAGATAGCAGGTGCATTCGTCACTCCAAACGGCATCACCAAAAACTCATAATGCCCATACCGCGTCCTAAACGCCGTTTTCTGAATATCCTCATCTCTTACCCTTATCTGGTGATAACCAGACTTCAAGTCAATCTTTGAAAACACTGAGGCTCCCCTCAACTGATCCATCAAATCATCGATTCGTGGCAATGGATATCGGTTCTTGATAGTCACCTTATTAAGCTTCCGATAATCCACACACAAACGAGACTTACCATCCTTCTTTTTAACCAATAAGACCGGTGCTCCCCAAGGCGACACACTAGGCCTTATGAAACCTTTACCTAACAAGTCCTCAATCTGACTTTTCAACTCTACCAACTCAGTTGGAGCCATCCGATAAGCTGATTCCGAAATCGGACCCGTACCCGGTTGCAAGTCAATGAAGAATTCCACTTCTCTACACGGAGGAAAAACTGGAATCTCCGATGGAAACACATCTTGGAAATCCTGAACCACTCGAATTTCCCCAATTCGGATCTCCGACGTCACTCCTAAGCTAGCAAGTGAAACTATCTCCGGTTCTCCGTTACACATAACCACAGAAAGCCGATTTGCAGACAAGTACCTCCGCACACCTGGCTCGGGAAAGAAAACCAATTTCCGAGCACAGTCTAGAATCACATAATGATACGACAACCAATCCATCCCAAGAATGATCTCGAGAGATAAGAGCGGTAGACAAACCAAATTGACCAGAAAATCCCTATTCTGGATTACTACCAGACAATGCAAACATGCAGTATTCACTACCAAATCCTTAGCAGGAGTCAAAACATTCAAATCAAAAGGAAGAACAGAAACATTCAAACTCAAACGATTTGCACATGCCAAAGATATGAATGAGTGGGTTGCCCCCGTGTCAATCAAAGCAGTTAAAGAATTACCTGCGATGTGACAGCTCTCGTGGATGGCATTGCTAGCCTGCCCACTCAACTCGGTGCCCATACAGTAAGCACGTGCCTTTGCCGCAGGTCTGGCACCTTGTGAGCCTTGTGCCACATTTGCCGACGGCCCAGTCTTCGGGGCTCTGCAATCTCTAGCAAAGTGTCCCGGCTTCTTGCAGTTGTAGCAGGTGTTTCCCACCTTCGGTTGCGTGCACTCATTAGAAAAATGCCCCGCTTCTCCACAGTTGTAGCAAGTCCCCTTACTACCCTCAGGTTTTCCCCGGGTTCCCTGATTCACCGATCGGCCCGGTCCTTTACTGCGCTGAGGACGGTTATAAGGCTTACTCCCTTGCCTCCCACTATTCTGAGTCGAACCACGATCATTGGTACGACTTGGTCCTCCGGCATTAGAATTCCCTTGGCGGTTCACCCGCTTATTCTTCATGTCTTCCACCTCTTGGCACTTCTCAACCAAGACTTGGAATTGTCGAATTCCCAACGGCACAACCGCATCCTGCAGCTCGTACCTCAGCCCATCTTGGAATCTACGGCACATATAATCCTCATCTATCCCATCCCTAAAGAAGCGAAAGAAACGGGATAGTGATTCAAACTTCTTGGCATATGCTTCAACATTCATGCCTGCTTGCCTCAGTCTCAAAAACTCTTCCCCATATCTTTCCCTGGCTGTCTCAGGGAAATATTTGGCCAAGAACCTCCTCTTGAAGTTCTCCCAATTCAATTCTTCATGGCCATTCTCCATGATAATACGGGTGTTCCTCCACCAATACTCAGAACCCCCGAGTAATTGATAGGTAGCTAAGACCACCTTCTCTCCTTCTGGACAATGAATTGCCCCGAATATCCTCTCCACAGATTGGAGCCATAAATCAGCAGTTTCCGGACCTCCCTCTCCGTTAAACTTTGGAGGCGTTTGGTGGTTGAAATTTGAGAGAAGTCTAGATCCAACAGCGAGTATTTCTCTTTCGCGCTTTTCCAGATCTCTCTGCGCCTTAGCAGGGCTCTGAGCAGTCACAGCCGCTGCCATTGTATGCATGGCATAAGCCATCTGGTTTATATCAACCTCGGGTACCATAGGAGCTGGATTCGCCCTTCTTGGCGGCATTCTATTCTGCACAATACCAATTCTGATTAGATCCTTAGTCATACAATTCTGAATCCTAACAGAATATCTCACTCCACGGATTACTAACTCGAAACCCGACACAGAACAAACACTAGAACTAACTCCACACTAGTTACGTTCTAACCGACTCTGGACTAACGACTCAAGTATACACTTTCCCTTTGAAGATTTAAAGCCGTGCTCTGATACCAAATTGTAACACCCCGTTTTTCATAAGCCAAAAAGGGCATTATTTTTTTTTTTTTTCTTTTTCAACTAACACTCAAAGTGCGCATAATAGTTTTATAAATGAACCGGCATTCAAATATACAAAAGAACTCATTACCAAAAGGTGCTTCGACAAGCAAAGTGTATTTCCTGAATAATTACAATCCAAGTCTAAGTACCAAAACAAGTTAGAAATCCTATGCTAACCCAAAAAGCACGGTGCACAAAACACACCGACGCATAGTCTAACTATTCTAGCTAAAACTCCAACCGCTCACTGGGGTCTGGAACAGCCACCGTCGTCGCCACGACCTAACCCATCATCTGGGTGGGATGAGCCCGCAAATGAAAGAAAGGGTCACCACAAAATACAAGTATATATATATATATATAACCGGTGCGAAAGATGTACACATAACAAATTTCCACATACACAAGAGAAAGCTCTTAAACTCAAGAGTAATTCCCACCAACGGGTTTATATAAATAAATCACCAATCCTAATGCAGACTTCTACAATGGGTGTGGCAACCGATCTCTGGTTCGCCACATGCATGATTTCAATTCCGGAATTCAACCTCTCTATAGAAGGCGTAGGTCTCTGGTGGGATAACACCTCCTACTATTGGTGGGATAACACCAGGTAGAGTCACACAAGACAATACCAAAACAATCACGGTGGGATGACACCGGGTGAGTCACACAAGACAACCACCAACTCAATAAAATCCAGTGGGATTTGGCGAAGTCGCACAGACAACCGCCTGGTACGAAGGCAAGTCACACAAGACATACACCTAGGCACGCAACTATGAAATGCATGGCATATATTCTCTTCGGCATATACGGGATAGTCACACAAGACAAAATCCTCGCGTAGTCCTATCTGACGCACGCATTCACATATGCTCATGCACACAAACACATAGCCTAAAGCCTATGTACAAAGCATCTCAGCATACATACATTTTCTCAATCATATGTAATTTGCACACATTTTTATAAACACGTTCTCATCAACGAGAATACATAAATACAAACATGCTAAAGCACACAGCAAAACAAAGCATGTCGTAACCGTTTTAAAGACAGAAATAAAGTGGAGCCCTTACCTCGGCAAGCTTCCGTTTATTAAAACTCGTCCAAACAACACAACGCGCTTCCTAAAACAAGCAGCGTACCATCAATACATTGTTCTCCAACCAATAGTATTGAAACTAAACCAAAAACCCCAAAAACCAAAGGTTTTCTAAGGAAAATCCGCTCTTTCGGATATCATACCAAAAACTACCGTATTGATCAACCACCACGAGTTATTTGTACTATTTTTAGGACCCAAAACAATTGTCAAAAGTCTTAAATAATTTGAAATGCAAAATGGCCGTTTTCTTGCGTTATAAGTTACGTACTTTCCGAGTACCCGAAAAACTCGTTTCCAATCCCCGACACTTCCATAAATTAATAAAAAGGGATTAGAAAGCTAAAAACCAAGTTTAGAAATCAGAATCCAAAATTTTAGGTCCCAGAGCTCGCCCTGGCGAGTTGGCAGCGAGTGGAGGCAGAGAGTACTGGTCTTACTCGCTCTGGAGCTCGCCCTGGCGTGTTGTCATGACCTGTGACACTCGCCCTGGCGAGTAACAACTCGCTCAGCGAGTTGCACCTGTCATGACAGCACAAGACAGCAACTCACACCACCTTTTCCACCCCAAACCTAGTTTGATTCTATTAGTTCCCAACACTTTTTCAAGGCACAAAAGCAAACCATTTTCATAAGCAAGCAACACATTTCCGAAAGCATGTTGGTTGCTTCGAGTGCAAGTTATTTGATTTTCATTTCCAAAATCAAAACCAAACCCAAGCACAAGTTTTATTACGGGCCTTAACCGTCCGGTAATCATTTTCAAACATGTTTTCAAAGTACAAAGCGACACCACATGTCACAATAGTTTCAAACCACTTTGACCCCAAAATACTACCCAAAAACACTTAGGAATATTTTCATAAACCACCAAATATTTTTCATCGGATTTTTCTAAAACAAAACCATACAACGCATTTCCCTTTTGCTCAAAGGTTCAAAGACAACTTTTCTTTTCAAAATCTTACAACATAACCTCATGTAATTGATCAATACATAACCAACTCAAAACCCTAACTTTTCTCATGAGATTCTCACAAACTCATGGAAAAATTGAAACAACAAAGCCTAGCATGCTTACTAAACTCTCATGAACAACTTTCATGAAACAAGAACTAGCAAGAACAACCTTTCTCACCAAACCCTCTTAAGAACATAAACCCAAAAACCTCACAACTCTAAAAATCTACCAACCTAGGAGATAAGAAGAGAGGGTTACCTCAAGAAAGTGATTCTCTACAACTTTCCTCAAAGCTCCAAAGCTTGAAATGGAGTGAAATGGCGAAGAATGGAAAATTTGTGAAGGTTGGAAAGAAAGTAATGGAGTCTACGTGAAAGAGAGAAAGAATGAGATGATTTGGTGATGTTTTTCTAAGTGACCAAGTGACCAAACCTCCTTACTATGCCATAGCTCTTGCTCACTCATGGCCATTGGATCAAAAACAAAATGCCAAGACAAAACCCTAGCCATTGGATCAAACCAAACCAAATCCACTTGAGATAAAACTCAATACCTCATAGAAATACTCACACGTTCAGCTCTCGCACGCCGCGACGAACGAAACTCACCAAAACAGAAAACCTACGGAAAGAACGTCTAACGTTTCACATTTCCAAAACTTATCGCCGAATCTTTTTCCGCGACTGTAATTTTCTTCCATACCTCAGAAAATTAATCTCAGAATATATCTTAACTCGCGCAGATATATAAAACTTCCATCCGAAACCTCACTCAAAACAGACGCAATAAGATTTTACAACGACGGGTAAAATCCTACTCGTTTTTCCAAAAACAAGAATAATCCAAAACTTATTATTCTACAACCACATATAACTTCTTACTCAAGCAACAGGATCACAGAACCAAAGTCTGTACAATTACAGTGCATGAGCACAAAACCGGCTCAATTACAGCAAAAGCTAATAATTACACGATGGTTCAACACACGAACACATCGAAACCCTAATATTCCTTAAACCAACTATACAATGAAATCTTGGGTCTTACAAGAAATCAGAGGATTCATCAATTATTAAGGTTAGAGAGTAGTTTACAATTCATGTGAGATGATCAAAGAGGGGGGAGATGTCTATTCTTCACACCCAAACCCTCTCATCTCTTTTGGTTGGGGATGGGAATTGAAGGAATGTGTTTAATGCTTTAAAATGTTGTTGTTTGATGTTAACACGTTATTATATGATTCTATTTCGAATTTCTATGATCAAATTCGTGTGTTATGAGTGATTTGTTGTTCTTGATATTTGAAAATGGGTTTTGAACAAAATGAGGAAAAATCTTTACTTTTAACTTGAAATGTTGTTTGATGATGTTAAAGTTTGTACTTCTAAGCTAATATATGATATGTATGCTTAAAGGTGATAGCTTTAGGAGTTTATAACTTGAAAAATGTGATCTTTATGCATTTTTGTATGGAACGCGAAAGCAGAGCATCAGTTTCAGGGCGTGGTCGCTGAAGCAGGCGATTCCTCGCGGGCGAGCACTCATGTTCTTGCCCAGCTGCCCAGAAAATTGATAGCTCGCCGGGCGATTGGTAGCGAGTGCCGGCGAACGATCCATCGCCAGTTCCCGTTGGGAGCGACGAAGCTCCTGTAACTCTCCGCTACCCGTCGCTGGTGTCCGCCCGGTGAGTGTGATCTGATTTTCAGGATTTTTCTTGAGGTTTGCATGATAAGTATAAGGCTATAACATGATTAGACTTAATCTTGTAACATGTTATAGGCTTGAATTGATTGGATCTTGAGACTTTATGGGAATGATATGCTTATATATGTATAGTTGATTTGAACTGAGGATGATGACTTATGATTAACTAAGTGTTAGCCCACATTTTTACTAAGTAAAAATATGTTCTAAATGCATGAATGAAATAATTATATTTAATCATGTAATTATTTTATTAGTCATTAAATATGTTTGGTTTTCAAAGCCAATGAATTTAATGATCAATCATGCATGAATTTATAATAAATGTTCTAATTAGAGCATTATTTCTTAACTTTGCATTTCTTCAGGTTTCCTTTCGATTTGGTCGAAACGTCAGTAGGGTCGAAATGTCCCCTGTGCAGAAGAAGAGCGTGGACTTAGCAAAATATTCAAGGAAAGCATTGCTAGTTCGATTTCGATGGATACAACGGCTAAATTAAAGGATAAGGAGGAATTCAAATTCAAAATACGTGTCAGGACACGCGTCTTCTTTTAGTTATTTAGGCGTTATTAGCAGTTAGGATTTAATGCTTATAAATAGGATAGTTCTATGATCGAAAAAGGGGTCACAATCATTATACAAAATCCACAGAAAAACTCAAAGTACCCATGTCAAAGCGAGAAACGAGTGCTCGAAGGAGAATGTATGTTATGTGAACCATTTTCATTCTGTAATCATTTACATTTGAATGCAATTTACAGCCTTTAACTTTATTCCAATTGCCTTTTACTTTCGACTCATTCTTTCATTCTATTTATTCAATTGAATAAATATTCTTTCTTGCATTTCAAATTATATAAAAAACATAAAAACAACACTTTATCAACATAAGAACAATAATGAAAACTAATAACTTTGAAAATATAAACAAAAGCACTATGTCCCGAGATTTACTAGTTGATCTCTCTTGTAATAATCAAACTAGCGTTGTTTACCAAATTTCACAGTAAACAAATTGGCACGCCCGGTGGGACTGTGTGCTTTGTGTTTAAATTTTTATAACTTTTAGTATTTTTAATTTGTTCTTTGTATAATTTTGTTTCCAAAAAGTCTTGTGTGTAGTGTATGCTTCTGAGAAACGGGAAGTCACTCCCTGAAATGGTTAGACCACCACCCAGAAATAACCCAAGACAAAACATGGATGTTACGAATGGAAACAATAGTAATAGCGGTTCAAATCCTACAACCGCTTCGAGGGCTTCAGAGGCCATAGTCTCTCCTGTAATCAGTGAGATTATGCCCAACACCAGTGGGGCAGCAGTTTCTGCCCCAACGTCTTCTGTGGTAAGTGCCACAATGACAATGCCAACGTCTATAGTGGTACCTTCGACCACTACAAAACCTATCTTAACTTTCTCTCATGCCATGGAAAGAAATTTTTCCCCAAATAGGTCAGATGTTAATGGGGGTGGCGCTGGTTCGTCCACTTTTACACTACCTTTTTCTCAACATATGGCTCAAGGTTCCAGTAGGAATTACCCATATGATATGCCTACAAGCATGATGCAGGGTTTGCAAACGAGCGCATCATTATTCACAGAGTCAGCACCAGGCGTGTTCGTGCCTAATAATCAGATAGTGTCTGGTTCTGCGACTCAAAATGGTAACCCCTCATTAACCAACAATGCCTTGAATGCTTTAAGGCAACAAATGGATGAGAGTAATCATGATATGGTCAATATGTTAACACAACAAATTGGTACAGTATTTAACCCATTAATCCAAAATACCAACCAAAGTTACCAATTGTTGGCCAATCAAATGGGTAGAATTGCTGATTTCTTTGGGGCTCCTCAAGTCCCTAATCAACAGATTCAAAATGTGGTGCCTTTGCAAATTGCACAAGCACCAAATAATGCCATTATGCCTGCACCAAATAATGTTGTAAACCCCGTAAATCAAATCCAACAGCCAGTGCCAGTGGTCGAACCACAAGTGCAGATTCAGGCACAGCAACAGGCTTTGCCTCAGGTCGAACAAAATCCTGGAATTGTGTTGGTAAATAGAAACCAAAATGCTGATGATGTGGTTAGAAATGTCCAGAATAATAACTTTGTTGGACAAAATAACATAGCCAATTTGGTCGAAACCATTCTGGCACAAAATGGGTTAAACATAGGCATGCATAGGCCTCATTTTGTCTCTGCCTTATCAGAATATGTGCTTCAAACAGAATTACCAAGGGGTTGGAAAATCCCAAAATTTACTAAATTTGCTGGTGATACCAGTGAATCTACTGTTGAACACATAGCAAGATACTTAACTGAGGCAGGAGATTTAGCAAACAATGAGAATTTGAGAATGAAGTATTTTCCAAATTCTCTAACAAAAAATGCTTTCACATGGTTTACTACTCTCCCTCCACATTCAATTTTCAATTGGAATCAATTGGAGAGAGTTTTCCATGAGCAATTCTACATGGGACAATCTAAGATAAGTCTCAAAGAATTAGCAAGTGTTAGGCGCAAAATTCCTGAGTCCGTAGATGATTATTTGAATAGATTTCGTTTACTTAAGGCTAGATGTTTCACTCAGGTGCCTGAACATGAATTGGTCGAAATGGCTGCTGGTGGCCTAGACTATTCGATCAGAAAGAAGTTAGATACTCAACATCTAAGAGATATGGCCCAATTGGCTGATAGGGTTCGACAGGTCGAACGCTTGAAAGCAGAAAAGGCTAGAAATTCTAAGTATCATAAGAAAGAAAAAGTTGCTTATGTAGAAACTCAAGATAGCGACCAAGAATATGATATCTCTTATGAGGATGTTGAACAAGGGGAAGTAGACCTAGCAGAATTAAAACCTGGTCCCCCTTACGCTTGTAAACTCTTAAAACCTTCAAATGGAAAAACCCTATTGAACCAAAAAATGATAAATATGTTTCAAAGACTTATACTTTTGATATAACAAAATGTGATGAGATCTTTGATTTGTTGGTTACTGATGGCCAAATAGTGGTTCCAAAAGGTGTTAAAATACCTCCATTAGATATGAGAAAGAAAAGAGGTTACTGTAAATATCATAATTTCCTTGGTCATAGAACCTCACAGTGTGTGCTTTTCAGGGACTTGGTTCAAAAGGCTTTGAACGAAGGAAGACTCAAATTTGGTGAAAAACCCAAGGTCACAAAAGCTGATCCAGAGTCGTCACAGAATGCTGATACCCTCTATGCTGAACCACAAGCTATTATGATGGTCGAAGCCATGGAGGTTACAGAAGTACAAGTACAAAAAATCCCTGAAGAGGAATACTTCGAGAAAATGAAGGTAGTATATCCTCGCGCTGAAGAGGATTTGGTCGATTTTCTGAACAGATGCAAGTTGGAGAACAAAGGGGTGATGCTTTGTGCTCGTTGCAGTGCTGTATGCGACAAAGAGGCTACTGCAGGCCTCATGAAGTTTCAACCTATAGCAAATAGGCTGGGGGCAAACCCAAAGCCTTACCAAGGAAAAAGGAAAGGTATCCTGACTCGACCAAATAATCCCGCTCAATTTGATCGAAGGCCTACCTTTCGACCATCCGGTTCGATTCCAATAGAGCGCTGGGTGCACCAAGGAACAATGAGGTTCAATAAAGGTGCAATGGAAATTGGTGGCTCTAGTGGTACCAAGCTGAGTTATGCAGAGGATGTGAACAAATACTCTTACAAAAATAACTACAAGGGTAAACATCCAATGACTAGGACTCAATGGCGTAGATTCCAACGCCAAAAGAAATTGGCTGCAGAAAATTCACAAGTAAGCCAATATAAGGAAGTGGCTAGAAGGCCAGCAAAAGAAAGAATCCTTCCACCAATAGATGAAAATAAAATGGAGGATGATGATTTGCTGGATTCTGAACCAGACTTTGATGTAATATGTGTGGTTTCCATATTACCATCAGAGTATGATGTACAATCAGAGGTAACTGAGCTCGAAACTGACTTCGACCAGTTAGACATGGCTGATCCAAAGCCAAAATGTTACTATGTCTTGAACAATGGCTGCATCGAAGAGCAACAGGCTACATTCGAAAGGCCAGATTTAGGCATGAAAAACCACCTCAAACCACTCTTCATCAGGGCAAAAGTTGAAGGGGTTGGAATTAATAAAGTGATGATAGATGGGGGCGCTGCTGTTAACCTAATGCCCTTATCTATGCTGCCAAAGATTGGCAAATATGATTGTGATTTGTCAGCCCACAACATTGTTTTGTCTAACTATGAAGGCAAGACAGGATATTCCAGGGGGGCAATTCAAGTGGATGTTGCAGTAGGCAGCATAGTTCGACCCACTTTGTTCTTGGTAGTTGAATCCAAGGCAAACTTCAATTTGCTTCTAGGAAGGGAGTGGATTCATGGAGTGGGAGCTGTTCCTTCGACCCTTCATCAGAAGTTGATACTTTGGAGGGAGGATGGTTGTGTTGAAAATATAGAAGCTGATCAAAGTTTCTATATGTCAGAAGTTGATACCATAAATCAACAAACTTTTGACAAGAATTTGGCGAATATTGCGCCATGTTATGATAGAGAGAATGCTTTCACACCTTCTGATAATGTGATACATTCTGTTAAACTCCACCCAACCCAAGGTTTCATATGGGAAAGAGAGGAAATAGATGCTGCATCCTCTGAAGATGGAGTCATACGCCCATCTGGGTGGAATATATATGAAGATTATTATGACTGAGTCCAATGCATGGGCCAGGATTACGGCTTATATGGCCGAAACTAAGTTAAATACGGCTTTGGAAGCTGAAGTTCATCAAAATATGGCTACAACAGCCAAGGTCGAAAGTGATGACATTTCTGTGCCACAAGCACAAAGGCTTGACTGCATCTATGATGAAGAACCTTTGGGGTTCGAAAGAGATCCACTTAATGAAACTCCTAAGATGCAAGCTCAAGATCATTTGGAAGAAATTGACATTGGAGATGGCTCAATAAAAAGGCCAACTTACATTAGTGCCAATATTAGTCCTGATTTAAAAGAAAAATTGGTATCACTTCTTAAGGAATTTAGTGATTGTTTTGCTTGGGATTATAATGAAATGTCTGGACTCAGTAGAGAAATGGTCGAACTCAAGCTACCAATCAAGGCAGGTAAAAAACCGGTAAAACAATTGCCAAGAAGGTTTGCACCAGAAATCATGTCCAAGATCAAGGAAGAGATCGAAAGGCTGCTGAAGAGTAAATTCATCAGAGCTGCCAGGTATGTAGAATGGTTAGCAAATATAGTTCCTGTCATTAAAAAGAATGGTACACTTAGAGTATGCATAGATTTTAGGGATCTAAATAATGCTACACCTAAAGATGAGTATGCTATGCCTGTGGCAGAAATGTTAGTAGATTCAGCAGCAGGTTTCGAATTCTTGAGTATGTTAGATGATTATTCTGGTTATAACCAAATATTCATTGCTGAGGAAGATGTATCTAAAACAGCGTTTCGATGCCCTGGTGCTTTAGGCACTTATGAATGGGTTGTTATGCCTTTTGGGCTAAAAAATGCTGGTGCCACTTATCAAAGGGCAATGAATTCCATGTTTCATGATTTCATAGATACATTTATGCAAGTTTACATTGATGACATCATCATTAAATCCTCTTCTGAAGATAGCCATCTGCTGTATCTTAGGCAATCTTTTGAAAGAATGAGGAAACATGGATTAAAAATGAATCCATTAAAATGTGCTTTTTGTGTGCATGCAGGAGATTTCCTTGGTTTTGTGGTGCATAAAAAAGGCATTGAAATAAACCAAAACAAGACAAAGGCTATCTTAGAGACAAAGCCTCCTTCGACCAAAAAACAACTTCAGTCTCTGCTGGAAAAAATTAATTTCTTGAGAAGATTCATTTCGAATCTAAGTGGAAAAGCTCAAGCCTTTTCACCATTACTTCGACTCAAGAAAGATGATCCATTCAAGTGGAATGAAGAACATCAAAAGGCTTTTGATGATATTAAAGATTACTTGATAAAGCCTCCAGTTTTAATGCCTCCTAGTAGGAACAAAGCTATGAAGTTGTATATTGCTACGTCTGAAAAGACAATAGGGAGCATGTTGGCTCAAGAAGATGATAATGGCATAGAAAATGCAGTTTATTACCTTAGTAGAGTTTTAAATGATGCAGAAACTAGATACACTGCCATAGAAAAACTTTGTCTTTGTTTATATTTCTCTTGTACTAAACTTAAGCATTATATAAAGCCTGTTGATGTCTATGTCTATTCCCATTTTGATGTTATTAAAACATATGCTAACTAAACCTATATTACATAGTAGAATTGGAAAATGGGCATTAGCATTAACTGAATATTCATTGTCTTATAAACCTTTAAAGGCAGTTAAAGGGCAAATTGTGGCTGATTTTATAGTAGACCATTCTTTGGTCGAAATGCCACAGGATTATGTGGATATTCAGCCATGGATCCTTTATTTTGATGGGTCCAAACATAAACATGGGACAGGAATTCGAATATTAATTATATCTCCTACTCAAGTTCCAACAAAGTTCAAATACAAAATAAATGGACTTTGCTCTAATAATGAGGCTGAGTATGAAGCCTTAATTACAGGTTTAGAAATACTAAAGGACTTGGGGGCAAAGAACATTAAAATCAAAGAGATGAACAGTGATGTTCGTAAGAAAAGCTGAGGTTTGGAAGTTGGTAAATAGTTCTCTTTTGTTCCTTTGCGTCTATTTATAGGGAAACGTGCTTGGATTTTAAATATTAAATAAAAAGAAATTCAACACATTTTCTCTTCAACTTCTCCACTACCCCTAAAATCTAGGAACAATGATGGATTGTGGGAATCTATGTGACAGTTACTGCTATACGTGATGTCAGCGCCGTCATTGGTAGAAGTGTCAAGCACGTGGGAGTAAAAATGTCTTTTCCTTTCTCGTTCGACCTACTCGATCGAAACAGGCATTTGGGGGCAATTTGTTAGCCCACATTTTTACTAAGTAAAAATATGTTCTAAATGCATGAATGAAATAATTATATTTAATCATGTAATTATTTTATTAGTCATTAAATATGTTTGGTTTTCAAAGTCAATGAATTTAATGATCAATCATGCATGAATTTATAATAAATGTTCTAATTAGAGCATTATTTCTTAACTTTGCATTTCTTCAGGTTTCCTTTCGATTTGGTCGAAACGTCAGTAGGGTCGAAATGTCCCCTGTGCAGAAGAAGAGCGTGGACTTAGCAAAATATTCAAGGAAAGCATTGCTAGTTCGATTTCGATGGATACAACGGCTAAATTAAAGGATAAGGAGGAATTCAAATTCAAAATACGTGTCAGGACACGCGTCTTCTTTTAGTTATTTAGGCGTTATTAGCAGTTAGGATTTAATGCTTATAAATAGGATAGTTCTATGATCGAAAAAGGGGTCACAATCATTATACAAAATCCACAGAAAAACTCAAAGTACCCATGTCAAAGCGAGAAACGAGTGCTCGAAGGAGAATGTATGTTATGTGAACCATTTTCATTCTGTAATCATTTACATTTGAATGCAATTTACAGCCTTTAACTTTATTCCAATTGCCTTTTACTTTCGACTCATTCTTTCATTCTATTTATTCAATTGAATAAATATTCTTTCTTGCATTTCAAATTATATAAAAAACATAAAAACAACACTTTATCAACATAAGAACAATAATGAAAACTAATAACTTTGAAAATATAAACAAAAGCACTATGTCCCGAGATTTACTAGTTGATCTCTCTTGTAATAATCAAACTAGCGTTGTTTACCAAATTTCACAGTAAACACTAAGATATTAAGTGTTGTTGTATCTTGCTTGAATGTATACCGTAATGATGATATGATGATGTGGCTTGATGCGAATTGAGAAGGATTAATAGGGATGAGTAGCCTATTATTCATGAGTAGATGTATAGTATTATCATCATTGTTTGGTATGTGTACATTCATGCATCCATGAGTCAACTTGAGCGAGGTCCCCCACGACTTAAAACTGACTTGATGCGATGGATATATGTTTATCCTAATTTGATGCGGGTACCACATGCATTAGATATGTCTAGGGTGACATGCATTACGTGTTTGCATTAGTTGCATTAGGAAGTTGTGCACCCTAATTGGTATTTGATAATTGTGATTGTGTTTCATTATAATTGTGAATGGTTGGATAATGTGAATTTGATTAAATGACTTGACCATTTGTTAATGCGTATGATACTATCATTATGTTGTATATTGCTAGCATGCTTTAGTATGTGTATGATCTAGTTATGCTATAATTATTTACATAATATAAGTGTATGCTATGCTTATTATGATGGACTTGAATTGTAACTAACTCTCTATTTTTTTGTATGTGTTTGGTTTGGGTCCAGATTCTTCACTTGAGGAGTAAGTCCGTGGCTTTGGAGATTAGCTTGTGATAACTAGTGTAGCTTGGTAAGATGAAGAGTAGGAGAATTCTAGAAGCTTAGAGGTCTAGGATTTGTTCTGGTACTTGTAACCTTGCTAAGACTAGTATCTTAGTTTTCGTTTGTTTTGATACTTATGTATGACCTTGCCATTTATCTTATCTTACTTTCATGTGATATTTTGGATTATCTTGGATTATGTAGATAGGTCTTCATTGTGGAAGTACCTAATTGAAGTTGTAATATGATTTATGACTTGCATGCTTGAATTTAATTATTACGAGATATGATTATGATAATTTGATGCTTCCGTTGTCCTTATGTGAATTAAAAGCATGCTCGTAATTGGGTTTATAACAGGTAATGCCTTGATTGTTTGTATGTTTCATAATTTAAGTTAATTATTGCATGCGAATCGATTAGGAGCGTTACATTTCACACAAAGTCATTTTAGTTTTTTAAAATTATTTTTTATTTCCCTTGATTTATGTGTCAAGATTCACATTCTCTTACTATTTTTTAGTTGTCTCATAAGTTGTCCAAAAAAAAATGAAGAAAACAATTGTCCACACTTAATAATAATAGCACCAAACCAAAGTTAATCAACTATTCCTTTTAGTCAAGTTCAAAAACAACATTCTCAATTTGAAGATCATTCGCCCACCATAATGCAATAAGAAGATCAACCAACACTTAAAATCTTGTACTATTGAGAATTTGATACTTTTATTTACTTTTATATATATATATATATATATATATATATATATATATCCGGCCTAGCTATTTTGTTCAAAATAAATTTTTAGTCTCTATATCTATAATTGGTTTGTAATTTGATTTTTCTATTAAGTAACTCTTGGATTTTTTTGTCAAGTAGCATAGTGGCTAAAATCTTATCTTTGAAGGTGAATTAGTGAAAATATCTGGGCATATTACAAGCAATGTATCTACTACATGAATTATGTTCATGGAAACAAACTTTTGGATATTTTTATCCCTCACGATTTTTTATGTAGTGACATTAGTGATTTGGATAAAATGTTTTTCGTGTCAACATTTTATTTCCATGCCATTTAAGTTATGTTAGAAGGGTGTTGGGGAACTTAGTCAAAGAGAAAATACTCTACTTTAGAATTTATTTTTCCACATAAGACATAATTAAGGGAAAGACATTTTCTTTAATTATTGATGGTGGGAGATGTACTAATGTTGTTTGTACTCATTTAGTGTATTAGTTTATTCTAGAAATAAAATCTCACTGTAACCCATATGAACTTTAATGGCTACTGATTAGGGCTTTCCAACAAAAAAAAAATAAGCACAATGGCCAAAATATTTTTCATATACATTGAGTCCTAATTTAGGTAATAGAGGATCAAAACAAAATGAGAGAATAAAAATGAGCATGAAAGAAAAGGAACATAATGAAAATGTAAAAGAGTGACAAAAATATAATGATGAAAAGCAAGAGAGTTTAATTTGAAAAAAAACAGGTTAAAAAGGCAATTGTTTCACAACAACCCCTGTATATTTATTGAGTAGGGATCCTCTTCATTTCTTAAAAGAAATGGAGATATTCAATATTATAGTTTTGAAATAAATAAAAGATATAAATACACATCTTTTGAGAATTATTGATATTATTTGAGTATTTATACATCAAAATATTAGTAATTATAGTGTCCATTTTTTGTTATTATCAATAAATATTCAAAGCTCTTAAATCCTCTCTTCTATTTGCTTAAATTTCATAAATTCAACAGAAATTACAAGTCGTCAAAGAAAATCTAAGTGATAATTTTATGAATTAATAATCAATGAATGGATATATATATATATATATATATATATATATATATATATATATATATATATATAATATTTAATTATGTCGTGATGTTTTTTTTGTTATTTATTGTTTTTTTATTGTTAAAGTGCGGGTAATAGATGCATGTGCAAATGCTTTGGTATCTAAAGTGTATATGCACAAATACAAAACTTAGATTTTAAACATTTATCATCATTAACATTTTAACATTTTTATTGAAATGGACGATGATCGACCATGTTCATATTAATATTTGCTAAAATAAAATAATAACCTGATATTGTAAGTGTACAATTTAAAAATAAAAATAATTTACTGGTTGGAAGCTCACAATATGGGTAATTAATCCGGATGGTTGAATTAATTATCGTTATTTGGACCGAGCTCAAGGGCAAAGCTAGAGCTAAGACTTTAAGCTTCAATATTTTGGCATTTTTTTTATAAAAAAGGGTAAGTAGGTGTTTACCCCCTGCAAAGTAGGCGTGTTCTGGCTTACCCCATGGAAAAAATTTCGTTTAGATTCCCCCCTTACAAAATATGATTTTTTGGATTCCCCCCTCAAATGCACACCGTGGCAGCTGACTATTACAGAATCTCCACGTGGCAAACGGAATCTCCACGTGGTGCTGCCACGTAGGAAATTTTCAATTAAAAAAAATAAAAAAATGCCACGTCATTTAATGATTTTTTTTTACTGAAATTTTATTAATTATGTTTTTTTAAAAAATGTGAAAATTTCTCCACTAGGGGGATTCGAACCTGTCCCCTCTCACTCATGGGCGCACTCCATTACCACTACTGGACTACGCGCACACAGGTGATAATATAATAGCTTAAAATGTATATAACTTAAAACAAGCGCACAGATCCAGGGGAGTATAAATACTCCCCCCTTTCAGTTTCTTCATTCATTATTTTTTTCTCTCACTCACCTCTGTCTCTCACTCTCCGCTCTCACCTCTCTCTGAACCCTCCGTTGCCGGAGAGGGCGGCCGACAGCGGCGCCACCGTCTTCTCCGGCGACTCCACTCCAAAACCCAAATTTTTATACCTAACCCCACTATTTTCTCACGCTCGTTTCGAATCCGGGGTTTAAATTTCAAAAAGGCTTACCCCACGTCCGGATCGGAGGAAAGAAAACGACGAATCTCTCTCTTGAAATCGCCTATGTTCTTCGTGTTCTATTTTTTTCTTCTTTATTGACACTGCAGCGGCGTTTTAGATTTGTTGATGCAGTGATTACGTTGTCGCGGCAGGTGGTGGTGAGCGTGTCGCCGCGACAGAGGAAGAGGCCTTTGACGGCATTCGGGGTTTCACTTGCGACTGTTGTTTGGTAGAAATGATTGCCGTTGGTGGCATTTGAAGAAAGGGAAGAGAAGAGGATGTTGAGATTGGTTTGGAAAGTGGTGTTTGGTTGGTCTTTGGAAGAGTTTGTGCAGACATGAGAATTGTAAATTGGAATTTTTTTGTTCATCTCTAAGGTTGGAAACTAAGGTTGTAAATTTTATTGTGTCAAAAAAAAAAAAAGGTTGTAAATTGGAATTATAAATTGGTGTTTGGTTGGTCTTTGACATGCATCAGTATGTTCATCACTGCAAATAAATTTTTTTGTTTTTTTTACTGAAATTTTTTGTTTTTTTTTATTTAAATAAACTATATAAAAAACATAATTAAAAAATTTCAGTAAAAAAAAATAAAAAAAATTTCATTAAATGACGTGGCATTTTTTTATTTTTTTTAATTAAAAATTTCCTACGTGGCAGCACCACGTGGAGATTCTGTCTGCCACGGTGTGATTTTGAGGAGGGAATCCAGAAAACCATATTTTGTAAGGGAGGAATCTAAACGAATTTTTATGCAGGAGGGTAAGCCAGAACAGGCCTATTTGCAGGGGGTAAACACCTATTTACCCTATAAAAAAATATAGATATATGAGTCTCATATACTCTTTGACTTATATACAATTTTTTTATAATAAATTACTTATAACATTTCATTTATGATAAAGTGTTGAATACATATTGGAATATATAAAAAAAATATGGACATTAGTTAACAATGAGAACTTCTAAAAAAAAGAAAAAGAGAAATGATATTTTGACAATTAATAATTTGGAATAATTTTGGACAATCCTTCACACAAAGTCATTTTAATTTTTTTAAATTATTTTTTATTTGCATTGATTTATGTGTCAAGATTCACATTACCTTACTCTATTTTAGTTGTCCCATAAATTGTCCAAAAAATAGTTGTTCATATAACACACCTAAATAAATGAAAAAAAAAAAAAAAATTGTCTACAGTACTTAATAATAATAGCACCTGTAATATCCCACATTCTAAATTACCTAATTAATTTTAATTAGGGCTTTGCCTAATTTTATAAATTAATTAGAGGAGGTTAGTTAAATTAATTTGGGAACTAAGTGAATTATGTGCAAGAATTAGAGGTGCTAATTAAACTTGGTCCACATATTGGTGCACTATTATTCCTAAGTGATTTAATTAACACAAGAAGTTCAAACTCCCTCCAATTCTATCTCCCTCTCACGTGCTCTCCCCCTCCTTCTTGCTATGACTCATCTTCTTCTTGCAACCACAAGCCTCCACCTCATGTACTCAATGAGTCATGTTTCCACCCACTTCTAAACCATCAATTAACATGCAAAACAAGCCTTCATTATTCATTTTTCATTACTTCAGAAATCAGAAACTCTTTCCCTCATTCTCTCATTTCTCACGCCATTACCAAACAACATAGAGCAAGGGAACAAATTTCCACTTCCAAGGAACCATCACATGTCACTACCAACCAAACTCCTCATTCACTTTCCTTTCACATGCAATGTCTTGATGCTGCAGAACCTGAGGCATTAAGCTGTAACACCAGAACCATCACCTTCCCAAAGGCTCACAAGATGCAAAACAACAACAACCACCATTTCACCATTTTTCATACCCAATTGAATCACATGCAAGCTTCAACCTGAACCAAGACTCTACTGTCTTTTACCTCAGCAAACCATCTATAAATACCAACCATTCTCAGCTGAAACATTCATCAACAACAACTCAAATTCGTAGAGCTTGGCATAAGGGTTTCAAAGTGTCAAAATCTCAATTCTTGTCTGGAGTTCGTGGGGCTTTAGGAGAGGTTTCTGTAGCTGCATTAGGAACCCAGAAGCAAGGTCAAAGCTTCAATCCAGGTGGGTTCTTAGGCTAGGTAGTTTAGTTTCCCAATTTACCAAATTGCATGCTAACATAGGATTTAAGGATAAATGTTGTGTGAGGGGAATTAACTCCCAAATTTCCCTCCATTCTGTCTCATATTATATAGTTTATGTTTCTGCACTATCTTAAATGAGGAATGTAGGTGAAACCCCATGAATTGTATGATTTTCGTAAAACAGGGGCCATTCTGCATGAACTCGCCATGGCGGATTGGTGGCGAGCATTCATGGCGAAAATAAGGTTCTGGGCTGAAGAACTTCGCCATGGCGAGCATTTGCTCGCCAGGCGAGTTGTTTAGGTCAGTACCTGAGATTTCGCCATGGCGAGCTAGCATTTCGCCGTAGCGAGATTGTGTAAAATGACCTGTAAACCTGCCATGGCGAGCAGGTAACTCGCCGTGGCGAGCTTACACAGAACAGCCTGCAATTTTCTAAAATTTAAACTGTTTTAATCGCCCGTTTTATTTCCTCATCTGAGATAGATAAATTGCAGAAATGTAGCTGACATAATGTCAAATAGAATGTTAATCACAGATAATCTTAGGATATAACCTAGGGATTTTAGAAATGCATGTTCCCCGGGACTTTGGTAAATTATGGTAGACTTCAACTAAATTAGTATCAGTCAGTTAGCTGCGATCTATGTCGCTTTATGGACTCCCAATGGGATAATCCATCAGGATATGCTTTGTGAGCTGTATGCCGTGATCGATCCGATCGACGGATAAGGCAGGCCTCCGAGATATGCTCACCTCGGAGAACCCTTGCGGTTAAAATGAATAAGAGTTAATTTCTGTGACACACCTGTCATACCCTAATTTTGCCCCATGATATTTTTTCACACTTTTGCATTTGTTAGAAAAAGTCAACAAAGTCTTTTTTTTTAATTGAAAAAGTCAAAGTTGGCACAAAAACACATAGAATTATTTTTCTTGCATGATTTTGCATGGCATGATCATAAAGGTTAATTTTTACCATTTTACCCTTGCATTAATTTATTTCTTATTTATTATTTATTTTTAGTTAGTTACTTGCATTTCAAGAAACCTTTCTAACATCAAATTTTAAATCATTTTTCTCATTTTTAATCCATAACCCCTTTTGCATAATCACATTTCATCATCATGCATATTTTTATTTTGCATATTTATTTTTATTTTATTATGTGTTATTTTTAATTTGTTATTTGTTCCCAAAAATCAAAAGAGGTACCAAAAAATTCCAAGCATTAACACATCATCATTTCTATCATTAGCAACCTAGAAGGTTCTATTCCTCTCCACCTCACCAAATAGTACACAAAAATTCCACATTATCCATACCAAAAAAAAATCACAAAAATCAATCATTTGTACTATACCATTTCTACCCTCATTCTCATTGATTCTAACCTAATTCCAATCATATATAAACCCTCACAAAACCTCAGAGGCGCGGCCAGAGAAAGCCTAGGTCAGAAAATCACCCAAAAATTCATCAATTTTTTCTCTCTTTTCTCAAATTTCGAAATCAATTAAAACCGCTTCTAACCTTCAATTTCTTCATCAAAACAGCTTCCAAACACTTCCAGTAGAATATACTAGTGCCAAATCGCAATCAAAACCATCCAGAAACACCATAACCAAACCTAAAAAAGGCTTGAAACCAAAGGTAATGGACTGAGAGTTACAGAGATCCTTTGGACTTGATTTTTGCTTCCCTGTATTCGCCAGGACCCCATGAAGCTTAATCCATGGTTAATTTGAACCAATTTGTACTGGATCATATTTTTTCCATTTCTGTATTCGTTTGGCTTTTGCTTCGTGTTTGCTTTTGCAGGTCCGATTTCAAGAAAATAAGCACGGATTCGTGATCCTTGCGAAATTTCGAGCAAGATAGACTACCCCCTTGCCTGAATCGACACTGTTTGGATTCTCCGGCGACCGGACCACCGTGAAGGACCGACGAGCTTCACCGGAGAAGATGAAGATCTTCAACCTAAACACAGATTCAACCCTGGCCGTTCGATAGCGCGCGCGCAAATGGACGCTCCAGATTAGATCGTTTCTTTTAAATCATGCGCGTTGGATCAATCCGTCATCTCAGGTTTTAAAATCTTATCGCGTACCCCTTTCCTTAACCGCATAGGATTTGTTTTTTTGTTGACTGCTGTTGTTTTGTTGACTCTGGCGTGGACTGGGCTTTCTGGCCCAGATCTACTATCTGCACCACTCCCTTTACTTTCTGCACCCCCTCAGCTTAAATTAATTTTAATTGATTTTCAGCTTATTTTCAAAAGCACTTAAGTGGCTAATAACTTATTTAAGCTATTTTAGTCACTTTGCTATGCTTAAATTTTGCTCCCCATGTTTGAGTTCTTTATTTTAGCTTTTTTAGCTTATTGTTTAGCTTTTTAGCTTAATTAATCACTTTTTAGCTTATTTTCATAAGCACTTATTTGGTGCTTGAGCTTTTTATCTTATTGGACCATTTGGTTATGCTTAAATCATGTATGATTCCTGTTTGTCTCATTTGAGCATTTGTCTTAGCTTTTTAGCTTATTGTTTAGCTTTTTAGCTTACTTAATCACTTTTTAGCTTATTTTCATAAGCACTTATTTGGTGCTTGAGCTTTTTAGCTTACTGGACCATTTTGCTTTGCTTAAATCATGTTTGATTTCAGATTATGTTCGTGCTTCCTTAGCTTGTTATTTAATCACCTTTTTAGCTTTCTAGCTTATTTGCTTAAGTGTTTAATTATGATTAATTGCTTATTCTTATTTCTTATACTTGTCTTCAGCTCTTTAGCTTTATTTCAATTCATTCTAATTCATCTCATTTACCTTGATTTAATTTAGCATGTTTATGTTATTTAATTCATTGTATGCTACTTTAGCTTATGCATTTTTATTTAATTATGCATCATCAATTCTCATCCATTCTTGATTCATTCATGCATATTTCACTATATTATGTTGATTCATGCATTCTCATTTGAATATTTGCATTCATTCACATTTAATTGTCGCATTGTTATTATATCAATTGTCATTGTTATTTAATTTTGCACTTTTTTTCCTCTTGGACTTTGTTTTCACAATCAAACTTAATCAAACTTTTTGCAATAAATAATGGATGAAAAAGGGGGAATTTAGCATTTGCTTCTTTCCGCTCCGGATGACTTGGATCCTAGACATTTGACTAGCGATCGCAAGTTATTCTCATCCTAATCAAACTCTAAAACAAATCAACCTTCTTCTTTTCCTTTTGGAATACTTTTTTAATTAAATTAATCAAACTCTTTGCAATAAGGGATGAAAAAGGGGGAACTTAGCATTTGCTTCTTTCCGCTCCGGATGACTTGGATCCTAGACATTTGACTAGTGATGGCAAGTTGTTCTCATCTTAATAAAACTCTAAAACAAATCAACCTTCGTCTTTTCCTTTTGGAATGTTTTCTTAATCAAATTAAATCAAGACTTTCATAATAACAAAGGTGAAAAAGGGGGAACTTAGCATTTGCTTCTTTCCGCTCCGGATGACTTGGATCCTAGACATTTGACTAGTGATCGCAAGTTGTTCTCATCTTAATCAAGCGTTAAAACTTGACCCCACACACTTAAACTTCTTTTCAGAAAAATATGGATATACGCTTTATCCATTCCTCTGATACATACACAGCTTAAGCCTCTGATTAGAGCATACAAGTGTCGTTGTATCAGCGGAATGCGAAATAAGCAACATCCGTTATTCAACTCTTTTTTCAATGGGTACACGTTTTATCTACTCCTCTGACACACACACAGCTTAAGCCTCTGATTAGAGCATACAAGCGTCGTTGTGTCAGCGGAATACGAAATAAGCGTTATCCACTAAAATCAACCAACCACACAAATGTTTTTTACCAGAACTACGTGAGTTTTGAGTTTCCCATTGCACCGGGGAATACGTAGGAGCGGGCTCCTACAACCGTCAAACTCAACTAATAAAAAACCTTTTTTTAATTTATTTGGAAACGAGTAGAGATTAGCCAAGTAACAGAATAATTTAACTTAAACCTGCGCAAACAAACCCAAACCACCTAAACGGTTCCCATCGAGTACGATGGATGCGAGGGGTGCTAACACCTTCCTCTCGCATAACCAACTCCCGAACCAAAACCAAAGGTTTTCGCGATATTTTCCTTTCCCCTCACGGGATAAATAAACATCAATGGCGACTTCATTGAATGAAAAATGGAAGTGATTTTCCAGCCCGCTACAGCTGGCGACTTCACTGGGGACTCTTGAGAGTTAAGCCTAGTTTAGGCGGTTTGTTATGTTTGTCTGCCGTTTCCAGGTTTGCAGTATCTTACTTTATCTTTTATTTTTCTGTCGATTATATCTGCTTGGATTGGCTGTTTCTCTTCTTCTACTCCTTCTTTTATTTTTCTTTTTGCCCTTGCGGCGTGGTTACTTTGAGCAGCTCTACACCCGAGCTTGAGAAAAGCTTAAGTTAAGTTAGGGGTTGTTATGTTGGGCTCCTAGACATTTGACTAGCGAGCGCTGACATAATCGCCCCGCCTAAGGTAGATCCTCTTGAAAGTGTTGGGTTCCTAGACATTTGACTAGCGAGCGCTGATGTTTTCTTGTTGGGTCCATGACCTTAGGGACCTTTTTACCGGTCTAGAACCAAACCTCGTTATTAGGGACCTCTGTTTAGAACCCTAGAGGAGATTCCCTTTTGGACGCGTTTGTCGTGAGCTTTGCAATAACGACATCGTTTCCAAAGGGGCAATCCGTGATTTAACCATATCAAACCTAGAACAACATGTGAGAGGGATGGGTTGCAGGTAACTTTGAGCCTTTCGACCTCAGAAATAATAATTGAACCTCTGCTTCACTGTGACAGAATCTGCTACAAAAATGCACTCATGCATCCATGCACTCATGCATTAATTCATACAAAAATATTTTTTGCATAACATTTCAAAAAATGATAAAGCATAAAAAACTTTTACATGCATTTGCATTCATACACAAAATCATTATCTCATCTCCACCCGTTCACATCAACAGCTTCATTCCCGACACTAATACCGGACTCCAAGCATTTCAAGAGAATTATGGAAAATATGCAGAAGCAGATTGATGCCTTAAGAGGCGATGTGGACCAAGTGATTGACAAGTTGGACCATGTTTTGAAAATACTAGCTAATCTCAGTTTGCCTTCAAGAGTGGACGCTACAACAGTAGGGGCAAATCCTCCAATTAGTTCCCCTTTGTCAAAAGTGATATGGCATTCATTCGGTCCATCATCCGAATATACTTCCGCAGTTGCTCAAGACACCCAAGAGCCAATGGGCACCAACACTGAATTTCCAATTGGGCAGCCAAGAACTCATCAGGTCCAACCCAGGCTTGCTATGCCTCAAAGTCTAGAGGACCCCAAGAACGCTCATCAAGGTGATAACTCTAAGGGAAAATCTGTTGTATCCCCAAGTGAGGAGACTCGCCAAAAGTTCAAGGCAATAGAGGACAAGCTAAGGATGATGGAATCATTCTTGCCCAACAATGTCAGCCCACCTTACTCTCACTCTCGCTCAACGGTGTCTGCTCGCACCCCATGCTTCAATCATCAGTATCCAACAGTTGTTCAGCCTCAACATCAGCCTCCCCTCAAAGAGCAACATCAGCCTCTCATCAAAGAGCAACATCCGCCTCTTCCGGCAAGAGCAACATCAGCCTCAGCAAAGAGTTTAAAAGGTCTTTGATCCCATCCCGATACCCTACAGTCAACTTTTGTCATTTCTGGTGCACAATGGGATGGTTACCCCAAGAGCTTTAAGGCCAATGACTGTGCCATTTCCTGTTTGGTATGATCCCAAGGCGAAATGTGAGTTCCATCTTGGTGCAGAAGGACACACTATTGACAACTGCAGGGCCTTCAAACACAAGGTTCAAGAACTCATGGATCAGAAACTGTTAATTGTCAAAGAGGGAGAGTCCAATTGGGAAGGATAATCGGTTGTCCGGTCTTGCAGACCCTTATGAGGATGCCAGATCAAGAGTTCAAGGATTGAATCAGGCCATGAAATTATCTTTAGGCTGTCCTGCTTTAATTTCCTTGTTTGTTAAGTTTTATTAGCATTTAAACTTTGTTTGTTTGCAATAGTAATCTTAATGAAATAATAATGCATGTTTTGAATCCATTCTTTCATGTCCATTCACTTTTCTTTCTTACTCTTCACAAAAGCAAAAAATATATATCAATAATTCTCATCTCATTTCTTTCTTTATCATTTCTGTTTGAACAAAGATTGGAGAGAGGATGATGAAAAAACAAAAGACCAAGTTGCTACAGTATGCTTTCGAATAAAACATTGCTGACGATGTAAGGCATTGTTTCAAATCCCCAAACACCGGAGAAATAAGGGAGATAATCCGTAGTCACCCCCCTTGAGCCTAGAAGTTGGTGTTTCTTTCTCTACGAAAAAACCCGCAATTTTAACCCGGGGCAGGGTAGTGTTCAATTAATTCGACCATGCGTTCGAGTTTCAAGAGAAAAAAATCAATAAGGTGTTCCTCATCACCCATTACCAAGGCAGTCACAATTCGCCAAACAAAATACAAAAAAAAGAGAGAAAGAAAAGCCCGCTAAGTCAAAACCTCAAAATGGCTTAGGCAAAAATTAGGGTATCCCGCTAGACTAAAAATGCAAAAGAACAGTCTAGGCAAAAGTTAGGGATTGAAAAAATGAAAAAAAATGCAAAAAGCAAAGGTCACCAGGATTCATGACAAAACAAAATCATGTGACCAAAACAAAGGCAATGTGACCGCCACAACAAAGGGGAAACACATCTTTGGTTCTCGAACCATCACAATCCGAAAAAAAAAAAAAAAAAAAAAAAAAAAAAAAAAAAAAACCTCTTGGGACTTGAATACATGAGTGGAGTTAATTGAACTTAGGGCTGAAGATCATCACGAAGAATGGGACGGGTTGAAATCAAAATTTTGAGCCTTATATCCTTTTATTCAGGAACCATGAACCAGGCCACGTTATAACCCTCAAAAGACCTAATTGAAGCAAGGTTTAGCTTGAAAGCATACGGTAGCAAGGTTGCGTTAACCTGACTCACAAAAATCTTTTGTTAAATTCATACTCCCACACTTTCTTCCACAATATACATCCAATGTACATAAATACCATCTCAACTTCAATTTCAAAACTTGCATTAAAATGGCATTAGAATTACTATTCCAAACAAACAGGTTTATCTGCAAGTCTGCACTTGACAAGAAGGAAGTTCCAACTCTGAGCTGTTACCAAGCAATCAAGAAGAACCTTGAACTAATTTGGGGCAACTATCTCAGAACTTCATGGGGCACATTCCCTTAGAAAGGTCATTCGGCACAGACAGAGTGTCCTAAGGTCGCATCATGGAAAGCGGTATCAAAACCCAGTTTTCAAGGACCTAACAAATCAGATCAAGACACTCCTAATCAGGGGCAAATCATCTTGGGATTCAGCCAATCAAGAGCAAACTCTTGTGACTAGGGGCAGATTACTTGAAGATCCTACCGAGTCGGTCAAACATGTTTCAGAATGGCTCAATCTAGGGGCATACCTCTCAGAGAGGGAGAACCAATATCAGTAATTTGGCCAAAAGTCAAAGAAAAAAGCCAAATACTTCAAATGCCCAACAGACTGGGGCAAGATAAGATACACAGGGGCAGGTTCTCCCTATATCTTCAAGCTACTCAAGCAAAGCCTGTGAATATCTGCAACCATTAAGTCCGGAATTTGTGTCGGGGGTCAACAACAAGCCATCATTCCACATAAGGCCTTAATACCCGAAATACTCCCACCCTCCATAGGGGCACTAATCATTGTCATGCATTAGCCATGTCATTTCATTCATGCAAATAATCGTCATGCATTAGTCATGTCATTTCATTCATGCAAATAAGCGTCATGCATTAGTCATGTCATTTCATTCATGTAAATCATTAGCATGCATTGATCACGTCATTTCATTCAAGCATCAGGTATGCCCCATACCACAAGGCCAATGACTCAGAAAAAACCAAGAAGCCAAATCAAACATCCACAATCAAGAACCTAACCTTGCATTGCCACCCTTAAAGTCCAATGATTATTGGCAAACACCTTCAAAGTTCAATGATTATTGGCAAACACCTTTAAAGTCCAATGATTATTGGCAAACACCCTTAAAGTCCAATGATTATTGGCAAACACCTTCAAAGTCCAATGATTATTGGCGAACACCTTTAAAGTCCAATGATTATTGGCAAACACCTTTAAAGTCCAATGATTATTGGCAAACACCCTTAAAGTCCAATGATTATTGGCAAACACCCTTAAAGTCCAATAATTATTGGCAAACACCCTTAAAGTCCAATGATTATTGGCAAACACCTTTAAAGTCCAATGATTATTGGCAAACACCCTTAAAGTCCAATAATTATTGGCAAACACCCTTAAAGTCCAATGATTATTGGCAAACACCTTCAAAGTCCAAAGATTATTGGCAAACACCTTTTAGATCCAATGATCATTGGAAAACACCTTCAAAGTCCAATGATTATTGGCGAACACCTTCAAAATCCAATGATTATTGGCACACCCTCGAAGTCCAATTATTATTGGCATCCACTCAAAATCCAATATTCAATGGAACCCAAATAAAACCCAGTGTTCATTAACACCCATGTTGAAACCTGACTTCCAATAGCACACAATCATTTCATCGCATCATATACATTAATCATGCATTTCATTTCATGCATAAATAATCATGGTAAACATGCATACATAAAGCAAGTTCAAAGGTTTCTCCTTGCAGAATACAGGTTTTGGTCACTTAATCACAAGAAAGGCAGTTTGACCTTTTTCCTAGCAAGTCGGTTGGTAAACTGTCCCCCCAGCAGATTAGTTGAAAAATCATATCCAATTTCCTCCCCAGTGAATTGCAAATTTTCTGGAATATTCTTCTACAAGATAATCACAACAGCTTATTTAAGCACATCATCACAACAACTTCTGATTGAGTTTCGGTTCGAGTGGCTAGATAAGGTTTACTCAAATGACTGCAACATCTTCAACTTTGTCCGGTTCCCCAAAAGGAATGACAGCAAATTCCCGAGATAAGGAGAATCCTGAGAGAAGGATATTCAGTGGAATCCGTAGGCCCGAGGGTGGTGATTTCTCTTCAAAGTGCAACACCGAGGTGTTACATTTGTTTGTCTCAAGGACGTACAACTCCTGGTTTAGGCGTTAGTTCCTTCAACTACAGAATCCTGAGAGAAGGATAATCAGTGGAATCCATAGGCCCGAGGGTGGTGATTTCTCTTCAAAGTGCAACACCGAGGTGTTACATTTGTTTGTCTCAAGGACGTACAACTCCTGGTTTAGGCGTTAGTTCCTTCAGATACAGAATCCTGAGAGAAGGATATTCAGTGGAATCCGTAGGCCCGAGGGTGGTGATTTCTCTTCAAAGTGCAACACCGAGGTGTTACATTTGTTTGTCTCAAGGACGTACAACTCCTGGTTTAGGTGTTAGTTCCTTCAGATACAGAATCCTGAGAGAAGGATATTCAGTGGAATCCGTAGGCCCGAGGGTGGTGATTTCTCTTCAAAGTGCAACACCGAGGTGTTACATTTGTTTGTCTCAAGGACGTACAACTCCTGGTTTAGGCGTTAGTTCCTTCGGATACAGAATCCTGAGAGAAGGATATTCAGTGGAATCCGTAGGCCCGAGGGTGGTGATTTCTCTTCAAAGTGCAACACCGAGGTGTTACATTTGTTTGTCTCAAGGACGTACAACTCCTGGTTTAGGCGTTAGTTCCTTCAACTACAGAATCCTGAGAGAAGGATAATCAGTGGAATCCGTAGGCCCGAGGGTGGTGATTTCTCTTCAAAGTGCAACACCGAGGTGTTACATTTGTTTGTCTCAAGGACGTACAACTCCTGGTTTAGGCGTTAGTTCCTTCAGATACAGAATCCTGAGAGAAGGATATTCAGTGGAATCCGTAGGCCCGAGGGTGGTGATTTTTCTTCAAAGTGCAACACCGAGGTGTTACATTTGCTTGTCTCAAGGACGTACAACTCCTGGTTTAGGCGTTAGTTCCTTCAGATACAGAATCCTGAGAGAAGGATATTCAGTGGAATCCGTAGGCCCGAGGGTGGTGATTTCTCTTCAAAGTGCAACACCGAGGTGTTACATTTGTTTGTCTCAAGGACGTACAACTCCTGGTTTAGGCGTTAGTTCCTTCAGATACAGAATCCTGAGAGAAGGATATTCAGTGGAATCCGTAGGCCCGAGGGTGGTGATTTCTCTTCAAAGTGTAACACCGAGGTGTTACATTTATCTTTCTCGAGGACGTACAACTCCTGGTTTAGGCGTTAGTTCCTTCAGATACAGAATCTAAGTACCTGTTTAGGCGACGATTCATCTTCATCAGTCCAAATACCTGTTTAGGTGACGACTTATTCAGCAGAATCTAAGTACCTGTTTAGGCGACGATTCATCTTCATCAGTCCAAGTACCTGTTTAGGCGACGACTTATTCAGCAGAATCTAAGTACCTGATTAGGCGACGATTCATCTTCATCAGTCCAAGTACCTGTTTAGGCGACGACTTATTCAGCAGAATCTAAGTACCTGTTTAGGCGACGATTCATCTTCATCAGTCCAAGTACCTGTTTAGGCGACGACTTATTCAGCAGAATCTAAGTACCTGGTTAGGCGACGGTTCATCTTCATCAGTCCAAGCACCTGGTTAGGCGACGACTTGTTCTCAGAATCTAAGCACCTTTGAGGCGATGGTTCACATTCAAGAAGAGATCCTGAAACAAGGATACCAAAGATACCAAGCAGGTTTACTCGTTTCTCTCATCATCACTCATGCTCCGGCAAAATTAGGGCATTCTGTATTTAATTATCTTTTACCGCAAGAATACGAATACCGAGGTTATCCGCATTCTTACGGTCCAAGCTAATTAAATAGGGGCAGCTGTCATACCCTAATTTTGCCCCATGATATTTTTTCACACTTTTGCATTTGTTAGAAAAAGTCAACAAAGTCTTTTTTTTTAATTGAAAAAGTCAAAGTTGGCACAAAAACACATAGAATTATTTTTCTTGCATGATTTTGCATGGCATGATCATAAAGGTTAATTTTTACCATTTTACCCTTGCATTAGTTTATTTCTTATTTATTATTTATTTTTAGTTAGTTACTTGCATTTCAAGAAACCTTTCTAACATCAAATTTTAAATCATTTTTCTCATTTTTAATCCATAACCCCTTTTGCATAATCACATTTCATCATCATGCATATTTTTATTTTGCATATTTATTTTTATTTTATTATGTGTTATTTTTAATTTGTTATTTGTTCCCAAAAATCAAAAGAGGTACCAAAAAATTCCAAGCATTAACACATCATCATTTCTATCATTAGCAACCTAGAAGGTTCTATTCCTCTCCACCTCACCAAATAGTACACAAAAATTCCACATTATCCATACCAAAAAAAAATCACAAAAATCAATCATTTGTACTATACCATTTCTACCCTCATTCTCATTGATTCTAACCTAATTCCAATCATATATAAACCCTCACAAAACCTCAGAGGCGCGGCCAGAGAAAGCCTAGGTCAGAAAATCACCCAAAAATTCATCAATTTTTTCTCTCTTTTCTCAAATTTCGAAATCAATTAAAACCGCTTCTAACCTTCAATTTCTTCATCAAAACAGCTTCCAAACACTTCCAGTAGAATATACTTGTAACAACCCGTTTTTCAAAGGCCAGAAAAGGCACTATATTTTTTTTTCTTTTAACAAACACTCAGAGTGCGCATAAAACATTTTCCAATGAGCCGGCATTCAAATATACAAAAAGACTCATTACCATAAGGTGCTTTGACAAGCAAAGTGTATTCCTGAATAATTACAATCCAAGTCTAAGTATTCAAATACTTACAACAAAACAAGTTAGAAACCCTATGCTAACCAAAAAGCACGGTGCACAAAACACACCGGCGCATAGTCTAACTATACTAAGCTTCACCACGTGCTTACTATAGCCTAGAACTGCCACCGTCGTCACCACGACCTAACCCATCACCTGGGTGGGATGAGCCCGCAAATGAAAGAAAGGGTCACCACAAAATATATAGTATGCATATATATAACCGGTGCGAAAGATTGTACACATAACAATAATTCCACAAAACACAAGAGAAAGCTCTTAACCAACAAGCAATTCCCACCAACGGGTTCATATAAGCAATGCACACATAGCCTATAATGCAACCTCTACAATGTGTGGTACTAACCCTAGTTACCACAATGCATGAGTTCCGGAAACGTAGGTCCATCCCCTACTAAAACACCAACGAAATCACAAGGTTAAGGTGGATCCACTCCCGCAATCACACCCCATGGTCCACTCCCGCAACCATGTATCAAACTCAACAAAATCACAAAGGATTAAGGTGGATCCACTCCCGCAATCACACCCCATGGTCCACTCCCGCAACCATGTATCGAACTCAACTAAATCACACAAGATTTAGGTGGATCCACTCCCGCAATCACACCCCATGGTCCACTCCCGCAACCATGTGTTGAACTCAATAAAACCCTATAAGAATCAGGTGGGTCCACTCCTGCAACCACACCTCGTAGTCCACTCCCGCAACTACACCTCGTAGTCCACTCCCGCAACTACGCACTAACAATGCATGAGCATACGATTCCCCATGTATACTAATGCAACAAATACATACCTCCCTAGCATATGTAAACCATCTCAACAAAATACATACATATCCAATCATATGTAACAAACCACAACAAACATACATACATTTCCAATCATATGTATTCACCCACATGTTCATACATACATCTCCAATCATATGTAAAACAACGCACGTATTATAAACACTTTCTCATCACGAGAATACATAACACATACATGCCAAACACACAAACACGCATCACCGAAAATAACCAACAAACATGTTATAACTCAGTGAAAAGGCAGAAATAAAGTGATGCCCTTACCTCGGCAAGCTTCCGTCAACAACACACGCTCAAACAACACAACGCGCTTCCTAAAACAAGCAGCGCAACAATCAATACTTTGTTCTCTAACCAAAAGTATTGAAACTAAACCAAGAACCCCAAAAACCTAAAGGTTCCTAAGGAAAATCCCTCTTTCGGATACCATACCAAAAACTACCGTATTGATCGACCACCATGAGTTATCTGTACTATTTTTAGGACCCAAAACAATAATCAAAAGTCTTAAATAATTTGAAATGCAAAATGGCCGTTTTCTTGCGTTATAAGCTACGTACTTTCCGAGTACCCGAAAAACTCGTTTCCAATCCCAACCACTTCCATAAATTAATAAAAAGGGATTAGAAAGCTAAAAACCAAGTTTAGAAATCATATTCCAAAATTTCAACTTCCAGAGCTCGCCCTGGCGAGTTGGTGGCGAGTGAAGGCAGAGAGTACTGGTCTTACTCGCTCTGGAGATCGCCCTGGCGTGTTCATGACCTGAGACACTCGCCCTGGCGAGTAACAACTCGCTCAGCGAGTTGCACCTGTCATGACAGCACAAGACAGCAACTCACACCACCTTTTCCCACCCCAAGCCTAGTTTGATTCTATTAGTTCCCAACATCTTTTTCAAGGCATAAAAGCAAACCATTTTCATAAGCAAACAACACATTTCCGAAAGCATGTTGGTTGCTTCGAGTGCAAGTTATTTGATTTTCATTTCCAAAATCGAAACCAAACCCAAGCACAAGTTTTATTACGTGCCTTAACCGTCCGGTAATCA
The DNA here is from genome assembly GCA_030408175.1 of Trifolium repens. Taxonomy (NCBI): domain Eukaryota; kingdom Viridiplantae; phylum Streptophyta; class Magnoliopsida; order Fabales; family Fabaceae; genus Trifolium; species Trifolium repens. The sequence continues at coordinate 28,670,508 of CP125845.1, read as the reverse complement.
TTTTCAAACATGTTTTCAAAGTAAAAAGCGACACCACATGTCACAAGAGTTTTAAACCACTTTGACCCCAAAAACACTACTCAAAACACTTAGGAATATTTTCATAAACCACAAAATATTTTTCATCGGATTTTCTAAAACAAAACCATACAACGCATTTCCCTTTTGCCCAAAGGTTCAAAGACAACTTTTCTTTTCAAAACCTTACAACATAACCTCATGTAATTGATCAATACATAACCAACTCAAAACCCTAACTTTTCTCATGAGATTCTCACAAACTCATGGAAAAATTGAAATAACAAAGCCTACACATGCTTACTAACTCTCATGAACAACTTTCATGAAGCAAGAATCAACCAACACCAAATTTTATGAAATTTCTCTCAAGAACAAAATCATAAAATTCCACTAAACTACATGAGCTTGGCTAGTAAAGAGAAAGGAATGGATCAAGTTACCTTAGAAAAAGCTTCTCTACAATTTCCCTTAGAGCTTCCAAGCTTGAAATCCAAGGAAATGGTGAAGAAATGAAATTTGCTCAAGGAAGGGAAGAAGAAGGAAGGCCACGGTTAAGAGAAGAGAGAATGAGAGTCTTGTGATCAATTTTTTCTTCCTAAGTCAACAAAACATAAACCTCCTTACTATTACCACTTGTCTTGCTTGCCAACCACCATTGGATCAAATAGTAAAAAGTTTTCTAGACTAATCCCTAGCCCTTGGATCAAAAGCAAGTCTATCCTCACGAGATATTTCTCACAACCTCTCACAACAAAACGCACGCTCAGTTCTCGCGCATCGCGACGAACGTAAATCACAAAAACGTAAAACCTACGGAAAGAACGTCTAACGTTTAACATTTCCAAAACTTATCGCCGAATCTTTTTCCGCGACTGTAATTTTCTTCCATACCTCAGAAAATTAATCTCAGGACATATCCTAACTCACGCAGATATATAAAACTCTCATCCGAATTCTCACTTAAAACAGACGCAGTATGATTTTCCATCCGCGGGTAAAATCCTACTCGTTTTTCCAAAAACAAGAATAATCCAAAACTCGTTATTCTAAGACCACAGAAATCTCCTCATACTTAAAAGAGGATCACGACCCGAAAGTCTGTGCCTTTCCAGCGCACGAGCACAAAACAGGCTCCGTTTCAGCAAAAATCTCATTAATGTGACGATATTCGCACAACCGCCTCACCAAAACCCTAAAACTCGTAGCCGACACTAGAGTTCCATAGTAAAACTGTACAGTGAAATTACGGGTCTTACATTACTACCCTCCAAAAAGAAGTTTCGTCCTCGAAACTAAAGGTAAGAGTAACAACTCAACTAATTATTACTATCTCCAACACAACAAAATCCCTCGGGATTAGGTGCAGCCACACAGATGCTAACACCGGGTGAAGTCACACAGATACTCTCACCAACACACTGGCGCAACCGTGCACCAACCGCAACTCTCAACGAGTTCACCCCTCAAAATTAACCTCACAACAGAGGTTCTCAACCTCTAGTTCCTCAAAAGTCCAAAGGTTCACACACAAATTTTCCAAAAACACCTCTTTCGCCTCCGCGGCATAGCCAATTTCCTTAGGTTCACGCGAAGCAGTTACTGGCTACCCTCCAAAAAGAAACACAGCACTCTCTGTGTACCACCAAAGTTAGCAAAACTAGTAGATTCCAAACAACACGACTTACAAACAAAACCCAAACAAACAGCATACATCCAAACATACAAGAGTGGGTTGCCCTCAAACAATAACCAATGCAATAAAGTGTTACCTGCAACTAGTAATCCTCATGCATGGCATTACCGGTCTGACCGCTCACTCCAGTGCCCATACAGTAAGCACCTCCTCTAGCAGCGGGTCGAACTCCTTGTGCCACATCTGCCGACGTCCCGGCCTTTGGGGCTTTGCAATCCCTAGCAAAATGACCCGGTTTCCGACAGTTGAAACAAATATTCCCCGGACTCGGACATTCGTTTGCATAATGCCCCGCTTGTCCACATCTGAAGCAACCTTGCTTCACTCCACCCCGACTCCCCTGAGTCTCTTGATTCTCAGAGCGACCCGGTCCTCTATTGTTTTGGGAACGGTTACCAGACATATCCCTTTGAAGATTTAAAGCCGTGCTCTGATACCAATTGTAACAACCCGTTTTTCAAAGGCCAGAAAAGGCACTATATTTTTTTTTTCTTTTAACAAACACTCAGAGTGCGCATAAAACATTTTCCAATGAGCCGGCATTCAAATATACAAAAAGACTCATTACCATAAGGTGCTTTGACAAGCAAAGTGTATTCCTGAATAATTACAATCCAAGTCTAAGTATTCAAATACTTACAACAAAACAAGTTAGAAACCCTATGCTAACCAAAAAGCACGGTGCACAAAACACACCGGCGCATAGTCTAACTATACTAAGCTTCACCACGTGCTTACTATAGCCTAGAACTGCCACCGTCGTCACCACGACCTAACCCATCACCTGGGTGGGATGAGCCCGCAAATGAAAGAAAGGGTCACCACAAAATATATAGTATGCATATATATAACCGGTGCGAAAGATTGTACACATAACAATAATTCCACAAAACACAAGAGAAAGCTCTTAACCAACAAGCAATTCCCACCAACGGGTTCATATAAGCAATGCACACATAGCCTATAATGCAACCTCTACAATGTGTGGTACTAACCCTAGTTACCACAATGCATGAGTTCCGGAAACGTAGGTCCATCCCCTACTAAAACACCAACGAAATCACAAGGTTAAGGTGGATCCACTCCCGCAATCACACCCCATGGTCCACTCCCGCAACCATGTATCAAACTCAACAAAATCACAAAGGATTAAGGTGGATCCACTCCCGCAATCACACCCCATGGTCCACTCCCGCAACCATGTATCGAACTCAACTAAATCACACAAGATTTAGGTGGATCCACTCCCGCAATCACACCCCATGGTCCACTCCCGCAACCATGTGTTGAACTCAATAAAACCCTATAAGAATCAGGTGGGTCCACTCCTGCAACCACACCTCGTAGTCCACTCCCGCAACTACACCTCGTAGTCCACTCCCGCAACTACGCACTAACAATGCATGAGCATACGATTCCCCATGTATACTAATGCAACAAATACATACCTCCCTAGCATATGTAAACCATCTCAACAAAATACATACATATCCAATCATATGTAACAAACCACAACAAACATACATACATTTCCAATCATATGTATTCACCCACATGTTCATACATACATCTCCAATCATATGTAAAACAACGCACGTATTATAAACACTTTCTCATCACGAGAATACATAACACATACATGCCAAACACACAAACACGCATCACCGAAAATAACCAACAAACATGTTATAACTCAGTGAAAAGGCAGAAATAAAGTGATGCCCTTACCTCGGCAAGCTTCCGTCAACAACACACGCTCAAACAACACAACGCGCTTCCTAAAACAAGCAGCGCAACAATCAATACTTTGTTCTCTAACCAAAAGTATTGAAACTAAACCAAGAACCCCAAAAACCTAAAGGTTCCTAAGGAAAATCCCTCTTTCGGATACCATACCAAAAACTACCGTATTGATCGACCACCATGAGTTATCTGTACTATTTTTAGGACCCAAAACAATAATCAAAAGTCTTAAATAATTTGAAATGCAAAATGGCCGTTTTCTTGCGTTATAAGCTACGTACTTTCCGAGTACCCGAAAAACTCGTTTCCAATCCCAACCACTTCCATAAATTAATAAAAAGGGATTAGAAAGCTAAAAACCAAGTTTAGAAATCATATTCCAAAATTTCAACTTCCAGAGCTCGCCCTGGCGAGTTGGTGGCGAGTGAAGGCAGAGAGTACTGGTCTTACTCGCTCTGGAGATCGCCCTGGCGTGTTCATGACCTGAGACACTCGCCCTGGCGAGTAACAACTCGCTCAGCGAGTTGCACCTGTCATGACAGCACAAGACAGCAACTCACACCACCTTTTCCCACCCCAAGCCTAGTTTGATTCTATTAGTTCCCAACATCTTTTTCAAGGCATAAAAGCAAACCATTTTCATAAGCAAACAACACATTTCCGAAAGCATGTTGGTTGCTTCGAGTGCAAGTTATTTGATTTTCATTTCCAAAATCGAAACCAAACCCAAGCACAAGTTTTATTACGTGCCTTAACCGTCCGGTAATCATTTTCAAACATGTTTTCAAAGTAAAAAGCGACACCACATGTCACAAGAGTTTTAAACCACTTTGACCCCAAAAACACTACTCAAAACACTTAGGAATATTTTCATAAACCACAAAATATTTTTCATCGGATTTTCTAAAACAAAACCATACAACGCATTTCCCTTTTGCCCAAAGGTTCAAAGACAACTTTTCTTTTCAAAACCTTACAACATAACCTCATGTAATTGATCAATACATAACCAACTCAAAACCCTAACTTTTCTCATGAGATTCTCACAAACTCATGGAAAAATTGAAATAACAAAGCCTACACATGCTTACTAACTCTCATGAACAACTTTCATGAAGCAAGAATCAACCAACACCAAATTTTATGAAATTTCTCTCAAGAACAAAATCATAAAATTCCACTAAACTACATGAGCTTGGCTAGTAAAGAGAAAGGAATGGATCAAGTTACCTTAGAAAAAGCTTCTCTACAATTTCCCTTAGAGCTTCCAAGCTTGAAATCCAAGGAAATGGTGAAGAAATGAAATTTGCTCAAGGAAGGGAAGAAGAAGGAAGGCCACGGTTAAGAGAAGAGAGAATGAGAGTCTTGTGATCAATTTTTTCTTCCTAAGTCAACAAAACATAAACCTCCTTACTATTACCACTTGTCTTGCTTGCCAACCACCATTGGATCAAATAGTAAAAAGTTTTCTAGACTAATCCCTAGCCCTTGGATCAAAAGCAAGTCTATCCTCACGAGATATTTCTCACAACCTCTCACAACAAAACGCACGCTCAGTTCTCGCGCATCGCGACGAACGTAAATCACAAAAACGTAAAACCTACGGAAAGAACGTCTAACGTTTAACATTTCCAAAACTTATCGCCGAATCTTTTTCCGCGACTGTAATTTTCTTCCATACCTCAGAAAATTAATCTCAGGACATATCCTAACTCACGCAGATATATAAAACTCTCATCCGAATTCTCACTTAAAACAGACGCAGTATGATTTTCCATCCGCGGGTAAAATCCTACTCGTTTTTCCAAAAACAAGAATAATCCAAAACTCGTTATTCTAAGACCACAGAAATCTCCTCATACTTAAAAGAGGATCACGACCCGAAAGTCTGTGCCTTTCCAGCGCACGAGCACAAAACAGGCTCCGTTTCAGCAAAAATCTCATTAATGTGACGATATTCGCACAACCGCCTCACCAAAACCCTAAAACTCGTAGCCGACACTAGAGTTCCATAGTAAAACTGTACAGTGAAATTACGGGTCTTACAATACTAGTGCCAAATCGCAATCAAAACCATCCAGAAACACCATAACCAAACCTAAAAAAGGCTTGAAACCAAAGGTAATGGACTGAGAGTTACAGAGATCCTTTGGACTTGATTTTTGCTTCCCTGTATTCGCCAGGACCCCATGAAGCTTAATCCATGGTTAATTTGAACCAATTTGTACTGGATCATATTTTTTCCATTTCTGTATTCGTTTGGCTTTTGCTTCGTGTTTGCTTTTGCAGGTCCGATTTCAAGAAAATAAGCACGGATTCGTGATCCTTGCGAAATTTCGAGCAAGATAGACTACCCCCTTGCCTGAATCGACACTGTTTGGATTCTCCGGCGACCGGACCACCGTGAAGGACCGACGAGCTTCACCGGAGAAGATGAAGATCTTCAACCTAAACACAGATTCAACCCTGGCCGTTCGATAGCGCGCGCGCAAATGGACGCTCCAGATTAGATCGTTTCTTTTAAATCATGCGCGTTGGATCAATCCGTCATCTCAGGTTTTAAAATCTTATCGCGTACCCCTTTCCTTAACCGCATAGGATTTGTTTTTTTGTTGACTGCTGTTGTTTTGTTGACTCTGGCGTGGACTGGGCTTTCTGGCCCAGATCTACTATCTGCACCACTCCCTTTACTTTCTGCACCCCCTCAGCTTAAATTAATTTTAATTGATTTTCAGCTTATTTTCAAAAGCACTTAAGTGGCTAATAACTTATTTAAGCTATTTTAGTCACTTTGCTATGCTTAAATTTTGCTCCCCATGTTTGAGTTCTTTATTTTAGCTTTTTTAGCTTATTGTTTAGCTTTTTAGCTTAATTAATCACTTTTTAGCTTATTTTCATAAGCACTTATTTGGTGCTTGAGCTTTTTATCTTATTGGACCATTTGGTTATGCTTAAATCATGTATGATTCCTGTTTGTCTCATTTGAGCATTTGTCTTAGCTTTTTAGCTTATTGTTTAGCTTTTTAGCTTATTTAATCACTTTTTAGCTTATTTTCATAAGCACTTATTTGGTGCTTGAGCTTTTTAGCTTACTGGACCATTTTGCTTTGCTTAAATCATGTTTGATTTCAGATTATGTTCGTGCTTCCTTAGCTTGTTATTTAATCACCTTTTTAGCTTTCTAGCTTATTTGCTTAAGTGTTTAATTATGATTAATTGCTTATTCTTATTTCTTATACTTGTCTTCAGCTCTTTAGCTTTATTTCAATTCATTCTAATTCATCTCATTTACCTTGATTTAATTTAGCATGTTTATGTTATTTAATTCATTGTATGCTACTTTAGCTTATGCATTTTTATTTAATTATGCATCATCAATTCTCATCCATTCTTGATTCATTCATGCATATTTCACTATATTATGTTGATTCATGCATTCTCATTTGAATATTTGCATTCATTCACATTTAATTGTCGCATTGTTATTATATCAATTGTCATTGTTATTTAATTTTGCACTTTTTTTCCTCTTGGACTTTGTTTTCACAATCAAACTTAATCAAACTTTTTGCAATAAATAATGGATGAAAAAGGGGGAATTTAGCATTTGCTTCTTTCCGCTCCGGATGACTTGGATCCTAGACATTTGACTAGCGATCGCAAGTTATTCTCATCCTAATCAAACTCTAAAACAAATCAACCTTCTTCTTTTCCTTTTGGAATACTTTTTTAATTAAATTAATCAAACTCTTTGCAATAAGGGATGAAAAAGGGGGAACTTAGCATTTGCTTCTTTCCGCTCCGGATGACTTGGATCCTAGACATTTGACTAGTGATGGCAAGTTGTTCTCATCTTAATAAAACTCTAAAACAAATCAACCTTCGTCTTTTCCTTTTGGAATGTTTTCTTAATCAAATTAAATCAAGACTTTCATAATAACAAAGGTGAAAAAGGGGGAACTTAGCATTTGCTTCTTTCCGCTCCGGATGACTTGGATCCTAGACATTTGACTAGTGATCGCAAGTTGTTCTCATCTTAATCAAGCGTTAAAACTTGACCCCACACACTTAAACTTCTTTTCAGAAAAATATGGATATACGCTTTATCCATTCCTCTGATACATACACAGCTTAAGCCTCTGATTAGAGCATACAAGTGTCGTTGTATCAGCGGAATGCGAAATAAGCAACATCCGTTATTCAACTCTTTTTTCAATGGGTACACGTTTTATCTACTCCTCTGACACACACACAGCTTAAGCCTCTGATTAGAGCATACAAGCGTCGTTGTGTCAGCGGAATACGAAATAAGCGTTATCCACTAAAATCAACCAACCACACAAATGTTTTTTACCAGAACTACGTGAGTTTTGAGTTTCCCATTGCACCGGGGAATACGTAGGAGCGGGCTCCTACAACCGTCAAACTCAACTAATAAAAAACCTTTTTTTAATTTATTTGGAAACGAGTAGAGATTAGCCAAGTAACAGAATAATTTAACTTAAACCTGCGCAAACAAACCCAAACCACCTAAACGGTTCCCATCGAGTACGATGGATGCGAGGGGTGCTAACACCTTCCTCTCGCATAACCAACTCCCGAACCAAAACCAAAGGTTTTCGCGATATTTTCCTTTCCCCTCACGGGATAAATAAACATCAATGGCGACTTCATTGAATGAAAAATGGAAGTGATTTTCCAGCCCGCTACAACACCTTTATTTATGCTTATATATTATGTTATGTTATGATTATATGTTATGACTGATTAGGTTTCCCCCGGTGTAGTCACCTTAGGAGGGTAGTAGGACTCACTGAGGCTTAGTAGTCTCACCCCACTCCAAACAATTTTTTTCAGATAAACAGGTTGGCTAAGGTATGCTTGTTGGTGTGCTCGTAGCTGTGCTTGGAGGATTGCATTTTTGTTCATGCTTTCTAGTTATCTATTGTCTTGTTGTATTTCTAATAATCTCTTGATGTATCGTAGTTTGATCCGCTTCCGTTGTTTTTGTATCCGTGTTGTATTTCGCACCTGCGTGTGCTTGAATTTCTCAATGTAATAATAATGCACTCGTTATCAATAATAATAATCCACTGATATTCTAGATATTTCATGTGGGGTGTTATAATTGGTATCAGAGCAGGTCGATTCAGACCGTGCCAGAGTTCATTAGTATTACTAATCCGAATCCCAGTATTTGTCTGGATTTCTAACATCTGTTCTAGATGTCATGTCACTTTAAGCCTAGCTAACTTGACTTGATATTGGCAGTTAGAGCATTATGTCAGGAGCAAGACGAGGACCTGGAAGGCCTAGAAGAAACGTTACTGATGATGACGAGCCTGATATGTACGGCGACGCTAATGCAAACATGTGGGCTGAGATGATGCATCAGCAGCAACAGTTCCAAGCCCAGCAGGCCCAGCAGCATCAAGAATTCATGAACATGTTTCAACAACACATGAACAATCCTCCCCATCCGCAGCAGGGATCAAGCGCTGCATTCAGAGAGTTCTGCCGCATGAGTCCACCAGAATTTTATGGAGAGTACAATCCAGCGAAGGCCCGTGAATGGATCCAAAGGATGAGTGGGATCCTGGAATCAATGGATTGCACCGAAGCTGACAAGGTCGTGTTCGTCTCCCGCTTCTTTAGGGGCGACGCTTGCAACTGGTGGGATGGTACGAAGGCGTACATGGAAGCTAGTCAGATGGAAGTAACTTGGGATAATTTCCGGCGTCTCTTTGTCGGACATTATATACCAGAAAGTTACCAGTTTCAGATGGAACGGGAATTGACTGAACTGAAGCAGGGAAGTATGTCCGTGTCAGAGTACACCATGAAGTTCAATGATCTGGTTCGCTATGTGGCGGACGGCATTGATGCCCCAACTGAGACTTGGAAGATGAAGAAGTACCGGTTTGGTTTAAGGGCTGACATAGCGCATGACGTCTCTATGCAGCATATCACTACCTTTGGTGATTTGGTGCAAAAGAGCTATCATGCTGAGGCAGATCTTAACAGTATTAATAAGGAGCGCGGCGAAGCTGTCCAGAAGAGGAGAGAATCTGGAAAGTTCAATCTGCAAGTAAGGACTAAGGGAAATACCAGTAAGGGAAAACAGAGCTACTCTCAACGTTCACCAAGGAACTGTGCCGAATGTGGTTTTCCTCACAGTGGAGAATGCATGAAGGGAAAGAACATGTGCTACTATTGTAAGCAGCCTGGCCACTACAAACATGAATGCCCTAAGCTGAAGAGGCAAGGCGATTCCGGCGGCGCTTCTAAAAGCAAAGGTCGGTTATTTTCACTTGACGGTGAGAAAGTCAGATCTAATAATACCTTGATTATGGATGTATGCATGTTAGGACAGTCTGAAGTTTTAGTCTTGTTTGATTGTCGAGCTACTAATTCCTTTATAGCCGTTGACTGTGTTCAGCGACTGCAATTGCCCTCTGTGCCTTTAATTCCCCCAATGATTGTGGCTGTTGCCACAGGAGGCAAGGTTACTTCTAAACGTGTTTGTCAGAATTGTCCTGTTCTTGTGGGCAGTAAAGTCTATAACATAGATTTGATCTGTCTACCCTTGAAAGATTTTGACGTAGTCCTAGGCATGGATTGGCTTTCTGCCAATAGTGTGTACATTGGATGTGCTGAAAAGAATCTCTTCATTCCAACCGAAACTTCACCAGAAAGTAGAGCTCTTACCGCTTTACTCCAGAATACTCATCAGATGATTCAGTACTTAGGTGCCAGTACTAAGTGTTTCAGTGTCTTGTTCACCATCGATCCGGAACCCAGTTTGAGCCCTAGTGATATTCCAGTTGTTAGTGAGTTCTTAGATGTTTTTCCAGATGATATTATGAATTTACCACCCGAAAGGGAAGTGGAGTTCTCCATCGATCTAGTTCCTGGTTCCCAGCCAATCTCAGTTGCCCCGTATAGGATGTCTCCCTTAGAGCTTCATGAACTGAAATCTCAGCTTGAAGAGTTGCTTCAGAAACACTTTATCCGACCCAGTGTCTCACCTTGGGGAGCACCGGTGTTACTCGTGAAGAAGAAAGATGGTACGATGCGTCTGTGCATTGATTATCGTCAACTCAACAAGGTCACAATTAAGAACAAGTATCCCTTACCTAGAATTGATGACCTTCTGGATCAACTTAGAGGTGCTACTGTCTTTTCCAAGATTGATCTTCGTTCTGGATATCATCAGATCCGTATCAAGTCCTCGGATGTCTCCAAGACGGCATTCAGGACTCGCTATGGACATTATGAATTCTTGGTCATGTCGTTCGGCCTGACTAATGCTCCAGCTATTTTCATGGACTACATGAATCGGATTTTCCAGCCGTACCTTGATCAGTTTGTCGTTATCTTCATTGATGACATTCTGATCTATTCTAAGAATTCACAGGAGCATGCGGAGCACCTGAGAATCGTGTTGAGCATCCTTAGAGAGAAGCAATTGTATGCCAAGTTCAGCAAGTGTGAATTTTGGCTATCTGAAGTTAAGTTCTTGGGTCATGTCATATCACAAGGCGGTGTGTCTGTTGATCCATCCAAGGTAGAAGCAGTGTTGAATTGGGAAAGACCCAGAAGTGTTACCGAAGTCAGAAGTTTCCTCGGTTTGGCAGGTTACTACCGGAGATTCATCTTAGGATTTTCGGAGATTGCTTTACCGTTAACCCGTCTGACCAGGAAGGATGCAACCTTTAATTGGGATGCTGCTTGTGAATGGAGTTTCAGAACCCTTAAGGAAAAGCTAACCACAGCACCAGTGTTAGTGATTCCTGACCCAACACGCAAGTATGTGGTATACTGTGATGCGTCCAACAAGGGACTTGGTTGTGTACTGATGCAAGATGGTGCAGTTGTAGCGTATGCATCCAGGCAACTAAAACCTCATGAACAGAATTATCCTACCCATGATCTGGAGCTAGCAGCCATTATCTTTGCACTCAAAATCTGGAGACATCATCTGTATGGAGTGCAGTTTGATCTGTTCAGTGATCACAAGAGTCTGAAGTACTTGTTTGATCAAAAGGAGTTGAATATGAGGCAGCGACGTTGGATGGAGTACCTCAAAGATTTTGATTTTAATCTCAACTACCATCCAGGAAAGGCCAATGTTGTGGCAGATGCTCTAAGCAGAAAGACGTTGTATGCATCGGAGTTACTAATGCAACAGTGCGGTCTGTATGAGAAGTTTAGAGATCTTAATCTGAATGTGATATATCGTAAGAGCGGTATTCGCGTTAACAGAATCGAAGTGTCCTGTGAGTTACGCCCAAGTATTGTGCAGGCTCAGCAGAATGACGTAGAGTTACAGAAAAGAGTAAACCATCCGGAGTTCTCAGTAGCCATGGACGGTGCTATTCTCTATGAAGGCAGACTTTGTGTACCTCAGAACGATGAGTTGAAGCGGTTGATTCTAGAAGAGGCACACAAGAGTGGATTTTCAATTCACCCTGGATCCACCAAGATGTATCATGATTTGAAGGAGAACTATTGGTGGCCTAACATGAAGGCAGAGATTGCTGAATTCGTGTCCAGGTGTATTGTTTGTCAACAGGTGAAGATTGAACATCAGAAACCTGGAGGACCGTTGCAACCATTGGATATACCCGAATGGAAATGGGAACATATCACCATGGACTTTGTAGGAGGACTGCCACGTAACCAGAAAGGTCAAGATTCGATCTGGGTAATCGTGGACCGGTTGACTAAATCAGCTCATTTCATTCCAGTGAAATCCACCTACAAGGCCCCTCAATATGCAGCCATATTCATGGAGCAAGTTGTAAGGTTGCATGGTGTACCTATGAGTATTGTGTCGGATAGGGACCCAATATTCACTTCAAGGTTTTGGAAAGCATTCCAGACTGCGATGGGTACTCGGTTGAAGATGAGTACATCGCATCACCCTCAGACTGATGGTCAGTCAGAAAGGACTATTCAGACCCTTGAGGATATGCTTCGAGCTTGTGTACTAGAAGATGGTGGTTCGTGGAGTAATCACTTGCACCTGATTGAATTTGCCTACAATAACAGTTACCATACCAGTATCGGTATGGCACCTTTTGAAGCTTTGTATGGCAGGAAGTGTAAAACGCCGTTGTGTTGGACAGAAGTTGGTGATCGTAGTTTCTTGGGACCAGATATTGTCCAAGAGACCACGTTAAAGATTAAGTCTATTCGGGATAAGCTGAAAGTTGCTCAGAGTCGGCAGAAGAGTTATGCCGACAAGAGAAGAAGGTTTTTAGAATTTCAGGAAGGTGATCATGTGTTCTTGAGAGTTACTCCTAAGTTGGGTTTGCGAGGTGTGTTCAAAACTAAGAAACTCTGTCCAAGATTTATTGGACCTTATCAGATCCTTCGGCGCGTCGGTCCTGTAGCCTATCAGTTAGCTCTTCCTCCATCTATGTCAGGGTTACACGACGTGTTTCATGTGTCCCAGTTACGGAAGTATATTCCAGATCCTTATCAGCCAGTGGAACTTGAACAAATCGATCTCCAGCCAGATCTAACTTATCAGCCGGATCCTGTTCGGATTGTGGAACGAGATGCTAAGGTACTTCGGAACAAGAGAATTCCTATTGTCAAGGTTGAATGGGCTCAGTCTCCTGATGGTGAATTCACATGGGAACTGGAGTCAGACATGCGGAAGAGTTATCCTTATCTGTTTCCGAGGTAAATTTCTTAATTTCGAGGACGAAATTTCTTTAAGGGGGGTAGGTTGTAATATCCCACATTCTAAATTACCTAATTAATTTTAATTAGGGCTTTGCCTAATTTTATAAATTAATTAGAGGAGGTTAGTTAAATTAATTTGGGAACTAAGTGAATTATGTGCAAGAATTAGAGGTGCTAATTAAACTTGGTCCACATATTGGTGCACTATTATTCCTAAGTGATTTAATTAACACAAGAAGTTCAAACTCCCTCCAATTCTATCTCCCTCTCACGTGCTCTCCCCCTCCTTCTTGCTATGACTCATCTTCTTCTTGCAACCACAAGCCTCCACCTCATGTACTCAATGAGTCATGTTTCCACCCACTTCTAAACCATCAATTAACATGCAAAACAAGCCTTCATTATTCATTTTTCATTACTTCAGAAATCAGAAACTCTTTCCCTCATTCTCTCATTTCTCACGCCATTACCAAACAACATAGAGCAAGGGAACAAATTTCCACTTCCAAGGAACCATCACATGTCACTACCAACCAAACTCCTCATTCACTTTCCTTTCACATGCAATGTCTTGATGCTGCAGAACCTGAGGCATTAAGCTGTAACACCAGAACCATCACCTTCCCAAAGGCTCACAAGATGCAAAACAACAACAACCACCATTTCACCATTTTTCATACCCAATTGAATCACATACAAGCTTCAACCTGAACCAAGACTCTACTGTCTTTTACCTCAGCAAACCATCTATAAATACCAACCATTCTCAGCTGAAACATTCATCAACAACAACTCAAATTCGTAGAGCTTGGCATAAGGGTTTCAAAGTGTCAAAATCTCAATTCTTGTCTGGAGTTCGTGGGGCTTTAGGAGAGGTTTCTGTAGCTGCATTAGGAACCCAGAAGCAAGGTCAAAGCTTCAATCCAGGTGGGTTCTTAGGCTAGGTAGTTTAGTTTCCCAATTTACCAAATTGCATGCTAACATAGGATTTAAGGATAAATGTTGTGTGAGGGGAATTAACTCCCAAATTTCCCTCCATTCTGTCTCATATTATATAGTTTATGTTTCTGCACTATCTTAAATGAGGAATGTAGGTGAAACCCCATGAATTGTATGATTTTCGTAAAACAGGGGCCATTCTGCATGAACTCGCCATGGCGGATTGGTGGCGAGCATTCATGGCGAAAATAAGGTTCTGGGCTGAAGAACTTCGCCATGGCGAGCATTTGCTCGCCAGGCGAGTTGTTTAGGTCAGTACCTGAGATTTCGCCATGGCGAGCTAGCATTTCGCCGTAGCGAGATTGTGTAAAATGACCTGTAAACCTGCCATGGCGAGCAGGTAACTCGCCGTGGCGAGCTTACACAGAACAGCCTGCAATTTTCTAAAATTTAAACTGTTTTAATCGCCCGTTTTATTTCCTCATCTGAGATAGATAAATTGCAGAAATGTAGCTGACATAATGTCAAATAGAATGTTAATCACAGATAATCTTAGGATATAACCTAGGGATTTTAGAAATGCATGTTCCCCGGGACTTTGGTAAATTATGGTAGACTTCAACTAAATTAGTATCAGTCAGTTAGCTGCGATCTATGTCGCTTTATGGACTCCCAATGGGATAATCCATCAGGATATGCTTTGTGAGCTGTATGCCGTGATCGATCCGATCGACGGATAAGGCAGGCCTCCGAGATATGCTCACCTCGGAGAACCCTTGCGGTTAAAATGAATAAGAGTTAATTTCTGTGACACACCTTTATTTATGCTTATATATTATGTTATGTTATGATTATATGTTATGACTGATTAGGTTTCCCCCGGTGTAGTCACCTTAGGAGGGTAGTAGGACTCACTGAGGCTTAGTAGTCTCACCCCACTCCAAACAATTTTTTTCAGATAAACAGGTTGGCTAAGGTATGCTTGTTGGTGTGCTCGTAGCTGTGCTTGGAGGATTGCATTTTTGTTCATGCTTTCTAGTTATCTATTGTCTTGTTGTATTTCTAATAATCTCTTGATGTATCGTAGTTTGATCCGCTTCCGTTGTTTTTGTATCCGTGTTGTATTTCGCACCTGCGTGTGCTTGAATTTCTCAATGTAATAATAATGCACTCGTTATCAATAATAATAATCCACTGATATTCTAGATATTTCATGTGGGGTGTTATAGCACCAAACTAGATTTAATCAACTATTCCTTTTAGTCAAGTTCAAAATCAACATTCTCAATTTGAAGATCAATTCACCCACCATAATGCAATAAGAAGACCAACCACTTCAAATCTTGTACTCTTGAGAATTTGATATTTTTATCTACTTAAATATATATATATCCGGCCTAGCTATTTTGTTCAAAATAAATTTATAGTCTCTCTATATCTATAGTTGGTTTGTAATTTGGTTTTGCTATTAAATAACTCTTGGATTTTTTTTTTGCCAAGTAGCATAGTGGCTAGAATCTCACCTTTGAAGGTGCATTAGTGGTAATATCTGGACATATTACAAGCAATATCCCTACTATATGAGTTATGTTCATGGAAACAAACTCTTAGATATTTTTATCCCTCGCAATTTTTTATGTAGTGACACTTAGGTGACATTAGTGATTTGGATAAAATGTTTTTCGTGTCAACATTTATTTCCATGCCATTTAAGTTATGGAAAGAAGGGTGTTGGGGAACTTAGTCAAAGAGAAAATACTCTATCTTAGAATTTTTTTTCCACGTAAGACGTAATTAAGGGAAAAACATTTTCTTTAATGATGATGGGAGATGTACTAATGTTGCTTGTACTCGTTTAATATCGTAGTTTATTCTAGAAAGAAAGTTTCACTCTAACCCATATGAACTATAATGGCTAGTGATTAGGCCTTTCCAACAAAACAAAATTAAGCACAATGGCCAAAATATTTTTCCTATACATTGAGTCCTAATTAGGTAATAGAGGATCAAAACAAAATTAGAGAATAAATGAGCATGAAAGAAAAGGAAAATAATGAAAATGTAAAAGAGTGACAAAAATGTAATGATAAAAAGCAAGAGAGTTTAATTTGGAAAAAACCGGTTACAAAGATTATTGTTTCACAACAACCCCTATATTTATTGAGTTGCGATCCTCCTCATTTCTCAAAAGAAATGGAGATATTCAATATTATAGTTTTGAAGCAAATCAAAGATATAAATACACATCTTTTGAGAATTATTGATACTATTTGAGTATTTATACATCAAAATATTAGTAATTGTAGTGTCCAGTTTTTGTTATTATCAATAATATTCATAGCTCTTAAATCCTCTCTTCTATTTGCCTAAATTTCATAAATTCAACATAAATCACAAGTCGTCAAAGAAAATCTAAGTGATAATTTTATGAATGAATAATCAATGAATGGATATAGGTGCGGATATAGACACAGGCACAACACAAGTGTTCATCACATTTTGTAGTCCACACTATTTAGCATTTTGATTTCCATATATATATATATATATACATATTTGAAATATGTTAATTATGTTGTGATGTTTTTTTTGTTATTTATTGTTTTTTTATTGTTAAAGTGTGGGTAATAGATGCATGTACAAATGCTTAGGTATCTAGAGTGTATATGAACAAATACAAAACTTGTTGCCCATAATTGTATGAACTTGGGTACTACATTTTTAAAAAAGTCGAGATAAAAATAGATACGAAGGTGTGTTAATTTGATTTTGTGGAAAGAAAGTTGAAAGAAAAAAATTACGAAAATCGATTGATGAACTTGAACTAGAGTCACTATCTATCCAATAAACTTGGTGCTATGAAAGTTACCAAAGTGCCCTTGCAAAAGCCAATTCCATTGAAAAATTCCACATGGCTTCTCCCTTTCTATGATAAAATTCCACGTGGCTTTTATTTGAACTAAGAAGCAAAAGTCTTTGCTTGCTGCAATACCCAAGCAAGACATATCAACTTTATGTCCAAACCATCATATCAAGTACTTTAATTCAAAATTCAAAAAAACTTTTCCTCCCTTCAGCATTCTATAAATATCTTTCCTTTTACTCTTCAAATATACTTTCCTCTTTCTTTTCTTCCTCATTTTTTTTCTCTGCATTTTTTCATTTGTCAATTTTTCTAATATCTATAATTTTTTCTTCTCATTTTGCAGAAAGAAGAACAAAAGTTCAAAGAAATTTCTACCCTCTTTAAAAAGGTATGGTATGATGATCATCAAACTCATTTCGGTTTTAGTTCATACATCTTCTTTATTTTTTCTTTCCTTTATATCAATTTTTTTTGTGATGCAGTATAACAAATACTCAAAGAAAGAGAAATTGATGTACATGAATAACTACAAAGATGCAGTATAATTTCTTTTTATTTAAAGTATTATTCAATGTTTCTTACTTAATTTCAATATTATTTCATATCAAAATACATCTTTATTCTTCATCTTCAATAATGCAACAAGGTATCATATCATTTTTAAATATTTTTTGGACACAATACACAAAACTGCAAATATATAGATATTGTATAGATCATCTATGTTGAGTTTTACAAAAATCTAAAATCGTTAGATATGTTATTGATACACATCAAGATTAACGGTTTATGTGTTTTTATTGAAAACCGTTAATCTTTATGTGTCTCAAAAATATGCCAAACAATTTTAGATTTTTGTAAAACTCAACGTAGATGATCTATACGATATAAACTTTCAATCCAACGGTGGATTTTGTAAAATTTGAATTCGTTAAAGCGTTATTGAGTGGTGTAACATTACTCAAATGTTACACCGGTGTAATTTGATCCCTCCCCTATATGCACAAATATTATGCAAAAAGTCCAAAAGAGTAAAGCAGATGAATAAGAGATTCAAAATTCATGCTTCTAAACTACATTATGCTGTTAAATTTTATACAGTAAAGTATAAATTATTAGATCTAGAAAGGAAAAAAAAATTACAAACAGGAACTTTTTTTAAATAAAATTTCAAATCTAGAAAAAAATAGCAACAGAATCAGAAATATATATAAAATATAAAACCAAAATTTTAGATCAAAAAAAAACTAAACAAACTAGACAGAGCCATAAAAACCAAAATTGCATAAATCTACAAATTTGATTATATTGAAGTGTCCGGAGTAACCATGCCTCTAAATCTGTAAAATTGATGACAATAAAATCGACATTGAATGGATATGTACTAGATCGAAACTAAAATTTAATAGTATAGTTATATGACATTATAATTCAAATCAGCACCATAAAATACCAAGAATTTATGTTGTGAATAAAAATGACTAATATTATGGACTTTCATATTTTACTAAACAATTATACATAATAACTACTATGAGTGTTCCTATTATGATTTTTTTTAATTATAAATAAACATTTCTTAATCATATTTACCATTTTCTTTTAAATTTATTATTCTAACATACACTGCAAAATAAATTATAGTTGCTACATTTTTTAAAATCACTATTATATATGACAAGATTATCGATTCTAAATTTTTTTACAATTATTTAAAAAAATAGAAATAAATATTTCAAAGTTTAGATTTTCAATACTTCTACCGAGAATTTATGCTGTCAATAAAAATGACTAATAATATGGATTTTCACATTTTACTATATATACATGATAAGCCAAACAGGTCTTCATGATTGGATTTGTCCCGAGATAAGTTGAACATGTCTTAAAAATAATTGTTTCAAAATAACTATTATACAGAATAACTACTATGAGTGTTCATATTATGATTATTTTTTAACTATAAATAAACATTTCTTAATCATATTTACCATTTTCTTTTAAATTTATAATTCTAACCAACACTGCAAAATAAATTATAGCTGCTACATTTTTTAAAATCACTATTATATATGAGGAGATTATTGATTCTAACTTTTTTAAAATTATTTTAAAAAAAATAGAAATAAATATTTCAAAGTTTAGATTTTCAATACTTCTACCAAGAATTTATGCTGTCAATAAAAATGAGTAATAATATGGACTTTCATATTTTACTATATATACTCCCTCCGTCCCTTTTTATAAGAGCTAGTTTGACAAAAAATTTGTCCCTTTTTATAAGACCCTTTTACAATTATCAATGACATTAATTATTATTTTTCCAAACTTACCCTTATTTACTTTGCATAGTTTTTTTAATTGCATTAAATTCTCTTTTGTTTGATACAAAACACTACAATTAATGGTAAGGGTAAACAAGTAAAAGCAATATAATTTGTCAATCAATTTAATACTAAAATCCACTTTCTTAATACCCGTGTTTTATCAAACTAGCTCTTATAAATAGGGACGGAGGGAGTACATGATAAGCCAAACACGTCTTCATGTTTAGATTTGTCGCGGGATAAGTTGAACATGTCTTAAAAATAATTGTTTCAAAATAACTATTATATAGAATAACTACTATGAGTGTTCCTATTATGATTATTTTTTAATTATAAATAAACATTTCTTAATCATATTTACCATTTTCTTTTAAATTTATAATTCTAATCAACACTGCAAAATAAAAATCACTATTATATATGAGGAGATTATCGTTTCTAACTTTTTTACAATTATTTTAAAAAAATATAGAAATAAATATTTCAAAGTTTAGATTTTCAATACTTCTACCGAGAATTTATGCTGTCAATAAAAATGACTAATAATATTGACTTTTTTATTTTACTATATATACACGATAAGCCAAACACGTTTTCATGTTTGAATTTGTCGCGGGATAAGTTGAACATGTCTTAAAAATAATTGTTTCAAAATAACTATTATACAGAATAACTACTATAAGTGTTCCTATTATGATTATTTTTGAATTATAAATAAACATTTCTTAATCATATTTACCATTTTCTTTTAAATTTATAATTCTAACCAACACTGCAAAATAAATTATAGCTGGTACATTTTTTAAAATCACTATTATATATGAGGAGATTATCAATTCTAACTTTTTTACAATTATTTTTAAAAAAATAGAAATAAATATTTCAAAGTTTAGATTTTCAATACTTCTACCAAGAATTTATTTTGTTAATAAAAATGACTAACAATATGGACTTTAATATTTTATGTTGTCAATAAAAATGACTAAAATTATGGATTTTCATATTTTACTATATATACATGATAAGCCAAACACGTCTTCATGTTTAGATTTGTCGCGGGATAAGTTGAACTTTTCTTAAAAATAATTGTTTCAAAATAACTATTATACGGAATAACTACTATGAGTGTTCCTTTTATGATTATTTTTAATTATAAATAAACAATTCTTAATCATATTTACCATTTTCTTTTAAATTTATAATTCTAACCAACACTGCAAAATAAATTATAGCTGCTACATTTTTTAAAATCACTATTATATATGAGGAGATGATCATTTCTTACTTTTTTTAATTAAAGGCTGATGACAGGAATTTCTATGGTATTTTTAGTATTATTATTAGTAGTAAAATGACCAAGACAGACCCAAATACGAAGGAAAACCTACAAAAGAAGGAAAAAGCATCAAGACAGAGTCCAAGATGCAAAAAGACAAGAAAAAACCCAAAATGTGAAGAAAATCAGCATTCCATCGCAGCACGATGGCTCCCATCGTGCCACGATGGGAGCTGCTTGTTCGCCAAGAAATCAGAAGGAATAAATCTGAAGAAAATCTTTGAATCGCAGCACGATGGAGCATATCGCAGCATGATGACATAACTTGGCGCCAAGCTGATGAAATGCACAGGATCAGTTATAAAATTGAACTGAATCTTCACATCGCAGCACGATGGCTTCATCGTGGTGTGATGCCTTGCTGAGACCCATTACGAAAACTATAAATAGAGTCTCCCATTCATTGTTTTATTCATTCAGAAATAGTAGAACACTCTCTACTATAAGGAGAGGTTCAGAGGAGCTCTATTGGGCATAGTTTTCTCCCTTTACGGGAAAACTAACTCAGCAAGGTATGTTTTCTTTAGGCTTTTATGTTTAGATTATAGTTTCTTTATTGTAATTTAAATATGTAGTCTTTTGTAATAGATGCCTTAGGTTGTGGTGGAGAAGATGAACTCCCCAATGAATATTTGGAGTCTGTGACTGAGTCAAAGTTATAATAAATGATATTTAAGTATTATGTTTGTTATTTACTTTCATGCACTTTAATAACGTATCTCGTAATCTGGCCGGATAAGCGGGAGCACCCATAGAATTGATATTAGGTTTCTAACTTAATATGGTCCGGAACTAGTAGTAAATAACGCTAGGTGTATAGAGACGGTAACATACTGAACTAGTCGTGAATGAGCGGTTAGAGGAGGAATCATGAACTAGGTGTGAACTGAGCACTTTGATGATGAATAGCCCGATGCTAGGATCTAGAGGTTAATTGGTGAAGATAATAATGCATGTTTATAAACAACTCACTTAGTAATTAGGGTATGTGACACATCGAGGTTAGGCTCTCGTAGGTACCTTAGTTATGAAAGTAGGGAAACTTTAATAGACATAGTGTAACAGTAAGGTGTTACTACAACAAGGAAAAGTCACCGCTGAACATTAATCTAAATAACTATGTTATACATCGGTCATGCCAAATATGAAGAAGGGAGAGAGTCCAACCACCATATCTATCCTCTATGTTTCTGAATCTATTATTATTATTATTATTATTATTATTTATGCAAGCATTACGCTAATTTTATAAAACCTTTTTCCAAAAACCAAAGCGAATGCAAACTATCCAAACTTAAATAACGCTAGTGAAGCTTCGGCACGATCCCTGTGGATACGAACTCATTCTAGACATCTAGAGTGTGAATTATTACTCGACGACAGACTGGTGCATTTGCCAGACCGTAGTCAAGTTTTTGGCGCCGTTGCCGGGGATTGTGTTTACAAAGCATTACTGTGGTTCTTCTGAGATTGGCTGCATCAAAGGCTAAAACAACTTGGTCAGAGTGACTTAACTGAAGCACCAATGCTAAAGTAATTAAGTCTAAACCACTTGTGCATATTGAAGATGTGCAGATGCAACATGTTGAACAAGATGTCCTAGACATCTTGTCACTGGGTTCAGAACATGTTAAAGCAACATGTCGAACAAGATGTCCCAAGACATGTGGGTAGGACATCTGAACCCAGTTCAGCTTAAAAGATAATGCTTATCCATTAAGCACGCGTGTTTGTTTATATTTGAATGAAGCGCGAATCTTTAAGTAACAAGCTGAGATTAGGATTAATGATAAAGTTTGTTATTAATCTTAAGTGTTAAATACGATTAGGATTCGTATTTAATTTGTGGATAAAGATAAATTTCTTTATCTTTTGGAGTTTGTTTTTAAACAAGTTTGTTTTAAAACTAACTCTTAATTGTAGTGCATCTGAAAGACTGAAGACGATCTGAAGATTTGCACGCCTATAAATAGAACTCAACAGAGAGCTTAAAACTCAACCCACAAGAACTGAAGATTGTGAGTTCAAAGCTTTGTGCCTACTGTGCAAAGCATTAGTGGCTCTTAGTATCGTTGTTTGATACTTTGCAGCTTTGTGGCTCTTAGTATTGGTTTTGATACTTTGTAGCTTTGTTGTTGAATGTTGTCATTCAACTAAGTCTTTAAACTTTGTAGTTTAAAGTTGTCGTCACTTGGGATTAGTGATTAGAGGGAGTTGGGTAGGTTCTCATATTCAGGGGGTATTAGCCCTTGAGTAGAAGATTGCTAGGATTAAGAAAAGGCATACATGCCAATAGGGTTTTTGGTATGGTTGTAAGACTAAGTATTAATTCAGATTAGTAGTGTTCACTTCTTGGATTGGTATCCCCCAGAGTAGGGCTGGTTTGCGCCGAACTGGGTTAACAATTACTGGTGTTCTTTATTGCTTTTATTTACTTCAGTACTGCAATAATATCTGTGATCCTCATAACCAATTGTCGAACCAGTTGTCTGAGACATCTGGACTACAGACACATTGTCCTAGACATTGTGTACGACATCTGTCCTACCTAGGAACAGAATTTCAATTGGCATCAGAGCAGGCACCCTAACCTGCTGGGTGAGCTCCAGGGAGATATATTTTGTTCAAGATGGACAATAGAGGATCAATCAACAGACCACCAGTCTTGGATGGATCAAATTATGATTATTGGAAAGCAAGAATGGTTGCCTTTCTCAAATCCATGGATCAAAAAGCATGGAGGGCAATTATCACTGGGTGGAATCATCCAATAATCACAGCAGCAGATGGCTCTACAGGTCTAAAAGGAGTAGCAGATTGGAGTCCAGAAGAAGTAACTGAGGCCAGTGGCAACTCTAAAGCACTCAATGCCATATTCAATGGTGTTGATGAAAACATGTTCAAGTTAATCAACACTTGTACTGAAGCCAAACAAGCCTGGGAAATTCTTCAAACAGCACATGAAGGAACCTCTAAAGTTCGAATGTCAAAGTTGCAACTTCTCGCCACAAAATTTGAGAACTTAAGGATGGAGGATGAAGAAACTATATCCGAGTTCAACACTAGAATACGAGATATAGCAAATTCAACCTTTGCCCTAGGTGAGAAGATACCTGAAGATAAGCTAGCCAGAAAAATCCTTAGATCACTGCCTAAGAGATTTAACATGAAGGTGACTGCAATCGAAGAATCTCAAGACTTGAGCACAATGAAAGTTGATGAACTTATTGGCTCATTACAAACTTTTGAGATGTCTCTGGATGATAAACCAGAGAAGAAGATGAAGAACCTGGCTTTTAAATCTGAGGAAAGTCAAACTGATGATGAGCTATCAGAAGCATTAGCTTACCTTACAAAGAATTTCAATAAATCTTTGAGTCAGCTACAAGCCAGGTATAAGCCAAATGTCCCAGACAAAAGGTCCAACATCAAGTCACAGGGCAAGAGCAAGGAGGAAGATACTTCTGAGCAAAACAAAGAAGTAAGGTGCTTTGAGTGTGAAGGAAAGGGGCACATCAGACCAGAATGCCCCAACTTTCTCAGGAAACAGAAAAGGGGAATGGCAGCTACTCTATCTAATTCTGAGGAAGAGAAAGAAGAAGAAACACCAAATAAAGCCTTCACTGGAACTTTTGATACTAGCAGCAGTACTAGTAATGAAGATCTCCTACAAGAAGAATTGGATAATCTCACCATTAAATGGGAACAATCTTGTGAACTCATAAGAAGTCAAGAAGAGGAGATGAAGAAATTAGCTCATGAAAAGAAAACACTAGAGGATTCTACAGCTGACTTAAAAGAACAAGTCACACTACTTGCACAAGAAAACGAGCCATCAACAGCTGAATTGAGAAAACAAGTCACCTTGCTTTCACAAGAAAAGGAGGCATTAGAAGCATCAACAGCTGTGTTGAAAGAACAAGTCACCTTGTCAAACTCAAAACTCACTGAAATGACAAAATCTGTGAGAATGCTAAACAAGGAAACTGACATGCTTGAAGAAGTCTTTGAGCTTGGTAGAAACCCAAGTGACAAGAAGGGATTAGGGTATAACAACTATAGAAACGCTCCTGAGAAGAAAATTCCCCAAAAAATTAACTCTCAGGACCAGATGTCAAACCACATATCACAACATCCTTCTCAGCACAAGCATAAGAAGACAGAATCCAAACCTCAACAACCTGCTAGACAAAAGAAACAGGTGACAAAGACTCATCATCTGACTCAACACAAGCAGAAAAGGTTTGAACATAGGACTCAACCTCCAGCTCAACAGAAGAAGCACATGCCAGACCACATGTCCCAACATCATGTTCAACATGTGTCCCCTCAATACATAGAATGTAAGGGACCACTAAAAAGATGTAAACATTGTGGAAAAACTGGGCATCTAATCTCAGAATGCTTCTATCTCCATGGCTACCCTCAGAAGCCTAAGCCACCAAGTCAGAACAAAAGGAAGATCCTAACTCCAAGGATGAAATACAAGGAAGTTCTAACTAAAGTATGGAAGCCAACACCACCTCAAAAGGCTCATACTTCTCTAGAAATATCTCCATCCAAAAATTGGTATTTTGACAGTGGGTGTTCTAAACACATGACTGAAGATAAGAAATATCTTAGAGAATTAAGGTCTCACTTAAAAGGAGGTGTTACCTTTGGTGATGGAGTTAAAGGTACAGTCATAGGCATTGGAAAACTAGCTGGTCCAAACACTCCATGCCTAGATGATGTTCTACTAGTAGAATGTCTCACTGCAAACTTGATTAGCATTAGTCAACTATGTGAACAAGGAGTAAAAATGCACTTCAACAACCATGAATGCACAATTGCTAATGATCAAGAGGTAGTGATGAAAGGGACAAAGTCAAGTGATAAGTGCTATACTTGGACACCTCAAAACAATGGTCCAGAAATAGCTTGCTTGTCTGCCAAGGAAGATATTGACAAGATGTCCCACCAGATGTCCTAACATCTGTACAATGGACAAGAAGCTGAAGAGATTTTGGTTGGGAGTGTTAGAGTGCCTTTGGGTATTCACACACTCAAAAACGTGTCATAAGTATTATAGAGGTAACGTGCAGAGTAAAGAAACGTTAAACATCTGCACGTAAAAAGAGGTAGCCTTAAGTTCTCAATCAATCTATAAAAGGCTACTATAACCTCATATGTGACACTGCCAAACGTCTCAACATCTTGTCTGACATCCCCCACATAAATTGAAACTCATTCTTCTCAAGAACCTCCTTCAACAATGTCTCAACAATCATCCAAGAACAACAACCTAGATGATTCAAAGACGCAAACAGAAGAGGCATCCTCTCAAATGCCTAGGGTTTCAGAATTCTGCGTTGATCAACAAGGAACCATCACAAACGTTGTACCAATCAGCATGATTCCTCCGACAGAAGGCGAAATCAAGAAGAAGAAGTCCAAGGGCTCAAAGAAGAAGAAGAACCCAAAAAAGACCAAAGCTCATGCAACGAGGAATGACAAAATTCAGGAACAAGAGTCTACAAATCCTAAATGCCAAACTTCTGAGAATCAAGAATCACAAAAGAATTCAGAAGTACCACATGTCAAACCGTTTGATGAAACATCAACTAAAGAACATCAAGTCAAAGTTGCTGAGCAGATCTCTCCTTCAACCAATGAAGCTCCTCCATCAGAAACAGCCACCAACATCTCCTCAAGACCTCAGGAAGAAGATCCCAACTTGGATCAAACTACACCTTCAACAGAAGTTCCAGCACAAGATGTTGAACCCAATGTCCCAACATCTGGTTCTGCACCAATTCTTGAACAAGAAGTTCAAGATCAACAAGAAGATCAAGTAGATGTAGATGAGGTTCCTCTGGCCAACATTCTTCAAGAAATAAAGAGAAGTGGTAAACCACAACAAAGCATGGAAGAAGAAAGCTCCGAGGAAAGTGAAGGTATAAGAATTAGCATTCCAATCAACAGAAGAGCTAAGACGTATAAATCTAAGCAAGTAGAGACTCAGGCTACTGCAAAGAAGGGGAAGAGAAAGACAGAAGCTGTTGGTGAGAAAAGATCAAAGAAGAAGAAACAGGTTGTAATTGTAAGTGAATCTGAATCTGAAGGTGAACCAGATGTCCTAGACATCACGACCGCTGGGAAGAAAAGAATTGGAGGAAGAAGAATTCCTGCAAACATCCCACCAGCACCAAGTGCTCAAAGGTGGAGGTTTGTCTACCAGAGAAGAATTGCTCAAGGAAGAGAGCTTAATCAAGAAGCTCTAGAATGCAAAGAAATCATCGAGCTCTTAGAAGCTGCTGAGCTGATGAAGACTGTGATGAACTTGGGCAACTGCTATGAGATGCTGGTAAAAGAATTCATTGTACACATCACCAGTGCTTGCAGTGAAGGAAGTGAGGAATTCAGAAAGGTACGAGTCAGAGGTAAAGATGTAAAGTTCTCTCCAACCACCATCAATGAGTATCTTGGAAGAAACCCAATCATTGAAGGTGATGAAGCTGAGTTAGTCAGGGAGGTGACCAAGGAGATAACTGGAGGGCAAGTAAATGAATGGCCTAAGAAAGGGTTACTATCTACAGGCACCCTTAGTGTGAAGTATGACATCCTCAACAGAATTGGAGCTGCAAACTGGGCACCTACCAATCATGGTTCTGGGATTACCCCCATGCTAGCAAAGATGGTCTTTCTCATAGGAACCAAGAAGAAGATCAACTTTGGTGATCACGTTCTCAATCAAACCATGAAGCATGCTGAAACATATGCAGTAAAGCTGCCCATTGCATTCCCTTGCCTAATAACTGGAATGATTTTAAGCCAGTATCCAAACATCTTGTACCCTGATAAAGCTCCAACCAAGAAACCTCAAGTTCAAAGCTTTGATTACAAGCTCTTTGCTGGTACACATGTCCCAGACATTGTGTTCCCAAAGATGAAGGAAGCTGCTGAAGCATCAGACTTTATGCCTAGAGCAAACAAGGAGGATGTACTTGCTGAACTGATTCAAATATCCAAGACCTTGGAACAAACCATCAAGACCAGCACAGCAAGGAAAAACCATGTGAACAATCTGATCAAGTCCACACAAGACGCTGATGCTGGGGGAGAAGAGAATGATGAAGGAGGAGATGGTGAAGAAGCAGAAGAAGTCTGAAGAACAACAACTGGGTAATATAGGAAAATAAGTACTTTTGTATTTTTCCTTTTAGTTATGTTCTACTTCTTATAAGTATTGTGGCCTACCAAATGTCCTAGACATTGGAGGCTTTGACATCCGGCACTTGATTAGTGCATTTTTGTAAGCTGTTTCGTTCTCTTAAATCAATGAATATTTTCCTTTAACCTTTGTCAAATTATGGTAAAAAGGGGGAGAAATAATTGATGCTTAGAACAACTTTTTGGCAAGTAGAATCATTCTCTGGCTTTACGGATGAATATGGCAAGCTTTAGAAAAATTTAAAAACTAAAAGCTATGCTTAATAAGTGTGTCCAGGAGCATAATTTAAATGCTCAATTTGAACCTCTAAAAGGTCTAGTAAGTCTTGATCACTCTGATTAAGTACTTCCGCTGCAACTCAAGACTTTGGTTCATTAAGTCACTAGGTATCTCATCTCTATACTTAGAAAATTTTTGTAATGGATCATATGAAGACAAGACTAAGACTGTCTCATACTAGAATAGGTTCATCACACATTCAAGATTAAAAAAAAAAAGTCTTGAATATTGAAGACACACAAGATTCTGAAGATCAAAGACATTGAAGACCTAAAGATCTCAGAACAGAAGATTGCATCAACAGAGATCAATTTGAAGATTGAAGACTGAAGAGTGCACATTCAACAAAGTGGTTTGTGGTTGTTTTAGCCATAATTTGCCAAAGGGGGAGATTGTAGTTCTTCTGAGATTGGCTGCATCATAAGGCTAAAACAACTTGGTCAGAGTGACTTAACTGAAGCACCAATGCTAAAGTAATTAAGTCTAAACCACTTGTGCATACTGAAGATGTGCAGATGCAACATGTTGAACAAGATGTCCTAGACATCTTGTCACTGGGTTCAGAACATGTTAAAGCCACATGTCGAACAAGATGTCCCAAGACATGTGGGTAGGACATCTGAACCCAGTTCAGCTTAAAAGACAATGCTTATCCATTAAGCACGCGTGTTTGTTTATATTTGAATGAAGCGCGAATCTTTAAGTAACAAGCTGAGATTAGGATTAATGATAAAGTTTGTTATTAATCTTAAGTGTTAAATACGATTAGGATTCGTATTTAATTTGTGGATAAAGATAAATTTCTTTATCTTTTGGAGTTTGTTTTTAAACAAGTTTGTTTTAAAACTAACTCTTAATTGTAGTGCATCTGAAAGACTGAAGACGATCTGAAGATTTGCACGCCTATAAATAGAACTCAACATAGAGCTTAAAACTCAACCCACAAGAAATGAAGATTGTGAGTTCAAAGCTTTGTGCCTACTGTGCAAAGCATTAGTGGCTCTTAGTATCGTTGTTTGATACTTTGCAGCTTTGTGGCTCTTAGTATTGGTTTTGATACTTTGTAGCTTTGTTGTTGAATGTTGTCATTCAACTAAGTCTTTAAACTTTGTAGTTTAAAGTTGTCGTCACTTGGGATTAGTGATTAGAGGGAGTTGGGTAGGTTCTCATATTCAGGGGGAGTTAGCCCTTGAGTAGAAGATTGCTAGGATTAAGAAAAGGCATACATGCCAATAGGGTTTTTGGTATGGTTGTAAGACTAAGTATTAATTCAGATTAGTAGTGTTCACTTCCTGGATTGGTATCCCCCAGAGTAGGGATGGTTTGCGCCGAACTGGGTTAACAATTACTGGTGTTCTTTATTGCTTTTATTTACTTCAATACTGCAATAATATCTGTGATCCTCATAACCAATTGTCGAACCAGTTGTCTGAGACATCTGGACTACAGACATATTGTCCTAGACATTGTGTACGACATCTGTCCTGCCTAGGAACAGAATTTCAATTGGCATCAGAGCAGGCACCCTAACCTGCTGGGTGAGCTCCAGGGAGATATATTTTGTTCAAGATGGACAAGAGAGGATCAATCAACAGACCACCAGTCTTGGATGGATCAAATTATGATTATTGGAAAGCAAGAATGGTTGCCTTTCTCAAATCCATGGATTGGACATGTACTTATCCCCAGGTACATGAGTTCGATTCCCACGGAAGGCAAAAACTCCAATAGAGAAGGGGGTTGGAGAAGATCGTGAGGTGGCAGTCGGGACCACCTATGTTGGTGGGGCCCAGGCTGTTACAAAAAAAGGCGCCTTTTTTTTTGTAACAGCCCGGGCCCTTTTCTACGTATATAGTAGGCCACCCCGGCGCTGTACATCACGATCTTCTCCACCCCCACTCTAGTGGAGTTTTTGCCTTCCGTGGGAATCGAACCATGTACCATGGGGATAAGTACATGTTCAATCCATTCCCACTACCAATTGAGCTAGTAGCTCAATTGGTAGTGGGAATGGAATGAACTATGTACTTATCCCCAGGTACATGGGTTCGATTCCCACGGAAGGCAAAAACTCCAATAGTGAAGGGGGTTGGAGAAGATCGTGAGGTAGCAGTGCCGAGAACGCCGAAGGCTCGGGCTGTTACATAATAAGGCGCCTTTTTTTTGTAACAGCCCGGGCCCTTTTCTACGTATATAGTAGGCCACCCCAGCGCTGTACATCACGATCTTCTCCACCCCCCTCTCTAGTGGAGTTTTTGTAGCCCAATTGGTAGTGGGAATGGATTGAACATGTACTTATCCCCATGGTACATGGTTCGATTCCCACGGAAGGCAAAAACTCCACTAGAGAGGGGGTGGAGAAGATCGTGATGTACAGCGCCGAGGTGGCCTACTATATACGTAGAAAAGGGCCCGGGCTGTTACAGATCAGATCTCACTGGGATTCCAGCCGGCGAATCCAGCTATGGTATTTCTATGGTATTTTTAGTATTATTATTAGTAGTAAAATGACCAAGACGGGCCCAAATACGAAGGAAAACCTACAAAAGCAGGAAAAAGCATCAAGACAGAGTCCAAGATGCAAAAAGACAAGAAAAAGCCCAAAATGTGAAGAAAATCAGCATTCCATCGCAGCACGATGGCTCTCATCGTGCCACGATGGGAGCTGCTTGTTCGCCAAGAAATCAGAAAGAATAAATCTGAAGAAAATCTTTGCATCGCTGCACGATGGAGCATATCGCAGCACGATGACATAATTTGGCGCCCAAGCTGATGAAATGCACAGGATCAGTTATAAAATTGAACTGAATCTTCACATCGCAGCACGATGGCTTCATCGTGGTGCGATGCCTTGTTGAGGCCCATTACGAAAACTATAAATATAGCCTCCCATTCATTGTTTTATTCATTCAGAAATAGTAGAACACTCTCTACTCTAAGGAGAGGTTCAGAGGAGCTCTATTGGGCATAGTTTTCTCCCCTTACGGGAAAACTAACTCAGCAAGGTATGTTTTCTTTAGGCTTTTATGTTTAGATTATAGTTTCTTTATTGTAATTTAAATATGTAGTCTTTTGTAATAGATGCCTTAGGTTGTGGTGGAGAAGATGAACTCCCCAATGAATATTTGGAGTCTGTGACTGAGTCAAAGTTATAATAAATGATATTTAAGTATTATGTTTGTTATTTACTTTCATGCACTTTAATAACGTATCTAGTAATCTGGCCGGATAAGCGGGAACGCCCATAGAATTGATATTAGGTTTCTAACTTAATATGGTCCGAAACTAGTAGTAAATAACGCTAGGCGTATAGAGACAGTAACGTCCTGAACTAGTCGTGAATGAGCGGTTAAAGGAGGATTCATGAACTAGGTGTGAACTAAGCACTTAGATGATGAATAGCCCGATGCTAGGATCTAGAGGTTAATTGGTGAAGATAATAATGCATGTTTATAAACAACTCACTTAGTAATTAGGGTATGTGACACATCGAGGTTAGGCTCTCGTAGGTACCTTAGTTATGAAAGTAGGGAAACTTTAATAGACATAGTGTAACAGTAAGGTGTTACTACAACAAGGAAAAGTCACCGCCGAACATTAATCTAAATAACTATGTTATACACCGGTCATGCCAAATATGAAGAAGGGAGAGAGTCCAACCACCATACCTATCCTCTATGTTTCTGAATCTATTATTATTATTATTATTATTATTATTTATTTATGCAAGCATTACGCTAATTTTATAAATCCTTTTTCCAAAAACCAAAGCGAATGCAAACTATCCAAACTTAAATAACGCTAGTGAAGCTTCGGCACGATCCCTATGGATACGAACTCATTCTAGACACCTAGAGTGTGAATTATTACTCGACGACAGACTGGTGCACTTGCCAGACCGTAGTCAAAGGCTAATTAATTTTTATTAACCGTGCGCATAAACTAAAACATTTACAATTATTTTTAAAAAATAATTGACATAAATATTTCAAAGTTTAGGTTTTCTCTACTTTTATAAAAAATTTATGTTGTGAATAAAAATTACCAATATTATGGACTTTCATATTTTACCAAATCATTATATACATGATAAGCTAGACATTAGGCATGGCAATGGGGCGGGGCGGGGACGGATTTTGCCTTCCCCAAACCCATCCCAATTCCAAGCGGGGATAAAAAGTATAACCCCAAACCCAAGCCCAATGGGGATCGGGTATCCCGACGGGGTTCGGGTATCCCCGTTATACCACTTCCAACATAAATTTGGATTGCATTTTAATATTTTTTTATTAAAAAAAAGAAGTTAAAGGCCCAAAAATTCTTTTGTTTCAACGATATTTTTTTAAATATAGAAAAGAAATAGAGAAAATAGTTTGTTTAATACTTAAATTAAGGATAAAAAATAAACATATGAATGTAATTTAAGAGATTGTTTAAGGATTTCAAATTTAAAAGAGGTAAAATCTAATTTTAATATAAGCGGGGCGGGTTCGGGGACGGGTTCGGGGTGGGTATCAATGTCCCCATTACCCGCCCCAACCCCGTCTTTTGAAATCGGGGAAAACCCAAACCCGTACCCAAACCCAATCAACTCGAATTTTCCCCGTCAAAGCGGGTATGGTTTGGGCGGGTACCCGCGGGTATGGGTTTTATTGCCATGCCTACTAGACATGTCTTCATGTTTAGATTTGTCACGGGATAAGCTGAACATGTCTTAAAAATAAATATTTTTAAATAACTATTATACACAATAACTATTAGAAGCGTTCCTATTATAAAAATCTTTTAATTATAATAATAAACATCAAGATACGTCATGAATATATAAGACTAATAATATGTACTTTCATATTTTACTAAATAATATACGAGATACGCCAGACATGTATTAAAGTTTAAATTTGTTATTGAATAACTCGAACATGTTTTAAAGATGAATATTTAAAAATAAATAAAAAAGAATATGCACAGACAATGTAAAATAATTTGTTACTGTCAACCAATCACAACAATATTTTTTCCATGTCACCCCACTTAACCCCACTTTCTTGATATGACATGGAAGGTTAAACATTCTTATTTGTGTTCAGTGTAAATTTAATTTACACTGACAATGGATATCCTTTAGAATCTTAAAAATAACATGAATATGGCTTAAAGTTTAAATTTGTCACGGGATAACATGAACATGTTTTAAAGATAAATATTTAAAATAATTATCATAGACACTAATATACAACTATTTAAAAATAACCATCTTAGACAATAATATACGAATATTTAAAAATAATATGACTTTCATATATTTTATGTTCTTCAATAATTAATATGAATATCGAAAGACTACATATTTCTACTATATATTGCAAATCATTCTTACTACTTGACATATATGCAAATTTCTATGAAATTTACAATTTACCAGTTAACCTACAATCATTATATTTAACATATATATAGTAACAAGACTTCATTACATAGAATTAACAAGTAAAGTTCAGCCATCAATTTCGGTAAATTCTTTTCCTTCTATTTTCTTTCTTTTAAATCAAACAAAATATATAATACACGGTCCAAAGAGTGTTCATTGTCTTAGATACTCGTGAGAGGAGATTCCCTTTGATTAAATTTTTCTTCGATTACATTTCAACCACTGATTTATTTTTTTATAGTATAATGTTCAAATTATATAAAAAAAAATTGAAATTTAAAGATATACTCCTGTATATGCACTGATCTATCCCCAAGACCCCAACAACAACAAAAAAAATCGAAGGAGAGGATTATGGTCCAAGAGTTGTTGTTTTGTATAGCAAAGATGAAGCACTTCTATGTTCCCTCTTCAATTACTTAAGGCAAACACCATTTATGATCATTAAAAGCCTTTACATTTCACCGTTTCCTATAATTCCATATCCCACCCCCAAACGTAGAAAATAGAAATGCAATAAAATTGCAATTTACTCACCATTAAGAAAACTTGGAATTTGAACCCAAAAGTACTCTGGTGAAGAGTTTCATTTTCATAGCTGTCATATTTAAATCCATGCATGTCAGAAAATTAAAATGCTTGTACTTATAGTTATTTTAAATGAATTTTTTATATTTACTTAATTAAACAATTATGATAGGTCAATAAATAATGTTTATTAAAATTTTTACATTAAATATTATGTGTGGATATATTAGAATTGTCCACATCAACAATGTACGATATATGTCAAAATAAGATATTTACCGGAGTATTCATCTTAATTTTATTTTTATTTTGCCTTCTAAAACACATTTGAAGTTTTTTTTACTACTAGTACGTACTAACTCTCTTTATGCATGTAACTGTCGGAGTTTAAACTTGTGATTCTTTATTTATTCATTTTAAATGAAGACTTTTTTTACACAATTAAATAATGAATGTATAGTCATTGAACTAATAGTATTTGGTAAATAAACTATGCAATGCAACTTTTAAAATTCGACCATAAATTGAATTGAGAATCTGTTGGTTTATAAGCTGCATGGTTTGGTTTTGATTATTTCATACTAGTATTAATTTGGTTGAAAGAATTAAATGACTTTTAACTATAATTGATTCGATAATTTCCATTGTTTATATTTTTTAATATTTATTGATTTTTTATTCGCTTTAACGATGATTGAATCAATTGAATTATGATCTAAACGTCTCACTTGTTCGATCTCTAATTTATTTATTTTTAAGTTGTTCGATCTCTAATTTGTTTCTTAGAATCTTGGTTGTATGGACCAATATTTGTATGCATGTTTGACACTCCTCTACCATGGAATTGGAATTCAATTCGAGTACATACACAGCTAGCTTTTGACACAAAAAAGTGCTTAACGGAAAACTATTCTTTGCGTATGGTCGACATGCTTCTCTTTTCTTTGTGGATGTATCTTCATCTACGGAAAGTTTTAACCCTTCATCCAACTCCACAAAAAGCTCCATATCTCTTACAATTATCACATTATTATAACTTACAAAATCAAAATTATGAATCATTTAATTTTTCCCAAAGTGTACGATTAACGTAATTGCATTTTGTACTATTATTATTACGAGTAAAGTACACCAAGTAGTAACAGATACGGTCACGCGTTAAATATTTACCTCCCGTGTCGTAAAATAAAAGGAAACATAAGTAAATGTATAAATAAATGCAATATTAATTAGAGATTTATTTATTCATTTTGACTAAAATAAAGAAAGATTTTTTGACAAGACATTAATAATGAAAAGATATGCGGAGTATTAAAGAAAAGTACAAAAAGAAGATTAAAAGGAAAAAGAAAAGAAAATTCGTTTCTTAATAGCGGTTTCAACAAATATGTTAAAACCGGACACGCCTGTCCTTTTGTTTCTCGATCACTAACAAGATAAAATTAAAATTTAATAATTTTTTTATCAATTAATCTGGTGATTAGAAATTTCACTCTTAAAGTAATTATGGGTGGAATTTTTAACCACTAGGCTATATGACCAAAAATAAAAAATTTCAACTCTTACATATAAAATATAATGTCTCTACCAATTGAATTTAAATAACTATTATACTCCTTTATATAACATTTTTTATTTATATAAACTAGTGGGACCCACTTTTTCTATTAGTGCATGCTATGTTGTAGTGCCTCTTTAGTTATATTTTTCTTGCTTGTTTTTATTTTATTTTTCATTTCTCTATAAAGTGCGGTTTTAATAAAAATATTTTTATATATTGATAATTATTTAATCTTCTTTTTGGTTTTGCTTAGTTATTAAGAAAGAAAAGAAAACTAAAAATTAACTTTTGTGTGAAAGTTATTTTTCAACATATTCAAATATTTGAGTAGAGTAAAAGACAAAAATAACAATATAAAAAGTCTGCACCAAAAGAAATATTCTCTTTATATATCGATATAAATAAAAACAAAATAATAATAATAAACATATCTAAAATCTTCTATGGTTTTACAATTTTATAACAACTAAATGTTTTAAAGTGGTCTCACAAGAAACATAAAATAAAGTATCCTATTATATGTGTGAGATTTAATTTGATTCTATTACACAAATCAAAGAAAATTATAAATGAGAAAAACATAACAATTTTTACAGTGATACTTTTTAGGGTTTTGCTAACTACTGTATCCGGTGTATAAGTTAAAGAACTTAAAAATAGTAAATTTTATATTGAAAAAATATAACTTACACTTTAAAAAAGTTGGTTACACAAGTTTTAAGACAATTTTATCACTTTTGAACTAGTGCAAAGGGATGCAATGTTTAATATTTTGCCTACTTTTTATTTATAAAAAAAAAACAATTGAAGGATTGAGTTTAGCTGTAGAAAGACCGGTCTTAAAATAACATATTTTGTTTACAAAGTCTAGTTAATTTTTTTTTGGGTTTGCACCACCAGTTTAATTTGGTTCGGGAGTCAGTTCTGGCATCAAGTGGTTTCAGTCCCCTCTCGATCGCTGTTGCGGGGATCGAACCGTGGTCCTCCCTACCAAGTTCAACGTCAATCACCACTAAACCAACTAACAATTGGTCAAAGTCTAATCAATTAATTATACTCATATTATATTTTTACTCGTGTTCAAATTTCATGTGATGTTTGTCAATTCCTCTAGATATATTTAATTATGGAGACCATCCAAGGCAATAATAAAAAAAAGATAGTACATATTCTCTTTGATATTATATATAAATAAAATTTGACTTTTAAAATCATTAAAAAAAGATCTATCTAGTTAATATACATAATTTTTCTAATGAATAAAAAAATTTATTTTTTTTACAAGTAATTTAGTCGCTAAATTTTTATTTCTAAACTAAATAAATATAGTGTCTGATGTTTGAACTTCAACTTTTACAAATATAAAACATGATGGAGTACCAAAATAAAATAAAAAATGACATTTATCTAAATGAAAATTAAATAAAAGAAAATGATAATTTAACAACTAGTAATAATAATAATAAAAAAGAAGAAAAAAAACAGAGTTAGAGAGAGATAGAAAGTGATGATGAAATGAATGAATGTAATGACATCTCATATAAGTAGGTCATACATTTCTCTCAAACTCCAGCTGCCTCTCCCTCTTTCCTCTCTGGAACTTCTCTGTCTCCCACCCAAACTTAAGTTCCAGAGAACCCCAAAAAAACCCAAAAAATTAAACCCATTAACCCAATTCTCTCTATCTCAAAAAAATGCAACAAACACTTTGAAATCTTGTTTTCAATAAACCGTTCTCAATGCTTCCCTTACGCTTAACCGTCGTCGTTTCATCTCTTTTTTTCTGTTGCCTTTTCCAACCATTCTGTCTCGGAATCCGTTCTTTCCCAACAACCACCACCACCACCACCGTCACTAACCCATTTCACTTCTCAGAAGCACCCGATTATAGAAACGGAGCGGGTTGCCCCATACCCGAAAACAACAACATCAAAGGATCATGTGACCCATCATTAGTTCACATCGCAATGACACTCGATTCCGGTTACCTACGTGGCAGCATCGCCGCCGTTCATTCCGTTCTCCGTCACTCATCATGTCCAGAAAACGTTTTCTTTCATTTCATTTCCGCTGAGTTCGACCCAGCGAGTCCACGAGTCTTGACTCGTTTGGTAAGATCCATTTTTCCATCACTAAACTTCAAAGTTTACATTTTTCGTGAAGACACAGTGATAAATCTCATCTCATCTTCAATTCGATTAGCACTTGAAAACCCATTAAACTACGCAAGAAACTATCTTGGCGACATGCTTGATTCATGTGTTGAAAGAGTTATCTATCTTGATTCAGATATAGTTGTTGTTGATGATATTTTCAAGCTATGGAGTGTAAAAATGGGTTCAGAAAAAGTTATAGGTGCACCTGAATATTGTCATGCAAATTTCACTAAATATTTCACTGATGAATTTTGGGTTGACCCATTATTATCAAGAGTATTTGGAACAAGAAAGCCTTGTTATTTCAACACGGGTGTGATGGTAATGGATTTGGTGAAATGGAGAAAAGGGGGGTATAGAAGAAAAATAGAGAATTGGATGGAATTACAGAAGAAAAAGAGGATATATGAATTGGGTTCATTGCCACCATTTTTACTTGTTTTTGGTGGGAATGTTGAAGCTATTGATCATAGATGGAATCAACATGGATTAGGTGGTGATAATTTGAATGGTGTTTGTAGATCTTTACATCCTGGTCCTGTTAGTTTGTTACATTGGAGTGGTAAAGGTAAACCTTGGGTTAGACTTGATGAGAAAAAACCTTGTCCTTTGGATTCATTATGGGAACCTTATGATCTTTATAAGCCAAAAAATAATAATAATAATAATCATTTGATGGTTCATCATGGTGGTGCTGATGGGAAAAATCAAGAGATTGATCAACCTTGGAGTTTTTCATCTTCAATTTTGGTTGGATATGCTCATGATTTGCTATGACTTTGTCATTAGTATGAAGATGAAGATGAAAATTCTTTTGGTACTTATGTTGTTGTTGTTCATTAGAAAAAATTCTGTGATTCATTTTTTTCTTTCTTTCTTTCTTAGGATTTGTACAGATTGGTTTTTCAATCTTTATCATTCTTTATGTAGAATGTTTTTCTTTTTTTTTGTTAAATTTTTGTGATTTACATGTGAAATTTTCAGATTCTTTTTTCTGATGGGGGGTTCCATTATTTGGAACAATTTTGGTGGGTGGGTTAAGTTCTTTTGTATGGGGTCACCATTGATTGTATGTGCCAAACATAATGCAGAATGATAGACAGCTATTTCATTGTTTTTATATTCCTTTCCATCAACTTTTGTTTGCTTCCTTTCATTGAGTTTTCCCATACTAAGTTTCTTACCCTAGTAGTAATAATTTATGTAATTGAATGTAATTACATGTGTGACACACCGATCGGTGCCAAACATCACACGTTTAATATGTCAGCTGCAAACATTGATATGCGTATGATTTAAGAAAATAGAAGTAATTGAATGTGATTACATGTGTTACACTCACATGTGCCAAACGTCACACATATTTAATATGTCTGCTACATAAAAAAATTAAATATAATTATGTGTCAATATTGTGCAGACATTAACACGCGTCAAAAAAATTGATACACATTAAATGTCAGAAATATCTACACAACAATGATAAATGTCGAACACCGATACATATTGAACGCCCGACACACCTTGAATGTGTCGACTATAGAGGTTTCCATCATCTTTTGTTTGCTTGCTTTTCTTATCTCTAACCAATAGATAATGAATGGTGCTAATTTTGTGTCTTAGTAATTTGTTTTTATGTGTTCTTTCCACCAAAAAGAATAAAGGGCAAAACACTAAAGCTAAACAAACAAGGTGTTTGCTTGTGATTATATTTCATGTTGCCACTTATCAAGTTATGATAGGAAATTATTCACGGATTCACAATGATTTTAGGTCTAAGGCAGAAAAAAAAAGAGGAAAGTGAAAAAAAAGTAAAGAACTTTAGATTGCCAACACTTGAAGTGTTAAATTAGTATGTTAGGTAGATACTAAGTCACGAATAGTTAGTTACCTTTGCCTTCAGGAAACTGAAATATATATACTATACCATACTATATACCTTTTATCAAGTGATTTTCATTTGTTAACTACTTTAAGACCCCACAAAATTCATGTTAAATGGAAAGTTCTAGGCGTATGGTTATATCATTGCAATTGCACCTTCATTATCAATTTCCTTCACACGTGTTATGTAATCAAAGTCTAATGTATATATACTTATAAGATTAGGAATATATAGGAAGAGTAATGTTTTAAAAAGTTAAATTTGACATCCAATCTGCGAGACATCTAAGTCATGGTTCATTAGAATAAAATTGTGATCAAATATTGAACTATATAGTAAATGTCGATTCAAGGTTCAAGCACTTAAACAGGCTAATTTTAATGCATAACAATTGATTGTAATATTATACTCCCTCCGTCCCTATTTATAAGAGCTAGTT
Organism: Trifolium repens; assembly: GCA_030408175.1. Classification (NCBI taxonomy): domain Eukaryota; kingdom Viridiplantae; phylum Streptophyta; class Magnoliopsida; order Fabales; family Fabaceae; genus Trifolium; species Trifolium repens. The sequence continues at coordinate 28,630,395 of CP125845.1, read as the reverse complement.
TGACAAAACACAGATATTAAGAAAGTGGATTTTAGTATTAAATTGATTGACAAATTATATTGATTTTACATATTTACCCTTACCATTAATTGTAGTGTTTTATATCAAACAAAAGAGAATTTAATGCTATTAAAAAAACTATGCAAAGTAATAGGGGTAAGTTTGAAAAAAGAATAATTAATGTCATTGATAATTGTAAAAGGGTCTTATAAAAAGGGACAAATTTTTTATTAAACTACCTCTTATTAAAAGGGACGGAGGGAGTATATATTATATAGTACATGTATTTTTATATAATATGGTGAAAATTAATTATGTGTTGTTGTGCATGTCTATGAGACATGTGTGCCAATTGCCAAGTGTCCAATATGAAGTCATAGCTTGTTCTCCATGTTTATAAAAGTTGACTAGATAAAGATACATTTTTATTTTTTGACTAAATGAGAGGCACGGTTATGATGTCTATTTCAATGGAAATTTCTTAATTGCTTACGTATGGAAGAGTACAAAACATGATGCCATTTGTTTATTTCATTTTTTTATTGACGTGGGAGCAGAAAAGCAATACTAAATTACCACCAATTTTTAGTACTTAAATTAAATTATAAACCATGAACCTATTTGATGTGCGTTGTAGACCATGTCAAATTTGTATTATTGATTATTACGTCGTAGAAATTAATTTCTCGAGCTACTAAAATATACCGAAGAATTTTCACTAAAAAATTAAAATAAAAAAGTGAAGAACATTTTATTTTAAAATAATTGTTAAATTGAAAATCATATTAGTTGTTTGTAATTTTATTTTGAATAAGTAAAGCCAAGCCGCCAAGCATTTTAAAGTACAATTTAGTTTATGAAATGATTTTGAAAGGTATAATGTAATTGAGAAATTTTTATTTTAGACATCTATTTGCAATTTTGATAATGTCAAGACTAACTTATGTGATAGATACTATTTTAGAGACTTAAAGTTGTTATTTTGATGTGGTAAAAACTAATAATTCACAAGGGATTGAGTAGGTAGAATTTCAAAGTTACCAAAAGACATTGACTTTTTCATCATTTTAACAATGAAATGTACCTGCTATTTAAATTATGTCAATATATTAAAACATAAAACAATCCAACAAAAGAAAGAGAACAATAGAAAAAGTAGGGAGGACAAGCTTACTTCTTCACTCCACAATAATAGCCAATACAATACAAGAGTTGGATCAACTATCTAATTTTACTTTTGATTATTAAATTATAACGTATATTTTTTTCTAAGCTTAAGTTAAGCATGTATAATACATCGGTTTAGATGTCTCTTTCTTTTAAAAATAATTAAATATACTAATCTAACATCATCATTCATCATGTACCCACCTAAGATCCCAAGCACAATATTATCAAAAGACAATATAAAAAGTTTATATATGTTTTTTTTAATCTCTACAAATATACCGCATTTTGGTTTTAATCTATAAAATATATATTTTTTTTTTTTACTTTGCAAATATATCATTTTTAATCTTTGGTCATTGTTATTCGGTATTTGTCTCGGTAAAGTTTGTAAATGTTGGAATTGATTCTTATAATATGTGTAATATTAATCTTAGTCTATATGTGGTTCATATTTGAGAGACTAAAATCAAACATCATACATATTACATATTACATAAATCAATTCCAACGTAAACAAACACATTATTTTAGAGACAAACAAGAAAAGGACCAAAAGTAACAAGTGAAATATTTGCAAAGATTAAAAACAAATATTTTTTCATAGGGACTAAAAACAAAATATTATATTTCTGCATGTACCAAAAACACATTTAATTAATATAAAAATGAAGTAATTAATGTTAACACAATAATTGAAAAACCTCCATCAGCAGCCAAATCAACCACCAAGCTTCTTCCTAATAATTTCAACTTCTTGACCACTAATTTGAAAAGCCTTCTTAAGAATTTCATCAGGAATTGAAGGTTTACTAGCAAAGTTTGCAATTGATGAAATTTGTGCACCTGGATTTTGACTATTAAGTCCAGAAATTGCAACTGCTGGTTCTTTAGAATCACGGTTATACAAAAAATGAACAAGTCCTTTTGGAAAAACAAATGATTCACCTGGGCTTAAATTTTGAGTAAAAGCCCGATTTGATGTATCAATAAAGCCCACAAGTAAAAGCCCTTTTAAACAAGTGGTAACTTCTGAGGCCCGGGGGTGTGAATGTGGTGGCACAATTCCATTACCAGCTATATCAATACGAACTAAAACTAGGCCCAATGTGTTAAGCCCAGGTAGGTTAATTGTGTTTGTTGGTGTGACACTAAAACCAAACATGTTTGTTGTATTACCGGGTTTTGATAATGATGATGTTACAAAATGAGATGAAGAAGCTTGTTTTGGGTCAATGCATGGTAATCCATTTATGAAAAAAGTGCTTTTGTTGTCTGCAATGCAATAATCTTGAAGTGGGTCAGGGTCAGATATACATTGGCCCAAAAAGAGAGATAGGGTGAAAAAAATGAGTGGTAGGGTGTGAAAATGGATTTGGGTTTTCATTTTTATAGTTAACATAGGAGAAAACAAGTGTAGATAATATAAATAAATATGTTATGGTTATAGTTTGGATTTTGAAAAGCATATGCTAAGTTATTTATATGTATGTAAGAAGAGAGTAGGTTGTAGATGGTGATGTTAATTCAACTTGATATGTTGATTTGTGGAGTGAGATGATTGAGTAGCTTGAGAGCATAGGATGAGGAATAAACTGGTAAGGCAAGCTAAGGTAATTGTGGTCAAGTTAGAATAAGCCACACCAAGGGGGATGATGTAAACCTTCTATTCAAATTGAAAATGATTCTTGATAAAATAATAAATTATTATGAGGGTTAAAAAGATAGTTTTCTACTTTTCTTAAAAAATATATTTGTACGAAGTTCGAGTGATCAATAAGCTTTGGTTAATCACAAATTGTTTGGATAATTTAAATTTTAACTAAAACCATTTTTTACAACATTTTTCTTATTCTTGGTTGAACTTCCAATTACAATGCTCCACATTCTCTAGAAATCGGAAGATTGAAATAAAAGAAATAAATTAAAAGCTAATTAATTTGTATCCAAACTTGTTAATCAGGTGGTCATTTTTAAATTTTAGTAACATTAAAATAAAATTGTGTAAAATATTTCCTCAAAAATTGTATCCCTATATATTACATGCAATATCTATAACAACTGAGCTATGTTCACGTGATAATTGATGTAACAAATTTAAGATGTGTTTTATAATTTGGATTGCACATATTTATAGACTGGCACTCTACAAGGGAACGTCAGTGCCGTTCCTGACATTTTATGGGTCTTAGGCCAAAAATAAAAACTTCTTTCATAAATTTTTCAAGAGCCTCTTGCTGTGATTTTAGTAGCTCTTCCTTTCATTTTTTTTTCTTTCCTTTTTCATCACCGCATAAATGTTTCTTAGGCAACATCTTCTAAGCTTCAAATAGAAACAAAAAAAAAATAACTCAAGTACAGAACAATAGCACATGGAAGTAGAATGCTGACTTCGAAGAACAATTGAAAAATCGTAAGATCCAAATAGTTGAAATTGGATGCAAAAATAACATGTTAAGTATTAACAATTTGTAGAAAATAAATTAAATAACTTGTTAATAAAACCAGGAACACAAAAAATATAACAACGTCAAAACCTAAACAAGAAAAACCTATAACATTTAACATTCTTACATACATTGCAAGAATGCAAGAATTAGAAAGAAAAAAAAATAAAACAAACTCAATAGGAATTAGGAACAATAACAAGTGGTGCCGTCTTTTTGTTGTTCGGGTTCCATTTTAATCCTATCATTATGATGAATTATTTATTAGGCATAAAAAAATTGGACCTCAATCACATTTTAAATAACACATATTTCCTATGCTTAATCATATTTTCTTTCCTTAAATATAATTGATTTTTTTGAAGCAAGCAAACTTAATTCATTTCATTGATAATAATTGGTTCAATACAAGGAGGACAATAATTATAAACTTTGGGACTAGCGGTGAAACGAGTCGCTTGAGCTAAAGCGTGAGCTACTCGATTGGCTTGTCGCCGAACATAATTGATCTTCCAATCATCATTCTCAACTAATAGGCTATGACACAAATTAATAATGCTCCCAAATTCTGTCATGTTCATAGGCCTTGCATGCATAGCTTTTACAACCTGAAGGCAGTCCATTTCAATAGTAATGTGGACATTTGTGAGTTGTGGTTGCTGCATCCATCGTAGTGCTTCCAGCAGCCCTGTAGCTTCCGCTTCTGCAATGTCGGGACTTCCATGGAGTCGTGTTGTAAATGCTTGCACGAATCTACCTTGTTCATCACGGAGGCACGCACCGATGCAATAAACATTTTGCTCGTTGTAACAAGCTGCATCTATATTACATTTAAGAGTTCCTCTAGCAGGTTTGGACCAAGTGTGTCTTGCCAATGTTGTTCCATCTCTGCTTGTGCTGGTATTTTTTTGCTGCACATTCACCCAATCATTCAAGCTATCTCTTGCTCTTCTAATAACATCAATAGTATATTTTCTTTCTTTAAATATAATTGATTTTTTATTTAAATAATAATAGGTAGGACTAACAAAATATTTTGGGCCCCTAAAAATAATGGGCCTTAGGCCATTGCACCCATTGCCTACCCTCAGGGCCGGGCCTGGGGAACGTCTGGAACACTGTCGTTTATGTATGTAGTTTTTTTTTGGCATTGTTTTGTTTTTAATAAATTATTGACTAATTTTATAATTAAGATATCCTCAACATACAATTGTATATCAAAAAATTCATTTCAAACAATTGAACCTTCTCAAATTGTTTCTTTTTAAGAACCAAAAAGATTTGTGTCAAAACTAAATCCTTAAACTAATTGACATCCATTAAATAATTTGACTTCTTTCAAAAAAATAATTTTATGTATGCATTTACTAAAAATCAAATTTTAAACTAATGACTAAATAATTAAGGGATATAAATACTTAACGTGTCCTCTATGAGCCTTAGCTTAATTGATAAAAAATATTAAAATTGTTAAGTCTAATGTTATGATTGGAATTTGAATTTCAACTCTCTTACTTATATGTATGTTTATAATAACTTTATTATTTGTTTTATACACGAAAAGAAAATATTTAACGCGTCTGTCGGATGATTAGGACATTCTATAATGTTTTTGAGTTGAAGGAATTGAATGATGGACCACATGTGACCCAAGTAACATCTATAATAAAGATTTGAGATCCGTCACATGGAACCTTTACACACCTTCTCAAATTGTACAGCTTTTCTTCATGTGGCCCTTCCTTCCCTCCCTTCTCTTGCATTTCTCACTTATCTCATCTCATCTCATCTCATATAATATCCAATCTAATCATCACCGCCTTAACATTATTAGTCCTCTTTGCACTCTTATTCATAACCTTCTCATTCTAGGGATGTCAATAGAGCATGAATTGAGCAGATAATATTTTATCAATTTTTGTTTATTATTTAAAGTGTTCTCTATTCTCGTTTCTATTTTTTGCTTTGAGGAGTATTTTTTATCTAGTTCTATTTTTGCAGATTTCCATAATTCCTATAGAAATTCATCAATCTTAAAAAGAGTATCAAACTTCTATTATTTTCAAACAAACTAGTCGTAAAAAAAATAGTAAAGTTTAATTATTAAACAAATAAAAAATACAAATATTATTATGAGTCTTGTAATAGTAATAAACATCATATATAAGCAAATGTATACACATATTGTGTGAAAATATAATTTAAAATAATTTATAAAGTACTTAAATATAAATTTATAAATGTTATTTTAATAAAATTTTCAAAGACGGAATCTCCGTGGGACGGGTGTTAAAATACTGTCTTCATCTCAAACCTCTTTCAAGGGGACTTTCTCTTCCATCCCATCCCCACGAGAAAAAATTCTCCATCTTCGGGGTCATCAAACGGGGCAATTCCCACATAAATTCTCATTTACAGATGAAATTGGCATCCCTATCTGATTCTTACCCCTTGAGTTCTCATGAAATGGAAATCTAAGTAGAATATTTGATTGAGAGATGACTAATATTTACTAAGTATTGTTTTTGTTTATATTTTGGAACAAACAATAATAGATTTTTTTTCAAATAGTTTAATAGTAAAGTGGATCAATAAAAATGTTAAGGTTTCAATTTCGATTGCACGTCAAAATAATAATGAAGCTTTTTCAAATATACCATAAAATTATTTGCGGAATTACTTACAAAAATATTCAAATTTTGAAAAATTTAAAACCCCTCGAATTTATTAAAATGTGGATTTCTATTGAGATTTTATTCTTTCATTTCAAAACCTAAATTATTCCGATTATTAGTGATACAAAATCGAAATATGAACTATATTAAAAATAGAAATTAAATAAAAGGTTAAATATGTTTTTGGTCCTTATAAATATCACAAATTTTATTTTTAGTCCATATAAAAAATTTCAGCAGGTTTTGGTCTCTTAAATATTTTCAATCATGATTTTTGTTCCCTGCTTTTCAACCAACTCGTGTATATCATTCGAAACTATAAGAAAAATTTTGTGATCTTGTTTAGTACATTATATGAATTTCTCCTACCAAGGTTTAAATTTTTTAATAAGAGATGAATTAAATATGATTTTTTTTTTGTTTTTTGCGCATAAAAATTCATAAACAATTCATTTTATGTTAAAAAATTCTAAATTTTTTTGCAAGAGGTTCTTATAATATTATAAACATTAATACAAAAATCATTCTAAAATTTGAAAGAATGCAAAAGTTTAATTAAAAGTAAAGACCAAAAGTTATATGATAGAAAATATTTGAGGGACTGAAAGTTAATAAAACTTTTTAGAGGAACTAAACACAAAATTCAAAATTTTTATAGAGATCAAAAACTTATTTAACCCTTAAATAAATCATTTGGTTTGATTTAATAATAAATGACTTGAATTATATGCGCGAGGTTTTAAGTTGATTATCATTGGCTTCATTATAAAAAAAAATTCAAACTAAATCAATTACAATAATATCAATCACATTGAAAGTATTAGTCTTTCAAATGTTGAGGATAGTTGGCGGTGGAAGTTGGATTCGGGAGGAGTTTTCTCGGTTAATTCCGCCTTTGCGTCCCTTTCTAAGGAGCTAGTGCCGGGCCCAAGTCTATCGCCGTTTGAGGTAACTATTTTCAATAACATTTGGGATAGTCCGGCTCCCTCAAAGGTTATAGCATTTTCTTGGCAACTATTATATGACCGGGTGCCAACTAAGGTGAATCTTTCTTTGCGCGGAATTCTACCTCATAATAGTGGGGGATAATTGTTCTTGGTGTGGAAACATGCGTGAGTCTTCTTCACACTTGTTCCTTCATTGTAGAGTGGCTATGGTGGTTTGGTATGAGATTTTTAAGTGGCTTGGTGTTGTGGTGGTTATGCCTCCGAATCTCTTCCTCCTTTTTGATTGTTTGAGCGTTGCGGCTAGGAACAAAAAGATTAGGAAAGGTTTTCGTTTGATTTGGCATACGGTGATTTGGTGTATTTGGAGGGCTCGTAACAATTTCATTTTTAATAATGAGCGTACGGTGCCATTGGATTTGGTTGAGGAGGTCAAAGTGTTGTAGTGGAGATGGAGTTCGGATAGGCTTAAAATCACTCCATGTCTTTTTTACGAGTGGGTGTGGGATCCCGCAGCGTGTTTTGAGAGTTGATGCCTCTGTTTTTTGCTGTAGTCTTGTTCCTGGGAGTTCTTGCTGCTGCTGTGCCTCTGTGTTTGCTGCTTGGCCGGGTTTTTCCCCTCTGTTTCTCGGCTGGTGCTGCGTGCTGCTACTCTGTTGTTGTTTTTCTGTCCTGGCCTGGTGCTTTGGCTCTGCTGCTGCTGCCTTGTTTCTATTGTATTTGTTTTTTGTTGCTTTGGTGGGCTGTGGTCTTTTGCCCTGTGCTCCTCAGCCTGCCCTTTGTATTCGGATTCTCCCTCCCTTAGCATGGCTTGTGCTTTGGTTGTGGTTTTAATAAAAATTTGGCTATTCAAAAAAAATAAAAAATAATATCAATCACATATGATCTAAACGTGGAGTCCTTTTGATAGTATAAGCCATTAATCCTACTTGAAAATGCTATGGGCGGTTTTTTACTTGTTGACACTAACAATAGGGTGGTTAACAAACTAAATATAATAAAAAATAGTTTGTCAATGTAATTTTTTTTGTTTAATTAGTATTTCAGAAATACTAGTTAATATGATCCTTATTTTAAATAAAATTTATTTGAAATTGAGTGGATTGAATACTTCAACAAGTTTGATTTTAAAATTAAAGGAGTAAAATAAAATGACCAAAATTTAAATATTGATGAAAGATAAAAAAAAAATTAACAGTAACAATAGTAACTTTGACCGTAAGATGTTGATATGCAAAAGTCTTGAGTTTGAACTTGAAATTTTCTATTTCTTTTTTTTTTTTTTTTTTTTTTGACAAGTCTATTTCTTTTTTTTGGTCAAGAAATTTTCTATTTCTTTATATGTGTAAATTTAACCACTAAATTATTTAACAAAAATATAATAATAAAATAAAAACATATACACTTTATGATCTCATTGATTAATTATTAGATTTATTATTAAATAGATTGATTGTGTCTAGTTATTTTCTTTGACTCATAGTCCACTTTCTTAAAACTCCATAATATGCATTAAAAAAAAGTACCAAATAATTAAAGCATTTTCCATTATTAAAAAGAAAATCATTGACCAAAAATGGTTTCATTTTTCATTCTCTTTATTTTCCATAACATAAGGTTTTCCCCTTCATAATTCTCTGTACTTTCAATTACATTATTTGATTATTTGATGATATCTAAAGTCTAAAACTGCTACAACCATGTCCCTCACTTCAGAAAAAAAGGATACTTATTACCATTAAAAGTTAAATAACCTTTTAAGGGACACAATATGCAGTTATCATCTATAAACTTTACACTTTACTCTCTCAATATTATTACATTTAATTTCTTTAATAATTGAATTATTTTATATATTTTTATCTTAGGATTTTCCTGAAGTACCACAATGAGACAAATGATGCTGTTACTGTAGAAAAGTGAAGTGGAAATTATTGAGAAAAAAAGGGTATTTTTTTATTCTCTCAATTTTCTCTCACTCTTCAATCCACATGCACATGTTTTTTCTTTACTCATCATTTGCTGCAAAATTATTTTAGAGTTCTCTTTTTGTCTCATTGTGAATTATTCTTCAATCTTGATCATTTTAGTTAGATCTCTAGAAAAAAAAAATGATTATATATTTCCAATTATTTGGTGTTGTAGCTTTGTGAATTTGTTCAAGATAAGGTAAACCCATTTTTCATTAATCTTGTTTTAGTATGAAATTTTATTTTATTTTTTAAATTTTGTTACTATGATTGTTTCTTGCAAATCTGTCTTGTTCTAGTGTTGGATTATATCATAAATTCCTAAATTTATCATTGTGAAAATGTTGTGTTTTTTTTTGTTTGTTAAGTGTTTGTCAAAATGTTTGTTTGATTGTGAAAAGGTTGTTTTTTTTATTTTTTGCTGCTGTTGTTGTTTGATTAGATGGGAGAGACAACTGCTTCAAATTCTGCTTTGCAAGTGTCTGTTTCTTTTGGTAGATTTGAGAATGATTCTTTGTCTTGGGAGAGATGGTCTTCATTCTCTCCAAACAAGTACTTAGAAGAAGTTGAGAAGTGTGCCACACCGGGATCAGTAGCGCAGAAGAAAGCTTACTTTGAAGCTCATTACAAGAAGATTGCGGCCCGGAAAGCTGAATTGCTTGCTCAACAGAATGAAATTGAGAAAGATTCTTTCAGATCAGAAGATCAAAATGGTATAGATCTGAGTGAAAATGGTAAAGGTAACACTTGCGAGACTGATTCGGTGTTTGGGATATCGAACACTTGTGGTGGTACTACTGATGAAGACGATAAACAAGAAATTGGAATCGGCTCGGTTGATGAAATTGGCAGGAGTCATGTGGATGACTTGAAGGAGGAAGTTGCAGTTTCAATAGATAACCAAAGTTCATTGGCTGAGGTAGAGAACAAAGATATAGAACATGGATCACAATCACATGGTTCATATGAGATAGATGAGCATGAAGAAGACGTGTGTATAAAACAAGAAGAGTGTCTTGAAATTGAAGCCGAAGATGTTAAGGAAATTTCACATGTTGTGTACAAGGAAACAGAAAAGGCTTTAGAAATTGAAGAAAAAGATGTGAAATTGGACCGTCCAAAGGAATCTAAGGTTTGTTTTAATTCATATTTGGCAAAATCGTAATGTTAAATTTCTTAAAGATTGAGTATTTGATTACCATTTATTTTGGATAGGTTATCGCTGCAAATAGGGAAAACAATGCAGCCAAGACAAAAAAGAAATCAGTGGTTCCAAAATCTAAGGCATCTCAAATTTCGACACCAAGAAGTTCAAAGCCTACATCAACTTCAACTAAAACATTGGCATCTGCCTCTTCAACTAAAAAGGGAAATTCGCCGTCTTTACCTAAGAAGCAAGTTACTTCTAGTGTGGAGAACAAAAAAGTTGCTAACAGATCTTTGCACATGTCTATGACCTTAGGTCCAAGTAATCCTGATCCAGTTCCTCATACTAGTGACACTACTATGAGGAGATCTCTCATAATGGACAGTATGGGGGATAAAGACATAGTCAAACGAGCATTTAAGACATTCCAAAACCAGCCAAGAACTTCTGTCGAAGTAGACAAATCTTCTGTAAAACGACAGGTAATTTGAAAATATTTGTGGACAACTGTAGTTCATTGTTAATGGTGATATTTATATTTATCTGTCTGAAAATAACATTGATTTGAAAATGGTTTTCTACTTATAACGTGGATAGGTTCCTTCAAGGGGGACTGCATCAAAGGTGCCAACAACATCTACAGCTTTGCGGAAAGAAAATGGACGGTAAATTTTTTAATCTGCACTTTTATTGTCATATATGTGCGTGGTTTTTCCATAACCCGTTTTTTGCGCATAACTTTCATACTATTAATGCATCACAACAGCAGAGTGAATAAGATTTTTTGTTTGTAGCTTCCTTATGGAGAACTTCAACTAAGGAAACTATAGATAAATGTTGATTCAAACATATATAACTCTTAATTTTGTCCAACAATATCTGTTGTGACTTGAATTGAATTTCTCCTTTAATTGAAATTTATTGTACTTCATAAACAGTGCTATGAAAGTAACCATTGTTATTTATTGAATGAAACTTCTTGCTAGTTTTGGATTTGATGAAATATATCAAACCCCTTTCATTGACAAAGCATTTCATAAGATTTCTATATGAAACAAATCTAATAAGCTCTATTTTGATGAAAGCATTTGGAATTAAATTTTCTGTATGATAACCCTCTTGAAAATTATTTATGAATAGGCCAACTACGGTTGAGAGGATGGATAAAAGAAGTGGAAACGCTGTAAGAACTTTGGGCACAAAAAGTGACGCTAAATCAGAGAAGGGGAAAGAGGTAGGATTACCTCTTGATGTTTAAAATTGAAATTACCCTTATTCGTAATTTCCGTCTGACTAAATTATGTTCTTTCTTTCACCTTAATCAGTCCTCAAGAAAACTAGAGGAAAAACCTATTGCAAAAGAGGTACGACAAACACGTCTCCAAACAAAATTGAAGGTACTCTTCCTCATTCCACAATGTTTCTCTCGAAATGACTGGCATTTCCTATATTCCTGCCTTGGCTTCACTTAAGTGTGTCGTCTTATATTTATAGTGTATAAGAGATGATATTTTAAAAGATAAATAGGGCAATGATATTTATTGTGTGTTTGGTTAAAACTGAGTTTAAAATGAAGTCAGTTATATTTCAGTGTTTTAGTCTAGAATCAAATTTAATATAAAATGTTATGTAATGTTTGAATTCAATTTAGGGAGAGACAAAAGTGATAATAGAAACATAGTATTGATTTCGACATGTTTGAGTGTCTTCAAGTAGTATTGAATTTGCCTTCAGAATTGATTTTAACTTGAAGTTGAGATTTGGAGTTTTTGCCTATAGAATTGGTTTTTTAGCCTAATGTTTGGGGCCATGATGGACTCATCATTCTTCGCAAAGCATACTCGTCGATTTTATAAAGCTTGAAAATGGAGCTTCTTGCTCAACTCGTTGTCACACCATGTTCAACTCACTTTTCACTTAATTAATTTTACAAAATCAATTAATTTTTATTTTTTTTCCACCAAGAGCCAAACATACAAATTAAACACGAGAGCTCCTTTTACCATTTCTGGTCAAATTGAGGTTTCGATACAAAATCATTTTTACTGAAAGTAACCAAACATGTATTTTTACAAGGGCTGATCTGAGTTATGAATGGACTTTCTATTTTCGTGTATATGCACGACTAACATGTCTAAACACAGGAGGAAAAAGAGGCAGAGATGAGAAAGCCAAAACATGATTTCAAGGCCACACCCCTACCAACTTTTTACCGTGGTCAAAAAGTATCAAAAAGTCGTGCAGAAAAGGTATGTGTTATACATCTGAACTGATAAGTCATATGTACCGTATTCATATCTGAAATGAAAAGTTTTGTGTTGCTTAATGCTATAAAGCAACCTGAAACATAACTTTTTGGTAACAGCTGACTACTGATTGCATTCTTGAGACACATGTGATAATGACTAATAATCTTAAACTTAACTTTTAATCGAAGTCGTCTAAACATTGTGTTTCACAACTGATAATTGGAGTCTGGTAATTGTAATCAAGTTAGGGAGACCTATGGGACATGGCTGTCTTGTTTTGCTTTTAAATATAAAATGTTTTCTTCCAAATGAGCATGTGGGTTGGTGGTCCATACTAGAGATAATCATGAGAGTTCTTTTTTACAGTCAAACAAGATTTCTAGGATTGTAGTACCCTAAAAATGGGAATGATCTGCTCGTGCGAAAAAATTCATACTGAGGGGAGAAATATGATATCTCGCCATTCAAATTAGGGAGAGGTGGACCCACCTATTTTTATCACCTTTCTGAACGAAGAGATTACACTTCTCCATCTCATGCGAAATTTCACGTGAAGGGCTCTATTATTTCTCATCAAACCATCTAAGTAGTTATCTTAGAAATATTAGTAACACACCCTCTATTATTAAGTAAAATTTGCAGGGGTCGTATTAATTAAGGAGGGGGGGGGGGGGGGGTCCCACTAAATAGAAAACGAGTCTCGCATGAATTTCACTCAATAAGAAATATATATGTTGAAAAAAGTATGGCGGAGTGTAGTGTACTACATTGATATTCTTCCTCTACCATCCCTAAAACCATATGTTGAATGTAGTTTTAAATATGCGGCGACATGTTTGGCAATTTTGTACATAAATTAGTATGAATCCAAACAATGATTTTGTTATTCAAATGCAAAAGTAATAAAATATTTCTTTTTGGAAAAGGAAAATCATGTTTGATATATATTGGCAAAATTACCTTCTTATTTTAATACAGTACTATCTTATTACTTTAACAATAATTTAATTACACATCCATATTAATAATGTTGCATCTAAAAGTGATTTTTGTCGGCACTATCCAAATAATGCTCATTATGTTAAAATCACTTCAAACACTCTTTTGTTGACTAAAATACATTTTATAAAATCAAGTTTAACCAAGGTCAAATTTACAAACTCTAATCCAAACATACTCTAGGTTTTCTAAATTCAAAATCTATGTGTTGTTGGCTTCTGGTTCATTTTCCTTCTGCATAACGGAGCAACTTTCTCCACCCCCAAGATCAGTTTGGATGTACTCATCCAAAAATCCACAATTTTTGTACTGTCCAAAAGTATACCTCCAGATAAACTATGTTGTCAGGAAGTACACTTCTAGGACCATGTGTGGTTTTTGAGAAATGTCGGGTGGGGAAAGTTGCTTCCTACACATAATGGTTGACACTTGACAGTCCAAATTTTGCTCCATTCAAAAGCCTTAGTATGTTCCATTGAGTTATGAGACTTGATTGTATGCTAGCAGCTAACAATGTTCTGTTTCCGTGACTACTCATGCAGGGTGATGCTAAGACTGAGAATCGATCGGTAGCTGCTGCGCAAGTGAAGGTAAAGAGAGGTGTAAATGAATAGAAGTTAAACACATCAGTGACTCTGGTAGTATATGTTCAGAGGATAAAACAATGGAAACAATTCAACCCTATGATATTCTAGTTCAGTATGCAACAGTGGAACAGTCTTCTAGTTAAATAGGGAGCTTAACTATGAACATTCTGAGAAGTTGGTAGAAGGAGTAGACATCATTTATTGATGGCAATTTCTTCTAGAAAATTCAAATTAGAAAATAATATTGTATAATGTTTGTAATAATGTGAAAAATGCATATATTTTCTTGTAATTGGTTGCATCATTTTCCTGTCTTTGTTCATCCTATATGGGTGATTGATATGGTTTCAAACCTATTGTAGACCACATATCTCTTGAAAAGCTAAGAGAGATCTGAACAAACCGTTAATGTTCGGTTATGCGCTAATTAGTTTAAAGCGCCATCCAAATAGTGGTTGCAGTGTAGTAGAATTTGAATAAACTTTTCGCTATCCGCGAATGACAACAGTAGCAATGAAGTATTATAAACCCCATTTCTGTATGCTCACCCGTCTTCACATCGATTGAGATTGCCTGTGGTAAAAAAAGCATACAGTTTCACATTGTTTTGCATCTCGGCCATTGACTATTAGGTCGAACAGATTAAATTAACTCATTTACAAAATTATTCGAAACAATTTCTGCAAAACGTTTGTGATAGGACGGTTCCTATCCGTGACAGCGTCCTGCTATAACATGAAATCTTTTTTCTCTTCACATTCACATGCAATTGTGCAAGACTTGCTTGTGATCGAAAATTTTCACCCTTTATGTTCCGAAACATGAACTGTATTAAGACTTTTTTAATGGTCTTTCTTAAGGTTGTTTTTACATATAAGAACATTGTTCTTATTTATTTTGTGTAGTGATGTCGGAATTATGTTGGAGGATTATTCTTCTAAGCAAAAAGGCCTTCTTAGAGCAACTGAAAGAGAAAGAATAGAAATAGTGGGATCTTTTCAAAGTTAAGAGTTCAAACATAATTCTAGCATTGGAATGCTACAACAAATATAGTAATAGAAAACAAGAAGATATGGAGCAAGTACAGTTAATGCCAAAAGAATCTAACATCTATATACACTAGACTTCAAAAATGCTCATGAACAATAGTTCTCTATACAAGTAACACCTACATTTTATAGTATCATAAGGACAAGGAGGTATTAGCTTCTTAATTTGCCAGACACAAATTGGTCCTGTCATGACAGAACTTCAGTTCCTTTGGATAATTGGCGACATAGGAAAAAGTTGAAACAGTTGTACCAATCCTAGAATTGTTTGACCTGCTATGTTCCGGCAGGTTTGACACCTCGAAAAGTCCTTTCTTCTTGTCCCTCTGCTGACGTCCACCCTTAATTTTCCATGCAAGGTTTTAAATTGCGAAGGGTCACAATTCTCACTGTCGTGAAAAATTGCAGTCAAATATGACTTATATGGCCTCAATCGCAATTACATTGTAGTCTCAGTCTCGCAGAGATTATGACAAATCTTGATGTCACGGACATTGCGAATGTAGGCCTTTTTTATTTAAGACTTTACCTTAGGTGTCTTCTTTTTCTGCATGTTTCGAGTGATGTCTATGCAGGCTTGATCAACCATTCCAAGAAAATCCTTGACTATAACAAATAGATAAAGAGCCTGTTCTCCTGCACTGTCTTTTGAAGCTCCACCTTGATAATAATCTGTTGTTCTCTTAACAAGCTGCATTACCCTTGTTTGTTCTTCACTCACCAATTGCAATTCCTTCTCAGCATTTTCAAGAAAATGATTCATCTCTCTGACAAACTTTCCTTCTTTATCATTATTTCCACACTGCGAAACAAGTTGTCGAATTTCAACTATCCTTGCCAAGAGTGCTGAGATAGAACCAACAAAACTATTGTAATCTGTTTGAGCAACTTTCTTTACATTGGAAAACTCTGCACTGACCCCTCCTACAATTGGTAATCCTAGTGTTGTATATTCTCTTTGCTTTTGTTCCTTTGAAGTAGCAGAATTGTTAGAGTCTCCAATGCTGCTGCTGCTATTGCTCCTACTGAAACTACGACTCAAACTGTGATTGCGGTTAAGAACCGCGCGTTTTCCTTCGGAACGGACAACTTCTTCAACCACAAAGTGAAGCAATGTGGTTTTTCCATCAACACTCTTAACATCAGAGAGTTTCCTTAGAGAAACTAAGTTGAAAGCTTGAGCATTACCTCTATTAGTACCTGCGTTCATACGGTTTCCGGCCTTAAGAACTGCTTCAAGAAGTTTTACAAAAACTCCTTGGTTTCGAAGCTCCTTACACGCAAGCTCAAGGGTCTGTAGAAACTCCTTGATTTCTACGATCTCCGAGTCATAATTCAATCTGAATAGAATTGCATTCAAGCGCTTAAATGCCGAAGGAACAGCTTTGAGGATGTGGTACAAGAAAGATTCAGCTGCTGCAAGTTTTGTTGTGTCTCCTTCATATTCAAGTATTTGGGATTGTTCTTCTTCTGTTGGAGCTATTCTTGAAAGCTTTTCAATTGTATCTGCATTGAGGCCTTGACCATCAATGAGTGCTTCGATGATTTCTTTTCGTGAGATTGCAAGAGATTTCAAAACTATAGCAGTATTTTGTGATTTTCTAGGGTCAAGAATGAAAGCATTTGTCGATGCATCCCTGTTTGGACTTGTTGATTCCTTTCCTTTTGAAGTGTTACCATTTGTTTTGGTTGCGACAATCCCGAAGAGGGCTTCCATAAGATCATCATCAACCCTGAAAATTTAGAAAAATCATTAGTGAATTATTTTTTGTCTTAACCCTCCAGCCAGAATTTGAACCCAGGTACTCCCGAACGATTTGACCTTACTACAACTCATTAACAACTTGAGTTCAACAACATTGTTAATCCTCAATAAATGTTGGATTAACATTTACATATTAATCTTAGAAAATATAGTATATATTAGAATTACCTGAATGAACCGCGGTCGATTTTGTCCCATACCATAGAGTGATCAAGATTAGTATTCACCTTATCCCAATGCAATGGTTTCATTTTTACCTCACTTGAAGATGTTTCAATAGGGATAGGTGGTGGTTTTGATGATGACTTCAATTTCAATCCACCTATCTTCGGAGGGGGTGGTGGTGCAGGACTCTTTCCAGTAGTTACTGGAGGAGGAGGTGGTGGTGGCGGTGTTGCAGAACTCTTTCTATTTAGAATTGGTGGAGGAGGAGGAGCAGGCGCCGGCATCGGCGCTGAGCTTTTTCTATCAGGTATAGGTGGAGGAGGAGGAGGTGGCGTCGGTTTTTGACTCTTTCCATCATCAGATATTATTGGTGTTGCATCATTCGTCATATTCGGAATTGATAATACAAAAGGATTTGAATGTTTTGGAATTGATGAGAAAGAAGAAGTGGAGGGTGGTTTTAGACGTTTTGGTGATGAAGGAAGAAGGTTTAAAGAAAATGGCTGAGTAGGAATAATAGGAGGAGGTGCAGGAGGTGTAATTTTCATAATTGTATATGATGATTCTTGTGGAAATATATTCATATGTGAGGTTGAAGATTTTCCTCTAAGCAAATGAATTTCTTGATTATTAGACTCTAAATTTTCCCCTTGATTTTCTTCATGATGATCATAATAATGTTTGCTTTTAGGACTATTCAAAACAACACCCTTATGCAAATCCTTATTAGAGTTTTGATCTTCAAGTTTTCTCCAATAAACAACATCTAAACCATCTTCATCAACAATAAGTCCTTTTATTTTACCTTCCATTTTCTCAATCACTTTCACTTGAGGCACAACATTTCTATGATTTAAAGAAGAAGTGTTGTTATTGTTATTGCTATTGTTTACTATCACATTTCTTCTTTTTGCTCTAAAGCACTTCATAACAAAGAAGAAAATTAGAGCAGAAAGAATTAATGTTCCTGTTGCAGTTGCAGCTACAGCAGTTACTATCTTACTATTTGAAGAAGATTTTGTGGATGATGGTGATGCTATTGGTGCTTGTGATGATGATGGTGGTGGTGATGATTCTTGTGGCTTAGGAGGTTGTGTTGGTTTTGGTTGTTCTTGAGATTCAATAGGATACAAAGTTTCAATGTTTTGGTTTTGAGGTGAATTGGTTTGGCAATAGAAAGTTGGTATTAGAAAAATTTGTAAAACAAGAACAAGACTTAGAAACATCATGTTGAAAGCCATGGATGAAGAGGAACAAAGATTGCAATTATAATTACAATGATGTTTTTAAAAACAAGATATGCTTTTTGTGTTTTTTTCATTTTGATGATCATTGCAAGCTTTGTCCTCTTCTAGTCTTCTTTGACTTGTGCTATTGGTTTTGGTAGTTGATATTTTAAATAAGCAGTTAATATTTAGTATTATTTTGGTATTGGTTGTTGCAATGACCAACATGACCCTACTCTTTGAATTTATTGAAGTATTTAGTTTAGGGGTGAGTAAGTAATTTGATACCAATATTTGGTATTGAGTTGAAATTTTAAAAGTGGACATGTAAATGCAAAATGGTTGAAAACTTGAAAGTGATTAATGCTGTGTCAAACATGTTTAGGTACACGTTTGAACTTTGAAGTGGTACTATCATATGATATCATGGACTTTTCAAAATGCTATAAAAGTTATCCAAATTTTGACTTAGCTTTGGTTTATAAAATATATCATGAAATATTAGCCACCTTATTAAAAAATTATTTTGAGAGCTTAAAATAAGAAAAAATGGGAACCAATTCCATTGTACAAGTGTACAACTTTTCGTTGACTTAATGGTCTTGTTAAGGACAACCCCACGATTCAAGTCAATGTTGGGGGTAGTCGGTGTTAAAGAGAGTGGGCTCACCTAATAAATTAGGGAATGAATCACCTTTTGTTCTTTAAAATTTACCAAAATAAAAAAGTGAATTTTTGGTATCATGTGGACATATTATGTGGATATATATGATATATTTGTTGAGGTGAATGATTGTGATTGATTTACAAATAATATTTATTAATTTTTTTTATATTAAATATTATTTGTATACCAATCACAATCATCCACTTAAATCATCTACCGGTATAAGCCAAGATGTGTATCAGAATATTCACCAAATAAAAAAATTGCACAATTTCATCTCTAAATGAGGACATGATAAATTAATCTTTGAAGTGAGATGGTAAAAATAAAATTTGGCCAACCAAATTTTCTTTTACACACAACTGCGAAGATTAATTGCAGACGGTTGAAAATGAGCTCAAAAAACCACTATGTTTGGTCTAAGAAATTTAGACGGTAACCATAAAATTTTATGTTAAAATCTCATTGGTTCCAATGTTTCACAAAATAGAAAAGAACTCACAAAATAGAAAAGAACTCATGCTCAAGTGTTGAATCCCCAAACCCATTTTCTGACAACAGAGAATAATTAGGCTTAAACCCAAATTTCTTGTGGCGCCCTTTTCCCAAACTTTTAGTACATTATATTGACAACATCTCATATATTTAAGAAATAAGTCATTGTTTATTTTCTCTCTATATACATGTACTATATTTTCATAATATTATAATTTTAATTTATGCTTGTATAGTACTAAATTAAAGTTTGTAGATGAATAATTGAGACTTGAGAGCTTAATATTATATATATATACTTACATATATGAGGGGGAGGGGGGCCTTGGCCACTGCCTGCCCCCTCTTAGATCCGTCCCTACCCGTAAATACACTGGGATTCAACCCCTCGAGTTGGTCGATAATTAGATCGAATATTGAATTTTTAAAAAATAACTAGTGTATTTGAGTGTACTTATTTTTAAAATATGGTGATTTTGAACAAAGTTTTTTAAGAACTCATGTAAAAGACATGAAATGATTTTTAAATCATCCTCAACTCTAAACAATGAAAATTGTTATGAATGTTGCATTCTCACCATCAATAGTCCAATTAAGATAATGATAGTTAGATCTAATCAACTGAGTTATATTTACAACTGAGTTATATTTACCAGAACATAATTTTTATGATTTATTAGTTATATGGAGAGAGGAATGTAGTTATTATATTCCTTCTAACAAAATTCTTAAAGTAACGTGTATTTACTATTGTTGGAACTTGGAGGGAAATTGAATGGAAATTTGGTAAGAAATGAACACATATGTCGAACTAATGTGTCTAGTGTGAATTTGAAAAAGTTTAATAAATCTTATATTGGAGGGACAATACACTTTAGTAGCGTTTATATAGTGGATGGTCAATGACACTTGTGTGCCTTAACAGATACTAATGATGCGTTGTCGTTGGTTGGACTTGGACCGGGTTTAGGCTTGGGTGATGTATTAATTTTTTTAATTCTTTTAGTTCTTTTATAAATAGAGGAGTCCACTTCTTATAATTTTCATATAACATTTCAAAAACCTGAATTTTCTCTATTCTCTCTTCATCTTCGAAATTTTCTATTTTCTTCTGTTCTTTAGAGTGGTCATAGTGTCATATTCGAGTGGTTTGATACCATATAAGAGTGGCCATATATTAGCCAAAGATGGTGTAATTATTAACCGATTTCTACGGTAATTATTCGGTATTAGTCAATTTAAACTGAGTTGTTTTATCCTAGTAAAAACTTTGTGGTTAAAACTTAATAGTCTATTTTGCACAGTTTTAAAACCCGTGAAACGTCTTAAAAAGAGACCTAATCTATGAATCGATATTTTGTTTTTGTGATATATTTTAAATATCGAGTTTTTTAAATCCAAAAAACAGCAAATATTTTGCTTTTGACCTTTTTAGGTCATATCAGATTTGGGCCGTTAAGAATTTAAATTAATTGGGTTAACAAATTAGGCTAGATACAAAGTGGAGATCAAAATCATATTGAAAGGGATATTCCAACGTGGATGTTTGGTATGAAATTCTTTCTTTTTCTTTTTATTAGTCTTCAAGTTTTCATAAAAAGAATATATCAAATGTAATGATTTTATCAGTCTTCAAGTTTTCTTTTGATTCTCATAGTCATCGAAATGAGTTTTGATAAAATTATTTGAAAACAATCTACCAACAAATTGATTTTTTTTTCTTCTCATAATTGGACATTAAACCTATTTCATACTATGGAAGTTGCTGAAGTATTGGGGGCTGGCGTATTATGTGCTATTCATGGCGCTACTGTAGAAAATTCCTTATTTGAAGATGGTGATGGTGGAAATACGTTATGTGCTTTTAACCCAGGCTATCAGCCCTAAACAAACTTTGAGTTTCATTGGGATGTGCAAAAAAGCTCCGTTTAAATGTGAGCTCTAAAAAACTACACAAACCTGATTCTATACATGTTGTGGGCTACTCGTGGCCCATACCGGTTAGCCCACATTTTAATCGAATTTGGCAGACTGGTTGGAATAGCCCATTATGACAGCTATATGTTTATGCATATAATATGGATTTTTAGAATAAGGTTATTTAGATCGCAATCCATATAGGGAGACTCATGTCTAATTTTTAGAATCTATTTTTAAATAAAGCTTTTCAGCTCAGTTTGATATAGTCCAAAACTCCTTAAGACCAACTTTATAACAGTGGGGTACCCGTTTTAAGTGACCTAAATATTATAGTTATAGTTTTTATTGAATGAATAAGTTTAATACAACCCTCAAAGAAAGTCAACCAACTAAATGTGGAAATTAGCCATCAATTAACAGTAACTAGGAAAAAGCAACTCCAAAAACATCACAAATTTGGCAAAACATGAAAAAGAAAAAAAAATTCATAGGTATTTTCTGAATGAAGAACATTCATAAATCAATATGAATTCTATCTTATTGATGAAAATAGCTCAGTCCAATTACATTTATAGTAGAGAAAGGTTGCAAGAAAAGAAAGCTAAACACACTTGCACTAGATTACAAGCTAGTGAGCTACTAGTTAGTTAGGATACAGCGGTTGCTTGTTCTGCAAGTTATCTATGTGTAAACTTCCTTATTCCTTGTAGCTCTTAGGATCAAACCCATTATCAATATTCCTTGCAATTTATTCTCATTCAATAATACTTGATAGTTTCTTCCTCTGAGATACTTGCATTTGATCATTTTGAAAAATATGCCGGCTGTTAGCTCCGTGACTTCTCATCCTCGCTTCATAGCAAATTTCTAGAAAGTTTCATAGTTACTTGTAACTATTTTTGAACACCCTTATGGGAATATCATCCACAAAGAACCTGCACACCCCATCATAGAATTGAGTAACTTTTGAAATCTTTTGCTCAATTAAACCAGAGATAGACCGTTTGTTCTTTATTACCATGTAACGTTGTTTTTTCTTGGTTCCCAAAAACTCAAAATCTGTAGGAAATAGTAAAACGATGAACAATTTGATGTAGTACTAGCTGATTACGTCAAGTGTTAGATGATGCTGAGGAGAGGAGTGCAAACTAGCTGATTACTTCAAATTCTAGATTTGCAAACTTAATGTGAAATTAAAAAAAATGGATTCACATAACACTAACACAACAATACCAAATTTTATGGTGAAAGGTGTTACAAACTTTTCAGATTATTTTATGCCTTTATAATAACAGTAACACAACAATACCAAACTGAAGACAGAATACCAAACAAATGGATTCACATAACACTAAACACATTTATTTTAACAAATCTCCCTCTTGATAATCTATAAGACAATCTATATACACTTACTTTGCAAAGTGTTTCTTTGAGTGCGCTGATTGCATTTTTCCCATGACCAAGAAAGAACATTGTCCCAATCAAGCTCATTAACCTCAACCTGCTAATTGTTTTCTGCTATGTATCTCTGCCTGTCAATGCTATAAACATTAACACAGTAACACAAATGAAATAACACAATATATGCACTTGAGGAGTCATGAAGTAGAAAGAATCAAAAGCTGCCACTTCGACGAAACCTTAGCTTTTGCATCGAGTCGGATAGCTCCATATGCAAACATATGAGAAGACGTTAGTCACTACATTCAAGTTTGAGCATATTTCCAACATAATTGCCTTCAAGGGCAGGGGAAGTGTGGCACCACCGAACACAATCAACCTCGGACCAACGTACACAGGCCTCTCCGACTACAATACAATGGACCTGAAAGTATACTAAGACACCTGCAAAAGCTGAAAGGGTCTCAACCTGAATATGGATGACATTGTTAATAATTGGTTGGTTAAATCAATTAATTGACACTAACTCCTCCAAACCAACCAACAGGTCCATCATACATTCCTCGATCAAACATTTCTGAACACCATGTTTCAAAGTAAGAACATTTTACCAAGTTAAACCACATTTTACATTTCTAAAAGAAAAACATAAATGCTTAGGTCTAAAGTCATTTGAAGAACATCTTATCGAAAATGAATGCACCTGTTTCTGCAATTAAAAGTTGTGCCTCTTCTGTTGGAAATCCACAAACTGCGAGACTTGGGTGAAGTGATGACAAAATTTGAAACTAAAAAAAGAGAGAAAAAATGAGAAAATTTGACACCTTAGTTATATGGTGTGAATTTAATAAAGGTGCTTTCATAGTTTCATTGTAAAGATTGAAAACTTTGCTCTTTCCAACTTAAATTGTATCATGGTTACCTCATCCTCTTCACTTCTTAACCAGCCAGTTAATTGAGAAAATAAATGTTGGATCCTCAGTAGTTTTCTGACCATTTTTGTTGAATCGATTGTAACTTTTTTGCCGACTGCCTGCCAAAACACTCGTGTCGATAAAGGATTATACTCATGTTAACCTAGGAAGGTGTAAAATGAAACAAAACATGGAATGTTGCATTATATAGTCCAACACTTCCAAGGTCGATTTTTTTTTTTTTTGAAATTTGGAGGACCAAAATCGTGGATTTATAAATGTATTGGGAAGTGTATATACTTTAATAAAGCAATTCATGCTAACAATCGTAAAACTTGCCTCTAATTTCTTCCTATGGTCTCTCTTACTATAGTAAACTCGATGTCGTCCTTCAGACTGTATGACCAAAACCAAACAGAAAACAATAAGAAAAAATCACAAGCATCGATGAAAACAACCATTAAACAACAGTATTTAAATCAAAGCCTTAAGCAACAAGGTAAACCTGGTAAGCAGGTCAAGTTCAATTTGATGGTCTAGTTCTAGTGACACTCCTCTAGCACGGGTTGCGGCCAAAGCATCACGTGATATGTAGGCCTTTTCTGTGAAATGCATCATTGCTGCTGATTCAATTCAAAATAAAGTTTCAAGACCTTGTCCACCTTTTGAGGTAAACAAAATCATGCTATTTTGATGAAAATTTATAAAGCATAACTTAGATAGTAACTTAAAATATCAAGCGAAATTCATTTCATGGATATATTTTGTTGAAATTTTAGCATATCTTGAAATAGTAACTTACTGTGTTTCCAATAAATGCTGGTGCATTAGGCGACTGAAGGAAAAACTGGTAAGCAAGCATTGTCACCTTCAAGCTGCAATAGTTTTGATCGAGACATAAGAAACTGGCTACTGCATATCATTAAGATAACACTGCACAATTTGCTGGAGACAGAAAAAGAAAGAAAAGTACAATACCTTTAAGCAAGCTAACCACGTTAGAGGATCGATAATAGCAGTAGGCACTAACTCTAGTGCTCCGTTCTAGAACAACCTGAGTTTCCAATATGGAAGAAGAAATTGAGCTTTTCAAATGATTTCTTGCAACACAAGGAATGATGCAAAAGCTAAGAAGGAAGCAATAGCGAAACAATTGAGATGTAGTTGAACTTGGAGAGCCAAGAATCATTTCGCTCTATCATCTGCAAAGCTTTATTAACAGCAATATTCCAATCTAATTTACTAGGAATGTTATGGCTGCTTAGTATCAATGCTGGAGGAGCCTGCTTAGGAAACTTCACTATGGAAGAAGAAACCTGAAGCAAAAAAAAATGTATGGTTAATCCCTCAACTAAATCTATTTACAATGTTTGATCATGCATTGAAATTCATCTTTTTCCTACTTAATTCCATTTTTGGTCATTCAAAGAATATTAAATAAAGAAAACACTAGGACACAAGAGGTTGAAAGATTAAAAACCTAGAGCTGGTCATGCAAGAATCCTAATTCAAAGTATCCTATATATCGACCAATTTGTTAGAACAGAAACTTTGGTTCAAAATACAAAAAATACAAAAAGAGAACATACAATATTTGATCACGGAGTTCGACCAATTGTGCCTACGTCTCTGACTGCAGAGTGGCTTCAGTGCCTTTTTATTAACTGTGTTTAAATACTATAGCCCATTTTAAAAAAATTACCCCCGAGAGTGACCTGCCCACTTATATGAGTAAACTATGAGCCGTACTACCCGGTACAATTAGTAAAGGAAGGCTAAGTGAGATCACTCATAACTTTTTTTTTTGACGAAAGATCAATCATAACATGTGATTAGAAAAATATGGTAATATAGTTAGAACAATAAAAGTACTCAATGTAAACTAGAATAGAGACATTGTAAAGAGTATCTCAATTATTTCAACAAATCATCCTCCTGATAATCTATAAGACACTCACTTAAATCTCTATTTACACTCACTTTGTAAAGTGTTTCTTGAAGTTCACTCATTGCATTTTCCCATGACCAAGAAAGAGCATTATTCCAAGCAGTAATAGTGTTTTTTGGAAATAACACGATGTATGCACCTGAGGAATCATGAAGTAGAAAGAACCAAATAGAAGTTCTTGCAGAAGTGTACCTTCTCCTTTCTAATAACCAACAAAAAATAAACATCAGTGAGCACAATCTTCACTAGCACTTGCAAACGGAAGGATGACAGACAAAAGGAGACAGTCTCAGACAATGAAAAGAATAGCATAGTTAATATCTTTGTTGTTTTATATTAACATTTGCATTTTATTTCTTTTCCAACTTCCTTTACTCGGCATTAGTTTGGCTTGAAATTTCATAATTAATAATCATTCAAACTAAGCTTACTTTACAAAACAAAAGATGATCATAGAAACAGTACTATATTTAGAAGACTATAAAGTCATGCATAAGTCCCGTAGAAAGATTGCCGAAGAGATTTGCTGCATTCTAAATCGAGTTTTTATTCAAATTGATGAGGCAAAAATATACAAAATAATTGGGGGAACTAAAGGAACTAATTTAACTCACAAAAATAACTTGTTTTGACATTACAGATCAAATCATATGAGAACTTGTCGGGATGCAGAACCCTACCAAGAAGATGATCAATTACCAAAATCAATACTGACATGGTTATGTTTGAACCCTGTAGAAGAATTTTCCTTTTCATGCTGAAGCGTTTAAACGAATAAGACCCTTCCTCTTTCCCTGGTTTCTCAATGTGTTGTCTCTTCTCTAATCTCTTCTTTCTTCTTCCCATGATAGCCCTAAGACAAGCAGATCATATCACTAAACGAATAATAACAATAGTCATTATCAATCTCTTTATATATAATCTTTTATGTAATAGGAATTTTTAGGACTACTTTGCAAAGCACGACCGCTATTATAATAAAAAATAAAATAGAACCAGAGTTATATACCTGCAAAATCAAAATTCAGAAGTAGTTCATCTACTCTACTTACATTGATTTTAAATCTACTCCATTGCTTTGACATTGTTACTAACACACCTGCAAAAGCTGAAAGGGTCTCAACCTAAATATGGATGACATTGTTAATAATTGGTTGGTTAAATCAATTAATTGACACTATAATAAAGCAGAACCAATCAACCATCAATAAAGTACTCTGCAGAATGGAAAAAGGCGCTGAAAATTCTTAATGGAATGCATTAAAAAAAATATTTTATTGATTCAATATGAACATAAAACAGAAATGGACCTTTTATAATAGTGCCCTTGTTACAAAACATAAGCCTAAAGCTTAACTGATATACTAACTATGACTTAAATAGAAACATATGTCGTGAAAGTAGAATGCGATATTCTTGATGTTGCCTTCTCTATGAATTAGTCACGACATCACATTGTGTATATCATCGTTAAAATCGGGGAATAAATCGGTCAAGTCAAAAAATATGTCGGAATCGTCAATTTCTGTCCAATGCTGTTCTGCAGGACTTTTATCATGACATTGATCCTGTTCCGTCATTGAGTATTGTGTTTCATTGTTCTTCTGACCTTGAAAATCAAAATAAATTTCTGTCGAATGTTGTTCTTCAGGACTTTTATCGTGACATTGATCCTGTGCCGTCATTGAGTATTGTGTTTCATTGTCCTTCTGACCTTGAAATTCAAATTGATTCAACTTTGACTTTTTTATCCCACCTTTTAAATACTTTCTATATTTCTGCAGAAGAATATAACAGATACAGCAGTGTTAATGATAAAACACTTGATAAATTTCAGTTTCAAATTACACAAAAAAGTAATGTATGAAATTTAGACAAGAAATGAATATAAAAACCAACCTGCAAATGACTAGCAACATGCCCTAATGTCAAGCCAGGACAGTCCATGATCTTAAGAACTTTTTTAGGCACTGCATCTGAAAGAAAAGGATGCACATAAGTAAGTTGATTATCATTATTGAAGAATAGAATACAAAACAAATTCAAAAAACAAAAAGACTACTGAGGAAAGATTCATACTGTTAATCCCAAGATGATTCACAGCTGACAGAAATTTTTGGTGCAAATCAAGTGTCCAAGAGAGACGAGTTTTCTTTGCAAGAGGTTGTTTTGAAACATGAACATCATCTCTTCCTTGCTTTTTAAGCCCTTTAGCCTCGAGACGAGTTTTCTTTGCAAGAGGTTGTTTTGAAACATGAACAACATCATCTCTTCCTCGCTTTTTAAGCCCTTTAGCCTCGATGAGTTCACGTGGATCAGTTTGGCTGAAAGCCTTTCGCACAACATGTTGCCACATATTCTTGAATAGATTCTCATGTAATGGTTTAGTCCAATAACTGCAAGCCCCGTTGGAAATGGAATTCATAACAGAACATGGTTGGTTATCAAGAGACATCACTACAAAATAAAAATAACAGACAGGGTGAGTCAGTCACATTTGTTAATTAATGATGAGTTTAATTAAGCGTAAAATTTAAGGAAGAAATACTTACTAATGACCGGAATTTTCAAAAGTGAAGTCATTTGTTGAACAAAAGCATAAGTATCCTGGTGTGGAATATGAGTTTCAATGAGAATGATGTCAAAACCTTGTTGGAACAAGTGATCCATTGCCTGAGAAATAGTACAACATGTGGTAACTGGAATAATAAAACATTAAGAGTTAGAACAGAAATAGAATAATAATAATTAAGGTGTGTGAGTGACAAAGTAAGTAAGTAAGTACCTTGATAGCGTAATCGATTGCAGATGTGGTGAATAGTGCAGAGAACATCTGTGTCATGATCAACTGCAAGGACTTTCAGCCCAGCCGGGAATGATGGAACGTTAGTAGTGAAATGGTTCATATTTTACAATGAATGAATTTGTGAGATGGAAATAGAATAATGAATGAATAATGGATTGTAATGTATAATAATAATAATAATAATAATAATAATAATAATAATAATAAGAAATAGAGGAACGGGAGTGAAGAGAGTAGAAACTAGAAGAAAGAGTCTGAAAATCAATGAATAAATAACATTGTGTAAGTAATTGAAAGGATGAAGAAATTAAAGAAACAAAATTAAGAAATTAAGAAGAAACTTTACCAAATTGATGAATCGATTGTATCTTCACAGCGATGTATGTTGAATCAAATCAAAGCAATGAACGAACGAAACAAACTTCAATTAGGGTGAGTCGAGTCTCTCTAAGTTGGGTCAGTCAGTGTGGTGAATGAAATGAAATTAAAACAAGCTAAGCCTATGTATGTATTTATAATAACTGGAATTAGGGTTTATATTCCAACGGTCACAAAATCAATCACGCGCGTCATAGCGGGACAGAGAGCAGACAGCTGTGATTAGGGGTGTGCAAATTCAGGCCCAATGAGGCAAAAGCCCAACTTTTCAAATTCACCAAATTAATTATATATTTTATTTTTTTTCGGTTTAAAAAAAATCAATTCCGGAGTTTTTTCAAAAAAAAAGTTCAAGATTTTTTCACTGAATTTTTTTTCGATTTAAGATAAATACAATTTCAAAGCTTTTTTTGGAAAAAAATTTCCGATCTTTTTTTGCGAAAGTTCCTGATTTTTTTCGAGAAAAAACTTTCTGATCTTTTTCAGGAAAAAATTTCTATTTTTTTTTTCAGGAAAAAAGTTTCGATATTTTATTCGGAAAAGAAGTTCCTGATTCTTTCCGGAAAAGTTTCCATTCTTTTTTTTTTTTGGGAAACTTTTTATGATTTTTTTTTTGAAAAATTTCCCGATTTTTTTGGGGAAATAAGTTTCGATATCAGATAAATACAATTCCGGAATTTTTTCCGCAAAAAAAGTTCCATATTTTTTCCAGAAAAAAAGTTCCCGATTTTTCGAAAAAAATATACGATTTCAATCTTTTTTAGGATTAGGGTTCATGATTTTTTGAGAAAATATTAGTTTAAGTAAAAAATTAATTTAAAATTGATTTAAATGAGTAACCTAATTTTTATTAAAAGCCGGTTCTAAATTGGTTATAAATAACCAATTTTTCATTAAAATGGTTTTAGATCTAAACCAAAACCATAGATATGGTTTGGTGTGGTGTTGTGGGTTTTAAACGATACTCACCCTTACTCAAAAGTATGAATAAATTGAATTTATCAACCTCATCTAATCATATTTCTAATCTTAAGAATCAATTTACCAGTATCAACTACTCAAATCTGTTTTATTAATCAAATCAATTAAGACTTTTGGATCACTTTTGAACCATCACTTTCTTATAACTATACTAACAAAACTAATTTCAACATATGACAAATACCTCACATTTCAGCACAAACCACATTACAATTGCCAAATTTGCCAATAAATCCAAACATCCACCTTTAATTCAACTATTATGATTTTTGCTGTTTGGGAATCTTTTTATGAGCATAAAAGGAGACCGGATTAATTACTTGATTTGGTTGGCAACAATATGGAACATTTGAAAGCATAGAAATAATGTGATTTTTAATTGTATAATCCTGAACGCCTCGTCTCTACTGGAGGATATTAAATTTTTTTCTTGGTTGTGGTTTGTGGTCGAAATGCTCGGAATTCTAATTTTTCTTTGTCTGATTGGTGTATTGATCCTATGAGCATAATTACTAGCTCGTAATATCAGTTTGTTTATTGTAAGAGATTGAGTACCTCTTGTACTTCCTTATAATAAAATTTCGATTATCAAAAAAAAAAAAAACTATTATGGTTTTCTTATAAGGAATACTCAGTTTTTAAAGGTAGATTAGAGAGAATTATAAGGAAAACTCAATGTTAGGACTCAGGAACACATTTCTTTTTATAACAAAAAAAAATAAAATTTCCTCCTAATTTATAATTTTGAATAGGATTACCGTCACAATAATTTTTTATGGATATTCAAATTTCAATTAATTTTTATATTAATAAAGCACCTACTATTCTATTTTTAAAATTAATAAAATATCTCTATAGATCATTTAAATACTTTTTCACAAAAAGTACCACTATTTTTTTTTCTTTTAAGGAAAAAGTACCACTAATATTGATTTACTACATTTGGTGTCATTGTTCAATTAAAACATTCATTTGGTGTCATTGTTCAATTAATAAAACATTCATTTTAAGAAGAATTTTGAAATATTAATATGCATAATAAAATTAAATGAATATATTAAATATACTACATAATTTCTTTAATATGAATGAAATTATCAAATAAATAACTCCAAAGGCTTGGTCTAGTGGTAAAAAGACAGGTTTTGAATCCGAGAGGTCCCGGGTTCGAGCCCCGCTAGTGTCTTTGGAGGGAGGTAAATGTAATTACCTTTGTAAGTGCTCTTTGAGCCCTAAGGTCTTCCCTGCCTTGGACTGGGGCACCATCCCCTCACCCTAAATTTTTTTCTTATCAAAAAAAAAAATTATCAAATAAAAGTTATAATAAGGGATATATATGTGACATAATACAACATGTATTTTGGAATTGAATATGTGTGTGGTCACTCATCTATAAAAAAGCAACAAATTTAGTCCAAAGCTCCCTCACCATAACTATCAAATTTTGTTTAGGTAAATATGCCATGCTCTCTAACCCTTTGGGATAAGACTTGATTGTTGTTATAATCGAACGTCACATAAGCACAAGGAAACGACAATATCTAAATAATAACGTAAATGAAACATAGCAAAAGGCTATCGAAGAAGTTTATTTGCATAAATAATAATTAACACTACCAATCTTATCGGTTGATGGAGCTCATTTATAGTCTACTTTTTGTTTGAGATCGGCAAGTCCAGTTTAAGCAACTTGGTGAACTACAAAACAAGTATACTTACATTCAGTATCATTCAATTGCATATCACACAAAATAGTAGTTTGTTCAAATTTCGCTACGCTGCAATGCTATAGCACCACAAAAGCGACTTACAAGACTTTGTACTAGATAGGAATAATAGTGATGTGTTCAAAGTCGATCTGCTATGCTACAACCACTATTTGGCAACATTGTCGGAAATAAAGTAAAATAACAAACTTGCTAGCAATTGTTTGCGGTGAATGTATGCATTGACAGACAAACACACACCTAAGATGTCTTGAGTTCTAGCTCATCCCACTCTAAGTATGGATTGCTTCCTTCAACTATTCATGTCTCAGCATATATCAAAGCACCTAGTTCCTAAATTAAAAAACTTACCAATGATATGATTCATCATGCAGTGTTGCCAGCTATAGCGCTATAATGTAGCGAAATTTGAGTAAATCACTATTTTTCCACGATACACCATTTATGACATTAAAGATATTACATATCTAACCTGTTCCACCAATGCTGATCTGATGCCAACGGCAAACTCACTCTCTCCTCCTCCAAACCAACCAACAGGTCCAACATACATTACTCGATCAAACACTTCAGAACACCATGTTTCAAAGTAAGAACATTTTACCAAGTTAAACCACATTCTAAAAGAAAAACATAAATGCTTAGGTCTAAAGTCCTTTGAAGAACGTCTTATAAAAAATGAATGCACCTGTTTCTGCAATTAAAAGTTGTGCCTCTTATGTTGGAAATCCACAAACTGCGGGACTTGGGTGAAATGATGACAAAATTTCAAACTAAAAAAAGCAAGGTTGTCAAAACCGGACCGACTGGTCGAACCGGGAACTGGACCTGCATCCAGTCTGGTTGGTGCAGAAAATCATTCCGCAAGGAAACCGGGAACAAACCGCGAAAACCGGACAAAAACCGGTGACCTGGGGTAACCAGAGAACCTCGACCGTGTCGTCCTCGGTTCGTCCGCCACCCATAAATAAGGGTCAACATTCGGAGAAGGACCCGTAGTAGGTTGCTCTTCTAGGACTTCAATTGGCTGCTCCTCTACCATTTAACACCTGAAAAGCCGACGAAGGAAAAACTAACGCTTGAGTTCTAAGAGTCAACAAATCCCTATGATTGCTCGCGCAATGGGACAAGTTAAAAAACTCCAAGAATTACTAACTGCGAGCCTTATTTTACGAGCATCAATCTATTTATGAATGTTCGAATACAATTATGAATCACTGACGGCTTGCTTTGAAAAAACCACTAACGGAGGCAGTTGTAAAGGCGAAAACCGCCAACAACCACCACCCAAAAGGGTAATAAAACCATAAAAACAGTAGTTTTATACTAAAACCTACCGTTTGTGGGAGGGTTAAGGGTGTTAACCACCACTTACAAACCCTCAACCACCGTATTTAACTAAAGCAAGTAAAACCTCAAAAGGCAGCATCCATAAACAGTAAAAGCATAAAGCAACATGGCAAAATAGAAGGTAAAGCAGAAAGAATCAGTAAAAATACTTACTTGATTGGAAAAGAAAAGACGTTGGAGATGATGAAAGAAAAGAAAGAGTTGTTCTTCAGAGAAAGAAAAAAAAAAGGCTGGGAGAAGTTGGAAAGTAAAGTGATTTTCGAAAAATCCCTCCATATCTCTATATATAGACGAATCCCCAACGGACGCGTCTATGCAAGCCAAAGCGACACCATCATCATCTAGACCGTTGTTTCATTCCAAAGGCAACAGTTAACAAGGGATCCAATGGTCCAGATCAAGCCATCCGATAACCCAAAAGGCGCCAAGATCTAACGGCCCAGATTTGTCCTCGTAAACAAGAACTACGCTGTATGCACTCAAGTGCATAGAGGTAGCCTTTACACGTGGCAGTGTGAAACAGAACGGCTTGTCCTTTCAAGTCACATCACCTACTCGCAAAAATCTCGCCGAAGTCGAGAAAATCTTTCGAAAAATGCTCAACTATAATCTGCTAATTGTGATCCCCGCATTCAACACAAAGATCCGCAATAAATGCTCGTAACAAACAGTGGATCTCCAAGATCCTCGCAGATAAACCCAAAATGTGAAAATCCCCAATTCTTCGGAAGTTCCATCCTCGAAATTTTTTCGACGCGTGAACCAACGACGTGGCGCTCAAAAGCATGACCTTTCCAACTAAAGATAAAGCTCACAAAATTGCCTGCATCTGGACGTCACGAGCATCAAGTCATTACGCTCATATTCGAGCATAACGACTTGGGGGGTTCTTGTTCCGGACTGGGCTTAGAAGCCCAATAGCTGAGAAAAATCTTCCTCTGGGCCGTGGAGCCCAATTAGGAGCAGGCCACGTCGAGTCACCACTACCCAACGGTCACAACATCTATGCGTAATGTAACGGCCGACCACCGGAATGATGAGCATTAACTGCTCATCATGACTTTCTAGTCGTTTTTCGGAAGTCACTTGATGAACATTTATTGCCATCAGTGACCTTAGCCCTGCGCTAGGGACTATATATACTCCTCATTGCAAGGAGTCATGTACAATCTCTTTCTCTCTGAAAACCTTCACTCTACCTCTACTGACTTGAGCGTAGGAGTGTCTGCAGGTACACTACCCCCTTCCACTCACCGGAACTTGGGCCGGAGCAACCTTTAATAACCGGACTTGGTTGACTCTGATCATAGGTAAGATCAGCCTTTAACACGTGCTTTCGTGAAATTTCATAGGCACAAATTCGCACTATTTAGCAGTGCTCTCCATGCTATATAGCACGACATACTTACGCACGAGAATGCACGACGCGACACTTTACTCCATTTACTCCATTGTTCATTATGGCTCTATTAAATATAGATATCACCAAATTTTACAAATTTTATTTTTAGCTCTTATAAAAAAAATTTGGTAAGTTTTGATCTCTCAAATATATTATGTCACAACTTTTAATCCATACTTTTAGGTCAGTTCATGTGCACTCTCACATTTTTTTAATGAGTTTTTATAATTATATTTATAATATTATAATAATCTCTAAAAAAAATTATAATTTTTTAACAAAAGATGAAATGAATATGAGTTTTTAAGTGCAAAAATTTAAAAATTCATATTTAATTCTACCGCGGAAACTTTTTTACAATTTTGAATGATACACAGTTGACTTAAAAATAAAAATCATAATCCATTTAGGTTGACCTAGCGGTATTGACTTGAGACCTTGGAGTTTGCTCTCTCAAAGGTGTCAGGTTCGATTCTTCATGATGCCAATTTCGGTGGGTTAGTCCAAACATAGTTAAAAAAACTCTTATTTTAGACGGGGCTCCCACAAGTGGGCTGTGACTCTGTGAGATTGGTCCCCTTAAATTAGTCGGTCCTTGAGCCAGATATCGAGTTTCATTAAAAAAAGAATCGAAAGTCGTGACGAAAAATATTTAAGAGATTAAAAGTTGTCAAATTTTTTTATTTGAACCAAAAATAAAATTTAAAATATTTATGAGGACAAAAAAAAAATTCTTTAAATAATGGTGAAAACAATTCTATTCTGATTCTGATTACAATTTGAGAGGGAGTAATTGTTTACCCCGATTTTTAGTAAACAACCGCTAGTTTAATTATTACAAGAAGGATCAACTAGTAAATCCTGGGACATATGGATTGTGCAGAAGATGACGAAAACATGTTCATATTTTCTGGGTTAAATCGGATAAATTGATAAAAAAACAGTAAAAGGCTTCAAAATTTAGATTTGCAGAAAACTTGTAAATGAATTGCAAATAAAGTTTAAAGAAGAACTTTGAAAAGTAAAAGCATGCAACAAAATAAATTGCAGAAGGCTTAAAGTGCTTGAACTTTAAAGAAAAGCAAGTAATCAATACTTGAAAAGATAAATTGCATTGACAATTGTAAAAGTGTTTACAAAGAATAGTACACAGATTCGTACATGTTCCATATTGCATTCATTTCGCTCGTTGACATGGGTACTCTGAATATTTTTAGGAATTTGCATGTGAATTGTGAACCTGTTTCTCCAATGAAAAACTAATATTTATAGACAAACAGAATAACTGCCAAAAACTACAAAACGTCTAACTAGACTCCACGTGTCTTTGACAATTTGAATTCCTTTTGACACCTGGTGGGACTTTTGAACGTTATCCACTTTTGAATATTTTGCTAAGTCCAGAGTATGCTTTCTCCGTTCTGCACAATACGTTATACAAGCAAGCACACATATATATATATAATTTCGACAAATACATACCATTGTTGAACTAGACATGTTTATTCAGATAAACAAGGTTTTCTGTCGAATTCGACAGATCTCTAGGCCTCGACAAACAACTCTACACATTAAAAGTTTTTGATGTCAAATGCCTTAATCTTCTCTTGATTTATTACTAGAATCAAATCCCAAGAGAATATTAAAATGCAGTCATGCACATTAAATGAGATTTTAACATCTCAGTTTAAAGCCAATAATGCCTGTCGAAAATACAGGCTAACAAATTGCCCCCTCAAAAATGCCAATTTCGACTGCACGTCGAATACAAAAGGAAGAAATGGCAATTTTGAAGATTCTCTTCTTTTCAACTTTTGCACGTTTACCAACGACGGCGCAAACGTCACAACAAATCACAATCAATCATGACAAAACTTGTAACCGTCACCTCGATCCCCACAAACCATGATTTTCACTTTTTAACTTAGTGGTGGGAATTTTGGAGGGAGAAATGATTAAAATCCCAATTCCAACTCCATGTTTATGTTTAGAACCATCAAAATATAATTTCCAAGGTTCTGAGTCCACATGGTTTTGTGGAGTTTCTAATGCAGAATGATCTGCTATAAAATCAGCCACAATTTGGCCTTTAACTGCCTTTAAAGGTTTATAAGTTAGTGAATATTCTGTTAAGGCTAAGGCCCATTTTCCAATTCGACTATGCAGGATTGGTTTAGATAACATATGTTTGATGATATCACAATGAGAATAAACAAAAACGTCAACAGGCTTTATATAATGCTTGAGTTTCATACAAGAAAAATACAAACATAAGCATAATTTTTCAATACTACTATATCTAGTTTCAGCATCATTTAATACCCTACTTAAGTAATAGATGGCTCTTTCTTCACCATTTTCATCTTCCTGGGCAAGCATACTACCCAGTGTCGAATCTGATGCTGATATATACAACTTCATGCATTTGTTCCTTATTGGAGGCATTAACATTGGTGGCTTTGACAAATAACTCTTGATTTCGTCAAAAGCTTGTTGTTGTTCTTGCCCCCAAGTGAAAGTACTTTCTTTCTTGAGTCGAAGTAATGGTGAGAACGGTTGAGCTTTACCACTTAAATTTGAGATAAATCTTCTCAAAAAATTGATCTTCCCAAGTAATGACTGAAGTTGCTTTTTTGTAGTTGGAGATTTGGTCTCCATGATAGCCTTTGTTTTGTTTTGATTTATTTCAATGCCCTTTTTGTGCACAACAAACCCAAGGAAATCTCCTGCATTAACACAAAAAGCACACTTTAATGGATTCATTTTTAATCCATATTTCCTCATCTTTTCAAAAGATTTTTTCAAATGATCTAAATGATCATCATCTGACGAGGATTTGACAACTATGTCGTCAATATACACTTGCATGAAAGTGTCTATGTATTCATGAAAAATTAAATTCATTGCTCTTTGATAAGTAGCCCCAGCATTTTTCAGACCAAAAGGCATCACTACCCATTCATATGTGCCTAATGCTCCTGGGCATCTAAAGGCAGTTTTGGGTACATCATTCTCAGCAATGAAAATTTGGTTGTAGCCAGAATAACCATCTAACATACTTAAATATTCAAACCCAGCTGCTGAGTCAATTAACATTTCTGCCACAGGCATAGGGTATTCATCTTTTGGCGTAGCATTATTTAACTCTCTAAAGTCTATGCATACTCTAAGAGAACCATTTTTCTTAATCACAGGCACTATATTTGCTAACCATTCGACATACCTTGCAGTTCTGATAAATTTGCTCCTCAGCAGCCTTTCAATTTCTTCTTTGATCTTTGACATTATTTCTGGTGCGAATCTTCTAGGTAATTGTTTCACTGGCTTTTTATCTGGTCGAACTGGAAGTTCATGCTCCACCAACTTTCTGCTCAAACCTGGCATTTCGTTGTAATTCCAAGCAAAACAATCTTTGAATTCCAACAGAAGTGGCACCACTTTTGCCTTCAGATCTGGAGGAATGTTTGCACTAATGTACGTTGTTCTTTTAGTCAGACCATCTCCAAGGTCAATTTCCTGCAAAGGATCCTGTGCTTGCATCTTGTGACTTTGACTGATTGGATCTTTTTCAAATCCTAGGGGTTCGTCATCATAGATGCAATCCAGCTTTTGCAATTCTGGCTTGTGTTTGCCAAATTTTATGTCATTGGCTGCAACAGCCATATTTTCTGACAACGAATTGGCTTCCAAAGCCATTTTGATTCTATTTTCAGCCATGTAGGCCGTAATCTTTGCCCAAGTTTGGGACTCAGACATAGTAGTTCTCTTTGACATCCCACCCAGTTGGGTAGTTGTGGCCTTCATACTCGCCATCCTCACTGTTTCCATCTTCTTCCTTCCACAAAAAACCATGTGTGGGGTCCAGTTTGATTGAATGGTGAACATTCCTTGGCGAACGATGTGCAAAATCCCTCTCAGTGCATGGTGAGATTGTTGCCAATTTTTTGTCGAATGAGTGTTTCGTTAGATGATGGACTTCAGTTTTGAAATAGCTTTGGTCTGCTTCAACATTTTCCACTATACCATCATCTCGCCAGATAATCAGGCGCTGGTGCAGGGTAGATGGGATTGCCCCCACGCCATGAATCCACTCTCGTCCTAGGAGCAGATTATAATTTGCCTTAGAGGCCACAACCAAAAACAAGGTTGGCCTTACAGTACTTCCAACAACCACATCCAGCTGGATTGCTCCTAAAGAAAAACCAGTTTCACCCTCATAGTTTGAGAGCACTATGTTGTGAGGATGAAGATCCACCAAAGATTTGCCAATCTTTTTCAGCAGAAATTCTGGCATGAGGTTAACAGCAGCACCACCATCAATTAGTACTTTGTTGATTCCTACATTATTCACTTTAGCCTGTATGAAGAGAGGTTTCAAGTGACTTTTCATGCCTTCATCTGGTCTCTCAAATGTAGCCATTTGGTCTTCCAAAGCGCCATTGCTCATTACATAGTAACAGACTGGCCTGTGAAGAGCCATTTGCATCCCAGATTCTTCCTCCTCATCTGTTATCTCAGAACAGACATCAAATTCTCTTGGCAGAATTGACACAACATTCACTATTATGTCGAGATCAGGTTCAGAATCCAGAAAATCATCTGCTTCCATGTGTTCGTCTTCGACATTATCAGCAACTGAAGACTCAACTTTGGGTTCACCTAACCTTTCTCTCATTGGCCTTTTAGCCAATTCCATGGGCCTCTCTCCTTTACTATCATCAGTAATTTGGGATTTTTGAGCAGCCACCTTCTTCTGGCGTTGATATCTACGCCATTGAGATCTTGTCATGGGATTTTTCCCTTTGTAATTATTCCTGTAATCATACTTCCTTGATTCAGGATCTTTTTTGGGATTGAGGTTACTGGAGTTTCCTTTCTCAACGTTCCTTTGACCCAAGCCCATGTTTCTTCCATGAACCCATTGATTGACAGGTGTCCTGCTTGAGGGGACAAATGACTTTTGTGGTCCCAACCTCTGATGCACAGGCGCCTGTTGGCTATGCAGAACATTAGAGTAAGTTGGCTTTTGATTTGGCCAATTGCTTTTGCCTTGACTATGAGGCAAAAATTTGTTGAGGCCTGCAGCAACCTTTTTGTCGAACATGGCGCTACAGTGAGGACATAATGTAGCTTCGCCATCATTCTCCTTACAGCGTTGAAGGAAATCTAGTAAAGTCTCTCCAGCCTGTGGATATACCTCTTCTACTTTGTTTTCATATTCTTCCTCAGGAATGGAAACCAATTGCCCCCCTTCAGTGAGGTTCAATGCCTCTAACATCAGGCACTCGAATGGCTCTGTGTAAGCAGCATCAGCAATCTGCAATGGATCCTCGTCCACCAGCTGTTTGGATTTTGGCTTTTCGCCAAATTTGAGTCTTCCCTCCTGCAAGGCTTTCTGGACCAGATCCCTGAAAAGAACACATTGTGAGGTTTTATGACCCAAGAAATTATGGTATTTACAAAAACCTCTTTTCTTACGTTGTTCCAAAGGTGGAACTTTTAAACCCTTTGGTACAATTATTTGGCCATCAGCGACCAGTAAGTCAAAGATTTCATCACATTTAGTAATGTCGAACGTATATGTCTTAGAAACAAATCTATCATTTTTTGGTTCGACAGGATTATTCCCATTTGATGGTTTTAACATTTTACAAGTATAGGGAGGACCTGGTTTCAATTCAGCAATATTAACCTCATTGTTTTCCATGTAATCCTGACCATCGTCGAACTCATTTTCACTTTCATAAGTTTCTATATACGCCACTTTTTCTTTTTTGTGGAATTTAGAATTTCTGACTTTTTCAGCCCTGAGACGTTCGACCCGTCGAACACGATCTGCTAATTGGGCCATATCTCTTAAATGTTGAGTATCTAACTTCTTTCTAATGGAATAATCAAGGCCACCGGCAGCCATCTCAACCAATTCATGTTCAGGCACTTGAGTAAAGCACCTTGCCTTAAGGAGGCGAAACCTGTTCAGATAGTCATCAATGGCTTCTGCAGTCTTACGTTTCATACTGGCTAATTCTTTGAGGCTAATCCTAGATTGTCCCATGTAAAATTGTTCATGAAATAGCCTTTCTAATTGAGTCCAATTATGAATTGAATGAGGGGGAAGTGTGGTAAACCACGTAAAAGCATTCTTTGTAAGGGAATTAGGAAAAAATTTCATCCTTAGGTCCTCATTATTTGCTAAATTCCCTGCCTCTACCATATATCTGGCAATGTGTTCGACAGTAGATTCATTAGTATCACCAGCAAATTTTGTAAATTTGGGAATTTTACATCCCCTTGGTAGTTCTGCCTGTAATACATATTCAGACAATGCTGACACAAAATTTGGCCTATGTAATCCTATATTCAAATCATTTTGGACCAAGATATTCTCTACTAAGTTGGCCAAGTTATTCTGCCCTACTATGTTATCTTGTCGAACATGCCTAAGAACATCATCAGCGTTTTGGTTCCTATTAACCAATACCACTCCTTGTTCTGGCTGTTCTCTTTCAATGCGCAGTGGTTGGGCTTGAACTTCTGGTTGAATCTCTGGGTTTGCACGAGGCACCCTTTGGTTGTTTGGAGCATCAGGGGCACCAAAAAAGTCTGCCATCCTCCCCATTTGATTCGCTAATAATAAGTAATTATCATTGGCTGTCTGTAACACAGGATTAAAGACTGTGCCAATCTGTTGGGTCAACGCGTTCACCATATCATGGTTACTCTCATCCATTTGTTGCCTAAGTGCATTCATAGAATTATTTGTCAAATTGAGAGGATTTCCCCTATTTCCCATCGCAAAAGATGAGGGAGAACTTTCTATCGAATGCCAATTATACAGGCTTGCCATCGTTGTCGTTGGCATTCCATATTGTGGGTTTCTAGGCAACCATGGAGGTCTTGACGGTGTTCCACCAACTTGACTACCGTCTGTGTATCCATGTGTGTGTGACACGTTCGTTGGCATGGATGATACATTCATTTGTGTCATTATTGCACCATTTGGATTTGGAGGAGGAAACCCTCCTGCCATACTTGAAGTGGTGGCAGGCATTGTTGATCCACTGGCGCTCACACCAATGGTTCCGGAACTTATTACAGGGTTCGAACTCCCTCCATTAACATTATTGCTTGGGATACTTTCAGAAGTTATAGAATTTAGGGCAGGGCTTGTTGGCCCACCAGTAGGATTGGCGCTAGGATTGCCAGATACTGGTTGATTAGGTTGCCCTGTCACATTCTGGGGACTTACAACAAGATTTGTTTCTGCCCCATTATTACTATTATTATTGTTATTATTAGGAGGATTGTTTGGTGGTCTCACCATTCTGGAACGAGGACGAGTTGGTATACTTGAAAATTCTGGGAGAGATTTACCACTCCTCAAATGCATATAAAAATATACACACAATCAAAAGTACAACACCAAACAACGAATTTTGTAAGAAAATTTTCAAAAACACACTAAATAAACTACACAATCCAATTGTCCCACTGGGCGTGCCAATTTGTTTACCCCGATTTTTAGTAAACAACCGCTAGTTTAATTATTACAAGAAGGATCAACTAGTAAATCCTGGGACATATGGATTGTGCAGAAGATGACGAAAACATGTTCATATTTTCTGGGTTAAATCGGATAAATTGATAAAAAAAACAGTAAAAGGCTTCAAAGTTTAGATTTGCAGAAAACTTGTAAATGAATTGCAAATAAAGTTTAAAGAAGAACTTTGAAAAGTAAAAGCATGCAACAAAATAAATTGCAGAAGGCTTAAAGTGCTTGAACTTTAAAGAAAAGCAAGTAATCAATACTTGAAAAGATAAATTGCATTGACAATTGTAAAAGTGCTTACAAAGAATGGTACACAGATTCGTACATGTTCCATATTGCATTCATTTCGCTCGTTGACATGGGTACTCTGAATATTTTTAGGAATTTGCATGTGAATTGTGAACTTGTTTCTCCAATGAAAAACTAATATTTATAGACAAACAGAATAACTGCCAAAAACTACAAAACGTCTAACTAGACTCCACGTGTCTTTGACAATTTGAATTCCTTTTGACACCTGGTGGGACTTTTGAACGTTATCCACTTTTGAATATTTTGCTAAGTCCAGAGTATGCTTTCTCCGTTCTGCACAATACGTTATACAAGCAAGCACACATATATATATATATAATTTCGACAAATACATACCATTGTCGAACTAGACATGTTTATTCAGATAAACAAGGTTTTCTGTCGAATTCGACAGATCTCTAGGCCTCGACAAACAACTCTACACATTAAAAGTTTTTGATGTCAAATGCCTTAATCTTCTCTTGATTTATTACTAGAATCAAATCCCAAGAGAATATTAAAATGCAGTCATGCACATTAAATGAGATTTTAACATCTCAGTTTAAAGCCAATAATGCCTGTCGAAAATACAGGCTAACAGTAATGTATAAGAGAAATGATATTTTGACATCCATTTTGGACAACTTAGTTGGACAACTCTTTCTCTCATACTCACATTATATTTTTGAGGTGTGTTATTTGTACATCCAAATTTTT
The DNA here is from genome assembly GCA_030408175.1 of Trifolium repens. NCBI lineage: Eukaryota > Viridiplantae > Streptophyta > Magnoliopsida > Fabales > Fabaceae > Trifolium > Trifolium repens. The sequence continues at coordinate 28,587,456 of CP125845.1, read as the reverse complement.
GACAACTTTTGGGACAACCAAAATATTGAAGGCAATGTAGTACCAACACGAAAATCAATGCAATTAAAAAATTATTAAATTAAAATTTAAATGACTTTTATGAAGAGTTGTCTAAAAGTTGTCCAAAATTGGTTGTCAAAATATCATTTCTCTATATTTTTACTCTCACTCATTTCATCTCTCACTTTATTCGTTTTTGTGCAAATGAAGAAGAAACAAAAAGTTGTCCGTTCTAGTTGTCCAAAGAAGTTGTACAAATAACAACCTCAATGTATAATTGTATATGCCATCACATAATAGCATCGTGCACTTTTGACGACAAAATGTATCCTGCCACTAAGCATTTTCCATGTTCGTGATAATATCCTTTGCTGCATAAAGCATTTTCCTTTCTAAAATTAACCTAATAAGTGGGGTATAGAAATATTGACATAAGTTCAGTTAGTACAACTCAAATGGAAAATTTGATATATTAGAGAGCATGACTTCAAACTTATAATTTCTCACTTCTCAGTATTTAATATGTGAGTTTTTGTTGGTAGACTCTTTTGAAAAAAGAAAAAAAATCAATAAAGTGTAAAATAAAATCATACTTGAATATTGAGTTTAATTTCAGAACAGATAGAACCAAATACTGAAAAACAAAATCAGAACCAAATTAATATGGTTAAATCATATTCTCACATTCATCACACTATTGATTTACGTTTTGTTCATCTAATGCAAAGTGCTAATTTACTTCCTTAATTATGCAACTTGGCACACGATGATTCCCACCTTAGCCCAAATTAGGCAACAAAAGATGTTTTAGATAAGACTCTTCCATAATGAACCTTTGTCTATATTGATATCAACAAATATCATAAGGCCCAGATTATCGTGACAAGATCAAACAAAATAAAACAGATTTTACGTATCAAATTTTAGCCAAACACGATCGAAATGATTAAAATCAAATTGTGCACATATATAGTTTAAAAGATATTGGATTATGGATGGAGCCACTAGGACCAGGCAGCTGCAGATACAATAATTTTGATGAGTGGGCGAAAATTTGTCTACATTTATATCTTCTATTATGCCTTCAATTTGGGTTTCATGGACCCCCCAAATAAAACCATCAATGATAAGAAATTTTCTCTTTAGCCCTCCAAATTTTACACTAGAAAGGTTCCAAATTTTTCATTAGTAAAAAACTTCGAAACATGTTTTCCGAATTTTTGTGCGTACTAGGGGTGAAAAAGAAATGTGGGGTGGGTGGAAAGAGATATTGTCCAATGATAATCAAGACAGGGGGTGTGGTTATGGTGCATAAGCCAAAACTTATGCACCATGCATAAATGAGAGAAAATTGCTTAGCGCACCTCCATTTTTCTTGTGCGCCCCTCAAATTACTCACGCACCCCCAAATTTCTCGCGCGCCCTAGATGTCTTGTGCCCCAAATTACTCGTGCACCTCCCAAATTTCTCGCGCGCCCCCAACTATCTAGCGTGCCCCCCAAATCATGCTATAACCATTTTGCATTGGAAATGGTTTAGAGATTTGCACTCCAAAACCATTGAATGTGTAAGACCCAAGATTCCACTGTACAGTTTTTCTAAGGAACTCTAGTAATGGCTACGAGTTTTAGGGTTTTTGGTGAAGCGGTTTTGTGAGTATCGTCGCATTAATGAGATTTTTGCTGAAACGGAGCCTGTTTTGTGCTCGTGCGCTGGAAAGGCACAGACTTTCGGGTCGTGGTCCTCTTTTAAGTATGAGGAGATTTCTGTGAAGTCAGAATGACGAGATTTGGATTATTCTTGTTTTTGGAAAAACGAGTAGGATTTTACCCGCTGATGGAAAATCTTACTGCGTCTGTTTTAAGTGAGGTTTCGGATGGAAGTTTCATATATCTGCGTGAGTTAGGATATGTCCTGAGATTAATTTTCTAAGGTATGGAAGAAAATTACAGTCGCGGAAAAAGATTCGGCGATAAGTTTTGGAATGGAAAAGCGATAGACGTTCTTTCTGTAGGTTTTCTGTTTTTGCGAGTTTCGTTCGTCGCGATGCGCGAGAACTGAGCGTGCGTTTCGTTGTAAGAGGTTGTGGGAAATATCTTGTGAGGATAGACTTGGATTGATCCAAGGGCTAGGGATTAGTCTTGGAAGCTTTCACTATTTGATCCAATGGCCATAATCTAGCAAGACTTTGTTAAGTAGTGGACTTAGAAAATAAATCACAAAAACTTCACTCTTCTTTCTCTCTTTTGCCGTGGCTTTCCACCCTTTGTCTCCACCATCATAAATCCTTCATTACATCACCAAAGCTTTGGATATTTGTTTTGTTGGATCATAGAGATCAAAAGGAAATCATCTCCTCTAAGGTAACTAGACTTCTTTCATCTCTTAGCTAGCTAAAATCATAGAGTTTGATGGATTGTTAGATTATGTTCTTGAGAGGATTTTGTGAGAAATTGTTGATGAATGATTTCTCTTGCTTGAAAGTTGTTCATGAGTGAATATCTAGGATGTTTAAGCTTAGTTATTTTGATTTCCATGGTTGGATGAGAATCTCATGAAAATTCTTGTTAGAGTTTGATAAGAAAAACTTAAATTGATCATAGACATGAACTTTTGTATGATGATTTTGTTTATGAAGTTGTTTTTGAGCTTTTAGAGAAAATGGATGTGTGAAAAATAGTTTTGTTTTGAAAAACATGAAATTTGTTCTTGAGAGTTCAAGAGAAAACTTTTATGAATTTTAGTTTGTGTTATGAAAATGTTTTGTTCATTCAATTAAGTGATTTTGGTAACTAAAGGATTAATCCTATGCTTTTGAAATGAAAAAAAATGGGAACTAGCCTTGTTTTTGGAATTTGGCCGTGGCATATTATGTATATGTCCATGAGATTTCTAAATTTTAAGCCCTAATTGGGAAGGCATGATCATGGTTTTCTTTGGAATAATTTAGAGGTTTTGTTTGGAAAGAAAACTAGTAGCTTGTGGCTTGATTGAACAAGTGAAATTTTTTGCAAAGTCTTGTAGAAAATTGGCATTTTTGATTCAGATGAAATTGGTGTGAGTGCTTGATCAATTTGAGAAAACTAGTGATGATTGGAGTGTTTTAAACTATGTTTGTTTTGTGAAAAACAATATTTTGGTTTGATTCCAATTCTGGTCGAAAATCTTGAAGGACATTTAGGTCATTTTAAAATTGTTTTGTGACCTGGAAACTTAAACATTTGATCCGTCATTTCGAGACGATGATTTCAGCGTATGGCTCGTCTCGATCGGATAAAGAATGAGCGAGTTATGGCCATTTTATTTGAAAGGAAAAACTTGTAACTTGTGGCGCAAGTAAACTTTTATTTTTGTGAAAATTTTCAAAGAGTTTTTGGGTTGTTTTCAAATGGTTTTAGTATGTGAAAATTGATTGCCTTGGAGTTAGGAATCAAAGTGTTTCTTAGTTTGTTTTGAAACGAAAATATTTCCGCGTAGCGAGAAATAGTGCAATTAACTTCATGAATTTTTAATCACTATGGGGAGGACTCGAAATCACTATCCGAGAGTGCTAGAAAGTACCTTAGACCCCTCTAGAGCTTTGAGAACAAGTTTCGTTTCGATAGGATACGTTGGGAGTATTTTATTGATTGTACGTTGCTTATATTTTAGGAAGCGCGAGTTGTAGAATTATGCGAGAAAAGTTAACGGAAGCTTACTGAGGTAAGGGCTCCACTTTATTTCCGTCTTTTCAACTGGTTATGACATGCTTGGATTTCTGCTGTAATGTTTTGCTTTGTGCTTGACATGTATGTGTGATGTATTCTCGGGATGAGAAATTGTTTACAATACGTGCGTTGATTACATATGATTGAGAATATATGTATGTTGTTGTGATTGAATTACATATGATTTTGAGAACGTATGTATGTGTTGTGCGATTGTCTTACATATGATTTTGCGAAATATATGTGCTGACATGTGGTGTGATTACATATGCTTGTATGATATGTAAAGTTTTGCATGAGCATATATGGTTGTGTATGTCGGTTAGAGACTACACGGGGTTTGTCGGTTGGAGACTGCCCTATATATGTTAAATAGAAATATATGCCATGCATTTCATAGTCGTGTATGTCGGTTGGAGACTGCACGGGGTGTGTCGGTTGGAGACCACCTAATCCTGCGGGATTTTATTGAGTTGGTGTTTGTCGGTTGGAGACTTCACCTGCCCTGCGCGGTATAGTAGGGGTTGGACCTACGACTCTCTGCGGAGAGGTTAATTCCGGAATTCATGCATGTGGCAGCCAGTGATTGGTGTCACGCTCATTGTAGAGGTTGCATTATAGGCTATGTGTGCATTGCTTATATGAACCCGTTGGTGGGAATTGCTTTGTTGGTTAAGAGTTTTCTCTTGTGTTTGTGGAATTATTGTTATGTGTACAATCTTTCGCACCGGTTATATATATATACATACTATATATTTTGTGGTGACCCTTTCTTTCATTTGCGGGCTCATCCCACCCCAGATGACGATGTAGGTCGAGAGGATGGTGTTGGCAGTTCTAGGCCATAGTGGGCTCGTGTTGAAGCTTAGTATAGTTAGCCTATGCGCCGGTGTGTTTTGTGCACCGTGCTTTTTGGTTAGCATAGGGTTTCTAACTTGTTTTGAATACTTAGACTTGGATTGTAATTATTCAGGAATACACTTTGCTTGTCGAAGCACCTTATGATAATGAGTTCTTTTGTATATTTGAATGCCGGCTCATTAAAAAAATATTTTTATGCGTAACTCTGATGTGTACAAAAAAAAAATATATAATGCCTTTTCTGGCCTTTGAAAAACGGGTTGTTACAGAATGCATAAAATGGTTTTGACTAGAAATCTGGGACGAGAGAAAAAAATGTTAAGTGCATAATTATAGCGTTGTACTCCAAAACCATTTTATGCACCTAATGGTTTTGGAGTACAACCCTCGAGAACCATTTCAACAGCAAAATGGTTTTGGCTAGAAATATGAGGAAGGAGAAAAAAAATCTGTGGGGCACAAGACATTGGGGGGGCGCGAGAAATTTGGGGGGGTGTGAGTAATTTGTTATTAGTTGAGTTAGACTCGAACCAATTCTTTTAAAAAAAAACTATAAGCTTTCAAACTGACATGAGAGTATTTAGTAGATGTAGGTAATTTGATACATGAACATTTGACAGATGTGATATTGATAACCTAATTTTACAAAATTGATTTGATTAATTTTTAAAAAAAAAAATGGGAACAGAGTTTTATTTTCATAAAACATTAGAGTGCAAGATTCTAATACCTTATGTACATTGAAAAAATATATGGAATCAGAGAAAGATCACTCGAGAGATGAGGAAAACAGCCACGACGTGAACTATAAACAGAAAATCAAGGGATTTTCAAGAGCAAAATTTATAAGATGAGCAAGCAATTCGACTCGCGAAATATAACGGTTTAGTGGCCACTTGGAAGCTCTCAATTGTTTTTTTTTTTTGGTCAAGCAGCTCTCAATTGTTTAATTAATGAAAAAATTGTCATTTGAATCAAGATATGTATAATTTTTTTTTGTTATCTTTTTAACAAAGGTAAAATTATTGAATGTAGTCTTAAAACCTAAATCAATTGAAGCAAATATTGACAATATTAGGTAGAATATTTTCATCCAAATTTAAAACGTCACAATTGCAGGTGTTAATTTTTAGAGATGATTGTCACTTTTATGTACTAGCAAAACATAAAAAAGGATCTTGTGTAATGCAAAGCTAAGTCACATTTCCTTGGACGTTTAGTCCTCTTTGTAACAAAAAAAATATGTTCACATTTATTAGTTTTTTATAGGATTGACAATAAATTAATCCAACTCAAACAAAGTTTAAAACTCAATCAACAATTGATTCGATAGACTTAGTTCATGAACCAAATCAATTAAATTTGGGCTGAAAATTAAGTTTGTTAGTTAACTGAAGTAAATTCAAATTCTCTATAATTTGACTCGTTTATATATAACACTTCAAAAATATTTTTGACTTTACAAATTTATATAATTGATTGTATATATTTAGATTATTGATTATCTTTCTCTAAAAAAAAAAGAACAAACATTTTGGTGAGAGACTTAAATAGGTCTCTCACCGTGAGAGACCAAATTCTTTTTTTTTCTTTTTTTGCATGTTGCTTTTGGACCTTAGATTAAAAAGTGGTACATGATATTATGATGCACTATCAGCATTGTATTATTTTTCATTTCTTTTATTTTTTATTTTTATTCCTACAAAATAAAAACCTTTTAAGTTTAGTCTTTACTTAATTTTAATAGTATTTTTAGTCGTACAAATTTTTTCTTAATACGTTGTTTAAACCCTGTTAAAATAAAATTTATTTAATTAATCTTAAACTCTTAAATTTTTTTAATGATTTTTTACACACGTGTTTATCGCTTTATAAAATACTTATTAACCAAAACTTATAACTTTTTAATGTGAGATCGTTGTACCCCGTTTTTTGACCTAAATTTTTGCAATTTTTCATTCTTCAGTCATATTTTCGATTCGAAATAATCGTTATTTTTTTCAAGAAATTTTGACAGAGAAGTATTTTTTGCATTTTTTCATTCGTCAGTCGTCTAAAAATCTCATAGTCGTCTGATAGTGATTCAGTCGTCTAAGAATCTCATAGACGTCTATAAGCTAGCTTTTTTTTTGGACCTTAGATTAAAGAGTGGTACATGATATTATGATGCACTATCAGCATTGTATTATTTTTCTTTTCTTTCATTTTTTTATCCCTACAAAATAGAGACATTTTAAGTTTAGTCCTTACTTAATTTTATCCCTACTTAAATATCAATTATAAACGTCTATGAGATTCTTAGACGACTGAATCAATATTCTCGAACTTGCATATCTCGCATATTAGTATCTCCCACATTAATATCTCTCACTTAAATATCGGTTATAAACGTCAATGAGATTTTTACACAACTTGATCACTCTTATCCCACTTAAATATCAATTATAAACGTCTATGAGATTCTTAGACGACTGAATCACTATTCTCAAACTTACGTATCTCGCACATTAATATCTTCCACTTAATTATCGATTATAAACGTCTATGAGATTCTTAGACGACTGAATCATTATTTCGCACTTAAATATCTCGCATATTAATATCTCCCACTTAAATATCGGTTATAAACATCTATGAGATTCTTATACGACTTGATAACTCTTATTTCACTTATGTATCAATTTTAAACGTCTATGAGATTTTTAGACGACTGAATCAATACTTTTGAACTTAAATATCTCGCACATTATTATATATATCCCACTTAGAAAATTAATTTCATCCCAAAATTATTTAATTGGGACGGAATTTGCCATAGATTTCTGACACACATGATATTAATTAATAAACAAAAATATTTTATAATATTTAGTTATTATTGTATAATTTGTTTCCTTTTTTTATTTTTTCACAAAATCCAAAAATATGTCAATTTGATTCTTATCATTTAAAAAAGTCCCAAAATAATATGTTAAGTATTTAATTTTGAGAAATGATAAATTGACAACCAATTTAGTTGTCCGACAACCCCCAAGCATGGGCCCGCCACCTTTATGCTACCTCGGAATCCGTGCATAGAAAGGAAAAAAAGGTTGTCCAGCCCGGGACAACTAAAAGCTGTTGTTCAAATAACACAGCTCTTTAATTTTTTCCTTTTATCATTATTGCTATATTATCATAGGGAATATATCATATGAGAATGGTAGTTATATATGAGAATATGAAAATGAATAGGAGCCATTAGATTAAAAAGAACGGATGAGATTAAAATATACTTCTGTGTGTCTTTCTCATTCCACAATTTTCTCTCTCTCCATCCATCAGAATTCCTGCGCATATTCAATGTCTTCTTCCCTGTGGACTGCGGCTATCTCTGTCCCCCTCGACAACCTTCTCTCCCGGCGACCGTCTCTCTTCCCCGACGGTCATCTCTCCCCTCCGGCGGCCCTTCCATCTCAAGTCCTTGGATTAAATCCAGTTTCATAGTTTGGAGATTAAAAAATAACCACAGGTTTCAATTTGAATAAGTGAAGAGCTTCCCTTCTTCTCGCGTCTCTCAGATCTCTCGCCCTTCCCTTCTTCTTTTTCTTCTTTCTACTTATTCCTTTCCCTTTTTTGGTTTCAATTTCAATCTTTTTGGAATTTAGGGACTTGTTTTTGAGATTTAGGGATTCTGTTTAAAATTGATGCGGAAGATGTAAAATTGTTACGAACGATTCCTGTGAAATATCTTCTAATATTATAATTTCAATCTCTTTGGGATTTAGAGACCTGTTTATGGGGTTTAGGAAATTCTGTCTCAAACCTCTGATAGAAGACCCAAACTACACCTCTTAATTTTTTGTCTGTGATTCTTGAAAAGGAATATGTTATATATAAAATTGCAGGAACTGCTTTTGTATCATGAATAAATGAAACAAGCCACAAACATGAACAAGTGTTGTTTTTGTAATGTTCTATTTCCTTTTAGCCCAGCAACACAAACACAACAATGAGCATGAACATGATCTTTTCCAAAGGGAGGCATTGAATTTGTTAATTTTTTAATAGCATCGTCAATGGTAAATCGGCGATAGGTGTTGGAAGAAGAAGAGATAAAATGAGTAAAAAAAAAAAAAAGAAGAAAATGATAGGCTGTGATCCAAAATTCAACCTTTTTTAACCAATTTTTTTTTAAGCCTTTCTAAACCCGAATCCGAACTTAAAATTCCCAAAATCTTACCCAAACGGCCGGATCGGAGCGGTGGGTGTGTGTTAAAGTTTCTTAGTTTTTGTGTTTACGGGTTGATTGATTCGGATTTGATTGTTTATGGTTTGTGTTTGTGGAGATTTTCTGTTGTATGGGTTTAATGGTGTTATGTAGTTACAGTGATATTGTTTTGCGATGGATTTGTGATTCTGGGATTGATTTCTGTTTGGATTCTGTGTTGATAAGGAGTTCCTGTTGGTACTGTGATGTTGTTCTTGATTGTTCGATGATGGGTTTTGTTATGATATTGTTGAATGTTTCTGAGATGTTGAGAAAACAAGTTAGGGTTTGAGGATTGTGGTTGCAGCGGCTCTGATATCAAAAATCCTCCCCTTTTGCTGGCTGAATTCATCTTTTCATGGTTGAAAAATTGAAACACAAATTTGGGAAAGAGCCAAAGAAAACAAAAAAAAAAACAACAAAAAACCTGTGTTCCTGGACTGATGAACGTGAACCTGCTGTTGCTTGAACGTGATCCCCATTTTTTGATTTTTTTTTTAAATTAATAATAAATAAAATAATAACAATAAATAATAATAAAAACTGAAATAATAATAATAAGGAAAATGCTAAATAGTGCCCCCGGGGCACCAGTTAAGCATATAAATATAGAAATTCTATCTCGGGATTTGTGCATTCAATGCATCGAGAATGTAAAAAGTTCTTTTATCAATATTAATTTTATCTTTTATTTCTATTTTTGGTATGCTTAACAAGTGCACCGGGGGCACTGTTTAGCATGACCCTAATAATAATAATAATAATAAAATGACAAAACAAACTACACAAAAATGAGGTATTTTAAAATATCTCTCTGCCGAAATTTTTGTAGAAACCTTAACAAATGAGGTATTTTAAAATACCTCTCTGTCGAAATTTCTTGAAAAAAATAACGATTATTTTGAATCGAAAATATGACTGACGAATGAAAAAATGCAAAAATTTAGGTCAAAAAATGGGGTACAACAATCTCACATTAAAAAATTATAAGTTTTGGTTAATGAGCATTTTATAAAGCGATAAACACGTGTGTAAAAAATCAATAAAAAATTTAAGAGTTTAAGATTAATTAAATAAATTTTATTTTAACAGGGTTTAAACAACTTATTAAGAAAAAATTTGTACGACTAAAAATACTATTAAAATTAAGTAAAGACTAAACTTAAAAGGTTTCTATTTTGTAGGAATAAAAATAAAAAATAAAAGAAATGAAAAATAATACAATGCTAATAGTGCATCATAATATCATGTACCACTTTTTAATCTAAGATCCAAAAGCAACATAGAAAAAAAAAAAAAAAGAATTTAAGTCTCTCACCCAGGGCCGGCCCAAGGGTAAAGCAGCCCAATCTAGGGCTTTAGGCCTCCCAAAAAAAATAATTTTTTTAAAGCCCATTAGGCCTCAAAATAATTTTACGTTTGATATATATAGGCCTCGTCTCCGAAATTAAAAGATTTGCGAGGTGGCTCAGTTGGCGCGAATGCATGTTATTTAAGTTGAGGTCGCGAGTTCAAGACTCTCAACCAGCATATTTGGTTGGTATTTTTTTCTTTTTGTCCTTTTTATATGTTGTGGAGGCCTATAAATAGATAATTTGTTATTTTTTCTTCTTTTTGTCCTATTTAACTATTGTGGAGGTCCATGATTATTTTTATTGTGAAAAAAATGCTTTTCAAATGTTGTGGAGGTCTATTGAATTTTATTTATTTTAACTTTAATAAAAAAAAGATCATCTATATTACAATTTTTTTATAAAGAAGTTTTAAAACAACTATTACCAATTTTGGTCAATTTTTCTTTTAGCTTTCTTTTATGAGTATTATAAAGTTGTTTTCTACAACATGAATATTGAATATAAAATTTAGTTAAATTTGAATAATATAAATATTTTTAAATTGAACTAAACAAATTACTTATAGTTAAACTTAAGCAATAAAACATATATAAAATAACATGCAATCATGTTTATCTATTTGTTAGTTCATATTATAGTAATATTTTTATCAACTAAAATTTATATATAAAAAATAATATAATTTATTTGAGTACATAAAATAAATAGCATACTTTTTGCGAAAAAATACATTAATTTATTTTCTGAATTAAATTTTTATTTTATATTTTTAAAAGTAAAAGGCCTCATATTAATGTTTGTTTTAGGCCACATAATTTATTGGGCCGGCCCTGCTCTCACCCTAGACAGGGCCTTAAAAATTGGTACAAATTTCAATTTAATTAATGGATCTAAGCTTTTTTTTTTTACTTTTGAGTTATGTGGTTTGAGCTAACGAACCAAACCGATTTGTTCGTAAACTCAAACGGAGTTGAGTTCAAGCTAAAAAAAAATTATGTCAAATAGTCGATTTTAAATTTCAAGTTGAAAATGAATTGAATCTAAAGAATCTAATCGACCTGTTTGTGAACTTTAAACAAGCTAAACTAAAACTAGAAAAAAAAATTAGTGTCAAACTTGAGTTAAATTTCAAATTAAACCGATTTTTATCAAGTCAAATTGAACTCAAATGATTCACGTTGACTCATTTTGAACCCAAGTTTCCTCAACTATCATTTTCAATGCCTTGTTCAAGTGTCAAAATTCTTTCTTTCACTTTTGAATAAAACTGTTACCAATAACACTAACCAGTTAATTAACCACACAAAAATGAACATCTATGCCTGTGAATACTCTGTACAAAAAGATATAGAACAGGTGACAGTTTTCAAAAAAGATAAGAAAAGAAGTAAAGAAGCAACAACCAAATATTCTGGTTCCATTTCCACATAACACAAGCAATGTTTTCAGCACAAGTTTAATTGTAAGGACACATCCTCCCATTTGAGACAACTAGACAATTACAACAGTTCCATTGACCCCACAACACTTTCCTATACTCTTCCTTATAGGGAGGGGGGACATATTAAACTAAACGTGTCCAATTCACATCCCCATTCCTTCCTTATTCTCTTTAGCAGGCAAGATCTTGCAGCCCAATATTCCATCTGTTTCACATATCATTTACTAACAAAATTATTTTTCATTATTATTTGATTCTTTTCAACCATTTTTGTTGTTGTTAACAATTTGCAAGCTATATAATAAATAAAAAGTTAGAGATTAATCTCTTAAGATATAAAAATTTGTTAATTTACTGATATTTTTCAGCGTATTTTTCAACGAATTGTGGCGCACAATGATAATAATATAGCATACTGATACAAATAACCATTTAAGAGATTGATGTTTCTCAATATACGCTCGTTTGTATACGTATTGATCAAAGATCCAATTATTGACTATATACTTAAAAAACTCGATTATCTAAAAAATAAGCACACTATGTCAACTGTTAATTGGAATTCAAAATCCCTACAATCAAGAGATTTTGCTTTTAGACGGTCAAAACATTAATGATTGTTCGATCAAGAATTAATATGCCAAAAAATGAAAATTTCATTTTTATTTTATAATTTAAAAGATTGAATTTAAATCCAAATCATTTGATTTCGATCAAACAACTACCAATATTCAAATCATATGAATGTAGGAAATTTTAAACTGCAGGAGAGCGGAATCTTATGTATGTTCTTTTGTATACACAAATTAGTGAATAAATTTCTTACTACTTAAAATACCCCATTTTATACAAAGTGTGTCACACAAGTTGGTCTTCCAAATCCCATCATATAAAAAATAACTCTCATCATACAAAAGGGCATAATCTTTAAATTTCATCTTTTGGTTAAAGAAAAAGGAAAACTAAAGTAATAGTATATATTTGGTAAAAAAATAAAGTACTAATTGGACCTTTGGCCCTCTTGTAACAAAAGAAAGTACTAATAATATACTTTGGTAACTTTAACCCAGTTTTCATACTAAGAAACAAAATAAATTAACCCAATAGATAAGATAATTAAGAACAGGGCAATGCAACAAAAACCGTTACAAACAACGGGTAAGTAATTGCACTTTAAACATCAAAAGAGGTAAACAAATAAAAGTTTTTTCTTGAAAAAAAAAGTCATGAAAATTTTCTACATGACAACCCAAAGAGTCATTCGGTGCCGGTCATTTTAAGCCGTCGGATTGGAGAATCAAGCATGCAGGGTGAAGACATAGGAGATGATGAAGGTGACGGTGATGATGAAATGGACGATGGTGATGAAGATGATGAATTGGATGGTGATGATGATGAGAGATCAGATGTTTCTTCTAGCTTTCTTTTGTTGTTGATCCCTACTACACCACCTCCACTGTTACCGTTATCGTTAACGTTAAGTTCTCTGTTTTCTTGGCTTCCCGCTCTAACGTCCCTAGTTGTCATGTAACCCTTCAAACGTTTCACGTCTGATAATTTCACTGGCTTCACTATAAAATCCTCCGCTCCTTCCTCCAAACATCTACATATTTCAAAATTTGCAAATCACTCCACTTTTCTTTTCTACTTCACAAAATTTCATGTTGTAACCAAACAATAAAAAGATTTAACATAAACTCCTAAAGTTCATTTTTTTATATTAAAAACAAGTTTTCGTATCTTAGTCCAGTTCATATGGATAATGCAACATACAGACATCAGAGTTTGGACTTGAGATAAACTTAGTTCAATTCTTACGGATAATGCAATATGTAAAGATCAAAGTTTGAATTCAGAATTCTCCACTTATTCACCTTCTGAATACTGATCACTACGCTACTTTAACAAAAATTAAAAAATAAGCTTCTTTTTAACAAATTAACAATAATTAATTTTTTTCAAAAATATTACTAACAATAATTAAAAATAAAAAATTATTATAAATTTTGTAAGAAATTAAAATAATAATAATAATAATAATTGTACCTGTCTATGCGTGGCAAAATGTTTTCAGAAGACATAATCACTACAGGAATTTCTTTAAAAGTGGATGATTCCTGCTTGAAATTGAAATTTTCAATCAAATTTCACAAACATTATTATAAACAAAAGCGTGGGAAAATGAATTATGATAAAGAATTTGAACCTTGATTTTCTTTAGCAACTCATAACCAGTCATTCCTGGCATGCAATAATCTGTAATGACTAGATCCACCTTCAAACCCGGCTAAGGAAACAAAATAAAAATAAAATAAATATCAGATAAAAATTAATTAAACTCTCATTAAATATTAAAAAAAATACCGCTAAAATGAAAATTTTCAATTGACACATACCACAAAATCATCTGATTCAGAATCAGAAGTCTTTCTCTGTTCATCCAACCCCAGAAATTGTAGTGCTCTCATTCCACTATCCACAGCAGTAACTAAAATTTTCCCACAAATATAAAATAAATAAATAGCACTAAATATAAAATTCTACTTTTTTCATAACCCTTTAAAAATGAGAATAAGAAAACCCACTTTTCTTTAAAAACAATATTTTATTTTACAAAAAGTTTGAAAACTAACCTTTACAAGCTGAAATTTTGAGCAACCGTTCAATAACTTTCCGATCAACAAGACTATCATCAACAGCCAAAACATGAACTTCATGAGAATCAACACCAATAGAAACGACACCGTTTGTCTCCATCAGAAGAAGAAAAAAAAATGAAAAGAAAATGAAAGAGTGAAAAAAAAGAGAAAGGGGATTCTTTAACGTAGGTGATCAAACCTTAAATATAGTGTGACAATGTGACATGTTTGTAGTAGTATCTGTCACCGCTTTTTTCTCTCTATTTAAAGTCATTTTTTTATATATTTTATTTTTCGTATAAAATGATTAAAATCAAATCTTTCTCTCTCTAAGAAATCTGAAAATCTTTTTTATTTAAAAATTATTATAGTTGGAAGATGTTGATGGTGTTTGAGAATGAAGATGGAGATGAGATATTCTGAAATCCACTTTGGGATGTGATCTCAAAGACTTTCTTTTCTGATCCCTACGCTACATTTTTCATTTCTAATTTCTAATCCCTCTGTCCCAAAATAAATGATCTGTTTGACCACTGACACGTTTGCCAATACATAACTTTAATCGTTAATATCTCTAATTATCTATTATGAAAAATTACTCCCTCCGGCCTTATTTATAAGCAAAAATTGTTTTTTAGGTTCATTGGAAAAGTAATGTATCTAGTCTATATTTAAGCTAGATACATTAGTTATTGAATGAACCTAAAAAACAACTTTTGCTTATAAATAAAGCCGGAGGGAGTATAAAAATGGTATATTTTGAAAGTACTCGTCGAGACAAATTAAACAACATCTCATATACTAATATTTGCATGTATATATTAGTAGAAAAATAAGATCAAAGCAGATCAAATGAATAGTACACTAAATCAAAAAAGATCATTTAAAATGAGACGGAGGGAGTAAAGTAAAGTTATTTAATGAAATTAACCTAACTTGATATTTTCATTATTTGTGTTATTTTGGTCAATTTTTGGGAATTTGTGTAAATCAATATTACGTGGCAGAGTGATTGGTGGAGAAATAAGGCAACGTTGACCGGTGGTCAATTTGCTGAACCAATCCGCGCCGTCAATTTCATGAACCGGTTCATTAAACAGGTGGCATGTAGTAGAACTGATTTTCATCAATTAATAATAGGGCCGAGCACGGATCCGAAATTCGATAATACATTGAAGCATTCAGTCAGGTTAGTATCTTCGTATGATATAGGGACCAAACCAGACAACACATTGAACATGATCATATTAATGTTAATAGGGACGAAAAATAGAACCCTAAATTTATACCCAATAATGGGATTCGATTTTCTCCGTCTTGTCCACTCCCACATGAACTTGAGTTGCATTTTTCATTATAAAAGTCAAAAGTTTAAAATTATTTTGTTTCAACAATATTATTCATAAACAAAGAAAAAATAGAGAAAATAACTTGTTTAATATTCAACTTAAAAATAAAAGCAATATATTCACATTTTCCATCCCACCTCTATCTTTTTTTTTTTCGACAAATCTTCCCACAACATAGGTGGCTTTCGTCCGAGTAGATTATTTAATTAAAGTGATTGTGTATGATGCGGCTTAAACTAGAAGTTTATGATGAACATGCCTTCATTTCAACTCCCACTCTGTCTTTAAAAATCAAGAAAAAATTCAAACGCTAACCGAACTCAATCAATTTGAGTTTCTCCAGTTAATGTCAGAATGAGTTTGATTGAATATCCGCAGGTACGAATTTTATGTGTACTTTTTATCTCTTTCTCTTTTACTTATTTTGTTTTTTTATTGTTGATTTTGTTTTTGTGATAAATATAAGTTTTTGTTTGTTACAAATATTTTTTTAGAAAATAATCACTTTTAAATATATTAAATCCGTTAGTTACAAATTTTTAAAAAAATCTGACTCTAAAAATAATTGTAAAATAACTAAAAATGAGAAGCTACTAAGGAAAACTAATTCTCAAATAATAAATTTTTTTAAGGAAAAAGAAAATAAGTGTTAAAAGGTGGCGATTATTTTGTAACTAAATGAATTACTTTTACATGTTGAATCCAAATAAACTAAAAATTATTTTATTAAAAAAATTTCTTTTTATTACAATAAATAAACACAAAGTAAATTTTAATTTTTTAAAAAAACTCTAAAAACTTCTGCAATCTTTAAATTATTGAGTATCAAAATCACAAAATTTTTAAGTCTAAAACAAACGGATCAATAAAAGATATTATGATGATTGAAAGTTCGATTAAAGAAAGTGAGGGGATCTGGATCCACTGTTGTAACTACTTTACACACTTACACACAAAAAGGATCATGGCCACAAATTGTTGATCGAACGGCTGTTGCACAATATGCCAATTTTTTTTTTAATTTAACCATTCATTTTAATCGGACGTTCAGAAACAATTATTGCGTGACGCAGTAACTGTGTTAGATCCAAACCCAAAGTGAGGTGTTCATGGTTTTATAATAAGGTCCGGGGCACTAGTTAATGATACTAAAAGAAGCAATTTTGCATTGAAATCATCAAATTTTTGACTTTCAAATAGTTAAATACATATTTTCCAATAATATTTTTCTACTTTTGTTATCTTAACTGAGGCACTAGTTAACATTTGTCTTATAATAAAAGATAAAAAAATGAATAATGACTGTTTTTGTGCTGGCATTACTTTTTTTTTATCTTAATATTGAACTTATGTTTATTTAAGTAACAAAAAAAAGTACTACTATTTTGATTTCTTATTTCTTATACGATGAATAATCGATGGAATTTTGTCAAGACTCTGAAAAATGCCAGATCAGAATCAAATAAAAAAGATTGTCCGTGTCTATAATTCTTTTTTAATGTACAGACTAGTAGTATACAATAATTAATAATTACCATTCAATAATACTAATAATTAATTAATAGATTGCGTCTCTAATCTCCCATAATCTCTAATTGCGTGGAAATATTAGAACTTGTACGGTCGGAGAACACGGAATGAATTCAGTTTTCATAAAATCGAGAACAATATAAAATATGGTTTTCACATATGCTAATAAGGTGAAATAGTTTCATGAGTTTACCTCATTTGGTAGGATATTATATTAAATGAGCAATACTATTTAGTAAGAAATATTGATGCAAGAAAGAGAAGAATCCATAAAATTAGGAAATTTGACCAATTAAAACTTGGCTAACCATACATGAGAGAGAGAGAGTAATTATAATTTGATCAATTAAATGTTGACATTTAAAATTCTTCTCTTTCTTGCATCAAAAAATTCTTGCTAAATAGCATTTTTCACATTAAATATATAGTAAATCAGCGTTCGAAACCCGGTTATCTCACTTATTCATTTTAAGGATGGAATTTCTAGCCATTAGGCTACTTGACAAAAAGAAAAACAAATTTTTTTTATGCGCGTTAACCCTTTATTTATGAGAAAATCAGCTATAATAATTCGAAGTTCAATTACTAGAGTTGATATGCTTTTTGATTGGCAATTCGAAAAACCCCTTTTTTTCTCTCTCCAACCCTTTTCTCTCTGACCTCTCTCTAGGATATTTACAGATCTTCCTCCTTCAAATCCAAACTCCTAAGTTCCGATGTAGCCTTTCTTGATGGTGGTGCAATGAGCGGCACTTGCCCTCTGCACCTCCGCCGTCCAAATCGCCGTCGGGTTTTGGTGGTGGAAGCTGCTTTCGGTTCTTCATCAGTTCTTCCTGTCGCAGCGATTTGTTTCAACCAGCGCCGCTGCTCGCTCGCGGTGGTGGTAGCTGGTTTGTGGTGTGTCGTTCTACTTGAAGCAGGCGGTGGCTTGGCCTCCCTGGCGTCATCATCTTCACCTCAGTCGCCGGCGCCGCTGCGATTGATGTTACCTATCATCTCCTCTTGGTGATTGGTTCGATATTTTTACCCTCTGAGGGTTTGTTTCTGTCGCAACTCCCGTCTCTGCTGCAGGCGTTGTTGTTCTGAAAGCACTATTGATCTGTTTGCAGTTGTGGTTCTCAACAGATTGGTTGTTGGTTTGTGTCTGTTTCCTTTGCTTGGTTCAAATTTGGCTAGAAATGGCCTGTTACTTACTTGGTTTCTTTTCCAGTTAGTTGTCGGTTGTTGGTTACTGTGTTGGCGGTCAGTTTCTCTCACCGTTCCTCAAGAGATGTGTTCGGATTTTTCAAGTTTGTCTCTAGTTCTTTTGAATGCATGCAATGTTTTACATATCATCTTTTTTTGCAATCTGATTTTGGACCCCGCGTTGGGTTTGTTGGGTCGTGCTTTTGATGTGTATTTGTTTGCTGCGCATTTGGCTCCTCGGATTTATCCGGTTGTGTTTATTTTACCACTTATGTGTAAGTTTATTATGGTTGTATTACCCTTTTAGGGTTGAATTACACTTTTGTGTGGTTGCTGGGTCAGGTTTATGTCCCCTTAGCATGTTTGTTCTCCTTTTTTATTTTAATATATTATCCTTTGCGTAAAATAAATAAATAAAATGTGACAACACTCTCTCTCTAAAAAACCTAGTTCTCCCCCTTCTCTCTAAACTTACTCAGCCGCCACCTTTCCCCTTCATCCAAAATCAGTTTTTCAAGATGTAAAATCACAAGTGGTGGTACGATGAGCGGCGTTTAGCCCCCTGCACTACCTTTCTGCCAGCTTTCCAGCGACACTGCTCTCATAGAGTGGAGTTTCGTGGCGGATTTGGGGAGTTTCCTGCTGGGGTGGTTCTGTGGCGGACCTGGATTGTATTGGGTTGTCTTGGAACTCTGGCGGTGACTGTAGTTTTTGTGCAGTACTGTTCCAGTGACATTTTATCCATCCACAATTTTTTGGTGTTTCAGTGTTAGGGGTTTTTATGCAGCTGACAATCGTGGGTTGTGGTTGTGGTTATGCTGGTGATTTGGTAGTTTTGTCGCGACAGATCAGTTTTGGTGTGCGCCAGTGGCTTTGGCGGTGGCGCAATGCTATAGGTTGTTGTTTCAGTTCTGATATTGTGCCGGTGGTTTCAGCGCTACGGTGGTTTTTGGTTTTGGCAGTGGTGTTGGTGGAATGGATGCTGCTCCGCCAACAGTTTTGGTTGTGGCTTGCGGTTCCGACGACAGTTTTGGTTGCGGTGGTTTCTAATCTTTGGTACTTTGGTTGCTGCCGCGTGTGGTTGATCTCTATTGCGTCGGTCGCAACTGGTTTTCCTCGGGCCGTGTCAGTCTTTGTCTCACGGATCTGTTTATTAGATTCTAATGGGTCGATCATTTTTGCTTCGAGATTGGGAGTTAGTATATAGTGGCAACTTTATGAGACAGGTTGGTGTATTTCTGGGGCTTGGAAGTGTTTGTTTTGGTGTTTATTTTCGGTGTTCGCCTATATACGACACATTTGTTATGTAGTTACTTTTTTACCGGTCTCTATTCGTCTTGTGCAGAGACCTGATTAATAATATATTTACCGTTCAAAAAAAATCAACTAATTAATATAAACTGCGTATGGGAATCAATGATTTTATACGCTAAGCCCATTTTTAAACGGTAAGGTATCATGCTAATTAAGACTTTGTAAAAGAGTAGTTTAAGTGATCCATGCATGGTGCATAAGTCATGAATCATATCATAATAAATATGAATATTACAAAATTCATTGTTGGATTGAAAGTTTATATCATATAGAATATCTATAAATTTTTAAAAAAGTTGAAAATTATATGATATGCTATTAACACCCATTAAGATTAACGGTATTTAATAAAAACTCATAAACTTGTATAGTCTGCTTTAGCACACTTTGTGCTGAGACGACTAGCCAGTTAATTATACTGTATATCTCATTTTGACTTTGGTTGTTCAAAAAAAAAAAAAACTCAAATTGTTTGATATATCTTATTGAGACATATTAAAATTAACGGTTTATGAATTTTTATTGAATACGGTTAATATTAATCGGTATCAATAACATATCAATTTTTTTTTAATTTCTTTAATATATATATATATATATATATAGAGTAATGCTAATACACACCCACTCACTTTTGTGAAGGTGTGTATTAGCAACCTACACCTTTGAATAAGACAAAAAAATTATTGTTTTTAATTTAATAAAAAATAAAATTTAATAGTAGAAATATTATTTTAATGTTGTTTGCTCTCACTTTTTCATTTTTTTCCCTCGTTATGTTTTAAATTTAATAAAAAAATGAATTTAGGTACTGTATGAGAGCAAAACACAATTGAGTAAAGAATTAAATCCGTTCCATACAAATCCAATATAAAAGTGGTTCTACCCAAATTCTCTATTGAATTTTTTCACCTAAATTTCTTCACTTTTATTTTAGCAATAAAATTTACTCACTTAAAATCCAAAAAATTGCTTATTTTATATTTCAAGTTAAAAGATTAATTTAGTTAAAAGATCGAATCCCTCTAACTTCCATCATAGGCTATTGTAGTGTAAATGTGTAATAGTGTTTGAGAGCAAGAGATGACATGATGACTGTGTGACAAAATTACATTTCTATCCCTAAATTCTATTTTTTTATTAAATTAAAAACAATAATTCTTTTGTCTTATTCAAAGGTGTAGGTTGCTAATACACACCTTCACAAAAATGAGTGGGTATGTATTAGCATTACTCTCTATATATATACACACGATATAAATTTTCATTTATACGGTGAATATCTGCCCTATTTTGGGACTAAGGCACTTTGGTGAGGGATATGAAAGTTCACATGCAGTGCTTCAAGTTTCAAGCATAACAATGTCATCTACCCCTAACTTTACAATTTATTTTAGATACTATAGCCTAATGCATTGGACCAATACTCTCATGTGGTAGACATGGCAAAAACATGCAATTAGTACAAGCCTAACTAAGTTTTCTTTGTACCTTCCAAATCCTATCTACTTGATATATTGACCTTTCTACACAATATTTATCCACATACGTATACACACACAAAACATTTTATGTCATTTAAATTTAGGTCCACTAAGATATTGGTCAAATAGAATCATCTCAGACCCAACAAAAAGGAATGGCCCCATCCTGTTGCGGGTCTGTAAGGTCAAGTTTATATGCTTTAATATGTCTCTTAGAATTTAATTTTGTTAGAGAAGGTTGTTGGTGAATAATGAGGCTGGGATTAATTGTCTATTTGGTAATATTAGTTTTTAAAATTTTGATATAAAGTAACATCAACTTATTTACATATTATATATTCACCACCTACTGATCAAAATGAAATTGCACTCAAATTCTTAAACAAAACTTGGATTTCAACGCTGTTAGGAGTCCCACATCGAGTATTCCAAAGTGCTCAATGTGGTACTTAAGCCATGAGGCTCTCCCACCTATTGGACTAGTCTTTTGGGTTGGGCTCTCCACATGAGATTAAGTCCTAACAATTGGCGCTTTCATTGAGAGTTGGGCCACGGAAAGGGCTACCTATAGGCTGGATTAAGGTGTTCCACCAAATACTGATAGGTGAGTGAAGCCGCCGAAAAGGAAAGGGCTGCCATCGGGTCAGTGCCGATAGAGTGAAAGCCGCCGTGGACGTCAGCTCTTAAAGGGCGTGGCAATGTTGGGAGTCCCACATCGAGTATTCCAAAGTGCTAAATGTGGTACTTAAGCCATGAGGCCCCACCTATTGGACTAGTCTTTTGGGTTGGGCTCTCCTCATGTGCTTAAGTCCTAACACTTGCGGTGTGGACTTAAATGTCAAGCAATTCAAGCAAGAGTTTTAGGGCTCAAAATTTTGAATAAAAATGTATTATATATTTGAACCGATTTATATATATTTGTCTATCTCAACTAGTCAGAATAAGAGCTTATTATCCTCTTTGATTAAGTTCAATTCGCGGACCTTGCAAAATTTAATATTTTAATTTATTTTTATATCTTGTGTTTTTTTGGGCTCACAATTTTTAGTTTTGAGCTTTTAAATCGGTTGGGCCGGTCTTGAAACTTTGTGGATAAAAAATGTGACTAAAAAAAAGATCTTATTAAAGATTGTCGGATAATTTTTTTGATAGAGATTAATTATCGACAAAGTCGATATTTTTATGGTAAAACAATATTACATATTACTGTATATGGGATGCATATTATACCCGACCAACTGAACAAACTGTTTGGATTAGATCAGATCATATAATTCAAGGTTTCAACATCAAATATTCTATAGAATCATGGACTCTTACACTATAAATAACAATTAGCTAATACCTTTTGTAAAGGGTAGGGGGAAAAAGAGGAATCCACCGAATAGTTGGTATTTTTAATTGAGATCACATAAGATTTGGCATCTTCTTTTTCAATATATTGTGTGATTTTTGGATATCTTTATTTTATTTGCTTGTACTATAGCATATCATTGAAACTTTGGATCTCACTTTACCAAACAGGTAATCAAAGCATTTATTTTTTCTTGGAACGTCAAGAAGAATAAGAAAACAAAGAAAGAAAGATCGTAGCATCCTTCATCTTTTCAAATATTAAAGAGATACGGAACATATTAAAAGTGGAATGCAAGGATATGCTATAATATTATAGGAATACCAATTTAATTAATGTTTACTAGGATTATATCTGAAATTAATGGACCTCCAAAATGACCATTCAAATTGGTACGGTTAAGGTATTTTAGAGAAATTCTTAGGTGAGTCCACACCTAAGTATTAATGGTTAAGCACATCCAATCACATAATTACAAATTATTAAAAAATTACAAGTAATTAATAGAGTAGTAATTAAAACAATTAAAACAAGATCTCTATAAATAAGCATAGAAAAAAGTGAGCTATAAAAAAAAACTATTATGAATTTGCTATATCTAGGGTGTTTGCAGTTGGTTCAAAAAAAAAAAAAAAACCAAACCAGCCGCCAAACGGGCACGTTTGTGTGATCGATATTTTTTTTTTATTTATTTGCTGTGATCGAAATTCTCTATTGTGCAAATATAAATAACTACTTAATCTCTTTTTTTATTGGACTTAGTTAATTGATAACTACTTAACATCCTTTTTTGTTGTGGCTAGTTATTAAGAAGAAAAAAAAAATTTACTATAAAAAAACTGAAAACATACTTTTATGTGGAAGTTGTGCTTAGTTATTAAAAGAAAAAAAAATTATTTACTAAAAAAAAACTGAAAATCTATTTTTATGTGGAAGTTATTTATCAACATATACAAATATTTAGTTTTTTTTTGGTAGTTTTTTTTAAGGGTAAAATAGGTATAATGAAAAAGCCATCCCAAAAATTTGTATCCTTTTTATATATAGTAATAGATTCATTATTATTTCTCTATTTTTTTAGAAATTTAATTAGGAACCGTTCAAACTATTATGAATTTGTTTGATAAAAAAATAGTGGATAGTTGATAAACAAACTTATACAGTATAAATTATAAGATAACTTATAACCGATAAGCTAGCTAATTCAATTTGAATAATTTAGTAAAATTAACGGTTGAATTAACTCATAAATATAAAATGATATAAAAAATATTTAATTAATATTTAATTATTTTTTAAATAAGATGACAAGAATAAAATGAAAGAAAAATAATAAAATATTAATTATAAACTAATTGAATTATATTATTAATATAAATACAAGGTCTCAATTAGTAAAAAACAAGTTTCGAAAAATAGAGAAATAATAATATATAAAAATAATTGGAAGAAGGAAATAAAAAAAATAGAAAGACTGTGTGTGGAAATAATTATAAATAAGCTATTCACTATTTTTTTACTAAATAATACAAAGTGAATTAACTAGCTTATCGATTATAAGCTATCTTATAATTTATGCGATATAAGTTTTGTTTATCAACTATCTACTATTTTTTTATCAAACAAATTCACAACAGTTTGGACGGTCCCTAAATTTCTAAAAAATAGAGAAATAATAATGAATAAAAATAAAGCAAATTCATGATAAAAATATAGCTCACTTTTTTCTTTCCTTATTTATAGAGATCTTGTTTTAATTACTACTCTATTAATTATTTGTAATTTTTTAATGATTTGTAATTATGTGATTGGTTGTGCCTAACCATTAATGCTGAGGTGTGGACTCACCTAAGAATTTCTCGGTATTTTGTTTAATAAAATGAAATATTTTTTGTTAAAGAAAAATGATTTGATTTTATTAAACCTCCGATTCTCAAGAAAAAGTGTCCTACTAATGATTTGAAATCCACTTGGAAGGTAAATGATAGGTACGTTCAATTCGCAAAATAGTAAAAATTGGATAAAAAAATACAACACAGACTAAGATTGTACAGATAAAATAAGATTATATCGGACAAAATAAGATTTACTCGATTTAAAAAAAAAAAAAATTACAAAGCAAGTCACATTCCTCTAATTTTTTTTGTTACCACTATTCTTTTATACCAAACAAATCTTAATTCAATTAAATATTACAATATGACCTTTTAATATTTAATCAAAATTTAAACTAAAGAGTCGTGAACAATCTCTCAAACATATTGGGATATATCTTCCGTCGTTGTATGTTGCGATTTTAAGAGTTACTTCTTGAGATTGATAAATTAAAGATTTTGATTATCAACGAATACGGTGAAAATACAAATAAAACTTCCAATATCTCTAAAGTAGTATTTCATAATAAATATATTAACAATTCATAAATATGACGATTTATCTATGAATATAGAATAAAGCACCGAAGATAATTAAAAATAATAAATATAATTGCAAGTAATATACATTTTTTCATACCAATTACATGAATAAAATATTTCTAGGAGAGTTCATCTACTTGTATTCAATTTTTTTTGCACACACTTTCTCTTTCCAATAAATTTAATATATTATGAACAATTTTTTTTTAATATGTTATGTGCCAAAAAAAGTTTACAAATCTTTAGTTTTCCAAATATATAGCATTAATTAGTTTTATTGAAAAAGGTAAGAGTAATTGACAATGGGTATAATCGACAAAATATAACCTTAAATTATCAAAACGACAAATAATTTGAAACAATATTTTTTTCTTCTAAAACGACAAATAAAAAAGAACAAAGGAAGTATAACAAAAGGGTTAGAGAATTACACATACGAAATAACCTCGTTAAACCGCTAAGAAAACTACTTCCAATGGTGGGAGATTGCCTTCCCTAAGAGCTCCTTGCTCTCTCCTTATGGATTGCTCACTACTACAAATATGACTTTTTAATAAAGATTTTACATCTGTGGAAGAGATACAAGATGTGAAAACAAAATATGGATTACGTTTTGCATCTGGTTTTAATTTTTTCTAGAAGTGAAAAATAAATAAACATAACATTTTACATCTGGCCATAATATCCCAGTTGCAAAACAAAACACGGCGGCAATCCTGTAATTATTAGGAAAATTGTCTAAAATAAGTTTACAGATGTAAAAAGTCTTAAATTTATTTTATTTTTGTTTCAATGGATTAAGTCTGTCTTTGCCTCACGCGTACAACACATTTATCGCTCTCACTTTCACAGAACCCTAACTCGCTATCGTCTCAAACTCAATCTTCATTGAATCACTCTCTCAAACTCAATTGATCTTCCCATTCACTCGATTGCTCTGACTGAATCTCTATCGTCTCACTCTCACGTACTCGAACTGAATCGCTATCGTTCTCACTCTCACTTACTCAGACTGAAACAACGAACGTTCTCACTCTCACACTGAATCGCTCTCTTGAACACAATCGATTCTACCCTCTCACTCGATTGCTCTCACTGAATTGCAAATAAGTACGCCTCACTCTCACTCTCACTCTCACTCGATTGCTGCAATGTGAATAAAGTTTGTTTCTTACAAGTTCCTGTATGTCAATAAAGTTTGTTGTGTTTGCCTTTGAATTCATTATGAGTCTACCTCATGCTTTTTTGCATTTTCAATTTTAAAAGTAAAGGTAAATGTTGTTTGAAGTCACTGATAACAATTATATTGTCAAAATATATAGCAGTAACCAAAACTACACTAAAAACCCTTTATTTAAAATCAAAATTATCTTAATCTTGTTATGTATGTATAGTGTCATTTTATTTGTTAAAGTTTCAGTGCTACTTGTCGATTAAACTAGTTATCAGTCATATATTCACTGTGAATGTGATTTCGATTAAATTAAAATCTGCCATTTTAGTGATAGATTTGGAGAAAATAAGATTAGGATATATTGTCATTAACTTGCGCTCCCATCGGGTAAGAAACCGATACTTTGTTGGTGTCACAACACTTTAACTTAATTAGTATGCATTAATTATAGAACATAGGTATTGATCGTAGTTGGATGAGAGCTAATCGAGTAACTGATGAGTAAGAACAGGGAGTGATGGAATTTCTACAGTTTGCTGAAGAAAATCTTCCTCCTAAAAGTAATCTTAAAAAAAATTTGTCTACTCCTAAAAGTAATGCAGAAAAAAATCTTCCTCCTGAAAGTAATGTACTTTTTCTATGTCCATGTGTTCTTTGTGGAAATCAAAAACCAAAACTTGATAAGGAACCAATCAAGAGTGATCTCATTTGCAATGGGATTTGTCAAAATTTTACACAATGGACATGGCACGGTGAAGTAGGAGCACGACGAAGTGTGTCCCAAAGAGAAAAATGTTAGTGTTGGTATGGATGATCATCTTGAAGACATGATGCGTGATATTGGAGAAGACTCATTTAAGACGACACATGTGTATGATACTTTGTGCGGTGACAAGGACAATCCCTTGTACCCGGGATGCACAAATTTTACACGTTTGTCGACAGTGTTAAAGTTGTTTAATCTGAAGGCAAAGAATGGGTGGACTGACAAAAGTTTTAGCGAATTGCTTGAATTGTTGACACAAATGCTTCCTGAATGTAACATACTACCAAATCGTTGTTACGAGGCAAAGAAAATATTGTGCCTGATGGGTTTGGAGTATGAAAATAGCAGAGGTAGAAAGTCAGAAAATAGTTGATGAGCAAGTTCTGGTCCTTAATCAAGATCAAGATATAATTATGATTGAGCAAGATACCACTCATCAAGCTTCTGATAAGGGTAAAAATGTTGTTGTTGATATAACACCTCATACTTCTCCTGTCAGAACTCTTAGGGAACTTGGAACCCCCTCTTCTGCTATTCCTCCTCCAATTCAAGTAGTTCTTGATGGAATGCAAGCTCAGATTGCTGAGCTGAAAGCTGACAGTAAGGTCAAAGATCAGAAAATGGATCAAATGCTCTTCTTTCTCAAGGATCTTCATGACCGACTTCCTCCCAAACCTTAATTTTGTTGTTTGAGCATATTTTTTTTTTGGTTAATCATTATGTAATCTGTTGGATCAGATTCTGAAGTCACAACCTCATGCTTGACTATCAGCTTTCTTTGTTTGTTTTTCCTCAAGCGTGAAGTTGTTGCTTCTTCCTTCTTCTTTCCTCAATCACAGACTCCAAATATTCATAGGGGAGTTCATCTTCTCCACCACAACCTAAGGCATCTATTACAAAAGACTTACATAATTTAAATTACAAAACAATAATCTAAATACAAAAGTCTAAAGAAAACATACCTTGCTGAGATAACTTTTCCGTAAGGGGAGAAAGCTATGCCCTTAGAGCTCCTCTGAACACCTCTAGTATAGTAGAGAATGTTCTACTATTTCTGAATGAAAAATAATGAGGAATTGGAGCTCTATTTATAGTTTTCGTAATGGGCCTCAGCAAGCCATCGTGTTGCGATGAGTCCATCGTAGCACGATGGGAAGATTTAGTTCAGAATTATAACTGATCATGTGCGTTTCATCAGCTTGGTCGCCAAGTAAGGTCATCGTACCATGATGAGGGCCATCGTAGCATGATGAGCAGATTTTCTTCAGATTTTCTCTTCTGTTTTCTTGGCCAACAAACAGCTTCCATCGTGGCATGATGAACAACACAAATCTTCACATTTTTGGCTTTTTCTTGTCTTTTTGTATTCTTTGCTTTGTCTTGATGCTTTTCCTTGATTCTGTAGGTTTTCCTTCGTGTTTGGGCCTGTCTTGGTCAATTTATTACTAATACTAACACTTCGCTTATGTTTTTAATATGTTGTAAGGTTAAGGCTATAAGTTGATTGGAAAGAAAATTTAATTAGATAGCTTGACTTTATAAAAATTATAAGACTTAAATAACCGGAATATGAATTTAAGTTGCTTCAAAGGATTTGACAATTAATTTATGTTTAGAGAAAAAGTTTAGTTTCTAACAAATTAAATGTTGATTTAAAAATATGCATCTCACACTCTCGCGCTGTTGAATTATATCATATAGAAATAAAATAAATGCTTCACTCTCGCTCTCACATTTACTTATAAAAATACTTTTTGAAAATCAATTTAATTCAATTAGAAACAATCTAGTTTTCACAAAACAGTATTAGTATAAAAATATAGTCTCACACTGTCGCGCTATTGAACTGATATTATATTATATAAATCAATGTTTTGTTGTCGCTCACTCATTTATTTATAAAATACTTTTTGAATACTAATATAGTTTAATTAACTTTAAAGAGCTGTCGCGGTGTTTAAAGTTAATGTCCAATTTTTACTATCTAGTATAAAACCTCACACTGTCGCGCTATTGGTTTACACCTTAATTAATTTTCACTCTCGTGCAAAATTATAGTCTATGGTATTATTAAAAATTGGTACTGAAAACTAGTTTTGAAAATAGAATTACAAATTAATTACCGAACCCAAATCTGCTCCTTATTTCACATTCCGGTTTTATTAAATTAGCTAGACATAATTATAAATAAAACAATCATGATAAAATAATCAACAATTAATTTTAACATGAAAGGGAAAAGCAACGAAACAGTAAAGAAATAAAACAGTACGAATATAAAATTAAATGGAAACTGGAATGGAAATAAGAAAGCAGATAATAAACCTGAATGTAAAACTGGAAATGAAACTTGAATTAAATCTGCAGAGAGTATGTTGCACTGAGTACTGACTGAAAATAAATTTCTCAAGAATTTAAACTAATTTCTCTTAATCTCTAAAGTTGCGTGAAAAAAATAAAAGGAACAGGTTACATGTATTTATAATGCTGAGAAAGTAACTGACTTCCTATTTTTTTTCCCACGTTTCAATCCTATTTCCACTGGATTTTTATCCGTTGATTTGCCTATTAATGCGTGAGTGCCTTAATATCCGGACGGAGTGGATTGGTACGTGTAGCAAACTGGCGTGTGAAGAGGAAAGCAGTTTCAACTGATACTAAAATTGTGCAAAGCTGGCGGGGGCCATGAGTGAGTGGCGAGCGGCATGCAGCTGAACTAAACATCACGTGATCCTAAAATCAAGTAGTGGCGGTCATCATAGCTTGTATGGCAGTCAACACTCTTATCCAATTGTGTGTGGCGGTCAACATGCTTTATATGGGCTGCACTTGTGTGGCCCAAGTGGTTGCACTTGTGTGGCCCTTTTTGTCCGGTTTCGCTTCATGTCACCCCGTTTTCGTCCCTTTATTTAATCCGTTCACTTTTTATCTGTCTAAATAAAATACCAGAAATTAGCAGTTGTTTATAAAATAAAATTACGAAATCAAAATAAAAATAATAAAAATATTATATTATATAACTAAATAAATAGTGTATTTTTCGGTGTTATCAAAGTCTTGAACTTTTTACCTTGGAGGTCCTTTCATGAGTTGTCTTGAGTATCTCCCAAGCATCTTTGGCAACAGTACATTGTTTAATGAGTCTGACCATGTTCTTGTCCACACCATTGAATAGAGCATTCAAAGCTTTATTGTTGCCAAGAGCAAGTGTATCTTCTGCTGGAGTCCAATCTTCTTCTAGTTTGAGCTCTTCAGTATCAACTCCATTAGCATCCTTGACTTTGAGATGTTACCAACCTCTTAGCACTGCTTTCCAAGTTATACTATCAATGGATTTCAAAAAAGCAGCCATGCGTGACTTCCAGTAGTCATAGTTTGTGCCATCCAGAAGAGGTGGTTTGCTGACCAAAGTTCCATCCTTGTCCATGGTTCCGGAAAGTATCTTCCCTGAAGCTCACCCTAAAACAGAACAGGGTGCCTGCTCTGATGCCAATTGAAATTCCGGTAGCAAGTCACAGATGTGCAGCGTGATGTGGAGCATGTTAGGGTTATGATATACGATGTGGTGCCTAATGTGCTAACATCATAAACATACAATGACTTGATGAACAAGGAAAATAAAGTGCAGAAGGTAAATAACACAATGAGTTTGTTAACCCAGTTCACCGCAACTCGCAACCTACTCTGGGGGATACCAATCCAGGAATGAATCCACTATGATAGTTCCAATTCAAAGCTAAACAATCCCAGTTTACAACTTATCACTTAGACACTACCCGTGCTAATTCTACCTAGGTCCTCCCTAGATATGACAACCTCTGGTCACTTCCTATAACTACCTTACAACACCGTAAGGATTTAAATAACAAACTCAATGATGGAGACACATTCCTATCCTAAAGAACCAACTCGTGCTTCAAAGCTTTGAGTGATTCAAAGTCCAATTCTTGTTTCAAACTAGAACCAAGAAAAGGAACAACTCTGTGCTTAAAAGCTTAAGAGCTAAATACAACCCTAGTTCAACTCTCAATGGAAACAAGAAACAAAGGGACAAAGACACGAAATCCTAAAGACTATTTTCTAAGATATTTATTTCGGTAAATAAAATATGTCTTCAGTCTTCCTTTATATAGAACGAGCTTCATGGGCTTGGATCCCTGATCTGATAGCTGGCCTTCTTAATCTCCAAGAAACAAACTCAATCTTTTACAAAGATTTATTTGTTTTAAATCTTTTTAAATCTTCTAGTAACAAACTGGCCATCTTTTAAATCTTTCTGAATCTTTTTCAATCTTTCAGCTCGTTCCTTGGCGCGCAAGCTAGCGTGGATGTGTTTGTTTCAAAACAAATCTTTTTCAAAGATCACACGCAAAATAATGAAAGCGCGTTATTCTAGGGCGTTCAGGTCAGGTCCCATATGTGTGCACATCAGTCACCACATCTGGACCAAAGACTTATTTTAACAAATGAAGCCAACCCTAAAACAAAAACAACCTTATAGGTTGAGAACACTAACAACAACAACAGAAGAAAATCTGCAAAATATCTGTTCATCGTGCCACGATGGCCCTCATCGTGGTACGATGACCTTACTTGGCGACCAAGCTGATGAAATGCACAGGATCAGTTATAATTTTGAAATGTATCTTCCCATCGTGTCACGATGGACCTATCGTGCCACGATGGCTTGTTGAGGCCCATTACGAAAACTATAAATAGAGCTTTGAATTCCTTATTTTATTCATTCAGAAATAGTAGAACACTCTCTACTATAAAGGAGGTGTTCAGAGGAGCTCTAAGGGCATAGTTTTCTCCCCTTACGGGAAAACTAACTCAGCAAGGTATGTTTTCTTTAGGCTTTTGTATTTAGGTTATTCTTTTGTAATTTAAATATGTAGTCTTTTGTATTAGATGCCTTAGGTTGTGGTGGAGAAGATGAACTCGCATATGAATATTTGGAGTCTATGATTGAGTCAAAGTTATAATAAATGATATTCAGTATTATGTTTGTTATTTACTTTCTTGCACTTTAATAACACATTCTCGTAATCTGGCCAGATAAGCAGGAGCGCCCATAGAATAGATGTTAGGGTAAGCTTTAGTATTTATATTAGAGTAAGCTTTAATATTTGTCCGGAACTAGAAGTAAATATGCTAGGTGAATAGAGACGGTAACGTCCTGAACTAGTTGTGAACTGAGCAATTAGAGGAGGAATCAGGAACTAGGTGTGAACTGAGCACTTAGAAGCTGAACAGCCCGATACTAGTACCTAGAGGCATTGGATGGGTGAAGGTAATAATGCATGTATAATGAACAACTCACCTAGTAATTAGGGTATGTGACACATCGAGGTTAGGCTCTCGTAGGTACCTTAGTTATTAACGTAGGGAAACTTCAATATACATAGGGTAATAGTAAGGTAATACCACAACAAGGATAAAGTCACCGCCGAATAATAATCTGAATAACTATGTTATACACCGTTCATGCCAAATATGAAGAAGGGAGTGAGTCCAACCACCATACATATCCTATATATTTCTTGAATCACTATCTTTATTTTCTGCAAGCATATCGCTCTTTTTATAAAACCTTTTTCAAAAACCCAAAGCGAATGCAAAACTATCAACTTAAATAACGCTAACGAAGCTTTGACGCGATCCCTGTGGATACGAACTCATTCTAGACACCTAGAGTGTGAATTATTACTCGACGACAGACTAGTGCACTTGCCAGAATGCAGTCAAGACGTTAATAGTAGCGAGTCGGACAAATGCCTGCAAGAGTCCGTGTTCAACCTTTTCTCTCTCTCTCTCTCTCTCTCTCTCACATTTTTTCGCTCAAAATTGAAAGGGTTACTCTCAATCATCGTACAACCTGCCATTTCACCATAGGCTTGCAAGAATTCTAAGCAACCAGTCAAAATTTAATAATACATGCATTTTTAGAGGTCTTTTTAGGGTTATAACGTGGCTAGGGTCAAGGTGGGACATTTTTGGGATAAGTAGGCTAAACTTGGAGTTAAGTTCTACTTTGTTTCCTTTTTTTGTACGCAACCTTATTCCTTAGGGTGCCTTTTTGTGTGTTAGTATCAGAGATTAAGAACCAGATGTGTCTTTGTATGGTTCTTTTCTATCACTATTTTTGCCCTTTGACTCTTTCTTTTGCCCTTTGGCTCTTTCTTTTGCCTTTTGACTTTTTTCTTTTTTTTCATTCATTTTTTTTAAGAGACTATTTTTTTTGGGAATTTTTTTGATGTTTTTCCGCCTCTTTTCATTTATTTTCTTTTGTAGTGATAGTTCTCTATAGTGATAGTTTGACTGCATTCTGGCAAGTGCACCAGTATGTCGTCGAGTAATAATTCACACTTTAGGTGTCTAGAATGAGTTCGTATCCACAGGGATCGTGACAAAGTTTCGTTAGCGTTATTTAAGTTCGTTGATTTGCATTCGTTGATTTGCATTCGCTACAGTATGCATGGTAGTTATATACTTTAATTTGGTGCTATATACTTACGAATAATTAGTATTACTTTGGTACTATATACTTACTTTGGTGCTATATACTTTGTATTCATGTTAGTAATAATTAGTAGGAATTTCTTTCAAATATGTAGAACTATATTTAGATGTTGTCAGCTGTGAATCAGAGCCTCAGTTGTGCCTTGGCAGATGATGTTTTTGGTTGTATTGTTATTTTTTCTAGTTGTTTTCATGTTGGTTTTCCCCTGGTCCTTCTGTTTTTCGGTTACATATTTGTCTTAGGCAAAAAGTGTAAATTTGTAGATGTTGTTATGTTATTTGTAGATTTTGATCTGTTATTTGTCGTGATGTTTGCTGCCCTGTTATATGTGTCCCTTTGTTTGCTGCCATGTTATTTGCTAATAGAAATGATTTGAGTTTAATAATAGGAAAAAAGTCAAAGGGGTACGGAAAAAGTGGCCAAGAATATTCACCCACATAGATTATCACATGGATGGTATGAATTGCTTACGGAGAAAATGATGGCTGAAAAGTGATCGTTGCAAGAATCGACATTGAGTGATGAACGTAGTCCATCTCCACCCCCATGCGAAGATAAATGAAAGAGGGAACGACATGGGAAAGATGGAGAATACAAATCAACGACTACAAAAGTTGTTGCCGATAAAATTGTAAGTAAAATTTGGAAAATAGTTACATTTATATTCATGGACGTGATAATATCGAAATTAGTTATATTTTATGTGTTTTGTAGGATTCTCTAGTTGAAGAGACGAAAAAGGGAACCTTTATTCCAAATGGACGTGATGATATTCTATCAAATGTCATTGGAACAGCTGAGCATGGTGGCCGTGTTCGTGGTGCTGGACGAGGTGTTAATATTAGCAATTACTTTGGAAGGTCTTCATGTTCAACACCAAATATAAATGTCACTGAGCAGCTCTCCCAACTAGAAACAACATTTAGAGCTGAATTTGAAAATAAGTTGGTTGAAGAGCGTCAATTGCTGATGGAGACACATAAGTCTATGGGTTTCTCTCAAATCGCCTCTCAAGCACAACAAGTGGTTGAGGAGTGTTCTCCGATACATATTGGGAATGGAAGTGTGAAAGCTAGTTGTTCTGCTGTACCAATAAAGATTAGGGAGGTCTCTGATTATGACACATACTCGGTTCAAAAATTATTATGCATGATTGTGAAAAGGAAAAAATATTTGCTCATACACTTAGAACATGATGCGTGTGTCACCAATTTTAACATGTCGCCAAAGTATATGAAAGACTTATTGGTGGGTGATAATTGGCTTGACTTTTCAATTCTACAGCTTTGGTGCACGTAAGTGTCATTTTTGTTACTGCTATCAAATATCTATTATGGTTTTGTCTCTTTACATGGTATTCAATGTTTTTTATAAACTATTCAGGTATATGAATCGTCTTTCCATAGGAACAAACTACTCGGATCTGTATGCATTTTTGGACCCATGTCAATTGAATTTTGCAACAAAGCCATACTCAATTCAAAAGGCGGGTAAACAATACATACAAAATAAGTTATGTGATGTAAAGAAAGAGGTGCTACTTAGCGCCATATCTTTTTTCGTAAGTATATATATTAACAGCATAGTCATTAATAATTGTTATTTCACATGTACAATGGGCATTAGCAATTAATAATTATATGTCCTAAGGACAATATTATAGTTTGCCTTTGTTCATTACACAAAATGATTGATGAAACATCGAAGAAATTTTTTACTGAGTAAGTTTTTATTTTATAAGTGATCATCCATTAATAAGTTTTTATTTTATCTAGTGCTTTCACGGTTCATCAATTAGATTGTAGTAATAGAAAGAAGCCTAAATGCATTTTTCCCAAAGTAAGCGTGGGGTAAACTTTAATATTTATTTATGTTCATAATACATGGTTGTTTTTTTTTTAATATGTATTAACTAAATGTCATTCATATGTAGACAAAGGTACATCCCAACGGCAATGACTGTGGATATTTTGTAATGAAGAATATGATTGACAGTGTCTCTACTAGCATTACAAAGAAATGGATGGAGGTATTATATTTTGCTTTATTGAAATTTGATTGACATTGTCTCTGCACTGTTCGGTTCTGTTGTTGTTGTGCTTTGAGTGCATTTTTGCTTTTTGTAGTTTGGGGTACATGTTTCTTGCTCAGTACTTGTGCTTTGCAAGTTCTTTAATAAAATTTGCAGATTAAATCTGTTGTTTGTGCTTCTGTCTTGGTTTTTGTTTTGGTTGTTGCTGGCAGCGGGTTGTCCTTGTTGTTGGTGGTATTTTGGTGCTTGCCTGTATGTTTTATTGCCTGACTTTTGTGTTTTTGTTGCCTATTAATAGTGGCTGAATGTATCAAAGTACACATAGTACTTTGATACATTTAATAGTGCAAAATAGGCCCTATTACTACTAGTAAAAATTTGATGAGTTATAGTGAAACAAGTTTAACAGTGTAATGATGAGTTATTCACATTTCTTATGACAGTATTCTCTTGCACTTCTATGAAACAACATCATTGGATAGTGCCTATTTTGCACTATTAAATGTATCAAAGTACTATTTTACTATCAGTGGCTGAATTAAGTTATTTACATATTGTAGGTGTTCAATGATCCTACGGAATTAACATACAAGGACCTATATGAGTTGCGAAACCGCTGGGCAATTTGTTTTCTTGACCTATTTAATCCTGAGAATGATTATGATGATGGTGCTGAGGAAGGAAGCTAGGTTCATGTGAAGTTACTTCGTATTTGTATTAATGTGATGAACTATTGCAAGTTATTATGTGAGTTGTTTTGATTTTGGCTTTTGCATGTTGAATGGTTGTATTGTATTAACTAATGACATTACTATTTTACTTAATTTGGATGTCGAATGCAATGGAATTTGTAGCATAATGTTCTCAATTTTTAATTTTGGATGGTGTTTAGTATGTTTATTTGCAAGTTATATTTTGGATGCTAGCATATGGGTAAAAAAAAAAGCAAGATTTGAAAAAAAAAATACAGGATTTGAAAAAAAAAATGCAGGATTATAAAAAGAAAAAAGGAGATTTTACATCTGTGGAAAGTTTGGCACGTCAGATGTAAAAAGTCCAATTTAATTTTTTTTTTAAAAATTGATACATGATTTTCACATCAGTGAAAGTACGAAACTTTACATCCGACGGAGCCAGATGTAAAAGGTGCCCAACTTACTATAATTCGTGCGTTTACATCTGACGGGAGCCAAATGTAAAAAGTACTTTTGGGCAGATGTAAAATATGTTTTCTGTACTAGTGCTCCTTCTTGGATTGATGTGAATTATGGGAGTGAAGGGCTCTATTTATAGAGTTTTTTAGCTTGGATTTTATTCGTCATCGTGCCACGATATGTTCCATCGTGGCACAATGCTTCACAATTTTCCGTTGTGGCACGATATACCTCATCGTGGCATGATATACTGTTGCAAAAATAGAGCCTGTGTAAGTATACACAGTCAATTCTGTAGCAAGTAATAAGAAAAAGTATCGATCCCATAGAAATTGTTTAAGGGGACTTAGTTCCAAACTTTACAGGCAATTAATTTCCCAGCTTATAATAAAAAGTAACCAAAACAATTATCAGAGTTTCAGGCAATAATGTTGAAATAATAATAAAAGTAATTTTAGGTTAACAAGTGATTTGGAAAAAAGGGTTAGAACTTATGATCCATTCAAGTCATAACTAATGCCTAGTGATAGCTAACTGGGGTCAAGGCTTTTGCAGGCAAGTCTTGCCTTGTGGTGTATGTCTACAACGTTAGATATTAAAAGGGATATAAGACGGGTCCTATGTCTAGGTCAATACTTAGTCCACTTTTAGTTCAGACTGCTCGTGCTTGTTTTATCTTGCTATGGCCCTAACGCTTATGTCTAAGTCTTGTAGGTAAGAGGTATGTGTCCATCCTCTACCATATTAATGTTGTAAATTTTGAGTATATTTCTAAAGTTTTAAATTAAGTGTGTCAAATAATTTTAAATGAGAAAAATAAAAACATATTTTTGTTAATAATCTTTTATTTAGAGTTATTTCAACTTAATATTATTTATCACATTGAAAGAATAATTTTATGGTTACTATTTACTCTCCTCATCTTTATTACTATTAACTCTTATTATTATTATTATTATTATTATTATTATTATTATTATTATTAATCCTATTATTAAATTTAATATGTATTTCCTTAAAGGTCATATAACGTTTTGCTTTGGTTTTGATAACATTTTTTGGACAGTTAATTGGATTGATTTATTGGCTTTGCACATAATAAAAAGTCAGTGTATATATATAGATGGTGGACGTGTTTTTTTTTATATAGAAAATTAATAAGAGCAAGTACTAAGAATACATGTTCAAAGTTATTTTGTTTATTTTTTCCATCTAATTTTAGAAACAAAGTATTTTTCTAATGGGTGTGTGTCTGAGTAACCGACCTTGTTGATATTCTCGTGTCTTGATAGCCTCGGTATGTTTATCGCCGAGAAGAACCGGTTGTACTCTGGGGGAGTTGCGCAATATTTGCGGATAATTCCTTAGTTCAGTGTCACGACACGCCTCCGGTTATTAGTTTTCAGCCATCCACAACAACAATCTAAGGAATTATGGCTAGAGATGGTTATGACATTGGCAACAAGGTCGATGTTGATGATCTCCCCTTCTCCCGCATTTAACGGCACTCGAACGGTGTTAGTTTTATTTTCTCTCTATTTTGTATGGCGCAAAAATGTGGGGGTTAGGTTGCTAAAGGGACAAGAGCATGACGATCGACTTCTTTGTAAGTTTATATTATTTCCCTTTGAAATCAACCACAAGGGGTCAGGTACATATTATATAACCTTTAAACCTTGCAAGTTTAAATTTTTATGGTGAATTTGTGACCGAGTTGAATTTGTCTAGAAATATAGTGATTATTATATGTGATAATTGATTATTTATTTTTGGATGAGAATACCATGTTAAATTCTTTTATTATGATATGTTATTTTATTCTCTCGAGAAATATTTTAGTGAAAGTAAAATTTGTTTTGAGGAATTATTATTTAATTTATTCTATTTTTGTGTAATTGAAGTTCAATTTTTTGATGAAGAATTGCTTTTAATTTTGTCAAACCTATGAAGTCAATAAGTGATAAGAATATGAGCTATTTTGTGATCTTTAATTTTGTTGTCTACTCTGATTTGTGTTGTTGATTTGCTAAACTATTAATTTAAGGAAAAATTGTTTGTGGTATGTGATAGCTAGCTACGCTGAAATAAATAGATAGAAGCATTCTATTATTGTGGATACCTCGCTCATATTATGCACTTTAATTTTGTGAGATATCATTTAAAATTTGGTTCTAATGAGCATATGATTGTTAAGTAATCAAAAAGAGAGTGATAATGAGTTTATCACACTATAGTGTAATATTATAAACCCACTTCGGAGTAAAATCGTTGAGTACCCGTTGTGATGCTTTGGATATATGTTCTTATGTTAAGATTTTATAAAGCTTTGATTTAGCGAAGTTTTATTTAATATTGGTTATCATGAGTTTATGAAATTCATTGTTAGAGAATTCTTCTTAACGATTTTAATTGGATGAGAACTATAATTCGAAGTGATGTGAATAACTTGACAATGAGAAATTAAATTTATTTATTTTGTGCTGAGTGGTTGAGTGTGATTTGTGGTTTAGATCATAAGGATGTTGATATTATAATTTTAAGAGTAAGTATATTAAGAAGCATCTTAGAAAGGTTATGTATTTTGAAATTAAAGTATTGAGTGTATCCCTTATGATTCTAATGCTATTTGAGTAAAGATATTTGATATATACCATAAAAGTTTATATGGTATATAGTATGGATTAACCATTGTATTTGAATAATACAATGATGTATTATGAGATTTGTTTGCGTAATTAAAAATATATTTGAGATTTCTTAATTATGAGAGTGTTATCATTTGAAAAATTATTCAAGTAAGCTTGTGTGATATAAATCCACAAATGAAGTCACATTTATCCAATGTGGGGGTGTCGCTTAGAAAGTATTCTAAGTAGACTTGTTTAACAAATTTATAATTGGTGAGCTAGTGTATTATCCAATTAATTAGTTTATTGTAGAAATATTTTGTGACGTTTAAACTCACGAAATATTTGAAGATATGATCATGTGTAGAGGATAAACCATTGTATGTTTTTGATAATACAATGATGATAATGATAATTGGATATTAACCAATGAGATAAATCTATAAGTAGATTTATTTTGTTGATGAATAAGTTGTCGCTTAGTAGCCATCTAAGCAGACTTGTCTAAACTTATTGTGAAAGCCGAGTTTATTTCTATAAACTTGAGAAAATTGAGTTGATTGACTTTGAGACGTCTTAGTCAATATTTGTGAATAGAGCGGATCCGTATACTAAACCCCGGGAAGAAAATTGATAGGAATGGACTATGCCACTGGAAAACGACAACTAACGGAAACCCAACCTTTGTGATTGGAGACCCCATGAATAAGGTTCAATGGGAAAAACAAGTTACTTGTTAGTTATGTTAGCACTGAAATTTTGTCCATTTCCTAAGAGTTATGATAATGGCTATGAGAAGTGCTAAATTAAAATAAATTTGACGGGTAAGTCTTAAAGACTTTTAATGATTACCATAAGCCCTTATGGGTGGTGTATGGTTGCAGCATACACTAGATGGAATCACCTATATGAGTGTCGAGTGGGGCCGCTTGTATGAGACCGTGGCGGGTCTCTAGAGCACTCATGAATACCAGACACGCGCACGGCCTAAATGCGCCACACCGCGTAACACGAGAATTGTGGGGGTGTAATGTGATTGGTAGACCGCTAACACACATCAAGTGTCTTGGGTTCCATTGCTTGCAAAACCAATTCACTGTGTGTTAAGTCTATCAGTCTAGGGACAGGTTCCATAGCTTGCTACACTGTTCTGATGCATTACATCTATAAGGTTTACTCAGACATAATTTTTATTACAATTGTTAATTTTTCTTCGATTAAAACTTTTGAAATATGTGGGGGATTGTTGTAAATTTTGAGTATATTTCTAAAGTTTTAAATTAAGTGTGTCAAATAATTTTAAATGAGAAAAATAAAAACATATTTTTGTTAATAATCTTTTATTTAGAGTTATTTCAACTTAATATTATTTATCACATTGAAAGAATAATTTTATGGTTACTATTTACTCTCCTCATCTTTATTACTATTAACTCTTATTATTATTATTATTATTAATCCTATTATTAAATTTAATATGTATTTCCTTAAAGGTCATATAACGTTTTGCTTTGGTTTTGATAACATTTTTTGGACAGTTAATTGGATTGATTTATTGGCTTTGCACATAATAAAAAGTCAGTGTATATATATAGATGGTGGACGTGTTTTTTTTTATATAGAAAATTAATAAGAGCAAGTACTAAGAATACATGTTCAAAGTTATTTTGTTTATTTTTTCCATCTAATTTTAGAAACAAAGTATTTTTCTAATGGGTGTGTGTCTGAGTAACCGACCTTGTTGATATTCTCGTGTCTTGATAGCCTCGGTATGTTTATCGCCGAGAAGAACCGGTTGTACTCTGGGGGAGTTGCGCAATATTTGCGGATAATTCCTTAGTTCAGTGTCACGACACGCCTCCGGTTATTAGTTTTCAGCCATCCA
The DNA here is from genome assembly GCA_030408175.1 of Trifolium repens. Classification (NCBI taxonomy): domain Eukaryota; kingdom Viridiplantae; phylum Streptophyta; class Magnoliopsida; order Fabales; family Fabaceae; genus Trifolium; species Trifolium repens. Next base: position 28,546,410 of record CP125845.1, on the reverse strand, counting down.
CAACAACAATTAATTCATCAAGTCCATTTACTACTTGATGTCTAGCAGCAATAAACTTGTACCTAAATCTAAGTTGATCAGTCAAAGAGAAAAGTATATAGCATAAAATCAAATGAACTAAAGAAACATAAACACCAAAGAAGCATATCACATAACAGATATTACTTTATCATTTAACTTCACATAAATTCTAACAAAAGAGTTTAGTTCATGGTGAGCCTAGGGTTACAGACAACAAGATTAATTAAGCTACACATAATAAATAATTTTACTAGATGTAACCTAAGACACATGCTTTGAAGTTGATGTCTCAAGCTTCAGTAGCCATGTCTCCGGTTGTCTTAGATTGCAGCTTCATGGCGGCGGCGCAACAACAACTCTCTTTCTTATCTTCTTTCTCCCAAGCTTGCACACACAAAGTTAGGTCTAGCCTATTCCTTTTATAAGCATTTGGAAGTATCAGATCTTGGGTCTGACCTAGTGAGGATAAGACAGCCCAAAGGAATAAAGCATATTCCCCATTAGGATAGTACAATTCTGGTTGAAGGAATAACCAGCTGTCTTATCTTCACGATGGGTGCTTGCTCTCCAAGTTTTGTCTCCGTGACGGCTGATGATTGCTTGCCGCCATTTCGTACTGTACTAACCCTTAGCAGTCTTGACTCTGATTATCATTGAATTAGCTCTGAACTTCATCACTTTTGTCCAGTAGTCAGTCTTGACACTAATTAGCCCCAGAACTACTCCTTTTTTTTTTTATCAAAATTACATCAAAGTCCTAAATACACCACTAGACACGAAATTACATAAAAATGACTCAAAACACTAAGTGCACACCATATTGGCAGGTAATAAAGCAAGTATTAAGGGCCTAAAAACGTCACAAATAGCGCGTCATCAAATACCTCATAGTGGCACGAAGTAACTGCATATCTTCTTCAAATTAATTTTTATGTGTAGATTTTATTCAAATGAATTTCATCCCATCGTTGCACAATGTGCTCTAATCTGATAAATTCCTAAAAATATCCTAAAAATATATAAATTTCTGTCATCACCAACTCAAGGTAAACATATTTTAAATCTTCGACCAAAATTAAAATAAGTATTTTGAAAGAAAAGCTATATTATTAAATTGTTGCTAATTTAAAAGCATTTGTCATGGTAAAAAAAAAGATAAAAACATATTTTGACTCACTTTATTAGAAAAAATTTAGAGATCTAACAATTATGGAAGAAATAGATCGAAGAATAAATGGGAATGACATTGAGAGATAGAATAAAAAGGATGAAACAAATCAATGGATGTTCCTTTTTTTCCTATCTTGACTCCCACAATAATATAAAAACTCTATTTTTCTTGCTTGGACCTTCGCATCCAACAACACCACAAAACAGTCATTAGAGGAAGAGAAAGGCTTTGAAAATGGGAAGCACAAACCCCTTCAATGATAATCCTCTCTCCATCTTCAAGAGAATTTTTCATTTGACTCTTTATTTTTTGCTTTCCATATCCCTTACTTGTTTTTACTTCAATTTCTTTTACCTTACTCATTCACCAACTCAACTTATTCATTCTACCACCAATTTCACCTACAATTCCTCTGTTTTTTCTTCCCTTCCTTCAAATTCTTCTTTAGGTATATATGTATGCTTATTTTATTTTGGCTACAAGATGCATGCATGCAAAGTTAACTTCAAAAATGTTATAATTTTTAGAGAGATTTTTTAAAATTGTGACAATGGTTGCAATTGCAATTTTTTACTTAAAAAAATGCTCTTAATTACCGATAGAATTAGTATATATCTTGAAAATATTATTTGAATTGTTTTAGATATTTCTTAATAATTATTAGGGTTAATAGGTGTTTACCCCCTACAAAGTGGACGAGTTTTGGTTTACCCCTGTAATATTATTTTTTCGATTACCCCTTGTAATGTGAAAATTCTGTCATTTACCCCCCTTATGAAATATGTTAACCTAGATTCTGTCATTTTGCCCCATGTAATAGTAGTGAATTTTGGCCGATTAAAAAAAAATAGTAGTGAATTTTGGTTTATCCATCTCATGGGCTATGCCACATCATCATTTACGTGGAATCTTAAGTCAACATATTCAATGAGGGGGTAAACGACATAATCTTCACATTACCGGGGGTAAACGAAATAAATAATATTGCAAGGGATAAACCAAAACTCGCCCACATTATAGAGTGTAAACACTTATTAACCCGATTATTGTCGTATATTTCTAGAAATTAGCAATAAACTAAAAGAATAAAAATAATGTTTTTTTAGATATATACTACTTTTATCAATGACTTCTAAGTTCTAAAGTAACTACAATTGTGTTGAGAAAATATCAAAAGTAATTATTATGGATTTTGTCTTAAATTCTAACTAAGAATTTGGTATTGAGAATTTTTTAGTTTACTAATTTATTTTATTTAACATTTTTGTAGAGAAGTACAAGACTTATGATTACAAGAAATCATCATGTGACTATTCAAATGGAGATTGGGTGAGTGACATGAGAGGCCCTATATACAATGTCACAACATGTGGCACAATCAAAGATAGTGAGAAATGCATCACAAATGGGAGACCTGATTTAGGCTATCTTTATTGGAGATGGAAGCCAAGTGAATGCAATCTTGAAAGGTTTGAACCAAACACTTGTTGAGACAAAATCCATTTTGATGTTTTAAAGATAACAAACCCTTAATTAAATTTTAATTTGATTCTGATCATTTTGTTATCTAACAAGTGCTTTTGAGTGTTTTAATCTAAGACAGCCTTTAAGGATTATATTCAATAAGTTTCACTCACAAGATACAAACAAAACATCATTTGAAGATTCTGCCCAGAAGAACATTCTCAGAATGACACTGTACCATGATTTAAGTTCATGTGATTAAAGAATAATCACTTTTCAAGAGTCAACTTGGTAGAAACAAGAAAGAATTTTTTCATGGAAGTAAATGCAAGATCACAACAGTGCATAAGTCATTTAAGGCAAGGAATCATTTTTGAACAAGGCATCAAGTTCAAATAAGCACTTTTAAGGAATAAGTTCAATTGTTCATGACAAAGCTTCATGTTATTAAAGTATTCCTTCAGATTTAATCTAGTCCAATGAAAATGATTCAACACAACTGAAATGAGACTAAAGACAGCAACCCACGTTTTAAGGGAACAAGGACAAGGAGTTGCTCATTCTTCCATAAAGTCTTACAAGGACAAAGACTTTATGAACCAGCAAGGACAAGTGAATAGTTCTGCATAGTTGCTCTATCTTCATAGACTGAAGCTCTACAGCTGCAAGACAACTATCAACAGCTCTTTTAATCACGTGTGATTTCATCCATGAGCTTAGAGAATGATCAGAGAATGATCAGAGAACGATCTCCCAGTTTTGCCAGCAAAGTGTTCTACTGTTTGATTTCTGTCCAGTCATTTAATGAGCTGTTTTAAATTCAAACTCAACACCTTTACAACGGCTATATGATCAGGAATCTCTCAATCAAGTTCCAAGAACTCAGATCATCATTGTACGTTCTGTCCCATGTCAGGAAGCAATGGGAGAACGTTCTGGGAAGGTTACTTTTATGAGACAGATTTTCTCTTTCATCTCATATGTCTCACAACTGCTATTTCTTCACTTACAACGGTCATAATTGGAGCCCAAGACATCAAGGAGCCTCCTCATCTATAAATAACACGTTGATATCATTTGAAGAGCAAGAGTTTCAAATTACAAAAAGCCATACATACTTTTGTGACCTCCATATCACTTTAAGCTCTTCTTTATACACTCATACTCCAAGCTCTAGAACTTAGGATCTTAATCCATTTGAGCATTTCTGAGTGTATTTCATTTGTAAGCTATACAACTAGTTTAGGTTGATATAGGCTTGTTAGTTTCAACAACCACTTCTTAAATTGTAAGATCTTGCTCAAGTCAATTGGTTAGAATTGATTGAGTGTTCAAATCAGTTGGTGATAACTGATTTGTGAAGTGTTTCAAATCAGTAGGTGATTACTGGTTTGTGAATTGATTCAGATTAGTTGGTGATAACTAATCTGTGACTTAACCTCGGTTTTAGGTTAAGGGACTCATTGTAATCTCGGACTAGATTATAGTGGATAATCTCACGCAAGTGGGGACTGGAGTAGCCCATTCTGTTAAGGGGTGAACCAGGATAAATTGCTGTGTTTGATCTTCTCTTTCCCTACTCTTTTATTTGAGCAAACACATCACACACAAATCACTTTACATTTTCTTATCGCTAACTGGTTTCGTTCTCAGAACGTTCTCACAAGTTTTCTGTGTTAAGTTATTTGTGTTGATCATAACTTGCAGCCAAATTTTTAAAGGTCACAATTCAAACCCCCCTTTCTTGTGACAAACTTTGTTACTTCAATTGGCATCAGAGCTCTGCCTCTCAAGGTTGAGCATTTAACAAGTGCTAGAGGAAAAGATTCAGGAAGGAAGTAATGGCCAAAGCTGCAAAATTCATTTCAGAAGGAGGTTCTTCAAATAGACCACCTCTCTTTGAAGGAGATGATTACTACTATTGGAAAGACAAGATGGAACTGTTCTTAAGATCACAAGACAACCACATGTGGTCTGTCATAGAAAATGGAGAATATGTTCCATACATCAAAGATACCTCCACTCCAAAGCCTCAAGCTGAATGGCTCTCTGATGAAGCTAATAGGGTACTCCTAAATTCTAAAGCTAAATTATTTATTAAGTGTGCTTTGTGCAGGGAAGAATATGACAGGATTATGGAATGCAAAACTGCACAAGAAATGTGGAACACACGTCAAACTCACCATGAAGGAACTAGTCGTATCAAGGAGACTAGAATTGACATTGGTGTCAGAAAGTTTGAGCTGTTTGAGATGCAAGAAGATGAAACTGTAGATCAAATGTATGGAAGATTTACAGTTATCATAAATGAGTTAAACTCTCTTGGAAAGAGTTATACCATACATGAAAGAATCAGAAAGTTACTAAGATGTTTACCAAAACATTGGAGACACATAGTAACTGCTATTACTGAATCCAAAGTCTTATCTGAGATGAAGCTAGAAGACTTCATTGGTTCTCTAAAAGCCCATGAAGCAATTCTTCAAGAAGATAAACCTCAGAAGAAAAAGATGATTGCTCTTGAGTCTCAAACTAAAGAACATTCTGAGAATGAACAGACAGAAGGTGATAATGTCTTTCATGAAAATGATGAAGAAGAGCTAGCCTTTCTGTCAAGGAGAATTCAGAAGCTGATGTTGAGAAGAAATCAACTCAAAAAATCCTTTCCAGCAAGAAGAAGTGATCCAAAGCCTGAAACTGACATGAGTCAAATAAGATGCTATGGATGCAATCAACTAGGTCACTTCAAGACAGAATGTCCAAAGCTAAAGTAAAGCAAACCATCCTTCAAAAGAAAGTCTATGATGGCTACATGGGATGACTTGGAAGAACTGTCAGAAATGGAGGAAGAAGAAGCAAATGTTTGTCTAATGACAAAATCAGACAATGAAGAGGTAACCCTTGAACCTTGTTCATCATGCATTAGAACTGAACATTTTTGTGACAATTTGTTATATGACTGTCAAATTACAACTCAGAAAAATAATGAACTAAGAGAAGAAGTCATAAAGATAACTCATGAAAGAGACTTGTATAAAAATGAAGTAGACACCTTAAAGGAAGCTCTCAAAAATATGCAAGTCAGTCTTAAGAGTTCATCTAAACAAATCACAGATTTTAGCATACAAGAGGAAAATGCTAAGTTAAAAAAGGATGTGTCTGTTTTAGAAAAAGATCTTTCTAGATTCTTAACATCTACAAAAACTTTTGAAAAGATCAATGGATCATGTTTAGACATCATTAGTGCATCTGGTTTAGGTTTTGGACCTCATCAAAAAGAAGAGATATGCAAAAAATCTTTTATTCCTCATAAGGAAAAATATGTCCAAAAACTCTTTTGTTCCTTCTGTCATAGACATGGTCATGTTAAATTTTTCTGTTTCAAAAGAAAATCTTTGAACAAGAAAAAATATGATTCTCAGAACATTCTCCAAAACAGGTTTCAGAAAAATGTTCCATATAGGAAACCAAATGTTATGAGAAATCAAAACAGGTTTCAGAAAAATGTTTTATATAAGAAACCTACTGTTATGAGAAACACTAACTCTCAAGGACCCAAATCAGTATGGGTACCAAAAGTCTTACTAAACTCTCATGCAGGAATGTCTCCTAACAAAGAAGAGCAAGCCATGGTACTTGGACAGTGGTTGCTCAAGGCATATGACTGGAGACAGACATAGCTTTCTTTCTTTTGAGAAGAAAGAAGGAGGACTTGTTACCTTTGGAAATAATGAAAAAGCTAGTATCAAAGGTAAAGGTATTATTGGTAAGATTAATTCTGCTAAAATTGAAAATGTTCACTATGTTGAGGGTCTTGAACATAACTTAATAAGCATCAGTCAATTATGTGACAATGGCCTTGAAGTTATTTTCAAAACCAACACTTGTGAAGTTAGACAAATATCTTCTGGAAAAATTCTGTTTAATGGATCAAGAATGAAAAATGTGTATGTTTTATACTTAGATGAATTGCCTGCTGAATCTTGTTTTGTGTCTCTTGAAAAAGATAAATGGATTTGGCACAAAAGGGCAGGACATGTAAGTATGAGAACAATGGCTAAAATTTCTCAACTTGATCTAGTAAGAGGATTACCTAAGATAAGTTTTGACAAAGACAAACTATGTGAAAGCTGTACAAGAGGAAAACAAGCTAAAAGCAGTTTTAAACCAAAAGATTTTATTTCATCAAAAAGACCTCTTGAATTACTTCACATAGATTTATTTGGACCTGTCAAAACTACTAGTCTAGGAGGTAAGAATTATGGTTTTGTCATTGTAGATGATTATTCAAGATTCACTTGGGTCTTATTTCTTAAACACAAAGATGAATCTTTTGAATCATTTAAAAGCTTTTGTAAAAAGGTTCAAAATGAAAAAGGTACCAATATCATTTCTGTGAGAAGTGATCATGGTGGAGAATTTGAAAACTTCCACTTTGAATCATTCTTTAATGATAATGGCATCTCTCATAATTTTTCTTGTCCAAGAACTCCACAACAAAATGGAGTTGTTGAAAGGAAAAATAGAACCTTGCAGGAAATGGCTAGAACAATGATTGATGAATCAAATGTTGAAAAATATTTTTGGGCTGAAGCCATTAACACTGCATGTTACATTTTAAATAGGGTTTCAATAAGAAAAATTTTGAACAAAACCCCTTATGAGCTTTGGAAAGATAGGAAACCAAATATTTCTTACTTTCATATTTTTGGATGTTATTGTTACATTTTGAATATCAAAGATAATCTAGGAAAGTTTGATGCAAAGTCAGACAAAGGAATATTCTTAGGTTATTCTCTAACATCCAAAGCCTATAGAGTTTTCAATTTGACTTCTAACAACATGGAAGAAAGCATGCATGTCAAGTTTGATGAATTTGAGGAACAGCCTAGTCAAGCTAACATTGATGAAGATGAAGTTCAACCTTCAACACAAGATCAAGCTGTTGCAGAACCTTTAACTCCATCTCAACAACCTCCTAAGACTTGGAGAATAGTTGGATATCATCCACAAGATCAGATTATAGGAGAAACTGCTGATGGCATAAGAACCAGAAGATCATTTCAAGTTCATGAGAACGTTCTGGCAATGATCTCTCAAATTGAACCAAAATCTATTGATGAAGCTATCATTGATAAATCATGGGTTGAAGCCATGAAAGAAGAGCTACTGCAATTTGAGAAGAATGAAGTCTGGAAGCTTGTGCCTTGTCCTCCAGATCACTCCATCATTGGTACAAGATGGGTCTTTAGAAACAAGCTTGATGAAGAAGGTAAGGTAATTCGCAACAAAGCAAGACTTGTTGCTCAAGGCTATAACCAACAAGAAGGTATAGACTATGATGAGACTTTTGCACCAGTGGCAAGGTTAGAAGCCATTAGAATTTTACTTGCATATGCATCTCATAAATGCTTTAAGCTTTTTCAAATGGATGTGAAAAGTGCTTTTTTAAATGGTTTTCTAAATGAGGAAGTTTATGTACATCAACCTCCTGGTTTTAAGGATGAACATAAACCTAATCATGTTTTCAAACTAACCAAAGCTCTTTATGGACTTAAGCAAGCTCCTAGAGCTTGGTATGAAAGGTTAAGCACATTTTTACTTGACAATGGTTTTTCAAGAGGTAAAATTGATACAACTCTTTTTAGAAAAACAAATGATCAAGATTTATTAATTGTGCAAGTTTATGTTGATGATATTATATTTGGTGCTACTAATGAGAAAATGTGTGAAGAATTTTCTAATCTCATACAAAGTGAATTTGAGATGAGTATGATGGGAGAGCTCAGATTCTTTCTTGGCTTGCAAATCAAGCAACAAGATGATGGGATCTTCATTTGTCAAGAGAAATACATCAGAGATCTACTCAAGAAGTATAAGATGAATGAAGCAAAGATCATGTCAACTCCTATGCATCCATCAACAAGTTTAGACAAGGATGAAAATGGAAAACTTGTCTCAGAAAAGGAGTATAGAGGAATGATTGGATCACTCCTTTATCTAACTGCTAGTAGACCAGACATTGTCTTCTCAGTTGGTATTTGTGCAAGATTTCAATCTTCTCCAAGAGAATCTCACCTCACAGCAGTCAAAAGAATCTTCAGATATTTAGTAGGCACTCCTGATGTTGGTCTCTGGTACAAGAAGGGATCACATTTTGACCTCAAAGCATATTGTGATGCTGACTATGCTGGTGATAAGCTTGAAAGAAAGAGCACAAGTGGAGCTTGTCAATTTCTTGGTGAAGCTCTTGTAAGTTGGAGTTGCAGAAAGCAAAACACCATAGCACTTTCAACAACAGAAGCTGAATATGTCTCAGCTGCAAATTGTTGCTCTCAAGTGATATGGATCAAAAACCAACTTGAAGATTTCTCACTAAGGTACACAAATATTAAAATTCTTTGTGATAATACTAGTGCCATAAATTTATCAAAGAATCCCATTCAACATTCTAGATCAAAGCATATAGAAATTAAGCATCATTTTATACGTGATCATGTTTGCAAAAAAGATGTTGAATTGATATTTGTTGATACTGATTTTCAGCTTGCTGATATTTTTACAAAACCCTTAGTTGAGGATAGGTTTAATTTTCTCAAAGAAAATTTGAAAATCATGAAAAATCCCAACTGATCATTGTTGAACAAAATATGAGAACAGTCTGAGAACGTTCTCTCTGCTTTGCAAACTGCAGAATTTATGACTTTCTCAGGAAGTCATTTTATTGTTCATTTATGTGTCTTAGTTTTTTAATTGTTTTATCTGAATATTTTTAGTCAAAACTCTTACTCTCCCTAAGTCACATTTCAACTTAACTATCTCTCTCCCTCTTGTCATAACTTTTTACTTTACCCAAAGTACACATTAGCACTATTCCTAATTAGTACCTATTACCTAACCTACTCTTCCAATTCCAATTCTCAACACTCTATCATCATTTCTTTACTTAACCAAGGCAATCCTTTCAGTTCAAATCAAACCCACTACTCCACTCTTCTTCTCTCTCTCGTAACCGTCCTCTCACTCTCCCTCACCGTTACTATTCAAACATTGTTCCTTCTTCATTTTCTCTCAAACAACCTCACCAATGGCTAGAACCAAAAACCCAGCAAGAAGATCAGAATACTCCTCTGATTCTCCATCTCCACTTCGTTCTCCTTCTCCTCCGTCTCCTCCACCTCCATTGAAAACCCCTGTTTCTGAAACCACAAATGTTCCAGAAATTCAATCCCAAAATGAATCAATTCCTACCATTAGCATAACTCAAATGGTAATGGAAGCCATTGAAGCCTCAAACATGCAAACCAACCTTCATGTCTCTACTCCGCAAAATCAAATCCTTGTTGGAACCATACCAATTTCTATTCCAACCATTGTACCTACAGTTACACCAACTCTGAAAAAACCACCCACCACACTTGAAAACCGCTCACAAACTGTAACCATCTCAAAGGCCTCAAGAACACCAAAAGTCAAGCCTTCCACCACCAAAAAATCCAAACGTATTGATTCTTCTAACATCAGAAGATCAAATAGAATTGCTTCAGGCTCTGGAAAGAAACCAACCATTGATCCAACCATCTACTCAGTTTCAGACAGTGATTCTGAGAACACTCTCTCAGACAACACACCAGTTTCCAAACACCAACATCCAAAATCATCCTCCTCTGTTTCACCTTCCTCATCTTCTGAGAAACCCTCTTCCTCAGAAAAATCATCATCTTCTGAACTCCATTCCTTACCCTCTGATGATGCTCTGCTTAAGGAAAGTATCCCTAGTCGTCGTAAACTTTCAATTCCTTTAATCCATCAAAATGCTCAAGTGACTTTTGATGAATTTTGGAAAGACAAGCCAGTTGCAGCAGGAAGAACCTACAACTTTGCTGAACTTGCAAACGAAGGTATTGACCTAACCCAATACACTCACCCCTTAGGTTGGACCAATTTTTTTAATATCAAGGAAACCCACTACCCTAGCCTAGTTTCAGCATTTTACTTCAATGCTGTAGTGTATCATGAAGAAGAGATGATTATCTCATATCTTAAGGGAGTCAAAGTCATTGTCTCAACCAAGCTTTTAAGCCAACTCCTTGACCTACCAAATGAAGGAAACACTCTTTATGGACCAAGTTGGTATTCAATGGCTCAAGTCAACAAAACCCAACTTTTTAAAGAAATGTTTGAACCAGGAGTTGATCTCAAAGAACCCCCAGCCTCTAAGCTTTTACCAAGTTTCAAACTACTCCACAACATGTGTCTTCATGCTGTTTTTCCTAGGACAGGAAGCATGCATAGAGTCACTGACAATGATGCTATGGTCATGTATCATATGTACAACAAAATCCCTCTAAACCTACCCTATGCCATCCTCCATCACATGATAAATACTGTGGAATCAGGTGCTAAGAAGAAGACCTTGCCATATGGGATGATTCTCACAAAGATTTTCAGAAAGTTCAATGTAAGTTTCAAAAAGGAAGAGCCTAGAAACACTTCTAAAGTGTTTTCTATGAAGAATGTGATGAGAATGCTCAGTGATTTTGGTACTTCATCCTCTCAAGATCAAGGATTGAAGAGAAAAAGACAAGAAGATGAGCCTGCAGGTAATTTGGAAATCCTAGCAGAAGCTGTTACCAGTCAACAAGATCAATCTCAGAACGTTCTCCCTGCCTGTTCAAGAGGGAAAGAAGTTCTGCAAGAAGGAAATCTCTCTGACTCCAGAGATTTAGGTGTGTCTTTAGAGTTTGATTCAACTCCAGGTGCTAGCCTAGGACCACCCATTTTCAATCAAACCTTGCTTGATGGTTTCTCAACAATAGACAACCCTGTTAACACCTCTTTGTTTTCACCATTAATGACCTCTCCTCCAAGTTCTATTGGAACTTTTCACTCCACTGAAGCTATGAGACACTGGCTCAATACTGCACCACCAAACCTCTCAAATATCCATGCTCCTATTTTTACTGATGCTGGTCCATCTTTACCATCCTTTCCCCAAAACTTTGCTTCTCTAAGTTCCTTCAGCATGACCTCCTCTAACCAAGCTGCTGTAGGCTTAGATTCTGAGAACATTTTCAACTTTGATCTTAGACCTTCTAAGCAATCTAAATTTGAGAAGGATGTCACCAAAACTAGGAAAGATATGGGGAAAATCTTTAAAGCCTTAACCATCACCAACAACATTCAAACCTATAACATGAAGGAGAATAGCATTCTTAGGACTTGGCTGGTTAATGAATTTTGCCCTGCTATGCGTGTTGCTCCTCCACCTGAGAATCCAGAAATTCCTCCCTCCACAGAGCTTCCATCATTTGATGATTCCAGCTCTGATGATTCCACCCTTGATGCACCTCAGTGATCATTCCCTTTACCTCCCAAGCCTTTTTGCTGTTGACAAAAGGGGGAGAAGATTAAAAAGAAATTGTGCTGCTTTTGGGGAGTTTAGAAGATTTTAAATCTCTTGTTTGTTTGTTTTTAAGATCAGAATAGTTTAGATATGATGAGAAGTTCTTTTTGCTAATTTAGAAAACTTCTCTTTTTATGTTTAAATTATGAATCTTGTACTTTGAATTTTAATCCTTTGTTTTGAATCACTTTTGATCATTAATCTGTATGAATGATGTTTATGCTCTTATATGAGCTTTGATTAATGAATGTTATATTTGATTCAACATCTTGTGATTTTATTTACTCAATTAAGCATATGCATATTTTGAACATTGATTAAAGAATGCATAAATTGAGGGGGAGCTCTTTGATTAAATCACTTGGTATTATTACTCTTTTTGGTTTAATCAGAATCACAATTTAAAATCTAATCAAGGTTTTGTCATCATCAAAAAGGGGGAGATTGTTGAGACAAAATCCATTTTGATGTTTTAAAGATAACAAACCCTTAATTAAATTTTAATTTGATTCTGATCATTTTGTTATCTAACAAGTGCTTTTGAGTGTTTTAATCTAAGACAGCCTTTAAGGATTATATTCAATAAGTTTCACTCACAAGATACAAACAAAACATCATTTGAAGATTCTGCCCAGAAGAACATTCTCAGAATGACACTGTACCATGATTTAAGTTCATGTGATTAAAGAATAATCACTTTTCAAGAGTCAACTTGGTAGAAACAAGAAAGAATTTTTTCATGGAAGTAAATGCAAGATCACAACAGTGCATAAGTCATTTAAGGCAAGGAATCATTTTTGAACAAGGCATCAAGTTCAAATAAGCACTTTTAAGGAATAAGTTCAATTGTTCATGACAAAGCTTGTAACATCCTAACTTTATTTATTAGAAGAGAAGTTAAATAATGGAAATCATTAGAGATATTCCTACCAAATCAAATGAAGAACAAGAGTATGTTGTTAGTAAAAGGAAGGGCATATTTGGTATTGCACCCAAGTTATACTATATAAAGAAAAGGACTAGACCAAACCATTAGTTTTATTCATTTTACATGTTTCTGAACTTTCAAAGTCAGGGAAGTAAAACCCCTCCTCCTCTTTGCTCTCCATCGTACCCTCACCCCCTTATACTACCATGATCAATCCTTGTCCAATTTAACCTGCAAAAGCTCCAATTCCTTCCCTTCTCCTTCTATTCACGCATAAACAACAACAATCAACATCATCCTCTTCATTTTTCTTTCCCCACCGAACCCATCATCAACTTCTCACCTGAATCCAAGTTCTTGTGTGGCTGTTACAATTCATGGGTGGAGCTAGGATTCATAAATCATAAGGTAAGAAATCCAATCCTCTTCAAACTCATGTAAACCCCTCTTTAGATTCAAAGTCCATGATCCTCATACTTGCTGTTTTGGATGATGCATGTATGCTTTTTCTCTTCGTGGATGACCGAATTAAACACTACAAATCATGGGTTGAAGGATTAAATCGTGGCTGCTGCCTACAGAGCATTTTATGCAACCTGCTACAGCTCGCCTCGCGAGCAGGAGCACTCGCCACGGCGAGCTGGCTTGCCTGCGTGGTCCTGGCGGAGTGCTGCGGAGCACTGGCGGAGTACTGCGGCATCCTGCGAGGACCTGCTGCGGGGACCTGCGGTATCCTGCGAGAACTTGCGGAGCCCTGCTGATGCTTGCTGCCAGCCTGCAGCAAGGTGCTGCCTCTCTCTCGTGAAATCCTTTTCAAGCTTGGTAAGTTGTTCCTAATCCCTTATACTCCTTCTTCAGCTATTGATTGGGATAGTTTCGGTTCTCTAAACCTTACTCAAACTCTAACTTACCTTTTTAATCATTCTTTTCCAATCCTTTGATCAAGCACTCATGATGGGGTTCAAGTGAGTTGGTAAGAGTTCGTGGCTGTTGCTGAGCTATGGTATGATCAGTGTAAAGCTTCTTTATCCAGGTGGGTTCCTTAGGATAGTGTAGCTAGTCCCCTTGAAATATTAATTATGCATGATAACACTAGGAATTTAGGAAAAAGTTGTGCGAGAGGGATTAGAACCCAAATTCCTCTCCGTTTTATTTTATATTATGTTAATTATCTGTTAATGCACTGTCTAAAATGAGGGTTGTAGGTGTTAGTTTGAAATATCATGATTTCTGCAAAACAGGGCAATTCTGCATGAACTCGCTCCAGCGAGTAGTTGGCGAGCGTTCATGGCGAGCTGGGTTCTGGGCTGATGAAACTCGCCATGGCGAGCTACTGCTCGCCACAGCGAGTTGATTTAGGTCAGGACCTATAATCTCGCCATAGCGAGCTGGTGACTCGCCAGAGCGAGCTTGTACAGAATAGTCCACATTTTACAATTATTCTTGAAACTTCAAACACTCGTTTTATTCCCTCTTTAGAGTCAGATAATTTGCATTAACGTAAACGACATAATGTCGAATAACATGTTAGGCACAGATCATCTTTAGGGTATAACTTAGAATTATTAGGATTGTATGCTCCCCGGGATTTTGGGAATTATGGTAGCAAGAACACAATTTTAGTGTCAGTCATTATGGGCGATTTATTATATCGCAAGTATGGACTCCCAATGGGATACTCCATTAGGTTAGGTATATGTGAGCTTCATGCCGTGACCGAATCGGTTGACGGATATGTCAGGCCTCTGAGACATGCTCACCTCAGAGTGTCCTTGTGTTTAAAACGAATAAGATTTAGTTAATCTGTGATACACCTTTACCTTATGCTTTTATGATTTATGTTATTATTAGTTTTGAAACGACTGATTTAGGTGCCCCGGCGTAGTTGCCATTAGGAGGGTAGTAGGACTCACTGAGGCTTAGTAGTCTCACCCCACTCCAAATCAATTTTTTTTTAGGTAGACAGGTTAACCGAAGCAAGGACCGGGACGGAGCTGATGTTTGGAGCTGAGCTTGATTCATCAGATTTGAAGACCGTAGTCTTCTTCTTTGTTTTAGATTTAATCTGTTTATCTTAGAACCTTATTAATTCCGCTGTATTCTATTTTATCTGTTGCTTTGTAACTGAAACAAGTTGTATCTTGTTTATGTAATTCAGAAATTTATTTGTACTCAGATGCCATCATGTATGTCTCGACTAAATATTCTAGGTATTTTAGTTGGGGCGTTATAATTGGTATCAGAGCAGGTCGATTCAGTATCGGACCTTGCCATGAGTCAGAACAATCCCTTCCTAAACAATACAGACCCTTTGGATCTAGACTGTTTACGCTGAAACTGTCGCGTGCTGAGCCTGATCAACTCAGTATTGTGTATGGTAGGCAGTGTATTATGGTTTAGAACTGAAGTGAACTCTGAAATTCCAGCGTTAACGTCGCAGTGAAGTACAATCAAGGAGCTGTTGTCGAAGAGAAACCTTATAAGTAGATTTTGAAGCAGTGGCAGATGGTGCCACAGGAATAAGTTGCGTAACTGAAGACCGGAGTAAAGGCGGTAGTTTGAAGGAAAGTAAGTGTATCCTCAAGACTGAAGTGCACAGTGCACAACAGTATTCCACTGACACAGTGTGTCAGGTGAATTTTCTAAGCCTAGAATTACTCTACCCTATCAGGAGCTAGATCCAACTAAGTTTAGGAAACCGTCAACAACCTATACCAGTAAGCGGTCAGTCAATCCAGTCGATACTTGGGACGTATGAGTGTGGTACTGAGTTAGAATAAGAAACCACAGAAATAATCTTCTCCAACTCTGTCACACTCGCTCAGCGAGTAATCACTCGCTGCAGCGAGCGTAGCAGGCAGTTACTGCCTCATGTTGCTGTCATACTCCTTGTCCAGCTGTTTTACCCTTAACAAATAAGCCTCCAACCCTTACAGGACCTTACCATCTTACCTACCGGGTTTCAGCTCAAGTGAGAAGGATTCATCGATATTAGGAGGAACTTAGCCACACCTCGTACCCATTCAATTTATTTGAAATCCCTATTTAGCCAAGCCTAACTCAAGATTATCAAACCTTAAGGTTCTCAATGGAACGAGGACATACTTCATTATGGAAAAAACCAACACTTGAGATAGGAATGAGTAAACCAAGTCTTTTACCAAACGTCTAGTTATTCCGAGTAAGTGCAAAGATTCCTATACATTAAAAAGGTTAGACAGCCCTGGGCCAACTCCTTTAACTCTAGAAACCGATAATTGAACTGAACCATTAGAGAACACAGCCTTAACTAGTTACAAGCAGTTAGATTTCCTTTTAGTTGTACCACTTTCCAACGAGACGCTAAGTATTAACACATACCTATAACCAGAGTTACCCAAACTTAGCATAGTGGACCTAACGTAGATCGTCGTAACGAGAATCAAATAAGGACTTAAGCAACATTTAGCAGTAGAGGTTTAAAATCCAAACTTTCTCCCTAAACCACTAGTCGTCGAGTGCAAAACAGGAACCCTTAGGTACCCAGAAGTTTGACAGAACTATGCCTACCTCGTCAGTTTCAAGGACCAAACATTGACTAGGTTAACAGTTAGTAAATCTCTAGTAACCACACAAGCCACCCAACCAATCTATAGTACATTATTATCAAACAATTAGAAGTTAACAGCAGAACCTTACCAAGTAGGTTTAACCTGCCTTCCATCAAAAACTAGAAACTCCTTTTTGGAAATACCGTACCTAAGGAATTATATTAAATACCATCACCTCTATGTTCCTAGATCAGTGACCCAGTATAGTTAACCTGTTAGATATTCCAACAATATAGACCTTAAGATGAATCTCACAGGTTAGAGAGACCAAGTTATGAACCCGAGCACATTTCAGTATCCTTTCCAATGTCATCCTAATAGGCCATCCTATAGAACACCTATATCTTGTATTCTTTTACCGTAGACCCATTAAGTAAACACCTAAGATAACTGTCTTCAGATGTTAGTGACGGGAACCAGTCTGTCAAAGATTACCAGTAGTCGCATCAGATTAAGTTTAGTTAGTGTAACTGTTAAGTATTATCATTAGCACAAGTAGTTGCCGAGTGACTTGTAACTACCTTGTCATCAATAGCATAGAGACCGGAAGTTCAGTTTCATACTAGGTTGACCTTTCTAAACGTATTCGGTCCCTGAACCAGTTAGTTGAGAGATTTGTAGTATGTACCCGAAACCTGTTCGCTAGCTAGATCAAGGATTAGACTTAGTCAGCCATCTTTATCAAAGCTTTAGTATCAAACCGTAGGAAACATGTTCTGATGAATGTAGCGTATGAGAGACCTTATTAGTGACACTTGTTACCTAGACCAGTTTTCCAGCCGTATATTACTATCCAGAGAAAAGAGGTTAAGTTTAACATTAGCTCCAATTAGACACCGATAACCTCAACTTTTCCCAGCACCTGTCAGCTGAGAGATTACCAATCAGAGTTAAACCTCCCTGTGAGACGTAGCTAGCTAGAAGCTTGAGTAAAAGACTTTATTGTCCTAGCCTGAGGATAATAGGAAGTAGAACTGTAGAGTATAGGTCCGAACCAGAAGTAGACCAATCATCAGTTACCTTTGTATATCTGGGCCTTCTTTTAGCCGTTGAGTCGAACCGAACAATGTTCAAATTCCCCGTCCGTAGTTCTTGGAACACTACGAACGCGTATTCGCTCTAACTCATCTGAGTTACGTCTCGGACGTGTATCTCTCCACGTGTTTAGAACTGCCTGTCAGTCGAGTATTTCACACAAATTCAAATCAGATTCAGCTACTCAAATCTATCGACGTCAGTCAGTCGCACGGATTTCGTAAAGCATCACTCTTAAATAATCTTACTCTATGCTTTTAGTCTTTCAGCTGTGCCGTTAAGTATTTCCTTCCTATTCGTGGAGATTCGTTGCTCTTGAAAAACCACGGATAGTATCCGATTCAATCTCTCAGTTTCTTTCCTAAACTCATGTTATCCTAGTGTGTTAAGCTCAAGTGACTCTACCGTATGTTCGACCTTGCGGCCTTGCCTATCGTAACCTCGTGAGACTAAGTGTTCAGCCTGAGTAACTTGACCCGAATATTCCGACTCCAAGCTTAGACTTCCTCAGCCAGTTCATATAAGAGAATGGATTTAAATTACTCATTAGGGTAATGACTCATAATAGTCGAACTCGTACTGTTATCATAAGGATCCATCGGTTAATTCAGCATACCGTCCTAAGCTTTGTCAATCTTTTCAGCCTGAGTAATACAAGTTCAACCCAAATTGTTCAAATTAGTCGAGTTTGGAACCCGACTGATTAGACAAGCCTCGCGCTACACTTGTCAGCGAAAGACCTTGAAACGAGAGTGACCCTTAACTACAAGAGATGATTCGAACCTAAGTGCATACGCATGTTGGAAGTGCAACTTGATCACCGTGTTGGGCCAGGATGGATTAAATTGTAGGTGGGATTTTATCGGACAACTATAGATTCATCTGCGAACGGGTCTGACTCGTTTGCAGAAGAATCAGTAGTGTTTAGACAATTTTCCACTCGTTTTATATTTAAATCGATCCTGGAGTAGTAGACGACACCGTGGTACGGATGTACATACGACGTGTTATGCATGAAGGTGATCGGAAGGGAAGAACGATGTAGAAGGACGAATCTGAGTTGTACCCCTACGAACGCTCAAGTCTTGATTTCAAGTTAAGAATGTGCCAACCAGGTCAGATACCGACCTTCTAAGACAGTGAGGTATTTGGAATGACGTCGAACGTAGTGAAGAATCATAACCGTAGTAGAAGTAGAGGAGTATGAGACTAGACTATGATGACAACAGCATTGTCAGAAAGTGACGGTAAGTACTTGGACCAGAGTGCGCAGCACTAGAATCTTGAAGTTGCAAGGATAACCTTTAACCAATAACCTTGTAGGAGGAAAGTTTTATTCCAAGGGATTGTGAACGTTAAACCGAAATGCTGTTTCAGAAGCAAACTTAAACAACCTACCCTATTGTGGAGTGAAGTAATTCTGAATTTCGAGGACGAAATTTCTTTAAGGAGGGTAGATTGTAACATCCTAACTTTATTTATTAGAAGAGAAGTTAAATAATGGAAATCATTAGAGATATTCCTACCAAATCAAATGAAGAACAAGAGTATGTTGTTAGTAAAAGGAAGGGCATATTTGGTATTGCACCCAAGTTATACTATATAAAGAAAAGGACTAGACCAAACCATTAGTTTTATTCATTTTACATGTTTCTGAACTTTCAAAGTCAGGGAAGTAAAACCCCTCCTCCTCTTTGCTCTCCATCGTACCCTCACCCCCTTATACTACCATGATCAATCCTTGTCCAATTTAACCTGCAAAAGCTCCAATTCCTTCCCTTCTCCTTCTATTCACGCATAAACAACAACAATCAACATCATCCTCTTCATTTTTCTTTCCCCACCGAACCCATCATCAACTTCTCACCTGAATCCAAGTTCTTGTGTGGCTGTTACAATTCATGGGTGGAGCTAGGATTCATAAATCATAAGGTAAGAAATCCAATCCTCTTCAAACTCATGTAAACCCCTCTTTAGATTCAAAGTCCATGATCCTCATACTTGCTGTTTTGGATGATGCATGTATGCTTTTTCTCTTCGTGGATGACCGAATTAAACACTACAAATCATGGGTTGAAGGATTAAATCGTGGCTACTGCCTACAGAGCATTTTATGCAACCTGCTACAGCTCGCCTCGCGAGCAGGAGCACTCGCCACGGCGAGCTGGCTTGCCTGCGTGGTCCTGGCGGAGTGCTGCGGAGCACTGGCGGAGTACTGCGGCATCCTGCGAGGACCTGCTGCGGGGACCTGCGGTATCCTGCGAGAACTTGCGGAGCCCTGCTGATGCTTGCTGCCAGCCTGCAGCAAGGTGCTGCCTCTCTCTCGTGAAATCCTTTTCAAGCTTGGTAAGTTGTTCCTAATCCCTTATACTCCTTCTTCAGCTATTGATTGGGATAGTTTCGGTTCTCTAAACCTTACTCAAACTCTAACTTACCTTTTTAATCATTCTTTTCCAATCCTTTGATCAAGCACTCATGATGGGGTTCAAGTGAGTTGGTAAGAGTTCGTGGCTGTTGCTGAGCTATGGTATGATCAGTGTAAAGCTTCTTTATCCAGGTGGGTTCCTTAGGATAGTGTAGCTAGTCCCCTTGAAATATTAATTATGCATGATAACACTAGGAATTTAGGAAAAAGTTGTGCGAGAGGGATTAGAACCCAAATTCCTCTCCGTTTTATTTTATATTATGTTAATTATCTGTTAATGCACTGTCTAAAATGAGGGTTGTAGGTGTTAGTTTGAAATATCATGATTTCTGCAAAACAGGGCAATTCTGCATGAACTCGCTCCAGCGAGTAGTTGGCGAGCGTTCATGGCGAGCTGGGTTCTGGGCTGATGAAACTCGCCATGGCGAGCTACTGCTCGCCACAGCGAGTTGATTTAGGTCAGGACCTATAATCTCGCCATAGCGAGCTGGTGACTCGCCAGAGCGAGCTTGTACAGAATAGTCCACATTTTACAATTATTCTTGAAACTTCAAACACTCGTTTTATTCCCTCTTTAGAGTCAGATAATTTGCATTAACGTAAACGACATAATGTCGAATAACATGTTAGGCACAGATCATCTTTAGGGTATAACTTAGAATTATTAGGATTGTATGCTCCCCGGGATTTTGGGAATTATGGTAGCAAGAACACAATTTTAGTGTCAGTCATTATGGGCGATTTATTATATCGCAAGTATGGACTCCCAATGGGATACTCCATTAGGTTAGGTATATGTGAGCTTCATGCCGTGACCGAATCGGTTGACGGATATGTCAGGCCTCTGAGACATGCTCACCTCAGAGTGTCCTTGTGTTTAAAACGAATAAGATTTAGTTAATCTGTGATACACCTTTACCTTATGCTTTTATGATTTATGTTATTATTAGTTTTGAAACGACTGATTTAGGTGCCCCGGCGTAGTTGCCATTAGGAGGGTAGTAGGACTCACTGAGGCTTAGTAGTCTCACCCCACTCCAAATCAATTTTTTTTTAGGTAGACAGGTTAACCGAAGCAAGGACCGGGACGGAGCTGATGTTTGGAGCTGAGCTTGATTCATCAGATTTGAAGACCGTAGTCTTCTTCTTTGTTTTAGATTTAATCTGTTTATCTTAGAACCTTATTAATTCCGCTGTATTCTATTTTATCTGTTGCTTTGTAACTGAAACAAGTTGTATCTTGTTTATGTAATTCAGAAATTTATTTGTACTCAGATGCCATCATGTATGTCTCGACTAAATATTCTAGGTATTTTAGTTGGGGCGTTATAAAGCTTCATGTTATTAAAGTATTCCTTCAGATTTAATCTAGTCCAATGAAAATGATTCAACACAACTGAAATGAGACAAAAGACAGCAACCCACGTTTTAAGGGAACAAGGACAAGGAGTTGCTCATTCTTCCATAAAGTCTTACAAGGACAAAGACTTTATGAACCAGCAAGGACAAGTGAATAGTTCTGCATAGTTGCTCTATCTTCATAGACTGAAGCTCTACAGCTGCAAGACAACTATCAACAGCTCTTTTAATCACGTGTGATTTCATCCATGAGCTTAGAGAATGATCAGAGAATGATCAGAGAACGATCTCCCAGTTTTGCCAGCAAAGTGTTCTACTGTTTGATTTCTGTCCAGTCATTTAATGAGCTGTTTTAAATTCAAACTCAACACCTTTACAACGGCTATATGATCAGGAATCTCTCAATCAAGTTCCAAGAACTCAGATCATCATTGTACGTTCTGTCCCATGTCAGGAAGCAATGGGAGAACGTTCTGGGAAGGTTACTTTTATGAGACAGATTTTCTCTTTCATCTCATATGTCTCACAACTGCTATTTCTTCACTTACAACGGTCATAATTGGAGCCCAAGACATCAAGGAGCCTCCTCATCTATAAATAGCACGTTGATATCATTTGAAGAGCAAGAGTTTCAAATTACAAAAAGCCATACATACTTTTGTGACCTCCATATCACTTTAAGCTCTTCTTTATACACTCATACTCCAAGCTCTAGAACTTAGGATCTTAATCCATTTGAGCATTTCTGAGTGTATTTCATTTGTAAGCTATACAACTAGTTTAGGTTGATATAGGCTTGTTAGTTTCAACAACCACTTCTTAAATTGTAAGATCTTGCTCAAGTCAATTGGTTAGAATTGATTGAGTGTTCAAATCAGTTGGTGATAACTGATTTGTGAAGTGTTTCAAATCAGTAGGTGATTACTGGTTTGTGAATTGATTCAGATTAGTTGGTGATAACTAATCTGTGACTTAACCTCGGTTTTAGGTTAAGGGACTCATTGTAATCTCGGACTAGATTATAGTGGATAATCTCACGCAAGTGGGGACTGGAGTAGCCCATTCTGTTAAGGGGTGAACCAGGATAAATTGCTGTGTTTGATCTTCTCTTTCCCTACTCTTTTATTTGAGCAAACACATCACACACAAATCACTTTACATTTTCTTATCGCTAACTGGTTTCGTTCTCAGAACGTTCTCACAAGTTTTCTGTGTTAAGTTATTTGTGTTGATCATAACTTGCAGCCAAATTTTTAAAGGTCACAATTCAAACCCCCCTTTCTTGTGACAAACTTTGTTACTTCAACACTTTCCTCAAACTCATTAAAAACAAACATATAGCTTTTGTTGGGGACTCTTTGGCTAGGAACCAATTAGAGTCACTTCTTTGCATGTTAGCAACTACTTCAATACCTAACCTTGTTTACCAAAATGGTAAGGACAATAAATTTCGTAAGTGGCACTTCCCTTCTCATAATGCTAATTTTTCTTTATATTGGTCACCATTTCTAGTACATGGTGTTGAAAGAACAAATGAAGGGAATTATTATAATACAATGTTTTTGGATATTGTTAATGAAAGGTGGGCAAGGGATATTGATCAAATGGACATGATTATTATATCAACTGGTCGTTGGTTTTTGCTTCCTTCAATTTATTATGAAAATGATTTAGTTATTGGTAGCTTAAATTGTCCTAAGCTTAATCACACTCAAATGGATTTTTATGGTCCATTAAGAAAGGCTTTGAGGACTACCTTTAATAGTATAATTGAGAGGAAAGTTGGTAAAGGAAATGGAGTTGATGTGATTTTGAAAACATTTTCACCAGATCATTTTGAAGGTGATTGGGATAAAGCCGGTACTTGTTCAAAGACTAAGCCTTACAGAAAAGAGGAGAAGGTACTAGGAGGAATGGAGAGTGAGATAATAAAGATTGAGATTGAAGAAATGGAAAGAGCTATGGCAAAAGCAAAACAATTTGAAGGGATTAAATTTGAGGTATTGGATGTAACTAAATTAGCATTATTGAGGCCTGATGGTCATCCAGGTCCTTATATGAATCCTTTTCCATTTGCAAATGGGGTTCCAAAATATGTACAAAATGATTGTGTTCATTGGTGTTTGCCTGGACCTATAGATACTTGGAATGAGATTTTATTAGAGATGATGAAAAAGTGGGAGTCACATCTCCAAAGAAAAGAATAATGTTATTTCAACCCAAATTTTCAAATAAAATTACAACAAATTTACGTATATTTGCCACATTTTAATTTTTTTAACACTTTTTTTTATGTCTCGGTAACCGTGGCAGAATACGGTGTCTACAGTGTGTTCGACCTGCAAGTGTTCAGATAACATGTCTGAAAAAAAAAAAGGGCGAGACATTTCTCATTTATACTTCTGACTTACTTTTAATATTTCAATAATCTATTTACTATTCATGTGATGTATATATTGCATTTATATATCTATATTAATATATAACATAATACACCTTTTGGTGTAGATTTTCTTATTACCACTTTTATTCTTCACTCTATTCAAATATTTGTTTATGTTAAAAAATAACTTACACACAAAGTTGGTTTTCAATTTTTTTTAGTAAAAAAAAGATTTTTTTTTCTTCTTAATAACTAAGCAAAACCAAAAAAAACATTAAGTAGTTATTAATTAACTAACTACAACCAAAAAGGAGGTTAAGTACTCATAAAAGGAATTCCCTTATTTGGTGTAGATTTTTTATATTACCAATTTTGCCCTTTAAAAAACTTCCATTCAACAATAAAAAAAAAAGTCTGCTTTAAAAAATGAAAGTTGAACATCATATAATATAAGTTAACCATTAAACTCAAGACCTTAAAGTTTTGGGTTACGAACTAATGTCTAACTCATTAGTGAGATATGAAGTACTTCCTTGTTCCCCGTTCAACAATACTGGTAGATTCTTCTCTCTCTATCTCTCAAGACTCTGTAGGGACTCCATCAACATAAACTAATTGTAAATTATATATTATTTTTCAAATGAATATTAACACACTTTGACTCTAATCATATTCTTAGACTTTTCTTGTCACCGTAACACAAAGAAGTAATCTTCACGCGTGAGCGTCAAATGAGAAAAAATCTATGTGTAAATCTCCACTCACATTGATAAATTAACATCCATGAAAAGGCTTGAACGAAAGTTAATGGAAAGTTTAAAATTGGAATTATAAAAAAATTCCAAAGATTATAAAAAACTAAAATTATATTAAATTATTTTAGGTTTTCCATAGATTCATCGGCTGAAGGTAATTCTAATGAAAGTGTGACAGAAACAAAATATGGATAGCTCTCACAATCAGAATTCAAATTTAATTATTCAAAAGTGTATTTTTAATAGTGGGGGTAAAAAGTGCAACGCGTTTTTCATTCTTCACCAATGGTGAATTCTCTCTCTCTCTCTCTCTCTCTCTCTCTCTCTATTCCTATATCTCTCCCACACGATAATTTTTATTTTTTAATGATATTTATTTGCTTATGT
This sequence comes from Trifolium repens, assembly GCA_030408175.1. Lineage (NCBI taxonomy): Eukaryota > Viridiplantae > Streptophyta > Magnoliopsida > Fabales > Fabaceae > Trifolium > Trifolium repens. The sequence continues at coordinate 28,521,486 of CP125845.1, read as the reverse complement.
TTCTTTTTCTTTTGTAGGTTATCGATGTCATTTTATACTATTTTGAATTTTGTCTATGTTTTTCTTTCAATTGTTCATGAGATTGATTTCATTTAATTTACTTGAGTATGAAAATATGATATTTGTTTAAGGATGTTAGAGAGACATAGTGGGGTGGGAAGTACGCTCCTATTCCATGCTTCTCGTAATCAAATGTGGTATGTTAAGGCTCGTATTCATGACAACTGTATGATTGCAAAACATATCACATTTTTCTAAATCCATCATAAAAATTCATCAAATGTAAGTAGTGATTAAAGAATCAAATTAAGAATAGCTAAAAAAGCTTAATAGCATACCTTGAGTTAACCGAATATTTTGCGATTTGTTTATCAAAAAGTCTTCATTATGACAACCAATATCATCAATTCGATTTATCAAGTTTAGGAAAACTTGATCCAAATATCAAATTTGATTTTCAATTGTATTCGGACAATATACCCTCATCTTTTTAATTCTTCGATTTAGAACCGCGAAGAGTTAAATATCATATTTCCTTTAGGGACATCAGGACAAAATCCGTTTTATACTGAAATTCCTGGCACGCTATGCACAATGTGCAACACGATGCTCTAAGCACTGTGACAGTTCTAGCACGTAATAATGCAATGCAAATTAAAGAAAACAAATAAAGAAGACAAAGGATTTGTTAACCCAGTTCGGCGAACCTACGTCTGGGGGATACCAATCCAGGAAGGAATATCACTATAATAGCCATAGTTCTAAGTTCTCAGCAAACGCCCCGTTTACAACTTATAACCTAGGCACTACCAATGATTCTTCAACCTAGGAACTCCTAGATCAGAGATCCCATCTCACTCCCTTACAACCTTACAAACAACAAGGATTTCACTAACACAAAGACAAAAGCGTTTTGGAGACACACTCCTAAAACTACACACTCGTACCTAAAGGCTTAGAGTGTTAAACCACCAAAGGTCCTAACTCCGTACTTCAAAGCTTAGGAGAGGATCACACACAGTACAACTCAATTAACAATGTCCTAAGCTTGCATCAAGGTGACACAAGAAAGGCTCACAAATAACACACACGCAAAACCTAGAATTCTAGACACAATCACAATACGGCGTTAACAACAACTGAATTAGGGTTTGCATCTTCCTTAAATACTACAGCCAAATCTTCCTTGATTCAGAAATAGCATGGACTTGATTTGTTTGACCAAAGCAATAACTTCACATTAATTAAAATAGATTCTTTACAAATATATTCTTCAAGGAGATTCTCTTCAGAAATATTCTTGACAAGGATCTGAAGCATTAAATAATGATCCTCATAATAAACCTGATTAAAAGCGCCATGCAAGATTCATGAGAGAGAAACCAAACATTCCATAAATAGATCATGTCACGAAGACTCCTCGTGAGATGTCATGATGCTAAAGGCATCCTGTCGCACATCCTGCTTCAAAGTTTATTTTACCAAAAATGCAGCCAATACCAAAGACTCAACATATACCATCAAGTAAATTTATCAAATTTAAGATATCATCATTCGGGGTCACTTTTCAATGAGAAGCCAACAATTCAAATATCAAATATAAGACAACTTGATATTTTCAATCCAATTTGGGCAAAATTCCAACATCTTTTGAGTATTTTGAATTTAGAACCATGTAGGTTCAAATATCATATTTTCCTATACAGACACAGGGACACGACACAATCCATCCTTTCATACATGCTATCAGGTAAATTGAAGTTTTACGTATTCAATTTAGGCTCGTATTCAAGACAATGTGTATGATTGCAAAACATATCACATTTTTCTAAATCCATCATAAAGCACCATCAAATGTAAGTAGTGATTAAAGAATCAAATTAAGAATAGCTAAAAAAGCATAATAGCATACCTTGAGTGAACCGCTTATTTCGCGATTTGTTGATAAAAAAGTCTTCATTCCGACAACCAATATCATCAATTTGATTTATCAAGCTTAGGGCAACTTGATCCAAATATCAATTTTGATTTTCAGTTCTATTCGGACAAAATACCCTCATCTTTTTAATTCTTCGATTTAGAACCACGAAGAGTTAAATATCATATTTCCTTTAGGGACATCGGGACAAATTTCATTTTATACCATCAAGTAAATTTATCAAATTTAAGATATCATCATTCGGGGTCACTTTCCAATGAGAAGCCAACAATTCACTTATCAAGTTTAAGACAACATGATATTTTCAATCCAATTTGGGCAAAATTCCAACACCTTTTGAGTTTTTCGAATTTAGAACCGTGTAGGTCCAACTATCATATTTTCCTTTACGGACATAGGGACACAACATAAACCATCCATTCATCCATGCTATCAGGTAAATTGAAATATTACGTATTCATTTTAGGCTCATTTTCAAGACAAGTGTATGATTGCAAAACATATCACATTTTTCTAAATCCATCATAAAATACCATCAAATGTAAGTAGTGATTCAAGAATCAAATTAAGAATAGTTAAAAAAGCTTAATAGCATACCTTGAGTGAACTGCATATTTCGCGATTTGTTGATAAAAAAGTCTTCATTCCGACAAACAATATCATCAATTCGATTTATCAAGTTTAGGACAACTTGATCCAAATATCAAATTTGATTTTTAATAGTGTTATCAATGAAAGTTATACAATAATGGCTTAAATAGTGTTTTAGTCCCTGCAATTGTCTCTCGTTTTGAAAAGAGCCCTTGCTTAAAAAAATATTTGATTTTAGTCCCTGCAAAAGAGCCCCTGAACAGGAATTCTTGATGCCATGTCACCATTTTATTGCAATGTCCCATGATAAAATATGAAATATGAAAATAAGGATAAGTCCCGCAGTTGGAATTTAAATTCATCAATGTGTATTTTTAATAGTGGGGTGGAAAGTATTTTTAATAGTGTGTTTTGAAAAGATTTCTCTCTCTCTCTCTCTCTCTCTCTCTCTCTCTCTCTCTATCTCTCTCTTAATCTTCTATTTTGTTTATGTTCCTAATGAACCTAATTTTTTCTTCAAAATAAAATAAAATGTTTTAACGTATAAATAATATATAAGGTTATAGATATCTCATAAGTTTTTTTTGGGTTCAAAACTTCAAGACTTCTAGTGATATTATCCATGAAAAAAATAGTGTACTTTATTATTTCACCCAAACAATTTATATTGAAAATGCACGTGATATCTCCATGGGAATCTCGTAATATATATAATAGAGATAGATATGTCAATCCCCACAAAAAAAAAGAGTTTCTACAAAAAAATACTCCCTCCGTTCCTTTTGTATAAGAAACAAAAGTGAAATTTCTTTTGTTCCTTTTTATAATAAACTTTGACTAATTTTCATATCTTTTAAATGTTGAATTTTACTTATGCCCTTATTTATTATGAAAGAGAATATTAAAAATAAGTAAGATAATTGAATTTAGAGTAATTAAATAGGGATATAGATGGAATAAGTAGAGATTTTACAAAAAAATATTAGAGTTTCTAAAATAAAATAAATGCCAATCCTCACAACAAAATTTTTTCTAAAAATAAAATATAATAGTAGAGATTCTAAAAGAAAATTATTAGATTCTAAAAATAATATAATATTAGAGTTTTTAAAAAATGACAATCCCAAAAAAAAAAAAAATCTGGCAAAAAGGATATATTATTTTCAAGGTAGTTTTCTATAAAATATTATAAAAATTATATTATCATTGTCAGTGAGATTCGAACAACAGATCTTAAACTAATAATAAGGTAGTTTTCTCCAAAAACTAACAAAAAAAAAAAGCTAGAATTCCATATAATATTATAAAAATTGAATTATTATTGCCAATGAGATTCGAATCACATACCTCGTGTTAAATCCTCCGTATAAGTAAAAGCTCTAGAATAATGACACGTATGCTTTTTTTCTTGAAAATGCACCAGAGAGCTTCGTTGGAATCTCATAATGTATATAATAAAGATAATAGAGATAGAGATTTAATATTTGCTTTTTCTTTTAAAAAAATAGGCTAAACTTTGTTATTTGTATTGGTAGAGTTAGAGATTTAATATTTGCTTTTTGTTTTAAAAAAATAGGCTAAACTTTGTTATTTGTATTGGAAGAATAATTTAATTTTGAAATTTTGAAGAATCAAGTTGTAGTTCTTCTGAGATTGGCTACATCATAAGGCTAAAACAACTTGGTCAGAGTGACTTAACTGAAGCACCAATGCTGAAGTAATTAAGTCTAAACCACTTGTGCATATTGAAGATGTGCATATGCAACATGTTGAACAAGATGTCCTAGACATCTTGTCACTGGGTTCAGAGCATGTTAAGGCAACATGTCGAACAAGATGTCCCAAGACATGTGGGTAGGACATCTGAACCCAGTTCAGCTTAAAAGATAATGCTTATCCATTAAGCATACGTGTTTGTTTAAATTTGAATGAAGCGCGAATCTTTAAGTAACAAGCTGGGATTAGGATTAATGATAAAGTTTGTTATTAATCTTAAGTGTTAGATACAATTAGGATTCGTATTTAATTTGTGGATAAATATTAATTTCTTTATCTTTTGGAGTTTGTTTTTAAACAAGTTTGTTTTAAAACTAACTCTTAATTGTAGTGCATCTGAAAGACTGAAGAATATCTGAAGACTTGCACGCCTATATAAAGGACTCAACATAGAGCTTAAAACTTATCCCACAATAACTGAAGATTGTGAGTTCAAAGCTTTGTGCCTACTGTGCAAAGCATTAGTGGTTCCTCGTATTGTTTTTGATACTTGGTAACTTTGAGTCGTTGAATGTTGTCATTCAACTTAGTCTTTTAAACTGTGAAGTTTAAAGTTGTCGTCACTTGGGATTAGTGATTAGAGGGAGTTGGGTAGGTTCTCATATTCAGGGGGAGTTAGCCCTTGAGTAGAAGATTACTAGGATTAAGAAAAGGAATACATGCCAATAGGTGTTTGGTGTGGTTGTAAGACTAAGTATTAATTCAGAGTAGTAGTGTTCACTTCCTGGATTGGTATCCTCCAGAGTAGGGCTATTTGGCGCCGAACTGGGTTAACAAATCACTGGTGTTATTTATTGCTTTTATTTATTTACTTCAGTACTGCAATAAATCGTGATCCTCATAACCAATTGTCGAACCGGTTGTCTAGGACATCTGGACTACAGACACATTGTCCTAGACATCTTGTCACTGGGTTCAGAGCATGTTAAGGCAACATGTCGAACAAGATGTCCCAAGACATGTGGGTAGGACATCTGAACCCAGTTCAGCTTAAAAGATAATGCTTATCCATTAAGCATACGTGTTTGTTTAAATTTGAATGAAGCGCGAATCTTTAAGTAACAAGCTGAGATTAGGATTAATGATAAAGTTTGTTATTAATCTTAAGTGTTAGATACGATTAGGATTCGTATTTAATTTGTGGATAAAGATTAATTTCTTTATCTTTTGGAGTTTGTTTTTAAACAAGTTTGTTTTAAAACTAACTCTTAATTGTAGTGCATCTGAAAGACTGAAGAATATCTGAAGACTTGCACGCCTATATAAAGGACTCAACATAGAGCTTAAAACTTAATCCACAATAACTGAAGATTGTGAGTCCAAAGCTTTGTGCCTACTGTGCAAAGCATTAGTGGTTCCTCGTATTGTTTTTGATACTTGGTAACTTTGAGTCGTTGAATGTTGTCATTCAACTTAGTCTTTTAAACTGTGAAGTTTAAAGTTGTCGTCACTTGGGATTAGTGATTAGAGGGAGTTGGGTAGGTTCTCATATTAAGGGGGAGTTAGCCCTTGAGTAGAAGATTACTAGGATTAAGAAAAGGAATACATGCCAATAGGTGTTTGGTGTGGTTGTAAGACTAAGTATTAATTCAGAGTAGTAGTGTTCACTTCCTGGATTGGTATCCTCCAGAGTAGGGCTATTTGGCGCCGAACTGGGTTAACAAATCACTGGTGTTATTTATTGCTTTTATTTATTTACTTCAGTACTGCAATAAATCGTGATCCTCATAACCAATTGTCGAACCGGTTGTCTAGGACATCTGGACTACAGACACATTGTCCTAGACATCTTGTCACTGGGTTCAGAGCATGTTAAGGCAACATGTCGAACAAGATGTCCCAAGACATGTGGGTAGGACATCTGAACCCAGTTCAGCTTAAAAGATAATGCTTATCCATTAAGCATATGTGTTTGTTTAAATTTGAATGAAGCGCGAATCTTTAAGTAACAAGCTGAGATTAGGATTAATGATAAAGTTTGTTATTAATCTTAAGTGTTAGATACGATTAGGATTCGTATTTAATTTGTGGATAAAGATTAATTTCTTTATCTTTTGGAGTTTGTTTTTAAACAAGTTTGTTTTAAAACTAACTCTTAATTGTAGTGCATCTGAAAGACTGAAGAATATCTGAAGACTTGCACGCCTATATAAAGGACTCAACATAGAGCTTAAAACTTAATCCACAATAACTGAAGATTGTGAGTCCAAAGCTTTGTGCCTACTGTGCAAAGCATTAGTGGTTCCTCGTATTGTTTTTGATACTTGGTAACTTTGAGTCGTTGAATGTTGTCATTCAACTTAGTCTTTTAAACTGTGAAGTTTAAAGTTGTCGTCACTTGGGATTAGTGATTAGAGGGAGTTGGGTAGGTTCTCATATTAAGGGGGAGTTAGCCCTTGAGTAGAAGATTACTAGGATTAAGAAAAGGAATACATGCCAATAGGTGTTTGGTGTGGTTGTAAGACTAAGTATTAATTCAGAGTAGTAGTGTTCACTTCCTGGATTGGTATCCTCCAGAGTAGGGCTATTTGGCGCCGAACTGGGTTAACAAATCACTGGTGTTATTTATTGCTTTTATTTATTTACTTCAGTACTGCAATAAATCGTGATCCTCATAACCAATTGTCGAACCGGTTGTCTAGAACATCTGGACTACAGACACATTGTCCTAGACATCTTGTCACTGGGTTCAGAGCATGTTAAGGCAACATGTCGAACAAGATGTCCCAAGACATGTGGGTAGGACATCTGAACCCAGTTCAGCTTAAAAGATAATGCTTATCCATTAAGCATACGTGTTTGTTTAAATTTGAATGAAGCGCGAATCTTTAAGTAACAAGCTGAGATTAGGATTAATGATAAAGTTTGTTATTAATCTTAAGTGTTAGATACAATTAGGATTCGTATTTAATTTGTGGATAAATATTAATTTCTTTATCTTTTGGAGTTTGTTTTTAAACAAGTTTGTTTTAAAACTAACTCTTAATTGTAGTGCATCTGAAAGACTGAAGAATATCTGAAGACTTGCACGCCTATATAAAGGACTCAACATAGAGCTTAAAACTTAACCCACAATAACTGAAGATTGTGAGTTCAAAGCTTTGTGCCTACTGTGCAAAGCATTAGTGGTTCCTCGTATTGTTTTTGATACTTGGTAACTTTGAGTCGTTGAATGTTGTCATTCAACTTAGTCTTTTAAACTGTGAAGTTTAAAGTTGTCGTCACTTGGGATTAGTGATTAGAGGGAGTTGGGTAGGTTCTCATATTCAGGGGGAGTTAGCCCTTGAGTAGAAGATTACTAGGATTAAGAAAAGGAATACATGCCAATAGGTGTTTGGTGTGGTTGTAAGACTAAGTATTAATTCAGAGTAGTAGTGTTCACTTCCTGGATTGGTATCCTCCAGAGTAGGGCTATTTGGCGCCGAACTGGGTTAACAAATCACTGGTGTTATTTATTGCTTTTATTTATTTACTTCAGTACTGCAATAAATCGTGATCCTCATAACCAATTGTCGAACCGGTTGTCTAGGACATCTGGACTACAGACACATTGTCCTAGACATCTTGTCACTGGGTTCAGAGCATGTTAAGGCAACATGTCGAACAAGATGTCCCAAGACATGTGGGTAGGACATCTGAACCCAGTTCAGCTTAAAAGATAATGCTTATCCATTAAGCATACGTGTTTGTTTAAATTTGAATGAAGCGCGAATCTTTAAGTAACAAGCTGAGATTAGGATTAATGATAAAGTTTGTTATTAATCTTAAGTGTTAGATACGATTAGGATTCGTATTTAATTTGTGGATAAAGATTAATTTCTTTATCTTTTGGAGTTTGTTTTTAAACAAGTTTGTTTTAAAACTAACTCTTAATTGTAGTGCATCTGAAAGACTGAAGAATATCTGAAGACTTGCACGCCTATATAAAGGACTCAACATAGAGCTTAAAACTTAATCCACAATAACTGAAGATTGTGAGTCCAAAGCTTTGTGCCTACTGTGCAAAGCATTAGTGGTTCCTCGTATTGTTTTTGATACTTGGTAACTTTGAGTCGTTGAATGTTGTCATTCAACTTAGTCTTTTAAACTGTGAAGTTTAAAGTTGTCGTCACTTGGGATTAGTGATTAGAGGGAGTTGGGTAGGTTCTCATATTAAGGGGGAGTTAGCCCTTGAGTAGAAGATTACTAGGATTAAGAAAAGGAATACATGCCAATAGGTGTTTGGTGTGGTTGTAAGACTAAGTATTAATTCAGAGTAGTAGTGTTCACTTCCTGGATTGGTATCCTCCAGAGTAGGGCTATTTGGCGCCGAACTGGGTTAACAAATCACTGGTGTTATTTATTGCTTTTATTTATTTACTTCAGTACTGCAATAAATCGTGATCCTCATAACCAATTGTCGAACCGGTTGTCTAGGACATCTGGACTACAGACACATTGTCCTAGACATCTTGTCACTGGGTTCAGAGCATGTTAAGGCAACATGTCGAACAAGATGTCCCAAGACATGTGGGTAGGACATCTGAACCCAGTTCAGCTTAAAAGATAATGCTTATCCATTAAGCATATGTGTTTGTTTAAATTTGAATGAAGCGCGAATCTTTAAGTAACAAGCTGAGATTAGGATTAATGATAAAGTTTGTTATTAATCTTAAGTGTTAGATACGATTAGGATTCGTATTTAATTTGTGGATAAAGATTAATTTCTTTATCTTTTGGAGTTTGTTTTTAAACAAGTTTGTTTTAAAACTAACTCTTAATTGTAGTGCATCTGAAAGACTGAAGAATATCTGAAGACTTGCACGCCTATATAAAGGACTCAACATAGAGCTTAAAACTTAATCCACAATAACTGAAGATTGTGAGTCCAAAGCTTTGTGCCTACTGTGCAAAGCATTAGTGGTTCCTCGTATTGTTTTTGATACTTGGTAACTTTGAGTCGTTGAATGTTGTCATTCAACTTAGTCTTTTAAACTGTGAAGTTTAAAGTTGTCGTCACTTGGGATTAGTGATTAGAGGGAGTTGGGTAGGTTCTCATATTAAGGGGGAGTTAGCCCTTGAGTAGAAGATTACTAGGATTAAGAAAAGGAATACATGCCAATAGGTGTTTGGTGTGGTTGTAAGACTAAGTATTAATTCAGAGTAGTAGTGTTCACTTCCTGGATTGGTATCCTCCAGAGTAGGGCTATTTGGCGCCGAACTGGGTTAACAAATCACTGGTGTTATTTATTGCTTTTATTTATTTACTTCAGTACTGCAATAAATCGTGATCCTCATAACCAATTGTCGAACCGGTTGTCTAGGACATCTGGACTACAGACACATTGTCCTAGACATCTTGTCACTGGGTTCAGAGCATGTTAAGGCAACATGTCGAACAAGATGTCCCAAGACATGTGGGTAGGACATCTGAACCCAGTTCAGCTTAAAAGATAATGCTTATCCATTAAGCATACGTGTTTGTTTAAATTTGAATGAAGCGCGAATCTTTAAGTAACAAGCTGAGATTAGGATTAATGATAAAGTTTGTTATTAATCTTAAGTGTTAGATACAATTAGGATTCGTATTTAATTTGTGGATAAATATTAATTTCTTTATCTTTTGGAGTTTGTTTTTAAACAAGTTTGTTTTAAAACTAACTCTTAATTGTAGTGCATCTGAAAGACTGAAGAATATCTGAAGACTTGCACGCCTATATAAAGGACTCAACATAGAGCTTAAAACTTAACCCACAATAACTGAAGATTGTGAGTTCAAAGCTTTGTGCCTACTGTGCAAAGCATTAGTGGTTCCTCGTATTGTTTTTGATACTTGGTAACTTTGAGTCGTTGAATGTTGTCATTCAACTTAGTCTTTTAAACTGTGAAGTTTAAAGTTGTCGTCACTTGGGATTAGTGATTAGAGGGAGTTGGGTAGGTTCTCATATTCAGGGGGAGTTAGCCCTTGAGTAGAAGATTACTAGGATTAAGAAAAGGAATACATGCCAATAGGTGTTTGGTGTGGTTGTAAGACTAAGTATTAATTCAGAGTAGTAGTGTTCACTTCCTGGATTGGTATCCTCCAGAGTAGGGCTATTTGGCGCCGAACTGGGTTAACAAATCACTGGTGTTATTTATTGCTTTTATTTATTTACTTCAGTACTGCAATAAATCGTGATCCTCATAACCAATTGTCGAACCGGTTGTCTAGGACATCTGGACTACAGACACATTGTCCTAGACATCTTGTCACTGGGTTCAGAGCATGTTAAGGCAACATGTCGAACAAGATGTCCCAAGACATGTGGGTAGGACATCTGAACCCAGTTCAGCTTAAAAGATAATGCTTATCCATTAAGCATACGTGTTTGTTTAAATTTGAATGAAGCGCGAATCTTTAAGTAACAAGCTGAGATTAGGATTAATGATAAAGTTTGTTATTAATCTTAAGTGTTAGATACGATTAGGATTCGTATTTAATTTGTGGATAAAGATTAATTTCTTTATCTTTTGGAGTTTGTTTTTAAACAAGTTTGTTTTAAAACTAACTCTTAATTGTAGTGCATCTGAAAGACTGAAGAATATCTGAAGACTTGCACGCCTATATAAAGGACTCAACATAGAGCTTAAAACTTAATCCACAATAACTGAAGATTGTGAGTCCAAAGCTTTGTGCCTACTGTGCAAAGCATTAGTGGTTCCTCGTATTGTTTTTGATACTTGGTAACTTTGAGTCGTTGAATGTTGTCATTCAACTTAGTCTTTTAAACTGTGAAGTTTAAAGTTGTCGTCACTTGGGATTAGTGATTAGAGGGAGTTGGGTAGGTTCTCATATTAAGGGGGAGTTAGCCCTTGAGTAGAAGATTACTAGGATTAAGAAAAGGAATACATGCCAATAGGTGTTTGGTGTGGTTGTAAGACTAAGTATTAATTCAGAGTAGTAGTGTTCACTTCCTGGATTGGTATCCTCCAGAGTAGGGCTATTTGGCGCCGAACTGGGTTAACAAATCACTGGTGTTATTTATTGCTTTTATTTATTTACTTCAGTACTGCAATAAATCGTGATCCTCATAACCAATTGTCGAACCGGTTGTCTAGGACATCTGGACTACAGACACATTGTCCTAGACATCTTGTCACTGGGTTCAGAGCATGTTAAGGCAACATGTCGAACAAGATGTCCCAAGACATGTGGGTAGGACATCTGAACCCAGTTCAGCTTAAAAGATAATGCTTATCCATTAAGCATACGTGTTTGTTTAAATTTGAATGAAGCGCGAATCTTTAAGTAACAAGCTGAGATTAGGATTAATGATAAAGTTTGTTATTAATCTTAAGTGTTAGATACAATTAGGATTCGTATTTAATTTGTGGATAAATATTAATTTCTTTATCTTTTGGAGTTTGTTTTTAAACAAGTTTGTTTTAAAACTAACTCTTAATTGTAGTGCATCTGAAAGACTGAAGAATATCTGAAGACTTGCACGCCTATATAAAGGACTCAACATAGAGCTTAAAACTTAACCCCCAATAACTGAAGATTGTGAGTTCAAAGCTTTGTGCCTACTGTGCAAAGCATTAGTGGTTCCTCGTATTGTTTTTGATACTTGGTAACTTTGAGTCGTTGAATGTTGTCATTCAACTTAGTCTTTTAAACTGTGAAGTTTAAAGTTGTCGTCACTTGGGATTAGTGATTAGAGGGAGTTGGGTAGGTTCTCATATTCAGGGGGAGTTAGCCCTTGAGTAGAAGATTACTAGGATTAAGAAAAGGAATACATGCCAATAGGTGTTTGGTGTGGTTGTAAGACTAAGTATTAATTCAGAGTAGTAGTGTTCACTTCCTGGATTGGTATCCTCCAGAGTAGGGCTATTTGGCGCCGAACTGGGTTAACAAATCACTGGTGTTATTTATTGCTTTTATTTATTTACTTCAGTACTGCAATAAATCGTGATCCTCATAACCAATTGTCGAACCGGTTGTCTAGGACATCTGGACTACAGACACATTGTCCTAGACATCTTGTCACTGGGTTCAGAGCATGTTAAGGCAACATGTCGAACAAGATGTCCCAAGACATGTGGGTAGGACATCTGAACCCAGTTCAGCTTAAAAGATAATGCTTATCCATTAAGCATACGTGTTTGTTTAAATTTGAATGAAGCGCGAATCTTTAAGTAACAAGCTGAGATTAGGATTAATGATAAAGTTTGTTATTAATCTTAAGTGTTAGATACGATTAGGATTCGTATTTAATTTGTGGATAAAGATTAATTTCTTTATCTTTTGGAGTTTGTTTTTAAACAAGTTTGTTTTAAAACTAACTCTTAATTGTAGTGCATCTGAAAGACTGAAGAATATCTGAAGACTTGCACGCCTATATAAAGGACTCAACATAGAGCTTAAAACTTAATCCACAATAACTGAAGATTGTGAGTCCAAAGCTTTGTGCCTACTGTGCAAAGCATTAGTGGTTCCTCGTATTGTTTTTGATACTTGGTAACTTTGAGTCGTTGAATGTTGTCATTCAACTTAGTCTTTTAAACTGTGAAGTTTAAAGTTGTCGTCACTTGGGATTAGTGATTAGAGGGAGTTGGGTAGGTTCTCATATTAAGGGGGAGTTAGCCCTTGAGTAGAAGATTACTAGGATTAAGAAAAGGAATACATGCCAATAGGTGTTTGGTGTGGTTGTAAGACTAAGTATTAATTCAGAGTAGTAGTGTTCACTTCCTGGATTGGTATCCTCCAGAGTAGGGCTATTTGGCGCCGAACTGGGTTAACAAATCACTGGTGTTATTTATTGCTTTTATTTATTTACTTCAGTACTGCAATAAATCGTGATCCTCATAACCAATTGTCGAACCGGTTGTCTAGGACATCTGGACTACAGACACATTGTCCTAGACATCTTGTCACTGGGTTCAGAGCATGTTAAGGCAACATGTCGAACAAGATGTCCCAAGACATGTGGGTAGGACATCTGAACCCAGTTCAGCTTAAAAGATAATGCTTATCCATTAAGCATACGTGTTTGTTTAAATTTGAATGAAGCGCGAATCTTTAAGTAACAAGCTGAGATTAGGATTAATGATAAAGTTTGTTATTAATCTTAAGTGTTAGATACAATTAGGATTCGTATTTAATTTGTGGATAAATATTAATTTCTTTATCTTTTGGAGTTTGTTTTTAAACAAGTTTGTTTTAAAACTAACTCTTAATTGTAGTGCATCTGAAAGACTGAAGAATATCTGAAGACTTGCACGCCTATATAAAGGACTCAACATAGAGCTTAAAACTTAACCCACAATAACCGAAGATTGTGAGTTCAAAGCTTTGTGCCTACTGTGCAAAGCATTAGTGGTTCCTCGTATTGTTTTTGATACTTGGTAACTTTGAGTCGTTGAATGTTGTCATTCAACTTAGTCTTTTAAACTGTGAAGTTTAAAGTTGTCGTCACTTGGGATTAGTGATTAGAGGGAGTTGGGTAGGTTCTCATATTCAGGGGGAGTTAGCCCTTGAGTAGAAGATTACTAGGATTAAGAAAAGGAATACATGCCAATAGGTGTTTGGTGTGGTTGTAAGACTAAGTATTAATTCAGAGTAGTAGTGTTCACTTCCTGGATTGGTATCCTCCAGAGTAGGGCTATTTGGCGCCGAACTGGGTTAACAAATCACTGGTGTTATTTATTGCTTTTATTTATTTACTTCAGTACTGCAATAAATCGTGATCCTCATAACCAATTGTCGAACCGGTTGTCTAGGACATCTGGACTACAGACACATTGTCCTAGACATCTTGTCACTGGGTTCAGAGCATGTTAAGGCAACATGTCGAACAAGATGTCCCAAGACATGTGGGTAGGACATCTGAACCCAGTTCAGCTTAAAAGATAATGCTTATCCATTAAGCATACGTGTTTGTTTAAATTTGAATGAAGCGCGAATCTTTAAGTAACAAGCTGAGATTAGGATTAATGATAAAGTTTGTTATTAATCTTAAGTGTTAGATACGATTAGGATTCGTATTTAATTTGTGGATAAAGATTAATTTCTTTATCTTTTGGAGTTTGTTTTTAAACAAGTTTGTTTTAAAACTAACTCTTAATTGTAGTGCATCTGAAAGACTGAAGAATATCTGAAGACTTGCACGCCTATATAAAGGACTCAACATAGAGCTTAAAACTTAATCCACAATAACTGAAGATTGTGAGTCCAAAGCTTTGTGCCTACTGTGCAAAGCATTAGTGGTTCCTCCTATTGTTTTTGATACTTGGTAACTTTGAGTCGTTGAATGTTGTCATTCAACTTAGTCTTTTAAACTGTGAAGTTTAAAGTTGTCGTCACTTGGGATTAGTGATTAGAGGGAGTTGGGTAGGTTCTCATATTCAGGGGGAGTTAGCCCTTGAGTAGAAGATTACTAGGATTAAGAAAAGGCATACATGCCAATAGGTGTTTGGTGTGGTTGTAAGACTAAGTATTAATTCAGAGTAGTAGTGTTCACTTCCTGGATTGGTATCCTCCAGAGTAGGGCTATTTGACGCCGAACTGGGTTAACAAATCACTGGTGTTATTTATTGCTTTTATTTATTTACTTCAGTACTGCAATAAATCGTGATCCTCATAACCAATTGTCGAACCGGTTGTCTAGGACATCTGGACTAGAGACACGTTGTCCTATACATTGTGTACGACATTTGTCCTGCCAGAGAACATAATTTCACAAGTGATTTGAGCTAACGAGTTGAACCCAACGAGCCAACTAAACTGTTCGTAAATTTTAAACGAGCCGAACTCGAATTAAAAAAAAATTGTATCAAACTTTAGTCGATCTTCAAGTTAAACCAATTCCTAACAAATTGAGTCAAACTCAGATGAATTCAACTTATCTCAACTCATTTCAACTCATTTTTACCCGGTAGTCATCAATGAGTTTCAAATTTTCAATAATATGCCGTGTCAAATTTTTTTCTTCTCAATAATATGCATGAGGTGTAAGTAACTTTGTAGGGGTTTAGACAGTATACAATGACAATTAGTAACTAGTACAACTAGATTAGTGATGACAGTAATTTATGTGATGTTTTTAGTATCAATTATTGTTAGTTTAGTATTAGTTTTAGACCAATTACAAGGCAAAAACCTAAAGAAGCAAAGCTACTTGTCCAAGAAGTCAAGAATTGAAGAAAATGCTTAAAAAGAGGCTAAAAGGAAGAAAATGCGCAACTTTCAGTCTGTGGACCATAACTTGAGCTACGAGTATCGGAATGAGGTCCGTGACCATGCGTTGGAAAGCTAAGATGAAGAGCTACAACTTTCGTGTTGGAGTAAAAATCTAAATTTGCCATCGCAGCATGATAGAAGCCATCGCAGCACGATGGGAGGAAAACTTCGCGCCCAAGAAAAGAACAGAATCTTTAGTTATATTTTTGAAGAAAATCTACACATCGTACTGCGATGGACTCATCGCAGCGCGATGAGCCTTGCTGCCCAAGTCATAAAACTATAAATAGAGCCTCCCTCCTTCACAATTATTCATTCAGAAATTTAGAGAACTATTTCTCTATAAGGAGCAAAGGAGGAGGAGCTCTAGGGAAGGAACTTTCCCCCTTCAACGGGAAAGGTAACTTCCTCCGCAAGGTGGAGAAGATGAACTCCCTTATGAATGCTGGAATCATGTAAATTGGTACTAAGTTTATATAATTTTCTATTCAGTTTTATTTATTCTATTGTCTATGTTTTAATTACGTAACCCGATTGATAGCTACAGTTAGGGAACGCTTTTAGGGATGGTGATATCTAGCATTGCGCCTAGGGTCAGGGTTTATCACTGGCCGGCAGCTAACCTCAATAGGGTTAGTGATATTTAATGTTGTGCCTCAAGGTTAGGATTACCCAAGGCTCGGCAACTAACCTATAGGGTTAGTGATCTAGTATTGTGCCTCAAAACCGGCAGCCAACCCCTGTAACGACCCAAATTCTAAATTACCTAATTAATTTTAATTAGAGCTTTGCCTAATTTCTCAAAATTAATTAGAGGTGGTTAATTAATTAAATCATGAGATTAAAGTGTATTGTGTAGAAGTTAGTAAATTTTAATTAAACCTAAACTACACAATTAGTACCTTGAATCTATTCTTATGATTAGTTAACACAAAGGAGATTGAAACTCCCTCCAATCTCTTCCTCCCTCGTGTCCCTCTCCCTCTCTTGCTTATGACTCACCAATCCACTCACATGATCTTGCATTCCTATGCCAACACCTCACAACTAATGCATGTAAACCTTGTAACTAGCCTAGTGGGTTGTTTCTTACCAACACATTGCAGCAACATAGAAAGATTAGTCACTCACAAACTCCTTTCTCTCTCTCACGCCAAATCCAAACAAACCACAAGCTCCAAACTTCTCAATTTCCCTTAACACTAGAGTTTGGCATTATCTCATAACCATGTTCAAGTTGCAGAGATTCCTCACCTACAGCTTGATCTCAGAAATTCAGTTCTGAAACCTCATCTTCCCAAGCTCACAAGTTGCTAAACAACAACAACCACATTCTCACCTATTTTTCCAACCAATGAGACCACATGCAACCAAGTTCAAAAACAAACTTCCTACTGTTCAAACACTCAGAAATCCCACTATAAATACCCCTTATACTCAGCTGAATCAATCATCAAACACCATTCAAATTCGTAGAGCAACTAGAAGGGTTTTCAAGAGTTCAAAATTCCAATTTCTGGTCTGGGGTTCGTGGGGCTTGGTGAGAGGTTGCAGTAGATATAGTAGAGCTCAGAAGCAAGGTGTAAAGCTTCAATTCCAGGTGGGTTCTTAGGATAGTTAGTTAGAATTCCCCAAAATTCACATTTGCATGTTAACATTAGGAAAATTACAGAAATTATGTGTGAGAGGAATTAAGTCCCAAATTCCTCTCCATACTGTCGTATTTTATGTATATTATATGATTGCACTGGTTCTAATTGAGGATTGTAGGTGAATTCCTTGTAAAAATTAGAATTTCTGTAAACAGGAGCTGTTCTGCATGAGCTCGCCATGTCGAGCATCTAGTGGCTGGCGAGTATCATGTCGAGCATCTAGTGGCTGGCGAGTATCATGGCGAGCACTCATGATCTGGGCACGTTGAGCTCGCCATGGCGAGCATCTGCTCGACTAGCGAGTTGTTTCAGGTCTGATCATGATTTCTCGCCATGGCGAGCAGGTTGTCTCGCTGTAGCGAGCGAAGGCAGAATGACCCTATTTTCAACATTTTTCTGAAAACTCCTCACTCGTTTGATATCCTCCAATTTTGCCAGTTATTTGCAATTATAAGATTAATATAAACTATGTACAGTATGTTCATCACAGTGTAATCCTAGGGTATAACTTAGGAAATTTAGTTTGCATGCTCCCCAGGTTTGGGAAATTATGGTAGTAAGAACTAATTTAGTAACAGTCAATTATGAGCGATTTGTGATGTCGCGTTATGGACTCCCAATGGGACAATCCGTTAGGCTATGATTATGAGAGCTACATGCCGTGACCGAATCGGTTGTCGGATATGGCAGGCCTCTGAGACATGCTCACCTCAGAGTGTCCTTGTGTTAAAACGAATAAGATATTTTCTGTGTTACACCTTTAAATTATGTTATGTATTATGTGATGAATTTTAGCATGTTATGACTGAGTAGGTTTCCCCGGTGTAGTCACCTTTAGGAGGGTAGTAGGACTCACTGAGGCTTAGTAGTCTCACCCCACTCCAATCAATTTTTTTCAGATAAGCAGGTTGGTTAAGGTAAGCTGTTTGGCGTGCTCGTGACTCTTGCTTGAGGATTGCATCTTCATTCATGCTTTCTAGTTCCTTATCTTGTTGTTGTATTTTAATAAATTCTGTTGTATCGTTGTACCGTTGTTTTGCTTCCGTTGTTTCAGTTTCTGATGTTGTACTTAGCACCTATGCGTGCTTGAATTTCCTATTGTAATAATAATGTACTCAGTACCGGTAATAATATTCTACGTTTTATTCTAGATATAGACGGGTGTTACAATTGGTATCAGAGCAGGTCGATTCAGATCGTGCTTGAGTTCATTAATATTACGAATCCAATCCCACTAGTTGTCTGGATTTCTAACATCTGTTCTAGGTGTCATGTCACTTTAAGCCTAGCTAACTTGACTTGATATTGGCAGTTAGAGCACTATGTCAAGAGCAAGACGAGGACCTGGAAGGCCAAGGAGGAACGCTGATGATGAGCCAGAGATGTACGGAGATGCAGATGCTAACATGTGGGCTGAGATGATGCACCAACAACAACGGTTTCAGGCCCAGCAAGCTCAACAGCATCAAGAGTTCATGACCATGTTCCAGCAAAACATGAACAATCCTCCCCCTCCGCAGCAAGGATCAAGTGCTACATTCAGAGAGCTCTGCCGCATGAGTCCCCCAGAGTTTTATGGAGAATATAATCCAGCGAAAGCCAGAGAATGGATTCAACGAATGAGTGGAATCTTAGAGTCTATGGATTGCACTGAAGCTGATAAGGTGGTGTTCGTCTCCCGCTTCTTTAGGGGCGACGCTTGTAACTGGTGGGATGGTACGAAGGCGTATATGGAGGCCAGTCAAATGGAAATGACCTGGGATAATTTCCGACGTCTCTTTGTTGGACATTATATCCCAGAGAGTTACCAATTCCAGATGGAACGAGAGTTGACTGAATTGAAGCAAGGAAGTATGTCAGTGGCGAAGTATAGGATGAAGTTTAGTGAGTTGGTCCGTTATGTAATGGATGGGAATGACGCTCCAAGTGAATCATGGAAGATGAAGAAGTACCGGTTTGGGCTGAGAGCTGACATAGCACATGACGTCTCCATGCAGCATATCACCACCTTCGGTGATTTGGTGCAAAAGAGCTATCATGCTGAAGCAGACCTGGGTAACATCCATAAGGAGCGGAGTGAAGCTGTTCAGAAAAGGAAGGATTCTGGAAAGTTCAACTTGCAAGTAAGGACTAAAGGTACCACCAGCAAGGGGAAGCAGAGTTATTCCCGGCGCTCACCAAGGAACTGTGCAGAATGTGGATTCCCTCATAGCGGAGAATGTATGAAGGGAAAGAATATGTGCTACTACTGTAAGCAGGCAGGCCACTATAAGCATGAATGTCCTAAGCTGAAGAAGCTCGGAGATTCCAGCGGCGCTTCTAAAAGCAAAGGTTGGGTATACTCACTTGACGGTGAGAAAGTTAAATCTAATAATGCCTTAATTATGGATGTGTGCATGTTAGGTCAGTCTGAAGTTTTAATCTTGTTTGATTATGGAGCCACTAATTCTTTTATAGCCGTTGACTGTGTTCAACGACTGCAATTACCCTCTGTGCCTTTAATTCCTCCAATGAATGTAGCTGTTGCTACAGGCGGCAAGGTTACTTCTAAACGTGTCTGCTAGAATTGTCCTGTTCTTGTGGGTAGTAAAGTCTATCATATAGACTTAATCTGTCTACCCTTGAAGGATATAGATGTAGTCCTAGGCATGGATTGGCTTTCCGCCAACACCGTGTACATTGGATGTGCTGAAAAGAACTTGTTCATTCGAACAGAAACTTCTGCAGAAAGTAGAGCTCTCACTGCTTTACTTCAGAACACTCATCAGATGATCCAGTACTTAGGTACTAGTAGTAAATGTTTCAGTGTTTTGTTCACCATTGATCCGGAACCCAGTTTGAGCCCCAGAGATATTCCTATTGTTAGTGAGTTCCTAGATGTATTCCCAGATGACATAATGAATTTACCTCCCGAAAGGGAAGTTGAGTTTTCTATCGACCTAGTTCCTGGATCCCAGCCTATTTCTGTTGCCCTTATAGAATGTGTCCCTTAGAGCTTCATGAGTTAAAATCTCAGCTAGAAGAGTTACTTCAGAAACATTTCATTCGCCCCAGTGTCTCACCATGGGGAGCACCTGTGCTATTAGTCAAGAAGAAAGACGATACGATGCGCCTATGCATTGATTATCGTCAGCTTAACAAGGTCACAATTAAGAACAAGTATCCTTTACCCAGAATTGATGACCTTTTGGATCAACTCAGAGGTGCTACCATTTTTTCCAAGATTGATCTTCGCTCTGGATATCATCAGATCCGTATCAAGTCCTCGGATGTTTCTAAGACAGCATTCCGGACCCGTTATGGACATTATGAATTCTTGGTTATGCCTTTCGGTTTGACCAATGCTCCAGCCATATTCATGGATTACATGAATCAGATATTCCAGCCTCACCTTGACAAGTTTGTTGTTATCTTCATTGATGACATACTGATCTATTCCAAGGATTCCGAAGAACATGCTGAACATTTAAGGATCGTGTTGGAAGTGCTTAGAGAGAAGCAGTTATATGCAAAGTTCAGCAAGTGTGAATTTTGGCTCTCTGAAGTCAAATTTTTGGGACATGTCATATCGCAAGGCGGTGTGTCTGTCGATCCATCCAAAGTGGAAGCTGTGTTGAATTGGGAAAGACCCAGAAGTGTAACAGAAGTTAGGAGTTTTCTTGGCTTAGCAGGTTATTACCGGAGATTCATCTTAGGATTTTCGGAGATTGCTTTGCCATTGACCCGTCTGACCAGAAAAAGCGCATCCTTCGATTGGGATGCCGCTTGTGAATGGAGTTTCAGGACCTTAAAGGAAAAGCTAACAACCGCACCAGTGTTAGTAATCCCTGATCCAACCCGTAAGTATGTGGTATACTGTGATGCATCCAACAAAGGACTTGGGTGCGTGCTTATGCAAGATGGAGCAGTTGTAGCATATGCATCACGACAGTTGAAACCTCATGAGCAAAACTACCCTACCCATGATTTGGAGTTGGCAGCCATAATCTTTGCCCTTAAGATCTGGAGACACCATCTGTATGGAGTACAATTTGATTTATTCAGCGATCACAAGAGCTTGAAGTATTTGTTTGATCAGAAGGAGTTGAATATGAGACAACGCCGATGGATGGAGTATCTCAAGGACTTCGATTTTAATCTCAATTATCACCCTGGAAAGGCAAACGTTGTAGCAGATGCCTTAAGCAGAAAGACCTTGTATGCATCGGAGTTGTTGATACACCAGTGTGGATTGTATGAGAAGTTCAGAGACCTTAACCTGAATGTCGTGTATCGGAAGAGCGGAATCCGAATCAACAGACTTGAGTTATCCTGTGAACTGCGCCCAAGAGTAGTACAGGCTCAGCAGGATGATGCAGAACTGCAAAGGAGAGTGAACCATCCAGAGTTCTCAGTAGCTACGGACGGTGCCATTCTCTACGAAGGAAGACTCTGTGTACCTCAGGATGATGAGATAAAAAGATTGATTTTGGAAGAGGCACACAAGAGTGGATTTTCAATTCACCCTGGATCCACCAAAATGTATCACGACTTGAAGGAGAACTATTGGTGGCCTAACATGAAGGCAGAAATTGCTGAATTCGTGTCAAGGTGTATTGTATGCCAACAGGTGAAGATTGAACATCAGAAACCTGGAGGACCATTGCAACCATTGGAAATACCTGAGTGGAAATGGGAGCATATAACCATGGACTTTGTAGGAGGACTACCACGTAACCAGAGAGGTCAAGATTCGATCTGGGTAATCGTGGACAGGTTGACTAAGTCAGCTCATTTCATTCTAGTGAAATCCACCTACAAAGCCCCTCAATATGCAGCCATATTCATGGAGCAGATTGTTAGGCTGCATGGTGTACCTTTGAGCATCGTGTCGGATAGAGACCCAATTTTCACTTCGAGATTTTGGAAAGCATTTCAGAATGCGATGGGCACTCGGTTAAAGATGAGTACATCGCATCACCCTCAAACTGATGGTCAATCGGAGAGAACTATTCAGACCCTTGAGGATATGCTTCGAGCTTGTGTGTTAGAGGACGGTGGTGCTTGGAGCAATCACTTGCACTTAATTGAGTTCGCTTACAATAACAGTTACCATGCCAGCATCGGTGTGGCACCTTATGAAGCTCTGTATGGCAGGAAGTGTAGAACTCCCTTATGTTGGACGGAAGTCGGTGATCGTGGATTCTTGGGACCAGATATAATCCAAGAGACCACTTTAAAGATTAAGTCTATTCGGGATAAGTTGAAAGTTGCTTAGAGTCGGCAAAAGAGTTATGCTGACCGAAGAAGGAGATCGTTGGAATTTCAGGAAGGTGATCATGTTTTCTTGAGAGTCACTCCTAAGTTGGGTTTGCGAGGTGTATTCAAAACCAAAAAGCTCTGTCCAAGATTTATTGGACCTTATCAGATTCTCAGACGCGTCGGTCCTGTAGCCTACCAGTTAGCTCTACCTCCATCTATGTCAGGGTTACACGACGTGTTTCATGTGTCTCAGCTTCGGAAGTATATTCCTGATCCTTATCATCCAGTTGAACTTGAACAGATTGACCTTCAGCCAGATCTAACTTATCAGCCGGATCCAGTTCGGATTGTTGAACGTGATGCTAAAATCCTTCGGAACAAGAGGATTCCCATTGTCAAGGTTGAATGGGCTCAGTCCCCTGATGGTGAATTCACTTGGGAATTGGAATCAGACATGCGCAAGAGTTATCCTTATCTATTCTGAGGTAAATTTCTTAATTTCGAGGACGAAATTTCTTTAAGGAGGGTAGATTGTAACGACTCAAATTCTAAATTACCTAATTAATTTTAATTAGAGCTTTGCCTAATTTCTCAAAATTAATTAGAGGTGGTTAATTAATTAAATCATGAGATTAAAGTGTATTGTGTAGAAGTTAGTAAATTTTAATTAAACCTAAACTACACAATTAGTACCTTGAATCTATTCTTATGATTAGTTAACACAAAGGAGATTGAAACTCCCTCCAATCTCTTCCTCCCTCGTGTCCCTCTCCCTCTCTTGCTTATGACTCACCAATCCACTCACATGATCTTGCATTCCTATGCCAACACCTCACAACTAATGCATGTAAACCTTGTAACTAGCCTAGTGGGTTGTTTCTTACCAACACATTGCAGCAACATAGAAAGATTAGTCACTCACAAACTCCTTTCTCTCTCTCACGCCAAATCCAAACAAACCACAAGCTCCAAACTTCTCAATTTCCCTTAACACTAGAGTTTGGCATTATCTCATAACCATGTTCAAGTTGCAGAGATTCCTTACCTACAGCTTGATCTCAGAAATTCAGTTCTGAAACCTCATCTTCCCAAGCTCACAAGTTGCTAAACAACAACAACCTCATTCTCACCTATTTTTCCAACCAATGAGACCACATGGAACCAAGTTCAAAAACAAACTTCCTACTGTTCAAACACTCAGAAATCCCACTATAAATACCCCTTATACTCAGCTGAATCAATCATCAAACACCATTCAAATTCGTAGAGCAACTAGAAGGGTTTTCAAGAGTTCAAAATTCCAATTTCTGGTCTGCGGTTCGTGGGGCTTGGTGAGAGGTTGCAGTAGCTGTAGTAGAGCTCAGAAGCAAGGTGTAAAGCTTCAATTCCAGGTGGGTTCTTAGGATAGTTAGTTAGAATTCCCCAAAATTCACTTTTGCATGTTAACATTAGGAAAATTAGGGAAATTATGTGTGAGAGGAATTAAGTCCCAAATTCCTCTCCATACTGTCGTATTTTATGTATATTATATGATTGCACTGGTTCTAATTGAGGATTGTAGGTGAATTCCTTGTAAAAATACGAATTTCTGTAAACAGGGGCTGTTCTGCATGAGCTCGCCATGTCGAGCATCTAGTGGCTGGCGAGTATCATGTCGAGCATCTAGTGGCTGGCGAGTATCATGTCGAGCATCTAGTGGCTGACGAGTATCATGGCGAGCACTCATGATCTGGGCACATTGAGCTCGCCATGGCGAGCATCTGCTCGACTAGCGAGCTGTTTCAGGTCTGATCATGATTTCTCGCCATGGCGAGCAGGTTGTCTCGCCGTAGCGAGCGAAGGCAGAATGACCCTATTTTCAACATTTTTCTGAAAACTCCTCACTCGTTTTATATCCTCCAATTATGCCAGTTATTTGCAATTATAAGATTAATATAAACTATGTACAGTATGTTCATCACAGTGTAATCCTAGGGTATAACTTAGGAAATTTAGTTTGCATGCTCCCCGGGTTTGGGAAATTATGGTAGTAAGAACTAATTTAGTAACAGTCAATTATGAGCGATTTGTGATGTCGCGTTATGGACTCCCAATGGGACAATCCGTTAGGCTATGATTAAGTGAGCTACATGCCGTGACCGAATCGGTTGTCGGATATGGCAGGCCTCTGAGACATGCTCACCTCAGAGTGTCCTTGTGTTAAAACGAATAAGATATTTTCTGTGTTACACCTTTAAATTATGTTATGTATTATGTGATGAATTTTAGCATGTTATGACTGAGTAGGTTTCCCCCATTCATCTTTTGGTGTAGATTTTCTTATTACCACTTTTATTCTTCACTCTATTCAAATATTTGTTTATGTTAAAAAATAACTTACACACAAAGTTGGTTTTCAATTTTTTTTAGTAAAAAAAAGATTTTTTTTTCTTCTTAATAACTAAGCAAAACCAAAAAGAACATTAAGTAGTTATTAATTAACTAACTACAACCAAAAAGGAGGTTAAGTACTCATAAAAGGAATTCCCTTATTTGGTGTAGATTTTTTATATTACCAATTTTGCCCTTTAAAAAACTTCCATTCAACAATAAAAAAAAAGTCTGCTTTAAAAAATGAAAGTTGAACATCATATAATATAAGTTAACCATTAAACTCAAGACCTTAAAGTTTTGGGTTACGAACTAATGTCTAACTCATTAGTGAGATATGAAGTACTTCCTTGTTCCCCGTTCAACAATACTGGTAGATTCTTCTCTCTCTATCTCTCAAGACTCTGTAGGGACTCCATCAACATAAACTAATTGTAAATTATATATTATTTTTCAAATGAATATTAACACACTTTGACTCTAATCATATTCTTAGACTTTTCTTGTCACCGTAACACAAAGAAGTAATCTTCACGCGTGAGCGTCAAATGAGAAAAAATCTATGTGTAAATCTCCACTCACATTGATAAATTAACATCCATGAAAAGGCTTGAACGAAAGTTAATGGAAAGTTTAAAATTGGAATTATAAAAAAATTCCAAAGATTATAAAAAACTAAAATTATATTAAATTATTTTAGGTTTTCCATAGATTCATCGGCTGAAGGTAATTCTAATGAAAGTGTGACAGAAACAAAATATGGATAGCTCTCACAATCAGAAGTCAAATTTAATTATTCAAAAGTGTATTTTTAATAGTGGGGGTAAAAAGTGCAACGCGTTTTTCATTCTTCACCAATGGTGAATTCTCTCTCTCTCTCTCTCTCTCTCTCTCTCTCTCTCTCTCTATTCCTATATCTCTCCCACACGATAATTTTTATTTTTTAATGATATTTATTTGCTTATGTTTCTTTTTCTTTTGTAGGTTATCGATGTCATTTTATACTATTTTGAATTTTGTCTATATTTTTCTTTCAATTGTTCATGAGATTGATTTCATTTAATTTACTTGAGTATGAAAATATGATATTTGTTTAAGGATGTTAGAGAGACATAGTGGGGTGGGAAGTACGCTCCTATTCCATGCTTCTCGTAATCAAATGTGGTATGTTAAGGCTCGTATTCATGACAACTGTATGATTGCAAAACATATCACATTTTTCTAAATCCATCATAAAAATTCATCAAATGTAAGTAGTGATTAAAGAATCAAATGAAGAATAGCTAAAAAAGCTTAATAGCATACCTTGAGTTAACCGAATATTTTGCGATTTGTTTATCAAAAAGTCTTCATTCTGACAACCAATATCATCAATTCGATTTATCAAGTTTAGGAAAACTTGATCCAAATATCAAATTTGATTTTCAATTGTATTCGGACAATATACCCTCATCTTTTTAATTCTTCGATTTAGAACCGCGAAGAGTTAAATATCATATTTCCTTTAGGGACATCAGGACAAAATCCGTTTTATACTGAAATTCCTGGCACGCTATGCACAATGTGCAACACGATGCTCTAAGCACTGTGACAGTTCTAGCATGTAATAATGCAATGCAAATTAAAGAAAACAAATAAAGAAGACAAAGTATTTGTTAACCCAGTTCGGCGAACCTACGTCTGGGGGATACCAATCCAGGAAGGAATATCACTATAATAGCCCTAGTTCTAAGTTCTCAGCAAACGCCCCGTTTACAACTTATAACCTAGGCACTACCAATGATTCTTCAACCTAGGAACTCCTAGATCAGAGATCCCATCTCACTCCCTTACAACCTTACAAACAGCAAGGATTTCACTAACACAAAGACAAAAGCGTTTTGGAGACACACTCCTAAAACTACACACTCGTACCTAAAGGCTTAGAGTGTTAAACCACCAAAGGTCCTAACTCCGTACTTCAAAGCTTAGGAGAGGATCACACACAGTACAACTCAATTAACAATGTCCTAAGCTTGCATCAAGGTGACACAAGAAAGGCTCACAAATAACACACACGCAAAACCTAGAATTCTAGACACAATCACAATACGACGTTAACAACAACTGAATTAGGGTTTGCATCTTCCTTAAATACTACAGCCAAATCTTCTTTGATTCAGAAATAGCATGGACTTGATTTGTTTGACCCAAGCAATAACTTCACATTAATTAAAATAGATTCTTTACAAATATATTCTTCAAGGAGATTCTCTTCAGAAATATTCTTGACAAGGATCTGAAGCATTAAATAATGATCCTCATAATAAACCTGATTAAAAGCGCCATGCAAGATTCATCAGAGAGAAACCAAACATTCCATAAATAGATCATGTCACGAAGACTCCTCGTGAGATGTCATGATGCTAAAGGCATCCTGTCGCACATCCTGCTTCAAAGTTTATTTTACCAAAAATGCAGCCAATACCAAAGACTCAACATATACCATCAAGTAAATTTATCAAATTTAAGATATCATCATTCGGGGTCACTTTTCAATGAGAAGCCAACAATTCAAATATCAAATATAAGACAACTTGATATTTTCAATCCAATTTGGGCAAAATTCCAACATCTTTTGAGTATTTTGAATTTAGAACCATGTAGGTTCAAGTATCATATTTTCCTATACAGACACAGGGACACGACACAATCCATCCTTTCATACATGCTATCAGGTAAATTGAAGTTTTACGTATTCAATTTAGGCTCGTATTCAAGACAATGTGTATGATTGCAAAACATATCACATTTTTCTAAATCCATCATAAAGCACCATCAAATGTAAGTAGTGATTAAAGAATCAAATTAAGAATAGCTAAAAAAGCATAATAGCATACCTTGAGTGAACCGCTTATTTCGCGATTTGTTGATAAAAAAGTCTTCATTCCGACAACCAATATCATCAATTTGATTTATCAAGCTTAGGGCAACTTGATCCAAATATCAATTTTGATTTTCAGTTCTATTCGGACAAAATACTCTCATCTTTTTAATTCTTCGATTTAGAACCACGAAGAGTTAAATATCATATTTCCTTTAGGGACATCGGGACAAATTTCATTTTATACCATCAAGTAAATTTATCAAATTTAAGATATCATCATTCGGGGTCACTTTCCAATGAGAAGCCAACAATTCAATTATCAAGTTTAAGACAACATGATATTTTCAATCCAATTTGGGCAAAATTCCAACACCTTTTGAGTTTTTCGAATTTAGAACCGTGTAGGTCCAACTATCATATTTTCCTTTACGGACATAGGGACACAACATAAACCATCCATTCATCCATGCTATCAGGTAAATTGAAATATTACGTATTCATTTTAGGCTCATTTTCAAGACAAGTGTATGATTGCAAAACATATCACATTTTTCTAAATCCATCATAAAATACCATCAAATGTAAGTAGTGATTCAAGAATCAAATTAAGAATAGTTAAAAAAGCTTAATAGCATACCTTGAGTGAACTGCATATTTCGCGATTTGTTGATAAAAAAGTCTTCATTCCGACAACCAATATCATCAATTCTATTTATCAAGTTTAGGACAACTTGATCCAAATATCAAATTTGATTTTTAATAGTGTTATCAATGAAAGTTATACAATAATGGCTTAAATAGTGTTTTAGTCCCTGCAATTGTCTCTCGTTTTGAAAAGAGCCCTTGCTTAAAAAAATATTTGATTTTAGTCCCTGCAAAAGAGCCCCTGAACAGGAATTCTTGATGCCATGTCACCATTTTATTGCAATGTCCCATGATAAAATATGAAATATGAAAATAAGGATAAGTCCCGCAGTTGGAATTTAAATTCATCAATGTGTATTTTTAATAGTGGGGTGGAAAGTATTTTTAATAGTGTGTTTTGAAAAGATTTCTCTCTCTCTCTCTCTCTCTCTCTCTCTCTCTATCTCTCTCTTAATCTTCTATTTTGTTTATGTTCCTAATGAACCTAATTTTTTCTTCAAAATAAAATAAAATGTTTTAACGTATAAATAATATATAAGGTTATAGATATCTCATAAGTTTTTTTTGGGTTCAAAACTTCAAGACTTCTAGTGATATTATCCATGAAAAAAATAGTGTACTTTATTATTTCACCCAAACAATTTATATTGAAAATGCACGTGATATCTCCATGGGAATCTCGTAATATATTTAATAGAGATAGATATGTCAATCCCCACAAAAAAAAAAGAGTTTCTACAAAAAAATACTCCCTCCGTTCCTTTTGTATAAGAAACAAAAGTGAAATTTCTTTTGTTCCTTTTTATAATAAACTTTGACTAATTTTCATATCTTTTAAATGTTGAATTTTACTTATGCCCTTATTTATTATGAAAGAGAATATTAAAAATAAGTAAGATAATTGAATTTAGAGTAATTAAATAGGGATATAGATGGAATAAGTAGAGATTTTACAAAAAAATATTAGAGTTTCTAAAATAAAATAAATGCCAATCCTCACAACAAAATTTTTTCTAAAAATAAAATATAATAGTAGAGATTCTAAAAGAAAATTATTAGATTCTAAAAATAATATAATATTAGAGTTTTTAAAAAATGACAATCCCAAAAAAAAAAAAATCTGCCAAAAAGGATATATTATTTTCAAGGTAGTTTTCTATAAAATATTATAAAAATTATATTATCATTGTCAGTGAGATTCGAACAACAGATCTTAAACTAATAATAAGGTAGTTTTCTCCAAAAACTAACAAAAAAAAAAGCTAGAATTCCATATAATATTATAAAAATTGAATTATTATTGCCAATGAGATTCGAATCACATACCTCGTGTTAAATCCTCCGTATAAGTAAAAGCTCTAGAATAATGACACGTATGCTTTTTTTCTTGAAAATGCACCAGAGAGCTTCGTTGGAATCTCATAATGTATATAATAAAGATAATAGAGATAGAGATTTAATATTTGCTTTTTCTTTTAAAAAAATAGGCTAAACTTTGTTATTTGTATTGGTAGAGTTATAGATTTAATATTTGCTTTTTGTTTTAAAAAAATAGGCTAAACTTTGTTATTTGTATTGGAAGAATAATTTAATTTTGAAATTTTGAAGAATCAAGTTGTAGTTCTTCTGAGATTGGCTACATCATAAGGCTAAAACAACTTGGTCAGAGTGACTTAACTGAAGCACCAATGCTAAAGTAATTAAGTCTAAACCACTTGTGCATATTGAAGATGTGCAGATGCAACATGTTGAACAAGATGTCCTAGACATCTTGTCACTGGGTTCAGAGCATGTTAAGGCAACATGTCGAACAAGATGTTCCAAGACATGTGGGTAGGACATCTGAACCCAGTTCAGCTTAAAAGATAATGCTTATCCATTAAGCATACGTGTTTGTTTAAATTTGAATGAAGCGCGAATCTTTAAGTAACAAGCTGAGATTAGGATTAATGATAAAGTTTGTTATTAATCTTAAGTGTTAGATACAATTAGGATTCGTATTTAATTTGTGGATAAATATTAATTTCTTTATCTTTTGGAGTTTGTTTTTAAACAAGTTTGTTTTAAAACTAACTCTTAATTGTAGTGCATCTGAAAGACTGAAGAATATCTGAAGACTTGCACGCCTATATAAAGGACTCAACATAGAGCTTAAAACTTAACCCACAATAACTGAAGATTGTGAGTTCAAAGCTTTGTGCCTACTGTGCAAAGCATTAGTGGTTCCTCGTATTGTTTTTGATACTTGGTAACTTTGAGTCGTTGAATGTTGTCATTCAACTTAGTCTTTTAAACTGTGAAGTTTATGTTGGAACAAAGTGGGTCTGACATGAACCTCTAATGTTTTGAGTGGTTTTGATGATAACAAAGTATTAAAATTACAATTGGAATTACTAATGATTATTCTAGTGTGCAGAACTACAAGTTAAAATTCATTCAGAAGCACTATGAATAATAGCAGAGAAGCCAGTCAAAACAAGCTCTGAAAGCACATCACTGTTCATCAGAAGCTTAAGTTTTGTATGTTAAAGAAAGTGCCTCTGAGGACAAAAACAAGGCTCTGACGGACTCAGAAGCAAAAAGGGCCTCAAGAAGCATTGATAACAGCATCTGAAGCAAAAGGAATTTACGTCACTCAAGAGCTGACATATTCAGAATCAGTGATTGAAGAACAATCTACTTCAAGGATCTGTCACGTCCACAGGAAGGAATATTCGTTGGTACAACGTTAACCTTATCCATATGTGGAGCGCAATTGAGAAACGTACTATTGTACTATTATTACTCAAAATGGATGAGTGATAATTCAAATAGCAAGGTAGTGGAATTGGATATCTTTACCAAAGAAGGTAACTACAGCTATCACAATTGTACGAATAAATTCCAGCTGGCACCTCTCTCTCTGCAACGGTCATCATCTTCCTCCAAGTATAAATAGAAGACTCAAATGGAAGAAATGACTACTGTTCTAACGACCGTTCTACCAACACTGTTCAAAGACTAAGAAGCATTCTGACATCATAATTTAAATCTGTCATTCTAAGTCTTAGAACAATTTGAGTTGTATTTTGTAAACACCTCTGATAGTATATCAAGTGTTCCTTAACATTCATTCTTATTCTTAAGTTTGTTTGAGAAGTCTCTTGTTAAATTTAACTTGAGCATTTGAGAAGTCTCTTGTTTAGTGAAACTTGAGCACCTGAGAAGTCTCTTGCAAGTGTGCTTGAGCAATTTGTAATCTTTAGTAGATTATAGTGAAAATCTCTTGTTAGTAACAAGGGGACTGGAGTACTCTCGATTTGTGAGGGGAACCAGGATAAATTCTGTGTCTTTCTTTCTCTCTCTCAGCACCCTCTTTTTATTTTGTGATTTTATCCACTGCGAACTTAGTATTATTTCGAAAAGATTTTAATTCTCAAAACACAATTCAACCCCCCCTTCTTGTGTTTTTCCACCTTCAATTGGTATCAGGAGCTGGGCTGTTGCCTAACTCTCACCTATCAGTGAAACAGTTAAGATTCAGGGAGGAAAAACATGTCTGCTGAGAAGAATCTCAATGAAGTTCCGTTTGACTATGATTCTAATTCTAAAGACAGAAGGTCTTCTGACAAAATTCCCTTTTTCAATGGAACTGAGACTGGTTATCCATTCTGGAAAACCAAGATGTACAGTCACATCATGGCGATTGATTGTGATCTGTGGGACTTGGTAGAAGATGGAGTGAATTTTGAAAATATGGACTTAGAAGGCGTTGTTAGCTCTAAAGACAGAAAGGCTTTTACACCTACTCAAAAGCTGGAATATAAGAAGCATCACAGTGTAAAAGGGATGATGACAAATGCCATCTCTCATGATGAGTACTTGAAAATTGGAGATAAGAGAACGGCTAAGTCTATCTGGGATTCTCTTAAATCCAAGTATGAAGGAAATAAACAAGTTAAGGAGGCTAAGGCCAACTTGTTAGTACATCAGTATGAATTATTTAAAATGAAGGACGGAGAGGACATTGAGACAATGTTCTCTAGGTTTCAAATTCTTGTTTCGGGGCTTCAAGTTTTAGATAAGAGCTATACTGAGGCTGATCATGTAAGGAAAGTACTCAGAAGCTTGCCGCCAAAGTGGAGACCAAAAGTGACAGCGTTTCAGGAATCTAAGGATTTAGATACTGTGTCTCTTGAAAGCTTGGTTAGTTCTCTAAAGAGTCATGAGATGGAACTCATGACTGATGAAACGACTAAGAAGCTAAAAGGGATAGCCCTGAGCACCAAAAGTTCCTCTAAGGCTCTGAAGGCGAAGGTTATAGTATCTGATGAAGAAGCTTCTGAAGAAGGTCACGAGATGGACTCTGATGAAGAAGAAGAAACGGTTCTGATGGCTGCAAGAGTATCGCAATGGGCTAAGAGAAGCAAGAAGTATGCTGGTAAGTTTGGAGGTTCTTCCAAGAAGGTTGGTACTTCTAAGGATAAAAAGGAAGAACAAAACAAATGCTTTAAGTGCAACAAACCAGGACACTTCATTGCTGACTGCCCAGAGAACCTGAGTAAAACATCCAAGAGAACCTCTAACAAAGAAAGATACAAAAGTAAGCTCAAGAAGGGGTTCCTTGCCACTTGGGATGATTTGGATCAGGAATCAGATTCTGATGGGGAAGAAGAAGCAAACCTAGCCTTGATGGCAACCGCTTCTGACCAAGAGAACTCTGAGCACGAAGCTGACTCAGATTCAGAAGATGAAGATGAGGTACTTGCTAAACTTTCTCGTTCTGAATTAATAGATTCCTTAAAAGATGCCTTAAAACTTTTAACCAAAAAGGCGGGTGAGTGTAAGGTTCTTAAAAAGGCCTATAACAACCTGACCGAAAAGGCAAATGAAATAATTGAACAAAATGAGTCTCTAAAATCAAGAAACGAATTTATGGAAACTCATTATGTTCTTGATGATAAGGTTCCTCCGGAACATGAATTTGCTCTTCAGGAATTCCCTATCAATGGAATGAAAAGAAGTAAAATAGCCTCTTTGATTTATCATGTAAGTAGAAATAGAGGAGAAGGTCTTGGATTCTCACGTTTTAAAGATAATCCATTATTTTCAAAGTCCTCTAATATAGATAAATCAAAACCTAAGGTTGTCTTTGTAAAGAGTCAATCAGAAGTTCTAAATGAGTCAGTCTCTAATAGAACATCAAAGCCAGAGGCTCAAAAGTCAAAGGCTCAGAAGGATAAAACCTCAGAACCTAAGATTTTTAAGCCTCAAACTAATGTTAAATCTAAAGAAGCTCTGACACATTCAAGAACAAAGCTCAAGAGCTATACTAAACCCAAAAACTTTTCAACAAGGGTGGTTAACTCTAGAGGCTCTGATAGGTCTTTCAAACAAAGATCACCTAGACCTGTAAAGACTAACACAAAAGGACCCATAAAGATATGGGTACCAAAATCTCAAATAATATTTGCTTCAGGTTTGCACACTAAGAAGGCCAAAGCAGCAATGCTGGTACCTGGACAGTGGCTGCTCACGACATATGACGGGAGAAAGGCATATGTTCCAAACCCTGACTCTGAAAGAGGGAGGTACTGTGGAGTTTGGAGGAAACCAAAAAGGGAAGATCATTGGTACAGGTATAGTTGGTAACTCTTCTCTTTCAATTAAAAATGTTTGGTTAGTTGATGGCCTCAAACATAATCTGCTTAGCATTAGTCAATTTTGTGATAGCGGATTTATTGTTAAATTTGATAAAGAGGCATGTACAGTAATCAATGATTCTGACAAGTCCATATTGTTTAGAGGATTAAGAAGAGGTAATGTTTATAAGGTGAATCTGTCAGAACTCACTGAGCAGAAGATAGTTTGTCTTCTATCTCTGAATGATGAAAAGTGGGTCTGACACCAACGCTTAGGTCATGCTAACTGGAGATTAATCTCTAAGCTTAGCAAACTAAAGTTGGTTAAAGGCCTGCCAAATCTTAAATATCATTCAGATGCTCTGTGTGGTCCTTGTCAGATTGGCAAAATTTCAAAAAACTTCTTTTAAACCTAAAAACATTGTCTCTACCTCAAGACCCTTAGAACTACTTCACATTGATTTGTTTGGTCCAGTAAGTACTGCCTCAATCAATGGGAAGAAATATGGATTAGTCATTGTTGATGATTACAGTAGATGGACTTGGGTAAAGTTTCTAAGAGTGAAAGATGATGCATATGATGTGTTCAGCATCTTCTGCACTCAAGTGCAAAATGAGAAAGGTCTCAAAATCTTAAAGGTTAGAAGTGATCATGGTGGTGAATTTGAAAATGAACCATTTGCAACTTTTTGTGAAGATCATGGCATTGTCCATGAGTTCTCTGCTCCTAGAACACCACAACAAAATGGTGTTGTAGAGAGAAAGAACAGGTCTTTACAAGAAATGGCAAGAATCATGATGCATGAGACAAAACTTGCTAAGCACTTCTGGGCAGAAGCTGTAAACACAGCTTGTTATATTCAAAATAGGATCTATATAAGACCTCTATTGAATCTAACAACATATGAACTCTTCAAAGGAAGAAAGCCCAACATCTCTTACTTTCATCAGTTTGGATGTACATGTTACATTCTAAACAACAAGGCCTACAAAAGAAAATTTGATGCCAAAGCTTGTAAGGGAATCTTTATAGGTTACTCTGAACGCTCAAAGGCATACAGAGTGTATAATTCTGAAACTAGCACAGTGGAAGAATCTATACATGTTAGATTTGATGATAAAGAGCCTGACAGTAAAATGTCAGAGCAAGATAACAGTTATGCAGGTGTTCCATACCAATACATCGATTCAGAACCTGAAAAAGCATCAGAAGCTGTTGAAGCTTCAGAAGCTGTATTGGAAGAAGATGCTGAAGAAGCATCTCAATTAGAAGCATCACAAGAACATGATGACACTTCAGAAGAAGACACTCAACCAAGTGCTGATGTTGATGAAGCTCCAAGAAGGAAGTTCAAATATAGATCATCACATCCAGAAAATTTAATTCTTGGAAACAAAGAAAGTCCAAGAAAGACAAGATCAGACTATCAACAACTTGATTCACTTCTGGGACTAATCTCAATGATAGAACCAAAGAATGTTGATAAAGCACTTACTGACGATGGATGGATTGTAGCTATGCAAGATGAGCTCAATCAGTTTCAAAGAAATGATGTATGGGATTTAGTGCCAAGACCAGCACATAAGAACATCATTGGAACTAAGTGAGTATTTAGAAACAAGATGAATGAACAAGGTGAAGTGGTAAGAAATAAAGCTAGACTGGTAGCACAAGGCTACAGTCAGCAAGAAGGTATAGACTTCACTGAAACATTTGCTCCAGTAGCAAGACTGGAAGCAATCAGGTTACTTCTTTCATATGCTGTTAACAATGGAATCACATTGTACCAAATGGATGTTAAGAGCGCCTTTCTTAATGGTGTTATTTTTGAAGAAGTATATGTCAAACAACCCCCAGGTTTTGAGGATTTGAAAAATCCTAATTATGTTTATAAACTTAAGAAATCACTCTATGGTCTCAAACAAGCTCCAAGAGCTTGGTATGAAAGACTGAGTAATTTCCTTTTAGAAAATGGTTTTCAAAAAGGTCAAATTGACAATACATTATTCAGAAAGACATCTAAGAAAGATATCTTAATCATTCAAATATACGTTGATGATATTATTTTTGGTTCTACTAATGCTTCCTTGTGCAAGAGTTTTTCAAAGCTGATGCAGGATGAATTCGAGATGAGTATGATGGGT
Source organism: Trifolium repens (assembly GCA_030408175.1). NCBI lineage: Eukaryota > Viridiplantae > Streptophyta > Magnoliopsida > Fabales > Fabaceae > Trifolium > Trifolium repens. The sequence goes on along the minus strand of CP125845.1, from coordinate 28,485,443 downwards.
GAATTGAAGTTCTTCCTTGGAATCCAAATTAATCAAGGAAAAGATGGCACTTACATTCATCAAAGCAAGTATACAAAAGAGCTTCTGAAGAAGTTCAACCTTGATGACTGCAAGATAATGTCTACACCCATGCATCCTACCAGCAGCTTAAGCAAGGAAGAGATAGGAAGCAAAGTAGATCAGAAGCTGTATCGAGGTATGATTGGTTCTTTACTCTATCTTACAGCATCTAGACCTGATATTTTATATAGTGTATGCTTGTGTGCAAGATTCCAGTCAGATCCTAGAGAACCTCATTTAACTGCTGTTAAGAGGATCTTTAGATATCTGAAAGGAACTACTAATCTAGGACTTCTTTATAAAAAATCCCTAGATAGTAAGCTAGTTGGATTCTGTGATGCTGACTATGCTGGTGATAAGATTGAGAGGAAATCCACTAGTGGAAATTGCCAATTCATTGGTGAGAATCTCATATCTTGGGCCAGTAAGAGACAAACAACTATTGCTTTGTCTACAGCAGAAGCAGAATACATCTCAGCTGCTAAGTGCTGCACACAGCTTCTCTGGATGAAATATCAGTTGGAAGATTATAACATAGCTGAAAGTAGTATTCCACTATATTGTGACAATACTGCTGCTATTCATTTGTCTAAGAACCCTATTCTACACTCTAGAGCTAAACATATTGAAATAAAACACCATTTTATAAGGGATCATGTTCAGAAAGGTACAATAGATATTCAATTCATTGATACTGAACATCAATGGGCTGACATATTTACTAAACCTTTAGCTATTGAAAGATTTGATTTTATCAAAAAGAATTTGAACATGCACTATATCTCTGAAGAAAATTAGCTCTGAGAAGTAGAATAGAATTAGCATCTGAAGCTCTATCAGAACCTCTTATAATTTAGAGTATCCCTTGGGAAGCTCTGAATAATTTAGGCTCTGAAGAGTAACAGGTTCTGATGAGGTGTCAGATACAAATGAGTGAGGCTCTGAACCTTTTAGAAATGAAACGTTCAGTACGAGTAAGTGTACAACAGTTGTCTATACACGCGTCAGCTATGATTAAACTTTTTCAACACGTGTCTAGATCCTGACGGGCAGAGAACAGTTAATGATGATTATGGCAGTTAAGTATATTATTTAATTTTTAAAACTGCTCGCGCTCCCTCCCAATGTTTATTTTCTCTGTGTATGTGTGTTAGTTACTATTCATAAGTCACTTCACTCACTTGCACAACTTTTATACAAAATCACTACCTACACAACCCTAGACCTTACAGAAATTCCCAATCTTCATCTTCTTAACTCTCTGCAACTATGGCTGCTCGTTCATCAAACGAAATCGTTCAAGAACCCTTTAACCCTACGTTACCACCCATCATTGATCTTAATTCAAAAGATAATCTAGTCTACGAACATCATCAAACCGACGCTGGACCAGACTCTTATGATTTCTTCACTGAGAAGTTCGTCGATTTTGAAAGTTTGAAAGCGAATGGGATTGACATTCAATACTTGTTCTACAACCAACAATGGCAGAATTATTTTGAGATGCTTAATGGCTTCGTATACTACGACATAGTGAAGTATTTCTGGCAGAAGGCTAAAGTGTACGATAGAGCAAGTGCTGATAAAGAATACAAGGATATGATTGAGAAGAACAAGGAATTACGAGGGAAAACAAGAAAGGAACTTGGTCTTAAACCTTATAGAGAAAGGGAAATTAGGTCAAATCTTTTGGGAATCAATGTTGTGATAACTCAGGCACACATTGCTAAGATTCTGGGTTTAGACAACAAAGGAGAAGATATAGAAGTGTATGATAAGAAAAGCAAGCATTTGGATTCAATTCATCAGGACCTCTTTAAATCTGGATGCACACAAAAGGATTTTGGAAAAGTAATGCACATGAAGCACACATTTGAATTTGCTTTCAGAATGTGTTTGTCTACCATCTTCACCAGTAAAGGTGGATTGGATACCATCTCCATTCCACACAAACATCTCATCTGGTTCTTATACAAGAGGGTGAAAGTTAATTTGGCTAAGATTCTTTTTGATCACATGTGCTTTACCATCAATGAGGGTAGAACCAAAATACCATCAGTCATTCATCACCCAAGGTTAATTTCAGAACTGATAAGGCAAACCAAACTCACAGATATTGTGAGTGCCAAAGAAAAACTTAGAGTTTTCCAAACTGCTAAGTATGATGCATCAGTTCTGGTCAACATGAAGAGAAAAACCAAGGAAGAAATCATTCAAGTGAAAACACCTCTACAGCAAGTGTACGAAAAGTACTTCTGGTGTGATGGGTTTCCCACCATATCAGAACATGATAATGATGAGGTCATCAAGAACTTTCTTGAGTCAGTAAGAAGAGATACTGGGGTTAGTGTGCCCAGGAAAATGGTTGTAAGTGTTCCTAATTGGGATATCTTCAAGGGACCAAAAGATATTACAAGGAACAGAAGAAAGCCAAGAACTACTGAGCAAGAAATGATTGATGAAGGCTCTGATGATCAAAGACATGCTAGTGCTGATGAGATTGAGGAAGGTGCTGGAAATATGATGACTGAAGCTGTTCAGAAGGAAAAGCGGACAAAGAAAAGGCATGATAGGCCTTCAGCTTCTGAGGAAGATCAGAACCCTGCTAAACCTGCAAAGAGATTAAAGACCAGAGCCTCTAAACCAAAAGGTAAGATCTCTGAATCTAATACTTCTAGCATTCCTGTAGCTCAGGTTATTGGTTCTGAACCTCAACCCTCTATTGCTAAACCATCTATCTCTCAACCTCCATCATCTACCAATCAACCTCAACCCATAGACTTCACTGTACCTATTAGTGTAGTCTTACCTGATCATAAAGCTATATCATCATCATCATCATCTGATACTAGCACTGACTCTGAGGAATTCATTGCTAAGATAATCAGAAAAGGACCAAAGAAAACAAATCTTAAAAAGACTACCAAGAGACCCTTCAAAAAGCCAATTCAACTTTCCTCTGATGAAGAAACCCCCATCATCAAAGACACTACCATCCTTAATCAACCAACCACTACTGAATCCGTTCTTGATCATCTCCAACAACATCTATCTGGAGATGCCTTTACACATTCCAATCCCAACTCTCCTCGTTTTCCTATTATCAAACCCTCTACTGTTCAAACTATCCAAAAACCACCTATTGTTCAAGTCATTCAAACTCCTCCCCCCTCACTTGATCACATCTCACAAGTAAATCCACCTACATTTACACCTATTCAGGATGAGTCAATTGCTCATTCTGAAGCCCAACAAGAATCACCTCATCAATCACCCAATAAAGTCATGACTGAACAACAAAATCAATCACCTCAACCTGAAGCATACTCTGATGAATCATCTCCTTCACCTTCACCACAACCTGTCTCTGACCCACTCAATAAACCTCTAGTTTTAGAAGAGGTTCTTGAGCTTTACCAACACCTAACTAAAGCTGAACGTCAAATATTCAAGGATTCCATCAATCTTGATGATGATATCATACCTCCAAATCTCAGTAAAATCAAAATCATTGAACTCAAAAGAAAGAAACCTGAACCAACCATTCCCTTTGACCCATCCTTACCCTTTTTCAATTCTGACTCTGAACCAAACCTTGAGTTGCTAAATAATGCTATAGGTATTAGACTTAAGAGGTTCAAACAAAGAGAGGAAGAAGCTCTTATCTTCCCTTCTGATATAGATGCTGATGTCAGGGAATTAGAGTACTTATTTGGTAAATCTTTAAGGATTCTCAGTACTCATCTGAAGGATAAGATTAAGGGTAGAAGAGCAAACACTGTACGGGAACTGTTTGAGATTGTTGAGAAGCTAAACGCTCCAAGGCTCACATCTTACAACCATGTTAAGGAGCAGGCTAGGATAGCTGCTGAAGAAGAAGAGAAGAGGCAAGCTGAAATTGAGCACAAAAGGCTAGCTGAACAAGAAGCATTGAAATTATTGGTAGATAGGGCTGTGCATATTGCTACATTTGAAACCAATAAGATCAATGAGAATCAAGCTACTGAACAAGATGTTGCCATGCTTGATCAGAATCTGATAAGAGAAGATACGGATATCAATGAAGATTCTGACAAGGGTAAGAAGCCCATTTTTGTTCCAACTCCTTCTCACTCTCCTATGAAGATTGACATAGCCTCAACCTCATCTGCAATACCTCCTGCGGTTCAAGATGCTTTGGATAATCTCAGAACTGACATGGCTAATGAAATTGATGAACTAAGAGTGGATGTGCGCACTGATGTGAATGCTGCTGTGGAATCAGTTCACAAAAGGATGGATGACATGATGTTAACCCTTCTGAAAGCCATAGCAGATGTTAAGAAACCTTAGTCATTGTTTGAGCACTTGTTTTGTTATTAGTTCTTGTGTAATTTTTGGATAATTTTTTTTTAATTCATATCTATATTATCCATATTTGTGTGTTTGTTATTTGCTTATATGTTTGTTTTATATTTGTTTTTCAAAATTTAACTTTTCTATATACCATGATATTGTCTGGTACTCTTGAGAATTCTGACTCTAGTGAAAGATGCTGAAGAGCATCTTAGTTTTTAAACTAATAAGCCTAGGATTTTCAAAACCTAAGAGTCTCTCTCATCAGTACTCCTGTTTACTCATGAAATAGCTTCTTAGTATTAAAGCCTGTTTAACAACGGGGCACCAATACCGAATGAGGCGTGTCTGGTAACTGGTTTTCTGACAATAGGAATAAGGTATATATACATAAGAAACTTGCTTAAAACAAAGGGAATTAATAGCATAAACTCCTTTATTAATATTATTGAAGAATTTCTATTACATAGAATGATAAGACTCTACTTAGAGCTAGGCTTAACTTCAGAAGACTCTGCATCTAGCTTCTTATGTTTCTCCTTAATGTAAGCAAGCAAGTTGGCAGTGGCCTTTTGCACTAGTTCTTCAGTGTTCTTCTGAACAGCAGCCTCGTACTCTTCGTATGGAGTATCATCATTGTATGTCCATAAAAATTCTTCCAGATCAGAGCCCATTTCCTCCTCCTCTGACTCTGTCAAAATCAGTTCTTGCTTGTTCCTTTCGTAGCGAAGCTTGTTTTCTTCGCAGCGCCAGGGCTCTGCTCCCTTCTTGCTCTTTTCTTTTGAGCCTGAAGCATCCTTGGTAACCTGCTTTTCCATTATATGTTTGTTTTTGGAAATGACTTGATTACTCTGAATGAGTAAAATGAGAGGAATCATCCTTTATTTATAGTACCTTCAAGATATCTTGTCAGTAGGATAATCAATGCCATTCTTTGAATGCGTTTGGTTGTCACTTCCTTTTGACTTGACTACCTTGTTTGGTGCTTTGACTGCTTGGTTTTCTGTGTCTTTTTGACTGATGCCAAAAGGGGGAGTAAGAGTAGCGTTAAAATTAATGTTGATTCATTCATATACTGCTCAATCTGAAACTGTAATGTTAAATGCATCATGAATCAATATTTATCCCTTATGATTCTTTCTCATTCTGAACGATTATTGAAAGGGGAGAAAATTTAAGAACCTAAAATAAAATTCATAGACAATGTCAGAAGAGCTTGCAAACCGCTTCTGAGCATTATCAAACTCTACAAAACTATGCTTCTGAGAGTTAAATATGAAAATTTATTTTAAGTTAATAAATCGACTCTTAAACTGTTTTAATTAATTATGGATAAAACTTAGGGGGAGCTTACAAACCTACCTTTATGGATTATCAGACTCAGGGGGAGATTGCAAACCTTTGAAACCTGAAGTCATCATAATTAAATTAAATCAACAACAATTGAATTTTAATGCTTTGGTTTGTCAACATCAAAAAGGGGGAGATTGTTGGAACAAAGTGGGTCTGACATGAACCTCTAATGTTTTGAGTGGTTTTGATGATAACAAAGTATTAAAATTACAATTGGAATTACTAATGATTATTCTAGTGTGCAGAACTACAAGTTAAAATTCATTCAGAAGCACTATGAATAATAGCAGAGAAGCCAGTCAAAACAAGCTCTGAAAGCACATCACTGTTCATCAGAAGCTTAAGTTTTGTATGTTAAAGAAAGTGCCTCTGAGGACAAAAACAAGGCTCTGACGGACTCAGAAGCAAAAAGGGCCTCAAGAAGCATTGATAACAGCATCTGAAGCAAAAGGAATTTACGTCACTCAAGAGCTGACATATTCAGAATCAGTGATTGAAGAACAATCTACTTCAAGGATCTGTCACGTCCACAGGAAGGAATATTCGTTGGTACAACGTTAACCTTATCCATATGTGGAGCGCAATTGAGAAACGTACTATTGTACTATTATTACTCAAAATGGATGAGTGATAATTCAAATAGCAAGGTAGTGGAATTGGATATCTTTACCAAGGAAGGTAACTACAGCTATCACAATTGTACGAATAAATTCCAGCTGGCACCTCTCTCTCTGCAACGGTCATCATCTTCCTCCAAGTATAAATAGAAGACTCAAATGGAAGAAATGACTATTGTTCTAACGACCGTTCTACCAACACTGTTCAAAGACTAAGAAGCATTCTGACATCATAATTTAAATCTGTCATTCTAAGTCTTAGAACAATTTGAGTTGTATTTTGTAAACACCTCTGATAGTATATCAAGTGTTCCTTAACATTCATTCTTATTCTTAAGTTTGTTTGAGAAGTCTCTTGTTAAATTTAACTTGAGCATTTGAGAAGTCTCTTGTTTAGTGAAACTTGAGCACCTGAGAAGTCTCTTGCAAGTGTGCTTGAGCAATTTGTAATCTTTAGTAGATTATAGTGAAAATCTCTTGTTAGTAACAAGGGGACTGGAGTACTCTCGATTTGTGAGGGGAACCAGGATAAATTTTGTGTCTTTCTTTCTCTCTCTCAGCACCCTCTTTTTATTTTGTGATTTTATCCGCTGCGAACTTAGTATTATTTCGAAAAGATTTTAATTCTCAAAACACAATTCAACCCCCCCTTCTTGTGTTTTTCCACCTTCAGTTTAAAGTTGTCGTCACTTGGGATTAGTGATTAGAGGGAGTTGGGTAGGTTCTCATATTCAGGGGGAGTTAGCCCTTGAGTAGAAGATTACTAGGATTAAGAAAAGGAATACATGCCAATAGGTGTTTGGTGTGGTTGTAAGACTAAGTATTAATTCAGAGTAGTAGTGTTCACTTCCTGGATTGGTATCCTCCAGAGTAGGGCTATTTGGCGCCGAACTGGGTTAACAAATCACTGGTGTTATTTATTGCTTTTATTTATTTACTTCAGTACTGCAATAAATTGTGATCCTCATAACCAATTGTCGAACCGGTTGTCTAGGACATCTGGACTACAGACACATTGTCCTAGACATCTTGTCACTGGGTTCAGAGCATGTTAAGGCAACATGTCGAACAAGATGTCCCAAGACATGTGGGTAGGACATCTGAACCCAGTTCAGCTTAAAAGATAATGCTTATCCATTAAGCATACGTGTTTGTTTAAATTTGAATGAAGCGCGAATCTTTAAGTAACAAGCTGAGATTAGGATTAATGATAAAGTTTGTTATTAATCTTAAGTGTTAGATACGATTAGGATTCATATTTAATTTGTGGATAAAGATTAATTTCTTTATCTTTTGGAGTTTGTTTTTAAACAAGTTTGTTTTAAAACTAACTCTTAATTGTAGTGCATCTGAAAAACTGAAGAATATCTGAAGACTTGCACGCCTATATAAAGGACTCAACATAGAGCTTAAAACTTAATCCACAATAACTGAAGATTGTGAGTCCAAAGCTTTGTGCCTACTGTGCAAAGCATTAGTGGTTCTTCGTATTGTTTTTGATACTTGGTAACTTTGAGTCGTTGAATGTTGTCATTCAACTTAGTCTTTTAAACTGTGAAGTTTAAAGTTGTCGTCACTTGGGATTAGTGATTAGAGGGAGTTGGGCAGGTTCTCATATTCAGGGGGAGTTAGCCCTTGAGTAGAAGATTACTAGGATTAAGAAAAGGCATACATGCCAATAGGTGTTTGGTGTGGTTGTAAGACTAAGTATTAATTCAGAGTAGTAGTGTTCACTTCCTGGATTGGTATCCTCCAGAGTAGGGCTATTTGACGCCGAACTGGGTTAACAAATCACTGGTGTTATTTATTGCTTTTATTTATTTACTTCAGTACTGCAATAAATCGTGATCCTCATAACCAATTGTCGAACCGGTTGTCTAGGACATCTGGACTACAGACACATTGTCCTAGACATCTTGTCACTGGGTTCAGAGCATGTTAAGGCAACATGTCGAACAAGATGTCCCAAGACATGTGGGTAGGACATCTGAACCCAGTTCAGCTTAAAAGATAATGCTTATCCATTAAGCATACGTGTTTGTTTAAATTTGAATGAAGCGCGAATCTTTAAGTAACAAGCTGAGATTAGGATTAATGATAAAGTTTGTTATTAATCTTAAGTGTTAGATACGATTAGGATTCGTATTTAATTTGTGGATAAAGATTAATTTCTTTATCTTTTGGAGTTTGTTTTTAAACAAGTTTGTTTTAAAACTAACTCTTAATTGTAGTGCATCTGAAAGACTGAAGAATATCTGAAGACTTGCACGCCTATATAAAGGACTCAACATAGAGCTTAAAACTTAATCCACAATAACTGAAGATTGTGAGTCCAAAGCTTTGTGCCTACTGTGCAAAGCATTAGTGGTTCCTCGTATTGTTTTTGATACTTGGTAACTTTGAGTCGTTGAATGTTGTCATTCAACTTAGTCTTTTAAACTGTGAAGTTTAAAGTTGTCGTCACTTGGGATTAGTGATTAGAGGGAGTTGGGTAGGTTCTCATATTCAGGGGGAGTTAGCCCTTGAGTAGAAGATTACTAGGATTAAGAAAAGGCATACATGCCAATAGGTGTTTGGTGTGGTTGTAAGACTAAGTATTAATTCAGAGTAGTAGTGTTCACTTCCTGGATTGGTATCCTCCAGAGTAGGGCTATTTGACGCCGAACTGGGTTAACAAATCACTGGTGTTATTTATTGCTTTTATTTATTTACTTCAGTACTGCAATAAATCGTGATCCTCATAACCAATTGTCGAACCGGTTGTCTAGGACATCTGGACTAGAGACACATTGTCCTATACATTGTGTACGACATTTGTCCTGCCAGAGAACATAATTTCACAAGTGATTTGAATTAACGAGTTGAACCCAACGAGCCAACTAAACTGTTCGTAAATTTTAAACGAGCCGAACTCGAATTAAAAAAAAATTGTATCAAACTTTAGTCGATCTTCAAGTTAAACCAATTCCTAACAAATTAAGTCAAACTCAGATGAATTCAACTTATCTCAACTCATTTCAACTCATTTTTACCCGGTAGTCATCAATGAGTTTCAAATTTTCAATAATATGCCGTGTCAAATTTTTTTCTTCTCAATAATATGCATGAGGTGTAAGTAACTTTGTAGGGGTTTAGACAGTATACAATGACAATTAGTAACTAGTACAACTAGATTAGTGATGACAGTAATTTATGTGATGTTTTTAGTATCAATTATTGTTAGTTTAGTATTAGTTTTAGACCAATTACAAGGCAAAAACCTAAAGAAGCAAAGCTACTTGTCCAAGAAGTCAAGAATTGAAGAAAATGCTTAAAAAGAGGCTAAAAGGAAGAAAATGCGCAACTTTCAGTCTGCGGACCATAATTGAGCTACGAGTATCGGAATGAGGTCCGTGACCATGCGTTAGAAAGCTAAGATGAAGAGCTAAAACTTTCGTGTTGGAGTAAAAATCTAAATTTGCCATCGCAGCATGATAGAAGCCATCGCAGCACGATGGGAGGAAAACTTCGCGCCCAAGAAAAGAACAGAATCTTTAGTTATATTTTTGAAGAAAATCTACACATCGTACTGCGATGGACTCATCGCAGCGCGATGAGCCTTGCTGCCCAAGTCATAAAACTATAAATAGAGCCTCCCTCCTTCACAATTATTCATTCAGAAATTTAGAGAACTATTTCTCTATAAGGAGCAAAGGAGGAGGAGCTCTAGGGAAGGAACTTTCCCCCTTCAACGGGAAAGGTAACTTCCTCCGCAAGGTGGAGAAGATGAACTCCCTTATGAATGCTGGAATCATGTAAATTGGTACTAAGTTTATATAATTTTCTATTCAGTTTTATTTATTCTATTGTCTATGTTTTAATTACGTAACCCGATTGATAGCTACAGTTAGGGAACGCTTTTAGGGATGGTGATATCTAGCATTGCGCCTAGGGTCAGGGTTTATCACTGGCCGGCAGCTAACCTCAATAGGGTTAGTGATATTTAATGTTGTGCCTCAAGGTTTGGATTACCCAAGGCTCGGCAACTAACCTATAGGGTTAATGATCTAGTATTGTGCCTCAAAACCGGCAGCCAACCCCTGTAACGACCCAAATTCTAAATTACCTAATTAATTTTAATTAGAGCTTTGCCTAATTTCTCAAAATTAATTAGAGGTGGTTAATTAATTAAATCATGAGATTAAAGTGTATTGTGTAGAAGTTAGTAAATTTTAATTAATTAGTACCTTGAATCTATTCTTATGATTAGTTAACACAAAGGAGATTGAAACTCCCTCCAATCTCTTCCTCCCTCGTGTCCCTCTCCCTCTCTTGCTTATGACTCACCAATCCACTCACATGATCTTGCATTCCTATGCCAACACCTCACAACTAATGCATGTAAACCTTGTAACTAGCCTAGTGGGTTGTTTCTTACCAACACATTGCAGCAACATAGAAAGATTAGTCACTCACAAACTCCTTTCTCTCTCTCACGCCAAATCCAAACAAACCACAAGCTCCAAACTTCTCAATTTCCCTTAACACTAGAGTTTGGCATTATCTCATAACCATGTTCAAGTTGCAGAGATTCCTCACCTACAGCTTGATCTCAGAAATTCAGTTCTGAAACCTCATCTTCCCAAGCTCACAAGTTGCTAAACAACAACAACAACCACATTCTCACCTATTTTTCCAACCAATGAGACCACATGCAACCAAGTTCAAAAACAAACTTCCTACTGTTCAAACACTCAGAAATCCCACTATAAATACCCCTTATACTCAGCTGAATCAATCATCAAACACCATTCAAATTCGTAGAGCAACTAGAAGGGTTTTCAAGAGTTCAAAATTCCAATTTCTGGTCTGGGGTTCGTGGGGCTTGGTGAGAGGTTGCAGTAGATATAGTAGAGCTCAGAAGCAAGGTGTAAAGCTTCAATTCCAGGTGGGTTCTTAGGATAGTTAGTTAGAATTCCCCAAAATTCACATTTGCATGTTAACATTAGGAAAATTACAGAAATTATGTGTGAGAGGAATTAAGTCCCAAATTCCTCTCCATACTGTCGTATTTTATGTATATTATATGATTGCACTGGTTCTAATTGAGGATTGTAGGTGAATTCCTTGTAAAAATTAGAATTTCTGTAAACAGGAGCTGTTCTGCATGAGCTCGCCATGTCGAGCATCTAGTGGCTGGCGAGTATCATGTCGAGCATCTAGTGGCTGGCGAGTATCATGGCGAGCACTCATGATCTGGGCACGTTGAGCTTGCCATGGCGAGCATCTGCTCGACTAGCGAGTTGTTTCAGGTCTGATCATGATTTCTCGCCATGGCGAGCAGGTTGTCTCGCCGTAGCGAGCGAAGGCAGAATGACCCTATTTTCAACATTTTTCTGAAAACTCCTCACTCGTTTTATATCCTCCAATTTTGCCAGTTATTTGCAATTATAAGATTAATATAAACTATGTACAGTATGTTCATCACAGTGTAATCCTAGGGTATAACTTAGGAAATTTAGTTTGCATGCTCCCCGGGTTTGGGAAATTATGGTAGTAAGAACTAATTTAGTAACAGTCAATTATGAGCGATTTGTGATGTCGCGTTATGGACTCCCAATGGGACAATCCGTTAGGCTATGATTATGTGAGCTACATACCGTGACCGAATCGGTTGTCGGATATGGCAGGCCTCTGAGACATGCTCACCTCAGAGTGTCCTTGTGTTAAAACGAATAAGATATTTTATGTGTTACACCTTTAAATTATGTTATGTATTATGTGATGAATTTTAGCATGTTATGACTGAGTAGGTTTCCCCGGTGTAGTGACCTTTAGGAGGGTAGTAGGACTCACTGAGGCTTAGTAGTCTCACCCCACTCCAATCAATTTTTTTCAGATAAGCAGGTTGGCTAAGGTAAGCTGTTTGGCGTGCTCGTGACTCTTGCTTGAGGATTGCATCTTCATTCATGCTTTCTAGTTCCTTATCTTGTTGTTGTATTTTAATAAATTCTGTTGTATCGTTGTACCGTTGTTTTGCTTCCGTTGTTTCAGTTTCTGATGTTGTACTTAGCACCTGCGCGTGCTTGAATTTCCTATTGTAATAATAATGTACTCAGTACCGGTAATAATATTCTACGTTTTATTCTAGATATAGACGGGTGTTACAATTGGTATCAGAGCAGGTCGATTCAGATCGTGCTTGAGTTCATTAATATTACGAATCCAATCCCACTAGTTGTCTGGATTTCTAACATCTGTTCTAGGTGTCATGTCACTTTAAGCCTAGCTAACTTGACTTGATATTGGCAGTTAGAGCACTATGTCAAGAGCAAGACGAGGACCTGGAAGGCCAAGGAGGAACGCTGATGATGAGCCAGAGATGTACGGAGATGCAGATGCTAACATGTGGGCTGAGATGATGCACCAGCAACAACGGTTTCAGGCCCAGCAAGCTCAACAGCATCAAGAGTTCATGACCATGTTCCAGCAAAACATGAACAATCCTCCCCCTCCGCAGCAAGGATCAAGTGCTACATTCAGAGAGCTCTGCCGCATGAGTCCCCCAGAGTTTTATGGAGAATATAATCCAGCGAAAGCCAGAGAATGGATTCAACGAATGAGTGGAATCCTAGAGTCTATGGATTGCACTGAAGCTGATAAGGTGGTGTTCGTCTCCCGCTTCTTTAGGGGCGACGCTTGTAACTGGTGGGATGGTACGAAGGCGTATATGGAGGCCAGTCAAATGGAAATGACCTGGGATAATTTCCGACGTCTCTTTGTTGGACATTATATCCCAGAGAGTTACCAATTCCAGATGGAACGAGAGTTGACTGAATTGAAGCAAGGAAGTATGTCAGTGGCGAAGTATAGGATGAAGTTTAGTGAGTTGGTCCGTTATGTAATGGATGGGAATGACACTCCAAGTGAATCATGGAAGATGAAGAAGTACCGGTTTGGGCTGAGAGCTGACATAGCGCATGACGTCTCCATGCAGCATATCACCACCTTCGGTGATTTGGTGCAAAAGAGCTATCATGCAGAAGCAGACCTGGGTAACATCCATAAGGAGCGGAGTGAAGCTGTTCAGAAAAGGAAGGATTCTGGAAAGTTCAACTTGCAAGTAAGGACTAAAGGTACCACCAGCAAGGGGAAGCAGAGTTATTCCCAGCGCTCACCAAGGAACTGTGCAGAATGTGGATTCCCTCATAGCGGAGAATGTATGAAGGGAAAGAATATGTGCTACTACTGTAAGCAGGCAGGCCACTATAAGCATGAATGTCATAAGCTGAAGAAGCTCGGAGATTCCAGCGGCGCTTCTAAAAGCAAAGGTTGGGTATACTCACTTGACGGTGAGAAAGTTAAATCTAATAATGCCTTAATTATGGATGTGTGCATGTTAGGTCAGTCTGAAGTTTTAATCTTGTTTGATTGTGGAGCCAGTAATTCTTTTATAGCCGTTGACTGTGTTCAACGACTGCAATTACCCTCTGTGCCTTTAATTCCTCCAATGAATGTAGCTGTTGCTACAGGCGACAAGGTTACTTCTAAACGTGTCTGCTAGAATTGTCCTGTTCTTGTGGGTAGTAAAGTCTATCATATAGACTTAATCTGTCTACCCTTGAAGGATATAGATGTAGTCCTAGGCATGGATTGGCTTTCCGCCAACACCGTGTACATTGGATGTGCTGAAAAGAACTTGTTCATTCGAACAGAAACTTCTGCAGAAAGTAGAGCTCTCACTGCTTTACTTCAGAACACTCATCAGATGATCCAGTACTTAGGTATTAGTAGTAAATGTTTCAGTGTTTTGTTCACCATTGATCCGGAACCCAGTTTGAGCCCCAGAGATATTCCTATTGTTAGTGAGTTCCTAGATGTATTCCCAGATGACATAATGAATTTACCTCCCGAAAGGGAAGTTGAGTTTTCTATCGACCTAGTTCCTGGATCCCAGCCTATTTCTGTTGCCCTTATAGAATGTCTCCCTTAGAGCTTCGTGAGTTAAAATCTCAGCTAGAAGAGTTACTTCAGAAACATTTCATTCGCCCCAGTGTCTCACCATGGGGAGCACCTGTGCTATTAGTCAAGAAGAAAGACGGTACGATGCGCCTATGCATTGATTATCGTTAGCTTAACAAGGTCACAATTAAGAACAAGTATCCTTTGCCCAGAATTGATGACCTTTTGGATCAACTCAGAGGTGCTACCATCTTTTCCAAGATTGATCTTCGCTCTGGATATCATCAGATCCGTATCAAGTCCTCGGATGTTTCTAAGACAGCATTCCGGACCCGTTATGGACATTATGAATTCTTGGTTATGCCTTTCGGTTTGTCCAATGCTCCAGCCATATTCATGGATTACATGAATCGGATATTCCAGCCTTACCTTGACAAGTTTGTTGTTATCTTCATTGATGACATACTGATCTATTCCAAGGATTCCGAAGAACATGCTGAACATTTAAGGATCGTGTTGGAAGTGCTTAGAGAGAAGCAGTTATATGCAAAGTTCAGCAAGTGTGAATTTTGGCTCTCTGAAGTCAAATTTTTGGGACATGTCATATCGCAAGGCGGTGTGTCTGTCGATCCATCCAAAGTGGAAGATGTGTTGAATTGGGAAAGACCCAGAAGTGTAACAGAAGTTAGGAGTTTTCTTGGCTTAGCAGGTTATTACCGGAGATTCATCTTAGGATTTTCGGAGATTGCTTTGCCATTGACCCGTCTGACCAGAAAAGGCGCATCCTTCGATTGGGATGCCGCTTGTGAATGGAGTTTCAGGACCTTAAAGGAAAAGCTAACAACCGCACCAGTGTTAGTAATCCCTGATCCAACCCGTAAGTATGTGGTATACTGTGATGCATCCAACAAAGGACTTGGGTGCGTGCTTATGCAAGATGGAGCAGTTGTAGCATATGCATCACGACAGTTGAAACCTCATGAGCAAAACTACCCTACCCATGATTTGGAGTTGGCAGCCATAATCTTTGCCCTTAAGATCTGGAGACATCATCTGTATGGAGTACAGTTTGATTTATTCAGCGATCACAAGAGCTTGAAGTATTTGTTTGATCAGAAGGAGTTGAATATGAGACAACGCCGATGGATGGAGTATCTCAAGGACTTCGATTTTAATCTCAATTATCACCCTGGAAAGGCAAACGTTGTAGCAGATGCCTTAAGCAGAAAGACCTTGTATGCATCGGAGTTGTTGATACACCAGTGTGGATTGTATGAGAAGTTCAGAGACCTTAACCTGAATGTCGTGTATCGGAAGAGCGGAATCCGAATCAACAGACTTGAGTTATCCTGTGAACTGCGCCCAATAGTAGTACAGGCTCAGCAGGATGATGCAGAACTGCAAAGGAGAGTGAACCATCCAGAGTTCTCAGTAGCTACGGACGGTGCCATTCTCTACGAAGGAAGACTCTGTGTACCTCAGGATGATGAGATAAAAAGATTGATTTTGGAAGAGGCACACAAGAGTGGATTTTCAATTCACCCTGGATCCACCAAAATGTATCACGACTTGAAGGAGAACTATTGGTGGCCTAACATGAAGGCAGAAATTGCTGAATTCGTGTCAAGGTGTATTGTATGCCAACAGGTGAAGATTGAACATCAGAAACCTGGAGGACCATTGCAACCATTGGAAATACCTGAGTGGAAATGGGAGCATATAACCATGGACTTTGTAGGAGGACTACCACGTAACCAGAGAGGTCAAGATTCGATCTGGGTAATCGTGGACAGGTTGACTAAGTCAGCTCATTTCATTCCAGTGAAATCCACCTACAAAGCCCCTCAATATGCAGCCATATTCATGGAGCAGATTGTTAGGCTGCATGGTGTACCTTTGAGCATCGTGTCGGATAGAGACCTAATTTTCACTTCGAGATTTTGGAAAGCATTTCAGAATGCGATGGGCACTCGGTTAAAGATGAGTACATCGCATCACCCTCAAACTGATGGTCAATCGGAGAGAACTATTCAGACCCTTGAGGATATGCTTCGAGCTTGTGTGTTAGAGGACGGTGGTGCTTGGAGCAATCACTTGCACTTAATTGAGTTCGCTTACAATAACAGTTACCATGCCAGCATCGGTGTGGCACCTTATGAAGCTCTGTATGGCAGGAAGTGTAGAACTCCCTTATGTTGGACGGAAGTCGGTGATCGTGGATTCTTGGGACCAGATATAATCCAAGAGACCACTTTAAAGATTAAGTCTATTCAGGATAAGTTGAAAGTTGCTTAGAGTCGGCAAAAGAGTTATGCTGACCGAAGAAGGAGATCGTTGGAATTTCAGGAAGGTGATCATGTTTTCTTGAGAGTCACTCCTAAGTTGGGTTTGCGAGGTGTATTCAAAACCAAAAAGCTCTGTCCAAGATTTATTGGTCCTTATCAGATTCTCAGACGCGTCGGTCCTGTAGCCTACCAGTTAGCTCTACCTCCATCTATGTCAGGGTTACACGACGTGTTTCATGTGTCTCAGCTTCGGAAGTATATTCCTGATCCTTATCATCCAGTTGAACTTGAACAGATTGACCTTCAGCCAGATCTAACTTATCAGCCGGATCCAGTTCGGATTGTTGAACGTGATGCTAAAATCCTTCGGAACAAGAGGATTCCCATTGTCAAGGTTGAATGGGCTCAGTCCCCTGATGGTGAATTCACTTGGGAATTGGAATCAGACATGCGCAAGAGTTATCCTTATCTATTCTGAGGTAAATTTCTTAATTTCGAGGACGAAATTTCTTTAAGGAGGGTAGATTGTAACGACTCAAATTCTAAATTACCTAATTAATTTTAATTAGAGCTTTGCCTAATTTCTCAAAATTAATTAGAGGTGGTTAATTAATTAAATCATGAGATTAAAGTGTATTGTGTAGAAGTTAGTAAATTTTAATTAAACCTAAACTACACAATTAGTACCTTGAATCTATTCTTATGATTAGTTAACACAAAGGAGATTGAAACTCCCTCCAATCTCTTCCTCCCTCGTGTCCCTCTCCCTCTCTTGCTTATGACTCACCAATCCACTCACATGATCTTGCATTCATATGCCAACACCTCACAACTAATGCATGTAAACCTTGTAACTAGCCTAGTGGGTTGTTTCTTACCAACACATTGCAGCAACATAGAAAGATTAGTCACTCACAAACTCCTTTCTCTCTCTCACGCCAAATCCAAACAAACCACAAGCTCCAAACTTCTCAATTTCCCTTAACACTAGAGTTTGGCATTATCTCATAACCATGTTCAAGTTGCAGAGATTCCTTACCTACAGCTTGATCTCAGAAATTCAGTTCTGAAACCTCATCTTCCCAAGCTCACAAGTTGCTAAACAACAACAACCTCATTCTCACCTATTTTTCCAACCAATGAGACCACATGGAACCAAGTTCAAAAACAAACTTCCTACTGTTCAAACACTCAGAAATCCCACTATAAATACCCCTTATACTCAGCTGAATCAATCATCAAACACAATTCAAATTCGTAGAGCAACTAGAAGGGTTTTCAAGAGTTCAAAATTCCAATTTCTGGTCTGGGGTTCGTGGGGCTTGGTGAGAGGTTGCAGTAGCTGTAGTAGAGCTCAGAAGCAAGGTGTAAAGCTTCAATTCCAGGTGGGTTCTTAGGATAGTTAGTTAGAATTCCCCAAAATTCACTTTTGCATGTTAACATTAGGAAAATTAGGGAAATTATGTGTGAGAGGAATTAAGTCCCAAATTCCTCTCCATACTGTCGTATTTTATGTATATTATATGATTGCACTGGTTCTAATTGAGGATTGTAGGTGAATTCCTTGTAAAAATACGAATTTCTGTAAACAGGGGCTGTTCTGCATGAGCTCGCCATGTCGAGCATCTAGTGGCTGGCGAGTATCATGTCGAGCATCTAGTGGCTGGCGAGTATCATGTCGAGCATCTAGTGGCTGACGAGTATCATGGCGAGCACTCATGATCTGGGCACATTGAGCTCGCCATGGCGAGCATCTGCTCGACTAGCGAGCTGTTTCAGGTCTGATCATGATTTCTCGCCATGGCGAGCAGGTTGTCTCGCCGTAGCGAGCGAAGGCAGAATGACCCTATTTTCAACATTTTTCTGAAAACTCCTCACTCGTTTTATATCCTCCAATTATGCCAGTTATTTGCAATTATAAGATTAATATAAACTATGTACAGTATGTTCATCACAGTGTAATCCTAGGGTATAACTTAGGAAATTTAGTTTGCATGCTCCCCGGGTTTGGGAAATTATGGTAGTAAGAACTAATTTAGTAACAGTCAATTATGAGCGATTTGTGATGTCGCGTTATGGACTCCCAATGGGACAATCCGTTAGGCTATGATTAAGTGAGCTACATGCCGTGACCGAATCGGTTGTCGGATATGGCAGGCCTCTGAGACATGCTCACCTCAGAGTGTCCTTGTGTTAAAACGAATAAGATATTTTCTGTGTTACACCTTTAAATTATGTTATGTATTATGTGATGAATTTTAGCATGTTATGACTGAGTAGGTTTCCCCCATTCATCTTTTGGTGTAGATTTTCTTATTACCACTTTTATTCTTCACTCTATTCAAATATTTGTTTATGTTAAAAAATAACTTACACACAAAGTTGGTTTTCAATTTTTTTTAGTAAAAAAAAGATTTTTTTTTCTTCTTAATAACTAAGCAAAACCAAAAAGAACATTAAGTAGTTATTAATTAACAAACTACAACCAAAAAGGAGGTTAAGTACTCATAAAAGGAATTCCCTTATTTGGTGTAGATTTTTTATATTACCAATTTTGCCCTTTAAAAAACTTCCATTCAACAATAAAAAAAAAGTCTGCTTTAAAAAATGAAAGTTGAACATCATATAATATAAGTTAACCATTAAACTCAAGACCTTAAAGTTTTGGGTTACGAACTAATGTCTAACTCATTAGTGAGATATGAAGTACTTCCTTGTTCCCCGTTCAACAATACTGGTAGATTCTTCTCTCTCTATCTCTCAAGACTCTGTAGGGACTCCATCAACATAAACTAATTGTAAATTATATATTATTTTTCAAATGAATATTAACACACTTTGACTCTAATCATATTCTTAGACTTTTCTTGTCACCGTAACACAAAGAAGTAATCTTCACGCGTGAGCGTCAAATGAGAAAAAATCTATGTGTAAATCTCCACTCACATTGATAAATTAACATCCATGAAAAGGCTTGAACGAAAGTTAATGGAAAGTTTAAAATTGGAATTATAAAAAAATTCCAAAGATTATAAAAAACTAAAATTATATTAAATTATTTTAGGTTTTCCATAGATTCATCGGCTGAAGGTAATTCTAATGAAAGTGTGACAGAAACAAAATATGGATAGCTCTCACAATCAGAATTCAAATTTAATTATTCAAAAGTGTATTTTTAATAGTGGGGGTAAAAAGTGCAACGCGTTTTTCATTCTTCACCAATGGTGAATTCTCTCTCTCTCTCTCTATTCCTATATCTCTCCCACACGATAATTTTTATTTTTTAATGATATTTATTTGCTTATGTTTCTTTTTCTTTTGTAGGTTATCGATGTCATTTTATACTATTTTGAATTTTGTCTATATTTTTCTTTCAATTGTTCATGAGATTGATTTCATTTAATTTACTTGAGTATGAAAATATGATATTTGTTTAAGGATGTTAGAGAGACATAGTGGGGTGGGAAGTACGCTCCTATTCCATGCTTCTCGTAATCAAATGTGGTATGTTAAGGCTCGTATTCATGACAACTGTATGATTGCAAAACATATCACATTTTTCTAAATCCATCATAAAAATTCATCAAATGTAAGTAGTGATTAAAGAATCAAATTAAGAATAGCTAAAAAAGCTTAATAGCATACCTTGAGTTAACCGAATATTTTACGATTTGTTTATCAAAAAGTCTTCATTCTGACAACCAATATCATCAATTCGATTTATCAAGTTTAGGAAAACTTGATCCAAATATCAAATTTGATTTTCAATTGTATTCGGACAATATACCCTCATCTTTTTAATTCTTCGATTTAGAACCGCGAAGAGTTATATATCATATTTCCTTTAGGGACATCAGGACAAAATCCGTTTTATACTGAAATTCCTGGCACGCTATGCACAATGTGCAACACGATGCTCTAAGCACTGTGACAGTTCTAGCATGTAATAATGCAATGCAAATTAAAGAAAACAAATAAAGAAGACAAAGTATTTGTTAACCCAGTTCGGCGAACCTACGTCTGGGGGATACCAATCCAGGAAGGAATATCACTATAATAGCCCTAGTTCGAAGTTCTCAGCAAACGCCCCGTTTACAACTTATAACCTAGGCACTACCAATGATTCTTCAACCTAGGAACTCCTAGATCAGAGATCCCATCTCACTCCCTTACAACCTTACAAACAGCAAGGATTTCACTAACACAAAGACAAAAGCGTTTTGGAGACACACTCCTAAAACTACACACTCGTACCTAAAGGCTTAGAGTGTTAAACCACCAAAGGTCCTAACTCCGTACTTCAAAGCTTAGGAGAGGATCACACACAGTACAACTCAATTAACAATGTCCTAAGCTTGCATCAAGGTGACACAAGAAAGGCTCACAAATAACACACACGCAAAACCTAGAATTCTAGACACAATCACAATACGGCGTTAACAACAACTGAATTAGGGTTTGCATCTTCCTTAAATACTACAGCCAAATCTTCCTTGATTCAGAAATAGCATGGACTTGATTTGTTTGACCCAAGCAATAACTTCACATTAATTAAAATAGATTCTTTACAAATATATTCTTCAAGGAGATTCTCTTCAGAAATATTCTTGACAAGGATCTGAAGCATTAAATAATGATCCTCATAATAAACCTGATTAAAAGCGCCATGCAAGATTCATGAGAGAGAAACCAAACATTCCATAAATAGATCATGTCACGAAGTGTAAGACCCAAGATTTCATTGTATAGTTGGTTTAAGGAATATTAGGGTTTCGATGTGTTCGTGTGATGAAACATCGTGTAATTATGGGAGTTGCTGTAATTGAGTCTGTTTTGTGCTCGTGCACTGTAATTGTACAGACTTTTGTCTTGTGATCCTGTTTCTTGTATAAGAAGTTATTTGTGGTTTCAGAATAACGAGTTTTGGATTATTCTTGTTTTTGGAAAAACGAGTAGGATTTTACCCGTTGTTGTAAAATCTTACTGCGTCTGTTTTGAGTGAGGTTTCGGATGGGAGTTTTATATATCTGCACGAGTTAAGATATATTCTGAGAATAATTTTCTGAAGTATGGAAGAAAATTACAGTCGCGGAAAAAGATTCGGCGATAAGTTTTGGAAATGTTAGACGATAGACGTTCTGTCTGTAGGTTTTCTGTTTTGGTGAGTTTCGTTCGTCGCGGCGCGCGAGAGCTGAACGTGTGAGTGTTTCTATGAGGTTTTGAGTTTTATCTCAAGTGGATTTGGTTTGGTTTGATCCAATGGCTAGGGTTGTGTCTTGGCATTTTGTCTTTTGATCCAATGGCCATGTGTGAGCAAGAGCCTTGTAATAGTAAGGAGGTTTAGTGGCTTGGTCACTTAGAAAAACATCACCAAATCATCTCATTCTTTCTCTCTTTCACGTAGACTCCATTTCTAACTTCCAACCTTCACTAAATTTTCCTTTTCTCACCATTTCACTCCATTTCAAGCTTGGAAGCTTAGTGGAAAGTTGTAGAGAATCACTTTCTTAAGGTAACCCTCTCTTCTCATCTCCTAGGTTGGTAGATTTTTAGAGTTGTGAGATTTTTGGGTTTATGTTCTTAAGAGGGTTTGGTGAGAAAGGTTGTTCTTGCTAGTTCTTGTTTCATGAAAGTTGTTCATGAGAGTTTAGTAAGCATGCTAGGCTTTGTTGTTTTTGTTTTCCATGAGTTGGTGAAAAATCTCATGAGAAATGTTAGGGTTTTGGTTGGTTTATGTATTGATCAGTTACATGAGGTTATGTTGTAAGGTTTTGAAAAGAAAAGTTGTCTTTGAACCTTTGAGCAAAAGGGAAATGCGTTGTATGGTTTTGTTTTAGAAAATCCGATGAAAAATATTTTGTGGTTTATGAAAATATTTTCTAAGAGTTTTTGGGTAGTATTTTGGGGTCAAAGTGGTTTAAAACTATTGTGACATGTGGTGTTACTTTTTACCTTGAAAACATGTTTGAAAATGATTACCGGACGGTTAAGGCCCGTAATAAAACTTGTGCTTGGATTTGGTTTTGATTTTGGAAATGAAAATCAAATAACTTGCACTCGAAGCAACCAACAAGCTTTCGGAAACGAATTGCTTGCTTATGAAAATGGTTTGCTTTTGTGCCTTGAAAAAGTGTTGGGAACTAATAGAATCAAACTAGGCTTGGGTGGAAAAAGGTGGTGTGAGTTGCTGTCTTTTGCTGTCATGACAGGTGCAACTCGCTGGGCGAGTGGTTACTCGCCAGGGCGAGTGTCACAGGTCATGACAACACGCCAGGGCGAGCTCCAGGGCGAGTAAGACCAGTACTCTCTGCCTTCACTCGCCACCAACTCGCCAGGGCGAGCTCTGGGAGTTGAGATTTTGGATTCTGATTTCTAAAACTTGGTTTTTAACTTCTAATCCCTTTTTATTAATTTATGGAAGTGGTTGGGATTGGAAACGAGTTTTTCGGGTACTCGGAAAGTACGTAACTTATAACGCAAGAAAACGGCCATTTTGCATTTCAAATTATTTAAGACTTTTGACAATTGTTTTGGGTCCTAAAAATAGTACAAATAACTCATGGTGGCTGATCAATACGGTAGTTTTTGGTTCGATGTCCGAAAGAGTGGTTTTTCCTTAGGAACCTTTAGGTTTTTGGGGTTTTGGTGTAGTTTCAATACGATTGGTTAGAGAACAATGTATTGATTGTTACGCTGCTTGTTTTAGGAAGCGCGTTGTGTTGTTTGAGCGTGTGTTGTTGACGGAAGCTTGCCGAGGTAAGGGCTCCACTTTATTTCCGTCTTTTCAAACGGTTTTGGTAAACATGCTTTGTTTTGCTGTGTATGCAATTGTTTGTGTGTTGACATGTTTGTGTTATGTATGCTCGTTGATGAGAATGTGTTTACATTACTTGTGCAATTTACATATGATTTGGAAAATATATGTATGAATTGCTATGATTTAGTTACATATGCTTGAGAGGTATGTATGTGTGGCATTAGCATATGTAGGGAATCGTATGCTCATGCATTCATTGTGCGTAGTTGCGTGAGTGGACTACGGGGTGTTGGTTGCGTGAGTGGACCCACCCAAAATCCTACGGGATCTTATTGTGTACAATAAGTGGTTGCGTGAGTGGACCACGGGGTGTGATTGCGTGAGTGGATCCACCCTAACCCTTGCGGTTTTATTGGTTATGATTAGTAATTCCGGAATTCATTTGCATGTGGTAGCTCTGGCAGTACCACACTCATTGTAGAAGTCTGCATTAGGCTTGTTGTGCATTATATATATAAGCCCGTTGGTGGGTATTGTTGAATGTTCTAAGAGCTTTCTCCTGTGCTTGGTGGAAATATTTGTTATGTGTACAATCTTTTGCACCGGTTATATATATATATACTTTTATTTTGTGGTGACCCTTTCTTTCATTTGCGGGCTCATCCCACCCCAGATGACGATGTAGGTCGAGAGGATGGTGTTGGCAGCTCTAGGCCTTAGTGAGCTCGTGTTGAAGCTGGAGTGGTAGTTTTAGTTAGACTATGCGCCGGTGTGTTTGTGCACTGTGCTTTTTGATTAGCATAGGACATTCTAACTTCTTTTGGTTAGTTAGTGCTTGTGAGCACATAGACTTATGGACTGTAATTATTCAGGTTTACACTTAGCATTTTCGGATGCAATATATATATGGTGTGATATATATATGGTTCGTTTGTAATATTTAATGTCGGCTCAATTAAAAATGTTTTGCGCACTCTGAGCGTTTGAAAAAAAAAAAAAATATAATGCCCTTTTTGCGTTATGAAAA
Organism: Trifolium repens; assembly: GCA_030408175.1. Taxonomy (NCBI): domain Eukaryota; kingdom Viridiplantae; phylum Streptophyta; class Magnoliopsida; order Fabales; family Fabaceae; genus Trifolium; species Trifolium repens. The sequence continues at coordinate 28,461,068 of CP125845.1, read as the reverse complement.
CGGGGTGTTACAATTTTGGTATCAGAGCCCGGCTTTAAATCTTCAAAGGGAAAGTGTATACTTGAGTCGTTAGTTCAGAGTCGGTTAGAACGTAACTAGTGTTGGGTTAGTTCTAGTGTTTGTTCTGTGTCGGGTTATGGGTTAATAATCCGTTGAGTGAGGTTTTCTGTTGGAATTCAGAAATGTTTGGATAAGGATCTAATCGAAGAGAATTGGTATGTGCAGGAAACGATGCCTCCAAGAAGGGCACCTGCTAGAGATGATGATGATGTGGACATCCATCAGATGGCTTATGCCATGAATACAATGGCAGCAGCGGTGACTGCGTAAACTCATGCTAAGGCGCAGAGAGACCTTGAAAAGCGCGACAGGGAGATCCTGGCCGCTGGGTCTAGGGTTCTCGCAAGTTTTAATCAGCAGGCCCCTCCAAAGTTTAATGGGGAGGGAGGTCCAGAAACAGCGGATCTATGGCTCCATGCTATGGAGAGGATATTTGGGGCAATTCATTGTCCGGAGGGGGAGAAGGTAGTTCTAGCTACCTATCAGCTGCTTGGGGGTTCCGAATTTTGGTGGAGGAACACCCGTCTGATTATGGAAAATGCATATGAGGAGATTAACTGGGAGAACTTCAAGAGGAGGTTCCTGGCTAAGTATTTCCCTGAGACTGCAAGGGAAAGGTATGGTGAGGAGTTTCTGAGACTACGTCAGGGGAGTATGAATGTGGAGGCATATTCCAAGAAGTTTGAATCATTATCCCGTTTCTTCCGCTTCTTTAGGGATGGGATAGATGAGGTCTATATGTGTCGTCGCTTCCAAGATGGGCTGAGGTACGAACTGCAGGATGCGGTTGTGCCATTGGGAATTCGGCAATTTCAAGTCTTGATTGAAAAGTGCCAAGAGGTTGAAGATATGAGAAACAAAAGGGTGAACTGTCAGGGTGGTTTTAGTGCTGGGGGACCAAGTCGTTCTGGTGGTCCGAATCAAAGTCAGAACCATGGAAAACAAGGCAGTAAGCCATATGACCGTCCACAGTATAACAAGGGACAGGGTCGATCGGTGAATCAGAACAGTCAGAATACCGGGAAGCAGGGATGTTTTAAGTGTGGTGAAGTGGGCCACTATGCGAATGAATGCCGGAATCAGGGACATGTTTGTTTTAATTGCAAGAAGCCGGGACACTTTGCTAGAGATTGCAAAGCCCCGAAGGCCGAGCCGTCGGCTAATGTGGCACAAGGCTCACAAGGCACCAGACCTGCGGCAAAGGCACGTGCTTACTGTATGGGCACAGAAGTGAGTGGGCAGGCTAGCAATGCCATTCACGAGAGCTGTCACATTGCAGGTAATTCTTTAACTGCTTTGATTGACACGGGGGCAACTCACTCATTCATTTCTTTGGCTTGTGCAAATCGGTTGAGTTTGAATGTTTCTGTTCTTCCATTTGATTTGAATGTCTTGACTCCTGCTAAGGATTTGGTAGTAAATACTGCATGCTTGCATTGTTTGGTAGTAATTCAGAATAGGGAGTTTCTGGTCAACTTGGTGTGTTTACCGCTTACATCTCTCGAGATCATTCTCGGGATGGATTGGCTATCTTATCATTATGTTATACTAGATTGTGCTCGGAAATTGGTTTTCTTTCCCGAGCCAGGCGTGCGGAGATACCTGTCGGCCAATCAGCTTACAGTGATTATGTGTAATGGAGAACCGGAGATAGTTTCACTTGCTAGCTTAGGAGTGACGTCGGAGATCCGAAATGAGGAAATTCGAGTGGTTCAGGATTTCCAAGATGTGTTTCCATCGGAGATTCCAGCTTTTCCTCCGTGTAGAGAGGTGGAATTCTGTATTGATTTGCAACCGGGTACGGGTCCGATTTCAGAATCAGCTTATCGGATGGCTCCAGCCGAGTTGGTAGAGTTGAAAAGTCAAATTGAGGACTTGTTAGAGAAGGGCTTCATAAGGCCTAGTGTGTCGCCGTGGGGAGCACCGGTCTTATTGGTGAAAAAGAAGGATGGTAGATCCCGTTTGTGTGTGGATTATCGGAAGCTTAATAAGGTAACTATCAAGAACCGATATCCATTGCCACGAATCGATGATTTGATGGATCAGTTGAGGGGAGCCTCAGTGTTTTCCAAGATCGACTTGAAATATGGTTATCACCAGATAAGAGTGCGAGATGATGATATTCAGAAAACGGCGTTTAGGACGCGTTATGGGCATTATGAGTTTCTAGTGATGCCGTTCGGAGTGACGAATGCACCTGCTATCTTTATGGCTTACATGAATCGGATATTCCATTCATTTCTGGACAAGTTCGTGGTTGTGTTCATTGATGATATTCTCGTGTATTCGAAGAGCGAAGAGGAGCATGAAGAGCATCTTCGTATGGTTTTGCAAGTGTTGCGGGAAAGAAAGTTGTATGTGAATCCGTCGAAGTGTGATTTTTGGTTGGAAGAGGTGAATTTCCTTGGCCATATAATATCAAAAGAGGGAATTGCCGTGGATCCGGCCAAGATTGACACAGTACTTGCATGGAAGCAACCGCAGACGGTGACGGACGTGAGGAGTTTTGTTGGTTTGGCCGGTTATTACCGGAGGTTCATAGAAGGATTCGCTAAGATTGTGGCACCAATGACGCAACTTACGAGAAAAGATCAACCGTTTGCGTGGACTGAGCAGTGTGAACTTAGTTTTAAATTGTTGAAGGAGCGGTTGACGACTTCACCGGTGTTGGTGTTACCCCAGTCAGATGAACCTTATGAGGTTTATTGTGATGCGTCTCATCAGGGTTTGGGTTGTGTGTTGATGCAGCACAAGAGAGCAGTGGCTTATGCATCACGGCAGTTGAAGGTGCATGAGAAGAATTATCCGACGCACGATTTGGAGCTTGCGGCCGTGGTTTTTGCATTGAAGATTTGGAGACACTATCTTTATGGTTGCACTTTCGTTGTGTTTAGTGACCATAAAAGCCTCAAGTATCTGTTCGACCAGAAGGAGTTGAATATGAGGCAAAGGAGGTGGATGGAAACATTGAAAGACTTTGACTTTACCTTAGAATACCATCCGGGGAAGACTAATGTGGTAGCCGATGCTTTGAGTAGAAAGAGTGTGTCAGCGTGTTCGGCACAAATGGCTAGTCAACAAGAGTTGTTGAAAGAATTTCGAGACTTGCACCTGGAAGTGGAGTTTGCGTTAGGAAATATGAGATTGGGTATGATCACCATCTCGAATGGTTTGTTAGAGGACATTGCTAATTGTCAAGGTGACGAGTTTCTCATGGAGAAAAGGGCTTTGATTGTTCGAGGAACCAACCGAGATTTCAAGGTGGGACCGGACAACATTTTGAGATGTAATGGTAGGGTGTGTGTGCCCGATGCGATGGACTTGAGAAACACCATTCTAGGGGAGGCACACAAGAGTAAGCTTAGTATGCATCCCGGGGCAACGAAAATGTATCAGGACCTGAGGCAAGATTTCTGGTGGCCGGGTATGAAGAGGGATGTGGCCGAGTTTGTGGCGTCGTGTTTGACTTGTCAGAAGGCGAAGATTGAACATCAGAGACCAGCAGGGATGCTGCAGTCATTAGATATCCCCGAGTGGAAGTGGGATAGCATTTCTATGGATTTCATCACTGGTTTACCCAAGACCAGGAGGAAGCATGATTCCATTTGGGTGATAGTGGATCGTTTGACGAAGTCCGCTCATTTTCTACCGGTAAGGATTACGGATACGGCGGCAAAGTTGACCGATGTGTATATTGCTGAGATTGTGAGGTTACATGGGATTCCGTCAAGTATAGTGTCGGATAGAGATCCAAAGTTCACTTCACATTTTTGGAAGACTTTGCATGAGGCGTTGGGGACGAAATTGAGATTGAGTTCCGCCTATCATCCCCAGACCGATGGGCAAACGGAGAGAACAAATCAGTCACTAGAGGATTTATTGAGAGCATGTGTGCTGGATGATCGTGGAAGTTGGGACGACGTGTTGCCGTTGATAGAGTTCACGTACAACAATAGTTACCATTCGACTATCGGAATGGCACCATATGAGGCTTTGTATGGGAGGAGATGTCAGACTCCTTTGTGTTGGTACCAAGATGGGGAAAGTTTCATAGTAGGACCGGAAATGGTACAACAGACGACGGACAAGGTCCGAAAGATAAGGGCAATGATGAAGGTTGCTCAAGATCGACAAAAGAGTTATGCGGATAGGCGTCGGAGGCCTTTAGAGATTGAGGAGGGAGACCATGTATTTCTCCGTGTTACCCCAACAACTGGTGTTGGAAGGGCTTTGAAAGCAAAGAAGTTGACTCCGAAGTTTATAGGGCCTTATCAGATTTTGGAACGGGTTGGGAAGGTAGCATATCGGATCGCGTTGCCACCGGTACTATCTTTGATTCATGATGTGTTCCATGTGTCGCAATTGCGGAAGTATACACCGGATCCATCACATGTGATCACACCAGATGACATCCAGCTGAGGGATAACTTGTCATTTGAGGTTCCGCCGATCAAGATTGCGGATAGGAAGATGAAGCGTTTGAGAACGAAAGAGATACCTTTAGTGAAGGTGATATGGAATGAAACTACGGAAGATACCACCTGGGAGCTCGAGAGTAAGATGAAAGAATTATACCCCAGTTTGTTTGACGATGTCTAAGTTTCGAGGACGAAACTTCTTTTAGGGGGGTAGTATTGTAAGACCCAAGATTTCATTGTATAGTTGGTTTAAGGAATATTAGGGTTTCGATGTGTTCGTGTGATGAAACATCGTGTAATTATGGGAGTTGCTGTAATTGAGTCTGTTTTGTGCTCGTGCACTGTAATTGTACAGACTTTTGTCTTGTGATCTTGTTTCTTGTATAAGAAGTTATTTGTGGTTTCAGAATAACGAGTTTTGGATTATTCTTGTTTTTGGAAAAACGAGTAGGATTTTACCCGTTGTTGTAAAATCTTACTGCGTCTGTTTTGAGTGAGGTTTCGGATGGGAGTTTTATATATCTGCACGAGTTAAGATATATTCTGAGAATAATTTTCTGAAGTATGGAAGAAAATTACAGTCGCGGAAAAAGATTCGGCGATAAGTTTTGGAAATGTTAGACGATAGACGTTCTGTCTGTAGGTTTTCTGTTTTGGTGAGTTTCGTTCGTCGCGGCGCGCGAGAGCTGAACGTGTGAGTGTTTCTATGAGGTTTTGAGTTTTATCTCAAGTGGATTTGGTTTGGTTTGATCCAATGGCTAGGGTTGTGTCTTGGCATTTTGTCTTTTGATCCAATGGCCATGTGTGAGCAAGAGCCTTGTAATAGTAAGGAGGTTTAGTGGCTTGGTCACTTAGAAAAACATCACCAAATCATCTCATTCTTTCTCTCTTTCACGTAGACTCCATTTCTAACTTCCAACCTTCACTAAATTTTCCTTTTCTCACCATTTCACTCCATTTCAAGCTTGGAAGCTTAGTGGAAAGTTGTAGAGAATCACTTTCTTAAGGTAACCCTCTCTTCTCATCTCCTAGGTTGGTAGATTTTTAGAGTTGTGAGATTTTTGGGTTTATGTTCTTAAGAGGGTTTGGTGAGAAAGGTTGTTCTTGCTAGTTCTTGTTTCATGAAAGTTGTTCATGAGAGTTTAGTAAGCATGCTAGGCTTTGTTGTTTTTGTTTTCCATGAGTTGGTGAAAAATCTCATGAGAAATGTTAGGGTTTTGGTTGGTTTATGTATTGATCAGTTACATGAGGTTATGTTGTAAGGTTTTGAAAAGAACAGTTGTCTTTGAACCTTTGAGCAAAAGGGAAATGCGTTGTATGGTTTTGTTTTAGAAAATCCGATGAAAAATATTTTGTGGTTTATGAAAATATTTTCTAAGAGTTTTTGGGTAGTATTTTGGGGTCAAAGTGGTTTAAAACTATTGTGACATGTGGTGTTACTTTTTACCTTGAAAACATGTTTGAAAATGATTACCGGACGGTTAAGGCCCGTAATAAAACTTGTGCTTGGATTTGGTTTTGATTTTGGAAATGAAAATCAAATAACTTGCACTCGAAGCAACCAACAAGCTTTCGGAAACGAATTGCTTGCTTATGAAAATGGTTTGCTTTTGTGCCTTGAAAAAGTGTTGGGAACTAATAGAATCAAACTAGGCTTGGGTGGAAAAAGGTGGTGTGAGTTGCTGTCTTTTGCTGTCATGACAGGTGCAACTCGCTGGGCGAGTGGTTACTCGCCAGGGCGAGTGTCACAGGTCATGACAACACGCCAGGGCGAGCTCCAGGGCGAGTAAGACCAGTACTCTCTGCCTTCACTCGCCACCAACTCGCCAGGGCGAGCTCTGGGAGTTGAGATTTTGGATTCTGATTTCTAAAACTTGGTTTTTAACTTCTAATCCCTTTTTATTAATTTATGGAAGTGGTTGGGATTGGAAACGAGTTTTTCGGGTACTCGGAAAGTACGTAACTTATAACGCAAGAAAACGGCCATTTTGCATTTCAAATTATTTAAGACTTTTGACAATTGTTTTGGGTCCTAAAAATAGTACAAATAACTCATGGTGGCTGATCAATACGGTAGTTTTTGGTTCGATGTCCGAAAGAGTGGTTTTTCCTTAGGAACCTTTAGGTTTTTGGGGTTTTGGTGTAGTTTCAATACGATTGGTTAGAGAACAATGTATTGATTGTTACGCTGCTTGTTTTAGGAAGCGCGTTGTGTTGTTTGAGCGTGTGTTGTTGACGGAAGCTTGCCGAGGTAAGGGCTCCACTTTATTTCCGTCTTTTCAAACGGTTTTGGTAAACATGCTTTGTTTTGCTGTGTATGCAATTGTTTGTGTGTTGACATGTTTGTGTTATGTATGCTCGTTGATGAGAACGTGTTTACATTACTTGTGCAATTTACATATGATTTGGAAAATATATGTATGAATTGCTATGATTTAGTTACATATGCTTGAGAGGTATGTATGTGTGGCATTAGCATATGTAGGGAATCGTATGCTCATGCATTCATTGTGCGTAGTTGCGTGAGTGGACTACGGGGTGTTGGTTGCGTGAAGGGACCCACCCAAAATCCTACGGGATCTTATTGTGTACAATAAGTGGTTGCGTGAGTGGACCACGGGGTGTGATTGCGTGAGTGGATCCACCCTAACCCTTGCGGTTTTATTGGTTATGATTAGTAATTCCGGAATTCATTTGCATGTGGTAGCTCTGGCAGTACCACACTCATTGTAGAAGTCTGCATTAGGCTTGTTGTGCATTATATATATAAGCCCGTTGGTGGGTATTGTTGAATGTTCTAAGAGCTTTCTCCTGTGCTTGGTGGAAATATTTGTTATGTGTACAATCTTTTGCACCGGTTATATATATATATATACTTTTATTTTGTGGTGACCCTTTCTTTCATTTGCGGGCTCATCCCACCCCAGATGACGATGTAGGTCGAGAGGATGGTGTTGGCAGCTCTAGGCCTTAGTGAGCTCGTGTTGAAGCTGGAGTGGTAGTTTTAGTTAGACTATGCGCCGGTGTGTTTGTGCACTGTGCTTTTTGATTAGCATAGGACATTCTAACTTCTTTTGGTTAGTTAGTGCTTGTGAGCACATAGACTTATGGACTGTAATTATTCAGGTTTACACTTAGCATTTTCGGATGCAATATATATATGGTGTGATATATATATGGTTCGTTTGTAATATTTAATGTCGGCTCAATTAAAAATGTTTTGCGCACTCTGAGCGTTTGAAAAAAAAAAAAATATAATGCCCTTTTTGCGTTATGAAAACGGGGTGTTACACGAAGACTCCTCGTGAGATGTCATGATGCTAAAGGCATCCTGTCGCACATCCTGCTTCAAAGTTTATTTTACCAAAAATGCAGCCAATACCAAAGACTCAACATATACCATCAAGTAAATTTATCAAATTTAAGATATCATCATTCGGGGTCACTTTTCAATGAGAAGCCAACAATTCAAATATCAAATATAAGACAACTTGATATTTTCAATCCAATTTGGGCAAAATTCCAACATCTTTTGAGTATTTTGAATTTAGAACCATGTAGGTTCAAGTATCATATTTTCCTATACAGACACAGGGACACGACACAATCCATCCTTTCATACATGCTATCAGGTAAATTGAAGTTTTACGTATTCAATTTAGGCTCGTTTTGACTAAATCCATCATAAAGCACCATCAAATGTAAGTAGTGATTAAAGAATCAAATTAAGAATAGCTAAAAAAGCATAATAGCATACCTTGAGTGAACCGCTTATTTCGCGATTTGTTGATAAAAAAGTCTTCATTCCGACAACCAATATCATCAATTTGATTTATCAAGCTTAGGGCAACTTGATCCAAATATCAATTTTGATTTTCAGTTCTATTCGGACAAAATACTCTCATCTTTTTAATTCTTCGATTTAGAACCACGAAGAGTTAAATATCATATTTCCTTTAGGGACATCGGGACAAATTTCATTTTATACCATCAAGTAAATTTATCAAATTTAAGATATCATCATTCGGGGTCACTTTCCAATGAGAAGCCAACAATTCAATTATCAAGTTTAAGACAACATGATATTTTCAATCCAATTTGGGCAAAATTCCAACACCTTTTGAGTTTTTCGAATTTAGAACCGTGTAGGTCCAACTATCATATTTTCCTTTACGGACATAGGGACACAACATAAACCATCCATTCATCCATGCTATCAGGTAAATTGAAATATTACGTATTCATTTTAGGCTCATTTTCAAGACAAGTGTATGATTGCAAAACATATCACATTTTTCTAAATCCATCATAAAATACCATCAAATGTAAGTAGTGATTCAAGAATCAAATTAAGAATAGTTAAAAAAGCTTAATAGCATACCTTGAGTGAACTGCATATTTCGCGATTTGTTGATAAAAAAGTCTTCATTCCGACAACCAATATCATCAATTCTATTTATCAAGTTTAGGACAACTTGATCCAAATATCAAATTTGATTTTTAATAGTGTTATCAATGAAAGTTATACAATAATGGCTTAAATAGTGTTTTAGTCCCTGCAATTGTCTCTCGTTTTGAAAAGAGCCCTTGCTTAAAAAAATATTTGATTTTAGTCCCTGCAAAAGAGCCCCTGAACAGGAATTCTTGATGCCATGTCACCATTTTATTGCAATGTCCCATGATAAACTATGAAATATGAAAATAAGGATAAGTCCCGCAGTTGGAATTTAAATTCATCAATGTGTATTTTTAATAGTGGGGTGGAAAGTATTTTTAATAGTGTGTTTTGAAAAGATTTCTCTCTCTCTCTCTCTCTCTCTCTCTCTCTCTCTCTATCTCTCTCTTAATCTTCTATTTTGTTTATGTTCCTAATGAACCTAATTTTTTCTTCAAAATAAAATAAAATGTTTTAACGTATAAATAATATATAAGGTTATAGATATCTCATAAGTTTTTTTTGGGTTCAAAACTTCAAGACTTCTAGTGATATTATCCATGAAAAAAATAGTGTACTTTATTATTTCACCCAAACAATTTATATTGAAAATGCACGTGATATCTCCATGGGAATCTCGTAATATATATAATAGAGATAGATATGTCAATCCCCACAAAAAAAAAGAGTTTCTACAAAAAAATACTCCCTCCGTTCCTTTTGTATAAGAAACAAAAGTGAAATTTCTTTTGTTCCTTTTTATAATAAACTTTGACTAATTTTCATATCTTTTAAATGTTGAATTTTACTTATGCCCTTATTTATTATGAAAGAGAATATTAAAAATAAGTAAGATAATTGAATTTAGAGTAATTAAATAGGGATATAGATGGAATAAGTAGAGATTTTACAAAAAAATATTAGAGTTTCTAAAATAAAATAAATGCCAATCCTCACAACAAAATTTTTTCTAAAAATAAAATATAATAGTAGAGATTCTAAAAGAAAATTATTAGATTCTAAAAATAATATAATATTAGAGTTTTTAAAAAATGACAATCCCAAAACAAAAAAAAATCTGCCAAAAAGGATATATTATTTTCAAGGTAGTTTTCTATAAAATATTATAAAAATTATATTATCATTGTCAGTGAGATTCGAACAACAGATCTTAAACTAATAATAAGGTAGTTTTCTCCAAAAACTAACAAAAAAAAAAGCTAGAATTCCATATAATATTATAAAAATTGAATTATTATTGCCAATGAGATTCGAATCACATACCTCGTGTTAAATCCTCCGTATAAGTAAAAGCTCTAGAATAATGACACGTATGCTTTTTTTCTTGAAAATGCACCAGAGAGCTTCGTTGGAATCTCATAATGTATATAATAAAGATAATAGAGATAGAGATTTAATATTTGCTTTTTCTTTTAAAAAAATAGGCTAAACTTTGTTATTTGTATTGGTAGAGTTATAGATTTAATATTTGCTTTTTGTTTTAAAAAAATAGGCTAAACTTTGTTATTTGTATTGGAAGAATAATTTAATTTTGAAATTTTGAAGAATCAAGTTGTAGTTCTTCTGAGATTGGCTACATCATAAGGCTAAAACAACTTGGTCAGAGTGACTTAACTGAAGCACCAATGCTAAAGTAATTAAGTCTAAACCACTTGTGCATATTGAAGATGTGCAGATGCAACATGTTGAACAAGATGTCCTAGACATCTTGTCACTGGGTTCAGAGCATGTTAAGGCAACATGTCGAACAAGATGTTCCAAGACATGTGGGTAGGACATCTGAACCCAGTTCAGCTTAAAAGATAATGCTTATCCATTAAGCATACGTGTTTGTTTAAATTTGAATGAAGCGTGAATCTTTAAGTAACAAGCTGAGATTAGGATTAATGATAAAGTTTGTTATTAATCTTAAGTGTTAGATACAATTAGGATTCGTATTTAATTTGTGGATAAATATTAATTTCTTTATCTTTTGGAGTTTGTTTTTAAACAAGTTTGTTTTAAAACTAACTCTTAATTGTAGTGCATCTGAAAGACTGAAGAATATCTGAAGACTTGCACGCCTATATAAAGGACTCAACATAGAGCTTAAAACTTAACCCACAATAACTGAAGATTGTGAGTTCAAAGCTTTGTGCCTACTGTGCAAAGCATTAGTGGTTCCTCGTATTGTTTTTGATACTTGGTAACTTTGAGTCGTTGAATGTTGTCATTCAACTTAGTCTTTTAAACTGTGAAGTTTATGTTGGAACAAAGTGGGTCTGACATGAACCTCTAATGTTTTGAGTGGTTTTGATGATAACAAAGTATTAAAATTACAATTGGAATTACTAATGATTATTCTAGTGTGCAGAACTACAAGTTAAAATTCATTCAGAAGCACTATGAATAATAGCAGAAAAGCCAGTCAAAACAAGCTCTGAAAGCACATCACTGTTCATCAGAAGCTTAAGTTTTGTATGTTAAAGAAAGTGCCTCTGAGGACAAAAACAAGGCTCTGACGGACTCAGAAGCAAAAAGGGCCTCAAGAAGCATTGATAACAGCATCTGAAGCAAAAGGAATTTACGTCACTCAAGAGCTGACATATTCAGAATCAGTGATTGAAGAACAATCTACTTCAAGGATCTGTCACGTCCACAGGAAGGAATATTCGTTGGTACAACGTTAACCTTATCCATATGTGGAGCGCAATTGAGAAACGTACTATTGTACTATTATTACTCAAAATGGATGAGTGATAATTCAAATAGCAAGGTAGTGGAATTGGATATCTTTACCAAAGAAGGTAACTACAGCTATCACAATTGTACGAATAAATTCCAGCTGGCACCTCTCTCTCTGCAACGGTCATCATCTTCCTCCAAGTATAAATAGAAGACTCAAATGGAAGAAATGACTACTGTTCTAACGACCGTTCTACCAACACTGTTCAAAGACTAAGAAGCATTCTGACATCATAATTTAAATCTGTCATTCTAAGTCTTAGAACAATTTGAGTTGTATTTTGTAAACACCTCTGTAGTATATCAAGTGTTCCTTAACATTCATTCTTATTCTTAAGTTTGTTTGAGAAGTCTCTTGTTAAATTTAACTTGAGCATTTGAGAAGTCTCTTGTTTAGTGAAACTTGAGCACCTGAGAAGTCTCTTGCAAGTACGGAGTTAATTGACAGGAATTTCACAGGTGCTCAAGCTTAGGACATTGTTAATTGAGTTGTACTGTGTGTGATCCGTTAGGCTATGATTAAGTGAGCTACATGCCGTGATGGACTAATTTAGTAACAGTCAATTATGAGCGATTTGTGATGTCGCGTTATGGACTCCCAATGGGACAATCCGTTAGGCTATGATTAAGTGAGCTACATGCCGTGACCGAATCGGTTGTCGGATATGGCAGGCCTCTGAGACATGCTCACCTCAGAGTGTCCTTGTGTTAAAACGAATAAGATATTTTCTGTGTTACACCTTTAAATTATGTTATGTATTATGTGATGAATTTTAGCATGTTATGACTGAGTAGGTTTCCCCCATTCATCTTTTGGTGTAGATTTTCTTATTACCACTTTTATTCTTCACTCTATTCAAATATTTGTTTATGTTAAAAAATAACTTACACACAAAGTTGGTTTTCAATTTTTTTTAGTAAAAAAAAGATTTTTTTTTCTTCTTAATAACTAAGCAAAACCAAAAAGAACATTAAGTAGTTATTAATTAACTAACTACAACCAAAAAGGAGGTTAAGTACTCATAAAAGGAATTCCCTTATTTGGTGTAGATTTTTTATATTACCAATTTTGCCCTTTAAAAAACTTCCATTCAACAATAAAAAAAAAGTCTGCTTTAAAAAATGAAAGTTGAACATCATATAATATAAGTTAACCATTAAACTCAAGACCTTAAAGTTTTGGGTTACGAACTAATGTCTAACTCATTAGTGAGATATGAAGTACTTCCTTGTTCCCCGTTCAACAATACTGGTAGATTCTTCTCTCTCTATCTCTCAAGACTCTGTAGGGACTCCATCAACATAAACTAATTGTAAATTATATATTATTTTTCAAATGAATATTAACACACTTTGACTCTAATCATATTCTTAGACTTTTCTTGTCACCGTAACACAAAGAAGTAATCTTCACGCGTGAGCGTCAAATGAGAAAAAATCTATGTGTAAATCTCCACTCACATTGATAAATTAACATCCATGAAAAGGCTTGAACTAAAGTTAATGGAAAGTTTAAAATTGGAATTATAAAAAAATTCCAAAGATTATAAAAAACTAAAATTATATTAAATTATTTTAGGTTTTCCATAGATTCATCGGCTGAAGGTAATTCTAATGAAAGTGTGACAGAAACAAAATATGGATAGCTCTCACAATCAGAATTCAAATTTAATTATTCAAAAGTGTATTTTTAATAGTGGGGGTAAAAAGTGCAACGCGTTTTTCATTCTTCACCAATGGTGAATTCTCTCTCTCTCTCTCTCTCTCTCTCTCTCTCTCTCTCTCTCTCTCTCTATTCCTATATCTCTCCCACACGATAATTTTTATTTTTTAATGATATTTATTTGCTTATGTTTCTTTTTCTTTTGTAGGTTATCGATGTCATTTTATACTATTTTGAATTTTGTCTATATTTTTCTTTCAATTGTTCATGAGATTGATTTCATTTAATTTACTTGAGTATGAAAATATGATATTTGTTTAAGGATGTTAGAGAGACATAGTGGGGTGGGAAGTACGCTCCTATTCCATGCTTCTCGTAATCAAATGTGGTATGTTAAGGCTCGTATTCATGACAACTGTATGATTGCAAAACATATCACATTTTTCTAAATCCATCATAAAAATTCATCAAATGTAAGTAGTGATTAAAGAATCAAATTAAGAATAGCTAAAAAAGCTTAATAGCATACCTTGAGTTAACCGAATATTTTGCGATTTGTTTATCAAAAAGTCTTCATTCTGACAACCAATATCATCAATTCGATTTATCAAGTTTAGGAAAACTTGATCCAAATATCAAATTTGATTTTCAATTGTATTCGGACAATATACCCTCATCTTTTTAATTCTTCGATTTAGAACCGCGAAGAGTTAAATATCATATTTCCTTTAGGGACATCAGGATAAAATCCGTTTTATACTGAAATTCCTGGCACGCTATGCACAATGTGCAACACGATGCTCTAAGCACTGTGACAGTTCTAGCATGTAATAATGCAATGCAAATTAAAGAAAACAAATAAAGAAGACAAAGTATTTGTTAACCCAGTTCGGCGAACCTACGTCTGGGGGATACCAATCCAGGAAGGAATATCACTATAATAGCCCTAGTTCTAAGTTCTCAGCAAACGCCCCGTTTACAACTTATAACCTAGGCACTACCAATGATTCTTCAACCTAGGAACTCCAGATCAGAGATCCCATCTCACTCCCTTACAACCTTACAAACAGCAAGGATTTCACTAACACAAAGACAAAAGCGTTTTGGAGACACACTCCTAAAACTACACACTCGTACCTAAAGGCTTAGAGTGTTAAACCACCAAAGGTCCTAACTCCGTACTTCAAAGCTTAGGAGAGGATCACACACAGTACAACTCAATTAACAATGTCCTAAGCTTGAGCACCTGTGAAATTAGTGTAACATGCCTGCCGAGTATCGAAGTTTACCATTGTTGAGCTTTTCACTAAAGAATGCTATGGGATGACCTTCTTGACTCAGAACAGCACCAATTTCAGTATTAGAAGCATCACAATTGACTTCAAACACTTGGTCAAAGTTGGGAAGGACTAGTACTGGTGTTTTTGTCAAACGTTGTTTGAGCTCATCAAAACTTTTTTGTGCTTGCTCAGTCCATTGGAACTTATCACCCTTTATGCAATCTGTTAGTGGGGCAGCAACAGAGCTAAAATTCTTGATGAACCTTCTATAAAATGAAGCTAATCCATGGAAACTCCTCACATCATGGATTGACTTTGGAACATGCCAATTATTGATGGCCTCAACCTTGCTGGGATCTGTTGGAACAAAGTGGGTCTGACATGAACCTCTAATGTTTTAAGTGGTTTTGATGATAACAAAGTATTAAAATTACAATTGGAATTACTAATGACTATTCTAGTGTGCAGAACTACAAGTTAAAATTCATTCAGAAGCACTATGAATAGTAGCAGAGAAGCCAGTCAAAACAAGCTCTGAAAGAGTATCGCTGTTCATCAGAAGCTCAATTTTTGCGTGCTGAAGATAGCACTTCTGAAGACCAAAAGCTAGGCTCTGATGAAGTTCAGAAGCTGAAGATCTTAAGAAGCTATGACAAGAACATCAGAAGCAAAAGGAATTTACGTCACTCAAAAGCTGACCTATACAGAACCAATGATTGAAGAACAATCCACTTCAAGGCTCTGTCACATCCACAGGAAGGAATATTCGTTGGTACAACGTTAACCTTATCCATAAGTGGAGCGCATTTGAGAATTGTACTATCGTACTATTATTACTCAAAATGGATGAGTGATAAATTGAATAGCTAGGTAGTGGAATTGGAATTCCTTACCAAAGAAGGCAATATACAGCTATCAATTGTACGAGTAAATTCCAGCTGGCATCTCTCTCTCTGCAACGGTCATCATCTTCCTCCAAGTATAAATAGAAGACTCAAATGGAAGAAATGACTACTGCAACCACTACTGTTCCTACGACTGTTCTATTACTACGTTCAAAGACTAAGAAGCATTCTGACATCATAATTTAAATCTGTCATTCTAAGTCTTAGAACAAATTGAGTTGTATTTTGTAAACACCTCTGATAGTATATCAAGTGTTCCTTAACATTCATTCTTATTCTTAAGTTTGTTTGAGAAGTCTCTTGTTAAGTTTAACTTGAGCATTTGAGAAGTCTCTTGTTAAGTTTAACTTGAGCATTTGAGAAGTCTCTTGTTTAGTGAAACTTGAGCACCTGAGAAGTCTCTTGCAAGTGTGCTTGAGCAATTTGTAATCTTTAGAAGATTATAGTGAAAATCTCTTGTTAGTAACAAGGGGACTGGAGTACTCTCGATTTGTGAGGGGAACCAGGATAAATTCTGTGTCTTTCTTTCTCTCTCTCAGCACCCTCTCTTTAATTTGTGTTTTTATCCGCTGCATACTTAGTCGCTATTAGGCAAAAAGTTTTATTTTTAAAAACACAATTCAACCCCCCCCTTCTTGTGTTTTTCCACCTTCAATTGGTATCAGGAGCTGGGCTGTTGCCTAACTCTCACCTATCAGTGAAACAGTTAAGATTCAGGGAGGAAAAACATGTCTGCTGAGAAGAATCTCAATGAAGTTCCATTTGACTATGATTCTAATTCTAAAGACAGAAGGTCTTCTGACAAAATTCCCTTTTTCAATGGAACTGAGACTGGTTATCCATTCTGGAAAACCAAGATGTACAGTCACATCATGGCGATTGATTGTGATCTGTGGGACTTGGTAGAAGATGGAGTGAACTTTGAAAATATGGACTTAGAAGGCGTTGTTAGCTCTAAGGACAGAAAGGCTTTTACACCTACTCAAAAGCTGGAATATAAGAAGCACCACAGTGTAAAAGGGATGATGACAAATGCCATCTCTCATGATGAGTACTTGAAAATTGGAGATAAGAGAACGGCTAAGTCTATCTGGGATTCTCTTAAATCCAAGTATGAAGGAAATAAACAAGTTAAGGAGGCTAAGGCCAACTTGTTAGTACATCAGTATGAATTATTTAAAATGAAGGACGGAGAGGACATTGAGACAATGTTCTCTAGGTTTCAAATTCTTGTTTCTGGACTTCAAGTTTTAGATAAGAGCTATACTGAGGCTGATCATGTAAGGAAAGTACTCAGAAGCTTGCCGCCAAAGTGGAGACCAAAAGTGACAGCGTTTCAGGAATCTAAGGATTTAGATACTGTGTCTCTTGAAAGCTTGGTTAGTTCTCTAAAGAGTCATGAGATGGAACTTATGACTGACGAATCGACTAAGAAGCTAAAAGGGATAGCCCTGAGCACCAAGAGTTCCTCTAAGGCTCTGAAGGCGAAGGTTATAGTATCTGATGAAGAAGCTTCTGAAGAAGGTCACGAGATGGACTCTGATGAAGAAGAAGAAATGGTTCTGATGGCTGCAAGAGTATCGCAATGGGCCAAGAGAAGCAAGAAGTATGCTGGTAAGTTTGGAGGTTCTTCCAAGAAGGTTAGTACCTCTAAGGATAAAAAGGAAGAACAAAACAAATGCTTTAAGTGCAACAAACCAGGACACTTCATTGCTGACTGCCCAGAGAACCTGAGTAAATCATCCAAGAGAACCTCTAACAAAGAAAGATACAAAAGTAAGCTCAAGAAGGGGTTCCTTGCCACTTGGGATGATTTGGATCAGGAATCAGATTCTGATGGGGAAGAAGAAGCAAACCTAGCCTTGATGGCAACCGCTTCTGACCAAGAGAACTCTGAGCACGAAGATGACTCAGATTCAGAAGATGAAGATGAGGTACTTGCTAAACTTTCTCGTTCTGAATTAATAGATTCCTTAAAAGATGCCTTAAAACTCTTAACCAAAAAGGCAGGTGAGTGTAAGGTCCTTAAAAAGGCCTATAACAACCTGACCGAAAAGGCAAATGAAATAATTGAACAAAATGAGTCTCTAAAATCAAGAAATGAATTTATGGAAACTCATTATGTTCTCGATGATAAGGTTCCTCCAGAACATGAATTTGCTCTTCAGGAATTCCTTATCAATGGAATGAAAAGAAGTAAAATAGCCTCTTTGATTTATCATGTAAGTAGAAATAGAGGAGAAGGTCTTGGATTCTCACGTTTTAAAGATAATCCATTATCTTCAAAGTCCTCTAATATAGATAAATCAAAACCTAAGGTTGTCTTTGTAAAGAGTCAATCAGAGGTTCTGAATGAGTCAGCTTCTAATAGAACATCAAAGCCAGAGGCTCAAAAGTCAAAGACTCTGAAGGATAAAACCTCAGAACCTAAGATTGTTAAGCCTCAAGCTAATGTTAAATCTAAAGAAGCTCTGACACACTCAAGAACAAAGCTCAAGAGCTATACTAAACCCAAAAACTTTTCAACAAGGGTGGTTAACTCTAGAAGCTCTGATAGGTCCTTTAAACAAAGACCACCTGGACCTGTAAAGACTAACACAAAAGGACCCATAAAGATATGGGTACCAAAATCTCAAATAATATTTGCTTCAGGTTTGCACACTAAGAAGGCCAAAGCAGCAATGCTGGTACCTGGACAGTGGCTGCTCACGACATATGACGGGAGAAAGGCATATGTTCCAAACCCTGACTCTGAAAGAGGGAGGTACTGTGGGGTTTGGAGGAAACCAAAAAGGGAAGATCATTGGTACAGGTATAGTTGGTAACTCTTCTCTTTCAATTAAAAATGTTTGGTTAGTTGATGGCCTTAAACATAATCTGCTTAGCATTAGTCAATTTTGTGACAGCGGATTTATTGTTAAATTTGATAAAGAGGCATGTACAGTAATCAATGATTCTGACAAGTCCATATTGTTTAAAGGATTAAGAAGAGGTAATGTTTATAAGGTGAATCTGTCAGAACTCACTGAGCAGAAGATAGTTTGTCTTCTATCTCTGAATGATGAAAAGTGGGTCTGGCACCAACGCTTAGGTCATGCTAACTGGAGATTAATCTCTAAGCTTAGCAAACTAAAGTTGGTTAAAGGCCTGCCAAATCTTAAATATCATTCAGATGCTCTGTGTGGTCCTTGTCAGATTGGCAAAATTTCAAAAACTTCTTTTAAACCTAAAAACATTGTCTCTACCTCAAGACCCTTAGAACTACTTCACATTGATTTGTTTGGTCCAGTAAGTACTGCCTCAATCAATGGGAAGAAATATGGATTAGTCATTGTTGATGATTACAGTAGATGGACTTCGGTAAAGTTTCTAAGAGTGAAAGACGATGCATATGATGTGTTCAGCATCTTCTGCACTCAAGTGCAAAATGAGAAAGGTCTCAAAATCTTAAAGGTTAGAAGTGATCATGGTGGTGAATTTGAAAACGAACCATTTGCAACTTTTTGTGAAGATCATGGCATTGTCCATGAGTTCTCTGCTCCTAGAACACCACAACAAAATGGTGTTGTAGAGAGAAAGAACAGGTCTTTACAAGAAATGGCAAGAACCATGATGCATGAAACAAAACTTGCTAAGCACTTCTGGGCAGAAGCTGTAAACACAGCTTGTTACATTCAAAATAGGATCTACATAAGACCTCTATTGAATCTAACAACATATGAACTCTTCAAAGGAAGAAAGCCCAACATCTCTTACTTTCATCAGTTTGGATGTACATGTTACATTCTAAACAACAAGGCCTACAAAAGAAAATTTGATGCCAAAGCTTGTAAGGGAATCTTTATAGGTTACTCTGAACGCTCAAAGGCATACAGAGTGTATAATTCTGAAACTAACACAGTGGAAGAATCTATACATGTTAGATTTGATGATAAAGAGCCTGACAGTAAAATGTCAGAGCAAGATAATAGTTATGCAGGTGTTCCATACCAATACATCGATTCAGAACCTGAAAAAGCATCAGAAGCTGTTGAAGCTTCAGAAGCTGTATTGGAAGAAGATGCTGAAGAAGCATCTCAATTAGAAGCATCACAAGAACATGATGACACTTCAGAAGAAGACACTCAACCAAGTGCTGATGTTGATGAAGCTCCAAGAAGGAAGTTCAAATATAGATCATCACATCCAGAAGATTTAATTCTTGGAAACAAAGAAAGTCCAAGAAAGACAAGATCAGACTATCAACAACTTGATTCACTTCTGGGGCTAATTTCAATGATAGAACCAAAGAATGTTGATGAAGCACTTACTGACGATGGATGGATTGTAGCTATGCAAGATGAGCTCAATCAGTTTCAAAGAAATGATGTATGGGACTTAGTGCCAAGACCAGCACATAAGAACATCATTGGAACTAAGTGGGTATTTAGAAACAAGATGAATGAACAAGGTGAAGTGGTAAGAAATAAAGCTAGACTGGTAGCACAAGGCTACAGTCAGCAAGAAGGTATAGACTTCACTGAAACATTTGCTCCAGTAGCAAGACTGGAAGCAATCAGGTTACTTCTTTCATATGCTGTTAACAATGGAATCACATTGTACCAAATGGATGTTAAGAGCGCCTTTCTTAATGGTGTTATTTCTGAAGAAGTATATGTCAAACAACCCCCAGGTTTTGAGGATTTGAAAAATCCTAATTATGTTTATAAACTTAAGAAATCACTCTATGGTCTCAAACAAGCTCCAAGAGCTTGGTATGAAAGACTGAGTAATTTCCTTTTAGAAAATGGTTTTCAAAAAGGTCAAATTGACAATACATTATTCAGAAAGACATCTAAGAAAGATATCTTAATCATTCAAATATACGTTGATGATATTATTTTTGGTTCTACTAATGCTTCCTTGTGCAAGAGTTTTTCAAAGCTGATGCAGGATGAATTTGAGATGAGTATGATGGGTGAATTGAAGTTCTTCCTTGGAATCCAAATTAATCAAGGAAAAGATGGCACTTACATTCATCAAAGCAAGTATACAAAAGAGCTTCTGAAGAAGTTCAACCTTGATGACTGCAAGATAATGTCTACACCCATGCATCCTACCAGCAGCTTAAGCAAGGAAGAGATAGGAAGCAAAGTAGATCAGAAGCTGTATCGAGGTATGATTGGTTCTTTACTCTACCTTACAGCATCTAGACCTGATATTCTATATAGTGTATGCTTGTGTGCAAGATTCCAGTCAGATCCTAGAGAACCTCACTTAACTGCTGTTAAGAGGATCTTTAGATATCTGAAAGGAACTACTAATCTAGGACTTCTTTATAAAAAATCCCTAGATAGTAAGCTAGTTGGATTCTGTGATGCTGACTATGCTGGTGATAAGATTGAGAGGAAATCCACTAGTGGAAATTGCCAATTCATTGGTGAAAATCTCATATCTTGGGCCAGCAAGAGACAAACAACTATTGCTTTGTCTACAGCAGAAGCAGAATACATCTCAGCTGCTAAATGCTGCACACAGCTTCTCTGGATGAAATATCAGTTGGAAGATTATAACATAGCTGAAAGCAGTATTCCACTATATTGTGACAATACTGCTGCTATTCATTTGTCTAAGAACCCTATTCTACACTCAAGAGCTAAACATATTGAAATAAAACATCATTTTATAAGGGATCATGTTCAGAAAGGTACAATAGATATTCAATTCATTGATACTGAACATCAATGGGCTGATATATTTACTAAACCTTTAGCTATTGAAAGATTTGATTTTATCAAAAAGAATTTGAACATGCACTATATCTCTGAAGAAAATTAGCTCTGAGAAGTAGAATAGAATTAGCATCTGAAGCTCTATCAGAACCTCTTATAATTTAGAGTATCCCTTGGGAAGCTCTGAATAATTTAGGCTCTGAAGAGTAACAGGTTCTGATGAGGTGTCAGATACAAATGAGTGAGGCTCTGAACCTTTTAGAAATGAAACGTTCAGTACGTGTAAGTGTACAACAGTTGTCTATACACGCGTCAGCTATGATTAAACTTTTTCAACACGTGTCTAGATCCTGACGGGCAGAGAACAGTTAATGATGATTATGGCAGTTAAGTATATTATTTAATTTTTAAAACTGCTCGCGCTCCCTCCCAATGTTTACTTTCTCTGTGTATGTGTGCTAGTTACTATTTATAAGTCACTTCACTCACTTTGCACAACTTTTACACATAATCACTTCCCACACAAACCTAAAACTCAGAAATTCCCAAATTGCTCTGCGTTGAAATCATGGCTGCTAGATCGTCAAACGAAATCGTTCAACGTCCGTTCAACCCGGTCTTACCACCCGTTATTGATCTCAAGTCTCAAGAAAAACTTGTATTCAAAGATAACGAAACCGTCGCTGGTCCAGAATCCCTTGAGTTTATAACGGAAAAGTTTGTTGATTTTGAGAGTTTGAAGGTAAATGGAATCGACATTCAGAGTTTATTCTACGATCAACAATGGAAGAATTATTTCGAGATGCTGAATGGGTTTGTCTATTATGATATTGTGAAATACTTCTGGCAGAAAGCTACCATCTTTGACAAGTTCAATTCTGATGAAGAGGTTAAAAAGATGGTAGAGAAGGATGGTTCTCTTAAAGGTAAAACCAGAACTCAACTTGGCTTAAGACCCTTTAGAGGAAAGGAGATAAGATCAAATATCATGGGTATCAATGTTCTTATCACTCAAGAACATATTGCCAAAATTCTGGGTCTGGACAATGAAGGTGAGAATGTGGATGAATATGGTGAGAAGAGCAAACACATTGAATCCATTAAGAAGGATTTATTCCTGCCTGGCTGTGCCAACAATGATTTTGGAAAAGCTAAATTCATGAAGCTAAATTTCAGTTTTGCCTTCAAAGTGTTTCTGGCCTCCATCATAACTAGAGAAGGAGGATATGATACTATTTCTCTACCACATCGTCACTTCATCTGGTTTCTGTACAAGAAGGTGAAGATAAATCTGGCAAAGCTTCTGTTTGATCACCTATGCTTTACTATATCCAAGAGCAGATCCAAATCACCTTCAATGATTCATCATCCAAGGTTGATTTCTGAAATCATTCGACAGACGAAGCTTACTCAAATTATCAGTACCAAAGAAAAACTAAGGGTTTTCAACACGGCTAAGTATGATGCAAGTGTTTTGGTAAACATGCATCTGAAGACAAAAGAAGAGCTGAAGTCAGCCAAGAGCCCTCTGGAGCAAGTTTATGAGAAGTACTTCTGGTGTGACGGTTTCCCAACCATATCAGAGTTTGATAATGATGAGGTTATCAAGAACTTCTTGGAGTTGGTTAGATTGGACTCTGGTGTAAGTGTGCCCAGGAGTATGGTGGTTGGTGTACCAAACTGGGACATCTTTAAAGGACCCAAGCAAATCACAAGGTCTAAAAGAAAACCTCAACCAATTGAACAAGATATTGTTGAGGAAGAACAATCTGAAGAAAGGGTTGATGGTGCTGAAAGAATAACCACTGAAGAAACAGAAGAAGTCAGTAAAGAGCAAGTAGCTAAGATTGCTCAGAGAAAGGCTGCTCAGAAAGAAAGAAGAACAAAGAAAAGGCAGGATAGGCCTGCAGATGCAGAGGAGGAACAACCTGTCAGAGCCACAAAAAGGAAGAAGTCAGTTGTATCCAAACAAAAGGCTGCAGATTCAGGTAAACATTCTATGCCTAATATTGATAGTACTGCTAGTGCTCATCCCTCTACCCAATCACCTCCCATAGACTATACACAGCCTATTCGAATGATCCAACCTTCCCCTAAATCATCATCATCTGAAGAAACTCTTTCTGACTCCAGCATTGACTCTACTGAGTTAATTGCTGAACTTGACAAATTAGAGAAAGAGAAACCTGTACATAAACCTACCAAAAGAATCACTAAAAAACCCATCCTCATCGTTTCTGATGAAGAATCCCCCACTATCATTGATACTTCCATCCTTGATCAACCTACCAACACAACAACAATAAAATCACCCACCATTCTTGATCATCTGTCCACTCACCTATCTGGTGATGCCTTCACTCACTCCAACACAGCATCACCTGACCATTTTCACTTTGTAAATACTGCTTCTAATTTACCTAGTGATCCACCTCTTCCAGAACCACAAATTCAATCTCCACCCTCCTCTCTTGCTGACATAGAACAAGAAGATCCACCCATATTCACACCAGCCCAGGACGAAGTCATGACTCATTCTGATCATATCACTACTAAACCACCCACACCACAACCTGAACTCTCCACTCCTGAACCAACACCAGAACCACAAACACCTTCATCAGAACCCATCTATGGCTCAGTTTACAAACCCTTAACCATAGAAGAACTCTGTCTACCCATTGACTTTGCCCTACCAATTCTGGAGGATCTGCTAAAAGCAGAAATTAATGTTGATGATGATATCATAACCATTGATCCCTTTGACAAAATCAAAAGAATCAAAATAATTCCCCTCAAAAGGAAAAGGCCTGAACCCACCATTCCTTTCAATAGAAACCAGCCCTTCTTCAACTACAACTCTGAACCAAACCTTGAGCTTCTAGAAAGTGCTATTAATATTAGTCTAAGGAATTTTAAAAGCATGGAAGAAGAAGTATTGATATTTCCCTCAGATATTGATGCTAAGATCAGGGAATTAGAGGAGAAGTTCAGTCAGTCTCTGAGGTTGTTGGGAGGCTATGTGAAAAGAAGGATTGAGGGAAGAGGAATGGAAGCTCTGTCTCAGATTATGAATGCTGCTGAACGCTCTCATGCTCTGAGACTTACTTTTTTCAACCATGTAGAAGAATGTCAGAGGTTAGCCTTTTTAGCTGCTGTTGATGAAAGTATGAGAAGATCTTTGGATGAAGAGCAGGCTAGGATAGCTGCTGAAATGGAACGTCAGAGGCTTGCTGAACAAGAAGCCTTAAACTTATTGGTTGATAGAGCTGTTCACATTGCTGTCATTGAGACTAATAAGATTTTTGAGAATCAAGGAGCTGCAGAAGATACTGTTATGACTGATCAGAACCTTAGTAAACCAGATTCTGATAAAGGAAAAGCTCCCATTGTTGCTCCATCTCCTCCAAGATCTCCACCAGTACTTGTCCAAGGCTCTTCTTCATCTGCTATACCCTCTGTTATGCAAGAAGCTCTGGATGTAATCAAGCATGACATAAGAGAGGAACTAAGAAATGAAATGGATGAATTCAGGGCCGATATAAGAGAAGACATGAACAGATCTGGTGAAGCTACTAACAAGAAGATAGATGCAATGATGGAACTTCTTCTGAAGCTTACTCAACAGCAACCCAAACCTTAACCCTCATGTCTGAGCACTTATTTGTACTCATGTTTATGTAATTTTTTGGATAATTTTTCTTTAATTCATATCTATATTATCCATATTTGTGTGTCTGTTATTTGCTTATATGTTTGTTTTATATTTGTTTTTCAAAATTTAACTTTTCTATATACCATGATATTGTCTGGTACTCTTGAGAATTCTGACTCTAGTGAAAGATGCTGAAGAGCATCTTAGTTTTTAAACTAATAAGCCTAGGATTTTCAAAACCTAAGAGTCCCTCTCATCAGTACTCCTGTTTACTCATGAAATAGCTTCTTAGTATTAAAGCCTGTTTAACAACGGGGCACCAATACCGAATGAGGCGTGTCTGGTAACTGGTTTTCTGACAATAGAAATGAGGTATATATATATAAGAAACTTGCTCAAAACAAAGGGAATTAATAGCATAAACTTCTTTATTAATATTATTGAAGAATTTCTATTACATAGAATGATAAGACTCTACTTAGAGCTAGGCTTAACTTCAGAAGACTCTGCATCTAGCTTCATATGTTTCTCCTTAATGTAAGAAAGCAAGTTGGCAGTAGCCTTTTGCACTAGTTCTTCAGTATTCTTCTGAACAGCAGCCTCGTACTCTTCGTATGGAGTATCATCATTGTATGTCCATAAAAATTCTTCCAGATCAGAGCCCAATTCCTCCTCCTCTGACTCTGTCAAAATCAGTTCTTGCTTGTTCCTTTCGTAGCGAAGCCTGTTTTCTTCGCAGCGCCAGGGCTCTGCTCCCTTCTTGCTCTCTCCTTTTGAGCCTGAAGCATCCTTGGTAACCTGCCTTTCCATTGTATGTTTTTCTTTTGATGTTACTTGATTACTCTGGATGAGTAAAATGAGAGGAATCATCCCTTTTTATAGTATCATCAAGCTCTCTTGTCAGGACGGTTTTCAACACAATTCATTAAATGAATTTAGTTGTCATCACTTTTTGACTTGACTGCCTTGTTATGACGCATTTGACTGCTTGGTTTTCTGTGTCTTTTTGACTGATGCCAAAAGGGGGAGTAAGAGTAGCGTTAAAATTAATGTTGATTCATTCATATACTGCTCAATCTGAAACTGTAATGTTAAAAGCATTATGAATCAATATTTATCTCTTATGATTCTTTCTCATTCTGAACGATTATTGAAAGGGGAGAAAATTTAAGAACCTAAAATAAAATTCATAGACAATGTCAGAAGAGCTTGCAAACCGCTTCTGAGCATTATCAAACTCTAAGAAGCAAAGCTTGCAAAACTATGCTTCTGAGAGTTAAATATGAAAATTTATTTTAAGTTAATAAATCAACTCTTAAACTGTTTTAATTAATTATGGATAAAACTTAGGGGGAGCTTACAAACCTACCCTTATGGATTATCAGACTCAGGGGGAGATTGCAAACCTTTGAAACCTGAAGTCATCATAATTAAATTAAATCAACAACAATTGAATTTTAATGCTTTGGTTTGTCATCATCAAAAAGGGGGAGATTGTTGGAACAAAGTGGGTCTGACATGAACCTCTAATGTTTTAAGTGGTTTTGATGATAACAAAGTATTAAAATTACAATTGGAATTACTAATGACTATTCTAGTGTGCAGAACTACAAGTTAAAATTCATTCAGAAGCACTATGAATAGTAGCAGAGAAGCCAGTCAAAACAAGCTCTGAAAGAGTATCGCTGTTCATCAGAAGCTCAATTTTTGCGTGCTGAAGATAGCACTTCTGAAGACCAAAAGCTAGGCTCTGATGAAGTTCAGAAGCTGAAGATCTTAAGAAGCTATGACAAGAACATCAGAAGCAAAAGGAATTTACGTCACTCAAAAGCTGACCTATACAGAACCAATGATTGAAGAACAATCCACTTCAAGGCTCTGTCACATCCACAGGAAGGAATATTCGTTGGTACAACGTTAACCTTATCCATAAGTGGAGCGCATTTGAGAATTGTACTATCGTACTATTATTACTCAAAATGGATGAGTGATAAATTGAATAGCTAGGTAGTGGAATTGGAATTCCTTACCAAAGAAGGCAATATACAGCTATCAATTGTACGAGTAAATTCCAGCTGGCATCTCTCTCTCTGCAACGGTCATCATCTTCCTCCAAGTATAAATAGAAGACTCAAATGGAAGAAATGACTACTGCAACCACTACTGTTCCTACGACTGTTCTATTACTACGTTCAAAGACTAAGAAGCATTCTGACATCATAATTTAAATCTGTCATTCTAAGTCTTAGAACAAATTGAGTTGTATTTTGTAAACACCTCTGATAGTATATCAAGTGTTCCTTAACATTCATTCTTATTCTTAAGTTTGTTTGAGAAGTCTCTTGTTAAGTTTAACTTGAGCATTTGAGAAGTCTCTTGTTAAGTTTAACTTGAGCATTTGAGAAGTCTCTTGTTTAGTGAAACTTGAGCACCTGAGAAGTCTCTTGCAAGTGTGCTTGAGCAATTTGTAATCTTTAGAAGATTATAGTGAAAATCTCTTGTTAGTAACAAGGGGACTGGAGTACTCTCGATTTGTGAGGGGAACCAGGATAAATTCTGTGTCTTTCTTTCTCTCTCTCAGCACCCTCTCTTTAATTTGTGTTTTTATCCGCTGCATACTTAGTCGCTATTAGGCAAAAAGTTTTATTTTTAAAAACACAATTCAACCCCCCCCCCTTCTTGTGTTTTTCCACCTTCAGGATCAACTCGAATGCCTTCAGCAGTGATTATGTAACACAGAAAAGTTACCTCGCTTGTTAAGAAGGAACATTTCTTCAAATTGGCATAAAGTTTTTGTTCCCGAAGAGTTTGAAGCACTTGTCGAAGCTGCTCTAAGTGCTCTTCTTTGCTTTTGCTGTAGATCAAAATATCGTCAAAGTAGACAACTACAAATTTACCAATGAATGGTCGAAGTACTTGATTCATAAGGCGCATGAATGTACTAGGAGCATTGGATAACCCAAAGGGCATCATGTGACACCCTCTAATTTCCTTTATTTTTATTTACCAAAAATTGATTTATTTTTATCTTTAGAAGAGTGTTATTCAACTTCAACGTTTACCGAACAAATCTATAAGCAGCGGAATATAGAGATATAAAACGAAGCAGTTATAAGTCTTAAAAAATTTTAAATTGAAAACAACTGAAGCAAAATGACAAAGTTCAATTTCTCAAAAATATCAATGCAAAAATTTAAATATTGAGTTCCCCTCCGTTATCCTATTCAGAGCGACTCTTTATTGAAAGCATAGAAATTAGACAGCTCCTAGGCCGTCACCAACTCGAAGCTAATGCTGGTCATTTACCTGAAAATCTACGAGTTTTACGTCGTAGGGTCAAACCAGAAGGGGTGAGTAACGTCATCACATAAACATCTGAGTTCAATAGTGCAACATAATAGCTAAATATAAAGAAGTAATAAATGGCGCATCGTCCTTTGGGACGAAGAAACACATAATCAAACATAATCATCAACCATATCATTTCAATAGAATAATTAAACTTCAACTCAACCATCTAGAATGCAATGCACCCACTAGACTCCCTAGATGCATGTGGTACCATTTCAACACCGATTTATCAACACCGATTTATCACCACCGATTTATCACCACCGATTTTATCACCACCGAGGACTGACACATGAATGAATGCATGGTCCTACTTAGACAGCACCTAAAGCTCAATCAAACACCAATTTAACAACACCAAGCAATCAACAACATATATTCGATAATTTATTACAACACCGCAACATCACCAACACACCACCACTATAGGCAACACCGATCAATGCATAATTAAAATAATTAGGCTTTAATTAATTACTCACAACTCTCGAAAACAGAAGTTAGTATCTCCCTTCAGCCCTATCTCGATTCAAGTTAAATTGATTTAATTCACCGACAAAACATACGAATTTTAATTAAATAATTAGGGGAATAAATTCAACTACACCTTCGCATCAACATCATTAACATCAATTAATAACAACACCGTTAGTCAACACCAAATAAGTTAAACACCAATTAATTCGACAACAATTTAATTAACCACCAATTTAATTAACCACCGATTTAATTCGAAAACTAATTTAATTAATAACCAATTTAATTCGACGCCTAATAGATCCAACTTCAATTTTAAATTAAACTAATTTATTAACTACTCTGAACAACGGCTATCCCATACCCGAAACAGCTCCGACTCAAGTAATTTAATTTAAAAAGTATTTGACGAATTAGCTAGAAATCTATTTCGATTTAATTGACGACAATTATTAATTAGATTCAAATTCATGAACCAGGGAGAGTGACCAACACCAGCAGGTTACTAAATATTCAAAGAACCATATATAAAATTTCTGGAATTTTTTATGATATTTTACTATTTTTAATTACCATTTTTAACTTAGATAATTAACTAAAAATAGCTGCAGGTGTCCAAAAATTACAAAATAGGTATCAAAATTCTCAGAAAATTATTTATGATTTTTCTATAAAAAAATTAAAAAAAATTGGAATCGTTTAGGACACGCACGCGCCCCCACGCGCGGCAGGTGCGACTGGGCGTCGCAGCTGGACCAACCAGCTCCATCTTCACCCGTTTTTCTGCTAAACGGGTCACGCGACCCAGTTCCTTGACCCGACCGGTTCTCTCTCGTTTCTCAACGTGAGACGACGAATCTTATACCGTTTTGATCGTTATTCGATTTCTGAGAGATCCCTATTCTTAGTTTTTAAAATCGGCGATCGAAAAAGAATTGGGTTCTCATGGAGGTTGGGCTTCAACTCACGGTTTCGTATCCAAGCTTCACTTACTCGAACCTAACTCACTTCCAGCAAGCATATACCTTCCAGAACTAATGTTAAATTAGACAGAATCTTTCAATAATTACAGGAACTACGATTTTTAGTTACCGAACCCAAACGCAATGTTATAATTTTGTTTCTTTGTTCAAAACATAACTCAGTGACTGCACCATTAATTTCTGGAAACACATACACTAACACCTTCGTAACAACTCACACCGCCAGTACTGGATCATACGAATGGTTAAGGAAACAAAATTAAACCTTAGCAATCACAACACAGAATTTGAATTTTTAAACACTAAGAAGTTTAATAACAACAACAACAATGATTTGTAAACAACAGAGTAAAAGAACAATAAAAGTTATGTCCTTAGGACTAGTGAATAGTTAAAACCCCCTTACCTGTGAATTCCAAAGCTACTGATGAATTTCTCCTTCCCTTTGATTCTCACGCGAATTCTCTCGGTTTCTATTTTCTATTTTGTAAAAAGTGGCAATCCTATTTTTTTTCTTAAACTTATCTATTTATAGAAAAATATTAGGTTTACTTTCTCCTCAAGACAATAGGCTTTTCAACAAGGAAATTCTGATTTATTTTTAATTATAATTTTCCTAAGAATCCTCATCTCATTAATTATCACGAAAATATATTATTTTGTTTATAAAATTAAAATTATATCTTTCTAAATATGTTTTGAAAATATATTCCTACAGTATATCTCCAAAATATATTTCAAAATTATGAAACCAAAGTGTATTTCAAAACTATATTCCTTAATTTATTTTCTACCGTTTTACTAAAGCACACCCGCCTTTTTACGCGCTAACTAACTTTGCACCCCTCACATTATTTCTTTCTAATCTTATTTCTCTACTATTCTACGCTCAATTAATTTAATAGGATTTTCCTTCTTCCTAAATAAATTATTTATTTTTATTATTCTTCATACTTATCTAAATAACCGAAAAATCAATCATCAATCATGATAAATAATAATTAAATAATCACGCAAGCACATCAACACAAATAAATTCCTAGCGAAAAAAATTAGAAACTAGCAAAATTCCAAATAATTAAACATTCTAAAAATCGGGGCGTTACACATCACAGTCCATTCATATAAACCATCTCTGGTTTTAAATGCAGTCTTCCATTCATCTCCTGGCCTAAGTCTGATTTGATGATATCCACTACGAAGATCAATCTTTGAAAAGATTGTGGCACCATGCATCTGATCCAATAAATCATCAAGCCTAGGTATTGGGAATCGATACTTGATGGTAATCTTGTTGACAGCTCGACTATCAACACACATTCTCCAACATCCATCTTTCTTGGGTGCTAAAATTGCAGGAACCGCACAAGGACTAACATTTTCCTGTACTAATCCTTTCTTCAACAATTCTTCAACTTGGCGTGTGATTTCAGCATGCTCTTGTGGACTCATTCTGTAAGCTGGTCGGTTGGGAATGACAGCTCCAGGAATAAAGTCAATGGCATGTTGGATGTCTCGCATCGGAGGCAATCCATGTGGAACGTCTTCTGGTACAACATCTAGGAATTCAGTGAGTATTTGTTCGATTTCTATTGGAAGGACAGTTTGAACATTTGCTTCGAACATTAGAATAAAGCTCACAGTTTGGACTTCATCCACAGCTTCTTTGAACTGAGTCTTTGTAATTAAAGTCACTAATGGTTTGGACTCTTTCCTTCTTGAATCAAGTTTACTCGGTGGTAATGGAGTCAGCTTGATATTTACTCCGTCTTTGAAAAAGGAGTAAGTGTTGGTATAACAATCATGAGTGGCACGACGATCGTATTGCCAAGGTCTTCCAAGAAGAAGATGACATGCATCCATTGGAACGACATCACACCAAACTTGATCTTGATACTTTTGACCAATGGAAAAGGTCACAAGGCAACGCTTCGTAACCTTCACTTCACTACCTTTGTTGAGCCACTGTAGCTTGTAAGGATGAGGATGACTTTGCGTGGGCAGCTCCAATTTCTCCACCATGTAGTTTGACACCACATTTTCACAACTACCACTGTCTATGATAACATCACAAACTTTTCCAGCGGTGGTGCAACGAGTATGAAAGATGTTGTTTCTTAACCAATGCTCTTCTTGGGCTGACATCGCATGTAGGCTTCGTCTGATCACTAAGGACTCACCATGATCAGCAACGATGAGTTCTTCATCATAAATTGGCTCAGATTCCTCCCTTTTAGTTTCATCCCGAGTTTCTGCTTCTTCAACATCTTCATAAGCTTCTCCCTTGATGATGGTGATGGTTCTTCGTGTTGGACAGTTTGAGGATATATGTCCAAAACCTTGACATTTGAAACATTGGGTAGCTTTAGTCTTGTTTACTGCTGTGGGTTTTGAAGGAGGTTTGTTAGAAGTGCTGGGTTGTTCTGTGTCTGTTTTGCGCGAATAAGAAGAATTCTCATTAGAGGAAAAATTCCTATAAGAAGGCTTCTTGGGCAAATGTTTCTCCACTCTCATGGAGAGACGGATAACATCATCTAATGACCAATATTGTTGAAGTTGAACTTGATGAGCAATGTCAACGTTTAATCCACCAAGGTAACAAGCAATTGTCTGCTCTTCCCTTTCATGAATGTCACACTTCATCATCAACTTCTCAAATTCTCGGGTGTATTCTTCTACAGACAAGTTCTTTTGACGAAGGTTCTGCAGTTGAATAAAATTATATTGATAATAGTGAGAAGGTAAAAACTTTCTAGTTAGTTCCCGACGCATTTTCTCCCATGTCTTGATCTTGCTTTTTCCTTCACGTGCTCGCTTCTTTTTGAGGTTTTCCCACCAAATGGAAGCATGCTTTTTTAGTTTGACAGCAATGATCTTTACCTTTTTCTCTTCTGCTATCTCCTTGTACTCAAATATTCTTTCAATTGTTTGCAACCAATCATCAAATTCATCAGGTTGGAGTTTTCCTTCAAAATCAGGAATGTCAACCTTGATGTCATCATTTCTGAATTGTTGTCTTTGCGGACGATGACTTTCAATGGATGATGAATCACCATCAGATTTGTCATTTTCTGGATGAATTTGCTGGGCTTCCAACAGAGTTTGTTGCGCATTCACAGTCTCTTGTAATTGTTGGATTTGTCTTCTCATTTCTTCCATTTGTATGTCTCGGAGAGTTTGTTGTCTTCTTGGAGGCATTTTAATGGTAGGAAACGAAAATAAGTACCGTATAACTAGAATAATTCTTTTATGATGTGGAAGATCAGATTAAACTGCAACCACAGAGCATAATAAGAATTTTCTATGAAGTTGGCACTATTTTCTGAAACAGGGGCAAAATTGTAATTATGAAAATTTTGGGGACAATATTGCAATTTTGGGAAATTTTAGGGGTAAAAGTGCAATTTTGGAAAGTATAGGGGTGATTTTGCAATTTCAGAAAGTACAAGGGTGATTCTGTAATTTTCTAAAGATGAGGGGCAAATTTGCAATTTTTGAAACTTTGGTGATGTGGCACAGGGTGACACGTGGCTGAACGGTGGCAGCTGACTGGACAGGGTAGAGTGATGGGGCACTGTTGACACGTGGCCAAAAGTGAGTGGTTAGAAGGTGAGACGTGTTGCTGACGTGGCAGCTGACTGGTCGTCTTCAACCTCTGGTTTTCCGCCGGCGGCGCGTGGTTTTCCGGCGAACTGACGGTGGTCCGGCGGAGATTCCGGCGAGGATCGTGGCGGCTGTTGGTGGCTCCGTTTGCGACGAAAATCTCCAGTCCATGGTTTTTGGACCTACCGAACGCAATGGTGGTGTTAGTTTTGCGAAAAAATGGCCGCAAAGTAGAGTTTCGAGGGTGGCAGCTCTTATGCACTAAGAACACCCCAAGAAAGCTCAAACTTTCCGTTGATTCTGTCACTCAAACTCAACTCCGGATTTGGAACCTTGCTCTGATGCCAAAATGGCTCAGGAGCCAAAAGAGAAAACACTCTCAATATCTCAAAAGAGAACACATTTTTTTAGAAACTTCAAGATGCAAATACAATAGGGAAATGGCCATATTTATATCCTAGAGGCCTTGATTACAACTAGTAAAAAGTGAAAAACAATGAGAATGCAAGAAAAACAATGAGAATGTAAGAAGTAAAATGTCAAAAGTAGTTGCTATGTGAGTAAATGTCAATTATGGAGGCTTGCATGAGGTAAGGGATGATGCAACATTATCATATGGTAAATTATGTAGTGCAACTGTATCAAGTAGGCTAAACATTGGAGATAAGTTCTACTTTGTTTCCTTTTTGTGTACGCAACCTTATTCCTTAGGGTGCCTTTTTGTGTTGGTGTCAGAGATTAAGAACCGGATGTGTCTTTGTATGGTTCTTTTCTATCACTATTTTTGTGTTGGCTCTTTTCTTTTGCCTTTTGGCTTTTTTTTTTTTTGAAGAAACTATATTTTTAGGGAATTTTTTGATGTTTTCCCGTCTCTTTTTCATTTTTTTTTCTTTTTGTAGTGATAGTTCTCCGTACACCCACCCCAAACTTAGATGTTGCTAATTCCATGAGCAACCCCAAACTTTGTTGTTGCCAAGACTTTTGAGAACTATTACCTAACTCCAAAAAGGGTAAATCATTGTTTTTCTTGGCTTATAATGTGGTTTGTCACCGAAACAAAAGGGATAATTATTTTTTTACGGCTCAAAATTGGTTAGCAAAGGATAATAATAATAATAAAAAGGTGGCTTGAAAAGGCTCTGGGTTATAACAAACAATTGCCTCAATGCATATTATATAAAATCAACTAGTCAATAGAGAATTAGAGCAAGTTCTAGAAAATAAACAAGTGCACGATACTCTCATAATAAGTCGAAAGAAAGTGGTAATACCGTTTGGAAATATTTGGCTCAAATCCTCACATGGCTTAGGTATCTGAAGGAATGAACACTTATCTCACAGACACCAGCTTCATCACTTGTCTCATTGTCTCCCGAACTTCGCACTTCGGAGCAATCACCTTTGGTCTTTGTGTGAAGGTGTGAAACTCGTCTCATCAGAATTTATAACTCACTTCGCTGCAATCTTACCTATAACAGTTTCTCATGCACAAGATAATAAACAACAGACAGTTATTTAATTTTTTCGTAAGTTTGAAAAAGGATTGTTAACAGATGAAGATGACATGTGGAATTCTTGGCATACTTATTGAATTGAAAAACTAAAATGAAATTACTGAATTGAAAATACTGAAATTAAATACTTATCCTTGGGTTGCCTCCCAAGCAGCGCTTGTTTAGCCTCTCATTAGCTTGAGGCATTTCCTCCATTACAGAGGATAGGTTCGCATGTCTCACTTCTGTGCTCCTTTGTTCCAGCTTGAAGCACTGGTCATCTTTATTAAATCCTTGCA
Organism: Trifolium repens; assembly: GCA_030408175.1. Lineage (NCBI taxonomy): Eukaryota > Viridiplantae > Streptophyta > Magnoliopsida > Fabales > Fabaceae > Trifolium > Trifolium repens. The sequence continues at coordinate 28,425,990 of CP125845.1, read as the reverse complement.
ATCTTAGGTCGGATCAGGTCTGTTTCACCATTCCCTCAACTATCCCTATTGACGACTTATTTTCCGGGTGCAGTTTCATAGAGCATGGTGATTTCACCCTGAGGACAGGAATTTCTATGGTATTTTTAGTATTAGTATTAGTAGTAAAAGGACCAAGACAGGCCCAAATACGAAGGAAAACATACAAAAGCAGGAAAAAGCATCAAGACAAGGTCCAAGATGTCAAAAGACAAGAAAAAGCCCAAAAAGTGAAGAAATTAAGCATTCCATCGCAGCACGATGACTCCCATCGTGCCACGATGGAACCAGCTTGTATGCCAAGAAAACAGAAGAAATAAATCTGAAGAAAATCTTCCATCGCAGTACGATGCATCACAACGCAGTACGATGGAGTAACTTGGCGCCCAAGCTGATGAAATGCACAGGATCAGTTATAAAATTGAACTGAATCTTCACATCGCAGTACGATGTGCTCATCGCAGTGCGATGCCTTGCTGAGGCCCATTACGAAAACTATAAATAGAGCCTCCCATTCATTGTTAAAATCATTCAGAAATAGTAGAACACTCTCTACTATAAGGAGAGGTTCAGAGGAGCTCTATTGGGCATAGTTTTCTCCCCTTACGGGAAAACTAACTCAGAAAGGTATGTTTTCTTTAGGCTTTTATGTTTAGGTTATAATTTCTTTATTGCAATTTAAATATGTAGTCTTTTGTAATAGATGCCTTAGGTTGTGGTGGAGAAGATGAACTTCCCAATGAATATTTGGAGTCTGTGACTGAGTCTAAGTTATAATAAATGATATTTAAGTATTATGTTTGTTATTTACTTTCATGCACTTTAATGACGTTTCTCGTAATCTGGCCGGATAAGCGGGAGCGCCCATAGAATTGATATTAGGTTTTTAACTTAATATGGTCCGGAACTAGTAGTAAATAATGCTAGGTGTATAGAGACGGTAACCTCCTGAACTAGTCGTGAATGAGCGGTTAGAGGATGAATCATGAACTAGGTGTGAATTGAGCACTTAGATGATGAATAGCCCGATACTAGGATCTAGAGGTTAATTGGTGAAGATAATAATGCATGTTTATAAACAACCCACTTAGTAATTAGGGTATGTGACACATCGAGGTTAGGCTCTCGTAGGTACCTTAGTTATGAACGTAGGGAAACTTTAATAGACATAGTGTAACAGTAAGGTGTTACTATAACAAGGAAAAGTCACCGCCGAACATTAATCTGAATAACTATGTTATACACCGGTCATGCCAAATATGAAGAAGGGAGAGAGTCCAACCACCATACCTATCCTCTATATTTCTTGAATCTATATTTATACATTCTGTTATTTATTTTATCGCAAGCATTACGCTACTTTTTATAAAACCTATTTCCAAAAAATCCAAAGTGAATGCAAACTATCCGAACTTAAATAACGCTAGTGAAGCTTCGGCACGAACCCTGTGGATTCGAACTCATTCTAGACACCTAGAGTGTGAATTATTACTCGACGACAGACTGGTGCACTTGCCAGGCCGTAGTCACACCCCAAACTTGTACCTGTGCATGTCTTTCTGTTTTGCACTTTTCCTCCTGAGGAAGAATCTGTTCTTCTGAGATGATTTTGCAGATTGATTCACCTGACCGTAGTTGTTTATCCCTGATGGCCTCTCTTTTCTCCCGTCATCTTCGCCAATGGTTCCTGTGTCTCCGAACCATTTCTGTCTAATGATCCTCCTGATCATTGACTTTCTGCTGCAGCTTTCTCTTTTTATATTCCGTAACATCTCCTCACTTTAGGAGTTTTCCTGTGAGAATGCTGTCTTTAGTCCGCTGTTGCCAGCCTCTGTGATCCCTAGTGACTTGAGTACCTGTCTGCATGCACTTTAAACAAATACCTCAGTAGCACTGAAGATTAATATTTTTGGTAGAACTATTTTTAGTTTGTCTCATGTGTCTCTGTCACTATGAAAATTCTCAGGTAAGTGAGGTGGATCACAACGGATCGCTTAAATACCAAGACTTTGCCTTAGCCAGAACTTTCACAGATCAAAATTCACAATCATCAACAAGATTTTTTTGATTTTTTAATTTTTTTTTAATTTTTTGAAATTTTTTTTTGACAACTTAAATAAATCTATCAACGCTTTGAAGAGACAATCCCCGACAACGGCGCCAAAAACTTGACTACGGTCTGGCAAATGTACCAGTCTGTCGTCGAGTTCGTATCCACAGGGATCGTGCCACAGCTTTGGTCTGGCAAGTGTACCAGTCTGTCGTCGAGTTCGCTTTGGTTTTGAAAAAGGTTTTATAAAAAGCAAGCGTAATGCTTGCATAAATAAATAATAGATTCAGAAACATAGAGGATATGTATGGTGGTTGGACTCCCTCCCTTCTTCATATTTGGCATGAACGGTGTATAACATAGTTACTCAGATTATTGTTTGGCGGTGACTTTTCCTTTATTGTTGTAACACCTTACTGTTACACTATGTATATTAAATTTTCCCTACATTAATGACTAAGGTACCTACGAGAGCCTAATCTCGATGTGTCACATACCCTAATTACTACGTGAGTTGTTTATTACACATGCATTATTACCTTCACCCATTCAATGCCTCTAGATCCTAGTATCGGGCTATTATCTTCTAAGTGCTCAGTTCACACCTAGTGCATGATTCCTCCTCTGAAATTCTATTCTCTGGCAGGACAGATGTCGTACACAATGTCTAGGACAATGTGTCTGTAGTCCAGATGTCCTAGACAACCGGTTTGACAATTGGTTTGACAATTGGTTATGAGGATCACGATTTATTGCAGTACTGAAGTAAATAAATAAAAGCAATAAATAACACCAGTGATTTGTTAACTCAGTTCGGCGCCAAATAGCCCTACTCTGGAGGATACCAATCCAGGAAGTGAACACTACTACTCTGAATTAATACTTAGTCTTACAACCACACCAAACACCTATTGGCGTGTATGCCTTTTCTTAATCCTAGTAATCTTCTACTCAAGGGCCCTGAATATGAGAACCTACCCAACTCCCTCTAATCACTAATCCCAAGTGATGACAACTTTAAACTTCATAGTTTAAAACACTAAGTTGAATGACAACATTCAACGACTCAAAGTTACCAAGTATAAAAAACAATACGAGGAACCACTAATGCTTTGCACAGTAGGCACAAAGCTTTGGACTCACAATCTTCAGTTATTGTGGGTTAAGTTTTAAGCTCTATGTTGAGTCCTTTATATAGGCGTGCAAGTCTTCAGATATTCTTCAGTCTTTCAGATGCAAGTCCTTCTTGCTCAGCCTCAGCTTGAGCATCTCCTTCATTCTCAGCAAGATTCATTGTCAGTTGTAGTATCAAGTGATCCACACAGGTTTTTTTGATAGTACTTGATTTGATAGTTTCCTCCAGCTCTTTAGATACTTGAATAAGCTCAGCAAGCACCTTTTTTTTGTGAGCTTTTGTCTAGTGGAGTTGAGGTCTCAACTGCTTCTTGTTCTTTGAACTCAATGTCTGGGACATGTGGTTCAGCAAACAACTTGCGATTGAAGGATATTGGTGGAGGTCTTCTACTTTCATATTCCTCAGGAAGCAGAATGCTTGGTTGCTGACTAAGAATTATCTCAGTAATCAAGCTTGGAAAGGCTATTGGCAGCTTTGTTGCATTGGTTTCCACATGTTTCATGGTCTGTTCGAAGACATGGTTGCCAAAGTCCATTTTTTTTCCTGTTCCAATGAGATATATGAGTTTAGCTAGATTTGGAGTTATACCTGAGCTGTGATTTGTTGGGGCTCAATTAGCTGTGCCAATCCTGTTGAGAATTGCATACTTGACCGTTAATTTTGATGTTGGTAACAGTCCTTTCTTGGGCCATTGCTTAGCTTGACCAGAGGTAATTTCTTCAGCAATTTTGTCCATTGAGAGGATTATGTTGCTTTCAGCTTCAACACTCCTTCCCAGAAACTTGTTGATTGTTGTTGGAGAGAAGTCAATGTTCTTTTCCCTTAGCTGTACCTTGTGATAGTCATCACTTTCCTTCTTAGTGCATTCTTCAGTGAGATTTGTGATGAACTCTCTCACAAGCTTCTCGTAGCACCTTCCAACCCCCATCACTGTCTTCATGAATTTTGCTTTTTCAAGAAGAGTGATAATCTCTTTGTAGGAAAGAGCTTCAGTGCTTAACTCCCTTTCAGTAGCAATCCTCCTCTGAACAACAATCTTCCATCGTTGTCCTCTGTCTTCAGTATGGAAGGATGTTTAGGATGCAGCTTTCCTTTTCTTTGACATGATGTCTGGGACATCGTCTTCGACATCAGGTTCAAACTCACTTGAGGACTCTAGCTTCCTTTTCCTCTTCTGAGACTTCTCTTCTAAGTAGGATTTGGGAATCTCCACCTTCTTTCCCCTATTCCTCCTTATCCTATCAGCGATTGACTGAGGTCTTCTGGGAGCGATCTCTTCACTTTCTGTTTCTTCCCCAATCTCTATGACTTCTAGGGTCTCAGAGATTTCTTCTTCTTCTTCTTCGGAGAGAGCTGTCTCTTGTGTATCCTTTGGATCATCTTTCATTGGATGTTCTTTGGATGTCGTGTCTTTTGATGTTGAGACATTTGCTTCGACATCCTTGATGTTGAGGTCGGATGTTGTGACATCTTCTTCACCATTCTTCTCTTTCTCTATTTGAGGCTCAAGATTCTGGTATTGAGTAGCCTCTTTCAGAGATGTTTCTTCAGGAATTTGATCTTCATCATTCTTTGGTGACGTTTGACGTTCTGGATTGAGTGATTCCTTGGGTTCTTCATCTTGCCTTTGTTCGTGAAGGGCCCAATCAGTTTGCTGCTTCTCTTTTTCCCTGTCGTAGTCCTCTTTCCTCTGGGAACAACTAGTTAGTCGAGATCAACCTCTTGTTGGTTGATGGTTGAGTCTGAAACCCTAGCTTGATCACTAGGTTCTTCGCCTTTGTTGATTGCTTGGTTGTTTGAGCTCATTGTGATTTCTTGACCCATGTTTGTTCAGAGTTTCTTTGAAGAAGATTTCTTTTGAGAAGGTTTGAGAGATGTTGTACCAGATGTTGAAGCGTGTGTGATAGCACAAGTGATGATCTTGGTGGCTTTTTATAGACGGAACTTAGGTAGTTTGTTACCTTGTTTATTGTGCAGAAGTAATGATGATTAACGTTATAATCCTTCTGCACGCCACCCCGTCACTTAATGTTCTACACGCTTTTGGACGTGTGGAACTCTAGAGTTCCTTTTCCACGTTCAGGTTGAAGTGATTCGACTTCCTGACGAGTGTACAGATGTTGGGATATCTGGTAGAACATCTGGTCATTCTCTTCCTTGACTGTCAAGCAATCTATTTTTGGACTATTGTTGGGAGGAGTCCACTTATAGAACTTGTCCCTTGCCTTGACACCTTTCATCACTACCTTTTGATTTTTAGCAATAATGCACTCAGAGTTGTTGAAGTACACATCTAGTCCTTGTTCACATAGTTGACTAATGCTTATCAAGTTTGTAGTGAGTCCTTCAACTAGTAGAACCTTGTCTAGGTATGGTAAGCTGGGATCTCTTAGCTTGCCTATACCTTTGATTCTACCTCTAGCACCATCACCAAAAGTAACACTTCCTTTGGAGCAAGTCCTTAATTCCTTAAGGTATTTTCTATCTCCAGTCATGTGTTTGGAGCATCCACTGTCAAAGTACCAGTCTTCATATGAGGATAGCCTGATACAAGTATGAGCTTTTAGTTTTGAATCTTCTTTTGGTCTCCATACTTTCTTGACTTGAGTCTCCTGGCACTTTTCTTGTTGAACAAGAATCTTCTTTTCATTCTTCCTTGGTGATCTTGATCTTTGAGGATAGCCATGAATTTTGAAGCATTCTTTCATAACATGCCCAGACCTACCACAATGATCACATCTATTGAAAGCTCTTCTATTTTGGGAGTATAGCTTCTTAAGATGTGGTCTAGGTATGTGCTTCTTCTGCTGCTTGTGAAGCTGACCTATGTTCCCATTCCTTTTGTGTTGAACAGGATGTTGAGACATGTGGCTTGATATCTTCCTTTTTGTTTGGACAGATTGTTGAAACTTGTAGTTCTTCTGAGATTGGCTGCATCATAAGGCTAAAACAACATGGTCAGAGTGACTTAACTGAAGCACCAATGCTAAAGTAATTAAGTCTAAACCACTTGTGCATATTGAAGATGTGCAGATGCAACATGTTGAACAAGATGTCCTAGACATCTTGTCACTGGGTTCAGAGCATGTTAAGGCAACATGTCGAACAAGATGTCCCAAGACATGTGGGTAGGACATCTGAACCTAGTTCAGCTTAAAAGATAATGCTTATCCATTAAGCACGCGTGTTTGTTTAAATTTGAATGAAGCGCGAATCTTTAAGTAACAAGTTGAGGTTAGGATTAATGATAAAGTTTGTTACTAATCTTAAGTGTTAGATAAGATTAGGATTCGTATTTAATTTGTGGATAAAGATTAATTTCTTTATCTTTTGGAGTTTGTTTTTAAACAAGTTTGTTTTAAAACTAACTCTTAATTGTAGTGCATCTGAAAGACTGAAGACGATCTGAAGAGTAGGGCTATTTGGCGCCGAACTGGGTTAACAAATCACTGGTGTTATTTATTGCTTTTATTTATTTACTTCAGTACTGCAATAAATCGTGATCCTCATAACCAGTTGTCGAACCAGTTGTCTAAGACATCTGGACTATAGACACATTGTCCAAGACATTGTATACGGCATCTGTCCTACCAGAGAACAAAATTTCAATTGGCATCAGAGCGGGCACCCTAACCTGCTGGGTGAGCTCCAGCTAGACAAAATCTTGTTCAAGATGGACAGGAATGGAGGATCAATAAACAGACCACCAGTTCTGGATGGATCAAACTATGACTATTGGAAAGCAAGAATGATTGCCTTCATCAAATCCATGGATCAAAAAGCATGGAGGGCAATTGTTACAGGTTGGAATCACCCAATAGTCACTGCAGAAGATGGTTCTTCAATATTAAAAGGTGAAAGAGATTGGACGCCGGAAGAGGAAGCTGAGTCCAATAACAACTCTAAGGCACTCAATGCTATCTTCAATGGTGTTGATGAAAACATATTCAAACTGATCAACACGTGCACAAAAGCCAAGCAAGCCTGGGAAATTCTGTAAACTGCTCATGAAGGAACTTCCAAGGTTAGAATGTCAAAGCTACAACTTCTCACATCAAAATTCGAAAATCTAAGAATGGAGGATGATGAAACCATCTCAGAATTCAACACTAGAGTTCGAGACATAGCAAATTCATGCTTTGCTCTAGGAGAGAAGATACCTGAAGAGAAACTAGCCAGAAAGATCCTTAGATCACTTCCTAAGAGATTCTCTATGAAGGTAACTGCTATTGAACAATCACAAGACTTGAGCACGATGAAGGTTGATGAACTCATTGGCTCATTACAAACTTTTGAGATGACCTTTAAAGATAGACTTGAAAAGAAGATGAAGAATTTGGCCTTCAAGTCTGAGGAAAGCCAAAGTGAAGATTGTCTATCAGAAGCAATATCTCTATTGACCAAGAAGTTCAATGAATCTGTGAACAGGGTCCGTGCTAAGTGGAGGACAAATGTCCCAGACAATATGTCCAACAACAAGGCACAAGGCGTGTCAAAAGAAGAAACTAACTCTGAAGAAGAAACAGAGGTACAGTGCTACGAATGTGAAGGTTTTGGGCATATCAGAATACAATATCCCAACTTTCTCAGAAAACAGAAAAAGGGATTAGCTGTAATTCTCTCTGACTCTGAGGATGAAGATGAAGACATAATCAATGCATTCTCAGGCATGTTTGAAACAAGCAACAATGGTAACTTCAAAAGCTTCACAGACACTGAAGACAGTGATGAAGAACTTCTCTACAATGCTAAGGTAAGAAAACAAGATGAGAACATTGAGAGGCTGATCAAGAAGCATGAGGAGCGAGCATCTCTTGAAAAAGAATATAACTTCTTAAAGTCTAAACTCATAAGCATGACTGAAACTTTGAGAAGCCTAAACTATGAATCTGACTCAGAAGATGAGTTCCTTGAAACTGAGAAAATAGCTGAAGACATGATTGGATTAGGATTTGATCATCCCTTCAAAAAGGCTGAATCTGCTCCAGAAAATATAACTCCTCCTCTACAGAAGCCTAAGGACCAGATGTCAGGCCAAAAGTCTCAACATCCTGCTCAACACAAAGAAAGGATCATAGACCTCATAGACCACATATCTCAGCACTGTGAACATACCAAGAAAGAGATGACAAGCCAAATGTCTCAACATCCTGTTCAGCACATAGACAGGACCATAGACCACATATCTCAGCACCATGTTCGGACCAAGAAAGAGATGACAAGCCAAATGTCTCAACATCCTGTTCAGCACAAAGACAGGATCATAGACTACAAGTTTCAACAATCTGTCCAAACAAAAAGGAAGATGTCAAGCCACATGTCTCAACATTCTGTTCAACACAAAAGAAATGGGAACATAGGTCAGCTTCACAAGCAGCAGAAGAAACACATACCTAGACGACATCTTAAGAAGCTATACTCCCAAAATAGAAGAGCTTTCAATAGATGTGATCATTGTGGTAGGTCTGGGCATGTTATGAAAGAATGCTTCAAAATTCATGGCTATCCTCAAAGATCAAGATCACCAAGGAAGAATGAAAAGAAGATTCTTGTCCAACAAGAAAAGTGCCAGGAGATTCAAGTCAAGAAAGTATGGAGACCGAAAGAAGATTCAAAACTAAAAGCTCATACTTGTATCAGGCTATCCTCATATGAAGACTGGTACTTTGACAATGGATGCTCCAAACACACGACTGGAGATAAAAAATACCTTAAGAAATTAAGGCCTTGCTCCAAAGGAAGTGTTACTTTTGGTGATGGTGCTAAAGGTAGAATCAAAGGTATAGGCAAGCTAAGAGATCCCATCTTACCATACCTAGACAAGGTTCTACTAGTTGAAGGACTCACTACAAACTTGATAAGCATTAGTCAACTATGTGAACAAGGACTAGATGTGTACTTCAACAACTCTGAGTGCATTATTGCTAATAATCAAAAGGTAGTGATGAAAGGTGTCAAGGCAAGGGACAAGTGCTATAAGTGGACTCCTCCCAACAATAGTCCAAAAATAGCTTGCTTGACAGTCAAGGAAGAGAATGACCAGATGATCTACCAGATATCCCAACATTTGTACACTCGTCTGGAAGTTGAATCACTTCAACCTGAACGTGGAAAAGGAACTCTAGAGTTCCACATGTCCAAAAGCGTGTAAAACATTAAAGTGACGGGGTGGCGTGCAGAAGGATTATAACGTTAATCATCATTACTTCTGCACAATAAACAAGGTAACATACTACCTAAGTTCCATCTATAAAAAGCCACCAACATCATCACTTGTGCTATCACACACGCTTCAACATCTGGTACAACATCTCTCGAACCTTCTCAAAAGAAATCTTCTTCAAAGAAACTATGAACAAACATGAGTCAAGAAATCACAATGAGCTCAAACAACCAAGCAATCAACAAAGACAAAGAACCTAGTGATCAAGCTAGGGTTTCTGACTCAACCATCAACCAACAAGAGGTTAATCTTGACAAACTAGTTGTTCCTAGAGGAAAGAGGACTATGACAAAGAAAAGGAGAAGCAGCAAACTGATTGGGCCCTTCAGGAATCAAATGCAAGATGAAGAACCCAAGGAATCACTCATTACAGAACGTCAAACGTCACCAAAGAATGCTGAAGATCAAATTCCTGAAGAAACATCTCTAAAAGAGGCGACTCAATACCATAATCTTGAGCCTCAAATAGAGAGAGAGAGAGAGAGAGAGAGAGAGAGAGAAATGGTTAAGAAGCTGTCACAACATCCGACCTCAACATCAAGGATGTCGAAGCAAATGTCTCAACATCAAAAGACACGACATCCAAAGAACATCCAATGAAAGATGATCCAAAGGATACACAAGAGACAGCTCTCTTCGAAGAAGAAGAAGAAGAAGAAAAAGAAGAAATCTCTGAGACCCTAGAAGTCATAGAGATTGGGGAAGAAACAGAAAGTGAAGAGATCGCACCTAGAAGACCTCAGTCAATCGCTGACAGGATAAAGAGGAATAGGGGAAAGAAGGTGGAGATTCTCAAATCCTACTTAGAAGAGAAGTCTCAGAAGAGGAAAAGGAAGCCAGAGTTCTCAAGTGAGTTTGAACCTGATGTCGAAGACGATGTCCCAGACATCATGTCAAAGAAAAGGAAAGCTGCATCCTCAACATCCTTCCATTCTGAAGACAGAGGACAACGATGGAAGATAGTAGTTCAGAGGAGGATTGCTACTGAAAGGGAGTTAAGCACTGAAGCTCTTTCCTACAAAGAGATTGTCACTCTTATTGAAAAAGCAAAAGTCATGAAGACAGTGATGGGTGTTGGAAGGTGCTACGAGAAGCTTGTGAGAGAGTTCATCACAAATCTCACTGAAGAATGCACTAAGGAGGAAAGTGATGACTATCACAAGGTACAGCTAAGGGAAAAGAACATTGACTTCTCTCCAACAACAATCAACAAGTTTCTGGGAAGGAGTGTTGAAGCTGAAAGCAACAAAATCCTCTCAATGGACAAAATTGCTGAAGAAATTATCTTTGGTCAAGCTAAGCAATGGCCCAAGAAAGGACTGTTACCAACATCAAAATTAACAGTCAAGTATGCAATTCTCAACAGGATTGGCACAGCTAATTGGGCCCCAACAAATCACAGCTCAGGTATAACTCCAAATCTGGCAAAACTCATATATCTCATTGGAACAGGAAAGAAATTGGACTTTGGAAAACATGTCTTCGAACAGACCATAAAACATGTGGAAACCAATGCAACAAAGCTGCCAATAGCCTTTCCAAGCTTGATTACTGAGATAATTCTTAGTCAGCAACCAAGCATTCTGCTTCCTGAGGAATATGAAAGTAGAAGGCCTCCACCAATATCCTTCAATCACAAGCTGTTTGCTGAACCACATGTCCCATACATTGAGTTCAAAGAAAAAGAAGCAGTTGAGACCTCAGCTCCACTAGACAATAGCTCACAGAAAAGGGTGCTTGCTGAGCTTATTCAAGTATCTAAAGAGCTGGAGGAAACTATCAAATCAAGTACTATCAGAAAAACCTATGTGGATCACTTGATACTACAACTGACAAAGAATCTTGCTGAGAATGAAGGAGATGCTCAAGCTGAGGCTGAGCAAGAAGAAGAAGTTTGAAGAACAGACCCTGGGTAATTAAGGAAAATAAGTACTTTTGTATTTTTCCTTTTTAAGTTATGTTCTACTTCTTGTATTTGTGGCCTACCAAATGTCCTAGACATTGGAGGCTTTGACATCCGGCACTTGATTAGTGCATTTTTGTAAGCTGTTCCGTTCTCTTAATCAATGAAGTATTTTCCTTTTAAACCTTTGACAAATTATGGTAAAAAGGGGGAGAAATAATGGATGCTAAGAACAGCTCCTTGGCAAGTAGAATCAATCTCTTGCTTTACGGATGAATAATAGCAAGCTTTAAAAAATAAAAAACTAAAAAGCTATGCTTAATAAGTGTGTCTAGAGCATAATTTAAATGCTCAATTTGAACCTCTAAAAGGTCTAGTAAGTCTTGATCACTCTGATTAAGTACTTTCCGCTGCAACTCAAGACTTTTGTTCACTAAGTCACTAGGTATCTCACCCCTGGACTTAGAAAATTTATTGTAATGGTTCATATGAAGACAAGACTAAGACTGTCTCATGTAACAGCCCGAATTTTTAATAAATAAATTATTAAAAAAAAACTTTATTTACAAAATAGTTTAAAATAAAATAACCGTGTCTCAACGGACCATTCGTTACATAAAGTTTCAATTTACAAAAACCCATTTTTGCCCCGCACATGCTTCAGATCAAATCATCAAACAAGCATCTTCTTCCGTACCTAAAATGTTAAATGTAAAGGTCAATTTCCTTATCCAAATTGAATCATACCCACCGTAAGAAAAATGTCATAAAATAATAACAAAACACTTCACCAATCAAAAGTTTTTAGAAAAATATATAAATATTTATTTTCCAAAAAGTAGGCGGATATCTCGTAATCAATCATATACCGAAACACATTAGCACATCACCAAAGGGATACAACAACACAACTCACAATTAACAAATTATATATATGAGAGCATTTAAGACATAAAGCACACTCAATAGATAAAACGCAACTTCATTAATTTAAATAAAACACAACTTCAATAAAATGCATGCAATGCGCCTAGACTCGCTAGATGCATGTGGTACCAATAACAACGTCATTCTCAACACTGTTTATACAACACCGGTAAACAATGTCATTCTCAACACCAATTATACAACACCGGTAAGCAACGTCATTCTCAACACCATTTATACAACACCGGTAAACAACGTCATTCTCAACACCTTGAATGAATGCATGATCATATCATGAGACTCAACAACAACAACAACAACAACAATAACAACAACATCATTAACACCGTCATTTTATCAACATCATTAGCAGCGGCTTAATAAAGACATCAACAAACAATATCAAATGAAATTGACAATGACAACATCATAAAAATCAAATATAGTCCTTTACAACAGAACACACAATAATCACCCATAATAATCAAATTAGTTTCTTTAAATTAGTTCATTTTAATTCTTTCAAATGACAAAGATTCTACTACTATCTCACAACACATCCCTACGCAGTATGAATGTATGGGGAAAAAGCCCTTACCATAAAAGGGATTAATTCTTTCCTTCGTACATGACTTCGAATGGCACGGACTCTCCAACGCAGGACAGATGGAAGACCAACGAAATTGAAAATAAGAGACGATAGAAAATTGTTTAGAGAATTTAGAAGACCACTTGATGCACAGGAGGTGATATGGTGTTTTGTTTCAAATATAGAAAGAGATACGAATGACAAGGAGAAGGTAGGGTAATACTTTTGTTTTTACTACTATATATAGAAAGACATTAATATATGTCATAATTGGTCATCATGAAGAATAACAAAATAATTTGAAATGGAGGCAAGCCACTTAATATGCTATCATGGTCAGGTAGTTTACGTTTTGTTTCAATTGTCATAAGGGAAAATTAATAGCATTAAGAGGAATAATTGTGATTGACTATGACTATTTGAATAGCATTGAGTAGAGATTTATTACTATTAAAAAAACAATGAAAGTCTTAGGTCCAAGAGAGGGAAATTCAGTTATATGATCATGCTTATGCATGTGCTCCAACTCATATCATATTCACGCGGATATTATGGATAATATATTGGCAAGTTTTAAGCCGAAATTGATTTGTGATTACCATCCTAAAACTAGTGCCAATTTATTTCCAAAATTTATAAGTTAGTTAAATCATTAAAATAACCATCATCTCATCAAATAATAAAATAAGTGGAATTTATTTATCAAATAATAAATCAATAAAATACATATAAAATATTGGGGCGTTACATCTCATACTAGAATAGGTTCATCACACAGTCAAGATTGTAGAAGTCTTGAAAATTGAAGACACACAAGTTTCTGAAGATCAAAGACCTTGAAGACCTAAAGATTTCAGAACAGAAGATTGCATCAACAGAGATCAATTTGAAGATTGAATACTGAAGAGTGCACATTCAACAAAGTGGTTTGTGGTTGTTTTAGCCATAATTTGCCAAAGGGGGAGATTGTAGTTCTTCTGAGATTGGCTGCATCATAAGGCTAAAACAACTTGGTCAGAGTGACTTAACTGAAGCACCAATGCTAAAGTAATTAAGTCTAAACCACTTGTGCATATTGAAGATGTGCAGATGCAACATGTTGAACAAGATGTCCTAGACATCTTGTCACTGGGTTCAGAGCATGTTAAGGCAACATGTCGAACAAGATGTCCCAAGACATGTGGGTAGGACATCTGAACCCAGTTCAGCTTAAAAGATAATGCTTATCCATTAAGCACGCGTGTTTGTTTAAATTTGAATGAAGCGCGAATCTTTAAGTAACACGCTGAGATTAGGATTAATGATAAAGTTTGTTATTAATCTTAAGTGTTAGATACGATTAGGATTCATATTTAATTTGTGGATAAAGATTAATTTCTTTATCTTTTGGAGTTTGTTTTTAAACAAGTTTGTTTTAAAACTAACTCTTAATTGTAGTGCATCTGAAAGACTGAAGAATATCTGAAGATTTGCACGCCTATAAATAGGACTCAACATAGAGCTTAAAACTCAACCCACAATAACTGAAGATTGTGAGTCCAAAGCTTTGTGCCTACTGTGCAAAGCATTAGCGGTTCCTTGTATTGTTTTTGATACTTGGTAACTTTGAGTCGTTGAATGTTGTCATTCAACTTAGTCTTTTAAACTGTGAAGTTTAAAGTTGTCGTCACTTGGGATTAGTGATTAGAGGGAGTTGGGTAGGTTCTCATATTCAGGGGGAGTTAGCCCTTGAGTAGAAGATTACTAGGATGAAGAAAAGGCATACATGCCAATAGGTGTTTGGTGTGGTTGTAAGACTAAGTATTAATTCAGAGTAGTAGTGTTCACTTCCTGGATTGGTATCCTCCAGAGTAGGGCTATTTGGCGCCGAACTGGGTTAACAAATCACTGGTGTTATTTATTGCTTTTATTTATTTACTTCAGTACTGCAATAAATCGTGATCCTCATAACCAGTTGTCTAAGACATCTGGATTATAGACACATTGTCCTAGACATTGTGTATGACATCTGTCCTGCCAGAGAAAATAATTTCAAAACTTGTAGTCTATGATCCTGTCTTTGTGTTTAACAGAATGTTGAGACATTTGGCTTGTCATCTCTTTCTTGGTCCGAACATGGTGCTGAGATGTGTAGTCTATGGTCCTGTCTATGTGCTGAACATGATGTTGAGACATTTGGCTTGACATCTCTTTCTTGGTATGATTATAGTGCTGAGATGTGTGGTCTATGATCTTGTCTATGTGTTGAACAGGATGTTGAGACATTTGGCTTGTCATCTCTTTCTTGGTATGTTCACTGTGCTGAGATATGTGGTCTATGAGGTCTATGATCCTTTCTTTGTGTTGAGCAGGATGTTGAGACTTTTGGCCTGACATCTGGTCCTTAGGTTTCTGTAGAGGACGAGCTACCTTTTCTGGAGCAGATTCAGCCTTTTTGAAGGGATGATCAAATCCTAATCCAATCATGTCTTCAGCTATTTTCTCAGTTTCAAGGAACTCATCTTCTGAGTCAGATTCATAGTTTAGGCTTCTCAAAGTTTCAGTCATGCTTATGAGTTTAGACTTTAAGAAGTTATATTCTTTTTCCAGAGATGCTCGCTCCTCATGCTCCTTGATCAGCCTCTCAATGTTCTCATCTTGTTCTCTTACCTTAGCATTGTAGAGAAGTTCTTCATCACTGTCTTCAGTGTCTGTGAAGCTTTTGAAGTTACCATTGTTGCTTGTTTCAAACATGCCTGAGAATGCATTGTTTATGTCTTCATCTTCAGCTTCATCCTCAGAGTCAGAGAGGATTGTAGCTAATCCCTTTTTCTGTTTTCTGAGAAAGTTGGGACATTGTATTCTGATATGCCCAAAACCTTCACATTCGTAGCACTGTACCTCTGTTTCTTCTTCAGAGTTAGTTTCTTCTTTTGACATGCCTTGTGCCTTGTTGTTGGACATATTGTCTGGGACATTTGTCCTCCACTTAGCACGGACCCTGTTCACAGATTCATTGAACTTCTTGGTCAATAGAGCTATTGCTTCTGATAGACAATCTTCACTTTGGCTTTCCCCAGACTTGAAGGCCAAATTCTTCATCTTCTTTTCAAGTTTATCTTCAAAGGTCATCTCAAAAGTTTGTAATGAGCCAATGAGTTCATCAACCTTCATCGTGCTCAAGTCTTGTGATTGTTCAATAGCAGTTTCCTTCATAGAGAATCTCTTAGGAAGTGATCTAAGGATCTTTCTGGCTAGTTTCTCTTCAGGTATCTTCTCTCCTAGAGCAAAGCATGAATTTGCTATGTCTCGAACTCTAGTGTTGAATTCTGAGATGGTCTCATCATCCCCCATTCTTAGATTTTCGAATTTTGATGTGAGAAGTTGTAGTTTTGACATTCTAACCTTGGAAGTTCCTTCATGTGCAGTTTGCAGAATTTCCCAGGCTTGCTTGGCTTCTGTGCATTTGTTGATCAGTCTCCTCTTCTGGGGTCCAATCTCCTTCACCTTTTAGTATTGAAGAACCATCTTCTGCTGAAACTATTGGGTGATTCCAACCTGTAACAATTGCCTTCCATGCTTTTGGATCCATGGATTTGATAAAGGCAATCATTCTTGCTTTCCAATAGTCATAGTTTGATCCATTCAGAACTGGTGGTCTATTTATTGATCCTCCATTCCTGTCCATCTTGAACAAGATATATCTCCCTGGAGCACACCCAGCAGGTTAGGGTGCTTGCTCTGATGCCAATTGAAATTCTGTTCTCTGGCAGGACAGATGTCGTACACAATGTCTAGGACAATGTGTCTGTAGTCCAGATGTCCTAGACAACCGGTTCGACAATTGGTTATGAGGATCACGATTTATTGCAGTACTGAAGTAAATAAATAAAAGCAATAAATAACACCAGTGATTTGTTAACCCAGTTCGGCGCCAAATAGCCCTACTCTGGAGGATACCAATCCAGGAAGTGAACACTACTACTCTGAATTAATACTTAGTCTTACAACCACACCAAACACCTATTGGCATGTATTCCTTTTCTTAATCCTAGTAATCTTCTACTCAAGGGCTAACTCCCCCTGAATATGAGAACCTACCCAACTCCCTCTAATCACTAATCCCAAGTGACGACAACTTTAAACTTCACAGTTTAAAAGACTAAGTTGAATGACAACATTCAACGGCTCAAAGTTACCAAGTATCAAAAACAATACGAGGAACCACTAATGCTTTGCACAGTAGGCACAAAGCTTTGAACTCACAATCTTCAGTTATTGTGGGTTAAGTTTTAAGCTCTATGTTGAGTCCTTTATATAGGCGTGCAAGTCTTCAGATATTCTTCAGTCTTTCAGATGCACTACAATTAAGAGTTAGTTTTAAAACAAACTTGTTTAAAAACAAACTCCAAAAGATAAAGAAATTAATATTTATCCACAAATTAAATACGAATCCTAATTGTATCTAACACTTAAGATTAATAACAAACTTTATCATTAATCCTAATCTCAGCTTGTTACTTAAAGATTCGCGCTTCATTCAAATTTAAACAAACACGTATGCTTAATGGATAAGCATTATCTTTTAAGCTGAACTGGGTTCAGATGTCCTACCCACATGTCTTGGGACATCTTGTTCGACATGTTGCCTTAACATGCTCTGAACGCAGTGACAAGATGTCTAGGACATCTTGTTCAACATGTTGCATCTGTACATCTTCAATATGCACAAGTGGTTTAGACTTAATTACTTTAGCATTGGTGCTTCAGTTAAGTCACTCTGACCAAGTTGTTTTAGCCTTATGATGCATCCAATCTCAGAAGAACTACACTCCTCTACCCGCTCAGTTCGCGACTAGTTCAGGATGTTACCGTCTCTATACATCTAGCGTTATTTACAACTAGTTCCGGACCATATCAAGTTAATACCCAATATCAATTCTATTAGCGCTCCCGCTTATTCGGCCAGATTACGAGATACGTCGTTAAAGTGCAAGAAAGTAAATAACAAACATAATACTGAATAACGATTTATTATAACTTTGACTCAATCACAGACTCCAAATATTCATAGGGGAGTTCATCTTCTCCACCACAACCTAAGGCATCTATTACAAAAGACTACATATTTAAATTACAATAAAAGAATTATAACCTAAACATAAAAGCCTAAAGAAAACATACCTTGCTGAGTTAGTTTTCCCGTAAAGGGAGAAAACTATGCCCTTAGAGCTCCTCTGAACACCTCCTTTATAGTAGATAGTGTTCTACTATTTCTGAATGAAAAATAATGAGGAATTAGAGCTCTATTTATAGTTTTCGTAATGGGCCTCAGCAAGCCATCGTGCTGCGATAGGTCCATCGCAGCACGATTGGAAGATACAGTTCAAAATTATAACTGATCCTGTGCATTTCATCAGCTTGGTCGCCAAGTAATCTCATTGTACCACGATGAGGGGCATCGTAGCACAATGAGCAGATTTTTTTCAGATTTTCTCTGTTGATTTCTTGGCCAACAAGTAGCTTCCATCGTGGTACGATGGAAGCCATCGTGCTACGATGATCAGCACATTTTCTTCACTTTTTGGGCTTTTTCTTGTCTTTTCGCATCTTGGACTTGGTCTTTCTTCGATTCTTGATTCTGTAGGTTTTCATCGTAGGTCTTTTCGCATCTTGGACTTGGTCTTTTTGGGCTTCCATCGTAGTCTTTCTACGATGCTTTTCCTTGATTCTGTAGGTTTTTCTTCGTATTTGGGCCTGTCTTGGTCATTTTACTACTAAAACTAATACTAAAAATACTGTAGAAATTCCTGTCATCAGGTGCACTGATAATTTACTCTAAGTGTGCAGGTATATAAGCTAAAATTTTATATACACTATGAGTACTATTGTACGAACCATTACCTGATATGGGCGAATCTTCCCTCGCAAAAATGGAATTGTACAATCGTTACCTGATTTGGTTAAAATTCCATGTGAAGGAAGTGTACTATCTCCAACTGGCTATTTCTCACTGCAACGGAATCAATTCATATGCTCCACCCTATACTATAAATAGGAGATGAATTGAAGTTTTTGTGCACAACAATTGAACAATTTAAAACGAGCTATTACTCTGTCAAAAATCATCTAAAGCACAAAAACAACTTGAATACAACTTGAACTCATTTGAACATCCAAGACTCAAGCTTCAGCTTCTGATCATTACAGTAGTTGAGCCTTAGTTTTCTTTCACTAGAATTCTAAGTTAAGTCTTGTTTTAGAGTTGTATTTATCTTCTTTGAACATTGATATTTGTATCAAGTGTTCATACACTTTGTTATTCTTTTTGTAAGTTGTTTGAAGTCTCTTGGTTGTGTGCTTGAGCATAGGAAATCTCTTGTAAGGATTACTTGAGCATAGGAAGTCTCTTGCCTGTGTGCTTGAGCAAGTGTAATCTTTTGTGATTATAGTGAACTCCCTTGGAAGTGCAAGGGGACTAGAGTACTCTCGATTTGTGAGAGGAACCAGTATAAATCTTTGTCTCTCTCTCTAGCTCTTTCTTTTGTGTGTGTGAATTGTGTTATTTTTCTATCCGCTGCAAAATCTGATAAGTTGTCAAACTTAGAAGAAATTTTTAAACTACCAAAAACACAATTCAACCCCCCCCTTCTTGTCTTTTTCACACCTTCAATTGGCATCAGAGCCTGGCTCTGTTTTATCACTTAACAGTGAGACAGTTTTTCTTTGAAAAACACTATGACTGATCAAAGTTTGAAAGCAGTTCCTCATAACTATGATGTTGAAGATAAATCAAACAACAAAGCACCAAAGTTCAATGGAGATAGTTCTATGTTTTCTTGGTGGAAAGATAGAATATACAGTCATCTTATTGGTATAGATGATGAGCTTTGGGACTTGGTTGAAGAAGGGGTAACTTTCGAAGGTCTAGATGAAAGAGGAAAGTTATCTGTTGAAGCAAGAAAGAAATTTACTGATACGGAGAAGAAGGCTTACAAGAAACATCACAAGGTCAAGGATATTCTCATTGGTTGCATAACTCACGATGAATATCTAAAGATTACAAACAAGTCTACTGCAAAGAGTATATATGACTCCGTATGTTCCACATATGAAGGGAACAAACAGGTTCATGAAGCAAACGCTACACTTTTGATCCAACAGTATGAACTCTTTAGAATGAAAGATGATGAGAACATTGAATCTATGTATTCTAGGTTCAAAGTTCTAGTGGCTGGTCTTCAAGTTCTAAAGAAAAGTTATACTACTTCTGATCATGTAAAGAAGATTATGAGGAGTTTACCTTCAAGGTGGAGGCCTAAGGTAACTGCCATACAGGAAGCAAAAGATTTGGACACTCTTGGCTTAGAGGAATTGATAAGTTCACTCATGAGTCAAGAGATTGAACTATCTTCTGATGAGCCTTAGAAGAAATTAAAGTCAGTGGCTCTGCCATCCACTTTGATATCCTCTAAGGCTCTGAAAGCTAAGGTTGTAGAATCTGATGCTGAGGAATCTTCTGTAGATGACCAAGAAGATGGATCAGATGATGATGTCTTTGCACCCTTGTCCAAGAAGTTCCAGAAGTGGTCAAGGAGGGGCAAGAACTACTCAAGCAGAGGATTTGGCTCAAGAAATTCTGGTAGCAAAGAGAAGAAGGATGATACAAAGAATTGTTTCAATTGTCACAAGCCTGGACACTTCATAGCTGATTGACCTGAACTCAACACCAAGGGTAAAGGAAAGAAAAGCACATTCAAAAATAAGGCTAAGAAGAGTCTGATGGCTACGTGGGAAGATATCAATGAATTATATGATGATGAAGAAGCTGAAGAAGCAAATCTGGCACTCATGGCCACTGGTTCACCAGATAATGAAAGTGATTCAGAGTCAGACACTGATGATATTGAAGAGGTAATTTCTCAAATGTCTAGTACTCAAGTCACTAAAGCTTTGAAAGATGTTA
The DNA here is from genome assembly GCA_030408175.1 of Trifolium repens. Lineage (NCBI taxonomy): Eukaryota > Viridiplantae > Streptophyta > Magnoliopsida > Fabales > Fabaceae > Trifolium > Trifolium repens. Next base: position 28,405,200 of record CP125845.1, on the reverse strand, counting down.
TGATGAAATACATGGAAAAATCAAATGAGCTAGATCTTTTCAAACAAAAATTTAACTTGCTCAATGAAAAAGTCAACCATATTCAAGCAGATTATCAAAAATATCTTAAAACTATTAAAGTGCTTGAATCTGGTTGTAGATCATGTCACAAACCCTATGATGAGCATGAAATTGCTCTTCAAGAGTTTGTCCATCATAACATTGACAAAACTAAGATATCTTCTATGATTTATGGTGGAAGTAATTATTATAAAAGACAAGGACTTGGTTCCCTTACATCTTCTGATAAAGGGAACACAAACAAATCTGTCTGTTTAAGCAAACCACCTTCTGGACTTTATTCTAATCTTACTAAAGGTAGTTCAGAACCTCTGACTATGTCTGATACTCTAGTGACCTCTGAACCGCAAGATAAGGTACCAGAAGATCACTCATCTTCTGATCCTCAGTCTTCTAAAACTAAGGTTCCACTCACTTCAGTATCCATGTCTACTCAAGTTAAAGCTATTGGAGTACCAAAGCCTGTTAATAAGCGAGGCACCAGTACTTCTAGAGCAAACTTGGTAACTGGTTCTCTGACATACTCAAGAGGAGAATCTCAGAGACAACATAAGCCTAAATCTTTTCCTAAAAGCTCAGTTGACTCTAGATCTTCTGAACATCCTAAGAAGAAGAATAAATTTCATAAAACTAACCAAAATGGACCCATCAGAATATGGGTACCAAAGTCTGAAATAGTGTATACTGCAGGTATGCACCCAAAGATGAAGAGAAAGCTCATGGTATCTAGACAGTGGTTGCTCACGTCACATGACTGGAGACAAGCTCTTATTCCACACCCTGAGTCAGCAAGAGGGTGGAACAGTAGGGTTTGGTGGCAACCAGAAAGGAAAAATCATTGGTATAGGTACAGTTGGTAATTCTTCTTTGTCAATTTCTGATGTTTGGTTAGTAGATGGACAACATCATAATTTACTTAGTGACTACGGTCTGTTAAGTGTACCAGTCTGTCGTCGAGTAATAATTCACACTCTACTGAGTAGAATGAGTTCGTATCCACAGAGACAGCGCCTCGGTTACTAAGCTTATTCTAGGATGGGTTGAGATTGCCTCCGCTTTATACGTTGGGATAATTTTAGATTCAAGAAACAGAGAATATAACTAGAAAGAAAGACAATTTAAGAAGATAGGTTAAGTAGTTGGAATCCCTCCCTTATTCCTGCTGGGTAGTTGGTGCTATATCGTTGACTAATCCTTTTTATTATTAGTGAACTAATATAATTAGTAATAACCGCGTACGATAATTACCCTAATTACGAGTATAGAGAATCTCAATTATTAGACAGGGAACCCGTGTTAGCCACGTTGTCACGTCCCTAACCTAGTGATTAGACTCTAAATATGTAGTCAATTAAGCATGGTTTCATTAGTTCTTTTACCCTTAACTTGTTAAGCTATCATCTATTGATCGGGGTTGGCTGCCGGTTTTGAGGCACAATACTAGATCACTAACCCTATAGGTTAGTTGTCGAGCCTTGGGTAATCCTAACCTTGAGGCACAATATTAAATATCACTAACCCTATTGAGGTTAGCTGCCGGCCAGTGATAAACCCTGACCCTAAGCGCAATGCTAGATATCACCATCCCTAAAAGCGTTCCCTAATTGTAGCTATAAATCGGGTTACGTAATTAAAACATAGACAATAGAATAAATAAAACTGGATAGAAAATTATATAAACTTAGTACCAATTTACATGATTCCAGCATTCATAAGGGAGTTCATCTTCTCCACCTAACCTAAAGGAGTTTAGCTACTAATAGACATAATTAAATTACAAGAATTAAATAAATGCATACCAATAACCTTGCTACCTTGCGGAGGAAGTTACCTTTCCCGTTGAAGAGGGAAAGTTCCTTCCCTAGAGCTCCTCCTCCTTTGCTCCTTATAGAGAAATAGTTCTCTAAATTTCTGAATGAATAATTGTGAAGGAGGAAGACTCTATTTATAGTTTTTATGACTTGGGCAGCAAGGCTCATCGCGCTGCGATGAGTCCATCGCAGTACGATGTGTAGATTTTCTTCAAAAATATAACTGAAGATTCTGTTCTTTTCTTGGGCGCGAAGTTTTCCTCCCATCGTGCTGCGATGGCTGCTATCGTGCTGCGATGGCAAATTTAGATTTTTGCTCCAACACGAAAGTTGTAGCTCTTCGTCTTAGCTTTCCAACGCATGGTCACGGACCTCATTCCGATACTCGTAGCTCAAGTTATGGTCCGCAGACTGAAAGTTGTGTATTTTCTTCCTTTTAGCCTCTTTTTATGCATTTTCTTCAATTCTTGACTTCTTGGACAAGTAGCTTCACTTCTTTAGGTTTTTGCCTTGTAATTGGTCTAAAACTAATACTAAAATAACAATAAATAATACTAAAAACATCACATAAATTACTGTCATCACAACCCCAAACTTAAACAGTTGCTTGTCCTCAAGTAACATGTCTGCCAAGCAAAATCGTCAGTGAAACAACAAGTAGATATAGATGACAGGAATTTTACAGCCTTATGTATTTGTCAACAATGGAACCACTGAACTTCACCTCAGCGATCATGCTCAGTCAACACTTGGGCTCAAAAGACATCAATAGTAGCAAATCGGACAAATGTCTGCAAGAGTCCATGTTCAACCTTTTCTCTCTCTCACATTTGTATTTTTCGCTCATAATTGAAAGGGTTATCTCTCAATCATTGTACAACCTGCCATTTTACCATAGGCTTGCAAGAACTCTAAGCAACCAGTCAAGATTCAATATTCATGCATTATTGGAGGTCTTTTCAGGGTTATAACGTGGCTTAGGTCAAGGTAGGACATTTGTGGGAATAGTAGGCTAAACATTGGAGTTAAGATCTACTTGGTTGTTCCTTTTTGTGTACGCAACCTTGTTCCTTAGGGTGCCTTTTTGTGTTGCTGTCAGAGATTAAGAACCGGATGTGTCTTTGTATGGTTCTTTTCTATCACTATTTTTGCCCTTTGGCTCTTTCTTTGCCCTTTGGCTCTTTTCATTCATTTTTTTTTAAGAGACTATTTTTTTAGGGAATTTTTGATGTTTTCCCGTCTCTTTTTCATTTATTTTTTTCTTTTTGTAGTGGTAGTTCTCTGTACACCCACCCCAAACTTAAGCGTTGCTAGTTCCATGAGCAACCCCAAACTTATTTTGTTGCCAAGACTTGAGAACTATTACCTTAACCCCAAAGAGGGTAATTTCATTGTTTTTCTGGTCTATAGGCTTGTAACGTGGTTTGTCACCGAAACAAAGGGATAAATTTTTTTTTACGGCTCAAATTTGGCTAGCAAAGGATAATAATATATAAAGGGTGGCTTGAAAAGGCTCTAGGTTATAACAAACAATTGCCTCAATGCATATAATATCAAATTAACTAGTCAGCAGAGAATTAGAGCAAGTTCTAGAAAATAAACAAGTGCACGGTAATCTCATAGTAATTCGAAAGTAAGTGGTAATACCGTTTGGAAATATTTGGCTCAAATCCTCACATGGCTTAGGTATCTGAAAGTTGAACACTTGTCTCACAGACACCAGCTTCATCACTCGTCTCTCTGTCTCCCGAACTTCCGCGCTTTCTGAGCAATCACCTTCGGTGTTCTTTGTATAAAGGCGTGGAATTCAAATCATCCAAATCTAGTCGTTACGTCACTGGAACTTTGCCTATAACATTTAACATGCACTAGATAATAAACAAGCAAACAGTTATTGCATTTTTTTAGTAAGCATAAGGGGCTGTCAGCAAATGACATTCATTACATAGATGATAAACTACTAAGATACAAAGATAGAAGGGAACAGCGGGAATGCTCCATGACTTACTGCCCGTCCTGGTTGATGATACACCAGGTGTAAAGAATATAGGGTTCAGCTCCCTATTCAACAGGTCCATGATGTTATCTGAGTATTGACCTGCTTGTGCCTGCTCTGAGTCTGATATGCAGCATGTTGCTGCTGTGGGTTTGTTACACCAAACTTTGAACTTTTGTAACGTTGTCATAGCTACTTCATCTTTTCACCCACTGTGCACCGTGACTGATCAGGTTTGATAGTTGACTTTGTCTTCTATTGCTCAATTTGGTGGTAATCGTTTTTGCCCGGTTAAGAATGTATGCCTCTATGTCCCAAGAGATCGTCTCTCCTTTACTTGGGACTTGAGACGTTCATTCATCCTTCCATCTTGACTGGATAAAAATCTGGAGGCTATTTTTTTATTTTTCTTTGGTGCAATGGGAATGAATTTGTGGTTTAATGGCTGTATAGTAGTTTTGGGAATGGAGGGGTAGGAAAATGTTGAAGTTTGATTTTTGTGGTGATGGATGAATGAATAGAAAAGAGATGATGATGGTGAATTTGAAGGTTTAGAAGTGTAGGGTTAATTGGGTGGATGGTGTAAGTGTTGCAACCAGTGTTTCTTTTTGTAACTTCCAAACTTTTATCGTGTCATGAGCAGTTTCATTGCACGATGACTGTTCCAATGCCATATTTTTCAAAAGTTTTTATTTTTATCGTGACACAATAGGAAATTTGTTGCACGATGGGCTTTGGAACAGTTCTTTTAAAGTTCTTTTTTGGGCATAAAATTTTTGCATTCCTTCCCTTTTGAAAACAGATCTTGTAGTTTTGAAAATTACCTAATTTGAAAAGAAATTTAAAATGCAAGAAAAATAAATGAAAGCAATAAACATACCTTGGGTTGCCTCCCAGGAAGCGCTTCTTTAAAGTCATTAGCTAGACATCAGAAGACTGTTAGGGCGTCTTATATGAGAGATGGAATATATCATCCGTCTTCTTCCTCTTCTTTGTTAAGAATCCCAGGAATTTGAGAAACAGAGGATATTGCTTCCATACCCTCTTCAGCTTGACCGTAGCAAACAAAGCACAAATCATATCTATGACTTTATCAATTTCTGCTTTTTCTTCGGCTTTGTTGCAAGGTTGTTCTTTTTGTTGGAGATCTTGCTCTTGAGACTTCCTTGGTTGGGGTTCAGCTCCCTTATAGAAATCTTCATCCCGAACACTTGACGCGTCGCGTTGGTCCGTTTCTATTTCAACCAATTGTTTCTCCATAGCGTATGCATTCTCAACAAGATTACCACATTGAGCTTCAAATTTATCAAAAGAAGCTCGATTGGTCGTCATAAATTCGTCCAAAATATTTTGGAGTTGAGAATCATAGTTAGGAAAGAGCTTTTCTTGATCTTCCTCTTTATCTTCTTCTTCATGATGTGCTTCTTCCAACCCGTTTACAAGATATAAAGACATTGAATTTATGTTAGAATTAAGATCACAGGGTGCTCCCTTAAAATTCACCTCCCCAATAGAACAAGGTATTGGGAGACTTCTTGGGTCGTCCCACTGTTGTTGAGGTTTCTTTTGTGGTTGCTCCTCTTTCGGTGAACCTGCATCTAGCTTCTCTTCTGTTTCCATAAATGTCCCTATATCTCTTGTATTCACCTCCTTAGGTAGTGAGGATTTTTCATCTTCCTTATGTATATGTATTTCTCACTTCTTGGGGTTTCAATGGTTTTCACTACTTTATCAGCATTGAAGTCTTTACTATTGTTGCCTTTGGAATCTAGCTTTATTGGGGTTATAACTGATTTAGTTGACTCCCCCTCTTGTTCTTCGAAGTCCTCACTAGCACCTTCTTCTATAAATTCACTCAAGGATTTCTCAATGGATAAGTGTCTTCTAGGTCTTTGGATGAATTCATGGTATAGTTGAAAAGCACATTCTATCGGTGCATTGAGAGTTTTGCTAGCTTTGATACAAACTTCTAGAATCTTTGAACATTCCTCTTGGCTCCATCCTGTTGTCATGACTTAAACTCAAAGAACCGATTAGTAGTAAAGCACAAAAGATAAAGGTTTTCAAAATGATTTTTTTTTTTTTTTTTGCAAGTCTATCACCACAGGGATTCCCAGGTAAGGGAGGTGGATCACAATGGATCGCTTAAATACCAAGCCTTTTCCTTAGCCAGAATCGTCTGTAAGTTCAATATTGCAAGAACAAATTTTGAATTTTTTTTTATAACAAAACTAAATATTTTTTTTTATAATATTTTTTTTATAATAATAAAAGCTACTAAAAATAAACTAAATCTTTTTTGAATTATATACAAAATCCTAAAATTAGCTTAACAACTTCGTCTACACCGTCCCCGGCAACGGCGCCAAAAACTTGACTACGGTCTGGCAAGTGTACCAGTCTGTCGTCGAGTAATAATTCACACTCTACTGAGTAGAATGAGTTCGTATCCACAGGGACAGCGCCTCGGTTACTAAGCTTATTCTAGGATGGGTTGAGATTGCCTCCGCTTTATAAGTTGGGATAATTTTAGATTCAAGAAACAGAGAATATAACTAGAAAGAAAGACAATTTAAGAAGATAGGTTAAGTAGTTGGAATCCCTCCCTTATTCCTGCTGGGTAGTTGGTGCTATATCGTTGACTAATCCTTTTTATTATTGGTGAACTAATATAATTAGTAATAACCGCGTACGATAATTACCCTAATTACGAGTATAGAGAATCTCAATTATTAGACAGGGAACCCGTGTTAGCCACGTTGTCACGTCCCTAACCTAGTGATTAGACTCTAAATATGTAGTCAATTAAGCATGGTTTCATTAGTTCTTTTACCCTTAACTTGTTAAGCTATCATCTATTGATCGGGGTTGGCTGCCGGTTTTGAGGCACAATACTAGATCACTAACCCTATAGGTTAGTTGCCGAGCCTTGGGTAATCCTAACCTTGAAGCACAATATTAAATATCACTAACCCTATTGAGGTTAGCTGCCGACCAGTGATAAACCCTGACCCTAGGCGCAATGCTAGATATCACCATCCCTAAAAGCGTTCCCTAATTGTAGCTATAAATCGGGTTACGTAATTAAAACATAGACAATAGAATAAATAAAACTGAATAAAAAATTATATAAACTTAGTACCAATTTACATGATTCCAGCATTCATAAGGGAGTTCATCTTCTCCACCTAACCTAAAGGAGTTTAGCTACTAATAGACATAATTAAATTACAAGAATTAAATAAATGCATACCAATAACCTTGCTACCTTGCGGAGGAAGTTACGTTTCCCGTTGAAGAGGGAAAGTTCCTTCCCTAGAGCTCCTCCTCCTTTGCTCCTTATAGATAAATAGTTCTCTAAATTTCTGAATGAATAATTGTGAAGGAGGAAGACTCTATTTATAGTTTTTATGACTTGGGCAGCAAGGCTCATCGCGCTGCGATGAGTCCATCGCAGTACGATGTGTAGATTTTCTTCAAAAATATAACTGAAGATTCTGTTCTTTTCTTGGGCGCGAAGTTTTCCTCCCATCGTGCTGCGATGGCTGCGATCGCAAATTTAGATTTTTGCTCCAACACGAAAGTTGTAGCTCTTCGGCTTAGCTTTCCAACGCATGGTCACGGACCTCATTCCGATACTCGTAGCTCAAGTTATGGTCCGCAGACTGAAAGTTGCGTATTTTCTTCCTTTTAGCCTCTTTTTAAGCATTTTCTTCAATTCTTGACTTCTTGGACAAGTAGCTTCACTTCTTTAGGTTTTTGCCTTGTAATTAGTCTAAAACTAATACTAAAATAACAATAAATAATACTAAAAACATCACATAAATTACTGTCATCACAACCCCAAACTTAAACAGTTGCTTGTCCTCAAGTAACATGCCTGCCAAGCAAAATCGTCAGTGAAACAACAAGTAGATATAGATGACAGGAATTTTACAGCCTTATGTATTTGTCAGCAATGGAACCACTGAACTTCACCTCAGCGATCATGCTCAGTCAACACTTGGGCTCAAAAGACATCAATAGTAGCAAATCGGACAAATGTCTGCAAGAGTCCATGTTCAACCTTTTCTCTCTCTCACATTTGTATTTTTCGCTCATAATTGAAAGGGTTATCTCTCAATCATCGTACAACCAGCCATTTTACCATAGGCTTGCAAGAACTCTAAGCAACCAGTCAAGATTCAATATTCATGCATTATTGGAGGTCTTTTCAGGGTTATAACGTGGCTTAGGTCAAGGTAGGACATTTGTGGGAATAGTAGGCTAAACATTGGAGTTAAGATCTACTTTGTTGTTCCTTTTTGTGTACGCAACCTTGTTCCTTAGGGTGCCTTTTTGTGTTGCTGTCAGAGATTAAGAACCGGATGTGTCTTTGTATGGTTCTTTTCTATCACTATTTTTGCCTTTTGGCTCTTTCTTTGCCCTTTGGCTCTTTTCATTCATTTTTTTTTAAGAGACTATTTTTTTAGGGAATTTTTTATGTTTTCCCGTCTCTTTTTCATTTATTTTTTTCTTTTTGTAGTGATAGTTCTCTGTACACCCACCCCAAACTTAAACGTTGCTAGTTCCATGAGCAACCCCAAACTCATTTTGTTGCCAAGACTTGAGAACTATTACCTTAACTCCAAAGAGGGTAATTTCATTGTTTTTCTGGTCTATAGGCTTGTAACGTGGTTTGTCACCGAAACAAAGGGATAAATTTTTTTTTACGGCTCAAATTTGGCTAGCAAAGGATAATAATATATAAAGGGTGCCTTGAAAAGGATCTAGGTTATAACAAACAATTGCCTCAATGCATATAATATCAAATTAACTAGTCAACAGAGAATTAGAGCAAGTTCTAGAAAATAAACAAGTGCACGGTACTCTCATAGTAATTCGAAAGAAAGTGGTAATACCGTTTGGAAATATTTGGCTCAAATCCTCACATGGCTTAGGTATCTGAAAGTTGAACACTTGTCTCACAGACACCAGCTTCATCACTCGTCTCTCTGTCTCCCGAACTTCCGCGCTTTCTGAGCAATCACCTTCGGTGTTCTTTGTATAAAGGCAGGGAATTCAAATCATCCAAATCTAGTCGTTACGTCACTGGAACTTTGCCTATAACTTTTAACATGCACTAGATAATAAACAAGCAAACAGTTATTGCATTTTTTTAGTAAGCATAGGGGGCTGTCAGCAAATGACATTCATTACATAGATGATAAACTACTAAGATACAAAGATAGAAGGGAACAGCGGGAATGCTCCATGACTTACTGCCCGTCCTGGTTGATGATACACCAGGTGTAAAGAATATAGGGTTCAGCTCCCTATTCAACAGGTCCATGATGTTATCTGAGTATTGACCTGCTTGTGCCTGCTCTGAGTCTGATATGCAGCATGTTGCTGCTGTGGGTTTGTTACACCAAACTTTGAACTTTTGTAACGTTGTCATAGCTACTTCATCTTTTCACCCACTGTGCACCGTGACTGATCAGGTTTGATAGTTGACTTTGTCTTCTGTTGCTCAATTTGGTTGTAATCGTTTTTGCTCGGTTAAGAATGTATGCGTCGATGTCCCAAGAGATCGTCTCTCCTTTACTTGGGACTTGAGACGTTCATTCATCCTTCCATCTTGACTGGATAAAAATCTGGAGGTTATTTTTTTATTTTTCTTTGGTGCAATGGGAATGAATTTGTGGTTTAATGGCTGTATAGTAGTTTTGGGAATGGAGGGGTAGGAAAATGTTGAAGTTTGATTTTTGTGGTGATGGATGAATGAATAGAAAAGAGATGATGATGGTGAATTTGAAGGTTTAGAAGTTTAGGGTTAATTGGGTGGATGGTGTAAGTGTTGCAACCGGTGTTTCTTTTTGTAACTTCCAAACTTTTATCGTGTCATGAGCAGTTTCATTGTACGATGACTGTTCCAATGCCATATTTTTCAAAAGTTTTTATTTTTATCGTGACACAATAGGAAATTTGTTGCACGATGGACTTTGGAACAATTCTTTTAAAGTTCTTTTTTGGGCATAAAATTTTTGCATTCCTTCCCTTTTGAAAACAGATTTTGTAGTTTTGAAAATTACCTAATTTGAATAGAAATTTAAAATGCAAGAAAAATAAATGAAAGCAATAAACATACCTTGGGTTGCCTCCCAGGAAGCGCTTCTTTAAAGTCATTAGCTAGACATCAGAAGACTGTTAGGGCGTCTTATATGAGAGATGGAATATATCATCCGTCTTCTTCCTCTTCTTTGTTAAGAATCCCAGGAATTTGAGAAACAGAGGATATTGCTTCCATACCCTCTTCAGCTTGACCGTAGCAAACAAAGCACAAATCATATCTATGACTTTATCAATTTCTGCTTTTTCTTCGGCTTTGTTGCTAGGTTGTTCTTTTTGTTGGAGATCTTGCTCTTGAGACTTCCTTGGTTGGGGTTCAGCTCCCTTATAGAAATCTTCATCCCGAACACTTGACGCGTCGCGTTGGTCCGTTTCTATTTCAACCAATTGTTTCTCCATAGCGTATGCATTCTCAACAAGATTACCACATTGAGCTTCAAATTTATCAAAAGAAGCTCGATTGGTCGTCATAAATTCGTCCAAAATATTTTGGAGTTGAGAATCATAGTTAGGAAAGAGCTTTTCTTGATCTTCCTCTTTATCTTCTTCTTCATGATGTGCTTCTTCCAACCTGTTTACAAGATATAAACACATTGAATTTATGTTAGAATTAAGATCACAGGGTGCTCCCTTAAAATTCACCTCCCCAATAGAACAAGGTATTGGGAGACTTCTTGGGTCGTCCCACTGTTGTTGAGGTTTCTTTTGTGGTTGCTCCTCTTTCGGTGAACCTGCTTCTAGCTTCTCTTCTGTTTCCATAAATGTCCCTAAATCTCTTGTATTCACCTCCTTAGGTAGTGAGGATTTTTCATCTTCCTTATGTATGTATTTCTCACTTCTTGGGGTTTCAATGGTTTTCACTACTTTATCAGCATTGAAGTCTTTACTATTGTTGCCTTTGGAATCTAGCTTTATTGGGGTTGTAACTGATTCAGTTGACTCCCCCTCTTGTTCTTCGAAGTCCTCACTAGCAGCTTCTTCTATAAATTCACTCAAGGATTTCTCAATGGATAAGTGACTTCTAGGTCTTTGGATGAATTCATGGTATAGTTGAAAAGCACATTCTATCGGTGCATTGAGAGTTTTGCTAGCTTTGATACAAACTTCTAGAATCTTTGAACATTCCTCTTGGCTCCATCCTATTGTCATGACTTAAACTCAAAGAACCGATTAGTAGTAAAGCACAAAAGATAAAGGTTTTCAAAATGATTTTATTTTTTTTTGTTTTTGCAAGTCTATCACCACAGGGATTCCCAGGTAAGGGAGGTGGATCACAATGGATCGCTTAAATACCAAGCCTTTTCCTTAGCCAGAATCGTCTGTAAGTTCAATATTGCAAGAACAAATTTTGAATTTTTTTTTATAACAAAACTAAATATTTTTTTAATAATATATTTTTTATAATAATAAAAGCTACTAAAAATAAACTAAATCTTTTTCGAATTATATACAAAATCCTAAAATTAGCTTAACAACTTCGTCTACACCGTCCCCGGCAACGGCGCCAAAAACTTGACTACGGTCTGGCAAGTGTACCAGTGTGTCGTCGAGTAATAATTCACACTCTACTGAGTAGAATGAGTTCGTATCCACATGGACAGCGCCTTGGTTACTAAGCTTATTCTAGGATGGGTTGAGATTGCCTCCGCTTTATAAGTTGGGATAATTTTAGATTCAAGAAACAGAGAATATAACTAGAAAGAAAGACAATTTAAGAAGATAGGTTAAGTAGTTGGAATCCCTCCCTTATTCCTGCTGGGTAGTTGGTGCTATATCGTTGACTAATCCTTTTTATTATTGGTGAACTAATATAATTAGTAATAACCGCGTACGATAATTACCCTAATTACGAGTATAGAGAATCTCAATTATTAGACAGGGAACCCGTGTTAGCCACGTTGTCACGTCCCTAACCTAGTGATTAGACTCTAAATATGTAGTCAATTAAGCATGGTTTCATTAGTTCTTTTACCCTTAACTTGTTAAGCTATCATCTATTGATCGGGGTTGGCTGCCGGTTTTGAGGCACAATACTAGATCACTAACCCTATAGGTTAGTTGCCGAGCCTTGGGTAATCCTAACCTTGAGGCACAATATTAAATATCACTAACCCTATTGAGGTTAGCTGCCGGCCAGTGATAAACCCTGACCCTAGGCGCAATGCTAGATATCACCATCCCTAAAAGCGTTCCCTAATTGTAGCTATAAATCAGGTTACGTAATTAAAACATAGACAATAGAATAAATAAAACTGAATAAAAAATTATATAAACTTAGTACCAATTTACATGATTCCAGCATTCATAAGGGAGTTCATCTTCTCCACCTAACCTAAAGGAGTTTAGCTACTAATAGACATAATTAAATTACAAGAATTAAATAAATGCATACCAATAACCTTGCTACCTTGCGGAGGAAGTTACCTTTCCCGTTGAAGAGGGAAAGTTCCTTCCCTGGAGCTCCTCCTCCTTTGCTCCTTATAGAGAAATAGTTCTCTAAATTTCTGAATGAATAATTGTGAAGGAGGAAGACTCTATTTATAGTTTTTATGACTTGGGCAGCAAGGCTCATCGCGCTGCGATGAGTCAATCGCAGTACGATGTGTAGATTTTCTTCAAAAATATAACTGAAGATTCTGTTCTTTTCTTGGGCGCGAAGTTTTCCTCCCATCGTGCTGCGATGGCTGCTATCATGCTGCGATGGCAAATTTAGATTTTTGCTCCAACACGAAAGTTGTAGCTCTTCGTCTTACCTTTCCAACGCATGGTGACGGACCTCATTCCGATACTCGTAGCTCAAGTTATGGTCCGCAGACTGAAAGTTGTGTATTTTCTTCCTTTTAGCCTCTTTTTAAGCATTTTCTTCAATTCTTGACTTCTTGGACAAGTAGCTTCACTTCTTTAGGTTTTTGCCTTGTAATTAGTCTAAAACTAATACTAAAATAACAATAAATAATACTAAAAACATCACATAAATTACTGTCATCACTTAGCATAAGTCAATTCTGTGATAGTAATTATGATGTCTTGTTTAATAAGGATTCATGTACCGTAATTAGAAACTCTGATCAATCCATTGTGTTTAAAGGCAATAGAAAAGGCAATGTTTATAAGGTCGATCTTTCTGATTTAAAAGAACAACAAGTGTTTTGTCTTCTGACACTGAGTGATGAAAAATGGGTCTGGCATAAAAGATTAGGACATGCTAACTGGAGATTGATCTCCAAACTTAGTAAGGACAATCTTGTCAGAGGCCTTCCTAAAATCAAATATCACTCAGACTCACTTTGCAGTTCTTGTCAAAAAGGGAAGATTGTCAAAAATAAAAATGTTGTCTCTACCTCTAGGCCTTTAGAACTCTTACACATTGGTCTATTTGGACCAGTTAGCACTGCTTCAATCAATGGTAAGAAATATGGATTAGTCATAGTTGATGATTATAGTAGATGGACTTGGGTTAAATTTCTAAGAACTAAAGATGACACATATGAAGTGTTTAGCATCTTCTGCACCCAAATTCAAAATGAAAAGGATTCCAAAATTTTGAAAGTAAGAAGTGATCATGGTGGTGAATTTGAAAATGAACCTTTCGAAAACTTTTGTGAAGAACATGGGATTCTCCATGAATTCTCTTCTCCTATAACTCCACAACAAAATGGAGTTGTAGAAAGAAAGAATAGGTCTTTACAAGAAATGGCACATACCATGATGCATGAAAATAATTTAGCAAAATTATTTTGGGCAGAAGCTGTTAACACTGCTTGTTATATTCAAAACAGAATCTATATAAGACCTATTTTGAATAAAACAACATATGAACTCTTTAGAGGAAGAAAACCAAATATTTCTTATTTTCATCAATTTGGTTGTATCTGTTACATTCTAAATAATAAAGTTCATCTCAAGAAATTTGACTCTAAAGCCTGTAAGGGTATCTTCATTGGATACTCTGAACGCTCTAAGTCATACAGAGTGTATAATTCTGAAACTAAGACAGTGGAAGAATCTATGCACGTAAGGTTTGATGATAAAGAGCCTGACAATGAAAAGTCAGAGCCTGTTAAAGATATTTCAGGTTCTCATGATTCAGAAGATGAAGCTCCAGATTTTGATGACTACTCAGAGCCTGCAGAAAACTCTGGGTCTTCAGAAGCTACAACTTCTGATGCTCTTCAAGAACATCAAACTGATGATGATAACTTTGAAGCAACTACTATTCCAAGAAATACTTTCAAGTACAAATCTTCACATCCTGAAGAGCTCATCCTTGGAAACAAGAATAGTCCTAGAAAAACAAGATCAAACTTCAGAGATGAAGAATCCTTATTTGGACTAGTATCCTTGATTGAACCAAAGACAACAAATGAAGCTCTCTCAGATGATGCTTGGATCGTTGCTATGGAAGAAGAGTTAAATCAATTCAAAAGGAATGATGTATGGGATCTGGTACCCAAACCCAAACACAAGAACATTATTGGAACAAAATGGGTATACAGGAACAAGTTAAATGAGCAAGGTGAAGTAACCAGAAACAAAGCAAGACTTGTTGCACAAGGGTATAGTCAACAAGAAGGAATTGACTTTAAAGAGACATATGCTCCAGTAGCTAGACTGGAAGCAATCAGGTTACTTTTATCTTATGCAGTTAATAATATCACTCTATATCAAATGGATGTAAAAAGTGCCTTTCTTAATGGTGTCATTTCTGAAGAGGTATATGTCAAACAACCTCTTGGATTTGAAGATATAACAAATCCAGACCATGTGTTCAGACTCAAGAAGTCACTCTATGGACTCAAACAAGCTCCCAGAGCTTGATATGAGAGACTAAGTACCTTCTTAGTCAACAATGGTTTTGAAAAAGGTCAAGTTGACAATACATTATTCAGAAAAACTATAAAGAAAGACATTTTGATCATCCAAATTTATGTTGATGATATTATTTTTGGATCAACTAATGCCACTCTGTGCAAGAATTTCTCTAAGCTTATACAGGATGAATTTGAGATGAGCATGATGGGAGAATTGAAGTTCTTTCTTGGAATTCAAATAAATCAAACAAAGAAAGGAACATTCATTCATCAATCAAAATATATAAAAGATCTTCTGAATAAATTCAACTTGGAAGATTGCAAACCCATGAACACTCCAATGCATCCTAGATCAAGCTTAAGCAAAGAAGATTCTGAAGGCAAAGTTGATCAGAAGCTCTATAGAGGTATGATTGGATCTCTTCTTTATCTAACTACCTCAAGACCTGATATTTTATTCAGTGTATGCTTGTGTGCAAGATTTCAGTCAGATCCTAGAGAATCTCATCTCACTGCTGTGAAGAGAATCTTTAGGTATTTGAAAGCTACTTGTAACATTGGATTACTGTATCAGAAATCTAATGACTACAAGCTGATTGGATTCTGTGATGCTGACTATGCTGGTGATAAAATTGAAAGGAAATCCACCAGTGGCAATTGTCAGTTCATTGGTGAGAATTTAATTTCATGGGCCAGTAAAAGGCAAACCATCATTGCTATGTCAACAGCTGAAGCAGAATACATATCAGCAGCAAAATGTTGTACACAACTACTTTGGATGAAATATCAATTAGAAGATTATCAAATAAGCAGTCATAATATTCCTTTATATTGTGATAACACTGCAGCCATTCATCTTTCTAAAAATCCTATTTTACATTCTAGAGCTAAGCATATCGAGATTAAACATCATTTCATAAGAGACTATGTTCAAAAGGGTGTAATTGATCTCAAGTTCATTGAAACTGAAAAT
Organism: Trifolium repens; assembly: GCA_030408175.1. Lineage (NCBI taxonomy): Eukaryota > Viridiplantae > Streptophyta > Magnoliopsida > Fabales > Fabaceae > Trifolium > Trifolium repens. The sequence continues at coordinate 28,389,438 of CP125845.1, read as the reverse complement.
CAATGGGCTGATATCTTTACTAAACCCTTAGTTGTTGAACGTTTTGATTTTATCAAAAAGAATCTGAATATGATGGAAATCTCTGATTAGCTAAGACTCTGGAGTAAGAAAATTTGATTATGAGAATCTAATAGTAATCAGAAGCTGAAAACGTCAGAAAATTCTCTATCAGAAGTTGTGATGAGAACATCTTCTGATGTACTATCAGAACCTACTAAAGGAGTGGTTCTGGTGCGCAGTGGAAGTTTTTACAAAAACCCTTTCAACTGTCTTCTGCTTACGTGTCAGTTACTTTGACATTCTGAATGGTCCTATTTACACTAAGTTAGTTAAGGATTTTTGGATGAAAGCGAATATCATCACGAGAAGATCCTACAATGAGTCTATTGCGAAGTTGGTTGAGGAGAAACCAGAGTTAAGAGGCAGAAACCATATAGAAATGGGTATAAGACCATTTTTAGGAGTTGAAATCGAATCCTATGTGGCTGGTTTAAGAGTTTCTATTAGAATGGAATATATCTATGAGGCTCTGAAACTATCTTCTGATGGACTTGTTCTAAAAACAGTAGATTCTGTTGACCCTGAGGTTCAACTAGTTCTATATGGGAAAGAAACTCAGTCAAAATCAAACAGTGATTTGACCAAGTTCAACAAGGTTGTCTACAAGATTTTCATCGATAGTATTGTACCTAAGTTGGGAGGTACTGATCAAATTTCTGTGGTTCAAAAATTATTCATGTTTCATGTTGCCAGAGGAAATCTGATTAATGTTGGAAGACTTATCTTTGTCCATCTTCTGGAAGCTATAAATTAAGGGAAATCAACTATTCATCATGGCAGACTCTTGAGTCATATGTTTGCCCAAGTTGGTTTGCTGGATGCTGTCAAACCATTCTTTCGTGGTTTTGGTACTTTTATGAGTGGTACTCAAATTGTCAACAGTACAACTCTGAGGTATTTAAAATTGGTAAAGAATGATAAGATAATCTATCCACAAAACCCCCTGCTGAGTAGAGAAACAGAAGATGGTATAGGAGAATGTTCTCTGGTACCTGTCAAGGAAGAGGAAGCTAAGAACATTGCTGAAGCTCATGCAAATTTTCTGAACAAGGAATTTGGAGTCGATGAGAAATTGACTGTTAGGCAGAAGAGGTTGTTAGGAGAAGCTTTGAAAGTCACCTCCAAGAGGAAAGCTACTAAGAGCCCCTCAGAACCTCGTCAAAAGAAAGCTGCAAAGGTAACCACTGGTAAGAGGAAGCCTAGGAGACAAAGGTTGTTGCTTTTGGATGCAACTGAGGAAGAAAAGGCAAAAGCTGAGGAGGAAGCTGTATTGAAAGAGGTAGCTGATTATGACGCTAAAGAGAAGGAAAAAGAAAAGAAGTTGGAAAACAACTAGGAAAGTGGTATTGATCCAGAAGTTTTTGATTCTATGTATGATAAACTTCCACAAAAAGATGCAGCACAGATTCTAGCGACTCAGAAGATATATAAGGCAATAGACAATGGTAAGTATCCTAATTATATTGTTAATGGCTCAGTAAACGCTACTGTCTTTGAGAAATCTACCTTAATTCAACCACATTTGGTCCCAATAAACCATGTTTTTAAAACTCTGATTGGTGATGTTGATCCTCCTAAAGGTTGCCAAAAGAATCGTTCTTATGCAGAAATTCAATCTTTAAGAGGAATACAACCCACATCCAATCCATCAAAATCTCAAACTAAACCCTCAGAATCTCAAACTAAACCCCCAGAATCTCAAACTAAACCCCCAAAATCTCAAACTAACACATTATCTAATGTTACAGCAACAGGTTATGCATCTACTGTTCACCTAGTGAATGATGATGAAGATTCTGTAGCAAACCCTCCACCTCCACCTCCACGAAAGAACACCCCACCTCATCAATCCATCTTCCTTGTTGATCAAGCTATTCTAAATCTGGTAGCATCACCAGAAGCTGATCAAACAAAACCTCCATCACCACCCCCATCAGAAACTAAACCTCCATTAGAGAATCAACCTACACCAGAACCTGAACAACAACAACCAAACTCTGAACCAAATAACCAACATCTCCAAGAGATTTCTAGAACCTTGGATTTGGACCTAGCTGACAAATCACCTCCTCATTCTTCTGATCTCAATAACTACATGGATGATCTTTCCAAAGAGTGTATATTTGTTCCCCCTCATCTACCTGCCAAAATCCTAAACCAACCCATTAACACCACTCAGGATGACATTGAGCTATTACTGAAAGTTGTTAACAAAAATATTATGAGACTTAATGTTGCTATTCCTAATATGTCTGTTGATTCTGCTCATATTGATCAAGAATGTGACCTTATGCAAAAGGATTTTCATCACATGATTGAGGCTGTCAGAGAAGCTTATAAGAAGGATCTTGAGTTTAGGAAGGAACTGGCAAGGTTGGAAGCTGAAAGAATTGAAAAAGAGAAGAGAGAAGCTGAAGAGCGTGAAAGGAAGAGACTGGAAGATGAAAGGATTGAGAAGGAACGGAAAGAAGCTCTGGAGAAAGAGCATGCAAGACTAGCAGAAGAAGCTAGAATAGCAGCTGAGCAAGCTCAACTAGTAGAATTTGCTCGGAATGCTCCAGAGATTTCTTTAAGAATGAGGGAAGATCAGGATTATCTTAAGAAAATTGTCTCTGAGCATACTAGTTTGTTGGCCAAGATGTTTGCTACTCTTCAAAGCATTGAAGCTAGATTACCACCTCCTCCTCCTCCTCAACCCTAGGATCTATTTTTGCACTTTATTTGTTTCATCTTGTATCTTCTTATTGATTAATATTGACTATATTTTTGCTGAATCACTGATATTAATCATTAATGAAGTATTTTGTTCTATGTGTGTTTAATTTATTTTAAATTTATTTATTCATTATGTTTGCACAAATGTTTTTAGAGTCACATATCAAACCAAGATATCAAACAAAATAAAGAGTTTTATTCAAAAGGAATTGTTGATTACATAAGTTCTGACCAACTTTTCACTTGGATTCCACATCAGAAACTGCTAGTTCTAAATCTAGCTGATTAGAATCAGAGGAAGAAGATGAGATATCTTCTCTAGGTGGAACATATGCACTTAAGAATTCTTTCCAGTCAGAATCCCAATCAGACTCTGACTCAGATAAGGACTCTGGTTGTTTTGTCTTGGATCTTGTTTGATAGTTCCCTCTGATAGGAGCAGAAGTTGACGCTTTCATCTTATGAGGATTCTTCTTAGGTTCTGAACCATGTTGAATCTTCTCTTTCTTCTTCTTCTCCTGTGACTTATTACTTTTGATCACTCTTCTATCCTTATCCATATCTTTGTATTTTAACATACAATGGAAGTGTTGGGTGAAATGACAAAGTTCTATGGTCCTTATATAGTACTTCAAAACAGACAACTTTATGATTTTACGACAAATCATTTAATTGATATAGTTGTAACCATATTTCTTTTGACCTGACTGTTTTGAAACTCTATATTTTGACTATTTTTTTCAAACATGTCATTTATTGTTGTTTTGTTTTTACTCTTTTTGCTTAATGACAAAAGGGGGAGTAAGAGTAAATTAATTTATAGAACACGAAACTGAAGCCAAAATGCCAAAAATTTTGAATCTCTCTATTTCATCTTTATTGATCTATTTACTGAGGAAAATTTCTATTTGAAATTTGAACTTCTTATACATGATACATATAAGAGAAGGGTGTAATTTTCTCTTATGAGTATCAGACTTAGGGGGAGAGCTTGCAAACTTAGCCTCTGAGAGTCTAGTGTATAAGTTAAGTTTAGAATTTAAATAATAATTTTTAAACTGTTTTAATTAATCATTGCTGAAGTCAGAGGGAGCTTGCAAACCTCATAAACCTGAGACAAGCATGATAAATTAAATCAACAGCCATTGTAAATTAATACTTGGTTTGTCATCAATCAAAAAGGGGGAGATTGTTGGAACAAAAGAGGTTCTGACATGACCTAATTGAGTTTTGACGATAACAATAGTATTAATATACAATATGGTACACTGATAATTTACTCTAAGTGTGCAGGTATATAAGCTAAAATTTTATATACACTATGAGTACTACAGAAGCTCTGAAATGTCTAAGCAAGTTCTAATGGAAGCACAAGAAGATGCAAACCATCAGAAGCTACAAGTTAAGGGCACATCAGAAGCTACATATCAGAAGCTACCCATCAGAAGCTGTGTAAGAAGACACCAGATTCTGATAAGAGCAGTGTTAGCCGTTTTGTCAGAAGAACATTCTCTGCTACAATGATTGAAATTCATCATCCTCTAACAATTCAAATTGGAGAATCAACCTTATCCTCAGTGATAATGACGTTAGTACTATTGTACGAACCATTACCTGATATGGGCGAATCTTCCCTCACAAAAATGGAATTGTACAATCGTTACCTGATTTGGTTAAATTACCATGTGAAGGAAGTGTACTGTCTCCAGCTGGCTATTTCTCACTGCAACGGAATCAATTCATATGCTCCACCCTCTACTATAAATAGGAGATGAATTGAAGTTTTTGTGCACAACAATTGAACAATTTAAAACGAGTTGTTACTCTGTCAAAAATCATCTAAAGCACAAAAACAACTTGAATACAACTTGAACTCATTTGAACATCCAAGACTCAAGCTTCAGCTTCTGATCATTACAGTAGTTGAGCCTTAGTTTTCTTTCACTAGAATTCTAAGTTAACTCTTGTTTTAGAGTTGTATTTATCTTCTTTGAACATTGATATTTGTATCAAGTGTTCATACACTTTGTTATTCTTTTTGTAAGTTGTTTGCAGTCTCTTGGTTGTGTGCTTGAGCATAAGAAGTCTCTTGTAAGGATTACTTGAGCATAGGAAGTTTCTTGCCTGTGTGCTTGAGCAAGTGTAATCTTCTGTGATTATTGTTGTAGTTCTTCTGAGATTGGCTGCATCATAAGGCTAAAACAACTTGGTCAGAGTGACTTAACTGAAGCACCAATGCTAAAGTAATTAAGTCTAAACCACTTGTGCATATTGAAGATGTGCAGATGCAACATGTTGAACAAGATGTCCTAGACATCTTGTCACTGGGTTCAGAGCATGTTAAGGCAACATGTCGAACAAGATGTCCCAAGACATGTGGGTAGGACATCTGAACCCAGTTCAGCTTAAAAGATAATGCTTATCCATTAAGCACGCGTGTTTGTTTAAATTTGAATGAAGCGCGAATCTTTAAGTAACAAGCTGAGATTAGGATTAATGATAAAGTTTGTTATTAATCTTAAGTGTTAGATACGATTAGGATTCATATTTAATTTGTGGATAAAGATTAATTTCTTTATCTTTTGGAGTTTGTTTTTAAACAAGTTTGTTTTAAAACTAACTCTTAATTGTAGTGCATCTGAAAGACTGAAGAATATCTGAAGATTTGCACGCCTATAAATAGGACTCAACATAGAGCTTAAAACTCAACCCACAATAACTGAAGATTGTGAGTCCAAAGCTTTGTGCCTACTGTGCAAAGCATTAGCGGTTCCTTGTATTGTTTTTGATACTTGGTAACTTTGAGTCGTTGAATGTTGTCATTCAACTTAGTCTTTTAAACTGTGAAGTTTAAAGTTGTCGTCACTTGGGATTAGTGATTAGAGGGAGTTGGGTAGGTTCTCATATTCAGGGGGAGTTAGCCCTTGAGTAGAAGATTACTAGGATTAAGAAAAGGCATACATGCCAATAGGTGTTTGGTGTGGTTGTAAGACTAAGTATTAATTCAGAGTAGTAGTGTTCACTTCCTGGATTCGTATCCTCCAGAGTAGGGCTATTTGGTGCCGAACTGGGTTAACAAATCAGTGGTGTTATTTATTGCTTTTATTTATTTACTTCAGTACTGCAATAAATCGTGATCCTCATAACCAGGTGTCGAACCAGTTGTCTTATACATCTGGATTATAGACACATTGTCCTAGACATTGTGTACGACATCTGTCCTGCCAGAGAAAATAATTTCAAAACTTGTAGTTTATGATCCTGTCTTTGTGTTTAACAGAATGTTGAGACATTTGGCTTGTCATCTCTTTCTTGGTCCGAACATGGTGCTGAGATGTGTGGTCTATGGTCCTGTCTATGTGCTGAACAGGATGTTGAGACATTTGGCTTGACATCTCTTTCTTGGTATGATTATAGTGCTGAGATGTGTGGTCTATGATATTGTCTGTGTGTTGAACAGGATGTTGAGACATTTGGCTTGTCATCTCTTTCTTGGTATGTTCACTGTGCTGAGATATGTGGTCTATGAGGTCTATGATCCTTTCTTTGTGTTGAGCAGGATGTTGAGACTTTTGGCCTGATATCTGGTCTGAGATATGTGGTCTATGAGGTCTATGATCCTTTCTTTGTGTTGAGCAGGATGTTGAGACTTTTGGCCTGATATCTGGTCCTTAGGTTTCTGTAGAGGACGAGCTACCTTTTCTGGAGCAGATTCAGCCTTTTTGAAGGGATGATCAAATCCTAATCCAATCATGTCTTCAGCTATTTTCTCAGTTTCAAGGAACTCATCTTCTGAGTGAGATTCATAGTTTAGGCTTCTCAAAGTTTCAGTCATGCTTATGAGTTTAGACTTTAAGAAGTTATATTCTTTTTCCAGAGATGCTCGCTCCTCATGCTCCTTGATCAGCCTCTCAATGTTCTCATCTTGTTCTCTTACCTTAGCATTGTAGAGAAGTTCTTCATCACTGTCTTCAGTGTTTGTGAAGCATTTGAAGTTACCATTGTTGCTTGTTTCAAACATGCCTGAGAATGCATTGTTTATGTCTTCATCTTCAGCTTCATCCTCAGAGTCAGAGAGGATTGCAGCTAATCCCTTTTTCTGTTTTCTGAGAAAGATGGGACATTGTATTCTGATATGCCCAAAACCTTCACATTCGTAGCACTGTACCTCTGTTTCTTCTTCAGAGTTAGTTTCTTCTTTTGACATGCCTTGTGCCTGAAGGAAAATAGCAATAGAAAAGCAGCGGAATATAAAAATTTTCCTTTAGAGATCCTTACGAATGAGCATGAGTTTGTGTTTAGGATTTTACCTCTTGTAGAAAATCCTTTTCTTTCGTTTCACGAACGGTGGCTGATCAACACTTTAATCACGAACCGGATTGATTACGAGCATTGATGACGAAGAACAACGCCTCTAGCTAGTCCACACGGACAATCACCTTCAATAGAGTGCTAGCCCTTTATGTTTGAAGGCTATGCAAGAATATTGAGAGAGAGAGAGAGAGAGAGAGAGAATTATTTTGGAATACCAATTCTAAAATATTTTTGTGCTTTTTTTTGGTGTGTCTTGAGCAATGACAAGAGGTCTCTATTTATAGATATTTCTTGTCTTGTGCATTAAGACAACTCTTGTCTTGGGCACCAAGATATCTCTTATTGGGCAAAGCCCAATAAGAAACAAGGAACTAGGGCGCGCACCCCCATGAGTAATAGTACTCATGTGCGCCCCCCCCACCATAACCTATGGTGTTCTTGCTCGTTTAAATTACTGTGATACCCTTATCACATTGCACGTACACCGTACCTTACGGTGTTCCTCCATTTATCTCAATATTAGACTGTCCTTTTGTGTGTGACCCTTGTAGGTTTCTATAACGTTGGCAATTATATTAAATCATTTATTTAATATAATAAACAATGAGCGGTATCTAGCAACACATCATTGCTACCCAAGTTATGAGAAATTGACATGTGATCATAACATAACCTTAGTGATAATATATGCGTGTATAATTACCCCTTTGCCCTTTATGTCTATATTGAACACAAAGCATACTTGGTGTCATCTTTGTCCAGTTCAATATTGGGCCCATGACATTTATCCTGTTATGCAGGATTGGCAAATTCCATCTAGGTCACTACTGTCCCTCAGCATGCTTTGTGAAGTACCCATCAACTGCCTTTATGGTCATCCTGTTACGGACAACGTTAGATCAGCAACAAAGTACTTGACTCCACATCTAGGGTACAAAGTGGTTTCAGGTCTAAGGGCGGTTTACACCATTATCACCATGAGAGTAACTTATGACACTTTGCATAACTTTGCATGTAGTACTCTCATAGCGGGTCAATCCAGTATAAATATTACTCCTAATATTTATACTTACGTCAAGACTTGATAACTCCTTATCCCATGATCCATGAGATGTGATCATCAGTCTATCTTCATAATAGTCTTTATGCTTTAAGGTTATCCCCTTTACCTCAAAGCTCGACTACGGATACTTTAAGAATAGTGTCCTTATGTTTAATATTATCTCATGATTAAGTCATACTTAATTATTAAACGGACTTTCTATTCTAGGGACTTCATTATTTTGCAACCTTGCAAACATAATAAAGAAATGCCATATTTATATTCAAACTCCTAAAGCAAATACTATAAAAATAGATTGGCTCTTAGGGCTTACTCCAACAATCTCCCACTAGCACTAAAGCCAATCTAGGTTACTCTCAATACCTATAGACTTAGTATGCCCATCACGCTTCAACTGCGCAAGAGGCTTTGTTAGTGGATAAGGAACTATTTCCTATGTTGGTATCTTACGTATCTTCCAACGTTCTATTTCGATCTCTATCGAAATATATAAGTGTCTAAGTATATTCATGAATCGTCGGTGAGATCTATTCTCAAGTGTTCTTGCAAGATTAAACTATTACCATCACTAATGTGATTAATGTGACTTGTAACACCGGAAACATAGCTTTAGCTCAATCATGAGCCAAACGATCCAATCTTAAATACTCAACTTATTTAACTGAAACAAACATATTACGAAGCTTATCTTATAGCTTTCAATGCTTGTATTCAGCCATGATATACAATACATTGGTATGGAAACTTCCTTCATTATAACTTCCTTATAATGATCCTTCCCATACCTATCTATTTCAAGAAATAGGCCTTAGTTCCTTTAAGGTCCTTAGGGATATTCTTGAAGGTAAGTTAGTGTCAAACACTAATTTCAATTTTGGTACATAGGTTATTCCTAACTCTTTAGGAATTCTTGCCTAAGTGTTTCATCAAGAGTTATTTTCCTAGTCATGTCTCACATGTATAAGAAAAATGTCTTGATGATTAATATGATATCAGATATTATCACTCCCACTAAAACTTTGTATGCACAAGATTTATATTTGTCCTTCATTTGTTTTCCACAAAACTTTCAAAAGGAACAAATATTCAAATTTATTCGATCTAATCAAATTAGATAGGTTTGTCCTTGTTAATTTGTTTTCATAAAACTTCATAAAAGGAACAAACAATAATTTAATTTTCTGAGAACTCTATCTAATCAAAATTAGATAGCTACAACTTATATACCTTTCTAGCATCATTTGGATCAACAAAACCCTTACGTATATGTCCAACACATATATATGAGGTCATTCTAATTAAGGAATGCAACTTTGTTATCCATCTACCAAAACATGTAGTACAACATTTAGCAGAAGCAATCAAATATTATAAGGTATTCTTAATACCATCCATATCAGTGTTCAAAAAGAATACTCACTTTCATCGTATGAGTCTTACTCATCTTGAAGACATAACCATTATCTACATAAGGTTAGTGTATATGGATTTTGTATGAGATTTCATGGCATTTAGCCACTTCTCATAATCTAGATCTTCTTACGACCTTTTAGAAAGTCAAAGACTCATCTTCCATGAGAATCATATCACATTGCTGAGCCATGATAAAACCATACCTTGTAGCCATATGTGATATGTTAGACTTATCTTGGATTTGTGCAACTTTAAAACAATGGTTCTTCAACAACCTTGAGGAACCGGTTTGCATTCCCTTTTAAATAAATGCATTTTGTGGTACTTGAATTTATTCAAGTTCTATATCACTCTCACTAAAGGAATGTTTCAAACCTAGCAACAAAACAACCTTTTGTCCTTAAGAGTGATATAGGACCAATATCCCTTTCTTTAGGATATTTCCACTTATTCATTCATTCATTTGGAATTAGATTTATCTAATAAATTTTAATCCAAAATTCTCATAAAGACAAACTTGGTACTCTTACCTCCATATCGCATATGGTGTCTTTATGATCATTTTAAAAGGGAACTAATTTTGGGTGAGGATTAATTATAAGTAAAGAGATTTATAGAAAGAGTCAATATATAATTAAACTATCCTTAAATCATGTCAAACATGATGTGATAAAATAGTTATTATAGTCCTTTAATTAAGTATTTACTGATATGACTCATTCATATAACTTAAATACTTTTGTCGAGTTATATTTTCTTCATTGTTGAATTTCTTTGACAAATTCAAAGATTTCTAATTGGTGTCATACACCTACCAACATCTAATGATTTTAATCATCAATGTTAATGAAGTAAAATAAACTCAATATACCAAATATGTTTAGTGGTCGACATACATCTCATGTATATTGTTCAAATAGGTCATGTGTTATTTTATTGACACATCGAATATTTGTACTAAACAACAATGCTCTTGATATATTTAAGGTCCAAATCATATTTGGCTCTTATCACGATTGTTATAGATAACCCTATCAAGACCATGGAACCCTAGTCCATTACTTGACTTGGAGTAATAGTATAGAAGACTTTGCTTAAATGATAGGACCATTACTTGTCTTATCATTTAAGGCTACAATTCATATATTGTCAGTACAAGATATACAATTGCTACTTCTATTACTAGATGGAATTCAATAACAATTATTGTGTTCCATTTCAAACTCGATTTTAAGTCATTGCATAAGCTCTCATTATCAATGAAACAATTTTTCATTCTAGATATGGGTTGACTTAAAATTATAGCCAATGTTCTAATTCTTTAAGCATCTCTATTTTCGAAAAATTGAGATTCAACATCTTGTATCATATATTTTTGATGTAGAAATAGAAATTTTGACTTTCTATAACAATATGTGCATTATTGAAGTCTCACTTCATACTTTTGGTTTGACTCTTCCAAGAACTATTTACGTCATTTTTATTTAATGGTCTAACCATAGCCGTTCTACTTTGACAACCATTTTGTACTATTCAAATAAGAGGAATATAAATCTTATTTATATTATATCTCAAATCTTTGATAGTGCAAATTAATTCTCATTCAACTCAACAAATTCCGGTAGATATTCAAAACAATTTTGTCTATATCTATTCCATTATAATTTGTTGGATTGAACCTATGATCAACTCTTTGATCCATTGAGAAATTTATCATACTCTTAAAGTTCTTTCAAAAGATCTTACTTGAGATTTAAATGATTATATCATTTATTAGTATGATATATTCTATGTCTAGATGTCAACTTGATTACTTCTAACAAGTATCCCTTTCTTATCTAGTTATAGCAGGTTGTCCACAGTTTATAGTTCAAGAACTTATAGTTTTCTCGCATTTGAGAACAATTCTCAATTTGTACTAATACAGAAACTCCTTTCTGAAAATCTTGTCCTTCATAAGGACAACTTAATATGTATTGTATTTCTAATTACAAAGATATGTAAAATATTATGACTAAATCATATTTAATTTGGTCTTTAATTAAATACGCTCCCACTATTTTATTCAAAACAAATGACCCTCATCATTTGATTCGGAAAATCCCGTTGGAAGATTTTCTAGTGGATCGAGATCCATATTTCACTTTGTTCTAAGTCCGCGGTGGGCGGATTACACAAAACTCAGTTATTTAGGTAGGAACTCCTTCCAATTGTATCTCATACAATTCTCGAATATCTCAGTTGGGTGAATAACTCCTTATTCTATTTCATCTTATGAATCGTTCCCAACTCTTGCTTCTAAACTCATATAATCTTATTATATTTAGTTTAGTTAAGTTTGACCCTAATTTTAGAAGTTGGATATTACAATTATCCCATCGCACCTTACCAATGTAAAACAAGCACTTCGCGGTGGGCGAACCTACATTGTTCGATACTGGTCTTGATGAGTTCTAAAATTTGGAAAGCATAAACTTAATATCCACATATTTTATTATTAAAGAAAAATATACTTCGCGGTGGGCGAACCCATATCTTCTTTATTAATCTCTTATGTGTCTCTTGAGGGATTTTAATTAGTTTGATCTCACCGGCTTATTTATCATATAAATCGACACTCACATGCATCAACATACATACAAGTAAACATGCATCAACATACATAAATAAATAAAATGAAACAGTTATGGCCCCTAGCGCATTTGTTCTCCCAAGCCAATGAGAGAACCCTAAACTAGCCTAACGATGATCTACTTTTCCAAGCATCATCTTCATGGATGTCCTCCTTTGTTCCTCTAATAATTCTATTATAACATTACATCAAAGAATACTCGTTTTACATACGAGGGAGTGAGATGAGAAGAAAAATTACATCAAGAAATTTAGAGAGAGGCACGACACGCAGGCCGTATTTAAAATCCCAAATTAAAACAAAAGGAGTAAACTAAGGCCATAACCGATCATCAAATATAATAATAACAAACAAACTTTTATTATTAAAATCTCATAATTAATTAAATCCGGCGATGGATCAAATCAGGTAACTTTGATTCAAATATTTAATTCACAATTAAATATTTCGAATCAAAATTTGCTAAAATAAATAACATTATTTTAAAGTAGAATTAAATCTTTTGACAATTCTCCAAATATGGAAAATTATTTAATCAAAACCTTTTTGAATAAAATATTTCCAAAATTGGTAATATTATCTCTTAAAATAATTTTAAAAGATATTTCTAGAGATTTGAAACGATTTCATAATTAAATATATTTGTCAAATATGGAAAATTATTTAATCAAAACCCTTTTGAATAAAATATTTCCAAAATTGATGATATTATCTTTTAAAACAATTTTAAAAGATATTTCAAGAATTTTGAAACGATTTCAAAATTAAATATATTTATCATCTACTTTTCGCATCAACACTTGATACGTTTTGCAAATCCTAATTTTAATGACACAACATTTGTGCAACCCTTAATTGATCATCACAAAAACATAAGTGAATTGATCACTTTACACAGAATTAGCCGGGGCTCCTTTTATTATTTAATTGATTCTGATATGTTTAAACAATTTAAACATAAGTGAATTGTTTAAACAGAAACTGTATCGAAACAATTTCGACTATGTTTTAAACGACTTTAAAACGAATTGTTTAAACATAAACAAATTTTCAATATGTTCAAACGATTTGAACAGAAACCCGATTTTAACAGAATGTTTAACGATTTAAACATAAACGCGGTTTAAACAATTTAAACGATTTGCGATTTAAACAATTTTAAGCAGATCGCGATTTAAACGGAAACATGTTTAAACGATTTAAACTGATCGGATATGAACCCTAGACGTATTCTGTTTCCATAACAATACAACACTTGTATTGTTATGAATCCTAATACAATGATCATACATCAAAACATTTTAGGATTGTTTGTTCATCATGGACGATCGGATATATGATGCTTCACCAGTAACGGTTCCGAAGCTCACGCTCACAGTCATCCACGTTCACGCCAATCACTTAAACATTTGAATAAATGACACGATCGGTATATCAAATACACCGACGTTGTATTAGAATCGCATATCCCATATATTTTAAATTGATCAATCAAATTTTATTAATTCTTGTTATTATTATTAATACCGATTCATAATCATATTAATAAAACAGTAATAAACAAACATCAAATCATGGATTCGTAAGTGGCTCTGATACCACTGACTGGAAAATAGCAATAGAAAAGCAGCGGAATATAAAAATTTTCCTTTAGAGATCCTTACGAATGAGCATGAGTTTGTTTAGGATTTTACCTCTTGTAGAAAATCCTTTTCTTTCGTTTCACGAACGGTGGCTGATCAACACTTTAATCACGAACCGGATTGATCACGAGCGTTGATGACGAAGAACAACGCCTCTAGCTAGTCCACACGGACAATCATCTTCAATAGAGTGCTAGCCCTTTATGTTTGAAGGCTATGCAAGAATATTGAGAGAGAGAGAGAGAGAGAGAATTATTTTGGAATACCAATTCTAAAATATTCTTGTGCTTTTTTTTGGTGTGTCTTGAGCAATGACAAGAGGTCTCTATTTATAGATATTTCTTGTCTTGTGCATTAAGACAACTCTTGTCTTGGCCACCAAGATATCTCTTATTGGGCAAAGCCCAATAAGAAACAAGGAACTAGGGCGCGCACCCCCATGAGTAATAGTACTCATGTGCGCCCCCCCCACCATAACCTATGGTGTTCTTGCTCGTTTAAATTACTGTGATACCCTTATCACATTGCACGTACACCGTACCTTACGGTGTTCCTCCATTTATCCCAATATTAGACTGTCCTTTTGTGTGTGACCCTTGTAGGTTTCTATAACGTTGGCAATTATATTAAATCATTTATTTAATATAATAAACAATGAGCGGTATCTAGCAACACATCATTGCTACCCAAGTTATGAGAAATTGACATGTGATCATAACATAACCTTAGTGATAATATATGCGTGTATAATTACCCCTTTGCCCTTTATGTCTATATTGAACACAAAGCATACTTGGTGTCATCTTTGTCCAGTTCAATATTGGGCCCATGACATTTATCCTGTTATGCAGGATTGGCAAATTCCATCTAGGTCACTACTGTCCCTCAGCATGCTTTGTGAAGTACCCATCAACTGCCTTTATGGTCATCCTGTTACGGACAACGTTAGATCAGCAACAAAGTACTTGACTCCACATCTAGGGTACAAAGTGGTTTCAGGTCTAAGGGCGGTTTACACCATTATCACCATGAGAGTAACTTATGACACTTTGCATAACTTTGCATGTAGTACTCTCATAGCGGGTCAATCCAGTATAAATATTACTCCTAATATTTATACCTACGTCAAGACTTGATAACTCCTTATCCCATGATCCATGAGATGTGATCATCAGTCTATCTTCATAATAGTCTTTATGCTTTAAGGTTATCCACTTTACCTCAAAGCTCGACTACGGATACTTTAAGAATAGTGTCCTTATGTTTAATATTATCTCATGATTAAGTCATACTTAATTATTAAACGGACTTTCTATTCTAGGGACTTCATTATTTTGCAACCTTGCAAACATAATAAAGAAATGCCATATTTATATTCAAACTCCTAAAGCAAATACTATAAAAATAGATTGGCTCTTAGGGCTTACTCCAACAGTGCCTTGTTGTTGGACATATTTTCTGGGACACTTGTCCTCCACTTAGCACGGATCCTGTTCACAGATTCATTGAACTTCTTGGTCAATAGAGCTATTGCTTCTGATAGACAATCTTCACTTTGGCTTTCCTCAGACTTGAAAGCCAAATTCTTCATCTTCTTTTCAAGTTTATCTTCAAAGGTCATCTCAAAAGTTTGTAATGAGCCAATGAGTTCATCAACCTTCATCGTGCTCAAGTCTTGTGATTCTTCAATAGCAGTTACCTTCATAGAGAATCTGTTAGGAAGTGATCTAAGGATCTTTCTGGCTAGTTTCTTTTCAGGTATTTTCTCTCCTAGAGCAAAGCATGAATTTGCTATGTCTCGAACTCTAGTGTTGAATTCTGAGATGGTCTTATCATCCTCCATTCTTAGATTTTCGAATTTTGATGTGAGAAGTTGTAGTTTTGACATTCTAACCTTGGAAGTTCCTTCATGTGCAGTTTGCAGAATTTCCCAGGCTTGCTTGGCTTCTGTGCATTTGTTGATCAGTTTGAATATATTTTCATCAACACCATTGAAGATAGCATTAAGTGCTTTAGAGTTGTTATTGGACTCAGTCTCCTCTTCTGGGGTCCAATCTCCTTCACCTTTTAGTATTGAAGAACCATCTTCTGCTGAAACTATTGGGTGATTCCAACCTGTAACAATTGCCTTCCATGCTTTTGGATCCATGGATTTGATAAAGGCAATCATTCTTGCTTTCCAATAGTCATAGTTTGATCCATTCAGAACTGGTGGTCTATTTATTGATCCTTCATTCCTGTCCATCTTGTACAAGATATATCTCCCTAGAGCACACCCAGCAGGTTAGGGTGCTTGCTCTGATGCCAATTGAAATTCTGTTCTCTGGCAGGACAGATGTCGTACACAATGTCTAGGACAATGTGTCTGTAGTCCAGATGTCCTAGACAACCGGTTCGACAATTGGTTATGAGGATCACGATTTATTGCAGTACTGAAGTAAATAAATAAAAGCAATAAATAACACCAGTGATTTGTTAACCCAGTTCAGCGCCAAATAGCCCTACTCTGGAGGATACCAATCCAGGAAGTGAACACTACTACTCTGAATTAATACTTAGTCTTACAACCACACCAAACACCTATTGGCATGTATTCCTTTTCTTAATCCTAGTAATCTTCTACTCAAGGGCTAACTCCCCCTGAATATGAGAACCTACCCAACTCCCTCTAATCACTAATCCCAAGTGACGACAACTTTAAACTTCACAGTTTAAAAGACTAAGTTGAATGACAACATTCAACGACTCAAAGTTACCAAGTATCAAAAACAATACGAGGAACCACTAATGCTTTGCACAGTAGGCACAAAGCTTTGGACTCACAATCTTCAGTTATTGTGGGTTAAGTTTTAAGCTCTATGTTGAGTCCTTTATATAGGCGTGCAAGTCTTCAGATATTCTTCAGTGTTTCAGATGCACTACAATTAAGAGTTAGTTTTAAAACAAACTTGTTTAAAAACAAACTCCAAAAGATAAAGAAATTAATATTTATCCACAAATTAAATACGAATCCTAATCGTATCTAACACTTAAGATTAATAACAAACTTTATCATTAATCCTAATCTCAGCTTGTTACTTAAAGATTCGCGCTTCATTCAAATTTAAACAAACACGCATGCTTAATGGATAAGCATTATCTTTTAAGCTGAACTGGGTTCAAATGTCCTACCCACATGTCTTGGGACATCTTGTTCGACATGTTGCCTTAACATGCTCTGAACCCAGTGACAAGATGTCTAGGACATCTTGTTCAACATGTTGCATCTGCACATCTTCAATATGCACAAGTGGTTTAGACTTAATTACTTTAGCATTGGTGCTTCAGTTAAGTCACTCTGACCAAGTTGTTTTAGCCTTATGATGCAGCCAATCTCAGAAGAACTACACTCCTCTACCCGCTCAGTTCGCGACTAGTTCGGGATGTTACCGTCTCTATACATCTAGCGTTATTTACAACTAGTTCCGGACCATATCAAGTTAATACCCAATATCAATTCTATTAGCGCTCCCGCTTATCCGGCCAGATTACGAGATACGTCGTTAAAGTGCAAGAAAGTAAATAACAAACATAATACTGAATAACGATTTATTATAACTTTGACTCAATCACAGACTCCAAATATTCATAGGGGAGTTCATCTTCTCCACCACAACCTAAGGCATCTATTACAAAAGACTACATATTTAAATTACAATAAAAGAATTATAACCTAAACATAAAAGCCTAAAGAAAACATACCTTGCTGAGTTAGTTTTCCAGTAAAGGGAGAAAACTATGCCCTTAGAGCTCCTCTGAACACCTCCTTTATAGTAGAGAGTGTTCTACTATTTCTGAATGAAAAATAATGAGGAATTGGAGTTCTATTTATAGTTTTCGTAATGGGCCTCAGCAAGCCATCGTGCTGCGATAGGTCCATCGCAGCACGATTGGAAGATACAGTTCAAAATTATAACTGATCCTGTGCATTTCATCAGCTTGGTCGCCAAGTAATGTCATTGTACCACGATGAGGGGCATCGTAGCACAATGAGCAGATTTTTTTCAGATTTTCTCTGTTGATTTCTTGGCAAACAAGTAGCTTCCATCGTGGTACGATGGAAGCCATCGTGCTACGATGATCAGCACATTTTCTTCACTTTTTGGGCTTTTTCTTGTCTTTTCGCATCTTGGACTTGGTCTTTCTTCGATTCTTGATTCTGTAGGTTTTCATCGTAGGTCTTTTCGCATCTTGGACTTGGTCTTTTTGGGCTTCCATCGTAGTCTTTCTACGATGCTTTTCCTTGATTCTGTAGGTTTTTCTTCGTATTTGGGCCTGTCTTGGTCATTTTACTACTAAAACTAATACTAAAAATACTGTAGAAATTCCTGTCATTAGGTACACTGATAATTTACTCTAAGTGTGGAGCTATATAAGCTAAAATTTGATATACACTATGAGTACTACAGAAGCTCTGAAATGTCTAAGCAAGTTCTAATGGAAGCACAAGAAGATGCAAACCATCAGAAGCTACAAGTTAAGGGCACATCAGAAGCTACATATCAGAAGCTACCCATCAGAAGCTGTGTAAGAAGACACCAGATTCTGATAAGAGCAGTGTTAGCCGTTTTGTCAGAAGAATATTCTCTGCTACAATGATTGAAATTCATCATCCTCTGACAATTCAAATTGGAGAATCAACCTTATCCTCAGTGATAATGACGTTAGTACTATTGTACGAACCATTACCTGATATGGGCGAATCTTCCCTCGCAAAAATGGAATTGTACAATTGTTACCTGATTTGGTTAAAATTCCATGTGAAGGAAGTGTACTATCTCCAGCTGGCTATTTCTCACTGCAACGGAATCAATTCATACGCTCCACCCTATACTATAAATAGGAGATGAAATGAAGTTTTTGTGCACAACAATTGAACAATTTAAAACGAGCTGTTACTCTGTCAAAAATCATCTAAAGCACAAAAACAACTTGAATACAACTTGAACTCATTTGAACATCCAAGACTCAAGCTTCAGCTTCTGATCATTACAGTAGTTGAGCCTTAGTTTTCTTTCACTAGAATTCTAAGTTAAGTCTTGTTTTAGAGTTGTATTTATCTTCTTTGAACATTGATATTTGTATCAAGTGTTCATACACTTTGTTATTCTTTTTGTAAGTTGTTTGAAGTCTCTTGGTTGTGTGCTTGAGCATAGGAAGTCTCTTGCCTGTGTGCTTGAGCAAGTGTAATCTTTTGTGATTATAGTGAACTCCCTTGGAAGTGCAAGGGGACTAGAGTACTCTCGATTTGTGAGAGGAACCAGTATAAATCTTTGTCTCTCTCTCTAGCTCTTTCTTTTGTGTGTGTGAATGGTGTTATTTTTCTCTCCGCTGCAAAATTTGATAAGTTGTCAAACTTAGAAGAGCCTGGTTCTGTTTTATCACTTAACAGTGAGACAGTTTTTCTTTGAAAAACACTATGACTGATCAAAGTTTGAAAGCAGTTCCTCATAACTATGATGTTGAAGATAAATCAAACAACAAAGCACCAAAGTTCAATGGAGATAGTTCTATGTTTTCTTGGTGGAAAGATAGAATATACAGTCATCTTATTGGTATAGATGATGAGCTTTGGGACTTGGTTGAAGAAGGGGTAACTTTCGAAGGTCTAGATGAAAGAGGAAAGTTATCTGTTGAAGCAAGAAAGAAGTTTACTGATACGGAGAAGAAGGCTTACAAGAAACATCACAAGGTCAAGGATATTCTCATTGGTTGCATAACTCACGATGAATATCTAAAGATTACAAACAAGTCTACTGCAAAGAGTATATATGACTCCTTATGTTCCATATATGAAGGGAACAAACAGGTTCAAGAAGCAAAGGCTACACTTTTGATCCAACAGTATGAATTCTTTAGAATGAAAGATGATGAGAACATTGAATCTATGTATTCTAAGTTCAAAGTTCTAGTGGCTGGTCTCCAAGTTCTAAAGAAAAGTTATACTACTTCTGATCATGTAAAGAAGATTCCGAGGAGTTTACCTTCAAGGTGGAGGCCTAAGGTAACTGCCATACAGGAAGCAAAAGATCTGGACACTCTTGGCTTAGAGGAATTAATAAGTTCACTCATGAGTCATGAGATTGAACTATCTTCTGATGAGCCTTAGAAGAAATTAAAGTCAGTGGCTCTGCCATCCACTTTGATATCCTCTAAGGCTCTGAAAGCTAAGGTTGTAGAATCTGATGCTGAGGAATCTTCTGTAGATGACCAAGAAGATGGATCAGATGATGATGTCTTTGCACCCTTGTCCAAGAAGTTCCATAAGTGGTCAAGGAGGGGCAAGAACTACTCAAGCAGAGGATTTGGCTCAAGAAATTCTGGTAGCAAAGAGAAGAAGGATGATACAAAGAATTGTTTCAATTGTCACAAGCCTGAACACTTCATAGCTGATTGCCCTGAACTCAACACCAAGGGTAAAGGAAAGAAAAGCACATTAAAAAATAAGGCTAAGAAGAGTCTGATGGCTACGTGGGAAGATATCAATGAATTATATGATGATGAAGAAGCTGAAGAAGCAAATCTGGCACTCATGGCCACTGGTTCACCAGATAATGAAAGTGATTCAGAGTCAGACACTGATGATATTGAAGAGGTAATTTCTCAAATGTCTAGTACTCAAGTTACTAAAGCTTTGAAAGATGTTATGATGAAATACATGGAAAAATCAAATGAGCTAGATCTTTTCCAACAAAAATTTAACTTGCTCAATGAAAAAGTCAACCATATTCAAGCAGATTATCAAAAATATCTTAAAACTATTAAAGTGCTTGAATCTGGTTGTAGATCATGTCACAAACCCTATGATGAGCATGAAATTGCTCTTCAAGAGTTTGTCCATCATAACATTGACAAAACTAAGATATCTTCTATGATTTATGGTGGAAGTAATTATTATAAAAGACAAGGACTTGGTTCCCTTACATCTTCTGATAAAGGGAACACAAACAAATCTGTCTGTTTAAGCAAACCACCTTCTGGACTTTATTCTAATCTTACTAAAGGTAGTTCAGAACCTCTGACTATGTCTGATACTCTAGTGACCTCTGAACCGCAAGATAAGGTACCAGAAGATCACTCATCTTCTGATCCTCAGTCTTCTAAAACTAAGGTTCCACTCACTTCAGTATCCATGTCTACTCAAGTTAAAGCTATCGGAGTACCAAAGCCTGTTAATAAGCGAGGCACCAGTACTTCTAGAGCAAACTTGGTAACTGGTTCTCTGACATACTCAAGAGGAGAATCTCAGAGACAACATAAGCCTAAATCTTTTCCTAAAGGCTCAGTTGACTCTAGATCTTCTGAACATCCTAAGAAGAAGAATAAATTTCATAAAACTAACCAAAATGGACCCATCAGAATATGGGTACCAAAGTCTGAAATAGTGTATACTGCAGGTATGCACCCAAAGATGAAGAGAAAGCTCATGGTATCTAGACAGTGGTTGCTCACGTCACATGACTGGAGACAAGCTCTTATTCCACACCCTGAGTCAGCAAGAGGGTGGAACAGTAGGGTTTGGTGGCAACCAGAAAGGAAAAATCATTGGTATAGGTACAGTTGGTAATTCTTCTTTGTCAATTTCTGATGTTTGGTTAGTAGATGGACAACATCATAATTTACTTAGTGACTATGGTCTGGCAAGTGTACCAGTCTGTCGTCGAGTAATAATTCACACTCTACTGAGTAGAATGAGTTCGTATCCATAGGGACAACGCCTCGGTTACTAAGCTTATTCTAGGATGGGTTGAGATTGCCTCCGCTTTATAAGTTGGGATAATTTTAGATTCAAGAAACAGAGAATATAACTAGAAAGAAAGACAATTTAAGAAGATAGGTTAAGTAGTTGGAATCCCTCCCTTATTCCTGCTGGGTAGTTGGTGCTATATCGTTGACTAATCCTTTTTATTATTGGTGAACTAATATAATTAGTAATAACCGCGTACGATAATTACCCTAATTACGAGTATAGAGAATCTCAATTATTAGACAGGGAACCCGTGTTAGCCACGTTGTCACGTCCCTAACCTAGTGATTAGACTCTAAATATGTAGTCAATTAAGCATGGTTTCATTAGTTCTTTTACCCTTAACTTGTTAAGCTATCATCTATTGATCGGGGTTGGCTGCCGGTTTTGAGGCACAATACTAGATCACTAACCCTATTGAGGTTAGCTGCCGGCCAGTGATAAACCCTGACCCTAGGCGCAATGCTAGATATCACCATCCCTAAAAGCGTTCCCTAATTGTAGCTATAAATCGGGTTACGTAATTAAAACATAGACAATAGAATAAATAAAACTGAATAGAAAATTATATAAACTTAGTACCAATTTACATGATTCCAGCATTCATAAGGGAGTTCATCTTCTCCACCTAACCTAAAGGAGTTTAGCTACTAATAGACATAATTAAATTACAAGAATTAAATAAATGCATACCAATAACCTTGCTACCTTGCGGAGGAAGTTACCTTTCCCGTTGAAGAGGGAAAGTTCCTTCCCTAGAGCTCCTCCTCCTTTGCTCCTTATAGAGAAATAGTTCTCTAAATTTCTGAATGAATAATTGTGAAGGAGGAAGACTCTATTTATAGTTTTTATGACTTGGGCAGCAAGGCTCATCGCGCTGCGATGAGTCCATCGCAGTACGATGTGTAGATTTTCTTCAAAAATATAACTGAAGATTCTGTTCTTTTCTTGGGCGCGAAGTTTTCCTCCCATCGTGCTGCGATGGCTGCTATCGTGCTGCGATGGCAAATTTAGATTTTTGCTCCAACACGAAAGTTGTAGCTCCTCGTCTTAGCTTTCGAACGCATGGTCACGGACCTCATTCCGATACTCGTAGCTCAAGTTATGGTCTGCAGACTGAAAGTTGCGTATTTTCTTCCTTTTAGCCTCTTTTTAAGCATTTTCTTCAATTCTTGACTTCTTGGACAAATAGCTTCACTTATTTAGATTTTTGCCTTGTAATTGGTCTAAAACTAATACTAAAATAACAATAAATAATACTTAAAACATCACATAAATTACTGTCATCACTTAGCATAAGTCAATTCTGTGATAGTAATTATGATGTCTTGTTTAATAAGGATTCATGTACCGTAATTAGAAACTCTGATCAATCCATTGTGTTTAAAGGCAATAGAAAAGGCAATGTTTATAAGGTCGATCTTTCTGATTTAAAAGAACAACAAGTGTTTTGTCTTCTGACACTGAGTGATGAAAAATGGGTTTGGCATAAAAGATTAGGACATGCTAACTGGAGATTGATCTCCAAACTTAGTAAGGACAATCTTGTCAGAGGCCTTCCTAAAATCAAATATCACTCAGACTCACTTTGCAGTTCTTGTCAAAAAGGGAAGATTGTCAAAAATAAAAACGTTGTCTCTACCTCTAGGCCTTTAGAACTCTTACACATTGATCTATTTGGACCAGTTAGCACTGCTTCAATCAATGGTAAGAAATATGGATTAGTCATAGTTGATGATTATAGTAGATGGACTTGGGTTAAATTTCTAAGAACTAAAGATGACACATATGAAGTGTTTAGCATCTTCTGCACCCAAATTCAAAATGAAAAGGATTCCAAAATTTTGAAAGTAAGAAGTGATCATGGTGGTGAATTTGAAAATGAACCTTTTGAAAAATTTTTTGAAGAACATGGGATTCTCCATGAATTCTCTTCTCCTATAACTCCACAACAAAATGGAGTTGTAGGAAGAAAGAATAGGTCTTTACAAGAAATGGCACATACCATGATGCATGAAAATAATTTAGCAAAATTCTTTTGGGCAGAAGCTGTTAACACTGCTTATTATATTCAAAACAGAATCTATATAAGACCTATTTTGAATAAAACAACATATGAAGTTCATCTCAAGAAATTTGACTCTAAAGCCTGTAAGGGTATCTTCATTGGATACTCTGAATGCTCTAAGTCATACAGAGTGTATAATTCTGAAACTAAGACAGTGGAAGAATCTATGCACGTAAGGTTTGATGATAAAGCGCCTGACAATGAAAAGTCAGAGCCTGTTAAAGATATTTCAGGTTCTCATGATTCAGAAGATGAAGCTCCAGATTTTGATGACTACTCAGAGCCTGCAGAAAACTCTGGGTCTTCAGAAGCTACAACTTCTGATGCTCTTCAAGAACATCAAATTGATGATGATAACTCTGAAGCAACTACTATTCCAAGAAATACTTTCAAGTACAAATCTTCACATCCTGGAGAGCTCATCCTTGGAAACAAGAATAGTCCTAGAAAAACAAGATCAAACTTCAGAGATGAAGAATCCTTATTTGGACTAGTATCCTTGATTGAACCAAAGACAACAAATGAAGCTCTCTCAGATGATGCTTGGATCGTTGCTATGGAAGAAGAGTTAAATCAATTCAAAAGGAATGATGTATGGGATCTGGTACCCAAACCAAAACACAAAAACATTATTGGAACAAAATGGGTATACAGGAACAAGTTAAATGAGCAAGGTGAAGTAACCAGAAACAAAGCAAGACTTGTTGCACAAGGGTATAGTCAACAAGAAGGAATTGACTTTAAAGAGACATATGCTCCAGTAGCTAGACTGGAAGCAATCAGGTTACTTTTATCTTATGCAGTTAATAATATCACTCTATATCAAATGGATGTAAAAAGTGCATTTCTTAATGGTGTCATTTCTGAAGAGGTATATGTCAAACAACCTCCTGGATTTGAAGATATAACAAATCCAGACCATGTGTTCAGACTCAAGAAGTCACTCTATGGACTCAAACAAGCTCCCAGAGCTTGGTATGAGAGATTAAGTACCTTCTTAGTCAACAATGGTTTTGAAAAAGGTCAAGTTGACAATACATTATTCAGAAAAACTATAAAGAAAGACATTTTGATCATCCAAATTTATGTTGATGATATTATTTTTGGATCAACTAATGCCACTCTGTGCAAGAATTTCTCTAAGCTTATGCAGGATGAATTTGAGATGAGCATGATGGGAGAATTGAAGTTCTTTCTTGGAATTCAAATAAATCAAACAAAGAAAGGAACATTCATTCATCAATCAAAACATATAAAAGATCTTCTGAATAAATTCAACTTGGAAGATTGCAAACCCATGAACACTCCAATGCATCCTACATCAAGCTTAAGCAAAGAAGATTCTGAAGGCAAACTTGATCAGAAGCTCTATAGAGGTATGATTGGATCTCTTCTTTATCTAACTGCCTCAAGACCTGATATTTTATTCAGTGTATGCTTGTGTGAAAAATTTCAGTCAGATCCTAGAGAATCTCATCTCACTGCTGTGAAGAGAATCTTTAGGTATTTGAAAGCTACTTGTAACATTGGATTACTGTATCAGAAATCTAATGACTACAAGCTGATTGGATTTTGTGATGCTGACTATGCTGGTGATAAAATTGAAAGGAAATCCACCAGTGGCAATTGTCAGTTCATTGGTGAGAATTTAATTTCATGGGCCAGTAAAAGGCAAACCATCATTGCTATGTCAACAGCTGAAGCAGAATACATATCAGCAGCAAAATGTTGTACACAACTACTTTGGATGAAATATCAATTAGAAGATTATCAAATAAGCAGTCATAATATTCTTTTATATTGTGATAACACCGCAGCCATTCATCATTCTAAAAATCCTATTTTACATTCTAGAGATAAGCATATCGAGATTAAACATCATTTCATAAGAGACTATGTTCAAAAGGGTGTAATTGATCTCAAGTTCATTGAAACTGAAAATCAATGGGCTGATATCTTTACTAAACCCTTAGTTGTTGAACGTTTTGATTTTATCAAAAAGAATCTGAATATGATGGAAATCTCTAATTAGCTAAGACTCTAGAGTAAAATTTGATTATGAGAATCTAATAGTAATCAGAAGCTGAAAACGTCAGAACATTCTGTATCAGAAGTTGTGATGAGAACATCTTCTGATGTACTATCAGAACCTACTAAAGGAGTGGTTCTGGCGCGCAGTGGAAGTTTTTACAAAAACCCTTTCAACTGTCTTCTGCTTACGTGTCAGTTACTTTGGCATTTCTGAATGGTCCTATTTACACTAAGTTAGTTAAGGATTTTTGGATGAAAGCGAATATCATCACGAGAAGATCCTACAATGAGTCTATTGCGAAGTTGGTTGAGGAGAAACCAGAGTTAAGAGGCAGAAACCATATAGAAATGGGTATAAGACCGTTTTTACGAGTTGAAATCGAATCCTATGTGGCTGGTTTAAGAGTTTCTATTAGAATGGAATATATCTATGAGGCTCTGAAACTATCTTCTGATGGACTTGTTCTAAAAACAGTAGATTCTGTTGACCCTGAGGTTCAACTAGTTCTATATGGGAAAGAAACTCAGTCAAAATCAAACAGTGATTTGACCAAGTTCAACAAGGTTGTCTACAAGATTTTCATCGATAGTATTGTACCTAAGTTGGGAGGTACTGATCAAATTTCTGTGGTTCAAAAATTATTCATGTTTCATGTTGCCAGAGGAAATCTGATTAATGTTGGAAGACTTATCTTTGTCCATCTTCTGGAAGCTATAAACTAAGGGAAATCAACTATTCATCATGGCAGACTCTTGAGTCATATGTTTGCCCAAGTTGGTTTGCTGGATGCTGTCAAACCATTCTTTCCTGATTTTGGTACTTTTATGAGTGGTACTCAAATTGTCAACAGTACAACTCTGAGGTATTTAAAATTGGTAAAGAATGATAAGATAATCTATCCACAAAACCCCCTGCTGAGTAGAGAAACAGAAGATGGTATAGGAGAATGTTCTCTGGTACCTGTCAAGGAAGAGGAAGCTAAGAACATTGCTGAAGCTCATGCAAATTTTCTGAACAAGGAATTTGGAGTGGATGAGAAATTGACTGTTAGGCAGAAGAGGTTGTTAGGAGAAGCTAACTCTGAAGAAGAAACAGAGGTACAGTGCTACGAATGTGAAGGTTTTGGGCATATCAGAATACAATGTCCCAACTTTCTCAGAAAACAGAAAAAGGGATTAGCTGCAATTCTCTCTGACTCTGAGGATGAAGATGAAGACATAATCAATGCATTCTCAGGCATGTTTGAAACAAGCAACAATGGTAACTTCAAAAGCTTCACAGACACTGAAGACAATGATGAAGAACTTCTCTACAATGCTAAGGTAAGAAAACAAGATGAGAACATTGAGAGGCTGATCAAGGAGCATGAGGAGCGGGCATCTCTTGAAAAAGAATATAACTTCTTAAAGTCTAATCTCATAAGCATGATTGAAACTTTGAGAAGCCTAAACAATGAATCTGACTCAGAAGATGAGTTCCTTGAAACTGAGAAAATAGCTGAAGACATGATTGGATTAGGATTTGATCATCCCTTCAAAAAGGCTGAATCTGCTCCAGAAAATATAACTCCTCCTCTACAGAAGCCTAAGGACCAGATGTAAGGCCAAAAGTCTCAACATCCTGCTCAACACAAAGAAAGGATCATAGACCTCATAGACCACATATCTCAGCATTGTGAACATACCAAGAAAGAGATGACAAGCCAAATGTCTCAACATCCTGTTCAGCACATAGACAGGACCATAGACCACACATCTCAGCACCATGTTCGGACCAAGAAAGAGATGACAAGTCAAATGTCTCAACATCCTGTTCAGCACAAAGACAGGATCATAGACTACAAGTTTCAACAATCTGTCCAAACAAAAAGGAAGATGTCAAGCCACATGTCTCAACATTCTGTTCAACACAAAAGGAATGGGAACATAGGTCAGCTTCACAAGCAGCAGAAGAAGCACATACCTAGACCACATCTTAAGAAGCTATACTCCCAAAATAGAAGAGCTTTCAATAGATGTGATCATTGTGGTAGGTCTGGGCATGTTATGAAAGAATGCTTCAAAATTCATGGCTATCCTCAAAGATCAAGATCACCAAGGAAGAATGAAAAGAAGATTCTTGTTCAACAAGAAAAGTGCCAGGAGATTCAAGTCAAGAAAGTATGGAGACCAAAAGAAGATTCAAAACTAAAAGCTCACACTTGTATCAGGCTATCCTCAAATGAAGACTGGTACTTTGACAGTGGATGCTCCAAACACATGACTGGAGATAAAAAATACCTTAAGGAATTAAGGCCTTGCTCCAAAGGAAGTGTTACTTTTGGTGATGGTGCTAAAGGTAGAATCAAAGGTATAGGCAAGCTAAGAGATCTCAGCTTACCATACCTAGACAAGGTTCTACTAGTTGAAGGACTCACTACAAACTTGATAAGCATTAGTCAACTATGTGAACAAGGACTAGATGTGTACTTCAACAACTCTGAGTGCATTATTGCTAATAATCAAAAGGTAGTGATGAAAGGTGTCAAGGCAAGGGACAAGTGCTATAAGTGGACTCCTCCCAACAATAGTCCAAAAATAGCTTGCTTGACAGTCAAGGAAGAGAATGACCAGATGATCTACCAGATGTCCCAACATATGTACACTCGTCAGGAAGTTGAATCACTTCAACCTGAACGTGGAAAAGGAACTCTAGAGTTCCACACGTCCAAAAGCGTGTAAAACATTAAAGTGACGGGGTGGCGTGCAGAAGGATTATAACGTTAATCATCATTACTTCTGCACAATAAACAAGGTAACATACTACCTAAGTTCCGTCTATAAAAAGCCACCAAGATCATCACTTGTGCTATCACACACGCTTCAACATCTGGTACAACATCTCTCGAGCCTTCTCAAAAGAAATCTTCTTCAAAGAAATTCTGAACAAACATGAGTCAAGAAATCACAATGAGCTCAAACAACCAAGCAATCAACAAAGACAAAGAACCTAGTGATCAAGCTAGGGTTTCTGACTCAACCATCAACCAACAAGAGGTTGATCTTGACAAACTAGTTGTTCCTAGAGGAAAGGGGACTACGACAAAGAAAAGGAGAAGCAGCAAACTGATTGGGCCCTTCACGAATCAAATGCAAGATGAAGAACCCAAGGAATCACTCATTACAGAACGTCAAACGTCACCAAAGAATGCTGAAGATCAAATTCCTGAAGAAACATCTCTGAAAGAGGCGACTCAATACCAGAATCTTGAGCCTCAAATAGAGAGAGAGAGAGAGAGAGAGAGAGAGAGAAAAATGGTGAAGAAGATGTCACAACATCCGACCTCAACATCAAGGATGTCGAAGCAAATGTCTCAACATCAAAAGAAATGACATCCAAAGAACATCCAATGAAAGATGATCCAAAGGATACACAAGAGACAGCTCTCTCCGAAGAAGAAGAAGAAAAAGAAGAAATCTCTGAGACCCTAGAAGTCATAGAGATTGGGGAAGAAACAGAAAGTGAAGAGATCGCTCCTAGAAGACCTCAGTCAATCGCTGACAGGATAAAGAGGAATAGGGGAAAGAAGGTGGAGATTCCCAAATCTTACTTAGAAGAGAAGTCTCCGAAGAGGAAAAGGAAGCCAGAGTCCTCAAGTGAGTTTGAACCTGATGTCGAAGACGATGTCCCAGACATCATGTCAAAGAAAAGGAAAGTTGCATCCTCAACATCCTTCCATTATGAAGACAGAGGACAACGATGGAAGATAGTAGTTCAGAGGAGGATTGCTACTGAAAGGGAGTTAAGCATTGAAGCTCTTTCCTACAATGAGATTGTCACTCTTCTTGAAAAAGCAAAAGTTAGGAAGACAGTGATGGGGGTTGGAAGGTGCTACGAGAAGCTTGTGAGAGAGTTCATCACAAATCTCACTGAAGAATGCACTAAGGAGGAAAGTGATGACTATCACAAGGTACAGCTAAGGGAAAAGAACATTGACTTCTCTCCAACAACAATCAACAAGTTTCTGGGAAGGAGTGTTGAAGCTGAAAGCAACAAAATCCTCTCAATGGACAAAATTGCTGGAGAAATTACCTCTGGTCAAGCTAAGCAATGGCCCAAGAAAGGACTGTTACCAACATCAAAATTAACAGTCAAGTATGCAATTCTCTACAGGATTGGCACAGCTAATTGGGCCCCATCAAATCACAGCTCAGGTATAACCAAATCTGGGAAAACTCATATATCTCATTGGAACATGAAAGAAATTGGACTTTGGCAAACATGTCTTCGAACAGACCATAAAACATGTGGAAACCAATGCAACAAAGCTGCCAATAGCCTTTCCAAGCTTGATTACTGAGATAATTCTTAGTCAGCAACCAAGCATTTTGCTTCCTTAGGAATATGAATGTAGAAGACCTCCAGCAATATCCTTCAATCGCAAGCTGTTTGCTGAACCACATGTCCCAGACATTGAGTTCAAAGAAAAAGAAGCAGTTGAGACCTCAGCTCCACTAGACAAAAGCTCACAGAAAAGGGTGCTTGCTGAGCTTATTCAAGTATCTAAAGAGCTGGAGGAAACTATCAAATCAAGTACTATCAGAAAACCCTGTGTGGATCACTTGATACTACAACTAACAAAGAATCTTGCTGAGAATGAAGGAGATGCTCAAGCCGAGGCTGAGCAAGAAGAAGAAGTTTGAAGAACAGACCCTGGGTAATTTAGGAAAATAAGTACTTTTGTATTTTTCCTTTTTAAGTTCTGTTCTACTTCTTGTATTTGTGGCCTACCAAATGTCCTAGACATTGGAGGCTTTGACATCCGGCACTATGTGTGCACTTTTTTTGTAAGCTGTTCGTTTCTTTTAAATCAGTGAAGTATTTTCCTTTAAACCTTTGTCAAATTATGGTAAAAAGGGGGAGAAAAAAATTGATGATAAGAACAGCTCTTTGGCAAGTAGAATCTTCTCTTGCTTTACGGATGAATATGGCAAGCTTTAACAAATTAAAAACTAAAAGCTATGCTTAATAAGCGTGTCCAGAAGCATAATTAAAATGCTAAAATTGAACCTCTAAGAAGTCTAGTGAGTCTTGATCACTCTGATTAAGTACTTTCCGCTACAACTCAAGACTTTGGTTCACTAAGTCATTAGGTATCTCATCTCTGGACTTAGAAAATTTTATTGTAATGGTGTCATACCCTAATTTTTCCCCATGATATTTTTCACTTTTAGAAAATAAGTCAACAAAGTCAAAACTTTGACCAAAAGTCAACAAAGCCAAAATGTTGACTAAAAAAGTCAACAAAATCCCTTTTTGATTTAAAAATCAATGTTGACACAAAAAAAACACATGGAATTATTTTTCTTGCATGATTTTGCATAGTATGATCATAAATGACAAATTTTACCATTTTGCCCGTTGCATTATTTTTATTTCTTATTTATCATTTATTTTTAACTAGTTACTTGCATTTCAAGAAACCTTTCAAAAATCAATATTCAATTCTTTTTCTTTCCATTTTTAGTCCATAAATATTTTGCATATTTCATTTTTTGCACATTTATTTTATTTTATGTATTATTTGTTTTGATTTTTGTTTATTCCCCAAAATAATAAAAAAACAAAAGAGATACCAAAATTCCCCAATCATTTGCACACCTCATCAAGGGAATAGAAGGTTCTATTTCCTTCTTGCATGACACCTCACCATTAGTACCAAAAAAATCACAAAAATAGTACAAAATAAATCAAGTTCAATATCATTTTTACCCTCACTCATTCTCTCTAATCACCAATCACTTAACCTAAGTTTGTTCCTATAAATAGCACCATCAATTTCAGAGCCTAGGGTTAGAGAGGACACTGAGAAACGGCGCAGAACTCATCCAAGAACACACCATTTTTCTTCAACTTTTTAATTTCTCAAACCATCAATTCTCAGCCAAATACCCAATTTCTTTTGCAAAACATCATCACACCACAGTTCCAGAAGAAGAACACCATCGTTCATTAGTGTAGAGAACGAAGGATTTGGGCTGGAGAACAGCTACGGTGGCACGAAAGAAACCCAGTTCGAATCGTACCATACAGAGATCTATTCAGGTAGTTTTTAACATCATTCATCCTCTTTTGATACTCTGATGCTTTTCCCTTAGCTGGTTTGTGCTATTTTGACCTGAATCGTGACTTTGTGTTTTTATTCTCAAACTTTGTTCTCTTCGTTTTTCATTCTCTGTGAGGAATCAGTGAAAACTACTTGCATATTTGGATTCCTCGTGAAAAAACGAAGAAAACCATGCAAACATCGCTTGGTTTCGTGGAGTTTTGAAAACTCCGGTGACCGGAGTTGTCACCGGAGACGGCGAGACTCGCCGGAGAAGACGACCGTACCGTGGTCTTTCTTCTTCGCTGAGTTTAAATCTCAGCCATTTGATCTTAATCTTTATTACTGTTCGTTGATTTCCTGTTTAAAACCGAGCCGTCAGATCTCATTTAAATGGGATCTGACGGCGATGATGACCTTGGCGCACGTTTTGCTTGATGAAGCGCCGCACCAGATCCTTGATCTGGATCGATAAGCCCA
Source organism: Trifolium repens (assembly GCA_030408175.1). NCBI lineage: Eukaryota > Viridiplantae > Streptophyta > Magnoliopsida > Fabales > Fabaceae > Trifolium > Trifolium repens. The sequence continues at coordinate 28,357,147 of CP125845.1, read as the reverse complement.
GACCGTTTGATCTTGATCAGATGGTCCAGATCACGCGTGCGTACGCTACGCTGCGTTCCAGTGGCTTCACCTGACCGTTTTTTTTTGTTGACTTTTGTTTTTTGTCTGACTTTTGCGTGGACTTGGGCCTTGGGTGCAGACCCTGCTTTCTGCACCCCCCAGGTTTTACTTCTTTTCATAATTTACCCCCCCCCCAGAATGACTTAAATTTTTTTAGCTTATTTGTAAAAGCACTTAAGTGACTTCCTAGCTTATTTAAGCTCAGTAGGTCACTGTTTATGCTTATATCATATTTCCATGTGTGATTTCCTTTTAACTTATTTTCATAAGTGTTTTTTTTTATATTAAGCTTTTTGTGCATAAGTGCTTATTTAGGGTTTCAAGAAGCTCTTTAGCTTATTTGACCCTAATTTTTTCACAACATTTATTTTGATACAGTAGCTTTCATATGTGAATATTATTTTGCTTTTCCAACTTATTTTCATAAGTCATTTTAGTTTAAGTTGCTTTTAGTTTTTTTTAATAAGTGCTTAAGTGATCCAAATTACTTCTTTAAGTACTTTTGGGTTACTTTCTTTTGCACATATTTTTGTCTAACTCTAATTAGCTTAGGTCAATCATGTTTGCTTATGTTTGTTTATTTATTGCATACTTACATGTGTTTATTTAATTGCTCGCAATTTAATTTTCGTATCATATTTAATTTATTGCTTCATACATGTTTACTTAGCATTGCATATTTGCATTAATCATTTGTATCATTTCAATCTACGCATTTGCATTTGTGTTTTGCATATTTCATGATCTACTTTATTATTGTTATCTGTTTTACAATTGTGTTTGCTCTGTTTCTCTTCGTCTTTTCTTTTGGACTTTGCTTTTCATAATAAATTAATCAAACTCTTTTTGCAATAATTAATGGATGAAAAAGGGAGAATCTGGCCACTGCTTCTTTCTTCCCTGGGTTGTCTTGGTAGCCGGTCCTCTGACTAGCTTACTCAAGCTGCTCTCATTCTAAATCCAGTATTAAAACTGACCAACCTTCGTCTTTCTTTTTGACTTTACTTTCTCAATAAATTAATCAAACTCTTTCACAATAAATAATGGATGAAAAAGGGAGAATCTGGCCACTGCTTCTTTCTTCCCTGGGTTGTCTTGGTAGCCGGTCCTCTGACTAGCTTGCTCAAGCTACTCTCATTCTAAAAAGAACATTAAAACCGACCAACACTCGTCTTTTCTTTTAAACACTATTTCTGAATAAACTTAACCAAAGGTTTTTGTAACAAATCAATGAATGAAAAAGGGAGAATCTGGCCGCTGCTTCTTTCTTCCCCGGGTTGTCTCAGTAGCCGGTCCTCTGACTAGTTTACTCGAGCTGCTCTCATTCCAAAAACGAGCGATAAAAGTTAACCCTTACACACTTAAACTTCTTTTCAGAAAACCATGGATATACGCTTTATCCATTCCTCTGACACATACACAGCTTAAGCCTCCAAGTGGAGCATACAAGCGTCGTTGTATCAGCGGAATGCGAATTAAGCCACATCCGTTAATCAAATTCTCTTTTTTCAATGGGTACACGTTTTATCTACTCCTCTGACACACACACAGTTTAAGCCTCTGATTAGAGCATACAAGCGTCGTTGTGTCAGCGGAATACGAAATAAGCGTTATCCACTAAAATCAACCAACCACACAAACATTTTTTACCAGAACTACGTGAGTTTTGAGTTTCCCATTGCACCGGGGAATACGTAGGAGCGGGCTCCTACAACCGTCAAACTCAATTAATAAAAACCTTATTTTCTTTTAATTTATTTTGGAAACGAAGTAGAGATTAGATAAGAGAAAAGGCAATTTAATTCAAACCTACGCAAACAAACCCCAAACCACCTAAACGGTTCCCATCGAGTACGATGGATGCGAGGGGTGCTAACACCTTCCCCTCGCATAACCAACTCCCGAACCTAAACCAAGGTTTTCGCGATATTTTCCTTTCCCCCCCACGGGATAAATAAACGTCGATGGCGACTTCATTGTATCAAAAATGGAAGTGATTTTCCAGCCCGCTACAGCTGGCGACTCCACTGGGGACACTTGAGAGTTAAGCCCAGTTTAGTTGGTTTGTTTGTTTGTTTGCTATTTCCAGGTTTGCAATATCTTGCCTTATCTTTTATTTTTCTGTCAATTATATCTGCTTGGATTGGCTGTTTCTCTTCTTCTACTCCTTCTTTTATTTTTCTTTTGCCCTTGTGGCGTGGTTACTGTGAGAAGCTCTACACCCGAGCTTGAGAAAAGCTTAGGCTAAGCTAGAGGTCTTTATGTTGGGTAACCGGTCCGCTGACTAGTGACTCCGGCATAATCACCTCGCCTAGAGTAGATCCTCTTGGAGATGTCAGGACATCGGTCTGCTGACTAGTGTCTCTGATGTTTTCTCGTTGGGTCCATGACTCTAGGGACCTTTTATTATCCGGTCTAGAACCAAACCTTGTTATTAGGGACCTCTGTTTAGAACCCGTGTCAAGGTTGCTCAACGACCTTACCTAGAGGAGATTTCCTTTTGGACGCGTTTGTCGTGAGCTCCGCAATAGCGACATCGTTTCCAAAGGGGCAATCCGTGATTTTAGGCACTTTATCAACCTTAGAACAACATGTGAGAGGGATGGGTTACAGGTAACTTTGAGCCTTCCAACCTCAGAAATGATGTTCAAACCTATGCTTCATTGTGACAGAATCTGCTACAAAAGTGCATTCATGCATCCATGCACTCATGCATTCATTCATAAAAAAATCATGACAAAATATTTTAGCATAACATTTGCATAAAAAAAATAAATTTTTACATGCATTTGCATTCATACAAAATTCATTATCTCATCCTCACCCGTTCACATCAACAGAGTCATATCCCTGACACCGACACCGGACTTTAAGCATTTCAAGGAAACCATGGAAAACATGCAGAAGCAGATTGATGCCTTGAGAGGCGATGTGGACCAAGTGACCGACAAGTTGGACCGTGTTTTGAAAATGCTAGCTAGTCTTGGCTTGCCTTCACATCAAGCTATGAAAATGGATGATGCAACCGAAAGGGCAAATCTTTCAATTGACCCCTCATTGTCAAAGGTGGTATGGCCTTCATGCGGCTCATCTTCCGGACACACTTTTGCAGCTACTCAAGTCACCCAAGAGCCAATGGCCACCAACAATGAATTTCTGATTGGCCAGCCAAGAACTCATCAAGTCCAACCCAGGTTTGCTATACCGCAAAGTCCCGAGGATCATATGAGTGCTCATCAAGGTGACAACTCTAAGGGAAAATCTGTTGCATCCCCGAGTGAGGAGACTCGCCAAAAGTTCAAGGCAATAGAGGACAAGCTAAGGATGATGGAATCATTCTTACCCAACAATGTCAGCCCACCTCACTCTCACTCTCGCCCAACGGTGCCTGCTCGCACCCCATGCTTCAATCATCCAACAGTTGCTCAACCTCAACAATCCCAAGGGTTCCCAAAACAGGCAATACAGACGCCTTTGAATCATCCTCAGTCAGGACAGTTCGCACAGAACTTGGGACATCAGCAGAATCAGCCGAGGGCCACTAAAAAGAGAAAGGTCTTTGATTCCATCCCAATACCTTATGGTCAGCTTTTTCCACATTTGGTGCGTAATAGGATGGTAATCCCAAGAGCTTTAAAGCCGATAACTGCGCCGTTCCCTATTTGGTATGATCTCAAAGCCAATTGTGAGTATCATTCTGGGGCTGAAGGGCATACTATTGAAAATTGCAGAGCCTTTAAACATGAAGTTCAGAGACTCATCAATCAGAAACTATTGACTTTCAAGGAAGATGGGGCAAATGCTGTCACTCCCCAAAATGGTCCGACATCACCAACGCAAGTCCCGTACCTAGCAGCTGCACAACATCAGCAACCTCATGGGCACTCTGTCCAAGTGCCTGTGAATCTTGTGCCACAAAGAACTCAGCAAGTACAACAGACTCAGCAGCGAGCTAAAAAGGTCTTTGATCCAATTCCTGTGTCATACAGTCAGCTTTTGCCATATCTGGTGCACAATGGGATGGTGACTCCAGTAGCTTTAAGGACAATGACTCCACCTTTCCCTGCTTGGTATGACCCTAAGGTCAAATGTGCATACCATGCTGATGCCGAAGGTCACTCTACGGAAAATTGTAGGGTATTCAAAAACAAGGTTCAAGAGCTCATTGATAAGAAACTGTTGAGTTTCAAAGAGGGAGGGCCCAACCGTGAAGGATAATTCATTGCCAAGTCATGCAGACCCTTCTGAGTATGCCAGTTGAAGAGTTCAGGGATTGAATCAAGCTACAAAGATTATCATTTAGGCTGTTTCCCTTTTGTATTTCCCTTTGTTTTGCTAAGTATTTACTTACAGTTAAACTTTGTTTGTTTGAAATATTAATCTTAATGAAATGATAATGCATGTTTTGAATTCATTCTTTCATGTCCATTCAATTTTCTCTCTTCTACTTCTCAAAAGCAAAAAATATATATCAATACTTGTCATTTCTTTCATTTCTTTATCATTTCTGTTTGAACAAAGACTGGAGAGAGGATGATGAAAAACGAAATAACCAAGTTGCTACGGTATGCTTTCAAATAAAACTTTGTTGATGATGTAAGGCATTGTTTCAAATTCCCAAACACCGGAGAAATAAGGGAGATAATCCGTAGTCAACCCCTTTGAGCCTAGAAGTTGGTGTTTCTTTCTATACGAAAAAACCCGCAATCTTAACCTGGGGCAAGGTAGTGTTCAGTTAACTCGGCCATACGTTTGAGTTTCAAGAGAAAAGCAAAAAATCAATAAGGTGTTCCTCATCACCTATATCAAGGCAGTCACAATTCGCCAAACAAAATTCAAACAAAAAGAGAGAAAGAAAAGCCCGCTAAGTCAAAACCTCAAAATGGCCTAGGCAAAAGTTAGGGTATCCCGCTAGACTAAAAATGCAAAAAGAACAGTCTAGGCAAAAGTTAGGGATTGAAAAATGAAGAAAAATTGAAAGTCACCAAGATTCATGACAAAACAAAATCATGTGACCAAAACAAAAAGGCAATGTGACTGCCACAAACAAAAGGGAAACACATCCTCGATTCCCAAACCATCACAATCTCAAAAGCCTCTTAGGACTTAAACTTGTGAGTTTGAGTTAATTGAACTTAGGGATGAAGATCATCACGAAGAATGGGATGGGTTGAAATTAAACTTTGAGCCTTATATCTTTTTATTCAGAAACCGTGAACCAGGCCACGTTATAACCCTCAAAAGACCTAATTGAAGCAAGGTTTATTTTGAAAGCATACGGTGGCAAGGTTGCGTTAACCTGACTCACAAGGATCTTTTGTCAATCTCTTTGTCAATATCATGCTCTCACACTTTCTTCTACAATATACATCCATTGTACATAAATACCATCTCAATTTCCATTTCAAAACTTGCATTAAAATGGCATTAGAATTACTATTTCAAGCAAACAGGTTTATCTGCAAGTCAACACTTGACAATAAAGAAGTTCCAACTCTGAGTTGTTACCAAGCAATCAAGAAGAACCTTGGGCTAATCTGGGGCAACTATCTCAGAACTTCACTTAATCTTGGGGCACATCCCTTCGAAAGGTCATTCGGCATGGATTGAGTATCCTAAGATCGCATCATGGAAAGCGGTATCGAAACCCAGATTTCAAGGACCTAATAAATCAGATCAAGACACTCCTAATCAGGGGCAAATCACCTTGGGGTTCTGCCAATCAAGAACAAACTCTTATGACCATGGGGCAGATCACCTAAAGATCTTGTTGGCCCAACCAAACATGTTTCAGAATGGCTCAATCTAGGGGCATACCTCTCAGAGAGGGAGAACCAATATCAGTAAGTTGGCCGAAAGTCAAGGCAAAGCACTTCAAATGCCCAACAGACTGGAGCAAGATAAGATACACAGGGGCAGGTTCTCCCTATACCTTCAAGCTACTCAAGCAAAGTCTGGTAGATATCTGCAACCATTAAGTCCGGAACTGGTGTCGGGGATCAACATCAAGCCATCATCCCACAAAAGCCTTGATACCCGAAACACTCCCACCCTCCATAGGGGCATTAGTCATCGTCATGCATTTCATGCAAATAAGCGTCATACATTAATCATGTCATTCATGTAAATCATTAGCATGCATTGATCACGTCATTTCATTCAAGCATCAGGTATGCCCCATACCACAAGACCAATGACTCAAAAAATCAAATAGCCAAATCAAACATCCACAATCAAGAACCTAACCTTGCATTGACAATCCTTCAAAGTCCAATGATTATTGGCACACCCTCAAGGTCCAGTCATTATTGGCGAGCCCAACTCAAAGTCCAATGATTATTGGCACACCCGCAAAGACCAATTATTATTGGTGCCCACTCAAAATCCAATATTCAATGGAACCCAAATAAAACCCAGTGTTCATTAACACCCATGTTGAAACTCGACCTCCCTTAACACACAGTTATTTCATGTCATCATATACATTAGTCATGCATTTCATTTCATGCATAAATAGTCATGATAAACATGCATTCATAAATCAGGTTCAAAGGTTACTCCCTGCAGAATACAGCTTTTGGTCACTTAATCACAAAAAAGGCAGATTAACCTTTTTTCAAAGCAGGATGGTTGGTAAAACGGTCTCCCAAGCAGATTAGTTGAAGAACCATATTCAATCTCTTCCCCAGTGAATTGCAAACTCCAGGGAAAATTTCTTCTACAAAGACAACCACAGCAGTTTGCATAAACACCTCATTACAACTTCAGATTGATCTTCAGTGGAAGCGGCTGGATAAGATCTATTCAACTTCAGATTGATCTTCAGTGGAAGCGGCTGGATAAAATCTACTCAACTTCAGATTGATCTTCAGTGGAAGCGGCTGGATAAAATCTACTCAACTTCAGATTGATCTTCAGTGGAAGCGGCTGGATAAGATCTACTCAACTTCAGATTGATCTTCAGTGGAAGCGGCTGGATAAGATCTACTCAACTTCAGATTGATCTTCAGTGGAAGCGGCTGGATAAGATCTACTCAACTTCAGATTGATCTTCAGTGGAAGCGGCTGGATAAAATCTACTCAACTTCAGATTGATCTTCAGTGGAAGCGGCTGGATAAAATCTACTCAACTTCAGATTGATCTTCAGTGGAAGCGGCTGGATAAAATCTACTCAACTTCAGATTGATCTTCAATCGAAGCGGCTGGATAAAATCTACTCAACTTCAGATTGATCTTCAGTGGAAGCGGCTGGATAAAATCTACTCAACTTCAGATTGATCTTCAGTGGAAGCGGCTGGATAAAATCTACTCAACTTCAGATTGATCTTCAGTGGAAGCGGCTGGATAAAATCTACTCAACTTCAGATTGATCTTCAGTGGAAGCGGCTGGATAAAATCTACTCAACTTCAGATTGATCTTCAGTGGAAGCGGCTGGATAAAACCTACTCAACTTCAGATTGATCTTCAGTGGAAGCGGCTGGATAAAATCTACTCAACTTCAGATTGATCTTCAGTGGAAGCGGCTGGATAAAATCTACTCAACTTCAGATTGATCTTCAGTGGAAGCGGCTGGATAAAATCTACTCAATTTCAGATTGATCTTCAGTGGAAGCGGCTGGATAAAATCTACTCAACGTCAGATTGATCTTCAGTGGAAGCGGCTGGATAAAATCTACTCAACTTCAGATTGATCTTCAGTGGAAGCGGCTGGATAAAATCTACTCAACTTCAGATTGATCTTCAGTGGAAGCGGCTGGATAAGATCTACTCAACTTCAGATTGATCTTCAGTGGAAGCGGCTGGATAAAATCTACTCAACTTCAGATTGATCTTCAGTGGAAGCGGCTGGATAAGATCTACTCAACTTCAGATTAAAATCTACTCAACTTCAGATTGATCTTCAGTGGAAGCGGCTGGATAAGATCTACTCAACTTCAGATTGACCTTCAGTAAGAGCGGCTGGATAAGATCTCCCCTACTTTACTAAGCTTTTCAGCATGGATGGCTGGTTAAGGTTAGTCCTACTTCTGAGGTTGCCCGGTTCCACAAAAGGAATGACAACAGGTATACTCGATCCACTTATCTCATCACCATTCGCTTCCTGGCAAAATTAGGGCATTCTGTATTTAATTATCTTCCACCAAAAGAATACGAATATCAGGGCTATTCGCATTCTTATGGTTTAAGCTAATTAAATAGGGGTAGCTGTCATACCCTAATTTTGCCCCATGATATTTTTCACTTTTAGAAAATAAGTCAACAAAGTCAAAACTTTGACCAAAAGTCAACAAAGCCAAAATGTTGACTAAAAAAGTCAACAAAATCCCTTTTTGATTTAAAAATCAATGTTGACACAAAAAAAACACATGGAATTATTTTTCTTGCATGATTTTGCATAGTATGATCATAAATGACAAATTTTACCATTTTGCCCGTTGCATTATTTTTATTTCTTATTTATCATTTATTTTTAACTAGTTACTTGCATTTCAAGAAACCTTTCAAAAATCAATATTCAATTCTTTTTCTTTCCATTTTTAGTCCATAAATATTTTGCATATTTCATTTTTTGCACATTTATTTTATTTTATGTATTATTTGTTTTGATTTTTGTTTATTCCCCAAAATAATAAAAAAACAAAAGAGATACCAAAATTCCCCAATCATTTGCACACCTCATCAAGGGAATAGAAGGTTCTATTTCCTTCTTGCATGACACCTCACCATTAGTACCAAAAAAATCACAAAAATAGTACAAAATAAATCAAGTTCAATATCATTTTTACCCTCACTCATTCTCTCTAATCACCAATCACTTAACCTAAGTTTGTTCCTATAAATAGCACCATCAATTTCAGAGCCTAGGGTTAGAGAGGACACTGAGAAACGGCGCAGAACTCATCCAAGAACACACCATTTTTCTTCAACTTTTTAATTTCTCAAACCATCAATTCTCAGCCAAATACCCAATTTCTTTTGCAAAACATCATCACACCACAGTTCCAGAAGAAGAACACCATCGTTCATTAGTGTAGAGAACGAAGGATTTGGGCTGGAGAACAGCTACGGTGGCACGAAAGAAACCCAGTTCGAATCGTACCATACAGAGATCTATTCAGGTAGTTTTTAACATCATTCATCCTCTTTTGATACTCTGATGCTTTTCCCTTAGCTGGTTTGTGCTATTTTGACCTGAATCGTGACTTTGTGTTTTTATTCTCAAACTTTGTTCTCTTCGTTTTTCATTCTCTGTGAGGAATCAGTGAAAACTACTTGCATATTTGGATTCCTCGTGAAAAAACGAAGAAAACCATGCAAACATCGCTTGGTTTCGTGGAGTTTTGAAAACTCCGGTGACCGGAGTTGTCACCGGAGACGGCGAGACTCGCCGGAGAAGACGACCGTACCGTGGTCTTTCTTCTTCGCTGAGTTTAAATCTCAGCCATTTGATCTTAATCTTTATTACTGTTCGTTGATTTCCTGTTTAAAACCGAGCCGTCAGATCTCATTTAAATGGGATCTGACGGCGATGATTACCTTGGCGCACGTTTTGCTTGATGAAGCGCCGCACCAGATCCTTGATCTGGATCGATAAGCCCAGACCGTTTGATCTTGATCAGATGGTCCAGATCACGCGTGCGTACGCTACGCTGCGTTCCAGTGGCTACACCTGACCGTTTTTTTTGTTGACTTTTGTTTTTTGTCTGACTTTTGCGTGGACTTGGGCCTTGGGTGCAGACCCTGCTTTCTGCACCCCCCAGGTTTTACTTCTTTTCATAATTTACCCCCCCCCCAGAATGACTTAAATTTTTTTAGCTTATTTGTAAAAGCACTTAAGTGACTTCCTAGCTTATTTAAGCTCAGTAGGTCACTGTTTATGCTTATATCATATTTCCATGTGTGATTTCCTTTTAACTTATTTTCATAAGTGTTTTTTTTTTATATTAAGCTTTTTGTGCATAAGTGCTTATTTAGGGTTTCAAGAAGCTCTTTAGCTTATTTGACCCTAATTTTTTCACAACATTTATTTTGATACAGTAGCTTTCATATGTGAATATTATTTTGCTTTTCCAACTTATTTTCATAAGTCATTTTAGTTTAAGTTGCTTTTAGTTTTTTTTAATAAGTGCTTAAGTGATCCAAATTACTTCTTTAAGTACTTTTGGGTTACTTTCTTTTGCACATATTTTTGTCTAACTCTAATTAGCTTAGGTCAATCATGTTTGCTTATGTTTGTTTATTTATTGCATACTTACATGTGTTTATTTAATTGCTCGCAATTTAATTTTCGTATCATATTTAATTTATTGCTTCATACATGTTTACTTAGCATTGCATATTTGCATTAATCATTTGTATCATTTCAATCTACGCATTTGCATTTGTGTTTTGCATATTTCATGATCTACTTTATTATTGTTATCTGTTTTACAATTGTGTTTGCTCTGTTTCTCTTCGTCTTTTCTTTTGGACTTTGCTTTTCATAATAAATTAATCAAACTCTTTTTGCAATAATTAATGGATGAAAAAGGGAGAATCTGGCCACTGCTTCTTTCTTCCCTGGGTTGTCTTGGTAGCCGGTCCTCTGACTAGCTTACTCAAGCTGCTCTCATTCTAAATCCAGTATTAAAACTGACCAACCTTCGTCTTTCTTTTTGACTTTACTTTCTCAATAAATTAATCAAACTCTTTCACAATAAATAATGGATGAAAAAGGGAGAATCTGGCCACTGCTTCTTTCTTCCCTGGGTTGTCTTGGTAGCCGGTCCTCTGACTAGCTTGCTCAAGCTACTCTCATTCTAAAAAGAACATTAAAACCGACCAACACTCGTCTTTTCTTTTAAACACTATTTCTGAATAAACTTAACCAAAGGTTTTTGTAACAAATCAATGAATGAAAAAGGGAGAATCTGGCCGCTGCTTCTTTCTTCCCCGGGTTGTCTCAGTAGCCGGTCCTCTGACTAGTTTACTCGAGCTGCTCTCATTCCAAAAACGAGCGATAAAAGTTAACCCTTACACACTTAAACTTCTTTTCAGAAAACCATGGATATACGCTTTATCCATTCCTCTGACACATACACAGCTTAAGCCTCCAAGTGGAGCATACAAGCGTCGTTGTATCAGCGGAATGCGAATTAAGCCACATCCGTTAATCAAATTCTCTTTTTTCAATGGGTACACGTTTTATCTACTCCTCTGACACACACACAGTTTAAGCCTCTGATTAGAGCATACAAGCGTCGTTGTGTCAGCGGAATACGAAATAAGCGTTATCCACTAAAATCAACCAACCACACAAACATTTTTTACCAGAACTACGTGAGTTTTGAGTTTCCCATTGCACCGGGGAATACGTAGGAGCGGGCTCCTACAACCGTCAAACTCAATTAATAAAAACCTTATTTTCTTTTAATTTATTTTGGAAACGAAGTAGAGATTAGATAAGAGAAAAGGCAATTTAATTCAAACCTACGCAAACAAACCCCAAACCACCTAAACGGTTCCCATCGAGTACGATGGATGCGAGGGGTGCTAACACCTTCCCCTCGCATAACCAACTCCCGAACCTAAACCAAGGTTTTCGCGATATTTTCCTTTCCCCCCCACGGGATAAATAAACGTCGATGGCGACTTCATTGTATCAAAAATGGAAGTGATTTTCCAGCCCGCTACAAATGGATCATATGAAGACAAGACTAAGACTGTCTCATACTAGAATAGGTTCATCACACAGTCAAGATTAAAGAAGTCTTGAAAATTGAAGAAACACAAGTTTTTGAAGATCAAAGACCTTGAAGACCTGAAGATTTCAGAACAGACGATTGCATCAACAAAGATCAATTTGAAGATTGAAGACTGAAGAGTGCACATTCAACAAAGTGGTTTGTGGTTGTTTTAGCCATAATTTGCCAAAGGGGGATATTGTAGTTCTTCTGAGATTGGCTGCATCATAAGGCTAAAACAACTTGGTCAGAGTGACTTAACTGAAGCAACAATGCTAAAGTAATTAAGTCTAAACCACTTGTGCATATTGAAGATGTGCAGATGCAACATGTTGAACAAGATGTCCTAGACATCTTGTCAGTGGGTTCAGAGCATGTTAAGGCAACATGTCGAACAAGATGTCCCAAGACATGTGGGTAGGACATCTGAACCCAGTTCAGCTTAAAAGATAATGCTTATCCATTAAGCACGCGTGTTTGTTTAAATTTGAATGAAGCGCCAATCTTTAAGTAACAAGCTGAGATTAGGATTAATGATAAAGTTTGTTATTAATCTTAAGTGTTAGATACGATTAGGATTCGTATTTAATTTGTGGATAAAGATTAATTTCTTTATCTTTTGGAGTTTGTTTTTAAACAAGTTTGTTTTAAAACTAACTCTTAATTGTAGTGCATCTGAAAGACTGAAGAATATTTGAAGACTTGCACGCCTATATAAAGGACTCAACATAGAGCTTAAAACTTAACCCACAATAACTGAAGATTGTGAGTCCAAAGCTTTGCGCCTACTGTGCAAAGCATTAGTGGTTCCTTGTATTGTTTTTGATACTTGGTAACTTTGAGTCGTTGAATGTTGTCATTCAACTTAGTCTTTTAAACTGTGAAGTTTAAAGTTGTCGTCACTTGGGATTAGTGATTAGAGGGAGTTGGGTAGGTTCTCATATTCAAGGGGAGTTAGCCCTTGAGTAGAAGATTACTAGGATTAAGAAAAGGCATACATGACAATAGGTGTTTGGTGTGGTTGTAAGACTAAGTATTAATTAAGAGTAGTAGTGTTCACTTCCTGGATTGGTATCCTCCAGAGTAGGGCTATTTGGCGCCGAACTGGGTTAACAAATCACTGGTGTTATTTATTGCTTTTATTTATTTACTTCTGTACTGCAATAAATCGTGATCCTCATAACCAGTTGTCGAACCAGTTGTCTAAGACATCTGGACTATAGACACATTGTCCTAGACATTGTGTACGACATCTGTCCTGCCAGAGAACAGAATTTCAATAGTGAACTCCCTTAGAAGTGCAAGGGGACTAGAGTACTCTCGATTTGTGAGAGGAACCAGTATAAATCTCTGTCTCTCTCTCTCTCTAGCTCTTTCTTTGTGTGTGTGAATTGTGTTATTTTTCTATCCGCTGCAAAATCTGATAAGTTGTCAAACTTAGAAGAAATTTTTAAACTATCAAAAACACAATTCATCCCCCCTTCTTGTGTTTTTCACACCTTCAAACTTCACTAATTAAATCACAAGAAACACAACAATCTCACAAGACATGAGTGATACTATGCCCACTTAGTCTGACCGCACAGATCTGCTCTGATCGACACATAACTCACACAGTCCGAAAACAACGGGGCTCTGATACCAAATTGTAACACCGATACCCGATTTATAAATAAAATCTAAGTTTAAAAATGGATTTCTCAAAAATATGCAACGGATAAAAATAAACTTCATTGATTCAAAAGATCAAAAGGAATTATTACAACAAAGGTTCCAGGTGTCACATTTTAACTTCCAAAACGTTGCTAATAAAATGAATTAGTAACAATCTCTTACAAAAAATGTTTTCCTACAAGATACACCTCTAGAAAATATTTAAGACAATAAAATTAAAACTCATATGAAACCTTCCCAAATGTCCTAATCAGAGCGGAGCTTCACCAAGCAACTCGAATCAACAAAACAACACCTGGAAATCTGAACCCCCAACGGTACAGCACATACACAAAACAAAGGTTAGATATTGTAACCACAAAAGTGACTGAATATAACGCATATCAGACACTTAAACAAATAATCACAACATCAGAAATACAACACAGATGTACCAAACATGTATTAAACTTATAACAGACATGTTCAACATACTCAATTAATAGACAATTAACTTATTGCAATTAATCAATTATAGATCCATAATTCACATAACGTCATCTCAATCATTATTTGGAAACATAACCAAAATAGTAATCCACATTATAAAAGTATTAATCAAATCATCATTCAATTAATCACTCCTCAATTATTCAACAAGTAACATAAAACATATTATGTCACATAACACATATCAAGTAAGAAGCACATTCATCTTCAAATGCATCTAATGTCACATTAATTCAATGTTATCTAGACTCAACTAAATGCATGTAGCGCCCATTATCAAATTGGATAAACTTATATCCATTAATCCACCCCTCAGGTTGGATTACATCACCCCACATATTAAAATTGGATAAACATATATCCCTTCACAAATATAGCAACTTAGCTACACTACTCAAATCATCATTTCATCATTAATTAATAACTTAAACCATATTTAAGCATTATTAATTAATCATCCCAACATCATAATAAACAATCAACACAATTCATCATTAAGTACATCATCAAATTAATCACATAGATTCATCATCATCAATAATCAATAATCATCATTAAAATATATCAACTTAGCTAACATAATCACATCATAAATCATCATAAAAATACACATTCCCAATTCCACTTATTCAAACCAAAACCCAAAAAGAGATGTGAGAGTTTGGGCTAGAGAAATGAAATTTCTCTCCTCTCATTACTCATCTCAAAGCTACAATATTTAACCTCTTACCTTAAATAAAGTTGGTATCTTTAGTCCTTCACTCCCCTTGAACTCCAAGTTCCTCTTTGCTCTTGCATTTCTCTTCTTTTTTCTCCATTTTTCCCAATTCCGAACTGCTACATTCAGAGCATGATTTCTCCCACCTCGGACCTTATTTCGACGATGCCAACGGCCAAAAGTTGCGTTTGGGTGTTGTGAACCTTCCCCTAAAATTATTCAACGATCCGACCAGTAACGAATCCGCAATCGATGTTTTAGTGGGACTGTTGCAAGAAAAACGGGAATGTTTCTTCACTTCCATTCTTCCACTCCTTTAAGACTCTCTCTCACTTTCTCTTTCTTCCTCCACTAAAATTTATCGTAAATGATATTCTCTCTCTAATTTTACCCTTTTATTGTTAGGTTACCACTCATCAATTACAAAAATATCCTTCATTTAACTCCCTCCTAGCCCAATAACCAAAAGCCCAAGAATTCTATTCCAACCAATTAACTTTTATGACTAAATAACATGTATAATCATACTTAGTAACTTAATTAAATAATAATAATACACTTAAGCACAAGTTAATAAACACACGTAATTAAATATAATAATCACACATAAATAAACAATTAATAAAATTGGGTCGTTACAACTCTCCCCCACTTAAAAGAATTTTCGCCCTCGAAAATTGTTCGACTAAAACAACCCCTAGACGAAATCATTTCATCCGATTCTTCAACAAAACACTCAAACTCTATACACTACTAAAGTTTGACAAAACTAGTCTATTCCATCAACACAATTCCTTCTATTATTAACAAGAGATTAAGGTTGATCAGTCCCTCAATTTGTCAATAGATAGCCGACAATTATGATGGTGGCATAAACCATCTTTACTAAACTACACTAGTGTTTTCCTAAACATGAAACATCCGTTGATCACCATTCTACCGCTTGTATCAACTCAATCCAACGCACTTCGAAAGTAAATATTTCCATAGAGAATTTTACCACTTCACAACTTTCCATAAACCTTTACCTTTCTCTTCATCTTCATAGATCTTTTAAATCCTTAAGCAATCACATCCAAATCTTATCCAAACTATAGTATCAAATCCATCATTCCAATATCCGGTTGTTTGACAAAGTTCTCCAATTCTTAATAACAAACATCGAAGCTTCATCATCGATAACTCAACTATTTCTTTTACACCGTTCTCAATTTCCTTGCGTCGAATTCCAACACAATCACTTCATTCTTAATTCATCACTTAGCTAAACCTCACGTCTTTTCTCACAAAAATGTTTCCAATATCACTTCTTCTTTCGAGATACTCACATCCAAATTATATTCTAAAATTCCATCACTTCTATTTACTCATCCATGATTGCAACATCTCAAATCCTTTACTCATTTATTCATGCACTACATATATGCTAAACCTTCCTTCATCATGCTAAGCATAATATATTCCATATTACTAATCTTCATCAACTTTTCCTTACTCAATCATTTTCGATAAATAATACTTTAACTTGCTCTTATCTCTGAATATTACAAAAGCATCCTCTGCCATTCATTTCAAGTAACGTCTCCAATTCTTCCATTATGTGCATAACCACAATATACGTACTTAATCTTATCTCGACCTCCAAAATTCCATACTTTTCCACTTAATGATTTCACTGGTCTTAACTTCTGACTGTAACTTCCTTCAAGGATTTCCTCTCGAACTTGGTTAAATCCGACATACTAACTCTACCTCGGAATTTCATAATCTTATCCTCATCCATTGAAAGTACACTTCTTTAATGTGATCGATTTACAGTAGTTGGTCCATGATGACTTCGTGTCATTACTATGTTTTCTAACCACATTTCAGGGCATTTTTACTAGTTTTATTGTCTTTTCCGCATTGAATAAAGAGGAAATAGCATCGTTGCAAAGATTGCTTGAAGCACAAGAAAGAAAAGAAAAAGAGAAAAATAACCATCAGCTGGCGCTGGCAGTTCGCGCGTGGCGCAGAGCCCTCAGATGGGCACGCCATGTCGCAGGTTGGCGGAGCCTGGCGCAGAACCATCATGTTGTTACGCTATGGCGCAGGGACACGGCGCCTGGCGCCGGCGCGAGAAAAAAACCTATAAATATAGATTTTCAGTCAGAAAAAGGGTTAACGAAGTTTGACGGCAAAGAATTATTTCTCTGAGGCAATTTCTGAAGTGCATCAAGGAGATTTCAAGTGTGAAAAACAACTTCAATCTTACTTGTAATGAATTCTATTAGTCTATTTTATGTTATTAATTTAATTATGAGTAGCTAAATTCCCATGATTGGATCTTAGGGGATTCTAATTGCTATTACTCTTGAACCATGTAGTTTCATATGATATTTTAATGAATTACGAAGTTAGTTTCTGTTAATTATTTCTTGTGTTTAATGCTTTGCATGATTTGGCCAATTATGTGATGAATCCAATTGTTTGTTTTACTATGAGAATAAGAATAAATTTATCGATCTAGGAATAGTTATTCAATTAACCGTTACTTAAGAGATTTCGAATTGTTAATTGAGAATTCAAAGATTAAAGTGCCAAAACCTCAATTGATCATAAATCACCTAAGAGATTAGGGAGTTATGATCAAGGGAGAGGATTATGTTATCAAGAGATTGAGCATAATTACTTTTTTTAATCGAATCGTGAAACTGAATTTGTAATTTGTTAACATGCATGAACTACCAAGATGATAGTAATTAGATGAACCGAAAAGGTCAAATCCTTCTTCTCTGAAATCAAATCCTATTTTCTTGCCGTTATTTTTCTAGAACCCTAATTCTAAAAAAACCCCCCCTTTTTAATTAATGCAAATTTACTCTCGTATGATTTCAAATACTTCTGTTTGATTCGGAACAATCCTTGCGGATACGATAATTTTTATACTTACTTTGATACTTCATCAAATGATTTCTTAGCAAGTTCATCCCAAGTTCCAATGGTGTTGGGAGGTAAGGTGTCTATCCAATCTCTTGCTCCCCCGGCGATCTCGACCTCCAAAATTCCATACTTTTCCACTTAATGATTTCACCGGTCTTAACTTCTGACTGTAACTTCCTTCAAGAATTTCCTCTCGAACTTGGTTAAATCCGACATACTAACTCTACCTCGGAATTTTATAATCTTATCCTCGTCCATTTGAAAGTCCACTTCTTTAATGTGATCGATTTACAGTAGTTGGTCCACTAAATCTAAATCCACCTTCTGACTTTCTCAAATCTTTTTGAGAATACAGTTTGCCAACTTCATTATACTCAGCTCCACACTTCTAAGCGTCATCTCCTATATCAATCTTTCATTTTC
The DNA here is from genome assembly GCA_030408175.1 of Trifolium repens. NCBI lineage: Eukaryota > Viridiplantae > Streptophyta > Magnoliopsida > Fabales > Fabaceae > Trifolium > Trifolium repens. The sequence goes on along the minus strand of CP125845.1, from coordinate 28,339,136 downwards.
GAACTATTCACTTAACTCCAACTCTTTCGTCATAAATACTGACATCTACAAACCTTCCTTCTATTACTTTAACTTCACTCGGATGACAACTCAATCCAAAATATTAATTCTTTGAAATTCTAACTACTTCCTTATGTCACTTATTCATCTCTATCTATCCTATTCCCATATACTCAAACATCTCAGAGGAATATAACATTCTCACCCACGTGTCTTAAACTTACTTGCGACTTTCTACTAAAGTTCACCGCTTCTCACACCTCACTATAGGCTTCTACAGTTCTAAATTTATTCTTCCCAAAAGAAACTAGTATCGACAACGTTCACACATGTCGCATACCAGGGGTAGACTATGAGACACTAAACAAGAACATCTACATAAAATTGCACAAAATCAAACATAACTATTCCATATAGATATTCAAGTAACATACATCTTCTCTAAATATAAGAGAATTAAGAATCAAATTAAAACAAGAAAGGATAGATATTTTATAACAATAAATCCTAAGAACTCAACAATTTGCATTCACATAAACATAACATATATTTTCTAAGAATTAAGGATTCACATCAAAGGCAAGAAAATACGCGTTTATCATGATAGCAAATTTCAATTAATTCAAAAATTCATATTTATATAAGCATATCATTCAAGAAAATAATTTAGCTTAATATGGTAGTTAACATGGTAAAATAAAATAGTCAAAATATGTGTAATGCATTTACCAAATCTATCTTAGATGAAATAGCATAGTCATATAATATAACTCACAAATAATAAAAAGAATGGGTTAAGTTCTCTTGGCAATAATCCAGTGCATGTTATAAACAAAGATATAGGTCAAACATATCCTAGAATCTAATTAACCTTATTACCAATTCCTACTCTTCTTATTTCTACAAAAATTAACTTCATTTACTCAAAGGAAAATAATTAAACTCCAACAAGATTCACATTACTTGGAAATTAATATACTAGTTCTAAAATTATCATGTGTCATAAAGAACTATACACAAATTACACATATAAACATGCATAAAGATTCATATAAACTCTACTACGATAGTTCAATTAAACTATTATTTCATTAACATATGTAAATCTTATTTGAATCTACGTTGTATAAAATAAATTCTAATATCCTTTGCAAGTTTCGAATAACAAAACCATTATTATATTTGCATTTAACCTACTCACACTAAAATACAAAGAAAACAAAGAGTCTCATATTCGAGCAACTAGAGTAAAATATCATCAATCAACAAGAATGCAATCACATCATGTCCTAACTTACGCATATTTAGTTAATTCAAGTAAAATATCATCAATCAACAAGAATGCAATCACATCAACAAGACTCTTAGCAATTCAAGTATTAGCAAATTAACACTTAAACCATCATCATTTTATCAATCAAACATGAAGCGATAATTATAAATGCTAAAGTCATTGCCAATTAAAGCACAAGTTTTCAAGAATCAAGTAAAACAACATATTAACAAGGAACTAACAACAAAATTCATAAAATTAATCTTACACATAATCAATAAGTCATTTGAAATACATTCTCTTCTTCATAGTGTTGGAGTAAGCCCTAGAGGCCAATACTTTAGTGCTTTATTTATTAATAATAATAGGCATTTCTTTATTATGTCTGTAACGTTCAAAATAATGAAGTCCCTAGAATAGAAAGTCCGTTTAATATTAAGTGTGACTTAATCATGAGATTACATTAAACATAAAGACACTATTCTTAAAGTATCCATAGTCGAGCTTTAAGGTGAAAAGGGATAACCTTAAAGCATAAAGACTATTATGAAGATAGACTGATGATCGCATCTCATGGATCATGGGATAAGGAGTTATCAAGTCTTGACATAGGTATAAGAAATATTAGGAGTAATATTTATACCGAATTGACCCGCTATGAGAGTACTACATGCAAAGTTATGCAAAGTGTCATAAGTTACTCTCATGGTGATAATGGTGTAAACCGCCCTTAGACCTGAAACCACTTTGTACCCTAGATGTGGAGTCAAGTACTTTGTTGTTGATCTAACGTTGTCCGTAACAGGATAACCATAAAGGCAGTTGATGGGTAACAAAGCATGCTGAGGGACAGTAGTGACCTAGATGGAATTTGCCAATCCTGCATAACAGGATAAATGTCATGGGCCCAATATTGAACTGGACAAAGATGACACCAAGTATGCTTTGTGTTCAATATAGACATAAAGGGCAAAGGGGTAATTATACACGCATATATTATCACTAAAGGTTATGTTATGATCACATGTTAATTTCTCATAACTTGGGTAGCAATGATGTGTTGCTAGATACCGCTCATTGTTTATTATATTAAATAAAGGATTTAATATAATTGCCAACGTTATGGAAACCTACAAGGGTCACACACATAAGGACAGTCTAATATTGAGATAATTAAGGAACACCATAAGGTACGGTGTATGTGCAATGTGATAAGGGTATCACGGTAATTTAAACGAGCAAGAACACCATAGGTTATGTTGGGAGGGCGCGCACATGAGTACTACCACTCATGGGGGGCGCGCGCCCTAGTTTTGTTTCTTGTTGGGCTTTGCCCAATAAGAGATATCTTGGTGCACAAGACAAGAGTTGTCTTGATGCACAAGACAAGAAATATCTATAAATAGAGACCTCTTGTCATTGCTCAATACACAACAAAAAGCACAAGAATATTTTAGAATTGAAAATCCTAAAATAATTCTCTCTCTCTCTCTCTCAATATTCTTGCATAGCCTTTAAACATAAAGGGCTAGCACTCTATTGAAGGTGACTGTCCGTGTGGACTAGTTAGAGGCGTCGGTGATCTTCATCAACGCTCGTGATCGTCTTGTTCGTGATTCAAAGGTTCTTCCCTACAAGAGATCGTGATTCAAAGGTTCTTCCCTTCAAGAGGTAAAAACCCTAAAACACATATCATGCCCAATTCGTAAGGATCAAACTAAGGAAAATTTTTGAATTCCGCTGCTTAAAATAACGCTATTTTCCTTCAGTGGTATCAGAGCCACTTACGAATCCATGATCTGATGTTCGTTTAGTTCATGTATTTTGTTTTAATTTGATTAAAACACCTAATTAAGATTAAAATCGAGTAATTAAAATTTGGCATCTATTTGTGTAAAATTTGATGATTGACATTGAAACGGCTTCGGAATCCGACAATTGTATGGTGAAGCAGCGATATGTTAATCGTCATAAGTTTATACAAATAAGAATGATCAAGACTTATATATGATATAAGTGATCGTGATGCAAGGCAGTGTATTTCATGCATCGTTCATAATTTCGTTCATTAAAACATATTATGAAAGTTATTTGATATTGAAGCGATTCATGTTCATTTTCTTTGGAATCCGACATTAGTATGGTGAAGCAATGACATGTTAATCAATCATATTGAATTTCGGTCATGAAAGGTTTTGACGGCACGAAATTGCTGCATTAGGATTCGCGGAAAAACAAGGGTTGTTTACGTGCCTACGCTTGGCGCAGGGCATGCTGCGCTAGGCGCGAATGGCAGAATGAAAATTGGTTTTCAGCTGCAGACCTGCGCTAGGCGCAGGGCAGGCTGCGCTGGGCGCAGATGACAGCAGCCAATTTTTGATCGTTCGCCAAAATTTTAATTTTATTAATCTACAGGACTTAATCTGATAATAATAAAATATGTGTTTATTATTATGTTTTTGTGATGATTGGTTATGGCCTTAGTTTACTCTTTTGTTTTAATTTGGGATTTTAAATACGGCCTGCGTGTCGTGCCTCTCTCTGAATTTCTTGATGTAACTTCTTTTCTCATCTTACTCCCTCGTATGTAAAACGAGTATTCTTTGATGTAACATTATAATAGAATTACAAGAGGAACAAAGGAGGACAGCCATGAAGATGATGATTGGAGAAGTAGATCATCGTTAGGCTAGTTTAGGGTTCTCTCATTGGCTTGAGAGGACACTTGCATTAGGAGGCCATAACCATATCATTTTATATTATTGTATGTATGTATGTATGTTGATGCATGTGAGAGCGTTTAATATGTTAAACAAGCCGGTGAGATCAAACAATTAAATATCCCTCAAAAGACACATAAGAGATTAATAAAGAAAATGTAGGTTCGCCCACCGCGGAGTGCATTCTCTTTAATAATAAAATATGTGAATATTAAGTTTACGCTTTCCAAGCTTTAGAACTCATCAAGACTAGTATCGAACTATGTAGGTTCGCCCACCGCGAAGTGCATACTCTATATTGGTAAGGTGCGATGGGATAATTGTAATATCCAACTTCTAAACTAAGGGTCAAACTTAACTTAACAAATATAATGAGATTATATGAGTTTAAGAAGCAATGGTTGGGAATAATTCATAAGATGAATTAGAATAAGGAGTTATTCACCCAATTGATATATTCAAGAATTGTATGAGATACAATTGGAAGGAGTTCCTACCTAAATAACTAAGTCTTGTGTAATCCGCCCACCGCGGACTTAAGACAAAGTGAAATATGGATCTTGACCCACTAGAAAATCTTCCAACGGGATTTTCCGAATCAAATGGTGAGGGTCATTTGTTTTGAATAAAATAGTGGAAGCATTTTAATAAAAGTCCTTATTAAAAATTATACAAATATCTTACATATTTTTGTAATTAAAACATTATACAATATAAATTATATTGTCCTTATGAAGGACAAGAATCTCAGAAAAGAGTTTCTGAATTGGTACACAAATTGAGAATTGTTCTCAAACGCAAGAAGAACTATAAGCTATTGAACTATACTCTATAAAAGTACCTACTATAAACTTGATTGGAAAAAGATGCTTGTCAGAAGCATCAAGTTGACATCTAGATATAGAATATTTCATACTTTTAAAAGAAATGATGAGATCATTTAAAATGAGTTCTTTTGAAAGAACGACAAAGTATGATAGAATTTCTCAATAGACCAAAGAGTTGGTCATAGGTTCAATCAAATCAATTTTAGTGGATAGATATGGTCAAAATTATTATATCTATCGGAAAATTGTTGAATTGAATGAGAAATAATTTGCACTGTCAAAGAATAGAGATATGATATAAATGAGATTTATACTCCTCTTATTTGAATAGAACAATAAAGGTTGCCAAAGGAGAACGAATGTTTCAAATTGGTTGAAATGGGAGTGCCGTAGATAGTTCATGAAAGAGTCAAAATAAAAGAATGAAGTGAGACTTCAATTTTGTACATCTAGTTATAGAAAGTCAAAGTTTCTATTTCTACATCAAGGGTATATGATACACGATGTTGAATCTCTAAAGAGGTGCTTAAAGAATTAGAACATTGACTATAAGTTTAAGTCAAGCTATGTCTAGAATGAAACAAGTTGTTTCATTGACAATAAAAGCTATGCCATGACTTAAATTTGAAATAGAATACAATAATTGTTATTGAGTTCTATTTGGTAATAGAAGTATTAATTAAATACCTTGTATTGACAAGATATGAAAAATAGCTTTGAATGATAAGACAAGTAGTGGTCCCATCATTTGAGCATAGTCTTCTATACTAGTGCTCCAAATCAAGTAATGGACTAGGGCTTCATGATCTTGATAAGAACATCTATAACAGTTGTAATAAGAGCCAAATAAGATTTGGACCTTATATGTATATATCAACAGCATTGTTATTTAGTACAAACATTTGATGTGTTAATTACTTGTTGAAAGTAAATTGACACATGATCTATTTGAACAATATACATGAGATGTATGTCGAGTACTAAACATATTTATATTGAGTATATTTTACTTCATTTACATTGATGATTAAAATCATTAGATGGAGATATGTGTGTGACACAAATTAGAAAATCTTTGAATTTGTCAAGGAGTTCGATAAATGGAGTAAAAGGATATGACTCGACAAAAGTATTTAAGTCATATGAATAAGTCATAGTAATAAATACTTAATTAAAGGAGTATAATAAACTAATTTTATCACATCATGTTTGACATGATATAAGATAGTTTAATTATGTCATTGACTCTTAGAAATTTATTTGCTTATAATTAATCTTCACCCACAAATAGTTTCCCTTTTTTTAAAGTAATCATAAAAACACCATATATATGATATAAAGGTTAGACCACCAAGTTTGTCTTTATGAAAATTTGGACTAAAAATTTATCAAATAAATTTAATTCCAAAATTGGAAGAATAAATATGTGGAAATATCCTAAAGAATCTAAGGGATACTGGTCTTATATCACTCTTGGGACAAAAGTTGTTTTGTTGCTAGATTTGAAGCATTCCTCTAGTGGGAGTGTATCTCTAAAAGAAACAGTGGGAGTGATATAGAACTTGAATAAGTTCAAGTACCACAAAATATATTTGTTTGAAAAGGGAACATAAACCGGTTCCTCAAAGTTGTTGAAGGACCATCAGTTTAAGTTGCACAAAATCCTAGATAAGTCTAACATATTACATGGGTGAGATGTATGATCTAATCATGACTCAACAAGGTGATATGGTTTTCATGAAAGATGAATCTTTGACTTGGTAAGAGGTCGTAAAAGGCCTAAAATCTGAGAAGTGGCTTAATGCCATGAAATCTTGTACAGAATCCATATACACATACCTTATGGTGATAATGGTATTGTCATCAGGATGAGTAAGACTGATACGATGAAAGTGAGTATTCTTATTGAACACTGATATGGATGGTATTGAGAATACCCTTTAAGATTTGATTGATCATTTAAGGTTTCACGCAAAGTCATAATGCAAGTTATGATGAAATCATAATTGTAATCATAAAGCTTAAAATCTGTTTAAATTCTATTTACTGAATATTGTACTACAAGTTTTAGCAGATGGACAACAAAGATGCATTCCTTAATTGGAGTGACCTCATATATATGTACTAGACATATACGAAGGGTTTTGCTTGATTCAAAGGATGCTAGAAAAGTATACAATTTGTAGCTATCTAATTTTGATTATATCAAAATTCTCAGAAGTTTAATTATTTGTCCCTTATAAATTCGTTTTTCACAAAACTTCAAAAAGGAACAAATAATAAAATCTTGTGCACACAAGGAGGTTAGTGGGAGTAATAATATTAATCTGGTGTTATATGTGGCTGACATATTAATCATCAAAAACCTTTTCCTTTTACATGTGAGACATGGTTAAGGAAATAACTCTTGATGAAATACTTAGGCAAGAATTCCTAAAGAGTTAGGAATATCCTATGTATTTGGGCAAGGATTCCTAAAGAGTTAGGAATAGCCTATGTACATATATTGATGAAGTGTTCAGACACTTGATGTGTAAAATCATCGCATGTGTCAGAAGATTGGTCTTTGTCTAAAGGACAATAGCATATCTCATTGGATGAGAGAGAGACACGTGAAAATAATCCATATGCTTTGGAAGATGGATTAATCATACACATCATAATATGTACTTAATCAGATACACCATATGCTTGTAGCATATTCAATAAGTACCAAAATTGAGACTAGTGTTGGACACTAACTGATCTTCAAGAATATCCCTAAGGACCTTAAAAGGAACTAAGGACCATTTCTTGAAATATGTAGGTGTGGGAAATATCATTATAAGGAAGTTATATTGATGGTAGTTTCCATACTGATATATTGTATATCATGCCTGAATATAGACATTGTAAGCTATATAGCTTAGTAATATGTTTATTTCAGTTACAGAGGTGGAGTATTTTGGATCGTTTAGCTCATGATTGAGCTAAAGCTATATTTCCGGTGTTGCAGATTACATTAAACACATTAGTGATGGTAATGGTTTGATCTTGCAAACAATAACGGAGAATAGATCTCACCGACGATTCATATATATACTTAGACACTTCTATATTTCGATAAAGATCGAAATATAAAGTTGGATAGATACGTCAGGTACCAACATAGGAAACAGTTCCTAATCCACTAACAAAGGCTCTTGCGCAGTTGAAGCGTGATGGGCATACTAGGTCTATGGGTATTAAGGTAATGCTTGATTGGCTCTAGTGCTAGTGGGAGATTGTTGGAGTAAGCCCTAGAGGCCAATACTTTAGTGCTTTATTTATTAATAATAATAGGCATTTCTTTATTATGTTTGTAACGTTCAAAATAATGAAGTCCCTAGAATAGAAAGTCCGTTTAATATTAAGTGTGACTTAATCATGAGATTACATTAAACATAAACACGCTATTCTTAAAGTATCCATAGTCGAGCTTTAAGGTGAAAAGGGATAACCTTAAAGCATAAAGACTATTATGAAGATAGACTGATGATCGCATCTCATGGATCATGGGATAAGGAGTTATCAAGTCTTGACATAGGTATAAGAAATATTAGGAGTAATATTTATACTGGATTGACCCGCTATGAGAGTCCCTAGAATAGAAAGTCCGTTTAATATTAAGTGTGACTTAATCATGAGATTACATTAAACATAAACACGCTATTCTTAAAGTATCCATAGTCGAGCTTTAAGGTGAAAAGGGATAACCTTAAAGCATAAAGACTATTATGAAGATAGACTGATGATCGCATCTCATGGATCATGGGATAAGGAGTTATCAAGTCTTGACATAGGTATAAGAAATATTAGGAGTAATATTTATACTGGATTGACCCGCTATGAGAGTACTACATGCAAAGTTATGCAAAGTGTTATAAGTTACTCTCATGATGATAATGGTGTAAACCGCCCTTAGACCTGAAACCACTTTGTACCCTAGATGTGGAGTCAAGTACTTTGTTGCTGATCTAACGTTGTCTGTAACAGGATAACCATAAAGGCAGTTGATGGGTACTTCACAAAGCATGCTGAGGGACAGTAGTGACCTAGATGGAATTTGCCAATCCTGCATAACAGGATAAATGTCATGGGCCCAATATTGAACTGGACAAAGATGACACCAAGTATGTTTTGTGTTCAATATAGACATAAAGGGCAAATGGGTAATTATACACGCATATATTATCACTAAAGGTTATGTTATGATCACATGTTAATTTCTCATAACTTGGGTAGCAATGATGTGTTGCTAGATACCGCTCATTGTTTATTATATTAAATAAAGGATTTAATATAATTGCCAACGTTATGGAAACCTACAAGGGTCACACACATAAGGACAGTCTAATATTGAGATAATTAAGGAACACCGTAAGGTACGGTGTATGTGCAATGTGATAAGGGTATCACGGTAATTTAAATGAGCAAGAACACCATAGGTTATGGTGGGAGGGCGCGCACATAAGTACTACCACTCATGGGGGGCGCGCGCCCTAGTTTTGTTTCTTGTTGGGCTTTGCCCAATAAGAGATATCTTGGTGCACAAGACAAGAGTTGTCTTGATGCACAAGACAAGAAATATCTATAAATAGAGACCTCTTGTCATTGCTCAATACACAACAAAAAGCACAAGAATATTTTAGAATTGAAAATCCTAAAATAATTCTCTCGCTCTCAATATTCTTGCATAGCCTTCAAACATAAAGGGCTAGCACTCTATTGAAGGTGACTGTCCGTGTGGACTAGTTAGAGGCATCGGTGATCTTCATCAACGCTCGTGATCGTCTTGTTCGTGATTCAAAGGTTCTTCCCTACAAGAGATCGTGATTCAAAGGTTCTTCCCTTCAAGAGGTAAAAACCCTAAAACACATATCATGCCCAATTCGTAAGGATCAAACTAAGGAAAATTTTTGAATTCCGCTGCTTAAAATAACGCTATTTTCCTTCACATAGGTCACAATGATTTCATAAATATTCACCAATAATCGTCATGTTAAAGGATCTATGTAATCTCACTATTTCTATCACATTCTTAGATTCTCAATTAATTCCATGAATACATGCATATCATCATTTTCATATTTTAATCATTACTACGCAATCAATTATCATGAATAAATTATCACAATATTCCTTTACGACATATGCATAAACAATCACACTTATTTCATATAAAAAGATTTTCATCAACAAAGAAATTTATACTCATATACGAACATAATCATTTTGAATAGAGCAATAACGAGAATAGATCATCATTTAAGTCATTATCTTGAAATCAAAGCAACAATCATATTCTCAAGTTTTGAAGAATAAGCACAATTAGTGACAATAATAATATTTACTCATTTCATGGAATGAAAACATTAACAACAACTAATCTCATCATTTCATCATTACTCTACATTTCAAAATAACATCACATTCTGATCAAGTATAAACCAACACATCATTTTAATCAATTTAGCAAAAATTCACATTTGATAAGAACAACGAGAAAATACAACAAGATTCACACACATTTGCAAAATGGTGAAATAATGACTAATGTGCCTGTGTAACTTCACTAATTAAATCACAAGAAACACAACAATCTCACAAGACACGAGTGATACTATGCCCACTTAGTCTAACCGCACAGACCTGCTCTGATCGACACATAACTCACACAGTCCGAAGACAACGGGGCTCTGATACCAATTGTAACACCGATACCCGATTTATAAATAAAATCTAAGTTTAAAAATGGATTTCTCAAAAATACGCAACGGATAAAAATAAACTTCATTGATTCAAAAGATCAAAAGGAATTATTACAACAAAGGTTCCAGGTGTCACATTTTAACTTCCAAAACGTTGCTAATAAAATGAATTAGTAACAATCTCTTACAAAAAATGTTTTCCTACAAGATACACCTCTAGAAAATATTTAAGACAATAAAATTAAAACCCATATGAACCCTTCCCAAATGTCCAAATCAGAGCGGAGCTTCACCAAGCGACTCGAATCAACAAAACAACACCTGGAAACCTGAACCCCCAACGGTTCAGCACATACACAAAACAAATGTTAGATATTGTAACCGCAAAAGTGACTGAATATAAGGCATATCAGACACTTAAACAAATAATCACAACATCAGAAATACAACACAGATGTACCCAACATGTATTAAACTTATAACAGACATGTTCAACATACTCAATTAATAGACAATTAACTTATTGCAATTAATCAATTATAGATCCATAATTCACATAACGTCATCTCAATCATTATTTGGAAACATAACCAAATTTGTAATCCACATTATAAAAGTATTAATCAAATCATCATTCAATTAATCACTCCTCAATTATTCAACAAGTAACACAAAACATATTATGTCACATAACATATATCAAGTAAGAAGCACATTCATCTCCTAATCTAATGTCACATTAATGCAATGTTATTTAGACTCAACTAAATGCATGTGGTGCCCATCATCGAATTGGATAAACTTATATCCATTAATCCACCACTCAGGTTGGATTACATCACCCCGCATAGACAAAACAAATGATGCATGAAATGCATATCAACAACAAATATAATCTATTTATCTTAAGCATAGATCAATTCAACAACTACCAATAATCCACCACTCAGTTTAGATTACATCACCCCGCATATTAAAATTGGATAAACATATATCCCTTCACAAATCATCATTTCATCATTAATTAATAACTTAAAACATATTTAAGCATTATTAATTAATCATCCCAACATCATAATAAACAATCAACACAATTAATCATTATGTACATCATCAAATTAATCACATAGATTCATCATCATCAATCATCAATAATCATCATTAAAATATATCAAGCTAACATAATCACATCATAAATCATCATAAAAATACACATTCCCAATTCCACTTATTCAAACCAAAACCGAAAAAGAGATGTGAGAGTTAGGGCTAGAGAAATGAAATTTCTCTCCTCTCAATACTCATCTCAAAGCTACAATATTTAACCTCTTACCTTAAATAAAGTTGGTATCTTTAGTCCTTCACTCCCCTTGAATCCTCAAACTCCAAGTTCCTCTTTGCTCTTGCATTTCTCTTCTTTTTTCTCCATTTTTCTCAATTCTGAACTGCTACATTCAGAGGGGTGCCTTTTTGATATGAGATTAGGAGATGAATCTTAATTAGGTGATGTTTATTTAGGGGTTTTTTTCTTCTTCGGATGTTCCGCATACATACGGCACCTATATTATGTAGTATTTTTGCCGGTCTCTGTTCGTCTTGTGCAGAGATCTGGTTAATAATATATTTTGCAAAAAAAAAAAAAGTATACAATGACAATTTTGATATTATGGATAAGTTTTAATTAAATTTGAATGTATATAATTTTGGATTTAATGAATATGTACCGTCGTTGCAAAACAGTTTTATACAGACATCCAATAAAAATTTACCAATTTACCACATCACCTCACTCACGTATGATTATTTTGAAATTATTTATATGACATGGATGAATGATGATTTCTTATTGGATGTCAGTGTAAAACAATTTTACACTGTTGTATGTGCATTAAACTCTATAATTTTTTGGAGTTTGATTAGAAAAAACCCAAAAATTAAAGAGGGGTTATATTCTTCTAAGACCAAAAAAAAAGAGGGGTTATAAATGGAGTGCGCGGCGAATGGGAGCGGAACACGGTGCATCAACGCCGCAACGACCCTCTGTGCACGCTGCGAAGCCGTTGCTTATTGCTCTCTCTCTCATCGGGTTTTCTTCAAATTCAAACTTTTATTTCTGCTATTGCGCAAATTAATTTCAACTAGTTTCCATTAACATAGCTTCCTGGCTTCTTCTTCTTCTTTTTGTTCGTTAGATTGCGCATTGGAGTCATCACAAACATGAGTGTGATAGGTTACAACAACAAATGGAAAGTGTCGATGTTCTCAACGATTTTCCTTTCACTTTCTCTCGCGAATCCACATTTCAGGTTATCAATAATTCTTAAGGCTCTGTTTTTGTTAATATTTATTCTAATATTTTGTGGGCTAAGTAAATTGTAAGTTTTGGTTTTATGAAAACTCGGGTTGACGTTGTAATTTTGATCCATTGGATGATGTTTAGCATGGTAAATGTGACCTTTGAACACTAATTCTAATTTGTGTAGAACAAAGTGTAGGCCCAACTTCTAGGGTATGCTGCGTAATAGGGTTGTGACCTTATAAATAGATTTGCTAGGTCTCTTTGCTATCACTCTAAATTAGGTTCGCTTGTGGTTTGCCCCATTGAGAACCTTATGGTGCGTTTGGTTTAAAAGAAACAAAGAGGGAATAAAAAAACACGAAAATCAATGACTCGACTAATTTTAGTTCAAATTCATTCATTGGTTTTCATGTTTTTCTTTCTTCCCTCTTTCTTTCCGTCAAACCAAACATAAATATTGGAGCACCTGATCAGGCAAAGGAAGATTTCAGTCTAATACTTCAGTTATTCTTAAGAACTGATTATCTTGGCTTCAATTAGTAAGTGTGTTCTAATATAGTGTATGATCGATATTACATGATATTAACAAACTTTTTTGTTGAAGCCATGATAATCGGTTCTTCAGAATAATCGAAGTATTAGACTGGGTCTTTCTTTGCATGATCTTGTGTTCCAATATTTAGGGATCTGAATGGGGCAAACCACAAACGAGCGTATTTCAGAGTTATGGCAAAGGGGACCTAGCCAATCTATTTACAAGACCACAACCCTAGTACCACCCATCATGAATCCTAAAGGTTGGGCCTACACTCTGTTCTACACAAATCAGAAATAGTGTTCGAAGTCCATTAATATTGATCACGTTTATCGGGACTAAGCTAAGCATCATTGAATGGATCACATTTACAACATCAACCTGTTTTTTATAAGACCAAAACTTACAATTGATTATAGCCCACAAAATATTAGAATAAATTCTAACGTGTTTGGCCAAATAGTGTCAAACTGGCTTATAGCTACGGATAAGTTCAATGATTAATTCACGAGCTTTTAGCAATTTGTAAAACTCTCATTTTTCGATCCTTTTATTATCCTTACTGATTGAAAACATTTAAATATAAATAATAAATATATTTTTAAGTCATTTTATATTTATTAATTAGTTCAAGTTTTGTTAAAAGACTTTAAATTCAATATGATAACTTATCTGTTATCAACTAGTTTATCCACCATCTGCTAGCTTCAATGTTGTTGATAGTGGAAAACCAAAAATTCCCATTATAAACACGCCATTGCAGCCTTCACAAATTGGTTATGGCGGTTGTTAGAAAATCCTCCATGGCATGGCTGTTATTTAACAACATTGGCTAGCTTATATGCTCTTTGGTACTTTTTGTCAAACAAAACCTTAGTGGTTTTTCTTTTTTAGTTTAGTTTAATTGATGTTTCTGTAATCTCAACAGATTTGTGTAAAACAAGAAACTAGGTGTTCATTTTTGAGCAAGAGAGGCCTTCATCAAGTGGGAATGTGGATGCATGAATGCCAATGTGGAAGATCATCTGCTTCATTTAATCTCTTAGGGTTTTCTCTTATTTCATTCATATTCTGTCTAATTTCTATTTTTGAGTGATGAGTTCTAGTTTGTGTTTAAGAGTAATTCACTAATTAAGCCATGATCACCCACACTCAATGATTTTTGTAATAAAGATATAATGTTTATAGTTTGACTATAAATTTAGCGCAAACTTCAGGTTTTGAATTTTACTTTTGCAGGTTAAACAGTGGCTGGGAGCTCCCGAGTGTTTTGTGTCCTTGTCGTGGTAATTTTATGATTCAAGCTTCTTCCTTCTTGTTCAACTTCTGGTTTTTTATTTTTTATTTAATTTTTTATCAAATTAGAGTTAAACTGAACATATTGTAAATTTTCAGGTCCTGACTCTCTGGTATCAGAGCAGTTGTGTAGTTGGAGAGACTACTATACATGGAGGTGCATCCCACTACACTCACCTGTTGCTTTGCCTCTTCAGTGGGTATGACTGTATACTTTTTCTTCCAGTGACATTTATTGTCATCCAGTGTTGTCAAATAGCGGCAATAGCGTGCTATGGCATAGCGGATTTTGATGAATCCAGTTTGAAAATGCTATCCGCTTTTTCACATACCGGATTTTTGCCGGCAATGCTATCTGGTATCTGCTACTTCACATAGCAAATTTTTTGCCCGCAACAGTCAAGACTATCCATCCGCAAAGCATTCTGCTATTGATATCACAGTTTTCATCACAGTTTGCCTATAATTCAATTGTGATGTTGGGTGGTTGGCTCTTTTAGTTTGTATATGCGGTTAGGTTACAAGAACGGAATACACTTCACCAAAATAAGAAGTCTGCTATCACCTCGTGAATTATAAGTTTCCCTTAATTACTATCATTAGAAAGATTAATTTTTTTGCCTTCCTATTGATTCGTAGTAAATCTTGTTCATTTTTTTCGTTGTATTGGCCATATTTAGAATGAGTGTCTGTTTAAAATTACATAATTGTCTTTATTTCAGCCACTTACAATATATCACGCTGCTCAACTTGTTGGAATTACAACCTCGAATCTCGAAGTCAGTGCTAACTTGAACATTCATTACCTTGGTAAATTATCACCTTCAAATTCTCTATATGCATTTTATTTGGTAGCATGACATAATTTTCATTGATTCTCTTCTATTAAGTTGGGAATGGGGTCTGAAGTGCTTAATGAGTCTCTAAAATACTTTAATCATCATCTATCCATCTATACTATATAAAATCTAACTATCCGACATGACGAGCTGCTGCGAGAACTTTTCACGCTCAATGACAATTTGTAGTTTCTTTTTGGCAAAATGGCTGCTTTTAATAATTGTGCCAACAAATGGTATTTTTTTTTTCCACTAAAAACCTGGTTTGCACTTTTCTTGTAATTTTGCATGGGGAATTGTTTTAGTTTTACACATGAAATATGAAATTATGAACATATAGAGTTTTATTTCGGTAAACTTTCAAAGAATCGTATCAGAAATTATACTGCCATGTGAGTTTGTTATTTAATTGTAATCTTATATCATTGCTTTCTTTTTTTTATTTCCCAAAATAAAAGGAGAAAACTGAAGTAGTTGATTTACTTGAAGAAAAGTACTCTAATTGTAATTTTATATCATTTCAGTTGACCACTAGCTTTACATTGAAAATTGCACTTGCGTTAAGTTAACTTCGGATGGTTGTACTGGCAATAAAAATCCATGTTCACTTGGATTATGGAATATTAGAGCGTTCTTATTTGTTCACACCATTTAGTATGTAGGACCCGGGTTAATACATTTTAATTTTGTTGATGGCTATGTTAAATGCTCTCAGAGGAGCTATTATGGATGTTTCCACCAAAAATGTAATAGTGGAATTAGTGATTTATCAATCAACCAACCTGAAAATTCTGGCTCGACAGTCTTCTCTGTCTCTCTCCCCTCTCCCTCTCCCTCCATGTTAAAAATTAAATAAAGTTTTTGCCATTGTCTATATATTATTAAAGCTACTCTAGATTAGTTTATGAAACTTTGTTCATCTGTTATCTTTATCTGTTATTACATTTAATTGATCATAAATTTGTTCTTCTGTAATACCAAATTTACTTTGTACATTGCTATGATTTAGAAGGTTTGCATCTTAATTTTCATAATAAATAAATTTGTTGATTTCTCTGCACATGACTTTGGCTTTGTGAAATTTTATATGGAAGGACCTGAGAAGGAGATGCTACAACTTGCTGTGTTTGGAGAATTACTTGCCCTCTTCCCCGGTGTACATATTCATATAGAATTCTTTGGACCTGCAAT
Source organism: Trifolium repens (assembly GCA_030408175.1). Classification (NCBI taxonomy): domain Eukaryota; kingdom Viridiplantae; phylum Streptophyta; class Magnoliopsida; order Fabales; family Fabaceae; genus Trifolium; species Trifolium repens. Next base: position 28,322,427 of record CP125845.1, on the reverse strand, counting down.
TCCCACTCAAAGGTCCGATGCATTGCTCATTAGTCATTGTTCCGTCATCTGATGCTGATCACTACTTCGTCTAAATATATGTCCTTTCTTCCTCCCAGTAAACAGGGATGGTGAAAAGATCAGCATTTCTAAGTACCCTTGTTGCAATGAAACCAAGTGTGTGTGCAAACTAGCGGGTGAAAATGTGAGTATGACTTCTGCATTGACATTGCAGCTTTGGCGAGGATTCTATCATGACAGATACACAGATATTATTAAGGTATTCCATTGCAACATGTAAAGAGAATTAATATGCAAATGTTTAGTAATACTTGTTCTTAGTATGTTGCTGTAATTTAACATAATTTTGCTTGTTTTGATTTTAATTTTGATTTTTGACTGTGATTCTCTGAAATCGACAAGTTATCCTAACTAAGGTTTCGCTTTCAGGATTCCTTTCCTCACCTAATTATTGCTCCAAATGGTGGCATTGCTGCCTATTCCAGTTGGTTGCCAAGTATTGTGCGTCTCCCATCTTTTGGTTATCCTCGGTTTAGTAGTTGATTTTAGTTTTATGCTGGCTTAAGTTTAAAAACTATGCGCCACGTTTACACCATTTCCTTCTTCATTTCTTTCGTTTTCTTGACAAATTCTCAGGAGTTAATCGAAAAGATTGACGTCCCAGCGGTTTTTACCGACTATTGCGAGGAAGCTTGTCATCTTGCAGCAAGTTGCATAAAGACTGTAACAGGACGCCCTCTTAGATTACCTGTAACCTTCTAATTCGATCTATGGTGTCCTCTATTGAGAAAGATAATTCTTTTGATTACGTACCAAGAATTCTGATGATCCTTTGTACTTCTATGTAGGTTCAATTAAATCCTTTCAGGCAGCCTATTGCCGTGGAAGACAGTGTTTTGTTGCTTCCCTGCTACTCAAATTGCTATCTTTTCGGTATGTAAAGAGTAATGCTCTGGATTTCTTGAGGCACAGGATAACTCATGTTTGTCCAATGTTCTTAGCACCTGTAAAACCAAGAAACAGGTTAGTTAATGGTTGGCTCGTTTTGAAAGAGCCATGTTAAAAGTGAAGCTACTTGTAACGGAAGTAAATAATTTCTTCAATAAAAAACTAATATAGGAAAGAATAACTGCAAGCTGTGTTTACTGAAAGAAGAGAACTTTTTCTCCCTAATATTGGGTCAAGTGTTGCAGCCGCTTCAACGTTTCTAATATTTTCACTCTGCATGGTAATTCTCATGCCTTTGATAATTGGTAGGAGTAGGACAATCGTTTGGTAGGATAATAGTTCTACATTGATGTGAAATACTTAGCTTGATGGTATGGTAAATTAGATTTCAACTTTCAAGTATATCATTCTTTCTTTGTCTCTCTGCATTACTTGACAGAATAATATCTAGCCAAATTTTGGTGTCCCCTGTTAAATTATGTGCTTAAAGTCCTTAGAGAAAGACTAAATTTGTTCATCATTTTTTTTTTGCTTACAAGTTTTTGTTAATCATTCTAATGATCAAAGACTTTAACTTTATCTCTCTTCTATGTTCTTCAAAAGTTTTTTTAGCTACCAATTGGCTACACTTATGGGACAACATTAATTACTATTTTAATTTAACTACTAATTTAGTTTTATGTGCATTACTATATTCTAATACATTTTATTACAAATCAGCTGGGTTGCACATGAGTTGGCTAGACTAGCTATTGCTTATTTGTAAGCTCAACTGTTTTTTTTTTCTCTCTGGCAAACTAGCCCAAGAATTGGGTGTCCAAGCAAGAGTATGAGCAACTATATTCGTTTCTCTCCTAACAAACTTCATTTTAAAGTTTACATGCGATAACATAATTTGGATAATGTCGGCAACAATTAAACTAAATTTCGAGTTACCACTATGTCTGATTCGAATAGCTTCAGTCAACACCTTTGAGTCGCTTTCAAATTGAACCATATCCAAGATTTGCTTCCTTCATGGCCTACAAGAGAGTCCATGTTTTGCCTTCCACTGTTGGCAGGGTGGCCTATTGTCTTTGTGTGAAACCAGCCATAAAATTACCAACATGATCCAAAAAACAGGCTCCCATCATTTTTACTCTGACTTCAACAAAAAAAAAAGAAGCATCGACATTACATTTTACCTGACCAATGTGAAGTTTATGCTATCTATTAGTATTGGGAAGCGCAAATTTTTTTTTCATCATGCTTTAGATGATGAACATCAAACCAATCTTTCCAAGCAAAGTGTGCAATTCGCCTGACTTGGTTCGGTAAGCTAGGACTGTCATTCCAAACTACATCATTTTGGTGATGCCAAATGCTCAAAAAAGCGTTATCCCATAGTGGCCCGATCTTCATTTCGGCCCATTGTAACACTATATGCGGCAAGACCCTACTGATACATCACAATCCACACGACATTGATATAATCGGATTCGCGTCGGGAGAAAACCCCAACATAAATGCCAAAGTCAATGTCGAGCTCTGTGGGGTGCTTGAGCATTCCAAATATTATTCCAATTACCCTCCAAATGAAATTTAAGGTCACACAAAATATGACACATAACTAAATTATACTCGGATTTAACAAAGTAGCAGCCATTTCTTTCTTCATTCTAGGCGAGTCTATCTTCATGAACTTTACGCGATGAGAGGTGTGTTAATAATTATGTTTGCCGTTGGACCTGAAAATAAGGTCTGGATTTTAGCAATATTTCAAGCCTTATAATCATCTAATAACAAGTCGTGAACAAACAAATTGTACAAGCAACCCAACCTTCATGATATTGATTTTATCACCACCACCTATACTCCACCTACATCCAAACAACAAAATTTGACGACCTTTCCAAATACTATCCAAATACTACGCCAAGCATAGCATGGGTTATAACCTAAAGAGGCTTCAAAAAAAGAAGACCATGGGAAATACTTTGGCAACCAATGAGTCTGGATTTTGAACAATGTTCCATGCTTGTGCCACCATAGCCATGTTAAAGACTTCGAAATTACGGAAGCCTTATCCTCCCTTAGCCTAGGGGCATAGTTTCTCCCAAGCTATCAAGTGCATGCCTCCTCCGTTATTATTACCTCCGCCCCACCAAAATGCATTTAACATATTTTTCAATATCTTCAATAAAAGATGAGGGGAGTATTAACATACTCATGACATATGAAGGATGAGCCCGAAGTATCGATTTGATCATTACCTCTTTACTGGCCTTTGACAACGCTCGCCCTCGCCAAGAATTTATCCACTTATATATACGGTCTTTGATATAAGAAAAAGTGGTTTCCTTGCTACTACCTAGAACTGTTAAAGGGCCCAGCCCGCCTCGGCCAGGGGGGCCGGGACATATAAAGAGGCTTAAGTGGGTCGGCCCGTTAAACTTCATTGATTGAAAACCTAGGCCCGACCCGATAAGTAAAGAGCTACATGGCCCAATGGGCCAGCCCGACTAATTTTCATATTTTTTTCATGTAAAAAAACATATTCAATGCACAATAAAACTACATATGTATCACACACAAATCAGTATCTAGAAAAAAGTGGGTGTTATGATTTCATGAGATAATAAATACTACAAAATATTCACGCAAAAGTCGAGATATATGTGGATGATGGTTCACAAAGTGCATCTTCAAAGCTAATATATTTCAAGCTTACATCACAAACTAAACTTTTAACCTAACAATTCAAAATACAGAAAGTAAATTACTCTCTCTGTTCCTTTTTATTTGTGGTTTTAGAAGAAAAAAAAATTTGTTTCAAATTATTTGCCGTTTTGATAATTTAAGGTTATATTTTGTCTATTATACCTTTCTTCCTAATTTTTTTATTGAATCAATTTTATATAATCTTTTTATTGTATCTATTTTTTTTTACTAAACTTCTTCATACTCCCTCCGTTTCTTTTTAAATGTCCAAAAATATCGAATTTAACGTTCCTATTTAAATGTCCATTTAGTGTTTTAAGGGTACGATTTGTCAATTATACCCTTTGTCAAGTACTCATATCTTTTTCAATAAAACTAATTAATGCTATATATTTGGAAAACTAAATCATTTTTTTTGGTACATAACATATTAAATTTTGTTTTTTTTTTGTGCATAATATATTAAATTTATTGGAAAGAGAAAGTGTGTGGAAAAAAATAGGATTTTATTGGTAAATTAAAATTAGGGTATAATAGGAAGATAAGGTGCAAAAATACACTTTCTTAATTTGATGTTACTATTCAAAACGGACACTTAAAAAGAAACGGAGAGAGTATAATCTTTTTATTGTTTTAATTTTGTTCTTTTTTTTTTTGTTTCTTGATGTGAGGGCTTGGTCAGATTATTCAAAACTTCCTGATTACAGAATAATCTTTTTTTTTTGTTTCTTGATGAGAGAGCTTGGCCTTATTGTTCAAAATTTCAGATTACGGAATAATCCCTGCTGGTGTTGAAGTCTGCCTACCCAACCACTCAATGGATGAAGTATATCTTGTCAAAAACTGATTTGTTATGATCTGCCTTTAATTTTTTTGGTGGTTTTAGTTTTTTGGAAAGAGAAAGTGTGTAAAAAAAAAAGGAATTTATTGGTGGATTAAAATTAGGGTATAATATATTCCAAAAAGGTCGTCCGATACCCGAGACGCCAACTCGCCTTTTGACACGCGTCAGGATTTCGTTCTTTTGCCCGGTGCATTATTCAAACGTTTCAACGTTTCAACTTCCCTCTTTTATTTCTGTTGGTCCGGCTTTCTATATATATGTTGCTTCTCCATTTCTTCTTCTTTACTTTGATAATCTACTCCTACAAATTCTTTCTTTCATTCTTTGCTATTTGGCACTTCCTGAGAACAAAACCTTCACCCCACGTTTTTCGTGACTCTTTACTACTCTTTTAGCGAGAATTTTGCCAGCCACGTCCTCCACGATTTCAAGTGATAACCGCTCCTTTCACAATCAGGTATAAACTGTTCTTCTATTCGTCTTTTCTTTACTTCCAATTTTTCAACCAATCGTTTTCTAGGGTTTTCGAAAATGGTCATTCTGAGGGATCTTAGCGATGTTAACGAAGGGGATTTTCCCCAAACTCCCCTCATCGGTACTCCTCTAGAGCGTCAAATCCGCGCTCACTACACTAGGGCTGACGGTTCCTTGAATTATAGCGGATTTTTCTCTGAACTTTTAGGGGTTTCTGTTGACTCTAGTGAGGTTGATAGTGATAGCGGTGATAATAATAGTAATGGTAGTAGTGGCGCTAGTAGTGATTGTGTAATCATTTCCCCTTCGTCTTTCACAGGAAAACGAAGAGAAGCTTCACTTGCCATAGTTGCTATAGGACCTGAAGCGGCGACGATGGAGGTTTCTTCCACATTCCAAAGTAATGCAAGTATAATAAAATATAGGGCGGCATATGATGTGTCGGGAACCTTTGAGGAGGGAGATGTAGTGCTCGAACCGGTGAGAGCAGGCGAGTATGTGACCTCTGTGCATACCACAAAACCTTCTTTTTTCTATATGTACACCAGTCGTATAACAATTTCAATCTCTAATTCCCCTTCACTGAGTTTGAGGGCTCTATGCTTAGAGTTCTCAACATTTCTCCCACTCAACTCCACCCTAATAGCCGGGCTTTTATCAAGGCCTTTCAATTAGTCTGTTTGGGACTTGAAATATGCGACCCTTCAATCGCCGTTTTCTTTTCTTTCTACCAAATCAAAAGGTTGTCTCCCAAGTCTGCAGTTTCTTTGAGTAGTCAACCCAATCGGGGTTTGTTTGACCTGTATAGTTCACACTTTAAGAACTACAAAGACTCTTTTGTACGCGTTCGTGGCGGGGAGGGGTGCCAGGATGTGATGTATTTTGAGGATGGTGAACCTCTCTTCCCATTTTATTGGACTAGCAACCCTAGGGTAATTAAGGGCGCTGTGTATGAGAGGTTAAGTGACTTTGAGAGGGAGACTGTGGCTTATCTGGAAACTCTTAACCATATGAGTATTAAGGACTTCCTTGATGCGGAGGGTACTCCCGCCGTTCTGGAACTTACCTTAGTAAGTTGTTTTGAATTTTTCCATTTTCCTTCTTCCCTGTCTGTTGTTTATTTGTAGTCCCTTTGAAGTAACACGGTTTGTCACAAAAAAGGGGGGTTTGAATTGTGACCTTTTAAAATTTTTGCTGCAATACTTAACAAAGGATAAGTAACAAAATGAAATCACACAATATGTTGGAGAACAATCTCCTAAGTTATAAAAACAGAATTAAAAGTGATATGTGTGATTAGTGTTTGCTTAAAGTAAAGAGAAGAGTAAGAGAGAAACAAACACAAGGATTTTATCCTGGTTCACCCCTTAATAGTATGGGCTACTCCAGTCCCCACTTGCGTAAGATTGTCCACTATAATCTAGACCAAGATTACAATAATTTCTTCCCTTAACCTTAACCAAGGCTAAGTAACCAAATCAGTTATCCCCAACTGATTTTCACTCAATCAATTCTTTACTAATTGACTTGAGTTAGATCTCTCAAAAGATATGAAATGATTTTGGATCTTACAGGCTTATACCAACCTAAACTAGTTGTATATGCTTAAAATAAATTGCACTCAAGATACTCAATGGATTCTGATCCTAGATGCTAGAAAGCTTTGGAGTATGAGTGAAAAAGAAGAGCTTTTAGATTGCTTAGTGAAATGTGAATCAATGCTTTAGATTGCTTGAAAACTCTTGCTCTTCATTGTTGCCAACCATGCTATTTATAGATGAAGGAGTTCCTCTGATGTTTGAACTTCAAATATGACTGTTGTGAGTGTGAAATAGTTGTTGTCAAATGGGCAAAACAGTCCATTCAAAATTTGTCCTTTTAAGTGAGCCTGGAGACCATTCTTCTTATGGTCTCTGATATATGGAGCTGTAGGAATATCAGAGATATTCTTTTTGACAACTGTAATGAGCTGTTTCTGATGATATACCTGTTGCAAAATAATAGCCCATGTGTGGAAATAACTTTTGGATAAGAATGTAGCTTGTAGCCAAAATCTGGGAGACCATTCTCCTGTCTGCTGGAGACCATACTTCTTGTGCAAGAAAAGAAGCAAACAGATTCGTCTAGTTGTTGCAAGCTGTATGACAGTTGTAAAACACTCTTTGAAGCCTAGCATAGCAACTATTCAAGAGTACTTGCAAAGGACAAGTGAATAGTAAGTCTTGGACACTTGTATGGATAAGCGTTGCTTCTCTTTCCTTAGCTTGTACTTGCAAACAGATTTTAAGTCCTTTGCTGCATGCTTTGTCTACTTCTCATTGGTCCAGATTATCTCTTTAATGATGTTCTTTGAGAACATAAGACCTTGTCAATAATTTGTGAGCTTTTACTTCCTTAAAAGCACTTAAATGAGTAAGCTCAAGGATCAAAATTATTCCTTGCCTTAAAAGACTTATTCCAAACTGTTGTGATACTATATTTAAGTCTTGTATAAAGTTCATCCTTGTCTCATATGAAGTTGACTTAAATAAGTGCTTATCCAATGAATACGTGAGTCTGGGAGACCATTCTCTGACAAAAACTTGTTTATTTATTTCTTGTGAGTAAAACATAGTGATTTTAATCCTTTACATCTGTCTTATATTAAATCACTCAAAAGCACTTGTTAGATCACATAATGATCAGAATATAATTAAAACTTAATTAAGGATGTTTTGTTATCTTTAAAACATCAAAATAGGATTTTGTCTCAACACCCTTATGACTGATTCTTATTTTTCTTGTGTTCTGCAAAAGATATGGCCACCATTGACGAAGAACAGAGGTTGAAGTTTTTGATGACGGCTAGGGCGAAGAAGGCTCAACCTGATGCGAAGGTGGATGTCCTCAGCAAGTTGGAGATTGCTGAGGGTGATAAAAAGAAGAAGAGAAAGGCTGACCCGGGGCGTATTAGCGTGCCGATTCCTGGCAAGGGTTCCAGCTCCGCCGCTGCTGTTGATGAGGCCGTTGAGGCTGGGGGCGAGACAAAGGTCAGGTCTCCCCCTTAGAAAAAGAGGTCTCTTAATAAAAAGAGAAAAACGACAAAGATGTGTTGGAGCTGGAGGTAGAGCTCCAAGAGACGGAGGCTCCTGTGGCGGAGACCACTCCTGTTGCTGCTATCCAAACCGGGGGGAGCTCACCCTGGGATCCTCTCTTCAACCCTGAGCTCTTCTTGGAGAGGATGGTGGATACGGCGGGTAACTCAACTCACATCAACAGTACCTCGACGGATGAGTTGTTGAGGATGTCCCTTGGTCACGAGCTGAAGGGATTACTGCTGAATTACGCCTTGGAGACTCGCCAGAAATCAGAGGTGGCCATGGCCAAGGAAAAGGTGGCCCTTGTTGATAAGAATCTGGCCTCCATTGAGCAGGATCTCACTACTACCAAGGAGAAACTGCGTGGCGAGATGGATACCCTGAAGGCTGGTTATGAGGAGGAGGTGAGCAGATTGACCAAAGCTCATAAGGAAGAGTTGGCGAAGGCCAAAGAGGACCATGCCGCCGCGTTGAAGACATCGAAGGTCATCCAAGAGGAGCTTACTGCTAAAGAGGGGCGTCTCGCCACTCTAGCCAAGGATAACGAGGCAGCATTGTCTGAGTTGGCTTCCTTGAGGTAAGAGAAGGAGAAGTGGGAGTCTGAGAAGGAAAGCTTGGAGGATGCCGTGGGGATCCAATACGATGCAGGGTTCAAGTATGCCCTGGAGCAAGTGAAGGTTCTCTTCCTTGAAATTGACCAGGCACGCCTTAGCGAGGCTGATGCTTTACTAAAGATTGACGGGGGGAAGCTCATTCCTTATGCTCCCATAGAAGATTAGCCTCTCCTCTCCTTTTAATTCTTGTATTGAACTCTTTTCGTTTTGTAATATCTTGATGATCGCCCCTGTGAGGGCTTGATATTTTTGTAATGACTCTGTTTCATGCCCTTCTGTGGCTTTTGTAATATTTGTCTGGATATCTCTTTCCTTTTTAAATGATAATATTTATATCTCGCCATGGTGATTGTCGTATCTTATCCTTTTTGTTTGTATATTTCTTCTTTATGATATTGTTGAATGGGCGAGACTGCGTATTTTCGTTGCTCTATGGCATCACCTGAGATAAGGCCTTGGTTAGTTGAAGTGAATTCCCATAATTCAAACTGCTTTCTTGATAACATAACTAGTCACATTGTCCTTCGATAAGATAACTTAATTCTCGTAATTGCCTTCTCTAAGATCGAGACTGACAACACATAAATAACTTTGACTGAAGTAGTTGCAACCGTTTCTTGCACTTATTGTGGGGTGCAGTTATCTATGCTAGGTTCTAGGTAGCGACTACCAATAAATACTTGTTTTCTTTCCCTTCTACTGATATATCTTCATCCAAAACCTTACGATGGATAGAAAGAATACCAAGAAGAGTGTTGTTGCAAGGTCGAAATCCCAGAAGGGAAAAAAGAAGCTGGAGGTATCTGCTTCAAAATCTAGGCGTACCAATGAATCCAAAAGGGTTAAGGCAAATGATAACGCTGCTTCGCGAGATTCTTCAAGTTCTGATAAGACTGATGAAGATTATGCTGAGTTTATGAAGACTTATGACCCTCAGGAGTCTTATCCTTACGATCTTCCTTCTGGAGAAGAAGAAGGGTCCCAGATTACCGTGGAGTCTAAGGCGAAGACACCAAAGTCTTTGAAGGTGAAGGCTTCCAAGTGATATGTTTCCTTCCCCGGTGAAGACGATGGATCCCCAGGATGCTGTGGAATCTGTCATACCCTAATTTTGCCCCACTTCATTTTCACATTATTTTTTTTCCATCTAGCCATTATTTTGCATTTATTTAGAAAAAGTCAACTTTTGCATAAAGACTTATAAAAACATTTTTCTTTGCATAATTTGCATGACATGATTTATTTACCCTTTTTCATTTATTTTAATTTTGTTACTTGCAATCCAAGAAACCTCATTCAATCATCAAATGCACTTCATTTTTCAATTCAAATCCAATTCTATTTCATTTTCACTTCATTTCAAAATTATTGCATCATTTAAAAATTCAAATTTGCATTGTTGCATCATGGTTAATTATTTATTTTTTTGGTCCAAACACACTTTTTTGTTAGCCCAAATCCAAACAACAAAAATCATCCAAAAATGACACCACATCATCACCTCACTAGAAGCTTCTATTCTCCTCCACCTCACCACAAAAAAATGCTAACCAAAGCATAATCAAAAACCTCATAAAAATATCTCAAATCAATTTCTCTAAAATACCCTTTCTTCTTCACCAATCCATGATCCACCTTACCCTAATTCCCATCTATAAATAAAGCCTCACATCAGAGCAAAATAAAAATCATCAATCATAGTTAAGAAACTCTGCCAAAATCACAACTCAACAACACCCATTTTTCTCCATTCTCATCAAAAATCAAAAACTCACAAAACCTCCTCCAAACTTCAATCAAACCTTCAATCAAGCTTCTAAACACTTCCAGAAACTTGACCAAGCACCAGATCGAAGCTTAAACTATCAGAATCACCATAGCCAAGCCTCAAAAATCCGTTAGATCTAAGGTAATGGACTGAGAGATTCAGAACATCATTTCACTTGATTCCTGCATCCCTGAACTCGCAAAGGACCACAGAAACTTAATCCATAACTAACTTGACCTAATTTGAGCTATATTGCGTTTTACCATTTTTGGTTCCGTCTGGTTTTTGCTTCGTTTTTTATTTTGCAGGCTTGATCTCGAGAAACTAAGCACGGATTTGTGATCCTTGCGAAATTCCGAGCAGGATAGACTACCCCCTCGCCTAAATCGACGCCGTTTGACTTCTCCGGCGGCCGGACCACCGTGCCGGACCGGCGAGGCTCGCCGGAGAAGAAGATTCATCGTGTTTTAACTCCAGTTTGAATCTGGACCATCCGATCGCGAGCGCGCAAATAAACGGCCCAGATTAGATCATAATTTTAAAATTGCACGCGTCTGATGGATCTGATGGTGTGGATTCAACTTCCTTACCGTGCACCTCATCTCATAACCGCACTGGATCGCTCTGTTAGTAAACGGTCCGGACCTGGACTTTGTTGATGTTTGCACCTCCTTTTATTTTTTCTTTGCTATTTACACCCCTCTGTTTAATTTAATTTTAATTGATTCCCAGCTTATTTTCAAAAGCACTTAAGTGGTTAATAGCTTATTTATGCTACATTAATCACTTTGTTATGCTTAAATCTTTGTTTCCAATTATTTTAGCATTATATTAGCTTTTTAGCTTATTTTCTAGCTTTTTAGCTTAGTTAATCACTTTTTAGCTTATTTTCATAAGCACTTATTTGGTGCTTAAGCTTTTTAGCTTACTGGACCATTTTTTTATGCTTAGATCATGTTTGATCTCTGATTGTCTCATTTGAGCTTTTATTTTTGCCTTCTAGCATTTATTTTAGCTTTTTAGCTTAATTAATCACTTTTTAGCTTATTTTCATAAGCACTTATTTGGAGCTTGAGCTTTTTAGCTTACTGAACCATTTTGCTTTGCTTACATCTTATTAATTTCCAGATTTGAGTATTCTTTCTTTTAGCTTATTCATTTAATCACTTCTAGCTTGTTATCTTATTTGTTTAATTACTTAATTGAGATTAACTTGCTTCTTTAAGTTTCTTTAATCATTTTGCTTATGCTAATAGCTCATGAACAGTACCTCTAATATTTCTAACTCCTTTTATCTTGCATTGATTTAATTTAGCATGTTTATGTTATTTAATTCATTGTACGTTACTTTAGTTTATGCATTTTATTTAATTGTGCATCATATCTACTCATGCTTTGTTGCATTCATGCATTACTTAATTATGTCATATTAATTCATGCATATTTAATTAATTATTCGCACTCATGCATACTTAATTTAATTGTCATCTTTTTATTTCAATTATTATTGTTGTAATGTGGCGCATTCCTTATCTCTCTTGCTTTTCCTTTTGGACCATTTTCTTAATCAAACTAAAAAGACTTTTGCAATAAACAAAGGATGAAAAAGGGAGAATCTGGCAGTTGCTTCTTTCTTCCCTGAGTTGTCTTGGTAGCCGGTCAGTTGACTAGTTTACTCGAGCTACTCTCATTCTAAAATAAGCGTTAAAATTGACCAACACTCGTCTTTTCTTTCGGACACCATTTCTTAAATAAACTTAATTAAAGATTTTCATAACAATTAAAGAATGAAAAAGGGAGAATCTGGCAGTTGCTTCTTTCTTCCCTGAGTTGTCTTGGTAGTCGGTCAGTTGACTAGTTTACTCGAGCTACTCTCATTCTAAAACAAGCGTTAAAACTAACCCCACACGCTTAAACTTTTTTTTCAGAAAACATGGATATATGCTTTATCCATTCCTCTGACACATACGAGCTTAAGCCTCTCTTTAGAGCATACAAACATCGTTGTATCAGCGGAATGCGAAATAAGCAACATCCGTTATTCAACTCTTTTTGCAACGGATACACGTTTTATCTATTCATCTGGCACATACACAGCTTAAGCTTCTTTTTAGAACATACAAGCGTCGTTGTATCAGTGGAATACGAAATAAATGTTACCCACTAAAATCAACCAACCACACAAACATTTTTGTCAGAACTACGTGAGTTTTGAATTTCCCATTGCACCGGGGAATACGTAGGAGCGGGCTCATACAACCGTCAAACTCAAATAATAAAAAAAAAAAAAATTTGTTTTAATTGGAAACGAAGTAGAAACTAGCCAGCGATAGAGCAATTTAATCTGAACCTGCGCAGACAACCTTAAACCACCTAAATGGTTCCCATCGAGTACGATGGATGCGAGGGGTGCTAATACCTTCCCCTCGCGTAACCAATTCCCGAACCCGTCATGGTTCTTCAACCATGTAAATAAAGGTTTTCGTGATATTTTCCTTTCCCCCTCCGGGATAAATAAACGTCAATGGCGACTTCATTGTATATGGAATTTTCCAGCCCGCTACAGAATCCACGATAGCTTTAGGATTTCGTTGTAGTTTTCTTTGAATTTGTATCTCGATTTCAATCAATAAACTTCTTGGTTTTGAATGAGTTTTTCGTTTCTATCGTTACTGGGCGACTCGTATCATGTTTCTTTGCTTATGACATCTTGGATGATAATTTACCTGCTTTTTTTTAGATAAAATTTTGTTAAGAGTAAAAGTAATATGCAGAGTTACCTCTAACAGCTTTCCATGGTATTTGTTTATGTTTGGAGCTTGTCTCTCCAACGTGAGGTGTTTCCATCTGTTTGAACGCAACTTTTCTTTTTCTGACGTTTCCAACTTCGTAAGATTTAGGGATAACACCACTGTATTTCAACGCAATTTTACTTTTTCTAACGTTTCCGACTCGTAAGATTTAGGGATAACGTCATCGTATTTCAACGTAATTTTACTTTTTTCTGACGTTTCCGACTCGTAAGATTTAGGGATAACGCCGTCGTATTTCAACGCAATTTTACTTTTTCTGACGTTTCCGACTCGTAAGATTTAGGGATAACGCCATCGTATTTCAACGTAATTTTATTTTTTTTCTAGTCAATCAAACAAGCACACAGACGAGGAGACAAAGTATTTCAACTCCAATTTTTATCTTTTTTAGTCAATCAAACAATCACACAGGCGAGGAGACAAAGTATTTCAAATCCAATTTTTTATCTTTTTTAGTCAATCAAACAAGCACACAGGTGAGGAGACAAAGTATTTCAACTCCAATTTTTATCTTTTTTAGTCAATCAAACAAGCACACAGGCGAGGAGACAAAGTATTTCATCTCCAATTTTTCTGTCATGTCGTACGCGTATGTATCAGTTCCTCATAAACCCAAATTTAGAACGGTGGGCCTCAATAAAAACTCCTATTTTCATAGGAGAAAAAAGTGTCCCGCCGCTTTTTATTAATTGGAATGAAAAATTCAGTACATTTAATCATAGAACATGCAGTATGATAATCATGAAAATGATTTTTAAACTAATTAAGCATACGCCTAGGTGTTGCCTATCTTGCGTCTCATGGCAGTTAACTGTAATAGAACCTGAGATTGGCCTCGTTCCATGTTCTATGTAGAACTTCTCCTTCCATTGTCTCCAACCTATATGGACCTCCTTCGAATGCTTCGTTGATTCTGAAGGGGCCTTCCCAATTTGCTGCTAACTTTCCTCCTTTGTCTTTTCCCATGGGTCTTTTGAGAACTAAGTCTCCTTCTTTGAATCTTCTTGCAATAACTCTAGTGTTGTATCTCCTTGCTGCTCTTTGTTTGGAGACGAACTCCCTGAAGTGAGCATTGTCCCTTAATTCCTGTATCAGGTCTAGATTTTCTTGCCAGACTTCTGAATTCTCTTGGGGCGTGGTGGTGTCTCTACGCCAGCTTGGAGGGTTTATGTTAGACTACTTGGCGATCACTTAGAGGGAGATGAATAAGTGACTCTTTCTACACAATGAGTTTTTCAAAATATTTTCGAGTACGCGGAAGCCCACCGGATCGGTAGTCTACTTTGCACCCTTCGATCAAAGAAAAGGTAGTATAAGCCTTGGAGCGTTTAATGATAAATTGAATTAGGATATGTATTGCAATCAAATTACTAAGATAAACCACAAGATAAGCCACACAAGTTCCAACAATTCAAGTTATACCCAATCACAATTCAAGACAAGTTCAATTGAATTTTGATGAACACTTACGATCACAAAATTCAATTGATCAATTAACGATAATTCGAAAAGTAAAGAGTGTAAGGAAAGAAGAACGCAAACAGTTGATTAGGGAGTTCCCGCAGCTTTCGTGTCGTCCTCGCGGTCGGCCGGGTACGTCTCCCCCCAAATCGTCAAACGGACGATTTGAGCGATTTTATTAAAAACGCTTTAGTGCACAATTTACAAAGACTCGAATAACCCTATATTGAATCTAATGCAAATTGAGCGATGCAACCTCAACACCTCGCGAAGCTTCTACCTCTGATTCCAACGTTCCAATCTTGCGCCGTCTTCGAACCGAAAACCCCCGCAACGAACGTCCAGCTGATTACCTCACTTCCTTGATGTTGAACCTTCAAGATATCGCACAATCTTGAACCCTTGATGAGAACCCAAACCTCCAACGCAATTCAACCTGATCGCAATTCTGATTCACCGCGAATTGCACCGAACGTTATCCACCAACTCAACTAAGAACCCTTGATTGATCCCATACTCAATCTCAAATTGGAAGTGATTTGATAGAAGATGATGAACTTGTGTTGAATAAGTCTTTGATCCAAAATCTCTCTCAAATTTTGATCAAATGTATTTTTCAGATGGATTCTCATTTTTTTTTACAACAAAAACTCATATTGCTATTTATAGAGAAAATAGAATTGAGCAAATTTAGGCAAAACAGAACAGACTTGTATCGATACATATAAAGGTTTGTATCGATACAAACCCTTTGACCAGCGTTCAAATGTGAAATTTTGACCTATGTATCGATACAAACACGTGTGTGTATCGATACATACATCAGTTTCTTGAAATCTTGACTGATATGTATCGAAGCATGCAAGCATGATTCGATACATCATGCACTCTCTGGTTTTCTGAGAGATATAGGTGTGTATCGATACATGCAAGCATGATTCGATACACAAGAGACTCTCTGCCCCTGAGACACCAGTTTTGTATCGATACAAACGAAGTATGTATCGATACAAAATGCACAAAATCAGTCTGAAGTAGTTTCAGGACATTTGTATCGATACAAGTGATTATGTATCGATACAAAATACCTTAAAATCAATTTTTCAGAGTTTAAAAAATAGTTTTTCACTGTCAAGTCATTTCTAATGTTGCCAAAATATGTTCCACTCTATTTTCATGTGTTTTGACAATTATTAAAACAAGGGAATGAACTGGTGCACTTACAGTTTATTTCTGCGGGGATCATGGCCTCTGTCCCGTATACCATCGTGAATGGTGTTTCGCCCGTTGAAGATTGGGGCGTGGTATGGTATGATCACAAAATTGGCAGGAGATGCGCTGCCCAGCCCTCACACTTGCTTGTGATTCTTCTTTTTATTGCTCTGAGGATTACCTTGTTGGCGGCCTCTGCCTGTCCGTTGGCTTGTGGGTGTTCCAGAGATATAAAGGTGTTTTGAATTCCTTTCTCCTTGCAGAATTGGACTACTTTTTCACTTGCGAACTGAGTCCCGTTGTCAGATACAATGTATTTGGGCAACCCGAATCTGCAAATGATTTTCCTCTAGTAAAATTCCACTGATATGCTTGAGAGGGCTTCTGCCTCTACCTATTTGGTGAAGTAGTCAATCGCCACTATGATCCATTTTGCTTGTCCAGTTGATGCGGGGAATGGTCCCAGAATGTTCGTACCCCACATGAAGAAAGGCCATGGAGATAGGACAGACTTCAGTGGCTCTCCTGGGGCGTAGTGTAGGTTTGCAAATCTTTGACATTTATCACATGTTTTCACATATCTGGTTCCATCCCTGTGTAATTCTGGCCAATAAAAACCTGCCCTGAGTATTTTACCTGCTAGGGACATCGCCCAATATAACTTCCACATGATCCTTCATGTATTTCTTCCAGTATTCCTTTTGCCTCCTCTTGACTCACACAGAGCATAAAAGGTCATGAGGATCCTCTCATGTAGAGTTTATCCCCTAGCATTGAGTACCATGCTGACATCTTCTTTACTTTATTTGTCTCTTCTCTTGCTGCTGGGAGTTCGTCCTTCTGGAGGTACCTTATAATTGGTGCTCTCCAGTCGTCTGCTTCTATGATCATCATAACTGGCTCTTCAGTTATGCTCGGATTTGCGATGGTTTCTTGAATGAAAGTTATGTTGCTTCCTGGTTTCTTGGTGCTTGCTAATTTTGACAATAAGCTTGCTCTTGCATTTTGCTCTCGTGGTACGTAGACTAGCTCGAAAGAATTGAAATGGTTTGCTAAATTACGTACCCTTTCTAAATATTTGACTTGTTGGGGATCCTTTGTCTGAAACTCTCCTGAAACTTAATTCGTCACCAGTTGTGAATCACTTTTTGCTCTGAGATCAGTTATATCCATCTCCTTTGCTAACTTCATACCGGCGAGCAAGGCTTCATACTCCGTCTAATTGTTGCTCGCCTTAAAAGAGAATATTAACGACTGTTCTATTAGGACTCCATCTGGTCCTTCTAATACTACTTCAGCTCCACTTCCTCTTATATTGGACGCTCCGTCAACTGACAGTGTCCAAGGTTGCTCACTACTTTCCTCTGGAGGCGCTGTTAACTATAGCAAGAAATCTGCTAAGATTTGTGACTTGATCGCGCCCCTTGGGGAGAAGGTTATGTCAAACTCTAATAACTCTACAGACCAAGCTACCATTCTTCCTGTCAGGTCTGGTTTCTTTAACACATTCTTGATGGGGCTGTCTGTTTACCACGACTTTGTGGCTTTGAAAATATTGTCTCAACTTCCTCGCCGTTACTATTACTGCTAACGAGAGCTTTTGAATTTTTTGATATTTAGCCTCTGCTCCCTTGAATGTTCTGCTAACGAAGTAGATGTGTAAGTGCACCAGTTCATCCTCATGTTTTAATAATTGTCAAAACACATGAAAATAGAGTAGAACACATTTTGGCAACATTACAAATGACTTGACAGCGAAAAACTATTTTTAAACTTTGAAAAACTGAGTTTTAGGTATTATGTATCGATACATAATCATGTGTATCGATACAAATGTCCTGAAATTACTTCAGACTGATTTTGTGCAATTTGTATCGATACATCTATCACTTGTATCGATACAAAAGTGATCTCTCAGAGGCAGAGAGTCACCTGTGTATCGAATCATGCTTGCATGTATCGATACACACTCACTTCTCTCAAAAAATCAGAGAGTGCATGATGTATCGAATCATGCTTGCATGATTTGATACATATCAGTCAAGATTTCAAGAAACTGATATATGTATCGATACATATACATCTTTGTATCGATACATAGGTCAATATTTTCAATTTGAACGCTGGTCAAAGGGTTTGTATCGATACAAACCATCATTTGTATCGATACACGTATGTTGAATTTTGCCCAAATTTGCTCAATTTTATTCTCTCTTTAAATAGCAATGTGATGTGTCATTGTAACGAGAGGAAACTAGTGTGAAAGATCAGAAAACGCTTTGGGTTGCAAATTGAGTGAGAATTTGAATCAAAGGTTTCATTCAACACAAATTCATCATCTTCATCAAAGATTGCAATCAAAATTGAAGTTTGAGTATGGGATCAATTCAATAGAGGTTGCATTTTTGTGTGATAACGTTCAATACGATTCGCGGTGAATCAGAATCGTAGTCGGGTTGGATTGTGTGTTGAAGGTTCTAGTTTCTCTCAAAGGATTCAAGATCGTGCTTGTCTTGAAGGATCGACAACAAGAAATGAAGGACTCAGCTGGACGATCGAGTGCGGTTTGGCACGGGTCAGATCGTTGGAATCAGAGGGCGAAGTTTCGTTGTGTGTCGAGGTTTTGTTGCATAGTTTACTTTTTGTCTCGTTATAGGTTTATAAGATTCAATTGTAAACTGTGCACGTGTTGTTAATCATTTTTGATCTATACACTCTCAAATAACCCGTTTGGTTATTTGGGGGGAGACGTACTCGGACAAACGCGTGGACGACGCGAAATCCGGGGAACTCCCTAATCAAATCGTTGTGTGTTTCTCTCTCTCTCTCTCTCTCAATATTTTACTTGTTATAATTTCATTGATTTCTTGAATCGATTGAATTTTTCATGTTCGTATTGGAACATCAAAAATTCAATTGTTATGCTTGATTGTGATTGTGTTTAATTCGATATTGTAACTTGCTTGGGACTGAATTTGATTCATTGTTTAAATTCAAATTTTGAACTCTATCATTTCAAATCTTTTCATAAAACGTTCAAAGGCTTATACTACGTTTCCTTTGGTCAATCGGTGCATAGACTACCGATCCGGTAGTTTTCCGCTTGCGCTTGATTGAAACAAATAATTTTTTAAAAAAAAACGACATTGTTTCAAGGTTCACTTATTCAACCCCCCCTTCTAAGTGATAGCCAAGTAGTCTAACAATGTGATGTGTCATTGTAACGAGAGGAAACTAGTGTGAAAGATCAGAAAACGCTTTGGGTTGCAAATTGAGTGAGAATTTGAATCAAAGGTTTCATTCAACACAAATTCATCATCTTCAAATTCAAAGGATTCATCAATTTGGGGTTTGTGAAAGTTGTTCAAGTTCTTCATCAATAATTCAAGGTAATTCATTCTACTTCTTAATCTCCTATGAATGGCACCAAAGAAATCTAAGAGAGGAAAGGAAATAGAAGGTAGTAGTAGTGAGGTTCCTAACTTTGGACTTAGGGAAGATGAATTTGTTCATAAAGATTGCATTACTACATACACTCAATATTGTAGAAATAGGAGTGTGTTACCTCAGAAATCTGTTAGTATTGAAACTCTCAAAAATTTGCATTTGAATGATATTGCGGAGATTTTAGAGAATGAACAACTTGACACATTTTGTGATTTGCAAACCAAATACAATGATACTTTGGTTAGGATTTTCTATGCTGGACTACAGGAAAGAAATGGGGCTGAGTTTGAATTTTGCTGGGGTCGTAAGGTTTACAAGTTCACTGCGAATATGTGGTTTGATTTATTTGGCATGAGTACTGGAAATAGGATAACCGGGGAGGATCTCTTGGCATATTCTGAGACGAGTCAGGTTGATTATGACTCAAATGTCTTCATCTCCTCTATAACTAGAAATGCCAATATTCCGGAAACCATGGGAACCGGAAAATTAAGTGTAAATGCTAGAGTGGTTTACTGGATTGTGAGTCACATATTGCGTCCGAAAAGTGCTAGTTCTAGAATGGATAGAAAAGACATTGATCTGATGTTCTTGCTTATGGAGGACCGGAAAGTTGATTGGCCGTTCTATATTGTGAGTCGGATGTTTGACTTAAGGAATTCTAGCAGGGATCAAAGCTTTGGGTACTGTAGCTTGATTGCTAGCATATTGAAGAAGTTCAAGGTTGGCCAAAATCTTCCAATTGAGTACACTACTCTTGGAAGATTGCAAAAGTTCAGTGAGACACAAATGGCCAAAATGAACTGGGCATTATGTAAGACCCAAGATTTTACTGTGCGGTTTTCCTAAGGAACTTTAGCGACGGCTAAGTTTTAGGGTTTTTAGTAGAACGGTTTTGTGTGTATTGTCGTAAAAATGAGATTTTTGCTGAAACGGAGCCTGTTTTGTGCTCGAGCGCTGGAAAGGCACAGACTTTCGGGTCGTGATCCTCTTCTAAGTATGAGGAGATTTCTGTGAAGCCAGAAATCCGAGTTTCGGAGTATTCGTATTTTTGGAAAAACGAGTAGGAATTTTACCGTCATTGTAAAATTTTACTGCGTCTGTTTTAAGTGAGGTTTCGGATGGAAGTTTTATATATCTGCGCGAGTTAGGTTATGTTCTGAGAATAATTTTCCATGGTGTGGAAGAAAATTACAGTCGCGGAAAAAGATTCGGCGATAAGTTTTGGAATGGAAAAACGATAGACGTTCTTTCTGTAGGTTTTCTGTTTTTGTGAGTTTCGTTCGTCGCGATGCGCGAGAACTGAACGTGCGTTTTGTTGTAAGAGGTGTGGGAAATATCTTGTGAGGATAGACTTGGATTGATCCAATGGCTAGGATTTAGTCTTGCAACTTTTTACTATTTGATCTAAAGGCCATGATTCATCAAGACTTAAGTCATAGGAGACTTAGAATTTGGAACTCATTCACTCTCATTCTTTCTCTCTTGGCCGTGGACCTCCATTTCAATTTCCTTCCATGACAAAATTTCAATCCTTCACCAAAACATCTCATTTTTGGCTTGTTGGATCAAGAGAAAGTTGCTACGAATCATCTACTAAGGTAACTAAGCTCCTTTCATCTCTTAGTAGGCCAAACTCTTAGAGTTTTATGGATTTGTAGATTGTGTTCATGAGATGAAATTTTGGAAATGGGTTTTAATTGATTTTTGTTCCATGAAAGTTGTTCATGAGGGATTAACAAGCATGTCTAGGCTTAGTTGTTTTGGTTTCCATGGAGTGATGAGATTTTCATGAGATTTTGGGTTAGGGTTTTCATGAAAATTTTATATGAATCAAGAACATGAGTTTTTGTGTAGTGTTTGTGTTAATGATGTTGTTTTAAGACTTTTTAGAGAAATGGATATATGAAAAATGGTTTTGTTTTGAAAAACATGGAAATATATGTGTTGGTGTTCATGAGATTTTTTTGAGAAAACTCATGTGATTTGTGGATTATGTTTGGAAATGTTTTGTTTGATCAATTAAATGATTTTGGGAGCTAATTGATTTAGACTATGGATTTGAAAAGGAAAATTTTGGGAGTTAGCTTGTTATTTTGGTTCTGGCCAAAAACTTAAAGGGTATTCTGGTCATTTTAAATTTGTTTTTGTGACCTAGAAACTTAACTATTTGATTCGTCTTTTCGAGACGAAGATTTCGGCGTATGGCTCGTCTCGATTGGATAAAGAATGAGCGAGTTATGGCCATTTTATTTGAAAGGAAAAACTTGTAACTTGTGGCGCAAGTAAACTTTTATTTTTGTGAAAATTTTCAAAGAGTTTTTGGGTTGTTTTCAAATGGTTTTAGTATGTGAAAATTGATTGCCTTGGAGTTAGGAATCAAAGTGTTTCTTAGTTTGTTTTGAAACGAAAATATTTTCGCGTAGCGAGAAATAGTGCAATTAACTTTGGGAATTTTTAATCGCTATAAGGGGGACTCGTAATCACTATCCGAGAGTGTGAGAAAGTACCTTAAACCCCCCTAGTTTTTAGAGAACAAGTTTCGTTTCGATAGGATACGTTGGGAGTATTTTATTGATTGTACGCTGCTTAATTTTAGGAAGCGCGAGTTGTAGAATTATGCGAGAAAAGTTAACGGAAGCTTGCCGAGGTAAGGGCATCACTTTATTTCTGTCTTTTCACTGAGTTATAACATGTTTGTTGGTTATTTTCGGTGATGCGTGTTTGTGTGTTTGGCATGTATATGTTATGTATTCTCGTGATGAGAAAGTGTTTACAATACGTGCGTTGTTTTACATATGATTGGAGATGTATGTATGAACATGTGGGTGAATACATATGATTGGAAATGTATGTATGTTTGTTGTGGTTTGTTACATATGATTGGATATGTATGTATGTTGTTGGGATGGTTTACATATGCTAGGGAGGTATGTATTTGTTGCATTAGTATACATGGGGAATCATATGCTCATGCATTGTTAGTGCGTAGTGGCGGGAGTGGACTACGAGGTGTGGTTGCGGGAGTGGACCCACCTGATTCTTATAGGGTTTTATTGAGTTCAATACATGGTTGCGGGAGTGGACCATGGGGTGTGATTGCGGGAGTGGATCCACCTTAATCCTTTGTGATTTTGTTGAGTTCGATACATGGTTGCGGGAGTGGACCATGGGGTGTGATTGCGGGAGTGGATCCACCTTAACCTTGTGATTTCGTTGCTGTTTTAGTAGGGGTTGGACCTACAGTTCCGGAACTCATGCATTGTGGTAGCTAGGGTTAGTACCACGCATTGTAGAAGTCTGCATTAGGCTTGGTGTGCATTATATATATAAACCCGTTGGTGGGAATTGCTTTGGTGGTTAAGAGCTTTCTCTTGTGTTTGTGGAATTATTGTTATGTGTACAATCTTTCGCACCGGTTATATATATATATATATATATATATATATACTTTTATTTTGTGGTGACCCTTTCTTTCATTTGCGGGCTCATCCCACCCAGATGATGGGTTAGGTCGTGGTGACGACGGTGGCTGTTCCAGGCCCCAGTGAGATGTTGGAGCTTTAGCTTAGTTAGACTATGCGCCGGTGTGGGTTGTACACCGTGCTTTTTGGGTTTAGGCATAGGATTCTAACTTGTTTTGTTGCAAGTATTTGAATACTTAGACTTGGATTGTAATTATTCAGGAATACACTTTGCTTGTCGAAGCACCTTATGGTAATGAGTTCTTTTGTATATTTGAATGCCGGCTCATTTAAAATCTTTTATGCGTAACTCTGATGTGTATATAAAAAAAAAATAATGCCTTTTCTGACCTTTGAAAAACGGGTTGTTACACATTAAATGTTGACAATATGTATGTCTACCATGGTCTAGATGATGAGAATGAAGGTCAAGCTGCTGCTCCAAGAGATAGGAGGCAAAGGAGGAATGTTAGGCAAGATGAAGGTGAAGGTGAGGGTCAAGGTGAAGAGGGTGGTAATTGGAATGAGATGATGGACTTGATGAGAAATATGAGCATGCAACAAACCACCTTTTACAATGAGTACACTCAAAACTATCAAACTCAAAATGCTAGGATTGAAGAGTTGTACACCACCACCAATGACCTCCGAACCTATGTGACCACCCGATTCGATGAGATGCAGGCTCAGATGCATGGTTACCATAATCCTAACCCTCCTCCTAACCCGGACAATATGGATGAATGATGACAATGTTGCTTAATTCTTGCTTTCTAATGCATTTTATTTCTTTCTCCGCATGAACAATTTATTGTTATTTCTTATGACTTCTTATTTTTGATTTGGTTGTACGGATAATTTTTAATGTTGTCTTGTTTTGACAACATTTACTGTTGATTGTATGACTTGGTATGTTGGTAATTTGGTGTGTATGGATAAATTCTTATGATTATGCATTAGTTGCATTGTTTTGTTTATTTCGTCCCATATTTTGATATGTTGATTGATTTAAAATGTCGATGTGTTACAATATTCATGCGTTGGTTTTGGTTTGTTATTCTACATTCCATATTTGTCATGAAATTTTGGTATTCGTCATTGATATATTTTGGCATATCTTTGTATGTATTTATATTGGTTAGGAACTTCTACCATATAAGTGCATTTCGACACATGTAAGTGCACTATATGACTTTGGATTAAAATGGTTTGAACACAATACTTCTAATAGACTCTCTTCTTCTTTTTGATATTGTCAAAGGGGGAGAGATTTGGATGCACAAGCTAAGGATGAATAGCTAAAAGAATCTTGAACATTATCTACTATGACAATCGCATTATGGCATCAACTCAGAGGGAGCGTGCTTATTGTTTGCCTTGGTGTATTTGCGTCTGTATACATATTGCTATTTTATTGCATATTAGGTATAGGCTTAGTTAGCTTATGCATAGTTTTGACAATTATCAAAAAGGGGGAGAATGTAAGTGCACCAGTTCATCCTCATGTTTTAATAATTGTCAAAACACATGAAAATAGAGTAGAACACATTTTGGCAACATTACAAATGACTTGACAGCGAAAAACTATTTTTAAACTTTGAAAAACTAAGTTTTAGGTATTATGTATCGATACATAATCATGTGTATCGATACAAATGTCCTGAAATTACTTCAGACTGATTTTGTGCAATTTGTATCGATACATCTATCACTTGTATCGATACAAAAGTGATCTCTCAGAGGCAGAGAGTCACCTGTGTATCGAATCATGCTTGCATGTATCGATACACACTCACTTCTCTCAAAAAATCAGAGAGTGCATGATGTATCGAATCATGCTTGCATGATTTGATACATATCAGTCAAGATTTCAAGAAACTGATATATGTATCGATACATATACATCTTTGTATCGATACATAGGTCAATATTTTCAATTTGAACGCTGGTCAAAGGGTTTGTATCGATACAAACCATCATTTGTATCGATACACGTATGTTGAATTTTGCCCAAATTTGCTCAATTTTATTCTCTCTTTAAATAGCAATGTGATGTGTCATTGTAACGAGAGGAAACTAATGTGAAAGATCAGAAAACGCTTTGGGTTGCAAATTGAGTGAGAATTTGAATCAAAGGTTTCATTCAACACAAATTCATCATCTTCATCAAAGATTGCAATCAAAATTGAAGTTTGAGTATGGGATCAATTCAATAGAGGTTGCATTTTTGTGTGATAATGTTCGATACGGTTCGCGGTGAATCAGAATCGTAGTCGGGTTGGATTGTGTGTTGAAGGTTCTAGTTTCTCTCAAAGGATTCAAGATCGTGCTTGTCTTGAAGGATCGACAACAAGAAACGAAGGACTCAGCTGGACGATCGAGTGCGGTTTGGCACGGGTCGGATCGTTGGAATCAGAGGGCGAAGTTTCGTTGTGTGTCGAGGTTTTGTTGCATAGTTTACTTTTTGTCTCGTTATAGGTTTATAAGATTCAATTGTAAACTGTGTACGTGTTGTTAATCATTTTTTATCTATACACTCTCAAATAACCCGTTTGGTTATTTGGGGGGAGACGTACTCGGACAAACGCGTGGACGACGCGAAATCCGGGGAACTCCCTAATCAAATCGTTGTGTGTTTCTCTCTCTCTCTCTCTCAATATTTTACTTGTTATAATTTCATTGATTTCTTGAATCGATTGAATTTTTCATGTTCGTATTGGAACATCAAAAATTCAATTGTTATGCTTGATTGTGATTGTGTTTAATTCGATATTGTAACTTGCTTGGGACTGAATTTGATTCATTGTTTAAATTCAAATTTTGAACTCTATCATTTCAAATCTTTTCATAAAACGTTCAAAGGCTTATACTACGTTTCCTTTGGTCAATCGGTGCATAGACTACCGATCCGGTGGTTTTCCGCTTGCGCTTGATTGAAACAAATAATTTTTAAAAAAAAAACGACATTGTTTCAAGGTTCACTTATTCAACCCCCCCTTCTAAGTGATAGCCAAGTAGTCTAACAAGATGAGCTTCTCTTCCCTTTTGATTTCCTGTACTAATGCAAAACTGAGGGCTTTGTCTGATACGGCAAGATACAAATACAATGTGTTACCTTTCTCTGGGCGGGTTAGAATTGGAGGAGAGGCTAGAAATGTCTCTAATTTCTGGAAGGCCTCTTCGCATTGAGTACTCCATACAAACCTTTCGCTTTTCCTGAGTGTGGAGAAAAAGTGGAATGCTTTCTCTCCAGCACATGATAGAAATCTTGACAGTGCCGCAATTCTTCCTGCTAATTATTGTACTTCCTTGACTGAGGTTGGGCTTCTCATGTCAATGATTGATTGGCATTTATCCGGGTTTGCTTCTATTCCTCTGTTAGTTAACATGAATCCTAAGAATTTGTCTGATTGCACTCCGAATGAGCACTTGGTAGGATTTAACCTCATGTTATACTTCCTTACTGAGGCGAGGATGTCACTCAGGTCTTGATCGTGCTCGCCTGTCTCGGTGGTTTTTACTACCATATCATCAATGTAAACTTCCAAATTCTTTCCAATCTGCTCTAAAAATACTTTGTCCATCAGTCTCTGGTATGTAGCTCCAGCGTTCTTCAGGCCGAAAGGCATGACATTGTAAAAATAATTGCACGTGTTGGTCATGAACGCAGTGTGGGGTGCATCAGTGGGATTCATTTTGATCTGATTGTATCCCGAATATGCATCCATGAAACTAAGCATTTTGTACCCTGATGCCCCATCTATCAACCTGTCTATGTTGGGCAAAAGATAAGGATCTTTTGGACATGCTTTGTTTAAGTCTGTGAAGTCTACGCACATCCTCCATTTGCCATTTGCTTTCTTCACCATCACTACATTTGCCAACCATGATGGATATTTGATCTCTTCTATGAAACCTGCTTCCTATAACTTCGTCACTTCCTCTATTATTGCTGCTCTTCTTTCTTCGCCTACCTTTCTTTTCTTTTGTGAGACGGGTTTGGTTTCTGGGGAGATAGAGAGCTTGCGAGTGATTATTGTCTCATCTATCCCTGGCATGTCTGAAGGGTGCCATGCGAATAACTCTATATTCTTCTTTAATGTTGCCAGGATTTTATCCCTTTCCTCTGGCTATAAGGCGGTACCCAGATTGGTTGTTTTGTGTGCTGCTTCGCCAATTTGCACCTGCTCAAGCTCTTCTATTGGGCTTACCCTGCGATCCTGAAATTCTTCCCTTGGGTCTAGGTCCAACGGGCTGAAATTCTCTTTTGCGTCTCTTGATCTTTTCTCAGCGTTGCTTTCCTCGCCCTTTATATAGCATTCCACCCTTTTGATGATTTCCTGCATCGAGGTTGCTGGCTTTTGTGCTAATGATTCATTGAAGTGGCCGGCTTTCAAGCCGTTGTGGAATGCTGAGACGAACATTTCTTGATTGAGGTTAGACACCTTGATCGTTGCCTCACTGAATCTGGCTAAATATTCGCGCAGGGTTTCTGCGTGGTTTTGGCGAGTAGCAAAGATGCTAGTGGTTGTTACCTTGATGTGGTTTGAACCAGAGAATTGTTGGATGAACTTGCGTTGGAAATCTAACCAACTTTCTATGGAATTTTTGGGTAAGTTTATGTACCATTCTTAGTGCTGCTTCTTTCAGAGTTCCTGAAAGTAGTTTGCATTTCAAGTGATCTGCAGCGCCTATGATGGCGGTTTGTGTTCCTACTGCCATTAAGTGTTCTGATAGGTCAGTTTTCCCATCAAATGTTGGAAGGTGTGGGGTCTTGAAGTTCTCAGGGACTCTGGCGTCCCATAAGGCTTGTGATAAAGGTTGAGAATCATTGATCTCATCCTCGTCGTGGTTGTCTTCTTTGTCGGCTTTTTTCTTGTCCATGGCTGTTACCTTGGCCTGAAGTCGTCTGATCTCATTGACTGCTTCAGTTAAGGTCATAGCGGTGCCATGGTTGTCTCTTTCTCCAGCCATGTGGATAGGTTTGTGTCTATTAGTAGTGGTAGGATGAGAATCGTTTTACTGCAGCCCCACGGTGAACGCCAAAATTTTCTGGTGAACAAATAAAGGGGGTGATAAATGTATGGATCTTATAGGTATGAAGTATATTTTCTTAAGATAAAAAATTGTGTCTCTTTTACAATGAAGCATATGCTCCTATTTATAGAATTTTATAGATGACAGTTATCAGAGTTCACGATCATGGATACCCCATGATCATGGTGGTTTTTCTCTTCCACCGCCTTTCCCACGTGGTGATGATGGGTGGTTATCTTTTGACTCTGGTGAGAATCGTGGTGTTGAAGGGTGGTTATCAGCTTCCATGTTGTGAATACACGCTGAGTCTTTGATCTAGCAGTTATTTTCAGGGCGAAGGCGTCGTCCCTGTGTCGCGTCGCCCTTGGGTAGCTTTCCCGCCAAGTTATCTTTTTAAATCTCATGGGTTAAAAGATTGGACCGTCTTGCTATTGGGCCTATACCATTTATTTTTGGGCATTATTCTAGTGCAGTAATAAAGAAACTCTTTTTTTTTACCCAAAAAAAACTCTTTTTTTTGTTCAAGAAAAAACTCTTTTATTTACTAATGATAAAAGAAAGACATGACTCAAATAAATTATTTAATCCTTGTCAAAAAAAGAAATTATTTTATCATTAAAAAAAATAAAAAAATAATTTTCTTGCCATATAAAAAAGGGTTTTGTTAAAGATAATAAATACTCTTATTTTAGACTTAACTATAACATCAACTGAAAAAAACTTGTAGTCATCGATGTGATACAGATTTCAATTTTCAATAATTCAATCATCTCTACTCCCCGCACGCCACGTTTCATTCCTTCATCCCATCATCACCGCAACCGTTTTTTATTAATCTCGTAACTACCATCATCATTCTCACTTCTCTCAAATCCCTAATCCCTAAATGGACCAAACCCACTGAACCCTAAAAATTTCAATTTCAATTCCATGTCTCGTTTTCCCTTTCTCTTGCTTTTGATTCTTACCCTATCAACAACAAATTCGATCCATTCTCTTAAAGTTCCTTTTAGAGTCAACGATGTGTTACCAGTTCTTCCCCATGGAATTTCGTGGCCTGTACTCAATAGTTTTCATAGTGCTGTTGATTTACTTCCTTCTTTTGTTGGATCTGTGACTCCTTATAATGGTTCTATTGAATGGAAAGGTGCTTGTTTTTTTGATAATGAAGCTAAACTTGAGTTTACTCAGGGTGGTGATACCAATGGTTCTGGTTTGGGTGGTGCTATTCTCTATCTCAAGGTTTTTGTTTAACAGTTTCTATTTTCGTGGTGTTTGTTGTGATATGTGTTAATTGATTGTGTTATACTTTTATGTATTTATTAATTGGGTGCTATGAATTATACCGTGCACGACATTGACACTAATATTGATATGTAGACATATGTAGAGACAGCAATAATCTAAGATAAGAAAATAGAAGTGATTCGATTTAGGAAGTTATGTTTATGTGTTTATTTATTATAATTGTTTCCTTAAACAAATTGGAAAAACAGTTGTTTTCCACTCTTCTAATTTTTTCACTTGGGATAGTTGGGAATATATGAATTGAACTATAATCACTAAAAAAAGGATCAGACAGAATAACACTCTGGTTGTACCGTGTTTGATTTTAAAATTGTTCAAGGGATTGGACAAATTGGGAGTAAGAGACTGATAAAAACTTAAATTCTTTGACAACTTTTTGTCCCAACTGCAAGTTATCAAAGTAATCTTTTGTCCACCAAACATCATACAAGACAAAAAGTTGTTCAATATCTTAAAAGTTTGTGCTGTTCTGTCTTGTGTTGTTCTGTTCAGTACTCGCCGTTTATAAAGCAAAAGGACACTTTGTTTGTAATGAATATTTATATTTATATATTTGTTATATTTATTAGTATAATTGCTGATACTTGACCTTTTGTATAACTGTAAATATGCTGAAAGATTGAGTTTAAGTGGGGACCTCATTACAATAGCTACATAATGATTCCCTTTTACCAACATTTGATTAGTTCTTAAAAAAATTTCAACGTATTGCCAAAATTTAATCATAATTGTTGGAAATTCTGCCTTAATTGTGGTCTGCCCCTAGCCGCCTAATTGCAGCATGGGTTGGTTCATTGCACCCAGCACCTTTATTTGTGTTGGGCCTATTTGCAGCGTTAAGCCCAACCGAAATTCTAAGAATAATCGTCCCTGATTTTTTTATTATAATATTCCGATAATTATCTACAAATGAATCACTGGTGGAATCTTATTTATAGGAGCGCGTACATAGTTACTTGGGGGCAAACACTTATCTGTTTATATGAGTTTAGTTGATACTACTTGGAATTGGATGCTGCTGTTGGTTGGATTGGATAATGAAAAATTTAAGCATGTTTTCTGTTATACCCTCTCCACCACATAGCGTGGGTTGTAAATTTTGTTTTTTTGGTCTGCTGAGAAAAGATCGTTTTTGCCTTTTTCAGACAGGGGAAGCACACAGCTGGACCTGCATGGATCTATATGTTTTTGCAACACCATACAGGATTACATGGGACTACTACTTCTCTGCACGAGAACATACCTTGAAGCTTGATTCGTGGGAAGAACCTGCAGAGTTGGAATATGTATTTTTCTTTTGTGTAGTTTTCTGTTTTATTTGAATCTTTTTGTGGGTGTATTCTAATTATAGCAAGAAAATTCTCACTGAATTGTACAGGTAAAAGAACACGGAATTTCTGTGTTTCTTATGCCAGCAGGGATGCTCGGTACCCTGGTTTCTCTAGTCGATGTGTTGCCTCTATTCTCTAACACTGCATGGGGTCAGAGTTCCAATTTGGAGTTCTTAAAGAAACACATGGGAGCTAAATTTGAGAAACGTATTCAGCCTTGGCGTGCAACTATTGATCCTGCAGATGTTCATTCTGGAGATTTTTTGGCTTTGTCAAAAATCCGCGGTAGATGGGGAGGTTTCGAGACACTTGAAAAGTGGGTAACTGGTGCATTTGCTGGGCATACAGCAGTTTGCTTGAAGGATGACATGGGAAATTTGTGGGTTGGTGAATCAGGGCACGAGAATGAAAAGGTATAAAATGTTGAAGATTTTATGATGTCGTTTATAAACAACGCACATTATAAATTCCCTATCACATTTGGTTTTCTAAAAATACTAATAACAATACCATCTTACCATATCGTTGGTAAATGTGAATTTTGTAATTGATTTATTTATAGATCATAGTTACTTAGGGTAGTCACTGATCTCCATTAGTCCATACAAGATTATGTTATCTTGATGGTCTGTCTCTGTGCAGGGTGAAGAAATAATAGTGGTAATTCCATGGAATGAATGGTGGGAAGCTGCTCTTAAAGATGACTCCAACCCACATATAGCTTTGCTTCCCCTGCACCCAGAGTTGCGTGCAAAATTTAACACCACTGCAGCATGGGAGTATGCGCGGAGCATGTCTGGCAAGCCATATGGTTATCACAATATGATATTCAGTTGGATTGACACAGTAGCTGACAACTATCCTCCACCTCTTGATGCTCACTTGGTATTAAATCTTTTCCTTATTTGTCTAATAGTAACATAAATATGCAGTTGAACCATACTTTCTATGTAGAATATTTAACTGAAGGCCACTGTATTATTTTACTAAGGGAGGAATGAGTGCCAACTGATAGCTATTTGTTAGAAACAATTTGAATCATGATTGGGTGTCCCTCTTGGGATATTATGACATTGACAGCTTCCTTTCAATGGCGAGTCTTCCAAAGATAGAGAAACAAGATTATTCCCCCGTGAGTTTATTGATTAGAAGAAAAAGAATACAATGAGGACTCTAATCTAATCCCTTTGACTAGACCTATCTCTAGTTTACTATGGTTTTGCAAAATAATTTCCTAAACACTCACAAAGGGGTGTTAGTCCTATTTATAATACACGGGACCAACAGATTACAATAACAGAAAGTACTAACTGCCTAACAGTACTAACTACCTAACAGCTCTTACACTAATTTGTGTTTCTTCCTCTTTTCTTATAGCACACTAGCATGGTTTTAGCGTGGTTCCTAACATAGTACTTGGGTTATTGTCAAGATTTCTGTTACAAGAAAGAAGGATTTTATGTTCTTCCCTCCCTAATTTTCTGCAATGCTGAAATTATTAATGCTTGAAGAAAGAGAAACTTTTTTTTTAAAAGGCCAAATCAATTTACTCCCTCCGTTCCTTTTTATAAGAAACAGTTTGAAAAAATTACACATACCAAGTAAACACATTGTAAATAGTTCTTTTCATTTAATACTCTTATAAATTTAAACTTATTCCATTTATACCCTTATTTAATTTCTCTAAATTCAATTCACTTACTTATTTTTAATATTCTCTTTCATAATAAATAAGGGCATAAATGAAATTCAACATGTAAAACATTTGAAAATTAGTCAAAGTTTCTTATAAAAAGGAACAAAAAAAATTTCACTTTTGTTTCTTATAAAAAGGAACGGAGGGAGTATTAAATTAGGCATAAGCTATGCCATAGAAACAAGTCAAGATACATATTTGGTTTTCAAGGACCACACAGCTGAAACATAATGCCTCCATATCCCAACACTACATTACTACTCCTATCTGTTCCTGCGCTAATACTAATCCTGAAAAAAGAGAAACTAATCTCTAGCCTTCCTTTCCTGTGGGTCAAAGATACAATAAAAACTTGTTTTCTTATTAATATTGTAGGTTCTAATTCCTTGAGAGCAATGGAAGTCTCGTTTCATTTCTGATTTACACGTTATGTGCAGGTAATTTCTGTCATGTCTATGTGGTCAAGGATGCAGCCATCTTATGCTGCAAACATGTGGAATGAAGCACTGAATAAGCGGTTAGGGACTGAGGTATATCTCGATGCTGTTTTACCATGTATATACAATTACATGTCCATATTTTCCTTTATTTTTGTTCTTCATGTAGAACAATATTCAGTCAAAACAAGTGGACATAACATTTACTTTGAGGTTTAGGTTACCAGTATCTTAATGTGTTTCTGGTGCTATTACATACTTTGTAACGTTGATGCCAAGGCAAACAAATTACAAAAGCTTTAAGATGACATGTCTACATACATGGCTTATAGTTTTTTTTTTTTCCCGGGATTTCAGTATTTCCTTTTTATGCATGAAAAATTAGAGATGGCCAAAAGGGTAATATACTAATATGTATAATGCTATGTTGTTAATCGCGGATAGCGGCGCGTAGCGCCAACCCGAAAAAATGCTATAGCGGTATAGCGGGTAGCGCTATGACCGCTATTGTGAAGACTAAAAAACGATGTATAAATTAAACATGAATTCCAATTCCAACAACATACATAAATACTAAAAAAATAGAAAAATACACAAAAATAAAGGGACTTTCATACTTAATAATTATACTAAATATTGTCATTTACCATCAAAATAGGTTCTAAATAAAGACTAATTAACACTTCTAAGCCATATCAAGGTTGTCACCAGTAGGCTTAATAAAGCCTCTGTTCTCAGCAGTTCCACATGCAGCTACGGAGCCAGAAGATGAAGCCATTGCAAATAGTTTAAAGAAAGGAACAAACCTTGTAACAAGATAACATAACAAATCGATTTGGAGAAAAAACAAAACAAATCGATTTGGAAAGAAGACAGAACAAATCGATTCTGAAAAAGAACATAGCAAATCGATTTAGAGAAGGAGAAGAAGAGAAGTGCGTTGAAACGGCGCAAATACAAAAAGTAATCATGTGTTGAGAACTTAGGGGAAAAAGGGGTACGGAAAAGCCTAAAATACCCCTAACTTTAAGATTTAATTCCAAAATTAAGTTTTTCATCAATTTTTTCCCACCAAAAGGCAATAGCGGCCAGAAAACGCTACCGCACCGCTATGACACCGCTATTCAACTGAAAATAGCGGAAAGCGGACCTATAGCATAGCGGGGAGGTGCCAAACGCTATGCTATTCCGCTATAGCACCGCTATAGCGCCGCTATTAACATCATAGGTATAATGTACAAAAACATGTAGGATTAAAATGAATCATTTAAAAGATAGAAGACCATAAGAATAAACATCGAGTGAAAGATCAATGATCAAAAAATTATTTTAGCCTTATATAAACTTGTTTAATCACATTTTTAAATAATTCATCAGGATTGCAGAAATTCCACTGGCATGTTATTATGTCCATGTACTGATGATTATTTTACAATTAGTGGGATCTCATTTGTTTGTGCTTTCAGGATTTAGACTTGTATGATATTCTACTCGAGACTGAGAAGCGTGGGATAGCTTTCGATGAATTACTTGCCATTCCAGAACAAGATGACTGGGTATACAGTGATGGAAAGTCGACAACATGTGTGGCATTTATTCTTTCAATGTATAAAGAGGCTGGAATTTTCGGTCCCATTGCTAGTTCCATTCAAGTAACTGAATTCACAGTAAGTCATGTTGCCTTAGTGATTGCAAGAACCTCTGCTTTGTGTTATATTTGCTTTTTCTTATGGTACTATGTTGTCATTTGCAGATTCGCGATGCATACATGCTTAGGATTTTTGAAGATAATCAAACACGTCTACCAAGATGGTGCAACAATGAGAATGACAAGCTTCCATTCTGCCAGATTCTTGGTGAATATAGGATGGAATTTCCGGGCTATAACACCTTGGATCCTTATGCCCATATGAACGAACAATGTCCTTCCCTTCCTCCAACTTATGATAGGCCTTCGCGATGCTAGATTCATCGTTTCTAA
The DNA here is from genome assembly GCA_030408175.1 of Trifolium repens. Taxonomy (NCBI): domain Eukaryota; kingdom Viridiplantae; phylum Streptophyta; class Magnoliopsida; order Fabales; family Fabaceae; genus Trifolium; species Trifolium repens. The sequence continues at coordinate 28,287,815 of CP125845.1, read as the reverse complement.
ACTATTCCTATATGAGAAGTGTTTGCAACACATTTTCTTTCAGTCACTTTTTGGTACTCTTTCTATTGTTGGCTGAAATTCATAAGGATTTTGAAGTGGCGAGACTCGCATGAATTTCTACTAATAATATTAGAGTATCGGAAAGCGAGTGTTAGAGAATGAGGAATGAATTCTCTAATGTCAGATTTCCATCTAGTGAAATCCATACCATCCATCAAAAAGGGGAAGAGGGAGGTCTAACGGTGTGGATCAATAGTGAAGATAAATTTAGTAAAAATCTTACAGGAGGAATCTATCCTTTAGAAAATGTTTTGCTAGCACTTCTTACTGTTTTTATCGATTTGTCTATTATCCGTAAATTCAATAGCACTTCTTGCTATTGTGTAATTGTCTATAAACTGCTGGAGAAAGTGCACCACGTAATTTCTTCACCTTTTCCTTTTTAAGTTGACATGGAAGTTGTATATATAAAAATTTATAATATTGGTGGGTATGGTGTATTGTTGTAAACTCCAATCAAATCTTTAGTGCTTGTTCCTGGTCCCCATAAGGCGAACGGAATCCATCTCCCACGGCCAAGCTACTGCTCGTTTGGCCTAGCTTATTTTTGAGCTTATGCAATATAAATTAGATTTTATGCTATTTTATAAGTTCAAAGTTCAAACTAGTAAAAATTGAATTTTTATAAGCTATTTTATCACAAACTACTTTGAAAAACTTATAATAATACATAAAAATTGCATAAGCTGTTTGTATAAGCTAAAAAATAAGCTAGGCCAAACGGGTCCTAAATAAGCTGTCTTATCATGATATTTTGTTAATTTTTAAGTCTTCAAGTACAAGTTTTTTTACTCTAATCAAGTTATTCCTTTTTAAAAATCCAAAAATAATTTGTTTTCAAAATTGTTAGCAAAATAAAGGTACATGGTGTAAGTACTATTATTACAAGCGACTGCATCGAATAGCAGTAGCACAGAAACAATAAAACTCAAAATAAAACTCGCCAAGTCACATGGTAGTACTTTTTATTTTCCTTGTATCCCAATACCATTTTTTTGACCAATAAACAAGCAGAGTTTGCTTGAAGTTATGGGTACACTCCTAAAAGCATCACAATGAAGCTATCCATTATTTAGTAGGATCTTACACATATATATCACTCATTTATAATTTTTTAATAAGGTGGATTTTAGGGTGAGAGATCAACTAAGTCCCTCACCGGTGAACCACTCACTTTGACCGTTGGATTAAATAAGTGTGTATGATATCATTAGTCACTACCACACTAGATTTTCTTCACTCATTCAAGTTTCATCTCTCTTCCTCGCACGCTCCCAACCCACCACCGCCATGAGCCCCAAATCACCATCTTCTCCCAAGTCACAAAAATATAAAGAACAATATTGGTATACAAAAATATTACGGTATATATGTTACAGTAAAAGTTGATCAGAAGTTCAACTAATAGAAAAGTTCATATAAAGAACAATATCAAATTGATAAAGAACAATGATATTATTTAACGAGTGTTGATTCTAAGGTTATGTTATATGTAAAATTTAAAATAACAAGTTGAGGTTTGGAAAAAAAAATCTAAGTATTTGATTCAAAATTCAAGAAAAATTGTTCCAAACTTGAGCTCCAATGAGATTTATACTTATATGGTGCAAGGAAAATGGGTGAAGTGAATGGCTTGAAGCTAAGGCAGGAGTCAATATACCACATGCAGTTCTAAACTTGTAATCCAAGGAAGCACTAAAGGTTGAAAAACTTGTAAGACTTCGCGTTTCAACATCCCATATACATTCAAAGTCAAAGCTAAAAGTCGTTGAAAAACACGTAACACAACCACACATGATCGTGTGACATGACGTATACATCTACAATTCCTCCTAACTTTCAATTTACATTATTATTATTTTCAATAGAGTGGTTGGAATTTGGAGAATAAACTAATAATATTGCTCCAAAAATTGGCATCAAAACATAAATAAATAGACACACACAAGTTTGTTAAAAATAAAAATGAGAAGAAAGAAGAAACAAAAAGAAACATACTCCTACCACAATGGATTTAAAGTTTCAAAGTCAAACAAACACTATCTTCAACAAACAATATCGAAGTTTCCAATGGCAACGCTTCTTCCAGGTTACTTACATTTCCTCATTGGAATCATTCAAACGACACAGAACTTTTCAACCCATCACCATCATATAACATAGTTGACGAACACTTCAATGTTATATTCTCAATTTCACATCATATAATATCCTTCAATTTCTAGATGCAAATTTTTGTCCCTTATTATTTCATTATAATCCACATTATACTTATATATAACTTCTCATTCACTACCATCACACGTAATTTCTAAAACTCATTATATTTTACTAATTAATCTCTCTATAATCAACATGATTACCCAATATCAAAGTTATTTTGCTTTAGCAATATTAACACTAATTAGCATCAGATTAACTTCAGTTTCAGCTCGTTTCTTCCCTGATCCATCTTCAATCCCAACATGGATGGCAAACAACGCGCCACCAGGCGCGTGGGACGGATACCGCAATTTCACCGGTTGCAGTCCAGGAAAAACATACGACGGACTCTCAAAACTCAAAAACTACTTCCAACACTTCGGTTACATCCCCAACGCGCCGTCGCTAAATTTCACCGACGACTTCGACGAAGCCTTAGAATCCGCCATTAAAACATATCAAAAAAATTTCAACCTCAACATCACCGGCGAACTAGATAACAACACAATGAATTACATAATCAAACCACGGTGCGGCGTCGCCGATATAATCAACGGTACAACTTCAATGAACTCCGGTAAATTCAATTCATCAAACGAAATCCACACCGTTCAACACTACACTTTCTTCCCCGGTGAGCCACGGTGGCCGGCGGGAACAGAAACGCTAACTTACGCTTTTGATCCGAACGAAAATCTTGAAGATTCAACGAAACAAGTTTTCGCAAACGCGTTTAATCAATGGTCAAAAGTAACGACAATAAAATTCAGCGAAACGACGTCGTATAACAACGCTGATATTAAAATCGGTTTCTACAGTGGAGATCACGGTGACGGAGAAGCATTTGACGGAGTTTTAGGGACGTTAGCACACGCGTTTTCACCAACTGACGGAAGGTTTCATTTAGATAAAGCTGAAGATTGGGTAGTTAACGGTGATGTAACGGAGTCATCTTTAAGTAACGCTGTTGATTTGGAATCTGTTGCTGTTCATGAAATAGGACATCTTTTAGGGCTAGGGCATTCGTCTATTGAAGAGGCAATTATGTATCCTACAATAAGTTCTAGAACTAGGAAAGTTGAACTTGAAGAGGATGATATCGATGGGATTCAGAAACTTTACGGGTCTAATCCTAATTTTAATGGGACTACTACTGCTACTTCAAGGGATAGAGATTCTAGTTTTGGTGTCCGACACGTGACGTCGCTATTTTTTACTATATTGTTTCTTGGGTTTGGTTGTCTGAGTTTATAGGCGAGAGTGTTGTTAGTATTTTTCTTTGTTTATTTGTCGATAGATAGAGTATAGGGTGTTTATTTTGTACTATTCACATTCTTCATTCTTTTTGTGATAGTTAATAGGTTTATTGCTTAGATATAAATTATTTGGTAATATAGCATTTTTGTATATTGGATTTTTGTTATTGTTTTCTTTTTGATGAAAATTTGTTTGTCAAATTATTCTAAAAAGTATTCAAATACTTACTAATTTAAAATTTGGATCTCTTCAGTGACATAATGGTTTAGTACATCATCTTTATTATTTTATAATCAAAATCATAGTGCAAAGGCATCATATGGTGGAGATGATATCTCGACTATGTCGGCATTTCACTAGCAATACCTATCAATTTCAGTAGAGCAGCTTTGCTCCATTTCCTAAGGCTCCTTTTCTTTTTATAGATTGAATACATATGGCAACAATAAATCTGATGGCTGGAAATTAAAGACTATAATTAAGTAATTAAAATTAACACAAATTAAAGAAGGAAAGCACGATAAGTGTATCGTCTCTCCATCTTCATCATTCATCACCCTCCTATCCTCCGCCGCAGGCCACAGCCACCGCTGGCGATGCCACTTTTCGGCCGTCACAGGGGGGCAGTTTTCTCCCGTTTTCTTAATAAACCACTACGCACCACCTCAACATCTTTTTGTTTCACATTCGCCGCTTTTTCGTTTCATCGTCAAGATCATGAACGTAACTACATTGTTACTACTACTTCTACTACTCTCGACTCCAGATTCAGCCAGACTCTATAAAACGTTCAAGGGTGCGTATCGTCTTTCCTCCAATTTCTCACATGAGCAGTGCTATATAGCACGACTCTTTTGCCAACGAATTTCGACGAAGAGTATTAATTGAAAGCCCATCACCCACCACTTATGTGCTATTTTCTTTAGTTTTATTGTAGTGAATTCGAGAGAAATCATACAAATTGCAAGGCGGGGATCATAGTGGAAGTACCGGGTTTGAGACTTTGTGGGGGAGTTTATGTTTAAAGAAAATTAAAGAAAATGGCACATAAGTGGTGGGTGATGGGCGTTCAATTAATACTCCCTTCGTCGAAATTTGTTGGCAAAAGAGTCGCGCTATATAACACTGCTCATGTGAGAAATTGGAGGAAAGACGATACGTACCCTTGAACGCTTTTTAGTTTCTGGCTGAATATATAGTCGAGAGTAGTAGAAGTAGTAGTAACAGTGTTGATACGTTCATGATCTTGGCGACGAAACGGAAAAACGGCGAATGCGAAACGATAAGATGTTAAGGTGGTGCGTGGTGGTTTATTGAGAAAAGGGGAGGAAACTGCCCCCCAATGACGGCTGGAAAATTGGAATGAAATTCCATTAAATCATATCAGTGATTTGGAAACCGTGATGGCCAATTTATCTGCAGTTATGTGCAATCTCAGTCACTCATTTCAGTCTAATATTAGATGCAGTTAAATAATATTAAGGGTCATGCTAACTAGTTAAGGAAGTAAAAGAGGAAATTGTGTATTAAAAAGTGCACTTTATACACTTTTAAAGAGTTGACTATACAAGTTTCAATAAACTTTTACTTTATTTGAATTCCTTAACTAGTGCCCCAGGGGACCCAATTAATTACTTTATTTGAAACTTATTAAGGAATATCCTCTATGACACTAGTTAAGGAATCCAAATAAAATAAAAGTTTATTAAAACTTGTGTAGTTAACTATTTAAAATTGTAGAAACTGCACTTTTTAATACAAAAATATCCGCTTTTACTTCCTTAACCGAGGACACTAGTTAGCGTGACCCATTTATTAATATTACTATATAATTATTTTGAGGCCCATATTTTTATGAGGCCTTATACCATAGTCTATATGACACATGCATGAAAGACGCGTCTAACACTTAGCTCTACGGCATAGCAACATATAGTTGAATAAAAATAAAAAAATTGGTTGATTTGATATTTATATGATATAATACCGTACTATACTCTTATAAATTAGAAATGATGCATGATATTAAATTGCGGTTGTGGTTGCGGATGTAGTAACGGTTGTGGTTATTGCGATTACCGTCATTGCAGTTGCTGCAACGTGCAATATAGTTGTTGCACCGTAAAATCAATTTGAAAAATCACAAACTATATAAAATAACATCACTATGCCACTGCACTATTTACTCATTATTGCACACCTACACTCGTAATTTATTTCGTAAGAACTGATTCGAATGTGGTTAAAATATATGGATGAGAGATTGTTAAAAGTAAGATTATTCGTTAGATTACATGCAAATTAGGATATGTGGTTCATAAATTTTATTTTTTGAATAGAAATTTAAACAAACATAGCCGAAATCGTTTAATTGCAGCCGTACTTTAAAACGATGGGATGATGTTGAACCATGGCTATGAGGTTTTGAATTCTAGAATGATTTTAATGTTGTTTTTCAAAAAAGTTTAATTTGGTGGGGGTGGGACAAAACAGGTTTGGTGGATTTTTTTTTGACAAAGCAGGTTTGGTGGATTTAAATTTATATTAATGTTCGAACCCTATGGCCCGAGACATGGTTTGAATCCTAGGACTTGTGCGAGGCTTGATGATAAAGTAGCAAGGGGAGCGAGAAACAACGGAGGACGTGAAAAAAACTCATATTAATTCATATGATTCCAAATAGTTAGAATAATGTAGTTCTTTGCCCTTCACATTTGGTAATTGGAAATAGAATGATGCGCAATGTATAAGATATTTCTCTTTTTCAACTTAAATAAATATATGCCTTAATAAAAGTTTACCAAAAAGAATACTCCATATTATTTATTTATTGATATATATTAGGATATGTCATTGCAAATTATCAAGTTTTTTCCCTTATTTAAGGGGTACGGTTACAAAACCTTCAGATCGAAATCTATAAAGAAATCATTCAATTGATTGAAATGAACAATCAAGATCTTTTCCATATGATTTTGTATTTTTCTCGCACAGTTCTTACTATAATCTACAAACTCTTTTCATTCTGTCAAATTTATTCGGTGTTCCTCTTGATTCATCAATGGCTTCAGTTTGAACAACATTCGCCTCTAGCTAGACCTAAGATTTGTTTCCGATTCTATTCTCCTATTTTCTCTTGCTTTCTTTAATTAATTTTCTTTTAAGTTTTTCATATCGATTTTTCATCTATATGATTTCAATTTTTAATTTTTTTTTAAAAAATAGTAATCACATAGATGAAAAATTGATACGAAAAACTTAAAAAAAAAAAAAAGAATTAAAGAAAGCGAGAAAATAAGAGAATAGCTAGAATCGGAAACAAATCTTAGGTCTAGACATGATGCCATTGATGAATTGAGAGGATCACCGAATAAATTTGACAGAATGAAAAAGTCTGTAGATTATAATGAGAACCGAGCGAAGAAAGTGCAAATTATCGTATGGAAACAATCTTGATTGTTTGTCTCAATCAATTGAATAATTTCTTTGTAGATTTGGATACCAAGGTTTTGTAACCGTACACCTTAAATAAGAGAAAAAACTTGATACCGCGCATTGAGATAGCCATTAATTTAAAGAAGGAAAATGGAGGCGATGGACTTAGCCATGTTTTTGGTGGTCGCAGAAAGTTGAAAAGTTTCAACCAAAAATAGAAAAATTAGTTTACAATTTTTGTTTGGTTAAATTACAAAATGGGTTGAGGGAATCTAAACATTTAGTTTTTGATGAAGATGTTTCTAAAAGAATAGAAGTTGTTCATATAAATATGAATATTTCCATTTTATGATACATTAATCGTATGATTTATCCAAACTGGTGTAATCTTGTTAAAGGTCTCTATGTCAGGTACAACTGTGTTGGTGAATTAATGTTCTAGTTCTCTCATATGGTTTTGTGCCGTGAAGAATGAAAGAAAAATTCCTTTCAATAGAAGAAATCTATTATAGCAACAACAAAGATATGATTTGAGAAAGTTAGATTGGAATTAAATTAAAAATTGAGAATCACATGATAGAATTCTTTTGGAAGTTTTATTTACGATTATTTAGCTGAAATCATAGCTGAAATTGTCATTAGCTGGAATTCACCAACGTGCTAGTCAGTTTGACTGCAGAAGCCAGGTGGGTTGAATAAAAAATATAAAGAGTCTGCATTGTCTACGCTATTTGTACATTATTATGCATGTGTGGTTGTCATGTTAAATGAAAAAAAATGTTGTTATTCCTTCTGCACCTTATATTGTGTATCTTTTGTTATATGTTGTTTTTGAACTGTGACTCTCTAATATTATTGTAGATTGGGCTTACGCCCCAAGTTCTTAGAGATTTGAGTTGCGCTAATCAGCAACAACTTTAATTTGAAGATATGGAACAGCGATGACTTAGTTGGGCGATTAGTAAGTACAAGTGGGTATTGGAAAGAGATGTCTCAGATCATTGTCCTCTTATCATTAAGTACAATAATGTTGATTGGGGTCCAAAACCTTTTTGTTTTAATAATTATTGGCTTCAAAATAGAGAGTTCAATGAGGTGGTGGTTAATGCGTGGAATTCACAAAATATCTCCGGATGGATGAGCTTTGTCTTGAAGGAGGGTCTTAAAGGATTAAAAGGGGTGATCAAAATTTGGAGTAAGGAGGTTTATGGAAAGCCGGAGGAGAAGAAGAAATGTTTGGTGGAAGAAATTAAGGCTCTTGATTTGAAGAGCGAAGAAGTTGGGTTGACAATGGATGAAGTGGCTCTTCGGAAACGTCGCTTTGAGGAGCTTGGGTGGTTTTGAAAAGTATTGATGCCTCTACTTTCCAAAGGTCACGTTCAAGATGGTTAAAGGAAGGTGATTCTAATACCAAATACTTCCATGCATGTATTAAATCAAAGATGCGAAGAAATATGATCTCGGCTTTGAACACTCCATTTGGTTGGGTCGAGGGTCCGAATGGTGTTAGAAATGCTACGGTGAATTTTTTCAAAAATCATTTTTCCAAAGAGACGTGGAATCGCCCCAATCTTGATGGTGTTAATTTCCCTATGCTCTCGGAGGTGGATAATAATCATCTTGTGGCTCCCTTCTCCATGGAGGAAATTGAAGAGGCGGTGAAAGATAGTGACGGGTCAAAGTGTCCGGGGCCGGATGAGTTTAATTTTGCATTCATAAAAGCTTTTTGGGATCTAATGAAACATGAGGTACGAATCCTTTTTGACCAATTCTCCGGTAATGATTGCTTGCCTAGATGTTTGCTCTCTTATTTTTTGACACTTATCCCCAAAGTCAAGTCTCCTCAAGGTCTTGGGGACTTTCGTCCTATTTCGTTACTTGGTTGTTGGTATAAATTGCTGTCTAAGGTGTTGGCTAGTAGATTAGCAAATGTGATTGGTGTGTTGATCCCAAAAACTCAATCCGCCTTCCTTAAGGGTAGGCAATTGGTGGAAGGGGTGGTTGTGGTGAATGAGGTGATTGATTATGCTAGGAAGGTTAGGAAGAATTGTTTGATTGTGAAGGTGGACTTTGAAAAAGCCTATGATTCCGTCGATTGGGATTTCCTAGATTACATGCTTGGAAGGTTTGGTTTTTGTCAAAAATGGAGGAAGTGGATGAAAGTTTGTGTTTGTGCGGGTAATCTTTCGGTTCTAGTAAATGGTAACCCGACGGAGGAATTTAGTATTAATCGAGGCCTAAAGCAAGGGGATTCTCTTGCCCCTCTCCTCTTTCTTTTGGTGGCGGAAGGGCTAGGTGGTTTGATGAGACAAGCGGTTGGTCGTTCTCGGTTCCAACCGTTCTTAGTAGGTAATGAAGCAATGCCGGTGTCCTTGTTACAATATGTCGATGATACACTTTGTATTGGGGAAGCTACGGTAGAGAATTTGTGGACGTTGAAGGCGGTGCTTAGGGGCTTTGAGATGGTTTCGGGTTTGAAGGTCAACTTTTGGAAAAGTTGTATTATGGGAGCAAATGTTTCGGAGGAATTTCTTGGTATGGCCTCAAACTTCCTTAATTGTAGGAGAGGTATGATTCCATTTAAATACCTTGGCCTCCCGGTTGGGGCAAACCCGAAAAAGATGTCAACTTGGGAACCTATGATAAAGGTGGTGCGTGGTAGACTTGGTTCATGGGGCAACAAATATGTGAGTCTTGGTGGCCGAATTGTTTTAATTAATGCGGTCCTAAATGCCATTCCTATATTTTATTTATCTTACTTGAAGATGCCGGTGAAGGTGTGGAAGGAACTTGTCAAAATCCAAAGAACTTTTCTTTGGGCCGGGTTAACAAAGACCACTAAAACTTGTTGGGTTAGGTGGGACGTCATATGTAGGCCAAAGAAGGAAGGTGGATTGGGTGTCCGTGATCTCCGTTTGGTAAATATTAGTCTCCTTTCGAAATGGAAATGGAAATTGTTGTCTCGGGAGAATGAATTATGGAAGGATGTAGTGGTAGCAAAATATGGTAGGGATGTGTTAGGAAAGAGGACTCTTGGTGAGATTGATGTAACTAGATTGGGATCAACATGGTGGAGGGATTTATGCCTAATTGATAAGGATTCGGGGTGGTTTAACAATGCTATTGGTAAAAGAGTTGGTATTGGAAATTCAACATCTTTTTGGAATGAACGTTGGATTGGTGATCAAACACTCCGGCAACTTTTTCCCCGGTTGTTTGGTATCTCGTTGCAAAAAGAAGAGTTGGTATGCAATATGGGTCGGTTGGGTGAAGGACAATGGCAATGGGATCTTCATTGGCGGCGGAATTTGTTCGTTTGGGAAGAAGAACAATATCATGCCTTCTTAGAGATAATTGCGCCATTTATGCCGTCGGGGCAGCAGGACAAGTGGTTGTGGTTGGGTGATTCGCAAGGATTTTCGGTTAATTCGGCGTATTTGTTGTTGGTAGCCGAATATAGGCCCCCGGTTTTGGGTGATCCGGTTATGAATCTTGTTTTTAAGCATCTTTGGAAGTGCGGGGCGCCCACTAAGGTATGCGCTTTCTCTTGGCAACTCCTTCTTGATCGAGTTCAAACGAAGGATAATCTCTTGAAGCGCCGGATCATTCAAGTACAACATGGGCATTGTAGTATGTGTGGGGTGGCCTTGGAATCGGGGAGACACTTGTTCCTTCATTGTAGTTATGCGGCCAAGGTATGGTATGATATTATGAGGTGGCTTGGTTTTACTATTATCCTTCCACACAATATTATTTCTTCCTTGGCAATCTTAATTCACTGTGGTAAGAATAAAAGGGAGAAAGTAGGACTATGTCTCATTTGGAATGCATTTATGTGGGTAGTTTGGAATGTTAGAAATGATTGTATTTTTAATAATGGAGTTCCCAATATGGACGATATGGTGGATAAGATCAAGATGTTGTCATGGAAGTGGTTTGTTGGTAGAGTGGCTAAAGGTCCTATTTTGCTTTATGAATGGACATGGAGTCCTTTGGATTGCATGAGTTGATGCTGGCTTGTTGTTGCTGTTGGGTGCTCGGTCCCTCTCTTTTTGCCTCTGCTTGCTGTTGTTGTAGCTTTTTCTTTTGTTTTGGCACTGCTGCCGTGGTTGTTGTTGTTGCTTTAGCCTTGCTTCTTTGGCTTTTTCGTATTGTAACTATAACTCTCTCCCAAATCATGCCTTATGTCTTGGTGAGATTTTGCTAATATATATTATTCATTTGTTGCTCAAAAAACAAAAAAAGTTGGGCGATTAGTAGAGGTGGGCTTGATGCCGTTGTGGTTTCTTACTTGGTCATCTTTAGTTAAAGTTCAGGAATAGCTTAGGGTTGTTATTTCTGAGTCTTATTTACTTGTTTTTACCTTTCCTCCTTCGGAAAGTGTATTATTATTATTATTTATTTAGAATAAAGGCCATGACTATGTTTTTGTAAACATGATTGAGTTGTGTTCTTAAACTCTTATTTAGAAATAGTTTATAAAAGAGGCATTGGATTTAAATTTTTAATCTTAGTTGGTGAATAAAAGATGCTAGTCCCCAATATTTTCAAGAAAAAAAATTGAAAATAAATACTTACATGGAAAGCAGTAGCATGAATTGTAGTGTACAAAGAGGTTTTGAGCCCTTTTCAAATTTATTATGAGGCAATGGTACACCACCCAACCGTCACTGTAAAAAATCATTGAAAAAAATCTATAAGTTTCTCTTACTAAAAACTAGCTAGAGTGTTTCATTAAACTTCTACTTAATAGAGTATTGTAAAGTAAATGATTAATAAATTTATAATAGCTAATATATTGTAATTTTGTTAGAGTTAATTAAAGTGTAACTATTTGCTAAAATCACAGTGATTCCTCCATGATATTCGTCAAATCTGATGTCAATCTAAATATACACAATATATAATATCATTAAGTAGAACTAAATAAATTTAAAATAAAGGAATGTTTTTATTCTTACATCTCTTCCATGTAACTCATTGTGTGCAAACAATCAATGTGAGATATGTATTCATTTTCTAATTTATCAACTCTACCAACTACACCATTATATTTTACTACTGGTGCACCCGAGAGGATTAAGGGTGCGTTTGTTTAAGCTTTAAAAAAAATGATTTTTTTAAAAAGAATCTAGTGATTTTTTTGTACAGATTTTGAAGAAAATCTAAAGCTACTTTATGTTTGTTTGCAATCATAAAAATCTATTTTTTTAAAATAGGAAGTTCCTAAACTTAGGTTCCTTAGTTTTAAAAAAAAATAGATTCTTGAAAAGCTATTTCTAATAGCTTTTCATTTTGAGGCTAAAAATGATTTTTCAAGAAAATGATTTTTACAAAAATCTATAACAAACACTATCAAACTTATAAAATGGATTTAAAAAAAAAAATATAGATTTTTAAAAATCTAAAACAAACGCACCCTAAATCTTGTGTTCTCATAGCCCAAACCTTCTTGGTTTTACGATAAACCTGTGTAAAAAAAATGATATTTTAGTTAATTTACATATTTATATAGAAAATAATGGTAAATATGTGTAGAGGCTTGGGTAAAATGGTAAATTACATCAAGTTGATATTTCAAACCTTTTGGGCAATCTTATTTCCACAATTAGATTGGCACCCGCATTGTGGCCCACATTCAACTACAATTGATAGAGGTACAATCAATCTAAAAATTTAACTTATAATTGATTAGGTGTTAGTTCTGGGGCGTCTCCGAATTTTTGGAGACCCTGTGAAATTATTAAAATAGGTCCTAATAGAAGAAAAAATGTAAAAAAAATGTCATCGATTTGAATTATAAATTACATCATTAACACTAAAAATAGTTTGATAGACAAGACAATTTCTATTACACCTCTCTCTATTTGATAAAACTATAATATAATAATTAGCTATATATAAAGCGCCTAAAAATTTATTCCCAATAGTAAACATCTTTTAAGACATTTTGTCACTAATAAATATCTCATTTTACAATAAAGTGAATCTCGAGTATTTGAACTCCACAATTTCGCATTAGAAGTCTGAAATCCTTAGTTTTATACCTCTCATTTATTAATACTACTATCCTATAATTTGTTTTAGAGGCCCCTATTTCTGTGAGGCCTTGTGTCATCGCACATGTTGCACGTGAAAAAGACGCCTCAGTTAGTTAAAATTAAATTTTAAGAAGATTGAGCATCTGATAATAGAAGTGAAATTAAAATTATTTACTCAACGTATATATATGTTTCCACAATGACAAGAAAGAACAACAAACATAAAACTAAAATATTAAGATATTTAGCATAAGTTCACCTATTAATATTTTTGCAGCATCTTTGGTTAAGGCATCAAGAAGTCGCAAATGGAACTTTTACATGTTTGGGAACATGATTTGATATAATATATGTAAAACCAAAAATTTTAGAACAACATCAATGTCATATATTTTAGTAAAGAAAAAATCAAGGTTAAACTACATATTTGGTCCCTTATGTTTATTTTAGAGTTCAATTTGGTCCCTTACATTTAAAAAGTTTCAATTTAGTCCCTTACGTTATCAACATTTACATTAGTTGGTCATTTCCGTCAGTTTTCATTGTTTCACCGTTTCAATTGGACACGTGTCAACGTGTCTAGGTGTCCACATGTCAAGCCATGTATGCACACCGTCTGCCACATAGGACAAAATTAACGGAAAGAACCAAATTGAAACCTAAAATAAACCTAAGGGACCAAATTGAAACTTTTTAAACGTAAGAGACCAAATTAAAATCTAAAATAAACGTAAGAGACAAAATGTGTAGTTTAGCCAAAAATCAATGTCATGTTTCTTATATGAAAATGAGAGTGTGATTTGACAATATACACACACTTCACAAAATAAAAATGAGTGAAAGTAAATAAGAAATTAAAGAAGAAAATAAAAATTGAGTATATTATAAAGAATCATAATATTATTCTTAAATACTTAAGTGAATTTATTGAAGGAGAATAAAATGAAACATAGTATTCTCAAACAAAACTAAGTATTTAATCTTATTAATTGGTAGGTGAAATCAGAGGACTATTAGCATACTAGCTTAGGAAAATTCAAAATATGAAGATCAAACATTTCATATCTTGTGTTGTATGTAAATATTTTGTGCAATTTAAACTATGAAATTGTGCAATTTAAAACCATGAAATCAAATTGTCAAAACGCTTACCTTGTTAGCCCTAAAAATGTATCAACATTCTTTTTATTATTATTGCTTCGATCTTCTCTTCCTGTTCAAAATGAAGTTGTTACATTATTAGAATTAAAAAGTGAGAAAATGCTAGTACAAATGAATGTTTGCATATATCATCTTAGAAGAGAAGTTAATAATGTAACTATATTTCGAAATAAATATTGAAATTAACTCGGCTTTTTGACCATTGTACCACTATTTGAAACAAATATTCCCAATCTACCACCTTTTCAAAAAAAATTCCCAATCTACCACCATTTCAACCCACCTTTTGACCGAAATTTCATCCCTATAGAGTGGTGCCATGGGATGTGGCGACACTCTATAGGGATTTTCAGAATTTTTGTCATATATGCCAGGCAGAGAATTCCGTGCCATTTTTTTTTTTTTTTTTTTTTTTTCAAATACACTCTTTTATCACCATAACCCTCTTCTAACCCTAACTCTCTCTAAACCCCAAATAAATATTGTGTTATAAAATTTTAAAAAAATTATTTTAAAATTAATAAAAATATAAAATCATTAAAATTGAAAAAAAAAATTAAAAACTCTCATTTATTTAATATTTAATTATATATTAGACGAACACTCAACATTTAGACAATACATTATTTTAACAACTAACAAAAGAAGAAAAATAACTAGTGTTGAGTAGATGGACCCTCAACATTTGGACAATTGCTACGATTATGATCCGGTGTTCCACATAACCCACATTTTCTTGGTTCATGTTCCACATGACTCTGTGACTAGGAACATGAACCAAGAAAATGTGGGTTATGTGGAACACCGGGTCATAATCGTAGCAATTGTCCAAATGTTGAGGGTCCATCTACTCAACACTAGTTATTTTTCTTCTTTTGTTAGTTGTTAAAATAATGTATTGTCTAAATGTTGAGTGTTCGTCTAATATATAATTAAATATTAAATAAATGAGAGTTTTTATTTTTTTTTTCAATTTTAATGATTTAATATTTTTATTAATTTTAAAATAATTTTTTTAAAATTTTATAACACAATATTTATTTGGGATTTTGAGAGAGTTAGGGTTAGAGAGAGTTAGGGTTAGAAGAGGGTTATGGTGATAAAAGAGTGTATTTGAAAAAGAAAAAAAAATAAAAAAAAAAGAATGTCACGGAATTCTGTGCCTGGCATATAGGACAAAAATTCTGAAAATCCCTATAGAGTGTCGCCACACCCCATGGCACCACTCTATACGGATGAAATTTCGGTCAAAAGGTGGGTTGAAATGGTGGTAGATTGGGAATTTTTTTTGAAAAAGTGGTAGATTGGGAATATTTGTTTCAAATAGTGGTACAATGGTCAAAAAGCCAATTAACTCACAATCACAAAGAGAAAAATGAATACAATTAATGATTTTCAAAGATTGATAAGGAGATGCATATATAAACAATAATATACCAAATCTTTGCTCCTTTCTTCTCCCTGGACTTCCTCTAATTTCAGCTTTTCTCTCCAATCTCTCTTAATCTTCAAGAACCCTTATTCCTATTCAATCTTATTCTTCAGTTTTCTTTTTTGAAATTTCCCTCCCTCACCTTAGATTAACTTAAACATCCTAATTAATCAATCATATGTAGGAATTATAAGATTTAGGGTTTGATGATGGTTGATGGTGATGATGAGGTTGTTAGAGAAGAGCATGAAATGAAGAAGAGGAATTAATTAGGGTTTCACTTATATTATAAGTGAGGGATAATTTAAATTACGATTATGTCCTTATCAAATACCAAAAACCCTATCCTACCCTTAGGTTAATATTAATCCTAATTTAATTTATTTCTAAATCACTAATACTCCTTCATACATTTAGTGACTTAACTAGACACTAATTGGTACACAAGGTTAACAATATTCATTAAAAATGCATTAAACGCTTAATTGGTATGTTTTAATAACATATCAAATGATTTTAGATTTCAGTGAAATTTTACATGGATGAATTTTATAAACATTATTTTACATGGATGAATTGGTATATCTCAATAACATATCCAAAAGATATAAACGTTTAATTAAATGGTGAATTTTATAAAATTCGTATTTGTTAAAGCATTATTAAACAATCTCCCATTACCTAAATGTTACACCATATATATATATAAAATTGAAGAATAAAATGAAATTTACTTTTTTTTACAGTAAATATTTAACTATTTAAAAATAGAGGTAAATAAAAAATATCTTAAATAATTAATGAATTAAGTAATCTGCTAAAAATGCATCCATAGAATTAAATTTTAATAGTGATTTTAAACAAAAAAGGTAAAATCATTAAACTTTAAATAATTCAAAATTAAAAAACATATGCATTAATTTTACGGTTGACTAGTTAGACAAATTTGTAACAAAAAATATTTAATAATAGAATAAAAGAAGATTTTGAATTTAAAAGTAATACCTTTGTTTATAACAATAACTAGTATGTTAGCCCGTGTCGTGCACGCGATTATTTTCTTTTTTATTATTATTTATATATTTATTTTGATATATATTATTTGATTAATTCGGTTTAAATTTCTATAGCAAAATTGAGATATGTTTTGCATGATATATACTTAACGATGAGATAAATTAAGAGTATTACTTCGCTTCCCATTTTACACTATTATGAGATCACTACAAGAAATCTTGGTATTATTGACAGAAAGTTTTGAGGGTTTTAGGCCCTCAATAATGTATTGAAGGCTTAAAGCCCTCAATAGTGTATAAAGATCGTCAATAAATGGTCTTCAATTTCAAAAAAAATTGACTAGCCACTATTGGGGGCTAAAGGCCCTCAATAATACATATTGGGAGACGTGAAACCTGCAAAACTCTGACCAGTCATTATTGAATGTTGATGGCCCTCAATAATGTATATGGGGAGGTGCAAAACTCTGACCAATAATTATTGAGTGCTGATGGCCCTCAATAATGCTTCCCACATTCAAACGGAAACACTTTCCTTATTTTTCATTTCTACATTTCAAAATTTCATTTCTACACTTTCCATCTCAATCTAAAATTTCTCTAAAATTTTATTTTTCCATCTTTCACATTTTTATCACTTCTCAATTTCTTATTTCCATTTCTTCATGCAAATAGTTGTAAGTGTTTATATGTTAATTTAATTTTGAAAAAGTTTAACTTATTTCTTTGTTATTTGAATAAAATATGTATATATTCTAAAACTTTTTTTATTACAATTTTATTTTGCAATTGTTGATTCAAATATTCTCGTAGTCATTCGAGTACGTGGGTTGAAAGCGCGTAAAGTCATAAACTACTTGGCACTCCAAGTAAATAATGTAATTTTAATTTATATAATATTTAGTAATTTTTTTACTAACTTTTTATAAGTGACTAAGTCAGTATAATACTTAAAAATATTGAAACTTAAAGTCAAAAAGTAATTTTTCTTATTAGCTACTGCATTAAAAAAAAAGTAGAGAAAAATAGTAGTAATTTTTTTTCTGTCCAAATTTTTTCTTAAAATAACAAATATAATTACAAAAATAATTAGTAAAAACTAAACAAATATAACATATTACTAAAAACAGTAGAGATATAACATATTACTAAAACAAAAATTAGTTTTTTTTTTTATAAAAAAAAACAGTAGTAAAAATCTTAGTTTTTATAATTACTAAATATTGTTAATAAAAGTTGTTAGTGTTTTCAACCTGTGAGGTTGTTTTAGTTTTAGGGTGTTAACTTCATTTGCTAAAATAAGTCTTTGGTCCATATGTGGTGTCTGATGTGCACACATATGAGACCTGAACTTTGAGATGAACTTCAGTGATAAAACTGAGAAGAGTGAAGAATCCAAGAATTCTGATAAGAGTGAAGAATCCAAGAATTCTGAAGAAGAAGAAGGCTCCAAAGGCTCTGATAAAGAACCTGGTGGAGATAAAGAAGTTGTGAATGCAGACAACTATGATCTGGATCTGTCACTGAAGCAAGTTGTTGAAAACAGCACTGCTAAGAGGACAAGGAGTGGAAAGATCTCTGCTGTTGATAGTGCACCTTCCAAGAAAGACAAAGAAAAGACGAAGAGTGTAGCTAAACCTGTTAAGTATGGACTTAGCAGGAAGATTGAAAAAAATGAGATAGATGAAGACGAACCATATGAGGAAGATGAGATGTCCAATGTTGATGATGTGATTGTATTTGAACCTTTCAATGGTCTTTGTGTACAAGAAGAAGCCGAAGAAGTACCATTAGAAGGTGATATCAATGAAGACGACGAAAAAGTTAATGGTGAAGATGATGGAGGCGACAATAATGAATATGTATTAGGAGTCCGTTTGTTATAGTTTTTTTTTTTATAAAAAAAATCACTTATTTTAAAAAAATAATCACTTTTAAGAATATTACGTCCGTTTGTTATAGCTTTTATAAATAATCAGAATCTAAAAATAATCTAAAAACTGTTAAAAATGAGAAGTTAAAAATAGTAGCTTCTTAAAAAATAGAATTTTTTTAGAGGAAAGATAAAACAATGGTTAAAAGGTGGAGATATCTTTTATCCAAATATATCCTTACATAAATTTTAATACTCCAAAAATATCCTTATAAAAAGTAATTTTTATCAAGGTAAACAAATACAAAATAGCTTATGATTTTTGTAAAATCTCTAAAAAATAATCTCTAAATTTTTTAAGGTCAAAATCACTTATTTTTTAATCTATAACTAACAGACTCTAGATTGAGATGACAATTAATATTTTTTTAATTATGGATGACAATTAATATAATATTGTATTTCAATAAATTGTTTCAATAAAAATATTTGTTTGGAAAAAACAAAATAGGAAAAAGAAAAAAAAAGAAACAAAAGAAGTGTGGTTATGTCTGACTACACACTCCCTCACTCTCACTCACCCAAATCTCTCTCTGCTCGCGTTAATTAGCACCACCACTCGCCTCAGTAACAGGCTTCGACCAGTGACCACCACCACTCGCCTCTCACCACCAACCGCAACCTCTCTCTCTGCTCGGCCGCACCACCTCTCTCTCTCTCCCTCTCTCTTCCCGCGACAGACAGGTAAAAAAATTCAAAATCTGTAATTTTTCTAGGGTTTAGGTTTTTGGAAAATTTTGATTTGGGAAATTTTGAGTTGTTTATATCTGTTTTAGGTTTTCTACATCTGGTATTGTTAAATCTTTGTGGGTGTGGGTATGTAAAATGTTGTATTGTTTGTTTGTATGTACTTGTTAAAATCTGGTAATATTCACACTGTGTAGGGGAATATATTACAAAACAAAGAAATTTACGGTAGTGCTGTGGAGGGGGACTGGTATTTGGGTATTGGCTGCTGTTCTTTCGGTTCTGTTCTGGTGTTGCGGGTGTTAGTGGAGTGTTGTTAGTGTTCTGGCGTGTTGGGGTGTATAGTTTTCTTTTGTCTTTGTTTCTTGTGTGGCTGCTGTGTGCCTTCACTTTCCTTTGTATTGTGCTGCTGTTTTGTTCTCCCTGCTTGGTACTTCTTGTGCCAAGTTTTGTGGCTTAATAAATTTCTTTTGCTATTCAAAAAAAAAAAAGTTCAGTTTTGGTAACAAGTTAGGGACTGAATTCCTCCTTTTACCATGGCCAAGATGAAAACTCAAGTTTTGGTAAACACTCAACAAAGAAGAAAAACTCATACATACTCAAGCTTTGTTCTAGTTTTTGCTTTGTTCCCTCTATGTAGTTTAGGCTCTTCTTGTGCCTTAATTTGCCATTAAATGTCTGGTATATGAATTTATTTGAAGCTAAAGATGATTATTCAATGAATGTGATTCTTACTTGCAAAACCTTCTTATCTTGAACAAACACAAAATCTATTTATGCATGATCTATGATAAAATTTACAGCACCATTCCCTGCATTTGATGTTTAAATTGTATCATATCAATCAATAACTATATGCTGTATCATATAGATGTGTTAAGTGTGTTTTTGTTTTATTTTTTACAATGTTGTACTCGCTCATCCCGTTTCTTATATTCGTCTGTCTTGGTGCTATTCATCAGCTGTCTGCTTCATCAGTTCTGATGCGCTTTCGGAATCCCGAGAGTCTCTTTATTTTTGTAATGGGTGTGTTATAGTTATGTTTGTGCTCCTGATTGTATGCTGTATGGTGTATAAGATTTGGATGCTGTTAGTTGTTGTGCTGCTACTGAACTATAGCAGGTGTAATTGAACTTGGTTTTGTGTACTAGCACACCTTGTGCACCTCTCTAGTTTAATAAATTTCTTTTGCTTTTTCAAAAAAATAAATAATCAATAACTATATGCTAGATTTTGATGCAATTTCTTTTACTAGCTTTAAGGAATAGAAGCTGTTTGGTTTAGTCAGAATAGTTGTTAGTAAATAGTTGTTTTTGTTGTATCCCTATTTTGACATTGGTTTTCTTTTTGCAGATTTAATATTTGCATTGGTTTTTCGGGCGTGCGGCGAAAGGTCCGTGTCTTCTCTACGTAGCTGAAGTTGGGAATTTGTTCTATCACGTAATTGTCTTGTTCCGTCTGCCGATGTAATTTATTTCGTTGTCATGCTGCATCTACTCTTTTGCATTGTCTGCTTAGGATTGTAGTAGAGAAGTCCATTGGCTTTTGCGTTTTAATGAGACTGTTTTGTAATGCTAGTCTATTGGCTTGTGTTGTAATGATATATTGTTAGTGTTTTGTGACAGGGAGGATTGTAGTGTTTGGCCATGATGGTACTAATGTAGTAATTGACATTTGTAAATGGAGGATTAATTGTAGTGATGTTACTGATGGTAGCTGGTTTTGGTGAATTTGCATGGGCATAATTCACTTTTATTTTCTAATAATTTTTTTGCTTTTTTAAAAGAAAAATGTCATATGTTTGTTTGTGGTTATAAATAAAATTTTGATGTTAAAAAAATAAAGAAATAATTTTGCAGTTTAAAAAAAAAATTTAAAAAAAAATTATTTATTAAAAAAGTAATTATTATTTAAAAAACAATTTCTGACTTTAAAAAATAATTTAATTATTTAAAAATTAGATTTAATCTGCTTTTTAAATGATTAAATAAATTTTTTTTTTTAATTAAAGATACATTATTGGCGGCTGCAGGCCGTCAGTAATTTTACCTCGAGATCCATTATTTAGAGCTGCAGGCGTCAGAAATATATTGAGGGCTGCAGGCCCTTAATAATGCATAAAGTTGTTAGACGCATTATTGACAGTTCTGGGCTGTCAATAACCATTACCGACGAAGCTTTTTTTGATGGATTTTGGCCCTCAATAATGGCTTTATTGTTGACGGATTTTAGTCCTTTTGGCCCTCAATAATGCATTGTTTTCTTGTAGTGGATAGATTATTTATCCCATATTCATCCCCGAAACTATATACTGATCCTATAAATATCAAATAATTATAAACTTCATTCTCAAAGGAAAATATGATTTGATTTTTCATGGCCTTAAGATTTTTTTGGACTATACTCATAAAATTAAAATATACCATGATTTTTTTTTCATCTCGAGCCAACTCTTTATAGAAAATTTACATTAGGTTCATTGTCAAACACGAGATAATTTTTATTTGTTTCAATAATATTTATTTTCATATGTTATTTTTTCTTTTGAATGTTATCTTGTCTTTTTTTCATTTTATATTATTTAAAAGGTTATCTACGTTTTTTCAAATGTCTATGAGATTGGTTACTTTTAGTCTGTAGGACTTCATCAACAAAAAATAATTGTCAATTTTATACTATTTTATAAATGAATATTAACATATTTTGACCATGTTTCTATTCTCAAAAAATTTCTTTTCACCGTACCACAAAGAAGCAATCTTCATGCGTGAGCATCAAATGGGAAAACCTATGTGTGAATCTCTCCACTCAAATTAATAAATTAAGGTTCTTAAAAAAGTTCGAACTAAGGTTATGGAAAGTTTAAAATAGCATAAATTATAAAAATTCAAAATTATATTAATTTATTTTCGATTTTCCATAGATTTTATCAGTCAGATGTAATCTAATGAAAGTGCGATGTACACAAAATATGGAAAAACCCCTTAGTCGAAATTCAAATTTTAATTAGTCAATGTGTATTTTTAATAGTTGGGTGGGAAGTGTTACCTGGTTCCTATTATATACCACTGAGAGATTCTCTCTCTCTCTCTCTCTCTGTCTCTTGTCTCCGTCGCAGGACTCTATAGGGGTTCCATCAACAATAAAATAATTGCTAATTCTATATTATTTTTTTAGTGAATATTAATAAAATTCTCGTATTAAGTTATCACTATCTTCTACATACACTTTTTGTAAGACCCATAATTCTACTGTACCGTGCGTGTGTTAAGAACGTGGGTAGTGGCTAAGAGTTTTAGGGTTTTTGTTAATTTATTTCGCAAGTACCGTTGTAATAACAACATTATTGCTGAGTTGAAGCCTGTTTTGTATTCGTGTACTAATAAAGCCCAAACTTTTGTTCCTTAGTCTTGATTTGTCTATGAGAACGTCCCTGTGTCTTCAGAATTTCAAAATTTGACTTTCCCTGTTTTTTTTTTAAAAACGAGTAGAAACCTGTACCCGCTGTTGGAAATTTTATGGTTTCTGTTTTCCGTCGAATTTTAATTAGAGACTTTATATATCGGCGCGAGTTAGAATCTGGTTTCAGAATATTTTTGGGAGTTTAGGATAAAAATTTCAGTCGGAGAATCAAGTTTAGCGATAATTTTTAGAAATGGTTTACGACGAACTTTTACTTCGTAGATTTTCTATTTTTCGCAAGTTAGACCGTTAGTGAAGTACGACTCGCTGCGAGCGAACGCGAGAGCTGAGTAGCGTGAGGTGGCGTAAAGTGAAAATATCTAGATATATGTTCAAAAAGCAATCATGAATTATTTTGATCCAATGGCTAGGGATTAGTCTAGAAAGCTTTTTACTATTTGATCCAAGGGCTACAATTAATCAAGACTACTTTAGGAGGCTTTGTGTCACATTTGAACTAAGAGAAAAATCACAAATACTCCCTTCCCTCTTTCTCACTCGGCCGAACTCTCTCACTCACTAGTGAAGTTTTTGCCTTCCGTGAGAATCGAACTATGTACCATGAGAATAAGTACATGTTCAATCTATTCCAACTAACAATTGAGCTATAAAAACGTCTCGACACTTTTGGGGAACATGCAACTAATTGTGGGGAGCTCCCAGGCTTCAAATACAGCCATGGCTTGGTCAGAGATGTGCTCTTTGATATTTTTAGGCGTGCAGGAATTTTTGTTAAGAAAGAGGCACCAGTGAACTTCTTGACTGATCCACAAGAATGAAGATCGACACTTCGCCCAACGGTGTTTTGGTGTATGGATGGGTAGGTGGGAAACTTGTGTGAATTTGACTGTAGTTTCCCCCCTTGTAGGACTGGGGGTCGGGGATTTTAATGTGGGACAGGCAGCCCTCAAAGTTGTTTCAAGCAAAATGGCCAAACATGAGAAAGCGTGCTCTGTCAATTAACACGTTTTTATGGCTTTTCCATTCGACATTTTTGGCTTTTTAGCACCAGAGGCTATAAATCTTTTGAAAAAAGTTCAAAAGGTCATGCATAGTAATATTGTGTCACATAAGTCTATGAATGCTGTTTTTTAGAGATTAGGTTTTGCTATACAAAAAAATTTAGCGGTGTAACTTGTTACCTGTCTACCCTTTATTCATGTGTAATTATTATTATTATTATTATTATTATTATTATTATTATTATATATATATATATATATTTGAGGGATCAAATTACACTGGTGTAACATTTAAGTAATGTTACACCGCTCAATAACGCTTTAACGAATTCAAATTTTACAAAATTCACCGTCAGATTGAAAGTTTATATCATATAGATCATCTATGTTGAGTTTTACAAAAATCTAAAATCGTTTGATATGTTATTGAGACACATCAAAATTAACGGTTTATGCGTTTTTATTGAAAACCCAAAATTTATTTTTTTGGATTTCTCAATTAAAGCCTTGAAAATACTACTCCATCAATCTCTAACTATAAGTCCCTTTTGCAGAAAATTTTTTTGTCTCTAAATATAAGCACCTTTGCAATTTACTAGATGCGTTTATTACTAGTTTTCCAAAGATATCCCTAACAAATACGAAAAATTAAAATTATATACATTAATTTATAAAGGGTATTTTAGAAATTATATACATTAACAAATACGAATCCGTTAACTTATAGCGTGAAACTGCACCCTATATTAACAACGGTGAATCTGGGTCGTCATTATAAAGGGATAGAGGGAGGGAAGCAAATTTCCTGCAGTAAATTTCCACACAGTTTGATTTTGGACCATCCGATCTGTTATGTGTGGCTGAAATTGTCTTAGTTGATTTTATAACTGATTTAACCAGAACCGTCTGATCAGCGATCAATGGCCAGGATTGAAACTGCGTTAAAATTGTTGTCATTTTTAACTGTAGTAAACTCAGATCAGTTAGCATGAATATTATATCAATTTCTTATGTGTGGTATAAGCCATGCCCATGTAGACCTCTCTACATTTCTCTATCTATACCACTTATCTTATCTATGGACACAAGGACAGCCACGTATACATGTATATTAGATTAGATATACCTACTCTAAACCATTTATTGCAACCAATTTCTTTTCGTTTTCAAATAAATTTCAACCAATGTTAGGTATGATATTTTAATAAGGATCGCAACTTAACTCTTTTCCGTGCAGCAAAATCTTTCCTATCACTCTTATTATAAGAAGACAATATACATGTGTTAAAAAAAGATGAATAAGACAATCGATATTACAAGATCCACATAATTAAGTTGTCTCGTTATGATCAATATTAAGAAAAGAAAGATTATGTAAATGTGTATGACTAAGAAGTTCCACATCAATTTTGAGTCAATCTGGATAAACGTTTATAAGTAACTGACAATCTTCATATTATAAGACAGTTTTGTACGGATGAATTCAACTCATACTTATATCTAATATGGTATTATAGTATCTCCAAAATCTATTGGACCATCCGCTATCGGGCCACCTTCCATTTATATCAACGCACCAGCCCAATAGTGCAATCGCACATCGATTGTGAGTTGGTTTGGACAAGTGTTTATAAATTATAAGCAAGTGGTAATCTTCACTTTACCAGCCGATTTTGTAAGATGAATTAAACTCATACTTATTTCTAATAGTGACAAATTTTTATTTTTTGGTTAAGTAGTTTAATAGTTAGAAATTCACCTCTTAAGGTGAATAAGCGGATTCTGGATTCGAATTCCAGCCCTACACATAAAACGCAATATCCTTATACCAATTGAGTTATGCTCACGGAACTATGTGTGACAATTTAGATAAACACATTTTTTTTAAATATATATAGGGGAGGGATCAAATTACACCAGTGTAACATTTGAGTAATGTTACACCACTCAATAACGCTTTAACGAATTCAAATTTTACAAAATCCACCGTTTGATTGAAAGTTTATATCGGATAGATCATCTATGTTGAGTTTTACAAAAATCAAAAATCGTTTGACATGTTATTGAGACACATAACGATTAACGGTTTATGTGTTTTTATTGAATACCGTTAATCTTTATGTGTCTCAAAAACATGCCAAACGATTTTAGATTTTTTAAAAATTCAACGTAGATGATTTATACGATATAAACTTTCAATCCAACGGTGATTTTGTAAAATTTGTATTCGTTAAAGCGTTATTGAGCGGTGTAAAATTACTCAAATGTTACACCGGTGTAATTTGATTTCTCCCTAAACACATCAAGATTAACGGTTTATGCGTTTTTATTGAGTACCGTTAATCTTTATGTGTCTCAAAAACATGTCAAACGATTTTAGATTTTTGTAAAGTTTGAACATAGATGATCTATACGATATAAACTTTCAATCCAACGGTGAATTTTGTAAAATTTGTATTCGTTAAAGTGTTATTGAGCGGTGTAACATTACTCAAATGTTACACCGGTGTAATTTGATCCCTCATATATATATATATAAAAAAACTACTCTATTAATTAGAAAAATTAGTGAGAGTTTAATGCAAAGATTTTTTTTCTTTTGGCTGATTTTTTTTTCTTTCGAAATTCTACTATTACTATATATAGCATTCTTCACATGCAAGTATTCATGATATTTAACTATGACAAAGACAATATCACAATTGTATGGTTCTTGTAAAATTTAGCATAAATAACAATAAAAATCTCTAGTCATTTAAGGGAAAGGGACCTTAAGTAGGTTGTGTCAGTGACCCATATGTCCTTGTCATTTAAGATTGCATTTTACTTGTATAAATTACAAAGATTGCAACTCATAACAATAAAATAGATATATCTTTGTGATAGAGAGAATTGAAAAGAGTAATGGAAGATTGTCATCCTCTATTGAAAGGAAGTAGAAAAACAGTGAAAGGTTACAGTCATGGATTATCAAGCAATCAGATGGAAGTAATGGCTTCCATGTGTGATGCCATTTTTCCTTCCATTCCATTAAACAAAGAAATTTCGCAAGATCAAGTTGTTTCATCCTTCTACACAACTTCTGGTTCTCAGTTTCCACTTCCTGATGAGGTTTTTCCACCATACTTTATGGATATTTTTAATGTTTCTTTTTCTTTATCTCTATAAATAAACTGTTATTTTTATGGAATGTGGCACATTTAGTCCTGAGAAGCTCTGTCTCATAAGAGTACTTTTGAACTTTTTTTACTAACCATCGCAATATTGGAAATGGATTATGTGAAGTCGACTTATTTTATAATAGTTTGATTACGTTTAGACGGTTTAAACAAATGCAATGATAAATACTATTTTAAAATTATGACATCAAATGGCTATAAATGGCATGATTGTGTAGAAAAGTCGACAGTACTTTAAATTAAAAGTCAAATAACTACTAATTCAATCACTAGTTTTACTTTTTTTATAGTAATTCAATCACTAGTTAAGAAAACTAAAAATGATCATTCAGAAAAGAACAATTTTTTAATGAATATATAGAATACACAATTTTCGAAAAAGAACAATTTTATAATTAAGATATTGAATACACAATTTTAAAATTATATTTCCTTTTTCAGTAGCTCGTCGCATTTTAAAAGATCAAAATGACTATATTTATCCGTCAATTTTTCTTCTGATCCTGCAAGAGCATTGGAACTTTACTAGTTTAATCCAATACTGTTTTATCGAAATTGCAAAAGCTTTACCAATTCTATTTTATTTTTTCCAAATGAAAATTAGGCTGCAGAAGTATTTTTGTGGTTCAAGAAGAGTGCACCAGAAGCTATTCCTTTGGTGAGTTGGATTCTATGGATTCTGTCATTCAAATTAGGGACACTAATTCTTTGTGGAACTCTTTGCTTGCATCGGAAGTGGCCTTTTGTTCTCAAATTCTCTGAGATTTCTTTGGAAAAGAGAGAACAAATTCTGAAGAATTGGTCAAAGGAGAACCGTTGGATACCTCTAAGGGTGATGTTTGTGTTGATCAAACTTGGTTTCTTCTATAATTTGTTCACAAGGGTACGTAATGCTTCTCATTCCATTTATGCTTTTAATTTGTAGCCATAAGATTTTTGTTAGTTTTACATGAGATATAAAAGTGTCGGATGCACTAAATAAATCACGTGACAATCTTTTTTATCTCAACTACAAGTTATTTAAAATATTTTTTTAAAAAATGTGTCTATTATACATCGTACAAGATAATAAGTAGTTCAATATCTTGAAAGTTTATCCTGTGTTGTTTTATTCGATACTTATCTTTTGCAAATCAAACAGACTCCACGGTACACATTTTATATTATTGGGTTAGTTTCATGTGCACAATGTGGCAAAATCGTATATTTGAAAAAGTATGATAATATTATCACAGAAATTACGCGATTATAGCATAAATACTTATCATAAGTTTTGGTAGAGTTTATGGAAATAAGCCAAGAATAACTTACGGACATAATTGTTTTCTTTTTAATTCGTATGATGGCATTTTCTTTTTAATTCGTTTAGTAAATGAATTAGACATAATTGTTTTGAATAAATGCCATGTTTGAAGTGCAAACACTTGATTTTACGAACTTCTAAATGCATCAATTTCCTTAATTGCTGCAGACAGATGTAAATGGCCATAATCCAATGTGGAAAGCAATAGGGTACAATGTTGACACTAGGAAAAAGTTGAAACCAAAGAAGAGACCCCTCCAAGAAGGACTAATAGAAACAACTTATGAAACCAATTCTACCTTTATCCAATCCCTGAATGAAAAAGGCGTCGAAGTCACCAAAGATGAAGTGCAGAACATGTACAAGATCAAATGTGATGTTGTCATTGTCGGTTCCGGTTGTGGTGGAGGAGTTGCAGCTGCAATTCTAGCAAAGTCAGGTCATAAAGTGATCATCCTAGAGAAAGGAGAGTATTTTGTTTCACAAGATTATTCGTCATTGGAACGTTCTTCCATGAGCGAGTTATACGAATTAGGTGGAATCATGCCAACAATTGACGGTAAAATGTTGATCTTGTCCGGCTCAACTGTCGGTGGAGGTTCGGCTATAAACTGGGCTGCATGTGTAAGAACACCTGATTCTGTTCTGAAAGAATGGTCTGAAAATTATAAACTACCATTTTTCGCAAGCTCTGATTATCAATCCGCGATGGACGCGGTATGCAAAAGGATCGGTGTGACAGATAAATGTAACAAGGAAAGCTTTCAAAATCAAGTTCTTCGAAAAGGGTGTGAGAGTATCGGTTTAAAAGTCGAGCCAGTTGCAGTGAATGCTTCAGAAGATCATTATTGCGGTTCGTGCTGTTACGGTTGCAGAACAGGAGATAAAAAGGGAACTGACACAACTTGGTTGGTTGATGCTGTTGAAAACGGCGCAGTCATCCTCACTGGATGTAAAGCTGAGAAATTCATACTAGAAAATGGACAGAATGGAACAAAGAGAAAGAATTGCTTAGGAGTGATTGCTGCAACAAGTTTGAGAAGTAAGATAACAATGAAACTTCAAATAGAATCCAAAGTAACTATTTCATCATGTGGATCATTACTTACACCTCCTCTAATGATTTCTAGTGGCCTAAAAAATCGAAACATCGGAAGGAACCTTCATCTGCATCCAGTTCAATTTGCTTGGGGCTATTTCCCCGAAAACATGACCGATTTAAGCGGTAATAACTATGAAGGAGGAATCATAACTTCTATACACAAAATACTTGAGGAGAATTCCACGCCAAAAATCATTATCGAAGCACCGGCATTAGGACCTGGATCGTTTTCGGCATTGGTTCCGTGGCTCTCAGGACTCGATATGAAAGATAGAATGGCGAAATATGCAAGAACTGCTAACCTTTTTGCATTGGTTAGAGACAAAGGGTCAGGAGAAGTAAGAAATGAAGGAAGAGTTTCTTATAGACTTGATCAAATGGACAAAGAAAATCTTAGAATTGGATTGAGAAAGGCTTTAAGGATTTTGGTTGCGGCCGGAGCCGTTGAAGTTGGAACTTATAGGAGTGATGGACAAAAAATAAAATGTAGTGGAATCAAAGAAGAAGATTTTGAGGATTTTCTTGATAATGTTGCGGTTGTCGGGGGACCGAGGTCGAGCGGTGAACTCTGGACAATGTTTAGTTCTGCGCATCAAATGGGAAGTTGTAGAATGAGTGACAATGAAAAAGAGGGTGCAGTTGATGAGAATGGAGAAAGTTGGGAAGCAAAAGGGTTATATGTGTGTGATGGAAGTGTTTTACCTAGTGCAGTTGGTGTTAACCCTATGGTAACCATTGAATCTACAGCATATTGTATTGCAAGTAAAATTGCAGAATCACTTAAGAAAAATTTTAGATAGAGATTGGTCAATCATTATGAAGTTTGTATTATTTCAATAAGAATTTCATTGAAAATGTATGTAACTTTCATTTTTTTTTACATGGTGTAACTAGTATTGTTGGTGTTGAAACAAAAATATTCACCATAATATAATAATATGTTAGACATCATAATATAATAATATATGTTGTGAATTCAACAAGAAAGTGAAACAAACAATTATGACAACCAAAATTAAATAGTTCAAGTAAATAAAGATTCAAACTAGAAATCAATCTTGAATCTATGTGTAGACTATAATACAATCAATCATGCTAAAGAACAAAGATAAAGAGAGTAGAAGATTCACACCGAGATTGTTTACACAATTCGGCCTAAAATTGGCCTACATTTGTATCTGTAGAAGAAAACATCTCTCATATTCACCACCAATTCAATGAGTCTTTACAAGAGCCACAAAAGAGTTATAAGATTTTGACATGTTTGTGGTTTTTTTATTTTTTTGGAAAATTATGATGAAAGTATGAACAATATGTAGATAAATAAAAGAGAGAAGGGAAAAGGAAAAAGACACAAGGAATTTTTATATTGGTTACGCTCACAATCCGAGAGCACTTCAGTCCCTTCACACCTTGAAGGATTTTTCACTATGTAGAAATTGTGGTTACAAGACAGCCTAATCCCAAGGCTTACATAACACTTCCCCCCTACAACACAAAATAACATCCCACTATCTTTAACAACAAGAATCTTCACCAAACCACATGGTGAATCATCCTCTAACTACACAAGTGCCAACCAGCTAAATGGCAAAAAAAGACACATGTCAAGCCCTCCATTACCTAGAGGAAAATCCTACGTGGACAAAGTGCCAAAAACTTTACTTCAATTGGGAAATATTTTTGAATCCTTCCCACCTCTCTTCTGTTGAAGCTTTGGGCCTAACTCTCACTTCACACAACCCAGCCCAATTCAAAGGATAAGAAGGGAAGGAAGTATCACGTGAACCATAAAATATGAATGAGATGTCAACATCCTTCTTTGACTTCTATCTTCTTTTAGCTTACTGATTCATTTCAACATAGCTCAAATAACAACACATCCCTAATTTGTGAAATATCCTTCTCATCTTCTCTCTATCACAATTCAAATTCAAAATTCAATTTCACTCATTCAATCTCTCACTCTCTCTTTTTCATCCTCTTCATCAAAATTTTAGTCATTATCTTCTCTTCTTCTCCTTCTGCAATTCTATTTTCACCAACGAATTTTCCGTCAATGATTCTTTTCTGTTAAAGCTTAAATTGAGTTTCTTTTCCGTCAATGATTTAGTATGTTCTTTGGTCAATTGATATGCAGGTGTCTTCATAAAGGAATGTTCAAATGGCTTCTCAAAAAGCAAGGTATGTCTTTTTGATTTTCTAAATCTTTTGTTTCTTAATCCCTTCCTTATTTCATGTATCTTTTGATTTCATATTCTAATTTTGATTTTTTTTTCTTTATTGTTTGTTCAGGTTCACAAATTAGGATTTGATTGGGTAAGTATCGTGAACTTTGAATTTTCTCCTTCTGAGTAAGGTTTGATTTCAGTTTTTTTTTTGTTGTGATTATTATAATCTAATTTGTTTCCAGTTTTTTACATTATTTAGGGAGTTTTAGTTCAATCATTTAATTATTGTGTTCTCTTCTAATTTATAGGGTTTATGCAAATTAATTAAATATAAACTA
Source organism: Trifolium repens (assembly GCA_030408175.1). Taxonomy (NCBI): domain Eukaryota; kingdom Viridiplantae; phylum Streptophyta; class Magnoliopsida; order Fabales; family Fabaceae; genus Trifolium; species Trifolium repens. The sequence continues at coordinate 28,256,074 of CP125845.1, read as the reverse complement.
CATTGTGCATCAGTTCAAGTGTTTTGACCGAAAATATATATATAACTTTATTTTATTTTTGGATAGGAACTTCTTAAGGTCTTTTTTTAAGGGAACTGAGATGTGGAAAGAAGAAACTCTTCTTAAGGTAAAACTTTCACAATTTAAGATTATGGATATTCTATGAAAGTCATTAGAACTAGAAGTTACTAAATAACTTTTTTCTCTTCGTTTTGTTAATTACAAAAAGAAATGGCTGTGGCACAAACAACTTTTGCTAATTCTCGCTGGGAACCTAAGAATGTCTTATCTATTTCAACTTTATGTTGGATTCATTAGGTGTATTAGCTTTCTTTTACCACAGCAAAATGGGAATTTATTAAAAATACAAAGGCATTGCCTTTGATGAACAGAGCCTGCATAGTTAACACACCAATCCACCAAAACCAAAATAACTCAAGGCTCACCAACACACGCCACTTACACCAAAATCAACACCAGTTTAAATTTCCAGCCTTACAAGCAAATTGTAGTGTATATATTTGGAATCAATGGAAAGATGGAATTATAAACTAGAAATCCACTTTTTATAATGCTTAGTTTTTCCTTTTATTTTGTGGTACGTATGTCATTAAAAATGGCTTTAAGCTAATATAATTGGTCATGTTTACCCTCACTCCATTGAAGTGAATCGTTTTTATATTTAATTTATTGAGTTATTGGTACTATTTTGGATGGTCATTGGTAGTGTATATAAATTAGAAGTGAGATATATTTGTCATTTGAATCAATGGAAGACTTCCATATTTCTTGCCTCATCTTTTTAGTCTAATTTAAGATTCAAAATATGAAAGTATATTTGCTTATATTGTGTATTAAGATTAGTACTCTTCATGGACATGAATATTGATAGCCTGATGCTCAATGTTCGTATTTTAATTTTTGTAGCAATTTCCAGTTGAGGAAATGTAAGAATTTCAATTCAATGGATTTGTTAGTTTTTATTTAGTATAGTTAGTTATATGATGATCAATTCATGTTTATCACTATAAAAAATCCAGCAACGGGGAAGTATGAGGAATCATTGCACACGACGGCAATTAGAAAGAATCAGTAATCAGCATACAACGACGACATCGAGGTAAGTTGATCTCTCTGCAAACTTCTCATAACTCTGCCCCTGTTTTACTAGACTAAGATGTATAGTGCAGTGGAAATTTGGACACTTTAGAATGAATGAAAAATAGTAATACTTTTTTATTTTCGTTGCCATATCAATGACATACCTTGACTATAAGTTTATAACTCTTTTCTCTGCAGCAAAGAAGATGAAGAGAAAATATGAAGGCTTGAATTATAAATTATGTTTATGTTGCACTATTAAGTTTTCTACATGAATTATAAGGTGCATCAAAGTTATAAAGGGTTAATTGAATGTTTTACCTAATTGATTTTTCACATTAAACCAATTTTTTTTCCTGCTCTGCCTGGTGTTAAGTAAAGTGAGTTTACTTCATTTCAGGCCATGTTATTCAATCTCATGGAACTATAGCTGCATTGTTCATCTTGAAAGGGAGCCACAAGGTGCTGTCATGTAAAGCTGAAGGTTTATTCTACTGCTGTCAAATTTCTACCACTTACACCAAAATCAACACCAGTTCAAGTTTCCAGCCTTACAACCAACTGTAGTGTATATATTTGGAATCAATGGAAAGATGGAATTATAAACTAAAATTCCACTTTTTATCATGCTTAGTTTTTCCTTTTATTTTGTGGTACGTATGTCATTAAGAAATGGCTTTAAGCTAATATAATTGGTCATGTTTGCCTTCACTTCATTGAAGTGAATCGTTTTTATATTTAATTTATTGAGTTTTTGGTACTATTTTGGATGGTCATTGGTAGTGTATATAAATTAGAAGTGGTATATATTTGTTATTTGAATCAATGGAAAGACTTCCATATATTTATTTATTTTTCCCTATTTCTTGCCTCATCTATTTTAGTCTAATTTAAGATTCAAAATATGAAAGTATGTTTGCTTATATTGTGTATTAAGATTAGTACTCTTCATGAATATTGATAGCTTGATGCTCAAAGTTCGTATTTTAATTTTTGTAGCAATTTCCAGTTGAGGAAATGTAAGAATTTCAATTCAATGGATTTGTTAGTTTTTATTTAGTATAGTTAGCTATATGATGATCAATTTATGTTTTTCACTATAAAAAATCCAGCAATGGGAAAGTATGAGGAATCATTGCACACGACGGCGATGAGAAAGAATCAGTAATCAGCATACAACGACGGCGTCGAGGTAAGCTGATCTCTCTGCAAACTTCTCATAACTCTGTCTCTGTTTACTTGACTAAGATGTATAGTGTAGTGGAAATTTGGACACTTTAGAATGAATGAAAAATAGTAGTACTTTTTTATTTTCATTGCCATATGAATGGCATACCTTGACTATAACTCTTTTCTCTGCAGCAAAGAAGATGAAGAGAAAATATGAAGGCTTGAATTACAAATTATGTTTTTGTTGCACTATTAAGTTTTCTACATGATTTATAAGGTGCATCAATGTTATAAAGGGTTAACTGAATGTTTTACCTAATTGATTAGAATGTTCTTTTGGTTGGTCAACACGATGGCATTGTTTCTCACTTTCAAATTAATACTTTTAACTATAGTTTTTGTTTCTCAAGTACCCAATATAATTTTCAATTATTTTTAACATTAGACCAATTGTTTTTCCTGCTCCGCCCGGTGTTAAGTAAAGTGAGTTTACTTCATTTCAGGCCATGTTATTCAATCTCATGGAACTAAACTCTTAGATGCAGCATGCAGCCGCCTTAATCAATCGACACATCCGCCCCACTTAGATGCATTGTTCATCTTGAAAGGGAGCCACAAAGGTTTATTCTACTGCTGTCAAATTTCTACCATTTACACGGCTTGCAACGATCTACTATGTTTAGTTTTATTTGTTTGCTAATACTACAATTAGTTACATACATAGTTTTTTAAACAATGTTTGTGTCGTTTTCCTGCAATGAAAATTTGTATATGTCTCTGGTGATATATTCTTACCACATTCTTTTTTAAGTTTTAATATCCTCTAACTACACATTCATGAACCAGCTTTTGGCATGATGTTAGTCTATGCACATGTAATTACATCTTGCTGCATTGTTTTGTAATCACTAATATCTTCTAATAAAACATAAATTTATTCTTCATGAGAAGACAAACTTATTTCAGTAGATATGTATATTTGAACACTTTTCCCTCCAATGGTTTTAGATTAAGAACTATGAATTTATAGGATACATCTTTAATTTAAATTCAATGAAATGATATGAATTTAAACTATTGTTTTTTCTTCTTCTTATAACACGGGATACTATAGTCTATAAATTGAAGAAGGAAAAAACAATAGTTCATTGACCTTTTTCTTTAATCGTGTCTAATTTAGTCATGATAAATTGTTTTCTTTTAAATTATGTTACTCTCAATCCCATAATATATATATATATATATATATATATATATATATATATATATATATATATATATATATTCGTTAGACAATTTTGTTTCCAATAGTTAGATTAAAAACTATGAATTTATAGGATATATTTTTTCTTTAAATCCAATTAAATGACATGAATTTAAACTTTTTTTTTCTTCTTATAACACGGGGGGCTATAGTATATAAATAGAAGAGGAAAAAAAATAGTTTATTGACCTATTTTTGAATGGTTTTAGATTAAGAACTATGAATTTATAGGATACATCTTTAATTTAAATTCAATGAAATGACATGAATTTAAACTATTGTTTTTTCTTCTTCTTATAACACGGGATACTATAGTCTATAAATTGAAGAAGGGAAAAACAATAGTTCATTGACCTTTTTCTTTAATCGTGTCTAATTTAGTCATGATAGTTTTTTTTTTCTTTTAAAGTATGTTACTCTCAATCCCATAATATATATATTCGTTAGACAATTTTGTTTCCAATGGTTAGATTAAAAACTATGAATTTATAGGATATATTTTTTCTTTAAATCCAATTAAATGACATGAATTTAAACTTTTTTTTTCTTCTTATAACACGGGGGGCTATAGTATATAAATAGAAGAGGAAAAAAAATAGTTTATTGACCTATTTTTGAATGGTTTTAGATTAAGAACTATGAATTTATAGGATACATCTTTAATTTAAATTCAATGAAATGACATGAATTTAAACTATTGTTTTTTCTTCTTCTTATAACACGGGATACTATAGTCTATAAATTGAAGAAGGAAAAAACAATAGTTCATTGACCTTTTTCTTTAATCGTGTCTAATTTAGTCATGATAGTTTTTTTTTCTTTTTAAAGTATGTTACCCTCAATCCCATAATATATATATTCGTTAGACAATTTTGTTTCCAATGGTTAGATTAAAAACTATGAATTTATAGGATATATTTTTTCTTTAAATCCAATTAAATGACATGAATTTAAACTTTTTTTTCCTTCTTATTACACGGGGGGCTATAGTATATAAATAGAAGAGGAAAAAATAATAGTTTATTGACCTATTTTTGAATGGTTTTAGATTAAGAACTATGAATTTATAGGATACATCTTTAATTTAAATTCAATGAAATGACATGAATTTAAACTATTGTTTTTTCTTCTTCTTATAACACGGGATACTATAGTCTATAAATTGAAGAAGGAAAAAACAATAGTTCATTGACCTTTTTCTTTAATCGTGTCTAATTTAGTCATGATAGTTTTTTTTTTCTTTTAAAGTATGTTACTCTCAATCCCATAATATATATATTCGTTAGACAATTTTGTTTCCAATGGTTAGATTAAAAACTATGAATTTATAGGATATATTTTTTCTTTAAATCCAATTAAATGACATGAATTTAAACTTTTTTTTTCTTCTTATAACACGGGGGGCTATAGTATATAAATAGAAGAGGAAAAAAAAATAGTTTATTGACCTATTTTTCATTGCTAGCTAGCAACCTCTTTTTCATTTGATTTGAAATTGGCAACTAATATAAAATATCCTATTAATCGGTTGTTACCTATTTTACTTAAATTGTGCTTGCATTTTCTCCCGCTCAATGAACTATCAATGTTAACATAAGTTATGCTCACGGGGACAAAGAGCAATTGTAAAAACGTGAATTGTATTTCTCATTTTAAAATTCAACATATATTAAGGATTTCTTTACAAAAATACCTCTATATTTTGACAAGTTAGTACTAAAATATTTATCTTGATATCCGTAAATTTTTCATAGTGAATATTTTTTAGCCCCCACTAAAGAATTTTCTTGGATCCGTCATTGTTCTTCCTTTTGCACCCCACTAAAGAATAACACTAACTTACAAGCTGGCTCTAGACTTAGGTTCACTTAAGCCGGTCCACCTCAAGTGTTGAATGTTGTTATCATCAATCCTAATGTATAAGTTGAAGCTTTGTAGCTCTATTTTGATATCCTTTTAATGTTTTATGGGTTTTTGTCGTCTATTGTTGTGTCTTAAAATATTATCCCTTTAATGTCTTAAAGGTTGGTTTGTAATGACAATTGATCTATTAACAATGTTAGCTACAATATGCTTATATAATTGAATCATATGTTGCGCCCCGTGCGTTGCACGGGTATAAATACTAGTACAACACAAGATAACACCCCACTATCTTAACAACATTTCTCAACAAAACTCTATGATGAGAATTTACAAATAATTGTTGAAGAATAATAATGTATGGCTGTTTGAAATCAATATCCACTTTCAAATGAATATAACTTAATGCTCATAAACCTTTTTGGATATGAAAATGTAATCAATATTTTTGAAAGTATGAAAGTTGATCTTAATTTTAATGATCATAAACATATTTAAAAAGGCTTTAGAAAAAAATGTCCATGAAGCAAGACAACTCTTCAAAAAATCTTATAATAAAAAGTTATGTTTGAAAAAACACAATGGCAGAGTCTCCACATGGTAGAAGGTAAAATCTCTTCATCATCCGCAAAACTCTCTAGGGGGGGACTTTCTCCTCCATCCCTACAGAGAAAAATTCTCCATCTTTGAATCCCAATCGAGGCAATCCCCGCGGGGATTCCTATTTACGAATGAAATGACATCCCTAAATGTGCAACGGGGACAACTTGTGAGAAAAGAAGATATTTTGTGGCTTCTAATTGGTAGTGAGTGTGTAGCAAATTTACTTATTTGAGCTACAAGTTGAGTATATATTTTCTATCACTTAGCTAGTTTTTTCTAGTTGTTTAAATCTCTCTCTAGGTTGTGTTTGTTTATCCACTTGTGTGGAAGTTAAGTAGTTGTTTTGATTCAACCCACTTGGGTTGGCCTAGTGGTGTTGACTTGAGTCCTTGAAGTTGCTCCTCTAAAGGTCTCAGGTTTGATTCCTTCTGGTGTCAATGATGGTGGGCTATTTTACACAAAGTAAAAAAAACTCTGGCTTTTAACTGAGCCCCACAAGTGGACGGTGGATTGGTGTCATCGGATTAGTCAATCCTTGAGCTGGATACCGAGTTTTAAAAAAAGAAATTGTTGTTTGATTCAACCATTGGTGATGATTATTTTTGTTCCTAGTGCATGTTTACTAGAAGACTGATTGTGTACCCATTATATTTATTTATAGTGGAAGATTTATTTGGCATGGTCTCGTGGTTTTTCATTCTTTCACATATATTGAGAGGATTTTCCACGTTAATCAAATCTACAGAATGGTGAAAATAAGAAGACTTAAATTGCAATTAGACTATCTCACTTACGATAAGCATATATTATGATACCATAACATATTATTAAGCATTAATGGAAAATGAAACTTGAAGTACTAAAGTATTACATAATATATTCTTGTTGGTGTCTTTTATAAGAGATAATTCACTTTCTTATATTTATTAAATAATTGATATATTTAATTTATATTATATGCCAAATACATTAATTATTCGATAAATTTAGAAAAATAAATTATCTCTTGTAAATTATTTAACTTAACTTACGTGAGAGTTTTTTTTTTTCTTTATAAGCTTAAGTTACGTATGATTAACAAAATAGTTAGTTCATCAAAGCCACGAAAGCAAAACCAATAGACAAAGAGGTAAGAAAACCAGAACTAGACCCAAAAAGTTTGAAGCGACCATGAGAGTTTGCATTCCCTTTGATAGTGTTTGTATAGAGTTGTTGGATGGCATTGTTATCTGAAACTGTTATTTGCAACTTCCTTTGTTGTTATGGCAATATTGCTGGATACATAATAGATTCTTCATCAGAAGAGTGATCAAGTCCTAGCAGATGGCCTATTTGATGCATTGCCGCCGTCTCCAAATCAAATTGTCGTAACTCCCATGACCAAGCGTAGGCATCTGTCGGCAAAACCCAAAATTTTGTAGCGTCTAGACGTAGTAGACCCGACTTCACATTAGAACCAAGTTGCAAGCTAATAAAAGTGTCACCCACCACAACATCATTAACCTCATCATCATAATTAATATTGTAGAATCCAATCTTAATGTCAGCGTTATTGTATGACGTTGTCTCTTTGAAATTCAAGACCTTAGTGGTTTGCGACCATCGTGTCAAGGCATTTCTGAACACATTAATCATGTAGATTGAAATTTTACTTTCCGGATGAAAACCGAAGGTAAGAGTTTTCGTTCCCTTAGGGAACCACTTGTTTCCTTTTGGATATGATATATTAATTATATCGGTGAAGCTATACTCAAAGTTCATATCAGGAACACCACATCGTGGTAACAAGATTTGTTGTAAAGTTTCAGTGTTTAGGTCCCCAGTGACTTGGAGATTGAAAAATTGTTGGTAGGATTTAATAGCGGATTTTGTTTTCTCGTCTAAAACATTGTCAAAGTCCAGCGGTGATTGTTTGAAGTAGCCGAAATCGTCCAAATATTTCTTGATTTGTGATAGGCCTTGAATCTCATTTACTTGTTGTTGAATTGAGGGAGGAGATTGTTTGATCTTGTCTAATGTGTTCTTCCATGTATGGTCCTTAGCTTGGCCTCTGATCTCCTTCGTAATTTGTTTCCCGAAAGAAGGAGAGAATTGAGGGTTAGAAGCCGAAAGGGCTGCATTGACTATGCTAAGAATAATGAATAAGAGCAATTCAAATTGATATAACTTCATCATGTTAATTTAATGTGTTGGAGTTTTGCCTTGAAAACTCAGAAAATCAGAAAACTGGAAAACTAGACGCTGGTGGGCGCCCAGGCACCAGGAGCACTCTAGAAAGTGCGTTTTGGCTCTGTCTCTGGCGCGGCGCCCAGGCGCCAGGAGCACTCTAGAAAGTGCGTTCTGGCACTGTCTGCGCGCCGGGCGCCAGCACGCGTATATAAAGTTGCTGTTTGCGTTTTCTGAGGTAACTAAGGTGTTTTTAGGGTTTCTGGAGCCGACATAAAGACTAGGGTTAATAGAAAAAGTTCTTGGGAAGACCCTAGGGTTGGGGAAACATTCTATCACCTTGGGAAACACTTGTGATTGAATCTCTTGGTCACGGGGAGAGATTCGGGACTAGGGTAGAATTAGGAAAACTATAATTCTTGTAACTCTTGTGGAGAATCTCATTGTAATCAAGGTTTCTATTGATAGTGAAACGGAGCGGGCTGCCCTCCCCCCAGATTAGGTTCATTAACACCGAACTGGGTCAACAAATCAACTGTGTTCTTTATCGCTTTCACTGTTATTATTGTTGGTTGATTATTATTGCTATTATCGCTTGTTTGGTTGCTTGGTTCTATTTGCTCCACACATCAAAGATTTATTGGTGTGTTTTTGGTTCGAATTCACAACAATTGGCGCCCACCGTGAGGCAAAGGATCAAACGAATTAGGCACCATGGGTTCAAAGTGGGAAATTGAGAAATTCACCGGGAATAACGACTTCGGGTTGTGGAAGGTGAAGATGAGGGCGATATTAATCCAACAGAAGTGTGTTGAGGCGCTAAAGGGTAAGACACTGATGCCGGCAAATCTCTCTGATGCGGAGAAAACTGAGATGGATGAGAAAGCACATAGTGATATTATTTTATGCCTCGGTGATAAGGTTCTGAGAGAGGTTGCCAAGGAGAAGACTGTTGTGGAGATGTGGACCAAACTTGACTCATTGTATATGACCAAGTCCCTGGCACATAAACAGTTATTGAAGCAACAACTGTACTTCTTTCGTATGGTTGAGAACAAGTCTATGGAGGAGCAACTTGCGGAGTTCAACAAGATTGTTGACGATTTGGCGAACATTGATGTGAACTTGGAAGATGAAGACAAGGCTTTCCATTTGTTGTGTGCTTTTCCCAAGTCACTTGAGAACCTCAAAGATGCTTTGCTATTTGGTAAAGAAGGCACTGTCACCTTGGATGAAGTTCAATCGACTTTGAGAACCAAGGAATTGACAAAGTTGAGAAACTTGAAGGTTGATGATACTGGAGAAGGATTGAATGTGGCAAGGGGTAGAAGCGAGAACGAAGGCAAAGGGAAGGGGAAGAAAAATTGGTCAAAGTCTAGGCCAAATGGTGATGGTGGTGGCAAGTTCAAATGTCATTATTGTCAGGAACCTGGTCACTTCAAGAAGGACTGTCCTCAGAGAGGGGGCGGTGGTAGTTCGTCAGCTCAGATTGTTGCAAGTGATGAAGCTTATGAGGAAGGCTATGAGAGTGCGGGAGCACTCATAGTCACAAGCTGGGAACCATAGATGATTGATCAGCCTGGAGAGGCGGTGGTAAGAATAATCGACATCAGCCCGGAGAGGCGGTGGTAAGAATACTCGACATCAGCCTGGAGAGGCGGTGGTAATAATACTCGAAATCAGCCTGAAGAGGCGGTGCTAAGAATACTCATGTTACTTCTGAAACAACAACATTATTATGAGATGTGAATATGCTAGTGGAAGTTGGGAATAGGTGGAGCTTTGAGTTGTAGACTTTGAAACTCCTATCACATGTGTTCAAAGAATGAATACTTTTGGACTCTAGAGCTAGTTAAAGGTGGAGTTTTTCATCTTGAAGACGGGAAAGCTTGTAAGGTTCAAGGTATGGTGAGGTTATTTTACATGATGTGAGGTATATTTCTAACCTTAATGTGGTCATGCATTTTGTTACTAGTGGAAATTCTCATGATGTGGTTAAGTTGTGAAGCTTCGGGTGGAACTTGTTAGTGACATAAGTTTTAGTTGGACTAGTGAAACAAAGTTTAACTAGGTGTTGGAACTAAACGGGAAGTGTTGGAAACTAACAATAGCTTGAAGTGTGTTTCGGAGTAGTTGAATAGTTTTGCATGTTACAAGGTGGGAAACAGAGTGAATCTTTGGTGGAAGAATCTCGGTTTGAGGTGGAGTTTGTTACTAGTGGAACTAGAGGAAGACAAACAATCAACAATAGCTCTTGGCTATCTAATGAGAGATAGGGAAGTGAGTGGTAATGTTGCATCAAAGTGGTATAGCTTTGGAGACCTTGTGGTTATATTTTCAATTGTGTCTGAAGAAGTGCAAAACTTGAAAGATCTTCAGGGAGGCAATTGGAAGTTGGTGACGATCAGACTTGGGAACTTGTAGGGCTATTGAAGGTAGTTGGATACAAGAAAAGTCCGATGTTGCGGCTTGTGGAACGTACCTAAAATTCCAAGGTTAAGTTGAGAGGCAAGCAATTCTTCAGGAGTATGGACATGAACAATCCATGGGCTGAAGAGGGTACGGTGGTGCTTGTAGAATTGTCCTAAAATTCCAAGGGCAATTGGAGGCAAGCATTTCTTCGAGAGTACGAAGCGGTTCACTTCGGGGTTCGAAGAGGGTATGGTGAAAACAAGTGGAGCAGCATGGTGGTTGATGGGAAGTTGGCATCACCATCGTTTTGAAGGCAAGGTGGAGATTGTTGGAGTTTTGCCTTGAAAACTCAGAAAATCAGAAAACTGGAAGACTCTAGCAAGTGCGTTTTGGCTCTGTCTCTGGCGCGGGGCGCGGCGCCCAGGCGCCAGGAGCACTCTAGAAAGTGCGTTTTGGCTCTGTCTCTGGCGCGGGGCGCGGCGCCCAGGCGCCAGGAGCACTCTAGAAAGTGCGTTCTAGCACTGTCTGCGCGCCGGGCGCCAGCACGCGTATATAAAGTTGCTGTTTGCGTTTTCTGAGGTAACTAAGGTGTTTTTAGGGTTTCTGGAGCCGACATAAAGACTAGGGTTAATAGAAAAAGTTCTTGGGAAGACCCTAGGGTTGGGGAAACATTCTATCACCTTGGGAAACACTTGTGATTGAATCTCTTGGTCACGGGGAGAGATTCGGGACTAGGGTAGAATTAGGAAAACTCTAATTCTTGTAACTCTTGTGGAGAATCTCATTGTAATCAAGGTTTCTATTGATAGTGAAACGGAGAGGGCTGCCCTCCCCCCAGATTAGGTTCATTAACACCGAACTGGGTCAACAAATCAACTGTGTTCTTTATCGCTTTCACTGTTATTATTGTTGGTTGATTATTATTGCTATTATCACTTGTTTGATTGCTTGGTTCTATTTGCTCCACACATCAAGGATTTATTGGTGTGTTTTTGGTTCGAATTCACAACATAATGCATAGACAAAATTGTGAGTGTGTATGTACGTAGATGAACTGAAGAATATATATATAGTTAGATTGCTGAATTAATACCACTGGCTAATTTGATAATAGGCTGGCCGGCTAGAATACAAGTTAATTTGGTCCCTTTTTATTTTAGATATTTCAATTTAATCCCTTATGTTTTAAAAGTTCCAATTTCGTCCCTTATATTTATTTTAGTTTTTAATTTGGTCATTTCCGTCAATTTTGTCACATGTGGCAGACGGTTTGCATACGTGGACTGACACGTGGACACCTGGACACTTGACACGTGTCTAGTTTAAACGGTGTTAATAAAAAAACTAACGGAAATGACCAACTTATGCTAACAGTGGAAACATAAGGGAGCAAATTGAAACTTTTAAAACATAAGGACCAAATAGAAACCTAAAATAAATATAAGGGACCAAATGTTGAATTAAGCATAATTTAAATTGTTTATAGTAGACTAGAGCCTATAGCTTACATTAGCTGGAAACCTCCACGGCGGGGTGGCCGGTGGGTAAAATTGAACAAGGATGGATCGTGTAGAAATGGTGGAGTTATTGGATGCGGAGGAATTAATTTTAAGAAGTGATGGTGAGTGGTTAAGACTTGGGATGATTTTTTAAATTTATTGGCAAAGGGACATATGTAGCAGAGCTTTGGGGAGTGCTTGAAGGGTTAAGTTTGGTCGGGCGCCTTAATTTTAGAGTGGTGGAATTACCAATGGACTATGTTGTTGTTGTGAATGCTATTAGCGCAACAGAAGTTGCGCCTAGAGGGGTAGAGCTCTTATTGAAAAGATTTCCCGGTTACTTCAGTTCAACTAGAAAGTAGTTGTTCATCACTTTTATTGCGAAGCATTGGGAAATTACGGGATTTGAAATTTTGTTGTACAATGGGATTTGAGTTTGAACTTTTAGGGTCCGTTTGGCCTGCCTTTTTTGGTTCTAAAAAGCTATCTGAAAGCTAAAAGTAAAAATAATAGTTTTTCAGAAAAAATATAAAGTTGTTTGGTAATTGTTTTTTTTAACTTCAAAGTTATTTGGTAAAATATATATATATATATATATTTAAAAAAGATAATAACAAACTAAAGATTAATATGAAACTTAAGAAAAGATGATAACAAACTAGATTAAATTAAATTTACTAAAGATAATAACAAAAAAGTTCTGAATTTTTTTCTCGAAAATAGGTTTCAACCTCTTCTCTTAGAAGCTCTTTTGATTCAATTTTACACATTAAAGAAAAGCTACTTTTTATGGCTAAGAGCTTTATTAAAATTGTGTTTGGCCCAACTTCCCATTCTTAAAAGAATAAAAAGCTAAAAACAGTTGGGCCAAACGGAGCCTTATATATAATTGTATTTTTTTTGTTATAATTTTTTTTATTTGATTTCATTATGTTTTTATTTTATATATAATTGTTAATTTTATTTTATTTTTACATTTTTTTTATTTGATTTCATTATGTTTTTATTTTATATATAAAATTGTGAATTAATAAATAATATAGGTGGAATTAATATAAATGAAAAAGAAATTAAAAAAGCCAATTCAACATGCCACATAATCATCTTTGTCCAGTTAACTCAACATCCATGCCCAGTTGGCCACCCAGGGGGCAAATGCAGAGAATCTTTAGGTTATAAGGGGATAATCTCAAAAAAATAATTACACGGAGGTAACGCAAAACTCACCTATTTTGCAGGGGATAAAAATCTATGAACTCTATTTCAATTGTAAGTTTTTATATAGTAATCTTTGATTAACTAGCGCTATGTAAAAATTTAATGTATTAATGTAATTTGTTATAAAATGTTTATGTTATTATTGTGTCAATGTTTAATTGTTTGGTGTGTATGATATAGTTTTAGAGATATTAAATTAAAAAAATTGCTTTCTTGGGGTTTTAAATACATAAAAAATAATAAAAATAACAATAATAATAATAATAATAATAAATCATTAGAGATTGAATTTACCATAACGTGTTTCCCAATCAGTCGCAACGAACATAGAAATTAATTTCAAATCAATCACAAAATTGGTCTCTAGAATGAGTCACTAAATCGATTGGTAATAGCATCGCACAAAGCGTCACAAACTCAGTCTGTAAACTGGTATCTAAAGTCGGTCGTTATTTTAGTCTCTAAATTCAGTCGCTACGAAATTGGTCGCTAATTTTATCACAACAGATCAACGACCAAGATTTTTGCTATATTTAAATCGATCGCTATATTCGTCGTTAATGCATTTAACGAGCGATTTTCATCAAAATCAATCACTATATCGGTTGTTAAACGTGAGATTTCTAGTATGCTTAGAACCCAACAAGCATTAAGGATTAACTTATTGCAAACATTAATTTAAAGGATCGCAAATTATTTGACCGGTAAAAGTAAAAAACTTCAAAATTGTAAGTTTATAATACGTCAAAAGTCAGTTTCTATTTTTTATTTTTTTTATCATGACTGTTGGTAATTGTTGTTTCCTAGCAATTAGAGGTTAATAATTGTGACATTGTTTTACATTACTATGATTTCAAATATGTTAAAGAGCAAGTGATCCTTGAAACACACATTTTAGTCAAAGAATCTAGTAAGTACGTAGACGTGTTTGCACGTTTGCCTCTTGTACCGTTCAAAATGACAAAAGCAAATCCAAATGTCAAAGTGAACAAACCAATAAATATCATTATCAAATGACACCAACTCCTATTTTAGACATCAAATATTATATTTTTTAATATGTTAACCAATATAAATGTTATAAAATCTACTGTTGAAATCCATTTGAGTTGGTTTAGTGGTATTGGCTTGAGACCTAAGAGTGTACTACTCTTAAGGTTTTAAGTTTGATTCTTTCTGGTGTCAATTTGGATGGGTTAATTTAACTTCTACAAAAAAAAAAAAAAACTACTGTTGAATTGAAAGTTTATATCATATAGATTATTTTTGTAAAACTTCAGACAAATTCAAAATCATTTGATATGTTATTGAGATACATCAATATTAATTGTTTGTGTCTTTTTTAAATATCGTTACTATTTTTGTGGCTCAGTAGCATATTAAATGATTTTTTATTTGTCTTAAAATTATACAAATGATATATATGATACAAACTTTCAATTTAATGATAAATTTTATAAAATTGATATTGATTAAAATGTTATTAAAAGATATAAATTTGGTGTCACATTTCATCCCGACCCAATCAATAAATAATTATCTATTTTGCTATGTTACATTGTTGTTAATAGAGTAAACACAAAATTGGTGGTACTTGACAATGTAAGATGCTCTAAAATACTAAAACACGTTCACGAGATTATCATATTCTAAAATTTTTCTTGACTTTGTCAAATGTTACTCAGTTAGGTCTCTTTATTAACTTTTGTTTATTGACGGCCGATTACAATGGGTCGCATTTAATGTCATTATATAAACTAGCCGCTTCCGTGCCCGTTTGTGTGATCGATATTATCTTTTTTTATATTTGATGTGATTGAAATTCTCTATTGTGCAAATATAAATAACCACTTAATCTTCTTTTTTATTGGACTTGGTTAATTGATAACTACTTAACCTCTTTTTTTGTTGTGACTAGTTATTAAGAAGAAAAAAAAAATTTACTATAGAAAAACCGAAAACATACTTTTATGTGGAAGTTGTGTTTAGTTATTAAGAGAAAAAAAAATTATTTACAAAAAAAAATTGAAAATATATTTTTATGTGGAAGTTATTTTTCAACATATATAAATATTTAGTTTTTTGTTTGTTAGTTTTTTATAAGGGTAAAATAGGTATAATGAAAAATCCATCCCAAAAATTTATATCCTCTTTATATATAGTAATAGATAAACTGATCCATATATTTATCTAATTACTATCAAATTGATCCTCACATTTTTCTAGTATATTCTTTTCGGTCTCATATACTTCCTCATTTTCTATTTATAATTGACAAAAAAAAAATTGTCTTTTTTTTATAAGACTTTTTTGTAATTATGAATGATATTGATTATTTTTTTCCAAAATTACCTTTATTTACTTTACATATTTTTTTAAATAACATTTAATTCTTTTTTGTAAATGGGTATTCTATTAATTATAGCAAAGTCATTATTAAGGGTAAACATGTAAAATTAATATAATTTGTTTACCAATTTGATATTAAAACCAAGTTTCTTAAAATTTGTGTTTTGTCAAACTAGATCTTAAATAGGGACGAATGGAGTATATTATAAACAACTTTTTATTTTTTAGATTTATTCAACAATTGATAAATGTAATCAATATTAAAGATTAGATACAATTGTGTTATTGAATAAATCTAAAAAGTAAAAAAAAAAATTATATATAAGACAAGAGAAGTATATCTTAACATTCTTCTCTATACCACAACAACATACTATGACAAACTCAGCGAGTGTTTGTTTTGGCGGTGACACAAACACATGTGTGCATTGAGTATGAAGCTGGAATATATGTAGCTTCTTAAAGTTATGGTGAAACCATCATCAGGATGCAAGATTGATCAATTGGACGCAAAACCAAACAGCTACTTAGCAAATTGGATCAGGTTACGGTGGACTATGAATTTGTTGCATTCACTCCGCCTTTGCTATTTCACCTTAGGTTCCGTATAATTTGGACTCATCAATTTATTTGTCCATCTTGGACCAATGGACTTTTGTTCATTGATTTATTATATATATACTTCAACGGTTTGGATTGAAAGTTTGGAACTGGATAATGAATAATTGCAAGTACAAGCGCCTAGTTAAATTGTTCACATGCGATGATTGGCCTTTTTTTTTTGTTACAGTATTTGGTGGATTGGATCAAATGTTTGGACTAATACTATGGACTTTAGAGCATATCATGTTTAATATGTCAAATATTATTATAGAATTATTTTTGCTACCCTACCGTTTTTGGGATGCGCCCTATGAAATTACAAAAATACTCCTCGTCTGTGACTTAAGTCACAAACATCTCTTAAAACATCTTACCGAGTTTTATTTTTATAACATCCACTATTTAAGTCATGGACGACATTTTTTCAAAATATATTAAATTGTATTTTTAATTCTTATAAAAATATCTTTCGAACTTTAATTTCTCAAAATTTTTATTTTTTTTTATTTTAGTCTCTTTTTTTTTTTAAAGTTTGTGTATCATGTTGCAGATGACTTTTTTTTGAAAACATGTTATTAAGATATTAAAATAAAATTAGTTTACTAATTTATCTATTTAGTCTTTAATTTTTTTTTAATTTATCTAAAACTTCAAATTGAAGATTAGTTGTTAAAAAAAATTAAATAATTAAAGTAAAGATTAAATAGTTAAATAACCTAACTAGAGGTCTTAAAAATGATATGTTTTCTAAAATGTCATTTAAAACATTATATGTGAACTTTTGAAAAAAGTTAGGACTAAAATTAATTAATGTAGTATTACTAGTTTATTTTTAATCATGTACTATTTGTGTTATTATTATTATTAAGGCAAATGCTAACATTATTAATTAAACTAAGGCTAAATGCATCTATAGGTCCTTTAAGTTTAACGTTTGTAACAGATAGGTCCTTTAAGTTTTTTAAGTAACAGATAAGTCCTTTAAGTTTTTTAAGTAACAAATAGGTCCTTTAAGTTTGTAATTTGTAACATTTAAGTCCTATTTTTTAAGTAATTGAGGGACCTATATGTTACAAATTACAAACTTAAAGGACCTATTTATTACTTAAAAAACTTAAAGGACTTATTTGTTACTTAAAAAACTTAAAAGATCAATCTATTACAAACATAAAATTTAAAGGACTTATAGATGCATTTTGCCTTAAACTAATTATCTTATTTGCTTTAACATTGAGAATGCATTTAGCGACGTGTTTTAGCTTGCGTATGGATTCATGTAAAGTAGGCACTGTGCAGTCACCATAAAGTTGCTGTATACAAGTCACTTTCATGTAGTATATAGTACATTTATTGGATATTATATTCTGTTACCCAGTTTATGGTGCGATGGAATCTTTTAACCGGATCTAACCCATGATACCCGGTTATTTTCATGGTTCAAGATGGACAAATTCATGAATCAGTCCATGCTAAACGGACCCTTTCACCTTATCATGATTCCTCTAGTTTCTACAATCACAGCTAAAAGATGTTTTTCAACAATAAAAAATGAGTAAACTATTAAATTAGTTCTTAACTCTGTAGAACACTCTTAAATTGATTTTTAACTTCTTGAATAGTTAAAGAGGTCTCTAATTCTATTAAATTGTCAAGGTCCTTCTATTTAACCACTTATTATTAATTAAATCAGTATATTTTACAACTTACTATAAACTAGTATGTTAGCCCGTGCCGTGCACGAGATTATTTTCTTATTATTTATATGTTTATTTTGATATATTATTTGATTATTTGGTTTAAAATTCTAAGGTAAAATTGAGATAGGTTTTACATGATATAGATTTAGCAGAACATGAATAATCCTAGGAAATGACTAAATCTGCATCACAACCCAATGAGACAAATCTAATGTCAATCTTAAGTAAGAACCAAATGCAATCACAACTCTATAAATGAGATCGTAATAGAAACCAATCTTAAGTAAGAACCAAATGCAATCACAACTCTATAAATTAAGAAAGTCCAATGTTGTCCCTTCAAACCAATTAACATTATAAATCATTCACTCACAAAATAAACTTGTTCCAAACAAACCCATTGATTAATTATCATAAAAAATTGGAATTTAATGTGTTTCAAACAAACCCAATTGGAATTTAAACACACCCATTATTTTTGTCATCATTAAATCGTGAAATTTTAAAAAAATTTACTTGTTCCCAACAAACTCAATTGAAAGGAGATATTTGACGAAATTGAAAGAGATGGAGGGAGGAATTGTGTTGTACCATCGTTGAAACCACTGAAGTCGATGTTTTCGCCGTCGTCAAACGACTTTTGCTTTGAAGAACTGAAGCCTCGTTGATTCTTCACCTGCCCTTCTTATCGTCATCGAATGTGGCCTTGTCGTCGATGATGATGAGGTAGAAAGGTGAGTTCACCGATTTGGGGATTTAGGGTTCATGGAGATTGGGGTGTTGGGTCAAAACGAAGGAACTACAGTTTGACGGAGATGGAGGTGTGAGTGGGACTAGAAGGATTTAGTGTTTGATTGTGAGGTTCTTGGGTGAAACGATGGACCTAAGAACGAAGATGGAGGATGACGAGAAGGAGAATAGAGAAACGAAGGGAAGCAAGAGAATGAGGACTGATCTATTTTTTCTTTTTGATCTGGTGTTTTTGTTTTTATTACAGTAATAAACAACCTGGGGTCAAATGTTCGACACCCAGAGACTGCAAATTTCGTTTATTATATTTTCCTACAATAGCGCTTTTGATAAAAGTGCTATTATACAGTATTAGCTTCAATAGCGCTTTCATAAAAGTGCTATAATATTGATCCGTGTTCTCAGCTTTAATAGTGTTTTCACTAAAACTGCTATTATACTGTCCCAGTATTTGCGGTTTTAATAGCACTTTTCTTGAAAGTGCTATTAAATGGGCTCCGTGTCAGCTTTTAATAGCACTTTTAAAATAAGCGCTATTAAATATCTGCTATTGAAGCTTATTTTTGTGGCAGTGATCGTTAGACGACCATAACGTTATCGTTGAAACATTTTTCTCACAAAACACACTAGTAGATAAGATAATCATAATTAAAATTAATCTATATGTTTGTTATCATTAAAACATCAAAAAAGATTTTGTTCTCAACAACTATATGGTATCTCATCAGAGAAAACTCCATATTTGCGGATCCTCTTACTAAAGTTTTCTACCCAAAAGGCTTCATGAGCACATTGCTCGTATAGGTGTTAAGTCATTACGTGATATTCAGTTCTAGTTGGAGTTTGTTATTTTTAATGCTTTTATGATATAGACATACTTCTGTTCAAATAAGGCTTAAGAATATTTTCCGCAGAAATAAAATTTTGGTATTTTACACTTTGATTTTAGTTAAGGTTTGATCTCACTAAAGATTAAGGAGGACCAGATGGAATTATGCATGTTAAGATCACATAACATGAAAGTTCCATGCTACATACCCACATCATGGTCCATGTCGTTCTTTTGTGTCCACATATGTGACCATTGATGGGTTTAGTTACGATAGTTGTAATGAAAACTCGTTTGATCCTATGTTGGCATGTTTGATGGACCAGATTGGTTACAGATACATTTAGTATTGACAGTTATTTGAGCTCATTCAGAAAAATTCTTGCAATGCATATTTATGAAGTCACACATAAAGTCCAAGTAGGAGATTGTTCGATCATTTATCCAACATTGGATTTATATGTGAATAATTATGTATTGTGGACTGTCACTTAAGTTAAGCCTAATTATAACTGATCTACTAGGGTGGAAATATGAGTATCTAATAGGGTGTGAGCCTTTAATATGTAGAGCCGTGTGGGTAATTCTATCTTATGATGGGTTACAATAGAAATACTAATATTTAACCCTAATTGGGTTCTATAAATAAGAAGGTTATGGTCCCCGGGTCGCACACGGTTTCTTGAGATCTTTGTTGACATCTCATTATCACAAGATACAGAGAGAATATTTAAAGATTTCTCTCATAGAGAATGTGTTGATCTGGAAGACCAAACCACAACACTAATCAGTACATTATGAATTCAGGTACGCTTCTGCTTATGGTTATTATTTATTTATTGATGATTATTATGATGGATTCTAGAGTTTACGAATCTAGTTTGATTCTAACATCTTAAGTTCAACATCTATACGTATTTATATACGATGGAGTCGATTTTTGGTGTCCAAATAATTTGACAAAAGAAAAGATAAAAAGAATTGTCCTCCAGACACAACAAAGGGAATACATTAAGGTAATAAAAATGCAGAAAGATTGTTAATTACTCCATACCTACTTAGGAATGATATATTGAGTCTGTTTGGCAAACCCATAAAACTGACTTATAACTTATGTCTTATAGCTTATAAGTTAAAAGACCTATTTGGTAACAAACTTTTCACCATGAGCATATTGCTTATTTTACTGACTTATAACTTATTTCTCATACGCAATTTCAATTAGCTTTTGAGTTTATAACTTATCATTTTTTCTTCCATTTGTACTCTTATTATTTTATCTAAAATTCTATTTTACCTGCGCTTCTTCATGTTTAAAATAAAACTACCTGCGCTTCATTTTGTTTACAATACAACTGTATACAATGTAATTTACGTGAATATAAATCATACTTGATTGCTTCAGTCTTATAAATCTTACAACTATACGCTTACAGTGTCAAAATAAAAATGCATGTTGCTCACTGTTATATTTGGCTGCACTAACTTATTATGAGATCATATATTGATAGCCTCTACTCGTGTCCTAGCTCGTCAGAGAGCTAGATTTGCCTCTATTGTTTGTCTCTTGCCTTTAGCCTTATTCAAGTTAGCTTATGCTATTTTAAGAGTTTGTTGTGCTTCTTGTGGATCAATGTCACTACCCCTTTCCGCATCATCGCTAAAATAGTGATCTCAGTATTGCCTATTCTAGCAAAACCACCCATCAGAGCCACCGTTAACCATCCGTCGTTAAGTCATATTCTCAAAATACCTATATCTAAAGTTGTGGCAATAGGCGCATGATTTTTTAATACCCCAATTTGTCCACTATTAGTGGATAAAATAATTTTCTTCACTTCTGAATCCCAAACAATTCGATTAGGGGTCAGTACACAATGATTTAAAGTCATTTCTTGAATTTGTTCTCCAATTCTAATTTCGTAAGTTCGCAGCCTTCGCAGTAGCTTCATCGATATTACCTACTAAATAAAAGGCTTGTTCAGGAAGACTATCGAATTCTCCAGAAAGAATCTGTAAGACCCGTAATTTCACTGTAGAGTTTTCTAAGGAACTCTAGTGTCGGCGACGAGTTTTAGGGTTTTTGGTGAGGCGGTTTTGTGAATATCGTCACATTAATGAGATTTTTGCTGAAACGGAGCCTGTTTTGTGCTCGAGCGCTGGAAAGGCACATACTTTCGGGTCGTAGTCCTCTTTTAAGTATGAGGAGATTTCTGTGAAGCCAGAAATATGAGTTTTGGATTATTCTTGTTTTTGGAAAAACGAGCAAGATTTTACCCGCTGATGGAAAATCTTACTGCGTCTGTTTTAAGTAAGGTTTCGGATGGAAGTTTCATATATCTGCGTGAGTTAGGATATGTCCTGAGATTAATTTTCTAAGGTATGGAAGAAAATTACAGTCGCGGAAAAAGATTCGGCGATAAGTTTTGGAAATGTTTAACGTTAGACGTTCTTTCCGTAGGTTTTATGTTTTTGTGATTTACGTTCGTCGCGACGCGCGAGAGCTGAATACGAGACTTGTTATGGATGAGTTGATGATATCTTGTGATTTCTCATAAAGCAAATTGATCCAATGGCTAGGGTTTAAGCTTGGACTTTTGACTTTGATCCAAGGGTGGATTGGCTATCAAGAGCTTTGTCATAGTAAGGAGGTTTATGACTTTGGTCACTTAGAAAAATAACAAACTTCACTCCATTCTTTCTCTCTTTCACGTGGACTCCATTGCTTTCTTTCTCACTTCACAAATTTTCCATTCTTCACCATTTGTGTCCATTTCAAGCTTGGGAGCTTCGTGGAATAGTTGTAGAGGATCACTTGCTTAAGGTAACCACCCTTTTCCTTTTCATTTTGGTTGGTTAAAACTCTTGGAGTTATGAGTTTTAGATTATGTTCATGAGATGAAAATGTTAGGAATTGATTCTTGTTTCATGAAAGTTGTTCATGAGGTTTAGAGAAGCATGTGTAGGCTTTGTTATTTCAATTTTCCATGAGTTTGTGAGAATCTCATGAGAAAAGTTAGGGTTTTGAAAGTTTAGAGTATTGATCAATTACATGAGGTTATGTTGTAAGGTTTTGAAAAGAAACGTTGTCTTTGAACCTTTGGGCAAAAGGGAAATGTGTTGTATGGTTTTGTTTTAGAAAATCCGATGAAAAATATTTTGGAGGTTATGAAAATATTTCCTAAGTGTTTTGTGAAGGTGGAAAAACACAAGAAGGGGGGGGGGGGTTGAATTGTGTTTTTAGAATTAAAACTTTTTCGAAATAAAACCAAGTTTGCAGCGGATAAAACACAAATTAAAAGAGATGCTGAGAGAAAGAGAGAAAGAAGGACACGGAATTTATCCTGGTTCCCCTCACAAATCGAGAGTACTCCAGTCCCCTTGTTACTAACAAGAGATTTTCACTATAATCTACTAAAGATTACAAATTGCTCAAGCACACTTGCAAGAGACTTCTCAGGTGCTCAAGTTTCACTAAACAAGAGACTTCTCAAATGCTCAAGTTAATCTTAACAAGAGACTTCTCAAACAAACTTAAGAATAAGAATGAATGTTAAGGAACACTTGATATACTATCAGAGGTGTTTACAAAATACAACTCAATTTGTTCTAAGACTTAGAATGACAGATTTAAATTATGATGTCAGAATGCTTCTTAGTCTTTGAACGTAGAACAGTCGTTAGAACAGTAGTGATAACAGTTGTAGTAACAGTAGTCATTTCTTCCATTTGAGTCTTCTATTTATACTTGGAGGAAGATGATGACCGTTGCAGAGAGAGAGGTGCCAGCTGGAATTTACTCGTACAATTGATAGCTGTATATTGCCTTCTTTGGTAAGGAATTCCAATTCCACTACCTAGCTATTCAATTTATCACTCATCCATTTTGAGTAATAATAGTACGATAGTACAATCCTCAAATGCGCTCCACTTATGGATAAGGTTAACGTTGTACCAACGAATATTCCTTCCTGTGGATGTGACAGAGCCTTGAAGTGGATTGTTCTTCAATCATTGGTTCTGTATAGGTCAGCTCTTGAGTGACGTAAATTCTTTTTGCTTCTGATGTTCTTGTCATAGCTTCTTAAGATCTTCAGCTTCTGAACTTCATCAGAGCCTAGCTTTTGGTCTTCAGAAGAGCTATCTTCAGCACGCAAAAAATTAAGCTTCTGATGAACAGTGATACTCTTTCAGAGCTTGTTTTGACTGGCTTCTCTGCTACTATTCATAGTGCTTCTGAATGAATTTTAACTTGTAATTCTGCACACTAGAATAATCATTAGTAATACCAATTGTAATTTTAATACTTTGTTATCATCAAAACCACTTAAAACATTAGAGGTTCATGTCGGACCCACTTTGTTCCAACAATCTCCCCCTTTTTGATGATGACAAACCAAAGCATTAAAATTCAATTGTTGTTGATTTAATTTAATTATGATGACTTCAGGTTTCAAAGGTTTGCAATCTCCCCCTGAGTCTGATAATCCATAAGGGTAGGTTTGTAAGCTCCCCCTAAGTTTTATCCATAATTAATTAAAACAGTTTAAGAGTTGATTTATTAACTTAAAATAAATTTTCATATTTAACTCTCAGAAGCATAGTTTTGCAAGCTTTGCTTCTTAGAGTTTGATAATGCTCAGAAGCGGTTTGCAAGCTCTTCTGACATTGTCTATGAATTTTATTTTAGGTTCTTAGATTTTCTCCCCTTTCAATAATCGTTCAGAATGAGAAAGAATCATAAGAGATAAATATTGATTCATAATGCTTTTAACATTACAGTTTCAGATTGAGCAGTACATGAATGAATCAACATTAATTTTAACGCTACTCTTACTCCCCCTTTTGGCATCAGTCAAAAAGACACAGAAAACCAAGCAGTCAAACTCGTTATAACAAGGTAGTCAAGTCAACAAGTGATGACAACTAAATTCATTTAATGAATTGTGTTGAAAACCGTCCTGACAAGAGAGCTTGATGACACTATAAAAAGGGATGATTCCTCTCATTTTACTCATCCAGAGTAATCAAGTAACATCAAAAGAAAAACAAACAATGGAAAGACAGGTTACCAAGGATGCTTCAGGCTCAAAAGAAGAGAGCAAGAAGGGAGCAGAGCCCTGGCGCTGCGAAGAAAACAGGCTACGATATGAGAGAAACAAGGAAGAACTTATTTTAACAGAGTCAGAGGAGGAAGAATTGGGCTCTGATCTGGAAGAGTTCTTATGGACATATGAAGATAATCTAGCAGATTATCCAGCTGAGGTTCAGAAGCTTGCTGATGAAGCACTATCTCTTCTCAAAGAGAAACTGAAGAGTATAGAATCAGAGGCTTCTAAATCTAAGCCTTAGGCTAGATGCAATCATATGTAATAAAGAATCTTTCTATTAATAATAAAAGTTGTTCCTCTACCTATCTCTCTCTCTTTTAAGCTTGCTTTCTTTTTATATACCACATAAGTATTGTCAGAACACCAGTTACCAGACACGCCTCATTCGGTATTGGTGCCCCGTTGTTAAACAGGCTTTAATACTAAGAAGCTATTTCATGAGTAAACAGGAGTACTGATGAGAGGGACTCTTAGGTTTTGAAAATCCTAGGCTTATTAGTTTAAATACTAAGATGCTCTTCAGCATCTTTCACTAGAGTCAGAATTCTCAAGAGTACCAGACAATATTATGGTATATAGAAAAGTTAAATTTTGAAAAACAAAGATAAAACAAACATATAAGCAAATAACAAACACACAAATATGGATAATATAGATATGAATTAAAAGAAAATTATCCAAAAATTACACAAGAACTTAACAATAAAACAAGTGCTCAAACATAAGGGTTAAGGTTTGGGTTGCTGTTGAGTAAGCTTCAGAAGAAGTTCCATCATTGCATCTATCTTCTTGTTTGTAGCTTCACCAGATCTGTTCATGTCTTCTCTTATATCGGCCCTGAACTCATCCATTTCATTTCTTAGTTCCTCTCTTAAGTCATGCTTGATTACATCCAGAGCTTCTTGCATAACAGAGGGTATAGCAGATGAAGAAGAGCCTTGGACAAGTACTGTTGGAGATCTAGGAGGAGATGAAGCAACAATGGGAGCTTTACCTTTATCAGAATCTGGTTCACTAAGGTTCTGATCATTCATAACAATATCTTCTGCAGCTCCTTGATTCTCAAGAATCTTATTAGTCTCAATGACAGCAATGTGAACAGCTCTATCAACCAATAACTTGAAGGCTTCTTGTTCAGCGAGCCTCTGACGTTCCATTTCAGCAGCTATCCTAGCCTGCTCATCAACCAGAGATCTTGTGATACTTTCATTCACAGCAGCTAAAAAAGCTAACCTCTGACATTCTTCTTCATGGTTGAAAGATGTGAGCCTTGGAGCGTTTAGTTTCTCAACAACCTCAAACAGTTCCTGTACAGTGTTTGCTCCTCTACCCTTAATCTTATCCTTCAGATGAGTACTGAGAATCCTTAAAGATTTACCAAATAAGTACTCTAATTCCCTGACATCAGCATCCATATCAGAAGGGAAGATAAGAGCTTCTTCCTCTCTTTGTTTGAACCTCTTAAGTCTAATACCTATAGCATTATTTAGCAGCTCAAGGTTTGGTTCAGAGTCAGAATTGAAAAAGGGTAAGGATGGGTCAAAGGGAATGGTTGGTTCAGGTTTCTTTCTTTTGAGTTCAATGATTTTGATTTTGCTGAGATTTGGAGGTATGATATCATCATCAAGATTGATGGAATCCTTGAATATTTGATGTTCAGCTTTAGTTAGGTGTTGGTAAAGCTCAAGAACCTCTTCTAAAACTAGAGGTTTGTTGAGTGGGTCAGAGACAGGTTGTGGTGATTGGTGTTGTTGTTCAGTCATGACATTGATTGGTGATGAGTGAGGTGATTTTTGTTGTTCTTCAGAATGAGCAATTGGCTCATTCTGAACAGGGGTGAATGTAGGTGGATTCACTCGTGAGATGTGATCAAGTGAGGGAGGGGGTGTGTGAATGACCTGTGTGTTTTGTGTTTTATGGACGGGTGAATCATTTGTGAGATTCATGGATGGAAATTGATGTGGTGAATTTGGATTTGAGTTGGTAAATGCAACACCACACATGTGTTGTTCAAGATGTTCTATGACAGAATCTTGATTTGTGGTTTGATTGAGAATGGTTGTGTCTACATAAATAGAAGGTTCTTCATCAGAAGAGAGATGAATGGACTTTATGGTGGTTTTCTTTGTGGTTTTCTTGAAAGAGGTTCTCTTTGGTGTAAGAGTTTTCTTTTGTTTTGGGTTGGATTCTCTGATGAGTGTAGCAATTAACTCATCCGAGGCAGTGCTGGTATCTGATGAAGATGATGATGGTATAGCTTTATGATCAGGTAAGACTACACTAATAGGTACAGTGAAGTCTATGGGTTGAGGTTGATTTGTAGATGATGGAGGTTGAGAAATAGATGGTTTAGTAATAGAGGGTTGAGGTTCAGAACCAATAACCTGAGCTACAGGAATGCTAGAAGTATTAGATTCAGAGATCTTACCTTTTGGTTTAGAAGCTCTGGTCTTTAATCTCTTTGCAGGTTTAACAGGGTTCTGATCTTCCTCAGAAGCTGAAGGCCTATCATGCCTTTTCTTTGTCCGCTTTTCCTTCTGAACAGCTTCAGTCATCATATTTTCAGCACCTTCCTCAATCTCATCAGTACTAGCATGTCCTTGATCATCAGAGCCTTCATCAATCATTTCTTGCTCAGTAGTTCTTGGCTTTCTTCTGTTCTTTGTAATATCTCTTGGTCCCTTGAAGATATCCCAATTGGGAACACTTACAACCATTTTCCTGGGCACACTAACCCCAGTTTCTCTTCTTACTGATTCAAGAAAGTTCTTGATGACCTCCTCATTATCATGTTCTGATATGGTGGGAAATCCATCACACCAGAAGTACTTTTCGTACACTTGCTGTAGAGGTGTTTTCACTTGAATGATTTCTTCCTTGGTTTTTCTCTTCATATTGACCAGAACTGAAGCATCATACTTAGAGGTTTGGAAAACTCTAAGTTTTTCTTTGGCACTCACAATATCTGTGAGTTTGGTTTGCCTTATCAGTTCAGAAATTAACCTAGGGTGATGAATGACTGATGGTATTTTGGTTCTACCCTCATTGATGGTAAGGCACATGTGATCAAAAAGAATCTTAGCCAAATTAACTTTCACCCTCTTGTATAAGAACCAGATGAGATGTTTGTGTGGAATGGAGATGGTATCCAATCCACCTTTTCTGGTGAAGATGGTAGACAAACACATTCTGAAAGCAAATTCAAATGTGTGCTTCATGTGCATTACTTTTCCAAAATCCTTTTGGTTGCATCCAGATTTAAAGAGGTCCTGATGAATTGAATCCAAATGCTTGCTTTTCTTATCATACACTTCTATATCTTCTCCTTTGTTGTCTAAACCCAGAATCTTAGCAATGTGTGCCTGAGTTATCACAACATTTATTCCCAAAATATTTGACCTAATTTCCCTTTCTCTATAAGGTTTAAGACCAAGTTCCTTTCTTGTTTTCCCTCGTAATTCCTTGTTCTTCTCAACCATATCCTTGTATTCTTTATCAGCACTTGCTCTATCGTACACTTTAGCCTTCTGCCAGAAATACTTCACTATGTCGTAGTATACGAAGCCATTAAGCATCTCAAAATAATTTTGCCATTGTTGGTTGTAGAACAAGTATTGAATGTCAATCCCATTCGCTTTCAAACTTTCAAAATCCACGAACTTCTCAGTGAAGAAATCATAAGCATCTGGTCCAGCGTCAGTTTGATGATGTTCGTAGACTAGATTATCTTTTGAATTAAGATCGATGATGGGTGGTAACGTAGGGTTAAAGGGTTCTTGAACGATTTCGTTTGATGAACGAGCAGCCATAGTTGCAGAGAATTAAGAAGATGAAGATTGGGAATTTCTGTAAGGTCTAGGGTTGTGTAGGTAGTGATTTTGTGTAAAAAGTTGTGCAAGTGAGTGAAGTGACTCATAAATAGTAACTAGCACACATACACAGAGAAAATAAACATTGGGAGGGAGCGCGAGCAGTTTTTTAAAAATTAAATAATATACTTAACTGCCATAATCATCATTAACTTTTCTCTGCCCGTCAGGATCTAGACACGTGTTGAAAAAGTTTAATCATAGCTGACGCGTGTATAGACAACTGTTGTACACTTACTCGTACTGAACGTTTCATTTCAAAAAGGTTCAGAGCCTCACTCATTTGTATCTGATACCTCATCAGAACCTGTTACTCTTCAGAGCCTAAATTATTCAGAGCTTCCCAAGGGATACTCTAAATTATAAGAGGTTCTGATAGAGCTTCAGATGCTAATTCTATTCTACTTCTCAGAGCTAATTTTCTTCAGAGATATAGTGCATGTTCAAATTCTTTTTGATAAAATCAAATCTTTCAATAGCTAAAGGTTTAGTAAATATGTCAGCCCATTGATGTTCAGTATCAATGAATTGAATATCTATTGTACCTTTCTGAACATGATCCCTTATAAAATGATGTTTTATTTCAATATGTTTAGCTCTTGAGTGTAGAATAGGGTTCTTAGACAAATGAATAGCAGCAGTATTGTCACAATATAGTGGAATACTGCTTTCAGCTATGTTATAATCTTCCAACTGATATTTCATCCAGAGAAGCTGTGTGCAGCATTTAGCAGCTGAGATGTATTCTGCTTCTGCTGTAGACAAAGCAATAGTTGTTTGTCTCTTGCTGGCCCAAGATATGAGATTCTCACCAATGAATTGGCAATTTCCACTAGTGGATTTCCTCTCAATCTTATCACCAGCATAGTCAGCATCACAGAATCCAACTAGCTTACTATCTAGGGATTTTTTATAAAGAAGTCCTAGATTAGTAGTTCCTTTCAGATATCTAAAGATCCTCTTAACAGCAGTTAAGTGAGGTTCTCTAGGATCTGACTGGAATCTTGCACACAAGCATACACTATATAGAATATCAGGTCTAGATGCTGTAAGGTAGAGTAAAGAACCAATCATACCTCGATACAGCTTCTGATCTACTTTGCTTCCTATCTCTTCTTTGCTTAAGCTGCTGGTAGGATGCATGGGTGTAGACATTATCTTGCAGTCATCAAGGTTGAACTTCTTCAGAAGCTCTTTTGTATACTTGCTTTGATGAATGTAAGTGCCATCTTTTCCTTGATTAATTTGGATTCCAAGGAAGAACTTCAATTCACCCATCATACTCATCTCGAATTCATCCTGCATCAGCTTTGAAAAACTCTTGCACAAGGAAGCATTAGTAGAACCAAAAATAATATCATCAACGTATATTTGAATGATTAAGATATCTTTCTTAGATGTCTTTCTGAATAATGTATTGTCAATTTGACCTTTTTGAAAACCATTTTCTAAAAGGAAATTACTCAGTCTTTCATACCAAGCTCTTGGAGCTTGTTTGAGACCATAGAGTGATTTCTTAAGTTTATAAACATAATTAGGATTTTTCAAATCCTCAAAACCTGGGGGTTGTTTGACATATACTTCTTCAGAAATAACACCATTAAGAAAGGCGCTCTTAACATCCATTTGGTACAATGTGATTCCATTGTTAACAGCATATGAAAGAAGTAACCTGATTGCTTCCAGTCTTGCTACTGGAGCAAATGTTTCAGTGAAGTCTATACCTTCTTGCTGACTGTAGCCTTGTGCTACCAGTCTAGCTTTATTTCTTACCACTTCACCTTGTTCATTCATCTTGTTTCTAAATACCCACTTAGTTCCAATGATGTTCTTATGTGCTGGTCTTGGCACTAAATCCCATACATCATTTCTTTGAAACTGATTGAGCTCATCTTGCATAGCTACAATCCATCCATCGTCAGTAAGTGCTTCATCAACATTCTTTGGTTGTATCATTGAGATTAGTCCCAGAAGTGAATTAAGTTGTTGATAGTCTGATCTTGTTTTTCTTGGACTTTCTTTGTTTCCAAGAATTAAATCTTCTGGATGTGATGATCTATATTTGAACTTCCTTTTTGGAGCTTCATCAACATCAGCACTTGGTTGAGTATCTTCTTCTGAAGTGTCATCATGTTCTTGTGATGCTTCTAATTGAGATGCTTCTTCAGCATCTTCTTCCAATACAGCTTCTGAAGCTTCAACAGCTTCTGATGCTTTTTCAGGTTCTGAATCAATGTATTGGTATGGAACACCTGCATAACTATTATCTTGCTCTGACATTTTACTGTCAGGCTCTTTATCATCAAATCTAACATGTATAGATTCTTCCACTGTGTTAGTTTCAGAATTATACACTCTGTATGCCTTTGAGCGTTCAGAGTAACCTATAAAGATTCCCTTACAAGCTTTGGCATCAAATTTTCTTTTGTAGGCCTTGTTGTTTAGAATGTAACATGTACATCCAAACTGATGAAAGTAAGAGATGTTGGGCTTTCTTCCTTTGAAGAGTTCATATGTTGTTAGATTCAATAGAGGTCTTATATAGATCCTATTTTGAATGTAACAAGCTGTGTTTACAGCTTCTGCCCAGAAGTGCTTAGCAAGTTTTGTCTCATGCATCATGGTTCTTGCCATTTCTTGTAAAGACCTGTTCTTTCTCTCTACAACACCATTTTGTTATGGTGTTCTAGGAGCAGAGAACTCATGGACAATGCCATGATCTTCACAAAAAGTTGCAAATGGTTCGTTTTCAAATTCACCACCATGATCACTTCTAACCTTTAAGATTTTGAGACCTTTCTCATTTTGTACTTGAGTGCAGAAGATGCTGAACACATCATATGCATCATCTTTCACTCTTAGAAACTTTACCCAAGTCCATCTACTGTAATCATCAACAATGACTAATCCATATTTCTTCCCATTGATTGAGGCAGTACTTACTGGACCAAACAAATCAATGTGAAGTAGTTCTAAGGGTCTTGAGGTAGAGACAATGTTTTTAGGTTTAAAAGAAGTTTTTGAAATTTTGCCAATCTGACAAGGACCACACAGAGCATCTGAATGATATTTAAGATTTGGCAGGCCTTTAACCAACTTTAGTTTGCTAAGCTTAGAGATTAATCTCCAGTTAGCATGACCTAAGCGTTGGTGCCAGACCCACTTTTCATCATTCAGAGATAGAAGACAAACTATCTTCTGCTCAGTGAGTTCTGACAGATTCACCTTATAAACATTACCTCTTCTTAATCCTTTAAACAATATGGACTTGTCAGAATCATTGATTACTGTACATGCCTCTTTATCAAATTTAACAATAAATCCGCTATCACAAAATTGACTAATGCTAAGCAGATTATGTTTGAGGCCATCAACTAACCAAACATTTTTAATTGAAAGAGAAGAGTTACCAACTATACCTGTACCAATGATCTTCCCTTTTTGGTTTCCTCCAAACCCCACAGTACCTCCCTCTTTCAGAGTCAGGGTTTGGAACATATGCCTTTCTCCCGTCATATGTCGTGAGCAGCCACTGTCCAGGTACCAGCATTGCTGCTTTGGCCTTCTTGGTGTGCAAACCTGAAGCAAATATTATTTGAGATTTTGGTACCCATATCTTTATGGGTCCTTTTGTGTTAGTCTTTACAGGTCCAGGTGGTCTTTGTTTGAAAGACCTATCAGAGCCTCTAGAGTTAACCACCCTTGTTGAAAAGTTTTTGGGTTTAGTATAGCTCTTGAGCTTTGTTCTTGAATGTGTCAGAGCTTCTTTAGATTTAACATTAGCTTGAGGCTTAAAAATCTTAGGTTCTGAGGTTTTATCCTTCAGAGTCTTTGACTTTTGAGCCTCTGGCTTTGATGTTCTATTAGAAGTTGACTCATTTAGAACTTCTGATTGACTCTTTACAAAGACAACCTTAGGTTTTGATTTATCTATATTAGAGGAATTTGAAGATAATGGATTATCTTTAAAACGTGAGAATCCAAGACCTTCTCCTCTATTTCTACTTACATGATAAATCAAAGAGGCTATTTTACTTCTTTTCATTCCATTGATAAGGAATTCCTGAAGAGCAAATTCATGTTCTGGAGGAACCTTATCATCAAGAACATAATGAGTTTCCATAAATTCATTTCTTGATTTTAGAGACTCATTTTGTTCAATTATTTCATTTGCCTTTTCGGTCAGGTTGTTATAGGCCTTTTTAAGGACCTTACACTCACCTGCCTTTTTGGTTAAAAGTTTTAAGGCATCTTTTAAGGAATCTATTAATTCAGAACGAGAAAGTTTTGCAAGTACCTCATCTTCATCTTCTGAATCTGAGTCAGCTTCGTGCTCAGAGTTCTCTTGGTCAGAAGCGGTTGCCATCAAGGCTAGGTTTGCTTCTTCTTCCCCATCAGAATCTGATTCCTGATCCAAATCATCCCAAGTGGCAAGGAACCCCTTCTTGAGCTTACTTTTGTATCTTTCTTTGTTAGAGGTTCTCTTGGATGTTTTACTCAGGTTCTCTGGGCAGTCAGCAATGAAGTGTCCTGGTTTGTTGCACTTAAAGCATTTGTTTTGTTCTTCCTTTTTATCCTTAGAAGCACCAACCTTCTTGGAAGAACCTCCAAATTTACCAGCATACTTCTTGCTTCTCTTAGCCCATTGCGATACTCTTGCAGCCATCAGAACCATTTCTTCTTCTTCATCAGAGTCCATCTCGTGACCTTCTTCAGAAGCTTCTTCATCAGATACTATAACCTTCGCCTTCAGAGCCTTAGAGGAACTCTTGGTGCTCAGGGCTATCCCTTTTAGCTTCTTAGTCGATTCATCGGTCATAAGTTCCATCTCATGACTCTTTAGAGAACTAACCAAGCTTTCAAGAGACACAGTATCTAAATCCTTAGATTCCTGAAACGCTGTCACTTTTGGTCTCCACTTTGGCGGCAAGCTTCTGAGTACTTTCCTTACATGATCAACCTCAGTATAGCTCTTATCTAAAACTTGAAGTCCCGAAACAAGAATTTGAAACCTAGAGAACATTGTCTCAATGTCCTCTCCGTCCTTCATTTTAAATAATTCATACTGATGTACTAACAAGTTGGCCTTAGCCTCCTTAACTTGTTTATTTCCTTCATACTTGGATTTAAGAGAATCCCAGATAGACTTAGCCGTTCTCTTATCTCCAATTTTCAAGTACTCATCATGAGAGATGGCATTTGTCATCATCCCTTTTACACTGTGGTGCTTCTTATATTCCAGCTTTTGAGTGGGTGTAAAAGTCTTTCTGTCTTTAGAGCTAACAACGCCTTCTAAGTCCATATTTTCAAAGTTCACTCCATCTTCTACCAAGTCCCACAGATCACAATCAATCGCCATGATGTGACTGTACATCTTGGTTTTCCAGAATGGATAACCAGTCTCAGTTCCATTGAAAAAGGGAATTTTGTCAGAAGACCTTCTGTCTTTAGAATTAGAATCATAGTCAAATGGAACTTCATTGAGATTCTTCTCAGCAGACATGTTTTTCCTCCCTGAATCTTAACTGTTTCACTGATAGGTGAGAGTTAGGCAACAGCCCAGCTCCTGATACCAATTGAAGGTGGAAAAACACAAGAAGGGGGGGGGGTTGAATTGTGTTTTTAGAATTAAAACTTTTTCGAAATAAAACCAAGTTTGCAGCGGATAAAACACAAATTAAAAGAGATGCTGAGAGAAAGAGAGAAAGAAGGACACAGAATTTATCCTGGTTCCCCTCACAAATCGAGAGTACTCCAGTCCCCTTGTTACTAACAAGAGATTTTCACTATAATCTACTAAAGATTACAAATTGCTCAAGCACACTTGCAAGAGACTTCTCAGGTGCTCAAGTTTCACTAAACAAGAGACTTCTCAAATGCTCAAGTTAATCTTAACAAGAGACTTCTCAAACAAACTTAAGAATAAGAATGAATGTTAAGGAACACTTGATATACTATCAGAGGTGTTTACAAAATACAACTCAATTTGTTCTAAGACTTAGAATGACAGATTTAAATTATGATGTCAGAATGCTTCTTAGTCTTTGAACGTAGAACAGTCGTTAGAACAGTAGTGATAACAGTTGTAGTAACAGTAGTCATTTCTTCCATTTGAGTCTTCTATTTATACTTGGAGGAAGATGATGACCGTTGCAGAGAGAGAGGTGCCAGCTGGAATTTACTCGTACAATTGATAGCTGTATATTGCCTTCTTTGGTAAGGAATTCCAATTCCACTACCTAGCTATTCAATTTATCACTCATCCATTTTGAGTAATAATAGTACGATAGTACAATCCTCAAATGCGCTCCACTTATGGATAAGGTTAACGTTGTACCAACGAATATTCCTTCCTGTGGATGTGACAGAGCCTTGAAGTGGATTGTTCTTCAATCATTGGTTCTGTATAGGTCAGCTCTTGAGTGACGTAAATTCTTTTTGCTTCTGATGTTCTTGTCATAGCTTCTTAAGATCTTCAGCTTCTGAACTTCATCAGAGCCTAGCTTTTGGTCTTCAGAAGAGCTATCTTCAGCACGCAAAAAATTAAGCTTCTGATGAACAGTGATACTCTTTCAGAGCTTGTTTTGACTGGCTTCTCTGCTACTATTCATAGTGCTTCTGAATGAATTTTAACTTGTAATTCTGCACACTAGAATAATCATTAGTAATACCAATTGTAATTTTAATACTTTGTTATCATCAAAACCACTTAAAACATTAGAGGTTCATGTCGGACCCACTTTGTTCCAACATTTTGTGTAGTGTTTTTGGGGTCCAAGTGGTTTAAAACTCTTGTGACATGTGGTGTTGCTTTTCGCTTTGAAAACATGTTTGAAAATAGTTACAGGTCAGTTAAGGTCCGTAATAAAACTTGTGCTTGGGTTTGGTTTTGATTTTGGAAATGAAAATCAAATAACTTGCACTCGAAGCAACCAACAAGCTTTCGGAAATGAATTGCTTGCTTATGAAAATGGTTTGCTTTTGTGTCTTGAAAAAGTGTTGGGAACTAATAGAATCAAACTAGGTTTGGGTGGAAAAAGGTGGTGTGAGTTGCTGTCTTTTGCTGTCATGACAGGTGCAACTCGCCGGGCGAGTGATTACTCGCCAGGGCGAGTGTCACAGGTCATGACAACACGCCAGGGCGAGCTCCAGAGCGAGCTAGACCTGTCCTCACTGCCTTCACTCGCCACCAACTCGCCAGGGCGAGCTCTGGGAGTTGAAATTTTGGATTCTGATTTCTAAACTTGGTTTTTAACTTTCTAATCCCTTTTTATTAATTTATGGAAGTGGTTGGGATTGGAAACGAGTTTTTCGGGTACTCGGAAAGTACGTAGCTTATAACGCAAGAAAACGGCCATTTTGCATTTCAAATTATTTAAGACTTTGGCCTATTGTTTTGAGTCCTAAAAATAGTGCAAATAACTCATGGGGGTTGATCAATACGATAGTTTTTGGTATGGTATCCGAAAGAGGGTTTTTTCCTTAGGAACCTTTAGGTTTTTGGGCTTTTGGTGTAGTTTCAATACTATTGGTTAGAGAACAATGTATTGATTGTTGCGCTGCTTGTTTTAGGAAGCGCGTTGTGTTGTTTGAGCGTGTGTTGTTGACGGAAGCTTGCCGAGGTAAGGGCTCCACTTTATTTCCGTCTTTTAAAACGGTGACAACATGCTTGGTTTTGCTGTTATGCAATTGCTGTGTGCTTTGGCATGTTTGTACTTATGTATTCTCGTTGATGAGAACGTGTTTAAAATACTTGCGCTGTTTACATATGATTATGAGAATATATGTATGAACAGGTTGTTGGAATACATATGATTGGAAATGTATGTATGTCGTTGTGTTTGGTTTACATATATCTGTGTGATATGTAATTGTTGCATGAGCATGTATGGAACGTGTAAGTCAGCTAGGACTACACGGGTGGGTGTGTCTGTGTGACTCTGCCGGGGCTGTGTCTGTGTGACTGCCCTATATATGCTTAATTAGAAAGTATGCTCATGCATTTCATAGTTGGCGACAGCATCTGTGTGGCTGGTAGCATCTGTGTGGCTATTTTCGCCTGGTGACAGCATCTGTGTGGCTGACAGCATCTGTGTGGCTGGTAGCATCTGTGTGGCTATTTTCACCTGGTGATAGCGTCTGTGTGGCATCACCTGCCCTTGTGGCTTTAGTGGGTTGGACCTACGATTCCGGAATTCATGCATTGTGGTAGCTAGGGTTAGTACCACGCATTGTAGAAGTCTGCATTAGGCTTGGTGTGCATTATATATATAAACCCGTTGGTGGGGATTGCTTTGGTGGTTAAGAGCTTTCTCTTGTGTTTATGGAATTATTGTTATGTGTACAATCTTTCGCACCGGTTATATATATACATACTATATATTTTGTGGTGACCCTTTCTTTCATTTGCGGGCTCATCCCACCCAGATGATGGGTTAGGTCGTGGTGACGACGGTGGCAGTTCTAGGCTATAGTGAACACGTGGTGAAGCTTAGTATAGTTAGACTATGCGCCGGTGTGTTTTGTGCACCGTGCTTTTTGGTTAGCATAGGGTTGTCTAACTTGTTTTGTTGTAAGTATTTGAATACTTAGACTTGGATTGTAATTATTCAGGAATACACTTTGCTTGTCGAAGCACCTTTTGGTAATGAGTTCTTTGTATATTTGAATGCCGGCTCATTTAAAATATTTTATGCGCACTCTGAGTGTTAGTTGAAAAAGAAAAAAAAATATACTGCCTTTTCAGGCCTTTGAAAAACGGGTTGTTACAAAATCAATTTAAACCCTCAAATTGTTTCTGCTAGACTGAAATATTTCCCCGGGGAACCGGTAAATTCTTCTGCTACGAAAAAAGGTTGTGATAAGAAACATTCAATTTTTGTGCTCTTGCTATGATTAAGTGATCCTCTTCGGATAATTCGTCCAACCCAATAATAGCTATAATGTCCTGAAGTTCTTTGTAACGTTGTAACGTTTGTTTAACTCTTTGCGCAGTTTGATAATGTTCTTCCCCAACGATCCGAGGTTGGAGCATGGTTGACATTGAATCTAAAGGATCTACTGCTGGATAAATACCTTTAGCAGCTAATCCTCTTGAGAGTACAGTAGTTGCATCCAAATGGGCAAATGTCGTGGCAGGAGCAGGATCAGTCAAATCGTCTGCAGGTACATAAACTGCTTGAATAGAAGTTATAGACCCTTTTTTTATAGAAGTAATTCTTTCTTGTAAAGCACCCTATTAATTTGTTCCAATAAACCATACTTTTTTTAAATAAAAAATCAATTTCTAACTGTTGGCTTTTAGAAAAACCATGATTTTTAAAAATAAAATTTCTCCAAATGATTCCGTAATTTTTTTTCCAATGAATAAAAATTAGTTTAATAATATAAAAATTTATTTATTAATTTAATTTTTAAATTCTAAGTTTATTAAATATTAATTTGATAGTAATTTTATTATGAGTTAACAATATTCTTTCATGTCATTTTATATTTATCAGCTAGTTGAATCACTATTACCAAACATTTCAATTAACTTATGATTCATCAGCCATCAACTATAAACTATAACTCATCAGCTAATTTATCAGTTAACCACTCTTTTTATCAAACAGAGCCATTATATGGTCCGTGCTTTAGGAGTTACGTTATGTTATAAACCGCAAAACAAGTAGAATCCCAACCGTTGGTTGTTGAGTTTGTTTGACTCTTTTTTTCTTTCTTATAAGCATGAGTTTGTTTGACTTGATCTATTCTATGAAAATGAGAGTGTGCGGATAACAAGATCTCAATCCTCACTCCTTTTTCTTCCGGTCTCAAATAATAACTCCAAACAAATAGTACTATACACACCCCCACAACCACTCTCTATTCACTCTCTTTTTCTAATTTTTTTAATACTATAATACTACTATTTCATCTTCACTTCCTTTCTAACCGGATCACTGAATCTCGATATTAGTAAGTAAAGCTGCATTCATTTGTTTATGTTTAATTAAGTCGTTACAATTAAGTCAAGTCCTAATCCAACCGGTAAAAAATTGCATAATTTTTTAGGTCGGACTTTATGTTTAGAGTTCGAATCCCGACTCTCTCAATTATATGTATGAATTTATAATAATTTTGTCATTTCATTTGTTTTAAGAAAAAATCAACAAAATTATAGTAAAAAAATTAAAGTTGACCTCATATTATTATCGGCACAGCGCATAATCAAACTAGCAAGTAGCACCTTACCAAAAATAAAAAAACTGGCAAGTAGCAATCAACCAAACCATCTTTCTTGGTTCATCAATCTATATATTCTTCTTCAATTAGACAAGACGAAGTCATCATATCATATTCATATCAACTTTCAATTAGCATGATGAAGTCATCATATTCGTTTCAACTTAAATTACTCATATTCCTCCTTATCACTGCAAACACAACCCATGCCATTTCAGCTCGATTCCTTCCTGGTGTTATCCAATTAGGGAAGTTTCTTGGGGGCCAAGCTATTAAATCTATATGGAAAAACAAGATAGATATAATCCAAAGCTTGACACCACCACAAGGAAAGAATGTTCAGATCGAGGATCTAGATCTAATCAAACAGTACTTGTTCCATTTGGGCTACCTTCAACAAAATCCGCCTTATGATATCTCTCTAGACAAGAAAACAAAATCCGCCATTGAAGCCTACCAAAAAAAATTCAATCTCCAAGATAATGGTTTTCTTCTAAACAGCCGGACATTACAACAAATCTTATTACCGCGATGTGGTGTCCCAGATGTAAATTTCGAGTACACTCTAGGCCATAAAAATAATGCGATGTCGTGGCCAAAAGGAAACAAGTGGTTTTCAAAGGATACAAAATTTCTTACCTATGGTTTTGCTCCGAGTAATATCCCATCCGACATGAAGGAAGTGTTTAAAAATGCCTTAATGCGATGGTCAACAAGAACAAATGTTCTAACTTTCATGGAGGTGACATCCTACGATGATGCAAACATTAAGATTGGACTCTATGAACATAATTTCAATGATGTGGTTCAGGATGTTGTGCTGGGTGACACGGTTATCAGTTTGCAACTCAATTCTGGTGTGAAGTCAGGTGAGATACGTTTTGACGCTTCAAAGTATTGGGTATTGCCAACTAATGATGACAATACTTTGTCGTTGCAAGATGAGAAAATCGACTTTGAAACTATGGCAATGCATCAAATAGGTCATCTACTCGGACTTGATCACTCTTTTGAGACGGACTCGATCATGTACCCAATCATAAAACAAAGGAAGGTGACTATATCAAATTCTGATATCACAAACATGCACTAACTCTATAACAATGCCAATTATGGTAATTTTGGGTCTAGTGCTAGTCTCCTTTCTTCTTTGTTCCTTGGATTTGCTTCCGTAGCTATGTTTACCTAGCTACTTTGGATATATCTTTTCATTGGATACTCACTTTTAAAAATGTAATATCATGATCAGGACAAGTGAGGCCTGAAGAGATCCACATTTTAATATATTAGGATAACTTTGTTTTAGGTTAATTTGGTATGTAACAATTTTTAGTTTTATTTTATGTCAGTTTTTGTTTTGTTTTAATTAAATAATGTAAGTTCAATATGGATCTAGAATGATGTCACTTATGGCCTATTAAGATTTAGGGTGAATTTTGCTACAAATAAACATTTGTAACCTTATTTGAACAAGTTAGAAATGAAGTAGAATTTTTCTCATGAAAAATGTGAGTTAGCTAGACTCCTCTTTTGAGTTCTTGGATTAGAACTTGTTTTAATCTTATCTTAACTTCCTTACCATTGTGGCGATTCCTCTTGGCTTATCAATCTTCATGATTGTTGCCGCCTTCTATATACCACCTCATTTCCTAAATCCATCTTTGTTTCTTTCTTTTCCATTTTCTTATTTGTCATTTTCTCATTATATGTGGAATCAACTTCCGCCCGTACAAATTTGTTTTTAATATTGGATCAAGTATATTGATTGATTCAATGATATATATTTTATCTATGCACCACATAATTAACTTGAATAATGTAGTTGTGTAATAACACTTTAATTTACTTTATTCAACTTCCAATAAAAAACTATTTACTTCGTGTACTGTTCAGGTCCGACCTCCAGTTCACATCTCCGATAGATTGTCCACTTTTTGATTGATCCGTCACAATTTTGTCCTTTGTAGAAAAGGTGTCTCGGTTGGTTGTGAATTTTGTATATAAACTACCATTTGCTTCAATTACCAAATGATGTGGAACTATTTTAGTGTATTCAGAATAGAAAGCGAACTAGGAACTCAAAATGCTACCATAGTTGAGGACAAAACCATAAATAAAATACAATATCAATAGTCACCAACTCTGGCCACATTTTACAGACCGAGTCAATCCATTTTAACAAATTCAGTGTTACATTATGGTCAAAAGTCTAGTTCTTCTCTTGTAGAAAATGTTAGAGAGGTAAAGCTAACCTAAGGAAAACATAAAGAAAAACAATAAATAAAAGATAAATAGAAGACATTTATTTCATTCATTACCCTAAAACATGTAAAACACTACATATATATAAGACTCTTATTGGACTTAAAGGCATAAAGCCCAATAAGCAACCCAATAACATAAAGTCTAACTAATAATATAAATATTATATCTTACTACTACTTAAATTATTTAATTAACTACTACTTAATAATTATTTAATTAATTACTACTAATCTTCTATCATTACCGCCGGGTTCACTTGAACCTTGAAGGTTCATATATAAGTGAGGAGGTTTACGAGCTGGCCGCGTGTATGGTGGCCCAACCAAATGGTGCTGCTTTGAGACTTGAGATACATCAATTTTTGGTCCATAAAATAATTGTCCATAGCAAAAAATTTGGCCCATTTCTTTTAAAGCCCAAACGTGGATAAAAAATGTAGGTGTAGGTGTAGGTGTAGCAACTCCTTCATGGTAGGCGCGTGAGGGAATTGTGGACAGCAAAAACAAAATTAAGATAAGAGGTGTGTTATTTGTACATCCAAATTTTTGACAACTTATGGGACAACCAAAATATTGAAGGTAATGTGGTATCGTCACCGAAATCAATGCGATTCAAAAATTATTAAATTAAAATTTGAAGGACTTTTGTGAAGAGTTGTCTAGAAGTTGTCCAAAATTGATTGTCAAAATATCATTTCTCTTAAGATAAATGTTGCAGCTTGGCGAGTATTGAGGAAAAGCAATGCCACATGTCGATGGATGATTGGACAACCATGTATCACACGGATTGTGTTTCCAACACATGGTTGAGATTGTGCAGTACTCACAATATAGAGATCCAACCGTTGATATTTAACCTTACTCTTAAAAGAAAGAGAAACTGAATAATTTTCTGGGTAAAAGAAATCAAACATGGAAGTTGGTATCTTACATCCGATGGTGGTGGTAGTGAGAGCACCGTAGATTCGTTGTCTGGTGGCTCTCGAGGTGGACGTGGCGCCGATGGTGGAACGAAAACGGTGTCCGACGGAGATATTAGGTCCGGTGGTTTCGGAGGCGGCGGTGACACCGGGATTAGAGATGAGACATTTTCCGGTGGCCGCGTTAGCGAGTTGATCAGCAGTGAATTTGAGAAGCACGGTGGTGTTGGAAGATGAGACTGAGATATGAGAAAACTCAGTGATAGATCAGGCGGTTTTGACGGAGGGTGACTCGTCGGAGGCGGAACTGAGACGCTATTTGATGGCGAGGACGGTGGAGCCGCAAATGGCAACAGAACTGGTGGTGACAACGCTGAAAGTTTACCATATCCATATTTTCCGGTCTCAAACTCCGGCGATGGTGTGCTTACCGGAGGAGGAGATAACTGTTGCGGTGTCTGTTTCACTTGAACTTGTTTTTCTGGCAGTTCACTCTGGCGATTCTGCAAATTTTTCTGATATCACATTCTTTGGTGATGTTTCTTGAAGAATGATGGTTGCAATAGGTTCTTCTTCTGTTTGTTCTTTTTCTTCATCTTTTTCTGTTGGTTCTACTTCTGTTGCTTCTTCTTCTTCACCTTCAATGGGTAAAATGGGTCTCCATTCAGGATCGAAGTGCCAAAGAAGAGCACATGTGAATGAGTCCTAACTTCTCTTTGGGTTTGCTAGATACCAGCCCAGCCACCATGTGAGAGCAGAGCCTTTCATTGCAAAAGAACATTCCATTAATCTCTCTGCATCTGATACTCTCCTGTTCCAACTATTGAAGGATTTTTCAGAACAAATAATCCACCAATAGGCATCTTCACTACCATCAAAAATAGAAAGTTTCATCTCTAATCTTTGAAGGTGGAAGTGAAGGGTTTAATGTTTGAGGTTGTTGTTGGTAATATGGAGGAAAAGAGGTTGAAGGTGGAGTGGCATTTAATGGATATGAGTTAGGTAATGGTGATGGAGTTGGAAACGATGAATAAGATGGTTGAGGCTGTTGCTGATAAGTTTGTGGAGGAAAATAAGGATTGGGTGATGAAGATGAAATTGAATAATGTTGAGTTGGTTGTTGGTGGTAGGAATGATTGGGCAAAGCGGTGGTTTGTTGCTAAGATAGTATGAGTTGTGTTGTGGGTGAAGGTATGTGCGTGGTACATGGAGTGTTGTGTGTGAGTGATGTATATTGGTTGGTGGTTGGGTAGTATTGTGGGTGGGGAATAAATTGCAGGAGTGAAGTTGGAATAATCCATGGGAGGATTTGAAGTTCAAGAATGAAAGCACCAATGTTAGAGAGCTAAAGCTAACCTAAGGAAAACATAAAAAAAAACAATAAATAAAAGATAAATACTCCCTCCGTCCCATTTTAAGTGACACATTTGACCATTTCACACATATTAAGAAAAATGTATAATTAAAGGAGAGATAATATTAATTTTACCAAATTACCTATGTATGCACTTTTTCTGCCCAATAATGATTAGAAAAGCACATTCTTCAAAAGCATTTATAAGGGGTAGAAATAGAAAAATAACATAGAAAATTGAAATGGGTCAAGTATTATGGGACAATTTTTTTTTGCAAATGTGTCATTTAAAATGGAACGGAGGGAGTAAAAGACATTCATTTCATTCATTATCCTAAAACATGTAAAACATTACATATATATAAGACTCTTAATGGACTTAAAGGCATAAAGCCCAATAAGCAACCCAATAACATAAAGTCTAACTAATAATATAAATATTATATCTTACTACTACTTAAATTATTTAATTAACTACTACTTAATAATTATTAAATTAATTACTACTAATCTTCTATCAGAAAATGTTATTCCGTACATATTTGGTTTAACGGTGAATTGATTTTAATTGAATTAATTTTATAAAATTGATTTTATTTTTAAAGTGAGTTGAATGTAAATCATTTATATTATATAGTTACATTTATATAAAAGTGAGTTTAAAAATAATTTCAAGTATAAAAGTCATGCTTAAATTCAAAATCATGTTAAATTCTACTTGAAAACAAACAAATATGTTAAAATTGTTATGAATAATATGAATTAATGGATGTCAATATCTCTTCCCTTCCCTATAACTCTCACTAAGTAGTGAAGTTTTATTACTTTTGTCTTTTCACTTCTTTCTTTGTGTCCTATAAATAGGACCCTTGTTGTGATGTAATATACATAAGTGAAAAGTTGAGTACAAAGTTCTTATTTATATTCTCTATCACTCCTAATTTATTTTTAATAAAAATCAATTTTACACCTTAACAATCAAGTTTATCTGCTCCAAATATAGAACCAAACATACGCTAAATAAATGTAATGACAATTATAATCGCAAAATAAAAATCACAAAATTAAAATAAAATACTTAATGTTTTGTATTCGGTTTTAATCGCAAAAATAAAATACTTGATGTGTAGAGCAAATAAGTCAAGCAAACCAATAGCAACGGGAATGGCTATTATAATCGCAAACAAAAGAACGAGAAAAACAAAAACACAAGAAAATTGTTTATCCAATTCGGTACAAAGGTGACCTACGTCTGGGAAAGAGAGCTGTAATGCCCCGACTTTTAGAATAAATAGCTATTTTAGAATTTAACTAGTTTCTAATTTATTTTATTAGAAATTGCTTGTGTTGATATATTTGTGTGATTATTTAATTGTTTTAACATGAAGATTAATTAGTTAAAACAGGATTTAGAGTAGAGGAGGAGATGAGACGGTGGA
This sequence comes from Trifolium repens, assembly GCA_030408175.1. NCBI lineage: Eukaryota > Viridiplantae > Streptophyta > Magnoliopsida > Fabales > Fabaceae > Trifolium > Trifolium repens. Next base: position 28,211,366 of record CP125845.1, on the reverse strand, counting down.
ATTAAATAAATTAGTGGTGACTAGAGAGCTTTTAGTAAATTAACTAAGTGGAGCAGGGCCGGCCCAGACTTTTTAGAGGCCCTGTTCAACTATTAAAAATGGACCCTAATAATAAAATGAAAAACTATCATCTATTTAAATCTTAAATAACATTAAAAAAAAGCATTCTTATAACTATCATAAAAAGAGACATATTTTAATCAATTGATCTAAATACAGTTCCAAATTAATCTTATTATCATGAGTTATCATTTTAACATTTTTTGAAGTAAATTCATCACTAAATCTACATATTGTATACGATTAAAAAAAACTAATGCTATGTTCATTTTATTTCTAAGTAATTTTCTGTCATTTTATTACTAAGTAATAATAATAATAATATTTCTATGAGTATTAGTATTTGTTTATGATTATTATTTAATAATATTATTACTACTATTTTTAAGCCTTGGTATGGTAGGTACAGTATAATGAAAGTGTTGTGGTTTTTTACCGTATCTTTTATTTATGTAATTTTGGGCCATAAGGCCCATATAGCCTTTCATTTAACCTAAATTAAATGTAGTTTTCTATCATCTTCTCCAATGAGTGAAGCGCCGCCTGCTGTAACTGAACTAAAACATAATAGAATGCTTGAAACTCAAACATATTGAGACCGAAACAAGCCAATCTACCTGGAAAAGCATATCTTTATATACAAAAACTACATATCTAATCATTAACAGAGACAACATTCTATTTTTCTTCTGCAAAATCCCAATTTTCATCTATGAAAATTTAGAGTTTGGAGGCCTCCAAATTTTAGAGGCCCTATGCGGTGGCTCATGTTGCACACCCATGGGAGCCGCCCCTGAAGTGGAGAAAAATAGAGAAATAAATAAATTAGAAAGAAATAATATTGGTGCGTAAAAATGGGGTGTGTGTTAGTAAAATAGTAAGGAAAGAAAAAATAGAGAAGTTGGGGCTAGTAGGTGTTAGTAGTAGTAATAAGGGGGTGGGTGTGCGTGTGTGAGGGCGAGGGCGTGTGCGTGTGTGAGGGCGTATGCGTGTGATGAAATTTGGTAGATGAGCAAGAGTATAGAAATAAAAATAGAATTGATAAAACAAACTTTAAAAATTATTAATAAAAATATATTCAAATCTGCAAACTACTTGACATTAACAACATATAAGATTAAATTTGAGTGCATGTATTTCAAAATATTATGCTGAGGCGGCAAAAATGTTTTCCTTCAGATTTTGAAATGCAAATTTGAATATCTAAAATCATAAGAGCAAACAGTTTTCGAAGATAGTTTAACAAGTCACGTGGTTTACATGCAGAATTGAAGACAGTTTTACAATTTTGCTTAGTTTTTTTAATAAATAAAAAAAGGAGGCACTAAATTAGAATTTGTTGTTTTAATGTTATAAAATAATTTTGCTATAAAAATAAAGTAAATAAAATTCTGAGGTATTTTATTGAAATTTTGTAAACTATTTTTTTAAAAAAAAATACCTTAATAAAAAAAATTATGGGATCTAACATGTAATTTTGCATAACAGTAAATTTGACAAAATGACAATACAATGTTAAAATCAATTTATTAGGTGAAGAATAGTCATTGTAATATTTTACTTTATCAATGTTTATTATTTTTTATCTCTTACTTCTTCATTTCTTCTAGTTATACTCCTCATTTCTGTTACTTTTTTAAAAAACATTCCTCTACTTTCTTTTTCAACTTTTTTTCCCTTCTATTTCAATTCCATATTTCAAATTTAAATTAGCTCTCTTCATCTTGGTAAACTAAAGTATCTTCATGTAACTGCAGAGACAAATTTCTTAAAGTAACAAATATTCAATTTGTTAAAAAATGTTATAATGACTTAAGTGTCTATTATACAGAGGTGATGTAAAATCTAATAATTTTGAACTTTTAAATCACAAACTTTGAACAATAAAGTCTACTCCATTAACACTTCACCAATTGATTGCCTTATGCTACATGTTTTTCTTTTTCTTCATATTAATCTTTTTTATTTCTAAAGATTTTTATACACTTTAGAACAAATATTCATTTGTTAAATAGAGAAAAATTCATTTAATAGAAATTAGATAATAAATAAAGAGATTGAAAAATATGTTGGAGAAGTATTGATGTTAAAAACTTTATTTTTATGCTTATAAAAGACAGATAAAAAATTATGAGTTAACAAATCAGTACGAAGCTTGGTCAATGTGTGTATAAAAAATCCAGAAATCTCTTATGTGATGATCTTACTAGTAAATTATAAATTAATATTGATGAATGTTGATTAATCAAGTAATAAACTTGAGTTAATTAACTAGATGAATGGGACCGATTAAGTTGATTGAGCTGTGAAAATCAAATTGTATAGGCGCTAGAAATCGATTTCTGAAGAAGTTGCGAATCCAAAAATCAGACAAAATTATTATTGGAGAAAGAAGAACAAGCAAAATTACATTACAAATTCAACAAAATTACAATTTCTCACAAAAGTAATTATCAATTTAAAGATTGACATCCACCAAGCGAAAAATTAAATCTTTTACATTCATATTATTACAGGCAACATTTATTGATTGGTTTATAGATTTTATCTAAGATGAAAAGTGAGACAAGTCTTTTACCATACACAAATTTATTTTCACTGTTAAATCAATATGTCTCAACATTGAATTAATATATCACACAACACATCTTATTTAATCCAATAAAGAGACTTGTTGATCTAACGGTTAAAATAAATTTGTGTATGGTGAAAACTTGTTATATTTATGCACCATAGACTTTTTTCCATAAGGTAAGGAAAAAACACAAACATCAAGAAGTTTAGTAACTAGTAATCTACTAGTTAATTCAAAGAACAAGAATGGTTCTTGAGTCTTCGATATGCATTTAGTAGAGCTGTTATCAATTGTTGTTTAGTTGTTGATGGCTTGAAATCTTTAGAATCGAAGCAGCCGTTCTTTTCTAATTTTTTTAATATCACATTGAGCCTGTCGTTGCCACCGCTTGTATACTTTTTGATATTATCGGCCAAGTTGGGATGGGAAGCAAGGGATTTCATCAATGAATCAAACTGACTAGAAGAAAATGCCTTTCCTAAGGAACCAAAATTAGGGGCGGATTCGGATACAGAGACATAATCTGCAAATAGAAATGCTAGTAACAAGAGAAATACAAAGGTTTTTTGTGTTCTCATTTTCATTGTTTAGTTAAGGTAATTGTGATGTGTTGTATTGGATTGAAGAAAATGTGAGTTATGATAGGTCCTTTATATACCAAGTGAGTTCAGATTTTCTTTGAGCTCTGTTAAGATAGGTCCTTCGTGTGTGCTTCTTGCAAGTGGTTGATTTAATTTAATTGAACTTCAGAGCTAGCAAGTTGTTCTTCTTGGAATTGGGTACGAAAATTACTCTTGCCTGCCGCTCTATGAGTGTCCTCGCGCGCCCCTACAGAATTACCAAAATATCTCCGTCTGCTACTTAAGCAGCGGGTTCTACGTTTAAAATCTCAAAAAATTTATGTTTGTAGAGTGTTTTTCTTTCTTTCAAAATTCTCATTTTTATAACGTCCGCTACTTAAGTAACGGATATAATCCGCTACTTAAGTAGATGATGTTACAAAAATGAGAAATTTTCATGTTGAGGGATATTTTTTACTCAAATTTCATATTTGTATAACCTTCGCTACTTAAATAGTGGACGAATCTGTTATTTAGGTAGAACATATGTAAAAATCTTGAATTTTTGTGTAGGGTGGTTTCTAAAAAATTACTCAATTTTACAAATTTCACTACTTAAGTAGCGGAAGGGTAAAATGGAAAACACATAGAGTGCATTCGCGAGTAACAAAACAAATTTTCATTGGGTACATGTCTGGTTATTTAATATGGCGGATTTTTTTTTGTTCAAAAGATATTGTTTTGATTTGCTACGAGTTTTGTTTATTCAATAAATTAGAATTATCCTATCTTGAGAATATATAGGACCATAACGTGCATTAATAGGGTATTGTTCAATGAACTAAAATAATGTGACACAACTTGAGGTGACATAACTTTTCCACACTCTTTTAATTAAATATTTCAGAGCTAGCTAGGTGCAACACTTGCTTTGTTTTTCCACACTTGGAATGGGATGTTGATTGCCTGCTCTAGCAAAAGCACGCAGTTTGTCGCAGTAAACAATCACAATCATTGGTTTTAAATCAAACGGTTCAGATTAGATTTAGTAAAATAAAATAAAAATCATCTCGATCGTCCATTTCAATTAGACGGTCCCGATCTGTTACAGGTCATACTGTAACAACAGGTAATCCATTTCCTTTGGAATGTAGTTTTTTAGAGTCTGTATAGTCCTCTAGTTGTGTTTTTGCATTTTGGTTAATTACTAGTTCTCAAGATATGCTTTTGCATTTTGGTTTATTGGTTGAGGTGAGTTTAGTTTAACTTTTATAGGTCTTAATATCTAGTGTACAATTATACTAGGATTAAAATTTTGGCTAATCTTCTAGAGTCTAGTTTGTATAAATTTTAGTTTGATTTCGATTTCCACCGGACTCTCCATTTATATTAGGGGGTATGCGATTCAGAAAAAACCAATTAAACTAAATCATAACAAACCAAAAATTAATCGATTTTGCTTTGTTTGGTTTTAAAATGAAATTGAAGAAAACCGAATTTTGTATAAATTTATTTAATTTGAAGTTTTTGAAAAATAGGGAATTAATAGCAAAAATTACATCGTATGATTTTTTTTTAATGACAAATAGATATATAGTACATATAAGAAATAAATTTCAAAGGCCAAATAACAAGTACCCGAGTTACTAAAAAAAATCACAAGAAAAACAACAAAAGTAGCAAAAGTTTCAAACAAACTGTAAAAAATTTACAACCCTTCGAGCCGTCCAGAGTGGCCACCTGGAAAAAAGAGTAGAAACCAACATAGAGATATACCCCATGAGGTCCAACTCATTCTGAACCTGTAGCACCCAAACATCACCTCGCACCTCGCCCTATCGAATCCACCACAATCGGGGTTGCACCTCGCTTTTATAGAAGGAGCAGGGGCTCTTAGGATTTTTACCTAGAATCAAATGAGTAGTAGTGAATACACAAATGAATGTATTGTTTAAAAAAACATTATTAATTGATAAATTGAATTGAATCACACTAAACCAAACTGAACTGATGAAAATATCATCAATTCGAACACTTTTTTAATTAAAAATTGATTTGAACCGAGTTGATTACACCCTTAACTTAACGTATCTCTCTAAATAATCAATGGCACTAATTTACAATAAATCTAAAAATAATTTTTATTTATAATATTTCCCTAAGAGAGTATACTTATCGAATAAAAAAAAAAAATCAAAAGAACAACCACTACTAGTCGACATTACTTCCCCCGTCCCAAAATTTTGGTCCTTTTTGATTTTTGCACATGGATTAAGAAATAATAAAAATTGATACGTAAAGTCATTAATTTTTAGTTTTTTTTTTGGTACATAGATGAAATGGCAAAGCCAAGGGATCGAACCCCGGTCATGGATATTCCGCCTAACAATTTCGGCATTTTCTACCAGTTGATCTAGGATTTCTGGACCATTAATTTTTAATTTTTATAAGGGTAAAAATGATAAAACAATATTAATGTTACATTGATTTTTTAAAAGAATCAAATTTTTATGACAAAACTAAAAAGATAAAAGTACTAAAGATTTGTGATAGAAAAAGTATCTAATAAATAAAAACAATACTCCCTCCGTTTCTTTTTAATTGTCTTTTATTATCATATTTAGTGTTTCTATTTAATTGTCGTTTTTGTATTTTATGGGTATGATTTGTCAATTGTACCCTTTGTCAATTGCTCTTATCTTTTTCAATAAAACCAATTAATGCTATATATTTGGAAAACTAAATTTTTTTTTTTTAAATTTTTGTTGGTACATAACATATTAATTTTTTTTTTTACATAATATATTAAATTTATTGGAAAGAGAAAGTGTGGCCAAAAAATAAGGAATTTATTGGGGATTAAAACGAGGGTATAATAGGAAGATAATGTGCAAAAATACACTTCCTTAATTTGGTGTTATCTTTCTAAAAAGACAATTAAAAAGAAACGGAGGGAGTAATAAGTAAAAATACATGTTTGAAATTGATTCTGGCTTGTTTGTTTTCTCAAAAGTAGAATTGATTTTGTCTCCAAAATTGATTTTACTTAAAGCTAGTTAGAAATCGTAGCTTCTAATTCTAGAATTGATTCTTACGCTTAATTTTTTTTTATCAACTTACTTTTATATGAACATATCCAAACATAAATCACTTTATCTTCCAATCAATTTTAGCATGAATAATTTTACAGAATTGACTGTTTACTCTTATTTGAGTGAGTGGCGGGAAATTAAGTTTGTGACAAAACCATAGAAGCCTACTTTTTTGACTTTGTGAAACCAATAGGAATATGCAGCGAACCAGGACACTTTGTGACAAAACCATAGAAGCCTACTTTTTTGACTTTGTGAAACCAATAGGAATATGCAGCGAACCAGGACACTTTGTGACAAAACCATAGAAGCCTACTTTTTTTTACTTTGACCACATTTTGCCGATTGAGTAAACCCATTTGAGAAATTCAGTGTTGGATAATGCTCAAATTCAGTGTTAAACCAGTATTGGTTTAACGGTGACTTGATTTTAAATGGATTGATATTAAAAATTGATTTTATTTTTAAAGTGAGCCGATTGTTAGAAAAAATTAGATTATATTTTTATCTCTTATAAGTTAATTTTAAATTTCAATTTAATTATATAAGTTTTGTTAGAGTGAAATATGTTTTCGGTCCGTGAATTTTGAATTTTTTGTAATTGAAAAGTTTTGTTAGAGTGAATTTTGAATTTTGAGTTTTGTTAGAGTGAAATATGTTTTCGGTCCGTGAAAAAATTTTGATTTTTGAAATAAGTTAAAAAATTTAGAGAATTTAAGCCTTGAGTTCAAAATATCTTAATATTTGTAATTTAAAAAATTAAAATATTCAACATGCATAACTTAAAGGATTTAGATTAAAAATAATAATTAAGAGACCAACTTATATAACGTTTATAATTTAATAATGGATTAAAATGAAGCATAAAAAACATAGAGAATCATGTAAAATCAAAAATTAATTTAAGAGACTAAAAATATAATTTAGCAGCTAATTCACATGATCATATATCACAAGGCCAATAACAAAAGGTGGACCTGCTATAGAGACAAAAACACTTTGCTGCCCTCCAATCAATCAAGAAGCAAAACACGTTGAAAACCACAACCTGATAAGTGGGATAAGTCTAAGCATCAAAACCATAACCTACAAACAAGGACGACCAACTGCTAAGAAGCTGCAAAACGGAGAACGATATTTACATAGAGCTAGCAAAATGGATTAGGCCAGTTGGATCTTTGTTCTGAATTCGTCTAAAAATCACACCAATAAATAATTGAGGTGTCGAGTTGTTGTTACCAGAGTTAAAAAATCTTTAAAAATAATTTCAGCCACCGAAGAGATTACTGGGTTGACTCGCGGGTCGATACGCTTTCTTTAAGACGTTTCACGGCATGGCCCAAAATTGTGCATAGCAGACTATCAACCGCGAAGTCCCCAGGATAAAACAGCACAGTTTCACTGATACCGATAACTATTGCACTGTAGATATCAGACAAGAATTACACCTCATATATGACACAAAAAATCACTAGTGATACTTTTATCACTCTTAAAACAAATTAATACTAATAATAAATATTAGTATCACACAATACATAAAATAAACTTAAATATTCTCTAAACAATTAAGAACAAAAACTAATGTAAATCTTTCCAATTTACATAACCAAATAAAGAAACAAGTAATATAACTATCATTCATTCTAATTTAATTTTCACATGCCACAATTCAATCAAACTCAAAGTTTCAGAACTGTCACTACTTGAACATGCCAATTGCAGGAAGAATTTCATTTTTCCAAACAGCTAGAATTAGCTAAATTAAATAAGTGGTCATATATTAATTTGAAACAAGCTTAGGAAAATAATGACCTATCCAATTAATCAATATGAACTGAATGAACTAATACAGGATTTCAAGTTTTCAACATTCAGCAATATAAAAACTCAATTATCAAACCAAACCATATATATATATATATATATCTATCACAATCAATTAAAGCAACCGATTGATAATGATGATTCTTAAATCATTTGCCATTATTAAAACAAAACAAATGATGAGAAAGAGAATACCAATTGAAGGCTGAATCAAAACCTTACACGACTTGTTTCCATTGTTGTTTCAATCTCAGCTTCTTGATAGCATGTATTCTATATTTTGACGGCTTTATCGACCTGCTACTATACATCTTATTTTCTAAGCAAACCAACGCAGTGATTAATTAATTGAGAGAGAGACCGATTTTCTCAATTATATTCTTAACCCCTTTCCTACATAATAGCAACAGTAGTTGGGAGAGTGGCTTACTGCTCTCGAATTAATAGGAAAAATAAGTTACATGTGATTTTGCAACACATGCTCTTAAATAGAAAATAATCTATTTAATTATTTTTAATTTCAAAATACACATTAGTATATAATACATACTAATATGCTCTATTATCCCATGTGAGACTAAAATTTTATTTTTAATTCACATATAATGTGCTCTATGTTCCAACAAGAGCAAAAGGAACAACAACCTATAATCAAGCCGATAAGCACTAATAATCAAAGCGATAAAAACGAAAGAGAGAACACACGATAATTTGTTTTCCCAATTCGGTTCAAATTGACCTACTTTGGAGGAGATAGCAGCTCTCCATTCAACTATAATCAAATGAGTAACTTTACACAAGATCCCAATTGGGTTACATGAATTAGTCTTCAATCTTAATTCTACTCAAGTCTCGAATCTCTTCTTGTGGCCACGAGATTCAATTTTATCTAGTGTACCCAAGAATAACCAGTCCAACCTCTAGAGTTATATCAAGAGACAACCCCTTTGCTTCTCTCCAAAACCCTAACCATGTGTGTTGACAAATCCTAATTCCCTACATCTTGCTCTCTTATTTCTCTCTTGTCGAAAATTGAACTTTTTGTTGTGTACATATAGATCTCAACCTACTTGTCTTGCACTCCAAGACACAACTGTATGAACTATAACTTGCCAAGCAAGTTTGTTAGTCTTGTACATAAAGAAATATCTATGTGGCTCCCATATGTCTTGCAAACCAAGATTACTAGTCTTGCACTTCAAAAAATTTCTTTGGGGCACATATACTCGCCAACCAAGAAAAGAAAAAAGTTTGTATTAATTCTTTCTTGAAAAACAAGTTGCTTAAAATTTTGAGTCATACACAACAATTCTCCACCTTGACGCTAAATTAGTGGTGATGCCCATTTATCCACCAACCATTGTGCTTCTCTCTCAATCTTGAACTTCTATTCAAGATCACCAGCCAAGTTCAAGTCTCACTTGAACCTATACCTCTTCCACTTGCTTCCAACAACCATTGCTAGACCCGCAAGCATAACCTCCACCTTTTCATTCCTCGGGATGCCTTCTGCCCTCATGAAAATCTTGTCTCCCACTACCATAGGATTTTAGGTAGTCCCGAAAGTTTTCACGATAACATCTTCGCCCCCCGTAGTGTTCCTATCCGTACTCTCGAATAAACGTTTGCCTCCAATTGTCCTTGGATTTTTAAGATAACCATACAAGCTACACCATATCCCTTTCAGCCCCCGGATTGAATCTGTTTGTCCTCCTGAGGTATTATTTGCCTCCGACTATCCATGGCTTTCAAGATAGACCTACAAGCCTCACCACCCCTCTTCAACCCCATAATGCCTTTTGTACTCTTGAAGAATTACTTGCCTCCCTACTAACCATAGAATTTTAGGTAGTTCCATAAGCTGCAACATCAGACTTTCCTTATACCCAACTATCTCCAGTATCCCTACAAATTACCAAGTCTGGTCACTGTTGCTTTCAATTTCCTCGCTGAAGATCTTCAATACGTTTTTCACTTCTTCAGCCACAATTGAAGGCCACGGCCAAAAACATAACCAAGGCCAACACATCATTTTTTTCATTTCAAAACCTTAGTAATAATCTACTAGCTCCCAAAATCATTTAATTGATCAATCGAGCATTTTAGAAAACAAATCAAAATTTCTAAGAATGTTCTTCCACTTCTCAAGAACACAAAAATATAATTTTTTTTGTTTCTCAAAACAAAATCATTTTTCCAATATCCATTTCTCTAAAAAGCTCAAAAACAACTTCATAAACAAAATCATCAAACAAAAGTTCATGCTTATGATCAATTTAAGTTTTTCTTATCAAACCCTAACAAGAATTTTCATGAGATTCTCATCCAACCATGGAAATCAAAATAACTAAGCTTAAATGTACTAGTTAAACTCTCAAGACACTTCTATGGAACCAAAAACTCATTAAAACTAATTTCTATAAAATTTCTTCTCAAGAACATAAAAATAAAATCTTAATCTATGAGGGATTGAACCAACAAAAGGAAGGAATAAGCTAGTTACCTTAAGAGGAGATGATTCCTAGCAACTTCTATGATCTAACAAGAGCAAGATTCAAGCTTGTGAAGGAGGTGAGAAATTTTTTTGAATGGAGAGTGAGAGAATGAGGGAGTCAGCCGAGTGAGAAAGAGTGAAGGGAGTATTTGTGATTTTTCTTTCTCTTGGTTCCATGTGCCATAAGCCTCCCAAAATTAGTCTTGGTTAATTGTAACCCTTGGATCAAATAGTGAAAGTTCTAAGACTTAATCCTAGCCATCCACCTCTTCACAAAATATCTAGATATTTCTTATGTGATCTTATCCTCCCACTAGGTCGCTCGGTCCCCGCGCTCGCGCTTAAACGAGTCGCACCTCGCTAATGGACGAAAATCGCAAAAATAGAAAACTACGGAATAAACGTCCGTCGTAAACCGCTTCTAAAAATTATCGCTAAAACTTTTTCCTCGACTGTGATTTTCTTCCTCACCCTCGAAAAATAATCTGAAGATATATCCTAACTCACGCCGATATATATAAAACTCCCATCTAAATTTCTACGGAATTCAGAAACCGTAAAAATTCCTAACAGCGGGTAAGATTCCTACTCGTTTTTTCAAAAACAAGAGAAAACCAAAACTCGCATTTCTTACTTCACAGAAATCTTCTCATACTTAAAAGAGGACTACGACCCAAAAGTCTGTACCTTTCCAGCGCACGAGCACAAAACAGGCTCAATTTCAGCAAAATTCTATTACCGCGACAGTACTCACAAAAACACTTCACCAAAAACTCTAAAACTCGTAGCCATTACTAGAGTTCCTTAGAAAAACTGTACAATGGAATCTTGGGTCTTACATCTACAATTGAAACTCTTGTTGTGTATATATAGATCTCAACCTATTTGTCTTGCACTCCAAGACACAATTTTCTGAACTATAATTTGCAAAGCAAATTTGCTAGTCTTGTCTTGTGCATAAAGAAATATCTTTGTAGTCCCCACATGTCTTGCCAACCAAAATTACTAGTCTTGCACTTCAAGAAATATCCTTGTGGCACATAGAAACCTTTCATTTGTGTTTTGATCTTATGTACCAAATTAAATTATGTACCAAATTAAACCTTTCATAGGATGAATGACAGTTTGAGTATATTTGATCTGTTGCATTTTTCACACATTGACCACAAAGGTGAACAGGAAGGTCACCTCAATACAAGAAAAATCCGCACACTTTTTCTTTCACTTTAACGTTTAACTCTATGAACTTTGTTGTCTTTTGTGGCATTGGAAAACATAAGAGAGAAGTAATTTGAAGTTTTTGTTATTGATAGTACTGTGTTTACTTGAGCAATTATAGAACAGATATAATGCATCTTGTGAAAATCTAGAATTTTGTTTCGAATAATATGTTTGAGGAACAAGTTGATTTGGGGAAGAAGAATCAGTACTCTATAAAAAGGATATTGTTCATACCTAACATTGCAGCTACGAAGAAGTACTCTCCCATCTTGCTTTTCGTGTTTGAGATGTTTGTCAAATAACCGATTATCCCAAAAGCTTAAGCTGATAGGATTAGCTATATCAATGGTTTTATATTATTTCCAACACGTCCCCTCACGCAAGAGCCCACTTGGACTTGAAGCGTGGATAATACATAGGTCCACCTACCATATGCTTAAATTCCACTTTTTAATTAGAAAGTGAGGAGAACGGGGATCGAACTCTAGACCAATAGTACTGGGCGTGAGAGGGTGTGTTAAGAAGTCTCACATCGGTTGCGAGAAGGCCTGAACAAGACTTTATAAGTAAGAGGCAATCCTCACCTTACAAGCCGGTTTTGTGAGGATGAGTTAGGCCCAATACTAATTTCTAATATGGTATCAGAGCCTCTCCAAGATCCGTTGGGCCACCCGTTATCGGGCCACCTACCGTTTATATCCACGCACCAAGCCCAATAGTGCTGGGCGTGAGGGGGTGTGTTAAGAAGTCCCACATCGGTTGAGAGATGGCCTGAATAAGTCTTTATAAGTAAGAGGCAATCCTCACCTTAAAAGCCGATTTTGTGAGGATGAGTTAGGCATAATACTAATTTCTAATAATGTTGACCATGTTCATCAGAAAAACACCCGGACTTGTAGATACGGTGGAAAATAATGAGTTGTTGGAGTATCGAACCATACATTTCTTTGTTGGAGTATCGTCCCTGCCAATTTTGGTTATGTATTTATTTATTTATATTTAATTAATTGTTTATTTTAAATCAATCACTTATGTGTTGTAGCCTAGTCACTTGTCACGTCACTGAACTAAAACATATCACGGTTTAATTTGCTGACAAATTTTATGAAGAACTAAAACCTATAGGTTTAAATTTTACAGGGTGAAATTAGATGATATTTTTTTACATTGATTAAAATTCAAATTCGTCAATTTTACAAGAACTAAAAACACATTTTACCCTTAATTAAATCACTTCAAGATTGACACTATATTTTCCGAATCCTCTGCAAATCATCCACATTCACCAACTCAATCTTCTTTTCTAGAAACACAATCAGATATATCATAGCTTCTTTCATAGAAGAATGTCCCAACCCTAATAAGTAATAAATGACCAACTTCATGCATCACAATAGATGATGTTAGGTTTTATTTCAAGATGTGTTTAATTGTTGGTCAAATCTAGCATCAATGGAGTTTACAACTGCATCGTTTAATGGTTCAGATATTCATATTGTGTAATTATTAATGTGTAATATATATATATATATATATATATAGGTTAAATATGTTTTTAGTCCCTACATTTTACTCTATAGTCAAAAATAGTCCTTACATTTTTTTTTATGGTGTAAAAAAACCCTACACTTTTTTCTATCATCAAGTTTGGTTCTCACAGTTATTTTATTTTTTAATAGAGTGTTGATGTGGCACAATTAGCCGATAATACGATGACATATGTCATTTTTTACCAAATTTATTGTGCACCTTATCCCACTAAATCTTTTCTTCTATCTCTCTTCCTCTAACACAAACCACCACCTTCATCACTAGAAACTCAAGCAAAACCGCAAGAACAACCACTATACATTCATGAAACCATGAAACCACACCACTATACATCCACAACCCTTTGAGTAAGTTTTTATTAACCAAAATGTTAAAAATAGAAAAACTTCCGTCAAAATATGTTTCATCTCCTTCTTTTTTTCTTTTTCTTTTTATTTTTTAAAAGGAAGACTCTTTTTCATGGGTTGTTATAAATTTTCCAATTTTTCCTCAAAGTTTTTATAAGTTTCATCTTTTGGGAAAGAAAAAAAAACCCTCATATTTTGATTCCTTGTTCTTGTTTGTTTTTTGTTGTGTTTTTGCTTAATTGAAACATTATGGAACTTAAGGTTTTGCAATTGTTGCATAATGTTCTATCTCGTTCACCATCTTCATCTCAAACATTAGCTTCAACAATTTCATCTCTTCAAGCTTCCTTTTATCTTTCTCTCATCTTTCACTTCGTTTTAAATTTTTATGGATTTAGATGTTGATTCATGATTTGGGTTTTCAGGAATTTAATCAATTTCATTTGGGATTGTGGTGGGTTGGCTTTGATTTGGTATGAAATTTGTTGAATTGGATTTTGATTTTGGGATTTTAAGTTATGTGTTAGTGTGAACTGTGAAGTAGAGGTAGGAGAAGTTGAATAAGATTAGGGATTTGGAGGGTTGGATTCTGGGTGGTTGTTGTCATTGATGTGCGGCTAAAGATGGTGGTTGGGTTAGAGGAAGAGAGATAGAAGGAAAGATATGGTGTGAAAAGGTGCACAATAAATAAGGTGGAAACCAACACGTGACACTGTATTATTGGCTAATTGTGCCACATTAGCACTCTATTAAAAAAAATTAATAGTGGGGACCAAACTTGATGATAGAAAAAAGTGTAGGGTTTTTTTGCACCATAAAAAAAAATGCAGGGACTATTTTTGATTATAGGGTAAAATGTAGGGACTAAAAACATATTTAACCCTATAATATCTATTACTATATATATAAAAAGGATACAAATTTTTCGGATGACTTTTTCATTATTCTTATTTTACTCTTAAAAAAAACTACCAAAAAAAAAATTAAATATTTGTATTTGTTGAAAAATAACTTCCACATAAAAATAGATTTTCAGTTTTTTTTAATAAATAAATTTTTTTCTCTTATTAACTAAGCACAACTTCCACAAAAGTATGTTTTCAGTTTTTTTATAATAAAAAAAAATATATTTTTTTCTTCTTAATAACTAGCCACAACAAAAAAGGAGGTTAAATAGTTATCAATTAACTAAGTTCAATAAAAAAGGAGATAAGGTAGTTATTTATATTTGCACAATAGAGAATTTCGATCACATCAAACAAAAAAGAAAAGAGAATATCGATCACACAACGTGCCCGTTTGGCGGCCAGTATATAATATATAGAGTTTTGCTAAAACACTCCCACTTAGAAATTAGAAGGTGTATTTTAAGAAGCTACACCTTCTTGAAATTGACAAAATACCCAATTTTTTCTTTTATAAAAAGTCAATACAGAGGGGTATGATTGTAATTCAAATTTATTTATGATTAAAAAAATGAAAATCTTAATTTTTTCTTTCCTTTTCCATTGTTCAGCAAATTAGTTGTTTCACTTGTTTGACTTTTTCGCCGTCGTCGCCGACCAGACTCATCTCATCTTCCTTCGTCGCCAACCAGCCTCCCTCACATCTTCCATCGTCTTCCTTGAACCACCTTAGCCTAGGAATGGTGAAACATCCCTTTCTATGTCCTGATCTCAAGGATAATTGATTACCTGTCAAAGAAAAAATGTCTTTTGATCGAAACAAACAAACGGCCATTAAAAAAAATCACGTTGCCTTCTGTTCTTTCTGGAGACAATATTTTGTAGCTAGAGATGACTTGCTTCTTTAAATATATTCAGCCATGACTCCGTGACAAGTTCACCGGCGACGCAAAGGATAGCAGAGAATTGGGATTTACATTTTTTTATTTTTTAATAATAAATTAATTGATTTAAATTACAATCATACCCTTTAATTTGAGTTTTATAAAAAGAAAACATAGGGTATTTTGTCATTTTCAAGAAGGTGTAGCTTGCTAAAATACACCTTCTAATTTTAAGTGGGTGTGTATATATACTAATCTCTAAACCCGTGCTATCGCACTGTTCACAGTAACTTTGGTAGCAAACTATTATTATTATAATTACTTAATGGGTCATGCTAAACAGTGCCCTCGGGGCACTTGTTAAGCATACTAAAAATAGAAATAAAAAAAGATAAAATTAATATTGATAAAATAACTTCTATATTATCGATACATTGAATGCACAAGTTCCGAGACAGAATTTCCATATTTATATGCTTAACTAGTGCCTCGGGGACACTGTTTAACATTTTCCTTACTTAATTACTTAATCTATACAATAGATTGAAGGTGGAAAAACACAAGAAGGGGGGGTTGAATTGTGTTTTGAGAATTAAAACTTTTTCGAGATTTAAAAACGTTTGCAGCGGATATAAACACAAAGTTAAAGAAGGATGCTGAGAGAGAGAAAGAAAGACACAAAAATTTATACTGGTTCCTCTCACAAAACGAGAGTACGTCCAGTCCCCTTGCACTTCCAAGGGCTTCTAACTAAATCTTATAAGATTACACGATGCTCAAGCACAATAGCAAGAGACTTCTCTAATGCTCAAGCACAATAGCAAGAGACTTCTCTAATGCTGAAGTTACAATTAACAAGAGACTTCTCAAACAAACTTAAGAATAAGAATGAATGTTAAGGAACACTTGATATACTATCAGAGGTGTTTACAAAATACAACGCAAATTGCTTTAAGACTTGAATGACAGATTGAACAAATTATGTCAGAATATTTCAGAGCCTTAAACGCAGTAATAGAACGGTGGTTAGTTTCTTCCATTTGAGTCTTCTATTTATACTTGAAGGAAGATGATGACCGTTGCAGAGAGATAAGGTGCCAGCTTGGAATACATCGTACAATTGTGATAGCTGTAATCTTCCATCTTTGGTAAAGAAATCTGATTCCACTACCTTGCTATTTGAATTATCACTCATCCATTTTGAGTAATAATAGTACGATAGTACGATCCTCAAATGCGCTCTACTTATGGATAAGATTAACGTTGTACCAACGAATATTCCTTCCTGTGGATGTGACAGAGCCTTGAAGTAGATTGTTCTTCAAACATTGGTTCTGATTCTGTCAGTTCTTGAGTGACGTAAATTCCTTTTGCTTCAGATGCTGTTGTCATAGCTTCTTAAAGTCTTCAGCTTCTAAACTCCTCAAAGTCTAGCTTTTGGTCCTCAGAATCATTAACTTCAGCACGCAAATTTTAAGCTTCTGATGAACAGCGATACGCTTTCAGAGCTTCATAGCTTGGCTTCTCTCTTGTTATTCATAGTGCTTCTGAATGAATTTTAACTTATAATTCTGCACACTAGAATAATCATTAGTAATACCAATTGCAATTTTAATACTTTGTTATCATCAAAACCACTTAAAATCTTAGAGGTTCATGTCAGACCCACTTTGTTCCAACAATCTCCCCCTTTTTGATGATGACAAACTAAAGCATTAAAATTCAATTGTTGTTGATTTAATTATTTATGTTGACTTCAGGTTTCAAAGGTTTGCAATCTCCCCCTGAGTCTGATAATCCATAGGGTTATGTTTGTAAGCTCCCCCTAAGTCTTATCCATAATTAATTAAAAACAGTTTAAGAGTTAATTTATTAACTTAAAATAAATTTTCATATTTGACTCTCAGAGGCAGAGTTTTGTTAGCTCTACTCTTTAGGGTCTGATAATACTCAGGAGGTTTGCAATCTTCTCTTATATTATCTATGAAAATTAATTTTAGGTTCTTAAATTTTCTCCCCTTTCAATAAAGTTCAAAGTGAGAAGGAATCAGAAGGGATAGAAATTGATTCAGATGCATATACATAACAGTTTCAGGTCTTTAAGCAGTAATAGAATCAATCAACATTAATTTTAACGCTATCCTTACTCCCCCTTTTGGCATCAGTCAAAAAAGCACAGAAAACGAGGCAGTCAAACGTGCAAGAAAACAAGACAGTCAAGTCAAAAAGTGGTTACAACTATATTCATGAAATGAAATGTGTTGATTCCCAGGTAGACAAGAATGCTTGAGAGCACTATAAAAAGGGATGATTCTTCTCATTTTATTCATACAGAATAATCAAAGAACATCGTACTCTCTCACCTATTCAAGAACTACCTTCCACACCACAACCTGAACCTTCCACACCTGAACCTGAACCTGAACCACAAACACTACAACCAGAACCCATCTATGGTCCATCTTATAAATCTTTGACTGTAGAATAACTAATATGAGAATAACTAAACAGGAGTACCGATGTGGGGGACTCTTAGGTTTTTAAAATCCTAGAATATTAGTTTAAAAACTGAGATGCTCTGCAACACCTCACACTAGAGCCAGTAACCACAAGAGTACCAGATATTATCAGAGAATATGATTTTAAATTTTGAAAAAACAAAAGTAAAAAAAAAAAAACACATTCAGATACATAAACACACAATTAAGGATAATAAGAAGTTTAAATAAACAAAAAGAAATTATCCAAACAAATTACATAAAACATGAATACAAACAAGTGCTCAAACATAAAAGTTAAGGTTAGGGTTGTTGTTGAGTAAGCTTCAGCAGGAGCTCCATCATTGCATCTATCTTTTTATTAGTGGCTTCACCAGATTTGTTCATATCTTCTCTTATATCAGCCCTAAATTCATCCATTTCATTTCTCAGCTCTTCTCTTAAGTCACTCTTGATCTCATCCAGAGCCAGTTGCATAGCTGAAGGTATGGCAAAAGAGGAAGAGCCTTGAACAAATCTTGGTGGAGATCTAGGAGGAGATGAATCAACAATAGCAGCTTTACCCTTGTCAGAATCTGGCTCACTGAGGTTCTGATCATGCATAATGCAATCCTCTTCAGTTGCTTGATTCTCATTAATCTTGTTAGTCTCAATCACAGCAATGTGAACAGCTCTATCCACCAATAACTTGAGAGCTTCTTGATCAGCAAGCCTCTTACGCTCTACTTCAGCAGCTATCCTAGCCTGCTCAGTAATTAAGACCATACTTTCATAAGCAGCTTCTTCCCTAACCAACCTGTCAGCTGCTTCACATGCAATCCTTAAGAGCCTCTTATTCTCAACATCTAGTGCTTCTAATCTTTGAAGTTCCTCTTCATGATTGTAGAAGGTGAGTTGAGGAGCACATGATCTTTCAGCTATATCCATCAGTTCCCTAACAGCAGTCATACCTCTATCCTGAATCTTGGACTTCAAGTGATTACCCAAAATCCTCAAGGATTGACTGAACAAGTATTCCATTTCCCTTATCTCAGCATCTATATCAGATGGAAATATCAGAACCTCTTCATCCATTTTCTTAAATCTCTTGAGACTAAGACTGATAGCAGTACCTAATAGCTCAATATTGGGTTCAGATATGGGATTGAAGAATGGTTTTGTTGGGTCAAAAGGAATAGTTGGTTCAGGTTTCTTTCTTTTTAGAGGAATGATTTTGATTTTGCTAAGGTCAGGGGGTAGTTCAGGTTCATCATCTATGTTGATTTGCTTCTTAAGATAGTCTTCAAGAATGGGTAGAGCAAAGTCAACAGGCAGAATTAGTTATTCTACAGTCAAAGATTTATAAGATGGACCATAGATGGGTTCTGGTTGTAGTGTTTGTGGTTCAGGTTCAGGTTCAGGTGTGGAAGGTTCAGGTTGTGGTGTGGAAGGTGGTTCTTGAATAGGTGAGAGAGTATGAGGTTCAGAATGTGGTATGGTATCATTCTGAATAATTGGTGTAAAGGTGGGTGGATTTTCTTGTTCAGGTGCAGCAAAAGTTGGAGGTGGTGTTTGAACATGGATTATTGGTGGTTCTTGAACTGGTGGATCTTGAGGTAGTTCAGAGGTAGTATTCACAAATTGAAGGTGATTTGGTGAATTGAGATGAGAAGATGTAAATGCATCACCAGAGATATGTGATACAAGGTTATCAAGCACATCATTTTCATCAGTGGCATATGCTTTGGTCATGGTGATTGGTTTGGATTTCTTGGGGGTCTCTTTCTGAGCTTTCTTTAGGTACTTAGCAGATTTTCTAAGAAGCTCAGATGAGTCAGTACTGTAATCAGAAGAGGTGCCTTCTGATGAAGATGATGATGATAAGGGTTGTGGAGAGGGTATGATCACATTAATAGGTTTGGTATAGTCTATAGAAGGTGATGGGTTTAAGGGTTGAGCTTCAGAAGTGCTGTCAGCATTAGGCTTAGAGATATTACCTTTAGAAAGATCAGCAGCTTTTCTTTGTCTAGAAGCCAACGACTTTATTCTTTTGGTTGGTCTAGCAGGAGAAGTCTTTTCTTCTTCAGAAGGTGGAGGTCGTTCATTTCTTTTCTTTGTCCTCTTCTCCTTCTTAGCTGCCATGGCTCTCTCAGCAGCTTCTGCTTTAGCTTTAGCTCTTTCTTCAGCAGCTAACCTTTCA
The DNA here is from genome assembly GCA_030408175.1 of Trifolium repens. Lineage (NCBI taxonomy): Eukaryota > Viridiplantae > Streptophyta > Magnoliopsida > Fabales > Fabaceae > Trifolium > Trifolium repens. The sequence continues at coordinate 28,191,173 of CP125845.1, read as the reverse complement.
GCACCACTATCCACTTGTTCTTTAGACTCACCATCAGCATTGTCTATATCATTCTGATCCTCAGGTTGTTCTTGTGATCCCTCCTCAACTAAGTCTTGTTCTACTGGTTGAGGTTTCCTTCTTGACCTAGTAATCTCCTTAGGTCCTTTGAAAATATCCCAGTTTGGTACACTGACTACCATGCTTCTGGGCATACTTACTCCAGTATCTCTTTTCACGATTTCCAAGAAGTTCTTGATGACATTCTCATTGTCATGTTCTGATATGGTTGGAAAACCATCACACCAGAAATAGTTTTCATATATTGTCTCCAGAGGATTTTTAGGCTTCTTCAGATCTTCTTTCTTTACTAGCTTCATGTTCACCAAAACATTAGCATCATACTTGGCAGTTTGAAAGACTCTTAATTTTTCTTTAGAGCTCAGAATATCAGTCAACCTCGTCCGACGAATGATTTCAGAAATCAACCTTGGGTGATGGATCACAGAAGGTGATTTGGTTCTGCTCTTGGAGATTGTAAAGCAGAGGTGGTCAAACAGAAGCTCTGCCAGATTTATCTTGACCTTCTTATACAAGAACCAGATGAAATGCCTGTGAGGTACTGAGATTGTATCAAATCCTCCTACTCTAGTGATGATAGAGGTAAGGAATACTCTAAAAGCAAAGTTGAACTTCTGCTTCATGAATTTTGCTCTACCAAAATCAGCTTTTGAAATATCAGGAAAGAATAAATCCTTTTTAATAGATTCCAGATGCTTGCTCTTGTCATCATAGTCATCCACATTCTCCCCCTCATTATCCAAACCTAATACTTTCGCTACATGTTCTTGAGTGATTAGAACATTGATTCCCATAATATTAAACCTAATCTCTTTTCCTTTGAAAGGTCTTAAACCCAGTTGAACTCTTGTTTTTCCTTTCAAAGAACAGTCCTTTTCTACCATCTTTCTAACTTCTTCATCAGCGCTAACCTTATCAAAGATTGTAGCTTTTTGCCAGAAATACTTCACAATATCATAGTAGACGAAACCATTCAGCATCTCAAAGTAATTTCTCCATTGTTGATCATTGAACAAACTCTGAATATCAATACCATTTTCTTTCAAACTATCAAAATCAACAAACTTCTCTGTAACAAACTCAAACGCTTCTGGACCAGCATCGGTTGCATTATCTTTAACTACGAGTTTTGCTTGAGAAGAGAGATCAATCACAGGCGGTAGTTCAGGGTTGAAAACACGTTGAACAATGTTGCGAGAGGGTTGAGCAGTCATGATCACAGACGATTTTGAGAAGCAGAGAGAATTTGGGAATTTTTGAGGTTTAGGGTTGTGTAGGAAGTGATTATGTGTAAAAGTTGTGCAATGTGAGTGAAGTGACATATAAGTAGCAAGTAGCACACATACACAGAAAAAGCAAGCCAAAGGAGGGAGCGCGAACAGTTTAAAATTAAATTTAAATAGAATTAACTGCGATACTCATCATTAACTGTCCCCCATCCAATCAGAATCTAGACACGTGCAAGGAGAAATATAACAATCTGACACGTGTAATGACAACTGTTTTACACTTACTAGTGCAAAACGTTTCATTTCCGTCTAGTTCAGAGCCACACTCATTTATATCTAACTCCTCATCAGAACCTGTTACCCTTCGAAACCTATTTTATTCAGAACTTCCCAAAGGAGACTCTGAATTATTAGAGGCTCTGAAGGAGCTTCAGATCCTAATTCTATTTTACATCTCAGAGCTAGTTTTCTTCAGAGATAAAATGCATGTTCAAATTCTTTTTAATAAAATCAAAACGTTCAATAGCCAAAGGTTTGGTAAATATATCAGCCCATTGATGATCAGTATCAATGAATTGAATATCTATTGTCCCTTTTTGAACATGATCTCTTATAAAATGATGCTTAATTTCAATATGCTTAGCTCTGGAATGCAAAATTGGATTCTTAGATAAATGAATAGCAGCAGTATTATCACAATATAGTGGAATACTACTTTCAGCTATGTTATAGTCCTCTAACTGATATTTCATCCAGAGAAGCTGTGTGCAGCATTTAGCAACTGAGATGTATTCTGCTTCTGCTGTAGACAAAGCGATAGTTGTTTATCTCTTGCTGGCCCAAGATATGAGATTTTCACCAATAAATTGGCAATTTCCACTAGTGGATTTTCTCTCTATCTTGTCTCCAGCATAGTCAGCATCACAGAATCCAACTAGCTTACTATCTAGGGATTTTTTATAAAGAAGTCCTAGATTAGTAGTTCCTTTCAGATATCTAAAGATCCTCTTAACGACAGTTAAGTGAGGTTCTCTAGGATTTGACTGGAATCTTGCACACAAGCATACACTATATAAAATATCAGGTCTAGAAGCTGTTAGATAGAGTAAAGAACCAATCATACCTCTATACAGCTTCTGATCTACTTTGCTTCCAATTTCTTCCTTGCTTAGGCTGCTTGTAGGATGCATGGGAGTTGACATTATCTTACAGTCTTCAAGATTAAACTTCTTCAGAAGCTCTTTTGTATACTTGCTTTGATGAATGTAAGTGCCATCTTTTCCTTGATTGATTTGAATTCCAAGGAAAAACTTTAGTTCACCCATCATGCTCATCTCAAATTCATCCTGCATCAGCTTTGAAAAACTCTTGCACAAGGAAGCATTAGTAGAACCAAAAATTATATCATCAACATAGATTTGAATAATTAAGATGTCTTTCTTAGTTGTCTTTCTGAATAGTGTATTGTCAATTTGACCTTTTTGAAAACCATTTTCTAAAAGGAAATTACTCAGTCTTTCATACCAAGCTCTTGGAGCTTGTTTGAGACCATAGAGTGATTTCTTAAGTTTATAAACATAATCAGGGTTTTTCAAATCCTCAAAACCTGGAGGTTGTTTGTGAAGGTGGAAAAACACAAGAAGGGGGGGGGGGTTGAATTGTGTTTTGAGAATTAAAACTTTTTTGAAATAAAAACAAGTTTGCAGCGGATATAAACACAAGATAAAGAAGGGTGCTGAGAAAGAGAAAGAAAGACACAAAATTTATCCTGGTTCCTCTCACAAATCGAGAGTACTCCAGTCCCCTTGTTACTAACAAGAGCTTTTCACTATAATCTACTCAAGATTACAAATTGCTCAAGCACACTTGCAAGAGACTTCTCAGGTGCTCAAGTTTCACTAAACAAGAGACTTCTCAGGTGCTCAAGTTTTACTAAACAAGAGACTTCACAAAAAAACTTAAAATCTAAGAATGATTGTTAATGGACACTTGATATACTATCAGAGGTGTTTACAAAATACAACGCAAATTGCTTTAAGACTTGAATGACAGATTGAACAAATTATGTCAGAATATTTCAGAGCCTTAAATGCAGTAATAGAACCGTGGTCATTTCTTCCATTTGAGTCTTCTATTTATACTTGAAGGAAGATGATGACCGTTGTAGAGAGATAAGGTGCCAGCTGGAATATGCTCGTACAATTGCTAGCTGTAGATTGCCTTCTTTAGCAAAGAAATCCAATTCCACTACCTTGCAATTCAAATTATCACTCATCCATTTTGAGTAATAATAGTACGATAGTACGATCCTCAAATGCGCTCCACTTATGGATAAGATTAATGTCGTACCAACGAATATTCCTTTCTGTGGATGTGACAGAGCCTTGAAGTAGATTGTTCTTCAAACATTGGTTCTGATTCTGTCAGTTCTTGAGTGACGTAAATTCCTTTTGCTTCAGATGTTGTTGTCGTAGCTTCTTAAGGTCTTTAGCTTCTGAACTCCTCAGAGTCTAGCTTTGGTCCTCAGAAGCACTATCTTTAGCACACAAATTTTAAGCTTCTGATGAACAGCGATACGCTTTCAGAGCTTCATAGCTTGGCTTCTCTCTTGTTATTCATAGTGCTTCTGAATGAATTTTAACTTATAATTCTGCACACTAGAATAATCATTAGTAATACCAATTGCAATTTTAATACTTTGTTATCATCAAAACCACTTAAAATCTTAGAGGTTCATGTCAGACCCACTTTGTTCCAACAATCTCCCCCTTTTTGATGATGACAAACTAAAGCATTAAAATTCAATTGTTGTTGATTTAATTATTTATGTTGACTTCTGTTGAGTCTTTGGTATTGGCTGCATTTTTGGTAAAATAAACTTTGTGCAAGATGTGCGATCCGATGCCTCAGGCATTGCGTAGAGCATTGAAACGGCTCAGGAGGAGCGCTCATAACAAATGCTATTTATGGAATGTTGGTTTCTCTCTCATGAATCTTGCATGGCGCGTTTTATAAGGTTTTATATAAGGAAGGTTGTTTAATGCTTCAGATCCTGTTCAAGAATATTTCTGAAGAGTATCTCTTTGAAGAACATATTTTTAGAGAATCTCATTTAATTAATATGGAGTAAATGCTTGGGCCAAACAAACCAAGCCCATGCATGTGTAATTGTCTGAAGTATTTAAAGGAGCTGCAAAACCCTAATTCAGTTGTTGTTCACGCCGTTATTGTGTTAGAATCTAGAACTAGGTTTTGCGTGTGTTTTGTTAATGTGAGCCTTTCTTGTGTCACGTTGATGCAAGCTTAGGACGTGTGTTCTTGAGTTGTATTGTGTGATCCTTCTCCTAAGCTTTGAAGTACGGAGTTAGGACTCTTGGTGTGTTTAACACTCAAAGCCTTTAGGCACGAGTGTGTAGTTTTAGGAGTGTGTCTCCAAAACGCTTTGTTCTTGTGTTAGTGAAATCCTTGCTGGCTGTAAGGTTGTAAGGGAGTGAGATGGGATCTCATATCTAGGAGTTCCTAGGTAGAAGAGTCATTGGTAGTGCCTAGGTTATAAGTTGTAAACGGGGCGTTTGCTGTAGACTTAGTAACTAGGACTATTATAGTGATATTCCTTCCTGGATTGGTATCCCCCAGACGTAGGTTCGCCGAACTGGGTTAACAAATACTTGTCTTCTTTATTTGTTTTTCTTTATATGCTTTGAACTGCTACGCGTTAGACCCGACACAGTGTTAGAGCATCGTGTAGAGCATCGTGCTCAGCGTGCCAGGAATTTCAATTGGCATCAGAGCAGGCACCCTGCCTGTTCCTAGGGTGAGATTCAGGACCTGAATTCGCTGGCATCATGGAAAAAGATGGAGGCTACATGAACAGACCACCGTTGCTCAATGGATCCAGCAACTATGACCAGTGGAAATCCAAAATGACGGCCTTTTTGCGATCGATTGATAGTAAAGTGTGGAAAGTTGTGCTAATTGGATGGGAATGCCCTACCTATACTAGCAAGGAAGGTACCTCAACGGGGGTGAAAAAACCTGAAGTAGAATGGACTCCAGAAGAGGAAACTGCAGCTCATTACAATCACAAAGCCATCTATGCTCTCTTTAATGGAGTAGACGCTAGTGTTTTCAAACTTATCAAAAACTGTGTGTCAGCCAAAGAAGCATGGGAGATATTAGAAAAGTGCTATGAAGGGACTACCAAAGTAAAACAGTCAAAGATTCAACATCTCACATCCAAGTTTGAATCTTTAAGAATGAAAGATGATGAAAGCATCCAAGATTTTCATTTGAGTCTTCTAGACATTGCAAATTCTTTTGAAGCCTTAGGGGAAAAAATTTCTGATGAAAAATTATCAAGGAAACTTCTCAGGTCCCTTCCCAAAAGGTTCGATATGAAGGTAACGACAATTGAGGAAGCACATGACATCTCCACTATGAAGATGGATGAACTTGTTGGATCCCTCCAAACCTTTGAAATTGTTTTGAATGAACGTGGTGACAAGAAGAACAAAAGCACTGCCTTTGTTTCAAACACTGATGATAACAATGACCAAAGTGAGGATGAAGAGGAAGATAGCATAGCTGATGCTATTGCCATGCTTGGTAGACAATTCAACAAAGTGTTGAAAAGAGTTGGAGGTAGGAATCGACAGAATGGGCATAGCATCCGGTTCGACATCAACAAGCAGCCAAATAGTTTCAAGAAAAACAAGCCTGAAGAAGAGAGCAGTCAAAACAAGGGTGTTCAGTGTCATGAGTGTGAAGGTTATGGACACATAAGGTCAGAATGTGGTACTTATCAGAAAAGACAAAAGAAAGGGCTAACCATTTCTTGGTCAGATGAAGACAGTGATGAACAAGGTGAATCAGCAAGACATATGGCTGCCTTTACTGGAACTTGCGTTTCAGATTGTGACTCAGATGAAGATGGTGATGTATCTTATGAAGAACTTGCCAGCACCTACAAAGAATTGGTCACTAGATATGAAGAGATGTGTAGGATTCTTGAGAAACAAAAGAAGACCATCAACAAACTTCAAGCTGAAGTGAACATGCAAGTTGAAAAGGCTACACAGGCAGAAGAAAAAGTCATCCAAGTGAATGCTCAAATGGATTATCTAAGGAAGCGTGTTAGCCAGCTGAACTCAGGAGCAAATCTTCTTGAAGAAATTCTGGATAATGTACCAAGTGGAAAGTTAAAGTCTGTTGGATACAACTACTCTAGTCTCAATCAGTATCAACAGAATCCTGAAACCAAGTTTACATCCAGTGAAGAAGTATTTGAAGGTGGAAAAACACAAGAAGGGGGGGTTGAATTGTGTTTTAAAAAATAAAACTTTTTACCAAATAAAACCAAGTTTGCAACGGAAATAAACACGAGATAGAAAAGAGGTGCTGAGAGAGAGAGAAAGACACAAAATTTATCCTGGTTCCTCTCACAAATCGAGAGTACTCCAGTCCCCTTGTTACTAACAAGAGATTTTCACTATAATCTACTTAAGATTACAAATTGCTCAAGCACACTTGCAAGAGACTTCTCAGGTGCTCAAGTTTCACTAAACAAGAGACTTCTCAAATGCTCAAGTTAAACTTAACAAGAGACTTCTCAAACAAACTTAAGAATAAGAATGAATGTTAAGGAACACTTGATATACTATCAGTGTAACAGCCCTGGACCCCACCTCTCTGGTGGTCCCAGGCCTGGGTCACCCCCATAATTGTTACTCACGGCCTTCTCCACCCCCCTTGTGGAGTTTTTGCCCTCGTGGTGAATCGAACCATGTACCTGGAGCATAAGTACATGTTCAATGCATTCACCACTACCAATTGGGCTACTAGCTCAATTGGTAGTGGTGAATGCATTGAACATGTACTTATGCTCCAGGTACATGGTTCGATTCACTACGAGGGCAAAAACTCCACAAGGGGGGTGGAGAAGGCCGTGAGTAACAGTTATGGGGGTGACCCAGGCCTGGGACCACCAGAGAGGTGGGGTCCAGGGCTGTTACAGAAAAAGGCGCCTTTTTATGTAACAGCCCGAGCCTTCGGCGTTCCCGGCACTGCTACCTCACGATCTTCTCCAACCCCCTTCTCTATTGGAGTTTTTGCCTTCCATGGGAATCGAACCATGTACCATGGGGATAAGTACATGTTCAATCCATTCCCACTACCAATTGTAGCTCAATTGGTAGTGGTGAATGCATTGAACATGTACTTATGCTCCAGGTACATGGTTCGATTCACCACGAGGGCAAAAACTCCACAAGGGGGGTGGAGAAGGCCGTGAAGTAACAGTTATGGGGGTGACCCAGGCCTGGGACCACCAGAGAGGTGGGGTCCAGGGCTGTTACAGAAAAAGGCGCCTTTTAATGTAACAGCCCGGCGACCAGCCACACAGATGCTGAAGCCCCGCTGCTCGTTACCAGCTTAATCACTACCCCCCTTGTAGTGTTTTTGCCTCCGTAGTGATTCGAACCATGCACCCTGGGGATAAATACATGTTCAATGCAATCACTACTACAGTACTACCAATTGAGCGCTCAATTGGTAGTAGTGATTGCATTGAACATGTATTTATCCCCAGGGTGCATGGTTCGAATCACTACGGAGGCAAAAACACTACAAGGGGGGTAGTGATTAAGCTGGTAACGAGCAGCGGGGCTTCAGCATCTGTGTGGCTGGTCGCCGGGCTATTACAATCAGAGGTGTTTACAAAATACAACGCAAATTGCTTTAAGACTTGAATGACAGATGGAACACTAATGTCAGAATGCTTCAAAGTCTTAAACGCAGTAATGGAACAGTAGAACGATAGTCATTTCTTCCATTTGAGTCTTCTATTTATACTTGAAGGAAGATGATGACCGTTGTAGAGAGATAAGGTGCCAGCTGGAATTTGCTCGTACAATTGCTAGCTGTAGATTGCCTTCTTTAGCAAAGAAATCCAATTCCACTACCTTGCAATTCAAATTATCACTCATCCATTTAGAGTAATAATAGTACGATAGTACGATCCTCAAATGCGCTCCACTTATGGATAAGATTAACGTTGTACCAACGAATATTCCTTCCTGTGGATGTGACAGAGCCTTGAAGTAGATTGTTCTTCAAACATTGGTTCTGGTTTTGTCAGTTCTTGAGTGACATAAATTCCTTTTGCTTCAGATGCTGTTGTCGTAGCTTCTTAAGGTCTTCAGCTTCTGAACTCCTCAGAGTCTAGCTTTGGTCCTCAGAAGCATTATCTTCAACACGCAAAATTTAAGCTTCTGATGAACAGCGATACGCTTTCAGAGCTTCATAGCTTGGCTTCTCTCTTGTTATTCATAGTGCTTCTGAATGAATTTTAACTTATAATTCTGCACACTAGAATAATCATTAGTAATACCAATTGTAATTTTAATACTTTGTTATCATCAAAACCACTTAAAATTTTAGAGGTTCATGTCAGACCCACTTTGTTCCAACAATCTCCCCATTTTTTATGATGACAAACTAAAGCATTAAAATTCAATTGTTGTTGATTTAATTTAATTATGTTGACTTCAGGTTTCAAAGGTTTGCAATCTCCCCCTGAGTCTGATAATCCATAGGGTTAGGTTTGTAAGCTCCCGCTAAGTCTTATCCATAATTAATTAAAACAGTTTAAGAGTTAATTTATCAACTTAAATTAGATTTTCATATTTGACTCTCAGAAGCATAGTTTTGTAAGGTTTGCTTCTTAGAGTCAGATAATGTTCAGAGGAGGTTTGCAAGCTTCTCTTATATTATCTATGGAAATCAATTTTAGGTTCTTAAATTTTCTCCCCTTTCAATAAGGTTCAGAATGAAACACATAACGATAGTTCAGAAGGGATAGAAATTGATATGAGTATAACAGTTTCAGTTCTTTAGCAGTAAACGAAATCAATTATCATCAATTTTAACGCTGTTCTTACTCCCCCTTTTGTCATCAGTCAAAAAGCTCAGAAAACAAGACATTCAAGTCAAAAAAAAAAAAATGGTTACAACTATATTCATTAAATGAATTGTGTTGATTCCCAGGTAGACAAGAAAGCTTGAGAGCACTATAAAAAGAGATGATTCTTCTCATTTTATTCATACAGAATAATCAAAGAGCATTATAAGAAACACACAATGGAAAGGCAAGCTACAAAGGATGCTTCAGGATCTAAAAAAGTGATCAAAAAGGAAGCAGAGCCCTGGCGCTGCGAAGAAAACAGGCATCGTTATGAAAGAAACAAGCGAGAATTGGTTCTGACAGAGTCAGAGCTTGAAGAAATAGGCTCTGACCTGGAAGAATTCTTATGGACATATGATGATGACAAGCCATACGAAGAGTATCAAGCTGAAGCTCAGCAAGCCCTGCGTGACCTACTTTCTTATGTTGATGAGAAGCATAAGAAGAATAAGCCAGAGGCTGCTGACGTTGATTCTAAGTAGGATCTCATTATCTTATGTAATAAAGAATTTCTTCAATAAATTTAATAAAGAGTTTCTGCTATAAATTTCTTTCTTTTGAGCGTGTTTCTTTTATATACTCTTTTCAAACGTCAGAAAACCAGTTACCAGACACGCTTCATACGGTATTGTTGCCCCGCTTATAAACAGGCTATAATACTAAGAAGCTATTTCATGAGTAAACAGGAATACTGATGTGGGGGAACCTTAGGTTTTCAAAATCCTATATAAGTTTAAAAACAAGATGTTCTCCAACATCTTACACTAGGTTCAGAATCCACAAGAGTATCAGACATTATCAGAGTATATGATTTTCATTTTGAAAAACAAAATAAAATAAACATACCATCACAAGCACATAAATAAGGATAATAAGAAGTTTAATTAACCAAAAAAATATTATCCAAAAGAATTACATAAACATGAATACAAATAAGTGCTCAAACATAAGGGTTAAGGTTTGGGTTGCTGTTGAGTAAGCTTCAGAAGAAGTTCCATCATTGCATCTATCTTCTTGTTAGTAGCTTCACCAGATCTATTCATGTCTTCTCTTATATCGGCCCTGAACTCATCCATTTCATTTCTTAGCTCCTCTCTTAAGTCATTCTTGATTACATCCAGAGCTTCTTGCATAGCTGAAGGTATAGCAGATGAAGAAGAGCCTTGGACAAGTACTGGTGGAGATCTAGGAGGAGATGGAGCAACAATGGGAGTTTTACCTTTATCAGAATCTGGTTCACTGAGGTTCTGATCATGCATAACAAAATCTTCTGCAGCTGCTTGATTCTCTATAATCTTATTAGTCTCAATAACAGCAATGTGAACAGCTCTATCAACCAACAACTTGAAGGCTTCTTGTTCAGCAAGTCTCTGACGTTCCATTTCAGCAGCTATCCTAGCCTGCTCAGCATCAACTACTACTCTTGCATAAGTGGCCTCTTCTTCATTTAGCCTTATAGCTGCTTCAAGAGATCTTCTTATACTTTCATTCACAACAGCTAAAAATGCTATCCTCTGACATTCTTCTTCATGGTTGAAAAAAGTAAGTCTCAGAGCATGAGAGCGATCAGCAGCACTCATTATTTGAGACAACACTTCCATTCCTCTTCCTTCAATCTTCCTTTTCACATAACCTCCTAAGAGCCTTAGAGACTGACTCAATTTCTGTTCCAATTCCCTGATCTTAGCATCAACATCTGAGGGAAATATCAGTACTTCTTCTTCCATGCTCTTAAATTTCTTTAGACTAATACTAATAGCATTATCTAGCAGCTCAAGGTTTGGTTCAGAGTTGTGATTGAAGAAGGGTTGGTTTTTATTGAAGGGAATGGTGGGTTCAAGTCTTTTTCTTTTGAGAGGGATGATTTTGATTTTTCTGATTTCATCAAAGGGGTCTTTGAGGGTTGTTATTAAATCATCATCAACATTAATTCCTGCTTTTAGCAGATCCTCCAGAATGGGTAGGGCGAAGTCAGTAGGTAGACTAAGTTCATCTATGGTTAAGGGTTTGTAAGATGGACCATAGATGGGTTCTGATTGTGATGTTTGTGGTTCAGGTGATGGTTCAGGTGTGGAAGGTTCAGGTTGTGGTGTGGATGGTTCAGCAGTGATATGTTCAGAATGATTCATAACATCATCCTGAGCTGGTGTGAAGGATCTTCTTGTTCAATGTCAACAAGGGAGGATGGTGATGTTTGAATTGGTGGTTCTGGAATTGGTTGATCAATAGGTAAGTCAGAAGATGTATTTACAAAGTGAAATTGGTCAGGTGAGTTTGTGTTGGAGTGGGTGAAGGCATCACCAGATAGGTGAGTGGAGAGATGTTCAAGAATGGTGGGTGATTTTCTTGTTGTGTTGGTAGGTTGGTCAAGAATGGAAGTATCAATGGTGATATTTTCTTCTGCTGGTGGGTTGTTTTTCGGTTTCTTGAGGGTTCTTTTGACAGGGATCTTTTTCTTATCTTGTTCCTTCTGAATTTTGTCAAGTTTTTCTATAAGCTCTGAAGAATCAGTGCTTGTATCAGAAGTAGTCCCTTCAGATGATGATGAGGAGGATGATGAGGGTTGTGGGGATGATGGGATCATTCGTATAGGCTTTGTATAGTCTATAGGAGATGATTGGGTAGGGGGATGAGCACTAGATACACTATCGATATTAGGCTTAGAATTTTTACCTGAGTCAGCAGCCTTTTGTTTGGAAACAACTGTCTTCTTTCTTTTTGTGGCTCTGACAGGTTGATCCTCTTCAGCATCTACAGGCCTATCATTCCTTTTCTTTGTTCTTCTTTCCTTCTGAACAGCCTTCCTCTGAGCAATCTTAGCCACTTGCTCCTTAGTGACTTCATCTTTTTTTTTTCAGTGGTTATCCTTTCAGCACCACTAACCTCAGCAGCATCATTCTTATCTTCAGATTGTTCCTCCTCAACAATTTCTTGTTCAATTGGTTGAGGTTTTCTTTTAGACCTGGTGATCTGCTTTGGTCCTTTGAAGATGTCCCAGTTTGGTACACCAACTACCATACTCCTGGGCACACTTACTCCAGAATCTAATCTGACCAACTCCAAGAAGTTCTTGATAACATCATCATTATCAAATTCTGATATGGTTGGGAAACCATCACACCAGAAGTACTTCTCATAAACCTGCTCCAGAGGGCTCTTGGCTGTCTTCAGCTCCTCTTTTGTCTTCAGATGCATATTTACCAGAACACTTGCATCATACTTAGCAGTATTGAAGACTCTAAGTTTCTCCTTGGTACTGACAATTTGAATAAGCTTTGTTTGTCGGATGATTTCTGAAATCAACCTTGGATGATGAATTATTGAAGGTGATTTAGTTCTGCTCTTGGATATAGTAAAGCATAGGTGATCAAACAGAAGCTTTGCCAAATTTATCTTCACCTTCTTGTACAAAAACCAGATGAAGTGCCGGTGTGGTAGAGAAATAGTATCATATCCTCCTTCTCTAGTGATGATGGAGGCCAGAAACACTTTGAAAGCAAAGCTGAAGTTTTGCTTCATGAATTTAGCTTTACCAAAATCATTGTTGGCACTACCAGGCAGGAATAAATCCTTCTTAATGGATTCAACATGTTTGCTCTTCTCACCATATTCATCCACGTTCTCTCCTTCATTGTCCAGACCCAAAATTTTGGCAATATGTTCTTGAGTAATAAGAACATTGATACCCATGATATTTGACCTAATCTCCTTTCCTTTATAGGGTCTTAAGCCAAGTTGACTCCTTGTTTTACCTTTCAGAGAACCATCCTTCTCTACCATCTTTCTAACCTCTTCATCAGCATTGAACTTGTCAAAGATGGTAGCTTTCTGCCAGAAGTATTTGACAATGTCATAGTAGACAAACCCATTCAGCATCTCGAAGTAATTCTTCCATTGTTGATCGTAGAATAAACTTTGAATGTCAATTCCATTCACTTTAAAACTCTCAAAATCAACAAACTTTTCTGTAACGAACTCAAAAGATTCTGGACCAGCGTCGGTTACATTATCTTTGAAGACTAATTTTTCTTGAGACAAAAGATCAATAACCGGTGGTAGAACAGGGTTAAACGGACGTTGAACAATTTCGTTTGAAGGACGAGCAGCCATGATTGCAAAAGATTAAGAAGCAGGGAGATTTGGAAATATCTGAGGTTTAGGGTTTATGTAGGAAGTGATTATGTGAAAAAGTTGTGCTTTGTGAGTGAAGTGACAATTTATATCAAATAGAATAAACACTCAGAAAAATAGGCACAAAGGAGGGAGCGCGAACAGTTTAAAATTAATTTTAAATTGCATAACTGCATTTTCATCATTAACTGTTCTCTACCCATCAGGATCTAGACACGTGCAGGAGAGGCTTAATCAAGCTGACGCGTGTACAGACAACTGTTGTACACTAACTAGTACTAAACGTTTCATTCCCGTCTAGTTCAGAGCCAAACTCATTAATATCTGTCACCTCATCAGAACCTGTTACTCTTCAGAACCCATTTATTCAGAACTTCCCACAGGAGACTCTGAATTCTTAGTGGTTCTGATAGACCTTCAGATCCTAATTCTATTTTGCATCTCAGAGCTAGTTTTCTTCAGAGATAAAATGCATGTTCAAATTCTTTTTAATAAAGTCAAATCTATCAATAGCTAAAGGCTTAGTAAATATATCAGCCCATTGATGGTCCGTATCAATGAATTGAATATTTATTGTCCCTTTTTGAACATGATCTCTTATAAAATGATGCTTAATTTCAATATGCTTAGCTCTGGAATGCAAAATTGGATTCTTAGATAAATGAATAGCAGCAGTATTATCACAATATAGTGGAATACTACTTTCAGCTATGTTATAGTCCTCTAACTGATATTTCATCCAGAGAAGCTGTGTGCAACATTTAGCAGCTGAAATGTATTCTGCTTCTGCTGTAGACAAAGCAATAGTTGTTTGTCTCTTGCTGGCCCAAGATATGAGATTCTCACCAATAAATTGGCAATTTCCACTAGTGGATTTTCTCTCTATCTTGTCTCCAGCATAGTCAGCATCACATAATCCAACTAGCTTACTATCTAGGGATTTTTTATAAAGAAGTCCTAGATTTGTAGTTCCTTTCAGATATCTAAAGATCCTCTTAACTGCAGTTAAGTGAGGTTCTCTAGGATCTGACTGGAATCTTGCACACAAGTATACACTATATAAAATATCAGGTCTAGAAGCTGTTAGATAGAGCAAAGAGCCAATCATACCTCTATACAGCTTCTGATCTACTTTGCTTCCAATTTCTTCCTTGCTTAGGCTGCTTGAAGGATGCATGGGAGTTGACATTATCTTACAGTCTTCAAGATTAAACTTCTTCATAAGCTCTTTTGTATACTTGCTTTGATGAATGTAAGTGCCATCTTTTCCTTGATTGATTTGAATTCCAAGGAAAAACTTTAGTTCACCCATCATGCTCATTTCAAATTCATCCTGCACCAGCTTTGAAAAACTCTTGCACAAGGAAGCATTAGAAGAACCAAATATTATATCATCAACATAGATTTGAATAATTAAGATGTCTTTCTTAGTTGTCTTTCTGAATAGTGTATTGTCAATTTGACCTTTTTGAAAACCATTTTCTAAAAGGAAATTACTCAGTCTTTCATACCAAGCTCTTGGAGCTTGTTTGAGACCATAGAGTGATTTCTTAAGTTTATAAACATAATCAGGGTTTTTCAAATCCTCAAAACCTGGGGGTTGTTTGACATATACTTCTTCAGAAATGACACCATTTAGAAAGGCACTCTTAACATCCATTTGGTATAAGGTTATTCCATTATTAACTGCATATGATAATAATAACCTGATTGCTTCCAGTCTTGCCACTGGAGCAAATGTTTCAGTGAAGTCAATGCCTTCTTGCTGACTGTAGCCTTGTGCTACTAGTCTAGCTTTGTTTCTTACCACTTCACCTTGTTCATTCAGTTTGTTCCTAAATACCCACTTGGTTCCAATGATGTTCTTGTGTATTGGTCTTGGTACCAAATCCCACACATCATTTCTTTGAAACTGATTGAGCTCATCTTGCATTGCTACAATCCATCCATCATCAGAAAGAGCTTCATCAACATTCTTAGGTTCTATCATAGATATGAGTCCTAGAAGTGAATCATGTTGTTGATAATCTGATCTTGTTTTTCTTGGACTCTCTTTGTTTCCAAGAATAAGATCTTCTGGATGTGATGATCTGTATTTGAATTTTCTCTTTGGAGCTTCATTAGTTTCAGCACTTGTTTGGGTATCATCTTCTGAGATATCATAATGCTCTTCAGATGCTTCTATTGGGGATGCTTCTTCAGAGACTTCTTCCAATACAGCTTCTGAAGTTTCATTTGCATCTGATGCTTTCTCAGGTTCTGGATTGTTATATTGATAAGGAACACCTGCATAGCTATCATCTTGCTCTGACATTTTACTGTCAGGCTCTTTGTCATCAAATCTAACATGTATAGATTCTTCCACTGTGTTAGTTTCAGAATTATACACTCTGTATGCCTTTGAGCGTTCAGAGTAACCTATAAAGATTCCCTTACAAGCTTTGGCATCAAATTTTCTTTTGTAGGCCTTATTGTTCAGAATGTAACAGGTACATCCAAACTGATGAAAATAAGAGATGTTGGGCTTTCTTCCTTTAAAGAGTTCATATGTTGTTTTATTCAATATAGGTCTGATATAGATCCTATTTTGAATATAACAAGCTGTGTTCACAGCTTCTGCCCAGAAGTGCTTAGCAAGTTTAGTCTCATGCATCATGGTTCTTGCCATCTCTTGTAAAGACCTGTTCTTTCTCTCTACAACACCATTTTGCTGTGGTGTTCTAGGAGCTGGGAACTCATGGACAATTCCATGGTCTTCACAATAAGTTGCAAAGGGTTCGTTTTCAAACTCACCCCCATGATCACTTCTGATCTTTAAGATCTTGAGACTCTTCTCACTTTGCACTTGTGTGCAGAAGATGGTAAACACATCATATGCATCATCTTTCACTTTAAGAAATTTGACCCAAGTCCATCTACTGTAATCATCAACGATAACAAGTCCATATTTCTTTCCATTGATTGAGGCTGTACTTACAGGACCAAACAAATCAATGTGAAGCAATTCAAGAGGTCTTGAGGTAGAGACAATGTTTTTAGGTTTAAAAGAGGTTTTTGAAATCTTTCCAATCTGACAAGGACCACACAGAGCATCTGAATGATAGTTAAGATTGGGTAGTCCTTTAACCAAGCTTAGTTTGCTAAGCTTAGAGATTAATCTCCAGTTAGCATGACCTAAGCATTGGTGCCAGACCCATTTCTCATCATTCAAAGATAGAAGACAAACTATCTTTTGCTCTGAGAGTTCTGACAAATTGATTTTATAAACATTGCCTTTCCTTAAGCCTCTGAACACTACAGACTCATCAGACTCTCTGATTACAGTACATGCATCTTTATTAAACTTAACAACAAATCCACTATCACAAAATTGGCTAATGCTTAGTAGATTATGTTTGAGGCCATCAACTAACCAAACATCTTTAATAGAAAGAGAAGAATTACCAACTGTACCAGTACCAGTGATCTTCCCTTTTTGGTTTCCTCCAAATCACACAGTTCCTCCCTCTTTCAGAGTCAGGGTTTGGAACATATGCTTGTCTCCTGTCATATGACGCGAGCAGCCACTGTCCAGGTACCAAGAATGCTGCTCTGGCCTTCTTAGAGTGCAGATCTGCTGCAAAGACAATCTCAGACTTTGGTACCCATACCTTTATGGGTCCTTTAGAGTTAGTCCTCATTACCTTAGATTGTTTTTTGTTTATAAGGCCTATCAGGAGCTCTAGAGTTATTGAAGCATTTTGAAAAACTTTTAGGCTTTGTATAACTCTTGTGCTTTGCTTTAGAATATACCAGAGTTTTATTTATTTTGACATTGGTCTGAGGTTTGGAAACCTTAGGCTCTGAAGGTTTCAGAGTCTGAGGCTTCTTGGCCTCTAACACAATTTTTTCAGGTTCTGGTATACCTATTGCTTCTGATTGACTTTTAACAAATACAACCTTAGGTTTTGAATTATCACTTTTAGAGGGTTTAGAAAATAATGGATTATCTTTAAAACGTGAAAATCCAAGACCTTCACCTCTGTTTCTACTAACATGGTATATTAAGGAAGCTATCTTACTTCTCTTCATGCCATTGATAAGAAATTCTTGCAGAGCAAATTCATGCTCTGGAGGAACCTTATCATCATAAACATAATGAGTTTCCATAAATGAGTTTCTACTACTTAGAGACTCATTTTCTTCAACTATTATGTTCATATTCTCAGTTAGGTTATTGTAAGCCTTTTTCAGGACCTTACATTCACCTGCCTTTTTAGTGAGCATTTTTAAGGCATCTTTAAGAGAATCTACTAATTCAGTTCTAGATAGTTTAGCAATTACCTCTTCCTCATCTTCAGAGTCTGAACCTGCTTCAAAGTCTTCTCTGTCAGAGGTAGTTGCCATCAGTGCTAGATTTGCTTCGTCATCACCATCTGAGTCTGAGTCTTTGTCAAGATCTTCCCATGTTGCCAGAAAGCTCTTCTTGACTTTACTCTTATATCTTTCCTTGCTAGAGCTTTGCTTTGATGATCTACTTTTGTTTTCTGGACAATCAGCAATGAAATGACCAGGCTTGTTGCATTTGAAACACTTGTTTTGATCTTCCTTCTTGTCTTTAGCAGTACTAAGTCTTGGAAGATCCTCCAAATTTACCTGCATATTTCTTGCTTCGTTTTGCCCATTGTGAAACCTTAGCAGCCATCAGCACCATCTCTTCTTCATCATCAGACCCAACTTCTTGACCCTCTTCAGAAGCCTCATCTTCAGATTCTATAATTTTAGCTTTCAGAGCCTTTGATGAACTTTTAGAGCTTAAGGCTATCCCTTTCATCTTCTTGGTTGATTCATCAGTCATTAGTTCCATCTCATGACTCTTTAATGAACTAATCAAGCTTTCAAGGGATAGTGTATCCAAATCCTTAGACTCTTCAAAAGCAGTCACCTTGGGTCTCCATTTTGGTGGTAGGCTTCTGAGTACCTTTCTCACATGATCAGCTTCAGTATAACTCTTGTCTAATACTTGAAGTCCAGATACTAGAATTTGAAATCGTGAAAACATAGTTTCAATGTCCTCTCCGTCATTCATCTTAAACAACTCATACTGATGCACCAACAAGTTAGCCTTTGCCTCCTTAACTTGTTTGTTGCCCTCATACTTGGATTTTAAGGAGTCCCAAATAGATTTTGCAGTTCTTTTATCTCCAATTTTAAGGTACTCATCATGTGAGATAGCATTAGTCATCATTCCTTTTACAGAGTGATGCTTCTTGTACTCTAGATTTTGAGTAGGTGTAAAGGCTTTCCTGTTCTGAGAACTGACAACACCTTCTAAGTCCATGTTTTCAAAGTTAACTCCATCCTCTACCATGTCCCATAAATCACAATCAATACTCATGATATAGCTGTACATATTTGTTTTCCAGAAAGGGTAGCTAGTCTCAGTTCCATTGAAGAAAGGAACTTTATCAGATGACCTTCTTTGTCGAGAGTTTGAGTCATAGTCAAAAGGAACTTCATTGAGATTCTTCTCAGCAGACATGTTTTTCCTCCTGGCTCTTTACTGTTTCACTGTAAGGTGAGTTAGGCAACAGACCTAGCTCTTGATACCAATTGAAGGTGGAAAAACACAAGAAGGGGGGGTTGAATTGTGTTTTAAAAAATAAAACTTTTTACCAAATAAAACCAAGTTTGCAACGGAAATAAACACGAGATAGAAAAGAGGTGCTGAGAGAGAGAGAGAAAGACACAAAATTTATCCTGGTTCCTCTCACAAATCGAGAGTACTCCAGTCCCTTTGTTACTAACAAGAGATTTTCACTATAATCTACTTAAGATTACAAATTGCTCAAGCACACTTGCAAGAGACTTCTCAGGTGCTCAAGTTTCACTAAACAAGAGACTTCTCAAATGCTAAAGTTAAACTTAACAAGAGACTTCTCAAACAAACTTAAGAATAAGAATGAATGTTAAGGAACACTTAATATACTATCAGAGGTGTTTACAAAATACAACGCAAATTGCTTTAAGACTTGAATGACAGATGGAACACTAATGTCAGAATGCTTCAGAGTCTTAAACGCAGTAATAGAACAGTAGAACGGTAGTCATTTCTTCCATTTGAGTCTTCTATTTATACTTGAAGGAAGATGATGACCGTTGTAGAGAGATAAGGTGCCAGCTGGAATTTGCTCGTACAATTGCTAGCTGTAGATTGTCTTCTTTAGCAAAGAAATCCAATTCCACTACCTTGCAATTCAAATTATCACTCATCCATTTTGAGTAATAATAGTACGATAGTACGATCCTCAAATGCGCTCCACTTATGGATAAGATTAACGTTGTACCAACGAATATTCCTTCCTGTGGATGTGACAGAGCCTTGAAGTAGATTGTTCTTCAAACATTGGTTCTGGTTTTGTCAGTTCTTGAGTGACATAAATTCCTTTTGCTTCGGATGCTGTTGTCGTAGCTTCTTAAGGTCTTCAGCTTCTGAACTCCTCAGAGTCTAGCTTTGGTCCTCATAAGCATTATCTTCAGCACGCAAAATTTAAGCTTCTGATGAACAACGATACGCTTTCAGAGCTTCATAGCTTGGCTTCTCTCTTGTTATTCATAGTGCTTCTGAATGAATTTTAACTTATAATTCTGCACACTAGAATAATCATTAGTAATACCAATTGTAATTTTAATACTTTGTTATCATCAAAACCACTTAAAATTTTAGAGGTTCATGTCAGACCCACTTTGTTCCAACAGTATTTGACCCCTGTACTGGAAAGGTAATGCTGGAGCATCAGACTCGACATTCTAAAGCATACCCAGTTCCAAAGTTCGCTCTTGATCCAAAATCTTCAGTTCATCAAATACCAAGACCTTTTGTTCATCAAAGGCCTGAAAACCAAAGGAGATATCGTAGATGGGTGTGTCACCATTGTGGAAAAAGAGGACACATCAGACCTTTCTGCTACAAGTTGTATGGATACCCCAACCAGGAGCCTAAACCAAATGTGGTACAGGAAGAGAATGTTATTAAGAAGGAATGGAGACCTAAAGAAGAGAATGCTGAATTACATAAAGAAGAAAATGTTGGGTTAATTGCTCACACATCCCTAAGAGCTTCTTCTAGGGAAGATTGGTATTTTGATAGCGGGTGTTCTAGACATATGACTGGTGAAGAGAAGTATCTCATAAATGTAAGATCCTACAAGGCTAGCTTTGTAACTTTTGGAGATGGTGCAAAAGGAGAAATAATAGGAATTGGGGATCTGATCAGCCATGGATTGCCCAACCTGGAGAATGTGCTTTTAGTTAAAGGCCTCACAGCAAATCTGATTAGCATTAGTCAGCTGTGTGATCAAGGCATGAAAGTTAACTTCACTAAATCTGAATGTCTTGTTAACAATGAGGAAGGACAACTAATGCTGAGAGGCACTAGATCTAAAGACAACTGTTACTTGTGGATGCCTCAGGAAGAAGCCCTCACATCCACCTGCCTAGTCACCACAGAAGATGAAGTTCAACTATGGCACCAGAAATTGGGACATCTCAATTTGAAAGGAATGAAGAAAGCTATATCAGTTGAAGCCATTAGAGGCCTTCCCAAACTCAAGATCGTTGAAGGAAAGGTGTGTGGTGAATGTCAAATTGGAAAGCAAATCAGGATGTCGCATCCAATGCTGGAGCATTAGACAACCTCCAAGGTTCTTGAATTATTACACATGGATCTCATGGGACCCATGCAGGTTGAAAGCTTGGGAGGAAAGAGGTATGCTCTTGTAGTGGTAGATGATTACTCTAGATACACATGGGTGAATTTCATTAGAGAAAAATCAGATGCTTTTGATGTGTTCAAGGAGCTGTGCATTCAACTTCAAAGAGAGAAAGGAAGTAATGTTGTTAGAATCAGAAGTGACCATGGAAGAGAATTTGAGAACTCCAAATTCAATGAATTCTGCTCCACTGAAGGGATCAAGCATGAGTACTCGTCTCCTATAACCCCACAACAAAATGGTGTGGTTGAAAGGAAGAACAGAACCATCCAAGAATCAGCTAGAGTCATGCTTCATGCCAAAAGCATTCCATATCACTTCTGGGCTGAAGCCATGAACACTGCTTGCTACATACACAACAGAGTTACTCTAAGAAAAGGTACTTCTTCTACTTTATATGAACTATGGAAAGAAAGGAAGCCAACTGTCAAACACTTTCATGTTTTTGGGAGTAAGTGCTACATTCTAGCTGATAGAGAACAAAGAAGGAAACTTGACCCTAAAAGTAATGAGGGAATCTTCCTTGGATACTCTACAAACAGTAGAGCATATAGAGTTTACAACTCCAAGACTCAAGTTGTGATGGAATCTGTAAATGTTGTTGTAAAAGA
This sequence comes from Trifolium repens, assembly GCA_030408175.1. Classification (NCBI taxonomy): domain Eukaryota; kingdom Viridiplantae; phylum Streptophyta; class Magnoliopsida; order Fabales; family Fabaceae; genus Trifolium; species Trifolium repens. Next base: position 28,169,431 of record CP125845.1, on the reverse strand, counting down.
CACCCCCTTAGAGAAGGATGATGACATTGATCAAGGTGCACCTGCTATCGACAATGTTGAGCAAGATGTTGGAGCATCAGAACATCCCAGTAAACAAAAATCTGATGAAAAGACTCATGAAGAAGATGCTGAGACAAGTACTGAACCTCAAGTCCAAAGCAAAGGTCCCTCTGTACGTGTCCAGAAAAATCATCCCAAAGACCTAATTATAGGGAATCCTGAACAAGGGATAACCACAAGAAGGACAAATGATGTAATTGCAAATTCTTGTTTTGTGTCCTTGTTTGAGCCAAAGAATGTCAAAGAAGCCTTGACTGAAGAAGCCTGGATTGAGGCTATGCAAGAAGAGCTTAACCAATTTGAGAGAAGTGAAGTATGGGACTTAGTTCCAAGGCCTGAAGATGTGAATGTAATTGGAACAAAATGGGTGTATAAAAACAAGTCAGATGAGAATGGTACGGTTACCAGAAATAAAGCAAGGCTTGTGGCACAAGGATATACCCAGATTAAAGGGCTTGACTTTGATGAAACTTTTGCACCTGTGGCCAGACTAGAATCCATCAGATTGCTTCTAGGAGTGGCCTGCATTCTCAAGTTCAAATTATACCAAATGGACGTGAAGAGTGCATTTCTAAATAGATACCTACAGGAAGAGGTGTATGTTGAGCAACCTAAAGGGTTTGTGGACCCAGAACATCCTAAGTATGTCTACAAACTGAAGAAAGCCCTATATGGTCTAAAACAAGCACCTAGGGCCTGGTATGAAAGGTTGACTCAATTCTTGGAAGAGCAAGGTTACAGAAAGGGAGGATCAAACAAAACCCTGTTTGTAAAAGAAGAAAAAGGAAAATTTATAATAGCCCAAATCTATGTTGATGACATTGTGTTTGGTGGAATGTCGAACACGATGGTCCAGCATTTTGTCAAGCAAATGCAGCCAGAGTTTGAAATGAGTCTTGTTGGGGAATTGACTTATTTTCTTGGTCTTCAGATTAAACAAATGGAAGACACCATCTTTATATCTCAAAGCAAGTATGCCAGAAACATAGTCAAGAAATTTGGGATGGACAATGCTACACACAAGAGAACACCAGCACCTACCCATTTGAAACTTACCAAAGATGAGAAGGGAGTAAGTGTAGATCAAAGTCTCTATAGAAGCATGATTGGAAGCCTGTTGTACTTGACTGCAAGTAGACCTGACATAACTTATGCTGTTGGAGTGTGTGCTAGATATGAAGCAGATCCTAAGGTAAGTCACTTGACTCAAGTTAAGAGAATTTTGAAGTATGTGAATGGAACTAGTGATTATGGGATAATGTATTCCCATTGTGAAAATTCTATCTTATATGGATATTGTGATGCTGATTGGGCTGGAAGTGCTGATGATAGAAAAAGTACTTCATGAGGTTGTTTCTTTTTGGGGACTAATCTAATATCTTGGTTCAGCAAGAAGCAAAATTGTGTGGCCCTATCTACAGCTGAGGCTGAGTATATAGCAGCTGGGAGTAGTTGCTCTCAACTTGTGTGGATGAAACAAATGCTGAAGGAATACAATGTTGAACAGGATGCTCTAACATTGTACTGTGACAACATGAGGGCAATAAACATCTCAAAGAATCCAGTTCAGCATAGCAAGACAAAACATATTGACATCCGTCATCATTATATAAGAGATTTGGTTGAGAATAAAATTGTGACCCTGGAGCATGTGGGTACAAAAGAGCAAGTGGCAGATATTTTCACTAAGGCTCTTGATGCTGTGCAATTTGAGAAGCTAAGGGGCAAGTTAGGAATTTGCCTCTATGAAGAGTTATAACAGTTAATGAACTTGAGGCGTGCAACTGTCATTTTTTTTTCTTCTCCAACCTATGCTTGCATGCTATTCTAGGAGAATCAAATCAAATTCTTTCTTCCCATTATATGCGGTATGTGTTATCATATGTCCTAACCTCTGGTGTGTGTTATCTGTATGTTTGCACTTATCTACTGATGCATGATCATTCTGATGTTGGTAGTTGTAGATCAGTTGTAGCATGTTTGCCTATAGAAGCATGCGTATGTTATGGTGTTTACACATGGCTTGTCTGCCCCATGTGCATTTGTAGTTGTGGTGTGTTTGCATATAGCCTGTCTGGCCTATGTGCATGAGATTGAGTAGTGAAGTAGAGTATGAGTATGGTACTCTGGTAGATGAATGGTACTCTGGTATAATTTTTTTTGGTAGATGTTCTGTGCTGTACTGTTCTGCTGGTGTGTATGTTTTGCTCCTGTACTTCTTCACCCTCTGTTCTGCTGATTTGTCAAATTTGTGGCAAAAAGGGGGAGTAAAATTTGGTATGTTTTGGTTAAGATTCGATTATTCTGCTGGTTGGTTTATCTGCACTGCTGTGGTTATGATATATCTTGTAGTGTAGTTTGGATGGAGTATGTAGAAGTGTGGTTCTGTGTGCTCTGATATATGCAGGTGTTTAGGGGGAGCTGAGTTGTATTATGCAGGGGGAGATGTTGGACACAATGCTCCAACATCCCATGCATGTGTGCAGGGGGGGTAGTTTTGTGAAAATGCCGAAACATTCTATCCCACATCCTATCAAGTTTATTTTCCTAACCATTTAAGGCGAAGTAGTTATTTTGTGTTCCGCTATTGCATGCCTCTCTGATAATCTTAAAAGATACATCTTATTCTTTTCTACTGTTCTCCATGAAGGAGTAGTATGGTAACTGTTTTGAAGGATAGTCTCTACAGATCTTTATGCTTGTGTGTTTATATTGAGAAAAAGAAATGTAGTTGAAGTATCTGTTTAAGTAGTATCTGTATGGTCATAATTTGTTTTAGCCAAAAATTTGCCAAAGGGGGAGTTTGTTGAGTCTTTGGTATTGGCTGCATTTTTGGTAAAATAAACTTTGTGCAAGATGTGCGATCCGATGCCTCAGGCATTGCGTAGAGCATTGAAACGGCTCAGGAGGAGCGCTCATAACAAATGCTATTTATGGAATGTTGGTTTCTCTCTCATGAATCTTGCATGGCGCGTTTTATAAGATTTTATATAAGGAAGGTTGTTTAATGCTTCAGATCCTGTTCAAGAATATTTCTGAAGAGTATCTCTTTGAAGAACATATTTTTAGAGAATCTCATTTAATTAATATGGAGTAAATGCTTGGGCCAAACAAACCAAGCCCATGCATGTGTAATTGTCTGAAGTATTTAAAGGAGCTGCAAAACCCTAATTCAGTTGTTGTTCACGCCGTTATTGTGTTAGAATCTAGAACTAGGTTTTGCGTGTGTTTTGTTAATGTGAGCCTTTCTTGTGTCACCTTGATGCAAGCTTAGGACGTGTGTTCTTGAGTTGTATTGTGTGATCCTTCTCCTAAGCTTTGAAGTACGGAGTTAGGACTCTTGGTGTGTTTAACACTCAAAGCCTTTAGGCACGAGTGTGTAGTTTTAGGAGTGTGTCTTCAAAACGCTTTGTTCTTGTGTTAGTGAAATCCTTGCTGGCTGTAAGGTTGTAAGGGAGTGAGATGGGATCTCATATCTAGGAGTTCCTAGGTAGAAGAGTCATTAGTAGTGCCTAGGTTATAAGTTGTAAACGGGGCGTTTGCTGTAGACTTAGTAACTAGGACTATTATAGTGATATTCCTTCCTGGATTGGTATCCCCCAGACGTAGGTTCGCCGAACTGGGTTAACAAATACTTGTCTTCTTTATTTGTTTTTCTTTATATGCTTTGAACTGCTACGCGTTAGACCGGACACAGTGTTAGAGCATCGTGTAGAGCATCGTGCTCAGCGTGCCAGGAATTTCAACTTCAGGTTTCAAAGGTTTGCAATCTGCCTCTAAGTCTGATAATCTATATGGTTAGGTTTGTAAGCTCCCCCTTAGTCTTATCCAAAATTAATTAAAACAGTTTAAGAGTTAATTTATTAATTTGAAATAAATTTTCATATTTGACTCTCAGAGGCAGAGGTTTGTAAGCTCTTCCTTTAGAGTCTGATAATATTCAGAGAAGGTTTGCAAGCTTCTCTCATTTTATCTACGAAAATGTATTTCAAATCTAAAATTTTCTCCCCTTTCAATAAGGTTCAGAATGAATCACATAACGACAGTTCAGAAGGGATAGAAATTGATATGAGTATAACAGTTTCAGTTCTTTAGCAGTTAAAAAAAAATCAATTACCATTAATTTTAACGCTGTTCTTACTCCCCCTTTTGGCATCAGTCAAAAAGCACAGAAAACAAGTCATTCAAGTCAAAAATTGGTTACAACTATATTCATTAAATGAACTGTGTTGATTCCCAGGTAGACAAGAAAGCTTGAGAGCACTATAAAAAGAGATGATTCTTCTCATTTTATTCATACAGAATAATCAAAGAGCATCATAAGAAACACACAATGGAAAAGCAAGCTGCGAAGGATGCTTCAGGATCAAAAGAAGTGATCAAGAAGGAAGCAGAGCCTTGGCGCTGCGAAAGAAACAAGCATCTTTATGAAAGAAATAAGCGAGAGGTGGTTCTGACAGAGTCTGAGCTTGAAGAAATAGGCTCTGACTTGGAAGAGTTCTTATGGACATATGATGATGACAAACCTTACGAAGAGTATCAAGCTGAAGCTCAGCAAGCCCTGCGTGACCTACTCTCTTATGTGAGTGCAAAACGTAAGAAGAGTAAGCCAGAGGCTGCTGACGTTGATTCTAAGTAGGATCTCACTGTCATATGTAATAAAGAATTCTTCAAAAATATTAATAAAGAGTTCCTGCTATTAATTTCTTTCTTTTTGATTAAGCATGTTTCTTTTATATTCTCTTTTCAAACGTCAGAAAACCAGTTACCAGACACGCCTCATTCGGTATTGTTGCCCCGCTTATAAACAGGCTATAATACTAAGAAGCTATTTCATGAGTAAACAGGAATACTGATGCGGGGGAACCTTAGGTTTTCAAAATCCTATATAAGTTAACAAAAACAAGATGTTCTCCAACACCTTACACTAGGTTCAGAATCCACAAGAGTATCAGACGTAAGAAGTGAATATATTTTTAATTTTGAAAAACAAAAGAAAAAAAAAATAACACACATTCAGATACACAAACACACAATTAAGGATAATAAGAAGCTTAATTAACCAAAAAGAAATTATCCAAACAAATTACATAAAACATGAATACAAACAAGTGCTTAAACATAAGAGTTAAGGTTTGGGTTGTTGTTGAGTAAGCTTCAGCAGTAGCTCCATCATTGCATCTATCTTTTTATTAGTGGCTTCACCAGATTTGTTCATATCTTCTCTTATATCAGCCCTAAACTCATCCATTTCATTTCTCAGCTCTTCTCTTAAGTCACTCTTGATCTCATCTAGAGCCAGTTGAATAGCTGAAGGTATGGCAGATGAGGAAGAGCCTTGAACAAGTCTTGGTGGAGATCTGAGAGGAGATGAATCAATAATAGCAGCTTTTCCCTTGTCAGAATCTGGCTCACAGAGGTTCTGATCATGCATAACAAAGTCCTCTTCAGATGCTTGATTTTCCTTGATCTTATTTGTTTCAACCTCAGCAATGTGAACAGCCATATCAACAACCAATCTAAGCGCTTCTTGATCAGCCAGCCTCTTATGCTCAACTTCAGCTATTCTAGCTTGCTCAACATCAAACACTAATCTAGCATATCTTGCTTCTTCATCCACCAACCTCTCAGCAGCTTCACTTGACATTCTGGTACTTTCCTGTATAGCAGCCAGAAGCTCTAATCTTTTAAACTCTGCTTCATGATTGTAGAAGGTAAGTCTAGGAGCTTGAGAATGATTAGCAGAGGCCATAATGTGACTGAGTGCATCCATGCCTTTTCCTTTGATCCTTTCCTTGACATGATTACCCAGTAGTCTCAGAGTCTCACTGAACTTACTTTCCATATCTCTGATTTCAGCATCCACATCTGATGGAAAGACAAGAGTTTCCTTTTCCATACTCTTCAGTCTCTTGAGACTAATACTGATAGCAATATCTATAAGCTCAAGATTAGGTTCAGAGGTAGGATTAAAAAAGGGATGGTCTTTGTTGAAAGGAATGGTAGGTCTCTTTCTTTTGAGAGGGATAATTCTGATTTTGCTAAGGTCAATGTTTTGGTTCGGAGAGAGGGATAATGAGATTGGTTCATCATCTATATCGATTTGTGCTTTAAGATAGTCCTCAAGAATAGGTAAGGCAAAATCAACAGGCAGAATTACTTCCTCTACTGTCAAAGGTTTGTAGCTAGGACCATGGATAAGAGGTGTTGAGGGTGGTGTTTGAACATTTTGGATTTCAGCTGGAGTTGTCTCAGAGGTGGTGTGTGGTTGTTGTTCAGCTGTGTTTTGAGCTGGTTCATCAGTGGTGTGTTCAGGTGACTGATGAGGTGATTGTTCAGAAGGTTTGGGTGAAGCAATGTGATGTTCAGAATGAGTCACAACTTCATCCTGAACTGGTGTAAAAGTGGGTGGATTTTCTTGTTCAGATGCAGCAAATATTGGAGGTGGTGTCTGAACAATTGTTATTGGTGGTTCAGAAGTGTTATTGACAAATTTGTTGATGGGGTGATTTGGTGATTCTAGGTTTGGTGTGTAAAAGCATCACCAGATAAGTGTGTGGCGAGGTGGTCAAGGATTGTAGGTGATTTTCTTGTTGTGTTGGTGGGTTGGTCAAGGATTGAAGTGTCAATAACAATGTTTTCCTCTTGTGGCTTAGTTTTGGTTTTCTTGAGGGTCTTTTTCATGGGGGTTCTTTTCACAGGGATCTTTTTCTTGGATTTCTCCTTCTGAAATTTATCCAATCTTATAAGCAGCTCTGAAGAGTCAGTGCTGGTATCAGAAAAAGTCCCTTCTGATGAGGATGATGAGGATGATAAAGTTTGTGGAGACGGTGGGATCATATTAATAGGTTTTGTATAGTCTATGGGAGATGGGTTAAGGGGTTGAGTTTTAGAAGTGCTATCAGCATTAGGCTTAGAGATATTACCTTTAGAAGTGCCAGCAGCTTTCCTTTTAGCAACCACAGTCTTTATCCTTTTGGTGGCTCTGACTGGTTGATCCTCTTCAGCAGCTGCAGGCCTCTCATTCCTCTTCTTAGATCTTCTCTCCTTTTCAACAGCCTTCCTTTGAACAATATTAGCCACTTGCTCCTCAGTGACTTTTTCATCATCTTCAGTGGCACTGTTATCCTCAGACTGTTCCTCTTGTCCTTCACTGTTGCTTTTCTCAGAGTCTTCAAGCAAAGCTTGCTCTACCAGTCTAGGTTTCTTTCTAGACCTGGTGATTTCTTTTGGACCTTTGAAAATATCCCAATCAGGCACATTTACCACCATACTTCTAGTAACCCTTGCACCAGTTTCCCTTCTTACCATTATCAGAAAATTCTTAATAATTTCCTCATTGTCATGCTCTGAAATGGTGGGAAACCCATCACACCAGAAAAAAGTCTCATAGATGGTTTTGAGAGGGTTTTCAGCATGTATCAGCTCCTCTTTCTTTTTCTTTTTCATGTTGACCAAGATGGTAGCATCAAATTTTGCAGTTTGAAAGACTCTTAGTTTTTCCTTCTCCCTAAGAATCTCAATTAGTTTTGTCTGACGAATGATGATGAAGCGTTGCTACAGCCTTATGTTGATTCTCATTGATGCTGGAGCACAGGTGCTCAAACAACAGACTAGCCAAGTTAACCTTCACCCTCTTATGCAGAAACCATAGAAAGTGCCTGTGTGGTAAAGAAATTGTATCCTTTCCTCCTATTCTGGGAATGATAGAAGCAAGAAATACTCTGAAGGCAAAGTTGAACTCAGGCTTCAAATACTTTGCATTCCCAAATTGCTTCTCTGTTGTTCCAGCAGGAAAAAGATCTGCTTTAATAGACTCAGTATACATACTCTTTGATTTGTAAGTATTCACATCTTGGCCTTTGTTATCCAGACCCAGAATCTTCGCCACATGTTCTTGGGTGATAAGCACATCAATACCCAACAGATTTGACCTAATCTCTTTTCCCTTATACGCTCTTAGACCCAGTTGGACTCTGGACTTGCCTTTCAGATTCTTGTCCTTAGCCACTAACTTATTTACTTCCTCATTAGCACTAAACTCATCAAACACATACGCCTTATGCCAGAAGTTCTTCACAATGTCGTAATAGACGAACCCATTCAACATATCAAAATAGTTTCCCCATTGTTGGTCATAGAATAGACTCTGAACATCGATTCCGTTAAGTCTTAAACTTTCAAAATCCACGAACTTCTCAGTAAGGAATTCCATAGCATCTCTACCACAATCCGTTGAAGAAGGACGATCGACGAATGACGCTTGAGAAGTTAAATCTATTACTGGCACGAGTTCAGGGTCAAACGGTTCTTGAACGATAATGGCGGAAGGTTGAGCAGTCATGATTGCAGATAATGATGATGATGTTGAGAGAATTTGACGATTCTGAGTTTTAGGGTTTGTGTAGGAATTGATTATGTGAAAAAGTTGTGCTTTGTGAGTGAAGTGACAATTTATATCAAATAGAATAAACACTCAGAAAATAAGCACAAAGGAGGGAGCGCGAACAGTTTAAAATTAATTTTAAATTGTATAACTGCATTTTCATCATTAACTGTTCTCTACCCATCAGGATCTAGACACGTGTAAGAGAGGCTTAATCATAGCTGACGCGTGTACAGACAACTGTTGTACACTAACTAGTACTGAACGTTTCATTTCCGTCTAGTTCAGAGCCAAACTCATTAATATCTGACACCTCATCAGAACCTGTTACCCTTCAGAACCCATATTATTCAAACCCATATTATTCAGAGCTTCCTAAAAGAGACTCTGAATTATTGGAGGCTCTGAAAGAGCTTCAGATCCTAATTCTATTTTGCATCTTAGAGCTAGTTTTCTTCAGAGATAAAATGCATGTTCAAATTCTTTTTAATAAAGTCAAATCTTTCAATAGCTAAAGGCTTAGTAAATATATCAGCCCATTGATGATCAGTATCAATGAATTGAATATTTATTGTCCCTTTTTGAACATGATCTCTTATAAAATGATACTTAATTTCAATATGCTTAGCTCTGGAATGCAAAATTGGATTCTTAGATAAATGAATAGCAGCAGTATTATCACAATATAGTGGAATACTACTTTCAGCTATGTTATAGTCTTCTAACTGATATTTCATCCAGAGAAGCTGTGTGCAGCATTTAGCAGCTGAGATGTATTCTGCTTCTGCTGTAGACAAAGCGATAGTTGTTTGTCTTTTGCTGGCCCAAGATATGAGATTTTCACCAATAAATTGGCAATTTCCACTAGTGGATTTTCTCTCTATCTTGTCTCCAGCATAGTCAGCATCACAGAATCCAACTAGCTTACTATCTAGGGATTTTTTATAAAGAAGTCCTAGATTAGTAGTTCCTTTCAGATATCTAAAGATCCTCTTAACAGCAGTTAAGTGAGGTTCTCTAGGATCTGACTGGAATCTTGCACACAAGCACACACTATATAAGATATCAGGTCTAGAAGCTGTTAGATAGAGTAAAGAACCGATCATACCTCTATACAGCTTCTGATCTACTTTGCTTCCAATTTCTTCCTTGCTTAAGCTGCTTGTAGGATGCATGGGAGTTGACATTATCTTACAGTCTTCAAGATTAAACTTCTTCAGAAGCTCTTTTGTATACTTGCTTTGATGAATGTAAGTGCCATCTTTTCCTTGATTAATTTGAATTCCAAGGAAAAACTTTAGTTCACCCATCATGCTCATCAAATTCATCCTGCATCAGCTTTAAAAAACTCTTGCACAAGGAAGCATTAGTAGAACCAAATATTATATCATCAACATAGATTTGAATAATTAAGATGTCTTTCTTAGTTGTCTTTCTGAATAGTGTATTGTCAATTTGACCTTTTTGAAAACCATTTTCTAAAAGAAAATTACTCAGTCTTTCATACCAAGCTCTTGGAGCTTGTTTGAGACCATAGAGTGATTTCTTAAGTTTATAAACATAATCAGGGTTTTTTGTAACAACCCGTTTTTCAAAGGCCAGAAAAGGCTTTTTTTTTTTTTTTTGTACACATCAGAGTTACGCATAGAATATTTTTCAATGAGCCGGCATTCAAATATACAAAAGAACTCATTACCATAAGGTGCTTCGACAAGCAAAGTGTATTCCTGAATAATTACAATCCAAGTCTAAGTATTCAAATACTTACAACAAAACAAGTTAGACAACCCTATGCTAACCCAAAAGCACGGTGCACAAAACACACCGGCGCATAGTCTAACTATACTCAGCTTCAACACGAGCCCACTATGGCCTAGAACTGCCAACACCATCCTCTCGACCTACATCGTCATCTGGGGTGGGATGAGCCCGCAAATGAAAGAAAGGGTCACCACAAAATATAGGTATGTATATATATAACCGGTGCGAGAGAGTATACAAATACCAAACATACAAATACCAACAGAGAAAGCTCTTTAAACACATAGCCATTCCCACCAACGGGTTCATATAAGCAATGCACACATAGCCTATAATGCAACCTCTACAATGCGTGGTACTAACCCTAGCTACCACGATGCATGAGTTTAATTCCGGAATCGTAGGTCCATCCCCTACTAACAATATCAATAAAATCCCGTAGCTCTCCCGATCACTACAAGGATTAGAGTGGGCTCTCCCGATCACCGCACCCCGTGGCTCTCCCGATCACCACGTATCGAACTAAATAAAATCCCGTAGCTCTCCCGATCACTACAAAGGATTAGAGTGGGCTCTCCCGATCACCACACCCCTACCATAAGTATCAATAAAATCCCGTAGCTCTCCCGATCACTACAAGGATTAGAGTGGGCTCTCCCGATCACCGCACCCCGTAGCTCTCCCGATCACTACGTATTGATCTCAACAAAAACCTCGTAGCTCTCCCGATCACTACAAACCACTAGGGTGGGCTCTCCCGATCACCACACCGGGCACGCAACTACCGAATGCATGAGCATACGCTTCCCCATATATGCTAATGCAATGAATACATACCACTCTAGCATATGTAAACCAAACATAATAACATACATACATTTCTCATCATATGTATTCCAAACACCTGTTCATACATATATTCTCATAGTCATATGTAAACAGCGCAAGCATTGTAAACACTTTCTCATCACGAGAATACATAATACAAACATGCCAAAGCACACAGCAATTGCATACACAGCAAAACAAAGCATGTCGTAACCGTTTTAAAGACGGAAATAAAGTGGAGCCCTTACCTCGGCAAGCATTCCAACACGCACCACTTACATTACGCGAGCAATAACCGTCCCTCTCGACGAAAACTCCAATTCGGCTAATCCTCTTAACCTTTTACAAAACATAACTTATTTAAGTTAATACCACATTCTAATTGGTTACTTAAATAAGTCCTAGATCGGCTACTAATGGATCAAGACTTATGGTTGTTCCCTCACAACTAACTAGGCTCAAATCCACTATTCACGCTACCAAAAATTTAAGCAGCGTAATGTCAATAAAATACTCCCAACGTATCCTATCGAAACGAAACTTGTTCTCTAGAATCTAGAGGGGTCTAAAGTATTTTCTAAAACTGTCCCTCAATGATTTCAGGTTATTCTCATAGTGTTTAAAAATTCACGAAGTAAATTGTACTATTTTTATAACACGAAAATCATTTTGTTTTCAAATCATAAACCAAAACCATTTTGGATTTTCCACTTCAAGGACTTGTTTCACACACAACAAAACCATTTGAAACACAACTAAAACTTTTCAAAAATATTTTTATGAAAAAATCGAAGTTTTCTTGCGTTACAAGTTACACGTTTTTTTCTTCCTAACAACCTTTCCTATACTCATTTTTCTTCAAAACTAAGATTATCCAACACATACAAAATTTTCACACAATTGTGGACTTGGAAAAATTTTTGGAATTTCTTCCTCCCCACAAAGAAAGGTCACGGCCAAAATTTTTCAAAACACCCTTCCACACAAAATTTTTCACTTCTAAAAGCATGGTAATATCCCATAATACCTAACTAGCACTTATTAAAACGATTTAGAAATTATAGAGTCGAATCGCAAATTTCGAGAAATCTCAAATAAGGTTTTTCTTAAGGCAAGTGATCATTTTTCTTTTCAAAACATCCCATAACCCATCAAACAATTAAACAATGATCATGGGAAGCTATTTGCCTCTAAACAATTTTCGAAATTCGATTCCTCGAACCCTATATGGGTGCCACGGCCATTTGAGGCAAAAAGGGCAACCCTACACATTTTTTTTTCCATTTGAAACCCTAGCCCACATTCATTAGTTCGTAATGATATTCGATCGTGTACCCGACTCCTTTTGAAACTCGAAATAACTTTTTTCTAAATTGTGTTATTCGAGTCGCTCAAGAACACGAGAATAATTTTTTTCTTATTTTTCGAAACAAATTTCATATTCACCAATCCATTTTGTCAAAAAGCCCAAAACTAACTTCAAAACCAAAATCATACAACACAATCCAAGTTTATGATCTTTTCAAAATTTTTCTTCAAAACCCTTAACCAAAATTTGTGAAAACAAGATTTAACCATGGGAATCAACTCATGTTTCACTCATGTGTACTAATAACTCTTATGAACACATCTATGGAACCAAAACTAATTAAAACAAGTTCTACTAACTTTCTTCTCAAGAACAATAATCATGAAACTTAAAAAATCCAAGAGGTTTTAAGGCAAGATAAAGGATAGAAGAGGTTAGTTACCTTAATGAGCAAGTGATTCCTTAGTAAGCTAATGATCCAAGCTTGAATAGATGAGAAGATGAAGTTTTGAATGGATGAGTGAGTGAGTGAGAGATCAGCCGAGAGAGTGAGGAGAGGAGGGAGTAGTTTTTGTGATTTTTCTTCTAAGTCCACAAAGCTAAACCTCCTTACTATGCAAAGGGTCTTGATCAATCTAAGCCATTGGATCAAAATAACTTTTGCAAGACTAAACCCTAGCCTTTGGATCCAATTAACTCATGATTGCTTTTTGAACAAATATCCACTTTACGCTACTCAGCTCATCGCGTTTGTTTTCGGCGAGTCGCACCTCGCTAACGGACGGAAATCTCAAAAATATAAAATCTAACCAATAAACGTCCGTCGTAAACCGTTTCCAAATATTATCGCTAAATCTTTTTCCGCGACTGTAATTTTCTTCCATACCTTAGAAAATTAATCTCAGGACATATCCTAACTCGCGCAGATATATAAAACCTCCATCTAAATTTCTACGGAATTCAGAAGCCGTAAAATTTTACATCAGCGGGTAAAATTCCTACTCGTTTTTCCAAAAACCAGAATAATCCAAAACTCGTTATTCTGACTACACATAAACCCTCTTATACTCAAAAGAAGACTACGACCCAAAGGTCTGTGCCTTTCCAGCGCACGAGCACAAAACAGGCTCCATTTCAGCAAACAGCCGTTATGGCGACAATACTCACAAAACCACTTAACAAAAACCCTAAATTTCTTAGTCATTACTTATTTTATTCACGCAAAAGGTACAATGGAATCTTGGGTCTTACATTACTACCCTCCAAAAAGAAGTTTCGTCCTCGAAACTAAAGGCAAGAGTAATAACTCAACTAATTATTACCATCACCAACACAACAAAATCCCTCAGGATTAGGTGCAGCCACACAGATGCTAACACCGGGTGAAGTCACACAGATACTCTCACCAACACATTGGCACAACCGTGCACCAACCGCAACACTCAACGAGTTCACCACTCAAAATTAACCTCACAATAGAGGTTCTCAACCTCTAGTTCCTCAAAAGTCCAAAGGTTCACACAAAATTTTTTTTCTTTCCAAAATCACCTCTTTCGCCTCCGCGGCATAGCCCACTCCATTAGTTTCACACGAAGTTGTGAGTGGCTACCCTCCAAAAAGAAACACCGCACTCTCTGTGCACCACTAAGGTTAGCAAAACTAGTCAATTCCAATCAACATGATTCCCGTCTATCATCAACAATAAATTAAGGACGGCCAGTCCCTCAATTTGTCAATAGACAGCCGACAATCCTGATGGTGGTTTAGACCATCTTTACCCAACTTAAGTGTTACTTCATTCCACTTGTGCTCAAGGTCCTCCGAGTCACAAGGGTTCCACAAATCTTTCGAGGTTTTTCTTAATGGTTCCCTCGATCTCTTACGAATCTCGATCTCGTCAATGTGACCAATTTGCCCAAAACACGTTACTTGGACTCTCATGCTTTCACTTAACTTTGCCATTAGCCAATTGTTTCCCCTTTTTTATATCCACATTCCACACACACACCGCCATGACATCCATTTAGGTGGTGCCTTTGAATCCTTACTACTCTCGCACAATCATAATTTTCCAAATTATGTGTGAGTCAATTCCTTTCGCCAATCCTTAATTGACATAAGCCACATGCTCGTGTGCTTCTCTCTTACTTACTCTTAACATAGCTTTCCAACGACTAACATTCCCTTTCGACTAATCTCATCGATCTACTAATTTGCAATTTTTCAGTTCAACAACAACCTAAAGTTGGTTCCCAAACCACCATGACACATAACTTATTGGTTCCAAACAACATCTTTAATTTTCCACACACAATCCAAATACGCTCGTTCCACATCAACTTGTTTCCAATCAAGCACATTCTTCTCCATTCGATTGGTCCTTCATCATCGTGACTATTCTAAAGTTATAAAGTCTGTTCCCTCCGGGGAATCAAGCTCTAGGTCTCAAGTTCCAGCTAATATTGCTCTTACATCTAGTCACTCATCGTTTTCTTATTCACTTCTAACTTTTACTAACGATCATCTATTGTACTCTTCATAATCGAACGCTCCAATAAATTAATTCCTCAAGTTCCTCTCTATGCATAACTATCTCTAGTCTTATCTTCGTCATGTCGCTATAATGTCACCACGACCTAACCCATCATCTGGGTGGGATGAGCCCGCAAATGAAAGAAAGGGTCACCACAAAATAAAAGTATGTGTATATATAACCGGTGCGAGAGAGTATACAAATACCAAACATACAATTACCAACATAGAAAGCTCTTTAAACACATAGCCATTCCCACCAACGGGCTCATGTAAGCAATGCACACATAGCCTATCAATGCAGACTCTAAATGATTGTGATCACCCTAGCCGGGTCTTTTTCACAGGCATGAATTCCGAATCAACCTCTCTATAGAAGGCGTAGGTCTCAGGTGGGATAACACCTCCTACTATTGGTGGGATAACACCAGGTAGAGTCACACAGACAATACCAAAACAATCACGGTGGGATAACACCGGGTGAGTCACACAGACAACCACCGACTCAATAAAATCCAGTAGGATTTGGCGAAGCCACACAGTCAAACGCCCGGTACGTAGGCAAAGTCACACAGACATACACCTAGGCACGCAACTATGAAATGCATGGCATATATTCTCTTTGGCATATACAGGATAGTCACACAGACAAAATCCTCGCGTAGTCCTATCTGACGCACGCATTCATATATGCTCATGCAAACATTCACATAGCCTAAAGCCGATGTACAAAGCATCACAACATACATACATTTTCTCAATCATATGTAAATTGCACACGTATTTATAAACACGTTCTCATCAACGAGAATACATAAGTACAAACATGCCAAAGCACACAGCAATTGCACACACAGCAAAACAAAGCATATCGTAACCGTTTTAAAGACAGAAATAAAGTGGAGCCCTTACCTCAGCAAGCTTCCGTTACTTTAATTTCGCGAAAATCTACAACACACACTACCTAAAATAAATGTAGCGTAACATCAATAAAATACTCCTCGTTTATCTTATCGAAACGAAACTTGCTCTCAAAGCTCCAGAGGGGTCTAAAGTACTTTCTAAAGCTATCCCTCAATGATTGATTCGTTCTTTCGGTCTGTCCGTCTGTCTGCGGATGGTAAGCCGAACTTAATCTCAACTTCGTCCCTAAAGCCTCATGCAGAGTTCTCCAAAAATGTGAAGTGAATTATGGGTCTCGATCTGAAACAATACTTGACGGTATACCATGGAGTCTCACAATCTCAGCCACGTAGATGTCGGTTAACTTTTCTGCAGTGTCGGTAATCCTGACAGGCAGAAAATGAGCGGACTTCGTCAATCGATCCACTATCACCCAAATAGAGTCATGCTTCCTTCTTGTCTTGGGTAAACCAGTGATGAAATCCATAGATATGCTATTCCACTTCCACTCTGGTATACACTACTATGGAATCAAAACTAATTAAAACTAAATTCTCAAATTTTTCAAATCCTCAAAACCTGGAGGTTGTTTGACATATACTTCTTCAGAAATGACACCATTTAGAAAGGCACTCTTAACATCCATTTGGTATAAGGTTATTCCATTATAAACTGCATATGATAATAATAACCTGATTGCTTCCAGTCTTGCCACTGGAGCAAATGTTTCAGTGAAGTCAATGCCTTCTTGCTGACTGTAGCCTTGTGCTACTAGTCTAGCTTTGTTTCTTACCACTTCACCTTGTTCATTCAGTTTGTTCCTAAATACCCACTTGGTTCCAATGATGTTCTTGTGTGTTGGTCTTGGTACCAAATCCCACACATCATTTCTTTGAAACTGATTGAGCTCATCTTGCATTGCTACAATCCATCCATCATCAGAAAGAGCTTCATCAACATTCTTAGGTTCTATCATAGATATGAGTCCTAGAAGTGAATCATGTTGTTGATAATCTGATCTTGTTTTTCTTGGACTCTCTTTGTTTCCAAGAATAAGATCTTCTGGATGTGATGATCTGTATTTGAATTTTCTCTTTGGAGCTTCATTAGTTTCAGCACTTGTTTGGGTATCATCTTCTGAGATATCATCATGTCCTTCAGATGCTTCTATTGGGGATGCTTCTTCAGAGACTTCTTCCAATACAGCTTCTGAAGTTTTATTTGCATCTGATGCTTTCTCAGGTTCTGGATTGTTATATATATATGGAACACCTGCATAGCTATCATCTTGCTCTGACATTTTACTGTCAGGCTCTTTGTCATCAAATCTAACATGTATAGATTCTTCCACTGTGTTAGTTTTAGAATTATACACTCTGTATGCCTTTGAGCGTTCAGAGTAACCTATAAAGATTCCCTTACAAGCTTTGGCATTAAATTTTCTTTTGTAGGCCTTATTGTTCAGAATGTAACAGGTACATCCAAACTGATGAAAATAAGAGATGTTGGGCTTTCTTCCTTTAAAGAGTTCATATGTTGTTTTATTCAATATAGGTCTGATATAGATCCTATTTTGAATATAACAAGCTGTGTTCACAGCTTCTTCCCAGAAGTGCTTGGGAAGCTTAGTCTCATGCATCATGGTTCTTGCCATCTCTTGTAAATACCTGTTCTTTCTCTCTACAACACCATTTTGCTGTGGTGTTCTAGGAGCTGAGAACTCATGGACAATTCCACAATTCCATGGTCTTCACAATAAGTTGCAAAGGGTTCGTTTCCAAACTCACCCCCATGATCACTTCTGATCTTTAAGATCTTGAGACTCTTCTCACTTTGCACTTGTGTGCAGAAGATGGTAAACAAATCATATGCATTATCTTTCACTCTAAGAAATTTAACCCAAGTCCATCTACTGTAATCATCAACAATAACAAGTCCATATTTCTTTCCATTGATTGAAGCTGTACTTACAGGACCAAACAAATCAATGTGAAGCAGGTCAAGAGGTCTTGAGGTAGACACAATGTTTTTAGGTTTAAAAGAGGTTTTTGAAATCTTTCCAATCTGACAAGGACCACACAGAGCATCTGAATGATAGTTAAGATTGGGTAGTCCTTTAACCATGCTTAGTTTGCTAAGCTTAGAGATTAATCTCCAGTTAGCATGACCTAAGCGTTGGTGCCAGACCCATTTCTCATCATTCAAAGATAGAAGATAAACTATCTTTTGCTCTGAGAGTTCTGACAGATTAATTTTATAAACATTACCTTTCCTTAAGCCTCTGAACACTACAGACTCATCAGACTCTCTAATTACAGTACATGCATCTTTATTAAACTTAACAACAAATCCACTATCACAAAATTGGCTAATGCTCAGTAGATTAGGTTTGAGGCCATCAACTAACCAAACATCTTTAATAGAGAGAGAAGAGTTACCAACTGTACCCGTACCAGTGATCTTCCCTTTTTGGTTTCCTCCAAATCCCACAGTTCCTCCCTCTTTCAGAGTCAGGGTTTGGAACATATGCTTGTCTCCTGTCATATGACGCGAGCAGCCACTGTCTAGGTACCAAGAATGCTGCTCTAGCCTTCTTTGAGTGCAGATCTGCTGCAAAGACAATCTCAGACTTTGGTACCCATACCTTTATGGGTCCTTTAGAGTTAGTCCTCATTACCTTAGATTGTTTTTGTTTATAAGGCCTATCAGGAGCTCTAGAGTTATTGAAGCATTTTGAAAAACTTTTAGGCTTTGTATAACTCTTGGGCTTAGCTTTAGAATATACCAGAGTTTTATTTATTTTGACATTGGTCTGAGGTTTGGAGACCTTAGGCTCTGAAGGTTTCAGAGTCTGAGACTTCTTGACCTCTGACACAATTATTTTTTCAGGTTCTGGTATAACTATTGCTTCTGATTGGCTTTTAACAAATACAGCTTTAGGTTTTGAATTATCACTTTTAGAGGGTTTAGAAAAGAATGGATTATCTTTAAAACGTGAAAATCCAAGACCTTCACCTCTGTTTCTACTAACATGGTATATTAAGGAAGCTATCTTACTTCTCTTCATGCCACTGATAAGAAATTCTTGCAGAGCAAATTCATGCTCTGGAGGAACCTTATCATCATAAATATAATGAGTTTCCATAAATGAGTTTCTACTTCTTAGAGACTCATTTTCTTCAACTATTATGTTCATTTTCTCAGTTAGGTTATTGTAAGCCTTTTTCAAGACCTTACATTCACCTGCCTTTTTAGTGAGCATTTTTAGGGTATCTTTAAGAGAATCTACTAATTCAGTTCTAGATAATTTAGCAATTACCTCTTCCTCATCTTCAGAGTCTGAACCTGCTTCAGAGTCTTCTCTGTCAGAGGTAGTTGCCATCAGTGCTAGATTTGCTTCCTCATCACCATCTGAGTCTGAGTCTTTGTCAAGATCTTCCCATGTTGGCCGAAAGCTCTTCTTGACTTTACTCTTATATCTTTCCTTGCTAGAGCTTTGCTTTGATGATCTACTTTTGTTTTCTGGACAATCAGCAATGAAATGACCAGGCTTGTTGCATTTGAAACACTTGCTTTGATCTTCCTTCTTGTCTTTAGCAGTACTAAGTCTCTTGGAAGATCCTCCAAATTTGCCTGCATATTTCTTGCTTCATTTTGCCCATTGTGAAACCTTATCAGCCATCAACACCATATCTTCTTCATCATCAGACCCAACTTCTTGACCCTCTTCAGAAGCCTCATCTTCAGATTCTATAATTTTAGCTTTCAGAGCCTTTGATGAGCTCTTAGAGCTTAAGGCTATCCCTTTCATCTTCTTGGTTGATTCATCAGTTATTAGTTCCATCTCATGACTCTTCAATGAACTAATCAAGCATTCAAGGGATACAGTATCCAAATCCTTAGACTCTTGAAAAGCAGTCACCTTGGGTCTCCATTTTGGTGGTAGGCTTCTGAGTACCTTTCTCACATGACCAGCTTCAGTATAACTCTTGTCTAATACTTGAAGTCCAGATACTAGAATTTGAAACCGTGAAAACATAGTTTCAAGTCCTCTCCATCCTTCATCTTAAACAGCTCATACTGATGCACCAACAAGTTAGCCTTTGCCTCCTTAACCTGTTTGTTGCCCTCATACTTTGATTTTAAGGAATCCCAAATAGACTTTGCAGTTCTTTTATCTCCAATTTTAAGGTACTCATCATGTGAGATAGCATTGGTCATCATTCCTTTTACAGAGTGATGCTTCTTGTACTCTAGCTTTTGAGTAGGTGTAAAAGATTTCCTGTTCTGAGAACTGACTACTCCTTCTAAGTCCATATTTTCAAAGTTAACTCCATCTTCTACTGTAACAACCCGTTTTTCAAAGGCCTGAAAAGGCAGTATATATATATATATATTTTTTTTTCAACTAACACTCAGAGTGCGCATAGAATATTTTTCAATGAGTCGGCATTCAAATATGCAAAAGAACTCATTACCATAAGGTGCTTCGACAAGCAAAGTGTATTCCTGAATAATTACAGTCCAAGTCTAAGTATTCAAATACTTACAACAAAACAAGTTAGAAAACCCTATGCTAACCAAAAAAAAACACGGTGTACAACCCACACCGGCGAATAGTCTAACTAAGCTAAAGCTCCAACCACTCACTGGGGCCTGGAACAGCCACCGTCGTCCCCACGACCTAACCCATCATCTGGGTGGGATGAGCCCGCAAATGAAAGAAACGGTCACCACAAAATAAAAGTATGTGTATATATAACCGGTGCGAGAGAGTATACAAATACCAAACATACAAATACCAACATAGAAAGCTCTTTAAACACATAGTCATTCCCACCAACGGGCTCATATAAGCAATGCACACATAGCCTATCAATGCAGACTCTAAATGATTGTGATCACCCTAGCCGGGTCTTTTTCACATGCATGAATTCCGGAATCAACCTCTCTATAGAAGGCGTAGGTCTCAGGTGGGATAACACCTCCTACTATTGGTGGGATAACACCAGGTAGAGTCACACACACAATACCAAAACAATCACGGTGGGATAACACCGGGTGAGTCACACAGACAACCACCAACTCAATAAAATCCAGTAGGATTTGGCGAAGCCACACAGTCAAACGCCCGGTACGTAGGCAAAGTCACACAGACATACACCTAGGCACGCAACTATGAAATGCATGGCATATATTTTCTTTGGCATATACAGGATAGTCACACAGACACAATCCTCGCGTAGTCCTATCTGACGCACGCATTCATATATGCTCATGCAAACATTCACATAGCCTAAAGCCGATGTACAAAGCATCACAACATACATACATTTTCTCAATCATATGTAAATTGCACACGTATTTATAAGCACGTTCTCATCAACGAGAATACATAAGTACAAACATGCCAAAGCACACAGCAATTGCACACACAGCAAAACAAAGCATGTCGTAACCGTTTTAAAGACAGAAATAAAGTGGAGCCCTTACCTCAGCAAGCTTCCGTTACTTTAATTTCGCGAAAATCTACAACACACGCTACCTAAAATAAATGTAGCGTAACATCAATAAAATACTCCTCGTTTATCTTATCGAAACGAAACTTGCTCTCAAAGCTCCAGAGGGGTCTAAAGTACTTTCTAAAGCTATCCCTCAATGATTTCAGGTTATTCTCATAGTGTTCAAAAATTCACGAAGTTAATTGTACTATTTTTATAACACGAAAATCATTTTGTTTTCAAATCATAAACTAAAACCATTTTGGATTTTTCCACTTCCAGGACTTGTCCCACACACAACAAAACCATTTGAAACACAACTAAAACTTTTCAAAAATATTTTTATGAAAAATCGAAGTTTTCTTGCGTTACAAGTTACACATTTTTTTCTTCCTAACAAACTTTCCTATACTCATTTTTTCTTCAAAACTAGGATTATCCAACACATACACAATTTTCACACAATTGTGGACTTAGAAATTTTTTTGGAATTTCTCCCTCCCCACAAAGAAGGCCACGGCCAAATTTTGGAAAAACACCCTTCCACACAAAATTTTTCACTTCTAAAAGCATGGTAATATCCCATAATACCTAACTAGCACTTATCAAAACGATTTAGAAATTATAGAGTCGAATCGCAAATTTTTGAGAAATCTCAAATAAGGTTTTTCTTAAGGCAAGTGATCATTTTCTTTTCAAAACATCCCACAACCAATCAAACAATTAAACAATGATCATGGGAAGCTATTTGCCTCTAAACAATTTTCGAAATTCGATTCCTCGAACCCTATATGTGTGCCACGGCCATTTGAGGCAAAAAGGGCAACCCTACACATTTTTTTCATTTGAAACCCTAGTCCACATTCATTAGTTCGTAATGCTATTCGATCGTGTATCCGACTCCTTTTGAAACTCGAAATAAATTTTTTCTAAATTGTGTTCTTCGAGTCGCTCAAGAACACGAGAATAATTTTTTTTCTCATTTTTCGAAACTAATTTCATATTCACCAATCCATTTTGTCACAAAGCTTGAAACTAACTTCAAAAACCAAAATCATACAACACACTCAAAGATATGATCATTTTAAGGAATTTTCTTCAAAACCTCACCAACAAAATTGTGAAATTTGAAATCACCATGAGAATCACTTATATGCTTCACTAATGTTTCCTACATAACACTCTTAAACACTACTATGGAATCAAAACTAATTAAAACTAAATTCTCAAATTTTTTCTCTCAAGAACATAATCATAAGAACTCAAAATTCAAGAGGTTTTTCATGGAGAATAAGGAAGAGAAGGGTTAGTTACCTTAGAGAAGATACTACTTGCAATTCCTATGGTTCCAACAAGCTTGAAATGGATCAATTTGGTGAAGAAATGAGAATTTTTTTCTCAAAGGTTGGAAGAGAAAGAAGCCACGGCAAAGAGAAGAGAAGGAGTGAATGAATTGTGATTTTGCTAAGTCCATAAAGTCTTCTTAAGTCACCCTCAAGGTCATGGTCATGTTTCATGAGAACCATTGGATCAAATAGTGAAAAGTTCTAAGATTCAAATCTAGCCATTGGATCAATCCAAGTCTATCCTCACAAGATATTTCCCATAACCTCATACAACGAAACGCACGCTCAGTTCTCGCGCATTGCGACGAACGTAAAACACAAAAACAGAAAACCTACGGAAAGAACGTCTATCGTTTTTCCATTCCAAAACTTATCGCCGAATCTTTTTCCGCGACTGTAATTTTCTTCCATACCTTAGAAAATTAATCTCAGGACATATCCTAACTCGCGCAGATATATAAAACTTCCACCTGAAACCTCACTTAAAACAGACGCAGTAAGATTTTCCATCAGCGGGTAAAATCCTACTCGTTTTTCCAAACACAAGAATAATCCAAAACTCGTCATTCTGACTTCACAGAAATCTCCTCATACTTAAAAGAGGATCACGACCCGAAAGTCTGTGCCTTTCCAGCGCACGAGCACAAAACAGGCTCCGTTTCAGCAAAAAATCTCATTAATGCGACGATACTCACAAAACCGCTTCACCAAAAACCCTAAAACTCGTAGCCATTACTTATTTTATTCACGCAAAAGGTACAGTGGATTTACGGGTCTTACATCTACCAAGTCCCATAAATCACAATCAATACTCATGATGTGACTATACATATTGGTCTTCCAGAAAGGGTAACTAGTCTCAGTTCCGTTGAAGAAAGGAACTTTATCAGATGACCTCCTTTGTCGAGAGTTTGAGTCATAGTCGAAAGGAACTTCATTGAGGTTCTTCTCAGCAGACATGTTTTTCCTCCTGGATCTTTACTGCTTCACTGTGAGGTGAGTTAGGCAACAGACCTAGCTCCTGATACCAATTGAAGGTGGAAAAACACAAGAAGGGGGGGTTGAATTGTGTTTTGAGAATTAAAACTTTTTCGAAATAAAAACAAGTTTGCAGCGGATATAAACACAAGATAAAGAAGGGTGCTGAGAAAGAGAAAGAAAGACACAAAATTTATCCTGGTTCCTCTCACAAATCGAGAGTACTCCAGTCCCCTTGTTACTAACAAGAGCTTTTCACTATAATCTACTCAAGATTACAAATTGCTCAAGCACACTTGCAAGAGACTTCTCAGGTGCTCAAGTTTCACTAAACAAGAGACTTCTCAGGTGCTCAAGTTTTACTAAACAAGAGACTTCACAAACAAACTTAAAATCTAAGAATGATTGTTAATGGACACTTGATATACTATCAGAGGTGTTTACAAAATACAACGCAAATTGCTTTAAGACTTGAATGACAGATTGAACAAATTATGTCAGAATATTTCAGAGCCTTAAATGCAGTAATAGAACCGTGGTCATTTCTTCCATTTGAGTCTTCTATATATACTTGAAGGAAGATGATGACCGTTGTAGAGAGATAAGGTGCCAGCTGGAATATGCTCGTACAATTGCTAGCTGTAGATTGCCTTCTTTAGCAAAGAAATCCAATTCCACTACCTTGCAATTCAAATTATCACTCATCCATTTTGAGTAATAATAGTACGATAGTACGATCCTCAAATGCGCTCCACTTATGGATAAGATTAACGTCGTACGAACGAATATTTATTTCTGTGGATGTGACAGAGCCTTGAAGTAGATTGTTCTTCAAATATTGGTTCTGATTCTGTCAGTTCTTGAGTGACGTAAATTCCTTTTGCTTCAGATGTTGTTGTCGTAGCTTCTTAAGGTCTTCAGCTTCTGAACTCCTCAGAGTCTAGCTTTGGTCCTCAGAAGCACTATCTTCAGCACGCAAATTTTAAGCTTCTGATGAACAGCGATACGCTTTCAGAGCTTCATAGCTTGGCTTCTCTCTTGTTATTCATAGTGCTTCTGAATGAATTTTAACTTAAAATTCTGCACGCTAGAATAATCATTAGTAATACCAATTGCAATTTTAATACTTTGTTATCATCAAAACCACTTAAAATCTTAGAGGTTCATGTCAGACCCACTTTGTTCCAACAGTTTGACATATACTTTTTCAGAAATGACACCATTTAGAAAGGCACTCTTAACATCCATTTGGTATAAGGTTATTCCATTATTAACTGCATATGATAACAATAACCTGATTGCTTCCAGTCTTGCCACTGGAGCAAATGTTTCAGTGAAGTCAATGCCTTCTTGCTGACTGTAGCCTTGTGCTACTAGTCTAGCTTTGTTTCGTACCACTTCACCTTGTTCATTCAGTTTGTTCCTAAATACCCACTTGGTTCCAATGATGTTCTTGTGTGTTGGTCTTGGTACCAAATCCCACACATCATTTCTTTGAAACTGATTGAGCTCATCTTGCATTGCTACAATCCATCCATCATCAGAAAGAGCTTCATCAACATTCTTAGGTTCTATCATAGATATGAGTCCTAGAAGTGAATCATGTTGTTGATAATCTGATCTTGTTTTTCTTGGACTCTCTTTGTTTCCAAGAATAAGATCTTCTGGATGTGATGATCTGTATTTGAATTTTCTCGTTGGAGCTTCATTAGTTTCAGCACTTGTTCGGGTATCATCTTCTGATATATCATCATGTCCATCAGATGCTTCTACTGGAGATGCTTCTTCTAATTTAGCTTCTGAAGTTTCATTGGCATCTGATGCTTTCTCAGGTTCTGGATTGTTATATAGATATGGAACACCTGCATAGCTATCATCTTGCTCTGACATTTTACTGTCAGGCTCTTTGTCATCAAATCTAACATGTATAGATTCTTCCACTTTGTTAGTTTCAGAATTATACACTCTGTATGTCTTTGAGCGTTCTGAGTAACCTATAAAGATTCCCTTACAAGCTTTGGCATCAAATTTTCTTTTGTAGGCCTTATTGTTCAGAATGTAACAGGTACATCCAAACTGATGAAAATAAGAAATGTTGGGCTTTCTTCCTTTAAAGAGTTCATATGTTGTTTTATTCAATATAGGTCTGATATAGATCTTATTTTGAATATAACAAGCTGTGTTCACAGCTTCTGCCCAGAAGTGCTTAGCAAGTTTAGTCTCATGCATCATGGTTCTTGCCATCTCTTGTAAAGACCTGTTCTTTCTCTCTACAACACCATTTTGCTGTGGTGTTCTAGGAGCTGAGAACTCATGGACAATTCCATATTCTTCACAATATGTTGCAAATGGTTCGTTTTCAAACTCACCCCCATGATCACTCCTGATTTTTAAGATTTTGAGACTCTTCTCACTTTGCACTTGTGTGCAGAAGATGGTAAACACATCATATGCATCATCTTTCACTCTAAGAAATTTAACCCAAGTCCATCTACTGTAATCATCAACAATGACAAGTCCATATTTCTTTCCATTGATTGAGGCTGTACTTACAGGACCAAACAAATCAATGTGAAGCAGTTCAAGAGGTCTTGAGGTAGAGACAATGTTTTTAGGTTTAAAAGAGGTTTTTGAAATCTTTCCAATCTGACAAGGACCACACAGAGCATCTGAGTGATAGTTAAGATTGGGTAGGCCTTTAACCAAGCTTAGTTTGCTAAGCTTAGAGATTAATCTCAAGTTAGCATGTCCTAAGCGTTGGTGCCAGACTCATTTCTCATCATTCAAGGATAGAAGACATACTATCTTTTGCTCTGAGAGTTCTGACAGATTAATTTTATAAACATTGCCTTTCCTTAAGCCTCTGAACACTACAGACTCATCAGACTCTCTAATTACAGTACATGCATCTTTATTAAACTTAACAACAAATCCACTATCACAAAATTGGCTAATGCTAAGTAGATTATGTTTGAGGCCATCAACTAACCAAACATCTTTAATAGAAAGAGAAGAGTTACCAACTGTACCCGTACCAGTGATCTTCCCTTTTTGGTTTCCTCCAAATCCCACAGTTCCTCCCTCTTTCAGAGTCAGGGTTTGGAACATATGTTTGTCTCCTGTTATGTGACGCGAGCAGCCACTGTCTAGGTACCAAGAATGCTGCTCTGGCCTTCTTTGAGTGCACATCTGATGCAAAGACAATCTCAGACTTTGATACCCATACCTTTATGGGTCCTTTAGAGTTAGTCCTCATTACCTTAGATTGTTTTTGTTTATGTGGCCTATCAGGAGCTCTAGAGTTATTGAAGCCTTTTGACAAACTTTTAGGCTTTGTATAACTCTTGGGCTTAGCTTTAGAATATACCAGAGTTTTATTTATTTTGACATTGGTCTGAGGTTTGGAGATCTTCGGCTCTAAAGGTTTCAGAGTCTGAGACTTCTTAACCTCTGACACAATTATTTTTTCAGGTTCTGGTATAACTATTGCTTCTGATTGGCTTTTAACAAATACAGCCTTAGGTTTTGAATTATCACTTTTAGAGGGTTTAGAAAATAATGGATTATCTTTAAAACGTGAAAATTCAAGACCTTCACCTCTGTTTCTACTAACATGGTATATTAAGGAAGCTATCTTACTTCTCTTCATGCCATTGATAAGAAATTCTTGCAGAGCAAATTCATGCTCTGGAGGAACCTTATCATCATAAACATAATGAGTTTCCATAAATGAGTTTCTACTTTTTAGAGACTCATTTTCTTCAACTATTATGTTCATTTTCTCAGTTAGGTTATTGTAAGCCTTTTTTAAAACCTTACATTCACCTGCCTTTTTAGTGAGCATTTTTAAGGCATCTTTAAGAGAATCTACTAATTCAGTTCTAGATAGTTTAGCAATTACCTCTTCCTCATCTTCAGAGTCTGAACCTGCTTCAGAGTCTTCTCTGTCAGAGGTAGTTGCCATCAGTGCTAGATTTGCTTCCTCATCACCATCTGAGTCTGAGTCTTTGTCAAGATCTTCCCATGTTGCCAGAAAGCTCTTCTTGACTTTACTCTTATATCTTTCCTTGCTAGAGCTTTGCTTTGATGATCTGCTTTTGTTTTCTGGACAATCAGCAATGAAATGACCAGGCTTGTTGCATTTGAAACACTTGCTTTGATCTTCCTTCTTGTCTTTAGCAGCACTAAGTCTCTTGGAAGTTCCTCCAAACTTGCCT
Organism: Trifolium repens; assembly: GCA_030408175.1. Classification (NCBI taxonomy): domain Eukaryota; kingdom Viridiplantae; phylum Streptophyta; class Magnoliopsida; order Fabales; family Fabaceae; genus Trifolium; species Trifolium repens. The sequence continues at coordinate 28,141,610 of CP125845.1, read as the reverse complement.
GCATATTTCTTGCTTCATTTTGCCCATTGTGAAACCTTAGCAGCCATCAGCACCATCTCTTCTTCATCATCAGACCCAACTTCTTGACCCTCTTCAGAAGCCTCATCTTCAGATTCTATAACCTTAGCTTTCAGAGCCTTTGATGAGCTCTTAGAGCTTAAGGCTATCCCTTTCATCTTCTTGGTTGATTCATCAGTCATTAGTTCCATCTCATGACTCTTCAATGAACTAACTAAGCTTTCAAGGGATACATTATCCAAATCCTTAGACTCTTGAAAAGCAGTCACCTTGGGTCTCCATTTTGGTGGTAGGCTTCTGAGTACCTTTCTCACATGATCAGCTTCAGTATAACTCTTGTCTAATACTTGAAGTCCAGAGACTAGAATTTGAAACCGTGAAAACATAGTTTCAATGTCCTCTCCATCCTTCATCTTAAACAGCTCATACTGATGCACCAACAAGTTAGCCTTTGCTTCCTTAACCTGTTTGTTGCCCTCATACTTGGATTTTAAAGAATCCCAAATTGACTTTGCAGTTCTTTTATCTCCAATTTTAAGGTACTCATCATGTGAGATTGCGTTAGTCATCATTCCTTTTACAGAGTGATGCTTCTTGTACTCCAGCTTTTGAGTAGGTGAAAGGATTTCCTGTTCTGAGAACTGACTACTCCTTCTAAGTCCATATTTTCAAAGTTAACTTCATCTTCTACCAAGTCCCATAAATCACAATCAATACTCATAATGTGACTATACATCTTGGTTTTCCAGAAAGGGTAACCAGTCTCAGTTCCGTTGAAGAAAGGAACCTTATCAGATGACCTCCTTTCATGTGAGTTTGAGTCATAGTTGAAAGGAATCTCATTGTTGTTCTTCTCAGCAGACATGTTTTTCCTCTTGGATCTTTACTGTTTCACTGTAAGGTGAGTTAGGCAACAGACCTAGCTCCTGATACCAATTGAAGGTGGAAAAACACAAGAAGGGGGGGTTGAATTGTGTTTTGAGAATTAAAACTTTTTCGAGATTTAAAAACGTTTGCAGCGGATATAAACACAAAGTTAAAGAAGGATGCTGAGAGAGAGAAAGAAAGACACAGAAATTTATACTGGTTCCTCTCACAAAACGAGAGTACGTCCAGTCCCCTTGCACTTCCAAGGGCTTCTAACTAAATCTTATAAGATTACACGATGCTCAAGCACAATAGCAAGAGACTTCTCTAATGCTCAAGCACAATAGCAAGAGACTTCTCTAATGCTCAAGTTACAATTAACAAGAGACTTCTCAAACAAACCCTAAGAATAAGAATGAATGTTAAGGAACACTTGATATACTATCAGAGGTGTTTACAAAATACAACGCAAATTGCTTTAAGACTTGAATGACAGATTGAACAAATTATGTCAGAATATTTCAGAGCCTTAAACGCAGTAATAGAACGGTGGTTAGTTTCTTCCATTTGAGTCTTCTATTTATACTTGAAGGAAGATGATGACCGTTGCAGAGAGATAAGGTGCCAGCTTGGAATACATCGTACAATTGTGATAGCTGTAATCTTCCATCTTTGGTAAAGAAATCCGATTCCACTACCTTGCTATTTGAATTATCACTCATCCATTTTGAGTAATAATAGTACGATAGTACGATCCTCAAATGCGCTCCACTTATGGATAAGATTAACGTTGTACCAACGAATATTCCTTTCTGTGGATGTGACAGAGCCTTGAAGTAGATTGTTCTTCAAACATTGGTTCTGATTCTGTCAGTTCTTGAGTGACGTAAATTCCTTTTGCTTCAGATGCTGTTGTCATAGCTTCTTAAGGTCTTCAGCTTCTGAACTCCTCAGAGTCTAGCTTTTGGTCCTCAGAATCATTAACTTCAGCACGCAAATTTTAAGCTTCTGATGAACAGCGATACGCTTTCAGAGCTTCATAGCTTGGCTTCTCTCTTGTTATTCATAGTGCTTCTGAATGAATTTTAACTTATAATTCTGCACACTAGAATAATCATTAGTAATACCAATTGCAATTTTAATACTTTGTTATCATCAAAACCACTTAAAATCTTAGAGGTTCATGTCAGACCCACTTTGTTCCAACAAAGATAACAAATAGAAGGAACTAATAAATTAATAAAAAAACACAATAGCAATAAAAAACGCAGCAACAATATATATGATACATTTAATGACAAACGGGCCTTACAAAATAAAAAGGCAGTGGACTGTATCTACTATCTAGTAATTAGATCCATTACAAAGCATAACTAAGTACAATAGAATCTCCAAAAAGAAATATACAATAGAAGCACATAACACAAGAGCCAAAACAAAACACCAACTCAAACACTATTGCCTCCTTAAAAACTAAGGACAAAGCCTATACCAGAGGACCTAAACAACAGGACAGGCAAGAAAAAAACAACACGCAGCAGACACTAAAACTCCCCAACGCCATCATTTGTTCAAGCAAATCACCGGTTCCATAGTCCATTCATAAAACAAGCAAGACGGGGCTTTAGATCTACACCATTTCTATGAAGCTATTTTAACTTCCTCCACAGTCTACTGCAACATTGTTAAAAATAACCTTGTTACCGTGACACCACACCGACCAAATTACCGCATTCCAAATCATAATCAGTCCATAGCGCAATTGTTTTGAACCTGGTGTTGATGCAAACAGGTTCAGCAACGAAAAAATACTATGAGGGAGCGAAAAAGCCAGTCCTAACCACTCGAAAATTTTACCCCACAGTTGCATAATTCCTTTACAATACAGAAAAATATGCACTGCCGTTTCAATTTCTTCACCACAGAAAACACAGCGGCAGTCCCCTTCCTGGAGAATAATCCTGCGTCTAAGTAAATTATCTCTCGTCGGGACTCTATCATGTAAAACCATCCAAGCTAATGCTGCAACTTTTGACGGTGCCAAACTTTTCCAAATAACTTTGAAAGCTAATTGCTTTTCAAGAGAAATCTCACCCCTGGCTTTAAACAGATGTAACACCAAATCATAAATGGACTTGACCGAGAATTCTTCCCCATCTTCCGGTCGCCAGCCCCAATGATCCAAGTGATGCCTTGTCTGTAATCAAATCACACAAAGTCAGTAGCAATACAAAATCAAACAACAAAGGGAATAACTAAAAAACTAACCTCTAAATATTTTAACTTTGGCAAATTGAATAACCACAACATGCAAACCAGAAGAAGATTTTCCTATCTTCTTTGTCAAATCATCAACATAATCTCCAAACAAGGCACATTCACATTTTCGACTGTCAATGAACAAAATGTGAATAATAATTAACAACACCAACCAAACGTTAAACACATTATAATAATTGTAATATCAAAACAACATAAACACAACATCAAGCAACATAAACAATTTACCTATGATCAGTTAATTCCACAATAACCATTTTAGTCAGCTTCCCATCATGAACATATTCTCTCTCGGCAGATATACTAGTCATTAAACCAATCACATCCGAAAACACATCCCCGAATGAATATCTAAAGAAAAAAACAAATACCTAACATCAGTACCAAAATCTATATTTCACCTACCAACCAAAAACTCATAATCATGAGTATGAGAGCAAACTTCAGCCAGAGTTATAATACTAAAACCATATTGTGTTATATCACTACTTTTAGACAGTTGAACCATTGTCTTCGAATGAAACACCAATTTATATGGGTGAAGTGTAGTATGATAAGAACCACTTGTTGATATTGGTTGAAAATATACATGTTGGAAAATCTCACATTAATGAGATTTGTGAAGATTGCCTTAAGATATGTTTCTGCAAGATTTTATTTGTTTTTAAACAGGATATGTTTAAAAATAAAGGTTTATATTTTGGGCAAGATTCAGTTTGTTTTTAAAATAGATTTGTTTCTATTTTGAAGGCTTGTATTTTTCTATAAATAGAGGTTTATTTATTCATAGAAAAATAGGAGAGCAAGCAAGATTTAGTAAATAATTCAATTAAGATTTGTTGCCAACACAAAGGCTAGGGTTTTAGAGAGAAACAAGAGGGGTTGTCTCTTGGTACGACTCTATCGTTGGGCAAAGGGTTATTGAATACATCTTGGGTAGTCTAAATCATTGAGTCTCTTGGCCACGGGAAGATATTCAGGATAAGGGTAGAGTTAGGTTGAAGACTAATTCTTGTAACCCTTATGTGAATCTTGTGTAAAGTTACTCTTTGAATTTTAGTGGAACGGAGAGTTGCTCTCTCCCCCAGACTAGGTAGTTTTGACCGAACTGAGTAAACAAATATTCTTGTGTTGTGATTGTGTTCTTTTATTTTCTCTATGTCGGCCGGTTATTTTCCCAACACCACTCTGAGGAAAAACAAAGAAATAAGACATATTATATACTTGTCCCTCTTCAATCTTTGAATCAAACATATTAACCAAAGCCTTCCTGACAGTCGCATGAATTTTAGCACCCTAACAACAAGGAACAACAAAAATGTAAATATAAGAATCTACATCACAACTAATAATCTAACCGACCAAGTAAAAATAAACCATATAATCTAACTATCGCTTTTACCTTCTGATCAACTAACACCATCTCAATCGTGCTAGTTTCAGATGGATTGAGAAACGCCTGCACCCTCCACAAAAGAAGAACCCTGACATTGATCGAAACATTTTCTTTACCAGGAATTAAATCAGCAATATCATCAAATTTTCCATCAACACTACAACTTTTATTGAACACCATCTTGAAACAATGAGTTTCTAATGCTGAAAATGATATAATAACCAAATTGAACCCCAATTTATAAAGACTTGAACAAATTTCAAATTCACTTGTATTGGGAGGGAAATTGTCACACAGATCAAGCCTCCACCAGATAAGGTGCTATCTAGAGAAGGCATATTAGACATTAGAACAAGATAACCAAATACAATGAATATTCTGGAACCTACTCTATGTAGGAAGACGGCTACCCTAACTTTAGTGCTAAATTAAAATAATATATAATAATGTAATAGTAATAATCAAATAATCTAATCTAATAATCTAATAATTTAGTATCAGACTCATGTGGCATGCGTAATTGAAATCTACAGTGGCCGAAAACCCTTTTCTATGTGTCAAGGTTATAGATATAGAGGTTTGTTAATTTAGACCCACTTAAAAACATGTGGGTCTAAATTAGCAATGCGCACCTTTTCACCAAAAAATCCTTGATATTTATTTATTTTATACTATGAAGTTGAGGTTAGTTAGGTAAGTTTTATTAAATAGTGTGCACCTACTTTGCTAATTTACACCCACATAATTATAAATATATGCAACCTAAATAAACAACCTAGGAAATCAAAAAAGACAATAATTGAGAAGAACAAAACTTTGTGCAAATGCAAAGACGATAATTGCAGAAAAATTGTTACTAATGAATTGTTAACTCTTGGATATGATGCTTCAATTTGCAAATCTCGTTGGGAAAAATCCACTTTCTGCAAGATCTCGAGTTTGAACTCAGATGAAGTTCTAATAATATCGGCATTTTTCAATTGTTAGTTGAGCTAGGACTTATGCGCCTCAATATTTTATTATTATAATTTTTTTTTGAAGAAGCTAAATTAGTTCACCCAAATTGTCACAAGAGAGAATAATTTGAGACTTTTTATTATTACAAATTTAATGTATAGTTTTGATATTTTATAATTTATTTTTTGTTTGAATGTTTAGGGGAATATGAATACATTGATGTGATGATGGGAAAAGAGAGGGTGATAATTGACATTGATTTCAGATCAGAATTTGAGGTTGCTCGATCTACAAAGACTTACAAAGTGATTCTCCAAACACTTCCTTATGTATTTGTGTGGAAGAGTGATCGGTTACAGAGATTGTAGCTATAGCTTGTGAATTTGTTAGAGAATTTTAAAACATCTTATGTTTTGTTGTTTCTTCCTTCATTTTAAATTTATTTGTTTCTTCCTTCATTTTAAATTTATTTAAAATAGTGGTAGAAGGGTATTTTTAGTCATAATAAAAAAGGTGCGCATTGCTAATTTAAACCCACGTATTTTTAAGTGGGTATAAATTAGCAAACCCCATATATATATGAAGAGGGATCCGTTGACTCCAAGAGTAAGTCTTCCATTGACTTATTCCGCTTAATAACTCGATATCGGCATGATATTTCTTCAATCCAACCGTTGAATTCAAAGATCTCATTGAGTAGATCAACTCCACAATTTTTTATAAAAATTTAAAAAATGTAGTTATGTATTTTAGACTATTGAAATTCAATAGTTTTTTCTAAAAGTTTTTCGTACGTTCAATTGAAATGTTCATAAAAAGTATCAAATGATTTTGAAGTTTTATAAAAATTTGTGGAGTTGATCTACTCAATAAGATCTTTGAATTCAACCGTTGGATTGAAGAAATATAATGCCGATATCGAGTTATTAAGCGAAGTAAGTCAATGAAGACTCCTGGAGTATACGGATATCCCTCCTATAATAAGAACTCTTAGTCAATAAATTTTATTCTTCGAATGAAAAGCATATAAGACAAATCACAACATAGAGTTATCAAATCAGGAAGTTTGGCCTAAGTCTGTATCAGAAATCCAGAAATCTCTTATGTGATGGTCTTACTAGTAAATTTTAAGTTAATATTGATGAACATTGATTAATTAAGTTGTTGATTATTGCTCATTTCCATTGTTGTTATTGGTTGCTTGGTTTGTTTGCTCCACACATCAAGTTTCGTATTGGTGTGAGTTTTTTGTCGGATTCCCACCAATTGTTATTGCCTTGAAAATGATGCTGTTGCAGGAAGCTGGTGTACCCTGGTGAGGGCTCAGCAAGCAGCAGACATCAGGCATGTCCTCATGGTTCTATGAGTGTCTGCTTTCATCCTCGTGGTTCTATGAGCGCGAGGCCTATATATACCAGACCTCCAGATCTGTTTTTAAGTGAGAAAAAAAGAGAGCAGCCGCCAGGAGAGAGAAAATGTAGGGTTTGAAAGGGGGTTTCACCAACATGGAGGCTAGGATTCAAGGGGGTTTCTCTTGGGTTAATCCTAGGGTTGGGTACTCTTTCTAACACCTTGTAATTGCTATCAATTGAAATCTCTTGGTCACGGGAAGAGATTTGGGAAAATGGTAGAATTTAGGAAAACTCTAAATTCTTGCAACTCTTGTAAATCTCTTTGTAACCAAGTTTGATGAAGCTTTGATAGTGGAAAGGAGAGCTCTCTCCCCCAGATGTAGGTTCATTAACACCGAACTGGGTAAACAATTTTGATTTGTGTTCTTTATTGCTTTCATAGTTTTAGCTTTGTGATTATTACTATTGTTTGGTCCATTGTTGTTGTTGGTTGCTTTAATTGTTTTTGCCCCACACACTAGTTAAAGGATTATTGGTGTGTTTTTGGTTCGAATTCACAACAATTGGCGCCCACCGTGGGGCAAGGTTTAAACGAATTAAGGCATCATGGTGAGACTTTCCGGAAACAATTTTAAATTGTGGAAAGTGAAGATGGAAGCAATTTTAATGTTCGGGATGATGGATAAAATATGGAGTGTGGTTATCCGGTGCCTCGAAGGTAAAAAGCTAAAGGAGATTGCGATGAAGGTCGGCCTGGAGAGGCGGTGGTAATAATACTTGATATCAGCCTGGAGAGGCGGTGGTAACAATACTCAACCTCGGCCTGGAGAGGCGGTGGAATAATACTCGGGTGACTTTTGAAACAACAACTTTGTTATGAGAATGCGGAGAAGCTAGTGGAAGTTGGGAATCGATGGAGCTTTGAGTCATGGACTTTGGGTGCTTCTTTCACATGTGTTTGAAGAAAGAATATTTTTGAAGCCTTAAAGCTAGTTGAAGGTGGAGTTGTTCATGTTGAAGACGGAAAAGCTTGTAAGGTTCAAGGTATCAGTGAGTTTCTTTTACATGATGTGAGGTATGTTCCTAAACTTTGATGCATGGATAATTGGTCTACTATTGGTTATGCATTGGTTACTATTGGTGATTCTCATATGGTGGAGTTGTGAAACTTCAGTTGGTAATTGATAGTGACATATGTTTAGTTGAACTAGTGAAATGAGATTTTACTAGGTGGTAGAACTAAACGGGAAGTGTTGGAGACTAACAATGGCTTGAAGTGTGTTTCGGAGTAGTTGAAAAGTTTTGCGTTACAAGGTGGGAAACATATTGGATATACCGGTTTGAGACTTGGTGGAGGAATCTCGGTTTGAGGTGGAGTTTGTTACTAGTGGGACTGGAGGAAGACAAAGATGTCAACAATAGTTCTTGTCTATCAAATGAGAGATAGGGAGGATAGCGGTATTGTTGCACTAAAGTGGTATAACTATGGAGACCTTGTGGTTTATTATCCGATTGTGTCTGAAGAAGTGCAAAACATGTTAAAGAACTTCATGGAGGCAATTGGAAGCAACAGTGATCAAATTCGGATACTTGATACTTGTAGGACTATTGGAGGTAGTTGGATACAAGGAGAGTTTGAAGTTGCAGCTTGTGGAACTTACCTAAAATTTCAAGGTTAAGTTGAGAGGCAAGCAATCCTTCAGGAGGACGGACATGAACAATCCGGGGGCTAAAAAGGGTAAGGTGGAGCTTGTATGGTTGTCCTGAAATTCCAAGGACAATTGGAGGCAAGCGTTTCTTCGAGAGTACGGAGCGGTTCACTCTGGGGGTCGAAGAGGGAGTGGTGAATCTTGTAGGGCTATGCCAAAATTCCATGGATAGTCGGAGGCAAGAGTTTCCTCCGGGGTCCGAAGAGGATGTGGTGTAGCAGCACGGTGGTTGGTGGGAAGTTGACATCACCATCGTTTTAAAGGCAAGGTAGAGATTGTTGGTTATTGCCTTGAAAATGATGCTGTTGCAGGAAGCTGGTGTACCCTGGTGAGGGCTCAGCAAGCAGCTAACATCAGGCATGTCCTCATGGTTCTATGAGTGTCTGCTTTCATCCTCATGGTTCTATGAGCGCGAGGCCTATATATACCAGACCTCCAGATCTGTTTTTAAGTGAGAAAAAAAGATAGCAGCGAGAGCAGCCGCCAGGAGAGAGAAAATGTAGGGTTTGAAAGGGGGTTTCACCAACATGGAGGTTAGGATTCAAGGGGGTTTCTCTTTGGTTAATCCTAGGGTTGGGTACTCTTTCTAACACCTTGTAATTGCTATCAATTGAAATCTCTTGGTCACGGGAAGAGATTTGGGAAAATGGTAGAATTTAGGAAAACTCTAAATTCTTGCAACTCTTGTAAATCTCTTTGTAACCAAGTTTGATGAAGCTTTGATAGTGGAAAGGAGAGCTCTCTCCCCCAGATGTAGGTTCATTAACACCGAACTGGGTAAACAATTTTGATTTGTGTTCTTTATTGCTTTCATAGTTTTAGCTTTGTGATTATTACTATTGCTTGGTCCATTGTTGTTGTTGGTTGCTTTAATTGTTTTTGCCCCACACACTAGTTAAAGGATTATTGGTGTGTTTTTGGTTCGAATTAATAAAGTTGAGTTAATTAATTAACTGGATGAACGAGACTGATTAAGTTGATTGATCTATGAAAATTGATTTGTTTAGGGCACTATAAATCGATTTATTGAAGTTACTAAATGTCTGATATTTATCTAAATGCTATAAATAAGTATTAACTCACATATAAGTATGGTGAATTTGAGAATCCAGAGTTCAAACAAAAACACTTGGTGTTCGTTGTTGAAGTTTTCTTTCAAAAGTAATGCTCTCAAGTGTCAATTGCAACAATAATCACAATGTATGAATTGCAATTGCAAAATAGAATTCCACAAATTGATAACGATAATACGGAAAACAATAAAGAAAAGTAAAAGAACACAAAAGACATGATTATGGAGTTCCCGGATTTCCTTCGTCCTCGCTTAGTGGTCCGGCCCGTCTCCCTCCCAATTTCCAAACGGGAAATTGAGAAATATATTTCTTTCAAAACGTTTGAATGAATACAAATAAATTTAGAGTTACAATACAAATATCGAAGTCCTAAACTCAAGCGATCTTGTCCTCAAAATCAAGTATTCAACCTTGTTCTTCAATCCCCAACAATCCATGTGTTGTGAGTTCCAATTCTTCACCAAGAATCTATCACACACACCTTTGACCTTGGCAAATTCCGTCGAACCTTGGTCGAATCCCAAAACACTTCAATCACAACTGAAGTTCTGTATCTAGCTCTCTCTTGACGATTTTTCCCAATCCTTAATCAAACTCGAACAATCAAACCCTTTTGATTTCCAAAATTTATCCTCAACTCTCTTAATCAATCACCATTGATGAACGTAGAGGAAGTTGGATGATTCTTGGATTGTTGTTCTCACACAATTGAATCTTCAAAAGAATTCTCTTGGAAGAAATGTACTAGGCTCTCTTGATATTACTCTAAAAAATGCAATTCTGCTATTTATAGGAAAACCTAGAATGAAGTAATACATAGGCAAAACTTGGGAAAAGATGTGCTTGAACCGGTTCACATAAGTTGTGTGCATCTGTGCATGCAATAAAAGACAAAACAAAAAATTCATCTTAACAGACTTGAATCGATTCATTTTAGAAGTTGCACCAGTGCAATTTAAACCCAAAAAACTCATGCACCGGTTCAAACATTGGTTGCACCGGTTCAAGTATTCTAAGAAAAACGCTATGTATCACTTCAACAAGTCATGTAGCGCTACATGAAAGATTCTGCCATTTCAATGAAATTAACAGATTTTCATGCACCGGTTCATTCCCCTGTTTGAATCGGTTCAAAATTTTCAGAATACTTGCATCGATTCAGCATTCATGCTTGCACCGGTTCAAGTAACCAGTTTTTGAAAAAAAAAAGATAGATGGACCTTTTGCAAAAAGAATTTTTACATAAAACATTTTGCCAATTTTTTTGCTTACTTCAATTCATTATTAATTTTCCTAATTTTTTACATCATTCAAAACATAAGGAGAACACATGCATTTACAGAAAGTTTCTAAAATTCCACTTAACCAACCAATGAAGCACAAGACAAAAGAAGCCTACCAATAGGAATATGCAGGAGCCGGAGTTTGAATTTCAAACACTCCATTTATTCACATTTAAAGTGGAATTTCTCACTATAAGTTGACAAACAAAAATGTTTGTTTGTTAGCAAGTGTTGTTTGTTAGGAATCTTATATTGAAAGTAAATAGAAATCATACTAGCAGGTGTTGTTTGTTAGGACTCTTATATTGAAAGTTGCTCTTATACGATGAGAAACAATATTGATAGTTGTTGTTGCTCTATAAATGAGGTCTATGAATTAATTTGTGTGAAGCTAAGGCTCCTATAAATTTTATTTGTCACTTTTACATGCCATATTTATGTTCATTTATGTTTCCTATATGCATCTTTGAACCACCATAATTGTTATTCGCTGATAACAACATTTGTGATTAGACTTGCCTTAATTCATATAACTTGCGATGTCACCTTACTTTCATTCCCACTCTGTTGTGTCCAGAGTTATGTATATTTCCAAAGCATGTTTTATTGTTATTAAGCTGAATGATTTTACCATTTCAGAAGTATCAATATCATATCATATTTAAACTGGTTGTGGTTCTGTGTCTGTCATTGTCTACCGGGATCACAACAAACCAACTTTAATCACTTGTCCAGATTTAGCACTAAATTGTAAATGCATTGCGACTCTATTTGGATAAATAGATTAAAATACTTGGTATGCTTATGTTATTTTGTTTATAGAAAGTTTTTAGCTGGTTTTGCTTGAAGTTTGTAGCTGATTTTTCACAAACTAGTCCGTAAAAAACTCGGTTCCATTTGCAAAAGGCAACAGTGTTGGAAATTGAGGCTTACCTGTTGTTGATGAACTGACATCAAAGATCAGTACTCTAAATTTGGAACGTGTTCGTCGGTTGAAAAGCAGACTTGTTGCTATGACTAGGAGGGTTCAGAAGGTGATGTTTAATTTATAGTTATTCTTTCTCCATGTTTGAAAATGACGATTGATAGGAACCATTTTTGCCGAGCCAATATTGTGGACTTGTATTTAATTATACATTCAGGTTAGAGACGAAATAAAGCAGCTTATGGATGACGACGATGATATGGCTGAAATGTACTTTTAATTAGTGAGTGGTAAATTTGTAACTGGTAAGTTATAGCATATTATATGATAGTTTCAGTTCATGGTTGGTTCTTGTTGAAATTTGAAAGTGGAAGTTGTTAATTGTTAAATATATACTATACTCCCTTTAAAGGGGCCAGCCATGGTTGAAGTTGAACAATGATGATATATACATGTAATCTTATCTGTAGTGAATGTTTCAAGTCAAAGTTTATATAGTCCTAATCTAGTAAATTCATTTCCAATCAAGGTCACTAATTCTATAATCATAATATTGATTTTTTTTTCCCATTAATCAAAAAACATTAGTATTTGTTACCTTGCCTATCGATCTTTTATATGGATGAACCAATTTCTAGGATACTGATCTGTGCTCTTTGTATTTTCTTCTTTCTATTTTATAGGATATATTCCTTGTTGTAATTGTTACATTTTCTTGCATCTTTATTAACTGCTTGTAATAACAACATAAAAGTTTGATGTATGCAGGTCTTTGGAACCAAATGAGGCACCATTGGGTTGGAAATAAAAGGTTCGAGCATCAGACACAAGTTGGAAATAAAAGGTTTTCCGCATGAAGCATCTTGTATCGAATTCTAAATTGAAGCATCAAGTATTGAATTCTATAGTATTGCATATTTTTCCATTTGATCATTTCTCTCTTTGCCCGTAAGTGTACATTTTTTTTTTCTTGCTGCCTGTGTGCTTGATCACTTACATTATTTTCCAAAAATATTTGTATTTGATAAGTCGCTTTACATTATCAAATGAAGCATTCAATGCTATTTTTCTTATTATACCCTTAACTATTTATTTTTCTTTATTATTTCAATTCTTCAATTTATCTTCTTATGTTATTAACGAAGGACAATTTTGTAAATTAACTCATAATTTATCTTTTTCATACAACAATCATTATATTTCTATATTGGTGTAATATGGTCAAAACGACTTATATTGTGGTACGAAGGGAGTAACATTTATTCCATAGTAATACATACTATTAACTTATTACAATTTGATTTGGATCAGAAGAGATTCCAATTCCAACAATTTATTCTCCCTCACAACGACCACACTCACTACTAGAAAACATGCGTTTAGCCATCGATTTAGCAACCGATTTTCATCAAAATCGGTTGCTAATTCAATTAGCGACCAATTTAGCAACCAATTAAAATTAGTAGCAAAAACCTTGGTCGCTGATTTGTAGTGACCTAACTAGCAACAGATTTTGTAGCAACCGATTAGCAACTGAATTTTGAGACCGAATTAACGACCAATATCAGCAACCAATTAAGAGACTGAATTGAAAGAACAATTTAGAGACAAATTGCTTGACGCATTGTCGACGCTATTAGCAACTGATTTAGTGACCACTTTATTTAATTTTAAAACAAATCAGTCGCTAATTCAGTTGCTAATTTTGATATTTAAAAAAAAAAATTGTAGCCCATGTAATATATATATATATATATAGACACACACGCACAAACAAACATAAATATAACAAAATACATTACTAAATTATATTCTTATAAAGATATGCTTAATCAACGATTATATGGAAAATAAATTAAAGCTTTAAGTATCGGTTATTACATTAAATCTATACCTAGACTAACTTAGCATAGTATTAAACAAGACTTTAACTAATGTTTTTTTCTTCAAAGTCAATATTACAAAATAAATCTCCTATAGAAAATAAATTAAGGCTTCGGTTCATCAAGGCATCATGTATCATACTAGAAGCCTCTAATCTACATGCTCCATGATATTCATTCCTGGTACTATGACTACACTTACCTGCACAAAAGTTGAGGCATTCAATAGTTAATTTTTAATTAATAGTCTATAAAAAAAGAGCCCCAAAATACACTAGAAGAAAAGGCCCCACAACAAGACTTCTGGACAATTGATGTATACAAATTCTCTTTCACCATAATCATAACCCTCACATGGAACTAACAGTGGAGAACAATGGTGATCATTATATAGAGGTGTAGAACAGAGTTAAAAGACTTACTTCATTTGACAATTTGTTCCCGCCAATAAATTTTTTTGTAGTGTCTAAAGAACACATAAGATTATGCTTCAAACTTCCAAGCTGCACTCTGTCATAGTCACTATGCCCTTGGTTCTGCATCTATCCATTCTCTCCAGAAACCTCTAAAATATCTGATAATAAGGTAATACTGAATATAAGAACATACTTAAAGTGGAAGAATTTTCAAAAAAATCAGTTATTACATATGATTTAAAGGGTGTTGGCAAGCACACATGAATTTAAGTATGTTAGTACAACAATTCGTGGTGGTTAGTGCAACAATACGTGGCTTTGAAATCCTACCATATGGAAGAACAATTCTTCAACTAAAATAATATCTCAACAGTCAACTGAATACACAAAAAAAAAAATCACTTACTTTATGGTGAGGGAAGGCTTTAGACAGAACTCGGATAGCTTCATCATCCCACTTTTTATCTCCAAATTGTGGAGCAATTAATGATACCAGTGTTTGCAATGTAAAAGTTTACATATGAAGCAGCAAGTCTTGTTCCAGGAAGTCTTGGTTTGGCCTCATCATCCTGACAAACATAGAATTTGTGTAGTTGCATTAATAATTTATCACTCAGAAGTGTAATAAACAAATATTCATTCTTAACCATGCAAGGTATCAATCTTGCTCCAAGTTCAATATATCATTTTTATATAATGAGTTGTAGGATAGTCATTATTAGAATATCCTAATTTATATTCTACTTGATTACAATTTACAACTACTGAAGTGTTGGCAATATTGGACTTGTTCTTATTTTGCCATTTGAAAGCAGAAATTGAAGCTTGAAATTGTCATCCAAAACAATTAGCTAACTGTTTACTAACTGCATTCCGAAGATTGCAGTGCCCAGAATAAATTACCCAAAGTACTTAAACTCAAGATATAAATATAACCAAAATACAATTTCTGATTCCCTACAGTGTTAACATTTAGATTAGTTGAGAATAAAACGGCGAGAGGATGCAATGAATCTGAGAACAAAACAGCGAGATGACACAATGAATCTGAGTAGTACATGAAATATATTACTTTCTCTTAATTAGCTCTTCTTGACACAAAACTATAAATAGCTCTTTAATCTATCGCATGTAGTTGTAATATTCATAGAAAATTCTCCCTATTTGTGTTTTTAATCTTTTCAATGTTAATCATGTCCAAAGTCCAAACTATTAAATACAGTACAAAGAAATAAGCACAATGGCAACATACTTAACAATAGCTAATAACTATCCTCAATGAAAATGACACATTCTTCATCGAGACACTATACTAAATGAAATTAAATTCAATGGAAGAACAATAGAACATAAACAACAAAAGATTATATGATAGAACTGAGTGAAAAATATACAATATCACAAGCTAAAAGGTTAACATACCAAGTCAAGTTCAGCATCTTCAGCCTTTGGAATTGCTCGATCAAGAGATACAATTCCAACCTATTTAAATCGAAGAGAAAATGAAAGGAAAACAAACCATATTCTGATTTTGATCAATAAGTCTAACGGAATTCGACCTATTTAAAAAATTCAAACTATCATTATTAAGCAAAAAAATATCCAAAATAGAAATCGAAGGGAATTGAAATTGAATGAATACCTAAGTTATATTGTCGGGAGGTCTCATGAAGTTACCACAATATATCTTCTAGCTAGTTTGTCAAAGGACTGACCAAAGCACTATGATATTTATAAAGAAGATTAAGTTATAAAAAGTAACATTAAATTTCATAAACAAATGATGAACACAATTGGAAACAACAAGAGAACAAATTCAGCAAAGAAAGTAACCTAAAAAATTAAAAATCTTACCTCAGACTAGTAGTGTAACAACCCGTTTTTCAAAGGCCAGAAAAGGCACTATATATTTTTTTTTTTTTACACATCAGAGTTACGCATAAAAGATTTTAAATGAGCCGGCATTCAAATATACAAAAGAACTCATTACCATAAGGTGCTTCGACAAGCAAAGTGTATTCCTGAATAATTACAATCCAAGTCTAAGTATTCGAATACTTACAACAAAACAAGTTAGAATCCTATGCCTAAACCCAAAAAGCACGGTGTACAACCCACACCGGCGCATAGTCTAACTAAGCCAAAGCTCCAACCACTCACTGGGGCCTGGAACAGCCACCGTCGTCACCACGACCTAACCCATCATCTGGGTGGGATGAGCCCGCAAATGAAAGAAAGGGTCACCACAAAATAAAAGTATGTATATATATAACCGGTGCGAAAGATGTACACATAACAAATTTCCACATACACAAGAGAAAGCTCTTAATCTCAAAAGTAATTCCCACCAACGGGTTTATGTAAATAAATCACCAAGCCTAATGCAGACTTCTACAATGGGTGTGACAACCGATCTCTGGTTCGCCACATGCATGATTTAATTCCGGAATTCAACCTCTCTATAGAAGGCGTAGGTCTCTGGTGGGATAACACCTCCTACTATTGGTGGGATAACACCAGGTAGAGTCACACAAGACAATACCAAAACAATCACGGTGGGATAACACCGGGTGAGTCACACAAGACAACCACCAACTCAATAAAATCCAGTAGGATTTGGCGAAGTCGCACAGACAAACGCCCGGTACGTAGGCAAAGTCACACAGACATACACCTAGGCACGCAACTATGAAATGCATGGCATATATTCTTTTGGCATATACCGGATAGTCACACAGACAAAATCCCCGCGTAGTCTCCATCTGACGTACGCAATCATATATGCTCATGCAAACATTCACATAACCTAATAGCGTAGGTAACAAAACATATGTGAATATAAACACCTTCTCATCCACGAGAATACACAATTCAGACATGCAAAACACACAGCAAATCCAATCATGTCGTAACCATTTAAAGACAGAAATAAAGTGGAGCCCTTACCTCGGCAAGTTTCCGTTTACTAAAACTCGTCCAAACAACACAACGCGCTTCCTAAAACAAGCAGCGTAATATCAATACATTGTTTTCCAACCAATCGTATTGAAACTAGACCAAAAACCCCCAAAAACCTAAAGGTTCCTAAGGAAAAACCGCTCTTTCGGATACCATACCAAAAACTACCGTATTGATCAACCCCCATGACTTATATGCACTATTTTTAGGACTCAAAACAATAGGCCAAAGTCTTAAATAATTTGAAATGCAAAATGGCCGTTTTCTTGCGTTACAAGTTACGTACTTTCCGAGTACCCGAAAAACTCGTTTCCAATCCCCGCCACTTCCATAAATTAATAAAAAGGGATTAGAAAGTTAAAAACCAAGTTTAGAAATCAGAATCCAAAATTTCAACTCTCAGGGCTCGCCCTGGCGAGTTGGTGGCGAGTGAAGGCAGAGACAACATGTCTTGCTCGCTGTGGAGCTCGCCCTGGCGTGTTCATGGCCTGTGAGACTCGCCCTGGCGAGTAAACGCTCGCCCAGCGAGTTGCACCTGTCATGACAGCCAAAAACAGCAACTCACACCACCTTTTTCCAACCAAGCCTAGTTTGATTCTATTTGTTCCCAACATCTTTTCAAGGCACAAAAGCAAACCATTTTCATAAGCAAGCAATACATCTCCGAAAGTATGTTGGTTGCTTCGAGTGCAAGTTATTTGATTTTTATTTCCAAAATCAAAACCAAATCCAAGCACAAGTTTTATTACGGGCCTCAACCGACCGGTAATCATTTTCAAACATGTTTTCAAAGTAAAAAGCAACACCACATGTCACAAGAGTTTTAACCCACTTGGACCCCAAAAACACTACACAAAACACTTAGGAAATATTTTCATAAGCCCCAAAATATTTTTCATCGGATTTTCTAAAACAAAACCATACAACACATTTCCCTTTTGCCCAAAGGTTCAAAGACAACGTTTCTTTTCAAAACCTTACAACTTAATCACATGTTATTGATCAATACATAACCAACCCAAAACCCTAACTTTTCTCATGAGATTTTTCACCAACTCATGGAAAACAAAAATAACAAAGCCTACACATGCTTCTCTAAAGCTCATGAACAACATTCATGAAACAAAAACCATGTAAAGTAACATTTCCTAACAACCCTCATGAGAACATAAACCCAAAAACTCCTAAACTCTATAAGTCTACCAACCTAAGAGATGAGAAGAGAGGGTTACCTTTAGAAAGTGATTCTCTACAACTTTCCTCTAAGCTCCAAAGCTTGAAATGGAGTGAAATGGTGAAGAATGGAAAATTTGTGAAGGTTGGAAAGAAAGAATGGAGTTTCACGTGAAAGAGAGAAAGAATGGAGTTTCACGTGAAAGAGAGAAAGAATGGAGTGAATATGTGATGTTTTTCTAAGTCCACAATGTCATGAACCTCCTTACTATTACAAAACTCTTGATCACCTATCCACCCTTGGATCAAAGTCAAAAGTCCAAGCTTAAACCCTAGCCATTGGATCAATTTGCTTTATGATTAAGTCACAAGATAACATCAACTCATCCATAACAAGTCTCGTATTCAGCTCTCGCGCGACGCGACGAACGTAAATCACAAAAACATAAAACCTACGGAAAGAACGTCTAACGTTAAACATTTCCAAAACTTATCGCCGAATCTTTTTCCGCGACTGTAATTTTCTTCCATACCTTAGAAAATTATTCTCAGAACATAACCTCACTCACGCAGATATATAAAACTCCCATCCGAAACCTCACTTAAAACAGACGCAGTAAGATTTTCCATCCGCGGGTAAAATCCTACTCGTTTTTCCAAAAACAAGAATAATCCAAAACTCGTTATTCTGAATACACATATAACTTCTTATTCAAGCAACAGGATCACAAGCCAAAAGTCTGTACAATTACAGTGCACGAGCACAAAACAGACTCGATTACAACAAAACCTAATAATTACACGATGTTTCATCACACGAACACATCGAAACCCTACTGATCCTTAAACCAACTATACAATGAAATCTTGGGTCTTACAAGTAGGAGAACGAATTCAGCAATAGAACGAAGGTAACTTAAAAAATTGAGTTCAATAACCTAAAAAATTGAACGCCGTTAACTGAACGGAAGAGGTGAGATTGTGAATTGAAGAGTTGCGATGTTGAATGGAGGAGAAGCGATTGCGATTATGAAAGCCATTGTAACTCGATGAGTTTGATGGTGAATGCGGTTGAGAACAACGGTGAGAACCCCAAGAGGAATCGATTCTGTGAGAAAGTGTAAAAAGGAATTCAATATGAAGAAGGATGCGATTCACGATTGTGAAGAAATATGGTGAAGAGTGAATCTGGGAGGATTAGAAAGTGAGAACGATTTTTTAATTTTAATACTAATGATGATGATGATGATGATGATATATATGAAACTCAAAGCTTGAAATTTAAAAGATAACTACAAGTGAACAGCCCAATCACAAAATATGCAGCGAATGGGAAAAAAATAGAGGTAAATCTTTGATTTTTTTTTTAATATTTGATTTTTTTTTTAATAATTTGTAAAAAGAAAAAAATGTTTGCGTCGGATCTTCTATCGCTATTTATTGGTCTCCAATTCGGTCACTATAGCAACCGATTTAGCAACCGAAATGTTTCTGGATTTTAAGCTCGAAATAACAGTCTCTAAATCGGTTTCTAAAGCAACCGAAATATTGGTTGCTAATTATCGGTCTCCATAATTACGTAGCAACCGATTTAACGACCGAATATTTTTTGACTTTGGCGCTCAAAATATCGGTCTCTAAATCGGTTGCTAAAGCAACCGAAATATTTCGGTCACTAAATCGGTTGCTAAAAGCGAATTTTCTAGTAGTGACTGCTCCTCTCTATCCGAATAGACACTACATAGTACAAGTGCATAATCTTACAAATAAAGCGGGTATAATAGAGACTGCATAATAATAATAGCTTAATTACATGGGGCAGGATCCGAAATCGTATTAATATGGAACTAGATGCAAGATTAATTGAAGGGTGGGAATGCAGCAGCAGAAACCGCAGAGGGTGCCGCTAGTGGGGATTCAGATCGTGAAGCGATGAAATTATATGTAAATAAATCGAGCCGTCTTGTAACATTGGTAAAATTGTAATGTTTCTGAAATTCTCCTATTGAAGATCGTAGACAATTTCCCAAATAATCTGTAGTTGTAGTTGGTTGCAAACAGGAATAGTTGAAGAAGCCTTTGTCGTGTAATTCTTGTATCACATTGAGGAGGTCTTGGCCATTGTCTGCAAAATTCAGAGTTTTATCGACAATTTTATAGACCAGCTTAGGCCAATCAATTTTGGGATAATCCTTCGGATGAAGTGTCTTTGGGCGGGATTGGCGGTGCGAGAAACCAGAGGGGTGTGTGTATTGGGCGGCGGCAGCGGCGAAGCTAGCCGAAATTTTATGAGGGGACCAAATATAAGGAAAAATGTAAAATATCATTTTATTAACCTTGTTTTAACAACTTTTTTATTATTGACAAAGTTTATTGTCTAGTTATCGTAAAAAATGATAGTGTTAAAATGAGAAGAATAAATTTATCTATCAAATAATAAATTTTTCTTTTATATTTCTACACATTTTTCACAAATAAATTTATTTGGGGTTACTAAATCTATATTATTAGAGTAATTAAATGTAGAAATGCACTAACCTAATAAAAACATTAACTAAATTATAAAAAAAGGGGTAGCCAAGGCTACCCCATCAATGCACTAGGCTGCGCCCCTGGGCGGCGGGGCGAGAAACCAGAGGGGTGTATGGGGGGTGGCGGGGGCGAGAAACCAGAGGGGTGTGTGGGGGGTGGCGGGGCAAGAACGGAGAAAGCACCTTTCCTACGAAACCCGGAAGAGAGGCGGATACAGAGACATGATCTGCAAATAGAAAAGATAGTAACAAGAGGACCGTAATGGTTTTTTGGGTTCTCATTTTCATTGTTTAGTTTAGTAATGGTGATGTTGTATTGTATTGATTGGTAACAAGAGGACCTTTCCTACGAAACACGTTGTTGATTTTTATTATTTTTTTTTATAAAAAAACAATATTCATTTATTCATATTCACATAGAGTAATGTCACAACATAAAACGATGAATCTGCGAACAAACTCACAACATCCGAGTTAATAACATAAAACGGCTTAATGTCAATGACAAAAACTACAATTGATATGACAAAATTTAAATGTTCAAAATAGTCGTGCATCTGGATTTGCAATGTTGACGTTGCTAAAATCATTGAATCTACACTGAAATTGGATTGAAACAACTCTGCAAATCTGAATAAACAAATACCATAGTAAGACGAAAAATCAAAATAAAAACATCACACCAAGATATGAATAAAACAACACGAGATGACAACAAAAGAAAAGCAGAATGAAATCTAAAAATATGTGATACCACTTATTTAAATAAAAAAATAAAAAAATAAAGAGGGGCCTAAATTACCCTCTCTAATTAAATAAAACAAGAAGTTATGTTGCGTTGGCACACTACAAGAAAATACAGTATTTGCTACCAAAATTTTGCTACAAACAGAGTTCCTAGTTAATCTCAATTAAAAATCCCTCCATTTTACTAACCAAATCATTTTTTAATTAATATTTATTTTTTTCTCTTCCGTTAGTTATTATTTTCTTTTTCAATTATTTTTAGAGGATTAGTATTTTCATTTCATTTTCAATTACTTTTTTTTTTCTGTTTCAATTCAATACACTTCCTCACAAAAATCAATTCCACACAAATCGCTTAATCTCATAATCACTTCTACACAAATCGCATCTCAAAATCACTTCCACACAAATCGCTTAATCTCATAATCACTTCTTCCTCACAAATGGCTTGAATCGTGACGCTTTTTCCTCACAAATTGATCTCAGAATCGCTTCCTCACAAATCGCTTCATCACAGAATCGCGACGCCGTTTCCTCACAAATCAATCTCGAATCGCAACTTGCTTCATCTCAGAATCGTGATATCGATCTCAGAATTGTAATTCGATCTCAATCACTACTTCGCGCTTTCGCTCTTTCGCGCTTTCGTTCTCGTTGAAGATCTATAGGTACTGCTGCTACTTCCGAGTTTCAAAACCTTCTAGGATTCTTCATGTATTTGATTTGATATGATAATATTGTAATGATTCAATTTTCTGAAACACCAAACTTCTGGTTTCTTAAATCTAAACATGTGATGTGTGAATTAATTTTATTGCATAATTGCATCATGAGTTGTGGAACATATTGAGTATGATTTTGTTTCGATTACTCTGATTTGTTATGGTAATTGATTCCGATTTGTCATCGATTCTGTTTTCAATTGAATTGTATTGAATTTTGGATGGATTTGGTGTTAGTTAGGGTTTGAATATTTGATTATATGTGCTTATTACATTTCAACACTTGTTAGGTTCTTTACGAGATTTTTCAAGGTTGAAAATCTAGGAAGTGTAGTCGATTGATTGATTAATTGATTGATGCTACAACGAATTGGGTGAATTTTTCTATTGATATTATATGTTTATGCTTTTGTTAATTGTTGATATTGGTTTTATGATGCATTTTAAGAGTTTGTTGTTTGTGCTTTGTTGTTAGATTTAGAGTGAATTGGCATATGGTACTGTGATAGTTTCTTTTTGGAATTAGAGGAATGTTTGAGATTTTGAACATGAGCTGTTTTTACTATTTAGAGTGAACATGAGCTGTTTGAGATTATACACTTTTTTGGAATTAGAGGTCTGCAACTAGTTCTTATAACACAACATGCTACTTTATTCTATTGCAATTATAAGTGTGTTGTGTTAAGTAGAAAGCAAAAATACTTGTAGCAATCCACTAAGGATTTTTGTGATTCAAATGAGAAAGATATACTAGTTCTGTTAGCTGCAAAAATTGTTGTACTGCTATTAAACTAGTGAACAAGAAAATTATGTAAATGTCTTGAATACTTATGGAGAATGCAGTACTTTCTGCACTTATAAAAGCTACCTGGATTTGCCCTACAGCTTTGTTTTGTTTTTGGTAGTAAATGATGTAGATTGTGTTATTTTATTATGTATTTTGGGTTTTGATTTGAAATTGTTTATTGTTTTAATTGGTTTTGATTTATTATGAACCATTTTCTTGTAGTTTGGAATAGAAATAACCGTTAATATTTGTTTAGCTTTATTGAGTAATTAATGCTATATAACCATAGATTGATTTGAAATTATAGGGTTGTATAAACTAGTGACAAAAAACTAACAAGTGGTAACACTTCCCTCCCTCAAACTATAATCATGAGACCTGACCGAAGTTGGATGATGCGAAGAAAGGATTATAATGGTCAAGTAACTGAAGAATTTAAGAAGAGTTACGAAATGCTGCAAATGACTTTGATATTGACAATAATCATATAGGTTAGACTTGTTATAAGGTGAATATTCTGTCTCTATGTTAGAAATAATTGGCTATGCAAAATTTATGCAAGGTTATATAATTAAATATACATATTCATGTAATACTCTTGCAAATGTTATTGATAAATATAATTATATCTCATTGCATCGTCCCTGAGATATATGTCATCTATGAGATCCTTGACAATCTGCAATGTCTCCGATCTTAGCCACCTCTGAGATCTTAGTCGAATTGTGTATATGTGGAGCACTATTCACTTTGAATTGGTTTTTTGCTAATTGTGATTTTGAATTGCTATGGTTTAGATTGAATCAATTGGTTGCCTGTGATTTTTTCTTTTTGTACTAGCAGGTTGGATAATTTGAGTCGGTGCTTAAGGTGTCCAACTGTCTCCGATTTAGGCTGTATATGCTGAATGTGGATGGTCTCCTTACTGGAATTAATTATATATTTGTTATGCCATGGAAGAAGATGATAAGAGCAAGGAAACAGAAAAGGAAAAACAACTTCGATGAGGATGGGAATATTTCTCACTGAGTCAACCACCAACAGGAACATGGTAAAGCTTTGTTGATCCAATCTAAGCTCTTTCTTAGATTGTAGTCTTTTATCTTGATTGCATCTCATGTAGCAGTTTGAAGGGAACACTCTACTTTATATTTATTTATCTGTACATACATGTCTACGTTTCATGATCTTTGCTTGGTCAATTTTCATGACTAATTTGCAGGTTATATCTCATGTCAAAATTTCATTTGAAATGTGAGTGTTCCAATGATAGTAGTGTTGTGGACTGCGATGTCATGTAGCGATTTTTTTTTTCTTGATTTATCATTCTTCATTGCTCGAATGTTACTTACTGCTCTATAGTTTGTTGGTATTAGAATTTATGGGAGATCCCATCTTTAATTCTTTACATGTGTGTGCGAAATGTCATATAATGTGAAGTAATACACTTCTTTGGTTGGCTATTATTGACATGTATCATTGCTCCTGAGTGGAATCTGGCCTCTCCTGGCAGTAATCTTTCTGTCGTGGTCCACTCCATTGTCATGGTGAATTAATTTTGACTGTGACACTCCATTGTCATGAACATGACTCTTTTGCCATATCCAACACTTCAATGCTATTTCCCTTTGTTTAAGCATCAGAGAATGTGAATTTGAAAGACTTGTTACTCATTGGTTTCAGGTTTTGCGGCCTGTATAGACGATTTTTGAAGACTTGTCGACAGAACACAATCTGAAGTAAATATGATTATAGTTGTTTTCTCTAAATCACATCCAATAAAAGGTGATGTGACTATTGATCTGAAACTCTCATTTGATGACAGACATACGCTATGACAGTGGTTGGATCAAGTCCATCAGAAGTTAACCGAAGAGATATATGAATTTATAGGTTCCTGAATTTATTGGTTCCATATTATCCTTATTGGTTCCATAATTGATTTCTAGTCGAACTAGTATGATGTATGAATTTATTGGTTCATGTATTCTAACCATACTGCGTTATGAACTTTATTTATAGGGACATGCTTGGATTAGTAGAGCATCAAGATGGTGAAATTCAGTTGGGAAAGTAAGCGAAAACCATCCAGGTAAAGCTTCTCCATCTTATGTTCAGTTACTGAAATGTGTTTTAAATGTCCTCATTTTTATTATTTTGTTTATACATATAGGTTACAGAGGAAGTGATTCAAATTGATGTGAACTAGAGAACAAATCTACTCCTTAGTCTGCAAGTATGAAGGTAATGGATAGACTTAATCTGCAGGTTATATGACTATGATATGAATATTATACCTTATACTTGTTTCGTAGTTATCAGTGCTAAATTGCAAGTTACATTTATTTGAGTAGTTACACTTCCATGATATGTAAAGACTGCTTTTGTAGTTGCCATTTTGATGCAATTTAGACTAGCTTGTTCCTATGATCAAATACACGACATTATTTTAGTTCATTTTTTACTAGCTTGTTATTTTGGTTTGACACAACCTTGATTTACATAATTTTGTTGAATAAATATGATTTCCCAGCTCTGTGGTTTTGTGGGGAATTATTAAATAGGTGAAGTAATTAGTTCATTGAAGTGTGCAGCAGAAATCAAAACTTTTTACAGGTAGTATTTAAATATGATTTATATAGCTTGTTATTTTTTACTGGCAGTATTTAGAAAAAGTTTGATCATATCCCTTATATTAGTATATTAATTAGCTCAAGTAAATGGTGTGGTGAGGAAAACAAGTGCAGGCTTGCTGAAGTTAATGGAACTTTGATATTTTAATAACTGGTTGCAATTCATAGAGTGATAATCATTTGAGTTAGAAAACCAACATATTTGAGTCTATTTGCATTATGATTTTGCAGTATTAGCATTTATATAGGAATGATGATGAATGATTCAAGCTTTACAATCTAGCCTTGTCTGTTTCGAATAGAAAGGCATTTTATAATTATAAAAATAATCTTAAAAGCTTGGATTTTGCTGCGAAATAACTAGGAATATGTAGCTAGAGATTAATTGCAAAATAGTTGGAACAATATCCTAGCGATTTAGTTAGGAAACATAAATTTTGAACAATATTTAACTAGGTATTAATTGGGAACTAGCTAGGATTTTCATTATATTAGTTGCAAATTAGCTAGGAAATTTTTTTGTGGATAATTTGCCGCCCAATCCATGCTACGGCCCATACGACAGCTAATTCACAACAAATTCGTAGCTAATGCTGTTTTACTAGCGATTTGCTACGAATTAGCTACAACTGGTGTCGTAGCAAATCCCTGATTTTCTTGTAGTGGCAGGAGAAGAAAGAAATTGGCCCAACCATGACAAAATTACTAATAGTTGTTATTTTACGTCTTTTGATTTAATGGTCAACCGTGACAAAATTAAGAGTTGTTGTTTTACGTTGTTGACTCGGTAGCATTTAGTATGGTCAAGGCTTAGATACTCCCTCCATTCCTTTTTACTAGCGTGTGAATCCGTGCCAAGTGCGGGTTAATATTTACCGTTATATATAATTTTTTTTATATATACTAGCCGCTTTCCGTGCCTGTTTGAGTGATCGATATTCTCTTTTTGTTTGTTTGTTGTGATCGAAATTCTATATTGTGCAAATATAAATAACTACTTATTGGACCTAGTTAATTGATAACTACTTAACCTCCTTTTTGCTGTGGCTAGTTATTAAGAAGAAAAAAAAAATAAAATTATTTTACTATTAAAAAACTGAAAATCTACTTTTATGTAGAAGTTGTGCTTAGTTATTAAGAAAAAAAAAATTATTTACTAAAAACAACTGAAAATCTATTTTTATGTGGAAGTTATTTTTCAACATATACAAATATTTAGTTTTTTTTGTAGTTTTTTTTAAGGGTAAAATAGAAACAATGAAAAAGTCATCCCAAAAATTTGTATCCTTTTTATATATAGTAATATATATCACTACTAAAAAACTCACGTTTAGCAACCAATTTGGCGACCGATTTTTAATGAAAATCGGTCGCTAATCGTATTAGCGACCGATATAGCGACCAATTAAAAAAAGTAGCTAAAGTCTTGGTCGCTGATCTGTAGCAACCCAATTAGCAACCGATTTCATAGCGACTGAATTAGCGACTGAATTAGCGACTGAATTCAGCAACCGAAATAGCAACCGAATTTAGCAACCGGTTTAGAGACTGAGTTTGCGACGAGTTTTGCGATGCTTTGACTGACGCTATAGCGACCAAATTTGTGACTCCCTGTAGCAACCGATTTTGTGACCAATTTGAAATTAATTTCTTTATCCATTGCGACCAATTTTGCAACCGATTTGAAAAGCTGTGGTAAATTCAGTCTCTATTTCGGTCTCTAATTAAATTTATTATTATTATTATTATTATTAGTAATTGTTTCCTTTTTTTATTCCCAATTTCTAAAATAAGATTAATCAATATATAAATAAATAAGAAGTGTTTCTAACAAAAAAAATAACAAGCATTTATTTAAAAATAAAAATTACATCACTTTAAAATCAAAATAATCACCAGAAGCTCAACATGATCAAAATAATCACATAAAGCAAAACATGACAACACAAGTTGTGGAATCCTAATTGTGCATGTGACTTGCTATATAAAAACGGAATCTTAACTCAAGTCATCAAAATTAGATATCTAAGTATACATTCTTAATTCATTGATAAACACTAAAATTAAAACTATGCATCTCCATGATAAGTTCCATGCCCATGACCAGCTCCAGTGTACATAGCCAAAGGATGATTTTTCTTTCAACATCTGTCCTTCATTTGTGGTTAAAGTTGTTTCCTTTCCTTCATTCGATGGGCTGGGAGTTTGTTCCTACAAATATGCAGTGACAATAAGATGTTACACATAAGTTTAATTAGCTATATAGATTCTTTTTATATAGTAATGACAAGTAGTTAACTCAAACCAAAAGTGAGATTTAATTATAAACAAAAAGAGTAGTCAGTTATACAACAAAGTATAATAACACAAGAGTAGCATGAATTGCACACAAGTCTGAAAAGATTGACAAATAAAAGTGTCAACCAGTGACCCTTTTTCATTTTGCGGTGGTAGCTACCAAATCAAGACATACCAAATCATGTTATTAATATGAAATGGCTAACTACTGCTGCCAAAGTATATTTTTACCTCCTTTATTATTGTTTCACTATTGTAATTTGGATTATTAATGCAAAATTTGGTGACAAGTCAAAAATACTTTATAAAACATGCACACAATTTTTCAGACATGTCCATATTAGGGAACAGTAGGATTGAGCAACCTCACCTCACAAATTTATGTCATTTTCCATTCATGATTCATCTAGTGAGAACAAGTAATTAAGCTTTTTGCAGCAAACACTATAAAACTCAACACAACACAAGATTCAGGCCTGCAAAAGAAAAATCCAACATCAAATTAGAAACTCATTTTCGTCCAATAGTTAAAATAGCATAAAGTCTTGTTTACATACCAATCATGTCATTTTGATTTAAACCTTTTCTTAAGCTTCAAATTTACTCTAAAATGGCATCAGAAATCTGATATTCGTGTAGGTAGAATAGACCCAAACAGAATGCACAAGTTAATATCCATAAACCAATTCCCTTATTGATTAACAAAAGGACTAATCCTAAATCAAATATATGTCCATAATTCCCTTATTGATTAACAAAAGGACTAATCCTAAATCAAATATATGTCCATAAATCAAATATCCATAAACTTTAGAAGAGAGTTTTATAACCCTAGAATCTAATATCCATAAATCAAAAGAAGAAAAAAAATGGGAATTGAAAACTTACAGATTTCGCAAAAATGCGATTGAAGGCTTCAATGAGTGAAACGGAACTGAACTGAGAATCAGAGCTTCACTTGCAACTTAGAATAATTCTGAGTGAGAGCTTAACTCATTGATGCGGACTGAAACGACGAGCAAAACGATAACCGTGACGTGACTGCTTCAAACAGCGACTGAAACGGCAAGTGAAAATGATGGAAAAACTTCAAGTTGATTATTTAAAATACATTTTAGAACATTAATCATAACCTAAAAATTTCGAATCTGAGCTTCATTGATTTTATACAACAAACTGAAACTACTGAAAGCTAAGAGACATGCATTAACATAACTATAAGTAAATAATAATCACTTGTGAAATATGTTCTGCAGCTGCAACCCTAGCACAGAGAGAAACTAAAATTAGCGATGAAATCAAAATGAAATCCCTAATACTTGAAGGTGAATAAGTTACCTGAAGTACCTGAAAACAAGAAGGTTGTGTAATCTAACCTTGTTGTCGAGTGACGGAGCGAGTCGAGAGTGACTGATAGAGTCACGAGAGCGTTTAGAGGACATAAATAAAGCGAGTAGCAGCAAGCTCAGGTTAGTCACCAATAAATAACAAGTAATAATCGAAATCGAAAGCAGAGAGAAGTTAAGCATACCGTGAGATAGGGAAATCGAAATATATTATGGATTCAAGTGTGTGAAAAGTAGCGATTGGGTATTTGAGGTGTGAAGAGAGAAATCGAAGATCTGAGGCGTGAAGCGATTTTAAGGTATGAAGAAGTTGAATCCAGGTCGGTTTGAGAGGATGAAGGAATTGAATCTTTGTTTTTGAATGCGTGTGGAGATTGCAACAAGAGTTTCAAATTTGTATGTTAATTTGAGATTTTTTCTCAATTAGTTAAATAAGTTAAATTATCTTTTGTTTGTTAATATATCACACCTTTTTTTAGTGATTTGGTAAAAAAAAAACATTTGCGTCCGATTTTCTGGTCGCTAGTAATCGGTCTCCAATTCGGTCTCTATAATTACGTAGCGACCAATTTAGCAACTAAATATTTTTTTGACTTTGACGCTTGAAATATTGGTCTCTAAATCGGTCTCTAAAGCGACCGAAATATCGGTTGCTAATTATCGGTCTCCAATTCGGTCGCTATAATAAAGTAGCGACCGATTTAGCGACCGAATATATTTTGACTTTGACACTCAAAATATCGGTCTCTAAATCGGTTGCTAAAGCGACTGAAATATTTCGGTCGCTAAATCGGTTGCTAAAAGCGATTTTTCTAGTAGTGTATATATATATTGAATTAATTTTGATGTGAATTTATTTATTTTATACGTTTTTAGTTAGTATAGGTTTATTCTTGTATCTAATATTTTTTAAAATAAGTTAAAATTATGTTACTGCATCAACTATATTAAACACTCATTATTCATTTACTTGTCAAATTTTCATCTCCGTGATCTCATGAATATAATTCAATTTTGATAGAAGGACATTATAAATTAGAGGGACCATACTTCGAATATGTTTATGAAATTCTCTTAAAAAAGAGTTTATATGAGATTCTATTTTATTTATTTGCAATTAAATATTATCATAAAATCATTTATAATTTTGCACTTATAAGTATGGTGTATATATTCTTTTCAAAAATAATATATTACTTGTCATTTGGTATATCTTTAAATTCTTAATTAAAGATATATGATTCATTATTACTGTTATTTAGCTTTTATATCAATCATAAAATTAGGAATCACTACTGTCAATCACCAATGTGCCAACTAACGATTGGTTTATTGTGAATATTTAATTAATTTAATTAATAGAATTATTAGAACTTTTCTCAATAGCTATAAAAGTTAACCTATGTATAGATCGTTGGTTTAGGATAATTGTTATCAAATATGTTATATAATAAAGTTTCTATTCAATGTTCAATTGTATTTGGGGTGCAAGTGGCATAATCATTGAATAACATTCGAGTTATCGAGTATATCATGATTTTATGTGTTAAGCTGCTTGTGATATTCAAGTGGCCAATATGATGAACATGTAACAATTTCAAATTAAAATGAAGAATTATTTTTTTGAAAAAGGTAAAAATGAAGGTTTTAATTTTATTTTTGCAATTCATTATATGTATATCACACATGCATGCCAATTTTAATTATGAAAAAAAAACTAAAAAAATATCATGTATTGATTTGCTTGTATGGTTAAGAAATGACAAACAATACTTATAAGGTTATAAAGACCAACCGGAAAAAAAATAGTGAGATTAGAAATAATAAATATGTGAATAAGGTTGTTGCCATCCTACTCAAAATATCTTACAAAATCGGAAACATTAGTCTTTTTAATTATTTTAATGCTTAATTTTCAACCAAGTTTAGTCGAATATAACAACCGAAGATTTTAAAACACTCTTGTAAAATATGAAAAGAGAAAGACTCCGATTTCAAATTGACTTCTTATTAAGTTGAACACCTAGCGGAAAAAACAAATCAAGTGAAGTTGGTTTGTGTGAGGAGTTTATGTGATTTTGATGAATAGAGGTAAATGCTAGAAAAATAATATAAAAGACAATAAAGGAATTAGAAATAAACGTAGAGAAAACAATATTGTGCAATTTGTATGTTTAGGCGCAAGTGATGTAGCGATATTTCCTTGGCACTCCTATGGACTTCATCTTGTTAAAGGATGTTTTTCTTATTATAAACATTGCTATTAAAAAACATGTAACAAATCTATATTATTTCTTCTACAAATAAATATGAGAAACATGTACCATTAAAAAAAAACATTGATCTATTACACATGTTTCTTAATTAATGAATTAAAAAAAAGGTGAAACCTAGGTAATACATATCAATATTAAAAAAATAAAATTAATGTAACACTAATCCATCATAAATGGATTCAATTGGTTATCTTTGTCTCAATATCTTTCATGTCATATATTCCTTTTGCACACCTGCATCAATAAACATTATTATATGTAAGAAAATGAAATGTAAAAAAATGACTAAATCCGTAATATCATATTGATAGAAATATATTGAATTAGTTTTTGGAATCAAAGTCATGAAAAGAAAAAAAAATGAGAATAAGAAAATTGTTTCAATAAAGGAAAACAGAAAATTTTAGAAGAATTTCAGAATTTTGTAATGGTGTGAAAATCCAAAGACTCAAAAGTAATATTTATAGCAAAAGACAGCAAATAACCATATAAACTTTTATCCCTTTAATTTAAACTTGTAATTGGAACAAAAAAATCTTCATTTAAATTCAAAAAATAAACATTTACGGTGATGTAATGATCAAGCATATTTTTTATTAAAAATATTTTCTTTCTTATATTGCCTTAAACATTATTACAATAAAAGGAAATTATTATTGGTCAAAAAGAATATATCATATTACTAATTACTTTTGTCAATAAAAAAATTATTAATCACTAATTAAAAGAGTAGTACAAATTATTTTAAAATCAATTATTCCATGAATAGTTTAAGCGCATTTCAAATTATTTGTAAAAAAAAAAAACGCTTCATATTTGGTCTAAAAAAAGTATTGTGTTTGTGTATGTCAAACAATAAGTATATAGAACTTTTTAAAAAAATGTATATTAAAAAAATTATGTATTTATAAAAATAAATAATTGGTGAAGAAAAAGAATTATGTTTCTTATGTGTGTGCATATATATAATCAATTAAAGCTTCTTTTTATCATTGTTTTTTTTTTTTTTTTTGACACAAACAAAATGATATTCATTAATTAAATCGACAGATACATCAAATACAATCACATATTCAACTTCGCTAAAAACGTAAAGGATGAATCTGCGAACAAACTCACAGCATCCGAGTTAATAGCATACAACGGCATAATGCCTACAACAAATAATATGATAAAATTAAAATCACCGGAATATCCATGCTTCCGGATCTGCAACGTTGATGCCCAAATCATTGATTGAATCTGTAATTGACCGAAGATAATCTTTCGAGAAGAATCAAAGAACACCGCAACAAAACGGGAAATCAAATAACGCCGCACAAGACGACGACCAACACAACGCCGCACTTAAACGACGAAATCACAAAAAAACACAAAAGAAAAACTCAATCTATGTGAAAATCACTTATTTAAATTAAAAGAAAAGAAAAAAAGGTGTAGAGGGGGTGATTCTAGGCCAAAAGTGACCCAAAATCACACCTCTATGATGAACAAAGAGAGTTTGGAGACAAAAAAAAATTTGTAAATTAGGGCCGGCTGAAATCACTATTTATTCTCTAATGTCCAAGCTTAGCAAAAAAAATCAAAATAAACAAATCACTAAAAAAGAAATTAAAAATCATGAAATTTTTTTCTAAAAACTAAATAAAATAATTTTGTAATATCAAAATAAAATTAAATAGTAAAATTTGTTTTTTTAATATAAAAGAATAAAGAAGTGTTCATTTTTTTTTATTAAATCATGAATAATATTTTATGTTATATATTAGTGGGATATTATTCCGTATTTCTTATAATTGAATTTGAATTATTTGATTTTTAATAAGTGCATTGAATAATAAATGCAATGAATGTAGTTTCTCTAATAATTTCTCTATAGCAATGGACCGTTAATCCTTCTCATTTGGGCTAAAAATTGGCTGGAGCAAGGATTTCTTGTAGAAATTCATAGAAATAATAATGACATTTAATACCAAATGAAGGAGAGGCAAGAGTAAATGAGAGTTCTCCATTGAAAAGAGAGAGAATTAATAATTGTTCTCGCTTATTACATGTAATAGATTATTTGCCCAAAATATATGATTCTTTCAATTAACACCGTATGAGTCAACTTTGATTAAATAAAATTATAAATATTATTAAATAAAATTGATTTAATAACAATTGATATGCATTTAATATTGATTCAATTGATTAATATAGGCATGATCTCTAAAAAGTTCTATGAATGAATTTTTAATATAAATCAATATTAAAAAATTAATGACAAAATACTATTTTTTTTATGTTATTGTGTGGAGAAAAAATGTGTAAAAGATTATAAGCATGAGTGGCCTCCAAAAAGTTTATTAGATATCACATAAATATCAAACCCTTTAAATATTATGTTTTTATTTGAATATTTGTATTATTTACAATTATTCATTAATAATTTTTTTTTTCGATTCATTGACTTTTTTGTCTTAAAGTGATTTAATTTTTGTTATTTTTATTTCATTTTTGTTTTCATCTAATGATATTAGTAAGTGTTAGAAAAATATCAATAAATATGAGACATAGAATATCATTTTTATTTTGATCATTAAAACCATTCCTTATATGAGAAACACACCTAATTTTTTCGTTTATTTGAAATAATATTTCTTCTTCTATCTCTAGTAGCCTTTGACAAAACACTGGAGATTTGTTTTATTGTACAGTGAGGATCAGACATTGTAAGACTTTTTTTCAGTTTACCGCAATATTGCAAATGGATGGTTAGACTGTTTGTGTTTACCAAATGATGATGTGTTTTTTGTATACCCTTGCATAGAATAAACTATATCCAAATTCTCAAGTTTAGAGTCCGATTTTTTATAAGTCTGATATGTGATAAGAAATACTTGGAATGATGACAGCACAATCATACATTATAATCAAATCACTTCATTATAAATGCATAAAATATTTTCCGATTGTTAATTATTTCTTAAGCAGCCCTCTGCCATTTTCCAAACCAAAGCCAACATCTTGTCATGTATTGTCCCTAAAAAATTAAAAAATATAATATAGTCAATACCTTGTGCTCATGAGCGATTGATACAAATTTTGTTTCAAATTAATCTTACCACACACCACAATACATCTAAGAAACAACAGACAACACAAAATATAGGCATATTCCAAATCTGAAACAACAGACAATATATAGGCATATTCCAAAAAAATAGTTTAGTAACATTTGTTTCATATGTACCTTATCCGACTTTCCCCATGGATAACATTTGTGAACATATATTTCGCCCACTCTCCCTTCACTTCATCTAACTTATCTTTAGAGTATGTACAACATTTGTATCAAACACTTCAAGTAAAAAAACACAAATTTTAGTTAGAAATTGAATTACATTATCTATGCTCGTAAGATTACAAATTAATAATAACAATAATAATTAAAATCATATACATTCACAAGGATCTTCTTACGGTATACATTAGTTTGATTATAGGCACGGTAAATTAGTACAACATTGACGAATTAAAATTTAAATTCGATGAGTAATTATTATAAATAATCATACTATATATATATGTTAAAATAAAAGAATGGATACTCACTTTTCGAATCTATTTTTACAATCCATCGGATCTAAGTAATATATAATCTCGGCAGTTAGAAATAATTCCTAGTTAGAGCACTCTAATATGCAACATGAATGGAAAATCCAACAAACAAGAAATTGAGAGTAAACTAACATGAAGTATTTTAGACTAAAACTAGCAGCTATACTAGTTATAATCAGGAAATAATGGACAGAGCTAGTAAAATGCAGCCAATTAATTTGAGATCCATATTATCACACAATATTATGCACTTGAAGTGTCAATCAACAAAGGATAGCTTCATTAACATAAAATATAAATAAAGTAACTGTTACATGTATGATATTTATAAGTTATGACTTGAGTTTAGCATCAATGTGTAGAAAGATAATCATTAAGAACCTGCAATAACACTCAGTTTTAGTCTCAGCTGTATCTCAAGCAAGGACTAATTATATTTCTAAATTTGGAGAAGCTATCCTTAAACTTGGCTTTCCTTTATGGTGAAAAAAACAGAGTTAAAAGATTTATGGAATCTCTATATATTGTTACTTTTCCACTTCAACTGGGCTTTTAAATGATGGCTTTTCTTAGCTCTTTATCTTTTCTTTAAAACAAACTAATTAACCCCAAATCACAAAGTCCTAAAACTAGTGGCTCTCTTGGTACGCAGTGGCGGAGCTAGACGAAAATATTAGGGGGGCCGCAACGATGCTAATTTTTTTTATAGGAGTTAAAAATGTATAAAATTTAAGAAAAACTAAAATAATATAAGAAAAACTAATAATTTAATATGTTATTGAGGAAAGTAAATTTAAGAAAAACTACCTTTAAAAAATAATAATAATTTTACAACTAATATTCTTTTTCTATTGAAAATATTCAATAAAAACCAAAATTTGAAGCCAAAGGGTGAAAATATTCAATAAAAACCAAAATTTGCAGCCAAGGAGGGTTGAACACGGGACCTTTAAGGAAAAGGGCGCTTAACTCAACCACTCGGACATACGGAATCTTGTGATAACTTGCGACGCTTATAACTATATATAATATAACACCTATAAAAATTGAAAAAAAAAATGTTGGGGCGGGCCATGGCCCTGTTCAGCCCATTAAGGGCTCCGCCCCTGTTGGTACGCTCTCTTGAAGTTTCGATATGGCTCTCTAGTGGCTAATTTTTTATATGGGGATGGTGTTAGCCTGTATTTTCGACAGGCATTAATGAATTGGAATGAGATGATGAAATCTCATTTAATGTATATTTTTGCCTTTTAATATTCTCTTGGAAACTGATTCTGGCAATAAATCAAGAGAAAATCAAGGCATTTGACATCAAAGACTTTTAATGTGCAAAGTTGCTTGTCAAAGCCTAGAGTTCTGTCGAATTCGACAGAACGTGTGTTGTCTGAATAAGCTTGTCGAGTTCGACAAGATATTATTTGTGTAAAAGCATATTTTCGACACTAACTGGTAATGGTCGAAAACTATATATATGTATATATATGTACGTGTGTATGTTTGTTTGTCTAACGTACTGTGCAGAACGAAAGAAGCGTGCTCTGGACTTAGCAAAATATTCAAAAGAGAGAGTAACGTTGAAGGGTTCGCCAGGTGTCAAAGAGAATTCAAATTGTCAAGACACGTGGAGCATAGTTAGACATATTGTAGGTTTATAGCAGTTATGTTAGTTTGTCTATAAATGCAAGTTTCTCATAGGAGAAACGGGTTCACAATTCACATGCAAATTCCTAGAATATTCAGAGTACCCATGTCAACGAGCGAAATGAATGCCAAAAGGAACATGTACGAATCTGTGTAACCAATCTTTGTAAACATTTTTACATTGTCAAATGCAATTTACTTTTCAAGTACTGATTACTTGCTTTCCTTTAAAATTTGTCATTTAAGCTTTCTGCAAATTTAAAGCTTTTCTGCAACTTTAAACATTCTGCAATTTATTTCATTGCATGTTTTACTTTTCAAAGTCTTTTCTTTAAACTTTATTTGCAATTCATTTACAAGTTTTCTGCAAATTTAAACTTTGAAGCTTTTTACTTTAAACCAAATCATTTGACTTCGTCAAATACTTTTTACTTTTATTCAAATTGTCCGATTTAACCCAAAGATATGAATATGTTTTCATCATCTTCCACACAATCCATATGTCCCGAGATTTACTAGTTGATCTCTCTTGTAATAATTAAACTAGCGGTTGTTTACTAAAAATCGGGGTAAACAAATTGGCACGCCCAGTGGGACCTTTGGATTGTGTAATTTTTACTTAGTGAATTTTTGAAAATTTTTCATACAAAATTTGTTGTTTGGTGTTTGTACTTTGATTGTGTGTATATTTGTATATGCATTTGCGGAGTGGTAAGTCCCTTCCAGTTTTTTCAAATATACCGAAGCGTCCTCGTTCCAGAATGGTGAGACCACCAAACAATCCTAACCCCAACAATAATAATAATAATAACAATAATGGGACAGAAACCAATCCTGTTCCAAATTCGACAGGGCAACCAAATCAACCAGTATCTGGCAATCCTGGCGCCAATCCTACTGGTGGGTCAACAAACCCTGCCCTGAATTTTACAACTTCTGAAAGTATCCCAAGCAATAATCCTAATGGTGGGGGTACAAACCCTATGATAAATTCTGGAACCGTTGGTGCAAGCGCCAGTGGATCAACAATGTCTGCCACTACTTCAAGTATGGCAGTAGGGTTTGTTCCTCCAAATACGAATGGTGCAATGATGACACAAATGAATGTATCATCCATGCCAACGAATGTATCACACATGTATGGATACACAGACGGTAGTCAAGTTGGTGGAACACCGTCAAGACCCCCATGGTTGCCCAGAAACCCACAATTTGGAATGCCAACAACGACGATGGCAAGCCTGTATAATTGGCCTTCGATAGAAAGTTCTCCCTCATCTTCTGCGATGGGAAATAGGGGAAATTCTCTGAACTTGACTAATAATTCTATGAATGTACTTAGGCAACAAATGGACGAAAGTAACCATGACATGGTGAACGCGTTGACCCAACAGATTGGCACAATCTTCAATCCTGTGTTACAAACAGCCAATGACAATTATTTATTGTTAGCCAATCAAATGGGAAGGATGGCAGACTTTTTTGGTGCCCCTGATGCTCCAAATAATCAAAGAATTCCCCGTGTAAACCCGGAGATTCAAACAGGAGTCCAAGCCCAACCAGTGCGCATCGAGAGAGAACAACAAGAACCAGAAGTAGTTTTGGTTAATAGAAACCAAGATGCTGATAATGTTCTTAGGCAAGTTCGACAAGAAAATGTTGCAGGGCAAAATAACTTGGCCAATTTAGTAGAAAATATTTTGGCCCAAAATGGTTTGAATACAGGGTTGCATAGACCAAATTTTGTGTCACCCTTGTCTGAATATGTATTACAGGCAGAATTGCCAAGGGGATGGAAGATTCCCAAATTCACAAAATTTGCTGGTGATACTAATGAATCTACTGTCGAACATATTGCCAGATATTTGGCAGAAGCAGGGAATTTGGCAAATAATGAAGATTTAAAAATGAAATTTTTTCCCAATTCCCTCACTAAAAATGCCTTTACGTGGTTTACCACACTTCCCCCTCATTCAATTCATACTTGGACTCAATTAGAAAGACTATTTCATGAACAATTTTACATGGGACAATCTAGGATTAGTCTCAAAGAATTAGCCAGTATGAAGCGCAGAACCTCAGAAGCCATTGATGACTATCTGAACAGGTTTCGCCTCCTTAAGGCAAGGTGCTTTACTCAAGTGCCTGAACATGAATTGGTTGAGATGGCTGCTGGTGGCCTCGACTATTCCATTAGGAAAAAGTTAGATACTCAACATTTGAGAGACATGGCCCAATTAGCAGATCGTGTTCGACAGGTCGAACGCCTCAGGGCTGAAAAAGTCAGAAATTCTAAGTTCCACAAAAAAGAAAAAGTGGCATACATAGAAACTTATGAAAGTGAAAATGAGTTCGACGATGGTCAGGATTACATAGAAAACAATGAGGTTAATATTGCTGAATTGAAACCGGGACCTCCCTATACTTGTAAAATGTTAAGACCATCAAATGGGAAAAATCCCGTCGAACCAAAAAATGATAGATTTGTTTCTAAGACATATACTTTTGACATTACTAAGTGTGATGAAATTTTTGACTTATTGGTTGCTGATGGCCAAATAATTGTACCAAAGGGTTTGAAAATTCCACCTTTGGAACAACGTAATAAAAGAGGTTTTTGTAAATACCATAATTTTTTTGGGTCATAAAACCTCACAATGTGTTCTTTTCAGGGATCTGGTCCAGAAAGCCCTACAGGAGGGAAGACTCAAATTTGGCGAAAAGCCAAAATCCAAACAGCAGGTGGACGAGAATCCATTGCAGATTGCTGATGCTGCTTACACAGAGCCTTTTGAGTGCCTGATGATAGAAGCATTGAACCTCACTGAAGGGGGGCAATTAATCTCCATTCCTGAGGAGGAGTACGAAAACAAAGTGGAAGAGGTGTATCCACAAGCAGGGGAGACTTTATTGGATTTCCTTCAGCGCTGCAAAGAAAATGATGGCGAAGCTACATTATGTCCTCATTGTAGTGCCATGTTCGACAAGAAGGCTGCTGCAGGCCTCAACAAGTTTCTGCCTCATAGTCAAAACAGAAACAATTGGCCAAATCAAAAGCCAACTTATTCCAATATTCTGAATAGCCAGCAGACACCTGTACACCAGAGGTTGGGACCACAAAAATCATTTGTCCCCTCAAACAGGACACCTGTCAACCAATGGGTTCATGGAAGAAGCATGGACTATGGTCAAAGGAATATGGAGAGAGGGAACTCCAGTAACAGCAATCCCAAAAAGGATCCTGAGTCAAGGAAATATGATTACAGGAATAATTACAAAGGGAAAAATCCCATGACAAGGTCCCAATGGCGTAGATACCAACGCCAGAAAAAAGTGGCTGCTCAACAATCCCCATTAACTACTGATGGTAATGGAAGAAGGCCTTTGGAATTGGCGAAGAAGCCAATGAAAGAAAGGTTAGGCGAATCGAAAATAGAGTCTTCAGTTGCTGATAATGTCGAAGATGACCACATGGAAGCAGATGACTTTTTGGATTCTGAGCCTGATCTCGACATAATCGTCAATGTTGTGTCAATCTTACCAAGGGAATTCGACGTTTGCTCTGAAGTGACAGATGACGAAGAGGAATCTGGAATGCAAATGGCCCTTCATAGGCCAGTATGTTACTATGTGACGAGCAATGGTGCTCTAGAAGATCAAATGGCTACATTTGAAAGGCCAGATGAAGGCATGAAGAGTCACTTGAAGCCTCTCTTCATACAGGCTAAAGTGAACAATGTGGGGATCAACAAAGTGCTAATTGATGGTGGTGCTGCTGTTAATCTCATGCCAGAATTTTTGCTCAGAAAGATTGGCAAATCTTTGGTGGATCTTCATCCTCACAACATAGTTCTTTCAAACTATGAGGGTGAAACTGGTTTCTCTTTGGGAGCAATCCAGTTAGAAGTGGTTGTTGGAAGCACTGTAAGGCCAACCTTGTTCTTGGTTGTGGCCTTTAAGGCAAATTACAATCTACTTCTAGGTCGAGAGTGGATTCATGGAGTAGGGGCAGTTCCTTCTACCCTGCACCAACGCCTCATTATCTGGCGAGAGGATGGAATAGTGGAAAATATTGAAGCAGATCAAAGCTACTTCAAAACTGAAGTCCATCATTTGACAAAGCACTCCTTCGACAAGAAATTGGCAACAATTTCACCATGCACTGAGAAAGACTTTGCATATCGTCTAGCAAGAAATGGTCACCATGCAATCAAACTGGATCCCACACATG
Source organism: Trifolium repens (assembly GCA_030408175.1). Classification (NCBI taxonomy): domain Eukaryota; kingdom Viridiplantae; phylum Streptophyta; class Magnoliopsida; order Fabales; family Fabaceae; genus Trifolium; species Trifolium repens. The sequence continues at coordinate 28,100,505 of CP125845.1, read as the reverse complement.
GTTTCTTGTGGGAGAGAGAGGATGGAAACAGCGAGGATGGCGAGTATGAAAGCCACAAATGCCCAACTGGTTGGGATGTCAAAGAAAACTACTATGTCTGAGTCCCAAACTTGGGCAAGGATTACGGCCTACATGGCTGAAAACAGAGTCAAGATGGCTTTGGAAGCCAATTCATTTTCAGAAAATATGGCTGATATAGCCAATGGTGAAAAAATTGGCAAACAAGAGCCAGAATTGCAAAAACTGGACTGCATCTATGACGACGAACCCTTAGGATTTGAAAAAGATCCAATTAGTCAAAGTCATAAAATGCAAGCACAGGATCCTTTGCAAGAAATTGACCTTGGAGATGGTCTGATGAAAAGACCAACATATATTAGTGCAAACATTCCTCCAGATCTGAAGGCGAAAGTAGTGCAACTTCTAGTGGAATACAAAGATTGTTTTGCTTGGGATTACAATGAAATGCCAGGTTTGAGCAGAAAATTGGTGGAACATGAACTTCCAGTTCGACCAGACAAAAAACCAGTAAAACAATTGCCTAGAAGGTTTGCACCAGAAATTATGTCAAAGATCAAGGAAGAAATTGAGAGGCTGCTGAGGAGCAAATTCATCAGAACAGCAAGGTATGTCGAATGGTTAGCAAATATAGTGCCTGTGATTAAGAAAAATGGTTCTCTTAGAGTATGTATAGACTTTAGAGATTTGAATAATGCTACACCAAAAGACGAATATCCTATGCCTGTAGCAGAAATGCTAATTGATTCAGCAGCAGGATTTGAATATTTAAGTATGCTAGATGGTTATTCTGGCTACAACCAAATTTTCATTGCTGAAAATGATGTACCCAAAACTGCTTTTAGATGCCCAGGGGCATTAGGCACGTATGAATGGGTAGTGATGCCCTTCGGTTTGAAAAATGCTGGGGCCACTTATCAAAGAGCAATGAATCTAATTTTCCATGAGTACATAGACACTTTTATGCAAGTGTATATTGACGACATAGTTGTCAAATCCTCGTCAAAGGTTGATCATTTAGATCATTTGAAAAAGTCTTTTGAAAAGATGAGGAAATATGGATTAAAAATGAATCCATTAAAGTGTGCTTTTTGTGTTAATGCAGGAGATTTCCTTGGGTTTGTTGTGCACAAAAAGGGCATTGAAATAAATCAAAACAAAACGAAGGCTATCATGGAGACAAAATCTCCAACTACTAAAAAGCAACTTCAGTCCCTACTTGGGAAGATCAATTTCTTGAGGAGATTCATCTCAAATTTAAGTGGTAAAGCTCAGCCTTTCTCGCCACTACTTCGTCTCAAGAAAGAAGATATTTTCACTTGGGGGCAAGATCAACAACGAGCTTTTGACGAAATCAAGAGTTATTTGTCAAAGCCACCAATGTTAATGCCTCCAATAAGGAACAAGTTCATGAAGTTGTATATATCAGCATCAGATTCGACACTGGGTAGTATGCTCGCCCAGGAAGATGAAAATGGTGAAGAAAAAGCCATTTATTACTTAAGTAGGGTATTAAATGATGCTGAAACTAGATATAGTAGTATTGAAAAATTATGCTTATGTTTGTATTTCTCTTGTATAAAACTCAAGCATTATATAAAGCCTGTTGATGTTTTTGTTTATTCTCATTGTGATATCATTAAGCATATGTTATCTAAACCAATTTTGCATAGTCGAATTGGAAAATGGGCCTTAGCCTTGACAGAATATTCATTAACTTATAAACCGTTAAAGGCAGTCAAAGGCCAAATTGTGGCTGATTTTATAGCGGATCATTCTGCAATAGAAACTCCACAAAATTATGTAGAATCACAACCCTGGAAATTGTATTTTGATGGTTCTAAACATAAACATGGAGTTGGAATTGGGATTTTAATCATTTCTCCCTCCAAAATCCCCACTAAGTTCAAGTATAAAATTGATGGGTTCTGCTCAAATAATGAAGCAGAATATGAAGCTTTAATAACAGGCTTAGAAATTTTATTGGACTTGGGGGCAAAAAATATCTTGATCAGAGGCGATTCAGAATTGGTGTTGAAACAATTGACAAAGGAATATAAGTGCATAAAAGAGCACTTGATGAAATATTTTGTCATAGCAATTTCTTTGTTAAAACGTTTCGACCAAGTTATTTTTGAACATGTACCTCGCATAGAAAATCAAGAAGCCAATGATTTGGCTCAAATAGCTTCTGGTTATAAAATTTCTAGTGAAAAACTAGAAGAGTTGATTGAAATTAAAGATAAACTCGTTATTGATCAATCTACTCCTATGGAATTGTCAATGCCAAAACTTGTGGGGGCAGATGTACCACAAGACAATGGTCAAGATACCACGTGCAGAATTGGAAAAGGTGACAATCTTCAAAACTGCCATTTCTCCCTTTCGTATTCGACATGCAGTCGAAACTGGCATTTTTGAGGGGGCAATTTGTTAGCCTGTATTTTCGACAGGCATTAATGAATTGGAATGAGATGATGAAATCTCATTTAATGTATATTTTTGCCTTTTAATATTCTCTTGGAAACTGATTCTGGCAATAAATCAAGAGAAAATCAAGGCATTTGACATCAAAGACTTTTAATGTGCAAAGTTGCTTGTCAAAGCCTAGAGTTCTGTCGAATTCGACAGAACGTGTGTTGTCTGAATAAGCTTGTCGAGTTCGACAAGATATTATTTGTGTAAAAGCATATTTTCGACACTAACTGGTAATGGTCGAAAACTATATATATGTATATATATGTACGTGTGTATGTTTGTTTGTCTAACGTACTGTGCAGAACGAAAGAAGCGTGCTCTGGACTTAGCAAAATATTCAAAAGAGAGAGTAACGTTGAAGGGTTCGCCAGGTGTCAAAGAGAATTCAAATTGTCAAGACACGTGGAGCATAGTTAGACATATTGTAGGTTTATAGCAGTTATGTTAGTTTGTCTATAAATGCAAGTTTCTCATAGGAGAAACGGGTTCACAATTCACATGCAAATTCCTAGAATATTCAGAGTACCCATGTCAACGAGCGAAATGAATGCCAAAAGGAACATGTACGAATCTGTGTAACCAATCTTTGTAAACATTTTTACATTGTCAAATGCAATTTACTTTTCAAGTACTGATTACTTGCTTTCCTTTAAAATTTGTCATTTAAGCTTTCTGCAAATTTAAAGCTTTTCTGCAACTTTAAACATTCTGCAATTTATTTCATTGCATGTTTTACTTTTCAAAGTCTTTTCTTTAAACTTTATTTGCAATTCATTTACAAGTTTTCTGCAAATTTAAACTTTGAAGCTTTTTACTTTAAACCAAATCATTTGACTTCGTCAAATACTTTTTACTTTTATTCAAATTGTCCGATTTAACCCAAAGATATGAATATGTTTTCATCATCTTCCACACAATCCATATGTCCCGAGATTTACTAGTTGATCTCTCTTGTAATAATTAAACTAGCGGTTGTTTACTAAAAATCGGGGTAAACAGATGGTAGAATTGGTCTTAAGCATGCATCTATTTGGTGGAGGGATATTTGGAATTTAGGTAGTGAGGACGATGGAGGTTGGTTCGGATACAACATTAGTAGTACGCTGGGAGACGGTAATGATATTGGTTTTTGGAAGGATAAGTGGCTAGGACCTGAACCGTTACGTTATAGGTTCACAGCGACAGCGCTATTCGACAAGTCTTCACAACAAGATTGTTCTATATCGATGATGGGCTATTGGGAGGATGAATCTTGGAAGTGGAATTTTGGCTGGACAAATGCTTTGACTAACGATGAATTAGCTCTTTTTCATGAATTAACTTTGTTCTTGGATCAGGTTCACCCCAGCCCGGCTGATTCCGATAGGAGAAGGTGGATTCCGTAGGCAGCAGGCGTGTTAACGGTCAAATCAGTGTATGTTCATCTGCAGAACAGGTTTGGTTCGGAACAGCTTGATCCTATTTTGGAGAAAGCATTGAAAAAGCTTTGGTGTACAATTGTTCCGTCGAAAGTTAGCATCTTCGGGTGGAGGTTGTTGATTAACAAACTACCAACTTGAGAGGCACCGTTTCGCAAAGGAATTATTACAAATAATTTGGATACATGCTGTGTGTTTTGTCTTAATTTGGTGGAAGATGTTCACCATGTTTTTTTCAATTGTAGTGTGACTGCTACTGTGTGGGAAAACATATTCAAATGAATGGGAGTAAATACCCTTGTATTGTATACAACTCTGTCTCGCAACATCTTTTATCGTTTGGTGAGTCAATCAAAGGGAAGAAAATCAAACGGATACAACATATTATTTGGTTAGCAACAACTAGGTGTATTTGGCGAGCTCGCAATAATATTCTCTTTAGAGAAGCTCTTGTTAATGTTGTTTCATTAGTAAACCAAATTTTGTATATTGCTTTGTAACACCCAAACCCATAATTATATAAGATATGCCTTTATAAAATATTCTCCAAAATACGCAACGGAAATAATATTTGATTTACAAAAGGTTTGGTTCGAGTATTACATCGTACATTATAAATAAGAAGCAAGACTCCAAATATACATTATAGAAATAATCCCTATCCCCGTGTCATGATCAGAGCAGAGCTTCACCAACGTCTGGAACACAACATAACCTGAGCATCTGGATCCCAAATCCAGCACATACACAAAACAGAGGGTTAGATAATATAACCATAAAAGAAACTAAGTATAAGAACACACTTAATACTTAGGACATAGCATGGTCATGTCTAACAACTCATTCCATAAACAAATATCAATCTCATATCATTCATATTTCATAATCATAAAATACAATGCATCCTAATAATATCACATTCTCAATCAATTGACAAGTATACACATCATCATCAATTATCAATCATTATTACATATCTCATAATACGCTAAATCATAAGCATCACATTATTCAACCATTCACAATTATATGGAATACAATCTCAATATCAAATAACAATTAGAGTGCACAACTCCCTAATGCAAACACATAATGTATGTCACCCTAGACATATCTAATGCATGTGGTACCATTCACCTCATTTAGGATAAACTTATATCCCATTCACCTCATTTTCATTTTTAAGTCATGAAGGACTCACCACAAATATTTTCAGTTTCAAGTCATGAAGGACTCACCACAAATAGACTCATGAATGCATGAATGTACATATACCACGTATGATGACACTATAAACAATCACCTCACAAAATATAGTACCACACAGCCTATATTCACCTCAATTCACCTCATATTATCATCATTATGGACATACATTCAAGCACATATCATACATCAACCATTAAGTTATTGTAATTCATTATCATCATCAACTCATCAACACATCATCATTACAATTCATTTAGAATCCAAACATAACATATTATTAATTAATCTCTAATCACCACATATCATTAGTTAATCAACATGAATCATTAACTAAGTCTCACACCTCATAAATCATCATATATCATATACATTACATATATAAGGTTTATCTCATATTCCAAGTTGTTAATCATCAAACCAATTCATCATTTCAATCTATTATACTTACATAAGCATGTCATTCTCATATAATCTCAAGGATTAATCAATCTAATCTTATATCATGTTATAAGATCATAATACAATCATAGTATAAGCATAAACATCATATTTCATCATCATTAATTAACTTCTAATCATCACACATAATTACTAATTATCTATCATCATCATTAACATAATCTCATCTCAACATACTCATAAATCATAGTTAATTAGCATGTACAATAACACTTAACATCTAAGTCAATTATAAGTTACCATCTTTTCACATATAAATGTATAAAGGTTGTAACTTTAAGTATCTAACATCATTTATAACATAAAAGTACAACTATAGACATGAATCAACAACCAAAAGGCAAAATCATGAGATTATTCATGCATTTATTCAAAACTTCAAAACAACATAAAATCCTTCACAAACATCTACAAATTCCCATTTCAAAATCCCAAGATTCATAATTCCATATTGCAATAAACTCAATAATCATTAAATCATGCAAAGGTATCATTTTTATTCAATGAAAACACCCACCCAAAAGAAAAGAGTGTAGAGAGTTTGAGAATGGAGAAATAGACATTCTCCCCTCTCTATGCTCACTCTAATTATATTATCTAAACCTCATACCTCAATTAAGTTGGATACTCTACTCCACCAATCTCCTTAGCTTTCAATCCTCAAGCTTAAGCTCCTCTTTGTTCTTCCATTTTCTCACTTTTTCTCCATTATTTCCAATTCCGAGCTGCTACCTTCACAGCACGATTTCTCCCACCTCAGACCTTATTTTGACGATCCCAACGGTCAAAAGTTGCGTTTGGGTGTTGTGAACCTACCCTCAAAATCTCGTCAAGATCCGACGGTTAACGAATCGGGAAATGAAGTTTTAGTGGAGCTGTTGTAAGTAATACGGGATTTGTTTCTCTACTCTCATTCTTTCTCTATCTCAAAACCCTCTCTCATTTCTCTTTCTTCCTCCACCAAAATTTGTGACAAATGAGTCTCTCTCTCTAATTTTTCCCTTTTATAACTAGGTTATCACTCATCAATTACCAAAACACCCTTACTAACTTAACCTAGGCCCAATACCAAAGTCCAATTCTCAATCTATTATAACTTCACTCTTTACTACTCATCTTCATTCATTCTATTAATAAATGAAAACCACATAATTAATAATAATTAACTCTCCTAATCCTAATTAAAGGCTCTCAACTAGATTAATAATCCTAATAGATTACTAAACTACCCTTCACTTAGCCGGAATATAATTATTCACAAAATCACGAAATCACATATATTCAATTAAATGAATAGATAAATACCTAATCACACAAAAATCCTATTTATTAAAATACGGCTGTTACACTTGGTTTTGGCTTATTGGTTGACTACATAACAGTGTTGATTTTTCTTTCCTGGACTGGTGTAATAATCCTTTATAGTGTTTTCATCGCATCTAAAGTAATTCTCTTGAATTGTAAGGATTGAGTACCTCTTGTACTCCTTATAATTCAATTTTTCTTTATAAAAAAAAAGTCCTAAAACTCTTATTCCTTCTAAGTAGACGGTCTTCATATGACATGAGACCTAGGCTCTGTTTGGCAAAATTAAGCTATAAGCTAGCTTATAGCTGAAAAGCTAGCTTATAGCTGATAGCTGAAAAGGTACCTGATTGAAATTAAAATGTTTGGCAAAATTAGTTTTTAAAGTGGTTGATAAATATAAAATGACATAAAAGGATATGTATGTTAGTGGGTAGTTATTTTTTTTAGTGGGTAGTTTTATTTTATAAAAAATAATAAAACTAAATTAAAGGTTAAAAATGGAAAAAAAAACTGTAAAAAACTATAAGCTATAAGCTCAAACGCTACTTGAAATAGCATCTCAAAAAACGCTATAAGCTAATTAAAAAAGCTAATTGCCAAACACCTCCGTTTTTTCCAAACAAGCTTATAAGCTAGTTCAATAAGCTATAAGCTAGCTTATTGAACTTACCAAATAGTGCCCTAGTCGCTCACTAAAAAAAAAAAAACTCTTTAAAAAAAAGGCTAAACAACACATTTGGTCCCTTACGTTTATTTTAGATTTTAATTTGGTCCCTTACGTTTAAAAAGTTTCAATTTGGTCCCTTACGTTTATTTTAGGTTTCAATTTGGTCCATTCCGTCAGTTTTTGCACATGTGGCAGACGGTTTGCACACTTGGATTGACACGTGGACACCTGGACACGTTGACATGTGTCCAATTGAAACAGTGGAACAGTTGAATCTAACGGAAGAGACCAACTAATGCAAACGTTGATAACGTAAGGGACCAAATTGAAACTTTTTAAACAAAAGGGACCAAATTAAAACCTAAAATAAACGTAAGGAACCAAATATATAGCTTAGCAAAAAAATCCTCTTTAGAAACCTCTTTAAAAAACCTCTTTTCTAAGGATCTAAAGTACTAAAAATAGATTTAATTGTTCATGAGGTGTAGATCACTAATTTGAAATTAGATATTTTTTTATTCTGATTTGAAATAGAGAAATGAGTACCTAAGTTATTAGAGTCCACTGAACTGAAATCATAGAACAGAACATTTTATTTCATTAAAATACATGTGGCTATGATCGATTTTTAATGAAGTTCTTTTGGTCAAAGTAAAGTTATCAAATGAATTGAAGAAATTGAATAAAAACAAAGTTATCAAATGAATTGAAGAAATTGAACAAAAACAAAGTTATCAGAAGAATCGATTCAAAACTAAGCACATAAGCTTCGCAACCAATCAAACAAAAATGTAATCATCAACAAAAATGTAAACATCTAAATTGATCATTAAGAAAAAAATATAAACTGACTTTTCATCAACAAAAAATCATATTCACATAAACTAAAACTCCAAAATATTCGCCTTCAAGCCTTCAACAATGCTAACGATCCTTCAATTTGGGATTTAAGGTTCGTCGGATCGATCGAGGGTTCAGTACAATGGGAAAGATGATGAAGAGAGAATGATATTGGAGCAGATAGTTCGTCGAAACAGTTAAGTGAGGAGACGAATGACGAAAGTTCGTTGATGTCATCGAGTTCGTCAATGTCGTCGAGTTTATCATGTTCTAAGACTGTGGTTTTGGGTTTCATCGGAACCGTGAAGTGAAGAGAGGGACGATGGCCGGATCTGGAGAAGTTGAGAGTGAAAGTGAAGTGAGTGAAATTTTCACCACGAAAAGTATTGCCAAAAGGAAATTTTTTCACCAAGCCCAATAATAGCACTTTTGAAGAAGTGCTATGGTAGATGACACAAGTTATGGTGCATAATGTTTATGCACCAAATACCCAAAATTGTTTAGCGTACCCCCAAATTTTTAGGAGTGCATTGGAAATTTGGGGGGGGGTGTCAAGCAATTTGGGGGGGTGTACTAAGCAATCTGAGGGGTGCATTAAGTAATTTTCATTATTTATCCACGGTGCATAAGGAAAAATCTTATGCACCATAACTGCTCCTGCGCGGCACAAGTTATGGTGCATAAGCCATGTTTATTTACCGTACATAAATACCCAAAATTGCTTAGCGCACCCCCCAGATTTCTAGTGCACCCCCAATTTGCTTAGCGCACCCCCTAGATTTTTAGGGGGTGCTTTAGAAATTTGGGGGCGTGCGCAAAAATATGAGGGGTGCGCAAAAATCTGAGGGGTGCACTAAGCAATCTGGGGGTGCATTAAGCAATTTTCTTTATTTATGCACAGTGCATAAGGAAAAAGTTTATGCACCATAACCACTCCCCTCCCGCGCTATTATAGATATTTGAGTGGGATATATCAAAACAAACTAAAGATTATGTCATACAAAAAAGTGATTTTTATTACAATAAATAAACACAAAGTAAATTTGACTTTTCTATAAAATCTCTAAAAACTAATCTCTAAATTATTAAATATTAAAATTACATTTTTTTTAATGTGTAACAAACGCAATGAACATGTTTTTCTTTTTCTCATAATCTTATTCATTCCTAATAGTTTTAACAATGTACTAGTACAACAATTATTCAAAAATAATTTATATTAAGAGTAAATTTAAAGAAATTACGATACACTATTATAATTTTAACAAAAACTAAAATTTAAAATCTGAACAATATACAATATCACTATAATTTCGTCAAACTCAATGTCAAAAAAAAATCCTAGTAACTAAAAAACAAATTCTTTTACACTCTTATTATTAAGATAGCCAACATTTATTGATTATTTTGCATAATTATGTTCTAAATTCAATTTTATAGTACTTAATCAACAATGGACAAAAAGTCAAGTAAACACAAATCCACCAACCACAAACCAATAACACATGAACTATATGTTAATCACTAGTAGTATTGACACCATATATTTTCCGAATCCTCTGCAAATCATCATCATTCACCAACTCAATCTTCTTTTCTGGCAACACAATTGGATACATAATAGCCTCTTTCACATAAGAATGTCCCAACCCTAATAAATGACCAATTTCATGCATCACAACAGATTCCAAATCCACGTCATCATCTTCATCAACATCTTCATTATTCGATAACACCCATTGTTCCTCCGCATCCAAATAAATACTCCCAACATTAACACTATTGTTTATATAACCGCCACCAACCGTTCCACCTTTTCCATCCAACGTTAAAAACACTATATGAATATCTGAACCATTAAACGACGCAGTCTCAGTAAACTCCATCGATGTTACATTTGACCAACGGTTAAATGCATCTTGAAACAAAGACTTAACATCATCCGTAACATTATTCTCCGGATGAAAAGAATATGTCAATAGTTTTTTCTCCGCATTCCTCCACCACGGTTTAAACAACGTTTTGGTGGTTCCATTAACGATGTCAGGAACACCACAACGTGGTTGTGAGATGATATTATATGTATCTTTATCAAGCTGACCTGTAACACTGAGATTGAAATATCTTTGAAATTTGATTATTCCAGATTGAAGATTTTCAGTGAATTCATCTGTGAAATTCGAACGCAAAGAGGAATAGTTCAAGTAACCGAAGAATTGTAAATATTCTTTTAAATCAGAAATTCCGTTAGCTATGTCTCCAATCTTTAGAGCTTTGTTGAAGATTGACTTGAATTTGTTCCATATGCTTGAAAACAGTTTACTTGAGATTATGCGTTTAAGAAAGAAGGGGATTCTGCTTCTACTTATTAATCCAATTGCTGGTGCAATGGAAATGGATTCAGAGACATCTGCAAATAGAAAAGATAGTAACAAGAGAAACATAAAGGTTCTTTGTGATCTAACTTTCATAGTTTAGTACCAAGGAATTGTATTTAGTAAGAGTATTTTTGTTTGGGGTTAGAGAAATGAGAGTTAAGGTTGGACCTTATTATAGAACTTGGCCTTTGAATTGGGAAAGTCAGACTCAGATATCTTGTAAAACAAGAAAGATGAACTAACAATATATTATTTCCGAAAAAAGATTCTCTCAAGTTGAAAAAAAAATTGAGTAAATAATGTCGGTTTTTAGATAATATACTAACATCTTATATACTAACATCTTATATAGTAACATTTATTTTTATATATTAATTAATAAAAAATATAGTCAAAAATAAGTTATGTGATCGAATAGTAAAAATAGTCAAACTGTAACGATTATTTTAAGACGAATGAAGTAATTTTTAACACACATATCTAACACACTCATTTATTGGTGTGAGTCCCACCAATTGGTATGGATTTCAATTCATATAAATTTAATGGAATCTATATAAAAAAATGTGGTGAAAATGAATTACTAGCATTGTTTTAAAATAAAGTTTTCTAAGGCCGTGAGTAATGGTTTGCAATGGCAATGGTCAACTAGTTGTACTTATCAACAACAAAAAATGTCAACTATAGTTGTGTTTATTAAACACGATGCAAAATCATGGGGAATTTCATGATTGACTTAAAAAATTAAACGAAATTTGTGATGTTTTGACCAATATGTTATAAGCAATTTATAACTATTCAAACTGTTGGATGGTTTAGTCAAAAATAAAAATAAAAATTGTTGAATGGTTTAGGCCAGATACGACATTACCAAAGAGAAGGATATAATACCAATAATAGGATTTGAATTGCATGCTGTAGAGAAAGCACGCAGTTTCGCGCTGTCTCACATTTCAGACGTTAATTTATAATTGGATATTCCAAAATAAATAAAGAAAAAGTAACACAGAAAAATATCATCCGTTAATTTAGAGATTTTTTTTTGGTACAAGTATGAAAAGGAAAAGAAAATAAAATAAAGGAACTATCCAAAAAATAAACTTTCACAATATCGATCTGTTAATAGGAGAAGATTTATTCCAGCAGGCGACACAATTATAAGAGAGAAGGTCTTGAATTGCGTGCTCCAACCAAACTTGGCTAGATGAGATTAGTATAACCTCTAAAAAGTGGTGAAATTTTCATTCTTATTAAATTGTTAAAAGAAAAAAGAGAATAAATGTAATAAATTTATAATAAGTAGGTTTTTATCATGTATTTGATGTTTGATAAAATTATTCTTATTTTTACTAATAGATAGATAACATTATATTATAATAATATCTTGTCTTGTCAATAGGAAGATTTCGTACGTAACATCCAATCAGTGGCTGAGTGTAACAGTCCGTTTTTCAAAGGCCAGAAAAGGCAGTATATTTTTTTTCTTTTTCAACTAACACTCAGAGTGCGCATAGAATATTTTTCAATGAGCCGGCATTCAAATATACAAAAGAACTCATTACCATAAGGTGCTTCGACAAGCAAAGTGTATTCCTGAATAATTACAATCCAAGTCTAAGTATTCAAATACTTACAACAAAACAAGTTAGAAAACCCTATGCTAACCAAAAAGCACGGTGCACAAAACACACCGGCGCATAGTCTAACTATACTAAGCTTCACCACGTGCTCACTATGGCCTAGAACTGCCACCGTCGTCACCACGACCTAACCCATCATCTGGGTGGGATGAGCCCGCAAATGAAAGAAAGGGTCACCACAAAATAAAAGTATGTATATATATAACCGGTGCGAAAGATTGTACACATAACAATAATTCCACAAACACAAGAGAAAGCTCTTAACCACCAAAGCAATTCCCACCAACGGGTTTATATATATAATGCACACCAAGCCTAATGCAGACTTCTACAATGGGTGTGACACCAATCACTGGCTGCCACATGCATGAATTCCGGAATTTAACCTCTCCGCAGAGAGTCGTAGGTTCAACCCCTACTATACCCCGCAGGGCGTCAATAAAATCCCAGCGGATTAGAGTGGATCCATTCCCGATAATCACACCCCGTGGTCCATTCCCGATAACCACGTATTGGACTCAATAAATCCCGCAGGATTAAGGTGGATCCATTCCCGATAATCGCACCCCGTGGTCCATTCCCGATAACCACGTACTATGAATGCATGAGCATACGATTCCCCTTATATGCTAATGCAACAAATACATACCTCTCAAGCATATGTAAACCAATCACATGTTCATACATATATTCTCACAATCATATGTACATCAATCACATGTTCATACATATATTATCACAATCATATGTAAACAACACACGTATTGTAAACACTTTCTCATCACGAGAATACATAACACATACATGCCAAACACACAAACACGCATCACCGAAAATAACCAACAAACATGTTATAACTCAGTGAAAAGACAGAAATAAAGTGGAGCCCTTACCTCAGCAAACTTCCGTTACTTTAATTTCGCGAAAAGCTACAACACACGCTACCTAAAATATAAGCAGCGTACAATCAATAAAATACTCCCAACGTATCATATTGAAACGAAACTCATTCTCTAAGTTCTAGAGAGGCTTAAGGTACTTTCTAACACTCTCGGATAGTGATTACGAGTCCCCCTCATAGTGATTAAAAATTCACGAAGTTAAATGCACTATTTCTCGCTACGCGAAAATATTTTCGTTTCAAAACAAACTAAGAAACACTTTGATTCCTAACTCCAAGGCAATCAATTTTCACATACTAAACCATTTGAAAACAACCCAAAAACTCTTTGAAAATTTTCACAAAAATAAAAGTTTACTTGCGCCACAAGTTACAAGTTTTTCCTTTCAAATAAAATGGCCATAACTCGCTCATTCTTTATCCAATCGAGACGAGCCATACGCCGAAATCTTCGTCTCGAAAAGACGAATCAAATAGTTAAGTTTCTAGGTCACAAAAACAAATTTAAAATGACCAGAATACCCTTTAAGTTTTCGGCCAGAACCAAAATAACAAGCTAACTCCCAAAATTTTCCTTTTCAAATCCATAATCTAAATCAATTAGCTCCCAAAATCATTTAATTGATCAAACAAAACATTTCCAAACATAACCCACAAATCACATGAGTTTTCTCAAAAAAATCTCATGAACACCAACAAATATATTTCCATGTTTTTCAAAACAAAACCATTTTTCATATATCCATTTCTCTAAAAGGTTCAAAAACAACATCAATTTCACAATCACTAAACAACTACTCATGTTCTTGATCAATAGAAATTTTTATCAAAACCTTAGCCCAAAAATCTCATGAGAATCTCATCTAACCATGGAAAGCATCACTACTAAGCCTAGACATGCTTGTTAAACCCTCATGAACAACTTTCATGGAACAAAACCATTCAAAACCAATTCTTATGAAATTTCACCCAAGAACATAAACCAAAAATCTCATGAATCTCTAAGAGTTTAGCCAACTAAGAGATGAAAGAAGTTCTAGTTACCTTAGGAAGAAGAATCTCACAACTTCAAGCTTTCAACCAAGCTTCTAATGGATGATTATGGTGAAGGATTGAAATTTTGTCATGGAAGGAAAATGAAATATGGCTCACGGCCAAGAGAGGAGAAAGGAGTGAAATGTTGTGATTTTTCTAAGTCACAATGAGACCAAAAGTCTCCTTAAGTAATGGTCTTGCTACTTGTGAGCCATTGGATCAAATAGTATAAAGATTCAAGACAAAATCCTAGCCCTTGGATCAATCCAAGTCTATCCTCACAAGATATTTCCCACAACCTCTTACAACGAAACGCACGCTCAGTTCTCGCGCATCGCGACGAACGAAACTCGCAAAAATAGAAAACCTACAGAAAGAACGTCTATCGTTTTTCCATTCCAAAACTTATCGCCGAATCTTTTTCCGCGACTGTAATTTTCTTCCATACCTTAGAAAATTAATCTCAGGACATATCCTAACTCACGCAGATATATGAAACTTCCATCCAAAACCTCACTTAAAACAGACGCAGTAAGATTTTCCATCAGCGGGTAAAATCCTACTCGTTTTTCCAAAAACAAGAATAATCCAAAACTCGTTATTCTGACTACACATAAACCTTCTTATACTCAAAAGAAGACTACAACCCAAAAGTCTGTGCCTTTCCAGCGCACGAGCACAAAACAGGCTCCATTTCAGCAAACAGCCATTATGGCGACAATACTCACAAAACCACTTAACAAAAACCCTAACATTCTTAGTCATTACTTATTTTATTCACGCAAAAGGTACAGTGGAATTACGGGTCTTACACTGAGCTAGCCAAAAATGGGGAGGGGGGCCGTAAAAAAATTTAATTCATAAATAAAAAATACAAATTATATTATATATAAAAAATTTAAGTTGTAATAAGCATACAACTAATAAACATCAAAGAAATCAATAGTACCAAGTAAATAAATCATGAATAGCCATAGAATCTATTTGGTAAAATTAAGCTATAAACTAAAATTTAGCACATATTTTTTTTTAGCGATTGGACCTTAACCCAAATGTAGCTCATATTTTTATTCAAAATTAAAAAAAAAAGATAAAAAAATATAAACATCAAGTTTCTGAATTTTGTTAAACTTCATCCTTAATTATCAAAGCATTGATTTGAAGAAAAAAAAATTCAATCTAAAAATTCATAAACCATTATATTAACATTTGAATGATATTGCTTCGTTCAATAATCTCTAAAATAATATAACACATTATTAAAACTGATATATATTAATGTGCTATAATTCATTAATATTAATGGTGTTTCATAAATTAGTACATGTTTTGTTACAGAAATTTAATTAAAAGGTTGTAAAATAAAGTTATTGCTAAGTGTATTTTGATTTATTTCTTTAATTCAAGATGGGTGGGAAAATTTTGTTAAGTGGTATCATGTTTATCAAGAACATGAAGCACGGACACCTCTAAGAGGTGGCGTGTCGCGGTATCCGACACGCATCGGTATCCAACACTTGTACGACACTTGTCTGAATAGTGAAACAAGTTTCACCAAAAAAATAATTTCTTTTCTTTGCTTTGATTCTCTAAAAAAGTTAAACATGTATTGAAACAATGTTATCAACGAATAATTTAAAAATATTAATTTTGATTAGAATATTTTTAACTTTTTTTAATAATAAATCGATTAATAAAATCAAATTTTATCATATATATAGCGGTGTCAGTGTCCTATATTTTTTACATTATCGGTGTTGGAGTGTCCGTGTCGTGTCGTGTTGTGGTGTCCGTGTCAGAGTCTGCTTCATAGTCGATGGGTTAATTAAGTACCGTTTGAGTTTGAATTCAAATTTTAGAATTTTTTAATTTCCTCCTGCTTTCATTTTTAATGCTCTATTAGCATATACTACTTGTACTAGTTTTCCTAGAAGTTTCTGGTTTTCTTGGAGCTTAGCTCCTTTTGTTAAGAAAAAATTGGCTTAATTGCATATTTAATTTCTTACGTTTATTTTAAGTTTTAATTTGATCTCTTATGTTTAAAAGTTTCAAGTTAGTCCTTTATGTTATTGATGTCAACATAAATTCGTCTTTTTTGTTAAATCACTACAAGAAAATCTGGGGTTTGCTATGACACGATTTGTAGCTAATTCGTAGCTAATCTATAGTAAAACAGAGTTAGCTACAGATTTGTTGTGAACTAGCTGTGGTATAGGTCCTAGCATGGATTGGGCGGCAAATTATCCACCAAAATATTTCTTAGCTAATTTGCAATTAATATATTGAAAATCTTAGTTAATTCTCAATTAATACATAGTTAAATACTGTGGAGAAGTTTATGTTTCCTAACTAAATCGCTAGGATATTGTCACAACAATTTCACAATAAATCTCTAGCTACATATTTCTAGCAATTTCACAGCCAAATTCAAGCTTTTAAGAAAAAAAATTATAATTATAAATTGCTAATTACGAAGCCATGCCCAAAACCAAACTAATTTTAAATTAATTGTAATCCATTAGAAAATATAATAAAAACTAAATTAATGTGCATGATATACACTCATAACATCTTAGTAATGCCATATGAAGCAAATATGCATGTTATACTTAAAGATATTGATCATACTTTAAATCCAATCTAAACTATACATTTATAAAATTTTCAACTACAATAATATTTTAAGGCATTGTTACACACCCAATTAAATATGATCATCTCAGAAGCAAAAATTAGAGATTGAAGATTATTTTTAAAAAAATGAACAGCATATGAGATAAGACAAACACAATAAAGCAACATAACAGAAGAAAATTTGAGAGAAGTAACATACTAGTAATTAGATGCCGATATAGCAGCAAAATATCCTCTCTTAGGCATCTCTAACAATATTTGTTTCACCATTAATTGCATGTTATAGCTAAAGACCAAAGTCATAAATCTGCAGAACAAAAGGTAGAACTCAATTAGTTGTGCATTTATAAATATGCAGATCAGACTATACATTAAAATAGTCACACAACACATGCTAATTAAAATAGTCAGACTATGCAGATCAGAAAACTGATTATATATCTATCACACTTCTATTGACTACATGTCATATCTCCCTACTAATTACATAAAATACTAATAAAGTTTTCTTAAGTATATTTACCTTATTAGCTTTCATATTCCACCAAATCTGGCAAGTCTCTTGAGTGTGCTCGACCCCAAACAACATTCTCATAACCTCTAATGGCAATGATAGAGGATTAATCCTACAATGACTCATTTTTGCCTGTCCTAATAATTGGAAAACTTCATAAAAAAACAATTAGGCTAAACTATTCATTTGGTCTCTTACGTTTATTTTAGGTTTGAATCAGGTCCCTTACGTTTTAAAAGTTTGAATTTGGTCCCTCACGTTATCAACATTTGCATTAGTTAGTCCATTCCGTCAAATTTTTCACTAACTCTGTTTGATTCTTACACATGGCTGACAGTTTACACATGTGGAAGTAATTTTGGACACGTGGAATGCCATATAATAAACAGAACCTTCGCAAATATGAAAAAAATACGACAAAGACCTTTGCAAACACTAACTCTTTTTTCTATTTGTGAAGGTTCTGTTTATTATATGGCCGTCAACGTCTCCAAAATTACTTCCACCTATCCAAACTGTCAGCCACGTGTAAGGATCAAACGAAATTAGTGAAAAATTTGACGGAAGAGACTAACTAATGAAAACGTTGATAACGTGAGGGACCAAATTCAAACTTTTAAAACATAAGGGACTTGACTCAAACCTAAAATAACCGTAAGGGACCAAATGAACAGTTTAGCCAAAACAATTACATTTTGAATAAGATGGAATTACATCTTGAGATAATATATTCTACTTACAAAGGGACAAGTTATGTTTAAGCAACAATGAAAAAAATCCCAAAAAGACAAATTGAAAAGTATACATTAAAGGTTAGACTTACTTGATCAACATTTCTTTGAAATTCTTCAACAAGTTTAGATAGATCTTGAATGCTCTTCTCATATAATTCTAATCAGGAATATACAAAATTAAGAAAACTACTAAGCCTAACAGAACACACATAGAATTATAACATTCTTTTCAATATTGTAATTAAACTACACTAGTTTTGAAACCCGTGCATCGCACGGGTCTATTGACTTTTATTAGTAAAATATTGTTAAAATATAAGTTAAGCTATTGTGTTCTTTTTTGTAAAATTTATTAAGTTAATAATTTTTTTATTAAAGTAATTGTCCAGTGTATGATTTTTGTGTAATAAATTATAATTAATAATAACAAATATTTATTATTCAATTCCTTTTTTTATTAAAACAACTGTCTCGTGTATGATTAAATTTTTTTGATTAAAGTAATTGTCCCGTGTATGAATTTTTGATTCAATTCCTTTTATGTATTAATTAGTGATAAATATTTTGCTTTGTTTTTTTTTAATATTTATTATTGATGAGAATTCATTCTTCTGTTGTTTGGAAAAAATTTAATTGTGAAAGCTCATGTCCATTATTTTATTTTATTTTTATATTTAAGATTGATATTATACTAAAGTATAAAATTAATTTAGAATAAAATATTTAGAAAAATATTATAAAATATTATTAAAATATAAGTGACGTCATTGTGCTCATTCTTGTAAAATTTATTAAATTAATATTTCTTGATTAAAACAATTGTCCCGTGTATGATTTTTGTGTAACAAATTAAAATTAATAAATATTTATTATTCAATTCCTCTTTTTTATTAAATCAATTGTCCCGTGTATGATTAAAAAAATTTATTAAAGCAATTGTCCCGTGTTAATTCGTAAGCTTTTTTGACGCATGTTAATTCAAAAAAATTCACTAACAAAAATTATATCTTTATAAACTTTTTTCATAAACTACCTTAAGTCAATCCAAGTGGGTTCATTTTCTATAATAAATTAAAATTAAAATTAATTAATATTTATTATTCAATTCCTTTTTTTTATTAAATCAATTGTCCCGTGTATGATTAAAAAAAATTATTAAAGCAATTGTCCCGTGTAAATTCGTAAGTTTTTTTTACGCATGTTAGTTCATAAGTTTTCACTAACAAAATTTTTATCTTTATAAACTTTTTACATAAACTATCTTATAAAACTTATAATAAGTCAATCCAAATGGGTTCATTGTGTTTTAATTTCTATTTTTATGTTCTTTTATTTTTAAGCTCATAAATAAGTACCTTCTTTTATTAGTTTATTCTATTTTTATTTTTTATGTATAAGTTGTTATATGTTAGATTGAGTTATCATTCATCATTCAAAAAAAATATTACTATTTTTTTATTAAAAAAAAGTTTGCATTATTTTTTATGTGTATCTTTATTATTGATTTTTGTTCCTATTTTTATGCGTAAATTTTTTTTAATTAGTTTTTTTTTGTTAAATATATTTGAATAATATATTTTTTTAGAGGTGGTGTCCGATGCTATTTTTATGGGAAAATTTATTTATGCTTATCTTTTTTTTCTTCCTATTTTTGTTTTGTATCTTTTTTTTAGTTTAGAGTTAAAATTACATTTAAGGGCATAAACTCTGAAATACTATTAAACTTGATTGGACAAATTTGGTATTTTAGTAGTAGTTCCTTTTAATATATCGTAAGTAGATGTGCCCAGTTCTTTTGCCCAGTCAAATACTGATTATACTTTCAATGATTTCAAGGTGATTTGCAATGAGTAATGACCATGAAATGAAACTAACAACTCCAACTGACACTCACCATATATCAAATATAAATCATAAGACTTATATACATACTGCTTTAAGTTACAAAAACAAGACTGTTAATCACCCTCCTATTATTCACTATAACTTATGATCCATAAGACTTGGAAATAATAAAAACATGCTGCTTTAAAATCTCTCCTTTCTAGTGAATGAATCAAGTAAATGGTTTTCACTTACTTGGAAAGAAGTCAATTGTAAATCACAATAATTACTTGTAAAATACAAGTGTGGATAGGTCTTTGATTTACCTCTGGTCTTGAATTAAGGACTCCACTAGACATTCCAAGTTCCAACATCTACATGCCATATGCTACAATTGTATTTACTGCAAAAAAACAGAGAACTGATAGTGCAGTCATATTTTGGGAACATTAATAAAGAGTGCATATGCTTAAATAGAGTATTAGACATGATGGCTCTCATCCTATCTGCTTCTAACATACTTTCTTATACTTTTCTATAAGCATATAAAAAATAATGAAAATAAAAATAACATGAGCTGGAATTTTGCAATACCCTTTTGGAAGCAGTAACACAGTTAATGATGTTATGTTTCTATATAAGCAAAATAACATGAGCTGGACTGAGAAAGAAATTTAAAAGAACCAAAGTGGTTCCCAAAAACTATGAAATTAATCAAAACTGTTACCTCGTCATCTCGATCAACACCACCATGTTCCTATAATTAAGAACATCATCGCATTAGTTCGGTATATGTATATTGTCACTCATTCCACTCATGGTTCTCCTAAAAATGTTGAATAAATGAATTTTTAGTATACAAAGAGTGTTCATCCAAACATAATTTCCCGAAGTAAGTTCAACCTCGTTGTTTAAGGCACAAGATAACTACTCAACTGAGAGAGTAAGACAACAAGGAAGTCTAGAGAAAAGTACAAAATACCCAATTTTTTAGAAGAAAAGACCTTGCTCAGATGCTATTGAAGTAAGAGAATAAAAAAAGAAGCCAAAACACCTATGATATAATTGTTATGTAAATGATTATTAAACACATCAACTACTCTTATCCTAGAGAGACGCAAATGAACTATTACAAAGGACTATTATAAGAGACACCAAAGCTTTTGTGATGAGTTTTTTAAGCAATTTTGTCAAGGATTCAATTCAAGGCATATATTCTATTACAAATCTTTCTGATATTTAATATTAATATACCAGTTGGCAAAGTTTCATAAATTACTCAGTACTTGCTATGAAAACCATGAACCTTGTTACATGAATGTATAGAAAACTAACCTTAACACGTGCCAGAATGTAGTGTTGGTTATGAGCCAAGCGAATGAGTTTATTAGCAATTTGAGTAATATGTCCAAAATTTCTTACCTGTGAGCGCGCAGGTACTGTTCGCTGCACGATCACACAAATTCAGTTAACTTAAAAGATGTTATCACATGAACTCATGTTTGATCTATCTTTCTTTTTTCTTTAACTCCAATAAAGAACAGTGCATAAGGATATATCACATGAACTCATGTTTGATCTATCTTTCTTTTTTCTTTTACTCCAATAAAGAACAAAAGGTTAAAAATCTGACAACTACCTGCATGCAGAGTGGTAACAAAATCCAATGTATTCCTAAACAAAGAAATGCAGTCAAAGCAATCAAAATCCTAAACAATAAAAAAGAAATGCATTCGAAGTGAAAAACAATGAACACCTAGAAAATGCGCAAGGCCTTCAAAACCAGCAGGATCAGAGAAGTAACCGACGCCAACGCTCATGGAAGCAACACACTTCAACATCAAAAACAAATACAAAATCGAAATCAGAACATGAAGAAAATCAACATAACAGAATTTCACATGTATTCAACCTCAAATGTACAAGCAAACAGTATGTGTGCCCCTTTTGAAGCCTCAATACCCTAAATTCATTCAATCGTTAGCATTCGCAATAGAAACATGATTCTATAAAAGCTCGAAAGCACATTTGATCAATTACAATTGATGATTATTGTGTGGATTTGCAACTATATTTAAAGATCGGAGATATTACCGATCAACTTAATTTGTGTTCTGGACTGGGCCTAAAGCCCAATAAGGCTCGAGCAATGCAAGTCTGCGTTCGAGCATCAAATGCCCTGCGAGCATTCTAACGGCCGGCGATACCAAGCGTATCGTAACGGCCGACACCGGAATGATGAGCATTTAAGGCTCATCATGGCTTTTCAGCCGTTTTCCGGCAGCCAATTGATGGCCATTTATTGCCATCATTGGTCTTAGCCCAGCGCTGGGGGCTATATATACTCCTCATTTGAAGGAGCTCAGGTACATTCTACTTTCTCTGAAAACCTTCATTCCACACTTACTAACTTGAGCGTCGGAGTGTAAACAGGTACACAACCCCCTTCCATTCACCGGAACTTGGGGCGGAGCACCGTACAAACGGACGTTGGTCGACTCTGATCACCGGTAAGATCAGTGGCGCCGTCTGTGGGAATTCATTAGTTTCCCCATCTTTTCACCTAGAAAAAGATCAAAACTACTCAAAAAATACCAACTTTCACGACCAATGGCCGGAAACGGTAATGACAGCACTGGTGAGAACCATCTCCATGCTAACGGAGCGCCAAATTACCAAGAGGATGGACGCTTCACAGCTGTAACTCCTACTGAAGGATCTGCTGGCCCTACCATTCAACCCCAAGAGGAACCATTGGATATCCCACCATTAGCTGTAGGGACCCCAATGGAAGAAATGATGGCAACATTGATAAACGTCATCAACAGGCAGGGCACTATCATTCGCGATCAGAATCGCAGGTTAGCAGCTGTCGAGGAATCGCGTGCAACGCGATCATCACACCCAAGGATATCCCCTCAACACTCCCTGCGGAGAAGGGATCGCTCGGTGTCAAGATCAAGGTCCCCGAGGCGTCCGAGTCCTCGGAGGAACAGAAGATCCCCGAGCCCTCAGAGGAATGTTGCTGTGCACGTGAGAGCCGAAGGTGGAAGGGCTCGGCGTCACAGATCACCACCCAAATCTCCTGAAAGGTACCGTCGCCACCGAACACCAGAAAGCGACGAGGACAAATATCTCGGACCCCTGTCCGAAAGAGTCATGAGAGTACCATTACCCCCAGGCTTGGAAAAGCTTCCGGTAATGGACACTTATGACGGCTCCAGCGATCCTGACGATCACTTGGAGAACATTGAAGCTCTGCTCGAATGGAGGAGAGTTCGAGGAGCTGTCAAGTGCAAGATATTCTCCACCACTCTGAGGAAAGGAGCGCTGACGTGGTACAAAGGCCTCCCACCACAATCCATCGATTCATGGACCGAGCTTTGCCGTCAGTTTACGGCACATTTCACTGCATCAAGGAAACATCCGCTGACAGTATCTGCCCTCGAGGCGATAGTTCAAAGGGATGACGAGCCACTGCGGGACTATATCGACTGATTCAACAAAATCGCAGTGCAAGTAAGAGTCGAGGACAAGATGAAGCTATACCTCATGGATCGAGGGTTGCGTGCGAATAGTGATTTCGCTAAGGCTGTTGGAATCGAAGAGATTCGAACTTTGGACGCCTTCCTCGAAAAAGCACAAAAATATATTGCTTACGAGGAAAGGCAAATGGCTGTGGATGCTAGAAAGCCAAGGCATCTGGATGAATCCGGACCCTCGAAACGAGGGACGGGCAATGGAAAGGAGAAGGTGCGGGAACCCAAAGCCCCACCGAGCAAATTCACCAACTACACTCCGTTGAATGCTCCTCGAGAGCGAATTCTAGCTGAAGTCTCAGCAGCGGAGTTCAAGAAGCATGGGATCAGATTCCCTAAACAAATCCCTGCAAAACCAGGCGTGGACAAAGGCAAATATTGTCGATTCCATAGAAGCTATGGTCACGTGACTGAGGATTGCGTCCACCTGAAAGATGCAATCGAAATACTAATTCAACAAAATCTGCTCCAGAAGTATAGGAAGGATCGACCCAGGGAAAACAATGATAGAAGGCAAGAGGTCGAGGATCCACCTGCTGAGGAGGAAACACGAGGAAGTTTACCAGTCGCTTACGCCATTACAAGACCCGAGGACTTCATTCAAGGCGAGGAAGTGCTCGCTAATTTGACTTCCCACTTGAATGGATCCTGGGAAAATTTTCCCAAAACACTGGTGATATCTGGAGGAGGATTCAACAACACGACCCTCGGAACTATAAAAAGAAAGTTCGAGGAGCTCGAGAGTGTCTGCTCGTTGAACCCTGTTTCGGTTGCGGAGATTAAAGAAGGGTCAATTCCCTTAGCTTTCTACAAAGAAGAGATCCCCGGAGGGTCCCCGAATTTTCAGATTCCCTTGTTAGTACAAGCAAGGATGGCGAACTTTGACATTCGAAGAATCCTGGTCGACCAAGGAAGCTCTTGTGACATCATGTACTCTGGATTGTTCAAGACTCTCCAGCTCACTGAAAAAAACCTGAAGCCATACGTGGGCGCTGATCTCCAAGGATTCAATGGAGCTACGACAAAACCTTGGGGATATACAGATTTGATCGTCACCTTTGGCGAAGGAGAGGCTACCAAGTCCATCAATGTCCAGTTCCTGGTCGTTGAGTGTCCATCACTGTATAACTGCATCATTGGAAGAACAACACTCGCTGATCTGTTCGCCGTCTCTTCGACCATTCATCTCAAAATGAAGTATTACACTGTCGATAGAAAGGTCGCCACGTTGAACGGAGACATAGCTGCTGCTCGGAGATGCTTTGATGCTGCAGCAAAAAATATGAACACCTTGGCCACGCCAAAGAAAATGAAGACTGAGCATAAGATGCCCGCCATCAATGCTGTCGGGGGACAAGGTACTGTGGAGCTGGACGCTCGAACTATAAAGAAGGAGCGCAGAGAAGAAAAAAAGGAGCTGCAGAAAGAGCTGAAGGAAATATTTCGTCCAATCCCTGATGGAAAGTTCGAAATAATTCCCCTTGGTGAAGACCCTTCGAAGGGAATCAAGATTGGAGCTGATCTCCCCGACTTGGTGAAAAGGCAATTAGAAGCTTGTTTGAAGGAAAATGCTGAACTCTTTGCTTGGAGCACTGCTGAAATGCCCGGCATAGATCCAAAGGTTGCTTGTCACCAGCTGACTATAGATCCTAAGGCTAGAGCTGTTGCACAGCGTCGTAGGAAGCAGTCTCCCGAAAACGCGGAGGCTGCAGAAAAAGCTGTAAAAGACCTCCTAGAGGCAAATTTCATTTCGGAAGCCAAGTATACTACTTGGTTGTCCAACGTTGTACTCGTTAAGAAATCTAATGGAAAATGGCGCATGTGTGTTGATTATACTGATCTTAATAGGGCTTGCCCTAAAGACGCTTATCCTTTACCTAGCATAGATAAACTAGTAGATAATTCGTCAGGATTTAAATTACTATCGTTTATGGATGCTTATTCAGGATATAATCAAATTAAAATGGCTGAAATTGGTAAAAAGAAAACAGCCTTTATGACCGAATCAGGAAACTATTACTATAACGTAATGCCTTTCGGGCTTAAAAATGCGGGCGCCACATACCAAAGAATGATGAACAATGTTTTCCGAAATCAAATTGGGGATATGCTCGAAGTGTATATGGATGACATGATAGTTAAATCCGAAAGGAAAATGATCATACCGCGCACTTAAGAAAAGTTTTCGAACAAGCAAGAAAGTATAACATGAGATTTAATCCTGAAAAATGTACATTCGGCGTAAAGGCAGGAAAGTTCCTCGGATTCTATTTAACCGAACGAGGAATAGAAGCCAACCCCGACAAATGTAGAGCATTCTTCGAATATCCTACGCCCGACTCGAAAAAGTCTATTCAAACACTAAACGGAATGTTAACTTCTTTGTCACGATTCGTTGCTAAATCTGCTCAACATGCTCTGCCACTCTTTAAACTTCTAAGAAAAGAATCTACATTCGAGTGGACAGAAGAGTGCGAAAACGCACTTCAGCATTTGAAGCGAGCATTATCCGAGCCTCCAGTCCTCACACGACCCGTGCAAGGAGAAGTTTTGTATCTCTACCTAGCAGTAGCCCACGAGGCCGTCAGCGCCGTTCTCATAAGAGAAACCGAGCAAGGGCAAAAACCAGTATACTTCGTCAGCAAAGCACTCCAAGAACCAGAACTAAGATACTTGCAAATTGAGAAAATGGCCTTAGCCATCGTTACAGCAGCAAGAAAGTTACGACACTACTTCCTCGCCCATTCAATTGTTATTCGCACTGACCAACCAATTAAACGCCTCCTCGGAAGACCCGACATGGCAGGTCAAATGCTCAAATGGTCGTTGGAATTGTCAGAATTCGATATAAGCTATGAGAGCAGACAAGCTTTGAAAGCTCAAGTTCTAGCAGATTTCATCGCCGAAATGACCCCAACGACAACTCAAAGTAAGAACAAATGGATCATCTTCGTCGACGGATCTTCCAATTCAAAAGGAAGCGGCGCGGGCATTATATTAGAAAGCGAAGATGGGACTCTAATCGAAGTCTTGCTCGAACTATCTTTTCAAACGACGAATAACCAAGCCGAATACGAAGCCTTCTATGCAGGGTTACGGCTCGCCAAAGACATAGAGGCCGAGGAAGTCAAAATTTTCACAGATTCGCAATTGGTAGCTTCACAAATATCCGGGGAATATCAAGCAAAAGATGAGCGACTAGCAGAATATCTAACCTTGATAAAGGAAATGTTAGCCCAATTCAAATTAGCTGAAGTGCAACATGTTCCCCGCGAACATAATACACGAGCAGATGTCCTCTCAAAATTGGCAAGCACCAAGCGAGAAAAGGGAAGAAATCAATCCCTGATACAAGAAACTCTTTCCAGACCCAGCATTGAAAAGCCCGGGAGGTCATGCTCGTTTGTGAAATAAAGACAAACAGTTGGATTTTCCAATTACTACGCTTTCTAGAAAGCGGGGAAGTCCCCAAAGACCCAAAGGAAGCAGCAAAAGTCAAGCGACGGGCGTGCTCCTATGCGGTTCTCGACAATCAGCTATATCGACGAGGATTCGCCATTCCTCTGTTGAAATGTGTCGAGGAAGAGAGAGTGGAGTATGTTTTAGCCGAGATCCACGAAGGGATCAACGGTCAACATATTGGTGGATGTTCTTTAGCCAGGAAAGCTCTTCGAGCAGGGTACTATTGGCCGACGATGCAGGCAGACGCTAAAGAACATGTCAAGAAATGTGATAAATGCCAAAAACATGGAGATATGCACATAGCACCACCAAACGAGCTGAAATCATTGTCTTCTCCATGACCCTTCGCATGGTGGGGAATGGATTTACTAGGACCATTCCCCGTCGCAGCCGGACAAAACAAATTCCTGATCGTGGGCGTGGACTACTTCACCAAATGGATAGAAGCGGAACCACTTGCAAAAATCACAGCCTTCAACATACTCTGTTTCTTCAAAAGGAACATCCTCGCCAGATTCGGCATTCCACATTCAGTAGTAACAGACAACGGCACACAATTCACTGATAAAAAATTCAGAGAATTTCTCGCTGCCTTGGGTATAACTCAACACTTCACCTCCGTCGAGCATCCGCAAACTAACGGGCAAGCCGAAGCCGCAAACAGAGTAATCTTGCGAGGCCTAAAAAGGAGATTAGGCGAGGCAAAGGGACAATGGGTCGAGGAATTGCACAATGTACTGTGGTCCTATAGAACCACTCCACACTCCACCACCGGGGAAACCCCTTTCCGATTAACATACGGAACAGAGGCAGTAATCCCCGTGGAAATCGGAGAGCCAACAAGGCGAACTGAAACACCCAACGATCAAGATCTTAACGACGAATTAATTCGAGAGGAACTAGACTTGGTCGAAGAACTTCGCGAAACAGCCGCTATTCGCGAAGCATCTCTCAAACAAAAGATAGCCGCTCGACATGACAAGAGCGTGGTAAAAAGAGAATTCGACGTTGGAAGCCTAGTTTTGCGTCGAAATCTCAAAGATTCGAGTGAAGGCAAACTCGCCCCTAACTGGGAAGGCCCTTACCGAGTTCGGGCAAAAACAGGGACCGGAGCTTACTTCCTCGAAACTCTGCGTGGCGAGGAAATCCCTAGACCATGGAACGCAGAGAAACTTAAACAATATTATAGTTAGAGGTTAAAATCTCTGACGAGGCTAAGTCGACCTTGTTGACACGAGGAGACAAGCTTAGACAACAGATGAGTGCTTAGGTACGGGCATGATTCTAAAAACATCAGAAAAAAAGACAAGAGGTTTGCGCTTCGTCTTGACGAGGAATGACTCCAAGCGAGCACCATCGTCTCAGTACACGTTAGGCCACGAATCCCAGCTCGCGATGGGAAATCGTCGCCGTGGTTAAATGATCATTACAAGATCGTTCCTATCACAAAAAGTTCGGATACTACGTCCGAACACTCGTTGAAGTTCCACAAACTCTTCGAGCACGGCGCTCAACTATACACGATATCCGAGCAGCGACCATACATTGTTGTTCTTAAAGTTCGAAAAGCAACACTTAGCATACCAGTGTTAAATCGTCGAGCAAATGATAAGACAACATTCATAAGCGTAAAATCATTCAAACGAAGAAAGGATAAAACGCAAGTAAAATTCATAAAACAGTCACGAGGACTGTATAATTGTCATTACAAAAAACCTGGCGAACATAGCGCCAAAATACTTCAAGGAAATTAGAAAAGGCGAGCATAACGCCATCAAAATACAAAATTAAACAGGGTTACAGGGATCACTGGTCAGCAGGATCAGAATAAGGAGGAGTCCGAATAGCACCATCAAGTACCTCTTTGCATTCGTCGAGGCCATCCAACTTCAACTCGACGTCAGCATTGAGGACCTGGACTTGGGCGACAGCGTTCCGGAAGCTTGAAGTCGCCATGTCGACCGCAGAATTCTGAGCATCCACTAGTTGCCTGATTAGCGACCCGCGAGAGGTGTTGGTATATTCCCCGTGAGGGTCTTCCTTCTTCTCCTCCTCGTCAGGTATGGTCAACTTCTGGAGCTGCCACTCAAGCTCAGCAACCTTCGCTAACAAATCCTCTTTATCCTTAGCCAGACGCTCGGCTTCCTCCTCTTTTGTCTGCAAAGTTTGGGTGAGCTCGACTTGAAGCTGATACTTATCTTTGTAAGCATCATAAGTTGCTCCCAGCTCCTCGTAATCCTGGCGAGCTTTCTTGAGCTCAGCATCCATCTTTTTGTGGCTTTTCTCCAAGCTCTTCATCTTCTTCTCCAGCTTCGACCATTCATCCACAAACTGGCGCTCCCGAGCATTGAGGAAATTCGCAACCTCCATCAGCTTCATGCAGTGCATGGAAGACTCGGCGATCACATTCTTCAAAGACTCTGGACCCATGTCCGTCATAATTGCTTGGTCGGCTTCTGGGATGATCACTTCAGTGTTCCCGTCAAACACATCCCCTCCATGAGCAAAAACTGCGGGCAGCACAAACTTCCCTGCTGGGATCCCAGGTTGCAGGCGATGGAAACCCTCTGTCTGAGTCAAAACGCCTTCATTACGAGCGTTCTTCTCGGGCCTTACATTGTCGTCCGAAGAGCTCGGCCCCCCTTTTCGCCAACAACGTCCCGGCGAGGAGATGCAACAGCCGAATTTGTCGCTGAAGGGGTAGGAGTCGCAGCAGCTGAAGAACCCCCGGGAGGAGTAGGGAGAATGGAAGAGCCACTGGGGCCTGAAGAGCTCGAAACTAAGGCATTCCCCGCCTCTTTCGCTTTCCGAGCCCTAGTAACCTCCTGCATCCTCTTGAATTTTTCTTGATTGCTCATCATATCAGCACAAGAAACAAAGAACAAATAACTTAGTAAAATCACAAAAGATAAAACTATGTTGCAAAGCGAGCAGGAAATAAAATTACAGCAAAACATACTGAGCAACGCTTCAGCCTCGACACGAGTCGAGCAGGCAAGCAAAGCCTTGGTATCTATGAAACGTTTCGAAGTTATAACGTTTCCATGCTCGTCCATCACGGGATTCCCTTCCTTATCCGTCCGAACAACAGGGACAAACCCGTCCATAAAATCGCACAGCACTTTGAAATCAGCAAGAATAGCTGGATCCATCTCCTTCTGAGCCCGACTGAAACTGCTCGCCGGGAGGAGATAGTGGTGTTTTACCCACTTGAAAGGGAAACGGCTACTCTCGACAATAATGGGCGTGCCGTTGGGACGCAATACTGGATGCCCGTTCGCATCAACCTTTGGAGACCTCGAAACGATGGTCCTCAAGCCTTCCTCTCCTTTGGGAAAAACCCCATACCAATTGTCCTTATACCCATGAACAGACTCCTCGAACATATCAAAGAGCCTACGCCTCTGGGTGAACGAAACCCATCCATATTTTTCCGCATCTCCCTTGGGTTTCGTGCGTTGTATCCGGAAGATGAAGAAGAATAAGTCGAGGGTGGGGACTATCCGAAGGTAGGCCGCGACTATCTCAAAGGCGCGAAGAAACGCCAAAGAGTTCAGATGAAGCTGTGAAGGTGCTAGACGAAGATGGCTGAAGACGCCCACTTCAAAGTCGTTGAAGGGCAATCGATAACCAAATTCCTCAAAGGCTATTTGGTACATCGAGAATGCCCCCCACCTCTCGAACCGTTGGCACACCCTGCTTCGCCTGCCGGGGATCATAATTTCCCAAGCATCACGCCCAGGATCCTCTAGCCTCGTAAAGAGCCCCGGAGGCATCTGCTTGTCGGGAAGTCCAGCATATCTCGAGGATATATTCCTCGGTTCGTCAGCGACCCATGCGTAGGGGTCGGGGTCTGAAGGGCCGGCCGCTGGTTCATCCTCGATGATTTCGTTTTGATTTTCTTCCGCCATTTACACCTGAAAAGCCGAGGAAGGAAACATGAATTCGACATTCGTACATCAAATCCACCCTTCCACCGCCGTGAAGGAAAATTGATACGATAAAAGCAGCGAAATTTAAAATTTTCCTTTTGTGATCCTTACGAATGGTCATGAATTGTGTTTAGAGTTTTACCTTTTGATTCGAAAACTCCCTTTAAATCACGAACGGCTATCGAACACTTCGAATCACGAACAAGGTCACGAACAAGAACCTCGAACCGTCACGAACAAGGTCACCACCAAGTCACCAACGAATTTGATCACAAGCGTTAAAGGTATAACGCCTCTAGCCAGTCCACACGAACAACAACCTTCAATGGAGTGCTAGCTCCAATGGTTTGAAGGGTTAGGAGAAAGGAGGCACAAAATAAGGATTAGGGTTTTTCACAAAAACTCTAGAAAGGTGATTAGGGTTTCTCAAGAGAGGAGAGAACAAAGGCTCATGAGAATGAGTAACAAAAGTGTGTAACTATTTCTCCTTACCACAAGGGTTCTATTTATAGAACCACTTGCCATGGCAAAATTACACTAAAGCCCTTTTAACTAAATGGGCTATAGTGGGCGCCATTCTCATGTAAATATGTCTAGTACATATTTGCACCCCCTTCTTGCTACATCATACCATATGATGTAATGCTCATTTTAATTACCATAATACCCTTATCATATTTCCTTATTTCTCCAAGGTGCACCGTACCTTACGGTGTTCCAATCTCACTAGATTGTTCTTATGTGTGTGACCCTGTAGGTTTCCGTAACGTTGACAATTATAATAAATCACTATTTATTATAATAAACAGTGAGCGGTATCTAGCAACACATCACTGCTACCCAAGTTACGAGAAATTAACATGTGATCTAAACATAACCTCTTGCGATAATATCAGTGTGTATAATTACCCCTTTGCCCTTATGTCTATATTGAACACAAGGCATACACAGTGTCATCCTTGTCCAGTTCAATATTGGGCCCGTGACATTTATCCTGTTATGCAGGATTGGCAAATTCCATCTAGGTCACTACTGTCCCTCAGCATGCTTCGTAAAGTACCCATCAACTGCCTTTATAATTATCCTGTTACGGATAACGTTAGATCAGCAACAAAGTACTTCACTCCCCATCTAGGGTACAAAGTGGTTTCAGGTCTAAGGGTGGTCTACACCATTATCACCATGAGAGTAACTTATGACACTTTGCATAACTTTGCATGTAGTACTCTCATAGCGGGTCAATCCAGTATAAATATTACTCCTAATATTTATACCTACGTCAAGACTTGATAACTCCTTATCCCATGATCCATGAGATGTGATCATCAGTCTATCTTCATAATAGTCTTTATGCTATAAGGTTATCCCCTTTACCTTAAAGCTTGACTACGGATACTTTAAGAATTGTGTCCTTATGTTTAATATTATCTCATGATTAAGTCACACTTAATTATTAAACGGACTTTCTATTCTAGGGACTTCATTATTTTGCAACCTTACAAACATAATAAAGAAATGCCATATTTATATTCAAACTCCTAAAGCAAAAACTATGAAAATAGATTGGCTCTTAGGGCTTACTCCAACAATCTCCCACTAGCACTAAAGCCAATCTAGGTTACTCTTAATACCTATAGACTTAGTATGCCCATCACGCTTCAACTGCGCAAGAGGCTTTGTTAGTGGATAAGGAACTATTTCCTATGTTGGTATCTTACGTATCTTCCAACGTTCTATTTCGATCTCTATCGAAATATATAAGTGTCTAAGTATATTCATGAATCGTCGGTGAGATCTATTCTCAAGTGTTCTTGCAAGATTAAACTATTACCATCACTAATGTGATTAATGTGACTTGTAACACCGGAAACATAGCTTTAGCTCAATCATGAGCCAAACGATCCAATCTTAAATACTCAACTTATTTAACTGAGACAAACATATTACGAAGCTTATCTTATAGCTTTCAATGTTTGTATTCAGCCATGATATACAATACATTGGTATGGAAACTTCCTTCATTATAACTTCCTTATAATGATCCTTCCCATACCTATCTATTTCAAGAAATAGGCCTTAGTTCCTTTAAGGTCCTTAGGGATATTCTTGAAGGTAAGTTAGTGTCAAACACTAATTTCAATTTTGGTACATAGGTTATTCCTAACTCTTTAGGAATTCTTGCCTAAGTGTTTCATCAAGAGTTATTTTCCTAGTCATGTCTCACATGTATAAGAAAAATGTCTTGATGATTAATATGATATCAGATATTATCACTCCCACTAAAACTTTGTATGCACAAGATTTATATTTGTCCTTCATTTGTTTTCCACAAAACTTTCAAAAGGAACAAATATTCAAATTTATTCGATCTAATCAAAATTAGATAGGTTTGTTCTTGTTAATTTGTTTTCATAAAACTTCATAAAAGGAACAAACAATAATTTAATTTTCTGAGAACTCTATCTAATCAAAATTAGATAGCTACAAGTTATATACCTTTCTAGCATCATTTGGATCAACAAAACCCTTACGTATATGTCCAACACATATATATGAGGTCATTCCAATTAAGGAATGCAACTTTGTTATCCATCTACCAAAACATGTAGTACAACATTTAGCAGAAGCAATCAAATATTATAAGGTATTCTTAATACCATCCATATCAGTGTTCAAAAAGAATACTCACTTTCATCGTATGAGTCTTACTCATCTTGAAGACATAACCATTATCTACATAAGGTTAGTGTATATGGATTCTGTATGAGATTTCATGGCATTTAGCCACTTCTCATAATCTAGATCGTCTTACGACCTTTTAGAAAGTCAAAGACTCATCTTCCATGAGAATCATATCACATTGCTGAGTCATGATAAAACCATACCTTGTAGCTATATGTGATATGTTAGACTTATCTTGGATTTGTGCAACTTTAAAACAATGGTTCTTCAACAACCTTGAGGAACCGGTTTGCATTCCCTTTTAAATAAATACGTTTTGTGGTACTTGAATTTATTCAAGTTCTATATCACTCCCACTGTCTCTTTTAGAGACACACTCCCACTAGAGGAATGTTTCAAACCTAGCAACAAAACAACCTTTTGTCCTTAAGAGTGATATAGGACCAATATCCCTTTCTTTAGGATATTTCCACTTATTCATTCATTCATTTGGAATTAGATTTATCTAATAAATTTTAATCCAAAATTCTCATAAAGACAAACTTGGTACTCTTACCTCCATATCGCATATGGTGTCTTTATGATCATTTTAAAAGGGAACTAATTGTGGGTGAAGATTAATTATAAGTAAAGAGATTTATAGAAAGAGTCAATATATAATTAAACTATCCTTAAATCATGTCAAACATGATGTGATAAAATAGTTATTATAGTCCTTTAATTAAGTATTTACTGATATGACTCATTCATATAACTTAAATACTTTTGTCGAGTTCTATTTTCTTCATTGTTGAATTTCTTTGACAAATTCAAAGATTTCTAATTGGTGTCATACACCTACCATCATCTAATGATTTTAATCATCAATGTTAATGAAGTAAAATAAACTCAATATACCAAATATGTTTAGTGGTCGACATACATCTCATGTATATTGTTCAAACAGGTCATGCATCATTTTATTGATACATCGAGTATTTGTACTAAACAACAACGCTCTTGATATATTTAAGGTCCAAATCATATTTGGCTCTTATCACGATTGTTATAGATAACCCCATCATGACCATGGAACCCTAGTCCATTACTTGACTTGGAGTATAGAAGATTTTGCTTAAATGATAGGACCATTAGTTGTCTTATCATTCGAAGCTACAATTCATATCTTGTCAATACAAGGTATACAATTACTACTTCTATATCTAGATGGAATTCAATAACAATTATTGTGTTCCATTTCAAATTCGATTTTAAGTCATTGCATAAACCCTTATTGTCAATGAAACAAT
Organism: Trifolium repens; assembly: GCA_030408175.1. NCBI lineage: Eukaryota > Viridiplantae > Streptophyta > Magnoliopsida > Fabales > Fabaceae > Trifolium > Trifolium repens. Next base: position 28,065,544 of record CP125845.1, on the reverse strand, counting down.
TTTCATTCTAGATATGGGTTGACTTAAAATTATAGTCAATGTTCTAATTCTTTAAGCATCTCTATTTTCGAAAAATTGAGATTCAACATCTTGTATCATATACCTTATGATGTAGAAATAGAAATTTTGACTTTCTATAACAATATGTACAATATTGAAGTCTCACTTCATTCTTTCAGTTTGACTCTTCCAAGAACTATTTATGTCATTCTTATTTCAATTAATGGTCTAACCATAGACGTTCTACTTTGGCAACCATTTTGTACTATTCAAATAAGAGGAATATAAATCTTATTTATATTATATCTCAAATCCTTGATAGTGCAAATTAATTCTCATTCAACTCAACAAATTCCGGCAGATATTCAAAACAATTTTGTCTATATCTATTCCATTATAATTTGTTGGATTGAACCTATGATCAACTCTTTGATCCATTGAAAAATTTATCATACTCTTAAAGTTCTTTCAAAAGATCTTACTTGAGATTAAATGATTATATCATTTATTAGTATGATATATTCTATGTCTAGATGTCAACTTGATACTTCTAACAAGTATCCCTTTCTTATCTAGTTATAGCAGGTTGTCCACAGTTTATAGTTCAAGAACTTATAGTTTTCTCGCATTTGAGAACAATTCTCAATTTGTACCAATACAGAAACTCTTTTCTGAAAATCTTGTCCTTCATAAGGACAACTTAATATGTATTGTATTTCGAAATTCTAATTACAAAGATATGTAAGATATTATGACTAAATCATATTTAATTTGGTCTTTAATTAAATACGCTCCCACTATTTTATTCAAAACAAATGACCCTCATCATTTGATTCGGAAAATCCCGTTCGAAGATTTTCTAGTGGGTCGAGATCCATATTTCACTTTGTTCTAAGTCCGCGGTGGGCGGATTACACAAAACTCAGTTATTTAGGTAGGAACTCCTTCCAATTGTATCTCATACAATTCTCGAATATCTCAGTTGGGTGAATAACTCCTTATTCTAATTCATCTTATGAATCGTTCCCAACTCTTGCTTCTAAACTCATATAATCTTATTATATTTAGTTTAGTTAAGTTTGACCCTAATTTTAGAAGTTGGATATTACAATTATCCCATCACACCTTACCAATGTAAAACAAGCACTTCGCGGTGGGCGAACCTACATTGTTCGATACTGGTCTTGATGAGTTCTAAAATTTGGAAAGCATAAACTTAATATCCACATATTTTATTATTAAAGAAAAATATACTTCGCGGTGGGCGAACCCATATCTTCTTTATTAATCTCTTATGTGTCTCTTGAGGGATTTTAATTAGTTTGATCTCACCGGCTTATTTATCATATAAATCGACACTCACATGCATCAACATACATAAATAAATAAAATGAAACAGTTATGGCCCCTAGCGCATTTGTTCTCCCAAGCCAATGAGAGAACCTAATCTAACCTAAAACGATCTATACTTCTCCAAGCATGATCTCCAAGGTTGACCTACATTGTTCTTCTTCTTCATAATATTACATAATAATATAAAAGAATACTCGTTTAGTGGATGAGAAGAGAATATAGAGAATAGAGATAAGGCACGACACGCAGGCCGTATTTAAAAACCAAATGCAATAAAATAAATAAACTTTATTATTATTAAAGTCTCATAATTAATTAAATCCGGCGATTGATCAAATCAGGTAAGTTTGATTCAAATATTTAATTCACAATTAAATATTTCGAATCAAAATTTGCTAAAATAAATAACATTATTTTAAAGTAGAATTAAATCTTTTGACAATTTTCCAAATATGGAAAATTATTTAATCAAAACCTTTTTGAATAAAATATTTCCAAAATTGGTAATATTATCTTTTAAAACAATTTTAAAAGATATTTCTAGAGATTTGAAACGATTTCATAATTAAATATATTTGTCAAATATGGAAAATTATTTAATCAAAACCCTTTTGAATAAAATATTTCCAAAATTGATGATATTATCTTTTAAAACAATTTTAAAAGATATTTCTAGAATTTTGAAACGATTTCAAAATTAAATATATTTATCATCTACTTTTCGCATCAACACTTGATACGTTTTGCAAATCCTAATTTTAATGACACAACATTTGTGCAACCGTTTCATGCCGTCAAAATTCCTTATGACCGAAATTCAATCCAATTGATCAACATGTCATTGTTTCACCATACAAATGTCGGATTCCGAAACAAATGAACACGGCTCGCTTTAATTGAATAACTTTCATAATAATTTTAACGAAATTACTAACGGTATATCACATACACCATTTTGCATTACGGTTACTTATATCATATATAAGTTTATGGCCGTTCTTGATTGTGTAACCTTAGGACAATTAACATATCGCATGCTTCACCATACAAGTGTCGGATTCCGAAGCCGTTTCAATGTTAATTACCCAATTCATACACAAAACTTACATCACATGTAAGTATTGACCGTTCTTGTTCGTGTAACCTTAGGACAATCAACATATCGCATGCTCCACCATACAAGTGTCGGATTCCGGAGCCGTTTCAATGTTAATCATCCAATTTATACACAAACAACCGTCAAATTTTAATTACTCGATTTTAATCTTTTATTAACCGTTTTAATCATATTAAAACTGAATTCATGAATTTAAACAAACATCAATTCATGGTTTCGTAAGTGGCTCTGATACCACTGAAGGAAAATTGATACGATAAAAGCAGCGGAATTTAAAATTTTCCTTTTGTGATCCTTACGAATGGTCATGAATTGTGTTTAGAGTTTTACCTTTTGATTCGAAAACTCCCTTTAAATCACGAACGGCTATCGAACACTTCGAATCACGAACAAGGTCACGAACAAGAACCTCGAACCGTCACGAACAAGGTCACCACCAAGTCACCAACGAATTTGATCACAAGCGTTAAAGGTATAACGCCTCTAGCCAGTCCACACGAACAACAACCTTCAATGGAGTGCTAGCTCCAATGGTTTGAAGGGTTAGGAGAAAGGAGGCACAAAATAAGGATTAGGGTTTTTCACAAAAACTCTAGAAAGGTGATTAGGGTTTCTCAAGAGAGGAGAGAACAAAGGCTCATGAGAATGAGTAACAAAAGTGTGTAACTATTTCTCCTTACCACAAGGGTTCTATTTATAGAACCACTTGCTATGGCAAAATTACACTAAAGCCCTTTTAACTAAATGGGCTATAGTGGGCGCCATTCTCATGTAAATATGTCTAGTACATATTTGCACCCCCTTCTTGCTACATCATACCATATGATGTAATGCTCATTTTAATTACCATAATACCCTTATCATATTTCCTTATTTCTCCAAGGTGCACCGTACCTTACGGTGTTCCAATCTCACTAGATTGTTCTTATGTGTGTGACCCTGTAGGTTTCCGTAACGTTGACAATTATAATAAATCACTATTTATTATAATAAACAGTGAGCGGTATCTAGCAACACATCACTGCTACTCAAGTTACGAGAAATTAACATGTGATCTAAACATAACCTCTTGTGATAATATCAGTGTGTATAATTACCCCTTTGCCCTTATGTCTATATTGAACACAAGGCATACACAGTGTCATCCTTGTCCAGTTCAATATTGGGCCCGTGACATTTATCCTGTTATGCAGGATTGACAAATTCCATCTAGGTCACTACTGTCCCTCAGCATGCTTCGTAAAGTACCCATCAACTGCCTTTATAATTATCCTGTTACGGATAACGTTAGATCAGCAACAAAGTACTTCACTCCCCATCTAGGGTACAAAGTGGTTTCAGGTCTAAGGGTGGTCTACACCATTATCACCATGAGAGTAACTTATGACACTTTGCATAACTTTGCATGTAGTACTCTCATAGCTGGTCAATCCAGTATAAATATTACTCCTAATATTTATACCTACGTCAAGACTTGATAACTCCTTATCCCATGATCCATGAGATGTGATCATCAGTCTATCTTCATAATAGTCTTTATGCTTTAAGGTTATCCCCTTTACCTTAAAGCTTGACTACGGATACTTTAAGAATAGTGTCCTTATGTTTAATATTATCTCATGATTAAGTCACACTTAATTATTAAACGGACTTTCTATTCTAGGGACTTCATTATTTTGCAACCTTACAAACATAATAAAGAAATGTCATATTTATATTCAAACTCCTAAAGCAAATACTATGAAAATAGATTGGCTCTTAGGGCTTACTCCAACACGCCGATCAAGTGAAAGGGCGAGGAACAGACTATCAGCAGAACAAAATTTCTAAGAGCCACAAATCCCTAAACTTGCTCGCGCAAGGGGACAAGTGTAAACTCGAGGGACATACCCATACCCGTACGAGCACTCATCTACTATTGAATGCACGAAGGATTGGTACGAATCCTCGACACTTATGGTTAAAAACCCACTAACAAAGGCAGTTGTAAAGGCCAAAACCGCCAACAACCGCCACCTAGAAAGGGTAAAAAAGCCAGAAAACTATAGTTTTTCCTAAAAACTACCGTTTTTGGGAGGGTAAAAGGGTGCTAACCAACACTTACAAACCCTCTACCACCGTACCATCAACCAAACACAGTTTCATCAGGCAAAACACCAAACCAAAGCGCAATCAACAAACAAACAATCATAAACAAAGATTAGAGTAAGTTACTTACTTGATTCAGAGAAGAAGATGCGGTGAAAAACGATCGTAGTGATGAAACGAAAGCAAAAGGACTTGAAGCACTTGGAGAAGTTCAGAGAAAAGGAAGTTTGGAAGTTTAGAAATTAAGAGACTTTGATAAATGAAGTAAAAACTTCAAAAATCCCTCATTTCTCTATTTATAGACAAATCCCCAACGGATGCATCATTACGAAACAATGCGACGCCCCACTAATCTGAACCGTTGTTTTGATCCAAAGGTAACGATTCAAAAGAATCTGATGCCTCAGATCAAATCTCAAAGTAAACCAAAAGGCGCGTAAATCCAACGGTGTGGATTTAAACCTCGAAAACCCAACTGTGTAAATAGGCACTCAAGTACTCCAGGTTAGCCTTTACACGTGGCAGCAGAAGACGGAATGGCTTGTCCCTTCAAACGTCCCATCTTCTGCTCGCGGAAACCTCGGTTGAATCGAGAAAATCTCTCGAAAAACCCTCAACTATAATCCGCCAATTGCGATCCTCGCATCAATGTTAAGATACGCAATAAAGGCTCGCAATGAATGCTCGCAATAATCAACGGATCTTTAAGATCCTCTACAACAAATACGAGGATTCTAGATCGAATCTACTAGATCACGATCCTTGAAATCTCCGAAAAGAAACACGAGGTGCTCAACAATGCGCCCTTTGCTCGAAGTCACAATGCTCGATGACAAAATCTAGTTAATATAGATAAAGTCTGAAATTATGACCAACATTTGCTCGACATTAAGTCATTACGCTCCTATTCGAGCATAACGACTTGGGGGGCTCCTGTTCTGGACTGGGCCTAAAGCCCAATAAGGCTCGAGCAATGCAAGTCTGCGTTCGAGCATCAAATGCCCTGCGAGCATTCTAACGGCCGGCGATACCAAGCGTATCGTAACGGCCGACACCGGAATGATGAGCATTTAAGGCTCATCATGGCTTTTCAGCCGTTTTTCGGCAGCCAATTGATGGCCATTTATTGCCATCATTGGTCTTAGCCCAGCGCTGGGGGCTATATATACTCCTCATTTGAAGGAGCTCAGGTACATTCTACTTTCTCTGAAAACCTTCATTCCACACTTACTAACTTGAGCGTCGGAGTGTAAACAGGTACACAACCCCCTTCCATTCACCGGAACTTGGGGCGGAGCACCGTACAAACGGACGTTGGTCGACTCTGATCACCGGTAAGATCAATTTGCAAACAAATATTAGAGATAAGAGATTATACAGAGTGCGATGATGCTTACTTTGACAAGAGAGAAAGCATGGATCGAAGACAGGGCGTAAATCTAAGATGTAGTTAGGGCGCAAATTGGAGATAGAGAGAAATAGAGTGTCGAAGATAAACATTGAACTCAGAGATGGCGAAAGGTTGAGATCGATCAGAGTGACGAAGAAGATCGGTAGGGACGAAGAGCGAGCCAGTGAGCGAGCGAAGGCGACAATGATACAAGTGATGACGGCGGTGACAACAAAGAGAAAGCGAATAACGACGGCGGTGAGAACGGAGAGTGACCGGCGTGTAACGGTGGCGGAATGAAAACGGTTAGAGAGAGAGAGAGAGAAAATAATTATGAGAAAATGAAAGTAATTTTTTTTTTGACGAAGAAAGTAAATTATTATTTCCTGAAAAAAAAAATTAATATTAATACTATAAAAAAAATGTAATGATTAGCAGGGAAAAGTGAAGATGTGGTAAAAGCACATCCAAACAACTGCAAATTAACTAGAACAATATTCTGTAGCAACATTCTGGTAGCTAAACTAATATTTTCTTGTAGTGAATTTTGAGATATTTTTTTTAACTTTTCATTAAATTTTGAGTGGCTTTGGAGCAAAAATTTACAATCATCAATAAGTAAACTGTACTTTCACTACTTTGAATGGTTTTCCTTGGAGCTATTAATGTCATCCACCACGGTTTGCAATCTAGTTCAAAAATGATGTCAAAAATGAATTACTAGCATTGTTTAATAATTATTCCTGTGGCAATGGTCAACTAGTTGTCCTTATCAACAACAAAAAATTGTCAATTATAGTGTGTGTTTATTAAACACGATGCAATCAAAGGGCAATTTCGTGATTGACTTAAAAAGCAACTTTTAACTATTCAAAATGTTGGATGATTTAGGGTAATTTCGTGATAGAATTTTTTTTGACAAAATTTCGTGATTGAATTAAAAAGCAATAATTTATAACTATTCAAATTATTGCATGCAGGTTAAGTCGATCCAGATATGACTCTACGACAGAGACTGAGAGACGGATAAAATGCCAATAATAAATTGATATAAGTGGCGAATTCATGAATTTTCTTTGGTGGGGGTTTAAAATTATTTTATCTGTTTTCTGTTTTAGGAACCTCTATAAAAAATTATGGAAGAAAAGTTGTTGGATTAATTAGTGAATTGGCCTAAAACATGTGACTATTGCACAAATTTTACCTGCGTTAAATATATTCGGTGTTAAATTTTTAAATTTCAATGCAAAATAGTGGTATTAATAAGAAATAATTTGAAAAAAAAGTAATAAAAGCATTTAAAAATTTGTAGAGGATCTTATATTAAAGGAGAAAAAATATTTTTGTAAAAGAATTTTGTTATTAAGGACATTACAACAAATTAAAACACATTTTTCTTTAGATGATAGTACGCGATCTATACTTTTAATAAAAAATTGATTACACGATTTTTAAAAGAAAATTGTTACATGTAGTTCCTTAATATGTGTCTTTAAGTCACATATTAATATTTTTCTAAATTTTATGGAGGTTTGAAAAAAAATTGTTTTCTTGTGGGGTTTAAGTAGGGCCGTCCCCGAGTATTTAGAAGTCCCGTGCTAATAATAATGGACCCCTAATAGAGAATATAATTTTTTCTTAAAAAAAGAACCTAATATATTTAAATTGTAAACATATCAATAAGGTACGGTGAAGGTGTGGTGGTTCCGACGGAAATTTCGACAGTACGGTGAAGGTACAAAAGGAAGAGAATGCGTGTTTACTTGGAGTGGGAGAGAATGTAATTATTTTTTTTGGTTAGTATACATTTGCTTTTTGGGCCTTTATTGTTGTCTCCTGCTTACTACTACACCCATACATATGACTATCCAAATAAATAAAAATTGAGGCCCCATATTTTTGGAGGCTCTGATCTGTATGCCTGGTTGAGAAAGAGGCATGTTGCGAAGATGAATAATGTAACTTAGCATTTATATTAATAAAAAAATTTGACAAAATGGCGATAAACTATTAAAATCAATTTATTGGAAAAAAAATTTAGTCATTTTAATATTTTATTTTATCAATATTTACTATTTTTTTATTTCTTACTTCATTTCTTCTACTTTTACTTCTTTTCTCTGTCACTTTCTCAAAAAAATATTTTTACTTCCTTTTATAACTTTTTTTCTCCTTCTGTTCCGGATCTGAATTGCCTAATGTAGCTCTTGTACGCAGTTACACGTAGTAGGTGATCTGGATCTTTAATTTATGTTCTAACATCTATAATTAAAGCAGTTTACTATAATAGTTGATTTGATCTCAACCATTCATGTTTAATCAAATGGTCACCATCAGTTACTGCATGACGCAACAGTAACTGTAAGAAATCCTATTCCTTCTATTTCAACTCCATTTAAAATTATTTTTTTTGGTACAAACTCCATTTGAACTTTAAATTAGCTCTTTTTTTTTTGGTACAAAAATTAGCTCTTTTCTAATCTTAGTAAACCAAAGTATTTGGCCTAAGTAACAAATATTTATTTGTTAAATAGAGATAAATTCATTTAATAGAAATTACAACATATAGCTAACCTAACAGAACCTATTAATTTGTGTATTGAATATAAGAGATATTGAAAAATATTAATGGAGATAAAAAAAAAAACGGAAAATTACATTACAAATTTAGCAAAATTACAATTTCTCACAAAAGTAATATCAATTCAAACATTAACATCCACAAATAAGACAAATCATTTATTAACATACACAAATTTATTTTCAACATTAGATCAATAAGTCTCTATATATCCAAATATACAATCCCAACTCCCAACCGTTCCACCTTTTCCATCAGCCGTAACAAACGATATAAGAATATCTGAACCCTTAAACGATTTTGTGTCTGTGAATTTGAATGCTCCCACATTCGATCAACGGTTAAACACGGCTTGAAAACAATACCTGACGTTTAATGGAACATCATTGCCAAAAACATATGTTAAGTTGTTTTTCTTCAAATTCCTCCACGGCTCCACCACGGTTTAAGCGATATTTGTTTGCTGGTTATTTTCGTTAATGTGTTGCTTCCATCGATTTTGTTAGGAAAATCACAACGTGGCTTTGAAATGATATTATTTGTATCTGGATCGATCTTCCCTGTTGGTTGGAGATTGAAATTTTTCTGAATTCTCCATACTGCAAATGAATAGTACGTATCATCCAAGATATCTGCAGAATTTGGTTCCAATAAGAGCATCTTTAATGGTGGATACTTATTTTTTAAGAATCGGTACCTAATATGTTTAGGTACCACCATTGGAGCAAAACTCAAATGAATACTTAATAGGTACTAATGCTATAATAAGAAGTGGTATTTATGTTATTTTTGTGGGACCCAATTATTATTATGTATAGTTATTGGTGAAATGTGTTATAGATGTGACTCATTTAGAATTTTTTAGAAGGTGTTGGGTTGGAGAGATTAAGTATTTATTAGATATTATTATTAAAAAATTATAAATTTTTAATGTATACATATGTGATCGATTTAAGTACTATAAAATGAGGAGCTTCATTGCCGATGCTCTAAAGAAGAGTTTAAAAAGCCGTAGCTTTGTAATTTTTGTAGCGCATCTAGGTAATGTGGGATATTCTCTATTTGCTCTTTAGATTTTTTGAGATATTCAATTGCCTTTTCATAATCAATGTTGTCTTTTTGAGTTATTCAATTGCCTTTTCATAATCAATGCTGCCTTTTTAAAATTTAAATTTAGAAGGGGAAGGTATTTTCTTGAAAATGTTTCCAAAAGATATTGCGGATACAGAGACATGCATGACTATGTTTTGTTAACCAAATAAGCAAGCTTATAAGCTAAAAGCTGTGTTTGGTAACAATTTTTAAAAAAGGGTTTATAGCTTATATTACTAATTTATAGTTTATTTTCCGAACGCTATTTCAAGTAGCTTATGAGCTTATAGCTTATTATTATTACTTTCAATTTTACCCCTATCATCCTACATGAAAAGAATTAAATATTAATTAAACATATCATTTTTATGTCATTTCATACTTATAAGTTAGTACAACCACTAATTTTACCGAACATTACAAATTCAATCAGCTAGTTCATTTGCTATAAGCTAAAAACTAGCTTATAAGGTATCCGCTATAAACTAGCTTATCAGCTATCTGCTATTATTTAGCAAACAGAGCTGATCTGCACATAGAAAAGAAAGTAACAAGATGAAAGTAAAGGTTTTTTGGGTTCTCATTTTCATTGTTTAGTTTAGTAATTGTGATGTTGTATATTGGATTGGAGAAAATGTGAGTTAAGATAGGTCCATAATATACAACTTGGAGATTTGATAAATGTGATGTTGTATTCAAACTTCAGATTTTCGTGTGTGCTTCTTGCAAGTGGTTGATTTAATAATTTAATGGGCCACTGTTTTTGTTCAAAAGATGTTTTTCCAGACTCTTTTAATTGAATATTTCAGAACTAGCTAGTTTTTGACAAATATCATCACATAGTTATTGAGTGCGCAGTGGAAAGAAAGTTACTAAAATTCCACCTCACCACACCAACCAAGGAATATGCAGCGAACCAGGAACTCAAAATGCATACCAAAGTTGAGGACAAAACCATAAATAAAATATACTATCAATATATAGGCACCAAATTTAATTTGGCCACTTTTTGCAGACTGAGTCAATCCATTAATTTGACAAATTCAGTGTTATCAATACTCAAAAGTCTAGGTCTTCCCTTGTTTTTTCTTTTAAAAAATCACAGTATGCGATTTAAGGCTAGGCCGGTTTATTTCTTTAAATAGAGCAGGCCAAGGCTTTTTTATAAGCCTATTTAAGTAAATAGGCCAGGCCGCGGGCCATTAAAAAAGCCTTTTAGTCTATTAGGCCGGCCTACTTAAGTTAATATGAATAATATTTTTAATACTATTATTATTTATATATTCAAAAATTTGTACTTTCATTAAATTATAAATTTATTAACTTTTTTAGTAGTTTAAGTTTATTAATCTACGTTAGTTTTTCATATATATAAATGTATTATTATAAACTAGAATTGAAATATGATGACATATATAGTCAAATTCTCTAAAATATCATGTTAAATATCAAAAGTATGTTGATTTACTAGTTCATAAGTATTTTTAAAAATAAATATAGTTATTTATTTAAATATCTTCATATGAAGTAGGCTTTTAAACAGGCTAACAGGCCACATAGGCTTTCAAAAGGCCAGGCTCAGGCTTAAAAGATAAGCCTATGATAGGCCACAGGCCAGGCTCAGGCCTTCGATTTTTTTGACAGGCCAGGCTCAGGCTTGGCAAAGCCTAGCTCGGCCTAGCCTATTCCCACCTCTACCATTAGTTAACCCATCTCATCATTGCCGTTTCCATGTGGAAGCGATAAATAGGATTTATATGATAAAAATTCTGTTAAGTGGTCTCATGTTTATCAAGAAGTAAATCAAGTTGTTGATGGGTTAACTAAGCATGGTTTGAATTTGGATTCAAATTTTAGAATATTTTTAATTTCCTCCTGCTTTCATTTTTAATGGTCCACTGATTTTATTCAAAAGAAGTTTTTCCACACTCTTTTAATTGAATACTCCCTCTAGTCTTATTTTTTTATGAAAAAGAGGGCCGAAGTCCAAATACTCCTCTTGTCTTGTATGTAAGCAAAAATGCAAAAAAAAAAAAATATTTTTTAAGGAAATTGATAAACTGCATTAAGTAATAACAAAAATTATTTCATTTTTTATTTTACTCTTGTTTTTGGGTTTGTTTATTAAAGTAGTTATATGGATTGGTGGAGTGGAGTAAAGCTGTGTTGGAAAAAATTGTGTAATTATAATAGATTTAGAAAAAGTTGTAATAAATATAGTAACTTTTGCTTATATTTGAGACTTTTAATTTTTTTTGGTTTATTGCTTATATTCGAGACCGGATGGAGTATTTCAAAGTTAGCTAGTCGCACTATGCAATTGCTTTGTTTTTCCACCCTCTTTTGGAATGTAGTTTTTTAGAGTCTGTATAAATCCTCTAGTTGTGTTTTTGCATTTTTGGTTTATTAGTCTAGTCCTATGAAGCCCCCGATATCGATACACCGATATGAGAATTTTTTTAAAATTCCTAATTCGAATACTGCCGCGATACATTATTTAAAAATTAAATTTAAAATTAAATATATAAATACATAATATATAAACATGACTAAAATCGATAATATTAATGATTAAAAGCAGAAAATACAATAAGTTTTTTTTGGGCAAACTCAAATCATGGGACAAGTTCATGCTTAACAACCTCTTATTCTTATACCAGAATTTTGGGACAAACTCAAATGCTTAACAATCTATTATATAGTAGGACACCAAAGTTTTTTTTTCAAAAAGTAAAAAATTATATTGACAAAGGAAAAAGACAAGAAGTGTTAAAGATACAAACAAGCAGGTCTGATACATGACCATCATAATAAGCCAAAGTCAATCAATACTAGTAACTCCCATGGTCTGTTACATGCGAACATCTTAAGTTAATACTATCTCCAAAAAATAATTGTCACCAGTACATCTTCAGTTATACATCTTAAGGTAGTAAGTACTATTATACAAAAACACATCATTAATACAATAAAAAAACATCACAAATACGATCCAAAAAATAATCTCCGTATCGGACACGTATCGGCCATTATTTTTTTATTAAAAAATAATGAATAATTAACCGTACTTTTCCGAAGAGTATCGGTATCAGAACGTATCAGAAGAGTATCGGTATCGAGTACCTATCGGACACGATTCGTTACCATTTTTTGAGTATCGGGGCTTCATACTTCATAGGTCTAGTTGTGCTTTTGCATTTGATGCGTTTTAAGTTGCCTTTAAAAACATGAGCAATTTTTTTTATAGGCACAACCAAAAATTAATTTTATTTAAACACACGCAAATTTAATAAATTAAAATAAAAATAATATAGTCATATCAATCGATATCATTTTAATTTTTTTCTCTTTAATTTTTTCTTCTTTATGTGAGTGTGTCTAACAATGAGGTGTTGGGTTTGTGCCTAGTTTAGACTTTCTTTAAAAATATATAGGTAATTATTAGAGCTACACTTACATGGACACAAGTTTAAACAAAAAAAATTTAGACACACACTTATCAAAATAAATATAATATACTTATTTAAATAGTATATATAGATTATTTATTTTATTTTTCTTTTATTCATTCAAGGTTATGAGTATGTACCTAAACCATTTTTATTGTAAGTTAGGATCCCTCCCTTTTACTTATTTAGGCCTTCCGGTTGGTGCTAACCCGAGGCTTTCATCTACTTGGGATCCGGTGGTTAAATCGGTTGAACAACGGCTTTCTTCGTGGAAGAACCGTTATGTTAGTTTGGGTGGTAGAGTGGTTCTTATCAATTCCGTGTTGGCCTCTTTACCGGTATTCTTTCTTTCCTTTTTTAAAATGCCGGTGAAGGTTAGAATGAGAATTGTCCGTCTTCAACGGAAGTTCTTATGGGGTGGTGCTTCGGGGGAAAAGGAGAAAATCCCTTGGGTGAGTTGGAAAGATGTGTGCCGCCCTAAAGAAGAAGGGGGTTTAGGAGTAAAGGATCTCTTATGGTTTAATTTGGCTTTGCTTGCTAAATGGCGTTGGCGGTTGCTATTTGATCACGGGTCTTTGTGGAAAAGAGTGTTGGGAGCTAAATATGGTGAAGTGGGTGGTCACAATTTATCTTTAGGGAGAGGTTACAAACTCTCTCTATGGTGGAAAGATTTGGTTGGGCTTGGGGTGGTGAGTGGAGTGGATGGTGATTGGGTGCAAGAGGTGTTTGCCAAGGCGTTGGGTAATGGAGGTGGCACGAAGTTTTGGACGGATTCTTGGGTTGGAAGGGAACCTCTTTGCTTAATTTTTCCGCGCCTTTTCAAAATTGCTCTTCATCCGGAGAGTAGTGTCAAAGATATGGGAGAGTGGGTGAATGACATTTGGCATTGGAGATTAAAATGGAGGAGAGAATTTTGGGTTTGGGAAGAGGATCTTTTCTCAAAGCTTCTTGAGAAGTTAGCCTTGGCTTCTATTTCTAGAAAAGAGGATTCTTGGACGTTCATTGGTGGCGGAATTTTTACGGTAAATATAATGTATCGTTATCTTTACGGACGTTTCTCTCCTTTATCTTCTCTTGTTTTGGCGCCGGCCGGTTCTTTAGCTAAGGTGTGGAGGAGTAGTGCACCGTCTAAGGTTATTGTCTTTTCTTGGCAAGCTCTCTTAGGCCGCCTTCCGACGCGGTCTAACCTTTGCCGGCGTGGGGTTGTTTTGGTTGGTGGTACCTCTTGTGTTTTTTGCGGGTTGTTTGATGAAGTCGAGAATCATCTCTTTGCTTCTTGCCCGTGGGCGTGGTCGGTGTGGCTTAAGGTGTTTAAGTGGTTCGGGGTCGTGCCGGTGTTACCGCATTCGATGGTCTCCATTTTTGAGACTTTTCGTGCTTTGGTCTCCGGGAGGAAAATTACTCTTCAAAGTGTTACCATGGTGTGGCATGCGGTGATTTGGGCCTTGTGGAGATCTAGGAATGATAGAATTTTCGCAAATACTTTTTTGAGTCAAGAGGAGATTTTTGATAGAATTAGAGTTAGTTCTTAGAAGTGGCTTTTGGCGAAAAAGACTAGCTTGCCTTGCTTGTTTTATGAATGGTGTATGGACCCTTTTGATTGTATAGCTAGATAGCTAGGCGGGTAAGGGGTTGGGTGGAGTCCTATCTGTACTTTTCTCACTTGAGTGGGTCGAGTACCTCTTGTACTTTTTCCATTCCCTTTTTTTCTATATATATATATATATATTTCGCCGTTCAAAAAAAAAACCTAAACCATTTTTATTTGTATTTATGTCTAGGTTAGAATTGGCCTAGGTAATTAACTTCATCATGAGGTGGCACTAACCAATAATGGCCGTGTGTACTCTACGGTTTATGTTGCATTTATAATTTTGTTTTATAGATAATAATTTCATACCGTATGATTTATATTTGCAGGGTGTGTTTGATATGCAAAAGGATGGTTACTAGACATAATAGAACTGGACCAGTGACTCAGTTACAAAACAATTTTTTGTACTTCACTGTGTTTGATGATCAGTGCACAGGACAAACATTTTTGTACTGTATCATGTTTGATATGTTAACGTACTGGACAAAACAATACAATACAAAAATTACTGTAATGCCCTTTGTAATAAAAATTTTGAAGATATAAATTTTATTTTTTTGACACAAATATTTTATTTATTATTTCACTAAAATGAGAATTATTTAAACAATTTAAATTATAAAAACTACATAGTATATCAATAAAATTTGTAATAATCAAAATAAATCATAAAAAATTGCATAAAATTAATATTATATAAAATAATTGAATAAAATAATACATTATATACTTTTTCTATGAGCTAAAAAGAAATAACAACAAAAAATCAAAGTAAAAATTGCATCAAAGATAATGAGAATACCTATGTGATGATCTTTGTCAAAAACTAGCTAGTTGTGAAATATTCAATTAAAAGAGTATGGAAAAACATATTTTCAACAAAAACATAGTGGCCCATTAAATTATTAAATCAACCACTTGCAAGAAGCACACACGAAAATCTGAAGTTTGAATACACCACAAGCTAAGGTATATGACAAATCTTCAAGTTGTATATAAAGAACCTATCTTAACTCACATTTTCTCCAATCCAATACAATACAACATCACAATTACAAAACTAAACAATGAAAATGAGAACACAAAAAACCTTTATGTTTCTCTTGTTACTATCATTTGTATTTGCAGATTATGTCTCTGTATCCGAATCCGCCATTTCTTCCAAAATCAATGGTCTATTCGAAAAGGCATCAACCTACACTCCCCGTCTACTTTCCAACTCTGATCGCAATAAGCTGATTGAAATTCACAAGAAATATACGAAATATGTGCATTTAGATGCAAAAGATACACCAGAATGGATGAAATCGATAGAAATTTTAGAAAGAGACGGCTACTTAAACTCTTCCTTTTTCAAAGACAAATCCGAAGATGAATCGGTAACTTTGCTAAAATCTGCAATAGCTAACATTCAGAAAAATAACAATCTCAAAGCTACAGGAAAGCTAGATCAAGATACAATTAATTTCATTTCAAAGCCGCGTTGCGGTAATCCTGACATCATCAATGGAATCAACACTATGAGAAAAATCGCCAACAAACCAACGTTTAATCCGTGGTGGAGGAATGAGAAGAAAAACAGCTTAACATATGCTTTTTTGAATGATAAAGATATTTTAGATTCCACCAAGTCTTTGTTTCAAGAAGCGTTTAACCGTTGGTCTAAGGTGACAACGTTGAACTTCAAATTGACAAAGGTTATATCACAGGATTTGGATATTCTTATAGGGTTTACGAATGTAGTTGGAAAAGGTAAAAGTGTTGGGGGTACTTCTATAAACAATAAGTATAATATTGGGATAATATATTTGGACAAAAAGTATAGCAAGGTGAATTTGGAATCTGTTGTGATGCATCAGATTGGTCATTTACTAGGGTTGGAGCATTCTCATGTGAAAGAGGCTATTATGTATCCGATTATGTCGCCAACAAAGAAGATTCAGTTCGTAAATGATGATTTGAAGAGAATTCAACAAATATATCACTTAAAATAGTTCTTGTTCTTGGTTTGACTAGTGAAATATTACTAGTTACTACTAGACTTCTCCATGTGTGCATGTTTTATTTAGCTTACAAGAGTACCATGAAATTGTAAGTTTATTAGTATATGTAAAATGCGCCAACTATATGGTACATATGTGAGACAAACTTTTTATTATGTATAAGTTTGTTTTAACTATTAAATTAACAATTCTCATCATTGAATCAAATGATATATATGTAATGTAACATATTGATTCAATGTTGATCAGATTTATTAATTTAATGGTAAAAATAAGTTTATGCATGATGAAAAATTCGTCTTGTTTGTGCATCCTTAAAATAATAATCAATAAATGTTGGTCGTAATAATAAGAATGTAAAATGATTTTTGTTTTTGCTCTATGTATATCTCAATGTTTGAATTTATGATTATCTTTAACAAATGAATATTTGTTACTTTAAAAGTTTAGTGTTTACATTTGTATGGACATCATATTGTTTTACCAAAGATTAGAAGAGAGCTAATTTAAAGTTGAAATAGAAGGAGAACAAAAGTTGAAAAAGAAAGTAAAGGATTTTTTTAAAAAAGTGACGGATGAGAAGTAAAAGTAGAAGAAATGATGAACTAAGAGATAAAAAGTAATTAAAAAATAATAATTATTAAAATGACTATTTTCCCCTTAGAAATTGATTTTAATAGTGTATCGTAATTTGTCAAAAAAAAATAAAAATTGTGTATCGTAATTTTGTCAAATTTATTGTTAGCATAAATGCTAAATTACATTCCATAAAAAAAATGCTAAATTACATATTAGGTCCCATAAAATATTTTGTGATTTTACTTTAGTTTTATAATTACTTTATGTTCAGTTTGAGTCTTCTGGCTAGACTTTCGTCAGTAAAATTAGTATGTTTTTCTCCTCTTTTTTGGTGTTCTAATTTATTTTTTTTTTGTTTTGTATTTTTACCTTAATTGGGTGTTGGGTTTATATTTGTGTGTATATTTCATTCCACAGTCTTCTGATTATGTTATATACATTCTTGAATTTGGTTCTTTTATTTGTAACGTACCGAGTATTATATTTTAAGGTACCACAACCCAACCGGCGTACCGACTCTCTATACCGTCCGCGTACCTAATTCTTTGAAACTTGTGAACCGTATACCCGAATCCGTACCACGTATCGAAGAGAATTGCAAACTGTGTGATTATAATCTGTTCTAACTAATAGTAATGGAAATGAAGAAAAAGAAATTATTAAAGTTTATAAGAAGAAGAAATTATTAAAGTTTATAAGAAAAAATGATAAGAAGTTAAGCATGAGACATACTCCAAGAGTTGTAATACCCATGAAAAAGGGTCAAGTCTACGAATCTCATAGGATATTACTTCACCCATTGGTAGATCAGAGTGGCTGTTCTGTTCCTTCTGCCTTAACTTAGTGTGGCTGGGCTTTTTATTATGCTTCGGTATTAGATTGGGAGTAGGCAACTGTGTTCAAGTTGTTGTTGGTATGTTGTTATGGATTGTCTTTGTCTTTTTGGTAGTTATTTTTGTATCCAATTTATTTGATTTTAAAGGTGTATGTATCTGGTCTAAAGCGAATATTAAAATGAGTTTTTTTTTTCTTTTTTTTAAGTAACATTTTATTTTACAAAAGTAAATTATTTTATTAAAATAAATTATATTATATTTTTAGATATTTTTAGATAAATTGTTTCTTGTGGCTGCAGCCTGGAGCCTTTGTCACATGCTATATTTTGCAGGTTTTTGTAATGTTTTGCCTATCCATAACTTCGCTTCTCGCTTTTGTTCAATTATAATTATAAATAAATAACTATCAAGTTTGATGGTATCTCTTGTCCCTATGGCAGTGCCTCTAATAAATTTTGCTGATTAAAATAAAAATAAAATAAACATTTCTCACAAAAGTAATCATAAATTCAAATATTGACATTCACCTAACGATAAATAAAATCATTTCACATTCTTATTATTACAGACAATATTAATTGACTATTTTACATAATAATACTTATAACTTCCAATTTCATGGTACTCTAAGCAAACTAACAAAAAAACACACACAGATCAAGAAGTCTAGTAACTAGTAATCCACTAGTCAAACCAAGAACAAGAACTATGTTAAGGGACATTGAATGTTGATGGTTTGCAGAGGATTCAACAAGATTTGAGGAGGATTTATCAACAGATTCAACACCATATATTTGTTGAATTTTTTTCAAATCATCATCATTTACCAATTCAATCTTCTTTTTTGGCAACATAATCGGATACATAATAGCCTCTTCCACAAGAGAATGACTCAACCCTAGTAATGTTTCTTGTAATGTTTTGCAGGTTTTTAGATAAATTGTTTTATTAAAATAAATTATATTATATTTTTAGATAAATTGTTTTATTAAAATAAATTATATTATATTTTTAGATAAATTGTTTCTTGTGGCTGCAGCCTGGAGCCTTTATCACCTGCTATATTTTGCAGGTTTTTGTAATGTTTTGCCTATCCATAGGTATCTC
This sequence comes from Trifolium repens, assembly GCA_030408175.1. NCBI lineage: Eukaryota > Viridiplantae > Streptophyta > Magnoliopsida > Fabales > Fabaceae > Trifolium > Trifolium repens. The sequence goes on along the minus strand of CP125845.1, from coordinate 28,046,355 downwards.
TTGTCCCTATTGCAGTGCCTCTAATAAATTTTGCTGATTAAAATCATAGTCACCTGGTTCGCAATTCGCTTTGGTACGCGGTACGGGTTCGGGTACGCGGTACGTAACCTTAAAAGAATTCGGTACGTAAGGGGTATACATAGTCGGTACGTCGTTTGGGTTCGTGGTACGCTGTAGTATTTTTTTGGGTACGCTATTGATAATTTTCTATCTAATCTACTTAAAAATAATAAATTACATATTAAAAAATAGAAAACATCATTCATATAACTTCAAATATAGTAACCAAAAACAAAATTTAACTTTAAAAAATTATAAGGAAATATATTTATGTGTGTTATTTATAAAAAGGAATTATTAATACTAATTTAATTGCTGCTAAACAAAATACCAATTTAATTAAGAATTTAACAAAGTTTTCTTAAAAAATCAATTTTACAATTATTATAAAATAAAATACAAACTAAGGTTAACACCTACATACATAACACCTGCAATATAGCATAACAGTGTTGTTAAGCTTTCAAACTAAAGTCCCACATCGAAAGATTTGTGAGAGCTAGAGTAGAAAGTTATCTATAAAAGCAAGTATGTGATGGACATGATTAATTGAATTTGAGGACACGCAGCAGCTTACTATAGTGCAATGTCTTCATCCGGTGTTTACAGCTGTAAATCACCGTTTATCTTTTATAGTTTTAAATTTTGATTAAAGTTAAATGCTGGTTCAGCAGTTGGTATGCTCTGGTACGTGGTACCCCAGTTCTTACGAATTCTATGCGAATTTGTACGTACCAAATACGCCAAAGTACCCGACTTCGGTACCTAGGAATTAATTTAAAATAAAAATAAAATAAACATTTCTCACAAAAGTAATCATAAACTCAAACATTGACATTCACCTAACATTATTTTACATAATACTTATCATGGTACTCTAACAAGATCAAGAACAAAAAAACAGAGCCTAAGTAAACTAACGAAAAAACACACAGAGATCAACAAGTCTAGTGACTAGTAATCCAGTAGTCAAACCAAGAACAAGAACTATGTTAAGGGACGTTGAGTGTTGATGATTTGCAGAGGATTCAACAAGATTTGTGGAGGATTTATGAACAGATTCAACACCATATATTTGTTGAATTTTCTTCAAATCATCATCATTTACCAATTCAATCTTCTTTTTTGGCAACATAATCGGATACATAATAGCCTCTTCCACAAGAGAATGACTCAACCCTAGTAAATGACCAATCTGATGCATCACAACAGATTCATAATCCACGATATTTGCTGGATACAAATATACAAGCCCAACATTAGCGCTATCGCTTATACGAGTGCCCCCAACCACTCTAGTACGATTTCCATTTGACTTAAAAAACACTATTCGAATATCTGAACTTTTAAACATCATCGTCTCTGTGAAGTTCAACTTTGTCACATTTGACCAGCGGTTAAACGCGTCTTGAAATAATGACTTAATGTTGTCTGGAACTTTATTATCAGGATGAAAAGCATACGTTAAGTTTTTCTTGTCATTGTTCCACCACGGTTTAAACTGTGTTGGTTTGTTGTCGAAATTAGTCATTGTATTGGTTCCATTGACGATATCAGGAACATCACAACGTGGCTTTGTAATGAAATTAATTGTATTTTGGTCGAGCTTTCCTGTAACTGGGAGATTGAAATTTTGCTGAATTTTTCTTATTGCAGGTTGTAGATAAGTTTCGAATTCATCTTGAGAGTTTGATTTCAAAAAGGAAGAGTTTATGTAGCCTTCGCTTTGTAAATATTGTAACGCATCGAGGTAGTCTGGGACATCATCTATACGCTCTTTAGTTTTCTTGAGAAATTCAGTCGCCTTTTCATAATCAATGCCGCCATTTTGTAATTTAGGAAGGGAAGGGAATTTCTTGAAAAAACTAGCTATGGTTTCAGAAGAAATGGCGGATTCAGAGACATCTACAAATAGAAAAGATAGTAACAAGAAGAAGGTAAAGGTTTTTTTGGTTCTCATTTTCATTGTTTAGTAACTGTGATGTGTTGTATTGGATTGAAGAAAATGTGAGTTAAGATAGGTCCTTTATATACAACTTGGGGATTTCTCATTTTCATTGTTTTGTGGTATTGTTAAAATAATGTACACTAGTAGCTTAAACAGACAGTGAAGCAACTTTGCATAAAAAGTGATATAATTAGAGGACAGAGATTTAGAGTACACAGATTTACATAGAACAAAGAGATTACTTCAATTATTACACACTGACGTGATAAAAACGTTTTTGGTGGATCTAATTTTTCTTTCAGCTGGTGCTTTGGTGTCTGCTTCTTGCAAGTGGTGTTGAACTACAGAGCTAGCTAGTTGTGATCTTTTTGGAATTTGGTACATGTCTGGTACTGGTTATTTAATGGCCCATTGTTTTTTGTTCAAAAGATATTTTGGTTTGCTAAGGCTTTGTTTGCGAGTTTGGAGGGGAGGGGAGGGGAAGGAATGGTTTTGAAAAAAAGGAAGAAACAAGTGGAAGGAATAGAGAAGTTTGGGAGGGAAGGAGCTTGGAGGGTTATTTTTTCTTCATAACACAAAAGCCCCCCAATTTGACGGAACTCAAAAATTGTATTGGATGCGGGTTTGGAGGGGGTTTGGAGGGTTTATATGAATTCTTCAAATTTAATTAATGTTGTTATAATATTCTTAAATTCATAATATATTAATCATAAATATTTATTTGTCATTCTCTATAAAAAATACTTTCTCAAAAAATGTAAAAGATTTTCTAATTTTCTCTCTATTTCTCTCCCTCCAAAGCCCTCCCCTCCCATCCCCTCCAAACTCGCAAACAAAGCCTAAGAGTTTTGTTTTATTCAAGTAGTTGATTGTTCACTTGGTTGTGTGGTCCTTATGACTATGTTATGTGGGATTGAAGCACTTGGAGGAGGGGTTAAAGTAAAGCCACTTGCTTTGTTTTACTCTTTTGGAAGACAAATGTTATTTTAACAACTACTTAGGGATGTAGTTTTTTGGAGTACGTAATACATTCACGGATATTAATTGATATCTATGAATGCGGATAGTGTGATAGTCATATCTGCTTCATTTGACAAATATTATATTCGTGTCTGCTTCATATCCGTGCGAATATCCGTTAAGCGGGTAATTCATGTATATTGAGGTATCCACATATATTAACAGATATTCATTGATGACATTTGTTTATAAAAAAAAACTATTTATTGAAAGAAAAAAAGTAATTTTATTTTAAAGATAAAATATTAACACATAATATTCATACATTTTGCTCTTTTTTTTTAACAGCAAAAGAGAATTTTATAAAAAAGAGAAGGAGGAATATGCTGAAAAGTTTTCCCTCAAAAATGAAAAAGGAATATGAAAAGTTTGCTCTATATGAAGAGAAAACATAAAATATAAAAATACAATTTTTTTATACAAGAAAAATACTAGAATTTATATTTAAAAAAGATATTTAAGTAATTTACTAATTATTTAGCGGATATAGATATCCGTAGGCGCGGATAGTATTAAACTCGCATCCGCATCCATTAAATGTAGATAATTGAAATATCCACTTATTTTATCCGCGGATATCCATTATCCATTTTATATTCATGGTGAATTTTATTCACAGATATTTGCGGGTACGGATTTTTTTGTCAAGTAGAATCCTCTAGTGTTGTTTTTGCATTTTGGTTTATTTCTCTAGTTGTGTTTTTGCATTCTGATTTATTGGTTTAGGAGGAGATTAGTTTAACTTTTATAGTTCTTAATGTCTCTAGTGTACCATGAGGGAGTAAAATTTTGGCTAATCTCTTTTAGAGTCTAGTTTGCATTTGTAGTGTGATTTAGGTAAGTGGAGATTTTCCACTGCACTCTCCATTTATACTAGAGATGTAACTATGTAAGTGATTAAAAAAAATCGATCAAATCAAAACAAACCGAAAATTAATCGATTTAGTTTAGTTCGGATAAAAAAATTGAATTCAAGAAAGTTGAACTAATTAATTTGGATTGGTTCACATTTTTCAAATTTCAAAACCGATTAATCAAAACTAAACCACTTATTAATATTATTTTTTAAAATGTTAGATACAATAATATGGTTTAATGTAACAACTTATGTAAATGAACATTCATTTACATAAGATGAAATAATAACATTTCCTCTTTCTCTCCATTGGATTCAACATTCTGAAATTTATTCAAGAGGGCACATATTTATTTATTTTTGTTATTAACCATTTGGTTTTTAGGGGAAGAGATCCCGATAATTTAAAATTCAATTCGGCCGCGAATTAAGTAAGTCTAGCAAAATATTATTTCTACTGAAAATTGAACTCGAATTATCCTAAATAATTTGTTCTAGGAGGAGCTCATAAACCACTTTAGCTCGATATGTTGGTTAGAGGGCACATATTCTTTTTCTTTTGTTTTGGTTTATGAGGGCCCATGTTCTAAATAGTGGTAAGTACATATTTGAAGAAGGTTGCTTAATTTTATTTTATTTTTTTGACAAAAGAAAGTTGCTTAATTAAAATCAATAAACCAGTCTTATTAAGGCTTAAGTTTCCAAACTTTATTTTGAAGTTATAACCTTTATTCCTCTCTTTTAAGGATAGAGATGTTTGTCTTTGGAGGAAGACGGAGCTTAATCTTCTGAATTTAACTAGTTTTCTCTCAGGAAGGGAAGGTATTTGTTTGCTACTACCCCCTATTCCATAATAATAATAATAATAAGGAAAATGTTAACTACTGCACATGGGTACTAGTTAAGGAACTAAATATGGTAAAATATTTTTGAAACTTGTGTAATTGATCCTTTAAAAATATAAAGAACATCAATTTTAATACAAAAATTATTTATTTTGGTATCCTTAACTAGTACTCCGGGGTAGAGTTGTCAAAGGGGCCGGCCCGGCCCGTCTCGGCTGGGAGGGCCAAGACATAAAAAGGAGCTTTAGTGGGCCAGCCCGTTAAGGCCCAAGGCCCGGCCCGATAAGCAAAGGCTTATATGGCCCGATGGGCCGGTCCGATAAACTTTCATTTTTTTAAAAAATAAATTCAATGGACAATAAAACTACATATGTATGAATGTATCACACACAAATTAGTTATTATTATTATTTTTTTCAAGTAAAGATAATCATAACAAATTTGTTTTTTTTTTAAATAAAGATAATCATAACATATTTGGTTTAATAATTATCTCCTAACTAACAAATATCATATTTTGTTACTTATTTTATCTAAAGATTTTATGGTAACTAAAATTAGGGGTGTGTATGGTCGGTTATTTTGCCAAACCAATTCATATCCAAACCAAAACCAGATATATGGATTTGGATACATGACCAAAACCCTTATTTTTTATAAACCGGTTATATAACCAGTTATAAATTTGGATACGGATACGTAACCAGATATTTTTATAAAATCGGTTTAAAAGCAGTTAATTTTTAAATCCAGTTTTAAACTGGTTATTTTTAAAGTTGGATTAATAAATGGCTAATTTGGTCTGGGATTTTTTTACGCAGACATAAAACTTATTAAAAACTGTAAAAAAAATAAACTTTTCTTTTTTATTTTTGCGGTAATAATCAATTTCAAGCCAAATTGCTTCTGATATGTGTTTGAAACTTGAAAGAGATGGAAAAAAAAACATGTGAAGAAGATCATTCACATTCCTTCTTCTAGATTTCTTTTGTTACTAAAAAATAGTGCACAACCATCATGATTAACATGATTCTAGGATCGTGACTTACTATACACTGCTGTATATATTTGTATTTTATGCACTACATAATAATCAATTAAGCAATACAAATTACAAAGTTTCTTTATGCAACGTCACATCACTGAAATAAGAACAAAGAGAAGAAAAACTGTTTCCGCATTGAATTAACTAATTGTGAAGAATAGAGAAAGGAAGAATACATGATTAGAGCGGTTGGAAGCAATTAGAGAGAAAGAGTGTGGTTCGATTGAAAGAGAATATCGTCGATTAGGGTTCAATTGGAGAGATTATTGTAGATTTGGGATTTAGGGTTCATCGCAAATCATAATTGCAGAGATCACACGCACATGGTGATGGTTTGTGCGTCAATTAATTTTAATAAAAGGATATTTGTTTATTGTACCAAAAAAAAGATATTTGTTTGTTTTGTCAAAAAACAAATATTTGTTTTTTTTTTTTGACAAAAACAAATTTGAAAAGGATATAATAACCAATTTAAACCAAATCCAAAAATTTAATTTGGATGGATAACCGACCATATGAACATGGTTTGGTTGATAACCATATACCAAAATCCGGATTTTTAAAAACGGATTTGGATCCGGTTATGAGTTTGGGCCTTCTAACCGGATATTTTGCACACCCCTAGCCCCTATTTAAGTTTCTTCATCCGGAAAGATGAGGATGAAATCTTCGTCTGGACGGGATGAAGGGACTTAAATACAGAATACCACAATTTTGGACCTAAGATGCCGAGAATGCTTATGATGCAAATGTGAATGCGAGACTCTGAATCTTGCGGGAAAGTGGGATCACAAGAGACAGACTTTTATTATTGGGGGAAACAGGGATGTTCAAAGTGGGTGACAAAAGTGACCCAACCGGGGGAGAGAAAGAGAGAAAAAAGACAATGAAAGGGAGAGGAAAAGGATCCAACTCCATTGGGGAAGCAATGTAGTTTCACTGGGGAAGAGATTGCCTACTATCATGCAAGTGATAATAGGTCAAGGCAATATTGAAAGATGAGACATTATCTACTATCCAATGAAGTGATAACACGTCAAAATAATGACACAGATATTATCTACTGTAGTTCTTCTGAGATTGGCTGCATCATAAGGCTAAAACAACTTGGTCAGAGTGACTTAACTGAAGCACCAATGCTAAAGTAATTAAGTCTAAACCACTTGTGCATATTGAAGATGTGCAGATGCAACATGTTGAACAAGATGTCCTAGACAACTTGTCACTGGGTTCAGAACATGTTAAAGGAACATGTCGAACAAGATGTCCCAAGACATGTGGGTAGGACATCTGAACCCAGTTCAGCTTAAAAGATAATGCTTATCCATTAAGCACGCATGTTTGTTTAAATTTGAATGAAGCGCGAATCTTTAAGTAACAAGCTGAGATTAGGATTAATGATAAAGTTTGTTATTAATCTTAAGTGTTAGATACGATTAGGATTCATATTTAATTTGTGGATAAAGATTAATTTCTTTATCTTTTGGAGTTTGTTTTTAAACAAGTTTGTTTTAAAACTAACTCTTAATTGTAGTGCATCTGAAAGACAGAAGACGATCTGAAGATTTGCACGCCTATAAATAGAACTCAACATAGAGCTTAAAACTCAACCCACAAGAACTGAAGATTGTGAGTTCAAAGCTTTGTGCCTACTGTGCAAAGCGTGGCTCTTAGTATCATTTTTTATACTTTGCAGCTTTGTGGCTCTTAGTATTGGTTTTGATACTTTGTAGCTTTGTTGTTGAATGTTGCCATTCAACTAAGTCTTTAAACTTTGTAGTTTAAAGTTGTCGTCACTTGGGATTAGTGATTAGAGGGAGTTGGGTAGGTTCTCATATTCAGGGGGAGTTAGCCCTTGAGTAGAAGATTGCTAGGATTAAGAAAAGGCATACATGCCAATAGGTGTTTGGTATGGTTGTAAGACTAAGTATCAATTCAGATTAGTTATGTTCACTTCCTGGATTGGTATCCTCCAGAGTAGGGCTGTTTAGCACCGAACTGGGTTAACAATTTACAGGTGTTATTGCTTTTATTTACTTCAGTACTGCAATAATTCGTGATCCTCATAAACGTTTGTCAAACCAGTTGTCTAAGACATCTGGACTATAGACACATTGTCCTAGACATTGTGTACGACATCTGTCCTGCCAGAGAACAAAATTTCAATTGGTATCAGAGCAGGCACCCTAACCTGCTGGGTCCAGGGAGATATATTTTGTTCAAGATGGACAAGAGAGGATCAATCAACAGACCACCAGTCTTGGATGGATCAAATTATGATTATTGGAAAGCAAGAATGGTTGCCTTTCTCAAATCCATGGATCAAAAAGCATGGAGGGCAATTATCACTGGGTGGAATCATCCAATAATCACAGCAGCAGATGGCTCTACAAGTCTAAAAGGAGTAGCAGATTGGAGTCCAGAAGAAGAAACTGAGGCCAGTGGCAACTCTAAAGCACTCAATGCCATATTCAATGGTGTTGATGAAAACATGTTCAAGTTAATCAACACTTGTACTGAAGCCAAACAAGCCTGGGAAATTCTTCAAACAGCACATGAAGGAACCTCTAAAGTTCGAATGTCAAAGCTGCAACTTCTCGCCACAAAATTTGAGAACTTAAGGATGGAGGATGAAGAAACTATATCTGAGTTCAACACTAGAATACGAGATATAGCAAATTCAACCTTTGCCCTAGGTGAGAAAATACCTGAAGAAAAGCTAGCCAGAAAAATCCTTAGATCACTACCTAAGAGATTTAACATGAAGGTGACTGCAATCGAAGAATCTCAAGACTTGAGCACAATGAAAGTTGATGAACTTATTGGCTCATTACAAACTTTTGAGATGTCTCTGGATGATAAACCAGAGAAGAAGATGAAGAACCTGGCTTTTAAATCTGAGGAAAGTCAAACTGATGATGAGCTATCAGAAGCATTAGCTTACCTTACAAAGAATTTCAATAAATCTTTGAGTAAGCTACAAGCCAGGTATAAGCCAAATGTCCCAGACAAAAGATCCAACATCAAGACACAGGGCAAGACCAAGGAGGAGAATACTTCTGAGCAAAACATAGAAGTAAGATGTTTTGAATGTGAAGGATTTGGACACATCAGACCAGAATGTCCAAACTTTCTCAGGAAACAGAAAAAGGGAATGGCAGCTACTTTATCTGATTCTGAGGAAGAAAAGGAAGAAGAACCAACAAATAAAGCCTTCGCTGGAACATTTGAAACTAGCAGCAACATCAGTAATGAAGAGTTCCTACAAGAAGAATTGGATGAGAGATACAACAATCTCACCATTAAATGGGAACAATCTTGTGAACTTATAAGAAGACAAGATAAGGAGATGGAGAAAGTTACTCAAGAAAAGGAAGCACTAGAGGCATCAACAGCTGAATTGAGAAAAAAAGTCACCTTGCTTTCACAAGAAAATGAGGCATTAGAAGCATCAACAGCTGTGTTGAAAGAACAAGTCACCTTGTCAAACTCAAAACTCACTGAGATGACTAAATCTGTGAGAATGTTAAACAAGGGAACCGACATGCTTGAAGAAGTCCTTGAGCTTGGTAGAAACCCAAGTGACAAGAAGGGAGTAGGGTATGACAACTACAACAACGCTCGTGAGAAGAAAATTCCCCCAAAGATTAACTCTCAGGACCAGATGTCAAACCACATGACACAACATCCTTCTCAGCACAAGCATAAGAAGACAGAATCCAAACCTCAACAACATGCTAGACAAAAGAAACAGGTGACAAAGACTCATCATCTGACTCAACACAAGCAGAAAGGGTTTGAACAGAGGACTCAGCCTCCAGCTCAACAGAAGAAGCACATGCCAGACCACATGTCCCAACATCATGTTCAACATGTGTCCCCTCAATACAAAGAATATAAGGGACCACTGAAAAGATGTAAACATTGTGGAAAAACTGGGCATCTAATCTCAGAATGCTTCTATCTCCATGGCTATCCTCAGAAGCCTAAGTCACCAAGTCAGAACAAAAGGAAGATCCTACCTCCAAGGAAGAAACACAAGGAAGTTCTGACTAAAGTATGGAAGCCAACACCACCCCAACAGGCTCATACTTCTCCAAGAATATCTCCATCTAAAAATTGGTATTTTGACAGTGGGTGTTCAAAACACATGACTGGAGATAAAAGATACCTTAAAGAATTAAGGTCTCACTTAAAAGGAAGTGTTACCTTTGGTAATGGAGTTAAAGGTAGAGTCATAGGCATTGGAAAACTAGCTGGTCCAAACACTCCATGCCTAGAAGATGTTCTACTAGTAGAAGGTCTCACTGCAAACTTGATTAGTATTAGTCAACTATGTGAACAAGGACTAAAAGTGCACTTCAACAACCATGAATGCACCATTGCTAATGATCAAGAAGTAGTGATGAAAGGGACAAAGTCAAGTGATAAGTGCTATACTTGGACACCTCAAAACAATGGTCCAGAAATAGCTTGCTTTTCTGCCAAGGAAGATATTGACAAGATGTCCCACCAGATGTCCCCACATCTGTACAACGGACAAGAAGCTGAAGAGATTTTGGTTGGGAGTGTAAGAGTGTCTCTGGGTATTCACACGCTGACTACGGTCTGGCAAGTATACCAGTCTGTCGTCGAGTAATAATTCACACTCTACTGAGTAGAATGAGTTCGTATCCACAGGGACAGCGCCTCAGTCACTAAGCTTATTCTAGGATTTGTTGAGATTTCCTCCGCTTTATAAGTTGGGATTATTTTAGATTCAAGAAACAGAGAATATAACTAGAAAGAAAGACAATTTAAGAAGATAGGTTAAGTAGTTGAAATCCCTCCCTTATTCCTGCTGGGTAAGTGGTGCTATATCGTTGACTATTCCTTTTTATTATTGGTGAACTAATATAATTAGTAATAACCGCGTACGATAATTACCCTAATTACCAGTATAGAGAATCTCAATTATTAGACAGGGAACCCGTGTTAGCCACGTTGTCACGTCCCTAACCTAGTGATTAGACTCTAAATATGTAGTCAATTAAGCATGGTTTCATTAGTTCTTTTACCCTTAACTTGTTAAGCTATTATCTATTGATCGGGGTTGGCTGCCGGTTTTGAGGCACAATACTAGATCACTAACCCTATGGGTTAGTTGCCGAGCCTTGGGTAATCCTAACCTTGAGGCACAATATTAAATATCACTAACCCTATTGAGGTTAGCTGCCGGCCAGTGATAAACCCTGACCCTAGGCGCAATGCTAGATATCACCATCCCTAAAAGCGTTCCCTAATTGTAGCTATCGATCGGGTTACGTAATTAAAACATAGACAATAGAATAAATAAAACTGAATAGAAAATTATATAAACTTAGTACCAATTTACATGATTCCAGCATCCCTAAGGGAGTTCATCTTCTCCACCTAACCTAAAGGAGTTTAGCTACTAATAGACATAATTAAATTACAAGAATTAAATAAATGCATACCAATAACCTTGCTACCTTGCGGAGGAAGTTACCTTTCCCGTTGAAGGGGGAAAAGTTCCTTCCCTAGAGCTCCTCCTCCTTTGCTCCTTATAGAGAAATAGTTCTCTAAATTTCTGAATGAATAATTGTGAAGGAGGAGAGCTCTATTTATAGTTTTTAGGACTTGGGCAGCAAGTAATATCGTACTACGATAGGCCATCGTGCTGCGATACCAAGATTCAGTTCAAAATTATAACTGATCTTGTGCGTTTGATCACCTTGTTCACCAAGAAATGCCATCGTACCACGATACATGTCATCGTGGTACGATGAACAGATTTACTTCAAAAATATAACTTGTGCTGTCTTGGCCAACAAGCAGCTCCATCGTACTGCGATGAATGCCATCGTACTGCGATGAGACATCAAAATTACGTTTTTGCTTCAACACGAAAGTTGTAGATTTTTGTCTTAGCTTTCAACGCATGGTCACAGACCTCATTCCGATACTCGTAGCTCAAGTTATGGTCCGCAGACTGAAAGTTGCGCATTTTCTTCATTTTAGCCTCTTTTTATGCATTTTCTTCAATCCTTGACTTCTTGGACAAGTAACTTTACTTCTTTAGGTTTTTGCCTTGTAAATGGTGTAAAACAAATACTAAACTAATAATAAATAATACTAAGAACATCACATAAATTACTGTCATCACAACCCCAAACTTAAACAGTTGCTTGTCCTAAAGTAACATGCCTGCCAAGCAAAATCGTCAGTGAAACAACAAGCAGATATAGATGACAGGAATTTCACAACCTTATGTATTTGTCAGCAATGGAACCACTGAACTTCACCTCAGCGATCATGTTCAGTCAACACTTGGGCTCAAGAGACGTTGATAATAGCAAATCAGACAAATGCCTGCAAGAGTCCATGTTCAACCTTTTCTCTCTCTCACATTTGTATTTTTCGCTCATAATTGAAAGGGTTATCTCTCAATCATCGTACACCCTGCCATTTTACCATAGGCTTGCAAGAATTCTAAGCAACCAGTCTGTTGGAACAAAGTGGGTCTGACATGAACCTCTAATGTTTTAAGTGGTTTTGATGATAACAAAGTATTAAAATTACAATTGGAATTACTAATGATTATTCTAGTGTGCAGAACTACAAGTTAAAATTCATTCAGAAGCACTATGAATAATAGCAGAGAAGCCAGTCAAAACAAGCTCTGAAAGCACATCACTGTTCATCAGAAGCTTAAGTTTTGTATGTTGAAGAAAGTGCCTCTGAGGACAAAAACAAGGCTCTGACGGACTCAGAAGCAAAAAGGGCCTCAAGAAGCATTGATAACAGCATCTGAAGCAAAAGGAATTTGCGTCTCTCAAGAGCTGACATATTCAGAACCAATGATTGAAGAACAATCTACTTCAAGGATCTGTCACGTCCACAGGAAGGAATATTCGTTGGTACAACGTTAACCTTATCCATATGTGGAGCGCAATTGAGAAACGTACTATTGTACTATTATTACTCAAAATGGATGAGTGATAATTCAAATAGCAAGGTAGTGGAATTGGATATCTTTACCAAAGAAGGTAACTACAGCTATCACAATTGTACGAATAAATTCCAGCTGGCACCTCTCTCTCTCTGCAACGGTCATCATCTTCCTCCAAGTATAAATAGAAGACTCAAATGGAAGAAATGACAACTGTTCGAACAAACATTCTACCAACACTGTTCAAAGACTAAGAAGCATTCTGACATCATAATTTAAATCTGTCATTCTAAGTCTTAGAACAATTTGAGTTGTATTTTGTAAACACCTCTGATAGTATATCAAGTGTTTCTTAACATTCATTCTTATTCTTAAGTTTGTTTGAGAAGTCTCTTGTTAAGTTTAACTTGAGCATTTGAGAAGTCTCTTGTTTAGTGAAACTTGAGCACCTGAGAAGTCTCTTGCAAGTGTGCTTGAGCAATTTGTAATCTTTAGTAGATTATAGTGAAAATCTCTTGTTAGTAACAAGGGGACTGGAGTACTCTCGATTTGTGAGGGGAACCAGGATAAATTCTGTGTCTTTCTTTCTCTCTCTCAGCACCCTCTTTTTATTTTGTGATTTTATCCGCTGCGAACTTAGTATTATTTCGAAAAGATTTTAATTCTCAAAACACAATTCAACCCCCCCCTTCTTGTGTTTTTCCACCTTCAATTGGTATCAGGAGCTGGGCTGTTGCCTAACTCTCACCTATCAGTGAAACAGTTAAGATTCGGGGAGGAAAAACATGTCTGCTGAGAAGAATCTCAATGAAGTTCCATTTGACTATGATTCTAATTCTAAAGACAGAAGGTCTTCTGACAAAATTCCCTTTTTCAATGGAACTGAGACTGGTTATCCATTCTGGAAAACCAAGATGTACAGTCACATCATGGCGATTGATTGTGATCTGTGGGACTTGGTAGAAGATGGAGTGAATTTTGAAAATATGGACTTAGAAGGCGTTGTTAGCTCTAAAGACAGAAAGGCTTTTACACCTACTCAAAAGCTTGAATATAAGAAGCATCACAGTGTAAAAGGGATGATGACAAATGCCATCTCTCATGATGAGTACTTGAAAATTGGAGATAAGAGAACGGCTAAGTCTATCTGGGATTCTCTTAAATCCAAGTATGAAGGAAATAAACAAGTTAAGGAGGCTAAGGCCAACTTGTTAGTACATCAGTATGAATTATTTAAAATGAAGAATGGAGAGGACATTGAGACAATGTTCTCTAGGTTTCAAATTCTTGTTTCTGGACTTCAAGTTTTAGATAAGAGCTATACTGAGGCTGATCATGTAAGGAAAGTACTCAGAAGCTTGCCGCCAAAGTGGAGACCAAAAGTGACAGCGTTTCAGGAATCAAAGGATTTAGATACTGTGTCTCTTGAAAGCTTGGTTAGTTCTCTAAAGAGTCATGAGATGGAACTTATGACTGATGAATCGACTAAGAAGCTAAAAGGGATAGCCCTGAGCACCAAGAGTTCCTCTAAGGCTCTGAAGGCGAAGGTTATAGTATCTGATGAAGAAGCTTCTGAAGAAGGTCACGAGATGGACTCTGATGAAGAAGAAGAAATGGTTCTGATGGCTGCAAGAGTATCGCAATGGGCTAAGAGAAGCAAGAAGTATGCTGGTAAGTTTGGAGGTTCTTCCAAGAAGGTTGGTGCTTCTAAGGATAAAAAGGAAGAACAAAACAAATGCTTTAAGTGCAACAAACCAGGACACTTCATTGCTGACTGCCCAGAGAACCTGAGTAAAACATCCAAGAGAACCTCTAACAAAGAAAGATACAAAAGTAAGCTCAAGAAGGGGTTCCTTGCCACTTGGGATGATTTGGATCAGGAATCAGATTCTGATGGGGAAGAAGAAGCAAACCTAGCCTTGATGGCAACCGCTTCTGACCAAGAGAACTCTGAGCACGAAGCTGACTCAGATTCAGAAGATGAAGATGAGGTACTTGCTAAACTTTCTCGTTCTGAATTAATAGATTCCTTAAAAGATGCCTTAAAACTTTTAACCAAAAAGGCAGGTGAGTGTAAGGTCCTTAAAAAGGCCTATAACAACCTGACCGAAAAGGCAAATGAAATAATTGAACAAAATGAGTCTCTAAAATCAAGAAATGAATTTATGGAAACTCATTATGTTCTTGATGATAAGGTTCCTCCAGAACATGAATTTGCTCTTCAGGAATTCCTTATCAATGGAATGAAAAGAAGTAAAATAGCCTCTTTGATTTATCATGTAAGTAGAAATAGAGGAGAAGGTCTTGGATTCTCACGTTTTAAAGATAATCCATTATCTTCAAAGTCCTCTAATATAGATAAATCAAAACCTAAGGTTGTCTTTGTAAAGAGTCAATCAGAAGTTCTAAATGAGTCAACCTCTAATAGAACATCAAAGCCAGAGGCTCAAAAGTCAAAGACTCTGAAGGATAAAACCTCAGAACCTAAGATTTTTAAGCCTCAAGCTAATGTTAAATCTAAAGAAGCTCTGACACATTCAAGAACAAAGCTCAAGAGCTATACTAAACCCAAAAACTTTTCAACAAGGGTGGTTAACTCTAGAAGCTCTGATAGGTCCTTCAAACAAAGACCACCTGGACCTGTAAAGACTAACACAAAAGGACCCATAAAGATATGGGTACCAAAACCTCAAATAATATTTGCTTCAGGTTTGCACACTAAGAAGGCCAAAGCAGCAATGCTGGTACCTGGACAGTGGCTGCTCACGACATATGACGGGAGAAAGGCATATGTTCCAAACCCTGACTCTGAAAGAGGGAGGTACTGTGGGGTTTGGAGGAAACCAAAAAGGGAAGATCATTGGTACAGGTATAGTTGGTAACTCTTCTCTTTCAATTAAAAATGTTTGGTTAGTTGATGGCCTCAAACATAATCTGCTTAGCATTAGTCAATTTTGTGATAGCGGATTTATTGTTAAATTTGATAAAGAGGCATGTACAGTAATCAATGATTCTGACAAGTCCATATTGTTTAGAGGATTAAGAAGAGGTAATGTTTATAAGGTGAATCTGTCAGAACTCACTGAGCAAAAGATAGTTTGTCTTCTATCTCTGAATGATGAAAAGTGGGTCTGGCACCAACGCTTAGGTCATGCTAAC
Organism: Trifolium repens; assembly: GCA_030408175.1. Lineage (NCBI taxonomy): Eukaryota > Viridiplantae > Streptophyta > Magnoliopsida > Fabales > Fabaceae > Trifolium > Trifolium repens. Next base: position 28,030,470 of record CP125845.1, on the reverse strand, counting down.
TGGAGATTAATCTCTAAGCTTAGCAAACTAAAGTTGGTTAAAGGCCTGCCAAATCTTAAATATCATTCAGATGCTCTGTGTGGTCCTTGTCAGATTGGCAAAATTTCAAAAACTTCTTTTAAACCTAAAAACATTGTCTCTACCTCAAGACCCTTAGAACTACTTCACATTGATTTGTTTGGTCCAGTAAGTACTGCCTCAATCAATGGGAAGAAATATGGATTAGTCATTGTTGATGATTACAGTAGATGGACTTGGGTAAAGTTTCTAAGAGTGAAAGATGATGCATATGATGTGTTCAGCATCTTCTGCACTCAAGTGCAAAATGAGAAAGGTCTCAAAATCTTAAAGGTTAGAAGTGATCATGGTGGTGAATTTGAAAACGAACCATTTGCAACTTTTTGTGAAGATCATGGCATTGTCCATGAGTTCTCTGCTCCTAGAACACCACAACAAAATGGTGTTGTAGAGAGAAAGAACAGGTCTTTACAAGAAATGGCAAGAACCATGATGCATGAGACAAAACTTGCTAAGCACTTCTGGGCAGAAGCTGTAAACACAGCTTGTTATATTCAAAATAGGATCTATATAAGACCTCTATTGAATCTAACAACATATGAACTCTTCAAAGGAAGAAAGCCCAACATCTCTTACTTTCATCAGTTTGGATGTACATGTTACATTCTAAACAACAAGGCCTACAAAAGAAAATTTGATGCCAAAGCTTGTAAGGGAATCTTTATAGGTTACTCTGAACGCTCAAAGGCATACAGAGTGTATAATTCTGAAACTAACACAGTGGAAGAATCTATACATGTTAGATTTGATGATAAAGAGCCTGACAGTAAAATGTCAGAGCAAGATAATAGTTATGCAGGTGTTCCATACCAATACATCGATTCAGAACCTGAAAAAGCATCAGAAGCTGTTGAAGCTTCAGAAGCTGTATTGGAAGAAGATGCTGAAGAAGCATCTCAATTAGAAGCATCACAAGAACATGATGACACTTCAGAAGAAGACACTCAACCAAGTGCTGATGTTGATGAAGCTCCAAGAAGGAAGTTCAAATATAGATCATCACATCCAGAAAATTTAATTCTTGGAAACAAAGAAAGTCCAAGAAAGACAAGATCAGACTATCAACAACTTGATTCACTTCTGGGACTAATCTCAATGATAGAACCAAAGAATGTTGATGAAGCACTTACTGACGATGGATGGATTGTAGCTATGCAAGATGAGCTCAATCAGTTTCAAAGAAATGATGTATGGGATTTAGTGCCAAGACCAGCACATAAGAACATCATTGGAACTAAGTGGGTATTTAGAAACAAGATGAATGAACAAGGTGAAGTGGTAAGAAATAAAGCTAGACTGGTAGCACAAGGCTACAGTCAGCAAGAAGGTATAGACTTCACTGAAACATTTGCTCCAGTAGCAAGACTGGAAGCAATCAGGTTACTTCTTTCATATGCTATTAACAATGGAATCACATTGTACCAAATGGATGTTAAGAGCGCCTTTCTTAATCGTGTTATTTCTGAAGAAGTATATGTCAAACAACCCCCAGGTTTTGAGGATTTGAAAAATCCTAATTATGTTTATAAACTTAAGAAATCACTCTATGGTCTCAAACAAGCTCCAAGAGCTTGGTATGAAAGACTGAGTAATTTCCTTTTAGAAAATGGTTTTCAAAAAGGTCAAATTGACAATACATTATTCAGAAAGACATCTAAGAAAGATATCTTAATCATTCAAATATACGTTGATGATATTATTTTTGGTTCTACTAATGCTTCCTTGTGCAAGAGTTTTTCAAAGCTGATGCAGGATGAATTCGAGATGAGTATGATGGGTGAATTGAAGTTCTTCCTTGGAATCCAAATTAATCAAGGAAAATATGGCATTTACATTCATCAAAGCAAGTATACAAAAGAGCTTCTGAAGAAGTTCAACCTTGATGACTGCAAGATAATGTCTACACCCATGCATCCTACCAGCAGCTTAAGCAAGGAAGAGATAGGAAGCAAAGTAGATCAGAAGCTGTATCGAGGTATGATTGGTTCTTTACTCTACCTTACAGCATCTAGACCTGATATTTTATATAGTGTATGCTTGTGTGCAAGATTCCAGTCAGATCCTAGAGAACCTCACTTAACTGCTGTTAAGAGGATCTTTAGATATCTGAAAGGAACTACTAATCTAGGACTTCTTTATAAAAAATCCCTAGATAGTAAGCTAGTTGGATTCTGTGATGCTGACTATGCTGGTGATAAGATTGAGAGGAAATCCACTAGTGGAAATTGCCAATTCATTGGTGAGAATCTCATATCTTGGGCCAGTAAGAGACAAACAACTATTGCTTTGTCTACAGCAGAAGCAGAATACATCTCAGCTGCTAAATGCTGCACACAGCTTCTCTGGATGAAATATCAGTTGGAAGATTATAACATAGCTGAAAGTAGTATTCCACTATATTGTGACAATACTGCTGCTATTCATTTGTCTAAGAACCCTATTCTACACTCTAGAGCTAAACATATTGAAATAAAACACCATTTTATAAGGGATCATGTTCAGAAAGGTACAATAGATATTCAATTCATTGATACTGAACATCAATGGGCTGACATATTTACTAAACCTTTAGCTATTGAAAGATTTGATTTTATCAAAAAGAATTTGAACATGCACTATATCTCTGAAAAAAATTAGCTCTGAGAAGTAGAATAGAATTAGCATCTGAAGCTCTATCAGAACCTCTTATAATTTAGAGTATCCCTTGGGAAGCTCTGAATAATTTAGGCTCTGAAGAGTAACAGGTTCTGATGAGGTGTCAGATACAAATGAGTGAAGCTCTGAACCTTTTGGAAATGAAACGTTCAGTACGAGTAAGTGTACAACAGTTGTCTATACACGCGTCAGCTATGATTAAACTTTTACAACACGTGTCTAGATCCTGACGGGCAGCGAACAGTTAATGATGATTATGGCAGTTAAGTATATTATTTAATTTTTAAAACTGCTCGCGCTCCCTCCCAATGTTTATTTTCTCTGTGTATGTGTGCTAGTTACTATTCATAAGTCACTTCACTCACTTGCACAACTTTTTACACAAAATCACTACCTACACAACCCTAGACCTTACAGAAATTCCCAATCTTCATCTTCTTAATTCTCTGCAACTATGGCTGCTCGTTCATCAAACGAAATCGTTCAAGAACCATTTAACCCTACGTTACCACCCATCATCGATCTTAATTCAAAAGATAATCTAGTCTACGAACATCATCAAACCGACGCTGGACCAGACTCTTATGATTTCTTCACTGAGAAGTTCGTGGATTTTGAAAGTTTGAAAGCGAATGGGATTGACATTCAATACTTGTTCTACAACCAACAATGGCAGAATTATTTTGAAATGCTTAATGGCTTCGTATACTACGACATAGTGAAGTATTTCTGGCAGAAGGCTAAAGTGTACGATAGAGCAAGTGCTGATAAAGAATACAAGGATATGGTTGAGAAGAACAAGGAATTACGAGGGAAAACAAGAAAGGAACTTGGTCTTAAACCTTATAGAGAAAGGGAAATTAGGTCAAATATTTTGGGAATCAATGTTGTGATAACTCAGGCACACATTGCTAAGATTCTGGGTTTAGACAACAAAGGAGAAGATATAGAAGTGTATGATAAGAAAAGCAAGCATTTGGATTCAATTCATCAGGACCTCTTTAAATCTGGATGCACACAAAAGGATTTTGGAAAAGTAATGCACATGAAGCACACATTTGAATTTGCCTTCAGAATGTGTTTGTCTACCATCTTCACCAGAAAAGGTGGATTGGATACCATCTCCATTCCACACAAACATCTCATCTGGTTCTTATACAAGAGGGTGAAAGTTAACTTGGCTAAGATTCTTTTTGATCACATGTGCTTTACCATCAATGAGGGTAGAACTAAAATACCATCAGTCATTCATCACCCAAGGTTAATTTCAGAACTGATAAGGCAAACCAAACTCACAGATATTGTGAGTGCCAAAGAAAAACTTAGAGTTTTCCAAACTGCTAAGTATGATGCATCAGTTCTGGTCAACATGAAGAGAAAAACCAAGGAAGAAATCATTCAAGTGAAAACACCTCTACAGCAAGTGTACGAAAAGTACTTCTGGTGTGATGGGTTTCCCACCATATCAGAACATGATAATGATGAGGTCATCAAGAACTTTCTTGAGTCAGTAAGAAGAGATACTGCAGTTAGTGTGCCCAGGAAAATGGTTGTAAGTGTTCCCAATTGGGATATCTTCAAGGGACCAAGAGATATTACAAGGAACAGAAGAAAGCCAAGAACTACTGAGCAAGAAATGATTGATGAAGGCTCTGATGATCAAGGACATGCTAGTGCTGATGAGATTGAGGAAGGTGCTGGAAATATGATGACTGAAGCTGTTCAGAAGGGAAAGCAGACAAAGAAAAGGCATGATAGGCCTTCAGCTTCTGAGGAAGATCAGAACCCTGCTAAACCTGCAAAGAGATTAAAGACCAGAGCTTCTAAACCAAAAGGTAAGATCTCTGAATCTAATACTTCTAGCATTCCTGTAGCTCAGGATATTGGTTCTGAACCCCAACCCTCCATCGCTAACCCTTCTATTTCTCAACCTCCATCATCTACCAATCAACCTCAACCCATAGACTTCACTATACCTATCAGTGTAGTCTTACCTGATCATAAAGCTATATCATCTTCATCATCTAATACTAGCACTGACTCTGAGGAATTCATTGCTAAGATAATCAGAGAAGGACCAAAGAAAACAAATCTTAAAAAGACCACCAAGAGACCCATCAAAAAGCCAATCCAACTGTCTTCTGATGAGGAACAAAACACTGTCGTTAACACCTCCATTCCTGAACAACCAACCACTACTGAATCTGTTCTTGAACATCTCCAACAACATCTATCTGGAGATGCCTTTACACATTCCAATCCCAACTCACCTCGTTTTCATGTTGTCAAAACCACTACTGATCAAACCATCCAAGAACCACCTGTTGTTCAATCCATTCAAACACCCCCTCCTTCACTTGATCACATCTCACAAGTGAATCCACCTACATTCACACCTGCTCAGGATGAGTCAATTGCTCATTCTGAAGAACAACAAAAATCACCTCATCCATCACCTATCAATGACATTGAAACTGAACAATCTCCATTACCTCCACCAGAAATATACTCCACTGAATCATCTCCTTCACCTTCACCACAACCTGTCTCTGACCCACTCAACAAACCTCTAGTACTAGAAGAGGTTCTTGAGATCTTCAAAAACATCACTGAGGCTGAACATCAAATGTTCAAGGACTCCATCAATCTTGATGATGATATCATACCTCCAAATCTCAGTAAAATAAAAATCATTAACCTCAAACGTAAACAACCTGAACCAACCATTCCTTTTGACCCATCCTTACCCTTTTTCAATTCTGACTCTGAACCAAATCTTGAGCTGCTACATAATGCTATAGGTATTAGACTTAAGAGGTTCAAACAAAGAGAGGAAGAAGCTCTTATCTTCCCTTCTGATATAGATGCTGATGTCAGGGAATTAGAGTACTTATTTAGGAAATCTTTAAGGATTCTCAGTACTCATCTGAAGGATAAGATTAAGGGTAAAGGAGCAAACACTGTACGGGAACTGTTTGAGATTGTTGAGAAGCTAAACGCTCCAAGGCTCACATCTTACAACCATGTTAAGGAGCAGGCTAGGATAGCTGCTGAAGAAGAAGAGAAGAGGCAAGCTGAAATTGAGCACAAAAGGCTAGCTGAACAAGAAGCATTGAAATTATTGGTAGATAGGGCTGTGCATATTGCTACATTTGAAACCAATAAGATCAATGAGAATCAAGCTACTGAACAAGATGTTGCCATGCTTGATCAGAATCTGATAAGAGAAGATACGGATATCAATGAAGATTCTGACAAGGGTAAGAAGCCCATTTTTGTTCCAACTCCTTCTCACTCTCCTATGAAGATTGACATAGCCTCAACCTCATCTGCAATACCTCCTGCGGTTCAAGATGCTTTGGATAATCTCAGAACTAACATGGCTAATGAAATTGATGAACTAAGAGTGGATGTGCGCACTGATGTGAATGCTGCTGTGGAATCAGTTCACAAAAGGATGGATGACATGATGTTAACCCTTCTGAAAGCCATAGCAGATGTTAAGAAACCTTAGTCATTGTTTGAGCACTTGTTTTGTTGTTAGTTCTTGTGTAATTTTTGGATAATTTTTTTTAAATTCATATCTATATTATCCATATTTGTGTGTTTGTTATTTGCTTAAATGTTTGTTTTATATTTGTTTTTCAAAATTTAACTTTTCTATAAGAAACTTGCTTAAAACAAAGGGAATTAATAGCATAAACTACTTTATTAATATTATTGAAGAATTTCTATTACATAGAATGATAAGACTCTACTTAGAGCTAGGCTTAACTTCAGAAGACTCTGCATCTAGCTTCTTATGTTTCTCCTTAATGTAAGCAAGCAATTTGGCAGTGGCCTTTTGCACTAGTTCTTCAGTGTTCTTCTGAACAGCAGCCTCGTACTCTTCGTATGGAGTATCATCATTGTATGTCCATAAAAATTCTTCCAGATCAGAGCCCATTTCCTCCTCCTCTGACTCTGTCAAAATCAGTTCTTGCTTGTTCCTTTCGTAGCGAAGCTTGTTTTCTTCGCAGCGCCAGGGCTCTGCTCCCTTCTTGCTCTTTTCTTTTGAGCCTGAAGCATCCTTGGTAACCTGCTTTTCCATTATATGTTTGTTTTTGGAAATGACTTGATTACTCTGAATGAGTAAAATGAGAGGAATCATCCTTTATTTATAGTACCTTCAAGATATCTTGTCAGTAGGATACTCAATGCCATTCATTGAATGCGTTTGGTTGTCACTTCCTTTTGACTTGACTACCTTGTTTGGTGCTTTGACTGCTTGGTTTTCTGTGTCTTTTTGACTGATGCCAAAAGGGGGAGTAAGAGTAGCGTTAAAATTAATGTTGATTCATTCATATACTGCTCAATCTGAAACTGTAATGTTAAATGCATCATGAATCAATATTTATCCCTTATGATTCTTTCTCATTCTGAACGATTATTGAAAGGGGAGAAAATTTAAGAACCTAAAATAAAATTCATAGACAATGTCAGAAGAACTTGCAAACCGCTTCTGAGCATTATCAAACTCTAAGAAGCAAAGCTTACAAAACTATGCTTCTGAGAGTTAAATATGAAAATTTATTTTAAGTTAATAAATCGACTCTTAAACTGTTTTAATTAATTATGGATAAAACTTAGGGGGAGCTTACAAACCTACCCTTATGGGGGAGATTGCAAACCTTTGAAACCTGAAGTCATCATAATTAAATTAAATCAACAACAATTGAATTTTAATGCTTTAGTTTGTCATCATCAAAAAGGGGGAGATTGTTGGAACAAAGTGGGTCTGACATGAACCTCTAATGTTTTAAGTGGTTTTGATGATAACAAAGTATTAAAATTACAATTGGAATTACTAATGATTATTCTAGTGTGCAGAACTACAAGTTAAAATTCATTCAGAAGCACTATGAATAATAGCAGAGAAGCCAGTCAAAACAAGCTCTGAAAGCACATCACTGTTCATCAGAAGCTTAAGTTTTGTATGTTGAAGAAAGTGCCTCTGAGGACAAAAACAAGGCTCTGACGGACTCAGAAGCAAAAAGGGCCTCAAGAAGCATTGATAACAGCATCTGAAGCAAAAGGAATTTGCGTCTCTCAAGAGCTGACATATTCAGAACCAATGATTGAAGAACAATCTACTTCAAGGATCTGTCACGTCCACAGGAAGGAATATTCGTTGGTACAACGTTAACCTTATCCATATGTGGAGCGCAATTGAGAAACGTACTATTGTACTATTATTACTCAAAATGGATGAGTGATAATTCAAATAGCAAGGTAGTGGAATTGGATATCTTTACCAAAGAAGGTAACTACAGCTATCACAATTGTACGAATAAATTCCAGCTGGCACCTCTCTCTCTCTGCAACGGTCATCATCTTCCTCCAAGTATAAATAGAAGACTCAAATGGAAGAAATGACAACTGTTCGAACAAACATTCTACCAACACTGTTCAAAGACTAAGAAGCATTCTGACATCATAATTTAAATCTGTCATTCTAAGTCTTAGAACAATTTGAGTTGTATTTTGTAAACACCTCTGATAGTATATCAAGTGTTTCTTAACATTCATTCTTATTCTTAAGTTTGTTTGAGAAGTCTCTTGTTAAGTTTAACTTGAGCATTTGAGAAGTCTCTTGTTTAGTGAAACTTGAGCACCTGAGAAGTCTCTTGCAAGTGTGCTTGAGCAATTTGTAATCTTTAGTAGATTATAGTGAAAATCTCTTGTTAGTAACAAGGGGACTGGAGTACTCTCGATTTGTGAGGGGAACCAGGATAAATTCTGTGTCTTTCTTTCTCTCTCTCAGCACCCTCTTTTTATTTTGTGATTTTATCTGCTGCGAACTTAGTATTATTTCGAAAAGATTTTAATTCTCAAAACACAATTCAACCCCCCCCTTCTTGTGTTTTTCCACCTTCACAGTCAAAATTAAATATACATGCATTATTGGACGTCTTTTCAGGGTTATAACGTGGCTTAGGTCAAGGTAGGACATTTTTGGGATAAGTAGGCTAAACATTGGAGTTAAGTTCTACTTTGTTGTTCCTTTTTGTGTACGCAACCTTTGTTCCTTAGGGTGCCTTTTTGTGTTGGTATCAGAGATTAAGAACCGGATGTGTCTTTGTATGGTTCTTTTCTATCACTTTCTTTGCCCTTTGGCTCTTTCTTTTGCCCTTTGGCTCTTTCTTTTTTTTCTTTTTCATTCATTATTTTTAAGAGACTATTTTTTTTAGGGAATTTTTGATGTTTTCCCGTCTCTTTTTTATGATTTTTTTCTTTTCTTTTTGTAGTGATAGTTCTCCGTATACCCACCCCAAACTTAAATGTTGCTAGTTCCATGAGCAACCCCAAACTTATTTTGTTGCCTAGACTTGAGAACTATTACCTTAACTCCAAAGAGGGTAATTTATTGTTTTTTTGGTCTATAGGCTTGTATCGTGGTTTGTCACCGAAACAAAAGGGATAATATATTTTTTTACGGCTCAAAATTGGCTAGCAAAGGATATAATATATAAAGGGTGGCTTGAAAAAGGCTCTGGGTTATAACAAACAATTGCCTCAATGCATATAATATCAAATTAACCAGTCAGCAGAGAATTAGAGCAAGTTCTAGAAAATAAGCAAGTGCACGGTACTCTCATAGTAATTCGAAAGAAAGTGGTAATACCGTTTGGAAATATTTGGCTCAAATCCTCACATGGCTTAGGTATATCTGAAAGTTGAACACTTGTCTCACAGACACCAGCTTCATTACTCGTCTCTCTGTCTCTCGAACTTCCGCGCTTTCTGAGCAATCACCTTCGGTGTTCTTTGTATAAAGGCGTGGAATTCAAATCATCCAAATCTAGTCGTTACGTCACTGGAACTTTGCCTATAACTTTTAACATGCACTAGATAATAAACAAGCAAACAGTTATTGCATTTTTTTAGTAAGCATAGGGGGCTGTCAGCAAATGACATTCATTACATAGATGATAAACTACTAAGATACAAAGATAAAAGAGAACAGCAGGAATGCTCCGTAACTTACTGCCCGCCCTGGTTGATGATACACCAGGTGTAAAGAATATAGGGTTCAGCTCCCTATTCAGCAGGTCCATGATGTCTGAGTATTGACCTGCTCGTGCTTGCTCTGAGTCTAATATGCAGCATGTTGCTGCTATGGGTTTGTTACCCCAAACTTTGAACTTTTCTAACGTTGTCATACCTACTTCACCGTTTCACCCACTGTGCACCGTGACTGATCAGGTTTGATAGTTGACTTTGTCTTCTGTTGCTCAATTTGGTGGTAATCCTCTTTACTCGGTTAAGAATGTCTGCGTCTCTGTCCCAAGAGATCGTCTCTCCTTTACTTGGGACGTGAGACGTTCAATCATCCTTCCCTCTTGACTGGATAAAAATCTGGAGGTTTATTTTTATTTTTTTTCTTTGGTGCAATGATGATGAATTTTGTGGTCTAATGGCTGTATAGAAGTTTTGGGAATGGAGGGGTAGGTAAATATTGAGGTTTGATTTTTGTGGTGATGGATGAATGAATAGAAAAGAGATGATGATGGTGATTTTGAAGGTTTAGAAGTGTAGGGTTAATTGGGTGGATGATGTAAGTGTTGCAACCGGTGTTTCTTTTTGTAACTTCCAAACTTTCATCGTGTCATGAGCAGTTTCATTGCACGATGGCTGTTCCAATGCGATTTTTTTTCAAAAGTTTTTATTTTCATCGTGACACAATAGGAAATTTGTTGCACGATGGGCTTTGGAACAGTCTTTTTTAAAATTCTTTTTGGGCATAAAAATAGTATTCCTTCCCTTTTGAAAACATATCTTGTAGTTTTGAAAACTTGTCTAATAAAAATAAAACTTTAAAATGCGAGAATTGAAATGAAAGCAATAAAAATACCTTGGGTTGCCTCCCAGGAAGCGCTTCTTTAAAGTCATTAGCTAGACGTTAGAAGACTGTTAGGGCGTCTTATATGAGAGATGGAATATATCATCCGTCTTCTTCTTCTTCTTTGTTAAGAATCCCATGAATTTGAGAAACAGAGGATATTGCTTCCATACCCTCTTCAGCTTGACCGTAGCAAACAAAGCACAAATCATATCAATAACTTTATCAATTTCTGCTTTTTCTTCGGCTTTGTTGCTAGGTTGTTCTACTTGTTGGAGATCTTGCTCTTGAGACTTCATTGGTTGGGGTTCAGCTCCCTTATAGAAATCTTCATCCCGAACACTTGACGTGTCGCGTTGGTCCGTTTCTATTTCAACCAATCGTTTCTCTTGATCTTCTTTTTCATCATGTGCTTCTTTCAACCTGTTTACATGACACAGAGACATTGAATTTATGTTAGAATCAAGGTCACATGGTGCTTCTTTAAAATTCACCTCCCCAATAGAGCAAGGTATGGGGAGACTTCTTGGGTCGTCCCGCTGTTGTTGAGGTTTCTTTTGTGGTTGCTCCTCTTTTGGTGATCCTGCTTCTAGCTTCTTTTCTGGAGTTTCTGTCTCCTTACTCCTTGAGGTTTTAGATTTAACCTCAGAGTCTCGACTTTCATCGCCTATGGAGTCTAGCTCATTCTGGGTGGCAACTGATTCAGTTGATATTCCTCCTTGTGCTTCAAACTCCTTTTCTTCATTGAATTCAACCCAATTGTCCAAAAAGGACTCATGTCTTCGAGGTCTTTGGATGAACTCGTTGAATAATTCATAGGCTAGTTCTATGGGTGTATTGTATTCTGCACCCTCTTCGATGATAGTCTCCAGGATAAGCAATTGTTCATCTTTGTCCCATTCTACTACTTTTTCGACTTCAGAGTCTTTCCCTGTATCTCCCTTAGAATCTGGCTCAATTTGGGTTGTAACTGATTCAGTTGACGCCCCTTCTTGTGCTTTAGACTCCTTTTCTTCCATGAATTCAATCCAGTCGTCTTTAAAGAGTAAGTGTCTTTTAGGTCGTTGGATGAATTCCGTGAAAATTTCACCGGCTTCACAGAAATGAATATTGCGGCTTTCACATGCTTGAAAGATGTAGACACCAATTTCATTTAATTCTTCTGGAAAGTCCTCCCATCTGAGTGTCATTGCTTAAACTCAAAGAATTTGATTAGTAGTAAAGCACAATAATAATGATAATAAACAGAGATCAAGACAAGATTTACAAAAAGTTTTATTATTATTTTTTTTTTGTTTTTGCAAGTCTATCACCACAGGGATTCCCAGGTAAGGGAGGTGGATCACAATGGATCGCTTAAATACCAAGCCTTGCCTTAGCCAGAATCGTCTGTAAGTTCAATATTGCAAGAACAATTTTTTTTAAAAAAAATTTAAATTTTTTTTTTTTATATGATAATAAAAGCTACTAAAAAAAATAAACTAAATCTTTTTGTAAATTTTTTTTTCTAACAATAAAACTAAATATTCTATTAATAAATAAAACAAATCTTTTTTTTTATAATGAATAAAAATATAATCAAACAGAATAAAAATAAAATAAAACTAAATCTAAATAAAATAAAACCAAATCTACTAATAAAGAAAGAAATATTTTTTTTTGGATTTTTAATTTTTTTAATTTTTTTAATTATATATATATTTTTTATATATACAATTTCCTAAAATTAGCCTAACAACTTCGTCTACACCGTCCCCGGCAACGGCGCCAAAAACTTGACTACGGTCTGGCAAGTGTACCAGTCTGTCATCGAGTAATAATTCACACTCTACTGAGTAGAATGAGTTCGTATCCACAGGGACAGCGCCTCAGTTACTAAGCTTATTCTAGGATTTGTTGAGATTGCCTCCGCTTTATAAGTTGGGATTATTTTAGATTCAAGAAACAGAGAATATAACTAGAAAGAAAGACAATTTAAGAAGATAGGTTAAGTAGTTGGAATCCCTCCCTTATTCCTGCTGAGTAAGTGGTGCTATATCGTTGACTATTCCTTTTTATTATTGGTGAACTAATATAATTAGTAATAACCGCGTACGATAATTACCCTAATTACGAGTATAGAGAATCTCAATTATTAGACAGGGAACCCGTGTTAGCCACGTTGTCACGTCCCTAACCTAGTGATTAGACTCTAAATATGTAGTCAATTAAGCATGGTTTCATTAGTTCTTTTACCCTTAACTTGTTAAGCTATTATCTATTGATCGGGGTTGGCTGCCGGTTTTGAGGCACAATACTAGATCACTAATCCTATGGGTTAGTTGCCGAGCCATGGGTAATCCTAACCTTGAGGCACAATATTAAATATCACTAACCCTATTGAGGTTAGCTGTCGGCAGTGATAAACCCTGACCCTAGGCGCAATGCTAGATATCACCATCCCTAAAAGTGTTCCCTAATTGTAGCTATCGATCGGGTTACGTAATTAAAACATAGACAATAGAATAAATAAAACTGAATAGAAAATTATATAAACTTAGTACCAATTTACATGATTCCAGCATCCCTAAGGGAGTTCATCTTCTCCACCTAACCTAAAGGAGTTTAGCTGCTAATAGACATAATTAAATTACAAGAATTAAATAAATGCATACCAATAACCTTGCTACCTTGCGGAGGAAGTTACCTTTCCCGTTGAAGGGGGAAAAGTTCCTTCCCTAGAGCTCCTCCTCCTTTGCTCCTTATAGAGAAATAGTTCTCTAAATTTCTGAATGAATAATTGTGAAGGAGGAGAGCTCTATTTATAGTTTTTAGGACTTGGGCAGCAAGTAATATCGTACTACGATGGGCCATCGTGCTGCGATACAAAAATTCAGTTCAAAATTATAACTGATCTTGTGCGTTTGATCACCTTGTTCACCAAGAAATGCCATCGTACCACGATACATGTCATCGTGGTACGATGAACAGATTTACTTCAAAAATATAACTTGTGCTGTCTTGGCCAACAAGCAGCTCCATCGTACTGCGATGAATGCCATCGTACTGCGATGAGACATCAAAATTACGTTTTTCCTTCAACACGAAAGTTGTAGAGTTTTATCTTAGCTTTCCAACGCATGGTCACGGACCTCATTCCGACACTCGTAGCTCAAGTTATGGTCCGCAGACTGAAAGTTGCGCATTTTCTTCATTTTTGCCTCTTTTTATGCATTTTCTTCAATCCTTGACTTCTTGGACAAGTAACTTTACTTCTTTAGGTTTTTGCCTTGTAAATGGTCTAAAACTAATACTAAACTAATAATAAATAATACTAAAAAATCACATAAATTACTGTCATCACACGCTCAAAAACGTGTCATAGGCATTATAGAGGTAACGTGCAGAGTAAAGAAACATTAAACATCTGCACGTAAAAAGAGGTAGCCTTAAGTTCTCAATCAATCTATAAAAGGCTACTCGGACCTCATATGTGACACTACCAAACGTCTCAACATCTTGTCTGACATCCCTCTCAAAGAAGCAGAAACTCATTCTTCTCAAAGAAAACTCTTCAACAATGTCTCAACAATCATCCAAGAACAACAACTCAAATCCAGATGATTCAAAGACGCAAACAGAAGAGGCAACCTCTCAAATGCCTAGGGTTTCAGATTTTCGCGTCGATCAACAAGGAATTATCACAAACGCTGTACCAATCAGCATGATTCCTCCAACAGAAGGCGAAATCAAGAAGAAGAAGTCCAAGGGTTCAAAGAAGAAGAGGAATCTTACAAAGACGAAAGCTCATGCAACAAGGAATGACAAAATTCAGGAACAAGAGCCTACAAATCCTGAATGCCAACCTTCTGAGAATCAATAATCACAAAAGATTTCAGAAGTACCACATGTCAAACCATTTGATAAAACATCAACTGATGAACATCAAGTCAAGGTAGCTGAGAAGATTTCCTCATCAATAAATGAAGTTCCTCTATCAGAAACAGCCACCAACGTCTCCTCAAGACCTCAGGAAGAAGATCCCAACTTGGATCAAACTACACCTTCAGAAGAAGTTCAAATACTTGATGTCGAACCACATGCTCCAACATCTGGTCATGATCAAACTCATGAACAAGAAGAAGTTCAAGAACAAAGGGAAAAAGATCAGAAAGATGAAGATGAAGTGCCTCTGGAGCAGATACTACGAAAGATAAAGAAAGAGAGTCAACAGGGAGCTAATGAGGAAAATTCTGAAGGGAGTGAAGGGGTACGAATTAGCATTCCAGTTAAAGGAAAAGCTAAGACGTACATGTCTAAACAAGTGGAAACACCAATCACTGTAAAGAAAGGAAAAAGGAAGGCTGAGAACATAGCCTGTGGTGAGAAAAGGTCAAAGAAGAAACAAGTAATTGTTGTCAGTGACTCTGAGTCCGATGTCGAACCAACTGTCCTAGACATCACGGCCTCAGGAAAGAAAAGGATTGGAGGAAGAATTCCTGCAAACATCCCACCAGCACCAATGGATGGAGTCTCTTTCCATTCTGAACAAAGTGCTCAAAAGTGGAGGTTCGTTTACCAAAGAAGAGTTGCTCAAGAAAGAGAACTTAGTCAAGAAGTTCTTGAATGCAAAGAGATCATAAAGCTCTTAGAAAAGGCTGAGGTAATGAAGACTGTGAAAGACCTGGGCAATTGCTACGAAAAACTGGTAAAAGAGTTCATAGTAAACATCACCACGGACTGCAGTGAAGGGAGTGAAGAGCTTAGGAAGGTTCGAGTCAGAGGTAAAGATGTGAAGTTCTCCCCAACAACCATCAATGAGTATCTTGGTAGGGATCCAACAACAGAAACTGATGAAGCTGAGTTAGTCAGAGAGGTGACTAAGGAAATTACTGGAGAACAAGTGAAGGAGTGGCCTAAGAAGGGTTTGCTATCAACAGGCACTCTTAGTGTCAAGTATGCTATCCTAAATAGGATTGGTGCAGCAAACTGGACTCTTACAAATCATGGTTCTGGGATCACTCCTGTGCTGGCTAAAATGATATACCTCATAGGAACGAAGAAGAAGATCAACTTTGGAGAACATATTTTCTACCAAACCATGAAGCATGCTGACACTTTTGCAACGAAACTACCAATAGCCTTCCCTTGCCTAATTTCTGGAATGATACTTAGGCAGTTTCCAAACATCTTGTATCCTGAAGAATCTCCAAACAAGAAGCCCCCTGTCCTGAGCTATGACTACAAGCTCTTTGTTGGATCACATGTCCCCGACATTGTGTTTTCAAAAGGAAAGGAAGCTGCTGAAACATCAGGCTTTATGCCTAGAGCAAACAAGAAGGATGTACTTGCTGAACTGATGCAAATATCCAAGACCTTGGGAGAGACCATCAAGACCAGCACAACAAGGAAAAACCATGTGGACAATCTGATCAAGTCCATCATGGAGGAGGAAGGTGAAGAAGAAGTTGGAGCTGCTCAAGCTTAAGCAGAGCAACAAGAAGAAGAAGAAGATTGAGGAACAGACTCTGAATATAGGAAAATAAGTACTTTTGTATTTTTTCCTTTTCTGTTCATCTTCTTGTAATTGTGGCCTACCAAATGTCCTAGACATTGGAGGCTTTGACATCCGGCACTTGTGTTAGTGCATTTTGTAAGCTGTTTTGTTCTCTTTAATCAATGAAGTATTTTCCTTTAACCTTTGTCAAATTATGGTAAAAAGGGGGAGAAATAATTGATGCTTAGAACAGCTTTTTGGCAAGTAAAATCACTCTCTTGCTTTACAAATGAATATGGCAAGCTTTAAAAAAATTAAAAACTAAAAGCTATGCTTAATAAGTGTGTCCAGAGCATAATTTAAATGCTCAATTTGAACCTCTAAAAGGTCTAGTAAGTCTTGATCACTCTGATTAAGTACTTTCCGCTGCAACTCAAGACTTTGGTTCACTAAGTCACTAGGTATCTCATCTCTAGACTTAGAAAATTTTGTAATGGATCATATGAAGACAAGACTAAGACTGTCTCATACTAGAATAGGTTCATCACACATTCAAGAATAAAAGAAGTCTTGAATATAGAAGACACGCAAGATTCTGAAGATCAAAGACCTTGAAGACCTAAAGATCTCAGAACAGAAGATTGCATCAACAGAGATCAATTTGAAGATTGAAGAATTTGAAGATTGAAGACTGAAGAGTGCACACTCAACAAAGTGGTTTGTGGTTGTTTTAGCCATAATTTGCCAAAGGGGGAGATTGTAGTTCTTCTGAGATTGGCTGCATCATAAGGCTAAAACAACTTGGTCAGAGTGACTTAACTGAAGCACCAATGCTAAAGTAATTAAGTCTAAACCACTTGTGCATATTGAAGATGTGCAGATGCAACATGTTGAACAAGATGTCCTAGACATCTTGTCACTGGGTTCAGAACATGTTAAAGCAACATGTCGAACAAGATGTCCCAAGACATGTGGGTAGGACATCTAAACCCAGTTCAGCTTAAAAGATAATGCTTATCCATTAAGCACGCGTGTTTGTTTAAATTTGAATGAAGCGCGAATCTTTAAGTAACAAGCTGAGATTAGGATTAATGATAAAGTTTGTTATTAATCTTAAGTGTTAGATACGATTAGGATTCATATTTAATTTGTGGATAAAGATTAATTTCTTTATCTTTTGGAGTTTGTTTTTATACAAGTTTGTTTTAAAACTAACTCTTAATTGTAGTGCATCTGAAAGACTGAAGACGATCTGAAGATTTGCACGCCTATAAATAGAACTCAACATAGAGCTTAAAACTCACCCCACAAGAACTGAAGATTGTGAGTTCAAAGCTTTGTGCCTACTGTGCAAAACATTCGTGGCTCTTAGTATCATTTTTGATACTTTGCAGCTTTGTGGCTCTTAGTATTGGTTTTGATACTTTGTAGCTTTGTTGTTGAATGTTGCCATTCAACTAAGTCTTTAAACTTTGTAGTTTAAAGTTGTCGTCACTTGGGATTAGTGATTAGAGGGAGTTGGGTAGGTTCTCATATTCAGGGGGAGTTAGCCCTTGAGTAGAAGATTGCTAGGATTAAGAAAAGGCATACATGCCAATAGGTGTTTGGTATGGTTGTAAGACTAAGTATTAATTCGGATTAGTAGTGTTCACTTCCTGGATTGGTATCCTCCAGAGTAGGGCTATTTAGCGCCGAACTAGGTTAACAATTTACTGGTGTTATTACTTTTATTTACTTCAGTACTGCAATAATTCGTGATCCTCATAAACGTTTGTCAAACCAGTTGTCTAAGACATCTGGACTATAGACACATTGTCCTAGACATTGTGTACGACATCTGTCCTGCCAGAGAACAGAATTTCATCTACTGCCATACGAATGATAACATGTCAAGGCAATATTGAAATATGAGACATTATCTACTATCTAACAAAGTGATAGCGTGTCAAGACAATGACCGGATATTATCTACTACCATACAAATGATAGCATGTCAAGGCAATATTGAAAGATGAGACATTATCTACTATCCAACAAAGTGATAGCATGTCAAGATAATGACACAGATATTACCTACTACCGTACAAATGATAGCATGTCAAGGTAACATGAAAAGACGAGACATTATCTACTACTCCCTCCGTTCCTTTTTATAAGAAACAAAAGTGAAATTTTTTTTGTTCCTTTTTATAAGAAACTTTGACTAATTTTCAAATGTTTTAAATGTTGAATTTCACTTATGCCCTTATTTATTATGAAAGAGAATATTAAAAATAAGTAAGTTAATTGAATTTAGAGAAATTAAATAACAATATAAATGGAATAAGTTTAAATTTATAAGCGTATTAAATGAAAAGAACTATTTACAATGTATTTTTTTGGTATGTTTAATTTTTTCAAATTGTTTCTTATAAAAAGGAATGGAGGGAGTATCTAACAAAGTGATAGCGTGTCAAGACAATGACCGGATATTACCTACTACCATACAAATGATAGCATGTGAAGGCAATATTGAAAGATGAGACATTATATACTATCCAACAAAGTGATTGCATGTCAAGATAATGACACAGATATTACCTACTACTATACAAATGATAGCATGTCAAGGCAACATGAAAAGACGAAACATTATCTACTATCTAACAAAGTGATAACATGTTGACTACGGTCTGGCAAGTGTACCAGTTTGTCGTCGAGTAATAATTCACACTCTAGGTGTCTAGAATGAGTTCGTATCCACAGGGATCGTGCCAAAGCTTCGTTAGCGTTATTTAAGCTGTTGGTTTTGCATTCGCTTTGGTTTCGAAAAAGGTTTTATAAAAAGAAGCGTAATGCTTGCATAAATAAATAAATAAATAAATAGATAGATAGATTCAGAAACATAGAGGATAGGTATGGTGGTTGGACTCCCTCCCTTCTTCATGTTTGGCATGAACGGTGTATAACATAGTTACTCAGATTATTGTTCCGCGGTTACTTTTCCTTTATTGTAATAACACCTTACTGTTACACTATGTATATTAAAGTTTCCCTACGTTAATAACTAAGGTACCTACGAGAGCCTAACCTCGATGTCTCACATACCCTAATTACTAAGTGAGTTGTTTATTACACATGCATTATTACCTTCACCCATCCAATGCCTCTAGGTCCTAGTATCGAGCTATTCATCTTCTAAGTGCTCAGTTCACACCTAGTGCATGATTCCTCCTCTAACCGCTCAGTTCACGACTAGTTCAGGATGTTACCGTCTCTATACACCTAGCATTATTTACTACTAGTTCCGGACCATATTAAGTTAATACCTAATATCAATTCTATGAGCGCTCCCGCTTATCCGGCCAGATTAGGAGATACGTTATTAAAGTGCAAGAAAGTAAATAACAAACATAATACTGAATAACGATTTATATAACTTTGACTCAATCATAGACTCCAAATATTCATAGGGGAGTTCATCTTCTCCACCACAACCTAAGGCATCTAATATAAAGACTACATATTTAAATTACAAATGTTAGTGTTTTCAACCTGTAAGGTTGTTTTTGTTTTAGGGAGTTGGCTTCATTTGCTAAAATAAGCCTTTGGTCCAGATGTGGTGACTGATGTGCACACATATGGGATCTGGCCTGAACGCCCTAGAATAACGCGCTTTTGTTATTTTGCGTGTGATCTTTGAAAAAGATTTGTTTTGAAACAAACACATCCACGCTAGCTTGCGCGCCAAGGAACGAGCTAAAAGATTGAAAAAGATTCAGAAAAGATTTAAAGATGGCCAGTTTGTTACTAGAAGATTTAAAAAGATTTAAGAAGGCCAGCTATCAGATCAGGGATCCAAGCCCATGAAGCTCGTTCTATATAAAGGAAGATTGAAGACATATTTTATTCACCGAAATCAATATCTTAGAAAATAGTCTTTAGGATTTCGAGTCTTTGTCCCTTTTGTTTCTTGTTTCCAATGAGACTTGAACTAGGGTTGTATTTAGCTCTTAAGCTTTTAAGCACAGAGCTGTTGTGTTCCTTTCTTGGTTCTAGTTTGAAACAAGAATAGGACTGTTTGTCACTCTTAAGCTTTTAAGCAAAGAGTTGTTTTGAATCACTCAAAGCTTTGAAGCACGAGTTGGTTCTTTAGGATAGGAGTGCGTCTCCATTATTGAGTTTGTTATTTAAATCCTTACGGTGTTGTAAGGTGGTTATAGGAAGTGACCAGAGGTTGTCATATCTAGGGAGGACCTAGGTAGAATTAGCACGGGTAGTGTCTAAGTGATAAGTTGTAAACTGAGATTGTTTTGCTTTGAATTGGAACTATCATAGTGGATTCATTCCTGGATTGGTATCCCCCAGAGTAGGTTGCGAGTTGCGCTGAACTGGGTTAACAAACTCATTGTGTTATTTATCTTCTGCACTTTATTTTCCTTGTTCATCAAGTTATTGCATGTCTATGATGTTAGCACATTAGGCACCACATCGTATATCATAACCCTAACGTGCTCCACATCACACTGCACATCTGTGACTTGCTACCGGAATTTCAATTGGCATCAGAGCAGGCACCCTGTTCTGTGTTAGGGTGAGCTCCAGGGAAGATACTTTCTGGAACCATGGACCAGGATGGAACTTTGGTCAGCAAACCACCTCTTCTGGATGGCACAAACTATGACTATTGGAAGTCACGCATGACTGCCTTCCTAAAATCTCTTGATAATAGAACTTGGAAAGCAGTACTTAGAGGTTGGGAACACCCCAAAGTCAAGGATGCTAATGGAGCTGATACAGAAGAGCTTAAACCAGAAGAAGATTGGACTCCAGCAGAAGATACACTTGCTCTTGGCAACATTAAAGCTTTGAATGCTCTATTCAATGGAGTGGACAAGAACATGTTCAGACTCATTTAACAATGTACTTTTGCCAAAGATGCTTGGGAGATACTCAAGACAACCCATGAAGGGACCTCCAAGGTAAAACGCTCAAGACTTCAACTTCTCCACTCAAAATTTGAGAATCTCAGAATGAAGGAGGAAGATACTATTTATGACTTTCACATGAATGTTCTTGACCTAGCAAACTCCTTTGATTCCTTGGGAGAAAGGCTGTCTGATGAGAAGTTGGTAAGGAAAATTCTAAGATCTTTACCTAAGAGGTTTGACATGAAGGTCACAACAATTGAAGAAGCTCAAGACATTGCTAGCATGAAAGTTGAAGAACTTGTTGGCTCTCTTCAAACCTTTGAGATGAACTTCAGTGATAAAATTGAGAAGAAAGGGAAAAGCATAGCCTTTACCTCCAACACTGATAATGAGGAAGTTGATGAAGAAGACCTCTCAAAAGATATAGTGTTGCTTGGAAGACAATTTAACAAAATCCCGAAGAGTGTGGATAGAAGACCAAGGAGGAATGTGCAGCACATCTAGCCTGACATCAGCAAAAACTAAAACTGATGACAAAGGTGTTCAATGCCATGAATGTGAAGGCTATGGTCACATCAGATCTGAATGCATTACCTATCTGAATAAACAGAAGAAGGAATTATCTGTATATTGGTCTGATGAAGATGACTTTGAAGATGAATTGGAGAGTAAAGCTGACAACCATGTAAGTGCCATGACTGGTGTGTGTAATTATGATACAGAGTCCTGTGATGAAGAACTCACTTATGAGGAACTAGCCTCAGCATACAAAGATCTATGCATCAGAAGTGAGGAAGTATGCAGAACAAATGTAGAACAAGAGGCTGTCATCAATCAACTCAAGTCAGAAAAAGCAACAAAGGTAGAACAAGAGGCTGTCATTAATCAACTCAAGTCAGAAAGAGTAAGGCTACAAGTTAAGATAACTAGCCTTCAGGATGAAGTCAAGTCATTGACATCTAACTTGGAAAACATGACCAAGTCAGCTAGGATGCTCAACTCTGGAACAAAGAAGCTTGATGAAATTCTCATAATCCGGAATCATGCTAATGACCCAACTGGGAAAGGTTATGGGAAAATTTATAACAATGAAACCCTAAAATCAAACTTTGTTCCTGCTAAAAACAGATCTGATTTCAAGATGTTGCCACATCCTGCACCACATCAGAAACCTGTGAGCAAAAGAAAGTCAACTTCTTTGAAGTGTCACTACTGTGGTAAGTATGATCATATCAAACCCTCCTGCTATAAGCTCTATGGATACCCAAAGAAGAAGCCTCAACCTAGAGCATATCACAGAATGGCCAGAACCAAGAAAGAATGGAAGCCAAAAGCCAAAGTAGCTGCTCATATAGCTCACACATCCTTCAGAGCCTCATCTAAAGAAGATTGGTACTTTGATAGTGGCTGTTCCAGACACATGATAGGTGAAGAAAGGGTTTTGGCAGACATCAAGTTATATACTTCAAGATATGTGACCTTTGGTGATGGTGCTAAAGGACAAATCAAGGGAATTGGGAAACTAATCAACAATGGTTTGCCCAAGCTTGACAATGTTCTGCTTGTCAAAGGACTGAAAGCTAATCTAATCAGTATAAGCCAACTATCTGATCAAGGGCTTAAAGTTGACTTCTCAAAGAATGAGTGTCTGGTCACTAATGACAAAGGTGAATTACTAATGAAAGGAGCCAGATCAAAAGACAACTGCTACTTATGGGTTCCTCAAGAAACAACTCATTCTACCACATGTCTTATCAGTAAGAAGATGAAGCAAGACTATGGCACCAAAGACTTGGACATCTGAATCTAAAGGGAATGAAGAAACTTGTTTCTAAAGAAGTCATCAGAGGTACACCAAAGCTCACTATTGAAGAAGGAGATATATGTGGTGAAGGTCAGATTGACGAGCAAATCCATAAGTCACATCCAATTTTTCAACATCAGATGACATCAAAAGTGCAGGATGTGGAACCAGATGTGGTCACATCAGTCTCCCAACCTGAAGACTCTAAAGTGGAAGAAAATTCTGAGAAGACAGATCCAGAGTTGAATGAAGATCAGATAAGCAAGGATCCCTCAACCAGAGTTGAGAAGAATCATCCCAAAGAACTCATCATAGGAAATCCAGAATTACCAGTCATGACTAGGTCAAGCGAGGTAATTTCTAATGCTTGCTTTGTATCCACCATAGAACCAAAGAATGTTAAGGAAGCCTTGGCAGATGAATGCTGGATTAATGCAATGCAAGAAGAGTTGAACGAATTCAAGAGGAATGAGGTGTGGGACTTAGTTCCAAGACATGATGGGGTCAACATCATAGGCACCAAGTGGGTCTATAGAAACAATGTTAGTGTTTTCAACCTGCAAGGTTGTTTTTGTTTTAGGGTGTTGGCTTCATTTGCTAAAATAAGCCTTTGGTCCATATGTGGTGACTGATGTGCACACATATGGGACCTGAATTGAATGCCCTAGAATAACGCACTTTCATTATTTTGCGTGTGATCTTTGAAAAAGATTTGTTTTGAAACAAACACATCCACGCTAACTTGCGTGCCAAGGAACGAGCTGAAAGATTCAGAAAGATTTAAAAGATGGCCAGTTTTACTAGAAGATTTAAAAAGATTTAAAACAAATAAATCTTTTCAAAAGATTGAGTTTGTTTCTTGAAGATCACGACGGCCAGCTATCAAATCAGAGATCCAAGCCCATGAAGCTCGTTCTATATAAAGGAAGACTGAAGCAAAGTTTTATTCACTGAAATCGAAATCAATATTTCTAGTCATTAGGATTTTCAGTCTTTGTCCCTTTTGTTTCTTGTTTCCATTGAGACTTGAACTAGGGTTGTATTTAGCTCTTAAGCTTTTAAGCACAGAGCTGTTGTGTTCCTTTCTTGGTTCTAGTTTGAAACAAGAATAGGACTGTTTGTCACTCTTAAGCTTTTAAGCAAAGAGTTGTTTTGAATCACTCAAAGCTTTGAAGCACGAGTTGGTTCTTTAGGATAGGAGTGCGTCTCCATTATTGAGTTTGTTATTTAAATCCTTACGGTGTTGTAAGGTGGTTATAGGAAGTGACCAGAGGTTGTCATATCTAGGGAGGACCTAGGTAGAATTAGCACGGGTAGTGTCTAAGTGATAAGTTGTAAACTGAGATTGTTTAGCTTTGAATTGGAACTATCATAGTGGATTCATTCCTGGATTGGTATCCCCAGAGTAGGTTGCGAGTTGCGCTGAACTGGGTTAACAAACTCATTGTGTTATTTATCTTCTGCACTTTATTTTCCTTGTTCATCAAGTTATTGCATGTCTAAGATGTTAGCACATTAGGCACCACATTGTATATCATAACCCTAACGTGCTCCACATCACGCTGCACATCTGTGACTTGCTACCGAAATTTCAATTGGCATCAGAGCAGGCACCCTGTTCTGTGTTTGGGTGAGCTCCAGGGAAGATACTTTCCGGAACCATGGACAAGGATGGAACTTTGGTCAGCAAACCACCTCTTCTGGAAGTCACAAACTATGACTACTAGAAGTCACGCATGGCTGCTTTCTTGAAATCCATTGATAGTAGAACTTGGAATGCAAGGCTAAAAGGTTGGGAGCATCCCAAAGTCAAGGATGCTAATGGAGTTGATACTGAAGAGCTCAAACCAGAAGAAGATTGAACTCCAGAAGAAGATACACTTGCTCTTGGCAACAATAAAGCTTTAAATGCACTATTTAATGGAGTGGACAAGAACATGTTCAGACTCATTAAACAATGTACGGTTGCCAAAGAAGCTTGGGAGATACTCAAGACAACCCATGAAGGGACCTCCAAGGTAAAAAGCTCAAGACTTCAACTTCTCCACTCAAAATTTGAGAATCTCAGAATGAAGAAGGAAGAGACTATTT
The DNA here is from genome assembly GCA_030408175.1 of Trifolium repens. Lineage (NCBI taxonomy): Eukaryota > Viridiplantae > Streptophyta > Magnoliopsida > Fabales > Fabaceae > Trifolium > Trifolium repens. Next base: position 28,005,574 of record CP125845.1, on the reverse strand, counting down.
ATGACTTTCACATGAATGTTCTTGACCTAGCAAACTCCTTTGATTCCTTGGGAGAAAGGTTGTCTGATGAGAAGATGGTAAGGAAAATTCTTAGAACTTTCCCTAAGAGGTTTGACATGAAGGTCACTGCTATTGAAGAAGCTCAAGACATTGCTAGCATGAAAGTTGAAGAACTTGTGGGCTCCCTTCAAACCTTTGAGATGAACTTCAGTGATAAACCTGAGAAGAAAGGGAAAAGCATAGCCTTTACCTCCAACACTGATAGTGAAGAAGTTGATGAAGAAAACCTCTCAGATAATATAGCTCTACTTGGAAGACAATTTAATAAAATCAAACCCTAGTATCAAACTTTGTTCCTGCTCAAAACAGATTTAATTTCAAGATGTTGCCACATCCTGCACCACATCATAAACCTGTGAGCAAAAGAATGTCAACTTCTTTGAAGTGTCATTACTGTGGTAAGTATGGTCATATCAAACCCTTCTGCTATAAGCTCTATAGGTACCCAAAGAAGAAACCTCAACCCAGAGCAAATCATAGAATGGCCAGAACCAAGAAAGAATGGAAGCCAAAAGCCAAAGTAGCTGCTCTTATAGCTCACATATCCTTTAGAGCCTCATCTAAAAAAGATTGGTACTTTGATAGTGGCTGTTCCAGACACATGACAGGTGAAGAAAGGTTTCTAGTAGACATCAAGTCATATACTTCAAGATATGTGACCTTTGGTGATGGTGCTAAAGTACAAGTCAAGGGAATTGGGAAACTAATCAACAATGGTTTGCCCAAGCTTGACAATGTTCTGCTTGTCAAAGGACTGAAAGCTAATCTAATCAGTATAAGCCAACTATCTGATCAAGGTCTTAAAGTTGACTTCTCAAAGAATGAGTGTCTGGTCACCAATGACAAAGGCGAATTACTAATGAAAGGAGCCAGATCAAAAGACAACTGCTACTTATGGGTTCCTCAAGAAACAACTCATTCTACCACATGTCCTATCAGTCAAGAAGATGAAGCAAGACTATGGCACCAAAGACTTGGGCATCTGAATCTAAAGGGAATGAAGAAACTTGCTTCTAAAGAAGCCATCAGAGGGACACCAAAGCTCACTATTGAAGAAGGAGATATATGTGGTGGATGTCAGATTAGCAAGCAAATCCAAAAGTCACATCCAATGTTACAACATCAGGTGACGTCTAAAGTGCATGATGTGGAACCAATTGTGGTCACATCAAACCTCAAACCTGAAGACTCTGAACTTGAAGAACATTCTGAGAAAGCAGATCCAGAGTTAGAAGAAGGTCAGACAAGCAAGGGTCCCTCAACCAGAGTTCAGAAGAATCATCCCAAAGAACTCATCATAAGGAATCCAGAATTACCAGTCATGACTATGTCAAGGGAGGTAATTTCTAATGCTTGCTTTATATCCAAAATAAAGTCAGAGATTGTTAAGGAAGACATGACAGATGAATTTTGGATTAATGCAATACAAGAAGAGCTGAACCAGTTCAAGAGGAATGAAGTGTGGGACTTAGTACCAAGACCTGATGTGGTCAACATCATTGGCACCAAGTGGGTGTACATAAACAAGTCTGATGAAAGTGGTGATGTCACAAGAAACAAGGCTAGGCTTGTAGCACAAGGATATTCTCAGATTGAAGGAGTAGACTTTGATGAAACCTTTGCTCCAATAGCTCGTCTTGAGTCTATAAGGTTACTTCTAGGAGTGGCATGTATTTTGAAGTTCAAGCTTTTTCAAATGGATGTAAAGAGTGCTTTCCTCAATGGGTACTTGAATGAAGAAGTCTATGTAGCACAGCCAAAGGGATTTGTTGATCCTAATCTACCAGATCATGTCTACAGATTGAAGAAAGCTTTGTATGGATTGAAGCAAGCTCCTAGGGCGTGGTATGAAAGGTTAACCAAATTTCTTCTACAGCAAGGGTATAGAAAAGGTGAAACAGACAAGACCTTGTTTGTGAGACAAGAAAAATGGAAGCTCATGATAGCACAAATCTATGTAGATGATATTGTGTTTGGTGGCATGACAGATGCTTTGGTGAAACAATTTGTACATCAAATGCAATCTGAATTTGAGATGAGCCTTGTAGTGAATTAACCTATTTTCTTGGTCTGCAAGTAAAGCAAATGGAGGACACAATATTCATCTCTCAAAGCAAATATGCCAAGAATATTGTGAAGAAGTTTGGAATGGAGAGTGCAACTCACAAGAGAACTCCTGCAGCAACTCATCTTAAACTTACTAAAGAAGAGAAAGGTGTCAGTGTTGATCAAAGCCTATACAGAAGCATCATTGGCAGTCTACTTTTCCTCACTGCAAGTAGGCCTGATATCTCCTTTGCAGTTGATGTAGGTGCTAGATACCAAGCTGAGCCAAAGATGAGTGATCTCACACAATGTAGTTCTTCTGAGATTGGCTGCATCATAAGGCTAAAACAACTTGGTCAGAGTGACTTAACTGAAGCACCAATGCTAAAGTAATTAAGTCTAAACCACTTGTGCATATTGAAGATGTGAAGATGCAACATGTTGAACAAGATGTCCTAGACATCTTGTCACTGGGTTCAGAGCATGTTAAGGCAACATGTCGAAAAAGATGTCCCAATACATGTGGGTAGGACATCTGAACCCAGTTCAGCTTAAAAGATAATGCTTATCCATTAAGCACGCGTGTTTGTTTCAATTTGAATAAGGCGTGAATCTTTAAGTAACAAGCTGAGATTAGGATTAATGATAAAGTTTGTTATTAATCTTAAGTGTTAGATACGATTAGGATTCGTATTTAATTTGTGGATGAAGATTAATTTCTTTATCTTTTGGAGTTTGTTTTTAAACAAGTTTGTTTTAAAACTAACTCTTAATTGTAGTGCATCTGAAAGACTGAAGACAATCTGAAGATTTGCATGCCTATAAATAGAACTCAACATAGAGCTTAAAACTCAACCCACAAGAACTGAAGATTGTGAGTTCAAAGCTTTGTTCCTACTGTGCAAAGCATTAGTGGCTCTTAGTATTGTTTTTGATACTTTGCAGCTTAGTGGCTCTTAGTATTGGTTTTGATACTTTGCAGCTTTGTTGTTGAATGTTGCCATTCAACTAAGTCCTTAAACTTTGTAGTTTAAAGTTGTCGTCACTTGGGATTAGTGATTAGAGGGAGTTGGGTAGGTTCTCATATTCAGGGGGAGTTAGCCCTTGGGTAGAAGATTGCTATGATTAAGAAAAGGCATACATGCCAATAGGTGTTTGGTATGGTTGTAAGACTAAGTATTAATTCGGATTAGTAGTGTTCACTTCCTGGATTGGTATCCTCCAGAGTAGGGCTGTTTAGCGCCGAACTGGGTTAACAAATAACTGGTGTTCTTTATTGCTTTTATTTACTTTAGTATTGCAATAACTTGTGATCCTCATAACCAATTGTCGAACCAGTTGTCTGAGACATCTGGACTATAGACACATTGTCCTAGACATTGTGTACGACATCTGTCCTACGACATCTGTCCTGCCTAAGAACAGAATTTCACACAAGTCAAGAGAATTCTGAAGTATGTGAATGGCACAAGTGACTATGGTATTATGTACTCTCATGGTGAAGACTCAAGGTTGATAGGATACTGTGATGCTGATTGGGCAGGCAGTGCAGATGATAGGAAGAGTACCTCAGGTGGATGTTTCTTTCTGGGCAACAACCTAATTTCATGGTTCAGCAAGAAACAAAATTGTGTAGCTCTTTCAACAGCAGAAGCTGAGTACATTGCAGCAGGAAGCAGTTGTTCCCAATTGCTTTGGATGAAGCAGATGCTGAGTGAGTACAATGTGGAGCAAGATGTGCTCACATTATACTGTGACAATATGAGTTCTATAAATATTTCCAAGAATCCTATCCAACATAGTAGGACTAAGCACATTGATATTCGTCACCATTTTATTTGGGATCTAGTGGAAGACAAGGTTGTAACCTTAGAACATGTAGCCACAGAAAATCATCTGGCTGACATTTTCACAAAGGCCATGGATGCAAATAAGTTTGAGACATTAAGGGGCAAACTTGGTATTTGCCTCCTTGATGATCAATAGCAGCTTATGCTATTAAAGCGTGCAACGGATATCTGCCTTTCCCTCCGTTTACTTATGCTCGCTATCCAAAGGCAATCATCACAGGTTTTTCTCAACTTCATATATCAAGACTATTCCATCTTTCATACTGTGATGAAGAACTATGTAGAAGATCCGGATGTAGAGCTCAATGTGGTCCACATGGGAGCCTCTGAGAAGAAGAGAAGAGCCCTATCCAGAGCTGAAGATTACAAATGATGCTATCTGCAAGAGCATTACTGAAGGCAAGGTCAAAGAATGTCCTTTCTGGTATGTCTGGTACAGGGGGAGTAGAATATGTGCATGCAAAGCAACTCAAAAGCATTTAAACTTGTAGCATAGGGCATGGTCATAATCATAATCATAGAAATATGGATGATTCATCGTGCTTAATCATAATCATAGAAATATGGATGACTTTTATGCTTAGGATCACAGTCATAGAAATATGGGTGATTTGAGTCACAGTCATAGCAATATGGGTGACTTAGTTACAGTCACAGAAATATGGGTAACTTGTACATGCTTAATTATGAATGCACATATAGCAACCATTGAAGCCTTGATCACTCTGATTAAATGCTTCTGCTACTACAAGGCTATGGATTGCTAGACTATATGGATTGTGTGAAGACAAATACTGGTGAAGTTGAAGACTACTGAAGCATCTCTTTTCTAAAGACCTTAATTGATGCTTAAAAACATTTGTCTATCTGCAATCAATCTACTCTGTAATTTGCACAATTAATGGCCCCAGCATTTCAAATACTCTTTCTGATCTTAACTTTTTGTCAATGTTATGGCTAAAAAGGGGGAGAAAAGATAGGTAGTATATCTAGGGGTAGTAAGGTATAAGTAGTGCAAATAGTGCAAATACATGTGCTACATGTGCTCTGGTACATGATGTAATGCCAGATGTGTGCACATCGTTGAAAACGAAATGTGCTTGTATGTTGCACATCTTTTGAAGACTTTGAAGACCAGACAAATGAAGACTGACCCTTTGAAGACTGCTGAAGATGGTGCTTATATTTAGGGGGAGTAAATTATTACTGAAGCTGCTGAAGATGCTTCCCCCTTTTCATGTGTGCATGATTCATCACCATGCTTGTATGTTGGGAGTTTTATTCTCTCAGAAGATATGAGGCAAGATTCCGCTGCTGCACGCCTCTGATGTTCTAATGATTCTCTCCAAAGTTCAGTTGGCTGACTCCAAATATTATTTTAGCCAAAAATTGCCAAAGGGGGAGATTGTTAGTGTTTTCAACCTGCAAGGTTGTTTTTATTTTAGGGTCTTGGCTTCATTTGCTAAAATAAGCCTTTGGTCCAGATGTGGTGACTGATGTGCACACATATGGGACCTGAACTGAATGCCCTAGAATAACGCGCTTTCATTATTTTGCGTGTGATCTTTGAAAAAGATTTTTTTGAAAGAAACACATCCACGCTAGCTTGCGCGCCAAGGAACAAGCTGAAAGATTCAGAAAGATTTAAAAGATGGCCAGTTTTACTAGAAGATTTAAAAAGATTTAAAACAAATAAATCTTTTCAAAAGATTGAGTTTGTTTCTTGAAGATCACGAAGGCCAGCTATCAAATCAGAGATCCAAGCCCATGAAGCTCGTTCTATATAAAGGAAGACTGAAGACAAGTTTTATTCACTGAAATCGAAATCAATATTGGGTCTTTGTCCCTTTTGTTTCTTGTTTCCATTGAGACTTGAACTAGGGTTGTATTTAGCTCTTAAGCTTTTAAGCACAGAGGTGTTGTGTTCCTTTCTTGGTTCTAGTTTGAAACAAGAATAGGACTGTTTGTCACTCTTAAGCTTTTAAGCAAAGAGTTGTTTTGAATCACTCAAAGCTTTGAAGCACGAGTTGGTTCTTTAGGATAGGAGTGCGTCTTCATCATTGAGTTTGTTATTTAAATCCTTACGGTGTTGTAAGGTAGTTATAGGAAGTGACCAGAGGTTGTCATATCTAGGGAGGACCTAGGTAGAATTAGCACGGGTAGTGTCTAAGTGATAAGTTGTAAACTGGAATTGTTTAGCTTAGAATTGGAACTATCATAGTGGATTCATTCCTGGATTGGTATCCCCCAGAGTAGGTTGCGAGTTGCGCTGAACTAGGTTAACAAACTCATTGTGTTATTTATCTTCTGCACTTTATTTTCCTTGTTCATCAAGTTATTGCATGTCCATGATGTTAGCACATTAGACCACATCGTATATCATAACCCTAACGTGCTCCACATCACGCTGCACATCTGTGACTTGCCACCGGAATTTCAAACAAGTCTGATGAAAGTGGTGTGGTCACAAGGAACAAGGCTAGGCTTGTAGCACAATGATACTCTCAGATTGAAGGAGTAGACTTTGATGAAACCTTTGCTCCAGTAGCTCGTCTTGAGTCGATAAGGTTACTTCTAGGAGTGGCATGTATTTTGAAGTTCAAGCTTTTTCAAATGGATGTGAAGAATGTTTTCCTCAATGGGTACTTGAATGAAGAAGTCTATGTTGCACAGCCAAAGGGATTTGTTGATCCTAATCTACCAGATCATGTCTACAGATTGAAGAAAGTTTGTATGGATTGAAGCAAGCTCCTAGGGCTTGGTATGAAAGGTTAACCATGTTTCTTCTACAGCAAGGTTATAGAAAAGGTGAAACAGACAATACCTTATTTGTGAGACAAGAAAAAGGGAAGCTCATGATAGCACATATCTATGTAGATGATATTGTGTTTGGTGGCATGACAGATGCTTTGGTGAAACAATTTGTACATCAAATGCAATCTGAATTTGAGATGAGCCTTGTAGGTGAATTAATTACCTATTTTCTTGGTCTGCAAGTAAAGCAAATGGAGGACACAATATTCATCTCTCAAAGCAAATATGCCAAGAATATTGTGAAGAAGTTCGGAATGGAGAGTGCAACTCACAAGAGAACTCCTGCAGCAACTCATCTTAAACTTACCAAAGACGAGAAAGGTGTCAGTGTTGATCAAAGCCTATATAGAAGCATCATTGGCAGTCTACTTTACCTCACAACAAGTAGGCCTGATTTCTCCTTTGCAGTTGGTGTATGTGCTAGATACCAAGCTGAGCCTAAGATGAGTCATCTCACACAAGTCAAGAGAATTCTGAAGTATGTGAATGGCACAAGTGACTATGGTATTATGTACTCTCATAGTGAAGACTCAAGGTTGATAGGATATTGTGATGCTGATTGGGCAGGCAGTGCAGATGATAGGAAGAGTACCTCAGGTGGATGTTTCTTTCTGGGCAACAACCTAATTTCATGGTTTAGCAAGAAACAAAATTGTGTAGCTCTTTCCACAGCTGAAGCTGAGTACATTGCAGCAGGAAGCAGTTGTTCCCAATTGCTTTGGATGAAGCAGATGCTGAGTGAGTACAATGTGGAGCAACGTGTGCTCACATTATACTGTGACAATATGAGTGCTATAAATATTTCCAAGAATCCTATCCAACATAGTAGGACTAAGCACATTGATATTCGTCACCATTTTATTAGGGATCTAGTGGAAGACAAGGTTGTAACCTTAGAACATGTAGCCACAGAAAATCAACTAGCTGACATTTTCACAAAGGCCTTGGATGCAAATAAGTTTGAGACATTAAGGGGCAAACTTGGCATTTGCCTCCTTGATGATCAATAGCAGCTTATGCTATTAAAGCGTGCAACGGATATCTGTCTTTCCCTCCGTTTATTTATGCACGCTATCGAAAGGCAATCATCACAGGTCTTTTTTTTTCAACTTCATGTATCAAGACTATTCCATCTTTCATACTGTGATGAAGAACTATATAGAAGATCCGGATGTAGAGCTCAATGTGGTCCACATTGGAGCCTCTGAGAAGAAGTAAAGAGCCCTATCTAGAGCTGAAGATTACAAATGATGCTATCTGTAAGAGCATTACTGAAGGCAAGGTCAAAGAATGACCTTTCTGGTATGTCTGGTACAGGGGGAGTAGAACATGTGCATGCAAAGGAACTCAAAAGCATTTAAACGTGTAGCATAGGGCATGGTCATAATCATAATCATAGAAATATGGATGATTCATCGTGCTTAGTCATAATCATAGAAATATGGATGACTTTTATGCTTAGGATCACAGTCATAGAAATATGGGTAACTTGTACATGCTTAATTATGAATGCACATATAGCAACCATTGAAGCCTTGATCACTCTGATTAAATGCTTCCGCTACTACAAGGTTATGGATTGCTAGACTATATGGATTGTGTGAAGACAAATACTGGTGAAGTTGAAGACTACTGAAGCATCTCTTTTCTGAAGACCTTAATTATGTGTGATGCTTAAGACATATGTCTATCTGCAATCAATCTATCTACTCTGTAAATTGCACAATTAATGGCCCCTGTACTTTTTGATTACTCTTTCTGATCTTAACTTTTTGTCAATATTATGGCTAAAAAGGGGGAGAAAAGATAAGTAGTATATCTAGGGGGTAAGGTATAAGTAGTGCAAATGTGTGGATGTGTGCTCTGGTACATGATGTGATGCCAGATGTGTGCACATCGTTGAAAACGAAATGTGCTTGTATGTTGCACATCTTTTGAAGACTTTGAAGACCAGACAAATGAAGACTGATCCTTTGAAGACTGCTGAAGATGGTGCTTGAATTTAGGGGGAGTAAACTATTACTGAAGCTGCTGAAGATGCTTCCCCTCTTTCCTGTGTGCATGATTCACCACCATGCTTGTATGTTGGGAGTTTTATTCTCTCAGAACATATGAGGCAAGATTCCGCCGCTGCACGCCTCTGATGTTCTAATGATTCTCTCCAAAGTTTAGTTGGCTGACTCCAAAGGTTATTTTAGCCAAAAATTGCCAAAGGGGGAGATTGCTAGTGTTTTCAACCTGTAAGGTTGTTTTTGTTTTAGGGTGTTGGCTTCATTTGCTAAAATAAGCCTTTGGTCCAGATGTGGTGACTGATGTGCACACATATGGGACCTGGCCTGAACGCCCTAGAATAATGCGCTTTTGTTATTTTGCGTGTGATCTTTGAAAAAGATTTGTTTTGAAACAAACACATCCACGCTAGCTTGCGCGCCAAGGAACGAGCTGAAAGATTGAAAAAGATTCAGAAAAGATTTAAAGATGGCCAGTTTGTTACTAGAAGATTTAAAAAGATTTAAAACAAACAAATATTTGTAAAAGATTGAGTTCACCGAAATCAATATCTTAGAAAATAGTCTTAGAAAATAGTCTTTAGGATTTCGAGTCTTTGTCCCTTTTGTTTCTTGTTTCCATTGAGACTTGAACTAGGGTTGTATTTAGCTCTTAAGCTTTTAAGCACAGAGCTGTTGTGTTCCTTTCTTGGTTCTTGTTTGAAACAAGAATAAGACTGTTTGTCACTCTTAAGCTTTTAAGCAAAGAGTTGTTTTGAATCACTCAAAGCTTTGAAGCACGAGTTGGTTCTTTAGGATAGGAGTGCGTCTCCATTATTGAGTTTGTTATTTAAATCCTTACGGTGTTGTAAGGTGGTTATAGGAAGTGACCAGAGGTTGTCATATCTAGGGAGGACCTAGGTAGAATTAGCACGGGTAGTGTCTATGTGATAAGTTGTAAACTGGGATTGTTTAGCTTTGAATTGGAACTATCATAGTGGATTCATTCCTGGATTGGTATCCCCCAGAGTAGGTTGCGAGTTGCGCTGAACTGGGTTAACAAACTCATTGTGTTATTTATCTTCTGCACTTTATTTTCCTTGTTCATCAAGTTATTGCATGTCTATGATGTTAGCACATTAGGCACCACATCGTATATCATAACCCTAACATGCTTGATGACAGGAATTCATACTGCATTTCTAGTATAATTTTAGTAATAATTTACAGCACTTTAGACCAATTACAAGGCAAATTCCTAAAGAAATGAAGTTACTTGCACAAGAAGTCGAGAAATTCAAGAAAAAACTAAAAAGAGCCAAAAAAGAGGAGAATTGTGCTGTTCATCGTAGCACGATGGCTTTTCATCGTGCCACGATGAACGTGACTTGTTGGCCAAGGAAACAACGGAAGAAAATCTGTAGAAGATCTTTTCATCGCAGTACGATATCTCACATTGCAGTACGATGAGGTTGCTTGGCGACCAAGGTGATCAAACGCACAGGATCAGTTATAATTTTGAACTGAATCTCCTCATCGCAGCACGATGGCAAATTTAAGCCCAGCGCGAAAACTATAAATAGAGCTCCCTTTTCCTCATTTTATTCATTCAGAACAGAGAAAACTACTATTCTCTAGAGGAAAAGGAGTCAGAGCTCTAAGGTTAGGTTTTCTTTTATGCATCTTTATATTCTTGTAATTTAATTATGCATTTTAGTAGCTAAACCCTCCAAGGGTTAGGTGGGGAGATGAACTCCCTTAGGAATGCTGGAATCATGTAATTTGGTACTAAGTTTATATAATTGTCTATTCAGTTTTATTTATTCTATTGTCTATGTTTTATTTACGTAACCTGGTTGATGTACACAATTAGGGGACACTCTTAGGGTTGGTGATATCTAGTATTGTGCTTCAAGGCCAGGGTTTACCACTGGCCGGCAACTAACTTATAGGGTTAGTGATCTAGTATTGTGCCTCAAAACCGGCAGCCTACCCCGATCAATAGACGATAGCTTAATAAGTTAAGGGTAAAAGAACTAATGAAACCATGCTTAATTGACTACATATTTAGAGTCTAATCACTAGGGTAGGAATGTGACAACGTGGCTAACACGGGTTCCTTGTCTAGTAATCAAGATTCTCTATACTCGTAATTAGGGTAATTATCGTAGGTGGTTATTACTAATTATATTAGTTCACCAAGAAATAGGAATGAATAGGCAACGATATAGCTCCAACTACCCAGCAGGAGTTAGGGAGGGATTCAACACACTTAACCAACCTTTTCTCATCTGAAGCAAACTTTATTTCTTAAAACCAATCAAATCTAAAATCAAAGCGGAGGCAATCTCAACAAAACCCTAGAATAAGCTTAGTAACCTAGGCGTTGTCCGTGTGGATACGAACCCATCCTAACTAGGGTGCGGATTATTACTAGACGACAGACGGGTACACTTGCCAGACCGTAGTCAAGTTTTTGGCGCCGTTGCCGGGGACGGTGTAGACGAAGTTATTAGGTTAGTTTTAGGAATTTTATTTTCTGTTTTTTTTTTTTACTTTCTTTTTACTTTTTAGTACAATTTGTTTTTACTGTTGCGCCCTGCAAAGGTTCTGGCTGAGGCAAAGGCTTAGTATCCGTGTGATCCACCTCCCTTACCTGGGAAGCTCTGTAGCTAGCGACTATAAAAACAATATTAAAACGTACAACCTTTCTTAACCAAACAGTACTACTAAGGTATTCTTTTGTTTTGCAAGAGTCATGGATGACGAAAGGAAGTTATATGAGTATTTTCGGCCAACGGACCGTGAGGGGATTATTCAAGGGTTTGTTCCAGCAAATCCAATACAGATCAACCCCAAATCTAGTGTACGGAGGGAGCTGAAGGAAAGCGCATTCAATGGAAGGAGAGATGAGGATCCTTTAGAACATCTCCAGGAATTCTACGAGGTGTGTGAATCCCAACCAGTCCCAGATGGTGTCACTAAAGATCAAGTGAGATTACACTTGTTCAAGTTTTCACTTGGAAAGACTGCAAAAGACTGGCTAGTCTGTCTGCCAAGTGGGACAATTGAAACCTGGAAAGATCTAGAAGACAAGTTCCTGGACCGTTTCTTCACGGAAGAGCAACACAAGGAACGCAGAAAGGCAATCACTGAATTCCAGCAAGAGAAGAAGGAATCACTACACCAAAGTTTGGAAAGATTCAAGCTCTACAAAAGAAGATGCCCAAATCATATGATCTGTGCAGCAGAATTAATACGCATCTTTGTCAACAGTATGAAGACCAAACAAAGAATGCTACTCGATGCATCCGCGGGAGGATCAATCAAAAGCAAGACTCCATCAAAAGTAGAGCAATTGATTTAGGTGATGTGTCGAAATGAGTATAACAAAGAAGAAGACAAAGACAATGAGGAAGTTCTAATGGGTCAGTGATGACAAGAATTTCTACAGTATTTTTAGTATTATTATTAGTAGTAAAATGACCAAGACAGGCCCAAATACGAAGGAAAACCTACAAAAACAGGAAAAAGCATCAAGACAGAGTCCAAGATGCAAAAAGACAAGAAAAAGCCCAAAAAGTGAAGAAAATCAGCATTTCCATCGCAGCACGATGGCTCCCATCGTGCCACGATGGGAGCTGCTTGTTCGCCAAGAAATTAGAAGCAATAAATCTGAAGAGAATCTGTCCATCGCAGCACGATGTGTGCTATCGCAGCACGATGGAGTAACTTGGCGCCCAAGCTGATGAAATGCACAGGATCAGTTATAAAATTGAACTGAATCTTCACATCGCAGCACGATGGCTTCATCGTGGTGCGATGCCTTGCTGAGGCCCATTACGAAAACTATAAATAGAGCCTCCCTTTCATTGTTTTATTCATTCAGAAATAGTAGAACACTCTCTACTATAAGGAGAGGTTCAGAGGAGCTCTATTGGGCATAGTTTTCTCCCCTTACGGAAAACTAACTCAGCAAGGTATGATTTCTTTAGGCTTTTGTATTTAGGTTATAATTTCTTGTAATTTAAATATGTAGTCTTTATTATTTATGCCTTAGGTTGTGGTGGAGAAGATGAACTCCCCTATGAATATTTGGAGTCTGTGATTGAGTCTAAGTTATAATAAATGATATTTAGTAATTATGTTTGTTATTTACTTTCGTGCACTTAATAACGTATTCTCGTAATCTGGTCGGATAAGCGGGAGCGCCCATAGAATTGATATCAGGTTTTGACATGATATGGTCCGGAACTCGTAGTAAATAATGCTAGGTGTATAGAGACGGTAACATCATGCACTAGTCGTGAACTGAGCAGTTAGAGGAGGAATCATGCACTAGGTGTGATCTGAGCACTTAGAAGATGAACAGCCCGATACTAGGACCTAGAGGTTAATTGGTGAAGGTTATAATACGTGTTTATAAACAACTCACTTAGTAATTAAGGTATGTGACACATCGAGGTTAGGCTCTCGTAGGTACCTTAGTTGTTAACGTAGGGAAACTTTAATAGACATAGTGTAATAGTAAGGTATTACTACAACAAGGATAATTCACCGCCGAACATAATCTAAGTAACTATGTTATACACCGGTCATGCCAAATATGAAGAAGGGAGGGAGTCCAACCACCATACCTAGCCTCTATATTTCTTGAATCTATATTTATACATTCTGTTATTTATATTTATGCAAAGCATTACGCTTATTTTATAAAACCCTTTTCAAAAACCAAAGCGAATGCAAACTATCACAAACTTAAATAACGCTAGTGAAGCTTCGGCACGATCCCTGTGGATACGAACTCATTCTAGACACCTAGAGTGTGAATTATTACTCGACGACAGACTGGTGTACTTGCCAGACCGTAGTCAAGTTTTTGGCGCCGTTGCCGGGGATTGTGTTTACAAAGCATTACTAGATTTATTTTAGTTTGTCAAAAAAAATTTCAAAAATACAAAAAAATTAAAAAATCAAAAAAAATCTTGTTGATGATTGTGGATTTTGATCTGTGAAAGTTCTGGCTAAGGATAAGTCTTGGTATTTAAGCGATCCGTTGTGATCCACCTCACTTACCTGAGAATTTTCATGGTGAAAAACACACATGGGACAAACCAAAAATAGTTTTACCAAAAATATCTTATCCAGTGCTACTGAGGTATTTGTTTAAGTGCATGCAGACAGGTACTCATAGCACCAAGGATCACAGAGGCTGGCAACAGCCAACTAAAGACATCATTCTCACAAGAAAACTCCAAAGGAAGATGAGAGGAGATGAAACGCATTGGCAAAGAGAAGCTGCAACAGAGAGTCAATGGTCAGGAGGATCATCAGACTAAAACTTCCGGAAAGGCAGTAATAAGAGAATGTCACAGGAAGTAGAACGAGACGGGGCTGTTTACAACAATGGTTCGGAGACACAGGAACCATTGGCGAAGATGACGAGAGAAGAGAAAGGCCATCAGGATGAACAATTACGATCAGGTGAATCAATCTGCAAAATCATCTCAGAAGAACAGATTCTTCCTCAGGAGGAAAAGCGCAAAATAGAAAGCCATGCACATATACAAGTTTGGGGTGAAATCACCATGCTCTACGAAACTGCACCCGAAAAATAAGTCGTCAACAGGGATAGTTGAGGGCATGATGAAACAGATCTGATCAGACCAAAAGATTGCAAGAGTTTAAAGATGGCCAGTGCTTCAAGCTGGAACGAAGGAGCACAGGAAAGAGACATGCGAACCTATCCTCTGTAATGGAGGAAATGCCTCAAGCTAATGAGAGGCTAAACAAGCGCTGCTTGGGAGGCAACCCAAGGATAAGTATTTCTATTTTCAGCATTTTCAATTCAGCAATTTCAATTTCAGTAATGTTTTTCAATTCAATAAAGTATACTAAAGAATTCCGCATGTCATTTTCATCTGTAACACACCTTATTAAAACTTACAAAAAAATTAAATAACTGTTGCTGTTTATTATCTAGTGCATGATAAACTGTTATAGGTAAGATTGCGGCGAAGTGAGTTATAAATTCTGATGAGCCGAATTTCACGCCTTCATAAAGAAACCAAAGGTGATTGCTCCGAAGTGCGAAGTTCAGGAGACAGAGAGACGAGTGATGAAGCTGGTGTCTGTGAGACAAGTGTTCAACTTTCAGATACCTAAGCCATGTGAGGATTTGAGCCAAATATTTCCAAACGGTATTACCACTTTCTTTCGAATTACTATGAGAGTACCGTGCACTTGTTTATTTTCTAGAACTTTCTCTAATTCTCTGCTGACTGGTTGATTTGATATTATATGCATTGAGGCAATTGTTTGTTATAACCCAGAGCCTTTTCAAGCCACCCTTTATATATTATTATCCTTTGCTAGCCAAATTTGAGCCGTAAAAAAAATTATCCCTTTTGTTTCGGTGACAAACCACGTTACAAGTCTATAGACCAGAAAAACAATGATTTACCCTCTTTGGAGTTAGGTAATAGTTCTCAAAAGTCTTGGCAACAAATAAGTTTGGGGTTGCTCATGGAACCAACAATGTTTAAGTTTGGGGTGGGTATACGGAGAACTATCACTACAAAAAGAAAAAAAAATGAAAAAGAGACGGGAAAACATCAAAAAAATTCCCTAAAAAATAGTCTCTTAAAAAAAATGAATGAAAAAGAAAGAGCCAAAGGGCAAAAGAAAGAGCCAAAGAGCAAAAGAAAAGAGCCAAAGGGCAAAAACAGTGATATAAAAGAACCACACAAAGACACATCCGGTTCTTAATTTCCGATACCAACACAAAAAGGCACCCTAAGGAACAAAGGTTGCGTACACAAAAAGGAACAACAAAGTAGAACTTAACTCCAATGTTTAGCCTACTATTCCCAAAAATGTCCTACCTTGACCTAAGCCACGTTATAACCCTGAAAAGACCTCTAATAATGCATGTATATTGAATTTTGACTGGTTGCTTAGAATTCTTGTAAGCCTATGGTAAAATGGCAGGTTGTGCGATGATTGAGAGATAACCCTTTCAAATATGAGCGAAAAACACAAATGTGAGAGAGAGAAAAAGTTGAACATGGACTCTTGCAGACATTTGTCCGATTTGCTACTATTGACGTCTCCTGAGCCTAGCAGGACTGAGCATGATCGTTGCGGTAAGAAAACAGCGGTACCATTGCTGAAATATAAAGCAAGGTTGTGAAATTCCTATCATCTTTATTTATCTCTTATTTCTATAACAATCTTGTCTGACAGCATGTTACTTGAGGACAAGCAACGGTTTAAGTTTGGGGTTGTGATGACAGGAATTTCTACGGTATTTTTAGTATTATTATTAGTAGTAAAATGACCAGGGCAGGCCCAAATACGAAGGAAAACCTACAAAAACAGAAAAAAGCCCAAAAAGTGAAGAAAATCAGCATTTCCATCGCAGCACAATGGCTCCCATCGTGCCACGATGGGAGCTGCTTGTTCGCCAAGAAATCAGAAGCAATAAATCTGAAGAGAATCTGTCCATCGCAGCACGGTGTGTGCTATCGCAGCACGATGGAGTAACTTGGCGCCCAAGCTGATGAAATGCACAGGATCAGTTATAAAATTGAACTGAATCTTCACATCGCAGCACGATGGCTTCATCGTGGTGCGATGCCTTGCTGAGGCCCATTACGAAAACTATAAATAGAGCCTCCCTTTCATTGTTTAATTCATTCAGAAATAGTAGAACACTCTCTACTATAAGGAGAGGTTCAGAGGAGCTCTATTGGGCATAGTTTTCTCCCCTTACGGGAAAACTAACTCAGCAAGGTATGATTTCTTTAGGCTTTTGTATTTAGGCTATAATTTATTGTAATTTAAATATGTAGTCTTTATTATTTATGCCTTAGGTTGTGGTGGAGAAGATGAATTCCCCTGTGAATATTTGGTGTCTGTGATTGAGTCTAAGTTATAATAAATGATATTTAGTAATTATGTTTGTTATTTACTTTCGTGCACTTAATAACTGATGACAGGAATTTCTACGTCATTTTTAGTATTATTATTATTAGTAAAATGACCAAGACAGGCCCAAATATGAAGGAAAATCTATAAAAGCAAGAAAAAGCATCAAGACAGAGTCCAAGATGCAAAAAGACAAGAAAAAGCCCAAAAAGTGAAGAAAATCAGCATTCCATCGCAGCACGATGGCTCCCATCGTGCCACGATGGGAACTGCTTGTTCGCCAAGAAATCAGAAGCAATAAATCTGAAGAGAATCTGTCCATCGCAGCACGATGTGTGCTATCGCAGCACGATGGAGTAACTTGGCGCCCAAGCTGATGAAATGCACAGGATCAGTTATAAAATTGAACTGAATCTTCACATCGCAGCACGATGGCTTCATCGTACTGCGATGCCTTGCTGAGGCCCATTACGAAAACTATAAATAGAGCCTCCCTTTCATTGTTTAATTCATTCAGAAATAGTAGAACACTCTCTACTATAAGGAGAGGTTCAGAGGAGCTCTATTGGGCATAGTTTTCTCGCCTTACGGGAAAACTAACTCAGCAAGGTATGATTTCTTTAGGCTTTTGTATTTAGGTTATAATTTCTTGTAATTTAAATATGTAGTCTTGATTATTTATGCCTTAGGTTGTGGTGGAGAAGATGAACTCCCCTATGAATATTTGGAGTCTGTGATTGAGTCTAAGTGATAATAAATGATATTTAGTAATTGACTACGGTCTGGAAAGTGTACCAGTCTATCGTCGAGTAATAATTCACACTCTACTGAGTAGACTGAGTTTGTGTCCACAGGGACAGCGCCTCGGTTACTAAGCTTATTCTAGGATTTGTTGAGATTGCCTCCGCTTTATAAGTTGGGATAATTTTAGATTCAAGAAACAGAGAATATAACTGGAAAGAAAGACAATTTAAGAAGATAGGTTAAGTAGTTGGAATCCCTCCCTTATTCCTGCTGGGTAGTTGGTGCTATATCGTTGACTAATCCTTTTTATTATTGGTGAACTAATATAATTAGTAATAACCGCGTACGATAATTACCATAATTACGGGTATAGAGAATCTCAATTATTAGACAGGGAACCCGTGTTAGCCACGTTGTCACGTCCCTAACCTAGTGATTAGACTCTAAATATGTAGTCAATTAAGCATGGTTTCATTAGTTCTTTTACCCTTAACTTGTTAAGCTATCATCTATTGATCGGGGTTGGCTGCCGGTTTTGAGGCACAATACTAGATCACTAACCCTATAGGTTAGTTGCCGAGCCTTGGGTAATTGTAAGACCCGTAACTCCACTGTACCTTTTGTGTGAAGAAATAAGTAATGACTAAGAATATTAGGGTTTTTGTTAAGTGGTTTTGTGAGTATTGTCGCCATAACGGCTGTTTGCTGAAATTGAGCCTGTTTTGTGCTCGTGCGCTGGAAAGGCACAGACTTTTGGTTCGTAGTCCTCTTTTATGTGTGAGAAGGTTTATGCGTAGTCAAAATATCGAGTTTTGGATTATTCTCGTTTTTGGAAAAACGAGTAGGAATTTTACCCGCTGATGTAAAATTTTACGGCTTCTGAATTCCGTAAAAATTTAGATGGAGGTTTTATATATCTGCGCGAGTTAGGATATGTCCTGAGAATCATTTTCGAGGGTGAGGAAGAAAATTACAGTCGCGGAAAAAGATTCGGCGATAATATTTGGAAATGGTTTACGATGAACTTTTATCTCGTAGATTTTCTATTTTTCGCAAGTTAGACCATTAGCGAAGTACGACTCGCCGAGAGCGAACGCGAGAGCTGAGTAGCGTAAAGTGGATATTTGTTCAAAAAGCAATCATGAGTTTGTTTTGATCCAAAGGCTAGGGTTTAGTCTTGCAAGTTTTGCTTTGATCCAAAGGCTTAGATTGCTCAAGAGTGAATTAAATAGTAAGGAGGTTTAAGCTTTTGGACTTAGAAGCAAAAATCACAAAAACTCTCCCTCCTCTCTTCTCTCACTCGGCCGAACTCCCCCCTCACTCACTCATCCATTCCAAAGTTCCATTTCTCATTTTTATCAAGCTTGGATCATTTGCTTGTTAAGGAATCATCATCTCCTCAAGGTAACTAACCCTTCTCTTCCTTATTCCTCCATGAAACCTCTTGGATTTTGAGTTTTTATGATTATGTTCTTGAGAGAAAAATTCTAGAATTTAGTTTTAATTAGTTTTAGTTCCATAGAAGTGTTCTTGAGAGTTTATTAGTACACTTGAGTGAAGCATGAGAAGATTTCCATGGTTGATTCAAAGTTTCACAATTTTTTTTAGTTAGGGTTTTAAGAAAAATTTTGAAAAGATCATAAACTTGGATTTTGTTTTGTGATTTGATTTTTGATGTTAGTTTTGAGCTTTGTGGCAAAATGGATTCTTGATTATAAACTTTGTTTTGAAAAATAAGAAAAAAATTATTTGGGTGTTCTTGAGCGATTCGATGAACATATTTTAAGAAATTTCGTTTCGATTCCCAAAGTATTCAATTGAGCAATTAGATGCCTTTGCAAACTAATAGATGATTACTAGGGTTTTGTATTGGAAAAAAATTTAGGTGTTGGCCTTGTTTGTTGGTTTGGCCGTGGCACCCCTTTGCTAGGGAGGAAGAGTTTCAAATTTTGTTAAGTCATTTTAAGAGGACTAATCATGGTTTTAAAGAAATGATTTGTGAAATGGTTTGTTTGGAGAATAAAATGTGTTGATTTTGTCTTGAGGAAAATCCATTCAAAATTGTCAAAAAGTGTAGTTTGATTTAAAATGATTTGGATTGTTCGGGTAAATGATTTTAGGGTATTATAAGATATTACCATGCTTTCGGAATTGAAAAATTTTGAGTGATTAGGTGTTTTACAAATTTTTGGCCGTGGCCAAAGGAGAAAGAAGGGAAAAAGATTTCAAAATTTTTAAAGTCCATAATGTGGAGAACTTGATCATTGAGTTAGTATATGGTTATAGTTTTAAAAGAGTAGAAGTATATGGTTTTACTTGGTAAGAAAAACTTGAAACTTGCGATGCAAGAAAACTCTGATTTTTGTTGATTATTTTTGAAGAGTTTTTGGTTTGTTTTCAAATGTTTTTGTAGTGTGGAAATGGGTTCCTTGAGGTTGAAAACAATAGTGGTTCTTGGTATGCTTTGAAAACAAAATGAATTTCTTGTAGCGAAAAATAGTGTCTTTAACTTCGTGAATTTTTATCGCTATGGAAAGAACTTGGAATCGCTAGATGAGAGAGTTAGAAAGTACCTTAAACCCCCCTAAACTTTTGAGAGCAAGTTTCGTTTCGAGAGGATGAACGAGGAATATTTTATTGATGTTACGCTACATTTATTTTAGGTAGCGTGAGTTGTAGAATTTCGCGAAAAAGGTAACGGAAGCTAGCTGAGGTAAGGGCATCACTTTATTTCCGTCTTTTTCACTGGTTAATAACATGGTTGGTTATTTTCTGTGATGTGCTGTGTTGTGATTGGCATGTATGTATTATGTATTCTCGTGATGAGAAAGTGTTTATAATACGTGTGTTGTTTACATATGATTGTGAGAATATATGTATGAACATGTGATTGGCGTGCATATGATTTTGAGAATATATGTACATATTGTGATTGGTTTACATATGCTTGAGAGGTATGTATTTGTTGCATTAGCATATAAGGGGAATCGTATGCTCATGCATTCATAGTAAGTGGTTATCGGGAATGGACCACGGGGTGCGACGACCAGTGATTGGTGTCCTCCTTTATGAGTTTGGTGTTGTCCGTGTGACTCACCCGGTGTTATCCCACCGTGATTGTTTTGGTATTGTCTGAGGGACTCTACCCGGTGTTATCCCACCGTGATTGTTTGGGTATTGTCTGAGTGACTCTACCTGGTGTTATCCCACCACTAGTAGGAGGTGTTATCCCACCTGAGCCTACGACCTTCTGCAACGAGGTTAAATTCCGGAATTCATGCATGTGGCAGCCAGTGATTGGTGTCACGATCATGTAGAGTCTGCATTGGTAGGCTATGTGTGCATTATATATATAAGCCCGTTGGTGGGAATTGCTTTTGTGTTAAAGAGCTTTCTCTTGTGTATGTGGAATTATTGTTATGTGTACAATCTTTCGCACCGGTTATATATATATATATACTTTTATTTTGTGGTGACCCTTTCTTTCATTTGCGGGCTCATCCCACCCAGATGATGGGTTAGGTCGTGGTGACGACGGTGGCAGTTCTAGGCCATAGTGAGCACGTGGTGAAGCTTAGTATAGTTAGACTATGCGCCGGTGTGTTTTGTGCACCGTGCTTTTTGGTTAGCATAGGGTTTTCTAACTTGTTTTGTTGTAAGTATTTGAATACTTAGACTTGGATTGTAATTATTCAGGAATACACTTTGCTTGTCGAAGCACCTTATGGTAATGAGTCCTTTTGTATATTTGAATGCCGGCTCATTGAAAAATATTCTATGCGCACTCTGAGTGTTAGTTGAAAAAGAAAAAAAAAATATAGTGCCTTTTCTGGCCCTTGAAAAATGGGTTGTTACAATTGGTATCAGAGCCCGGCTTTAAATCTTCAAAGGGAAAGTGTGCACTTGAGTCGTTAGTCCAGAGTCGGTTAGAACATAGCTAGAGTCGTGTTAGTTCTAGCGGTTGTTTTTGTTGTGTTATGGGTTATGTGGTAGGTTATTTTGTGTTTAGCATGGGATATGCCTAGACACTGGTTTGTGTCTTACTGAGGTAATGCAGGGAGTGATGCTTCAGTAAGTGGAATTGTGAAACCCCGAGCCTTGGTCGAATTTAGTCGACGAGTGTCTCTGAATTCCTTAGACAGAGTGGTCCGAGGAGGATGGACTTGAGGCGAACGAGAACCACAAAGGATTCTTGGAAGAAATTCGATGAACTTGAATTGGCATGGGTCGTTGTCACCCTGAGGTGTTGAGTACCGACGTGTGGACGTCGACTGATAAAGGATTGCAAGTAAGGATCAGATTGGGATACCTTTTGAAGAAGGTGCTGGATATCCGTTCTGGTGAGTTCGGACGAGACTTGATGAAGTCATTCAGTTGTCAAGAGGATGCAACCATTGTAGAATGGTGGAGCATGCAGAGATGTCAGTTGGATTTAATTACAATGATTGGATAATCATTGGGGCAACTTGTATTGGAAATAAAGTGCATTGCGCGTCAAGAGTAAATGAATTTGGTGGTGTTAGAAGACGGTTGCGCGAACGATGGGTACCTTAAGGGTTTAATTTTAGTGTGCGAGATGAATTAGATTCGAAACTAAGATTTGTAAGGATGAATCTCGTGATGATTGAGGTAGGAGACCAAATATCACGTGAATAAGTGACAATCTATACGTAGTTCAAGAGATAGTAAGTATAAATGTTGATATGAGACAAGATGAAAGGTAATTGATTGTTGGATGAAGGTGGATTTGGAGAGATATTAAGGTAAAGAACGAGGAGTTCAACCTTGGAAAGTGATTTACACATCGCTAATAGGTGATGCTGGAGGTGTATAGTATGGAAATACCTTGAGAATTTTAGTAGTGTAAGTTAGAATTATTAATTATTGGCAGGTAAACCATAAGAGAAAGTAAACTTATTGAGTAGTTTGAAAAGATTAGTCAAGATTGAGTAGAGATCCTGTGTGGATGTGCATATAAGTTAACGATTTTGATCAACCAAAATGGTTGAAGGACTAAGTAGCAGCTTGAATTTATGATACCATGAGAGTTGAGGTGGGCAAGTTTTGAATAAATTCAAGTTATGGACGAGAATTTTTGGATATTTTCTAAGAATGTCGTGGTTGAGTAGAAAAGGAGTTCGTTAGTAAGAATACTAAGACAATGAAAGTCGATAGTTGGAAGGACTTTTATTGTGTATTAGGATTAACTGGATGGTACGACGAGTTTTTAGAGTTCTTGAAGATTAGATTCAAGAGTTTGATTTGGATATCGAACGTACTAAGGATGAAGTCGTAGCAAAATGTTGTGCGTTGGTAGCTGTCTTGATAGGCCAAGCATTAAGATTTGAGATAAGTGTTTCATGGCTTGATGTATGAGTAAGGTATGTTGTTTTGAAAGTAAATTATAGTGACATGACGATGATAAGACTAGAGATAGTTATGCATAGAAAAATATTTAATAGGAACTTGAGGAATTAATTTATTGGAGCGTTCGATTATGAAGAGTACAATAGATGATCGTTAGTAAAAGTTAGAAGTGAATAAGAAAACGATGAGTGACTAGATGTAAGAGCAAGATTAGCTGGAACTTGAGATCTGGAAATTGATTCCCCGGAGGGAACAGACTTTATAACTTTAAGAATAGTCACGATGATGAAGGACCAATCGAATGGAGAAGAGTGTGCTTGATTGGAAACAAGTTGATGTGGAACGAGCGTAATTGGATTGTGTGTGGAAAATTAAAGATGTTGTTTGGAACCAATAAGTTATGTGTCATGGTGGTTTGGGAACCAACTTTAGGTTGTTGTTGAACTGAAAAATTGCAAATTAGTAGATCGATGAGATTAGTCGCAGAGGATGTTAGCCATTGGAAAGCCGTGTTGAGAATGAGTAAGAGAGAAGCACATGAGAATGTGGCTTATGTCAATGGAGGATTGGCGAATGGAAATTCCCTCCCACATAATTTGGAAAATTATGATTGTGCGTGTATATTAAGGATTCGAAAGCACCACCTGAATGGATGTCATGGCGGGGTATGTGTTGTATGAGGTAATAATAAAGGGTAAGCAATTGTCCAGTGGCAAAGTTTGGTGGAAGCTGGTAGAGCTTCGATTCATTGTAGTGGTTACAATGAAGAGAGACGTAGCATGATGGAAATCGGTAGTGAGTAAGTATAAGGGATTCGGATGTTGTCAACAAGGATGGTTAGACAATAGTAATGTGAGGAATGCCCTAAGAGTTATTTTGAAGGTAGGTACCTCGACGAGAGTGGTGATGTTCGGAGTGTTTAAGAATGGTCAGGGTGACCAACTCTTTTGAGTAAGAGAGGATGTTATTGTAAGAGAAAAAGGAACTCAGGAGAGTTCAGGAATAGAATGAGAATACGTTGTGAAGAGGATGTGCGCCGACGATGGCCGTCGACGGGGATAAACGTTTGTTTAAGGCACGCGAGATGCGTCTAAGTGCCATTTTGGGAGTAATGTTAATGTATAAGGAACCGATTCTGGGGAATTGGAGATTTGGATAAGGGAGTCCAAGAGAAGTAGATGGTTTAGTTTGGCAAGTGCCAAGACTATGAGGAGTGTAATTACCAACCGGAGGTGGGGGTGGTATTATTTAAGTCGTGATTGGAAATAGATCCGTATGTGAGCAGACGGTTCGGCATAACCATTGAGTCGCTGACTGATGGATATTGGTAAAGTGGTTTGTGCAGGAAAAAACATGCCTCCAAGACGGGCACCTGCAGCTCCTGGGACTGATGACAATCATGTGAGCCAGAGGGCTTATGCAATGAATACCATGGCAGCAACTTTAACTGCCCAGGCCCATGCCAAGGCGCAGAGGGATATGGAAAAGAGATAAAGGGAAAATCTTCTATAGAGAAGACAACTTGTTTGAAATGAAATGGTTTTGGTGGTAATTGTCGTGGTGGCATTATGTTACTGTTGAATGATGTTCAACAGATGTTTCATGAGTGGAATCATGAGAGCTTGAGCGACGTGCTTGAGTGTTGTGTCTTACGATTTTGACCTTGTGTTCGTAAGAGATCGAGGAAAATATTAGGGAAGACCTCGAAGGGATTGTTGGACCATTGTGCTTCGGAGAACCTTGAGCACAAGTGGGATGAAGTATCATTAAGTTGGGTAAAGATGGTCTAAACCACCATCATGATTGTCGACTATTTATTGACAAATCGAGGAACTGATCATCCTTAATCTCTTGTTAATAATAGACGGAATCATGTTGACTGGAATTGACTAGTTTTGCTAGCTTTGGGCGGTGCGTAAAGAATATTCGGTGTTTCTTTTTGGAGGGTAGCCAGTCACTGCTGCGCGTGAACCTAGTGGTTTAGGCTATGTCGCGGAGGCAAAAGAAGTGACTTTGGAAATTTTGTGTGTGGACCCTAGGAAATTTGAGGAACTCGAGGTTGTGAACCTCTGTTGTGAGGCTAATTTTTGGGTGGTGAACTCATTGTGTGATGTCTAGCTTGTGTCTAGAGTTTGAAACCAGTGGGACTATGTAGAAAGTTGCGATATGCACGGTTGTGCTAGTGTGTTGGTGATAGCATTTGTGTGGCTTCACCTGGTGTTAGCATCTTTGTGGCTACACCTAATCCCGTGAGATTTTGTTGTGTTGGTGATGGTAATGACTGGTTGAGTCGTTATCCTTACGTTTAGTTTCGAGGACGAAACTTCTTTTTGGAGGGTAGTAATGTAAGACCCGTAATTCCACTGTACCTTTTGTGTGAAGAAATAAGTAATGACTAAGAATATTAGGGTTTTTGTTAAGTGGTTTTGTGAGTATTGTCGCCATAACGGCTGTTTGCTGAAATTGAGCCTGTTTTGTGCTCGTGCGCTGGAAAGGCACAGACTTTTGGTTCGTAGTCCTCTTTTATGTGTGAGAAGGTTTATGCGTAGTCAAAATATCGAGTTTTGGATTATTCTCGTTTTTGGAAAAACGAGTAGGAATTTTACCCGCTGATGTAAAATTTTACGGCTTCTGAATTCCGTAAAAATTTAGATGGAGGTTTTATATATCTGCGCGAGTTAGGATATGTCCTGAGAATCATTTTCGAGGGTGAGGAAGAAAATTACAGTCGCGGAAAAAGATTCGGCGATAATATTTGGAAATGGTTTACGATGAACTTTTATCTCGTAGATTTTCTATTTTTCGCAAGTTAGACCGTTAGCGAAGTACGACTCGCCGAGAGCGAACGCGAGAGCTGAGTAGCGTAAAGTGGATATTTGTTCAAAAAGCAATCATGAGTTTGTTTTGATCCAAAGGCTAGGGTTTAGTCTTGCAAGTTTTGCTTTGATCCAAAGGCTTAGATTGCTCAAGAGTGAATTAAATAGTAAGGAGGTTTAAGCTTTTGGACTTAGAAGCAAAAATCACAAAAACTCTCCCTCCTCTCTTCTCTCACTCGGCCGAACTCCCCCCTCACTCACTCATCCATTCCAAAGTTCCATTTCTCATTTTTATCAAGCTTGGATCATTTGCTTGTTAAGGAATCATCATCTCCTCAAGGTAACTAACCCTTCTCTTCCTTATTCCTCCATGAAACCTCTTGGATTTTGAGTTTTTATGATTATGTTCTTGAGAGAAAAATTCTAGAATTTAGTTTTAATTAGTTTTAGTTCCATAGAAGTGTTCTTGAGAGTTTATTAGTACACTTGAGTGAAGCATGAGAAGATTTCCATGGTTGATTCAAAGTTTCACAATTTTTTTTAGTTAGGGTTTTAAGAAAAATTTTGAAAAGATCATAAACTTGGATTTTGTTTTGTGATTTGATTTTTGATGTTAGTTTTGAGCTTTGTGGCAAAATGGATTCTTGATTATAAACTTTGTTTTGAAAAATAAGAAAAAAATTATTTGGGTGTTCTTGAGCGATTCGATGAACATATTTTAAGAAATTTCGTTTCGATTCCCAAAGTATTCAATTGAGCAATTAGATGCCTTTGCAAACTAATAGATGATTACTAGGGTTTTGTATTGGAAAAAAATTTAGGTGTTGGCCTTGTTTGTTGGTTTGGCCGTGGCACCCCTTTGCTAGGGAGGAAGAGTTTCAAATTTTGTTAAGTCATTTTAAGAGGACTAATCATGGTTTTAAAGAAATGATTTGTGAAATGGTTTGTTTGGAGAATAAAATGTGTTGATTTTGTCTTGAGGAAAATCCATTCAAAATTGTCAAAAAGTGTAGTTTGATTTAAAATGATTTGGATTGTTCGGGTAAATGATTTTAGGGTATTATAAGATATTACCATGCTTTCGGAATTGAAAAATTTTGAGTGATTAGGTGTTTTACAAATTTTTGGCCGTGGCCAAAGGAGAAAGAAGGGAAAAAGATTTTAAAATTTTTAAAGTCCATAATGTGGAGAACTTGATCATTGAGTTAGTATATGGTTATAGTTTTAAAAGAGTAGAAGTATATGGTTTTACTTGGTAAGAAAAACTTGAAACTTGCGATGCAAGAAAACTCTGATTTTTGTTGATTATTTTTGAAGAGTTTTTGGTTTGTTTTCAAATGTTTTTGTAGTGTGGAAATGGGTTCCTTGAGGTTGAAAACAATAGTGATTCTTGGTATGCTTTGAAAACAAAATGAATTTCTTGTAGCGAAAAATAGTGTCTTTAACTTCGTGAATTTTTATCGCTATGGAAAGAACTTGGAATCGCTAGATGAGAGAGTTAGAAAGTACCTTAAACCCCCCTAGACTTTTGAGAGCAAGTTTCGTTTCGAGAGGATGAACGAGGAATATTTTATTGATGTTACGCTACATTTATTTTAGGTAGCGTGAGTTGTAGAATTTCGCGAAAAAAGTAACGGAAGCTAGCTGAGGTAAGGGCATCACTTTATTTCCGTCTTTTTCACTGGTTAATAACATGGTTGGTTATTTTCTGTGATGTGCTGTGTTGTGATTGGCATGTATGTATTATGTATTCTCGTGATGAGAAAGTGTTTATAATACGTGTGTTGTTTACATATGATTGTGAGAATATATGTATGAACATGTGATTGGCGTGCATATGATTTTGAGAATATATGTACATATTGTGATTGGTTTACATATGCTTGAGAGGTATGTATTTGTTGCATTAGCATATAAGGGGAATCGTATGCTCATGCATTCATAGTAAGTGGTTATCGGGAATGGACCACGGGGTGCGACGACCAGTGATTGGTGTCCTCCTTTTTGAGTTTGGTGTTGTCCGTGTGACTCACCCGGTGTTATCCCACCGTGATTGTTTTGGTATTGTCTGAGGGACTCTACCCGGTGTTATCCCACCGTGATTGTTTGGGTATTGTCTGAGTGACTCTACCTGGTGTTATCCCACCACTAGTAGGAGGTGTTATCCCACCTGAGCCTACGACCTTCTGCAGCGAGGTTAAATTCCGGAATTCATGCATGTGGCAGCCAGTGATTGGTGTCACGATCATGTAGAGTCTGCATTGGTAGGCTATGTGTGCATTATATATATAAGCCCGTTGGTGGGAATTGCTTTTGTGTTAAAGAGCTTTCTCTTGTGTATGTGGAATTATTGTTATGTGTACAATCTTTCGCACCGGTTATATATATATATATACTTTTATTTTGTGGTGACCCTGTAACAGCCCTGGACCCCACCTCTCTGGTGGTCCCAGGCCTGGGTTACCCCCATAACTGTTACTCACGGCCTTATCCACCCCCCTTGTGGAGTTTTTGCCCTCGTGGTGAATCGAACCATGTACCTGGAGCATAAGTACATGTTCAATGCATTCACCACTACCAATTGTGAAAATTGTGTAACTTGTAACGCAAGAAAACTTCGATTTTTCATAAAAATATTTTTGAAAAGTTTTAGTTGTGTTTCAAATGGTTTTGTTGTGTGTGGGACAAGTCCTTGAAGTGGAAAAATCCAAAATGGTTTTAGTTTATGATTTGAAAACAAAATGATTTTCGTGTTATAAAAATAGTACAATTAACTTCGTGAATTTTTAAACACGATGAGAATAACCTGAAATCATTGAGGGATAGCTTTAGGAAGTACTTTAGACCCCTCTGGAGCTTTGAGAGCAAGTTTCGTTTCGATAGGATATACGAGGAATATTTTATTGATTGTACGCTGCTTAACTTTTAGGTAGCGTGAATTGTAGAATTTCGCGAGAAAAGTTAATGGAATGCTTGCTGAGGTAAGGGCTCCACTTTATTTCTGTCTTTAAATGGTTACGACATGTTTGGATTTGCTGTGTGTTTGGCATGTCTGGTTGATGTATTCTCGTGATGAGAACATGTTTAAAATACTTGCGCTGTTTACATATGATTATGAGAATATATGTATGAACAGGTTGTTGGAATACATATGATTGGGAATGTATGTATGTTGTTGTGTTTGGTTTACATATATATGTGTGATATGTAATTGTTGCATGAGCATGTATGGAACGTGTAAGTCAGCGGGGACTACACGGGTGGATGTGTCTGTGTGACCCCGCCGGGGCTGTGTCTGTGTGACTGCCCTATATATGCTTAATTAGAAAGTATGCTCATGCACTCATAGTTGGTATTTGATCTAGGTGATTGTACCAGGTGATATCCCGCCTTTAATTGAGCCGGTATTTGATCTAGGTGATTGTACCCGCCGTTAATTGAGTTGGTATTTGATCTAGGTGATTGTACTCGGGGTATTCCACCAAATTGAGTCGGTACTTGATCTAGGTGATCGTACCCGGTGTTATCCCACCGTTAAATTCCGGAATTCATGCATGTGGCAGCCAGTGATTGGTGTCACGATCATGTAGAGTCTGCATTGGTAGGCTATGTGTGCATTATATATACAAGCCCGTTGGTGGGAATTGCTTTGGTGGTTAAGAGCTTTCTCTTGTGTTTGTGGAATTATTGTTATGTGTACAATCTTTCGCACCGGTTATATATACACATACTTTTATTTTGTGGTGACCCTTTCTTTCATTTGCGGGCTCATCCCACCCAGATGATGGGTTAGGTCGTGGCGACGACGGTGGCTGTTCCAGGCCCCAGTGAGTGGCTGGAGCTTTAGCTTAGTTAGACTATGCGCCGGTGTGGGTTGTACGCCGTGCTTTTTGGGTATAGGCATAGGATTCTAACTTGTTTTGTTGTAAGTTTTTGAATACTTAGACTTGGATTGTAATTATTCAGGAATACACTTTACTTGTCGAAGCACCTTATGGTAATGAGTTCTTTTGTA
This sequence comes from Trifolium repens, assembly GCA_030408175.1. Lineage (NCBI taxonomy): Eukaryota > Viridiplantae > Streptophyta > Magnoliopsida > Fabales > Fabaceae > Trifolium > Trifolium repens. The sequence continues at coordinate 27,975,945 of CP125845.1, read as the reverse complement.
TATTTGAATGCCGGCTCATTGAAAAATATTCTATGCGCACTCTGAGTGTTAGTTGAAAAAAAAAAAAAAAAAAATATTGCCTTTTTGGCCTTTGAAAAACGGGTTGTTACAGACCCTTTCTTTCATTTGCGGGCTCATCCCACCCAGATGATGGGTTAGGTCGTGGTGACGACGGTGGCAGTTCTAGGCCATAGTGAGCACGTGGTGAAGCTTAGTATAGTTAGACTATGCGCCGGTGTGTTTTGTGCACCGTGCTTTTTGGTTAGCATAGGGTTTTCTAACTTGTTTTGTTGTAAGTATTTGAATACTTAGACTTGGATTGTAATTATTCAGGAATACACTTTGCTTGTCGAAGCACCTTATGGTAATGAGTCCTTTTGTATATTTGAATGCCGGCTCATTGAAAAATATTCTATGCGCACTCTGAGTATTAGCTGAAAAAGAAAAAAAAAAATATAGTGCCTTTTCTGGCCCTTGAAAAACGGGTTGTTACAGTAATCCTAACCTTGAGGCACAATATTAAATATCACTAACCCTATTGAGGTTAACTGCCGGCCAGTGATAAACCCTGACCCTAGGCGCAATGCTAGATATCACCATCCCTAAAAGCGTTCCCTAATTGTAGCTATCAATCATGCACTAGGTGTGATCTATGACCTAGAGGTTAATTGGTGAAGGTTATAATGGGTGTTTATACACAACTCACTTAGTAATTAAGGTATGTGACACATCGAGGTTAGGCTCTCGTAGGTACCTTGGTTGTTAACGTAGGGAAACTTTAATAGACATAGTGTAATAGTAAGGTATTACTACAACAAGGATAATTCACCGCCGAACACAATCTAAATAACTATGTTATACACCGGTCATGCCAAATATGAAGAAGGGAGGGAGTCCAACCACCATACCTAGCCTCTATATTTCTTGAATCTATTATTTATACATTCTGCATTTATATTTCTGCAAAGCATTACGCTTATTTTATAAAAACCTTTTCAAAAGCAAAGCGAATGCAAACTATCACAAACGTAAATAACGGTAGTGAAGCTGCGGCACGATCCCTGTGGATACGAACTCATTCTAGACACCTAGAGTGTGAATTATTACTCGACGACAGACTGGTGCACTTGCCAGACTGTAGTCAAGTTTTTGGCGCCGTTGCCGGGGATTGTGGTTTCAAAGCATTACTAGATTTATTTAAGTTTGTCAAAAAAATTTCAAAAATACAAAAAAATTAAAAAATCAAAAAAATCTTGTTGATGATTGTGGATTTGGATCTGTGAAAGTTCTGGCTAAGGATAAGTTTTGGTATTTAAGCGATCCGTTGTGATCCACCTCACTTACCTGGGAATTTTCATAGTGACAGAGACACATGAGACAAACCAAAAATAGTTTCACCAGTTAATTTTCCAGTGCTACTGAAGGTATTCATTTGTTGTGCTTGATAACAGGTATCCTGGAGTTTGAGTACGACCCTGAACCAGAAAGAACGCTTTGGAAAAGAAGGCAAGCACAAAGGCTTGCAGCATCCAACAGTCTCAAGATAAAAGAAGAGCCTACCACCAAAGCCATGGGGGACGAGCAAAGAATTACGATGGGAGACTACTGCAAGAGGACTGGCACAGATCAGATCTCACTAGGGTTCCAGCCGGCGAATCCAGCTAACTTTGATATTAAAGGCAATGTTCTTACAGGTTTGCGGGAGAACCAGTTCGATGGACGTGCCAACAATGATCCTTGGGATCATCTTGCAAAGTTTTCAGAGACATGTCAGATCCAGAAAGTGCGGGAAAGTGTTACTGATGACCAAAAGAAGCTGCGTTTGTTTGCTTTTTCTCTTACAGGTCCAGCTAAAGATTGGCTTCAATGCTTGCCAAGGGGGACAATTGCAACATGGAAGGAGCTTGAAGACAAGTTCCTAGAAAGATTCTTCACACACACACTATTCCAGAAAAGGAAGTCAGAGATTCTAAGTTTCAAACAGCATGAATCTGAAACGTTGTGCGAGGCTTATGAACGGTTCAAGCTGCTTATGAGAAGGTGTCCTAACCACATCATTAGTGCTATGGAGCAGATGCAACTATTCACCACTGGTATGAAAATGCAACATAGGATGATAGTAGATGCCTCAGCTGGTGGGTCCATCAAAGTAAAGACCTATGCAGAAACTAAGGCTCTGGTTGAGCATATGTGCCAGAATGATATAACATGAGCCATGATAGAGCTGAAAAGACTCCTGGAGTTCTCAAGGTGGACCAGGAGATTGCCTACAAAGTAGAGATCGAGTTACTAAGGAGGCAACTTGCTGATAAGGAGAAAGCTGTGAAGGAAGCTAGTGTTAAACAGGTGGAGGGAGTGTGCGACTTCTGCCTAGAAGATCACCCTAATGGGCAATCTTTGCCAGGAGGAAGCGAGGAGCAGGTAAATTACATGGGGAACAACTACAACCCAGGTTGGAGTAAACACCCAAATTTACGATGGGACCAGACAGGGAACCAGGCCCAAGCTTCATCTCAACCAAGAAAGCCGTCTCCATTGGAAGAGTTACTCAATAAATTTGCTAACATGAGCAAGACTAACTTTGAAAACATCCAGACGACAGTAGCCAACCAGGGGGCGACGATAAAAAGTCTTGAAACCCAGATTGGTCAACTCTCAAAACTGGTAAGCACTCATGTTTCTAAAGATATTGCAGGTAACACGGTGGACAATCCAAAGGAGGAATGCAAAGCGATAAAGGACATGAAAACAGAGCACGAACGGAGAGAAGAACATATTAAAGACTACGAAGAGTGGTACAAGCTGTTCGATATGACATTAGACGAAGCCTATGATGAGTTCATGAGAGAACTGCAAGAGTATAGGGAAAGCCGAGCACGATTGCCATTCAAGAAGACAGATCCTGGAAGCGTCACCATACTCTGTCAGGTTGAGAAAGCAGAAATTCGAGCCTTATGTGACGTGGGTTCAAGTGTTAACGTAATGCCATTATCTCTGGCAGAAAAGTTAAAACTCACAACAGTAACTGCATGTACAGAACGTGAACTCCTTTTAGCTAACCAAACAACAATTCACTCAGCAGGTACAATCGAGGATGTCTTGGTGAAAGTCGAAGACCTGGTATTTCCAGCAGACTTCATGATCCTAGATATCCAGGAAGATGAAGAGTATCCGATCATTCTTGGAAGACCATTCCTAGCAACTAGCAGGGCACTCATTAATGTGGAGCTCGCTGAGTTGACTCTAAGGAGTGGAGAGGAGGAAAGAACTATCAAAACTTCCAAAACAGAGAGGGTTGACTGCTACATGCTCGAGTGGAAGGACAGAAAAGCTACACCACCGACTCCAACTCAAGAAGTACAGGTAAAGATAGAGATAGAGGAGCTGGAGAATGAAATGACGCAGCTAGAGATAGAGACAGCTCAGGAAGAGGAGGTACCCGAGGAACTCACTGATAAACTGAAGAGGCTAACTATAGAAGTGGACATCCGAGCAACATGGGTCAAAGCATGGGGTAGAAACCGAAAAGTGGCCAGAAAATCTAAGTTTGGGGTTAATACGCCACCTCTGAAGAAGCCTGCTGCTGAGAGAAAAGAGGAAAGAAAGAAGAAAAACTAGGTCAGAGCATCAAATGAAGAAAAGAAGGAACATCCACCAAAAAGCAAGGGGAAGTCCATCATGAAAACAGCACCATCAGAAGATGATGAACGACTCTGCTTTGCCACCTTCAAAGAAAAACAGAACCCAGAGAAGTATGAAAGAAGCAACAAGAAAGAGGGAGGAGCTAAGGGGAAAGCTCCTACAGATGAGAGAGACATGCGAACCTATCCTCTGTAATGGAGGAAATGCCTCAAGCTAATGAGAGACTAAACAAGCGCTGCTTGGGAGGCAACCCAAGGATGAGTATTTTAAAATTTTCAATTCAGTATTTCAATTTCAGTATTTTCATTTCAGTTTTTCAATTCAATAAAATATGACTAGAATTTTGCATGTCATCTTCATCTGTAAACAGCCCTTATTCAAACTTACAAAAAAATTAAATAACTGTTTGCTGTTTATTATCTAGTGCATGATAAACTGTTATAGGTAAGATTGCGGCGAAGTTAGTTATAAATTCTGATGAGCCGAATTTCACGCCTTCATACAGAAACCAAAGGTGATTGCTCCGAAGTGCGAAGTTCGGGAGACAGAGAGACGAGTGATGAAGCTGATGTCTGTGGGACAAGTGTTCAACTTTCAGATACCTAAGTCATGTGAGGATTTGAGCCAAATATTTCCAAATGGTATTACCACTTTCTTTCGATTTACTATAAGAGTACCGTGCACTTGTTTATTTTCTAGAACTTGCTCTAATTCTCTGCTGACTGGTTAATTTGATATTATATGCATTGAGGCAATTGTTTGTTATAACCCAGAGCCTTTTAAGCCACCCTTTATATATTATTATCCTTTGCTAGCCAAATTTGAGCCGTAAAAAATAATTATCCCTTTTTGTTTCGGTGACAAACCACGATACAAGCCAATAGACCAGAAAAACAATGATTTACCCTCTTTGGAGTTAGGTAATAGTTCTCAAAAGTCTTGGCAACAAAATAAGTTTGGGGTTGCTCATGGAACTAGCAACGTCTAAGTTTGGGGTGGGTATACGGAGAACTATCACTAAAAAGAAGAAAAAAAATGAATGAAAAAGAGACGGGAAAACATCAAAAAAATTCCCTAAAAAAATAGTCTCTTAAAAAAAAATGAATGAAAAAGAAAAAGTCAATAATGCATGTATATTGAATCACTACTACAGAAAGGGGTTTTTACATCGGGCCATTTTGACCTTTTACATCGAGCCAGGGTCCGATGTAAAGCCAATTGATGTAATAAGTCTGACACATTTCACATCGGGTCACGGCCGGATGTGAAAACCATTTTATCACATCGGTTATTAATATTGCCAGATGTGAAATATCAACTTTAATTTAATTTTATTAAAAGCCAAGGCACATTTCACATCGGGCTCTCATCTAAGCCGATGTGAAAACCAACTTTAACACATCCGTGTTGTGGCAACACCGATGTGAAATCTCTATCTCTGTTTCTATTTTTTTTTCATTTTTGGCATCTGATTTCTCATATTTTTTCCTGCACCACACAGACCACATTTTGGTATCTAAATTGTTTTCCATATCATCACACACAGACCACAAACATATATAGCTAATAAAACTTGTTCAAAACTTAAATTAATTTTCATTCCAACAAATTAATAGCTACAAAAGGTTATAACATTTCTACAAACACAAAGTAATGCAAAATCACCAAAATCAAATCCAACTGCAGCAACACTAAATTAAATTCTCCCTAATACAAAAAGTAAACAACATGGTCAACACAAGACCAATGCAACACAAAAGGCAAAAGAACATTAATTCTCCATTTTACACTAACTGTGATAGCGGGGAGGAGAAAACAAAATTCCAGATGTGTAAGTGGCTCCTCTATCTGTCCAAATCAAGGGCATACACCTACAAATAAAATTTAATTATTATATTACTTTAGAAGCTTATACGTCAAACACATGATATGCCATTCACAATCAAGATACTATGCGTATTCTCTAATGGAACATGAGAAAAAAAGATATTTTAACATGTTATATGCAACAAGCCAAAGTAGGTATAACAAAGCCATGGGTTGAGTATAGAATATTTACCAAAGAAAGATAACTAGCCTTCTTCAACAATGATTATTTTACTCCTATTTCGTTCCTGCAGTTGTTGTCAAAGCTACCGTTTTTGTTTCCTTATCATGAAAGCTGCCAAATTAAAGGTAACAAAAAATGCATCCTTTATTGCATACAAGGGCTGAATATAATTGACAAAGATTATATGTGTAAAGACAAAAATCCACTTGCCACGTGAACCTTCTTTTGTAGTGTTAGTAGCCCTCCTGATTGCTTGTAAAATAATCTTCCATCCTCAACAACAACTTCATAAGATTGTTCTTTCCTTCTAGAAAAAGAAAATGAAAATAATTAGTATAATTTTATTCAAAGATAGCTCAAAAGAAGATAATATCTGAAAAGAAGAGAATGTACACATAAATGGAGATGGAAATTTACAGGACCAAGATATTTGATACACTGTTGTTGAAGTTTAGTTCTAGGACAATGATTTTCCAATTCTGATAAGCATAAAACAAACCAGATACAACTCCAACTCTAATAATTTGACATCACAGCATCACATTGAGTCTAAGGCCAGCATTATACTCAGAGAAGAAAAATATTGTCCATCTCCAAGAGTGATTGAAGCTGGAGCCACTATTATCAAGACCACTTCGAAACATGATGAAAGCTCTCGCCATATCACATGTCATTCACCGTAGACTCTAACTTAAGGCTTCAGTTTTATTAGGATATGATTTGTTACTACTTAATTATTCCATATATCAGAACCTTGACATAGCTATAGGACAAGTTAAGAACACTAACACCTAAAACATGCTATAACATCAACTTTTAGAAACAGTATAAAAACACTAGTTAATTTTCAAAAGAACAGGTGGCTCACACACTAACTAGTCTACAAGAACTAATGTAAGAGGCAAGGCATACTATTTTTTTTTTTTTGAATAGGCAAAGAATGTATTAGAAGGCTCTATATTGTACAAGAAGTACAAAATAGGCAAAGTGAACAATACAAGAGAAAATCCACAAGGCACATAAGCCATAAAACAACCTACCTACAACAAACAGAGATAAAAACCAACACAAACTGGGAACAAAACGCACAGACCAGCAACAAAACAACAAAGGCAGCAGCAACAAGCCTCGAACAGTAACGACAACAAAACCAAAAAACCAGAAAAACCAGGAAAAAATACAACAGCAGCAGAAGAAACAAACTGCAAATATTTCGCCACCATGTCGAGGTATCATGTCTCAAAGTTTCCACATCTAGATTAAGGTTGCCCACCACTCCAACACCATACTTAGCCACCACCACTCTTTTCCAAACCTCATCTCCTCCCGTAAGTAACTTCCAACGCCATTTCGAAAGTAAACTCAAGTAAACTCAAATTCATGACACGTATATCCCGAATACCTAACCCTCCCTCCTTTTTCGGTTTACAAATATCACTCCACTTAACCCGCAAGGCATACTACTATTAAAATTAAACAACATGAAAATAGAAAATAGGAGCATTATTACCCAAAACTCACTTCCAAAATCAATCAACAAGGAACATTATTACTATGATAGTTCAAGTTTGACTACAATTTAACTTACATGACAACAATCAAAGTTCTTCCAGCTTCTATTTTTCCTAAATAAATTCCAAAAACAAATTTAAATATAAATTATCACATAATTATCCTTTGGCTACTACTTTTAAAACAGATCCTACAATTAAAAGACTAGGATTTGGATCCAGCGGCTCATGCTCTCATAACTCAGATTTCATAATTGAAGATTAAGTTCAGCTAATTATCCTTAAATTAATACATCGTTAGTAAAAGGTCATCTCATAAACTCAACATCTAATTGGAAACTGCAATTGGATATTAGTTTGGACGTGAAAGGAGGATGACATTTGTTTATGACTATGGGTCAAGTTTAAGTAGGGAAATTAGTCTCAGTGTAAGGGTGGTTCCACAACCTTAAATTTAATATCTATCATCAACACTATGCAAATCAACAATGAACAAATAATCATAAAAACTTGAGTTTGTTACAAATGAACAAATCAAATGTGTCTTATGCCAAATTTTCTATTTGTATAATGTAGTTATAAATAGTTCAAACAATGAATTTCTAGTCTTAATTCATAACCCTGAATATAGTTCATTTTACCTGAAATACTACCATTATGAATTCTTTATTAATATGCAGGGGTGGGCAAAAAACTGAAAAACTAAACCAAACCTTTTTAAACTGAACTTTTTAATAAATTTTGAGAACCAAACTGTGTTTACCAAAACAGTTCAGTTCACCAAACCATTGATAAAAAACTAAAACCAAACTGTGAACGTATTGTATCTTGTTTTACTCACAAAACAAAAATCAGCAAAAATTTAAGATTAAACCTAAAGTTAGAAACAAATTGAAATCATTGAAGTTCAACACATTCACCTTTATTTTCAACTGAATCAACACCACAATCCAATTGAACAATACCACATTCACCTTTTAGGGTTTCTGCGTACCTTTTCCAGATGAACACGAACCTCGTTGTTGTTGAATACGCCAGCAACCTCACGAACCTAAAACACAACCAGAAACCTATTTCGTGACTCAGAGAAGGAAAGGATTTAGGAATTTCGTGACTGAGAGAAGGAAAGGTTTTGTGACTTAGGAATTTTGTGAATGAGAGAGAAAGGTTTGATTTCTGTGAGGATTGAGAGAAACATTCATAATGTAAAAAACAACATATATCATTCATATTATTTTTTCATGTTCTCTTGCCTTGAATCCTCTCTCTCTCCCTCTCTCTCTCCCTCTCTCTCTCAAAAAGATAATATAGATTTAGAGAGAGTAAAGGATTCAAGGTACTTAAATGAACTTAAAAAAGGAATATGAGTGGTATATGCAATTGTAATTAGTCCAAATATATGCATTAATTTTCGTGTTTTTCTTTTTCTTTTCTCTATTTCTCTCCTACCAAGCAAGGCATTAAGGAGAGAAGACAAAATATCACTCTCTTTATTACTATTATTAATTAATTCTCAATGTTAGTGGGAAGAAAGAAAAAAAAATCACCATATTTAGTGTTACCATCATTTTTTCAATGTTAGTAGGAGAAAGACAACCATTTGCAAAAGGGACATGTGTAGGCTATTAAAGAGTTAATTTTCGATTTAGGAGCGTCTATAATGGAGCTATTTAATTTTGAGTACTTAACTGAATCTTACATGTATATATTATTTTTATAATTTTTTAATAAAAGTATTTATTAAACACTCAATCCCCTCTAACACAATATTTCTTAAAAGGGTTCCGCTAACATGTGCCCTAAGGGCACATGATAAGGTGTATTTATTAAACCAATATCCTATTTAATTTACTTTAAAAGTAACATTAGTCAACTTTAATAATTACTAATATAAATGGTCCACTATATTAGTTATTAATTATGCCAAAAGATTGGTAAGACAAAAAACTATACGGCTGCGAAAGAATGTATGATACACGCACGCCCATATTTTTAGTAAGGTTTTTTATTTTATTTTTAAGTTGAAAACAAAAATTAAATTATATACTGAAAAAAACAAAAATTAAATTATGAGTTATATAAAAACCCAAAACATATTAGCAATTCAAAAGCCAGAATAACATTAACAATTGTTACCATCACAACAAAAATTGCACAAAAAAGAAGTGCACAAAAAAAGTGGAAAAAAAGAAGTGCACAAAAAAAGTGGAATATTATCATTTAAGATAAAAATAAAGGTGCACAAAAAAAAAGTTTGATTGTTAGCAAACGGAAAAAAAATTTGATGTACATAAAAATGTGTGTAGCTAATCTGCCAAAGTAGCAATTTTGGTGAAATCTTTATAAAAATATCTTTTGTTTTAATTAGGTAATTAAAGTGGAATAATTATCATTTAATTATGAAGGTGGAATAAGTGAGATTAAATGCACCTTAACATGTGCCCTTGGGGCATAGGTTAGCATTTTCCTTTAAAATAAACACCCTCTCTCTCTTCATTGAAATATATTCTTGTAGAACCCATTTATGAAGATGTAGAGTTATTTATGAGACTCATTTAGACCTTTTTAAGAAGGCAAATGTTAACCTATGCCCCAAGGGCACATGTTAAGGTGCATTTAATCTCACTTATTCCACCTTCATAATTAAATGATAATTATTCTACTTTAATTACCTAATTAAAACAAAAAATATTTTTATAAAGATTTCACCAAAATTGCTACTTTGGCAGATTAGCTACACACATTTTTATGTACCACAAATTTTTTTTCCGTTTGCTAGCAATCAAACTTTTTTTTTTTGCACCTTTATTTTTATCTTAAATGATAATATTCCACTTTTTTTTGTGCACTTCTTTTTTTCCACTTTTTTTTGTGCACTTCTTTTTTGTGCAATTTTTGTTGTGATGGTAACAATTGTTAATGTTATTCTGGCTTTTGAATTGCTAATATGTTTTGGGTTTTTATATAACTCATAATTTAATTTTTGTTTTTTTAGTATATAATTTAATTTTTGTTTTCAACTTAAAAATAAAATAAAAAACCTTACTAAAAATATGGGCGTGCGTGTATCATACATTCTTTCGCAGCCGTATAGTTTTTTGTCTTACCAATCTTTTGGCATAATTAATAACTAATATAGTGGACCATTTATATTAGTAATTATTAAAGTTGACTAATGTTACTTTTAAAGTAAATTAAATAGGATATTGGTTTAATAAATACACCTTATCATGTGCCCTTAGGGCACATGTTAGCGGAACCCTATTTTAAAAGTGGTATCTAATAGGTACTACGATGTGTTTTGCTCCGATGATAGTACCTAATCAGTGCCACTTCATATTAAAATAGGTACTACATTAGAGATATTCTGGTTAATTGTGAGGCAAGAAATTGAATTTTAGTTTATTTTATAATTGGTACCAGCTTTATTTTTCTCTAAAAATTGCTATCATAATGCAGTATCTTACCACCGAACTTAACTCATTGTGACAAATTGCTACCGATTTTATTAGTGGCTGGCTATGGACTTTTTGGTAGAGGTTAGCTACGGATTCTTTATTTTATTTTAAAAAAAAAATTAACTACGGATTAACTACAGTATATTTTAATAATCAATTTATCGTTCTTCATTTTGGGTTGCTCCTGTCTGAGCGACAAGCTTTTGCCATCGCAGTCGATTATCCGATCTGTATTCTCCAATCGGTCCCTTCTCCGATAGATCTCTCACCATCTCTCTGTCTCCGATCTTCCGCGTTCTCAGTTCTTCACTCTCACTCGGAAGCTCATCAGTTTCAGATTTGAAGATTCGTGGAGCTTTGAAAAATTCGATTTCAAGTTTCAGATTTGGTATTCATCTCTATACATTGCCCTGTTTTCAACATTCTTCTTTACTTCTTTACTTTTCATTTGCTTTACAATTTCTGATTAGAAATTTCATTTCTATAGAATTCTAGGGTTAGGGGTTAAGAGTAGAGCTGTCAAATGGGCCGGCCCAGCCCGGCCCGGCCCGGGCCCATTGGGCCAAGACATCTATTGGGCTTAAATGGCCCGGCCCATTAAGGCCCAAGGCCCATTAAGGCTCGGCCCGCTTAGCCCGGCCCAATAAAATGGGCCGATGGGCCGGCCCGCAACACTTTTTCAAACTTTTTTTATAAAAAATTGACAATTTTTTTGTAAAAAAAGTATTTAATAGACAATAAAACTACATATGCATCGAACACAAATTAATATCCATAAAAAAGTGAGTGTCATGATTTCATGAAATAATAAATATTTCAAAATATCCATGCAAAAGTCGAGAGATTTGTGGATGATGATTCATAAAGTGCATCCTCAAAGCTAATAAATTTCACGCTAGCTAAAATTCCTTATCTAAAGATTTTATGCTAGTTAAAATTCCTTATTTTTAGGTAAAATTAAATTTATATATTTTTTTTAACTCTTTAATGGGCTGGCCCAAAGCCCATTGGCCCAGCCCATGATGGCCCATAGGCCCGACAGCCCAGCCCAATAAGGCCCAATGATATTTTTGGGAAGCCCGGCCCGGCCCAGCCCGTATAAAGTTATAGGGCTACTGGGCCGGCCCGATAGCCCGGCCCGATAGCCCGGCCCATTTTTACAGCTCTAGTTAAGAGACATGTTAATGCAGGGCTGGCCCAAGGGCCAAGTGACTCAAGCAACTCAAAATTTTGGGTTAAAATAGGCCCAAAAATTTTAGTTTGTGGTCAGGTATTTTAGTGGCTAGAAATTTCATCTAGATAAGTGGGGGTGCCTGGGGTTCGAACTTCAGCCCTCTCCATATAAAATGTGATGTTCCCACCAACTAAGCTAATCTTATAGACATTTTGTAGTTTGGATAAATACATGATATGACAATATATTAATAAATGTTTAACTAGCACATTTTGTCAAGATGAGGGTATCATCTTCTAAGACCTAGGTTCAAATCTCATACTAAGCAAAATTTAATTTTAATTTTAAGCTTAGATTTATTTTTCGAAGACCCCATTATAAATATTGTTTTAGGCCCAAAAATTTTAGTTTGTGGTCAGGTATTTTAGTGGCTAGAAATTTCATCTAGATAAGTGGGGGTGCCTGGGGTTCGAACTTCAGCCCTCTCCATATAAAATGTGATGTTCCCACCAACTAAGCTAATCTTATAGACATTTTGTAGTTTGGATAAATACATGATATGACAATATATTAATAAATGTTTAACTAGCACATTTTGTCAAGATGAGGGTATCATCTTCTAAGACCTAGGTTCAAATCTCATACTAAGCAAAATTTAATTTTAATTTTAAGCTTAGATTTATTTTTCGAAGACCCCATTATAAATATTGTTTTAGGCCCCCTAAACTTGTTGGGCTGGCCCTGATGTGATGGAGGGATATCCTTTTTGATCTTTGACTAAACCAGCTTGTTAGGCTGCTACTACAGTATTTAGGGTTAGGGTTTAGGAAAATAAAAGAAGAGAGAAATAACTATAATTTTGATTCTTTATAAAATTAAAATAGAGGGAACTGCAATATATAAGTAGCTTCCTAAAATAACAAGAGCTAGAATTGAAAACAAATTACACGAAGTTGCTTAACTACAAGATTATGACCAACCCTTTTTTGGGTTTACTGCCTTTTTCATGGGCCATTTTGCAAGTTGGGCTACTATCACCGCTATACTAAGCCATGGATGTGTTGTTGTCTTGTTGAGTCTGATAGCTTTTAATAGCGTGGGTGACCATGGATGCACATCGGTGTTGTAGGTTGTGGTATGGTAAAATTTCTTTCCATGCGGTATACTCGAAAATTGTAGTTATAAATATAGATATATTTGCCTGTGTAAAGCTTGTTTTTGGCTAGGTGCAAGCAGATCAATTATGGATACTTCATCAACTAGTAACTAGTTTTTACCTAATAGAAGTAAAAAAAAAAGTTGGTTTATGAAGGTAAAAACTTTATGCCATTGAAGAGATATTGGAAATATCATTATTTAGGAATTAAAAACAAGGTGCTTCTTTTATGGTCTCACTGGTTTGATCCTACCAACGGTGTTAATGTAGAGGAGAGATATGAGTTAGTTAACGTCATCGTCATGGCCAAGTCAAGGCTTCACTCATATGAGCCTTTTGTATTAGCTATAGAGGTACAACGAGTGTACTATACAATGTTAGCAGTAACCATAGAGAATGGGTAAATTGCCAATGTAGACAAAAGCTCTTTGTAGTTGAGAGCTTCAATGATGAATTGAATGAGAAGGATGCCAATGGTTATGACCATGATAACAAATCCTTAAAAGAACCCACAAGTCACAATATCTTATTGGCAGATGAATCAGATTCTTACTTGATACAAATGCCCCGATGAAAGAAATGGACATAATAAATGATACATATGAGATTTATATGATTCAGATTACACTAGTAGTTTGTAACCTAACCTCTTAAAATTATACATGCAATTTAAGTTTATTTATATATATCAAATTCGTTTTACTCTTGTAAATGAACATCATTCAACAATAATGTTTTTTTTAACATATAGAAGAAAATAAGACCAAGTTGTTTCTACATATCATAACATGGCAACCCGAGGTAGAAGAACTAAACGTGCTCGAGGGAGAGGTCGCAGTGATCCACCACAGCCTTCCAATTCCCTAGGTATTCCACTTTTATAAATGCTTGGTTTGGAATAACAAATTTTCTCAAATTTGTGAACTTTTGTTTCTGCATTTGTAGAGGTTTATTATGTATGTCATCCTTTTAGCATTACTGGTGGCTTCAAACAAATTTTATCAACTTTGTGAACTCTTGTCTTTGCAGCCAGTATGTGGAACTCACTTTCTTGTTATACAGGTGTCAAGATTGACAATAAAGGAATTCAAAATAAAGGACCGATAAAGGGCTTTGATGCATTAAATAATAAGCAGAAATCCGCTCCTTTTAATTCTGAACAGAATGATGAAGACAACAACTACAATGATGATGAAGATGAAGAGATGCAGCTCATCATGGATGAAATTTATCAACGACAATTAGTCAAGAAGCAAGCAGCTGATGCAAATAATGCGAAAAAATGTGTTGAAGCTAGTTTCGGACTTCCCAACAATGTGAAGTCATCAAGTGGAGGGTCCCATGTGGAAACTGATAGGCAAAAACTTATATCTTTAGAGGGCATCTCTAGCTCGTAAGTCACTAGCTGTTTTTCTTTTCTGTTTTATCATTTATGGTTTGATTTACCAAGAAATAAAAAGAGGACTTATAGAGTTCTATCCGTGCATTTGTAGAAACTTTAGTTTGTATATATTGATATATTTCGTAATATACTCATAAAAATAAGACCAAGTTGTATATAAATATCTTTAACATGGAAACCAGAGGTAGGCGAATTACTCGTGGTCAAGGGAGAGGTCGTAGTAATCCACCAGGGCCTTCTCAGTTGTGCAGTGATCCACCACCACAACCAGTACATACTTCGGTTTCCCCAGGTATTTAATTTTATAAATGCTTGCATATGGTGCTTGTTGCATGTAATTGCATATGACATATATTGGTTGATCTCCCTATTTCTTGTTCTACAGGTGTCAAGAATGACAAGATTAGAATTCAAAAGAAAAGACGGGGTAAGGGGGCTAATACCTTAAATAATAACCAGAAATCTACTGCTTTTAATTCTGAACAGAATGATGAACAGTGCGACAATGATGGTGCTGAAGATGAAGAATTGCAACTCATCATAGATAAAATTTGTCAATCACAATTACACAAGCAGCAAACAACTGTTGCGAATAATGTGGAAAAGTATATAGGATCCAATTTTGGATTTTCCAACAATGCAAGATCATCAAGCGTGGGATATCATGTAGAAACTGAGACGAGAAAAGTTACATCTGTAGAGGACATCTCTAACCCGTAAGTCACTGGTCACTTGCTGTTTTTCATTTCTGTTTGATCATTTATGGTTTGGTTTACCAATAAATTAAAATAAGGCAAATGCTGACAAGTGCTCTAGCGGCACATGATAAGGAATAGAAAAATAGAAATATTGTCTTGGAAGTGTAGTGTATTCAATTCCTTAAAAGTTAAAATATTGTTTTTTTTTCTAGACGATATTCCTATATTTGATTCCTTAACGCGTGTCATGAGGAGCCTTGTTAGCAGGACCCTAAAATAACAAAGAACTTGTAGAGTTGTTACCATGAAATCGAAGAAACTGTGGTTTGTATGTATTAATATATTTCGTAATTTTTTACTCATAAAAATAACACCATGCTGTATATAAATATCTTTAACATGGAAACCAGACGTAGGCGAATTACCCGTGGTCAAGGGAGAGGTCGTAGTGATCCACCAGGGCCTTCTCAATCGTGCACTATTCCACCACCACAACCAGCACATATTTCGGTTATCCCAGGTACATAATTCTTTAAATGCTTGCATGTGGTGCTTGTTGCATGTTGTAATTGCTTATGATGCATAATGGGTTGATCTCCCCCTATTTCTTGTTCTACAGGTGTCAAAAGTGACAAGAATAGAATTCCAAAGAAAGGACGGGGTAAGGGGGTTGATACATTAAATAATAAAAAGAAATCTTCTGCGTTTGATTCTGAACAAAATGATGAATACTTTGACAATAATGCTGGGGTAGATGAAGAATTGGGACTCATCACAGAGAAACTTATTCAACCACAATTACACAAGAAGCAAACAACTAATGCAAATAATGTGGAAAAGTATATTGGATCCAATTTTGGACTTTCCCACAATGTGAGGTCATCAAGCGTGGGATATCATGTAGAAACTGATACAAGAAAAGTTATATCTGTTGAGGGCATCTCTAACCCGTAAGTCACTGTTCACTTGCCGTTTTTCATTTTTGTTTGATCCTTTATGGTTTTGTTTGCCAAGAAATAGAAAAATGCAAATGCTAACAAGTGCTCTAGAGGCACATGATAGTCGTGTATGTAATTTCTTAAAAGTTACAATATTGTTCTTTTCAAGACAATATTCCTGTACTTGGTTACTTAACATGTGCCCTTAGGATATTTGTTACAAAAGAAAAAGAACATTTGGTGTTCTTGCCATGCATTCGTAGAAACTGTAATATATTTAATAATATATATTCATAGAAGTAAGACCAAGTTGTTTATAAATATATTAATGTCGCAATCAGTGGTAGAGGAATTAAACGTGGTCAAGGGAGAGGTTGTAGTGATCCACCAAGGCCTTCTCAATCGTGCACTGTTCCACCACCAACAGCACACACTTTGGTTGCCCCAGGTATTTCACTTTCCATATAGTGCTTGTTGCATGATGTAATTGCATATATGTGGATCTCATTATTTCTTGTTCTTCAGGTGTCCAGAATGACAATAACAGAGTTCAAAGGAAAGGATTGGTTAAGGAGTTTAATGCATTAAATAATAACCAGAAAGCAAGTGCTGTTAATCCTGAACATAATGATGAATACAATGATTATAGTGATGATGAAGAAATGCAACTCATCATGGAGAAAATTTATCAACGACAATTACTCAAGCAGCGAGCAGCTATTGCAAATAATGTGAAAAAATCTATTGGGGCCAGTTTTGGACTTGCCCACAATGTGCGGCCATCAAGTGGAGGATCCTATTTAGAAGCTGATAGGAGAAACTCCGTGTCTGTAGAGGGCATCTCTAACCTGTAAGTCATTTGTGACTTTCTGTTCAATCATTTATGGTTTGATTTACCAAGAAATAAATAAACACAAAGTTCTTGCCATTCATTTGTAGAATCTGTAGTGTCTATTATTGATATATTTCATAATATTATTCATAAAAATAAGAACAAGTTGTATATAAATATCTTTAACATGACATAATGATGAATACAATGATTATAGTGATGATGAAGATGAAGAGATGCAACTCGTCATGGAGAAAATTTATCAACGACAATTACTCAAGAAGCGAGCAGCTATTGCAAATAATGTGAAAAAATCTATTGGGGCCAGTTTTGGACTTTCCCATAATGTGAGGCCATCAAGTGGAGGATCCCATTTAGAAGCTGATAGGAGAAATGTTGTGTCTGTAGAGGGCATCTCTAACCTGTAAGTTATTTGTCACTTTCTGTTCGATCACTTATGGTTTGATTTACCAAGAAATAAATAAACAAATAACTTATACACTTCTTGCCATTCATTTGTAGAATCTGTGGTGTCTATATATTGATATATTTCGTAATATTATTCATAAAAATAAGACCAAGTTTAATATAAATATCTTTAACATGACAATCAGAGGTAGAGGAATTAAACGCCGTCGAGGGAGAGGTCATAGCGATCCACCAGGGCCTTCTCAATCATGTATTGAACCACCAGCAGCAGCCGCAGCATGTACTTCGATTTCTCCAGGTATTTGACTTTATAAAATGCTTGCATATGGTGTTCGTTGCGTGCTGTAATGGCATTTGGTGCTTGTTCCATGCTGTAATGACAAATGATGATATGCACATTGTTGCCTTCATGCTTGTATTGTAATCTGGCCAATACCATAAGGAAAAACCATTATACTGCGACAGTAGAACATGTAATCAAATATATCACTGGTTTATTTATTGTTCTTTAGATATTTCCCCTGCTTTCTCCTTTATTTTTGTTGTTCTTTAGATATTTCCCCTGCTTTCTCCTTTATTTTTGTTTTATCATAATGGCTCATAAGCTTAGAATTGCACAGCGGTAATTTTCCATTGCACTAATGATGTAATTGTTTTCTTTATTATCATGAAACTGCAAGGTGCCGCAGCTGACTATGATAGCTGGCAGAATGCTCACGCCATTGTCTATGACAGAGGTGGTACTTCTGCCGCAATGGGTGAGTTTTGCATAGCCTTTCATTTCTTTATTTTGATTTAGTCTTCTACTAACAATGTATGTGTCAAAGTGTGATGTGAGTTGTGAGGCCTGGAAATCTCCAACATGTCATGTATATATATGGTAGGCATAATCTACAGCACTTGGCATGTGTTATTTAACAACTTGCATTTTTCTACAGGTATGAAGAATGACAAGAACAATATGCAAACGAAAGGACTGGTTAAGGGGCTTGATGCATTAAATAATAAGCAGGAATTTGCTGCTGTTAGTTCCGGAGAGAATGATGAATACTCTGACTATGATGATGTGGAAGATGAAGAGATGCAGCTCATTGGGGAGAAAAGTATTGAACAACAATCACCCAGGCATCAAGTAGCTGACACAAATAATGTGAAGCAATGTAATAGAGGTGATTCTGGAGTTTCCAACCATGGGAGCATGGACAGTGCTTCTTCAGATTCTGTCTCACACTCTACTGATTCACCAGCTAACAACCCAACTTCACTGCCTTTGAGTGGAAGATCTCGTGTAGGAATCGATAGAAGAAAAGTTATATCTATTGAGGACAACTCTAACCCGTAAGTCTCTGAACCAAAATCATTTTAATTGTACTAATGTATTACTATTAGCTCAAGACAATATACTTGCTTCAGATGTGCCATCTCAAATTGCATCTTAAATGTTTGTAATTTTATTCTTATGCCATTTTACAACACATGCTTGCTTGTTTGAGAAACTTGTTTTATTGCCAAAAATACTGGTTAAGTACATGTGATTATATAGGAACTCGAAAATTTGTATTTGCTGGAATAATTTTTGTTGCTAATGTTGGAATTCTCTTTTACTTTTTTTATCTGTCCTCTCTGACTTGAGAGGTTGATGAAATGTAAGTGATGCAGAATTCAATGAGACAATTTTGTAGGAGAAAGCTCTAGATCACAAACTGATATTGTGCTTACAGATGATTTCTACATTTTTGTGATAGTTGTTCTTCGTATGGCGTTTATTGCTAGTAAGGTGAAATCGGAAAATTCTCATACTCTCATTATGGATGTTTAGTTTACAGACATGAGCTCAAAATCAGGGATTCGCCGAATTCAATACTGTGATACATCCTGGCTAGTGCTAATCACTGGTGTTACTAATCTGATTGTTGGAAGTCAAAAAATTTCAGCCAGTATTAGCAGTAAAAAATATATCTAGTGTTGTCAATCACGGAAAATAACAATTTTTCAAATTTTCCTTCAATACAATGCTATAGTGCCACTATTTTACAACACTTTGTACTAAATAGCGTATCACAAAATAATAGCATGATTTGTTCAAATTTCGTTAGGCTATAGCGCTATAGCTGCTATTTGACAACACTGAATATACAAATATAATCTCATAAAATTATTGACCTCAATTATCATTATGGTCAGTTACCTCTTTCAGTGGTAAATTGTATGACATGATGGAACTTTCAGCTAAAGTAGATATGGAGGAATAAACATAATCATCACTCCCTCCATGATGGAAGTGGATATGACATCCACACCATCAACATGACATCAAATTAATCATGTCCATGTCTGCACATCCACATAGTGACCAATAGACTTTGTCAATAGCCAACTTAGCTGATGGCAGTGCACAACTCCATTGAGAACCGTGTCATATTAGTGGCGTCATGCCATAATTAACTTGCTAAACCAATTTCTTACTTAGTTTAAATCCCGCTTGCAGGAGGAGGTTTGTTCCACAAAGTGTTACCCGTGATATTATATCTACTGTGATCGGGCGGATGCCTACTCCAGCTGCGAAGTGGAAAAATTATCCAATTGAAACGAAGGATGAGCTATTTAAAGAGTTCATGGTCAGTAGTTGTTTTTCTAGCTTCATCTTTTTTTATCTATAGATAAACTTAATTATATTATATTGGTGTAGGGTAAATATAAGTTTGCATCAAATTCTGAATGCAATATTGCAAGAATGGTGTGGGAAAGAACATGCATGGACCGCTATCCTGATCATTTAAAAAATGCAAGAAAAAAGGCCTTACGACATGTGAACTCAACAAACTTGGCCGATACTAAGGGGCATGGGCCCAAAGGACTGAAGCCAGAAGTTTGGAATGGTTTGGTTGACATTTGGTTGAAACCAGAGTGGACGAAGATGTCTGATGCTAATCGATGTAATAGAGCCGCCAAACCTGATTCAGCGTTGCACACCGGAGGCTCAATAAGCTTTAGAGAACATAAGAAGAGGATGGTAAATATATATAATATTTTCATATACAATTATACTTGTATGCATTATATTCTGGGCTTTGCCCCTCTATTCCACTAAAAAAATGTATTATATTCTAATTCCAATAAATCCTAATTATAGGAGGAAGAGATAAAGCAAGAAGTTTCCTATAGAGATGTTTATGATCATGTTCATAAGAGGAAAGATGGGGGATATATATCTCGGCGCTCGAAGAAATTAATTGTAAGTTAAATTAAAATTGGCTAAAATGTATTATATGGATGCTACATACATAGTTAATTTATCTATATATGTGAGGCTACATAGTTAATCATCTCTATATGTGATAACATTATTCTTGATATGTTGTTTTAGGAGTTATATGACACCATAATGTTGGAAAAGTATGGAGAAGACATTTCCACACATCCAGAGTTTGATTCAGAAGTTTGGGCAGAGGTGTCAGGTATGAATAAGAAGAGGAGAACTTATGGTTATGAGGGTCGTAACTTAGATGCTGGCAATCCTGGACCTATGTCTACTTCATATCTAGAGGCCGCTGGTCCCTCCCGCACTCACACTGTAGCTCCAACAGAAGAATATATTAAGGAAGCTGTAAATACAGCAATGACTTCTTTTATGCAAACGCAATTGGCGCCTATGTTGCAGCCCATCCTTTCTATGATTGGTAGCTCCATGCGAGAAGCACTATCACAAGGCAGAGTAGCTGAGAAAGACAGTGAGGCTGAACGATGATGATTGAGTTGTTGAGATAGATGCATTATCCAACTCGTGTATCTTTTGTTGCTCCTGTTTTATGACTGCTGTAGTTTTGGTTTTTGGCTGTTTTAGGAATCAAGGATTATCAACTGCTTCTACATGGGGATGTGGACACTGATTGCCTATGGTATTACTGATTATGGCTAATGCATATTATGCTGTGTATATTTTACTTATAAAATGATTAGCTGCAACTGAACATACTCTGTTTTTTTTAAGCAGTGCATCTGAATGTGCTTACTATATGAATATGTGAAATGCAGGAGTTGCATTCACCTAGGGCTGGAAATAAGTCGAGCTGAGTCGAACTTGTATGAACTCGACTCGATAGAAATTGGTTCAGCTCGAAACTCGGCTCGAGTTCGACACGAACTCTTTTTTCAGCTCGAATTCGGTTCGTTTAAAGTTCATGAACAATTTGGTTCGGCTTGTTAGGTTCAACTCGTTAAGTCAAATCACATGATTTTAAAGTCATTTTTTTTGTCAAAATTTCAAAATTTAATCTTTAAAAGAAAAATGAAAGTATTAAACTAAAATAAAGGAGAGGGAAGGTAATGGAAAATGGTCTTTTGAAAAGAAAGAGTTTAAATGAGTAAACTTAACATATCAAGATTAACGGTATTCAATAAAAACGCATAAACCGTTAATTTTGATCGGTCTCAATAACATATTAAATGATTTTAGATTTTTGTAAAATTTAACATAGATAATCTATATCATATAAACTTTCAATCTAACGGTAGATTTTGTAAAATTTGTATTCTTTAAAGCGTTATTGAGCGGTGTAACATTAATCAAATGTTACACCGGTGTAATTTGATCCCTCCCCATATATATATATAAACGAGCTTTGAGTCAAACGAGTCGAACTATATATAATTTATATTCAGCTCATTTATTTAACGAACTTAATTTTTGACTCAAGTTCAGCTCATTTGGTTCACGAACCAAGTTCATGAGTCAATTATCAAATTGAGTTTTGAACTATTCACGAGTTGGCTCGGGTTATTGTCAGCCCTATATTTTTTTATAACGTTTTGTAGTTTGTTTTCTAAATAAAGGTAGCTACAAAAATTTAATTATAAATCAAAGCTACAATATGACAATATTTCTTAAGATTAATAATTTTTATAAACATTTTACTATTGACTAGCTAAAATTAGCTACCAACAAATTTGCGGCTTATTTCAAGTTGTGACTACTTTTATAATTAATTTGTAGCTATTTTTTTAGAGATTACCTGTTAATTAGCTACCAAACTTGACGTGGTAGTCCTTAAATTTCCCACTACTACATTTATCAGCTCAATTCATAGATCAACTAGAGCTTTGCAAAATATGGAAATGAACTGCTGGTTTTGGGCGTGTCTGTTTCGGCTTTAAAAAATTAGATTTTTTTTTGTATTTTAGAAAATATATTTTGTAAGTGCTCTGCTAGGGTTTGGTATATCTTCTCAAATTGAGAAGCTTGCTTTCTCTTTATTTTTCACCATTTCATTCATCTTATAACAATTTACAAAACTTTCGCATAGCTACCATCCAGTGTACTACTATGGAACATCCCAATCTTGAGGGTTTATCGCTGCATGATGGGGAGGAGGGTTTCACGTTCGAGTTTGATGATGAGGAGGAGGAACAAGTGGATCTCCGATGGTGCCTTGTTGGACGTTTCATTTGTCAGAGGGCCATCCATTTCAATTCCATGAAAGTAAGAATGGCGGATCTTTGGAAGCCGGTGAAGGGAGTTACGATCAAGGAGACTAAGGTGGGACAATTCTTATTCCACTTTGCCCACCCTCTTGATATGGAGGCAGTCCTTAATGGAGGTCCGTGGTCTTTTGATAATAATATGCTTATCCTAGAACAAGTCCAATTGGGGATGCAAATTGAACAAATACCACTCTATCATGTCAACATGTGGGTTCAAGTCCACGATCTTCCAACAGGGCTAATGAAGGAGAGAGTGGGAATTTCGTTGGCTAACTATATCGGATCTTTTGTGGAGTATGACAAGAACAACAATTCGAGCTTCTGGCGACAATACATGAGGCTTCGGGTGCGAATTGATGTCAGAATGCCGCTAAAAAAGGATACAAAAGTAAAGGACAAGGAGGGCAACTGGTGTACAGTGAAATTCAAATATGAAAAATTAGGAATTTTTTGCTTTGTTTGTGGAATTATGGGACATGCCGAAAATAAGTGTGAAGTCCATTTTTCTATGGAGCGTGACGACGGAGTTAGGGAGTGGTCGGCCGAAATTAGAGCAAAAAGTCGAAGACAAGGGGGTAGGTTCACTTCACGGTGGTTGAGGGAGGAGGGAGGTGGCCATACGGAGGAACGTGGCAGTACTGGAGGGAGACAGCCGCAAACCCCAGCCGGAAGTACAAGTGCGGGGCCCATGAATGCTGACTCGGCGTCCAACTCATCACCTGCTATGCATAACCGCATCAGTCCCAGTCAACCGGCCTTCACTACCAGACAAGAAAATTCAATGCCCATCATTACCAAGGCCCACATGTCTAACCAATTCCCTAATACTCCCTCCGGTCCTATATATACGAGAAGTTTTACTTTTTAGGTTCATTGTAAAATGAATGTATCTAGACAATATTATAGTCTAGATACATTCATTTCACAATGAATCTAAAAAGTAAAAATTCTCTTATATATAGGACCGGAGGGAGTAACAATAATAGCAATAATAACCAAATTATTCCACCATTCAATCCAAATACGTCAACTAGCCTATCCAATAACATTACCGTTCCGTCTTTCTTGACAAACAAAAGCCTATCCAATCCCATTTCGTTTCCCAATATTCATTCCTCATTAAATAATAATCAACTCACCCCATTTATTCTCAACCGACCAGCTGCCGACAACATTAACACACAATCATTGTCCACTCAAAATTTGACTTTCAATAGCCAACCTTTGACTCGGGCCCCACAAGCATCAAAGAACCCATCACACAAAGGCACACGTGCGTCCCTCTCTAAGGGCGTGACAACCCGACCCGTCGCACAACCCATCGCTGACCCGACTTTGACCCAAAACAGACCCGAAATAAAACCAAAAAATTCCCACACCGCACCGTAACCCGATCCAAAACAAACCTGACCCATCTTTGATCCAGGTTTCTCCGGAGGACATGGAAGCCCAATGTGAGAAGAAGAGGAGGAGGGAGGAGGAGGGAGTGAATGACAATACTGAGCAGTTGAAGGATTCTGAGCATTTTTTAACGGCAGGTCCTGGCAGCCAGGCCTGCCGGGACCAATGAAGATCCTAAGCTGGAATTGCCGGGGATTGAGCACCCCGAGTGCAATTCCAAACCTCCGTAATCTTGCTCAAGGCCACCAACCAGATATTTTATTTTTGTCAGAAACCTTGTCGAAGAGTCAAAGTATGGAGCGCACCCGTGTGAGTTTGAAATATAATTCTTGTTTGGCAGTAGATGTTGAAGGTCGCAGTGGAGGACTTGCAGTCATGTGGAGAGACACTATTAGTTGTAGAGTGATGAACTACTCTCGAAATTTTATTAACTTGATTGTGAAGGAGAAGGAAGAGGAGGAATGGCGTTTAACTTGTTATTACGGGTATCCAGAGAGAGGTAGAAGAAGGCAGGCTTGGGACCTTCTGAGGGAGCTTCGTGACATGTCTGAATTACCATGGTGCATTATTGGCGACTTCAATGACCTATTAGCCCAAGAAGACAAGCGAGGGAATCACCCTCACCCCAACTAGCTATGTAATGGGTTCCGGAGTGCTGTTTGTGATTGTGACCTTACTGATATCCATCTGGAAGGCTATCCGTACACTTGGATTAAGAGTAGAGGATCGCCGTCAGTTATTGAAGAACGTCTTGATAGAGCCATGGCCAATTCCCAGTGGCTTGCGACCTACCCTGATGTGAAGTTAGTAAATTTATTAACCTCACACTCTGATCACAGTCCTATTTTGCTTCAAAATTCGCCTTTGGTAATGAATGGACGAACTTACTCTTTCCGGTTTGAAAATAGTTGGTTAAAAGAGGAGGATATTGATGAAGTTGTGGAGGATGGGTGGGGAAGAGAGCATGGCGCAGATATTGTGGCTAGGACCAACAGATGTGCGGAAAAACTTAAGTGTGGGGAAGAAGGAAGAGGATGAGATTCAAACAGGAGGTGGCAGAATGTAGTGACGAGATGGATAGGCTGCGTGGATGTTGTTGAGTCTTTGGTATTGGCTGCATTTTTGGTAAAATAAACTTTGTGCAAGATGTGCGATCCGATGCCTCAGGCATTGCGTAGAGCATTGAAACTGCTCAGGAGGAGCGCTCATGACAAATGCTATTTATGGAATGTTGGTTTCTCTCTCATGAATCTTGCATGGCGCGTTTTATAAGGTTTTATATAAGGAAGGTTGTTTAATGCTTCAGATCCTGTTCAAGAATATTTCTGAAGAGTATCTCTTTGAAGAACATATTTTTAGAGAATCTCATTTAATTAATATGGAGTAAATGCTTGGGCCAAACAAACCAAGCCCATGCATGTGTAATTGTCTGAAGTATTTAAAGGAGCTGCAAAACCCTAATTCAGTTGTTGTTCACGCCGATACTGTGATTGAGTCTAGAACTAGGTTTTGTGTGTGTTGTGATATTTTGTGAGCCTTTCTTGTGTCACCTTGATGCAAGCTTAGGACGTGTGTTCTTGAGTTGTATTGTGTGATCCTTCTCCTAAGCTTTGAAGTACGGAGTTAGGACTTTTGGTGTGTTTAACACTCAAAGCCTTTAGGCACGAGTGTGTAGTTTTAGGAGTGTGTCTCCAAAACGTTTTGTTCTTGTGTTAGTGAAATCCTTGCTGGCTGTAAGGTTGTAAGGGAGTGAGATGGGATCTCATATCTAGGAGTTCCTAGGTAGAAGAGTCATTGGTAGTGCCTAGGTTATAAGTTGTAAACGGGGTGTTTGCTGTAGACTTAGTAACTAGGACTATTATAGTGATATTCCTTCCTGGATTGGTATGCCCCAGACGTAGGTTCGCCGAACTGGGTTAACAAATACTTGTCTTCTTTATTTGTTTTTCTTTATATGCTTTGAATTGCTACGCGTTAGACCGGACACAGTGTTGGAGCATCGTGTAGAGCATCGTGCTCAGCGTGCCAGGAATTTCAATTGGCATCAGAGCAGGCACCCTGCCTGTTCCTAGGGTGAGATTCAGGACCTGAATTCTCTGGCATCATGGAAAAAGATGGAGGCTACATGAACAGACCACCGTTGCTCAATGGATCCAGCAACTATGACCAGTGGAAATCCAAAATGACGGCCTTTTTGCGATCGATTGATAGTAAAGTGTGGAAAGTTGTGCTAACTGGATGGGAATGCCCTACCTATACTAGCAAGGAAGGTACCTCAACGGGGGTGAAAAAACCTGAAGTAGAATGGACTCCAGAAGAGGAAACTGCAGCTCATTACAATCACAAAGCCATCTATGCTCTCTTTAATGGAGTAGACGCTAGTGTTTTCAAACTTATCAAAAACTGTGTGTCAGCCAAAGAAGCATGGGAGATATTAGAAAAGTGCTATGAAGGGACTACCAAGGTAAAACAGTCAAAGATTCAACATCTCACACCCAAGTTTGAATCTTTAAGAATGAAAGATGATGAGAGCATCCAAGATTTTCATTTGAGTCTTCTAGACATTGCAAATTCTTTTGAAGCCTTAGGGGAAAAAATTTCTGATGAAAAATTATCAAGGAAACTTCTCAGGTCCCTTCCCAAAAGGTTCGATATGAAGGTAACAGCAATTGAGGAAGCACATGACATCTCCACTATGAAGATGGATGAACTTGTTGGATCCCTCCAAACCTTTGAAATTGTTTTGAATGAACGTGGTGACAAGAAGAACAAAAGCATTGCCCTTGTTTCAAACACTGATGATAGCAATGACCAAAGTGAGGATGAAAAGGAAGATAGCATAGCTGATGCTATTGCCATGCTTGGTAGACAATTCAACAAAGTGTTGAAAAGGGTTGGAGGTAGGAATCGACAGAATGGGCAGAGCATCCGGTTCGACATCAACAAGCAGCAGAATAGTCTGAAGAAAACCAAGTCTGAAGAAAAGAGCAGTCAAGGCAAGGGTGTTCAGTGTCATGAGTGTGAAGGTTATGGACACATAAGGTCAGAATGTGGAACATATCAGAAAAGACAAAATAAAGGGCTAACTGTTCCTTGGTCAGATGAAGACACTGATGAAGAAAGTGAATCAGCAAGACATGCGACTGCCCTCACTGGAACATGTGTTAATGTTGAGGATTGGGAATCTGATAAAGATGGGGATGTGTCTTATGAAGAACTTGCCAGCACCTACAAAGAATTGGTCACTAGATATGAAGAGATGTGTAGGATTCTTGAGAAACAAGAGAAGACCATCAACAAACTTCAAGCTGAAGTGAACATGCAAGTTGAAAAGGCTACACAGGCAGAAGAAAAGTGAATGCTCAAATGGATGATCTAAGGAAGCTTGTTAACCAGCTGAACTCAGGAGCAAATCTTCTTGAAGAAATTCTGGATAATGTACCAAGTGGAAAGTTAAAGTCTGTTGGATACAACTACTCTAGTCTTAATCAGTATCAACAGAATCCTGAAACCAAGTTTACATCCAGTGAAGAAGTATTTGACCCCTGTACTGGAAAGGTAATGCTGGAGCATCAGACTCAACATTCTAAAGCCTACCCAGTTCCAAAGTTTGCTCTTGATCCTAAATCTTCAGTTCAGCAAAGACCAAGACCTTTCGTTCATCAAAGGCCTAAAAATCAAAGGAGATATCGTAGGTGGGTGTGTCACCATTGTGGAAAAAGAGGACACATTAGACCTTTTTGCTACAAGTTGTATGGATACCCCAACCAGGAGCATAAACCCTATGTGGTACAGGAAGAGAGTGCTGTGAAGAAGGTGTGGAGGCCTAAAGAAGAAAATGCTGGTTTAATTGCTCACACATCCCTCAGAGCTTCTTCTAGGGAAGATTGGTATTTTGATAGTGGGTGCTCTAGACATATGACTGGTGAAGAAAAGTATCTCAGAAATGTAAGATCCTACAAGGCCAGCTTTGTAACTTTTGGAGATGGTGCAAAAGGAGAAATAGTAGGGATTGGGGATCTGATCAGCCATGGATTGCCCAACCTAGAGAATGTACTTTTAGTTAAAGGCCTTACAGCAAATCTGATTAGCATTAGCCAGCTGTGTGATCAAGGCATGAAAGTTAACTTCACTAAATCTGAATGTCTAGTTAACAATGAGGAAGGACAACTAATACTGAGAGGTACTAGATCTAAAGACAATTGTTACTTGTGGATGCCTCAAGAAGAAGCTCTCACATCCACCTGCCTAATCACCACAGAAGATGAAGTTCAACTATGGCACCAGAAACTGGGACACCTCAATTTGAAAGGAATGAAGAAAGCTATATCAGTTGAAGCCATTAGAGGCCTTCCCAAACTCAAGATCGTTGAAGGAAAGGTGTGTGGTGAATGTCAAATTGGAAAGCAAATCAGGATGTCGCACCCAATGCTGGAGCATCAGACAACCTCCAAGGTTCTTGAATTACTACACATGGATCTCATGGGACCCATGCAGGTTGAAAGCTTGGGAGGAAAAAGGTATGCTCTTGTAGTGGTGGATGATTACTCTATGTACACATGGATGAATTTCATTAGAGAAAAATCAGATGCTTTTGATGTTTTCAAAGAGCTGTGAATTCAGATCCAAAGAGAAAAGGGAAGCAATGTTGTAAGAATAAGGAGTGATCATGGTAGAGAGTTCGAGAACTCCAAGTTTAATGAATTCTGTTCCACTGAAGGAATTAAGCATGAGTACTCTTCTCCAATAACCCCTCAACAGAATGGCATAGTAAAAAGGAAGAACAGAACGATTCAAGAATCAGCTAGAGTCATGCTTCATGCCAAAAACATTCCTTATCACTTTTGGGCTGAAGCTATGAATACTGCCTGTTATGTACACAATAGAGTCACTCTGAGAAAAGGTACAACCTCTACTCTATATGAACTATGGAAAGATAGAAAGCCAACTGTCAAACACTTTCATATATTTGGAAGTAAGTGCTACATCCTAGCTGATAGAGAACCAAGAAGGAAACTTGACCCTAAAAGTGATGAGGGAATCTTCCTTGGGTACTCCACCAACAGTAGAGCTTACAGGGTCTATAACTCAAAGACGCAAGTTGTGATGGAATCTGTAAATGTTGTTGTAAAGGACTCTCCTTTGAAAGAAAATGATGGCATAGATCAAGGTGATCCTGTTAGTGTCGATGCTGAACAAGATGTTGAAGCATCTGCACAACCCAGAAGTGAAAAATCTGATGAGGAGACCCTTGAAGATGAAGGAGAAGCAAATACAGGACCTCAAGTCCAAAGTAAAGGTCCCTCTGTACGTGTTCAGAAAAATCATCCCATAGATCTGATTATAGGAAATCCTGAACAAGGGATAACCACAAGAAGGACAAATGATGTAATTGCAAATTCTTGTTTTGTATCTCTGTTTGAGCCCAAAAATGTCAAAGAAGCTCTAACTGATGAAGCCTGGATAGAGGCTATGCAAGAAGAATTGAACCAATTTGAGAGAAGTGAAGTGTGGGACCTGGTTCCAAGGCCAGAAAATGTGAATGTGATTGGAACTAAATGGGTGTATAAAAATAAGTCAGATGAGAATGGTACCATTACCAGAAATAAAGCAAGACTTGTGGCACAAGGATATACCCAGATTGAAGGGCTTGACTTTGAAGAAACTTTTGCACCTGTTGCCAGACTAGAATCCATCAGACTTCTCTTAGGAGTAGCTTGCATTCTCAAGTTCAAACTATATCAAATGGATGTGAAGAGTGCATTTCTTAATGGATACCTACAGGAAGAAGTGTATGTTGAGCAACCCAAAGGTTTTGTAGACCCAGAAAATCCTAAGTATGTCTACAAACTAAAGAAAGCTCTTTATGGATTAAAACAGGCACCTAGGGCATGGTACGAAAGGTTGACTCAATTCTTGGAAGAGCAAGGTTACAGAAAGGGAGGATCAGACAAAACCTTGTTTGTAAAAGAAGAAAGAGGAAAATTTATAATAGCCCAAATCTATGTTGATGACATTGTGTTTGGTGGAATGTCGGACACAATGGTCCAGCATTTTGTCAAGCAAATGCAGTCAGAGTTTGAAATGAGTCTTGTTGGGGAATTGACTTATTTTCATGGTCTTCAGATTAAACAAATGGAAGACACCATCTTTATATCTCAAAGCAAGTATGCCAGAAACATAGTCAAGAAATTTGGGATGGACAATGCTACACACAAGAGAACACCAGCACCTACCCATTTGAAACTTACCAAAGATGAGAAGGGAGTAAGTGTAGATCAAAGTCTCTATAGAAGCATGATTGGGAGCCTGTTGTACTTGACTGCAAGTAGACCTGACATAACTTATGCTGTTGGAGTGTGTGCTAGATATCAAGCAGATCCTAAGGTAAGTCACTTGACTCAAGTTAAGAGAATTTTGAAGTATGTGAATGGAACTAGTGATTATGGGATAATGTATTCCCATTGTGAAAATTCTATCTTATATGGATATTGTGATGTTGATTGGGCTGGAAGTGCTGATGATAGAAAAAGTACTTCAGGAGGTTGTTTCTTTTTGGGGACTAATCTAATATCTTGGTTCAGCAAGAAGCAAAATTGTGTGGCCCTATCTACAGCTGACGCTGAGTATATAGCAGCTGGGAGTAATTGCTCTCAACTTGTGTGGATGAAACAAATGCTGAAGGAATACAATGTTGAACAGGATGCTCTAACATTGTACTGTGACAACATGAGCGCAATAAACATCTCAAAGAATCCAGTTCAGCATAGCAAGACCAAGCATATTGATATTCGCCATCATTTCATCAGAGATCTTGTTGAGAATAAAATTGTTACATTGGAGCATGTGGGTACAAAAGAGCAAGTGGCAGATATTTTCACTAAGGCTCTTGATGCTGTGCAATTTGAGAAGCTAAGGGGCAAGTTAGGAATTTGCCTCTATGAGGAGTTATAGCAGTCAATGAGCTTGAGGCGTGCAACTGTCATTTTTTTCTCCAACTTATGCTTGCACGCTATCCTAGGAGAATCAGATCAAATTCTTTCTTCTCATTACATGTGGTATATGATATCATGTGTCCTAACCTCAGGTGTGTGTTATCTGTATGTTTGCATTTGTCTACTGATTCATGATCGCTCTGATGTTGGTAGTTGTAGATCAGTTGTAGCATGTTTGCCTATAGAAGCATGCGTATGTTATGATGGTTACACATGGCTTGTCTGCCCCATGTGCATTTGTAGTTGTGGTGTGGTTGCATATAGTCTGTCTGGCCTATGTGCATGATATTGAGTAGTGAGGGGAGGAGTAACGCTTGTGGTAGTTGGTGGTAATTATTACTATTCTTGTATGTGCTCCTTATGTGCGAGAATCTATTTTTCTCTGCATGTTGGTAGTGAGGGGGAGCTGGTGAGTTATGTATCCCGTCTGCTGGTGTGCATTAAAGTCCTGTACTTCTGTACTCTCTGCTGGTGTGTATTTGTCAAATTTGTGGCCAAAAGGGGGAGTATATGTTATGATTATGATTAATTTGTTGGGTTGGTTACCTGCTCTTGTTTCTGGTATGTGCCTCTGATATGTGTGCCTCTGATATGTGTTGTGACTGTGAACTGTGAACTGTGTCTGTTCTGGTATGTGTGCTTTGGTGTGTGGCTATGTATGTTCTAAGATATGCAGGTGTTTAGGGGGAGCTGAGTTGTATTATGCAGGGGGAGAAGCTGGATACGATGTTCCAACATTCTATGCATGTGTGCAGGGGGAGTAGTTGTGTGAAATGTTGAAGCATTCTATTCCACATCCTATCAAGTTTATTTTCCTGACCATTTAAGGCGAAGTAGTGATTTTGTGTTCCGTTGTTGCATGCCTCTCTGATAATCTTAAAAGATACATCTTATTCTTTTCTACTGTTCTCCATGAAGGAGTAGTATGGTAACTGTTTTGAAGGATAGTCTCTACAGATCTTTATGCTTGTGTGTTTATGTTGAGAAAAAGAAATGTAGTTGAAGTATCTGTTTAAGTAGTATCTGTATGGTCATAATTTTTTTTAGCCAAAAATTTGCCAAAGGGGGAGTTTGTTGAGTCTTTGGTATTGGCTGCATTTTTGGTAAAATAAACTTTGTGCTAGATGTGCGATCCGATGCCTCAGGCATTGCGTAGAGCATTGAAACTGCTCAGGAGGAGCGCTCATGACAAATGCTATTTATGGAATGTTGGTTTCTCTCTCATGAATCTTGCATGGCGCGTTTTATAAGGTTTTATATAAGGAAGGTTGTTTAATGCTTCAGATCCTGTTCAAGAATATTTCTGAAGAGTATCTCTTTGAAGAACATATTTTTAGAGAATCTCATTTAATTAATATGGAGTAAATGCTTGGGCCAAACAAACCAAGCCCATGCATGTGTAATTGTTTGAAGTATTTAAAGGAGCTGCAAAACCCTAATTCAGTTGTTGTTCACGCCGATACTGTGATTGAGTCTAGAACTAGGTTTTGCGTGTGTTGTGATATTTTGTGAGCCTTTCTTGTGTCACCTTGATGCAAGCTTAGGACGTGTGTTCTTGAGTTGTATTGTGTGATCCTTCTCCTAAGCTTTGAAGTACGGAGTTAGGACTTTTGGTGTGTTTAACACTCAAAGCCTTTAGGCACGAGTGTGTAGTTTTAGAAGTGTGTCTCCAAAACGTTTTGTTCTTGTGTTAGTGAAATCCTTGCTGGCTGTAAG
Source organism: Trifolium repens (assembly GCA_030408175.1). Taxonomy (NCBI): domain Eukaryota; kingdom Viridiplantae; phylum Streptophyta; class Magnoliopsida; order Fabales; family Fabaceae; genus Trifolium; species Trifolium repens. The sequence continues at coordinate 27,943,062 of CP125845.1, read as the reverse complement.
GTTGTAAGGGAGTGAGATGGGATCTCATATCTAGGAGTTCCTAGGTAGAAGAGTCATTGGTAGTGCCTAGGTTATAAGTTGTAAACGGGGCGTTTGCTGTAGACTTAGTAACTAGGACTATTATAGTGATATTCCTTCCTGGATTGGTATCCCCCAGACGTAGGTTCGCCGAACTGGGTTAACAAATACTTGTCTTCTTTATTTGTTTTTCTTTATATGCTTTGAACTACTACGCGTTAGACCGGACACAGTGTTGGAGCATCGTGTAGAGCATCGTGTAGAGCATCGTGCTCAGCGTGCCAGGAATTTCAGATGTCATGATAATACAAACTCGTCCCGGTTTCTAGAGGTTCAACAGCGACATGCCCGTTTATTAGTCCAGGAAGAAGCTTATTGGAGACAAAGGGCGAAGATGCATTGGCTTCGAGAAGGAGACTTGAACACAAAGTTCTTTCACATGACGGCTTCTTCAAGACAAAGAAAGAAAAAGATAGAAAAACTCGTGAATGAGGAGAACATAACAGTTTCAACACAACCTGAATTATGTGAGGTCGCTTTAAATTATTTCAACAATCTTTTCAAAACGAGCTCCACAAAGCATGATCCGGTACTTTCCTTGATTGCTCCCAAAATATCTCAAGAGGACAATGACAGGTTGTTGATGCCAATTACAAAAGAGGAACTCAAAGAAGCACTGTTTCAGATGCATCCGGACAAAGCGCCTGGTCCAGATGGATTTAATCCGGCTTTTTATCAACATTTTTGGGATCTTTGTGGTAATGATGTGTTTGAGGCGGCAAAAGAATGGTTGGAACGAGGGTACTTTCCCTCCTCTCTAAATGAAACAAACATTTGTTTAATCCCTAAATGTGACAATCCGACCTCTATGAAAGACTTGCGACCGATATCTCTTTGCAATGTGCTCTATAAAATGGTCTCTAAATTATTGGCGAATAGGTTGAAGATTTGTCTTGACAAATGTGTATCGGAAGAACAGTCCGCTTTTATTGAAGGAAGGTCGATTTTTGATAATGCTCTCATTGCAATTGAAGTCATACATGCACTTAAGAGAAGAACTAGAGGTATGAAAGGTGAACTCGCTCTTAAAATTGACATCAGTAAAGCCTATGACAAAGTTGACTGGGGTTTCTTGCGTGGTATGCTTGAAAGGTTGGGATTTTCCGACAAGTGGATTCATTGGATGATGCTATGCGTTAGTTCTGTTAACTACTCAGCGTTGGTAAACTTTGAGAAAGTGGGTCCGATTGTTCCAGGCAGGGGGTTAAGGCAGGGAGATCCTCTCTCACCTTACCTCTTTATTTTGGTTACCGAGGGCTTGACGACTTTAATAAAAAAATCTGTTGCTAGTGGAGACTTACATGGAGTCCAGATATGCAGAGGGGCACCGGTGGTGTCCCACCTTCTTTTTGCTGATGATTGCTTCTTGTTTTGCAGGTCCACGATAGATGAAGCCAACCACCTGATGAAAATCCTTAAAACATATGAAGAAGCAACGGGGCAAGAGATAAATTTGACCAAGTCGGAGGTTTTCTTTAGTAGGAATCTTAGCATAGCAGCATAGGAGGACCTTTCAAAGATCATGGGAGTCAGACATGTCATAGGAACTGGTACTTATCTTGGACTACCGTCTATGATAGGAAGAAAGAAGAAGGATGTTTTCGCTTATATAAAAGATAGAATTTGGAAGCGGATTAATTCATGGAGAGGAAGATCTTTATCAAGAGCAGGGAAAGAAGTGATGATCAAATCTGTCTTGCAGGCTATACCCTCCTATGTAATGAGTGTTTATCTTATTCCAGATTCCACTATCAAAGACATTGAGAGAATGATGAACTCCTTTTGGTGGGGAGGTGGAGCTAATAATAAAGGTATTCGGTGGTTTGCTTGGGACCGTATGACACATCCTAAGGCCCACGGAGGTATGGGTTTCCGGGATCTACATGCTTTCAATTTGGCGATGATTGCTAAACAAGGGTGGAATATTCTGACAAAGCCCCACACTTTAGTGGCTAAACTTTACAAAGCAAGGTACTTTCCGAATTCAACTCTCTTTGATTCTAAAATTGGTCATAATCCAAGTTATGCTTGGAGAGGTATTTGGAATGCACGACAAATTCTTATGAATGGTTGTAGGTGGAGTGTTGGCAATGGAGCTAGCATAAACGTCATGAGTGATCCTTGGTTGAGGGGAATAGAGGGTGCATGGATACCTTCACCACAAGTCCAAGGTGTGCACAATTTTAATGTTAATGATCTTATGATTCCTAATGTGAAGGAAAAATAGCTTCAAAATTAAGTTATTTTTTGAAATTTTGATATTCAAAAAAAGTTTCGATAAAAAGATGAAATACCTAAAATAACATGTTAAGAATAACTATTTAAACCAAATTTTCATTTGAAGCTTTTACAATAAGTTTCTTTGTAAATATATTTTACACAAATTAGGATTCCTTATTACAATCTAAAGATTTTTTGCATTTGCCATCTGTATCCACAACATATCATCTGATTGGGATAGAGTGACGACATAACATGTTTACTTGGCATATTAATTGTTAAAATAAATAAAGAGCCCGTTTGTTTTGGTAGCTATGTCGTCACTCTATCCCAATCAGATGATATTTTGTGCATACAGAAGGCAAATGCAAAAAAATCTTTAGATTATAATAAGGAATCATAATTTCTTTTTTATATAGGTAAAACAAAACACGTCTACTTTACAGGGTAAAGACGTATGTTTTTTTTTGTTAGAAATGAACATCTTTAAAATAAAATTAAATGAAAGGTGTGGTTGGTAAGTCCAATAAGCTAGCTACAAGCTTATTAGACTAGCTTATAAGTTAAAAAAAAATAGACGTGTTTGATAACGAGCTTCTTTAATTAGCTTATAGCGTTTTTTGAAATGTTAATAAAAGTATTGTTTGAACTTATAACTTATAGTTTTTTTACATTTTATTTCATTTTTACCATTATTATATTCATTTTATTATTTTTTAAATATAATAATTACCCACTATTATTTTGCCAAAAAAAAAAAACCACTAATCATATATTTTTTATGTCATTTTACATTTACAACGGCTAAACTTGTCAAACATTTTAATTTCAATCTATTAACTTTTCAGTTATAAACTACTCCCTCTGTCCTAAAATAAATGACTTGTTTGACCACTGATAAGTTTGCTAATGAACAACTTTAATCGTTAATATCTTTAATTATCTATTATTAAAAATTATAAAAATGGTATATTTTGAAAGTACTCGTCGAGACAAATCAAACAATATCTCATATGCTAATATTTGCATGTATATATTAGTAGACAAATCAAACTCCCAATAATTCATTTTTACAGTTTCGTCCTTCTTCTTTTTGCGGGGCACTTCCTCTCTGAACGATCACTTTCGATTCTCCGATCTATTTTCCGACCCGACTCGTCTCCGATCAATCTGCGTTCTCTCTTGGAAGTTCAACCTATTCTAACTGTAGTGAGCTTTCTATCTCTAAAACTTCTGCAATTTCAGATTTTAATGCTCGATTCAGAGTTCCTCATCTGGTATCCATCTCTGTTTCCAACATTCTTCTTTATTTCTTTACATTTCATATGTTTAATAGTCTTTCTTGGCCTCTAACAAATTGATTAGAAATTGCATTTTGAGTATCTAGGTTAAGAGATATGTGATGTACTGGATGAATGTTCTTTTCCATCTTTGACTAAACCAGTTTGTTAGGATGCTGCTACACTATTTTAGGGTTAGGGTTAAGGAAGATAAAAGAAGAGAGAAATAACTCTTTTTGCTATCCAGAAATGGTTAGCGGTGCAGTTTGTTATCTGCTTACTTTTCAATTTCAATAACAATTACAATTGCAATCTTCTAACTTTATATTTGATTATTTATAAAATTCAAATTGAGGAGTCTGGTAAGGGTAGCTCAGTTAGTAGCTACTAGGGACATATTATTGGAGGGGTCGGGTTTGAACCCTGAATTCCTCACTTCTCCGCACTTATAGTGTGAGTTTAGTCACTAGGCTACTAGACAAAAAAAAAAAAAAAAAAGAGTCAAATTGAGGGAACTGCAATATATAAGTAGCTGACTCTCTTGAGGGCACATGTGGGCACTTTAAAGGAATGGGATTGTCGGGTGATAAACCAAGGTTGGAGAATATTGTGTGAGGAAAATGTGATAATTCAGATTGATGGCTTAGATGAAAGCCTCATTCTGGGTTGATTGAAATTGATAGGGTTTTAGGGTTCATGTAATAGAATGAAATGGATTTAGGGTTCGATTGAATAGAAGCCTTGTACAGTAGAGTGGAAGGGATTTAGTGTTTTTGAAGGGATTAAGTGTTTGATTAAATGAAGGAGATTTAGGGGAAAATCAGTGGCGATTCCACCGTGCAGCATGCTCGGGCACGTGCCCGAGCTGCCCCTCTTATATTTTTTTTTTTTTTTTTTTTTTTAAAAATAAAACAAAAGAAAAGAAAAGAAAAAAGAAAGAAAGAGGAATTTGCTTTCTCGATTTCTTTCTCTCGCGCTGAAGCTCTCACCTCTCAATCTCTTTCTCTCCCTACCGCTCTCACTCTCTCTCGCCGCTGCACCACCGCTCTCATTCTCTCTCCATCTCGCCGCCGCACCACCGCTCTCAGCCTCTCACTCTCTCTGACTCACTCTCGGAGCCGATTTGATTTGAGGTAAGCAGATTCTATTTTGTGTTTCTGTTTCTAGAATCTAGAATCTTTGTTTGATGGCTTGATCTACTAGACAAACTCTATTTCATGTTTCTGTTAGTTAAGTTGTTTTGAATTTTAATTTTGTTAAGCTGTTTTGATTGTTAAGTGATTATATAAATAAGCTGTTTTGATTGTTAAGCTGTTTTTTTGTCCAATTTAACTTCAGTTTAATTTCCATTTCAAAGTTTGCGATTTCTGCAATTTAATTTCAGTTTCTCTGTTGATTGCTTTTTGTTTTTGCCTGATTGTTAAGTGATTATCAAAATAGTTTGCTTTTTGTTTCTGCAATTTAACTTTTGTTTTTGTAAATTTCTGCAATAACAAACTATTTTGATGTATTGGTATTGGTTTCTGCAATAACAATTTAGGATATTTGTGCTTCTGCTTGTAACTATTTTGATGCAAACTAATTTGATGTATTGGTAAAGTTTTTGCAATAACAAACTATTTTGATGTTCATGTGTTATGATGCCAAGTTTAAGGAAATTTTCTCTATTGATCAGCTACTATGCAACTGATGATGCTTGTCTTTGTTTGTTATATCTTAATTTTGTATCATTTAATTTCAGAGATGAAGAGGTTTTTCGTTCCTAGAGCAAGTATTGAGAATGTGAGTGTTGTGCAATCGGAAGCCGAAGTAGAAGAACCATCACCTAATGTGGCCAATGAGTTTAATTCAAACGAGATTGTGCGTAAACCTTCACCTAATATTATTGTATTCGGAAGTTGAGTTGATAAAATTCTCTACAAAATTGTGCCCAGGCTCTATAACTTTCCTGGAGTCGCCACTGGGGAAAATGAAAGTGAGTCTGGGTTGAGGAAGTGATGTAAGAGTGTTAGAAAGTGATCTTTTTCTTAAGTCTATCTATTGTAGTTTCCTTTACCACTTGTATGGTTGCATGTAGTTTCTTTTCCACTTGTATGAGTGCATGTAGTTTCCTTTCCACTTGTATTGTTGCATGTCTTTCTTGTGACACTTGTCTTGTTGCATGTAAGTCATTGTAGTTACTCTTCTCCTATAAATAGGAGTTCACAATGTACTTTCTATCATCCAAGCATTAGTAACATAACAATTTCCTCCAAAGTTTTATTGTCTCTCTAGTTTTCTAGTTCCTCTCTTTATCTCTTCCATCACTTTTCAATACCTTTTGTTTTTCTTACATGGTATCAAGAGCTTCATTGATCTTAACGGGTCTGTGAGGAACAAAACCATCAAGAAAACATTCACAAAAAACCTTTAAACACCACAAATGGCTTCCAACAATAGTTCTTTACCTCCACCTCCTATGTTTGTAGGAGAAAATTATCATTTGTGGGCTGCAAAAATGAAAACTTATTTGAGAGCTCAAAGTTTATGGGATGTTGTGGAAAATGGAAGCAATCCAACACCACTTCCAAATAACCCAACAGTAGCTCAAATAAGAAATCACAATGAGGAAGTGGCTAAAGAAGGAAGAGCACTTGCCATAATACATGCAGCACTACATGATGATATATTTATCAAGATCTTGAATCTTGAGACTGCAAAAGAAGCTTGGGACAAGCTGAAGGAGGAGTTCCAAGGGAGTGAAAGAACAAAGAAGATGCAAGTGTTGAACTTGAGAAGAGAGTTTGAAGCACTAAAAATGAAAGAAACCGAAACTGTTAGAGAATTTTCTAACAGAATTTCGAAGGTGGTTTCACAAATTAGATTGCTGGGAGAGGATCTCAGTGATCAAAGAGTTGTGGAAAAAATTTTAGTGTGTCTTCCAGAGAGGTTTGAAGCAAAAATATCCTCTCTTGAAGAAACTAAGGACTTTTCTCAAATCACACTTGCAGAGCTTGTTAATGCTTTGCAAGCTACCGAGCATAGAAGGTCTTTAAGGATGGAAGAAAATGTTGAAGGAGCTTTTGTGGCCAAAGGCAAAAACCAAAACTACAATAGTTTTGGGAAAAAGCCTTTTGGTGAGAAGAAAGGAAAAGAAAAAAAGGAGGAAGTCAACAACAAAGGAGAGGGCTGGAAAAAGAAGTTTCCAACTTGTCAACATTGCAAAAAAGATACTCATTTTGAGAAGTTTTGTTGGTACAGGCCAGGAGTTAAATGTAGAGCCTGTAATCAACTTGGTCATGTGGAGAAGGTTTGCAAAAACAAAGCAAACCAGCAGCGACAACAAGCCCAAATTGCTGAACACCACCAACAAGAGGAGCAATTATTCATGGCTTCTTGCTATTCAACAAGTAGTAGCAAAGAAACATGGCTAATTGATAGTGGGTGCACCAATCACATGACTCATAATGTTGGCATTTTCAAGGAACTTGATAAGTCATTCTACTCTAAAGTTACTATAGGCAATGGAGAACATGTTGATGTCAAAGGAAAAGGTGTTGTAGCTGTTGAAACCCCCTCAGGTATCAAATATATTTCAGATGTTTTATTTGTACCTGAAATAAATCAAAGTCTTTTGAGTGTGGGGCAAATGATGGAGAAGAACTATTCATTGCATTTCAAAGACAAGAGATGCACTATTCTAGATCCTTCAGGATCTAAGCTAATGACTGTTGAAATGAGAGGTAAAAGTTTTCCAATAGAGTGGAAGCAAACTACCATGCATGCTTTTCCAAGTAATGTTGATGATTCCTCCTTGTGGCATAAAAGGTTGGGTCACTTTAGTTACTCAACCTTGAAACAAATGAGTTCTCATGATTTGGTTGAAAATTTACCAATCATTGATAATGTTGTTGACATGTGTGATGTATGTCAATTTGGAAAACAAAGTAGATTACCATTTCCTGCTGCGTCAACCTGGAGAGCTTCTGAAAAGTTACAACTCATACACACTGATGTGTGTGGTCCAATGCCAACAACATCTTTAAATGGTAACAAGTATTTTTTGCTATTTATAGATGATTTTACAAGGATGAGTTGGGTATATTTTCTAAGGAAGAAGTCAGATGTATTTGCTGCATTTCAAAGTTTCAAACTTATGGTTGAAAAGGAGGCTGATTGTCAAATTAAAAGGCTCAGATCTGATAATGGAACTGAGTACACATCAGGGGAATTTAAAGCCTTTTGTGAGCAAGCTGGAATCCAACATCAACTTACTGTTCCTTACACTCCTCAACAAAATGGAGTGAGTGAAAGGAAGAACAGGACAGTCATGGAGATGGCTCGGTGTTTGCTATTTGAGAAAGGTATTCCTAAAACTTTTTGGGCTGAGGCTGTAAACACCTCAGTGTACTTGCTGAATTTGTTGCCTACCAAAGCCTTGAAGGGAAAAACACCTTTTGAAGCATGGTATAAAAGAAAGCCGTCCGCTGCACATTTAAAAATATTTGGATGTGTGTGCTATGTTCATGTTCCAAATGTGAAAAGAGATAAATTGGAAACCAAGTCTGTGGTTGGTATCTTTTTGGGGTACAGCAGTAACTCCAAAGGATATCGAATTTATAATTTGGAGACAAAAAAAATTCTGGTTAGCAGAGATGTGAAGTTTGATGAGTTCTCTAAATGGAACTGGGAGAAAAGTCAAGCAGAAGGTTCAAGTAAGGAATTGTCTGCTGAAGATACTTTGGAAGATCAAAATTTAGAAGATGAGGGAGAAAATTATAGTGATGATGATTTTCCAACCCGAGGTACTAGAACCTTGGATGATATTTATGCAAGGTGCAATATAGCTACATTAGAGCCTACACGGTATGTTGAAGCTGCTAATGTTGAAGGATGGAAAGTTGCCATGGAGGAGGAGATGAAGATGATAGAGAAAAATCAAACATGGCAGCTTGTAGACAAACCAGAAAATCAAAAGATTATTGGTGTTAAGTGGGTTTATAGAACCAAACTCAATCCTGATGGTTCTATAAATAAACTTAAGGCCAGATTGGTGGTAAAAGGTTATTTTCAACAACATGGTGTAGATTTTTCAGATACTTTTGCACCTGTTGCAAGACATGATACAATTAGGCTGTTGGTTGCCTTGGCAGCAAAATTAGGCTGGAAAATTTATCATTTTGATGTTAAATCAGCTTTTTTAAATGGGCTGCTTGATGAAGACATTTATGTCGACCAACCTGAAGGTTTTAAGGTTGCAGGAAGTGAAAATAAAGTTTACAAGCTTCACAAAGCTCTTTATGGCTTAAAACAAGCACCAAGAGCATGGTATAGCCGAATTGATGGCTATCTCCTGCAAAGTGGTTTCAAAAGAAGTGAAAATGAGGCTACTTTGTATGTTAAGTGGTCGAAGAATGAAGTGCAACTGATAGTGTCCTTGTATGTTGATGATTTGTTGGTTATAGGGAATGAATCCAATTCTCTAAATCAATTCAAGCAAGCTATGGAGAATGAATTTGAAATGACAGATTTGGGTGAAATGAAATATTTTCTTGGAATGGAGATCTTTCAGTCAAATGCTGGAATCTTCATTTCACAAAAGAAATATGCTCTAGAGGTATTAAAGAAGTTTCATATGGATAAATGCAAGCCTGTTTCCACACCTTTGGTTGTGAATGAAAAATTATCAAAGGATGATGGTGATAATAGTGCAGATGCTTCTATTTATAGAAGTATAATTGGATGTTTGTTGTATCTTTCAGCAACCAGACCTGATATAATGTTTGCTGCTAGCTTACTTTCGAGGTTCATGCATTCTCCAAGTCAAGTTCATCTTGGTGCAGCTAAGAGAGTTTTGAGGTACATAAAGGGTACAACTGATTATGGTTTGTGTTTTGTGAAAAAAGAAAGTGGAGATCTCCAAGGATATACAGATAGTGACTGGGCTGGAAGTGTAGATGATGCGAAAAGTACCTCTGGTTACGTTTTCTCATTTGGCAGTGCTGTGTTCTCATGGAATTCAAAGAAGCAAGAAGTAGTCGCGCAATCATCAGCTGAAGCGGAGTATATTTCTGCTGCTGCAGCAACAAATCAAACTATTTGGCTAAGGAAGATCTTATCAGATGTGGGACAATTCCAAAACAAAGCTACTGTCATATGGGTGGATAACAAATCTGCTATTGCCATAGCAAAGAATCCAGTCCAACATGGAAGAACCAAACACATCAAGGTTAAATATCATGCTATTAGGGAAGCTGAAAAGTCAAAAGAAATCAGCTTGGAGCATTGCAATTCAGAAAATCAGATTGCAGATATAATGACTAAAGCTCTATCCAAGGGAAAGTTTGAAGAGCTGAGATCAATGCTTGGAGTATTCAAGAAAAATCTCAAGGAGGAGTGTTAGAAAGTGATCTTTTTCTTAAGTCTATCTATTGTAGTTTCCTTTACCACTTGTATGGTTGCATGTAGTTTCTTTTCCACTTGTATGAGTGCATGTAGTTTCCTTTCCACTTGTATTGTTGCATGTCTTTCTTGTGACACTTGTCTTGTTGCATGTAAGTCATTGTAGTTACTCTTCTCCTATAAATAGGAGTTCACAATGTACTTTCTATCATCCAAGCATTAGTAACATAACAATTTCCTCCAAAGTTTTATTGTCTCTCTAGTTTTCTAGTTCCTCTCTTTATCTCTTCCATCACTTTTCAATACCTTTTGTTTTTCTTACAAAGAGACAGAGAGCATAGTGGCCGAAAGTGGATATAAGAATCACAGTTAAAAACAAAAGGCCCAAATTACAAAGTCTTTTGACTACAAGGGTTTATGAACAACCCTTTTGAGCCTATTGCGTTCTTCTGGAGCCATTTTGCAAATTGGGCTACTATCACAGCTAATTCATGTCATGGATGTTTTATTGAGTTTGTTAGCTTTTAAGAGTGTGTGACCATGGATGCACATTGGGGTTGTAGTTTGTGGTTTGCTAAATTTTTTGCATGCGGTGTGCTTTAAATTTATAGATATATTTGCCAATGTAAAACTTGTTTTTGGTTATGGGCAAGCAGAACAAATATGGATACTTGGATCAACTGGTATTTAATTTTTACCTGGTACAAGTAAAAAAAATATTATTGTTTATGAAGGTAACAACTTCGTTCAACAGCTATGAAGCATCGAAACTGTTGGGTTTAGTCGTGTCTGCATGTGTGACACGAATTAGATACTGATACTCGTACAGCACTTGCAGACAGCTTAGACAACTGTCCCCAAATAATCTTTTTGATCTTCCTTTTGACGCGCTTCTCACTTCTAAGGCACTCCTACGGTAAAAAAAACAGAAATAAAAAAGCTTTTGAAAGTAATATAATAGTACTTCAATTAGTTCTAGAGAAATTCCCATTGTCTTAATAAAAAAATAGGTTCCCATGTCTACCTGCATACACACATTTCAACTTATCTGGTATTCATCTTTCTTGCCCAATTCCCCCTTATCAGTCCACTATTTCATCTATTATGGTCTTCATCTTCATTTCATCCTGTGTTCATTTGGTGGTCATCTTGATTCTCGGTTTATATCCATTATAAATAGTAAATTATGCCTATATTTAATTTTATCTAATAGATGTGTCCTAAATTTTAGACAAAAGCAGTTTTGACCTGTATGTTCTTCATAGTTAAACAGAAATGGTGTGAATGACCTGGACTATTATGCCCCATTATTGAAGAGATATTGGAAATATCATATTTATTAATTCAAAACAATGTACTTCTATTATGGTTTCACTGGTTTGACCCAATCAATGGAGTTAAAGTAGAGGAGAGATATTAGTTAGTTGTTAAGGCCAAATCAAGGCTTCACTTAAATGAGCCTTTTGTATTAGCTATAGAGGGGCACAAGTGTACTATACAATTATAGCTAATACAAAAGGCTCATTATTACAATATCTGTAACCACAACACAAAGAATGGGTAAAGCAAGTGGCTAATGGACAGCTTGCAAATTTAGACAAAAACTCTTTGTAGTTGATTGAGAGCTATAATGATGAGCAACATGAATTGAATGAGAAGGATGCTTATAATTATTACCAAGATCATGAATCCTTAAGAGCCCACAATGTCTTTTAGAAGACGAAGGAGATTTCTTTGTTGATACAAATGCCCCAATGAAAGAAGTGGACATAATCAATGATACATATAAAAATTATATGATACAGATTCCAATAGTAGTTTGTAACCTTGCCTATTGAAATTATACATGCAATTTAAGTTTATGTTAGTACTGCCATTTTTTTTTTCCTTTTATCAAATTCATTTTGCTGTAGTAAACGGGCATCTTTCAACAATAATGAATTTTTAACATATAGACAAAAATAAGACCAAGTTGCTTCAAGATATCATAACATGACAACCCGAGGTAGAAGAACTAAACGTGCTCGAGGGAGAGGTAGCAGTAATCCACCAAAACCTTCTACTTCTCTAGGTATTCACTTCTATAAATGCTTGGTTTGAAATATCAAATTTTCTCAAATTTGTGAACTCTTGTCTTTGCATTTGTAGAAGTTTATTATGTATGTCATCCTTTTAGCATTACCAGTGGTTCAAAAACAAATTGTCGACTTTGTGAATTCTTGTCTTTGCAGCCAGTATGTGGTACTCACTATTTCTTGTTATACAGGTGTCAAGATTGACAAGACCAGAATTCAAAAGAAAGGACCGGTAAAGGGGTTTGATGCATTAAATAATAAGCAGAAATCTGCTCCTTTTAATTCTGAACAGAATGATGAAGACAACAACTACAATGATGATGAAGATGAAGAGATGCAGCTCATCATGGATGAAATTTATCAAAAACAATTAGTCAAGAAGCAAGCAGCTGATGCAAATAATGCAAAAAAATGTATTGAAGCTAGTTTTGGACTTTCCAACAGTATGAGGCCATCGAGTCGAGGATCCCATGTTGGAACTGATAGGCGAAAAGTTATACCCGTAGAGGGCATCTCTTCTAGCTCGTAAGTCACTTGTTACTTGCTGTTTTTCTTTTCTGTTTGATCATTTATGGTTTGAATGACCAAGAAATAGAAAAAGATTTATAAAGTTCTCGCCAAGCATTTGTAGAAGCCCATAGTTTGTATATGTTGATTCTTTTGTATTATACTCATAAAAATACCACCAAGTTGTGTATATAATATCTTTAACATTGAAATCAGAGGTAGAAGAATTACTCGTAGTCAAGGGGGAGGCTGTAGTAATCCACCAGGGCCTTCTCCATTATGCATTGATCCTCCACCACAACCAGGACATACTTCGGTTTCCTCAGGTATTTAATTTTATAAATGTTTGCATATGGTGCTTGTTGCATATGATGCATTCTCCCTATTTCTTGTGCACAGGTGTCAAGAATGACAAGAATAGAATTCAAAAGAAAAGTCGGGGTAAGGGGACTGAGACATTAAATAATCAGCAGAAATCTACTGCTTTTGGTTCTGAACATAATGATGAACCCTGCGACAATAATGATGGTGAAGATGAAGAATTACAACTCATCATAGATAAAATTTGTCAATCACAATTACACAAGCAGCAAGCAAGTAATGCAGTTAATGTGGAAAAGTATATTGGATCCAATTTTGGACTTTCTGATAATGCGAGATTATCAAGCGTAGGATATCATGTAGAAACTGATACGAGAAAAGTTATATCTGTAGAGGGCATCTCTAACCCGTAAGTCACTGGTCACTTGCTGTTTTCATTTCTGTTTGATCATTTATGGTTTGGTTTACTAAGAAATAAAAAAATGCAAATGCTGACAAGTGCTCTAGCGGCACATGTTACGGAATAAAAAATTAGAAATATTGTCTTGGATGTGTGGGGTATTCAATTCCTTGAAAGTTTAAATACTGTTCTTTTCTGGACAATTTTCCTATATTTTGTTCCTTAACATGTGTCATGAAGGCCCTTGTCAGCAACACCATAAAAGAAAACCAAAGAACTCATTGTTCTTACCATGCATCAGTAGAAACTGTAGTTTGTATATATTGATATATTTCTTAATATACTAAAAAATGAGACCATGTTGCATGTAAACATCTTTAGCAGGGAAATCAGAGGTAGAGGAATTAGACGTGGTCGAGGGAGAGGTCATAGTGATGCACCAGGGCCTTCTCAATCGTACATTGATCCACCACCACCTGCACATACTTCAGTTTCCCCGGGTATTTCGATTTGCATACGGTTCTTGTTGCATGATGCAACTGCATATATGTGGATCTCATCATTTCTTGTTCTACAGGTGTCCAAAATGACGATAACATAGTTCAAAGGAAAGGACTGGTTAAGGGGATTGATGCATTAAATAGTAAGCAGAAAGCCACTGCCATAAATTCTGAACAAAGTGAGGAATACAATGCTTATAGTGATGGTGAAGAAGATGAAGAGATGCAACTCATCAAGAAAATTTATCAACGACAATTACTTAAGCAGCAAGCAGCTATTGCAAGTAATGTGAAAAAATGTATTGGAGACAATTTTGGACTTTCCAACAATGTGAGGCCATCAAGTGGACAACCCTATATAGAAGCTGATATGAGAAAGGTCGTGTCTGTAGACGGAATCTCTAACCCGTAAGTCATTTGTCACTTTTTGTTTGATCATATATGGTTTGATTTGCCAAGAAATAAATTAACGAAAAACTTATACTACACCCCAACAAAATCGTCCAGATAATTTAGTCGGAACATACATAATTGAATCTGAGTACATTAAAATCACTGAATAATTGATGGTTTTACAAAGTTACAATAAGTACAACGTAATATTCTGAATACAAAATAGCAGAGATAAACTTAATGCAACTAAAAAGAGACTAAACGTAACAAGGAAGAAGACAATTCTTCTATCAGATAATCCAAGCTCCGTCTCGATCATCCAATCCTTCCTGGTCATTGTACTGATCAACCTGTCTAATTGTGATCAAAAGTAGGGGGTGAGACAGTCACTTCGTCTCAGTGGTTCCATTTACCTAAATGTTAGAACCTTAACTAACCATAAAATAATAATGGTTTAAATATTAATTTTCTCCTTGTATCTTCGCGAATTTTTGGTTTTAGTCACTGTATGTTTTTTTTTGTTGCAAATACATCCCTGAATGCAGTCGTTTTTTTACGGGAGGGACTAAAACCAACAAGATTTGCACATTCAGGGATGTATTTGCAACAAAAAAACATACAGGGACTAAAACCAAAAATTCGCGAACATACAGGGACGAAACTAAAACAAAAAATTCGCGAACATACAAGGACGAAAGTGATATTTAAACCTATAATAATAAAGCAATAAAGTGTGTCACACAGTTATTATCTTGGTCATTTTTAATCCTGGCAAGGTCACTCCAAGGTAAGCCGGTCCCGGAATGCCCGATAATACGTACTCCAGACAATAATGTACATCGGTTTCCAAGCTTACAGTTCTTATCATAAATTAGTTGCAGGATTCATCATATGGAATCAATCAAAGCAACTTGGCCTGGAGTCATCATATGGACTAAATCGAAGCCAACTCATCTTATTTTAGTGATTCGGGATCAATCATTGTTTGATCAGCTGATAACAATTCTAGAAACTAGGGTACTTAGTCTTTATATCCCAAAACCCGGGAGTTACTTACTAACTTATGTTGTCATGTCATGTGAACCACATCCTAGGATTTTGCTTCACTTGTAATATACGCTAAAATCATAATTGATAATCGAGAATGGATGTCTTGTGGATTAGGGATCATAAAGGCCATAAAAATAAGATTTTCCATGTACAGAGCTTGGGTAAATCAGTTTATTGTATGGGTTAATCGATTTACCCTATTAAAAAAATGGTTTTTCCTTCACAGGCTGTCAAAATACAGTTTTTCTGCTACTTCCAGGGTGCAGGTAAATCGATTTACCTTGTTAAAAATTGGGTTTTTCCTTAAAATCAGATTTCCAAAACAAAGGTTTTCATAGCCAAATCATTCCCAATTCACACTACAGTCTATCATACTATCAAACATGAATTTAACACAAACATTAGCATATACATGCATAGGTAATAATCTACTTCTAACAATTTAATTAAACCTAATGTTATCATGCCTTTGATGTTAGTAATTGGGAAATCTAATGATTTGACTAACTTAGGGAACCCACCTTTACTATGATGAAGAATGCTCTAGCTTCTCTAAACCTCAATTCTTTCCTTTATACCTTTGTTGCTTCCTCTGTCTTTTAATTTCAAGTTGCTGCTCTTATCTCCAACCGTCCTTAACTCCTCCCAAGTGCTCCAATGCCAGAAATATGAACATGCATTCATCTCAATGGGTCAACATTCAAGAATGGGTTTAGGGTTCATCTAGATCAAGAGAAAAGAATAAAAATGAAATTCTACTCATACCTTAACTTTCAAATGATGCCTAGTGGTGGATTGAAGCTTCCATTAATACATGCATAACTTAATTGAAGATTAGCAAGAGGATCTAAGAGGATTGAAGATGGCTTCTATGGTGGCGAGAGTGTTTTGCGTGAGAGAGAGAAAGATGAGAATGGGTGAGGGCTTTTGTTCTCTGACCTGGTAATTGTAATGGAAAAATGTCTAGTGTTTAGAGTTTGGCTCGGTCATAGAGGCAATGGGGCCCACTTTCACTAATGTACTAGTGTTCTCTTTTATTGATTAAACAATCTAAGTTGCATAAAACTCCTCCAATATATTTATCTAAATTTTACTCACTCATAAATAGGTTGGGATATTACATATACAGTTCTTGCTATTCATTTGTAGAATCTGTAGTGTGTATATATTGATATATTTCATAATATATTCATAAAACTAAGACCAAGTTGTGGTGTATAAATATCTTTAACATGACAATCAGAGGTAGAGGAATTAAACGTGGTCGAGGGAGAGGTCGTAGTGATCCACCGGCAGCACATACTTCAGTTTCCCCAGGTATTTAACTTTATAACTTGCATATGGTGCTTGCTGCATGCTGCAATGGCGCATATTGTGTTGCATTTTAATATCATCGATGATTAGTATGTGCAATTGGCTGCAAACCATTACAATCGTTTAGTTGACTCAAATATGGTTGTCAACTTTGAAACAAATATGGTTCTCAATCATGCATTGTTCCACCACCACCGGCAGCACATACTTCGGTTTCCCCATGTATTTAACTTTATAACTTGCATACGGTGCTTGCTGCATGCTGTAATGGCGCATATTGTGTTGCATTTTAATATCATCGATGATTAGTATGTGCAATTGGCTGCAAACCATTTCAATAATGTAGTTGACTCAAATATGGTTGTCGACTTTGAAACAAATACATGTGTCTGAGTAGATAAGTATAGTTTATTTTGTTATTTATTTAAACGTAAATGGTTCCAATATAGTTATAGTTCATTTTGCATTTCACCTCTTATGTTTTCTCCTTTTCATGAATATGCAGTCAGGGCAAAGCAAAAGCGTTTAAAAAATCCATTAAAATCAGCACGGCAAACTCAGTGTGCAACACATCCTCAAGCTCCCGCTGAAGTTCTTACATCACCTCAAGCACCTCATGTTCCATCTGAAGTTCATACTTCACCTCAAGCTCCAAATTCAGCCCATTCTTTACCTCAAACTCATCATGTTGAACATTCTCCAACTCAAGCTCCAACTTCAGCCCATTCTTTACCTCAAACTCATCATGTTGAACATTCTCCAACTCAAGCTCCAACTTACTCTTTACCACTAGTTGAAGGATCATCATATGCTACACTGAATGATACAACACCCGTAAATTCCTCCTCAACTCATGAAATTCCACAACAATCTCAAAAATCTAGGCAATATGTTGGGCGCGAGTCTGCAGATTATTGGACCGTTGAAGCAATAGGTATATGTGTTGTATATTTTCTTTATTTGTAATATTTTTTATATGATACCCTTAACAAAATAAATTATTTTGTTGTTAAAGACCCACAAGGCGCTACTAAGAGGATAAAACTCAAGTATTGGCAAGTCAATGACTTACCTATTGGGGAACGTGTAATTGTGCACTTTGATGACCAAGGTGCTGCATATGGTGAAGCACAAGGCTTGCTTGCGGGATATTGTGGAACATTAGCAACCAATCCCAACTTATTTCCAATTAATTATGAAAGGTGGTTGGGAAAATTGGGCATGCCCAAAAGTTACCTTGATAATTGCTTTGATAAAAACTTACAGGTATTAATATCATACATTTTAGCTTTTCATTTACTTTAATTAAAAATAATTATTGAAATGCCTAAAATCTGACTTTGTTTTTTTTAAGCCTCGATTTCAATTTAGGACTACTGAATCCCTCGCAAAGAGATATTGCAAACTTAGCATTGCAAAAAAGTGGGCTGCACATAGACAAAATTTGTGGACTCGTTTTTATGATCCATCCAAAACCCGAGATCAAATCATAAGTAACATTCCACTTGGTGTAGACCCAATTCAATGGGCTCAATTTGTTGACTATCGTTTGAAACCAGAAACACTGGTAAAACTTGACTACTTTGATTGATTTATTATTGTTGTGGTTAATTATATGATTAATAAATTAACTTTTTTTATTAGGAGCGTTGTCGAAAAAATAAAGAAAATCGAAGTAAACAAGTGATTCCTCATACCGGTGGTTCTAAACCTCTCTCGAGAAAAAGACATGAGATGGTAGTTTTACTAATTAATTTCATATTTTTTACTATTTAATATAATTTACTATCTATTTTGACATCTTTTTCATTTTAGTTTTTGCAAACTGGAGAACAACCTTGTCGTGGAAAATTGTACATTGAAACCCATAAAAAAAAGGATGGGTCATTTGTAAATGATGCAGCAAAGGGTATAGTGGTAAGTTTAGTTTCAAAAAGTTATTGTTTTAAGGTTGCTTGCTTGGATTTTAACCATAGTAGTTTTTAACTTGATGATCTTGTATACTAATAGGAACAAATTGAAGTGGGTTTGACTCAAAGCAGTGTTCATGAATCTGAAATTTCTCCTAACGATGTTCTCGGTAGAGTGTTTGGACCTGAGCACTCTGGAAGAGTGCGATGCATGGGTATGGGAGCAGCTCCTACTAATACATTTAAAAATAATGGAGTTCGACTTTCAAATTTGAGTAATTCTTCGACCGCTGCTGCTACATTATCTTCTAACTTTTGGCAAGAGAAGTACACGCACTTGGAATCTCAAGTTCAAAACACTATGGAAGCATTTAAAGCTTACATTATTATGAAAGAAGGAAGGATTCCTGATCAAGTGGCCAGCATCTTTAATTCATCAAATGTAAGTTCTTTTATGAGCCTATCTTTGTTCCTTTCTTTGACTAAATAATATATTCTTGATTTATAAAAACAACAAACAAAAGGGAAAAATAAGCACATAGTTTAAATTTACTTAACACCCAAATATATTCTTGTAATTTTGTTTCTTCGCTTTAGTATTTGTTTTAGTTTTGTTTGTTGATGTAATTTTGGCATTTTTTGGCTCGTGGAAGCTTCGCCAAATATTTTAACCAATTAAGTATTTTCTTTTTAATTTCAGTCAGTTGAAGTTGCAAGTGAGCCTAATTTGCTTTTGAATGCAAGAGGATCATGTGGTGGTAGCAATGTTTGATGGTTTTTAGGATTATAATTAAGATTATATATTATAATTTTATATCAAACAACACTTGGTTGTATAATGTCATGATGTGTGTTTTGACTGAGAAATTGAACGAGAGTGAAT
This sequence comes from Trifolium repens, assembly GCA_030408175.1. NCBI lineage: Eukaryota > Viridiplantae > Streptophyta > Magnoliopsida > Fabales > Fabaceae > Trifolium > Trifolium repens. Next base: position 27,923,750 of record CP125845.1, on the reverse strand, counting down.
ATTGATTCTATGTTATGTTGTCACAGCCGTTTCAAAAGAAGACGTATTTTATGATATTATGAATTTGGAGTCCAATTATCACATTTGACATTAGACTATTAATATATTGAACTACATGCATGTTATTATAATTTATATATTGTAGTTTTAGAATTTTGAGTGTACTGAATAAAATTTATTACATACTTACGAATTCTATAAAGTATAAAAAAAGTTGTAATTGAAATATTTAACAATTATAAAAATTCTCCCACTATTTTAAATAACTATATCTTAGATTTTGAAATCTTATCTTATATTATTGCAACTAAGGAGGTTAAAAACCCTCTGTCAAAAAAAATAGGAGGTTATAAGTCTGAATGCTTTACATATAAGTGCAAAGAAAACAATCCATGCTCATGTAAAATAAACTGCATAGGTCAATAATTACACATCAAAGAAAAATTACACTTCAATATTTTCACCTGTATCTTAATAATATTTGTACAAATTTTGATATATCTTGTTTACTCTCTAGGATTGAGAAGTGATTGAGGTGAATTTTCAAAAGAGGTATTACAAGTATTAGTGTATCTATTTTCAAGATAAGAGCTTGAACTCAAGATATCAATTGATGAATATGTAAGCGAGTTCAAAAATTCATCGAACCCCTCTTGTGGATCAATAACTCCTGGCTTTCTCAAGTCATTAGGCAATTCAACTTCTCCATCCAAAATCCTCATTACATGTCTCATGCTAGGCCTTATAATAGGAACATCATTTGAACATATCAATCCCAATTTCAACACCATCACTACCTCACTTTCATCTAAATTTCCATTCAATTTAGGATCCACTACTTCAAGTATTCTTCCTTCTTTGTACCTTTCCCACACCCAATCCACTAACACTAACTCTTCTTGTAATGCCTTAGGCTCAATAGGCCTTCTCCCACAAGCAACCTCAAGAAGAAATGCACCAAATGCAAAAACATCAGAACTTGTAGATGCTTTTCCTGTTCTAAGTAATTCTGGTGCCAAATAGCCTAAGGTTCCTACCACTCTTGTGGTACCTGGATTATCACCATGTTCACATAACCTTGCCAAACCAAAATCACCTAATCTTCCATTAAGTTCAAAATCTAAAAGAACATTGCTAGCCTTAACATCTCTATGTATCACCACTTGCTCATAGCCTTCATGTAGATACAAAAGAGCTGAAGCAACACCCTTTATTATCTTAAACCTTTGTTCCCAAGTTAAGACAATTTCTATCTTTTCAAATAAGTACTTATCTAAGCTTCCATTAGCCATGAAGTCATACACTAGTAAGAGGTCGCCTTTGCGGCGACACCATCCGAATAACTGAACCAAATTCCTATGGCGAAGCCGACCTATGCTGGCGATTTCGGAGACAAATTCTCTTAGCCCTTGTTTTGATTCATGTGAAACTCTCTTAACAGCTACTTGAATATCTGTATTTGGCAATGTCCCTTTGTAAACTCTGCCAAAACCACCCTGCCCAAGTAACTCTTTCTCTTTGAAACCTTTTGTAGCTTTGTTTAGCTCTTGATAGGAGTATCTATGTGGCCCAACTTCAAGCTCCCATGGTTCTATTACATCAGCATTCTTGATTTTTCTGAAAATGTAAATACCAATTGCTATAGAACACAATACAACAACCAAAACCGTGACTGAAACACCGGTTATCAAAGAAGTGTTTTTCTTCTTTGGTTGTGTAAGTTGTGGAAGTGAAGACAAATCAAGTGATGGTGCTGGTCCATTGATTCTAAAACTCCAACCCAAGATGTAATGAGAACTAGCAAGCTGCAAACCAGTTGATGCAGAGAATCCAACATACATAGTATCATGAAGAACATGTGACAAATCCACATGAAAGGACAAAATTGGTTTTTTGGGTTTGGTTAAAGTTGAAGAAAGTGCAACACTAACAAGATTCAATGAAGAATCATAATCAACCCAAGCTAGAATTGGTTTACCACTTTTGATATTAAAATATTGTTTGGTTGAATCATTGTCAGTGTAATAGCCAGCAATTACAGATGCATTAGATTTCAAACCATTGATGTCGATTCCAATATGGTTATCATTGATATCATCAAATCCAAAGTCTTGGACAGTGTCAAACTCAACAGCAAAAAGATGGTTAGAGAAATGACCAACATTACTTGAATTGAATAGACCAAGATATTGAATAGGTAAACCTTTAAGATCCTTAGTAGTTGCTATTGTGAAGGCCATGCCATGACCACCTATGTTAGGATACTGAGGGACAACAGCAAGAACAAAAGATGAAGAAAAAGAGAAAGCTTTACCAGTTGTCGAGTTCTTTAGTTGAAAAGGTATTGGATAAAAAGCATGACCTGTTATATTGTTTGTATGATTTGTTAATCTTATTATCCCATTTTTCTCTATCTTTGCAAATCCTTCCAAGGTTATATTGTTGGGACCAATATCCTTGAATCCTGCATACAAGAACTGGTTAACTTGGGATGAAACTTGCACAAAAAGCAACAGTGTCGAAACTGATATCAAGAATTGAACAAGGGTTGGCATGATGAACAAGAGAATTCAACTAAGGAAATTGCAAGGCAAGGTAATGGTATAGAGGATTATAGAGGGTTGGTTTACTGACAAAACGTTGAACGAGTATATCGTAGGGCCGGCCAAGGGCCAAACAATCCAAACGAAGAGCTTTTAAGTCTCAAAATTTTGGGGAGAGAAAAGGCCCAAAAAGTTCAATTTGATTATAAATACATAATATGATAAATTTTCAATAAATATTTATTGATTAGGATTAAGGTCTCGTATCCTACTTCTCTTCAGTATCAAGGTTCAATCTATAGACTCGTAAAATTTGACATTTTAAAGTCTCTAAATTTTTTGCTTTAAGCCTCTACGCGTGTTGGGTCGGCCCTTTCATACTTTAGTTTTCCAAATGTGGACTTTTGGGAGCTTTCAAGGTAATGGTAGCTTTCAAAAATGAGTATACGATCGAAAATTCAAATTGTAGACACTAAATTAAGTGTGAAAGTTTTGATATGTTTGAAGTTTTGTATGTCCCTACTATTAAGAAAGGATGACTAGAAATGAAAATGAAGAATTTGAAAAACCCAAAACATAACGAAAGTAAATAAGCCAGCATTGAAAATGCTTCTACTTAATTTTTCTTCATTAATTAATAAGTAGTTGGTACCATCATTTTCTATTGGCCAATCCCATTAAATGAGTTTTTTTTTTCTTTCTAAAACAAGCATGTGAGGTGACTTGGCCAACAAATCTCCCCCACACAACTCAAGTCTAAAGAAGCTACTCAACTATTTTCACATATAATGCATAGATACCGAGTACTACATCAATAAATTAAAAAGATTTTTATTTTATTTTATTTTATTTTATATAATATAACATGAGAGCTAAATTATTCAATTCATATTAAAAGTTTAAAAAATAAAAAAGGTGTGTTTGATTACAACAAAGAAATTCAAATACACATCTAATATTATATTAATGATCATAGTAATATAAAACCACAAATTTCACGCACAACGAAATAATGTGAAGAACTGAATTATTCATGCTTCATACCAACAAAACAATTTTAAGCTTTTCTATTTACCCTAGCACTTAAAAGCAAAATATGTCATTTAGCTTAGTTTGTAGTATTGGATATAATTATCTATGACCAATTTCTTTATTTTCCACTTGAATTGGAATTTTGTTTTCAGTAGCGTGGTTTATTAGTTTATGTCCAAGAAAGCCATTAAAAAAAAGTTTATATCCAAGAAATAAATAGATTGTTGTAAAATAAATAGCTTTCATTTGTGTGTAATTGTGCTTGGCAACACTTTGTGGGATACATCAAATATGTTGCTTTCTTGTGAATGCATGCATTTGGTTAGAGGTGCCGTGCCTTACTAAGCTGGATTAATATTGGACTTAGAGAAACCACACAAATTATTTTAACATTAAATTTATGAGTCTTCTTGTTGTCCAATTTTAATTATTTCAACTATTGTAAAACTTTTTACTTACACTTGATATAGATCTCAACTAGTGGAGTCTTGTTCTATATGTGATATTTTTTTACAAATGTTTTGTTGAAAGTCATATAAAATTAGATGTTTGAATTTGAAGACATCTTACATATAATTCACCCAATATGCAAAGATATGTTGCAAAAAGATTTAATTTGGGTTAAGGAATTGCAAAGACATATTATAATACCTCAAATCTAGTTAAAGGGGATGATATCTCTCATCTCTTGACCAGTTTTAAGCTTGGTTCTTATATATACATGCTGTGGCGGAGGCAGGGATGGTCTGGTTGTGCCATGGCCCAGATATCTATATATTCCTATAGTTATTGAGGCACTTAAGGTGCGGATGGTTGTGGGTTTAACCCCTAACAAGCATCATGGGGGTTCGAACATATGACCTTAGGAAGAAAAATTGTGTATTAGACCACTACACCAACAACATATCTTTAAAAAAAATTGCTTTTTATATCTATATATTCCTAAATCATATTACATTTGAAAATTTAAATCTACGATGTATTTTGTGTCAAAAAAAAAAACCATGATGTATTTATATATCCCTCAAATTGTGAAAGTTGTATCAAAACCCCTCTCAATCAATTGCATCCATGATCATAAGTTATATATGTACAATGAATTGAAAATATTATAAGTTGATTTCGTTTGTTTGGTTCTCAATTTGCTAGTTTGATTTTTTCTATCATTTCAATGAATAATAATTATTCAATATTTTTTTTAATTGACGAAATGACAATTTATTGGAAACTCACATACAAAGTGAAGGGACCGAGGTCCGACACTAGCAATTTCGGCATTGTTATGAAGTCTCACATCAGTAGCGAGATCTCCTATATATATGTGTTTATAAATCTTAGAATTAGGTATTGAGCTTAACTCATCTTTACAAAATTGGCTTGTAAGGTGATGATTGCATCTACTTTATAAATATATTCAGGTCATCTCGCAACCGATGTGAGATTTCATAACACACCTCCATGCATCCAACACTATTGGGCTTAAAGTACGAATATAAATGGTGAATGACCCGATTAAAAATTGAAAGCATACGGTCCAGCGGATCGTGGAGAAGACTCTAATACTATCTTAGAATTGGGTATTGGGTTTAACTCTTCTTTACAAAACCGGCTTGTAAGGAGAGCATTATCTCTACTTTATAAACACATATTCAGACTATCTCGCAACATATGTGAAACTTCACAACAAACATTTCTGCCAGTTGAACTAGAATTTGTGGATAATTATTTAATAATTTAATTTTTGAAAAAGATAACAATTTAAATGAAATAAAACCCCGAAGCATTGGCAATAAAGCTCACAGCACGAATTGGGCAACCCATTTCCTACATATATATTGTTGAAGATTTCTCTTTCAGCCCTCCACGTTTCTTTTATGTCCCCCATAAATCTCATTTTGCCCCTGAACAGTGTAAAATATGAACAAAAAAATTCGGTTTTTACGAACCGAAATCAATTTCTTTTAGATTCATATATTTTCCACATTTCTAAACTTCGGTTCGTATAAACCGAAACATCGTGCAAGGGCAAAAATGTCAACTAAAGAGATATAAAAGAAACGTGGGGGCTTCGTGGGGGCTGGAAGAGAAATTTTCTATATTGTTTGGTTCACTAAATTTAAACCATAGCCCAGTTGGTATAGTCTTGCTCATACATTTTGTTCTTTTTCTTATAAAAAAATCATTTTTATTTTTAATGGATCGAACCTGCATTCTTGAAAACCAAATCAATTTTTTTTATAATGGAAACAAAAACATTGTTTCAAACCGCTAAAGCAAAAATATATGTTTAGAAAATATTTTTCTTTCCATTTAATAATCGTGGATATGATTTTTTTTTTCTTTTAATAAAAATCTTAGTAAAAATTAGATTACTAATAGAAAATTGGATAGTTCAACAAGTTTGAATAAATAAATTATTGAAGCAGGAAAAGGATTACGAACATTTTCTAATAAGAAGAAAAAACGTAAACATATATAATAAACATTTTCTAATAAGAAGAAAAAACTGAAAAAAATATGTTACAATTAATGGTGCAGTTTAAGGTGGGAAGAGATATTAATTTTCCCATGATGGGAAATGAAATTTGTACCATTGATATATTGGTTATTTTATTTAGTGGCTATGATTTAAGAAAGGCAACCTGCCAAAGAAGTTAAAAAGAGGAACTCTGCATTTAGATCATCTTCTCAATAAACACTCATTCTCTCTCTATATTCAATTTTCTTCATTTGTTTATGCAGTTCTATTTTACCACCACCACCGCCACCATTCCATATCTTTTTAGATTATTTGTAAGAATTTTTTAAATGTATTATTGTGAAGGAAAATATTGTATCTTATTTTTAAGGAATAATTTAGAAAAAAATAATATGATATGGACTAGTTTGATAAGTGGTTCATTGTTGACCAGTATTTAAAAATATTTAAAGTTTTATCGATAATATATGTTATGGTTCAAAAATATAATTTAATGGTTATTTTTATTTTTATGATTAAAATAATGATTTAATTAATATTGGTTTGATTAAAACATCGGATAATAAAGATGTAACTCATATTGAAATAGAGATTAATTGCTACGCATTGACAGTGTAAAATATATTTATACATGCATCCAATCAAATCACATTATAGTGTCATTTTAACCTAAAATATCTCAACAAATATCTACATGTCGTGATTTGGTTGGATGCAAGTGTAAAAAAATGTTACATTGTCAGTGTGCACAAATTAAATCCATTGAAATAATGTCAATAATTATTACTCTTTGGATTTAATTTGTGTGCATCGACTGTGTAATATTTTTTTACACGTGCATCCAATCAAACACAACATGTAGCTATTTGTTGAGATATTTTATGAATAAACCTATTAAAATGACACTATGATGTGATTTGATTGGATGCATGTATAACAATATTTTACATTATTGATGCATAACAATTAATCTTTTACTTTTTAGCCGTAAAAGCAAAAAAAATCATGATTTTATATTTTTAAAAATTATTATCGGCGATTGTTAATTTTTTTTAATAATTTTAAGCATAGACCAATTGGCTAATAATTTAACAGAGTGAAAAAAAGAATTCCACCATGAGTGGTAGTGGAAGTAATCTAAGAACACAATAGTTGGAACAAAAGTGGATAGTCTTATTGTTTTTTATTTTATATTACTTTAAAAAATAAAGGTCAATAGTTAAGAGAGAGAGAAATGCTCATTGACCATATTTTAACAGGTTCAATTGCCACCTGCCAGTAAAATGGATAGTTTCCCATTATGGGAAAATTAGTTTGTCTTCCCACCTTAAACTATGCAGTTTAAGGTGGGAAGAGATATTAATTTTCCCATGATGGGAAATGTTACGAACATTTTCTAATAAGAAGAAAAAGCGTAAACATAGGAAAAGGTTAAAAAAAATTAGAAAAAACATAGGAAAAAATTAAGAATGGCTCAGAATTTTCCAAGTCTCATTGTTTTGTTGTTTTCTTATGAAAGACTCCTAGACTATGTTTGGGAGTTGTGTATTAGAGGGGAAGAGAGATGAATGAAAAGTTTGGGAAGAGGTAAACCCTTGTTTGGAAGTTTTAAAAAAATAAGAAAAAATTTTGGGGGGTTTTGGAGAGCTTATTTTATCGAATTTTAAAGTTCCCTAAATTGGGGGGTTTTGGAGAATTAACTATATAAATTGACTATTATACTCTCACAGTAATTCAAAATTCTAATTTTAGCCCTAGCCTAATTTCATTCCAAATGATCAAAAACTCCATTTTTTCCAGAAAAATCGGGAACTTTTTTTCCGGAAAAATCCGAAACTTTTTTTCTGGAAATATCGGAAACTTCTTTCGGAAAAAATTGGAAACTTTTTTTTTTCCGGAAAAATAGGAAACTTTTTTCCGAAAAAATCGAGAACTTTTTTTCCCGGCAAAAAATGGGAAACTTTTTTTCCTTTAGAATCGGAAACTTTTTTCCTGAAAAATCGGAAAAAAAATTTCCCGGCAAAAAATCGGAAACTTTTTTTCTGGAAAAATTGGGAACTTTTTTTCGTATAAAATATTAGATCTTTTTTCCCGAAAAGAGATCGTAAACTTTTGTTCCGAAAAAACTCCGAAATTGTTTTTTATCTAAAATCGAAACTTTATTTTCAACAAAGACAAAATAGTATAACACAATGTATTGATTCTAAGAGAAAAAAAAAAAGTAAAATTATCACATAAGTCATCTATCTCATTCCTTGTTGGTTTTTCAACTCCCAAACAAGGGGCAGAATTTCCCTCATTTCTCCCTTCCCTCCCTTTCCTCCCCTTCCCCTCCTTAACCTTTCCTTCCCCTCAAAACTCTCAAACATAGCCTTAGGCTTTGTTTGCGAGTTTGGAGGGGAGGGAATGGTTTTGAAAAAAAGGAAGAAACAAGTGGAATGAATAGAGAAGTTTGGGAGGGAAGGAGTTTGGAGGGTTATTTTGTCTTCATAACACAAAACCCCGCCAATTTGGTGGAACTCAAAAATTGTATTGGATGGAGGTTTGGAGGGTTTATATGAATTCTTCAAATTTAATTAATGTTGTTATAATATTCTTAAATTCATAATATATTAATCATAAGTATTTATTTGTCATTCTCTATAAAAAATACTTTCTCAAAAATTGTAAAAGATTTCTCTAATTTTCTCTCTATTCCCCTCCCTCCAAAGCCCCCTCCCCTCCAAACTCACAAACAAAGCCTTAAAGTCTAGAACCTTATATTCACTCTTTTCCTTTTTTTTCCAATTTTCTTGACAAAAATATATTATAAATTCAGGTATTGGCAATGTAAATACACACAACAACTCAATCAAATTACATACTGTTACTTTTGATTTATAAAAATTGATTTTCGTAGAGAAAACAGAGATACCGAATTGAAAGAAATTGTTGGCTGAGTCGCGTACTAGGTCGCTTTCTTTAAGACGTTTCGCGGTACTGCTCAAATTGTGCAAAGCAGACAATCAACCGCGTCGCCTCCAGGATAAAACAGCCTCGTCAAATTTAATCGATTAAATACTGCACTGTATTAATCGAAAGGAACACCTTTAGTTAATGGTTCTACAAAACCAGAAATTGATACTTCAATATCAATTGAATCGGTACAACAATACCGATTTGAAACCAATGAAACAGAAACGAGTCGATACTACAATATCGATATCAAAAAATAGAATAGAATCGAAAAAGGATGGAAGAATTTGTGATGAATAATTTTTCTGAAATTATGCTCACTTTCATTTGTTGTTCTATCGTTTTATAAATATATGCTTTGAGCAAAGAAAACAATGCAATAATAGGTATTCAAGGGAGAGACATAGAATTAATCACAATTAAGTGACATTATTACTTGTCCGTTACTAAATTAGGAGAATGGTTATAGCTGGTGTTGAGTCAGCAAGAATCCAATGCAGACCCTTTAAAATTCGAAAAATGACACAAAAACAACATAACATCCACTGGTGCAAGTTGCTTGTAAATTCGCAGCAGTCACAATTTACACTAAACTTCCACTGGTGTGAGTTGCCTTTAAACCTGTTCATTTTTCTTTCCAATGTGAGACTCAATCCCACTTTTTTCAATTCACACTACAATGTGATTTTTTCATTTCTAACCATTATGGATTAACTTTCATTCTCCAAATGAACATCAATTTGTTCATTTTCTCAACAATCCCCCACTTGAATTTAAAAAAGTGTTTCAGAGGTTTCCAAAAGATTGTGCATAAACAAAGGTGTCTATGACTTGAACCTTTGTGTAGCAAGTAAGAGCCTGATTTAGCAAGAGTGACACTTGTCTTGAACTCTATCTCAGATTTTTCTCAAACCCGCACACGACCTTTCCACAAGGTGTTTCTTTATAGCCCGTGCTTTAATGGCCCTGCACGTTAATCCCGGTTTCATGAACGCTCTAGGAATTCTGCCTCGAAATTCCATAGGAACCGGCCTCAGTTCGACATTCATATAGGTGAGTCTATCAAGAGTACTTCTGTAGCTCAGTACTCCACTCATGCAGAGTATAGATCTCATTAAGAGCTGCAACTCATCCTCTCGCTATCAGGATTCATGCTTTTCTCATTTTACTTGCATGATCATCATTAACTCATCATGCTTGTTATTACCCATTGAACCTAATTCTTGGGATCTCCAGTCTTTTAGGTTGGGTTCCCATCATGATAAGTTCATATCGGCATTAGTCCCATCTTTACAGATGTATTATAGACTTTCTCTCTAGCTAGTCCTTTCGTCAAAGGATCCGCTAAATTTTCATCAGTGCGCACATGATCCACTCTCACAGCTCCTTTAGTGATCATCTTTCTCACTATGTTGTGCTTGCGTCTTATTTGACGCTTCTTTCCATTATAGAATCGATTCTCAATTTTTAGCAATAGCCGCGGTAGTATCACAGTGGATCAACACAGCTGGCATAGGTTTTTCCCACAAGGGAATCTCAGATAGCAAGCATCTCAACCAACTTGCTTCATCACTTGCAGTGGCAAGCGCTATCATTTCAGACTCCATAGTGGACTGAGCCAATATGGTCTGTTTCTTTGATTTCCATGACACTGCTCCTCCAGCTATATTGAATATAAAGCCACTAGTTGCTTTGGAATCATCCGACAAGGTGTTCCAATCAGCATCACTATACCCTTCAAGTACAGTTGGAAATCTCTTATAATGTAATCCAAGATTCATGGTCCTTTTAAGATACTTCATGACTCTCTCAATAGCTTGCCAATGCTCATTACTGGGTCTGCTAGTAAACCTGCACAACAGTCCCACGACATAGGCGATGTCCGGTCTGGTGCAATCAGTGGCATACCTAAGACTACCAATGATGCTTGCATATTCAGTTTGTCTTACGCTTTCGCCAGTGTTCTTAAACAGTTTTACACTGGAATCATACGGCGTACAAGCAGGTTTACAGTCAAAGTAATTATATTTCTTTAGAATCTTTTCCACGTAGTGGGATTGATCTAAAGTTATTCCGTCCTTTGACCTAGTGATCTTGATTCCAAGAATCACGCTTGCCTCTCCAAGGTCTTTCATAACAAAGTTGTTACTCAACAATGATTTCACTGCATTTATAGCAGAAATGTTTGACCCAAAGATGAGTAAATCATCCACATAGAGACATACAATAGTGCAAATGTCATTTTCATATTTATAATAAATGCATTTGTCACTTTCATTCACTTTGAATTCATTTGATGTCATCAAACTATCAAATTTAATATGCCATTGTTTTGGCGCTTGCTTAAGTCCATACAAGGACTTATCTAACTTACAGACCTTTTGTTCTTGTCCAGGTATCACAAACCCTTCAGGTTCTTCCATATAGATTTCTTCTTCTAAGTCACCATTTAAAAAAACAGTTTTAACATCCATTTGGTGAATAAAAAGATTATAAACAGCGGCAACTGAAATCAGTACCCTTATGGATGTTATACGAGTGACCGGAGAAAAAGTGTCGAAGAAATCTATATTTTCTATTTGTCTAAAACCTTTGGCTACAAGGCGAGCCTTGTATTTATCAATAGTACCATCAGGTTTTAGTTTCTTTTTCAAAATCCATTTACAACCAATTGGTTTGCAACCAGGAGGCAACTCTACTAAGTGCCAGGTCCTGTTAGATTCTAGAGATTCCATCTCATCATTAATAGCTTCTTACCATAAATCTGCATCCATAGATGACAATGCTTCTTGAAGACTCGTAGGGTCTTCCTCTAAAGAATATACCGAAAAATCCGGTCCATAATCTTTAGCTACTCTTACTCTTTTACTTCTTCGAAGTTCTGTTTCTATTTCTTTGTTGCTCTCGGAATTTCTTATCACCGGAAGGTGACTTGACTCGGTGCCCCCACTATCCGTGGTATCGTTGCCCCCACTATTTCTCGATTTAAAGGGAAATTTATCTTCATAGAAATCAGCATCAACTGATTCTATTATCACTTTAGCATTTAGGTCATAAAATCGATATGCCTTACTGTTTGCTGCATAGCCAATGAATACACATTCATAGGCACGACTTGCGAGTTTAACCCGCTTTGGATCCGGTATCCTGACATAAGCAAGACATCCCCAGGTTCTCAAGTAAGACAAGTTCGGTTGCCTTTTCTTTAATATCTCATAAGGTGAGACCACATTATTAGCCTTGGGAACTCTATTCAGGACGTAGCAAACAGTTAATAAAATTTCCCCCCACCAGTGTGAGGCAGCACCAGAATAGAGCATACTAGCTACAACTAGTTCAGTAAGAGTTCTATTCTTTCTTTCTGCTTTACCATTCATTTCAGGTGAATATGGTGCAGTCGTTTCATGGATAATTTCATGTTCTTTATAAAAATCATTGCACAACATAGAATCCTATTCAGTTCCCCTATCGCTACGAAGCCGCTTAATTTTCTTACTAAATTGATTTTCAATTTCAGTCACATAAACCTTAAGCATGTCAAGCGCTTCACTTTTATTTTTCATAAGATATACAACGGTATAATCAGAACAATCGTCAATAAAAGTGATAAAATAACGTTTACCATTTCTAGTTAACGTTCCATCAAGTTCACATATATCAGAATGAATTAAGTCTAGAGGTTCAGTTTCTCTAATTACTGATTTATGTGAAGTTTTAGTTATTTTAGCTTGACTACAAAATTCACATTTTTCTATGTTATTAGCAATTAACTTTGGAATTAATCCTAGGTTACTCAAATTAAACATAGAACGTTTACTAACATGACAAAGTCTAGCATGCCAAATATTAAAATCACACACAAAGTAAACGGGAGGAGAAATTTTATTCAAATCAACATACAACTTAAACATGCCATCAGTGGCGTACCCTTTTCCAATAAAAGTACCATCCTTAGTGATGGTGTACAAATTAGCCCCAATAGTTTGATTAAACCCAGCCTTATTAAGAAGAAAACCAGAAACTAAATTCTTTCTAATGTCAGGCACATGCATGACATCCTTCAAGATCAGAGTCTTCCCGGAGGTGAACTTCAATTCAACATCTCCAATACCAGCAACATCAGAGGTGTGGGCATTTCCCATCTGCACCTTCTTATTTTCAGCAGCCGTGTATGTTTTAAACATAGCACGTTCATAACAGATATGACGACTAGCGCCAGTATCTATCCACCAGCCATCAGTACCACCAACCATATTGATTTCGGTGATCATAGCAACATAAGGCTCATCAGTCAGGTTAGCCTGTGCATTAGGGACAGCATCAGGTTTGTTCATGAGTCTGCATTTTCTTGCAAAATGACCCGGTTTACCACAGTTGAAACAAGACAAACCAACTGAACCGGAGTCATTCCTCTGAGCAGGTGGATGCTGTTTAGCATTAGCATTATGGGCCCTTGAAGGGTTACCATTCTTAATTCGGTTCGTTTGACCGCAGTTCTGATTCTTTAAAGGTTTCCCCGTAGGCTTCAGAACTGCACCGAATTTCTTTTGGTTGTTGCCGGAGACCACATAGGCCTCTTCTTTTTGATCTTGTCTCCTGGATTCCTCCTCAATACGGAGGCGAGTAATCAAACTTTCAATTGAAAATTCTTTTATTTTATGACGAAGCTGATTTTTAAAATCTTTCCAACCAGGGGGTAATTTGTCAATCATCACAGCAATTTGGAACTGTTCGTCAAGAGGCATACCTTCAGTTATTATTTCATGAGCAATTTTCTGAAGTTCATGAGATTGTGCCTCCACAGACCTTTCATCCACCATCCGGTACTTCAGGTACCTACTAACAGCGTACTTCTTCACACCAGCCTCCTCAGTATCATATTTCTTTTTCAGCGCCTCCCAAACCTCTTTGGCAGCTTTGTATGTACTGTAATAGTCATACAAGTCATCACAAAGACCATTGATGATATAGCCTTTGCATAAGTAATAATCAGAAAACTAGAGTTGCTGTTCCTTTTTCTGTTGAATCTCTTGGGCTTTAGCCTGTGCAACAGAATCAACCGATTCCTTTTGTTTTTCAGCATCAAACTTTTCAGCATCACCATTGATGGTGAGTGGTGTTCCTAAACTCGATCCTACAAGACCGACAGAGACAACAGGCATATCCTCATTCAAAACGTGGACAACCTTTTTCAAAGTTAAGTAGAAAAACATTTTCTGTTGCCAACGTTTGAAGTGTAGACCTTCAAACTTGAAGGGTCTTTCACCAGCATTCGAGTTTCCAACAATTCCTTCGGTATCCATAGCAGTTTGAAAACGTCTTAAAATTGTTACTTTTGATTTATAAAAATTGATTTTCGTAGAGAAAACAGAGATACCGAATTGAAAGAAATTGTTGGCTGAGTCACGTACTAGGTCGCTTTCTTTAAGACGTTTCGCGGTACTGCTCAAATTGTGCAAAGCAGACAATCAACCGCGTCGCCTCCAGGATAAAACAGCCTCGTCAAATTTAATCGATTAAATACTGCACTGTATTAATCGAAAGGAACATCTTTAGTTAATGGTTCTACAAAACCAAAAATTGATACTTCAATATCAATTGAATCGGTACAACAATACCGATTTGAAACCAATGAAACAGAAACGAGTCGATACTACAATATCGATATCAAAAAATAGAATAGAATCGAAAAAGGATGGAAGAATTTGTGATGAATAATTTTTCTGAAATTATGCTCTCTTTCATTTGTTGTTCTATCGTTTTATAAATATATGCTATGAGCAAAGAAAACAATGCAATAATAGGTATTCAAGGGAGGGACATAGAATTAATCACAATTAAATGACATTATTACTTGTCCGTTACTAAATTAGGAGAATGGTTATAGCTGGTGTTGAGTCAGCAAGAATCCAATGCAGACCCTTTAAAATTCGAAAAATGACACAAAAACAACATAACATCCACTGGTGCAAGTTGCTTGTAAATTCGCAGCAGTCACAATTTACACTAAACTTCCACTGGTGTGAGTTGCCTTTAAAACTGTTCATTTTTCTTTCCAATGTGAGACTCAATCCCACTTTTTTCAATTCACACTACAATGTGATTTTTTCATTTCTAACCATTATGGATTAACTTCCATTCTCCAAATGAACATCGATTTGTTCATTTTCTCAACACATACAAATATTGATACGTAACTTGTGATGACCACAATGTGAATGATGAATCCATTTTGTTTGAAATTGATTCAAACCATATTTCTCATGTGTTTGATGTTGCAGACAAACCTTGTTTGTTCAAAAGAGGTTGTTAGGTGCATACAAAATGAGAGGCAAGCGCTACTTCAATTCAAGGCTGGCCTTTCTGTTTCTGATGCTTATGGCATGTTGTCATCATGGACGACGGCAAATTGCTGCCAATGGAAGGGAGTTGGTTGCAATAACCTCACTGGTCATGTACTTATGCTCGACCTTCCTGGTAATATTAATGATTATTACAATGAATTTTATATCAAATGTGACATCCATGAGTCACTGATGGAGTTACAACAGTTAAAATATTTGAACCTCGGTGCAAATGATTTTAAGTAATATCCCAAGTTTCTTAGGATCTTTAAGAAACTTAAGATACCTCGATCTTTCTAATTGTTAAGAAACCCGAACCCGTACCGCGTACCGTACCGAAACGAATTGCAAACCGTGTGACAAATTCTCTGATTCTTTTCCATTCTTATGTGCAAATGGTATAGATGCATTGATAAGGCAGTTAGACGTTTCGAATAACCAATTATTTGGACAAATTCCAGACTGTTGGAGCAATTTCAAGTCATTAGCTTATTTAGATTTGAGTCCTACTTCAATGGGATCACTTGTAGACTTGCAAGCATTACTATTGAGAAACAATAGCTTAACAGAGGAGATCCCTTTCACCGTAATGAATTGCACAGAGTTAGTAATGCTAGATGTGAGAGAAAATAGATTAGAAGGACACATCCCTTTTCAGGAGAGATTGCACCTGAAATAGCAACGTTGATTCAATTGGTCTCATTGAATTTATCAAGAAACAACTTCATAGGGAAAATTCCTTCAAATATTGGAAAGCTAGCATCACTCGACTTTCTTGATTTGTCACGGAATAAGTTGCTTGGTTCAATTCTATCTAGTCTTTCTCAAATTGATCGGATTGGTGTGTTAGAGTTGTCACATAATCAATTATCTGGAGAAATTCCAAGGAGTACACAATTACAAAGTTTCAATGCCTCAAGTTACGAAGATAATATTGATCTTTGCGGGCCACCACTTGTAAAATTGTGTGTTGAAGGGGGCTCGCCACATGAACCAAAAGTAAAAATGCAAGACGATGAAGATTTGCTTTTCAGTCGAGGATTTTACATAAGTCAGACATTCAGATTTATTATTGGCTTCTGGGGAGTATTCGGCTCAATCCTAATCAAGCGTTCTTGGCGACATGCTTATTTCAAGTTCATGAACAATTTAGTGGACAATGTTTACATTAGATGCAGAAGGATGCTCAAAGATTAACTGGTAACAAATATATTTTAAAGAATACACAATTTAGACAGAAAGAACACAAAAGAATGTCTTGAATGGAGTCAATTTGATTTAAAATTAATCTAGCGGCGGCTCCTCTGTGTATAATATTTGATTTTTATCAGGAGTCTCCCTATATGACACTGACAGAAAGTACTTCTTTGTTTTCATACCAGTGGGATATTACTTTGTTCTAAAAGAAGCAGTTCTGGCTTCAAAATAAATTTTCCTAGAAGTTTACATTATGATTATCAGTTTTAAACAGTACTAAATAGTTCATCTAAGCAAAATGACGAAAACGCATAGTTTTGATAGAAATTCTTGCCTCTGTGATTGCCTTGACAAGTGATAGCATAATATGTATTTAATGTGTTGCCTTCTATGACAGCACATAGAGCTTACATCACTGATGTGTTGCCATGGAATTTTCAAACATGCTGTAAGATTTTATCACTATTGAAGGGGTCATAATCAGCTATTTAGGATTTCTATGCAAATATATAAGCCTCAAAGAGATTCGTCATTGATCGTTGGTCTTCCCTTTTGGAAAGGTGACGTGATTCGCTCTTCAGGTTCTGTTAGGATATTTAAAAATAATCAAAGCGAAACAAAAAACTTGACTTCTTGTGTGGTTACATTACTGAAGTGTCAGTCATGAAATCTTCAAACATGCTGTAAATTTGATCACTATTGAAGGTGTCGTGTATAATCTGCTACTTTGCGATTTCAATGAAAATACATGTGTTATTTTTCTCATACATTCTACTCATAAGTTTTATCATCTATGAAAAGAAATTAAAACTAATAGTAATTTGAACATTCAAATTACACTTTCATTTATTTATTACATTTTGATAGAAACTATGAATACTCTTTTTAGTATTAAATTTTTCTACATGATACGCAAATTAACAGGGGCATATGCTACGCAAATTCAAGTCACAAGTTCAAAATGTTTACCAATCACCTTAGTTTGAAGGAAAAAGAATATGTAGTAGTTGTTCCTGTACTTCCATATCACATAAACACTCTCCTAACAGTTCTCGCAGCAGCGTGGGATATTAACTGTCGAACCAAGTTAGCTGGCAATTGAAGTAATTGCTGCTGGGACTCTGCTGGAAGCTGAAATTTACATGTATAGTCATGCATCAGCAGTGATCAAGATTATCAAAATCTGAAATTCTTTATGACTTAGAACTTGTCTGTTTAAATGAAAATGGTTCGCTGGCTTGAATTTACCTCAGGAATGACAGAAAGAACATGATGAATGTCTTGAATGGAGTCAAATTGATTTAAAACTAGAGAGAGCTCCTCTGTGTACAGGAAGAAAGTCAAGTGAATAAAGCTATGGTTACGATATTTTAGAAGTCGTTTCTTGGTTTTCATAGCAGCAATAAGATTTTCCTAGGTTCGGAGTGAAGTGACATATTTTCGAACATGAGAAATGTTAACTAAATACTCTTTTGAAGCATGGAGACATTTCTGCCAAGTAGTCAGTGGGAACTCATTCATCAACGGGACAACATGACTCTGAAGAATCATTTCATAGATATATTAGAAGCTTAATTACATTATTAATATAGTGGAAGAGTGCGTTCAAAATTTTAAATTGAAGGAGTTTTTAGCTTTTTCTTTGTTTTGGGTACATAGTTTTTAGCTTCACTATAATGTATGTTTTGGCACAAGGTCCCTATAGTTTTTACATGTTACCATATAGCTTCACAATAAGGTCTTATCTGTTTTAGCAAGGAGAGACTGTCATGAAACCTTATTAGGACAGGATTTTGAAGAAACTCTTCAACAAACTAGATTTACTGGGAAGGAAATTAAAAAGATTAATTCATGCCATATTTCACAAGGTAGCTTAAAGCATTTCAATGATGATTTGGACTGAATATCCCAATAAAATTGCTCATTTCAAACAGGTTGATTCTACAATTGGCATTTTTTAAGCAGATTTTTAAAAAATACCAACTACATCAACCAAGTATTTCGTTTAGATATACTAGTAAATAGAGAAAGAAAATTGAGTAAATAGACCGACTTTAGTCCATTGAGTAAAAACAAATTGAGTAATAAAAAGAAGAAAATGCTAAGTTGATTTTTTCAACTTCCTGAAATTAGTCATGGATGTTTCAACTTCTTCATTTTCTGCACAAACTACCTACAGATTGAACACATGCTACAAGTACTTTTGCTTAGACCATTTGAAACAAATCAGTAAAGGATAGAATACAAGTGCAAGCAGACACTCACGTTTCTATGCCTAAGAGATTAATCAGACTTTATGCTCAACACTTTAACCCACATGCCTAAGTAAGTCATGAGAAACAAATACAGGTGCACACAAACAAGCCATTCAAACACAGAAATGAAAATATATTATCCCTGAGAGATTAATCACACCTTTTCCATATGCCTAACAAAATCAAAGGAAGAGCCGCGGCAGCAATATTACTTTAACATATACAGTTTGTAAAAATTTATCTAAACTCCTAATTTGGAATCAAGACAAACAACTGCTACAAAACATACACTGCAAGTCCATGAATATTGTAGTACCTATTTCCAAAAAAACAATAGATAACAAGCTAACAACATATATCGAACAACAAACTTTTATTCCTTCAAGAGTGAAAACTTGTATCTAACAACATGTATCTGACATCTCGTATACTTGAGAATACATATAATATTGACAATTGACAAGCCAATTTGCATATAAGAACTGGACTCATAAACCTCCAGTGTGAAAACTTCACGCATTGGCTGAAAAAGAAATTACTTGTTTATGTCTCCAATCAAATGAAGATTTTTCTTGTGAATTGCAATTTGACACCAATACCTTTCTCCTTTAATACCTATCTCCTTAATCAAACCAGTAGTTAAATCAAAACAAACTAGTTCACCATCTTCTCTTCTAAAGAATATATTGCCCTTCTCTCCTGCTCCGATAAGTCGCTCAATGCTAGTCAATAGTTCAACATCGAAGAGTCTAATCCATGACTCTTTGACACCAAATTCCCCCAAAATTGATATTTGGAAAGACGTAGTATTCTTCCAATTAGTTATAATAGCAACAGACTCATTCAACACTATCAGATTAACTTCAAAATCATCATCATCTGTATCTTCTTCTAAGGGTAAAGGTGTAGTAATGTACACTTCATTGCACAATTTAAATGACACTATCAAAGTATTTGCTTCCCCCAGCCAATGACACACCCCATTGAAGTACACAGCACTATTAAAAATCAAATAAATCATCGGCATATCAAAATCAATTTTTCTCCACGAGTTACTTCTTAAACTATATATCTCCCAGAAAGGGTCAGGCATGACATCTTCCAAATGAAGCAAATGATTTTCATCATCTATAGTATAATAATTCACATGTTGAATGATTTTATAATCATCTCCAACATGATCATAGCCAAATCCATGAGGAAAAATCTGAGTGGAAAACTCTGATTTAAACTCGGCATAACCAGGAGGAATGACAATTTTTTCCTCAGTAGCAGGATTCCACAATATAGTTGTTGCATTAACTCCATCACAATCATAAATACACAGAATGCCATTAATAGAAGAACCCAAAACTCGAATCGGAGTAACACCAAATTGTGGAAGGTGAAATGGAAGTGGTAAATCCAATTTCACTTTTTTCTCAAATTTATCACCAGAAATCAAATAAATGTTCCAATCATAAGTGCCTACAAACTGGTTAAGAACAAGAGATACATCACCGTCACTGCCGTAGAGTGGATGAGAGTTGGATATGAGATTTTTGCGGAAGATATTGATGAAATTAGGGTTTTGAATTAATTGAGACCATGATTTGTGAACGCAAGAAAAACGCTTGAGAGATTTAAATGGAAGTTTAGAGAGAATGGAAAAGGAAAGGTGATCGGGTATATAGTTACTACTAACCTTCTTCTTCTTCTTCGTTGATGGAGCAGCCATTGATAGAGTTCTAGAGAGCTTAACTTGAATGGTCAGTGAAGAGAGTGAAAATGCAGAAACGAGATGAATAACAGAAATTAGGGGATTCTTTCTCCTTTATATTATCGAGACTGCATTTCACTCGATCTCACATTTACACAATAAATAAATATTCCTTATTATCATTTGGCCTATTTTATTTTAAATTTTTAACTCAAGAAATAAAGAAAGACTGAAAATGATCTTTAAAAAGAATTTGGATTCAAATTTTTGCTTTCTAACTCGATTGTGAATCTTTTGATGTTCCTATTTCTAAATGTTCTGGCAAGTATGTGAGTTGAATCTTTTCAACTTTTTGCATAAACATTTTGAATTTCGATTTGAACACCTATTTTTTGATACTATAATTTATTTCGATTTGAACACCTACATTAAAATAAAATTTACCCCAAGTTTATCCCTTTTGTATTTGTTATCCCACATTGACTTTTTTGAATAAAATTTGCTTGTGGTATTTTAAAAAATAAAATATTTTAAAAGTAAATAAAAAAATGTTTTTCAAATTAAAATTATGTTTTAAACTTAACAAATGTTATAAAATAAAAATACTTGCTTTTACAAAATGTATTAAAAATTACTTTTTAATAAAAGGTTTAATAATTATTTTAAAAAAAATTAGTTTACAAAATTTTTAAAAAGATTATTTTAAAAATAGTGTACCCCAAGTTTTTTTTTACTTTTTTTATAACTAAATTATTTTATAAACCACATATAATAAAAAAAATACTTTATAAGTTATGTTTTAGAAAAACAATTTGTAATTTTTTAAAAAAAATTAAGAACATTTTATTTATTTTTTAAATATTTATTTATTTTTAAAATGCTACAAACTCATTTTTAATCAAAAAAGTCAACGGGAGAATTGCAAATGCAAAATAGGATATACTTCGAGAGCCAAAATCGAGCAATTGAAATTTTGGGAGCTAAAATCAAGCAATTGTGACTTGTGAGACAAAATCACACAATTATGAAACTCGATGGGCCAAAACTGCATTTAAATCTTCTACTATTGTGAAAGATGGATGGTCTCACATGACCACCCTTTTCATTCTTTTTTTTTTTAATTATTAGATTACTTGACATATCAGCGTTGACTTCTTCCAAATTGACATTTTGCAAAAGTGCACTTATGAAATAGGGAGCCAAAAATTACAATTTAGCCTTATTTTTAATTAATTAATTAACGTATTTAATGAGTCATTAAGCGTTAATGTAAATATATTTCCATTTACACACATGGTAAATGTGCGGCAGAGCAAGTCCTTAACGAACATTTTTTTACTGAGTCAGAACATATTCGCAGCTAGAGTCGATAAGTCAAAAACGCGTGTGTCTATCTCTGGAATTGCGAATCGTTCCATCTTATCCTCGAAAGACCATATCGCATCCACTTCCCTCATTTCTCTCATTTTTTGATTTTCGGCTTCGCCTATAAATACTAGAGTCATTCCTCGTGATTTTTTCGTCCCAGAATTCCTAAATTTCAATTATCTATGTTCTCTCTCTATTCTCTCCATCTCAAACCAATTTTCTTCGCTTTATTTCAGAAACCATCTCAAACCAATTATCTATGTATTGCATAAATACTATATGGCATTGTAGGGACTACTTTTTAGTGATGTATGATACCCAAAGTGGTATCACCATTGGAGATGCTCTTATAGACATATTTGTTTATGCAAAATCTTATAAATACTTCTGAAACACTTTTTTAAATTCAAGTGGGGGATTGTTGGAACAAGTTGTAACATGGAGGGAAACTCGGTATATATATAACACAAGTGTTGAACTAAATGTGTAGAGTGAATTGAAAAAAGAGTTCAATTAGTCCCATATTGAAAAGATCACTCAACTTACTAGTCTTTATATATTGAAAGGTGACTACTTAGGGATGTGCCTAAAGAATGAAAACATGATACTAATGCTTAGCAGAACCTCCCAAGTACTAGTTCCTTGACCACTTGAAAAGAATAGATATGAGATACAAATATGTAAAAGAGAGAATACAGGTGCAAGCAGACACTCATGTTTCTATACCTGAGATATTAATCAGAATATATGCTCAACACTTTAACCCATATGCCTAAGGCTATGTTTCGATGGGTGGTAAATGATGGAATATAATGGAATGGAGTAGTAAATATTTATGTTCCATTGTTTGAATTTGTAAAAACTCAATAGAACGGAGTGGAATATGATGGAACACATTTCATCCTATACCATCCAATCTTCTCATTTTTCATTCCTTCCAATTTGGGATGTATGTAATAGAATGAAAAATACCCAAACAATGGAATGTAATATTTGTTCCATTCCACTCCACTCCATTATATTCCGTTTTGTTCCATTTTATTTCATCAATCCAAACATAGTCTAAATGGTAAAGTCATAAGTGAGACAATACAAACTAATAAGTAATTGCTAATTTTATTTTTCTCTTTCTAAATATATGTTTCAAACATAATTTCCAAATATTATTTTATTTTATGATTAAATTTTTTTTTTCTTTCTAAATATATGTTTCAACAAATACTATTAATCAATACTAAAAAAATATTTGATTTAAAGAAAACTTTATTATATGCTCACTAAATAAGTCCAAATTGTTGAAAACCAAAATATTTTCCGATCTTTATTATATGCTCAAAAAATTTCCCAATGACCAGACTGATTGAAGCAAAGATTCCAATTAATTTTTAACATGAAGGTTAAGTTAGCATCACTACAGTTCCCATTAATCCAAACCCACCACAAACCTTAGAATCATCATGGCTCAAATATTAGGAGCAAAACTCCAACATTGAAAATATCTAATCTCTTGCCGTAATAGAAAATAATTTCATCCTAGCCTTCTCATCAAACTGTTAGGCCATGCTTTGCAAGACTATGAGACACCTCAAAACTTGATTGATACCATTGATCAATACCGAGTATCTCTGGAAAAAAACTCAAATATATTTCACCAGATCTAATTCAAAGTCGTGAAAGTCAAGGCCAAGACGAAGGACAACTAAGCACTAGATTATCACATAAACGAGTTAGCCAGTCAACTATGAAAAACTAACCCTCCTCTAGTCACAAGGTAATAACGTAGACGAAACATAATTTCCTATAAGTAAAATTGACAGAAGACAAGGAGTAGCAAATATTCCTGCAACATGGTATGTACCAAGCCAGCCTATGACAATTTACGCGTTCTTACGAAGCAAAATGCAACAGTCAAAAGAACGAGAAAAAAAAAATGGCAAAACTCACAGCTAGAAAAGGACGCATCTTCCAAAATGACGAGGCCAACCCAAAAAATGTGACAGAACCATTAGACATCTAGAAACAAACAATTCAACCAAGCAACCAACCCCCTGTACTTGAGGATTATTAAGCCTACACTTTATCATCCCATTTAGTTCCAAGGTTACTACCAATGGCTCAAAGCCTAACACCATACCATCTAGAAAATGAAATGCAATGCAACACTACAATTATTCACTACTCAATTTCCACACACAAAGAAAATGAAATGCAAAATCATATGATATTGTAAAATCAAAATAGAGCATAACTAAGGGACACCAAATAAGCCGACACCACTACGCAAGCAACACTACAATTACAAATGAATGCATCACTGCACCCCCAAAGAATCAAAGAACTCACCCAACCAACTTTTACAATATGAATAAATATTTTGTATTTTAGTTTTCTTTAGAATCATCAAAACATCTCATCCCTTAAATATATCATAGAACAAAGTATCAATATTGGATCAGATTTGGGGTTATTAATCTCAAAATTAACACTCCAAAAGCAGATATTTAGACTATTTCCTTAGTCGCATCGCCACACAACATTGTTATGAAATTTGTCTCAAGTATTAACAAATGACCCTTTAGAGAGTATAATTCATTCTATGATGAGAAATCTTTACATTGTACAGAGAACTCTTTACCAAACACTAGACAGATTGAAGCAAAGCAGCCAATTAATTTTCACCACCAAACTTAGAATCATCATAGCTCAAATCTTAGAAGCAAAGTTGCTAGTGTTTCCTATTTAATATCATCTGAAGTAACTCCTATTTCTATTACATTTTCCACTCAGGATGCTCATCAAGGGTAAAACCATGTAATATCAATTTAAGACGCATCTAGCAAAAAAATCTCCGTACTAAAATGATATTATTAATAATAAAGAATTCATATAGCAGATGAACAAGCTCGAACATATCTCGATTTTGCGTTACAAATTCCATTGCTTCAAGGTATGTAACATCCCAATAATTACATTTTGAATGAAAATTTGCTTAAGAGTCCATCAACTAGGCTCACAAGACCATCACACAACATTGTTATGAAATTTATACCAAGTATTAACAAATACTTACCCAAGTCCACCGCAAACTTTGGAATCATCATATGGCTCAAATCTTAGGAGCAAAGATGTCCATGATTCTATTCAAGATTGTCTTATGTACAACATGTTGCTATTACATTTTCTATTTAGAATGATCAAGGTTCAAATCATACCATCTCAATTATAGATTATGAGCAATTAAGTCATTACAGCTGTATTTGACGCATCTAGGACTATATTGAAATTATATTATGAATAAAGAATCCATATTTCAGATGAATAGCTCAAACATATCTCAAATTTGTATCATATTATCAATGAAGTTATCTAAAAGGTCATGGGGGCAACATTTATTCATCTCAAAATTTATATCGTAGATAAAAATTGGACTTGAGAGTAGTAAATGAGACAATATTTAACCAGTCATAATTTATATAAGCAATAGCAATTTGATTCAAGGGTCATCGAAGACAATATATATTGTTAAGAAGTCCCACATCGGTTGTGAGAAGGCCTGAACAAGACTTTATAAGTAAGAGGCAATCCTCACCTTACAAGCCGGTTTTTTGAGGATGAGTTAGGCCCAATACTAATTTCTAATATGGTATCAGAGCCTCTCAAAGATCCGTTGGGCCATCCGTTATCAGGCCACCTACCGTTTATATCCACGCACCAAGCCCAATAGTACTGGGCGTGAGGGGGTGTGTTAAGAAGTCTCACATCGGTTGTGAGAAGGCCTGAACAAGACTTTATAAGTAAGAGGCAATCCTCACCTTACAAGCCGGTTTTTTGAGGATGAGTTAGGCCCAATACTAATTTCTAATATATATCTATCTCAGAATTTATATAGCCAATAACAATTGAATTTAAGGAACATCGAGGCATAAATTAACCATATCTGAATTTATATATCCAATAACAATTTAATTTAAGGGTCACCAAAGGCAACATATATCGATTTAGTATTTATATAGCCAATAACAATTAGACTTAAAGGAGATTGAAGCAAGAGTTAACGATCTCTAAATTTATATCTCCAATAACAATTTAAGGGTCATCGATGGCAACATATATCTATCTCAGTGTTTATATAGTCAATAACAATTGGAATAAAGGAACATCAAGGCAACAATGAAGCATCTTTGAATCCATATATCCAATAACAGTTAATCATCTCTAAATTTATATATCCAATAATAGTTGAATTTAAGGGTCATCAAAGGCTACATATATCCACCTCATTATTTATAAAGCCAATAACAATTGGACTTAAGAGTCATCGAGCCAACAGTTAACCATCTCTGAATTTATATATTCAATAACAATTTATTTTAAGGGTCGTCGAAGGCAGCATATATCCATGTTGGTATTTATATTGCCAATAACAATTGGACTTTTGGGAAATCGAGGCAACAGTTAACCATCTCTGAAGTGAATTTATATTGCCAATACCAATTTGACTTAATGGTCATTGAGACAACATATATCCATGTTAGAATTTATATAGCCAATAACAATTGGACATAAGGATCTTCGAGGCGACTGTTAAACATTTTTGAATTTATATATCCAATAACAATTTGGTTTAAGGGTCGTCGAAGGCAACATATAAGCATTCTCATAATTTATATAGCCAATACCAATTTGACTTAATGGTCATTGAGACAACATACATCCATGTTAGAATTTATATAGCAAATTGGATTTAAGGGTCATTGATGCAAGATTTTACCATCTCGTAATTTATTTATCCAATATCAATTGGACATGAGATCCTTCAGGCAATATTTAACCATCTTAGACTTTACATAGCCAATAGCAATGGGTCATCGAAAAAGGTTAAAAAATTGAACTCAACCTTTTGCAAAATCATGCTTTATAATTCAAATGTGCTCTATAACTAAACATATATCAGAATTTAAAATATTTTCTCATAATTCTGAACACCACGACTCAAAGTAGAACAACCCAAACACTTAAATGTATGACAACCACCATAACATCATGCAACATAAACCATAAAGCAACATAACATTGTAACAAGTCTCTAAATAGGATTATAGTAACAAGTAACAAACATAATATTAAACCAGTGTGCACCAAACAAATTAAATCAACTATTATATTTTTAATAATCAAAGAATAAAAAATGCACCTTTTGCAGCATATCATCAATGTAATCTTCATCCTCTTTTGCAACTATTGTCTCTTGGACTGCTGTAGGTGGTGTTGTCACATGTGTAGGTAGTGAACGTAGGCGCTTCTTGTCGGCTTCCTCAAAGAGTCATATTGTGAAATTAGAGTGAGTTTTACTACTTTATCTCATTTCCCTAAATGGCTACTTAATTATATATTAACTCGTAGAGAACCCATTTTTATAATTCAGAGTTCAGAAAATTAAACACAATAGAAAGAAAACAGTAACCTAAATAACATAGCTCAAGCTTATAATAAACCTCATATCTAACAAAATTGACGAACCTTATAATAAACAAGGAATAACAATCAAAACAACAATCAACAAATATCATATATACCAGTAACCTAAGATTCAAAAAACAAAATTTAGAGAGAAATAGAGGCTACACCTTGAGTTGTATCAGACGGAGATGACGAAAACGTCGCAAACAAGGAACAACGATAGTTTTGAGCGAACCGTCACAGGTATGGTGTCGAAAAGTACAAAATTTGTTGAGGTGATGAATGGGGTTTTAGGTTTAGGGTTTGGTTGGATTTGATGATGTGTTTCGAGAAATGGGTTTACGGAGGGATGAAATTGGAACAAGTTTTCTATGGAAGTGGAAGAAAAAGTTTCGAGGAAACCATTATATTTGTTGGTGTTGTTCTTCTTCTGATTCATTCATGGTTAGAGAGAGAGAGAGAGAGAGAGAGAGAGAGAGAGAGAGAGAGAAGAAGAAGAACAAGAAAAAAAAGAGTGTTTTTGCAGCTGTAGGAACATTATGAAAATTTTATTTGAATTTCGTAAATCGTTCTTTATATCCTATACGGCAAAAAAAAAAACAAATATTGGCTCTTTATTAAAAATTAGGGAAGAAGAAAAGAACTCGACTCTGCCAAAAACATATGAGGCATAGTACTCATATGAGTTTTCTGGGTTAAATAAATAAATGATCTCTATAGTTTTTTAGAATTTTTTTTTAGTTCCTATAAATTTTTTCCCACTTTTTGGTCTTGAGTATTTTTTATCCGTACTTTTCATTCAACCAGTGCATATCATTCGAAATTTTACAATTTTTTATGCATGAATCTATCTTGCAAAAGTTTAAATTTTTTAACAATTAAATATGAATTTTTTATTTTTTTGTTCGCTACTTAAGTAGCGAACGTTATAAAAATGAGAAATTTGAAGGAAAAAATACCCCAGTAACACGAAATTTTCAAGATTTTAAATGTTAGTTACTTAAGTAATAGGCATAATCCGTTACTTAAATAGCCGATGTTTAAAATTTTGAAATATTCTTGTTAGAGGGGGTTATTTCTTTAATTTATTTTTCAAATTTCTAATTTTATAACATCCACTACTTAAATAGTGAACATAATCTGTAACTTAAATAGTTGATGCTAAAAGTGATTTGTTCATTGAGTCATGCTAACTTGTGCTTAAAAAAATAAAAAGATAAATTTTGTATTGAAAATATTTTGTTATTTTTTAAAAATATTAACTATAAAAGTTCAAAAAAATAGTTATATTATATTTGATTATTTTCTTAACTAATGCTATGTTGGCTAAAGAATTGTATTGTCTTTGTGCAGGAGGAGCTTCGCTTTATGGTATAGAAAGATAACCAATTTCTGCATCTTCGTTATTGTTAAGTGTAATTAGTATTATAAACTATATTTTTATTTGCATCCTAATTAATCTTATTCTGTTCAACCGATCACTGGGTTTACATCCCATGCTATTAGAATATTATATACAACATATGGATAGCTGCTAACTTTGATATTAATATGAACATAAATTGGTCATTAGCGACAAAAATACATATATATTTTTAAGAGAATTGGATTTATCATTTAAAAAGGGTTAGCGGCACAGCTTGATGTTTGTATGCCTTTCATTCATATGTAATTATTTTATATTTTATAATCAATAAAAATGTATCCTGTTAAAAACAAAATGAGAAGACTTTTGAAAAAAAAATACATACATATTCAAAATTCCATCAAAAATATTATCAATAGAGTGAGAGAAAAAAGTTAAAATTGCTAACAAATTTTATTAGAATCATCCATAAAAGCATAGAAATAGGAGAAAAATTATTAACACGCCGCCAACTTCAAAATCAAAGGCAAATAGTGATGCTAACATCTCAATTGAAGGAATTTGAGGACTACTAAACACTATGATTTGCAATATTGAAGGAGCACAATTGATAAATATCAATACTATTATATTTGAGGCCTTAATCCAAGTTGGAATCCAAAATCTTGCAGTTGTGTGTATGAACTAGTTTTTTATCCCGTGCTTCCGCACGGTTTACTTTTTTTTTTAATTAGACACAATTAATTTAACGTGATCATTGTATAAAGTGTATAGTACAACCAATTAATCAAAACAGTTCAAAATAATCTGAACAATCACAGACTCTTAGACTCCAAAAGGGATGTATCCATTTAAATTTGAGATGGCCCATGCAAGAGATGAATAGCCAATTATAAAGTGGCAAGATTGATAATTCAAATGCATATATAGAAATAAATCAAATCGAATAATAATACAACATTGATGCAGTTCACACATTTCACAATACAAATAAACTACTAACACTTAAACACTCCTTATCATCATTACACCATCATATACTTTTGTTCTCCAGAGATCAACAGCAGAACACATCAAAATATAAGATGCTGGGATTACCACTACCACTAATATACTTCTACCTTAAGTGGCATCTAAGTCTAAATACCCGAAGAATTGAAGATCCCAATCAATGGAATTATAAAAGAGTTCAATCCTTCTCAATCTTATTTAACCTTTTTCAAAGCAACATTTTTCTTGCCCTTAGCAACTTTATCAAATACCTTTGACAGATTCCTTTTAACAGTTACAGGAACATCACTTTCTATTTCATCCTTCCCATGGGTTATAGGAGCCGTGACAATAAAATCTTTAACAAATTCCATGGTCTCAACATCAGTAGTACCATCAGAACCATATGAATCAACATGAGACTCCAAATCAATCGCACCAAATATTTCCTGAACAATTCAATAAAGGAAAGTGAATAACAATCACTAATTTTTTGCATCTTCATACCAAACACGTGAAAAAACTTATAGAAAATACACTATAAGTATGCATATGTCAAACCTTTGCATGTATTGGAAAAAGGACACTCAGAACAAAAAGATTCAATAATTTTCGAATCCATACAAACTCTCTTGACCCTGTAATAACCATCAAAAACAGCTGCCGCTTCAATGCTATATCAACAGCAAATAACATCTTGTGCCCGACTAAACTATCAAATTTAATTGGATGTGGACCAGAATTCTTTGCCTATTAAAACAGTTAGGCACATCAGTTAGTTAGTGGCAAACTAAATAAAGAAAAAATCATTTAAACTAAACACTTACCTTGGACTGAGCAACAAAGAAAGAACAGGACTATTCCATGATATAACTCATATCAGAATCGAGCAGAACAAACACTCACCACAAACACACATTCCTAAAACCTATACATTACATTATTTATCTAATTTCAATAAACAACACCACAAACACACATTCCTAAAACCAGTGAAATAAAAACCAAAACAACATATTGCATACCTTGGAACAACTTGAAAACACATGGACTACACCCTTGTGGCACTTGCAAGCAAGATACCACCATTCCTGCTCATCTACAATGCCAGCAACCTCTCCACATACAACAAACACACCATCCAAATTGAGATCAATTAAATCAGCTACACTTTTTTTCGATTGCATATGGAGGAACTCTCCTTGAGGTAATGCTTTAGCACGTTCACCAAACAATGGCACGGTGCTATCAATCTCAATCCCATGGGCAACAATTCTACCATCATTACAAAAACAAAATAAATTAACAAATTATCCAACAAAAAAACCAATTTAATTGGAAGATTAAAGTGAGGTAAACAAAATAAACTAACAAATTATCCAACAAAAAATCATATGCTTCAGTCCTAACATAAGCCCTTGAAATTTTGGATTTGATTTTTCTTCTTCCTTGGTTTCTTACATGATTCTTAATCAATAAAGCTAAGTTAGCCTTTGTAGAGCAAGTACCATATGGGTACTGGACAATCCACTATAGCAAAGTATCCATAACACTTAACCACCTTAATAAGGCATATTCTATACAGCAATTAAATTAAGAATCTAATATCCACAAAGATAAAAAGCATCAGGTTCACATATGATCTTACCGAAATCGGATTTCCTTTTCGTGCCATATGCGCCTTATTTTAACTTTCTTTTTCCCCTTTTAGATTCCCGGTAAAATATTCGTTCTCGAAAGTCTTCGTTTCGCAAACTCTCCAAATTGTTGACCAATATGATAACCATTTTGGTTATCTTTCCATCCCTAATATACTCTTTTTCAACAGACATGCCCTTCATCAAAAACAAAAATACTAAAATCTCACCTCAATGTTCAACAACTCTAAAATAAATCATCTTTTTAGGGGGAAAGCTAATTTTATTTTCAATTTGCTTAGAAAATAACATAAAATACCAACATCAATTGAATTCATATTACATAATTCTCATTGTTATTGTTAAGTGCAAGAAGAACTTACAGTAAATAGTCTGAGCAACTAACTATGGAATAAGTTAGCATATCAAAAAGGTTTTGTTAAATTCATATGATACAAAATTAAATTTATTACAGCATTATTTAGTATTGAATCATGAAGTAGGTTTTGTATATCGTACCGTAATAATCAAAATTATTTACTGATAAAGAATATAAGAAAACCAGTGAAAAATACAATATACACCAGAAGCCAAATAAAAGTTGCTTGGGTGAAAATTTTCCAACATGATCCTTACAATGAAAGGGAAATCTTATCCTTCCACCATATTTCCACAAACAAAATTATCAAACAAATGGAGGGCATATATAAAACTGAAATAGAACAAATTAAAATTGGAATAGATGAGTAATTAAATTCTAACTAAACAAAGAAACTGAGAAGAAGAAGAACAACAACAACACCTAATCAGTGAGGACAAGTGATGATAACAATCAACCATCATCTCCAATTTATAGATCCTCAAGCACAAATCAAAATTCAAATTAGGGTAAATTGAGAGGGAAAATAATTACCTGGCCAGTTAAGCCTCCACCACAAAAGCCTCATCTCCAAAAGGTTTATATGGGAACGGCAATATCGATCGGATTCATCCCGTTTAGGTTGCATCTGGTGAAGGCAAAGTAACATGACGCGGAACCGCTAACAGCAACCTACAGTAGCGTTGAACAACATTAAGAGATACCACAATGAATTATCTGTGCCCTAACCTATAAAGCATAAAGCATTCAATTGAAATAGGATCGAAATTAAAGAGGGAGGTAACAATGGAGATGGGAAGGTGTTATCTAAAGAGGGAGGTAACACAGGAGATAGTATAGCAACCGTATATCACATGCGCAATTAATGAGCGGCAGAGAGCAAGCAATTAACATATCATAATATAATATAAAATTAATTAATTAACATAAAAGACAAAATATAAGGAATGCAAACTACATGGCACAGCCAGAGCAATCTACAGTGCCCAAAACATGATCAGTATTTGTCAAGTATTAGATTAGATTTCTAGTTACAACCAAAATAAAAATTAAAAGGTGTGGATAACATAAATCCCTTCTCTATTATTTTGGCCCAATCCATTTTTGAGTTGGGTTATCAATAAATCATTTTTGCCAATAACAAAGGAATTCCCCACCCCCCTCCCCGGTTTTTCATTTTTTCCCTTGAACCAAAATTTTGGGATCTATTTTCCGAACTTTTTCTAGTGTAAATTCAGCAAAATTTTCAGGAAACACGTTCCGAAGTTCGTATTTAAGGCGAAAAAAAGTTCAGAAAATAGACCCCGAAATTTTCAACCAAGAACAAAATCAGAATATTGCAATGTTCTTTCAAGTGAATGGTTGTCAAGAGACAAGATAAGCACTTTTCACACTCTAAGTAGCGAGTATTAATATTTAATACTCAAACTGAACACCGGCATCCCCAACGGATGGAAAAATCATGAAAAAAAAAAAGAGTTTGCATCCTAAGGAGCGAACATTGTTCGCATCCTAGAGAGCGAACTCTTTTTTTCATTATTTTTTCATACATGAGGGTGCCGACGTTCAGTTTGAGTATAAAATATTAATACTCGCTACTTAGAGTGCGAACTAAAACATAGTTCACTACTTAGAGAACGAACTCAGTTTACACTTTAGAAAGAGTGAAGAGGACAAATAAAATTGACTTTTATAAGATTCGCATCCTAGGATGCATACTGTGGTGTTCTCATTTTTCAATTTTACACACTCACTTAAATAGCGAGGGAGGTAAAAACGGAACGCCAGGGGATGCTTGCGAGATTTTTGGTTGCGAAAAGTAACTCTTAAACAAGATGTCAAATAACCGATTATCCCAAAAGCTTAAGCTGTTAGGATAGGTTACATCAATGTTTTTATATTATTTCTAACACGCATTCTCATGCAAGAGCTCATTTGGGCTTGAAGCGTGGATAATGCATAGACCCACCTACCATATGCTTAAATTCCACATTTTAATTAGAAAGTGAGGGGAGCGGAGATCGAACTCTAGACCACTTAGTCATATAGGCTCTGATACCATGTCAACTAACCGATTATCCCAAAAACTTAAGCTATTAAGATAAGCCACATCAATAATTTTATATTATTTCTAACAAGATAATGATTTTTACACTTTTGACTAAAGTTTCAATAGTATATATGTGTTTTGTCATATTCTTGAAGTGAAACAAATTTTCTACAAATATCTCCCAAAGATATTTTAAAATATTGTGACTCCCTCCATCACAAAATATCTAACCTAGTTGATAATTTTATACAGATTAAAAAAATGTATAAATAAAAAAGAGAGAAATATTTTTAATAAAATATCCTCAATGTAATATTCAATTTTGGCCCAATCACATTTTTATAAGAGAGAGAGTATTGAATCAAAATTCAAAAGCGATAAAAGTAATATTAATTAAAAAAGTTAATGTTTTATTAAAAATTAAAATAAGTCAATCATTTAAAAATAAATATTTTTTATAAATTAATCAGTTATTTTAAGAATAGTTAAAATTATACTAGTTCTGGTCTAAATTACAAGTACAAAAATAAAATTGTGTCACGCATGTTAATTTGTTATTTTTTGGTAAACTACACATTACAATTCATTAAATTTACATTAGAACTATATTTTTGATAAGGAAAGGAATTAAATTACTGAATCAACCGAGGAAAACTAACTCCTCTTATATCATCTTATAGTAGAAGTTTTAGAGTAGGAGAAAAGACGTCAGTTATGTCCCAAAGAAGAACGGTTAATGAGGAGTACTTTTTATACAAATAATGAGAAATACGCATATTAAATAATTTGATTTTAATAACTTTTATTTATATTTGAGCGCAAAGCTTTTATTGATTTTTACTTATAAATAAAATTGAGTACACTTTTTATAGACAATAGCAATCGAAGAAAAATACTATATAACGAAATTCCATGGCCTAATCTATAAATTAGGCACTAGTGATTTCCAATAAATCTATTCAAAAGTGGTCCTATATCTATGCTGAATGATGGAATTGGATTGGATAGTAAATATTTAAGTGATAACAAATTAAATATACGTATTGGCTATGTTGTGCAAGTGGTAAGAATAATGCATTTGGGTCCCCAAACCAGATATACATAACTATCATAAGTCAATATAAAAACCTGGTGATTGATCATAACCAAACATGCCCGATTTCTATTGGATATGATTATCTTTAATTAGTAGCTTCCACAATTTTCACCAAAAAAGTATATGTTAGGAAATTTCCCAACTTGCATATATCTAATATCTTACCTATTTTGTGGAATCATCTGGCTTTATCTAAGCAAAACCAGCAAGTGGCACCAAAAAAACTGCATAGTATCTGGATCACTAATCTCGTGTGCTGGAAAGCTTTTTCCAACTTGTCAATGGGTCCATTAATTACTTTGGAAGTATTGGCCATTTTCTCCCAAATTTCATATCAAATTCTCTTTCATATAAAAGAACTTCATATCAATCACTTAAATTTTGATGAGGACGCAGATCTCTTTTAATGTAATCAAAATTCCGGTTCTTGAATTGAGTATCTAATACTTTTAAAATTTTTATTTATCATTTATTTGAATTTCACAAAATTTAAGAGATTAATCTTGACAGTTATGCGTAGAGAACGATTTTTAAAAAAAATTACATCATTAATAAAGTGAATAAATTTAAATGGTTAATAAATTATCTCTAAAAAAAATAGTTTGAAGTAAATTCAATTTGCAGCTAGATTATTTTTCAAATAAATTTATTTATATTACGGTCCAACTCCAAATTAGCAAACTCATTTCTATGACTATGAGAATCAAAAGAAAACTTGAAGACTAATAACATCATCACATTTGAGATATTCTTTTTATGAAAACTTGAAGTAAAAAGAAAAGGAAAGAATTACATATCAAATTCCACGTTGGAGTATCCCTTTCTATATGATTTTGATCTCCACTTTGTATATGTAATGTAGCCTAACTTGTTGACCCAATTAATGTAAATTCTTAACGGCCGAAATCTGATATGACTTAAAAATTGTCAAAAGTAAAATATTTGATTTTTTTACTTTAAAACACTCAATATTTAAAATGTTACAAAAAAATAATCAAGTCATAGTCTAGGTAGCTCTTTTTATGTTATTTCGCATATGCCTAAAATTGTACAAGGTAGACTATTAAATTTTAACCACGAAATTTTCAGAATAAAATAACTCAATTTAAATTGACTAATATGGTCACTCTTATATCATATGAAACCACTCGAATATGGCACTATGGCCACTCTGAAGAACAAAAGAAAATAGAAATTTTCAAAGATGAAGAGACAATAGAAAAAATTCAGGTTTTCGAAATGGTGTGTAAAAATTATGAGAAGTGGACCCCTTTATTTATAAAGGAACTAAAAGATTTTTTTTAAAAAGAATTAATACATCACCCAACAAACAGCGACACATGTGATGGTTAAGAGTTGTGCTTTTCTCCCAATTACAAACCTGGGTATCGGTTAAGGCACACCCCAAATGTCACTGACCCTCCACTATATAAACACTACTAAAGTGTATTGTCCTCCAATATAAGATTTATTAAATTTTTCAAATTCAAACTACACAGAGTAGTTGAACACTTGAGTTAATTTCTTACCAAATTTCCATTCAACAATAGTAAATAGACGTTAAGAAATTTGTTAGAAGGAATATAATAATCACATTACTTTCTCTATATAACTAAAAAATGATAAAAATAATGTTCTCGTAAATATAATTCAGTTGTTAGGTCTAACGATCATTATCTTGGACTATTGGTGGTGAGAATACAACATTCATAACAATTTTCATTGTTTCGAGTTGAGAATGATTTAAAAAACATTTTCATGTCTTTTACATTAGTTCTTACAAGACTTTGTTGGAAAATCACCATGTTTGAAAAATAAGTAAACTCAAATACACTAGTTATTTTTTTAAAATTCGATATTCGATCTAATTACCGACTAATTTGAGGGATACAAACCCACCGTGTATCTATGGGGACTCCATTTAAAATCAGAACAAAATTATTTTATGCACCAATCCCGCTTAAATTAACATAAGGAGAATCAAATTTGAGATTTTGAGAGAAACACACTCTAAATTAAAAAAGTTGATGATAAACTCAACTATGTTGAATTAATTGAGATAAGTAAAATGGTAAATTTGCATAATATTAAACATAGAAAACCAAAATGAATATTTAAAAAAATAAATAACTAAAATAAATTTGATGTAACGAATAATAAATTGATTCAAGTGATAACAATTTTGGTCATCTTAAATATGTGATCAGAAATTTGACTCATGCGAACACATTTTGTGTGTCTCCTAGGTTCTCTAACGGAGATTTGTTATCATTAATAATGGTAAAAATTTCATATCAATATCATGGTAAATTATTTTTTTGATATAATGGATGATGAAAAAAAACATTATATTAATAGAAACCACAACTATATGTTACTCATAATTTTAATATTATCTTGTGAACTTTTAATCCATAATAATACGATAATCAATTCTCTATTATTGTGTCACCGGCAACACTTGATTGACCATTTGTCTAACACAAATTGATAACATGAACAGTTACTTACTTTAATTAATTTTAATTTTCTACATAAACTTGTCTCTATAAAACCCAACCACTCCTCCAAACTCTAACAAAACCCAAAATCCAACAAAACAAAATCTCAAAGAAACATCATAAATATAAAAAAATGGGACTTCTTCAATGTCCCTTATGTTTCTACTCACAAAACCAACAAAAACATAAAAAAACAGAACCTCACTCTCATGATCATATTCATTCAGAATCATCAACTTCTTCATCAATTTCTTCACAACCAAGTCTTCCTTCTGTTCCTTCTCTCACCTCTCAACAATCTCAAACCACACATCACAAACTTCTTACAACAATCAACGGTCACTCTTCTCCCATCTTCTCCCTCACTCTTCATTCCAAATTCATCTATAGTGGCTCTTCCAATAGTGAAATAAGAAGATTTGAAAAAGACCCTTTTGCCCTTCAATCCTCAAACAACACAAACAACTTGGTTTCAATCAGTAATGGATCAAAATCAACCATTAAGTCAATGATTGTTGTTAATGATATGTTATTTAGTGCTCATCAAGATCACAAAATCCGGGTTTGGAAAATCGAAACAACAACAACAAAAACAGCAACAATTAGTGATACTAATCATGATCAGAGACTATTCAAATGTATAGCAACACTTCCGACATTCAACGATCGATTTTCAAAGCTTTTTTCGTCAAAAAACTATGTCGAAGTTCGAAGACATAAGAAGTGTACATGGGTGAATCATGTTGATGCTGTTTCTTCTCTTGCTGTTTCAAAAGATGGATATTTTCTTTACTCTGCTTCATGGGATAGAACATTCAAAATTTGGAGAGTTTCTGATTTCAAGTGTTTAGAGTCAGTGAAAAATGCACATGAAGATGCAATCAATGCAATTGTTGTTTCATCTGATGGAGTTGTTTATACTGGTTCAGCTGATAAAAAGATCAAAATTTGGAAGAAAAAAAATCATGAAGGTGAAAAAAAGCATTTTTTGATAGGAACATTGGAGAAGCATAAATCATCTGTGAATGCTTTAGCACTTAATAAAAATGGGTCAGTTTTGTATTCAGGTGCTTGTGATAGATCAATTTTAGTTTGGGAAAAAATTGACAATAGTGTTGAAAATTGTTCTGAACTGGGTCAAGGTCCGATGATTCTGGTTGGCGCCCTTCGAGGGCATACTAAGGCTATATTGTGTTTGGTTGCGATGGATAATTTGGTTTGTAGTGGATCAGCTGATAATAGTGTTAGGATATGGAAAAGAGGAATTGATGAAAAAAGTTATACTTGTTTGGCAGTTTTGCAAGGTCATAGAAAACCTGTGAAGTGTTTGGCAATGGCAAATGATTCCAAAAGAGGTAAGAATGGTGGGGATGATGATGATCATGATTGTAGTTCTTATCTTGTTTATAGTGGTAGTCTTGATTGTGACATTAAAGTTTGGCAAATATGTGTTCCTTTGATTTGATACTATTCATTACTTTTTTTTTTTTTTTTTTTTTGTAGTTAGTTTGTTATGTAGAATGAGGTGTTTCCTTTTTTTGGTTTTGATATGTTTTGCTTCTAATTGGAGTTGCAATGACATAGGCTCTATATATTGCAAGAAAAATTGGTTGATGAAGAGAAATTGTTGTTCGGGGTGAAGATGACTGAACCCAATTGTAAGACTCATCTTGATTCTATCTCATTTGACCTAAAAAATATCGAATTTGTTCGAATTTTAAGAATAGATTAGATTCTAAATAATTAGAACGACCAAAATTTATAAATAGATTAAAATCGGATATAAATCGTCCCAACAAGTCTCTTACTCACATCTCACATCCGACCTCTAATTGTTTTAGCTATATAATGTTGGTAAACAATCTTTTATGAACAAAATACTTGATGTGAAATTTATGTTAGGTTAGCTTTAAATTTTGTGACAGTATTATTGTAAGATTTGTGTTTAATTGAGTTTGAATTTAGAGTAAAATAATAAAAGAAAAATGCAATTATTTACTTTCAATTTTTAGTCATGATCTATGATCACAAAAGAGTAGAATAGATTTCCAATAGCAATCAACAACCAAGCAAGCCAAACAATTTAAAAGTAAAAAATAGAATAAAAAAAAATTGGCCACCCAGTTCGGTACAAAAATGACCTACATATGGAGGGAGAGCAGCTCTCCAATCACTATAGTCAATGTTTCCAAAGAGATCTCAGATGGGTTACAAAAAAATTGTCTCAAAAAAAAAATCGCTAATTTCTACCCATTTTTTCTAACCTCAACACAACAAAGATGAACAATGAATCTCACTCGCAAGATGTTTGTAATTTGTTTCCCAATTCTAGATTTACCCTAAAAAGCTTTCAATCATTGGTTATTATTGACTCAATAATTCTCTCTCTTTTTGCCTCTCTAAGATTCCGAAAACCGATCACAAAGTCCAATAAAATTATGTAAGAGTTCGCAAATATATCCGGCTAATGCGCCCCACGAATGACCGTATGTGCCTCGTGCATAGTACAAGAACACCCGTGCTCGCTTCCATCCACCCTGTGCATCGACCAATATCCAAAATCACGAAATTCACCATTTCTCAGCATTTCATACTCCCCACGCGTGGTGTCGTGTGCCTTACGCTTGAGGCAGCCTGTGACAAAAACACTTAAAATTTTAAGCACGCAACCGTTTTAAAATAATTTTAGTTCCGATTGTTAACCATGCTTTGTAGGTAGATACCTCCAAGTTTGCTTTCATGCTTTTAAGTAAAGTTGTATCAATTTTCTATTTTTCTGAGATAGAATAGTACCTGCAGAATAAGTGTTTAACCATTCTTCTTTTTCATTTTGATGGAGAAAAGAGATAATTATATGATGAGTAATTGATCCTTCCTTGTGTGTGTAAGGACTTCAAATAGCAATTTGGCACAAAGGACACATTATCTAGAAACTTAAAGACAATTTTCTTTCAAATTAAATTCTTGTGGTGTGAAATTTACAGGGGAAATTCAATAGAAAGCTATGGCTTAAAATGTAAGTAAAACAACGTGTAAAATATTTTCTTGGACCACAAATACTGGATCTAAATATTTTCTTCTTTCATACCTAACGTGAGGAAAAGGACTCGTATGAGTTTAGTTTTTAACAAAAAAAAAAAAGGACTTGTATTAGTTTCATACTTGTAATGTGTTGATGTTGTTTGTTATGTGCTTACAATATATTCAAAGAATCTACTGTTAAAAATCCAAGTTTGTCCTTATTACTTTTAACGGTATTTCAAGTTTTACACCCTTAAATGTAATTTTAACTCTAAACTAATAAAAAAATATACAAAAAAAATAGAAAATAAAGATAAGCATAAAAGAAATATTCCCATAAAAATAGCATCAGAAAACCACATCTCTATATAAATAAATAAAAACACAAAACAAAAATAGGAAAAAAAGAAGATAAGCATCAAATAAATATTCCCATAAAAATTTAGTTAAAATAAATTTACACATAAAAATATGAACAAAAATCACTATAAAAGATACGCTTCAAAAATAGTAACTTTTTTTTTTTTGGTAGATAAATAGTAACTTTTTTTTTAATGAAAATAGTAACTCAATCTAACATATAAAAACGTATATATAAAAAATAAAAATAGAATAACCTAATAAAAGAAGATACTTATTTATGTGCTTAAAAATAAAAGAACAGAAAAATAGAAACAAAAACACAATCGACCAGTTTGGATTGACTTATTTATGAGTTTATGCGAAATAACTTATGCAAATAAATAAATTTTTATGTATCTATACTAATATATAAAGGGGATATAAATTTTTGGGATGACTTTTTCATTATTCCTATTTTACCCTTAAAAAAAACTACCAAAAAAAACTAAGCACAACTTCCAAATAAAAGTAGGTTTTCAGTTTTTTTATAATAAAATTTTTTTTTTTTTCTTCTTAATAACTAGCCACAACAAAAAAGGAGGTCAAGTAGTTATCAATTAACTAAGTCCAATAAAAAAGGAGATTAAGTAGTTATTTATATTTGCACAATAGAAAATATCGATCACAGCAAAAAAAAAAAAAAAAGGAATATCGATCACACAAACGTTTGGCGGCTAGTGATTATAAGTTTTTTAAGGTAGTTCATGAAAACAATTTATAAAGATATAATTTTTGTTAATGAAAACTTATGAATTAACATGCGTAAAAAAAACTTATGAATTAACATAAATGTTTATTTATAAATCATAACCATAAACTATTTTCATAAGTTTAAAAGTAAGCCAAATTCAAACAGGCCCAATATATTAAAAGGTATTACTACTAAAAATTCTAATTTGTACTCATCAATTCTTAAAAATATTTCAAATCTTCTATTTCATAAAAAAAATTATATTTTTTTAATTTAATATATTATTATATAATAGTTAAATTCTACTCTATTTTTATTATAAAAAAATCTACTGCATTATTGATTAATATATATTATAATAATTATGGGGTAAATATTTGTCATTATACTTAACACATCACAGGACAAGTGTTGATCAATAATTTTGCAAAAAAAAAAGAAAGCGTTGATCACTAATAAATAAAAAATCATACAGGGGACAATTGTTCTAATAAAAAAATTTTAATCATACACGGGACAATTGCTTTAATAAAAAAAAATTAATCATACACGGGACAATTGCTTTAATAAAATTATTTTAATCATACACGAGACAATTGCTTTAATAAAAAAAATTAACCATACACGGAAGAATTGGTTTAATAATTTTTTTTTTAATCATACATGGAACAATTGCTTTGATAAAAAAAATTTAATCATACATGGAACAATTGCTTTAATAATTTTTTTAATAATACATGGGACAATTGCTTTAATAAAAAAATTAATCATACATGGAACAATTGCTTTAATAAAAAAATGACTTAATTTAATATATTTTACAAAAAATAATAGAATGACGTCATTTATAATTTAACAGTAATTTATAAATAAAAGTCAATAGACCCGTGCAAATGCACGGGTCTCAAAACTAGTAGATTAAAATAATGTACTTAATTATTTTCAAAAAAGATAATTATTTTAAGATAGTACAAATTAAAAATAATAGTAGTATAAAGTTATTTTAAGCTCATTTTTTTAATAATTAATTTAGCTCACTTGTTAGAGATTTTATCCGCAGAAAAAAAACTTTTGCTAGAGATTTTAAGATAGTAGAAATTAATAAAATATTTTTGAAGAACTGCGATTGAAAGGGGACTGAAATTACTTGATGAACAGACCCCCAAATCAAATTAGGCGGTCCAATGGACCGGATACAGGTGGTGAAATTTTTTTTTGAAGAAATTGAAGAAACTACTCCAAATAAAATGAATTTCTGATTTTTATGAGAAAATAATTTTAATTGTCATAAAAAAACTTCTAATTTATATAACTGTTCTTAAATCTAATGTGGATAATCTCTATAGATGACAACACTGCATGATGAATCATAACATTGGTAAGTTTTTTAATATAGGAATTAGGTGCTTTGATATATGTTGGGATAGGAATAGTTGAAGGAAGCAATCCATACTTGGAGTGGGATGAGCTAGAACTCAAGACATCTTCTCATGTGTGTTTGTTTGTCGATGCATACATTCAATGCAAACGATTGCTAGTGTTGCCAAATAGTGGCTGTAGCATAGCAAACTTTGAACAAATCGCTATTATTCCTGGATGCTATCTAGTACAAAGTCTTCGCTTTTGTGGTGCTATAGCACTACAGCGTAACGAAATTTTGAACAAACTATTATTTTGTGATATGCAATTGAATGACACTGAATGCATGTATACCTGTTTTGTAGTTCACTAAGTTGCTTAAACTGGACTTGCTGATCTCAAACAAAAAGTAGACTGTAAATGAGCTGCATCAACCAATAAGATTGGCGGTGTTAATTATTATTTATGTAGATAAACTTGTTCGATAGCCTTTCCCGAAAAAAGAATGGAAACTTTTTTTTTTCTAGAAAAAATCATGAACTTCTTTTCCAAATAAAATATCGGAACATTTTTCACGAAAAAGATAGGAAACTTTTTTCCGGAAAAAACTCCGAAACTGTATTTATCTGAAATGGAAACTTTTTTCTCGAAAAAAAATTGAACTTTTTTTCCCTTAAAAGATCGGCAGGTTTTTTCTCAGACAAAATCAGGAACTTTCATGAAAAAAGATCAAAAACTTTTTTTCTGAAAAATGTTTTTATCTTAAATCGAAACTTTTTTCTGCGAAAAAATCGTGAATTTTTTTTTCCAAAAAACTCCGGAATTGATTTTTTTTAAGCTGAAAAAATTTAAAATATATAATTAATTTGGTGAATTTGAAAAGTTGGGTTTTTGCCCCATTGGGCCTGAATTTGCACACCCCTAATCACAGCTGTCTGCTCTCTGTCCCGCTATGACGCGCGTGATTGATTTTGTGACCGTTGGAATATAAACCCTAATTCCAGTTATTATAAATACATACATAGGCTTAGCTTGTTTTAATTTCATTTCATTCACCACACTCACTCACCCAACTTAGAGAGACTCAGCCTAATTGAAGTTCGTTCGTTTCGTTCATTGCTTTGATCATCGCTGTTCCGTTCCATTAGAGAGACGACAGACACAATCGATTCATCAATTTGGTAAAGTTTCTTCTTAATTTCTTAATTTTGTTTCTTTAATTTCTTCATCCTTTCAATTACTTACACAATGTTATTTATTCATTGATTTTCAGACTCTTTCTTCTAGTTTCTACTCTCTTCACTCCCGTTCCTCTATTTCTTATTATTATTATTATTATTATTATTATTATTATTATTATTATTATTATTATACATTACAATCCATTATTCATTCATTATTCTATTTCCATCTCACAAATTCATTCATTGTAAAATATGAACCATTTCATTACTAACGTTCCATCATTCCCAGCTGGGCTGAAAGTCCTTGCAGTTGATCATGACACAGATGTTCTCTGCACTATTCACCACATCTGCAATCGATTACGCTATCAAGGTACTTACTTACTTTGTCACTCACACACCTTAATTATTATTATTATTATTCTATTTCTGTTCTAACTCTTAATGTTTTATTATTCCAGTTACCACATGTTGTACTATTTCTCAGGCAATGGATCACTTGTTCCAACAAGGTTTTGACATCATTCTCATTGAAACTCATATTCCACACCAGGATACTTATGCTTTTGTTCAACAAATGACTTCACTTTTGAAAATTCCGGTCATTAGTAAGTATTTCTTCCTTAAATTTTACGCTTAATTAAACTCATCATTAATTAACAAATGTGACTGACTCACCCTGTCTGTTATTTTTATTTTGTAGTGATGTCTCTTGATAACCAACCGTGTTCTGTTATGAATTCCATTTCCAACGGGGCTTGCAGTTATTGGACTAAACCATTACATGAGAATCTATTCAAGAATATGTGGCAACATGTTGTGCGAAAGGCTTTCAGCCAAACTGATCCACGTGAACTCATCGAGGCTAAAGGGCTTAAAAAGCGAGGAAGAGATGA
The DNA here is from genome assembly GCA_030408175.1 of Trifolium repens. NCBI lineage: Eukaryota > Viridiplantae > Streptophyta > Magnoliopsida > Fabales > Fabaceae > Trifolium > Trifolium repens. The sequence continues at coordinate 27,878,846 of CP125845.1, read as the reverse complement.
TGTTGTTCATGTTTCAAAACAACCTCTTGCAAAGCAAACTCGTCTCGAGGCTAAAGGGCTTAAAAAGCAAGGAAGAGATGATGTTCATGTTTCAAAACAACCTCTTGCAAAGAAAACTCGTCTCTCTTGGACACTTGATTTGCACCAAAAATTTCTGTCAGCTGTGAATCATCTTGGGATTAACAGTATGAATCTTTCCTCAGTAGTCTTTTTGTTTTTTGAATTTGTTTTGTATTCTATTCTTCAATAATGATAAGCAACTTACTTATGTGCATCCTTTTCTTTCAGATGCAGTGCCTAAAAAAGTTCTTAAGATCATGGATTGTCCTGGCTTGACATTAGGGCATGTTGCTAGTCATTTGCAGGTTCGTTTTTATATTAATTTATTGTCTAAATTTCATACATTACTGTTTTGTGTAATTTGAAACTGAAATTTATCAAGTGTTTTATCATTAACACTGCTGTATCTGTTATGTTCTTTTACAGAAATATAGAAAGTATTTAAAAGGTGGGATAAAAAAGTCAAAGTTGAATCAATTTGAATTTCAAGGTCACAAGAACTGTGAAACACAATACTCAATGACACCACGGGATCAATGTCACGATAAAAGTCCTGAAGAACAACATTCGACAGAAATTGATTTTGATTTTCAAGGTCAAAAGAACAATGAAACACAATACTCAATGACGGCACAAGATCAATGTCCCGATAAAAGTCCTGCAGAACAACATTTCACAGAATTTGATTTTGATTTTCAAGGTCAGAAGAACAATGAAACACAATACTCAATGACGGCACAGGATCAATGTCACGATAAAAGTCCTGCAGAACAACATTGGACAGACGAATCCGACATATTTTTTGACTTGACCGATTTATTCCCCGGTTTTAACGATGATGTACACAATGTGATGTCGTGACTAATTCATAGAGAAGGCAACATCAAGAATATCTCCTTCCACCTTCACGACATCTGTTTCTATTTTAGTCATAGTTAGTATATCGGTTAAGCTTTAGGCTTATGTTTTGTAACAAGGGCACTATTATAAAAGGTCCATTTCTGTTTTTTGTTCATATTGAATCAATAAAATATTTTTTTTAATGCATTCCAAAAAGCTAAGGTTTCGTCGAAGTGGTAGCTTTTGATTCTTTCTACTTCATGACTCCTCAAGTGCATATATTGTGTTATTTCATTTGTGTTACTGTGTTAATGTTTATAGCATTGACAGGCAGAGATACATAGCAGAAAACAATTGGCAGGTTGAGGTTAATGAGCTTGATTGGGACAATGTTCTTTCTTGGTCATGGGAAAAATGCAATCAGCGCACTCGAAGAAACACTTTGCAAAGTAAGTGTATATAGATTGTCTTATAGATTATCAAGAGGGAGATTTGTTAAAATAAATGTGGTTAGTGTTATGTGAATCCATTTGTTTGGTATTCTGTCTTCAGTTTGCTACTGTTGTGTTACTGTTATTATAAAGGCATAAAATAATCTGAAAAGTTTAGAAATAGAAGGAATATTTTGTAACACCTTTCACCATAAAATTATTACTCTTAAAATTAAAAGCATATCAACAAAAATACCAATAACAACTCATAAAGTTCCAGTAAAACAAGCACTGAGAAAATTGTCTCAGGTCATTCACCATTGTGTCTTATAAGGTTAGCCATATCCACCATTAATTGTCTCAGGTCATTCACCATTGTGTCTTATAATTGATGGCTAATTTTCACATTTAGTAGGTTGACTTTCTTTGAGGGCTGCTATTAAACCTATTCATTCAATAAAAATTATAACTATAATATTTAGGTCGCTTAAAACGGGTACCCCACTCTTATAAAGTTGGTCTTAAGGAGTTCTGGACTATATCGAACTGAGCTGAAAAGCTTTATTAAAAATAGATTCTAAAAATTAGACATGAGTCTCTCTATATGGATTGCGAGCTAAATAACCTTATTCTAAAACTCCATATTATATGCTTAGACTTATGAAGGTGGAAAAACACAAGAAGGGGGAGTTGAATTGTGTTTTTAGAATTAAAACTTTTTCAAAATAAAAACAAGTTTGCAGCGGATATAAACACAAAATAAAGAAGGGTGCTGAGAGAGAGAAAGAAAGACACAAAATTTATCCTGGTTCCTCTCACAAATCGAGAGTACTCCAGTCCCCTTGTTACTAACAAGAGCTTTTCACTATAATCTACTTAAGATTACAAATTGCTCAAGCACACTTGCAAGAGACTTCTCAGGTGCTCAAGTTTCACTAAACAAGAGACTTCTCAAATGCTCAAGTTTTACTAAACAAGAGACTTCACAAACAAACTTAAAATCTAAGAATGATTGTTAATGAACACTTGATATACTATCAGAGGTGTTTACAAAATACAACGCAAATTGCTTTAAGACTTTGAATGACAGATTGAACAAATAATGTCAGAATATTTCAGAGCCTTAAACGCAGTAATGGAACGGTAGAGCAGTAGTCATTTCTTTCATTTGAGTCTTCTATTTATACTTGAAGGAAGATGATGACCGTTGTAGAGAGATAAGATGCCAGCTGGAATATGCTCGTACAATTGCTAGCTGTAGATTGCCTTCTTTAGCAGAGAAATCCAATTCCACTACCTTGCAATTCAAATTATCACTCATCCATTTTGAGTAATAATAGTACGATAGTACGATCCTCAAATGCGCTCCACTTATGGATAAGATTAACGTTGTACCAACGAATATTCCTTCCTGTGGATGTGACAGAGCCTTGAAGTAGATTGTTCTTCAAACATCAATTCTGATTCTGTCAGTTCTTGAGTGACGTTAATTCCTTTTGCTTCAGATGCTGTTGTCATAGCTTCTTAAGGTCTTCAGCTTCTGAATCCTTCAGAGTCTAGCTTTTGGTCCTCAGAAGCATTATCTTCAGCACGCAAAATTTAAGCTTCTGATGAACAGCGATACGCTTTCAGAGCTTCATAGCTTGGCTTTTCTCTTGTTATTCATAGTGCTTCTGAATGAATTTTAACTTATAATTCCGCACACTAGAATAATCATTAGTAATACCAATTGCAATTTTAATACTTTGTTATCATCAAAACCACTTAAAATTTTAGAGGTTCATGTCAGACCCACTTTGTTCCAACAATCTCCCTCTTTTTGATGATGACAAACTAAAGCATTAAAATTCAATTGTTGTTGATTTAATTCAATTATGTTGACTTCAGGTTTCAAAGGTTTGCAATCTCCCCCTGAGTCTGATAATCCATAGGGTTAGGTTTGTAAGCTCCCCCTAAGTCTTATCCATAATTAATTAAAATAGTTTAAGAGTTAATTTATCAACTTAAAATAAATTTTCATATTTGATTCTCAGAGGCACAGTTTTGTAAGCTTTGCTTCTTAGAGTCAGATAATGCTCAGAGGAGGTTTGCAAGCTCCTCTTATATTATCTATGAAAATCAATTTTAGGTTCTTAAATTTTCTCCCCTTTCAATAAGGTCCACAGCGAGAAGAAATCAGAAGGAATAGAATTTGATTCAGATGCATATACATAACAGTTTCAGATTTTTACGCAGAGTCAGAATCAATCAATATTAATTTTAACGCTATCCTTACTCCCCCTTTTGGCATCAGTCAAAAAGCACAGAAAACTAGGAAGTCAAATCATGCCAGAAAACAAGACAGTCAAGTCAGAAAAGTGGTTACAACTATATTCAATAAATGAATTGTGTTGATTCCCAGGTTGACAAGAAGGCTTGATAGCACTATAAAAAGAGATGATTCTTCTCATTTTATTCATACAGAATAATCAAAGAGCATCACAAGAAACACACAATGAAAAAGCAAGCTACGAAGGATGCTTCAGGATCTAAGGAAGTGATCAAGAAGGAAGCAGAGCCCTGGCGCTGCGAAGAAAACAGGCATCTCTATGAAAGAAACAAGCGAGAGTTGGTTCTGACAGAGTCAGAGCGTGAAGCAATAGGCTCTGACCTGGAAGAGTTCTTATGTAATAAAAAATTTTCTTCAATAAATTTAATAAAGAGTTCCTGCTATAAATTTCTTTCTTTTAGAGCGTGTTTCTTTTATATACTCTTTTCAAACGTCAGAAAACCAGTTACCAGACACGCCTCATTCGGTATTGTTGCCCCGCTTATAAACAGGCTATAATACTAAGAAGCTATTTCATGAGTAAACAGGAGTACTGATGTGGGGGACTCTTAGGTTTTTAAAAGCCTAGAATATTAGTTTAAAGCTGAGATGCTCTGCAACACCTCACACTAGAGCCAGTAACCACAAGAGTACCAGACATTATCAGAGCATATGATTTTCATTTTGAAAAACAAAATAAAATAAACACACCAGCACAAGCACATAAATATGGATAAATAACTTGGAAATAAAAAAAAATCCAAAGATTACATAAGAGACAATGTGAAAACAAAATAAACTGGTGCACAAACATTAGGTTTAGGGTTTGGATTGTTGTTGTTGAGTAAGCTTCAGCAGTAGCTCCATCATTGCATCTATCTTCTTGTTAGTAGCTTCACCAGATCTGTTCATATCTTCTCTTATATCGGCCCTGAACTCATCCATTTCATTTCTCAGCTCCTCTCTTAAGTCACTCTTGATCACATCCAGAGCTTCTTGCATAGCTGAAGGTATAGCAGATGAAGAAGAGCCTTGGACAAGTACTGGTGGAGATCTAGGAGGAGTTGGAGCAACAATGGGAGCTTTACCTTTATCAGAATCTGGTTCACTGAGGTTCTGATCATCCATAACAACATCCTCTGCAGCTGCTTGATTCTCATTAATCTTATTAGTCTCAACAATAGCAATGCGAACAGCTCTGTCAACCAACAACTTGAAGGCTTCTTGATCAGCAAGCCTCTGACATTCCACTTCAGCAGCTATCCTAGCCTGCTCAGCATCAACTACTACTCTTGCATAAGTAGCCTCTTCTTCATTTAGCCTTATAGCTGTTTCAAGAGATCTTCTTATACTTTCATTCACAGCAGCTAAAAATGCTAACCTCTGACATTCTTCTTCAAGGTTGAAAAATGTAAGTCTCAGAGCATGAGAGCGATCAGCAGCACTCATTATTTGAGACAAAACTTCCATTCCTCTTCCTTCAATCTTTCTTTTCACATAACCTCCTAAGAGCCTCAGAGACTGACTGAATTTCTGTTTCAATTCCCTGATCTTAGCATCAATATCTGAGGGAAATATCAGTACTTCTTCTTCCATGCTCTTAAATTTCTTAAGACTAATATTAATAGCATTATCTAGCAGCTCAAGGTTTGGTTCTGAGTTGTGATTGAAGAAGGGCTGGTTTCTGTTGAAGGGAATGGTGGGTTCAGGTCTTTTTCTTTTCAGAGGGATGATTTTGATTTTTCTGATTTCATCAAAGGGGTCTTTGGGGGTTGTTATATCATCATCAACATTAATTTCTGCTTTTAGCAGATCTTCCAGAATGGGTAGGGCGAAGTCAGAAGGTAGACTAAGTTCATCTATGGTTAAGGGTTTGTAAGATGGACCATAGATGGGTTCTGATTGTGGTGTTTGTGGTTCAGGTGATGGTTCAGGTGTGGAAGGTTCAGGTTGTGGTGTGGATGGTTCAGCAGTGGTATGTTCAGAATGATTCATAACTTCATCCTGAGCTGGTGTGAAGGTGGGTGGATCTTCTTGTTCAATGTCAGCAAGGGAGGAGGGTGATGTTTGAATTGGTGGTTCTGGAATTGGTTGATCAATAGGTAAATCAGAAGATGTTTTTACAAAGTGAAATTGATCAGGTGAGTTTGTGTTGGAGTGGGTAAAGGCATCACCAGATAAGTGAGTGGAGAGGTGTTCAATAATTGAAGGTGATTTTCTTGTTGTGTTGGTGGGTTGGTCAAGGATTGAAGTGTCAATGAAAATATTTTCCTCTTCTGGTGAGTTGTTTTTGGGTTTCTTGAGGGTTCTTTTTGCAGGGATCTTTTTCTTAGATTGTTCCTTCTGAATTTTATCTAGTTTTTCAATAAGCTCTGAAGAATCAGTGCTTGCATCAGAAGAAGTCCCTTCAGATGAGGATGATGAGGGTGATGAGGGTTGTGGAGATGGTGGAATCATACGTATAGGCTGTGTATAGTCTATAGGAGGTGATTGGGTAGGAGGTTGAGCACTAGAAACGCTATCAGTATTAGGCTTAGAATTTTTACCTTTGGAAGAGTCAGCAGCTTTCTGTTTGGAAACAACTGTCTTTTTCCTTTTTAGTGCTCTGACAGGTTGATCCTTTTCTGCATCTACAGGCCTCTCATTCCTCTTCTTTGATCTTCTCTCCTTCTGAACAGCTTTTCTCTGAGCTATTTTAGCCACTTGCTCTTCAGTGACTTCTTCATTTTCTTCAGTGGCTTGTCTTTCAGCACCACTTTCTGCTTGATCAGTAACCTCAGCAGTATCATTCTTATCTCCAGATTGTTCTTTGGAGCTTTCCTCAACAATTTCTTGTTCAATTGGTTGAGGTTTTCTCTTAGACTTGGTGATCTGCTTTGGTCCTTTGAAAATGTCCCAGTTTGGTACACCAACTACCATACTCCTGGGCACTCTTACTCCAGAATCTAATCTAACCAACTCCAAGAAGTTCTTGATAACATCATCATTATCAAATTCTGATATGGTTGGAAAACCATCACACCAGAAGTACTTTTCATAAACCTGCTCCAGAGGGCTCATGGCTGTCTTCAGCTCTTCTTTTGTTTTCAGCTTCATATTTACCAGAACACTTGCATCATACTTAGCAGTATTGAAAACTCTAAGTTTCTCCTTGGTACTGACAATCTGAATAAGCTTTGTTTGACGAATGATTTTTGAAATCAACCTTGGATGATGGATAATGGATAATGGAAGGTGATTTGGTTCTGCTCTTAGATATAGTAAAGCATAGGTGATCAAACAGAAGCTTTGCCAGATTTATCTTTACCTTCTTGTACATAAACCAGATGAAGTGTCTGTGTGGTCGAGAAATAGTATCATATCCTCCTTCTCTAGTGATGATGGAGGCCAGAAACACTTTGAAAGCAAAGCTGAAGTTTTGCTTCATGAATTTTGCTTTGCCAAAATCATTGTTTGCACTACCAGGAATGAATAAATCCTTCTTAATGGATTCAATATGCTTACTCTTCTCACCATATTCATCCACGTTTTCTCCTTCATTGTCCAGACCCAAAATTTTGGCAATATGTTCTCGAGTAATAAGAACATTGATCCCCATGATGTTTGACCTAATCTCTTTTCCTTTATAGGGTCTTAAACCCAGTTGACTCCTTGTTTTTCCTTTCAAGGAACTATCCTTCTCAACCATCTTTCTAACCTCTTCATCAGCACTGAACTTGTCAAAGATGGTTGCTTTTTGCCAGAAGTACTTGACAATATCATAGTAAACAAACCCATTCAGCATCTCAAAATAGTTCTTCCATTGTTGATCGTAGAATAAACTCTGAATGTCAATCCCGTTTACTTTGAAACTCTCAAAATCAACAAATTTTTCCGTAACGAACTCAAACGATTCCGGACCAGCATCGGTTACATTATCTTTGAAGACGAGTCTTGCTTGAGACGAAAGATCAATTACTGGTGGTAAGACGGGGTTGAAAGGACGTTGAACAATTTCGTTTGAAGGTCGAGCAGCCATGATTACAGAAGATTGAGAAGCAGAGAGATTTGGGAAAAACTGAGGTTTAGGGTTTGTGTAGGAAGTGATTATGTGAAAAAGTTGTGCTTTGTGAGTGAAGTGACAATTTATATCAAATAGAATAAACACTCAGAAAATAAACACAAGGGAGGGAGCGCGAACAGTTTAAAATTAATTTTAAATTGTATAACTGCATTTTCATCATTAACTGTTCTCTACCCATCAGGATCTAGACACGTGCAGGAGAGGCTTAATCATAGCTGACGCGTGTACAGACAACTGTTGTACACTAACTAGTACTAAACGTTTCGTTTCCGTCTAGTTCAGAGCCAAACTCATTAATATCTTACACCTCATCAGAACATGTTATCCTTCAGAGCCCATATTATTCAGAGCTTCTCAAAAGAGACTCTGAATAGATGGAGGCTCTGAAAGAGCTTCAGATCCTAATTCTATTTTGCATCTCAGAGCTAGTTTTCTTCAGAGATAAAGTGCATGTTCAAATTCTTTTTAATAAAGTCAAATCTTTCAATAGCTAAAGGTTTGGTAAATATATCAGCCCATTGATGATCCGTATCAATGAATTGAATATTTATTGTTCCTTTTTGAACTTGATCTCTTATAAAATGATGCTTAATTTCAATATGCTTAGCTCTGGAATGCAAAATTGGATTCTTAGATAAATGAATAGCAGCAGTATTATCACAATATAGTGGAATACTACTTTCAGCTATGTTATAGTCCTCTAACTGATATTTCATCCAGAGAAGCTGTGTGCAGCATTTAGCTGCTGAGATGTATTCTGCTTCTGCTATAGACAAAGCTATAGTTGTTTGTCTTTTGCTGGCCCAAGATATGAGATTTTCACCAATAAATTGGCAATTTCCACTAATGGATTTCCTCTCTATCTTGTCTCCAGCATAGTCAGCATCACAGAATCCAACTAGCTTACTATCTAGGGATTTTTTATAAAGAAGTCCTAGATTAGTAGTTCCTTTCAGATATCTAAAGATCCTCTTAACAGCAATTAAGTGAGGTTCTCTAGGATCTGATTGGAATCTTGCACACAAGCATACACTATATAAAATATCAGGTCTAGAAGCTGTTAGATAGAGCAAAGAACCAATCATACCTCTATATAGCTTCTGATCTACTTTGCTTCCAATTTCTTCTTTGCTTAAGCTGCTTGTAGGATGCATGGGAGTTGACATTATCTTACAGTCTTCAAGATTAAACTTCTTCAGAAGCTCTTTTGTATACTTGCTTTGATGAATGTAAGTGCCATCTTTTCCTTGATTGATTTGAATTCCAAGGAAAAACTTTAGTTCACCCATCATGCTCATTTCAAATTCATCCTGCATCAGCTTTGAAAAACTTTTGCACAAGGAAGCATTAGTAGAACCAAATATTATATTATCAACATAGATTTGAATAATTAAGATGTCTTTCTTAGTTGTCTTTCTGAATAGTGTATTGTCAATTTGACCTTTTTGAAAACCATTTTCTAAAAGGAAATTACTCAGTCTTTCATACCAAGCTCTTGGAGCTTGTTTGAGACCATAAAGTGATTTCTTAAGTTTATAAACATAATCAGGGTTTTTCAAATCCTCAAAACCTGGAGGTTGTTTAACATATACTTCTTCAGAAATGACACCATTTAGAAAGGCACTCTTAACATCCATTTGGTATAAGGTTATTCCATTATTAACTGCATAAGATAACAATAACCTGATTGCCTCCAGTCTTGCCACTGGAGCAAATGTTTCAGTGAAGTCAATGCCTTCTTGCTGACTGTAGCCTTGTGCTACTAGTCTAGCTTTGTTTCTTACCACTTCACCTTGTTCATTCAGTTTGTTCCTAAATACCCACTTGGTTCCAATGATGTTCTTGTGTGTTGGTCTTGGTACCAAATCTCACACATCATTTCTTTGAAACTGATTGAGCTCATCTTGCATTGCTACAATCCATCCATCATCAGAAAGAGCTTCATCAACATTCTTAGGTTCTATCATAGATATGAGTCCTAGAAGTGAATCATGTTGTTGATAATCTGATCTTGTTTTTCTTGGACTCTCTTTGTTTCCAAGAATAAGATCTTCTGGATGTGATGATCTGTATTTGAATTTTCTCTTTGGAGCTTCATTAGTTTCAGCACTTGTTTGGGTATCATCTTCTGAGATATCATCATGTTCTCCAGATGCTTCTATTGGGGATGCTTCTTGTAAGACCCAAGATTCCACTGTACAGTTTTTCTAAGGAACTCTAGTAATGGCTACGAGTTTTAGGGTTTTCGGTGAAGCGGTTTTGTGAGTATCGTCGCATTAATGGAATTTTTGCTGAAATGGAGCCTGTTTTGTGTTCGTGCGCTGGAAAGGCACAGACTTTTGGGTCGTAGTCCTTTTTTAAGTATGAGGAGTTTTCCGTGAAGTCAGAATGACGAGTTTTGGATTATTCTTGTTTTTGGAAAAACGAGTAGGATTTTACCCGCTGATGGAAAATCTTACTGCGTCTGTTTTAAGTGAGGTTTCGGGTGGAAGTTTTATATATCTGCGCGAGTTAGGATATGTCCTGAGATTAATTTTCTAAGGTATGGAAGAAAATTACAGTCGCGGAAAAAGATTCGGCGATAAGTTTTGGAATGGAAAAACGATAGACGTTCTTTCCGTAGGTTTTCTGTTTTTGTGTTTTACGTTCGTCGCGACGCGCGAGAGCTGTGAGGCGAGGTGGCTTCTTGAAGCATAGAAAATATCTTGTGAGGATAAGCTTAGAATTGATCCAATGGCTAGATTGGAATCTTGGCAAATTAACACTATTTGATCCAAGGGTGGATTAGGCAACAAGACCATGACTTTTGGTCATTAAAAAGACTTAAGAAAAATCACAATTTCACTCATTTTCCTTCTTGTTTTGCCGTGGCTTTCCACCCTTGTTCTTCATCCAAGAACTTTTCCATTTGCTCACCAAAAGCTTGGATTTTAGGCTTGTTGGATCATAGGACTTGCAAGGATCATCATCTTCTTAAGGTAACTAAGCTTCCTTCCTTTCCTTAGCTAGACAAACTCATGGAATTTGATGATTTGTTAGATTATGTTCTTGAGAGGATTTTGTGAGAAATTGTTAAGGAATGATTTCTCTTGCTTGAAAGTTGTTCATGAGTGATAAACTAGTGTGATTAAGCTAAGTAGTGTTGATTTCCATGGTTGATTTGAAGTTTTCACAAATTTTGGTTAAGGGTTTGAAGAATTTTTTTGAAAAGATCATAAACTTGGATTTTGTTTTGTGATTTGATTTTTGATGTTAGTTTTAAACTTTGTGGCAAAATGGATGTTTGAATATAAACTTTGTTTTGAAAAGTAAGAAAAAAATTTATCTTGGTGTTCTTGAGCGATTCGATGAACATTTTTAGGAAATTTCGTTTCGATTCTCAAAGTAGTCAAATTGAGCAATGGGATTGCCTTTGCAAACTAATAGATGATTACTAGGGTTTTGTAATGGAAAAATTTTAGGTGTTGGCCTTGTTTTGTTGGTTTAGGCCGTGGCACATATAAAGGGAGGAGGAAGAGTTTTCAAATTTTGTTAAGTCATTTTAAGAGGACTTAATCATGGTTTTAAAAAAATAATTGTGATATGGTTTGTTGGAGAAGAAAATGTGTGGTTTTTGTCTTAAGGAAAATCCATTCAAAATTGTCAAAGAGTGTAGTTCGATTTAAAATGATTTGGATTGTTCGGGTAAATGATTTTAAGGTATTATAAGATATTACCATGCCTTTTGAATCGAAATTTTTTGAGTGATTGTGGGTTTTTAGAATTTTTGGCCGTGGCCAAAGGAAGGAAATGGTGATGGGATTTCAAAATTTTCTAAGTCCACAATGGTGAGAAATGATCATGACATTGGTGTATGATCATAGGCTTCAAAAGAATGAGTATAGAGTTTTTAATTGGTAAGTAAAGCTTGAAACTTGCGACGCAAGAAAACTCTGATTTTTGGTTGAGTTGATTTGAAGAGTTATGGCTTGTTTTAAAATGTTTTTGTGGTGTGAAATTGATCTCTTTTGGGTTGATAACTCTAGTGGTTCTTTGTATGCTTTGAAACAAAAATGAATTTCGTGTGACAAAAATAATGTCTTTAACTTCGTGAATTTTTATCGGATTAGGAAGAACTTGGAATCGCTAGGTGGGAGAGTTAGAAAGTACCTTAAACCCCTCTAGAGCTTTGGGAACAAGTTTCGTTTCGATAGGATAAACGAGGAATATTTTATTGATTGTACGCTGCTTATATTTTAGGAAGCGCGAGTTGTAGAATTATGCGAGAAAAGTTAACGGAAGCTTGCTGAGGTAAGGGCTCCATTTTATTTCCTTCTTTCAAAACGGTTACGACATGTTTGGTTTGCTGTTTATGCATTGCTGTGTGCTTTGGCATGTTTGTACTTATGTATTCTCGTTGATGAGAACGTGGTTATAAATGCGTGTGCAATTTACATATGATTGAGAAAATGTATGTATGTTGTGATGGTTTGTACATAGGCTTTAGGCTATGTGATTGTTTGCATGAGCATATATGAATGCGTGCGTCAGATAGGACTACGCGGGGATTTTGTCTGTGTGACTATCCTGTATATGCCAAAGAGAATATATGCCATGCATTTCATAGTTGCGTGCCTAGGTGTATGTCTGTGTGACTTTGCCTACGTACCGGGCGTTTGTCTGTGTGACTTCGCCAAATCCTACTGGATTTTATTGAGTTGGTGTTTGTCTTGTGTGACTCACCCGGTGTTATCCCACCGTGATTGTTTTGGTATTGTCTGTGTGACTCTACCTGGTGTTATCCCACCACTAGTAGGAGGTGTTATCCCACCTGAGACCTACGCCTTCTATAGAGAGGTTGATTCCGGAATTCATGCATGTGAAAAAGACCCGGCTAGGGTGATCACAATCATTTAGAGTCTGCATTGATAGGCTATGTGTGCATTGCTTATATGAGCCCGTTGGTGGGAATGGCTATGTGTTTAAAGAGCTTTCTATGTTGGTATTTGTATGTTTGGTATTTGTATACTCTCTCGCACCGGTTATATATACACATACTTTTATTTTGTGGTGACCCTTTCTTTCATTTGCGGGCTCATCCCACCCAGATGATGGGTTAGGTCGTGGTGATGACGGTGGCTGTTCCAGGCCCCAGTGAGATGTTGGAGCTTTAGCTTAGTTAGACTATGCGCCGGTGGGGGTTGTACACCGTGCTTTTTGGGTTTAGGCATAGGATTCTAACTTGTGTTGTTGTAAGTATTTGAATACTTAGACTTGGATTGTAATTATTCAGGAATACACTTTGCTTGTCGAAGCACCTTATGGTAATGAGTTCTTTTGTATATTTGAATGCCGGCTCATTGAAAAATATTCTATGCGCACTCTGAGTGTTAGTTGAAAAAGAAAAAAAAAGTAATGCCTTTTCTGGCCTTTGAAAAACGGGTTGTTACAATTGGTATCAGAGCACGGCTTTAAATCTTCAAAGGGAAAGTGTATACTTGAGTCGTTAGTTAGCTTTTGAGTAGGTGTAAACGATTTCCTGTTCTGAGAACTGACTACTCCTTCTAAGTCCATATTTTCAAAGTTAACTCCATCTTCTACCAAGTCCCATAAATCACAATCAATACTCATGATGTGACTATACATATTGGTCTTCCAGAAGGGGTAACTAGTCTCAGTTCCGTTGAAGAAGGGAACTTTATCAGATGACCTCCTTTGTCGAGAATTTGAGTCATAATCAAAAGGAACTTCATTAAGATTCTTCTCAGCAGACATGTTTTTCCTCCTGGATCTTTACTGTTTCACTGTAAGGTGAGTTAGGCAACATACCTAGCTCCTGATACCAATTGAAGGTGGAAAAACACAAGAAGGGGGGGTTGAATTGTGTTTTTAGAATTAAAACTTTTTCAAAATAAAAACAAGTTTGCAGCGGATATAAACACAAAATAAAGAAGGGTGCTGAGAGAGAGAAAGAAAGACACAAAATTTATCTTGGTTCCTCTCACAAATCGAGAGTACTCCAGTCCCCTTGTTACTAACAAGAGCTTTTCACTATAATCTACTTAAGATTACAAATTGCTCAAGCACACTTGCAAGAGACTTCTCAGGTGCTCAAGTTTCACTAAACAAGAGACTTCTCAAATGCTCAAGTTTTACTAAACAAGAGACTTCACAAACAAACTTAAAATCTAAGAATGATTGTTAATGAACACTTGATATACTATCAGAGGTGTTTACAAAATACAACGCAAATTGCTTTAAGACTTTGAATGACAGATTGAACAAATAATGTCAGAATATTTCAGAGCCTTAAACGCAGTAATGGAACGGTAGAGCAGTAGTCATTTCTTCCATTTGAGTCTTCTATTTATTCTTGAAGGAAGATGATGACCGTTGTAGAGAGATAAGATGCCAACTGGAATATGCTCGTACAATTGCTAGCTGTAGATTGCCTTCTTTAGCAAAGAAATCCAATTCCACTACCTTGCAATTCAAATTATCACTCATCCATTTTGAGTAATAATAGTACGATAGTACGATCCTCAAATGCGCTCCACTTATGGATAAGATTAACGTTGTACCAACGAATATTCCTTCCTGTGGATGTGACAGAGCCTTGAAGTAGATTGTTCTTCAAACATCAATTCTGATTCTGTCAGTTCTTGAGTGACGTTAATTCCTTTTGCTTCAGATGCTGTTGTCATAGCTTCTTAAGGTCTTCAGCTTCTGAATCCTTCAGAGTCTAGCTTTTGGTCCTCAGAAGCATTATCTTCAGCACGCAAAATTTAAGCTTCTGATGAACAGCGATACGCTTTCAGAGCTTCATAGCTTGGCTTTTCTCTTGTTATTCATAGTGCTTCTGAATGAATTTTAACTTATAATTCTGCACACTAGAATAATCATTAGTAATACCAATTGCAATTTTAATACTTTGTTATCATCAAAACCACTTAAAATTTTAGAGGTTCATGTCAGACCCACTTTGTTCCAACAACATATAGCCGTCATAATGGGCTATTCCATATGTACCAGCCCGACAAATTCGATTAAAATGTGGGCTAACCGGTATGGGCCACGAAGCAGAACACTCGAGCTAAATCCATGTAGAATAATAATCCTTGACCCAAATGTCCCCACATGATGGCGAGGTACGGACTTGAAGAAAACCGTGAATCTAATGGGAGGGATTGATGACATATAATGAATTCAACAGGATGAAACGATTTGTTTTAATCTAGATACTTATATTTTCATTATTGTGTAATTTTTCACAATTATTGAAAACGAGTTTCAAATCCTACAATACTTTATCGCATACTTTATTCTCGAAAATTCTAGTTGTTTTAGAGTATGTTTTTTTGGTCTCGCTAACATGACCTTATTCCAAAAATCCATATTATATGCGTAGACATGGGCTATTCCATATGTACCAGCCCGTCAAATTCGATTAAAATGTGGGCTAACCGGTATGGGCCACGAAGCAGAACACTCGAGCTAAATCCATGTAGAATAATAATCCTTGACCCACAATGTCCCCACATGATGGCGAGGTACAGACTTGAAAGACCTCCAAACCGGTCGGACCGGTCGGGTCACCGGTTTTTTCCGGTTTTATCCCGGTTTTTCCGGTTTGATCCTGGTTCCCTCGCAGAACGGTTTTGCGCACCAACCGGACCAGATGCAGGTCCGGTTCCCGATTCGACCGGTCCGACCGACCGGTCCGGTTTTGACAACCTTGCCTGCAACTGTGATCAGAAGGGGTTGAAACCACTTGATGCCAGAACTGACCCCCGAACCAGATTAAAGTGGTGGTGAAAAAAAATCATTTTTGGAAAAAATTTGTCGCAAATTGTAAGTCACTTTACATTATTAATGAAGTATTTAATGTTACTTTTTCTATTATACTTTTAAATATTTATTTCTCTTTCTTTTTTCAATTCTTCAATTTATCTTTCTCATACCATTAATTAAGAACAATTTTGTAAACTAACTCATAATTTCTCTTTTTAATACAACATTATTTACATTTCTTAATTTGTGTAATATGCTCAAAATAACTTATATTTTGGTACGAAAAAAGTACGACTTAACCGTAGAATGTCTCCCTCCACACTTTATGAAGGATAACATAAAATATGATCATATAACATTTCTGTCTCAAATAAAAAAAATAGGAACATTTTATAAATTCCTTAACGTATAAAATTAGAGTTAAATATATATGTTTTTTATCCCTCTAAATATACCAAATTATATTTTTAGTCATTATAAAAAATTTCTTCGAACTTTAGTTTCTCTAAATTTTTAGTTTTAAATTTTAGTCCTTGTTTTTTTTCAAAAGTTTGTGTAACAGCCCGTTTTTCAAAGGCCAAAAAGGCAATATTTTTTTTTTCTTTTTCAACTAACACTCAGAGTGCGCATAGAATATTTTTCAATGAGCCGACATTCAAATATACAAAAGAACTCATTACCATAAGGTGCTTCGACAAGCAAAGTGTATTCCTGAATAATTACAATCCAAGTCTAAGTATTCAAATACTCACAACAAAACAAGTTAGAATCCTATGCCTAAACCCAAAAAGCACGGTGTACAACCTACACCGGCGCATAGTCTAACTAAGCTAAACCTCCAACATCTCACTGGGGCCTGGAACAGCCACCGTCGTCACCACGACCTAACCCATCATCTGGGTGGGATGAGCCCGCAAATGAAAGAAAGGGTCACCACAAAATAAAAGTATATATATATATAACCGGTGCGAAAGATTGTACACATAACAATAATTCCACAAACACAAGAGAAAGCTCTTAACCACCAAAGCAATTCCCACCAACGGGTTCATATAAGCAATGCACACATAGCCTATAATGCAACCTCTACAATGCGTGGTACTAACCCTAGCTACCACAATGCATGAGTTCCGGAATCGTAGGTCCAACCCACTAAAGCCACAAGGGCAGGTGATGCCACACAGACGCTATCACCAGGTGAAAATAGCCACACAGATGCTACCAGCCACACAGATGCTGTCAGCCACACAGATGCTGTCACCAGGCAAAAATAGCCACACAGATGCTACCAGCCACACAGATGTTGTCGCCAACTATGAAATGCATGAGCATACTTTCTAATTAAGCATATATAGGGCAGTCACACAGACACAGCCCCGGCGGAGTCACACAGACACATCCACCCGTGTAGTCCCAGCTGACTTACACGTTCCATACATGCTCATGCAACAATTACATATCACACAGATATATGTAAACCAAACACAACGACATACATACATTTCCAATCATATGTATTCCAACAACCTGTTCATACATATATTCTCATAATCATATGTAAACAGCGCAAGTATTTTAAACACGTTCTCATCACGAGAATACATCAACCAGACATGCCAAACACACAGCAAAGCATTACAGCAGAAATCCAAGCATGTCGTAACCAGTTGAAAAGACGGAAATAAAGTGGAGCCCTTACCTCGGCAAGCTTCCAACACATCAACTTATGCTATGCGAGCAATATCCGTCTCTCTCGACGAAGTCCCCAATTCGGCTAATCCTTTTAACCTTTTACAACACATAACTTATCTAAGTTAATACACAATTCTAATTGATCACTCCAATAGTCCTAGCTCGGCTACTAATGGATTCGAGACCTATGGTTGTTCCCTCACAACTAACAGGCCCGACTCATTTTCAAAACGACTCTTAAAGATACAACACTTTAATAAATAGCTTTTCTCGTAAAAGCGCTATAACAAATAGTTTTATCCAAAAACGTCGCCAAATAAATTCAAACTATTTTAAAGCTTTTCCAAAAGCAAATCTCTTTTCAAACAACTTATGCCTCAAACCATAAGTTTCAAAATCTTTTAAAACTAAACAAGTCCGAACTAAAACTTTTCTCGTTCAACTTATAACAAAATACTTTTCGCGTGCACGTAACTAAAACGTTTTCTGAATAGTTCACAAACATCAAACTCTTAAAAATATAAATCCTCGACAATACCGTTTCAAACTAAAATGGCCATAACTCATTCAATCTTTATCCGATCGAGACGAGCCATACGCCGAAATCATCGTCTCGAAAAGGCGGATCAAATGGTTAGGTTTTCAGGACACAACTACAATTTTAAAATGACAGAAATACCCTTTTCAATTTCGGCCAGAATTGAATTAACCTCAAAATCATCATTTTCAAGAATCAAAGATAGCTAAAACACTTATACAAATATTAATTTCACATAAACCAACTCAAATTAGTTTGATTCTATACTTAAAACATTTTCCAAAACCCTAAACTTCAAAAATCATAAAAATTAGGGGCTTTTCTTTTCATAGCATTTTTTTTTCAAAATTGAACCATTAAAACAACTAAGGCCAATTTCAATTGCAAGAAAATGAACTCAATTGAACAAAATCATAACTCACAAAAATTGCTCCTCAAAATCATTTTTTTAAAGAACTCATGAACTTGAAATCCAACTAAATTTTTTTCTTAACCATTCAAACTATCATGACATAAACACAAGTTTAAGCAAGTAAAGAAACTAAACAAATCATTCATCAAACCACTAATTGGTTCGGCCAGCTCATGAAGAAAAAGGGAGAAAGTTTCATTACCTCAACTTGTTAAACTAGCTCTCAAACCTCCTTTGATCACCACATGAATCTACCACTTTGATCACTCAAAACTCTCAATTTTTTTTATGATTTCTACACTTAGGAAAATTTTAGGAAATGAAGGAATGAGTGGGAGGGAGTTCACGGGCTGAAGAGAGAAAGAAGAGGAAGGAAAATGTCTCATGATCAATCCTATGTATAGATCTCTCCAATTAATCCTAGCCTTTGGATCAAATAGTAAAAAGTTGCAAGACTAAATCCTAGCCATTAGATCAAGTCTTGGTCACCAAGACACACTCATAAAATATCTAGATCTTTAGTGAAATTGCCAACTCATCTCACTCAGTCTCCACGTTCGCTCTCAAACGAGCCGTATCTCGCTAATGGACGAAAATCGCAAAAATAGAAAAACTACGGAATAAACGTCCGTCGTAAACCGCTTCTAAAAATTATCGCTAAAACTTTTTCCTCGACTGTGGTTTTCTTCCTCACCCTCGAAAAATAATCTGAAGATATATCCTAACTCACGCCGATATATAAAACTCCCATCTAAATTTCTACGGAATTCAGAAACCGTAAAAATTCCTAACAGCGGGTAAGATTCCTACTCGTTTTTTCAAAAACAAGAATAATCCAAAACTCGCTATTCTGAATCCACAGAAACCTTCTCATACTCAAAAGAGGATCACGACCCGAAAGTCTGTGCCTTTCCAGCGCACGATCACAAAACAGGCTCCGTTTCAGCAAAAATCTCATTTATACGACGATACACACACAAAACCGTGCTACTAAAAACCCTCAAACTTAGCCGACGCTAAAGTTCCTTAGGAAAACTGTACAGTGAAATCTTGGGTCTTACATTACTACCCTCCAAAAAGAAGTTTCGTCCTCGAAACTAAAGGTAAGAGTAACAACTCAACGACTGATTATTACCATCACCAACACAACAAAATCCCTCAGGATTAGGTGCAGCCACACAGATGCTAACACCGGGTGAAGTCACACAGATACTCTCACCAACACACTGGCACAACCGTGCACCAACCGCAACTCTCAACGAGTTCACCACTCAAAAATTAACCTCACAACAGAGGTTCACAACCTCTAGTTCCCAAAAATCCTCGTGCCCACAAACAAAAATTTCCAAAGTCACCTCTTTCGCCTCCGCGACATAGCCAATTTCCCTAGGTTCACGCGAAGCAGTTACTGGCTACCCTCCAAAAAGAAACACCGAAACTTTCTGCACATACCAATTCTAATTAGATTCCTTATCCAAACATTTCTGAGTCTCAACAGAAAATCTCATTCAACGGTTACTAACTCAAAACCCGACACATAACAAACACTAGAACTGACACTACTCTAGCTATGTTCTAACCGACTCTGGACTAACGACTCAAGTATACACTTTCCCTTTGAAGATTTAAAGCCGTGCTCTAATACCAATTGTAACAGCCCGTTTTTCAAAGGCCAAAAAGGCAATATTTTTTTTTTCTTTTTCAACTAACACTCAGAGTGCGCATAGAATATTTTTCAATGAGCCGGCATTCAAATATACAAAAGAACTCATTACCATAAGGTGCTTCGACAAGCAAAGTGTATTCTTGAATAATTACAATCCAAGTCTAAGTATTCAAATACTTACAACAAAACAAGTTAGAATCCTATGCCTAAACCCAAAAAGCACGGTGTACAACCTACACCGGCGCATAGTCTAACTAAGCTAAACCTCCAACATCTCACTGGGGCCTGGAACAGCCACCGTCGTCACCACGACCTAACCCATCATCTGGGTGGGATGAGCCCGCAAATGAAAGAAGGGGTCACCACAAAATAAAAGTATATATATATATAACCGGTGCGAAAGATTGTACACATAACAATAATTCCACAAACACAAGAGAAAGCTCTTAACCACCAAAGCAATTCCCACCAACGGGTTCATATAAGCAATGCACACATAGCCTATAATGCAACCTCTACAATGCGTGGTACTAACCCTAGCTACCACAATGCATGAGTTCCGGAATCGTAGGTCCAACCCACTAAAGCCACAAGGGCAGGTGATGCCACACAGACGCTATCACCAGGTGAAAATAGCCACACAGATGCTACCAGCCACACAGATGCTGTCAGCCACACAGATGCTGTCACCAGGCAAAAATAGCCACACAGATGCTACCAGCCACACAGATGTTGTCGCCAACTATGAAATGCATGAGCATACTTTCTAATTAAGCATATATAGGGCAGTCACACAGACACAGCCCCGGCAGAGTCACACAGACACATCCACCCGTGTAGTCCCAGCTGACTTACACGTTCCATACATGCTCATGCAACAATTACATATCACACAGATATATGTAAACCAAACACAACGACATACATACATTTCCAATCATATGTATTCCAACAACCTGTTCATACATATATTCTCATAATCATATGTAAACAGCGCAAGTATTTTCAACACGTTCTCATCACGAGAATACATCAACCAGACATGCCAAACACACAGCAAAGCATTACAGCAGAAATCCAAGCATGTCGTAACCAGTTGAAAAGACGGAAATAAAGTGGAGCCCTTACCTCGGCAAGCTTCCAACACATCAACTTATGCTATGCGAGCAATATCCGTCTCTCTCGACGAAGTCCCCAATTCGGCTAATCCTTTTAACCTTTTACAACACATAACTTATCTAAGTTAATACACAATTCTAATTGATCACTCCAATAGTCCTAGCTCGGCTACTAATGGATTCGAGACCTATGGTTGTTCCCTCACAACTAACAGGCCCGACTCATTTTCAAAACGACTCTTAAAGATACAACACTTTAATAAATAGCTTTTCTCGTAAAAGCGCTATAACAAATAGTTTTATCCAAAAACGTCGCCAAATAAATTCAAACTATTTTAAAGCTTTTCCAAAAGCAAATCTCTTTTCAAACAACTTATGCCTCAAACCATAAGTTTCAAAATCTTTTAAAACTAAACAAGTCCGAACTAAAACTTTTCTCGTTCAACTTATAACAAAATACTTTTCGCGTGCACGTAACTAAAACGTTTTCTGAATAGTTCACAAACATCAAACTCTTAAAAATATAAATCCTCGACAATACCGTTTCAAACTAAAATGGCCATAACTCATTCAATCTTTATCCGATCGAGACGAGCCATACGCCGAAATCATCGTCTCGAAAAGGCGGATCAAATGGTTAGGTTTTCAGGACACAACTACAATTTTAAAATGACAGAAATACCCTTTTCAATTTCGGCCAGAATTGAATTAACCTCAAAATCATCATTTTCAAGAATCAAAGATAGCTAAAACACTTATACAAATATTAATTTCACATAAACCAACTCAAATTAGTTTGATTCTATACTTAAAACATTTTCCAAAACCCTAAACTTCAAAAATCATAAAAATTAGGGGCTTTTCTTTTCATAGCATTTTTTTTTCAAAATTGAACCATTAAAACAACTAAGGCCAATTTCAATTGCAAGAAAATGAACTCAATTGAACAAAATCATAACTCACAAAAATTGCTCCTCAAAATCATTTTTTTAAAGAACTCATGAACTTGAAATCCAACTAAATTTTTTTCTTAACCATTCAAACTATCATGACATAAACACAAGTTTAAGCAAGTAAAGAAACTAAACAAATCATTCATCAAACCACTAATTGGTTCGGCCAGCTCATGAAGAAAAAGGGAGAAAGTTTCATTACCTCAACTTGTTAAACTAGCTCTCAAACCTCCTTTGATCACCACATGAATCTACCACTTTGATCACTCAAAACTCTCAATTTTTTTTATGATTTCTACACTTAGGAAAATTTTAGGAAATGAAGGAATGAGTGGGAGGGAGTTCACGGGCTGAAGAGAGAAAGAAGAGGAAGGAAAATGTCTCATGATCAATCCTATGTATAGATCTCTCCAATTAATCCTAGCCTTTGGATCAAATAGTAAAAAGTTGCAAGACTAAATCCTAGCCATTAGATCAAGTCTTGGTCACCAAGACACACTCATAAAATATCTAGATCTTTAGTGAAATTGCCAACTCATCTCACTCAGTCTCCACGTTCGCTCTCAAACGAGCCGTATCTCGCTAATGGACGAAAATCGCAAAAATAGAAAAACTACGGAATAAACGTCCGTCGTAAACCGCTTCTAAAAATTATCGCTAAAACTTTTTCCTCGACTGTGGTTTTCTTCCTCACCCTCGAAAAATAATCTGAAGATATATCCTAACTCACGCCGATATATAAAACTCCCATCTAAATTTCTACGGAATTCAGAAACCGTAAAAATTCCTAACAGCGGGTAAGATTCCTACTCGTTTTTTCAAAAACAAGAATAATCCAAAACTCGCTATTCTGAATCCACAGAAACCTTCTCATACTCAAAAGAGGATCACGACCCGAAAGTCTGTGCCTTTCCAGCGCACGATCACAAAACAGGCTCCGTTTCAGCAAAAATCTCATTTATACGACGATACACACACAAAACCGTGCTACTAAAAACCCTCAAACTTAGCCGACGCTAAAGTTCCTTAGGAAAACTGTACAGTGAAATCTTGGGTCTTACATTACTACCCTCCAAAAAGAAGTTTCGTCCTCGAAACTAAAGGTAAGAGTAACAACTCAACGACTGATTATTACCATCACCAACACAACAAAATCCCTCAGGATTAGGTGCAGCCACACAGATGCTAACACCGGGTGAAGTCACACAGATACTCTCACCAACACACTGGCACAACCGTGCACCAACCGCAACTCTCAACGAGTTCACCACTCAAAAATTAACCTCACAACAGAGGTTCACAACCTCTAGTTCCCAAAAATCCTCGTGCCCACAAACAAAAATTTCCAAAGTCACCTCTTTCGCCTCCGCGACATTGCCAATTTCCCTAGGTTCACGCGAAGCAGTTACTGGCTACCCTCCAAAAAGAAACACCGAAACTTTCTGCACATACCAATTCTAATTAGATTCCTTATCCAAACATTTCTGAGTCTCAACAGAAAATCTCATTCAACGGTTACTAACTCAAAACCCGACACATAACAAACACTAGAACTGACACTACTCTAGCTATGTTCTAACCGACTCTGGACTAACGACTCAAGTATACACTTTCCCTTTGAAGATTTAAAGCCGTGCTCTAATACCAATTGTAACAGCCCGTTTTTCAAAGGCCAAAAAGGCAATATTTTTTTTTTCTTTTTCAACTAACACTCAGAGTGCGCATAGAATATTTTTCAATGAGCCGGCATTCAAATATACAAAAGAACTCATTACCATAAGGTGCTTCGACAAGCAAAGTGTATTCTTGAATAATTACAATCCAAGTCTAAGTATTCAAATACTTACAACAAAACAAGTTAGAATCCTATGCCTAAACCCAAAAAGCACGGTGTACAACCTACACCGGCGCATAGTCTAACTAAGCTAAACCTCCAACATCTCACTGGGGCCTGGAACAGCCACCGTCGTCACCACGACCTAACCCATCATCTGGGTGGGATGAGCCCGCAAATGAAAGAAGGGGTCACCACAAAATAAAAGTATATATATATATAACCGGTGCGAAAGATTGTACACATAACAATAATTCCACAAACACAAGAGAAAGCTCTTAACCACCAAAGCAATTCCCACCAACGGGTTCATATAAGCAATGCACACATAGCCTATAATGCAACCTCTACAATGCGTGGTACTAACCCTAGCTACCACAATGCATGAGTTCCGGAATCGTAGGTCCAACCCACTAAAGCCACAAGGGCAGGTGATGCCACACAGACGCTATCACCAGGTGAAAATAGCCACACAGATGCTACCAGCCACACAGATGCTGTCAGCCACACAGATGCTGTCACCAGGCGAAAATAGCCACACAGATGCTACCAGCCACACAGATGTTGTCGCCAACTATGAAATGCATGAGCATACTTTCTAATTAAGCATATATAGGGCAGTCACACAGACACAGCCCCGGCGGAGTCACACAGACACATCCACCCGTGTAGTCCCAGCTGACTTACACGTTCCATACATGCTCATGCAACAATTACATATCACACAGATATATGTAAACCAAACACAACGACATACATACATTTCCAATCATATGTATTCCAACAACCTGTTCATACATATATTCTCATAATCATATGTAAACAGCGCAAGTATTTTAAACACGTTCTCATCACGAGAATACATCAACCAGACATGCCAAACACACAGCAAAGCATTACAGCAGAAATCCAAGCATGTCGTAACCAGTTGAAAAGACGGAAATAAAGTGGAGCCCTTACCTCGGCAAGCTTCCAACACATCAACTTATGCTATGCGAGCAATATCCGTCTCTCTCGACGAAGTCCCCAATTCGGCTAATCCTTTTAACCTTTTACAACACATAACTTATCTAAGTTAATACACAATTCTAATTGATCACTCCAATAGTCCTAGCTCGGCTACTAATGGATTCGAGACCTATGGTTGTTCCCTCACAACTAACAGGCCCGACTCATTTTCAAAACGACTCTTAAAGATACAACACTTTAATAAATAGCTTTTCTCGTAAAAGCGCTATAACAAATAGTTTTATCCAAAAACGTCGCCAAATAAATTCAAACTATTTTAAAGCTTTTCCAAAAGCAAATCTCTTTTCAAACAACTTATGCCTCAAACCATAAGTTTCAAAATCTTTTAAAACTAAACAAGTCCGAACTAAAACTTTTCTCGTTCGACTTATAACAAAATACTTTTCGCGTGCACGTAACTAAAACGTTTTCTGAATAGTTCACAAACATCAAACTCTTAAAAATATAAATCCTCGACAATACCGTTTCAAACTAAAATGGCCATAACTCATTCAATCTTTATCCGATCGAGACGAGCCATACGCCAAAATCATCGTCTCGAAAAGGCGGATCAAATGGTTAGGTTTTCAGGACACAACTACAATTTTAAAATGACAGAAATTCCCTTTTCAATTTCGGCCAGAATTGAATTAACCTCAAAATCATCATTTTCAAGAATCAAAGATAGCTAAAACACTTATACAAATATTAATTTCACATAAACCAACTCAAATTAGTTTGATTCTATACTTAAAACATTTTCCAAAACCCTAAACTTCAAAAATCATAAAAATTAGGGGCTTTTCTTTTCATAGCATTTTCTTTTCAAAATTGAACCATTAAAACAACTAAGGCCAATTTCAATTGCAAGAAAATGAACTCAATTGAACAAAATCATAACTCACAAAAATTGCTCCTCAAAATCATTTTTTTAAAGAACTCATGAACTTGAAATCCAACTAAAATTTTTTCTTAACCATTCAAACTATCATGACATAAACACAAGTTTAAGCAAGTAAAGAAACTAAACAAATCATTCATCAAACCACTAATTGGTTCGGCCAGCTCATGAAGAAAAAGGGAGAAAGTTTCATTACCTCAACTTGTTAAACTAGCTCTCAAACCTCCTTTGATCACCACATGAATCTACCACTTTGATCACTCAAAACTCTCAATTTTTTTTATGATTTCTACACTTAGGAAAATTTTAGGAAATGAAGGAATGAGTGGGAGGGAGTTCACGGGCTGAAGAGAGAAAGAAGAGGAAGGAAAATGTCTCATGATCAATCCTATGTATAGATCTCTCCAATTAATCCTAGCCTTTGGATCAAATAGTAAAAAGTTGCAAGACTAAATCCTAGCCATTAGATCAAGTCTTGGTCACCAAGACACACTCATAAAATATCTAGATCTTTAGTGAAATTGCCAACTCATCTCACTCAGTCTCCACGTTCGCTCTCAAACGAGCCGTATCTCGCTAATGGACGAAAATCGCAAAAATAGAAAAACGACGGAATAAACGTCCGTCGTAAACCGCTTCTTAAAATTATCGCTAAAACTTTTTCCTCGACTGTGGTTTTCTTCCTCACCCTCGAAAAATAATCTGAAGATATATCCTAACTCACGCCGATATATAAAACTCCCATCTAAATTTCTACGGAATTCAGAAACCGTAAAAATTCCTAACAGCGGGTAAGATTCCTACTCGTTTTTTCAAAAACAAGAATAATCCAAAACTCGCTATTCTGAATCCACAGAAACCTTCTCATACTCAAAAGAGGATCACGACCCGAAAGTCTGTGCCTTTCTGTAAGACCCGAGATTTCATTGTATAGTTGGTTTAAGGAATATTAGGGTTCGATGTGTTCGTGTGACGAAACATCGTGTAATTTTAGCTTTTGCTGTAATTGAGCCTGTTTAGTGCTCGTGCACTGTAATTGTACAGACTTTTGTCTTGTGATCCTGTTGCTTGAATAAGAAGTTACTTGTGGTTTCAGAATAATAAGTTTTGGATTATTCTTGTTTTTGGAAAAACGAGTAGGATTTTACCCGTCGTTGTAAAATCTTATTGCGTCTGTTTTGAGTGAGGTTTCGGATGGAAGTTTTATATATCTGCGCGAGTTAGGATATATTCTGAGATTAATTTTCCAAGGTATGGAAGAAAATTACAGTCGCGGAAAAAGATTCGGCGATAAGTTTTGGAAATGTTAAACGTTAGACGTTCTTTCCGTAGGTTTTATGTTTTTGTGGTTTTCGTTCGTCGCGTCACGCGAGAGCTGAGTACGAGACTTGTTATGGGAGAGTTGTTTAAATCTTGTGACTTTCTCATAAAGTAAAGTGATCCAATGGCTAGGGTTAAGCTTGGACTTTTGACTTTGATCCAATGGTGGTTTGGCTATCAAGAGCTTATATAGTAAAGAGGTTTATGACTTTGTGAGACTTAGAAAAACATCACAAAATCATCTCATTCTTTCTCTCTTTCACGTGTGACTCCATTACTTTCTTTCCAACCTTCACAAATTTTCCATTCTTCACCATTTCACTCCATTTCAAGCTTGGAAGCTTAGTGGAAAGTTGTAGAGAATCACTTCCTTAAGGTAACCCTCTCTTCTCATCTCCTAGGTTGGTAGATTTTTAGAGTTGTGAAGTTTTTGGGTTTATGTTCTTAAGAGGGTTTGGTGAGAAAGGTTGTTCTTGCTAGTTCTTGTATCATGAAAGTTGTTCATGAGAGTTTAGTAAGCATGCTAGGCTTTGTTGTTTTTGTTTTCCATGAGTTGGTGAAAAATCTCATGAGAAAAGTTAGGGTTTTGGTTTGGTTATGTATTGATCAATAACATGTGGTTAAGTTGTAAGGTTTTGAAAAGAAAAGTTGTCTTTGAACCTTTGGGCGAAAGGGAAATGCGTTGTATGGTTTTGTTTTGGAAAATCCGATGAAAAATATTTTGAGGTTTATGAAAATATTTCCTAAGTGTTTTTGGGTAGTGTTTTGGGGTCAAAATGGTTTAAAACTATTGTGACATGTGGTGTCGCTTTTTACCTTGAAAACATGTTTGAAAATGATTACCGGACGGTTGAGGCCCGTAATAAAACTTGTGCTTGGATTTGGTTTTGATTTTGGAAATGAAAATCAAATAACTTGCACTCGAAGCAACCAACATGCTTTCGGAAATGTGTTGCTTGCTTATGAAAATGGTTTGCTTTTGTGCCTTAAAAAAAAAATTGGGAACTAATAGAATCAAACTAGGCTTGGGTGGAAAAAGGTGGTGTGAGTTGCTGTCTTTTGCTGTCATGACAGTTGAAACTCGCTGAGCGAGTGGTTACTCGCCAGGGCGAGTGTCACAGGTCATGACAACACGCCAGGGCGAGCTCCAGGGCGAGTAAGACCAGTACTCCCTGCCTTCACTCGCCACCAACTCGCCAGGGCGAGCTCTGGGAGTTGAGATTTTGGATTCTGATTTCTAAAACTTGGTTTTTAACTTCTAATCCCTTTTTATTTATTTATGGAAGTGGTTGGGATTGGAAACGAGTTTTTCGGGTACTCGAAAACTACGTAACTTATAACGCAAGAAAACGGCCATTTTGCATTTCAAATTATTTAAGACTTTTGACAATTGTTTTGGGTCCTAAAAATAGTACAAATAACTCATGGTGGTTGATCAATACGGTAGTTTTTGGTTCGATGTCCGAAAGAGTGGTTTTTCCTTAGGAACCTTTAGGTTTTTGGGGTTTTGGTGTAGTTTCAATACGATTGGTTAGAGAACAGTGTATTGATTGTTACGCTGCTTGTTTTAGGAAGCGCGTTGTGTTGTCTAAGCGTGTGTTGTTGACGGGAGCTTGTCGAGGTAAGGGCTCCACTTTATTTCTGTCTTTTCACTGAGATACAACATGTTTGGTTATTTTTAGTGATGTGTGTTGGTGTGCTTGGCATGTATGTGTTATGTATTCTCGTGATGAGAAAGTGTTTACAATGCTTGCGCTGTTTACATATGATTATGAGAATATATGTATGAACAGGTGTTTGGAATACATATGATGAGAAATGTATGTATGAATTGCAATGATTTAGTTACATATGCTTGAGAGGTATGTATGTGTGGCATTAGCATATGTAGGGAATCGTATGCTCATGCATTCATTGTGCGTAGTTGCGTGAGTGGACTACGGGGTGTTGGTTGCGTGAGTGGACCCACCCAAAATCCTACGGGATCTTATTGAGTACAATAAGTGGTTGCGTGAGTGGACCACGGGATGTGATTGCGTGAGTGGATCCACCTTAACCCTTTGCGGTTTTATTGGTTATGATTAGTAATTCCGGAATTCATTTGCATGTGGTAGCTCTGGTAGTACCACACCCATTGTAGAAGTCTGCATTAGGCTTGTTGTGCACTATATATATAAGCCCGTTGGCGGGAATTGTTGAATGTTTTAAGAGCTTTCTCTTGTGCTTTGTGGAAATATTTGTTATGTGTACAATCTCTTGCACCGGTTATATATATATACTTTTATTTTTGTGGTGACCCTTTCTTTCATTTGCGGGCTCATCCCACCCCAGATGACGATGTAGGTCGAGAGGATGGTGTTGGCAGCTCTAGGCCTTAGTGAGCTCGTGTTGGAGCGGGAGTGGTAGTTTTAGTTAGACTATGCGCCGGTGTGTTTGTGCA
Source organism: Trifolium repens (assembly GCA_030408175.1). Lineage (NCBI taxonomy): Eukaryota > Viridiplantae > Streptophyta > Magnoliopsida > Fabales > Fabaceae > Trifolium > Trifolium repens. Next base: position 27,849,492 of record CP125845.1, on the reverse strand, counting down.
CTGTGCTTTTTGTTTAGCATAGGACTTTCTAACTTCCTTTGGTTAGTTAGTGCTTGTAAGCACATAGACTTATGGATTGTAATTATTCAGGTTTACACTTAGCATTTTCGAATACAATATATATATGGTGTGATATATATATGGTTCGTTTGTAATATTTAATGTCGGCTCAATTAAAAATGTTTTGCGCACTCTGAGCGTTTGTTAAAAAAAAAAAAAAAAAAATAATGCCCTTTTTGCGTTATGAAAACGGGGTGTTACATTTGTGGTATCAGAGCCCGGCTTTAAATCTTCAAAGGGAAAGTGTATACTTGAGTCGTTAGTTCAGAGTCGGTTAGAACGTAACTAGTGTGGGGTTAGTTCTAGTGTTTGTTCTGTGTCGGGTTATGGGTTAGTAATCCGTTGAGTGAGGTTTTCTGTTGGGATTCAGAAATGTTTGGATAAGGGTCTAATCGAAGAGAATTGGTATGTGCAGGAAACGATGCCTCCAAGAAGGGCACCTGCTAGAGATGATGATGATGTGGACATCCATCAGATGGCTTATGCCATGAATACAATGGCAGCAGCGGTGACTGCGCAAACTCATGCTAAGGCGCAGAGAGACCTTGAAAAGCGCGACAGGGAGATCCTGGCCGCTGGGTCTAGGGTTCTCGCAAGTTTTAATCAGCAGGCCCCTCCAAAGTTTAATGGGGAGGGAGGTCCAGAAACAGCGGATCTATGGCTCCATGCTATGGAGAGGATATTTGGGGCAATTCATTGTCCGGAGGGAGAGAAGGTAGTTCTAGCTACCTATCAGCTGCTTGGGGGTTCCGAATTTTGGTGGAGGAACACCCGTCTGATTATGGAAAATGCATATGAGGAGATTAACTGGGAGAACTTCAAGAGGAGGTTCCTGGCTAAGTATTTCCCTGAGACTGCAAGGGAAAGGTATGGTGAGGAGTTTCTGAGACTACGTCAGGGGAGTATGAATGTGGAGGCATATTCCAAGAAGTTTGAATCATTATCCCGTTTCTTCCGCTTCTTTAGGGATGGGATAGATGAGGTCTATATGTGTCGTCGCTTCCAAGATGGGCTGAGGTACGAACTGCAGGATGCGGTTGTGCCATTGGGTATTCGGCAATTTCAAGTCTTGGTTGAAAAGTGCCAAGAGGTTGAAGATATGAGAAACAAAAGGGTGAACCGTCAGGGTGGTTTTAGTGCTGGGGGACCAAGTCGTTCTGGTGGTCCGAATCAAAGTCAGAACCGTGGAAAACAAGGCAGTAAGCCATATGACCGTCCACAGTATAACAAGGGACAGGGTCGATCGGTGAATCAGGACAGTCAGAATACCGGGAAGCAGGGCTGTTTTAAGTGTGGTGAAGTGGGCCACTATGCGAATGAATGCCGGAATCAGGGGCATGTTTGTTTTAATTGCAAGAAGCCGGGACACTTTGCTAGAGATTGCAAAGCCCCGAAGGCCGGGCTGTCGGCTAATGTGGCACAAGGCTCACAAGGTACCAGACCTGCGGCAAAGGCACATGCTTACTGTATGGGCACAGAAGTGAGTGGGCAGGCTAGCAATGCCATTCACGAGAGCTGTCACATTGCAGGTAATTCTTTAACTGCTTTGATTGACACGGGGGCAACCCACTCATTCATTTCTTTGGCTTGTGCAAATCGGTTGAGTTTGAATGTTTCTGTTCTTCCATTTGATTTGAATGTTTTGACTCCTGCTAAGGATTTGGTAGTGAATACTGCATGTTTGCATTGTTTAGTAGTAATTCAGAATAGGGAGTTCCTGGTCAACTTGGTGTGTTTACCGCTTACATCTCTCGAGATCATTCTCGGGATGGATTGGCTATCTTATCATTATGTTATACTAGATTGTGCTCGGAAATTGGTTTTCTTTCCCGAGCCAGGTGTGCGGAGATACCTGTCGGCCAACCAGCTTACAATGATTATGTGTAACGGAGAGCCAGAGATTGTTTCACTTGCTAGTTTAGGGGTGACGTCGGAGATCCGAATTGAGGAAACTCGAGTGGTTCAGGATTTCCAAGATGTGTTTCCGTCGGAGATTCCAGCTTTTCCTCCGTGTAGAGAGGTGGAATTCTTTATTGATTTACAACCGGGTACGGGTCCGATTTCGGAATCAGCTTATCGGATGGCTCCGGCCGAGTTGGTAGAGTTGAAAGGTCAGATCGAGGACTTGTTAGAGAAGGGTTTCATAAGGCCTAGTGTGTCGCCTTGGGGAGCACCGGTCTTATTGGTTAAGAAGAAGGATGGGAAATCTCGTCTATGCGTGGATTATCGGAAGCTTAATAAGGTGACTATCAAGAACCGATATCCATTGCCACGGATTGATGATTTGATGGATCAGTTGAGGGGAGCCTCAGTGTTTTCAAAGATTGACTTGAAATCTGGTTATCACCAGATAAGAGTACGAGATGAGGATATTCAGAAAACGGCGTTTAGGACGCGGTATGGGCATTATGAGTACTTGGTGATGCCGTTTGGAGTGACGAATGCACCTGCGATCTTCATGGCCTACATGAATCGGATATTCCATTCGTTTTTGGACAAGTTCGTGGTTGTGTTCATTGATGATATTCTCGTGTATTCGAAGAGCGAAGAGGAGCATGAAGAGCATCTTCGTATGGTTTTGCAAGTGTTGCGGGAAAGAAAGTTGTATGCGAATCCGTCGAAGTGTGATTTTTGGTTGGAAGAGGTGAATTTCCTTGGCCATGTTATATCAAAAGAGGGAATAGCCGTGGATCCAGCCAAGATTGATACGGTACTTTCATGGAAGCAGCCTCAAACCGTGACTGATGTGAGGAGTTTTGTGGGTTTGGCCGGTTATTACCGAAGGTTCATTGAAGGTTTTGCTAAGATTGTGGCACCGATGACACAGCTTACGCGGAAAGATCAACCGTTTGCGTGGACAGAGAAGTGTGAGTTGAGTTTTCAGTTGTTGAAGGAGCGTTTGACGACTTCACCAGTCTTGATGTTACCACAGTCGGAGGAACCGTATGAGGTTTATTGTGATGCTTCTCATCAAGGGTTGGGTTGTGTGTTGATGCAACACAAGAGGGCAGTGGCTTATGCGTCAAGGCAACTGAAAGTGCATGAAAAGAATTATCCGACGCACGATTTGGAGCTTGCGGCCGTGGTTTTTGCATTGAAGATTTGGAGACATCATCTTTATGGTTGCACTTTTGTCGTGTTTAGTGACCATAAAAGTCTTAAGTATCTGTTCGATCAGAAAGAGCTTAATATGAGGCAACGGAGGTGGATGGAAACTTTGAAAGACTTCGACTTTACGTTGGAATACCATCCGGGAAAGGCTAATGTGGTAGCCGATGCTTTGAGTAGGAAGAGTGTGTCGGTTTGTTCGGCACAAATGGCTAGTCAACAGGAGTTGTTGAGAGAGTTTCGTGATTTGCACATAGAGGTAGAGTTTACTTTAGGGAATATGAGATTGGGTATGATCACCATCTCAAACGGTTTGTTGGAGGATATTGCTAATTGTCAAGATGACAAGTTTCTCATGGAGAAAAGGGCTTTGATTGTTCGAGGAACCAACCGAGATTTCAAGGTGGGACCGGACAACATTTTGAGATGTAATGGTAGGGTGTGTGTGCCCGATGCGATGGACTTGAGAAACACCATTCTAGGGGAGGCACACAAGAGTAAGCTTAGTATGCATCCCGGGGCAACGAAAATGTATCAGGACCTGAGGCAAGATTTCTGGTGGCCGGGTATGAAGAGGGATGTGGCCGAGTTTGTGGCGTCGTGTTTGACTTGTCAGAAGGCGAAGATTGAACATCAGAGACCAGCAGGGATGCTGCAGTCTTTAGATATCCCCGAGTGGAAATGGGATAGCATTTCTATGGATTTCATCACTGGTTTACCCAAGACCAGGAGGAAGCATGATTCCATTTGGGTGATAGTGGATCGTTTGACGAAGTCCGCTCATTTTCTACCGGTAAGGATTACGGATACGGCGGCAAAGTTGACCGATGTGTATATTGCTGAGATTGTGAGGTTACATGGGATTCCGTCAAGTATAGTGTCGGATAGAGATCCAAAGTTCACTTCACATTTTTGGAAGACTTTGCATGAGGCGTTGGGGACGAAACTGAGGTTGAGTTCTGCCTATCATCCCCAGACCGATGGGCAAACTGAGAGAACAAATCAGTCACTAGAGGATTTATTGAGAGCATGTGTGCTGGATGATCGTGGGAGTTGGGACGACGTGTTGCCGTTGATAGAGTTCACGTACAACAATAGTTACCATTCGACTATCGGAATGGCACCATATGAGGCTTTGTATGGGAGGAGATGTCAGACTCCTTTGTGTTGGTACCAAGATGGGGAAAGTTTGATAGTAGGACCGGAAATGGTACAACAGACGACGGACAAGGTCCGAAAGATAAGGGCAACGATGAAGGTTGCTCAAGATCGACAAAAGAGTTATGCGGATAGGCGTCGGAGGCCTTTAGAGTTTGAGGAGGGAGATCACGTATTTCTCCGTGTTACTCCAACAACTGGTGTTGGAAGGGCTTTGAAAGCAAAGAAATTGACTCCGAGGTTTATAGGGCCTTATCAGATTTTGGAACGGGTTGGGAAGGTAGCATATCGGATCGCGTTGCCACCGGTACTATCTTTGATTCATGATGTGTTCCATGTGTCGCAATTGCGGAAGTATACACCGGATCCATCACATGTGATCACACCAGATGACATCCAGCTGAGGGATAACTTGTCATTTGAGGTTCCGCCAATTAAGATTGCGGATAGGAAGATGAAGCGTCTGAGGACGAAAGAGATACCTTTGGTGAAGGTAATATGGAACGAAGCTACAGGAGATACCACCTGGGAGCTCGAGTGTAAGATGAAAGAGTTGTACCCCAGTTTGTTTGACGACGTCTAAGTTTCGAGGACGAAACTTCTTTTAGGGGGGTAGTATTGTAAGACCCGAGATTTCATTGTATAGTTGGTTTAAGGAATATTAGGGTTCGATGTGTTCGTGTGACGAAACATCGTGTAATTTTAGCTTTTGCTGTAATTGAGCCTGTTTAGTGCTCGTGCACTGTAATTGTACAGACTTTTGTCTTGTGATCCTGTTGCTTGAATAAGAAGTTACTTGTGGTTTCAGAATAATAAGTTTTGGATTATTCTTGTTTTTGGAAAAACGAGTAGGATTTTACCCGTCGTTGTAAAATCTTATTGCGTCTGTTTTGAGTGAGGTTTCGGATGGAAGTTTTATATATCTGCGCGAGTTAGGATATATTCTGAGATTAATTTTCCAAGGTATGGAAGAAAATTACAGTCGCGGAAAAAGATTCGGCGATAAGTTTTGGAAATGTTAAACGTTAGACGTTCTTTCCGTAGGTTTTATGTTTTTGTGGTTTTCGTTCGTCGCGTCGCGCGAGAGCTGAGTACGAGACTTGTTATGGGAGAGTTGTTTAAATCTTGTGACTTTCTCATAAAGTAAAGTGATCCAATGGCTAGGGTTAAGCTTGGACTTTTGACTTTGATCCAATGGTGGTTTGGCTATCAAGAGCTTATATAGTAAAGAGGTTTATGACTTTGTGAGACTTAGAAAAACATCACAAAATCATCTCATTCTTTCTCTCTTTCACGTGTGACTCCATTACTTTCTTTCCAACCTTCACAAATTTTCCATTCTTCACCATTTCACTCCATTTCAAGCTTGGAAGCTTAGTGGAAAGTTGTAGAGAATCACTTCCTTAAGGTAACCCTCTCTTCTCATCTCCTAGGTTGGTAGATTTTTAGAGTTGTGAAGTTTTTGGGTTTATGTTCTTAAGAGGGTTTGGTGAGAAAGGTTGTTCTTGCTAGTTCTTGTTTCATGAAAGTTGTTCATGAGAGTTTAGTAAGCATGCTAGGCTTTGTTGTTTTTGTTTTCCATGAGTTGGTGAAAAATCTCATGAGAAAAGTTAGGGTTTTGGTTTGGTTATGTATTGATCAATAACATGTGGTTAAGTTGTAAGGTTTTGAAAAGAAAAGTTGTCTTTGAACCTTTGGGTGAAAGGGAAATGCGTTGTATGGTTTTGTTTTGGAAAATCCGATGAAAAATATTTTGAGGTTTATGAAAATATTTCCTAAGTGTTTTTGGGTAGTGTTTTGGGGTCAAAATGGTTTAAAACTATTGTGACATGTGGTGTCGCTTTTTACCTTGAAAACATGTTTGAAAATGATTACCGGACGGTTGAGGCCCGTAATAAAACTTGTGCTTGGATTTGGTTTTGATTTTGGAAATGAAAATCAAATAACTTGCACTCGAAGCAACCAACATGCTTTCGGAAATGTGTTGCTTGCTTATGAAAATGGTTTGCTTTTGTGCCTTAAAAAAAAAAATTGGGAACTAATAGAATCAAACTAGGCTTGGGTGGAAAAAGGTGGTGTGAGTTGCTGTCTTTTGCTGTCATGACAGTTGAAACTCGCTGAGCGAGTGGTTACTCGCCAGGGCAAGTGTCACAGGTCATGACAACACGCCAGGGCGAGCTCCAGGGCGAGTAAGACCAGTACTCCCTGCCTTCACTCGCCACCAACTCGCCAGGGCGAGCTCTGGGAGTTGAGATTTTGGATTCTGATTTCTAAAACTTGGTTTTTAACTTCTAATCCCTTTTTATTTATTTATGGAAGTGGTTGGGATTGGAAACGAGTTTTTCGGGTACTCGGAAAGTACGTAACTTATAACGCAAGAAAACGGCCATTTTGCATTTCAAATTATTTAAGACTTTTGACAATTGTTTTGGGTCCTAAAAATAGTACAAATAACTCATGGTGGTTGATCAATACGGTAGTTTTTGGTTCGATGTCCGAAAGAGTGGTTTTTCCTTAGGAACCTTTAGGTTTTTGGGGTTTTGGTGTAGTTTCAATACGATTGGTTAGAGAACAGTGTATTGATTGTTACGCTGCTTGTTTTAGGAAGCGCGTTGTGTTGTCTAAGCGTGTGTTGTTGACGGGAGCTTGCCGAGGTAAGGGCTCCACTTTATTTCTGTCTTTTCACTGAGATACAACATGTTTGGTTATTTTTAGTGATGTGTGTTGGTGTGCTTGGCATGTATGTGTTATGTATTCTCGTGATGAGAAAGTGTTTACAATGCTTGCGCTGTTTACATATGATTATGAGAATATATGTATGAACAGGTGTTTGGAATACATATGATGAGAAATGTATGTATGAATTGCAATGATTTAGTTACATATGCTTGAGAGGTATGTATGTGTGGCATTAGCATATGTAGGGAATCGTATGCTCATGCATTCATTGTGCGTAGTTGCGTGAGTGGACTACGGGGTGTTGGTTGCGTGAGTGGACCCACCCAAAATCCTACGGGATCTTATTGAGTACAATAAGTGGTTGCGTGAGTGGACCACGGGGTGTGATTGCGTGAGTGGATCCACCTTAACCCTTTGCGGTTTTATTGGTTATGATTAGTAATTCCGGAATTCATTTGCATGTGGTATCTCTGGTAGTACCACACCCATTGTAGAAGTCTGCATTAGGCTTGTTGTGCACTATATATATAAGCCCGTTGGCGGGAATTGTTGAATGTTTTAAGAGCTTTCTCTTGTGCTTTGTGGAAATATTTGTTATGTGTACAATCTCTTGCACCGGTTATATATATATACTTTTATTTTTGTGGTGACCCTTTCTTTCATTTGCGGGCTCATCCCACCCCAGATGACGATGTAGGTCGAGAGGATGGTGTTGGCAGCTCTAGGCCTTAGTGAGCTCGTGTTGGAGCGGGAGTGGTAGTTTTAGTTAGACTATGCGCCGGTGTGTTTGTGCACTGTGCTTTTTGTTTAGCATAGGACTTTCTAACTTCCTTTGGTTAGTTAGTGCTTGTAAGCACATAGACTTATGGATTGTAATTATTCAGGTTTACACTTAGCATTTTCGAATACAATATATATATGGTGTGATATATATATGGTTCGTTTGTAATATTTAATGTCGGCTCAATTAAAAATGTTTTGCGCACTCTGAGCGTTTGTTAAAAAAAAAAAAAAAAAATAATGCCCTTTTTGCGTTATGAAAACGGGGTGTTACACTTTCCAGCGCACGATCACAAAACAGGCTCCGTTTCAGCAAAAATCTCATTTATACGACGATACACACACAAAACCGTGCTACTAAAAACCCTCAAACTTAGCCGACGCTAAAGTTCCTTAGGAAAACTGTACAGTGAAATCTTGGGTCTTACAGTTTGCGTAACACGTTCAAAATGACTTTTTAAAAAAACATATTTGTTAAGACTTTAAAATACAATAGTTTAATAATTTAACTATTTAATCTTTCAATTTTCTTAATTTATCTATAACTTCAAATCAAACATTAAATTGTTAAACTAAATATTGACTATTGAATCCACCTGTATTACTTCAATGTGCAGAGACGTCTTTCATACATGTGCCATATGAGCTATGGCATAGCGCCTCATAAAAATGGGGGCCTCAAAATAATTATAGGTGGTAGTATTAGTCAGGGGCGTCTCCGACTTTTTGGAGGCCCTGTGAAATTATTAGAAATAGGCTTTCCAAAGTTCGATAGGATTATTAAAAATAGGTTTTAATAAAAGAAAAAATGCAAAAAAATCAAAAGAATTGTCTTTGATTTAAATTATAATAACATCAATAACACTAAAAAATACTAATCATTTTTTCACTAATATAAAAAAAAAGTTTGATAAACAAAATAATCTCTATCACACGTCTTTCCATTTGATAAAACTATAGTATAACAATAAACTATAAACCGTCTAAAAAAATTATTCATAATAGAACAATATCTTTTAGAATCTTTTCAAATATTTGGGCTCCACAATCACTCATTTGGAAGCCGACAATCTTTCATTTTATACACCTCATTTACTAATACTACTATAAATAATTTTTTTTTAGGCCCCCATATTTATGAGGCCCTATGTCGTTGCTCATGCGGCACATGCATCGAAGACGCCTCTGGTATTAGTCAATGAGGGGTATAAAACGAGAGATTGTAGGTTTTCAAATAAGGGATTGTGGAGTCTAAATATTTGAAATTATTTTTATTCTAAAATAAGAGATTTATTAGTTACAAAAACTCCTAAAAAAAGATTGTTCTATTGTGAATAAATTTTTTAGACGCTTTATATTTAATTGTTATACTATATAGTTTTATCCCACTTCTCTTTGAGAAAATACACCAATTATATGGTATTTTGATAGTTTGACCCCACTTCAATTTACATATTGTCCCCACATAGTTCAATTACTACTGGCCTTCTGGGTACAAAATTGCTTCTACTCTTATGTGTCTTGTTGTTTCAACTTTTAAATTGGAGGTCTTTTTGAAGGTGTAACCATTTTTTTGAAATCTAAGTAAGTTGCTTATTTTATTATGATTTTTATCCCATTTTTTGGTATCTTTGTACACTGGTGTTTGTATTAGAATTAAATTATAATTTTTTTTTTTGTAATAGAATCAAATTATAATTAATGGTTAAATATATTTTTAGTTCTCTAAAGATATTTACTTTTATTTTTAGTTCTTTTACAAAATTTTTAGTCTCTAATTTTTTTTTTTTAATAAAAGTTTATGTCGCATTAGTTTAACAAATTTAGTCTCAAATTTTTCATTACATTTAATTTAATCGATAAGATCTTAAAATATATCATTAGTTTAATAAATAAACGATGTAATCTTTAATTTTTATTAATTTATTTATAACTTTAAATTAAATATTATATATTTAAATTATTAAAGTAATAATATTTTATAATTTTAATAATGACATGCCATAAAAATATGTTATTTAGAACATGCTACATGAAAATTTGTCGCATTGTGTTAATATTATGATAAATGGACTTTGACCCCATTAAGTAAAATTCTTGGATCCGTCCCTGAAATGAAGTGGTTGTGATAAAGATTGCCTTTTGATTTAATGTATTTTTTCTTTTATTAAGGTCTATGGTTAATAATTCCACATAATCTTCAAAAAGTCGAAGACTCCCCTGTCAATGTACTTTTATACTCTGCCTTGCAACCTAGTCCAGAACAGATTGATCTACCAATAGAGTAAGAAATACTCTTGGTTGATTATTGTAAAAAATATGTATTTAAAAACAAAAAGGGAATATGGAATTTCTTTTAATTGAAAAACTAGTTTTGAGACCCGTGCATTCGCACGGGTCTATGGACATTTATATATAAATTATTGTTAAATTATTAATGACGTTATTCTATTATTTTTTGTAAAATATATCAAATTAAGTTATTTTTTTATTAAAGTAATTGTCTCGTGTATGATTTTTGTGTAATAAATTATAATTCATAATAAAAAATATTTACTATTTAATTTCTTTTTTTATTAAAGCAATTGTTCCGTGTATGATTAAATTTTTTTTATTAAAGCAATTGTACCGTGTATGATTAATTTTTTTTTTAAAAGCAATTGTCCCATGTATGATTACTTTTTTTATTAAAACAATTGTCCCGTGTATGATTAAAAAAATTTTATTAAAGAAATTGTCCCGTGTATGATTAATTTTTTTTATTAAAGCAATTGTCCCGTGTATGATTAAATTTATTTTTATATGAACAATTGTCCCATGTATGATTTTTTATATATTAGTGATCAACACTTTCTTTTTTTGACAAAATTATTGATCAACACTTGTACCGTGATGTTTTAAGTATAATGACAAATATTTACCCCGTAATTATTACTATAATATATATATATATATATATATATATATATATATATATATATATATATTCATCAATAATGCATTTCTTCTGTATTTTTTATATAAGAGTAGACAAAAATTGAGTAGATTTTTTTATAATAAAAATAGAGTAGAATTTAACTATTATATAATAATATATTAAATTAAAAAATATAATATTTTTTTACGAAATAGAAGATTTGAAATATTTTTAAGAACTGATGAAGACAAATTAGATTTGTTTAGTAGTAATACCTTTTAATATATTGAGTCTGTTTGAATTTGGCTTATTTTTAAGCTTATGAAAACAGTTTATATTTATAATTTTAAATAAACTTTTATGTTAATTCATAAGTTTTTTTTACGAATGTTAATTCATAAGTTTTCACTAACAAAAATTATATCTTTATAAATTGTTTTCATGAACTACCTTAAAAAATTTATAATAATACATAAAAACTTAGTTATTTGCATAAGTTATTTCGCATAAACTCATAAATAAGTCAATCCAAACGGGTCGATTATGTTTTTATTTCTATTTTTCTGTTCTTTTATTTTTAAGCTCAAAAGTAAGTATCTTCTTTTATTAGGTTATTCTATTTTTATTTTTTATATGTAAATTTTTATATGTTAGATTGAGTTACTATTTTTTCATTAAAAAAAAAAGTTACTATTTTTGAAGCGTATCTTTTATAGTGATTTTTGTTCATTTTTTTTTGGTAAGGGAGTTTTTTTTTTTGTTCGTATTTTTATGTGTAAATTTATTTTAATTTTTTTTTAGAGATGTGGTTTCTAATGCTATTTTTATGAGAAGATTTTTTTATGCTTATCTTTCTTTCCTATTTTTTTTTTGTATTTTTTTTATTAGTTTCGAGTTAAAATTACATTTATAGGCATAAAACTTGGAACACCGTTAAAAATAATAAGGAGAAACTTGGACTTTTAATAGTAGTTTATTTTAATATATTGTAAGTAGATGTGGAGATGGAAATATAATTGGAATGTCACGTAATTATAACTCAACTGATATTTGCTGAGATGCTAATTTGTAGGGGTTCGAGGGAATGATTTTGACAAAATGGAATTAACAAGTTAAATAAATAGAGGAGTTTGGACGAGAATGATTTTAATTAGAGGTTCATTTTTTTCATATATGCAAATTTTTCTCAATTTGGTGGAACTCAAAATATTTATTAGAGTTTTGAGAATGAATTTTTTAAATTCAATCTGTTGTCATAAAATTTTTAAAATTATAAATATATTGATCATGAACATTTCTTTATAATTCTCTATAAAAACACTCTAAAAAATTATAACAAAACTGTCTCTAATTTTTTTTTTCTAGTTTCTTTCTCAAGAGTCATCTTTCTCTTAAGGTGCTTGAGTGTATTCACCAAACTGCTAAAAAATGCACATTTTAAAGGGTAGAGATTAAGTATTTGGATCTTTTAAAGTGAGTAAAGTATAAAGTGGGGAAATTAAAATTTTAATCATGACGACCTCATAATTTATCATAATGTGCTTATAATATCATTAATTAACAGTTGGTATTATTTATTTTATATTCTAAAATAAATCATTCATTTTAGAGGAATCGAATAAAGTGATTAAAGGGATCATTTTGCTGTTAGTTAGCCGACCTATGGTGATATTAATTTGTTGAGCTGGGATGGGCCAGGCAAAACCAATGTTGACAAGCTATTTTTGTCTTGTGGAATAGAATTAATTGATATTGAAAAAGAAATGTGGAAGCATGCTGCACAAGTCAACTAAGTGCATTGACTTTGCAACTTTACATTACTTTCTTTTGCTTGGTACTATATGTACGGGACCAATGCCATACGCCTGATAAGTCAATAACCCAACAGGTCTACATGAAATTAAGGAATTAGATTTCATGTTGTAGGAAATAACGTTGTTTTAGATCTGGATCGTCCGATTTAATTGTGTGGTTGAAATTGTTTATGATGATTTTATAATTGTGTTAATATAAACCGTCCGATCTATAATTAAATATCTAAATTTTGAATTGTGTGCAACTGTATTTTTTTCCTGTAGAGAATATAAATCCTAAAATTAACCACCTTAGTGAGAAGTGAATTTTAATTGTGTGAAAAGTACTCTTGTGTCGGCACAATATATCTTGAATGTTCAAATTTCCCTTGACAAGTAACTATGAAAATATAGAGTAAAAAAAGTAACTATGAAAATAGATTGGAATAATTTTAATAATTTTCTCAAATAAACATTTGTGTTAAGAAAGAAAAAAAACAAGAAATTGTTTTTATAACTTATCAGCTATCCATTATAAGTTATACTCTTTTTTTTTTAATCGAAATGAGGTCAGCCTTGAGAGGTAGTAACAGAAATTTGGTCATGTAATTTGCATTTAATAGTATAAAATAATTTAATGTTTAAAAATTACAATACATAAATTACAAGAGAATATTAATATATTTATATTTTTAACATGTGCTTTTATGAAGTTATGACACATGCTAACATTTCCATAGAAAAAGACCTCAATTGGTTACAATAGTTTAAGAGAGAAATTATGGAACAGAGATTGAAACAACCAATCGAGAACTATTGTAACCAATTGAGGTTTTTTTCTATGGAAATGTTAGCATGTGTTTCCATCTGCGGTGACGAAAATTGATTTTTACAGAATTGATTCTGTAAAATTGATTTTGGGCAAAATTAATTTTAAATTAAAATGGTTTATGTTTAGATAACTTTCAAGCAAAAGTGAGTTGAACAAAAAATTTGAGTGTAAAAATCAATTCTAGAATCAGAAGCTACGATTTCTAGCTTCAAGTAGAATCAATTCTGGGGGCAGAATCAATTCTACTTTTAAGAAACCAAACAAGTCAGAATCAATTCTACACGTCCAGAATCAATTCTGGCTGCTCCAGAATTAAAACCAAATATGCATTAAGAATTCTTGGAAGACGAACAAAAGAAAATTACCTAGGGAAAAAGAAGAATAGAGAGAAGAGATAAATAGGGTAAAATATTTTTGACACAAAGAAACATAGGGTAAATTAAATTATGGGTAAATAGGTTAATACCCCCTGTAATGTGGGTGAGTTTTTGTAACATCCCAATCTTTTATTAATCTAATTAAATTCCAATTAGAGCTTGTCTAATTATTTAATAATTATTTAAGTGGGAATTAATTAAATGAGTATTAGAATTGCAAGTGTATAGTGTGTAAAATTAGGAGTACCCTTTTGGACCTAACCAACACATTAGTGCAATATTGTTGCACATGTGAGTTAATTAACCCAAAAGAAACAAGTCTCCCTCCCTCATAAACTCTCTCTAGTGACTCATACTCCACCCACACTCACCTTCCCTCAAATTCCAACACCTCACCTTCCCTTTTCTCTAAGGACTACACCTCACACAAATTGCATGCAAGCTTATACAAGTCTTTTGACTTAGCTTAGCTCTAATTCACTTCAGCAAGATCAGAAAAACAAAACACAAGCTTTCTCCCTTCTTCTCTTCCTCACGCAGCAACAATAACAACAACCACAATTTCAAAACTCATCACTTCTCCAACCAATGAGAGAGGCATGCAAACCAAACTCTAACCAAACACATACTGTGAACCCTCAACAAAATCAACTATAAATACCCTCCATCTCAGTGATTCAAGCATCAAATCCAATTCCTTTTTCAAGAGTCTCAAGTTCATCAATTTCTCAAAAATTCCAAATCTGTCCAGTTTTGTTCGTGGGGTTAGCTAAGGAGTTCTGTAGCTGTTAGGAAGCTCAAAATCAAAGTTTAAAGCTTCAATTCCAGGTGGGTTCTTAGGATAGTGTAGATAGTTTCCCCAATTTATGAAAAATTGCATGTCAACTTAGGGATTAGGAAAATTATGTGTGAGATGAATTAACTCCCAAATTCCTCTCCATACTGTCATATTTTATGTATATTATATGATTGCACTGATTATATTTGAGGATTGTAAGTGATTTCTCTTGTAAAATACGAATTTCTGCAAACAGGGGCTGTTCTGCTTGAGCTCGTCATGTCGAGCATGCTGGCAAGTATCATGTCGAGTATGCTGGCGAGTATCATGTCGAGCATGCTGGCAAGTATCATGTCGAGCATGCTGGCGAGTATCATGTCGAGCATGCTGGCGAGTATCATGGCGAGCACTCATGATCTGGGCACGTTGAGATCGCCTTGGCGAGCATCTGCTTGCCGAGCGAGCTGTTCAGGTCTGATCATGATTTCTCGCCATGGCGAGCAGGCTATCTCGTCGTAGTGAACGAAGACAGAATGACCCTATTTTTAATATTTTTCTAAAAACCTATCACTCGTTTTATATCCTCCAAATATGTCAGTTATTTTGCAATTATAAATTAATATAAACTATGTACAGCATGTTAATCACAGTGTAATCCTAGGGTATAACGTAGGAAATTATAGATTGCATGCTCCCCGGGTTTGGGAAATTATGGTAGTAAGAACTAATTTAGTAACAGTCAATTACGAGCGATTTGTGATGTCGCGCTATGGACTCCCAATGGGATAATCCATTAGGATATGTTATTGTGAGCTACATGCCGTAACCGAATCGGTTGACGGATATGGTAGGCCTCTGAGACCTGCTCACCTCAGAGTGTCCTTGTGTTTAAAATGAATAAGAGTTTTTTTATGTGTTACACCCTTAATTTCAATGTTATGATATGATTATGATTATGTATATGTTAGTATGTATGACTGTTTAGGATTCCCCCGGTGTAGTCACCTCTAGGAGGGTAGTAGGACTCACTGAGACTTAGTAGTCTCACCCCACTCCAAATCAATTTTTTTTAGGTAAACATGTTATCCGGAGCAAGGACCAGTTAGGAGACTGACAGTTGGAGCCGAGCTTGGATTGTCAGACTAGAAGATTTTAGTCTTCTTCTTGTTTCATAGTTAATCTGTTTATTTTATATTTTATCTCTCCTTCCGTTGTATTTCATTAGTAGTATCACGTTGAATTCGTGACAGGTTGTAAATTCTTTATTCATTCAGTAATTTATTTGTACTCAGATCCATTTATTTATGTCTTGACTAAATATTCTAGATATTTTAGTTGGGGCGTTATAGTTTTGTTTTCCCCCCCTGTAATTTTTTTTCTTTTGACTCGCCCCTTGCGATGTTGAATTTTTTGGACTCGCCCCTTGGGTGCACTTTTGAAATCGGTTATTTTGTTCAAACCGATTTAAAAAGTGCAAATTCCTTGCACCTAAAGGGGGAAACCAAAAAAATTTACTTTGCAAGGGGCGAATCAAAAGAAAAAAAATTACAGGAGGAAAAACAAAATTCGCCCATATTACAGGAGAGTATCAACCTATTTACCATAAAATTAACGTATAAGATGGAAATCGGTGCCACTAATAGATATCATACCATTTGCTACACATTCGTGAAACGCGTATTCGTGATCCGACCTAGTCTTGTCTCCAACCGTAACAAAAAACAATATATACATATTAAGTGAGTTTCACATAAAAAAAAATTTAACAGCAAAGAATTTTATATATTTATAGATATTATAAGCGCATTATGATAAATTATGAGGAAATTAAAAAGTACAAGAGGTACTGATGACAGGAATTCATATTGCATTTTTAGTATAATTTTAGTAATAAATTACAGCACTTTAGACCAATTACAAGGCAAATTCCTAAAGAAATGAAGCTACTTGCACAAGAAGTCAAGAAATTCAAGAAAAAGCTAAAAAGAGCCAAAAATGTGAAGAATTGTACTGTTCATCGTGGCACGATGGTTTCCATCGTACCACGTAAGGAAAATCTTTTATAAAGGAAACCGTTCGTTTTCCTCCCACTTACGTGTCAGTTATTTAAATAAACTTCTAATACACGTGTCCTGTTGCAAGTGGAAAAAGAAGTTGGTTTATGATGATTAGTGTTCTAATCCCTATTTGATAGGTAAAAGACTCTGCTACCCCTATGTGTCTGTACTATTTTTTTTTGCGCGAAACTTTCTATTTAAACACATAACTGTTCACATTCACACTTTTGCACTCTCACAACCTACACTTTTATTCTTCAAAAACTCAGAGCAATTTCTTTCTCGCTCAAGTTAGCAAACCTGTAAGACCCAAGATTTTACTGTACAATTTTCTAAGGAACTCTAGTGTCGGCTACGAGTTTTAGGGTTTTTGGTGAGGCGGTTTTGTGGATATCGTCACAATAATGAGATTTTTGCTGAAACGGAGCCTGTTTTGTGCTCGTTCGCTGGGAAGGCACAGACTTTTGTCTTGTGATCCTGTTTCTTGTATAAGAAGTTATTTGTGGTTTCAGAATAACGAGTTTTGGATTATCCTTGTTTTTGGAAAAACGAGTAGGATTTTACCCGCGGATGGAAAATTTTACTGCGTCTGTTTTAAGTGAGGTTTCGGATGGGAGTTTTATATATCTGCACGAGTTAAGATATATTCTGAGAATAATTTTCTAAGGGGTGAAAGAAAATTACAGTCGCGGAAAAGATTCGGCGATAAGTTTTGGAATGGAAAAACGATAGACGTTCTTTCCGTAGGTTTTACGTTTTTGTGATTTACGTTCGTCGCGATGCGCGAGAACTGAGCGTGCGTTTGTTGTAAGAGGTTGTGAGAAATATCTTGGGAGGATAGACTCGGATTGATCCAAGGGCTAGGATTTTGTCTTGAAGCTTTATCCTATTTGATCCAATGGTTCTCATGAAACATGACCATGACCTTTATGGTGACTTAAGGAGACTTTATGGACTTAGCAAAATCAGATTTCATTCACTTCTTCTCTTCTCCTTGCCGTGGCTTCTTTCTCTTCCAACCTTGAGGAACAAAATTCAATCCTTCACCATTTGTCTTGATCTTAAGCTTGTTGGAAAGCTTGGAGTTGTGAGATTCTTCTTCCTAAGGTAACTAGAACTTCTTTCATCTCTTAGTTGGCTAAACTCTTAGAGATTCATGAGATTTTATGATTATGTTCTTGGGAGAAATTTCGTAAGAATTGGTTGTGAAGGGTTTTTGTTCCATGAAAGTTGTTCATGAGGGTTTAGTAAGCATGTGTAGGCTTTGTTATTTCAATTTTCCATGAGTTTGTGAGAATCTCATGAGAAAAGTTAGGGTTTTGAAAGTTTAGAGTATTGATCAATTACATGAGGTTATGTTGTAAGGTTTTGAAAAGAAAAGTTGTCTTTGAACCTTTGGGCGGAAGGGAAATGCGTTGTATGGTTTTGTTTTGGAAAATCCGATGAAAAATATTTTGAGGTTTATGAAAATATTTCCTAAGTGTTTTGGGTAGTGTTTTGGGGTCAAAATGGTTTAAAACTATTGTGACATGTGGTGTCGCTTTGTACTTTGAAAACATGTTTGAAAATGATTACCGGGCGGTTGAGGCCCGTAATAAAACATGTGCTTGGATTTGGTTTTGATTTTGGAAATGAAAATCAAATAACTTGCACTCGAAGCAACCAACATGCTTATGGAAATGGTTTGCTTTTATGCCTTGAAAAAGTGTTGGGAACTAATAGGATCAAACTAGGCTTGGGGTGGAAAAAGGAGGTGTGAGTTGCTGTCTTTTGCTGTCATGACAGGTGCAACTCGCTGAGCGAGTGGTTACTCGCCAGGGCGAGTGTCACAGGTCCTGACAACACGCCAGGGCGAGCTCCAGAGCGAGTAAGACCAGTACTCTCTGCCTTCACTCGCCACCAACTCGCCAGGGCGAGCTCTGGGAGTTGAGATTTTGGATTCTGATTTCTAAACTGGGTTTTTAGCTTTCTAATCCTTTTTTATTAATTTATGGAAGTGGTTGGGATTGGAAACGAGTTTTCCGGGTATTCGGAAAGTGTGTAGCTTGTAACGCAAGAAAACGGCCATTTTGCATTTCAAATTATTTAAGACTTTGGCCAACAGTTTTGGGTCCTAAAAATAGTACAAATAACTCATGGGGGTTGATCAATACGGTAGTTTTGGTATGGTATCCGAAAGAGTGGTTTTTCCCTAGGAACCTTTAGGTTTTTGGAGTATTGGTGTAGTTTCAATACTATTGGTTAGAGAACAATGTATTGATTGCTGCGCTGCTTGTTTTAGGAAGCGCGTTGTGTTGTTTTGAGCGTGTGTTGTTGACGGAAGCTTGCCGAGGTAAGGGCATCACTTTATTTCTGTCTTTTCACTGAGTTATAACATGTTTGTTGGTTATTTTCGGTGATGCGTGTTTGTGTGTTTGGCATGTATGTGTTATGTATTCTCGTGATGAGAAAGTGTTTACAATACGTGCGTTGTTTTACATATGATTAGGGATGTATGTATGAACATGTGGGTGAATACATATGATTGGAAATGTATGTATGTTTGTTGTGGTTTGTTACATATGATTGGATATGTATGTATTTTGTTGGGATGGTTTACATATGCTAGGGAGGTATGTATTTGTTGCATTAGTATACATGGGGAATCGTATGCTCATGCATTGTTAGTGCGTAGTTGCGGGAGTGGACTACGAGGCGTAGTTGCGGCAGTGGACTACGAGGTGTGGTTGCGGGAGTGGACCCACCTGATTCTTATAGGGTTTTATTGAGTTCAATACATGGTTGCGGGAGTGGACCATGGGGTGTGATTGCGGGAGTGGATCCACCTTAATCTTTGTGATTGTGTTGAGTTCGGTACATGGTTGCGGGAGTGGACCATGGGGTGTGATTGCGGGAGTGGATCCACCTTAACTTTGTAATCTTGTGGAGTGTGACACATGGTTGCGGGAGTGGACCATGGGGTGTGATTGCGGGAGTGGATCCACCTTAACCTTGTGATTTCATTGGTGTTTTAGTAGGGGTTGGACCTACAGTTCTGAAGCTCATGCATTGTGGTAGCTAGGGTTAGTACCACGCATTGTAGAGGTTGCATTATAGGCTATGTGTGCATTGCTTATATGAACCCGTTGGTGGGAATTGCTTTGTTGGTTAAGAGCTTTCTCTTGTGTTTTGTGGAATTATTGTTATGTGTACAATCTTTCGCACCGGTTATATATATACATACTATATATTTTGTGGTGACCCTTTCTTTCATTTGCGGGCTCATCCCACCCAGGTGATGGGTTAGGTCGTGGTGACGACGGTGGCTGTTCCAGGCCCCAGTGAGTGGCTGGAGTTTTAGCGTAGTTAGACTATGCGCCGGTGTGGATTGTACACCGTGATTTTTTTGGTTAGCATAGGGTTTCTAACTAGTTTGTTGTAAGTATTCGAATACTTAGACTTGGGTTGTAATTATTCAGGGATACACTTTGCTTGTCGAAGCACCTATGGTAATGAGTCTTTTGTATATTTGAATGCCGGCTCATTGAAAAATATTATATGCGCACTCTGAGTGTTAGTTGAAAAAGAAAAAAAAAAAAAAAATATACTGCCTTTTCAGGCCTTTGAAAAACGGGTTGTTACAAAACCCTAACCCCCAAACTTCATCAAATGGCTACTTTTCCAACCGTGAAAGTTAATGCTTGTATGATTGAAACGGAAAACTCCATCCCCACAAAGTTTGCAAAGGATCAACGCCCGTACAAATATGATGACCTTCAATTCGCCGTTGAGAATCCTGTTGATTTTGAAAGCCTAAGAGCGAATGGTTTTCCTGAAGTAAAGGAACTATTCGAGAAACAAGGTTTGATGTATTACTTTGACATTCTGAATGGTCCTACCTACACGGAACTGATCAAAGAGTTTTGGATGAAAGCGTCTGTTGTTACAAGGGAATCATACAATGCAAACTTGAAGAAACTGATTAAGGAAAGTTCGGAGTTACAAGGTAAATCTCCTGCTGCTATGGGTTTAAGACCTTTTGTTATTATTGAGATTGAATCCTACGTGGCTGGATTCAGAGTTTAAATTAGATTAGTTCATATCTACGAGGCTCTGAAGCTATCTTCTGATGGACTCTTTCTCAAGACAACAGATTCCATTGCCCCAGATGTTGAACAATTCATCTACAAGGATAAACCTAAGCCAGAAGCTAAACCTGAACTGACAAATATCTGCAAGGTTATCTACAAAATCCTCATTTACTGTATTGTACCCAAGCTGGGAGGTACTGATCAATTATCTGTGGTTCAGAAGCTGTTCACATTTCATGTTGGAAAGGGTAATCTGTTAGACGTTGCTAAGCTCATCTTCATTCATCTTCTGGATGCTATAGAATCTGTTAAACCTATCATCCATCACAGCAGACTCCTAAGTCATATGTTTGCTCAGTGTGGTAGTGGTTAATAGCACTACTCTGAGGTATCTACATCTGGTGAAGAATGCCAAGATAGTATATCCAACACATCCTCTGATCATTAGAGAGAGTGAAGATGGCATTGGAGAATGTAGATTGGTTCATCTGAGTGATAGAGATGCTAGAATTATAGCAGAAGCTCATGCTAAATTCTTGAATGATCTTGGAGCTGAAGTTGGAAGTGGAGAAACAAGGGAATTGTCTGTCAGACAATCAAGGATTCTGAATCAACCATCCAGAGTCCTTTTGAAAAGGAAAGCTGCTAAGAGCCCTGCAAAATCTCGTGACAAGAAGGTTGCCAAGACAAGTACTGGACCAAGGAAATCCAGAAAGCCAAAAGTTTCTAAGAAAGTGTTGCTGGATGCAACTGAAGAAGAAAAGGAAAAGGCTGAGATTGAAGAAGCAATTTTGAAGGTTGCTGAATTAGAGGAAAAAGAAAAGAAGTTGGAAGATACCTATGAGTGTCATATTGATCCAAGTGAATTTGATGAGATGTACTCTAAACTTCCATCAAGAGATGATCCTCAGACTCTGGCCGCAAATTAGAAGATATATGGGCCAGTAGGTATTGGTAAGTCTTCTGATAATCTTGATAATAGCTCAGCTCTTATTAATGTCTTTCAAAAACCTACCTTCAAACAACCAATTTTGATTCCAATTAAATGTGCATATGATAGAATTTTCAAAGGTGTTAATTCTAAGAAAGATCTTACTCTTTCTGAGAATCAACATAGGTCAAAGCCATTTAAACCACTTCAAACTAACCCATCAGAATCTCAAGCTAATATAATATCTAATGATGCAGCACAAGCAACTACCTCATGTACTGCACCAGTCATTCACTCTGTGGATGATGATGAAGATTCTGAAGCTACACCATCTCCACCACCTCTCATTAAGAACACATCACCTCACAAATCACCAGAACCTACACCAGAAGTTGATAAAACTAAACCATCATCACCCCCACCAGAAAAAGAACCTCACAAATCACCTGAACCTCACAACTTAAACTCTGAAGCTGTTCAAGATCCAAATTCTCCAAAAAATCTCCACATCATGTGGCTATGGACAATACCTTCACTGCTTCTCACACACTCAACCCTCATCTCCAAGAAATCTCTAGGACCTTGGATATGGACCTAGTTATCAAATCACCTCCTCACACCTCTGACCTAAATAACCTCATGACAGATTACTCTAATGAGTGTATCTATGTTCCTCCTCACCTACCTTCTAGGATCCTAAATGAACCCATTAGTGACACTAAGGAAGACATTACTAAGTTGCTGCAAGCTGTTGACAAGAATATTAGGCGAATTAACATTGCTATTCCTAATATGTCAATTGATTCAGCTGCCATTGACAAAGAGTGTGATCTAATGGAAGTAGAGTTTCAGAACATGATGAAGGCAGTCAGAGAAGCCTATAAAAAGGATCTGGAATTTAGGAAGGAACTGGCAAGATTAGAAGCTGAGAGGCTAGTAAAAGAGAAGAAAGAAGTTGAAGAACGTGAAAGGAAGAGATTGGAAGATGAGAGGATTGAAAAGGAAAGGAAAGAGGCTGAAGAAAGAGAGCAAGCAAAACTAGCAGAGGAAGCTAGAATAGCTGCTGAACAGGCTAGGCTAGCAGATTTTGCTCGGAATGCTCCTGAGTTTGCTATTCTTATGAGAGAAGATCAGGAAAATCTCAAGAAGACAGTCTCTGATCACTCTACTATGTTGGCCAAGATTTTTGCTACTCTTCAGAGCATTGATGCAAGACTACCTCCTCCTCCTCCTCCTCCTCCTCAACCTTAGGATTCTATGCACTTTTATATAATTATTTTGTAATTTCCTGTTTTTTTGTTCTGACTATGTTTGGTGAATTATGTTTAATTACAATGCAACGTTTTGTTAATCTTTCTGAATGTTTATATTCTGTTATTTATTTATTTATTTATGCACAAATGATTTTGAGACAAATATCAAAACATAGATTTCACAACAACATAAAGAGTTTTATTCAAAAAGTAATTGTTGATTACATAAGTTCTAATCCAACTTTTCACTTGGATTCTACATCAGAAACAACTAGTTCTAAATCTAGCTGATTAGAATCAGAGGGAGAAGAAAAGTTATCTTCTCTAGGTGTGTCATACCCTAATTTTGCCCCACTTCATTTTCACTTTTTTTTTCCATCTAGCCATTATTTTGCATTTTTTAGAAAAGTCAACTTTTGCATAAAGACTTATAAAAACTTTTTTCTTTACATAATTTGCATGACATGATTTATTTACCCTTTTGCCCTTATCTCTTTTAATTAATTACTTTTTTTCATTTATCTTGATTTTGTTACTTGTAATTCAAGAAACCTCATTTCATTATCAAGTGCACTCCATTTTCCAAATCCAATTCTATTTCATTCTCACTTCATTTCAAAATTATTGCATCATTTAAAAATTCAAAATTGCATTGTTGCATCATGGTTAATTATTTATTTTTTTGGTCCAAACACACTTTTTTGTTAGCCCAAATCCAAACAACAAAAATCATCCAAAAATGACACCACATCATCACCTCACTAGAAGCTTCTATTCTCCTCCACCTCACCACAAAAAAATGCTAACCAAAACACAATCAAAAACCTCATAAAAATATCTCAAATCAATTTCTCTAAAATACCCTTTCTTCTTCACCAATCCATGATCCACCTTACCCTAATTCCCATCTATAAATAAAGCCTCACATCAGAGCAAAAGGGAGGATAAAAATCATAGTAAAGAAACTCTGCCCAAATCACAACTCAACAATACCCATTTTTTCTCCATTCCCACAAAAAATCAAAAACATACAAAACTTCTTCCAAACTTCAATCAAACCATCAATTAAGCTTCTAAACACTTCCAGAAACTTAACCCAGCGCCAAATCGAAGCTGAAACCATCAGAATCACCATAGCCAAGCCACGAAAATCCGTGAGATCTAAGGTAATGGACAGAGAGATTTAGAGCACCATTTGACATGATTCTTGCTCCATCGTGTTCGTAAAGGACCCTAGAAGCTTAATCCTTAACTAATTTGAACTAGTTTGAACTGGATCGTGATTTGCCATTTTTTATCCCGTCTGGTTTTTGCTTCGTATTCGTTTTTGCAGGCTTGATCTAAAAATTCTAAGCACGGATTCGTGATCCTTGCGAAATTCAGAGCAAGATCAACTACTCACTCGCCTGAATCGACGCGGTTCGACTTCTCCGGCGGACGGACCACCGTGCCGGACCGGCGAGGCTCGCCGGAGAAGAAGATCCACCATGAACAAACCTCAGTTTGAATCTGGACCGTATGATTGCTAGCGCATGAACGAACGGCCCAGATTAGATCATAAATTTTAAATCACACGCGTCTGACGGATCTGACGGCGTGTATCCAAAAACCTTACTGTGTACCCTTTATCTCTGCTGCACTGAATCTTTTTGTTGCTGACTTCTGTTTTTTTGTTTGACTGGACGCGTGGATTGGGCTTTCTGGCCCAGATCTACTTTCTGCACCCCATTTATGTTCTGCACCCCCTCTGCTTAAATTAATTTTAATTGATTCTTAGCTTATCTCCAAAAGCACTTAAGTGGTTAATAGCTTATTTAAGCTATTTTAATCACTTTGTTATGCTTAAATTTAGTCTTTCATTGTTTTAGCATTATATTAGCTTTTTAGCTTATTTTCTAGCGTTTTAGCTTAGTTAATGACTTTTTAGCTTGTTTTCATAAGCACTTATTTGGTGCTTAAGCTTTTTAGCTTACTAAACCATTTTGTTATGCTTAGATCATGTTTTATCTCTGAATGTCTCATTTGAGCTTTTATTTTTGCTTTCTAGCATATATTTTAGCTTTTTAGCTTATTTAATCACTTTTAGCTTATTTTCATAAGCACTTATTTGGTGCTTGAGCTTTTTAGCTTACTGGACCATTTTGCTTTGCTTACATCTCAGTAATTTTCAGATTTGATTATTTCTCCTTTTAGCTTGTTAATTTAATCACTTCTAGCTTTTTAGCTTATTTGTTTAAATACTTAATTGAGATTAACTTGCTTCTTTAAGTTTCTTTAATCATTTTGCTTATGCTTGCATCCTGGACATTTGAGATTATGTAAGCATAAGCACTTAGTTTATGCTCCGGATGACTTGGATCCTGGACATTTGACTAGTGATCGCAAGTCATTCTCATCCAAATCCAACGCTAAAATTAATCCCACACACTCAAACTTCTTTTCAGAAAACATGGATATACGCTTTATTCATTCCTCTGACACATACGAGCTTAAGCCTCTCTTTAGAGCATACAAGCATCGTTGTATCAGCGGAATGTGAAATAAGCAACATCCGTTAATCAACTTTTTTACAATGGATACACGTTTTATCTATTCCTCTGACACATACGCAGCTTAAGCTTCTTTTTAGAACATACAAGCGTCGTTGTATCAGCGGAATACGAAATAAACGTTACCCGTTAAAATCAACCAACCACACAAACATTTTTATCAGAACTACGTGAGTTTTGAATTTCCCATTGCACCAGGGAATACGTAGGAGCGGGCTCCTACAACCGTCAAACTCAATAAATAAAAACCCTTTTTTTTGTTTTAATTGGAAACGAAGTAGAAACTAGCCAGCGATAGAGCAATTTAATCCGAACCTGCGCAGACAACCTTAAACCACCTAAATGGTTCCCATCGAGTACGATGGATGCGAGGGGTGCTAATACCTTCCTCTCGCGTAACCAACTCCCGAACCCGCCATGGTTCTTCAACCATGTAAATAAAGGTTTTCGTGATATTTCCCTTTCCCCTTCCGGGATAAATAAACGTCAATGGCGACTTCATTGTATTATATGGAATTTTCCAGCCCGCTACAAGGTGGAACATATGTACTTAAGAATTCTTTCCAGTCAGAATCCCATTCAGATTCTGACTCAGATACGGACTCTGGATGTTTGGTCTTGAATCTTGTTTGATAATTGACTCTGTAGGAGCAGAAGTTGATGCTTTCATCTTCTGAAGATTCTTCTTAGACTCTGAATCTTGTTGAATCTTCTTTTTCTTCTTCTTCTCCTGTGGTTTCTTACTTTTGATCACTCTTCTATCCTTATCCATCTCTGTATTTTAACATACAATGGAAGTGTTGAGTGAAATGACAAAGGTTTATGGTCCTTATATAGTGCTTCAAACCAGACAAGTTTATGGTTTTACGACAAATCATTAAATTGATATAGTTGTAACCACTTTCTTTTAACTTGACTGTCTTGAAACTCTCATTTTGACCTTCTTTTTCAAACCTGCCATTTATTTCATGTCAGTTTTAATCTTTTTGTTTAATGACAAAAGGGGGAGTAAGAGTAAATTAATTTGTGGAACGCTAAACCTGAAGCCAAAATGCTAATTTTTTTATTTTTTATCATTTTACTCTATCGTACTGATTTATATATTAAGGAAAATTTCTATTTGAAATATGAACTTATTATACATGATACATGTAAGAGAAGAGTGCAATTTTCTCTTATAAGTATCAGACTTAGGGGGAGAGCTTGCAAACCTAGCCTCTGAGAGTCAAGTGTATAAGCATAGTTCAGAATTTAGATAAAATTTTTAAACTGATTTAATTAATCATTGCTAAAATCAGGGGGAGCTTGCAAAACTCATAAACCTGAGAGAGGCATGATATAATTAATCAACAACCATTGTAAATTAATACTTGGTTTGTCATCAATCAAAAAGGGGGAGATTGTTGGAACAAAAGAGGTTCTAACATGACCCAATTAAGTTTTGATGATAGCAATAGTATTAATATACAATAGGGTACACTGATTATTTACTCTAAGTGTGCAGATATATAAGCTAAAAATTTTATATACACTATGAGTACGTTTGAAGCTCTGAAATGGCAAGCAAATTCTGACCAGAAGATTCTCATCAGAAGATGCAAGTTAAAGTCGCGTCAGAATCTACATATCAGAAGCTGTGTTTGAAGACACCAGATTCTGATAAGAGCAGTGAGAGCCGTTTTGTCAGAAGAACATTCTCTGCTACAATGATTGTATTCATCATCTTCTGACAATTCAAAATTGGAGAATCAACCTTATCCTCAGCGACAATGACGTTAGTACTATTGTACGAACTTATTACCCGATTTGGTCGAAACATTCTCCCCAAGATTGATCGTATACAATCGTTACCTGATATGGTTAAGGGACTGTACTATCTCCAGCTGGTGAAATCTCACCGCAACGGATTCAATTCAAATACGCTCCACCCTCTACTATAAATAGGAGCTGAATTGAAGTTTTTGTGCACCACATTATTGAACAATTTTGAAACGAGCTGTTACTCTGTCAAAATCATCCTAAGCACAAAAACAACTTGAATACAACTTGAACTCATTTGAACATCCAAGACTCAAGCTTCAGCTTCTGATCATTACAGTAGTTGAGCCTTAGTTTTCTTTTGTTAGAATTCTAAGTTAAGTCTTGTTTTAAGAGTTGTAGTTATTTTCATTGAACATTGATTTTTGTATCAGTGTTCATATACTCTGTTTTCTTTTGTAAGTTGTTTGAAGTCTCTTGCGTGTGTGCTTGAGCAAAGGAAGTCTCTTGTAAGAATTACTTGAGCATAGGAAGTTGCCTGTGTGCTTGAGCAAGTGTAATCTTTTGTGATTATAGTGAACTCCCTTGGAAGTGCAAGGGGACTGGAGTACTCTCGATTTGTGAGGGGAACCAGTATAAATCTCTGTCTCTCTCTTTCTCTCTTGCTCTTACCTTTGTGTGTGTGAATTGTGTTATCTTTTATCCGCTGCAGAATCTGATAAGTTGTCTAACTTAGAAGAATTTTTTAAAAACTACCAAAACACAATTCAACCCCCCCTTCTTGTGTTTTTCATACCTTCACACGATGCATCTCATCGCAGCACGATGGAGTAACTTGACGACCAAGCTGATGAAACGCATAGGATCAGTTATAATTTTGAACTGAATCTTCACATCGCAGTACGATGGGCTCATCGCAGTACGATGGCAAATTGCAGCCCATGGCGAAAACTATAAATAGAGCTCCCTTTTCCTCATTTTATTCATTCAGAAACGGAGAGAACTACTACTCTTTGGAGGAAAAGGAGGCAGAGCTCTAAGGTTAGGTTTTCTTTTATGCATTTTTACATTCTTGTAATTTAATTATGCATTTTAGTAGCTAAACCCTCTTTGGGTTAGGTGGGAGATGAACTCCCTCAGGAATGCTGGAATTATGTAATTTGGTACTATGTCTATATAATTGTCTATTCAGTTTACTTATTCTATGGTCTATGTTTTAATTACGTTACCTAATTAAAGTACACAATTAGGGAACGCTCTTAGGGTTGGTGATATCTAGCATTGTGCCTTAAGGCCAGGGTTATCACTGGCTGGCAGCTAACCTCAACAGGGTTAGTGATATTTAATATTGTGCCTCAAGGTTAGGATTACCCAAGGGTCGGAAACTAACTCATATGGTTAGTGATCTAGTATTGTGCCACCATGCCGGCGGCCAACCCCGATCAATTAGACAATAGCTTTATCCTGTTAGTGATAAAAGGGCTAGGGAACTAATGCAACCGAACTTAATTGACTACATATTTAGAATCTAATTAATTAGTATGGGAATGTGACAACGTGTTTACACGAGGTTTCTAACTAGTAATTAAGGTCCGGATACTCGTAATTAGGGTAATTATCGTACGCGGTTATTACTAATTATATTAGTTCGCCAATAATAAACAGGAATAGGTAATGATATAGCACCAGTTACCCAGCATGACTTAGGGAGGGATTCGAAGCACTTAACCTACCTTTTCTAATCTGAACTCAACTTATATTTCTTCATTATTTTCTTAAAAGCAATCAAATCTAAAATTAAAGCGGAGGCAATCTCAACGATTCTTAGAGTAAGCTTAGTAACCTTGGTGCTGTCCCTGTGGATACGAACCCATCCTATCTAGGGTGCGGATTATTACTAGACGACAGACTGATACACTTGCCAGACCGTAGTCAGGTACTCACTCCATCAAGGTAGGAACAGGGCCGGCCCAAGCCCAAAGCTAATGAAGCTAGGGCTTTAGGCCCCCACTTTGTGGGCTAAAAAATAGGCCTAAACAAAAAAAAATAGGCCTCAACATTTGTTAATAAGTACTACTTTTCCTTGTTTTAATCACAACATGATTGCTAGCGCAGCGGTAGATTACTCATTTTCTTGTTCCTGGTCACGGGATCAAAGCTGATGTTTTGCATTTTCAATTTTTTACAATATTTTCCTTTTAATAGGCTTCATCAGTTATCATTTTGGGATGTTTAAATAATAGCACACCAGTTTTTTTTTTTTTTTAAAAAAAGCACACCACCCTAGAAAACAAAAAAAACACGCACATCACCATAATTGCATTGTTGACCTGATTCATTATAATTATTAGTGTAAGACCCAAGATTTCACTGTACAGTTTTCCTAAGGAACTTTAGCGTCGGCTAAGTTTTAGGGTTTTTAGTAGAACGGTTTTGTGTGTATCGTCGTATAAATGAGTTTTTTGCTGAAAATGAGCCTGTTTTGTGCTCGTGCGCTAGAAAGGCACAGACTTTTGGGTCGTAGTCCTCTTTTAAGTATGAGAAGATTTCTGTGAAGTAAGAAATGCGAGTTTTGGTTTTCTCTTGTTTTTGAAAAAACGAGTAGGAATCTTACCCGCGATTAGGAATTTTTTACGGTTTCTGAATTCCGTAGAAATTTAGATGGGAGTTTTATATATCGGCGTGAGTTAGGATATATCTTCAGATTATTTTTCGAGGGTGAGGAAGAAAATCACAGTCGAGGAAAAAGTTTTAGCGATAATTTTTAGAAGCGGTTTACGACGGACGTTTATTCCGTAGTTTTTCTATTTTTGCGATTTTTAGTCCATTAGCGAGGTGCGACTCATTTAAGCGCGAGCGCGGGGACCGAGCGAGCTAGTGGGAGGATAAGATCACATAAGAAATATCTAGATATTTTGTGAGTGACTTGGTAGCCAAGATTGGATGAGTGGCTAGGATTAAATCTTAGAACTTTATACTATGCACAATTTTTCTTAAGACCAAGACTTCACAATTTTTCTTTCTCTCTTCCTCTGCCCCGTGAGCTTCCTCTTCCCCCTTCTTGTTTCATTTTTTCACACTTAAAGAAGAAGAAGAAATCCATTTAGTGAGAGATCTAGAAGGAATTAGGAGAAAAGATTGGAATGGAGATTGATCCTTGTAACTTGGTGAAGCTTTTGGCATGAGCAAAGTGGTAAGAAAAATATTCCTCCCTCTTTTCTTTCCTTGGCCGTGGGCCTTTTGTTAGGATAGGTAGAGTTTTTAATTTTTCCTTGGTTAATATCATTAGATCCATGATAGTTAGTAAGTATCCATGCTAATTAGAGATAGATTTCATGTGTGAGTGCTACAAGATCCATGAGAGTTAGTAGCTAGGGTTTTTGAGAAAAAAATCTTAATTGATCAAGAACATGAATTTTTGCTTGGTGTTTGTGTTAATGATTTTGTTTTTGAGCTTTTAAGTAAAATGGATATGTGATAAATGGTTTGGTTTTGAGAAACAAGAAAAAATATTTGTTGTGTTCATGAGAAATTAGGGAAAAACATTTTGATTTTTTAGATTGTGTTTGTAAATGTTTTGTTTGATCAAATGAATGATTTTGTGAACAAGAGAGTAGATGTTATGCTTTTGGAAATGAAATTTTTGAAACTAGCTATGTTGTTTTGTTTTGGCCGTGGCATATTTAGTGGCTTTGTGTCCATGATGTTGTCAAATTTTTAAGTCCTATGGGAAGGCATGATCATGGTTTTATAAGGAATAATTAATGTGGTTTTATTTGAAAGGAAAAACTTGTAACTTGTGGCGCAAGTAAGCTTTTATATTTGTGAAAATTTTCAAAGAGTTTTTGGGTTGTTTTCAAATGGTTTTAGTATGTGAAAATTGATTGCCTTGGAGTTAGGAATCAAAGTGTTTCTTAGTTTGTTTTGAAACGAAAATAATTTCGCGTAGTGAGAAATAGTGCAATTAACTCCGTGAATTTTTAATCACTATGGGGAGGACTCGAAATCACTAACCGAGAGTGTTAGAAAGTACCTTAAGCCTCTCTAGAACTTAGAGAACAAGTTTCGTTTCAATAGGATACGTTGGGAGTATTTTATTGATTGTACGCTGCTTAATTTTAGGAAGCGCGAGTTGTAGAATTATGCGAGGAAAGTTAACGGAAGCTTGCCGAGGTAAGGGCTCCACTTTATTTCCGTCTTTTCAACTGGTTATGACATGCTTGGATTTCTGCTGTAATGTTTTGCTGTGTGTTTGGCATGTCTGGTTGATGTATTCTCGTGATGAGAACGTGTTTAAAATACTTGCGCTGTTTACATATGATTATGAGAATATATGTATGAACAGGTTGTTGGAATACATATGATTGGAAATGTATGTATGTCGTTGTGTTTGGTTTACATATATCTGTGTGATATGTAATTGTTGCATGAGCATGTATGGAACGTGTAAGTCAGCTGGGACTACACGGGTGGATGTGTCTGTGTGACTCCTCCGGGGCTGTGTCTGTGTGACTGCCCTATATATGCTTAATTAGAAAGTATGCTCATGCATTTCATAGTTGGCGACAGCATCTGTGTGGCTGGTAGCATCTGTGTGGCTATTTTCGCCTGGTGACAGCATCTGTGTGGCTGACAGCATCTGTGTGGCTGGTAGCATCTGTGTGGCTATTTTCACCTGGTGATAGCGTCTGTGTGGCATCACCTGCCCTTGTGGCTTTAGTGGGTTGGACCTACGATTCCGGAACTCATGCATTGTGGTAGCTAGGGTTAGTACCACGCATTGTAGAAGTTTGCATTAGGCTTGGTGTGCATTATATTTATAAACCCGTTGGTGGGAATTGCTTGGGTGGTTAAGAGCTTTCTCTTGTGTTTGTGGAATTATTGTTATGTGTACAATCTTTCGCACCGGTTATATATATACATACTTTTATTTTGTGGTGACCCTTTCTTTCATTTGCGGGCTCATCCCACCCAGATGATGGGTTAGGTCGTGGCGACGACGGTGGCTGTTCCAGGCCCCAGTGAGAGGTTGGAGCTTTAGCTTAGTTAGACTATGCGCCGGTGTGGGTTGTGCACCGTGCTTTTTGGGTTTAGGCATAAGATTCTAACTTGTTTTGTTGTAAGTATTTGAATACTTAGACTTGGATTGTAATTATTCAGGAATACACTTTGCTTGTCGAAGCACCTTTTGGTAATGAGTTCTTTTGTATATTTGAATGCCGGCTCATTTAAAATCTTTTATGCGTAACTCTGATGTGTATAAAAAAAAAAAAGTAATGCCTTTTCTGGCCTTTGAAAAACGGGTTGTTACAATTAGGGTCTTGCTAACGAGTTCCCCCGGGGCACTCTTTAAGTATTCAATTTATAGAAATTTTTTATCCAAAAAATTAAACATTACAATTTCCAATGCGTTGACTTTACGCATTCCCGTAAAAATTCTATAAAAAACTTACTATTTAAGGTCTTAAAGAGTGCACCAGGGGCACTCGTTAGCATTTGCCTAATTATTATAACTATTCATAAGTGGTTAATTACATTTAACTATTTTTTTACAAAATTATCTATAACTTTAATAGAAATGTTTTGGCCCCTTAAAAAAATTGTTAAAACTACATTATGGTTTAAGATAAAAATATAAATTAAATATACCAATTACAGTATTTTTTAAAAATATAAAAGTTTATAATAAAGATAAAATATACACCCTTTATTTCACTGCCACAATTAAATAATTTATACAAATTAATAAAATATAATAGATGAAAGAAATTGAATTATCCAATTCAAAAAAAAAAAAATTAAAATAATATTAAACAAAACAATTTTTTTAGCCTAGGTGATCATTGTATAAAAAGACTAATACTCTAATTATTATTTTTAAGGGCCTCATTTAAATTTTTGTTTTAGGCCTCAACATATGTTGGGCCGGCCTTGGGTAGGAATGGTACAATTAGTACTAAACTCAAAAAAGCTAAAAATACAGACTAGACGATATTGAACACCAATCCAACCTATCTCACTAGACAATCAATAGGTTATACCACTCATTCATAAAGCAAACATGGGGAATGTTGTTTTTTGGCCAACAACCATTTCCATGATACAAATTTTACCCTATCCATAATGTCATCTATGTCAACAATACCGGAGAAGATCCTTTCATTTCTCGCTCGCCATAGAGTCTAAATCACTGCATGCCAAACCTTTGTCAAAGGCACAAGAAAACTCTCAAAAAGTGAGTTTCACATAAATTATGATCAGCACAAATGAGTGTATAAGTACTGTAATTATAGGAACCTTTGACAAAAATCATAAATATTAGAAAATTTGTTGGAGTAATAAGTCTTGTGTTAAAAGTGTATATGACTTTTACTAAATTATGCTTTGTGTTATGAATAATTCTAATAGATGTCCATTATGCTTTTCCCCATATAATTGGCACAATATATTGTCCTATAAATAGAGCTTATGTTACAATGTAAATATAGACTTGAAGAGAATAATACAAATCCTACTATTTCTCTATTCTCTCTTTCTCTCCTCCTTCTATATTCTTAGTCATGTTTAGATTAGTTTCATAACACGTTATAAGCACGATAGTCTGTTGGAACATGATGAGAATTTGGAGGGAAACTTGGTATGTTGATAAACACATGTATTTGAACCAAGCTAAGTGTGAATTGAAAAAAAGGCTCTATTGAGTCCCACATTGCTAAGAACACACTTGGTGGTAGTGTTTATATATAGAAAAGTGGCCTCTTGGGGTGTGCCCCAAGGGGTACCCCGTTTTGTAAACAGCACACCACGCATGCATTGTCCCGAATATCACACACGCGGGCCGGGCCGGGCTTGGGCTTGGGTTTGGTGATAATTAATTTTTTAATGCCAAGAAAAATAAAAAATTAATTATTATTTTTTCTTTATACGAGTGTCCACTCTTATTCGCACATGTTAATTGTGCTTCGTGACCAAGTCAGAAACGGGTATGCGTGGCTGAGTCAGCTCCGATCCGTTACACTCCATTCAAATGTTCAAATAGGTCAAAATACGTGGCCTGATTTTTCTGCCCATGTTTCCATTGATTGAGCAATTTTGGCTCCACGAAATCCTCTGATATCAGCTCCTCACTTGCTCTATAAATACAACATCAGTGTTTTCACTTTTTTTTGCTCCTGATTTCACATTTCGAAATCATTCTGTTTTCTTTCTCTCAAATTTTTTCTTCTTCGCAAATTATTCTGTTATTTCATTTTTGAGTGGTTCATTACCATACAGAATTGATATTCGTATATCAATATCATAATTGTTCATCGAACAATAGAAGGTGTATGTCTGACCTGTCATTACAGTGCAGTATTGATTCGGTATTTTCAGTTTGAAATCGGCTGTTTTATCCTGGAGGCTTCGCGGTTGATAGTCTACCTTGCACAATTTGGGTAGTGCCACGAAACGTCGTAAAGAAAGCGACCTAG
The DNA here is from genome assembly GCA_030408175.1 of Trifolium repens. Lineage (NCBI taxonomy): Eukaryota > Viridiplantae > Streptophyta > Magnoliopsida > Fabales > Fabaceae > Trifolium > Trifolium repens. The sequence continues at coordinate 27,814,920 of CP125845.1, read as the reverse complement.
TCCGCGACTCAGCCAATAATTATTTTCAGTGCCTTTCGAAAATCGTTTTTATTTTTAAATCGAAAAAACAACAATTTTAAGACGTTTCTGAAAACTATCATGGCAACTGTAGAAGCTATTGGCAATTCTGCTGTAGGTGCTACTGAGAAACCGTTTAAGTTTGAAGAACTCCACTTCAAACGTTTGCAACAAAAAATGTATTTTTTCTTAACTCTGAAAAAGGTTGTCAACGTTCTGAATGAGGATATGCCTATTGTTACTGCTGCCTCTGGCTCAGGAACAAAATATACAACTGCTGTTGTAAACGGTGAAAAATCTGATGCTGCTGAAAAGGACAAAGATCCTACTGATCCAGCAGCTGCACAAATTAAAGCCCAGGAGCTTCAACTGAAAAAAGAAAGACAACTATGGCTTGATAATGATTACCTTTATAAAGGGTATATCATTAATGGACTCTCTGATGATTTGTATGACTATTACAGTTCATACAACAGTGCTAAAGATGTGTGGGATGCTCTGAAAAAGAAATATGATACCGAGGAAGCCGGAGTGAAAAAATATGTTGTGAGTAGGTACTTGAAGTACCAGATGGTAGATGAAAGGTCTGTGGAGGCACAATCTCACGAGATACAGAAGATTGCTCATGAAATCATTACTGAAGGTATGCCTCTCGATGAACAGTTTCAAATCGCTGTTAATATTGACAAGCTGCCCCCTGCTTGGAAAGATTTTAAAAACATTTTGCGTCACAAAACTAAAGAATTTTCTATTGAAAGTCTGATTACCCGCCTCCGTATAGAAGAAGAATCTCGGAGACAAGATATGAAAGAAGAGAAAATTCTAGTTGTCTCCAACAACAAAAAGAAACCAGGTGCAGTTCTGAAGCCTACGGGCAAACCTTTTAAAAATCAGAACAGAACTGCAAACAATCGGGTTAAGAATGGGAATCCTTCTAAGGTCCCTAATGCTAGACAGCAACCTCCACCACCTCCTAAGAATGACTCTGGTGAATTTATGTGTTTCAATTGCTGGAAACCGGGTCATATGGCTAAAAAATGTTGAAACCCATCGAGGCCAAAACCTGCTCACTTGAAGGCTCAGGTGAATGTGGCTGAAGAGGCATATGCTGCTATGATCACCGAAATCAATATGATCGGTGTTTCTGATGGTTGGTGGATAGACACCGGCGCCACTAGCCATGTCTGTTTTGATCGTGCTATGTTTAAAACATACACGAATGCTGAGAATTAGAAGGTGCAGATGGGAAATGCTCACACTTCTGATGTTGGTGGAATTGGAGATATCGAACTGAAGTTCACCTCTGGGAAGACTCTGATCTTAAAGGATGTCATGCATGTTCCCGAGATGAAGAAGAATCTTGTTTCTGGGTTTCTTTTAAATAAGGCTGGGTTTAGTGAGGCTATTGGGGCAGATTTGTACACCATCACTAAGAATGGTATTTTTATTGGAAAAGGGTACGCCACTGATGGCATGTTTAAACTTAATGTTGATCTGAGTTTGAATAAAATTTCTACTTCTGTTTACTCTTTGTGTGATTTTAATATTTGGCATTCTAGACTTTGTCATGTTAATATGCGATCTATATCTAATTTAAGTCACTTAGGCTTAATTCCGAAATTGAATTTTAATGAAATAGATAAATGTGAATTTTGTAGTCAAGCTAAAATAACTAAGAGCTCACATAAATCAATAGTTAGAAAAACAGAACTAATGGAATTAATACATTCTGATATTTGTGAACTTGATGGAACCTTGACTAGGAATAATAAACGTTACTTTATCACTTTTATAGATGACTGTTCTGATTACACTATTGTATATCTAATGAAGAATAAAAGTGATGCATTTGATATGTTTAAGATGTTTGTTAATGAAATTGAAAATCAATTTAGCATGAAAATTAAGAGATTTCGTAGTGATAGGGGAACAGAGTATAATTCAAGTTTATTTATTGATATAACAACCCGTTTTTCAAAGGCCTGAAAAGGCAGTATATTTTTTTTCTTTTTCAACTAACACTCAGAGTGCGCATAGAATATTTTTCAATGAGCCGGCATTCAAATATACAAAAGAACTCATTACCATAAGGTGCTTCGACAAACAAAGTGTATTCCTGAATAATTACAATCCAAGTCTAAGTATTCAAATACTTACAACAACACAAGTTAGAATCCTATGCCTAAACCCAAAAAGCACGGTGTACCACCCACACCGGCGCATAGTCTAACTAAGCTAAAGCTCCAACATCTCACTGGGGCCTGGAACAGCCACCGTCGTCAACACGACCTAACCCAACATCTGGGTGGGATGAGCCCGCAAATGAAAGAAAGGGTCACCACAAATAAAAGTATGTATATATATATCGGTGCGAAAGATGTACACATAACAAATTTCCACATACACAAGAGAAAGCTCTTTAACACAAAAGCAATTCCCACCAACGGGCTTATATATATAATGCACACATAGCCTACCAATGCAGACTCTACATGATCGTGACACCAATCACTGGCTGCCACATGCATGAATTCCGGAATTTAACCTCTCCGCAGAGAGTCGTAGGTCCAACCCCTACTATACCCCGCAGGGCAGGTGAAGTCTCCAACCGACAAACACCAACTCAATAAAATCCCGCAGGATTAGGTGGTCTCTAACCGACACACCCCGTGCAGTCTCCAACCGACATACACGACAATGAGATGCATGGCATATAGTTCTATTTAGCATAAAAAGGGAAGTCTCCAACCGACACACCCCGTGTAGTCTCTAACCGACATACACCACCATATATGCTCATGCAACACTTTACATATCATACGAACCTATGTAATCACAATCACAACAACATACATAGATTATCAATATCATATGTAGCAACGCATGTAATTAAACAATTTCTCATCACGAGAATACATAATTCAGACATGCAAAACACACAGTAAATCCAAGCATGTCGTAACCATTTAAAGACAGAAATAAAGTGGAGCCCTTACCTCAGCAAGCTTCCGTTAACTTTTCTCGCATAATTCTACAACTCACGCTTCCTAAAATTAAGCAGCGTACAATCAATAAAATACTCCCAACGTATCCTATCGAAACGAAACTTGTTCTCTAAGTTCTAGAGAGGCTTAAGGTACTTTCTAACACTCTCGGATAGTGATTTCGAGTCCTCCCCATAGTGATTAAAAATTCACGAAGTTTAATGCACTATTTTTCGCCATACGAAAATATTTTCGTTTCAACACAATTTATGAAACACTTTGATTCCTAACTCCAAGGCAATCAATTACACAGAATAAAATCATTTGAAATCAACATCCAAACTCTTCAAAAATATTCCGAAGAAAATAAAAGTTTTCTTGCGTCGCAAGTTACAAGTTTTCTTTCCAACTAAAACTCTATAATCATCCTTTTAAAAACTTATGATCATTCACCAATATCATGATCATTTTCTTATCATTGTGGACTTAGGAAATTTTGAAATTCTTTCCCCATTTTCCTAAATTGGCCACGGCCAAAAATATTGAAACCACATAATCACTCAAAATTTTTCAATTCTAAAAGCATGGTAATATCCTATAATACCCCAAAATCATTTTCCCTAACAATCCAAATCATTTTAAATCAAATTACAATTTTTGACGATTTCGAATTGATTTTCCTTAAGACAAATTCAACAAATTTTCTTCCCTAAACAAACCATACTCAATCATTCCTTTAAAACCATGATCATGCCTATACAATTGTCTTAGAACAAATTTTGAAAAGCATATATCAGCAATTTTAACCATTTAGTTTACATCATTCTCCCTTCAAGTTTGTTAACAAGAAAAATGAAATAGAAAAGCATTGCCATTTGTGATGGCACAAGAAAAGAGTGAATACGAATGAATGGATTCCAAAAAATGCATGCTTATTGTTTGAGAAACATTAATCGAAAAGTGCAATTTTAAAAGCAAACAAATGCTTGGCAAGAAAGAAATTACAATTTGGAAATAAAAAGGCCTAGTGATCCTATGGACGAGTTTCTTTGTTGACCCACCGACTTTCAGGGGGCACTTGAGAAATGGGTTTCGGCTTTTGACGAAGAAGGGTGCATGAATCCTGCACTGTGGAAGATCTCATTAATCGTCTTGACAGCAACATTTGGCCCAACAGCCTTTGCGGATGAAGGATAGAAGTCCAACCCTTCACGATGATTGTTCTCTGGCAGGGTCACAGCCTGTCCCCAACCTGTGGACAACCCACTCTGAATCACCTTTTGTGCATCCTTCAAGGAAGAAATAGATGTCACATTCTCCTTGGCCTTCTTATTGCCTAATGAGAGCCCTTGGAATTGACTAAGCACCATCTTAACAAATGATGTCTCATGTTGTGTAACTTGAAGGTTGAGAAGAGGAGAAGTTGGTGGCTGATTTTGTGCAACCAACAGCGAAGTTACTAAGGCCTCCAATTGTTCCAACTCTGATCGAAGCGTTATGACTTCTCTACGGAGTTCAGTGATCTCTTGCTTGACTAAGTCCATCCTCCTTTTTCTGTTTGTACGAGTATTGTATATGCGAGTTGGCATGAGACGAGGTCGTCAGACCACTTTCCCCTTGACTGAGGCAGAGAGAGAAGAAGAAGATATGAGACTCGGATTTGAAACTTATGAATGCAGTATGATGCATGATATGTTTATGCTAAAATATGCAAAGTTTTATTTTATCGAAGGACTTATAAATTAATTGTAAACATTCTAGAGAACATCATTACAACTAAAATCATTACAAAGTAAATCTCTTTTTTTTCTTGTTGTTTTTTTCTTCTTACAAGATCCATATCTATAATGTTTACAACAAATTTACTTTAGGTCCTTCGATACCATATGAAAAAGTTTTTATGAATAAATGCATGAATGCATGATTATGCGCAAACATGGTGGGGTTAAGTTCATAATGTTGGAGTCAAAGGTGAAAATCCTCCCACATGGTGAGTACTAGAGTTCCTTCGTACCTGTATCACGGGTTCTACACAGTTCCCAAAGTTATCAACCGTCTCATAGATATTATCGGCTTAAAAGATTAACTCTCGGTCCAATAATATCCACAAGACGATCTCGTTTGAGTGTAGTATCGCGTATCGACCAACTTAAGATTGACTCTTAATTAGTCACCGCACTACGTCCTAAAAGTCAAGATGGGTTAAAGGTAACTCTAAAGGTCCATAGCGTCGTCAGTCCCTCGAAAGTAGAACGCCGAACACGATTACTCATGTCAACGTTGTTACCCCAAGTTTCCTCAGCTAAGTGTGATTATATCATATGCGTGCCATGGTCCGAAATATACTTCGGGCATGTCGCTTTGATTATACCACTATCCTATCTTATTGTTTCTCTCAAGTCCGGGTGGGGGACTTATCTTGCCACTCAAGAAACTCACACAAGAGAACATATATACATACATACAAGCAACAAAATATAATAGCACAAAAATAAATTTTAAACAAGTTAGGTTCAACCCTCTTTAGGGAAATCCCCAGTGAAGTCGCCATTTCTGTCGCGGTGATTTTCGGATGTCAAACTATTGAAGAGCATTGAATCGCAATTTTTATTTCACCACCGAGCTTTTATTTTTCCAAGGAAAAAGGGGAAAAGATCGTAATAACCCTATTTTTTAGAGATTAAAGGTTCGGGGGTTGGTTACGTTAAGGGAAGGTATTAGCACCTTAAACGTCTATAGTACTCTATAGGAACCTCTTGTTTTTATTTATTTTTGTGCTAAAAAATTAATTTGCTTGTTAGAAAAAAAATGTACACAAATAAAAAGTTTAAAGTGTTAATTAAAAAAAGAGAAAAATGTTTTTGTTATTTTTATTGATTTGGGAAGACGCGAAGTCTTTTGCACTACGTACCCGAAGGATCAAAATCTCGTAGTTCGGGGTAAAAAGAGTGAAAGTGGTTTGTTGATGTTTTTTAGTTTTTGTGAAAATATTTTAAAATAAAAGCCAAGTGGCAAAAATGTTTTTGAATGTGTTTTCGTATTTTTTAATTTTTTGAGAAAAGAAGAGTTTAGATATATTTACATGAATTAAAAAATTTATTATGAAAAAATGTTTTGAAAAAATCTCTCGACGAAATCGAGGTTTTTCATGAAAGAGATTCTTTTTTATGAAAATGTTTTTTTGGTTTTTTTTAATGTTTTTTTGGTTTTTTGTTATTTTTAAAGAGAACACTATGTGCGATGAAATAATCTAAATTAAACGCGAGGAATTTTCACTATGACGTTGGATCAAAGTGAAAGTCCCCTTTTCCTTGGAATTGACGCTACTATTTTTGTGTTTTTGTTTTTTTTTTTTGACGTAAAGCGATAAATAAATATGCATGCGATGCAGTTTTTCTCATTTATATTTACATTAATCCTAAATACATTCTAATTCTCAATAATTAAATAAAATAAATAGATAAAAGGCAATAAAAATAATAAAAATAAAAAGGTGCAAATAGAAAAAACAGAGGGTGTGGTTAGTGATTCTGGGCCTAACCCAAATCCAAACCTGCAAAAAAAAATAAAATCAAACAGACAAACAAAAAAAACACAGGGGGTGTGCCAGTAACAGAGGGGGGTGCAACGAGAAAACAGAGAGATATTTGATCACAACCATCTGATTCTGATCAGGTGATTTAGATTTGATCAAGGCAGGGGCCTTTTGTGAGCCATCTGATGAACGATCGGAGGGCTGATGCACTGAGGGTGCATCAGGCTACGGTAGGCTGGCGCGCATAGGATTGCAAGCTAAAAATGTTGAAAAGAAAAAAATACGGCAGAAGCATATCTCATTTTTTCATTCTTTTTTCTTTCACCTTTCTCTCTCTTGGTGTTCCATCTCTCTCTCTCTCTCACTTGTTCATCATTCATGAATAACACAGATGAAGTTTCCGGTGGTGGTGCGGCTGCCGGACGCGGCGGCGCCACCACCGGAGAAAAAAAATATTCTTTTTTTTTTGAAAAAAAACCTTTTTCTAAAATCCTTTTTCGTCTAGATTCCGAAAATTAACTTAGTTTTTTGAAACAAGTTTTAGAAAAGCCTAAATCTAGATTTTAATTTTTTTTGGATAATAAAAGAAAAGAGCAACCTTTCTACCTTCTTCTCGATTTTTCTTTTCCGGTTTCTGTTTGTTGTGTTGATGGAATTTTATGATGATGTTTGGTGGCTTGGTCTTGTTGTTACTGTGTTTGGAAAAGGTACGTGATATTGATTATGATTCTGTGGTTTGGTTGAGTGAAAGGAAAAGGGTTTTAAGGTTTTGAAACTTTCTCTTGCTTTTTTGCTGCTGTCATTTTTTGGCCCCCTGTGTAATGTTTTTTCTCTGTGATTGTTCTCTGTTTAGAGAAATTGGTCCTGTCTTTTATGCTTTTTTGGCAAAGAATCAGATTGGGAAAGGAAGTTAAGTGGCTTCAATTCTCCAATTAATTTTCTGATTTGTGTTGACTGAGACAGATGAACATGGGAACTGTACAGCTTGTACTGTGTTGGAATTGAGACTGTATGACTCTGCTTGGATGAGGACAAACTAGAAAAAAATAAAAATAAAATAAAAAAAAAGATAGTAATAATAATAAATAAAAATTTAAAGAGGATAACTACCAAAAATGGGGCAAGCGCCCCCCTTAAAAAAATAGTAACTAAAAAAATCTAATAAATTAAAGATATAGAAAATAAATAAAATAAATAATAAAAAAACCAAAAAAATGAGATATTTTAAAATACCTCTCTGCCGAAATTTTGTCAGAAACGACGAAAATATTCAGGTTTATTGGACGATTAATTTGGTCAAAAAATGGGGTATGACACATTCCCATATATGACAGACCTTAAAAATATATGTACCAGGACATATACTTCAGTGGCATAACAAGACTCTCACAGAGGGTAACCTGTAATCATAATGCCAAAATCAAATACTAAATACTATAGTGTGGAGGATATGTTATTTTAGTAATACAATAATAAAAAGACTGAACCTAAAGAAAGTGCCTCCCATTGCAGACCAAATGATAGGGGTTTCTAATTAAAGGTTCAAATGGAGGTGTCATGTAAACACAACTTAGTCTAACTCATTACCATGTGTTCTTCAAGAAGGACATGCAAGAAATTATTAAAGAATGAGACACCGCATGACTAGAGGCCCGGCTAAAGTTAATAACAAGAAAAGCAACAAAATAAGAGGTAAAGATTAATGCTAGTATAAAAGATTTTGGCGTCCAAAAAGAAAACACAGTAGTGGGAACAAATTACCAATTACCTTATAGTAATATGTAAAAGCTCTTTTTTGGTATATCACACACGCTCACAGCCCCCAAGCTGTCACAAACTTGAAAAGGAGGTTAGAGAAGAGCTGGTTGTTGTTGTTGTTGCTGAGGTGAATTGACTTGTTATAAACTATACAGAGCAAAAAAAAGGTGTTGAGAGCAGAAGACAATTTCAGAAATTACACCAACAAATCGACACCTTATGAAGAAACAAGTAGAACTTTAGAAACATAGCATTTCTTCCTATTGTTCTGACTAGAAACACTAGTCCACAAATGATTACCATCCAAAGTCCCTGCCAATACCAATCACGCATAAATCATGCACAAATAAATATCGGCAATTTCTAACAATAACCCAAATACAAAGTTTTAATTTAATGGAAATTTACTTTATTTTAAATTCTTACCCCTTGTGATTTTAAATTCTAGCCAATCAGTAGTACTAGTAAGGAGATAAGACTGTAATCAACAAAAAGAAAGGATTATATGTATTTATGCTACCAAGCCACTTCTGCATCTCTAGAACTTTTGAACTTGGATACCACAAAAACCTGCTTTTAAGATTATGCTACAAACCAAAAGCATTAACAAGATCTGCCACCGAACATTAACAATAAGATAACATAGCTGTCACAATTTCTTCAGCTCAACAATAGATTATGCTACCTCACAATCCATAATTAAGGATCCACAACCTCACGAATGCTAAACAAGTTTAACAATTAAATGACGAATACCAGGTGCCATAAAATAAACTAAATAAAATTGCAGAACATATTGCAAATGCACTCTATAACTAGCTTAAGTTATAAAAACAAAACTGAATGACCCAATAAGTTAAATTACCTCACGAAATATAGCATAATTTGCTCCATGTTCTTGTTGGCCAAATATAAGATATGAGAATCAAGAACTTAAAATTTATTGTAGATACATGGAACATAAATTAATAAAGACATGAAACTAAAGAAAACTCACCGAGATGTTGTAGCAGTATTAACGAAGGCAAACTCTCTTTGAAGCACTTTTGCGAAGCACGGAACTGTTCAAAGTTCACATAAAACCCTTTGTACAGGTATATCTTCTTTAGAAAGTTTGTTTTAGGGTTTCAATCGATTTCCAGGATATAAATCAACCGATTTCTGAGCTCCGGGTTCAATCAATTTTTAGGGTTTCAATTGAAATTTAAGATTTCTGAGTTTAGGGTTCAAAGAGGAACGATGGAGAACGATTGAGAGAAGAAGGTTTTTATGGTTCAAGCGATTTCGATGGAGAGAAGAAGGTTTCTGAGTTCTACTGATAGAAGAAGGTGTATGAGTTCGACAGAGATGAGAAGATTTCTGAGTTCGACGGAGAGAAGAATGGAGGGTGGTTTAGATGAATCCGTTGGGGGAAGGAGATAAACGAGAAAGTGAGTTCGATCAGGGAAGGTGAGTTTGAAGTAGGTGAGATCGACGAGATAGAAGTTGAGTTCGAAGAAGGTTTTTGGATTCACAACGCGAAATTATATATTTTGCGCAATATTTTTATTTAATTTGATAGAAAGCATTATAATAGCGTTTTATAAATAAGCGTTATCAAACAGGCAACCTTATAATAGCGTGTATCCAGAAAACGCTATTAAAGAAATCCGTTTTTATTTTGTAAGCACCCTATAATAGCGTTATTAGGTAAAGCGCTATTATAGAATTAACATACAATAGCGCCCGAAACAAAACCGCTATTATAGGCCTTTGTGTGACATTTTTAATAGCACTTTATTAAAAAGCGCTATTAAAATGGCGCTATTATATGTCAAAATTGTAGTAGTGTTTAATTCTTTTGTGGCCTTTTGAAGCTGAATATTTATCAATGTCAAATATTGTGTAATGTTAATTGTTTCTTGAATATGCATAAATTTTAATTGATACGTTTTCTATTTTTTGGAAATCAATTTAAATATAGTACTATTTTTAATCTTGAAGAAATTCTTTTTATTCCTAGTAAATGACATTTACCAATACCGTGAAATTAACAAATCGATTTTATGACTGGAAATAAAATGAGATGTATAATATATATTATTATTCTGTATTATGAAACATATTTTGGATAAAATAAGTGTAGTGAAAAAGTTAACCACTTTTTTTTTTGATTGTACTACACTTACATATATTAGTGCAATTAATGCACATATTATTGTAAACCAGAAGTTTACAAATCATAATAAATTTGTCTTTGACAAGATCGGTTGAGTTATCCCGGATCTATTATGATGCGAAAAATAATTATTATATTTTTTATTGGACATGTATTGAAGAGTCAGAAGATTCTTCAATCCAATAATTTGTATGTTATTAGTTCCCAAATGAAGTTGAATATTTGAAAAATGAGTCTTTCATAGTTTGAAAATGTTTATAAGGTGATATTTGTAAATCAATACACCGACCATTATCATGTGGACCAATTACTTCTTTATAATTTTAATTGATGCATCAACTAAATAACCACATGTATATTTGTTATCAACTCACAACCAGAAGTTTGTGAGAATTATTATCTTTGCTAATTTGATTAAGAGCTCATTTTATATATAATAGAAAGCATTTGATAAATATTGTATGCCAATTGAAATTCATATGAAACATCTTGTATGTTCAAATAAAAACAAAATGAACTTGAAGATCCATTTTTTAGACGTCTAAAGTTAATTGCATAACTGATACTTAATTATCAGATTATAACTTCTAATTTATATTTAACATGGAAAGTGAGTTCGATCAGGGAAGGTGAGTTTGAAGTAGGTGAGATCGACGAGATAGAAGTTGAGTTCGAAGAAGGTTTTTGGATTCACAACGCGAAATTATATATTTTGCGCAATATTTTTATTTAATTTGATAGAAAGCATTATAATAGCGTTTTATAAATAAGCGTTATCAAACAGGCAACCTTATAATAGCGTGTATCCAGAAAAAGCTATTAAAGAAATCCGTTTTTATTTTGTAAGCACCCTATAATAGCGTTATTAGGTAAAGCGCTATTATAGAATTAACATACAATAGCGCCCGAAACAAAACCGCTATTATAGGCCTTTGTGTGACATTTTTAATAGCACTTTATTAAAAAGCGCTATTAAAATGGCGCTATTATATGTCAAAATTGTAGTAGTGTTTAATTCTTTTGTGGCCTTTTGAAGCTGAATATTTATCAATGTCAAATATTGTGTAATGTTAATTGTTTCTTGAATATGCATAAATTTTAATTGATACGTTTTCTATTTTTTGGAAATCAATTTAAATATAGTACTATTTTTAATCTTGAAGAAATTCTTTTTATTCCTAGTAAATGACATTTACCAATACCGTGAAATTAACAAATCGATTTTATGACTGGAAATAAAATGAGATGTATAATATATATTATTATTCTGTATTATGAAACATATTTTGGATAAAATAAGTGTAGTGAAAAAGTTAACCACTTTTTTTTTGATTGTACTACACTTACATATATTAGTGCAATTAATGCACATATTATTGTAAACCAGAAGTTTACAAATCATAATAAATTTGTCTTTGACAAGACCGGTTGAGTTATCCCGGATCTATTATGATGCGAAAAATAATTATTATATTTTTTATTGGACATGTATTGAAGAGCCAGAAGATTCTTCAATCCAATAATTTGTATGTTATTAGTTCCCAAATGAAGTTGAATATTTGAAAAATGAGTCTTTCATAGTTTGAAAATGTTTATAAGGTGATATTTGTAAATCAATACACCGACCATTATCATGTGGACCAATTACTTCTTTATAATTTTAATTGATGCATCAACTAAATAACCACATGTATATTTGTTATCAACTCACAACCAGAAGTTTGTGAGAATTATTATCTTTGCTAATTTGATTAAGAGCTCATTTTATATATAATAGAAAGCATTTGATAAATATTGTATGCCAATTGAAATTCATATGAAACATCTTGTAAGTTCAAATAAAAACAAAATGAACTTGAAGATCCATTTTTTAGACGTCTAAAGTTAATTGCATAACTGATACTTAATTATCAGATTATAACTTCTAATTTATATTTTGGGAACATTCAAACATGAATGTAAATATATTGAATTGCATCATGCCAACAATTATTAAATAAATAAGCTCTCCCCTAATTTATTTGAATTTTGGTTTATAAACCAAATTTCCCATATAAGCATTCTTGGATGTGTTGTGTACATCTCAATTGCTCCAATATGTAATGCACTTAAATGGGTAGTAAAAAAAATATTGGGAAAATAATTTTGATATGAATCTCCAACTATTATAAATTGTCTTGAGCCAATAATTAGAGTTTTTTTATAGCCCAGTAGGCTGATTATCAATTGGTGAATTAGTTTTCTCAATATTAGGGGGAGATAATAAGCAGCTGAAAATATGAACTAGAAGTTCAAATGAAATCTTTGAAATAAATTATTGTTATTATTATATCATCTTGATCCTCTTAGAAATCAGTATGAACCTGAAGTTCAAAAGATAACTCATTTGCAAAGATTATGAAATCAACTATCAGATGCTAATGCTCAAATAAAAATGAATGTCCCTGTTGGACAATTGAATATTGCAAATGAGTCTTAACCACGCTTAAAGCATGGTAAGCAATTCGATTTCAATGATAAATTCCTCAAATAAGAAAAGGAGCTAAAAAGAAAGATGACCCAAGTGAGGATATGACATAATTGATTTTTCAGTTCCAGAAGAACTTATCAGGTACCTGCAATAAAATATATTCATAAATTATGTCATGAATGAAATAAGATTGAACCGAGATGAAGTCAACGTTGACAATATTTTTGTATAAAATAAAGCGCTATATGTGACAGATGATAATGAGGATCAAGGATCAAAGTCTATTAAGGATTATAGACAATGAAATGATTGAATAAATAAATAGACGCAAGTCAAACAAAATTAAAATAGCTTTGCAAAGCGAGACATTTTTGGACCTGCAGTCCATACACCTAAAGATGGAAATAATTAGATATAAATAATTTTTCACGTGAATAGAAAATTTAGAGTTTGACTTGTTATTCAAGGATATTGATAAATGTCTATTATTGATTTTCAAGAGGCATATTCACCTGAAGTGAATTCAAAAACCTATTTGTAATTAATTAAATTGAATAACTTATGAAATACTCATTTTATGTGAAAGATGTGTTTTAACGCACTTGAATGACTCACTTAATAATGATGATTATATGAGAATCCCTGAAGGATTTAGTTTTTGTTAGACATATAAATCAAATTATTGAAAAGATGACTTAATAAGCATGAATAAGTCTCCTTATATACTCGAGGAATATATATGCACCTTATCTAATATTCTTGTTGAATATTTTCAAATGAGAAATATTAAAATGACGATTTGTTCATTTTTAAGAAAATATTTGGCAATGACTTTTTTATTTAATGTTTATGTTGATGATAAAAATATCATCAAGACTCTTTTATATTGTCATTTCTTACAAAATAAGTATTTGAAGAATATTTTGTAAATCATAAAACTTATATAGAAAATATCCTCAAATGATTCTATATGAAAAATCATAGCAGATGATTACTCTAATTATGGTAAGGTCACAAATTGTGAACAAATGTCCTTTTAGATATTGATTAAACGGCGAAGAACTAATTGGTCCAGAAGTACCATATTTTAGTTCAATCTTGGACAAATAAATTTTTGATATATTATTTGTTGTCAATATATCATCAAGTATGTATTTTGTTATTTTAGATATTTGCAGGTTATTTGTCTTATCCTCATAATGGTATATATCACAAACAAACTATACGTTTACATGAGGTACAATCACTCATAGAAATTTGTGAAATAAATCACAACAACAATCTCATGAAATGATGAAGAACTTTAGCGCTCCGAGAGATGAGTCAAGAATGTATTTTGATTGAAGGATAGTTTTCATCACATATAAGAGATTTGTAGTTTTTCTTCTAAAGGGTTCCTACAACAATTCAATATGAAGATAATGTTGCACAAATTGCAAATTTGGATGAGATTATAATAAAGAAGATATGTCAGGTCTTTCTACGAAGTCAACGTTAATTAAGTTTTAGAAAAATTAATATGGAAGATTATTTGATTTTCCTTCACCTCATATATAATTGTATTTATGAGGGGGAGACATGTTCTGCACTCTTTTTCCCTTCACCATGGTTTTGTCCCACTGGGTTTTCCTGGTAAGGTTTTTAATGAGGTAGCTCACACGCAAATGATGGTGTACTCTTTTTCCTTCACTAGGATTTTTTTTTCCCAATGGGTTTTTCTCTAGTAAGGTTTTAATGAGGCATATCCTCGATGGACATCTAAGGGGGAGTGTTATGAATAATTCTAATAGATGTCAATTATGCTTTGGCCCATATCATTGACCCAATATATTGTCCTATAAATAGAGCTTATGTTACAATGTAAATATAGACTTGAAGAGAATAATACAAATCCTACCATTTCTCTATTCTCTCTTTCTCTCCTCCTTCTATATTCTTAGTCGTGTTTAGATTAGTTTCATAACACTTTGTGTATTAAATGTATTTATTGTTGATTTTTTTATAGGAGTATATTTCAAAACAAATTGATAAGTTTTGAAATATCCTATTTTTTTATAGGAAAAAAATATCCTATAAAATATCAATTTGATCCTCTAAAATATCCTTATTGATTCTCTAAAATATCATGTTAAATATCATAATGAAGTTTAATCTTATTGGTTTATTGGTTCATTAGTATATTTAAAAATAAAAATAATTATTTATTTAAATATGCTTATGTGAAATAGGCTTTTAAATATTCCATTAGATCATGTCAGACTTTCAAAAGGTCAGGCTAAGGCCTAAAAAAACTCCCATGACAGGCCGCAGAACAGGCTTAGGCCTTCAAGTTTTTGGCAGGCTCAGACTTGGCAAAGTCTAGCTCGGCCTAGCCTATTTCCAACTCTATGCACGTAGGATAACAAACATGATAACAATCATATCATATTTTTAATATATATCGCTCATAATAATATGATAAGATCTATATCCTACTTTAATTACAAAATTGACATTGTAAAATAATTATTTTAAAAAACATATTTTTTAATACTTTGAATTTTATAAATAAAAAATTTAAATAAGAAATCAAATATTTTCATACAATTTTAAATAAAAATAATGAGTAAATAAACATGTTAAATTTTATATGAAATACATGATCAAAAAAATAACTTGATTATATATCTATACTAATATATAAAGGGGATACAAATTTTTGGGATGGCTTTTTCAATATTCCTATTTTACCCTTAAAAAAAACTAAGCACAACTTCCACATAAAAATAGGTTTTTAGTTTTGTTATAGTAAAAAAAATATATATTTTTTTCTTCTTAATAAGTAGCCACAACAAAAAAGGAGGTTAAGTAGTTATCAATTAACTAAGTCCAATAAAAAAGGAGATTAAGTAGTTATTTATATTTGCACAATAGAGAATATTGATCACAACAAAAAAAAAATATCGATCACACAAACGGACACAGTTAGATAAGGTAAATAAATATATCCAATATTTTATATGTAAATAATAAAACTACCATTGCAAGAGAATTATATTTATTTTTTTAAAAAAATTAAATTAGTATCCCTATTTTGCAATTGTTAATAATTATTTTACTTTAAAATATTGTAATTTTAGTAGAATTTTTATTTTTAAAATTATTTAAATTACAAAATTACCCTTGTGAGAAAATCGTGTATATATTTAAGAATTAATTATTTTATTTTTAATTTACTATCATATTATTTTATTAATTTTCATTTTTTATTTTAAAATATATTTTATCAAATAAATGGGTAAATTATTTTTTTTATCCTAACTCAAATTCAGGATAACTTTTTGGCAAATGCTAACATGTGCCCCAAGGGAACATGATAAGGTACATTTAATTAGTTAATATCTCACTTTAATTAATTAATATGTCATTCACTCCTCACTCCATCTTAATTGATATTAAAACATAATCTTCTATATTAATTAACCAATTAAAACATAATAATCTCTTTTTATATACATTAGAATTTTTTTTTTTGACAAACATAAACTCATATCATTTCATTAAAAATTAATTGTTCAATACAAGGAGGTATTAATTCAAATATGCAGCGCCGAGGCCTAGAAATCGCCGCCCGAGCTAACTTATGGGCAACCATATTCGCTTGACGCTTTATCGACTTCACCTCAAAGTCATAATGGTTTGACAATAAGTTTCTAATATTACAAATAAGCTCACTAAATTCCGACACACCGGAATGCACATGGTGGATTGCATTTGCTACAATTTGTGAATATGTTTCGATTCACATTAGTGTAGCCTCTTGTATGTAGATCCTTCATAGCTGCAAGTATTGCCATTGCCTCACCTTCATTCACAGTACACATACCATTTATCCATATGCTTCCATCCAACACAAACCGTCCCAAACTGTCGCGCACGCACCAGCCCATACTAGTTTTCCCAATGTCATGATGAAAACTTGCATCTACATTGCACTTGAACCAATTTTGCTGCGGTCTCTGCCATTGAATAAACTGCTGTTCGCGACTGTTGCTACTATTTCGAACTGCCTGAACCTCATTCCATTCGTTCCACATCCATATCGCCGTAACCCCGAGCTGCTGGCCGCTTTCTTTTGTTTGATTCCAGACCCAATTGTTTCGATTATTCCATAGCACCCAGACCACCATTGCTACCTTACCTGCTGTAACTACATCTGTGTTGCTGCATATATCCAACAAGCAATCAAATGGTGTGTTAAATCTTTGTATGCTTCTCATAATAACACTTTCCAATCCTGCTGTTTGCCATGCTCTACGGCTGTCATTGCATTCAAAAAGGAAGTGCCAATCATTCTCAATCTCATTCTCACATAATGGACAATCTAATTGGCATGGTACATACCTCTCCTGCAACCGGCTTCTTGTAGGGAGACATCCTTTGCAAATCCGCCAAATCAAATGTTTCGCTTTCGGTGGTGCATGTGAATTCCAAATTCCCTTCCACTGCACCTTATCATTCTCGGCTATAGCATCTATTTGATTCAACAACATATTATAAGCTGACTTTACACTATAAATACCATGTAAATCATGTTGCCAAATTAATTTATCCCCCACGGTTTCATCAAACAAAGGCACAGCAAGTATCTTATTTACCACATGCAAAGGAAACAACATTTTAATTTTATCATAGTCCCACATTTTTTCATTTGGTAGCATAAGTTGGTTAACAGACAATTGATACACACCTTGTTCTTGTGGTGCTTGTATCCATAATCCATCTTCCTTCTTTAGCCAAGGTTCATTCATCACCTTAATTGTAGTGCCATCCCCTATCCTCCACCTACACCCATTAATGAGTACTTTCTTTGATTTCCAAATACTACGCCACGCATAGCTCGGATTACTACCAAGATTAGAATCAAAAAAGGATGTTTTAGGAAAGTACCTTGCTTTGTAAACTTTGGCCACAAGAGTATTTGGCTTCATCATAAAATTCCACCCTTGTTTGGCTACCATAGCCAAATTGAAAAAATGTAAATCACGAAATCCCAATCCTCCAAATTCTTTAGGATAAGACATTCTATCCCAAGCTAACCATTTAATTCCCCTATTATTAGTTCCTCCTCCCCACCAAAAAGAGTTAATCATCCTTTCAATCTCTTTTATGGTAGTCTCCGGAATAAGGTACACACTCATTACATATGATGGAATGGCTTGTAAGACAGATTTGATCATTACCTCTTTACCGGCCTTTGATAGTGCTCTCCCTCTCCATGAGTTTATTTTCCGCCAAATATGATCCTTCACATATCAGAAAGTGGCTTTCTTGCTTCTACCTACCATAGACGGTAGTCCTAGATAGGTATTGGTGCCTAGCACATGCCGAACTCCAATGAACCGAGCAATATCCTCTTGTGCCGCCACACTTAAATTACGGCTAAAGAACACTTCAGATTTTGACATGTTGATTTCCTGACCGGAAGCTTCCTCATAAGTCTTCAAAATAGTCATCAAATGATTGGCTTCTTCCATGGAAGACCTGCAAAATAAAAAACAGTCGTCTGCAAAGAGTAGATGAGACACCGGAGGTGCTCCTCTACAAATTATTGTTGGAACAAAGTGGGTCTGACATGAACCTCTAAAATTTTAAGTGGTTTTGATGATAACAAAGTATTAAAATTGCAATTGGTATTACTAATGATTATTCTAGTGTGCAGAATTATAAGTTAAAATTCATTCAGAAGCACTATGAATAACAAGAGAGAAGCCAAGCTATGAAGCTCTGAAAGCGTATCGCTGTTCATCAGAAGCTTAAATTTTGCGTGCTGAAGATAATGCTTCTGAGGACCAAAAGCTAGACTCTGAGGAGTTCAGAAGCTGGAGACCTTAAGAAGCTACAACAACAGCATCTGAAGCAAAAGGAATTTACGTCACTCAGGAACTGACAGAACCAGAACCTATGTTTGAAGAACAATCTACTTCAAGGCTCTGTCACATCCACAGGAAGGAATATTCGTTGGTACAACGTTAATCTTATCCATAAGTGGAGCGCATTTGAGGATCGTACTATCGTACTATTATTACTCAAAATGGATGAGCGATAATTTGAATTGCAAGGTAGTGGAATTGGATTTCTTGGCTAAAGAAGGCAATCTACAGCTAGCAATTGTACGAGCAAATTCCAGCTGGCACCTTATCTCTCTACAACGGTCATCATCTTCCTTCAAGTATAAATAGAAGACTCAAATGGAAGAAATGACTACTGTTCTACTGTTCCATTACTGCGTTTAAGACTCTGAAGCATTCTGACATTAGTGTTCCATCTGTCATTCAAGTCTTAAAGCAATTTACGTTGTATTTTGTAAACACCTCTGATAGTATATCAAGTGTTCCTTAACATTCATTCTTATTCTTAAGTTTGTTTGAGAAGTCTCTTGTTAAGTTTAACTTGAGCATTTGAGAAGTCTCTTGTTTAGTGAAACTTGAGCACCTGAGAAGTCTCTTGCAATTGTGCTTGAGCAATTTGTAATCTTAAGTAGATTATAGTGAAAATCTCTTGTTAGTAACAAGGGGACTGGAGTACTCTCGATTTGTGAGAGGAACCAGGATAAATTTTGTGTCTCTCTCTCTCTCTCTCTCTCTCAGCACCCCTTTTCTATCTCGCGTTTATTTCCGTTGCAAACTTTGTTTTATTTGGCAAAAAGTTTTATTTTTTTAAAACACAATTCAACCCCCCCTTCTTGTGTTTTTCCACCTTCAATTGGTATCAGAGCCTGGTTTGTTGCCTAACTCACCTTACAGTGAAACAGTAAAGATCCAGGAGGAAAAACATGTCTGCTGAGAAGAATCTCAATGAAGTTCCTTTTGACTATGACTCAAACTCTCGACAAAGAAGGTCATCTGATAAAGTTCCTTTCTTCAATGGAACTGAGACTAGCTACCCTTTCTGGAAAACAAATATGTACAGCTATATCATGAGTATTGATTGTGATTTATGGGACATGGTAGAGGATGGAGTTAACTTTGAAAACATGGACTTAGAAGGTGTTGTCAGTTCTCAGAACAGGAAAGCTTTTACACCTACTCAAAAGCTAGAGTACAAGAAGCATCACTCTGTAAAAGGAATGATGACTAATGCTATCTCACATGATGAGTACCTTAAAATTGGAGATAAAAGAACTGCAAAATCTATTTGGGACTCCTTAAAATCCAAGTATGAGGGCAACAAACAAGTTAAGGAGGCAAAGGCTAACTTGTTGGTGCATCAGTATGAGCTGTTTAAAATGAAGGACGGAGAGGACATTGAAACTATGTTTTCACGGTTTCAAATTCTAGTATCTGGACTTCAAGTATTAGACAAGAGTTATACTGAAGCTGATCATGTGAGAAAGGTACTCAGAAGCCTACCACCAAAATGGAGACCCAAGGTGACTGCTTTTCAAGAGTCTAAGGATTTGGATACAGTATCCCTTGAAAGCTTGATTAGTTCATTAAAGAGTCATGAGATGGAACTAATGACCGATGAATCAACCAAGAAGATGAAAGGGATAGCCTTAAGCTCTAAAAGTTCATCGAAGGCTCTGAAAGCTAAAATTATAGAATCTGAAGATGAGGCTTCTGAAGAGGGTCAAGAAGTTGGGTCTGATGATGAAGAAGAGATGGTGCTGATGGCTGCTAAGGTTTCACAATGGGCAAAACGAAGCAAGAAATATGCAGGCAAATTTGGAGGATCTTCCAAGAGACTTAGTACTGCTAAAGACAAGAAGGAAGATCAAAACAAGTGTTTCAAATGCAACAAGCCTGGTCATTTCATTGCTGATTGTCCAGAAAACAAAAGTAGATCATCAAAGCAAAGCTCTAGCAAAGAAAGATATAAGAGTAAAGTCAAGAAGAGCTTTCTGGCAACATGGGAAGATCTTGACAAAGATTCAGACTCAGATGGTGATGAGGAAGCAAATCTAGCACTGATGGCAACTACCTCTGACAGAGAAGACTCTGAAGCAGGTTCAGACTCTGAAGATGAGGAAGAGGTAATTGCTAAACTATCTAGAACTGAATTAGTAGATTCTCTTAAAGATGCCTTAAAAATGCTCACTAAAAAGGCAGGTGAATGTAAGGTCTTGAAAAAGGCTTACAATAACCTAACTGAGAAAATGAACATAATAGTTGAAGAAAATGAGTCTCTAAGTAGTAGAAACTCATTTATGGAAACTCATTATGTTTATGATGATAAGGTTCCTCCAGAGCATGAATTTGCTCTGCAAGAATTTCTTATCAATGGCATGAAGAGAAGTAAGATAGCTTCCTTAATATACCATGTTAGTAGAAACAGAGGTGAAGGTCTTGGATTTTCACGTTTTAAGGATAATCCATTATTTTCTAAACCCTCTAAAAGTGATAATTCAAAACCTAAGGCTGTATTTGTTAAAAGCCAATCAGAAGCAATAGGTATACCAGAACCTGAAAAAATAATTGTGTCAGAGGCCATGAAGCCTCAGACTCTGAAACCTTCAGAGCCTAAGGTTTCCAAACCTCAGACCAATGTCAAAATAAATAAAACTCTGGTATATTCTAAAGCAAAGCACAAGAGTTATACAAAGCTTAAAAGTTTTTCAAAATGCTTCAATAACTCTAGAGCTCCTGATAGGCCTTATAAACAAAAACAATCTAAGGTAATGAGGACTAACTCTAAAGGACCCATAAAGGTATGGGTACCAAAGTCTGAGATTGTCTTTGCAGCAGATCTGCACTCTAAGAAAGCCAGAGCAGCATTCTTGGTACCTGGACAGTGGTTGCTCGCGTCATATGATAGGAGACAAGCATATGTTCCAAACCCTGACTCTGAAAGAGGGAGGAACTGTGGGATTTGGAAGAAACCAAAAAGGGAAGATCACTGGTACTGGTACAGTTGGTAATTCTTCTCTTTCTATTAAAGATGTTTGGTTAGTTGATGGCCTAAAACATAATCTACTAAGCATCAGCCTATTTTGTGATAGTAGATTTGTTGTTAAGTTTAATAAAGATGCATGTACTGTAATCAGAGAGTCTGATGAGTCTGTAGTGTTCAGAGGCTTAAGGAAAGACAATGTTTATAAAATCAATTTGTCAGAACTCTCAGAGCAAAAGATAGTGTGTCTTCTATCTTTGAATGATGAGAAATGGGTCTGGCACCAACGCTTAGGTCATGCTAACTGGAGATTAATCTCTAAGCTTAGCAAACTAAGCTTGGTTAAAGGACTACCCAATCTTAACTATCATTCAGATGCTCTGTGTGGTCCTTGTCAGATTGGAAAGATTTCAAAAACCTCTTTTAAACCTAAAAACATTGTCTCTACCTCAAGACCTCTTGAATTGCTTCACATTGATTTGTTTGGTCCTGTAAGTACAACCTCAATCAATGGAAAGAAATATGGACTTGTTATTGTTGATGATTACAGTAGATGGACTTGGGTCAAATTTCTTAGAGTGAAAAATGATGCATATAATGTGTTTACCATCTTCTGAACACAAGTGCAAAGTGAGAAGAGTCTCAAGATCTTAAAGATCAGAAGTGATCATGGGGGTGAGTTTGAAAACGAACCCTTTGCAACTTATTGTGAAGACCATGGAATTGTCCATGAGTTCTCAGCTCCTAGAACACCACAGCAAAATGGTGTCGTAGAGAGAAAGAACAGGTCTTTACAAGAGATGGCAAGAACCATGATGCATGAGACTAAACTTGCTAAGCACTTTTGGGCAGAAGCTGTGAACACAGCTTGTTATATTCAAAATAGGATCTATATCAGACCTATATTGAATAAAACAACATATGAACTCTTTAAAGGAAGAAAGCCCAACTTCTCTTATTTTCATCAGTTTGGATGTACCTGTTACATTCTGAACAATAAGGCCTACAAAAGAAAATTTGATGCCAAAGCTTGTAAGGGAATCTTTATAGGTTACTCTGACCGCTCAAAGGCATACAGATTGTATAATTCTGAAACTAACACAGTGGAAGAATCTATACATGTTAGATTTGATGACAAAGAGCCTGACAGTAAAATGTCAGAGCAAGATGATAGCTATGCAGGTGTTCCTTATCAATATAACAATCCAGAACCTGAGAAAGCATCAGATGCAAATGAATCTTCAGAAGCTGTATTGGAAGAAGTCTCTGAAGAAGCATCCCCAATAGAAGCATATGAAGAACATGGTGATATCTCAGAAGATAATACCCAAACAAGTGCTGAAACTAATGAAGCTCCAAAGAGAAAATTCAAATACAGATCATCACATCCAGAAGATCTTATTCTTGGAAACAAAGAGAGTCCAAGAAAAACAAGATCAGATTATCAACAACAAGATTCACTTCTATGACTCATATCTATGATGGAACCTAAGAATGTTGATGAGGCTCTTTCTGATGATGGATGGATTGTAGCAATGCAAGATGAGCTCAATCAGTTTCAAAGAAATGATGTGTGGGATTTGGTACCAAGACCAACACACAAGAACATCATTGGAACCAAGTGGGTATTTAGGAACAAACTGAATGAACAAGGTGAAGTGGTAAGAAACAAAGCTAGACTAGTAGCACAAGGCTACAGTCAGCAAGAAGGCATTGACTTCACTGAAACATTTGCTCCAGTGGAAAGACTGGAAGCAATCAGGTTATTATTATCATATGCAGTTAATAATGGAATAACCTTATACCAAATGGATGTTAAGAGTGCCTTTCTAAACGGTGTCATTTCTGAAGAAGTATATGTTAAACAACCCCCAGGTTTTGAGGACTTGAAAAACCCTGATTATGTTTATAAACTTAAGAAATCACTCTATGGTCTCAAACAAGCTCCAAGAGCTTGGTATGAAAGACTGAGTAATTTCCTTTTAGAAAATGGTTTTCAAAAAGGTAAAATTGACAATACACTATTCAGAAAGACAACTAAGAAAGACATCTTAATTATTCAAATCTATGTCGACGATATACTATTTGGTTCTACTAATGCTTCCTTGTGCAAGAGTTTTTCAAAGCTGATGCAGGATGAATTTGAAATGAGCATGGTGGGTGAACTAAAGTTTTTCCTTGGAATTCAAATCAATCAAGGAAAAGATGGCACTTACATTCATCAAAGCAAGTATACAAAAGAGCTTCTGAAGAAGTTTAATCTTGAAGACTGTAAGATAATGTCAACTCCCATGCATCCTTCAAGCAGCCTAAGCAAGGAAGAAATTGGAAGCAAAGTAGATCAGAAGCTGTATAGAGGTATGATTGGCTCTTTGCTCTATCTAACAGCTTCTAGACCTGATATTTTATATAGTGTATGCTTATGTGCAAGATTCCAGTCAGATCCTAGAGAACCTCACTTAACTGCAGTTAAGAGGATCTTTAGATATCTGAAAGGAACTACTAATCTAGGACTTCTTTATAAAAAATCCCTAGATAGTAAGCTAGTTGGATTCTGTGATGCTGACTATGCTGGAGACAAGATAGAGAGAAAATCCACTAGTGGAAATTGCCAATTTATTGGTGAGAATCTCATATCTTGGGCCAGCAAGAGACAAACAACTATTGCTTTGTCTACAGCAGAAGCAGAATTCATTTCAGCTGCTAAATGTTGCACACAGCTTCTCTGGATGAAATATTAGTTAGAGGACTATAACATAGCTGAAAGTAGTATTCCACTATATTGTGATAATACTGCTACTATTCATTTATCTAAGAATCCAATTTTGCATTCCAGAGCTAAGCATATTGAAATTAAGCATCATTTTATAAGAGATCATGTTCAAAAAGGGACAATAAATATTCAATTCATTGATACGGATCATCAATGGGCTGATATATTTACTAAGCCTTTAGCTATTGATAGATTTGACTTTATTAAAAAGAATTTGAACATGCATTTTATCTCTGAAGAAAACTAGCTCTGAGATGCAAAATAGAATTAGGATCTGAAGGTCTATCAGAACCACTAAGAATTCAGAGTCTCCTGTGGGAAGTTCTGAATAAATGGGTTCTGAAGAGTAACAGGTTCTGATGAGGTGACAGATATTAATGAGTTTGGCTCTGAACTAGACGGGAATGAAACGTTTAGTACTAGTTAGTGTACAACAGTTGTCTGTACACGCGTCAGCTTGATTAAGCCTCTCCTGCACGTGTCTAGATCCTGATGGGTAGAGAACAGTTAATGATGAAAATGCAGTTATGCAATTTAAAATTAATTTTAAACTGTTCGCGCTCCCTCCTTTGTGCCTATTTTCTGAGTGTTTATTCTATTTGATATAAATTGTCACTTCACTCACAAAGCACAACTTTTACACATAATCACTTCCTACACAAACCCTAAACCTCAGATATTCCCAAATCTCCCTGCTTCTTAATCTTTTGCAATCATGGCTGCTCGTCCTTCAAACGAAATTGTTCAACGTCCGTTCAACCCTGTTCTACCACCAGTTATTGATCTTTTGTCTCAAGAAAAACTAGTCTTCAAAGATAATGTAACCGACGCTAGTCCAGAATCTTTTGAGTTCGTTACAGAAAAGTTTGTTGATTTTGAGAGTTTTAAAGTGAATGGAATTGACATTCAAAGTTTATTCTACGATCAACAATGGAAGAATTACTTTGAGATGCTAAACGGGTTTGTCTACTATGATATTGTCAAGTACTTCTGGCAGAAAGCTACCATCTTTGACAAGTTCAATGCTGATGAAGAGGTTAGAAAGATGGTAGAAAAGGATGGTTCTCTGAAAGGTAAAACAAGGAGTCAACTTGGCTTAAGACCCTATAAAGGAAAGGAGATTAGGTCAAATATCATGGGTATCAATGTTCTTATTACTCAAGAACATATTGCCAAAATTTTGGGTCTGGACAATGAAGGAGAGAATGTGGATGAATATGGTGAGAAGAGCAAACATGTTGAATCCATTAAGAAGGATTTATTCCTGCCTGGTAGTGCCAACAATGATTTTGGTAAAGCTAAATTCATGAAGCAAAACTTCAGCTTTGCTTTCAAAGTGTTTCTGGCCTCCATCATCACTAGAGAAGGAGGATATGATACTATTTCTCTACCACACCGGCACTTCATCTGGTTTTTGTACAAGAAGGTGAAGATAAATTTGGCAAAGCTTCTGTTTGATCACCTATGCTTTACTATATCCAAGAGCAGAACAAAATCACCTTCAATAATTCATCATCCAAGGTTGATTTCAGAAATCATCCAACAAACAAAGCTTATTCAAATTGTCAGTACCAAAGAGAAACTTAGAGTCTTCAATACTGCTAAGTATGATGCAAGTGTTCTGGTAAATATGCATCTGAAGACAAAAGAGGAGCTGAAGACAGCCAAGAGCCCTCTGGAGCAGGTTTATGAGAAGTACTTCTAGTGTGATGGTTTCCCAACCATATCAGAATTTGATAATGATGATGTTATCAAGAACTTCTTGGAGTTGGTCAGATTAGATTCTGGAGTAAGTGTGCCCAGGAGTATGGTAGTTGGTGTACCAAACTGGGACATCTTTAAAGGACCAAAGCAGATCACCAGGTCAAAAAGAAAACCTCAACCAATTGAACAAGAGATTGTTGAGGAGGAACAATCTGAAGATAAGAATGATGCTGCTGAAGTTAGTGGTGCTGAAAGGATAGCCACTGAAGAAAAGGAAGAAGTCACTAAGGAGCAAGTGGCTAAGATTACTCAGAGGAAGGCTGTTCAGAAGGAAAGAAGAACAAAGAAAAGGAATGATAGGCCTGTAGATGCTGAAGAGGATCAACCTGTCAGAGCCGCAAAAATAAAGAAGACAGTCGTTTCCAAACAAAAGGCTGCTGACTCAGGTAAAAATTCTAAGCCTAATATTGATAGTGTATCTAGTGCTCATCCCCCTACCCAATCATCTCCTATAGACTATACAAAGCCTATACGAATGATCCCACCATCCTCACAACCCTCATCATCCTCCTCATCTTCATCTGAAGGGACTACTTCTGATACAAGCACTGATTCTTCAGAGCTTATAGAAAAACTTGACAAAATTCAGAAGGAACAAGATAAGAAAAAGATCCCTATCAAAAGAACCCTCAAGAAACCTAAAAACAACCCACCAGCAGAAGAAAATATCACCATTGATACTTCCATTCTTGACCAACCTACCAACACAACAAGAAAATCACCCACCATTCTTGAACATCTCTCCACTCACTTATCTGGTGATGCCTTTACTCACTCCAACACAAACTCACCTGATCAATTTCACTTTGTGAATACATCTTCTGACTTACCTATTGATCCACCAATTCCAGAACCACCATTTCAAACATCACCATCCTCCCTTGTTGACATTGAACAAGAAGATCCACCCACCTTCACACCAGCTCAGGATGAAGTTATGACTCATCCTGAACATACCACTGCTAAACCACCCACACCACAACCTGAACCTTCCACTCCTGAACCCACACCTGAACCACAAACACCACCATCAGAACCCGTCTATGGTCCATCATACAAACCCTTAACCATAGATGAACTCAGTCTACCTACTGACTTTGCCCTACCCATTCTGGAGGATCTGCTAAAAGCAGAAATTAATGTTGATGATGATTTAATAACAACCCTCAAAGACCCCTTTGATGAAATCAGAAAAATCAAAATCATCCCTCTTAAAAGAAAAAGACCTGAACCCACCATTCCCTTCAACAAAAACCAACCCTTCTTCAATCACAACTCTGAACCAAACCTTGAGCTGCTAGATAATGCTATTAGTATTAGTCTAAAGAAATTTAAGAGCATGGAAGAAGAAGTACTGGTATTTCCCTCAGATGTTGATGCCAAGATCAGGGAATTGGAACAGAAATTCAGTCAGTCTCTAAGGCTCTTAGGAGGTTATGTGAAAAAGAAGATTGAAGGAAGAGGAATGGAAGTGTTGTCTCAAATAATGAGTGCTGCTGATCGTTCTCATGCTCTGAGACTTACATTTTTCAACCATGAAGAAGAATGTCAGAGAATAGCTTTTTTAGCTGCTGTAAATGAAAGTATAAGAAGATCTCTTGAAGCAGCTATAAGGCTAAATGAAGAAGAGGCCACTTATGCAAGAGTAGTAGTTGATGCTGAGCAGGCTAGGATAGCTGCTGAAATGGAACGTCAGAGACTTGCTGAACAAGAAGCCTTCAAGTTGTTGGTTGATAGAGCTGTTCACATTGCTGTTATTGAGACTAATAAGATTATAGAGAATCAAGCAGCTGCAGAAGATATTGTTATGCATGATCAGAACCTCAGTGAACCAGATTCTGATAAAG
This sequence comes from Trifolium repens, assembly GCA_030408175.1. Classification (NCBI taxonomy): domain Eukaryota; kingdom Viridiplantae; phylum Streptophyta; class Magnoliopsida; order Fabales; family Fabaceae; genus Trifolium; species Trifolium repens. The sequence continues at coordinate 27,786,742 of CP125845.1, read as the reverse complement.
GTAAAACTCCCATTGTTGCTCCATCTCCTCCTAGATCTCCACCAGTACTTGTCCAAGGCTCTTCTTCATCTGCTATACCTTCAGCTATGCAAGAAGCTCTGGATGTAATCAAGAATGACTTAAGAGAGGAGCTAAGAAATGAAATGGATGAGTTCAGGGCCGATATAAGAGAAGACATGCACAGATCTGGTGAAGCTACTAACAAGAAGATAGATGCAATGATGGAACTTCTTCTGAAGCTTACTCAACAGCAACCCAAACCTTAACCCTTATGTTTGAGCACTTATTTGTATTCATGTTTATGTAATTCTTTTGGATAATATCTTTTTGGTTAATTAAGCTTCTTATTATCCTTATTTATGTGCTTGTGCTGGTATGTTTATTTTATTTTGTTTTTCAAAATGAAAATCATATATTCTGATAATGTCTGATACTCTTGTGGATTCTGAACCAAGTGTAAGATGTTGGAGAACATCTTGTTTTTAAACCTAAGGTTCCCCCACATCAGTATTCCTGTTTACTCATGAAATAGCTTCTTAGTATTATAGCCTGTTTATAAGCGGGGCAACAATACCGTATGAAGCGTGTCTGGTAACTGGTTTTCTGACGTTTGAGAAGAGTATATAAAAGAAACATGCTCAAAAAGAAAGAAATATATAGCAAGAACCCTTTATTAAAATTATTGAAGAAATTCTTTATTACATAAGATAATGAGATCCTACTTAGAATCAACGTCAGCAGCCTCTGGCTTATTCTTCTTATGCTTCTCACCAACATAAGAAAGTAGGTCACGTAGGGCTTGCTGAGCTTCAGCTTGATACTCTTCGTATGGCTTGTCATCATCATATGTCCATAAGAACTCTTCCAGATCAGAGCCTATTGCTTCACGCTCTGACTCTGTCAGAACCAATTCTCGCTTGTTTCTTTCATAACGATGCCTGTTCTCTTCGCAGCGCCAGGGCTCTGCTTCCTTCTTGATCGCTTCTTTTGATCCTGAAGTATCCTTCGTAGCTTGCTTTTCCATTGTGTGTTTCTTATAATGCTCTTTGATTATTCTGTATGAATAAAATGAGAAGAATCATCTCTTTTTATAGTGCTCTCAAGCTTTCTTGTCTACCTGGGAATCAACACAATTCATTTAATGAATATAGTTGTAACCATTTTTTTTGACTTGAATGTCTTGTTTTCTGAGTTTTTTTTTTTGACTGATGACAAAAGGGGGAGTAAGAACAGCGTTAAAATTGATGATAATTGATTTCTTTTACTGCTAAAGAACTGAAACTGTTATACTCATATCAATTTCTATCCCTTCTGAACTATCGTTATGTGTTTCATTCTGAACCCTATTGAAAGGGGAGAAAATTTAAGACCCTAAAATTGATTTCCATAGATAATATAAGAGAAGCTTGCAAACCTCCTCTGAACATTATCTGACTCTAAGAAGCAAAGCTTACAAAACTATGCTTCTGAGAGTCAAATATGAAAATCTAATTTAAGTTGATAAATTAACTCTTAAACTGTTTTAATTAATTATGGATAAGACTTAGGGGGAGCTTACAAACCTAACCCTATGGATTATCAGACTCAGGGGGAGATTGCAAACCTTTGAAACCTGAAGTCAACATAATTAAATTAAATCAACAACAATTGAATTTTAATGCTTTAGTTTGTCATCATCAAAAAGGGGGAGATTGTTGGAACAAAGTGGGTCTGACATGAACCTCTAAAATTTTAAGTGGTTTTGATGATAACAAAGTATTAAAATTGCAATTGGTATTACTAATGATTATTCTAGTGTGCAGAATTATAAGTTAAAATTCATTCAGAAGCACTATGAATAACAAGAGAGAAGCCAAGCTATGAAGCTCTGAAAGCGTATCGCTGTTCATCAGAAGCTTAAATTTTGCGTGCTGAAGATAATGCTTCTGAGGACCAAAAGCTAGACTCTGAGGAGTTCAGAAGCTGAAGACCTTAAGAAGCTACAACAACAGCATCTGAAGCAAAAGGAATTTACGTCACTCAGGAACTGACAGAACCAGAACCTATGTTTGAAGAACAATCTACTTCAAGGCTCTGTCACATCCACAGGAAGGAATATTCGTTGGTACAACGTTAATCTTATCCATAAGTGGAGCGCATTTGAGGATCGTACAATTATTACTCAAAATGGATGAGCGATAATTTGAATTGCAAGGTAGTGGAATTGGATTTCTTTGCTAAAGAAGGCAATCTACAGCTAGCAATTGTACGAGCAAATTCCAGCTGGCACCTTATCTCTCTACAACGGTCATCATCTTCCTTCAAGTATAAATAGAAGACTCAAATGGAAGAAATGACTACTGTTCTACTGTTCCATTACTGCGTTTAAGACTCTGAAGCATTCTGACATTAGTGTTCCATCTGTCATTCAAGTCTTAAAGCAATTTACGTTGTATTTTGTAAACACCTCTGATAGTATATCAAGTGTTCCTTAACATTCATTCTTATTCTTAAGTTTGTTTGAGAAGTCTCTTGTTAAGTTTAACTTGAGCATTTGAGAAGTCTCTTGTTTAGTGAAACTTGAGCACCTGAGAAGTCTCTTGCAATTGTGTTTGAGCAATTTGTAATCTTAAGTAGATTATAGTGAAAATCTCTTGTTAGTAACAAGGGGACTGAAGTACTCTCGATTTGTGAGAGGAACCAGGATAAATTTTGTGTCTCTCTCTCTCTCTCTCTCAGTACCCCTTTTCTATCTCGCGTTTATTTCCGTTGCAAACTTTGTTTTATTTGGCAAAAAGTTTTATTTTTTTAAAACACAATTCAACCCCCCTTCTTGTGTTTTTCCACCTTCAATTTTCACACCATGCAGCTCACCATGTGCCACTGAATGCTTTATGAGAGTAGACAATCCTTCAGTAACCAAAATGAAGAGATAAGGCGGGAGCAGGTCTCCCTGCCTCAATCCCCTCCATGGGACAATAGGACCTATTTTTTCAAATTTCACCAACACCGAATAATTGACGGAACTCACACAAAGCATCATCCAATGAATCCACTTATCGGCAAATCCTAATCTTTCAAGCATACCCCTCAAGAAACCCCAGTCCACTTTATCATAGGCCTTGCTGATATCAATTTTAAGCGCCATATCTCCTCTAAACCCCTTCACCTTTCGTTGAAGGGCATGTATCACTTCTATAGCAATCAAGGCATTATCAATAATGGACCTCCCTTCCACAAACGCTGATTGTTCTTCAGCCACGCATTTGTCTAAACATCTTTTCATCCTGTTGGCTAACAATTTAGACACCATCTTGTACAAAACATTACACAGTGAGATTGGTCTCATATCCTTCATAGAAACAGGATTATCGCATTTTGGCAGCAAACATATATTAGTATCATTTAACGATGCCGGGAAGTATCCTCGCTCCAACCATACCTTCACCGCCTCAAAAATGTCATCACCACATATGTTCCAAAAATGCTGATAGAATGCTGGATTGAAACCATCCGGTCCTGGAGCTTTATCTGGATGCATTTGAGACAAAGCGTCATGGATTTCCTCCTTAGTAATGGGAGCTGTCAATCTTTCATTGTCTTCATGAGTTATTTTCGGGTTAATTAATGAAAGAATCGGATCATGTGTGCTCGCTTCTGCCTTAAATAATTGGTCGAAATAGTTTCTAGCTTCCATACAAATCTCCGGCTAGGTTTTCACTTCAACATTCGCACCTGTGACCAACTTATCAATCTTCTTTGATTTTGACCTTATCGAAGTGGAAAGATGGAAAAAATTGGTGTTAAGGTCACCTTCTTTGAGCCAATGCATTTTAGCCCTCTGCCTCCAATATGTTTCTTCTTGTACCAAGAGTCTGGCGTGACTCCCTTGTAATTCTCTGTACCTGTTTGAGCTAGCCAAGTCGTGATAGCCACGCAGCCTTTCCATCTCTTCATTACATTCTGCTATTTCCTGCTTGAATCTCATTCTTTTCCTTCTGCCCCAATCGTTCAACCTGTCAGCACAATGATTCACTTTGTTCAGTATATCTACTTCTCGGCCAACATTCAAACTGTCTTCCACCACCTCCCCTATGTCTTCTTCCTTCAACCAAATATTTTCAAATCGAAAAGAGTGCGTTCTGGTATTTCGGACAATAGGATTGCTTTGTAATAAGATGGGACTATGATCCGAATGAGATGTGAGGAGATTCCGTAATCTGACTTCTGGATATAACATAAGCCACGTCGCATTTGTCATTGCTCGATCAAGCCTTTCTTCAATTACATATGGGGAACCTCTGCTCTTGGTCCAGGTAAACGGATAACCATTAATATGAATATCCGTAAGGTCGCAGTCACTAACGACATTACGGAAGCCAGCACATAACCAATTAGGATGAGGATGTAGCCCTTTCTTGTCTTCTTGTGATAATAAGTCATTAAAATCCCCTATAATGCACCAAGGTAAGGCCGACATATCTCTGAGCTCTCGCAACAAATCCCACGCCTGTCTACGCCTCTCCCTCTCCGGGTAACCATAATAACATGTCAATCTCCATTCTCCTTTATCCCCATCATCCACAATTAAATTAATAAAGTTCCTGGAATAATTCATGACTCTACACTTCGTGTTCGCCATCCACATAACTGATAATCCTCCACTTCTCCCCTCCACATCCACCGATAAACAAGCATCATACTTTAACATAACCCGAATAGTTTCCATTTTATGTGCTTTTGAAAGAGTTTCTGACAAAAAAAGAATATCTGGATGGTAACCATGAGCGATGTTACGAAGGTTAGGAACTGCACTCGGGATGCTCAACCCCCGGCAATTCCAACTGAGTATTTTCATTGCTCCCGACAGTCCTGGCTGCCAGGACCTGCCGATAAAAAATGCAGATTAGATTCTTCTTGCTTCTGGTTTGGTTGGTTCTCTACTTCCCTCCTCCTCTTCTTCTCTGAATGTATCTCCATAGTTTGTTCATCTTCCTGGAGTTGACTGTCGGTTTGTTTGTCTGGTTCAGTTTGGCTTGGTGCAGCAATTGATTGGCTTGGTTCAAGCACGGTTCGGTTCAGGGTAAGGATTGGTCCGGTTCGGTTTTTATGGTTTTTGTGGTTTATTTTGTGGGGTCCGGTTGTTTTAGTGAGGTTATGGCGGTTTAGGTTTTGTGGGAAGGGTGGTAATGATTGGCTGTTGAATATCAGGTTATGATTTGGCAATAATTGTTGATTAAAGGGGTGATTAATGTGATAAGACGGTTGATCATGATTTGCTGTTGATGGACATTGATGAGGGGACAAATTGGTTAAATGGGTATTAATTGGCAATGATGTGGCAGTTTGAATTGTGCCAGAATGATGTGGAAGCACATTAAGGTTTGTGATGTTCAGATTGGTTTGGGTAGAATTGTTAGTAACGGTTTGAAATAATGACTGACCATGAATGACCATTGAAGGGCTATGTCGGGTAATTATTGCATTATTATTCTGTTCCGGACGGTTTTGACTACCTCCCGCTTCGTCAGCATATGTGGGCCTCCTACTGGACTCTTCACGTGGGCCCACTGATTGACTCCTCCTGTCACCTCCATTCACCTCCACGACGCCGGGAGCTTCCTCCCTCAACCACCTAGAAGTCAATCTCCCTCCTGTCCTACGCGGCGGATATGCTCTAATTTCTCCGGACCATCCTCTAATTCCATCGTCATTTTCCATTTCGAAACGAACTTCACACTTATTCTCAGCATGCCCCATAATTCCGCAAACAAAACAAAATACTCCTAGCTTCTCATATTTAAAATTTACGGTGCACCATTCCCCCGCCATATTCATCACCTTCGTATCTTTCTTGAGCGGTTTACGTACATCCACCTTCACCTTGATTCTCATATATTGTCTCCAAAAACTCGAGTTATTGTTCTTATCATATTCCAGGAAACTCCCTATGTAATTCCCCAAGCTTTTCCCTACTCTTTCTTTCATTAGACCCGTCGGTAAATTATGAATTTGAACCCAAAAATCAGCATGGTTCAACAGCATATTGTCAAGCTGCATACCGAGTTGGACTCTTTCCATTATGAGCATGTTGTTATCGAAAGACCACGGGCCTCCATTCAACACTGCCTCCATATCCAAATGGTGAGCGAAATTGAATAAAAAAATTCCGGGCTTGGCATCTTTTATATTGACCCCTTTCACCGGCCTCCCATACCTCTGCCATTCGTACCTTCATTGACTTGACATGAATAGGCCTTTCACAAAGGAAACGCCCCATTAGACACCATTTGAGATCAGTTTGCTCCTCGCCTTCTTCATCGAACTCGAAACGAAATCCTTCTTCTTCATTCTCTTGTAAGGACAAACCTTCAAGATTAGGACTTGCCATTGTAGAAAACTGGATGATACTTTGTGTCATTAATTCGGAATTGGTGAGAAAAATGGTATAAAACTAGCTTCTCAGTAGGAGAAGACAACAAATCCTAGCAGAGCACTAGGAAGACGTTTCTTAAAAGCATATTCATCTCCTTAATTATTAGGCACATGTTTGTGGAATTTGTTAAAATATAAGAATTTTTTTTCGTTATATGTGACCAATTTAAGAATTTTTTTTTCTTAAAACATAATCATCTCCTTATTAGAATTTTGTTTCTTTTGCTAACTATCATCTCCAAAATTAAAGGTCGTGTAAAATGGAGATGTAAAATTCATTGAAAGGACTCAAAGTAATATCATTGTATCTTTTAATTAATGCAGCTATATCTTTTAATTAATGGCAACCATATCTTTTAATTATTTGGGATCATATCATTTAATTAGTAAAATTGAATAAAGCTACTTTTAAAGTAAATTAAGTGAGATATTACCTAATTAAATAAACATTATCATGTGCCCTAAAGGCACATGTTAGCGGAATCCTAAATTTTTTAACTAGAGAGATATGATAGGATAAGTTCCAGGATTAACTTATCATATCCTGCTGGTTCACCAAACACTGGATTAAGACGGGATGTAATACAGTTATCCTGCGCACCAAATGGGTAAATGTTTAAAATTCAAACTTAAAATACAATTTGAATATATAAAGTTTTATTTAATATGCATAAGTGTTCGTCTTTTATATGCATGTACAAATTTATTTTCACAATTATACTACTAAGTTTTACCGTTATTAATATATGTCACATGACATCTTATTTGATTAAATGACTGGACCCGTTGTTTTAATGATGTAAACTCCCACAAAACCATCTCCAATAAAAGAGAAGACTGACTTGTTCCAAATTTAGAGTAACCCACCACTATTCCCGGATGCCGGAAGAAAAGCTTATTGGCAATCTTCGCCACCCCAAATAGCATAACATAGAACATCAGTAACCAATTCCATCTTTGTTTCTTGAATTTGTTAGAAACTCCACATTTTCCTTTCGAATCAATTCCCGAATGACGCTTTTCTTGACTGCACCACCAAGTCCTCTAACATTGATGGAGCTTATTATCATTGAGGACCATTTGACTCATGCCCTTTGGCTAACTCTCCTTTGTCCCTATCCTCCATCTGCAGAAGAAGATCTACTGGAACCTGCTTGTTAGGATCAAAAGACAATCATAAATCTTTTTGTATTTCAATTAAGTGCTTTGCCTCCAAAATTTTCCCACCGTCATCATTCAGCATTGAGTGTTCACCCATTAACACATGAACCCCAGACTGCCCTGGATTAGAATTAACCACAGGCAACACAACTTCTAAATTTAACCCAGGTGAGTTGGTACGATGCACCCCTTCTTTTGAAGCTTCCTTTCCAGACTGTTCTTCACCACCTAAGGGGCTAACTTGCTCTTCGGAACTGGAGGATGAACATGGTGAAATCCCTTCTTTACGCCTCCTAAACAGAATAACACCATCATTGATTGCACGGACCAATCTAAGACCTTTCGGACCTACCATGGTGTGAAACGGCAACCTCGGCTGAGATTTACGATTCTTAGTGGATTTTGAGTTGTGAACGATGGGGACAAAGATACCATCATCGAAACAGCGTTGAGAATTTTCTTCTGATAATTCTGAGGACACCTGTACCACTTACTTGTCACGTGCCTTGTTAAACATTATCTCAAAATTCTCAATAAGTGGAGGCTTGCTAAACTGACCCCCTTTTGGACATGGGGTTGGGTCAGGGTAAACCGTTGGGGAAATCACTACCATGGGCTCCTCTTTGCCCAAGTTGAGATGGGGCAAATTATAATAATTGGCCCAACCTCTACTAATCCTGGTGGCACAAAATCCGGTGGGGTACAAATGTCACTATCCAAAGCAAGGTCTTCCACCTGATGTCCACATCGATCCACCCTACCCAACAACACTGATCCTCGTAACACACCGGACACGTCAGGCACATAACCCTCTTCTGTCTCTATCTCCTTTTCTACATTACCAGGAATAGCCAACCTTTCCTCTGTGACACCTTTTGCCTTTTCTAAAGACTTCTCCGAAGAATGAAACCCTACCATTGACCCTCTGAGCTCTTGGTGACACCGCTCAGAAGCATCACCATCAGCATCTTGATCATCCAACCCTTCCAGCACCGCACGTGCCGGTCGACCACCGCCGGAGTTGCACGACGAAGCTGCTACACTCCATGCTAACTGGTCTTCAACCAGCATCCCTTCAAGCTCTTTTGGGCCTTCACTTTCTTCTACCACACGCACCTTGTACATAGCTCCTTGCACTTTAAGCTTAATGACAAAATCAATGAACCCTAACAGAGATGTTTCAATCCGGACTCGAGCAACATCAAAACGGGATCGATTCAGCGTTTCCTCATCCAATCCAATGAACTCTGCACATCTGCTAGAAATGTTTTTGAAGGTTTTTTCTCCCCATGCATGCAATGGGATTCCAAACATTCTAACGCATAAGCATCTAGTAGAGCACACTTGGTTTGGCGAGCAAGGTTTAAGATCTTCTAGCAAACTATCCCACCACTTAAAGTTACACGCCGACAAACCTACCTCCGCCTCCGGACCCCTAGACAAGAGGACCAGATTTCCACCCAATGTCAAAACTCTCACCGCGTGCAACCCTGCCCTCTCCAACTTCATCTGCAGAGTCCTGATCTCCACACCTTTTCTCATACGACCAACGAAGCTGCCGATCAAAGTCTGTAGAATGTCGACTTCTACGTCTGTTTCCAAGGGTGGAATATCACCTACCACTTGATGAGTCTCTCCTGGCTACTTTGAAGAATCTCTTACCAACACCATTCTGAAAAGACTTATTGGATTGCGCCATGGCTCCACTGCTAGAACCACTACCATGACTTTTCTCCTGGCCAACACGAGCTTTAGAACCCTCACCACGGTCTTTTGAGCCCTTTCGACCATATCGGGAAAGGTTTATTTTGACTTTGTAGTTACCATCCACACAGTTTCAAGTTTGTTGCTGAGTTCCTCCACCTCTTTGACTTCCTTAAATTTGACAAAGCCAAACTTGTTACCTCTCTTGTCCATTTTCTTTGGGATGTAGACTTCACCTACATGTCCATACATAGCAAACAGCTTCCAAAGTTCCATCACCGGGGTGTCTTCAGGGAAGTTAGTGAAGTAAAAAGAGATGGTCTCCTTGTTAAGACGGTTCACGAAGCCATCGTTTCTCTCCGGATCATATTCTGTTAGGCGGATGGCTGCACCTACCTTTTGGGGAGCATCTCTCTCTACTTTCTCTCTCATCTTACTTGAAACAACAACACTTTTACTCACTTATGTCATTTTACCATATCTACACTTTCTAATATGATCGCTTTCAAACTTGGAAGTGAGAGAAATTGCATCTACTTTTTGTGTTTTAGTTTTTCTTGGTTTAATCATCAAAACCACTGCATTGCCTTAGCATAAAGAATCAAAAGGCCAAACAGAACCCCCCCCCCCCCCCCCCCCCCCCTCTCTCATCTAAAAAGACAAAGGAAGGCTAATCTTCGTGCTTCTCTTTTTGTGTCACTCTTTATTTATCAAATGTCAGAGGCCACTAGACATAAACTTATAGCTCTTTTTGTCACAAAGACATGAACAAAAAACTATTTTGAAAAGGATAGCTACTAACAAAGTAATTCTTCCGTGTCTAATTATATATAAGCATTTATCATTAAAAAAATTGTTTCTAAATACAAGTTATTTTCACAAATTATTAGATATTTTCAGAACATATTTTTTTTGACAATGTGGTATGTCAATCCATACGTGGAAACTAGCTAAAGATGTGGCCGCCTTCGCAAGGCTATGAGCAACCTCATTTGCTTGTCTCTGAATAAACTCAACACTAGAGTTTGTATAAAAAGTAGAGAAAATATCTTGACATCTTCTAATATATCCCCAAACTATGTAACATCAGAACTAGGGGATAAAAAGCTATCAACAACTATTTTAGAGTCTGATTCAAAATCAAACGGTCCTAGATTAAGTTCATGAACCCACTTAAGAGCAGAAAGTAGACTGGGTGCTTCACCGACATGAACATCACATTTTGGCGAAAACCATTCCGTTTTAGCACTAACAAATGCACCAGAATCGTCTCTAAGGCACACACAAATACCCACTTTATCTCTGGTGAAGGAAGCATCAATATTGCATTTGAAGCGACCTGGTAATGGTTTTTTCCACCTGTTCATATCAACGCCAGGTTGAACCCCTGCTGCATGGTGCTGCACTGTGCGGACAGCAGCCCAATCACGTATCAACTCCTCTCCACAATTGATTACGTGGCTTTGATCATCGACCGTGTTATTCCAAACCTTATTGTTCCGTTGTTTCCAGATACTCCATAAAATTGTGGCAACTTGAGCAGCATCTTCATCATTCAGTCTCTATAAAATATTAAAAATAACATTAGTAATATCAGCTTCTTGCGCAACAGCATTAGTAACAGCTGTCAAAAATCTGCTCCTAGCTTGACATATACTTCGCCAATACACCGGAATATTAACCCCGTCTCCAATACACCATCTATTACCTGCTCTAAGAATAAATTTAGCTTGACATATACTTCGCCAACAACACTTGGATTGTGTCCAATTTTGGAGTTAAGGAAGCTGCAGCTAAGGAAATATTTAGCCTTAAAGAGTCTGGACACAAGACTATTTTGATTAGTCATAAGATGCCAACCTTGTTTACCAAGCAAAGAAAGATTAAAAGCATGAAGGTTCTTGAAACTCATACCACCCTCATTCTTATGAATAGTGAGTTTATCCCATGATAGCCAATGAATACGTTTATTTTTTGAGTCGGAATGACCCCACCAGAAGGAATTCATCATCTTCTCAACTCGTCACACAAAGAAGATGGAATTTGAAAAATGCTCATAAAATAGGACTCAAGAACTTCGCGGCCAGCTTTTGAGAGGCATTTTCTACTCCAAGAATTGATCTTATTCCAAATTATATCTTTAATAAAGCTAAAGATAGTGTTTTTGCTTCTACCAATCATCGATGGAAGACCAAGGTATTTACCGGTGTCGTGGGCAGCTTGCACATCAAGAGTATTAGCAATGGAATCCCTGTCAGACTGAATGACATTTCTACTACAAAAGCCTTACTAATATCAAGCTTAAGAGCCACATCACTTACTATCCCTTTTGTTTTGGATTTCATAAAGTGCACAACTTCAATTGCCACCATAGCATTATCCAAAATTGATCTAGCAGGTACAAATACTGATTGATTATCAGATATACACTTATTCAATACTTTTTTCAGCCTATTAGCAAAAACCTTAGCAACCAATTTATAAATTACATTACAAAGGGCAATAGGTTTCCAGTCTTTCATTGAAGTTTGTACATCCCCTTTAGGAATAAGTGCAATATCAGTCATGTTTAGAGTGGAAGGAAAGATACCTGTTGTTAGCCAAGAACAGCAGTCCTTAAAGATTTCTTGGCCGCACAAATTCCAAAAATGCTGATAAAATTCGGGATTGAATCCATCTGGACACGGGCACTTGTCTGGTTTCATAGAAAATATAGCGTCTGAATTCATCAAAGGTGAATGGTGCAGTGAGATTCATGTTATCATCTAGTGAAATAGTCGGAACGATAACATCTAGAACCGGGGATAGAGTACTATTCTTCCTCTGGAAAATTTCAGTAAATTAGTTTCGGGCAACATTGCACAAGTCTGAATTTTCTGTGTACCTGAGGAGTTTACAAGAGAGGAAATACGATTAATCTTGCATCTTGATGTGGCAGCCGCATGGAAAAATCTAGTATTCAAATCACCTTCGCGAAACCAATGCGTTTTAGCTCTTTGTCTCCAAAAAGCATCTTCTTTAACTAATAGATGAGACATTCGCTTCCTAAGAGAATTAAAATGATAGATGTTACCAGCATGAACTTGGTTACGAATGTGCTCTATCTTCCTTCGGCACTTATCAATATCTTTTTTAAGATTTTGGATGTTGTCACGATTCCAAATAAAGAGATCTTCAGCACACAAACTCAATTTGGATAGAATGTCATTCTCACCATAAGATTGCCACTTGTTACATACAAAATCATGAAAATCAACATCAAACAGCCAAGCACTTTCGAACTTGAATCTACTATGATCGCTTCTGATGCTGGTAGCAGGTTCTTTTAATAACATAATAGGATAATGATCGGAAGCAGGCGCGGGAAGATTTTCCAATATAGCATTTGGAAAAATATTAAACCAAGTTTTTGTAGCTAAAGCACGGTCTAATTTTTCCTCCATGGCTCGATTAGTACCTAGGCTCTTGAACCACGTAAACGGATACCCTTGCATATGCACATCCGCTAATCCTGAATCAAGAACAGCCGATCTGAACCCATTAATTAAAGACGAAGCTCTTTCAGCTCTACCTTTTTTATCTGTAGGTGAAAGAATGTCATTAAAGTCGTCGATAACACACCACGGAAGATCCGAAGTCCGAGCTAATTGTCGCAAAAAATTCCATGAATCTCTTATCCTACTACTGCCCGGAAACCCATAAAATCCAGTTAAACGCAAATTCCCATTAATATTATCTTCCACTTTGACATCGATATGATTGAATGAAAAATTAGTAATAGAACAATGAAAAGAATCACGCCACATAAAAGCTAAACCACCACTTCTACCAGTACAATTAACAGAAAAACAACAGACATAACCCAACAAATAACGTAACTTTTCCATTTTATTAGAGGTAGACAAAGTCTCAAAAAGGAAAAGAACATTCGGCTTATAAACACGGACGAAGTATTTTAAGCCTGGAACTATACTCAGGTTACCTACTCCTCGACAGTTCCAACTGACTATATTCGTGGCTCTTGGCAGGCCTGGTCAACAGTGCCCGCCATTACATTGTTTTCTACAAATAAAAGATTATTATTGTTAAAGTACTTTTGCAAGTATTTTGTTTATCGTCTCCACAGGGACTGGTGCGATATCAGTACCATTCAACAATTAATATCATTTTAAGTTTAAGTTGTAGATTGTTTTGTTGTAAAAAGACTTGTAAATATAAAATTTCGATAAAAGATGATTTAAGATTCAAAGAGAATAAGTTGTTGGGATTAAACTTCACTCATTCATTCGTATGTACGTTTCTAAATCAGTCACATATATTTTTGCTATTCATCAATATTATCACGTATTGCTCACGTACGTTTCTGTGTCCAAATAACGACGAGGTTCACGTTGAACCTATCAATCCTCGATGTCTCGAGTGATTAATCAATGCAACGATTATATTGTATTATTTAAACTTCCGATGTCTCGGATAATTTCAACAACACAATATCATTAAGTTCCAATACACAAAGTGAATATTAATCCTAAATCTATGTCTAGAATTTAGGGTTTTAATAAGTGTTCATCTTAGTTCCTTGATTCAAACATTATATGTCTATAAATTCAAATCAAAAGATAAAGCATGAAGATTAAAGATGACACTAACATTGATGAATAAACTAAAACATATATTAACATGATTAAGAGTTGTACATAGTCACAAATGAGCTACATATAATCCCAACAACAATGGATTTAGTTACACATGGTGAAAATAAGCTTACAAAGGGTAAGAGAAGAAAATATGATGAACATAACACTTGATGTCTCAAGCTTTTGTTGATCCACGTTCACCTTATCCTTAGATTTATGATTTCTAAGCTTTCCCTCTGCTTCTTAGTCTCTATTACCAGTTATGTATCAAGAAAAATGACAGCAAGCTCTATTTATAGTGCTTCTGAAAATTAGAACTCGCCGGGCGAGTTACAACACGCCATGGCGAGTTCACCTTTCTTCACCAGAGGGTTACTTCCACGTCATTAATGAGTTTTAAGCCGCCTTCACTCGCTGTGGCGAGTTCCTGCTCGCTCTGGCGAGTAGTTACTCGCTCTGGCGAGTGTATCAGTTATCCAATTTGATGCTCTCTGCCTCTACTCGCCCTGCACTCGCTCTGAGCTCGCCCTGGCGAGTTAACTTCAATTTTTCTTCAAATTTCTGCACAAATGTTGAGATTTAGGGAAACTTAATTGAAAGAAATGACTTAAACAAATATGTACATTTAAGTGAGGAAAAACTAAAGAATATCTTACAAAATAGTTAATAAGTGCTTAAAATATATATGTAATTTGAGCTACTTTTTGGCACTTATCAACTCTCCCCAACTTAAAACTTTGTTTGTCCTCAAATAAAAGTCCAAAATAAACTTTGAAAACATGGCTCAAACATCAGTAATGCATAATTCATTCAAGCTTTGCAATCAATCAACACTTAGGATGTAAATTGTTTCAAGTTTGCATGATTCAATATGTTGCAAGTTCAAAATCACTCATTCATAATCATCAAAGAATCAAAGCATGAATTTGAAATAGTTTCAAAACTCAGTAAGATTTCAAACTTTCCAAACCAACAAGATAATCAACTAGAATCACAATTCTCACAAGTGTTTCAACTCAAGGGTGAAGTGTTTCTCTCAATGCAAACAATGTGTTCACAACAAATCAATTCAAACATACATCTCAACATAATCACAAAACATATTATCAATCATGGATCACTAAGGACTTTCTTAAGCTTGTAATGGGGCTAGGCTACAAGAAATCATTGTTTTTCTTTGGATTCAAAGAGCCTTAAGGATAAGAGAGCATAAGCTTTGAGTATCTTCAATACTTTCCCCATTCTTTACTTTTGGTGATTCTTTTATTTTGACACAATTTCTATTCATTTATTTTTCTTTTGTAACACATTTTCTTTGATTTTCAATTGTGTGTCAAATGACTTTCAATATTTTTCTTTTTCTTTTTCAATCACCATTTTCAACTACTTGTTACTTTTCTCAATTTGATCAAATAACCTCTTTCTCCCCAACTTGTTTTCAACCTTACATAAACTCAATGCTCAATCATCCTAAGACAAGGGTCAAGTCATTGTTTTTCTTTATTGTGGTTCAAGGGTTCACACAATCAAATTTTCAAAATTTTTGCTCAAGAGGGGTAGCAAAGGATCACACTATCTCACAAGGTAGGTTATTTTAGGCTTAAGTAGTTGCACTCAAATAGAAACAAGGCCTTGATCATTTCCATGACTTCAAACACCTCAAGTAATAGCAAGATTCAGTTAAAATCAACAGAGTTAAACACAATTGTCGGCTCTCAAATATATAAACAATGGAAGGTTCACACAATCTCACCCGGCTAGGTCTATGTGATTCATAATTAATCAATCATGTTAAGAAGGAATGAATGAAATCAAATTGAATCAAGCTACTTAGTTCAAATTCATCCTATCATTAATTCAAAGATAATCACAAAAGGTTGATCTCAAACTATAGCAATTGAAAGAAAATCATTCTAATCATGCATTTGCTTTTGATTGATCACAAACCTAGACATTTCATTTCATATGCACATTTAGCTATCACAAAGATGTAAACCATGTTTATTCAGTCAAAAATTGCAATGAAACATAAAACATGAATTCTAATGACTGAAATAAAATTTCACTGTATATGGCGTGCTTTTAGTACTCTGCTTCTGCTACTCCCCCTCCTCAAGAAGTGTGGACTGTCCTCAGGCCAAGAAAATGACGTTATGCCTGCATTGAAAACTCCAGCAAGGTAAAACACACAGCCCTATGCTTTTGTCAGAATTTCAGAGGTGATGATATGCTTAGTGACAATGGCAGAAACAAACTTTCAAGTGGAATTCACACCAGTTCAAGGACTTTGTTTTCATAAGAGGCTGAACAAGTTCAAAAACAATTATAATATATAAGTAATTAAAAATGCTTTAAATAAAAGTAAAGGAAAGAAAATTGGGTTGCCTCCCAACAAGCGCTTCTTTTACGTCATTAGCTTGACGCCTTTTTGGTTAGGGTGGCCAAAATGAGACGGAAACCACATCATCCGTCTTTTTCCTTCTGTTTGGGAGGAATTCCATGAACTTGAGAAATAAATGTTGTGGAGTCCATATCCTCCCCAATTCGTTTTTGTTGAACAAGGCACAAATTTCATCTATGACCCGATCAATTTCCGCCTTGTTCTCCAGCTCCTTCTTTTGCTCACATGATATTTCCTTGCTAAATAATCCTTCATTTTCCTCTGCAACTATCATCACTTCTTCATTATCAACAGTGTTGGCCTCGTTCGTACATGGCCATTCTTGAGGAAGTTCTACTTCTTGTGGTGTCTCTATTTCTTTCACTATTTTCACTACACCACCTCTTTCAACTATTCTTTCTTCCTCACCTTTTTCAACAACTTCTTCCACACTCTCTCCACATTCCTCATTCTTTTTTAGAATATTATCTTTCTCATGAGTGGTTTGAGTGTTGGTTTGAACTTCCATGCTTTGCTTATTAGCCATTTGCTTGATCATCTGGGCAAACTGCACATCAGTCATCGGAGGACAATGGCCAGTGGGATGATCTCCATCGCAAAGCTCACAATTAGAAACCTTGATTATATGGGAAAGCTGCACTTTAGTCAACGGAGGACAATGACCAGTGGGATGGTCTCCATTGCAAAGCTCACAGTATGCAACTTGTTTAGCTTTAATTGACTCTTCCTGTAGACTAATCAATTTAGAAATTTGTTTTGAAAGTTCTTCCAATTGTTGAGTCAAAAAAATCTCTTCATGTGTTGGAGTCCTATGAAACTGTTGATATGATTCATACTCATCCGGAGTATAGAAGTTGTTATAACCACGATCAGTCATGGTTTTGTTTGTGATGGTGAATCTGAAAAAGGATTGAACTAACAAGAAAAAATTCTCTGACTAGCAAAGAAGGATTAGTGCAGACCACAACTATATAATATAAACAAATATATACAAATACTTAAAAGAATACAAATTGTTGCAATGCTCCAATATCTAAACGCCATTCCCCGGCAACGGCGCCATTTTGTTAAAGTACTTTTGCAAGTATTTTGTTTATCGTCTCCACAGGGACTGGTGCGATATCAGTACCATTCAACAATTAATATCATTTTAAGTTTAAGTTGTAGATTGTTTTGTTGTAAAAAGACTTGTAAATATAAAATTTCGATAAAAGATGATTTAAGATTCAAAGAGAATAAGTTGTTGGGATTAAACTTCACTCATTCATTCGTATGTACGTTTCTAAATCAGTCACATATATTTTTGCTATTCATCAATATTATCACGTATTGCTCACGTACGTTTCTGTGTCCAGATAACGACGAGGTTCACGTTGAACCTATCAATCCTCGATGTCTCGAGTGATTAATCAATGCAACGATTATATTGTATTATTTAAACTTCCGATGTCTCGGATAATTTCAACAACACAATATCATTAAGTTCCAATACACAAAGTGAATATTAATCCTAAATCTATGTCTAGAATTTAGGGTTTTAATAAGTGTTCATCTTAGTTCCTTGATTCAAACATTATATGTCTATAAATTCAAATCAAAAGATAAAGCATGAAGATTAAAGATGACACTAACATTGATGAATAAACTAAAACATATATTAACATGATTAAGAGTTGTACATAGTCACAAATGAGCTACATATAATCCCAACAACAATGGATTTAGTTACACATGGTGAAAATAAGCTTACAAAGGGTAAGAGAAGAAAAGATGATGAACATAACACTTGATGTCTCAAGCTTTTGTTGATCCACGTTCACCTTATCCTTAGATTTATGATTTCTAAGCTTTCCCTCTGCTTCTTAGTCTCTATTACCAGTTATGTATCAAGAAAAATGACAGCAAGCTCTATTTATAGTGCTTCTGAAAATTAGAACTCGCCGGGCGAGTTACAACACGCCATGGCGAGTTCACCTTTCTTCACCAGAGGGTTACTTCCACGTCATTAATGAGTTTTAAGCCGCCTTCACTCGCTGTGGCGAGTTCCTGCTCGCTCTGGCGAGTAGTTACTCGCTCTGGCGAGTGTATCAGTTATCCAATTTGATGCTCTCTGCCTCTACTCGCCCTGCACTCGCTCTGAGCTCGCCCTGGCGAGTTAACTTCAATTTTTCTTCAAATTTCTGCACAAATGTTGAGATTTAGGGAAACTTAATTGAAAGAAATGACTTAAACAAATATGTACATTTAAGTGAGGAAAAACTAAAGAATATCTTACAAAATAGTTAATAAGTGCTTAAAATATACAATTTGCAGCATCTTCAGTTCCAACAATCTTCATAGTATCAGCATCTTGCTTTGGAGTCTCATCATCCAGCCGAACTCGTTAGGAACCACATTACCAATTCCTTCCTCCACATATTGGACATTTGAACCTGCACCAATAGCCAGCACCTACTTGGGGATATTTTCAAGTTTTCGAGCCTCTATGTTGCTTGAAGAACCCAGCAAGAACTTAGAAGAAACGGTTGGGGCCCTCATGATTACCCCCTGATGCAGTCTGCATCATAGCAGTCCCACTTCTACGAGCCATTAACTGCTGTCCATCATTGCTACAATTGACCATCAACGCACCAGCTTGACTGTTATTACCCACATTAATTGCGCCCTCTCTGGATTGAGACCTATTGGGAAACGTTTCAGCAGTTACTCTTTGACCATTATTGACATTAATTGCAGCTTCACTGGCCACCGCACGCCCATCACGCAGCCATCGGTTGTCGGTGTCACCACTGCCGTTTTTGCCACTTTCTGATTTGAGGAAGTTCCCTTAACCTCTGACACCTTCAACATAATCGTCCTCAAATTTTCTTGCACAAAACTTATAAGTATGGCCTATGATTCCACACAAAAAGAAAAATGTGCCCAACCTCTCATATTTGAACATCACTTTCACCCAATCTCCTCCATCCTTTCTAATTGCCCAATCCTTCTTTAAGGGGACATTGACATCAATGGCTACCTTGATTCTCATAAACTTTCTCCAAGGAACCCAATTGTTTTCCTCGTCATATTCCACAAAATTGCCAATGTAGCTGCCAATGAGTTCACCAATGGCCTTGCACATGAAACCATAGGGTAAGTTGTGTATCTGTACCCACATTTTCACGGTATGTAAGGGGACAGCTTTTGGATCTTCACCATGAGAAATTCTCCTCAAAGCCAACATATGATTATCAAAGCTCCATGGTCCATCTGACATTGCTCTATCAACATCAAGCTAATGAAAGAGCTGGAACAGAAAAGTGTTGTTTTCCAGAGGAGTGATCATCATCTTTTTCACTGGTCGCCAAAGATTTGTAATTCTTTCCTTCATTGGAACAAATCTCACAGGTTTTTCACAGGTTTGGGGGGAAAAGCTAGACTCAAGCAAAGGAAACATTCAGATGGAAAATCCCAATTGAATCACATCAACACACCTACAAGGGAACTCTATGAGAGGAGCCCATGAGGGAACTTACTAGTTTAAGAAAAAACCTTCAAAAAAGGGTTGTTTCCGACAATGAAGCGGCCGCCAACAGTGAAGCGGTGTTGTCTTTGCTATTATAAGTTGCGTGTCCTATCAACTTGACTAATGTGATTTGTTATTTATATTCATTTATTTGAGTTAAGATCCTTCATGAGTTAACTTCTAAGTTCCATAAGTATGCACCTTTGATTCAAGGCACAATTGCATAAAGGATTTAATTCACCAAGATTGGTTGTTCATTCTTTTGCATACCCTCCAAAAGGCAACAATTGTACAAAATTATTTTAGAATTTTGTCATAATTATTTTAATTATTTTTTAAAAAAAAAGTCAAATTCATATTAATAACATAAGGCACCAATGCTGCGACAACCTACCACTAAATTACATTTGATGTATATTGTTTAGTACCCATAAACTGATATACGACGGAAAAAATCAAATATTACAGGTGGGAAAAACAAAACTCACCCACATTATAGGGGGTATCAACCTATTTAATATAGGTTTGTAATATGTAATTGGTTTTCGTAAATATGTAAAAAAATTATTTTAGTTTTTATAAAATATTTTTTATTTATTTTAATCCTTATAAATATACAATGTTTTGCTTTTGTCAGAACGATGAAGATCCTAACAAAAAATTGTGGCGGAAAACACTTGAGGATCAAAACTTGTTGAATTAAAAACATATTTATAAAGATTAAACATTTATGTATTGATTGGAGTTTGAATTTAGGATTTTTCACTTACTCACTTTAATATGTGAAATTATTTCTTCAAATACTAATTTATTACTCAATATATATCTCAAAATAATTGACATATTTGCACGCACAAATTGTTAAACACAATAGAAATAAGAGAAAGCTTAGTGATGGGAATTAACACACAATAATAATAATAGAGCAATATGCAGTGGAAATAAAATTCCCAAACTTGTAAGAATCTTTGAGGACCAACACACAAATAAAAAAGGCAGCCAATAACGCAAAATAAAAGCACAAAAAAGAACACCGCAATTTTAACGTGGAAAACCCTCGATGTGAGAGTAAAAAACCACGGGTCGTCCAGACCAAAGAAATAGCTCCACTATAATCAAATATGGGTACAAGAGAGTCTCAAAGTGATGCACAAACAAGTGCTAACAACCAATTAAACAACAAAGCACTAAAGCTTACAAACCAAGAACAAGAAGTTGAAAATTCTCCCCCTAAAACCTGATGCACTGCAGACACGAATTCTCCCAAACTAGAATTGATTTCGACGATCCGAACGGTGAAACTGTAGCCCCTGGAGCTGCGAACCTGCCCTCCAAATTTCGGCAAAATCCAACGGTTAACGAATCGGGAAACTGCGTTTTAGTGAAGCTGCTGTGTGGAATACGGGATTTTCTTTCTCTCTTCTTTTCTCACTTTTGAAAGGTTGTTCTCTCACAAAATTTACTCACTTGGTAATCCTAGTATGACCACTCTCCACTTAAATAAGTGAGACCTAATGGGCTATCAATCTTGGACTTTTATCCACATAGGAAGGGAGCCCAAAACCCAACAAATCTCCCCCTCACAACTATGTGGAGGAAATCGCCAAACCGGCGATATCACAACATGCTTCAAATTTCCCTCTTGGTAACGCTTTAGTCATCATATCCGAACCATTATCATCTGTATGAACCTTAGCTAGCTCCAACAACTTAGCATCCAAAACATCACGTATCCAATGATACCTCACATCAATATGTTTGGACCTATTATGAAAAGTTGGATTCTTACCAAGATGAATAGCACTTTGGCTATCAACAAATAATACATATTTGTCTTGAACAAAACCAAGCTCATGCAAAAATTTCTTCAACCATAGCAACTCTTTGCATGCTTCGGTAATGGCAATGAACTCTGCCTCTGTAGTAGACAATGCTACACACTTTTGCAATCTGGATTGCCAAGCGACAGCTCCACCTGCAAATTTAATCATGTAGCCCGAAGTAGACTTCCTGGAATCAATGTCACCAGCCATATCTGAGTCAGAGTATCCTTCTAAAGTAGGTTTATCTCCCCCAAAGCAAAGCCTCATACAAGTAGTACCACGGAGATACCTTAAAACCCATTTTACAGCATTCCAATGCTCTCTACCTGGATTTGACAAAAATCTACTGACTGTACCAACAACATGTGCTATATCTGGTCTTGTACATACCATTGCATACATCAAACTACCCACAGCAGACGCATAAGGAACACGTTTCATATCAAATGTTTCATCTTCACTTGAAGGACTTTGTTTAGAACTCAACTTGAAATGAGTAGCAAGAGGCGTGCTTACCGCCTTAGAATTTTCCATCTGGAATCTCTGCAACACTCTTTCAATATAGTGCTCTTGTGACATCCAAAGTTTCCTCTCCTTTCTATCACGAATGATTCTTATGCCAAGAATCTGTTTAGCTGCTCCCATGTCTTTCATGGCAAATGATTCGCCCAACTGCTTCTTTAACCTGTCAATGTTAGAAATATTTTTCCCTACAATAAGCATATCATCAACATATAACAACAGGATAATGAAATCATCGTTAGAAAATTTTCTAACAAAGACGCAATGATCTGAAGTAGTCTTATTGTACCCTTGATCAGACATAACAGACTCAAACTTCTTGTACCACTGCCTTGGAGCTTGCTTCAACCCATACAAACTCTTTCTCAATCTACACACATAGTCTTCTTGACCTTTAACTTGAAAACCATCGGGTTGCTTCATGTAGATCTCTTCCTCCAAATCACCATGAAGGAAAGCCGTTTTCACATCCATTTGCTCAACCTCTAAATCAAGAGTAGCAGCCAAACCCAACACGGTTCTAATTGATGACATCTTTACAACAGGTGAGAAAATTTCATTAAAATCAACACCCTTTCTTTGACGGAAACCTTTCACCACTAATCTGGCTTTATACCTTGGAGACTCGGAGTTACTCTCATGTTTGACTCTATATATCCACCTGTTTCCCAAAGCCCTTTTGCCTTCAGGCAACTTCACTAAATCATAAGTGTGATTATCATGCAATGATTTCATCTCATCATTCATTGCATCCAACCACTTTTGATTTTCATCACTTTCCATGGCCTCTTGAAAACACTCAGGTTCACCCTCATCAGTCAAAGTCACAAACTCATCAGAATTATACCTTGTAGAAGGTTGTCTCTGTCTGTTGGACCTCCTAAGTTGAACATGAGATGATTCTGGAGCTTCACCAAGATTCTCATCCTGTGACATATCATTCTCCTCATCATTATCAGCTGGAATATTTGTCTCTTCTCCAAGTTGTTGATTATCAACATAATCATGTGGCTCATCATTTTGAACATCACCATCAGTAGTATCCAGATTACGAACAGGCAACCGAACCGGATCAATATTAGACAAACTGATATCTTTCTCGGGTGTAGTCTTCTCCACCTTATCAATGTCTTCAATAGTTTGGTCTTCCATAAACACCACATCGCGGCTTCTGATAAGTTTCTTCCCTATCGGGTCATACAACTTGTAACCAAACTCATCCTGCCCATAGCCGATGAAGATACATTGTTTTGACTTTGCATCCAACTTGGATCTTTCATCCCTTGGAACATGCACAAAAGCCTTACAACCAAAGACTCTCAAATGATCATACTTGACATTCTTTCCAAACCAAATTTTGTCTGGAACTTCACTGTTCAAAGCAATAGTAGGAGTGAGATTAAGAACATGCACCGCCGTGTACAGTGCTTCACCCCAATAATGTTTAGGCAACTTAGCTTCAGAGAGCATACATCTAACTCTCTCAAGAAGTGTTCGATTCATCCTCTCTGCTAAACCATTCAACTGAGGAGTTTTTGGAGGAGTCTTTTCATGTGAAATACCATGTTGCTTGCAGTAGACATCAAATGGACCACAATACTCACCACCATTGTCAGAACGAACACATTTCAGCTTCTTGCATGTCTGTCTCTCAACCAAAGCATGGAATTCTTTGAACTTCTCCAACACTTGGTCTTTCGTCTTCAAAGCATATACCCATAGTTTCCTGGAACAGTCATCAATAAAAGTAACAAAATAAAGTGCACCACTAAAAGATTTTACCTTTAATGGACCACAAACATCAGAATGCACCAATTGAAGCAACTCTGACTTCCTTGAGGGAGGATGCTTCTTGAAGGATACTCTGGTCTGTTTACCAGCCATGCAATGAGAACATTTCTCCAAATCTACATTCTTTAATCCTGGAAGCACATCCTTTTTGGCTAAAACATTCAGCCCCTTTTCACTGATATGACTAAGCCTTCGGTGCCACAAAGATGCTTCCATGTCAATAGCATTCACACTGTCTCTAGCAACCAAAGCTTTTGTCCAATACAATTTAGAATTTTTCTCCCCTCTAGCCACAACCAAGTTACCTTTGCTGAGTTTCCACTTTCCAGAACCAAAGTGATTATCATAACCACAATCATCAAGCATATGCACAGAAATCAAATTAAAGCGGACATCAGGAGCATGTTTGACATCTTTAAGCAACAATTGCATTCCCATGTTGGTTTGCAAGCAAACATCACCAACACCAACTATCTTAGATAGACCATCATTACCCATCTTCAACACTCCAAAATCACCAGGAGTATAAGATGTGAAGAACTCCTTCCTCGGTGTAACATGCAATGTAGCACCACTGTCAACAACCCACATGCTCTCATCTGATACAAGATTAACAGACTCATGGTCACGAAGAAGAACAAGATCATCATTGGTAGCAGTAGTAACACGGTCATCATCATCATGATCTCTTTGTTTATTCTTATTCTTCTTGCCTTTGTTATCTCTCTTCCACTTAAAACAATTCTTCTGTATATGTCCTGTCATATGACAATAATGACAATCCACATTCTTGTATCGCCCTTTGGACTTGCTTCTGCTATTCTCTCTACCACCCTTCGGTTCTTTTTTCTGACTTCTCCCCCTATTTTCAGTGACAAGTACCTCGGATTGAGATGAAGTACCTTGTGCCTTCCTTCTCATCTCCTCATTAAGAATACCACCCTTAGTTGTTTCCAAAGAAACGACACCTTTAGGAGCAGAACTTGTAATAGAAACCCGAAACGTCTCCCAAGACTCTGGTAAAGATAGCAATAAAAACAGTCCCAACAATTCATCCTCAAATTTGATACCCATTCCTGACATCTGATCAAGGAGCCCTTGAAATTCACTCAAGTGGTCTGAAATAGAATTACCCTCTTTATACTTCAAACTTATGAAGCTATTCAACAAGAACAATTTATTATTCCCTGATTTAGAGGCATACAAGGACTCTATCTTCTCCCACAAAGTTTTTGCATGAGTCTCATTAGCAATATGATTGTAAACATTATCTTCTACATATTGCCTAATAAAACCACATACCTGTAGATGCTCAAACTCCCATTCTTCATCAGACATAGAATCCGGCTTTGTGGAACTGAATACCGGTAGATGCAATTTCTTCACAAATAGTAAGTCTTTCATCTTGCCCTTCCACAAATGGTAATTAGAACCATTCAACAACATCATCTTCATATTTGTAATTGACTCCATCATTCAAACAAGTAATAATGCCCTTAACCAAGAGCTCTGGTACCACTCTGATGGGAATTAACACACAATAATAATAATAGAGCAATATGCAGCGGAAATAAAATTCCCAAACTTGTAAGAATCTTTGAGGACCAACACACAAATAAAAAAGGCAGCCAATAACGCAAAATAAAAGCACAAAAAAGAACACCGCAATTTTAACGTGGAAAACCCTTGATGTGAGAGTAAAAAACCACGGGTCGTCCAGACCAAAGAAATAGCTCCACTATAATCAAATATGGGTACAAGAGAGTCTCAAAGTGATGCACAAACAAGTGCTAACAACCAATTAAACAACAAAGCACTAAAGCTTACAAACCAAGAACAAGAAGTTGAAAATTCTCCCCCTAAAACCTGATGCACTGCAGACACGAATTATCCCAAACTAGAACTGATTTCGACGATCCGAACGGTGAAACTGTAGCCCCTGGAGCTGCGAACCTGCCCTCCAAATTTCGGCAAAATCCAACGGTTAACGAATCGGGAAACTGCGTTTTAGTGAAGCTGCTGTGTGGAATACGGGATTTTCTTTCTCTCTTCTTTTCACACTTTTGAAAGGTTGTTCTCTCACAAAATTTACTCACTTGGTAATCCTAGTATGACCACTCTCCACTTAAATAAGTGAGACCTAATGGGCTATCAATCTTGGACTTTTATCCACATAGGAAGGGAGCCCAAAACCCAACACTTAGAGTACAAAAAGGTGCCATAAGTACATCCCGCCAACACCGACACCTGTAAAATACACACACAACTATACAAGAAGGTACACCAAAAGCTAAACACCCGCAATCCACCACCGCAAGAAGATCCTAGGACCCATTCGAGGAAGAGGCAATGATCAGCCACCAAAAAGGACAGACACATGAGACCTTTAATCAACCAGACTTCATGAAGATCCAAGTCAACTCCCCGATAGACTCTACCCTCTAATAAGAAATAGGTTACATACTTCACTCGTAAAAGAAATTGGGAACCGGGATTTTACCTACAACATAATTTGAGTACCATTATTTTACATTGTAAAAAATAGTACCATTACTTTTTTTCCCCAATTAAATACTGTAATTAATACTACGTACTTACCTTAATTTCAATTCAATGTCTTCAATTTCATATAGATCTAAGACTAATTTGAGTTGAATGGGCGTAATGTCTACCAATGTGCTTAAGCAAGAAATCAGTTCAATACTTTTACATGAGAGATGAGATGGCTGGTGTAACAACCGGCGAAGATTGAGTGATGCGAATGTGACATTAGTCCATATTAATAAAAAAAAACAACATCAAATTTATAAATTTCATCAGCGTAATCATATTTGTCAAGGTTGTCAGAACCGGACCGGTCATCAAACCGATGAACTTATCGGTTCAAGGTTCAACGGTCGGACCGGGGTCGAACCGGGGTCGGACCGTTTTTAATTAAATACATATATTTTTATTATTTTATAATAATATTTCAATAAAATAAAAAAGCATATTTTATTATAATAAAATAGGTAATTATGAAACAATGTTCACATGCAATTTGTACATATATATACAATTCACGTACAATGAAAATAACCTTTTATAAAACAAATAAAAAATAATAGCTAATATTTTAGAATAAACAAAGAAATATCTTGGGCTTCTTCTTTTATAAAGCCCAATTCATCATAAAACCTTACACAAATGTTATAAAGTCCAACACATTATAAAACCCTAAATTATAACTCACAAATGATAAAGTAAAAAGGTGCAGCCGCCTCCTCCAATTTTTCATCTTCTCAGACTTTCATTCTTCTTCCTTCTTCTCCCATCTATTTCTTTTGTCCTTCCTTCTCTTGCATGTGGCTTCTAAGGAATTATAAAATGAACCTCTCTTCCTTTTCTTTCACTTCCTTTTATGTACCGATGGGTTTTTTAGTGATGGGTTAAATCTATTTGATGACAGTCTCAGGCTGAGAGGAAGGAAAAAGGTTTCAACAGATTTAAAAATGAAACAGAGTGTCGTATTTTCTTTTCACTCAAGTTTGTTTCTTTTTTTATTCCTAAACAAACGAAAAGGTTGTTTGGTATTTTTCTTTTTCTTAAAATATAAAAAATTAAAAGACATTTTTTTGCTCTATTGCTAAAAAAAATAAAAAATAATAAAACCGTTGAACCGGCCGGTTTACCGGTTTTTTCCCGGTTCCGCACCGGTTTAGCCGTTTTCCCCCCGGTTCGTTTGCAACTCGGTTTTGCGGCCTGACCGGACCGGAAACATCACCGGTTCTCGGTTCGACCGGTCCGACCGGCCGGTCCGGTCCGGTTTTGACAACCTTGATATTTGTAGTTGAGTCATTTTCTTAATCATTGAACATAAATAGTGAGTTCAAGCCATTTGCTTGGTTATCTTTCTAGATACTACCTTTGTCCCAAAATATAAAAACTAGTTTGACTACTGCATGTATACCAACACACAATTTTGATCTTTAATATCATTAATTCTCTGATAGTAAAAATTATAAAAACTTGATATTTTGAAAATACTCATCAAAACAAATCAAACAAGATCTTATATGTTTATATTTTAATCTATATATTATTAAAAAAGTATGGTAAAAGTAAGATAAGTGAATAATATCATTTATTTAAAATAACTCTTATAAAGTGAGACGGAGGTAGTAGTAAATTTGAAACTTTTGAACCGAATTGGCCTAAATGGTAACGGATTCAATTTCTAATTTATGTACATGAAAAAATTCTGTTTAGAGAGGAGAATCCATCATATATTCTCACAAATTCTTCAACGGATATTGATCATTTTGCTAACAATATAATAGTGAGAGTTTCATACAAATATCATGGTAACTAAAAAAATTGAAACTTTTAAGAAGTGTTGTGAATACTCATTCAAACATTCTCTCTTCTCTTTTTCTTTTTGGTATAAAAGGGGGTCGTATTGTTAATAAAAAAACATATATTTACGTAAAAAATACATATTTAAATTTAAAATAGATCTCATATAAAAGAGTGAGAGTATCACATAAGCATTTTACTTTTCACATCACCAAAAATTGTATCTCATCGATTTAACATATATGAGCAAAATGTCATACTTTCTAAAATAGTAGACCAGAATATAGTATATCTAGAAGAAAATTAAAATAACAAAAGTTGATGTGGGCGAGACTAGGGGAATTAAAGAGTATCCACAACGGAGCACTCTAATTTTTGGTACCTAATTGTGTCTCACCTGTACACATCACACATTTATATTTTTTTAATAATAATATCTATTAAGCACTCAATTTCTCTAACTCAGCACCTCTTTAAAAAGTTTTTATTAGATCCCGCTAATAACTTCACATTATTATTTTAAAAATAATTTATTATTTAATAACTCATATGAAACATGTGGGTCTTATAAAAAATATATTTTAATCAAAATAAAAGTGGATCCCAAAGCAGAGTGAGAGTGCTTATTTAAGCTATAGTACTTATTTGGTACTCAAATGCGTGTTGCTTCAATAGTAATACCTAATAGGTACTATCATTTGGTACTCAAATGCGTGTTGCTTCAATAGTAATACCTAATAGGTACTATCATTGGAGATGGTTAGTGTATTAAGTTCATATTATTGTGACTTAAAAGTTCTTTTTAAGAAATTATAAAAAATTAAATTCTGTACACGAAAAAGAAAAAAAAAACGTTTTTGAAACCATTTTGTTAAAAAAAAAAAGTTGATTACATAACTTTCAAATTTAATTACGGCACTTATTTGTATTTTTCTTTTTTATAAGTGCTTATTTTTTATTGAATTTTATAAGTGCTTAAAAGTCTAAAAATGGATTTTATAATTAATATTTATTGTAAATGATAAAGACAATCTTTGAACTTTAATGTATGGTGCTATATTTAAATTTTATTTTAAAATTTGAATCTCTTAAAACTCACATTAATTGATGCCCGTGAAATACAGGATCTGAGTTCAAACTCCGATATACTTCCACTATTTTAGTTTAAAAAATGAAATTCTAACCACTAAACTATTTGAAAGAAAAAAAAAACTTACATTAATTTTATGTTTTTTCTCTAAATATATAAAACTTTCCTTTTTTTCCGTTAAATTATATATCTATTGGGCTAAGTATCATTAGTAATTTCTGCCAAAGACATAGAGAACAAAATTCTAAAAAATTCACCACATATATTTAAAAAACTTCATTAATTTATTTTTTTGGTACAAAAGAACTTCATTATTTATCTTATGATATACTAGCTGGCCTTCCGTGCCCGTTTGTGTGATCCGCGTTTTCAATTATGCTAACGTATATAAATTGTAAACAGTGATTTATTATAAATTTGATTTTTATTTAAATTAATTTGTGTATTTTTAGTTTTTCTTAAAATAAAAATTGTAATTTACATGCATTGGTCCACACCATAGTTAAAGCAACACCTTGAAAAAAAAATAAAAGTAACACCTTGAAAAAGTTGTCAACTCTCTTTGTCATGATAATAAAAACTCCAAACGACAATATACAATCCCAAAAACACATATATTTTTATATATTGTTTTGTTATAGATTTGAGGAAAGTTAGTTACTACATTCTAAATTGCAAAAGTCGGTGTGAGTTATTTAAGAAAAGTTGGTTACTATAATATAATATTATTTTTTAGTAAGTGGCAGTTTTTAAAGGATAAAATTGGAATAATAAAAAAGTCATCCAAAAAATATTATTTGTCTGTTATTGAAGAGCAACAATTGGGTGATCTTAAGGATCTGCTGGTCGGTTCTTCTTTACAACCAAACAGTTCTGATAGGTGGCGATGTGTGTCGGGTTCGGTTGGTATTTTTCAGTTAAATCTTATTATAATTTGTTGCTTCAATATTGTAATGTTGTTTTGGATTTTAATGTATTGCTTACTATCAAATAACTTTGAATATATTATGTCTCATCTAAAGTAAATGTTTTTCTAATTGATGAAATGATCTTCTAATATGTCTCCAAAAATATAATAACTTTCAATGGTAAAAGATTGAGTACCTTTTTTGGTTACAAAAGATTGAGTATCTTTGTACTTAAGAGATGAACCTGAAAATGAAGAGTGTAACAGCCGTAATTAGATAAATAGGATTTTATGTGATTATTTATTTATTTACTTATCTATTTGAATATGTGTGCTTTCATGATTTTATGAATGTTTATTGTTTTTGGTTAGTTAAAGGGTATTTTAGTAATCCACTAGAATTATTAATTTAATTAGGGAGCTTTAGTGGAGATTAAATGAGTTAATTGGTTAATTACTTGATTATGAGAGTTAATGAGATATGGGTTAGAATTATTAATTGAGATAGAGTTATGTTAGACTTATAGTGTGAATGGGTCAAGCCCAATAAGGAATAAGAGATAAGGAGGGTATTAGAGACATTCTAATACTAATTAGGTTAAGATAAGAAAAAGATAGAAAGAGATAAGTCTTAAGATTGAGAAAGAAAAGGAGGTAGAAAGAGAATGGACAGAAGAACCCATTTTTGAAGAAGAGAAGAGCAAAAGGGAAAGCTAGAGGTAGAAGAATGACTAGAGAATTCAGAATTTCTAAGGTAAGAAACTGGTATTGATTTCCTAGAGTGTCTAAGAGACGAGGAGAAAGTCTTACTCTCTCCAACCCAATCCTCTCTCACTCTTTTTCTTTGGGTTGGGTTTGATTCTTAAAAATGAATGATTTTTATGTTAAAGATAGATTGCTCACATGTTTTGATAAAAGAAATCACAAACTTTGGGGTTTAATTTGTGGGAATTTGTTAGATGTTTGAAGTTTATGAGTTTTTATGAAAAATGATGAAAATGATGATTTCTAGTATGAATTGTTAGTAATACTTGTTAGGAGTTGTACTTCCATGGTTATCATACTTATATATGCCTAAATCTATCATCTTTTTGCTTCTGGAAGTGAAATTTCGAGTTTCTAAGGGTTTTGAAGTTCAAAACCCGATAGCAGAGTGTGTCTGTTCGTACAAATTCGTCGGGCGAGGTTTGGCTAAATTTTCGCTAAAGCTCGCCGGGCTAAAGTTTCGTCAGATTTCGCCAAATCTCGCCAGTTAACCTGGAACTTTCTGACTTGATTTTCGCTAAAGCTCGCCGGGCGAAATTGTCTGTACAGGATTTTGTTATGTGATAATTTAAATGAAATGCATGCGTATATTACCATTGGATTATGATCTTATGATTATGTAATAATTTATGCAAGTTGGACTATGAACTTTTGGTGATAAATGATTTGAATTATGAATATCTTATATGTAGATGAAAGATGATAAGTTATGATACTTTTGTATATGTACGATAACTTGAGATGATTAATTAATATGTTTTAATTAATGGAGAAGATGTACTTGTAATCTTGAAGTACATGAATTGTGATATTCTTTTGGGATGAGATGGTTATACCATATGTTTGGTAAATTTTGCATACATGCATTCATATATGCATGATGAGCAGGTATTTTAGAAAGGTGACTAAAATACGGAATATTTTAACGAGGTGGTTAAAATATAGTTAGAATAAGTTTTCTAACGAAATGACAATGTACCTCATACATTAGAGAAATGCTAGGGAGCATTTCATGAATTCTTGCATTAGTTTGCATTAGGAGATGAAGTTGATTGTCTATGTGTGATAATTTGGTAAATGACATCATTAATTGTTCATTGATTTGTTATGTGCCAATGATAAATGAATTGATTATGTTAATTGATAAGGTTGTGTTGTATTAAATGAATTGATGCTTGAACCATATACAACTAATATATGCAATTTCTTATATGATACAAATATTGCATTTCCTTATTTATTTATTATAAATGTTTAGTATGCGATATACTTGCATTATTTTGCGGGATTCCTTACTAACTCTCTGTTTTGTGTAAATGCTGGACCTTTGGGGGTTCATGTGTGCAGGATAAGGATTTAGCTTCGGCGGATTAGCGTTGTCTGCGCTTTTGCTTACTAGTGGTGAGGAGTCAAGCTTTATGCTTCTCCTAGTTAGACTTATCTATTAGTTGGTTTGTATTAAGTAGATGCTCTGATATTTTGTAACATCGAGTCGGGTAGATATTTTCCTTATTCGAATGTTTTGAGCATGATTTGTTCTTATGGTTGTTTGAACTATGCTACTTATTATGTCCATGATTTGGTTGTATGGATAAGTCGAAACTTGTTTTATCTATTTATTAGAACTTAAGTTGAAGTATGATATTTATGGTTTTAAGTTGTATGAACTTAATTCATTATCCGCTGCTATATGTATGATTTATCATATGATTATGCATGTATGTCTCATTAGAATTGTATGCCTTGATTGTTTATATATTTAATTGTTTTAAGTTAAGTAATTTATATATATGGGATTAGGGTGTTACAATAAGTGGTATCAGAGCAAGGTCGATTCATGTCGGATCAATTAGGCCTAGATTACCCGTGTGTGCAATGTAACACCCCGTTTTTCGAAAGCCAAAAAGGGCATTATTTTTTTTTTTTTTTTTTAACTAACACTCAGAGTGCGCGTAAAATATTTTAAATGAACCGGCATTCAAATATACAAAGAACTCATTACTAAAAGGTGCTTCGACAAGCAAAGTGTATTCCTGAATAATTACAATCCCAGTCTAAGTATCAAAACAAGTTAGGAAACCTATGCTAACCAAAAAGCACGGTGCACAAAACACACCGGCGCATAGTCTAACTACTCTAAGCTAAAACTCCAACCGCTCACTGGGGCCTGGAGCAGCCACCGTCGTCACCACGACCTAACCCATCACCTGGGTGGGATGAGCCCGCAAATGAAAGAAAGGGTCACCACAAAATATATAGTATGTATATATATAACCGGTTCGAAAGATTGTACACATAACAATAATTCCACGAAACACAAGAGAAAGCTCTTTAACACAAAAGCAATTCCCACCAACGGGCTTATATATAAAATGCACACATAGCCTACCAATGCAGACTCTACATGATCGTGACACCAATCACTGGCTGCCACATGCATGAATTTTCCGGAAAATTAACCTCTCCTCGAAGAGTCGTGGGGTAGGCAAAGCCACACAGAAATATACGTACCCGCACTAAAAATTTGCCACACAAGGCAGGTGAAGTCACACAGACAAACACCAGGTGAAGTCACACAGACAAACACCAACTCAATATAAATCCAGAAGGATTTGGCGAAGCCACACAGTCAAACGCCCGGTACGTAGGCAAAGTCACACAGACATACACCTAGGCACGCAACTATGAAATGCATGGCATATATTCTCTTTGGCATATACGGGATAGTCACACAGACAAAATCCCCGCGCAGTCCTATCCGACGCACGCAGTCATATATGCTCATGCAAACAATCACATAGCCTAAAGCCTATGTACAAGCATCACAACATACATACATTTTCTCAATCATATGTAAATTGCACACATATATATCACCACGTTCTCATCAACGAGAATACATAAGTACAACATGCCAAGCACACAACAAATGCATAAACAACAAATTCAAGCATGTCGTAACCGTTTTAAAAGACGGAAATAAAGTGGAGCCCTTACCTCGTCAAGCACTCAACTATCGCACGATCGCACAACACTTACTTGCTTCCTAAAACAAGCAAAGTATTCAATCAAAACCATAACCAATCAATCCTTAATGATTTGGACTCTAGAACCCCAAAACCCAAAGGTTCTCTAAGGTAAAATCCCTCTATCGGATATCATACCAAAAACTACCGTATTGATCAACCCCCATGAGTTATATGTACTAATTTTAGGACCCAAAACAATTGTCAAAAGTCTTAAATAATTTGAAATGCAAAATGGCTATTTTCTTGCGTTATAAGCTACGTGCTTTCCGAGTACCCGAAAAACTCGTTTCCAATCCCAACCACTTCCATAAATTAATAAAAAGGGATTAGAAGGCTAAAAACCAAGTTTGGAAATCAGAATCCAAAATCTCAACTCCCAGAGCTCGCCCTGGCGAGTTGGTGGCGAGTGAAGGCAGAGAGTACTGGTCTTACTCGCTCTGGAGCTCGCCCTGGCGTGTTGTCAGGACCTGTGACACTCGCCCTGGCGAGTAACCACTCGCTCAGCGAGTTGCACCTGTCATGACAGCAAAAGACAGCAACTCACACCACCTTTTTCCACCCCAAGCCTAGTTTGATTCTATTAGTTCCCAACATCTTTTCAAGGCATAAAAGCAAACCATTTCCATAAGCAAGCAACACATTTCCGAAAGCATGTTGGTTGCTTCGAGTGCAAGTTATTTGATTTTCATTTCCAAAATCAAAACCAAATCCAAGCACAAGTTTTATTACGGGCCTTAACCGTCCGGTAATCATTTTCAAACATGTTTTCAAGGTAAAAAGCGACACCACATGTCACAATAGTTTTAAACCATTTTGACCCCAAAACACTACCCAAAAACACTTAGGAAATATTTTCATAAACCTCAAAATATTTTTCATCGGATTTTCCAAAACAAAACCATACAACGCATTTCCCTTTCGCCCAAAGGTTCAAAGACAACTTTTCTTTTCAAAACCTTACAACATAACCTCATGTAATTGATCAATACATAAACCAACCAAAACCCTAACTTTTCTCATGAGATTTTTCACCAACTCATGGAAAACAAAACAACAAAGCCTACACATGCTTCTCTAGACCTCATGAACAACATTCATGGAACAAAAATCATGTAAAGTAACATTTTCTAACAAACCCTCATGAGAACATAAACCCAAAAACTCTTAAACTCTATAAGTCTACCAACCTAAGAGATGAGAAGAGAGGGTTACCTTTAGAAAGTGATTCTCTACAACTTTCTTCAAAGCTCCAAAGCTTGAAATGGAGTGAAATGGTGAGGAATGGAAAATTTGTGAAGGTTGGAAGTTAGAAATGGAGTCACACGTGAAAGAGAGAAAGAATGAGATGATTTGGTGATGTTTTTCTAAGTGACCAAGCCACTAAACCTCCTTACTATTACAAGGCTCTTGCTCACACATGGCCATTGGATCAAAAGACAAAATGCCAAGACAAAACCCTAGCCATTGGATCAAACCAAACCAAATCCACTTGAGATAAAACTCAAAACCTCATAGAAACACTCACACGTTCAGCTCTCGCGCGCCGCGACGAACGAAACTCACCAAAACAGAAAACCTACAGACAGAACGTCTATCGTCTAACATTTCCAAAACTTATCGCCGAATCTTTTTCCGCGACTGTAATTTTCTTCCATACTTCAGAAAATTAATCTCAGGATATATCCTAACCCGCGCAGATATATAAAACTCCCATCCGAAACCTCACTTAAAACAGACGCAGTAAGATTTTCCCATCCGCGGTAAAATCCTACTCGTTTTTCCAAAAACAAGAATAATCCAAAACTCGTTATTCTAATACCACAAATAACTTCTTATTCAAGCAACAGGATCACAAGACAAAAGTCTGTACAATTACAGTGCACGAGCACAAAGCAGACTTGATTACAGCAAGAGCTAGTAATTACACGATGTTTCATCACACGAACACATCGAAACCCTAATATTCCTTAAACCAACTATACAATGAAATCTTGGGTCTTACAATACTACCCCCCTAAAAGAAGTTTCGTCCCCGAAACTTAGACATCGTCAAACAAACCGGGGTATGATTCTTTCATCTTACTCTCGAGCTCCCAGGTGGTATCTCCCGTAGCTTCGTTCCATATCACCTTCACCAAAGGTATCTCTTTCGTTCTCAGACGCTTCATCTTCCTATCCGCAATCTTGATCGGCGGAACTTCAAATGACAAGTTATCCCTCAACTGGATATCATCTGGTGTGATCACATGTGACGGATCCGGTGTGTATTTCCGCAATTGCGACACATGGAACACGTCATGAATCAAAGATAGTACCGGTGGCAACGCGATCCGGTATGCTACCTTCCCAATCCGTTCCAAAATCTGATAAGGTCCTATAAACTTCGGAGTCAACTTCTTCGCTTTCAAAGCCCTTCCAACACCCGTTGTTGGAGTAACACGGAGAAATACGTGATCCCCCTCCTCAAACTCTAAAGGCCTCCGACGCCTATCCGCATAACTCTTTTGTCGATCTTGAGCAACCTTCATCATTGCCCTTATCTTTCGGACCTTGTCCGTCGTCTGTTGTACCATTTCCGGTCCTACTATCATACTCTCCCCATCTTGGTACCAACACAAAGGAGTCTGACATCTCCTCCCATACAAAGCCTCGTATGGTGCCATTCCAATACTCGCGTGGAAACTGTTGTTGTATGTGAATTCTATCAAAGGTAACACATCGTCCCAACTTCCACGATCATCCAATACACAAGCTCTCAACAAATCTTCCAAAGATTGATTTGTTCTCTCGGTCTGCCCATCTGTCTGAGGATGGTAGGCTGAACTCAATCTCAGTTTCGTCCCCAACGCCTCATGCAAAGTCCTCCAAAAGTGTGAAGTAAACTTTGGGTCTCGATCCGACACTATACTTGACGGAATCCCATGTAACCTCACAATCTCAGCAATGTAAACATCGGTCAACTTCGCCGCGGTATCCGTAGTTCTTACCGGTAGAAAATGAGCGGACTTAGTTAAACGATCCACTATCACCCAAATGGAATCATGCTTCCTCCTGGTCTTAGGTAAACCAGTGATGAAATCCATAGAAATGCTATCCCACTTCCACTCGGGGATATCTAATGACTGCAGCATCCCTGCCGGTCTCTGATGTTCAATCTTCGCCTTCTGACAAGTCAGACACGACGTCACATACTCAGCCACATCCTTTTTCATACCTGGCCACCAGAAATCTTGCCTCAGGTCCTGATACATCTTTGTTGCTCCGGGATGTATACTAAGTTTACTCTTGTGTGCCTCCTCTAGAATGGTGTTTCTCAAGTTCATAGCATCGGGTACACACACTCTACCTTGACACCTCAAGATGTTGTCCGATCCCACCTTGAAATCTCGGTTGGTTCCTCGAACAATCAAAGTCCTTTTCTCCATGAGAAACTTGTCATCTTGACAATTAGCAATATCCTCTAACAAACCGCTTGAGATGGTAATCATACCCAGTCTCATATTCCCTAAAGCAAACTCTACCTCTAGGTGCAAATCACGAAACTCTCTCAACAACTCCTGTTGACTAGCCATTTGCGCCGAACAAACCGACACACTCTTCTTACTCAAAGCATCGGCTACCACATTAGCCTTTCCCGGATGGTATTCTAACGTGAAATCAAAATCTTTCAAAGTTTCCATCCACCTCCGTTGCCTCATATTAAGCTCTTTCTGATCGAACAGATACTTAAGACTTTTATGGTCACTAAACACAACAAAAGTGCAACCATAAAGATGATGTCTCCAAATATTCAATGCAAAAACAACGGCCGCAAGCTCTAGATCGTGCGTAGGATAATTCTTCTCATGCACTTTCAGTTGCCTGGACGCATAAGCCACTGCTCTCTTGTGTTGCATCAACACACAACCCAATCCTTGATGAGAAGCATCACAATAAACCTCATACGGTTCATCCGACTGTGGTAACATCAAAACTGGTGAAGTCGTCAATCGCTCCTTCAACAACTGAAAACTCAACTCACACTTCTCAGTTCACGCAAACGGTTGATCTTTTCGCGTAAGTTGTGTCATCGGTGCCACAATCTTAGCAAATCCTTCTATAAACCTTCGGTAATAACCGGCCAAACCCACAAAACTCCTCACATCAGTCACTGTTTGAGGTTGCTTCCATGAAAGTACCGTATCAATCTTGGCTGGATCCACGGCTATTCCCTCTTTTGATATAACATGGCCAAGGAAATTAACCTCTTCCAACCAAAAGTCACACTTTGACGGATTAGCATACAACTTTTTCTCCCTCAGAACTTGCAAAACCAAGCGGAGATGCTCTTCATGCTCCTCTTCACTCTTCGAATACACTAGGATGTCATCAATGAACACCACCACAAACTTGTCCAAAAATGAATTGAATATCCGATTCATGTAAGCCATAAAGATAGCAGGTGCATTCGTCACTCCAAACGGCATCACTAGAAACTCATAATGCCCATAACGCGTCCTAAACGCCGTTTTCTGAATATCCTCATCTCGTACTCTTATCTGGTGATAACCAGATTTCAAGTCAATCTTTGAAAACACTGAGGCTCCCCTCAACTGATCCATCAGATCATCAATACGCGGCAATGGATATCGGTTCTTGATAGTCACCTTATTAAGCTTCCGATAATCCACACACAGACGAGATTTCCCATCCTTCTTCTTAACCAATAAGACCGGTGCTCCCCAAGGCGACACACTAGGCCTTATGAAACCTTTCTCTAACAAGTCTTCAATCTAACTTTTCAACTCTACTAACTCAGCTGGAGCCATCCGATAAGCTGATTCCGAAATCGGACCCGTACCCGGTTGCAAGTCAATAAAGAATTCCACCTCTCTACACGGAGGAAAAGCTGGAATCTCCGATGGAAACATATCTTGGAAGTCCTGAACCACTCGAATTTCCTCAATTCGGATCTCCGACGTCACCCCTAGACTAGCAAGTGAAACTATCTCCGGTTCTCCATTACACATAACCACAGAAAGTCGATTCGCAGACAAGTACCTTCGCACACCTGGCTCGGGAAAGAAAACCAATTTCCGAGCGCAGTCTAGAATCACATAATGATACGACAACCAATCCATCCCGAGGATGATCTCGAGAGATAAAAGCGGTAGACAAACCAAATTGACCAGAAAATCCCTATTCTGGATTACTACCAAACAATGCAAACATGCAGTATTCACTACCAAATCCTTAGCAGGAGTCAAAACATTCAAATCAAACGGAAGCACAGATACATTCAAACTCAAACGATTTGCACATGCCAAAGATATGAATGAGTGGGTTGCCCCCGTGTCAATCAAAGCAGTTAAAGAATTACCTGCGATGTGACAGCTCTCATGGATGGCATTGCTAGCCTGCCCACTCAGTTCAGTGCCCATACAGTAAGCACGTGCCTTTGCCGCAGGTCTGGCACCCTGTGAACCTTGTGCCACATTTGCCGACGGCCCGGTCTTCGGGGCTCTGCAATCTCTAGCAAAGTGTCCCGGCTTCTTGCAATTATAGCAGGTGTTTCCCACCTTCGGTCGCGTGCACTCATTAGAAAAATGCCCCGCTTCTCCACAGTTGTAGCAAGTCCCCTTACTACCCTCTGACTTTCCCCGGGTTCCCTGATTCACCGATCGGCCCGGTCCTTTACTTTGCTGAGGACGGTTATAAGGCTTACTCCCTTGCCTCCCACTATTCTGAGTCGAACCGCGATCATTGGTACGACTTGGTCCTCCGGCATTAGAATTCCCTTGGCGGTTCACCCGCTTATTCTTCATGTCTTCCACCTCTTGGCACTTTTCAACCAAGACCTGGAATTGTCGAATACCCAATGGCACAACCGCATCCTGCAGTTCGTACCTCAATCCATCTTGGAATCTACGGCACATATAATCCTCATCTATCCCATCCCTAAAGAAGCGGAAGAAACGGGATAGTGATTCGAACTTCTTGGCATATGCTTCCACATTCATGCCCGCTTGCCTCAGCCTCAGGAACTCTTCCCCATACCTTTCCCTAGCTGTATCAGGGAAGTATTTGGCCAAGAACCTCCTCTTGAAATTCTCCCAACTTAATTCTTCATGAACATTCTCCATGATCAGTCGGGTGTTCCTCCACCAATACTCAGAACCCCCGAGTAATTGATAGGTAGCTAAGACCACCTTCTCTCCTTCTGGACAA
This sequence comes from Trifolium repens, assembly GCA_030408175.1. Taxonomy (NCBI): domain Eukaryota; kingdom Viridiplantae; phylum Streptophyta; class Magnoliopsida; order Fabales; family Fabaceae; genus Trifolium; species Trifolium repens. Next base: position 27,746,448 of record CP125845.1, on the reverse strand, counting down.
TGAATTGCCCCGAATATCCTCTCCACAGATTGGAGCCATAGATCAGCAGTTTCCGGACCTCCCTCCCCATTAAACTTAGGAGGAGTTTAGTGGTTGAAATTCGAAAGGAGTCTAGATCCAGCCGCAAGTATTTCCCTTTCGCGCTTTTCCAGATCCCTCTGCGCCTTAGCATGGCTCTGAGCAGTCACAGCCGCTGCCATCGTATGCATGGCATAAGCCATCTGGTTTATATCAACATTATCCGCCATAGGTGCTGTAGGTGCCCTTCTCGGAGGCATTCTATTCTGCACAATACCAATTCTGATTAGATTCCTTAACCAGACATTTCTGAGTCTCAACAGAAATCTCATACAACGGTTACTAGCACATAACCCGACACCGAACAACCACTAGAACTGACACTACTCTAGCTATGTTCTAACCGACTCTGGACTAACGACTCAAGTATACACTTCCCCTTTGAAGATTTAAAGCCGTGCTCTGATACCAAATTGTAACACCCCGTTTTTCGAAAGCCAAAAAGGGCATTATTTATTTTTTTTTTTTAACTAACACTCAGTGCGCGTAAAATATTTTAAATGAACCGGCATTCAAATATACAAAGAACTCATTACTAAAAGGTGCTTCGACAAGCAAAGTGTATTCCTGAATAATTACAATCCCAGTCTAAGTATCAAAACAAGTTAGGAAACCTATGCTAACCAAAAAGCACGGTGCACAAAACACACCGGCGCATAGTCTAACTACTCTAAGCTAAAACTCCAACCGCTCACTGGGGCCTGGAGCAGCCACCGTCGTCACCACGACCTAACCCATCACCTGGGTGGGATGAGCCCGCAAATGAAAGAAAGGGTCACCACAAAATATATAGTATGTATATATATAACCGGTGCGAAAGATTGTACACATAACAATAATTCCACGAAACACAAGAGAAAGCTCTTTAACACAAAAGCAATTCCCACCAACGGGCTTATATATAAAATGCACACATAGCCTACCAATGCAGACTCTACATGATCGTGACACCAATCACTGGCTGCCACATGCATGAATTTTCCGGAAAATTAACCTCTCCTCGAAGAGTCGTGGGGTAGGCAAAGCCACACAGAAATATACGTACCCGCACTAAAAATTTGCCACACAAGGCAGGTGAAGTCACACAGACAAACACCAGGTGAAGTCACACAGACAAACACCAACTCAATATAAATCCAGAAGGATTTGGCGAAGCCACACAGTCAAACGCCCGGTACGTAGGCAAAGTCACACAGACATACACCTAGGCACGCAACTATGAAATGCATGGCATATATTCTCTTTGGCATATACGGGATAGTCACACAGACAAAATCCCCGCGCAGTCCTATCCGACGCACGCAATCATATATGCTCATGCAAACAATCACATAGCCTAAAGCCTATGTACAAGCATCACAACATACATACATTTTCTCAATCATATGTAAATTGCACACATATATATCACCACGTTCTCATCAACGAGAATACATAAGTACAACATGCCAAGCACACAACAAATGCATAAACAACAAATTCAAGCATGTCGTAACCGTTTTAAAAGACGGAAATAAAGTGGAGCCCTTACCTCGTCAAGCACTCAACTATCGCACGATCGCACAACACTTACTTGCTTCCTAAAACAAGCAAAGTATTCAATCAAAACCATAACCAATCAATCCTTAATGATTTGGACTCTAGAACCCCAAAACCCAAAGGTTCTCTAAGGTAAAATCCCTCTATCGGATATCATACCAAAAACTACCGTATTGATCAACCCCCATGAGTTATATGTACTAATTTTAGGACCCAAAACAATTGTCAAAAGTCTTAAATAATTTGAAATGCAAAATGGCTATTTTCTTGCGTTATAAGCTACGTGCTTTCCGAGTACCCGAAAAACTCGTTTCCAATCCCAACCACTTCCATAAATTAATAAAAAGGGATTAGAAGGCTAAAAACCAAGTTTGGAAATCAGAATCCAAAATCTCAACTCCCAGAGCTCGCCCTGGCGAGTTGGTGGCGAGTGAAGGCAGAGAGTACTGGTCTTACTCGCTCTGGAGCTCGCCCTGGCGTGTTGTCAGGACCTGTGACACTCGCCCTGGCGAGTAACCACTCGCTCAGCGAGTTGCACCTGTCATGACAGCAAAAGACAGCAACTCACACCACCTTTTTCCACCCCAAGCCTAGTTTGATTCTATTAGTTCCCAACATCTTTTCAAGGCATAAAAGCAAACCATTTCCATAAGCAAGCAACACATTTCCGAAAGCATGTTGGTTGCTTCGAGTGCAAGTTATTTGATTTTCATTTCCAAAATCAAAACCAAATCCAAGCACAAGTTTTATTACGGGCCTTAACCGTCCGGTAATCATTTTCAAACATGTTTTCAAGGTAAAAAGCGACACCACATGTCACAATAGTTTTAAACCATTTTGACCCCAAAACACTACCCAAAAACACTTAGGAAATATTTTCATAAACCTCAAAATATTTTTCATCGGATTTTCCAAAACAAAACCATACAACGCATTTCCCTTTCGCCCAAAGGTTCAAAGACAACTTTTCTTTTCAAAACCTTACAACATAACCTCATGTAATTGATCAATACATAAACCAACCAAAACCCTAACTTTTCTCATGAGATTTTTCACCAACTCATGGAAAACAAAACAACAAAGCCTACACATGCTTCTCTAGACCTCATGAACAACATTCATGGAACAAAAATCATGTAAAGTAACATTTTCTAACAAACCCTCATGAGAACATAAACCCAAAAACTCTTAAACTCTATAAGTCTACCAACCTAAGAGATGAGAAGAGAGGGTTACCTTTAGAAAGTGATTCTCTACAACTTTCTTCAAAGCTCCAAAGCTTGAAATGGAGTGAAATGGTGAGGAATGGAAAATTTGTGAAGGTTGGAAGTTAGAAATGGAGTCACACGTGAAAGAGAGAAAGAATGAGATGATTTGGTGATGTTTTTCTAAGTGACCAAGCCACTAAACCTCCTTACTATTACAAGGCTCTTGCTCACACATGGCCATTGGATCAAAAGACAAAATGCCAAGACAAAACCCTAGCCATTGGATCAAACCAAACCAAATCCACTTGAGATAAAACTCAAAACCTCATAGAAACACTCACACGTTCAGCTCTCGCGCGCCGCGACGAACGAAACTCACCAAAACAGAAAACCTACCGACAGAACGTCTATCGTCTAACATTTCCAAAACTTATCGCCGAATCTTTTTCCGCGACTGTAATTTTCTTCCATACTTCAGAAAATTAATCTCAGGATATATCCTAACCCGCGCAGATATATAAAATTCCCATCCGAAACCTCACTTAAAACAGACGCAGTAAGATTTTCCCATCCGCGGTAAAATCCTACTCGTTTTTCCAAAAACAAGAATAATCCAAAACTCGTTATTCTAATACCACATATAACTTCTTATTCAAGCAACAGGATCACAAGACAAAAGTCTGTACAATTACAGTGCACGAGCACAAAGCAGACTTGATTACAGCAAGAGCTAGTAATTACACGATGTTTCATCACACGAACACATCGAAACCCTAATATTCCTTAAACCAACTATACAATGAAATCTTGGGTCTTACATGCAACATGTGTAGGAAACACTATTAGTACTTAGTTCTAATCATTAGTTGGATTTGCTTGATTGATTATCCAGGTGATGTCTCAAAGGGCGATTGCGGATGCCTTGACCATGATGGCTAATGCCATGGCTCAAGAGGCGACGAATTGGAATGCCGAGAGGGTTGCTCAAGAGAACCTTAGAGGAAATGAAGAAGAGGCAAGATTGGAGCGATTCTTGAAGAACAATCCACAAGCTTTCAAGGGTGGGCATCAAATGGTTGGAAGCTATGGAAAGAATCTTTGGAGCAATGAGGTGCTCGGAAACACAAAAGGTGACTTTGGGAACTTACATGCTTCATGAGGACGCTAGTTATTGGTGGAAAAATGCAAGTCAAAGATTGGGTTTTGGCAATACCGTGATTACTTGGGAGAGCTTCAAGAGAGAGTTCTTGGTCAAGTACTTTCCATCCGATATAAGGAATAGGAAGGTGGTTGAGTTTATGGAATTGAAGCAAGGAAACATGTCCGTAGCGGAGTATGCGGCAAAATTTGAAGAGTTGTGTAGGTATAGCCCACACTACAACACGGTTGAAGCGGAAATGGACAAGTGTGTGAAGTTTGAAAGTGGACTACGTCCCGACATTAAGTTGCTTATTGGTTTCTCGGAGATTAGGAACTTTGCCACTTTGGTGAACAACAGTAGCATTTGTGATAGAGATGCAAAGGCTAAGTCAAGCTACTACAAGCTAGCAAATGACAAGAGGGGAAAGGATGGGAACCGTGGAAAACCTTATGACAACAAGGGAAAGAAGAAGAGTGGTGAAAGTAGTGGAAAGAAGATGAATGAAGGCTTTGACAAGGAGAAGGCTAAGTGCTATAGGTGCAAGAAACTAGGACACACGGCTTATGAATGTATAGAACCAATTAGTTGCTATAATTGTGGAGAGTTGGGTCACAAGATTCCGGAATGCAAGAAGCCAAAGAAGACTAGCGGAAAAGTGTTTGCTTTGAGTGGAGATGGTGCGGGTCAAGAGGACAATCTTATTAGAGGTACGTGTTTCATCCATGGCACTCCTTTAATTACGATTATCGATACCGGAGCAACACACTCTTTCATATCTATTGATTGTGCAAAGCGTCTTAATATTCCTATGTCTGAAATGCCTAGTTGTATGGAAATAGAAACTCCTGCTAGTGGTTCTGTGACTACTCAGTTTGTGTGTCTTAAGTGTCCTGTTGATGTGTTTGATAGATCTTTTGGTATGGACCTAGTGTGTATTCCACTTAGTAATATAGATGTAATCTTTGGTATGAATTGGTTGATATTTAATCGTGTTCACATTAATTGTTGTGAGAAAACCGTCGTATTCCCTAGATCGGAAGAGAGTTCATTGTTGATGAGTAGGAAAGAGGTAAAAGAATCTTTGAAGGAACATGGAGAATTGTTTGCAATGTTTGCGTCTTTGAAACTTGAAGGTGGTGTCGAAATTAAGGAGTTACCGGTGGTACAAGAATTTTCCGATGTGTTTCCGGAGGATGTGTCAGATGTACCTCCTGATAGAGAAGTGGAGTTCACTATTGATTTGGTGCCAGGTACAAGTCCTATTTCTATGGCGCCATATTGGATGTCGGCATCAGAATTGAGTGAATTAAAGAAGCAACTTGAAGAGTTACTTGAGAAGAAGTTCATCCGACCAAGCGTGTCCCCTTGGGGAGCACCAGTTTTGTTAGTAAAGAAGAAAGAAGGGAGTATGCGTTTGTGCATCGATTATCGACAATTGAATAAAGTGACTATCAAGAACAAATATCCACTTCCAAGGATCGATGATTTGATGGATCAATTAGTGGGTGCTTGTGTGTTTAGCATGATTGATTTGAGGTCGGGGTATCACCAAATTAGAGTTAAGTCGGAAGACATACCGAAGACGGCGTTTAGAACTCGTTACGGTCACTATGAGTATGCGGTGATGCCTTTCGGTGTGACTAATGCACCCGGTGTTTTCATGGAGTATATGAATCAAATTTTCCATCCATACGTGGATAAGTTCGTAGTGGTGTTCATTGATGATATTTTGATTTACTCTAAATCGGAAGAAGAACATGCCGAGCACTTGAGGATTGTACTAGAATCCTTAAGGGAAAAGAAGTTTTATGCGAAGTTGTCAAAGTGTGAATTTTGGTTGAAGGAAGTGAGTTTTCTTGGTCACGTTATATCTAACGGAGGTATTGCGGTGGATCCTTCTAAAGTAGATGTGGTGTTGAAGTGGGAAACTCCGAAATCGGTTTTTGAGATAAGAAGCTTTCTTGGTTTAGCGGGCTATTATCGGAGGTTTATTGAAGGCTTTTCAAAGCTAGCCTTACCGTTAACTCAATTAACTCGAAAGGGTCAAGCTTTTGTATGGAATAGTCTTTGTGAGAAGAGTTTTCAAGAGTTGAAGAAAAGATTGACATCGGCACCGGTTTTGACTTTACCGAAAATGGATGAACCATTTGTTGTGTATTGTGATGCTTCTTTGATGGGGTTAGGAGGTGTACTCATGCAAGATGGTAAGGTGGTTGCTTATGCGTCTAGACAACTAAAGGTACATGAGAAGAATTATCCAACACATGATGTTGAGCTAGCCGCCGTTGTGTTTGTTTTGAAGGTTTGGAGACGTTATTTGTTTGGTTCTCAATTTGAAGTTTTTAGCGATCATAAGAGCTTGAAGTATTTGTTTGACCAAAAAGAATTGAATATGAGACAAAGGAGATGGTTAGAGTTCTTAAAAGATTATGATTTCAAGTTGAGTTATCATCCCGGAAAAGCGAATGTTGTGGCGGATGCCTTGAGTAGGAAATCTATGCATATGTCAAATCTCATGGCAAGGGAGTTGGATTTAATTGAGCAATTTAGAGATCTTAGTTTGGTTTGCGAAGTGACCCCACATAGTGTCAAGTTGGGAATGTTAAAGCTTACCAATGATTTTCTTGATGAAGTGAAAGATGGACAAAAGGGAGATTTGAGTTTGGTGAACCGTTTGACTTTGATTAACCGAGGGAGAGAAACCGACTTCAAAGTGGATGAGAATGGGATCATAAGATTTCGCGAAAGAGTTTGTGTACCCGACATACCGGAATTAAAGAGAAAGATTTTGGAAGAAGGACATCGAAGTGGGTTAAGTATTCATCCCGGGGCTACTAAGATGTATCAAGATTTAAAGAAATTGTTTTGGTGGCCTAGTATGAAGAAGGAAGTCGCGGAGTTTGTTTATGCTTGTTTGACTTGTCAGAAATCTAAAGTGGAACACCAAAGACCTTCCGGATTGCTACAACCTATGTTTATACCCGAATGGAAGTGGGATAGCATTGCGATGGACTTTGTGAGTGGGTTACCAAGGACTACCAAAGGGAATGACTCAATTTGGGTGATTGTGGATAGGTTAACAAAATCCGCACACTTTATTGCTTTTAAAACCGGAACCTTAATACCAAAGTTGGCAGAGATTTATGTGGAACAAATTGTTAAGTTGCATGGTATTCCTTCTAGCATCGTGTCGGATAGAGACCCGGGGTTCACTTCGAGATTTTGGGAAAGCCTACAAGAAGCCTTGGGAACCGAGTTAAGATTGAGTTCCGCCTACCACCCTCAAACGGACGGGCAATCGGAAAGAACCATCCAATCACTAGAGGATTTGTTAAGGGCTTGTGTATTGGAAGGAGGATGTAATTGGGATGGATATCTACCATTAATAGAGTTCACGTACAATAATAGTTTCCACTCTAGCATTGGAATGACACCTTTTGAAGCTTTGTATGGTAGGAGATGTAGAACTCCTTTGTGTTGGTATGAAGCGGGTGAAAGTGTTGTACTTGGACCGGAAATAGTTCAACAAACTACGGAGAAAATTAAGATGATACAAGAAAAGTTGAGAGCATCTCAAAGTAGGCAAAAGAGCTACTATGACAAAAAGAGAAAGAATGTAGAGTTCAAGGAAGGTGATCATGTTTTTCTAAGAGTTTCGCCAACTACCGGCATTGGACGTGCTTTGAGGTCAAAGAAGTTGACACCAAGATTTATTGGGCCTTATGAGATTCTTGGAAGAGTAGGGAAAATGGCCTATCGGATTGCATTGCCACCATCTTTGTCAAATCTACATAATGTTTTTCATATCTCACAATTGAGAAAGTATGTTCCCGATTCAACCCATGTGATAGAAGTGGATGACATACAAGTGAGAGAGAATCTTACAGTTGAGACTATACCTTTGAGAATAGAAGGAAGAGAGGTGAAGAAATTAAGGAACAAAGAAATTGCATCGGTTAAGGTAGTTTGGGGAGGACCGGCCGGAGAGAGCGCCACTTGGGAGCTAGAGGATGAGATGAGGAAGTCATATCCGGAATTGTTTCCAGGTAATTTTCGAGGGCGAACATTCTTTTTAGGGGGGTAGAGTTGTAACAGCCGTAATTAGATAAATAGGATTTTATGTGATTATTTATTTATTTACTTATCTATTTGAATATGTGTGCTTTCATGATTTTATGAATGTTTATTGCTTTTGGTTAGTTAAAGGGTATTTTAGTAATCCACTAGAATTATTAATTTAATTAGGGAGCTTTAGTGGAGATAAAATGAGTTAATTGGTTAATTAATTGATTATGAGAGTTAATGAGATATGGGTCAGAATTATTAATTGAGATAGAGTTATGTTAGACTTATAGTGTGAATGAGCCAAGCCCAATAAGGAATAAGAGATAAGGAGGGTATTAGAGACATTCTAATACTAATTAGGTTAAGATAAGAAAAAGATAGAAAGAGAGAAGTCATAAGATTGAGAAAGAAAAGGAGGTAGAAAGAGAATGGAGAGAAGAACCCATTTTTGAAGAAGAGAAGAGCAAAAGGGAAAGCTAGAGGTAGAAGAAGGACTAGAGAATTCAGAATTTCTAAGGTAAGAGAGTGGTATTGATTTCCTAGAGTGACTAAGAGACGAGGAGAAAGTCTTACTCTCTCCAACCCAATCCTCTCTCACTCTTTTTCTTTGGGTTGGGTTTGATTCTTAAAAATGAATGATTTTTATGTTAAAGATAGATTGCTCACATGTTTTGATAAAAGAAATCACAAACTTTGGGGTTTAATTTGTGGGAATTTGTTAGATGTTTGAAGTTTATGAGTTTTTATGAAAAATGAGGAAAATGATGATTTCTAGTATGAATTGTTAGTAATACTTGTTAGGAGTTGTACTTCCATGGTTATCATACTTATATATGCCTAAATCTATCATCTTTTTGCTTCTGGAAGTGAAATTTCGAGTTTCTAAGGGTTTTGAAGTTCAAAACCCGATAGCAGAGTGTGTCTGTTCGTACAAATTCGCCGGGCGAGGTTTGGCTAAATTTTCGCTAAAGCTCGGCGGGCTAAAGTTTCGTCAGATTTCGCCAAATCTCGCCAGTTAACCTGGAACTTTCTGACTTGATTTTCGCTAAAGCTCGCCGGGCGAAATTGTCTGTACAGGATTTTGTTATGTGATAATTTAAATGAAATGCATGCGTATATTACCATTGGATTATGATCTTATGATTATGTAATAATGTATGCAAGTTGGACTATGAACTTTTGGTGATAAATGATTTGAATTATGAATATCTTATATGTAGATGAAAGATGATAAGTTATGATACTTTTGTATATGTACGATAACTTGAGATGATTAATTAATATGTTTTAATTAATGGAGAAGATGTACTTGTAATCTTGAAGTACATGAATTGTGATATTCTTTTGGGATGAGATGGTTATACCATATGTTTGGTAAATTTTGCATACATGCATTCATATATGCATGATGAGCAGGTATTTTAGAAAGGTGACTAAAATACGGAATATTTTAACGAGGTGGTTAAAATATAGTTAGAATAAGTTTTCTAACGAAATGACAAGGTACCTCATACATTAGAGAAATGCTAGGGAGCATTTCATAAATTCTTGCATTAGTTTGTATTAGGAGATGAAGTTGATTGTCTATGTGTGATAATTTGGTAAATGACATCATTAATTGTTCATTGATTTGTTATGTGCCAATGATAAATGAATTGATTATGTTAATTGATAAGGTTGTGTTGTATTAAATGAATTGATGCTTGAACCATATACAACTAATATATGCAATTTCTTGATATAAAAAATAATATATGCAATTTCTTATATGATACAAATATTGCATTTCCTTATTTATTTATTATAAATGTTTAGTATGCGATATACTTGCATTATTTTGCGGGATTCCTTACTAACTCTCTGTTTTGTGTAAATGCTGAACCTTTGGGGGTTCAGGTGTGCAGGATAAGGATTTAGCTTCGGCGGATTAGCGTTGTCTGCGCTTTTGCTTACTAGTGGTGAGGAGTCAAGCTTTATGCTTCTCCTAGTTAGACTTATCTATTAGTTGGTTTGTATTAAGTAGATGCTCTGATATTTTGTAACATCGAGTCGGGTAGATATTTTCCTTATTCGAATGTTTTGAGCATGATTTGTTCTTATGGTTGTTTGAACTATGCTACTTATTATGTCCATGATTTGGTTGTATGGATAAGTCGAGACTTGTTTTATCTATTTATTAGAACTTAAGTTGAAGTATGATATTTATGGTTTTAAGTTGTATGAACTTAATTCATTATCCGCTGCTATATGTATGATTTATCATATGATTATGCATGTATGTCTCATTAGAATTGTATGCATTGATTCTTTATATATTTAATTGTTTTAAGTTAAGTAATTTATATATATGGGATTAGGGTGTTACAAAGAGAAAATAATGGGTTGAATAAGTAAATGGTCTCTATAGTTTTCCGAAATTTTGTTTTTAGTCCTAAAGTTTTTTTTTGCAGTTTTTGGTCCCTGAAAAATTTTCTATCACAACTTTTGGTCCATACTTTTAATCAAACTTTTGTATACTTTCATATTTTCGAATGATTTTTTGGTATTCATGTTTATAATATTTTACGAACATCTCCGATAAAAATTTAGAATTTTCTAACATAAGATGAATTATTAATGAATTTTTATGTGCAAAAAATTAAAAAATTCATATTTAAATCATTTCTTGTTAAAAAAATTTCAAACTTTTGCAAGAGAGATTCATATAACATATTTTTTTTAAAAAAAAATTCGAATGATATGCACGAATTGAATGAAAAGTAAGAATAAAAAATTATAATAGAAAATACTTCAAAACCAAAAAGTCGAAAAAAAATCTTTAGAGATTAAAAACAAAATTTTGAAAAATTATAAAACCAATTTACTTATTTAATCCGAAAATAATTAGAAAAGGGTGTCAGGGTCAAACTAGAATAAATAATTTTTGAATCTGGCCCCACCGCCACGGTCATCTGATCTGACGGTCCAAGTTCGATCAAACAGTCACCATTTTCCTGCACACAAAAAAAACCTTCAAAACACAGTTCCACCACCACCGTCCACACTTCAACGCAGAATCACCGCGCCCTTTCAACTCCGCCACAATCCCCACCACACCACACCCTCTCATTTCAACCACAATACCAATTCCACCTCATCAATCTCCAAACTCATTTATATATTCCCATATCCAAAAAAGCTTTTGTTCTGCTTCGAATTCGCAGAAATGGAATTAGGGTTAGGGTTAGGATAACACTTCGCAATTTTCGATTCTTTTCTGTTCATGCCTTGTTTCGTAGCTGCAGAAATTTTCGCTTAATTGATAATTTAGGGTTTGTGTTGTTGAAATGTCTGATAGTTCGAGGGGTCGAGTTACCATTACTCTTGGACGCAGTGGTCAGGTACATTGTTTTTGATTTGTGCTTCCCAATCAAGGAACTTCTTTTAGCGATTTCAGCTACTTAAATTCTGCTAAACTATATTTTTTGTTTTGTGGTTTTTTATTTGTGGGATTTAACTTTGTTGATCAAATAATGGGTGATTATTTAGATTATGTTAACCTAAGATAGTATTTCTGGCTCGATGATTACAACAGTTGGCTTGTGTTATTTATTGGGAATGAAGGAACGCCGCATAATTTTCAATTTTCACCACTACTTATGATTTTGAGCATTGAATTATAGTGTTTTAGTTAGATGTATGATGAAAGGGATTCATATTAATGACATGCTATTGTTCACTTGAGTTTAGGTTGTGAAGAGGGACTTATCTGCTGGGGATGGTGCTTACTCTTCTTCTATGTCTTCAGCTGGGACTAAGCGGTCTGTGAGAGACAGGATTGGAAGTAATGGAGATAATTCCACATGGCATGGAAATGGACTCAGCGGAAATAAAAGGTGTGTTTGTGACTTTTTCGTTTCTTCGGTATTTTATTGCTAGTGTGGCATCGGTCAACAGACATGCTGCATTAGTTAGGAACTTTTACAAACACGTGCACTTAACGTGATTATTATTTGTTCAGAAAATTCAACATGGATTATTTTTGGACTATTTAATGATCAGTGCCAGCCAACATGGATTATGTTTTGGACTATTTAATGATCAGTGCCAGAGGCAGAGCAATTTGCATGTTTTTTGTATGATACAATTAAGTCTAGCTTTCATGATTTATTTTGTTTGAATTATATGCAGACATCGAGGAGATGTAAGCATGCAAAATGGACTGGATGGTAGTACTTTCCCGCAGCCGTGACTTTACTCTTCCATATTTGTTACTCAATGGCTTATTTATTTTTTAATCTCGTTTCCCTTAATTTACTTAGATCGGCGTATTGGCAAAGATGATCTCAGAATGAAGCTGATACAAAAAAGTGCATCGAGGAGGACTGAAAGTAATGATGGCAGTAAGAGGAATATCGATCTCCGTGAAAAATTGTCAAAGACAGCTCACCCTCCGACAAACAATTTTAATCCAAAGCAGCGCATGCCTGAACCAAGGGAAACAAGCATGTTTAGACCAGTTTCCTCAGCTAGAAGTTCTGATGATATAATGCGTATGGAATCGATGAGAAGCTCATACTCTCCTTGGACACTGGATCAAATTCGGCAAAGATCACCAGATGGGTTTCCAAGTACTTCCAGGGGGATTTCCCCCCAAAGAAATGTTGGAGACCTACAGGGAAGGCCAGTAAACAGGACATATGATGGCGGCAGACCAGTTCCATATGCAGGCAGGGATGTACATGAAACTTCAAGGCCTCCAAGTGCTGCACCTTCATCTTTCATGTCACGACCCACAATATCTACATTGCCTACGGTAACTGCTAAGCCTGTAGCATCTCATCCTAGACAACTTCCTCCATCAAGCAGCGTTGCACAAAGGGCTCCATTTGTGGTGAATTTTACTTATTCTCTTACTTGCAGATTCCTTATCTAAACATTATTTTTTGTGTTGCTTGGAGAACATTTTCCCATGACCATCTGATGGATGTATCAGTTGAATTCCATTCTATAGTAATGGTGACAGACAAATTAGATTAATTTTGGGGGTGAATAAGTGAAATTACCTAGGTAGTCAACAGCGTGAAATATTGCCGCTATTGCGGCCGGGCGGAGCGGGGGTTACCACCACCGTGCTTGCTGGTGCGTAGGGTATTAAAGATACGGCCAAAATTTCCGCTTTTACAGCCTAAAGTCGCTGCCTAAATCACGGCCAGAGAACGCTACGAGGCTGCACCAGAGAAAGAGATGAAAAAAATCAATATTGAATGGATATTTGGCTGCCGTTTCTGGCCAGATCTGCATTTTCCGGCCACAAAGATGTGTTTCCCGACCAGATCTGTGTTTTATTTGGATGAAAAAGAAGCCTGCAAAAGCAAAACACAGCTGCAAGGGAGCTCTCGTAAACAGACGAGAGAGAATAGTCTTCCTTTCAGTTAATAGTATTAATTTAAAGGCCTTTTAATTTTGCTTTGAAACATTTAATAAGATAAATAAAAAAGGTGCAACTAAAAGGACAGTCTCATACAAGTGGACTCACTGCACAGGTTTATTTTTTTGGCTAAATTGGAATTTGCTAGTATTAAATTAAGGAGAATTATTTTTTTTACTAAATAGAGGAGAATTATTAACTCGGTGGAGTTATAACAATGGGTTTTTGAGTGAAAAAGTAAATTTAACAATGGGGTTTAGTACAAGTGTTTAATTTTTTTAATTTCTAGTGATATATAGTATTATTAATTGGTATTTAGATATATTTATCCAAATAATTAGTTGCATATATTAGTGTAATTTTTTTTAGATATATAGTTTATATTATTATTTTTAATGATATAATTCATCTAAAATATTAAATAGCGGTCATCCCGTTATACGCTATCCTGCTAGTGCTATCATAGTTTTGGAGTTGGCCGCTCCGCTATCCGGGATTGACAACTACGGAAATTACTAATTAATGATATTCCACTTTGGGGAATGTTTTTGGATGCTGATTTTTGCAAACTCTCGATGTTCAATTGGATCTTATAATAACTATGTTACCATGTTGGGTATCAATTTCTCTGCAATCTGGATATTGTGATTACTCATTAAGCTCTCTTTTTTGCAATCCTAGTTTCTGATAAATTGGAGATTGCTTCAGTGAATGAATTAGGCATGAGGGGTGTATTGGGAAAACCAAGTCCCACATTGGCTGGAGATTTGGCCTACAAATAGAGCTTACAAAATTTAGGCAATCTTGACTTCATAAATTGGTGCTGGGTACTTGTGGTCGTGTTCCAAAAATATTTTTCAAACATAATAATTGGGTTATTAATTTGAGTACGTATCTGGACCTAGAGTCTGAGAAATAAATCTTGAATATTGTTGTTCACTAATTTTGTTAACAAAATTAGGTTTTCCATTTTATTTTATTGATAATTTCTATATTTCTTGTTCACTTTTTTACCTATTTTCCACTGTTTAAATATTCTTTCCCTTCCGTCAAAAAATAAAATAAATTCTTTCTCTATTTTCTGCTATGTAAATATCCCCTTTTTTTTTTTGGGTTTTCACCACCAGTTTAATCTGGTTCGGGGGTCAGTTCTGGCATCAAGTGGTTAAATATCCCCTTTTCTGATTTCCATGTATATATTGCTTGACTATTTTATGATTTGTAATGTAGTAATTTGGAAAATGGCAATAATTAGATAATCAATCCCTATTTCAGCTGTTTAATTTTGCACAAAAATTAGTTAAAGTCAAGTGATTGGGTTTTATTGATAAGGCATTTCAGTATCAATTCTAGCCTCTTATTCGTATAGTTCAAGTCTTTTTCCTCAAATTTTTTCGTCTCTATAATTTGGTCATTCTTATATAAAATATTAATTGTGCTAATATGTATATATAAAATGCATTGTGTTTTCTGTAATGTAGAAGAAAAATTACTCTTTCTTTAGTGGTTGTACCTATCCTTAGATATGTTGATACTGGTGTTAAAAATGCTTAATTTATGTGTTCACTACTGAGTCCTGACTTCCCAATTAAACAAATTTAGCAACATTGTCTGAGTTACTATTGGTTTTCGGAGTCTGGACATTATATTCTGAACTACTGGAAGTTTATGTAAATTACTTTTATAGTTATTATCACTATCAGTCTCTTTGATTTGGTCTTGTAAGGTTGTGGACTTGTGGTGTATAGATGTGGATGAATTTCCAGTTCTATTTAATCCTCAGAACATGTGTACAGTTCATTCTGACTTGTGACATTCCTGCTTATCATGTAGGGCAATGAACAGCAACCACAAACTGTTGATGGCCTGTTACTTGCACTGGGACTACAAAAATATCAAATTCTCTTCAAGGCCGAGGAAGTATGTAAATCCTTTATTTATATGGATAAGAAATTATGTAATACTGTTTTGTTACTCATTTATTTGAATATGTTGTGACATGATATGTTGGATGAAAATGTCAAAATTGGTTACTCATTTGGCTGCTATACGAATTCTACCCTGGAAAATCATTGGGGAAGACAATTTATAAATCAAGAGATATTTTATGCAATATTATGTCATTTGACATATTTCACGCTTTTGACTTCATATGGCTTGGTCTATTCTGTCTTCTGTCCTGTTTCATTGTCAGGGGTTATCAGGGGAAACATGTTTCAAGAAATTACTAACTTGTGTAATACTCTTCCATGTTTAATATTACATGAGTGAGAATTTTAGTACTGCAATTTGGTTACGTAAATATGTGGTTGTTAGATATATAGGCCTAAACTATAAGCATAATGGATTTTTCTTTAATGTTTTGTTTAGTATTTCTGATATAAGGTGTATAAGTTAGAAGACAATATGAAGAGGAGAAAAATGTTAATTGTTGAAACATTACTTCAAAAGTTTTGTTAACACTTTAAATTCCTCCTGTTCACTTCTTTCTTGTGTTGGCATTCAAACCCCACCTGACATGGGAATGTTGCCCTGATTAAAACTCACCTCTCAAATAACAGTGGGGGAATTTCTTTGTAATTTGGTGGTGATTGCTAAACTTTTAGCTTCAGTTGACTGTAGATGTTCCATACTCATGTACTGGACTTTGCTAAAGATAAATCTGAAGTTTTTTTGTTGAGTGAGCAAGTGATCATATTATATTTGTTAAAGTGTTATACATTTTTGCTATGATTAATTTTAATTTAGTACTACCAGTTATCTTATACGCTGGCATGTCCTTGCAGGTGGATATGACTGCATTGAAGCAGATGGGAGAAAATGACCTCAAAGAGCTTGGAATTCCTATGGTAATTATTTTCTTTATTTAAATTTTTGGCTTATATTCAGGTGGTGTTCAATGAGGTTTAAATTTTGAATAATTACGGCTTATATTCAGGTGGTCTCCATTATGAACAGTACACCAAATATATGAATTATGGCATTCGTATTGTTATGTTGTACTCCTTCTGTCCCTAAATATAAGAAAAGTTATTGTAGTAATAAATTTGTTTGAATTGTGCATAAATTTGTTTGAATTGTTTAAATGTATTCAAAGTTGATTTTTCATATTTCAATGCAAATTGGTACTATTAATGAGGGATAGATTTGGAAAAAGAATAAATGCATCTAGAAATTTGTAGAGGGTCTTATATTTAGGGACAAACTTTTTTTGTAAAAGGCTCCTATAATTAGGGACAGAGGGAGTATGTATCTGAGACAATGTAACATGAGTTCCATTAGTGGAAGAATTGCATTGGAGGATCTCTTGCTAAGTATTGTTAAACTTGTTTTTGTCCATCTTCTTACTACCACTGCCTTGTTCAATACCACCCAATTCCTTCTGATAGGAACCACCTAACCAGAATCTTTAATTTATTAGAAGGTTAAGGGATGAATTCCCCTTGTAACAGTATAGATCACAGAACAATGATGATCTTCACATCCCAATCGTCTATGCCACAACTCTCTCAGATGTCAAGATGCACTTCTCTCTAATATCTAATCCCTTTCTCTTATTTATTTACAGCTCCACCTTACCCACTACCTAACTCACTAACTAACCATGTAAATGGCTTACGTATCAATACTCCCACTGAACTTTTTGTCTCCATTATGAACTGGATGAATAAACCAAAAAGTTGCTCCAGGATCCTACTGTATGAAACTTAAATGGCATAGTTAATTTTCCGAATCCCTCTTTTTCACCGCCGGAATTTGGAAATTCTGGTTCTGATGGTGGTGGCGGTCTAGCTGAATTGCCCTATTTTGAACTGTTAGTTTCATGTGTGCCCAACAGGTTGTTGATGCTGGGAAAAGTTCCAATGCCATGACTACCTTTAGACAAGGCTTGTTATGAGCCAATTTCTTGCCCACTGCTTATCTTTATTATGTTGGGCTCGACCCCTTAAATCTGCAAAATATTTTTTCCTTTCAGCATCTCTATCCTCTCCATCCCTATTGGTTTGGATTATCACCCTCCCCTCAAAGACCCATTTCACCCTTTCTTTCCTCCTCTGCCTTTTATCACTTCTGGTTGCAGTTATCTGCTCTGCTTCTACCTTTTCTGTTACTCTCCCCATGGTATCTGCATAAGTTTAAGTGATGCTTGGGGAGCTTGCAACACTCCCTTCTTGATTCTCTCGCTATATCCAGTGTTGTAGAAATACCACTGTTCACTGGGACCTATAGTTCAATCACTGGCAGGGACCCCTCCCTTTCCGTGAACAAGCTTGCATTCGGTGGTTTTGGTTATGGTAGTGGGTCGTATTGCACAGGACCCATCATGCGAAGGTTATCATTAGTTCTTTCACGAAGAGCAGCATCTTACAATGTTCATGTCCAAATCAAATTCTGACGTACTAGTAGGTACTGTAGGAGGCCACTATGATCGTTATTGTATCTGTATTGAAGCGATGCTACAAAGTTTGCAGATGATTTTGCAATGCCCAAATAAAATGCCTAGTGGCAACGGCATGATCAAAGGCGATGATCATAAGTTTTATCCTACATTACAATCAAATGAAACTATCCATGGGATGTGTACCGTGTGAAATGCAGATCATTGCTGTTCAAGCCTTTGCTCAACATTCATTTTTCTCGAGACCAGGGAAATGGCATTCTGAGACCCAAATTATTGTCATGTTCTCCCTTTTCTTTTCTGCTATGGCATTACCAACATAAACAACTTTCTCCTTTGTTTTAACTGTTGTTTTCATGTGCATGTTTTGTCCTTTGTTTTAACTGTTGTTTTCATGTACATATATTGTCCTTTGTTTTAACTTATGGAGGTTGCTTGGGTTGCAGGGCCCAAGGAAAAAACTTCTTCTTGCACTCATGCCTCGTAAACGTCAACAGTGATGACTGTCTTTTGTGATTGATGCTGAAATTGACATTGTTGGATCCCAGGGTTTTATAAAAAAATACATTAGGTGATTTTAAATTGCACCTCTGAGAAATTTTACTAATATACATCCTTTGTTCAGTGTGGGGTTCGAATGTCCCTTGTATTCACTTGTCAAATTTTTGCATTTGAGAACAAGTATCAGTTGAAATTTTTGTCGGAAATATTGGTCTGTAATATATTTTGTCAGTACTTATTATAATTGAAAGAAATAGGAACCAGAATCAATTTATCACTAATCAAGGTATTAATTAACACCTTCTTGGTTTTCTATATTATCATAGCATGATTTAAAACTTGTCTATGCTTTCCTCTTGTCATTTTTCATTACCTTATTTTTCCCAGTTATGGTTCAAAATATGTCTGCTTTTGTCTGGAATATTGGAAGAATGTTGAGCTTTACGGCTGATCTCAAATCTCAATGTTTGCTGCGAATCTTCAAATGCTTGTTTTTAATATACTCCATTGATTGATTAGTTCATTGCATGAATCACGTGTTGGTAATCATAATTTGTCATAGATACGGAAATACTATGAATTTGGGTACTTAAGTCGTATTTTTTGTCTAGAAGATTTTGATGACGCTTTATCAAGTTACTTTCATGTATTTTTGTGCTCTTTTTATGTCACATTCACATGTTAAAAAATAATAATTAATTCTTTTATATTTTTAAATTGTTGGAAGATACACCACGATCTTTTAAAATGTAAGAGATTTATCATCTAATCTTCCTTAAAGTTTAAACATACATGGGTTATACTGTCTTATATTGACTCTTATCTTACTGTGTATTTGGATTTTCATTTTAAAATAAAAGCATTTTTTATCTGACAAATCTATGTTTAATTCAATACACTAATTACGTGTTTGGTTTTCTTCATAATTATGCTAACTTTTCTTTTTTTGACACATAATAATGCTAACTTGTTTTCAACAAAAATAAATAAATGACATTTTGAATTAGTGAATGGCCTAGCGGTTGAGGTGGATTACTGAGTTACAAACTAGTTACTAGTTAAACAGTGCATCTGGTGCACTTGTTTAGTATGCTAATAAAAAAAATAAAAGACAAAATTAATAGTAAAAAGATAACTTTTTACACTTTCAAAATATTGAATGCACAATTTTCAAGAAAAAATTTCTATAATAATTTGCTTAACTTATTTAGCATTTTCCTATAAATTTAAGAAAATTAATTTGATCGATATTTGTTTATGAAATAAAACTAAGAATTCTTGATATAAAAAACAAAAAAAAAAAAAACTAAGGATTCCATATTCTCATGCGTTTTCATAATTACTGGGGATTATTATGCAATTGTTTTGTTACTGTACATTATTTTCCAAACGCAAGTTCTCTTAATTTGCGGAAAGGCACTTGAAATTCCTACTTTAGCCAAATATAATGTCAAAAGCTATTCTGAATTTTGGTAAGGTGGATTATTGACCATTTGTTTATGTGGTTAAAACTCTTACCATTGGACCAATTTATATTTCGTTCTTTTGTGACAAATTTTTTGTTAACATGACATAAAATTTGTTGATATGGAATAATTAAGATGAATTTTTAATATATAGGTCTCATCCGCATCAACAAAAAATATCATACCACAACTCTTAAATCCAAAAAATTTAGTAAGGTGCAAAAAAAAAAAGATTTTAGAAAAGGGAAATCAATTTCATAAGTGAGTGAAAATAGAATAATAAAATTGTTGCATTTACCTCTATCAAGATCATCTCTATTTCTCAAAGAATGGAGAGTTCAACTCATGAGAGATAAACACAAATATAGAGCTCATTTTTTTTAAAATATTTTTAAAAAGACTAAATTGCACTTTTGATCCCTTAGTTTAAACAAACTTACGATTTTAATCCCTTAACTTTCAAAATAGCATTTTTGGCACCTTAACTTTCACAAATTTACAATTTTGGCCCCCCAATTAAGTCAACATACATGTGGCCATGTCATGTGATTCGCTTGAGACATGTGTATTGACTTGGTCAAAATCAGTGGTGAGTCATTCTTTTTCAAAAGAGGCTAAAGTTAGGGAGTCAAAATCGCAAGTTTGTGAAAGTTAGGGAGTCAGAAATGCTATTTTAATAGCTAAGGGGCCAAAATTGCAAGTTTACAGTTTAGCCTTCCTTAAATTATCAATATTTCACTTATAACTATTTCTCTTATAAATTAAATTTTCAATTTCTTAAAAATTGAGAAAATCTCAACTCCATTTGCCTGGAATGGTTGTGTTGTGTGTGTCAGCTTAGACCAGACCACTAGTGTGTTTGCTCTAATAATTGGCTCATAAATAGTTTTACATGTAGTTTTCCCCTTACTTAAAAAAATAAAAATAAAAATGTAGTTTTCTCCTAGCTACCAATCAGGTGGTCTTGTTTCAACCCCAACAGTTTACGACAATGTTACACAATTTGCTTTGGGGTTACTGCTCTTTTTATGACTAATATCTATTCTAAACTAGCCTATGGTCAAATCATAATTGAAGATGGTTAAAAAGAAAAAATAATGGTTCCAATTAATATGTCAAATTTAACAAAATTAATTTTGTTTACTCAATTTATTTTGTAAAGGTGAATTTAAAGTGTAGAATTTTCCACTAATTATGATCAACTTATGTTCAAACTGAAATTTAGAAACAAAATCAAAACTTTTGTTTGAGAGCAACCAAACATATATGATATTTTAACTAAAATCAAATTTATAACACTAGTTAAAAAAAAAAACTAGTTAAAATCAATTCTAATATTTCGAATTCTTTGAAAATTGAAACTTGACATACACCTAGTCTATAATCACAATTATATTGATGTGATATTTTGATCAACTCCACATGCAGACAGAGGTTTAGGGACAAGTCTTGTAAGTTACGATCAGCAAATAGAGACATGGTTGAATCTTACTATAGGTTACATTAACTTTTAATGCCCAAGTTCATTTGATGTATGAGCGCATTCAGCATAAACAAATATTTCAAATTCATATAAGTTCTTTCTACGAAGCAACATATATAGGGGGGCTTCTAGGGTGGGAGAGGCTAATAGGTCTCCCACCATGGGTAAATAGTATTATCCGTTGGATCACTACGGATCACTTTGGACTTCCTACACTGGATAATTTTAAATTATGTTTATTTTAATCTCTTTTGTTTCTCTCTCTTCCTCTTGTCACTTTCCACTGTTAAGAGTTTTCACCACCACTTGTTACAGTCCTTATTTCCATCCCTATGCCCAGTTTCGGTGTTGAAATGACATCGGATCTCAAAGAAAATTGAGCAAAACATTTTTAGGTGATGATGAAAGCCCTTGAAACATGAGCATTTGTTGTGTCACATAAACATAATAAAGCATTTTAATTTGAGTTTGAAAGCAAATCGGAAAAAAAATTCCAAAATAAGAGAGGAAAGAAGATGTGAAAAATAAATGGATGAATGGAAATTGAAGAACCAGATGAATATAAGATAGTGAAAAGAGAATTAATTAAAGCACTAAAACTAGATGGGCCTTCGTTCATCTTGGCAGTGAAGCAGAAAACAGCCACCTTTTCTTTCTTCTTCATAGTTTTCCGGGCTTTTCATTTGAAACAAGGTGGTGGTGGTGATGGGCGTCGCGGAGGCACAGAGAAAGAGAGAGAACGAAAACAGGGAGAAAGAAAATGTATATGGTGTTGCTAGTGTATCATAACATCCGTAGAACCTCACAATCGAACGATTAATAATACTCACCCATGGTGGGAGACCTAGTTTACTCTCCCACCCTAGACTTGGCCCATATATAGCTCTATTTTGTTATTTGATATTATAATATGACTGCAGTCAGTTTTGGCATTCTATAATAAGTTCATATAAAATATTAGAAAACCACTTTGTGCTTCACTAAAAGTGAAGGCCATATCCATACACTATTAAGGTTGATAAAAATCCTTTGAATTTATTTTTTGTCAAGTAGTTTAATAATTAGATTTTACATTTAAAGGTGAATAAGTGGAATGTTCGAGGTTCACCTCCAACCCTGCATATATAATGCAATGTCCCAACTAATTGAGTTAAACTCACGGGGACAAAATCCTTAGAATTTCTTCTCGCACTAATTGTATATGATGTTGGACATGAGTTAATGTTCGACATTGATACATATAATTATATTCAAATACTTTTTTTTTAATCTCTCTATTCCACAATGAGTGATTGACTTATTGGTAAATAAAAGTTATTCTAAAATGAATGACCCTTTCCAATTTTCAACACAATATTTATTACATTTTTTAATTGTACCATATAATTAATACTATTTGTATCACTTTCAATTCAATATATTCCGCTTTACATTTATGGTAATTGTGAGTACACCAATACTTGATAAGATCACTTTAGTAAAAACATTTTACTCTATCTTTATTTATACACATTTCTTAATTTGTATGAAATGGTTAAATGAGTCAATCAATATTGTAGAACAGAGGAGAATATAAAAAAAATATATTGTAGAACAAAGGGACTAATTATTATTGGTGTTTAATACGTCAATCAGGGGCGGTGCCATATAGAATTGAGGCGGTGCAGCTGCACTCCTTGGGTCTTAATATTTTGCACCAATATACTATTTTTATGGATAATGAACCCCCCTTATTTTTACATTTTACACCCTAATTTTATATGTGTTACTTTTTTGCTTTGTGTTATGTTCTTACAAACATATTATGATTGTTATTTCATTTGTGCTATCGTAACGTTTATTATTAATATTAGGCAAAATGCATCCATAAATCCTTTAAGTTTTACGTTTGTAACCAATTTGTTCTTTAAGTTTTTTAAGTAACAAATAGGTCCTTTAAGTTTGTAATTTGTAACATCTAAGTCCTATTTTTTAAGTAATTGAGGGACCTAGATGTTACAAATTACAAACTTAAAGGAGTTATTTGTTACTTAAAAAATTTAAAGGTTTTATTTGTTACTTAAAAAACTTAAAGGACCAATCTATTACAAACGTAAAACTTAAAGGACCTATGAATGCATTTAGCCTTAATATTAATAAAACGATGATTATACAATTAGAATTAAAATTAATATTTCGAATCAGAATTATTGATCTCAAATCTTGAAAGTTGCTTATTAAAAGTAATTAATCCATCATGCTAGCAAATCATTGATGTTTAATACAAAAAATATATTGCAAATATATCCATAACTTTAATTATAAATTGTAAAATTTATTATTATGCTTGCTTTATACTCAATTTTTCTTTGACTAATTTCAACTCGGCTGAATCAAACCAAACTAACACTTTTTATTGGTTTGATTTAGTTCAAATTTCGTATGAAAAAATTACAAAAATTGAACTGACAATTTTGTTAAATGTGTTGTCCAACTCACTTGTATATTGCTTTAAGCTCAATATAAATAATCTTCGAGCTCCCCTTATGACCCATGGCAGGGCCAGAAAAATTATAGAGCCTGGGCAAAATCACAATTTGAACAAAAAATCTCAGTTTAACCATAAACTAACTCTTAAAAACCTAAATTAATCCATAAAAATATCAGCTTTGTCCTAAACTAACCCCCTAAAAATATCAAAAAATTTGGCTAGAGCCCGAACAACTGTCCCAGCTTGTTAGGCATTGGCTTCGCACCCAACAGTGCACCCCATGAGCCAGGGCCCTGGCTCCACCACCGATGTCAATGTCATATTTAAAAGTCTATAAGGTTACACACATTACTCGATCTTAACCATTAATTTAAAATTATCCAGTTTATATTACACTTCTACTAAATTATTACTAAATAATCTAAAATCAACAATGCGATATATATAGTAACTGCATGTAATTCAAATCCGTATCGAAGTTCGATTGTTCAATGTTTTTTAATTATAAAATAGGTGAGGGCTATATAATCCAATAGTTGGAGAGCAAGTTTTTGAAGCTGGTGGGTAGGACCATGATTTGATATTCTTAAACCAACGTGTAATGAAAATGGAATTGGCTAAAATCAATCAATCATCCAACCCACCCACTTAAGCCACCATAACCCAATTTCCTCCCACATGGCTTCTTTTAATTCACATGTTAGGATAATGAAATATGAAATGCTATATGACAGCATGCCTACTTGGAATTCTCCTCCAAAAGCAAAGAACTTTTATTTTGAAATAAAGCATGAAAACAAATAAAAAAAAGGAGTGGGAATTGATTAGCATGAGAAATTTATTGGTGGAGGAAGTCAACCAATGAAAGATCAAGTTAGAGACAATAGAATAAAACACAATCTAATGATATTTTCTAAATTGTCCCAAAAGCAAAGAGAGTGTAGGCCCAACTAGAACAACTGTCCAATTTTTATTTATAGAATAATATTATTGTTGATGACTTGATTCACCTGAAAATTATAATTTTGTATAAAATATAGGCTTTGCCTGCTCTATGAAGATATGCCAAGATCTTATGGAAGACTATTATTAGTATATATGCTTACATCATTTCCCACTTCTTATATTCCATCATTTAAGTTTCTTCTACTATTTTTAAAATTTTTTCTCTCCCCATTACAAGAACATTCATAAAACATGTATAAAACTAAATAATACTGGTAAGATAGATTTGAGCCTCTTAAATAAGTAGTCAGGAGTTTGATGTCTGATTCTTATATATAAGAAAAATTTGATTAATAGAGAAGAATTAACTTTGTATGTTCAATAAATTTCTCAACAGAGATTAATTGTTCATTGTTATAAAAGGCGGTTGATACTTCGTACTTATAATATTATTATAGGGAAAACATGGTCAAGAAAAACATATTAAGGTTTTTTAATGTGATTGTGGATGGTGGGATGATTATAAAAAATGCCATATTTTGTGCTGAATAATCAAATTTGTACAGATGTTAAGCATTTTAATTATAAATTACTTCAATTGAATAACTCTAGTAGATGGGACTTGGCTATAGCTAATTAGCACCCATTATAGCAATATTAATTTGGCTTTTTTATAGTATATGATAAGCTTAGGTAGAGGACAATACATTAAGCCAAAAAGTCATTGGTTAGTCAGTAAAATAATCTTAGATATGCAAATTTTAGTACAATAGTAGATACGTTATAAAGTTAGTGCATCTTTCCTTCCAGATGAACACATCTTTTTTCCTTTGACTTTTTGTAGCTACAGTCATATAGTTAAATAACTTTAATCATGTCTTAAGCAAGGAATATATCAATTTATTTTAATTAAAAAGAAAGCCAAGTGGAACTGTAAATATTATTAGGTGCTTATAGACCCTCAAATAATAACTTACATTTTAAATAAATTACAATGAACATCCTATAATTGATTGAAAATCAAGTGCGTGGGTATGTAATTAGAATCTACCAAACACAAATACTGATACTGACATACAAATCTGATAATAATTTACGAAAATAAATATTATTAAATATAATCACATGTGTTAGTATATGACACTAATATATGTCTGACACATTGATCTGTATTAGATACCGAACAACCTTCGATTTGAAGTATATATATCTATCTTATTATAATATTATATAATAATTTTCTTAATTAGAATTTAGAAACATTGCATGTAAGACTGCTTCTATTTTATCCTATTTTTCTTTTAAAGCTTTTATTATATTAAGTTATTGACCTTAGGTTCCTTATGGTGTTCAATGTACCATAAACTATAGTATTAGTATTTTTTTTAATAAAGTACTGTGCATGTTTGAACCTAAGAGCTTATACTATAAAAGGAAGATATGCATAACAACTAATCAATTCAACTCTACCTCAAAAATACTTCTTTCTTAATTTTACCTTAAAGAGATTATGGAAAAGGAAATGTGTGATATTTCTGTTGAGAAGAGGCTTAGACTATTTGGTTTTGAGCTAAATCCAACAAAGACTAATAATGAATTAGGACTTGTCAAAGAGTCTAATGAAGGAGATGAAAGTGTAAATTCATCTAACTCAATTTCATCAGGAGGAGAGAAAACTGTCCATGAAAAAAATTCATCTAGAGACCAAGATGAGAGAAAATTTGAGTGTCAATATTGTTTCAAAGAATTTGCAAACTCACAAGCATTAGGAGGCCATCAAAATGCACACAAAAAAGAAAGAATGAAGAAGAAAAGATTGCAACTCCAAGCTAGAAAAGCTAGCATAAATTATTACTTACAACCTTTTCAAAAAAATCATCATGGTTTTTCTTACCATGGTTCTGATACTCATTGGTTTTATGACCCTTCTTCTTATAATTCTGAATTTTCTTTGTGTGAAGAATCTCAAATTAGTTTCAAGTCAAAAAATGTTCATGATACCAATTCTAGTTGGTATTCTCTTCCTTCTCATGTTCCTAGTTCCCAACAAGATACTTGCATGTTTACTCTTTCTAATATTGATGATAGGCCTTTCATTTTCAACCCTTCTTTAAACCAAAGTCATAGTAAAGCTTTGGATCTTCAATTAGGACTCACTTTGGAGTCAAATTCAATAAGCTCTTTAAAAAGGACATAGTTTGTATAGGACATATGGTAGCAATTAATTTCCTTGTTTTTCCTTGAATTATTTGAATGCATCAATTCTCAAACATCAAGGAAGGGAAATGAAAAAAAAAAATCACTATTTATTAGAGTTGGCTTGCCCCGACCCCTACAGAGCCTGAGCCAATTATTGACGAGTCTGACCGATGATTGTTCAACAATACATACAATTCTTATTGTGTATTTATTTTATAGAAATTTAATACAATGTTTACATTCATATTACATTTACAAGTTGTCTCCTTTGCTCTCTCTTTCTATTATATATAAATTTATCTTAACAATACTATATAAACTTGGCAAAGTGGTCTTGCTACCATGATTCACTGAGATTCGGTTCTTATCGTTTCGATTCGCTTAATATGAAAAGTTACCTAATTATAAGCACACATATAGAAATGGTAATTAAAATAACAAATGATTTCATAAGTTAAACCTAAGACATAGGTTGTTCAAAAGTTATAGTTGCTATGTCACATATCAAGGGTGTCAAACAAATTAAACTTCAAAAGGAAACTAAATAGAGCATATTGAATGGAAATATATGGCTGTCAAATTTGTAAACAAATAAATTTCAAAGTGGAGCATGTTGATTAAACTGGGATATAAAATTTGGTTTCTCCATTACATGAGTAGTTAGATTAGGTAGGATGATAATAGAGACTAAATATAATTGTGATAATGGTTTTTCTCTTTGTGATTTTATTTATTTATTTTGGTATATCCTATAATCTGTTCTCATCACTTGAGAAATAATTTTCCCATGTATCATTGCTTGTCTAAGAAAAAGAACTTAAATTTGTACAAGACCGGACATGTTTCAAGCAAGTTTTTGCAGATCGTAAGTAAGAATAAAAAGGCATCATTGTATATCAAACTTTAATTTAATCTCTTATGGAATATTCAGTACTACCTCCATTAAGATACTCAAGTCTAATTATTTTTATTAATATTTTTTGGCGCAGTTGATAGATATTTCATGAATCTTTTAAAAATATTTGTGGAAAGATGGCTTATAATCTTAAACATATTTGATATTTTTATAGTTATAGCTTTTCTACATTCACACACTCAGTCATATTTGTGGTCGTTGAATCGAGATCAGACAATAATTTAAACTAATTTTTTTAGTTTTTTTTTAAAGAAAATATTTTTAAAATCTACATCGAATGTATTTCAGAAAAACTAGTACATGTTTTTCTTTCTTAGTCAAATGAATTTCAGATGAATTAGTACATGACTTTCAAATTTGTAGATGGATTAGTATCATACTTTCAAATTTGGATTAGTAAATGCTCTTAGTCAAATGAATTTCAGATGAATTAGTACATGACTTTCAATGAAAAATGCTCTCTAATTCATCTAATTTTGAGATATAATTTACGGTTTTTATATTTTCATTTCTTATAATAAAAGATAACATAGTTAGCAGGCCATATGAATGTAGGATACATTGCATACATTATATGAAAGCAAGGTATAAAATTGTAACGGTTGTAAAATAACAATTAGTATCACATCAATTAAAAGTAATGAAAATAAATATTGATTTAATTTGAAATAAAGTAAAATAAAAATATTATATAAATTAATATTTAAAAATTAATTATAAATAAATAATTAAAGTATATTAAATATTAATGAAATATCAATGCTAATATGAATTATGAATGCCCTTTTATGTCTTTTTATATTATCAGTTAGTTAAACCGCTAATTTTATCAAATACTTTAATTAGCTTATTAGCTATCAGTCATCAATCATCAATCATAAACTATAAACTATCAACCATCAATTAACTTATCAATCATTCCCCTTTTTACCTAAAGTTGCAATTCTACTAAAAGCACATGTTATATCATAAGAAGTGCAAGAGATTAATTATACTCCCTTACATTATATCAAACTATTCACTGACATCATAAAATATATATGAAATAAAATAACTTACTGTTAATTTGACTTTACTGTTTTTGATAGGCTCAAAAGCATAATTTTCTTTTTGTCATAGTACTTATCCTAATCTAACCTATATATTGGCTTTCCTTTTGATCAAATTATATATATTGGCTTTCCTTTTTTGCTAACCCTATCATCATTTTTAATTAATGTCCTAATATTCTAATGCATCTTCCTCCCTTCCCTTCATCAATTAAAAATTACAAGCAAACTCTCATTGCTGTTAAACAAAAAAAAAAAGCAAACTCTCATTGTAGCAAAAACCATATTACATTCGAAAAAACTCAAATTCAATTTTTGATAGGAACAATTTTTTGTTAGATTTTATTTATCTCGTGGTCAAATTCTAGATTACCAAATCCCTCGAGAGATTAATAAAAAAAAAATCTTATATTAAGCATTATATCTATCTAATTGTTTTCTTTGTTAAGTGTGTTTTGTCTTATCTTTCTTATTCAATGATATTAAATCGCAATTTACGATTGATTTGTTGCATCAGGGCCTATATATATCAATCGAGGTATATAGGTGGAGCTAATCAAGATACGTCCTTTTGAGCATAGTCTAAGCTTTTACCTGCATAGAAATTGATTTGATTATTTGTCTCTGCATTGGAAATGAGTCAAATTAAGTCGAATCTATCTGAATTTGATTTGACTCGATAAAAAATGGTTGGGCTTGAAACTCAACTCAAGTTTGTACGAACTCTTTTTCCAACTCGAGTTCGGCTCGTTTAGAGTTCACGAATAATTCGATTCGGCTTGTTAGAGTCAGTTTATTTTTAACTTGAAATTCAAATCAAAAGTTCGACATAGATTTTTTTTCTATTTAATCTCAATTTTTTATATACACTCCAATGTAAAACTATTTATTTTATAAATCCGTGAAAACACATTATTGTGTATGTCGTTGTTTATAAATTTTATTGTTACTCATTTTTATCCTATTATTGTTAGATGTTTGTCTTAGTTTCTTTAAATTATTATACGAGCCGAATAATATATTGCTTAAGTTCAGCTCATTAAATTAACGAACCTAATATTTAACTCAAGTTTGACTTACTTAGTTTATAAACTAAGTTCGGCGAATCAATTTTCAAACTGAATTTCGAACTTTTTGTTGAGTTGGTTTGGTTTATCGCCAGTACTTCAAATGCAATATTGGAAGTATTCATGATTGTTTGTTACATATCATAAAACTAACTCTAATTTAATTAGTCAGCATTTGTGTTCCAATTTCTACACCTATTTCCGATTTTCAAAACTGGACTAACAATTTAAACCTTATTCATTTACCTACTCATGGTGCTTTCTTCACTTGGACAAATGGTAGAAGGGGTAGACAATATACTCAAAGAAGACTTGATAGAGTGATTTGTAACCAAGCATGGATCAATGTGTGTAGTTCAGTCAATGTTTACACCCTAACTAAAAACAACTCTGATCATTTCCCTCTTCTGTTTGACTTCTCCACCGAACCTTCTCAATTTTCCTCTTCTTTCAAATTTTTGAAGATGTGGACTGCCCACCAAGACTGCATTGATATTGTTAGAAGTTGTTGGAACAATTTTGTCCCTGGTTGTCCAATGTTTGTCTTAGGTCAAAAGCTCAAAATTTTAAAAGAACAACTCAAAACCTGGAACAAGGTCAATTTTGGCAACATCACTGCTAATGTTAATGCTGCTACTGCCAGAGTTGATGAAATTCAAATGATGATTGATATCAATGGTGCCTCTGATGCTTTGTTGGATCAAGAAAAATTGGCTCAAATCAATCTTGAAAATGTGTTGCACATGGAGGAATTATTTTGGAGTGAAAAATCAAAAGTCAAATGGCATCTTGAGGGTGACAGAAACACCGCCTATTTCCATAGAATTGCCAAAATCAAAAACACAACTAACCACATATCTTCCCTAATGAATGGTGATGTTGCACTAAATAGCACTGATGAGATCTCAGCACATGTTGTTGATCATTTTTCTTCTTTATGACACAGGCTGGTAATTTTGTTGATAATGGTCTTGTGGAGGAAGTTATCCCCAATCTTATTACTGATAGAATCAATAACATGCTCACTACTCTTCCCTCAATGGAGAAAATCAAATTTGCTGTTTTCTCTTTAAATAATAACAGTGCTCCAGGTCCTGATGGATTTGGTGCTTGTTTTTTTCAAACTTATTGGGACATAGTCAATTAGGATGTGATCAATGCAGTTTTGCAATTTTTCACAACTGGTTGGATATTGCCAAATTTTAATTCCAACACTATTGTCCTTATTCCTAAAGTTTCTAATGCTGTTTTTCTCAATCAATACAGGCCAATTGCTCTTGCTAACTTTAAGTTTAAGATTTTATCTAAGATTATTGCAGATAGACTGGCTTCCATCATGCCTGCTATTACTTCAGTTCAACAAAGAGGGTTCATAAAAGGAAGAAGCATTAAAGACTGTATTTGTTTAACCTCAGAGGCTATTAATGTTTTGCATAAGAAGAGTGTCATTGGGAATCTTGCTCTCAAAGTTGATATTGCCAAAGCCTTTGATACTCTTAACTGGGATTTTCTACTCAAGGTGTTGAAATGTTTTGGCTTTTGTCAAAAATTCTGCAAGTGGATTATGGCAATTCTTCAGTCTGCTAAGTTGTCTATTTCTATCAATGGTAACCAACATGGTTTTTTCTCTTGTTCTAGAGGAGTGAGGAAGGGTGATCCACTCTCTCCTTTTTTATTCTGCCTTGCTGAGGAAGTAATTAGCAGGAGTATCACTAAGATGGTGAGGGAAGGCAAGTTAAAGCTTATCAAAGGGTCTAGAGACATCGATGTTCCTTCACACATCTTATATGCTGATGATATCATGATTTTCTGTAAAGCTTCTTCTTCCAACATTCATGTGCTTTCTGACTTGTTTCTTAGATATGCTGAGATATCTGGCCAACATGTTAACCCCAACAAATCCTTCATTTGTGCTGGTTCTGTGACACATTCTAAGCTTAACAATCTTGCAACCTCTTTGGGTTTCAACATTGGCTCTCTCCCTTTTGACTATTTAGGGGTTCCCATTTTCAAAGGCAAACCAAAGAGGATTCATCTTCAGCCAATTGCAGACAAAGTTAAATCAAAGTTAGCTGGATGGAAGGCTTCCCTTTTATCTATTGCTGGCAGAGTTCAACTAATCAAGAGTGTGATTCAAGGTATGTTAGTCCATAGTTTCTCTGTTTACTCTTGGCCTGTTAGTTTGATCAAAGATTTGGAGAAATGGATGAGGAATTTCATTTGGAGTGGGGATGTCACTCAAAGGAAATTAGTCACTGTTGCTTGGCACAAAATGTGTTGTTCTTTTAATGAGGGGGTTCTTGGTATTAGATCTCTTTCTAAATTAAATCAAGCCAATAATCTCAAGCTTTGCTGGGAGTTTTCTCAATCAAATATGCATTGGGCCCAATTTCTCAGAAGTAGAGTAATGCATGGATCTAAACCTATCTCCTATCATATTTTTTCTTCTATTTGGAGAAGTATAAAACACAAATTTGAGGAGGTTTTTGAAAACTCTGCCTGGCAACTGGGCAATGGTGAAAACATCAGGTTCTGGCTTGACTCTTGGTGTGGAGTGCCTTTAGTTACTGCACTCTCAATCCCTGCTCACCTTCATCATCTGCTTCAATCAACGGTTGACAATTTCATTGTTAATTTTAAGTGGTCCATTCCTTTGTGTATTTTAAATGCTTATCCTCAGTTGCAATCTTTACTTAACAAGGTGATTATCCCTTTAGTGCCTGAGGATGATAACTTGTATTGGAAGCAATCTCCTGATGGTTGTTTATCACTAAAAGATGCATACTCATTTCATTGTTCCCCTCCTCAATCTTTGTCTTGGGCTAAATTGATTTGGAATCATTCCATTCCTCCAGTTAAATCCTTGTTGGTGTGGATATGTTTACATGAGAAGTTGCCTACTGATGCCAATCTTGCTCTAAGAGGTTGTTACTTGCCTTCTATGTGCAGTCTGTGTGGTGAACAATGTGAAACTTCATCTCATTTGTTTTTAGATTGTAGATTTACTACTAGGATTTGGTCGTGGCTATCTACTTTGCTCAACATCCCTTGCAACTTTGCCACATTTCTTGATGTTTTCTCTCTTTGCAATAGGAGCTGGTCCCCTCTATGTAAGATTTCAATCATTGTAGTCATTATCAACTGTTTCAATATCATTTGGTTTTCTAGGAATCAAAAACGATTTGCTGGAAAAAATGTTCTTATCTCAACAGCAATCAATATGATTATTGCTAATGTGGCTCTTTCTGGCAAGTTATCTAAAGCTTATGCATTTTCCTCAGTCTCTGAATTTATGATTCTAAAAGCTTTGCATGTTCGTCTGAAATTTCCCAATGCTCCTATCATCAAAGAGGTGCTCTGGCAGCCTCCTATCTTAGACTGGATAAAATGTAATAGTGATGGTGCTTCAGCAGGCAACCCTGGTATTTCTGCTTGTGGTGGTGTGTTCAGAAACTCTCAGGCTATTTTCTGTGGTGCTTTTGCAGTTAATTTGGGTATTCAATCCTCTCTGTTTGCTGAGCTAATGGGGGCAATGTTGGCTATTGAAATTGCTCATCAAAAAGGTTGGAGTTCTTTATGGTTGGAAACTGACTTTGTTGGTTTTGGGTGCTTTTAAATCATCCTCTTCTGTACCCTATATCCTTAGAAATAGATGGAAATATTGTCTCTTGTTTACCTCTCAAATGAATTTCTTTGTATCTCACATCTTTAGGGAGGGAAACAAATGTGCTGACATTATGGCTAATATTGGACTATCTTTGCCTATCTCTACTACTCACAGTTGGTGGTCTTCTTCACCTCCATCTCTCTTTGCTGATCTTAATTGTAATAGACTATAGGCTGACCTTGCTTTAGATTTTGTTAGTTTTTGAGGGTTTGGTTTTGCCCCCCTCCTTTCTGTGTACTTTCTTTTGCTTTCAATATATATGTTTTGGGGCTTGCTTGTCTAGCAAGCTTCCTTTGTTTAAAAAAAAAATTAGTCAGCATTTTAATCAAACACTAAGACGCTTTCCTAACACTACTTATGAAAATATATTTTGAAACAAAATATATAATATTGAACGAACATATATAGATCAAAAGAAAAATATATTATATCACACACATTTTTTTATGGAAAATGTTAAATAGTGCCCCTGGGGCACTAGTTAAGGATTCCAAATAAAATAAAAGTTTATTAAAATTTGTGTAATCAACTTCTTAAAAGTAAATAAAATGCTCTTTTTAATACAAAAATTGACTCTTTTAGTTTCTTAACTAGTTCCCCTAAGACACTAGTTAACATGACCCTTTTTTATTTATTAATGTCAAGCAGTAGAAGACCAAATAGAGCTCTCATTAATTATCTTTCTCTCTTATCATTTTTATAACCAGCCGCCGGACACATGCCTTGAATGGCCTTATTTCTTGATATTTTATTAGCTTATGATTAATTAAAGGGATTTTTGAATGAAGAACTTGGAAACTGGGAAAGAAAAAATAAAAGTCAATAATTTAGGTCCTTCTTTCTAATAATATTTGAATACTGAGACATATAGTGGATAATAAAAAATTTCTTTGTTGGACTTGGATCACGATTGGATAATTGAATTGGATTTATATAATAGAAGTTGTTCTTCAACATAATAATATAATGACATTAGAAATCAATGTTCATAAGTCCTAATTTAACTAAATAATATTTATATTATTATATTGAACACTTTTTTTTTTTTTTTGAACAGCTTTAGATTTATTAAAAAACTCATCACCATGACACAAGTAGTGAATGGTGAGAGAGAGTTACAACATACAGCCCACATATGTAGTTGGGCAAAACAGGGGAACAAACAAACAGAAAAATACGCAGGCAATACAACAGGCAACAGAGAAACAAAACAAGCATTCACACTGACACAACCCCTCCTTAAAGAATGAAACAGTCAAGAGGAGACCACTTCCACTCATACAACAAGCACGGGCTTTTCGCTTTACGATTTAGAAACCACCTCCACGACAATAATTGCACTTGATCTACCATCTCTTCCACCGTTGTTGTTTTGTTATTGAAAATGCGCGCATTCCTGCTCTTCCAAATCACCCATGCAACCGCGTTCCACACCAAGGCCAGCCCCTCACGGATAGCCTTATTTTTCGCACATCCGACGAACATTGCCAAAGAAATATCCAGATTTGGCGGCGAGATAAGGACCACACCAATCCAATTCATGATTCCATGCCACACTTGCGATACACACAAACAGTGAAGGAATAAATGAGTCGGCGTTTCTAAATCCAGATCACAGAACACGCAAGACAAGTTCTCAACCAACAGCATCCTACGTTTCCAAAGGTTATCCTTTGTCGGGATTCTTTCCAACAACAATTGCCAGGAGAAAGAGCATACCTTCGAGGGGGCTGCACAGCGCCAGACATTTGAGAACACAAATTCTTTAAGAGATCCAATATCAGCTGTAACCCGGAAGTTTTTGTACAACAACTCATAACATGATTTTACAGTAAAACCATCCTCCATATTTTCCTTCCAATGCCACGAATCATCAATCAAAGAGGGTTGAAATTGAGCAATTACCTGATACAATTGCGAACACATCGGCTGTTCCCAAACAAAGAATTGACGGCGCCATTGTATATTCCAACACCAACGGAGGTCACTCCAACTTCCAAAGCTCGCAATCGTACCTTCCTTTTGACAAGAAATTTCAAATAACCGTGGGAATCTTTCACGGAGCGGCTGCTCCCCAATCCACGTGTCGATCCAGAATTTCGTTTTGTTCCCGCTACCCACCTTCTTAACCACAGCCCGAACAAACCAGTCTGCATCCTTGTCAAGGCTACAGATATCAATCCACCATCTAGATGCAAAATGTGGCGCATACCCAATCCCTGGCCGAGGGCTTCCCATACTCTCCCCACCATACTTTGATACAAATATTGAACACTTTTATTTTAATTAAAATTCGAAACTTTGCAATACATGTGTGAAAAAAATAAAAAACAATCTTCATTCATTGAGGTTGATGCAAATGGTTTGATCTTCTATTTACCTCTCATGTGGTAACTCATGTTCATGTCACCGTTGGTATGTTGTACCCTTGTACGTAAAATTTATTATAAATTCTCGATGAGATTGATGATCTATATGGTGGACTGATTGAAACAATTGATATGCTAAGTTAGATAAATTTTATTTTCCTTGATCCTATTAATGAAAATAGAGATTTATTATGTGTTGTTTCTGAGAGTTGTCCTTTAATTTTAAATTATATTATACTCCTCGAAAAAACTACTATATCATTTTTGGATAAAATAAACAAAGTTAGGATATGTTAGTTTTTGTAATTCAAGCTTCTGACAAGAATAGCTTCTGAAGGGTGCAGCCTCTGAAGCAGTCTTGCTCACTTCAGCTTCTGAGAGGTTACAGGCTCTTGTACTCACTTAGCCTCTGATGACTACAGACCCTGTAACAGACTCTCACGCCAACAGGTTCTGAAGCAAATCAGCTTCTGAACCAGTTAACACAGCTTCTGATGCACCTCAGGCTCTGAACCTCTGGTTCAGTTAGTTTGTCTGTTTAGTCAGTTAGGATAGTTTGTTTGTACAGTTGTATTTCAGTTAGTTAGTTAGTTAGAGAGGTTTAAGTTTGTTAGTTGGCTTGTTACAAGCTACCTCTCCCACCTATTGTACATACACCTATATATAGGTGATTTTGGTGATTAATAAAGATAACTTTTTCCCTTAATTCATTCTCTTCAATTTTATTCATAGTTCTCTCTATTCTTTCTTAGTGTTCTTAGTGTTCTTTGTTGTTCATCTTTGTGGGTTATCCCCAACAAAGTGGTATCTAGAGCTCGTACGATCCAAGGGATCTTGATTCATTCTTGAAAGAAGAATCAGGTTGAAAGTGAATCAACCATGGCTGGGAACAACAATTTCCATGCGAATTTGCCAGTTTTCGATGGAAAGAATTGGGATAGATGGGTGAAGCAGATGAAGGTGATATTCAATGTTCAAGAAGTGTATGAACAAGTGAATGCAGCAATCACCCCTCTACCAGAAAATGCAAATGAAGAACAAAGAACAATATTCAGAGAAGCAAAGAAGAAAGATAACAAGACCCTGTTTCTCATTCATCAATGTGTTGATTCAAAGGTGTTTGAGAAGATTGCAGACGCTGAGACCTCCAAAGATGCATGGGATATCTTGCAAAAGAGTTATGGTGGTGATGCAAAGGTGAAGAAAGTAAAGCTTCAGGCCTTGAAGAGACAGTATGAACTGTTGCAGATGAAGAGTGATGAATCAATTGCTGATTACTTCACAAGATTGGTGACTCTCACCAATCAGATGAAGAACTGTGGAGGTAATCTTAATGAGCAAGAAACGGTGGAAAAGGTACTAAGAACTTTGACTTCTAAATTTGAGCATATAGTGGTGACTATAGAAGAGACTAAAGATTTGAGTGAGATCAAGATAGAGGATCTGCAAAGCACTCTTGAAGTTCATGAGTTGAAGCATGGTGAGAGGAACCATGGCAAAGAAGATGAGCAAGCTCTGTTCTCAAAGTTCAAGAAGTATCAAAGTGAAAAGAAGAAGTGGCAGAATAAGAAAGACTCCAAGAAAAGCAAGGAGAATGCTGAGACAGTGCCTGAATCCTCAAATGGAGGAGGAGGGAAACAGAAAGATAAGTCAAAGAAGAAGGACAAGAGCAAGATTCAGTGCTACAATTGTGACAAATATGGGCATTATGCCAGTGAATGTAAAAATCCAAAGAAAAAGAAAGGTCAAGAAAATGAAGAAGAGGCCAAGGTAGCACATGATAGCTCAGGTTCTGATGATGAAACCAGTTTCATGGTGACAATTGCTGATGAAGCAGCAGATTCCATGGTATGGTACTTTGACTCAGGATGTTCTAACCACATGACTGGTAATAGAAGCATCTTGACTGATTTTGATGAATGTCTCAACACAAAGATCAGATTGGCCAACAGTGATTCCATTAAAGCAGAAGGTATGGGTAATGTTGTGATTCAGAGGTCAAATGGCAAGAAAGCTGTGATTGAAAAGGTTCTTTATGTACCTGGTATGAAGTGTAATTTGATGAGCATAGGGCAATTGGTTTCAAAGGGTTTCAAGATAGTAATTGAAGATGAGACTCTGCAACTCTTTGATTGCAAGAAGAGACTGATTTTCAAAACAGCACAAAGCAAGAACAAGATCTTCAAGACTCAAATTAAAGCTATTGAAGCTACATGCTTGTCTGCAACCTCTGAAGATAAAGATAGTGATCTATGGCACAAGAGGTATGGGCATTTGAATTTCAAAAGCTTGTCAATGCTTAATTCAAAATGCATGGTGTTAGGATTGCCTAGTGTCATAACTCCAGTAGATACATGCACTACCTGTCTGTTAGGAAAGCATCATAGATCATCATTTAAAAGTCATCTGCCTATGAGATCTAGTGATGTGCTAAATGTTGTGCATTCTGACATTTGTGGACCATTTGATGTGTTATCAACTGGTGGAAACAAATACTTCATGACGTTTGTTGATGAGTACTCTAGAATGATATGGTTATATCATATAAAAGCTAAGAGTGATGCTCTTGAAGTGTTTAAGAGGTTTAAAACACTGGTTGAGAAGCAGAGTGACAAGTCATTGAAGATTCTGAGAACAGATGGTGGAGGTGAGTATACCTCTACAGAATTTGAGAACTTCTGTAAAGATCAAGGCATAATCCATGAAGTTACTACACCATATACTCCTCAACACAATGGTCTTGCAGAAAGGAGGAATAGAAGTATTCTAGATATGGCCAGAAGCATGGTAAAGGAGAAGAATCTGCCCAAGAGGTTCTGGGGTGAAGCTGTTGCTACAGCTGTTTACATTCTGAATAGAAGTCCAACTAAGAAGCTGAAGGATAAGGTACCTGAAGAGGTGTGGTCCAAGAGCAAACCAAGTGTGAGTCACTTGAAGGTGTTTGGTAGCTTGTGCTACAAACATGTACCTGATGCTAAGAGAAAGAAGCTGGAAGACAAGAGTGTCCCTATGATATTTGTTGGATATCATAGAACTAGTGCCTATAGATTGTATAATCCTATAAGTGAGAAAGTAGAGATTAGCAGAGATGTGAAGGTACTAGAGAATGAAAGTTGGGATTGAGGTCAGAAGCTCTCATCTAAGAAAACTTGTGCTGTGGACTTAGGTGGTGAAGCAAGCAATGTCAATGACACCCCCACTTTTGTGAATCAGCATCAAGGTACTGAAAGTGATGAAGACATGCATACTTCAAGTGATGATGATGATAATGTTGTACCACCAAGACCTCAAAGAAACACTCAATTGCCAAGAAGGTTAGTTGACTGTGAGATTGTGTTAGACAATGCAGTAGACAATGAAGGAGAAATTGTGCATTATGCAATGCTTGCAGATACTGAACCATTGGATACCAAAGCTGCACTGAAAAGTAAAGTTTGGATGGAGGCAATGATTGATGAGTTGAAGTCAATTGAAAAGAACAAGACATGGGACTTGTGTGAATTGCCCTCTGATAAAAAGGCAAT
Source organism: Trifolium repens (assembly GCA_030408175.1). Classification (NCBI taxonomy): domain Eukaryota; kingdom Viridiplantae; phylum Streptophyta; class Magnoliopsida; order Fabales; family Fabaceae; genus Trifolium; species Trifolium repens. The sequence continues at coordinate 27,706,952 of CP125845.1, read as the reverse complement.
TGGTGTGAAATGGGTGTACAAAGTCAAGCAAAATCCTGAAGGCAAAGTGATAAAATACAAGGCAAGACTTGTGGCCAAAGGATTCCTTCAGAAGCAAGGTTTGGACTATGATGAGGTATTCTCTCCAGTGGCAAGACATGAAACTATAAGGCTAGTGATTGCATTGGCTTGTAGTAGAAGATGGCCCTTATTTCATTTAGATGTGAAGTCAGCATTTCTAAATGGACCCTTAGAGGAAGATGTGTATGTGAAGCAGCCTCCAGGGTTTGAATTGAAGGGCAAGGAAAGCAAAGTTCTGAAACTGAATAAGGCCTTGTATGGTCTGAAGCAAGCTCCAAGAGCTTGGAACAAAAGAATTGATCAATTCTTTGTTATGCAAGGTTTCAGAAAGTGCAGTGTAGAGTATGGTGTTTATGTGAAGTGCAGTGATGACAAACACATGTTAATCATATGTTTGTATGTTGATGATCTGTTAGTAACAGGTAGCTCATCTATAGAGATAGAGAATTTCAAATCACAGATGAAGTGTGAGTTTGAAATGACTGACCTAGGAAAGTTAACCTACTTTCTAGGAATGGAGCTCTTAGAAACTCCAAAAGGGATGATATTGCATCAAGCTAAGTATGCCACTGAGATTCTGAGAAAGTTTGAGATGCTTGATTGCAATTCATCAGTCACACCTGCAGATACAAGAGCCAAGATTGAAGAAGATGCAAGTAGTGATGCAGTGGACTCTACAATGTTCAGACAATTCATAGGTTCTCTGAGATATTTGTGTCAAACTAGACCTGATATCAGTTATGCAGTTGGCTATGTAAGCAGGTTTATGAGTAAACCACTGAAGTGTCACCTATTGGCAGCTAAGAGGATACTTAGATACTTCAATGGCACAATCCACTATGGTGTTGTATTTCCATATTCTAAGGATAATGGAAAACTTGAGTTGAGTGGGTTTCCAGATGCAGATTGGTGTGGTGACAAGGTAGATATGAGGAGTACCAGTGGTTATTTGTTTAAATTTCAAAATGCACCAGTGTCTTGGTGCTCTAAGAAGCAGTCAGTCATAGCACTCTCCAGCTGTGAGGCAGAGTATGTAGCAGGGTCCCTAGCTGCATGTCAGGCAAATTGGCTGCAATCACTTCTCAGTGAGATGAACATTATTGCTGACATCACAGTTGTGCTGAAGATTGACAACAAGTCAGCAATCAACTTGGCTAAGAACCCTGTTAGCCATGGGAAGAGCAAACACATTGAGAGAAGGTTTCACTTCCTCAGAGACCAAGTCAATAAAGGAAAGTTGAAACTGGAGTATTGCTCTACTGACAATCAACAAGCTGATATTCTAACCAAAGCTGTGAAGAGAGACCAATTACTCAAGCTCAGAAGAGAAATGAGAGTTGTAAGTTTTGACAGCTTGAATTAAGGAGGAGTGTTAGTTTTTGTAATTCAAGCTTCTGACAAGAATAGCTTCTGAAGGGTGCAGCCTCTGAAGCAGTCTTGCTCACTTCTGTAAGTGCACCAGTTCATCCCCATGTTTTAATAATTGTCAAAACACATGAAAATAGGATTGAACATATTTTGGCAACATTACAAATGACTTGACAACAAAGAACTATTTTCTAAAACTTGAAAAACTGACTTTTAGGTATTTTGTATCGATACATACATTGATGTATCGATACAAATGTCCTGAAATTACTTCTATCTGGTTTTGGGTATTTTGTATCGATACATGCATAGTCTGTATCGATACAAAAGTGGTCTCTCAGAGGCAGAGAGTCACCTGTGTATCGAATCATGCTTGCATGTATCGATACACATCTGTATGTCCTCAAAATCCAGAGAGATGATGATGTATCGAATCATGCTTGCATGCTTTGATACATATCAGTCAAGAGTTTCAAGATTCTGATATTTGTATCGATACACACCCGTGTTTGTATCGATACAAAGGTCAAAAATTTCATTTTTAACGTTGGTCAAAGCATTTGTGTAAGTGCACCAGTTCATCCTCATGTTTTAATAATTGTCAAAACACATGAAAATAGGATTGAACATATTTTGGCAACATTACAAATGACTTGACAACAAAGAACTATTTTCTAAAAACTTGGAAAACTGACTTTTAGGTATTTTGTATCGATACATACATTGGTGTATCGATACAAATGTCCTGAAACTACTTCTATCTGATTTTGGGTATTTTGTATCGATACATATATTGTCTGTATCGATACAAAAATGGTTTCTCAGAGGCAGAGAGTCACCTGTGCATCGAATCATGCTTGCATGTATCGATACATAGGTGAACACCCTCAAAATCCAGAGAGTTGATGATGTATCGAATCATGCTTGCATGATTTGATACATATCAGTCAAGAGTTTCAAGATTCTGATATTTGTATCGATACACACCCGTGTTTGTATCGATACAAAGGTCAAAAATTTAATTTTTAACGTTGGTCAAAGCATTTGTATCGATACAAATGATCATTTGTATCGATACATGTTTGAAAATTTATGCCCAAATTTGCTCATTCTATTTTCTCTTTAAATAGCAATGAGTGTGATCCTTTGTTTGTAACACACAACTGAGAAAAATCTAGTGAGAACCAGTGAGAAAGCAAGAGTGCTTTGAGAGAAACACTTTGGATACAATTTGGGTGAAAAATTGGGATCAAAGTGTATCCTTCACAAGATCATCATCTTCCATCAAGTTGCAACAATTGAAGATTGAGTATGGGATCAATCCAATAGAAGTTGTACGCTTGGTTGATAACGTTCGGTACGATTCGTGGTGAATCAGAATCGTGATCGGGTTGATTTGCGAAGGAGGTTTGGTTGCTCGCTAGGGATTCAAGATTGTTCGATATCTTGAAGGATCAATCGAGAAGAATCGAAGGACTCAGCTGGACGATTGTTGCAAGCAGTTGCACGGGTAAAATCGTTGGAATCAGAGGGTGAAGATTCGTTCGTCGATTGAGGATCAATCGAGAAGAATTGAAGGACTCAGCTGGACGATTGTTGCAAGGAGTTGCACGGGTAAAATCGTTGGAATCAGAGGGTGAAGATTCGTTCGTCGATTGAGGTTTAGCATAGTTTTACTTTTGAGTCAATAAAGGTTTATTGGATTCATTGTAATTTGTGCACTTGTGTTCAAACTGTTTTTAATCAATAATACTCTCAAATAACCCGTTTGGTTATTTGGGGGGAGACGTACCCGGCCGACCGCGAGGACGACACGAAAGCCGGGGAACTCCCTAATCATCTCTTGTGTGTCGATTCGCTTTAAATTCTTACTTTACGCAATTTGCTTATATTTTGAGTCAATTGAAGGTTTGTGTTCGTAAGTGTGCACAAAGGTTCAATTGCTATTATCTTGATTGTGATTGAGTTTGAGTATCGAATCATATAACTTGCTTGGGACCGTTTTTGTTAATCGATTGAATTTGGATACCTTGAATTAAGCATTCCGATAATTTTCCTATTTCGTTCAAGGCTATACTATCTTTCCTTTGGTCAAAAGGTGCAAAGTAGACTACCGATCCAGTGGTGCTTCCGCGCATTCGTTTTAATCAAATATTTTTTTAAATTGACATTGGTTAACGAAGCCACTTATTCAACCCCCCCTTCTAAGTGGTAGCCTAGTAGTCTAACAATTTGTATCGATACAAATGATCATTTGTATCGATACATGTTTGAAAAATTATGCCCAAATTTGCTCATTCTATTTTCACTTTAAATAGCAATGTGTGTGATCCTTTGTTTGTAACACAACTGAGAAAAATCTAGTGAGAACCAGTGAGAAAGCAAGAGTGCTTTGAGAGAAACACTTTGGATACAATTTGGGTGAAAAATTGGGATCAAAGTGTATCCTTCACAAGATCATCATCTTCCATCAAGTTGCAACAATTGAAGATTGAGTATGGGATCAATCCAATAGAAGTTGTACGCTTGGTCGATAACGTTCGGTACGATTCGCGGTGAATCAGAATCGTGATCGGGTTGATTTGCGAAGGAGGTTTGGTTGCTCGCTAGGGATTCAAGATTGTTCGATATCTTGAAGGATCAATCGAGAAGAATTGAAGGACTCAGCTGGACGATTGTTGCAAGGAGTTGCACGGGTAAAATCGTTGGAATCAGAGGGTGAAGATTCGTTCGTCGATTGAGGATCAATTGAGAAGAATTGAAGGACTCAGCTGGACGATTGTTGCAAGGAGTTGCATGAGTAAAATCGTTGGAATCAGAGGGTGAAGATTCGTTCGTCGATTGAGGTTTAGCATAGTTTTACTTTTGAGTCAATATAGGTTTATTGGATTCATTGTAAATTGTGCACTTGTGTTCAAACTGTTTTTAATCAATAATACTCTCAAATAACCCGTTTGGTTATTTGGGGGGAGACGTACCCGGCCGACCGCGAGGACGACACGAAAGCCGGGGAACTCCCTAATCATCTCTTGTGTGTCGATTCGCTTTAAATTCTTACTTTACGCAATTCGCTTATATTTTGAGTTAATTGAAGTTTTGTGTTCGTAAGTGTGCACAAAGGTTCAATTGCGATTATCTTGATTGTGATTGAATTTGAATATCGAATCGTATAACTTGCTTGGGACTATTTTTGTTAAACGATTAAATTTGGATATTTTGCATTAAGCGTTCCGATAATTTTCCTAATTCGTTCAAGGCTATACTATCCTTCCTTTGGTCAAAAGGTGCAAAGTAGACTACCGATCCGGTGGTGCTTCCGCGCATTGTTTTTTAATCAAATAATTTTTTAAATTGTAGTTGATTAACGAAGCCACTTATTCAACCCCCCTTCTAAGTGGTAGCCTAGTAGTCTAACAAGTGGCATCAAGAGCCCGGTTCGATTTTAAACGATTAAACCGAGTAATTTGTGCCAATTATTAGAAAACATGGCTTTTGCACCTAAAGGGGCGTATAATAGGGCTCCGATATTCAATGGAGATCATTTTGACTATTGGAAAAGTAGTATGCGCATTCACATCAATTCTTTTGATGGTGAAGTGTGGAATGCCATTGAGAATGGTCCGTTTGTTCCAACTATCACGGATCCTCATGGCATTGTCGACAATAAGCCTATGGCACAATGGACGGAAGAGGAAAAGAAAAAGGTCAATTACGATGCAAAGGCACAAAATATTTTAATATCATCCCTTGGGATTGATCAATTCTATCATGTGTCACATTGTCAATCGGCTAAGGAAATGTGGGACACATTGGTTACTCACTTTGAGGGTACCAATGATGTAAAGATATCCAAAATTAATACATTGACACAAGAATTTGAGTTGTTCCATATGCTAGATGGTGAAACCATCGAGGATATGCAACAACGATTTATCAAAATAACCAACAAGTTACACGGTTTGGGAAAGCCAATCACAAATCAAGATGCCACTAATAAAATTTTAAGATGTCTTAGTAGGTGTTGGCAACCGAAGGTCACCACGATTAAAGAAGCTAATGATCTTACTACTTTGAGTCTTACAACTTTATTTGGCAAGCTTACGGAACATGAACAAGTACTAAACTTGTTAGAAAAGCATGAGAAAAGTGAGAAAAAGGGAAAGCACAATGACAAGGATAAGGAAAAGGAAAAGGATAAGAGGTCCATTGCTCTAAAGACCTCCACATCCAAGTCCACCAAGTCTAAAAAGGTAGAGCATGTGGAAAGTAGCTCAAGCGAAGACGATTCCGATGATGAGGAAACGGGGCTCTTCGTTCGACGCTACAATAGGTATGTGCGAAAAAATGGGATAAGGCATTCCGATGACAATCTTAAGAAGTATCGGAAAGATAGTGGCTACCGTCGGAAAAATGAAGATGCTAGGTACTCCAAGAAAGGGATATGCTATGAATGCGGCCAAGTTGGTCATTATAAGCCGGATTGCCCTAATCTCAAGAGAAAAGAGAAGGAGTCATCTTCAAACAAAAGGAGGAGCAAAGCAAAGAAAGCTTATGTTGCATGGGAAAGCAATAGTTCTTCATCTCATTCATCATCAAGCTCTAGTTCAAGTGATGAAAGCGAAATAGCTAATGTATGCTTCACAACTCATCATCACAAAAAGAAGGATAAAGCTCCCAAAAAGGTAAACCAAAATCCCTCTAGCTCATATACCTCATTAGAATATCTTGATTTGCAAAAAGCATTTGAGGACCTATGTAGTGAAACTAGGAAAGCTTTCAAACGATTAAAAGAGATTATAAAAGTTAACAAAACTCTTGAAGAGAAAGTTTCCGAAACGGAAAAAGAGTTGAAAGCTTTCAAGTTGTCATTAGTAGAAAGGTCAAGTGCAAATCATAATAGTGATATGGTTGGTTGTGATCATTGTATCACTTTGTCAAAAGATATTAAAATTCTTAAGGACAAAGTGGAAAATTCATCAAAACCAAGAGTTCCTCATCAAGTTGATCCAAAACATTTTAAAAACACTTTGAAAGTCAAAATCAAAAATTCTACAAATTTGAAAAAGGGTCAAAAGAAGGGTAACTCACATATCACGTGTCACTATTGTTGTTGTGAAGGTCATACCATTGCAAAATGTAAAGCTAGAAAATTGTTAGTACCAAAGGGCATATTGCAATGGATGCCAAAACTCAACAAAACTTATTTGCCTCACCAATTAGAACCCAATGGAAATTGGGTACCTCTCTCTTATGTATAATTGTTGTAGGAAATGTGCCTTAACAATCTAGAAAGGAGATGGTTTCTAGATAGTGGATGTTCAAGGCACATGACGGGTGATGCCTCGCTTTTCATTGAATTCAAAGCAAAGAGGAAAGGCTATGTCACCTATGGAGACAACAACAAAGGAACTATTCTTGGTGAAGGTACTATTGGTAATCCCTCTACTATAACCATATCAAATGTTGTACTTGTGGACAACCTTAAGCACAACTTGTTGAGTGTTGCTAAGCTTTGTGATAAAGGGTTTACAATAAATTTCAAACCGACCTTTTGCACAATCGAAAGTAACAAAGACAAGAATGTGATTCTTAAGGCCATTAGGCATGGAAATGTATACATGTTAGACCTAGATGATAATTGCCAAAGTGGTGCTAAGTGTCTCATAACCAAGAATGATGAATCTTGGTTATGGCATAGAAGAATGGCACATCTTAATTTCGATTTACTAAATAAGTTAGCTTCTAAAGATCTTGTAATCGGTCTACCTAAAATTCGTTTTTCAAAAGATCACTTGTGTACCGCATGCCAAATGGGTAAACAAACTAAGGCTTCTTTCAAATCTAAAAAGTTTATTTCAACTACTAAGCCTTTAGAGTTAATCCATATGGATCTTTTTGGACCATCAAGAACTAAAAGCATTGGTGGTAATTACTATGGACTTGTGATTGTAGACGATTACTCAAGATTTTGTTGGACACTATTCTTATCTAGTAAAAGCGATACTTTGTCCGCCTTTAAACAATTTGCCAAGATGATTCAAAATAAACTAGACCTCAAGATCATTTCTATTAGGAGTGATCATGGAGGAGAATTTGAAAATCATAAATTTGAAGAGTTTTGCTCTAAATATGGCATTGAACACAATTTTTCGGCTCCACGTACACCACAACAAAATGGAGTAGTGGAGAGGAAAAATCGTAATCTAGAAGAGTTAGCTAGGACTATGTTAAGTGGTCTTCCTAAGTACTTTTGGGCGGATGCGATAAGCACCGCAAGTTATGTTCTAAATAGGGCGATTATTCGACCTATTTTGGATAAAACTCCATATGAAATACTTAAAGGAAGAAAGCCTAACCTTAGTCACTTACGCTCTTTTGGATGCAAATGCTTCATTTTAAATAATGGAAATGAAAATCTTGGCAAATTCGATTTAAAAGCGGATGAGGGGATTTTCTTAGGATACTCATTGTCTAGTAAAGCATATAGGGTCTATAATAAAAGATTACAAATTGTTGAGGAGTCGGTACATATTTCTTTTGATGAGGCTTTTCCGGAAGAAAACGGGAAAGGTAATTGCATTGGTGCAGGTGTCGACACAATGGATATTCTAAAAGACAAGGAAGATGAGGGAGATGATCAACCCTCAAAGGACTTTCCAAAGAATGACAAGAACACACCACCCAATGAAGATAAAAGTGATGGAGGGTCCTCTTCATCATCAAAGAATCATCATAAGGAAAGGGGAGCCGGACTTGCAAAAGAATGGCGCACTCTCAAAGATCATCCCATTGACAAGGTCTTAGGTGATATCTCAAAGGGAGTAGCTACTAGATTCCAAATTAGTAATTTTTGTTCTTACTATGCTTTTGTTTCACAAGTAGAACCTAAAAATTCGAAAGTCGCATTACTTGATGAGCATTGGACCCTTGCAATGCAAGAGGAACTAAACCAATTTAAAAGAAATGAGGTGTGGGATCTAGTACCACCTCCTCCAAATCATCAAGTAATTGGGACTCGTTGGGTTTTTAGGAATAAACTAGATGAAAATGGAGTAATTGTTAGGAACAAGGCTCGGTTAGTAGCTCAAGGCTATAACCAAGAGGAGGGCATTGATTATGAGGAGACCTATGCTCCGGTAGCCCGCCTAGAAGCCATTAGACTCTTATTAGCTTATGCATGCAATATGAACTTCAAGTTATATCAAATGGACGTTAAGAGTGCTTTCCTAAATGGTTACATAAATGAAGAAGTGTATGTTAAACAACCACCCGGTTTTGAAAATCATGAACATCCGGATTATGTTTTCAAATTAAAAAGAGCTCTATATGGCCTTAAACAAGCTCCTAGAGCTTGGTATGATAGACTTAGCAAGTTCTTAATTAAAAACGGATATTCAAGGGGAAAAGTTGACACTACACTCTTCATTAAACGTAAGGGAAAGGACGTCTTATTAGTTCAAATTTATGTTGATGACATTATTTTTGGTTCCACTAACCCATCTCTTGTCAAGAGCTTTTCTAATCTTATGCAAGGAGAATTTGAGATGAGCATGATGGGTGAACTCACTTACTTCTTGGGTTTACAAATCAAGCAACTAGATGAAGGAACTTTTATATATCAAACCAAGTATTGTCTTGAATTGCTTAAGAAGTTTGAGATGACGGATTCAAAACACATGGACACTCCCATGGCATCAACATGTGCGTTAAGCAAAGATGAAGAAGGTAAAGATGTTGAAATCACAAAATATCGAGGTATAATCGGATCCTTACTCTATCTAACGGCATCTAGGCCGGATATTATGTTTAGTGTTTGCATGTGTGCACGATACCAATCATGCCCCAAAGAGTCACACCTAAAAGCCGTTAAAAGAATCTTGAAATACTTAAAAGGAACATCAAATTTTGGCTTATGGTACTCTAAGGGGAATGATTGCTCTTTGGTAGGTTACTCCGATTCCGACTTTGCCGGTTGCAAGTTGGATAGGAAAAGTACTAGTGGAACATGTCACCTATTTTGTAATTGCTTGGTAAGTTGGCATAGCAAGAAACAAGTATCCGTTGCTTTGTCAACCGCCGAAGCGGAATACGTTGCGTCCGGAAGTTGTTGTTCACAAATACTTTGGTTAAAACAACAACTTCTCGACTACGATTTAAAACTTCAACGTGTTCCCATCTTGTGTGACAACACTAGTGCCATAAACCTAACAAAGAATCCCGTGTTGCATTCAAGGACAAAGCATATAGAGATTAGGCATCACTTTCTTCGCGACCATGTAGAAAAAGGGGATGTCGTTTTTGAGCATGTTGAGTCTAAAAACCAACTTGCGGATATTTTTACAAAACCACTTGCAACGGAACCCTTTGTCTATATTCGCGGAGAATTAGGGATCCTTGATATCTCTAATCTAGAGTAGCATACATCAAGCATGCACTTTACACACATATCACACTTCTTGGCAACTTGGAGTTTTACACAAAGGAAAGTGCATCAACATCCTAAGGTTCAAGGTTAAAAAGTATCGTCTCCTTCTTCTCTTCTTAACTTCAACTTGCTTATGTCCATATGAATTCCTTCTTCAATCATCAACATTACATGTTTGCGTTTTTCAATACATTCATATGCTTGCTCATTTCCAAGAATTCTCGCTTCAAGATAAGTAATAATTCTTGAAGTCCATATGTATCAAATGGCAATGTATGAAATATTGATTAATTGATGTGTCCATAACCTAACTTGTTGCGTCAATACTATGTGTGAATTTCATTTCTTCATGAACACCGTTACATGATATGGCAACATGAGATTATGCATTTAGTTGCATTGTTTTGTTTATTTCGTCCCATATTTTGGTATGTTACTTGTTTACAAATGTCGATGTGTTACAATACTCATGAGTTGGTTTATGGATTGTTGTTCTACATTCCATGTTTTTATCATGATATCTTGGTATTCGTCATTGATATATTTTGGCATATCTTTGTATGTATTTATATTGATTAGGAAACTATATCATAAAGTGCATTTCGACAAATGTAAGTGCACGATGTGATCAATTGATTAAAAAATTTGCTTGGACTTGTTACTTCTAATGTGCTCTCTTCTTCTTTTTGATATTTTCAAAGGGGGAGAGATTGGATGCACAAGCTAAAGGATGATCAAAACGCATTATGGCATCAACTCAGGGGGAGCGTGCTTATTTGTTTAGCCTTGGTGTTTTTAATTGCGTCTGTATTACATTGCTATTTTTTATTTGCATAATAAGTATAGGCTTAGTTAGCTTATGCATAGTTTTGACAATTATCAAAAAGGGGGAGAATGTAAGTGCACCAGTTCATCCTCATGTTTTAATAATTGTCAAAACACATGAAAATAGGATTGAACATATTTTGGCAACATTACAAATGACTTGACAACAAAGAACTATTTTCTAAAACTTGAAAAACTGACTTTTAGGTATTTTGTATCGATACATACATTGATGTATCGATACAAATGTCCTGAAATTACTTCTATCTGGTTTTGGTTATTTTGTATCGATACATGCATAGTCTGTATCGATACAAAAGTGGTCTCTCAGAGGCAGAGAGTCACCTGTGTATCGAATCATGCTTGCATGTATCGATACACATCTGTATGTCCTCAAAATCCAGAGAGATGATGATGTATCGAATCATGCTTGCATGCTTTGATACATATCAGTCAAGAGTTTCAAGATTCTGATATTTGTATCGATACACACCCGTGTTTGTATCGATACAAAGGTCTAAAATTTCATTTTTAACGTTGGTCAAAGCATTTGTATCGATACAAATGATCATTTGTATCGATACATGTTTGAAAAATTATGCCCAAATTTGCTCATTCTATTTTCACTTTAAATAGCAATGTGTGTGATCCTTTGTTTGTAACACAACTGAGAAAAATCTAGTGAGAACCAGTGAGAAAGCAAGAGTGCTTTGAGAGAAACACTTTGGATACAATTTGGGTGAAAAATTGGGATCAAAGTGTATCCTTCACAAGATCATCATCTTCCATCAAGTTGCAACAATTGAAGATTGAGTATGGGATCAATCCAATAGAAGTTGTACGCTTGGTCGATAACGTTCGGTACAATTCACGGTGAATCAGAATCGTGATCGGGTTGATTTGCGAAGGAGGTTTGGTTGCTCGCTAGGGATTCAAGATTGTTCGATATATTGAAGGATCAATCGAGAAGAATTGAAGGACTCAGCTGGACGATTGTTGCATGGAGTTGCACGGGTAAAATCGTTGGAATCAGAGGGTGAAGATTCGTTCGTCGATTGAGGATCAATTGAGAAGAATTGAAGGACTCAGCTGGACGATTGTTGCAAGGAGTTGCACGGGTAAAATTGTTGGAATCAGAGGGTGAAGATTCGTTCGTCGATTGAGGTTTAGCATAGTTTTACTTTTGAGTCAATATAGGTTTATTGGATTCATTGTAAATTGTGCACTTGTGTTCAAACTGTTTTTAATCAATAATACTCTCAAATAACCCGTTTGGTTATTTGGGGGGAGACGTACCCGGCCGACCGCGAGGACGACACGAAAGCCGGGGAACTCCCTAATCATCTCTTGTGTGTCGATTCGCTTTAAATTCTTACTTTACGCAATTCGCTTATATTTTGAGTCAATTGAAGTTTTGTGTTCGTAAGTGTGCACAAAGGTTCAATTGCGATTATCTTGATTGTGATTGAATTTGAATATCGAATCGTATAACTTGCTTGGGACTGTTTTTGTTAATCGATTAAATTTGGATATTTTGCATTAAGCGTTCCGATAATTTTCCTAATTCGTTCAAGGCTATACTATCCTTCCTTTGGTCAAAAGGTGCAAAGTAGACTACCGATCCGGTGGTGCTTCCGCGCATTGTTTTTTAATCAAATAATTTTTTAAATTGTAGTTGATTAACGAAGCCACTTATTCAACCCCCCTTCTAAGTGGTAGCCTAGTAGTCTAACAACTTCAGCTTCTGAGAGGTTACAGGCTTTTGTACTCACTTAGCCTCTGATGACTACAGACCCTGTAACAGACTTTCACGCCAACAGGTTCTGAAGCAAATCAGCTTCTGAACCAGTTAACACAGCTTCTGATGCACCTCAGGCTCTGAACCTCTGGTTCAGTTAGTTTGTCTGTTTAGTCAGTTAGGATAGTTTGTTTGTACAGTTGTATTTCAGTTAGTCAGTTAGTTAGTTAGTTAGAGAGGTTTAAGTTTGTTAGTTGGCTTGTTACAAGCTACCTCTCCCACCTATTGTACATACACCTATATATAGGTGATTTTGGTGATTAATAAAGATAACTTTTTCCCTTAATTCATTCTCTTCAATTTTATTCATAGTTCTCTCTATTCTTTCTTAGTGTTCTTAGTGTTCTTTGTTGTTCATCTTTGTGGGTTATCCCCAACAGGATAGGCGGATTTTAAAAATAAATTCATTAAGTTGCTTTCCAAGTTTGGTCATAATTTTATACGGAATTAATATTATCATCCCACGTTATCATTCTAGATCCTTTACGGATTTACACATAATATAATACTCCCTCCGTCCCTTTTTATAAGAGTTAGTTTGACAAAAAAATTGTCCCTTTTTATAAGATCATTTTACAATTAATTAATGACATTAATTATTTGTTTTTTAAACTTACCCTTATTTATTTTGCATAGTTTCTTTAATATCATTAAATTCTCTTTTGTTTGATACAAAGTACTATAATTACTTGTAATGGTAAACATGTAAAATCAATATAATTTGTCAATGAATTTAATATTAAAATTCACTTTCTTAATAACCGTGTTTTGTCAAACTAGCTCTTATAAATAGGGACGGGGGGAGTATAAATATAATTAAAATCATAAGTACTCCCTCTAGTCTTGTATGTAAAAAAAAAAAAAAAAAACACCATAAGAAAATGAATAAAGTGCATTAAGTAAAGACAAAAATTATTCCATTTTCAATTTTACCCTCTTTTTTGGGTTTCTTTATGGGAAATATTTTTTTCTACCCCAACATTTATCCCTATACCCCAACATTTTTTAAAATATTCTCATTTTACCCTTATTATATTATAGTATATTTTATTATTTTTTTACTTTGTTGTTTTATACTTCCACCCCTTCATACACTATTCCGGTAAGGTTTTTTTTTCCGGTATGTTAATTTTACCGAACCACTTTTCACAAGTATTTTGGCGTGCATAAAATTCTGGAATTGTTCTTGTTTTTACCGGAATAGTTTAAAAAATGTGTTCCGATAAGTATTATCTCCAATCAATTTGAATTACATACCGGAACACTTGTTTAGAGGTGGTGTAAATTGCATAATTTTTTTTTTAATGTTACCGGAACACTTCTCCAAAACAGAATTCCGGAAGGTTGGTGTCTAAATCAGGAATATTTCAAAACGTCACTACATCCTTTACTTTTTAGTTTTGATCTTTGTCCTGTTTGGAAAAGTGAATGCTAGTCTTTGGAAGAAATGCATGAGCCCCTAAACGTTAGTGCAAGGCTTCCCTATGGAGCCTTCTCAACTCAAGATTTAGCATCAGAAAGAGAACTCAACATCATGAGATAATAAGAAAAAGAAAGATGGATCTTAAAATGACATAACCCATCAATTGAATCTGACTTTGAAACACCAATTTCATTTTCTGAAGGTAAAATAATTTGTTCTTTTTCTTCTTCTTCTTTAAAAACTAACATTTAGGGAAGAAAAACAATGCTTGATGATGAATAATTGACTAATTGTATTTTAAAATTTCCAGATTTAAATGATAAACAAAATAGATTTTAGAAAAAAAATAAAAAATCCCTAAAACATAAAAGGGTTTATATTGCATGTTGAATAACATGAGAAAAATGCATACCGAACCTCTTGTCAAGTGTTGTTGTAGAAGTGTGATTGGAAAAATTTGCATACCAGAAAACTTAAGAAATGTTTTCCGGTTTGTTATTTGGAAACTTAATCTACCGGAAAACTTTGAAAATTTGTGAGAAAAAAATTTAAAAAAAATGTAGAATTTTAATTTATATATAAGGGTAAAATTGTCAGTACACTCAAAATGTAGGGGTGAGAGTATAATTGTTGGGGTAGAAAGAAAATCTTTCTTCTTTATGACATTAGAAGTTATATGGATATTGTAAGACCCAAGATTTCACTGTACAGTTTTTCTAAGGAACTCTAGTGATGGCGACGAGTTTTAGGGTTTTTGGTGAAGCGGTTTTGTGAGTATCGTCGCATTAATGGAATTTTTGCTGTAATTGAGCCTGTTTTGTGCTCGTGCGCTGTAAAGGCACAGACTTTTGTCTTGTAATCCTCTTTTGTGAATAAGAAGGTTGATGTGGATTCAGAATAACGAGTTTTGGATTATTCTTGTTTTTGGAAAAACGAGTAGGATTTTACCCGTTGTTGTAAAATTTTACTGCGTCTGTTTTAAGTGAGGTTTCGGATGGAAGTTTCATATATCTGCGTGAGTTAGGATATGTCCTGAGATTAATTTTCTAAGGTATGGAAGAAAATTACAGTCGCGGAAAAAGATTCGGCGATAAGTTTTGGAAATGTTTAACGTTAGACGTTCTTTCCGTAGGTTTTATGTTTTTGTGATTTACGTTCGTCGCGTCGCGCGAGAGCTGAATACGAGACTTGTTATGGATGAGTTGATGATATCTTGTGATTTCTCATAAAGCAAATTGATCCAATGGCTAGGGTTTAAGCTTGGACTTTTGACTTTGATCCAATGGTGGATTGGCTATCAAGAGCCTTTGTCATAGTAAGGAGGTTTGGTGACTTTGGTCACTTAGAAAACATCACATATTCACTCCATTCTTTCTCTCTTCCACGTGAAAACTCCATTACTTTCTCAACTTCACAAATTTTCCATTCTTCACCATTTGTGTCCATTTCAAGCTTGGGAGCTTTGTGGAATAGTTGTAGAGAATCACTTGCTTAAGGTAACCACTCTTTTCCTTTTCATTTTGGTTGGTTAAAACTCTTGGAGTTATGAGTTTTAGATTATGTTCATGAGATGAAAATGTTAGGAATTGATTCTTGTTTCATGAAAGTTGTTCATGAGAGTTTAGGAAGCATGCTAGGCTTTGTTATTTCAATTTTCCATGAGTTGGTGAAAAATCTCATGAGAAAAGTTAGGGTTTTGGGTTGGTTAAGTATTGATCAATAACATGTGGTTAAGTTGTAAGGTTTTGAAAAGAAACGTTGTCTTTGGACCTTTGGGCAAAGGGGAAATGTGTTGTATGGTTTTGTTTTAGAAAATCCGATGAAAAATATTTTGGGGTTTATGAAAATATTTACTAAGTGTTTTGTGTGGTATTTTGGGGTCCAAGTGGTTTAAAAACTCTTGTGACATGTGGTGTTGCTTTTCGCTTTGAAAACATGTTTGAAAATGATTACCGGTCGGTTAAGGCCCGTAATAAAAACTTGTGCTTGGGTTTGGTTTTGATTTTGGAAATGAAAAATCAAATAACTTGCACTCGAAGCAACTAACATGCTTTCGGGAATGTATTGCTTGCTTATGAAAATGGTTTGTTTTTGTGCCTTGAAAAAGTGTTGGGAACTAATAGAATCAAACTAGGCTTGGGTGGAAAAAGGTGGTGTGAGTTGCTGTCTTTTGCTGTCATGACAGGTGCAACTCGCTGAGCGAGTGTTTACTCGCTAGGGCGAGTGTCACAGGTCATGAACTCGCCAGAGCGAGCTCCAGAGCGAGTAAGACCAGTCCTCACTGCCTTCACTCGCCACCAACTCGCCAGGGCGAGCTCTGGGACCTAAAATTTTGGATTCTGATTTCTAAACTTGGTTTTTAGCCTTCTAATCCCTTTTTATTAATTTATGGAAGTGGTTGGGATTGGAAACGAGTTTTTCGGGTACTCGGAAAGTACGTAACTTATAACGCAAGAAAACGGCCATTTTGCATTTCAAATTATTTAAGACTTTGGCCTATTGTTTTGAGTCCTAAAAATAGTACAAATAACTCATGGTGGTTGATCAATACGATAGATTTTGGTATGGTATCCGAAAGAGTGAATTTTCCTTAGAAACCTTTAGAGTTTTTGGGGTTTTGTTGTAGTTTCAATACATTGGGTTTGGAAACGATGTATTGATTGTCCGTTGCTTGTTTTAGGGAGCACGTAGTGTTGTGTGAACGTGGCATGTTGTGAGTGCTTGCCGAGGTAAGGGCTCCACTTTATTTCCGTCTTTTCAAACGGTTTTGTTAAACATGCTTTAGATTTTTCTGTGTTGCAATTGGTGGTGTGCTTGGCATGTTTTTGTGATGTATTCTCGATATGAGATCGTGGTAAATACATGATTCGTTGTCTTACATATGTTTGGTGAAATATGTGTATGAACAAGTGATTAAATACATATGATTAGATGTATATGTATGTGTTGTTGTGGTGTGATTACATATGCGTGTACGATATGTATGTGTTGCATTAGCATATAAGGGGAATCGTATGCTCATGCATTCATAGTACGTGATTATCGGGAATGGATCACGGGGTGCGATTATCGGGAATGGATCCACCTTACTCCTACGGGAATTATTGAGTCTAATAAGCGGTTATCGGGAATGGACTGCGGGGTGCGATTATCGGGAATGGATCCACCTTACTCCTACGGGAATTATTGAGTCCAATAAGCGGTTATCGGGAATGGACTGCGGGGTGCGATTATCGGGAATGGATCTATCCTAACCCTTTGTGGTTTTATTGATGATGATTACTGACTTCCGGAATTCATATGCATGTGGTAATGGGGAATCTACCACACTCATTGTAGAAGTCTGCATTAGGCTCGGTGTGCATTATATTTTAAGCCCGTTGGTGGGAATTTCTTTTGTGTTAAAGAGCTTTCTCTTGTGTATGTGGAAACTTGTTATGTGTACATCTTTCGCACTGGTTATATATATATATATATACTTTTATTTTGTGGTGACCCTTTCTTTCATTTGCGGGCTCATCCCACCCAGATGATGGGTTAGGTCGTGGTGACGACGGTGGCTGTTCCAGGCCCCAGTGAGAGGTTGGAGCTTTGGCTTCGTATAGTTAGACTATGCGCCGGTGTGGGTTGTACACCGTGCTTTTTGGGTTTAGGCATAGGATTCTAACTTGTTTTGTTGTAAGTATTTGAATACTTAGACTTGGATTGTAATTATTCAGGAATACACTTTGCTTGTCGAAGCACCTTATGGTAATGAGTTCTTTTGTATATTTGAATGCCGGCTCATTGAAAAATATTCTATGCGCACTCTGATGTGTACAAAAAAAAATAATTTATAATGCCTTTTCTGGCCTTCGAAAAACGGGTTGTTACAATTGGTATCAGAGCACGGCTTTAAATCTTCAAAGGGAAAGTGTATACTTGAGTCGTTAGTCCAGAGTCGGTTAGAACATAGCTAGAGTAGTGACAGTTCTAGTGTTTGTTCTGTGTCGGGTTATGAGTTAGTAACCGTTGAGGGGAATTTTCTGTTAGGATTCAGAATTGTTTGATTAAGGATCTAATCAAAAGGATTGGTATGTACAGGAAATCATGCCGCCAAGAAGGGCGAATCCAATTCCGGTAGTACCAGAGGTTGATGTGAATCAGATGGCTTATGCCATGCATACAATGGCAGCTGCTGTTGCTGCACAGACCCACCAAAAGGCGCAAAGAGACATTGAAAAGCGCGATAGAGAGATCCTGGCAGCTGGGGCTAGAGTTCTCACCAGTTTTAATCAGCAGACTCCTCCAAAGTTTAGGGGGGAGGGAGGTCCTGATACAGCAGATTCGTGGCTCCAGTCGATGGAGAGGATCTTTGGGGCAATCCATTGCCCGGAAGGAGAAAAGGTGGTGTTAGCTACCTATCAGTTACAGGGTAGTTCTGAATATTGGTGGGGGAGCACCAGGCTCCTTATGGGAAATGCTGATGAGGAGGTAAATTGGGAGAACTTCAAGAGGAGGTTCTTAGCTAAGTACTTTCCCGAGACTGCGAGGGAGAGGTACAGAGAGGAGTTCCTGCAGCTGTGGCAGGGAGGCATGAAAGTGGAAGCCTATGCCAAAAAGTTTGAGTCACTATCCCGTTACTTCCGTTTCTTTAGAGACGGGATAGATGAGACCTATATGTGTCGTCGCTTCCAGGATGGTTTGAGGTATGAACTGCAAGATGCAGTGGTGCCGTTGGGTATTCGTCAGTTTCAAGTCTTGGTAGAGAAGTGCCAAGAGGTGGAGGATATGAGAAAGAAGCGGGAGAACCGCCAGGGTGATTTTAGTGCTGGGGGACCTAGTAATTCAAGTGATCAGAATCCGAGTTCGGGTCAAAATAAGAGGAAGCAAGGGAATAAGTCTGGTAACCGTTCCCAAAATAATAGAGGACCGGGTCGCTCTGAGAATCAAGAGACTCAGGGGAGTCGAGGTGGAGGGAAGCAAGGTTGCTTCAGATGTGGGCAAGCGGGGCATTATGCAAACGGATGTCCGAGTCCGGGGGATATTTGTTTCAACTGTCGGAAACCGGGTCATTTTGCTAGGGATTGCAAAGCCCCAAAGGCCGGGTCGTCGGCGGATGTGGCACAAGGAGCTCGACCCGCTGCTAGAGGAGGTGCCTACTGTATGGGCACTGGAGTGAGCGGTCAGACCGGTAATGCCATGCATGAGGATTACTAGTTGCAGGTAACACTTTACTGCATTGATTATTGTTTGGGGGCAACCCACTCTTGCATGTTTGGATGTATGCTGTTTGATTGGGTTTTGTTTGTTTGTCGTGGCTTTTATTTTGTTTTGAATGTTTTACTATGTAAAGGACTTAGTAGTAGTTATAGCATGTTGCGTTGTTAGTGGTAAGTTGGAATTACGCGTGTCACACGTCAAGGGTCAGTGGACCTAGTGTCGTTAGATAACGAGTATGCGAATAGTGGATACCTTGAGGGTTAAGGTAAGCGTGTGGGATCTAGTAGATCGATGGGTTAGCCGCGAAGGAATGTTAGTCGTTGGAAAGAGTCGCTGAGAATGAGTAAGAGAAAAGCACATGATGATGTGGCTTATGTCAATGGAGGATTGGCGAAAAGAATTGCCTCACACCTAGTTGGAAAATCATGGTTGTGCGGGTATAGTATGGATTCAAAAGCACCACCTGAATGGATGTCATGACGGTGCGTGTGTTGTATGTGGAAATAAGAAGGATAAGAAATTGTCTAATGGCAAGTTGATGGAAGTTAGTAGAGCTTTGGTTCATTGTAGTGGTTACAATCAAGAGAGACGTGGTATGATGGAAATACGATGTGAAGAGGATGTGCGCCGACGATGGTAGTCGACAGGGATAAGCGTTTTGTTTAAAGTACGCGATATTTATCTAAGTGTCGTTTGGGAGTGTTGGACCATTGTGCCTCGGAGGACCTTGAGCACAAGTGGAACGAAGTATCACTTAAGTTGGGTAAAGATGGTCTAAGCCACCATCATGATCGTCGACTATCTATTGACAAATTGAGGGACTGGCCGTCCTTAATTTATTGTTGATGGTAGACGGAAGTCGTGTTGATTGGAATTGACTAGTTTTGCTAACTTTGGTGGTGCGTAAAGAGTTTTTGATGTTTCTTTTTGGAGGGTAGCCACTCACAACTTCGTGTGAAACTAATGGAGTGGGCTATGCCGCGGAGGCGGAAAAAGGTGACCTCGGGAATTTGTCATGTTGACCTAGGATCCTTGGGGAACTAGAGTGTTTGAACCTTCGTGGTAAAGTAAAATTTAAGTGGTGGACTCATTGTGGGATGTCTAGCTTGTGACTAGAGTTTGAAACCATTGCGATCTTGTTAAGGGTTGCGGTTGGTGCACGGTTGTGCCTGTGTGTTGGTGAGAGTATCTGTGTGACTTCACCCGGTGTTAGCATCTGTGTGGCTGCACCTAATCCTGAGGGATTTTGTTGTGTTGGTGATGGTATTAATTAGTTGAGTTGTTACTCTTACCTTTAGTTTCGAGGACGAAACTTCTTTTTGGAGGGTAGTAATGTAAGACCCAAGATTTCACTGTACAGTTTTTCTAAGGAACTCTAGTGATGGCGACGAGTTTTAGGGTTTTTGGTGAAGCGGTTTTGTGAGTATCGTCGCATTAATGGAATTTTTGCTGTAATTGAACCTGTTTTGTGCTCGTGCGCTGTAAAGGCACAGACTTTTGTCTTGTAATCCTCTTTTGTGAATAAGAAGGTTGATGTGGATTCAGAATAACGAGTTTTGGATTATTCTTGTTTTTGGAAAAACGAGTAGGATTTTACCCGTTGTTGTAAAATTTTACTGCGTCTGTTTTAAGTGAGGTTTCGGATGGAAGTTTCATATATCTGCGTGAGTTAGGATATGTCCTGAGATTAATTTTCTAAGGTATGGAAGAAAATTACAGTCGCGGAAAAAGATTCGGCAATAAGTTTTGGAAATGTTTAACGTTAGACGTTCTTTCCGTAGGTTTTATGTTTTTGTGATTTACGTTCGTCGCGTCGCGCGAGAGCTGAATACGAGACTTGTTATGGATGAGTTGATGATATCTTGTGATTTCTTATAAAGCAAATTGATCCAATGGCTAGGGTTTAAGCTTGGACTTTTGACTTTGATCCAATGGTGGATTGGCTATCAAGAGCCTTTGTCATAGTAAGGAGGTTTGGTGACTTTGGTCACTTAGAAAACATCACATATTCACTCCATTCTTTCTCTCTTCCACGTGAAAACTCCATTACTTTCTCAACTTCACAAATTTTCCATTCTTCACCATTTGTGTCCATTTCAAGCTTGGGAGCTTTGTGGAATAGTTGTAGAGAATCACTTGCTTAAGGTAACCACTCTTTTCCTTTTCATTTTGGTTGATTAAAACTCTTGGAGTTATGAGTTTTAGATTATGTTCATGAGATGAAAATGTTAGGAATTGATTCTTGTTTCATGAAAGTTGTTCATGAGAGTTTAGGAAGCATGCTAGGCTTTGTTATTTCAATTTTCCATGAGTTGGTGAAAAATCTCATGAGAAAAGTTAGGGTTTTGGGTTGGTTAAGTATTGATCAATAACATGTGGTTAAGTTGTAAGGTTTTGAAAAGAAACGTTGTCTTTGGACCTTTGGGCAAAGGGGAAATGTGTTGTATGGTTTTGTTTTAGAAAATCCGATGAAAAATATTTTGGGGTTTATGAAAATATTTACTAAGTGTTTTGTGTGGTATTTTGGGGTCCAAGTGGTTTAAAAACTCTTGTGACATGTGGTGTTGCTTTTCGCTTTGAAAACATGTTTGAAAATGATTACCGGTCGGTTAAGGCCCGTAATAAAAACTTGTGCTTGGGTTTGGTTTTGATTTTGGAAATGAAAAATCAAATAACTTGCACTCGAAGCAACTAACATGCTTTCGGGAATGTATTGCTTGCTTATGAAAATGGTTTGTTTTTGTGCCTTGAAAAAGTGTTGGGAACTAATAGAATCAAACTAGGCTTGGGTGGAAAAAGGTGGTGTGAGTTGCTGTCTTTTGCTGTCATGACAGGTGCAACTCGCTGAGCGAGTGTTTACTCGCTAGGGCGAGTGTCACAGGTCATGAACTCGCCAGAGCGAGCTCCAGAGCGAGTAAGACCAGTCCTCACTGCCTTCACTCGCCACCAACTCGCCAGGGCGAGCTCTGGGACCTAAAATTTTGGATTCTGATTTCTAAACTTGGTTTTTAGCCTTCTAATCCCTTTTTATTAATTTATGGAAGTGGTTGGGATTGGAAACGAGTTTTTCGGGTACTCGGAAAGTACGTAACTTATAACGCAAGAAAACGGCCATTTTGCATTTCAAATTATTTAAGACTTTGGCCTATTGTTTTGAGTCCTAAAAATAGTACAAATAACTCATGGTGGTTGATCAATACGATAGATTTTGGTATGGTATCCGAAAGAGTGAATTTTCCTTAGAAACCTTTAGAGTTTTTGGGGTTTTGTTGTAGTTTCAATACATTGGGTTTGGAAACGATGTATTGATTGTCCGTTGCTTGTTTTAGGGAGCACGTAGTGTTGTGTGAACGTGGCATGTTGTGAGTGCTTGCCGAGGTAAGGGCTCCACTTTATTTCCGTCTTTTCAAACGGTTTTGTTAAACATGCTTTAGATTTTGCTGTGTTGCAATTGGTGGTGTGCTTGGCATGTTTTTGTGATGTATTCTCGATATGAGATCGTGGTAAATACATGATTCGTTGTCTTACATATGTTTGGTGAAATATGTGTATGAACAAGTGATTAAATACATATGATTAGATGTATATGTATGTGTTGTTGTGGTGTGATTACATATGCGTGTACGATATGTATGTGTTGCATTAGCATATAAGGGGAATCGTATGCTCATGCATTCATAGTACGTGATTATCGGGAATGGATCATGGGGTGCGATTATCGGGAATGGATCCACCTTACTCCTACGGGAATTATTGAGTCCAATAAGCGGTTATCGGGAATGGACTGCAGGGTGCGATTATCGGGAATGGATCCACCTTACTCCTACGGGAATTATTGAGTCCAATAAGCGGTTATCGGGAATGGACTGCGGGGTGCGATTATTGGGAATGGATCCATCCTAACCCTTTGTGGTTTTATTGATGATGATTACTGACTTCCGGAATTCATATGCATGTGGTAATGGGGAATCTACCACACTCATTGTAGAAGTCTGCATTAGGCTCGGTGTGCATTATATTTTAAGCCCGTTGGTGGGAATTGCTTTTGTGTTAAAGAGCTTTCTCTTGTGTATGTGGAAACTTGTTATGTGTACATCTTTCGCACTGGTTATATATATATATATATATACTTTTATTTTGTGGTGACCCTTTCTTTCATTTGCGGGCTCATCCCACCCAGATGATGGGTTAGGTCGTGGTGACGACGGTGGCTGTTCCAGGCCCCAGTGAGAGGTTGGAGCTTTGGCTTCGTATAGTTAGACTATGCGCCGGTGTGGGTTGTACACCGTGCTTTTTGGGTTTAGGCATATGATTCTAACTTGTTTTGTTGTAAGTATTTGAATACTTAGACTTAGATTGTAATTATTCAGGAATACACTTTGCTTGTCGAAGCACCTTATGGTAATGAGTTCTTTTGTATATTTGAATGCCGGCTCATTGAAAAATATTCTATGCGCACTCTGATGTGTACAAAAAAAAATAAATTTATAATGCCTTTTCTGGCCTTCGAAAAACGGGTTGTTACAGATATGGATTAGTGGAGTGAAGTATAGTTGTGTTGGAAACCGCAAAAAACAGTATAATTATTATAAGTTTATAAAATGTCATTATAAATGTAGTAACTTTTGTTTATATATTTGAGACTTTCAATTTTTTTATTTTATTGCTTATATTCAAGACCGGAGGAAGTAAGATTTAACTCAACTATCAATGCTGATATTTTACTATTGAATATTTTTGTTTAGATTTGAACTCAAGACGTTACAATATGTATGTGAATTTTATGTAGTATTTACCACTTTTTCTAGCAACAAAGAAAAAGAAACACCATGAAACTTAAATCTGAGAAAAAGTTAGACTATAATGTGACTAATCAAAATTCAAATCCTATCAAGAGAGTTATTTGCATTTAATTCATATATAGAAAACTTATAAAAAAAAAAGTGTATATATAAAATCCAAATTTGTTTTTCTTCTTGACTAAATTTGTTAGTCTCTGTGCATGTGACTCAATTGATATTTGATAGACATTGTATATAATTTTAAAATTTATTTTATTTATTTGTCCCCCATTTGTCACATTTGTAAGAACACGAACAATCTTATTTGTTTGTTTTCTAATAATAAACTCAACAAAAAAGTTAAAAGTATAATTGTCTGGACAAGATCACTAACTAGTTTCAATGTCTACGAGTACTTTCTTTCTCTAGAATTTGTCCACCAGCCTCTTAGAGTTAAGCTCAAAATCTAAATTAATCTTGTATCCTTTTCAAAGCAAGGAAGAGTCACAATTACAATGGCAGAATAAATGAGAACTATTTTCAGTTGCGTCATCACAAAAAACGCAGCCACTAGAACAATTTACTCCATAGTATGTAACCATTAAATGACTAAAAAAACACCCTACGAAAGTATGATGTTTACTTCACCCCAAAATGCATAAGGTTTTAGTGTTTGTGTTTTACGCCTGTAAAATATATGCTAAAGAGGTAGGAAATTATTTATGCTACTAGGGGTATTTAATTATGAAAATTAGTTATAGCACAATGGGGTGTATAAATAAACATGGACTAAGAATAGTAATATCAGTAGTTTTTTATAGATGCATTTTATTATGCCATGGTAGAAATGATTTATTTATCACTGGGCTGAACCCACTGGTGACCAAATGGGCCCGATATCACCATGAATGTTTGATAATCGCTATTTCCCCCTCCTATGTTGCTCAAATAGACGGAATATATTACCACACGATATCTTTTGATAAGATATAAATTAATCATCGAAATATATCTTTTGATAAAATTGAAGAGATTTCGAGCAACAAAGAAGGCAGTTAAAATATAAAATATCAGAGTGTTTGGGTCGGGTAGAATAAAATCAAATGGATCCAATAAATTGATGTGCATTCATATGAAAACAACAAGAAATTAAAATAGAAGAACTTCAATAGAGAAAGCTATTCAATTTTTTGGAGATGAATTAAATTATACCGGTATAATATTTGAGTGATGTTACACCATTCAATAACAGTTTAATAAATACAAATTTTACAAAACTCACTGTCGCAATGAAAATTTATATCATATAAATCGTTCATGTTTAGTATGATATTGCACAAGATTTTATTTATAAAAAATAATTATGTCACTATTAGGGGTATTTAATGATGAAAATTAATTATGATAGTAGAGGTTTTTGCGGAATTTTTTATACCTAAATTATGTCCGGGTGTCAGTAGGATGATGGGGAAAGGGGTGCATAAATAAGCAGGGACTATGAATAGTAAAAACTTAGTTTTTAAATCAATGCATTTTATTATGTCATGGTAAGTGGAGGAGCTGGAGTTTGAACCCCAAGCATTACTCTAATCTCACAATTTTGACATTTTTTTACCAATTGAACTAAAACTTATGGACTGACATGACAATTTAGTTAGACTTATAGACGCCTATACATTTATATTTAGGCTATGTTTGGTAAAAATAGCGGATAGCTGATAAGTTAGTTTATAGCGGATGAGCTTATAGCGGATAGCTTATAAGCTAGCTTTTAGCTTATAGCGAATAAGCTAGCTGATTGAATTTGTAGTGTTTGGTAAAATTAGCGGTTGGACTAGCTTATAAGTATGAAATGACATAAAAAGGATATGTTTAATTAATATTTAATTTTTTTAAGTAAGATGATAGGGGTAAAATTGGAAGAAAAGATAATAAGCTATAAGCTATAAGCTCATAAGCTACTTGAAATAGCATTTGAAAAATAAGCTATAAGCTCTTTTTTAAAAACTGTTACCAAACAGAGCTTTTAGCTTATAAGCTAAAAACTATAAGTTATAAGCTAGCTTATTTGGCTTACCAAACAGAGCCTTACATTAAAGATCAACATGATAATTGTAACAATGAAAATGTCATCAATAGCCTAAAATTAACATTCTACCTAAATCATAAACTCATCCAATTCTATCACTTCCCTATTATTCTTGAAAAGTAAAAAAAAAAAATATTCTTGTTTGCTGAGGCTTCTTATTCCCTGTATCTATCTGTTTCCTTTTTCTTTATATATCACCTTAAGAATAAACTCTCCTAGCTTAGTACAAGAAGAAGATGTCCCATCTTGTAGTCATCGAATATGGTTCTTTAGGATTAACAATTTAGAAGTTATTATTGTCGATTATGTTTTTTAATGGAGATATATTAATCATAAGTTGTCGCATCTTTTTGTTTAAGAATGTGTTAGTAAAGAGGAAGGAACATAGGAGTTTACAGGGTTAGCCTAATACTAAATGGAGTTTAAAGTGAATTTTAAAATGAGATATTTTTTCTTAAAAAAATAATATATATATATATATATATATATATATATATATATATATATATATATATATATATTAAAATGAGTTGAAACTTGAAAATGTCAAAGAAAAATAAAGAATACAAAAGATTCATTTTTTATTATACAAATTCTCACAAATATTTAGTAAAAAAAGGTTCATTGTTAAAGATATTGCATCAAGCCAAACAACTCTTAGTAATTCAGTGGCTAGAATTTATTTTTTATTTTTTTTAAGTGAATGAATTCAAACCACAATTTCTACATATTTTATATAATGCCTCTTCCAACTAAACTATGCTTATGGAGACGAATCAGTCCAAACAACTCTGCCAGACCAATATACACAAATGTTCATATTGTTTGTTATTTGGCAAAAATAAAATAAAATTGATGTCCCATCACAAACGGCATGAAACCCATTGTTCATTAATTAACAAAATAAATTAACGATAATGATTTATGTTATTTAGCAAGCAAAAAAAACTCAAAATAGAATTTGCAATCATTTGTAATAGTTGGATTGGTCGAAATCAAATTGGTTAAGAAGTTGATTTGCTAACTTTTCAATTTTTAAAGAATTTGTTTATGAGAATCAATTGAGACGTACTGTTATTGTTTCTCTTCTAAATCTTTTTGGTACAATCTAAATTCAATTTTTTTTCTAAAAGTTGTGAAAGAAATTCAACCGATCAATAACATATTATTTTTTTTGTTTTAAAGAGTTTAAAGGTAAAATTCACCGAAATTTAGTGTGGAGAACATTTACGGTAAATTTGAACTTACATTTTAGTATGTCAATTTATATTACCAATAAAACAATTATGTAACTAGGATGAATCTTTTGGAAGATTTCAAATTCCATTTTTGATATGAACAATTCTTATTTAGACTTTATTTAGCTCGCAGTTGAATTCAGAATTATCCGACTTAGTCTCTAAAAACCAAAGAGTTAATACAAAAAAATAAAATAAAAGCAATCATGTTCTTTTTATTATACTTTTTATTATTTATTACTCTTTTTTAAATTCTTTATTTTTTAAGGCTTAATTCATATTTCTATTACTATTAATAAATGAATATAAATTAGTGTAAAATAATTTATAATTTATCTTTTCATACAAAATAATAAATTAATGTAAAATTGTTAAAAACGTGACATAATTTGGAACACGCACAAAGAGTAGTAAGTTATGAATTTATCATGTGTCCAATGATAATTAAATTCAATTTTTAAAAAAAAAAAAATCACATTAATATTAAATATGGACAAATCCTAATTTTGTTAGGACAAGAATACATTTATACAAATTCAAAATTAGAAAATTGTAATTGTTTGTGTAAATTTTAATGATGTTTGTTACTTCATTTAAGACAAAAAAAAAAATTATAAAAAAAATTTATTCAATTTACAATGATTTTTTAGCTTTTATGTGTAATTCTCCTGAGTTTTCATGGCAAAAACCAAGATATTAATTTCTATAAAAATAGAAGAAGCAAGATGTTAATATATTATTAGTCCATATAGATAAATGAAGATACCTCTTTAGATAATTTAAAAAATAACTTTTTCACACTATTTAATAATGTATTATAAAATATAGAGTATATTCTTTGCCAAAGGGCAAAATAAAAATAAAAAACAATTATAGAATAACAAGAAAATGGTATGAGATCCACTTTCTCTCTAAGTTTCTCTTCAATTTTTTTTATTGAAAATATGTCATTTTGGGTCATTTTTGTCTTGAATCACACATATGTTTATTTTTTCTTTTCTTTAATCTAATTAAATGGTTTTCACATAGATTAAGTCTTTCTTTAATTTTTCTCTCATAATTTTATCGTCTATGTGCGATATTGTTTTATTTTATATTTTGATCCGGTGTTCGTTTGACTTTCTATATAATTACATTGTTCGCTTTGTTCACATTAACATATCAACTTTGATCTACTATTGGTATAACCAATGACTCATCAACAATACAAATCCGGAAACATATGTATTTCAGTCACTTTATATTTGTATGTGATATATTCTATCAATATGAATGAATATGTTTTTAGTTTGTAAAGAAAAATGAAAAACAAAACAAGATTATGTTGTCACACTGATGACAGAAATTTCTATGGTATTTTAGGTAGTATATTTAGTAGTAAAATGACCAAGACAGACCCAAATACGAAGAAAAACCTACAGAATCCAAGAAAAGCATCAAGACAGAGTCAAGAATGCAAAAAGACAAGAAAAAGCCAAAAAAGTGAAGATTTGTGCTGTTCATCGTGCCACGATGGCTTCCATCGTGCCACGATGGAAGCTGCTTGTTGGCCAAGAAATCAACAGAAGAAAATCTGAAGAGAATCTGTTCATCGTGCTACGATGCCCTTCATCGTGGTACGATGACATTACTTGGCGACCAAGCTGATGAAATGCACATGATCAATTATAAAGTTGAACCGAATCTTCCCATCGTACTGCGATGGACCTATCGCAGCACGATCGTTTGCTGAGGCCCATTACAAAAACTATAAATAGAGCTCTCCTCCCATTGTTTAATTCATTCAGAAATAGTAGAACACTCTCTACTATAAAGGAGGTGTTCGGAGGAGCTCTAAGGGCATAGTTTTCTCCCCTTACGGGAAAACTAACTCAGCAAGGTATGTTTTCTTTAGGCTTTTGTATTTAGGTTATGATTTCTTTTGTAATTTAAATATGTAGTCTTTTGTATTAGATGCCTTAGGTTGTGGTGGAGAAGATGAACTCCCCTATGAATATTTGGAGTCTGTGATTGAGTCAAAGTTATAATAAATCGTTATTCAGTATTATGTTTGTTATTTACTTTCTTGCACTTTAATAACGTATCTCGTAATCTGGCCGGATAAGCGGGAGCGTCCATAGAATTGATATTAGGTATTAACTTAATATGGTCCGGAACTAGTAGTAAATAATGCTAGGTGTATAGAGACGGAAACATCATGAACTAGTCGTGAACTGAGCGGTTAGAGGAGGAATCATGCACTAGGTGTGAACTAAGCACTTAGAAGATGAATATGCCGATACTAGGATCTAGAGGCATTGGATGGGTGAAGGTAATAATGCATGTGTAATAAACAACTCACTTAGTAATTAGGGTATGTGACACATCGAGGTTAGACTCTCGTAGGTACCTAGTTATGGCATAAGTTATGGTGCATAAGCCATGTTTATGCACCGTGCATAAATACCCAAAATTGCTTAGCACACCCCCCAGATTTCTAATGCACCCCCAAATTACTTAGCGCATCCCCAGATTTTTAGGGGGTGCAGTAAAAATTTAGGGGGCACACTAGAATCTGGGGGGTGCGCTAAGTAATTTGGGGGGTGTGCAAAGCAATTGGGGGTGCATTAAGTAATTTTCATTATTTATGCGCGGTGGATAAGGAAAAAGCTTATACACCATAACCACTCCCCCTAGTTATTAACGTAGGGAAACTTTAATATACATAGTGTAACAGTAAGGTGTTACTACAATAAATGAAAAGTCACTGCCGAACAATAATCTGAGTAACTATGTTATACACCGTTCATACCAAATATGAAGAAGGAGGGAGTCCAACCACCATACCTATATTCTATGTTTCTGAATCTATCTATCTATGTATCTATCTATCTATCTATCTATCTATTTATTTATGCAAGCATTACGCTTCTTTTTATAAAACCTTTTTCAAAACCAAAGCGAATGCAAAACCAACAGCTTAAATAACGCTAACAAAGCTTTGGCACGATCCCTGTGGATACGAACTCATTCTAGACACATAGAGTGTGAATTATTACTCGACGACAGACTGGTACACTTGCCAGACCGTAGCCAAGTTTTTAGCGCCGTTGCCGGGGATTGTGTCTACAAAGCGTCGATAGATTTATTTAAGTTGTCAAAAAAAATTTCAAAAATACAAAAAAATTAAAAAATCAAAAAATCTTGTTGATGATTGTGAATTTTGATCTGTGAAAGTTCTGGCTAAGGCAAAGTCTTGGTATTTAAGCGATTCGTTGTGATCCACCTCACTTACTTGGGAATTGTCATAGTGACAGAGACACATGAGACAAACCAAAAATAGTTCTACGAAAAATATTAATCTCGAGCGCTACTGAGGTATTTGTTTAAAGTGCATGCAGACAGGTGCTCAAGTCACTAGGGATTGCAGAGGCTGGCAACAGCCGACTAAAGACAGCATTCTCGCAGGAAAACTCCTAAAGTGATAGGAGATGTAACGGAATATAAAAGAGAAAGCTGCAGCATAAAGTCAATGATCAGGAGGATCATTTGACCCAAAACTTCCGGAAACACAGGAAGAAAGATAAAGTAGGGTTGTTAACAGGAATGGTTCAAAGACACAGGAACCATTGGCGAAGATGACGGGAGAAGAGAGAGGCCATCAGGGATAAACAATTGCGGTCAGGTGAATCAAGCTGCAAAATCATCTCAGAAGAACAGATTCTTCCTCAGAAGGAAAAGCGCAAAACAGAAAGACATGCACAGGTACAAGTTTGGGGTGAAATCACCATGCACTATGAAACTGCACCCGGAAAATAAGTCGTCAACAGGGATAGTTGAGGGAATGGTGAAACAGACCTGATCCGACCTAAGATTGCAAGGATTTAATGAAGATGTCCAATGCTTCAAGCTGGAACAAAGGAGCACAGAAGAGAGACATGCGAACCTATCCTCTGTAATGGAGGAAATGTCTTAAGCTAATGAGAGGCTAAACAAGCGCTGCTTGGGAGGCAACCCAAGGTACAATTTATTGCTTTATTTTAATTTTCTGCACTTTTAATTTTAATTTTTAGGAAAATAAAGGTACCACATTTTTAGAGGAAGACCAAGAAAAATAATTTTTGAGAAAAAGTTGAAAAATTAAATTTTTATTAAAAACAGGCAGTCCATCGCAGCACGATGCATCCCATCGTGCTACGATGAACACACGTTCATTTTTCAAATAAAACAGTATTCCATCGTAACACGATGTATCACATCGTGCTACGATGTGAACGGCCAATTTTTCAAGTTTCAACAGCAAACCATCGTAGTACGATGGATCTCATCGTGCTACGATGAAGGATCGTGTGCCTATTTATACATGTACGGATTTTCACTTTTTACATCAAAAATTCACGCCGTTACTCTGCTCAAATTTACCCTGAACCTTATAAACATCCAAAACTCTCAGAAAACTCCAAAAATCTTCTTTTTCTTCTTCTTCTACACTTTCTAAACCTTCCATCAACCAAATTTAACCAAAAAAAAAACCAAACTTTTTTTTAAAAATCCAACCTTTTTACCTTTCCATTCATGGCACCAAAACGTTCTAAACCATCCACATCCGTTACACCATCTGGCCCTCCTCCTCGCTTCCTGAGTAGTCTCTGAAGGAAAATTGTGATTGAAAAGCAGCGGAATATAAAAATTTTCCTTTAATGATCCTTACGAATGAGCATGAGTTTGTGTTTAGGATTTTACCTCTTGTTGAAAATCCTCTTTCTTTTCTTTCACGAACGGTGGCTGATCAACACTTGAATCACGCACCGGATTGATCACGAGCGTTGATGACGAAGAACAACGCCTCTAGTAGTCCACACGAACAGCAACCTTCAAAAGAGTGCTAGCTCAAAGAGATGAAGGCCTTTTGTGAGTGGAGGCAAGAAATAAGGATTAGGGTTTTTCTCTTCTCAAGATTTTCTTAAGTGTGTTTTTTCTCAATCACAAGGGTTCTATTTATAGAACCAATTGTCTTGTGCACCAAGACAATTACTTGTCATTGGGCTACAATCACACTAAAGCCCATTTAATTAAATAAGCTTAGTAGGAGCGCACCCCCATGTATCATGTACACATGAGTGCTCCCTCACCATAACAAATTATGAACCGCTTATTTAATTACCATGATACCCTTATCATATTTCCATATTTCTCTGAGGTGCACCGTACCTTACGGTGTTCCAATCTCACACTAGACTGTTCTTACGTGTGTGACCCTTGTAGGTTTCCATAACGTTGGCAATTATATTAAACCCTTTATTTAACATAATAAACAATGAGCGGTATCTAGCAACACATCATTGCTACCCAAGTTATGAGAAATTAACATGTGATCAAAACATAACCTTTAGTGATAATATATGCGTGTATAATTACCCCTTTGCCCTTTATGTCTATATTGAACACAAAACATACTTGGTGTCATCTTTGTCCAGTTCAATATTGGGCCCAAGACATTTATCCTGTTATGCAGGATTGGCAAATTCCATCTAGGTCACTACTGTCCCTCAGCATGCTTTGTGAAGTACCCATCAACTGCCTTTATGGTTATCCTGTTACGGACAACGTTAGATCAGCAACAAAGTACTTGACTCCACATCTAGGGTACAAAGTGGTTTCAGGTCTAAGGGCGGTTTACACCATTATCACCATGAGAGTAACTTATGACACTTTGCATAACTTTGCATGTAGTACTCTCATAGCGGGTCAATCCGGTATAAATATTACTCATAATATTTCTTATACCTATGTCAAGACTTGATAACTCCTTATCCCATGATCTATGAGATGCGATCATCAGTCTATCTTCATAATAGTCTTTATGCTTTAAGGTTATCCCTTTTCACCTTAAAGCTTGACTATGGATACTTTAAGAATAACGTCTTTATGTTTAATGTAATCTCATGATTAAGTCACACTTAATATTAAACGTACTTTCTATTCTAGGGACTTCATTATTTTGAACGTTACAAACATAATAAAGAAATGCCTATTTTTATTAATAAATAAAGCACTAAAGTATTGGCCTCTATGGCTTACTCCAACAATCTCCCACTAGCACTAGAGCCAATCAAGCATTACCTTAATACCCATAGACCTAGTATGCCCATCACGCTTCAACTGCGCAAGAGCCTTTGTTAGTGGATTAGGAACTGTTTCCTATGTTGGTACCTTACGTATCTATCCAACTTTCTATTTCGATCTTTATCGAAATATAGAAGTGTCTAAGTATATATATGAATCGTCGGTGAGATCTATTTTCCGTTATTGTTTGCAAGATCAAACCATTACCATCACTAATGTGATTTAATGTAATCTGCAATACCGGGAACATAACCTTAGCTCAATCATGAGCCAAACGATCCAATCTTAAATACTCAACCTATGTAACTGAAACAAACATATTACGAAGCTTATCTTATAGCTTTCAATGCTTATATTCAGGCATAATATACAATACATTGGTATGGTAACAAACATCATTATAACTTCCTTACAATGATCCTTCCCATACCCATCTATTTCAAGAAATAGGCCTTAGTTCCTTTAAGGTCCTTAGGGATATTCTTGGAGGTAAATTAGTGTCAAACACTAATTTCAATTTTGGTACTTATTGATTGTGTTACAATCATATGGTGTGTCTGATTCAGTACATATTATGATGTGCATGATTAATCCTATATGTCAAAGCATATGGATTCCTTCCACGTGCCTCATTCTCATCTAATGAGATATGATATTGTCCTTTAGACAAAATCATTCATTTGACACATGAAATAATTTCACATATTTAAGTGTCATGAACACTTTGACAATATATGTACATAGGCTATTCCTAACTCTTTAGGATTCCTTGCCTAAATGCATAGGCTATTCCTAACTCTTTAGGAATTCTTGCCTAAGTATTTCATCAAGAGTTATTTTCTTAGTCATGTCTCACATGCATAAGAAAAATGTTTTGATGATTTAATATGTCATCCACATATGATGTCAGATTCAATATTATCACTCCCACTAAGGTATGCACAAGATTTATATTTGTCCTTCATTAATTCGTTTTCATAAAACTTTCAAAAGGAACAAATATTCAAATTTATTCGATCTAATCAAAATTAGATAGGTTTGTCCTTGTTAATTTGTTTTCAGAAAATTTCATAAAAGGAACAAACAATAATTTAATTTTCTGAGAACTCTATCTAATCAAAATTAGATAGCTACAAGTTATATACCTTTCTAGCATCATTTGGATCAACAAAACCCTTACCTATATGTCCAACACATATATATGAGGTCATTCCAATTAAGGAATGCAACTTTGTTATCCATCTACCAAAACATGTAGTACAACATTTAGCAGAAGCAATCAAATATTATAAGGTATTCTTAATACCGTCCATATCAGTGTTCAAAAAGAATACTCACTTTCATCGTATGAGTCTTACTCATCTTGAAGACATAACCTGTAAGACCCAAGATTTTACTGTACAGTTTTTCTAAGGAACTCTAGTGTCGGCTACGAGTTTTAGGGTTTTTGGTGAAGCGGTTTTGTGAGTATCGTCGCATTAATGGAATTTTTGCTGATATGGAGCCTGTTTTGTGCTCGTGCGCTGGAAAGGCACAGACTTTCGGGTCGTGATCCTCTTTTAAGTATGAGGAGATTTCTGTGAAGTCAGAATGACGAGTTTTGGATTATTCTTGTTTTTGAAAAAACGAGTAGGATTTTACCCGCTGATGGAAATTCTTACTGCGTCTGTTTTAAGTGAGGTTTCGGATGGAAGTTTCATATATCTGCGTGAGTTAGGATATGTCCTGAGATTAATTTTCTAAGGTATGGAAGAAAATTACAGTCGCGGAAAAAGATTCGGCGATAAGTTTTGGAATGGATAAACGATAGACGTTCTTTCTGTAGGTTTCCTGTTTTTGCGAGTTTCGTTCGTCGCGATGCGCGAGAACTGAGCGTGCGTTTCGTTGTAAGAGGTTGTGGGAAATATCTTGTGAGGATAGACTTGGATTGATCCAATGGCTAGATTTGAATCTTAGAACTTTATCCTATTTGATCTAATGGCTAGGAATTAAATGAGATATCTACAAGTAGCAAAGTCATGAGATTTCCTTCCATTCCTTTCTCTTTGGCCGTGAGTCCACCCTTTGTCTTTCCACCATCACAAAATTGTCATTTCATAACCATTTCTCTTGATTAAAAGCTTGTTGGAATCATAGTATTGCAAGGATCACTTTCTCTAAGGTAACTAAACCTATTCCCTTCCTTTTGTTGGTTCAAACTCTTAGGGTTTATGATTGGGTGGTTTATGTTCTTGAGAGATTTTTCTTAGAACTTGTTTATAGTTTATTTTTGTTCCATGAAAGTTGTTCATGAGGGATTAACAAGCATGTTTAGGCTTAGTAGTGATGCCTTCCATGGTTAGATGAGATTCTCATGAGATTTTGGGTTAGGGTTTTCATGAAAATTTTATATGAATCAAGAACATGAGTTTTTGAGTAGAGTTTGTGTTAATGATGTTGTTTTAAGACTTTTGAGAGAAATGGATTTATGAAAAATGGTTTGGTTTTGAAAAAAAACAAGAAATCTATTTTTGTGTGTGTTCATGAGAAATTTCTATGGATTATGTTTTGAAAATGGTTTTGATGAATGAGATCAATCACTTTTGAGTTTCTTTTGAGAAATTAATAATGGTTTAAGTATTTTAACTATGTTTGATTTTTGAAAATGATGATTTTGATGTATTTTAAATTCTGGCCGAAATCTTAAAGGATATTTAGGGCATTTTAAAATTGTTTTTGTGTCCTAGAAACTTAACCATTTGATCCGTCTTTTCGAGACGAAGATTTCGGCGTATGACTCGTCTTGATTGGATAAAGAATGAGCGAGTTATGGCCATTTTATTTGAGAGGAAAAACTTGTAACTTGTGGCTTTAGTGGGTTGGGCGACAACATCTGTGTGGCTGGTAGCATCTGTGTGGCTATTTTCGCCTGGTGACAGCATCTGTGTGGCTGACAGCATCTGTGTGGCTGGTAGCATCTGTGTGGCTATTTACACCTGGTGATAGCGTCTGTGTGGCATCACCTGGCGACAACATCTATGTGGCTGGTAGCATCTGTGTGGCTATTTTCACCTGGTGATAGCGTCTGTGTGGCATCACCTGGCGACAGCATCTGTGTGGCTGGTAGCATCTGTGTGGCTATTTTCGCCTGGTGACAGCATCTGTGTGGCTGACAGCATCTGTGTGGCTGGTAGCATCTGTGTGGCTATTTTCACCTGGTGATAGCGTCTGTGTGGCATCACCTGGCGACAGCATCTGTGTGGCTGGTAGCATCTGTGTGGCTATTTTCGCCTGGTGACAGCATCTGTGTGGCTGACAGCATCTGTGTGGCTGGTAGCATCTGTGTGGCTATTTTCACCTGGTGACAGCATCTGTGTGGCTGGTAGCATCTGTGTGGCTATTTTCACCGGTGATAGCGTCTGTGTGGCATCACCTGCCCTTGTGGCTTTAGTGGGTTGGACCTACGATTCCGGAACTCATGCATCGTGGTAGCTAGGGTTAGTACCACGCATTGTAGAGGTTGCATTATAGGCTATGTGTGCATTGTTTATATGAACCCGTTGGTGGGAATTGCTTTGGTGGTTAAGAGCTTTCTCTTGTGTATGTGGAATTATTGTTATGTGTACAATCTTTCACACCGGTTATATATATATATACTTTTATTTTGTGGTGACCCTTTCTTTCATTTGCGGGCTCATCCCACCCAGATGATGGGTTAGGTCGTGGTGACGACGGTGGCTGTTCCAGGCCCTAGTGAGATGTTGGAGCTTTAGCTTAGTTAGACTATGCGCCGGTGTGGGTTGTACACCGTGCTTTTTGGGTTTAGGCATAGGATTCTAACTTGTTTTGTTGTAAGTATTTGAATACATAGACTTGGATTGTAATTATTCAGGAATACACTTTACTTGTCGAAGCACCTTATGGTAATGAGTTCTTTTGTATATTTGAATGCCGGCTCATTTAAAATATTCTATGCGCACTCTGAGTGTTAGTTGAAAAAGAAAAAAAAATATATACTGCCTTTTCAGGCCTTTGAAAAACGGGTTGTTACAATTGGTATCAGGGCACGGCTTTAAATCTTCAAAGGGAAAGTGTACACTTGAGTCGTTAGTCCAGAGTCGGTTAGAACATAGCTAGAGTAGTGTCAGTTCTAGTTTTTGTTCTGCGTCGGGTTTGAGTTAGTAACCGTTGAATGAGATTTTCTGTTGAGACTCAGAAATGTTTGGATAAGGAATCTAATCGGAATTGGGGATTTGGATAAAAGGAGTACAAGAGAAATAGATGGTATAGTTGGCAAGTGACAAGACTATGAGGAGTTGTAATCACCAACCGGAGGTTGGGATGGTATTATTTAAGTCGTGTTTGGAAAGAGATTCGTATGTGAGTAGACGGTTCGGCGTATTCACTGAGTTGCGGACTTATGGATATTGGTAGAGCGGAAAATTCTTCTATAGAGAAGACAACTTGTTCGGAATGTAATGGTTTTGGTGGTACCTGCCGTGGTGGCATTGTATTACTGTTGAATGATGTTCAACGGATGTTTCATGAGTGGAATCATGAGAGCTTGAACGATGTGTTTTGAGTGTTGTGTCTTACGACTTCGACCTTGTATTCGTAAGAGATCGAGGGAAATATTAAGAAAAAACCTCGAAAGATTTGTGGAACCCTTGTGACTCGGAGGACATTGAGCATAAGCGGAATGAAGCATCGTTTAAGTTGGGTAAAGATGGTCTAAACCACCATCATGATTGTCGACTATTTATTGACAAATTGAGGAACTGATCATCCTTAATCTCTTGTTCATAATAGACGGAGTCGTGTTGACTGGAAATGACTAGTTTTGCCGGTTTTGCTGGTGCGCAGAAAGTTTCGGTGTTTCTTTTTGGAGGGTAGCCAGTAACTGCTTCGCGCGAACCTAGGGAAATTGGCTATGTCGCGGAGGCGAAAGAGGTGACTTTGGAATTTTTTGTTTGTGGGCACGAGGATCTTTGGGAACTAGAGGTTGTGAACCTCTGTTGTGAGGTTAATTTTTGAGTGGTGAACTAGTTGATAGTTGCGGTTGGTGCACGGTTGTGCCAGTGTGTTGGTGAGAGTATCTGTGTGGCGTCACCCGGTGTTAGCTATGGTGCGGCTACACCTAATCCTGAGGGATTTTGTTGTGTTGGTGATGGTAATAATTAGTTGAGTTGTTACTCTTACCTTTAGTTTCGAGGACGAAACTTCTTTTTGGAGGGTAGTAATGTAAGACCCAAGATTTTACTGTACAGTTTTTCTAAGGAACTCTAGTGTCGGCTACGAGTTTTAGGGTTTTTGGTGAAGCGGTTTTGTGAGTATCGTCGCATTAATGGAATTTTTGCTGATATGGAGCCTGTTTTGTGCTCGTGCGCTGGAAAGGCACAGACTTTCGGGTCGTGATCCTCTTTTAAGTATGAGGAGATTTCTGTGAAGTCAGAATGACGAGTTTTGGATTATTCTTGTTTTTGAAAAAACGAGTAGGATTTTACCCGCCGATGGAAATTCTTACTGCGTCTGTTTTAAGTGAGTTTCGGATGGAAGTTTCATATATCTGCGTGAGTTAGGATATGTCCTGAGATTAATTTTCTAAGGTATGGAAGAAAATTACAGTCGCGGAAAAAGATTCGGCGATAAGTTTTGGAATGGAAAAACGATAGACGTTCTTTCTGTAGGTTTCCTGTTTTTGCGAGTTTCGTTCGTCGCGATGCGCGAGAACTGAGCGTGCGTTTCGTTGTAAGAGGTTGTGGGAAATATCTTGTGAGGATAGACTTGGATTGATCCAATGGCTAGATTTGAATCTTAGAACTTTATCCTATTTGATCTAATGGCTAGGAATTAAATGAGATATCTACAAGTAGCAAAGTCATGAGATTTCCTTCCATTCCTTTCTCTTTGGCCGTGAGTCCACCCTTTGTCTTTCCACCATCACAAAATTGTCATTTCATAACCATTTCTCTTGATTAAAAGCTTGTTGGAATCATAGTATTGCAAGGATCACTTTCTCTAAGGTAACTAAACCTATTCCCTTCCTTTTGTTGGTTCAAACTCTTAGGGTTTATGATTGGGTGGTTTATGTTCTTGAGAGATTTTTCTTAGAACTTGTTTATAGTTTATTTTTGTTCCATGAAAGTTGTTCATGAGGGATTAACAAGCATGTTTAGGCTTAGTAGTGATGCCTTCCATGGTTAGATGAGATTCTCATGAGATTTTGGGTTAGGGTTTTCATGAAAATTTTATATGAATCAAGAACATGAGTTTTTGAGTAGAGTTTGTGTTAATGATGTTGTTTTAAGACTTTTGAGAGAAATGGATTTATGAAAAATGGTTTGGTTTTGAAAAAAAACAAGAAATCTATTTTTGTGTGTGTTCATGAGAAATTTCTATGGATTATGTTTTGAAAATGGTTTTGATGAATGAGATCAATCACTTTTGAGTTTCTTTTGAGAAATTAATAATGGTTTAAGTATTTTAACTATGTTTGATTTTTGAAAATGATGATTTTGATGTATTTTAAATTCTGGCCGAAATCTTAAAGGATATTTAGGGCATTTTAAAATTGTTTTTGTGTCCTAGAAACTTAACCATTTGATCCGTCTTTTCGAGACGAAGATTTCGGCGTATGACTCGTCTCGAT
Organism: Trifolium repens; assembly: GCA_030408175.1. Taxonomy (NCBI): domain Eukaryota; kingdom Viridiplantae; phylum Streptophyta; class Magnoliopsida; order Fabales; family Fabaceae; genus Trifolium; species Trifolium repens. The sequence continues at coordinate 27,667,010 of CP125845.1, read as the reverse complement.
TGGATAAAGAATGAGCGAGTTATGGCCATTTTATTTGAGAGGAAAAACTTGTAACTTGTGGCTTTAGTGGGTTGGGCGACAGCATCTGTGTGGCTGGTAGCATCTGTGTGGCTATTTTCGCCTGGTGACAGCATCTGTGTGGCTGACAGCATCTGTGTGGCTGGTAGCATCTGTGTGGCTATTTACACCTGGTGATAGCGTCTGTGTGGCATCACCTGGCGACAGCATCTATGTGGCTGGTAGCATCTGTGTGGCTATTTTCACCTGGTGATAGCGTCTGTGTGGCATCACCTGGCGACAGCATCTGTGTGGCTGGTAGCATCTGTGTGGCTATTTTCGCCTGGTGACAGCATCTGTGTGGCTGACAGCATCTGTGTGGCTGGTAGCATCTGTGTGGCTATTTTCACCTGGTGATAGCGTCTGTGTGGCATCACCTGGCGACAGCATCTGTGTGGCTGGTAGCATCTGTGTGGCTATTTTCGCCTGGTGACAGCATCTGTGTGGCTGATAGCATCTGTGTGGCTGGTAGCATCTGTGTGGCTATTTTCACCTGGTGACAGCATCTGTGTGGCTGGTAGCATCTGTGTGGCTATTTTCACCGGTGATAGCGTCTGTGTGGCATCACCTGCCCTTGTGGCTTTAGTGGGTTGGACCTACGATTCCGGAACTCATGCATCGTGGTAGCTAGGGTTAGTACCACGCATTGTAGAGGTTGCATTATAGGCTATGTGTGCATTGTTTATATGAACCCGTTGGTGGGAATTGCTTTGGTGGTTAAGAGCTTTCTCTTGTGTATGTGGAATTATTGTTATGTGTACAATCTTTCACACCGGTTATATATATATATACTTTTATTTTGTGGTGACCCTTTCTTTCATTTGCGGGCTCATCCCACCCAGATGATGGGTTAGGTCGTGGTGACGACGGTGGCTGTTCCAGGCCCTAGTGAGATGTTGGAGCTTTAGCTTAGTTAGACTATGCGCCGGTGTGGGTTGTACACCGTGCTTTTTGGGTTTAGGCATAGGATTCTAACTTGTTTTGTTGTAAGTATTTGAATACATAGACTTGGATTGTAATTATTCAGGAATACACTTTACTTGTCGAAGCACCTTATGGTAATGAGTTCTTTTGTATATTTGAATGCCGGCTCATTTAAAATATTCTATGCGCACTCTGAGTGTTAGTTGAAAAAGAAAAAAAAATATATACTGCCTTTTCAGGCCTTTGAAAAACGGGTTGTTACAATTGGTATCAGAGCACGGCTTTAAATCTTCAAAGGGAAAGTGTACACTTGAGTCGTTAGTCCAGAGTCGGTTAGAACATAGCTAGAGTAGTGTCAGTTCTAGTTTTTGTTCTGCGTCGGGTTTGAGTTAGTAACCGTTGAATGAGATTTTCTGTTGAGACTCAGAAATGTTTGGATAAGGAATCTAATCGGAATTGGGGATTTGGATAAAAGGAGTACAAGAGAAATAGATGGTATAGTTGGCAAGTGACAAGACTATGAGGAGTTGTAATCACCAACCGGAGGTTGGGATGGTATTATTTAAGTCGTGTTTGGAAAGAGATTCGTATGTGAGTAGACGGTTCGGCGTATTCACTGAGTTGCGGACTTATGGATATTGGTAGAGCGGAAAATTCTTCTATAGAGAAGACAACTTGTTCGGAATGTAATGGTTTTGGTGGTACCTGCCGTGGTGGCATTGTATTACTGTTGAATGATGTTCAACGGATGTTTCATGAGTGGAATCATGAGAGCTTGAACGATGTGTTTTGAGTGTTGTGTCTTACGACTTCGACCTTGTATTCGTAAGAGATCGAGGGAAATATTAAGAAAAAACCTCGAAAGATTTGTGGAACCCTTGTGACTCGGAGGACATTGAGCATAAGCGGAATGAAGCATCGTTTAAGTTGGGTAAAGATGGTCTAAACCACCATCATGATTGTCGACTATTTATTGACAAATTGAGGAACTGATCATCCTTAATCTCTTGTTCATAATAGACGGAGTCGTGTTGACTGGAAATGACTAGTTTTGCCGGTTTTGCTGGTGCGCAGAAAGTTTCGGTGTTTCTTTTTGGAGGGTAGCCAGTAACTGCTTCGCGCGAACCTAGGGAAATTGGCTATGTCGCGGAGGCGAAAGAGGTGACTTTGGAATTTTTTGTTTGTGGGCACGAGGATCTTTGGGAACTAGAGGTTGTGAACCTCTGTTGTGAGGTTAATTTTTGAGTGGTGAACTAGTTGATAGTTGCGGTTGGTGCACGGTTGTGCCAGTGTGTTGGTGAGAGTATCTGTGTGGCGTCACCCGGTGTTAGCTATGGTGCGGCTACACCTAATCCTGAGGGATTTTGTTGTGTTGGTGATGGTAATAATTAGTTGAGTTGTTACTCTTACCTTTAGTTTCGAGGACGAAACTTCTTTTTGGAGGGTAGTAATGTAAGACCCAAGATTTTACTGTACAGTTTTTCTAAGGAACTCTAGTGTCGGCTACGAGTTTTAGGGTTTTTGGTGAAGCGGTTTTGTGAGTATCGTCGCATTAATGGAATTTTTGCTGATATGGAGCCTGTTTTGTGCTCGTGCGCTGGAAAGGCACAGACTTTCGGGTCGTGATCCTCTTTTAAGTATGAGGAGATTTCTGTGAAGTCAGAATGACGAGTTTTGGATTATTCTTGTTTTTGAAAAAACGAGTAGGATTTTACCCGCCGATGGAAATTCTTACTGCGTCTGTTTTAAGTGAGTTTCGGATGGAAGTTTCATATATCTGCGTGAGTTAGGATATGTCCTGAGATTAATTTTCTAAGGTATGGAAGAAAATTACAGTCGCGGAAAAAGATTCGGCGATAAGTTTTGGAATGGAAAAACGATAGACGTTCTTTCTGTAGGTTTCCTGTTTTTGCGAGTTTCGTTCGTCGCGATGCGCGAGAACTGAGCGTGCGTTTCGTTGTAAGAGGTTGTGGGAAATATCTTGTGAGGATAGACTTGGATTGATCCAATGGCTAGATTTGAATCTTAGAACTTTATCCTATTTGATCTAATGGCTAGGAATTAAATGAGATATCTACAAGTAGCAAAGTCATGAGATTTCCTTCCATTCCTTTCTCTTTGGCCGTGAGTCCACCCTTTGTCTTTCCACCATCACAAAATTGTCATTTCATAACCATTTCTCTTGATTAAAAGCTTGTTGGAATCATAGTATTGCAAGGATCACTTTCTCTAAGGTAACTAAACCTATTCCCTTCCTTTTGTTGGTTCAAACTCTTAGGGTTTATGATTGGGTGGTTTATGTTCTTGAGAGATTTTTCTTAGAACTTGTTTATAGTTTATTTTTGTTCCATGAAAGTTGTTCATGAGGGATTAACAAGCATGTTTAGGCTTAGTAGTGATGCCTTCCATGGTTAGATGAGATTCTCATGAGATTTTGGGTTAGGGTTTTCATGAAAATTTTATATGAATCAAGAACATGAGTTTTTGAGTAGAGTTTGTGTTAATGATGTTGTTTTAAGACTTTTGAGAGAAATGGATTTATGAAAAATGGTTTGGTTTTGAAAAAAAACAAGAAATCTATTTTTGTGTGTGTTCATGAGAAATTTCTATGGATTATGTTTTGAAAATGGTTTTGATGAATGAGATCAATCACTTTTGAGTTTCTTTTGAGAAATTAATAATGGTTTAAGTATTTTAACTATGTTTGATTTTTGAAAATGATGATTTTGATGTATTTTAAATTCTGGCCGAAATCTTAAAGGATATTTAGGGCATTTTAAAATTGTTTTTGTGTCCTAGAAACTTAACCATTTGATCCGTCTTTTCGAGACGAAGATTTCGGCGTATGACTCGTCTCGATTGGATAAAGAATGAGCGAGTTATGGCCATTTTATTTGAGAGGAAAAACTTGTAACTTGTGGCTTTAGTGGGTTGGGCGACAGCATCTGTGTGGCTGGTAGCATCTGTGTGGCTATTTTCGCCTGGTGACAGCATCTGTGTGGCTGACAGCATCTGTGTGGCTGGTAGCATCTGTGTGGCTATTTACACCTGGTGATAGCGTCTGTGTGGCATCACCTGGCGACAGCATCTATGTGGCTGGTAGCATCTGTGTGGCTATTTTCACCTGGTGATAGCGTCTGTGTGGCATCACCTGGCGACAGCATCTGTGTGGCTGGTAGCATCTGTGTGGCTATTTTCGCCTGGTGACAGCATCTGTGTGGCTGACAGCATCTGTGTGGCTGGTAGCATCTGTGTGGCTATTTTCACCTGGTGATAGCGTCTGTGTGGCATCACCTGGCGACAGCATCTGTGTGGCTGGTAGCATCTGTGTGGCTATTTTCGCCTGGTGACAGCATCTGTGTGGCTGATAGCATCTGTGTGGCTGGTAGCATCTGTGTGGCTATTTTCACCTGGTGACAGCATCTGTGTGGCTGGTAGCATCTGTGTGGCTATTTTCACCGGTGATAGCGTCTGTGTGGCATCACCTGCCCTTGTGGCTTTAGTGGGTTGGACCTACGATTCCGGAACTCATGCATCGTGGTAGCTAGGGTTAGTACCACGCATTGTAGAGGTTGCATTATAGGCTATGTGTGCATTGTTTATATGAACCCGTTGGTGGGAATTGCTTTGGTGGTTAAGAGCTTTCTCTTGTGTATGTGGAATTATTGTTATGTGTACAATCTTTCACACCGGTTATATATATATATACTTTTATTTTGTGGTGACCCTTTCTTTCATTTGCGGGCTCATCCCACCCAGATGATGGGTTAGGTCGTGGTGACGACGGTGGCTGTTCCAGGCCCTAGTGAGATGTTGGAGCTTTAGCTTAGTTAGACTATGCGCCGGTGTGGGTTGTACACCGTGCTTTTTGGGTTTAGGCATAGGATTCTAACTTGTTTTGTTGTAAGTATTTGAATACATAGACTTGGATTGTAATTATTCAGGAATACACTTTACTTGTCGAAGCACCTTATGGTAATGAGTTCTTTTGTATATTTGAATGCCGGCTCATTTAAAATATTCTATGCGCACTCTGAGTGTTAGTTGAAAAAGAAAAAAAAATATATACTGCCTTTTCAGGCCTTTGAAAAACGGGTTGTTACAATTGGTATCTGAGCACGGCTTTAAATCTTCAAAGGGAAAGTGTACACTTGAGTCGTTAGTCCAGAGTCGGTTAGAACATAGCTAGAGTAGTGTCAGTTCTAGTTTTTGTTCTGCGTCGGGTTTGAGTTAGTAACCGTTGAATGAGATTTTCTGTTGAGACTCAGAAATGTTTGGATAAGGAATCTAATCGGAATTGGGGATTTGGATAAAAGGAGTACAAGAGAAATAGATGGTATAGTTGGCAAGTGACAAGACTATGAGGAGTTGTAATCACCAACCGGAGGTTGGGATGGTATTATTTAAGTCGTGTTTGGAAAGAGATTCGTATGTGAGTAGACGGTTCGGCGTATTCACTGAGTTGCGGACTTATGGATATTGGTAGAGCGGAAAATTCTTCTATAGAGAAGACAACTTGTTCGGAATGTAATGGTTTTGGTGGTACCTGCCGTGGTGGCATTGTATTACTGTTGAATGATGTTCAACGGATGTTTCATGAGTGGAATCATGAGAGCTTGAACGATGTGTTTTGAGTGTTGTGTCTTACGACTTCGACCTTGTATTCGTAAGAGATCGAGGGAAATATTAAGAAAAAACCTCGAAAGATTTGTGGAACCCTTGTGACTCGGAGGACATTGAGCATAAGCGGAATGAAGCATCGTTTAAGTTGGGTAAAGATGGTCTAAACCACCATCATGATTGTCGACTATTTATTGACAAATTGAGGAACTGATCATCCTTAATCTCTTGTTCATAATAGACGGAGTCGTGTTGACTGGAAATGACTAGTTTTGCCGGTTTTGCTGGTGCGCAGAAAGTTTCGGTGTTTCTTTTTGGAGGGTAGCCAGTAACTGCTTCGCGCGAACCTAGGGAAATTGGCTATGTCGCGGAGGCGAAAGAGGTGACTTTGGAATTTTTTGTTTGTGGGCACGAGGATCTTTGGGAACTAGAGGTTGTGAACCTCTGTTGTGAGGTTAATTTTTGAGTGGTGAACTAGTTGATAGTTGCGGTTGGTGCACGGTTGTGCCAGTGTGTTGGTGAGAGTATCTGTGTGGCGTCACCCGGTGTTAGCTATGGTGCGGCTACACCTAATCCTGAGGGATTTTGTTGTGTTGGTGATGGTAATAATTAGTTGAGTTGTTACTCTTACCTTTAGTTTCGAGGACGAAACTTCTTTTTGGAGGGTAGTAATGTAAGACCCAAGATTTTACTGTACAGTTTTTCTAAGGAACTCTAGTGTCGGCTACGAGTTTTAGGGTTTTTGGTGAAGCAGTTTTGTGAGTATCGTCGCATTAATGGAATTTTTGCTGATATGGAGCCTGTTTTGTGCTCGTGCGCTGGAAAGGCACAGACTTTCGGGTCGTGATCCTCTTTTAAGTATGAGGAGATTTCTGTGAAGTCAGAATGACGAGTTTTGGATTATTCTTGTTTTTGAAAAAACGAGTAGGATTTTACCCGCCGATGGAAATTCTTACTGCGTCTGTTTTAAGTGAGTTTCGGATGGAAGTTTCATATATCTGCGTGAGTTAGGATATGTCCTGAGATTAATTTTCTAAGGTATGGAAGAAAATTACAGTCGCGGAAAAAGATTCGGCGATAAGTTTTGGAATGGAAAAACGATAGACGTTCTTTCTGTAGGTTTCCTGTTTTTGCGAGTTTCGTTCGTCGCGATGCGCGAGAACTGAGCGTGCGTTTCGTTGTAAGAGGTTGTGGGAAATATCTTGTGAGGATAGACTTGGATTGATCCAATGGCTAGATTTGAACCTTAGAACTTTATCCTATTTGATCTAATGGCTAGGAATTAAATGAGATATCTACAAGTAGCAAAGTCATGAGATTTCCTTCCATTCCTTTCTCTTTGGCCGTGAGTCCACCCTTTGTCTTTCCACCATCACAAAATTGTCATTTCATAACCATTTCTCTTGATTAAAAGCTTGTTGGAATCATAGTATTGCAAGGATCACTTTCTCTAAGGTAACTAAACCTATTCCCTTCCTTTTGTTGGTTCAAACTCTTAGGGTTTATGATTGGGTGGTTTATGTTCTTGAGAGATTTTTCTTAGAACTTGTTTATAGTTTATTTTTGTTCCATGAAAGTTGTTCATGAGGGATTAACAAGCATGTTTAGGCTTAGTAGTGATGCCTTCCATGGTTAGATGAGATTCTCATGAGATTTTGGGTTAGGGTTTTCATGAAAATTTTATATGAATCAAGAACATGAGTTTTTGAGTAGAGTTTGTGTTAATGATGTTGTTTTAAGACTTTTGAGAGAAATGGATTTATGAAAAATGGTTTGGTTTTGAAAAAAAACAAGAAATCTATTTTTGTGTGTGTTCATGAGAAATTTCTATGGATTATGTTTTGAAAATGGTTTTGATGAATGAGATCAATCACTTTTGAGTTTCTTTTGAGAAATTAATAATGGTTTAAGTATTTTAACTATGTTTGATTTTTGAAAATGATGATTTTGATGTATTTTAAATTCTGGCCGAAATCTTAAAGGATATTTAGGGCATTTTAAAATTGTTTTTGTGTCCTAGAAACTTAACCATTTGATCCGTCTTTTCGAGACGAAGATTTCGGCGTATGACTCGTCTCGATTGGATAAAGAATGAGCGAGTTATGGCCATTTTATTTGAGAGGAAAAACTTGTAACTTGTGGCTTTAGTGGGTTGGGCGACAGCATCTGTGTGGCTGGTAGCATCTGTGTGGCTATTTTCGCCTGGTGACAGCATCTGTGTGGCTGACAGCATCTGTGTGGCTGGTAGCATCTGTGTGGCTATTTACACCTGGTGATAGCGTCTGTGTGGCATCACCTGGCGACAGCATCTATGTGGCTGGTAGCATCTGTGTGGCTATTTTCACCTGGTGATAGCGTCTGTGTGGCATCACCTGGCGACAGCATCTGTGTGGCTGGTAGCATCTGTGTGGCTATTTTCGCCTGGTGACAGCATCTGTGTGGCTGACAGCATCTGTGTGGCTGGTAGCATCTGTGTGGCTATTTTCACCTGGTGATAGCGTCTGTGTGGCATCACCTGGCGACAGCATCTGTGTGGCTGGTAGCATCTGTGTGGCTATTTTCGCCTGGTGACAGCATCTGTGTGGCTGATAGCATCTGTGTGGCTGGTAGCATCTGTGTGGCTATTTTCACCTGGTGACAGCATCTGTGTGGCTGGTAGCATCTGTGTGGCTATTTTCACCGGTGATAGCGTCTGTGTGGCATCACCTGCCCTTGTGGCTTTAGTGGGTTGGACCTACGATTCCGGAACTCATGCATCGTGGTAGCTAGGGTTAGTACCACGCATTGTAGAGGTTGCATTATAGGCTATGTGTGCATTGTTTATATGAACCCGTTGGTGGGAATTGCTTTGGTGGTTAAGAGCTTTCTCTTGTGTATGTGGAATTATTGTTATGTGTACAATCTTTCACACCGGTTATATATATATATACTTTTATTTTGTGGTGACCCTTTCTTTCATTTGCGGGCTCATCCCACCCAGATGATGGGTTAGGTCGTGGTGACGACGGTGGCTGTTCCAGGCCCTAGTGAGATGTTGGAGCTTTAGCTTAGTTAGACTATGCGCCGGTGTGGGTTGTACACCGTGCTTTTTGGGTTTAGGCATAGGATTCTAACTTGTTTTGTTGTAAGTATTTGAATACATAGACTTGGATTGTAATTATTCAGGAATACACTTTACTTGTCGAAGCACCTTATGGTAATGAGTTCTTTTGTATATTTGAATGCCGGCTCATTTAAAATATTCTATGCGCACTCTGAGTGTTAGTTGAAAAAGAAAAAAAAATATATACTGCCTTTTCAGGCCTTTGAAAAACGGGTTGTTACAATTGGTATCAGAGCACGGCTTTAAATCTTCAAAGGGAAAGTGTACACTTGAGTCGTTAGTCCAGAGTCGGTTAGAACATAGCTAGAGTAGTGTCAGTTCTAGTTTTTGTTCTGCGTCGGGTTTGAGTTAGTAACCGTTGAATGAGATTTTCTGTTGAGACTCAGAAATGTTTGGATAAGGAATCTAATCGGAATTGGGGATTTGGATAAAAGGAGTACAAGAGAAATAGATGGTATAGTTGGCAAGTGACAAGACTATGAGGAGTTGTAATCACCAATCGGAGGTTGGGATGGTATTATTTAAGTCGTGTTTGGAAAGAGATTCGTATGTGAGTAGACGGTTCGGCGTATTCACTGAGTTGCGGACTTATGGATATTGGTAGAGCGGAAAATTCTTCTATAGAGAAGACAACTTGTTCGGAATGTAATGGTTTTGGTGGTACCTGCCGTGGTGGCATTGTATTACTGTTGAATGATGTTCAACGGATGTTTCATGAGTGGAATCATGAGAGCTTGAACGATGTGTTTTGAGTGTTGTGTCTTACGACTTCGACCTTGTATTCGTAAGAGATCGAGGGAAATATTAAGAAAAAACCTCGAAAGATTTGTGGAACCCTTGTGACTCGGAGGACATTGAGCATAAGCGGAATGAAGCATCGTTTAAGTTGGGTAAAGATGGTCTAAACCACCATCATGATTGTCGACTATTTATTGACAAATTGAGGAACTGATCATCCTTAATCTCTTGTTCATAATAGACGGAGTCGTGTTGACTGGAAATGACTAGTTTTGCCGGTTTTGCTGGTGCGCAGAAAGTTTCGGTGTTTCTTTTTGGAGGGTAGCCAGTAACTGCTTCGCGCGAACCTAGGGAAATTGGCTATGTCGCGGAGGCGAAAGAGGTGACTTTGGAATTTTTTGTTTGTGGGCACGAGGATCTTTGGGAACTAGAGGTTGTGAACCTCTGTTGTGAGGTTAATTTTTGAGTGGTGAACTAGTTGATAGTTGCGGTTGGTGCACGGTTGTGCCAGTGTGTTGGTGAGAGTATCTGTGTGGCGTCACCCGGTGTTAGCTATGGTGCGGCTACACCTAATCCTGAGGGATTTTGTTGTGTTGGTGATGGTAATAATTAGTTGAGTTGTTACTCTTACCTTTAGTTTCGAGGACGAAACTTCTTTTTGGAGGGTAGTAATGTAAGACCCAAGATTTTACTGTACAGTTTTTCTAAGGAACTCTAGTGTCGGCTACGAGTTTTAGGGTTTTTGGTGAAGCGGTTTTGTGAGTATCGTCGCATTAATGGAATTTTTGCTGATATGGAGCCTGTTTTGTGCTCGTGCGCTGGAAAGGCACAGACTTTCGGGTCGTGATCCTCTTTTAAGTATGAGGAGATTTCTGTGAAGTCAGAATGACGAGTTTTGGATTATTCTTGTTTTTGAAAAAACGAGTAGGATTTTACCCGCCGATGGAAATTCTTACTGCGTCTGTTTTAAGTGAGTTTCGGATGGAAGTTTCATATATCTGCGTGAGTTAGGATATGTCCTGAGATTAATTTTCTAAGGTATGGAAGAAAATTACAGTCGCGGAAAAAGATTCGGCGATAAGTTTTGGAATGGAAAAACGATAGACGTTCTTTCTGTAGGTTTCCTGTTTTTGCGAGTTTCGTTCGTCGCGATGCGCGAGAACTGAGCGTGCGTTTCGTTGTAAGAGGTTGTGGGAAATATCTTGTGAGGATAGACTTGGATTGATCCAATGGCTAGATTTGAATCTTAGAACTTTATCCTATTTGATCTAATGGCTAGGAATTAAATGAGATATCTACAAGTAGCAAAGTCATGAGATTTCCTTCCATTCCTTTCTCTTTGGCCGTGAGTCCACCCTTTGTCTTTCCACCATCACAAAATTGTCATTTCATAACCATTTCTCTTGATTAAAAGCTTGTTGGAATCATAGTATTGCAAGGATCACTTTCTCTAAGGTAACTAAACCTATTCCCTTCCTTTTGTTGGTTCAAACTCTTAGGGTTTATGATTGGGTGGTTTATGTTCTTGAGAGATTTTTCTTAGAACTTGTTTATAGTTTATTTTTGTTCCATGAAAGTTGTTCATGAGGGATTAACAAGCATGTTTAGGCTTAGTAGTGATGCCTTCCATGGTTAGATGAGATTCTCATGAGATTTTGGGTTAGGGTTTTCATGAAAATTTTATATGAATCAAGAACATGAGTTTTTGAGTAGAGTTTGTGTTAATGATGTTGTTTTAAGACTTTTGAGAGAAATGGATTTATGAAAAATGGTTTGGTTTTGAAAAAAAACAAGAAATCTATTTTTGTGTGTGTTCATGAGAAATTTCTATGGATTATGTTTTGAAAATGGTTTTGATGAATGAGATCAATCACTTTTGAGTTTCTTTTGAGAAATTAATAATGGTTTAAGTATTTTAACTATGTTTGATTTTTGAAAATGATGATTTTGATGTATTTTAAATTCTGGCCGAAATCTTAAAGGATATTTAGGGCATTTTAAAATTGTTTTTGTGTCCTAGAAACTTAACCATTTGATCCGTCTTTTCGAGACGAAGATTTCGGCGTATGACTCGTCTCGATTGGATAAAGAATGAGCGAGTTATGGCCATTTTATTTGAGAGGAAAAACTTGTAACTTGTGGCTTTAGTGGGTTGGGCGACAGCATCTGTGTGGCTGGTAGCATCTGTGTGGCTATTTTCGCCTGGTGACAGCATCTGTGTGGCTGACAGCATCTGTGTGGCTGGTAGCATCTGTGTGGCTATTTACACCTGGTGATAGCGTCTGTGTGGCATCACCTGGCGACAGCATCTATGTGGCTGGTAGCATCTGTGTGGCTATTTTCACCTGGTGATAGCGTCTGTGTGGCATCACCTGGCGACAGCATCTGTGTGGCTGGTAGCATCTGTGTGGCTATTTTCGCCTGGTGACAGCATCTGTGTGGCTGACAGCATCTGTGTGGCTGGTAGCATCTGTGTGGCTATTTTCACCTGGTGATAGCGTCTGTGTGGCATCACCTGGCGACAGCATCTGTGTGGCTGGTAGCATCTGTGTGGCTATTTTCGCCTGGTGACAGCATCTGTGTGGCTGATAGCATCTGTGTGGCTGGTAGCATCTGTGTGGCTATTTTCACCTGGTGACAGCATCTGTGTGGCTGGTAGCATCTGTGTGGCTATTTTCACCGGTGATAGCGTCTGTGTGGCATCACCTGCCCTTGTGGCTTTAGTGGGTTGGACCTACGATTCCGGAACTCATGCATCGTGGTAGCTAGGGTTAGTACCACGCATTGTAGAGGTTGCATTATAGGCTATGTGTGCATTGTTTATATGAACCCGTTGGTGGGAATTGCTTTGGTGGTTAAGAGCTTTCTCTTGTGTATGTGGAATTATTGTTATGTGTACAATCTTTCACACCGGTTATATATATATATACTTTTATTTTGTGGTGACCCTTTCTTTCATTTGCGGGCTCATCCCACCCAGATGATGGGTTAGGTCGTGGTGACGACGGTGGCTGTTCCAGGCCCTAGTGAGATGTTGGAGCTTTAGCTTAGTTAGACTATGCGCCGGTGTGGGTTGTACACCGTGCTTTTTGGGTTTAGGCATAGGATTCTAACTTGTTTTGTTGTAAGTATTTGAATACATAGACTTGGATTGTAATTATTCAGGAATACACTTTACTTGTCGAAGCACCTTATGGTAATGAGTTCTTTTGTATATTTGAATGCCGGCTCATTTAAAATATTCTATGCGCACTCTGAGTGTTAGTTGAAAAAGAAAAAAAAATATATACTGCCTTTTCAGGCCTTTGAAAAACGGGTTGTTACAATTGGTATCAGAGCACGGCTTTAAATCTTCAAAGGGAAAGTGTACACTTGAGTCGTTAGTCCAGAGTCGGTTAGAACATAGCTAGAGTAGTGTCAGTTCTAGTTTTTGTTCTGCGTCGGGTTTGAGTTAGTAACCGTTGAATGAGATTTTCTGTTGAGACTCAGAAATGTTTGGATAAGGAATCTAATCGGAATTGGGGATTTGGATAAAAGGAGTACAAGAGAAATAGATGGTATAGTTGGCAAGTGACAAGACTATGAGGAGTTGTAATCACCAACCGGAGGTTGGGATGGTATTATTTAAGTCGTGTTTGGAAAGAGATTCGTATGTGAGTAGACGGTTCGGCGTATTCACTGAGTTGCGGACTTATGGATATTGGTAGAGCGGAAAATTCTTCTATAGAGAAGACAACTTGTTCGGAATGTAATGGTTTTGGTGGTACCTGCCGTGGTGGCATTGTATTACTGTTGAATGATGTTCAACGGATGTTTCATGAGTGGAATCATGAGAGCTTGAACGATGTGTTTTGAGTGTTGTGTCTTACGACTTCGACCTTGTATTCGTAAGAGATCGAGGGAAATATTAAGAAAAAACCTCGAAAGATTTGTGGAACCCTTGTGACTCGGAGGACATTGAGCATAAGCGGAATGAAGCATCGTTTAAGTTGGGTAAAGATGGTCTAAACCACCATCATGATTGTCGACTATTTATTGACAAATTGAGGAACTGATCATCCTTAATCTCTTGTTCATAATAGACGGAGTCGTGTTGACTGGAAATGACTAGTTTTGCCGGTTTTGCTGGTGCGCAGAAAGTTTCGGTGTTTCTTTTTGGAGGGTAGCCAGTAACTGCTTCGCGCGAACCTAGGGAAATTGGCTATGTCGCGGAGGCGAAAGAGGTGACTTTGGAATTTTTTGTTTGTGGGCACGAGGATCTTTGGGAACTAGAGGTTGTGAACCTCTGTTGTGAGGTTAATTTTTGAGTGGTGAACTAGTTGATAGTTGCGGTTGGTGCACGGTTGTGCCAGTGTGTTGGTGAGAGTATCTGTGTGGCGTCACCCGGTGTTAGCTATGGTGCGGCTACACCTAATCCTGAGGGATTTTGTTGTGTTGGTGATGGTAATAATTAGTTGAGTTGTTACTCTTACCTTTAGTTTCGAGGACGAAACTTCTTTTTGGAGGGTAGTAATGTAAGACCCAAGATTTTACTGTACAGTTTTTCTAAGGAACTCTAGTGTCGGCTACGAGTTTTAGGGTTTTTGGTGAAGCGGTTTTGTGAGTATCGTCGCATTAATGGAATTTTTGCTGATATGGAGCCTGTTTTGTGCTCGTGCGCTGGAAAGGCACAGACTTTCGGGTCGTGATCCTCTTTTAAGTATGAGGAGATTTCTGTGAAGTCAGAATGACGAGTTTTGGATTATTCTTGTTTTTGAAAAAACGAGTAGGATTTTACCCGCCGATGGAAATTCTTACTGCGTCTGTTTTAAGTGAGTTTCGGATGGAAGTTTCATATATCTGCGTGAGTTAGGATATGTCCTGAGATTAATTTTCTAAGGTATGGAAGAAAATTACAGTCGCGGAAAAAGATTCGGCGATAAGTTTTGGAATGGAAAAACGATAGACGTTCTTTCTGTAGGTTTCCTGTTTTTGCGAGTTTCGTTCGTCGCGATGCGCGAGAACTGAGCGTGCGTTTCGTTGTAAGAGGTTGTGGGAAATATCTTGTGAGGATAGACTTGGATTGATCCAATGGCTAGATTTGAATCTTAGAACTTTATCCTATTTGATCTAATGGCTAGGAATTAAATGAGATATCTACAAGTAGCAAAGTCATGAGATTTCCTTCCATTCCTTTCTCTTTGGCCGTGAGTCCACCCTTTGTCTTTCCACCATCACAAAATTGTCATTTCATAACCATTTCTCTTGATTAAAAGCTTGTTGGAATCATAGTATTGCAAGGATCACTTTCTCTAAGGTAACTAAACCTATTCCCTTCCTTTTGTTGGTTCAAACTCTTAGGGTTTATGATTGGGTGGTTTATGTTCTTGAGAGATTTTTCTTAGAACTTGTTTATAGTTTATTTTTGTTCCATGAAAGTTGTTCATGAGGGATTAACAAGCATGTTTAGGCTTAGTAGTGATGCCTTCCATGGTTAGATGAGATTCTCATGAGATTTTGGGTTAGGGTTTTCATGAAAATTTTATATGAATCAAGAACATGAGTTTTTGAGTAGAGTTTGTGTTAATGATGTTGTTTTAAGACTTTTGAGAGAAATGGATTTATGAAAAATGGTTTGGTTTTGAAAAAAAACAAGAAATCTATTTTTGTGTGTGTTCATGAGAAATTTCTATGGATTATGTTTTGAAAATGGTTTTGATGAATGAGATCAATCACTTTTGAGTTTCTTTTGAGAAATTAATAATGGTTTAAGTATTTTAACTATGTTTGATTTTTGAAAATGATGATTTTGATGTATTTTAAATTCTGGCCGAAATCTTAAAGGATATTTAGGGCATTTTAAAATTGTTTTTGTGTCCTAGAAACTTAACCATTTGATCCGTCTTTTCGAGACGAAGATTTCGGCGTATGACTCGTCTCGATTGGATAAAGAATGAGCGAGTTATGGCCATTTTATTTGAGAGGAAAAACTTGTAACTTGTGGCTTTAGTGGGTTGGGCGACAGCATCTGTGTGGCTGGTAGCATCTGTGTGGCTATTTTCGCCTGGTGACAGCATCTGTGTGGCTGACAGCATCTGTGTGGCTGGTAGCATCTGTGTGGCTATTTACACCTGGTGATAGCGTCTGTGTGGCATCACCTGGCGACAGCATCTATGTGGCTGGTAGCATCTGTGTGGCTATTTTCACCTGGTGATAGCGTCTGTGTGGCATCACCTGGCGACAGCATCTGTGTGGCTGGTAGCATCTGTGTGGCTATTTTCGCCTGGTGACAGCATCTGTGTGGCTGACAGCATCTGTGTGGCTGGTAGCATCTGTGTGGCTATTTTCACCTGGTGATAGCGTCTGTGTGGCATCACCTGGCGACAGCATCTGTGTGGCTGGTAGCATCTGTGTGGCTATTTTCGCCTGGTGACAGCATCTGTGTGGCTGATAGCATCTGTGTGGCTGGTAGCATCTGTGTGGCTATTTTCACCTGGTGACAGCATCTGTGTGGCTGGTAGCATCTGTGTGGCTATTTTCACCGGTGATAGCGTCTGTGTGGCATCACCTGCCCTTGTGGCTTTAGTGGGTTGGACCTACGATTCCGGAACTCATGCATCGTGGTAGCTAGGGTTAGTACCACGCATTGTAGAGGTTGCATTATAGGCTATGTGTGCATTGTTTATATGAACCCGTTGGTGGGAATTGCTTTGGTGGTTAAGAGCTTTCTCTTGTGTATGTGAAATTATTGTTATGTGTACAATCTTTCGCACCGGTTATATATATATATACTTTTATTTTGTGGTGACCCTTTCTTTCATTTGCGGGCTCATCCCACCCAGATGATGGGTTAGGTCGTGGTGACGACGGTGGCTGTTCCAGGCCCCAGTGAGATGTTGGAGCTTTAGCTTAGTTAGACTATGCGCCGGTGTGGGTTGTACACCGTGCTTTTTGGATTTAGGCATAGGATTCTAACTTGTTTTGTTGTAAGTATTTGAATACTTAGACTTGGATTGTAATTATTCAGGAATACACTTTGCTTGTCGAAGCACCTTATGGTAATGAGTTCTTTTGTATATTTGAATGCCGGCTCATTTAAAATATTCTATGCGCACTCTGAGTGTTAGTTGAAAAAGAAAAAAAAATATATACTGCCTTTTCAGGCCTTTGAAAAACGGGTTGTTACATAACCATTATCTACATAAGGTTAGTGTATAAGGATTCTGTATGAGATTTCATGGCATTTAGCCACTTCTCATAATCTAGATCGTCTTACGACCTTTTAGAAAGTCAAAGACTCATCTTCCATGAGAATCATATCACATTGCTGAGTCATGATAAAACCATACCTTGTAGCCATATGTGATATGTTAGACTTATCTTGGATTTGTGCAACTTTAAAACAATGGTTCTTCAACAACCTTGAGGAACCGGTTTGCATTCCCTTTTAAATAAATACGTTTTGTGGTACTTGAATTTATTCAAGTTCTATATCACTCCCACTGTCTCTTTTAGAGACACACTCCCACTAGAGGAATGTTTCAAACCTAGCAACAAAACAACCTTTTGTCCTTAAGAGTGATATAGGACCAATATCCCTTTCTTTAGGATATTTCCCCTTATTCATTCATTCATTTGGAATTAGATTTATCTAATAAATTTTAATCCAAAATTCTCATAAAGACAAACTTGGTACTCTTACCTCCATATCGCATATGGTGTCTTTATGATCATTTTAAAAGGGAACTAATTGTGGGTGAAGATTAATTATAAGTAAAGAGATTTATAGAAAGAGTCAATATATAATTAAACTATCCTTAAATCATGTCAAACATGATGTGATAAAATAGTTATTATACTCCTTTAATTAAGTATTTATTATTATGACTTATTCATATGACTTAAATACTTTTGTCGAGTTATATCCTTTTACTCCATTTATCGAACTCCTTGACAAATTCAAAGATTTCTTATTTGTGTCACACCCATATCCCCATCTAATGATTTTAATCATCAATGTAAATAAAGTAAAATACACTCAATATATCAAATAAATATGTTTAGTGGTCGACATACATCTCATGTATATTGTTCAAATAGATCATGTGTCAATTCACTTTCAACTAGTAATTAACACATCAAATGTTTGTACTAAACAACAATGCTCTTGATATATATACATATGAGATCCAAATCTTATTTGGCTCTTATTACAACTGTTATAGATGATCTTATCAAGATCATGGAGCCCTAGTCCATTACTTGATTTGGAGCACTAGTATAGAAGACTTTGCTCAAATGATGGGACCACTACTTGTCTTATCATTCAAAGCTATTTTTCATATCTTGTCAATACAAGGTATTTTAATTAATACTTCTATTACCAAATAGAACTCAATAACAATTATTGTATTCCATTTCGAACTCGATTTTAAGTCATGGCATAGCTCTTATTGTCAATGAAACAACTTGTTTCATTCTAGACATAGCTTGACTTAAACTTATAGTCAATGTTCTAATTCTTTAAGCATCTCTTTAGAGATTCAACATCGTGTATCATATACCCTTGATGTAGAAATAGAAATTTTTGACTTTCTATAACTAGATGTACAAAATTGAAGTCTCACTTCATTCTTTTATTTTGACTCTTTCATGAACTATCTACGGCACTCCCATTTCAACCAATTTGAAACATCCGTTCTCCTTTGGCAACTTTTATTGTTCTATTCAAATAAGAGGAATATAAATCTCATTTATATCATATCTCTATTCTTTGATAGTGCAAATTATTTCTCATTCAATTCAATAATTTTCGGATAGATATAATAATTTTGACCATATCAATCCACTAAAATTAATTGATTGAACCTATGACCAACTCTTTGGTCTATTGAGAAATCTATCATACTTTGTCGTTCTTTCAAAAGAACTCGTTTTAAATGATCTAATCATTTCTTTTAAAAGTATGAAATATTCTATATCTAGATGTCAACTTGATGCTTCTAACAAGCATCCTTTTTCAAATCTAGTTATAGTAGGTTCTTTTATAGAGTATAGTTCAATAGCTTATAGTTCTTCTTGCATTTGAGAACAATTCTCAATTTGTGTACCAATTCAGAAACTCTTTTTCTGAAATTCTTGTCCTTCATAAGGACAATATAATTTGTATTGTATAAAATTTTAATTATAAAGATTTGTAAGATATTTGTATAATTTTAATAAGGACTTTTATTAAAATGCTTCCACTATTTTATTCAAAACAAATGACCCTCATCATTTGATTTGGAAAATCCCGTTGGAAGATTTTTTTAGTGGTTCAAGATCCATATTTCACTTTGTCTTAAGTCCGCGGTGGGCGGATTACACAAGACTTAGTTATTTAGGTAGGAACTCCTTCCAATTGTATCTCATACAATTCTTGAATATATCAATTGGGTGAATAACTCCTTATTCTAATTCATCTTATGAATTATTCCCAACCATTGCTTCTTAAACTCATATAATCTCATTATATTTGTTAAGTTAAGTTTGACCCTTACTTTAGAAGTTGGATATTACAATTATCCCATCGCACCTTACCAATATAGAGTATGCACTTCGCGGTGGGCGAACCTACATAGTTCGATACTAGTCTTGATGAGTTCTAAAGCTTGGAAAGCGTAAACTTAATATTCACATATTTTATTATTAAAGAGAATGCACTCCGCGGTGGGCGAACCTACATTTTCTTTATTAATCTCTTATGTGTCTCTTGAGGGATATTTAATTAATTTGATCTCACCGGCTTGTTTAACATATTAAACGCTCTCACATGCATCAACATACATACATACAATAATATAAAATGATATGGTTATGGCCTCCTAATGCAAGTGTCCTCTCAAGCCAATGAGAGAACCCTAAACTAGCCTAACGATGATCTACTTCTCCAAGCATCATCTTCATGGATGTCTTCCTTTGTTCCTCTTGTAATTCTATTATAATGTTACATCAAAGAATACTCGTTTTACATAGGAGGGAGTAAGATGAGAAAAGAAGTTACATCAAGAAATTCAGAGAGAGGCACGACACGCAGGCCGTATTTAAAATCCCAAATTAAAACAAAAGAGTAAACTAAGGCCATAACCAATCATCACAAAAACACAATAATAAACACATATTTTATTATTATCAGATTAAGTCCTGTAGATTAATAAAATTAAAATTTTGGCGAACGATCAAAATTCAACGATGCTAGCCGCGCCATAGCGCACCCTGCCTCGCGCCATAGCGCAGGTCTCTCGGGTCTCTGCGCCATAGCGCAGCTTGCCTCGCGCCATAGCGCAGGTCTCTCGGGTCTTTGCTCCATAGCGCAGCTTGCCTCGCGCCATAGCGCAGGCACGCAGCCAGCCCTTTTGACAGCACAACCCTTGTGTTGTCGCGAATCCTAATTTCATGCCGTCAAAACTTATCATGACCGAAATTCAATATGATTGATTAACATGTCATTGCTTCACCATACTAATGTCGGATTCCAAAGCAAATGAACATGAATCGCTTCAATATCGAATAACTTTCATAATATGTTTTAATGAACGAAATTATGAACGGTGCATCAAATACACCGCTTTGCATCACGATCACTTATATCACATATAAGTCTTGATCATTCTTATTTGTATAAACTTAGGACGATTAACATATCGCTGCTTCACCATACAAAAGTCGGATTCCGAAGTCGTTTCAATGTCAATCATCCAAATCATACACAAATAGATGCCAAATTTTAATTACTCGATTTTAATCTTTATTAAGTGTTTTAATCAAATTGAAACAGAATTCATGAAATAAACAATCATCAAATCATGGATTCGTAAGTGGCTCTGATACCACTGAAGGAAAATTGTGATTGAAAAGCAGCGGAATATAAAAATTTTTCCTTTAATGATCCTTACGAATGAGCAAGAGTTTGTGTTTAGGATTTTACCTCTTGTTGAAAATCCTCTTTCTTTTCTTTCACGAACGGTGGCTGATCAACACTTGAATCACGCACCGGATTGATCACGAGCGTTGATGACGAAGAACAACGCCTCTAGTAGTCCACACGAACAGCAACCTTCAAAAGAGTGCTAGCACAAAGAGATGAAGGCCTTTTGTGAGTGGAGGCAAGAAATATGGATTAGGGTTTTTCTCTTCTCAAGATTTTCTTAAGTGTGTTTTTTCTCAATCACAAGGGTTCTATTTATAGAACCAACTGTCTTGTGCACCAAGACAATTACTTGTCATTGGGCTACAATCACACTAAAGCCCATTTAATTAAATAAGCTTAGTAGGAGCGCACCCCCATGTATCATGTACACATGAGTGCTCCCTCACCATAACAAATTATGAACCGCTTATTTAATTACCATGATACCCTTATCATATTTCCATATTTCTCTGAGGTGCACCGTACCTTACGGTGTTCCAATCTCACACTAGACTGTTCTTATGTGTGTGACCCTTGTAGGTTTCCATAACGTTGGCAATTATATTAAATCCTTTATTTAACATAATAAACAATGAGCGGTATCTAGCAACACATCATTGCTACCCAAGTTATGAGAAATTAACATGTGATCAAAACATAACCTTTAGTGATAATATATGCGTGTATAATTACCCCTTTGCCCTTTATGTCTATATTGAACACAAAGCATACTTGGTGTCATCTTTGTCCAGTTCAATATTGGGCCCATGACATTTATCCTGTTATGCAGGATTGGCAAATTCCATCTAGGTCACTACTGTCCCTCAGCATGCTTTGTGAAGTACCCATCAACTGCCTTTATGGTTATCCTGTTACGGACAACGTTAGATCAGCAACAAAGTACTTGACTCCACATCTAGGGTACAAAGTGGTTTCAGGTCTAAGGGCGGTTTACACCATTATCACCATGAGAGTAACTTATGACACTTTGCATAACTTTGCATGTAGTACTCTCATAGCGGGTCAATCCGGTATAAATATTACTCCTAATATTTCTTATACCTATGTCAAGACTTGATAACTCCTTATCCCATGATCCATGAGATGCGATCATCAGTCTATCTTCATAATAGTCTTTATGCTTTAAGGTTATCCCTTTTCACCTTAAAGCTTGACTATGGATACTTTAAGAATAACGTCTTTATGTTTAATGTAATCTCATGATTAAGTCACACTTAATATTAAACGTACTTTCTATTCTAGGGACTTCATTATTTTGAACGTTACAAACATAATAAAGAAATGCCTATTTTTATTAATAAATAAAGCACTAAAGTATTGGCCTCTAGGGCTTACTCCAACAGTCTCACTAGGAAGCATCATGATACAGTCCAGGACAAAGGACTGATTCAGGAGATAGGGATTGATCTACATGCTTTCGACCAACTTCCACGGGTTCTAGAGATTGCTACAGGTTACGGTTGGTTGCCCTTCAACAACATGTTGGGGGATTGCAACACTACTATAGTGGAGGAGTTTTACGCCAATGCTTTGGCATATGGCGTTGGAGATTACATGTCATACATTTGGGGGGTCACCATCAGTTTTGCCCCGGACGTGATTGACGCTACTTTTGGGTTCCGCCCTGAGGGTCAGTGCGGAGTTCGTATGAGGCGTGCCTCCTAGAGAGACGGGGCTATCACAGACGCCGAGTACGACCAGATCAGGGAAGCCCTGGCTATGCTAGGCAAGGATTGGCGCTACTCCAGGAAGGGAGCGCGCCAGAGACTACAGGCTATGGAGATGTTGCCTCTAGCAAAGTTATGGTCCAAATGGTGGATCCATAACTTTGAGGCATGCTCCAACCAGACAGAGATCATCACGTCGAGGTGCTTGGCGGTCTACAACATCTTGATGGGGGAGCCCATCCAGGTTGGAAGTGTGATTGCGCAGAGCATCAAGCGCATGATCACCTCCACTGATGCCTACATCGGGCATCCGTTTGTCATCTCCCACCTCTGTTCCCTGACTGGGGTACCAGAGGAGGATGATGACACCATCATTGGGCCCCAGGTTCCACTGAGAGGGAGGTTCCTATCCCGGGCTCAGCGGGATCTAGCGAGAGCAGTGGCAGCCCAGCAGGGGCAACAACAACCACCACAGCAGCAGCAGCAAGTACACCAACCACCACCCCAGCAGCACCAGTTCACAGATTTTGAGCTGGGGATGGCGGCCACACAGTATGATCAGCATGTCCTGATGGATTGGGGGTTACCCACTCCCCCCACATGATGGCTACTGTTCATGGATAAAGAGCTCAGCACCCCCTACCTTCCTACCGCCAGCAGTATCCGGAGCAGCCGGATTTGACAGGGCACTTTACCAGGCAGACTCAGACCTTGCTGCAGCATCAGCAGCAGGTTCAGGAGATATGAGATCAGACAGCTGCTGAGGAGTTGGCAGCCGAGCTGGAGGATGAGCTGGCCAGTGATGATGAGGGCGGGCACTAGATCCGCATTTATTTTCAGTCTTTCTTATTTATTCTATGTACTTTTATTTCATGTATTTTTCTTTTATTAGTGAACTATTGTACTTATGAATTTCCTGATATATCACTTCATATATTTAACCCCCTTTTTTAAACTTACAAAAAAATTAAATAATTGTTTGCTGTTTATTATCTTGTGCATGAGAAACTGTTATAGGTAAGATTGCAGCGAAGTGAGTTATAAATTCTGATGAGACGAATTTCACACCTTCACATAAAGACCAAAGGTGATTGCCCCGAAGTGCGAAGTGAAGGAAAATAGTAATAGTAAAGCAGCGGAATATAAAATTTTCCTTTAATGATCCTTACGAATGAGCATGAGTTTGTGTTTAGGATTTTACCTCTTGTTGAATATCCTTTTCTTTTCTTTCACGAACGGTGGCTGATCAACACTTTAATCACGAACCGGACTGATCACGAGCGTTGATGACGAAGAACAACGCCTCTAGCTAGTCCACACGAACAATCACCTTCAATAGAGTGCTAGCCCTTTATGTTTGAAGGCTATGCAAGAATATTGAGAAAGAGAGAGAGAATTATTTTGGAATACCAATTCTCAAATATTCTTGTGCTTTTTGGTGTGTTTTGAGCAATGACAAGAGGTCTCTATTTATAGATATTTCTTGTCTTGTGCATTAAGACAACTCTTGTCTTGGGCACCAAGATATCTCTTATTGGGCAAAGCCCAATAAGAAACAAGGAACTAGGGCGCGCACCCCCCATGAGTAATATTACTCATGTGCACACCCTCCCACCATAACCTATGGTGTTCTTGCTCATTTAAATTACCGTGATACCCTTATCACATTGCACATACACCGTACCTTACGGTGTTCCCTTTTTATCTCAATATTAGATTGTCCTTATGTGTGTGACCCTTGTAGGTTTCCATAACGTTGGCAATTATATTAAATCCTTTATTTAATATAATAAACAATGAGCGGTATCTAGCAACACATCATTGCTACCCAAGTTATGAGAAATTAACATGTGATCATAACATAACCTTAGTGATAATATATGCGTGTATAATTACCCCTTTGCCCTTTATGTCTATATTGAACACAAAGCATACTTGGTGTCATCTTTGTCCAGTTCAATATTGGGCCCATGACATTTATCCTGTTATGCAGGATTGGCAAATTCCATCTAGGTCACTACTGTCCCTCAGCATGCTTTGTGAAGTACCCATCAACTGCCTTTATGGTCATCCTGTTACGGACAACGTTAGATCAGCAACAAAGTACTTGACTCCACATCTAGGGTACAAAGTGGTTTCAGGTCTAAGGGCGGTTTACACCATTATCACCATGAGAGTAACTTATGACACTTTGCATAACTTTGCATGTAGTACTCTCATAGCGGGTCAATCCGGTATAAATATTACTCCTAATATTTCTTATACCTATGTCAAGACTTGATAACTCTTTATCCCATGATCCATGAGATGTGATCATCAGTCTATCTTCATAATAGTCTTTATGCTTTAAGGTTATCCCCTTTACCTTAAAGCTCGACTACGGATACTTTAAGAATAGTGTCCTTATGTTTAATATTATCTCATGATTAAGTCACACTTAATTATTAAACGGACTTTCTATTCTAGGGACTTCATTATTTTGCAACCTTACAAACATAATAAAGAAATGCCATATTTATATTCAAACTCCTAAAGCAAATACTATGAAAATAGATTGGCTCTTAGGGCTTACTCCAACAATCTCCCACTAGCACTAAAGCCAATCTAGGTTACTCTTAATACCTATAGACTTAGTATGCCCATCACGCTTCAACTGCGCAAGTGGCTTTGTTAGTGGATAAGGAACTATTTCCTATGTTGGTATCTTACGTATCTTCCAACGTTCTATTTCGATCTCTATCGAAATATATAAGTGTCTAAGTATATTCATGAATCGTCGGTGAGATCTATTCTCAAGTGTTCTTGCAAGATTAAACTATTACCATCACTAATGTGATTAATGTGACTTGTAACACCGGAAACATAGCTTTAGCTCAATCATGAGCCAAATGATCCAATCTTAAATACTCAACTTATTTAACTGAAACAAACATATTACGAAGCTTATCTTATAGCTTTCAATGCTTTTATTCAGCCATGATATACAATACATTGGTATGGAAACTTCCTTCATTATAACTTACTTATAATGATCCTTCCCATACCTATCTATTTCAAGAAATAGGCCTTAGTTCCTTTAAGGTCCTTAGGGATATTCTTGAAGGTAAGTTAGTGTCAAACACTAATTTCAATTTTGGTACATAGGTTATTCCTAACTCTTTAGGAATTCTTGCCTAAGTGTTTCATCAAGAGTTATTTTCCTAGTCATGTCTCACATGTATAAGAAAAATGTCTTGATGATTAATATGATATCAGATATTATCACTCCCACTAAAACTTTGTATGCACAAGATTTATATTTGTCCTTCATTTGTTTTCCACAAAACTTTCAAAAGGAACAAATATTCAAATTTATTCGATCTAATCAAAATTAGATAGGTTTGTCCTTGTTAATTTGTTTTCATAAAACTTCATAAAAGGAACAAACAATAATTTAATTTTCTGAGAACTCTATCTAATCAAAATTAGATAGCTACAAGTTATATGCCTTTCTAGCATCATTTGGATCAACAAAACCCTTACGTATATGTCCAACACATATATATGAGGTCATTCCAATTAAGGAATGCAACTTTGTTATCCATCTACCAAAACATGTAGTACAACATTTAGCAGAAGCAATCAAATATTATAAGGTATTCTTAATACCATCCATATCAGTGTTCAAAAAGAATACTCACTTTCATCGTATGAGTCTTACTCATCTTGAAGACATAACCATTATCTACATAAGGTTAGTGTATATGGATTCTGTATGAGATTTCATGGCATTTAGCCACTTCTCATAATCTAGATCGTCTTACGACCTTTTAGAAAGTCAAAGACTCATCTTCCATGAGAATCATATCACATTGCTGAGTCATGATAAAACCATACCTTGTAGCCATATGTGATATGTTAGACTTATCTTGGATTTGTGCAACTTTAAAACAATGGTTCTTCAACAACCTTGAGGAACCGGTTTGCATTCCCTTTTAAATAAATACGTTTTGTGGTACTTGAATTTATTCAAGTTCTATATCACTCCCACTGTCTCTTTTAGAGACACACTCTCACTAGAGGAATGTTTCAAACCTAGCAACAAAACAACCTTTTGTCCTTAAGAGTGATATAGGACCAATATCCCTTTCTTTAGGATATTTCCACTTATTCATTCATTCATTTGGAATTAGATTTATCTAATAAATTTTAATCCAAAATTCTCATAAAGACAAACTTGGTACTCTTACCTCCATATCGCATATGGTGTCTTTATGATCATTTTAAAAGGGAACTAATTGTGGGTGAAGATTAATTATAAGTAAAGAGATTTATAGAAAGAGTCAATATATAATTAAACTATCCTTAAATCATGTCAAACATGATGTGATAAAATAGTTATTATAGTCCTTTAATTAAGTATTTATTGATATGACTCATTCATATAACTTAAATACTTTTGTCGAGTTCTATTTTCTTCATTGTGAATTTCTTTGACAAATTCAAAGATTTCTAATTGGTGTCATACACCTACCAACATCTAATGATTTTAATCATCAATGTTAATGAAGTAAAATAAACTCAATATACCAAATATGTTTAGTGGTCGACATACATCTCATGTATATTGTTCAAATAGGTCATGCGTTATTTTATTGACACATCGAATATTTGTACTAAACAACAATGCTCTTGATATATTTAAGGTCCAAATCATATTTGGCTCTTATCACGATTGTTATAGATAACCCTATCAAGACCATGGAACCCTAGTCCATTACTTGACTTGGAGTAATAGTATAGAAGACTTTGCTTAAATGATAGGACCATTACTTGTCTTATCATTTAAGGCTACAATTCATATACTGTCAATACAAGATATACAATTGCTACTTCTATTACTAGATGGAATTCAATAACAATTATTGTGTTCCATTTCAAACTCGATTTTAAGTCATTGCATAAACTTGACTTAAAATTATAGCCAATGTTCTAATTCTTTAAGCATCTCTATTTTCGAAAAATTGAGATTCAACATCTTGTATCATATACCTTATGATGTAGAAATAGAAATTTTGACTTTCTATAACAATATGTACAATATTGAAGTCTCACTTCATTTTTCAGTTTGATTCTTCCAAGAATTATTTATGTCATTCTTATTTCAATTAATGGTCTAACCATAGACGTTCTACTTTGGCAACCATTTTGTACTATTCAAATAAGAGGAATATAAATCTTATTTATATTATATCTCAAATCCTTGATAGTGCAAATTAATTCTCATTCAACTCAACAAATTCCGGCAGATATTCAAAACAATTTTGTTTATATCTATTCCATTATAATTTGTTGGATTGAACCTATGATCAACTCTTTGATCCATTGAGAAATTTATCATACTCTTAAAGTTCTTTCAAAAGATCTTACTTGAGATTAAATGATTATATCATTTATTAGTATGATATATTCTATGTCTAGATGTCAACTTGATACTTCTAACAAGTATCCCTTTCTTATCTAGTTATAGCAGGTTGTCCACAGTTTATAGTTCAAGAACTTATAGTTTTCTCGCATTTGAGAACAATTCTCAATTTGTACCAATACAGAAACTCCTTTCTGAAAATCTTGTCCTTCATAAGGACAACTTAATATGTATTGTAATTCGAAATTCTAATTACAAAGATATGTAAGATATTATGACTAAATCATATTTAATTTGGTCTTTAATTAAATACGCTTCCACTATTTTATTCAAAACAAATGACCCTCATCATTTGATTCGGAAAATCCCGTTGGAAGATTTTCTAGTGGGTCGAGATCCATATTTCACTTTGTTCTAAGTCCGCGGTGGGCGGATTACACAAAACTCAGTTATTTAGGTAGGAACTCCTTCCAATTGTATCTCATACAATTCTCGAATATCTCAGTTGGGTGAATAACTCCTTATTCTAATTCATCTTATGAATCGTTCCCAACTCTTGCTTCTAAACTCATATAATCTTATTATATTTAGTTTAGTTAAGTTTGACCCTAATTTTAGAAGTTGGATATTACAATTATCCCATCGCACCTTACCAATGTAAAACAAGCACTTCGCGGTGGGCGAACCTACATTGTTCGATACTGGTCTTGATGAGTTCTAAAATTTGGAAAGCATAAACTTAATATCCACATATTTTATTATTAAACAAAATGCACTCCGCGGTGGGCGAACCCACATTTTCTTTATTAATCTCTTATGTGTCATTTGAGGGATATTTAATTAATTTGATCTCACCGGCTTGTTTAACATATTAAACGCTCTCACGTGCATCAACATACATACACACAATAATAAAATGATATGATTATGGCCTCCTAACGCAAGTGTTCTCTCAAGCCAATGAGAGAACCCTAAACTAGCCTAACGATGATCTACTTCTCCAAGCATCACCTTCATGGCTGTCCTCCTTTGTTCCTCTAATAATTCTATTATAACATTACATCAAAGAATACTCGTTTTACATACGAGGGAGTGAGATGAGAAGAGAAGTTACATCAAGAAATTTAGAGAGAGGCACGACACGCAGGCCGTATTTAAAATCCCAAATTAAAACAGAAGGAGTAAACTAAGGCCATAATCAATCATCACAAAAACATAACAATAAACAAATAATTATTGTCATTATTATTCACCCAATTAATAAAATATCATGATTGATCACTTTTTATTATTTAATTGATTCTGATATGTTTAAACAATTTAAACATAAGTGAATTGTTTAAACGGAAACAATACCGAAACAATTTCGACTATGTTTTAAACGACTTTAAAACGAATTGTTTAAACAGAAACAAATTTTCAATATGTTCAAACGATTTGAACAGAAACCCGATTTTAACAGAATGTTTAAACGATTTAAACATAAACGCGGTTTAAACAATTTAAACGATTTGCGATTTAAACAATTTTAAACAGATCGCGATTTAAACAATTTTAAACAGGTCGCGATTTAAACAGGATGTTTAAACGATTTAAACATAAACGCGGTTTAAACAATTTAAACAGATCGCGATTTAAACAATTTTAAACAGATCGCAATTTAAACAAAAACATGTTTAAACGATTTAAACTGATCGGATATGAACCCTAGCCGTATTCTGTTTCCATAACAATACAACACTTGTATTGTTATGAATCCTAATACAACGATCATACATCAAAACGTTTTAGGATTGTTTGTTCATCATGGACGATCGGATATATGATGCTTCACCAGGTTTCGAAGCTCACGCTCACAATCATCCACGTTCACGCCAATCACTTAAACATTCGAATGAATGACACGATCGGTATATCACATACACCGACGTTGTATTAGAATCGCATATCCCATATATTTTAAAATTGATCAATCAAATTTTATTAATTCTTGTTATTATTATTATTATTAATACTGATTCATAATCATATTAATAAAACAGTAAACAACATCAAACCATGGATTCGTAAGTGGCTCTGATACCACTGAAGGAAAATAGTAATAGTAAAGCAGCGGAATATAAAATTTTCCTTTAATGATCCTTACGAATGAGCATGAGTTTGTGTTTAGGATTTTACCTCTTGTTGAATATCCTTTTCTTTTCTTTCACGAACGGTGGCTGATCAACACTTTAATCACGAACCGGACTGATCACGAGCGTTGATGACGAAGAACAACGCCTCTAGCTAGTCCACACGAACAATCACCTTCAATAGAGTGCTAGCCCTTTATGTTTGAAGGCTATGCAAGAATATTGAGAAAGAGAGAGAGAATTATTTTGGAATACCAATTCTCAAATATTCTTGTGCTTTTTGGTGTGTTTTGAGAAATGACAAGAGGTCTCTATTTATAGATATTTCTTGTCTTGTGCATTAAGACAACTCTTGTCTTGGGCACCAAGATATCTCTTATTAGGCAAAGCCCAATAAGAAACAAGGAACTAGGGCGCGCACCCCCCATGAGTAATATTACTCATGTGCACACCCTCCCACCATAACCTATGGTGTTCTTGCTCATTTAAATTACCGTGATACCCTTATCACATTGCACATACACCGTACCTTACGGTGTTCCCTTTTTATCTCAATATTAGATTGTCCTTATGTGTGTGACCCTTGTAGGTTTCCATAACGTTGGCAATTATATTAAATCCTTTATTTAATATAATAAACAATGAGCGGTATCTAGCAACACATCATTGCTACCCAAGTTATGAGAAATTAACATGTGATCATAACATAACCTTAGTGATAATATATGCGTGTATAATTACCCCTTTTTCCCTTTATGTCTATATTGAACACAACTGCCTAGGTCACTACTGTCCCTCAGCATGCTTTGTGAAGTACCCATCAACTGCCTTTATGGTCATCCTGTTACGGACAACGTTAGATCAGCAACAAAGTACTTGACTCCACATCTAGGGTACAAAGTGGTTTCAGGTCTAAGGGCGGTTTACACCATTATCACCATGAGAGTAACTTATGACACTTTGCATAACTTTGCATGTAATACTCTCATAGCGGGTCAATCCGGTATAAATATTACTCCTAATATTTCTTATACCTGTGTCAAGACTTGATAACTCTTTATCCCATGATCCATGAGATGTGATCATCAGTCTATCTTCATAATAGTGTAAGTGCACCAGTTCATCCTCATGTTTTAATAATTGTCAAAACACATGAAAATAGGATTGAACATATTTTGGCAACATTACAAATGACTTGACAACAAAGAACTATTTTCTAAAAAACTTGGAAAACTGACTTTTAGGTATTTTGTATCGATACATATATTGTCTGTATCGATACAAAAATGGTTTCTCAGAGGCAGAGAGTCACCTGTGCATCGAATCATGCTTGCATGTATCGATACATAGGTGAACACCCTCAAAATCCAGAGAGTTGATGATGTATCGAATCATGCTTGCATGATTTGATACATATCAGTCAAGAGTTTCAAGATTCTGATATTTGTATCGATACACACCCGTGTTTGTATCGATACAAAGGTCAAAAATTTCATTTTTAACGTTGGTCAAAGCATTTGTATCGATACAAATGATCATTTGTATCGATACATGTTTGAAAATTTATGCCCAAATTTGCTCATTCTATTTTCTCTTTAAATAGCAATGTGTGTGATCCTTTGTTTGTAACACACAACTGAGAAAAATCTAGTGAGAACCAGTGAGAAAGCAAGAGTGCTTTGAGAGAAACACTTTGGATACAATTTGGGTGAAAAATTGGGATCAAAGTGTATCCTTCACAAGATCATCATCTTCCATCAAGTTGCAACAATTGAAGATTGAGTATGGGATCAATCCAATAGAAGTTGTACGCTTGGTTGATAACGTTCGGTACGATTCGTGGTGAATCAGAATCGTGATCGGGTTGATTTGCGAAGGAG
Source organism: Trifolium repens (assembly GCA_030408175.1). NCBI lineage: Eukaryota > Viridiplantae > Streptophyta > Magnoliopsida > Fabales > Fabaceae > Trifolium > Trifolium repens. The sequence continues at coordinate 27,635,537 of CP125845.1, read as the reverse complement.
GTTTGGTTGCTCGCTAGGGATTCAAGATTGTTCGATATCTTGAAGGATCAATCGAGAAGAATCGAAGGACTCAGCTGGACGATTGTTGCAAGGAGTTGCACGGGTAAAATCGTTGGAATCAGAGGGTGAAGATTCGTTCGTCGATTGAGGTTTAGCATAGTTTTACTTTTGAGTCAATAAAGGTTTATTGGATTCATTGTAATTTGTGCACTTGTGTGTTCAAACTGTTTTTAATCAATAATACTCTCAAATAACCCGTTTGGTTATTTGGGGGGAGACGTACCCGGCCGACCGCGAGGACGACACGAAAGCCGGGGAACTCCCTAATCATCTCTTGTGTGTCGATTCGCTTTAAATTCTTACTTTACGCAATTTGCTTATATTTTGAGTCAATTGAAGGTTTGTGTTCGTAAGTGTGCACAAAGGGTCAATTGCTATTATCTTGATTGTGATTGAGTTTGAGTATCGAATCATATAACTTGCTTGGGACTGTTTTTGTTAATCGATTGAATTTGGATACCTTGAATTAAGCATTCCGATAATTTTCCTATTTCGTTCAAGGCTATACTATCTTTCCTTTGGTCAAAAGGTGCAAAGTAGACTACCGATCCGGTGGTGCTTCCGCGCATTCGTTTTAATCAAATATTTTTTTTTAAATTGACATTGGTTAACGAAGCCACTTATTCAACCCCCCCTTCTAAGTGGTAGCCTAGTAGTCTAACAAGTGGCATCAAGAGCCCGGTTCGATTTTAAACGATTAAACCGAGTAATTTGTGCCAATTATTAGAAAACATGGCTTTTGCACCTAAAGGGGCGTATAATAGGGCTCCGATATTCAATGGAGATCATTTTGACTATTGGAAAAGTAGTATGCGCATTCACATCAATTCTTTTGATGGTGAAGTGTGGAATGCCATTGAGAATGGTCCGTTTGTTCCAACTATCACGGATCCTCATGGCATTGTCGAAAATAAGCCTATGGCACAATGGACGGAAGAGGAAAAGAAAAAGGTCAATTACGATGCAAAGGCACAAAATATTTTAATATCATCCCTTGGGATTGATCAGTTCTATCATGTGTCGCATTGTCAATCGGCTAAGGAAATGTGGGACACATTGGTTACTCACTTTGAGGGTACCAATGATGTAAAGATATCCAAAATTAATACATTGACACAAGAATTTGAGTTGTTCCATATGCTAGATGGTGAAACCATCGAGGATATGCAACAACGATTTATCAAAATAACCAACAAGTTACACGGTTTGGGAAAGCCAATCACAAATCAAGACGCCACTAACAAAATTTTAAGATGTCTTAGTAGGAGTTGGCAACCGAAGGTCACCGCGATTAAGGAGGCTAATGATCTAACTACTTTGAGTCTTACAACTCTATTTGGCAAGCTTACGGAACATGAACAAGTACTAAACTTGTTAGAAAAGCAAGAGAAAAGTGAGAAAAAGGGAAAGCATAATGACAAGGAGAAGGAAAAGGAAAAAGACAAGAGGTCCATTGCTCTAAAGACCTCTACATCTAAGTCCACCAAGTCTAAAAAGGTAGAGCATGTTGATAGTAGCTCAAGCGAAGACGATTCCGATGATGAGGAAATGGGGCTCTTCGTTCGACGCTACAATAGGTATGTGAGAAAGAATGGGATAAGGCATTCCGATGAAAATCTTAAGAAGTATCGGAAAGATAGTGGTTACCGTCGGAGGAATGAAGATGCTAGGTACTCTAAGAAAGGAGCATGTTATGAATGTGGACAAATCGGTCATTTCAAACCAGATTGTCCCAAGCTCAAGAGAAAGGAGAAAGAGTCACCTTCATTCAAAAAGGGAAGCAAGGATAAGGGAAAGAAAGCCTATGTTGCATGGGAGAGCGGAAGCTCATCTTCCTCTTCATCATCAAGCTCTAGCTCAAGTGGTGAAGATGTGTTGGCAAATGTGTGCTTGACATCCCACGATCGTAAGAAACTTGCTCCTAAAAAGGTAAACCAAAATCCCTCTAGCTCATATACTCTTTTGGAATATCATGAATTACAAGTCGCTTTTGAAAAACTACACAAAGAAACTCAAGAGGCTTTTCAACGACTAAAAGGTTTAATGCAAGTCAATAAATACCTTGAGACAAAAGTTTCGGAAACGGAACATGAGTTGAAAGCCCTCAAAGACCTCTTGATTCAATAAATACCTTGATTCAAAAACCTCTTGTGACTTATGATAGTTGTGGTAATAATAATACCGGATGTGATGGATGCTTTTACTTACGTAGAGACTTACGAAAACTACAAGATAAGTTAAAAGAACCATCCAAGCTGGAGATTACTTTTGCGGTTGATTCGTCTAAATTCAACAAATCATTCAAACCTAGAAATAAAAAGTATAAATTTGTTGAAAAGAATCATAAGAAAAGTAATCCTCATGTTGTTTGTCATTATTGTTGTAACAAAGGTCATACGATTGCAAAATGTCATGCTCGAAAAATTTTAGTACCAAAAGGCAAATTGCAATGGTTACCTAAGTTAGACAATAATGTTTCTACTAACCAACTAGGACCCAACATGAGTTGGGGACCTATTTCAAATGTCTAAGAATGTAGGGAAGACGTCTTGAACCATTGACAAGAGACACCGACAACAATGAAGTTCAAGACATATGAAGAAGTAAAGTGATGAGAAAAGCTTCAACTCGACATTAGCAAGATTATGGAAATTGATCACTTCCTACATCTAACACTTAAGGGAAGATTCTATTCTCTATCTTTGCTTTTATACGTTTTACTTAGCATTTGTATCTTGGTTCATATACATACAATTCTATCTTAATATGAAGTTGGTATTGATAGTTGTCTAATCCTCCATTTCCAAGAATTTTGCTCAAAGATATTGATAAGTTTTTGAGACTCATACGTTTCAAATGGGGATTTGACAAAAATCATTACAATTGTCATATTAGGTTCATATTTGGTTCGTATATGTGTGTTTTGTGTTCTTATATATGTGACTTAGTGTGCATACTTGAATACACTCTTTCATATGATTGATCTTGGTACCTTGATTCAACTATGTGGATGCTTTATCATGCATATATGGGTTAACATGTGTTCTCATGTTATAATGTGTTTTGGTATCTTGTTTAGCTCACATACATAAGAATGTACCTTATTGGTTATATGTGTTTCATACATACATGTTGTTAGGAAGTCATAAAAATTAGTTTTGAAACTTATATGTTCATGTATTTTAAGAAAATTTGAAAATGTTGCTTTTTGGATCGATACAAATGAATTTTGCATGGATACATGTCAGTTATTCTTTTCAAAATTTCAAATTTCAAAAATAAACTGATATGTATCGATACATATAAAATTGTATCGATACATAGCTTTTCAGTTTGGACAGAAAGGTACTCATGTATCGATACATGACCTCATGCTTCGATACATGCTTCGAAACAACTGACTTGTATCGATACAAACACGATTTTGTATCGATACAAAATCGTAAAAACAGGTTATATTTCTATTTTTCATTCATTCATTCCTCAATCAAACAAAATCTCTTCTCCTTCACACGGTTTCTCCCAAGAAAACCCTACACCAAAATTCTCAATCTCTCTCAAAACTCAACCAAATTCCACAAAATTACCACCAATCCGTTCAAAATTCATTACCCACTTAGTCTCCATCATCAATTTTGTGGTCAAAGTCTCATAAGCTTCCATCCAAGGAATTCATCAAATTGGGGTTTGTAAAAATTTTTCAAAGTTCTTCATCAAAAAGTATAAGGTAAACCGTTCTACTTCTCAATCTTCTTGATATGGCACCTAAGAAGGCTAGGAAAGATAAGGAAATAGCAACTAGTAGTAGTGAGGTTCCTAATTTTGGACTTAGGGAAGATGAATTTGTTCATAAGGATTGCATTACTACTTACACTCAATATTGTAGAACTAGGAGTGTATTACCTCAAAAATCTGTCAATATTGATGTTCTTAGGAATCTACATTTGACTGATATTGCTGATATAATTGAGAAAGAACAACTTGATAGTTTCTGTGACCTACAAACAAAATACAATGAGACTGTGGTTAGAATTTTCTATGCTGGATTACAGGAAAGAAATGGGGCTGAATTTGAGTTTCGTTGGAAAAATAAGACTTATAAGTTTACTGCTGATTTGTGGTTTGAATTGTTTGGGATGAGCACCGGAAGTAAGATAACCGGGGAGAATTTATTAATCTATTCTGAAATGAGTCAGGTAGAGTATGACTCAAATGTCTTTATCTCTTCCATCACTAGAACTGGAAATATTCCGGAAACTATGGGAACCGGAAAATTGAATGTTAATGCTAGAGTGATTTACTGGATTGTGAGTCACATTTTGCGTCCAAAAAGTGCAAGCTCCAGGATGGATAAGAAGGATATTGACTTGATGTTTTTGCTTATGGAGGACAGGAATGTTGATTGGCCACACTACATTGTGAGTAGGATGTTTGACCTACGGAATTCAAGCAGGGATCATAGTTTTGGATACTGTAGCATGATTGCTAGCATTTTAAAGCATTTCAAAATTGGACAAAAGCTTCCAATTGAGTACATTACTCTTGGAAAGTTGCAAAAATTTAGTGAAACACAAATGTCCAAGATGAATTGGTCCTTGAATGTGGACAATGTGTATGTGTATCATGGTCCGGATGATGAAAATGAGGGTCAAGCTGCTGCTCCTAGAGGTAGGAGACCAAGGAGGAATGTTAGACAAGGTGAGGATGAGAATGAGGGACAAGGTGAAGAAGGTGGTAATTGGAGTGAGATGATGGAAATGATGAGAAACATGAGCATGCAACAAACTACCTTCTACAATACGTACAGTCAAAACTATGCTACTCAGAATGCTAGAATTGAAGATTTGTACAACACCACTACCGACCTCAGAAACTATGTGACCACCCGGTTTGACAACATTCAGACTCAGATGGATGCCTACTACAACCCTAACCCTCCTACCAACCCGGATAACATGGATGATGAATGATGATGTTTTAATTTTTTTTTTATGCATTCTATTTCTATCCTCTCTTGAGCAATTTATTATGTTATTTCTTATGACTTCTCTAACTTTCGATTTGGTTGTACGGATGATTTTAATGTTGTTGTGTTTTTGGCAACATTTACTTCTGATTGTATGTCTTAGTATTTGGATACTTGGGTATGTATGGATAATTTCCTATGATTATGCATTGAGTTGCATTGTTTTGTTTATTTCGTCCCATATTTTGGTATGTTACTTATTTACAAATGTCGATGTGTTTCAATACTCATGAGCTGGTTTATGGATTGTTGTTCTACATTCCATGTTTTATCATGATATTTGGTATTCGTCATTGATATATCTTGGCATATCTTTGTATGTATTTATATTGATTAGGAAACTATATCATAAAGTGCATTTCGACAAATGTAAGTGCACGATGTGATCAATTGATTAAAAAATGTGCTTGGACTTGTTACTTCTAATGTGCTCTCTTCTTCTTTTTGATATTGTCAAAGGGGGAGAGATTGGATGCACAAGCTAAAGGATGATCAAAACGCATTATGGCATCAACTCAGGGGGAGCGTGCTTATTTGAATGGCCTTGGTGTTTTTAATTGCGTCTGTAGTACATTGCTATTTTTATTTTGCATAATAGGTATAGGCTTAGTTAGCTTATGCATAGTTTTGACAATTATCAAAAAGGGGGAGAATGTAAGTGCACCAGTTCATCCTCATGTTTTAATAATTGTCAAAACACATGAAAATAGGATTGAACATATTTTGGCAACATTACAAATGACTTGACAACAAAGAACTATTTTCTAAAAAACTTGGAAAACTGACTTTTAGGTATTTTGTATCGATACATATATTGTCTGTATCGATACAAAAATGGTTTCTCAGAGGCAGAGAGTCACCTGTGCATCGAATCATGCTTGCATGTATCGATACATAGGTGAACACCCTCAAAATCCAGAGAGTTGATGATGTATCGAATCATGCTTGCATGATTTGATACATATCAGTCAAGAGTTTCAAGATTCTGATATTTGTATCGATACACACCCGTGTTTGTATCGATACAAAGGTCAAAAATTTCATTTTTAACGTTGGTCAAAGCATTTGTATCGATACAAATGATCATTTGTATCGATACATGTTTGAAAATTTATGCCCAAATTTGCTCATTCTATTTTCTCTTTAAATAGCAATGTGTGTGATCCTTTGTTTGTAACACACAACTGAGAAAAATCTAGTAAGAACCAGTGAGAAAGCAAGAGTGCTTTGAGAGAAACACTTTGGATACAATTTGGGTGAAAAATTGGGATCAAAGTGTATCCTTCACAAGATCATCATCTTCCATCAAGTTGCAACAATTGAAGATTGAGTATGGGATCAATCCAATAGAAGTTGTACGCTTGGTTGATAACGTTCGGTACGATTCGTGGTGAATCAGAATCGTGATCGGGTTGATTTGCGAAGGAGGTTTGGTTGCTCGCTAGGGATTCAAGATTGTTCGATATCTTGAAGGATCAATCGAGAAGAATCGAAGGACTCAGCTGGACGATTGTTGCAAGGAGTTGCACGGGTAAAATCGTTGGAATCAGAGGGTGAAGATTCGTTCGTCGATTGAGGTTTAGCATAGTTTTACTTTTGAGTCAATAAAGGTTTATTGGATTCATTGTAATTTGTGCACTTGTGTGTTCAAACTGTTTTTAATCAATAATACTCTCAAATAACCCGTTTGGTTATTTGGGGGGAGACGTACCCGGCCGACCGCGAGGACGACACGAAAGCCGGGGAACTCCCTAATCATCTCTTGTGTGTCGATTCGCTTTAAATTCTTACTTTACGCAATTTGCTTATATTTTGAGTCAATTGAAGGTTTGTGTTCGTAAGTGTGCACAAAGGGTCAATTGCTATTATCTTGATTGTGATTGAGTTTGAGTATCGAATCATATAACTTGCTTGGGACTGTTTTTGTTAATCGATTGAATTTGGATACCTTGAATTAAGCATTCCGATAATTTTCCTATTTCGTTCAAGGCTATACTATCTTTCCTTTGGTCAAAAGGTGCAAAGTAGACTACCGATCCGGTGGTGCTTCCGCGCATTCGTTTTAATCAAATATTTTTTTTTAAATTGACATTGGTTAACGAAGCCACTTATTCAACCCCCCCTTCTAAGTGGTAGCCTAGTAGTCTAACAAATAGTCTTTATGCTTTAAGGTTATCCCCTTTACCTTAAAGCTCGACTACGGATACTTTAAGAATAGTGTCCTTATGTTTAATATTATCTCATGATTAAGTCACACTTAATTATTAAACGGACTTTCTATTCTAGGGACTTCATTATTTTGCAACCTTACAAACATAATAAAGAAATGCCATATTTATATTCAAACTCCTAAAGCAAATACTATGAAAATAGATTGGCTCTTTGGGCTTACTCCAACACGAAGTTCGGGAGACAATGAGACGAGTGATGAAGCTGGTGTCTGTGAGATAAATGTTCATGCCTTCAAATACCTAAGCCATGTGAGGATTTGAGCCAAATATTTCCAAACGGTATTACCACTTTCTTTCGATTTACTATAAGAGTACCGTGCACTTGTTTATTTTCTAGAACTTGCTCTAATTCTCGGCTGACTAGTTGGTTTGATATAATATGCATTGAGGCAATTGTTTGTTATAACCCAGAGCATTTTCAAGCCACCCTTTTATTATTATTATTATTATTATTATTATTATTATTATTATCATTTGCTAGCCAATTTTGAACCGTAAAAAAAATTATCCCTTTTGTTTCGGTGACAAACCACATTATAAGCCTATAGACCAGAAAAAAAAATTACCCTTCTTTGGAGTTAGGTAATAGTTCTTTAGTCTTGGCAACAACAAAGTTTGGGGTTGCTCATGGAACTAGCAACATCTAAGTTTGGGGTGGGTATACAGAGAACTATCACTACAAAAAGAAAAAAAAACATGAAAAAGAGACGGGAAAACATCAAAAATTCCCTAAAAAAAAATAGTCTCTTCAAAAAAAAGAAAAAGCCAAAAGGCAAAAGAAAGAGCCAAAGGGCAAAAAATAGTGATAGAAAAGAACCACACAAAGACACATCCGGTTCTTAATCTCTGACACCAACACAAAAAGGCACCCTAAGGAATAAGGTTGTGCACACAAAAAGGAAACAAAGTAGAACTTAACTCCAATGTTTAGCCTACTTATCCTAAAAATGTCCTACCTTGACCCTAGCCACGTTATAACCCTAAAAAGACCTCAAAAAATGCATGTATATTAAATTTTGACTGGTTGCTTAGAGTTCTTGCAAGCCTATGGTAAAATGGCAGGTTGTACGATGATTGAGAGATGACCCTTTCAATTATGAGCGAAAAACACATATGTGAGAAAGAAAAGGCTGAACACAGACTCTTGCAGACATTTGTCTGATTTGCTACTATCAACGTGAGCCTAGCAGGACTGGGCATGATCGCGGCGGTAAGAATCAGCGGTACCATTGCTGAAGTGCAGGGTTGTGAAATTCCTATCATCTTTATTTATCTCTTATTTCTCTAACGATCTTGTCTGACAACATGTTACTTGAGGACAAGCAACAGTTTAAGTTTGTGGTTGTGATGACAGGAATTTCTATGGTATTTTAGGTAGTATATTTAGTAGTAAAATGACCAAGACATGCCCAAATACGAAGAAAAACCTACAGAATCCAAGAAAAGCATCAAGACGGAGTCAAGAATGCAAAAAGACAAGAAAAAGCCAAAAAAGTGAAGATTTGTGTTGTTCATTGTGCCACGATGGCTTCCATCGTGCCACGATGGAAGCTGCTTGTTGGCCAAGAAATCAACAGAAGAAAATCTGAAGAGAATCTGTTCATCGTGCTATGATGCCCTTCATCGTGGTACGATGACATTACTTGGCGACCAAGCTGATGAAATGCACAGGATCAGTTATAAATTTGAACTGAATCTTCCCATCGTACTGCGATGGACCTATCGCAGCACGATGGCTTGCTGAGGCCCATTATGAAAACTATAAATAGAGCTCTCCTCCCATTGTTTAATTCATTCAGAAATAGTAGAACACTCTCTACTATAAAGGAGATGTTCGGAGGAGCTCTAAGGGCATAGTTTTCTCCCCTTACGGGAAAACTAACTCAGCAAGGTATGTTTTCTTTAGGCTTTTGTATTTAGGTTATGATTTCTTTTGTAATTTAAATATGTAGTCTTTTGTATTAGATGCCTAAGGTTGTGGTGGAGAAGATGAACTCCCCTATGAATATTTGGAGTCTGTGATTGAATCAAAGTTATAATAAATCGTTATTCAGTATTATGTTTGTTATTTACTTTCTTGCACTTTAATAACGTATCTCGTAATCTGGCCGGATAAGCGGGAGCGCCCATAGAATTGATATTAGGTATTAACTTAATATGGTCCGGAACTAGTAGTAAATAATGTTAGGTGTATAGAGACGGAAACATCCTGAACTAGTCGTGAACTGAGCGGTTAGAGGAGGAATCATGCACTAGGTGTGAACTGAGCACTTAGAAGATGAATAGCCCGATACTAGGATCTAGAGGCATTGGATGGGTGAAGGTAATAATGCATGTGTAATAAACAACTCACTTAGTAATTAGGGTATGTGACACATCGAGGTTAGGCTCTCGTAGGTACCTGACTACGGTCTGGCAAGTGCACCAGTCTGTCGTCGAGTAATAATTCACACTCTAGGTGTCTAGAATGAGTTCGTATCCACATGGATCGTGCCGCAGCTTTACTAGCGTTATTTAAGTTTGTGATAGTTTGCATTCGCTTTGGTTTTTGAAAAGGTTTTTATAAAAATAGCGTAATGCTTTGCAGAAATATAAATTGCAGAATGTATAAATAATAGATTCAAGAAATATAGAGGCTAGGTATGGTGGTTTGACTCCCTCCCTTCTTCATATTTGGCATGACTGGTGTATAACATAGTTACTTAGATTATGTTCGGCGGTGAATTACCCTTGTTGTAGTAATACCTTACTATTACACTATTGTCATACCCTAATTTTGCCCCACTTCATTTTCACATTTTTTTTCCATCTAGCCATTATTTTGCATTTTTCAGAAAAGTCAATTCATGCATAAAAACTCATAAAAAAACATTTTTCTTTGCATGGCATGATTTATTTTCGAGTACCATTTTTCATTTATTTTAATTTTTTTACTTGTAATCCAAGAAACCTCATTTCATTATCAAATGCACTCCATTTTTCAATTCAAATCCAATTCTATTTCATTCTCATTTCATTTCAAAATTATTGCATCATTTAAAATTCAAATTTGCATTGTTGCATCATGGTTAATTATTTATTTTTTTTTTTTTTGGTCCAAACACACTTTTTTGTTAGCCCAAATCCACACAACAAAAATCATCCAAAAATGACACCACATCATCACCTCACTATAAGCTTCTATTCTCCTCCACCTCACCACAAAAAATGCTAACCAAAGCACAATCAAAAACCTCATAAAAATATCCCAAATCAATTTCTCTAAAATGCCCTTTCTTCTTCACCAATCCATGATCCACCTTACCCTAATTCCCATCTATAAATAAAGCCTCACATCAGAGCAAAAGAGGGCATCAATCATAGTAAAGAAACTCTGCCAAAATCACAACTCAACAACACCCATTTTTCCCCATTCTCATCAAAAATAAAAAACTCACAAAACCCCCTCCAAACTTCAATCAAACCTTCAATCAATCTTCTAAACACTTCCAGAAACTTGACCAAGCACCAGATCGAAGCTTAAACTATCAGAATCACCATAGCCAAGCCTCAAAAATCCATTAGATCTAAGGTAATGGACTGAGAGATTCATAACATCATTTCACATGATTCCGGCATCCCTGAACTCGCAAAGGACCACAGAAACTTAATCCATAACTAACTTGATCTAATTTGAGCTATATTGCGTTTTACCATTTTTGGTTCCGTCTGGTTTTTGCTTGTTTTTTATTTTGCAGGCTTGATCTCAAGAAACTAAGCACGGATTTGTGATCCTTGCGAAATTCCGAGCAGGATAGACTAACCCCTCGACTGAATCGACGCCGTTTGACTTCTCCGGCGGCCGGACCACCGTGCCGGACCGGCGAGGCTCGCCGGAGAAGAAGATTCATCGTGTTTTAACTCCAGTTTGAATCTGGACCATCCGATCGCGAGCGTGCAAATAAATGGCCCAGATTAGATCATAATTTTAAGATCGCACGCGTCTGATGGATCTGATGGCGTGGATTCAACTTCCTTACCGTGCACCTCATCTCATAACCGCACTGGATCGCTCTGTTGGTAAACGGACCGGACCTGGACTTTGTTGATATTTGCACCTCCTTTTATTTTTCCTTTGCTATTTACACCCCTCTGCTTAAATTAATTTTAATTGATTCTTAGCTTATTTCCAAAAGCACTTAAGTGGTTAATAGCTTATTTAAGCTATTTTAATCACTTTTTTATGCTTAAATTTAGTCTTTCATTATTTTAGCATTTTTATTTACTTTTTATCGTATTTTTTAGCTTTTTAGCTTAATTAATCACTTTTTAGCTTATTTTCATAAGCACTTATTTGGTGCTTAAGCTTTTTAGCTTACTGGACCATTTTGTTATGCTTAGATCATGTTTGATCTCTGTCTCATTTGAGCTTTTATTTTTGCTTTCTAGCATTTATTTTAGCTTTTTAGCTTATTTAATCACTTTTTAGCTTATTTTCATAAGCACTTATTTGGAGCTTGAGCTTTTTAGCTTACTGAACCATTTTGCTTTGCTTACATCTTAGTAATTTCCAGATTTGAGTATTCATTCTTTTAGCTTATTCATTTAATCACTTCTAGCTTGTTAGCTTATTTGTTTAATTACTTAATTGAGATTAACTTGCTTCTTTAAGTTTCTTTAACCATTTTGCTTATGCTAATAGGTCATGAACAGTACCTCTAATATTTCTAACTCCTTTTATCTTGCATTGATTTAATTTAGCATGTTTATGTTATTTAATTCATTGTATGCTACTTTAGCTTATGCATTTCATTTAATCGTGCATCGTATCTACTCACGCTTGTTGCATTCATGCATTATTCAATTATGTCATATTAATTCATGCATCTTTATTTAATTATTCGCACCCATGCATACTTAATTCAATTGCCGTCTTGTTATTTCAATTATTATTGTTGTAATTTATTACTTGTTTATTGCTTTCTTTTTCTCTTTTGATTTATTTCTTTAATCAAATTAAATAAAGATTTTCATAACAAATAAGGATGAAAAAGGGGGAATTTGGCATTTGCCTCTTTCCGCTCCGGATGACTTGGATCTTGGACATTTGACTAGTGATCGCACGTTGTTCTCATCCTAATTGAGCGTTAAAATAAACCAACACCCGTCTTTTCCTTTGAAACATATTTCTTAATCAAATTAAATTAAGGTTTTCATAATAACAAGGATGAAAAAGGGGGAGTTTGGCATTTGCCTCTTTCCGCTCCGGATGACTTGGATCCTGGACATTTGACTAGCGATCGCAAGTTGTTCTCATCCAAATCCAGCGCTAAAATCAAACCAACACACTTAAATCATTTTTCAGTCAAACATGGATATATGCTTTATCCATTCCTCTAACACATACACGCTTCAGCCTCTCTTAAGAGCATACAAGCACTGTTGTATCAGCGGAATGCGAAATAAGCAACATCCGTTATTCAACTCTTTTTACAATGGATACACGTTTTATCTATTCCTCTGGCACATACACAGCTTAAGCTTCTTTTTAGAACATACAAGCGTCGTTGTATCAGCGGAATACGAAATAAACGCTACCCACTAAAAATCAACCAACCACACAAACATATTTTTATCAGAACTACGTGAGTTTTGAATTTCCCATTGCACCAGGGAATACGTAGGAGCGGGCTCCTACAACCGTCAAACTCAATAATAAAAACTTTTTTTTGTTTTAAATTGGAAACGAAGTAGAAACTAGCCAGCGATAGAGCAATTTAATCCGAACCTGCGCAGACAACCTTAAACCACCTAAATGGTTCCCATCGAGTACGATGGATGCGAGGGGTGCTAATACCTTCCCCTCGCGTAACCAACTCCCGAACCCACCATGGTTCTTTAACCATGTAAATAAAGGTTTTCGTGATATTTTCCTTTCCCCTTCCGGGATAAATAAACGTCAATGGCGACTTCATTGTTATATATGGAATTTTCCAGCCCGCTACAACTATGTCTATTAAAGTTTCCCTACATTAACAACTAAGGTACCTACGAGAGCCTAACCTCGATGTGTCACATACCCTAATTACTAAGTGAGTTGTTTATAAACACGCATTATAACCTTCACCAATTAACCTCTAGGTCCTAGTATCGGGCTGTTCATCTTCTAAGTGCTCAGATCACACCTAGTGCATGATTCCTCCTCTAACCGCTCAGTTCACGACTAGTTCAGGATGTTACCGTCTCTATACACCTAGCATTATTTACTACGACTTCCGGACTAATACTGAGTCAGAACCTGGTATCAATTCTATGGGCGCTCCCGCTTATCTGGCCAGATTACGAGAATACGTTATTAAAGTGCACGAAAGTAAATAACAAACATAATTACTAAATATCATTTATTATAACTTAGACTCAATCACAGACTCCAAATATTCATAGGGGAGTTCATATTCTCCACCACAACCTAAGGCATAAATTATAAAGACTACATATTTAAATTACAAGAAATTATAACCTAAATACAAAAGCCTAAAGAAATCATACCTTGCTGAGTAGTTTTCCCGTAAGGGGAGAAAACTATGCCCACTAGAGCTCCTCTGAACCTCTCCTTATAGTAGAGAGTGTTCTACTATTTCTGAATGAATAAAACAATGAATGGGAGGCTCTATTTATAGTTTTCGTAATGGGCCTCAGCAAGGCATCGCAGCACGATAAGGCCATCGTACTGCGATGTGAAGATTCAGTTCAAAATTATAACTGATCCTATGCATTTCATCAGCTTGGGCGCCAAGTTACTCCATCGTGCTGCGATAGCACACATCGTACTGCGATGGAAGATTTTCTTCAGATTTATTTCTTCTGATTTCTTGGCGAACAAGCAGCTCCCATCTTGGCACGATGGGAGCCATTGTGCTGCGATGGAATGCTGATTTTCTTCACTTTTTGGGTTTTTTCTTGTCTTTTCGCATCTTGGACTCTGTCTTGATGCTTTTTCTTGCTTTTGTAGGTTTTCCTTCGTATTTGGGTCTGTCTTGGTCATTTTACTACTAATAATAATACTAAAAATGACGTAGAAATTCCTGTCATCAGTACCTTAGTTATTAACGTAGGGAAACTTTAATATACATAGTGTAACAGTAAGGTGTTACTACGATAAAGGAAAAGTCACCGCCGAACAATAATCTGAGTAACTATGTTATACACCGTTCATGCCAAATATAAAGAAGGGAGGGAGTGCAACCACCATACATATCCTCTATGTTTCTGAATCTATCTATCTATCTATTTATTTATTTATTTATGCAAACATTACGCTTCTTTTTATAAAATCTTTTTCAAAACCAAAGAGAATGCAAAACCAACAGCTTAAATAACGCTAACGAAGCTTTAGCACGATCTCTGTGGATACGAACTCATTCTAGACACCTAGAGTGTGAATTATTACTCGACGACAGACTGGTACACTTGTCAGACCGTAGTCACACACCAATATATAAAAAAGAATATTTATGTTATTCGAAAACAATTTTTTAACATCGTACAAATGTTATATTGTCACTACTTATAAATACATTTGAAATTTGTTTGTAAGCTCTACTTCCACTTTTGCAATCCAGGTTGCATTAATTCATCCAAATTTAAACATAAGATCACATTGTGAATTACATAATTAAAACATTTTAAATACACGGTAAATTATATTCAGTATATGATCAATAGATCATATAATTTATACTAGTACTTGAATACAAAATATTCATTTGTTCATTGTAATATTATAATACAATTTCAATATGTTGTTAATTGGGTCCTCAACCCACTTTTATACCAAAAAAAATAAGGATAAAACTTATATATTTTTTCTTAAGTGCAGTTTTTACTGTGTCTCTCACAAAAAGTTAGTTCTTTACATTTTTTAATTTAAAAAAATAAAATGAAATTGTTTTTCTAATAAAAATAACCGTCTCCTTGTATCTAGCACAGTAAGAACTATGTCTAAAGCACTGTACATAAGTTTAGTCCAAAAAATAATATGTGTAGATATGTCAATGGGAAAGGAGCATGACCTATTTAATCTGATGACCCAATTCAATCCTCATTTTACTCGAACCCATTCAAACGCGGGCCAAATCAGAATCAACCCGTTCAAATTTAAAATGGTTAGACTTAGGCGTTGAGGTAATGAATTTATACTTTTTTTTTACTAAGATTTATACTTTTTTTTTTTGACAGAAACTAAGATTTATACTTTTAAACTCGTGAAATCGTGAATTTAGAACTAACGATGAATACAACCAACTCGATTTGATGATTTGTTTATTTGACATGGTTCATGAGCCACGTAAACAAGTTAAAAATTAAATTGGTTAACTAAGTGATTATAAAATTTAAAAAAAAAACAAAAATTGGTTCACTAAATAAACTTTACTTGAACTATCTCTCCATTTCATCCTACATATCCCACAATTTCAATGAACACAAATTAGCATTTTCCATGCCAAATCTATATCTATATCTATATATTATTTGGGACCTATTTTTTAAAGTTTGATGTACACATGGCATAACCAAATGAAACCTCTTCTATCATTGTTTTGACATTAAAATAGTTGTCCAAAGATCATATTATTATCGGAAAATGCTATTTAGCAAGAATTTTTTGATGCAAGAAAGAGAAGAATAAATCCTCACCCTTGATTACATCCATAACCACCCATGTTTTCCACTAAAAAAGAAGATTAAATGACATCATCCTTTAAGATTTTGCCATGTGTTAATTCTTGCATTTCTTGTGTAAAAATTTCATGCTAAATAGCAATGCTCATTATTATCAGGCACGCGTAATTAAATTGATTTGTAATTAAATTGATTTGTAGGCATATAAATAAAATAGTTGACCAAAGATCATGCCAGGCGTAACATAAGTATGATAATCCAAGGCCTTTTAAAAACAGATTTGATTTTAGCCTTCATATTTCAATGACTTTGAATTCTCTCTCTTAATATGTTGTGCCTCTAATTATATTTCAAGAGAATCCCAAATAGCATTTAAGGTAATTTTTTTTAATTGTATTTCAAGAGATCCCGCACGGTTTCATCCCTAAATGAAGGAAAATTAATGTGATTATTTGATATTCTTAGCTATAAATATTGTCTATGAGATTCAAAATTTTCACAACATTTTGAAAAACATTACAAAGTTCAATTTGGTGGTTGCTTGAAGAGTTTTGAATTCATTTTTTCCCTTAATCTTGCATTTTCTTATTTCTTATTCTCATACTGTTGGTGGTTGCTTGAAGAGTTTTGAAGAATTTGTATGTATTATTGCTGACTATGTTATAGTTTTTCAATATGTATAGTTGATTTTCTATTTCAAATTCTTTGTCTTTAAAGTTGTTATCAAATTTAAGTATTTCACAATGATTGCTTTTATTTTCCGGGGACAAAGATTTGTTCAATTATTTGAGAGATGAAGATTATCATATTTCTTATTTTTGTAGTGGATGTTAATTTGAAATTTCATAACTAATGATCATGATTGTATATTTATTTACATATTTTGTACTTTTTTTAGAAAATTTATGGTGTACTATATCATATGAAAAATATAAATAACACAAAAAATGTGTAGTGGGCATTTGATTCATATTTCGGTAAATATGATATTTAATTTATTATGTACGATAAAATTATATTCTTAAGAGCAGTAAAACTTTTTACATTAAATTAAATTTGTAACATACTACAAGTTTGTATGCTTTAAAAGAGTGGTGGCTGTTGTGTTAAGATTTACGAGAAAATACTTTCAAGACTCTTGAAAATCATAATAAATAATGTACCAAAAAAAATCATAATTAATAGTTTTTTTATAATTGGTGATTGATTATGTCTTTTTTTTTTACTAAATTGATTATGTCTTTTGATCACACAATTACGTACGTATAAATTATTATAATTAGTAATTTTGACCATATATATATATATATATATATATAAACTTTATAATTGAATTTGATTTTTGTTTCTACAATTACACACATTGTAGATTGTTTACACAGAAAATTGGTAAACAAGCGCTAGTTTAAGTATTTTACACTCGCAAAATCAGCAAGAAATCTTAGGACAATTTTATGCTTGTTTTTCCAGAAAACGTTTAAATGTTCATTAATATTAACGAACAATTAAGGTTTGAAAACTTGGTTGAAAACGTAAAATCACGCTATTATTTCGAATCGCATCGAAACAACAGGATCAAAATGCAGAATTTTAAAGACAAATTAAAGACTTGTTGAAAGATAAAATTGCATTGAATTTAAAAGCAGTTACAAAGTAAATGGTGCACAAACATACATTTTCTTCTCTGTAGAATTCCTTTCTTTCGACAGCATGAGTACTCAGAATTTTCAGAGATTACGAATGTATAAAATTTGTGACCCTTTTTCCAACTGAAAAAATACATTATATACTGGAAACGAAAATAAACTGTTATTTCGATCTTGACGCTTCAGATCATCCCACGTAGGCGCCCACGATCTCCACTTCTTCGAATTCTTCTTTTAGCGCGCCAACCCTTGATAATGGGCTCACCTTCATTTCTCTTGGGCCACACCAACAGGCCCAACTTTCCAAGACTTTCTCTTAATTCACAAAGTCGATAATTTGGCGTTTCGACGCTTTGATGCTGCCAATCGAAATAACAAGCCATTAGCAATTCGCTCTGTATCTTCATTGTCAAAGGATTGATTCAATTAGAGTATCAGATATCCATTAATGATCTATTCGAACTTAGACCATTTGTCGAACCACTAACATGAATGAATAAATATCATATTTATATTCAACAAATACTCTAGTGATTTCTTTGTTGGACCAATTTCTCATTTAAATCATTTAAATAAATATATGCAAAAAACATGGCCCAACAAATTGCCCCCCAAAAACGACACTTTCGACTGAGCTTTTCGAAATGAGAAAGTGACGTTTTTGAAAACCTAGGCAATAAATGCTTCACGCTTCCCAATGGCGGCGTCATCAGAACGATTCGATTCATGTCAAAAATCACTTTTCCACTATCATCATTACTGCCTCATTTTGCGTGAAAGTGGGACACGTGGCAGTTCAGGAAGTTGAAAAGGGAAGGAAAAAGTAATTTTTCTGATCTCTTTAGTCTCACTAACTTCCGTCACCTCAACCCTATAAATACCACATCAAAGGTTTTTCTTCACTTTTCTGCAAACTTCAAATCTTCTTCTTCTTAGTTTCTCTCCTGCGAACCAGAAATCTCTCAAACTTCCCAGCATTTCATTGCTAATAACCATGCGTATTCTTTGATCTTCGTTTTACCCTTCTCTAAACTTACGCCTTCATCGTCTGTTCTAATGGCATCTAGCTCAATCATCAAAGAATATCTCCCTCTTACTGGAAATTGGAAAGATGAAGATCTTGTGACCTGTGGACCTAACCAAGTTTTGGCGCCTGTTCAGAGATTAAAAAAGGTCTGTGAAACCCAGGTAATTTTTCCCTACTCTCTCAATGGTACTGTTTATGCTTTTGGGGGCCCTCAACCTGATGAACACAATAGGAATAAAGACACAATGTCAATTTTCCCAGTTTATAAGCCATGTATTCCTAGGGTCTTTCTAGAGGGGCCGTATAACTTTAGCTACATCAAACATCCCAACAAAGTTTTTAGGTCTGCTCCCTATGTGACTGAGCAATACAAAAACTGGTTAGCTAGAGTCCAAAACGATTATGCCGGTCTTTGGCAAAATTACGGCATTTTTGATCTGATCCAGCTTTCGAAAACTGGGCTTAAGTATAACCAAGAAATGTTAGTGGCTGCACTACATTTCTTCGAATCTTCAACTAACACCTTCCACTTCGAGTGTGGAATGATGACCCCCACCCTCTTCGATATAGCTGCCATCACTGGCTTGCCACCTACTGGTGATGCCTATGACTAGAGCTGTCAATTTAGGGGGCCAATTAAAATTAGGCCCAGCCCCAATATAAAGGGGGCCTAAATATGTAAACATAAATAGGCCCCCTATTATATAGGCCCCAAAAATACCAAGCCCCCTAAATAAAACATAGGCCCCTAAGACCCCAAAGCCTCAATTTTGTTGGAAACGAGAGTTTTTGGATAAATTTTTTTAGAATTCACACATAAGTTATTAAAAATAAAAGAAACTATCCAAGAATTCTCGGAATCGAGAATTCCAAAAAATTCAGAAATGAGAGTTTTTTTATAAAAATACCTAGAATTCACACATTAAGTTATTAAAAACAAAAGAAACAATCTGAGAATTCTCGGAATGTTTTCGAAGAAAAATACTCGACATGTTTTTGAGAAAAAAGTTCCGAAAAAAGTTTCGGATAAAAAATTTTCGAAAAGTTCTCGAGAAAAAATACTCGAAAAGTTTTCGAGATAAAATACTCGAATGGTTTTCGAGAAAAAAGTTTCCGAGAAAAAATTCTCAAAAAGTTCTCGAGAAAAAAATACTTGAAAAGTTTACGAGAAAAAATACTCGAAATGTTTTCGAGAAAAAAGTTCCGAAAAATTTCAGAGAAAAAATTCTCGAAAAGTTCTCGAGAAAAAATACTCAAAAAGTTTTCGAGAAAAAAATACTCGAATGGTTTTCGAGAAAAAAGTTCCGGAAAAGTTTCCGAGAAAAAATTCTGAAAAATTTCTCGAGAAAAAAGTTCCGAAAAAGTTTCGGAGAAAATATTCTCGAAAAGTTCTCGAGAAAAAAATACTCGAAAAGTTTTCGAGAAAAAATACTCGAAAAGTGTTCGAGAAAAAAATACTCGAAATGTTTTCGAGAAAAAGTTTCCGAGAAAAAAATCTCAAAAAGTTCTCGAGAAAAAAATACTCGAAAGTTTTTTGAGAAAAATTTATTTGATATTTTTTGTGGGCCAATATTAGGCCACATAGAGAGGCCAAGAGTAAAATTTAAGAATAGGGGGCTGGGCCTAAAAACAAAACAAAAAAAACTACTCAAGTGGGGCTTAGTATTTTGGGGCCTAACATGGGGCCCAAAAATAAGGCCTTTCAATATGGGGCTTTTTTGACACCTCTACCTATGACCCTAGCAGAATTTGCAACACTATTGACTTCGGCTTCAACAGCAAAACGTATTCGAAGTATATAGCTGAAAACCAAAAAGACGATGCTGAAGTCGGCGACGAAGAGCATGTTGCTTTTCTAACTTTGTGGCTTTCCCAGCATGTATTTTGCAAGTTGCAAGACGTTTCATTATCATGGCTAACCAGATCCACGAAGGGCGACAGTTTGGATTTGCACGTCTCCTTCTTGGGTGTCTTTACGAATCTATTAGGTCAGCTTGTGAAAACATAAAGAAGACAGGTGATGGGTCCACTTTTCTGGGTTATGGGCTGATCAGTGCATTTTGATGCACAATCTTCTACTATTGTACTTAGGCATTTCTCTAGTTTGTTTTATTATTTTTACTATTTTATTGTGTTTTTAGATTTAAGTTTATTTTTGCATTTATTTTATTTTCGTATTTAATTTTCAGCATTAGTGGCTATTTGATATATGTTCGCTGTGCAGATCATAACTTGAGCTCCGGGTATCGGATTGAGGCGCGGGAATATGCGTTGGAAAGCTAAGAGACAGAGCTACAAGTTTAATGTTGAGTGGAAGAGCTGTTTCGGAATGCATCAGTCCTTAATAATTCGTGGAAAGTGGCAGACTTAATTCTACTTGGTGGAGACTTAATTTTGGCCTATGACCTTTGGATTTAATTTTTTTCTCTTTACTTAAACTCAAAATCAGAATGTATGGACACACATGCTCTGCAAAACACAGTCCACGAAATTTAGAGAAAAATAAGAGAAGCTACAATGTTCATGGAGAGCTAATTTCTTAAGAGTTGATCTACTGCAATTACGTTTCCAAATGCTTTGAGGTTTTTATTCTATCAATTCAATTTCGTTTCTCTTTCAATTATATTCTATGAAATTGCATTTGCTTAATCTGTGATTTTGTGGAATGTGTTGATTAAATTCGTATGATTGTATTCCTAATCTTAATTGTTGTTTACGTCGCTTCGTCGGTAAATCGCAATCTATATCGTGTTTGCTTAATTCACGATTGTATTTATCTGTTTGCTTCACTCGGAATATAGGAATTCAATCTGTTTTGTATCTTTTGCGCTTGTCAATTGATATTGAAATCGAATAGAGATCGAAGCCGCTTAGGGAATTGGTAAGATAAAGACCACTGATTAGCCGGAAACCGAAAGCAGTAGATTGGCTTATTTTCATAATCACTTATCGTTTATTTTCTCTGTTTCTATAAATTGAATCAAAAACCATAAACCCCCATAATTTACAGTCTTTCATCTGATTCTAATATTGGTAAATCGATCAAGATTCCTTGTGATACGATACTCGAGTGTCGCTTTCCTAAACTACATTTTAAAAACTCGTTTTTGACCCGTGTGCGACAGCGGATCAAATTGGCGCCGTTGCCGGGGATTCTTATTCAATTTTTGCCAATATTACTGTCATGGTTACAGTAGCGTGTTCTAGTATAGTTTTCTTGCGTTTTTGAGTTCTACGCGTCCTAAAAGCTACTTTTCGTAAAAAAACTGTTTTTCCTAAAATCTGAGTCTGATTCTGGTTTTTACCTTACCAGTTCATTGAAAAAAATCAGATATTCAAACTCACCTGTTTACAAAGTAAACTGGTGACTTCACCTCAAAACCTCAAAATCATCGTTTTTCTATTTTTTATGAATTATTTACTGTTTTCATAGTTTCAGAAAATTCCAAAAAAATTCTCAAAAATTTTATTTGACTTAATTAGATTAAATTTCGTGTTTTTGTATTTTTCTGAATTTAGTTTAATCGTATTCCTTCTTTCACTTTGTTTCTGTCTAATAGGGACATTGTTGAGGTTTTCTCAATTCTGGCTACTAGGTCTGGTCATCATAGTCTTTTTGCTTTTGATCCTGAGATAGAGAGAACTTTGCACAAACGCCGTAGAGAAAATCAGGCTAGCACTAGTTCACCACCTGTTATCGATCCTATTTCTTTGCGCAATTTATTTGAATTTGATTCTGAAGTTGTTTTTTATAACATGGCTGAACAAAGAACACTAAGGCAGCTTGCTGCTCCTGATGTGAATTACAATGGTTTATGTATCGAATATGCTGATGTTGCTACTCCATTTGAATTGAAATCTGGTTTGATACACTTGTTGCCAAAGTTTAGTGGTCTTGCAGGTGAGGATCCGCATAAGCAATTGAAAGAATTTCAGGTTGTTTGTTCCACACCATTGAGGCCTGAAGGAATAACAGAAGATCATATCAAGCTCAGAGCCTTTCCATTTTCGCTCCAGGGTGCTGCCAAAGATTGGTTATACTATCTTGAGCCGAATTCTGTCGCAACTTGGAATGATTTGAAGAAAGTCTTTCTAGAGAGATACTTTCCCGCCTCCAGAGCTGCATCAATCAGAAAAGAAATATGTGGTATCAGACAGGGAAATGAATCATTGACTGAATATTGGGAGAGGTTCAAACAATTGATCTCTAGCTGCCCTCAACACCAGATTACCGAACAGTTGCTTATTCAGCATTTCTATGAGGGATTGCTACCAATGGATAGAAACAGTTGGCAGTGAGTAAAGCTCAAACAGCTAAGTTGTGCGGTATTTGTACTTCTACTGAACATCCAATCGATACTTGTCCAATTCTTCAAGATGAGTCAGTGACTGAGTTGCCCCAAGCTTATGCAGCAGCCCTTTATAACCGAGGCAATAATCAGAACAGGTACAACATTCCTGATCTTTCCACAAACAAGTATCATCCCAGTTGGGCGAATCATCCACTTCTGCGGTATGGGAATCCAACAGCGCAACAAAACACACCACCGCCAGCTGCTGCCTCCGGACCTTCATTGGAGGACCTCATGAAGCAAATGATTGCAAGCAATACACAATACCAGCAACGAACAGATTCTACTATGCAGAATATGCAGACACAGATTGGACAACTTGCTACTTCAATTAATGTCTTGCAGCAAGCTCAAGGATCGAACCAACTACCTGCTCAAACAGTGGTGAATCCTAATGTTCCTAATCCTAATGTGAGTGCAATTGCCTTGAGATCTGGAAGGGTGACACAACCAGCCCCCAAAAAAAATAAAAAAATTCAAAAAAAAGTTCTTGAGGTAACACCTGAACCTGTTGAACCTGAACCTGTTGAAGCTCCCGTTGTTGAACCTTCCGTTGTTGTCGAGGCTGAAAAAGAGTATGTTCCAGAAATTCCTTTCCCTCACAGAGTACAAAAAAAATTCAAAAATTGATGAGGGGGACAAAGAGAGAGAGATTTTGGATGTATTCAAAAAAGTGGCGGTAAACATTCCGCTTCTTGATGTGATCAAGCAGATTCCGAAATATGCAAAGTTTCTGAAAGATTTGTGCACCCGCAAGAGAAGGTTGAAGGGAAATGAGAGAGTTAATTTAGGGCGAAATGTTTCTGCCCTTATTCAGCCTAAGCTTTCACTTGAGCCCTCACCTGAGAGGGCTACGGTTTCAACTCTCAATCAGGCTATGCCACAAAAATGCAAGGATCCAGGAACTTTTGCTATTCCATGTACCATTGGGGATAGTAAATTCGAAAATTGCATGTTAGATTTAGGAGCTTCTATTAATGTTATGCCTACTTCTATTTTTAACAATCTTGATCTTGGTCCTTTACAGCCTACAGGTCTCACTATTCAGCTAGCAAACAGGAGCAATGCTCGCCCTGTTGGAGTAGTGGAAGATGTTCTTGTTCAGGTTAATGACTTGATTTTTCCTGCAGATTTTTACATTCTTGACATGGCTGGAGAAACAGAATCAAGCAGGTCACCAATCATTTTGGGCAGACCATTCATGAAAACAGCAAAGACAAAAATTGATGTTGACGATGGAACCATGTCCATGGAATTTGGTGACATTGTCGCGAAATTTAACATTTTTGATGCTATGAAACATCCCTCCGAAGAGCACTCTGTTTTTCAAATGGAGTTGCTTTCTGAAATTGTTGATGAATTTAATTTTGATTTGTTTTCTGCTGATCCATCTTTATCTGGTTTTGATGATGATTATTCATGTGATGATTGTACCGACACTAACCTTTGTGTTGCTTGTGCTGAAATTGATGCTCTATTGATGGATGAAAATTTTCCTACAGGTGAAGTTGATGGTGAGATTGTTGATGATGTAGTTAAAGCCCTTGACATCACGGCTGCCCCCGCCAAACCATCCATTGAACAACCTCCCTCCCTTGATCTTAAGCCACTCCCTGAAAATCTGAAATATGCTTATTTGGAGTGCGATAAAAAACTCCCGATTATAATTTCTGCTAACCTTGATTTCGATCAAGAAAATAAGCTTTTGCAGGGTTTGAAGAAGCATAAGAAGGCTATTGGGTGGACATTGGCTGATATTCCAGGTATAAGCCCCTCCACGTGTATGCACAGAATTTTACTTGAGGATGGGGCGAAAACAGTAAGGCAGCCCCAAAGAAGGCTTAATCCCTTGATCCTTGATGTTGTGAAAAAAGAGGTAACCAAACTTTTGCAAGCAGGTATCATATATCCTATCTCTGACAGTAAATGGGTAAGCCCAGTGCAGGTTGTACCTAAGAAATCTGGTCTCACAGTGGTAAAAAACGAAAAGAATGAACTTGTTCCCACTAGAGTTCAGAATAGCTGGAGAGTTTGTATTGATTACAGGAGACTAAACCAAGCTACTAGAAAGGATCACTTTCCTTTGCCGTTCATTGATCAAATGCTTAAGCGGCTAGCTGGTAAATCACATTATTGCTTTCTTGATGGTTTTTCAGGTTATTTTCAGATTCATATTGCACCTGAAGATCAAGAAAGGACCACTTTCACGTGCCCATTCGGCACATTTGCTTATAGGAGAATGCCTTTTGGGCTTTGCAATGCTCCTGGAACATTTCAACGATGCATGATTAGTATTTTTTCGGAGTTTATTGAAAATTGCATCGAAGTGTTTATGGATGATTTCACCGTTTATGGTTCCTCATTTGATTCATGTTTGGACAGTTTGGAATTGATTTTGGCAAGATGCATTGAAACTAACCTTGTTTTAAATTATGAGAAGTGTCATTTTATGGTTCAACAGGGAATTGTTTTGGGACATATAATTTCTGAAAAAGGGATATCTGTCGACCCTGCCAAGATTGATGTGATTTCTACACTGCCTTACCCATCTTGCATTCGCGAGATTCGTTCTTTTCTTGGCCATGCAGGTTTTTACAGGCGCTTCATTAAAGATTTCAGCAAGATAGCTCTTCCGTTGTCAAATTTGTTAAAAAATGATGTTGCTTTTGATTTTGATGAAAAGTGCAAAAAAGCGTTTGACTTCTTGAAGAAGGCACTAACCTCCACCCCCATCATCCAGCCCCCTGATTGGACCCTTCCTTTTGAAATTATGTGTGATGCTTCAAACTATGCTGTTGGGGCGGTCCTTGCACAAAGAGTCGACAAGGCTGCCCATGTTATTTATTATGCTTCTAGAACTTTAGATTCTGCACAGTCTAATTATACCACTACTGAAAAGGAACTTTTAGCTATTGTTTTTGCTCTTGATAAATTCAGATCATATTTGCTAGGTTCCAAGGTTATTGTTTTTACTGACCATGCAGCTTTAAAGTATTTGTTAAAGAAGCCAGAAGCAAAGCCGAGGCTGATTCGGTGGATGTTGTTGCTCCAAGAGTTCAATGTCGAGAACAAAGACAGAAGTGGAGCTGAGAATTTAGTGGCCGTTCACATAAGCAGAATAGAGCGTGATGAAGATCATTCCCCCATTCAGGATAACTTTCCTGACGAACATCTTTTACTCTTACATGTGGTAACTCCTTGGTTTGCTGATATTGGAAATTATCTTGTTGCTGGTGTTTTTCCTACAGGTGCATCTAGGACACAAATTCACAAACTCAAGAGTGATGCAAAATATTATGTTTGGGATGATCCATATCTTTGGAAATTTGGTAGTGATCAGGTAATTAGGAGATGTGTCCCCGACTATGAGATTGAATCTATTTTGCATCATTCGCATGCTTCTCAGGTAGGGGGGACATTTTGGTCCTCAAAGGACTGCAAGAAAAGTCTTAGATTCAGGTTTCTATTGGCCCACTATTTTCAAGGATGCTTATGAGACTTACCGCACTTGTAAAGAGTGTCAGTTAGCAGGTACATCCATCACTCGTAAGAGTGAAATGCCTCAACAATCTATGCTTTTTTGTGAGGTATTTGATGTGTGGGGAATTGACTTCATGGGTCCTTTTCCTGTATCATTTGGTTTTCTCTACATTTTACTTGTTGTTGATTATGTTTCAAAGTGGGTGGAAGCTATCCCCACTAGGACTAATGATTCTAGAGTTGTTGCAGATTTTGTCAGGTCCAATATTTTTTGCAGGTTTGGAATACCTCGAGCTATCATAAGTGACCAAGGCACACATTTCTGTAACCGCACCATGGAAGCTTTGCTTCGAAAGTATGGAGTTGTGCACAGGGTCTCTACTGCATATCATCCCCAAACTAATGGGCAAGCTGAGATCTCAAATAGGGAGATTAAGCAAATCTTAGAGAAAATGGTGCAGCCAAATAGGAAGGACTGGAGTCGTCGTCTTGAAGACGCACTTTGGGCTCAAAGAACATCCTTCAAGACACCAATTGGAATGTCTCCCTATAGACTTGTGTTTGGTAAGGCATGTCACCTCCCTATAGAAATTGAACACCGTTCTTATTGGGCGGTCAAAAGTTGTAACATGGAAATGCAGAAGGCAGGTATGGAAAGAAAACTCCAATTACAGCAGCTTGAAGAGCTTAGGCTAGAAGCCTATGAAAGCTCTAGAATTTATAAAGAGAAAACTAAGCACTTTCATGATAAAATGATTTCTAGAAAGGAATTCTCTGTGGGCCAACAGGTTTTATTGTTTAACTCCCGCCTAAAAGTGATGGCTGGGAAACTTCGATCCAAATGGATTGGCCCCTTTGTTGTTACTAATGTCTTTCCTCAAGGTGCCGTAGAAATTAAAAGTGCAGGTACTAACAAGGTGTTCAAAGTAAACGGACAGCGGCTGAAGCTGTTCCATGAAAGCTCGATGCCTGAAGAAGAAACTGTTGAAGAGCTCTCTTTGGAGAAACCGTCCTACCCACCAGCAGCTACACCTTAAACCCTCGGGTGTGTTCCTTCCTTTTTCTCACTGTATACTTATTTGTTTTACATTGCGGACAATGTCTGATTTAAGTGTGGGGGGAACATTTTATATTTAGTTGTTTTTAATTTAGTTTTTCTTTCAAAATAAAAAAAAATATAAAAAAAAAATAATGAAAAATGAAAAAAAAAAAAAAAAAAGTTTTTGGCATGCATGCAACTGTCATGAGTAGTTTCATTGTTCCAGGCCTAGAGTTGTATGTCATGATATGGATAACATTTTTTCTTTTGTAGTGTAATGAGGTGACTTGATACTAGATTGTGCATCACTTGTGATAGAACATGAAACTTTGTGAGATTTGAGCCTCCATCATTCTTTGTTTCTTGTGTGGTTCACTCATACTGTTAGTTACCTCTAGAACTTGACTTGACTCTTGAAGCACTTGTTCACATGCATGTATATGAAATGATTTAGGCATTTGTTTCTTTTATAAGCTACTTTTAGCCAAATAAGCCTACCTTGATATTTCATCCCTTTGTTAATCCCCTTTGAGCCTATTCTTCCCATTCTTTGTTTATAAACTCATTACAAGCCTGAAAGTGAAAAACAATGATATGTCCCAAATCAAGAGGTTGAAAGAGCTTGGATTGTAATTTTGGATAAGTGTGGGGGGTCTCATTGTGTTTTTAATGTTGATCTGATACGGGGAAGTGAATAATTTTGCTTAAGCTCAGATGTATTTATTTGTTATATCATGTTCTGATGCTCAGTTTGTTTGGCAAGAAAAAAAATGAAATGAAAAAAAAGAAGAAAAAGAAAAAGAAAAATATTCAGAAAAAAAAAAAAAAAAAGATGTCAAAAGTTGTACTATGGGCAATTTTGATGTGAAGAACTGATTTTGTGGGATTCAATGTCTCAAATTTAATTGCAATATCTTGTTGAGATCTATGATTTGTTGAGCTAAACTGTCTAGTATCCAAATGATTTTCATGCTTCTTTATCCTCTTGATTTTATAGCCTAGTTCCTTAGGTTTATCCCACCTTTGCCTTGGCCCCGTTACAACCCGAATAAAGACCTTTTGATCTTTGCGTGCATGTGCTTCTTTGTGTGGATGTCCTCCATCTTTGGGGACGGTAGAGGCTTGTCAAGCCTATGGCAGTGCTAACTTTGATGATGTGCTTTGAGCGTAAACACTGTCCCTGGCACTCCATTTTTGAGTGATTGGGTGCACTTTATACAAATATTCCGTGAGGTTCTATCATTTTTTGAAGCACTTTTTAGTCTAAAAGCCACCTTGTTCATTGCACATGTTTTAAGATGTTGTTCATAATTGTTATACTCCTTGGATCTTGGAATGTGTTGATTGCTTGTGACTTTGCATTATGCCTTGTTCTCTTTTTCTTCCATCTCTTTGAAGTCTTTAATCTTCATTTTGCTCAGGAGTGCAAAAGTTCAAGTGTGGGGGAATTTGATCAGTGCATTTTGATGCACATTCTTCTACTATTGTACTTAGGCATTTCTCTAGTTTGTTTTATTATTTTTACTATTTTATTGTGTTTTTAGATTTAAGTTTATTTTTGCATTTATTTTATTTTCGTATTTAATTTTCAGCATTAGTGGCTATTTGATATATGTTCGCTGTGCAGATCATAACTTGAGCTCCGGGTATCGGATTGAGGCGCGGGAATATGCGTTGGAAAGCTAAGAGACAGAGCTACAAGTTTAATGTTGAGTGGAAGAGCTATTTCGGAATGCATCAGTCCTTAATAATTCGTGGAAAGTGGCAGACTTAATTCTACTTGGTGGAGACTTAATTTTGGCCTATGACCTTTGGATTTAATTTTTTTCTCTTTACTTAAACTCAAAATCAGAATGTATGGACACACATGCTCTGCAAAACACAGTCCACGAAATTTAGAGAAAAATAAGAGAAGCTACAATGTTCATGGAGAGCTAATTTCTTAAGAGTTGATCTACTGCAATTACGTTTCCAAACGCTTTGAGGTTTTTATTCTATCAATTCAATTTCGTTTCTCTTTCAATTATATTCTATGAAATTGCATTTGCTTAATCTGTGATTTTGTGGAATGTGTTGATTTAAATTCGTATGATTGAATTCAATCTGTTTTGTATCTTTTGCGCTTGTCAATTGATATTGAAATCGAATAGAGATCGAAGCCGCTTAGGGAATTGGTAAGATAAAGACCAGTGATTAGCCGGAAACCGAAAGCAGTAGATTGGCTTATTTTCATAATCACTTATAATCATTTATTTTCTCTGTTTTTATAAATTGAATCAAAAACCATAAACCCCCATAATTTACAGTCTTTCATCTGATTCTAATATTGGTAAATCGATCAAGAGTCCTTGTGATACGATACTCGAGTGTCGCTTTCCTAAACTACATTTTTAAAAACTCGTTTTTGACCCGTGTGCGACAGCGGATCATGGGCCTTTCTGGCTATTGCAACTATGGCTGAATGCCACATTTCCAACGGAGTTGGATATAATCTTGCCTCAAATGCATTACGAAGAAGCAGGCAAGCGCCAAATCGAAGGTACTAGGTTGGCCTTGATGGTGCCAAGACCAAGAGGTTTCAGCTATGACCAAGCTTTCCTTTTTTACTTTAATGCTTTCCTTAAGCTCAAGGAATTCAAACCTAGTTTCACCCCCTTTCTCGATAGGCCTATTGGACCTCAATGGTTCATTCATTCCTTTCCTCCTTTGCCAGAGTGTGAAGAAGAAATTACTGATATCTGGAGGGCTTACTTAACTCCAACCTTGTTATCATGTCGATCCGGGACGGCTTCGACAGACTTTGGGTTAGTAGGTTACTTCCCAAATCTGGTTTCTAGACAATTTGGGTTAACCCAGATACTGCCCAAGAGTATTTATTCGCACGAAAGAGACATATGCTTGGGGTATTATGGTATGACAAAGCCACAGTTTCACAATTTTTTGAAGGCGTTTAAAGGAGATAACTATGCCATCACTCCTTTCAAATTTGAACTCTCTTATGCTTCAACCAAAGAGTTCTCGAAATGGTGGGAGCTGTATTATCATGGTCAGTTGGTTAATGAGCTGGTCTTACTCACAGCAGTTAGAAATGGTTTCGAGGAATCCATTTTAAACAAGATCAAATCAAAGCTCAATGGCAGAGGTACTTCTCTTTTTCATTCTTTAAATTTACTTTGTGGTTTTGAATTTATTGTTAGCTTGAACCTTTTCGTTTTCTCAGGGAGCAAGTCTAAGGTGGCTTCGAATACTTCGAACAAGCCTCTCGTTCCAAAGGTTAAAGCCGAACCAGGGGTAAGCTTACATTCTCTTTACAATATTTTAACTATATATCTGCAACACTTAACCATTTCTATGCCCTTGTTTAGGTGGTCATTGGTGAAAAAACTTCTAAGGCTCAAACTGCAGAAACTTCGAAGAAGCCTAAGGAAATACCCATCATTAACTTAGCTGACGACAAGGAGGTAGGTGGTTCCTACTTACATTCGAATCATTCTCTGTTTCGTTTCTTTTTCTTAATCGAAAACCACTTGCAGGACACTAACACCAAAACTATCAATGAGCACACTTCTGCTCGCGTCCAATCAGAAAAAAGAAGCAAGAAGAAACACGAGTCTGATGCTTCAGATTCGAATGCGAAAGTTCAAGACCCCCCAGTTGCTGATCAACACAAGAAGGAAAAGAAGAAAGACAAGAAACACAAGCGCCCCAAAGTTAAGGCTGACGAGACTGAGGAGAAGGGCAACGAGACTTCGTTGCCTGATCAAAATGCTGAAGGGAAAGATCGAAGTGAGAAGAAGAAACACCGAAAAAGGAAACACAAGAAAACTTCTTCTGATGATGATTCCCAAGCAAACACTTCAAAACCTGTTGCTGGTGAAGAGTCGTCACCTAAGAAGCAAAAGACTGCTACTGAAGGCCCTGTGCCAGTAAGTCGAAATTAAAGTCTTTCAATTTCTTTCTGTTCATTCTTTTCATTTTGTCTTATTTCGAAATGTTCTACATTTGCAGAAGGTGACTTCGCCGCTGGAAACTATTGCTGAAGAGGTGTCTCCTGACAAAGTGGTAAAGGAGATTATTACTGAGCTGAACTTCGAACATCAAGATTCAGCGATCGAAAAAACTCATTCTCCTGTCAGTGGCGAAAGGCAGGGTCATGTGGATTCACAACCTTCTAAGAGTGAGGATCTTAAGACTAGCCAAGCAGAGCCTCAGAGAACCTCAGAGTTCTGTTGGAACAAAGTGGGTCTGACATAAACCTCAAAGTTTTTAATTGGTTTTGATGATAACAAAGTATTAAAATTGCAATTGGTATTACTAATGATTGTTCTAGTGTGCAGAATTATAAGTTAAAATTCATTCAGAAGCACTACGAACAAAAGCAAAGAAGCCAAGCTAAGAAGCTCTGAAAGCGTATCGCTGATCATTAGAAGCTCAATATCCAAGATCAGAAGTCAGTAGCTCTGAAGATAAAAGCCATACTCTGAGAAGTTCAGAAGCTGGAGACCTTAAGAAGCTACACTACAGACTCTGAAGCAAAAGGAATTTGCGTCACTTAAGAACTGACATAATTAGAACCAATGATTGAAGAACAATCTTCTTTAGGACTCTGTGATATCCACATGAAGGAATATTCGTTGGTACAACGTTAACCTTATCCATAAGTGGAGCGCATTTGAGAGTTGTACGACTGTACTATTATTACTCAAAATGGTTGAGTGATATTTCAAATTGCAAGGTAGTGGAATTGGATTTCCTTACCAAAGAAGGCAATGTACAGCTATCAAGTGTACGAGCAAATTCCAGCTGGCACCTTATCTCTCTGCAACGGTCATCACTCTCCATTGTAGTATAAATAGAAGACTCAAATGGAAGAAACGACTACTGTTCTATTACCCCGTTTAAGACTCTGAAACTTTCTGACATTACGTTTCCTATCTGTCATTCTTAGTCTTAAGGCAAAACTGCGTTGTATTTTGTAAACACCTCTGATAGTATATCAAGTGTTCCTTAACATTCATTCTTATTCTTAAGTTTGTTTGAGAAGTCTCTTGTTAATTGTAACTTGAGCATTTGAGAAGTCTCTTGTTAATTGTAACTTGAGCATTAGAGAAGTCTCTTGCTATTGTGCTTGAGCATTAGAGAAGTCTCTTGCTATTGTGCTTGAGCATCTTGTAATCTTATAAGATTCTAGTTAGAAGCCCTTGGAAGTACAAGGGGACTGGACGTACTCTCGATTTGTGAGAGGAACTAGTATAAATTTCCGTGTCTTTCTTTCTCTCTCTCTGCCTCTTAACCTGTTTTGTGTTTAATCCGCTGCAAACTTAGTTTTATTTGAGAAAAAGTTTTAACTTTTAAAAACACAATTCAACCCCCCCTTCTTGTGTTTTTCCACCTTCAATTGGTATCAAGAGCTAGGTCTGTTGCCTAACTCACCTTACAGTGAAACGGTATAAGATCCAAAGGAAAAACATGACTGACGCTGTTGGAAATGATGGAGGAAAGAAAGCTGAGATCCCATTTGATTATGACACCAATGATAAGAAGTCTTCTGACAGGATTCCATTTTTTAATGGAAATCCTACTTCTTACCCTTTCTGGAAAACAAGGATGTATAGTTATATCATAGGTGTTGATGTTGATCTGTGGGATTTGGTAGAAGAAGGTGTTGTCTTTGACAACATGGATAAAGAAGGAGTGGTTAGCCATCTACATAGAAAATCTTTCACACCTTCTCAGAAGCTAGAGTACAAGAAACATCACAATGTAAAAGGTATGATGACCAATGCGATTTCGCATGATGAGTATCTCAAAATTGTGGGCAAAAGAACTGCTAAATCTATTTGGGAGTCTCTGAGATCTAAATATGAAGGAAACAAACAAGTTAGAGAGGCTAAAGCAAACTTGTTAGTTCATCAGTATGAGTTGTTCAAGATGAAGGATGGAGAGGATATTGAAGCTATGTTTTCTAGGTTTCAAGTTTTGGTCTCTGGACTTCAAGTACTGGACAAAAGTTATACTACTACTGATCATGTTAGAAAGATTCTCAGAAGCCTACCCCCAAAATGGAGACCTAAGGTGACTGCTTTTCAAGAAGCTAAGGACTTGGATCTAGTATCTCTTGAAGATCTGATTAGTTCATTAAAAACTCATGAAATGTAGTTAATGACTGATGAGTCAACCAAGAAAATAAAAGGAATAGCCTTAAGCTCTAAGAGTTCATCAAAGGCTCTGAAAGCCAAGGTTATGGAATCTGAAGATGAAGCTTCTGAAGAGAGTCATGAAGTTGAGTCTGAAGATGAAGAAGAAATGGTGCTGATGGCTGCTAAGGTATCTCAATGGGCAAAACGAAGCAAGAAATATGCAGGAAAGTTTGGAAGTTCTTCCAAGAAAGTTGGTGCTGCTAAAGAGAAAAAGGAAGAACAAAACAAGTGCTTTAAATGCAACAAGGCTGGGCATTTCATTGCTGATTGTCCAGAAAATCAGAATAGATCATCCAAGAAAACTTCTAGCAAGGAAAAATACAAAAGTAAACTCAAAAAGGGATTTCTTGCAACTTGGGAGGATCTAGATAAAGACTCAGACTCTGATGGAGATGAAGAAGCCAATCTAGCTCTGATGGCAACTACCTCTGATAAAGAAAACTCTGAGCATGAAGCAGATTCAGACTCAGAAGATGAAGATGAGGTACTTGCTCAACTCTCTAGAACTGATTTAATAAATTCTTTAAAATATGCTTTAAAGCTTGTTACAAAAAAGGCTGGGGAGTGTAAAGTCCTTAAAAAGGTCTATAACAATCTTACTGAAAAGGCAAACATAATAGTTGAAGAAAATGAGTCTCTTAAAAGTAGAAACACATTTCTTGAAACTCATTATGTTTATGATGATAAAGTTCCTCCAGAGCATGAATTTGCTCTTCAAGAACTTCTTATCAATGGCATGCAAAGAAGTAAGATAACATCTTTAATTTATCATGTTAGTAGAAATAGAGGTGAAGGTCTTGGATTCTCACATTTTAAAGATAATCCATTATTTTCTAAACCTTCTAACATTAATAAAACTAAACCTAAGGCTATCTTTGTTAAAAGTCAATCAGAAGTCAAAAGTGTATCAGACTCTGAAGAGACATCTAAGTCAGAAGTAAAGAAGTCAGAGGTTCTGAATGTTAAAACCTCAGAACCAAAGACTTCCAAACCTCAGACTAATGTCAAATCAAAAGAAGCTCTAATACACACTAGAGCTAAGTCTAAGAGTTATCCAAAGGCCAAAACATTTTCAAAAAGACCTGATAACTCTAGAAATTCTGAAAGATCTTTTAAACAAAGATCACCTAAGGCAATTAAGACTAACTCCAAAGGACCCATAAAAGTATGGGTACCAAAGTCTGAGATTGTGTTTGCTTCAGATCTGCACTCTAAGAAAGACAAAGCAGCAGTCCTGGTACCTGGACAGTGGTTGCTCACGACATATGACAGGAGAAAGGCATATGTTCTAAACCCTAACTCTGAAAGAGGGAGGCACTGTGGGGTTTGGAGGAAAGCAAAAAGGGAAGATCATTGGGACAGGTACAGTTGGTAATTCTTCTTTATCTATCAATAATGTTTGGCTAGTTGAAGGCCTTAAACACAATCTACTGAGCATCAGTCAATTTTGTGACAGTGGATTTGTGGTGATGTTTGATAAAGATGCATGTACTGTAACGAGAGATTCTGATAAGTCTGTAGTGTTCAGAGGCCTAAGGAAAGGCAATATTTATAAGGTAAATCTGTCAGAACTCACAGAGCAAAAGATAGTGTGTCTACTGTCTCTGAGTGATGAGAAATGGGTTTGGCACCAACGCTTAGGACATGCTAACTGGAGATTAATCTCTAAACTCAGCAAACTAAGTTTGGTTAAAGGCCTACCCAATCTCAACTATCACTCAGATGCTCTGTGTGGTCCATGTCAGATTGGGAAAATATCTAAAACCTCCTTTAAACCTAAAAACATTGTCTCTAGTTCAAGACCTCTCGAATTGCTTCACATTGATTTGTTTGGTCCTGTAAGTACAGCCTCAATCAATGGGAAGAAATATGGACTTGTCATTGTTGATGATTACAGTAGATGGACATGGGTTAAATTCTTACGTGTAAAAGATGATGCATATGATGTGTTTAACATCTTCTGCACACAAGTACAGAGTGAGAAAAGTCTTAAGATTCTGAAAATCAGAAGTGATCATGGTGGTGAGTTTGAAAACGAACCATTTGCAACTTTCTGTGAAGACCATGGAATCATCCATGAGTTCTCTGCTCCTAGAACACCACAACAAAATGGTGTTGTAGAGAGAAAGAACAGGTCTTTACAAGAGATGACAAGAACCATGATGCATGAGACTAAACTTGCTAAGTACTTCTGGGCAGAAGCTGTGAATACAACATGTTATATTCAAAATAGGATCTATATTAGACCTATGTTGAATAAGACAACATATGAACTCTTTAAAGGAAGAAAACCCAATATCTCTTACTTTCATCAGTTTGGTTGTATCTGTTACATCTTAAACAATAAGGTCTATAAAAAGAAATTTGATGCCAAAGCTTGTAAGGGAATCTTTATAGGTTACTCTGAACGCTCAAAGGCATACAGAGTGTATAATTCTGAAACTAACATAGTGGAAGAATCTATACATGTAAGATTTGATGACAAAGAGCCTGACAATAAAACGTCAGAGCAATATGATAGTTATGCAGAAGTTCCATATCAATACAACTATTCAGAAGCTGAGAAAACATCAGAGGCAAATGAAACTTCAGAAGCTGAATTGGAAGTAACTCCTGAAGAAGCATCTCCCATTGAAGCATCTGAAGAACATGATGATATCTCAGAAGATGAAATGCAAGGAAATGCTGAAGCCCCAAAAAGGAAGTTCAAATACAAATCATCACATCCAGAAGATCTTATTCTTGGAAACAAAGAAAGTCCAAGAAAAACAAGATCAGCTTATCAACAAAATGATTCTCTGATGGGACTTATATCTATGATTGAACCCAAGAATGTTGATGAAGCCTTAACTGATGATGGATGGATAGTGGCAATGCAAGATGAACTTAATCAATTCCAAAGAAATGATGTATGGGACTTAGTACCGAGACCAACACACAAGAACATCATTAGAACCAAGTGGGTATTCAGAAATAAACTAAATGAACAAGGTGAAGTTGTTAGAAACAAAGCTAGACTTGTAGCACAAGGCTACAGTCAGCAAGAAGGCATTGACTTCACTGAAACATTTGCTCCAGTTGCAAGACTGGAAGCAATAAGGTTATTGCTATCTTATGCTGTTAATAATGGAATCACATTATATCAAATGGATGTTAAGAGTGCCTTTCTAAATGGTGTTATTACTGAAGAAGTGTATGTCAAACAACCACCAGGTTTTGAGGATCTAAAAAATCCTGAACATGTTTTTAAACTTAAGAAATCACTTTATGGTCTCAAACAAGCTCCAAGAGCTTGGTATGAAAGACTGAGTAATTTCCTTTTAAAAATGGTTTTCAAAAAGGTCAGATTGACAATACACTATTTAGAAAGACAACTAAGAAAGACATCTTAATTATTCAAATATATGTGGATGATATAATTTTTGGTTCAACTAATGCTTCTCTATGCAAGAATTTCTCCAAGCTTATGCAGGATGAATTTGAAATGAGCATGATGGGTGAGCTAAAATTTTTTCTTGGAATCCAAATCAACCAAGGAAAAGATGGCACTTACATTCATCAAAGCAAGTATACAAAAGAGCTTCTGAAGAAGTTTAATCTTGAAGACTGTAAGATAATGTCAACACCCATGCATCCTACAAGCAGCTTAAGCAAGGAAGAAATTGGAAGCAAAGTAGATTAGAAGCTGTATAGAGGTATGATTGGTTCTTTACTCTATCTAACAGCTTCTAGACCTGATATTTTATATAGTGTATGCTTGTGTGCAAGATTCCAGTCAGATCCTAGAGAACCTCACTTAACTGCTGTTAAGAGGATCTTTAGATATCTGAAAGGAACTACTAATCTAGGACTTCTTTATAAAAAATCCCTAGATAGTAAGCTAGTTGGATTCTGTGATGCTGACTATGCTGGAGACAAGATTGAGAGAAAATCCACTAGTGGAAATTTCCAATTTATCGGTGAGAATCTCATATCTTGGGCCAGCAAGAGACAAACAACTATTGCTTTGTCTACAGCAGAAGCAGAATACATCTCAGCTGCTAAATGCTGCACACAGCTTCTCTGGATGAAATATCAGTTAGAGGATTATAACATAACTGAAAGTAGTATTCCACTCTATTGTGATAATACTGCTGCTATTCATCTATCTAAAAATCCAATCTTACAATCCAGAGCTAAGCATATTGAAATTAAACATCATTTTATACGAGACCATGTTCAAAAAGGTACAATAAATATTCAATTCATTGATATTGATCATCAATGGGCTGATATATTTACTAAACCTTTAGCTATTGAACGATTTGATTTTATTAAAAAGAATTTGAACATGCATTTTATCACTGAAGAGAACTAGCTCTGAGATGTAAAATAGAATCAGGGTCTGAAACTTCTTCAGAGTCTCTAACACTCAGAGCCTCTAATGAGAAGCTATGAGTGAAGGAAGTTCTGAAGAATAACAGGTTCTGATGAGGTATTAGATATTGATGAGTCAGGCACTGAACTAAGCGGAAATGAAACGTTTTGTACTAGTAAGTGTAAAACAGTTGTCAATACGTGTGTCAGTTTGTTATACTTCTCCTTGCACGTGTCTAGATTCTGATTGGATGGAGAACAGTTAATGATGAATTTACAGTTATACAATTTAAAATTATTTTTAAACTGTTCGCGCTCCCTCCCTTGGCTTATTTTCTCTGAGTGTGTATACTAGTTGCTATATATATTGTCACTTCACTCACAAAGCACAATTTTTACACAAATCACTTCCTACACAAACCCTAAAACTCAGAATCGTCAAAATCTCTCATCATTCTCAACACTTTCTGCAATCATGACTGCTCAACCTACTCACGTCATTGTTCAAGAACCTTTCAACCCTAAACTTGTACCGGTTATCGATTTAAACTCTCGAGCTTCTTTCGTTAATCGTCCACCTTCAACTGACTGTGGTAGAGATGCTATGGAATTTCTTACTGAGAAGTTCGTAGACTTTGAAAGTTTGAAGGTTAATGGAATCGACATTCAGAGTCTATTTTATGATCAACAGTGGGGAAACTATTTTGATATGTTAAATGGGTTTGTCTACTACGACATTGTGAAGAACTTCTGGCATAAAGCTTATGTTTTTGATGAGTTCAGTGCAAATGAAGAAGTTAGTAAGTTAGTAGCAAAGGATAAGACTCTGAGAGGCAAGACCAGAGTCCAATTGGGATTAAGACCATTCAAGGGAAAAGAAATTAGGTCTAACTTACTGGGTATTGATGTGCTGATTACCCAAGAACATGTGGCAATGATTCTAGGTCTGGATAATAAAGGTCAAGATGTGAATGCGTACAAGTTGAAAAGTAAGTACACTGAGTCTATCAAAGAAGACCTTTTCCCTGCTGAAACAAAAGAAAAAGAATTTGGAAGAGCAAAGTTCATGAAGAAGGAATTCAACTTTGCCTTCAAGGTCCTTCTTGCTTCTATCATTCCCAGAGAAGGAGGAAAGGATACAATCTCTGTACCACACAAGCACTTCTTATGGTTTTTGCATAAAAGAGTGAAGATTAATCTGGCTAGTTTGTTATTTGAGCACCTCTGCTCCTGCATCGTTGAGAATCAAACTAAGGTTGTAGCAACACTTCATCACCCCAGATTGATCTCTGAGATAATTCGTCAGACCAAGCTGATTGAGATTCTTAGGCAAAGGGAAAAGCTAAGAGTCTTTCAGACTGCCAAATTTGATGCCACTATTTTAGTCAACATGAAGCTAGTAAAGAAAGATGATCTAATAAAGCCAGAAAATCCACTCAAGACCATCTATGAGACATACTTCTGGTGTGATGGATTTCCCACTATTTCAGAGCATGATAATGAGGACGTTATCAAGAACTTCCTGGCGATGGTAAGAAGAGAAACTGGAAAAAGAGTTGACAGAAGTATGGTGGTGGGTGTGCCTGATTGGGATATCTTCAAGGGTCCTAAAGATATCACCAGGTCTAGAAAGAAGCCTATACTGGTAGAACAAGCTTTGCTTGAAGAAAGTGCTGAAGAAAGTAATGATGAAGGACAAGGAAATGAATCTGAGGAAGAAAGCATTGATGATAAGGTTGACAATGCTGCTGAAAGGTTAGCTGCTGAGGAAAAGGCCAAAGCTGAGGCAGAAGCTGCTGAAAGGGCTACTGCTGCTAAGAATGAAAAGGAGAAGAGGACAAAGAAAAGAAATGAAAGACCATCATCCTCTGGAGATGATGACAATGTTCCTTTATCGGCTAAGATCCCCATCAAGAGGCAGAAGATGGTAGCCTCTAAACCTCCTTTGAAAGCTGCTGGCATCTCCAAAGGTAATGTTTCTGAGCCTAATAGTTGTAGCAATTCTGAAGCTCAAACTCAAAACCAACCCCCTTCTAGCACTTCAATAGACTTTACCAAACCACTCAGAATGATTATTCCTACACCAATATCATCTGATTCATCATCATCATCTGATGGTACCCTCACTGACTCTAGCAGTGAAACCATTTCAGAAGTCATTAAGAGGGCACCAAAACCTAAACCAAAATCAAAGCCCAATTCCAAAATCTCTACACCCAAGGAAATTGTTGCTGAAGACACTTCCTTCTTAGATCATCTTACACCACATCTTTCTGGTGATGCATTCACACATTCAAATCTCAACTCACCAAACTATCCAATAAACAAGTTCTTGAATGTAACTGCTGAAACACCTAAAAAACCAGTAGTTCAAGAACCTCCCATTATCACTGTTGAAACACCACCCCCACACTATGCTGCTCCTGAACAAAATAATCCAAACACTATCAACACTTCTGAACCTGAGAAGCAAACACCTCAGATGCCACAGTCTAAACCACACACTCCTCCACCCTCTGACAAATGTGATGACAACCATTCTGATAATCAAAAGCATCACATTTCCACTGAACCAAATCCTGCTGAAACCCAAAACATTGAGACACCTCCTTCAACACCTCTCATCTATGGTCCATTCTTCAAACCTTTGACCTTAGAAGAACTTAGCCTACCAATTGACTTTGCCCTACCTATTCTTGAGGACTATCTTAAAAAGAAAATCAATATTGATGATGAACCAGAATCAACCTCTGAAGAATTAACCTCTGAAAAACCTTCTATTGACCTGAGAAAAATAAAAATAATCCCTCTCAAAAGAAAAAGACCTGAACCCACCATTCCTTTCAACAGAAACCATCCCTTTTTCAATCCCATCTCTGAACCTAATCTTGAGCTCTTAGACATTGCTATTAGTATTAGTCTTAAGAGATTCAAAAATATGGAGAAGGAAACATTTGTCTTTCCTTCAGATGTGGATGCTGAGATTAGGGACTTGGAAGACAAGTTCAGTGAGTCTTTGAGGCTCTTGGGGAATTATGTAAAGAGTAAGATTGAAGGAAGAGGCATGAATGCTCTGACCCAGATAATGCGTGCAGAAGAAATTTCTCATGCTCCTAAGCTTACTTTCTATAATCATGAAGAAGAGTGTCAACGTTTAGCAATGTTGGCTGCTGCTGTAAATGAAAGTATTAGAACATCACTTGAAGCAGCTAAAAGGCTAAATGAAGAAGAGACTACATATGCTAAAGTAGTAATTGATGTTGAGCAGGCTAGGATAGCTGCTGAAGTAGAGCGTAAGAGGCTTGCTGATCAAGAAGCTCTCAAGTTGTTGGTGGATAGAGCTGTTCACATTGTTGTGATTGAAACTAACAAGATTAATGAGAATCAAGCAACTGAAGAGGATTGCATTATGCATGATCAGAACCTCAGTGAGCCAGATTCTGACAAGGGTAAAGCTGCTATTGTTGATTCATCTCCTCCTAGATCTCCACCAAGACTTGTTCAAGGCTCTTCCTCATCTGCCATACCTTCAGCTATGCAACTGGCTCTGGATGAGATCAAGAGTGACTTAAGAGAAGAGCTGAGGAATGAAATGGATGAATTTAGGGCTGATATAAGAGAAGATATGAACAGATCTGGTGCAGCCACTAATAAAAAGATAGATGCAATGATGGAGCTCCTGCTGAAGCTTACTCAACAACAACCCAAACCTTAACCCTTATGTTTGAGCACTTGTTTGTATTCATGTTTTATGTAATTTGTTTGGATAATTTCTTCTTGTTTAATTAAACTTCTTGTTATCCTTAATTGTGTGTTTGCGTATCTGAATGTGTGTTATTTTTTACTTTTGTTTTTCAAAATTAAAAATATATTCACTTATTATGTCTGATACTCTTGTGGATTCTGAACCTAGAGTAAGGTGTTGGAGAACATCTTGTTTTTTTTTTAA
This sequence comes from Trifolium repens, assembly GCA_030408175.1. Lineage (NCBI taxonomy): Eukaryota > Viridiplantae > Streptophyta > Magnoliopsida > Fabales > Fabaceae > Trifolium > Trifolium repens. Next base: position 27,593,510 of record CP125845.1, on the reverse strand, counting down.
CTTATATAGGATTTTGAAAACCTAAGGTCCCCCCACATCAGTATTCCTGTTTACTCATGAAATAGCTTCTTAGTATTATAGCCTGTTTATAAACGGGGCACCAATACCGAATGAGGCGTGTCTGGTAACTGGTGTTCTGACATTTTAAGTTGAATATAAGAAATATGCAAGCAAAATAAACAATTTAAAAAGCAAGAATTTTTTTATTAATGCAAAGTCTTATTACATGGATAGTGAGAAAACTACTTAGACTCTACATCAGATTCAGCCTCTGACTCTTCTTTCTTGGGCACTTCTGGCTTCTCAGCAGAGCTTGCATCAGAAAGAGAATCAAGAATGGCTCTGTTGATCTCAGGGTCTGAGTACTCTTCCTCAGGATCATATGTTTTAAGGAACTCTGCATAATCAGAATCTATTTCATCAGAATCTGATATCTCAATTGTTTCTTTTGGCTGCTTGTTTTTTCTTGAGCGTGAAGATGTTGCCTCCTTCTTGATCTCCTTCTTTGATCCCGAAGCTTTCTTCATTGCTTGATGTTCAATTGTATGCTTGAAAATATATTCTTTGATTATTCGTTGTGAATAAAATGAGAAGAATCATCTCCTTTTATAATGCTTTCAAGCTCTCATGTCTACTTGGTAATCAGCAAAGTTCATTCAATTGAACATAGTTGTAACCACCCATTGACTTGACTGTCTTGAGGAATGCGTTATTTTTGACCTGATTCTTTTGTTTTCTGTTACTTTTTGATTAATGACAAAAGGGGGAGTAAGAACAGCGTTAAAATTAATGTTAATTGATTTTTTTTAACTGCTAAAGAACTGAAACTGTTATACTCATATCAATTTCTATCCCTTCTGAACTGTCGTTATGTGATTCATTCTGAACCTTATTGAAAGGGGAGAAAATTTTAGATTTGAAATACATTTTCGTAGATAAAATGAGAGAAGCTTGCAAACCTTCTCTGAATATTATCAGACTCTGAAGGAAGAGCTTACAAACCTCTGCCTCTGAGAGTCAAATATGAAAATATATTTCAAATTAATAAATTAACTCATAAACTGTTTTAATTAGTTATGGATAAGACTTAGGGGGAGCTTACAAACCTAACCCTATAGATTATCAGACTCAGGGGGAGATTGCAAACCTCTGAAACCTGAAGTCAACATAAATAATTAAATCAACAACAATTGAATTTTAATGCTTTAGTTTGTCATCATCAAAAAGGGGGAGATTGTTGGAACAAAGTGGGTCTGACATAAACCTCAAAGTTTTTAATTGGTTTTGATGATAACAAAGTATTAAAATTGCAATTGGTATTACTAATGATTGTTCTAGTGTGCAGAATTATAAGTTAAAATTCATTCAGAAGCACTACGAACAAAAGCAGAGAAGCCAAGCTAAGAAGCTCTGAAAGCGTATCGCTGATCATCAGAAGCTCAATATCCAAGATCAGAAGTCAGTAGCTCTGAAGATAAAAGCCATACTCTGAGAAGTTTAGAAGCTGAAGACCTTAAGAAGCTACACTACAGACTCTGAAGCAAAAGGAATTTGCGTCACTCAAGAACTGACAGAATCATAACCAATGATTGAAGAACAATCTTCTTTAGGACTCTCATATCCACAGGAAGGAATATTCGTTGGTACAACGTTAACCTTATCCATAAGTGGAGCGCATTTGAGAGTTGTACGACTGTACTATTATTACTCAAAATGGTTGAGTGATATTTCAAATTGCAAGGTAGTGGAATTGGATTTCGTTACCAAAGAAGGCAATGTACAGCTATCAAGTGTACGAGCAAATTCCAGCTGGCACCTTATCTCTCTGCAATGGTCATCACTCTCCATTGTAGTATAAATAGAAGACTCAAATGGAAGAAACGACTACTGTTCTATTACTGCGTTTAAGACTCTGAAACTTTCTGACATTACGTTTCCTATCTGTCATTCTTAGTCTTAAGGCAAAACTGCGTTGTATTTTGTAAACACCTCTGATAGTATATCAAGTGTTCCTTAACATTCATTCTTATTCTTAAGTTTGTTTGAGAAGTCTCTTGTTAATTGTAACTTGAGCATTTGCGAAGTCTCTTGTTAATTGTAACTTGAGCATTAGAGAAGTCTCTTGCTATTGTGCTTGAGCATTAGAGAAGTCTCTTGCTATTGTGCTTGAGCATCTTGTAATCTTATAAGATTCTAGTTAGAAGCCCTTGGAAGTACAAGGGGACTGGACGTACTCTCGATTTGTGAGAGGAACCAGTATAAATTTCTGTGTCTTTCTTTCTCTCTCTCTGCCTCTTAACATGTTTTGTGTTTAATCCGCCGCAAACTTAGTTTTATTTGAGAAAAAGTTTTAACTTTTAAAAACACAATTCAACCCCCCCTTCTTGTGTTTTTCCACCTTCAAGTTCGACATGTCCAACCCTGACAAAGATGCCTCTATCGCTAAACCCGAAGTTTCCCAAAAAGATCCAGCGGCTGAAACTTCTAACAAGGATCCTGCTCCCGAAACACACGCCACCAAAGATGTCATTGAAGATGCTGACGAAGCCAATGAGGAAGATAACCAAACCCTCGAAGAAGAACATTCGACAATGAACACTCATCAGAACAAACAAATAGTGCTCAACGATGACCACACCATGAATACTGACGAATTCTTAAATTCCAGTTCTGGGTATGCACATACTGCGAAAACCGGAGAGTCAAACAGTGATGAAGGGAATTCTGTCTCCAAGCCACCCCCTGATGTTTATTTGCCTTCAGAAGTTTTACAAGGTCTAAGGAACTTAACGCCGGATGAAGCTCTCGACAAGCTCCTTTTGAGCTTCAGCGCATATATCCCCACTGCGGCAGATAGGGAAAGAGCCCTTCAGCTCGAGCAAGAGGAGCATGAACGAAGGTTTTACCGTGAAATCATTGAAGGTGACAAGCTGGCACTTCTTGAAAGAGATCCCACCATTTACTTCAATATCAAAGCCCTCTTCAACAAACTCCAAACTCCTCGAACTCGCGAAGACCTTTTCCTTCGAGTTACTCAAGCAGAAGCATTCTTGGAGCAATACGCTAAGCACTTCCAGCAGCTGCTAGACAATTCTCAAACCCAAGATGCTAAGCTCAAACTCAAAGAAAAACACTTTGAACAGGCTAAGCAGCGCAATAATGAAGCAGCACAAATGAAAGCTGAATCTACAGGTGCTTTTCTATAAATGGCTGCCTGTGACGAGAATATTGCTCACTGGAGAGCGGAGATTCGAGAGCTTGAACAGAAAATAGCTGAAGAGGAGGCCAAGAAAGAAAAGTTCGCTACTCAAGCCGATGTTGTGTCTAGGTTAAAGATCGAAGAACTGGCTCGAGACGGAATTCAACAATACAGCGAAGGATTAGTTGTCAGCAGTGAAGTAGATCGTTTAGCTAACGAAAACGAAGTTCTCAAGCGTAAACTTGCTCACACCAAAGAACAGTATGAAAACTTCAGAGCTGCTAACAAGATTGTTGCTGAATGATTTGTTTATTTTTCTATGACCTTTGATGTAATTTCTTCTGCTTTTCGAAGATGTCTGATGGTTTAATTTGTTTATCATTTTGAACAATATTTTGTGGCACTTTAAAATGCTTTAATCCCATTTTAGTGGCAAATTTCTCTTCACCACTTTGAATATTATTCAGTTCATATCAATTTGTGCTTATGTTTATTTCTTGTAACGCTGGCTTACATTTCTTCAAATATTTGCCATTCATATTTACTGCGCGTTGTTCATGTGTTAACTCTTCAATCTCATAAGCACCATTAGATAAGACTTGAGAGATTTTGAATGGCCCTTCCCAATTGGGTGACCATTTCCCAAAGACTCTATCTCTCCTATCCATAGGAAGAATGACTTTCCAAACCAAATCCCCCAAGTTAAAGGCTTTCGACTTAACCTTCTTATTATAAGCTTTAGTAATTCTTTCTTTTTGTCTAATTAACATGTCTAAAGCCCGCAATCTTTCTTCATCTAAATCAATTAACTCATCTAACATTAAGTGCCAATATTGATCAGTTGGCAACTCCATTTGTCTTTGCACTCTTACTGATTGCAACATAACTTCGACAGGTAACACAGCATCATGGCCATATGTGAGTCGAAATGGAGTTGAGTTAGTTGATTCCTTAGGGGAATTTCTACACGCCCACAAAACTTGATCCAGAGTTTTGTGCCAATTTCTTGGCTTCTGGGCAATGTGTTTCTAAATCAAACCAATTATAGTTTTATTGGCTGCTTTAACCTGACCATTTGCTTGCGTATAATAAGGTGTCGAAGTCAACAACTTAAAACCTGCTTGTTCGGCAAACTCTTGCATTTTTCGCCAAACAAACACTGTCCCTTGGTCAGTAGTGATGGTTTCAGGAAGCCCAAACCTGTATATTATATGATTTTGAATGAAGTTAATCACAGCTTCCTGATCTACATTTGGTAAAGCAATTGCTTCAATCCATTTTGTGAAATAATCAATCCCAACCAAGATGTAACGTTGGTTTTTTGAGGATGCAGGTCTAATTTCACCAATTAAGTCTAATGCCCATCCCCTAAAGGGCCAAGGCTTAACAATCGAATGAAGTTCACTTGCTGGAACATGTTGAATTCCTATATGTTTTTGGCACTCTATACAACCTTTGGCATATTCTATACAATCCTTTAACATAGAGGGCCAATATAAGCATTGTCGAAACAATAACCATTTCATTTTATGACCTGTTTGGTGAGCACCACAAGAACCACTATGTACATTGGAAACGGCTAAATATGCCTCATTTTCACTAAGGCATTTTAACAAAACTCCTTCAGCAGTTTTCTTAAATAATTCGTTTCCAATGATAGTATAACTTAATGCTTTATATTTAACCTTTCTATCAGTAATTCCTGTTGGATCTTCCAGATATTTAACGATTGGTTTTCTCCAATCACTATCTAGCAAATTGTTAATGGCAAAAATTTTTGCTACAAAATGATCGAAATGCAAATTAACACTTTGGGAAGGAATGGCAAAAATTTCTGCTACAAAATGATCGAAATGCAAATTAACACTTTGGGAAGGAAAATCTTCCTCATGTAAATGCTCATCTGCCCCCAAATGTTTTGACATTGACAATTCATTAATAACTGGCTCATTCGAAATGGATTTGTTTTTTATTTCAATTAACTCATCGAATCTCTCTTTCGAAATTTTGTATCCAGAAGCAATTTGAGCCAAATCATTTGCTTCTTGATTCTCAATTCGAGGCACATGCTGAATATCATAGGAATCAAAGTACTTTAACAAAGAAAATGTAATGACAAAATATTTCATTAAGTGCTCCTGAATGCATTTATATTCCTTTGTTAATTGCTTCACTACTAATTCAGAGTCTCCTCTTATCCAAATGTGCCTTGCCCCATAGTCTAAAAGAATTTCTAAACCTGCAATTAAGGCTTCATATTCTGCCTCATTGTTAGAGCAAGATCCATTGATTTTGTACTTAAACTTAGTCGGAATTTTTAATGGTGATATTATTAGAATTCCAATTCCTGTACCATGTTTGTGTCTAGACCCGTCGAAATATAAAATCCAAGGTTCTAGCTCAACATAATCCACTGGGACTTCGATCACCGAATGATCAGTGATAAAGTCAGCCACTATTTGGCCTTTAACGACCTTTAAGGGTTTATAAGTTAGTGAATATTCTGTCAAAGCTAAAGCCGATTTTCCAATTCTGCTATGTAGGATTGGTTTCAACAACATATGCTTAATAATATCGAAATGGGAATAAACAAAAACATCAACTGGCTTTATATAATGCTTGAGTTTGGTACATGAAAAATATAAACAAAGACAAAGCTTTTCAATTACACTATATCTTGTTTCAGCATCATTTAAAACTCTACTTAAATAATAAATAGCCTTTTCTACACCATTTTCATCTTCTTGAGCAAGCATGCTTCCAATGGTTGTATCTGACGCTGAGATATATAACTTCATTTCCTTACTTCGAATTGGAGGCATCAAAGTAGGAGGATTCGACAAATAAGCCTTGATATCATCAAATGCCTTCTGTTGTTCGATTCCCCAATTAAACACCTCATCTTTCTTGAGTTTTAAAAGTGGAGAAAAAGGATGAGCTTTTCCACTTAGATTCGAAATAAATCTTCTCAAGAAATTTATTTTCCCAAGTAATGACTGAAGCTGTTTCTTTGTTGCTGGAGATTTTGTCTCCATGATAGCTTTTGTCTTGTTTTGATTGATCTTTATGCCCTTTTTATGCACAACAAAGCCAAGGAAATCTCCTGCACGTACACAAAAAGCACATTTTAGTGGATTCATTTTTAATCCACATTTCCTCATTCTTTCGAATGACCTTTTAAGGTGACTTAAATGATCATCAGAAGATGAAGATTTGACAACAATGTCATCAATGTAAATTTGCATAAATATTTCAATGAAATCATGAAAAATCGAATTCATTGCCCTTTGGTATGTTGCCCCTGCATTTTTCAATCCAAAGGGCATCACTACCCATTCATAAGTACCTAAGGCACCAGGACAACGAAAAGCATTTTTTGGAATATCATCTTCAGCAATGAAGATTTGATTATAGCCAGAATAGCCATCTAACATGCTTAAATATTCATGGCCTGCTGCTGAATCAACTAGCATTTCTGCAACAGGCATTGCATATTCATCTTTTGGTGTAGCATTATTTAGATCCCTAAAGTCTATGCAAACTCTAAGAGAACCATTCTTTTTAATAACAAGAACAATATTAGCTAACCATTCTACATACCTGGCTATTCGAATGAACTTGCACTTGAGAAACCTTTCAATTTCTGCCTTGATCTTTGTCATGATTTCTGGAGCGAACCTCCTTGGAAGCTGCTTCACAGGTTTTTTGTCTGGTCGAAGAGGTAATCTATGCTCCACCAAGTCTTTGCTTAATCCTGGCATTTCATCATAATCCCAAGCGAAGCAAGCCTTGTATTCTTTAAGCAATTCGACCATTTTAACTCTTAAGCTTGGGTCAATATTGGTACTAATGTAAGTTGGTCTTTTGACAGAACCATCTCCAATATCAATCTCTTGCAAAGGGTCCTGGGCTTGCATTCTTTGATTTGAACTAACTGGATCTTTTTCAAAACCCAATGGTTCGTCATCATAAATGCAATCTAACCTTTGCATATCATCAGTATTCGAACCTGTGGGGCCAATTCAGTTTGTAAGTTAATATTGGCCTCACCAGCCACATTTTCTTGTAATTCAATGGCTTCTATAGCCATTTTGATTCTATTAGCGGCTGCATAAGCCGTTATCCTATCCCATGCTAGGGACTCAATCATCGCACACATCTGGGTCGTCCCATCCAGTTGCTGATGGGAAAGCATTATAGTTCATATGAGTTGCAGTGTGTTCCCTTTCCCAACAAAAGCCATGGGTAGGGTGTAACTTGACAAAATGGAGTATTTCGTCAGCTCCTGCAATCTCACTATCAAAGGCCTCATGTTAATCGCCACAAGGGGCAATTTGAGCCATATTCTTGTCAAATGTCTGAAGAGTGACATTGTTAGTGTCTGTCACATAAGCACTCTGATCAGCTTCAACATACTCAACTAAACCATCCTCTCTCCACACAATCAACTTTTGGTGCATGGTTGAAGGTACAGTGCCAACCCCATGTATCCACTCTCTGCCCAATAACATGTTATAATTAGGCTTGGCAGCAATAACCATGAACAAGGTTTTTCGAACAGTACTGCCTACACAAACTTCTAATTGAATGACACCAAGTGAGTGGCCAATTTTACCTTCATAGTTGGCTAACACCACATTGTGTGTGTGAAGATCTGTTTCGAACAAACCCAATTTTTTCAACATAAAATGTGGCATGATATTAACCACTGCCCCTCCATCAACTAAAATCCTGTTAACACCATCACCATTTACCTTTGCTCTAATAAACAAAGCTTTCAGATGGTTTTTCATGCCCAGGTCTGGCTTTTCGAACACATCATTCTGCTCATCGACACAGCCATTTCCCATCACATAATAACAAACTGGCTTGTGATTAGCCATCTCTGCAGCAACTAGATCATCTTCTACCTCATTCACTTCCTCCTTCCATCAGCTTTTTGTTCACAGCGACGTATTGTCTACTAACCCATTTGTTCACTAGAGCCTTATTCGATGGTTTGAACGTTCGCTGGGGTCGCAGCCTTTGGTGAATCGAAGATGTTTTGGCAACTGACTTGCTCCAATCAATCTTCTTGTGTGGCCAACCCCTTTGATCAGGTTTAGCATTATGCCATTTTCTTTTATGCTCAGCATATAGGACGAAGTTTCTAAGGCCAGTGGTGGCCTCTTTGTCGCATACAGCACTGCACCTGGGGCACAACATCACCTCAGAGTTATTCAACTTGCACCTGTTCAGAAAATCCACTAGCTCTTTTTCAGCATTGAGGTAAACCTCTTGAATTTTCTTTTCATATTCTTCTTCAGGCACAACTTTGATTGGCGCAGGATCAACCACATCTACCATGTTGCAATCATAGATTTCCACATAGGTTGCATCAGCCTTAGGCAGTGGATCAGTGTCCACTTTCATTTGAGGCTTGCTCTTATCAGCGAACTTCAGCCTTCCTTCATTGATAGCTTTCTGAACCAAATCCCTGAAAAGAACACATTGATAAGTTTTATGCCCCAAATAATTATGAAACTTACAATAAACTCTTTTCTTTCTTTGTTCGATAGGAGGTATTTTCAAATCTTTTGGCACAACTATTTGGCCATCAGTTACTAACAAATCAAAAATTTCATCACATTTGGTTATATCAAAAGTATAAGTCTTGGCAACGAACTTATCATTTTTTGGTTGGACTGGATTTTTTCCATTCGAAGGCGTTAGCAACTTACAAGTGTAAGGAGGCCGTGGCTTTAATTCAGCCACATTGACTTCACTTTCATCGTATTCGAGATACTCATCAATATCTTCACAATCATCATCAAAGGTTTCAACAAAATTTACTTCCTTCTTTTTCTGAAACCTAGAGTTTCTTGCCTTTTCAGCCTTTAGCTTTTCGAGTTGTCTAACTCTATCAGCCAATTGTGACATATCTCTAAGGTACTGAGTATCCAATTTCTTCCTAATCGAATAATCTAGGCCACCAACGGCCATTTCGACGAGTTCATGTTCAGGTACTTGGGTAAAACACCTAGCTTTAAGCAAACGAAACCTATTCAAGAAATCATCAATAGACTCTTGTGTTTTACGCTTGACACTGGCCAATTCTTTAAGACTTATCTTAGTTTGGCCCATGTAAAATTGTTCATGAAACAATCTTTCTAATTGAGTCCAATTGTAAATCGAATTAGGAGGTAAAGTAGTAAACCATGTGAAGGCATTTTTGGTTAAAATATTAGGGAAATATTTCATCCTCAAATTCTCATTATTTGCCAAATTTCCAGACTCAGCTAAGAAGCTAGCGATGTATTCGACAGTAGACTCACTAGTGTCACCAGCGAACTTGGTATACTTAGGGACTTTCCAACCCCTTGGTAACTCTGTTTGCAATACATATTCAGATAATGCAGATACAAAGTTTGGCCTTTGACATCCCACATTCAGTCCATTTTGAGTTAAGATTGTTTCAACTAAAGTAGCTAAGTTATTGTGCCCAGCAAAATTATTATTTTGGACATTTCGGACAACTTCATCAGCATCTTGGTTCCTTCGAACCATAAATACTGGAGGGTTTTGGTTAACTTCATTTTGATATTGATATTCCTCTTGAGCCACTAGTGTTGGCTCTTGGTTTGGTGTTACCTCAGGAACCACATATGCCTGTCTTGGGTTAGGAATAATGGTAGACATAGCAGGCAAGATCATTTGTGGCGCAACCTGATTAATCCTAGGTTGAGTTTGAGGAGGAGTACCAAAAAAGTCAGCGATTCGATCCATTTGATAGGCTAACATTTGGTAACTATCATTAGTGTTTTGTATTAACGGATTAAAAACCGTACCAATTTGTTGTGTTAAAAGGTTAACCATTTCATGGTTACTCTCATCCATTTGTTGCCTCAAAGATAACATGGATGCGTTCGTTAGAGGCTGAGGGGTTACCCTAGGTGGGGTGTACCTATCAGGTTCGGATGATGGGTTTGCTTGGAACCCAAGTATGGGTGTAGGTACTGGACTGTACAAGGGATTTGTAGTGAGGGGAGGTGGCCTTATTGGCCTATATCCTGAAGAAATGGTGTGAAACGCCATAGTCGTTATAGGCATTGTAGGATTAGGAACAGTTACATTAGGGTTAGAAACCGTCGACGTAACTGTCACATTAGCCATGTTCGAATCAGGCGGAGGATGACTAGATCCTGCCTCATGGCTTCCTTCACCACTCATTGAACTTGAAGTTTGACTGTTAGTAGAATTGTGAACTTGCGGAGTTCTAGCCATAATTTGCAAATGGCAGTTACTAACACAAAACTTATTTTAAAAAAAAAAAAACAGAAACATAGCACAAAACCAGTCCCACTGGGCGTGCCAATTTGTTTACACAGAAAATTGGTAAACAAGCGCTAGTTTAAGTATTTTACACTCGCAAGATCAACTAGAAATCTTAGGACAATTTTATGCTTGTTTTTCCAGAAAATGTTTAAATGTTCATTAATATTAACGAACAATTAAGGTTTGAAAACTTGGTTGAAAACGTAAAATCACGCTATTATTTCGAATCGCCTCGAAACAATAGGATCAAAATGCAGAATTTTAAAGACAAATTAAAGACTTGTTGAAAGATAAAATTGCATTGAATTTAAAAGCAGTTACAAAGTAAATGGTGCACAAACATACATTTTCTTCTCTGTAGAATTCCTTTCTTTCGACAGCATGAGTACTCGGAATTTTCAGAGATTATGAATGTATAAAATTTGTGACCCTTTTTCCAACTGAAAAAATACATTATATACTGGAAACGAAAATAAACTGTTATTTCGATCTTGAAGCTTCAGATCATCCCACGTAGGCGCCCACGATCTCCACTTCTTCGAATTCTTCTTTTAGCGCGCCAACCCTTGACAATGGGCTCACCTTCATTTCTCTTGGGCCAAACCAACAGGCCCAACTTTCCAAGACTTTCTCTTAATTCACAAAGTCCATAATTTGGCGTTTCGACGCTTTGATGCTGCCAACCGAAATAACAAGCCATTAGCAATTCGCTCTGTATCTTCACTATCAAAGGATTGATTCGATTAAAGTATCAGATATCCATTAATGATCTATTCGAACTTAGACCATTTGTCGAACCACTAACATGAATGAATAAATATCATTTAAATCATTTAAATAAATATATGCAAAAAACATGGGCCAACAAATTGCCCCCCAAAAACGACACTTTCGACTGAGCTATTCGAAATGAGAAAGTGACGTTTTTGAAAACCTAGGCTAAAATAAACCATATGCTAAAAAAAAAACCATTATACCTACACAAAGACAAATTTTTTTGGTATAAATCACATAGGCAAAGGCAATATACAAATTTTTTTTGGTATTTCTCAAGTAATTTTTCACTACAAGAAATTACTGATTTTGTGACGGCCAAAAGCCCTCACTAAGTGGGAAAATCCGTCACAAAGTCAAAATTTAGTGATGACTTTGTGACGGCCGGAATCCGTCAATAAATGGCTCGTGGAAAAGTTTTTGACGGCTCAGGTTGTCACAAACTTAGTGACGAAACTTTGTGACGGCTCAGGTCTTCACTAAGTGGGAACAACTACTTTTCTGACATGCATTTAGTGACGGCTGAGGTCGTCACAAAATTCGAATTAGTGACGGCTCAGGTCGTCACAAAATCCGTCACAAAGTTTTTTGACTTACTAGTTATGTCAAGCAATGTCAACATATTCAACTCTCAAAGATCAAATAGGAGAAAACATTTACATTTTATTACGAATCAACACTTTGAAGAAGAACAAAAATCTATAGAAAGATGTAGAAATTTTAGTGAGATGTTGGAGAAATTTTAGTGAGATGTTGGAGAAATTTTAGTAAGAGAATAGATAGATTGTTGCAAATGAAATGGAAATGGAAGGAAGAAAATATATGGAGACCGTGTTTTTTTTTTACCAACCATTTTGTGACGGAACAGGCCGTCACAAACTTCTTCGCGCTGCCCAAGACCTGCTGCGGTCAGAGCTCTGTCAACGGCTAATTTTTTTTTTTGAACTCCTCAAGGTTTTGTGACGACCGTAGCCGTCGGTAAATTCGTCCATACTTTGTGACGACCGTAGCCGTCAGTAAATCAATATTTTGTGACGGAAATGGCTGTCAGTAACTTATTGATGGATTTCCTTCCATATTTTATTATTATTTTAAATTTGTGACGGAATTGAACCTATTACTGACGGACCTGGCCGTCACTAAATTATAGACGACCCAGGCCGTCAATAAATATATCCTCCTGTTCGTCAGTAAATTCAGGTTTTCTTGTAGTGTTTTTTTGGTATAGATCACATAGGCAAAGGCAGTATACATTGGTGGTATAGATCAATGATATTCTCTTCTTATTACTTATTCTCAAACAGTTGGTGGTTTCTTGAGCTTTGAAGCATTTGTATGTATTGTTGCCGACTATGTTATAGTTTTTCAATAAGTATAGTTGATTTTATTTTCTAGGTACAAAGATTTGTTCATCTATTTGAGAGATGATGGGAGATGAAGATTATCATATTTCTTATTTTTGTATGTGGGTGTTAATTTGAAATTTCATAATCAATTATCATGATTGTAGATTCATTTAAATATTTTGTACTTATTTAGGAAATTAATGTTGTACTCTATCATGTGAAAAAATACAAATAACACAAAAATGTATAGTGTGCATTTGATCCATAATTCAGTTATAAACATCATCATATTATGCATTGAACTAAAATTTGAAAATTGTAATCCACGTGATGCTCACATAAAACCACTATTTGTTAAGTTTAGTCATTCTATTAATACGGATAACTATTATTTTTAAAATCTATGCTGCAATCTGTATTTCTACTCATATTATTTTTTAGTTATTTTTATGTGACTTATATTTCTATTTATATATTAATACGGATGCCTATTTTTTATTGTAATTTTTGCGGGAACGTATTTCGTACTCATATATTAATAGGGAGGTTTTTTTTGTGGTTTTTACGGAATCTATATTTTACTCATACGATGATTATTTTTTATTTAAATGAGAACCTATATTTCTATTCATACATTAATACGAGGTCTATTTTATTTTTGTAATTTATATTGTAGTTTATATTTCTACTCATGTTAATACGAAGTTTTTTTTTTTATTTCTACCTGATCTATATTTCTACTCATACATCAATACGGATGCCTATTTTTTATTGAAAATGTCTATGGGTACATATATTTGTCCTCACATATTATTACGAAATTTTTTATTTTGTAATTTCTACGATAACTTATATTTCTATTAATATATATTAATATGAAGACCTGCCTTTTTTTTTTAAATTTTTACAGAATCTATATTTTTACTCATATTAATACGAGAAGTATTTTTTTTAATTACTACATAAACTTATATTTCTTTTCATATATTAATACGGAATCTATTTTATTTTTGTAATTTATACTGTAGTTTATATTTCTACTCATATATTAATACGAAAGCCTTTTTTTTTTTAAATTTCTACGTGGCTTATATTTCAACTTATACATCAATACAGGAGCATATTTTTTATTGTCATTTTTATGGGAACATATATTTCTACTTATGCATTAATACGAACAACTATTTTTTTTTTTTTATAATTTCTACTTAGATCTATATTTTTTTTGTCATATATTAATACGAAAACATATTTACTTTATAATTGTTACGGAATCTATATTTTTAGTCATATATTAATAAGGAGACTATTTTTTTAATTTCAACAGGAACTTATATTTCTGCTTAAATATTAATACGAAAATCGATTATTTTTTTATTATTTATGTTGTAGTCTATATTTCTACTCATATATTGCTACACTGACATTTTTTTTTTCTAATTCATATCCACCTCAAAACCTTTTTACGAAACTTCAAAGTTCTTTTAGTGGAGAATAATATAAACAACAACTATGATAAATTTTTAATTTGATAAAAAAAAAATACGAACTATAGGAATCTTCCCTAAGAAAATCTATCAAACTATACATAAATTTTAAAGTTAGTTTTTATCACATAACACTATTTTAATTATTAAATTATATAAGATAAGATTATAAATATTAACGTAGTTGTTATTAATTATCTTCCATTAGCAATTAAATTTTAAATTTCCAGTTTAAAGTAAGACATATAAAAATATATTATTTATAAGTTAATAAATCTAAAAACGCTTTTTTATCCGTGCCAAGCATGAATCTGGATACTAGTTAATAATATCCACCGGAATAAAAAATAAAATATTCATCGATCAAATCAGTCACTCCACCAAAGTCTGATGAATCTTTTGAACTGAAAAATAATTTACCAAATTTAATACACATTAATGTTATCATCATCTCAAATACAACACTTTCCAGTTGAAACCGAATACCCAACCTCCCTATGCGCACTACGCACCTTTACCTTCACAACACACTTCGTTTTCAAACTAACTTTCGAACAATTAAAAAAGAATCAAACAATTAATTTTTATTTTAAAAAAAACACAATAAATATATTAAATTCAAATCAATTTTTCCTCTGTTATATCGTCTTGTTGTGTCTTCTACTTCTTCTTCTTTCTCTCTCTTCTTTCTCTCTCTTCTTCGTAGCTAAACTCCAGCTTGTAACAAGGGTCCACGATGAAGTTCCTGGATCTAACCGTCACAATCTCTCAACGTTGTTTCAACTTTCAACCTTGAAGCAAAGTTATTCTCTTCAACTTCTTTCGGTTTTGATTCTGATTCTTGGTTTTGGTGAGAGGAATTTTAGGGTTTTGTGGAAATTTAAGAAACCGGATAACGACGTCGGTTTAAGATGCCGGGACGTCGGTCGAAGTCGGAGAACAAAGATGACGGCGAGAAACAGCTCCGGCGAGACCCGTATGAAGTCCTCGGCGTTTCTCGTAATTCCACTGATCAAGAAATTAAATCTGCTTACCGGAAAATGGCTCTT
Source organism: Trifolium repens (assembly GCA_030408175.1). NCBI lineage: Eukaryota > Viridiplantae > Streptophyta > Magnoliopsida > Fabales > Fabaceae > Trifolium > Trifolium repens. Next base: position 27,578,341 of record CP125845.1, on the reverse strand, counting down.
AAGTATGTTAATATTATCTTATTTCTGTTCAATTTCATTTGATTTTTTTGAAATTTGAATTTAGTTTGGGGTTTTTCGGCGGGGTATAATCGACTTTTTTTGAAGATATTAGCGGTTTTTGTTATTAATTAATGGTTTATTTATAAATATGTGATTTCGGTTTAGTGTGTTAATTATGGTTAATGAAGGTTAATGCTGTTTTTGATTTTGGTATGCGAAAGTGGAACAAACACAGTATTAGTAATTAGGAAAATACAAGGGTTTATTTTTTATTTTTTATTTTTTTTAAATTGATTTTTTTTTCCTGTATGGTGAAGAAATGAACATAGTGTTATATTATAGACTCAGTAGACAGTAGTCAAGACCTATGAAAGTATAAACACTGGGCACGACATTAATGTTAACATATAAACACCGATAATAATTTAAAAAATTAGAGTGGTTGAATATATCGATATGAAGTGTCAGTGCTACATAAGTCAAAGGTGAAGATAGTATTTTGATGTAGAGCTACATATTCGTTTACTAGATCGTTTTCTTCCCTTGTTTATTGTAGGTGAATTCATGATTTGTGAGAGTGTTCTTGCATTTTTTATGATTTTTCTCACTTTATGTATCGGTTGGTAGGTTTTCTTTTATGAGATTGTTGAGTCAGAACTAATCTGGAATTTGTTCAGCTAGATGGATTCCAAATATTTTGAACTTTTGATATATATGATCATGAAAGCAAGCTTGTTAACTACTACTATATATTGTGGCTAAGGTGTTGGTGGAAGGTCTCAATGCCTGATGTACTATAGTTCCTTTAAATTGATAAGGTTAATGCCGATTAGTATTGAATGATACTTGTCTGACCTGGCGGTTTTTGAATATGAAATTCTAGTGTATTTTTGGGTCCTAGAATCAAATTAAGACGGCATAGGTCAAATTAATCTGGAGAAATAAAGGAGAAGAGACTATGTTGACTTATGGAGTTCTACTACTAAACAAATGACTAGATATTCAATGTATATATAATAACTTAATAAGTATACAATAAACCTTAATGGAGTTATACTAAATAAATTAGTACACTTCCATTCCAGGTGCACCTGAGTTACTCTAATTTACTGTTGTTCCTTTCATCTTTTGATCTTGACAGGGTTGCTTATTTTACTAATTGGCTACGTATGTTCTATTTCAGGTTTCATCCAGACAAGAATGCTAATGATCCTAAAGCAGCTGATATGTTCAAAGAGGCTACCTTTTCTTACAATATCTTGTCGGATCCGGACAAACGCCGTCAGTATGACTCATCTGGCTTTGAGGTGATATAAATTAATACTTTGAACCATTGAGACTTTTGGAGAGTTATCAATTTATGTTTTTTTTCTGTTCAAAGATTCCGAATTTGCCATTGTTTACCTGTTAGGCGGTCCACATTGAGTAGATCAAAGTGCTCAATGTGGTACTTAAGCCATGAGGCTCTCCCTCCTATTGGACTAGTCTTTTGGGTTGGGCTCTCCTCATGTGCTTAAGTCCTAACAGTACCCAATTATTTTCCCAATTTTATTTTGAAAAGGAAAAAAAAAGTTCTTGAACCTATTCAAATCGATCACTAGTGTTGAAATATTTCATGCTTCCCCGTAGGCCGTTGAATCAGATAGCCAAGAGTTAGAGTTGGATCTATCAAGTTTGGGTGCTGTCAATACAATGTTTGCAGCACTTTTTAGGTAAGAAAGCTTAGTTTGCTTCGCTCTGTTCTTCTTACATGCTTAGTAGATAACTTTTTCAAATTCTTCCATACTCTGGTTTTTCCCTGTTGTATCAATAACTTTCTCCACACATGACAGCAAACTTGGTGTACCAATTAAGACAACTGTTTCTGCGACTGTTTTGGAAGAGGCACTCAATGGATTAGTTTCAATTCGTCCACTTCCATTGGGACAATTCATATCTAGAAGGGTTGGTACTTTTTTCCAATTGATTGATCTATTTACAGTCATAATATTTTTTATTTAACATTTGGTGCTATCCTACCATAGGTTGAGAAGCAATGTGCACATTTCTATTCAGTTACAATAACCGAAGAGGAAGCAAGAGCTGGATTTGTTTGTCGAGTGCAATCATCAGACAAAAGCAAGTTTAAGGTTAATATTTAATTTTCTTCCCTTGATATTAAAGATTGCATGCTAGTCATGCTCAGCTTGCTAATCTTAAGATTTTTGTTCTTGCTTTATGGACACCAGCTTTTTCGCAGAAATTTATAAAATATATGATCTCAATAAATCCCAATTTTAAAATACTTTTGACTTTATCAGAATATCCATCATGTTATTGATCCCCTAGTGCAATCCTTTGTGAGATGCCTATTTAATGATAATCAATCCCCAAGTTTGAGCGGTTTTATATGTCCTGGATCTGTTTGAAAATTTGAATAATTAGGAAGATTATCAATCACTTTTCTTCCCCATCTGTGTATTTTTTAATGATTTCCATAGATTGAATGTCAGGTCTTGTCAATTGTTTTATCATAATTCTAACGTAAGTCATGATATTTTTGCTTTGTAGATTATTTACTTCATAATAATATCTATTATATTGCCATTGGGATTCATAGTATAATAAATCTTTAAACTGTTACGTTTGTTTTTCGTTCACTGAACAATTAAAGTTGTATTATTTACTTGTAGTCATCATGAATTAGCTGAATAGTCTCATTTGATGTGGGCTCCGATTCATTTTTATGTTGACAAATTGCTGCAACATTTAAGCAGATTGGCTACCTCTATACTCCAGTAGCTCCCTTGTGTTTTAATAGTGGTTATGATATGATATGATATGACATTGAACTGTAATGCTATCCATGATTTCATTTAATTTCTCAATGCAACTAGGAGACTAATTGGTTGTGGAGTTGTTTCTAATTTAACATGTTAGTGAGAGCCAAATTTACCTAAGATGTTTTTCATCCGCAAGGTCTGATTGATTCTATTGGCTATTATTTTATTTGTTTTTTTCCCGTAAAAAACTTGGGCTTTTATGAAAACAATTATGTATCTCATCTCACTATAGACTAGTGGTGAACTATCCCCTGGCTGTATAAATTATTTGTAGTATGCACTATTTTAATGGTTTCAAATATTATGTTTTCTTGTATATATGGTAAACCATTGATGTGTGCATTTCAACTACTGTGCCAGTGAGATTAATATAATTTTTTAATATTTCAAAAACACTAATCTGTTATATTTGTAAATGTAGTTTTTTTTTATTTTTTAAATTTAATGGCGTTGATTATTATCTTTCCACAGTTACTGTATTTCGACCAGGAAGACAATGGTGGCTTAAGTCTTGCACTCCAGGTATAACATTTAAGGAATTATGTCTGATGTAATGCCTAGTCCTTGAATGTTGGTGCTTTTGTAACTATTTAATTTATAGATTTTTTTTTTGTGCGCATCCCATCTCATGAACATTCTCTGACGTCACTAATTACTAATGTAGGAAGACAGTGCAAAAAATGGGAAGGTTACATCTGCTGGAATGTATTTTCTTGGGTTTCCTGTTTATCGGTTGGATCAAACAATGAACTCAGTGAGTTGCTACCGCAGATAGACATTTTTCACTTCAAAATTGTCGGTCATCAAATTTTAAATTTTGTTTTCAATTATTTTTCTACAGATAGCTGCTGCTAAGGATCCAGATACATCATTTTTCAAAAAACTCGATGGGTTTCAGCCATGTGAATTAACTGAATTGAAGGCTGGTACCCATACATTTGCAGTTTATGGTAACACATACTTCTATGCCCAGTGATGCTATTGCTTGTTATGTTTGTTGACCGTAATTATTCTCCACATAAATTGACATTTACATGCTGTTAAATTTCTTCTAGGCGACAATTTTTTCAAAAGTGCAACCTATACAATAGAAGTCCTGTGTGCTGCCCCTTTTAGCGAAGAAAAAGAAAATTTAAGAAGCGTCGAAGCTCAAATTTTGTCTAAAAGAGCTGAAATATCAAAGTTCGAATCAGAATATCGAGAGGTATGCACTTTGATATCAGCATTGCAGTCCATATGTTTCTCATTATATCATTTGATTGAACCTCATGTTGAATTTTTATAGGTTCTTGCACAATTCACAGAAATGACAAGCAGATATGCACATGAAATGCAAACAGTGAGTTTTTCTACTCCAATGGTTTCTTTGCCGCCCCTTTAGAAAAAACTTCTGAGATGTAGGCAACTGAAATTGATCTAATTTTGATTCTCCTTTCAGATTGACGAGCTATTGAAACAAAGAAATGAAATACATGCTACGTACACAGTTGTTCCTTTAAAGCGAAGTAATAGCAGCAAGGGCAGAAGTAAAACATCTTCAAAGGAGTCGTCAAAAGAAGATGGCGAAGCAAGAGAAAAAAGGAGTACAAGAGAACGACCTAGGAAGAAAAAATGGTATAACCTCCACTTAAGAGTTGACAAGAGAAAGGCTTGCTAAGGTGAGAATTGGAGGATTAACAAGTTCTTTTGTTGTCGCTCCACATGTATTGTTAAGTAACACATTATTTTATAGTTGCGTGTCAACTGTGAATGCCATGATCATTATCGAACGCTATAATCAGTTGATCTTTTGATTATTTAGCTATTGTGAAAGGGGCTATAAGAGGATGGCTTTGGCAAAGCAACAAAACAACTAAATTTAGTTGAAACGTTTTATTTATGTTTGCCATTCAAGGATGACAACAACTCATTGTTTTTATTGTTTTTTGTATAATACCTTTCCCTTCTTCCCTTTTATTTTGTCTCTATAAGTAGTTCTCATCTTCAGGGTTCGTATTTGTAAATTGTCGATTTATTGAAGAATGATAAAACTCTTTAGGTGGGTTGTAATTTTGTTTAGAAGTATTGGCAAAACATTGGAAGATAGAGACTGGTAATTTCTTGTTCAATACTACTAAATAATAATCTCAAATGTTGGGATAAATATATCTCTTGCAGTCTTGTTCTATATATACTTTCTGTCTTGTATGTTGTATGTACATTTGTTTTATTTAATTGAGGTATTAGATTCCTTCTCAGAACTTTGACTTTAATTGTGTTGGAAAAATTTGCATACCTAAATTTAATTGTTTTTATTTAATCAAACTCGATTGCTTCCGATCAATTCAACTTTAATTGTGTTGGAAAAATTTGCATACCTAAATTTTTTTATGACACATAATATAAAAAAACGAAATAAGTAAGCATACAAAGATTTACCTGGCTCAGGGCATCTTGCCAATGTCAATGAAGTAGCTTATCCAAAGATTTACTATAAGGCAGATATTTTTTTGTAAGCTTGCAAGAAAAAATGTTACTAAGCAAATCTATTTTGGTCAAATGAGCTTATAAATTATCCCTTATCACCTATAAGTTTATAAATTGGCATTGCCAATAGAGAACCCTAGTATTTTCTTGCACTCAAATAATTAAGTTGCAATGTGTATCATAATAATTTAACGACACATACATCAACAATTTCAAAGGACGAGAAAGGTGAAGATTGATCCTTCACATTGGTCTCACAAAATTGGTTTGAGGATGACAATGGAGAAAGGTCGAGACAAAAAGAATAGAGTAATGGTTGACAAATCATGAAGCAAGCATTGCTATAAGAGGGAATAGTCGACGAAGAAGAAACAAATTCGATATGCAATAATGTACAACAATCTATTTTAGCAAATACAAAGTGGATCCTAATTATACAAAGTTCAACCATACATAGTATAAGTGTAAAATAACAAGAACCAAATATATTATTGAAGTGCACAATTCAAAACAAAACCTAAGAATAAAGTAAAATGCTTGAGAAGATAATCAGTCCCATTTGCTCCTAATTTGATGTGAGTGTTTGTAATCATAAGTTAACACCAATCTTCTATTCATTCTCCTTAATACAAAACTTTCAACCAGAACATAACAACCAAATTTCTTCCATTTGTTTGTTCCATCAAACTCTTCAACTTTTGTCACCCTCACTTGTCTTCCATTTCCAGCAATCCATCCAAATCTTTCTTGTTCCCATTTCATTGCATTAACAACTTCCAATCTCAATCCAACACTTGTCTCTTCTCCCACATCTTCAATACTCTTAAACCATAAAACATCATCAACCAATATGTTTTCATCCCAAATAGCATCCTTTCCTACAACCTTAGCAACTTCTGTTTGAATAGCAACATCTACAAGTGCATTATTCTCTCCATTGTTTTCATTTTCCTTTGTAAAAATCTTCTCCCACCTTTGCACAAGTGTTAACTCATAGAACACTGTCATGTTCATTTGCTCTTTTAGTTTCATTCCTTCCTTCACAAACATAAAAGGGCAATACCACTTTCCAACAATCACCGATTCAGAACGATCGTTGGAAATTGGAAAGTCGAAATTTGGTAGCTTGGAACGCAAGGAATCATTTGAGCCTAAAGCTTGGCTTAAATGGTAATTGTAAGGAGTGCTAGCATAAACTCTCCAACCACCTTTGTCGCGTAATAAACCAGGTGGAATTCCATCTGAGGCAATAGATTTTGCATGAAAACTTGATCTCTTGATTATTTGAACTTGCTGATAATCGTTGAACGGCTCCAGCAGTTTTGGTTTTACATCATCGACACCAATGCAACATAAACTTGTATTCATGTCATCTTCCCTTGAACTAGTGATAGCTTTGCTGGAATAAATTCAAACTTCAAAATTAAATTTAGCATATGTGTGAATTGACGGTGAATTTTGTGGAATCACACTGCAATTTTGGCAAAATTATTTATACAACTGTTTTCATGAGATACATGGGAGAACTTCTAAAAATAAGCTAAAAACAATTTACGAATATGTCATGAATTGTTTATTGTCCTATGTAGTCTCTCAAGTGTTTATATCAATAGATAAACTCAAATAAATCAATTCAAACAAACTAATGGTAAAGTGATTACATACCCTTGATTCTTCCCTGTCGTTTTTATGACATAGTAGCGATTCGAAGACAATGGTTGATTCAATACCGGAAGAAACATAGCTGCTTCTATGGTGCTATCACCTAATGAAGATATCATCTTTAAATTTTTGTTCTGAGGGAAAGGAAAATCAATGATTTCATCGTCCTCGCACAAACCGAAACAAGAGTAAGTTTGAGCTTCCTCATCTAAGATTACAAGATAACCTGAATTTGGTCCTGATGGTGGTGGATCTGAAAGAGCACTTGGATTTCTTTTGTACATGGAAAGTAGTCTTGCTGCATACATTTTTGTTGTAGGATTATTCTCTATAGACTATATATGAATTAAGTTTTATTAGCATGCTTATATTATAATGCAATTGATGAACTCTTTAATTTTATATTTACTAAAAGTCATTGAATGCTACAAGTTTAAAAGTTTGCTACTGACATTTTATGTTACGGGCAATTGTCATTTCTCCAGCAGCGACAAATACAAGATTCAAGATATATCGAAATCAATTATTGCTAAGTAATGTAGAAATGTTGACTGTACGTAGTTACCAATGCTAAAGCAAAAGAATATTCAGCTATTAAATGTAAATTATTAGATTAGATATACTAGTTAATTACGTACACTAATTAGTTTTAGATTAGTTAATTAGTTGTCTTGTTGGCTATATAAATCTTACTCCCTCCGTTTCTTTTTAATTGTCTTTTACTATCATGTTTAGCGTTTCTATTTAATTGTCCTTTTTGTATTTTATGGGTATGATTTGTCAATTATACCTTTTTTTTAATTGCTCTTATCTTTTTCCATAAAACCAATTAATGCTATATATTTGGAAAACAATTTTTTTTTTTTTTTTGTTGGTACATAACATATTACATTTTGTTTTTTTTTGTATATAATATATTAAATTTATTGGAAAGAGAAAATGTGGGCAAAAAAATAGGAATTTATTATGGATTAAAAGGAGGGTATAATAGGAATATAACGTACAAAAATACACTTCCTTAATTTGGTGTTATCTTTCTAAAAGGACAATTAAAAAGAAACGGAGGGAGTATTATATTTCTTCATGTAAGAACAATTCACCCATATTATACTATTATTACTGATAAAAAAGTTATTGATATAGAAATAAATGGAAGAGGCCATTGTCAAAGTGAACCAAGAGATCAAGGAGCATATATTGTCTCCGACTGATCACTCCTTTGTGTTGATTTGCATATATTTGAGTTAAATTTAACTCAATTTTATAAATTAACTTATAAAGTGAAGATTGTCTTCAATTATAAACTAATGTCTAAATCATATTTCATTCAAGTGTGAAATTTTTAATACACTCCTTACACTTAAGACTAAACATTTGAAGTGTAATTCAAGTTACTCGATAGTGGTGTCTTCTGATAGACAGGTAGTCACACAGATATTGAATGAGCTACGATATCAATTATAATTTGATTTTTACACTACAAAGAACATGCTTGATTCCAAACGAATATAAGTTTGAATTCAAATAGGTGTATATTAGAACTTAGAATATTAGAAAATATATTTAGTATATTTTATATTTTTCTTTAATTTTGGTACAAATTTAGTATATTTTATATTATTATATATTAAAGTATTTGATGTGCATAATAATAATTTCATGTAATGGAATAAAATACTCTTGTTTATTAGAAATTTAAAATAACAAGTACCAAATATTAAAGCACATCATTCAGAAAAAAACCAAAGATCAAATTAAGATGTTTGAGAAAATATCTTCATTCCCATTTACTCTTAATTTGATGTGAGTGTCTAAAATCATAACTTAGCAGCAATCTTCCATCCATTCTCCTCAATGCAAAACTTTCAACTAACACATAACAACTAAATTTCTTCCACTTGTTTGTTCCATCAAATTCCTCATATTTTATTACTCTCTTCTGCCTTCCATTTCCAGCAATCCATCCAAATCTTTCTTGTTCCCATTTCATTCCTTCAACAACTTCCAAACTCAATCCAACATCTTGATCAACACTCTTAAACACCAAAACTCCATCAACCAATTTATTTTCATCCCAACAAACAGCATCCCTTCCCGCAACCTTAACAACTTCGGTCGGAATAAGAACATCGATAAGCACATTAACCTCTCCATTGTTTCCATTTTCCTTTGAAAAAATCTTCTCCCATCTTTGCTCAAGTGTTAGCTCATAAAACATTGACATCTTCATTTGCTCTTTTAATTTCATTCCTTCCTTCACAAACACAAAAGGACAATACCACTTTCCAACAATGACCGATTCAGAACGATCGTTAGACAATGAAAAGTTGAAATTTGGTTGCTTGGAACGCAAGGAATCGTTTGAGCCTAAAGCTTGGCTTAACTGGTAATTGCGAGGAGTGCTAGTGTTAACTGTCCACCCCTTTTCCCTTAATATACCGGGGAGAATTCCATCCGATGCTACTGATTTTGCACGAAAACCATAACCCGTCTTGATTACTTCAACTTGTTGATAATCATTCAAGGGTTCCAAAGGTTTTGGTTTAACATCATTGAAAAAACTGCAGCATAAACATGTGGTCATGTCCTCCTCCTTTGAACTTGTGTTCACTTGGCTGAAATCAATTCAAATATTAAAATTAATTTTATATTACTCATAATTTTGTATTTTGATATTCTATATTACCCGTACCTTAAATATTTTAAAAATGTCTCGTACCAGTACTCGCACCTAGGCATCATAGGTTGGCGGTACCGGTGAGTTTAATGGAATCATTGTAGGTTACTGTGATTTTGTCAAAACTACATTTGAAATTTCAAAATTGTATTATTTTTTTTTGCAAAACTCACCAACATTCCAAACATGTATTTAAAATTAAAATGATTTAAACGTGAAAATTGTTAAGCGCGCAAATAAGATAAAATACTAAAGCTATGAACTAGATGCTTCAAAATGAATTTCCTATAAATAAAACATACCCTTGATTCTTCCCCTTCATTCTTATAACATAGTATCGATTAGAAGACAATGGTTGATTCAATACAGGAAGAAACATAGCTTCTTCTGAATGACTGTTTTCACCTACCGAATAATTGATAGTTAAATTTTTGTTCTGAGGGAAAGGAAAATCTATGATTCTATTGTCCTTGGCCAAACCAAAACATGAGTAAGATTGAGCTTCCCCATCCAATATCACAAGATAACCTGAATTTGGTCCTGATGGTGGTGAATCTGAAAGGGCACTTGGGTTTTTTTTGTACATGGAAAGTAATCTTGTTGCATACATTTTCAATGATTTAAGCTATATATTTTAAAGATTAACAACTATATAATGTATATACTTAGATGATTATATTATTATGATTATGATGATAACATATGTGTATCCTTTATATAGTGTTATGTCAAACATATAGTTCGAACTTTGTTGAATGATCAAATTCCATTGATTGGATATAATAATAATGGATTATGGATAATTAATTATTATTAGTTAGGCAGAGAGCAAGAGACTAATAAACCGCGTTTCATTATTCACAAATGGTGACGTTTTCTATACATAAGCATGTACATATGTGTTCTTGTGGCCTAATGGAATTTTGGTTCGATCAATATAAAAATTTCATTGTTTAATTTTTTGTTGACTTGGTCATTTCTAAGAATTCATCTACGATTGTTTCTTGAACTCAAATTGTTAGGATTTTCATTATTTAAACTTAATTTGATAAGTTATCGGATGCATATGTGCTTTTGTTTATATTTTCAAGACAATTAGTGTTCATTATTGTTCTTATATTTTTAATGTTGTTTATGTTTTTATGTAACTTGAATTGCAAGAAAGAATGCTTATTCAAATGAATAAACAGAAGGAAAGGAAAGGTCGAAATTAAATCAAAGGGCAATTAAATTGGAAAAGAAGATAAATTGCATTGAATGTAAATGATTTACAAAGAAAGTAAATGGTTCACAGTTACATACATTCTCCTTCGATCACTCGTTTCTCTCGTTGACATGGGTACTTTGAGTTTAGTAAGGATTTTTGTATTTAGATCGTGACCCTTTGCTCGATCACAGAACTATGATATATATAGACACTATTTCCTAACTGCTAGTAACGTCTAACTAACTAAGATGAGAACGCGTGTCTTGCCACGTATTTTGAATTTGAATTCCTTCATATCCTTTGAATTAGCCGTTGTACGCATCGAAGTCGAAGTAGTCATGGTTCTTGAATATTTGCCAAGTACATACTTTTTCCTCTATACAGCGAACGCTTCGACCATACTGAGCTTTCGACCAACTGGAACTGATCCCGAAGAAAACAAAAATAAGAATAATGTTCAAGATAGAACATTTATAACGTGTTCATGCATGATTTCTCATTAAATTCATTGGCCCTAAAAACCAAACATCTTTAATGACTTTTGAAGTAACAGATAATACAATGAATCTTCATTTACTATCTTTTAATCACGCACTTAGAACATATTTTGACTTTACCAAAATATGGGCTAACAAATTGCCCCCAAAATGCCTGTTTCGATCGAGTAGTTCGAATGAGAATAGAAAAAGGCATTTTAAACCCACGTGCTTGACACTCTAACCAATGATGGCGCTGATGTCATGTACAGTAATAACTGTCACCTTGATCCCCACAATCCATCATTTCTCCTAGGTTTTAGGGATAGTGGAGGACGTGTCAAAGTTAGAAGTTGAAGAGAAAGCACTTTATTTTTCTTTTGATTTATTTTTAAATCCAAACACTCTTCCCTCTAAATAGCAACAGGGAAAACAAAGAAATACTTTTCATTATCTTCACTTTCTGAACTTTTCTGCGTAAACTCAACTTTGACAAGCATGTCACAGAGGTAACCATACTTTTCTTTCTTCAGTCTATAGTTTCCTTAAATTCTTCAATCATTTCACTTAAAAGTTTATAATGATTTCTTGCAGAGTGAGTCGAAAGAGGAGAACCCTAAAGAACAAATTCAGCAAAACCCTTCAGAACCACCAATTCCATCTCCCACTAAGGAGAATGTTGATGAGCATGCAAACTCTCATGGTGAAAGCCCTAACAAGGTTAAAGGCAAAAGAATGAAGAGACAAAAGATGGGCCTGATCCTGAGACTAGGAGTCTCCACACTGAGGATCTACCTTTGGACTATAATACTTCCCAACCAAAACCTAGTGTTTCAGCTAAATCCAACCAGGCTAGTTCGACCCAAGAACTTACTCATGATTCTGAAAGCATGCCTGAAGCTGAAGCTGGTGGCCCAGAAATTGTCTCAGTCTCTTCGACCTCAGAACTTTCTGCAAGCCTTGGAGTACAAGAGGAAGAATTTGCTAACATGCAAAAATCTGACCCTGCAGGCACTCTTCGACTCTTACTTTCAAAGAAACAAAGCCAAGCCACCACTTCTAGTGAGCGTACCGCAAGTGATTCTATACCTTCAAATGCTGAGATAAGTTCAATGGTGCGCCAAGATTCGCTGCTTTTGAAACTAACCACTGATTTTGCTTAGAGAGACGTGCTTAAACAGCTCGAAGACAATCCTGCTTGTGCCTATAGCCATTTGGCATTTTTAAAGAAGTTACATAACCCTTTGACCAACGAGGTAACTCTAGGCAAGGTTATTCAACTTGGTTCGATCGTTGATCAGTATGCCAAGGCTGTTCAGAAGAGGATTGATAATGGCACCAGTCTATCTACTCAGCAGCAAGCTCAAAGCATGTTTTATGAAAAAGCGCAAAAGGCACAAGCTGAGGCAGATAAATTGGCCACACAAGCAGTCGAAGGGAATCCAGGGCTTGAGAATTGTGATAAGAATATAGCTTTCTACAAGCAACAAATCAAATTTCTGGAGACCCAAATTGAAGGGTATAGGCGCAAGATCTCTGAGGAAGAAGCTCAAAAGGTTCGAATTCAAGAGGAGATGAAAGCTTCGACTCAAGAGATGATTGATGCCAAGGGCAGCAGAAGTGGTTGCTGAGGAAATTAAAGCCCTGGAGAGTTCGAACTTAGTGGTAGAAAGAGAACTTGCAACCTTGCAGAAAATCTATGCTGAATGCATTAAAGACTTGTAATTTAATTTTTTTTAGATGTCCATTTCGAACATTTTGCTTAGTCCTGTTTGGATTTTTAGTTTGTGATCTTGAACAAAGTCCCATTTGGTGGCAACATTTTAATTTCAATTGCCATTTCGTTTACATGTTTAAGTATTACTCTGCGCTTATCTTTACTTCGAGCAAAACAGGTTTATACTTTTTCAAGTACTTTCCATTTATACCCAAAAAACGTTTTTCAGGAGTTAACTTCTCAATTTCATAAGCACCATTTGAATACACCTGAACAATTCTAAATGGTCCTTCCCAATTTGGGGACCACTTGCCTAAAATTCTATCTTTTTTATCCATAGGCAAAATGACTTTCCAAACTAATTCTCCTATGTTAAAGGACTTAGACTTGACTTTCTTGTTATAAGCTTTAGAGATTCTTTCTTTTTGTTTTGTCAAAACTTCTAAAGCACCAAGTCTTTCTTCATCTAAATCAACTAATTCATCTGACATCATTTGCCAATAATGGTCTAAAGGTATTTCCATTTGTCTTTGTACCCTTGCTGACTGCAAATGTATTTCGACTGGCAATACAGCATCATGACCATAAGTTAGTCGAAATGGAGTAGTGTTAGTTGATTCTTTAGGAAAATTTCTACAAGCCCATAAAATTTGATCTAAAGTCTTATGCCAATTTCTTGGTTTTTGGGCTATGTGTTTCTTTATCAAATTAATAATAATTTTATTGGCTGCTTCAACCTGACCATTTGCTTGCGCATAATATGGTGTTGAAGTTAATAACCTAAAGCCAATTTCTTGGGCAAATTCCTGCATCTTTCGTCCAGTAAAAACTGAACCTTGATCTGTAGTAATTGTTTCAGGAATTCCAAACCTATATATTATGTGATTATGAATAAAATTAATCACTGCTTCTTGATCAACATTTGGTAATGGAATCGCTTCGATCCATTTTGTGAAATAATCTATCCCAACTAAAATGTAACGCTGATTTTTGGATGAAGCAGGTTTAATTTCACCAATCAAATCTAAAGCGCAACCCCTAAAAGGCCATGGCTTTATTATGGAGTGTAGTTCACTAGCAGGTACATGCTGTATTCCTGAATGTCTTTGGCATTCTTGGCAGCCCTTGGCATATTCTATGCAATCTTTTAACATAGAAGGCCAATATAAGCCCTGTCGAAATAACAACCATTTCATTTTATGTCCTGCCTGATGAGAACCACAAGTACCACCGTGAACATCAGAAATTGCTATGTAAGCTTCTGATTTATTAAGGCATTTTAACAAAATCCCTTCAGAAGTCTTTTTGAAAAGGTCATTCTAAAAAATTACATAACTTAAAACCCTATACTTTATCTTTCGATCCACATTCCCTGTTGGATTCCTAAGATATTCTACTATAGGCTTTCTCCAATCATCATCTGAAAGATTGTCAATGGCAAAAATTTCAAAATTATCATGGAAATTTTCCAACTCATCTTGTGGTATACTATCTGCCCCCACAAGTTTTGGCATTGACAATTGTTCAGAAATTGGCTCTTGTAAAACCATTTTTTCTTTGATTTCGATCAATTGTGTCAACTTTTCTTTTGACATCTTATAACCTGAAGCAATTTGGGCTAAGTCATTTGCTTCTTGGTTTTCTAATTGAGGTACATGCTCAATGTCCACATGATCGAAACACTCTAGTAAAGAACTGGCTATAACAAAGTATTTTGTCAAATGTTCTTTAACACATTTATACTCTTGTGTCAATTGTTTCAATACTAATTCAGAATCACCTCTAATTTTAATGTTCTTTGCCCCCAAATCTTTTAATATTTCTAAACCTGTAATTAAGGCTTCATATTCAGCTTCATTATTAGAGCAAAGTCCATTTATTTTATACTTGAATTTGGTTGGAACTTTAGTAGGAGAAATTAGTAAGATCCCAATTCCAGTTCCATGTTTATGTTTAGATCCATCAAATTAGAGAATCCAGGGCTGAATATCTACATAATCTTGTGGCATTTCGACCAAAGAATGATCAACTATAAAATCATCCACAATTTGACCTTTAACAGCCCTTAAAGGTTTATAAGTAAGTGAGTATTCAGTTAATGCTAATGCCCATTTTCCAATTCTACTATGCAACATAGGTTTAGTTAACATATGCTTAATAACATCAAAGTGGGAATAGACATAAACATCAACATGCTTTATATAATGCTTAAGTTTAGTACAAGAGAAATATAAACAAAGACAAAGTTTTTCTATGGCAGTATATCTAGTTTGTGCATCATTTAAAACTCTACTAAGGTAATAAACTGCATTTTCTATGCCATTATCATCTTCTTGAGCCAACATGCTCCCTATGGTCTTATCAGACGCAACAATATACAACTTCATAGCTTTATTTCTGCTAGGAGGCATCAGAATTGGAGGCTTTATCAAGTAACTCTTTATGTCGTCAAAAGCCTTTTGGTGCTCTTCATTCCATTTGAATGGATCATCCTTCTTGAGTCGAAGTAGTGGTGAGAAAGTCTGAGCTTTTCCACTTAGATTCGAAATAAATCTTCTCAAGAAGTTGATTTTTCCTAACAGAGACTGAAGTTGTTTCTTGGTCGAAGGAGGCTTTGTCTCTAAGATAGCCTTTGTCTTGTTTTGGTTTATTTCAATGCCTTTTTTATGTACCACAAAACCAAGGAAATCTCCTGCATGTACACAAAAAGCACACTTTAATGGATTCATTTTTAATCCATGTTTCCTCATTCTTTCAAAAGATTGCCTAAGATATAGTAAATGGCTATCTTTAGAGGAGTATTTTATGATGATGTCATCAATATAAACTTGCATGAATGTATCTATAAAATCATGAAACATAGAATTAATGGCCCTTTGGTAAGTGGCCCCAGCATTTTTTAACCCAAAAGGCATAACAACCCATTCATATGTGCCTAAGGCATCAGGGCATCGAAATGCTGTTTTAGATATATCCTCTTCAGCAATGAATATTTGGTTATATCCATAATAACCATCTAACATGCTTAAAAATTCATAACCTGTTGCTGAATCTATTAACATTTCTGCCACAGGCATGGCATACTCATCTTTAGGTGTAGCATTATTTAAGTCCCTAAAATCTATGCATACTCTAAGTGTACCATTCTTTTTAATAACAGGAACTATATTTGCTAACGATTCAACATACCTGGCAGTTCTGATGAATATACTCCTCAGCAGCCTTTCGATTTCTTCCTTGATCTTTGACATAATCTCTGGTGCGAACCTCCTTGGCAATTGTTTCACTGGCTTCTTTCCTGCCTTGATTGGTAGTCTCAGTTCGACCATTTCTCTATTCAGTCCAGGCATTTCATTATAGTCCCAAGCAAAACAATCACTAAATTCTTTAAGAAGTAGCACCAATTTCTCCTTTAGATTAGGAGTGATGTTAGCACTAATATAAGTTGGCCTTTTCAACGAGCCATCTCCAATTTCTATTTCTTCCAAAGGGTCTTGTGCTTGCATTTTTGGAGTTTCATTCAATGGATCTCTTTCGAACCCCAAGGGCTCGTCATCATAAATGCAATCAAGCCTTTGAATTGGTGGCACAGGATTGCCATCCTTTTCGACTTTGGCTTCTACAGCCATATTTTGTTGAACATCAGCTTCCAAAGCCGTATTTAGTTTGGTTTCGGCCATATAAGCCGTAGTCTTGGCCCATGAATTGGACTCAGTCATAGTAGTCTTCATAGATATTCCACCCAGTTGGTGGTATTACTCCATCTTCTGAGGAAGCAACATCTATTTCCTCTCTCTCCCATATGAAACCTTGGGTTGGGTGGAGTTTGACAGAGTGTATAACATTATCAGAAGGCTCGAAAGTGCTTTCCCTGTCATAGCATGGCGAAATGTTTGCCAAGTTTTTGTCAAAGGTTTGTTTAGAAATAGTATCCACCTCTGACATATAGAAACTCTGGTCAGCTTCGATATTTTTGACGCAACCATCTTCTCTCCATAGTATCAACCTCTGGTGAAGGGTAGATGGGACAGCACCCACTCCATGAATCCACTCCATTCCTAACAGCAGGTTGAAATTGGCTTTAGATTGAACAACCAAGAACAAAGTTGGTCGAACTATGCTACCTGATGACAGGAATTTCTACGTCATTTTTAGTATTATTATTAGTAGTAAAATGACCAAGACAGACCCAAATACGAAGGAAAACCTACAAAAGCAAGAAAAAGCATCAAGACAGAGTCCAAGATGCAAAAAGACTAGAAAAATCCCAAAAAGTGAAGAAATACAGCATCCCATCGCAGCACGATGTGTGCTATCGTGCCACGATGGGAGCTGCTTGTTCGCCAAGAAATCAGAAGAAATAAATCTGAAGAAAATCTTTGCATCGCAGCACGATGGAGCACATCGCAGCACGATGACATAACTTGGCGCCCAAGCTGATGAAATGCACATGATCAGTTATAATTCTGAACTAAATCTTCACATCGCAGTACGATGGCCTTATCGTGCTGCGATGCCTTGCTGAGGCCCATTACGAAAACTATAAATAGAGCCTCCCATTCATTGTTTTATTCATTCAGAAATAGTAGAACACTCTCTACTATAAGGAGAGGTTCAGAGGAGCTCTATTGGGCATAGTTTTCTCGCCTTACGGGAAAACTAACTCAGCAAGGTATGATTTCTTTAGGCTTTTGTATTTAGGTTATAATTCTTGTAATTTAAATATGTAGTCTTTATAATTTATGCCTTAGGTTGTGGTGGAGAAGATGAACTCCCCTATGAATATTTGGAGTCTGTGATTGAGTCTAAGTTATAATAAATGATATTTAAAGTATTATGTTTGTTATTTACTTTCGTGCACTTTAATAACGTATTCTCGTAATCTGGCCGGATAAGCGGGAGCGCCCATAGAATTGATATCAGGTTTTGACTCGGTATTAGTCCGGAACTTGTAGTAAATAATGCTAGGTGTATAGAGACGGTAACATCCTGAACTAGTCGTGAACTGAGCGGTTAGAGGAGGAATCTTGCACTAGGTGTGATCTGAGCACTTAGAAGATGAACAGCCCGATACTAGGACCTATAGGTTAATTGGTGAAGGTTATAATGCATGTTTACAAACAACTCACTTAGTAATTAAGGTATGTGACACATCGAGGTTAGACTCTCGTAGGTACCTTAGTTGCTAATGTAGGGAAACTTTAATAAACATAGTGTAATAGTAAGGTATTACTACAACAAGGATAATTCACCGCCGAACATAATCTAAGTAACTATGTTATACACCGGTCATGCCAAATATGAAGAAGAGAGGGAGTCCAACCACCATACCTAGCCTCTATATTTCTTGAATCTATTATTTATACATTCTGCAATTTATATTTCTGCAAAGCATTACGCTATTTTTATAAAACCTTTTTCCAAAAACCAAAGCGAATGCAAACTATCACAAACTTAAATAACGCTAGTAAAGCTGCGGCACGATCCCTGTGGATACGAACTCATTCTAGACACCTAGAGTGTGAATTATTACTCGACGACAGACTGCGGCACGCTAGTAATTCTAGACACCTATCCTCTGTAATGGAGGAAATGCCTCAAGCTAATGAGAGGCTAAACAAGCGCTGCTTGGGAGGCAACCCAAGGTATAATTTATTGCTTTATTTTAATTTCTGCACTTTTTATTTAATTTTTAGAAAAATAGAAGTACCACATTTTTAGAGAGAGACTTAGAAAAATAATTTTTGAAAAAAAAAGTTGAAAAATCAAATTTTTACAAAAATCAGGCAGTCCATCGCAGCACGATGCACCCCATCGTGCTACGATGAACAACATTCAAATTTTCAAAACAAACGGACATCCATCGCAGTACGATGTATCGTATTGTGCTGCGAAGTGAACGGCCAATTTTACAAATCCAACAGCAAACCATCGCAGTACGATACGATGCATCGTGCTGCGATGAATGGACGTTGCCTATAAATAAAGCACGAATTTTTCACTTTTTACATCAAAATTTCACGCCGTTACTCTGCTCAAATTTACCCAGAAACTTTCCAACAATCCTAACTCTCAGAAAACTCCAAAACTCATATTCTTCTTCTTCTTCTACACTTTCTCAACCTTCCACAACCAAATTTCCCAACAAAAATCCAAACTTTTTCATAAAAATCAAACCTTTACACTTCCACTTCACAAGTTGCCCCTCCTCGCTTCTTGAGCAGTGCTTGCAAAAGGCAGCACGGTATTACCCAGGAGAAGGGGTTGGTCCAGGAGGTAGGAATTGAGATTCCTGCTTTCGACCCGTTACCACGAGTACGGGAGATTCTTACAGGTTACGGATGGGCACCCTTCAACAACATGTTGGGGGAGTGCAACAAATCCGTGGTGGAGGAGTTCTATGCCAATGCTTTCGCATTTGGCCCAGGAGATTACAGGTCTTATGTCCGGGGGATTCATGTCAGCTTTGCCCCGGACCACATTGATTCGACTTTTGGATTCCGTGCTGAGGAGCAGTGCGGGGTCCAGATGAGGCGTGCTTCTTGGAGACAGGGAGCTATTACCGACGCCGAGTACGACCAGATCCGAGAAGCCCTGGAGATGCCGGGCAAGGACTGGCGCTACTCGAGACAGGGGGTGCGCCATAGACTACAGGGTACGGAGATGTTGCCTCTGGCAAAGTTGTGGGCCAAGTGGTGGATCCACAACTTTGAGGCATGCTCCAACGTGACGGAGATCATCACTTCCATGTGCTTGGCTATCTTCAGCATTCTGATGGGGGAGCCCATCCAGGTTGGCCAGGTGATTGTGCAGAGTATCAAGCGCATGATCACCTCTTCAGACGCCACCATTGGCCACCCCTTCGTCATCTCTCACCTCTGTACTTTAGCTGGGGTACCAGAGGAGGACGATGATGAGATCATTGGGGCAGAGATTCCACTCGGCGCGAGGTTCCTTTCCCGAGCCCAGCGGGATCTTGAGAGAGCATTAGCCCAGCAGCCACAGCAGCCACCACAGTAGCAGCAGGTACACCAGCCGCCACCCCAGCAGCACCAGTTCTCAGATTATGAGCTGGGGATGGCAGCCACACAGTATGATATCCATGTCAGGATGGATTGGGGATTACCCCGGTACTCCCAGCACTTGATGGACGCTGTTCAGGGGTACAGAGCTCAGCATCCTCTGCCTTCCTACCGCCAGCAGTATCCGGAGCAGCCGGATTTGACAGGGCACTTCAACAGGCAGAACCAGAACTTGCAGCAGCATCAACAGCAAGTTCAGGACAGATGGGATCTGGCAGTTGCTGAGGAGTTGGCAGCTGAGATTGAGGAGGAGATGGACAGTGAGGATGAGGGCGGACAGTAGATCCGCCTTATATTTTTAGTCTTTCTATTATTTATGTACTTTTGTTTTATGTACTTTTTATTTTTATTATCTAATGTACTTTGAATTCCCTGATTATCATTTTCATCTATTTAACCCTTATTCAAACCTACAAAAAATTAAATAACTGTTTGTTGTTTATTATCCAGTGCATGATACACTGTTATAGGTAAGATTGCGGCGAAGTAAGTTATAAATTCTGATGAGCCGAATTTCACGCCTTCATAAAGAAACCAAAGGTGATTGCTCCGAAGTGCGAAGTTCGGGAGACAGAGAGACGAGTGATGAAGCTGGTGTCTGTGGGACAAGTGTTCAACTTTCAGATACCTAAGCCATGTGAGGATTTGAGCCAAATATTTCCAAACGGTATTACCACTTTCTTTCGAATTACTATGAGAGTACCGTGCACTTGTTTATTTTCTAGAACTTGCTTTAATTCTCTGCTGACTGGTTGATTTGATATTATATGCATTGAGGCAATTGTTTGTTATAACCCAGAGCCTTTTTAAGCCACCCTTTATATATTATTTCCTTTGCTAGCCAAATTTGAGCCGTAAAAAAATAATTATCCCTTTTGTTTCGGTGACAAACCACGATACAAGCCTATAGACCAGAAAAACAATGATTTACCCTCTTTGGAGTTAGGTAATAGTTCTCAAAGTCTTGGCAACAAAATAAGTTTGGGGTTGCTCATGGAACTAGCAACGTTTAAGTTTGGGGTGGGTATACAGAGAACTATCACTACAAAAAGAAAAAATAAATGAAAAAGAGACGGGAAAACATCAAAAATTCCCTAAAAAAATAGTCTCTTCAAAAAAAATTGAATGAAAAAGAAAAGAGCCAAAAGGCAAAAGAAAGAGCCAAAAGGCAAAAGAAAGAGCCAAAGGGCAAAAGAAAGAGCCAAAGGGCAAAAGAAAGAGCCAAAGGGCAAAAATAGTGATAGAAAAGAACCATACAAAGACACATCCGGTTCTTAATTTCCGATACCAACACAAAAAGGCACCCTAAGGAACAAAGGTTGCGTACACAAAAAGGAACAACAGAGTAGAACTTAACTCCAATGTTTAGCCTATTATTCCCAAAAATGTCCTACCTTGACCTAAGCCACGTTATAACCCTGAAAAGACCTCCAATAATGCATGTATATTAAATTTTGACTGATTGCTTAGAATTCTTGCAAGCCTATGGTAAAATGGCAGGTTGTACGATGATTGAGAGTTAACCCTTTCAATTATGAGCGAAAAACACAAATGTGAGAGAGAGAAAAAGTTGAACATGGACTCTTGCAGACATTTGTCCGATTTGCTACCATTGACGTCTCCTGAGCCTAGCAGGACTGAGCATGATCGCTGCGGTAAGAAATCAGCGGTACCATTGCTGAAATAATAAGCAAGGTTGTGAAATTCCTATCATCTTTATTTATTTCTTATTTCTCTAACGATCTTGACTGACAGCATGTTACTTGAGGACAAGCAACAATTTAAGTTTGGGGTTGTGATGACAAGAATTTCTACGTCATTTTTAGTATTATTATTAGTAGTAAAATGACCAAGACAGGCCCAAATACGAAGGAAAACCTACAAAAGCAAGAAAAAGCATCAAGACAGAGTCCAAGATGCAAAAAGACAAGAAAAAGCCCAAAAAGTGAAGAAATACAGCATTCCATCGTAGCACGATGTGTGCTATCGTGCCTGTAAGACCCAAGATTTCATTGTATAGTTGGTTTAAGGAATATTAGGGTTTCGATGTGTTCTTGTGATGAAACATCGCGTAATTATTAGGTTTTGCTGTAATCGAGTCTGTTTTGTGCTCGTGCACTGTAATTGTACAGACTTTTGTCTTGTGATCCTGTTGCTTGAATAAGAAGTTATATGTGTATTCAGAATAACGAGTGTTGGATTATTCTTGTTTTTGGAAAAACGAGTAAGATTTTACCCGCGGATGGAAAATCTTACTGCGTCTGTTTTAAGTGAGGTTTCGGATGGGAGTTTTATATATCTGCGCGAGTTAGGATATATTCTGAGAATAATTTTCTAAAGTATGGAAGAAAATTACAGTCGCGGAAAAAGATTCGGCGATAAGTTTTGGAAATGTTAAACGTTAGACGTTCTTTCCGTAGGTTTTATGTTTTTGTGATTTACGTTCGTCGCGTCGCGCAAGAGCTGAAAACGAGACTTGTTATGGATGAGTTGATGTTATCTTGTGATTTCTCATAAAGCAAATTGATCCAATGGCTAGGGTTTAAGCTTGGACTTTTGACTTTGATCCAAGGGTGGATTGGCTATCAAGAGCCTTGACATAGTAAGGAGGTTTAGTGACTTGTGGACTTAGGAAAAATCACAAACTTCACTCCATTCTTTCTCTCTTTCACGTGAACTCCATTACTTTCTCCTAACCTTCACCAAATTTTCCATTCCTCACCATTTGTGTCCATTTCAAGCTTGGGAGCTTTGTGGAATAGTTGTAGAGAATCACTTTCTTAAGGTAACCACTCTTTTCCTTTTCATTTTGGTTGATTAAAACTCTTGGGGTTTTGAGTGGTAGATTATGTTCATGAGATGGAAAGGTTAGGAATTGATTCTTGTTTCATGAATGTTGTTCATGAGGTTTAGAGAAGCATGTGTAGGCTTTGTTGTGTTTGTTTTCCATGAGTTGGTGAAAAATCTCATGAGAAAAGTTAGGGTTTTGGTTGGTTTATGTATTGATCAATAACATGTGGTTAGGTTGTAAGGTTTTGAAAAGAAACGTTGTTTTTGAACCTTTGGGCGAAAGGGAAATGCGTTGTATGGTTTTGTTTTAGAAAATCCGATGAAAAATATTTTGGGGTTTATGAAAATATTTCCTAAGTGTCTTGTGTAGTGTTTTTGGGGTCAAAGTGGTTTAAAACTCTTGTGACATGTAGAGTTGCTTTTTACTTTGAAAACATGTTTGAGAATGATTACCGGTCGGTTGAGGCCCGTAATAAAACTTGTGCTTGGATTTGGTTTTGATTTTGGAAATGAAAACCAAATAACTTGCACTCGAAGCAACCAACAAGCTTTCGGAAATGTATTGCCGATTTTTTTACGAACCTGTAATGGCTATTTTCCTCTCGATTAGATCCTTTACGAGACAAAGTTTTACGAACTTTGTGACCTATGAGAGCGGAGCGATAAGTTTCTTATTGTTCAAGAAAGAACGATATGACTAGGATGATAAACTCTGATGATGGAAAGTCAGGTCATCGACGGAATTTGACGAATAGAAAGATCATTTGAGATCATTGACATAGGTGAAGAGTTGAGTTTGTAAGTTGTACAATGCTCAGTCGTTAGAAGAAAGAAATGGTGTAAATTGGGAAAATTCACCAAGTTAAGTTGGGATTTCAAAAGGATCAAGTTGAGATCTGTTGCGATTAGAGAAGACATTGTATTCTTTAAATGTGACTTGGAAGGTCATATTGTTGATGATTTCCCTTATAGAGGCATGGTCATACATATAAGAGACAAGAGAAGCAGCTTATGGAGTTGGATCAGGTATTATTGTCGATTTGGAAAAGAAAAATCAAAGTAAAAGGATGAAAGTTGCGAATGATAGTAGAGAAGGATATGTCATATATCATGGAGATATCGTGTGTTAAGGATTTCACTCTTGTAGGAATTGTCCACGCAGAGCAGTAGGAACATGCTTTCAGTATCGTTAAGCGAGAAATGTTGTGAGAAACTATTTTAGGTAGAAAATAAACCAAGAAGAGATAGTCGCGATTGCGATTTAAGTTGATCAAAGAGTTTATTTAAGTTTTAGTTGGAGCATTGGATTTGATGTGTATAATAGAAAGAGTGCCAGTAGGTACCTTTGAAATACTGCATTTTGATGATCCTCGTAGATCAAGGGAATGGCTCAAGAAAATAGTAGGAACTCATTTTAGGTAGTGTAGCTAGAACATGTGATTAAGAAGTGTTCCTTTAGTCAAGAACATGAAGTGAGACTTGTCGCAACCAATTATGGAGTATAGGTATAAAAGGATTCTAGAATAGTGATAGAAATGAGGTCACAAGTTTCAAGAGTGGTAATTTGACAATACGTAGAATAAAGAAGTTATTGGACTAAATGTTGAACCTCATAAGTTGATGTTGTTTATTTTAAAAGGGTAATAGGTCGTAGGTGTGCATAGATATGAGAAACCATTTAAAGAGGTCATTAAGGATTAAGGATTAAGAAAGAGATCTTTTCACATTTAGATGGTTTTGATGATATGGAAAGTTTATAGGACATGGTTGCAAGCATTGAAGTATGAGACGTCGTTGCATGACCGTCTAAGTTTAGATTTTGGTTTAAGGGAAGTATAATTTTGTGGATATTTTGGAAGTATAGAAGTATACCCTTAAAAGGTTGGGATAAATTGTTGAGATAGAAATGTTCGTGGATAGTTGGTGAATTAAGTTGTTCTCTTGGACTATAGAATGAATTATTGAAGAGTCATTGTAGAATTTATCTATTAATGATGAATTTGTATAGAAAGAGTGAAACTATTGGGTAAGTTAGAAGAGTATTCGATAAGTTTAAGAATTGAAGATTAGTTTCAAGGAAGTTTTCATAGTTTTATAGATTTTATTTTTTTGATCTGTAAGGTTTACTATAGGTTTGGTGGTATGAGGATACAATGAGATTAAGTGGTGGTGTATGATTTAAGACAACTTAAGTTTGTGAGAAGGATTGTCTTACTCATAAATCTGGAAACAAGAAGGATCATTGATTAGAGTTAAGACCAAAGAATTTAGTTGAATATGTGTTTGGATTTAGGAAACAGTTAGTAAGCGGAGAAATTTAGGGAGTGATTATGTAGAGGAATGCTCAGAGTAAATTAAGTTTTTCATGGGAGCTTAGAATATATAACAAGTCTTGAGGGAGAAACTATGGATATTAAGTAGTACGGATCCTCTGGAGTCTAGACTGTTTACGCTGAAATAATCACATACTGAGCCTAGCCAACTCAGTCAGAACCGAAGTGGACCAAGGAGGTCGAGTAGTGAGAATGAAGTAGGAGCGCTTTCTCGAAAATGGGTAGGAATGAAGATCTTTGGAATCTGATGTTGCAGCTACATTAGTCAACACCACATGAGTAAGTAATGTGACACCAACAAGTGGTGTGAAGAATTCAGGAATAATACGTGGCTCAGTACCGGTAGTAAGAGGTATGTCGAGATACGAATCGGTATGGAATAAGGTCTTTGTACAAGTAGAACAAATTTTCAATTTTAATGCCTGTTGACAAGGTGATAGTAAATTATAAGAGCAAAAGTTGAGGAATTAGGAAGTGATATGATAATCAAATGTGATTTGACTTTAGTAGTTAAGATAAGGGATTCGTCAAGAATATAAGATGAAAGGATCAAGGGTCGATTGACCTATTACAATATCTTGACTTCATAGAGAGAAAAGAAAAAGTATGGTCGGGAGTCTTAAGAAGGTGAACTAGAGTTGGTTTGTTTGGAGGTAGTTTGTTGAGCAAGGAATTTCAAGTACATGAGATCATAAGTGATAACATTTGAGATTGATTCAACATGTAAATTGAGAACTTGAGAATCATTTCAGACTAGTGGTTAAGCCATGACAGTTTGATTGGTTGAAGACCTTCTGAGAGTTTTCATATACATAGTGGTGTGATTAAGAGATGATTTGGATTAAGGTATTACTTATTCGTATTGCAAGATCAGGTGTACCTATAATGAAGGGATTTCGGATAATGTTATTTCCAATGCTTAAAAGGAGGAAGATAACAAGTTGCGTATTAGAGCTTACGGGTACGTTAAATTTCGGGGACGAAATTTCTTTTAAGGGGGGTAGTAATGTAACATCCCGATTTTCGTAACTCGATATATTTTACTTTACTTAAAATCTCGATATTTTATTTCTTTATAATTTTATCGTTTTTGCCGTGGTTATTATATTTTTGATTTTGAAAGTTTTTCATTTAAATTTTTAAAGGGCTTAAAAAGGGACAATTATTTATAAGAAACATAATAGTTATTTTATCTAAAATTATGAAGAAATATTTATACTATTTTATGAGATCAGTATTTTAATTTAATTGAGTTTTGTGTGTGTTAGAATAAATCATAAGGATCTTAATTAGTTAATTAAAGCTACGTTATTTGTTGATTTTCATATTGATCATATATGATGTATATAATTAATAGTCAACATATTTTACATATACATGTATATATAGAGCAGAACGTAAAATATTTTTAATATATATATGCATGCATGTTACCATGTTAACAATGATATGGGAATTGATATTAAGTTACTTAGTACTATCTATAAGAAAAGTGATACAACATATACGATTCTATTTTCTAGATCATAAATATAAATATTAATTATGGAAATATTAGTAAGTATGAGTAATAAGTCTAGTAACCTATATTCTTTTATGTTGGTCTAATTAAATTTAACCACACTTATAAGTTACATGAGTCATACTCCTAAAATTACATGAGTCATACCTATATTTTTTCATTGTAAATTCCAAACCGTAAACAGAGTATGTATGTTAGATGAATTCCATCACATGGTGTATTAATAATATGAGACACAAGGCCACTTCATCTAATTCTAC
Organism: Trifolium repens; assembly: GCA_030408175.1. NCBI lineage: Eukaryota > Viridiplantae > Streptophyta > Magnoliopsida > Fabales > Fabaceae > Trifolium > Trifolium repens. The sequence continues at coordinate 27,551,327 of CP125845.1, read as the reverse complement.
ATGATTCCAAACTTTCCAACACTTAAATCTAAGTCTAAAAATTGACGTGTTGTTACATCTACGTATAGTTTGTAATCATGCCATATACTTGTTCACCAAGAAAATTTCAAGTATAAATAGATAGGTTTATGGCCTCATTTTATTCATCTCAAAACCAAAATTGTTCTTGAACTACCGTGAAAATAGTCTTAGGTTCAGTTTGTGAGTGAAATTTCATGAAGCTTTGTAATTTTGTTTCCGTTTCGAGCGAGTTTTAGTCTACCGTCGTGTTGCCGATCTTTTGAGAATATTAATTTTCTTCCGAAGAGTAACAAAGGATTACCACCAAAGGTGCTGCTTTTCAAGACTTTTATCACAAGCTAAGGTGGGGGCAAGATTTCGTACATGTTGGGACGGTTAGCGTAAAATAGCTTAATATATATGTGTAGTGGTGTACCCACAACCACTACAACCGATAAATAACTAAGGAGAGCTTATTCTCTTTTAGTGATTTTTCTGGAATTGCTAAACGAGGTTAAGCCGGCCTTAATTATTTATCATAGAAATGATATATGATAATTTGTGTTTGTGTTGTGCTTCCATTACTTGATTAATAGTCTAAATGTTTATTTGTGAATATTTGATTGATTGTGATTGTTAGACTAAGAAAATAATATATTACTCTTTAGGATGAGAAACATCGGTAGATATTAAGATCCCCAATAACATAAGGACAGTTGTTACTTTGACTAGTTGTATTCGGTTGGGTTCTGGCTAAGGAAAGATTTGGTAGACTATGTCTCTTACGGTTACCTCTCTTTCCTGGGAAGTCAACCATACACTATTCATTGTAAGAATTGAACTTTTGTGTAGAAGTGAGGTTTGTGTGAGCAAAGGGTGATAAGAGATACTTTGAGGTTGTTTGGTTTGTAAAGAATGATAAGAGATACTTTGAGGTTGTTGATGGTAATTGGCACTCAACTTATGTGACTAGAGTACGTTATAACTAGATGAATTGATGTGATGAATTCTCGAGGATTGGATTAGTACATAGGGTTTGAGTTGCCATGATCTTATTGAGAGTGCATATAGAATTGCATTAAGGAATGTGTAAGTCCACTGCCGTGCGGTATGGGACGCACGAGGTTGATCAGCTGCCTGAATCCTGACGAGGATTTTTCTGCGCGCTTGGCAAGATAGTGAGATCTTGGCCTGTTTTCTTAGGGGCGATCGACTTATAACACTTGGACTCCACGTGAAGTCAAGTGGCGTAGCTCTTGGTAAATGGGAGTACGTTGGTGGCAAGTGGTCTCGTGATATCTGATCTCGGTAATTGGGAGGATATCCTTGACAGCGTCTTGAGGCCTGAGTCGACATATAGTTTAGGAATGCATTTGGATAGATAGAGGCTGTTTTGGGAGAAAAATAATAGAGGATAAATAGAGTATATTTTTGGAGATAAACACGAGAGGATAGGATGCCTGATTGATTACTTGTGTTTGACATATATATTTCTATTTTACACCCCATCCCCACTTTCTAAACTTGTACGTATATCTTAGCCCTGTGTTTGTCTTGTCTTGCATTTTTATCTATGTATTTAGATCCTATCAAGGGGAGTTCAAGGATGAAGATGATGCAGTTCTTTCTACCCCTTATACAGTTGGCGATGTAGATGCTAGTATCGCACAATGATAACCGAGGTCTTGTTTGGACAGCCAGTGTATCTTTCGTAGTCTTATCTTTGAGTCTTTTGAAAATTGATGTATTCTCTACATTTGGTTTCATGTGTAACATGCGGTATTGGATAGATCCGCTGACACCTTTGTCTTTATGATATAAATAAATAAAATAAATTTTGACTTACATCTATTATCTATTCTTTATATATTTAAAGTTTTAATATTTCTGTATTTCCACGATATTAACGGGTTAGAATAGTTACTTCGGTCTCACCGAGACGTTGGGGCGTCTCAGTACTCACTGCCTTCACTCGCCACCAACTCGCCAGGGCGAGCTCTGGGACCTAAAATTTTGGATTCTGATTTCTAAACTTGGTTTTTAACTTTCTAATCCCTTATTATTAATTTATGGAAGTGGCGGGGATTGGAAACGAGTTTTTCGGGTACTCGGAAAGTACGTAACTTATAACGCAAGAAAACGGCCTTTTTGCATTTCAAATTATTTAAGACTTTGGCTTATTGTTTTGGGTCCTAAAAATAGTACATATAACTCATGGGGGTTGATCAATACGGTAGTTTTTGGTATAGTATCCGTAAGAGTCGTTTTACCTTAGAAAGCCTTTGGTTTTTGGGGTTTTAGAGTCCAATTCATTAGGGATTGATTGGATATGGTTTTGATTGTATACTTTGCTTGTTTTAGGAAGCGAGTAAGTGTTGTGTGATCGTGTGATAGTTTGAGTGCTTGTCGAGGTAAGGGCTCCACTTTATTTCCGTCTTTTAAAACGGTTACGACATGCTTGATTTTGCTGTTTATGCATTTGCTGTGTGTTGTGGCATGTTTGTACTTATGTATTCTCGTTGATGAGAACGTGGTTATAAATACGTGTGCAATTTACATATGATTAGGAAAATGTATGTAGGTTGTGATGGCTTGTGCATAGGCTTTAGGCTATGTGATTGTTTGCATGAGCATATATGAATGCGTACGTTGGATAAGACTACGCGGGGATTTTGTCTGTGTGACTATCCTATATATGCCAAAGAGAATATATGCCATGCATTTCATAGTTGCGTGCCTAGGTGTATGTCTGTGTGACTTTGCCTACGTACCGGGCGTTTGACTGTGTGGCTTCGCCAAATCCTTCTGGATTTTTATTGAGTTGGTGTATGTCTGTGTGACTTCGCCTGGTGTTTGTCTGTGTGACTTCACCTGCCTTGTGTGGCTTTTTAGTGCGGGTACGTATATTTCTGTGTGGCTTTGCCTACCCCACGACTCTTCGAGGAGAGGTTAATTTTCCGGAAAATCATGCATGTGACGAACCAGTAATCGGTTGTCACACCCATTGTAGAAGTCTGCATTAGGCTTGGTGTGCATTTATTTATATAAGCCCGTTGGTGGGAACTACTTTTGAGATTAAGAGCTTTCTCTTGTGTATGTGGAAATTTGCTATGTGTACATCTTTCGCACCGGTTATATATATACATACTATATATTTTGTGGTGACCCTTTCTTTCATTTGCGGGCTCATCCCACCCAGATGATGGGTTAGGTCGTGGTGACGACGGTGGCTGTTCCAGGCCCCAGTGAGTGGCTGGAGTTTTAGCTTAGGTAGACTATGCGCCGGTGTGGGTTGTACACCGTGCTTTTTGGGTTAGGCATAGGATTCTAACTGGTTTTGTTGTAAGTATTTGAATACTTAGACTTGGATTGTAATTATTCAGGAATACACTTTGCTTGTCGAAGCACCTTTTGGTAATGAGTTCCTTTGTATATTTGGATGCCGGCTCATTTAAAATCTTTTATGCGTAACTCTGATGTGTACAAAAAAAAAAAAAAAATATTATGCCTTTTCGGGCCTTTGAAAAACGGGTTGTTACAGTGCCACAATAGGAGCTGCTTGTTCGCCAAGAAATCAGAAGAAATAAATCTGAAGAAAATCTTTGCATCGCAGCACGATGGAGCACATCGCAGCACGATGACATAACTTGGCGCCCAAGCTGATGAAATACACAGGATCAGTTATAATTCTGAACTAAATCTTCACATCGCAGTACGATGGCCTTATCGTGCTGCGATGCCTTGCTGAGGCCCATTACGAAAACTATAAATAGAGCCTCCCATTCATTGTTTTATTCATTCAGAAATAGTAGAACACTCTCTACTATAAGGAGAGGTTCAGAGGAGCTCTATTGGGCATAGTTTTCTCCCCCTACGGGAAAACTAACTCAGCAAGGTATGATTTCTTTAGGCTTTTGTATTTAGGTTATAATTCTTGTAATTTAAATATGTAGTCTTTATAATTTATGCCTTAGGTTGTGGTGGAGAAGATGAACTCCCCTATGAATATTTGGAGTCTGTGATTGAGTCTAAGTTATAATAAATGATATTTAAAGTATTATGTGTGTTATTTACTTTCGTGCACTTTAATAACGTCGTAATCTGGCCGGATAAGCGGGAGCGCCCATAGAATTGATATCAGGTTTTGACTCGGTATTAGTCCGGAACTCGTAGTAAATAATGCTAGGTGTATAGAGACGGTAACATCCTGAACTAGTCGTGAACTGAGCGGTTAGAGGAGGAATCATGCACTAGGTGTGATCTGAGCACTTAGAAGATGAACAGCCCGATACTAGGACCTATAGGTTAATTGGTGAAGGTTATAATGCATGTTTATAAACAACTCACTTAGTAATTAAGGTATGTGACACATCGAGGTTAGGCTCTCGTAGGTACCTTAGTTGCTAATGTAGGGAAACTTTAATAAACATAGTGTAATAGTAAGGTATTACTACAACAAGGATAATTCACCGCCGAAAATAATCTAAGTAACTATGTTATACACCGGTCATGCCAAATATGAAGAAGGGAGGGAGTCCAACCACTATACCTAGCCTCTATATTTCTTGAATCTATTATTTATACATTCTGCAATTTATATTTCTGCAAAGCATTACGCTATTTTTATAAAACCTTTTTCCAAAAACCAAAGCGAATGCAAACTATCACAAACTTAAATAACGCTAGTAAAGCTGCGGCACGATCCTTGTGGATACGAACTCATTCTAGACACCTAGAGTGTGAATTATTACTCGACGACAGACTGGTGCACTTGCCAGACCGTAGCCACTACCCACAGCCACATCCACTTGGATTGCCCCCATAGAGTATCCTGTCTTGCCTTCATAGTTTGACAAAACAATGTTATGGGCTGACAAATCACAATCATATTTGCCAATCTTGGGCAACATAGACTGAGGCATCAAGTTTACAGCAGCGCCTCCATCTATTAGCACCTTGTTGACACCAACTCCATTAACTTTTGCTCTAATGAAGAGAGGCTTGAGATGGCTTTTCATTCCTAAGTCTGGCTTTTGGAATCCAGCTTGTTGTTCTTCTATACAGCCATTGTTCATAACATAATAGCACATTGGCTTTGGTTCAGCCAATTCTAACTGGTCGAATTCAGTTTCGAGCTCAGTTACCTCTGATTGGACATCATATTCTGATGGCAATATGGACACTACGCATATGACATCAAAATCTGGTTCAGAATCCAATAGATCTTCATCTTCCATCTTATTTTCATCTATTGGTGGAAGGATCCTTTCTTTAGCTGGCCTCCTAGCCACTTCTTTATATTGGCTTGTTTGAGGATGTGTTGCAGCTGACTACGGTCTGGCAAGTGCACCAGTCTGTCGTCGAGTAATAATTCACACTCTAGGTGTCTAGAATGAGTTCGTATCCACAGGGATCGTGCCGCAGCTTTACTAGCGTTATCTAAGTTTGTGATAGTTTGCATTCGCTTTGGTTTTTGAAAAGGTTTTTATAAAAAGAGCGTAATGCTTTGCAGAAATATAAATTGCAGAATGTATAAATATAGATTCAAGAAATATAGAGGCTAGGTATGGTGGTTGGACTCCCTCCCTTCTTCATATTTGGTATGACTGGTGTATAACATAGTTACTTAGATTATGTTCGGCGGTGAATTATCCTTGTTGTAGTAATACCTTACTATTACACTATGTCTATTAAAGTTTCCCTACGTTAACAACTAAGATACCTACGAGAGCCTAACCTCGATGTGTCACATACCTTAATTACTAAGTGAGTTGTTTATAAACATGCATTATAACTTTCACCAATTAACCTCTAGGTCCTAGTATTGGGCTGTTCATCTTCTAAGTGCTCAGATCACACATAGTGCATGATTCCTCCTCTAACCGCTCAGATCACGACTAGTTCAGGATGTTACCGTTTATTATAACTTTAAATATCATTTATTATAATTTAGACTCAATCACAGACTCCAAATATTCATAGGGGAGTTCATCTTCTCCACCACAACCTAAGGCATAAATAATAAAGACTACATATTTAAATTACAATAAATCATAACCTAAATACAAAAGCCTAAAGAAATCATACCTTGCTGAGTTAGTTTTCCCGTAAGGGGAGAAAACTATGCCCAATAGAGCTCCTCTGAACCTCTCCTTATAGTAGAGAGTGTTCTACTATTTCTGAATGAATAAAACAATGAAAGGGAGGCTCTATTTATAGTTTTCGTAATGGGCCTCAGCAAGGCATCGCAGTACGATGAGGCCATCGTGCTGCGATGTGAAGATTCAGTTTATTTTTATAACTGATCCTGTGCCTTTCATCAGCTTGGGCGCCAAGTTACTCCATCGTGCTGCGATAGCACACATCGTACTGCGATGGAAGATTTTCTTCAAATTTATTGCTTCTGATTTCTTGGCGAACAAGCAGCTCCCATCGTGGCACGATGGGAGCCATCGTGCTGCGATGGAATGCTGATTTTCTTCACTTTTTGGGCTTTTTCTTGTCTTTTCGCATCTTGGACTCTGTCTTGATGCTTTTTCTTGCTTTTGTAGGTTTTCCTTCGTATTTGGGTCTGTCTTGGTCATTTTACTACTAATAATAATACTAAAAATGACGTAGAAATTCCTGTCATTAGCAGCCAACTTTTTCTGGCGCTGAAACCTACGCCATTGTGTTCTAGTCATTGGATGCTTTCCTTTATAGTTGTTCCTATAGGAATATTTGTTAGCATCCTCTGAATAGTTTGGTTTGGTGCCACTAGAGCCACCAACTTCCATTGTACCTTTGTTGAACCTGATGTGTCCTTGGTGCATCCAGCGTTCCCTAGGGCTCGAGCCAGGAGGCAGAAAAGTTGACTTTTGACCAGATTTAACAGCATCATTTGGTCGAGTCAGTATGCCTTTTTCCTTAACTTGGTATTGATTTGACCTTGCCCTCTGCTTCATTGTCATAGGTTGGAATTTTCTAAGGCCCTCAGTAACCTCTTTGTCGCAAACAACACTGCAACGAGCACAAAGCATGACTCCTTTGTTTTGTAATTTGCACCTGTTAAGAAAATCAATCAAATCCTCTTCAGCACGAGGATATACTACCTTCATTTTTTCAAAGTATTCCTTCTCAGGGATTTCCTCTGCCTGCACATCTGTCACTTCCATGGCTTCGACCATCATTATTTCCAATGGTTCAGCATAGAGCGTGTCAGCATTTTGTAGAGGCTCAGCATCAATCTTCATGGCTTTGGGCTTCTCGCCAAATTTGAGTCTACCCTCATTCAAAGCCTTTTGGACTAGGTCCCTGAAAAGTACACATTGTGAGGTTCTATGTCCAAGAAAATTATGATATTTACAATAAACTCTTTTCTTTCGAATATCTAATGGGGGTACTTTGACACCCTTAGGAACCACAATTTGGCCATCAGTGACCAATAATTAAAAAATTTCATCACATTTTGTTATGTCAAAAGTATAAGTTTTAGACACATATTTGTCATTCTTTGGTTCCACAAGATTTTTCCCATTCGAAGGTTTTAAAAGCTTACAGGTGTAAGGGGGGCCAGGTTTTAATTCTGCTAGGTCTACCTCCCTTTGTTCGATATCTTCATAAGAGATATCATATTCTTGGTCACTGTCATTTGTTTCGACATAAGCAACCTTTTCTTTTTTATGATACTTAGAATTTCTAGCCTTTTCTTCCTTTAAACGTTCAACTTGTCGAACTCTATCAGTCAATTGGGCCATGTCTCTTAAGTGTTGTGTATCTAATTTCTTTCTGATCGAATAATCTAGGCCACCAGCAGCCATTTCGACCAATTCATGTTCAGGCACCTGAGTAAAGCATCTAGCCTTAAGCAATCGAAACCTATTCAAATAATCATCTATGGACTCAGGAGTTTTGCGCCTGACACTTGCCAATTCCTTGAGACTTATCTTAGATTGTCCCATATAGAATTTCTCATGAAAAACCCTCTCCAATTGATTCCAATTGAAAATTGAATGTGGAGGGAGAGTAGTGAACCATGTAAAGGCATTTTTTGTCAGAGAATTTGGAAAATATTTCATTCTTAAATTCTCATTATTGGCTAAGTCTCCTGCCTCAGTTAAATATCTTGCTATATGTTCGACAGTAGATTCATTCGTATCACCAGCGAATTTAGTGAACTTTGGGATCTTCCAACCCCTAGGCAGTTCTGTCTGAAGCACATATTCTGATAAGGCAGAAACAAAGTTAGGCCTGTGCATGCCTATATTCAATCCATTTTGTGCCAATATTGCCTCGACCATATTTGCTATGTTATTTTGTCCAGCAAAATTATTATTTTGGACATTTCTAACTACATCATCAGCATTTTGGTTCCTATTTACTAAGACAATTCCAGGATTTGATTCGACCTGGGGCAAAGCCTGAGGCTGCATTTGTGGTTCGACCACTGGCGCAGGTTGTTGCACTTGATTTATAGGATTCGCAACATTAATTTGCACAGGCAAAATAGCATTATTTGGTGCTTGAGCAATTTGCAAAGGCACTACATTTTGAATTTGGGGAAATGGTTGATTAGGGACTGGAGGAGCCCAAAAGAAATCAGCAATTCTTCCCATTTGTGTGGCTAATACTTGGTAACTCTGGTTAGTATTTTGATTTAAAGGGTTAAACACTGTACCAATCTGTTGTGTTAACATATTAACCATATCATGATTACTATCATCCATTTGTTGCCTCATAGCCATCAAGGCAGTATTAGTTAATGCAGGCGTGTTGTTTCGAGTAGCAGAACCAGAAACTCCTTGGTTATTAGGGACAAACACGCCTGGTGCTGCCTCTGAAAATAACGAAGAACCCGTTTGTAAACCCTGCATCATGGTAGTAGGCATACCATATTGGTAATTCATATTAGCGCCTTGACCCATGAATTGGGCGAAGGGTAAATGAAATGTGGACGAACTTGCACCACCTCCATTAATATTTGACCTGTTTGGGGAGAAATTATTCTCCATATTATGAACCAAAGTCAAAATGGGTTTTGTGGTTGTCAAGGGCGCCACTGTGGATGATGATATTGCCATTGTGGCATTTATTACTGAAGATGTTGGGGCAGAAACTGTTGCCCCTGTCACATTGGTCACAGCCTCACTGATTACAGGAGAGGTTATAGCCTCTGAGACATTCTAAGTGGTTGATGGATTCGAACCACTGTTGTTATTGTTTCCAATTGGATTTTCCATATTCTGTTTTGTATTTCTTGGTGGTGGTCTAACCATTTCAGGGAGAGATTTCCCGTTTCTTAAAAGCATACACTATACAAAACTCTGGAAACAAACGATAATACAGAACAAACTAATTTACACTAGATTTTTTGAAGAAAATTTAAACGTAAAGCACACAGTCCCACTGGGCGTGCCAATTTGTTTACTGTGAAATTTGGTAAACAACGCTAGTTTGAGTTATTACAAGAGAGATCAACTAGTAAATCTCGGGACATAGTGCTTTTGTTTATATTTTCAAGACAATTAGTGTTCATTATTGTTCTTATGTTTTTAATGTTGTTTATGTTTTTATGTAACTTGAATTGCAAGAAAGAATGCTTATTCAAATGAATAAACAGAAGGAAGGAAAGGTCGAAATTAAATGAAAGGGCAATTGAATTGGAAAAGAAGATAAATTGCATTGAATGTAAATGATTTACAAAGAAAGTAAATGGTTCACAGTTACATACATTCTCCTTCGATCACTCGTTTCTCTCGTTGACATGGGTACTTTGAGTTTAGTAAGGATTTTTGTATTTAGATTGTGACCCTTTGCTCGATCACAGAACTATGATATATATAGACACTATTTCCGAACTTCTAGTAACGTCTAACTAACTAAGATGAGAACGCGTGTCTTGCCACGTATTTTGAATTTGAATTCCTTCATATCCTTTGAATTAGCCGTTGTACGCATCGAAGTCGAAGTAGTCATGTTTCTTGAATATTTGCCAAGTACATACTTTTTCCTCTATACAGCGAACGCTTCGACCATACTGAGCTTTCGACCAACTCGAACTGATCCTGAAGAAAACAAAAATAAGAATAATGTTCAAGATAGAACATTTATAACGTGTTCATGCATGATTTCTCATTAAATTCATTGGCCCTAAAAATCAAACATCTTTAATGACTTTTGAAGTAACAGATAATACAATGAATCTTCATTTACTATCTTTTAATCACGCACTTAGAACATATTTTGACTTTACCAAAATATGGGCTAACAGTAGGGTGGATTTTATTTTAGTACATTGACGAAATTGTAAGTCATTGGAAATACACAGAAAAATTAGAGGGATCGATGTTCGAACTTCAGTCATAGCGTCCGACTTAGCTAGGATTTTGTCAAGGTAATTAAGGTGGAAGTTTTGTTTGATTTTTTTGATCTAATGAAGTTTTATTTGATTGAACGTAATTATAATGAACATAATTATAATTATGATTTAATTTGTATGCACCAGAAGCTTGAAACTTTTTCACATGCATCAAAATAAACTACGTAGATATTTGAAAATATATTTTATAAATTAATTTTAGATAATATATCTACAAAAAGGATATCCGTGAGATACTTTCTTTTACTTAAAAGAATGAATGCATTGATTGCATTTCAAGTGAGATGTCCAAGAGAAAATGAACGAGGTTTCGAAGCGACGAGAACAAAAAATCGTTAATGAAAGAGCGTGATGAGGTTTTTTCCATTTGAGATATTAGAAGGTGCAAAATAATAGGTGCCGATGATGACTTCACGTCATTACTATATTTTTAGCAGCAAATACAAGACATTTCAGTAGTTTTTACTATGTTTTTTGCATTAAAATAAGAGGAAGTTTCATTAATACAAAATTTCTTGGAGCACAAGAAAAGAAGGAAAAAGAAAGAAACTATATGTTTCCTGCGCATGGTGCAGCTATATGCTGGCGCACAGCGCAGGGTCCTGTGAAGAAAAAGAAGTTGTCTGATACTTGCGCACGACACAGCCCCTCTGGCTCGCGGCGCATGCACGAACCCTAGGCCTATATATTTGGATGTTCAGCTCAGAATAAGGGTAACGAAATTTACCGCGAAAGAGGCAGACTTTTGGAGGCGAACTCAAAGTTTCTCAAGCAAGGATTCAAGTGTGGAAACACATCAAATCCCTCTTCTTGTAATGAATTCTTTCAATCTTATTGATGTAATTTCTCATTTAAGTATGTCTAGATAAACTTCTATGTTATTTTAATGAATTACGAAGTTACTTTCAGTCAATTATTCCTTGTGTTTAATGCTTTACATAAATTGATCACTTGTGTGATGATTCCAATTGTTTGTTTACTATGAGAATAGAAATAAATCATCGATCTAGGAATAGTTGTTCAATTAACTTCCACTAAAGAGATTTCAGATTGTTAATTGATAATTTAAGGATTAAAGTTCAAATTCGTCACTCGATCACAAATCATCCTAAGAGATTAGAGATTGATGATCAAGGGAGAGGATTATGTTACCAAGAGATTGGGCTTAATCACTTTTTTAAATCAAATCACGAAACTAAATTTGCAATTTGTTAACTTACATGAACTACCGAGATAATAGTAATTAGATGAACCGAAAAGGTCCAATCGCCTCTCCTTCTTAAGTAAAATCCTCTTTTATTTTCAAAGTTTATTTTCTAAAATCAAAACCAAGAAAACCCTCCTTTTTATTATGTCAATTTACATACGCATGCTTTCAATTTATTGCGTTTGATTCATTACAATCCCTGCGGAAAACGAATTTTACTACTTGACGACATGTTAATGCACATGCTAAATTTCTATGCTTCAGCGGAAGCTGTTATAGGTATTGGAAAGGTATTCGGTTCATTACTTCATTCCGTGGCAAGAAATCCATCAATGGCAAAATAATTATTCAGATATGCAATATTGGGCTTTGCTCTAACCGATGTTGTTGTCTTGTTTGCATTAATGATGACCTTTTTTATTCTATTTGTTTTTTAAGTTTCTCCTTTTGAAAGGTGCGGTCCATGAGGACGACGCCTCCAATAATGAAATATTTGATTGGATGTGCATGTAAAAAAAAAAATTTGTACTCAAAACTGGTAACAAGTAAATGAATGGACAAAAAGTGAATGAGGTGACAAATTTTTATTGGATTAGGTTAGAAGAATGTGTTAGAAAGTGTGACACTAGCATTCCGCAATTCACTCAAATTAACTTAGGAGTGAGAATAGGCCAAGCCGACCTAACCGAGCATTAGGCCTAACTTGCTTAGATCATACTATGTATTTTTGTAAATGAAGCAGACTCTATTTTTTTACGCTTATTTAACTAAAAAAATGCCATAAAAAACCTTAGGCATACTAAAGTGGGAGTGGTTATGGTGCATAAGCTTTCTCCTTATGCACTGTGCATAAATAATGAAAATTGTTTAATACACCCCCCAGATTGCTTAGCGCACCCCCTAAAAATCTCGGGTGCACTAAGCAATCTGGGGGTTGCACTAGAGATCTGGAAGGTGCGCTAAGCAATTTTGGGTATTTATGCACGATGCATAAACATGGCTTATGCACCATAACTTGTGCCGACTTTGATGGCCCTAGAGTGAGAGCCCCTCAAGCTATATATGTGGTGGAAGTTTAAGCAAGGGAGTACAAAAATTATATCCCCTACACAAATGTGATATGGTGTCCCATTGAGACTTACATATCCAAGTAATGATGCAATCAACATTGACAATGCCATCAATATATTCCCAGAAATATGAGAGGTTCATGTACACAACCTCTTCAACAATCCTCGAGAACCAGAATATAATTTGTCAATATTGTTAAAGTATGAAGAATAACGATTCACATTAATTATAAGTGTCTTGCTTTTATCTTTCTTCACTCTTTTTAATTTTAATTTTTCCAGGTAGACACATTGAACTCGTAGTTCGATAAACAAGTTCAGACACTTTACTTTTCAATACTCTTTTTCTAACAATATCAAGTAACCGAAGTCTCCATAATGCATCCATTGCATCAGTTATGTCTAACTCGGATTCATTTTTTGTGTCTAGAAACCAAAATAAAAGAACCAAAATGTGTTGCTCTAACATGCATAACTATGTACATGTATATACTGATAACAAAAGATATTATTCATTGAAGAAAAAGGAAGGAGGCTAGGTTTACATATAATACCAATAGCCAATCTTATCATTACATAGAAATATAAAGACAATATATAGAGAAACATAAAGATCCTAAAAGTACTAAATTATCCTTTGTCCCTTGGTCTAGCTAAGAATACCAACGGTTTATTACAATTTATTTAACATCTCCTCTTAAACTCACAATGCACTAACAAGCAACATTGAGAGTTTAACAAAAGAAAAGAAACAAACCAAAAAGCGACAGAAACTAAAAAGAGGCACCAATCCAATCCAAATCAAACGAAGACGAAACGAACCAGACGAAACCAATCCAAATGAAACCAAATTAACTGAGCCAATCCAAACCAAAACAAACTGAACCAAACGAAACCAAACAAAGCCGAACAAAACCAAACAAAACCGAACAAAACCAAACAAAACCAAACAAAACCAAACGAAACCAAACAAAACCAAATCAAACGAACAAAACCAAACCAAACCAAATCAAATAGAAGAACCGACAAATAGGACAAAGAGAACAACTGGAACATAATGTGACTATGGCATATCCCAATCAGCCTCTTGGAATGTAGGTCCTGGTATATCAGAAGGATTCAAACTTTTAACAAAAGAGGCAGTCATGGCTTGTGGCTGAGTGGCAAGAAGCTTTTGGAGCTGTTCTGCAAGATCAGATATTTGTGATGTAGCCTCAGATGGGTAGGAGGAAGTAGCAGCAGCAACATTAGATGTTGGAGTCATAACGTTCTTTGAATTGGACCTAAGTAGCAATTTTGGACATTGTGCTTTCCAATGACCTTTCTCCTTACAAAAAGCACATTCATCATTACCAAGCACAACCCTCCCTTGAAGTTTTCCTTTGTGAGTAGCAAAAACAGATTGATGAGTTGAGATCGAATAAGAGTGAGACTTGAGTCTGGTTTCTTCTGCCAACAACTCATTAACTACTGAATCAACATTAGGAAGAGGAACACGATGCAAAATAGCTCCACGAAGTCCCTCAAAATCATCACGAAGTGCCATCAGAAGTTGAACCAAACGTTGTTCTTTTCTATGGTCAGTGTAGGCTTTGACAACTTTCAATTCAGGAGATTCCATAAGAGCAAGCTGATCCCACAAATTAGTCATGGCCGGATAGAATTCATGAATAGTCATATTATTCTGTTTAAGATCTCTAATTTCACTCTCCAGCTTGTACCGTTTTGCAAAATTAGATTGCTCATACAAACGTTTCAAATGATCCCAAATCTCCTGAGCAGTATCATATTTTGCCAGTTGCATACCTATTGACTGAGAAACTGAATTATTGATCCAAGTAATAACTTTGGAATTACTTTTATTCCATATTTTCAGAGTTTCTGCATACTTAGCATCCATTATATTTGTGGGCTTAACGGAAGTTCCATCAATATACCCCCACATATCTTTTCCTATCAAAAAATTCTTCATTACATAACTCCAATAAGAATAATTTTCTCCATTGAGTTGGACACTAATAGATTGGAGAGAATCATCTTTATCACTAGCCATTGCACATAGGACGTAACAAAACCAAAATACTATGAAAGAAGCACCCTTATAACCGAAAACAAAACAAAGACGTACTCCCAGACTTCAAAATCAACACCTTTAATTTGGTTGAGTTACCAAAACAAACCAATTATGATTCAACAAATTAAAACTTTAACCAATACAATATTACCAAGCAAGCCAATAGAAAGAGTAAGAGGAGCAAATTTGACAACCCCAACAATACAAAATTCCATCCACCAAATCCAAATTTTACCTAATAATTAGAAATAGCTAACAAAGAAAAGGAATAGAAAAACAAACCGATCATATAACCATGCAAAGCAACACCACCGATTCAAAAATTGACAGAGAGAACAAGCAAACAGCATATATCGGACAACAATTGCCATCAACCTTCCATCGTCCCAACAAGATCAACCAAGCGCTTTGATACCATGATAACAAAAGATATTACTCATTGAAGAAAAAGGAAGGAGGCTAGGTTTACATATAATACCAATAGCCAGTCTTATCATTACATAGAAATATAAAGACAATATATAGAGAAACATAAAGATCCTAAAAGTACTAAATTATCCTAAAAGTACAATTTATTTAACATATACATAAATAATTTATATATAGCATAAAATAACTGTACGTGTCTACATAATTTATATAAAGTATACAATACTACAAAATAACAAGTACACAATTTAGAAGAAAACCAAAGATTAAAGCAAGAATATGTTTCTGAGGAAAACAAATATATAGCTATTCCCATTTGTTCCTAATTTGATGTGAGTGTCTAAAATCATAAGTTAGCACCAATCTTCCATCCATTCTCTTCAATACAAAACTTTCAACCAGAACATAATAACCAAATTTCTTCCATTTG
This sequence comes from Trifolium repens, assembly GCA_030408175.1. Lineage (NCBI taxonomy): Eukaryota > Viridiplantae > Streptophyta > Magnoliopsida > Fabales > Fabaceae > Trifolium > Trifolium repens. Next base: position 27,535,760 of record CP125845.1, on the reverse strand, counting down.
TTTATTCCACCAAACTCTTCAACTTTTGTTACCCTCAACTGTCTTCCATTTCCACCAATCCATCCAAATCTTTCTTGTTCCCATTTCATTGCTTTAACAACTTCCAAACTCAATCCAACATTTGTCTCTTTTCCAACATGTTCAACACTTTTAAACCACAAAACTCCATCAACCAATCTATTTTCATCCCAAACAGCTTCCCTTCCTGCAACCTTAGCAACTTCTGTTTGAATTGCAACATCTACAAGTACATTATTCTCTCCATTGTTTTCATTTTCTTTTGAAAATATCGCCTCCCATCGTTGCTCAAGTGTTACCTCATAAAACATTGACATCTTCATCTGCTCCTTTAATTTCATTCTTTCCTTCACAAACATAAAAGGGCAATACCACTTTCCCACAACCACTGATTCAGAACGATCATTGGACATTGGAAAATCAAAATTTGGTAGCTTCGAACGCAAGGAATCATTTGAACCTAAAGCTTGTTTCAAATGGTAATTGTGAGGAGTTCTGGCATAAAGACTCCACCCATTTTCCCTTAATAAACCAGAAGGGATTCCATCTGATGCAATCGATTTTGCATGAAAACCATGCCTCTTCTTGATTATTTTTACCTGCTGATAATCGTTGAACGGCTCTAAAGGTCTCGGTTTAACATCATGGACAAAACTACAACATAAACATGAGGTCTTGTCCTCTTCCTTTGAACTTGTACTAGCTTGGCTGAATAAATTCAAATTTCAAAATTAATTTTGAAGCAAACAATATAACTCATTGATATATTATGTGTGAAACAAATTATAGATATTGATAATTAGTTTCAATTACTGTTGTTTTCGATTTAAAAATCGGTTTTAAAAAAATATGAAAAACAAAAAATTATCGGGTTAAGTCACACAGTAGGACTCTCTGTTTAAAACGTTTCGTGGCAGTGGCTAAAATTGTGAAAGACAGACGATCAACCACGACGTCCCTAAGATAAAACAACTTAGTACAATTGTTATGGTCTAACTATTGCACTATAAAAAACCGGTCAAAAATTACACCCTACGGCCACTCCAAAATTAAACAGAAGAAAAGAAAATCTAATAGCTTAAATTGAATTTTCTTCATTTTCATTTGGTGGGGCGATCTACAACGAGACTTACTTTAAGGGAGAAATAAAAAAGATTTAAAATTTTAGTTTCAAACATTTATTTCAAAAATTTCTAATTTAATTTTTAAATTTAATCAATGTGCAAAAGTAATTTTGACCAAAAAAAATAAAAGTGATTACATACCCTTGATTTTTCCCTTTCCTTCTTATGACATAGTAGCGATTTGAAGATAATGGTTGATTCAATACCGGAAGAAATATAGCTTCTTCATAAGAGGTGTTTTCACCAGATGAACAATTGATTGTTAAATTTTTGTTCTGAGGAAAAGGAAAATCCTTGATTCTTTTGTCCTTACACAAACCAAAACAAGAATAAGTTTGAGCTTCTTCATCAAATATCACAAGATAACCTGAATTTGGTCCTGATGGTGGCTGATCTGAAAGAGCACTTGGATTTCTTTTGTACATGGAAAGTAGTCTTGTTGCATACATTTTCAATGATGAAATTAAGATCTTTTGAAAATTAATCAATACTGTATTATATGAATGTATGTGTCTATACTTTAAATACATCAATTTTTTTTATATAATTATTGTATAACTGTCATTTATTATGAAAATATAAACATTGTTTGACTATTCTGGATGGTAACGTGTTCTACTTATGCACGTATGTGATATTTTCTTTTTTCATAGAATATTCAGTTGGTTCCATTTAAAACTTCAATTTTTTTATTGACTTTGTCCTTTCTAAGAATTCATTTACAATTGTGTTTCTCGAAGACTTGAAGTCAAATAAATCTGTTTACATAGTTCAAACTTAATTTGGTAATTTATTTTGAGTAAGGGGTATACATGGATCAAGATTCCCTATAGGGAAATGACGCAGTTACAGGCAATACCGAAAATTAACTGTTGATTTAAGATTAGATAGTACAAATCATAAATGAAAAAATCAACTTTAAGAAATATCAGTTGTTGATTATGACCGGATAGATGAAAATAGTAACTACGTGACACAGTTTATAAGTAAGAGGCAATTCTCACTTTACAAGCCGGTTTGTAAGGTGAGGGATTGCCTCTTACTTATAAACTCTTGTCCAGGCCTTCTCACAACCGATGTGAGACTTCTTAACTCTGTTTCCAGATATACATGCATATTTGTAATGTGGAAGCTCCATAATTAGAAATTATAATGGAAAAAACTCAAATGTAACCTAATATTATGTGTAAATCACTTATTTAATTTAAAAAGAAATAAAAAACAATCAAAATGGGTGATTCTGGTTCAAAATTAATCATAAATCGCCCCTCTCTAATGGATGAACTAAGAAAAAAAAAAGCAAAAGAGGAATTAGAGAGATAGACACATACAATGTCATATATATGTATTTTTAGTGGCGAAGTATTTGAGTAGTATTCGTAAGGTCCTAGGTTCGATCATCATTGGCTCCATTGTAAACAAAAAAATTATTCCAAAATACTTAAAGGCTTAATTCAACATTTGATCCCTTATGTTTATTTTAGATTTCAACTTGGTCCCTTATGTTTTATAAGTTTCAATTTGGTCCCTTATGTTTTCACCGTTTGCATAAGTTGGTCCTTTCAGTTAGTTTTGATGTTTCCACCGTTTAAATTGGACACGTGTCAAGTGTCCAGGTGTCTGTCCATGTATGCAAACCGTCTGCCACATGTGACAAAACTGACGGAAATAACCAAATTGAAATCTAAAATAAACATAAGGGAATAAATTGAAACTTTTAAAACATAAGGGATCAGGTTGAAACCTAAAATAAACATAAGGAACCAAATATTGAACTAAACAATACTTAAATTATAAAAAAGAATAACAGATATTTCTAATACTATTTTCCTCACACAAGACGTTGGATGATGTATTTTTCTACGAGAAATGATCTATAGACGTTGCAATTGACAACGGACAACGTATGCATATATGGTCGGTATACCATTTTATTGCTTTTTTAATATGGGTTTGTCTAACATGTTGCACATATTAAAGTAGACAAAAGTAGTAACTTTTTATTAAAAGCAACAATCATTTATTAAAAATTTATACATTTGATATAAAATGCATAAGTTCCAATGCAAACTTACTATTTTGAACTTCTTAACATGTACAACCTTGCACATGATAGAAAAACTCTTTTAATATTTTATATGTCTATTTCAGAATTATTTTGCTGCAGTCATCTTATAGCCGATCGATCGTGATCGGACAGTTTAAACAAATGCAATCATTAAATTCAGTTTTTAAATTATGACCGTTCGATCTTAATCGGACGGCTATAAATAAACTGACTGCACCAAAAAAGTGAATGCATGGAATTCAGGTTATCTATTTCATAGTTTCCGTGCATGTTGTTTTGAAGTGAGAAAATGTCAAAACTAGGGATGTCAATTTGCATCCGTTAGAGCGGATCCCCGCGGGGATTGCCCCGTTCGGAGCTCCGAAAACAAAGATTTTTTCCCCGTGGGGACGGGGATGGAGGCAAAAATTCCCCCGCAAACAGTTCGGGGCGGGGAACGGGGAAGCTGCATCCGTCCCCACGGATTCCCCGAATCCGTCTATATATACTTAACTATATATTATTATTATTATTATTCTCTATAAACAAAAATAAAAATTATTATTATTATTAATTTATATATTAAATGTTGATTCTTTTTCAAAAAAAAAATAACTGAAGAGTCTCAATGTCATGATTTTCTTGAATAATTGTTTAATATTTTGTCAAAATTAACTTTATTTGTTTATTTAGGTTGGATATTTACCAATTACCAATAGTTTTGAGATATTTTGGTTTTGTATGATTATGCATACTTTGCTATACATTATGGAATATTTAATTATTAGATTTTGTATGATTAGTAGCCATATGTTTTTGCAACGTCTTTTTGGTTATGAATGCATTATTTATGTGTTTTTTTTTTTTAAAGAACGATGCAAAATATTTGTTTTTTTAAATAAAAAAGGAAAAAATAACGTCATACTACTATTATAATTTTGACCGAAAAATATAATTTTTTGTTAATATTTGATATCTGTGGATCCCCGCGGGAACCGTGGGGATCTGTGGGGATGGGAATAGGGATAAATATTCCCCCGTGGGGACGGGGATGGAGGCAAAAATTCCCCCGAAAGCATTTCGGGGCGGGGAACGGGGATAGCTTCCTCCGCACATTCCCCGCCCCGTTGACATCAAAACAAAAGGGATAGATATATATATGAGAGGAAGAATTGTTGGTAGTAAATGAAATGTCAAAACAACTTTGGAGAGTGGAGACAACTAGGACTGGCTAGAAAGGGTGAGAGAGAAACATAAGGAAATTTAAATTCTTTGCGATTTGTGTATTGATTCCTTTAGTTGTTTACATGGTGTATGTTAATAATTTCATGTGATCCATTAGAGTACTCTTTACATAGTCAATTATAAATTTATTAGCTATTAGCTACATAAATAAGTTGTACATATTATAATACAAAATAACAAGAACTAAATATTTGATCAATTACACAATTTAGAAGAAAACCAAATATTAAAGGAAGAATATGAAAAACAAATAACTATTCCCATTTGCTCCTAATTTGTTGCGAGTGTCTATAATCATAAGTCATCACCAATCTTCCATCCATTCTCTTCAATACAAAACTTTCAACCAACACATAACAACTAAATTTCTTCCAATTGTTTGTTCCATCAAACTCTTCAACTTTTGTTACCCTCACTTGTCTTCCATTTCCAGCAATCCATCCAAATCTTTCTTGTTCCCATTTCATTGCTTTAACAACTTCCAAACTCAATCCAACACTTTTCTCTTCACAAACATCTTCAACACTTTTAAACCACAAAACTCCATCAACCAATCTATTTTCATCCCATACAGCTTCCCTTCCTACAACCTTAGCAACTTCTGTTTGAATAACAACATCTACAAGTACATTATTCTCGCCATTGTTTTCATTTTCCTTTGTAAAAATCTTCTCCCACCTTTGCACAAGTGTTAGCTCATAGAACATCGACATCTTCATTTGCTCATTTAATTTCATTCCTTCCTTCACAAACATAAAAGGGCAATACCATTTTCCAACAACTACTGATTCAGAACAATCATTAGAAACTGGAAAGTTGAAATTTGGTAACTTGGAACGCAAGGAATCATTTGATCCTAAAGCTTGACTTAAATTGTAATTTTGAGGAGTGCTAGCATAAACTCTCCAACGCTTTTTCCTTAATAAACCAGGAGGAATTCCATCTGAGGCAATAGATTTTGCATGAAAACCATGTCTCTTCTTAATTATTTCAACCTGTTGATAATCATTGAAGGGCTCTAAAGGTGTTGGTTTAACATCATTGACATAACTGCAGCATAAACATGTGCCCATGTCCTCTTCCCTTGAACTTGTGTTAGCTTGCCTGAAATCAAGTATTACAACCGATATTATCTCTAAAGATTTGGTACATATTTGGATCAGCAAGAAAATTTGATGGAATCATGGCAGATTCTTACGGTTTTGGCAAAAACTCATATTTTGACATGTTAAAAAAAAACTTCTAAGGTACATTGACAAATTGAAATATTTTGATATGTTTTTTCTTCTAAATCAATAAGTTAACATGCACTTTTATGAATCAAAAAGTTATATCTCGACATTTTTATTTTAGAGAAAATTATTTAATAAGAAAATACACAATTTTATTGTTTTATTTATTTATTTTTTTTTGAAAAAGCTAAATTAGCTCAACCAAATTGACACCAAAGAGAATCGAACCAGAAACTTTAGGGGGAGCACACTCTCAAGTCCCAAGCTAGTACCATTAGACATTTAGACCAACTCAAGTGGGTCATTGGTTAAAATTATTATAGGAAGTTTTTACATTTTTCATAAAAATATTCAGTACCAAAATAACCAAATCCTCTTGAGAAAAGCACCAAGAACCAAGGTTTTAAAAAAGGTCGCGGTCGCGTTTCGGTTACGTAAAGGTTTTCGCGATTTCGGTCGGTACAGGTGTTACGACACTAATTGCGGTCATCGCGGTGTGAATTAATCACAATTTGTTCTTTAATATAAAAAACGGTGATAACAATAGCGGTATCGGCACCTGCCAAAACTGTTTTGTCGCGGTCGTTTTCACGGTCGCGGACCTTTATTTAAAACCTTGCCAAGAACAACCAAAACCCCATCACCTAGAGCCAACAACCACCACCTAATAACACAACTAGCAAACACTATCGATAACCACCAGCCCTGCTACAAACAGAACTGACCAACGGCCACCCCCACTAGAACGGATGCAGCGGAAACCAACCGCCAAACAACACACAGAGTCGCCGTCAAAACACCAACAAAACTTACAAAAAACGCGGCTGCGACCACAGATCCGGCGGAAACACCATCAATGCCGGAGATTTATGATCCATGGAAGGGACGTCGTCAGAAGTACATTGGAGTTGCACAGATCTAGACATTAGACCACCACGAACCGCCGACTTCATCATCGAAACGGGGGTCAGAGTAGTGCGGATGGCCAAGCCAATCATCGCACCACCCACCATTAAAGCTACATCTCTATTAATGATTTGAATTGAGAGGAAAGAAAAAGGAGCAGGCGGCTGGAACCTAGAGCGAAGGTAGAGGAAAGCACGTTCTTTTTTTTAGAGAGAGAAGGTCGGTGTGCAAACTAGTATTTACTGTGCGCAACTACAGAGACCCATTCTCAAGCTTTGAAGGACACAAATGGATGATAAACTCACCCTTAAGTATTTTGATGCTACTATAGGCATAAATCGAACTCAAAACTTTTTGGTTAAGCTTTAAAAGATTTACATCATCTTATCTAAATGCTTTCGGTAATTTAGAAAAGTGATTTTTGACTAAAATAAAAAGAAATGATTACATACCCTTGATGTTTTCCTTTCCTTCTTATGACATAGTAACGATTTGAAGACAATGGTTGATTCAATACCGGAAAGAATATTACTTCTTCTCTTTGTGTTCTTCTATTCTCTCCACTTCCCGTTGAATATAAGATGGTTAAATTTTTGTTCTGAGGGAAAGGAAAATCTCTGATTTTATCATCCTTGCACAAACCAAAACACGAGTAAGTTTGAGCTTCTTCATCAAATATCACAAGATAACCTGAATTTGGTCCTGATGGTGGCTGATCTGAAAGAGCACTTGGATTTCTTTTGTACATGGAAAGTAGTCTTGTTGCATACATTTTCAATGATGAAATTAAGATCTTGAAAATTAATCAATACTGTATTATATGTATGTATGATTATGAAAATATGTGTCTATACTTTAAATACTTCAATTTTTTTTTATATAATTATTGTATAACTGTCATTTATTATGAAAATATAAACATTGTTTGACTATTCTGGATGGTAACGTGTTCTACTTATGCACGTATGTGATATTTTTCATAGAATATTCAGTTGGTTCCATTTAAAACTTCAATTTTTTTATTGACTTTGTCCTTTCTAAGAATTCATTTACAATTCTGTTTCATATACATCTTGATCTTCAAGATTAATCAATAGATATATGAATCATTGTTGGAACATGGAGCACATTTACGTGTGAATTAAAAATAAAATCATCGAGTCCCACATCGGGTACTAGAGCATATTAGTGTGTGTAACATACTAGTGGTTATTTTGGAAAAGTAAATATAAAGTCTAATAGACTTTATATTTTACTAGCCGCCATTCCGTGCCCGTTTGTGTGATCGATATTTTTTTTTTTTGCTGTGATCGAAATTCTCTATTGTGCAAATATAAATAACTACTTAATCTCCTTTTTTATTGGACTTAATTAATTGATAACTACTTAACATCCTTTTTTGTTGTGGCTAGTTATTAAGAAGAAAAAAAAAATATTTTTTTTTTACTATAAAAAAACTAACTGAAAATCTATTTTTATGTGGAAATTATTTTTCAACATATACAAATATTTAGTTTTTTTTTTTGGTAGTTTTTTTTAAGGGTAAAATAGGTATAATGAAAAAAGCCATCCCAAAAATTTGTATCATCTTTATATATAGTAATATATTAGCACATTTGTCATGTTATGAAACTCAATTGGGGTTACTAAATAATAGAAAGAATAGTAGAAAAAGTCAAAACACATGTTCCTATGATCAAGAAGCATTAGTTATTTTTGTTTTGCTACAAGTGTTAAAAAAAAAAACCCTAGTGAAAGAAGATAGATGTGAGAACTGCAGCCGCAATGAAAAAATTGATATTCGTTAGCGCCACCCACTATATCAATTCATACGGTGATGTGTAGGAGGTATATCAACATATATGCAATAGAAGTTGAATGAATTATCACTCTTAGATAATTCAAGATAGGTTCTTTGTATGAAGGATGTTTGGTCTAGGTGCCAAACATTAAGCTCACGAAAAGAAAACGAGAAAGAGATCAATGGAATTGTGGAATTGGAATTAGGAGAACCGGTGATATATATAGGCAATGAGAGCACCAAGCTTGTCAATGTGAACAACACTTCTTTGGTATTTTCTTTGCTTATTTCTTTTACAAACTCAATTTTTTCTATGATCCATAGATTCTACTGTACACACTTGTTATTATTGGTGTCATTGTTTTGGTAGTAGAAATAGTTGCAGTGAGTTTGTTTTAATTAACACGAAACATAGAATAAATATTAAAGATTAGAATAAATAAATTAGGAACATGATTGATTACATTATATTATGCAAAGTAAAAAAATTTGCATTTAATTTTTGTTTCTAATTGTTTAGAGAATAGTTAAGTTTGTTCTATGTTATGTTGTGATACTAATTTTAGTATTAGTATTAATTTGTTTTAAGAGTGATCAAAATATCACTAGTTCCTTTAAATTAAGAATGGTCATAGTACCATAATCCCTATGATGTAAGAATGGTCTTATGTACCATATAGGAATGGTCGACGCGCCATATTTGATTGATCAAAGTATCATATTAGAATGGACTTAAAACCATAGCGCATTGGTTTGTTGTACCATATGTGAGGGTGTAATTCTTGCCCGATATCTACAGTGCATAGTTATCGGTATCAGTAGAACTGAGCTGTTTTATCCTGGGGACTTCGCTGTTGATAGTCTACTTTGCACAATTTTGGGCAGTGCCGCGAAACGTCTTAAAGAGAGCGACCTAGTCCGCGACTCAACTCAGTAATCTCTTCGGTGGCTGGAAAATTATTTCAACCGGTTTTAACTCCGGAAACAACAATCATGATTACGAATGTATATGTAGACGTGTGTTTATATCTATTACTATATATAAAAAGGATACAAATTTTTGGATGGCTTTTTCATTATTCCTATTTTACCCTTAAAAAAAACTACAAAAAAAAACTAAATATTTGTATATGTTGAAAAATAACTTCCTTTTCAGTTTTTTTTCTCTCTTAATAACTAAGCACAATTTCCACATAAAAGTATATTTTCAGTTTTTTTATAGTAAAAAAACAATATATTTTTTTCTTCTTAATAACTAGCCACAACAAAAAAGGAGGTTACTTAATTATCAATTAACTAAGTCCAGTAAAAAAGGAGATTAAATAGTTATTATAGAGAATTTTGATCATAGCAAAAAAAAAATATTCATCACACAAAGGCTAGTATTAATATATATATCCTTTAAATATTTCATATTTCTTAGAGCATCTTTAGTGGGAGTAAATTAAGTGGATGAATTAAGTTATTTTTTGTGGGTCCAAAGTGATTCGTAGGATTTAAGTTGATTTGAGTAGTTTTTTCTTTAATGGTGGTTAGTTATAAACAACCAAGTCTTGACCCCACATATATATATTTTTTATTTGTAATTAATTTTGATTCAAAGTTAACATTAATTTAATTATTTTAATTAATATGCATAAAATTATTAATTATTTTTTGACAAAAAATAAATATAATTTACTATTAATATTTATACAATGGGTAAAAAGTTATCATATAGGCATTATTTTTATCACAAAATATATAGCCGTTGGTTTAATTAATAGTGTTGTTGGGTTACTAATATTTTTTTATATATAGATTGGGTTATTAATATTGTCAAATGTATACATAAATAAAATAATACATAAATAATACTAGTAGAGTAATATTTATATGTTTTATTCAAATATAGCCAACATATATCAAGAAAATGATAGCCAACGTTGGCTCTAGAAATCACGGCAACTAAGTTTTAGTTAATCTAACGCCAGCTCATATTTAGTGCAAGGCTAAATTGCTTATAGCCAATGTAAACTGTAAAGAACTTTGAGATAAATGGCGTGCGTTAAAGATGCTCTTATCAATGTGCTGTCAAATATATAGTTTGAACTTTGAATGGATCAATAAATCCATTGATTGTCAAATTGTTATAATGGTATGGATAATTGTCATTACTCATTTGTCAAAGAGAGACCAGTACAAGGTTGATGATAAACCGCGTTTGACAATTTAGAGTGCTAACGTGTTCTATATATATATATATATTAAATCTTTAATATATTTTAGTGAAGAGGTTTGGATTTTGATTGATCATAATTAGAATTAATATATCTAAATTTGCAGGGTATTGTATTTCAAGAAATATTTTATTTTACATAATTTGAAATGCGTATAAGTTAGAGTAGATAAAAAATAAGAAAAATAAAAATAAATACATATGGGATCGGTATTTCACTATTTTGATGTTTTCAATAATAATACAAATACTATTTTCAAAAACATAATAATAATAATAATAATAATAATAATAATAATAATTTGTAATGTGATATTTGTTTTTTAAGTGTTATATAAAGTGTGTTTGTTTAAACTTTTAAAAAAATTCACTCCTTGTAACCGCTGCTAGGCTTAGCCTAGCCAACAAGAAAATGACATATAGAAATAGTAGGCATAGCATGCCATTAGGGCTGGCAATGACCCGAGCCAACTCGTAAATAGTTCGAAGTTGTAATACCCAAACCCGTTAATTAAATTATTAATACCTTTATAAAATATTTTTCAAAATACGCAGCGGAAAATAAGTTTGAGTTGTAAAATAATGGTTCAAGTATTACATATTTATACAAAACGCTACTAATAACTTAATTAGTAAAATATCACTTATACAAAATCATTTTGAAAATAATACAACCTTAATAAATTAAAATAAGAAATAAAAGACTCTATGTATACATATATAACAACACCCTTTCCCGTGTCCTAATCAGAGCGGAGCTTCACCGACAACTTGAGCATAAACATAACCTGAGAACCTGGACCCCCAAAAGCCCAGCAAGTACACAAAACAGAGGGTTAAATAATATAACCAAAAAGAATGTAAGCGTAAGAGTACACTTACATTTAATAATCATACATTAAGATTAGATAGACATATACATCATCTTATATCATCTAACAAACATAGATTTGGCATCTTAAGGCATTTACGCAAACACTTGAATACATAAACACATTCCTCAAGTTATTACAACATTTAGAATAAACATTTACAATAACCATTAATGTCAAGTATCATTTACCACATAGTAATGCACAACTTTCTAATGCAACTAATGTCACAATTTCATGTCACTCTAGACGCTACTAAATGCATGCGGTACCATGACACAATATCAACATGGATAATCTTAATCCAAGTGTTCTAGATCATCAACTCATAGAACATTCTAGGCCACCACCATCTAGAATTGATACCCCTAGATCACCTCTCATAGGGTCTAACATATAAGCATGAATGCGTGAATGTGCATATACCAAACATATGATTCATCTCAATTATACATCATCATTTATGGATACAATCCAAAATATTCTAAATCATCATCTTTAGAATAGATAACATAACTCAAGTGTTCTAGATCACCAACTCATAGAACAACCATCCTAGATCATCATCTCTAGGATCAACACATAACATATGTATAACATAATCCAAATCATCAACTTTAATTCATCATCATAATACATCAACAATTAAGTCATCATAAACCATCATCATAAAAACCATTATATATCATTAATAGACATCATTTAATGAGTATTAATCTCTTCATTCATCCAATCATTCCATACAAGACCATAAAATTATAATTAAATCATACAAGTCAAATTCAACAAAATTAAGCATCAGAATTTTTCACATTAAAGCATATTCCAAGCATAATCTTACAAAATTAATCTCGTAATCGGAATCTACGCAAAAAACTGGACAAAATAGATTTCGGGTGCATAAGTCAACATAAAGTCAACGGTCAACGCTGACGTGACACAGACAGCAGTAAACAGTCAACGCTGACTGGAAGTTGACGTGGCATCTGACTGGCAGCTGACGTGGCATGACAGTCAGCCAGTCAAAGCCATGATGGCTGTCACGCTTAGCGTCGTCCGTAGCGTCGGCCAGACGCGTCAAACCACCTTGTTTTGCAGGATTTTCTAGAAAACGCGTTTGCGACGGCTGTAGCGTCAGCTTTTGCGTCGCTATGTACTGTTCACCTGCATATTCGCAAAAAACATGTTTTTGGCTCGGTTTTGGCTCCAAATACACTAATAAGCCACGAAAATCACTTATTTAAGCCCAGAAATTCATATCAAAATATTATTACACTTATATCATGATATAAACAACTTAAATCAACTTAAAATATCAAATCATAAGCACTTATGAATTTCATTATTTTCATAAAAACTCATTTTTATCTCATTCGATCAAAATCATAATACAAGTAATCATTTTTCTCGTACATTTCATACAACAATCACAAGTAGAAACATGTTAACATATAACTCATCATCAAAGCTTCAATATAAACAAGTTCCCAAAACCCATTTTTACCCAAAACCAAAATGAGTGAAGAGAGTTTGGGTTTGGAGTTTTAGACAAACTTCCCTCTCTTTGATTCACTCAAAATTATATTATCTAAACTTCTTACCTCAATTGTTGGAATCTCTAGTCCTCCCTCTTCAATCCTCGACCTCATGCTTTTGCCTCTTTCTCTTGCTTTTTCTTCTAAAACCCTTTCTCTCCTCTAAGCCTCCATTCTTCCTTTCTTTTTGTTTTTGTTTACCAAGACTAAACCCTAGTCTTACTATCTTTTCTTTAAATATCACTTCTCTACACTTTTACCAATCACACCCCTACTTTCTTAATAACACTACACTTTTATTTTCTAAGCCCAACAACACATAATTCTCTTAATTCTAATAATTAATTAATTAACCTATGCATAATTTACTAAGAGCTTCTAACTAACATAATAAACATGCTAATGACCAAAATAATCTTTTTAATCAATTAAAGCACAATTAATCATAAAAGTCACATAATCACACACAATTAATTAAATTAAACAATCACAATATAACACCTCAACTAAATTTATCTAGAATATTTAGTCGAAGCATAAATAAATGGATCTGAGTACAATAAAATTACTGAATGATTAATGAAGTTACAACTTGTCTCGAATACAACGTGTTAAACCGATATAATACAGCGGAAAAAGAAATAAAAATGCCAAATAAACAGATTAACGATGAAACAAGAAGAAGACTAAATCTTCTAGTCTGACAATTCAAGCACGACTCCAACTGTCAGTCTCCCACCTGGTCCTTGCTCCGGATAACCTGTCTATCTAAAAAAATTGAATTGGAGTGCGGTGAGACTACTATGCCTCAGTGAGTCCTACTACCCTCCTAATGGTGACTACACCGGGGGAACCTAGATCGTGTAATAATCTAAGTCCAACTGTTTTAATACGAATTGTATTATTAACAAATAAGGTGTATCACAAATTATTAATCTTACCAGATTACTCTTCAAAGGTCACGCCGAGGCAAACCGGTTTCGGGTGCCTGACTCTGCGTACTGCCAATACGAAGATCGGGTTCCGACGTTGGCTGACATAATAAATAACAGAATTCAGAAAAATTCTTTAACATGGTTTATAATTACCATTTAATTCAATGAGTATAACAGTTCTAACCAATATATCCCACCCAGGGTATCCTAAGCATGTTACTGATATATATATAAATATACGTCTCTTTCTCTGACCACATAATCTATTTAATACTATTAAACATATTCATGAATTTCAAGTTGCATTCGGACATAAAACGAGTGTTTAGAATTTTCAGAAAAGAAATTATGCAGGTTCTGTCCCTGATAAACTCGCTACGGCGAGCTCCTACTCGCTACGGCGAGCTCCTACTCGCTACGGCGAGCTCCTACTCGCTACGGCGAGCTCCTACTCGCTACGGCGAGTTTCTATGCTGACAGACCTGTAACACTCGCCCTGGCGAGTCAGAAACTCGCCTGGCGGGTTGTACAGGCATCAACACTCCCTGTGGCGTGTAAGTACTCGCTACGGCGAGTTTTACAGAGCAGTCCCCTGTTTCTGCAAAAACATGATTTTTAAGAGTTTTCACCTACAATCTCCATGCAAGTTGTTCAAACATGTTTATAATATAAAATAGATTATATAGGGGCAAGAATTGGGATTTATTCTTGTTCTTTCATTAATTTGATCCTAAAACTTATGTTTGCATGCATAAACATATTTGGGGAAACTAAGCTTTCTAAATAATTTCTAAGTTTAAGAACCTAGAGAACCCACCTGGAAAAGAAGCTTTAAACTTGTACATGAGTTCTATTACAGCCACCAAAACTCTCACACCAGAACTGATTGTTTATGCAAATTTCCAAATTCATGCATTTATTTAAGGGTAAATAGGTGTTTACCCCCTGCAAAGTAGACGAGATCTGGTTTACCCCCCTGGAAAAAAAGTCGTTGAGATTCCCCCCTTGCAATTTTTTTTCTTTTCTGGTTTCCCCCCTCAAACGTACACCGTGGCAGCTGACCGTGACAGAATCTTCACGTGGCAGACAGAATCTCCACGTGTCAATGCCACGTAGGAAATTTTAAATTAAAAAAAAATTATTGCCACGTCAATTAATGAAATATTTTAATGACTTTTTTTTTCTTTTTTTAATAAAACTAAAAAAAATTATTCCTAAAATAAAAAACCATGAGAAATACTGTATATGTTATTAGAAACAAAATTGCATTCTCCAATCCAAAATCATGAGAAATTTCTCAAACACATTGTCAACAGATAAACCGAAAGCTTAAAACAACCTTAGAATGACAAAAAAGGAATTAACAAAAAAGGAATTGACTAAAAAGGAATTAACATACTTTGCCAAAAAAAAAAAAAAGGAATTAACATATAAACCTCAAGTTTGTTTGTTGATTTTATGTGATATGGGGTTAACAATAACTACCACAAAATAGAAAAAAAATCTTGTGTTCTTAAAAAAGGAAATAACTACTACTAAAAAGGAATTAACAAACCTGTGTTCTTAAAAAAGGAAAAAAATCAAAGAGAAAGTATGGGTGTGCATGTTCGGTTATTTTGCCAAACCAAAGCATATCCAAACCAAAATCATATATATGGATTTGGATACATGACCATAACCATTATTTTTTATAAACCGGTTATATAACCAGTTATAAATTTGGATACGGATACATAACCGGATATTTTTATAAAACCGGTTTAAAAGCGGTTAAGTTTTAAATCTAGTTTTAAACTGGTTATTTTTAAAACTGGATTAATAAACAGTTAATTTGGTCTGGTTTTTTTTTAACGCAGACGAAAAACATATTAAAAATCGTAAAAAAAATACACTTTTATTTTTTTAATCAGTTTCAAGCCAAATTGCTTCTGATATGTAAGATGGAAAAAAAGACATCATGATTAACCATTCACCATTCACATTCCTTCTTCTAGATTTCTTTTGTTAGTAAAAGTGCACAACCATCATGATTAACATGATTCTTGGATCGTGACTTACCATACACTGCTGTATATATATGTTATGCACTGCATAATAATCAATTAAGCAATACAAATTACAAAGTTTCTTTCTGCAGATTCACATTATTGAAATAAGAACAAAGAGGTGAAAAATCGCTTCCGAATTGAATTAACTAATTGTGAAGAATAGAGAAAGGAAGAATACATGATTAGAGCGGCTGGAAGCAATTGGAGAGAATGAGTGTGGTTCGATTGGAAGAGAATATCGTCGATTAGAGTTCAATTGGAGAGATTATTGTAGAATTAGGATTTAGGGTTCATCGAAAATCACAATTGCAGAGATCTCACGCACATGGTGATGGTTTGTGCGTGAATTAGTGAATTAATTTTAATAAAAGGATATTTGTTTGTTTTGTCCAAAAAAATTATTTGTTTTTTTTTTGGACAAAAACAAATTTGAAAAGGATATAATAACCAATTTAAACCAAATCCGAAAATTTAATTTGGATGGATAACCGACTAGATGAAAATGGTTTGGTTAAAAATCATATACCAAAATCCGGATTTTTTAAAAAGGATTTGGATCCGGTTATGAGTTTGGATCTTCTAACCGGATATTTTGTACACCCCTAAGAAAAAGTTTCCTGAAACAAAACCAAGAACAACATAAACGCAGAAACAAGAACAACAGAAACGCAGAAACAAGAACATCAACAACAGAAAAATAGATCAGAAACAGAAACGCAGAAACAAGAACATCAACAACAGGCGCTGCTTGGAATATGGACCAACGAAATTACTTCTTTCTCTCACAACTGTGTGTGATTCTCACAACTTATAGTAGTAATTTTAAAAACATAGATCTGAAAAAGTAAAGAAAAAAACTTATAGTAGTAATTTTAAAAACATAGATCTGAAAAAGTAAAGAAAAAAAAGGTTTCTGGGTTTTGGTTTAAGTTTTAAGGTGATGTTGTTGTGAGGGAGATGAAGAAGGTAGAAGAAGACAGATTTGCCATAGAGTGAGTGAGGTTTTGCATCTCTCTTCCTTGCAGCATCACTCTCTCTAATTCCCACTGTTTTTTAGATCTGGATTTTGTTTGTTTGTTGATTTTCAAAAATAATGCTTTACTTCGGAATGAAAAACAACATCTCCAATTTTGTTGAACTTGTTGTTGCTAACCCATATCCTTCATCAATTAATTTTCGATTTGATTTTTGGATTTTATTAGGAGATGAACCGTTTCAGTGGCATAGAGGGATAAAGGAGGGATGAAGAACACTAGAGGGATGAAGAGCACGTGATGTTCTACTTCCAATTTTTTTTTCTTTTAAATTAATAAAACTAAATAATAAAGATTCATTAAAAAAATCATTAATTGACGTGGCAATAAAATTTTTTTAATTTAAAATTTCCTATGTGGCATTGACACGTGGAGATTAAATTCTTAGCACTTGGTAAAAAGGCAGCGCTGCTGCAGAGAGGGGAAAGAGAGTTTGTTTCCTTCTTAGCACTTGGTAAAAAGGCAGCGCTGCTGCAGAGAGGGGAAAGAGAGTTTGTTTCCTTCTTACTTCTTGGATTTTAACTTCTTAATTTCTCAACAACTTGACCTAGAATAAACACATGCAGCAGCTCTTCTTAAGAGTATTAAGAGAATTAATCTTTCCATGGTGAAGAAGGTAATGTACGGCCACATAAGAGAAAGGGAGGATTTTGGTGAGATTAAATTCCTTGCAGGTTCTAGTGAGATGTTTGTGGTAGGAAATTCACACATGCAAGGCTTCAAAGTACTAAAATGGAGGACTTGGGCTCAGGGGCGGAGCCAGGATTTAAACATAGGGGGGACCGAATCTAAAAGGTATAATTTAGTATATAGAAAAAAGTAAATTTTCAAATGCACTACTACATATATAAGAAACTTAAGAACATATAAGTATTATGCAAGTCAATATAGTGTACAAATATAAAATAAAATAAAAACTAACCTTCACTTTTGATGATCTAATCGTTGCATTATACATGCGTAAAAGACTACATATTGAAGTAAAATGGGAACTCCATCTAGTATCTGCAGGTCTTTGTAACGTTCCAGTTTGATTAGCCCCTCTTCCGGTTGCAATCTCACCATTTGCAACCAAATGAATAATCTCCTCTTCATATGCAGTTTGCAACTCATCATTTCGTTTACAAGAAGCACACACAACATTGACAATCTTATTCAAAGTTTGAAAAAAAGTATGAACTTCGGCTACTTCTTTAGCTGACGCAACAAGAACAAGTTGTAATTGATGAGCCAAACAATGTACATAATATGCATAAGGACATTCTTGAAGAATCAAAGCTTGTAAACCATTCAAACCTCCATGCATATTACTAGCACCATCATATCCTTGGCCTCGAACATTTTGAATGTCAAGATTGTGACGAGACAATATTGAAC
Organism: Trifolium repens; assembly: GCA_030408175.1. NCBI lineage: Eukaryota > Viridiplantae > Streptophyta > Magnoliopsida > Fabales > Fabaceae > Trifolium > Trifolium repens. The sequence goes on along the minus strand of CP125845.1, from coordinate 27,517,368 downwards.
AAATCCCTTGCTTAAGAGTAGATGATGTGGTATCGTCCACATGTATGATATCCAAGAAATGCTCCTTGACACATCCAGACTTATCAACAAATCTAATAACTACCGCCATCTGTTCTTGTTTAGATTCATCACGGGCTTCATCAACAAGTAAACAAAACTTTGAATTACCAATCTCTTCTCTAATTTCTTTTTGAACCATCCTAGCAAATACTTGTAAAATGTCTTTTTGGATATCTGGTGAAGTGTATTTTGCATTCTTAGGGGCATTTTCCAAGACAACTTCTTCTACTTCCTTATTATATTCAGCCAAAATCTAAATCATTTGAATGAAATTACCTCGGTTTCTAGAGCTAAATGATTCATCATGCCCTCTAAAAGGACAAGCTTGAAATGTTAACCATTTAACGGCATCAATAGAAGCTTTAAGCCGTAATCGGTTACTCAATATTTGTTGCTCAGTTTGCTTAGACAAAACATTTTCAATGTGGCATGAGTGGTTCTTGAAATCTTCATAGCATCTAAGAGCAACATTGTGTGAGGAATTAGGACTTTTCCCCATATGAGATAAAAATGCACAATCTTTTCCATTATTTACTTTTTTCCAATTTCTAAATCCCTTTGAAGTAAAAGGACTTAACTTTTTAGAAAATAAATAACATGGAAAACAAAAGACAGCATCTTCTTCTGGTGAGTACTCTAACCAAGGAAAAGATTTATACCAATGAGCCTGGAATCGACGAGGACGATCTTCTTGACCAGAAAGTGGATACACCTCCATCAAAAATTGGTATGGTCCAAATTTTATATACGCCCTACGAATTTCATCTTGTTGATTCACACAATAATTCCATATAAGTGGACGTTTTCCAGGATCACGAATCAAAGTATCAATATCAATATTAATTCTTTCTTGTTCGAATCTTGGAGCTTTACGAGGAGGTGATTGGGAAAGTTGCACACTAGATGACTCTATTTGTTGTGCATTTTTATCAACACTTTCAACATTAGGATGCGAGTTTGTTGCCGGTGTGTGATGCAATGATTCTACTTCTTCATTATCTCGTTTTTTCCTCTTAAAAAATGAGTGAATTGTTTTTTTAACCATTTTTCAACCTAAAAAAAAACACAGTTTTTCAAACAAATTTAGAAAAAGGTAAAACACAAGCATAAGACAAATCCAAACACTTAAGAAACAAGTACCAACATAACAAAAACTAACACAACCTTATGGAAGCTATTACTGTAATTCTTAAAATAAAAAATGTAACCCAAAAAGGGATAGAAAATTAAAGTAACAATTTGATGACAACCCACCAAACCAAGACAACACTATAATATTCATCAAAGAAAAGAGAACTATAAAGAGTATTAAATTTAAATCTACCACTTACCAAGAAATTGGAGATGAATGGAATTGGAGAAGAAGACAAAATAAGTGGTCCAAGGTTGTAGAAGAAGACTCACGGTTTTGGTTTTGCTTTTGCAATTGGGGAAACAATTAGGTTTAACTTTTCAACTTCTTTTATTTTATTCTATTCTTTTTTGTGTACTTTACATTATTAAAAGGCTTTTTTTTACCATAAGAGAAAAGCCCAATAGTTAGTATGTAGATAATACTACTAGTAGTAAAAAAAAATATTAAAAAGCTGGGGGGACCACAGCCACCCCAAACCCCGCTGTACCTCCGCCCCTGCTTGGGCTTTTAGTTATAGAAGGGAGGGTTTGGAATGGGTTCTTGTTGTTGTTTTGCGTGAGGAGAGAGAGAGAAAGAACAAGGGGACAGATTTTGAGTAGTGAAGAAAATGAATGATTCACTTGCTTTTGGCCAACCTTTAAGTGTTGTCTTGCTTCCAATAGGTGTGGTCCCAATGTTTCTAATGTTATTGTTGTTGTGCCACGTTAGGTAAGAGAAGAGGATGGAGTAGTAAGATTGTGACTTATGTTTTCTATTTCTTTCTAGCCTTCTAATAGTGCGATCCCTCTACACCAATTGTCATTAAATTGCCATACATTTTATTCTCTTATTTCTAGTTTGTCATCATCCAACCTAGATCACAATTCTCTATTTCCATTACATAGAAATATTTTCAATTAAACTCCATTAATAATCATCTCTTAATTAATATTCCTCTATTAATTAAATTCGGGATGTTACACACAATAAATAAATTCAAATAATGAATTAATTCACAAATAAGACATAAATATCTAATAACTCTAATTAATAAAATTGGGTCGTTACAACTCTTTCCCACTTAAAAGAATTTTCGGCCTCGAAAATTGTCCGGCTAAAACAACCCGAATAAGACCACTTCATCTAATTCTCCAATAAACATCCAAAATTCTAGACATTACCAAATTCTGACAAAATTAATCTATTCCGGTTACACAATCTAGTCCACTTATTAACAAGAGATCAAGGGCGGCCATTCCCTCAAGTTGTTAATAGATAGACATCAACCATGTTGGCGGCACAAACCATCTTTATCAAACTATAATAGTGTTTTTATTAAGCACAAAACGTCCAAAAGGAACATTATGCATTAAGTACTTTCTAATCCATCGCACTCTGAAATAAATCCTATCTCCATAGGGACATTCACAACTCCACAATTTCAAAAAATCCTTATTTTTATATTCAGTCGCATGGTTTTCCTTAATCCGTATACGTTCAGGTTCAATTCTTACCTAACTACGGTCTTAATTTTATCATTCCATATTCGGTTGCTAGTAAGGTTCTCCAAATCCCTTTAATAAACATTAAAACTACTCCATCAATGACACGATCATTCCTTTCACACTAGTCCTGATATCCTATTCCGAATTTCAACACAATCATCATTTAGTTTCCATATCATCGCTTCACACTCATTCTGTCAAAAGTCTTACATCCAAAATATGTCTTAAGCCGCCTATCAAATTATTATTCTTCAACCATCCATGAATACTATATCTAAAGTCTTTTACTTTTCTCATCAAGTACTACGTTTATGCTACGACTATCTTTATTACACCAAGTTCCATGAACTAAATCTTATTAATCTTCATTAACTTTTCCATACTTAATCTTTTTCGATAGACACTTACTTAACTTGCTCTTACTTCCGAATATTTACAAAAATGTTCTCCGAAACTTATACTTAACACATCCTTCCAACGAATAACTTTCTTAAGTAGTATCTACTATTAATGGCACTTCGCGCTTAAGCTCATCTTATCTTCCAAAATCTCATCTGAAATTTCCCAACATACTTTTCCACTTAATGATTTCACCATTTTGATTTCTACTGTAACCTTCCCCTATAATCTTTCTATCGAGTTCGGTTAACTCCAACATATAAACTTTATTTTGGAATCTCATACTCTCGTCATCAGCTACTTGAAAGGTCCACTTCTTTACTTTGTCTGATTCACATCAATCTGTCCATTAAATTCAACTCTACTTTCCGACCATTTATAATCTCTTCAAGAATATATTTAGCTAACTTCATTATCCTCGACTTCACGCTCTAACCGTAATCTCATATATTAACCTTACGTTCTTGAAATTCTTAATCAACTCCAATTCTCTCGTCATCAACATTGACGTCTATAAGAACTTAATATTCAGAGTATCCGTTATTACATTCGCTTCACCCGAATGGTAGCTCATTTTCAAAATTATAATCCTTCAAAATTCTAATCACTTCGCTCTGACTCATTCAATCTCCATTCAATCAACAAATACTTCAAACTCTTGAGATCACTTGAACACTTCCAATCTCGACCCATATAAAATATTATTCTCGAATCAACTGCAATTCCAAATCATGGATCAGATACTTTTTCCTTGAATTTTCCACTTCATTGACGCATATACTACAACTTGTCCGTCTGTAAAAGCTCACTACTCAAGCTCATTCTTAGAAGAAACTTCCAATAACCTTTCGATAACAATTAGCTAATCCTCGAAAAATTCTAATCTCAGCAACCGATTTAGGCCTTATATTGCAACACGACATCTGTCTTCGACCAAAGGGACTCATCTCTCACGACCAAAACTTACGTCTCGACAACTTTACATACACATCTTCTCCGACAAGTTTTCAACAAAAGTCTCAGAAGCTCATCCATAAACATTCTCGACATATTAGTCGCACCCAACGACTTCACAGGTTACTCTTACTGACTTCACTTATATCTGACGATAACTCGAGTTCAAATCCATCTTACTTAACTTACGAATATTGATCAACTAATCCTTAAAATCAACAAATGATATTCTCTTACAGTTGTCGATAATTGCTATCCTATTTCATGTTGTCGTAGTTCGTCTTACTCAATTACACTGTCGTTCTCCATAGCGAAATAATCGATCCGACAAACTTCTTTTCTGATAGATCTTCCAACCGCTCTTCTAGTTGTTACAAATCCGGAACATACCTCACTAACATCTGAGTACTCTCCTTCGACATCATCTCTACTTGGCTTGATTCCTCGCTCTCAGAACATCTCAGAAGGATATAATCTACTCCCCCACTTATCTCAAACCCACCTACAATCGTCTACTGACACTCCGATTCTCACAACAAATTGTAGGCTTCTACAGTTCTAAACTTATTCTTCCCAAAAGAATCTAGTATCAACAGTGTTCACACACATGTCGCATACAGAGGATAGACTACGGAACATAAAATATAACACAAAAGCATATCACAATATCCCACATGAACATTTAATTAGCATATATCTTCTCTAAAATTAAAAGTTAAGAATCTAATTAAACAAAGAAAGGATAGATATTTCATAACAACAAATTCTAAGAACTCAACAATTCATGTTCACATAAATATTTAAATAGCATATATTTTCTAAGAATTAAGGATCACATCAAAAGCAAGAAAAGACGCATTTACTATGATAGAAAATTCCAATTAGTTCAACAATTCACATTTATATAAGCATATCATGCAAGAAAATAATTAACTTAGCATGATAATTAACATGGTAGAATAATACAATCAAAACATGTGCATCATATTTATCAAATCTATCCTAAAGGAAATGACATAGTTATTTACTCAAATTTACCAAATCTATTCTTAGAAAATAGCATAGCCACCTACTATAAGTCACATATAATAAAAGAATAAATCAAGTTAATTTCATGGCAATAATCTAGTGCATGTTACAACAAACATATCCTAGAATCCACATAACTTATCACCAATTCTATTCTTATTTCTATAAAAATTAGTTTTGACATATTCAAAAGAAATTAATTTAGATTTTCAACGGAATTCACATCATAAAGAATTAATACTAATTCCATAATTATCCTATGTCATAAAGAACTACTCACAAAGGTACACATAAGAACATGGTCAAGAATACACATGAACTTCACTACAATGGTTCAATTAAACTATTAATGCCCTAAACATATTCAAGTCATATTGAATCTACGTTGCATAAAATAAATTTCATTATCCTATACAAGTTCAAATAATAAAACAATTATTATCTTTGCATTTAATCTACTCACAATAAAATACAAAGAAAGCAAGAAGTCTCATATTCGAGCAACTAGAGCAAAACATCATTTATCCTTAATCAACGAGAATACAATTATATCATGTCATAATTTAAGCATATTAAGTTATCAAACATAGAAGCATAACGATAAATATGAATTAACTTCCAAACATGTGAAATTACATAATTATCACATTTATCTCATAAGACTCATAGCAATTCAAGTATTAATGAATTAGCACTTAAACCATCATCATTTTAGCAATCAAACATGAAGCGAGAATTTTAAGAATCAAGTAAAACACATGCCAATAAACAATAAAAACAAGATTCAAGAAATTAATCACACATCCGCAAAATAATTAAATAGTGACTAATGTGCAAGTGTAACTATAAAATTACATCACAAGAAGACACAACTGACACTCTGCCTACTCAGTCTGACTGCACAGACCTGCTCTGATTGACACACGACACACACATAGCCCACTCAGTCCGAGGACAACAGGGCTCTGATACCAAATTGTAATACCCAAACCCGTTAATTAAATTATTAATACCTTTATAAAATCTTTTTAAAAATACGCAGCGGAAAATAAGATTGAGTTGTAAAATAATCGTTCGAGTATTACATCTTTATACAAAACGCTACTAATAACTTAATTAGTAAAATATCACTTATACAAAATCCTTTTGAAAATGATACAACCTTAATAAATTAAAATAAGAAATAAAAGACTCTATGTATACATATATAACAACACCCTTTCCCGTGTCCTAATCAGAGCGGAGCTTCACCGACAACTTGAGCATAAACATAACCTGAGAACCTGGACCCCCAAAAGTCCAGCAAGTACACAAAATAGAGGGTTAGATAATATAACAAAAAAGAATGTAAGTGTCAGAGTACACTTACATTTAATAATCATACATTAAGATTAGATAGACATATACATCATCTTATATCATCTAACAAACATAAATTTGACATCTTATGGCATTTACACAAGCACTTGAATACATAAACACATTCCTCAAGTTATTACAACATTTAGAATAAACATTTACAATAACCATTAATGTCAAATATCATTTACCACATAGTAATGCACAACTTCCTAATGCAACTAATGTCACAATTTCATGTCACTCTAGACGCTACTAAATGCATGCGGTACCATGACACAATATCAACATGGATAATCTTAATCCAAGTGTTCTAGATCATCAACTCATAGAACATTCTAGGCCACCACCATCTAGAATTGATACCCCTAGATCAACTCTCATAGGGACTAACATACAAGCATGAATGCATGAATGTGCATATACCAAACATATGGTTCATCTCAATTATACATCATTATATATGGATACAATCCAAAATATTCTAAATCATCATCTTTAGAATAGATAACATAACTCAAGTGTTCTAGATCACCAACTCATAGAACAACCATCCTAGATCATCATCTCTAAGATCAACACATAACATATGTATGACATAATCCAAATCATCAACTTTAATTCATCATCATAATACATCAACAATTAAGTCATCATAAACCATCATCATATAAACCATTATATATCATCATCATAGACATCATTTAATGAGTATTAATCTCTTCATTCATCCAATCATTCCATACAAGACCATAAAATTATAATTAAATCAAACAAGTCAAATTCAACAAAATTAAAGCATATTCCAAGCATAATCTTACAAAACTAATCTCGGAATCGGAATCTACGCGAAAAACTGGACAAAATAGATTTCGTGTGCATAAGTCAACATAAAGTCAACGGTCAACGCTGATGTGGCACAGTCAGCAGTAAATAGTCAACGCTGACTGGAAGTTGACGTGGTATCTGACTGGCAGCTGACGTGGCATGACGGTCAGCCAGTCAAAGCCATGATGGCTGTCACGGTTAGCGTCGGCCGTAGCGTCGACCAGACGCGTCGCAACACCCAGTTTTGCAGGATTTTTCAGAAAACGCGTTTGCGACGGCCGTAGCGTCAGCTTTTTCGTCGCTATGTACTGTTCACCTGCAGATTCCCAGAAAACATGTTTTTGGCTCGGTTTTGGCTCCAAATACACGAAAATCACTTATTTAAGCCCATAAATTCATATCAAAAAATTATGACACTTATATCATGATATAAACAACTTAAATCAACTTAAAATATCAAATCACAAGCATTTATTCATGAATTTTCATTATTTTCATAAAAACCCATTTTTATCTAATTCAATCAAAATCATAATACAAGTAATCATTTTTCTCATACATTTTATACAACAATCACAAGTAGAAGCATGTTAACATATAACTCATCATCAAAGCTTCAATATAAACAAGTTCCCAAAACCCATTTTTACCCAAAACCAAAATGAGTGAAGAGAGTTTGGGTTTGGAGTTTTAGAAAAACTCCCCTCTCTTTGATTCACTCAAAATTATATTATCTAAACTTCTTACCTCAATTGTTGGAATCTCTAGTCCTCCCTCTTCAATCCTCTACCTCAAGTTTTTGCCTCTTTCTCTTGCTTTTTCTTCTAAAACCCTTTCTCTCCTCTAAGCCTCCATTCTTCCTTTCTTTTTGTTTTTGTTTACTGACTACGGTCTGGCAAGTGCACCAGTCTGTCGTCGAGTAATAATTCACACTCTACTGAGTAGAATGAGTTCATATCCACAAGGATTGTGCCAAAGCAACTAATTTACTTTCGGAACTATGAGTTGCTTCCGCTTTATAAGTTTGGATAGTTTTAGATTCAAGAAACAGAGAATATAGACTAGAAACGAGACAATTTAAGAGGATAGGTTAAGTAGTTAGAATCCCTCCCTTATTCCTGCTGGGTAAGTGGTGCTATATCGTTGACTATTCCTTTTTATTATTGACGAACTAATATAAGTAGTAATAACCGCGTACGAAAATTACCCTAATTACGAGTATAAAAAGCATTAATTAATAGAACAGGGAACCCGTGTTAGACACGTTGTCACGTCCCCACGCTAGCAATTAGACTCTAAATATGTAGTCAATTAAGTTTGGTTTCAATAGTTCTTTAGCCCTTAACCACGTGGATGGCTAAGCTATTATCTATTGATCGGGGTTAGCTGCCGACTTTGAGGCACAATACTAGGTATCACTAACCCTAAGAGCGTTCCCCTAATTGTAGCTATCAATCGGGTTACGTAATTAAAACATAGACACTAGAATAAATAAAACTGAATAGAAAATTATATAAACTTAGTACCAATTTACATGATTCCAGTATTCCTAAGGGAGTTCATCTTCTCTACCTAACCTAAAGGAGTTTAGCTACTAATAGACATAATTAAATTACAAGAATTAAAATAATGCATACTAATAACCTTGCTACCTTGCGGAGAAAGTTACCTTTCCCGTTGAAGGGGGAAAAGTTCCTTCCCTAGAGCTCCTCCTCCTTTGCTCTTAGAGAGAAGTGTTTCTCTAAGTTTCTGAATGAATAATTGTGAAGGAGGAGAGCTTTATTTATAGTTTTTCTATTGGATTTGTGCTTTCAACTTGCGCTCCATCATGGTACGATGGATCCCATCGTGGCACGATGGCCATAGGATTTAGTTGCTTAATTTTTAAGCTTACTTAGCCACCAAGTTGCCTTTCATCGTACTATGATGAACCAATCGTACTGCGATGCTTGGATTTGCTTCAAAAATAAAACTGCTACGATGGGTGCCATCGTGCTACGATTGGAAAATTAGGTTTTTGCTCCAACACGAAAGTTGTAGCACTTCGTCTTAGCTTTCTAACGCAATTGACTGCGCCTCACTCCGATACTCGTAGCTCAAGTTATGGTCCACAGACTGAAAGCTGCACATTTTCTTCCTTTTAGCCTCTTTTTATGCATTTTCTTCAATCCTTGACTTCTTGAACAAGTAGCTTTACTTCTTTAGGTTTTTGCCTTGTAAATGGTCTAAAACTAATACTAAACTAATAATAATTAATACTAAATACATCATAGAAATTACTGTCATCATTTACCAAGACTTAACCCTAGTCTTACTATCCTTTCTTTAAATATCACTTCTCTACACTTTTACCAATCACACCTCCACTTTCTTAATAACACTACACTTTTATTTTCTAAGCCCAACAACACATAATTCTCTTAATTCTAATAATTAATTAATTAACCTATGCATAATTTACTAAGAGCTTCTAACTAACTTAATAAACATGCTAATGACCAAAGTATCCTTTTTAATCAATTTAAGCACAATTAATCATAAAAGTCACATAATCACACATAATTAATTAAATTAAACAATCACAATAAATATCTCAGGACTCTAATTAATAAAATTGGGTCGTTACAGAAGTTCGATCGATAATTGACTCGTGAAGTTGGTTCGTGAACCAAATGAGCTGAACTTGAGTCAAAAAATAAGTTTGTTAATTAAATGAGCTGAATATAAACTATATATAGTTCGACTCGTTTGGTTCATGAGTTAGCTCGGTTATATATATATATACACTTTCCAAATGTTTTTAACTTGACACATCAATGAACTTTTCGATTTCCCATGTACTGATATTAGTCACTCTGCCTTTACGAAAAAAAATTACTCCTTTAAACTCTCTCTTTCACAAAAGACTTTTCATTTTCCATTTTCCATGACCTTTCCTCTTCTTTATTTTAATTTAATATTTGCATTTTTCTATTAAAAAAAATAGTTTAGAAGGTTAAGGATCAAATTTTGAAATTTTGACAAAAAAATGATCAAAATCATGTGATTTGACTTAACGAGTTGAGCCTAACGAGCCGAACCGAACAGTTCGTGAACTTTAAATGAGCCGAACTCGAGCTGAAAAAGTAGTTCGTATCAAACTCGAGCCGAGTTTCGAGCTGAACCAATTCCTATCGAATCGAGTCGAGCTCAGACGAGTTCGACTCAGCTAGGCTCATTTCCAGCCTTACATGCCCTTACCTTTTTGCTTTTCTTACCTTCTTTCCTTCCTTTAAAGCAACTGACATCCATGTAGAAGGTTCACAGGTGGACAAAGAAAGAGGAAGTAGAATGTGCAGTAGCACCTCCCAGGCATTGAAGATGGCAGGTATCTCCGGGCTAAGTGAAAGTAACATCGATGTAAGCTTTCTGTCGTCATGTATGACAAGAGATAAAAGCTACTAATCCAACAGTTCCAGAAGAGTCTCACCGGCCCGAAAGAGATGTACCGAAGCTCTCAAGCGGCCCGGCCTATGCCGAGAGGGTTACATACACCGGACAATCATTTTTTTTTTGAAATAGCAAATGAATTTATTAATAAGCCAAAACTGCAAGGCTCAAGGAGAACCAAAACAGGGCCGAGAGATACAAACAAGGCCAGGATCAATGCAACAAACAAAACTTGCTCCCCTAGCCAAACCGAAATAAAGAAAAAACCACACACCAAGGTGGAGCTACAACACCTAAGCCGCACCAAGGACACAGAGAACCAAGGGACCAAAACTAAAGAAAAAACTATCTTAAGAAACAATCTCCTGGATCCCAACACCACTCGTGAAAGAGACTCTGAGTCACTTTCAACCTATCTATACTCCACTTCCAAGAGAGCACTTTGACATCCTCCACAATATCCTTATATTCTTTCTCCACTCCATTAAAAATACAGCGGGCAATCATTAACATGCCTTGGGGAAAGTCATGCACCAGGCATAGACGGATAAAGGAAAGATTCTCTCATCGAAAACAAGTAAACGAAATACTTACTTTACTATTTAAAAAAATTTAGAGATTCTTTTTTAGAGATTTTAAAAAAAAATCTAAAGCTACTTTCCGTTTGTTTACTATAAAAAAAAAATAATTTTTTTAAAAATAGAAAGTCCTTAATTACACTTAGGTACCTTAGTTTAAAAAAAAAAATTGTTAAAAAGCTATTAAGGGTGTGTTTGTTTCACGTTTAGAAATTATATTCCTTGGAATATATGGGTAGGAATATATATACCCATGTTTGTTACAAAGTTGCCATAAAATTATTCTTAGGTATGAAAGTTCATTGGAATAAAATAACTTCCAATAACTTCTCTTATACCTAGAAATAAAATTCTCATTATTATTTTCTAGGAATATTATTCTTGGAAATGAATTTAATAACCTTCAAACAAACACCCCCTAAATAGCTTTTCATTTTGAGGTTAAAAATAGATTTTTTTCTTACAAAAATTCAAAACAAATACACCCATAATTATATTGGTTTCGACCTAATAGACTAATCTTTTTGAGTTAAAATTTCTTAGGACTTATGCTCCACCATATTTCCTTTCAATCAATATATATTTATACACAAAAAAAAAATCTCCGTTGGTCAAAAAAAAAAAAAAAACAAAAAAAATCTCCCTTCTGATAATTAACAAAATCTAAGTTATTTTGATCAATGACTTCCACCTTTAAAACCTTTAAAAAAACATTTAATTAACTACTTTTATAATTTGTATTGCACTTAAATCGATTCTACAAAATTGGTTGGTAATGTAAGAACCACATCCAGTTATAAACATATATTAATATTTATACCATTTATTATATATATCTAATGTGAAACTCTTAACAAGTACTAATATCTTAAATTAACGAAAGTGCTCCAATGGAGAATAGAAATAATAAGATATCTTGTCATCGATGCCAATTTATCATATATATTAAATTGCCAATTTTATTTTATTAAGCAAAAGGGGGCTGATAACAAGTCGAACAATTGCAATAATTTAAATAGATTAATATAAAGTAAAAGATAATACAATATATTTGGGGGACAAACAATTGACCAGTCAAACCACATAAAAATGTAGTAATGAAGCCAAAAGAGAATTACAGACAATCAAACTACAATGAAAGTGGTTTAAAATCAACCTTAACAGGTAAAAATAAAATAAAATCAGAAGCAAACTCTCAAATACCACAGACACTAAGGCCCCGTTTGGCCCGACTTTTTTTTCTCTTTTTTTCTCCTCCTTAAAAATAGTAAAGTAGGAAAAAATTGTGTTTGACTTAATTTTTTTTTATTTTTCACTTCTTTACTTTATTTCTCTAATACTTTTAAGGAGAAATAATGTCAAATATAATTTTATACTTCTTTATTTCGTTTAAGCTAAAATAAAAAGTAAAAAATAAGCCGGGCCAAACGGGGTCTAACTAGCAAATCCGTGCACGAACTCAAAATCAAAATAGAAAAAAAAAAGTGATGAGTGAGTATTTGCAACAAACTTAAGACATGAAGAATGACCCTTTAATAGAATCCCAATTTTAACAATAACATAAAAATAGGTCGATAAGACAAAGAGGGACTTGTCATTAATTAAATTTAAACACTATTTGGCTGCAAATAAAGTCAGCACAAAAGGAAGAAGAACAATGATTGATGTAGGATAGCTTAAGCTTCTTGGAGAGGCAGAGGGTGCATTTGCATCATAGTCAGAACCACCTCCATATTGAGCAGAAGCAACCACAACTAAAACCAAAAGACAAGCTACAAACACATTGAATTTGAATGATGAAGCCATATTGCTAGATATGATGATATTAATTTCTTTGATGTTTTGTACCAAAATGGGAAATTATCATTAATATAAATAGGGGAGAAGGATTGTACACCTTCGGCAAGTTGATTCTTTCTTATAGAATAAACAAACAAGAGAGAACTAATTACTAAGGTTGATCTTAGGTGGGTGGCCATGGACTTTGCTCTTATAATAAATATGCTTCTTGTTTATAACTATAATAGACACAATATATACAACTATGAATTAGTGCTTTGTTTTTATCATTATTATTTATTGGGGGAATAATAATATAGCTTAATTATGTCAGAACCGACCTCAAACTAGATTAAACCGTTGGTGGAAAAAAAAAATATAGCTTGTTGTAAAAATTGGACCTACTCAAATAATAAACAACATATAAGTTTAAGTAATCAAACAAATATAAATAAGAATAAAATAAATAGAAATCACATGAACTTATCTTTCGGTGAGTGTAGTAATTGATGTCGGCGCTAGCGTGTAGTAAACAACCACCGTGTCACAAATGGAGATGACATTGAGAATAGTACCATACCTGAAGCGTGCTGACCGCACTGTCCTTAAGGATTTATCCGCCTCATAAGCGCAAATCATCCAGGATTCAACAGGTCATTCCCGAATATGAATCATATACGAGGTAACAAAACTACCAAGAGATTAATAGATATCGATGATGTAACCCAGGAAGGAGAAACTCAATTGTATGTGAAGACAAAGAACTCAATTTTAAGAGTTATGGTCTAATCAATTATATGTTTCTCATTCTCACGGTCTCATATATATATATATATATATATATATATATATATATATATATATATATATATATATATATATATCCTTCTCACGAAGAAACTTTTCGCTTTGAATAGTGGTGAGTGACAGGTCATTCGCGTGGCTTTCGTGAGGCAAGTTTTCGCTACAAGAAGCATTTTCCTATATAATATACCCATGCACTAACTAATAATAATCAAAAGATTTACGTTACAACCATTACCATAAATCCTAGTAATTAGGATTGAAAAAGTAACTGCAAGCTTAAAGAAAAACGTGTGCCTATATAATATGACTTGGTCAAAAATTAATTAAGTAATTTAATCATTATATAATAATAATTAACTTTAAAATAAATTATAAAATATCCAACAATCCCCTACAATTTATTTTAAAGTTTTAAAGAATATTAATAGAAACATTTCCTGGGTTAACATCATTGATGTAATGCTTCAAACTGGTGTAGCAAGCTATATGAACCAGTCTTAGAATGATAGACTTAACAAACAGTGAAATTGATGTAGCAAGCTATATGAACCAAAGTCACTTGTCGTGTGTTAGCGGTCTACCACCGACATCACACCCCACAATTCTTGTTGTTGCCGCTGTGTTGCACGAATAGGCCGTGCGCGTGCCTGAATTTTTTCTTGAGTGCTCTAGAGATTTCGCCAAGATCTCATACAAGCGGCCTCACTTGACACTCATATAGGTGATTTCATCAAGTGTATGCTTCAAATCATACACCACCCATAAGGGATATGAAAATCATTAAAAACTTTCAGCTTACCTGTAACAGCCCGTTTTTCCAGGGCCAGAAAAGGCAGTATATTTTTTTTTTTCTTTTTCAACTAACACTCAGAGTGCGCATAGAATATTTTTCAATGAGCCGGCATTCAAATATGCAAAGGAACTCATTACCATAAGGTGCTTCGACAAGCAAAGTGTATTCCTGAATAATTACAGTCCAAGTCTAAATATTCAAATACTTACAACAAAACAAGTTAGAAAACCCTATGCTAACCAAAAAGCACGGTGCACAAAACACACCGGCGCATAGTCTAACTATACTAAGCTTCACCACGTGCTCACTATGGCCTAGAACAGCCACCGTCGTCGCCACGACCTAACCCATCATCTGGGTGGGATGAGCCCGCAAATGAAAGAAAGGGTCACCACAAAATAAAAGTATGTGTATATATAACCGGTGCGAGAGAGGATACAAATACCAAACATACAAATACCAACATAGAAAGCTCTTTAAACACATAGCCATCCCCACCGACGGCTCATATAAGCAATGCACACATAACCTATAAATGCAGACTCTACATGATCGTGACACCAATCACTGGCTGCCACATGCATGAATTCCGAAATTTAACCTCTCCGTAGAGAGTCGTAGGTTCAACCCCTACTATACCCCGCAGGGCGTCAATAAAATCCCAGCGGATTAGAGTGGATCCATTCCCGATAATCACACCCCGTGGTCCATTCCCGATAACCACGTATTGGACTCAATAAATCCCGCAGGATTAAGGTGGATCCATTCCCGATAATCGCACCCCGTGGTCCATTCCCGAAAACCACGTACTATGAATGCATGAGCATACGATTCCCCTTATATGCTAATGCAACACATACATATCGTACACGCATATGTAATCACACCACAACAACACATGCATATACATCTAATCACGTGTATTCCAAACACCTGTTCATACATATATTCTCATAATCATATGTAAACAGCGCAAGTATTTTAAACACGTTCTCATCACGAGAATACATCAACCAGACATGCCAAACACACAACAAAGCATAAACAGCAAAACCAAGCATGTCGTAACCGTTTTAAAAGACGGAAATAAAGTGGAGCCCTTACCTTAGCAAGCTTCCGTTACTTTTTCTCGTCAAATCTACGATACGCGCTACCTAAAAGTTAAGCAGCGTACAATCAATAAAATATTCCTCGTTTATCCTATCGAAACGAAACTTGCTCTCAAAGTTCCAGAGGGGTCTAAGGTACTTTCTAAAGCTATCCCTCAATGATTTCAGGTTATTCTCATAGTGTTCAAAAATTCACGAAGTTAATTGTACTATTTTTATAACACGAAAATCATTTTGTTTTCAGATCATAAACTGAAACCATTTTGGATTTTCCACTTCAAGGACTTGTTTCACACACCACAAGACCATTTGAAACACAACTAAAACTTTTCAAAAATATTTTTATGAAAAATCGAAGTTTTCTTGCGTTACAAGTTACACATTTTTTTCTTCCTAACAACCTTTCCTATACTCATTTTTCTTCAAAACTAAGATTATCCAACACACACAAAATTTTCACACAATTGTGGACTTAGAAAAATTTTGGAATTTCTTCCCCCACACAAGGAAAAGGCCACGGCCATTTTTCTTAAAAACACCCTTCTACTCAAAATTTTTCACTTCTAAATGCATGGTAATATCCCATAATACCTAACTAGCACTTATCAAAACGATTTAGAAATTATAGAGTCGAATCGCAAATTTTCGAAAAATCTCAAATAAGGTTTTTCTTAAGGCAAGTGATCATTTTCTTTTCAAAACATCCCATAACCAATCAAACAATTAAACAATGATCATGGGCAGCTATTTGCCTCTAAACAATTTTCGAAATTCGATTCCTCGAACCCTATATGTGTGCCACGGCCATTTGAGGCAAAAAGGGCAACCCTACACATTTTTTTTTCATTTGAAACCCTAGTCCACATTCATTAGTTCGTAATGCTATTCGATCGTGTATCCGACTCCTTTTGAAACTCGAAATAAATTTTTTCTAAATTGTGTTCTTCGAGTCGCTCAAGAACACGAGAATAATTTTTTTCTCATTTTTCGAAACTAATTTCATATTCACCAATCCATTTTGTCACAAAGCTTGAAATTAACTTCAAAAACCAAAATCATACAACACACTCAAAGATATGATCATTTTAAGGAATTTTCTTCAAAACCTCACCAACAAAATTGTGAAATTTGAAATCACCATGAGAATCACTTACATGCTTCACTAATATATCCTACATAACACTCTTAAACACTACTATGGAATCAAAACTAATTAAAACTAAATTCTCAAATTTTTCTCTCAAGAACATAATCATAAAACTCAAGAATTCATGAGGTTTTTCATGGAGAATAAGGAAGAGAAGTGTTAGTTACCTTGAGAGGAGATGATTCCTAGCAACTTCTATGATTCAACAAAACAAAAATCCAAAGCTTTGGTGATGGAATGAAGGATTTATGAAGGTGGACACAAAGGGTGGAAAGCCACGGCAATGAGAAGAGAAGAATGAGTGAAATTGTGATTTTTCTTAAGTCTTTTTAATGACCAAAAGTCATGGTCTTGTTGCCTAATCCACCCTTGGATCAAATAGTGTAAAGCTAACAAGATTAAACCCTAGCCATTGGATCATTTCAAGCTTATCCGCACAAGATATTTTCTTTCTCATGAGGAACTTACGCCTCACATACGAGTCGCGCCTCGCTAACGGACGGAAATTGTAACAACCCGTTTTTCAAAGGCCTGAAAAGGCAGTATATTTTTTTTTTCTTAAAACACGAGACAGAGTGCGCGGAAAATATTTTTCAATGAGCCGACATTCAAATATGCAAAAGAACTCATTACCATAAGGTGCTTCGACAAGCAAAGTGTATTCCTGAATAATTACAATCCAAGTCTAAGTATTCAAATACTTACAACAAAACAAGTTAGAAAACCCTATGCTAACCAAAAAGCACAGTGCACCAAACACACCGGCGCATAGTCTAACTATACTAAGCTTCACCACGTGCTCACTATGGCCTAGAACAGCCACCGTCGTCGCCACGACCTAACCCATCATCTGGGTGGGATGAGCCCGCAAATGAAAGAAAGGGTCACCACAAAATAAAAAGTACGTGTATATATAACCGGTGCGAGAGAGGATACAATTACCAAATATACAAATACCAACATAGAAAGCTCTTTAAACACATAGCCATTCCCACCAACGGGTTTATATATATAATGCACACCAAGCCTAATGCAGACTTCTACAATGAGTGTGGTAGATTCCCCATTACCACATGCATATGAATTCCGGAATAAACCTCTCTATAGAAGGCGTAGGTCTCAGGTGGGATAACACCTCCTACTATTGGTGGGATAACACCAGGTAGAGTCACACCAGACAATACCAAAACAATCACGGTGGGATAACACCGGGTGAGTCACACGGACAACACCGACTCAAAAAGGAGGACACCAATCACTGGTCGTCGCATCCCGTGGTCCATTCCCGATAACCACTTACTATGAATGCATGAGCATACGATTCCCCTTATATGCTAATGCAACAAATACATACATTTCTCATCATATGTATTCCAAACACCTGTTCATACATATATTCTCATAATCATATGTAAACAGCGCAAGTATTTTAAACACGTTCTCATCACGAGAATACATAATACAAACATGCCAAAACACACAGCAATTGCATACACAGCATAACAAGCATGTCGTAACCGTTTTAAAGACAGAAATAAAGTGGAGCCCTTACCTCAGCAAGCTTCCGTTACTTTACTTTTGCGAAAATCTACAACACACGCTACCTAAAAGTTAAGCAGCGTACAATCAATAAAATATTCCTCGTTTATCCTATCGAAACGAAACTTGCTCTCAAAGTTCCAGAGGGGTCTAAGGTACTTTCCAAAACCATCCCTCAATGATTTCAGGTTATTCTCACAGTGTTTAAAAATTCACGAAGTTAATTGTACTATTTTTATAACACGAAAATCATTTTGTTTTCAAATCATAAACTAAAACCATTTTGGATTTTCCACTTCAAGGACTTGTTTCACACACCACAAGACCATTTGAAACGCAACTAAAACTTTTCAAAAATATTTTTATGAAAAATCGAAGTTTTCTTGCGTTACAAGTTACACATTTTTTTTTCTTCCTACCAACCTTTCCTATACTCATTTTTCTTCAAAACTAAGATTATCCAACACACACAAAATTTTCACACAATTGTGGACTTAGAAAAATATTGGAATTTCTTCCCCACCCTTTAAAAAGGCCACGGCCATTTTTCAAGAAAACACACTCCCACATAAAATTTTTCACTTCTAAATGCATGGTAATATCCCATAATACCTAACTAGCACTTATCAAAACGATTTAGAAATTATAGAGTTGAATCGCAAATTTCGGAAAATCTCAAATAAGGTTTTTCTTAAGGCAAATGATTATTTTCTTTTCAAAACATCCCATAACCAATCAAACAATTAAACAATGATCATGGGAAGCTATTTGCCTCTAACAATTTTCGAAATTCGATTCCTCGAACCCTATATGGGTGCCACGGCCAAATGAGGCAAAAAGGGCAACCCTACACATTTTTTTTTATTTGAAACCCTAGCCCACATGTGTTAGCTCGTAACGATATTCGATCGTATACCCGACTCTTTTTGAAACTCGAAATAAATTTTTTCTGAATTGTGTTCTTCGAGTCGCTCAAGAACACGAGAAATTTTTTCTCTTATTTTTCGAAACAAAATTCATATTCACCAATCCATTTTGTCAAAAAGCTCAAAACTAACTTCAAAACCAAAATCATACAACACAAACCAAGTTTATGATCTCTTTCAAAATTTTCTTAAAAACCCTTCACCAAAATTTGTGAAATTTAAAATCACCATGAGAATCACTTACATGCTTCACCAAAGTTTCCTACATAACACTCTTAAACACTACTATGGAATCAAAACTAATTAAAACTAAATTCTCAAAATATTTCTCTCAAGAACATAATCATGAAACTCTAGAATTCATGAGGTTTTTCATGGAGAATAAGGAAGAGAAGAGGTTAGTTACCTTAATGAGCAAGTGATTCCTTAGTAAGCTAATGATCCAAGCTTGAGAAGATGAGAAAAATGAAATTTTTTGATGGATGAGTGAGTGAAGAAGAAGGTCGGCCGAGAGAGAGAAGTGAGGAGGGAGATGTTTGTGATTTTTGCTCTTTGATCACTTGTCTCTTAATCCTTCACCAATTGGTCATGTTTAATAAGGGCCCTTGGATCAAATAGTGTAAAGTTTTCTAATCAAACCCTAACCATTGGATCTAATTAGTCATGATTGCTTTTTGAACAAATATCCACTTTACGCCACTCAGCTCATCGCGTTTGTTCTCGGCGAGTCGCACCTCGCTAACGAACGGAAATCTCAAAAATATAAAATCTACCAAATAAACGTCCGTCGTAAACCGTTTCCAAATATTATCGCTAAATCTTTATTCTCCGACTGAAATTTATTTCCTTAGCTCCCAAAAATATTCTGAATCTAGTTTCCAACTTGCGCCGATATATAAAGTCTCCAATTAAAATTCGACGGAAAACAGAAACCGTAAAATTTTAAGAAGCGGGTACAGTTTTCTACTCGTTTTTCCAATAAAAGGAGAAAGTCGAAACTCAAAATTCTGAAAGCACAGGAATGTTCAGATTGATAAATAAAGACCATGGGCCAAAAGTCTAGGTTTTATTTATGCATAAGGAAACAGCAGTCTCCAAAGTGATCCAAAAATCTTACTATAAAGTGGTCTTGGTTCATGGCAACCATTGGATCAAAAGGCAAAGTTCAAAGATTAATTCCTAGCCATCCATCTCTTCACAAAATATCTAGATATTCTTATGGTCTTAGCCCACTAGCTCGCTCAGTCCCTGTGCTCGCGCTTAAACGAGCCGTATCTCGCGGACCGATAAATTTTACGGAAACATAAAAAAATTCTACCGTAAACCTTTTAATAAAAACTATTCTCAAACTTATCGCCGAATATTTTTCCGCGACTGTAATTTTCTCCCTCACTCTTGAAAATTATTCTGACAATATATCCTAACTCACGCCGATATATAAAACTCCCATCTAAATTTCTACGGAATTCAGACATCGTAAAAATTTCCAACGGCGGGTAAAATTCCTACTCGTTTTTCCAAAAGCGAGAATAATCCAAAACTCGTTATTCTGACTACACACAAACCTTCTTATACTCAAAAGAAGACTACGACCCAAAAGTCTGTGCCTTTCCAGCGCACGAGCACAAAACAGGCTCCATTTCAGCAAAAATTCCATTAATGCGACGATACTCACAAGACCGCTCCACCAAAAACCCTAAAAACTTAGCCGACACTAAAGTTCCTTAGAAAAACTGTACAGTGAAATCTTGGGTCTTACAGAAATCGCAAAAACAGAAAACCTACGGAAAGAACGTCTAACGTTTTTCCATTCCAAAACTTATCGCCGAATCTTTTTCCGCGACTGTAATTTTCTTCCATACCTTAGAAAATTAATCTCAGGACATATCCTAACTCGCGCAGATATATAAAACTTCCACCCGAAACCTCACTTAAAACAGACGCAGCAAGATTTTCCATCAGCGGGTAAAATCCTACTCGTTTTTCCAAAAACAAGAATAATCCAAAACTCGTCATTCTGACTTCACAGAAATCTCCTCATACTTAAAAGAAGACTACAACCCAAAAGTCTGTGCCTTTCCAGCGCACGAGCACAAAACAGGCTCCGTTTCAGCAAAAACCTCATTTATGCGACGATACTCACAAAAGCATCTTCACCAAAAACCCTAAAACTCGTAGCCATTACTTATTTTATTCACCAAAAGGTACAGTGGAATTACGGGTCTTACATTACTACCCTCCAAAAAGAAGTTTCGTCCTCGAAACTAAAGTTAAGGATAACGACTCAACCAGTCATTACCATCACCAACACAACAAAATCCCACAGGATTAGGTGCAGCCACACAGATGCTAACACCGGGTGAAGTCACACAGATACTCTCACCAACACACTGGCACAACCGTGCACCAACCGCAACTCTCAACGAGTTCACCACTCAAAAATTAACCTCACAACAGAGGTTCACAACCTCTAGTCCCCAAAGACCCTCGTGCCCACACACAAAAATTTCCAAAGTCACCTCTTTTGCCTCCGCGACATAGCCAGTTTCCCTAGGTTCACGCGAAGCAGTTACTGGCTACCCTCCAAAAAGAAACACTGAAGTTCTCTGTGCATCACCAAAGCTAGCAAAACTAGTCAATTCCAATCAACACGATTCTCGTCTACTATCAACAATAAATTAAGGACGGCCAGTCCCTCAATTTGTCAATAGACAGTCGACAATCCTGATGGTGGTTTAGACCATCTTTACCCAACTTAAGTGATACTTCATTCCACTTGTGCTCAAGGTCCTCCGAGGCACAATGGTCCAACACTTCCTTCGAGGTTTTCCCACACGTTTCCCTCGATCTCTTACGAATACAAGATCAAAGTCGTAAGACACAACACTCAAAACACATCGTTCAAGCTCTCATGATTCCACTCATGAAACATCCGTTGAACATCATTCAACAGTAATACAATGCCACCACGGCAGGTACCACCAAAACTATCACATTCCGAAAGAAGTTGTCTTCTTTATAGAAGGACTTCACACTTTACCAATATCCATAAGTTCGCAACTCAATGAATACGTCGAACCGTATGTTCACATTCGAATCTCGTTCCAAACACGACTTAAATAATATCCCCCAACCCCCGGTTGGTGATTACACTCCTCACAGTCTTGGCACCTGCCAAACTAAACCATCTACTTCTCTTGGACTCCCTTATCCAAATCTCCAATTCCCCAGAATCGGCTTCTTATGCGTTCATATTACTTCCAAACGACACTTAGATAAATCTCGCGTGCCTTAAACAAAACACTTATCCTCGTCGACTACCATCGTCGGCGCATATCCTCTTTACAACGTATTCTCATTCTATTCCTGAACTCTCCTGAGTTCCTTTTTCTCTTACAATTAAATCCTCTCTTACTCAAAAGAGCTTGTCACCCTGACCATTCTTAATTATTCCCAACATCACCCTTTCTGT
This sequence comes from Trifolium repens, assembly GCA_030408175.1. Classification (NCBI taxonomy): domain Eukaryota; kingdom Viridiplantae; phylum Streptophyta; class Magnoliopsida; order Fabales; family Fabaceae; genus Trifolium; species Trifolium repens. The sequence goes on along the minus strand of CP125845.1, from coordinate 27,494,541 downwards.
CGAGATACCTACTTCCAAAATAAATCTTAAGGTACTCATCACATCACTATTGTTCCACTGTCCATGTAGACCATATCCGCATTCCTTTACTTACTCAATACAGATTTCCATTATGCTACGTCCCTCTTCATTGTAACCACTACAATGAATCGAGCTCTACCAACTTCCACCAAACTTTGCCACTAGACAATTGCTTACCCTTTATTATTTCCAAAATTAGGTGTGAGACAAATCCCTTCGCCAATCTTCAATTGGCATAAGCCACATCCTCATGGGCTTCTCTCTACATCCTCATTCTTTCCTAGACCCAGAAACAGATCCACAAACCATTTCATCTCCATCACTCTTTCTCCTCTTTGAAGATGAATCATCGAGTGAAAGACAACCAATCAATGGAACATTTTCTCTACGAGTTCGGCTAGAAACACCACTAGCCACACTTATTGTGAACACATTCTTTCCATGACTAATCTCCCTTTACGACTAACGCATCGATGTCATAACCTCTACAAAACCCCAATCAGGCCTGTATCATCAATCTACTACTTTGCAACTTTCTAGTTCAACAACTGTCTAGAGTTGGTTCCCAAACCACCATGACCAATAACTTGCTAAATCAAAACAACATCTTTAATCCGCCGCACACAATCCAAATACTCTCTCATTCCACATAATTTTGAATCACCACAAGCATACCCTTCTCCGTTCGACCAATCTCAAGTCTTCATAACCATCTAAAGCTACAGTATTCTCCAATAACAATAACCAACTTCCCACATACGTTCTCGCTATCCAACCTGACACATCCATTCACTAACTGGATTTATCCATCTCTAACTTCCCTTACGGTGTCAACTAATGTACGTGTCGTAATCAAACGCTCCAAATGATTAATTCCTCAAGTTTCTATTAAGTAACTCCTCTCTATTCGATTGGTCCTTCATCATCGTGACTATTCTAAAGTCATAAGGTCTGTTCCCACTAGGGAATCAATTCCCAGATCTCAAGTTCTGGCCAATCATATTCTTACATCTATTCACTCATCGTTTTCTTATTCACTTCTAACTCGTCCTTAAAAGGTCACTGCAATTCACCTACCAATCGACTCGTCTTACTCATCCATCAAGCCATTAAACATTCATCTCAAATCTTAATGCTCGACTTATCAAAATATCTACCAACGCACGACACTTCGCTATGATTTTATCCTTAGTACGTTCGATACCCAAATCAAACTCTTGAATTTACTGCTTAAGAACTACAATTACTTGTCATACCATCCGTTTAATCCTAATATACAATAAAAGTCCTTCCAACTATCAACTCTTATTGTCTTAGTACTCTTACTAACAACTCTTTTCCTGCCCATACACGACATTCTTAGAAAATATCCAAAAATTCTCGTCCATAACTTGAATTTATTCAAAACTTGCCCACCTCAACTCTCATGGTATCATAAATTCAAGATGCCACTTAGTCCTTCAACCCTCTTGGTCGATCAAAATTGTTAACTTAAACTCACATCCATACAGGATCTCTACTCAAATCTTGACTAATCCCTAAGATTTTCTCAAAATGTTTACTTTCTCTTATGGTTTACCTGCCAATAACTGACAATTCCAGCTTCTACTGCTACAATTCTCTAGGCATTCCCATACTACACACCTCCGGTATCACCCGTCATCGACATACAACTCACTTTCCAAGGTTGAACTCCTCGTTCTTACCTAAACATCTCTCCAAATCCACCTTTTATCCAATAATCAATCACCTATAATTTCGTTTCACACCGACATCTATACTTACTATCTCCCGAACTATGTATAGATTGTCACATATCAAAGTGATACTTGGTCTCCTACCTTCAATCATCACGAGATTCATCCTTACAAATTTTAGTTCCGAACCTAATTCATCTCGCACACTAAAATTAAACCCTTAAGGTACCCATCGTTCGCGCAACCGTCTTCTAACACCACCAAATTCATTTACTCTTGACGCGCAATGCACTTTATTTCCAATACAAGTTGCCCCAATGATTATCCAATCATTGTAATTAAATCCAACTGACATCTCTGCATGCTCCACCATTCTACAATGGTTGCATCCTCTTGACAGCTGAATGACTTCATCAAGTCTCGCCCGAACTCACCAGAACGGATATCCAGCACCTTCTTCAAAAGGTATCCCAATCTGATCCTTACTTGCAATCCTTTATCAGTCGACGTCCACACGTCCGCACTCAACACCTCCGGGTGACAACGACCCATGCCAATTCAAGTTCATCGAATTTCTTCCAAGAATCCTTTGTGGTTCTCGTTCGCCTCAAGTCCATCCTCCTCGGACCACTCTGTCTAAGGAATTCAGAGACACTCGTCGACTAAATTCGACCAATGCTCGGGGGTTTCACAATTCCACTTACTGAAGCCTCACTCCCTGCATTACTTCAGTAAGACACAAACCAGTGTCTAAGCGTATCTCATGCTAGACTCAAAACAACCAACCACATAACCCACAACACAACAAAAACAACCGCTAGAACTAACACAACTCTAGCTATGTTCTAACCGACTCTGGACTAACGACTCAAGTATACACTTTCCCTTTGAAGATTTAAAGCCGTGCTCTGATACCAATTGTAACAGCCCGTTTTTCCAGGGCCAGAAAAGGCAGTATATTTTTTTTTTCTTTTTCAACTAACACTCAGAGTGCGCATAGAATATTTTTCAATGAGCCGGCATTCAAATATGCAAAGGAACTCATTACCATAAGGTGCTTCGACAAGCAAAGTGTATTCCTGAATAATTACAGTCCAAGTCTAAGTATTCAAATACTTACAGCAAAACAAGTTAGAAAACCCTATGCTAACCAAAAAGCACGGTGCACAAAACACACCGGCGCATAGTCTAACTATACTAAGCTTCACCACGTGCTCACTATGGCCTAGAACAGCCACCGTCGTCGCCACGACCTAACCCATCATCTGGGTGGGATGAGCCCACAAATGAAAGAAAGGGTCACCACAAAATAAAAGTATGTGTATATATAACCGGTGCGAGAGAGGATACAAATACCAAACATACAAATACCAACATAGAAAGCTCTTTAAACACATAGCCATCCCCACCGACGGCTCATATAAGCAATGCACACATAGCCTATAAATGCAGACTCTACATGATCGTGACACCAATCACTGGCTGCCACATGCATGAATTCCGGAATTTAACCTCTCCGTAGAGAGTCGTAGGTTCAACCCCTACTATACCCCGCAGGGCGTCAATAAAATCCCAGCGGATTAGAGTGGATCCATTCCCGATAATCACACCCCGTGGTCCATTCCCGATAACCACATATTGGACTCAATAAATCCCGCAGGATTAAGGTGGATCCATTCCCGATAATCGCACCCCGTGGTCCATTCCCGATAACCACGTACTATGAATGCATGAGCATATGATTCCCCTTATATGCTAATGCAACACATACATATCGTACACGCATATGTAATCACACCACAACAACACATGCATATACATCTAATCACGTGTATTCCAAACACCTGTTCATACATATATTCTCATAATCATATGTAAACAGCGTAAGTATTTCAAACACGTTCTCATCACGAGAATACATCAACCAGACATGCCAAACACACAGCAAAGCATAAACAGCAAAACCAAGCATGTCGTAACCGTTTTAAAAGACGGAAATAAAGTGGAGCCCTTACCTTAGCAAACTTCCGTTACTTTTTCTCGTCAAATCTACGATACGCGCTACCTAAAAGTTAAGCAGCGTACAATCAATAAAATATTCCTCGTTTATCCTATCGAAACGAAACTTGCTCTCAAAGTTCCAGAGGGGTCTAAGGTACTTTCTAAAGCTATCCCTCAATGATTTCAGGTTATTCTCATAGTGTTCAAAAATTCACGAAGTTAATTGTACTATTTTTATAACACGAAAATCATTTTGTTTTCAGATCATAAACTGAAACCATTTTGGATTTTCCACTTCAAGGACTTGTTTCACACACCACAAGACCATTTGAAACACAACTAAAACTTTTCAAAAATATTTTTATGAAAAATTGAAGTTTTCTTGCGTTACAAGTTACACATTTTTTTCTTCCTAACAACCTTTCCTATACTCATTTTTCTTCAAAACTAAGATTATCCAACACACACAAAATTTTCACACAATTGTGGACTTAGAAAAATTTTGGAATTTCTTCCCCCACACAAGGAAAAGGCCACGGCCATTTTTCTTAAAAACACCCTTCTACTAAAAAATTTTCACTTCTAAATGCATGGTAATATCCCATAATACCTAACTAGCACTTATCAAAACGATTTAGAAATTATAGAGTCGAATCGCAAATTTTCGAAAAATCTCAAATAAGGTTTTTCTTAAGGCAAGTGATCATTTTCTTTTCAAAACATCCCATAACCAATCAAACAATTAAACAATGATCATGGGCAGCTATTTGCCTCTAAACAATTTTCGAAATTCGATTCCTCGAACCCTATATGTGTGCCACGGCCATTTGAGGCAAAAAGGGCAACCCTACACATTTTTTTTTTCATTTGAAACCCTAGTCCACATTCATTAGTTCGTAATGCTATTCGATCGTGTATCCGACTCCTTTTGAAACTCGAAATAAATTTTTTCTAAATTGTGTTCTTCGAGTCGCTCAAGAACACGAGAATAATTTTTTTCTCATTTTTCGAAACTAATTTCATATTCACCAATCCATTTTGTCACAAAGCTTGAAACTAACTTCAAAAACCAAAATCATACAACACACTCAAAGATATGATCATTTTAAGGAATTTTCTTCAAAACCTCACCAACAAAATTGTGAAATTTGAAATCACCATGAGAATCACTTACATGCTTCACTAATATATCCTACATAACACTCTTAAACACTACTATGGAATCAAAACTAATTAAAACTAAATTCTCAAATTTTTCTCTCAAGAACATAATCATAAAACTCAAGAATTCATGAGGTTTTTCCTGGAGAATAAGGAAGAGAAGTGTTAGTTACCTTGAGAGGAGATGATTCCTAGCAACTTCTATGATTCAACAAAACAAAAATCCAAAGCTTTGGTGATGGAATGAAGGATTTATGAAGGTGGACACAAAGGGTGGAAAGCCACGGCAATGAGAAGAGAAGAATGAGTGAAATTGTGATTTTTCTTAAGTCTTTTTAATGACCAAAAGTCATGGTCTTGTTGCCTAATCCACCCTTGGATCAAATAGTGTAAAGCTAACAAGATTAAACCCTAGCCATTGGATCATTTCAAGCTTATCCGCACAAGATATTTTCTTTCTCATGAGGAACTTACGCCTCACATACGAGTCGCGCCTCGCTAACGGACGGAAATCGCAAAAACAGAAAACCTACGGAAAGAACGTCTAACGTTTTTCCATTCCAAAACTTATCGCCGAATCTTTTTCCGCGACTGTAATTTTCTTCCATACCTTAGAAAATTAATCTCAGGACATATCCTAACTCGCGCAGATATATAAAACTTCCACCCGAAACCTCACTTAAAACAGACGCAGCAAGATTTTCCATCAGCGGGTAAAATCCTACTCGTTTTTCCAAAAACAAGAATAATCCAAAACTCGTCATTCTGACTTCACAGAAATCTCCTCATACTTAAAAGAAGACTACAACCCAAAAGTCTGTGCCTTTCCAGCGCACGAGCACAAAACAGGCTCCGTTTCAGCAAAAACCTCATTTATGCGACGATACTCACAAAAGCATCTTCACCAAAAACCCTAAAACTCGTAGCCATTACTTATTTTATTCACCAAAAGGTACAGTGGAATTACGGGTCTTACATTACCCTCTCAATAATGCAGCGTCTAACACTTTCTAAAGTACACCATAGGAAATGGACTAAATAAATTTAGTGGTAGCAAATTTAACTCGTGACTTGTTCTTACCCATATGAACCTTATTCATGGGATCTCCAATCACAAAGGTTTGGCTACCATTACTTGTTAATTTCAAATGGCTTAAGTCTAATTCCCCTCGATGCGTTATAAAATTATTTCTTCCCAGGGGTTTAGTTTAGTAGCTACTTTACACACAAATGATGAAGATAACTTTCTTTCATCAAAATAATATTGACTAAGATGTCTCTAAGTCAACTAATCTCATATAATATTTATACAAGTCTATAACAATAAACTTGTTCTTCACAATGAATCTACACAGGTCTGCTTATAGTTTATTAAGCGACAACATTCACACAATGAGTAAAATAATTTTTTATTAAGATTTATTCTCATTGAAATTCAATTCCAATTAACATCATTATATTATTTTAATATAATATAATGGCTTATCGATATCTCATATATTGTCAAACAGAGTTTCATAATATATTTCATCAGGTCTGCTTAGATAAATTCTAAGTGACAACATCTCCACAAAAGGGAAAAATTAAATCCAAGATTAGATTTATTAACACGTCTACTTGAAAACATTTAAGCGACAACAACCCCACATTTGATAATATAGATGGATTTTGATGAATGCAGCTATGCTCCTTTTCCCTTAGCTTCTTTTCTTCCTTTTCTTTTCACAGATTGACGACACGTGGCAAAAACAAATCTAATGGCTGGAAATTAAAAGCTATAATTAAATAATTAAAAATTAAGAACATATGAAATCAGAGGAAAAGGAAAGCGCGCGTTCTTAGTAACAATGTCTTTCTATCTTCTTCATCACATGTGAAGCTACCACAGCCACCGTCGCCGCCTCTTTCCGGCCGTCACAGGGCGGCGGTTTTCCTCCCATATTCTCAATAGACTGCGACACACCACCTCAACATCTTGTCGTTTCATATTCGTCGTCTCGCCGTTTCGCCGTTTTGTCATCATGACGGAACCTAACCATCTCGTTTCTAATATTCATGATCAAGGTATTGTTCCTTTTCAAAACTACACTTTTTATTCTTTGTCCTCTTTGTTATTGCAAGAAGAGTAAGTAATATGAAATATGATCATTACATATTAATGTATAAGATTGCAAAACCATGGTGATAGAAACCATGAATTTTATTAAACTAAAAGATTGAAGACGAAGAGAAAAAACAAGTATCTAAAGACTTTTAGTATAGAGGAACGAGGATTTGGTGTTATATATAGTGTCAGATATATGAATATATGTGATTGTTAGTGTAGAGGAATGAGGAATTGGAATAAATAACTATGGCAATATATATGATTTTTCTGGTTTTTCTGGTTTTTCCGGTTCTCTGGTTTTCTGTTTTTTCTGAACCTCTGTTATGGTCATACTGGTTTGTTGTTTTTGTCCCCTGTTTGTTTTATTCAGGTGTTGTTTCTGGTCATGTGTGGGACTAGGATTGTTTAGTGTTATCTAGTCACTAGTGTGTCTTTATGCTTGCTGGAATTTTACAGTGCTTGTTATTCTCTTATTATTTTTTACAATAGTTAATATCTTCACTCTACTTTTTTTCATAAAATACGAATTCATCATCAATTCCAAATTGTGTTGATAAATGGGTGAATAATATCCATGAACAAAATGTGCAACGTGGCCAAGAAAATATTGGCAACATTGAACCTCATTTGGGGATGAAATTTTATTCTGAAGCGGCGGCTTATCAATTTTATAATGAGTACGGTAAAAGAAATGGATTTGGTATTCGTCGAGAATACTATAATAAAAGCAAAGTAGATGGAGTTTTGACTTCAAGAAGATTCACATGCTTCAAAGAGGGTAAACGAAGTGTTGACAAAAGACGTACAGGAGAACATAGAGCAGAAACCAGAACGGAATGTCAAGCACGTATGGGTATTTCACTTGATCGGAAAATAGAGAAATACACGGTTGTTGACTTTATAGCTCAACATAACCACCCACTTCAACCACCGGTGCATGTTCATATGATTCGCTCTCATCGGCACATATTTGAGGCACAAGAAACACAAATTGTCTTAGGAGATGAATCTGGATTAAGACCAAAAGATTTGCATGAATATATATCTAGGCAAGCTGGTGGAATAGAGACTGTTGGTTTTACGAAAAAGGACCTTAAGAATTACCTTCAAATCAAAAGGAAGCAAGCATTAAAGCACGGTGAAGTGGGTGCATTGATGATGTATTTCAAACAAGAAAGTGAAAATCCCTCATTCTTTTATGACTTTCAAATGGATGATGAAGAGCAAATAACAAATATATTTTGGGCGGATGCACAAATGATTAACGATTATGGGTACTTCAGTGATGTCATTACTTTTGACACTACGTACAAGACAAACAAGGATTGTCGACCATTGCGAGTATTTGTTGGACTCAGTAATCACAGGCAAACAATCATTTTTGGGGCAGCATTGTTATATGATGAAACAATATCTCATATATTGTCAAACAGAGTTTCATAATATATTTCATCAGGTCTGCTTAGATAAATTCTAAGTGACAACATCTCCACAAAAGGGAAAAATTAAATCCAAGATTAGATTTATTAACACGTCTACTTGAAAACATTTAAGCGACAACAACCCCACATTTGATAATATAGATGGATTTTGATGAATGCAGCTATGCTCCTTTTCCCTTAGCTTCTTTTCTTCCTTTTCTTTTCACAGATTGACGACACGTGGCAAAAACAAATCTAATGGCTGGAAATTAAAAGCTATAATTAAATAATTAAAAATTAAGAACATATGAAATCAGAGGAAAAGGAAAGCGCGCGTTCTTAGTAACAATGTCTTTCTATCTTCTTCATCACATGTGAAGCTACCACAGCCACCGTCGCCGCCTCTTTCCGGCCGTCACAGGGCGGCGGTTTTCCTCCCATATTCTCAATAGACTGCGACACACCACCTCAACATCTTGTCGTTTCATATTCGTCGTCTCGCCGTTTCGCCGTTTTGTCATCATGACGGAACCTAACCATCTCGTTTCTAATATTCATGATCAAGGTATTGTTCCTTTTCAAAACTACACTTTTTATTCTTTGTCCTCTTTGTTATTGCAAGAAGAGTAAGTAATATGAAATATGATCATTACATATTAATGTATAAGATTGCAAAACCATGGTGATAGAAACCATGAATTTTATTAAACTAAAAGATTGAAGACGAAGAGAAAAAACAAGTATCTAAAGACTTTTAGTATAGAGGAACGAGGATTTGGTGTTATATATAGTGTCAGATATATGAATATATGTGATTGTTAGTGTAGAGGAATGAGGAATTGGAATAAATAACTATGGCAATATATATGATTTTTCTGGTTTTTCTGGTTTTTCCGGTTCTCTGGTTTTCTGTTTTTTCTGAACCTCTGTTATGGTCATACTGGTTTGTTGTTTTTGTCCCCTGTTTGTTTTATTCAGGTGTTGTTTCTGGTCATGTGTGGGACTAGGATTGTTTAGTGTTATCTAGTCACTAGTGTGTCTTTATGCTTGCTGGAATTTTACAGTGCTTGTTATTCTCTTATTATTTTTTACAATAGTTAATATCTTCACTCTACTTTTTTTCATAAAATACGAATTCATCATCAATTCCAAATTGTGTTGATAAATGGGTGAATAATATCCATGAACAAAATGTGCAACGTGGCCAAGAAAATATTGCCAACATTGAACCTCATTTGGGGATGAAATTTTATTCTGAAGCGGCGGCTTATCAATTTTATAATGAGTACGGTAAAAGAAATGGATTTGGTATTCGTCGAGAATACTATAATAAAAGCAAAGTAGATGGAGTTTTGACTTCAAGAAGATTCACAAGCTTCAAAGAGGGTAAACGAAGTGTTGACAAAAGACGTACAGGAAAACATAGAGCAGAAACCAGAACGGAATGTCAAGCACGTATGGGTATTTCACTTGATCGAAAAATAGAGAAATACACGGTTGTTGACTTTATAGCTCAACATAACCACCCACTTCAACCACCGGAGCATGTTCATATGATTCGCTCTCATCGGCACATATTTGAGGCACAAGAAACACAAATTGTCTTAGGAGATGAATCTGGATTAAGACCAAAAGATTTGCATGAATATATATCTAGGCAAGCTGGTGGAATAGAGACTGTTGGTTTTACGAAAAAGGACCTTAAGAATTACCTTCAAATCAAAAGGAAGCAAGCATTAAAGCACGGTGAAGTGGGTGCATTGATGATGTATTTCAAACAAGAAAGTGAAAATCCCTCATTCTTTTATGACTTTCAAATGGATGATGAAGAGCAAATAACAAATATATTTTGGGCGGATGCACAAATGATTAACGATTATGGGTACTTCAGTGATGTCATTACTTTTGACACTACGTACAAGACAAACAAGGATTGTCGACCATTGCGAGTATTTGTTGGACTCAGTAATCACAGGCAAACAATCATTTTTGGGGCAGCATTGTTATATGATGAAACAATATCTCATATATTGTCAAACAGAGTTTCATAATATATTTCATCAGGTCTGCTTAGATAAATTCTAAGTGACAACATCTCCATAAAAGGGAAAAATTAAATCCAAGATTAGATTTATTAACACGTCTACTTGAAAACATTTAAGCGACAACAACCCCACATTTGATAATATAGAAGGATTTTGATGAATGCAGCTATGCTCCTTTTCCCTTAGCTTCTTTTCTTCCTTTTCTTTTCACAGATTGACGACACGTGACAAAAACAAATCTAATGGCTGGAAATTAAAAGCTATAATTAAATAATTAAAAATTAAGAACATATGAAATCAGAAGAAAAGGAAAGCGCGCGTTCTTAGTAACAATGTCGTTCTATCTTCTTCATCACCTGTGAAGCTACCACAGCCACCGTCGCCGCCTCTTTCCGGCCGTCACAGGGCGGCGGTTTTCCTCCCATATTCTCAATAGACTGCGACACAACACCTCAACATCTTGTCGTTTCATATTCGACGTCTCGCCGTTTCGCCGTTTTGTCATCATGACGGAACCTAACCATCTCGTTTCTAATATTCGTGATCAAGGTATTATTCCTTTTCAAAACTACACTTTTTATTCTTTGTCCTCTTTGTTATTGCAAGAAGAGTAAGTAATATGAAATATGATCATTGCATATTAATGTATAAGATTGCAAAACCATGGTGATAGAAACCATGAATTTTATTAAACTAAAAGATTGAAGACGAAGAGAAAAAACAAGTATCTAAAGACTTTTAGTATAGAGGAACGAGGATTTGGTGTTATATATAGTGTCAGACATATGAATATATGTGATTGTTAGTGTAGAGGAATGAGGAATTGGAATAAATAACTATGGCAATATATATGATTTTTCTGGTTTTTCTGGTTTTTCCGGTTCTCTGGTTTTCTGTTTTTTCTGAACCTCTGTTGTGGTCATACTGGTTTGTAGTTTTTGTCCCCTGTTTGTTTTATTCAGGTGCTGTTTCTGGTCATGTGTGGGACTAGGATTGTTTAGTGTTATCTAGTCACTAGTGTGTCTTTATGCTTGTTGGAATTTTACAGTTCTTGTTATTCTCTTATTATTTTTTACAATAGTTAATATCTTCACTCTACTTTTTTTCAAAAAATACGAATTCATCATCAATTCCAAATTGTGTTGATAAATGGGTGAATAATATCCATGAACAAAATGTGCAACGTGGCCAAGAAAATATTGCCAACATTGAACCTCATTTGGGGATGAAATTTGATTCTGAAGCGGCGGCTTGTCAATTTTATAATGAGTACGGTAAAAGAAATGGATTTGGTATTCGTCGAGAATACTATAATAAAAGCAATGTAGATGGAGTTTTGACTTCAAGAAGATTCACATGCTTCAAAGAGGGTCAACGATGTGTTGACAAAAGACGTACAGGAGAACATATAGCAGAAACCAGAACGGAATGTCAAGCACGTATGGGTATTTCACTTGATCGGAAGATAGAGAAATACACGGTTGTTGACTTTATAGCTCAACATAACCACCCACTTCAACCACTAGAGCATGTTCATATGATTCGCTCTCATCGGCACATATCTGAGACACAAGCAACACAAATTGTCTTAGGAGATGAATCTGGATTAAGACCAAAAGATTTGCATGAATATATATCTAGGCAAGCTGGTGGAATAGAGACTGTTGGTTTTACGAAAAAGGACCTTAAGAATTACCTTCAAATCAAAAGGAAGCAAGCATTAAAGCACGGTGAAGTGGGTGCATTGATGATGTATTTCAAACAAGAAAGTGAAAATCCCTCATTCTTTTATGACTTTCAAATGGATGATGAAGAGCAAATAACAAATATATTTTGGGCGGATGCACAAATGATAAATGATTATGGGTACTTCAGTGATGTCATTACTTTTGACACTACGTACAAGACAAACAAGGATTGTCGACCATTGGGAGTATTTGTTGGACTCCGTAATCACAGGCAAACAATCATTTTTGGGGCAGCATTGTTATATGATAAAACAATATCTCATATATTGTCAAACAGAGTTTCATAATATATTTCATCGGGTCTGCTTAGATAAATTCTAAGTGACAACATCTCCACAAAAGGGAAAAATTAAATCCAAGATTAGATTAATTAACAGGTCTACTTGAAAACATTTAAGCGACAACAACCCCACATTTGATAATATAGATGGATTTTGATAAATGCAGCTATGCTCCTTTTCCCTTAACTCTTTTCTTCCTTTTCTTTTCACAGATTGACGACACGTGGCAAAAACAAATCTAATGGCTGGATTTTAAAAGCTATAATTAAATAATTAAAAATCAAGAACATATGAAATCAGAAGAAAAGGAAAGCGCGCGTTCTTAGTAACAATGTCTTTCTATCTTCTTCATCACCTGTGAAGCTACCACAGCCACCGTCGCCGCCTCTTTCCGGCCGTCACAGGGCGGCGGTTTTCCTCCCATATTCTCAATAGACTGCGACACACCACCTCAACATCTTGTCGTTTCATATTCGTCGTCTCGCCGTTTCGCCGTTTTGTCATCATGACGGAACCTAACCATCTCGTTTCTAATATTCATGATCAAGGTATTGTTCCTTTTCAAAACTACACTTTTTATTCTTTGTCCTCTTTGTTATTGCAAGAAGAGTAAGTAATATGAAATATGATCATTACATATTAATGTATAAGATTGCAAAACTATGGTGATAGAAACCATGAATTTTATTAAACTAAAAGATAGAAGACGAAGAGAAAAAACAAGTATCTAAAGACTTTTAGTATAGAGGAACGAGGATTTGGTGTTATATATAGTGTCAGATATATGAATATATGTGATTGTTAGTGTAGAGGAATGAGGAATTGGAATAAATAACTATGGCAATATATATGATTTTTCTGGTTTTTCTGGTTTTTCCGGTTCTCTGGTTTTCTATTTTTTCTGATCCTCTGTTGTGGTCATACTGGTTTGTTGTTTTTGTCCCCTGTTTGTTTTATTCAGGTGCTGTTTCTGGTCATGTGTGGGACTAGGATTGTTTAGTGTTATCTAGTCACTAGTGTGTCTTTATGCTTGCTGGAATTTTACAGTGCTTGTTATTCTCTTATTATTTTTTACAATAGTTAATATCTTCACTCTACTTTTTTTCAGAAAATATGAATTCATCATCAATTCCAAATTGTGTTGATAAATGGGTGAATAATATCCATGAACAAAATGTGCAACGTGGCCAAGAAAATATTGCCAACATTGAACCTCATTTGGGGATGAAATTTGATTCTGAAGCGGCGGCTTATCAATTTTATAATGAGTACGGTAAAAGAAATGGATTTGGTATTCGTCGAGAATACTATAATAAAATCAAAGTAGATGGAGTTTTGACTTCAAGAAGATTCACATGCTTCAAAGAGGGTCAACGAAGTGTTGACAAAAGACGTACAGGAGAACATAGAGGAGAAACCAGAACGGAATGTCAAGCACGTATGGGTATTTCACTTGATCGGAAGATAGAGAAATACACGGTTGTTGACTTTATAGCTCAACATAACCACCCACTTCAACCACCAGAGCATGTTCATATGATTAGCTCTCATCGGCACATATCTGAGGCACAAGCAACACAAATTGTCTTAGGAGATGAATCTGGATTAAGACCAAAAGATTTGCATGAATATATATCTAGGCAAGTTGGTGGAATAGAGACTGTTGGTTGTACGAAAAAGGACCTTAAGAATTACCTTCAAATCAAAAGGAAGCAAGCATTAAAGCACGGTGAAGTGGGTGCATTGATGATGTATTTCAAACAAGAAAGTGAAAATCCCTCATTCTTTTATGACTTTCAAATGGATGATGAAGATCAAATAACAAATATATTTTGGGCGGATGCACAAGTGATAAATGATTATGGGTACTTCAGTGATGTCATCACTTTTGACACTACGTACAAGACAAACAAGGATTGTCGACCATTGGGAGTATTTGTTGGACTCCGTAATCACAAGCAAACAATCATTTTTGGGGCAGCATTGTTATATGATAAAACAATATCTCATATATTGTCAAACAGAGTTTCATAATATATTTCATCAGGTCTGCTTAGATAAATTCTAAGTGACAACATCTCCACAAAAGGGAAAAATTAAATCCAAGATTAGATTTATTAACAGGTCTACTTGAAAACATTTAAGCGACAACAACCCCACATTTGATAATATAGATGGATTTTGATGAATGCAGCTATGCTCCTTTTCCCTTAGCTCCTTTTCTTCCTTTTCTTTTCACAGATTGACGACACGTGGCAAAAATAAATCTAATGGCTGGAAATTAAAAGCTATAATTAAATAATTAAAAATTAAAAACATATGAAATCAGAAGAAAAGGAAAGCGCGCGTTCTTAGTAACACTGTCTTTCCATCTTCTTCATCACCTATGAAGCTACCACAGCCACCGTCGCCGCCTCTTTCCGGCCGTCACAGGGCGGCGGTTTTCCTCCAATATTCTCAATAGACTGCGACACACCACCTCAACATCTTGTCGTTTCATATTCGTCGTCTCGCCGTTTCGCCGTTTTGTCATCATGACGGAACCTAACCATCTCGTTTCTAATATTCATGATCAAGGTATTGTTCCTTTTCAAAACTACACTTTTTATTCTTTGTCCTCTTTGTTATTGCAAGAAGAGTAAGTAATATGAAATATGATCATTACATATTAATGTATAAGATTGCAAAACTATGGTGATAGAAACCATGAATTTTATTAAACTAAAAGATTGAAGACGAAGAGAAAAAACAAGTATCTAAAGACTTTTAGTATAGAGGAACGAGGATTTGGTGTTATATATAGTGTCAGATATATGAATATATGTGATTGTTAGTGTAGAGGAATGAGGAATTGGAATAAATAACTATGGCAATATATATGATTTTTCTGGTTTTTCCGGTTCTCTGGTTTTCTGTTTTTTCTGAACCTCTGTTGTGGTCATACTGGTTTGTTGTTTTTGTCCCCTGTTTGTTTTATTCAGGTGCTGTTTCTGGTCATGTGTGGGACTAGGATTGTTTAGTGTTATCTAGTCACTAGTGTGTCTTTATGCTTGCTGGAATTTTACAGTGCTTGTTATTCTCTTATTATTTTTTACAATAGTTAATATCTTCACTCTACTTTTTTTCAGAAAATACGAATTCATCATCAATTCCAAATTGTGTTGATAAATGGGTGAATAATATCCATGAACAAAATGTGCAACGTGGCCAAGAAAATATTGCCAACATTGAACCTCATTTGGGGATGAAATGTGATTCTGAAGCGGCGGCTTATCAATTTTATAATGAGTACGGTAAAAGAAATGGATTTGGTATTCGTCGAGAATACTATAATAAAAGCAAAGTAGATGGAGTTTTGACTTCAAGAAGATTCACATGCTTCAAAGAGGGTCAACGAAGTGTTGACAAAAGACGTACAGGAGAACATAGAGCAGAAACCAGAACGGAATGTCAAGCACGTATGGGTATTTCACTTGATCGGAAGATAGAGAAATACACGGTTGTTGACTTTATAGCTCAACATAACCACCCACTTCAACCACCAGAGCATGTTCATATGATTCGCTCTCATCGGCACATATCTGAGGCACAAGCAACACAAATTGTCTTAGGAGATGAATCTGGATTAAGACCAAAAGATTTGCATGAATATATATCTAGGCAAGTTGGTGGAATAGAGACTGTTGGTTTTACGAAAAAGGACCTTAAGAATTACCTTCAAATCAAAAGGAAGCAAGCATTAAAGCACGGTGAAGTGGTTGCATTGATGATGTATTTCAAACAAGAAAGTGAAAATCCCTCATTCTTTTATGACTTTCAAATGGATGATGAAGAGCAAATAACAAATATATTTTGGGCGGATGCACAAATGATAAATGATTATGGGTACTTCAGTGATGTCATTACTTTTGACACTACGTACAAGACAAACAAGGATTGTCGACCATTGGGAGTATTTGTTGGACTCCGTAATCTCAAGCAAACAATCATTTTTGGGGCAGCATTGTTATATGATAAAACAATATCTCATGTATTGTCAAACAGAGTTTCATAATATATTTCATCAGGTCTGCTTAGATAAATTCTAAGTGACAACATCTCCACAAAAGGGAAAAATTAAATCCAAGATTAGATTTATTAACAGGTCTACTTGAAAACATTTAAGCGACAACAACCCCACAGTTGATAATATAGATCGATTTTGATGAATGCAGCTATGCTCCTTTTCCCTTAGCTCCTTTTCTTCCTTTTCTTTTCACAGATTGACGACACGTGGCAAAAACAAATCTAATGGCTGGAAATTAAAAGCTATAATTAAATAATTAAAAATTAAAAACATATGAAATCAGAAGAAAAGGAAAGCGCGCGTTCTTAGTAACACTGTCTTTCCATCTTCTTCATCACCTATGAAGCTACCACAGCCACCGTCGCCGCCTCTTTCCGGCCGTCACAGGGCGGCGGTTTTCCTCCGATATTCTCAATAGACTGCGACACACCACCTCAACATCTTGTCGTTACATATTCGTCGTCTCGCCGTTTCGCCGTTTTGTCATCATGACGAAACCTAACCATCTCGTTTCTAATATTCATGATCAAGGTATTGTTCCTTTTCAAAACTACACTTTTTATTCTTTGTCCTCTTTGTTATTGCAAGAAGAGTAAGTAATATGAAATATGATCATTACATATTAATGTATAAGATTGCAAAACCATGGTGATAGAAACCATGAATTTTATTAAACTAAAAGATTGAAGACGAAGAGAAAAAACAAGTATCTAAAGACTTTTAGTATAGAGGAACGAGGATTTGGTGTTATATATAGTGTCAGATATATGAATATATGTGATTGTTAGTGTAGAGGAATGAGGAATTGGAATAAATAACTATGGCAATATATATGATTTTTCTGGTTTTTCTGGTTTTTCCGGTTCTCTGGTTTTCTGTTTTTTCTGAACCTCTGTTGTGGTCATACTGGTTTGTTGTTTTTGTCCCCTGTTTGTTATATTCAGGTGCTGTTTCTGGTCATGTGTGGGACTAGGATTGTTTAGTGTTATCTAGTCACTAGTGTGTCTTTATGCTTGCTGGAATTTTACAGTGCTTGTTATTCTCTTATTATTTTATACAATAGTTAATATTTTCACTCTACTTTTTTTCAGAAAATACGAATTCATCATCAATTCCAAATTGTGTTGATAAATGGGTGAATAATATCCATGAACAAAATGTGCAACGTGGCCAAGAAAATATTGCCAACATTGAACCTCATTTGAGGATGAAATTTGATTCTGAAGCGGCGGCTTATCAATTTTATAATGAGTACGGTAAAAGAAATGGATTTGGTATTCGTCGAGAATACTATAATAAAAGCAAAGTAGATGGAGTTTTGACTTCAAGAAGATTCACATGCTTCAAAGAGGGTAAACGAAGTGTTGACAAAAGACGTACAGGAGAACATAGAGCAGAAACCAAAACGGAATGTCAAGCACGTATGGGTATTTCACTTGATCGGAAGATAGAGAAATACACGGTTGTTGACTTTATAGCTCAACATAACCACCCACTTCAACCACCAGAGCATGTTCATATGATTCGCTCTCATTGGCACATATCTGAGGCACAAGCAACACAAATTGTCTTAGGAGATGAATCTGGATTAAGACCAAAAGATTTGCATGAATATATATCTAGGCAAGCTGGTGGAATAGAGACTGTTGGTTTTACGAAAAAGGACCTTAAGAATTACCTTCAAATCAAAAGGAAGCAAGCATTAAAGCACGGTGAAGTGGGTGCATTGATGATGTATTTCAAACAAGAAAGTGAAAATCCCTCATTCTTTTATGACTTTCAAATGGATGATGAAGAGCAAATAACAAATATATTTTGGGCGGATGCACAAATGATAAATGATTATGGGTACTTCAGTGATGTCATTACTTTTGACACTACGTACAAGACAAAGAAGGATTTTCGACCATTGGGAGTATTTGTTGGACTCCGTAATCACAGGCAAACAATCATTTTAGGGGCAGCATTGTTATATGATAAAACAATATCTCATATATTGTCAAACAGAGTTTCATAATATATTTCATCGGGTCTGCTTAGATAAATTCTAAGTGACAACATCTCCACCAAAGGGAAAAATTAAATCCAAGATTAGATTTATTAACAGGTCTACTTGAAAACATTTAAGCGACAACAACCCCACAGTTGATAATATAGATGGATTTTGATGAATGCAGCTATGCTCCTTTTCCCTTAGCTCCTTTTCTTCCTTTTCTTTTCACAGATTGACGACACGTGGCAAAAACAAATCTAATGGCTGGAAATTAAAAGCTATAATTAAATAATTAAAAATTAAAAACATATGAAATCAGAAGAAAAGGAAAGCGCGCGTTCTTAGTAACACTGTCTTTCCATCTTCTTCATCACCTATGAAGCTACCACAGCCACCGTCGCCGCCTCTTTCCGGCCGTCACAGGGCGGCGGTTTTCCTCCCATATTCTCAATAGACTGCGACACACCACCTCAACATCTTGTCGTTTCATATTCGTCGTCTCGCCGTTTCGCCGTTTTGTCATCATGACGGAACCTAACCATCTCGTTTCTAATATTCATGATCAAGGTATTGTTCCTTTTCAAAACTACACTTTTTATTCTTTGTCCTCTTTGTTATTGCAAGAAGAGTAAGTAATATGAAATATGATCATTACATATTAATGTATAAGATTGCAAAACCATGGTGATAGAAACCATGAATTTTATTAAACTAAAAGATTGAAGACGAAGAGAAAAAACAAGTATCTAAAGACTTTTAGTATAGAGGAACGAGGATTTGGTGTTATATATAGTGTCAGATATATGAATATATGTGATTGTTAGTGTAGAGGAATGAGGAATTGGAATAAATAACTATGGCAATATATATGATTTTTCTGGTTTTTCTGGTTTTTCCGGTTCTCTGGTTTTCTGTTTTTTCTGAACCTCTGTTGTGGTCATACTGGTTTGTTGTTTTTGTCCCCTGTTTGTTTTATTCAGGTGCTGTTTCTGGTCATGTGTGGGACTAGGATTGTTTAGTGTTATCTAGTCACTAGTGTGTCTTTATGCTTGCTGGAATTTTACAGTGCTTGTTATTCTCTTATTATTTTATACAATAGTTAATATTTTCACTCTACTTTTTTTCAGAAAATACGAATTCATCATCAATTCCAAATTGTGTTGATAAATGGGTGAATAATATCCATGAACAAAATGTTCAACGTGGCCAAGAAAATATTGCCAACATTGAACCTCATTTGGGGATGAAATTTGATTCTGAAGCGGCGACTTATCAATTTTATAATGAGTACGGTAAAAGAAATGGATTTGGTATTCGTCGAGAATACTATAATAAAAGCAAAGTAGATGGAGTTTTGACTTCAAGAAGATTCACATGCTTCAAAGAGGGTAAACGAAGTGTTGACAAAAGACGTACAGGAGAACATAGAGCAGAAACCAGAACGGAATGTCAAGCACGTATGGGTATTTCACTTGATCGGAAGATAGAGAAATACACGGTTGTTGACTTTATAGCTCAACATAACCACCCACTTCAACCACCAGAGCATGTTCATATGATTCGCTCTCATTGGCACATATCTGAGGCACAAGCAACACAAATTGTCTTAGGAGATGAATCTGGATTAAGACCAAAAGATTTGCATGAATATATATCTAGGCAAGCTGGTGGAATAGAGACTGTTGGTTTTACGAAAAAGGACCTTAAGAATTACCTTCTAATCAAAAGGAAGCAAGCATTAAAGCACGGTGAAGTGGGTGCATTGATGATGTATTTCAAACAAGAAAGTGAAAATCCCTCATTCTTTTATGACTTTCAAATGGATGATGAAGAGCAAATAACAAATATATTTTGGGCGGATGCACAAATGATAAATGATTATGGGTACTTCAGTGATGTCATTACTTTTGACACTACGTACAAGACAAACAAGGATTGTCGACCATTGGGAGTATTTGTTGGACTCCGTAATCACAGGCAAACAATCATTTTTGGGGCAGCATTGTTATATGATAAAACAATATCTCATATATTGTCAAACAGAGTTTCATAATATATTTCATCGGGTCTGCTAAGATAAATTCTAAGTGACAACATCTCCACCAAAGGGAAAAATTAAATCCAAGATTAGATTAATTAACAGGTCTACTTGAAAACATTTAAGCGACAACAACCCCACATTTGATAATATAGATGGATTTTGATGAATGCAGCTATGCTCCTTTTCCCTTAGCTTCTTTTCTTCCTTTTCTTTTCACAGATTGACGACACGTGGCAAAAACAAATCTAATGGCTGGAAATTAAAAGCTATAATTAAAAATTAAGAACATATGAAATCAGAAGAAAAGGAAAGCGTGCGTTCTTAGTAACTATGTCTTTCTATCTTCTTCATCACTTGTGAAGCTACCACAGCCACCGTCGCCGCCTCTTTTCGGCCGTCACAGGGCGGCGGTTTTCCTCCCATATTCTCAATAGACTGCGACACACCACCTCAACATCTTGTCGTTCATATTCATCGTCTCGCCGTTTCGCCGTTTTGTCATCATGACGGAACCTAACCATCTCGTTTCTAATATTCATGATCAAGGTATTGTTCCTTTTAAAAACTACACTTTTTATTCTTTGTCCTCTTTGTTATTGCAAGAAGAGTAAGTAATATGAAATATGATCATTACATATTAATGTATAAGATTGCAAAACTATGGTGATAGAAACCATGAATTTTATTAAACTAAAAGATTGAAGACGAAGAGAAAAAACAAGTATCTAAAGACTTTTAGTATAGAGGAACGAGGATTTGGTGTTATATATAGTGTCAGATATATGAATATATGTGATTGTTAGTGTAGAGGAATGAGGAATTGGAATAAATAACTATGGCAATATATATGATTTTTCTGGTTTTTCCGGTTCTCTGGTTTTCTGTTTTTTCTGAACCTCTGTTGTGGTCATACTGGTTTGTTGTTTTTGTCCCCTGTTTGTTTTATTCAGGTGCTGTTTCTGGTCATGTGTGGGACTAGGATTGTTTAGTGTTATCTAGTCACTAGTGTGTCTTTATGCTTGCTGGAATTTTACAGTGCTTGTTATTCTCTTATTATTTTATACAATAGTTAATATTTTCACTCTACTTTTTTTCAGAAAATACGAATTCATCATCAATTCCAAATTGTGTTGATAAATGGGTGAATAATATCCATGAACAAAATGTTCAACGTGGCCAAGAAAATATTGCCAACATTGAACCTCATTTGGGGATGAAATTTGATTCTGAAGCGGCGACTTATCAATTTTATAATGAGTACGGTAAAAGAAATGGATTTGGTATTCGTCGAGAATACTATAATAAAAGCAAAGTAGATGGAGTTTTGACTTCAAGAAGATTCACATGCTTCAAAGAGGGTAAACGAAGTGTTGACAAAAGACGTACAGGAGAACATAGAGCAGAAACCAGAACGGAATGTCAAGCACGTATGGGTATTTCACTTGATCGGAAGATAGAGAAATACACGGTTGTTGACTTTATAGCTCAACATAACCACCCACTTCAACCACCAGAGCATGTTCATATGATTCGCTCTCATTGGCACATATCTGAGGCACAAGCAACACAAATTGTCTTAGGAGATGAATCTGGATTAAGACCAAAAGATTTGCATGAATATATATCTAGGCAAGCTGGTGGAATAGAGACTGTTGGTTTTACGAAAAAGGACCTTAAGAATTACCTTCAAATCAAAAGGAAGCAAGCATTAAAGCACGGTGAAGTGGGTGCATTGATGATGTATTTCAAACAAGAAAGTGAAAATCCCTCATTCTTTTATGACTTTCAAATGGATGATGAAGAGCAAATAACAAATATATTTTGGGCGGATGCACAAATGATAAATGATTATGGGTACTTCAGTGATGTCATTACTTTTGACACTACGTACAAGACAAACAAGGATTGTCGACCATTGGGAGTATTTGTTGGACTCCGTAATCACAGGCAAACAATCATTTTTGGGGCAGCATTGTTATATGATAAAACAATATCTCATATATTGTCAAACAGAGTTTCATAATATATTTCATCGGGTCTGCTAAGATAAATTCTAAGTGACAACATCTCCACCAAAGGGAAAAATTAAATCCAAGATTAGATTAATTAACAGGTCTACTTGAAAACATTTAAGCGACAACAACCCCACATTTGATAATATAGATGGATTTTGATGAATGCAGCTATGCTCCTTTTCCCTTAGCTTCTTTTCTTCCTTTTCTTTTCACAGATTGACGACACGTGGCAAAAACAAATCTAATGGCTGGAAATTAAAAGCTATAATTAAAAATTAAGAACATATGAAATCAGAAGAAAAGGAAAGCGTGCGTTCTTAGTAACTATGTCTTTCTATCTTCTTCATCACTTGTGAAGCTACCACAGCCACCGTCGCCGCCTCTTTTCGGCCGTCACAGGGCGGCGGTTTTCCTCCCATATTCTCAATAGACTGCGACACACCACCTCAACATCTTGTCGTTCATATTCATCGTCTCGCCGTTTCGCCGTTTTGTCATCATGACGGAACCTAACCATCTCGTTTCTAATATTCATGATCAAGGTATTGTTCCTTTTAAAAACTACACTTTTTATTCTTTGTCCTCTTTGTTATTGCAAGAAGAGTAAGTAATATGAAATATGATCATTACATATTAATGTATAAGATTGCAAAACTATGGTGATAGAAACCATGAATTTTATTAAACTAAAAGATTGAAGACGAAGAGAAAAAACAAGTATCTAAAGACTTTTAGTATAGAGGAACGAGGATTTGGTGTTATATATAGTGTCAGATATATGAATATATGTGATTGTTAGTGTAGAGGAATGAGGAATTGGAATAAATAACTATGGCAATATATATGATTTTTCTGGTTTTTCCGGTTCTCTGGTTTTCTGTTTTTTCTGAACCTCTGTTGTGGTCATACTGGTTTGTTGTTTTTGTCCCCTGTTTGTTTTATTCAGGTGCTGTTTCTGGTCATGTGTGGGACTAGGATTGTTTAGTGTTATCTAGTCACTAGTGTGTCTTTATGCTTGCTGGAATTTTACAGTGCTTGTTATTCTCTTATTATTTTTTACAATAGTTAATATCTTCACTCTACTTTTTTTCAGAAAATACGAATTCATCATCAATTCCAAATTGTGTTGATAAATGGGTGAATAATATCCATGAACAAAATGTGCAACGTGGCCAAGAAAATATTGCCAACATTGAACCTCATTTGGGGATGAAATTTGATTCTGAAGCGGCGGCTTATCAATTTTATAATGAGTACGGTAAAAGAAATGGATTTGGTATTCGTCGAGAATACTATAATAAAAGCAAAGTAGATGGAGTTTTGACTTCAAGAAGATTCACATGCTTCAAAGAGCGTCAACGAAGTGTTGACAAAAGACGTACAGGAGAACATAGAGCAGAAACCAGAACGGAATGTCAAGCACGTATGGGTATTTCACTTGATCGGAAGATAGAGAAATACACGGTTGTTGACTTTATAGCTCAACATAACCACCCACTTCAACCACCAGAGCATGTTCATATGATTCGCTCTCATCGGCACATATCTGAGGCACAAGCAACACAAATTGTCTTAGGAGATGAATCTGGATTAAGACCAAAAGATTTGCATGAATATATATCTAGGCAAGCTGGTGGAATAGAGACTGTTGGTTTTACGAAAAAGGACCTTAAGAATTACCTTCAAATCAAAAGGAAGCAAGCATTAAAGCACGGTGAAGTGGGTGCATTGATGATGTATTTCAAACAAGAAAGTGAAAATCCCTCATTCTTTTATGACTTTCAAATGGATGATGAAGAGCAAATAACAAATATATTTTGGGCGGATGCACAAATGATAAATGATTATGGGTACTTCAGTGATGTCATTACTTTTGACACTACGTACAAGACAATCAAGGATTGTCGACCATTGGGAGTATTTGTTGGACTCAGTAATCACAGGCAAACAATCATTTTTGCCGCAGCATTGTTATATGATGAAACAATATCTCATATATTGTCAAACAGAGTTTCATAATATATTTCATCAGGTCTGCTTAGATAAATTCTAAGTGACAACATCTCCACAAAAGGGAAAAATTAAATCCAAGATTAGATTTATTAACAGGTCTACTTGAAAACATTTAAGCGACAACAACCCCACATTTGATAATATAGATGGGTTTTGATGAATGCAGCTATGCTCCTTTTCCCTTAGCTCCTTTTCTTCCTTTTCTTTTCACAGATTGACGACACGTGGCAAAAACAAATCTAATGGCTGGAAATTAAAAGCTATAATTAAATAATTAAAAATTAAAAACATATGAAATCAGAAGAAAAGGAAAGCGCGCGTTCTTAGTAACACTGTCTTTCCATCTTCTTCATCACCTATGAAGCTACCACAGCCACCGTTGCCGCCTCTTTCCGGCCGTCACAGGGCGGCGGTTTTCCTCCCATATTCTCAATAGACTGCGACACACCACCTCAACATCTTGTCGTTTCATATTCGTCATCTCGCCGTTTTTCCGTTTTGTCATCATGACGGAACCTAACCATCTCGTTTCTAATATTCATGATCAAGGTATTGTTCCTTTTCAAAACTACACTTTTTATTCTTTGTCCTCTTTGTTATAGCAAGAAGAGTAAGTAATATGAAATATGATCATTACATATTAATGTATAAGATTGCAAAACCATGGTGATAGAAACCATGAATTTTATTAAACTAAAAGATTGAAGACGAAGAGAAAAAACAAGTATCTAAAGACTTTTAGTATAGAGGAACGAGGATTTGGTGTTATATATAGTGTCAGATATATGAATATATGTGATTGTTAGTGTAGAGGAATGAGGAATTGGAATAAATAACTATGGCAATATATATGATTTTTCTACTTTTTCTGGTTTTTTCGGTTCTCTGGTTTTCTGTTTTTTCTGAACCTCTGTTGTGGTCATACTGGTTTGTTGTTTTTGTCCCCTGTTTGTTTTATTCAGGTGCTGTTTCTGGTCATGTGTGGGACTAGGATTGTTTAGTGTTATCTAGTCACTAGTGTGTCTTTATGCTTCCTGGAATTTTACAGGGCTTGTTATTCTCTTATTATTTTTTACAATAGTTAATATCTTCACTCTACTTTTTTTCAGAAAATATGAATTCATCATCAATTCCAAATTGTGTTGATAAATGGGTGAATAATATCCATGAAAAAAATGTGCAACGTGGCCAAGAAAATATTGCCAACATTGAACCTCATTTGGGGATGAAATTTGATTCTGAAGCGGCGGCTTATCAATTTTATAATGAGTACGGTAAAAAAATGGATTTGGTATTCGTCGAGAATACTATAATAAAAGCAAAGTAGATGGAGTTTTGACTTCAAGAAGATTCACATGCTTCAAAGAGGGTAAACGAAGTGTTGACAAAAGACGTACAGGAGAACATAGAGCAGAAACCAGAACGGAATGTCAAGCACGTATGGGTATTTCACTTGATTGGAAGATAGAGAAATACACGGTTGTTGACTTTATAGCTCAACATAACCACCCACTTCAACCACCAGAGCATGTTCATATGATTCGCTCTCATCGGCACATATCTGAGGCACAAGCAACACAAATTGTCTTAGGAGATGAATCTGGATTAAGACCAAAAGATTTGCATGAATATATATCTAGGCAAGCTGGTGGAATAGAGACTTTTGGTTTTACGAAAAAGGACCTTAAGAATTACCTTCAAATCAAAAGGAAGCAAGCATTAAAGCACGGTGAAGTGGGTGCATTGACGATGTATTTCAAACAAGAAAGTGAAAATCCCTCATTCTTTTATGACTTTCAAATGGATGATGAAGAGCAAATAACAAATATATTTTGGGCGGATGCACAAATGATAAATGATTATGGGTACTTCAGTGATGTCATTACTTTTGACACTACGTACAAGACAAACAAGGATTGTCGACCATTGGGAGTATTTGTTGGACTCCGTAATCACAAGCAAACAATCATTTTTGGGGCAGCATTGTTATATGATAAAACAATATCTCATATATTGTCAAACAGAGTTTCATAATATATTTCATCAGGTCTGCTTAGATAAATTCTAAGTGACAACATCTCCACAAAAGGGAAAAATTAAATCCAAGATTAGATTTATTAACAGGTCTACTTGAAAACATTTAAGCGACAACAACCCCACATTTGATAATATAGATGGATTTTGATGAATGCAGCTATACTCCTTTTCCCTTAGCTCCTTTTCTTCCTTTTCTTTTCACAGATTGACGACACGTGGCAAAAACAAATCTAATGGCTGGAAATTAAAAGCTATAATTAAATAATTAAAAATTAAAAACATATGAAATCAGAAGAAAAGGAAAGCGCGCGTTCTTAGTAACACTGTCTTTCCATCTTCTTCATCACCTATGAAGCTACCACAGCCACCGTCGCCGCCTCTTTCCGGCCGTCACAGGGTGGCGGTTTTCCTCCCATATTCTCAATAGACTGCGACACACCACCTCAACATCTTGTCGTTTCATATTCGTCGTCTCGCCGTTTCGCCGTTTTGTCATCATGACGGAACCTAACCATCTCGTTTCTAATATTCATGATCAAGGTATTGTTCCTTTTCAAAACTACACTTTTTATTCTTTGTCCTCTTTGTTATTGCAAGAAGAGTAAGTAATATGAAATATGATCATTACATATTAATGTATAAGATTGCAAAACCATGGTGATAGAAACCATGAATTTTATTAAACTAAAAGATTGAAGACGAAGAGAAAAACAAGTATCTATAGACTTTTAGTATAGAGGAACGAGGATTTGGTGTTATATATAGTGTCAGATATATGAATATATGTGATTGTTAGTGTAGAGGAATGAGGAATTGGAATAAATAACTATGGCAATATATATGATTTTTCTGGTTTTTCTGGTTTTTCCGGTTCTCTGGTTTTCTGTTTTTTCTGAACCTCTGTTGTGGTCATACTGGTTTGTTGTTTTTGTCCCCTGTTTGTTTTATTCAGGTGCTGTTTCTGGTCATGTGTGGGACTAGGATTGTTTAGTGTTATCTAGTCACTAGTGTGTCTTTATGCTTGCTGGAATTTTACAGTGCTTGTTATTCTCTTATTATTTTTTACAATAGTTAATATTTTCACTCTACTTTTTTTCAGAAAATACGAATTCATCATCAATTCCAAATTGTGTTGATAAATGGGTGAATAATATCCATGAACAAAATGTGCAACGTGGCCAAGAAAATATTGCCAACATTGAACCTCATTTGGGGATGAAATTTGATTCTGAAGCGGCGGCTTATCAATTTTATAATGAGTACGGTAAAAGAAATGGATTTGGTATTCGTCGAGAATACTATAATAAAAGCAAAGTAGATGGAGTTTTGACTTCAAGAAGATTCACATGCTTCAAAGAGGGTAAACGAAGTGTTGACAAAAGACGTACAGGAGAACATAGAGCAGAAACCAGAACGGAATGTCAAGCACGTATGGGTATTTCACTTGATCGGAAGATAGAGAAATACACGGTTGTTGACTTTATAGCTCAACATAACCACCCACTTCAACCACCAGAGCATGTTCATATGATTCGCTCTCATCGGCACATATCTGAGGCACAAGCAACACAAATTGTCTTAGGAGATGAATCTGGATTAAGACCAAAAGATTTGCATGAATATATATCTAGGCAAGCTGGAATAGAGACTGTTGGTTTTACGAAAAAGGACCTTAAGAATTACCTTCAAATCAAAAGGAATCAAGCATTAAAGCACGGTGAAGTGGGTGCATTGATGATGTATTTCAAACAAGAAAGTGAAAATCCCTCATTCTTTTATGACTTTCAAATGGATGATGAAGAGCAAATAACAAATATATTTTGGGCGGATGCACAAATGATAAATGATTATGGGTACTTCAGTGATGTCATTACTTTTGACACTACGTACAAGACAAACAAGGATTGTCGACCATTGGGAGTATTTGTTGGACTCAGTAATCACAGGCAAACAATCATTTTTGGGGCAACATTGTTATATGATGAAACAATATCTCATATATTGTCAAACAGAGTTTTATAATATATTTCATCAGGTCTGCTTAGATAAATTCTAAGTGACAACATCTCCACAAAAGGGAAAAATTAAATCCAAGATTAGATTTATTAACATGACTACTTGAAAACATTTAAGCGACAACAACCCCACATTTGATAATATAGATGGATTTTGATGAATGCAGCTATGCTCCTTTTCCCTTAGCTCCTTTTCTTCCTTTTCTTTTCACAGATTGACGACACGTGGCAAAAACAAATCTAATGGCTGGAAATTAAAAGCTATAATTAAATAATTAAAAATTAAAAACATATGAAATCAGAAGAAAAGGAAAGCGCGCGTTCTTAGTAACACTGTCTTTCCATCTTCTTCATCACCTGTGAAGTGTAAGACCCGTAATTCCACTGTACCTTTTGGTGAATAAAATAAGTAATGGCTACGAGTTTTAGGGTTTTTGGTGAAGCTGCTTTTGTGAGTATCGTCGCATAAATGAGATTTTTGCTGAAACGGAGCCTGTTTTGTGCTCGTGCGCTGGAAAGGCACAGACTTTTGGGTTGTAGTCTTCTTTTAAGTATGAGGAGATTTCTGTGAAGTCAGAATGACGAGTTTTGGATTATTCTTGTTTTTGGAAAAACGAGTAGGATTTTACCCGCTGATGGAAAATCTTGCTGCGTCTGTTTTAAGTGAGGTTTCGGGTGGAAGTTTTATATATCTGCGCGAGTTAGGATATGTCCTGAGATTAATTTTCTAAGGTATGGAAGAAAATTACAGTCGCGGAAAAAGATTCGGCGATAAGTTTTGGAATGGAAAAACGTTACACGTTCTTTCCGTAGGTTTTCTGTTTTTGCGATTTCCGTCCGTTAGCGAGGCGCGACTCGTATGTGAGGCGTAAGTTTCTCATGAGAAAGAAAATATCTTGTGCGGATAAGCTTGAAATGATCCAATGGCTAGGATTTAATCTTGTTAGCTTTACACTATTTGATCCAAGGGTGGATTAGGCAACAAGACCATGACTTTTGGTCATTAAAAAGACTTAAGAAAAATTACAAACTCACTCCTCTCTTCTCCATTGCCGTGAGCTTTCTTTCTTCTTCCTCCATCACCAAAATTTTATTCCTCCACCATTTTCACTCTTTAAGAGCTTGTTGGATCATAGGACTTGCAAGGAATCTTCTTCACTTAAGGTAACTAACACTTCTCTTCCTTATTTCTCCAAGAAAACCTCATGAATTTTGAGTTTCATGATTATGTTCTTGAGAGAAAATTTTTGAGAATTTAGTTTTAATTAGTTTTGATTCCATAGTAGTGTTTAAGAGTGTTATGTAGGAAACATTGGTGAAGCATGTAAGTGATTCTCATGGTTAAATCTTGTTTTCACAAATTTTGGTGAAGGGTTTTGAAGAAAATTTTTGAAAAGATCATAAACTTGGATTGTGTTGTATGATTTTGGTTTTGAAGTTAGTTTTGAGCTTTTTGACAAAATGGATTGGTGAATATGAAATTTGTTTCGAAAAATAAAAAAAAAATTATTCTCGTGTTCTTGAGCGACTCGAAGAACACAATTTAGAAAAAATTTATTTCGAGTTTCAAAAGGAGTCGGATACACGATCGAATATCATTACGAACTAATGAATGTGGACTAGGGTTTCAAATGAAAAAAAAATGTGTAGGGTTGCCTTTTTGCCTCATTTGGCCGTGGCACCCATATAGGGTTCGAGGAATCGAATTTCGAAAATTGTTTAGAGGCAAATAGCTTCCCATGATCATTGTTTAATTGTTTGATTGGTTATGGGATGTTTTGAAAAGAAAATGATCACTTGCCTTAAGAAAAAACCTTATTTGAGAATTCTCGAAAATTTGCGATTCGACTCTATAATTTCTAAATCGTTTTGATAAGTGCTAGTTAGGTATTATGGGATATTACCATGCATTTAGAAGTGAAAAATTTTGTGTGGGAGTGTGTTTTCTTGAAAAATGGCCGTGGCCTTTTTAAAGGGTGGGGGAGAAATTCCAAAATTTTTCTAAGTCCACAATTGTGTGAAAATTTTGTATGTGTTGGATAATCTTAGTTTTGAAGAAAAATGAGTATAGGAAAGGTTGTTAGGAAGAAAAAATGGGTAACTTGTAACGCAAGAAAACTTCGATTTTTCATAAAAATATTTTTGAAAAGTTTTAGTTGTGTTTCAAATGGTTTTGTTGTGTGTGGGACAAGTCCTTGAAGTGGAGAAATCCAAAATGGTTTTAGTTTATGAGTTGAAAACAAAATGATTTTCGTGTTATAAAAATAGTACAATTAACTTCGTGAATTTTTGAACACTATGAGAATAACCTGAAATCATTGAGGGATAGCTTTAGAAAGTACCTTAGACCCCTCTGGAGTTTTGAGAGCAAGTTTCGTTTCGATAGGATAAACGAGGAATATTTTATTGATTGTACGCTGCTTAACTTTTAGGTAGCGCGTATCGTAGATTTGACGAGAAAAAGTAACGGAAGCTTGCTAAGGTAAGGGCTCCACTTTATTTCCGTCTTTTAAAACGGTTACGACATGCTTGGTTTTGCTGTTTATGCTTTGCTGTGTGTTTGGCATGTCTGGTTGATGTATTCTCGTGATGAGAACGTGTTTAATATACTTACGCTGTTTACATATGATTATGAGAATATATGTATGAACAGGTGTTTGGAATACACATGATTAGATGTATATGTATGTGTTGTTGTGGTGTGATTACATATGCGTGTACGATATGTATGTGTTGCATTAGCATATAAGGGGAATCGTATGCTCATGCATTCATAGTACGTGGTTATCGGGAATGGACCACGGGGTGCGATTATCGGGAATGGATCCACCTTAATCCTGCGGGATTTATTGAGTCCAATACGTGGTTATCGGGAATGGACCACGGGGTGTGATTATCGGGAATGGATCCACTCTAATCCGCTGGGATTTTATTGACGCCCTGCGGGGTATAGTAGGGGTTGAA
This sequence comes from Trifolium repens, assembly GCA_030408175.1. Taxonomy (NCBI): domain Eukaryota; kingdom Viridiplantae; phylum Streptophyta; class Magnoliopsida; order Fabales; family Fabaceae; genus Trifolium; species Trifolium repens. The sequence goes on along the minus strand of CP125845.1, from coordinate 27,462,915 downwards.
CCTACGACTCTCTGCGGAGAGGTTAAATTCCGGAATTCATGCATGTGAAAAAGACCCAGCTAGGGTGATCACAATCATTTAGAGTCTGCATTGATAGGCTTGGTGTGCATTATAAATATGAACCCGTTGGTGGGAATGGCTATGTGTTTAAAGAGCTTTCTATGTTGGTATTTGTATATTTGGTAATTGTATCCTCTCTCGCACCGGTTATATATACACATACCTTTTATTTTGTGGTGACCCTTTCTTTCATTTGCGGGCTCATCCCACCCAGATGATGGGTTAGGTCGTGGTGACAACGGTGGCAGTTCTAGGCCACAGTGAGCACGTGGTGAAGCTTAGTATAGTTAGACTATGCGCCGGTGTGTTTTGTGCACCGTGCTTTTTGGTTAGCATAGGGTATCTAACTTGTTCTGTTGTAAGTATTTGAATACTTAGACTTGGACTGTAATTATTCAGGAATACACTTTGCTTGTCGAAGCACCTTATGGTAATGAGTTCTTTTGCATATTTGAATGCCGGCTCATTGAAAAATATTCTATGCGCACTCTGAGTGTTAGTTGAAAAAAAGAAAAAAAAAAATATACTGCCTTTTCTGGCCCTGGAAAAACGGGCTGTTACAATTGGTATCAGAGCACGGCTTTAAATCTTCAAAGGGAAAGTGTATACTTGAGTCGTTAGTCCAGAGTCGGTTAGAACATAGCTAGAGTTGTGTTAGTTCTAGCGGTTGTTTTTGTTGTGTTGTGGGTTATGTGGTTGGTTGTTTTGAGTCTAGCATGAGATATGCTTAGACACTGGTTTGTGTCTTACTGAAGTAATGCAGGGAGTGAGGCTTCAGTAAGTGGAATGGTGAAACCCCGAGCCTTGGTCGAATTTAGTCGACGAGTGTCTCTGAATTCCTTAGACAGAGTGGTCCGAGGAGGATGGACTTGAGGCGAACGAGAACCACAAAGGATTCTTGGAAGTGGCATGGGTCGTTGTCACCCGGAGGTGTTGAGTACGGACGTGTGGACGTCGACTGATAAAGGATTGCAAGTAAGGATCAGATTGGGACGACCTTTTGAAGAAGGTATTGGATGTTCGTCGGGTGAGTTAGGGCGGGACTTGATGAAGTCTGTCGGTTGCCAAGGGGATGCGGCCACTGTGGAATTGTGGACCAGGCAGAGATGTCAGTTGGATTTAAATACGATGTTTGGATAATCATTTAGGCTATTCGTATTGGAATTAAAGTGCGTCGCGCGCCAAGGGTCAGCGGACCTAGTGTTGTTAGATGAGGATTATACTAATGGTTGAAGGACTAAGTAGCAGCTTGAATTTATGATACCATGAGAGTTGAGGTGGGCAAGTCTTGAATAAATTCAAGTTATGGACGAGAATTTTTGGATATTTTCTAAGAAGGTCGTGTTTGAGTAGAAAAGGAGTTCGTTAGTAAGAATACTAAGACAATGAAAGTTGACAGTTGGAAGGACTTTTATTGTATATTAGGATTAAATGGATGGTACGACGAGTTTTTAGAGTCCTGGAAGATTAGATTCAGGAGTTTAATTTGGATATCGAACGTACTAAGGATAAAGTCGTAGCAAAGTGTTGTGCGTTGGTAGCTGTCTTGATAGGCCAAGCATTAAGATTTGAGATAAGTGTTTCATGGCTTGATGTATGAGTAAGGTATGTTGTTTTGAAAGTAAATTATAGTGACATGACGATGGTAAGATTAGCTGGAACTTGAGATCTGGAAATTGATTCCCCGGAGGGAACAGACTTTATAACTTAAGAATATTCACGATGATGAAGGACCAATCGAACGGAGAAGAGTGTGCTTGATCGGAAACAAGTTGATGTTGAACGAGAGTAATTATTTAGTGTACGGCGGGTTAAAGATGTTGCGTGGAATTAACAAGTTATGGGTCCTAGTGGTTTGTGAACCAACTCTATGCAGTTGTTGAACTTGAAAGTTGCAAATTAGTAGATCGATGAGACAGACCTAATTGGAGTTTGGTAGAGTTTATAACATTGACAGGATAGTTGCAAAAAGAAGGGTTAACGTTGTACGTTAGCAAGAAAGTGAGAAGGTAATACGAGTTGTAAGGGGAGGCTGACAACCTCATTGATTAACTTAGAAAAGTTAAAAGGAATGGTAAGAGGGACTGCAGTGATGTACCTCGTAAGGAGTTAAGGTTGAGTTTGGAAACACATGAGGAGTGTATGCCAATGAAAGTGGAGCTTGACATATTGGGATAAAAGTACAAAAGAATAGAAATGAGTAAGAGAGAAGCACATGAGAATGTGGCTTATGTCCATGGAGGATTGGCGAATGGAAATTCCCTCCCACATAATTTGGAAAATTATGATTGTGCGTGTATATTAAGGATTCGAAAGCACCACCTGAATGGATGTCATGACAGTGCACGTGTTGTATACGGTAATAATAAAGGGTAAGCAATTGTCTAGTGGCAAAGTTTGGTGGAAGCTGGTAGAGCTTCGATTCATTGTAGTGGTTACAATGAAGAGGGACGTAGCATAATGGAAATCTGTATTGAGTAAGTGAAGGAATGCGAATATGGTCTACATGGACAGTGGAACAATAGTGATGTGATGAGTACCTTAAGATTTATTTTGGAAGTAGGTATCTCGACAGAAAGGGAGATGTTGGGAATAATTAAGAATGGTCAGGGTGACAAGCTCTTTTGAGTAAGAGAGGATTTAATTGTAAAAGGGAAAAAAAAAAGAACTCAGCAGAGTTCAGGAATAGAATGAGAATACGTTGTAAAGAGGATGTGCACCGACGATGGCCGTCGACGAGGATAAACGTTTGTTTAAGGCACGCGAGATTCATCTAAGGGTCGTTTTGGAAGTAATGTTAACGTATAAGGAACCGATTCTGGGGAATTGGAGATTTGGATAAGGGAGTCCAAGAGAAGTAGATGGTTTAGTTTGGCAGGTGCCAAGACTGTGAGGAGTGCAATCACCAACCGGGGGTTGGGGTGGTATTATTTAAGTCGTGATTGGAAAGAGATTTATATGTGAGCAGACGGTTCGGCATATTCATTGAGTCACGGACTGATGGATATTGGTAAAGTGGGAAAATCTTCTATAGAGAAGACAACTTGTTTGGAATGAAATAGTTTTGGTGGTAATTGCCGGGGTGGCACTGTACTACTATTGGATGATACTCCACGGATGTTTCATGAGTGGAATCATGAGAGCTTGAACGATGTGTTTTGAGTGTTGTGTCTTACGACTTCGACCTTGTATTCGTAAGAGATCGAGGGAAACTTTAAGAAAAACCTCGAAAGATTTGTGGAACCCTTGTGACTCGGAGGACCTTGAGCATAAGCGGAATGAAGTATCACTTAAGTTGGGTAAAGATGGTCTAAACCACCATCAAGATTGTCGACTGTCTATTGACAAATTGAGGGACTGGCCGTCCTTAATTTATTGTTGATGGTAGACGAGAATCGTGTTGATTGGAATTGACTAGTTTTGCTAGCTTTGGTGATGCACAGAGAACTTCAGTGTTTCTTTTTGGAGGGTAGCCAGTAACTGCTTCGCGTGAACCTAGGGAAACTGGCTGTGTCGCGGAGGCGAAAGAGGTGACTTTGGAAATTTTGTGTGTGGACCCTAGGAAATTTGAGGAACTCGAGGTTGTGAACCTCTGTTGTTAGGTTAGTTTTTGAGTGGTGAACTCGTTGAGAGTTGCGGTTGGTGCACGGTTGTGCCAGTGTGTTGGTGAGAGTATCTGTGTGACTTCACCCGGTGTTAGCATCTGTGTGGCTACACCTAATCCGGTGGGATTTTGTTGTGTTGGTGATGGAAATGACTGGTTGAGTCGTTATCCTTAACTTTAGTTTCGAGGACGAAACTTCTTTTTGGAGGGTAGTAATGTAAGACCCGTAATTCCACTGTACCTTTTGGTGAATAAAATAAGTAATGGCTACGAGTTTTAGGGTTTTTGGTGAAGCTGCTTTTGTGAGTATCGTCGCATAAATGAGATTTTTGCTGAAACGGAGCCTGTTTTGTGCTCGTGCGCTGGAAAGGCACAGACTTTTGGGTTGTAGTCTTCTTTTAAGTATGAGGAGATTTCTGTGAAGTCAGAATGACGAGTTTTGGATTATTCTTGTTTTTGGAAAAACGAGTAGGATTTTACCCGCTGATGGAAAATCTTGCTGCGTCTGTTTTAAGTGAGGTTTCGGGTGGAAGTTTTATATATCTGCGCGAGTTAGGATATGTCCTGAGATTAATTTTCTAAGGTATGGAAGAAAATTACAGTCGCGGAAAAAGATTCGGCGATAAGTTTTGGAATGGAAAAACGTTAGACGTTCTTTCCGTAGGTTTTCTGTTTTTGCGATTTCCGTCCGTTAGCGAGGCGCGACTCGTATGTGAGGCGTAAGTTTCTCATGAGAAAGAAAATATCTTGTGCGGATAAGCTTGAAATGATCCAATGGCTAGGATTTAATCTTGTTAGCTTTACACTATTTGATCCAAGGGTGGATTAGGCAACAAGACCATGACTTTTGGTCATTAAAAAGACTTAAGAAAAATCACAAACTCACTCCTCTCTTCTCCATTGCCGTGAGCTTTCTTTCTTCTTCCTCCATCACCAAAATTTTATTCCTCCACCATTTTCACTCTTTAAGAGCTTGTTGGATCATAGGACTTGCAAGGAATCTTCTTCACTTAAGGTAAATAACACTTCTCTTCCTTATTTCTCCATGAAAACCTCATGAATTTTGAGTTTCATGATTATGTTCTTGAGAGAAAATTTTTGAGAATTTAGTTTTAATTAGTTTTGATTCCATAGTAGTGTTTAAGAGTGTTATGTAGGAAACATTGGTGAAGCATGTAAGTGATTCTCATGGTTAAATCTTGTTTTCACAAATTTTGGTGAAGGGTTTTGAAGAAAATTTTTGAAAAGATCATAAACTTGGATTGTGTTGTATGATTTTGGTTTTGAAGTTAGTTTTGAGCTTTTTGACAAAATGGATTGGTGAATATGAAATTTGTTTCGAAAAATAAAAAAAAAATTATTCTCGTGTTCTTGAGCGACTCAAAGAACACAATTTAGAAAAAATTTATTTCGAGTTTCAAAAGGAGTCGGATACACGATCGAATATCATTGCGAACTAATGAATGTGGACTAGGGTTTCAAATGAAAAAAAAATGTGTAGGGTTGCCTTTTTGCCTCATTTGGCCGTGGCACCCATATAGGGTTCGAGGAATCGAATTTCGAAAATTGTTTAGAGGCAAATAGCTTCCCATGATCATTGTTTAATTGTTTGATTGGTTATGGGATGTTTTGAAAAGAAAATGATCACTTGCCTTAAGAAAAAACCTTATTTGAGAATTCTCGAAAATTTGCGATTCGACTCTATAATTTCTAAATCGTTTTGATAAGTGCTAGTTAGGTATTATGGGATATTACCATGCATTTAGAAGTGAAAAATTTTGTGTGGGAGTGTGTTTTCTTGAAAAATGGCCGTGGCCTTTTTAAAGGGTGGGGGAGAAATTCCAAAATTTTGTATGTGTTGGATAATCTTAGTTTTGAAGAAAAATGAGTATAGGAAAGGTTGTTAGGAAGAAAAAATGGGTAACTTGTAACGCAAGAAAACTTCGATTTTTCATAAAAATATTTTTGAAAAGTTTTAGTTGTGTTTCAAATGGTTTTGTTGTGTGTGGGACAAGTCCTTGAAGTGGAGAAATCCAAAATGGTTTTAGTTTATGAGTTGAAAACAAAATGATTTTCGTGTTATAAAAATAGTACAATTAACTTCGTGAATTTTTGAACACTATGAGAATAACCTGAAATCATTGAGGGATAGCTTTAGAAAGTACCTTAGACCCCTCTGGAGCTTTGAGAGCAAGTTTCGTTTCGATAGGATAAACGAGGAATATTTTATTGATTGTACGCTGCTTAACTTTTAGGTAGCGCGTATCGTAGATTTGACGAGAAAAAGTAACGGAAGCTTGCTAAGGTAAGGGCTCCACTTTATTTCCGTCTTTTAAAACGGTTACGACATGCTTGGTTTTGCTGTTTATGCTTTGCTGTGTGTTTGGCATGTCTGGTTGATGTATTCTCGTGATGAGAACGTGTTTAATATACTTGCGCTGTTTACATATGATTATGAGAATATATGTATGAACAGGTGTTTGGAATACACATGTTTAGATGTATATGTATGTGTTGTTGTGGTGTGATTACATATGCGTGTACGATATGTATGTGTTGCATTAGCATATAAGGGGAATCGTATGCTCATGCATTCATAGTACGTGGTTATCGGGAATGGACCACGGGGTGCGATTATCGGGAATGGATCCACCTTAATCCTGCGGGATTTATTGAGTCCAATACGTGGTTATCGGGAATGGACCACGGGGTGTGATTATCGGGAATGGATCCACTCTAATCCGCTGGGATTTTATTGACGCCCTGCGGGGTATAGTAGGGGTTGAACCTACGACTCTCTGCGGAGAGGTTAAATTCCGGAATTCATGCATGTGAAAAAGACCCAGCTAGGGTGATCACAATCATTTAGAGTCTGCATTGATAGGCTTGGTGTGCATTATAAATATGAACCCGTTGGTGGGAATGGCTATGTGTTTAAAGAGCTTTCTATGTTGGTATTTGTATATTTGGTAATTGTATCCTCTCTCGCACCGGTTATATATACACATACCTTTTATTTTGTGGTGACCCTTTCTTTCATTTGCGGGCTCATCCCACCCAGATGATGGGTTAGGTCGTGGTGACAACGGTGGCAGTTCTAGGCCACAGTGAGCACGTGGTGAAGCTTAGTATAGTTAGACTATGCGCCGGTGTGTTTTGTGCACCGTGCTTTTTGGTTAGCATAGGGTATCTAACTTGTTCTGTTATAAGTATTTGAATACTTAGACTTGGACTGTAATTATTCAGGAATACACTTTGCTTGTCGAAGCACCTTATGGTAATGAGTTCTTTTTCATATTTGAATGCCGGCTCATTGAAAAATATTCTATGCGCACTCTGAGTGTTAGTTGAAAAAAAGAAAAAAAAAATATACTGCCTTTTCTGGCCCTGGAAAAACGGGCTGTTACATGAAACTACCACAGCCACCGTCGCCGCCTCTTTCCGGTCGTCACAGGGCGGCGGTTTTCCTCCCATATTCTCAATAGACTGCGACACACCACCTCAACATCTTGTCGTTTCATATTCGTCGTCTCGCCGTTTCACCGTTTTGTCATCATGACGGAACCTAACCATCTCGTTTCTAATATTCATGATCAGGGTATTGTTCCTTTTCAAAACTACACTTTTTATTCTTAGTCCTCTTTGTTATTGCAAGAAGAGTAAGTAATATGAAATATGATCATTACATATTAATGTATAAGATTGCAAAACCATGGTGATAGAAACCATGAATTTTATTAAACAAAAAGATTGAAGACGAAGAGAAAAAACAAGTATCTAAAGACTTTTAGTATAGAGGAACGAGGATTTGGTGTTATATAGAGTGTCAGATATATGAATATATGTGATTGTTAGTGTAGAGGAATGAGGAATTGGAATAAATAACTATGGCAATATATATGATTTTTCTGGTTTTTCTGGTTTTTCCGGTTCTCTGGTTTTCTGTTTTTTCTGAACCTCTGTTGTGGTCATACTGGTTTGTTGTTTTTGTCCCCTGTTTGTTTTATTCAGGTGCTGTTTCTGGTCATGTGTGGGACTAGGATTGTTTAGTGTTATCTAGTCACTAGTGTGTCTTTATGCTTGCTGGAATTTTACAGTGCTTGTTATTCTCTTATTATTTTTTACAATAGTTAATATTTTCACTCTACTTTTTTTCAGAAAATACGAATTCATCATCAATTCCAAATTGTGTTGATAAATGGGTGAATAATATCCATGAACAAAATGTGCAACGTGGCCAAGAAAATATTGCCAACATTGAACCTCATTTGGGGATGAAATTTGATTCTGAAGCGGCGGCTTATCAATTTTATAATGAGTACGGTAAAAGAAATGGATTTGGTATTCGTCGAGAATACTATAATAAAAGCAAAGTAGATGGAGTTTTGACTTCAAGAAGATTCACATGCTTCAAAGAGGGTAAACGAAGTGTTGACAAAAGACGTACAGGAGAACATAGAGCAGAAACCAGAACGGAATGTCAAGCACGTATGGGTATTTCACTTGATCGGAAGATAGAGAAATACACGGTTGTTGACTTTATAGCTCAACATAACCACCCACTTCAACCACCAGAGCATGTTCATATGATTCGCTCTCATCGGCACATATCTGAGGCACAAGCAACACAAATTGTCTTAGGAGATGAATCTGGATTAAGACCAAAAGATTTGCATGAATATATATCTAGGCAAGCTGGTGGAATAGAGACTGTTGGTTTTACGAAAAAGGACCTTAAGAATTACCTTCAAATCAAAAGGAAGCAAGCATTAAAGCACGGTGAAGTGGGTGCATTGATGATGTATTTCAAACAAGAAAGTGAAAATCCCTCATTCTTTTATGACTTTCAAATGGATGATGAAGAGCAAATAACAAATATATTTTGGGCGGATGCACAAATGATAAATGATTATGGGTACTTCAGTGATGTCATTACTTTTGACACTACGTACAAGACAAACAAGGATTGTCGACCATTGGGAGTATTTGTTGGACTCAGTAATCACAGGCAAACAATCATTTTTGGGGCAGCATTGTTATATGATGAAACAATATCTCATATATTGTCAAACAGAGTTTCATAATATATTTCATCAGGTCTGCTTAGATAAATTCTAAGTGACAACATCTCCACAAAAGGGAAAAATTAAATCCAAGATTAGATTTATTAACATGTCTACTTGAAAACATTTAAGCGACAACAACCCCACATTTGATAATATAGATGGATTTTGATGAATGCAGCTATGCTCCTTTTCCCTTAGCTCCTTTTCTTCCTTTTCTTTTCACAGATTGACGACACGTGGCAAAAACAAATCTAATGGCTGGAAATTAAAAGCTATAATTAAATAATTAAAAATTAAAAACATATGAAATCAGAAGAAAAGGAAAGCGCGCGTTCTTAGTAACACTGTCTTTCCATCTTCTTCATCACCTGTGAAGCTACCACAGCCATTGTCGCCGCCTCTTTCCGGCCGTCACAGGACAGCGGTTTTCCTCCCATATTCTCAATAGACTGCGACACACCACCTCAACAACTTGTCGTTTCATATTCGTCGTCTCGCCGTTTCGCCGTTTTGTCATCATGACGGAAGCTAACCATCTCGTTTCTAATATTCATGATCAAGGTATTGTTCCTTTTCAAAACTACACTTTTTATTCTTTGTCCTCTTTGTTATTGCAAGAAGAGTAAGTAATATGAAATATGATCATTACATATTAATGTATAAGATTGCAAAACCATGGTGATAGAAACCATGAATTTTATTAAACTAAAAGATTGAAGACGAAGAGAAAAAACAAGTATCTAAAGACTTTTAGTATAGAGGAACGAGGATTTGGTGTTATATATAGTGTCAGATATATGAATATATGTGATTTTTAGTGTAGAGGAATGAGGAATTGGAATAAATAACTATGGCAATATATATGATTTTTCTGGTTTTTCTGGTTTTTCCGGTTCTCTGGTTTTCTGTTTTTTATGAACCTCTGTTGTGGTCATACTGGTTTGTTGTTTTTGTCCCCTGTTTGTTTTATTCAGGTGCTGTTTCTGGTCATGTGTGGGACTAGGATTGTTTAGTGTTATCTAGTCACTAGTGTGTCTTTATGCTTGCTGGAATTTTACAGTGCTTGTTATTCTCTTATTATTTTTTACAATAGTTAATATTTTCACTCTACTTTTTTTCAGAAAATACGAATTCATCATCAATTCCAAATTGTGTTGATAAATGGGTGAATAATATCCATGAACAAAATGTGCAACGTGGCCAAGAAAATATTGCCAACATTGAACCTCATTTGGGGATGAAATTTGATTCTGAAGCGGCGGCTTATCAATTTTATAATGAGTACGGTAAAAGAAATGGATTTGGTATTCGTCGAGAATACTATAATAAAAGCAAAGTAGATGGAGTTTTGACTTCAAGAAGATTCACATGCTTCAAAGAGGGTAAACGAAGTGTTGACAAAAGACGTACAGGAGAACATAGAGCAGAAACCAGAACGGAATGTCAAGCACGTATGGGTATTTCACTTGATCGGAAGATAGAGAAATACACGGTTGTTGACTTTATATCTCAACATAACCACCCACTTCAACCACCAGAGCATGTTCATATGATTCGCTCTCATCGGCACATATCTGAGGCACAAGCAACACAAATTGTCTTAGGAGATGAATCTGGATTAAGACCAAAAGATTTGCATGAATATATATCTAGGCAAGCTGGTGGAATAGAGACTGTTGGTTTTACAAAAAAGGACCTTAAGAATTACCTTCAAATCAAAAGGAAGCAAGCATTAAAGCACGGTGAAGTGGGTGCATTGATGATGTATTTCAAACAAGAAAGTGAAAATCCCTCATTCTTTTATGACTTTCAAATGGATGATGAAGAGCAAATAACAAATATATTTTGGGCGGATGCACAAATGATAAATGATTATGGGTACTTCAGTGATGTCATTACTTTTGACACTACGTACAAGACAAACAAGGATTGTCGACCATTGGGAGTATTTGTTGGACTCAGTAATCACAGGCAAACAATCATTTTTGGGGCAGCATTGTTATATGATGAAACAATATCTCATATATTGTCAAACAGAGTTTCATAATATATTTCATCAGGTCTGCTTAGATAAATTCTAAGTGACAACATCTCCACAAAAGGGAAAAATTAAATCCAAGATTAGATTTATTAACATGTCTACTTGAAAACATTTAAGCGACAACAACCCCACATTTGATAATATAGATGGATTTTGATGAATGCAGCTATGCTCCTTTTCCCTTAGCTCATTTTCTTCCTTTTCTTTTCACCGATTGACAACACGTGGCAAAAAAAAATCTAATGGCTGGAAATTAAAAGCTATAATTAAATAATTAAAAATTAAAAACATATGAAATCAGAAGAAAAGGAAAGCGCGCGTTCTTAGTAACACTGTCTTTCCATCTTCTTCATCACCTGTGAAGCTACCACAGCCACCGTCGCCGCCTCTTTCCGGCCGTCACAGGGCGGCGGTTTTCCTCCCATATTCTCAATAGACTGCGACACACCACCTCAACATCTTGTCGTTTCATATTCGTCGTCTCGTCGTTTCGCCGTTTTGTCAACATGACGGAACCTAACCATCTCGTTTCTAATATTCATGATCAAGGTATTGTTCCTTTTCAAAACTACACTTTTCATTCTTTGTCCTCTTTGTTATTGCAAGAAGAGTAAGTAATATGAAACATGATCATTACATATTAATGTATAAGATTGCAAAACCATGGTGATAGAAACCATGAATTTTATTAAACTAAAAGATTGTAGACGAAGAGAAAAAACAAGTATCTAAAGACTTTTAGTATAGAGGAACGAGGATTTGGTGTTATATATAGTGTCAGATATATGAATATATGTGATTGTTAGTGTAGAGGAATGAGGAATTGGAATAAATAACTATGGCAATATATATGATTTTTCTTGTTTTTCTGGTTTTTCCGGTTCTCTGGTTTTCTGTTTTTTCTGAACCTCTGTTGTGGTCATACTGGTTTGTTGTTTTTGTCCCCTGTTTGTTTTATTCAGGTGCTGTTTCTGGTCATGTGTGGGACTAGGATTGTTTAGTGTTATCTAGTCACTAGTGTGTCTTTATGCTTGCTGGAATTTTACAGTGCTTGTTATTCTCTTATTATTTTTTACAATAGTTAATATTTTCACTCTACTTTTTTTCAGAAAATACGAATTCATCATCAATTCCAAATTGTGTTGATAAATGGGTGAATAATATCCATGAACAAAATGTGCAACGTGGCCAAGAAAATATTGCCAACATTGAACCTCATTTGGGGATGAAATTTGATTCTGAAGCGGCGGCTTATCAATTTTATAATGAGTACGGTAAAAGAAATGGATTTGGTATTCGTCGAGAATACTATAATAAAAGCAAAGTAGATGGAGTTTTGACTTCAAGAAGATTCACATGCTTCAAAGAGGGTAAACGAAGTGTTGACAAAAGACGTACAGGAGAACATAGAGCAGAAACCAGAACGGAATGTCAAGCACGTATGGGTATTTCACTTGATCGGAAGATAGAGAAATACACGGTTGTTGACTTTATAGCTCAACATAACCACCCACTTCAACCACCAGAGCATGTTCATATGATTCGCTCTCATCGGCACATATCTGAGGCACAAGCAACACAAATTGTCTTAGGAGATGAATCTGGATTAAGACCAAAAGATTTGCATGAATATATATCTAGGCAAGCTGGTGGAATAGAGACTGTTGGTTTTACGAAAAAGGACCTTAAGAATTACCTTCAAATCAAAAGGAAGCAAGCATTAAAGCACGGTGAAGTGGGTGCATTGATGATGTATTTCAAACAAGAAAGTGAAAATCCCTCATTCTTTTATGACTTTCAAATGGATGATGAAGAGCAAATAACAAATATATTTTGGGCGGATGCACAAATGATAAATGATTATGGGTACTTCAGTGATGTCATTACTTTTGACACTACGTACAAGACAAACAAGGATTGTCGACCATTGGGAGTATTTGTTGGACTCAGTAATCACAGGCAAACAATCATTTTTGGGGCAGCATTGTTATATGATGAAACAATATCTCATATATTGTCAAACAGAGTTTCATAATATATTTCATCAGGTCTGCTTAGATAAATTCTAAGTGACAACATCTCCACAAAAGGGAAAAATTAAATCCAAGATTAGATTTATTAACATGTCTACTTGAAAACATTTAAGCGACAACAACCCCACATTTGATAATATAGATGGATTTTGATGAATGCAGCTATGCTCCTTTTCCCTTAGCTCATTTTCTTCCTTTTCTTTTCACCGATTGACAACACGTGGCAAAAAAAAATCTAATGGCTGGAAATTAAAAGCTATAATTAAATAATTAAAAATTAAAAACATATGAAATCAGAAGAAAAGGAAAGCGCGCGTTCTTAGTAACACTGTCTTTCCATCTTCTTCATCACCTGTGAAGCTACCACAGCCACCGTCGCCGCCTCTTTCCGGCCGTCACAGGGCGGCGGTTTTCCTCCCATATTCTCAATAGACTGCGACACACCACCTCAACATCTTGTCGTTTCATATTCGTCGTCTCGTCGTTTCGCCGTTTTGTCAACATGACGGAACCTAACCATCTCGTTTCTAATATTCATGATCAAGGTATTGTTCCTTTTCAAAACTACACTTTTCATTCTTTGTCCTCTTTGTTATTGCAAGAAGAGTAAGTAATATGAAACATGATCATTACATATTAATGTATAAGATTGCAAAACCATGGTGATAGAAACCATGAATTTTATTAAACTAAAAGATTGTAGACGAAGAGAAAAAACAAGTATCTAAAGACTTTTAGTATAGAGGAACGAGGATTTGGTGTTATATATAGTGTCAGATATATGAATATATGTGATTGTTAGTGTAGAGGAATGAGGAATTGGAATAAATAACTATGGCAATATATATGATTTTTCTTGTTTTTCTGGTTTTTCCGGTTCTCTGGTTTTCTGTTTTTTCTGAACCTCTGTTGTGGTCATACTGGTTTGTTGTTTTTGTCCCCTGTTTGTTTTATTCAGGTGCTGTTTCTGGTCATGTGTGGGACTAGGATTGTTTAGTGTTATCTAGTCACTAGTGTGTCTTTATGCTTGCTGGAATTTTACAGTGCTTGTTATTCTCTTATTATTTTTTACAATAGTTAATATTTTCACTCTACTTTTTTTCAGAAAATACGAATTCATCATCAATTCCAAATTGTGTTGATAAATGGGTGAATAATATCCATGAACAAAATGTGCAACGTGGCCAAGAAAATATTGCCAACATTGAACCTCATTTGGGGATGAAATTTGATTCTGAAGCGGCGGCTTATCAATTTTATAATGAGTACGGTAAAAGAAATGGATTTGGTATTCGTCGAGAATACTATAATAAAAGCAAAGTAGATGGAGTTTTGACTTCAAGAAGATTCACATGCTTCAAAGAGGGTAAACGAAGTGTTGACAAAAGACGTACAGGAGAACATAGAGCAGAAACCAGAACGGAATGTCAAGCACGTATGGGTATTTCACTTGATCGGAAGATAGAGAAATACACGGTTGTTGACTTTATAGCTCAACATAACCACCCACTTCAACCACCAGAGCATGTTCATATGATTCGCTCTCATCGGCACATATCTGAGGCACAAGCAACACAAATTGTCTTAGGAGATGAATCTGGATTAAGACCAAAAGATTTGCATGAATATATATCTAGGCAAGCTGGTGGAATAGAGACTGTTGGTTTTACGAAAAAGGACCTTAAGAATTACCTTCAAATCAAAAGGAAGCAAGCATTAAAGCACGGTGAAGTGGGTGCATTGATGATGTATTTCAAACAAGAAAGTGAAAATCCCTCATTCTTTTATGACTTTCAAATGGATGATGAAGAGCAAATAACAAATATATTTTGGGCGGATGCACAAATGATAAATGATTATGGGTACTTCAGTGATGTCATTACTTTTGACACTACGTACAAGACAAACAAGGATTGTCGACCATTGGGAGTATTTGTTGGACTCAGTAATCACAGGCAAACAATCATTTTTGGGGCAGCATTGTTATATGATGAAACAATATCTCATATATTGTCAAACAGAGTTTCATAATATATTTCATCAGGTCTGCTTAGATAAATTCTAAGTGACAACATCTCCACAAAAGGGAAAAATTAAATCCAAGATTAGATTTATTAACATGTCTACTTGAAAACATTTAAGCGACAACAACCCCACATTTGATAATATAGATGGATTTTGATGAATGCAGCTATGCTCCTTTTCCCTTAGCTCATTTTCTTCCTTTTCTTTTCACCGATTGACAACACGTGGCAAAAAAAAATCTAATGGCTGGAAATTAAAAGCTATAATTAAATAATTAAAAATTAAAAACATATGAAATCAGAAGAAAAGGAAAGCGCGCGTTCTTAGTAACACTGTCTTTCCATCTTCTTCATCACCTGTGAAGCTACCACAGCCACCGTCGCCGCCTCTTTCCGGCCGTCACAGGGCGGCGGTTTTCCTCCCATATTCTCAATAGACTGCGACACACCACCTCAACATCTTGTCGTTTCATATTCGTCGTCTCGTCGTTTCGCCGTTTTGTCAACATGACGGAACCTAACCATCTCGTTTCTAATATTCATGATCAAGGTATTGTTCCTTTTCAAAACTACACTTTTCATTCTTTGTCCTCTTTGTTATTGCAAGAAGAGTAAGTAATATGAAACATGATCATTACATATTAATGTATAAGATTGCAAAACCATGGTGATAGAAACCATGAATTTTATTAAACTAAAAGATTGTAGACGAAGAGAAAAAACAAGTATCTAAAGACTTTTAGTATAGAGGAACGAGGATTTGGTGTTATATATAGTGTCAGATATATGAATATATGTGATTGTTAGTGTAGAGGAATGAGGAATTGGAATAAATAACTATGGCAATATATATGATTTTTCTTGTTTTTCTGGTTTTTCCGGTTCTCTGGTTTTCTGTTTTTTCTGAACCTCTGTTGTGGTCATACTGGTTTGTTGTTTTTGTCCCCTGTTTGTTTTATTCAGGTGCTGTTTCTGGTCATGTGTGGGACTAGGATTGTTTAGTGTTATCTAGTCACTAGTGTGTCTTTATGCTTGCTGGAATTTTACAGTGCTTGTTATTCTCTTATTATTTTTTACAATAGTTAATATTTTCACTCTACTTTTTTTCAGAAAATACGAATTCATCATCAATTCCAAATTGTGTTGATAAATGGGTGAATAATATCCATGAACAAAATGTGCAACGTGGCCAAGAAAATATTGCCAACATTGAACCTCATTTGGGGATGAAATTTGATTCTGAAGCGGCGGCTTATCAATTTTATAATGAGTACGGTAAAAGAAATGGATTTGGTATTCGTCGAGAATACTATAATAAAAGCAAAGTAGATGGAGTTTTGACTTCAAGAAGATTCACATGCTTCAAAGAGGGTAAACGAAGTGTTGACAAAAGACGTACAGGAGAACATAGAGCAGAAACCAGAACGGAATGTCAAGCACGTATGGGTATTTCACTTGATCGGAAGATAGAGAAATACACGGTTGTTGACTTTATAGCTCAACATAACCACCCACTTCAACCACCAGAGCATGTTCATATGATTCGCTCTCATCGGCACATATCTGAGGCACAAGCAACACAAATTGTCTTAGGAGATGAATCTGGATTAAGACCAAAAGATTTGCATGAATATATATCTAGGCAAGCTGGTGGAATAGAGACTGTTGGTTTTACGAAAAAGGACCTTAAGAATTACCTTCAAATCAAAAGGAAGCAAGCATTAAAGCACGGTGAAGTGGGTGCATTGATGATGTATTTCAAACAAGAAAGTGAAAATCCCTCATTCTTTTATGACTTTCAAATGGATGATGAAGAGCAAATAACAAATATATTTTGGGCGGATGCACAAATGATAAATGATTATGGGTACTTCAGTGATGTCATTACTTTTGACACTACGTACAAGACAAACAAGGATTGTCGACCATTGGGAGTATTTGTTGGACTCAGTAATCACAGGCAAACAATCATTTTTGGGGCAACATTGTTATATGATGAAACAATATCTCATATATTGTCAAACAGAGTTTCATAATATATTTCATCAGGTCTGCTTAGATAAATTCTAAGTGACAACATCTCCACAAAAGGGAAAAATTAAATCCAAGATTAGATTTATTAACATGTCTACTTGAAAACATTTAAGCGACAACAACCCCACATTTGATAATATAGATGGATTTTGATGAATGCAGCTATGCTCCTTTTCCCGTAGCTCATTTTCTTCCTTTTCTTTTCACCGATTGACAACACGTGGCAAAAAAAAATCTAATGGCTGGAAATTAAAAGCTATAATTAAATAATTAAAAATTAAAAACATATGAAATCAGAAGAAAAGGAAAGCGCGCGTTCTTAGTAACACTGTCTTTCCATCTTCTTCATCACTTGTGAAGCTACCACAGCCACCGTCGCCGCCTCTTTCCGGCCGTCACAGGGCGGCGGTTTTCCTCCCATATTCTCAATAGACTGCGACACACCACCTCAACATCTTGTCGTTTCATATTCGTCGTCTCGTCGTTTCGCCGTTTTGTCAACATGACGGAACCTAACCATCTCGTTTCTAATATTCATGATCAAGGTATTGTTCCTTTTCAAAACTACACTTTTCATTCTTTGTCCTCTTTGTTATTGCAAGAAGAGTAAGTAATATGAAACATGATCATTACATATTAATGTATAAGATTGCAAAACCATGGTGATATAAACCATGAATTTTATTAAACTAAAAGATTGTAGACGAAGAGAAAAAACAAGTATCTAAAGACTTTTAGTATAGAGGAACGAGGATTTGGTGTTATATATAGTGTCAGATATATGAATATATGTGATTGTTAGTGTAGAGGAATGAGGAATTGGAATAAATAACTATGGCAATATATATGATTTTTCTGGTTTTTCTGGTTTTTCCGGTTCTCTGGTTTTCTGTTTTTTCTGAACCTCTGTTGTGGTCATACTGGTTTGTTGTTTTTGTCCCTTGTTTGTTTTATTCAGATGATGTTTCTGGTCATGTGTGGGACTAGGATTGTTTAGTGTTATCTAGTCACTAGTGTGTCTTTATGCTTGCTGGAATTTTACAGTGCTTGTTATTCTCTTATTATTTTTTCCAATAGTTAATATCTTCACTCTAATTTTTTTCAGAAAATACGAATTCATCATCAATTCCAAATTGTGTTGATAAATGGGTGAATAATATCCATGAACAAAATGTGCAACGTTGCCAAGAAAATATTGCCAACATTGAACCTCATTTGGGGATGAAATTTGATTCTGAATTGGCGGCTTATCAATTTTATAATGAGTACGGTAAAAGAAATGGATTTGGTATTCGTCGAGAATACTATAATAAAAGCAAAGTAGATGGAGTTATCAAAGTAGATGGAGTTTTGACTTCAAGAAGATTCACATGCTTCAAAGAGGGTAAACGAAGTGTTGACAAAAGACGTACAGGAGAACATAGAGCAGAAACCAGAACGGAATGTCAAGCACGTATGGGTATTTCACTTGATCGGAAGATAGAGAAATACATGGTTGTTGACTTTATAGCTCAACATAACCACCCACTTCAACCACCAGAGCATGTTCATATGATTCGTGTAAGACCCAAGATTCCATTGTACAGTTTTTCTAAGGAACTCTAGTGTCGGCTAAGAATATTAGGGTTTTTGTTAAGTGGTTTTGTGAGTATTGTCGCCATAACGGCTGTTTGCTGAAATGGAGCCTGTTTTGTGCTCGTGCGCTGGAAAGGCACAGACTTTTGGGTCGTAGTCTTCTTTTAAGTATGAGGAGATTTCTGTGAAGTCAGAATGACAAGTTTTGGATTATTCTTGTTTTTGGAAAAACGAGTAGGATTTTACCCGCTGATGGAAAATCTTACTGCGTCTGTTTTAAGTGAGGTTTCGGATGGAAGTTTCATATATCTGCGTGAGTTAGGATATGTCCTGAGATTAATTTTCTAAGGTATGGAAGAAAATCACAGTCGCGGAAAAAGATTCGGCGATAAGTTTTGGAAATGTTTAACGATAGACGTTCTTTCCATAGGTTTTCTGTTTTTGTGAGTTTCGTTCGTCGCGACGCGCGAGAGCTGTGAGGCGAGGTGGCTTCGAGAAGCATAGAAAATATCTTGGAAGGATAAGCTTAGAATTGATCCAATGGCTAGGATTAAGTCTTAGAAACTTTACACTATTTGATCTAATGGTCCACATGCAACAAGACTATGACTTTTTGGTCATAAGGAGACTTGGCAAAAATCACAAACTCACTCCCTTCTCTTGTTGTTGGCCGTGAGCTTCTTCTTCTTCCAACCCTTGAGAGAAATTTCAATCCTTCACCAAATCTCTTGATTTTTAGCTTGTTGGATCAAAGGAAACTTGCAAAGAATCATCTTCTAAGGTAACTAAGCTCCTTTCATCTCTTAGTTGGCCAAACTCTTAGAGTTTTATGAGTTTCTAGTTTATGTTCATGGGATGAAAATTTTGGAAATGGTTTATAATTGATTTTTGTTCCATGAATGTTGTTCATGAGGACTTCACTAGTATGTTTAAGCTTAGTTGTGAGGATTTCCATGGATGGATGAACATATATGAAAATTTCTTGTTAAGGTTTTGATGAAAAATTTCTCTTGATCATGAACATGAACTTTTAGTTAGTGATTTGTGTTAATGAGGTTGTTTTAAGACTTTTTATAGAAATGGATATATGAGAAATGGTTTGGTTTTGAAAAATAGGAAAATTATTTTTGGTGTGTTCATGAGAAATTTAGGAAAACTCTTATGACTTGTGATTGTGTTTTGGAAATGTTTTGATTGTTCAATTAAATGATTTTGTGAGCCAAATGATTTATGCTATGGTTTTGAAATAGAAAATTTGGGGAACTAGCCATGCTTTGTTGTTCTTGGCCGTGGCACAATGTGTGTGTGAGTGTGACCATTTGGCTTTCAAATATTTAAGTCATAATTGGAAGACAATGATCATAGGTTTAAGTGAATGATCATGGTTTTAAAAAGGGATAAATAATGTGGTTTTACGTGAAAAGAAAAGATTTGCGAAGTTTTGAAGAAAAAATGACATTCTTGGATTCGAAATGATTTGGTGTGAGTGTTGGATCAATTTGAGAAATTAGAAATGGTTTAAGTGTTTTACACTATGTTTGATTTTGAAAAAAACAATGGTTTTGGAATAATTCCAATTCTGGCCGAAACTGGAAGGGCATTTTCGTCCATTTTAAATGTTATATTTTGTCATAGAGATTTGATCATTTGATCCGTCTTTTCGAGACGAAGATTTCGGCGTATGGCTCGTCTCGATTGGATAAAGAATGAGCGAGTTATGGCCATTTTATTTGAAAGGAAAAATTTGTAACTTGTGGCGCAAGTAAACTTTTATTTTTGTGAAAATTTTCAAAGAGTTTTTGGGTTGTTTTCAAATGGTTTTAGTATGTGAAAATTGATTGCCTTGGAGTTAGGAATCAAAGTGTTTCTTAGTTTGTTTTGAAACGAAAATATTTCCGCGTAGCGAGAAATAGTGCAATTAACTTCGTGAATTTTTAATCGCTATAAGGGGGACTCGTAATCACTATCCGAGAGTGTGAGAAAGTACCTTAAGCCTCTCTAGAACTTAGAGAATGAGTTTCGTTTCGATAGGATACGTTGAGAGTATTTTATTGATATTACGCTGCTTATATTTTATGAAGCGCGAGTTGTAGAATTATGCGAGAAAAGTTAACGGAAGCTTGCCGAGGTAAGGGCTCCACTTTATTTCCGTCTTTTAAAACGGTTACGACATGCTTGGTTTTGCTGTTTATGCATTTGCTGTGTGTTTGGCATGTCTGGTTGATGTATTCTCGTGATGAGAACGTGTTTAAAATACTTCCGCTGTTTACATATGATTATGAGAATATATGTATGAACATGTGGGTGAATACATATGATTGGAAATGTATGTATGTTTGTTGTGGTTTGTTACATATGATTGGATATGTATGTATGTTGTTGGGATGGTTTACATATGCTAGGGAGGTATGTATTTGTTGCATTAGTATACATGGGGAATCGTATGCTCATGCATTGTTAGTGCGTAGTGGCGGGAGTGGACTGCGAGGTGTGGTTGCGGGAGTGGACCCACCTGATTCTTATAGGGTTTTATTGAGTTCAATACATGGTTGCGGGAGTGGACCATGGGGTGTGATTGCGGGAGTGGATCCACCTTAATCCTTTGTGATTTTGTTGAATTCGATACATGGTTGCGGGAGTGGACCATGGGGTGTGATTGCGGGAGTGGATCCACCTTAACCTTGTGATTTCGTTGGTGTTTTAGTAGGGGATGGACCTACGATTCCGGAACTCATGCATTTTGTGGTAGCTAGGGTTAGTACCACCCATTTTAGAAGTCTGCATTAGGCTTGGTGTGCATTATATATATAAACCCGTTGGTGGGAATTGCTTTGGTGGTTAAGAGCTTTCTCTTGTGTTTGTGGAATTATTGTTATGTGTACAATCTTTCGCACCGGTTATATATATACATACTTTTATTTTGTGGTGACCCTTTCTTTCATTTGCGGGCTCATCCCACCCAGATGATGGGTTAGGTCGTGGTGACGACGGTGGCTGTTTCAGGCCCCAGTGAGATGTTGGAGCTTTAGCTTAATTAGACTATGCGCCGGTGTGGGTTGTACACCGTGCTTTTTGGGTTTAGGCATAGGATTCTAACTTGTTCTGTTGTAAGTATTCGAATACTTAGACTTGGATTGTAATTATTCAGGAATACACTTTGCTTGTCGAAGCACCTTATGGTAATGAGTTCTTTTGTATATTTGAATGCCGGCTCATTGAAAAATATTCTATGCGCACTCTGAGTGTTAGTTGAAAAAGAAAAAAAAAATATTGCCCTTTTTGGCCTTTGAAAAACGGGTTGTTACAATTCGCTCTCATCGGCACATATCTGAGGCACAAGCAACACAAATTGTCTTAGTAGATGAATCTTGATTAAGACCAAAAGATTTGCATGAATATATATCTAGGCAAGCTGGTGGAATAAAGACTGTTGGTTTTACGAAAAAGGACCTTAAGAATTACCTTCAAATCAAAAGGAAGCAAGCATTAAAGCACGGTGAAGTGGGTGCATTGATGATGTATTTCAAACAAGAAAGTGAATATCCCTCATTCTTTTATGACTTTCAAATGGATGATGAAGAGAAAATAACAAATATATTTTGGGCGGATGCACAAATGATAAATGATTATGGATACTTCAGTGATGTCATTACTTTTGACACTACGTACAAGACAAACAAGGATTGTCGACCATTGGGAGTATTTGTTGGACTCAGTAATCACAGGCAAACAATCATTTTTGGGGCAGCATTGTTATATGATGAAACAATATCTCATATATTGTCAAACAGAGTTTCATAATATATTTCATCAAGTCTGCTTAGATAAATTCTAAGTGACAACATCTCCACAAAAGGGAAAAATTAAATCCAAGATTAGATTTATTAACAGGTCTACTTGAAAACATTTAAGCGACAACAACCCCACATTTGATAATATAGATGGATTTTGATGAATGCAGCTATGCTCCTTTTCCCTTAGCTCCTTTTCTTCCTTTTCTTTTCACAGATTGACGACACGTGGCAAAAACAAATCTAATGGCTGGAAATTAAAAGCTATAATTAAATAATTAAAAATTAAAAACATATGAAATCAGAAGAAAAGGAAAGCGCGCGTTCTTAGTAACACTGTCTTTCCATCTTCTTCTTCACCTGTGAAGCTACCACAGCCACGGTCGCCGCCTCTTTCCGGCCGTCACAGGGCGGCGGTTTTCCTCCCATAGTCTCAATAGACTGCGACACACCACCTCAACATCTTGTCGTTTCATATTCGTCGTCTCGCCGTTTCGCCGTTTTGTCAACATGACGGAACCTAACCATCTCGTTTCTAATATTCATGATCAAGGTATTGTTCCTTTTCAAAACTACACTTTTTATTCTTTGTCCTCTTTGTTATTGCAAGAAGAGTAAGTAATTTGAAACATGATCATTACATATTAATGTATAAGATTGCAAAACCATGGTGATAGAAACCATGAATTTTATTAAACTAAAAGATTGTAGACGAAGAGAAAAAACAAGTATCTAAAGACTTTTAGTATAGAGGAACGAGGATTTGATGTTATATATAGTGTCAGATATATGAATATATGTGATTGTTAGTGTAGAGGAATGAGGAATTGGAATAAATAACTATGGCAATATATATGATTTTTCTGGTTTTTCTGGTTTTTCCGATTCTCTGGTTTTCTGTTTTTTTTTAACCTCTGTTGTGGTCATACTGGTTTGTTGTTTTTTTCCCCTGTTTGTTTTATTCAGGTGCTGTTTCTGGTCATGTGTGGGACTAGGATTGTTTAGTGTTATCTAGTCACTAGTGTGTCTTTATGCTTGCTGGAATTTTACAGTGCTTGTTATTCTCTTATTATTTTTTACAGTAGTTAATATCTTCACTCTACTTTTTTTCAGAAAATACGAATTCATCATCAATTCCAAATTGTGCTGATAAATGGGTGAAAAATATCCATGAACAAAATGTGCAACGTGGCCAAGAAAATATTGTTGGAGTAAGCCCTAGAGGCCAATACTTTAGTGCTTTATTTATTAATAATAATAGGCATTTCTTTATTATGTTTGTAACGTTCAAAATAATGAAGTCCCTAGAATAGAAAGTCCGTTTAATATTAAGTGTGACTTAATCATGAGATTACATTAAACATAAAGACACTATTCCTAAAGTATCCATAGTCGAGCATTAAGGTGAAAAGGGATAACCTTAAAGCATAAAGACTATTATGAAGATAGACTGATGATCGTATCTCATGGATCATGGGATAAGGAGTTATCAAGTCTTGACTGTAACAACCCGTTTTTCAAAGGCCTGAAAAGGCAGTATATTTTTTTTTTTCTCAACTAACACTCAGAGTGCGCATAGAATATTTTTTAATGAGCCGGCATTCAAATATACAAAAGAACTCATTACCATAAGGTGCTTCGACAAGCAAAGTGTATCACTGAATAATTACAATCCAAGTCTAAGTATTCAAATACTTACAACAAAACAAGTTAGAAAACCCTATGCTAACCAAAAAGCACGGTGCACAAAACACACCGGCGCATAGTCTAACTAAGCTAAAGCTCCCACATCTCACTGGGGCCTGGAACAGCCACCGTCATCACCACGACCTAACCCATCATCTGGGTGGGATGAGCCCGCAAATGAAAGAAAGGGTCACCACAAAATATATAGTATGTATATATATATAACCGGTGCGAAAGATTGTACACATAACAATAATTCCACAAACACAAGAGAAAGCTCTTAACCACCAAAACAATTCCCACCAACGGGTTCATATAAGCAATGCACACATAGCCTATAATGCAACCTCTACAATGCGTGGTACTAACCCTAGCTACCACAAAATGCATGAATTCCGGAACTGTAGGTCCAACCCCTACTAAAACACCAACGAAATCACAAGGTTAAGGTGGATCCACTCCCGCAATCACACCTCATGGCCCACTCCCGCAACCATGTATCGAACTCAACAAAATCACAAAGGATTAAGGTGGATCCACTTCCGCAATCACACCCCATGGTCCACTCCCGCAACCATATATTGAACTCAATAAAACCCTATAAGAATCAGGTGGGTCCACTCTCGCAACCACACCTCGTAGTCCACTCCCGCCACTACGCACTAACAATGCATGAGCATACGGTTCCCCATGTATACTAATGCAACAAATACATACCTCCCTAGCATATGTAAACCATCCCAACAACATACATACACTAGTACAAATATCACCTATTAATAAGGCTTTTACATCTGTGGAAAAGATACAAGATGTGAAAAAATATATGGAATACATTTTACAACTGATTTCAATTTTCCCAGTAGTAAAAAACAAATAAACATAACATTTTACATCTAGCCATAATATCCCAGATGCAAAAATTAACACGGTGGCAGTCCCGTAATTATTGTGAAAACTGTCTAAAATAAGTTTACATCTGACCATATTATCCTCAGTAGTAAAAAGCCTTAAAATTTATTTTATTTTTATTTTTATTTTCTTAAACTTTCTTTTTACGCGTACAGCAGCTTATTCCATCTCTCAGCCTTCACTTTCACGTACGAACCCTAACTCACAGAATCAGCTTCCATCGCTCTCAGCCTTCACACGATCTTCCATCGCTCTCAGCCTTCACACGATTGCTCACAGAATCAGCTTCCATCGCTCTCAGCCTTCACTTTCACGAACCCTAACTCTCATTCTCACTGAAACCCTAACTCACCAATCTCACTCCTGTTCTGAACTGTTCTTCGTTTTTGCGATTGAATGAAGTTTCGCGTCTGTTCTGTTTGCGATTGAACGAAGTTTCGTGGCGGTATGGTGAGCTTTGAAGCTTCGTGTTCTGTTTCAGATCCACCGTTCAACCACCAGTCTCTCTTCCCTCATGGAGCTGCTGTGTGAGCCACCGCTTCAGATTCACCGGTCTCTTGGGTAAGCCGCTGTCGTTCACGCACAAACTCGTAGATGTATGATTTATTTTCTGATTTTGCCTTGTTGTGCCCTAAATTTACTCTTTTCTGATTTTTCCTTTCTTTTGCCCGAATGTTACTTGTTCCGTTAGGTTTCAATCCAATTTATTTTGCTTTCTTCCTTCGCATAGATTCACAATGTAAATTAAAATTTGTTTGAAATTTGGCTTTAATATACATCAAATGTGTTTAATATGCATCAATGAGTTTAGAATTTAGAATTTGTTTTCTATTTGAGTTATCTTAAAGTGGTGATGATGTGCAGGACAATTTAAAATGATTTCTATTTGATTATTGCATAAACGTTTTTTCTCCGATTCATAAGAATATGCATCTTCGCAGTGATATCGCAAGGAATTAATGCCGGAGATGTGAAGAAGCTTCAGGATGCAGGGATCTTCACCTGCAATGGCTTAATGATGCACACTAAGAAGGTTTAACTTTAAACACTTCTCTGATTTGAAGATCTAAGGATTTTGAATTGCTCTGAACTTCAATCACTCGCGGTTGTTATTTTTTCCGCAGAACTTGACTGGAATCAAAGGTCTATCCGAGGCTAAGGTCGATAAGATCTGTGAAGCTGCTGAGAAGCTTGTGGTTAGTGATTGTAACATCTGAAATCTAAGTTGCTTTAGATTAATTTTTCAACTCTTTATAATTTGATGTTTTTAATTTGATTTCTGCTTCCGATGCAGAATTCTGGTTACATTACTGGAAGTGATGCACTGCTCAAAGTACGTTGTTTAATTTGCTTCTAGTTTTTTAATTATAAGATTCAATTTCGATATGCATAACATTATAGAAATTTTGGTTTACATCTTAATTACTTGTAATTAAATTAAGTATTTATTTATTTGTACTCTGTTACTGCAGAGAAAGTCTGTGGTTCGAATTACAACTGGAAGCCAAGCACTTGATGAATTGCTAGGAGGTGGCTTTTCAACGAGAACTTTCATTTTTATTTTTATAGTTTTGAGTTTTTCTACTTATAGGACTCGTTAATTTTGAATCCTATATGTTTCTACTTCCTAACTATTTTCTCTCTGAATTTCTTTTTAACTTTGAAAAAGGTGGAATCGAGACACTGTCGATTACGGAAGCATTTGGAGAATTCCGGTAAGAATACAAACATATGTATGGTTTCTGATATATTTTATTCGTTTTCAGTTTCAGAAGAAGTTCATTCTAACAATAGGACTTTATGTTTCAGATCTGGGAAAACACAACTTGCTCATACTCTCTGTGTTTCCACTCAGGTTTACTTTTATCATCTATTATTATTGATCATAGCATATCAGGTGTTAGCTAATATTAATGAGTAATTAACATGTCCTTTCAATTGTTCATCTACTCTATGCCAGTTTTTTCTAAACCACATGTTTGTATCTCTTAATTGTATCCATTCATAGCTTCTCAAACACCAAATTTTTATGTGTACAGTACTAGACTTATCTTCGTGCGCATTGAAATATTTGTTGTATACTGCAGCTGCCAACTAATATGAGGGGAGGCAATGGAAAAGTTGCTTACATTGACACAGAAGGAACTTTGTATGCTTTTTACTCTTTGCATTTAAAAAACTATTATGAACTTCCAGTTGATAACTTATGATTTTCTTTTCAATTGATACTCACTTACAAATGTTTTATGTTCATTTGCACTGTAGTCGACCTGACCGGATTGTTCCCATAGCTGAGAGATTTGGCATGGATCCAGGAGCTGTATTGGACAATGTAAGTTTCCTTCGTTTCATGTATGTATCATAGTTAGGTCCTGAGAGTGAATATTTTGGTGCTGACTGCTTAGTAATTTCTGTTTGTGACTGCAAGATTATCTATGCTCGTGCCTACACTTATGAGCATCAGTATAACCTTCTCCTTGGTTTGGCTGCTAAAATGGCTGAAGAGCCATTCAGACTTCTGGTGAGATGTTACTAGAAGTTGAATAGAGTGTCTTCTGTTGCAATATCATGTTATGTGGAGATCTGACAGAATATATTTTTTTGACAGATTGTGGATTCAGTCATTGCTCTGTTTCAGGTGGACTTCACCGGAAGAGGAGAGCTAGCTGAGCGCCAGGTCTGTGAGTCTGACATATACATGCACTAACATCTTTAATCCCTTTATGTCAGCTTTTACTGAAATGAGCAAGTGTTTGCAGCAAAAATTGGCACAGATGCTTTCTCGATTAATTAAGATAGCTGAGGAATTCAATGTTGCAGTTTATATGACAAATCAAGGTAAATTCTGCTCTAGTAAATGAATTTTTCCCCATTAATTTTTTCCACTCCCAAGTCCCAATTGATTAGAATCTTAAGGCTTTTGTTTATCGCATTCAATCTTAGTTATGGCTTTTGTAAGCAGACCATAGACACATTGCTTATCTGTATAATATTTTGGTTGCAGTCATAGCTGATCCAGGAGGTGGTATGTTCATAACTGATCCAAAGAAACCAGCAGGAGGGCATGTGCTAGCTCATGCAGCCACAATAAGGCTGATGTTCAGGAAAGGGAAAGGTGAACAGCGTGTTTGCAAAGTGTTTGATGCCCCAAACCTGCCAGAGGCTGAAGCAATATCCTTTACCAGAGTTTTCCCCCTTGAAATAATATATATTCATTGCACTGCACTAAAAATGACTTTAGCGAACTACAGTACCAGAGTTAGGTTTGTGTAAAGTTATTGTGTTATGAATAGCTATCTTGATTTAGGAAGGGAGTTAGGTTTGTGTAAAGTTATTATGTTATGAATTGTTTTGATTTTCATTTTGGATGGTGTATGGTTGTATCAATTACATTACTATTTGCTTTAATTTGGAGGTTGAATGCTATGGAATTAGTAGTATTATGTTCTTGATTTTAAATTTTGGATGGTGTTTGTTGTGAAGTTATGTTTTGGATACTAGCCTGTGGGTTATCTTTGTTGCAAGTTATATTTTCGATGCTAGCATGAGTAAAAAAAGAAATTAAGGATTTGAAAAAAAAATGCAGGATTTAAAAAAAAATGCAGGATTTTTATTAAAAAAAAAACGTGGAGCTTTTACATCTGTGGATAATTTGGACCGATGTGAAAACAGACGCTTTTACATCTGAGAAAATGGCACGTCAGATGTAAAAGGTCCAATTTAATTTTAAAAAAAATTGAAACTTGCATCTTTTACATCTGACGAAAATAAGAAACAGATGTAAAACGTGCACCTTTTACATCTGACAGAGCCAGTAGTAAAAAGTGTCCAACTTACTATGACTCGTGCGTTTATGACTGACCGGAGCCAGATGTAAAAGGTGCATTTGGACAGTAGTAAAAAGTGTTTTCTGCACTAGTGATATTCAATCATATGTAACAAACCACAACAAACATACATACATTTCCAATCATATGTATTCACCCACATGTTCATACATACATCTCCAATCATATGTAAAACAACGCACGTATTGTAAACACTTTCTCATCACGAGAATACATAACACATACATGCCAAACACAAACACGCATCACCGAAAATAACCAACAAACATGTTATAACTCAGTGAAAAGACAGAAATAAAGTGATGCCCTTACCTCGGCAAGCTTCCACAATAAAACTCCCTCAACTCCATAATTCTACAATTCGCGCTTCCTAAAATATAAGCAGCGTACAATCAATAAAATACTCCCAACGTATCCTATCGAAATGAAACTTGTTCTCTAAAATCTAGAGAGGCTTAAGGTACTTTCTAACACTCTCGGATAGTGATTTCGAGTCCTCCCCATAGTGATTAAAAATTCCCAAAGTTAATTGCACTATTTCTCGCCACGCGAAAATATTTTCGTTTCAAAACAAACTAAGAAACACTTTGATTCCTAACTCCAAGGCAATCAATTTTCAAATACTAAAACCATTTGAAAACAACCCAAAAACTCTTTGAAAATTTTCACAAAAATAAAAGTTTACTTGCGCCACAAGTTACAAGTTTTTCCTTTCAAATAAAATGGCCATAACTCGCTCATTCTTTATCCAATCGAGACGAGCCATACGCCGAAATCTTCGTCTCGAAAAGACGAATCAAATAGTTAAGTTTCTAGGTCACAAAAACAATTTTAAAATGACCAGAATACCCTTCTAAATTTCGGCCAGAACCAAAATAACAAGCTAACTCCCAAAATTTTCCTTTTCAAGTCCATAGTCTAAATCAATTAGCTCCCAAAATCATTTATTTGAACAACAAATACTTTTCAAAACACAAACTAAAATTCATAAAAGTTTTCCTAAATTTCTCATGAACACAAAATTTATATTTTCTATTTTTCAAAACCAAACCATTTTTCACACATCCATTTCCATAAAAAGCCTTAAAACAACATCATAAACATAAACTCTAAACAAAAATTCATGTTCATGATCAAGAGAAATTTTTCTCTCAAAACCCTAACAAAGAAATTCATGAAAGGATCATCCAACCTTGGAAATCCTCACAACTAAGCTCAAACACACTAGTTCATCCCTCATGAACAACTTACAAGAGACAAGAATAAATTATGAACAACTTCTCACAATTTTCTCTCAAGAACATAAACAACAAATTCCATCAAACTCTATGAGTTTAGCAAGCTAAGAGAAAGGAAGAGGTTCTAGTTACCTTAGGAGATGATTCCTTGCAACTTTCCTTGATTCCAACAAGCTAAAAATGAGTGGATTTGGTGAAGAAATGCAAAATCAACATGGGATGAAAAGGGTGGATGAAGGCCATGGCAAAGAGAAGAAGAGTGAAGTGAATTTGTGATTTTTCCAAGTCCACCACTTATAAAAGTCTTGCTAGTTTATGGCCATTGGATCAAATAGGATAAAGTTCTAAGATTCAAATCTAGCCATTGGATCAATCCAAGTCTATCCTCACAAGATATTTCCCATAACCTCATACAACGAAACGCACGCTCAGTTCTCGCGCATCGCGACGAACGAAACTCGCAAAAACAGAAAACCTACAGAAAGAACGTCTAACGTTTTTCCATTCCAAAATTTATCGCCGAATCTTTTTCCGCGACTGTAATTTTCTTCCATACCTTAGAAAATTAATCTCAGGACATATCCTAACTCACGCAGATATATGAAACTTCCATCCGAAACCTCACTTAAAACAGACGCAGTAAGATTTTCCATCAGCGGGTAAAATCCTACTCGTTTTTCCAAAAACAAGAATAATCCAAATCTCGTCATTCTGACTTCACAGAAATCTCCTCATACTTAAAAGAGGATCACGACCCGAAAGTCTGTGCCTTTCCAGCGCACGAGCACAAAACAGGCTCCATATCAGCAAAAATTCCATTAATGCGACGATACTCACAAAACCGCTTCACCAAAAACCCTAAAAACTTAGCCGACACTAAAGTTCCTTAGGAAAACTGTACAGTGAAATCTTGGGTCTTACATTGACATAGGTATAAGAAATATTAGGAGTAATATTTATACTGGATTGACCCGCTATGAGAGTACTACATGCAAAGTTATGCAAAGTGTCATAAGTTACTCTCACGGTGATAATGGTGTAAACCGCCCTTAGACCTGAAACCACTTTGTACCCTAGATGTGGAGTCAAGTACTTTGTTGCTGATCTAACGTTGTCCGTAACAGGATAACCATAAAGGTAGTTGATGGGTACTTCACAAAGCATGCTGAGGGACAGTAGTGACCTAGATAGAATTTGCCAATCCTGCATAACAGGATAAATGTCATGGGCCCAATATTGAACTGGACAAAGATGACACCAAGTATGCTTTGTGTTCAATATAGACATAAAGGGCAAAAGGGTAATTATACACGCATATATTATCACTAAAGGTTATGTTTTGATCACATGTTAATTTCTCATAACTTGGGTAGCAATGATGTGTTGCTAGATACCGCTCATTGTTTATTATATTAAATAAAGGATTTAATATAATTGCCAACGTTATGGAAATCTACAAGGGTCACACACATAAGGACAGTCTAATATTGAGATAATTAAAGGAACACCGTAAGGTACGGTGTATGTGCAATGTGATAAGGGTATCACGGTAATTTAAATGAGCAAGAACACCATAGGTTATGGTGGAAGGGCGCGCACATGAGTACTACCACTCATGGGGGGCGTGCGCCCTAGCCTTTGTCTCTTGTTGGGCTTTTCCCAATAAGAGATGTCTTGGTGCACAAGACAAGAGTTGTCTTGATGCATAAGACAAGAAATATCTATAAATAGAGATCTCTTGTCATAGCTCAAAACACACCAAAAAGCACAAGAATATTTTAGAATTGAAAATCCTAAAATAATTCTCTCTCTCTCTCTCTCTCTCAATATTCTTGCATAGCCTTCAAACATAAAGGGCTAGCACTCTATTGAAGGTGACTGTCCGTGTGGCCTAGTTAGAGGCGTCGGTGATCTTCATCAACGCTCGTGATCGTCTTGTTCGTGATTCAAAGGTTCTTCCCTACAAGAGATCGTGATTCAAAGGTTCTTCCCTTCAAGAGGTAAAAACCCTAAAACACATATCATCCCCAATTCGTAAGGATCAAACTAAGGAAATTTTTTGAATTCCGCTGCTTAAAATAACGCTATTTTCCTTCAGTGGTATCAGAGCCACTTACGAATCCATGATCTGATGTTTGTCTAGTTCATGTATTTTGTTTTAATTTGATTAAAACACCTAATAAAGATTAAAATCGAGTAATTAAAATTTGGCACCTATTTGTGTACAATTTGGATGATTGACATTGAAACGGCTTCGGAATCCGACAATTGTATGGTGAAGCAGCGATATGTTAATCATCCTAAGTTTACACAAACAAGAATGATCAAGACTTATATGTGATATAAGTAATCATGATGCAAAGCGGTGTATGTGATGCATCGTTCATAATTTCGTCCATTAAAACATGTTATGAAAGTTATTCGATATTGAAGTGATTCATGTTCATTTGCTTTGGAATCCGACATTAGTATGGTGAAGCAATGACATGTTAATCAATCATATTGAATTTCGGTCATGATAAGTTTTGACGGAATGAAATTATTGCATTAGGATTCGCGACAACACAAGGGTTGTGCTGTCAAAAGGGCTGGCTGCGTGCCTGCGCTATGGCGCCGGGTATGCTGCGCTATGGCGCAGAGACCAGAGAGACTTGCACTATGGCGCGAGGCAGGCTGCGCTATGGCGCGGCTGGCATCGTTGAATTTTGATCGTTCGCCAAAATTTTAATTTTATTAATCTACAGGACTTAATCTGATAATAATAAAATATGTGTTTATTATTGTGTCTTTGTGATGATTGGTTATGGCCTTAGTTTACTCTTTTGTTTTAATTTGGGATTTTAAATACGGCCTGCGTGTCGTGCCTCTCTTTGAATTTCTTGATGTAACTTCTTTTCTCATCTTACTCCCTCGTATGTAAAACGAGTATTCTTTGATGTAACATTATAATAGAATTACAAGAGGAACAAAGGAGGACAGCCATGAAGATGATGCTTGGAGAAGTAGATCATCGTAAGGCTAGTTTAGGGTTCTCTCATTGGCTTGAGAGGACACTTGCATTAGGAGGCCATAACCATATCATTTTATATTATTGTATGTATGTATGTCGATGCATGTGAGAGCGTTTAATATGTTAAACAAGCCGGTGAGATCAAATTAATTAAATATCCCTCAAGAGACACATAAGAGATTAATAAAGAAAATGTTGGTTCGCCCACCGCGGAGTGCATTCTCTTTAATAATAAAATATGTGAATATTAAGTTTACGCTTTCCAAGCTTTAGAACTCATCAAGACTAGTATCGAACTATGTAGGTTCGCCCACCGCGAAGTGCATACTCTATATTGGTAAGGTGCGATGGGATAATTGTAATATCCAACTTCTAAAGTAAGGGTCAAACTTAACTTAACAAATATAATGAGATTATATGAGTTTAAGAAGCAATGGTTGGGAATAATTCATAAGATGAATTAGAATAAGGAGTTATTCACCCAATTGATATATTCAAGAATTGTATGAGATACAATTGGAAGGAGTTCCTACCTAAATAACTAAGTCTTGTGTAATCCGCCCACCGCGGACTTAAGACAAAGTGAAATATGGATCTTGAACCACTAGAAAATCTTCCAACGGGATTTTTCGAATCAAATGATGAGGGTCATTTGTTTTGAAGAAAATAGTGGAAGCATTTTAATAAATGTCCTTATTAAAATTATACAAATATCTTACATATCTTTATAATTAAAATTTTATACAATACAAATTATATTGTCCTTATGAAGGACAAGAATTTCAGAAAAAGAGTTTCTGAATTGGTACACAAATTGAGAATTGTTCTCAAATGCAAGAAGAACTATAAGCTATTGAACTATACTATATAAAAGAACCTACTATAACTAGATTTGAAAAAGGATGCTTGTTAGAAGCATCAAGTTGACATCTAGATATAGAATATTTCATACTTTTAAAAGAAATGATTAGATAATTTAAAACGAGTTCTTTTGAAAGAACGACAAAGTATGATAGATTTCTCAATAGACCAAAGAGTTGGTCATAGGTTCAATCAATTAAGTTTAGTGGATTGATATGGTCAAAATTATTATATCTATCCGAAAATTATTGAATTGAATGAGAAATAATCTGCACTATCAAAGAATAGAGATATGATATAAATGAGATTTATATTCCTCTTATTTGAATAGAACAATAAAAGTTGCCAAAGGAGAACGGATGTTTCAAATTGGTTGAAATGGGAGTGCCGTAGATAGTTCATGAAAGAGTCAAAATAAAAGAATGAAGTGAGACTTCAATTTTGTACATCTAGTTATAGAAAGTCAAAATTTCTATTTCTACATCAAGGGTATATGATACACGATGTTGAATCTCTAAAGAGATGCTTAAAGAATTAGAACATTGACTATAAGTTTAAGTCAAGCTATGTCTAGAATGAAACAAGTTGTTTCATTGACAATAAGAGCTATGCCATGACTTAAAATCGAGTTCGAAATGGAATACAATAATTGTTATTGAGTTCTATTTGGTAATAGAAGTATTAATTAAAATACCTTGTATTGACAAGATATGAAAAGTAGCTTTGAATGATAAGACAAGTAGTGGTCCCATCATTTGAGCAAAGTCTTCTATACTAGTGCTCCAAATCAAGTAATGGACTAGGGCTCCATGATCTTGATAAGATCATCTATAACAGTTGTAATAAGAGCCAAATAAGATTTGGATTTCATATGTATATATATCAAGAGCATTGTTGTTTAGTACAAACATTTGATGTGTTAATTACTAGTTGAAAGTGAATTGACACATGATCTATTTGAACAATATACATGAGATGTATGTCGACCACTAAACATATTTATTTGATATATTGAGTGTATTTTACTTTATTTACATTGATGATTAAAATCATTAGATGGGGATATGTGTGTGACACAAATAAGAAATCTTTGAATTTGTCAAGGAGTTCGATAAATGGAGTAAAAGGATATAACTCGACAAAAGTATTTAAGTCATATGAATAAGTCATAATAATAAATACTTAATTAAAGGAGTATAATAACTATTTTTATCACATCATGTTTGACATGATATAAGATAGTTTAATTATGTCATTGGTGAAGGTGGAAAAACACAAGAAGGGGGGGGTTGAATTGTGTTTTAAAAATTAAAACTTTTTACCAATTAAGACTAAGTTTGCAGCGGATATAAACACAAAATAAAAGGGGTGCTGAGAGAAAGAGAGAAAGACACAAAATTTATCCTGGTTCCTCTCACAAATCGAGAGTACTCCAGTCCCCTTGTTACTAACAAGAGATTTTCACTATAATCTACTTAAGATTACAAATTGCTCAAGCACACTTGCAAGAGACTTCTCAGATGCTCAAGTTTCACTAAACAAGAGACTTCTCAAATGCTCAAGTTAAACTTAACTAGAGACTTCTCAAACAAACTTAAGAATAAGAATGAATGTTAAGGAACACTTGATATACTATCAGAGGTGTTTACAAAATACAACGCAATTTGTTTTAAGACTTTGAATGACAGATAGAGCAATAACGTCAGAATGCTTCAGAGCCTTAAACGCAGTAATAGAACGGTGGTCATTTCTTCCATTTGAGTCTTCTATTTATACTCGGAGGAAGATGATGACCGTTGCAGAGAGCTTTGTGCCAGCTGGAATTAACTTGTACAATTGATAGCTGTATATTGCCTTCTTTGGCAAGGAATTCCAATTCCACTACCTAGCTATTCAATTTATCACTCATCCATTTTGAGTAATAATAGTACAATCGTACAATCCTCAAATGCGCTCCACTTATGGATAAGGTTAACGTTGTACCAACGAATATTCCTTCCTGTGGGCTTGACAGAGCCTTGAAATAGATTGTTCTTCAATCATTGGTTCTGATTATGTCAGTTCTTGAGTGACGTAAATTCTTTTTGCTTCAGATGCTGTTGTCATAGCTTCTTGAGGTCTTTTAGCTTCTGAGTCCTTCAGAGCCTTGTTTTATCCTCAGAGTCA
Source organism: Trifolium repens (assembly GCA_030408175.1). Taxonomy (NCBI): domain Eukaryota; kingdom Viridiplantae; phylum Streptophyta; class Magnoliopsida; order Fabales; family Fabaceae; genus Trifolium; species Trifolium repens. Next base: position 27,426,966 of record CP125845.1, on the reverse strand, counting down.
CTTTCTTCAGCATTCAAAATTCAAGCTTCTGATGAACAATGTCGTGCTTTCAGAGCTTGTTTTGACTGGCCTCTCTGCTACTATTCATAGTGCTTCTGAATGAATTTTAACTTATAATTCTGCACACTAGAATAATCATTAGTAATACCAATTGCAATTTTAATACTTTGTTATCATCAAAACTACTTAAAATCTTAGAGGTTCATGTCGGACCCACTTTGTTCCAACAATCTCCCCCTTTTTTATGACGACAAACTAAAGTATTAAAATTCAATTGTTGTTGATTTAATTTAATTATGTTGACTTCAGGTTTCAAAGGTTTGCAATCTCCCCCTGAGTCTAACAATCCATAGGGTTAGGTTTGTAAGCTCCCCCTAAGTCATATCCATAATTAATTAAAACAGTTTAAGAGCCAACTTATTAACTTAAAATAAATTTTCATATTTGTCTCTCAGAAGCAGAGGTTTGTAAGCTCTTCTTCTCAGAGTCTGATAATGCTCAGAAGAGGTTTGCAGGCTCTTCTGACATTGTCTATGAGATTTATTTTAGGTTCTTAAGTTTTCTCCCCTTTCAATAACGTTCAGAATGAGAAGGAATCAGAAGGGATAAAAATTGATTCAGAATGTATATAACATAACAGTTTCAGATATTTTGAGCAGTATTGGAATCAATCAACATTAATTTTAACGCTCTATCCTTACTCCCCCTTTTGGCATCAGTCAAAAAGACACAGAAAACCAAGCAGTCAAACGCGTCATAACAAGGCAGTCAAGTCAAAAAGAGGTGACAACTAAATTCATTTAATGAATTGTGTTGAAAACCGTCCCGACAAGAGAGCTTGATGATACTATAAAAAGGGATGATTCCTCTCATTTTACTCATCCAGAGTAATCAAGTAACATCAAAAGAAAATCATACAATGGAAAGGCAGGTTACCAAAGATGCTTCAGGCTCAAAAGGAGAGAGCAAGAAGGAAGCAGAGCCCTGGCGCTGCGAAGAAAACAGGCTTCGTTATGAGCGAAACAAGCAAGAACTTAGATTGACAGAATCAGAGAGAGAAGAATTGGGCTCTGATCTGGAGGAATTCTTATGGACATACGATGATGATACTTCATACGAAGATTATAGAGCTGAGGTTCAGAAGGCCACTGAAGAGTTGCTCGCAGTTCTTAGGAAGAAGTATAAGAGACTGGATGCAGAGGCTTCTGAGTCTAAGTCTAAATCTAAGTAGAGTTTCACTATCTTATGTAATAAAGATCCTCTTTAATTATAATAAAAAAAAATGTTCCTGCTATAAATTTCTTTCTTTTCGAGCATGTTTCTTTTATATACTCTTGTCAAACGTCAGAAAACCAGTTACCAGACACGCCTCATACGGTATTGTTGCCCCGCTTATAAACAGGCTATAATACTAAGAAGCTATTTCATGAGTAAACAGGAATACTAATGTGGGGGAACCTTAGGTTTTCAAAATCCTATATAAGTTTAAAAACAAGATGTTCTCCAACATCTTACACTAGGTTCAGAAACCACAAGAGTATCAGACATTATCAGAGTATATGATTTTTATTTTGAAAAACAAAATAAAATAAACAAACAATCAAACAAACAAACAAACACACAAGAAAGGATAATCAAACTTTAATTAAAGAACAGAAAAAAAATACATAAGAACCAAAGTCAAAATAAAAACAAGTGCTCAAATAGGGTTTAGGGCTTCTTAATATCTGATATGGCCTTAAGAAGAGTTTGCATCATGGCATCCATTCTTCTGTGAGTAGCTTCCTCAGATGCAGCAATAGCAGATGTCAAGTCAGATCTCAAATCAATTCTGAGTATATCTATCTCATCCTTTATATCTTCAGCCAACTCAGATTTTATATTGTCTAAGGCACTTTGAACAGCAGGAGGAATATGAGTTGATGGAGAGCCTGATTCAAATTTTGGAGAAACAGGAGGAGTTGTGTCAATTATTGGATCTTTTCCCTTATCAGAAGCTTCACCAACTTGGTTCTGATCAGGCATCTCAATGTCTTCTGCAATATGAACAGCTTGATCTACCAATAACTTGAGGGCTTCTTCATCAGCAAGCCTCTTACTCTCCACTTCAGCAGCTATCCTAGCCTGCTCAGCTTCAACCAACTTAAGATATGCAACCTCTTCTGAAACCAAAGCATTAGCATTTGCCCCAGCAGTTCTGAGACTTTCTTCTATGGCAGTCAGAAGATTCAGTCTATTTTTCTCTTCCACATGATTGTAAAAAGTGAGTTTTGGAGCACGTGATCTTTCAATACAATCAAACAAATTTCTTACTGCAGCCATTCCTCTACCCTGTATCTTGCTCTTCAGATGAGTACCTAGAATCTTTAAGGATTGACTGAATAAGTACTCCATCTGTCTGACTTCAGCATCAATGTCAGAAGGAAAGACAAGAACTTCTTCATCCATCTGTTTAAATCTCTTGAACCTTAGACTAATAGCATTATTTAATAGCTCAAGATTTGGTTCAGAATCAGAGTTGAAGAAGGGTTTGGTTGGGTCAAAGGGAATGGTTGGTTCTGGTTTCTTTCTCTTAAGTTCAATGATTTTGATTTTACTTAGGTTAGGTGGAAGTCTTGGTTCATCATCAATATCTATGGCATTCTTCAAGAGCTGCTCTTCTGCTTTAAAGATAAAGTCAGTAAGCTCATCAAGCTCTTCTTCATCTAAAGGTTTATTGAGTGGACCATAGATAAGTTCTGGAGAGGGTTCAGGGGAAGGTGCAGGAGTGTGAATTTCGATTGAAGGTGATGGTGATTGTTGTTCATGCATGTTGTGAACTGGTGAGTGATGAGGTGATTTTTGTTGTGTTTGTTCTACAGAATGAGCAATTGTTTCATCCTGGGCTGGTGTGAATGAGGGTGGATTTTCTTGTGAAATGTTGTCAAGGGATGAAGGTGGAGTTTGTATGGTTTGATTAGGAGGTCCTTGGATTGGTGGATCAGTAGTAGTGTTGATAAAAGAAAAGTGAGGTGGTGAATTTGGATTGGAGTGAGTGAATGCATCTCCAGATAGGTGTTGGGTGAGATGGTCAAGGACAGATGGGGTGTTGGCAGGTTGATCAAGAATTGAGGTATCCATAATAATGGGGGGTTCTTCATCAGAAGCGATGTGGATGGGCTTCTTGGTGATTCTTTTGGTATGTTTCTGCACAGGTTTCTTTTTCTTTTCTTTCACTTTCTCTAATTTATCAAGTTCAGCAATTAACTCAGTAGAGTCAATGCTGGAGTCAGAAAGAGTTTCTTCAGATGATGATGATGATGATGGTTTAGGATCAGGCAGAACTACACTAATGGGTTTAGTGAAGTCTATGAGAGATGGTTCTTTAGAAGGTTGAGAGGTAGAGGTTTGAGCATTAAAAGTGCTATTAGTATTAGGCTTAGAGGTATTACCTTGGAGTATGTCAGCAGCCTTTCTTTTCATAACTGTCTTTGTTCTTTTAGTGGCTCTGACTGGTTGATCCTCCTCAGCATTAACAGGCCTATCACTCCTTTTCTTTGTTCTCTTTTCCTTCTGAGCAGCTACATCTTTCCCTTCAGCGGCCATTCCTCCAGCACCACTATCTCCTTGTTCAGTCTCAGCATCATCAACCTTTTCTTGATCCTGAGAACCTTCTTCAACTATATCTTGTTCAGTGGTTCTTGGTTGTTTTCTCGACCTTGTGATTTCTTTTGGTCCTTTGAAGATATCCCAGTTTGGGACACTGACAACAAACCTTCTGGGCATCCTTACCCCAGTTTCTTTTCTCACAATCTCCAAAAAATTCTTGATTACCTCCTCATTATCATGTTCTGATATGGTGGGAAACCCATCACACCAGAAGTACTTTTCATATATTGCTTGTAGAGGAGTCTTGACTTTGATGATCTCATCCTTGGTTTTCTTCTTCATATTTACCAGCACATTAGCATCATACTTAGCAGTATTAAACACTCTAAGCTTTTCTCTTGCACTTAGAATGTCAGTGAGCTTGGTTTGCCTTATGAGTTCTGAAATCAGTCTTGGATGATGAATGTTTGAGGGTGACTTTGCTCTACTCTTGGTTATAGTTAAGCACAGATGTTCAAACAGGGTCTTGGCAAGATTAATTTTCACTTTCTTGTATAAGAACCAGATGAAGTGTTTGTGTTGTATGGAGATGGTGTCCAATCCTCCTTCTCTGGTAACAATAGATGCAAGAAAAACTCTGAAAGCAAAGCCAAACTGATGCTTCATAAATTTAAGTTTTCCAAAATCTTTATTAGAGCAACCAGACATGAATAGGTCCTGGTTAATTGCCTCCAGATGCTTGCTCTTTTCATCATACATATCCATATCTTCTCCTTTATTATCCAATCCCAGCATCTTAGCAATGTGTTCTTGTGTGATCAGAATGTTGATTCCCAGAATGTTTGACCTTATTTCCTTTCCCTTATAAGGTTTCAAACCCAGTTGCTGTCTCGATTTCCCTTGTAGAGACTTGTCCTTTGCTACTATCTTTCTTACTTCTTCATCAGCACATGCCCTATCAAGACGGTTGCCTTTTGCCAAAAGTATTTGACAATGTCATAATAGACAAATCCATTCAGCATCTCAAAATAATTCTTCCATTGCTGGTCGAAGAAAAGACTTTGAACATCAATCCCGTTCGCTTTTAGACTCTCAAAGTCCACAAATTTCTCAGTGTTGAAAACAAAAGCATCAGGACCAGCGTCGGTTTCATTATCTTTGTAGACGAGTTTTCCTTGAGCCTTAAGGTCGATAATGGGTGGTAAAACAGGATTGAAGGGTTCTTGAACAATCACGGTTGATGATCGTGCAGCCATTGTTTCAGAATATTAAGAAGAAGATAATTTGGGATTTCTGTAAGGTCTAGGGTTGTGTAGGAAGTGATTAAGTGTAAAAGTTGTGCAATGTGAGTGAAGTGACTTATAAATAGTAACTAGCACACATACACAGAGAAAGCAAACATTGGGAGGGAGCGCGAGCAGTTTTAAAAATTAAATTAATAGAGTTAACTGCCATAATCATCATTAACTGTTCTCTGCCCGTCAGGATCTAGACGCGTGTTGAAAGGATTCAAACATAGCTGACACGTGTACAGACAACTGTAGTATACTTACTAGTACTAGACGTTTCGTTTCCGTTTAGTTCAGAGCCAAACTCATTTGTATCTGACACCTCATCAGAATCTGTTACTCTTCAGAACCCGTTTTATTCAGAGCTTCCCAAAGGAGACTCTAAATTACCAGAGGTTCTGAAAGAGCTTCAGATGCTAATTCTAATTTGCATCTCAGAGCTAATTTTCTTCAGAGATAAAGTGCATGTTCAAATTCTTTTTAATAAAGTCAAATCTTTCAATAGCTAAAGGCTTAGTAAATATATCAGCCCATTGATGTTCAGTATCAATGAATTGAATATCTATTGTGCCTTTTTGAACATGATCTCTTATAAAATGATGTTTTATTTCAATATGTTTAGCTCTGGAATGCAAAATTGGGTTCTTAGACAAATGAATAGCAGTAGTATTGTCACAATAAAGTGGAATACTACTCTCAGCTATATTATAATCCTCCAACTGATATTTCATCCAGAGAAGCTGTGTGCAACATTTTGCAGCTGAGATGTATTCTGCTTCTGCTGTAGACAAAGCAATAGTTGTTTGTCTCTTGCTGGCCCAAGATATGAGATTTTCACCAATAAATTGGCAATTTCCACTAGTGGATTTTCTCTCTATCTTGTCTCCAGCATAGTCAGCATCACAGAATCCAACTAGCTTACTATCTAGGGATTTTTTATAAAGAAGTCCTAGATTGGTAGTTCCTTTCAAATATCTAAAGATCCTCTTAACAGCAGTTAAGTGAGGTTCTCTAGGATCTGATTGAAATCTTGCACACAAGCATACACTATATAAAATATCAGGTCTAGAAGCTGTTAGGTAGAGTAAAGAACCAATCATACCTCTATATAGCTTCTGATCTACTTTGCTTCCAATTTCTTCCTTGCTTAGGCTGCTTGAGGGATGCATGGGTGTTGACATTATCTTACAGTCTTCAAGATTAAACTTCTTCAGAAGTTCTTTTGTGTACTTGCTTTGATGAATGTAAGTGCCATCTTTTCCTTGGTTGATTTGAATTCCAAGAAAGAATTTTAGCTCACCCATCATACTCATTTCAAATTCATCCTGCATAAGCTTGGAGAAATTCTTGCAAAGAGAAGCATTAGTTGAACCAAAAATTATATCATCTACATAAATTTGAATAATTAAGATGTCTTTCTTAGTTGTCTTTCTGAACAGTGTATTGTCAATTTGACCTTTTTGAAAACCATTTTCTAAAAGGAAATTACTTAGTCTTTCATACCAAGCTCTTGGAGCTTGTTTGAGACCATAGAGTGATTTCTTAAGTTTATAAACATAATCAGGGTTTTTCAAATCCTCAAAACCTGGGGGTTGTTTGACATATACTTCTTCAGAAATGACACCATTTAGAAAGGCACTCTTAACATCCATTTGGTATAAGGTTATTCCATTATTAACTGCATATGATAATAATAACCTGATTGCTTCCAGTCTTGCTACTGGAGCAAATGTTTCAGTGAAGTCAATGCCTTCTTGCTGACTATAGCCTTGTGCTACTAGTCTAGCCTTGTTTCGTACCACTTCACCTTGTTCATTTAGTTTGTTTCTAAATACCCACTTGGTTCCAATGATGTTCTTGTGTGTTGGTCTTGGTACTAAATCCCACACATCATTTCTTTGAAACTGATTGAGCTCATCTTGCATTGCTACAATCTATCCATCATCAGAAAGAGCTTCATCAACATTCTTAGGTTCTATCATAGATATGAGTCCTAGAAGTGAATCATGTTGTTGATAATCTGATCTTGTTTTTCTTGGACTCTCTTTGTTTCCAAGGATAAGATCTTCTGGATGTGATGATCTGTATTTGAATTTTCTCTTTGGAGCTTCATTAGTTTCAGCACTTGTTTGGGTATTATCTTCTAAGATATCATCATGTTCTTCAGATGCTTCTATTGGAGATGCTTCTTCAGAGGCTTCTTCCAATACTGCGTCTGAAGTTTCATTTGCCTCTGATGCTTTCTCAGGTTCTGAATTGTTATATAGATATGAAATACCTGCATAACTATCATCTTGCTCTGACATTTTATTGTCAGGCTCTTTGTCATCAAACCTCACATGTATAGATTCTTCCACTGTATTGGTTTCAGAATTATACACTCTGTATGCCTTTGAGCGTTCAGAGTAACCTATAAAGATTCCCTTACAAGCTTTGGCATCAAATTTTCTTTTGTAGGCCTTATTGTTCAGAATGTTGGGCTTTCTTCCTTTAAATAGTTCATATGTTGTTTTATTCAATATAGGTCTGATATAGATCCTATTTTGAATATAACAAGCTGTGTTCACAGCTTCTGCCCAGAAGTACTTAGCAAGTTTTGTCTCATGCATCATGGTTCTTGACATCTCTTGTAAAGACCTGTTCTTTCTCTCTACAACACCATTTTGCTGTGGTGTTTTAGGAGCTGAAAACTCATGAATAATTCCATGGTCTTCACAATAGGTTGCAAAAGGTTCGTTTTCAAACTCACCCCCATGATCACTTCTGATCTTTAAGATTTTGAGACTTTTCTCATTTTGTACTTGTGTGCAGAAGATGGTAAACACATCATATGCATCATCCTTTACTCTAAGAAATTTAACCCAAGTCCATCTACTGTAATCATCAACAATAACAAGTCCATATTTCTTTCCATTGATTGAGGCTGTATTTACAGGGCCAAACAAATCAATGTGAAGCAATTCAAGAGGTCTTGAGGTAGAGACAATGTTTTTAGGTTTAAACGAAGTTTTTGAAATCTTTCCAATCTGGCAAGGACCACACAGAGCATCTGAATGATAATTAAGATTGGGTAGACCTTTAACCAAGCTTAGTTTGCTGAGCTTAGAGATTAATCTCCAATTAGCATGTCCTAACCGTTGGTGCCAGACCCATTTCTCATCATTCAAAGATAGAAGACAGACTATCTTCTGCTCTGAGAGTTCTGACAGATTGATTTTATAGACATTGCCTTTCCTTAAGCCTCTGAATACTACAGACTCATCAGACTCTCTGATTACAGTACATGCATCTTTATTAAACTTAACAACAAATCCACTATCACAAAATTGGCTAATGCTTAGTAGATTATGTTTAAGGCCATCAACTAACCAAACATCTTTGATAGAAAGAGAAGAATTACCAACTGTACCAGTACCAGTGATCTTCCCTTTTTGGTTTCCTCCAAATCCCACAGTTCCTCCCTCTTTCAGAGTCAGGGTTTGGAACATATGCTTGTCTCCTGTCATATGACGCGAGCAGCCACTGTCCAGGTACCAAGAATGCTGCTCTGGCCTTCTTTGAGTGCAGATCTGCTGCAAAGACAATCTCAGATTTTGGTACCCATACTTTTATGGGTCCTTTAGAGTTAGTCTTTATTACCTTAGATTGTTTTTGTTTATAAGGCCTATCAGGAGCTTTAGAGTTATTGAAGCATTTTGAAAAACTTTTAGGCTTTGTATAACTCTTGTGCTTAGCTTTAGAATATACCAGAGTTTTATTTATTTTGACATTGGTCTGAGGTTTGGAAACCTTAGTCTCTGAAGGTTTCAGAGTCTGAGGCTTCTTGGCCTCTGACACAATTATTTTTTTAGGTTCTGGTATACTTATTGCTTCTGATTGGCTTTTAACAAATACAGCCTTAGGTTTTGAATTATCATTTTTAGAGGGTTTAGAAAATAATGGATTATCTTTAAAACGTGAGAATCCAAGACCTTCACCTCTGTTTCTACTAACATGGTATATTAAGGAAGCTATCTTACTTCTCTTCATGCCATTGATAAGAAATTCTTGCAGAACAAATTCATGCTCTGGAGGAACTTTATCATCATAAACATAATGAGTTTCCATAAATGAGTTTCTACTACTTAGAGACTCATTTTCTTCAACTATTATGTTCATTTTCTCAGTTAGGTTATTGTAGGCCTTTTTCAAGACCTTACATTCACCTGCCTTTTTAGTGAGCATTTTTAAGGCATCTTTAAGAGAATCAACTAATTCAGTTCTAGATAGTTTAGCAATTACCTCTTCCTCATCTTCAGAGTCTGAACCTGCTTCAGAGTCTTCTCTGTCAGAGGTAGTTGCCATCAGTGCTAGATTTGCTTCCTCATCACCATCTGAGTCTGAGTCTTTGTCAAGATCTTCCCATGTTGCCAGAAAGCTCTTCTTGACTTTACTCTTATACCTTTCCTTGCTAGAGCTTTTCTTTGATGATCTACTTTTGTTTTCTGGACAATCAGCAATGAAATGACCAGGCTTGTTGCATTTGAAACACTTGTTTTGATCTTCCTTCTTGTCTTTAGCAGTACTAAGTCTCTTGGAAGATCCTCCAAATTTGCCTGCATATTTCTTGCTTCGTTTTGCCCATTGTGAAACCTTAGCAGCCATCAGTACCATCTCTTCTTCATCATCAGACCCATCTTCTTGACCTTCTTCAGAAGCCTCATCTTCAGATTCTATAATTTTAGCTTTCAGAGCCTTTGATGAACTTTTGGAGCTTAAGGCTATCCCTTTCATCTTCTTGGTTGATTCATCAGTCATTAGTTCCATCTCATGACTTTTTAATGAACTAATCAAGCTTTCAAGAGATACTGTGTCCAAATCCTTAGACTCTTGAAAAGCAGTCACCTTGGGTCTCCATTTTGGTGGTAGGCTTCTGAGTACCTTTCTCACATGATCAGCTTCAGTATAACTCTTGTCTAATACTTGAAGTCCAGATACAAGAATTTGAAACCGTGAAAACATAGTTTCAATGTCCTCTCCATCCTTCATCTTAAACAGCTCATACTGATGCACCAACAAGTTAGCCTTTACCTCCTTAACTTGTTTGTTGCCCTCATACTTGGAATTTAAGGAATCCCAAATAGATTTTGCAGTTTTTTTATCTCCAATTTTAAGGTACTCATCATGTGAGATAGCATTAGTCATCATTCCTTTTACAGAGTGATGCTTCTTGTACTCTAGCTTTTGAGTAGGTGTAAAGGCTTTCCTATTCTGAGAGCTGACAACACCTTCTAAGTCCATGTTTTCAAAGTTGACTCCATCTTCTACCATGTCCCATAAATCACAATCAATACTCATGATATAGCTGTACATATTTGTTTTCCAGAAAGGGTAGCTGGTTTCAGTTCCATTGAAGAAAGGAACCTTATCAGATGCCCTTCTTTGACGAGAGTTTGAATCATAGTCAAAAGGAACTTCATTGAGATTCTTCTCAGCAGACATGTTTTTCCTCCTGGATCTTTACTGTTTCACTGTAAGGTGAGTTAGGCAACAGACCTAGCTCCTGATACCAATTGAAGGTGGAAAAACACAAGAAGGGGGGGGTTGAATTGTGTTTTAAAAATTAAAACTTTTTACCAATTAAGACTAAGTTTGCAGCGGATATAAACACAAAATAAAAGGGGTGCTGAGAGAAAGAGAGAAAGACACAAAATTTATCCTGGTTCCTCTCACAAATCGAGAGTACTCCAGTCCCCTTGTTACTAACAAGAGATTTTCACTATAATCTACTTAAGATTACAAATTGCTCAAGCACACTTGCAAGAGACTTCTCAGATGCTCGAGTTTCACTAAACAAGAGACTTCTCAAATGCTCAAGTTAAACTTAACTAGAGACTTCTCAAACAAACTTAAGAATAAGAATGAATGTTAAGGAACACTTGATATACTATCAGAGGTGTTTACAAAATACAACGCAATTTGTTTTAAGACTTTGAATGACAGATAGAGCAATAACGTCAGAATGCTTCAGAGCCTTAAACGCAGTAATAGAACGGTGGTCATTTCTTCCATTTGAGTCTTCTATTTATACTCGGAGGAAGATGATGACCGTTGCAGAGAGCTTTGTGCCAGCTGGAATTAACTTGTACAATTGATAGCTGTATATTGCCTTCTTTGGCAAGGAATTCCAATTCCACTACCTAGCTATTCAATTTATCACTCATCCATTTTGAGTAATAATAGTACAATCGTACAATCCTCAAATGCGCTCCACTTATGGATAAGGTTAACGTTGTACCAACGAATATTCCTTCCTGTGGGCTTGACAGAGCCTTGAAATAGATTGTTCTTCAATCATTGGTTCTGATTATGTCAGTTCTTGAGTGACGTAAATTCTTTTTGCTTCAGATGCTGTTGTCATAGCTTCTTTTAGCTTCTGAGTCCTTCAGAGCCTTGTTTTATCCTCAGAGTCACTTTCTTCAGCATTCAAAATTCAAGCTTCTGATGAACAATGTCGTGCTTTCAGAGCTTGTTTTGACTGGCCTCTCTGCTACTATTCATAGTGCTTCTGAATGAATTTTAACTTATAATTCTGCACACTAGAATAATCATTAGTAATACCAATTGCAATTTTAATACTTTGTTATCATCAAAACTACTTAAAATCTTAGAGGTTCATGTCGGACCCACTTTGTTCCAACAATTGGCTCTTAGAAATTTATTTGCTTATAATTAATCTTCACCCACAAATAGTTCCCCTTTTAAAAGTAATCATAAAGACACCATATATATGATATAAAGGTTAGACCACCAAGTTTGTCTTTATGAAAAATTGGACTGAAAAATTTATCAGATAAATTTAATTCCAAAATTGGATAAATAAATATGTGGAAATATCCTAAAGAATCTAAGGGATATTGGTCTTATATCACTCTTCGGACAAAAGTTGTCTTGTTGCTAGATTTGAAACATTCCTCTAGTGGGAGTGTGTCTCTAAAAGAAACAGTGGGAGTGATATAGAACTTGAATAAGTTCAAGTACCACAAAATATATTTGTTTGAAAAGGGAACATAAACCGGTTCCTCAAAGTTGTTGAAGGACCATCAGTTTAAGTTGCACAAAATCCTAGATAAGTCTAACATATTACATGGGTGAGATGTATGATCTAATCATGACTCAACAAGGTGATATGGTTTTCATGAAAGATGAATCTTTGACTTGGTAAGAGGTCGTAAAAGGCCTAAAATCTGAGAAGTGGCTAAATGCCATGAAATCTTGTACAGAATCCATATACACATACCTTATGGTGATAATGGTATTGTCATCAGGATGAGTAAGACTCATACGATGAAAGTGAGTATTCTTATTGAACACTGATATGGATGGTATTGAGAATACCCTTTAAGATTTGATTGATCATTTAAGGTTTCACGCAAAGTCATAATGCAAGTTATGATGAAATCATAATTGTAATCATAAAGCTTAAAATCTGTTTAAATTCTATTTACTGGATATTATACTACAAGTTTTAGCAGATGGACAACAAAGATGCATTCCTTAATTGGAGTGACCTCATATATATGTACTAGACATATACGAAGGGTTTTGCTTGATTCAAAGGATGCTAGAAAAGTATACAATTTGTAGCTATCTAATTTTGATTATATCAAAATTCTCAGAAGTTTAATTATTTGTCCCTTATAAATTCGTTTTTTACAAAACTTCAAAAAGGAACAAATAATAAAATCTTGTGCACACAAGGAGGTTAGTGGGAGTAATAATATTAATCTGGTGTTATATGTGGCTGACATATTAATCATCAAAAACCTTTTCCTTTTACATGTGAGACATGGTTAAGGAAATAACTCTTGATGAAATACTTAGGCAAGAATTCCTAAAGAGTTAGGAATATCCTATGTATTTGGGCAAGGATTCCTAAAGAGTTAGGAATAGCCTATGTACATATATTGATGAAGTGTTCAGACACTTGATGTGTAAAATCATCGCATGTGTCAGAAGATTGGTCTTTGTCTAAAGGACAATAGCATATCTCATTGGATGAGAGAGAGACACGTGAAAATAATCCATATGCTTTGGAAGATGGATTAACCATACACATCATAATATGTACTTAATCAAATACACCATATGCTTGTAGCATATTCAATAAGTACCAAAATTGAGACTAGTGTTGGACACTAACTGATCTTCAAGAATATCCCTAAGGACCTTAAAAGGAACTAAGGACCATTTCTTGAAATATGTAGGTGTGGGAAATATCATTATAAGGAAGTTATATTGATGGTAGTTTCCATACTGATATATTGTATATCATGCCTGAATATAGACATTGTAAGCTATATAGCTTAGTAATATGTTTATTTCAGTTACAGAGGTGGAGTATTTTGGATCGTTTAGCTCATGAATGAGCTAAAGCTATATTTCCGGTGTTGCAGATTACATTAAATCACATTAGTGATGGTAATGGTTTGATCTTGCAAACAATAACGGAGAATAGATCTCACCGACGATTCATATATATACTTAGACACTTCAATATTTCGATAAAGATCGAAATAGAAAGTTGGATAGATACGTAAGGTACCAACATAGGAAACAGTTCCTAATCCACTAACAAAGGCTCTTGCGCAGTTGAAGCGTGATGGGCATACTAGGTCTATGGGTATTAAGGTAATGCTTGATTGGCTCTAGTGCTAGTGGGAGATTGTTGGAGTAAGCCCTAGAGGCCAATACTTTAGTGCTTTATTTATTAATAATAATAGGCATTTCTTTATTATGTTTGTAACGTTCAAAATAATGAAGTCCCTAGAATAGAAAGTCCGTTTAATATTAAGTGTGACTTAATCATGAGATTACATTAAACATAAAGACGCTATTCTTAAAGTATCCATAGTCGAGCTTTAAGGTGAAAAGGGATAACCTTAAAGCATAAAGACTATAATGAAGATAGACTGATGATCGCATCTCATGGATCATGGGATAAGGAGTTATCAAGTCTTGACATAGGTATAAGAAATATAAGGAGTAATATTTATACCGGATTGACCTGCTATGAGAGTACTACATGCAAAGTTATGCAAAGTGTCATAAGTTACTCTCATGGTGATAATGGTGTAAACCGCCCTTAGACCTGAAACCACTTTGTACCCTAGATGTGGAGTCAAGTACTTTGTTGCTGATCTAATGTTGTCCGTAACAGGATAACCATAAAGGCAGTTGATGGGTACTTCATAAAGCATGCTGAGGGACAGTAGTGACCTAGATGGAATTTGCCAATCTTGCATAACAGGATAAATGTCATGGGCCCAATATTGAACTGGACAAAGATGACACCAAGTATGCTTTGTGTTCAATATAGACATAAAGGGCAAAGGGGTAATTATACACGCATATATTATCACTAAAGGTTATGTTTTGATCACATGTTAATTTCTCATAACTTGGGTAGCAATGATGTGTTGCTAGATACCGCTCATTGTTTATTATATTAAATAAAGGATTTAATATAATTGCCAACGTTATGGAAACCTACAAGGGTCACACACATAAGGACAGTCTAATATTGAGATAATTAAAGGAACACCGTAAGGTACGGTGTATGTGCAATGTGATAAGGGTATCACGGTAATTTAAACGAGCAAGAACACCATAGGTTATGGTGGAAGGGCGCGCACATGAGTACTACCACTCATGGGGGGCGCGCGCCCTAGCCTTTGTCTCTTGTTGGGCTTTGCCCAATAAGAGATGTCTTGGTGCACAAGACAAGAGTTGTCTTGATGCATAAGACAAGAAATATCTATAAATAGAGACCTCTTGTCAGAGCTCAAAACACACCAAAAAGCACAAGAATATTTTAGAATTGAAAATCCTAAAATAATTCTCTCTCTCTCAATATTCTTGAATAGCCTTCAAACATAAAGGGCTAGCACTCTATTGAAGGTGACTGTCCGTGTGGACTAGTTAGAGGCGTCGGTGATCTTCATCAACGCTCGTGATCGTCTTGTTCGTGATTCAAAGGTTCTTCCCTACAAGAGATCATGATTCAAAGGTTCTTCCCTTCAAGAGGTAAAAACCCTAAAACACATATCATGCCCAATTCGTAAGGATCAAACTAAGGAAAATTTTTGAATTCCGCTGCTTAAAATAACGCTATTTTCCTTCAAATATTGCCAACATTGAACCTCATTTGGGGATGAAATTTGATTCTGTAGCGGCGGCTTATCAATTTTATAATGAGTACGGTAAAAGAAATGGATATGGTATTCGTCGAGAATACTATAATAAAAGCAAAGTAGATGGAGTTTTGACTTCAAGAAGATTCACATGCTTCAAAGAGGGTAAACGAAGTGTTGACAAAAGACGTACATGAGAACATAGAGCGGAAACCAGAACGGAATGTCAAGCACGTATGGGTATTTCACTTGATCGGAAGATAGAGAAATACACGGTTGTTGACTTTATAGCTCAACATAACCACCCACTTCAACCACCAGAGCATGTTCATATGATTCGCTCTCATCGGCACATATCTGAGGCACAAGCAACACAAATTGTCGTAGGAGATGATTCTGGATTAAGACCAAAAGATTTGCATGAATATATATCTAGGCAAGCTGGTGGAATAGAGACTGTTGGTTTTACGAAAAAGGACCTTAAGAATTACCTTCAAATCAAAAGGAAGCAAGCATTAAAGCACGGTGAAGTGGGTGCATTGATGATGTATTTCAAACAAGAAAGTGAAAATCCCTCATTCTTTTATGACTTTCAAATGGATGATGAAGAGCAAATAACAAATATATTTTGGGCGGATGCACAAATGATAATTGATTATGCATACTTCAGTGATGTCATTACTTTTGACACTACGTACAAGACAAACAAGGATTGTCGACCATTGGGAGTATTTGTTGGACTCAGTAATCACAGGCAAACAATCATTTTTGGGGCAGCATTGTTATATGATGAAACAATATCTCATATATTGTCAAACAGAGTTTCATAATATATTTCATCAGGTCTGCTTAGATAAATTCTAAGTGTCAACATCTCCACAAAAGGGAAAAATTAAATCCAAGATTAGATTTATTAACAGGTCTACTTGAAAACATTTAAGCGACAACAACCCCACATTTGATAATATAGATGGATTTTGATGAATGCATCTATGCTCCTTTTCCCTTAGCTCCTTTTCTTTTCACAGATTGACGACACGTGGCAAAAACAAATCTAATGGCTGGAAATTAAAAGCTATAATTAAATAATTAAAAATTAAAAACATATGAAATCAGAAGAAAAGGAAAGCGCGCGTTCTTAGTAACACTGTCTTTCCATCTTCTTCATCACCTGTGAAGCTACCACAGCCACCGTCGCCGCCTCTTTCCGGCCGTCACAGAGCGGCGGTTTTCCTCCCATATTCTCAATAGACTGCTACACACCACCTCAACATCTTGTCGTTTCATATTCGTCGTCTCGCCGTTTCGCCGTTTTGTCATCATGACGGAACCTAACCATCTCGTTTCTAATATTCATGATCAAGGTATTGTTCCTTTTCAAAACTACACTTTTTATTCTTTGTCCTCTTTGTTATTTCAAGAAGAGTAAGTAATATGAAACATGATCATTACATATTAATGTATAAGATTGCAAAACCATGGTGATAGAAACCATGAATTTTATTAAACTAAAAGATTGTAGACGAAGAGAAAAAACAAGTATCTAAAGACTTTTAGTATAGAGGAACGAGGATTTGGTGTTATATATAGTGTCAGATATATGAATATATGTGATTGTTAGTGTAGAGGAATGAGGAATTGGAATAAATAACTATGGCAATATATATGATTTTTCTGGTTTTTCCGATTCTCTGGTTTTCTGTTTTTTCTGAACCTCTGTCGTGGTCATACTGGTTTGTTGTTTTTGTCCCCTGTTTGTTTTATTCAGGTGCTGTTTCTGGTCATGTGTGGGACTAGGATTGTTTAGTGTTATCTAGTCACTAGTGTGTCTTTATGCTTGCTGGAATTTTACAGTGCTTGTTATTCTCTTATTATTTTTTACAATAGTTAATATCTTCACTCTACTTTTTTTTCTTCAGAAAATACGAATTCATCATCAATTCCAAATTGTGTTGATAAATGGGTGAATAATATCCATGAACAAAATGTGCAACGTGGCCAAGAAAATATTGCCAACATTGAACCTCATTTGGGGATGAAATTTGATTCTGAAGCGGCGGCTTATCAATTTTATAATGAGTACGGTAAAAGAAATGGATTTGGTATTCGTCGAGAATACTATTATAAAAGCAAAGTAGATGGAGTTTTGACTTCAAGAAGATTCACATGCTTCAAAGAGGGTAAACGAAGTGTTGACAAAAGACGTACATGAGAACATAGAGCAGAAACCAGAACGGAATGTCAAGCACGTATGGGTATTTCACTTGATCGGAAGATAGAGAAATACACGGTTGTTGACTTTATAGCTCAACATAACCACCCACTTCAACCACCAGAGCATGTTCATATGATTCGCTCACATCGGCACATATCTGAGGCACAAGCAACACAAATTGTCTTAGGAGATGAATCTGGATTAAGACCAAAAGATTTGCTTGAATATATATCTAGGCAACCTGGTGGAATAGAGACTGTTGGTTTTACGAAAAAGGACCTTAAGAATTACCTTCAAATCAAAAGGAAGCAAGCATTAAAGCACGGTGAAGTGGCTGCATTGATGATGTATTTCAAACAACAAAGTGAAAATCCCTCATTCTTTTATGACTTTCAAATGGATGATGAAGAGCAAATAACAAATATATTTTGGGCGGATGCACAAATGATAAATGATTATGGGTACTTCAGTGATGTCATTACTTTTGACACTACGTACAAGACAAACAACGATTGTCGACCATTGGGAGTATTTGTGGGACTCAGTAATCACAGGCAAACAATCATTTTTGGGGCAGCATTGTTATATGATAAAACAATATCTCATTTATTGTCAAACAGAGTTTCATAATATATTTCATCAGGTCTGCTTAGATAAATTCTAAGTATCAACATCTCCACAAAAGGGAAAAATTAAATCCAAGATTAGATTTATTAACAGGTCTACTTGAAAACATTTAAGCGACAACAACCCCACATTTGATAATATAGATGGATTTTGATGAATGTAGCTATGCTCCTTATCCCTTAGCTCCATTTCAACCTTTTCTTTTCACAGACTGACGACACGTGGCAAAAACAAATCTAATGGCTGGAAATTAAAAGCTATAATTAAATAATTAAAAATTAAAAACATATGAAATCAGAAGAAAAGGAAAGCGCGCGTTCTTAGTAACACTGTCTTTCCATCTTCTTCATCACCTGTGAAGCTACCACAGCCACCGTCGCCGCCTCTTTCCGGCCGTCACAGGGCGGCGGTTTTCCTCCCATATTCTCAATAGACTGCGACACACCATCTCAACATCTTGTCGTTTCATAATCGTCGTCTCGCCGTTTCGCCGTTTTGTCATCATGACGGAACCTAACCATCTCGTTTCTAATATTCGTGATCAAGGTATTGTTCCTTTTCAAAACTACACTTTTTATTCTTTGTCCTCTTTGTTATTGCAAGAAGACTAAGTAATATGAAATATGATCATTACATATTAATGTATAAGATTGCAAAACCATGGTGATAGAAACCATGAATTTTATTAAACTAAAAGATTGAAGACGAAGAGAAAAAACAAGTATCTAAAGACTTTTAGTATAGAGGAACGAGGATTTGGTGTTATATATAGTGCCAGATATATGAATATATGTGATTGTTAGTGTAGAGGAATGAGGAATTGGAATAAATAACTATGGCAATATATATGATTTTTCTGGTTTTTCTGGGTTTTCCGGTTCTCCGGTTTTCTGTTTTTTCTGAACCTCTGTCGTGGTCATACTGGCTTGTTGTTTTTGTCCCCTGTTTGTTTTATTCAGGTGCTGTTTCTGGTCATGTGTTGGAGTAGGATTGTTTAGTGTTATCTAGTCACTAGTGTGTCTTTATGCTTGCTGGAATTTTACAGTGCTTGTTATTCTCTTATTATTTTTTACAATAGTTAATATCTTCACTCTACTTTTTTTCAGAAAATACGAATTCATCATCAATTCCAAATTGTGTTGATAAATGGGTGAATAATATCCATGAACAAAATGTGCAACGTGGCCTAGAAAATATTGCCAACATTGAACCTCATTTGGGGATGAAATTTGATTCTGAAGCGGCGGCTTATCAATTTTATAATGAGTACGGTAAAAGAAATGGATTTAGTATTCGTCGAGAATAATATAATAAAAGCAAAGTAGATGAAGTTTTGACTTCAAGAAGATTCACATGCTTCAAAGAGGGTAAACGAAGTGTTGACAAAAGACGTACATGAGAACATAGAGCAGAAACCAGAACGGAATGTCAAGCACGTATGGGTATTTCACTTGATCGGAAGATAGAGAAATACACAGTTGTTGACTTTATAGCTCAACATAACCACCCACTTCAACCACCACAGCATGTTCATATGATTCGCTCTCATCGACACATATTTGAGGCACAAGCAACACAAATTGTCTTAGGAGATGAATCTGGATTAAGACCAAAAGATTTGCATGAATATATATCTAGGCAAGCTGGTGGAATAGAGACTGTTGGTTTTACGAAAAAGGACCTTAAGAATTACCTTCAAATCAAAAGGAAGCAAGCATTAAAGCACGGTGAAGTGGGTGCATTGATGATGTATTTCAAACAAGAAAGTGAAAATCCCTCATTCTTTATGACTTTCAAATGGATGATGAAGAGCAAATAACAAATATATTTTGGGCGGATGCACAAATGATAAATGATTATGGGTACTTCAGTGATGTCATTACTTTTGACACTACGTACAAGACAAACAAGGATTGTCGACCATTGGGAGTATTTGTTGGACTCAGTAATCACAGGCAAACAATCATTTTTGGGGCAGCATTGTTATATGATGAAACAATATCTTCTTTTCAGTGGTTATTTGAAACTTTTCTCAAAGCAATGGGTGGAGTAAAGCCAAAAACCATTCTAACAGATCAAGATGCCGTAATGGCTAAGGCTATTTCTTTAGTTATGCCAGAAACATTTCATGGATTGTGCACTTGGCATATAAGACAGAACGCTCTAAGGCATGTGAATCATTTATATCAAAGGAGTTCGCAATTTAATTTAGAGTTTGAAGCATGCATAGATCTACATGAAGAGGAGGATGAATTTTTGAATGCATGGAATTCTTTACTTGTTGAGCATAATGTTTTTGGAAGGTTCATGGCTGCATATGATTTTTCAATTGAAGGAAAAATGGGCATGGACTTATGTTCGGAAAACATTCACCGTAGGTATGAGATCTACTCAATTAAGTGAGAGCTTTAATGCTGATTTGAAAAGGCATTTGAAATCATATTTAAATTTGGTACAATTTTTTACACACTTTAAAAGGGCTGTCGATGGTAAACGTAACAATGAGTCAGAAGCCAAATATGACTCAAAACATAAGTTGCCCAAATTGAAAATGAAGAAGGCTCGTATGCTCATTCAAGCCGGAGATGTTTACACTCCAAAATTTTTTGAGGAATTCCAAGAGGAATATGAAGAATATGTAAATTGCTGCATAAGGGATTTGCAAGGAGGTTTGTATGTTGTAACAAATTGTGATAATGCAAAGGAGAGGATGGTAATTGGAAATCCTATGGAACAAAAAGTTTCTTGTGATTGTCGTAAATTTGAGACACATGGTATCTTATGCTGTCATGCTTTTAAAGTTTTAGATGTCATGAATATTAAGTTAATTCCCGAACACTACATCCTAAAGTGATGGACAAGAGATGCAAGATTAGGAAGTAATCGAGATTGGAAAGGGAGGCACGTTGAATTAGACATAAAAGCTCATTTCATGATGCGATACAATGAGTTATGTCCTCGAATGATTAAATTGACCAACAAATCTTCAGAAACTCATGAAACTTACACATTTATGTCCAAAGTTTGTGAAGAGTCCAACAAAATAATTGATGATATGTTGGCCAAAAAGCATGTGGGTGGAGAATTAGATGGAGAGGTTCATGTATCCATATCAATTGGAAATGATGAAATTGATAATGTGGCCACCGTTGGCATGGCAAGAGGTATAAAGGCGCGAGATTGTTCACGAAAGGGTAAAAAACAAGCTCTATCTTGGGTTCAAAAATTAGCAAGAAAGACAAAGAGGTACTCGCAAAAAAAGAAAAAGACACAATCGGTATCGGTAAGTTTTTTTTATAAAAGTATTAAATTATGTTTAACTATATCATATGTTTATCTGTTCTTATTTTATATTATATATGCAACAGCAAACTACAATCCAAGAGACGCAATCAAGCCAAGTTGACAATGAAACTCAACATCAAACTACTGTTCAAGCGACACAATCACACCATATGCCTCAATGTAATCACACCGTGTTACGTGGCAACGGCGAGACGCTGCACCTATTTGCCTCAATGATACAATAGCAATTATGCAGAAACTATTGACTCTAATTATGCAGCAACTATTTTGGAATTGTGCTTACTTTTGGTTAAGAATGTAGCAACAATTATGCAGAAACTTTTGGTTAAGAATGTAGCAACATTAATGTAATAGCACTGGAAAACCATAGTGATTGTTAGTGATGTCATGAAAATACTCTTTTATAGTATAGCAGGTTGACTTTTTCTTTTCATTCAATGTGCTTTTCTTTTCAGATAGTGGCTGATTGCTAGTTTGTGATGTATGTGTTTTGGATTGTTATTTTGTCTCAAGAAACAATAGCTTTTCTGGATCAGTGTGATATTATATATATAAAATATTGAAAACCATAACAATTTTTAAAGGTAAACACTTTTCATTAGCAACAAAGAAGAGATACATGAAGCAGAACAGCTTTGGAGCCAATTCTCCTAGATAAACCTACTAGCTTATGAGCTATAACATTAGAGCTCCTTCTAACATAGTAAACAAATACAAATTCAAATTGTTCCACCAACATCTTACAATCTAAACTATTAGAATCAATAGCAACTATGCAGCACTTGATGTTGAGACTGTTAACAACTACAGCTGCGTCGGAGGATAAGGAAATGTGCTTCATATTATGATCAATAGCCAATTGTAAGCATCATCGAACACCCAAAGTTTTCGCCACTAACAGCTCAACTTTAATGTTGTAAAAAAGGCATGCTGAAGCTCGGATAGCAGATCCGTCGAGACACACCAGTCCCCAAACAGTGGTACCACCTACAAAACAGCCAACATCAACAAACACACAATTTTCTTCTACAAAATCGGAATAATTTTCTAGCATCTAATAGAAATTTGCAAGATAACAAAATCCATGTCTTGATGAACAATAACAATTTTCTAGCATCTAAACAACACGATAATAGAAATTTCTTACATCTAAAAAACAAGTTAATTCCTTACACCAAAATTTCTTCAAAGAATTTCATTATAATTCCTTATAAATTATAACCAATTTGCAACACTAAATTAATCCTTTATGAACTACATAATCCAAAGAGCATAAAAAAGTATTGCTTCACGATAATAGAAATTTCCCAAATCAAAATTTTCCGAAAACCTAAAACTTTGAAAAATTATAGAAATTTGTCTCTCTCAGAAATTCATATCAAAATTTCATTACCTGAAATTGAAAACAAGGGGTCGAAGTAGAGAAGATTCCACAACAGTGGTTTTGCTGTTTTTGCGTTCCGAGTTTTGAATTCTTGATGTGTGGCGGTCTATTGAGAATATGGGAGGAAAACCGCTGCCCTGTGACGGCCGGAAAGGGGCGGCGACGGTGGCTGCAGCAAAGAGGTGATGAAGAAGAAGATGGAAACTGAACGCGCTTTCCTTTTCTTCTGATTTCATATGCTTTTAATTTTTAGTTATTTAATTATAGCTTTTAATTTCTAGCCATTAGATTTGTTTTTGCCACGTGTCGTCAATCTGTGAAAAGAAAAGGAAGAAAAAGAGCTAAGGGAAAAGGAGCATAGCTGCATTTTTGGAGTTTATGCTATGATGTGGGCACAAGCTCAAGAAGAACACAAAACAAGTGAAAATAGTTTTCCCCCATCTTCTTCAGCCCCTCTGTTGTCAACCAAAAACATAGATATCTAGATGTTTTGCTTTTGTGAAGTTGAAGGCTATACTTAAAAGGCTAATTTTAATATTGGACTTACCCTTAGATGAATTTTGATCCACAATAATAATACACCTTCCTCACACGATCTCTATTCTCAATCACTCATCTCTCTTCTCTTTCTCTCTCCTTTAGACTATTATTATTGGTCATCACGCTCATATTTTCACTTCACTGGCTATTATTTCTATAAAAAAAATAAAATTTAAAAAACACTTGTTGTTACCCACACATGCGGTAATAATAATAGGGCCGGACACTAACTAAGAAGCTAAAAAGAGTAAATTTTGCATTGAAAATAATATTTTTTATATTTTAAATATCTTGATTACATAAGTTTCACGATTATTATGCAATCTTTTGTATTTTTAAATAGTATCCCGATGACACTATTTAGTATTTTCCAAAATCATAACGACTAGTTAGTTTGTGCCATACACGAGATTTTTTTTTTAATAAGCACAAAATTATAAATGAAAGAAAATTAGAAGAATATAGGGAGATAAAGGATAATTTCGGGAGGTGTTGGAATTTACGGAGACATTCTTATGGTGATATATGTCTCGTTATTCCCCTTCAACCACTTTGGGCTTACTCAGAGTGAAGCTGTGGTGGGGGATATGTGTAATCGGAGAGCAATGCCACTGCCACTGCCACTGCCAGTAACCTATTTTGTGTTGGAAATCTTTACATTTTTATAAATCATTAGTTTTGAGACCCGTGCTGTAAGACCCAAGATTTCACTGTACAGTTTTCCTAAGGAACTTTAGTGTCGGCTAAGTTTTTAGGGTTTTTGGTGAAGCGTTTTCATGAGTATTGTCGCGATTATAGGATTTTGCTGTAATTGAGCCTGTTTTGTGCTCGTGCGCTGTAAAGGCACAAACTTTTGTCTTGTAATCCTCTTTTGTGAATGAGAAGGTTGATATGGATTCAGAATAACGAGTTTTGGATTATTCTTGTTTTTGGAAAAACGAGTAGGATTTTACCCGCTGATGAAAAATCTTACTACGTCTGTTTTAAGTGAAGTTTCGGATGGGAGTTTTATATATCTGCGTGAGTTAGGATATGTTCTGAGATTAATTTTCCAAGGTGTGGAAGAAAATTACAGTCGCGGAAAAAGATTCGGCGATAAGTTTTGGAAATGTTTAACGATAGACGTTCTTTCCGTAGGTTTTCTATTTTTGTGAGTTTCGTTCGTCGCGACGCGCGAGAGCTGAATGCGTGACTTGTCATGGAAGATTTGATTAAATCTTGTGATTATTCATAAAGCAAATTGATCCAATGGCTAGGGTTTAAGCTTGGACTTTTGACTTTGATCCAAGGGTGGATAGGTGACAAAGGACTTTTAAATAGTAAGGAGGTTTGCTTGCTTTGTGGACATAAGAAAAATCACAAAACTTCCTCACTCTCTTCTCTCTTGGCCGTGGCCTTCTTTTCCACCTTTCCATCTTGAGAAAATTTCCATTCCTTCACCAAAGCACTTGATCTTAAGCTTGTTGGAAAGCTTGGAGTTGTGAGATTCTTCTTCTAAGGTAACTAGAACCTCTTCCCTTCTCTTTGCTAGCCAAACTCTTGGAGTTTGATGGATTATTAGTTGATGTTCATGAGATGGGATATTTTAGGAATGGTTCATAATTATTTTTGTTTCATAGAAGTTGTTCATGAGGGATTAACAAGCATGCTAGGCTTTGTTATTTCAATTATCCATGAGGTTGTGAGAATCTCATGAGAAAAGTTAGGGTTTTGAAAGTTTAGTATATTGATCAATAACATGTGGTTAGGTTGTAAGGTTTTGAAAAGAAACGTTGTCTTTGAACCTTTGGGCAAAAGGGGAATGTGTTGTAAGGTTTTGTTTTAGAAAATCCGATGAAAAATATTTTGGGGTTTTATGAAAATATTTCCTAAGTGGTTTGTGTGGTGTTTTTGGGGTCCAAGTGGTTTAAAACTCTTGTGACATGTGGTGTTGCTTTTCGCTTTGAAAACATGTTTGAAAATGATTACCGGTCAGTTGAGGCCCGTAATAAAACTTGTGCTTGGGTTTGGTTTTGATTTTGGAAATGAAAATCAAATAACTTGCACTCGAAGCAACCAACATGCTTCCGGAGATGTATTGCTTGCTTATAAAAATGGTTTGCTTTTGTGCCTTGAAAAGGTGTTGGGAACTAATAGAATCAAACTAGGCTTGGTTGGGGAAAAAGGTGGTGTGAGTTGCTGTTTTTGCTGTCATGACAGGTGCAACTCGCTGAGCGAGTGTTTACTCGCTGGGGCGAGCTTCACAGGCCATGAACACGCCAGGGCGAGCTCCACAGCGAGTGAGACCTGTCTTCACTTCCTTCACTCGCTGCCAACTCGCCAGGGCGAGCTCTGAGACCTAAAATTTTGGATTCTGATTTCTAAACTTGGTTTTTAACTTTCTAATCCCTTTTTATTAATTTATGGAAGTGGTTGGGATTGGAAACGGGTTTTCCGGGTATTCGGAAAGTACGTAACTTGTAACGCAAGAAAACGGCCATTTTGCATTTCAAATTATTTAAGACTTTGGCCTATTGTTTTGGGTCCAAAAAATAGTACAAATAACTCATGGGGGTTGATCAATACGGTAGTTTTGGGTATGATATCCGAAAGAGTGGATTTTTCCTTAGGAACCTTTAGGTTTTTGGGGTTTTGGTTTAGTTTCAATACGATTGGTTGGGAAACAATGTATTGATGATACGCTGCTTGTTTTAGGAAGCGCGTTGTGTGGTTTGGACGAGTTTTTGTAAACGGAAGCTTGCCGAGGTAAGGGCTCCACTTTATTTCCGTCTTTTCAACTGGTTATGACATGCTTGGATTTCTGCTGTAATGCTTTGCTTTGTGTTTGGCATGTCTGGTTGATGTATTCTCGTGATGAGAACGTGTTTAAAATACTTGCGCTGTTTACATATGATTATGAGAATATATGTATGAACAGGTTGTTGGAATACATATGATTGGAAATGTATGTATGTCGTTGTGTTTGGTTTACATATATCTGTGTGATATGTAATTGTTGCATGAGCATGTATGGAACGTGTAAGTCAGCTGGGACTACACGGGTGGATGTGTCTGTGTGACTCCGCCGGGGCTGTGTCTGTGTGACTGCCCTATATATGCTTAATTAGAAAGTATGCTCATGCATTTCATAGTTGGCGACATCATCTGTGTGGCTGGTAGCATCTGTGTGGCTATTTTCGCCTGGTGACAGCATCTGTGTGGCTGACAGCATCTGTGTGGCTGGTAGCATCTGTGTGGCTATTTTCACCTGGTGATAGCGTCTGTGTGGCATCACCTGCCCTTGTGGCTTTAGTGGGTTGGACCTACGATTCTGGAATTCATGCATGTGGTAGCTTGGATAGTACCACGCCCATTGTAGAAGTCTGCATTAGGTCTTGTGTGCATTATATATATAAGCCCATCGGTGGGAATTGCTTTGGTGTTAAAGAGCTTTCTCTTGTGTATGTGGAAAATTGTTATGTGTACATCTTTCGCACCGGTTGTATATATATATATACTTTTATTTTGTGGTGACCCTTTCTTTCATTTGCGGGCTCATCCCACCCAGATGATGGGTTAGGTCGTGGTGACGACGGTGGCTGTTCCAGGCCCCAGTGAGATGTTGGAGCTTTAGCTTAGTTAGACTATGCGCCGGTGTGGGTTGTACACCGTGCTTTTTGGGTTAGGCATAGGATTCTAACTTGTTTTGTTGTAAGTATTTGAATACTTAGACTTGGGTTGTAATTATTCAGGAATACACTTTGCTTGTCGAAGCACCTTATGGTAATGAGTTCTTTTGTATATTTGAATGCCGGCTCATTTAAAATCTTTTATGCGTAACTCTGATGTGTAAAAAAAAAAAATTTAATGCCTTTTCTGGCCTTTGAAAAACGGGTTGTTAATCGTGCATTCGCACGGGTTTATGGACTTTTATATATAAATTATTGTTAAATTATGAATGATGTCATTCTATTATTTTTTGTAAAATATATTAAAGTAACTCATTTTTTTATTAAAGTAATTAACCCGTGTATGATTTTTGTAAAAAAAAAAAGTTACTGTTTTTGAAGAGTATCTTTTATAGTGATTTTTGTTCATATTTTTTTTTTGGTAAGGGATTTTTTTTTGTTCGTATTTTTATGTGTAAATTTATTTTAATTAAATTTTTATGGGAAGTTTTATTTGATTCTTATCTTCCTTTTTTTTTTCCTATTTTTGTTTTGTGTTTTTTTTTTGTTTAGAGATGTGGTTTCTGATGCTATTTTTATGGGATGTTGTTTTATGCGTATCTTTCTTTCCTTTTTTTTTGTATTTTTTTTATTAGTTTAGAGTTAAAATTATATTTAAGGGCATAAAATTTGGAACACGTTAAAAGTAATAAGGACAAACTTAAATTTTTAATAGTAGTTTCTTTTAATATATTGTAAGTAGATTATTTTTTGTCAAGGGTAAAAAATTGGTTCACAACGTAACAATAGGAGATGATGATAGTGTTGCAGTGAAAAGTTTGCTTCAGCGTATTAGAAGCTTATTTGAGTTGGATTGAAGTCAAAATTTGTCATTCTTATTAGATCGCAAATGTTTATGTAGATATTCTAGCAAACATAGATGTGATCAAGGTTCTACTATGATTTTTGTGATCAAATTCCTGCTCAAATTAGTCTTTTATTGTTAGCTGACACAGTTGTTTTATAACCTCAGCATTTTATTCC
Source organism: Trifolium repens (assembly GCA_030408175.1). Taxonomy (NCBI): domain Eukaryota; kingdom Viridiplantae; phylum Streptophyta; class Magnoliopsida; order Fabales; family Fabaceae; genus Trifolium; species Trifolium repens. The sequence goes on along the minus strand of CP125845.1, from coordinate 27,399,154 downwards.
TCTATAGTTGAGTATTGCATAAAAAAGGCTAAATTGCGCTTTTGACCACCTAACTTTCATAATAGTATTTTTGTCCACTTAACTTAAACCTTTTTTGTAAAATAATGACCCCAAATTGATTTGACCAAGTCAATATACACATGGCAAGCGACTCACATGACACATCAGTATGTCTTGCTATGTGAACAATAACTCTATGCCACATCAATATATATAATAAGATATCTTGAAGTGGCATGTGAGTCATTGTGCGTTGGCTTGGTCAAAATTAGTGAAGACCATGTTTTTGCAAAATGGGTAAAAGTTAGGTCCATAAGTGTTATTATGATAGTTAAAGGACCAAAATTATAAATTTGTGAGAGTTAGAACAAAAGTACAATTTAGCAAACAAAATAGTTACTCTACTGAATGACAAATTTTTTTAGATACTAAATTACACATTTTAAATATTAAATTTCATCATCAATCGTTAGTTTTTTTTTTTGAATGACAAAATATATTATTAACCAGGTCTCTGCACAAGACGAACAGAGACCGGTAAAAAAGAAATACATAACATAGGTGCCGTATATATGCGGAACACCTAAAGAAAAAAACTCCTAAACAAACACCTCCTAATCAAGAAACATCATCTAATCCCAAATCAGAAAAGCACCCCACAGATTCCAGACTACTAGAGCAGTCACCAACCCAGCCCAGAAAGTTGCCACAACTAGATGCTAACTCCCGAACTCGAAGCAAAAGCGCTCGGCCCATCAGAATCCAGAACCAGCTCCCTCAGGCGAACTGCTGACCAGACAAAGGTAGAAAGTGAACCCAGGCAAACAAGTCTCGGCAACGACAGAGGCACCACCATGAGGCCGGTAGTGGCGAAATAAACACCAAAGAAACAAAACACCAACCAAGGATAAAACAGTCGACGCCGACGCGGAAGAGGTCAACCCAGATATATAGAGACCTGCATATCTCAACAGATTTGAAAACCTCAGCGACTCAAAAAGAGTCCTGCAAATCTCAGCAGATTTGAAAAGCGGTCGGAGAATCTAAAATCAAAGAAAACCAATCACACGACATCAACCGCAATCTTATCACCACCAACCACCACCACCACCTCACCACAGTACCAACAATCATCACCGAAACCAGACCCCGGCGACGCCAAATCCAAACAACTCCAAAACATCACCATCTCCAAACACCAGATCACAATCTCCAAACACGACATCACCAACTCCAAACACCACGACCACACCCCATATCACCCTCAGCCACCGTAGAGAAAGCGGCGGCGCCGCCACCCAAAAACACAGCAAGCGGCACAGATCCTAAAATAAAAATAAAATAAATAAAAAAATAAAACAAAAAAATAACGAACGGAACACATGATTCACATAAACACCACACATGGAAACAGAAAATGGAAAAACCACTGGATCCATAGCACAAAACGAAAAATGAAACAAACCAAAACACAAAGAAACAAGATGGAACAAAACTGAACGAACAAAGAAAAATGAAAAACGCAGCCAGAACAAATAAAAAACAAAACCGAAACAATGCATATTAGAAAACAAAACAGTACAGAAACACTCCGAAACAAAACTGAAAGAACTCAGCAACGAAAAAACGAACGAAAACAAAGAGGAACAGACAAGTTGCTGCAGAAAAACAAACCGGAGAACTAACATGAAGACACAGTACCGCCGGAGCCGGACTGAATCACGGTGGTGCGGAGGGCAGCGCCGCTCGTCGCACCACCGCCTTGTTTATCTACATCGCACAGTGTGGTTTTGGATCAAGGAGGAGCATATCTGAATAGAGGGTTAGAGAGAGGTCAGAGAGAAAGATTTATATCATCAATCGTTAGTTGATTTAATGATGATTGACATTGAACTTGGTAGGAAGAACCACGGTTCGATTTCCCGCAACTATGATCAGGAGAGGGCTGGAACCACATGATGTCAGAACTCTATCAGTATGTCTGCCAATCATTAGTTGGTAGGAAGGACACATCAATATGTCTTGCCACGTGGACAATAACTCTATGCCACATCAATATATATAGCAAGATATGTTGAAGTGGCATGTGAGTCATTGTCCGTTGGCTTGGTCAAAATTAGTGGAGACCATCATTTTGTAAAATGGGCAAAAGTTAGGACCATAACCATAAGTGTTATTATGATAGTTAAAGGACCAAAATTATAAATTTGTGAAAGTTAGAACCAAAAGTACAATTTAGCAAACAAAATTAGTTACTCTACTGAATGACAATTTTTTTTAGATACTGAATTACACATTTTAAATATTAAATTTCATCACCAATTGTTAGTTGGTTTAATGATAATTGACGTTGAACTTGGTAGGAAGGACTACGGTTCGATTTCCAGCAACTATGATCGGGAGAGGGCTGAAACCACATGATGTCAGAACTGACCCCCGAACCAGATTAAACTATTGGTGAAAACCAAAAAAATAATATTAAATTCCATCAATATAACGGTTAAATAAAAAATTCTTATTAACTAAAGCAATTCTTCATTTTTTTTTCCAATGTTTATAATGTGTTATTTCCTCTGTCCTCAATCTATGGTTGTATTAGACTTTGGCAAATGAATTAAGAAATGTAATAAATTTTTAATAAATGAAGTCTTTTTTACTTTTAAAATTTATTATGAAAGATTAAAATTCATTTAATAATTTTTTTTTTATTTTTGTGAAAGTACAAATGTTATTATATTTTAATTTCGTAACTAGTTTTGAGACCCGTGCATTCGCACGGGTCTATTGACTTTTATTTATAAAATATTTTTAAAATGTAAATGACGTCATTCTATTATTTTTTGTAAGATTTATTAAATTAAGATATTTTTTTATTAAAGCAATTGTCCCGTGTATGATTTTTGTGTAATAAATTATAATTAATAATAACAAATATTTACTATTCAATTCCTTTTTTTTATTAAAGTAATTGTCCCTTGTATGATTAAATTTTTTTATTAAAGCAATTTTCCCGTTGTCTACGGTCTGGCAAGTGTACAAGTCTGTCGTCGAGTAATAATTCACACTCTATTGAGTAGAATGAGTTCGTATCCACAGGGACAGCGCCTAGGTTACTAAGCTTATCTTAGGAATTGTTGAGATTGCCTCCGCTTTATAAGTTGGGATAATTTTAGATTCAAGAAACAGAGAATATAACTAGAAAGAAAGACAATTTAAGAAGATAGGTTAAGTAGTTGGAATCCCTCCCTTATTCCTGCTGGGTAGTTGGTGCTATATCATTGCCTATTCCTTTTTATTAATTGTGAACTAATATAAGTAGTAATAACCGCGTACGATAATTACCCTAATTAAGTAGTAAGAACCTTAATTAAAAGACAGGGAACCCGTGTTAGACACGTTGTCACGTCCCTATACTAGTGATTAGACTCTGAATATGTAGTCAATTAAGCATGGTTTCATTAGTTCTTTTACCTTTAACCACTAGTGTGACTAAGCTATTATCTATTGATCGGGGTTGGCTGCCAATTTTGAGGCACAATACTAGATCACTAACCCTATAAGTTAGTTGCCGACCCTTGGGTAATCCTAACCTTGAGGCACAATATTAAATATTACTAACCATATTGAGGTTAGCTGCCAGAACCCTGGCCTTAAGGCACAATGCTAGATATCACCATCCCTAAGAGCGTTCCCTAATTGTGTACTTTAATCAGGTTACGTAATTAAAACATAAACAATAGAATAATAAAACTGAATAGACAATTTTATAAACTTAGTACCAATTTACATGATTCCAACATTCCTAAGGGAGTTCATCTTCTCCACCTAACCTAGCTACTAATAGACATAATTAAATTACAAGAATTAAATAAATGCATACCAATAACCTTGCTACCTTGCGGAGGAAGTTACCTTTCCCGTTGAAGGGGGAAAGTTCCTTCCCTAGAGCTCCTCCTCCTTTGCTCCTTATAGAGAAATAGTTCTCTAAATTTCTGAATGAATAATTGTGAAGGAGGAGAGCTCTATTTATAGTTTTTCTATTGGATTTGGGCTTTCCATTGTGGCACGATGACCTTAGGATTTAGTTGCTTAATTTTTAAGCTTACTTGGCCACCAAGTTGCCTTTAATCGTACTACGATGAACCAATCGTATTGCGATGCTTGGATCTGCTTCAAAAATATAACTGCAGATTCTGTTCTTTTCTTGGGCGCGAAGTTTTCCTCCCATCGTGCTACGATGGCAAAATTAGGTTTTCGCTTCAACACGAAAGTTGTAGCTCTTTGTCTTAGCTTTCCAACGCATGGTCACGGACCTCATTCTGATACTCGTAGCTCAAGTTATGGTCCGCAAACTGAAAGCTGCGCATTTTCTTCCTTTTAACCCCTTTTTATGCAGTTTCTTCAATCCTTGACTTCTTGGACAAGTAGCTTTACTTATTTAGGTTTTTGCCTTGTAATTGGTCTAAAACTAATACTAAACTAATAATAAATAATACTAAAAACATCATATAAATTATTGTCATCATAACCCCAAACTTAAACAGTTACTTGTCCTCAAGTAACATGCCTGCCAAGCAAAATCGTCAGTGAAACAACAAGCATATATAGATGACAAAAATTTCACAACCTTATGTATTTGTCAGCAATGGAACCACTGAACTTCACCTCAGCGATCATGCTCAGTCAACACTTGGGCCCAAGAGACGTCAATAGTAGCAAGTCAGACAAATGTTCACAAAGAGTCCATGTACAACCTTTTCTCTCTCTCACATTTTCGCTCGAAATTGAAAGGGTTATATCTCAATCATCGTGAAACTTGCCATTTTACCATAGGCTTGCAAGAACTCTAAGCAACCGGTCAAAGTTTAAACAAATACACATTTTGGAGGTCTTTAAGGGTTTTAACGTGGCTTAGGCAAAGGTGGGATATTTTTGGATAAGTAGGCTCAAATATTGGAGTTAAGTACGGCTACTCTTCATTTTTGTGTATGCAACCTTTTACCTAGGGTACCTTTTTGCTTTGGTATCAGAGATTTAGAACCGGATGTGTCTTTTTGTGGTTCTTTTTCTATCACAATTTTTGCCCTTTGGCTCTTTCTTTTTCATTTTTTTTTTTGAAGAGACTATTTTTTTAGTGAATTTTTGATGATTTCCCGTCTCTTATTCTTTTTTTTTTCTTTTGTTTAGTGATAGTTCTCTGTATACCCACCCCAAACTTAAAATGTTGCTAGTTCCATGAGCAACCCCAAACTTTGTTATTGCCAAGACTGGAGAACTATTATCTACCTAACTCCAAGGAGGGTAAATCATTGTTTTTCTGGTCTATAGGCTTATATCGTGGTTTGACACCGAAAGAAAAGGGATATTATTTTTTACGGCTCAAAGTTGGCTAGCAAAGGATAATAATAATCATAAGGGTGGCTTAAAAAGGATCTGGGTTATAACAAACAATTGCCTCATGTGTATAAGTCAAACCAATCAGTCAGCAGAGAATTAAAGCAAGTTCTAGAAAATAAACAAGTACACGGTACTCTCATAGTAGATCGAAAGAAAGTGGTAATACCTTTTGGAAATATTTGACTCAAATCCTCACATGGCTTAGGTATATCTGAAAGTTGAACATTTATCTTGTGAACATTATCTTCGTCACTCGTCTCGTTGTCTCTCAAACTTCCGTGCTTTCTGAGCAATCACCTTCAGTGTTCTTTGTATAAAGGTGTGGAATTCAAATCATCCAAATCTAGTCGTTACGTCACTGGAACTTTACCTATACCTTTAAACATGCACTAGATAATAAACAAGCAAACAGTTATTGCATTTTTTTAGTAAGCATAGGGGGCTGTCAGCAAACGACATTCATTACATAGATGATAAACTACTAAGATACGAAGATAGAAGGGAACAACGGGAATTCTCCATGACTTACTGCCCGCCCTAGTTGATGATACACCAGGTGTAAAGAATATAGGGTTCAGCTCCCTATTCAACAGGTCCATGATGTTATCTGAGTATTGACCTGCTTATGCCTGCTCTGCGTCTGATATGCGCAATGTTGCTGCTATGGGTTTGTTACCCCAAACTTTGAACTTTTGTAACGTTGTCATAGCTACTTCACCTTTTCACCCACTGTGCACCGTGACTGATCAGGTTTGATAGTTGACTTTGTCTTCTGTTGCTCAATTTGGTGGTAATCCTTTTTGCTTGGTTAAGAATGTTTGCGTCTCTATCCCAAGAGATCGTCTCTCCTTTACTTGGGACGTGAGACGTTCAATCGTCCTTCCATCTTGACTGGATAAAAATCTGGAGGTTATTTTTATTTTTCTTTGGTGCAATGGTGATGAATTTGTGGTTTAATGGCTTTATAGAAGTTTTGGGAAGGAGGGGTAGGAAAATGTTGAGGTTTGATTTTTGTGGTGATGGATGAATGAATAGAAAAGAGATGATGATGGTGAATTTGAAGGTTTAGAAGTGTAGGGTTAATTGGGTGGATGGTGTAAGTGTTGCAACCAGTGTTTCTTTTTGTAACTTCCAAGCTTTTATCGTGTCATGAGCAGTTTCATTTCACGATGACTGTTCCAATGCCATATTTTTCAAAAAGTTTTTATTTCATTGTGACACAATAGGAAATTTGTTGTACGATGGGCTTTGGAACAGTTCTTTTAAAATTCTTTTTGGCATGATCGGTGTATAACATAGTTACTTAGATTATGTTCGGCGGTGAATTATCCTTGTTGTAGTAATACCTTACTATTACACTATGTCTATTAAAGTTTCCCTACGTTAACAACTAAGGTACCTACGAGAGCCTAACCTCGATGTGTCACATACCCTAATTACTAAGTGAGTTGTTTATAGACATGCATTGTAACCTTCACCAATTAACCTCTAGGTCCTAGTATCGGGTTGTTCATCTTCTAAGTGCTCAGATCACACCTATTGCATGATTCCTCCTCTAACCGCTCAGTTCATGACTAGTGCAGGATGTTACCGTCTCTATACACCTAGCATTATTTACTACGAGTTCCGGACCATACCAAGTCGAAACCTGATATCAATTCTATGGGCGCTCCAGCTTATCCGGCCAGATTACGAGAATACGTTATTAAAGTGCACGAAAGTAAATAACAAACATAATTACTAAATATCATTTATTATAACTTAGACTCAACCACAGACTCCAAATATTCATAGGGGAGTTCATCTTCTCCACCACAACCTAAGGCATAATTATAAAGACTGCATATTTAAATTACAAGAATTTATAACCTAAATACAAAAGCCTAAAGAAACATACCTTGCTGAGTTAGTTTTCCCGTAAGGGGAGAAAACTATGCCCAATAGAGCTCCTCTGAACCTCTCCTTATAGTAGAGAGTGTTCTACTATTTCTGAATGAATAAAACAATGAAAGGGAGGCTCTATTTATAGTTTTCGTAATGGGCATCAGCAAGGCATCGCACCACGATGAAGCCATCGTGCTGCGATGTGAAGATTCAGTTCAATTTTGTAACTGATCCTGTGCATTTCATCAGCTTGGGTGCCAAGTTACTCCATCGTGCTGCGATAGCACACATCGTGGTGCGATGGACAGATTCTCTTCAGATTTATTGCTTCAGATTTCTTGGCGAACAAGCAGCTCCCATCGTGGCACGATGGGAGCCATCGTGCTGCGATGGAATGCTGATTTTCTTCACTTTTTGGGCTTTTTCTTGTCTTTTTGAATCTTGGACTCTGTGTTGATGCTTTTTCTTGCTTTTGTAGGTTTTCCTTCGTATTTGGGTCTGTCTTGGTCATTTTACTACTAATAATAATACTAAAAATACCGTAGAAATTCCTGTCATCACAACCCCAAACTTAAACTGTCGCTTGTCCTCAAGTAACATGCTGTCAGACAAGATCGTTAGAGAAATAAGAGATAAATAAAGATGATAGGAATTTCACAACCTTGCTTTATATTTCAGCAATGGTACCGCTGATTTCTTACCGCAGCGATCATGCTCAGTCCTGCTAGGCTCAGGAGACGTCAATAGTAGCAAATCAGACAAATACCTGCAAGAGTCCATGTTCAACTTTTTCTCTCTCTCACATTTGTGTTTTTCGCTCATAATTGAATGGGTTATCTCTCAATCATCGCACAACCTGCCATTTTACCATAGGCTTGCAAGAATTCTAAGCAACCAGTCAAAATTCAATATACATGCATTATTGGAGGTCTTTTCAGGGTTATAACGTGGCTTAGGTCAAGGTAGGACATTTTTGGGAATAGTAGGCTAAACATTGGAGTTAAGTTCTACTTTGTTTTTCCTTTTTGTGCACGCAACCTTTGTTGCTTAGGGTGCCTTTTTGTGTTGGTATCAGAGATTAAGAACCGGATGTGTCTTTGTGTGGTTCTTTTCTATCACTGTTTTTGCCCTTTGGCTCTTTCTTTTGCCCTTTGGCTCTTTCTTTTGCCTTTTGGCTCTTTCTTTAAGAGACTATTTTTTTAGGGATTTTTTTTTTATGTTTTCCCGTCTCTTTTTCATTTTTTTCTTTTTGTAGTGATAGTTCTCCGTATACCCACCCCAAACTTAAACATTGCTAGTTCCATGAGCAACCCCAAACTTATTTTGTTGCCAAGACTTTTGAGAACTATTACCTAACCCCAAAGAGGGTAAATCATTGTTTTCTGGTCTATAGGCTTGTATCGTGGTTTGTCACCGAAACAAAAGGGATAATTATTTTTTACGGCTCAAAATTGGCTAGCAAAGGATAATAATAATAATAAGGGTGGCTTAAAAAGGCTCTGGGTTATAACAAACAATTGCCTCAATGCATATAATATCAAATCAACTAGTCAGCAGAGAATTAGAGCAAGTTCTAGAAAATAAACAAGTGCGCGGTACTTTCATAGTAATTCGAAAGAAAGTGGTAATACCGTTTGGAAATATTTGGCTCAAATCCTCACATGGCTTAGGTATCTGAAAGTTGAACACTTGTCTCACAAACACCAGCTTCATTACTCGTTTCTCTGTCTCCCGAACTTCGCACTTCGGAGTAATCACCTTTGGTTTCTGTATGAAGGTGTGAAATTCGGCTCATCAGAATTTATAACTCACTTCGCCGCAATCTTACCTATAACAGTTTATCATGCACTAGATAATAAACAGCAAACAGTTATTTAATTTTTTTGTAAGTTTAATAAGGGTTGTTTACAGATGAAGATGACATGCAGAATTCTAGGCATATTTTATTGAATTCAAAAACTGAAATGAAAATACTGAATTGAAAATACTGAAATTAAAAATACTCATCCTTGGGTTGCCTCCTAAGCAACGCTTGTTTAGCCTCTCATTAGCTTGAGGCATTTCCTCCATTACAGAGGATAGGTTCGCATGTCTCTCTCTTCTGTAGGAGCTTTCGCCTTAGCTCCTCCCTCTTTCTTGTTGCTTCTTTCATACTTCTCTGGGTTCTGTTTTTCTTTGAAGGTGGCAAAGCAGAGTCGTTCATCATCTTCTGAAGGTACTGTTTTCATGATGGACTTCCCCTTGCTTCTTGGTGGATGTTCCTTCTTTTGTTCTTTTGGTGTATTGACCCAGTTGTTCTTCTTTCTTTCCTCTTTTCTCTCAGCAGCAGGCTTCTTCAGAGGTGGCGTATTAACCCCAAACTTAGATTTTCTGGCCACTTTTCGGTTTCTACCCCATGCTTTGACCCATGTTGCTCGGATGTCCACTTCAATAGCTAGCCTCTTCAGTTTATCCGTGAGTTCCTCGGGTACCTCCTCTTCCTGAGCTGTCTCTATCTCTAGCTGTGCCATTTCATTCTCCAGCTCCTCTATCTCTATCTTTACCTGTACTTCTTGAGTTGGAGTCGGTGGTGTAACTTTTATGTCCTTCCACTCGAGCATGAAGCACTTCTCCTTTCCTGCATTGAAAGTTCTTACGGTTATTGACTTACCTCCACTCCTTAGTGTTATCTCTCCAAGGTTCATATCAATGAGTGCCTTGCAGGTGGCTAGGAACGGTCTTCCAAGAAAGATAGGATGTTCTTCATCTTCTCCGATGTCTAGGATCATGAAGTCTACTAGAAATTCTAGGTCTTTGACTTTCACCAAGACGTCTCTGACTGTGCCTACTGAGTGGATGGATGACTGATTAGCTAGTACGAGTTCTCGAGCTGTCCCTGCAATAGGTAATGCGAGCTTGAACTTATCTGCCTAAGATAGTGGTAATACGTTCACACTTGAGCCTACATCACAAAGTGCCTCTTGGGTGGCAATTGTGATCTTTTTGCTACTCTTTCTTGGAACTCGCCTTCAGTCTCTCTTTCGCGCTTCTTTTCTTTAAGCGCCATGCATTCTTCATTACATTCGTCCTCCATTTTCTTGATTAGAGCTTCCACTTCTTTGTCTTTAGTGTAATCTTCTTCGAAAATGCGGTGGGAACCGATCAGCCATTCACGGATCACATGTTTCTGATACTCTATCTTCCGAATCCTTTTAGCTGAGAATGGTCTTTTCACATAGTGTCTGGATGTTGGTGCCACTTTCATCCATTTCCTCATCCACTTTGCATGTTCCGTCCACCTGGTGTCTAAAGGTATCATGGGCTTCCAACTGTCTTCCCTGGATGGTTTTGAGACATCAGAGAAATTGTCTGTTGGAGTAAGCCCTAGAGGCCAATACTTTAGTGCTTTATTTATTAATAACAATAGGCATTTCTTTATTATGTTTGTAACGTTCAAAATAATGAAGTCCCTAGAATAGAAAGTCCGTTTAATATTAAGTGTGACTTAATCATGAGATTACATTAAACATAAAGACGCTATTCTTAAAGTATCCATAGTCGAGCTTTAAGGTGAAAAGGGATAACCTTAAAGCATAAAGACTATTATGAAGATAGACTGATGATCGCATCTCATGGATCATGGGATAAGGAGTTATCAAGTCTTGACATAGGTATAAGAAATATTAGGAGTAATATTTATACCGGATTGACCCGCTATGAGAGTACTACATGCAAAGTTATGCAAAGTGTCATAAGTTACTCTCATGGTGATAATGGTGTAAACCGCCCTTAGACCTGAAACCACTTTGTACCCTAGATGTGGAGTCAAGTACTTTGTTGCTGATCTAACGTTGTCCGTAACAGGATAACCATAAAGGCAGTTGATGGGTACTTCACAAAGCATGCTGAGGGACAGTAGTGACCTAGATGGAATTTGCCAATCTTGAATAACAGGATAAATGTCATGGGCCCAATATTGAACTGGACAAAGATGACACCAAGTATGCTTTGTGTTCAATATAGACATAAAGGGCAAAGGGGTAATTATACACGCATATATTATCACTAAAGGTTATGTTATGATCACATGTTAATTTCTCATAACTTGGGTAGCAATGATGTGTTGCTAGATACCGCTCATTGTTTATTATATTAAATAAAGTATTTAATATAATTGCCAACGTTATAGAAACCTACAAGGGTCAGACACATAAGGACAATCTAATATTGAGATAATTAAGGAACACCGTAAGGTACGGTGTATGTGCAATGTGATAAGGGTATCACGGTAATTTAAACAACCAAGAACACCATAGGTTATGGTGGGAGGGCGCGCACATGAGTACTACCACTCATGGGGGGCGCGCGCCCTAGTTTTGTTTCTTGCTGGGCTTTGCCCAATAAGAGATATCTTGGTGCACAAGACAAGAGTTGTCTTGATGCACAAGACAAGAAATATCTATAAATAGATACCTCTTGTCATTGCTCAATACACAACAAAAAGCACAAGAATATTTTAGAATTGAAAATCCTAAAATCACTCTCTCTCTCTCTCTCTCAATATTCTTGCATAGCCTTCAAACATAAAGGGCTAGCACTCTATTGAAGGTGACTGTCCGTGTGGACTAGTTAGAGGCGTCGGTGATCTTCATCAACGATCGTGATCGTCTTGTTCGTGATTCAAAGGTTCTTCCCTACAAGAGATCGTGATTCAAAGGTTCTTCCCTTCAAGAGGTAAAAACCCTAAAACCCTATAACGCTATTTTCCTTCAGTGGTATCAGAGCCACTTACAAATCCATGATCTGATGTTTGTTTAGTTCATGTATTTTGTTTTAATTTGATTAAAACACCTAATTAAGATTAAAATCGAGTAATTAAAATTTGGCATCTATTTGTGTAAAATTTGATGATTGATATTGAAACGGCTTCGGAATCCGACAATTGTATGGTGAAGCAGCGATATGTTAATCGTCATAAGTTTATACAAATAAGAATGATCAAGACTTATATGTGATATAAGTGATCGTGATGCAAGGCGGTGTATTTGATGCATCATTCATAATTTCGTTCATTAAAACATGTTATGAAAGTTATTTGATATTGAAGCGATTCATGTTCATTTGCTTTGGAATCCGACATTAGTATGGTGAAGCAATGACATGTTAATCAATCATATTGAATTTCGGTCATGAAAGGTTTTGACGGCACGAAATTGCTGCATTAGGATTCGCGGAAAAACAAGGGTTGTTTACGTGCCTGCGCTAGGCGCAGGGTATGCTGCGCTAGGCGCAGATGGCAGAATGAAAATTGGTTTTCAGCTGCAGACCTGCGCTAGGCGCAGGGCAGGCTGCGCTGGGCGCAGATGACAGCAGCCAATTTTTGATCGTTCGCCAAAATTTTAATTTTATTAATCTACAGGACTTAATCTGATAATAATAAAATATGTGTTTATTATTGTGTTTTTGTGATGATTGGTTATGGCCTTAGTTTACTCTTTTGTTTTAATTTGGGATTTTAAATACGGCCTGCGTGTCGTGCCTCTGTCTGAATTTCTTGATGTAACTTCTTTTCTCATCTTACTCCCTCGTATGTAAAACGAGTATTCTTTGATGTAACATTATAATAGAATTACAAGAGGAACAAAGGAGGACAGCCATGAAGATGATGCTTGGAGAAGTAGATCATCGTTAGGCTAGTTTAGGGTTCTCTCATTGGCTTGAGAGGACACTTGCGTTAGGAGGCCATAACCATATCATTTTATATTATTGTATGTATGTATGTTGATGCATGTGAGAGCGTTTAATATGTTAAACAAGCCGGTGAGATCAAACAATTAAATATCCCTCAAAAGACACATAAGAGATTAATAAAGAAAATGTAGGTTCGCCCACCGCGGAGTGCATTCTCTTTAATAATAAAATATGTGAATATTAAGTTTACGCTTTCCAAGCTTTAGAACTCATCAAGACTAGTATCGAACTATGTAGGTTGGCCCACCGCGAAGTGCATACTCTATATTGGTAAGGTGCGATGGGATAATTGTAATATCCAACTTCTAAAGTAAGGGTCAAACTTAACTTAACAAATATAATGAGATTATATGAGTTTAAGAAGCAATGGTTGGGAATAATTCATAAGATGAATTAGAATAAGGAGTTATTCACCCAATTGATATATTCAAGAATTGTATGAGATACAATTGGAAGGAGTTCCTACCTAAATAACTAAGTCTTGTGTAATCCGCCCACCGCGGACTTAAGACAAAGTGAAATATGGATCTTGACCCATTAGAAAATCTTCCAACGGGATTTTCCGAATCAAATGGTGAGGGTCATTTGTTTTGAATAAAATAGTGGAAGCATTTTAATAAAAGTCCTTATTAAAAATTATACAAATATCTTACATATCTTTGTAATTAAAACTTTATACAATATAAATTATATTGTCCTTATGAAGGACAAGAATCTCAGAAAAGAGTTTCTGAATTGGTACACAAATTGAGAATTGTTCTCAAACGCAAGAAGAACTATAAGCTATTGAACTATACTCTATAAAAGTACCTACTATAAACTAGATTGGAAAAAGATGCTTGTCAGAAGCATCAAGTTGACATCTAGATATAGAATATTTTATACTTCTAAAAGAAATGATGAGATCATTTAAAACGAGTTCTTTTGAAAGAACGACAAAGTATGATAGAATTTCTCAATAGACCAAAGAGTTGGTCATAGGTTCAATCAAATCAATTTTAGTGGATAGATATGGTCAAAATTATTATATCTATCGGAAAATTGTTGAATTGAATGAGAAATAATTTGCACTGTCAAAGAATAGAGATATGATATAAATGAGATTTATACTCCTCTTATTTGAATAGAACAATAAAGGTTGCCAAAGGAGAACGGATGTTTCAAATTGGTTGAAATGGGAGTGCCGTAGATAGTTCATGAAAGAGTCAAAATAAAAGAATGAAGTGAGACTTCAATTTTGTACATCTAGTTATAGAAAGTCAAAGTTTCTATTTCTACATCAAAGGTATATGATACACGATGTTGAATCTCTAAAGAGGTGCTTAAAGAATTAGAACATTGACTATAAGTTTAAGTCAAGCTATGTCTAGAATGAAACAAGTTGTTTCATTGACAATAAAAGCTATGCCATGACTTAAAATCAAATTTGAAATAGAATACAATAATAGTTATTGAGTTCTATTTGGTAATAGAAGTATTAATTAAATACCTTGTATTGACAAGATATGAAAAGTAGCTTTGTGTTGGAGTAAGCCCTAAGAGCCAATCTATTTTCATAGTATTTGCTTTAGGAGTTTGAATATAAATATGGCATTTCTTTATTATGTTTGTAAGGTTGCAAAATAATGAAGTCCCTAGAATAGAAAGTCCGTTTAATAATTAAGTGTGACTTAATCATGAGATAATATTAAACATAAGGACACTATTCTTAAAGTATCCGTAGTCGAGCTTTAAGGTAAAGGGGATAACCTTAAATCATAAAGACTATTATGAAGATAGACTGATGATCACATCTCATGGATCATGGGATAAGGAGTTATCAAGTCTTGACGTAGGTATAAATATTAGGAGTAATATTTATACTGGATTGACCCGCTATGAGAGTACTACATGCAAAGTTATGCAAAGTGTCATAAGTTACTCTCATGGTGATAATGGTGTAGACCACCCTTAGACCTGAAACCACTTTGTACCCTAGATGGGGAGTGAAGTACTTTGTTGCTAATCTAACGTTATCCGTAACAGGATAATTATAAAGGCAGTTGATGGGTACTTTACGAAGCATGCTGAGGGACAGTAGTGACCTAGATGGAATTTGCCAATCCTGCATAACAGGATAAATGTCACGGGCCCAATATTGAACTGGACAAGGATGACACTGTGTATGCCTTGTGTTCAATATAGACATAAGAGCAAAGGGGTAATTATACACATTGATATTATCACAAGAGGTTATGTTTAGATCACATGTTAATTTCTCGTAACTTGAGTAGCAGTGATGTGTTGCTAGATACCGCTCACTGTTTATTATAATAAATAGTGATTTATTATAATTGTCAATGTTACGGAAACCTACAGGGTCACACACATAAGAACAATCTAGTGAGATTGGAACACCGTAAGGTACGGTGCACCTTGGAGAAATAAGGAAATATGATAAGGGTATTATGGTAATTAAAATGAGCATTACATCATATGGTATGATGTAGCAAGAAGGGGGTGCAAATATGTACTAGACATATTTACATGAGAACGGCGCCCACTATAGCCCATTTAGTTAAAAGGGCTTTAGTGTAATTTTGCCATGGCAAGTGGTTCTATAAATAGAACCCTTGTGGTAAGGAGAAATAGTTACACACTTTTGTTACTCATTCTCATAAGCCTTTGTTCTCTCCTCTCTTGAGAAACCCTAATCACCTTTCTAGATTTTTTGTGAAAAACCCTAATCCTTATTTTGTGCCTCCTTTCTCCTAACCCTTCAAACCATTGAAGCTAGCACTCCATTGAAGGTTGTTGTTCGTGTGGACTGGCTAGAGGCGTTATACCTTTAACGCTTGTGATCAAATTCGTTGGTGACTTGGTGGAGACCTTGTTCGTGACGGTTCGAGGTTCTTGTTCGTGACCTTGTTCGTGATTCGAAGTGTTCGATAGCCGTTCGTGATTTAAAGGGAGTTTCCGAACCAAAAGGTAAAACTCTAAACACAATTCACGACCATTCGTAAGGATCACAAAAGGAAAATTTTAAAATTCCGCTGCTTTTATTGTATCAATTTTCCTTCAGTGGTATCAGAGCCACTTACGAAACCATGAATTGATGTTTGTTTAAATTCATGAATTTAGTTTTAATATGATTAAAACGGTTAATAGAAGATTAAAATCGAGTAATTAAAATTTGACGGTTGTTTGTGTATAAATTGGATGATTAACATTGAAACGGCTCCGGAATCCGACACTTGTATGGTGAAGCATGCGATATGTTAATTGTCCTAAGGTTACACAATCAAGAATGGCCATAAACTTATATATGATATAAGTAACCGTAATGCAAAATGGTGTATGTGATATACCGTTAGTAATTTCGTTAAAATTATTATGAAAGTTATTCAATTAAAGCGAGCCGTGTTCATTTGTTTCGGAATCCGACATTTGTATGGTGAAACAATGACATGTTGATCAATTGGATTGAATTTCGGTCATAAGGAATTTTGACGGCATGAAAGGGTTGCACAAATGTTGTGTCATTAAAATTAGGATTTGCAAAACGTATCAAGTGTTGATGCGAAAAGTAGATGATAAATATATTTAATTTTGAAATCGTTTCAAAATTCTAGAAATATCTTTTAAAATTGTTTTAAAAGATAATATCATCAATTTTGGAAATATTTTATTCAAAAGGGTTTTGATTAAATAATTTTCCATATTTGACAAATATATTTAATTATGAAATCGTTTCAAATCTCTAGAAATATCTTTTAAAATTGTTTTAAAAGATAATATTACCAATTTTGGAAATATTTTATTCAAAAAGGTTTTGATTAAATAATTTTCCATATTTGGAGAATTGTCAAAAGATTTAATTCTACTTTAAAATAATGTTATTTATTTTAGCAAATTTTGATTCGAAATATTTAATTGTGAATTAAATATTTGAATCAAACTTACCTGATTTGATCAATCGCCGGATTTAATTAATTATGAGACTTTAATAATAATAAAGTTTGTTTGTTATTATTATATTTGATGATCGGTTATGGCCTTAGTTTATTTATTTTATTGCATTTGGTTTTTTAAATACGGCCTGCGTGTTGTGCCTTATCTCTATTCTCTATATTCTCTTCTCATCCACTCCCTCGTATGTAAAACGAGTATTCTTTTATATTATTATGTAATATTATGAAGAAGAAGAACAATGGAGGTCAACCTTGGAGATCATGCTTGGAGAAGTATAGATCGTTTTAGGTTAGATTAGGTTCTCTCATTGGCTTGGGAAAACAAATGCGCTAGGGGCCATAACTGTTTCATTTTATTTATTTATGTATGTTGATGCATGTGAGTGACGATTTATATGATAAATAAGCCGGTGAGATCAAATTAAATAAAATCCCTCAAGAGACACATAAGAGATTAATAAAGAAAATGTAGGTTCGCCCACCGCGGAGTGCATTCTCTTTAATAATAAAATATGTGAATATTAAGTTTACGCTTTCCAAGCTTTAGAACTCATCAAGACTAGTATCGAACTATGTAGGTTCGCCCACCGCGAAGTGCATACTCTATATTGGTAAGGTGCGATGAGATAATTGTAATATCCAACTTCTAAAGTAAGGGTCAAACTTAACTTAACAAATATAATGAGATTACATGAGTTTAAGAAGCAATGGTTGGGAATAATTCATAAGATGAATTAGAATAAGGAGTTATTCACCCAATTGATATATTCAAGAATTGTATGAGATACAATTGGAAGGAGTTCCTACCTAAATAACTAAGTCTTGTGTAATCCGCCCACCGCGGACTTAAGACAAGGTGAAATATGGATCTCGACCCACTAGAAAGTCTTCCAACGGGATTTTCCGAATCAAATGATGAGGGTCATTTGTTTTGAGTAAAATAGTGGGAGCGTATTTAATTAAAGACCAACTTAAATATGATTTAGTCATAATATCTTACATATCTTTGTAATTAGAATTTTGAAATACAATACATATTAAGTTGTCCTTATGACGGACAAGATTTTCAGAAAGGAGTTTCTGTATTGGTACAAATTGAGAATTGTTCTCAAATGCGAGAAAACTATAAGTCTTGAACTATAAACTGTGAACAACCTACTATAACTAGATTGGAAAAGGGATACTTGTTAGAAGCATCAAGTTGACGTCTAGATATAGAATATATAATAAATGATGTGATAATTTAATCTCAAGTAAGATCCTTTTGAAAGAACTTTAGAGTATGATAAATTTCTCAATGGATCAAAAAGTTGGTCATAGGATCAATCTAACAAATTATAATGGAATAGATATAGACAAAATTGTTTTGAATATCTACCGGAATTTGTTGAGTTGAATGAGAATTAATTTGCACTATCAAAGATTTGAGATATAATATAAATAAGATTTATATTCCTCTTATTTGAATAGTACAAAATGGTTGTCAAAGTAGAACGGCTATGGTTAGACCATTAAATAAAAATGACGTAAATAGTTCTTGGAAGAGTCAAACCAAAAGTATGAAGTGAGACTTCAATAATGCACATATTGTTATAGAAAGTCAAAATTTCTATTTCTACATCAAAAGTATATGATACAAGATGTTGAATCTCAATTTTTCGAAAATAGAGATGCTTAAAGAATTAGAACATTGGCTATAATTTTAAGTCAACCCATATCTAGAATGAAAATTGTTTCATTGATAATGAAAGCTTATGCAATGACTTAAAATCGAGTTTGAAATGGAACACAATAATTGTTATTGAATTCCATCTAGTAATAGAAGTAGCAATTGTATATCTTGTATTGACAATATATGAATTGTAGCCTTAAATGATAAGACAAGTAATGGTCCTATCATTTAAGCAAAGTCTTCTATACTATTACTCCAAGTCAAGTAATGGACTAGGGTTCCATGGTCTTGATAGGGTTATCTATAACAATCGTGATAAGAGCCAAATATGATTTGGACCTTAAATATATCAAGAGCATTGTAGTTTAGTACAAATATTCGATGTGTCAATAAAATAACGCATGACCTATTTGAACAATATACATGAGATGTATGTCGACCACTAAACATATTTGGTATATTGAGTTTATTTTACTTCATTAACATTGATGATTAAAATCATTAGATGTTGGTAGGTGTATGTGTAAGACCCAAGATTTTACTGTGCGGTTTTCCTAAGGAACTTTAGCGTCGGCTAAGTTTTAGGGTTTTTAGTAGAGCGGTTTTGTGAGTATCGTCGCATTAATGGAATTTTTGCTGAAACGGAGCCTGTTTTGTGCTGGTGCGCTGGAAAGGCACAGACTTTCGGGTCGTAATCCTCTTTTAAGTATGAGGAGATTTCTGTGAAGCCAGAATGACGAGTTTTGGATTATTCTTGTTTTTGGAAAAACGAGTAGGATTTTACCCGCTGATGGAAAATCTTACTGCGTCTGTTTTAAGTGAGGTTTCGGATGGAAGTTTCATATATCTGCGTGAGTTAGGATATGTCCTGAGATTAATTTTCTAAGGTATGGAAGAAAATTACAGCCGCGGAAAAGATTCGGCGATAAGTTTTGGAAATGTTTAACGATAGACGTTCTTTCCGTAGGTTTTCTGTTTTTGTGAGTTTCGTTCGTCGCGATGCGCGAGAACTGAACGTGCGGTTTGTTGTAAGAGGTTGTGGGAAATATCTTGTGAGGATAGACTTGGATTGATCCAATGGCTAGGATGTGATCTTAGAAACTTTACACTATTTGATCTAATGGTCCACATGCAACAATACTATGACTTTTTGGTCATAAGGAGACTTGGCAAAAATCACAAACTCACTCCCTTCTCTTGTAGTTGGCCGTGAGCTTCTTCTTCTTCCAACCCTTGAGAGAAATTTCAATCCTTCACCAAATTGATCCATTTCAAGCTTGTTGGAAACATAGGAATTGCAAGTAGTATCTTCTCTAAGGTAACTAGACTTCTCCTTTCCTCTTAGTTGGTCAAACTCATGGAGTTTGTTGGATTTTTAGTTTATGTTCTTGAGAAATTTTTGTTAGAAAATGTTCATAAATGATT
Source organism: Trifolium repens (assembly GCA_030408175.1). Classification (NCBI taxonomy): domain Eukaryota; kingdom Viridiplantae; phylum Streptophyta; class Magnoliopsida; order Fabales; family Fabaceae; genus Trifolium; species Trifolium repens. The sequence goes on along the minus strand of CP125845.1, from coordinate 27,379,096 downwards.
TTTGTTCCATGAGAGTTGCTCATGAGTGTTAAACTAGTATGTTTAAGCTTAGTATTGTTGATTTCCATGGAGTGATGAGATTTTCATGGGATCTTGGGTTAGGATTTTGAGGAAATATTTCTCTTGATCATGAACATGAATTTTTGTTTAGAGTTTGTATTAATGATGTTGTTTTAAGACTTTTTATAGAAATGGATATATGAGAAATGGTTTGGTTTTGAAAAATAGGAAAATTATTTTTGGTGTGTTCATGAGAAATTTAGGAAAACTCTTATGACTTGTGATTGTGTTTTGGAAATGTTTTGATTGTTCAATTAAATGATTTTGTGAGCCAAATGATTTATGCTATGGTTTTGAAATAGAAAATTTTGGGAACTAGCCATGCTTTGTTGTTCTTGGCCGTGGCACAATGTGTGTGTGAGTGTGACCATTTGGCTTTCAAATATTTAAGTCATAATTGGAAGGCAATGATCATAGGCTTAAATGCATGATCATGGTTTTAAAATGAAGAATTAATGTGGTTTTGTTTTGAAAGAAAACTAGTAACTTGTGTTATAAGTAAACAAGTTAATTGGTAAAGTTTTGAAAAGTGTTATGCTTTGATTTGAAATGGTTTTGGTGTAAGAGCTTGATCACTTTTGAGAAATTAATAATGGTTTAAGTATTTTAAACTATGTTTGATTTTTGAAAACAATGTTTTAGGTGTGATCTCAATACTGGCCGAAATTGAAAAGGGTATTTAGGTCCTTTTAAAATTGTTTTGTGACCTGGAAACTTAACTATTTGATTCGTCTTTTCGAGACGAAGATTTCGGCGTATGGCTCGTCTCGATTGGATAAAGAACGAGCGAGTTATGGCCATTTTATTTGAAAGGAAAAACTTGTAACTTGTGGCGCAAGTAAACTTTTATTTTTTGTGAAAATTTTCAAAGAGTTTTTGGGTTGTTTTCAAATGGTTTAGTATGTGAAAATTGATTGCCTTGGAGTTAGGAATCAAAGTGTTTCTTAGTTTGTTTTGAAACGAAAATATTTTCGCGTAGCGAGAAATAGTGCAATTAACTTCGTGAATTTTTAATCACTATGGGGAGGACTCGTAATCACTATCCGAGAGTGTTAGAAAGTACCTTAAGCCTCTCTAGAACTGAGAGAATGAGTTTCGTTTCAATATGATACGTTGGGAGTATTTTATTGATTGTACGCTGCTTAATTTTAGGAAGCGCGAATTGTAGAATTTCGCGAGAAAGGTTAACGGAAGCTTGCCGAGGTAAGGGCTCCACTTTATTTCTGTCTTTTCACTGATTTATAACATGTTTGATTATTTTCGGTGATGTGTGTTGGTATGTTTTGTGCTTGGCATGTACGTGTTATGTATTCTCGTGATGAGAAAATGTTTACAATACTTGCGCTGTTTACATATGATTATGAGAATATATGTATGAACAGGTGTTTGGAATACATATGATGAGAAATGTATGTATGTCGTTGTGTTTGGTTTACATATATCTGTGTGATATGTAATTGTTGCATGAGCATGTATGGAACGTGTAAGTCAGCGGGGACTACACAGGTGGATGTGTCTGTGTGACTCCGCCGGGGCTGTGTCTGTGTGACTGCCCTATATATGCTTAATTAGAAAGTATGCTCATGCATTTCATAGTTGGCGACAGCATCTGTGTGGCTGGTAGCATCTGTGTGGCTATTTTCGCCTGGTGACAGCATCTATGTGGCTGACAGCATCTGTGTGGCTGGTAGCATCTGTGTGGCTATTTTCGCCTGGCGACAGCATCTGTGTGGCTGGTAGCATCTGTGTGGCTATTTTCGCCTGGCGACAGCATCTGTGTGGCTGGTAGCATCTGTGTGGCTATTTTCGCCTGGCGACAGCATCTGTGTGGCTGGTAGCATCTGTGTGGCTATTTTCGCCTGGTGACAGCATCTGTGTGGCTGACAGCATCTGTGTGGCTGGTAGCATCTGTGTGGCTATTTTCACCTGGTGATAGCGTCTGTGTGGCATCACCTGCCCTTGTGGCTTTAGTGGGTTGGACCTACGATTCCGGAACTCATGCATTGTGGTAGCTAGGGTTAGTACCACGCATTGTAGAAGTCTGCATTAGGCTTGGTGTGCATTATATATGTATGCCCGTTGGTGGGAATTGCTTTGGTGGTTAAGAGCTTTCTCTTGTGTTTTGTGGAATTATTGTTATGTGTACAATCTTTCGCACCGGTTATATATATACATACTTTTATTTTGTGGTGACCCTTTCTTTCATTTGCGGGCTCATCCCACCCAGATGATGGGTTAGGTCGTGGTGACGACGGTGGCAGTTCTAGGCCATAGTGAGCACGTGTTGGAGCTTTAGCTTAGTTAGACTATGCGCCGGTGTGGGTTGTACACCGTGCTTTTTGGGTTAGGCATAGGATTCTAACTTGTTGTGTTGTAAGTATTTGAATACTTAGACTTGGATTGTAATTATTCAGGAATACACTTTGCTTGTCGAAGCACCTTATGGTAATGAGTTCTTTTGCATATTTGAATGCCGGCTCATTAAAAAAATATTCTATGCGCACTCTGAGTGTTTGTTGAAAAAGAAAAAAAAAATATACTGCCTTTTCAGGCCTTTGAAAAACGGGTTGTTACAATTGGTATCAGAGCACGGCTTTAAATCTTCAAAGGGAAAGTGTATACTTGATTCGTTAGTCCTAAGTCGGTTAGAACGTAACTAGTGTTGAGTTAGTTCTAGTGTTTGTTTGGTGTCGGGTTATGGGTTAGTAACCGTTGAGCGAGATTTCTGTTGGAAAACTCAGAATATTTGGTTAAGGATCTGACCAAGTGGAAATAAGAAGGATAAGAAATTGTCTAATGACAAGTTGATGGAAGCTAGTAGAGCTTTGGTTCATTGTAGTGGTTACAATGAAGAGAGACGTGGTATGATGGAAATCCGATGTGAAGAGGATGTGCGCCGACGATGGTAGTCGACGAGGATAAGCGTTTTGTTTAAGGCACGCGTGATTTATCTAAGTGTCGTTTGGAAGTAATATGAACGCATAAGAAGCCGATTCTGGGGAATTGGGGATTTGGATAAAAGGAGTCCAAGAGAAGTAGATGGTATAGTTTGGCAAGTGTCAAGACTATGAGGAGTGTAATCACCAACTGGAGGTTGGGATTGTTTTATTTAAGTCGTGGTTGGAAAGAGATTCGTATGTGAGTAGACGGTTCGGCGTATTCACTGAGTTGCGGACTTATGGATATTGGTAGAGTGGAAAATTCTTCTATAGAGAAGACAACTTGTTCGGAATGTAATGGTTTTGGTGGTACCTGCCGTGGTGGCATTGTATTACTGTTGAATGATGTTCAACGGATGTTTCATGAGTGGAATCATGAGGGCTTGAACGATGTGTCTTGAGTGTTGTGTCTTACGACATCGACCTTGTATTCGTAAGAGATCGAGGGAAACATTAAGAAAAACCTCGAAGATTTGTGGAACCCTTGTGACTCGGAGGACATTGAGCACAAGCGGAATGAAGCATCGTTTAAGTTGGGTAAAGATGGTCTAAACCACCATCATGATTGTCGACTATTTATTGACAAATTGAGGAACTGATCATCCTTAATCTCTTGTTGATAATAGACGGAGTCGTGTTGACTGGAAATGACTAGTTTTGCGGGTTTTGCCGGTGCGCAGAAAGTTTCGGTGTTTCTTTTTGGAGGGTAGCCAGTAACTGCTTCGCGTGAACCTAGGGAAATTGGCTATGTCGCGGAGGCGAAAGAGGTGACTTTGGAAATTTTTGTTTGTGGGCACGAGGATCTTTGGGAACTAGAGGTTGTGAACCTCTGTTGTGAGGTTAATTTTTGAGTGGTGAACTCGTTGAGAGTTGCGGTTGGTGCACGGTTGTGCCAGTGTGTTGGTGATAGCATGTGTGTGGCTTCACCCGGTGTTAGCATCTGTGTGGCTGCACCTAATCCTGAGGGATTTTGTTGTGTTGGGGATGGTAATAATTAGTTGAGTTATTACTCTTAACTTTAGTTTCGAGGACGAAACTTCTTTTTGGAGGGTAGTAATGTAAGACCCAAGATTTTACTGTGCGGTTTTCCTAAGGAACTTTAGCGTCGGCTAAGTTTTAGGGTTTTTAGTAGAGCGGTTTTGTGAGTATCGTCGCATTAATGGAATTTTTGCTGAAACGGAGCCTGTTTTGTGCTGGTGCGTTGGAAAGGCACAGACTTTCGGGTCGTAATCCTCTTTTAAGTATGAGGAGATTTCTGTGAAGCCAGAATGACGAGTTTTGGATTATTCTTGTTTTTGGAAAAACGAGTAGGATTTTACCCGCTGATGGAAAATCTTACTGCGTCTGTTTTAAGTGAGGTTTCGGATGGAAGTTTCATATATCTGCATGAGTTAGGATATGTCCTGAGATTAATTTTCTAAGGTATGGAAGAAAATTACAGTCGCGGAAAAAGATTCGGCGATAAGTTTTGGAAATGTTTAACGATAGACGTTCTTTCCGTAGGTTTTCTGTTTTTGTGAGTTTCGTTCGTCGCGATGCGCGAGAACTGAACGTGCGGTTTGTTGTAAGAGGTTGTGGGAAATATCTTGTGAGGATAGACTTGGATTGATCCAATGGCTAGGATGTGATCTTAGAAACTTTACACTATTTGATCTAATGGTCCACATGCAACAATACTATGACTTTTTGGTCATAAGGAGACTTGGCATGTAACAGCCCTGGACCCCACCTCTCTGGTGGTTCCAGGCCTGGGTTACCCCCATAACTGTTACTCACGGCCTTCTCCACCCCCCTTGTGGAGTTTTTGCCCTCGTGGTGAATCGAACCATGTACCTGGAGCATAAGTACATGTTCAATGCATTCACCACTACCAATTGGGATTTTTTTTGAAAAGATCATAAACTTGGATTGTGTTGTATGATTTTGGTTTTGAAGTTAGTTTTGAGCTTTTTGACAAAATGGATTGGTGAATATGAAATTTGTTTCGAAAAATAAGAAAAAAATTATTCTCGTGTTCTTGAGCGACTCGAAGAACACAATTTAGAAAAAATTTATTTCGAGTTTCAAAAGGAGTCGGATACACGATCGAATATCATTACGAACTAATGAATGTGGGCTAGGGTTTCAAATGAAAAAAAAATGTGTAGGGTTGCCTTTTTGCCTCATTTGGCCGTGGCACCCATATAGGGTTCGAGGAATCGAATTTCGAAAATTGTTTAGAGGCAAATAGCTTCCCATGATCATTGTTTAATTGTTTGATTGGTTATGGGATGTTTTGAAAAGAAAATGATCACTTGCCTTAAGAAAAAACCTTATTTGAGAATTCTCGAAAATTTGCGATTCGACTCTATAATTTCTAAATCGTTTTGATAAGTGCTAGTTAGGTATTATGGGATATTACCATGCATTTAGAAGTGAAAAATTTTGTGTGGGAGTGTGTTTTCTTGAAAAATGGCCGTGGCCTTTTTAAAGGGTGGGGGAGAAATTCCAAAATTTTTCTAAGTCCACAATTGTGTGAAAATTTTGTATGTGTTGGATAATCTTAGTTTTGAAGAAAAATGAGTATAGGAAAGGTTGTTAGGAAGAAAAAAATGGGTAACTTGTAACGCAAGAAAACTTCGATTTTTCATAAAAATATTTTTGAAAAGTTTTAGTTGTGTTTCAAATGGTTTTGTTGTGTGTGGGACAAGTCCTTGAAGTGGAGGAATCCAAAATGGTTTTAGTTTATGAGTTGAAAACAAAATGATTTTCGTGTTATAAAAATAGTACAATTAACTTCGTGAATTTTTGAACACTATGAGGATAACCTGAAATCATTGAGGGATAGCTTTAGAAAGTACTTTAGACCCCTCTGGAGCTTTGAGAGCAAGTTTCGTTTCGATAGGATAAACGAGGAATATTTTATTGATTGTACGCTGCTTAACTTTTAGGTAGCGCGTGTTGTAGATTTTCGCGAAAAAGAGTAACGGAAGCTTGCTAAGGTAAGGGCTCCACTTTATTTCCGTCTTTTAAAACGGTTACGACATGCTTGGTTTCTGCTGTAATGCTTTGCTGTGTGTTTGGCATGTCTGGTTGATGTATTCTCGTGATGAGAACGTGTTTAAAATACTTACGCTGTTTACATATGATTATGAGAAGGTATGTATGAACAGGTTGTTGGAATACATATGGGTGGAAATGTATGTATGTCGTTGTGTTTGATTTACATATATCTGTGTGATATGTAATTGCTGCATGAGCATGGATAGAACGTGTATGTCAGTTGGGACAGCACGGGCGGATGTGTCTGTGTGACTCCGCCGGGGCTGTGTCTGTGTGACTGCCCTATGTGTATGCGTTTCTTAGTTGGCGATAGCATCTATGTGGCTATGTTCGCCTGGTGGTAGCATCTGTGTGGCTATTTTCACCTGGTGATAGCGTCTGTGTGGCATCACCTGCCCTTGTGGCTTTAGTGGGTTGGGCGACAGCATCTGTGTGGCTGGTAGCATCTGTGTGGCTATTTTCGCCTGGTGATAGCATCTGGGTGGCTGACAGCATCTGTGTGGCTGGTAGCATCTGTGTGGCTATTTTCACCTGGTGATAGCGTCTGTGTGGCATCACCTGCCCTTGTGGCTTTAGTGGGTTGGACCTACGATTCCGGAATTCATGCATCGTGGTAGCTAGGGTTAGTACCACGCATTGTAGAGGTTGCATTATAGGCTATGTGTGCATTGCTTATATGAACCCGTAGGTGGGAATTGCTTTGTTGGTTAAGAGCTTTCTCTTGTGTTTGTGGAATTTTTGTTATGTGTACAATCTTTCGCACCGGTTATATATATATATACCTTTTATTTTGTGGTGACCCTTTCTTTCATTTGCGGGCTCATCCCACCCAGATGATGGGTTAGGTCGTGGTGACGACGGTGGCTGTTCCAGGCCCCAGTGAGCGGCTGGAGTCTTAGTTTAGTTAGACTATGCGCCGGTGTGTTTTGTGCACCGTGCTTTTTGGTTAGCATATGGTTTCTAACTTTGTTTTGTTGTAAGTATTTGTATACTTAGACTTGGATTGTAATTATTCAGGAATACACTTTGCTTGTCGAAGCACCTTATGGTAATGAGTCTTTTTGTATATTTGAATGCGGGCTCATTGAAAAATATTCTATGCGCACTCTGAGTGTTAGTTGAAAAAGAAAAAAAAAATATACTGCCTTTTCTGGCCCTTGAAAAACGGGCTGTTACATGGCAAAAATCACAAACTCACTCCCTTCTCTTGTTGTTGGCCGTGAGCTTCTTCTTCTTCCAACCCTTGAGAGAAATTTCAATCCTTCACCAAATTGATCCATTTCAAGCTTGTTGGAAACATAGGAATTGCAAGTAGTATCTTCTCTAAGGTAACTAGACTTCTCCTTTCCTCTTAGTTGGTCAAACTCATGGAGTTTGTTGGATTTTTAGTTTATGTTCTTGAGAAATTTTTGTTAGAAAATGTTCATAAATGATTTTTGTTCCATGAGAGTTGCTCATGAGTGTTAAACTAGTATGTTTAAGCTTAGTATTGTTGATTTCCATGGAGTGATGAGATTTTCATGAGATCTTGGGTTAGGATTTTGAGGAAATATTTCTCTTGATCATGAACATGAATTTTTGTTTAGAGTTTGTGTTAATGATGTTGTTTTAAGACTTTTTATAGAAATGGATATATGAGAAATGGTTTGGTTTTGAAAAATAGGAAAATTATTTTTGGTGTGTTCATGAGAAATTTAGGAAAACTCTTATGACTTGTGATTGTGTTTTGGAAATGTTTTGATTGTTCAATTAAATGATTTTGTGAGCCAAATGATTTATGCTATGGTTTTGAAATAGAAAATTTTGGGAACTAGCCATGCTTTGTTGTTCTTGGCCGTGGCACAATGTGTGTGTGAGTGTGACCATTTGGCTTTCAAATATTTAAGTCATAATTGGAAGGCAATGATCATAGGTTTAAATGCATGATCATGGTTTTAAAATGAAGAATTAATGTGGTTTTGTTTTGAAAGAAAACTAGTAACTTGTGTTCTAAGTAAACAAGTTAATTGGTAAAGTTTTGAAAAGTGTTATGCTTTGATTTGAAATGGTTTTGGTGTAAGAGCTTGATCACTTTTGAGAAATTAATAATGGTTTAAGTATTTTAAACTATGTTTGATTTTTGAAAACAATGTTTTAGGTGTGATCTCAATACTGGCCGAAATTGAAAAGGGTATTTAGGTCCTTTTAAAATTGTTTTGTGACCTGGAAACTTAACTATTTGATTCGTCTTTTCGAGACGAAGATTTCGGCGTATGGCTCGTCTCGATTGGATAAAGAATGAGCGAGTTATGGCCATTTTATTTGAAAGGAAAAACTTGTAACTTGTGGCGCAAGTAAACTTTTATTTTTTGTGAAAATTTTCAAAGAGTTTTTGGGTTGTTTTCAAATGGTTTAGTATGTGAAAATTGATTGCCTTGGAGTTAGGAATCAAAGTGTTTCTTAGTTTGTTTTGAAACGAAAATATTTTCGCGTAGCGAGAAATAGTGCAATTAACTTCGTGAATTTTTAATCACTATGGGGAGGACTCGTAATCACTATCCGAGAGTGTTAGAAAGTACCTTAAGCCTCTCTAGAACTTAGAGAATGAGTTTCGTTTCAATATGATACGTTGGGAGTATTTTATTGATTGTACGCTGCTTAATTTTAGGAAGCGCGAATTGTAGAATTTCGCGAGAAAGGTTAACGGAAGCTTGCCGAGGTAAGGGCTCCACTTTATTTCTGTCTTTTCACTGATTTATAACATGTTTGATTATTTTCGGTGATGTGTGTTGGTATGTTTTGTGCTTGGCATGTACGTGTTATGTATTCTCGTGATGAGAAAATGTTTACAATACTTGCGCTGTTTACATATGATTATGAGAATATATGTATGAACAGGTGTATGGAATACATATGATGAGAAATGTATGTATGTCGTTGTGTTTGGTTTACATATATCTGTGTGATATGTAATTGTTGCATGAGCATGTATGGAACGTGTAAGTCAGCGGGGACTACACGGGTGGATGTGTCTGTGTGACTCCGCCGGGGCTGTGTCTGTGTGACTGCCCTATATATGCTTAATTAGAAAGTATGCTCATGCATTTCATAGTTGGCGACAGCATCTGTGTGGCTGGTAGCATCTGTGTGGCTATTTTCGCCTGGTGACAGCATCTGTGTGGCTGACAGCATCTGTGTGGCTGGTAGCATCTGTGTGGCTATTTTCGCCTGGCGATAGCATCTGTGTGGCTGGTAGCATCTGTGTGGCTATTTCGCCTGGCGACAGCATCTGTGTGGCTGGTAGCATCTGTGTGGCTATTTTCGCCTGGCGACAGCATCTGTGTGGCTGGTAGCATCTGTGTGGCTATTTTCGCCTGGCGACAGCATCTGTGTGGCTATTTTCGCCTGGTGACAGCATCTGTGTGGCTGACAGCATCTGTGTGGCTGGTAGCATCTGTGTGGCTATTTTCACCTGGTGATAGCGTCTGTGTGGCATCACCTGCCCTTGTGGCTTTAGTGGGTTGGACCTACGATTCCGGAACTCATGCATTGTGGTAGCTAGGGTTAGTACCACGCATTGTAGAAGTCTGCATTAGGCTTGGTGTGCATTATATATGTAAGCCCGTTGGTGGGAATTGCTTTGGTGGTTAAGAACTTTCTCTTGTGTTTTGTGGAATTATTGTTATGTGTACAATCTTTCGCACCGGTTATATATATACATACTTTTATTTTGTGGTGACCCTTTCTTTCATTTGCGGGCTCATCCCACCCAGATGATGGGTTAGGTCGTGGTGACGACGGTGGCAGTTCTAGGCCATAGTGAGCACGTGTTGGAGCTTTAGCTTAGTTAGACTGTGCGCCGGTGTGGGTTGTACACCGTGCTTTTTGGGTTAGGCATAGGATTCTAACTTGTTGTGTTGTAAGTATTTGAATACTTAGACTTGGATTGTAATTATTCAGGAATACACTTTGCTTGTCGAAGCACCTTATGGTAATGAGTTCTTTTGCATATTTGAATGCCGGCTCATTAAAAAAAAATTCTATGCGCACTCTGAGTGTTAGTTGAAAAAGAAAAAAAAAATATACTGCCTTTTCAGGCCTTTGAAAAACGGGTTGTTACAGTATGACACAAATTAGAAATCTTTGAATTTGTCAAAGAAATTCAACAATGAAGAAAATAGAACTCGACAAAAGTATTTAAGTTATATGAATGAGTCATATCAGTAAATACTTAATTAAAGGACTATAATAACTATTTTATCACATCATGTTTGACATGATTTAAGGATAGTTTAATTATATGTTGACTCTTTCTATAAATCTCTTTACTTATAATTAATCTTCACCCACAATTAGTTCCCTTTTAAAATGATCATAAAGACACCATATGCGATATGGAGGTAAGAGTACCAAGTTTGTCTTTATGAGAATTTTGGATTAAAATTTATTAGATAAATCTAATTCCAAATGAATGAATGAATAAGTGGAAATATCCTAAAGAAAGGGATATTGGTCCTATATCACTCTTAAGGACAAAAGGTTGTTTTGTTGCTAGGTTTGAAACATTCCTCTAGTGGGAGTGTGTCTCTAAAAGAGACAGTGGGAGTGATATAGAACTTGAATAAATTCAAGTACCACAAAACGTATTTATTTAAAAGGGAATGCAAACCGGTTCCTCAAGGTTGTTGAAGAACCATTGTTTTAAAGTTGCACAAATCCAATATAAGTCTAACATATCACATATGGCTACAAGGTATGGTTTTATCATGACTCAGCAATGTGATATGATTCTCATGGAAGATGAGTCTTTGACTTTCTAAAAGGTCGTAAGACGATCTAGATTATGAGAAGTGGCTAAATGCCATTAAATCTCATACAGAATCCATATACACTAACCTTATGTAGATAATGGTTATGTCTTCAAGATGAGTAAGACTCATACGATGAAAGTGAGTATTCTTTTTGAACACTGATATGGATGGTATTAAGAATACCTTATAATATTTGATTGCTTCTGCTAAATGTTGTACTACATGTTTTGGTAGATGGATAACAAAGTTGCATTCCTTAATTGGAATGACCTCATATATATGTGTTGGACATATACGTAAGGGTTTTGTTGATCCAAATGATGCTAGAAAGGTATATAACTTGTAGCTATCTAATTTTGATTAGATAGAGTTCTCAGAAAATTAAATTATTGTTTGTTCCTTTCATGAAGTTTTATGAAAACAAATTAACAAGGACAAACCTATCTAATTTTGATTAGATCGAATAAATTTGAATATTTGTTCCTTTTGAAAGTTTTGTGGAAAACAAATGAAGGACAAATATAAATCTTGTGCATACAAAGTTTTAGTGGGAGTGATAATATCTGATATCATATTAATCATCAAGACATTTTTCTTATACATGTGAGACATGACTAGGAAAATAACTCTTGATGAAACACTTAGGCAAGAATTCCTAAAGAGTTAGGAATAACCTATGTACCAAAATTGAAATTAGTGTTTGACACTAACTTACCTTCAAGAATATCCCTAAGGACCTTAAAGGAACTAAGGCCTATTTCTTGAAATAGATAGGTATGGGAAGGATCATTATAAGGAAGTTATAATGAAGGAAGTTTCCATACCAATGTATTGTATATCATGGCTGAATACAAGCATTGAAAGCTATAAGATAAGCTTCGTAATATGTTTGTTTCAGTTAAATAAGTTGAGTATTTAAGATTGGATCGTTTGGCTCATGATTGAGCTAAAGCTATGTTTCCGGTGTTACAAGTCACATTAATCACATTAGTGATGGTAATAGTTTAATCTTGCAAGAACACTTGAGAATAGATCTCACCAACGATTCATGAATATACTTAGACACTTATATATTTCGATAGAGATCGAAATAGAACGTTGGAAGATACGTAAGATACCAACATAGGAAATAGTTCCTTATCCACTAACAAAGCCTCTTGCGCAGTTGAAGCGTGATGGGCATACTAAGTCTATAGGTATTAAGAGTAACCTAGATTGGCTTTAGTGCTAGTGGGAGATTGTTGGAGTAAGCCCTAAGAGCCAATCTATTTTCATAGTATTTGCTTTAGGAGTTTGAATATAAATATGGCATTTCTTTATTATATTTGTAAGGTTGCAAAATAATGAAGTCCCTAGAATAGAAAGTCCGTTTAATAATTAAGTGTGACTTAATCATGAGATAATATTAAACATAAGGACACTATTCATAAAGTATCTGTAGTTGAGCTTTAAGGTAAAGGGGATAACCTTAAATCATAAAGACTATTATGAAGATAGACTGATGATCACATCTCATGGATCATGGGATAAGGAGTTATCAAGTCTTGACGTAGGTATAAATATTAGGAGTAATATTTATACTGGATTGACCCGCTATGAGAGTACTACATGCAAAGTTATGCAAAGTGTCATAAGTTACTCTCATGGTGATAATGGTGTAGACCACCCTTAGACCTGAAACCACTTTGTACCCGAGATGGGGAGTGAAGTACTTTGTTGCTGATCTAACGTTATCCGTAACAGGATAATTATAAAGGCAGTTGATGGGTACTTTACGAAGCATGCTGAGGGACAGTAGTGACCTAGATGGAATTTGCCAATCCTGCATAACATGATAAATGTCACGGGCCCAATATTGAACTGGACAAGGATGACACTGTGTATGCCTTGTGTTCAATATAGACATAAGGGCAAAGGGGTAATTATACACATTGATATTATCACAAGAGGTTATGTTTAGATCACATGTTAATTTCTCGTAACTTGAGTAGCAGTGATGTGTTGCTAGATACCGCTCACTGTTTATTATAATAAATAGTGATTTATTATAATTGTCAATGTTACGGAAACCTACAGGGTCACACACATAAGAACAATCTAGTGAGATTGGAACACCGTAAGGTACGGTGCACCTTGGAGAAATAAGGAAATATGATAAGGGTATTATGGTAATTAAAATGAGCATTACATCATATGGTATGATGTAGCAAGAAGGGGGTGCAAATATGTACTAGACATATTTACATGAGAATGGCGCCCACTATAGCCCATTTAGTTAAAAGGGCTTTAGTGTAATTTTGCCATGGCAAGTGGTTCTATAAATAGAACCCTTGTGGTAAGGAGAAATAGTTACACACTTTTGTTACTCATTCTCATAAGCCTTTGTTCTCTCCTCTCTTGAGAAACCCTAATCACCTTTCTAGAGTTTTTGTGAAAAACCCTAATCCTTATTTTGTGCCTCCTTTCTCCTAACCCTTCAAACCATTGAAGCTAGCACTCCATTGAAGGTTGTTGTTCGTGTGGACTGGCTAGAGGCGTTATACCTTTAACACTTGTGATCAAATTCGTTGGTGACTTGGTGGTGACCTTGTTCGTGACGGTTCGAGGTTCTTGTTCGTGACCTTGTTCGTGATTCGAAGTGTTCGATAGCCGTTCGTGATTTAAAGGGAGTTTCCGAACCAAAAGGTAAAACTCTAAACACAATTCATGACCATTCGTAAGGATCACAAAAGGAAAATTTTAAAATTCCGCTGCTTTTATTGTATCAATTTTCCTTCACTTTGAATGATAAGACAAGTAGTGGTCCCATCATTTGAGCAAAGTCTTCTATACTAGTGCTCCAAATCAAGTAATGGACTAGGGCTCCATGATCTTGATAAGAACATCTATAACAGTTGTAATAAGAGCCAAATAAGATTTGGACCTTATATGTATATATCAAGAGCATTGTTATTTAGTACAAACATTTGATGTGTTAATTACTTGTTGAAAGTAAATTGACACATGATCTATTTGAACAATATACATGAGATGTATGTCGAGTACTAAACATATTTATATTGAGTATATTTTACTTCATTTACATTGATGATTAAAATCATTAGATGGAGATATGTGTGTGACACAAATTAGAAAATCTTTGAATTTGTCAAGGAGTTCGATAAATGGAGTAAAAGGATATGACTCGACAAAAGTATTTAAGTCATATGAATAAGTCATAGTAATAAATACTTAATTAAAGGAGTATAATAAACTAATTTTATCACATCATGTTTGACATGATATAAGATAGTTTAATTATGTCATTGACTCTTAGAAATTTATTTGCTTATAATTAATCTTCACCCACAAATAGTTTCCCTTTTTTTAAAGTAATCATAAAAACACCATATATATGATATAAAGGTTAGACCACCAAGTTTGTCTTTATGAAAATTTGGACTAAAAATTTATCAGATAAATTTAATTCCAAAATTGGAAGAATAAATATGTGGAAATATCCAAAAGAATCTAAGGGATACTGGTCTTATATCACTCTTGGGACAAAAGTTGTTTCGTTGCTAGATTTGAAGCATTCCTCTAGTGGGAGTGTGTCTCTAAAAGAAACAGTGGGAGTGATATAGAACTTGAATAAGTTCAAGTACCACAAAATATATTTGTTTAAAAAGGGAACATAAACCGGTTCCTCAAAGTTGTTGAAGGACCATCAGTTTAAGTTGCACAAAATCCTAGATAAGTCTAACATATTACATGGGTGAGATGTATGATCTAATCATGACTCAACAAGGTGATATGGTTTTCATGAAAGATGAATCTTTGACTTGGTAACAGGTCTTAAAAGGCCTAAAATCTGAGAAGTGGCTAAATGCCATGAAATCTTGTACAGAATCCATATACACATACCTTATGGTGATAATGGTATTGTCATCAGGATGAGTAAGACTCATACGATGAAAGTGAGTATTCTTATTGAACACTGATATGGATAGTATTGAGAATACCCTTTAAGATTTGATTGATCATTTAAGGTTTCACACAAAGTCATAATGCAAGTTATGCTGAAATCATAATTGTAATCATAAAGCTTAAAATCTGTTTAAATTCTATTTACTGAATATTGTACTACAAGTTTTAGCAGATGGACAACAAAGATGCATTCCTTAATTGGAGTGACCTCATATATATGTACTAGACATATACGAAGGGTTTTGCTTGATTCAAAGGATGCTAGAAAAGTATACAATTTGTAGCTATCTAATTTTGATTATATCAAAATTCTCAGAAGTTTAATTATTTGTCCCTTATAAATTCGTTTTTCACAAAACTTCAAAAAGGAACAAATAATAAAATCTTGTGCACACAAGGAGGTTAGTGGGAGTAATAATATTAATCTGGTGTTATATGTGGCTGACATATTAATCATCAAAAACCTTTTCCTTTTACATGTGAGACACGGTTAAGGAAATAACTCTTGATGAAATAGCCTATGTACATATATTGATGAAGTGTTCAGACACTTGATGTGTAAAATCATCGCATGTGTCAGAAGATTGGTCTTTGTCTAAAGAACAATAGCATATCTCATTGGATGAGAGAGAGACACGTGAAAATAATCCATATGCTTTGGAAGATGGATTAATCATACACATCATAATATGTACTTAATCAGATACACCATATGCTTGTAGCATATTCAATAAGTACCAAAATTGAGACTAGTGTTGGACACTAACTGATCTTCAAGAATATCCCTAAGGACCTTAAAAGGAACTAAGGACCATTTCTTGAAATATGTAGGTGTGGGAAATATCATTATAAGGAAGTTGTATTGATGGTAGTTTCCATACTGATATATTGTATATCATGCCTGAATATAGACATTGTAAGCTATATAGCTTAGTAATATGTTTATTTCAGTTACAGAGGTGGAGTATTTTGGATCGTTTAGCTCATGATTGAGCTAAAGCTATATTTCCGGTGTTGCAGATTACATTAAATCACATTAGTGATGGTAATGGTTTGATCTTGCAAACAATAACGGAGAATAGATCTCACCGACGATTCATATATATACTTAGACACTTCTATATTTCGATAAAGATCGAAATAGAAAGTTGGATAGATACGTAAGGTACCAACATAGGAAACAGTTCCTAATCCACTAACAAAGGCTCTTGCGCAGTTGAAGCGTGATGGGCATACTAGGTCTATGGGTATTAAGGTAATGCTTGATTGGCTCTAGTGCTAGTGGGAGATTGTTGGAGTAAGCCCTAGAGGCCAATACTTTAGTGCTTTATTTATTAATAATAATAGGCATTTCTTTATTATGTTTGTAACGTTCAAAATAATGAAGTCCCTAGAATAGAAAGTCCGTTTAATATTAAGTGTGACTTAATCATGAGATTACATTAAACATAAAGACGCTATTCTTAATGTATCCATAGTCGAGCTTTAAGGTGAAAAGGGATAACCTTAAAGCATAAAGACTATTATGAAGATAGACTGGTGATCGCATCTCATGGATCATGGGATAAGGAGTTATCAAGTCTTGACATAGGTATAAGAAATATTAGGAGTAATATTTATACCGGATTGACCCGCTATGAGAGTACTACATGCAAAGTTATGCAAAGTGTCATAAGTTACTCTCATGGTGATAATGGTGTAAACCGCCCTTAGACCTGAAACCACTTTGTACCCTAGATGTGGAGTCAAGTACTTTGTTGCTGATCTAACGTTGTCCGTAACAGGATAACCATAAAGGCAGTTGATGGGTACTTCACAAAGCATGCTGAGGGACAGTAGTGACCTTGATGGAATTTGCCAATCCTGCATAACAGGATAAATGTCATGGGCCCAATATTGAACTGGAAAAAGATGACACCAAGTATGCTTTGTGTTCATTATAGACATAAAGGGCAAAGGGGTAATTATACACGCATATATTATCACTAAAGGTTATGTTATGATCACATGTTAATTTCTCATAACTTGGGTAGCAATGATGTGTTGCTAGATACTGCTCATTGTTTATTATATTAAATAAAGGATTTAATATAATTGTCAATGTTATGGAAACCTACATGGGTCACACACATAAGGACAGTCTAATATTGAGATAATTAAGGAACACCGTAAGGTACGGTGTATGTGCAATGTGATAAGGGTATCACGGTAATTTAAACGACCAAGAACACCATAGGTTATGGTGGGAGGGCGCGCACATGAGTACTACCACTCATGGGGGGCGCGCGCCCTAGTTTTGTTTCTTGTTGGGCTTTGCCCAATAAGAGATATCTTGGTGCACAAGACAAGAGTTGTCTTGATGCACAAGACAAGAAATATCTATAAATAGAGACCTCTTGTCATTGCTCAATACACAACAAAAAGCACAAGAATATTTTAGAATTGAAAATCCTAAAATCATTCTCTCTCTCTCTCTCTCAATATTCTTGCATAGCCTTCAAACATAAAGGGCTAGCACTCTATTGAAGGTGACTGTCCGTGTGGACTAGTTAGAGGCGTCGGTGATCTTCATCAACGCTCGTGATCGTCTTGTTCGTGATTCAAAGGTTCTTCCCTACAAGAGACCGTGATTCAAAGGTTCTTCCCTTCAAGAGGTAAAAACCCTAAAACATATATCATGCCCAATTCGTAAGGATCAAACTAAGGAAAATTTTTGAATTCCGCTGCTTAAAATAACGCTATTTTCCTTCAGTGGTATCAGAGCCACTTACGAATCCATGATCTGATGTTTGTTTAGTTCATGTATTTTGTTTTATTTTGATTAAAACACCTAATTAAGATTAAAATCGAGTAATTAAAATTTGGCATCTATTTGTGTAAAATTTTATGATTGACATTGAAACGGCTTCGGAATCCGACAATTGTATGGTGAAGCAGCGATATGTTAATCATCATAAGTTTATACAAATAAGAATGATCAAGACTTATATGTGATATAAGTGATCGTGATGCAAGGCGGTGTATTTGATGCATCGTTCATAATTTCGTTCATTAAAACATGTTATGAAAGTTATTTGATATTGAAGCGATTCATGTTCATTTGCTTTGGAATCCGACATTAGTATGGTGAAGCAATGACATGTTAATCAATCATATTGAATTTCGGTCATGAAAGGTTTTGACGGCACGAAATTGCTGCATTAGGATTCGCGGAAAAACAAGGGTTGTTTACGTGCCTGCGCTAGGCGCAGGGTATGCTGCGCTAGGCGCAGATGGCAGAATGAAAATTGGTTTTCAGCTGCAGACCTGCGCTAAGCGCAGGGCAGGCTGCGCTGGGCGCAGATGACAGCAACCAATTTTTGATCGTTCGCCAAAATTTTAATGTTATTAATCTACAGGACTTAATCTGATAATAATAATAAAATATGTGTTTATTATTGTGTTATTGTGATGATTGGTTATGGCCTTAGATTACTCTTTTGTTTTAATTTGGGATTTTAAATACGGCCTGCGTGTCGTGCCTCTCTCTGAATTTCTTGATGTAACTTCTTTTCTCATCTTACTCCCTCGTATGTAAAACGAGTATTCTTTGATGTAACATTATAATAGAATTACAAGAGGAACAAAGGAGGACAGCCATGAAGATGATGCTTGGAGAAGTAGATCATCGTTAGGCTAGTTTAGGGTTCTCTCATTGGCTTGAGAGGACACTTGCGTTAGGAGGCCATAACCATATCATTTTATATTATTGTATGTATGTATGTTGATGCATGTGAGAGCGTTTAATATGTTAAACAAGCCGGTGAGATCAAACAATTAAATATCCCTCAAAAGACACATAAGAGATTAATAAAGAAAATGTAGGTTCGCCCACCGCGGAGTGCATTCTCTTTAATAATAAAATATGTGAATATTAAGTTTACGCTTTCCAAGCTTTAGAACTCATCAAGACTAGTATCGAACTATGTAGGTTGGCCCACCGCGAAGTGCATACTCTATATTGGTAAGGTGCGATGGGATAATTGTAATATCCAACTTCTAAAGTAAGGGTCAAACTTAACTTAACAAATATAATGAGATTATATGAGTTTAAGAAGCAATGGTTGGGAATAATTCATAAGATGAATTAGAATAAGGAGTTATTCACCCAATTGATATATTCAAGAATTGTATGAGATACAATTGGAAGGAGTTCCTACCTAAATAACTAAGTCTTGTGTAATCCGCCCACCGCGGACTTAAGACAAAGTGAAATATGGATCTTGACCCATTAGAAAATCTTCCAACAGGATTTTCCGAATCAAATGGTGAGGGTCATTTGTTTTGAATAAAATAGTGGAAGCATTTTAATAAAAGTCCTTATTAAAAATTATACAAATATCTTACATATCTTTGTAATTAAAACTTTATACAATATAAATTATATTGTCCTTATGAAGGACAAGAATCTCAGAAAAGAGTTTCTGAATTGGTACACAAATTGAGAATTGTTCTCAAACGCAAGAAGAACTATAAGCTATTGAACTATACTCTATAAAAGTACCTACTATAAACTAGATTGGAAAAAGATGCTTGTCAGAAGCATCAAGTTGACATCTAGATATAGAATATTTCATACTTTTAAAAGAAATGATGAGATCATTTAAAACGAGTTCTTTTGAAAGAACGACAAAGTATGATAGAATTTCTCAATAGACCAAAGAGTTGGTCATAGGTTCAATCAAATCAATTTTAGTGGATAGATATGGTCAAAATTATTATATCTATCGGAAAATTGTTGAATTGAATGAGAAATAATTTGCACTGTCAAAGAATAGAGATATGATATAAATGAGATTTATACTCCTCTTATTTGAATAGAACAATAAAGGTTGCCAAAGGAGAACGGATGTTTCAAATTGGTTGAAATGGGAGTGCCGTAGATAGTTCATGAAAGAGTCAAAATAAAAGAATGAAGTGAGACTTCAATTTTGTACATCTAGTTATAGAAAGTCAAAGTTTCTATTTCTACATCAAAGGTATATGATACACGATGTTGAATCTCTAAAGAGGTGCTTAAAGAATTAGAACATTGACTATAAGTTTAAGTCAAGCTATGTCTAGAATGAAACAAGTTGTTTCATTGACAATAAAAGCTATGCCATGACTTAAAATCAAATTTGAAATAGAATACAATAATAGTTATTGAGTTCTATTTGGTAATAGAAGTATTAATTAAATACCTTGTATTGACAAGATATGAAAAGTAGCTTTGAATGATAAGACAAGTAGTGGTCCCATCATTTGAGCAAAGTCTTCTATACTAGTGCTCCAAATCAAGTAATGGACTAGGGCTCCATGATCTTGATAAGAACATCCATAACAGTTGTAATAAGAGCCAAATAAGATTTGGACCTTATATGTATATATCAAGAGCATTGTTATTTAGTACAAACATTTGATGTGTTAATTACTTGTTGAAAGTAAATTGACACATGATCTATTTGAACAATATACATGAGATGTATGTCGAGTACTAAACATATTTATATTGAGTATATTTTACTTCATTTACATTGATGATTAAAATCATTAGATGGAGATATGTGTGTGACACAAATTAGAAAATCTTTGAATTTGTCAAGGAGTTCGATAAATGGAGTAAAAGGATATGACTCGACAAAAGTATTTAAGTCATATGAATAAGTCATAGTAATAAATACTTAATTAAAGGAGTATAATAAACTAATTTTATCACATCATGTTTGACATGATATAAGATAGTTTAATTATGTCATTGACTCTTAGAAATTTATTTGCTTATAATTAATCTTCACCCACAAATAGTTTCCCTTTTTTTAAAGTAATCATAAAAACACCATATATATGATATAAAGGTTAGACCACCAAGTTTGTCTTTATGAAAATTTGGACTAAAAATTTATCAGATAAATTTGATTCCAAAATTGGAAGAATAAATATGTGGAAATATCCTAAAGAATCTAAGGGATACTGGTCTTATATCACTCTTGGGACAAAAGTTGTTTTGTTGCTAGATTGGAAGCATTCCTCTAGTGGGAGTGTGTCTCTAAAAGAAACAATGGGAGTGATATAGAACTTGAATAAGTTCAAGTACCACAAAATATATTTGTTTAAAAAGGGAACATAAACCGGTTCCTCAAAGTTGTCGAAGGACCATCAGTTTAAGTTGCACAAAATCCTAGATAAGTCTAACATATTACATGGGTGAGATGTATGATCTAATCATGACTCAACAAGGTGATATGGTTTTCATGAAAGATGAATCTTTGACTTGGTAAGAGGTCGTAAAAGGCCTAAAATCTGAGAAGTGGCTAAATGCCATGAAATCTTGTACAGAATCCATATACACATACCTTATGGTGATAATGGTATTGTCATCAGGATGAGTAAGACTCATACGATGAAAGTGAGTATTCTTATTGAACACTGATATGGATAGTATTGAGAATACCCTTTAAGATTTGATTGATCATTTAAGGTTTCACGCAAAGTCATAATGCAAGTTATGATGAAATCATAATTGTAATCATAAAGCTTAAAATCTGTTTAAATTCTATTTACTGAATATTGTACTACAAGTTTTAACAGATGGACAACAAAGATGCATTCCTTAATTGGAGTGACCTCATATATATGTACTAGACATATACGAAGGGTTTTGCTTGATTCAAAGGATGCTAGAAAAGTATACAATTTGTAGCTATCTAATTTTGATTATATCAAAATTCTCAGAAGTTTAATTATTTGTCCCTTATAAATTCGTTTTTCACAAAACTTCAAAAAGGAACAAATAATAAAATCTTGTGCACACAAGGAGGTTAGTGGGAGTAATAATATTAATCTGGTGTTATATGTGGCTGACATATTAATCATCAAAAACCTTTTCCTTTTACATGTGAGACATGGTTAAGGAAATAACTCTTGATGAAATACTTAGGCAAGAATTCCTAAAGAGTTAGGAATATCCTATGTATTTGGGCAAGGATTCCTAAAGAGTTAGGAATAGCCTATGTACATATATTGATGAAGTGTTCAGACACTTGATGTGTAAAATCATCGCATGTGTCAGAAGATTGGTCTTTGTCTAAAGGACAATAGCATATCTCATTGGATGAGAGAGAGACACGTGAAAATAATCCATATGCATTGGAAGATGGATTAATCATACACATCATAATATGTACTTAATCAGATACACCATATGCTTGTAGCATATTCAATAAGTACCAAAATTGAGACTAGTGTTGGACACTAACTGATCTTCAAGAATATCCCTAAGGACCTTAAAAGGAACTAAGGACCATTTCTTGAAATATGTAGGTGTGGGAAATATCATTATAAGGAAGTTATATTGATGGTAGTTTCCATACTGATATATTGTATATCATGCCTGAATATAGACATTGTAAGCTATATAGCTTAGTAATATGTTTATTTCAGTTACAGAGGTGGAGTATTTTGGATCGTTTAGCTCATGATTGAGCTAAAGCTATATTTCCGGTGTTGCAGATTACATTAAATCACATTAGTGATGGTAATGGTTTGATCTTGCAAACAATAACGGAGAATAGATCTCACCGACGATTCATATATATACTTAGACACTTCTATATTTCGATAAAGATCGAAATAGAAAGTTGGATAGATACGTAAGGTACCAACATAGGAAACAGTTCCTAATCCACTAACAAAGGCTCTTGCGCAGTTGAAGCGTGATGGGCATACTAGGTCTATGGGTATTAAGGTAATGCTTGATTGGCTCTAGTGCTAGTGGGAGATTGTTGGAGTAAGCCCTAGAGGCCAATACTTTAGTGCTTTATTTATTAATAATAATAGGCATTTCTTTATTATGTTTGTAACGTTCAAAATAATGAAGTCCCTGGAATAGAAAGTCCGTTTAATATTAAGTGTGACTTAATCATGAGATTACATTAAACATAAAGACGCTATTCTTAAAGTATCCATAGTCGAGCTTTAAGGTGAAAAGGGATAACCTTAAAGCATAAAGACTATTATGAAGATAGACTGATGATCGCATCTCATGGATCATGGGATAAGGAGTTATCAAGTCTTGACATAGGTATAAGAAATATTAGGAGTAATATTTATACCGGATTGACCCGCTATGAGAGTACTACATGCAAAGTTATGCAAAGTGTCATAAGTTACTCTCATGGTGATAATGGTGTAAACCGCCCTTAGACCTGAAACCACTTTGTACCCTAGAAGTGGAGTCAAGTACTTTGTTGCTGATCTAACGTTGTCCGTAACAGGATAACCATAAAGGCAGTTGATGGGTACTTCACAAAGCATGCTGAGGGACAGTAGTGACCTAGATGGAATTTGCCAATCCTGCATAACAGGATAAATGTCATGGGCCCAATATTTAACTGGACAAAGATGACACCAAGTATGCTTTGTGTTCAATATAGACATAAAGGGCAAAGGGGTAATTATACACGCATATATTATCACTAAAGGTTATGTTATGATCACATGTTAATTTCTCATAACTTGGGTAGCAATGATGTGTTGCTAGATACCGCTCATTGTTTATTATATTAAATAAAGGATTTAATATAATTGCCAACGTTATGGAAACCTACAAGGGTCACACACATAAGGACAGTCTAATATTGAGATAATTAAGGAACACCGTAAGGTACGGTGTATGTGCAATGTGATAAGGGTATCACGGTAATTTAAACGACCAAGAACACCATAGGTTATGGTGGGAGGGCGCGCACATGAGTACTACCACTCATGGGGGGCGCGCGCCCTAGTTTTGTTTCTTGTTGGGCTTTGCCCAATAAGAGATATCTTGGTGCACAAGAAAAGAGTTGTCTTGATGCACAAGACAAGAAATATCTATAAATAGAGACCTCTTGTCATTGCTCAATACACAACAAACTATGTAGGTTCGCCCACCGCGAAGTGCATACTCTATATTGGTAAGGTGCGATGGGATAATTGTAATATCCAACTTCTAAAGTAAGGGTCAAACTTAACTTAACAAATATAATGAGATTATATGAGTTTAAGAAGCAATGGTTGGGAATAATTCATAAGATGAATTAGAATAAGGAGTTATTCACCCAATTGATATATTCAAGAATTGTATGAGATACAATTGGAAGGAGTTCCTACCTAAATAACTAAGTCTTGTGTAATCCGCCCACCGCGGACTTAAGACAAAGTGAAATATGGATCTTGACCCACTAGAAAATCTTCCAACGGGATTTTCCGAATCAAATGGTGAGGGTCATTTGTTTTGAATAAAATAGTGGAAGCATTTTAATAAAAGTCCGTATTAAAAATTATACAAATATCTTACATATCTTTGTAATTAAAACTTTATACAATATAAATTATATTGTCCTTATGAAGGACAAGAATCTCAGAAAGAGTTTCTGAATTGGTACACAAATTGAGAATTGTTCTCAAACGCAAGAAGAACTATAAGCTATTGAACTATACTCTATAAAAGTACCTACTATAAACTAGATTGGAAAAAGATGCTTGTCAGAAGCATCAAGTTGACATCTAGATATAGAATATTTCATACTTTTAAAAGAAATGATGAGATCATTTAAAACGAGTTCTTTTGAAAGAAAGACAAAGTATGATAGAATTTCTCAATAGACCAAAGAGTTGGTCATAGGTTCAATCAAATCAATTTTAGTGGATAGATATGGTCAAAATTGTTAGGGTTAATAGGTCTTTACCCCCCTGCAAAGTAGGTGAATTTTGCGTTACCCCCCTGGAATTTTTTTCTTTGAGATTACCCCCCTGCAAAATTTATTTTTTTTATTTACCCCCTTGGATGCACTTTTTAAATCGGTTATTTTGTTCAACCGATTTAAAAAGTGTTGTTTTTAAATCGGTTATTATGTTTTTTTTTCCTGCCACGTCAGCAAAAGGGGGGTAAATCAAAAAAATAAATTTTGCAAGGGGGTAATCTCAAAGAAAAAAATTCCAGGGGGTAACGCAAAATTCGCCTACTTTGCAGGGGGGTAAAAGCCTATTAACCCAAATTATTATATCTATCGGAAAATTGTTGAATTGAATGAGAAATAATTTGCACTGTCAAAGAATAGAGATATGATATAAATGAGATTTATACTCCTCTTATTTGAATAGAACAATAAAGGTTGCCAAAGGAGAACGGATGTTTCAAATTGGTTGAAATGGGAGTGCCGTAGATAGTTCATGAAAGAGTCAAAATAAAAGAATGAAGTGAGACTTCAATTTTGTACATCTAGTTATAGAAAGTCAAAGTTTCTATTTCTACATCAAAGGTATATGATACACGATGTTGAATCTCTAAAGAGGTGCTTAAAGAATTAGAACATTGACTATAAGTTTAAGTCAAGCTATGTCTAGAATGAAACAAGTTGTTTCATTGACAATAAAAGCTATGCCATGACTTAAAATCAAATTTGAAATAGAATACAATAATTGTTATTGAGTTCTATTTGGTAATAGAAGTATTAATTAAATACCTTGTATTGACAAGATATGAAAAGTAGCTTTGAATGATAAGACAAGTAGTGGTCCCATCATTTGAGCAAAGTCTTCTATACTAGTGCTCCAAATCAAGTAATGGACTAGGGCTCCATGATCTTGATAAGAACATCTATAACAGTTGTAATAAGAGCCAAATAAGATTTGGACCTTATATGTATATATCAAGAGCATTGTTATTTAGTACAAACATTTGATGTGTTAATTACTTGTTGAAAGTAAATTGACACATGATCTATTTGAACAATATACATGAGATGTATGTCGAGTACTAAACATATTTATATTGAGTATATTTTACTTCATTTACATTGATGATTAAAATCATTAGATGGAGATATGTGTGTGATACAAATTAGAAAATCTTTGAATTTGTCAAGGAGTTCGATAAATGGAGTAAAAGGATATGACTCGACAAAAGTATTTAAGTCATATGAATAAGTCATAGTAATAAATACTTAATTAAAGAAGTATAATAAACTAATTTTATCACATCATGTTTGACATGATATAAGATAGTTTAATTATGTCATTGACTCTTAGAAATTTATTTGCTTATAATTAATCTTCACCCACAAATAGTTTCCCTTTTTTAAAAGTAATCATAAAAACACCATATATATGATATAAAGGTTAGACCACCAAGTTTGTCTTTATGAAAATTTGGACTAAAAATTTATCAGATAAATTTAATTCTGTAAGTGCACCAGTTCATTCCCTTGTTTTAATAATTGTCAAAACACATGAAAATAGAGTAGAACATATTTTGGCAACATTACAAATGACTTGACAGCGAAAAACTATTTTTTAACTTTGGAAAATTGATTTTTAGGTATTATGTATCGATACATATACATGTGTATCGATACAAATGTCCTGAAACTACTTCAGACTGATTTTGTGCATTCTGTATCGATACATACTTCGTTTGTATCGATACAAAACTGGTGTCCCAAGGGCAGAGAGTCTCTTGTGTATCGAATCATGCTTGCATGTATCGATACACACCTATATCTCTCAGAAAACCAGAGAGTGCATGATGTATCGAATCATGCTTGCATGCTTCGATACATATCAGTCAAGATTTCAAGAAACTGATGTATGTATCGATACACACACGTGTTTGTATCGATACATAGGTCAAAATTTCACATTTGAACGCTGGGCAAAGGGTTTGTATCGATACAAACCTTCATATGTATCGATACAAGTCTGTTCTGTTTTGCCTAAATTTGCTCAATTCTATTTTCTCTATAAATAGCAATATGAGTTTTTGTTGTAAAAGAGTGAATCCATCTGAAAAACACATTTGATCAAAATTTGAGAGAGATTTTGGATCAAAGACTTATTCAACACAAGTTCATCATCTTCTATCAAATCACTTCCAATTTGAGATTGAGTATGGGATCAATCAAAGGTTCTTAGTTGATTTGGTGGATAACGTTCGGTGCAATTCGCGGTGAATCAGAATTGCGATCGGGTTGAATTGCGTTGGAGGTTTGGGTTCTCATCAAGGGTTCAAGATTGTGCGATATCTTGAAGGTTCAACATCGAGGAAGCGAGGTAATCAGCTGGACGTTCTTTACGGGGGTTTTCGGTTCGAAGACGGCGCAAGATTGGAACGTTGGAATCAGAGGTAGAAGCTTCGCAAGGTGTTGAGGTTGCATCGCTCAATTTGCATTAGATTCAATATAGGGTTATTCGAGTCTTTGTAAATTGTGCACTAAAGCGTTTTTTAATAAAATCGCTCAAATCGTCCGTTTGACGATTTGGGGGGAGACGTACCCGGCCGACCGCGAGGACGACACGAAAGCTGGGGAACTCCCTAATCAATTGTTTGCGTTCTTCTTTCCTTATACTCTTTACTTTTCGAATTATCGTTAATTGATCAATTGAATTTTGTGATCGTAAGTGTTCATCAAAATTCAATTGAACTTGTCTTGAATTGTGATTGGGTATAACTTGAATTGTTGGAACTTGTGTGGTTTATCTTTTGGTTTATCTTGGTAATTAGATTGCAATACATATCCTAATTGAATTTATCATTAAACGCTCCAAGGCTTATACTACCTTTCCTTTGATCGAAGGGTGCAAAGTAGACTACCGATCCGGTGGGCTTCCGCGTACTCGAAAATATTTTGAAAAACTCATTGTGTAGAAAGAGTCACTTATTCACCCCCCCTCTAAGTGATCGCCAAGTAGTCTAACAAGTGGTATCAGAGCCTGGTTCGATTTGAAACGATTAAACCGAGTAATTTGTGCCTATTATTAGAAAACATGGCGTTTGCACCCAAAGGGGCTTATAATAGGGCTCCTATATTCAATGGAGACCATTTCGATTATTGGAAAAGTAGTATGCGCATACACATCAATTCTTTTGATGGTGAAGTGTGGAATGCTATTAAGAACGGTCCGTTTGTTCCGACAAACACCGATCCTAATGGCATTGTCACCAATAAGCCTATGGCACAATGGACGGAGGATGATAAAAAGAAAGTCAATTACGATGCGAAAGCTCAAAACATTTTAATCTCATCCTTAGGGATTGAGCAATTTTATCATGTTTTGCATTGTACATCGGCTAAGGAAATGTGGGACACATTAGTTACTCATTTTGAGGGTACTAATGAAGTCAAAATATCCAAGATAAACACCTTAACTCAAGAGTTCGAATTGTTTCATATGCAAGATGGTGAAACCATTGCGGATATGCAACAAAGATTTGTAAAAATTACCAACAAGTTACATGGTCTAGGTAAACCAATCACAAATCAAGATGCTACTAATAAGATTTTGAGATGTCTTAATAGGTCATGGCAACCAAAGGTCACCGCAATCAAAGAAGCGAATGATCTTACAACTTTAAGTCTCACAACCTTATTTGGTAAGCTAACGGAACATGAACAAGTGCTTAATTTGTTGGAAAAGCATGAGAAAGGTGAGAAAAAGGAGAAACACAACGAAAAGGAAAAATAAAAGGATAAGAGGTTCATTGCTCTAAAGGCCTCCAAATCCAAGTCCAAAAAGGTTGAGCAAGTGGAGAGTAGCTCAAGCGAAGACGATTCCGATGATGAGGAAATGAGACTCTTCGTTCGACGCTATAATAGATATGTGAGAAAGAATGGGATAAGACATTCCGATGACAATCTTAAGAAGTTTCGGAAAGACAGTGGTTACCGCCGGAAGAATGAAGATGCTAGGTACTCCAAGAAAGGGGCATGCTATGAGTGTGGCCAAGTTGGTCATTTCAAACCGGATTGCCCTAAGCTCAAGAGAAAAGAGAAGGAGTCATCATCATTCAAAGAAAGGAGCAAAGGCAAAGGTAAGAAAGCCTATGTTGCATGGGAAAGCGGAAGATCATCTTCCTCTTCATCATCAAGCTCTAGCTCAAGTGGTGAAGATGTATTGGCAAATGTGTGCTTGACATCCTATGATCGCAAGAAACTTGCTCCCAAAAAGGTAAATCAAAATCCCTCTAGCTCATATACGCTTTTGGAATATCATGAGTTGCAAGTCGCTTTTGAAAAGTTACACAAAGAAACTAAAGAGGCTTTTCAACGACTAAAAGGTTTAATGCAAGTTAATAAATACCTTGAGGCAAAAGTTTCGGAAATGGAGCTTGAGTTGAAAGCCCTCAAAGAGTCTATGATTCAAAAACCTCTTGCGACTTTTGATAGTTATGATAATGATAGGACCGGATGTGATGGATGCTTTTACTTATATAGAGACTTGCGAAAGTTACAAGATAAGCTAGAAGAACCATCTAAACCGGAGATTACATATTCGGTTGATTTGACTAAGTTCAACAAACCTTTGAAACCTAAAAATAAAAAGTATAAGTTTGTTGGAAAGAGTCATAAGAAATGTAATCCAAACATCGTGTGTCACTATTGTTGTGATAAGGGTCATACTATTGCCAAGTGCCAAGCTCGAAAAACTTTAGTACCAAAAGGCAAAATGCAATGGATACCTAAATCAAGCAATAGTTTTGTTACTAACCACCTAGGACCCAACATGAGTTGGGGACCTATTTCAAATGTCTAAGTTTGTAGGGAAAACGTCTTGAACCATTGACGAGAGACACCGACAACAATGGAGTTCAAGACATATGAAGAAGTAAAGTGATGAGAAAAGCTTCAACTCGACATTTGCAAGGTTATGGAAATTGATCACTTCCTACATCTAACACTTAAGGGAAGATTCTATTCTCTATCTTTGCTTTTATATTTTTTACTTAGCATATATACATTGGTTTCATATACATATACCTTTTCATCTTAATATGAAGTTTGTATTGATAGTTGTCTAATCCTCCATTTCCAAAAATTTTGCTCAAAAGTATTTATAAGTTTTTGAGACTCATATGTTTAAAATGGGGATTTGACAAAGATCATTACAAACACCATATTAAGTCCATACTTGTTTTGTATATGTTTGTTCTATTCTTATGTGTGACTTATTGTGCATACATACACATACAATCAAATACGTATGATTCATCTTGGTACTGTAATTCATATATGTGAATATCTTATCATGCATTTTATGGTTTAACATGTGTTCTCATGTTATGATATGCTTTGATAGTGTTTTGATCACATGCATAAGTGTGTACCTTGTTGATTATATGTGTTTAATACATACATGTTATTTGGAAGTCATAAAAAAAAATTATTTTTCAAATTTATAAGTTCATGTGTTTTTGAGAAAAATTGAAAATAATGCATTTTGGATCGATACAAATAAATTTTGTATGGATACATGTTAGTTATTCTGCATATTTTCAAAATGAACTGATATGTATCGATACATATGATGCTTGTATCGATACATAACTCTTCAAATTGGACAGACACTGTCTCATGTAACGATACATGCTCGCATGCTTCGATACATGCTTGCAGAAAACTGACTTGTATCGATACAAACACGAGTTTGTATCAATACAAACACGTGAAAACACCTTTTATGAATCAATTTTCATTCATTCATTCATCAAACACCTAAACCTTCTTCTTCTACACGAGAAACACATCAAAAACCCTCATTCCCAAATTCTCAAACTCAACCAAAACTCACAAAATTTGACCCTAAACCACTTCAAATTCATTACCCATTCACATTCCTTCATCAATTTCGTGGTTCAAGCTTCATAATCTCGACATTCAAGACAAGGGTTTCTGCAATTTTGGTTGTGAAATTTCTTCAAGTTCTACATCAAAATTCAAGGTAATTCGTTCTATTTCTCACTCTCCTAGAAATGGCACCAAAAACTAAGGCTAGAAAAGAAAAGGTAGTAGGAAATAGTAGCAATGATGTTCCAAATCTTGGACTTAGGGAAGAAGAATTTGTTCACAAGAATTGCATTACCACTTATACGCAGTATTGTAGAACTAGGAGCATTTTGCCTCAGAAATCGGTTAATACTGAAACACTTAGAAATCTGCGTCTCGATGATAATGCGGAAATTCTTGAAAACGAACAACTTGACACTTTTTGTGATTTGCAAACCAAATATAATGATACTTTGGTTAGGATATTTTATGCTGGGTTGCAGGAGAGAAATGGTGCTGAATTTGAATTTTGTTGGGGACGCAAGGTTTATAGGTTTAATGCAGCTATGTGGTTTGACTTGTTTGGAATGAGTACCGGTAGTAGGATAACCGGAGAAGATCTTTTGGCCTATTGTGAATCTAGCCAGGTTGATTATGATTCTAATGTCTTCATCTCCTCCATCACTAGAAATGGAATTATTCCGGAAACTATGGGAACCGAAAAATTAACTGTGAATGCTAGAGTGATTTATTGGATTGTAAGTCACATATTGCGTCCTAAGAGTGCAAGTTCTAGAATGGATAGGAAAGACATTGATCTCATGTTTTTGTTGATGGAAGACCGAAAAGTTGATTGGCCTTTTTATATTGTGAGTAGAATGTTCGACTTGAGGAACTCTAGCCGTGATCAAAGCTTTGGATATTGTAGTTTGATAGCTAGCATCTTGAGAAAGTTTAAGCTTGGCCAAAACCTTCCCATTGAGTACACTACCCTTGGAAGATTACAAAAATTTAGTGATACTCAAATGGCAAAGATGAATTGGACTTTAAATGTTGACAATGTCTATGTCTACCATGGTCAAGAGGAAGAAAATGTGGATCAAGCTGCTGCTCCAAGAGGTAGGAGACCAAGAAGAAATGCTAGGCAAGGTGAAGGTGAAGGTGTAGGTCAAGGTGAAGAAGGCGGCAATTGGAATGAAATGATGGGCATGCTAAGGAATATGAGCATGCAACAAACCACCTTCTACAATGAGTACACTCAGAACTACCAAACTCAAAGTGCTAGAATTGAAGAGTTGTACACCAACACCAATGATCTCCGAACCTATGTGACTACTCGCTTTGATGAGATGCAAGCCCAGATGCATGGCTACTATCAACCTAACCCTCCTCCTAACCCGGACAACATGGATGAATGATGATAATACCTGACTTTGTGTTTATTGCATTTTATTTTCTTTTTCCGCATGAACAATTTTATTTTAGTTATTTCTTATGACTTTCTTTATTTCGATTTGGTTGTACGGATAATTTCTTATGTTGTCATGTTTTGGACAACATTGCATTTTGGTTTGTATGACTTTATATTTTGGATAATCTTGTTTGTATGGATTATTGGTTATGTTTATGCATTTGTTGCATTGCTTTGTTTATTTCGTCCCATATTTGGGTATGTTACTTGATTAAAGTGTCGAAGTGTTACAATATTCATGAGTTGGTTTTGGTTTGTTATTCTACATTCCATGTTTATCATGATATTTGGTATTCGTCATTGATATATTTTGGCATATCTTTGTATGTAATTATTTTGATTAGGATATTCATCATAAAGTGCATTTCGACAAATGTAAGTGCACGATATGACCATTATAAAAATGTTTTGGACTTGATACTTCTAATGAGTTCTCTTCTTCTTTTTGATATTGTCAAAGGGGGAGAGATTTGGATTGCACAAGCTAAGGAAAGAATTCTTGATTATCAACATATCAAACGCATTATGGCATCAACTCAGGGGGAGCGTGCTTATGATTAGCCTTGATGTAATTGCGTCTGTATACATATTGCTATTGTATTGCATATTAGGTATAGGCTTAGTTTAGCTTATGCAAAGTTTTGACAATTATCAAAAAGGGGGAGAATGTAAGTGCACCAGTTCATTCCCTTGTTTTAATAATTGTCAAAACACATGAAAATAGAGTAGAACATATTTTGGCAACATTACAAATGACTTGACAGCGAAAAACTATTTTTTAACTTTGGAAAATTGATTTTTAGGTATTATGTATCGATACATATACATGTGTATCGATACAAATGTCCTGAAACTACTTCAGACTGATTTTGTGCATTCTGTATCGATACATACTTCGTTTGTATCGATACAAAACTGGTGTCCCAAGGGCAGAGAGTCTCTTGTGTATCGAATCATGCTTGCATGTATCGATACACACCTATATCTCTCAGAAAACCAGAGAGTGCATGATGTATCGAATCATGCTTGCATGCTTCGATACATATTAGTCAAGATTTCAAGAAACTGATGTATGTATCGATACACACACGTGTTTGTATCGATACATAGGTCAAAATTTCACATTTGAACGCTGGGCAAAGGGTTTGTATCGATACAAACCTTCATATGTATCGATACAAGTCTGTTCTGTTTTGCCTAAATTTGCTCAATTCTATTTTCTCTATAAATAGCAATATGAGTTTTTGTTGTAAAAGAGTGAATCCATCTGAAAAACACATTTGATCAAAATTTGAGAGAGATTTTGGATCAAAGACTTATTCAACACAAGTTCATCATCTTCTATCAAATCACTTCCAATTTGAGATTGAGTATGGGATCAATCAAAGGTTCTTAGTTGATTTGGTGGATAACGTTCGGTGCAATTCGCGGTGAATCAGAATTGCAATCGGGTTGAATTGCGTTGGAGGTTTGGGTTCTCATCAAGGGTTCAAGATTGTGCGATATCTTGAAGGTTCAACATCGAGGAAGCGAGGTAATCAGCTGGACGTTCTTTGCGGGGGTTTTCGGTTCGAAGACGGCGAGAGATTGGAACGTTGGAATCAGAGGTAGAAGCTTCGCAAAGTGTTGAGGTTGCATCGCTCAATTTGCATTAGATTCAATATAGGGTTATTCGAGTCTTTGTAAATTGTGCACTAAAGCGTTTTTTAATAAAATCGCTCAAATCGTCCGTTTGACGATTTGGGGGGAGACGTACCCGGCCGACCGCGAGGACGACACGAAAGCTGGGGAACTCCCTAATCAATTGTTTGCGTTCTTCTTTCCTTATACTCTTTACTTTTCGAATTATCGTTAATTGATCAATTGAATTTTGTGATCGTAAGTGTTCATCAAAATTCAATTGAACTTGTCTTGAATTGTGATTGGGTATAACTTGAATTGTTGGAACTTGTGTGGTTTATCTTTTGGTTTATCTTGGTAATTAGATTGCAATACTTATACTACCTTTCCTTTGATCGAAGGGTGCAAAGTAGACTACCGATTCGGTGGGCTTCCGCGTACTCGAAAATATTTTGAAAAACTCATTGTGTAGAAAGAGTCACTTATTCACCCCCCCCCCCTCTAAGTGATCGCCAAGTAGTCTAACAAATTCCAAAATTGGAAGAATAAATATGTGGAAATATCCTAAAGAATCTAAGGGATACTGGTCTTATATCACTCTTGGGACAAAAGTTGTTTTGTTGCTAGATTTGAAGCATTCCTCTAGTGGGAGTGTGTCTTTAAAAGAAACAGTGGGAGTGATATAGAACTTGAATAAGTTCAAGTACCACAAAATATATTTGTTTAAAAAGGGAACATAAACCGGTTCCTCAAAGTTGTTGAAGGACCATCAGTTTAAGTTGCACAAAATCCTAGATAAGTCTAACATATTACATGGGTGAGATGTATAATCTAATCATGACTCAACAAGGTGATATGGTTTTCATGAAAGATGAATCTTTGACTTGGTAAGAGGTCGTAAAAGGCCTAAAATCTGAGAAGTGGCTAAATGCCATGAAATCTTGTACAGAATCCATATACACATACCTTATGGTGATAATGGTATTGTCATCAGGATGAGTAAGACTCATACGATGAAAGTGAGTATTCTTATTGAACACTGATATGGATAGTATTGAGAATACCCTTTAAGATTTGATTGATCATTTAAGGTTTCACGCAAAGTCATAATGCAAGTTATGATGAAATCATAATTGTAATCATAAAGCTTAAAATCTGTTTAAATTCTATTTACTGAATATTGTACTACAAGTTTTAGCAGATGGACAACAAAGATGCATTCCTTAATTGGAGTGACCTCATATATATGTACTAGACATATACGAAGGGTTTTGCTTGATTCAAAGGATGCTAGAAAAGTATACAATTTGTAGCTATCTA
This sequence comes from Trifolium repens, assembly GCA_030408175.1. NCBI lineage: Eukaryota > Viridiplantae > Streptophyta > Magnoliopsida > Fabales > Fabaceae > Trifolium > Trifolium repens. Next base: position 27,344,289 of record CP125845.1, on the reverse strand, counting down.
ATTTTGATTATATCAAAATTCTCAGAAGTTTAATTATTTGTCCCTTATAAATTCGTTTTTCACAAAACTTCAAAAAGGAACAAATAATAAAATCTTGTGCACACAAGGAGGTTAGTGGGAGTAATAATATTAATCTGGTGTTATATGTGGCTGACATATTAATCATCAAAAACCTTTTCCTTTTACATGTGAGACATGGTTAAGGAAATAACTCTTGATGAAATACTTAGGCAAGAATTCCTAAAGAGTTAGGAATATCCTATGTATTTGGGCAAGGATTCCTAAAGAGTTAGGAATAGCCTATGTACATATATTGATGAAGTGTTCAGACACTTGATGTGTAAAATCATCGCATGTGTCAGAAGATTGGTCTTTGTCTAAAGGACAATAGCATATCTCATTGGATGAGAGAGAGACACGTGAAAATAATCCATATGCTTTGGAAGATGGATTAATCATACACATCATAATATGTACTTAATCAGATACACCATATGCTTGTAGCATATTCAATAAGTACCAAAATTGAGACTAGTGTTGGACACTAACTGATCTTCAAGAATATCCCTAAGGACCTTAAAAGGAACTAAGGACCATTTCTTGAAATATGTAGGTGTGGGAAATATCATTATAAGGAAGTTGTATTGATGGTAGTTTCCATACTGATATATTGTATATCATGCCTGAATATAGACATTGTAAGCTATATAGCTTAGTAATATGTTTATTTCAGTTACAGAGGTGGAGTATTTTGGATCGTTTAGCTCATGATTGAGCTAAAGCTATATTTCCGGTGTTGCAGATTACATTAAATCACATTAGTGATGGTAATGGTTTGATCTTGCAAACAATAACGGAGAATAGATCTCACCGACGATTCATATATATACTTAGACACTTCTATATTTCGATAAAGATCGAAATAGAAAGTTGGATAGATACGTAAGGTACCAACATAGGAAACAGTTCCTAATCCACTAACAAAGGCTCTTGCGCAGTTGAAGCGTGATGGGCATACTAGGTCTATGGGTATTAAGGTAATGCTTGATTGGCTCTAGTGCTAGTGGGAGATTGTTGGAGTAAGCCCTAGAGGCCAATACTTTAGTGCTTTATTTATTAATAATAATAGGCATTTCTTTATTATGTTTGTAACGTTCAAAATAATGAAGTCCCTAGAATAGAAAGTCCGTTTAATATTAAGTGTGACTTAATCATGAGATTACATTAAACATAAAGACGCTATTCTTAAAGTATCCATAGTCGAGCTTTAAGGTGAAAAGGGATAACCTTAAAGCATAAAGACTATTATGAAGATAGACTGGTGATCGCATCTCATGGATCATGGGATAAGGAGTTATCAAGTCTTGACATAGGTATAAGAAATATTAGGAGTAATATTTATACCGGATTGACCCGCTATGAGAGTACTACATGCAAAGCTATGCAAAGTGTCATAAGTTACTCTCATGGTGATAATGGTGTAAACCGCCCTTAGACCTGAAACCACTTTGTACCCTAGATGTGGAGTCAAGTACTTTGTTGCTGATCTAACGTTGTCCGTAACAGGATAACCATAAAGGCAGTTGATGGGTACTTCACAAAGCATGCTGAGGGACAGTAGTGACCTAGATGGAATTTGCCAATCCTGCATAACAGGATAAATGTCATGGGCCCAATATTTAACTGGACAAAGATGACACCAAGTATGCTTTGTGTTCAATATAGACATAAAGGGCAAAGGGGTAATTATACACGCATATATTATCACTAAAGGTTATGTTATGATCACATGTTAATTTCTCATAACTTGGGTAGCAATGATGTGTTGCTAGATACCGCTCATTGTTTATTATATTAAATAAAGGATTTAATATAATTGCCAACGTTATGGAAACCTACAAGGGTCACACACATAAGGACAGTCTAATATTGAGATAATTAAGGAACACCGTAAGGTACGGTGTATGTGCAATGTGATAAGGGTATCACGGTAATTTAAACGACCAAGAACACCATAGGTTATGGTGGGAGGGCGCGCACATGAGTACTACCACTCATGGGGGGCGCGCGCCCTAGTTTTGTTTCTTGTTGGGCTTTGCCCAATAAGAGATATCTTGGTGCATAAGACAAGAGTTGTCTTGATGCACAAGACAAGAAATATCTATAAATAGAGACCTCTTGTCATTGCTCAATACACAACAAAAAGCACAAGAATATTTTAGAATTGAAAATCCTAAAATCATTCTCTCTCTCTCTCTCTCTCTCAATATTCTTGCATAGCCTTCAAACATAAAGGGCTAGCACTCTATTGAAGGTGACTGTCCGTGTGGACTAGTTAGAGGCGTCAGTGATCTTCATCAACGCTCGTGATCGTCTTGTTCGTGATTCAAAGGTTCTTCCCTACAAGAGATCGTGATTCAAAGGTTCTTCCCTTCAAGAGGTAAAAACCCTAAAACACATATCATGCCCAATTCGTAAGGATCAAACTAAGGAAAATTTTTGAATTCTGCTGCTTAAAATAACGCTATTTTCCTTCATTGTGCCCTTGAGATTCAACTTCTATATCTGCCAGGTCGTCCCAAAATATTCCTTCAGAACTGTTGTTGTCGTGAGGTGGTGTTCATTCTGGTTCTTGCTTAATGCTGACCTCCCTGCAGTAATCCCTTCCATATGGTTCGTCTCCCATGGCTTTGGTGGTAGGCGCTTCTTCTGTTTTGAGACTACTGGATTCTGCAAGCCTTTGTGCTTGCCTTCATTTCGAGAGCGTTCTTTCTGGTTCCGGGTCGTACTCAAACTCCAGGATACCTGTTACCAAGCACAACAAATGAATACCTTCAGTAGCACTGGAAAATTAAATGGTAAAACTATTTTTGGTTTGTCTCATGTGTCTTTGTCACTATGAAAATTCCCAGGTAAGTCAGGTGGATCACAATGGATCGCTTAAATACCAAGACTTATCCTTAGCCAGAACTTTCACAGATCAAAATCCACAATCATCAACAAGATTTTTTGATTTTTTAATTTTTTTGTATTTTTGAAATTTTTTTTTGACAAACTTAAATAAATCTAGTAATGCTTTGTAAACACAATCCCCGGTAACGGCGCCAAAAACTTGACTACGATCTGGCAAGTGCACCAGTCTGTCGTCGAGTAATAATTCACACTCTAGGTGTCTAGAATGAGTTCGTATCCACAGGGATCGTGCCGAAGCTTTACTAGCGTTATTTAAGTTTGTGATAGTTTGCATTCGCTTTGGTTTTTGAAAAGGTTTTTATAAAAATAGCGAAATGCTTTGCAGAAATATAAATGCGGAATGTATAAATAATAGATTCAAGAAATATAGAGGCTAGGTATGGTGGTTGGACTCCCTCCCTTCTTCATATTTGGCATGATCGGTGTATAACATAGTTACTTTGATTATGTTCGGCGGTGAATTATCCTAGTTGTAGTAATACCTTACTATTACACTATGTCTATTAAAGTTTCCCTACGAGAGCCTAACCTCGATGTGTCACATACCCTAATTACTAAGTGATTTGTTTACAGACATGCATTATAACCTTCACCAATTAACCTCTAGGTCCTAGTATCGGGCTGTTCATCTTCTAAGTGCTCAGATCACACCTAGTGCATGATTCCTCCTCTAACCGCTCAGTTCACGACTAGTGCAGGATATTACCGTCTCTATACACCTAGCATTATTTACTACGAGTTCCGGACCATACCAAGTCGAAACCTGATATCAATTCTATGGGCGCTCCCGCTTATCCGGCCAGATTACGAGAATACGTTATTAAAGTGCACGAAAGTAAATAACAAACATAATTATTAAATATCATTTATTATAACTTAGACTCAACCACAGACTACAAATATTCATAGGGGAGTTCATCTTCTCCACCACAACCTAAGGCATAATTATAAAGACTACATATTTAAATTACAAGAATTTATAACCTAAATACAAAAGCCTAAAGAAACATACCTTGCTGAGTTAGTTTTCCCGTAAGGGGAGAAAACTATGGCCAATAGAGCTCCTCTGAACCTCTCCTTATAGTAGAGAGTGTTCTACTATTTCTGAATGAATAAAACAATGAAAGGGAGGCTCTATTTATAGTTTTCGTAATGGGTCTCAGCAAGGCATCGCACCACGATGAAGCCATCGTGCTGCGATGTGAAGATTCAGTTCAATTTTATAACTGATCCTGTGCATTTCATCAGCTTGGGTGCCAAGTTACTCCATCGTGCTGCGATAGCACACATCGTGCTGCGATGGTCAGATTCTCTTCAGATTTATTGCTTCTGATTTCTTGGCGAACAAGCAGCTCCCATCGTGGCACGATGGGAGCCATCGTGCTGCGATGGAATGCTGATTTTCTTCACTTTTTGGGCTTTTTCTTGTCTTTTTGCATCTTGGACTCTGTCTTGATGCTTTTTCTTGCTTTTGTAGGTTTTCCTTCGTATTTGGGTCTGTCTTGGTCATTTTACTACTAATAATAATACTAAAAATACCGTAGAAATTCCTGTCATTAGGCGTCTTATATGAGAGATGGAATATATCATCCGTCTTCTTCCTCTTCTTTGTTAAGAATCCCAGGAATTTGAGAAACAGAGGATATTGCTTCCATACCCTCTTCAGCTTGACCGTAGCAAACAAAGTACAAATCATATCTATGACTTTATCAATTTCTGTTTTTCTTCGGCTTTGTTGCTAGGTTGTTCTTTTTGTTGGAGATCTTGCTCTTGAATCTTCATTGGTTGGGGTTCAGCTCCTTTATAGAAATCTTCATCCTGAACACTTGACGCGTCGCGTTGGTCCGTTTCTATTTCAACCAATTGTTTTTCCTGATCTTATTGTTCATCATGTGCTTCTTTCAACCTATCTACATGATACAAAGACATTGAATTTATGTTGGAATCAAGGTCACATGGTGCTTCTTTAAAATTCACCTCCCCAATAGAGCAAGGTATTGAGAGACTTCTTGGGTCGTCCCTCTGTTGTTGAGGTTTCTTTTGTGGTTGCTCCTCTTTTGGTGATCCTGCTTCTAGCTTATCTTCTGGAGTTTCTGTCTCCTTACTCCTTGAGGTTTCAGATGGTACTTCATTAACCTCAGAGTCTCGACTTTTATCGCCTATGGACTCTAGCTCATTCTGGGTGGCAACTGATTCAATTAACATTCCTCCTTGTGCCTCAAACACCTTTTCTTCATTGAATTCAACCCTGTAACACCCAAACCCGTATTTAATAAAATACCATTTAAATATGCGCAATCGGAAATAAAGTTTGATTCATGAAAGACTTGGTTCGAGTATTACATCGTACACATAAAGGTTTACCAATAACTTAACTAGTAAAACAATTATTGTACAAATAAGTTTCTAAGAAAAAATACATTGGAAATAAGAAACAAGACTCTAAAAGTACATTATAGAAATAATCCCATCCCCGTGTCACATCAGAGCGGAGCTTCACCGACTACTCGGACATCAATAACGTATAACCTGAGGATCTGGAACCCAAATCCAGCACATACACAAAACAGAGGGTTAGATAATATAACTATAAAAGAAACTAAGTATAAGAACACACTTAATACTTAGGACATAGCATGGTCATGTCTAACAACTCATTCCATAAACAAATATCAATCTCATGTCATTCATATTTCATATTCATATAAAGTACAATGCATCATAATAACATCACATTCTCAATCAATTGACATGTATGCACATCATCATCAATTATCAATTATTATTACACATGCTCAATCATGTTAATAAGGATTATCAATCAATGTCAAGTATCAAGTATCACATTATTCAACCATTCACAATCATAATGGAAAACAATGACAATTACCAAATACCAATTAGAGTGCACAATTACCCTAATGCAAACTAATGTCACCAATCTCATGTCATGTCACCCTAGACATAACTAAATGCATGTGGTACCATCGTCTTTATTAGAGTATCTCACCTCTAATATCCTTCTCTATCAAATAACATAATTTGATATCCTTCTTTATTAGAATCAACATAATTCTAATATCCGACTCAATCATGAATGCATGTATACTCATGATTCTTTATCAAACTTATGATAACAACTAACATCAACTCATCATCAATATGGATAACATAATCCAATATTCTTCTTTATTAGATAACATAATCTAATATTCTTCTTTATTAGATAACACAATCTAATATTCTTCTTTATAAGGATAGTACAATCCTAATATCCTATATTCATAAGCTTCAACATTATAATCATCAATCAACAACACACTCATCATCATAAAACATCATCTTAATTTATCATCATAAAACATGAACATCATAACTCATCATCATTAATTAACTCCTAATCATCACACATCATTAGCTAATCAACATACATTATTAACTAATCCTCATATATCATTAATCATCACACATCATTACTAATTATCTATCATCATCATAAACATAGCCTCATTTAATTTAGATATATCAACTTCACTTAACACATTAAGTAACATCAAAATTGGGTATACATCACTAACTAAACACAATCTCAGAAAACGAACTCCGGAATTGGAATCTACACAAAAAATTATTGAAAATAGGTTCCGGGTGCATAAACCGTCAAAAAGTCAAAAGTCAACGAAAAGTCAACAATCAACGCTGTTGACCATTGACCTGCGCCACTGCGCAGGGAGCCGAGAGGGCTGCGCCATTGCGCAGGATAGCTGCGCCATGGCGCAGGGACCTGATGAAAAATCGGTTTTTACGCGTTTTGAACCAAAAATCACTTATTTTCACCCAAAATCACTTAAATCAAGGTTCAAGTAATCAACTTTATCATGGATTTTACACAACAATCATCAATAGAAGCATATTATACATGAATCATTATCAAGCTTCAATTATAAACACATTCCCAAAACCCTTTCTTTCCAAAACCCAAAAAGAGTGAAGAGAGTTTGGGTGTAGAGTCATAGACAAACTCCCCTCTCTTTGATCACTCAAAATTATATTATCTAAACCTCTTATCTCAATAAAGTTGGAATCTCTACTCCACCACTTGATTTCCTTTAATCTACCATGGCTTATTCTTTATTTGATCTTCTCCTTCATCTCTTTCTCTACTCTCTCAACTCTCTCTTTCTCTTAACTTCTCTCTACCTCTCTTTCTCTACTATTTTATGATAATAAAATCACACCACTACTCTTCACAAAAACCTCCTATATATATAACCCCAACTTAGGTTATATGAAATCCCTCAAATACCCTTAATTCCACTACTAATTCCACTCATAATCTCAACTTTACTATTACCACAAATTCTTGTACTATTTACACCACTGCCACTACTTTCTCTCCAAGACACTCTATCCTTTTTAAAGATAATAACCAAAGTGCCACTCTTATCTCTACACAACCCACTAACTCACACTAGATTATTATATTACCCTTAATCCTACCATAAACTCTTATTCATTCTAATTAAGCCCAATACTCATAAAAGCCCATCATCAACAAACATAAATGTAAAAATTAATTAATACATATAAAACATATCAATTAACATACACAATTAATTAAATAACATCAATTAATCAAATATAATAAAATATAAGATTTGGGGTGTTACAACTCTACCCCCCTTAAAGAATTTTCGTCCTCGAAAATTTCACGCAAAAGTTACAACTTTCAAGCTCAAGAATCAAAGATCAATCAATAATAATCAATGGTTATAAACATACCAAATAAATGTAATATTCATCACCAATTGCATACAATACCAAAATGGACAAGACCTAATCATGGCACTACCTCATATTGTTACAAATTATATACACAAAATGATATGATATTTCAATCAACAAGATAACATGCCTCACACTTCAAGTTATAGCTTCAACATAATTTAAAACTAAGATTAACTCCACATAATACAAATTCACATGTCATTGATGTGCACATAATAAAGTTATACAAAATTACGAAATTAGCATAACCCTAAACATATCATGGAGTACCAAATAACTCAATCTCATAAAATCATATATAATCATCACATATACATATTCATCGCAAAATTTCAAGTTCACAAAACACGGTCAATACATTCTCTAAAAGAAATCATTTTTCTCATCTCTTAGCAAACTCTAGACGCTATCAAAGTTTGACAAGATTAGTATCATCCAATCAACACAATCATGTCTATCCATTACAAGAGATCAAGGACGGCCAGTTCCTTAATTTGTTAATAAATGGACAACAATCATGATGGTGGTTCAACCATCCTTACCAAGCTACGATAGTGTTTTCTTAATCACGAAACGCATAAGCATTTATGAGTAAGAAAACATAATATTGAGGTAGCATAATTGAATAAATATGTAAAACATTTACACATGAGCATACAAAAGCATATCACATTATCTCGCATAAACATTTAATTAGCATACATTGCCTCTAAACTTAAAAGTCAAGAATCAACTTAAAACAAGAAAGATAGATATTCTACAACAATAAATTTTAAGAATTCAACTATTCTTACCAAACAAGGACATTCTCACCAAAACATCACATTTAAAATCGTATAACGACTAATAAGAGAACAATTATGGAGACATAGATCATTCACACATAGGTTCATACATTTCACAATTCATCAAAAGAGGAGGTCACAATTTGACAAATCCGTAAAGTCATGAAAACATGTTTATGAAAATATCACATTTGAAAGATTCACTCACAATGCACAATTCACATAGTTACTCACATAGGAATCATGGTAAAGGATATTCAAATACTCTACAATTAATCTATCATGGTAAAAGAACAAACATTTCATAACATCGAATTCTAAGTAACTCAAGGATTCACATTCATATACATAAATCATGCAAGGAAACAATTAACTTAGCATGGTAATCAACTTAATCAAATAAGATCATCAATTTTTGCATCACATTGAATTCATTCATTCTCAAAACTTCTCAAAAGAAAGAATGATACAATTAACAACTCCTTAAAAGACATTGCAATAATTTACGAATATAGCGCATATCATTATCCATCAAACACAAATCATTCTAAGCATGCTTATCACTTAAATAATTTCAAAATACTTCAACAATGATTAACAATAAATATTTGTAAGACAAATCAAACGCACAAGTGTCTATTCTATATTGCACAAGAGCATGACACAACATTTCACATAAGCATATCATACAAGATAAATAATTAACTTAACACTACACTCAATCATCTACACAAAATCATGAAAGCATTTAAGGAACATACATGTCTTCTCCAAATTTTAGAAAGTTAAAATCACATCAAAACAAGAAGGATAAATATTCCATAGTAACAAATTCCAAAACTCGACGAATCATACTCACATAAGTATATTCATGCAAGAGAAATAATCTAGCTTAATCATATAAGGCAAAACATATGTCAAACATATCCTAGAATTCATTAATATTCTACTCTTCCATTTTCATGAAAAAACTAGTTTCATTCACTCAAAAGAGAATAATATAGATTTTCAACATCATTCACATCATTTCATAATCTAAGCAATTAAGTTATATCAAACATAGAAGCATAATAGTAAACATGAATTAACTCCCAACATGTGAAATTATACAATTATCACATTTCTCATAAGCCTCATAGTAATTCAAGTATTAACAAATCATGCATAATCAAGAATCTATCACAATACATGTAATTCACCAATAATCATCATGTTAAAACATTCAAATAATCTCACTAATTCATTCATATTCATAAATTCGCAAGTAATCACATGAATACATACATATCCTCATAAATAAATTATCACACATTCATTCACGACATATGTATAAACAATCACACTTATTTCATATAACATAGATTTTTCACTAACGAAAGGATCTATACTCATATACGAATATAATCATTTAAATTATTATCTTGAAATAAAAACAACAATCATGAATGCATATTCATCATCAATTATGCACAATTATATCATGTTATAATCACTCATTCATCATGAAATCATAAATAAATAAAATCATATCAAAACTACGCAAGATTATAGCTTTAAGCACATACAACTATTATAATCACAAAAGAATAACATTCATCATGAATCAACATCAAAGAATACATGCTCATTACTTGACTCGATAACTTACAACTAAGATAATTATCAATCTCATCAAATACTCACCAAAAGAATGAATAACATAATTCAATTCATATTACTCATAGTTCATGAATAAACAATCACCAAGTATATTCATAAAATAAGCACATCACCACTTATCAACATTTATGAAACTATAGATTCGTAAGTCAACACTAATTAAACCACAAGTCTCAAGAATTAAGTAAAACACATGCCAATAAGCAATAAAAACAAGATTCAATAAACTCATCATACATCCGCAAAATGATTAATAGTGACTAAGGTGCAAGTGTAGCTACGACAATTAAATCACAAAAGACACAACAACTACACAAGACACTATGCCCACTTAGTCTGAACGCACAGACCTGCTCTGATTGACACACGACACACCCAAACCGGAGCTCTGATACCAAATTGTAACACCCAAACCCGTATTTAATAAAATACCATTTAAATATGCGCAATCGGAAATAAAGTTTGATTCATGAAAGACTTGGTTCGAGTATTACATCGTACACATAAAGGTTTACCAATAACTTAACTAGTAAAACAATTATTGTACAAATAAGTTTCTAAGAAAAAATACATTGGAAATAAGAAACAAGACTCTAAAAGTACATTATAGAAATAATCCCATCCCCGTGTCACATCAGAGCGGAGCTTCACCGACTACTCGGACATCAATAACGTATAACCTGAGGATCTGGAACCCAAATCCAGCACATACACAAAACAGAGGGTTAGATAATATAACCATAAAAGAAACTAAGTATAAGAACACACTTAATACTTTGGACATAGCATGGTCATGTCTAACAACTCATTCCATAAACAAATATCAATCTCATGTCATTCATATTTCATATTCATATAAAGTACAATGCATCATAATAACATCACATTCTCAATCAATTGACATGTATGCACATCATCATCAATTATCAATTATTATTACACATGCTCAATCATGTTAATAAGGATTATCAATCAATGTCAAGTATCAAGTATCACATTATTCAACCATTCACAATCATAATGGAAAACAATGACAATTACCAAATACCAATTAGAGTGCACAATTACCCTAATGCAAACTAATGTCACCAATCTCATGTCATGTCACCCTAGACATAACTAAATGCATGTGGTACCATCGTCTTTATTAGAGTATCTCACCTCTAATATCCTTCTTTATCAAATAACATAATTTGATATCCTTCTTTATTAGAATCAACATAATTCTAATATCCGACTCAATCATGAATGCATGTATACTCATGATTCTTTATCAAACTTATGATAACAACTAACATCAACTCATCATCAATATGGATAACATAATCCAATATTCTTCTTTATTAGATAACATAATCTAATATCCTTCTTTATTAGATAACACAATCTAATATTCTTCTTTATTAGATAACACAATCTAATATTCTTCTTTATTAGGATAGTACAATCCTAATATCCTATATTCATAAGCTTCAACATTATAATCATCAATCAACAACACACCCATCATCATAAAACATCATCTTAATTTATCATCATGAAACATGAACATCATAACTCATCATCATTAATTAACTCCTAATCATCACACATCATTAGCTAATCAACATACATTATTAACTAATCCTCATATATCATTAATCATCACACATCATTACTAATTATCTATCATCATCATAAACATAGCCTCATTTAATTTAGATATATCAACTTCACTTAACACATTAAGTAACATCAAAATTGGGTATACATCACTAACTAAACACAATCTCAGAAAACGAACTCCGGAATTGGAATCTACACGAAAAATTATTGAAAATAGGTTCCGGGTGTATAAACCGTCAAAAAGTCAAAAGTCAACGAAAAGTCAACAATCAACGCTGTTGACCATTGACCTGCGCCACTGCGCAGCAGGGCTGCGCCACTGCGCAGCAGGGCTGCGCCACTGCGCAGGGAGCCGAGAGGGCTGCGCCATTGCGCAGGATAGCTGCGCCATGGCGCAGGGACCTGATGAAAAATCGGTTTTTACGCGTTTTGAACCAAAAATCATTTATTTTCACCCAAAATCACTTATTTGAACCCAATAATACTTAGAAACAGTTACCAAGCATGTTTATGGATAAAATCACTTATTTGAACACTCAAAATCACTTATCATAATTCAAATTTGAGAATATATACCCATTTTAACAAAAACTCATTTATCACATAATCAACCAAAATCAAGGTTCAAGTAATCAACTTTATCATGGATTTTACACAACAATCATCAATAGAAGCATATTATACATGAATCATTATCAAGCTTCAATTATAAACACATTCCCAAAACCCTTTCTTTCCAAAACCCAAAAAGAGTGAAGAGAGTTTGGGTGTAGAGTCATAGACAAACTCCCCTCTCTTTGATCACTCAAAATTATATTATCTAAACCTCTTATCTCAATAAAGTTGGAATCTCTACTCCACCACTTGATTTCCTTTAATCTACCATGGCTTATTCTTTATTTGATCTTCTCCTTCATCTCTTTCTCTACTCTCTCAACTCTCTCTTTCTCTTAACTTCTCTCTACCTCTCTTTCTCTACTATTTTATGATAATAAAATCACACCACTACTCTTCACAAAAACCTCCTATATATATAACCCCAACTTAGGTTATATGAAATCCCTCAAATACCCTTAATTCCACTACTAATTCCACTCATAATCTCAACTTTACTATTACCACAAATTCTTGTACTATTTACACCACTGCCACTACTTTCTCTCCAAGACACTCTATCCTTTTTAAAGATAATAACCAAAGTGCCACTCTTATCTCTACACAACCCACTAACTCACACTAGATTATTATATTACCCTTAATCCTACCATAAACTCTTATTCATTCTAATTAAGCCCAATACTCATAAAAGCCCATCATCAACAAACATAAATGTAAAAATTAATTAATACATATAAAACATATCAATTAACATACACAATTAATTAAATAATATCAATTAATCAAATATAATAAAATATAAGATTTGGGGTGTTACAAACCCAATTGTCCAAAAAGGACTCATGTCTTCGAGGTCTTTGGATGAACTCGTTGAATAATTCATAGGCTAGTTCTATGGGTGTATTGTATTCTGCACCCTATTCGATGATAGTCTCCAGGATAAGCAATTGTTCATCTTTGTCCCATTCTACTACTTTTTCGACTTCAGAGTCTTTCCCTGTATCTCCCTTGGAATCTGGCTCAATTTGGGTTGTAACTGATTCAGTTGACGCCCCTTCTTGTGCTTTAGACTCCTTTTCTTCCATGAATTCAATCCAGTCGTCCTCAAAGAGTAAGTGTCTTTTAGGTCTTTGGATGAATTCCGTGAAAATTTCACAGGCTTCACAGAAATGAATATTGCGGCTTTCACATGCTTGAAAGATGTAGCCACCAATTTCATTTAATTGTTCTGGAAAGTCCTCCCATCTGAGTGTCATTGCTTAAACTCAAAGAATTTGATTAGTAGTAAAGCACAATAATAATGATAATAAACAGAGATCGAGACAAGATTTACAAAATGTTTTATTATTATTATTTTTTTGTTGTTTTTGCAAGTCTATCACCACAGGGATTCCCAGGTAAGGGAGGTGGATCACAATGGATCACTTAAATATCAAGCTTTTTCCTTAGCCAGAATTGTCTGTAAGTTCAATATTGCAAGAACAAATTTTGAATTTTTTTTTTTTCAAAAAACGAAATATTTATTTATTTATATATAATAATAAAAGCTACTAAAAAAAATAAACTAAATCTTTTTGTAAATTTTTTTTTATATACAAATTCCTAAAATTAGCTTAACAACTTCGTCTACACCGTCCCCGGCAACGGCGCCAAAAATTTGACTACGGTCTGACAAATGTACCAGTCTGTCGTCGAGTAATAATTCACACTCTACTGAGTAGAATGAGTTCGTATCCACATGGACAGCGCCTAGGTTACTAAGCTTATCTTAGGAATTGTTGAGATTGCCTCCGCTTTATAAGTTGGGATAATTTTAGATTCAAGAAACATAGAATATAACTAGAAAGAAAGACAATTTAAGAAGATAGGTTAAGTAGTTGGAATCCCTCCCTTATTCCTGTTGGGTAGTTGGTGCTATATCGTTGCCTATTCCTTTTTAATATTGGTGAACTAATATAAGTAGTAATAACCGCGTACGATAATTACCCTAATTACGAGTATAAAGAACCTTAATTAATAGACAGGGAACCCGTGTTAGACATGTTGGCACGTCCCTATACTAGTGATTAGACTCTGAATATGTAGTCAATTAAGCATGGTTTCATTAGTTCTTTTACCTTTAACCACTAGTGTGACTAAGCTATTATCTATTGATCGGGGTTGGCTGCCGGTTTTGAGGCACAATACTAGATCACTAACCCTATAAGTTAGTTGCCGACCCTTGGGTAATCCTAACCTTGAGGCACAATATTAAATATTACTAACCATATTGAGGTTAGCTGCCAGCCAGTGATAAACCCTGGCCTTAAGGCGCAATGCTAGATATCACCATCCCTAAGAGCGTTCCCTAATTGTGTACTTTAATCAGGTTACGTAATTAAAACATAAACAATAGAATAATAAAACTGAATAGACAATTATATAAACTTAGTACCAATTTACATGATTCCAGCATTCATAAGGGAGTTCATCTTCTCCACCTAACCTAGCTACTAATAGACATAATTAAATTACAAGAATTAAGTAAATGCATACCAATAACCTTGCTACCTTGCGGAGGAAGTTACCTTTCCCGTTGAAGGGGGAAAGTTCCTTCCCTAGAGCTCCTCCTCCTTTGCTCCTTGTAGAGAAATAGTTCTCTAAATTTCTGAATGAATAATTGTGAAGGATGAGAGCTCTATTTATAGTTTTTCTATTGGATTTGGGCTTTCCATCGTGGCACGATGGATCCCATCGTGGCACGATGACCTTAGGATTTAGTTGCTTAATTTTTAACCTTACTTGGCCACCAAGTTGCCTTTCATCGTACTACGATGAACCAATCGTACTGCGATGCTTGGATTTGCTTGAAAAATATAACTGCAGATTCTGTTCTTTTCTTGGGCGCGAAGTTTTCCTCCCATCGTGCTACGATGGGTGCCATCATGCTACGATGGCAAAATTAGGTTTTGGCTTCAACAGGAAAGTTGTAGCTCTTTGTCTTAGCTTTCCAACGCATGGTCACGGACCTCATTCTGATACTCGTAGCTCAAGTTATGGTCCGCAGACTAAAAGCTGCGCATTTTCTTCCTTTTAGCCTCTTTTTATGCATTTTTTTCAATCCTTGAATTCTTGGACAAGTAGTTTTACTTCTTTAGGTTTTTGCCATTTAATTGGTCTAAAACTAATACTAAACTAATAATAAATAATACTAAAAACATCATATAAATTACTGTCATCATCCGTGTATGATTTTTTGATTCAATTCCTTTTATGTATCAATGATAAATATTTTTTCTTGTATTTTTTATTTATTTATTATTGATGAGAATTCATTCTTCTGTTGTTTAAAAATAAAATAAAAAAACTATTTGTGAAAGCTCTTGTCCATTGATTTTTTTTATACTTAAGATTGATATTATACTAAAGTATAAAATTTATTTAGAATGAAATATTTAAAAAATGTTATAAAATATTTTTAAAATATAAATTGTGCAGTTTTATATATATTTGTTAAATGAATAAAAATATTATTAAAGTTCTTGTCCCGTGTATATTTTATTAATAAATTATAATTATCAATGACAAATATTTATCCAATTTTTTTATGTATGAGTGAAAAATATTTACCCGTGTTTTTTTATATTTATCGGTAAGAACTAATTGTCTTGTTTAAAAAACTCTTTGTTAATTTTTTATATATTAGTGATCAACACTTTTTTTTTGACAAAATTATTGATCAGCACTTGTCTCGTGACGTTTTAAGTATAATGACAAATATTTACCCCGTAATTATTATATATATTAATCAATAATGTACTTCTCTTGTATTTTTTATATAAGAGTAAACAAAAATAAAGTAGATTTTTTGTATAATAAAAATATAGTAGAATTTTATTATTATATAAAATATAGTAAATTAAAAAATATTATATTTTTTTTACGAAATAGAAGATTTGAAATATTTTTAAGAATTGATGAGGACAACATAGGATTTTTAGTAGTAATACCTTTTAATATACTACGCTTATTTTTAAGCTTATGAAAATAGTTTATGGTTATAATTTATAAATAAACTTTTATGTTAATTCATAAGTTTTTTTACGCATGTTAATTCATAAGTTTTCACTAACAAAAATTACATCTTTGTAAACTGTTTTCATAAACTACCTTTAAAAACTTATTATAATACATAAAAGCTTATTTATTTGCTTAAGTTATTTCGCATAAACTCATAAATAAATCAATCCAAACAGACCGATTGTATTTTTGTTTCTATTTTTATATTCTTTTATTTTTAAACTCATAAATAAGTATCTTCTTTTATTAGGTTCTTCTATTTTTATTTTTTACATATATGTTTTTATATATTAGATTGAGTTACTATTTTTTCATTAAAAAAAGTTACTATTTTTGAAGTGTATCTTTTATAGTGATTTTTGTTCATATTTTTATGTATAAATTTATTTCAATTAAATTTTTATGGGAAGATTTCTTTTATGCTTATCTTCTTTTTTTCCTATTTTTGTTTTGTATTTTGTTTGTTTAGAGATGTGGTTTCTGATGCTATCAATTAAATTTTTATGGGAAGATTTCTTTTATGCTTATCTTCTTTTTTTCCTATTTTTGTTTTGTATTTTGTTTGTTTAGAGATGTGGTTTCTGATGCTATTTTAATGGGTTATCTTTATTTCCTATTTTTGTTTTGTATTTTTTTTATTACTTTAGAGTTAAAATTAAATGTAAGGACGTAAAACTTGGAACACTGTTAAAAGTAATAAGGATAAATTTGGATTTTTAATAGTAGTTTCTTTTAATATATCTACTTACAATATATTAAAAGGAACTACTACTAAAATACCAAATTCGTCCAATCAAGTTTAATAATATTTCAGTATTTCTGCCCTTAAAGGTAATTTTGTCTCTAAACTAAAAAAAGATACAAAACAAAAATAGGATGAAAAAAAGAGATAAGCATAAAAGAAATCTTCCCATAAAAATAGTATCGGAAACCACCTCTAAAAAAAGATAATCCAATTTATTTAACAAAAATGATTTAATTAAAAGAAATTTACGCATAAAAATATGAACAAAAATCAATATAAAAAATACGCATAAAAAATAGTCCAAACTTTTTTTTTGAATGAAAAAATTGTAACTCAATCTAACATATAACAACTTATATATAAAAAATAAAAATAGAAAAACCTAATAAAAGAAGATACTTATTTATGAGCTTAAAAATAAAAGAACATAATAATAGAAACAAAAACACAATGAACCCGTTTGTATTGATTTATTATAAGTTTTATAAGGTAGTTTATGAAAACAGTTTATAAAGATATAATTTTTGTTAGTCAAAACTTATGAATTAACATGCCTAAAAAAAACTTACGAATTAACACGGCACAATTGCTATACTAAAAAAATTAATCATACACAAGACAATTGCTTTAATAAAACAAGGAGTTGAATAATAAATATTTATTAATATTTATTTTATTTTATTACACAAAAATCAAACACGGGATAATTGCTTTAATCAAGAAATATTAATTTAATAAATTTTACAAGAAAGAACACAATGACGTAACTTATATTTTAATAATATTTTATAACATTTTTCTGAATATTTTATTCTAAATTAATTTTATACTTTAGTATAATAACAATCTTAAATATAAAAAAAAACAATAGGCATGAACTTTCACAAATAGTTTCTTTTAAACAAGAGAAGAATGAATTCTCATCAATAATTAATAAATATAAAAAAACACAAGACAAACTATTTATCATTAATACATTAAAGAAATTGAATAAAAAATTCATACACGGGACAAATACTTTAAAAAAAATTAATCACACACGGGACAATTGCTTTGATAAAAAAATAAATTAATTAATAAATATTTGTTATTATTAATTATAATTTATTACACAAAAATCATATATGGACAATTACTTTAGTAAAAAAAAATTATTAATTTAATAAATTTTACAAAAAAAAAAACACTATAACTTTCCTTATATTAGTCAAAAAAAACTTTTCTTATATTTTAACTATATTTTATAAATAAAAGTCAATAAACCCGTGCGCGGGTCTCAAAACTAGTTGTAAGTAGAAAAGAACCAATGTTTTGTAACAAAAATAATAAACCAAAAGAATCAAAGTTTCTGGTTTCGTATAGCTAGCATTAGCAAGTTAACAATCTCTTTTATTCCATAAATATAACTTCAAGTACACAACTTAATTAAAAGATAAATTCCACCATCACATGACTTAAAGGCTAATCCCTAATCACAACAATAGGGAGAACACATAGTTAATAAAATTTTAAATTCTCTCATTTGGCAACAACAAATGAAACCATAAAAGGAAGGAAGATGAGGATGGCAGCAGAGTAAATGAGTGTTGGTGGAGAAGCAGAGGGTGCAGGAGCAGGAGAAGGACCCATTAACATTCCAGGCATACTGTTAGTTTGAACATACGTTTCGGTGTCTACTCCATTGTTTTGAGCAGCAACAACCATAGCCATAACCAAAACACAAGCTATGAGCATGCTCAATTTCACTGGTGAAGAAACCATTGGTATTTATCTTAAGTTACCTTTTGCTTATTGCACTTGGTAATTAATGATGTATTTGTTTTGTTGTTTTGAACTAAAGTGTATTGGGCTATATATATAATTTTGTGTACGTGAAGGTCTAGGACTTTGGCTGTTAATTTCATTTTTCTTGTTTAACTTATATGATTAATTAAAGGGTTATGCTAACTAGTGCCCTGAGGGCACTAGTTAAGGAAGCAAAAGAAGAAAAATTCGTATTGCAAACAACATTTTTTATATTTTAAGAACATTGATTGCACAAATACCAAGACAAATTTTCTATATTTGGTTTTCTTAACTAGTGTCTTACCTTAATTAAATAGTTGAATTCAAGAAATGTATATATATATATATGCTTGGTTTTCATCGTTAAATTAAAGCTCTGTTTATTTGGGATTATTAACATAGTCTTCTTGTTGGGGAAACATAGTACAGCTGTTAATTTGTTTTGTTTTTGTCGGACACCATTCTTTTGATTTGTGGATTCATAGGTTTTGGTTATGCAAACAAATTCGCACAATAGATACTCATAAGTCAAGTTTATGGGTTTATCGACATTAATTTGCCTAATTCTACGAGATAGTTTATCTTGGACTGGTGCTCAAAATTATCAATTATTCTAACGCAGTCGATAATACTTTTTAAAAGTAAAAAATCATGACTCTTCTTATCTTTACAGCTAAAAAAATGACATTATTAACATCAATTCAGTATGAGTTACGTCTTTATTATATGTTATTTTAATCAAATCGATGTCAATTAAATTATTATTTCAATCACAAAAAATGACCATGAAATTATACTTTCGAACAACAACATATATTATAAATAATATATTAAATATTTTTTAAATATTGGTCCACCATGGACCACTTGAAAAAGTGGTCGAATTTGTCTTTGTATATATTCTACAAGTTATTACAAAAATATTGGATATATAGGTATAGAAGTTAAAGTAGTTTATTATCAAAAAAAATTAAAGAAATTTTATTAACAAAATTAAAATTACAAGGTGGGCTTTGAAAATAATATAGTTTACAATATTGAAACCCCGATACACTAAAAATAGTGAAGAATCGTGTCCGACATACATCCGATATCGATACATCCCGATACTCGCATTGGAAAAGTATCGGTTAAATATTTACTTTTAAATAAAAAAATAATATCTGATACGCGTCCGATACGTCCCGATACCCATATCAGAAAATATCGGTTAAATCTTTATTTTTAAATAAATTAATAAATTGTAGAAACAAATCCTACCAAATATGAAAACTAAGCAACAATAGCTAAAAACAAATTGATAGGATATTTTATATTAGCTGCTAATTTGAAATGAAATTAAAAAAAAAAAATTGCTATCAATATTTGTTCTGAATCCAAATATACAAATATTAATCATGAAAATCATTGTAGTATAGATGATTATCAATAATATAGAAACAATATGCAACAAAGAACAAAAAATATAATAATACAGAAGATTAATAAAAACAATTCATAACATGAGATGAATGTAACCAATAAATTAGAGCAACCATATCAACGATAAAAAAGGGGATTAGTTGCATATTGATGGATTAAAAATTATCGTTACCTGAAGATTGTGATGGAAGTGAATCTGTGAAAGAAAAAAAAAAAACACTTTAACTAATCATTAAGGATGGTAGTTAATCTGTAAAAAAGTGAAAATAAAGAGAGAAAAAATTTGTTACCTAGTCGGAGATGAAGCGGAGAAATAGACGAAGGAGTAAGGAACGTTGAACGAAGGTGAAAGAAGAGGGTGAGAGAGATTCTGTATACAAATAAAGAGGGCACAAGAGAAGTTTTGAGGGGAATTTGAAATTTGAATTTGAAATTTGAATTTGAAACATAGATTAGGGAAAAAAGCTTGCAGTAGGGAAAGGGAAAGAGACAACACAACAGGTTTATACTCAAATGAAGAAAGCCACCCACATGCTGAAAACGACAACAGCTTGTTGCTTCTGGTGATAGTCTGTTTCTGGACAGAAGATGAGAGTGACAAATCTGTGATTCTTTCAAAGTTTGCAGAAACACTTTTTAATTTTTCACCAAAATAGAGTTTTTGTGAAGATGAGGGGATGGAAGAGATGAAAAGCAAAGTACAAAGGGGAAATATTCTTTCTCTTTCTTTTTTTCCTGTCAGTTTTTTTTTTGTGTGAAAGGTGTTGTAGTGTGGACTGGGCCGAAATAGTTTAGGCCCATTTGAACTCTTTAACATCACAAATGCTTCTAATTGGTTGTTTTTAAACTGTTAGCTAAGTAGTAAAAAATTTGTTTTTTAATGAAGCTATGATTCCTATGTGGCATGCCTTACAAATCGACACCTGTAATTTTTTGCTAAAACCTTGGTGCTCCTTGTGTAGTTTTAGGATAACATCCGATACATAGCTTAATAATATACAACAATTCAATCAACATAACAGAGAATGGCCAAAATGTAAATGCCATTGATACAATAATTCATTCAAAATCAACATCAACATCATAAATGACAAAATGAAATTAAAAAATTATTAAATGCCATTTATGGCAAAGAGAACTGCAATCAGAATGGGAACAAATCCACCAATTACCGAGTGATAATTGAGGCTGCTAGCATAACTAGAAGGTGCTTCTGCAGGAGCATGATGATGACCGTTGTGAGCAGCAACCACCACAGCCAAAACAATGAAGAAAATTGCAAACAATGAAAATTTGACTTGTGAAGCCATATTTGCTATGTTGATTTATTCAGCTGGTTGAAGGTATAGGATTCTTCAAAAGCTGCTTATGGCTTGAATATAATTTGGCTTGGGTTGGTTATATATAGTAGCATTGATAATTGACTTTTGCAATTAATCAAGAGATGCCCCTACATGTATGAAGCTAATGGCTTTTCGCTGTGACGATGTTAATATATTGTTTAAATAAGGAAACAATTATTTAACAAAATTAAGTATTGGTTGACTAAATTTTGATATGATAGGGTTTGAACTTCAGTCCCTCCATTTTATGTATTTTTAATAGAGTGAAATATCAAATATCCCCCTAAAATTTCAAAATTCGTCTATAGTTTTATAATTTCAGGGAGTTATTTGCTGGCCTATTTCAAAATTTCGTGGAGTATTTGACGAATTTTGAAATTTCAGAAGGATATTTGATATTTCACTCATTTTAGTAGCTTGTCATAATTTCGTCTATATGCAACAAAAAAAGGTTCTCACAATGTTTGAACCAATATTCGTCTTAGAACTACGGTTGGATCTAATTCAACTATATTGATGTGACCCGAGTGAACAAATTGGGGTAACCTAATAGAACCTGATCTTAGGAATTTTTTTATATCTTCTTAGAATTTGGATTGAGTTTAAATAACTCTAACAAAATCAATTTAGAAGGTAAGAGATGCCACTTTTTTATAAATTCATTTAACCCCTTAACTTAATTTATTCTTTGTTGGATTTAAATTTTTCCAATTCACCCCATCATGTTCAACACTATTGGACTTGCCGCATTGAACAAATGGTGTTTGGCCGAAATTGACTCAACTACCAATATAAAAACCGAATATGTTCCGACTTCCGACTATATCTCAACTAATGTGAAACTTTTAACATACTTCTCACGCCAAAAACTAGATAATTGGAGTGTAACTTGAGTTGATGTCATCTTAAAGTTTTAGTCAACTCTAACTTAACTCTAACAAAACAAATTTAAAATGTAAGAAGTTTCACTTTTTATAAAATCATTTCAAATTTCATCTTATTATTATATGTTGGACGGTTTAAGCTTTATTTATTAAATTTCGAATGTGATTGGTGTCTAGTTAAAAAAATTGTACTACATTTAAAAAAAATTTGCTTAAACCGAAAATGAAACATTAACGGTTTAAGATGAATATTCTCTGACTGAATCAAATGTTTGATTAGTAATCCAGCCTGCACAATTTGTAATTAATCAAATTATTGAATGAAACTTATAGCAACCTTTATTTTAACATTTAAAATAGGTTAATGCTATGGTGGACCACCTTTACAAGTGGTTCATTGTGGTGAAGTGATCATTAGTATTATAATGAATACAAATTTTACACAATCCACCGTTGGATTGAAAGTTTGTATCATATAGATCATCCGTACAAATTTTTAGAAAAATTGAAAATCATTTGACGTGTTATTAAAATCTATTAAGTTTAACGGTATTTAATAAAAACTCATAAACCGTTAATTTTAATGGGTCTCAATAACATATCAAATGATTTTCAATTTTTATAAAAATTTATATGGATAATCTATATGAAACAAACTTTCAATCCAACGGTCAATTTTATAAAATTCGTATTCGTTATAGTGTTATTTATAAGTGGTTCACCGTGGACCACTTGATGAAGCGATCCATTTTAGAATTTGCCTTTAAAATATATATATATAAAAAAATAAACAAATTGCAAGCTCAACCGTATTATTGTTGTACCAACCGTAAAAAAATGTGTTGCGTGAAGGGGAAAACTTGCCAATGACGTACTGTACTGCAATTTACAAACCCATTTGTGCAAAGTACAAATGAGGCACAACAGTACCAACCTCAATTTCTTATGGTGCCAAGAAGTTAGTTCAAATATAAAAGTCGTTTATGTTAGGACAATTTTTTTTTTTAATTGGCAAATATATTATAAAACTCAGCCATAAGCAGGGACAGAGGTACATGCATCACTTTGAGGGCATGTGCCTCCACGAATTTTCTAGAAATTGCAATGTATATATACTATATGCCAATACTCCACCCAACATGCATACTAGCTCTATTAAAATGTGCAACATGCATTCTGGTTCTACTTATTACTACCACCTATATACATCTATATAAAATTCTAAATAATTAATTAAAATGTAAAGGGCTATGCTAACTGGTGTTTCAAGGATACTAGTTAAGAAATTTAAAAGAGAAAAATTTATGTTGGAAATTAAACAATACATTTTATACTTTTAAGAATTTGACTACACAAATTTTAAGATATTTTTTTAATATTTGCTTCCTTAACTAGTACCTTGGGGGCACTAGTTAACATTTTCTAAATTTAAAATATAAGCATCAACTCTTTCATCATTTATATATACGTCTTTCGGTCTCATATATAAGCAATTATTCATTTTTTAGGTTCATTCAATAGATAATATATCTAATCTATAATATAGACTTGTTCATTCAATAGATGATGTATTATTTATGGAATGAACCTAAAAGTAAAAATTTGCTTATGTATGAAATCGGAGGGGGTATTCTTTAAATCAACAAAAACTGTTATCATTAAGTTGTTCTAGTCCAACTCTTTTTTCTTCCATATATAGCAAATTAACAACCACTACATAACCTTCACTTTATCCTGGAAGAGGAACATGTTTTTACTTTTGTTCATATTATAAAACTTTTTTTGTGTTTAACTTCATCGCCCCCGCAACTTAAAATTCCTGGCCACGTCACTGGCCATAAGTATAAGAAATACAAATGGCGAGAAAGAGTACAAACTGCAACTAAATGCAGTATAACAACAACACCAAATAAAACAACACCATTTAACTGTTGGAGTAAGCCCTAAGAGCCAATCTATTTTCATAGTATTTGCTTTAGGAGTTTGAATATAAATATGGCATTTCTTTATTATGTTTGTAAGGTTGCAAAATAATGAAGTCCCTAGAATAGAAAGTCCGTTTAATAATTAAGTGTGACTTAATCATGAGATAATATTAAACATAAGGACACTATTCTTAAAGTATCCGTAGTCGAGCTTTAAGGTAAAGGGGATAACCTTAAAGCATAAAGACTATTATGAAGATAGACTGATGATCACATCTCATGGATCATGGGATAAGGAGTTATCAAGTCTCGACGTAGGTATAAATATTAGGAGTAATATTTATACTGGATTGACCCGCTATGAGAGTACTACATGCAAAGTTATGCAAAGTGTCATAAGTTACTCTCATGGTGATAATGGTGTAGACCGCCCTTAGACCTGAAACCACTTTGTACCCTAGATGTGGAGTCAAGTACTTTGTTGCTGATCTAACGTTGTCCGTAACAGGATAACCATAAAGGCAGTTAATGGGTACTTCACAAAGCATGCTGAGGGACAGTAGTGACCTAGATGGAATTTGCCAATCCTGCATAACAGGATAAATGTCATGGGCCCAATATTGAACTGGACAAAGATGACACCAAGTATGCTTTGTGTTCAATATAGACATAAAGGGCAAAAGGGTAATTATACACACTGATATTATCACAAGAGGTTATGTTTAGATCACATGTTAATTTCTCGTAACTTGAGTAGCAGTGATGTGTTGCTAGATACCGCTCAGTGTTTATTATAATAAATAGTGATTTATTATAATTGTCAACGTTACGGAAACCTACAGGGTCACACACATAAGAACAATCTAGTGAGATTGGAACACCGTAAGGTACGGTGCACCTTGGAGAAATAAGGAAATATGATAAGGGTATTATGGTAATTAAAATGAGCATTACATCATATGGTATGATGTAGCAAGAAGGGGGTGCAAATATGTACTAGACATATTTACATGAGAATGGCGCCCACTATAGCCCATTTAGTTAAAAGGGTTTTAGTGTAATTTTGCCATGGCAAGTGGTTCTATAAATAGAACCCTTGTGGTAAGGAGAAATAGTAACACACTTTTGTTACTCATTCTCATGAGCCTTTGTTCTCTCCTCTCTTGAGAAACCCTAATCACCTTTCTAGAGTTTTTGTAAAAAACCCTAATCCTTATTTTGTGCCTCCTTTCTCCTAACCCTTCAAACCATTGGAGCTAGCACTCCATTGAAGGTTGTTGTTCGTGTGGACTGGCTAGAGGCGTTATACCTTTAACGCTTGTGATCAAATTCGTTGGTGACTTGGTGGTGACCTTGTTCGTGATTCGAAGTGTTCGATAGCCGTTCGTGATTTAAAGGGAGTTTTCGAATCAAAAGGTAAAACTCTAAACACAATTCATGACCATTCGTAAGGATCACAAAAGGAAAATTTTAAAATTCCGCTGCTTTTATCGTATCAATTTTCCTTCATTAACCTCAGAAAAGACACAATAACATCTCCTATATGATCCAACTTTATCTCCTAAACATTGCTAAATGAAGCGGAAACAAAAATTCTCCCATGAAAAAACCACCCTTGTCTGATCAGACCCTTTTGAGCAAAAGACAGCGCCGACAACCAAACACGCTCCATGCAGGTATGAACAAACTGCAACCCACCAAGGCAACCGGCTCGATGGAGGCCGCCAGAAATCACTGGTATAGGCAAAGAGTCTACATTTGCAATCTGATTGTGTGAAGGTCGGAGAAGACTCAAAAAGAGATTGTTACAGAGAAAAGGGTTTTGATAGCGAGAAAACATTCTTGAACCACAACAACACCAGAGTTACTGCCAACAAACAGCTGCAACCACCCCTAAACAAAACTTATAGAATAAAACAACAACCATTGCCAACAACCACCACCTGAAAAGCTTGTTACAAGCAACAAACATCACAAAAAACCAAAGCCTCGGTACCATTAAAACCGCCACCAGAGCAAAAAAGAACCACCACCTCATCACCTCCGACCATCACCACAACACCATACCCCACCAAACAGCCACACACACTACAACCACTGTGTCGGACCACCACCGGATCCAAACGCCATCAGCACCGCACCACAACGCCATCACCACTGTTCTGTTGGGACAATTGATAATGGGGGTGAAGAAAATCTAAAATTGAATTAGAGAAATTGAAAGGGAATGACTTATTGTGTTATTATTGATAATTGGAGAATTACAAATGTATTTATACACCACACTGTGTTACTTATCCTCTAAGCAACTAACTAACTGCCTACAGCTGTACAAAACAGAAAATAACAAACTCTCCAATTAGATCACAACTGTCGTAACTGACAGCAAATGACACTACTCTAAACTAACTCAGAGTACACAATGTTCCAACATTGTGTCCAACATCTGTCAAAACTACAGGAAACTAGTATTACAAACAAGACTCCTCCTAATACAAGTTTTCTAAGCATTCTATTCCCATGAGCTTCTTCAACTCATCAATCCTTGGTTTCTTCAAGGGTTTTGTCAAAATATCTGCAAGTTGACTCTCTGACTTGCGATATTCCAGTTCAAGTTTTCCTCTATTGACTTGATCTCTCAAGAAATGATACCTCCTTTCGATATACTTGCTTCTGCCATGGCTTACAGGATGATTGGCCAGATCTATAGCTGATTTGTTGTCAACAAACAGCTTCACCTTGACTGTGTCACTAATCATAAGTTCCTCCAACAACATTTCAATCCACACAGCTTGACAAGCTGCGTATGATGTTGCTACATACTCAGCTTCACACGATGATAATGCTACAATTCCTTGTTTCCTTGAGCTCCAACAAATCAAAGCTCTTCCTAACATGAATAGGTAGCCTGCAGTGCTTTTCTTATCATCTTGGTCTCCTCCCCAGTCAGAATCTGAGTATCCAAGTACACTTATCTTCTTGTTAGTGCTGTTCTGGCTTGGCATAAGAACACCATGATCAATTGTACCTTTAATGTACCTCATGATCCTTTTGGCTACTGTTAAGTGACATGTCCTAGGCTGTTCCATAAACCTACTCACCAATCCCACACTATAACTTATGTCAAGTCTAGTGTTACAGAGGTATCTCAAGGAACCAATGATTTGCTTGTATAGGGTAGCATCTACAAGCTCATCAGTTGAATTTTTGTAAAGCTTTGAACTTGTCTCCATTGGTGTCATAGCTGCATTACAGTTAACCATGTTGAACCTCTTAAAAATGTCTTCTGCATATTTCTTTTGATGCTAGAAAACCCCTCTATCTATGTGTTTGAATTCCATCCCAAGGAAATATGACAAATTCCCAAGGTCAGACATTTCAAACTCTTGCATCAAGCTGGATTTGAACTTCCGAATTTCTTTCTCATTAGCACCTGTGACTAATAGGTCATCAACATAAAGACATAGAATTATATGATCAAGCTTACTTGAGCCTTTCATATATACTCCATGTTCTGAGACACACTTAGTAAAACCTTCCTTCATAAGAAACCCATCAATCCTCTTGTTCCAAGCTCATGGAGCTTGTTTCAACCCATACAGTGCCTTTCTTAATCTATACACCTTCTGCTCTTGACCTTTGACCTCAAAACTTGGTGGTTGCTTCATATAGACCTCTACCTCCAATGGTCCATTCAAAAATGCTGACTTTACATCCAATTGATGCATTCTCCAACCATTATGAGCTGTTATGCCTACCATTATTCTTATAGTCTCAAGTCTTCAACAGGTGCATACACTTCATTGAAGTCAATTCCAGCTTTCTGAAGGAAACCTATAGCTACCAATCTTGCCTTATATTTGGCTATCTCGCCATTTGGTCTCAGCTTCAACTTGTATATCCATTTCACATCTATTGCCTTTTTATCTGTCTTATCAACCAAATACCAAGTCTTGTTCTTTTCTATAGTATTTATCTCTTCTTTCATTGCTTTTAACCAATTTTTTTTCATTCATGGCTTGATCCAAATTGATAGGTTCAGATTCTGCTAGCATAGCTTCCTCAAGTAGTTCACCATCTTGACCAACTGCTTGATCAGGAAATCTCTCAAAGTCTGTCAACCTCACTAATTGAACTCTTGTTCTAGTTGATCTCCTTATTGGCTGATCTGGTGCATTATCAACTACCATTGGCACTTCTTGTCTTTCTTCAAGCACAGTTGTCACACCAGATGTTCCAACATTGTGTACAACATTACCACTCCAGTTCCAACTCTTAGCTTCATCAAATTGCACATCTCTACTTGTAACCATTTTGTTTTCTGTTGGAGAATACAATTTGTAAGCCCTAGTTGAGTGATAGCCAATGAAAACCATAGCTTGACTTCTGTCATCCAACTTCCTTCTAAGATGTCCTGGCACATGTCTAAAACATAGTGAGCCAATCACCTTAAAGTGACCTACACTAGGCTTCACACCAGTCCATGCTTCATAAGGTGTCTTGTCCAATATCTTCTTTGTTGGACATCTGTTGATGATGTAAACGGAAGTTGCAGCTGCTTCAGCCCAGAATCTATTAGGCATCTCTTTTCCTTTTAACATACTTCTAGCCATATTCATTATGCTCCTATTCTTCCTCTCAGCTATTTCATTATGTTGTGGTGTGTAGGGAGCAATAACTTCATGAACTATGCCCTCTTGTTCACAGAATTAAGCAAATTCATTAGAAACATATTCACCTCCACCATCAGTTCTCAATTTCTTAATGCTACATTCACTCTCTTTTTCAACTTGTAGCTTAAATTTCTTGAACTTAGTGAACACATCACTCTTTTTCTCAATCATATAAATCCACACATACCTAGTGAATTCATCTATGAAAGTGAGAAAGTAGTGGTTACCTCCAATTGATTGAACTTCTAAAGGTCCACAAACATCTGAATCGATCACTTCCAACTTCTGAGAAGACTTCATAGGAAAGTCATGTTTAATGACTTCCTTGCTGACTTGGCTATGCAACACTCTTTGCACAGTTGCTGAGGGACTTTAATCTGAGGAAGACCATGCACCATCTTCTTCAAATTTAACAGGTTCAAACTCCTGAAATTTAGGTGACCATATCTGAGATGCCAAATCCAGTTCTGATCATCATTCATAGTTGTGACAAGGCACTGATGTTCAAACATGTTGATCGACGTCTTGAAGGTTTTGTTGTTGGACATTGGAGCATTCAGGACCAGTCTATCCTTTGCATCAAACAGCTACAACTCCTTATCATGCATTTTCACTGAGTAGTTCTTCTCTAGTAATTGACCTATGCTTATCAAATTACTCTTCATTGTGGGAACATACAATACATCAGTAATAATAGCTTCTTGTCCATCATTTCTCTTCACCAAGATACTTCCAATCCCTTCAAAATTCACTTGACTGTTATCAGCAAATCTAATGCCTCTAGTCATTGTTTCATCAAGATTGATGAACCAATCTTTGTTTCCAGTCATGTGGTTACTACACCCAGTGTCAAGATACCACACGTTTGCCTTGTCTTCACTCAATTTCGTAGTAGCCATCAATATGGCATCATCAGAATCACTATGAGCTAGCTGAGCCTCATCTTTGTTAGACTACTTGGCTACCACTTAGAAGGGGGGGTTGAATAAGTGGCCCCTTTTAAACAATGTCGATTTTAAAAACAAATGGTTTAAAAGGTACGCGCGGAAGCACCACCGGATCGGTAGTCTCTTTGCACCCGATTGATCACTGAAAAAGTAGTATAGCCTTGAACGTAAAATGATAAAGAACTAGAAATGATCGTGTGCAAAATATTTGAGTTTAAACGATCCAATTAACACAGCCCAAACAGGTTACACAATTATAGAACTAATCCAAACACAATCAAGATATATATATCAATTGAATTTTTGTGCACACGTACGAACACAAAAATTCAATCGAATCGAAAATTAAAGCAATTGCGTAAAGTAAAATATTAGGAGAGAAAGACACAAGAGATTGATTAGGGAGTTCCCCGGCTTTCGTGTCGTCCTCGCGGTTGGCCGGGTACGTATCCCCCCAAATAACCAAACGAGTTATTTGAGCGTATATCGATTAAAAACGAATGAACTATAGTGCACAATTTACAAAAGACTCCAATAACCCTATATCGAATCTAATGTAAACAATGCGTAATAACCTCAACAAGTAATGAAGCTTCTCCCTCTGATTCCAACGATCCTAACCGTGCGCAAATCCTCGCACCGATCGTCCAGCTGAGTACCTCGCTTCTTCATTGTTGATCCTTCAAGATATCGCACAATCTTGAATCCCTAAGAAAAACCCAAACCTTCTTCACAAATCAACTCGATCACGTCTCTGATTCACCGCAAGCCGTATCGAACGTTATCGACCAAATGTACAACTTTTATCCGAATGATCCCATACTCACTCTTCAATGAATTGCAATTTGATGGAAGATGATGATCTTGTGAAGAATAACCCTTTGATCCAAATTCTTCAACCAATTTGAATACCAAAGAGTTTATCAAAGCTATTTCACTTTCTCACAGGTTTCTCTCTTGCTTACAATAACAAAGCACATTGCTATTTATAGAGAAAATAGAATTGAGCAAATTTAGGCAAAACTTAACATACATGTATCGATACAAATGATGGTTTGTATCGATACAAACCCTTTGACCAGCGTTCAAATGTGAAAATTTGACCTATGTATCGATACAAACACGTGTGTGTATCGATACATACATCAGTTTCTTGAAATCTTGACTGATATGTATCGAAGCATGCAAGCATGATTCGATACATCATGCACTCTTTGGTTTTCTGAGAGATATAGGTGTGTATCGATACATGCAAGCATGATTCGATACACAGGTGACTCTCTGCCTCTGAGAGACCACTTTTGTATCGATACAAGTGATATATGTATCGATACAAATTGCACAAAATCAGTCTGAAGTAATTTCAGGACATTTGTATCGATACACATGTATATGTATCGATACATAATACCTAAAAATCAATTTTCCAAAGTTTAAAAATAGTTTTTCGCTGTCCAGTCATTTGTAATGTTGCCGAAATATGTTCTACTCTATTTTCATGTGTTTTGACAATTATTAAAACATGAGGGTGAACTGGTGCACTTACATTCTCCCCCTTTTTGATAATTGTCAAAACTTTGCATAAGCTAACTAAGCCTATACCTAATATGCAAATAAAATAGCAATATGTATACAGACGCAATTACACCAAGGCTAACAATAAGCACGCTCCCCCTGAGTTGATGCCATAATGCGTTTGCTATTGTTGATAATATTCCAGAATCTTTAGCTATTCATCCTTAGCTTGTGCAATACAAATCTCTCCCCCTTTGACAATATCAAAAAGAAGAAGAGAACTCATTAGAAGTATCAAGTTCAAACAATTTTAACCATAGTCATATCATGCACTTACATTTGTCGAAATGCACTATATGATGAAAGTTCCTAATCAAAATAATTACATACAAAGATATGCCAAAATATATCAATGACGAATACCAAATATCATGATAAACATGGAATGTAGAATAACAAACCAAAACCAACTCATGAATATTGTAACACTTCGACACTTTAATCAAGTAACATATCCAAATATGGGACGAAATAAACAAAGCAATGCAACAAATGCATAATTTCATGTTGCCATATCATATTATAACGATGTTCATGAAGAAATGAAATACTTATAGCATTTATGCAACATGTTAGACTATAGACACATTAAACAATATTTCACACATTGTCATTTGATACATATGGACTTCAAGAATTATTACTTATCTTAAAGCAAAATTTTTGGAAATGAGCAAACATATGAATGTATTGAAATGCACTATTATGATATGTTGATAATTGAAAAGACTTCACATAGGCATAAGCTTGTAAGGTTTAAGAAGAGAAGATAGAGATGATACTATTTAACCTTGTACCGTAGGGTGTTGATGCACTTTCCTTTGTATAAAACTCCAAGGTGCCAAGAAGTATGACATGTATATAAAGTGCATGCTTGATGTATGTTATTCTAGGTTAGAGATATCTAGGATCCCTAATTCCCCGCGAATATAGATAAAGGGATCCGTTGCAAGTGGCTTTGTAAAGATATCCGCAAGTTGGTTTTTCGATTCCACATGCTCAAAAATAACATCCCCTTTTTCTACATGATCGCGAAGAAAGTGATGCCTAATCTCTATATGCTTAGTCATTGAATGCAACACGGGGTTCTTTGTGAGGTTTATGGAACACGTTGTAGTTTTAGATCGTAGTCGAGAAGTTGTTGTTTTAACCAAAGTATTTGGGAACAACAACTTCCGGCCGCAACGTATTCCGCCTCGGCGGTTGACAAAGCAACCGATACTTGCTTTTTGCTATGCCAACTTACCAAGCTATTACAAAATAGGTGACATGTTCCACTAGTACTCTTCCTATCCAACTTGCAACCGGCAAAGTCGGAATCGGAGTAACCTACCAAAGAACAATCATTCCCCTTAGAGTACCATAAGCCAAAGTTTGATGTTCCTTTCAAGTATTTTAAAATCCTTTTTACGGCCTTTAGGTGTGATTCTTTGGGGCATGATTGATACCTTGCACACATGCAAACACTAAACATAATATCCGGCCTAGATGCCGTTAGGTAAAGTAAGGATCCGATTATACCTCTATATTTTGTAATTTCCACATCTTTACCTTCTTCATCTTTGCTTAACGCACATGTTGATGCCATGGGAGTTTCCATATGTTTTGAATCCGTCATCCCAAACTTCTTAAGCAATTCAAGGCAATATTTAGTTTGATATATAAAAGTTCCTTCTTCTAGTTGCTTGATTTGTAATCCCAAGAAGTAGGTTAGTTCACCCATCATGCTCATCTCAAATTCACCTTGCATAAGACTAGAAAAGCTCTTGACAAGAGATGGGTTAGTGGAACCAAAAATGATATCATCAACATAAATTTGAACCAATAAGACGTCTTTGCCCTTACGTTTAATGAAGAGTGTAGTGTCAACCTTTCCCCTTGAATATCCGTTTTTAATTAAGAAGTTGTTAAGTCTATCATACCAAGCTCTAGGAGCTTGCTTAAGGCCATATAGAGCGCTTTTTAATTTGAAAACATAGTCCGGATGTTCGTGATTTTCAAAACCGGGTGGTTGTTTGACATACACTTCTTCATTTATGTATCCATTTAGGAAGGCACTCTTAACGTCCATTTGGTATAACTTGAAGTTCATGTTGCATGCATAAGCTAATAAAAGTCTAATGGCCTCGAGGCGAGCTACCGGAGTATAAGTCTCCTCATAATCAATGCCCTCCTCTTGGTTGTAGCCTTGAGCTACCAACCGTGCCTTGTTCCTAACAATAACACCGTTTTCATCGAGTTTATTCCTAAAAACCCAACGTGTCCCAATCACTTGATGACTTGGAGGAGGTGGTACTAGATCCCACACATCATTTCTTTTAAATTGATTTAGTTCTTCTTGCATTGCAAGAATCCAATGTTCATCAAGTAATGCGGTTTTTGAGTTTTTAGGTTCAACTTGTGAAACAAATGCATAATTAAAAACAAAAGTTACTTATTTGAGATCGAGTAGCCACTCCCTTTGAGAGATCGCCTAAGACTTTGTCAATGGGATGGTTCTTTAGAGTACGCCATTCATTTGCAAGACCGGCTCATCTTTGCTTGTGATGATTCTTTGATGAAGAAGATCCTCCATCATCTTTGTCTTCATTGGATGGTGACGGCTTATCGTCCTTTTCTTTCGGAACTTCCGTTGAGGGTTGATCATTTCCAACAACTTTGTTATCCTTTAAAATGTCCGTTGTGTAGACACCTACACCAATAGAATCACCTTACCCGTTTTCTTCCGGAAAAGTCTCATCAAAGTTTACATGAACCGATTCTTCAATAATTTGTAACCTCTTATTGTATACTCTATATGCCTTGCTAGATAATGAATAACCTAAGAAAATGCCTTCATCCGCTTTTGGATCAAATTTGCCAAGATTCTCCTTTCCATTATTTAAAATAAAGCATTTGCATCCGAAAGAGCGCAAATGACTAAGGTTAGGTTTTCTACCTTTAAGTATTTCATAAGGAATTTTGTCCAAAATAGGTCGAATGATTGCCCTATTTAGAACATAACTCGCGGTGCTTATTGCATCGGCCCAAAAATACTTAAGAAGACCACTTAACATAGTCCTAGCTAACTCTTCTAGAGTACGATTTTTCCTCTCCACTACTCCATTTTGTTGTGGTGTACGTGGAGCCGAAA
Organism: Trifolium repens; assembly: GCA_030408175.1. Taxonomy (NCBI): domain Eukaryota; kingdom Viridiplantae; phylum Streptophyta; class Magnoliopsida; order Fabales; family Fabaceae; genus Trifolium; species Trifolium repens. Next base: position 27,309,370 of record CP125845.1, on the reverse strand, counting down.
AATTATGTTCAATGCCATGTTTAGAGCAAAACTTTTCAAACTTATGATTTTCAAATTCGCCTCCATGATCACTCCTAATAGAAATGATCTTAAGGTCTAGCTTATTTTGAATCATCTTAGCAAATTGTTTAAAAGCGGACAAGGTATCGCTTTTACTAGATAAGAATAATGTCCAACAAAATCTTGAGTAATCGTCTACAATCACAAGTCCATAGTAATTACCACCAAAGCTTTTGGTCCTTGATGGTCCAAAAAGATCCATATGGATTAACTCTAAAGGCTTAGTAGTTGAAATGAACTTTTTAGATTTGAAAGAAGCCTTAGTTTGTTTACCCATTTGGCATGCGTTACACAAGTGATCTTTTGAAAAACGTATTTTAGGTAGACCGATTACAAGATTTTTAGAAGCTATCTTATTTAGTAAATCGAAATTAAGATGTGCCATTCTTCTATGCCACAACCAAGATTCATCATTCTTGGTTATGAGACACTTAGCACCACTTAGGCAATTATCATCTAGGTCTAACATGTATACATTTCCATGCCTAATAGCCTTAAGAATCACATTCTTGTCTTTGTTACTTTCGATTGTGCAAAAGGTTGGTTTAAAATTGATTATGAACCCTTTATCACAAAGCTTAGCAACACTCAACAAGTTGTGCTTAAGGTTATCCACAAGTACAACATTAGATATGGTTATAGTAGAGGGATTACCGATAGTACCTACACCAAGAATAGTGCCCTTATTGTTGTCTCCATAGGTGACATAGCCTTTCTCCTTTGCTTTGAACTCAATAAAAAGCGAGGCATCACCCGTCATGTGCCTTGAACATCCACTATCTAGAAACCATCTCCATTCTAGATTATCAAGGCACTTTTCCTACAACATTTAAACATAGGAGGGAGGTACCCAATTTTCATTGGGTCCTAATTGGTGAGGCAAATAAGTTTTGTTGAGTTTTGGCATCCATTGCAATACGCCCTTAGGTACCAACAATTTCCTAGCTTTACATTTTGCAATGGTATGGCCTTCACAACAACAATAGTGACAAGTGATATGTGAGTCACTCTTCTTTTGATCCATTTTGAAACTTTTAGAATTTTTGCTTTTGACTTTCAAAGTGTTTTGAAAATGTTTTGGATCAACTTGATGAGAGACTCTAGGTTTTGATGAATTTTCCACTTTGTCCTTGAGTGTCTTAATATTTTTTGACAAAGTGATACAATTATCACAACCAACTATATCACTATTATTATGACTTGCACTTGACCTCTCTAATAATGATACCTTGAAAGCTTTCAACTCTTCTTCCGTTTCGGAAACTTTCTTTTCAAGAGCTTTGTTAACTTTTATAATTTCTTTTAATCGTTTGAAAGCTTTCCTAGTTTCACTACATAGGTCCTCAAATGCATTTTGCAAATCATGATATTCAAACGAAGTATATGAGCTAGAGGGGTTTTGGTTTACCTTTTTGGGAGCTTTATCCTTCTTTTTGTGGTGATGAGTTGTGAAGCATACATTAGCCACTTCGCCTTCATCACTTGAACTAGAGCTTGGTGATGAATGAGATGAAGAACTACTACTCTCCCATGCAACATAAGCTTTCTTTCCTTTGCTCCTCCCTTTATTTGAAGATGACTCCTTTTCTTTTCTTTTGAGATTAGGGCAATCCGGCTTGTAGTGACCAACTTGGCCGCACTCATAGCAAATCCCTTTCTTGGAGTACCTAGCATCTTCATTCTTCCGGAGGTAACCACTATCTTTCCGAAACTTCTTAAGATTGTCATCGGAATGTCTTATCCCATTCTTTCTCACATATCTATTATAGCGTCGAACGAAGAGCCCCATTTCCTCATCATCGGAATCGTCTTCGCTTGAGCTACTCTCCACTTGCTCAACCTTTTTGGACTTGGATTTGGAGGCCTTTAGAGCAATGGACCTCTTATCCTTTTCTTTTTCTGTAACAACCCGTTTTTCAAAGGCCAGAAAAGGCATGAATTTTTTTTCTTTTTTTGTACACATCAGAGTTACGCATAAGAGATTTTAAATGAGCCGGCATTCAAATATACAAAAGAACTCATTACCATAAGGTGCTTCGACAAGCAAAGTGTATTACTGAATAATTACAATCCAAGTCTAAGTATTCAAATACTTACAACAACACATGTTAGAAAACCCTACGCTAACCAAAAAGCACGGTGCACAAAACACACCGGCGCATAGTCTAACTATTCTAAGCTCCAACATCTCACTGGGGCCTGGAACAGCCACCGTCGTCACCACGACCTAACCCATCATCTGGGTGGGATGAGCCCGCAAATGAAAGAAAGGGTCACCACAAAATAAAAGTATGTATATATATAATCGGTGCGAGAGAGTATACAAATACCAAACATACAAATACCAACAGAGAAAGCTCTTTAAACACATAGCCATTCCCACCAACGGGCTCATATAAACCAATGCACACATAGCCTATCAATGCAGACTCTACATGATCATGACACCAATCACTGGCTGCCACATGCATGAATTCCGGAACTGTAGGTCCAACCCCTACTAAAACACCAACGAAATCACAAGGTTAAGGTGGATCCACTCCCGCAATCACACCCCATGGTCCACTCCCGCAACCATGTATCGAACTCAACAAAATCACAAAGGATTAAGGTGGATCCACTCCCGCAATCACACCCCATGGTCCACTCCCGCAACCATGTATTGAACTCAATAAAACCCTATAAGAATCAGGTGGGTCCACTCCCGCAACCACACCTCGTAGTCCACTCCCGCCACTACGCACTAACAATGCATGATCATACGATTCCCCATGTATACTAATGCAACAAATACATACCTCCCTAGCATATGTAAACCATCCCATCAACATACATACATATCCAATCATATGTAACAAACCACAACAAACATACATACATTTCCAATCATATGTATTCACCCACATGTTCGTACATACATCTCCAATCATATGTAAAACAACGCACGTATTGTAAACACTTTCTCATCACGAGAATACATAACACATACATGGCAAACACACAAACACGCATACCAGCAAACCAAGCATGTCGTAACCGTTTTAAAAGACGGAAATAAAGTGGAGCCCTTACCTCGGCAAGCTTCCGTTAACTTTTCTCACGAAATTCTACAATTCACGCTACCTAAAATATAAGCAGCGTAATATCAATAAAATACTCTCAACGTATCCTATCGAAACGAAACTCATTCTCTAAGTTCTAGAGAGGCTTAAGGTACTTTCTAACACTCTCGGATAGTGATTTCGAGTCCTCCCCATAGTGATTAAAAATTCCCAAAGTTAATTGCACTATTTCTCGCTACGCGAAAATATTTTCGTTTCAAAACAAACTAAGAAACACTTTGATTCCTAACTCCAAGGCAATCAATTTTCACATACTAAAACCATTTGAAAACAAACCAAAAACTCTTTGAAAATTTTCACAAAAATAAAAGTTTACTTGCGCCACAAGTTACAAGTTTTTTCTTTCAAATAAAATGGCCATAACTCGCTCATTCTTTATCCAATCGAGACGAGTCATACGCCGAAATCTTCGTCTCGAAAAGACGGATCAAATAGTTAAGTTTCTAGGACACAAAAACAATTTTAAAATGCCCTAAATATCCTTTAAGATTTCGGCCAGAATTTAAAATACATCAAAATCATCATTATCAAGAATCAAACATAGCTAAAACACTTATACAAATGTTAATTTCACATAACCCAACTCAAATTAGTTTGATTCTATACTTGAAACATTTTCCAAAACCCTAAACTTCAAAAATCATAAAAATTAGGGGCTTTTCTTTTCATAGCATTTTCTTTTCAAAATTGAACCATTAAAACAACTAAGGCCAATTTCGATTGCAAGAAAATGAACTCAATTGAACAAACTCAAAACTTACAAAATATTTCCTCAAAATTATTTCCATAAACTCATGAACCAATTCCTTTATCAAACCTTTCTAGATGATAATTTTTCTTATGGATCAACCATTAACTAGCAAGGATCTATACTATTATCAAAGGAAAAATTAAAACCTCTACCCACTCCTACCAAAAGGCCCACGGCCAAGGAAAGAAAAAGAGGGAGGAAGATTTTTCTTACCACTTTGCTCATGCCAAAAGCTTCACCAAGTTACAAGGATCAATTTCCATTCCAAGCTTTTCTCCTAATTCCTTCTAGATCTCTCACAAAATGGATTTCAAGCTCACTAATCTTAAGAAGAAAATCTCTTTGTGATGAAGAGAAAGAGAGGTTTCACGTGAGAGAGAAAGGGAAAGTAAGGGAATGAGTCTTACAAGACTTTTCTATTTAAAGACACATGAATCCTCCTAGGCCATTAGATTGCATAGTGTAAAGTTTTAAGATTCAATCCTAGCCCTCCATCCAATCTTGGTCACCAAGCAACATCTCATAAATATCTTAGATATTATTTGAGCTTGCCAACTTATCTCGCTCAGTCCCCCCGTTCGCTCTTAAACGAGTCGTATCTCGCGTACCGACTAAACTCGCAAAAATAGAAAATCTACGAAATAAAAGTTCGTCGTAAACCACTTCTAAAAATTATCGCTAAAACTTTTTCCTCGATTGTGATTTTCTTCCTCACCCTCGAAAAATAATCTGAAGATATATCCTAACTCACGCCGATATATAAAACTTCCACCCGAAACCCTACTGAATTCAGAACCAGTAAAATTTCACAACAGCGGGTAAAATCTTACTCGTTTTTCCAAAGACGAGAATAACCCAAAACTCGGATTTCTGGCCTCACAGAAATCTCCTCATACTTAAAAGAGGATCACGACCCGTAAGTCTGTGCCTTTCCAGCGCACGAGCACAAAACAGGCTCCTTTTCAGCAAAAAATCCATTAATGCGACGATACTCACAAAAACACTTCACCAAAAACCCTAAAACTCGTAGCCAGTACTAGAGTTCCTTAGAAAAACTGTACAGTGGAATCTTGGGTCTTACATTTTCCTTTACGTTGTGTTTCTCCTTTTTCTCACCTTTCTCATGCTTTTCCAACAAATTAAGCACTTGTTCATGTTCCGTTAGCTTACCAAATAAGGTTGTGAGACTCAAAGTTGTAAGATCATTCGCTTCTTTGATTGTGGTGACCTTTGGTTGCCATGACCTATTAAGACATCTCAAAATCTTATTAGTAGCATCTTGATTTGTGATTGGTTTACCTAGACCATGTAACTTGTTGGTAATTTTTACAAATCTTTGTTGCATATCCGCAATGGTTTCACCATCTTGCATATGAAACAATTTGAACTCTTGAGTTAAGGTGTTTATCTTGGATATTTTGACTTCATTAGTACCCTCAAAATGAGTAACTAATGTATCCCACATTTCTTTGGCCGTTGAGCAATGCGACACATGATAAAATTGTTCAATCCCAAGGGATGAAATAAGTATGTTTTGTGCCTTTGCATCGTAATTGACCTTTTTCTTATCATCCTCCGTCCATTGTTCCATAGGCTTATTGGTGACAATGCCATTAGGATCGGTGTTTGTCGGAACAAACGGACCGGTCTCAATAGCATTCCACACTTCACCATCAAAAGAATTGATGTGAATCCGCATACTACTTTTCCAATAATCAAAATGATCTCCATTGAATATAGGTGCCCGATTATAAGCCCCTTTAGGTGCAAAAGCCATGTTTTCTACTAATTGGCACAATCCACCGAATTTTGTGAACAAAATTGAACCGGGATCGTGATACCACTTGTTAGACTACTTGGCTACCACTTAGAAGGGGGGGGTTGAATAAGTGGCCCCTTTTAAACAATGTCGATTTTAAAAACAAATGGTTTAAAAGGTACGCGCGGAAGCACCACCGGATCGGTAGTCTCTTTGCACGCGATTGATCACTGAAAAAGTAGTATAGCCTTGAACGTAAAATGATAAAGAACTAGAAATGATCGTGTGCAAAATATTTGAGTTTAAACGATCCAATTAACACAACCCAAACAAGTTACACAATTATAGAACTAATCCAAACACAATCAAGATATATATATCAATTGAATTTTTGTGCACACGTACGAACACAAAAATTCAATCGAATCGAAAATTAAAGCAATTGCGTAAAGTAAAAGATTAGGAGAGAAAGACACAAGAGATTGATTAGGGAGTTCCCCGGCTTTCGTGTCGTCCTCGCGGTCGGCCGGGTACGTCTCCCCCCAAATAACCAAACGGGTTATTTGAGCGTATATCGATTAAAAACGAATGAACTATAGTGCACAATGCGTATATCGAATCTAATGTAAACAATGCGTAATAACCTCAACAAGTAATGAAGCTTCTCCCTCTGATTCCAACGATCCTAACCGTGCGCAAATCCTCGCACCGATCGTCCAGCTGAGTACCTCGCTTCTTCGTTGTTGATCCTTCAAGATATCGCAAAATGTTGAATCCCTAAGAAAAACCCAAACCTTCTTCACAAATCAACACGATCACGTCTCTGATTCACCGCAAGCCGTATCGAACGTTATCGACCAAATGTACAACTTTTATCCGAATGATCCCATACTCACTCTTCAATGAATTGCAATTTGATGGAAGATGATGATCTTGTGAAGAATAACCCTTTGATCCAAATTCTTCAACCAATTTGAATCCCAAAGAGTTTATCAAAGTTATTTCACTTTCTCACAGGTTTCTCTCTTGCTTACAATAACAAAGCACATTGCTATTTATAGAGAAAATAAAATTGAGCAAATTTAGGCAAAACTTAACATACATGTATCGATACAAATGATGGTTTGTATCGATACAAACCCTTTGACCAGCGTTCAAATGTGAAAATTTGACCTATGTATCGATACAAACACGTGTGTGTATCGATACATACATCAGTTTCTTGAAATCTTGACTGATATGTATCGAAGCATGCAAGCATGATTCGATACATCATGCACTCTTTGGTTTTCTGAGAGATATATGTGTGTATCGATACATGCAAGCATGATTCGATACACAGGTGGCTCTCTGCCTCTGAGAGACCACTTTTGTATCGATACAAGTGATATATGTATCGATACAAATTGCACAAAATCAGTCTGAAGTAATTTCAGGACATTTGTATCGATACACATGTATATGTATCGATACATAATACCTAAAAATCAATTTTCCAAAGTTTAAAAATAGTTTTTCGCTGTCAAGTCATTTGTAATGTTGCCAAAATATGTTCTACTCTATTTTCATGTTTTTTGACAATTATTAAAACATGAGGGTGAACTGGTGCACTTACAATCTTTGTTTGAATCTTTATTCTCAGGACAGTTCCTTGCATAATAACCAAACTTTTCACAACAGTAGCATTGCACTTCCTTCATATTCACCTTTTTCTTTGAATTCTTGTTGCTTGAAGTGTTGGTCTTGTTAGAGTCATTCTGATTCTTTGAGTTCTTGATCGCAGCATCAACATTGTTCTTCTTTTTCCACTTTTCTTTGCCTTTATTCCACTTTGTTGCTTCATCTTTTCCTTTCTTGGTGAATTTTGCTTGCAATGCTTGATCCGTAACCTTCTCTGAAGTTCTCTGTTTCAATCTCATCTCATGGGCTTCTAGAGATGCTTGCAACTCCTCTAACTTCATATCAACAAGATTCTTGGACTCCTCTATTGCAACTACAATGTAATCAAAGTTTACAGTTAAAGCTCTTAATACTTTTTCCACTTTCTGCAAATCAGAGATTGTTTCACCACAAGACTTCATTTGATTGGTCAAGGACACCAATCTTGAAAATAAATCAGCCACAGTTTCTCCTTCATTCGTTTGAGTTATCTCATATTGCTTCCTTAGGGCCTGCAATTTTACTTTCTTCAGCTTTTCGTCACCTCCATAGATCTTCTTGAGAGTATCCCATGCTCCTTTTGCGGTTTCTTCTTCGATAATCTTTTCAAAAATGTTAGAATCTACACATTGATGAATGATGAATAAAACTTTTCCGTCCTTCTTCTTCTGTTCACGATGTAAGGTTCTTTGTGTTTCATTTGCCTCTGCAGACAATTCAGGAACACCTTCATTCACGATTTCAAGCAAGCACATCTTGAAATCTGAATATCACCTTCATCTGTGCACACCATCTATCATAGTGTGTTCCTTTGAAGACAGGTAGGTTTGCAGCGAATTGCGAGGATGTTGTGCTATGATTTACTATTGATGCAAATCTTGGATCACAATCGGGCTCTGTGATACCTGTTTGTTGGGACAATTGATAATGGGGATGAAGAAAATCTAAAATTGAATTAGTGAAATTGAAAGGGAGTGGTTTATTGTGTTATTATTGATAATTGGAGAATTACAAATGTATTTATACACCACATTGTGTTACTTATCCTCTAAGCAACTAACTAACCATCTACAGCTGTACAAAATAGAAAATAACATACTCTCCAATTAGATCACAACTGTCATAACTGACAGCAGATGACACTACTCTAAACTAACTCAGAGGACACAATGTTCCAACAATGTGTCCAACATCTGTCAAAACTACAAGAAACTAGTATTACAAACAACAGTTTCCAATAAAACGAAAAAGCAAAATGTAAAAGTCTTAACTACTTTTGTACAAGTGATTTAATATGTTTTTGGAATGATGCGTTTTGCAAAATTGCGGCACAAAACGTATCATTGTGGAAGTTTGATTTTCTAGTTGTTGGAGTAATTTGAGAGAGAGAACAGAATTGAATCGAAAGAAAGAATAAGAAAAAAAAGGTAAGTGTCGCGGCTGGAAAATTTTCTAAACAATGAAGTCATCATTGACGTTTATTTATCCCGGAAGGCGAAAGGAAAATATCACGAAAACCTTTTATTAATGTGGTTAAAGAACCACGGCGGGTCCGGGAGTTGGTTATGCGAGAGGAAGGTGTTAGCAACCCTCGCATCCATCGTACTCGATGGGAACCATTTAGGTGGTTTAGGTGGTTTAGGTTTGTCTGCGCAAGTTTGGATTAAATTACTCTATTATTGGCTAGTTTCTGCTTCGTTTCCAAAAAAAGGTTTTTAATTATTATTGGGCTTCACAGTTGTAGGAGCCCGCTCCTACGTATTCTCAAGTGTGCAATGAGAAATTCAAAGCCCACGTAATTCTGCTAAAAAAATGTTTGTGTGGTTGGCTGATTTTAGTGAATAACGTTTATTTCGTATTCCGCTAATACAATGAAGCTTGTATGCTCTAACCAGAGGCCTAAGCTGTGTATGTGTCAGAGGAGTAAATAAAACGTGTATTCATTGTCAAAAGTGTTGATTAACGGATGTTGCTTATTTCGCATTCCGCTGATACAACGACGATTGTATGCTCTACCTAGAGACTTAAGCTGTGTATATTTCAGAGGAATGAATAAAGCGTATACCCATGTTTGACAGAAAAATGATTTGAGTGCGTTGGGTTAATTTTAATGCTTGCTTTGATTTAGAATGAGAACTAACTCACGAACACTAGTCAAACGACCGACGACCAAGTTAATTCGGGAAAGAAAGAAGCAAACGCCAGATTCTCCCTTTTTCATTCGTGTTATTATGAAAATCTTCATTAATTTGATTAAGAAAATAATGTCCAAAAGAGAAGGTGTAAGATCCGGGAATTTTATTTTATATATAAATAAATATTTTGTTCTCTTTAAATGCTTGAATATTTTAACTTCATCTTTCAGAAATTTTTTTTCTTACCATTTGATTTTATTTAGTGAGAGAATTCTACCTGAATCTTTTATTTTTTAGTTTCGAGGACGAAACTATTTTAAGTGGGTAAGAATGTAACAACCCAAGATTTTATACTTTATTATATAAGGTATATATGTCATTATTAGTAACTTCTTGATTTATTATCCAATTAATATTTTATTTTATTTAATAATTTAGAAGTCCTATTTTAATTGATTTTATTATTTACTTATTTATTTATTTAATAAAATAACTATTTTTGTTATAATGAAATGTTTTGACAAATTATTCTTATATTGGTCATCTCATGCATATTTATGATCTATTCTTATTTTAATTTTTAGTTATCTTATAAAAGAAATCATGAAGTGAGGTGTGAGGTATTGTCATTAGTTAGTTTATAATTTCTTTAACAAACCTTGCCTACAATTTAGACATGTGCTTATCACACTTTCCTTATTTTTCTCTAATAATAACATAGAACCGTTTCCTTGGTACGTAGCAAACACACTGGACGTGGTACTGCAGGTACCAAAAAGCACACCCACGTTGCAATACTTCCTATATCCGTTTTCTTGATCAGTAGAGAGACTAGCACTAATTGATCTTTATATTTCCTCAAGAGTGAAAACAATCCCATTGGACTCTCCCTCTCTGCATCAATTGCAACGACATGATCTTTATATTTCTCTTTGCCTCTCACATGTGATGCATTATTCTTTATACTCCTAATCTCATAAATATCTCATTCAATTAGCTCTCTAATCTCAACGGTAACAAATCAAGGATCACTCTTTGGTCCCTCACACGGTAGCATTATCGATCACAATTCCTTGACTATTAATATACTTCCTATATGGCTTACTCTTCTCCATTTTAATTGGTGAGACATGGTTCCTTTTCAACGGTCGGATCGTCAAATAAACTCTAAAGCGAGAGATATTCTATGTACACTCTAGCTACGGTCTTGAGATTTAAATTGCGCTAGGAAGTAAAGCAGCTAAGGTAAGGGCTTTTTCCCAATACATTCATGCACTTAGGGTTTATGTTATAGATTAATAATGGATTAGTTAACTGATAAGGGAATGATGATAGAAGGAATGATAGAATTATTTTTATTACATTTTATGCTATTTTAGTATACTGTAAGTGGTGTGTGTGGCTGATTATTGTTGTTGATTGTTGTTGTTGTTTTATGGTTGTGGATTATTTTATGACTTCTGGTTGTTTATGTTTATGGTTATAACTTAAATGACTAATTAGGTGGTATTACGATTGGTACCAATGGTTACCAAGGGTGTCTCTTAATCAGGTGGATTTAGAGAGGTTAATTTTATGGGATATTCAATGAGAGAATATCTATAGTATGCATAGCATGGCATATAGCGGTTTGATAGGTTGGTTTGGAATAATACCCAAGCGGGGTACCGAACCTTAATACCCAAGCGGGACACTGTCCAAGTGGGACTTTTTGCTCTGCGGAGATATTGATATCCGGATCATTGTCTAGTTGCATTTCATGCATTATTAATTGGTATAATGTGTCATTAAAAATAGTTTCTTGAGTTGATTTTATTTGATTTCTTCTTTATGGCCAAACATTTTATTATTATTTTATGACAGTTACCTTCCGTTCGGCATGATTCAATTTGGATAAGGAAATTGACCCTTACATTAAATATGGTTGTAGGTACCAAAGAAATATGAAGTTGATGTGTTGCTTGTACGTGCGCGGACATAAATAAAAAGGGTTTTACTAGTATATAATTGTAAATTGAATAAGGCTTCTCAACAATTTTATTAGTTTATAATTGTAAATTTAAGATATTTTGAAGTCGATGACGTGTAGTATTTTTGGATCTAATGAGTTTCTTAATTATTTACAATAATTGAATATTTTTGAGAAAACTTTGATGTGACTCGTTTTGAAATGACTTAAGAAAAAAAAAATGTAGCGATTTTCCTATTAATTAAGAGAATTAGTCATAATGTCTCGGGTCAAAAATCCGGGATGTTACAGAAGGCGAGTGTTGGTTACTTTTAACGCTTGATTTATTTAGAATGAGAATTACCTCATGAACACTAGTCAAACGACCGGCGACCAAGTTAATTCGGGAAGGAAAGCAGTGTTAGTGTTTTCAACTGTAAGGTTGTTTTTGTTTTAGGGTGTTGGCTTCATTTGCTAAAATAAGCCTTTGGTCCAGATGTGGTGACTGATGTGCACACATATGGGGCCTGACCTGAACACCCTAGAATAACGCGCTTTCATTATTTTGCGTGTGATCTTTGAAAAAGATTTGTTTTGAAACAAACACATCCACGCTAGCTTGCGCGCCAAGGAACGAGCTGAAAGATTGAAAAAGATTCAGAAAGATTTAAAACATGGCCAGTTTAACTAGAAGATTTAAAACAAATAAATCTTTTCAAAAGATTGAGTTTGTTTCTTGGAGATCACGAAAGCCAGCTATCAAATCAGGGATCCAAGCCCATGAAGCTCGTTCTATATAAAGGAAGACTGAAGACAAGTTTTATTCACTGAAATTGGAATTAATATTTCTAGTCTTTAGGATTTCAGTCTTTGTCCCTTTGTTTCTTGTTTCCATTGAGACTTGAACTAGGGTTGTATTTAGCTCTTAAGCTTTTAAGAATTAAGCTGTTGTGTTCCTTTCTTGGTTCTACTTTGAAATAAGAATAGGACTGTTTGTCACTCTTAAGCTTTTAAGCAAAAGAGTTGTTTTGAATCACTCAAAGCTTTGAAGCACTAGTTGGTTCTTTAAGATAGGAGTGCGTCTCCATCATTGAGTTTGTTATTTAAATCCTTACGGGTTGTAAGGTGGTTATAGGAAGTGACCAGAGGTTGTCATATCTAGGGAGCACCTAGGTAGAATTAGCTAGCACGGGTAGTGTCTAAGTGATAAGTTGTAAACTGGTACTGTTTAGCTTTGAATTGGAACTATCATAGTGGATTCATTCCTGGATTGGTATCCCACAGAGTAGGTTGCGAGTTGCGCTGAACTGGGTTAACAAACTCATTGTGTTCTTTATCTTCTGCACTCTATTTTCCTTGTTCATCAAGTCATTGCATGACTATGATGTTAGCACATTAGGCACCACATCGTATATCATAACCCTAACGTGCTCCACATCACGCTGCACATCTGTGACTTGCTACCGGATTTTCAAGAAGCAAACGCCAGATTCCCCCTTTTTCATTCTTTTATTTTTGTGAAAATCTTTATTAACTTTGTTATGAAAAATAAAGTCCAAAAGGAAAAACGAGAGAGTAAAGAAAATGCGCAAATTATAATAACAATTACAATTGATACAATAATAAAGCGACAATTAAATTAAATATGCATGAATGCAAATGCTTGAATAAAAATGCATGAATCAATATGATATGGTTAAATATGCATGAATGAAACAAGAATGAATAATAATTGATGATGCAATAATTAAATAAAAATGCATGAACAATGTAACGAACAATGAATTAATTAAGCATAAACATTCATAGACAAGTGAAAGCAAATAAAAGAGATAAATATAAGCTATTCAAAAGTAAACAAATCTGTTTGTGCAAGAAAAAGTAGCTCAAGCACTTAAAAAAACTTAAGCACTTATGAAAATAAGCTAGAAAAGCAATTAATTCACAAAATGACTTATGGAAATAAGCTAAAAATAATAAAAGGCAAATCAGAATCCTAAATATTATTTAAGCAAAACAAATTGGAGCAATAAGCTTAAATAAGCTACTGTCCAAAAAAGTGCTTTTGAAATTAGCTGAAAATTAATTAAAATTAAGTTCAGGTGGAGGGGGCAGATAACAAAGGTTGGGTGGTGCAGAAAGCAATTCTGGGCCCAAAAGCCCAGTCCACGCCAGAGTCAAACAAAAAAAAGTGGAGTCAAGCAAAAAAAAGATTCAGTGCTGCGCATGTATGGGCCAAATCAGGCGCCACCATCTCTGACACGTTGGATCTACTGACTCAGCAGTCAACGAGATCCAATGCTCCAGATCAAGCCAGCTTCAATCATCAGGATATGGCGCGGCAGCCTATCACGCTAACAGATGCGTTCCCAGCCACCAGATCCATCACGCGATCAGAATTTAAAAAAATGAGAAATAATCTGGACCGTTCTCACGCGCGCGCTTCATCGAATGGTCCTGGTGAAATCTGGGCAGATGAAAATGATCTTCATCTTCTCCGGCGAACCCAGGGACTCCGGCACGGTGGTCCGGTAGCGGGAGATGCTTCCAGTCACCCAATCAAACAAATAAATAGCCTATTTCGCTCGATTTTTCACAAGGATTGCGAATCTGACCATAGTTTTTATTAAAACAGCCTTGAATTTAAAAACAATAGAAAAAAGTTTTAAACCCAAAAATGCAATTGAAATTCCGGTAGTAAGTCACAGATGTGCAGCGTGATATGGTGCACGTTAGGGTTATGATGTACGATGTGGTGCCGAATGTGCCAACATCATAGACATGCCAGTGACTTACTGAACAAGGTAAATAAAGTGCAGAAGATAAATAACACAATGAGTTTGTTAACCCAGTTCAGCGTAACTCGCAACCTACTCTGGGGGATACCAATCCAGAAATGAATCCACTATGATAGTTCCAATTCAAAGCTAAACAGTCCCTAGTTTACAACTTATCACTTAGACACTACCCGTGCTAAATCTACCTTGCTCCTCACAAGATATGACAACCCCTAGTCACTTCCTAGCAATCCTACCTTGCTCCTCACAAGGATTTTAACCTGCCTTGCTCCTCACAAGGACTTTACCTTGCTCCTCACAAGGACCTTGCTCCTCACAAGGATTTTAACCTGCCTTGCTCCTCACAAGGACTTTACCTTGCTCCTCACAAGGACCTTGCTCATCACAAGGATTTTTACAAACTCAATGATGGAGACGCACTCCTAACCTAAAGAACCAACTCGTGCTTCAAAGCTTTGAGTGATTCAAATTCAAATCTTGTTTCAAATTAGAACCATGAAAAGAACAGCTCTGTGCTTAAAAGCTTAAGAGCTAAATACAACCCTAGTTCAAGTCTCAATGGAAACAAGAAACAAAGGGACAAAGACTCGAAATCCTAAAGACTAGATTTATGAATATTGATTTCGGTGGTTAAAACAAGTCTTCAGCCTTCCTTTATATAGAACGAGAACTGGTAGCTGGCCATCGTATTCTTAAGTAACAAACTCAATCTTTTAACAAAAGATATGTTTGTTTTAAATCTTTTTGAATCTTCTTGTAACAAACCGGCCTTCTTAAATCTTTTCTGAATCTTTTTCAATCTTTCAGCTCGTTCCTTGGCGCGCAAGCTAGCGTGGATGTGTTTGTTTCAAAATAAATCTTTTTCAAAAGATCACACGCAAATAATGAAAGCGCGTTTTTAGGGTATTCAGTTTAGGTGCTACATGTGTGGACATCAGTCACCACATCTGGTCCAAAGGCTTATTTTAACAAATGAAGCCAACCCTAAAATATACTCAACCTATCAGGTTGAAAACACTAACAATCTCCCCCTTTGGCAAATTGTGGCTAAAATAACCTTTGGAGTCAGCCAACTATACTTTGGAGAGAATCATTAGAACATCAGAGGCGTTGCAGCAGCGGAATCTTGCCTCATATCTTCTGAGAGAATAAAACTCCCAACATACAAGCATGGTGATGAATCATGCACACAGTCAAGAGGGGAAGTGTCTTCAGCAGCTTCAGTAAAATACTTTACTCCCCCTAAATTCAAGCACCGTCTTCAGCAGTCTTCAAAGGATCAGTCTTCATTCGTTTGGTCTTCAAAGTCTTCAAAAGATGTGCACAATACAAGCACATTTTGTCTTCGACGATGTGCACACATCTGGTATCACATCATGTACCAGAGCAAACATATTGCACTACCTTATGTCTTACTCCCCCTGGATATACTACTTATCTTTTCTCCCCCCTTTTAGCCATAATATTGACAAAAAGTTAAGATCAGAAGGAGTAATCAAAAAGTACTGGGCCAGTAATTGTGCAATTTACAGAGTAGATGGATTTATAGACAAATGTTCTAAGCGCCACACATAATTAAGGTCTTCAGAGAGAGATGCTTCAGTAGTCTTCAACTTCACCAGTAATTGTCTTCACATAATCCATATAGTCTAGCAATCCATAACCTTGTAGTAGCGGAAGTATTTAATCAGAGTGATCAAGGTTTCCATGGTTGCTATATGTGCATTCATAGTTAAGCATGTACAAGTTACCCATATTTCTATGACTGTAACTAAGTCACCCATATTGCTATGACTGTGACTCGAATCACCCATATTTCTATGACTGTGATCCTAAGCATAAAAGTCATCCATATTTCTATGATTATGACTAAGCACGATGAATCATCCATATTTCTATGATTATGATTATGATCATGCCCTATGCTACAAGTTAAAATGCTTTTGAGTTGCTTTTGCACATATTCTACTCTTCCTATACCAGATATACCAAAAGGTCATTCTTTGACCTTGCCTTCAGTAATGCTCTTGCAGATAGCATAATTTGTAATCTTCAGCTCTGGATAGGATTCTTCACTTCTTCTCAGAGGCTCCAATGTGGACCACATTGAGCTCTACATCAAGATCTTCTACATAGTTCTTCATCACAGTATGAAAGGTGGGATAGTCTTGATATATGAAATTGAGAAAAACCTGTGATGACTGCCTTTGGATAGCGTGCATAAACAAACGGAAGTAATAGGCAGGTCTCCGTTGCACGCTTCAATAGCAAGGTTGCTATTGATCATCAAGAAGGCAAATACCAAGTTTGCCTCTTAATGTCTCAAACTTACTTGCATCCAAAGCCTTTGTGAAAATGTCAGCCAGTTGATTGTCTGTGGCTACATGCTCTAAGGTCATAACCTTGTCTTCAACTAGATCTCTGATAAAATGGTGACGAATATCAATGTGCTTAGTCCTACTGTGTTGGATAGGATTCTTGGAAATATTTATAGCACTCATATTGTCACAGTATAGTGTGAGCACATCTTGCTCCACATTGTACTCACTCAGCATCTGCTTCATCCAAAGCAATTGAGAACAACTGCTTCCTGCTGCGATATACTCAGCTTCTGCTGTTGAAAGAGCTACACAATTCTGTTTCTTGTTGAACCATGATATTAGGTTGTTGCCCAGAAAGAAACATCCACCTGAGGTACTCTTCCAATCATCTGCACTGCCTGCCCAGTCAGCATCACAATACCCTGTCAACCTTGAGTCTTCAGCATGAGAGTACATAATACCATAGTCACTTGTGCCATTCACATACTTCAGAATTCTCTTGACTTGTGCGAGATGACTCATCTTAGGCTCAGCTTGGTATCTAGCACATACACCAACTGCAAAGGAGATATCAGGCCAACTTGCTGTGAGGTAAAGTAGACTGCCAATGATGCTTCTATATAGGCTTTGATCAACACTGACACCTTTCTCATCTTTGGTGAGTTTGATATGAGTTGCTGCAGGAGTTCTCTTGTGTGTTGCACTCTCCATTCCAAACTTCTTCACAATATTCTTAGCATATTTGCTTTGAGAGATGAATATTGTGTCCTCCATTTGCTTTACTTGTAGACCAAGAAAATAGGTTAATTCACATACAAGGCTCATCTCAGATTCAGATTGCATTTGATGCACAAATTGTTTCACCAAAGCATCTGTCATGCCACCAAACAAAATATCATCTACATAGATTTGTGCTATCATGAGCTTCCCTTCTTCTTGTCTTACAAACAAGGTTTTGTCTGTTTCTCCTTTTCTATACCCTTGTTGTAGAAGAAACTTTGTTAGCCTTTCATACCAAGCCCTAGGAGCTTGCTTCAACCCATACAAAGCTTTCTTCAATTTGTAGACATGATCTGGGAGATTAGGATCAACAAATCCCTTTGGCTGTGCTACATAGACTTCTTCATTCAAGTACCCATTGAGGAAAGCACTCTTCACATCCATTTGAAAAAGCTTGAACTTCAAAATACATGCCACTCGTAGAAGTAACCTTATAGACTCAAGACGAGCTACTGGAGCAAAGGTTTCATCAAAGTCTACACCTTCAATCTGAGAGTATCCTTGTGCTACAAGCCTTGCCTTGTTCCTTGTGACAACACCACTTTCATCAGACTTGTTCCTATACACCCACTTGGTGCCTATGATGTTGACCCCATCAGGTCTTGGAACTAAGTCCCACACCTCATTCCTCTTGAACTCGTTCAACTCTTCTTGCATTGCATTTATCCAACATTCATCTGTCAAGGCTTCCTTAACATTCTTTGGTTCTATGGTGGATACAAAGCAAGCATTGGAGATTACCTCCCTTGACCTAGTCATGACTGGTAATTCTGGATTCCCTATGATGAGTTCTTTGGGATGATTCTTCTGAACTCTGATTGAGGGACCCTTGCTTGTCTGACCTTCTTCTAACTCTGGATCTGCTTTCTCATAATGTTCTTCAACTTCAGAGTCTTCAGGTTGGAGGTCTGATGTGACCACATCTGGTTCCACATTATGAACTTTTGACGTCACCTGATGATGTAACATTGGATGTGACTTCTGGATTTGCTTGCTAATCTGACATCCACCACATATATCTCCTTCTTCACTAGTGAGCTTTGGTAGTCCTCTGATTGCTTCTTTGGAGACAAGTTTCTTTATTCCCTTTAAATGCCCAAGTCTTTGGTGCCATAACCTTTCTTCATCTTCTTGACTGATAAGACATGTGGTAGAATGAGTTATTTCTAGAGGAACCCATAGGTAGCAATTGTCTTCTGATCTGGCTCCTTTCATCAATAATTCACTTTTGTCATTAGTGACCAGACACTCATTCTTTGAGAAGTCAATTTTAAGCCCTTGATCAGATAGTTGGCTTATACTGATTAGATTAACTTTCAGTCCTTTGACAAGCAGAACATTGTCAAGCTTGGGCAAACCATTGTTGATTAATTTCCCAACTCCCATGATTTGTCCTTTAACACCATCACCAAATATCACATAACTTGAAGTATATGACTTGATGTCTACCAGAAACCTTTCTTCACCTGTCATGTGTCTGGAACAACCACTATCAAAGTACCAATCTTCTTTAGATGAGGCTTTGAAGGATGTGTGAGCTATATGAGCAGCTACTTTGACTTTTGGCTTCCATTCTTTCTTGATTCTGGCCATTCTATGATATGCTCTAGGTTGAGGAATTTTCTTTGGATAACCATAGAGCTTATAGAAGAAGGATTTGATATGGCCATACTTACCACAATGGTGACACTTCAAAGAAGTGGATTTTCTTTTGTTTATAGGTTTCTGATGTGGTGCAGGATGTGGCAACATCTTGAAGTCAGATCTGTTTTGACCAGGAACAAGGTTTGATTCTAGGGTTTCATTGTTGTAAATTTTTCCATAACTTACCCCAGTTGGATCATCAGCATGATTGAGAACCTCATTAAGCCTTTTTGTTCCTGTACCAAGCATCCTAACAGTTTTGGTCATTATTTCCAAATTGGATGTTACTATCTTGACTTCATCTTCAAGGTTGGTTACTTTTGCCTGTAGCTTCTGTTCTTCCATCTTGAGTTGATCAATGATAGCTCTTTGTTCTCCAGTTGTTGATTTTTCTAACTTAAGTTGATTGATGGTAATCTCTAGTTCTGTATTTTTTCTGCATACTTCTTCACTTCTGATGCATAGATCTTTGTACGCTGATGCTAGTTCCTCATAAGTAAGATCTTCATCACACGAGTCATTATCACAAAAACACACACCAGTCATGGCACTCACATGATTGGAAGCTTTATTAACCAACTCATTCTCAGAGTCATCTTCATCAGACCAACTTACAGATAGCCCCTTCTTTTGTTTCCTTAAGTAGGTAGGACATTCAGGCCTGTAGTGACCATAGCCTTCACATTCATGGCATTTAACATCTCTGTCTTGAGTTGTTTTGTCATCAGTTTTGGTTTTTGCTGAAGTATTTCCTTGTTTACTGATGTCAACCTGGATGTGCTGCACATTGCTCCTTGGTCTTCTACCCACATTCTTTAAGATTTTATTAAATTGTTTTCCAAGAAGCGCTACATCATCTGAGAGGTCTTCTTCATCCACTTGCTCACTATCAGTGTTGGAGGTAAAGACTATGCTTTTCCCTTTCTTCTCAGGTTTATCACTGAAGTTCATCTCAAAGGTTTGAAGAGAGCCTACAACTTCTTCTACTTTCATGCTAGCAATGTCTTGAGCTTCTTCAATAGCTGTGACCTTCATGTCAAACCTTTTTGGCAAAGATCTGAGAATTTTCCTTACCAACTTCTCATCAGACAACCTTTCTCCCAAGGAATCAAAGGAGTTTGCTAGGTCAAGAACATTCATGTGAAAGTCATAAATAGTCTCTTCCTCCTTCATCCTGAGATTCTCAAATTTTGAGTGGAGAAGTTGAAGTCTTGAGCTTTTTACCTTGGAGGTCCCTTCATGGGTTGTCTTGAGTATCTCCCAAGCATCTTTGGCAACAGTACATTGTTTGATGAGTCTGAACATGTTCTTGTCAACTCCATTGAATAATGCATTTAAAGCTTTATTGTTGCCAAGAGCTAGTGTATCTTCTGCTGGAGTCCAATCTTCTTCTGGTTTGAGCTCTTCAGTATCAACTCCATTAGCATCCTTGACTCTGGGATGTTCCCAACCTCTTAGCATTGCTTTCCAAGTTCTACTATCAATGGATTTCAAGAAAGCTGCCATGCGTGACTTCCAATAGTCATAGTTAGTGCCATCCAGAAGAGGTGGTTTGCTGACCAAAGTTCCATCCTTGTCCATGGTTCCAGAAAGTATCTTCCCTGGAGCTCACCCTAAAACAGAACAGGGTGCCTGCACTGATGCCAATTGAAATTCCGGTAGTAAGTCACAGATGTGCAGCGTGATGTGGTGCACGTTAGGGTTATGATGTACGATGTGGTGCCTAATGTGCCAACATCATAGACATGCCAGTGACTTACTGAACAAGGTAAATAAAGTGCAGAAGATAAATAACACAATGAGTTTGTTAACCCAGTTCAGCGCAACTCGCAACCTACTCTGGGGGATACCAATCCAGGAATGAATCCACTATGATAGTTCCAATTCAAAGCTAAACAGTCCCTAGTTTACAACTTATCACTTAGACACTACTCGTGCTAATTCTACCTTGCTCATCACAAGATATGACAACCCCTAGTCACTTCCTAGCAATCCTACCTTGCTCCTCACAAGG
The DNA here is from genome assembly GCA_030408175.1 of Trifolium repens. Classification (NCBI taxonomy): domain Eukaryota; kingdom Viridiplantae; phylum Streptophyta; class Magnoliopsida; order Fabales; family Fabaceae; genus Trifolium; species Trifolium repens. The sequence goes on along the minus strand of CP125845.1, from coordinate 27,288,379 downwards.
ACCTTGCTCCTCACAAGGATTTTAACCTGCCTTGCTCCTCACAAGGACTTTACCTTGCTCCTCAAGAGGACCTTGCTCCTCACAAGGATTTTAACCTGCCTTGCTCCTCACAAGGACTTTACCTTGCTCCTCACAAGGATTTTTACAAACTCAATGATGGAGACGCACTCCTAACCTAAAGAACCAACTCGTGCTTCAAAGCTTTGAGTGATTCAAAGTTCAAATCTTGTTTCAAATTAGAACCAAGAAAAGAACAGCTCTGTGCTTAAAAGCTTAAGAGCTAAATACAACCCTAGTTCAAGTCTCAATGGAAACAAGAAACAAAGGGACAAAGACTCGAAATCCTAAAGACTAGATTTATGAATATTGATTTCGGTGGTTAAAACAAGTCTTCAGCCTTCCTTTATATAGAACGAGAACTGGTAGCTGGCCATCGTATTCTTCAAGTAACAAACTCAATCTTTTAACAAAAGATATGTTTGTTTTAAATCCTTTTGAATCTTCTTGTAACAAACCGACCTTCTTAAATATTTTCTGAATCTTTTTCAATCTTTCAGCTCGTTCCTTGGCGCGCAAGCTAGCGTGGATGTGTTTGTTTCAAAACAAATCTCTTTCAAAAGATCACACGCAAATAATGAAAGCGCGTTTTTAGGGTATTCAGTTCAGGTACCACATGTGTGCACATCAGTCACCACATCTGGTCCAAAGGCTTATTTTAACAAATGAAGCCAACCCTAAAATATACTCAACCTATCAGGTTGAAAACACTAACAGCAATAATGAAAAATAGTGCAAATCAAAGGAAACTAGTCTGCTAATAAGCTTCAGAAAGTGAGTAAGAATTGACAGAAGATTACGCTTACAGAGCTTGGGTTTGGTCTAGAAGTTCGAGTTTTCCTTCTAGCCACCGTGAGATTGATCTGGAGCTCTAGGTCGTGGTTTCTAATGATTTTCTTATTGATTTGTGCTTCTGGAAACTATTTGAAGAGGTTTGATGGTTTAATTTTGAGTGTAGAGCTTGATTTGAAGTTTTTGATTTTTGGAGTGAAAATGGTGAAAACGGATTTGAGCTTTTGAGGAGCAGAATTGGTAACCTCTATGCATGGAATGAAGCTCTCAATTTATATGAAATGATTAGGGTTAGAGTGGGTGTGAATTAGTGAGCAAGAAAATGATAGTTTGGAGAAATTAAGTTGTGATATTTTATTGAATTTTTTGTAGCACATGGCATGAAATTTTTTGTGGTGATGAAGTGGAAGAAATAGAAGATTCTAGTGTGTTTGAGGTGAAGTGATGATGTGTAGAGAATGAGAAGGTTCTAGTGTACTTCCTTTTGTTGATTTTTGTTTTTGATGAAAAATGGGGAAAATGGGTAAAAGGAAATTAAAGAATTATTTTGAGAAATGGAATATTTTTGGATTATGAATGAGATAATTTTATGATGAAAAATGGGTTTTAATTGGATTGGAATTGAGTGAGGTTTAGTGATGGAATGAGATTTCATGGAGAAGAAGTAACAAAATAAAAGAATTAAAATAAAATGCAAAAATGCAAATAAAATAACAAATATGCCAAGAAAAATGCAAAAAATTATTATGCCATGAAAAATATGCAAAGAATTTTTTTTATGAGTTTTTAGGTCAACAGTTATCTTTTGTTGACTTTCCTAAAAAATGCAAAATGTTGGCAAAGGGTAAAAAAATGTAAAAATATGAGAAATGACATGGGGCAAAATTAGGGTATGACAGCTGCCCCTATTTAATTAGCTTAGACCTTAAGAATGCGAATGACCTCGGTCTTCGTATTCTTTTGGTGAAAGATAATTAAATATAGAATGCCCTAATTTTGCATGAGTATGATGAGATAAAAGGAACGAGTATACCTGTTTGGGTATCCTTATTGCAGGAACTTTGACCAGGTATTCTTGAATAATGAATCATCGCCTCGCAGGTGCTTTGATTCTGAAGATGGATGTAACACCTAAGTGTATCCTAAAGAAAATCACTGCCCCAAGGCGTACAGATTTCACTTGTAAAGGAACCAACACCTAAACCAGGTGTTGTACGTACTAAAAGGGGTGGATGTAACACCTAAGTGTATTCTGAAGAAAATCGCTGCCCTAAAGCATACGGATTTTAACTTGTAAAGGAACTAACACCTAAAACAGGTGTTGTACGTCCTAAAAGGAGCGGATGTAACACCTAAGTGTGTATATCCTGAAGAAAATCATTGCCCTAAGGCGTACAGATTTTAACTTGTGAAGGAACTAACACCTAAACCAGGTGTTGTATGTCCTAAAAGGGGTGGATGTAACACCTAAGTGTGTATATCCTGAAGAAAACCACTACCCAAAGGTGTACGGGTTGCAAAGTGTAACACCCAAACCCATTACAGCCTTTACTCTGGCTTTAAAATTTCATTTTTAAAAACGACGCAGCAGATGGAATAAAGATATAGACTTAAATCAATTGATTGATAAAATGTTGGTTCGAGATATTACACTCCTCGTAACAAAAATAATACTATTGTACTTAATTTAGTAAAATCTTGCTTATACAAATAATTGAATCAAATAATGTATTCTTTAATTATACAAAACAACCTAGATAAGCAGACTTTATATAAATATAAAACCCCTTTTTCCCGTGTCACAATCAGAGCGGAGCTTCACCGATGACTCATACGAAGATAACATACAACCTGAGAAATCTGGACCCAAACCAGTAAAACACACAAAACGGAGAGTTAGATTACATAATCAAATAAAATCGAAAGCATAAAGTACGCTTACTACCACATGAGTTTATCAAATATAATCTAACCTTAGCATACCAATCTATTATTAATCAACACATATGAATTAAGATTTAATACGTCAAGGTAGAATATAAGCATTCATAAACATTTATATTCACTCTAGTCTTATCAAACAAAGACAATTAATCACACAAGAATACATTCTCAATCTTAGTTCAATTATGAGATTTATGACGCATCAACACATAGAAGTATCATTTAGAGTTAATAAACATCTAACACTTCAATTAAGTCTTAACACATATAGACAATTCATCAACAAATCCGATTAATGTCACATATCAATTATCACACAATATGCACATCATCCTAATGCATCTAATGCCACAAATCATGTTATGTCACTCTAGACATATCCAATGCATGTGGTACCATTCGTTCATTTTTAAGTCATGACGGACTCTGCAAGGATAAACATACCCCAATGTTCATTTTTAAGTCATGACGGACTCTGCAAGGATAAACATACCCCAATGTTCATTTTAAAGTCATGACGGACTCTCTCCATGGGTAGACATATACCCATCTGCTCCTTGTTCATTTTTAAGTCATGACGGACTCTACAAGGATAAACGTATCCCAAATATATTCTAGTCAACCGCAGCTACTAAAATATCTACTATACTTTAAGGTTCACTTAAAGTATCTGCTCCACATACCAATATGAATGCATGATGTTCATAAATACAACACACATAGTCAATACACAAGGTATTAGACATCTCCATTTAATTTAAGTGGAACACAATCCAATTTACTTCTTTATTAAGATATCTCACGTAATCTTAATATTCTTCTTATTAGACTAACGCAATTCTAATATCCTTCTTTATTAAGTTGATTAACACCTTAATATACATCTTTGACCTTTCAACAAACATCATCCACACAATCAAGAACAATTATATTCCACAAATATAATCAACAATTCATCAACACATCATTATTCATCAACAAGCAATCAATCATAGTTACAAACACTTAATTGCATGTTAGAATACCATTAATCCATGTTACAAGTGCCTAATTACACTTTAAAACATCCACAAAATAAGTCAGGCCCAGTACTGGTCGCTGAGCGAAGCCATGGCGAAGAGAAGTCAGACAGAAACAGCTTCTGGCGAAAATCAGCGAGCTGGTCGCTACTGGTCGCTAAGCGAAGGCCTCCTGACAGCAATATTCAGCATCGCGATTTCTAGCTCAAATCGACCCAAAAACCCATTTTTGATGTTCCAGATCCCAAAAGAAGTTGTTTTCAAGTGTAATACATACATATAAACACAAAAGGATAGTTCATTTCACCGATTTACAACATATACATCAAAAAAGTAATGATTTATCATTTTTACTCAAAAACCACAAAACTCATTGTTCTTGAACAAACATCTACAAATTCCCATTTTTCCCCCTTTAATTAGTTCATATATCATGGTACAAGTATATTAAACATGTTATGAACAATTCCTACAACTTTCTTTAAGAAATTACTTCCAAGACCCAAAAGAAATTGAGCGTAAAGAGTTTGGGAACGGAGAAATCGACATTCTCCCCTCTTTAGAATCACTCGGGATTATATAATCTAACTCTCTTACCTCGGATTGATGGATTCTCTAGTCCACCTCTTGATTCTCTTCTCTTGCTCTTGCCCTAGCTCCCAAATGCTCTTCCTTCTCTCTAGCTTCTCACAAAACACATGAAAAATGAGCTCTCTCTCACTCTAAGGCTATAAGTAGCGCCCCTTACTTTGGTCTTAGGCCCAATGGGCTTAAGGCCCATTAGCACGGTCACTCGCGGATTAACTAATGTTTTCGCGATAAAATTAATTATCCGACACTATCGACTAATAAAATATTCTATCTCACTAACATAAATAATTAGACATAAAACGACGAATAAATAAATTGGGATGTTACAACTCTCCCCCACTTAAAAGATTTTCGCCCGCGAAAATTATGCGACTAAAACAACTCCGGATAACTCATTTATGCATGTTCAAACAAAACACTACAAACGCTACACAAAACTAAGTTTGACAAAATTAGTTTATTCCAATCAACACAATGTTGACCACTATCAACAAGAGATCAAGGACGGCCAGTTCCTCAATTTGTCGATAGATAGTCAACAATCATGATATCGGCATAAACCATTCTTATCAAACCGCTAAAACGTCCAACAGTTCACATGTATTAAATCATATCGTGCAAGAAATAATCAACTTAGCATGATAGTTATCATGGTAAAAAATCAAATATGCACCTCATATTTATCAAATCTATCATAAAGAAATGACATAATCACTTACTATAACTTATAGATAGCAAAAGAAATAAATCAAGTTTCATTTACTCAAAGGAATAATTAATTTCAACAAGATTCATAATATTCGGAAATTAATACTACTTCTAAGATTTATCACATGTCAAAATGAACTACACACCCATCATACATATAAACACGCATGAAGATTCATATAAACTCTATTTCGAATAGTTACCTCAAACTACCGATTCAATTAACATATTTAAGCCAAATAAATTCATGTAACATAGAAATTATTCTAATATCCTACATCATTCAATTAACAATCAACGATCAATGACAAAGATATGTATAACGACAATCAATTATTAGTCTTCGCGTATAACACAAGTAATTCTCAAACTTAAGCAACTAGGTCAAAACATCATATATCCAAGTTCAATAAAACATAGATTATAACTTTAAACATATGAAGTTATAGCAAACATAATATTCAACATGAATTAATTCTAAACATGCGAAATTACATAATCATCATATCTTCCTCATAAGAAATATAGGGACTCAAGTTATTAACAAATTAGCACTTACACTAACATCAATTAAATGTTGAAGTCAATATCATTTAGTAATACATGTTAACAAAAAAACAACATTCATGAAATTCATCTCACACATGATTACAAGTTATTGCAATACATGTTCATGTTAAGGTATTCAAGTAATCTAACTAATTCATTCCTATTCATAAATTATCAATTAGATCCATTGAATACATACATATCATCATTTGATCAATTCAATCATTCTACACAAGCAATTATCATAAATAAATTATCACAATATTCATTTATGAAATGTGCATAACAATAAAACTTTATTTTATATAACATAGATTTTTTTATCAATAAAGAAATCTATACTCATATATGAACATAATCATTGAATAGAGTAATAACAACAAAGTATTATCATTTCATCAATGAAAACAATTAACAACGCCAAGTCTCATCAATCAAAACAAACATCCTATAAGTCTTTGATTCCCTCATGAGTCACTTAACTGTGCTACAAAACGCTCTCTAATACTCGTTCTCAACACGCTTTCCAACGGCTAACTCCTTATTCTCATCATCCAAAAATATGATACCTCTCATCTAGCTTCATCTCAACCTCTAAGATCTCATTCAACTTTGACACTAATTGTCCGGTCATTTATTTAAACGGAATCGTTCCTTCCTCTCAATAATTGTAATCACTTCGTCTTCTACATATTCAACTCCTGAACACTCCGTTTCAAGGACATCTCTATATATCCTAACTTCTTACATTCAAAACATCTCAGGGAGGTATAACCTTCTCCCCCACTTATCTCAAACTCATCCACACTCTCCTAATAGAACTTCTGGTGTTCACACCTAACGGTTCTATCGTTTCTAAACATATTCTTCTCAAGAAGAAACTAGTATTGACAACATCTATACGCATGTCGCATACAAGGGTAAACGTAAAATACGATACCTAAACATCTATACAAACACCCTGGTGCAGCTCTCTTGACATACACACAACCACAAAATACACAAGCACACGGTTTCCCTTATATATAATCTTAACCACACGTCAATACATATATTTATAATCAAACAATATGTAAGACAACTACACATCATGTACAACAAGACATCAAATCAAGTACATGCATCTTCATTTCATATTATTCACACATACAAAATTCAACAACTACTCAAACATGTATAAGTATAGCATGTTCTCAAATAAGTCCTCATCACGAGAATACATCTATATAGTTCAATTAAAGAACAAAACAAAGTCATCTACTATGACTCATACTAACAACCCAAGGTGCTAGTAATAATCTATCACATGTTATAAACAAACATATAACGATGCACACTAGGATTGACCAACATCTTACTCCCTTCACCTTCAAAAAAAATAAAAAAATTTCACTTACTCAAAAGAAAATAACTTTATATTTTCACCAAAATATTCATCATCAAGAAATAACATTAGTTTTTCTTTTAAAATTATCTCAAATCATCACCACATGCAGTTTTATATCATACCGGATCATCACATGCAGTTTTATATCATGCCGGATCGTCAACAATCAACAATAAGTATCAACCAACCAAGTTTAAACTACACAAAGGTTAAACTCTAAGCATATACAACTATCATAAACATAGAAGTATAACACTCACACCATCACTCAACAAAGGACGAATCAATTAATCCAATTCGCACCACTCCTAGTTCCTGAATGAACAACATAAAAGGTTTCACAAAACACACACAACAAAATCGTTAGACAAACACGACTAACACATAATACTCACTTGGTCTGACTGCACAGACCTACTCTGATCGACACACAACCCACACAGTCCGAAGACAACCAGGCTCTGATACCAATTTGTAACACCCAAACCCATTACAGCCTTTACTCTGGCTTTAAAATTTCATTTTTAAAAACGACGCAGCAGATGGAATAAAGATATAGACTTAAATCAATTGATTGATAAAATGTTGGTTCGAGATATTACACTCCTCGTAACAAAAATAATACTATTGTACTTAATTTAGTAAAATCTTGCTTATACAAATAATTGAATCAAATAATGTATTCTTTAATTATACAAAACAACCTAGATAAGCAGACTTTATATAAATATAAAACCCCTTTTTCCCGTGTCACAATCAGAGCGGAGCTTCACCGATGACTCATACGAAGATAACATACAACCTGAGAAATCTGGACCCAAACCAGTAAAACACACAAAACGGAGAGTTAGATTACATAATCAAATAAAATCGAAAGCATAAAGTACGCTTACTACCACATGAGTTTATCAAATATAATCTAACCTTAGCATACCAATCTATTATTAATCAACACATATGAATTAAGATTTAATACGTCAAGGTAGAATATAAGCATTCATAAACATTTATATTCACTCTAGTCTTATCAAACAAAGACAATTAATCACACAAGAATACATTCTCAATCTTAGTTCAATTATGAGATTTATGACGCATCAACACATAGAAGTATCATTTAGAGTTAATAAACATCTAACACTTCAATTAAGTCTTAACACATATAGACAATTCATCAACAAATCCGATTAATGTCACATATCAATTATCACACAATATGCACATCATCCTAATGCATCTAATGCCATAAATCATGTTATGTCACTCTAGACATATCTAATGCATGTGGTACCATTCGTTCATTTTTAAGTCATGACGGACTCTGCAAGGATAAACATACCCCAATGTTCATTTTTAAGTCATGACGGACTCTGCAAGGATAAACATACCCCAATGTTCATTTTAAAGTCATGACGGACTCTCTCCATGGGTAGACATATACCCATCTGCTCCTTGTTCATTTTTAAGTCATGACGGACTCTGCAAGGATAAACGTATCCCAAATATATTCTAGTCAACCGCAGCTACTAAAATATCTACTATACTTTAAGGTTCACTTAAAGTATCTGCTCCACATACCAATATGAATGCATGATGTTCATAAATACAACACACATAGTCAATACACAAGGTATTAGACATCTCCATTTAATTTAAGTGGAACACAATCCAATTTACTTCTTTATTAAGATATCTCACGTAATCTTAATATTCTTCTTATTAGACTAACGCAATTCTAATATCCTTCTTTATTAAGTTGATTAACACCTTAATATACATCTTTGACCTTTCAACAAACATCATCCACACAATCAAGAACAATTATATTCCACAAATATAATCAACAATTCATCAACACATCATTATTCATCAACAAGCAATCAATCATAGTTTCAAACACTTAATTGCATGTTAGAATACCATTAATCCATGTTACAAGTGCCTAATTACACTTTAAAACATCCACAAAATAAGTCAGGCCCAGTACTGGTCGCTGAGCGAAGCCATGGCGAAGAGAAGTCAGACAGAAACAACTTCTGGCGAAAATCAGCGAGCTGGTCGCTACTGGTCGCTACTGGTCGCTAAGCGAAGGCCTCCTGACAGCAATATTCAGCATCGCGATTTCTAGCTCAAATCGACCCAAAAACCCATTTTTGATGTTCCAGATCCCAAAAGAAGTTGTTTTCAAGTGTAATACATACATATAAACACAAAAGGATAGTTCATTTCACCGATTTACAACATATACATCAAAAAAGTAATGATTTATCATTTTTACTCAAAAACCACAAAACTCATTGTTCTTGAACAAACATCTACAAATTCCCATTTTTCCCCCTTAAATTCGTTCATATATCATGGTACAAGTATATTAAACATGTTATGAACAATTCCTACAACTTTCTTTAAGAAATTACTTCCAAGACCCAAAAGAAATTGAGCGTAAAGAGTTTGGGAACGGAGAAATCGTCATTCTCCCCTCTTTAGAATCACTCGGGATTATATAATCTAACTCTCTTACCTCAGATTGATGGATTCTCTAGTCCACCTCTTGATTCTCTTCTCTTGCTCTTGCCCTAGCTCCCAAATGCTCTTCCTTCTCTCTAGCTTCTCACAAAACACATGAAAAATGAGCTCTCTCTCACTCTAAGGCTATAAGTAGCGCCCCTTACTTTGGTCTTAGGCCCAATGGGCTTAAGGCCCATTAGCACAGTCACTCGCGGATTAACTAATGTTTTCGCGATAAAATTAATTATCCGACACTATCGACTAATAAAATATTCTATCTCACTAACATAAATAATTAGACATAAAACGACGAATAAATAAATTGGGATGTTACACAAAGGAGCTAACACCTGAACCAGGTGTTGTATGTCCTTTAGAAAGAATGAGAACTAACTCACGAACACTAGTCAAACGACCGGCGACCAAGTTAATTCGGGAAAGAAAGAAGCAAACGCCAGATTCTCCCTTTTTCATTCGTGTTATTATGAAAATCTTCACTAATTTGATTAAGAAAATAATGTCCAAAAGAGAGGGCGGGTGTTGGTTACTTTTAACGCTTGTTTTATTTAGAATGAGAATTAACTCATGAACACTAGTCAAACGACCGGCGACAGAGTTAATTCGGGAAGGAAAGAAGCAAACGCTAGATTCCCCCTTTTTTCATTCTTTTGTTTTTATGAAAATCTTTATTAACTTTTGAAATTTTGGTAGCAAATGACAGATGTGCAGCACGATGTGGAGCACGTTAGGATTATGATGCACGATGTGATACCTGATGTGCCCACATCATGGACATGTTGTAACTTGATGAACAATGTAAATAAAGTGCAGAAAGTAAATAACACAGTGAGTTTGTTTACCCAGTTCAGCGCACTCAACAACCTACGTCTAGGGGATACCAATCCAGGGAGGAATCCACTATGATAGTTTTAATTCAAAGCCATAAACCCCGTTTACAACTTATCACTTAAACACTACCCGTGCTAATTCATTCTACTTAAGAACTCCTAAGTAAGAGAACCTCTGCTCACTCCCCCTCAACCTTACAAACAGCAAGGATTTTAAACTCAATGACCAACTCAATGATGGAGACGCACTCCTAACCTAAAGAACCAACTCGTGCTTCAAAGCTTTGAGTGATTCACAATAACTCTTTGCTTAAAAGCTTAAGAGTAAAATACAACCCTATTCTTGTTTCAAACTAGAACCAAGAAAGAAACACAATAGCTCTGTGCTTAAAAGCTTAAGAGCAATATACAATTCTAATTCTTGTTTCAATGGAAGCAAGAAAGAGGCACAAAGACTGAAATCCTAAAGAATAGATTTATGATCAATAATTTCAGTGAATAAAACAGGTCTTCAGTCTTCCTTTATATAGAACGAGCTCCATGGGCTTGGATCCCTGATTTGATAGCTGGCCTTCGTGATCTCCATGAAACAAACTCAATCTTTTGCAAAGATTTATTTGTTTTAAATCTTTTTAAATCTTCTAGTAACAAACTAGCCATCTTTAAATCTTTCTGAATCTTTTTCAATCTTTCAGCTCGTTCCTTGGCGCGCAAGCTAGCGTGCATGTGTTTGTTTCAAAACTAATCTTTTTAAAAGATCGCACGCAAAATAACAGAAAGCGCGTTATTTTAGAGCGTTCAGGTCAGGTCCCATATGTGGGCACATCAGACACCACATATGGACCAAAGACTTATTTTAGCAAATGAAGCCAACACCCTAAAACAAAAACAACCTCACAGGTTGAAAAACCTAACAATCTCCCCCTTTGGCAATTTTTGGCTAAAATAACCTTTGAGTCAGCCAACTAAACTTTGGAGAGAATCATTAGAACATTAGAGGCTTGCAGCAGCGGATTCTTGCCTCATAGATTCTAAGAGAATAAAACTCTCAACATACAAGCATGTTGATGAATCATGCACACACGTAAAGGGGAAACATCTTCAGCATCTTTAGTAATAATTTACTCCCCCTAAATACAAGCATCATATTCAACAGTCTTGATGAGAACAGTCTTCATTTGGTCTTCAAAAGATGTGCACACAGTAGCAACATACAAGCACACCTAGTCTTCAAACGATGTGCACACATCTTGCATCACATCATGTACCAGAGCATAAACATTGCACTACCTTATACTTACCTTATACTTACTCTCCCTAGATATACTACTTATCTTTTCTCCCCCTTTTTAGCCATAATATTGACAAAAAAGTTAAGATCAGAAAGAGTACTCAAAATACTGGAGCCATTAATTGTGCAATATTAAAAATTTGGCACTTCAAGGTGCAAAAGTTAAGAGCAGGAAATAACAGAAAAATTCTAAAAAACAGTTGATACAAGGAGAAGATGAATTACAACAATTCAAAAAATTTCACTCCCATCAGTATCCTCAGTTGTAGGGTCACCAGCCTCTTCATCATCAAGCTCAGCATTATCCTCAGGCTGATCCTGCTCTTCCTCAAATTCAAGACCTGGTATAACTGCTTCCAACCTAAGCTTCTTCTCTTCTAAGGCCTTGCAGGTGTCCTTCAGAGTAGCTATCATATCTTTTATACTCATAGCACTAGTAGCAGATGTGCCCACATGAGAACCCACATCCAGATTCTGAGCACTAAAAGAGATAGCAGAGTCTCTTCTACAAGCCATATCCTCTTTAACCAGAACATCAGATCTCTGGCTTACAATTATACCACACAGCAGAGAGGGGAAGGTTGTAGGCAACTTAACAGCTAGGGTTTTGACATGCTTAACAGTTTGCTAAAAAATATAAGTGCCAAAATCAAAATTAACTTTGTTACCTACAGGGTAGATGAACCTAGCCAAACCTGTTGCAACCTCATAGTTGTGCGTTGTAGGCACCCAATTTGCAGCAGCAATTTTATTGAGGATAGTGAACATAGGAGTAAGCTTACTTGCAGGCAGCTTTCCTTTCTTAGGCCACTGTTTGACCTTGCCTCCAGTGATGCTCTTGCAGATAGCATCATCAGTAACTTCCAGCTCAGGGTAAGGTTCTTCACTTCTGCCCAGATAAGTGTTGATGATGTCAGGAGAGAAACTAATTTCCTTACCTCTCACAAAGACCTTATGGTAATCCTTGCTTAATAGATTGTCACAATTAGCTGGAATGTTGACAAGAAACTCTTTGACTAGCTACTCATAGCAGTTACCCAACCCAGAAACAGTCTTCATCAAGCCAGCATGCTTGATCAGCTTCATGACTTCCTTACATTGTAGAGCTTCCTTGCTAAGCTCTCTCTCCAGCGCCAGTCTTCTGCTCACCACAAATTTCCACCTAGCAACATTCTCAAGTGAATGAAAGGAGATGTTGTCAACGGGAACATCAGGAACCCCTGGTGGAATCTTTTTTTTCCCAACACACTTCTTCTCAAAAGCTCCAATGTGGACCACATTGAGCTCTACATCCGGACCTGCTTCTTCTGCTTCAGACTGACTGATGTGGGGCACATTCTTCTCCCCATCATAGTCAAAGTCACTTGATGGTGGCTTTTTTCTTTTCAAACTTTTCTTCTTCTCCTCAGCATGAGTCACAACCTTGTTGGAGCCTCTACTGGGTCCATACTTAACAGGCTTAGCTGCACTCTTCTTCTTGTCTTTCATGGAAGGTGCACTAACAGCAGCAGGGACTTTTCAACTTCTTGTTCTCTTTGTAATGCTTTCTTCAGCAACCTTTGTTAGTGGAAGGTCTGAGTCATATTCTTCCACATCAACCACATTAGTATCTCCATCAGCATCTTTGTCAGAAACTTTAAAACCTTCTTCTACCTCTTCAGAGTCTTTAGCCACTTCACCCTTGTCAGCTTGGGTGTCAATCTCAAGATTTTCTTCATTGGAGACTTGTTTCTCCACTACAGCATCTGCTTCCTCAGGATCTTTTTCTGTTCATTGCTCTTCTTGTGCCAAAGATGTGTCAACATCTGGCACAACATCAGAGTCATTGATTTCCCTTAGGACCTTGTCAATGATCTTCTGAGTCATGGGGCGATGATCTTCCTTTGAAATATTCTTAGCAGCTATATTGCTAAACATCTCCAAAGCTTGGGTAGCATTACTTTGGATTTGATGCTCTGTGTTCTCAGATTCTTTAGGTTTATCACCAATAGGATCAACATGCAGACTTTCCATGGTGTGAACATTCATTGATGACCCAATCTTGGGTTTCTTGCTCTTTTTCTTCTTTGAATTTTCAATAGAAGGAGGTGGTGTGATAGCTGCTTCTTTTGTAGCAACATATGATTCTTCTTGGATCGTGTAGTTCTTTTCTTCTTGATGCTTGAAGGAGAAACCATAGATACAGGAGTTGCATCAACAATGATGGCACTAGAATCAATTTCTTGATTATGTTTAGGAGAGTTAGGGTTTGGTGATGATGGAGCTGAGGTTTGTTGTGTTGTTTGAGTGGCGGTAGACATGATGAAATTAGGATTGGTAGAGGAGTTGTGAAAGAGGGAGTAGAGAGCAAAAGGGTTTGATCGTTGAGAGAGTAAAACGAAAATAATGAGAGAGATGTTGAAGAGATTGCGTGAAAGAAGGGTTATGCTTGATATAAGGAGTGATAGCCGTTGAGAGGATTTTGTGATGATTTCCCTAGGTTTGCGTGCACCAGTAAAAGGAGGGAAAAACAGGTATCTGTTGCATGCCGGAATAGCAGTAATTGCTATTGATCTTCAAAAAGGCAAATACGAAGTTTTCCCCTCAAAGTCTCAAACTTACTTGCATCTAAAGCTTTTGTGAATATATCCGCCAGTTGATTTTCTGTGGCAACATGCTCTGGAGTCACAACATTATCTTCCACTAAATCTCTAATAAAATGGTGACGAATATCAATGTGCTTTGTCCTAATATGTTGGATAGGATTTTTGGAAATATTTATAGCACTCAGATTGTCACAGTATAATGTGAGCACATCTTGCTCTACATTGTACTCACTCAACATCTGCTTCATACAAAGCAACTGGGAACAACTGCTTCATGCTGCAATGTACTCAGCTTCAGCTGTGGAAAGAGCTACACAATTTTGTTTCTTGTTAAACCATGATATCAGGTTGTTGCCTAGAAAGAAACATCTACCTGAGGTACTCTTCCTACGGTCTGGCAAGTGTACCAGTCTGTCGTCGAGTAATAATTCACACTCTACTGAGTAGAATGAGTTCGTAATCACAGGGATCGTGCCAAAGCTTCGTTAGCGTTATTTAAGCTGTTGGTTTTGCATTCGCTTTGGTTTTGAAAAAGGTTTTATAAAAAGGAAGCGTAATGCTTGCATAAATAAATAAATAAATAATAGATTCAGAAACATAGAGGATAGGTATGGTGGTTGGACTCCCTCCCTTCTTCATATTTGGCATGAACAGTGTATAACATAGTTACTCAGATTATTGTTCGGCGGTGACTTTTCCTTTTATTGTAGTAACACCTTACTGTTACACTATGTATATTAAAGTTTCCATACGTTAATGACTAAGGTACCTACGAGAGCCTAACCTCGATGTGTCACATACCCTAATTACTACGTGAGTTGTTTATTACACATGCATTATTACCTTCACCCATCCAATGCCTCTAGATCCTAGTATCGGGTTGTTCATCTTCTAAGTGCTCAGTTCACACCTAGTGCATGATTCCTCCTCTAACCGCTCAGTTCGCGACTAGTTCAGGATGTTACCGTCTCTATACACCTAGCGTTATTTACTACTAGTTCTGAATCATATCAAGTTAATACCCAATATCAATTCTATTAGCGCTCCCGCTTATCGGGCCAGATTACGAGATACGTCGTTAAAGTGCAAGAAAGTAAATAACAAACATAATACTGAATAACGATTTATTATAACTTTGACTCAATCACAGACTCCAAATATTCATAGGGGAGTTCATCTTCTCCACCACAACCTAAGGCATCTATTACAAAAGACTACATATTTAAATTACAATAAAAGAATTATAACCTAAACATAAAAGCCTAAAGAAAACATACCTTGCTGAGTTAGTTTTCCCGTAAGGAGAGAAAACTATGCCCTTAGAGCTCCTCTGAACACCTCCTTTATAGTAGAGAGTGTTCTACTATTTCTGAATGAAAAATAATGAGGAATTGGAGCTCTATTTATAGTTTTCGTAATGGGCCTCAGCAAGCCATCGTGCTGCGATAGGTCCATCGCAGCACGATGGGAAGATACAGTTCAAAATTATAATTGATCCTGTGCATTTCATCAGCTTGGTCGCCAAGTAATGTCATTGTGCCACGATGAGGAGCATCGTAGCACGATGAGCAGATTTTCTCCAGATTTTCTCTGTTGATTTCTTGGCCAACAAGTAACTTCCATCATGGCACGATGGAAGCCATCGTGCTACGATAATCAGCACATTTTCTTCACTTTTTGGGCTTTTTCTTGTCTTTTTGCATCTTGGACTTGGTCTTGATGCTTTTCCTTGATTCTGTAGGTTTTTCTTCGGATTTGGGCCTGTCTTGGCCATTTTCCTACTAAATATACTACCTAAAATACCATAGAAATTCTTGTCATCAATAGGTATATAAAATATAGAGTTGTTGCAATAGTCATTGTAGCTGATAATACGATTATTGATGAAAAGGTTGTATACCTCGTACTATTTTTTGTCATTTTGTGCAGTTGGCGCATATGTCATCGTCATTGCGTCACACTCTTGTATTATCCATTATTTGTGTGATATAATTTTCAGAAGAAAACATTCTTTCTTGTATGATCATTCCTTTGATCATTAGATGTTTTCATTCTTGCTTGATTCCTTTTGTCAGAATAGAGATGAGTTGGACCGAAGGAGGAAAGTCTTCAACTTATGTCAAGAGGATGAGAAACGTTGACCTTGAATGTATGGTATTTTATGTTGTCCAAAAGATAAGATGATCATTTGTACCACATATGCTTGCTAAGCAATTCTAGACAAACATAATATTTTTTTTTTGAAGAAGCTAAACTAATCCACCTAAATTGTCACTGGAGAGAATTGTAGTCTTCAATGTTTTTTCTAGATGATGAACAATGTGCTGACTTAGACTACATGTCTTCATTTACGGTACAGAGGATGATGATCCATATCATCTATGTTCTATGACAGTCAAACCACGTAGCTTTCCCACCATTGTGTAATGTAAACGCTTTGGTGTCCATCATGCAAATAGGACATGCCAATTTACCATGTGTCCCCCATCCAGACAACATCCCATAAGCAGGAAAATCGTTGATGGTCCACATCAAAGCTGCCCTCATCTTGAAATTTTATTTTCGACTGATATCATATGTAACAACACCTTCCCACAACCTCTTCAAATCATCAATCAAAGGTTGCAAATAGATATCAATACCAGCAGTTGGACTAGATGGGCCAGGTATTACAGCAGCTAGAAACATGTAAGGTTTTGACATACACATTTCAGGTGGAAGATTGTATGGGGTAACAATTACAGGCCAACATGAATATGAAGTAGCAGATACTTGAGTATACGGTGTAAACCCATCAGAGCATAATCCCAACCGTACATTTCGTGGCTCGTCGGCAAAATCAGGATGCACTTGATCAAAATGCTTCCATGCTAGACCATCAGAAGGATGTCGCAACTCACTAGAACTTTTTCTTTTTTCATAATTATCAAAATGCCATGTCATTTTTGTTGCTGTTTGCAATGATGCGTACATCCTCTGCAACCTCGATACTATGGGTAAATAGAACATCGACTTTCTTGGTACTGGCTTCCTTTTGTTTGAATTTCTTGTTTTGCAGTACCTTGGCTCTTGACAAAATTTGCATTCAATTAAATCATCGTCACTTAAACCAAATTCGTTGTTATAGAACAACATACAACCATTGATACAACAGTCGATTCTCTTCACTCCTAGTCCTAACTTCGACACTAGTTGTTTTGCCTCATAATAAGATTGCGGCATATCACCGCGGACGGAGATGGGTGTTGTATCTAACACCAATTTCTGGATTTGATCCATCGTTAATTCTGCAACCAGATAATTAGACATTAGACCCAAAAGTCTAATACACACTGTTAACTTTGAGTCTGTACAACCTTCAATCAACAATGATTCCTTTGTCTCTTTCAAAAGTTTAAAAAATCTTTGGGCTTCAGCATTAGGAAGTTCTTCTCCTTCATATTCATCTTCGTTCACCTCATGAAATCCAAGAGCATCCCCTATCATTTCGGTCATATCGTTGACGGGGTAATGACCATGATAATTTTGAGAAGCTAACACCACTGGTCGGCTACCACTGCTTGAAGCACCTTGATCCGAGGGAATTGTTTCACCACGACTTGTCCAAATCCAATAATTCGGTTGGAATCCCTTAGTACGTATATGATATCTAATATCATCTTCACTATGAATATATCTACACTGACAAACCGCACACGAGCATCTAATTCCTCCCGCCCTAAGAACAACAGGCTTCTGTTTGACAGCATCAATAAATAGTTCAACCCCCAATTTAAAAACTTCTTTAATATACCCTCCATCGTAGCATCTATCATACATCCACCTACGATCCATTTCTGGAGATAATAAATAGATACTATATATCAACATGACTGTTGTCTAACTTGATTTCATACGTACTTGTTTTTTTTAGAATTAAGGGGGATCGACTTTCATGATATAAATATATATCATGTCTAGTCACGATTACATATATGTATATATAATTAAATAAACAAAAATTTATGGGAAAATTAAAATTAACTACTTCATTTTATTTATTTTATTCAAAGATCAAAATAAAATTAATTATTTTATTTCTTAAAGACAAATAGTTAAAAATTATGTTAAAAATCCTCGGATAAAAAAAATAACTTAATTAACTTTTCAATTACTTTCTTTTCTTAATTACACATTAAAAAATTAACAATATAATTTTAAATATATCACATATAATCAAATTTAATAACTTTTATAAAATATGTACATTATATGACATGTGATCAAATTTAATGGTTACTTTTTTTGTCGAGTAAAAATATAACAATTCACCATTTTTCGTTAAAAATATATAAATTAAGAAGAAAAATATTAACCTTAAAAGGTTAATATTTGTTTTCTAAAATTCACTTAAAATATATTACTTACTTGTTGTGCCGAGTAGGGTCTGGCTTGACGAACCGGCGAAGGCCAAAACTACGACAACCGACGAACCAAACAACGCTCTCTAAATAAAATATAATAACATTATTAACATAAATATACTTATTATAAAAAAAATATAATAAAACTAAAATCATTAAACATAAAAGATTTGGTTTTTAAAATTCTAATAAAAAATATTGTTCAAACTAAATTTAACTACTATAAATATACACAAGAATAAAATGATAAAATTAATTCGATAATTGTAGTATACTATCATCCATTTTAACAATATTTTTCATTATGAATGTAACAACAAGATTTTTCAAGTCACTAAATCTGCTAATTTATTTTAATATCAAAAAACAAAAGTGGTAATTTATAGTACATGAAACTAATAAAATTAGACTTAATAATAATAAAAACCGTTAATTAAAAAAATTTGTGTTTAAAGTTCAAATAAAAAATATTTTTTTGCAAGACCAAAAAAAATTAGTAGATACTAAACCATACTTACCTGTTATGCCGAATAGAGTCTACATACTTTTATCTCCAATCGCAAACAACACAACAATTTCTACATTAAAACTAAAAATATAACTATTAGAATAAATACACAATAACTTTTAACTATAAATATAATATGACAAATTCTAACATTGTATAAATATGCTAAAAAAATACTTACAAGAGTATAGACCAAAAGAGTGGAGAATGTGGAAAATGTAAGAAAAAAAATAGAGAGAAGGTGGAGAAATTTGTAGAGAGAGAGGTGAAAGTTGAGAAATGAATGAGAGTGAAAAATAAAGGGATGCAAAGCAATGGACAAATTTAATTTTTTAAAAAACTGCACAATTACCGGCGGCCTTGCCCGCAGCTAATGTCCAACGGTCCTTTTTTTAAAACGGTTAAGAGGTACCGGTGGCTTGGTCCGTCGCTACCTGCTGTTTCAGATTCCAAGGCCTGCAACGTTGCAGGCAGCAGGTTTTGCGGCGGCCTTGCCCGCCGATAATTGTGCAGATTTTTTAAAAAATTTAATTTAATTACTTTCCTACGGATTTACTTAATTTGCGGCGGCTTAGGCGGCCGGTAAGTTAACGGCTGCCTAAGCGGCCGGTAATTTAATAGAAAATCGGTCGGAAAATTGATGTTTTCTTGTAGTGACTGATCTTGGTACGTTGAAGTTCTGGGTGCAGAGCATGGAAGCACTATGATGAAGGTTAACACAAGAGACCACTTTGTGTAACCTTGTGAGTTTGCGATTTTCATTACTCAGTGGGTTTACATATACTCACATTTACATGCTAGTTTTTGTGATTTTCCAACACGCACACAAGCATGCATTTTTGCACATGCATCTCTCAAGTATATTACATGTAGCTCTTCTATTTATAGGTATATAGAATATAGAGTTGTTCCAATAGTCATTGTAGCTGATAATACGATTATTGATGAAAAGGTTGTATACATCGTACTATTTTTTGTCATTTTGTGCAGTTGGCGCATATGTCATCGTCATTGCGTCACACTCTTGTATTATCCATTATTTGTGTGATATGATTTTTAGAAGAAAACATTCTCTCTTGTATGATCATTCCTTTGATCATTAGATGTTTTCATTCTTGCTTGATTCCTTGTCAGAATAGAGATGAGTTGGACCGAAGGAGGAAAGTCTTCAACTTATGTCAAGAGAATGAGAAACGTTGACCTTGACTGTATGGTATTTTATGTTGTCCAAAAGATAAGATGATCATTTGTACCACATATGCTTGCTAAGCAATTCTAGACAAACATAATCTTTTTTTTTCGAAGAAGCTAAACTAATCCACCTAAATTGTCACTGGAGAGAATTGTAGTCTTCAATGTTTTTTCTAGATGATGAACAATGTGCTGACTTAGACTACATGTCTTCATTTACGGTACAGAGGATGATGATCCATATCATCTATGTTCTTTTTCTTTTTGTTAAAGTATTGGTGTGATGCTCAGAGGATAGACATATCGTTGACCTTGACTTCTTTTCTTCTACTATGTTGGTCCATAGCTTGATCCATAATCCTATTGTGTAGAGGATCACAAGAATCTATTTGATAATACTTTTAGGATTGTTTCTTATACCTACACACGTACACAGTTAAATAAAGTGTTCCTTTTATTAAGTTAAATGTTTGAAGTATATATGTGACACTTCAAACTCATGGCAAGACAATTCTTAGCTTTAGTTTAAAGTATATGTGACACTTCAACACACCTTTAACGAAACTATTTGACGGAATGATAATTTTAACTGACATGTGGAGAGGTAGCGATTCTATAATTTAGGAGACGTCGAGCTTATAGCAAGAAAGTCAGCGCATCTGTATCCTTCATTAAGGATGTGGACAATGCACACTTGCCAATTATGGTGAAGGAGATATTTGATGTCCTGAATCAAAATAGCATACTTGTGAAATCTAGGAGTTTGTTCATAAAAGATATCACCACAGTGAAAAGAGTCTACGTAACAAGTTACAAGTAACATCTTAATAGTTCAACTAGTTAGCCAATAAAGCACTTGATAAATAGCGTGAAGTTCGACGTGAATAATATCAAAGGATCTTGGGAGGAACCTTGAGAAGGAAGAGATTCAAATCTCAAAAGAATGTCAAACGAACCCTCAAGAAAACTGTCATGAACATTAAAAATAATGCAAACTTGATAGAACTCAGAAAACCAATTTATCTTTATTTCGTGCTAGTTTTTTTTTTTTTTTATGGGTTCTTGCTAGTTTTTTGACGGAGGGTTCTTGCTAGTTAAGAACTCAGAAAACCAATTTAAAAATTAAAATAAATATAAATGATAATTTATTTATTTTTTGACAAACAAATATTTAAAAAGAACCGGTGAAATTTTGGAAAATAACAAATCCAATCCATTAAAAGAGCCCAATGATAGAACACAAAACAACAAAAAAAAAAACAAAATCAAACCAAAAACCTCTAGTAGTCCTTCTCATTTCTTCTCTAGACACAGATACAGTATTCTCAATCTCAACTCTCTCAGTCTCCAGTTAAACCCACATACAAATAATTTTCCATTATTTAATATCAACTCTATCTTCAATCAATTTTTCTAATGCTCCTTCATTTTTCATAAATCATGACCTTCACTTCTACACTCTCTCTCTACTCACACCCGCAACCTCAAGTAACTAACTAACTCAATCAAATCACCGATTATTCAATTTCCAACTCTAACTAACTAACTAACTAACTAACTACCCATTCCTCTTTCTTCTTTCTCCAAACCCTAATCGTTTTACTCTCTCTGTCGTTGCAGGTTCTTCTCCGCCACAAGCGTTTACAATCGCTAACCGTCACCGCCGTTCAATTCGTTTGGCTTCCGAGTTTGAAGAGACGGATAGCTTTTGTTTCGGGAGGGGATTCTAGAAGCTTCGTTGTTAGAGCTGGTTCTAGTGTTGAAGGACGTGCTTCTGGTTCTCGTAGAGTCTATCGCGAGTCTCAGACTAATGCTTCTCTTTCTGTTGCTTCGGTTAAACAGATTGCAACTTCTGTTGCTCCATTTGGAGTTTTCGTAGCTCTTACTCTCGGTATTCAATTCATTGCGAAGTTTTTCATGTTTTATAATACTAATTTAATGTTTCTTTGAGAATGAGGATTGATTCTATGACTTGGTGTAATTGTAAATAATGCAATTTCTTCAAAGTAGGCTAATTCTAGCAGTGATTTTTGTGATTCTTTGTGACTTCAAGTTTGCTTACTGCATTTTAATTGATCATGCATGATATGTTACTGTTATTGCTTCTGACATTTTAATTGAAAAAGATAATGCTCCTGTTGCATTCTTTTGATTACTGTACTTTATGATTGTATCCTGTTTTCAGAATTGTTTTTGAAATTGCAATTATTGGGTAAGGAGGAGTGTGGTGAAAATAATAATAGAGTGTTGTCAACATTCTTCTTTCGAAAAATTAGGATATGTGTACAATAGGATGAACACCATTCATATGTATCATCATTATCAATTATCATTGGAATTTATGATTAAAAATAATACTACAGTTGAGTCATTTTGTATTTGAGGCCAAAATTGTCATTAGAGAAAGTTTTCACAAAAGAATTTTATCAAATTCATAGAATATTTCACTCACAAAAGTAAAATGATATGATGCAGTGTTCACAAAGTATCTAATGCTGTAACAGCAGGTGCAGCACCTTGTGTCTTCCTAGGGAGTAACGTACTATAAATTTTCCTAAGACATGGCCCTGCTTGAACACAGAAAATTCTCATGTCTAGCTTGCTACTCTGGGTATCTGATAGCATTTGTAGGAGTGTGTATCTAACACCAGTATGCTAGATATTTTGAAGTATATGTAGTTTCTGGTTGAGTGGTGTTTCTATGATATTATTATGTTTCTCTGTTTGTGATTGCATATGTGCATTGTTTTTAAAGTTTCGTAATTGTGGTGGTACTAATTTGTTTTCAGCTTACAGTTATATGGAAATTGGCGATGAAGCTTCTTGCTCCAACTCCAAAGCAATCAAAGTCTCCGACTGCTGAAAGCCAGTCTGCTTTGCAAGGATTGAAATGGTCTTTTGCTGCTGGTACAAATTTGTTGTCTCAGTTTGGGGCGAAGATTGAGAGGCAATCTAAACAGAAACTTAACGAGTTTGCTCGAGAACTGAGGGCATTTCCATTTATTGATATGTCAGGTATGCTGGCTGGATTCATATATGAAAAAGATATTTATGGTTGTCTGGTATGCTTCTAATTCAGTGAATGATGTTTCTGTGTAAAATTTTCATAATTGTGTTAATTATCATACGATTCATGGATTATGTCTCTCGATTTTGTTTTGCCTTTTCAACATGTGTTTTTTTACGCAAAAAAAGTTGAGGGATTTGACTTGATTTAACAAATGAAATACATTGTTGGAGAGTTATGAATCAGAAGTTGACTTGATTTTAGAATCCCTGATTTAAGTTGTCTATTTGAATGTCCACTCAAATTTGGTTAGACTGCATTTTATTTGAGTTTTGTGTTTATTATTTGATTGACGACCTTGCTCTAATTAGGTCAGTTGTTCTACATTTCAGCAACATTTAAACACGGACAATTAACGAACTACTCAAATAAAATTAGTTCCATTTATTTTTTGAGTATTCCAAGAATCAAAATTATTTAAAAAATCAGTTAGAACCATTTTATTTTAAATTACGATGCATACATATAAAATGGATTTATAAATCAAACTCATTCAATTCAAATGAAAGCGGAGCAATTCCATATTTTAGTCATTCCACACCTGTCAGATATTTACTCGCAATTGACTCTATTGACATGACCATGTTAACCTGCCTGTACTATTTAAATAAATGCACTGATAAAAGAAAAATTCAGTTATCATACAAATAATGTGGCAGGGCGCAATTTTGGAGATGAAGGATTATTCTTTCTTGCGGAGAGCTTGGCATTCAACCAGGTACTATCCGTCATGTATTAGATTGTTATTGAAATTTAAATTGTGGCGTTAGCTGTACAGACATATCCCTGAATTAATCTAGAGTATCCAATATCCATTGCATCAGTTACTTAGAGGAACAAAAGCCTACTGAGTAATTGAATCAATTTTAATTAACATCTTTCAAAGCCAAAAATAAGCATTCCATCGGACTCATGTAACTGACTTTATCTCAAAGAAGCATAATCGTGGCAGCAAGGATGTAGTTGTAAGTTATAATTTGTAAGTGTTGGATTATTAGCTATCATCTACGAAAGTACAAATATGGATTTATGGCAAATAACAACTTGCATTCAAAACGATACACTTATGCAATGACATGAAGGAAAAATATATATATTTAAGACATGAAAATAGTTCTATTTATTTATTTATTTATTCATTTCTTACATTGATGTTTTTAAAAAAAATCTGTAACTGAAATTATTAAGTACACCTCTACTCACAGCATATTACTTAATTCAAAATGTCATAATGGATTAATCAGTGTAATTGATATTGAATATTTCAAAATTTTCTTCGAAATATCCACCTATGACTTGCAAGGTGTCATTAACGACTTAGATATTTAGGGCTTATTTGGTTTGAGAAAATGTATCTAGTTTGCATTTTCTGTTTTCACTAATAATTACAAAATTGACATCTTGTTTTCTCTAAGTTACTTGTTATGAAAATATTGTACTGGAAATTACAAAATGTTTTCTTAAATTAAACATGCCCTTAGTTAGATGCTCTCAGCTTATATGAAGCAGAGGGGTGTAATTGGAGTATGAATGTGTTCAAGGATTAGGTGGGCCAAGTTTGAAAAAATGTGTTCAAAATTGAGGTATAAATCAGTGATACCATTTGAAATTTGTATCTAAAGTTAGGTGTTTTATCAGTTGCTTCTCAAAATAAAGAGTTCTGTTTCTTAGTACTAAATCAGCTTGTTACTGATCTAACCATGCTGTCTCTTAGGGCCGAATATAAGTTATCTGTTGTTAGAACTAGTATATGTAGAGCTCCAGTTAATTATACTGGACATTGTTCCTCATTTCTTTGTTATATATACTAAATAGACTGCAGAGGAAGTGAGCTTTGCTGCAAATGGAATAACTGCTGCTGGAATGAAAGCTTTTGATGGCGTTCTTCAATCAAACATCACACTGAAGATTCTTGATCTTTCAGGAAATCCTGTTGGAGATGAAGGAGCTAAGGTTAGTCGTAAGTGTTTAGATTTATTACATCTCGTAATTTGGGATTTGGATTAATTACTATTGCTGTTCCTTCCTAGTATTTCTCTTAATAAACTTGAATGTTTCCTTCCTAATTTTTCTCTTAATTTATCTAATCGAGTTCCCTCAACTAACTACCCGAAATACACATAAATAATCTTAAGCACATCAACTCCCCTTTATTCTACATGTTTGTACTAATAGTAATGGAGGACAAAATCAGACTAATCTTGTGTTTGCATTTTGTGATTTTAAGCTTTTCTTTACACTGTTTACAGTCAAATATTGTATTGCATATTATCCAAAAGAGCGCCGTAAATTATTTGGTTGGAGCTTGATTCTTAATAGGGCCAACCAATTTAAGTTAATAACATAATATTATTATACATAGCACCTGTTTACGTAAAAGGAGAGAAAATAATAAGAACTTTGAATAGAAATCCTGTTTATTATTATTAGGGTAAATAGGTTGATAACCCCCTGTAATGTGGGCGAGTTTTGTTTTTCCCCCTGTAATTTTTTTTCTTTTGACTCGCCCCTTACAATGTTGAATTTTTTGGGCTCGCCCCTTGGGTGCACTTTTTAAATCGGTTATTTTGTTCAAACCGATTTAAAAAGTGCAAATTCCTTGCACCCAAGGGGGGAAACCAAAAAAATTTACTTTGCAAGCGGCGAATCAAAAGAAAAAAAATTACAGAGGGGGAAAACAAAACTCGCCCACATTACAGGGGGGTATCAACCTATTTACCCTTATTATTATTATTATTATTATACATTACTTACTTGATTTATTGATACAAAAGACTAAATACTATTCTCTATTTATAGAGATACATAGACTCAATCCTAAATAAATAAGGAAATCAGAAAACAAATGATAATGGGTGCGTTTGTTTAAGCTTTAAAAAAAGTGATTTTATTTTGAAAAAACTTAGAGATTCCTTTTTAGAGATTTTTAAAAAAATCTAAAGCTACTTTCCGTCTGTTTACTAAAAAAAATAACTTTTTTTAAAATAGGAAGTTTCTACACCTAGGTTCCTTACTTTTAAAAAAGTAGATTCTTGAAAAGCTATTAGAAATAGCTTTTCATTTTGGAGTCAAAAACGATTTTTTCTTTAAAAAAAAAGAAAATGATTTTTAAAAAAATCTATAACAAACATTATCAAAATTATAAAATGGATTTTTTTAAGAAAAAAATAGTTTTTTTCTTAAAAAATCCCAAACAAATGCACCCAATTTTAAGTAAGAGATATGGAAAATCCTATGATATAATCTAAGATATGGTAAGATTGAAAACTGATCCTAGGAGATAAACCAAGATATTATGATATATTTTATTTTTTAAAAACTTCCCCAAAGAAGACAATGTATTGCTCCACAATAAATGGAAGACAACTCAGGGGTGTGGGTGAAGTCGGACAGAATTGCTATAAAGATAGCCTAGTCAAATAGCTTGAATGATAGTCAGCCTGAAAGAAATTCATGGGCAAGCAATCCAACAAGAATCTTATTGTTTACTTAACTAACCATGATGAATTGATGACTCAAAGAGTACATATTCTCCGACTTTTATGAGGACCTACCACTTCCTTCTCTCAAACAGATAGTAGAAAATAATTGTTAGCAAGTATAGCTGATCATTGTCTAACACCTGAGGTTTAATATTGTATTCACATTCTTGTTCACAGTGCCTATGTGACATACTGATGGGTAACTCCAGCATTGAAAAGCTCCAGCTAAACAGTGCTGACTTGGGGGATGAGGTTAGCTTGGTATCAAGTATTACTCATAGAATGCCATTTCTTTCTACATTGCACTGAGAATTGCTCTCCATGTTATGCAGGGTGCAAAAGCTATTGCAGAAATGCTGAAGAAAAATTCGAGTCTGCGGGTTCTTGAACTTAACAACAATATGATTGAATATTCTGTATGCATTTTTCCTATGCTTATTCTAATACTGTAGTTGCTCTCAAGTATCCAAATTTTATTTTAATTTGTTTCTTGGAATTTGAGGTAGGGATTTACAAGTCTGGCTGGAGCTCTTCTTGAGAATAACAGCATAAGAAATATACACCTCAAGTAAGCAAAAAATGTAACATTATAGGTCCGTTTGTTTGAGATTTTTTTAAGAATAAATATATTTTTTTCTTTAAAATATCTATTTTATCATTTTAATATTGTTTGTTATAGGTTTTTTAGAAAATCATTTTGTAAAAATAAAAATCATTTTAAACCCCAAAATGAAAAGTTATTTCTAATAGCTTTTCTAGAATCTATTTTTTTTTAAAACTAAGGAACCAAAGTGTAGGAGCTTGACATTTTTTAAAAAATGATTTTTATAATAATAAACAAACGGAAAGTAGCTTTAGATTTTTTCAAAACAAAATTGTTTTTTTTAAGCTTAAACAAATGCGCCCTATGTCTTCTCCAATAATTTTTCTTCCCCTAACCTTCCCTGTTTGAAAATAAGAGAATGACAAGTTGATTTATTGCCTTCATGCTTTTGATTTGTAATTTTAACTTGAACTGTTTTATGAGTCAAATAACAGTCCATTTACTTATTCTTTCTAAATTATGAATTCTTCTAACGTTTTTACTATTCAAGTGGCAACTATGGTGGTGCTTTGGGGGCTAATGCATTGGCTAAAGCACTTGAGGGCAACAAGTCTATAAGGGTACTGTTCTTAATTATTTTCTTTCTATTGAAATGGCCAATCTTATATTCTTCCCAAGTTTTAGTTATAACATCTGGAATACTGCACCTTGGCCACTAGATCTAACTGCTATTCAATTATAAAGCATGTGTCTTTTTTCACACAATGATATTTTGAATTTCCTAACAAAATATCTAAAATTCCAAGCCATATCCAACCAAACTTGGGTGATAATCATTCAACGTATATTCTC
This sequence comes from Trifolium repens, assembly GCA_030408175.1. NCBI lineage: Eukaryota > Viridiplantae > Streptophyta > Magnoliopsida > Fabales > Fabaceae > Trifolium > Trifolium repens. Next base: position 27,260,053 of record CP125845.1, on the reverse strand, counting down.
CAATCACAATGACAAAATGTCGTGGCATTAACTTTAAGTGTATCTTGCTAACTGCTGCCTTAAACAAGCATGATGTACTCTGAATATATGCACAGGAACTACATTTGCATGGAAATTCTATTGGAGATGAAGGAATTCGTTCTTTGATGACAGGATTAACTTTACATAGAGGTAAATTTGTTTTACTATTTTCTTATATCGTTCATGTCATTTATAACAATTTCACTTTAATATTTTACAAGTAACTGACAAGCAATATATGTTCTCAAGGGAAACTTACACTTCTAGACATTGGCAACAACTCATTAACAGCCAAAGGAGCATTCTATGTTGCTGGGTATATTAGAAAGATCAAAAGCCTGTTATGGTTGAACATTTACATGAATGACATTGGTGATGAGGTACTCTTCTTGCAGTCGCCCCCTATTTCACATGTTTGGTGTGACATTATTGTAAATCTAGTCAGAATGGCATTACGAAGTATGGTGATTCATGCAATAAATAGGATTTCTACAATGTATAAGTGTCATACTGACAAGGTGTTATAGATTCCTGATATTTTCTCTGTGCCATAACTGCTGTCCAATATATATTGCCTTGTATACTGCGAAAACCACGGGTGAATATAAACAAGTTTTGTGTATATGCAAAAAGAAACTTGGACAGTAAATTAATGTGTATAAACTTTACCAGGAGAAGAATGGAGAGATGTTGGCTGTTGGTCTGTATTGTATGGCCATTCCTGAGAAACCTGTTTTCCCTTTATATTCACAATAATAACTTACAGCAAAACAAATGCTTATGCAAAATCTATATTATTAAAATGACAAATGATTTCTGATTATGCCGATAATTGTGAAAATTGTCAGGGTGCAGAAAAAATTGCAGACGCTTTAAAGGACAATCGGTCGATAACAACAATAGATCTGGTAAAAGAAACTCATGTGTGTTTGTTTATGTTAGTTTTGTTTATTCTGTGTCTCCTAATTTGGCTTGTACCCTAAAAGAACGGAGAGAATAATATAGGATATGACTAAGCTGAACTAATATTACAGGGGGGAAATAACATTCATGCTACTGGAGTTGGTGCTGTTGCTAAAGTTTTGAAAGATAATTCAGTTATTACAACTGTAAGCCCCGAGAATTACATAATTATTTGTTTGTTTATGTTTTTGTCTTTTTTACACTCTGACACCGGTTTTATCCCTCATTGTTAGTTAGAACTTAGTTATAATCCCATTGGACCAGATGGAGCCAAGGCCTTGGCCGAAGTCATCAAGTTCCATGGAAACATAAAAACCCTTAAACTTGGGTGGTGCCAGGTAATGTTTTACCATATGTTAACCTGTAAATTGCTTGTAATACATAACTTCTATTTGTAACACAAAATACCTATACAGATAGGAGCAAAAGGGTCAGAGTTCATTGCGGATGCTTTAAAATATAATACAACAATATCAGTTCTGGACCTACGAGCAAATGGACTAAGAGATGAAGTTTGTTTTCAGTACCTTGAATCATTTTTCCAACTGATTCTCCTTTTTCAATTCTCATTAATCAATGTTTTGTGAAAAAACTATTGCAGGGTGCATTGTGCCTAGCTCGCAGCTTGAAAGTTGTTAATGAAGCTTTAACCTCTCTAGATTTAGGATTTAATGAAATAAGGGTATGAAACTATGTCCTCTATATCGGTATGGAATTTTTCATAACAATCTCTAAATATTGTTTTTGTCTGACTCACAGGATGATGGTGCTTTTGCTATTGCTCAAGCACTCAAGTCTAATGAAGATGTGGCTGTCGCATCTCTAAACCTTGGAAGTAACTTCCTTACCAAATTTGGCCAGGTAACTATTTTCTGCTTCCTTTGCTCACTTTTACTTCACCTTTTTATGTTATTTTATTTTCATGGACCTGACTTTACTTCGCATACAGAGTGCTTTAACTGATGCAAGAGACCATGTGTTTGAGATGACTGAAAAGGAAATTGCCATTTTTTTCTAAAAGATGCTATACTTCTCAGTATATATTATTGTCATATACAGTGGCATTGTGTGGTTTTTTTGCATATTAGCAGCTGGCAAGTACTGGTAAGAGCTCGTTCACGTCAATTTTTTGAGTTCTGACCATTCATTCATTGAGTGAAGTATAGGAATTTTGTATTAATGCATTATATCCTTCAATTTTTTAGTTCTCGAAATGGATTCCAACAGTTGCATATTCTTTTGATCCCTTTAATGAGATATTTGACCCACAATAATCAATGTATATTATTATTAGTTAAAAGACAGATAAAGAGAAAGTTATAAAGGGAAATTAAAAGATAGAGAATCCGGTACTAGTACCCACACCGAGTAGGCGAGTACCGATAATTGTATAAAATATATTGTCAGAAGACTTGTATTTAGATCAATGTTTTAAAAACCGGATCGGACATCGAACCGGTGAGAGTACTGGATCACTGGTTTATTGGTCGAACCACCGGGTTACTGGTCGAACCGCACGATTAAACCGGATAAACCGATAGAACGAACCGGTCTTTATAATAAAATTATATAGATATTAAACCGGTCGAATCGGATGACTCGGTCTCTAAAAAAATCATGACATGACACCTAAAAAATCATGACATCGAACCGGTTTACCGGTTTTGAGCGGTTCCCACCGGTCTAACTGCAAGGCCGATCCAACATTCGAACCAGACCGGTCACCCCTCCGGTTCACGGTCTGACCGGTCCAACCGACCGGTTCGGTCCGGTTTTTAAAACACTAATAATATGTATTAAAAGATTTTAGCAATATAAGGGGGACAAGTTGAGAAATTACCTATCAAACATGACATATTTCAATCTAAATCAGATTTTGGCCGATTTTAGGGTTTTCGGAGGATTTTAGTTTTTTTGCCGATTTTTTTTATTTTTGGCAGATTTTTTGGGTTTTCGGCCGATTTTAGATTTTTTGGTTGATTTTAGGGTTTTCGGCCGATTTTAGGGTTTTTGGCCGATTTTAGATTTTTCGGCCGATTTTTGGGTTTTTCGGCCGATTTTTTAGGTTTTCGACCAATTTTAGATTTTTCGTCCGATTTTAGGTTTTTCGGCTGATTTTTGGTTTTCGGCCGATTTTTTGTTTTTTCGGCCGATTTTAGGGTTTATAGTTGATTTTAGGGTTTTTGGTTGATTTTGGATTTTTCGGCCGATTTTAGGTTTTTCAGCCGTTTTTTGGAGTTTTCGGCCGATTTTTGGGTTTTCGGCCGATTTTTTATTTTTCGGCCGATTTTTGGGGTTTTCGGCCGATTTTTGGGTTTTTGGTCGATTTTGGATTTTTCGGCCGATTTTTGTTTTTCGGCCGATTTTTTGGGTCTATAGTCGATTTTAGTTTTTCGGCTAATTTTTAGGTTTTTTGATCAATTAGTAATTTTTATAAGTTGATAGAGAATAAGGAATTTCAAATTCTTAACTTTTAGGTGTCATTTGAAATTCCTTAAATTTAGTTTAGACAAAATACTCCACAAATTTCCTTCATTTTTAAAATTCTCCAAATTAATTATCCAAACAAGAATTTGGATCAAAGCATTTGAATTCCCTCAAAAATTTACATTACCTCGAAACATTCCCTCATCCAAACATACTCTTAGAGTTTTATCATTCTGAATTGTTATAGTGAAAGTGAAGACAAAGTCTAGGAGTTTGTTTATCAAAATTATCTTGTACTCAAACTTGTATGCAAAAGTCAGATTAGTGTGAACACTTTGCTGTCCAGGAATGTTGGAAGCAAGAGAGTGAAAAAATGGAGTGAAGGGACTGGAGTACTCTCGGATTGTGAGGGGAACAATATAAAAATCTCTTGTGTCTTTTTCTCCTTCCCTTATCTCTTTATTAATCTGCACTTGTTCTTACCTTCATCATAGTTTTTCAAGAAAAATAAAAGGAGTCACAACATCTCTAAAAAGGTCTTAATTTGGATCGGTTTTTGGATATCCAAATTATAAATTGAATTTTTTTAATTAAATAATAATATTATAATGACACGGTGAAATAATATATTTGATGTAAAACACAATATATAATATGTTAAAAATGAATATTTTGCAAAGAAAATTATCAATTATATATGAAATCTATGAAATAGTAAAATGAAATACATTAAATTGAAATAATAAGTATTATTGAGAAAATAAAAATCAATAATTAATTTTGTCAAAAAAAAAAATCAATAATTAATATATTAATGCAATATATCATACTAATAAAAAGTTAAATAAATATTAAAAAATATATATGCGGTTTGGTTCAGTTTGGATCGGTTTTGAAAAATCAACCCAAAATCTGATCCGATCTAGTGGTTTTCACAAAAAGAACATCCAAACACATCCAAAAAATATTCTATTTTTTACGGTTTTCGGTTTTTTTTATATCAGTTTGCGGTTTTTAGTTGGATTTGAGCACCCCGACTTAGATTTCACTTTAAACTTACACTTTAAACTAAAAAAATAGATAAGGATTAACCAATCAGTTAAATTGAAGATTCCAGAGTACACAGAGTTTACTTGAATGATATATATCTATCATTTAATCATTTAATATTATGACATATTTTTGTATTAATTTATTCTAAAATAAAATTAAATTTTGAATAAATAATTTCTACTCAGTATCATTATCCAATCAAACTCGGATTTGGATCATCTCCAAACAAATATAGATACGATTTATTAGTTATTCAATAAATTTGAAAAGTGATTTTTTTTACTTGTAATTAAAACCAAAAGGAGTATGTTCAAATTAAGAGTAAATTGATTAATAAAAAACCACCGATCAAACAAAAATGAATTAATAAAATGTACTTACGGTTAATTGAAATTATGATAGAAAACCATTAATCAAAATAAATTGTGCAAGTTGCACGACAACCGTTGTCGTGGACTTCAGCATTTCTCTTTCCAAAATCAATAGGGGTGTACTCCCTTTGTCCCAAAATATTAATAATCAAAGTTGTACATTGACAAATGTGAAGGTGGTCAAACAAGTTATTTATTTGGGATAGAAAGCGTATGTCATTAAAAAAAAATCAAATTTTCCCCAAATCGCCGATTTGATTGCACTTTTTTATTCCAAACCAAAAAACGACGTCGTATTTTTTTTTTTTTTTTAGATTTTTTTAAAAAAGGAAATAGAAAAAACTAAAACAAACAGTGTCTGATAAACGATAGAAATAGAGTCTCATGACCTTAGCTCATTTGGTTGGAATATTGCATTATATATGCAAAGGGCCGGGGTTCGAACTCTGGTCATCCCATTTATCCACCTTAAGGGTGGAATTTCTAGCCACTAGGCTACTTGACAAAAAAAAGCGATAGAAATAGAAACGGTAACATTGGATGCTTTTGATATAGGAGAGCCCAACATTGAAACAACTATGTCTCCTTGGAATTAAATTTATTATACTCTTTGTTATTCTGTTTATGTTGCAATTAGACTTTGTTTAAAACTTATTTGGGTTTGTAATTTGTACTATTTTATTGTGCGTGATGACAATGTTTATGATTTGAATTTAAGAACTTGTGAGTTGTGACATCATAACATTTTCAAATTTTCAAATTTTTTAGGTGTTATAAATTTTTTAATAGACTGGGTTATCCGGTTTAATAACTATATAATTTTATTATAGAATCCACCGGTTTGATCTAATTTAGTCATGCAGTTCGACCAGTGATCTGGTGGTTCGACCAATGAATCAGTGACCCAATACCTTTATCAGTTCGGTTACCGGTCCGGTTTTTAAAATATTGGGCGGGAGTAAATCAGCAACCCGAGAAAAACAAGAGATATTGTTGCTAGACCTCTCTTCATTTGAAAAAAATTACTCTCTCCTTCCCTTTTTATAAGAGCTAGTTTGACAAAAAAATTGTCCATTTTTATAAGATCATTTTTCAATTATCAATGACATTAATTTTTTTTTCCAAGCTTATCCTTATTTACTTTGCATAGTTTTTTTAATAGCATTAAATTATCTTTTATTTGATACAAAGCACTACAATTAATTGTAAGGATAAATATGTAAAATTAATATAATTTATCAATCAATTTAATATTAAAACTCACTTTCTTAATACTCGTCTTTTGTCAAACTAGATCTTATAAAAAGGGACGGAGAGAGTATGACTATCGGAAAACTAATGCTACGATGTGCTCATAAAAAGGTGTGATGAATGATCGGTGCATTTTAATGCACATCCTTCTACTATTGTACTAATGTATTTCTATAGTTTATTTTATTATTTTCACTATTTTAGTGTGTTTTTATATTTAAGTTTATTTCTAGCTTTATTTTATTTTCACTTATTTTCTTAATAAATGTAAGACCCAAGATTTCATTGTATAGTTGGCTTAAGGAAGCATTAGGGTTTCGATGTGCTCGTGTGGTGAAACATCGTGTAATTATAGGTTTTTGCTGTAATCGAGTCTGTTTTGTGCTCGTGCACTGTAATTGTACAGACTTTTGTCTTGTGATCCTGTTGCTTGAATAAGAAGTTATATGTGAATTCAGAATAACGAGTTTTGGATTATTCTTGTTTTTGGAAAAACGAGTAGGATTTTACCCGCTGATGTAAAGTCTTATTGCGTCTGTTTTAAGTGAGGTTTCGGATGGGAGTTTTATATATCTGTGTGAGTGAGGTTATGTCCTGAGATTAATTTTCTAAGGTATGGAAGAAAATTACAGTCGCAGAAAAAGATTCGACGATAAATTTTGGAAATGGTTAAAGATAGACGTTCTTTCCGTAGGTTTTACGTTTTTGTGATTTACGTTCGTTGCGACGCGCGAGAGCTGTTTACGTGTCTTGTTATGGAAGAGTGGATAATATCTTGTGACTTAATCATAAAGCAAATTGATCCAATGGCTAGGGTTTAAGCTTGGACTTTTGACTTTGATCCAAGGGTGGATTGACTATCAAGAGCCTTTGTCATAGTAAGGAGGTTTGGTGACTTGTGGACTTAGAAAAAAATCACAAACTTCACTCCATTCTTTCTCTCTTCCACGTGAAAGCTCCATTACTTTCTAACCTTCACAAATTTTCCATTCTTCATCATTTGTGTCCATTTCAAGCTTAGGAGCTTTGTGGAATTGTTGTAGAGAATCACTTGCTTAAGGTAACCACCCTTTTCCTTTTCATTTTGGTTGGTTATAACTCTTGGAGTTAGGATTTTTATGATTATGTTCTTGGGAGAAATTTCATAAGAATAGGTTAGGAATTGATTCTTGTTTCATGAAAGTGGTTCATGAGAGTTTAGTAAGCATGCTAGGCTTTGTTATTTTTGTTTTCCATGAATTGGTGAAAAATCTCATGAGAAAAGTTAGGGTTTTGAGTTGGTTATGTATTGATCAATAACATGTGGTTAGGTTGTAAGGTTTTGAAAAGAAACGTTGTCTTTGAACCTTTGGGCAAAAGGGAAGTGTGTTGCATGGTTTTGTTTTAGAAAATCCGATGAAAAATATTTTGAGGTTTATGAAAATATTTCCTAAGTGTTTTGGGTGGTGATTTTGGGGTCCAAGTGGTTTAAAACTCTTGTGACATGTGGTGTTGCATTTCTCTTTGAAAACATGTTTGAAAATGATTACCGGACGGTTGAGGCCCGTAATAAAACTTGTGCTTGGGTTTGATTTTGATTTTGGAAATGAAAATCAAATAACTTGCACTCGAAGCAACCAACATGCTTTCGGAGATGTATTGCTTGCTTATGAAAATGGTTTGCTTTTGTGCCTTGAAAAGGTGTTGGGAACTAATAGAATCAAACTAGGCTTGGTTGGGGAAAAAGGTGGTGTGAGTTGCTGTTTTTGCTGTCATGACAGGTGCAACTCGCCGGGCGAGTGCTAACTCGCTGGGGCGAGTGTCACAGGTCATGACAACACGCCAGGGCGAGCTCCAGAGCGAGCTAGACCTGTCCTCACTGCCTTCACTCGCTATCAACTCGCCAGGGCGAGCTCTGAGATCTAAAATTTTAGATTCTGATTTCTAAACTTGGTTTTTAGCTTTCTAATCCCTTTTTATTAATTTATGGAAGTGGTTGGGATTGGAAATGAGTTTTTCGGATACTCGGAAAGTACGTAACTTATAACGCAAGAAAACGGCCATTTTGCATTTCAAATTATTTAAGACTTTTGACAATTGTTTTGGGTCCTAAAAATAGTACAAATAACTCATGGTGGTTGATCAATACGATAGATTTTGGTATGGTATCCGAAAGAGTGAATTTTCCTTAGAAACCTTTAGAGTTTTTGGGGTTTTGATGTAGTTTCAATACATTGGGTTTGGAAACGATGTATTGATTGTCCGTTGCTTGTTTTAGGGAGCACGTCGTGTTGTGTGAACGTTGCTTGTTGTGAGTGTTTGCCGAGGTAAAGGCTCCACTTTATTTCCGTCTTTTCAAACGGTTTTGCTAACATGCTTTAGATTTTGCTGTGTTGCAATTGGTGGTGTGCTTGGCATGTTTTTGTGATGTATTCTCGATATGAGATCGTGGTAAATACATGATTCGTTGTCTTACATATGTTTGGCGAAATATGTGTATGAACAAGTGATTAAATACATATGATTAGATGTATATGTATGTGTTGTTGTGGTGTGATTACATATGCTTGTACGATATGTATGTGTTGCATTAGCATATAAGGGGAATCGTATGCTCATGCATTCATAGTACGTGGTTATCGGGAATGGATCACGGGGTGCGATTATCGGGAATGGATCCACCTTACTCCTACGGGAATTATTGAGTCCAATAAGCGGTTATCGGGAATGGACTGCGGGATGCGATTATCGGGAATGGATCCATCCTAACCCTTTGTGGTTTTATTGATTATGGTTACTGACTTCCGGAATTCATATGCATGTGGTAATGGGGAATCTACCACACTCATTGTAGAAGTCTGCATTAGGCTCGGTGTGCATTATATTTTAAGCCCGTTGGTGGGAATTGTTTTTGTGTTAAAGAGCTTTCTCTTGTGTATGTGGAAACTTGTTATGTGTACATCTTTCGCACTGGTTATATATATATATATACTTTTATTTTGTGGTGACCCTTTCTTTCATTTGCGGGCTCATCCCACCCAGATGATGGGTTAGGTCGTGGTGACGACGGTGGCTGTCCCAGGCCCCAGTGAGTGGTTGGAGCTTTAGCTTAGTTAGACTATGCGCCGGTGTGGGTTGTACACCGTGCTTTTTTGGGTGTAGGCATAGGATTCTAACTTGTTTTGTTGTAAGTATTTGAATACTTAGACTTGGATTGTAATTATTCAGGAATACATTTTGCTTGTCGAAGCACCTTATGGTAATGAGTTCTTTTGTATATTTGAATGCCGGCTCATTTAAAATATTCTATGCGCACTCTGAGTGTTAGTTGAAAAAGGAAAAAAAAAAATATTGTCTTTTTGGCCTTTGAAAAACGGGCTGTTACAATTGGTATCAGAGCACGACTTTAAATCTTCAAAGGGAAAGTGTATACTTGAGTCGTTAGTTCAGAGTCGGTTAGAACATAGCTAGTATTGTGTCAGTTCAAGTGTTTGTTCTGTGTCGGGTTATGAGTTAGTAACCGTTGGATGAGATTTTCTGTTAAGATTCAGAAATGTTTGGATAAGGAATCTAATCAGAATTGGTATTGTGCAGAATAGAATGCCTCCAAGAAGGGCACCTACAGCGCCTATGGCGGACAATGCTGATTTAAATCAGATGGCTTATGCCATGCATACGATGGCAGCGGCTGTGACTGCTCAGAGCCATGCTAAGGCGCAGAGGGATCTGGAAAAGCGCGAAAGAGAAATACTCGCTGTTGGATCTAGACTTCTTTCAAATTTCAACCACCAAACTCCTCCAAAGTTTAATGGGGAGGGAGGTCCGGAAACTGCTGATTTATGGCTCCAATCTGTGGAGAGAATATTCGGGGCAATTCATTGTCCGGAAAGGGAGAAGGTAGTCATAGCTACCTATCAGTTATTAGGAGGTTCAGAGTATTGGTGGAGGAACACCCGACTGATCATGGAAAATGGTCATGAAGAATTAAATTGGGAGAACTTCAAGAGGAGGTTTTTAGCCAAGTACTTTCCCGAGACTGCGAGGGAAAGGTACGGAGAAGAGTTCTTGAGACTGAGGCAGGGTAGCATGAATGTGGAGGCTTACTCCAAAAAGTTGGAGTCATTGTCCCGTTTCTTCCGCTTCTTTAGAGACGGGATAGATGAAGTGTATATGTGTCGGCGGTTTCAAGATGGACTGAGGTACGAGCTGCAGGATGCGGTTGTGCCGTTGGGTATTCGACAATTCCAGGTCTTGGTTGAAAAGTGCCAAGAGGTCGAAGACATGAGGAATAAGCGGGTGAACCGCCAAGGGAATTTTTGTGCTGGAGGACCAAGTCGTACCAATGATCGTGGTTCGACTCAGAATCGTGGGAAACAAGGTGGTAAGCCGTATGATCGTCCACAAAACAGTAAGGGACAAGGAAGGTCGGTGAATCAAGGGAACCAAAATAGGGTGAAACAAGGTTGTTTCAAGTGTGGCGAGGTGGGCCACTATGCCAATGAATGCCCGACCGCGGCAAATGTTTGTTATAATTGTAAGAAGCCGGGGCATGTGGCTAGAGAGTGCAGGGCCCCAAAGGCCGGGCCGTCGGCAAATGCGGCTCAAGGCTCACAAGGTACTAGACCGGCGGCAAAGGCACGTGCTTACTGTATGGGCACTGAACTGAGTCGGCAGGCTAGCAATGCCATCCACGAGAGCTGTCACATCGCAGGTAATTCTTTAACTGCTTTGATTGACACGGGGGCAACCCACTCATTCATATCTTTGGCTTGTGCAAATCGTTTGAGTTTGAATGTTTCTGTTCTTCCGTTTGATTTGAATGTTTTGACTCCTGCTAAGGATTTGGTGGTAAATACTGCATGTTTGCATTGTTTGGTAGTAATCCAGAATAGGGATTTTCTAGTCAATTTGGTGTGTCTACCGCTCTTATCTCTCGAGATCATTCTCGGGATGGATTGGTTGTCTTATCATTATGTGATTCTAGACTGTGCTCGGAAATTGGTTTTCTTTCTCGAGCCAGGTGTGCGAAGGTACTTGTCTGCGAATCGGCTTTCTGTGGTTATGTGTAATGGAGAACCGGAGATAGTTTCACTTGCTAGTTTAGGAGTGACGTCGGAGATCCGAATTGAGGAAATTCGAGTGGTTCAGGATTTCCAAGATGTATTTCCATCGGAGATTCCAGCTTTTCCTCCGTGTAGAGAGGTGGAATTCTTTATTGATTTGCAACCGGGTACGGGTCCAATTTCGGAATCAGCTTATCGGATGGCTCCAGCTGAGTTGGTAGAGTTGAAAAGTCAGATTGAGGACTTGCTAGATAAAGGTTTCATAAGGCCTAGTGTGTCGCCTTGGGGAGCACCGGTCTTATTGGTTAAAAAGAAGGATGGTAAGTCTCGTTTGTGTGTGGATTATCGGAAGCTTAATAAGGTGACTGTCAAGAACCGATATCCACTGCCGCGTATTGATGATTTGATGGACCAATTGAAGGGAGCGTCTGTATTTTCCAAGATCGACTTGAAATCTGGATATCACCAGATAAGAGTGCGAGATGAGGATGTTCAGAAAACGGCGTTTCGGTCACGGTATGGGCATTATGAGTACTTGGTGATGCCGTTTGGAGTGACGAATGCACCTGCGATCTTCATGGCCTACATGAATCGGATATTCCATTCGTTTTTGGACAAGTTCGTAGTAGTGTTTATTGATGACATTTTGGTGTATTCGAAGAGTAGAGAGGAGCATGAAGAGCATCTTCGCTTGGTTTTGCAAGTTTTGAGGGAGAAAAAGTTGTATGCCAATCCGTCAAAGTGTGATTTTTGGTTGGAAGAGGTGAATTTCCTTGGCCATGTAATATCAAAAGAGGGAATAGCCGTGGATCCAGCCAAGATTGATGCGGTACTTGCATGGAAGCAACCTCAAACAGTGACAGATGTGAGAAGTTTTGTTGGTTTGGCCGGTTATTACCGAAGGTTTATAGAAGGATTTGCTAAGATTGTGGCACCGATGACACAACTTACGCGGAAAGATCAACCGTTTGCGTGGACTGAGAAGTGTGAATTGAGTTTTCAGTTGTTGAAGGAGCGATTGACGACTTCACCGGTGTTGGTGTTACCACAGTCGGAGGAACCGTATGAGGTTTATTGTGATGCTTCTCATCAAGGTTTGGGTTGTGTGTTGATGCAACACAAGAGAGCAGTAGCTTATGCGTCGAGACAGCTGAAAGTGCATGAAAAGAATTATCCTACGCACGATTTAGAGCTTGCGGCCGTTGTTTTCGCATTGAAGATTTGGAGACATCATCTTTATGGTTGCACTTTTGTCGTGTTTAGTGACCATAAAAGTCTCAAGTACTTGTTTGATCAGAAAGAGCTAAATATGCGACAGAGGAGATGGATGGAAACTTTGAAAGACTTCGACTTTACGTTAGAATACCATCCTGGAAAGGCTAATGTGGTAGCCGATGCTTTGAGTAGGAAGAGTGTGTCGGTTTGTTCGGCACAAATGGCTAGTCAACAAGAGTTATTGAGAGAGTTTCGTGACTTGCACCTAGAGGTAGAGTTTGCTTTAGGGAATATGAGACTGGGTATGATTACCATCTCGAACGGTTTGTTGGAGGATATTGCTAATTGTCAAGATGACAAGTTTCTCATGGAGAAAAGGGCTTTGATTGTTCGGGAAACCAACCGAGATTTCAAGGTGGGATCGGACAACATCTTGAGGTGTCAAGGTAGAGTGTGTGTACCCGATGCTATGAACTTGAGAAACACCATTCTAGGGGAGGCACACAAGAGTAAACTTAGTATACATCCCGGAGCAACAAAGATGTATCAAGACCTGAGGGATGATTTCTGGTGGCCCGGTATGAAGAAGGATGTGGCTGAGTATGTGGCATCGTGTCTGACTTGTCAGAAGGCGAAGATTGAACATCAGAGACCAGCAGGGATGCTGCAGTCATTAGATATCCCCGAGTAGAAGTGGGATAGCATTTCTATGGATTTCATCACTGGTTTACCTAAGACCAGGAGGAAGCATGATTCCATTTGGGTGATAGTGGATCGTTTGACTAAGTCCGCTCATTTTCTACCGGTAAGGACTACGGATACAGCGACAAAGTTGACCGATATTTACATTGCTGAGATTGTGAGGTTACATGGGATTCCGTCAAGTATAGTGTCAGATCGAGATCCAAAGTTTACTTCACACTTTTGGAAGACTTTGCACGAGGCGTTGGGGACGAAATTGAGATTGAGTTCCGCCTATCATCCTCAGACAGATGGGCAGACCGAGAGAACAAATCAATCTTTGGAAGATTTGTTGAGAGCTTGTGTATTGGATGATCGTGGAAGTTGGGATGATGTGTTACCATTGATAGAATTCACATACAACAACAGTTTCCACGCGAGTATTGGAATGGCACCATACGAGGCTTTATATGGGAGAAGATGTCAGACTCCTTTGTGTTGGTACCAAGATGGGGAGAGTATGATAGTAGGGCCGGAAATGGTACAACAGACAACGGACAAGGTCCGAAAGATAAGGGCAATGATGAAGGTTGCTCAAGATCGCCAGAAAAGTTATGCGGATAGGCGTCGGAGGCCTTTAGAGTTTGAGGAGGGAGATCACGTATTTCTCCGTGTTACTCCAACAACTGGTGTTGGAAGGGCTTTGAAAGCGAAGAAGTTGACTCCAAGGTTTATAGGGCCTTATCAGATTTTGGAACGGATTGGGAAGGTAGCATACCGGATCGCGTTGCCACCGGTACTATCTTTGATACATGACGTGTTTCATGTGTCGCAATTGCGGAAATATACACCGGATTCGTCACATGTGATCACACCAGATGACATCTAGCTGAGGGATAACTTGTCATTTGAGGTTCCGCCGATCAAGATTGCGGATAGGAAGATGAAACGTCTGAGGACGAAAGAGATACCTTTGGTGAAGGTAATATGGAATGAAGCTACGGGAGATACCACCTGGGAGCTAGAAAGTAAGATGAGGGAATTATATCCCGGTTTGTTCGACGATGTCTAAGTTTCGAGGACGAAACTTCTTTTAGGGGGGTAGTATTGTAAGACCCAAGATTTCATTGTATAGTTGGCTTAAGGAAGCATTAGGGTTTCGATGTGCTCGTGTGGTGAAACATCGTGTAATTATAGGTTTTTGCTGTAATCGAGTCTGTTTTGTGCTCGTGCACTGTAATTGTACAGACTTTTGTCTTGTGATCCTGTTGCTTGAATAAGAAGTTATATGTGAATTCAGAATAACGAGTTTTGGATTATTCTTGTTTTTGGAAAAACGAGTAGGATTTTACCCGCTGATGTAAAGTCTTATTGCGTCTGTTTTAAGTGAGGTTTCGGATGGGAGTTTTATATATCTGCGTGAGTGAGGTTATGTCCTGAGATTAATTTTCTAAGGTATGGAAGAAAATTACAGTCGCGGAAAAAGATTCGACGATAAATTTTGGAAATGGTTAAAGATAGACGTTCTTTCCATAGGTTTTACGTTTTTGTGATTTACGTTCGTTGCGACGCGCGAGAGCTGTTTACGTGTCTTGTTATGGAAGAGTGGATAATATCTTGTGACTTAATCATAAAGCAAATTGATCCAATGGCTAGGGTTTAAGCTTGGACGTTTGACTTTGATCCAAGGGTGGATTGACTATCAAGAGCCTTTGTCATAGTAAGGAGGTTTGGTGACTTGTGGACTTAGAAAAAAATCACAAACTTCACTCCATTCTTTCTCTCTTCCACGTGAAAGCTCCATTACTTTCTAACCTTCACAAATTTTCCATTCTTCATCATTTGTGTCCATTTCAAGCTTGGGAGCTTTGTGGAATTGTTGTAGAGAATCACTTGCTTAAGGTAACCACCCTTTTCCTTTTCATTTTGGTTGGTTATAACTCTTGGAGTTAGGATTTTTATGATTATGTTCTTGGGAGAAATTTCATAAGAATAGGTTAGGAATTGATTCTTGTTTCATGAAAGTGGTTCATGAGAGTTTAGTAAGCATGCTAGGCTTTGTTATTTTTGTTTTCCATGAGTTGGTGAAAAATCTCATGAGAAAAGTTAGGGTTTTGAGTTGGTTATGTATTGATCAATAACATGTGGTTAGGTTGTAAGGTTTTGAAAAGAAACGTTGTCTTTGAACTTTTGGGCAAAAGGGAAGTGTGTTGCATGGTTTTGTTTTAGAAAATCCGATGAAAAATATTTTGAGGTTTATGAAAATATTTCCTAAGTGTTTTGGGTGGTGATTTTGGGGTCCAAGTGGTTTAAAACTCTTGTGACATGTGGTGTTGCTTTTCGCTTTGAAAACATGTTTGAAAATGATTACCGGACGGTTGAGGCCCGTAATAAAGCTTGTGCTTGGGTTTGATTTTGATTTTGGAAATGAAAATCAAATAACTTGCACTCGAAGCAACCAACATGCTTTCAGAGATGTATTGCTTGCTTATGAAAATGGTTTGCTTTTGTGCCTTGAAAAGGTGTTGGGAACTAATAGAATCAAACTAGGCTTGATTGGGGAAAAAGGTGGTGTGAGTTGCTGTTTTTGCAGTCATGACAGGTGCAACACGCCGGGCGAGTGTTAACTCGCTGGGGCGAGTGTCACAGGTCATGACAACACGCCAGGGCGAGCTCCAGAGCGAGCTAGACCTGTCCTCACTGCCTTCACTCGCTATCAACTCGCCAGGGCGAGCTCTGAGACATAAAATTTTAGATTCTGATTTCTAAACTAGGTTTTTAGCTTTTTAATCCCTTTTTATTAATTTATGGAAGTGGTTGGGATTGGAAACGAGTTTTTCGGATACTCGGAAAGTACGTAACTTATAACGCAAGAAAACGGCCATTTTGCATTTCAAATTATTTAAGACTTTTGACAATTGTTTTGGGTCCTAAAAATAGTACAAATAACTCATGGTGGTTGATCAATACGATAGATTTTGGTATGGTATCCGAAAGAGTGAATTTTCCTTAGAAACCTTTAGAGTTTTTGGGGTTTTGATGTAGTTTCAATACATTGGGTTTGGAAACGATGTATTGATTGTCCGTTGCTTGTTTTAGGGAGCACGTCGTGTTGTGTGAACGTTGCTTGTTGTGAGTGCTTGCCGAGGTAAGGGCTCCACTTTATTTCCGTCTTTTCAAACGGTTTTGCTAACATGCTTTAGATTTTGCTGTGTTGCAATTGGTGGTGTGCTTGGCATGTTTTTGTGATGTATTCTCGATATGAGATTGTGGTAAATACATGATTTGTTGTCTTACATATGTTTGGCGAAATATGTGTATGAACAAGTGATTAAATACATATGATTAGATGTATATGTATGTGTTGTTGTGGTGTGATTACATATGCTTGTACGATATGTATGTGTTGCATTAGCATATAAGGGGAATCGTATGCTCATGCATTCATAGTACGTGGTTATCGGGAATGGATCACGGGGTGCGATTATCGGGAATGGATCCACCTTACTCCTACGGGAATTATTGAGTCCAATAAGCGGTTATCGGGAATGGACTGCGGGATGCGATTATCGGGAATGGATCCATCCTAACCCTTTGTGGTTTTATTGATTATGGTTACTGACTTCCGGAATTCATATGCATGTGGTAATGGGGAATCTACCACACTCATTGTAGAAGTCTGCATTAGGCTCGGTGTGCATTATATTTTAAGCCCGTTGGTGGGAATTGCTTTTGTGTTAAAGAGTTTTCTCTTGTGTATGTGGAAACTTGTTATGTGTACATCTTTCGCACTGGTTATATATATATATACTTTTATTTTGTGGTGACCCTTTCTTTCATTTGCGGGCTCATCCCACCCAGATGATGGGTTAGGTCGTGGTGACGACGGTGGCTGTCCCAGGCCCCAGTGAGTGGTTGGAGCTTTAGCTTAGTTAGACTATGCGCCGGTGTGGGTTGTACACCGTGCTTTTTTGGGTGTAGGCATAGGATTCTAACTTGTTTTGTTGTAAGTATTTGAATACTTAGACTTGGATTGTAATTATTCAGGAATACACTTTGCTTGTCGAAGCACCTTATGGTAATGAGTTCTTTTGTATATTTGAATGCCGGCTCATTTAAAATATTCTATGCGCACTCTGAGTGTTAGTTGAAAAAGGAAAAAGAAAAAAAAAATTGTCTTTTTGGCCTTTGAAAAACGGACTGTTACAATAAACAGTCATTTGACACCTTCTCTTTATGCAGATCATAACTTGAGCTACGTATATCGGATTGAGGCGCACGAATATGTGTTGGAAAGCCAAGAAAAACGGAGCACAAATGAGTCGAATAAATACGTTAATGTTCCAGACGATTTATTAGTTATTCAGTAAATTTGAAAAGTGATTTTTTTTACTTGTAATCAAGGTTTTAAAAAACGGTCGCGGTCGCGGTCGCGTTAAGGTTTTCACGGTTTCGGCTGTTACGGATGCTGCGTTACAAATTGCGGTTGTCGCGGTGTGAATTAATCACAAAATTGCACAAATCTTAAAAAAATTATTTATACATGTATAATAACTTAAACCAACCCTTTTTCTCATTATTATAAGATGTTTAAAGTAAATATAATAATAAAACAATTGAATAACTTAGTAGCTACTATTAGTATTAATATGTTTATCGAAGATTGTATTTTTGATTGATTAAATATTAATCAATTAATTAATAACTACTCATATTATATTTTTAAACAAAGTGCACGAGAAATTTGTTACATTAAGTTACAAGTTACAACATAAGAAACTACTAATACATTTAAAAAAACTAGTGAAAATTTATTGAATATATTACTAGTCACCACATGGTAGAACGTCGTGCAGGATCATAACTTCCACTATCACCTTCATCATTGTCATTTCCACCTCTTCCAAAGACATAATCAAACAATCCAGAGCTTCTTATACTAGGACACCACAACAACACAATTTTCCCTCCCAACCCCAAATCTTCCCTCCTAGCCCAAATCTTCCCTCCCATTTGCCTAAGAAAAAAAAAATCCCTCTCAAAATTATATACTAGTTTCAGCCGTCCACCACACACACCTATACCCACTAATTTTTATTTTTATTTTAATTAACAAACAACCCCACAAAATCTCACCTCTTCACTATTTCCATTTTCATCAATCATCACCACCTTCACCACACCAGTACACCACAACAACACAATCTTCCTTCACTCATCACCCTTGTTTCTATTTTCAATTTTTTAACCCCCACACTCACGAGACACGCAAGAACAAGTGAAACCAAAATCCCCAATTTCTTTTCCTCACATGTCTCATCTCAAATCCCACTCTATGGTTTGCATACAAACACCACAAATCAACACAATAATTACAAATACATACCTCTTGGTGGAAGGGAGGAATGAAGGATGATGAAGTTTGAAGCAAGGAGAAGGAAAGAGCTACGTATCAGACTTCAAAGGGCAGAGATGAGAATTGAAAGAGAAGAAGTAGAGAGATGAGAGACTAAAGAAATTAGAGATCAGTTTGAAATTGATAAGATTCTTATTCTGATTCTCCTGCTAAAAGGTACTCACTCATTAAAGTTTTTTATTCTGAATCTGATAACAGGATTCTTCAACCACTTTTCTGCTTTTCATGTTGGTAACGGATTTTTCGCGTCCGTAACGGCGTTTCGCGTCCGTAACGGCGTTTTGCGGTCGTAACGGCGTTTCGTATTGGTCGTAACAGCGTTTCGGTTGTGATTTTTTTCACACCTTGAAAACCTCATAAAACGGTAACGGAGGCTTGATAAACCGTTTTGTAACGCCCGTTTTCACGGTACAGGAACGTTTTTTAAAACCTTGCTTGTAATTAAAACCAAAAGGAGTATGTTCAAATTAAGACTAAATTGATTAATAAAAAAACACCGATTAAACAAAAATGAATTAATAAAATGTCAAAAGGAGTATATCGGATTGAGGCGCACGAATATGCGTTGGAAAGCCAAGAGAAAATTCTACAACTTTCATGTTGAGGCCTGAAGCCAATTCGGAGCACGAATGAGTCGAATAAATACGTTAATGTTCCAGACGATTTATTAGTTATTCAATAAATTTGAAAAGTGATTTTTTTTACTTGTAATTAAAACCAAAAGGAGTATGTTCAAATTAAGACTAAATTGATTAATAAAAAAACACCGATTAAACAAAAATGAATTAATAAAATGTACTTACGGTTAATTGAAATTATGATAGAAAACCATATAGCCGTATTAATCAAAATAAATTGTGCAAGTTGCACGACAACCGTTGTCGTGGACTTCAGCATTTCTCTTTCCAAAATCAATAGGGGTGTACTCCCTCTGTCCCAAAATATTAATAATTAAAGTTGTACATTAACAAATGTAAAGGTGGTCAAACAAGTTATTTATTTGGGATAGAAAGCGTATGTCATTAAAAAAAAATCAAATTTTCCCCAAATCGCCGATTTGATTGCACTTTTTTATTCCAAACCAAAAAACGACGTCGTATTTTATTTTTTTTGCAGATTTTTTTTTAAAAAAGGAAATAGAAAAAACTAAAACAAACAGTGTCTGATAAACAATAGAAATAGAGTCTCATGACCTTAGCTCATTTGGTTGGAATATTGCATTGTATATGCAAGGGCCGGGGTTCGAACCCTGGTCATCCCATTTATCCACCTTAAGGGTGGAATTTCTAGCCACTAGGCTACTTGACAAAAAAAAAATGATAAAAATAGAAAAGGTAACATTGGATGCTTTTGATGTAGGAGAGCCCAACATTGAAACAACTATGTCTCCTTGGAATTAAATTTATTATACTCTTTGTTATTCTGTTTATGTTGCAATTAGACTTTGTTTAAAACTTATTTGGGTTTGTAATTTGTATTATTTTATTGTGCGTGATGACAATGTTTATGATTTGAATTTAAGAACTTGTGAGTTGTGACATCATAACATTTTCAAATTTTCAAATTTTTAGGTGTTATAAATTTTTTAATAGACTGGGTTATCCGGTTTAATAACTATATAATTTTATTATAGAATCCACCAGTTTGATCTGATTTAGTCATGCAGTTCGACCAGTGATCTGGTGGTTCGACCAATGAATCAGTGACCCAATACCTTTATCAGTTCGGTTACCGGTCCGGTTTTTAAAATATTGGGCGGGAGTAAATCAGCAACCCGAGAAAAACAAGAGATATTGTTGCTAGACCTCTCTTCATTTGAAAAAAATTACTCTCTCCTTCCCTTTTTATAAGAGCTAGTTTGACAAAAAAATTGTCCATTTTTATAAGATCATTTTTCAATTATCAATGACATTAATTTTTTTTCCAAGCTTATCCTTATTTACTTTGCATAGTTTTTTTAATAGCATTAAATTATCTTTTATTTGATACAAATCACTACAATTAATTGTAAGGATAAATATGTAAAATTAATATAATTTATCAATCAATTTAATACTAAAACTCACTTTCTTAATACTCGTCTTTTGTCAAACTAGATCTTATAAAAAGGGACGGAGAGAGTATGACTATCGGAAAACTAATGCTATGATGTGCTCATAAAAAGGTGTGATGAATGATCGGTGCATTTTAATGCACATCCTTCTACTATTGTACTAATGTATTTCTATAGTTTATTTTATTATTTTCACTATTTTAGTGTGTTTTTATATTTAAGTTTATTTCTAGCTTTATTTTATTTTCACTTATTTTCTTAATAAACAGTCATTTGACACCTTCTCTTTATGCAGATCATAACTTGAGCTATAAATATCGGATTGAGGCGCACGAATATGCGTTGGAAAGCCAAGAGCAAATTCTACAACTTTCATGTTGAGGCCTGAAGCCAATTCGGAGCACAAATGAGTCGAATAAATACGTTAATGTTCCAGACGTGATAAAAATATGTAATTTCGGGTTCAACTTCTATTTTTCGGCCTGACAATCTTAGAGCCCGTTTTCCTTGTAATATAATAACAGAAACGCAGCCTAGGATTATTCATTCAGAACTCACTAAATAGAAAAGAAGGGTCTGCCTCTTGTTATGGAGAACTAGAAACCCTAGATTGATCCATTGGTGTACGGAAGCTACGTTATCAAACCCGCACCTCTTGTTATTTGGATTTGGATTGATTTGTCGCTTGTGTGATTAATTCGAATAGAAATTGATATGAACTTTATGCGCTTAACAAAAAGGGTTGATTGAGTTATGTCCTTATATTAACCGAGTATTAGTGACGCTTGTTCGCTACTGCCTACGGTTAATTGAACGCATTCTGGCGCTTGATCGAATGGAATTCGTATAAAACGGTTTATCGCTTGTTTAAATAGTTTTATGAATCGACCAGGACATAAAGTTACAAACAAATATTCTCTGTGAACCTATGATACGATCATAACGAAGTTATCCTTAAATCAATGGATCAATCGTCTTTTTACTACTTGAATTTCTGATTCTCTTTGATTGAATATCGTTTCCAACCAACACCCCCTCCCCCCCCCCCCCATTTAATTGTGTTCTTCATTGTTCTTAGTTTTGTTAATTATCAAATTAGACATCCTTGTGAGACGACCAAGGTTTAACTACTTTGTTACTACGTTTTATATTTTGACTTATTTTAGACCGCGTACGACAGCGATCAAAGAAATAGAAGATTTGGCAACTGTTGTATGTTCCATGAGACTGATAAAACATGGAGTTTCGGAAATGAGATTTAGTGCCGTTTATACTTCAAGCATTCATCTGTTGTCGTTGGATTGTGATCTGATAATCTAACCTTTTTTTTTATAAAATAGAAAAATTATGAATTTAAAATTTAGACTTTCCATCTTAGGGGTGGGCAAAAACCCACAAACAGATTCAAACCGAACAATCCGAACTGAAAATTGGTTAAGCCGGTCGTCGGTCAAACATTTTCAGTTTTAAACGGGTTGAAATGGGCAAGTTCGATTATCTAAAATCTATCCAACGGTAACCGTACCCGCCTGAGTTACATAAACTGTGAGCTTTTGTAATTTATTCAATATATAAAACATTATAAAATGACTGGACATATCCCGAGACACAATATCAAAACTTGTTACAGTTTGTTTCCTTAGAAAGTGGAAACAGGAAACCACTAACTAGTAGTTGAAAACCACTAGCTTTCTCTCACTCAAATACTAATATCACCATATATTTGTTGTTACTATTTTATTTTATGTTATACTTCATTCTGTTTCACCTGCACTCATGTCTTTTCACATCACACAATTGAGTTTTTTCATTTTATTTTTCAGATAATTTTTTATTTGTTGGTTCAAAACCGAATTAACCGATCCATCAAACCATCGATCTGCACAAACCGAATCTGTAAATACTGAATTTTTACAAGAATTGGATTAGGCCTTATTATTACAACTGCGGATTGGGATGGATGATATTTTTGGATCCAAACCCGCCCTACGCAACTTATTGTCCATCCCTAGTTCATCTTTTTTCCTTGCTAAATTTTTTTTTAATAAATAAATTTGAAGTTACTGGTGGTAGGCCTAGAATTTGCCTTGTGATGATGAAAAAAAGTTAGGTGACCATGCTAAATAGTAAATGCCCCATGTTCAAACCTGAAACCATTCATCATATCACCAACAAGGGTACCATATAGTATTAAATGCATTATGGAGTACGTTGAAGGAATCAAATCAGTTGTTGCTGCTTTAGTTAACATATAAACTGACTTTATATTCCAATCTTCAAATGTCTTAAGGATCGCTTCTCTTACTTAGAATGTCAACTTGTTTCTCTTGGAAAACATGGCTATTTTTTTGTCTTGCTAAACGGTGCTTCCGGGGCATTATTTAAGGATCCTATTTAAGGAAATGATTTACTCAAAAGGTTAAATATTTTATTTTCCAGTACCTTGACTTCACACATTTTCATAATTTTTTTTTATAAAACATTACTATTTAAAGACTTAAAGAGTATCCCGAAAACACTATTTAGCATTTGCCATTTTTTTATACGTATACTACTTATACCTAAATACTCAACTTAGTTGACTAAATTACACATAATTAAAAATGGGAGAAGTAAAATGTAAATTGGAAAATATTGATACAAATAATATTAATAAAATAGTACAATTAAAAAGAAAGTTAATGTTGTATTAATAAATGAAAAGAATCTTTCTGAGACAAACATTTTTTAGAAATACATCATTTCATTCATTTTAGAACGATAGAGTGATACAAATAAATTGTATTAAACATTTTTGGTAGGTAGTAATATAAAGAAGAAAGGAAACCGCGCGTGTGTTGTTAGTACAACATTTCATCTGTTTGATTATAAGTCTTTCTTTTTTTGTGATATTTTAATGTCGTATTATTTTTCTCTAACTATTATCTTAATGTTTTAATGAAATATTTATTACCCATTCTCTCTAATGTTTTAATCTACCTAACTAATACTAATAAATATGTGTTTCGTGAGCTTATTTTGGTAAGAACATAATATATGTACGTAAGAGTTGATATTTGAATTCTAAAAATTTCAGTTATTTATTTTAAGAGTGAAACTCTAGATCTCTAGATAATTTGACAAGAAAAAAAAAGAATAACTATGTTCTTATAGATCAAACTATTTTTTCTTTATTGTTAGAATTATAAATGAAACTATTTTAATCATTAAAATCTAATTATTAAGAGAAAATTTAATATTGAAAATTAAACGTCTGATTTTTGAGACAAACATTTTTATTTTAATATTATCTCCGTCCAAAATATATGAATGAAGAAATTTTTTGCATTATAATTTTTAATAATATATATTTTACTTTCCAAAATTACCCTCTAATTATTAAGAGAAAAATGATGATATTTTATTTTTCTTCATGCAATATTTTTTAACAGACAAAAATTAGATATATATAGAAAAAAAAATCATCGAGTAGTCACCTCAGCACAAGGTGTGCCGAGAAAGACTACAAAAGTTTACAAAGGAACGGTCAGAGAAAAACCAAGGGTGTCTCTGACTTTTTGGAGACCCTGTAAAATTATTAAAAATAGACTTTCTGAGGCCCGATAAGATTATTAAAAATATGTTTTAATAAAAGAAATAACGCAAAAAATTCAAAAGAATTGTCATTGATTTAAATTACAAATAACATCAATAATACTAAAAAATAATCATTTTTTCACTAATATAAAAAAAAAGTTGACAAACAAGATATCTCTATCACACGCCTCTCTAATTGATAAAATTATAGTATAACAATAAAATATAAACAATCTAAAATAATTATTCACAATAGAACAATATATTTTAGAAACTTTTCAAATATTTGTACTTCACAATCACTCATTTGAAAGCCCACAATTCATCATTTTATACGCCTCATTTACTAATACTATTATATATAATTTTTTTTTAGGCCTTCATAATTATCAGGCCCTATGTCGTAGCTCATGCGACACATGCATCAAAGACGCCTCTAACAGAAACACCATACAAAGCAAAAATTAGCCCATACCCAAACGAACCAATGAGCTCGACCACCAGCTATGGTAATTTGAAACTAAATTAATATTTGTCGTCTTCAACCACCTATAGGATATGAGTTTGACCTTGTCCAACATTTGAGACAAAGAATTTGCTGAATTTTTGAATAATAATAGTTTTTTTCATTCCACACAATCCACACACAAGTCAACCAAATGAGTTGCATAAAAGACCAACGCACTCGGAGACCACCTGCTAAATAAGTAAACTAGACAAAGTGATCAGCAAGATTTTGAGGATCCGCCGTCGCAAAGCCAATCCAAGACCCACAAGGAGCCAAAAGTGATGCAAGAGAGAAATAAATGTTGGGCCGATTCCACTCCTCCGCATCCAAAAACGCAAAAGTGGTCATATGGTGATATAATGCCTCAAGTAGCCAAGTTTGTCGTTGTTGGCAACCTGTCACACAGAAGACTCCATGCTAATATGGAGACCTTCAGGGGAACCTGTTTGTGCCACAAAAGGTCTTCAGCTGCACCGAAAGTGACTGAGTCATGTGAAGTCAAAAGTTGATAAGCATCCCGAACAAAGTAGCCGTTAGCAGGATCAGACTGCCACTATCACATATCTGAAGACTGAGCCTGCACACTGAAAGTAAGAAGCAAAGCCAGACACTCCCTTAACATCTCCTCCTCCCACACCCACAAATTCTTCCGTCACACCCGCACCTCCCCACCGGTCTCCCACCCTGAAAAAAATATCTCGGGTAACTTGTTCTCCGCTAGGTTGAACAAGCGCTCAAATCTGACACATTAAAGAATCTCACCCAGCAAGGGATCAGAATAGAAGAAAGTATTTGACCTGTCCCCGACCTTCTTCGTAACACACTCCCAAAATCACCCACCCCCGACCCCTCCTACACCGTCCCTAATTCTCACAATCTCCCTCCACCATTAAGACCATCTTCGTCTGCCCTCTCTCAGCTTGCCCCTCTCCACCCCATATCGAGCTGTCAACACTCTAAACCACACATACCCCCTCTATCTACCAATATTTTCAACACCATTTTTTTCATGTAATTAGAGGTATTTTATAGGCAAAATTACACAGTTGATCCTTTATCTTATTTTTTTTTGTAACATTTTGGTCCTTTATCTTTTCTTTGTAACATTTTGGTCCTTTATCTCTTATAAAACACACATCTAAGTCCTTTTTCTTATTTTTTATTGAAAAAATATTGATGTGGCTGCCACATCAGATAAATTTACTTTTTAAAATATATTTTTGTTGAAAATAAAAAAAATCTGGAGAAATGATGAACATATTCTTCATCTTCCTTGAATCTTCATCTTCTTCCTTTTGAATCTTCATCATTTTCTTTGAATAAAAAAAATCTCAACACCAGAGAGGACAAAAGGGCTTGGTCCGCCATCACCACCTCAATTCATCACTAGACAGCCAAACCAGCACCAACAATGAAAGTAAATGTCAGGTCTTTTTTCTCAGGTCTCACCCTTTTTTTCCAGATTTTTTTTATTTCCAACAAAAATATATTTTAAAAAGTAAATTTATCTGATGTGGCAGCCACATCAATATTTTTTCAATAAAAAATAAGAAAAAGGACTTAGATGTGTTTTTTATAAGAGATAAAGGACCAAAATGTTACAAAGAAAAGATAAAGGACCAAAATGTTACAAAAAATAAGATAAAGGATCAACCGTGTAATTTTGCCTATTTTATAAAAGTTTAATTAATGCAACATAAACTTTGAAAATAACTTTTTAAAAGTGGACAATAAAATTTTGAAAGTAAATTTTATATTGAGACAAAGGTAGTATTTAACATGTGTCTTGAGAATATTTAAGACATAGTACAACATTTTTATTAAAAAAATATTTATTTTTTTAATTTATAGAATATTTGACGTGTTTAATGTACCAAAAAAAATATTTGATGGATTGATTTATGATATAATGTAAGAGTCAATACAAAAATTTGTCCTTTAATATAAGCAAAAGTTATCAAATTCAATCCTATTTAATATTATCATTCCAAAAATACCATTTCTTTCAAATTCAACTAACATTTAATATTTAATAAAATATATTTATTTGGCCAAGTATCAGGTAAGAGAAACGTGTGTAGATTGTTCAGCTATGCAAACATGATTGGCCAACTTTTCATTATTTACTACTCCCTCCAGCTTTATTTATAAACAAAAGTCAACACAAATATTTGTCCTTAAATATAAGTCAAAGTTATCAAATTTAATATCATCATTCTAAAAATACCCTTTCTTTCAAATTCAACTAACATTTAATACTCATTAAAATATATTTATGGTGGCGTTTAAGATGGTCAAGTATACTAATTTCCCACCATGGTCTAGTTCTCTTTACAACCATTAGATCAAATATGACCACCAGTGTTATTCTAGTCTGTCTATAGTGTATCATGTCTTCCCCATGTCTCACCTTTCTTCCATAGTTCCATGCTATGAAGCCCCGATACTCAAAAAATGGTGACGAATCATGTCCGATACATCCTCGATACCGATACTCTTTCGATACGTCCCGATACTCGTAACGGAAGAGTATCGATTAAATCATTATTTTTAAATAAAAAACAATACCCGATACACGTGTCCGATACGTCCAGATACACGTATCAGAAAAGTATCGGTTATATCATTATTTTTAAATAAACAAATAATATCTGATATTGTCCGATACAAAGATTATTTTTTGGATAGTATTGTGATTTTGTTTGGATAGTTTTAATGGTGTTCTTTTTGTATAATACACTACAATAAGATGTATAGCTTAAGATGTATCAATAATCATTATGTTCTGGGGACTAACTTAAGATGTTCTCATGTATCAGACCTTGGGAGTTTTCAGTATTGATTGACTTTGGGTTATTATGATGCTCCTATATCAGACATGTTTGTTTGTATCTTTAGCACTTCTTGTGTTTTTCCTTTGTCAAAAAAAAAACAACTATGGTATCCTACTATATACTGTAATAGGTAGTTAAGCGTTTGAACTTGTCCCAAAATTTTAGTATAATAATAGATGTTTTCTGCTTTTAATTATTAATATTATTGATTTTATGTATGTTTATATATTGTGTATTTATACCTTATCAAAAAAAAAATATTGTGTATTTATATATTTAATTTTAACTTTAATTTTTAAATAACGTATCGCGGCAGTATCGGATTGGAAATTTTAAAAATTTTCACGTATCGGCGTATCGGTATCGTATCGTATCGTGTCCCGTATTGGGGCTTCATAGGTTCCATGGCTTGCAACTTGCATCCCATTTTTTCCACTATTTTTATCCTGAATTACTCAAACACTTACGGTAAGAAAGAAATTAAAATCTGAAACCAAAATAAATCAAACTAGTGGCATTTCATTCTAAGTTTTAGGGTTTTTAGATTTGGAGATTTTGTGAATTGTTATGTTCGTCCACACTAAAAATTTGCTTTTTGACTAATTCCAAAACAAAGATTGGTGTTCTTGTTGTTGTTGATTTTCTTCAAATATTCATTTTTAAATTCTGATGTCATTTTGGGACATGAAAAATATTGAAACAAAAGCTACTTCACTCACAAATAATGGTTTTTTTTAATGACCCATTTTGAAAAAGGAAAAAAAAAAATGTCAATTTGAGAAAAAAAAGTGCATTTTCTAATATTTTTGGTCCTCCATGCAATGAGAAAAGAAATTTAGTGTCCCCCCATAGATCCCCTTCATTAGCTCAGGGGAGCAAAAGGAATTTATTCGGATTTTTGAGATTTTTTAGACTAACTGAGTCCAATAATAACCAAAGATTAAACTTTAAAATTCTTTACTTTCTTTTAAGTCCAAAGAATTTGTTTGAGAATAAGCAATTTCAGTGAAGTTGTGAAGAGTTTTGTTAGTTTCACGAAAAATTTGTGTTATTTGGTAGAGAAAAATGAGGTTGAAGAAGATGTGAGAAAAGATATGGTGTGGACATTCTATGATGGATTATATGGTCTTACATGATCTAATGGTAAAAGTGCAATTGTATCATGGTGGAGAAAAAGTATACTTTTCCATACTAAATGCCACCTGTTCAGCTGTGCAAACATGATTGGCCAACTTTTCATTATTTACTACTGCATTTAAACGTGAATGGAGCATTTGACTGAAGGTTATTTTTGTGCATGTAATTCATTTTTCACATAAAACTAAGACTTATAAATATGTGTGAAAATAAGAATATTTGCTTATAAATTAGGATGGAGGGAATACATTGTGAATGGTGCATTTGACTGAAGGTTATTTTTATCCATATAATTCACCTTTCACATAAAATTAAGACTTCTTAATATATGTGAAATAAGAATAATTACTTATAAATCAGATGGAGGGAGTACAGTACATGAGTTCATGCATTCATGCGTGATGACCACATGGCCGAAATATGACACACGCCATGACTGTTACCTAATTATGACGTCACTAAATATGCCGTCACCTATTATTTCGTCACCTATTACTTCATTGCTAACACATCATCTCTCTGTCAAATTTTTAAATCATTTTGTGTTCGTTTCCTTATACAACGACACCTAATAATTTAATTGAGCACGCCAAAATCCTTCATCTTAAATATACAGCTTTCTTGAAAAATCCTAATAATATTCTAAAATCACACGTGTTAAGATATTTACATATATAAATATTATGTGTAATAATATATAAAAGAGTTACATATATTGTTAGCAACAATTCTTTTAAGTTTAAGCATTATAATAATAATTTTAATCATCTATATTATTAATCTCTCAAAACAGTCTTATAAAATTTAAATAAGAACTAAAAGTGAATAAATTTTTTAGGATAAAATTTAAAATATATTTGAGACTAAAAACATATATAATTTTATAAAAAATCAATGTTTAGAAAGTTAATTGGAAAAATTCGAAGAAAGTGTTTCTTCAGTTGTATGATAACTTTAGCCACATTATTTTTATTACATGCTTATATTTGTATTTGTTGTTGAGAGGACAATCAATAAGTTGATAAAGCGAAAACAACCACGCAATGAGACAATTCTAGAATTGGCTTTGATGTCGACTACTCTTTCTTTGCTCGTATTTTAGGCAACAATACTAATCCCACATGCAATCAATCTAGTAAGGATGTAAGATCGGTCGGATTCGAGAGATTAATTTCTGCAATTATCTATAAATAATATTTAATTCATAAAATTAAAAACAAAATAAAACTAACAAAGCTTAAATGTTGTGGTAAAATATAAACTAAAACGTGATTGACTAATATTTAAAAAATACCCAAAAGTTTATTTTTTACATTTATTGAATAATCGGTGAATCTGATCTAAATAATTGATCAAATTCATTGGTTATTTAATGAATTTGAAAATGGAGGAAGTATTAAAAAATGACTATATTTAGTCTATGGTAAGTAATCAATATTTTTACTTATTATAAATATTTAATATTATAAACATTTAATACAGTTTGACTAGCTCATTATTTTATTAGACTATGACTTGTATAAATAGACCACTTGAGAACAACTCATTACACAATTACAAAAACACAACAAAGAGAAATAGAGAGAAACACAAACATGGTTGTTCAGAGTACTCACAACAACAATGTTCATGTCTTAGTAATCCCATATCCAGCACAAGGACACATAAGTCCACTAATCCAATTCGCTAAGCGATTAGTTTCAAAAGGTATTAAAACAACATTTGCAACAACCCATTACACAGTTAAATCCATAACAGCACAAAACATCTATGTCGAACCGATCTCAGATGGGTTCGACGAATCCGGCTTTTCACAAGCCAATGATGTTGATCTTTTTCTCTCTTCATTCAAATCAAATGGTTCAAAAACAGTCTCAAACCTCATTCATAAATACCAAAAAACTTCAACACCAATCACTTGCATTGTTTATGATTCTTTTCTACCTTGGGCACTTGATGTTGCTAAAAAACATGGGATTTATGGTGCTGCTTTTTTCACTAATTCAGCTGCTGTTTGTAACATTTTTTGTCGTATACATCATGGTTTTATTGAAACTCCTGTTAAGATTGATGATTTGCCTTTGATTGTTCCTGGAATTCCTCCATTGAATTGTAGAGATCTTCCAAGTTTTATAAGATTTCCAGAAAGTTACCCTGCTTATATGGCTATGAAGTTGAGTCAATTCTCTAATTTGAATCTTGCTGATTGGATGTTTGTTAATACCTTTGAAGCTTTAGAAGGAGAGGTACAATTTCTTATCGTTAATTTGCCATTCAACATTAATAATACCTTTTTATGTTCCTTTTATTTAAAATAAAAAATCAATATTTATCTCTTTTCTTAAATACTCATAATTACCATTTTTGTCAGCATTACAAAATAAGAAAAAATAATAAATGAAAGAAAGAGAAAGCCACTCAAAGCAAATTGATGTATTCAATTTTTTAAACCAAATACATTAATTTTCTTTGACTTACTGTACTTTTATTTAGAGGATTTTTTTTATAAATAATATAATAAAATAATAACAATAAAAGGTACAAAGATAATTAAATACTACTCACTAAAGATTAATAGTGTTAATAAGTCAAAATACAAATTTTAACAACAAGATTAAATCCTTGCACATATGACCAAAGATCAAGAATAACTCAAGATCCACATTCTCTGATGAGATTCAACTTCCAAAAAATGATATTTACATGTATTCACACACAAAATTTGACTATATGTAATCTTTTAGATGACCAATTATACCATATTTTGACAAAGATATTTACGAGATTGAAAAAAACTTACCCATTTTATTTGATATCTTAGTGGGGTTAAGTTTTTGTCATTTTAAGAATTGTGTCCCCTGTAAAATTTATATATAACCTTGCTAGCAATCAAATATAATGCTACCATTATAAAAAAAAAATGGGTAGATAAATCAAATATAATTATACTCTAATTTAATTTCCCTCTTTCTCTATATTTTTTTCTAATTCATTATGAGTTTATTTGGATGTTGAATTGATGATTAACAATTTCCTTTTTGTGTTGAAGGTTATGAAAGGACTAACTGAGCTATTTCCAGCTAAGTTAATTGGTCCAATGGTGCCTTCTGCTTACTTAGATGGAAGAATCAAAGGAGACAAAGGTTATGGAGCAAATTTATGGAAGCCATTAAGTGAAGACTGCATCAATTGGTTAGAAACAAAACCATCTAAATCAGTGGCATATATTTCCTTTGGAAGCATGGTTTCTTTAACACAAGAACAAATTGAAGAAATAGCTTTTGGATTAAAAGAAAGTGAAGTAAATTTCTTATGGGTTTTAAGAGAATCAGAGCAAGGAAAATTACCAAAAGGGTACAAAGATTTAATAAAAGAAAAGGGTATAATAGTAACTTGGTGTAACCAACTTGAATTATTAGCACATGATGCTGTTGGATGTTTTGTGACACATTGCGGTTGGAATTCGACACTCGAAAGTTTAAGTCTTGGCGTTCCTGTTGTTTGTTTGCCACAATGGGCTGATCAATTGCCTGATGCAAAGTTTATGGAAGAGGTTTGGGAAGTTGGTGTGAGGCCAAAAGAGGATGAAAATGGTGTTGTGAAGTGGGAAGAATTTGTCTTGAGTTTGAAGGTTGTGATGGAAGGTGAAAGAAGTGAAGTTATTAGAAAGAATGCTAGTGAATGGAAGAAATTGGCTAGGGATGCTGTTAGCGAAGGTGGTAGTTCTGATAAGAATATTGATGATTTTGTTGATCAATTGATGAACAATATTGATAAGAATGGATATTTGATCACTGGAATAAATTGATTTGTTTAGAATGATTTAGGAAAAAAGTTGAAGAAAGCAAGCATGTAGAAGTTGAATTTTAGTTGTTATTTGTGAGTGTTATTTATTTATAATAAAATAAAAATGTACTAGTATTCAAATTAATCAGGGATTAATTATTTTTCTTTAATAAATTATTAAAATTTATGTGATTGTATGGCATCATTTGTCCCTTTGAATCTTGTTAGACATGGTGGAATCTTGTTAGACATGGTAGAATATTGTTTGTATTTGTTATGTTTAATTTATTTATTTTCTTTTTCTTTTAAAAAAACAATTTCTAATTTTTTTAGGAAGTAAAAAACTATTAAAATAAAGTTATGCACAAAATTTGCTTAACTAAAATTTACAAGAGTTTAAAAAAAATCCAAGAGCATCGATCGACTACCCGAAAACCAAGTCAAAATTCCAATTGTGGCATTTTTTATTTTTTTAAAACTAGGAGCCTAATGACATCCAATTCCAAGAGGATATAAGACATGTCAATTCCGTTAACACTCCTCGTAAACTCCAATCATTTATTAAGTGCTCATAAGTATATGTATATAAAGGAAAAATAAGTTCAAGAAGGGGCCAAACCTAGCTCACAAGCCTCAAGAAAGAAAAGAAAATGAAGAAAAAGAGAGAAAAAAAAAATCCAAAGGAAATCTAATTAAGTAATAATCTATAACGATCCTTATAAAAACATCCTGAATAAAAAGTTGGCGAATGAGTCGATTATTTTTTTTTTTAAATAAGCAAAATAATTTATTGATAAAAAGTGAATTAAGCACAAGATGTGCTAATTCACTAACCCAAGTCTAGCAAAGGCTAGCAAAGAAGGCTAGCAAAGAAGCCAACAATGAAAATCTCCGTGTTACAGAGACAACCAACAAGGCTAGCAAAACAGATAAGGCCAATGAGACACACCAATTCTTCAAAACAGATAAGGCCAAGCAAAACAATCAACGCAAAAAAAACACACCTTATTCTAGAAAGCAGTAAAGTCACTAATTAAGCTCCTAACTCCACTGACAGCATGATGAAGTAACAAACAGGTAGGCAACCTCATGGCAGAGAGCAAAAAATTCAAGACACAACTCCGGATAAATCTGCGTATAACACGTCGACAATATTGCGCCTTGGGATCTCGCGTCTATGCCACTGAGCAACTCTCAGCCATCAGAAGCGGAACTTCTAAACCGATATAACCGGACACAGACATTATGAGATCAACCATAGCAAAACATTTAGACTGTTATAGCACGCAAACAGCTCCGTTATCACCCGAGAATAATTCCTGCAATCCTAACTGATTAAAGTTGCAGAAACAGACAACCAATCAAAGCAAACAGAGATTGTCTTGAGCTATTGCCCACACCAAAACTTCAAATTATGCAGCAACACCTCACTAAGCTTGAGACCAGCTGGACACGAACAATGAGAGACAACCCCACAGCCCCAAATCCTCACAACAGCCACAAGCACTAGAATAACCATGAAGTCCTCTTAGCTTGCCCATGATGCAGCAATCATAAATCTATACAACCCAAACAAGCTCTAGGACTGAGATACCATCATTTATGGTATTTGTATGATTTGTCAGGCTATTTTCATCCGGTTTACTCCTTTTAGAACACGAGTTGTCCAGTTGATTAAATGTGTTGCGAGTGGACGAGTTAGATTATGTGACTGCAGCAAGTGTTTCCTTTCCTATAGGACAATTTGAGTCCACAAATTCCAAACATGATAGGGTGATTGATGGCTGAAGTTCTTTTAAGGCTTTATTGGTTCAGTAGGATGACCCTGTTTCTCTAGTACAACAATAAAGTCATTTAAACCATAGAGTTTGTTTTGTTTCTTGGAGAAAACTAAACTTAATAGTCTTTTTAAATTGCGGAATTATTTCTCCCAATTACGTATGCAATTAAGTAGACAACTAGAAAAATCCAACCAAGCAGAATCTTTATCTTCATCTTTATCTTTATCTTAATATAATAAAACGAGAGTAACTAGAGGCACCCTAAACCCTAAACCTAATATGAATGGTCTAGATTTTGACACGTGAAAAAAAAAAATTATATCAACGGCTACGATAAAAACTTAAATACTATGTTGCCACATCAATTAATGAATGTGACACGTCATGTGTTTAAAAGCACAATACATGATGTGTCGATATATGATTGGATATGTGTATAAAAACTAATTTTTAGGAACAATATTATTTAATAATAATATTTAATACATATAGAAGGGAAAAAAAACCATGCATCATCATCATCATCATAAAATAAATTAAACCACACATCCTTTTAGTGTATATCCTTTTTTTTTATAAGATTTAGTGTATATCCTTTTAGTGTATATTTAAATATTAATAGTAGTAATATTTAGTGTTCGGTTCTTTTTTTCTATTATATTTCTTATAGTATTTGCCATTGATTTGTTTTTTCTTTAGATTAAATCAAATTTTTTTTCTTTACAAATAGGCTCAACGTATAATTATACTTAAAAATCGCACTAGATAGACTTTAACAATCGATACTAATTTGTACGATGGATCTGGATAATTATGTATTCATATATATATATATATATATATATATATATATATATATATATGATCTTGAATTTTGTACTCTTGATTATGGAAGGACTTTATCTGCTTCTTTTCTACCGTTATCTCTTCTAATTTATTTTTTAAATGGTGAGTGTATATTTAAACTTTAATTTGTATATATGATTGTAGAAATATGGCTTTGTTTTTAGAGTTACAATTTTGAATTTTTAGAAGAGTTATTGACAGTGTTGTATAATTTTAAGTTTCTATTGTAGTTTTTGCAGGTTTCTTCTTAACTTGATTTTTTTTTTTTTTTGTAATTCTTAACTGTTACAGTAAATTAGTTTTAAAGAATTGGACGCCGATTATATGTTGACTCTTTTTAGCTTCGTAGCAGCGGATGTGCAAATGGCATATGGTGACATCATGGCAGCGATATAATAGCCCGTGGTTGATTGTTTGAGTCAGGTTGGTTTTCTGCTGTGAACGTGGCAGTGTAAATCGTCCTACACAATTCAGATGATGTATCTTTCTTCTTTGGATTTTGAATGGATTTTCTTGGTATTGTTCGTTTTTTATTTTGCATATTTTATTTGTTTCTCTTTTTATTCTCTCTTTTGTTGTTTTCGATTATGATTTTTTTCTTTTTTTTTTTTAATTTTTTTCTTCTTTTGAATAGGAAGAAGAAATCAGGAATACCTATTTTAACATGTATTGAATAACACAAAGAGACCAACTCAAAAAGCATCAAGACTATTTTAACATGCATAGCAACTCTATTTTAGAATTCACTGTTGAAGAGAGAATTATTGGTAAGTAATTCTTTAATTGTGTTACGTGATATCTTCTAAGTGCATGCAACTTTTTTTAATTTTTTTTGAAGCAATAAAGTGTTGCAAATATCACTATTTAACTTCCCCGATTTTTGTATAATAGATTACATGGTCTATATATTGATATCATTTGAGGTAAGACTCTAATATGCATTTGAATTCATCACTTAATGCCATGCTTACACTCTATTATGTTTCCTGTAAGACCCAAGATTTCATTGTATAGTTGGTTTAAGGAATATTAGGGTTTCGATGTGTTCGTGTTGTGAAACATCGTGTTATTATTAGGTTTTGCTGAAAGTTGGTCTGTTTTGTGCTCGTGCACTGTAATGGTACAGACTTTTGTCTTGTGATCCTGTTTCTTGTATAAGAAGGTTGATGTGGATTCAGAATAACGAGTTTTGGATTATTCTTGTTTTTGGAAAAACGAGTAGGATTTTACCCGCTGATGGAAAATCTTACTGCGTCTGTTTTAAGTGAGGTTTCGGATGGGAGTTTTATATATCTGCGTGAGTGAGGTTATGTTCTGAGAATAATTTTCTGAGGTATGGAAGAAAATTACAGTCGCGGAAAAAGATTCGACGATAAATTTTGGAAATGTTTAACGTTAGACGTTCTTTCCGTAGGTTTTATGTTTTTGAGATTTACGTTCGTCGCGACGCGCGAGAGCTGAGTACGTGTTTTGTTTTGGAAGATTTGATTAAATCTTGTGATTTATCCATAAGGCAAATTGATCCAATGGCTAGGGTTTAAGCTTGGACTTTTGACTTTGATCCAAGGGTGGATTGGCTATCAAGAGCCTTTGTGATAGTAAGGAGGTTTGATGACTTTGGTCACTTAGAAAAACATCACAAATCTCTCTTTTCTTTCTCTCTTTCACGTGTGACTCCATTACTTTCTTAACACTTCACCAAATTTTCCATTCTTCATCATTTGTGTCCATTTCAAGCTTGTAGGATCAAAGGGATTTTGTAGAGAAACACTTTCTAAAGGTAACCCTCTCTTCTCATCTTCTAGGTTGGTAGACTTATAGAGTTTAGGAGTTTTTGGGTTTATGTTCTCATGAGGGTTTGTTAGGAAATGTTACCTTACATGGTTTTTGTTTCATGAATGTTGTTCATGAGGTTTAGAGAAGCATGTGTAGGCTTTGTTATTTTTGTTTTCCATGAGTTGGTGAAAAATCTCATGAGAAAAGTTAGGGTTTTGAGTTGGTTATGTATTGATCAATAACATGTGGTTAGGTTGTAAGGTTTTGAAAAGAAACGTTGTCTTTGAACCTTTGGGCAAAAGGGAAATGTGTTGCATGGTTTTGTTTTAGAAAATCCGATGAAAAATATTTTGGGGTTTATGAAAATATTTCCTAAGTGTTTTGTGTGGTGTTTTTGGGGTCCATGTGGTTTAAAACTCTTGTGACATGTGGTGTTGCTTTTCGCTTGGAAAACATGTTTGAAAATGATTACCTGTCGGTTAAGGCCGTAATAAAACTTGTGCTTGGGTTTGGTTTTGATAAGGCCTAGTGTGTCTCCTTGGGGAGCACCGGTCTTATTGGTTAAGAAGAAGGATGGGAAATCTCGTCTGTGTGTGGATTATCGGAAGCTTAATAAGGTGACTATCAAGAACCGATATCCATTGCCACGAATTGATGATTTGATGGATCAGTTGAGGGGAGCCTCAGTGTTTTCTAAGATTGACTTGAAATCTGGTTATCACCAGATAAGAGTACGAGATGAGGATGTTCAGAAGACGGCGTTTAGGACGCGGTATGGGCATTATGAGTTTCTAGTGATGCCGTTTGGAGTGACGAATGCACCTGCTATCTTTATGGCCTACATGAATCGGATATTCCACTCATTCTTGGACAAGTTCGTAGTGGTATTCATTAATGACATTCTAGTGTATTCGAAGAGTGAAGAGGAACATGTAGAGCATCTTCGTCTAGTATTGCAAGTTTTGCGGGAAAGTAAGTTATATGCAAACCCGTCGAAGTGTGACTTTTGGTTGGAAGAGGTGAATTTCCTTAGCCATGTGATATCCAAAGAGGGAAAAGCCGTGGATCCAGCCAAGATTGATACGGTACTTTCATGGAAGCAGCCTCAAACAGTGACTGATGTGAGGAGTTTTGTGGGTTTGGCCGGTTATTACCGGAGATTCATTGAAGGTTTCGCTAAAATTGTGGCACCAATGACACAACTTACGCGAAAAGATCAACCTTTTGCTTGGATTGAGAAGTGTGAGTCGAGTTTCCAGTTGTTGAAAGAACGGTTGACGACTTCACCAGTCTTGGTGTTACCGCAGTCGGATGAACCGTATGAGGTTTACTGTGATGCTTCTCATCAAGGTTTGGGTTGTGTGTTGATGCAGTAGCTTATGCGTCAAGACAGCTGAAAGTGCATGAAAAGAATTATCCTACGCACGATTTGGAGCTTGCGGCCGTTGTTTTTGCACTGAAGATTTGGAGACATCATCTTTATGGTTGCACTTTTGTCGTGTTTAGTGACCATAA
This sequence comes from Trifolium repens, assembly GCA_030408175.1. Lineage (NCBI taxonomy): Eukaryota > Viridiplantae > Streptophyta > Magnoliopsida > Fabales > Fabaceae > Trifolium > Trifolium repens. The sequence continues at coordinate 27,221,801 of CP125845.1, read as the reverse complement.
AAGTCTCAAGTACTTGTTTGATCAGAAAGAGCTTAATATGAGGCAACAGAGGTGGATGGAAACTTTGAAAGACTTCGACTTTACGTTGGAATACCATCCGGGGAAGGCTAATGTGGTAGCCGATGCTTTGAGTAGGAAGAGTGTGACGGTTTGTTCGGCACAAATGGCTAGTCAACAAGAGTTGTTGAGAGAGTTTCGTGACCTGCACTTGGAAGTAGAGTTTGCTTTAGGGAATATGAGACTGGGCATGATTACCATCTCAAGCGGGTTATTGGAGGACATTGCAAATTGTCAAGATGACAAGTTCCTTATGGAGAAAAGAGCTTTGATTGTTCGAGAAACCAACCGAGATTTCAAGGTGGGACCGGATAATATCCTGAGATGTCAAGGTAGGGTGTGTGTGCCCGAAGCTATGAACTTGAGAAACACCATTCTAGGGGAGGCACACAAGAGTAAACTTAGTATACATCCCGGAGCAACAAAGATGTATCAAGACCTGAGGCATGATTTTTGGTGGCCAGGTATGAAAAAGGATGTGGCTGAGTATGTGGCATCGTGTCTGACTTGTCAGAAGGCGAAGATTGAGCATCAGAGACCGGCAGGGATGCTGCAGTCATTAGATATCCCCGAGTGGAAGTGGGATAGCATTTCTATGGATTTCATCACTGGGTTACCTAAGACCGGGAGGAAGCATGATTCCATTTGGGTGATAGTGGATTGTTTGACTAAGTCCGCTCATTTTCTACCAGTAAGGACTACGGATACGGCAGCAAAGTTGACCGATATTTACATTGCTGAGATTGTGAGGTTACATGGGATTCCGTCAAGTATAGTGTCGGATCGAGACCCAAAGTTTACTTCACACTTTTGGAAGACTTTGCATGAGGCGTTGGGGACGAAACTGAGATTGAGTTCCGCCTATCATCCTCAGACAGATGGGCAGACTGAGAGAACAAATCAATCTTTGGAAGATTTGTTGAGAGCATGTGTATTGGATGATCGTGGAAGTTGGGACGACGTGTTACCATTGATAGAATTCACATACAACAACAGTTTCCACGCGAGTATTGGAATGGCACCATACGAGGCTTTGTATGGGAGAAGATGTCAGACTCCTTTGTGTTGGTACCAAGATGGGGAGAGTATGATAGTAGGACCGGAAATGGTACAACAGACGACGGACAAGGTCCGAAAGATAAGGGCAATGATGAAAGTTGCTCAAGATCGCCAGAAAAGTTATGCGGATAGGCGTCAAAGGCCTTTAGAGTTTGAGGAGGGAGATCACGTATTTCTCCGAGTTACTCCAACGACTGGCGTTGGAAGGGCATTGAAAGCGAAGAAGTTGACTCCAAAGTTTATAGGGCCTTATCAGATTTTGGAACAGATTGGGAAGGTAGCATACCGGATCGCGTTGCCACTGGTACTATCTTTGATACATGACGTGTTCCATGTGTCGCAATTGCGGAAATATACACCGGATCCGTCACATGTGATCACACCAGATGACATCAAGCTGAGGGATAACTTGTCATTTGAAGTTCCGCCGATCAAGATTGCGGATAGGAAGATGAAGCGTCTGAGAACGAAAGAGATACCTTTGGTGAAAGTAATATGGAACGAAGCTACAGGAGATACCACCTGGGAGCTCGAGAGTAAGATGAAAGAGTTGTACCCCAGATTGTTTGACGACGTCTAAGTTTCGAGGACGAAACTTCTTTTAGGGGGGTAGTATTGTAAGACCCAAGATTTCATTGTATAGTTGGTTTAAGGAACGTTAGGGTTTCGATGTGTTCGCGTTGTGAAACATCGTGTAATTATAGGATTTTGCTGTAATTGAGTCGGTTTTGTGCTCGTACGCTGTTAAGGCACAAACTTTTGTCTTGTAATCCTCTTTTGTGAATAAGAAGGTTGATGTGGATTCAGAATAACGAGTTTTGGATTATTCGTGTTTTTGTACCCGTCGATGTAAAATCTTACTACGTCTGTTTCAAGTGAGGTTGCGGATGGGAGTTTTATATATCTGCGTGAGTTAGGATATGTTCTGAGATTAATTTTCCAAGGTGTGGAAGAAAATTACAGTCGCGGAAAAAGATTCGGCGATAAGTTTTGGAAATGGTTAACGATAGACGTTTTTTCCGTAGGTTTTCTGTTTTTGTGAGTTCCGTTCGTCGCGATGCGCGAGAGCTGATTACGCGTCTTGTTATGGAAGAGTTGATAAAATCTTGTGATTTTTCATAAAGCAAATTGATCCAATGGCTAGGGTTTAAGCTTGGACTTTTGACTTTGATCCAAGGGTGGATTGACTATCAAGAGCTTTTGTCATAGTAAGGAGGTTTGATGACCTTGGTAACTTAGAAAAACATCACAAATCTCTCTTTTCTTTCTCTCTTTCACGTGTGACTCCATTACTTTCTTAACACTTCACCAAATTTTTCATTCCTCACCATTTCAATCCTTTTCAAGCTTTGGAGCTTAGAAGAAAGTTGTAGAGAATCTCTTTCTAAAGGTAACCCTCTCTTCTCATCTCCTAGGTTGGTAGACTTATAGAGTTTAGGAGTTTTTGGGTTTATGTTCTCAGGAGGGTTTGTTAGGAAATGTTACCTTACATGGTTTTTGTTTCATGAATGTTGTTCATGAGGTTTAGAGAAGCATGTGTAGGCTTTGTTATTTTTGTTTTCCATGAGTTGGTGAAAAATCTCATGAGAAAAGTTAGGGTTTTGGGTTGGTTATGTATTGATCAATAACATGTGGTTAGGTTGTAAGGTTTTGAAAAGAAACGTTGTCTTTGAACCTTTGGGCAAGAGGGAAATGTGTTGTATGGTTTTGTTTAAGAAAATCCGATGAAAAATATTTTGGGGTTTATGAAAATATTTCCTAAGTGTTTTGTGTGGTGTTTTTGGGGTCCAAGTGGTTTAAAACTCTTGTGACATGTGGTGTTGCTTTTCGCTTTGAAAACATGTTTGAAAATGATTACCGGTCGGTTAAGGCCCGTAATAAAACTTGTGCTTGGGTTTGGTTTTGATTTTGGAAATGAAAACCAAATAACTTGCACTCGAAGCAACCAACATGCTTTCGGAAATGTATTGCTTGCTTATGAAAATGGTTTGCTTTTGTGCCTTGCAAAGGTGTTGGGAACTAATAGAATCAAACTAGGATTGGTTGGAAAAAGGTGGTGTGAGTTGCTGTTTTTGCTGTCATGACAGGTGCAACTCGCCGGGCGAGTGTTAACTCGCTGGGGCGAGCTTCACAGGCCATGAACTCGCTGGGGCGAGCTCCACAGCGAGCGAGACCTGTCTTCTCTGACTCCACTCGCTGCCAACACGCTGGGGCGAGCCCTGAGACCTAAAATTTTGGATTCTGATTTCTAAACTTGGTTTTTAACTTTCTAATCCCTTTTTATTAATTTATGGAAGTGGCGGGGATTGGAAACGAGTTTTTCGGGTACTCGGAAAGTACGTAACTTGTAACGCAAGAAAACGGCCATTTTGCATTTCAAATTATTTAAGACTTTGGCCTATTGTTTTGGGTCCTAAAAATAGTACAAATAACTCATGGGGGTTGATCAATACGGTAGTTTTTGGTATAGTATCCGTAATAGTTGTTTTTCCTTAGGAACCTTTAGTTTTTGGGGTTTTTGGTTTAGTTTCAATACGATTGGTTGGAAAACAATGTATTGATAATACGCTGCTTGTTTTAGGAAGCGCGTTGTGTTGTTTGGACGAGTTTTAGTAAACGGAAGCTTGCCGAGGTAAGGGCTCCACTTTATTTCCGTCTTTTAAAACAGTTACGACATGCTTGGTTTTGCTGTTTATGCATTTATTGTGTGTTTTGGCATGTTTGTACTTATGTATTCTCGTTGATGAGAACGTGGTTATAAATACGTGTGCAATTTACATATGATTAGGAAGATGTAGGTATGTTGTGATGGTTTGTACATAGGCTTTAGGCTATGTGATTGTTTGCATGAGCATATATGAATGCGTGCGTCGGATAGGACTACGCGGGGATTTTGTCTGTGTGACTATCCTGTATATGCCAAAGAGAATATATGCCATGCATTTCATAGTTGCGTGCCTAGGTGTATGTCTGTGTGACTTTGCCTACGTACCGGGCGTTTGACTGTGTGGCTTCGCCAAATCCTACTGGATTTTATTGAGTTGGTGTTTGTCTGTGTGACTTCACCTGGTGTTTGTCTGTGTGGCTTCACCTGCCCTTTGTGGCTTTTTAGTGCGGGTACGTATATTTCTGTGTGGCTTTGCCTACCCCACGACTCTTCGAGGAGAGGTTAATTTCCGGAAATCATGCATGTGGCGAACCAGTGATTGGTTGTCACACCCATTGTAGAAGTCTGCATTAGGATTGGTGATTTATTTATATAAGCCCGTTGGTGGGAATTACTTTTGAGATTAAGAGCTTTCTCTTCTGTTTGTGGAACTATTGTTATGTGTACAATCTTTCGCACCGGTTATATATATACATACTTTTATTTTGTGGTGACCCTTTCTTTCATTTGCGGGCTCATCCCACCCAGATGTTGGGTTAGGTCGTGGTGACGACGGTGGCTGTTCCAGGTCCCAGTGAGATGTTGGAGCTTTAGCTTAGTTAGACTATGCGCCGGTGTGGGTTGTACACCGTGCTTTTTACTTTTTGGGTTAGGCATAGGATTCTAACTTGTTTTGTTGTAAGTATTTGAATACTTAGACTTGGTTTGTAATTATTCAGGAATACACTTTGCTTGTCGAAGCACCTTATGGTAATGAGTTCTTTTGTATATTTGAATGCCGGCTCATTTAAAATCTTTTATGCGTAACTCTGATGTGTACAAAAAAAAATAATAAATGCCTTTTCTGGCCTTTGAAAAACGGGTTGTCACAGCTTCCAACAATCCTAGACAGCAAGGCGTTCTTTCTCTAAAACACTTGTTTCCACAAACTAGGAAAACAAGCAATAGTACAGAGTTACAGATAATTGATGATAAGTTTGAATACAAGAGAATTTTGATACAACAAAATTCTAACAATTTGTTTTCACTTTCAATATAACAATTCAGAATAATAAACTCTAAGTGCTCAGGAAACTTTTGTTTGATATGAAATTATGCAGGAAAGTTTCTAAGAGTTTTTATGAAAGATTGTGCAGAGAATTGTTATTAGAAAGTTTATGAAAGTGATTCAACGTTGTTTGAAGAAATTCTGATGTATATTTATATAGAGAATATGATACCTCTTGGAGTATAAAATTGCAATGATTTGGAAGAGGTATAATAATGAAAAGGTGTAAAAAGAATCAGAATTTTTAAATTCAAGCATAGGTAAATCGATTTCCAATACTAGGTAAATCGATTTCACTTCCCCTTTTTAACGTTACAAAATTTGCAAAATTACACAGGGTAAATCGATTTCCCTATCAGGTAAATCGATTTACCTGTTAAAAAATTCAGCAACAGAGTGCTGGTAAATCGATTTACCTGTGGAGGTAAATCTGTTTACGTGCTTGAAAAACAGCATTCTGTAAACGTTAAAAACTTGAAAAAAAATAAGTTAAAAACCTTTTTGGATGAGAATCATGCAACATTATTATAGTAACTTTAGAAAGGTTTAGATGAAAGTTTATGAACACCTAAAGCTTATTATAATGAATTGCATATTGTACCTATAGATTATTCCCCATAACTTGATCAACATCTTCTTGTGATAATTCGGATTTCTTCAACATTGAGAACTTGAGCATAATCAATCTTTTTCTTCTTTTCACATATTTGTCTTCATCAAAATCACTTCAATCTAGAAGCTTGTCTTCACATTCTCCCCCTTTTTGAGGATGATAAATACATATTTGATGTTTGTGAGTTTTCCGGAATACTTCCCCTAGGATGCATATCCCCCCCTTAATCCATGACTTGTATTTATTTGAAAATTCATGATGTTCCTGAATATCAAGGAGACAAGGAAAACACACAGACATATATACATCATTCTCCCCCTTTTGACATTATCAAAAAGATTAAAAATATTTATTAAAAATAAATAAATATTTAAGATTGATGACAACTCATTGAAACTTTGATAAGTTTTGCTTCTCCTAACAATGTTAACTCCCCCTTGATCTTTGAATGAGAATATTTTTGAGATATTGCTTGCTGCAATTGTTAGAGAAAAGCATACATAGACATCTTCTCCCCCTTTGTTATTAGCAAAAGGAAGGGAAAAGACTTGAAAATTTATGAATATATTATTAATTATTTTACCTATGAGTTTTATCTCATAATTTGCTTCATCTTCAATCAAGCTTTCATCCTAGGTGAACTTGATTTTGAAGCCTTTATCACAAAGTTGGTTTATACTTAGAAGATTGTACGTTTAATCCTTCAACATAAAGAACATCTTCAATGGATGTGAAAAATGGTGCTCCAACTTTGCCTATGCCAAGAATTTTTTTTTCTTTGTTGTTGTCTCCATAACTGACATAACCCTTGGCTTTAAGCACTAGATTTGAAAATTTGCTTATATCTCCCGTCATATGCTTGGAGAAACCACTATCAAGATATATACCATAGATTTGTAGTGGTCTTCAAGCAAACCTACAAAACAAATTAAATTTTGTTTGGTACCCAAGTTGCTTTGGGTCCTTCATAATTAGTTCCTTTCTTTACCCACACATAATGCCCACTTAGTACACTAAAGTTTCTTACATAGCAAGCATTAGGTGTATGGCCATTTATACCACAATAAAAACAAATAGGAACAAAATTACTTCTATATCTAGGAACATAGGATTTCTTTTTAGGAAATCTCTTCTTAGGATGATAATGAACTTTTTGTGCTTTATTCACTTTCTCTTTGGTGGATTGATCAATTGCCTTAACAAAGATAGTTTTATTTTTACTTGGTTTGTCAAATTTGGAATAACCAAGTCCACTTTTATCATTAGAATATCTTTGTTGACTAAGGATATTGTCCAATCCAACTTGTCCTTTTTCATATCTTTCAAGAACTCTTTTTAATTGGACAACTTGGAAGGAAAGTGAATCACACTCTTTGCATGTAAAATTCTGTTTTTCTTTTTCAAGAAAGTTTTGTTTTTCAATTTCAAAATTCTTTTCTTTTTCAAAAAAACTTTGTTTTTAAACTTCAAAATTCTTTTTCATAGTGTCAACTTTTTCTTCAAGAGATAAAATTTGTTTCTTTTGTGTTGACACCGTTCTATATAGAATTTTACATTCATTAAGTAATTCATTTATAGCACCTTGATAGTCATTATCATAAGAAGAAGATTTAATACTAACCTCTTCATATTCATCATCGGAATGATGTGATGCCATTAATGCAAGATTTACATATTCTTCGCTTTCCGAGTCGGATGATGAACTTACTTCATTATCATCCCATGAAATATAGGCTCTTTTGGGCTTTGACTCCTTTCTTCTTTTGAAACTACTTTTCTTTGCAAGTTTTGGACAATTCGTCTTTATGTGTCCTTGTTTCCCACATTCATAACAAGTGACATTTTGTGTAGATGTAGATGCATCATTCTTGTCAAAAAAATTCATCTTTTTCACAAGGTTAGAATTATTATCATTATTAATAAAAAATTCACATAACCTTTTTACAAGGTGCATGAAGTTCTCGTCTTCTTCCGGATCATCTTCTTTTTCATTTCCTTAATTGGAATCAACCTTTAATGCAATGCTTTTGGATTTCTTATCTTGATTCTCATGCTTTTCAAGTCTTCCAAGTTCCGTCTCATATTCTTGAAGTTTTCCGAACAACGTTGCGGAAGACATTTTGGATAGACTTTTCTTCTCGGATATTGCCGTCACTTTTGGCTGCCATTCTCTGGTTAAAGATCTAAGCACTTTAAGATTAAGTTCATCGTTAGTAAGAGTCTTACCAAGTGCTTTTAAATGATTTGTCAAATGCACGAATCTTTTCTGCATGTTGAGGATTGATTCTCCGGGCTGCATTCTGAATAATTCGTATTCTTGACTCAAAGTGTTCAATATAGATCTTTTAACTTCAGCGATTCCTTCATGAGTTTCCACCAATGTATCCCATATTTCCTTTGCCGTTTCACATGTTGAAATACGAAAAAATTCATCCATGCTAAGCGCACTATGAAGTATATTGATGGCCTTTTTGTCATTGAGTACTTTTTTCTTATCATCTTCATCCCATGAACTTTCTATTTTGGGTGTACCTACTCCATTGACAACACTCATAGGAACAAATGGTCCTTCTACAACAGCCTTCCATATACCATCTCCTCTTGCTTCTAAATGTGCCTTCATACGAATTTTCCAAAAATCAAAATATTCACCACTAAACAATGGGGGCTTGTTACTACTACCACCATCTCTAAAAGTAGGATTTGCGGTAGCCATTCTGGATCTTTTAGGAACAAGTTACCTATAACTTGCTCTGATGCCAATTGTAAGTTAAAGAGTGCAACCTAAGAGGGGGGGGGGGGGGGGGGGTGAATTAGGGTTTTAGAATTTTTAGAGATGTTGTGATACTTTTTATTTTTCTCGAAGGTTTGTGATGAATATATGAATGTTATGCAGAAAAATAAAGAGTGTAGGGAAGAGAAAATTGACACAAGAGAATTATAGTGGTTCCTCTATTGGTACATCCACTCCCTTCACACCCTATGAAGGAATTCACTATGACCTTTACAAAGTGAAACAAGAGAACAATCCTCTCTTTTTCACTCTCTTGCTTCCAACAATCCTGGACAACAAGGTGATTCCCTACAAAGTGAAACAAAAGAACAATCCTCTCTTTTTCACTCTCTTCCTTCCAACAATCCTGGACAGCAAGGTGTTCTTTCTCTAAAACACTTGTTTCCACAAACTAGGAAAACAAGTAATAGTACAGAGTTACAGATAATTTATGATAAGTTTGAATACAAGAGGATTTTGATACAACAAAATTCTAACAATTTGTTTTCACTTTCAATATAACAATTCAGAATAATAAACTCTAAGTGCTCAGGAAACTTTCGTTTGATATGAAATTATGCAGGAAAGTTTCTAAGAGTTTTTATGAAAGATTGTGCAGAGAATTGTTATTAGAAAGTTTATGAAAGTGATTCAATGTTGTTTGAAGAAATTCTGATGTATATTTATATAGAGAATATGATACCTCTTGGAGTATAAAATTGCAATGATTTGGAAGAGGTATAATAATGAAAAGGTGTAAAAAGAATCAGAATTTTCAAATTCAAGCATAGGTAAATCGATTTCCATTACTAGGTAAATCGATTTCCCTCCCCCTTTTTAACGTTACAAAATTTGCAAAATTACACAGGGTAAATCGATTTCCCTATCAGGTAAATCGATTTACCTGTTAAAAAATTAATCAACAGAGTGCTGGTAAATCGATTTACCTGTGGAGGTAAATCTGTTTACCTGCTTGAGAAACAACATTCCACTGCTTGAAAAACAACATTCCACTGCTTGAAAAACAGCATTCTGGAAACGTTAAAAACTTGAAAAAAAATAAGTTAAAAACCTTTTTGGATGAGAATCATGCAACATTATTATAGTAACTTTAGAAAGGTTTAGATGAAAGTTTATGATAATTTGGATTTCTTCAACATTGAGAACTTGAGCATAATCAATCTTTTTCTTCTTTTCACATATTTGTCTTCATCAAAATCACTTCAATCTAGAAGCTTGTCTTCACATTATATACGTCGCCCAACAAAACTAAAAGAACGTGATGACTTAAAAATAGTTATAATTTGTTTTGATTTCTACGGATAAATATGGATTTGTTTAATTTAAAAAAAAAGTGCGAACTCCCTTAATTTTAACCAATATGTCGTACAACACAATCTTAAAAAAAAAATATGTCGCACAACACAAAAGAATCATCTATGTTCCCTTAAAAATATGTACAATTTGTTTTGAGTTATAAAGATAAGCATGGTTTTTTTAAATTATTATTTTACCAAACAACAAGTTACAAATACCTATAATTTATCTTAATAAGAGATGTATTATTTTTTCTTCTTAATTTTGTGTCAAATAAAAATTTCATATATTTTATTTATTTATATATAAAATTGTGTATATATCATTTATTTATTTATGGATGGACATTTTTTTTATCAATTTTATTTCTATTTTTTTATAACATCGACTCAATTTTGATGATTGATAACCTATTTTTGTTTCTAATCTTTTTTTTTATCAAGTATATTTTGTTTCGTTTTGTTTTTAATACGTTAGTATTGATTTAATGATTTTAAATATTTTTTGTGGTTCTATTTGTACTGGCTACTTTCAATTTCAATATATTTATATTTTAAATACTTTTTTAATTGAAATTTCAATTATAAAAAAATTTAAATCGTATATTTGACACTCCAAATAAACTGTGCATTGCACAGGTCGGAGTCTAGTTATAATAAAACGAGAGTAACTAGAGGCACCCTAAACTCTAACCCTAATACGAATGGTCTAGATTTTGACACATGGAAAAAAAATATATTATATTAACGGCTACGATAAAAATTTGATTACTATGTTGCCACATCAATTAATGAATGTGACACGTCATGTGTTTAAAAACACAATAGATGATGTGTTAATATATGATTAGATGTTTGTTTAAAATAATTTTACATCAATCTCTAATTTTGTTACCTACTAATCTCTAATTATATGCTTTCATTTGATGATTGGATATACTCTATGAAATTTATTTTATTTATAGCCTTAAATTATGCATCTTTTACGATAGATAGAAACTCTTTTATTTCTTTCTCCCAAGATCAAGAGTGTATCTTTCACATTAATTATAGCCTTAAATTATGCATCTATTTTCACCTTTTCTCATATATTTACATCTTTTTATTTAATGTTGATTTGACTTTGGGGTTCTATAAAGTTATGGATTGCTATAGATATTTTAGATGTTTAAATTCAGATTATAGTTTGTAGTGTTCTATATTAATTCTCTATTTTTTTTGAATTTGATATTCCAATAGGCAATAGGTATGGATTCCATATTTTTTTGTTTGTTTGTAGTGTTTCATATTAAATATGATTCTTCCATTTAAGAAAACAATTGGGTTTGATTTGTCTTAAGTTTCATATATTTTCTATTGGATGCATGTTTTGTTTTGGGGTTCTATAAAGGTATGTACTACTATGAATATTTTTACTTGTTTGAATTCCGTTTTTTTTTTGTGTTATGTATCAATTTGGATATTATTTCATGTTTTTTGTATTGTTGCTTTCATATTTTTATTTTTATTTCATGGTCAAAATTTAAGATTTATAAGATTTTTGGATATTTTTTTCCTTAAGGAATATAAAAGTTAACATGTTTCTTCTTATTTCAAAGGAAAAAGGTTTGAATGTATCTAATATAGTTTGTTGTGTTTTGTAACATCCCGACTTCAATTATTAAAGTTAATATCTATTATAAGTAATTGATGGAATTTTAGAGCTAAAAGAATAGTAGTGCTTGTGAATAATGAAAACAAATATGACTTGGTGGAAAAAAAAGGGGCAAATTAGTAATTTGACCATGAAGGGTTAATAGGAGCCAACACACCAAAGCAGTGAAAGCACTCACCTTCCTCTCAGTTTTCAGAAAACTTTTCCACCCAACTCTTTGTATTCTCTCACGCCATAGAACCCCAAAACACAACCATCACCATCTTTCTCCAAAAACCTTACTAGTTTAACTTGCATGTATACATTTAATTTAACCCATCACCATGGAACTCAATAGAAATGATTTGGAACCATGAAACCCCTCCTCTCACTCTGTCCAGCGCAAAACCCTTCCCTTTAAAGAGGGTTAAATTCCATTTTTAACAATTGAAGCTTGAATGTGTATCTTCCTTCAACCCACCATTAATGGAGTTCATGAAAAGTAAAAGGAACCCTAGCCTACCTCCCTTTGTGTCATGACTGAAGCTTCATTTCTAAACCCAATCTCAGATTTTATCTTGTACTCTTCAAGTTGTACACAATATGGAAATTAAGTGAAGATTTGGAACAAGATTTTACAAACCCGTATTCTGGACAGTAGTCCACTTAAAAGGTAATTTCTCACTCCTCGTAACTCCTATTGAGATTCCGCTTTTTTCTATGGTTAGCTAACAAAATTCCCATCATTTTGAGTATAAGTTTCGCTATTTTTGGATCAACATTGAAGTCTGCACACGCTTCTGAAGTAGAGGACCTGAAGCTGCAATTATGCAGAAAAATGAGTTGATGTTAGAAGGAGTTTGGGGTTTTCAAGTGAGTCCTGGTGCAGAGTTTTCGTGGCTGTTGCTGAATTAGGATCAGTGCTAAAGCCTCAATTTCCAGGTGGGTTCTTAGGCTAGTTTAATTAGTTTTCCCCAATTCATTAAATTTGCATGTTAACTTAGGATTTAGGGAAAATGTTGTGTGAGGGGAATTAACTCCCAAATTTCCCTCCATTCTGTTTTATATTATGTATTTCATATTACTGCACTGATTTAATGGAGGATTGTAGGTGTTATTTTTGAAAAATAATGATTTTTGCAAAAAAGGGTGTTTTCTGCACGAACTCGCCATAGCGAGTAGCTGGCGAGCACTCATGGCGAGCTGGGGTTTCTGGGCTGATGATACTCGCCGTGGCGAGCTCCTGCTCGCCTAGCGAGTTGATTTAGGTCAGGACCTGTAATCTCGCCATGGCGAGCTGGTAACTCGCATTAGCGAGCTTGTGCAGAAAAGTCCTGAATTTACTTTTTCTAAAATCTTCAAACACTCGTTTTATATCCTCATCAGAGTCAGATAATTTGCAGTAGTGTAATTAATATAATGTTGAACATGATGTTAATCACAAATTATCTATAGGGAATAACTTAGGAATTAAATAGTTTGTATGCTCCCCGGGTTTTGGGAATTATGGTAGTAAGAATCAATTAGTATCAGTCAATCAGGTGCGATTTGTGATGTCGCTGATGGACTTCCAATGGGAGTATCCATTAGGTATGATTGTGAGCTGCATGTCGTGACCCAATGGGTTGACGGACAAGGCAGGCCTCTTAGACATGCTCACCTCAGAGTGTCCTTGCGGTTAAAATGAATAAGAGTTTGTTTATCTGTGTTACATCTTTATTTTATGCTATTATGTTATGATAAGATTAATTATGAAACGACTGATTAGGTACCCCCGGTGTAGTCACCATTAGGAGGGTAGTAAGACTCACTGAGGCTTAGTAGTCTCACCCCACTCCAAAACAATTTTTTTAGGTAGACAGGTTAATTGAAGCAAGGACCAGGTGGGAGCTGATGATTGGAGTTGAGCTTGGATCATCGGACTAGAAGATTTTAGTCTTCCCCTTGTTTTAGTTTTATCTGTGTATCTTAGAAGCTTATTCTATTTCCGCTATATTGTTTAAGTTCATCAATTGATGTAAGGAATTCTTGTAATTCAGTTATTTATCTCGTTTCATTTAATGTACTCAGATCCATTTATTTCTGTCTTGACTAAATATTCTAGATATTTTAGTTGGGGCGTTATAATTGGTATCAGAGCAGGTCGATCCAGTGTCGGACCTTGCCATGAGTCCTTCCAACTATTTCCTAAGTAATACAGACCCTTTGGATCTGATCTATTTACGCTGAAACCATCGCGTGCTGAGCCTGATCAGCTCAGTATTGGATATGGTAGACAGGGTATTATGGTTAAGAACTAAAGCGGGCTCTGAAATTCCAGCGTTAAGATCGTAGCGAAGATACACCCGAGGAGCAGTCGTTGAAGGAATTCTTATAAGTAGATATGGAACAGTGGCAAATGGTGCCACATGAGTAAGTTGTGTATCACAAGCAAATAGTGCAAGAATTTAGAAGTAGTGAACGAATTAGGGACTAGTAAGGGGAGTTAAGCCTGGAAGTTGTATCGAACAGTTTGGTGAATGAGATAATCATGTGCTGCAACAAGTCAGGAGTAGAGTATACCCGAAGTAGGATAGTTGCTTGGAGAAATGCAAGCGTACCATTATACGGAAATGTGAAGTGCATAACGTTATTCAACTGACACCGTGTGTCAGGTAAACTTCCTGAACCTAGACGTAACTTCACCTTTTTGAGGGCCTAGTTTATCCAATCTTGATGGACCGAGTAGCACCCAGTAATAGTGGTAGTAAGCCAAAATTCTCTCCTGAATATTCAGTTGTTCAGTGCAAGCGAGTAATTCACCTGTGATAAGAAGACTTAGTTAGACCTCACGCTTGTCCCGTTAATTTTTAGATACCAACTTGTTTAGACTACCCCCAAGCTTATCAACTTTAATGTCCTCAATGGAACAATATGAATCACTAGAGATTCAGCCTTACTAGTACCACAATTAGAATTCTCTTTAGCAGTACCGTACCCAAGAGTACACCCTAGGTATCGTCATTCATATGACCTTAAATTTGTAACTCAGTATAGTGGACCTATTAGACATCTCAACAATAGAAATTCAAGCGAACCATCTATACTAGAGAAACCCAAATTAAGAAAGCAGTCGCATTCCAATATCTTTCCTATATCATCCTGTTAGGCTTCCCTTTAGAATGTCCTTAATTAAGTTATTTCGACCCTTCAAACTCACAACAACATTCCCACCTCATCACTAAGGGTCAAGTTTCATTTAGTGTAACAAATTAGGAATTACCTTTTAACTTTACCAGTCGTTAGCAGTAAACCCAACAAAATTTTAGAGACCCAAACGTTGATTAGCTTAACAGTTAGGAATCACTTATAACCCCAGTACACACTTAAGTCAATTCAGGAAGCATCACTGCGAAGTAGTTAGTAACCAAACCTAGTCAGCTTCGTGATTAATACTCGATATTCATACCTTATCCCAGGAATCCAGAGTTATTAGTATGCCACTTAGAAAATTCCATTGTTATACCCGACCCTTAGACAGACATACTAAGTATCGTCATTTAATTACTATAAGTTGCCAACTCAAGCGTTACCAGTTTATTAGCTATCTCTATAAGAATAGTTGAATCAGTCACAAAAGTTGAACTTTAACGTAGGTAGTTTAGAGACCAATAACTTAGATCAATAATAGTTTGACTATCCATGTAATAAAATTCATACATTGGACCATTTAGCTAAGAAACCAATAGAATCAGCTGACCATACCCTGAGAATTGTCACCCAGATACTATTAAACTAGTAACTCAATACTGTAGACCGCCTAGTTATTCCGGCTTAAGGATTAGGTTTATCCAGCTGTATTCTATCCCCATCAATGTCAACCAGTATAATACCGCTTGAGATGTTAATACTAGACGCCCACAACTTAGAAACCAATATTTTAGTACCAAGCCAACCTTAGTACCAAACCAATATTTCAGCCAACCCGTCGAGTCGAGCAAGGTTCAATTCTACGTTTATAAGTTTTGGAACACCATGAACGTGTGTGCTCTCTAACTTGTCTGATTACACCTCAGACGAATAATTCTCCTCGTGTTTTAAATACTTGTCAGTTAAGTACTACGCACAAATTCAATTAGGATGCAACTTTCCAATTTCATCGACGTCAGTCAAGTCACACGTATTGTGTAGAACGTCACTCCTAAGTAACCTTATTCAATGCCTTCAGTCTTTCAGTTATGTCGTTAGTAACTCCATCATATTAGTGGAAGTCAGTCACTCTTGAGAAACCACGGATGAGTTAGGATTCAATTTCTCACTCGTTGGTTAATCTATTAATCAACCTCCTTAACTGTCCTGATACAAATGACTTAGCTCAGTATCAGCAATTCATTTAAACTTCGTGCACTCGAATCTGGTAACCAGTTCTTCAATATAATTAGCTATCTATTTTCTTCGTAGCCTTATCAGCCGAATTCAGAATTAAGTTCGAATCATTTCAAAATCAGTGGAATTAAGCTTTACAAGTGAAATCAGTGTTGAGGATTCAAGCCTTTGGCTCCGTGTTCTAAATCATATGAGATCAGTGTGTTAACATAGAGTATCTCTGCCTGAACGTTTCAACCTTCCAGATTCATTTCCCGTAACCTTGCGAGATCAAGTGCTGAAACCTGAACGCCTGGACCAGAATATTCCAATTCAAGTCTAGTTACCAGTAACCAGTTCATATAAGTGTAAGAGTTAATTACTCACTTAGAGTAATATACCATTCTCATTTGGAAACCCTTTTCTATCCCTAGTGATCCGTTAGATAATTCAGTAGGCCATCTAAGACAAACAATTCGGTTCAGCCTCAGCAGTACAAGTTCAAACCTTAAGAGTTCAACTAGCCAAGTTTAGAACCCGACTGTTTAGCCAAGTTCCATACATCAGTTACCTGTGAAGGACTTCAAACAAGATTGACCATTAACCCCGAGAGATAACCTGAACCTAAGTGCATCCGCATGTTGAATATACAACTCGATCATTGTGTCGTGCCAGAATGGATTAAAATTGTAGGTGAGATTTTATCGGATAACTATAGGTTCGTCTGCGGATGAGTCTAACTCGTTGGCAAAAGAATCAGTAGTGTTTAGACAATTTTCCATTCGTTTTATATTTCGATCGATCCTGGGGTATTTAGACAACACACGTGGTACAGGTGTACATATGACGTGTCATGCATAACAGTGTTCGGAAGAGAGAACGACTATGATAAGGAAGATTTGAACTTGCCAGTAGGAATGCTCAAGCTTTTACCCTTTAGATAATCGTGTAACGTCAACCAGGCCAGATACCGACCCTACAAGCCAGTTGAATTTGAAGTTAGTACCGATAAGAGTGAAAGAAGATTAACCGTAGTAGTAGAAGTTTAAGGCAGTTATGACAAGATGGTGTGTTATCTAGCTCAGGGATTATGGAGTAGATTGAAAGTGCACAGTCCAGAGGAGGGTAGGGTAATAAGAAGTTGAATCAGAGTGCGCAGCACGAGACCAAATAAGAATGCGAGAATGACGTTAACCAAATAAGAAGAGAGGAAAGTTTTATTCCAAGGGATTGAATACAATTGACCAGGAATAGGTGAAGTTGGACTTTGGATGTGGATACAGACGAGTTACACTGAAGTAGTATGAAGGAGTTATAAATTTCGAGGACGAAATTTCTTTAAGGGGTGTAGATTGTAACATCCCGACTTCAATTATTAAAGTTAATATCTATTATAAGTAATTGATGGAATTTTAGAGCTAAAAGAATAGTAGTGCTTGTGAATAATGAACACAAATATGACTTGGTGGAAAAAAAGGGGCAAATTAGTAATTTGACTAGGAAGGGTTAATAGGAGCCAACACACCAAAGCACTCACCTTCCTCTTAGTTTACAGAAAACTTTTCCACCCAACTCTCTGTATTCTCTCACGCCATAGAACCCCAAAACACGACCATCACCATCTTTCTCCAAAAACCTTACTAGTTTAACTTGCATGTATACATTTAATTTAACCCATCACCATGAAACTCAATAGAAAATGATTTGGAACCATGAAACCCCTCCTCTCACTCTGTCCAGCGCAAAACCCTTCCCTTTAAAGAGGGTTAAATTCCATTTTTAACAATTGAAGCTTGAATGTGTATCTTCCTTCAACCCACCATTAATGGAGTTCATGAAAAGTAAAAGGAACCCTAGCCTACCTCCCTTTGTGTCATGACTGAAGCTTCATTTCTAAACCCAATCTCAGATTTTATCTTGTACTCTTCAAGTTGTACACAATATGGAAACTAAGTGAAGATTTGGAACAAGATTTTACAAACCCGTATTCTGGACAGCAGTCCACTTAAAAGGTAATTTCTCACTCCTCGTAACTCCTATTGAGATTTCGCTTCTTTCTATGGTTAGCTAACGAAATTCCCATCGTTTTGAGTATAAGTTTCGCTATTTTTGGATCATTATTGAAGTCTGTACACGCTTCTGAAGTAGAGGACCTGAAGCTGCAATTATGCAGAAAAATGAGTTGATGTTAGAAGGAGTCCTGGTGCAGAGTTTTCGTGGCTGTTGCTGAATTAGGATCAGTGCTAAAGCCTCAATTTTCAGGTGGGTTCTTAGGCTAGTTTAGTTAGTTTTCCCCAATTCATTAAATTTGCATGTTAACTTAGGATTTAAGGAAAATGTTGTGTGAGAGGAATTAACTCCCAAATTTCCCTCCATTCTGTTTTAAATTATGTATTTCATATTACTGCACTGATTTAATGGAGGATTGTAGGTGTTATTTTTGAAAAATAATGATTTTTGCAAAACAGGGTGTTTTCTGAACGAACTCGCCATAGCGAGTAGCTAGCGAGCACTCATGGCGAGCTGGGGTTTCTGGGCTGATGATACTCGCCGTGGCGAGTTGATTTAGGTCAGGACCTGTAATCTCGCCATGGCGAGCTGGTAACTCGCCATAGCGAGCTTGTGCAGAAAAGTCCTGAATTTACTTTTTTAAAATTTTCAAACACTCGTTTTATATCCTCATCAGAGTCAGATAATTTGCAGTAGTGTAATTAATATAATGTTGAACAGGATGTTAATCACAGATAATCTATAGGGAATAACTTAGGAATTAAATAGTTTGTATGCTCCCCGGGTTTTGGGAATTATGGTAGTAAGAATCAATTAGTATCAGTCAATCAGGTGCGATTTGTGATGTCGCTTATGGACTTCCAATGAGAGTATCCATTAGGTATGATTGTGAGCTGCATGACGTGACCCAATGGGTTGACGGACAAGGCAGGCCTCTGAGACATGCTCACCTCAGAGTGTCCTTGCGGTTAAAATGAATAAGAGTTTGTTTATCTGTGTTACACCTTTAATTGAAGCAAGGACCAGGTGGGAGCTGATGATTGGAGCTGAGCTTGGATCATCGGACTAGAAGATTTTAGTCTTCCCCTTGTTTTAGTTTTATCTGTGTATCTTAGAAGCTTATTCTATTTCCGCTGTATTGTTTAAGTTCATCAATTGATGTAAGGAATTCTTGTAATTCAGTTATTTATCTCATTTCATTTAATGCACTCAGATCCATTTATTTCTGTCTTGACTAAATATTCTAGATATTTTAGTTGGGGCGTTATATGTTTTGTCCTTATTTATCATTTTAATCTTAATATATTTTTGTCCATAAATTCGTTGATTCATGAATTCGTTGAAATTTGAAAATTAAGGCTATCCATTTGACCATAATTTTATTTCACCTAATTTTATTGATTGACCATAATATATGTACGTTTTACTGTACTTTTAGTATTTTTTTGTTGGGATAATCCTTTTAGTATTTTTTTTATGTCCATTGCTATCAACTAAAGATACACTATATACATAGCAATTACCTAAAACACATAACAATTCTAAGAAATAAAATGTAGTCTATTATGTGATAGAAAAGAAAAGAAATAAGATGAATTTATGCTCTTTGAATTTTAAATTGTAAATCATACTTCTTTCTTTGATATGCTGCCCAAAGGAAAATTGTCGAGATGTTTTGTCAACAATTACGGGTTGAAGCTTGAGAATTAAAGGTAGTAATAACCAATGATGAAGGTGAAGATTCATATACAACTGAAAATGTGGTTTACAAAGACGTGTTCCATAATGTTCAGTAGTTAACGTTGAATCATTATAAAGATCACTTTATCTGTTTTTTATGTTATTTTATCATTATTTTTATGATTTTAATTATTCATTGTTGTTCTATATGTACTGCATAATTTCAATTCCAATTTATCTATATTTTCTTAAATTTTTTATTTCCAATTTTTTACTATAAGAAATTAAACGATACATGTAATATTAAACTATACATATAATATTCTACATAATCCGTGCATCGCACGGGTAGTAGTCTATGAAGGTGTGGAAAAACACAAGAAGGGGGGGTTGAATTGTGTTTTAAAAATAAAACTTTTTCTCAAACTCATTAGAGGATAGCAGCGGATAAATCTCAGGGACAATTTAAAGAGTGAGGGATAAAGGAGACACAAGAAAATTTATACTGGTTCCTCTCACAAACCGAGAATAGTTCAGTCCACTTGCACTTCTAAGGGATTTCACTATAATCTTACAAGATTACAAATGCTCAAGCACACTAGCAAGAGACTTCTCAAATGCTCGAGTTATACAAAACAAGAGACTTCTCAAACTTACAAAAATGATAAGAATGAATGAATATCACACACTTGATATACTATCAGAGGTGTTTACAAAATACAACGCAATTACACAAAGACAATGAATGACAAATTTTTCTTAAGTGTCAGAACTTCAGAGCCTTCGCGTAGAATTATATATTGATAGAACGGTAGTCGTTTTCATCCAATGAGGCCTTCTATTTATAGATGATGATTGGAGACGACCGTTGCAGAGAGATAATACGCCAACTTTTGAATTGTACTATTTTGATGATCCGTGGATTCCCTTCTATAGAAAGAATTCCAATTCCACTACCTTGCGCTTTTGAAAGATGCTTAACCATTTCGGGCAATAATAGTACAATAGTACAATCTTCAATACGCTCCACTTATGGATAAGAATAACGTTGTCCAAATGAATATTCTTTTTCTTAGACATGACAGAGACTTCTTAAAGTTAATTCTTCAATAATTGATTCTGGTCTTGTCAGATCTTGAGTGACGCAAATTCTTTTTGCTTCAGCTTCTGAAAGAGTAGGTTCTGAGGTCTTCAGCTTCTGAGGATATCAGAATCTATCTTGATGCTTCTGAGTTGAGTTCTTCAGAACTTGAGGTTATAGCTTCTGATGACTTTCAGAGCTTCATAGCTTGGCTTCTCTGCTTTAGTTCGTAGTGCTTCTGATTAAATTTTAACTTTGACTACGTTCTGGCAAGTGCACCAGTCTGTCGTCGAGTAATAATTCACACTCTAGGTGTCTAGAATGAGTTCGAATCCACACTAGCGTTATTTTTTTTTAATTTTTTTTGGCACATATTACACCTTTCCAACACCTTAATGCCCCCGACTTAGGTTACAAGCAAGCGTTACCAAGCTCGGCTTCACTGGCGTTATTTAAGTTTGGATAGTTTGCATTCGCTTTGGGTTTTTGGAAAAAGGTTTTATAAAAAGTAGCGTAATGCTTGCGATAAAAATAAATAATAGAATGTATAAATATAGATTCAAGAAATATAGAGGATAGGTATGGTGGTTGGACTCCCTTCTTCATATTTGGCATGACCGGTGTATAACATAGTTATTCAGATTAATGTTCGGCGGTGACTTTTCCTTGTTGTAGTAACACCTTACAGTTACACTATGTCTATTAAATTTTCCCTATGTTCATAACTAAGGTACCTACGAGAGCCTAACCTCGATGTGTCACATACCCTAATTACTAAGTGAGTTGTTTATAAACATGCATTATTATCTTCACCAATTAACCTCTAGATCCTAGTATCGGGCTATTCATCATCTAAGTGCTCAGTTCACACCTAGTTCATGATTCCTCCTCTAACCGCTCATTCACGACTAGTTTAGGACGTTACCGTCTCTATACACCTAGGATTATTTACTACTAGTTCCGGACCATATTAAGTTAAAAACCTAATATCAATTCTATGGGCGCTCCCGCTTATCCGGCCAGATTACGAGAAACGTTATTAAGTGCATGAAAGTAAATAACAAACATAATACTTAAATATCATTTATTATAACTTAGACTCAGTCACAGACTCCAAATATTCATCTTCTCCACCACAACCTAAGGCATCTATTACAAAAGACTACATAATTAAATTACGATAAAGAAATTATAACCTAAACATAAAAGCCTAAAGAAAACATACCTTGCTGAGTTAGTTTTCCCGTAAGGGGAGAAAACTATGCCCAATAGAGCTCCTCTGAACCTCTCCTTATAGTAGAGAGTGTTCTACTATTTCTGAATGAATTTAACAATGAATGGGAGGCTCTATTTATAGTTTTCGCAATGGGCCTCAGCAAGGCATCGCACCACGATGAAGCCATCGTACTGCGATGTGAAGATTCAGTTCAATTTTATAACTGATCCTGTGCATTTCATCAGCTTGGGCGCCAAGTTAAGTCATCGTGCTGCGATGTGCTATATCGTGCTGCGATGAACAGATTTTCTTCAGATTTATTCTTCTGTTTTCTTGGCGAGCAAGCAGCTTCCATCGTGGCACGATGGAAGCCATCGTGCTACGATGAAATGCTCATTTTCTTCACTTTTTGGGCTTTTCTTGTCTTTTGGCATCTTGGACCTTGTCTTGATGCTTTTTCCTGCTTTTGTAGGTTTTCCTTCGTATTTGGGCCTGTCTTGGTCATTTTACTACTAATACTAAAAATATCATAGAAATTCCTGTCATCAAACTTATAATTCTGCACACTAGAACAATCATTAGTAATACCAATTGTAATTTTAATACTTTGTTATCATCAAAATTAATTTCCACTAGGAGACTTATGTCAGACCCTTTTTGTTGATTTCCAACAATCTCCCCCTTTTTGATGATGACAAACATAAGCATTAAAGTTCAATTGTTGTTGATTTGATTAATTATGTTGATACCAGGTTTCTGAGGTTTGCAATCTCCCCATGATTCTGATAATCCATAGGGTTAGGTTTGTAAGCTCCCCCTAAGTCTTATCCATAATTAATTAAAATCAGTTTAAGAGTTAATTTATTAACTTGAAATAAATTTTCATATTTGACTTTCAGAGGCTGAGGTTTGCAAGCTCTCCCCTTGAAATAAGTCTGATAATGATCAGAGAAGGTTTGCAATCTTCTCTTATATTATCTATAAAAACTTAGTTCAAATTTAAATTTTTTCTCCGCTTTCAATAACGTTCAGAATTAATAGAATCAACAAGACGAGATGATAAAAGATTCTTAAACATAACAGTTTCAGGTATGGCGCATTAAAAGAATAATTTATTATTAATTTTAACGCTATTCTTACTCCCCCTTTTGTCATTAATCAAAAAGAAAAGAAAGGAAAGAAAAGATCAAGGTCAAAGACGCAAGTTACAACACATTCAAGTCAAAGAGTGGTTACAACCATGTTCAAGTTAATGAACGGTGTTGAATTCCATATGACAAGAGTGTTTGTGAGTACTATAAAAGGAGACTATCCTTCTCATTTTATTCAAACCGAATAATCAAAGGAAAAAGAGGTCTCAGCCATAAAGCAAGGATGAAGAGAGCTTCAACGTCTTCAGAGTCCAAGAAATGGAAGAAGAAAGAAGAGGCATCTGTATCTCGCTTAAGGCAGAACAAACAATCAAAGTTGAAGGTCAAGCAAGAGGTTCTGTCCTCAGAGTCTGCTGAAACAGATTCTGACTATGCAGAGTTTCTCAGAACATATGACCCTAAGAAGGAGTACTCAGACTCGTCTGAATCATCATCAGAAGCTAATCAAGAATCTTCAAGGGCTGAAGAGTCCAAGAAGGAAGATTCAGAGGCAAAATCTGATGTAGAATCAAAATAACTTCTTAGAATATTATGTACTAAGATCTTTGCACTTTTAATAAAACAACTTCTTGCTTATTTATCATTTTGTTTGAATGTTGATTATAGAAGCTAGCGTTTATGACTTTGAAAAATAATAAAAAACAAGCAAACATAAACATACACGATGAAACAAAATATTAACAAAGAGAAATAATGATAACATAGAGAAAATATTCTGCAAGAGATTACAGAGGAAGAACAAATAAAAAGTGCTCAGACATAAACAAAGTAAGGGTTTTGCAGCTTCATCTGAATGTCACGCAACATGTTGAGAATCTGAGCCATAGTCTGTTCTTTCTTCTGATCAGATTCTATAAGAGAGGCTATCTGAGCCTGTTGAATATCAAACATTTCTCTTATTTTTGGATCCATTCTGCTGAAGGAAGTTCCAAGTTCCCTTTGAGTTCTGATAGAAGATGTAGGAGGAGTAGATACTAGCAGTGTTCCCTTTCCCTTATCAGAATTTTGTGCATTAATTTGTTCTTCCATAACTATATCTCTTGATGATTCTTCTTCTTGTTTCTGAGAAATATCTTTCCAAGTAATTCTGAGCGGTTTCGTTCTTTCAGCAACATCAACCACTTCTCTAACCACATCAGCACTCTTACCCTTTATTTCTTGCTTTGGAAACATAGCATACTCATTCAGAGCGTATAGAACCCTGTTCTGAATAGCAGCTATCTCAGAATCAATATCAGAAGGAAATACCATAGCACCATCCTTCTTAGAGTGTAAGTCTCTTAGATCACTAGTAAACTGTTCTCCTAGAAATTCCAGGTCGGGTTTAGAAGCGAAGATAAAGGTGTAGGGTTGGTTAGGTTTGGGTTGGGGTTTAGGTTTGGGTTGAGGTTTAGGTTTGGGTTTATCTTGAAACATTATGAGATGTGAACTAAAACAAGAGGAGGTTCATCAACAGTAGTAAAATGACGTGTTAGGTCCTCAAGATGTTTGGTGATATGCTCAGATGGAATCCAGATATCATTCACAGATAAAGGTGGTTGATAAAAATCAATAGACGTGGATGATGATTCTGGTTCATTTTGAAGTTCAGGAGGAGGTGTATAGTTTGCTTCTGATGGTGAATTTTGAGGGGTTAGGTTTTCAGAAGCTTCTGCAGTAAATGGTCCAACTTGTTCTTGAGTAGAGAATTGTTCAACAGAGAAATTTGAATCAATAATCATGTCAGTGGGTGAAGTATGGGTTGAAAAGTTAGAAGGTTTGGTTGGTTGAGGAATTTCCTTTACAGTTGAATTGCTTAAAGAATCTGGGCTTAGATGATCACTAAGAAGATCTAAGTGACTGTCAAAGAAAACTTTAAGGTTTTTAGCACCTTGTTCAACGATTTTTGGATTGGGGTCAGCATTAGGAAGAGTTTGTGTAGGTTTATCTTTCATCACTTGTTCTATTTCAACGTTTAGTTCGGCTAAGGAGGGAGTGTTTGAAGAGAGTAAGATTGGTTTATTTTCTGGTTGAGGTTTGGATTCTGGTAAGATGGTTCAGAGAGGGATATCATGACCAGGAATTGGAACCTCAGAAGAGACAGTAGTAGTGTTTTCAGATGAGTTAGATGGAGGTTTGGAGGGGGTTTGAAGGATTTATATGAATTCTTCAAATTTAATTAATGTTGTTATAATATTCTTAAATTCATAATATATTAATCATAAGTATTTATTTGTCATTCTCTATAAAAAATAATTTCTCAAAAAATGTAAAAGTTTTCTCTAATTTTCTCTCTATTTCCCTCCCTCCAAAGCCCTCCCCTCCCGTCCAAACTCGCAAACAAAGCCTTAGTTTTTTTGTTTGTATCTTGATATCTTAGCTTAGTCTGCCATCAAGATTGGGGTATTAAGCTCTATGTTGAATTGGTGGTCTATACTCTATAGTGCTTTGTATTGGTGCCTGCTATTGTATCAGACTTTGGATTTGTTGTAGTGAATTTAGCACACCTTGTGCCCATTTTGTCCATTTCCTATGTGTTATGATAATGGTTATGTGAAATGCTAAATTAAAATTAATTTGAAGGGTAAACTTAAAGGCTTTTAATGATTACCATAAGCCCTTAATGATTACACCACCCTTAAGGGCTTATGGTAATCATTAAAAGCCTTTAAGTTTACCCTTCAAATTAATTTTAATTTAGCATTTCACATAACCATTATCATAACACATAGGAAATGGACAAAATGGGCACAAGGTTTGCTAAATTCACTACAACAAAACCAAAGTCTGATACAATAGCAGGCACCAATACAAAGCACTATAGAGTATAGACCACCAATTCAACATAGAGCTTAATACCCCAATCTTGATGGCAGACTAAGCTAAGATACCAAGATACAAACAAAAAAACTAAGGCTTTGTTTGCGAGTTTGGACGGGAGGGGAGGGCTTTGGAGGGAGGGAAATAGAGAGAAAATTAGAGAAAACTTTTACATTTTTTGAGAAATTATTTTTTATAGAGAATGACAAATAAATACTTATGATTAATATATTATGAATTTAAGAATATTATAACAACATTAATTAAATTTGAAGAATTCATATAAACCCTTCAAACCCCCTCCAAACCTCCATCTAACCACTACTACTGTATTCTGCTTCATGTTCTGGTCAAGATGAGAACCTTTAGTAGAAAGTTTGGGCCTTGTAAAAATGATTGGTCCTTCATCTGACTCTGTCTCAGATTCTGCTGCTGCTGAGGGATTCTTTTGATCAACTTCTTGGTTCTCTTCAGAAGTGACTTTAGTAGCTTCTGGGTCATGCTTCTTCTTGGTTCTAGTTTCAGAACTGATTTCAGCAGGCACATATCTTTTCTTCAACTTCTTAGCTATTATTGGTGCATCAATATCATTTTTCCTCTTCTTTGGGGATACAGCAACCCCAGCAGGTTTTATTTGATGTAAGCCAACATTCTTCTGAGTTTCTTCTTTCCCCAACTTAAGAAACTCTCTAATAACTTCCTTGTTGTCAGCTTCCGAGATAATGGGAAATCCTTCTACTTGATCATATTGTGTATCTTTCTTCAGCAGGGGGTTATTTGGAGTAATAATTGGTCCTTTGATGATACCAAAGTTGACAAGAGAAGTAGCATTGAACACAGATCCTCTGAGCTCTTGAACCTGTTCATATTTACTTATAATATCTACCAGCTTAGTTTGTCTGATAAGTTCAGAGATGAGCCTTGGTAGATGAACATGAGGGTTGCCATTATACACAGAATCGTTGATGGCAATGAAGAGGTGTTCAAATAAGCAAGCAGCTAGATTTATTTTCAGCTTCTTGTAGAGAAAATAAATAAAGTGTTTATGTTCCCAAGAGATTGAATCAGTACCTCCATTCCTTGTGAAGAAGGTTTTTTGCAAGATTCTACAGATGATCTTTGGTTCTGTTCTTAAGTGTCTGACCATCTTTCCATCAGAATCAGCTTCAAACAAATCAGTTTTGATTGATTCTTGGTAAGTCTTTGCTGATTTGTAATATGAGATAACTTAGCCAGTGTTATCCAATTTCAGAAGCTTTGCTATGTGTTCTTGAGTTATGACTACTTTCATACCCAGCAAAGTAGACCTAATCTCTGTCCTTCTGAATGCTTCCAAACCCATATGTTCTCTAGTGAGACCTGGAGCTTTAGGGTTTTTGGAAAGAAAAACCGCTTCTTGATTATCAGCAAACTTCCGATCAAAAACCATGGCCTTAGTCCAAAATTGGTTGACCAAATCGTAGTACACTGGACCATTAGCATCTCAAAATAGTCGTTCCAATGTTGACTGAGCAAAATCTTCTTAATATCCTTATTGTTTGCTCGAAGACTCTCAAAATCAATACATCTTTCCACATGAAGTTTCAACAGTATTCTCCAAACGGCATTGTGTTGTTAGCTTTAATGAAACTTGCTCCGAAGTGAATATCAATGATCGGGTCAAGTTCCGGATTGAAGGGTTCTTGCGTAACACCATTAGGTTGAGGAACATGAAATAAGGTAGCCATTGAAGAACTTTGAAGAAGATGATTTGAAGTAAGAAGAAAATTTCTGAGTTTTGGGGTTTGTGTAGGTAGTGAGTGTAAAGTTTATGCACAATTAATATACAGCCAGAGTTAGCTAGTTAAAGTAATTAATATACTCCCTCTCATTCTATATATAAGTAAATTGTAATTTTTTAGATTCATTAAAAAAACAATGTATCTGATCATTGATGTAGATTAGATATATTCTTTTTTCAATGTATCTAAAATGTTAAAATTTGCTTATATATAAAATTGGAGGGAGTAGTTCTTCATATGAGTTGCTTGTACAAGAAGTTATCAAAGCAAAGAATTCGTTTGAGTTGATGCACTAATTCTCAACACTAAAGTGCATAATACTATTTTTTTTAAATATCTCACGGTGTTAAGTTTTTTTTTTACACAAACAAAATGATATTCATTCATTTAAATTAATAGAATATATCAAATACAATCACATATATATTTAACTTCGCTAAAAACACAAATGATGAATCTGCGAACAAACTCACAATATCCAAGTTAATAGCATACAATAGCAAAATACCTACTACAAATAATATGATAAAATTAAAGTCACCAGAATATACATGCTTCCGGATCTGCAACATTGATGCCCAAATCATTGATCGAATATGTAATTGACTGAAGATAATCTTTCAACATGAATCAAATAACACCGCAATATATAATACGAAAAATCAAATAACACCGCACACGACGACCAATACAGCTCCGCACTTAAACGACGAAATCACAAAAAAATACAAAAAAAAAACTTAATGTATGTGAAAATCACTTATTTATATTAAAAGAAGATGAAAAGAAGGGTAGAGGGGGTGATTCTAGGCCAAAAATGACCCAAAATCACCCCTCTATGATGAACAAAAAAAATTTAGAGACAAATAAATTTTTTTTCAAACTAAGGCCGGCTGGGAGAACGGGAGAGCGTTTTTTTTTACTCTCGATATCTCACGGTGTTAAGTTAAATAATATATATTTTTAACTTAAAAGAGAAAGAAATGTAATAACTCTATCTTTTAAAGGAGGACTTACTTAAAATAAATAAATCAATCAAGACATTAACTTCAAGTGATTAATGAGTTTTTTCTAGGACAAATTATTTGGAATAACTCGAGTTCGATTCTTAATAGAAATAATTCTTGGTCAGATAGGAGCCAAACTCTAAATTACTAGAACCCCTTTCTTTGATAACCGCACATAAAAAAAAAATAATAAATAAAGAAGTTCATCGTGGAGGCATTTAATGTACCAACATAGTAACTAAAATGTTATTTTCTCTTTTTTCACACCAAATTAAAATGTTACTATCGCTTTAAATATTTTTTAGGATATTGAATTTTTTTTAGAAGAGAGGCATTTATTTGTAGGACACAAGCGTGATGTGAGCATTTGACACCCACAGTGACTTTACAAATCATTCTCATAATTTTTTGGTCTTTTAAATAAACTATATTACTATTTTTTGTTCGAAAATTAGGCCGCAACTTAAAGTTATTCATTTCTTTTCAAAAATGTGTTCTCTAGAGATAAATTATTCGGACAATATATTGACTGAGATATGGATAACCATATACCAATTTGCTCATACTATTGTACATTGACCTTCCATCTTATATCCAATACTTAGCTCCACGATTATTCAAGTCAAGTCTAACTTAGTTTGACCATTCAAGTTAATCTAGCTCAACTCCATATATTTGGTGCTTGGTAGACTATAGACTGATATAAATAATGGTCGATAATGGTCGTGAACTAGACATGAGTTGAATGATGGAATTTGAGCTACTTGACATGTTAAGAATAATAATATTTTGCTCATTAGTTAGTGAGAGTTCAATTAGTTGATTAAGGTGGTTACTAAGTAGCTAGTTAGTTAAGCTTTAAATTGCTCTATATAAGAGCACAATTGTATTCATTTTTCATCATCTTTTATCAAAATGAATCCTTATGATTTCTATTCTCTTGATGATTTTCTAGAGTTTTCTCCACTTTCTCCAAATTATGCAAATCTTAACATGACAAATATTGTGTGCAAAAGAATGAAAAGTTTAACTAACTCATATATAAAGAGTCCTATGTTGTTGTTGATTGTTTGGCGAATACTAATGTGCATGATTTTTCCATTGGGAATCATGTTTTGAATATGGCCCTTCCTCTTTGTAGACAAACTATTATTGAAGTGCATTATTAATTTTTTTTTATAATGTAAGTGCATTATCGGGCTTGATACTCGTGGCTTGGGAAAATTTTTTTTCTACCCCTACAATTATCACTTTACCCCAACATAATTTTAAATATTCCTATTTTACCCTTGTTTAATTTTAATATATTTTATTAGTTTTTATTTTGTCTTATTATAACTGCTCCGGTACACTGTTCACCCACCGAAAAACTGTTCCGGTAAGTACATAAGTATCCCGGTATTTAATTTCCACCGGTACACTTTTCCCAAGTGTACCGGTATGTATTTTCGCGGAAAAAATTTTATACGTTACCGGTACACTTGTTTAAAAGTGTACCGGTATGTTTATACTGGGGAAAAAAAAAATTATGTTACCGGTACACTTGTTTGAAGTGGACCGGTATAGAAAAATATTTCCAGCCATACCGGTACACTTTTAAAAAGTGTACCGGTTTCAGAAAAAATATAGAGTGTACCAGTATTGTATTAAAGTGTACCGGTTTGTAATGACAGTTTTGATAATTTCATTTTTTTCTTTTATTTTTAAACAGATATGGCTCAAACCGGCAATGCAGATCAAATGTTGGTAGATACTACAGATATTTTTACAACAGATGAAAAATTTAATACACGAGATGCCGTTCTCGAATGGGCTCGAAAGGTTGGAGATGCCAATAAAGTCAGCATTATTATTACAAGGTCAGATACAAAGAACGAATTAAGAGGACGAAATGACAAGTTGATTTTGGGTTGTGATAAAGATGGAAAATATGACTCTTCAGGAAGTTCAACAACAAGTGCATCAAAAAAGTGTAATTGTCCATTCAAAATTAGAGCCACACCTTCAACAGATGGTTCAGGATGGAAAGTTCATGTTCAATGTGGAGTTCACAACCACGGGCTACCTGATCAGTATGCAGGCCATCCTCGAAAGGCGCGTTTAACCGCAGATGAAACTAAACGTGTTGAAGATTTGACAAAGTGTAAAGTGGCACCAAGGAATATTGTTTTAGATTTGAAGAGGCACTATCAATATCAGCAATGGCAGGAGCTCCAGGTGGTGGTGGTGGTATACACTGTAAGTATCCAAACTGCCTAAAACATCTCTCAGGCAAGTAAGGAACTACTGCGCACCCACGCAGATAGCCACTATACATAGTGTGTAGATCAAACGGGATGCTACCTCTATGACTTTCAAACGGGCGCCAAATCACATCAGAAGGCGTGAGTGTATCCATGATGGGTCGATAGTCCGGTAGCTTCATCCTCCCCTGCTTATATATCCAACGCATAGCATAAGGGTAACCAGGTTCATCACAATTAAGTCCGCTACGCGCATCTGCCCGCCTACCAAGGCTAGGAAAATACTCGTGAATCCAACACTGTTACAAAAAAAAAGTCGTTAAAAATATGTCAACACAACGAAAATAAATAAATTTAAAATTTTAATATTATAAAAGAAAAACATAATAATTACATTCTAAACATGTACGTTCCCACCTAAAAATATTCATATTTAAATAACATATACAGTACCGAAAAACAAATGTTACCTGTAAAAGTGTCGCATATCCTGCCAGAGCCTTTGTAGAAAACATGGAAGCATCATTCAAATTATCGTACAAACAAACCAAAGCAGCGCTGGCCCAAGAAAATGTATGCAATGTACCCAAATCTCTAAACATGGGTAACCATTTTGCATCCACGCGCGTGTAGCTCTTGTCTGCAAAAATAGTGCATCCAACTAACATCAACATATATGCCCTGGCAGCACAATCAAATCTCCGATAGATATTAACATTCCTCTGGTAACAGTGATACAACCATTGTTGACCAAAATATCCACCTCTCTGTTGTGCAGTCTCGTTCAATGCAGACTCATAAGTGACCCCCAACAACTCAGCTGCAAGTGCCGCAGCTTCTTCCATCGTAAATGATCTAGGAGTAAATAAACGACCTCTAACGGGCAGATGCAACAGACATGCCACATCGTCCAGTGTAATCGTCATTTCACCAAACGGCATGTGAAATGACGATGTCGCAGGGTACCACCTCTCCACAAATGCTGACAAAAGCGAGGGATCACACTTTTTCAAACTAGTCCGCTCAAGCCAGCACAATCCAGTATTATTCAACCACCTCTGAATAATATCTGGATGTTCATCAGGAACCCAGTTTTTCACCTTCTCTCCTAAAGATACTATCCTTAATCCTGGTTTATCTCTGTCAAGACGTTCCTACATATATTTAAAAGAAAACATTATCAATAATATGTCAACACTAAAATTGTTCAAATGCAATAGAAATCATCTAATTTATATACAGGTATATATGATAGCTCAAAGATATAACTTAATAAATAACAACAAAATAGACAATTGGTTACCTGACCAAACCATATATAACGCGACACGTGATGTTCGTATCGTGTCAGCAGACTAACATCAATCGGTCCACCAGGCCATCCCACAGGTTGCTGCTCCTGACGCTCACGATGATCTTCACGGTTGGGCTGCCGGTAAATAGCTCTACCATCTCGTCCTCTGGTACGCACCACTGAAAAAATAAAGTTAATTATTAATTACCTATAAAAAAAATCTGCTAAAAAAAAGAACATTTTAGCTAGGAAAAAAAAATTGCTACGGAAAATTGCTACGAACTGTACCGGTACACTTGTTCAAAAGTGTACCGGTATGAATATTTATACCGGTACACTTGTTCAAAAGTGTACCGGTATGAATAT
Source organism: Trifolium repens (assembly GCA_030408175.1). NCBI lineage: Eukaryota > Viridiplantae > Streptophyta > Magnoliopsida > Fabales > Fabaceae > Trifolium > Trifolium repens. Next base: position 27,189,443 of record CP125845.1, on the reverse strand, counting down.
TGATACCGGTACCGGTATGAATATTCATACCGGTACACTTTTGAACAAGTGTACCGGTATAAATATTCATAAATATTCATACCGGTACACTCGTTCAAAAGTGTACCGGTACCTATATTTCAAACCGGTGTACTTCGACGAAAGTGGACCGGTAAACTTACTTTTTCGCTTTTCTCTCTACACACCGGTACACTTCTTTTACCCAATGAGTGAAAATGAATTTTTTTTTACTCTTTTACATTATATATGAGGGCATTTTAGTCATTTCACATATAAATGTTGGGGTAAAGTGATAATTGTAGGGGTAGAAAAAAAAATTTCCCGTGGCTTGTTGCATTAGGCGTTATACTCTTTTTTTTTTAGCTTCAATCGACCTTTCTTTGAAGAAAAATAAGAAGTTACTATACAAATTTCCCTTGATATTATTTTATTAGTCATTCTTAAATAATTTTTTTGAAAAGTTTTCCCTACTTTAGACTGCAACGTCATTCTTTCACCCTAAAATTTTCTCAAAAAATAAAAAAGAGATCATGTTATAACGAGTGCCTTCATCACCAACGATAATAAAATATCCTATACAGTCATGCAGTCATAGACTTCATCACCGTTCGATGATTCCATTATGTCCAATCATAATAAAACAATGATGAAGTCTATGATTGCATGACTGTGTAGGATCAACGAACGTATATAATCCATTTTCCTATAAATGACATATATACACCATATGAGATAAACTAAGTGGTATTCAATAAATTGGAAATGTGTGTAGCATCCTTTAACATTTTTTAAATAGTAAATATTTCTAAAAATATGTAGAGTTTTTTTTAAGAGGCAAATATATGTAGAGTTAAATATTAGAAATTAAAATATTTAATTTTTTAAATAAGTACTAACTTTTTTGAAATGAAACTCTTAATTAAAGAGTGGTCTTAAAACACTATAACACCTTCCGTAAAAAAAAAAAAAAAACACTATAACACCCGATAAAAAAGACAATAACAAGTCCTATAACATTGAGTAATTAGTGGTGTTCATGATGATTATGGTGTTGAATAAAATGGCGTTGACCCAAGTCACCTAACCATTAGATTTTGATAGGCTATAAAAGGCAATTTGAACTTGATTCTCATTATGTATAAGCAGACGCTCATATTTCGCATAAGTGCGTTAGCCAGTGGATATCCGAATCAAAGATAGCATCATCATTTCATGTTTGGGAAAGTCTACATATTTCATTTTTTAAACACCGACTAATATTTTTCTTGTCTTTTTTAATTTTATAAATGTCTTTTTCATGACCTAATATATATTTTTGTTACATCATGACCTAATATTTTGAACTAAAAACCCCGTCACTTCTTTCTCTTCCAATACCATATTTATTCCAATGTTTATGAACGTGTGTTGCTCCTAGCTGGTTACTCTATACCAATTCCCATTCCTAAAGGCAGAACAGTTACTGTCAGTTAGAACTGAATAACTAATTGTAAATAATTAACCGTAAGAGTAGATTAATTGAATTAGATTTTAGGATGTGAGACTCAGGGATGTCAACGGGACGGGGAATTAAATAAGGAATATTTTAACACACAATTTTTCACTTTTTAAAATAATTTTTATCCCTATTTTCATTCTTCGCTTTGGAGAGTATTCTAACTTCCTTTTTATCCATGTAGATTCCCATAGTTATTGCAGAAATCCATTAACTTTTAAAAAATTATCAAATTACTATTATTTTCAATCAAACTATTTGTAAAAAAAAATATTTACTCTTAAAACAAAGCAAAAAAACGAAGAAATTATTGTTAGTCTTGTGAGTTGTGACAATAAATAAACATCACATAAAAATAAATATATGCATACTGACTACGGTCTGGCAAGTGAACCAGTCAGTCGTCGAGTAATTAATAATTCACACTCTAGGCGTCTAGAATGAGTTCGTATCCACAGGGATCGTGACAAGTACTACTAGTTTTATTTAAGTTCGATAGATTGCATTCGCTTTGGTTTTGAAAAAGGTTTTAGTTTAAAAATCGCGTAATGCTTTGACAGAAAAGTAAAGATAGTTGATTAGAAGTGTGAGGAAGATTAGTTGGATCGATTCCCTCCCCTAATCCTGCTTGATATCTGGCGCATATCTAGTATTATTTCAATAACTTCTAATTGTTCGGCGATTAATTATCTTTATTGATAGTATTAAACTACCCTAAATACTATAGATCGCTATGGACTTCCGAAATAACTAGAGCACCCACGGCTGCCTAATTCCATGTTGTCACGTACCTGTTTACGCTGAATTTTGGTAAACAAGCGCTAGTTAGAGTTATGACAAGAAGGATCAACTTGTTCATCATCATTAATAAACATTTAATGTTTGTTTGAAAAACGTTAATGTTCATCATCATTAATAAACATTTAATGTTTGTTTGAAAAACGTTAATGTGCAGATTAACTTGAGTTTCAAAAAAGAAAGGTTCATTCGATTGAATGAACACAAGTTTTGAATTGTTCGAATTGTAAAGAAAGTGACAAGTAAATTGCAATCTCTGAGTTTAATGTGGCCATATATAGAAAAAATAAGTACACATAGAAAACAAAGGAGGGAGCGCGAACAATTTAAAAATTAACATAGAAAGATTTAACTGCCTTAATCATGATTAATTGTCCTCCATTCAATCAGAAACTAGACACGTGTCAGAGTAATTCTAATATAACTGACACATACGAAGACAACAGTTGTACACAGCTAGTACAAATGTTTCCACTAACGCTTCGTTCAGAGCCAAATTCATCAGCACTAAGTACCTCATCAGAACCTGTTATTCTTCAGAAGTCATTAAATTCAGAGTTTCTTTTCAGAAGCTCTTTATGTAAGAGACTCTGAAGGAGTTTCAGACTCTGACTCTATTTTACACTTCAGAGCTAGTTTTCTTCATAAATAAATTGCATGTTCAGATTCTTTTTAATAAAAACAAAACGATCAACAACTAAAAGTTTGGTAAATATGTCAGCCCATTGATGCTCAGTATCAATGAACTTAATATCTATTCTACCTTTCTGAACATAATCTCTTATAAAATGATGCTTGACTTCAATATGCTTAGCTCTGGAATGCAAAATTGGATTTTTAGATAAATGAATAGCAGCTGTATTATCACAATAAAGTGGAATACTACTCTCAGTTATATTATAATCCTCTAACTGATATTTCATCCAGAGAAGCTGTGTGCAACACTTAGCTGCTGAGATGTATTCTGCTTCTGCTGTAGACAAAGCAATAGTTGCTTGTCTTTTGCTAGCCCAAGATATGAGATTCTCACCAATGAATTGGCAATTTCCACTAGTGGATTTTCTCTCAATCTTGTCCCCAGCATAGTCAGCATCACAAAATCCAACTAGCTTGCTGTCTAAGGATTTCTTATAAAGTAATCCAAGACTTGTTGTTCCTTTCAGATACCTAAAGATCCTCTTAACATCAGTTAGGTGAGGTTCTCTAGGGTCTGATTGGAATCTTGCACATAGACATACACTGTATAGAATATCGGGTCTAGAATCTGTTAGATAGAGTAAGGATCCAATCATACCTCTATATAGCTTCTGATCCACTTTGCTTCCAATTTCTTCTTTACTTAAGCTGCTGGAAGGATGCATGGGTGTTGTCATTGGCTTACAATCTTCAAGATCAAACTTCTTCAGAAGATCTTTAATATACTTGGATTGATGAATGTAAGTTCCATCTTCTCCTTGTTTGATTTGAATTCCAAGAAAGAATTTTAGTTCACCCATCATGCTCATTTCAAATTCTTCCTACATAAGCTTAGAGAAACTCTTGCAAAGAGAGGCATTAGTTGAACCAAAAATTATGTCATCAACATATATCTGAATAATTAAAATATCTTTCTTAGTAGTTTTTCTAAAGAGAGTGTTGTCAACTTGACCTTTTTGAAAACCATTTTATAAAAGGAAATTACTCAGTCTTTCATACCAAGCTCTAGGAGCTTGTTTCAGACCATAGAGTGATTTCTTAAGTTCAAAAACGTGTTATGGATTTTTTAAATCTTCAAATCCAGGTGGTTGTTTGACATACACCTCTTCAGAGATTACACCATTGACTGCATCCTGGCAAGTGTACCAGTCTGTCGTCGAGTAATAATTCACACTCTAGGTGTCTAGAATGAGTTCGTATCCACAGGGATCGTGACAAAGCTTCATTAGCGTTATTTAAGTTGTTGATTTTGCATTCGCTTTGGTTTTTGAAAAGGGTTTTATAAAAATAGCGTAATGCTTGCAGAAAATAAAGATAAATGATTCAAGAAATATAGAGGCTAGGTATGGTGGTTGGACTCACTCCCTTCTTCCTATTTGGCATGAAGGGTGTATAACATAGTTATTCAGATTATTGTTCGGCGGTGAATTTTCCTTCATTGTAGTAACACCTTACTGTTACACTATGTATATTGAAGTTTCCCTACGCTAACAACTAAGGTACCTACGAGAGCCTAACCTCGATGTGTCACATACCCTAATTACTAGGTGAGTTATTCATTACACATGCATTATTATCTTCACCAATTGCCTCTAGGTCCTAGTATCGGGCTGTTCAGCTTCTAAGTGCTCAGTTCACACCTAGTTCCTGATTCCTCCTCTAACCGCTCAGTTCACGACTAGTTCAGGATGTTACCGTCTCTATACACCTAGCATTATTTACTACTAGTTCCGGACCATATTAACTTAAGACTTAATATCAATTCTATGGACGCTCCCGCTTATCCGGCCAGATTACGAGATACATTATTAAAGTGCAAGAAAGTAAATAACAAACATAATACTGAATAACATTTATTATAACTTTGACTCAATCACAGACTCCAAATATTCATAGGGGAGTTCATCTTCTCCACCACAACCTAAGGCATCTAATACAAAAGACTACATATTTAAATTATAAAGGAATCATAACCTAAACATAAAAGCCTAAAGAAAACATACTTTGCTGAGTTAGTTTTCCCGTAAGGGGAGAAAACTATGCCCTTAGAGCTCCTCCGAACACCTCCTTTATAGTAGATAGTGTGCTACTATTTCTGAATGATTTAAACAATGAGTGAAGGGCTCTATTTATAGTTTTCGTAATGGGCCTCAGCAAGTCATTGTGCTGCGATAGGTCCATCGCAGCACGATGGGAAGATTCAGTTCAGAATTATAACTAATCCTGTGCGTTTCATCAGCTTGGTCGCCAAGTAAGGTCATCGTACCACGATGAGGGGCATAGTGGCACGATGAACAGATTCTCTTCAGACTTTCTTCTGTTGATTTCTTGGCCAACAAGCAGCTTCCATCGTGGCACGATGGAGGCCATCGTGGCACGATGAACAGCACAAATCTTCACTTTTTTGGCTTTTTCTTGTCTTTTTGCATTCTTGACTTCGTCTTGATGCTTTTCTTGGATTCTGTAGGTTTTTCTTCGTATTTGGGCCTATCTTGGTCATTTTACTACTAAATATACTACCTAAAATACCATAGAAATTCCTGTCATCAACCATTCAGAAAAACACTTTTAACATCCATTTGATATATTGTGATGCCATGATTTACAGCATAAGAAAAAAGTAACTTGATTGCTTCCAGTCTTGCTACTAGAGCAAATGTCTCAGTGAAATCAATGCCTCTTGCTGACTGTAGCCTTGTGCTACAAGTCTAGCCTTGTTTCTGACAACTTCTCCTTGTTCATTTAGTTTGTTTCTGAATACCCATTTTGTTCCAATAATGTTCTTATGAGTTGGTTTGGGTACATGATCCCATACATCATTTCTCTGAAATTGATTGAGCTCTTCTTGCATAGCAATTATCCATCCATCATCTGATAGTGCTTCATCAACAGTTTTAGGTTTTATCATTGAGATAAGTCCCAATAGAGAATCATTTTGTTGAAACGCTGATCTTGTTTTTCTTGGGCTATCCTTGTTTCCAAGAATTAAATCTTCTGGGTGAGATGATTTGTATTTGAAAGTTCTTTTGGGAGCTTCTAGATTTTCTGAATCCTCTTGAGTTTCATCTATAGAAGTGTCTTCAGGAACTTCAGCAATTTCTGAGCGAGGTGCTTCATCAGCATGCACTTCCTCTCGTGCTTCAGAGGCTTCAACAGCTTCTGATGAATCCTCAGGTTCTTAGCAGACAAATGAGTATTGTACTCCTGCAGATCTTCCACTTTGCTCTGACATTTTACTGTCAGGCTCTTTGTCATCAAATCTCACATGTATAGATTCTTCCAGTGTGTTAGTTTCAAAATTATATACTTTGTATGCCTTAGAGCGTTCAGAGTAACCTATAAAGATTCCCTTACAAGCTTTGGCATCAAATTTCTTTTTATAGACCTTGTTGTTCAGAATGTAGCAAGTACATCCAAACTGATGAAAGTAAGACATATTAGGTTTTATTCCTTTGAAGAGTTCATATGTTGTCTTATTCAAGATAGGTCTGATATAGATCCTATTCTGAATGTAACAAGCTGTATTAACAGCTTCTGCCCAAAAATACTTAGCAAGTTTAGTTTCATGCATCATGGTTTTTGTCATCTCTTGTAAAGATCTATTCTTTCTCTCTACAACACCATTTTACTGTGGTGTTCTAGGAGCAGAGAATTCATGAGCAATGCCATGATCTTCACAGAAAGTTGCAAATGGTTCATTTTCAAATTCACCACCATAATCACTTCTGATCCTAAGAATCCTAAGATCCCTTTCACTTTGTATTTGAGTACAGAAGATGCTGAATACATAATACGCATCTGATGACAGGAATTTCTACGTCATTTTTAGTATTATTATTAGTAGTAAAATGACCAAGACAGGTCCAAATACGAAGGAAAACCTACAAAAGCAAGAAAAAGCATCAAGACAGAGTCCAAGATGCGAAAAGACAAGAAAAGGCCCAAAAAGTGAAGAAATACAGCATTCCATCGCAGCACGATGTGTGCCATCGTGCCACGATGAAAGCTCCTTGCACGCCAAGCAATCAAAAGAAATAAATCTTGAGAAAATCTTCCATCGCAGTACGATGTGTGTTATCGCAGCACGATGGAGTAACTTGGCGCCCAAGCTGATGAAATGCACATGATCAGTTATAAAAATAAACTGAATCTTCACATCGCAGCACGATGGCCTCATCGTACTGCGATGACCTTGCTGAGGCCCATTACGAAAACTATAAATAGAGTCTCCCATTCATTGTTTTATTCATTCAGAAATAGTAGAACACTCTAAACTATAAGGAGAGGTTCAGAGGAGCTCTATTGGGCATAGTTTTCTCCCCTTACGGGAAAACTAACTCAGCAAGGTATGATTTCTTTAGGCTTTTGTATTTAGGTTATAATTCTTGTAATTTAAATATGTAGTCTTTATAATTTATGCCTTAGGTTGTGGTGGAGAAGATGAACTCCCCTATGAATATTTGGAGTCTGTGATTGAGTCTAAGTTATAATAAATGATATTTAGTAATTATGTTTGTTATTTACTTTCGTGCACTTTAATAACGTATTCTCGTAATCTGGCCGGATAAGCGGGAGCGCCCATAGAATTAATATCAGGTTTCGACTTGGTATAGTCCGGAACTCGTAGTAAATAATGCTAGGTGTATAGAGATGGTAACATCTTGAACTAGTCGTGAACTGAGCGGTTAGAGGAGGAATCATGCACTATGTGTGATCTGAGCACTTAGAAGATGAACAGCCCGATACTAGGACCTAGAGGTTAATTGGTGAAGGTTATAATGCATGTTTATAAACAACTCACTTAGTAATTAAGGTATGTGACACATCGAGGTTAGGCTCTCGTAGGTACCTTAGTTGTTAATGTAGGGAAACTTTAATAGACATAGTGTAATAGTAAGGTATTACTACAACAAGGATAATTCACCGCCGAACATAATCTAAGTAACTATGTTATACACCGGTCATGCCAAATATGAAGAAGGGAGGGAGTCCAACCACCATGCCTAGCCTCTATATTTCTTGAATCTATATTTATACATTCTGCAATTTATATTTCTGCAAAGCATTACGCTTATTTTATAAAAACCTTTTCAAAAACCCAAGCGAATGCAAACTATCACAAACTTAAATAACGCTAGTAAAGCTGCGGCACGATCCCTGTGGATACGAACTCATTCTAGACACCTAGAGTGTGAATTATTACTCGACGACAGACTGGTGCACTTGCCAGACCGTAGTCAAGTTTTTGGCACCGTTGCCGGGGATTGTGTTTACAAAGCCTTACTAGATTTATTTAAGTTTGTCAAAAAAATTTCAAAAATACAAAAAAAAATTGAAAAATCAAAAAAATCTTGTTGATGATTGTGGATTTTGATCTGTGAAAGTTCTGGCTAAGGATAAGTCTTGGTATTTAAGCGATCCGTTGTGATCCACCTCACTTACCTGGGAATTTTCATAGTGATAAAGACACATGAGACAAACCAAAAAAAGTTTTACCATTTAATTTTCCAGTGCTACTGAAGGTATTCATTTGTTGTGCTTGATAACAGGTATCCTGGAGTTTGAGTATGACCCTGAACCAGAAAGAACGCTTTGGAAAAGAAGGCAAGCACAAAGGCTTGCAGCTTCCAGTAGTCCCAAAAACAGGAGAAAAGCCTACCACCAAAGCCATGGGAGACGAACCAAACAGAAGGGATTACTGCAGGAAGGTCAGCATTAAGCAAGAACCAGACTGGACACCACCTCACGACAACCATAGCTCTGAAGGAATATTTTGGGACGACCTGGCAGATATAGAAGTTGAATCTCAAGGGGACAATTTCTCTGATGCCTCAAAACCATCCAGGGAAGACAGTTGGAAGCCCCTGATACCTTTAGACACCAGGCGGACGGAACATGCAAAATGGATGAAGAAATGGATGCAAGTGGCACCAACATCCAGGCACTATGTGAAAAGACCATTCTCAGCTAGAAGGACGCGGAAGATTGAGTATCAGAAACATATGATCCGTGAATTGCTGATCGGTTCCCACCGCATTTTCGAAGAAGACTACACTAAAGACAAAGAAGTGGAAGATCTAATCAAGAAAATGGAGGACGAATGTAATGAAGAATGCATGGCGCTTAAAGAAAAGAAGCGCAAAGGAGAGACTAAAGGCGAGTTCCAAGAAAGAGTAGCAAAAAGATCACAATTGCCACCCAAGAAGGAAGATCCTGGAAGCGTCACCATCATCTGTTAGATTGGGAAAGCAGGAGTCAATGCACTTTGTGATGTAGGCTCAAGTGTGAACGTAATACCATTATCTTTGGCAGATAACTTCAAGCTCGCATTACCCATTGCAGGGACAGCTCGAGAACTCGTACTAGCTAATCAGTCATCCATCCACTCAGCAGGTACAATCGAGGATGTCTTGGTGAAAGTCGAAGACCTGGTATTTCCAGGAGACTTCATGATCCTAGATATCCAGGAAGATGAAGAGCATCCGATCATTCTTGGAAGACCATTCCTAGCAACTAGCAGGGCACTCATTAATGTGGAGCTCGCTGAGTTGACTCTATGGTGTGGAGAAGAGGAAAGAACTATCAAAACTTCCAAAACATAGAGGGTTGACTGCTATATGCTCGAGTGGAAAGACAGAAAAGCTACACCACCGACTCCAACTCAAGAAGTACAGCTAAAGATAGAGATAGAGAAGCTGGAGAATGAAATGGCGCAGCTAGAAATAGAGACAGCTCAGGAAGAGGAGGTACCCGAGGAACTCACTGATAAACTGAAAAGGCTAACTATTGAAGTGGACATCCGAGCAACATGGGTCAAAGCATGGGGTAGAAACCGAAAAGTGGCCAGAAAATCTAAGTTTGGGGTTAATACGCCACCTCTGAAGAAGCCTGCTGCTGAGAGAAAAGAGGAAAGAAAGAGGAACAACTGGGTCAATACTCCAAAGGAAAAAAAGAAGGAACATCCACCAAGAAGCAAGGGGAAGTCCATCATGAAAGCAATACCTTCAGAAGATGATGAACGACTCTGCTTTGCCACCTTCAAAGAAAAACAGAACCCAGAGAAGTATGAAAGAAGCAACAAGAAAGAGGGAGGAGCTAAGGCGAAAGCTCCTACAGATGAAAGAGACATGCGAACCTATCCTCTGTAATGAAGGAAATGCCTCAAGCTAATGAGAGGCTAAACAAGCGCTGCTTGGGAGGCAACCCAAGGATGAGTATTTTAATTTCAGTATTTTCAATTCAGTATTTCAATTTCAGTATTTTCATTTCAGTTTTTTAGTTCAATAAAATATGACTAGAATTCTGCATGTCATTTTCATCTGTAAGCAGCCCTTATTCAAACTTACAAAAAAAATTAAATAATTGTTTGTTGTTTATTATCTAGTGCATGATCAACTGTTATAGGTAAGATTGCGGCGAAGTAAGTTATAAATTCTGATGAGCCGAATTTCACGCCTTCATAAAGAAACCAAAGGTGATTGCTCTGAAGTGCGAAGTTCGGGAGACAGAGAGACGAGTGATGAAGCTGGTGTCTGTGGGACAGGTGTTCAACTTTCAGATACCTAAGCCGTGTGAGGATTTGAGCCAAATATTTCCAAACGGTATTACCACTTTCTTTCGAATTACTATGAGAGTACCGTGCACTTGTTTATTTTCTAGAACTTGCTTTAATTCTCTGCTGACTAGTTGATTTGATATTATATGCATTGAGGCAATTGTTTGTTATAACCCAGAGCCTTTTAAAGCCACCCTTTATATATTATTATCCTTTGCTAGCCAAATTTGAGCCGTAAAAAAATAATTATCCCCTTTTGTTTCGGTGACAAACCACGATACAAGCCTATAGACCAGAAAAACAATGATTTACCCTCTTTGGAGTTAGGTAATAGTTCTCAAAGTTTTGGCAACAAAATAAGTTTGGGGTTGCTCATGGAACTAGCAACATCTAAGTTTGGGGTGGGTATACGGAGAACTATCACTACAAAAAAAATAAAAATAAATGAAAAAGCCAAAAGGCAAAAGAAAGAGCCAAAGGGCAAAAACAGTGATAGAAAAGAACCACACAAAGACACATCCGGTTGTTATTTTTCCAATACCAACACAAAAAGGCACCCTAAGGAACAAAGGTTGCGTACACAAAAAGGAACAACAAAGTAGAACTTAACTCCAATGTTTAGCCTACTATTCCCAAAAATGTCCTACCTTGACCTAAGCCACATTATAACCCTGAAAAGACCTCCAATAATGCATGTATATTAAATTTTGACTGGTTGCTTAGAATTCTTGCAAGCCTATGGTAAAATGGCAGGTTGTGCGATGATTGAGAGCTAACCCTTTCAATTATGAGCGAAAAACACAAATGTGAGAGAGAGAAAAAGTTGAACATGGACTCTTGCAGACATTTGTCCGATTTGCTACCATTGACGTCTCCTGAGCCTAGCAGGACTGAGCATGATCGCTGCGGTAAGAAATCAGCGGTACCATTGCTGAAATATTAAGCAAGGTTGTGAAATTCCTATCATCTTTATTTATCTCTTATTTCTCTAACGATCTTGACTGACAGCATGTTACTTGAGGACAAGCAACAGTTTAAGTTTGGGGTTGTGATGACAGGAATTTCTACGTCATTTTTAGTATTATTATTAGTAGTAAAATGACCAAGACAGACCCAAATACGAAGGAAAACCTACAAAAGCAAGAAAAAGCATCAAGACAGAGTCCAAGATGCGAAAAGACAAGAAAAAGCCCAAAAGCCACGATGAAAGCTCCTTGCACGCCAAGCAATCAGAAGAAATAAATCTTGAGAAAATCTTCCATCGCAGTACGATGTGTGCTATCGCAGCACGATGGAGTAACTTGGCGCCCAAGCTGATGAAATGCACAGGATCAGTTATAAAAATAAACTGAATCTTCACATCGCAGCACGATGGCCTCATCGTACTGCGATGACCTTGCTGAGGCGGTAACATCCTGAACTAGTCGTGAACTGAGCGGTTAGAGGAGGAATCATGCACTAGGTGTGATCTGAGCACTTTGAAGATGAACAGCCCGATACTAGGACCTAGAGGTTAATTGGTGAAGGTTATAATGCATGTTTATAAACAACTCACTTAGTAATTAAGGTATGTGACACATCGAGGTTAGGCTCTCGTAGGTACCTTAGTTGTTAATGTAGGGAAACTTTAATAGACATAGTGTAATAGTAAGGTATTACTACAACAAGGATAATTCACCGCTGAACATAATCTAAGTAACTATGTTATACACCGGTCATGTCAAATATGAAGAAGGGAGGGAGTCCAACCACCATGCCTAGCCTCTATATTTCTTGAATCTATATTTATACATTCTGCAATTTATATTTCTGCAAAGCATTACGCTTATTTTATAAAAACCTTTTCAAAAACCCAAGCGAATGCAAACTATCACAAACTTAAATAACGCTAGTAAAGCTGCGACACGATCCCTGTGGATACGAACTCATTCTAGACACCTAGAGTGTGAATCATTACTCGACGACAGACTAGTGCACTTGCCAGACCGTAGTCAGCATCGTCTTTTACACGCAGGAATTTCACCCAAGTCCATCTACTGAAGTCATCAACAATGACAAGTCCATATTTCTTCCCATTGAGTGAGGATGTACTAACAGGCCCAAACAAATCAATGTGAAGCAATTCTAGAGGTCTTGTGGTAGACATAATGTTTTTAGGTTTGAAAGAAGTCTTTGAGATCTTCCCAATTTGACAAGGACCACACAGAGTATCTGAGTGATAGTTGATGTTAGGTAGGCCTTTAACTAAACTTAGTTTGCTGAGCTTAGAGATTAACCTCCAATTAGCATGTCCTAAGTGAAATTCCTGGCACGCTATGCACAATGTGCGACACGATGCTCGAAGCACTGTGACAGTTCTAGCACGTAATGATGCAAAGCAAACTAAAGAAAACAAATAAAGAAGACAAAGTATTTGTTAACCCAGTTCGGCGAACCTACGTCTGGGGGATACCAATCCAGGAAGGAATATCACTATAATAGCCCTAGTTCTAAGTTCTCAGCAAACGCCCCGTTTACAACTTATAACCTAGGCACTACCAATGACTCTTCAACCTAGGAACTCCTAGATCAGAGATCCCATCTCACTCCCTTACAACCTTATAGACAGCAAGGATTTCAATAACACAAATCACAAAAGTTTTGGAGACACGCTCCTAAAAACTACACACTCGTACGTAAAGGCTTAGAGTGTTACAACCACCAAAAGTCCTAACTCCGTACTTCAAAGCTTAGGAGTGGATCACACACATTACAACAAAAAGTAACAACGTCCTAAGCTTGCATCAAGATGACATAAGAAAGGCTCACAATCACAAACACACGCAAAACCTAGTTCTAGACTCAAACACAATAACGGCGTGAACAACCACTGAATTAGGGTTGGCATCTTCCTTAAATACTTCAGCCAATTCTTCCTTGATTCAGAAATAGCATGGGCTTGATTTATTTGACCCAAGAAATAACTTCACATTAATTAAAATAGATTCTCTACAAATATATTCTTCAAGGAGATTCTCTTCAGAAATATTCTTGACAAGGATCTGAAGCATTAAATAATGATCCTCATAATTAGCGTGATTAAAAGCGCCATGCAAGATCCATGAGAGAGAAACCAAGCATTCCATAAATAGAACATGTCACGAGCACACCTCGTGAGATGGTACGATGCTTGAGGCATCATATCGCACATCCTGTTACAAAGTTTATTTTACCGAAAATGCAGCCAATACCAAAGACTCAACAAACTCCCCCTTTGGCAAATTTTTGGCTAAAACAAATTATGACCATACAGATACTACTTAAACAGATACTTCAACTACATTTCTTTTTCTCAACATAAACACACAAGCATAAAGATCGATAGTAGCTATCCTTCAAAACAGTTTCCATACTACTCCTTCATGGAGAACAGTAGAAAAGAATAAGATGTATCTTTTAAGATTATCAGAGAGGCATGCAACAACGGAACACAAAAACAACTACGTCGCCTTAAATGGTCAGGAAAAATAAACATTGATAGGATGTGGAATAGAATGCTTCAACATTTCACACTATTACTCCCCCTGCACACATGCATAGGATGTTGGAGCATCGTATCCAACATCTCCCCCTGCAGAACACCAATCATCTCCCCCTAAACACCTGCATATATCAGAGCACACACAACCACACAACTACTACATACTTCATCCAAACTACACTGCAAGTATATCATAACCAGAGCAGTGCAGATAAACCAACCAGCAGACTAACCAGATCATAATCAAAACATAACAAATTTTACTCCCCCTTTTTTGCCACAAATTTGACAAATTAGCAGTACAGAGAGTTAAGAAGTACAGAGCCTTAATATAAACCAGCATAATTAAAATTGTCTATGCCCATAATCAACAAAACAGAACAGAAACAGCTTAACAAGCACAAAACAGGGCAACACATCATTACATCATTCTATAAGGAAGTGTTGGACTCAGTCACTTCAAGCTCTTCTGTATCACCACCAGCTTCATCATCCTCAGCTGCATCACCAGCAGCATCACCAACAGCAGTATCATCAGCACCTGCATCACCAACATCAACTTCTGCATTCTCAGCACCTATACCCTCTTCCTCAGCTTCCTCTTGTTTCAGGGCAGTGATAACCTTTTCAAGCTCTTTCTTTTGCTCATCCAGAGCTCTAACAGCAGCTTCCATAGAAATTATCATAGCCTTTCTGTTCATGGAAGAAGAAGCAACTTTCCCAGGAGAAGCTACTTTCTTAGAAGGCACTGTGATGTCAGCAACATGCTTGCCCTCGAACAGTTTATAGTGGAGGGAAATGGGAGATTCCCTCTTACAAGGCTCATCATCAGGTAGTAAAATGTTGGGGTGTTGATCTAAGATGATTCCACAAATGAGGGATGGAAAAGCAATAGCTAATTTCACAGCCCAAGATTTTCCATGAGGCATAGTTTGGTCAAATATGTAGTAGAAGAGTGGGTAGTGGGAAACCAATTGATAGCACCTATTCTATTAAGAATAACATATTTCACAGACAACATAACAGATGGTACTTTACCTTTCAGGGGCCACATCTTGACTTGGTTTGCAGTGATGGTTTTGCAAACTTGATTGTTATTCACCTTTATTTCAGTATAGCCATCCTCCTTTATTCCAAGAAATCTATTGATGATAGCAGGTGAGAACTCAACACATTTGCCTCTGACAAACACTTTGTGATATTCTTTGCTGAGAGGGTTGTCACAGTCTTCACCAATGTTGACAATGAATTCCTTCACTAGCTTTTCATAACATTTCCCTATACCACTAACTGTCTTCATCAAACCAGCTTTTCTTATCAAATCAATCACATCTGTGCACTCTAGAGCTTCATCAGACAGTTCTCTCTCCAGAGCCAATCTTCTATGGTAAACAAATTTCCACTTAGCAGCACTGTCAATAAAATGAAAGGACACATTGTCCATTGGCACATCAGGAACGTTTGGTGGAATAGATCTCCCACCAACTCTTCTTTTACCAGACACGATGCCTGGAGCATCCTCTTCAACATCTTCACTAGATGCGGCAGCAACAGCTTTCCTTTTCTTTGGAGTCTTTTGCTTTGAAGATGTAGTGATGCTTGGACCATCTTCTTCAGCATCATACTCTGAGTCACTCAACTCTATGGTCTTTCTCTTTGAGGCTTGCTTCTTTTGTTTAGCAGGAATCTCTACTCTGCTAGATCTTCTAACAGGTCCAAACATCTTTTTCTTTGGAGATTTGGTAGCCTCAGTTGCTACCTTCTTTTTCTTAGGTGACTTGGTTGTTTCAGCTGCAACCTGCTTTTTCTTTGTTGACTTTATTGCTTCAGCAGCAACCTCAGTCACTTTTTCTTTTCTTTCTCTTAACCTTTTTCCTACACCAGTTTTACCACTCTTCTTCTTAGAGTCACCAACAGTCTTCACAATTACCAGGTCCTCTTCACTTGACATAACTTTGTCAGTGTGTTGGTTTTGGATTTCTTTTTGGATTTTGGTTTAGGTGACGGGAAAGGTTTAGTGGATAAATTTTTGGGAAGGTTGAGAGCGGAGGCAAAGGATGGATGAACCATGGCGAGTGGGACGGCGTCGGTGATGATGTCAGAAGGTTGGGGGTTAGGTACAGTGATTGGTGGCGACGAGGTTTAGTTTGGAGATGAGTTTGATGGTGAGTTTTGGTTGGATGGTTGAGACATTGTCGTGGTGATGATTTGAAGAAAATAGGATTGGAGGAGAAGAATAGTATTAGGATTCGTAGGGAAGTTTGTAAAGTGAGTTGAGAAGTTGAATGAGTAAATAGATATATTAGGGAAGAAAATATTTGAAAAAGATTTGAAATAAAAATAACCAACCATTGATGGTGGCGTGTTTGTATGGTGGTTAAGGCCATGATTTCCTTGATCAACGTGCAGCACTTGATGAGGAGAGATAAAAATAACTGTTGCACTCCACATCACCCCTAACGGTAATTGCTATAATTCTTCATAAAGGCAAATCCCTAACTTGCCCCTTAACTTCTCAAACTGTACAGCATCAAGCGCCTTAGTGAAAATATCTGCCACTTGTTCTTTTGTACCCACATGCTCCAGAGTCACAATTTTATTCTCAACCAAATCTCTTATATAATGGTGGCGAATATCAATATGCTTTGTCTTACTGTGCTGAACTGGATTCTTTGAGATGTTTATGGTGCTCATGTTGTTACAGTACAATGTTAGAGCATCCTGTTCAACATCTTATTCCTTCAGCATTTGTTTCATCCACACCAGTTGTGAGCAACTACTCCCAGCTGCTATATACTCAGCCTCAGCTGTAGATAGAGCCACACAATTTTGCTTTTTACTAAACCAAGATATCAAATTAGTGCCTAAGAAGAAACATCCTCCTGAAGTGCTTTTTCTATCATCTGCACTTCCAGCCCAATCAGCATCACAATACCCATATAGGGTAGAATCTTCACAATGGGAATACATTATCCCATAATCACTGGTTCCATCCACATACTTCAAGATTCTCTTAACTTGAGTCAAGTGACTTACCTTAGGGTCTGCCTGATATCTAGCACACACTCCAACAGCATAAGTGATGTCTGGTCTACTTGCAGTCAAGTACAACAGGCTACCAATCATGCTTCTATAGAGACTTTGATCAACACTTATTCCCTTTTCATCCTTGGTAAGTTTCAAGTGAGTAGGTGTTGGTGTTATCTTGTGTGTAGCATTGTCCATTCCAAATTTTTTGACTATGTTTCTGGCATACTTGCTCTGTGATATAAAGATAGTGTCCTCCATTTGTTTAATCTGAAGTCCAAGAAAATAAGTCAATTCCCCAACAAGGCTCATTTCAAACTCTGACTGCATTTGCTTGACAAAATGCTGGACCATCGTGTTCGACATTCCACCAAACACAATGTCATCAACATAGATTTGGGCTATTATAAATTTTCCTGTTTCTTCTTTTACAAACAGGGTTTTGTCTGATCCTCCCTTCCTGTATCCTTGCTCTTCCAAGAATTGCGTCAACCTTTCATACCATGCTCTAGGTGCCTGTTTTAGACCATACAAGGCTTTCTTCAATTTGTAGACATAGTTAGGATGTTCTGGGTCCACGAATCCTTTAGGTTGCTCAGCATAAACCTCTTCTTGTAGGTATCCATTGAGAAAGGCACTCTTCACGTCCATTTGATATAGTTTGAACTTGAAAATGCAAACCACTCCTAGAAGCAATCTGATAGATTCTAGTCTGGCCACAGGTGCAAAAGTTTCTTCAAAGTCAAGCCCTTCAATCTGGGTATATCCTTGGGCCACAAGCCTTGCTTTATTTCTGGTAATGGTACCATTCTCATCTGACTTGTTTTTATACACCCATTTGGTTCCAATCACATTCACATTTTCTGGCCTTGGAACTAAGTCCCATACTTCACTTCTCTCGAATTGGTTCAGTTCTTCTTGCATAGCCTCTATCCAGGCTTCATCAGCTAAAGCTTCTTTGACATTCTTTGGCTCAAACAGAGACACAAAACAAGAGTTTGCAATCACATCATTTGTCCTTCTTGTGGTTATTCCTTGTTCGGGATTCCCTATAATCAGGTCTTTGGGATGATTTTTCTGAACACGTACAGAGGGACCTTTACTTTGGGCTTGAGGTCCTGCACTTGCCTCACCTTCCTCTTCAAGAGTCTCTTCATCAGATTTTGCGTTTTTGGGTTGTTCGGATGCTTCAACATCTTGTTCAACATTGTCACTAACCGGAGTACCTTGATCTATGCCTTCATTTTCTTTCAAAGGAGAGTCCTTTACAACAACATTTACAGATTCCATCACAACTTGAGTCTTTGAGTTATAGACCCTGTAAGCTCTACTGTTTGTAGAGTACCCAAGGAAGATTCCCTCATCACTTTTAGGATCAAGCTTCCTTCTTGGCTCTCTATCAGCTAGAATGTAGCACTTACTTCCAAAGATATGAAAGTGTTTGACAGTTGGCTTTCTATCTTTCCATAGTTCATATAGAGTAGAGGTTGTACCTTTTCTCAAGGTGACTCTGTTGTGTATATAGCATGCAGTGTTCATGGCTTCAGCCCAAAAGTGATAGGGAATGTTTTTGGCATAAAGCATGACTCTAGCTGATTCTTGGATAGTTCTATTCTTCCTCTCTACTACACCATTTTGCTGAGGGGTTATTGGAGAAGAATATTCATGCTTAATTCCTTCAATTGAACATAACTCATTGAATTTTGAATTCTCGAACTCTCTACCATGATCACTTCTTATTCTAACAACATTGCTTCCTTTTTCTCTTTGAATTTGAATACACAATTCCTTGAAAACATCAAAAGCATCTTATTTTTCTCTAATGAAATTCACCCATGTATATCTAGAATAATCATCTACAACCACAAGAGCATACCTCTTTCCTCCCAAGCTTTCAACCTGCATGGGTCCCATGAGATCCATGTGTAGTAATTCAAGAACCTTGGAGGTTGTCTGATGCTCCAACACTGGATGCGACATTCTGATTTGCTTTCCAATTTGACATTCTCCACACACCTTACCTTCGATGATCTTGAGTCTGGGAAGGCCTCTGATGGCTTCAGCTGACATAGCTTTCTTCATTCCTTTCAGATTGAGATGTCCTAATTTCTGGTGCCATAGTTGAACTTCATCCTCTGTAGTAACAAGGCAAGTAGATGTGAAGGCTTCTTCCTGAGGTATCCACAAATAGAAGTTGTCTTTAGATCTAGAGCCTCTCAGCATTAGTTGTCCTTCTTCATTGTTGACTAAACATTCAGATTTGGTGAAGTTAACTTTCATGCCTTGATCACACAGTTGGCTGATGCTAATCAAATTTGCTGTGAGGCCTTTTTCTAAGAGCACATTTTCCAGGTTGGGCAATCCATGGTTGATCAGATCCCCAATTCCTACTATTTCTCCTTTTGCACCGTCTCCAAAAGTTACAAAACTAGACTTGTAGGATCTCATATTTATGAGATACTTCTCTTCACCAGTCATGTGTCTAGAGCATCCACTATCAAAATACCAATCTTCCCTTGATGAGGCTCTAAGAGATGTGTGAGCAATTAAACTAACATTTTCTCCTTTAGGCTTCCACTCCTTCTTGATAACTTCCTCTTTCTGCACAACATTTGGTTGAGGTTTCTGGTCAGGATACCCATACAGCTTGTAGCAAAAAGGTTTAATGTGCCCTCGTTTTCCACAGTGATGACACACCCATCTACGATATCTCCTCTGATTTTTGGATCTTTGGTGAACACTAGGTTTTGGATCAAGAGCAAACTTTGGAACTGGATAGGCTTTAGAATGTTGAGTATGATGCTTCAACATCACCTTCCCCGTGAAAGGATCAAAAACATCTTCAGCAGTTGTAAACTTGGTTTCAGTGTCCTGTTGATACTGATTCAGACTTGAGTAGTTGTACCCAATTGACTTTGCCTTACCACTTGGTACATTCTCCAGAATTTCTTCAAGAAGATTTGTTCCTGAGTTCAGTTGGCTCACACGTTTCCTTAAGTCTTCCATTTGAGTATTGACTTGGGTGACCTTTTCTTCTGCTTGTGTTGCCTTTTCTGTAAGTGCACCAGTTCATCCTCATGTTTTAATAATTGTCAAAACACATGAAAATAGAGTAGAACACATTTTGGCAACATTACAAATGACTTGACAGCGAAAAACTATTTTTAAACTTTGAAAAACTGATTTTTAGGTATTATGTATCAATACATAAACATGTGTATCAATACAAATGTCCTGAAATTACTTCAGACTGATTTTGTACAATTTGTATCGATACATCTATCACTTGTATCGATACAAAAGTGATCTCTCAGAGGCAGAGAGTCACCTGTGTATCAAATCATGCTTGCATGTATCGATACACACTCATTTCTCTCAAAAAATCAGAGAGTGCATGATGTATCGAATCATGCTTGCATGATTTGATACATATCAGTCAAGATTTCAAGAAACTGATATATGTATCGATACATATACATCTTTGTATGATACATAGGTCAATATTTTCAATTTGAACGCTGGTCAAAGGGTTTGTATCGATACAAACCATCATTTGTATCGATACACGTATGTTGAATTTTGCCCAAATTTGCTCAATTCTATTCTCTCTTTAAATAGCAATGTGATGTGTCATTGTAATGAGAGGAAACTAGTGTGAAAGATCAGAAAACGCTTTGGGTTGCAAATTGAGTGAGAATTTGAATCAAAGGTTTCATTCAACACAAATTCATCATCTTCATCAAAGGTTGCAATCAAAATTGAAGTTTGAGTATGGGATCAATTCAATAGAGGTTGCATTTTTGTGTGATAACGTTCGATACGGTTCGCGGTGAATCAGAATCGTAGTCGGGTTGGATTGTGTGTTGAAGGTTCTAGTTTCTCTCAAAGGATTCAAGATCGTGCTTGTCTTGAAGGATCGACAACAAGAAACGAAGGACTCAGCTGGACGATCGAGTGCGGTTTTGCACGGGTCGGATCGTTGGAATCAGAGGGCGAAGTTTCGTTGTGTGTCGAGGTTTTGTTGCATAGTTTACTTTTTGTCTCGTTATAGGTTTATAAGATTCAATTGTAAACTGTGCACGTGTTGTTAATCATTTTTTATCTATACACTCTCAAATAACCCGTTTGGTTATTTGGGGGGAGACGTACTCGGACAAACGCGTGGACGACGCGAAATCCGGGGAACTCCCTAATCAAATCGTTGTGTGTTTCTCTCTCTCTCTCTCTCTCTCAATATTTTACTTGTTATAATTTCATTGTTTTTTTGAATCGATTGAATTTTTCATGTTCGTATTGGAACATAAAAAATTCAATTGTTATGCTTGATTGTGATTGTGTTTAATTTGATATTGTAACTTGCTTGGGACTGAAATTAGTATATAGTTTATATTCGAATTTTTGAAACACTATCATTTCGAATCTTTTCATCAAAAATTCAAAAGGCTAATACTACTTTTCTTTTGGTCAATCGGTGCATAGACTACCGATCCGATGGTTTTCCGTTTGCGCTCGATTGAAACAAATAATTTTTTAAAAAAACG
This sequence comes from Trifolium repens, assembly GCA_030408175.1. Lineage (NCBI taxonomy): Eukaryota > Viridiplantae > Streptophyta > Magnoliopsida > Fabales > Fabaceae > Trifolium > Trifolium repens. The sequence goes on along the minus strand of CP125845.1, from coordinate 27,167,811 downwards.
CAATTGTTTCGAGGTTCACTTATTCAACCCCCCCTTCTAAGTGATAGCCAAGTAGTCTAACAAGTGGTATCACGATCCCGGTTCAATTTTGTTTACAAAAATCGGAGGATTGTGCCAATTATTAGAAAACGTGGCTTTTGCACCGAAAGGGGCGTATAATAGGGCTCCTATATTTAATGGCGATCACTTTGACTATTGGAAAAGTAGTATGCGTATTCACATCAATTCTTTTGATGGTGAAGTGTGGAATGCTATTGAGAACGGTCCGTTTGTTCCGACAATCACCGATCCTAATGGCATTGTCACAAATAAGCCTATGGCACAATGGACGGATGATGAAAAGAAAAAGGTCAATTACGATGCAAAGGCACAAAACATACTTATTTCATCCCTTGGGATTGAACAATTCTATCATGTGTCGCATTGCTCATCGGCCAAAGAAATGTTGGATACATTAGTTACTCATTTTGAGGGAACTAATGAGGTCAAAATTTCGAAAATAAACACCTTAACTCAAGAATTCGAATTGTTTCATATGCAAGATGGTGAAACCATTGCGGATATGCAACAAAGATTTGTAAAAATTACCAACAAGTTACATGGTCTAGGTAAGCCAATCACAAATCAAGATGCTACTAATAAGATTTTGAGATGTCTTAATAGGTCATGGCAACCAAAGGTCACCGCAATCAAGGAAGCGAATGATCTCACAACTTTGAGTCTCACAACCTTATTTGGTAAGCTAACGGAACATGAACAAGTGCTTAATTTGTTGGAAAAGCATGAGAAAGGTGAGAAAAAGGAAAAACATAACGAAAAGGAAAAAGAAAAGGATAAGAGGTCCATTGCTCTAAAGGCCTCCAAATCAAAGTCCAAAAAGGTTGAGCAAGTGGAAAGTAGCTCAAGCGAAGACGATTCCGATGATGAAGAGATAGGACTCTTCGTTCGACGCTACAATAGATATGTGAGAAAGAATGGGATAAAACATTCTGATGACAATCTTAAGAAGTTTCGGAAAGATAGTGGTTACCGCCGGAAGAATGAAGATGCTAGGTACTCCAAAAAGGGAGCATGCTATGAATGTGGCCAAGTCGGTCATTTTAAGCCGGATTGCCCCAAGCTCAAGAGAAAAGAGAAGGAGTCACCTTCACTCAAAAAGGGAAGCAAGGACAAAGGAAAGAAAGCTTATGTTGCATGGGAAAGCGGAAGCTCATCTTCCTCTTCATCATCAAGCTCTAGCTCAAGTGATGAAGATGCATTGGAAAATGTGTGCATAACATCCCATGATCGCAAGAAACTTGCTCCTAAAAAGGTAAACCAAAATCCCTCTAGCTCATATACGCTTTTAGAATATCATGAGTTACAAGTCGCTTTTGAAAAGTTACACAAAGAAACTAAAGAGGCTTTTCAACGACTAAAAGGTTTAATGGAAGTTAATAAATACCTCGAGGAAAAAGTTTCGGAAACGGAGCTTGAGTTGAAAGCTCTCAAAGAGTCTATGCTTCAAAAACCTCTTGTGACTTATGATACTTGTGGTAACGATAATACCGGATGTGATGGATGCTTTTACTTACGTAGAGACTTACGAAAGTTACAAGATAAGCTAAAAGAACCATCCAAGCCGGAGATTACTTTTGCAATTGATCCATCTAAATTCAACAAATCATTGAAACCTAGTAATAAAAAGTATAAATTTGTTGAAAAGGATCCTAAGAAAAGTAATCCTCATATCGTTTGTCATTATTGTTGTGACAAGGGTCATACTATTGCAAAATGTCATGCTCGAAAAGTTTTGGTGCCAAAAGGCAAATTGCAATGGTTACCTAAGTTAGGAAATAATGTCTCTACTAACCAACTAGGACCCAACATGAGTTGGGGACCTATTTCAAATGTCTGAGTATGTAGGGAAGCGTCTTGAAGCCATTGACAAAAGACACCGACAACAATGGAGTTCAAGACTTACGAACAAGGAAAGGAATGAGTAAAGCTTCAACTCAACATTTACAATGGTGTGGAAATTGATCACTTCTCCACCTAACACTCAAGGGAAGATTCTACTCTCTACCTTTGCCTTTATACTTTTACTTTACTTAGCATTTGTACTTTGATTCATATACACAACTTATATCTTAATATGATACTTGTCTTGATAGTTGTCTCATCCTTCGTTTCCAAGAATTTTTGCTCAAAGATATTGATAAGTCTTTGAGACTCATACGTCTTAAATGGGGATTTGACAAAAATCATTACAATTGTCGTATTAGGTTCATATTTGGTTCGTATATGTGTATTTTTGTTCTTATATATGTGACTTTGTGTGCATACATAAATATACTCCTTCATATGATTGATTTTGGTACTTTAATTCAACTATGTGGATGCTTAATCATGCATATATGGTTTAACATGTGTTCTCATGTTATTATGTGCTTTGGTATCCTGTTTTGCTCACATATACTGTTGGAACAAAGTGGGTCTGACATGAACCTCTAAAATTTTAAGTGGTTTTGATGATAACAAAGTATTAAAATTGCAATTGGAATTACTAATGATAATTCTAGTGTGCAGAATTATAAGTTAAAATTCATTCAGAAGCACTATGAATAACAAGAGAGAAGCCAAGCTATGAAGCTCTGAAAGCGTATCGCTGTTCATCAGAAGCTTGAATTTTGAATGCTGAAGAAAGTGACTCTGAGGATAAAACAAGGCTCTGAAGGACTCAGAAGCTAAAAGACCTCAAGAAGCTATGACAACAGCATCTGAAGCAAAAAGAATTTACGTCACTCAAGAACTGACATAATCAGAACCAATGATTGAAGAACAATCTACTTCAAGGCTCTGTCACATCCACAGGGAGGAATATTCGTTAGTACAACGTTAATCTTATCCATAAGTGGAGCGCATTTGAGGATCGTACTATTGTACTATTATTACTCAAAATGGATGAGTGATAATTTGAATTGCAAGGTAGTGGAATTGGATATCTTTGCCAAAGAAGGCAACTACAGCTATCACAATTGTACGAGTAAATTCCAGCTGGCACAAAGCTCTCTGCAACGGTCATCATCTTCCTCTAAGTGTAAATAGAAGACTCAAATGGAAGAAATGACTACTGTTCTTTTACTGCGTTTAAGGCTCTGAAGCATTCTGACATTATTGTTCTATCTGTCATTCAAAGTCTTAAAGCAATTTGTGTTGTATTTTGTAAACACCTCTGATAGTATATCAAGTGTTCCTTAACATTCATTCTTATTCTTAAGTTTGTTTGAGAAGTCTCTTGTTAAGTTTAACTTGAGCATTTGAGAAGTCTCTTGTTTAGTGAAACTTGAGCACCTGAGAAGTCTCTTGCAAGTGTGCTTGAGCTATTTGTAATCTTAAGTAGATTATAGTGAAAATCTCTTGTTAGTAACAAGGGGACTGGAGTACTCTCGATTTGTGAGAGGAACCAGGATAAAATTTTGTGTCTTTCTCTCAGCACCTCTTTTATTTTTGTGTTTATATCCGCTGCAAACTTAGTTTTATTTGGTAAAAAGTTTTAATTTTTAAAACACAATTCAACCCCCCTTCTTGTGTTTTTCCACCTTCAATTGGTATCAGGAGCTAGGTCTGTTGCCTAACTCACCTTACAGTGAAACAGTAAAGATCCAGGAGGAAAAACATGTCTGCTGAGAAGAATCTCAATGAAGTTCCTTTTGACTATGATTCAAACTCTCGTCAAAGAAGGGCATCTGATAAGGTTCCTTTCTTCAATGGAACTGAGACCAGCTACCCTTTCTGGAAAACAAATATGTACAACTATATCATGAGTATTGATTGTGATTTATGGGACATGGTAGAAGATGGAGTTAACTTTGAAAACATGGACTTAGAAGGTGTTGTCAGCTCTCAGAACAGGAAAGCTTTTACACCTACTCAAAAGCTAGAGTACAAGAAGCATCACTTTGTAAAAGGAATGATGACTAATGCTATCTCACATGATGAGTACCTTAAAATTGGAGATAAAAGAACTGCAAAATCTATTTGGGATTCCTTAAAATCCAAGTATGAGGGCAACAAACAAGTTAAGGAGGCAAAGGCTAACTTGTTGGTGCATCAGTATGAGCTGTTTAAGATGAAGGATGGAGAGGACATTGAAACTATGTTTTCACGGTTTCAAATTCTTGTATCTGGACTTCAAGTATTAGACAAGAGTTATACTGAAGCTGATCATGTGAGAAAGGTACTCAGAAGCCTACCACCAAAATGGAGACCCAAGGTGACTGCTTTTCAAGAGTCTAAGGATTTGGACACAGTATCCCTTGAAAGCTTGATTATTTCATTAAAGAGTCATGAGATGGAACTAATGACTGATGAATCAACCAAGAAGATGAAAGGGATAGCCTTAAGCTCCAAAAGTTCATCAAAGGCTCTGAAAGCTAAAATTATAGAATCTAAAGATGAGGCTTCTGAAGAGGGTCAAGAAGATGGGTCTGATGATGAAGAAGAGATGGTACTGATGGCCGCTAAGGTTTCACAATGGGCAAAACGAAGCAAGAAATATGCAGGCAAATTTGGAGGATCTTCCAAGAGACTTAGTACTGCTAAAGACAAGAAGGAAGATCAAAGCAAGTGTTTCAAATGCAACAAGCCTGGTCATTTCATTGCTGATTGTCCAGAAAACAAAAGTAGATCATCAAAGCAAAGCTCTAGCAAGGAAAGATATAAGAGTAAAGTCAAGAAGAGCTTTCTGGCAACATGGGAAGATCTTGACAAAGACTCAGACTCAGATGGTGATGAGGAAGCAAATCTAGCACTGATGGCAACTACCTCTGACAGAGAAGACTCTGAAGCAGGTTCAGACTCTGAAGATGAGGAAGAGGTAATTGCTAAACTTTCTAGAACTGAATTAGTAGATTCTCTTAAAGATGCCTTAAAAATGCTCACTAAAAAGGCAGGTGAATGTAAGGTCCTGAAAAAGGCTTACAATAACCTAACTGAGAAAATGAACATAATAGTTGAAGAAAATGAGTCTCTAAGTAGTAGAAACTCATTTATGGAAACTCATTATGTTTATGATGATAAGGTTCCTCCAGAGCATGAATTTGCTCTGCAAGAATTTCTTATCAATGGCATGAAGAGAAGTAAGATAGCTTCCTTAATATACCATGTTAGTAGAAACAGAGGTGAAGGTCTTGGATTTTCACGTTTTAAAGATAATCCATTATTTTCTAAACCCTCTAAAAGTGATAATTCAAAACCTAAGGCTGTATTTGTTAAAAGCCAATCAGAAGCAATAGGTATACCAGAACCTGAAAAAATAATTGTGTCAGAGGCCAAGAAGCCTCAGACTCTGAAACCTTCAGAGCCTAAGGTTTCCAAACCTCAGAACAATGTCAAAATAAATAAAACTCTGGTATATTCTAAAGCTAAGCACAAGAGTTATACAAAGCCTAAAAGTTTTTCAAAATGCTTCAATAACTCTAGAGCTCCTGATAGGCCTTATAAACAAAAACAATCTAAGGTAATGAGGACTAACTCTAAAGGACCCATAAAGGTATGGGTACCAAAGTCTGAGATTGTCTTTGCAGCAGATCTGCACTCTAAGAAGGCCAGAGCAGCATTCTTGGTACCTGGACAGTGGCTGCTCGCGTCATACGACAGGAGACAAGCATATGTTCCAAACCCTGACTCTGAAAGAGGGAGGAACTGTGGGATTTGGAGGAAACCAAAAAGGGAAGATCACTGGTACTGGTACAGTTGGTAATTCTTCTCTTTCTATTAAAGATGTTTGGTTAGTTGATGGCCTCAAACATAATCTACTAAGCATTAGCCAATTTTGTGATAGTGGATTTGTTGTTAAGTTTAATAAAGATGCATGTACTGTAATCAGAGAGTCTGTTGAGTCTGTAGTATTCAGAGGCTTAAGGAAAGGCAATGTTTATAAAATCAATCTGTCAGAACTCTCAGAGCAAAAGATAGTTTGTCTTCTATCTTTGAATGATGAGAAATGGGTCTGGCACCAACGCTTAGGACATGCTAACTGGAGATTAATCTCTAAGCTCAGCAAACTAAGCTTGGTTAAAGGTCTACCCAATCTTAATTATCATTCAGATGCTCTGTGTGGTCCTTGTCAGATTGGAAAGATTTCAAAAACCTCATTTAAACCTAAAAACATTGTCTCTACCTCAAGACCTCTTGAATTGCTTCACATTGATTTGTTTGGTCCTGTAAGTACAGCCTCAATCAATGGAAGGAAATATGGACTTGTTATTGTTGATGATTACAGTAGATGGACTTGGGTTAAATTTCTTAGAGTAAAGGATGATGCATATGATGTGTTTACCATCTTCTGCACACAAGTACAAAATGAGAAAAATCTCAAGATCTTAAAGATCAGAAGTGATCATGGGGGTGAGTTTGAAAACGAACCCTTTGCAACCTATTGTGAAGACCATGGAATTATTCATGAGTTCTCAGCTCCTAGAACACCACAGCAAAATGGTGTTGTAGAGAGAAAGAACAGGTCTTTACAAGAGATGGCAAGAACCATGATGCATGAGACCAAACTTGCCAAGTACTTCTGGGCAGAAGCTGTGAACACAGCTTGTTATATTCAAAATAGGATCTATATCAGACCTATATTGAATAAAACAACATATGAACTCTTTAAAGGAAGAAAGCCCAACATCTCTTATTTTCATCAGTTTGGATGTACCTGTTACATTCTGAACAATAAGGCCTACAAAAGAAAATTTGATGCCAAAGCTTATAAGGGAATCTTTATAGGTTACTCTGAACGCTCAAAGGCATACAGAGTGTATAATTCTGAAACTAACACAGTGGAAGAATCTATACATGTTAGATTTGATGACAAAGAGCCTGACAGTAAAATGTCAGAGCAAGATGATAGCTATGCAGGTATTCCTTATCAATATAACAATCCAGAACCTGAGAGAGCATCAGATGCAAATGAAACTTCAGAAGCTGTATTGGAAGAAGTCTCTGAAGAAGCATCCCCAATAGAAGCATCTGAAGAGCATGATGATATCTCAGAAGATGATACCCAAACAAGTGCTGAAACTAATGAAGCTCCAAAGAGAAAATTCAAATACAGATCATCACATCCAGAAGATCTTATCCTTGGAAACAAAGAGAGTCCAAGAAAAACAAGATCAGATTATCAACAACATGATTCACTTCTAGGACTCATATCTATGATAGAACCTAAGAATGTTGATGAAGCTCTTTCTGATGATGGATGGATTGTAGCAATGCAAGATGAGCTCAATCAGTTTCAAAGAAATGATGTGTGGGATTTGGTACCAAGACCAACACACAAGAACATCATTGGAACCAAGTGGGTATTTAGGAACAAACTGAATGAACAAGGTGAAGTGGTAAGAAACAAAGCTAGACTAGTAGCACAAGGCTACAGTCAGCAAGAAGGCATTGACTTCACTGAAACATTTGCTCCAGTGGCAAGACTGGAAGCAATCAGGTTATTATTATCATATGCAGTTAATAATGGAATAACCTTATACCAAATGGATGTTAAGAGCGCCTTTCTAAACGGTGTAATTTCTGAAGAAGTATATGTCAAACAACCTCCAGGTTTTGAGGATTTGAAAAACCCTGATTATGTTTATAAACTTAAGAAATCACTCTATGGTCTCAAACAAGCTCCAAGAGCTTGGTATGAAAGACTGAGTAATTTCCTTTTAGAAAATGGTTTTCAAAAAGGTCAAATTGACAATACACTATTCAGAAAGACAACTAAGAAAGATATCTTAATTATTCAAATCTATGTGGATGATATAATTTTTGGTTCAACTAATGCTTCTCTTTGCAAGAATTTCTCCAAGCTTATGCAGGATGAATTTGAAATGAGTATGATGGGTGAGCTAAAATTCTTTCTTGGAATTCAAATCAATCAAGGAAAAGATGGCACTTACATTCATCAAAGCAAGTATACAAAAGAACTTCTGAAGAAGTTTAATCTTGAAGACTGTAAGATAATGTCAACACCCATGCATCCCTCAAGCAGCCTAAGCAAGGAAGAAATTGGAAGCAAAGTAGATCAGAAGCTATATAGAGGTATGATTGGTTCTTTACTCTACCTAACAGCTTCAAGACCTGATATTTTATATAGTGTATGCTTGTGTGCAAGATTCCAATCAGATCCTAGAGAACCTCACTTAACTGCTGTTAAGAGGATCTTTAGATATTTGAAAGGAACTACCAATCTAGGACTTCTTTATAAAAAAATCCCTAGATAGTAAGCTAGTTGGATTCTGTGATGCTGACTATGCTGGAGACAAGATAGAGAGAAAATCCACTAGTGGAAATTGTCAATTTATTGGTGAAAATCTCATATCTTGGGCCAGCAAGAGACAAACAACTATTGCTTTGTCTACAGCAGAAGCAGAATACATCTCAGCTGCAAAATGTTGCACACAGCTTCTCTGGATGAAATATCAGTTGGAGGATTATAATATAGCTGAGAGTAGTATTCCACTATATTGTGACAATACTGCTGCTATTCATTTATCTAAGAACCCAATTTTGCATTCCAGAGCTAAACATATTGAAATAAAACATCATTTTATAAGAGATCATGTTCAAAAAGGCACAATAGATATTCAATTCATTGATACTGAACATCAATGGGCTGATATATTTACTAAGCCTTTAGCTATTGAAAGATTTGACTTTATTAAAAAGAATTTGAACATGCACTATATCTCTGAAGAAAATTAGCTCTGAGATGCAAATTAGAATTAGCATCTGAAGCTCTTTCAGAACCTCTGGTAATTTAGAGTCTCCTTTGGGAAGCTCTGAATAAAACGGGCTCTGAAGAGTAACAGATTCTGATGAGGTGTCAGATACAAATGAGTTTGGCTCTGAACTAAACGGAAACGAAACGTTTAGTACTAGTAAGTGTACAACAGTTGTCTGTACACGCGTCAGCTTGATTAAGCCTCTCCTGCACGTGTCTAGATCCTGATGGGTAGAGAACAGTTAATGATGAAAATGCAGTTATGCAATTTAAAATTAATTTTAAACTGTTCGCGCTCCCTCCTTTGTGCCTATTTTCTGAGTGTTTATTCTATTTGATATAAATTGTCACTTCACTCACAAAGCACAACTTTTTCACATAATCACTTCCTACACAAACCCTAAACCTCAGATATTCCCAAATCTCCCTGCTTCTTAATCTTTTGCAATCATGGCTGCTCGTCCTTCAAACGAAATTGTTCAACGTCCGTTTAACCCTGTTCTACCACCGGTTATTGATCTTTTGTCTCAAGAAAAACTAGTCTTTAAAGACAATGTAACCGACACTGGTCCAGAATCTTTTGAGTTCGTTACAGAAAAATTTGTTGATTTTGAGAGTTTTAAAGTGAATGGAATTGACATTCAAAGTTTATTCTACGATCAACAATGGAAGAATTACTTTGAGATGCTAAACGGATTTGTCTACTATGATATTGTCAAGTACTTCTGGCAGAAAGCTACCATATTTGATAAGTTCAATGCTGATGAAGAGGTTAGAAAGATGGTAGAGAAGGATGGTTCTCTGAAAGGTAAAACAAGGAGTCAACTTGGCTTAAGACCCTATAAAGGAAAGGAGATTAGGTCAAATATCATGGGTATCAATGTTCTAATTACTCAAGAACATATTGCCAAAATGTTGGGTTTGGACAATGAAGGAGAGAACGTGGATGAATATGGTGAGAAGAGCAAACATGTTGAATCCATTAAGAAGGATTTATTCCTGCCTGGTAGTACCAACAATGATTTTGGTAAAGCTAAATTCATGAAGCAAAACTTCAGCTTTGCTTTCAAAGTGTTTCTGGCCTCCATCATCACTAGAGAAGGAGGATATGATACTATTTCTCTACCACACCGGCACTTTATCTGGTTTTTGTACAAGAAGGTGAAGATAAATTTGGCAAAGCTTCTGTTTGATCACCTATGCTTTACTATATCCAAGAGCAGAACCAAATCACCTTCAATGATTCATCATCCAAGGTTGATTTCAGAAATCATCCGACAAACAAAGCTTATTCAAATTGTCAGTACCAAGGAGAAACTTAGAGTCTTCAATACTGCTAAGTATGATGCAAGTGTTCTGGTAAATATGCATCTGAAGACAAAAGAGGAGCTGAAGACAGCCAAGAGCCCTCTGGAGCAGGTTTATGAGAAGTACTTCTGGTGTGATGGTTTCCCAACCATATCAGAATTTGATAATGATAATGTTATCAAGAACTTCTTGGAGTTGGTCAGATTATATTCTGGAGTAAGTGTGCCCAGAAGTATGGTAGTAAAAGACCAAACTGGGACATCTTCAAAGGACCAAAGCAGATCACCAGGTCTAAAAGAAAACCTCAACCAATTGAACAAGAAATTGTTGAGGAGGAACAATCTGAAGATAAGAATGATGTTGCTGAGGTTAGTGGTGCTGAAAGGATAGCCACTGAAGAAAAAGAAGAAGTCACTAAGGAGCAAGTGGCTAAGATTGCTCAGAGGAAGGCTGTTCAGAAGGAAAGAAGAACAAAGAAAAGGAATGATAGGCCTGTAGATGCTGAAGAGGATCAACCTGTCAGAGCAACAAAAAGAAAGAAGACAGTTGTTTCCAAACAAAAGGCTGCTGACTCAGGTAAAAATTCTAAGCGTAATACTGATAGTGTATCTAGTGCTCATACCTCTACTCAATCATCTCCTATAGACTATACAAAGCCTATACGAATGATCCAACCTTCCCCTCAACCCTCATCATCCTCCTCATCATCATCTGAAGGGACCTCTTCTGATACAAGCACTGATTCTTCAGAGCTTATAGAAAAACTTGACAAAATTCAGAAGGAACAAGATAAGAAAAAGATCCCTGTCAAAAGAACCCTCAAGAAACCTAAAAACAACCCACCAGCAGAAGAAAATATCACCATTGATACTTCCATTCTTGACCAACCCACTAACACAACAAGAAAATCACCCACCATTCTTGATCATCTCTCCACTCACCTATCTGGTGATGCCTTTACCCACTCCAACACAAACTCACCTGATCAATTTCACTTTGTGAATACCTCCTCTGACTTACCTATTGATCCACCAATTCCAGAACCACCAATTCAAACATCACCATCCTCTCTTGCTGACATTGAACAAGAAGATCCACCCACATTCACACCAGCTCAGGATGAAGTTATGACTCAACCTGAACATACCACTGCTAAACCACCCACACCACAACCTGAACCTTCCACTCCTGAACCCACACCTGAACCACAAACATCACCATCAGAACCCATCTATGGTCCATCTTACAAACCCTTAACCATAGATGAACTCAGTCTACCTACTGACTTTGCCCTACCCATTCTGGAGGATCTGCTAAAAGCAGAAATTAACGTTGATGATGATTTAATAACAACCCTCAAAGACCCCTTTGATGAAATCAGAAAAATCAAAATCATCCCTCTTAAAAGAAAAAGACCTGAACCCACCATTCCCTTCAATAAAAACCAACCATTCTTCAATCACAACTCTGAACCAAACCTTGAGCTGCTAGATGATGCTATTAGTATTAGTCTAAAGAAATTTAAGAGCATGGAAGAAGAAGTACTGATATTTCCCTCAGATGTTGATGCTAACATCAGGGAATTGGAACAGAAATTTAGTCAGTCTCTAAGGCTCTTGGGAGGTTATGTGAAAAGGAAGATTGATGGAAGAGGAATGGAAGTATTGTCTCAAATAATGAGTGCTGCTGATCGCTTTCATGCTCTGAGACTTACTTTTTTCAACCATGAAGAAGAATGTCAGAGGTTAGCATTTTTAGCTGCTGTGAATGAAAGTATAAGAAGATCTCTGGATGATGAGCAGGCTAGGATAGCTGCTGAAATGGAACGTCAGAGGCTTGCTGAACAAGAAGCCTTCAAGTTATTGGTTGATAGAGCTGTTCACATTGCTGTTATTGAGACTAATAAGATTATTGAGAATCAAGGAGCTGCAGAAGATATTGTTATGAATGATCAGAACCTCAGTGAACCAGATTCTGATAAAGGTAAAGCTCCCATTGTTGCTTCATCTCCTCCTAGATCTCCACCAGTACTTGTCCAAGGCTCTTCTTCATCTGCTATACCTTCTGTTATGCAAGAAGCTCTGGATGTAATCAAGAATGACTTAAGAGAGGAACTAAGAAATGAAATGGATGAGTTCAGAGCCGATATAAGAGAAGACTTGAACAGATCTGGTGAAGCTACTAACAAGAAGATAGATGCAATGATGGAACTTCTTCTGAAGCTTACTCAACAGCAACCCAAACCTTAACCCTTATGTCTGAGCACTTATTTGAAATAATGTTTATGTAATTCTTTTGGATAATATTCTTTTGGTTAATTAAGCTTCTTATTATCCTTATATATGTGCTTGTGCTGATGTGTTTATTTTATTTTGTTTTTCAAAATGAAAATCATATACTCTGATAATGTCTGATACTCTTGTGGATTCTGAACCTAGTGTAAGATGTTGGAGAACATCTTGGTTTTAAACTTATATAGGATTTTGAAAACCTAAGGTTCCCCCACATCAGTATTCCTGTTTACTCATGAAATAGCTTCTTAGTATTATAGCCTGTTTATAAGCGGGGCAACAATACCGTATGAGGCGTGTCTGGTAACTGGTTTTCTGACGTTTGACAAGAGTATATAAAAGAAACATGCTCGAAAAGAAAGAAATTTATAGCAGGAACAATTTTTATTATTATAATTAAAGACGATCGTTATTACATAAGATAGTGAAACTCTACTTAGATTTAGACTTAGACTCAGAAGCCTCTGCATCCAGTCTCTTATACTTCTTCCTAAGAACTGCGAGCAATTCTTCAGTAGCCTTCTGAACCTCAGCTCTATAATCTTCGTATGAAGTATCATCATCGTATGTCCATAAGAATTCCTCCAGATCAGAGCCCAATTCTTCTCTCTCTGATTCTGTCAATCTAAGTTCTTGCTTGTTTCGCTCATAACGAAGCCTATTTTCTTCGCAGCGCCAGGGCTCTGCTTCCTTCTTGCTCTCTCCTTTTGAACCTGAAGCATCCTTGGTAACCTGTCTTTCCATTGTATATTTTTCTTTTGATGTTACTTGATTACTCTGGATGAGTAAAATGAGAGGAATCATCCCTTTTTATAGTATCATCAAGCTCTCTTGTCAGGACGGTTTTCAACACAATTCATTAAATGAATTTAGTTGTCACCATTTTTTGACTTGACTGCCTTGTTATGACGCGTTTGACTGCTTGGTTTTCTGTGTCTTTTTGACTGATGCCAAAAGGGGGAGTAAGGATAATGTTAAAATTAATGTTGATTGATTCTAATACTGCTCAAAAGATCTGAAACTGTTATGTTATATACATTTTGAATCAATTTTTATCCCTTCTGATTCCTTTTCATTCTGAACGATTATTGAAAGGGGAGAAAACTTAAGAACCTAAAATAAATCTCATAGACAATGTCAGAAGAGCTTGCAAACCTCTTCTGAGCATTATCAGACTCTGAGAAGAAGAGCTTACAAACCTCTGCTTCTGAGAGACAAATATGAAAATTTATTTTAAGTTAATAAGTTGGCTCTTAAACTGTTTTAATTAATTATGGATAAGACTTAGGGGGAGCTTACAAACCTAACCCTATGGATTATCAGACTCAGGGGGAGATTGCGAACCTTTGAAACCTGAAGTCAACATAATTAAATTAAATCAACAACAATTGAATTTTAATACTTTAGTTTGTTATCATCAAAAAGGGGGAGATTGTTGGAACAAAGTGGGTCTGACATGAACCTCTAAAATTTTAAGTGGTTTTGATGATAACAAAGTATTAAAATTGGAATTACTAATGATTATTCTAGTGTGCAGAATTATAAGTTAAAATTCATTCAGAAGCACTATGAATAACAAGAGAGAAGCCAAGCTATGAAGCTCTGAAAGCGTATCGCTGTTCATCAGAAGCTTGAATTTTGAATGCTGAAGAAAGTGACTCTGAGGATAAAACAAGGCTCTGAAGGACTCAGAAGCTAAAAGACCTCAAGAAGCTATGACAACAGCATCTGAAGCAAAAAGAATTTACGTCACTCAAGAACTGACATAATCAGAACCAATGATTGAAGAACAATCTACTTCAAGGCTCTGTCACATCCACAGGGAGGAATATTCGTTAGTACAACGTTAATCTTATCCATAAGTGGAGCGCATTTGAGGATCGTACTATTGTACTATTATTACTCAAAATGGATGAGTGATAATTTGAATTGCAAGGTAGTGGAATTGGATATCTTTGCCAAAGAAGGCAACTACAGCTATCACAATTGTACGAGTAAATTCCAGCTGGCACAAAGCTCTCTGCAACGGTCATCATCTTCCTCTAAGTGTAAATAGAAGACTCAAATGGAAGAAATGACTACTGTTCTTTTACTGCGTTTAAGGCTCTGAAGCATTCTGACATTATTGTTCTATCTGTCATTCAAAGTCTTAAAGCAATTTGCATTGTATTTTGTAAACACCTCTGATAGTATATCAAGTGTTCCTTAACATTCATTCTTATTCTTAAGTTTGTTTGAGAAGTCTCTTGTTAAGTTTAACTTGAGCATTTGAGAAGTCTCTTGTTTAGTGAAACTTGAGCACCTGAGAAGTCTCTTGCAAGTGTGCTTGAGCAATTTGTAATCTTAAGTAGATTATAGTGAAAATCTCTTGTTAGTAACAAGGGGACTGGAGTACTCTCGATTTGTGAGAGGAACTAGGATAAAATTTTGTGTCTTTCTCTCTTTCTCTCAGCACCTCTTTTATTTTTGTGTTTATATCCGCTGCAAACTTAGTTTTATTTGGTAAAAAGTTTTAATTGTTAAAACACAATTCAACCCCCCTTCTTGTGTTTTTCCACCTTCATATACAAGAATGTACCTTATTTGTTATATATGTTTCATACATGCATGTTACTAGGAAGTCATAAAAATTATTTTTGAAACTTATATGTTCATGTATTTTGAGAAAACTTGAAAATAATGCATTTTGGATCGATACAAATAAACATTGCATGGATACATGTTGGTTATTTTTCAAATTTTCAAAATGAACTGATATGTATCGATACATATGATGCTTGTATCGATACATAGCTCTTCAGTTTGGACAGAACGCAACTCATGTATCGATACATGCTTGCATGCTTCGATACATGCTTCAGAAAAACCAACTTGTATCGATACAAACATACATTTGTATCGATACAAACGCGTAAAAACAGATTTATGTATCTATTTTCACTCAATTTGAATCCCGCATGAACTATTTTACCATGTTATTTCTTATGACTTCTCTTATTTTCGATTTGGTTGTACGGATAGTTTTTAATGTTGTCGTGTTTTTGACAACATTTACTTTTGATTGTATGACTTGGTATTTGGATAATTTGGTGTGTATGGATTAATTTCTTGTGTTTATGCATTGGTTGCATTGTTTTGTTTATTTCGTCCCATATTTTGATATGTTGGTTGATTTAAAATGTCGATGTGTTACAATATTCATGCGTTGGTTTTGGTTTGTTATTCTACATTCCATATTTGTCATGAAATTTTGGTATTCGTCATTGATATATTTTGGCATATCTTTGTATGTATTTATATTGGTTAGGAACTTCTATCATATAAGTGCATTTCGACAAATGTAAGTGCACTATATGACTTTGGATTAAAATTGTTTGAACACGATACTTCTAATAGACTCTCTTCTTCTTTTTGATATTGTCAAAGGGGGAGAGATTTGTATTGCACAAGCTAAGGATGAATAGCTAAAAGATTCTAGAATATTATCAACAATGACAATCGCATTATGGCATCTACTCAGGGGGAGCGTGCTTATTGTTAGCCTTGGTGTAATTGCGTCTGTATACATATTGCTATTTTATTGCATATTAGGTATAGGCTTAACTAGCTTATGCAAAGTTTTGACAATTATCAAAAAGGGGGAGAATGTAAGTGCACCAGTTCATCCTCATGTTTTAATAATTGTCAAAACACATGAAAATAGAGTAGAACACATTTTGGCAACATTACAAATGACTTGACAGCGAAAAACTATTTTTAAACTTTGAAAAACTGATTTTTAGGTATTATGTATCGATACATAAACATGTGTATCGATACAAATGTCCTGAAATTACTTCAGACTGATTTTGTGCAATTTGTATCGATACATCTATCACTTGTATCGATACAAAAGTGATCTCTCAGAGGCAGAGAGTCACCTGTGTATCGAATCATGCTTGCATGTATCGATACACACTCACTTCTCTCAAAAAATCAGAGAGTGCATGATGTATCGAATCATGCTTGCATGATTTGATACATATCAGTCAAGATTTCAAGAAACTGATATATGTATCGATACATATACATCTTTGTATCGATACATAGGTCAATATTTTCAATTTGAACGCTGGTCAAAGGGTTTGTATCGATACAAACCATCATTTGTATCGATACACGTATGTTGAATTTTGCCCAAATTTTCTCAATTCTATTCTCTCTTTAAATAGCAATGTGATGTGTCATTGTAATGAGAGGAAACTAGTGTGAAAGATCAGAAAACGCTTTGGGTTGCAAATTGAGTGAGAATTTGAATCAAAGGTTTCATTCAACACAAATTCATCATCTTCATCAAAGGTTGCAATCAAAATTGAAGTTTGAGTATGGGATCAATTCAATAGAGGTTGCATTTTTGTGTGATAACGTTCGATACTGTTCGCGGTGAATCAGAATCGTAGTCGGGTTGGATTGTGTGTTGAAGGTTCTAGTTTCTCTCAAAGGATTCAAGATCGTGCTTGTCTTGAAGGATCGACAACAAGAAACGAAGGACTCAGCTGGACGATCGAGTGCGGTTTGGCACGGGTCGGATCGTTGGAATCAGAGGGCGAAGTTTCGTTGTGTGTCGAGGTTTTGTTGCATAGTTTACTTTTTGTCTCGTTATAGGTTTATAAGATTCAATTGTAAACTGTGCACGTGTTGTTAATCATTTTTGATCTATACACTCTCAAATAACCCGTTTGGTTATTTGGGGGGAGACGTACTCGGACAAACGCGTGGACGACGCGAAATCCGGGGAACTCCCTAATCAAATCGTTGTGTGTTTCTCTCTCTCTCTCTCTCTCTCTCTCTCTCTCTCAATATTTTACTTGTTATAATTTCATTGATTTTTTGAATCGATTGAATTTTTCATGTTCGTATTGGAACATCAAAAATTCAATTGTTATGCTTGATTGTGATTGTGTTTAATTTGATATTGTAACTTGCTTGGGACTGAAATTAGTATATAGTTTATATTCGAATTTTTGAAACACTATCATTTCGAATCTTTTCATCAAAAATTCAAAAGGCTAATACTACTTTTCTTTTGGTCAATCGGTGCATAGACTACCGATCCGGTGGTTTTCCGTTTGCGCTCGATTGAAACAAATAATTTTTTAAAAAAATGCAATTGTTTCGAGATTCACTTATTCAACCCCCCCCCCCCTTCTAAGTGATAGCCAAGTAGTCTAACATTTTCAACCTGTGTGTTTACTTCAGCTTGGAGTTTGTTGATAGTCTTCTTTTGCTTCTCAAGAATCCTACACATCTCTTCATATCTAGTGAGTAATTCTTTGTAAGTGCTAGCAAGTTCCTCATAAGTTACATCCCCATCTTCATCAGAATCCCAATCCGTGACACATGTTCCAGTAAAGGCAGTCACATGTCTTGCTGATTCACCTTCTTCATCAGTGTCTTCATCTGACCAAGAAACAGTTAGCCCTTTATTTTGTCTATTCTGATAAGTTCCACATTCTGACCTTATGTGTCCATAACCTTCACACTCATGACACTGAACACCCTTGCTTTGACTGCTCTTTTCTTCAGGTTTAGTTTTCTTCAAACTATTCTGTTGTTTGTTGATGTCGAATATGATGCTCTGCCCATTCTGTTGATTCCTACGATCAACTCTTTTCAGCACTTTGTTGAATTGTCTGCCAAGCATGGCAATGGCATCTGCTATGCTATCTTCCTCTTCATCCTCACTTTGATCATTTCCATCATCAGTGTTAGAGACAAAAGCAATGCTCTTGTTCTTTTTGTCACCACGTTCATTCAAGACAATTTCAAAAGTTTGGAGAGATCCAACCAGCTCATCCATCTTCATGGTGGAGATGTCATGCGCTTCCTCAATTGCCGTTACCTTCATGTCAAACCTTTTGGGAAGAGATCTAAGAAGTTTCCTTGACAGTTTCTCATCAGACATCTTTTCTCCCAGGGCTTCAAAAGAGTTTGCAATGTCTAGGAGACTCAAGTGAAAGTCCTGAATGCTCTCATCATCTTTCATTCTCAGGGCTTCGAACTTGGATGTGAGATGTTGAATCTTTGACTGTTTCACTTTGGTAGTTCCTTCATAGCATGTTTTCAATATTTCCCACGCTTCTTTGGCTGACACACAATTTTTGATGAGTTTGAAAACACTAGTGTCTACTCCATTAAACAAAGCATAGATAGCCTTGTGATTATAGTGGGCTGCAGTTTCCTCTTCTGGAGTCCATTATACTTCAGGTTTCTGCACCCCCGTTGAGGTACCTTCCTTGCTAGCATAAGTGGGATGATCCCATCCAGTTAACACAGCTTTCCAAACTTTGCTATCAATAGATCTCAGAAATGCAGTCATTTTAGATTTCCAATGGTCATAGTTGTTGGATCCATTGAGCAAAGGTGGTCTATTCATGTATCCTCCGTCCTTTTCCGTGCTGCCAGAGATTTTAGGTCCTGAATCTCACCCTAGAAACAGGCAGGGTGCCTACTCTGATGCCAATTGAAATTCCTAGCACGCTATGCACAATGTGCGACACGATGCTCTAAGCACTGTGACAGTTCTAGCACGTAATGATGCAAAGCAAATTAAAGAAAACAAATAAAGAAGACAACGTATTTGTTAACCCAGTTCGGCGAACCTACGTCTGGGGGATACCAATCCAGGAAGGAATATTACTACGTCTGGGGGATACCAATCCAGGAAGGAATATTACCCTAGTTCTAAGTTCTCAGCAAACGCCTCCTTTACAACTTATAACCTAGGCACTACCAATGACTCTTCAACCTAGGAACTCCTAGATCAGAGATCTCATCTCACTCCCTTACAACCTTACAGACAGCAAGGATTTCAATAACACAAATCACAAAAGTTTTGGAGACACACTCCTAAAAACTACACACTCGTACCTAAAGGCTTAGAGTGTTACAACCACCAAAAGTCCTAACTTCGTACTTCAAAGCTTAGGAGTGGATCACACACATTACAACACAAAGTAACAACGTCCTAAGCTTGCATCAAGATGACACAAGAAAGGCTCACAATCACAAACACACGCAAAACCTAGTTCTAGACTCAAACACAATAACGGCGTGAACAACCACTGAATTAGGGTTTGCATCTTCCTTAAATACTTCAGCCAATTCTTCCTTGATTCAGAAATAGCATGGGCTTGATTTGTTTGACCCAAGCAATAACTTCACATTAATTAAAATAGATTCTCTACAAATATATTCTTCAAGGAGATTCTCTTCAGAAATATTCTTGACAAGGATCTGAAGCATTAAATAATGATCCTCATAATTAGCCTGATTAAAAGCGCCATGCAAGATCCATGAGAGAGAAACCAAACATTCCATAAATAGAACATGTCACGAGCACACCTCGTGAGATGGTACGATGCTTGAGGCATCATATCGCACATCCTGTTACAAAGTTTATTTTACCAAAAATGCAGCCAATACCAAAGACTCAACACTAAGCGTTTGTGCCATACCCATTTCTCATCACTCAGAGACAGAAGACACACAATCTTCTGCTCTGCAAGTTCTGACAGATTAACCTTATATACATTGTCTTTCATTAGGCCTTTGAATACTACAGACTTATCAGAGTCTCTAGTTACAGTACATGCATTCTTATCAAACATCACTACAAATCCACTGTCACAAAATTGACTTATGCTAAATAGATTGTGCTTAAGGTCATCCACAAGCCAAACATCATTTATTGACAAAGAAGAATTACCAACTGTACCTGTCCCAATGATCTTGCCTTTTTGTTTGCCTCCAAACCCCACAGAACCTCCCTCTTTAAGAGTTAGGGTTTGGAACATATGTCTTTCTCCTGTCATATGTCGTGAGCAACCACTGTCCAGGTACCATGACTGCTGCTTTTGCCTTCCTTGAGTGCAAATCTGAAGCAAAAACAATCTCAGACTTTGGTACCCATATTTTCATGGGTCCTTTGTAGTTAGTTTTCATCACCTTAGGCTTCCTTTGCATATATGGCTTAGCAGAAGTTCTGGAACCTTCAAAGCCAGCAGAAAAGGTCGTTGGCTTTGACAGATTCTTAGACTTTGCTCTGGAATATATCAGTGTCTTAGATCCTAAGCTAGCTTTTGAAGTATTCACCCCCGCATAAGCTTAGGCTCTGATGTCTTCAAAGCTTGTGCTTGAGTCATCTTAGACTTAGGTTTGACTTTCACCTTAGACTTAGATGTCTGAGGTTCTGATCTATTCAGAACTTCTGACTCTATTTTCTGAGGTTCAGAGGTCATTCCTGGTTCTGAGATATCCAGATCTTCTGATCTACCTTTAACAAAGGTTACTTTAGGATCTGAGGAAGTTTTGCTTAAACATACAGATTGTAATGGATTATTCTCACTAAATCGAGAGTATCCAAGACCTTCTCCTCTGTTTCTGCTAACATGAAAAATTAAAGAAGCTATCTTACTCCTCTTCATGCCGTTGATGAGAAACTCCTGAAGAACAAATTCATGTTCTGGAGAAACTTTGTCATCATATACATAATGTGTTTCGAGAAAGCAGTTTTTACTCTTCAGAGACTCATTCTCTTCCATCATTATGTTTGTTGTTTCAGTCCGGTTGTTATAGGCCTTTTTAAGGACCTTGCATTCCCCTGCTTTCTTGGTAAGCAATTTTAAGGCATCTTTTAAGGAATCTACTAATTCAGCTTTAGAAAGTTTAGCAATTACCTCTTCCTCATCATCTGATTCTGAGTTTGCTTCTGATTCTGAATCACCTTTGTCTTTGTCAGAAGCAAATGCCATCAAAGCCAGATTTGCTTCCGAATCTTCATCAGAATCCGAATCTTTGTCCAGATCTTCCCAAGTAGCCAAGAAACTTTTCTTAACTCTGCTCTTGTACTTCTCTTTACTAGAGCTTTTCTTGTTGGATTTGCTCTTGTTCTCAGGACAGTCAGCAATGAAGTGACCATGTTTGTAGCATTTAAAGCACTTGCTTTGTTCCTCCTTTTTATCTTTAGAACCAACAAACTTCTTGGAAGAACCACCAAATTTCCCAGCATACATCTTGCTTCTTTTTGCCCACTGAGATACTTTAGCAGCCATTAACACCATTTCTTCCTCGTCTTCTGACTCGTCTTCGGGAGCACCTTCAGAAGCTTCCTCTTCAGATTCAATAACCTTAGCTTTCAGAGCTTTTGAAGAACTCTTAGAGTTTAAGGCTATTCCTTTTATCTTCTTGGTAGACTCATCAGCCATTAATTCCAACTCATGGCTCTTTAATGAACTTATCAAGTTTTCTAGAATAATTTCATCCAGGTCCTTAGATTCTTGAACCTTTGGTGTCCACTTAGGGGATAAGCTTCTCAAAATCTTCTTAACGTGATCAGCAACAGTATAGCACTTCTTCAGAACTTGAAGTCCGGATACAAGAACTTGAAACCTTGCGTACATGGTCTCAATATCTTCGCCGCCCTTCATTTTGAAGAGTTCATACTATTGGACCAGTAAGTTAGCCTTAGCTTCTCTGACTTGCTTATTACCCTCATGGGTGGATTTCAGAGATTCCCAAATATTCTTAGCAGATGTTTTGTTCGCTATCTTCAGATACATATCATGAGTAATGACATTAGTCATCATGCCTTTTACCAAATGATGCTTCTTATACTCTTTCTTCTGATCCGGAGTGAAAGATTTCCTATCTTGGTAGCTTACAGCTCCTTCTTCATCCATATTCTCAAAAGTGACTCCTTCTTCAACCAAGTCCCATAAATCACTATCAACACCAATAATGTAACTATACATCTTGGTTTTCCAGAAGGGGTACTGAGTAGAGTCTCCATTGTAATTTATCAGAAGATTTCCGTTCCTTTGTATCATAATCATAAGATACATCATTGTTTTTCTTGCCTCCATTGTTTTTCCACTGGATCTTTTACTGTTTCACTGTTAGGTGAGTAAGGCAACAGACCTTGCTCTTGATACCAATTGAAGGTGTGGAAAAACACAAGAAGGGGGGTTGAATTGTGTTGTTAAAAATAAAACTTTTTCTCAAACTCTTTAGAGGATAGCAGCGGATAAATCTCAAAGACAATTTAAAGAGTGAGGGATAGAGGAGACACAAGAAAATTTATACTGGTTCCTCTCAGAAACCGAGAGTAGTCCAGTCCCCTTGCACTTCCAAGGGATTTCACTATAATCTCACAAGATTACAAATGCTCAAGCACACTAGCAAGAGACTTCTCAAATGCTCAAGTTATACAAAACAAGAGACTTCTCAAACTTACAAAAATGATAAGAATGAATGAATATCACACACTTGATATACTACCAGAGGTGTTTACAAAATACAACACAATTACACAAAGACAATGAATGACAGATTTTTCTTAAGTGTCGGAACTTCAGAGCCTTCACGTAGAATTATATATTGATAGAACGGTAGTCGTTTTCTTCCAATGAGGTCTTCTATTTATAGATGATGATTGGAGACGACCGTTGCAGAGAGATAATACGCCAGCTTTTGAATTGTACTATTTTGATGAGCTATGGATTGCCTTCTATAGAAAGAATTCCAATTCTACTACCTTGCGCTTTTGAAAGATGCTTAACCATTTCGGGCAATAATAGTACAATAGTACAATCCTCGATACGCTCCACTTATGGATAAGAATAACGTTGTCCAAATGAATATTATTTTTCTTAGACATGACAGAGACTTCTTAAAGTTAATTCTTCAATCATTGATTCTGGTCTTGTCAGATCTTGAGTGACGCAAATTCTTTTTGCTTCAGCTTCTAATAGAGTAGGTTCTGAGGTCTTCAGCTTCTAAGGATATCAGAATCTGTCTTGATGCTTCTGAGCTGAGTTCTATTGAACTTGAGGTTATAGCTTCTGATGACTTTCAGAGCTTCATATCTTGGCTTCTCTGCTTTAGTTCGAAGTGCTTCTGATTAAATTTTAACTTATAATTCTGCACACTAGAACAATCATTAGTTATACCAATTGTAATTTTAATACTTTGTTATCATCAAAATTAATTTCCACTAGGAGACTTATGTCAGACCCACTTTGTTCCAACAGTCTAGTTATAATAAAACGAGAGTAACTAGATGCACCCTAAACCATAACTCTAATATGAATGATCTAGATTTTGACATGTGGAAAAAAAATATCAACGGCTACGATAAATATTTAAATAGTTAATTTTTAATAATGTTTAATTATAATGATCATCCAACCATTTATTTAGGGTGACATCCTTATTTCTCTCACCTAATTTTCCCCCCTTTTAGGAATAAAATAATATAACGCATTTGTTTTTTTAAATCACGCTTCTTGTTTCTCTCAACCTAATCTTTTTCATTACCTCTCTAAACAATATGGTACCATGAAGAAAAAGAGGAAGAAGCACAAATTTTATTAGTGGCAAAGAAGATGAGTATTACAATTTAGATTTGTAAGTGATTACTTTTCTTATAGTTTTTTATTTTGAATTTATAATTTGTAAGCGTCAAATCTAAAATCGTTTCACATTTTTGATTTGTAGGTTTGTTTTCTGGTTAATTTTGTTACACTCTTTGGGCAAAGAAGATGAATATACTCCCTCCGGTCCTATATATAAGAGAATTTTTACTTTTTAGATTCATTGTGAAATGAATGTATCTAGACTATAATATTGTCTAGATACATTCATTTTACAATAAACCTAAAAAGTAAAACTTCTCTTATATATAGGACCGGAGGGAGTATCAATTTAGATTTGTAAGTGATTAATTTTATTATAGTTAGTTATTTTGAATTTCTATTTTCTAATTTGGTTAATTTGAATTTAATTTGACACAACATCTATCACTTTTGTTATGCTAATTAGGTTTTGCTACTGTTGCAGAATTGAAAAGAAAAGAAAAAAAAATTATTTATTTATCACCATGAAGTTGCCACTGTTACACAACCTCTATCACCATGAAGTTGTTATTATCACCATGAAGTTGTTATTATCAAGTAAGTTTAAACGTTATGCAACTTTTTTTTTTGTTTCACTCCTCTACTCAATGATTTATTGTTCTCTTATTTATATTGTTTTGTTTTTGTTTCTCTTCTTATTTCTCAAAAGTGTAATTTGACTTATTTTTTTAATAAAAAACAATTCTTGTATGGATTAACTAGAGTTTGAAGTTATAGGGATAAAAGGAATTTGCTTTTGCTACACTTTATTTCCTTTATTTTTTTACATATTTCGATTACATCGAGTTTACTTACCAAAATATTGATTTCTATGGTTGTAGCAAGCAAGTGGAAGGAATTTGACGGGAGATCTGTCAATACAAGGTGATGAAAGCGCTACTTTTTTTTTTTTTAAGAATTGTTTCAAATCACAAGATCTTAGATAAACATGGTCCTCACAAAAAGTGGTAAGTTTTTTTTTTTTTTTTGAATTTTTGTTGAAAATATTGTTGCTTAGTCGTCATACATATTAGAATTTGTTTCTATCTTTTAACTAATAATCACCACTTTTTAGGAGTTGATGGTGACTTTTAGATGATTTTTCCACTCCAATATGATTTGTTTATGTTAAATTTCAGTTTGTTTTTTTTTAAGATATGTATCAATTTTAATTTGTTTTATTTGCAAAGGGATGATTGTTTTATTTATTTATTTTTCTATTTCATTGTGTTTTTCATTTTTTTTAATTTTTCTTTTTTATTTATAGCAGCTTCATTTTGCTTTCCATTTTATGTCTATATATGGTCTCTATTTGCAATTATGGATCTAATATACCAAAAGATATGGTAGTGTTGTAGTCTTTCTTTAGAGTTATTGGGGATCTTTTATGGCTAATTGAGTGTGTTTCTTTGTTTCTCTATAGTGTTTGTGATATTTTTCTCAAACTATAAGACAATTTCCTCCCCTTCTTTTTTGTAGTTATCGATAGGATTTTGAAGCATGTTATGTGTTGTGATTTGAAATGCTAAACTCCTGATAATTCAAGTTATGGCGAGTGGAGACATGTGTTATCTTATCGAGATTATACCTATAAAATATAGTTTTTGTAAGATATAGTATATGTATTAATTGAGTGGATGAAATAATGCATTGGTTTGTATTTTGCACCCAAATTATGATTGTCGTTATTCGAAAGGAAAAGATCAAAGGTGATGGATATTTTCGCAAGTGCACGTAGTATCGCAAGTAATAATAAAATCGATCCCACAAGGATTGAGATTATTCAACAATGGCTAATTGGCTTGGTTTGAAATTGTAAAATTTAAGACATAGGGGGGAGTTTTAGCATTCAAATTTGTGAAAATGAAACTTTGGAATTTTATCAAACGGTTGGCGGGCGATTGGATCTTGTTCCGATTCATTACATTCCACTATGATACTAGTTGGTTGATTCCTAAACATGGTTCATTCAATCACTATGACAATTTAACATAACAATTGCACCCACTCTCATGGTCATACAACTCACTACATCATACTAAAATCCCCTAATCTCTTAGGTCAATTGCATATCATAACATAAGCAAATTAAGTGTGTTGAATCCTAGTCTCAACATTTAATTCTCTATCTCTAGACTAATTACAAGGTTGCATGCATTAATCTAATTCCAATTCACACAATTAATCTCTTAACAAACATGAATTAATCATCATCACATACATTCATCAATGGATATGAAGCAATAAACACAAAATTAATGAAATAGTAATTGAATTAACCACAAAGAAATCAACACATAACTAGCATATGATTCATAGTTTCATACAATTATTCATCACAAAACCCAATCTAACAACTTAGTTCATCATAGCTACAAGAGGTGAAAGGAAACTAGAATTGAAATACATGATAATTGGAAGAAGAATTGGATGAGGAGAGATCTTCAATCTTGTTTCCAAGCCTTCAAATCTTGTTTCTCCATCATGATTCACTTGATTTTTAAGCTCCAAAATGATGCTCCAAGACCCTTTTTCCTTCCAATTTCGTTACCCCATTCAAATGGGTCAAGTTTTCCTTTTATAGTGTCAAAAATGGGTCAAAAACTGGCCATTTGCTGCCAATTTCGCCTCCCAGTTCGCCTCTGGTTCGCTTGGGCGAAGTTGGCAGACAGCCCACTAAAAGACAAAAATACAGCATTTTCCGCATTTCTTCCTTTTCAAGCTACCTTTCATTCTATGTCTTTTCCACCTCAAATTTGATCAAAACCACTTTAAAACACCTCTAAAACACCATTGAAATGATCTTAGAATGTAGAAATGACAAGAGTCATCACAACCCCAAACTTATTTCGTTTCTTGTCCTCAAGGAACACTTTTATCAAACGAAAAAAGACAAAATTTTAACAACCTTAAATCACTTCAACACACAATTCATTTGAT
The DNA here is from genome assembly GCA_030408175.1 of Trifolium repens. NCBI lineage: Eukaryota > Viridiplantae > Streptophyta > Magnoliopsida > Fabales > Fabaceae > Trifolium > Trifolium repens. The sequence goes on along the minus strand of CP125845.1, from coordinate 27,141,085 downwards.
CTTTTCATTCAAGCACTTCAATTGATCAAGCCTTTCATGCAACATCTTCCTACAATGACTTCAATTCACACAACCACGGAAGCATTCACAATATTTGATAACCAATGATCACTTCACACCAATCACCTTCACTCAATTATATAGTAGCTAATCACTCAATCAACACATACCTAACTCTTCTACCATAAGCTTGCAAGCACTCTAAAGATAAATCAAATAACATATGAAACACACACATTAGAGGACTTTCAAGGTTATATTGGGGCTTGAGGTAAGGTTGATATTTTTGGGAAGTGAGTTAAAAACTTGGAGTTAAGGACAAACTTTTCACACAATTTTCAACACAAAACTTCCAGTTTTCAAGGCTATACTAGAGAGCATTTCATTTCCACAAATATCAACAATCATACAATCATAAACCATTCTTTTTCAAACTTTTCAAAGATTTTCTTTCTTTTCTTTTCACAATCTTTTTGAAGAAGTCATTTTTTTTCACATTTTTCAACTTTTGGACTTCTTATTTTTCACAATTTTTTTTTTCATTTTCACTTTCAACAATTTTATTTTTTTTTCAACAATTTTCATAACATTGATTGCTCTAGTATACCCACCCCAAACTTAATATGTTGCTAGTTCCAAAAGCAACCTCAAACTGATGATTTTGTCATAGAACAAACAAAAACAATCAACTTAACTCCAAGAAAACAATTTTTTTAGAAAAAACAAGGGTTAACAAGACAATCAACCAATAAAATTTGTTTTTACGGCTCAAAAGTAGGTTAGCAAAGGATATAACATGATAAAGGTAGGCTACAAAGGCTCTAGGTACCAACAAACTTGCCTCGTGTGCTAATCAATGCTACTCAATAAATCAAGAGAATAAAAGCAAGTTCTAGAGTCGAGAGACGTAGTGGACTCACATATTCAAGCAAATAGAGTGTATAGGCTCAAGTCCTCACGGTTTAAAGGCCGAATCATTATGCCATCAAATATGTGAATGTCCCCTAGCTTGTGCTTCAATCCATACATCGCAAAAATCCGTTGCACTTCAAGCATCACAAATTCATGCCTAAGGTCAAAACCAAACAAACCATATATCAAAGCAATTCAAAAATGATATAAAAACTTTGAGATCTTCCAAAGGATAAATGTGTGCCTAAACAACAATTAACAAGACAAATTTAACAAGAGGTATAGAAATACCAAACCCATGGGTTGCCTCCCATGAAGCGCTTGTGGTTGACGTCCCAAGCTTGACGTATCAACACCATGTTAGGGAGGCTTAAATGATAGGAAGAACACATCATCCTTCTTCTTCCTCTTGTTTGGTAAGAATTCCATGAACTTCGCATAGAGAATCAAGTGCCCCCATATGCTCCAACAAATAATCTCATGGAATGAGCACTCTCCAACCTTGAAGAAGGTTGATGTTTCTTTGGCAAATGATCTTTCTCTTCTAGCTCCATTTGTTGAGACTCAAGTGTCACATAGAGATCATCATGGTTCACTCTTCTAATACCGTTCTTCTTGGGCTTCAAAATCTCTTCTTCTACCCAAATAACATGATGTTTGGTCCTCATCTCAACTAATTTCTCACACTCATTTGCCTTTGTAACAAGATTACCACATTCGACTTCAAATCCATGAAATGAACCTTGATGGAACTTCAAAAATTCATCCAAGAACTTGATGAGTTGAACGTTGTAATGGATATTGATCACTTCATGCTCTTCCTCAATGTAAGTCTTCTAACAATAGTTGGTGCGTTGATCATATCTAACCTTCAATCGTTGAAGCTCTCCATTTACCCATCTTTGCTCATAAGCTAGTAGACAAAGTTGATAACGAATAATAGCAATTTCTTCGCAATAAACCAATCTATTGTCAATCCAATTCATTGCTACAACACTTAGAGAAAATAGTTAGTAGCACAAGCACAATGAAGAAGTTGTAAAGAAAATAATTTTTTTTCTTTTCTAAAAATAATGAAGATAACAAATAACAATGGAAAACCTACGTAAAAGCTAAAACTAAAAATAAAAAAACTATACAAAGACTAAAACAAATAAAGTCCTAAACAAGCCAATTGCCTTGTTGAAATGAATCATCAATCCCCGGCAACGGCGCCAAAAACTTGATGGATATTTTCGCAAGTGCACAAAGTATCGCAAGTAATAATAAAATCGATCCCACAAGGATTGAGATTATTCAACAATGGCTAATTGGCTTGGTTTGAAATTGTAAAATTAAAGACATAGGGGGGAGTTTTAGCATTCAAATTTGTGAAAATGAAACTTTGGAATTTTATCAAACGGTTGGCGGGCGATTGGATCTTGTTCGGATTCATTGCATTCCACTATGATACTAGTTGGTTGATTCCTAAACATGGTTCATTCAATCACTATGACAATTTAACATAACAATTGCACTCACTCTCATGGTCATACAACTCACTACATCATACTAAAATCCCCTAATCTCTTACGTCAATTGCATAGCATAACATAAGCAAATTAAGTGTGTTAAATCCTTAATCTCAACCTTTAATTCTCTATCTCTAGACTAATTACAAGGTTGCATCCATTAATCTAGTTCCAATTCACACAATTAATCTCTTAACAAGCATGAATTAATCATCATCACATACATTCATCAATGGATATGAAGCAATAAACACAAAATTTATGGAATAGTAATTGAATTAACCACAAAGAAATCAACACATAACTAGCATATGATTCATAGTTTCATACAATTATTCATCACAAAACCCAATCTAACAACTTAGTTCATCATAGCTACAAGAGGTGAAAGGAAACTAGAATTGAAATACATGATAATTGGTAGAAGAATTGGATGAGGAGAGATCTTCAATCTTGTTTCCAAGCCTTCAAATCTTGTTTATCCATCATGATTCTCTTGATTTTTAAGCTCCAAAATGATGCTCCAAGACCCTTTTTCCTTCCAATTTCGTCACCCCCTTCAAATGGTTCAAGTTTTTCTTTTATAGTGTCAAAAATGGGTCAAAAATTGGCCATTTGCTGCCAATTTCGCCTCCCAGTTCGCCTCTAGTTCGCTTGGGCGAAGTTGGCAGACAGCCCACTAAAAGACGAAAAAACAGCATTTTCAGTATTTCTTTCTTTTCAAGGTACCTTTCATTCTATGTCTTTTGCACCTCAAATATGATGAAAACCACTTCAAAACACCTCTAAAACACCATTGAAATGATCTTAGAATGTAGAAATGACAAGAGTCATCAAAAGGTTTATATTAAGTGATGATTGATGGTATATTTCTTCCCAAAATTTAGTCATGGTTTTCTTATAAATTACATTTAAAAATTTAAATTACAGTTGTTATAAGTATGTATATGAATTTTGCATTACAAAAGTTATGTATAAGTTAAAAAAAAATCTGTGCATCGCACAGATCAGTGTCTAGTAATGATAACAATAAAATAAATATCAGACACCAGAATTTAAAGTGGAAAATCCTCCCAATGTGAGAGAATAAAAAACCACGGGACTAAACCAGATAAATTTTCCACTATAAATAAATAATGGGTACACAATCAGTCTTCTAGTAAACACTACGAACAACAATAATTATCAACTAAGGTGGAATCAAACAACAACTCAACTTCCACACAAATGGGTACACTAACGCAACCTAGAGAGAAATTTAAACAACTAGTAAAACTAGCTAAGTGATAGAAAATACATACTCAAATTGCAGCTCAAAAGAAACAACTTTACTACACACTCTTTATCACTCTTTATCAAATTAGGGATTAAAAAATCCCCTTTCTTCTCACGTGACAACTTGTCACAAGGCAAAACCATGGGCCAACAACAAACAAATCCTCTTAACATAACATACACCTCTCCTTTTACTTTTGGGTTAAATAGTTGATACCCCCTGCAAAGTAGGTCGGTTTTGGGATATCCCCTGTAAAAAAAATTTTTGAGATCCCCTTTGCATACTGAAGATTCTTTGGGATACCCCCTGGAGTAACACCAAGGCAGTGAATCTCCACGTTTCACCTATGTAGCACCTCCACGTGGAATTTTTTTATTTTTTATTTATTTTTTGTGCCACGTGGCATTAAAAATTTAAAATAAAAAAAATTTTTGGACAAAACTTATGTACAGTTCCATATACACAGTTCTTACTGTGCTAGATACAAGGAGGTGGTTATTTTTATTTAAAAACAGTTTTTTTCTATTTTTTTAAATTAAAAAAAAATAAAAAACTACATTTTTGTGAGAGGAACAGGACAAACTGCATCTAAAGCAATGCATATAAGTTTTGTCCAAAAATTAAAACCAAATATTTTTTTTCTGTTTTCTTTCTTTTATTTATTTAAACATTTATATTAATTGATTTAAAAAAACAGTAAATATTAAAAATTCTTCACCCACAAACTTTCTTCTTGTCAATATAATCACCACCACCACTACAAGCAAATCCATCACACCTCTTTATTTTCTTCAACTTCCTTCATCATAAACCAAATTCCACACAATCAACAAAATCTTCTTACCCAAATTTCCAGATCTAGGATTTTTTCGACAGCAATGAATAATGTTCGAGAAAGAAGAAACGGGTTTCAATGTTTGAGTTTTCGGCTTTATATCTCTGTCGTATGAGTTTCTCGGCGAAGATCTCGTCGGAGAAGATGACCGGAGGCGGCGTAGGTGCGGCGAAGATCTCGTCGGAGAAGAATGGCGAACCTCGGCGAACTTTCTTCGTGTTTCGATTTATGTTTGTTGATGGCGATTTCTGCGATTTATGGTTTCTGCGTTTTCTTTAATGGAGTTGAAAAAAATTGGAAAGTAGAACAACAAAAGTTGGGAAAAAAGCTTGTTAGATCAGAGAGTGCAAAGGCTTGTTGTTGGAATTAATTTTGTGTTTCTGGGTTTGTAGGAAAAATTTATTATGTTGGTTTCATTCCATTCCATAGAAAATTTTGTGTTTCTGGGTTTGTTGGAAAATTTGTTATGTTGGTTTCATTCCATTAATTCCTTTGAATATTGTTGTTATTGTAACCAAAAACTTGATGATGATGATGATAGTAGTGGTGAAAGGATGAAGTTGTAGGTTAGCAGATTTTTATGATTTTTTTAAAAAAAAAATTATGGGTTGAATGTTTGAAGATCTAAATTTGTTGGATGAAGATCATGATTGAAGATGAAGAAGGAGATGGATGAAGATCATATTTTTATTACATTTTTTTTATTTTTCATTTTTTATAAATAAATAATAAGTTAAATTTTTTTTTAATTCTTAGTTGCAGATTTTTTTTAAAAAAATTATTTCATCATGTTTTTATTTTTTATATAATTTTTATTTTTTTATTAATTTATTTAAGTTTTTAAAATTAATAACAAGTTTTAATGTTTTTATTTAATATTTACTATTTTTTTAAATAGTTAATATTAATATTTAAATAAATAAAAGAAAGAAAACAGAAAAAAATTGGTTTTAATTTTTTTTTTAATTTTTAATGCCACGTGGCAACAAAAAAATAAATAAAAAATAATAAAAATCCACGTGGAGGTGCCACATAGGTGAAACGTGGAGATTCCCTGCCTTGGTGTTACTCCAGGGGTATCCCAAAGAATCTTCAGTATGCAAGGAGGGGATCTCAAAAAAAAAATTTACAGGGGTATCCCAAAACCGACCTACTTTGCAGGAGGGTATCAACTATTTAACCTTTTACTTTTTTATTTTTTTTCCTTTTAATTTATTTGGGTCACTCCAAATAGGAGAGATAACCCAACATTGTTTTCCTTGATTTGATGTCGTTGTAACCCGAGTTCTCATTGCAGTTTCGGTAGTTGAGGTTTCGTTGCAAAAGGTATATGTGTTCTACAGAAATTCTAAATAGTACAATTTGTATTATTACTGTATTATTAATTCTTTTTTCTAAAAAAAAGTGGTTTGAGTATGAATAAATTAAATAGAAATTCTTAGGTAGGAAACTTTTTTTCCGGGAAAATCTGAAGAAAAAATTCCTGCTGAAAATCATGAGTTTTTTTTCGAATAAAATATTGAAAGTTTTTTCGGAATTATATTTATCTGAAATATCGAATAAATGGATATGGTTTACAAACCAATTATAAAAAAATGGATATGGTTTACAATTAGTTTTTTTTATTGGATTGGTGTGGCTTTCTTATAAAATGGATTTGGTTATTAAAATTGGATTTGGTTTGGTTAGTATTTTGGTTATGGTTAACCTGATTTTTTGCACACCCCTAGTTCTATCCAACATAAGAAGATGTCCTTACTCCTTACAACACAAAAAAGGTGCTAATTATAAGAAGATGTCCTTACTCCTTACAACACAAAAAAGGTGCCAATTATATTCGGTGTAAGTCCGACAAACAACACAATTTTAAAGACAATCAATTCCTTTACTTGTTATTCGTTGCCTATTAGGTAAGGAGTCCCTTCCAAGTTTTCACATAAAATGCCCCAGTTTTAGATGTATAGGTAAAACCCATAATTTATCCAATCACAGTCAATTTTCCAAGCACTTCGATCAATCATAATATCCCCACATGCACAATATGCCCTTCTTACAGAATACATGTCTTTTTTGTTGTACCTCCAAATAACCTCATCTTGATTAACCTCTAAATATATGACTTTTTATGTCTCCAAAACATACGAACCAAAATACAGCATTTCCTACATAGTAATATAAAATTTTTTGGTCAAGAATATATTACGTACTTTTTATTTGTGAAATTTGTTCAGGTTAAAATTAACATATGCTGATCGTATGGTCCATTAAATTTGCCAAGAGACCAAGCTTCAACGGTCGTATGTATGGTCCCTAATATACTTCGATAGTCTTATGGTCCACAATATACTTCAATGATCTTATGGTCCACAAAATACATTTGCCAATTCCAACTTAAAATAATATAAAATAGAAAAAAAATTAAAATATTAACACAAATATATTAGAGAGACTAATACAAATTAGTAGGGGTGTTAAAATTAAAATATGTAATTTGGATATTTGAAAATCTATTCAAATTAAAATTTATTAACTGGATTTGACAAGATATATTTTTTTATTTTATAATAATGAGGGTCATAGTTTGAAAAGAGAGATTACACCGGAATGGACCGCAGGGTCACAATTCCTAATACATCAGCTGACATCATATTATGACACTCTCTATAATAGAAAGTGTCATAATAATCATATTGGAGTCCATAGTATATCCAATATTAGCAAGCATATCAACACACTTATTTGACTCATAATAAGAGTGATTAATCACGATTTTCCATTAATAAAGCTTTAACGAACACCAAATACACACAACTAAGGATTCACCAAGCGGTCTCCTATAACCAGGTTGACGAAGCACCTAAGTAACTTTAAAAATCGGCACAAAAAAGGTGTTGAACACACAACCTGCCCATTCTAGAAGCAATAGCGACTGTTGCTGCAAAAGAGAAATTTTTATTTGACAAGATTTTTTAAATTAATAATTTAAAATAAAAAAAATTGCATGTAATTTTTTTTTTTGAATAAGATGAGATTTTCTTTAAAACCAATCCAAATTGTACCACAAACAAACCTCTGCAAATAAATGTAGAGCTAACAATATTTATGTTTTTATTCCAGAAAAATGTGTAGAGCTAACAACATTATTACTCCACGTATTTTTTATACTTTGAGTTCGTTTGGGTTGACTTATTTTTTAGCTTATGAAAAATAGTTTATGCAAATAAATAAACTTTTATGTTAATTCATAAGTTTCCACTAACTAAAATTGTATATAAGCTATTTTTTAATAAATTATTTTGGTGAACTTATAATATACATAAAAATTTATTTATTTGCATAAACTATTTTACGTAGGCTAAAAAAAAAGTCAATTCAAACGACATCTTTTATTGAATAAAGGGTCATGTTAACATATGTCTTTCTGAAATTGCAAATATTTATTGTAAAAGTTAATAAAAAATTGAATACAAATTTTATAAAAAGTGAAATTTTTACTTTTGATTCCTTAACATGTGCCTTTAAATAAAATACACCATAATGTCACTATGTTTTTTTTTTCTTGTGGTCAAGGATTCCACTTTGTTTTTATATGAAAATATTATTAAAATCATGAAATTCACATGAATTTCATCCAATAAAATCACAAATTTTAAAAATGAGAAAATTAAATTCCAGCTGGATGTTGAGAATAAAATCATGGAAGCAACTTAAAGGCTTAGATTAAATAATGCAAAGCTTCACATGGAAATATTCTTTTTGCCTCACCAAAAGTAGTAGCTTTTTAAGGAAACACTTATGTTGGAATTATACCAAATAAGGCATAAATGATGATACATGGTACAAGCCTTAAAAACAATTAAATATTTTAAAAAGGCATCATTGAATGATGAAGAAGCTTCCATGTACAACACTAAGTCTTAAAAGGTGTTTGGCAAAATTCATATGACATGATGGACTTAATTGATCAAAAGGCATTTCATGGCATTTTTATGAAGACTTAATTATATCAAAGTAATCTCATTCTATGGACAATAAAGCATCCACATAGGTGAAGAAAGTCTTGGGAAGACTTTGGGTAAAGTCAAGAATGAAGAAAAAGTCTTGGGAAGACTTTGGCCAAAAAGCAAAGGCATTTCATGGCATTTTTATGAAGACTTAATTATATCAAAGTAATCTCATTCTATGGACAATAAAGCATCCACATAGGTGAAGAAAGTCTTGGGAAGACTTTGGGTAAAGTCAAGAATGAAGAAAAAGTCTTGGGAAGACTTTGGCCAAAAAGCAAAGATGTAAGGGCAAAATGGACAATTCATAATTAAGCTCTTCTTTCATCATGAGCTACATAATTGATGTGATCAAGAAATATCTACTGTAACAACCCGTTTTTCCCAGGGCCAGAAAAGTCAATATTTTTTTTTTCTTTTCAACTAACACTCAGAGTGCGCATAGAATATTTTCAATGAGCCGGCAATCAAATATACAAAAGAACTCATTACCATAAGGTGCTTCGACAAGCAAAGTGTATTCCTGAATAATTACAATCCAAGTCTAAGTATTCAAATACTTACAACAAAACAAGTTAGAATCCTATGCCTAAACCCAAAAAACACGGTGTACAACCTACACCGGCGCATAGTCTAACTAAGCTAAAGCTCCAAACATCTCACTAGGGCCTGGAACAGTCACCGTCGTCACCACGACCTAACCCATCATCTGGTTGGGATGAGCCCGCAAATGAAAGAAAGGGTCACCACAAAATAAAAGTATGTATATATATAACCGGTGCGAAAGATTGTACACATAACAATAATTTCACAAACACAAGAGAAAGCTCTTAACCACCAAAGCAATCCCCACCAACGGGTTCATATAGGCAATGCACACATATCCTATAATGCAACCTCTACAATGCGTGGTACTAACCCTAGCTACCACAATGCATGAGTTCCGGAACTGTAGGTCCAACCCCTACTAAAACACCAACGAAATCACAAGGTTAAGGTGGATCCACTCCCGCAATCACACCCCATGGTCCACTCCCGCAACCATGTATCGAACTCAACAAAATCACCAAGGATTAAGGTGGATCCACTCTCGCAATCACACCCCATGGTCCACTCCAGCAACCATGTATTGAACTCAATAAAACCCTATCAGAATCAGGTGGGTCCACTCCCGCAACCACACCTAGTAGTCCACTCCCGCCACTACGCACTAACAATGCATGAGCAAACGATTCCCCATATATACTAATGCAACAAATACATACCTCCCTAGCATATGTAAACCATCCCAACAACATACATACATATCCAATCATATGTAACAAACCACAACAACCATACATACATTTCCAATCATATGTATTCACCCACATGTTCATACATACATCTCCAATCATATGTAAAACAACGCACGTATTGTAAAAACTTTCTCATCACGAGAATACATAACACATACATGCCAAACACACAAACACGCATCACCGAAAATAACCAACAAACATGTTATAACTCAGTGAAAAGACATAAATAAAGTGATGCCCTTACCTCGGCAAGCTTCCGTCAACAACACACGCTCAAACAACACAACGCGCTCCCTAAAACAAGCAGCGCAACAATCAATACATTGTTCTCTAACCAATAGTATTGAAACTACACCAAAAACCCCAAAAACCTAAAGGTTCCTAAGGAAAAACCACTCTTTCGGATACCATACCAAAAACTACCGTATTGATCAACCCCCATGAGTTATTTGTACTATTTTTAGGACCCAAAACAATTGTCAAAAGTCTTAAATAATTTGAAATGCAAAATGGCCGTTTTCTTGCGTTACAAGTTACGTACTTTCCGAGAACCCGAAAAACTCGTTTCCAATCCCAACCACTTCCATAAATTAATAAAAAGGGATTAGAAAGTTAAAAACCAAGTTTAGAAATCAGAATCCAAAATTTTAGGTCTCAGAGCTCGCCCTGGCAAGTTGGCAGCGAGTGAAGGCAGTGAAGACAGGTCTCACTCGCTGTGGAGCTCGCCCTGGCGTGTTCATGGCCTGTGACGCTCGCCCTGGCGAGTGAACGCTCGCCCGGCGAGTTGCACCTGTCATGACAGCAAAAGACAGCAACTCACACCACCTTTTTCCAACCAAGCCTAGGTTGATTCTATTAGTTCCCAACACTTTTTCAAGGCACAAAAACAAACCATTTTCATAAGCAAGCAATACATTCCCGAAAGCATGTTGGTTGCTTCGAGTGCAAGTTATTTGATTTTCATTTCCAAAATCAAAACCAAACCCAAGCACAAGTTTTATTACGGGCCTTAACCGACCGGTAATCATTTTCAAACATGTTTTCAAAGTGAAAAGCAACACCACATGTCACAAGAGTTTTAAACCACTTGGACCCCAAAATCACCACACAAAACACTTAGGAAATATTTTCATAAACCCCAAAATATTTTTCATCGGATTTTCTAAAACAAAACCATACAACACATTTCCCTTTTGCCCAAAGGTTCAAAGACAACGTTTCTTTTCAAAACCTTACAACATAACCTCATGTAATTGATCAATATAATTATTTCCAAAACCCTAACTCTCACTCTCATGAGATTCTCACAAACTCATGGAAAATTGAAATAACAAAGTCTAGCATGCTTGTTAATCCCTCATGAACAACTTTCATAGAACAAAAATCAACTATAAACAAGTTCTAAGAATTTTCATCTCATGAATCATAAACCAAAACCTATCAAACTCCAAGAGTTTGTCCAACTAAGAGATGAAAGAAGTCTAGTTACCTTAGAGGAGATGATTCCTTGCAAATTCTAAGATTCAACAAGACAAGAATGAGTGGATTTGGTGAAGAAATGCAAAATCAACAATGGTGGAAAAGTGTGGATGAAGGTCACGGCCAAGGAGAGTGGAAGGGAGTGTTTGTGATTTTATTCTTAAGTCCACTTAGTGACTAAAGTCATCCTTAAGACATATGGTCTTGTTATATATCCACCATTGGATCAAATAGTGTCTAAAAGCCAAGATCAAATCCTAACCAATCATCCAATCTTGTTCACCAAGTAACCTTACAAAATATCTAGATATTTTCATTTTACGCTACTCAGCTCTCGCGTTCGCTCGTAAACGAGTCGCACCTCGCTAACGGACGGAAATCACAAAAATATAAAATCTACCAAATAACCGTCCGTCGTAAACCGTTTCCAAATATTATCGCTAAATCTTTTTCCCCGACTGTAATTTTCTTCCTCACCCTTGAAAATTATTCTCAGAACATAACCTCACTCACGCAGATATATAAAACTCCCATCCGAAACCTCACTTAAAACAGACGCAATAAGATTTTACATCCGCGGGTAAAATCCTACTCGTTTTTCCAAAAACAAGAATAATCCAAAACTCGTTATTCTGAATTCTCATATAACTTCTCATTCAAGCAACAGGATCACAAGACAAAAGTCTGTACAATTACAGTGCACGAGCACAAAACAGACTCGATTACAGCAAAACCTAATAAACGCGACAATACTTATGAAAACGCTTCACCAAAAACCCTAAAAACTTAGCCGACACTAAAGTTCCTTAGGAAAACTGTACAGTGAAATCTTGGGTCTTACATTACTACCCTCCAAAAAGAAGTTTCGTCCTCGAAACTAAAGGTAAGAGTAACAACTCAACTAATTATTACCATCACCAACACAACAAAATCCCTCAGGATTAGGTGCAGCCACACAGATGCTAACACCGGGTGAAGTCACACAGATACTCTCACCAACACACAGGCACAACCGTGCACCAACCGCAACTCTCAACGAGTTCACCACTCAAAAATTAACCTCACAACAGAGGTTCACAACCTCTAGTTCCCAAAAATCCTCGTGCCCACAAACAAAAATTTCTAAGTCACCTCTTTCGCCTCCGCGACATAGCCAATTTCCCTAGGTTCACGCGAAGCAGTTACTGGCTACCCTCCAAAAAGAAACACCGAAACTTTCTGCGCACCAGCAAAACCGGCAAAACTAGTCATTTCCAGTCAACACGACTCCGTCAATTATCAACAAGAGATTAAGGATGATCAGTTCCTCAATTTGTCAATAAATAGTCGACAATCATGATGGTGGTTTAGACCATCTTTACCCAACTTAAACGATGCTTCATTCCGCTTATGCTCAATGTCCTCCGAGTCACAAGGGTTTCACAAATCTTTCGAGGTTTTTCTTAATGTTTCCCTCGATCTCTTACGAATACAAGGTCGAAGTCGTAAGACACAACACTCAAAACACATCGTTCAAGCTCTCATGATTCCACTCATGAAACATCCGTTGAACATCATTCAACAGTAATACAATGCCACCACGGCAGGTACCACCAAAACCATTACATTCCGAACAAGTTGTCTTCTCTATAGAAGAATTTTCCGCTCTACCAAATACCAATATCTATAAGTCCGCAACTCAGCGAATACGCCGAACCGTCTACTCACATACGAATCTCTTTCCAAACACGACTTAAATAATACCATCCCAACCTCCGGTTGGTGATTACAACTCCTCATAGTCTTGTCACTTGCCAACTATATCATCTATTTCTCTTGGACTCCTTTTATCCAAATCCCAATTCCAAAAATCAATATCTTATGCCTCCACATATTTTCCATAAACAACACACGCACCGTCATGACATCCATTCAGGTGGTGCTTTTGAATCCTTACTATACCCGCACGACCATGATTTTCCAACTAGGTGTGAGGCAATTCTTTCCGCCAATCCTCCATTGACATAAGCCACATCATCATGTGCTTTTCTCTTACTCATTCTCAGCGGCTCTTTCCAACGACTAACATTCCTTCGCGGCTAACTCATAACCCGACACAGAACAAACCCTAGAACTGACTCAACACTAGTTACGTTCTAACCGACTCTGGACTAACGACTCAAGTATACACTTTCCCTTTGAAGATTTAAAGCCGTGCTCTGATACCAATTGTAACAACCCGTTTTTCCCAGGGCCAGAAAAGTCAATATATTTTTTTCTTTTCAACTAACACTCAGAGTGCGCATAGAATATTTTCAATGAGCCGGCAATCAAATATACAAAAGAACTCATTACCATAAGGTGCTTCGACAAGCAAAGTGTATTCCTGAATAATTACAATCCAAGTCTAAGTATTCAAATACTTACAACAAAACAAGTTAGAATCCTATGCCTAAACCCAAAAAACACGGTGTACAACCTACACCGGCGCATAGTCTAACTAAGCTAAAGCTCCAAACATCTCACTAGGGCCTGGAACAGCCACCGTCGTCACCGCGACCTAACCCATCATCTGGTTGGGATGAGCCCGCAAATGAAAGAAAGGGTCACCACAAAATAAAAGTATGTATATATATAACCGGTGCGAAAGATTGTACACATAACAATAATTCCACAAACATAAGAGAAAACTCTTAACCACCAAAGCAATCCCCACCAACGGGTTCATATAAGCAATGCACACATAGCCTATAATGCAACCTCTACAATGCGTGGTACTAACCCTAGCTACCACAATGCATGAGTTCCGGAACTGTAGGTCCAACCCCTACTAAAACACCAACGAAATCACAAGGTTAAGGTGGATCCACTCCCGCAATCACACCCCATGGTCCACTCCCGCAACCATGTATCGAACTCAACAAAATCACCATGGATTAAGGTGGATCCACTCCCGCAATCACACCCCATGGTCCACTCCCGCAACCATGTATTGAACTCAATAAAACCCTATCAGAATCAGGTGGGTCCACTCCCGCAACCACACCTAGTAGTCCACTCCCGCCACTACGCACTAACAATGCATGAGCATACGATTCCCCATGTATACTAATGCAACAAATACATACCTCCCTAGCATATGTAAACCATCCCAACAACATACATACATATCCAATCATATGTAACAAACCACAACAACCATACATACATTTCCAATCATATGTATTCACCCACATGTTCATACATACATCTCCAATCATATGTAAAACAACGCACGTATTGTAAACACTTTCTCATCACGAGAATACATAACACATACATGCCAAACACACAAACACGCATCACCGAAAATAACTAACAAACATGTTATAACTCAGTGAAAAGACAGAAATAAAGTGATGCCCTTACCTCGGCAAGCTTCCGTCAACAACACACGCTCAAACAACACAACACGCTCCCTAAAACAAGCAGCGCAACAATCAATACATTGTTCTCTAACCAATAGTATTGAAACTACACCAAAAACCCCAAAAACCTAAAGGTTCCTAAGGAAAAATCATTCTTTCGGATACCATACCAAAAACTACCGTATTGATCAACCCCATGAGTTATTTGTACTATTTTTAGGACCCAAAACAATTGTCAAAAGTCTTAAATAATTTGAAATGCAAAATGGCCGTTTTCTTGCGTTACAAGTTACGTACTTTCCGAGTACCCGAAAAACACGTGTCCAATCCCAACCACTTCCATAAATTAATAAAAAGGGATTAGAAAGTTAAAAACCAAGTTTAGAAATCAGAATCCAAAATTTTAGGTCTCAGAGCTCGCCCTGGCGAGTTGGCAGCGAGTGAAGGCAGTGAAGACAGGTCTCACTCGCTGTGGAGCTCGCTCTGGCGTGTTCATGGCCTGTGACGCTCGCCCTGGCGAGTGAACGCTCGCCCGGCGAGTTGCACCTGTCATGACAGCAAAAGACAGCAACTCACACCACCTTTTTCCAACCAAGCCTAGGTTGATTCTATTAGTTCCCAACACTTTTTCAAGGCACAAAAACAAACCATTTTCATAAGCAAGCAATACATTCCCGAAAGCATGTTGGTTGCTTCGAGTGCAAGTTATTTGATTTTCATTTCCAAAATCAAAACCAAACCCAAGCACAAGTTTTATTACGGGCCTTAACCGACCGGTAATCATTTTCAAACATGTTTTCAAAGCGAAAAGCAACACCACATGTCACAAGAGTTTTAAACCACTTGGACCCCAAAATCACCACACAAAACACTTAGGAAATATTTTCATAAACCCCAAAATATTTTTCATCGGATTTTCTAAAACAAAACCATACAACACATTTCCCTTTTGCCCAAAGGTTCAAAGACAACGTTTCTTTTCAAAACCTTACAACATAACCTCATGTAATTGATCAATATAATTATTTCCAAAACCCTAACTCTCACTCTCATGAGATTCTCACAAACTCATGGAAAATTGAAATAACAAAGCCTAGCATGCTTGTTAATCCCTCATGAACAACTTTCATAGAACAAAAATCAACTATAAACAAGTTCTAAGAATTTTCATCTCATGAATCATAAACCAAAACCTATCAAACTCCAAGAGTTTGTCCAACTAAGAGATGAAAGAAGTCTAGTTACCTTAGAGGAGATGATTCCTTGCAAATTCTAAGATTCAACAAGACAAGAATGAGTAGATTTGGTGAAGAAATGCAAAATCAACAATGGTGGAAAAGGGTGGATGAAGGTCACGGCCAAGGAGAGTGGAAGGGAGTGTTTGTGATTTTATTCTTAAGTCCACTTAGTGACTAAAGTCATCCTTAAGACATATGGTCTTGTTATATATCCACCATTGGATCAAATAGTGTCTAAAAGCCAAGATCAAATCCTAACCAATCATCCAATCTTGTTCACCAAGTAACCTTACAAAATATCTAGATATTTTCATTTTACGCTACTCAGCTCTCGCGTTCGCTCGTAAACGAGTCGCACCTCGCTAACGGACGGAAATCACAAAAATATAAAATCTACCAAATAACCGTCCGTCGTAAACCGTTTCCAAATATTATCGCTAAATCTTTTTCCCCGACTGTAATTTTCTTCCTCACCCTTGAAAATTATTCTCAGAACATAACCTCACTCACGCAGATATATAAAACTCCCATCCGAAACCTCACTTAAAACAGACGCAATAAGATTTTACATCCGCGGGTAAAATCCTACTCGTTTTTCCAAAAACAAGAATAATCCAAAACTCGTTATTCTGAATTCTCATATAACTTCTCATTCAAGCAACAGGATCACAAGACAAAAGTCTGTACAATTACAGTGCACGAGCACAAAACAGACTCGATTACAGCAAAACCTAATAAACGCGACAATACTCATGAAAACGCTTCACCAAAAACCCTAAAAACTTAGCCGACACTAAAGTTCCTTAGGAAAATTGTACAGTGAAATCTTGGGTCTTACATCTACATACAGGAATTACTTGGAAGAGAAAGTGTCACCTCATAAGATTACTATTTAAGATATATCTTAGTAAATATTCATCTCTCATTCTCCAACAACCAAAAGATTTGAATTTTTCAAATGTATTATGTAATGAAACAAAGTTCATCCCCATACAAGCAAGGAAAAGAAGGAAAAGAAGCCAATACATGAGGACTCACACTAAGATTGAACATAGCATATCCTTCTCTCCATCAAAAGAAAAGGACATGAGTCACCAACAAAGGCACATGGGTTTGTCTCCTCAAAGACAAAATCTATTTCCCACATGTTGCTAAAATATCTCTCATGATATTTGAAAAAGATTCCTTCTTATGGCTGAACTAAATGCCACGTACATGAGTCACTGATCACGGTCGTTTTCATGGTCAGTCACAAAAAATGCACTATTTAAAATACAAAAGTGCAACGATAATGTTTTCTTCAAGCAATGATAACGCACTATTGAAGCACATGGAATCTCATGCACTATTTGAAGCGGTCATATTTTTCAACGGTCATATTTTTCAAATAAAACATCCTCTCTTTACATGGATAAGAGTGGGTCCACTCCAAAAAAGATTATCCATTTAAAAGTGCAAAAAGAATTATGACTCAACCATAATGCACTATTCATTGAAAAACAAAAGTGATCAACACATTGTGAAGAAGTGCCTCCAACGGTCATAATTTTCAAACCTTTCTCATAGGCTCCTCTTTGATTCTAATGTCTATAAATACAAGGAGTCACACATGAAGAAAATTTGAAGAGTTTAAGCATTACAAAGGATCATCTAAAGCACTTGTTTGAGAAAAATTCTAAACAAGTCATAAACTCTTCCAAGCAAACTTAAAAGATATATCCAAAACATTTGTCTCAAAACATTTGGTAAAAGTTTGTAATTATCATACTCACACTTGAGTTTGATATAAATTCATCATACTCATTGTTGATTTTGATTGATATTCATCATACACATTCAAAGTGTTCTTAGAACACAAAACCAAATCAATCACATTTATTGTAATTGCTCAAATCTATCTGTTGAGGTAGATTGAATATTTGTAAAAGTCTTTTCGAGTGAAATAAAGCAAGAAGTCCTTTTGAGTGAAGAAAGACATTGTGTATTTGATCTAGTTGTGATCAAAGTTTTTAGTGGAAAATCTCACAAGGTTGTGAGGACTGGACTAGCCCAAGGTTGGGTGAACCAGAATAACTTTTTGTGTATTCTTCTCTTTAACTCTTATTATCCTCATCACAATTGAAACACACAAACACAACTAATCTAACAATTATACACACAATCATCAAGTCCATGCACTTTCAAAACATTACAATCATACCTCTCTAAATTCATATGAGTGTAATCCATTGACCCACCTAAAAGAAATATTGTCTTGAGTTATTTGTCTTAACAAATAAGTTAAGTAAATTTAAAAAGAGTTACAATTCAAACTCCCCTTTATTGTGACATTCTTGCTACTTCACTCGAGTCACCTCAATTTTCACTAGTTCCCTTGCATATCCGGTGCACCATCAGTTATTGATAAATACGAGCATCTTTAGCGCTCATACACTATCACATGGTTCTGTATATATATGACGTAAGGAATCAAAAGTCCTTTTGGGTCATGCTAACTAGTGCCCCTGGAGCACTAGTTAAGGAATCAAAAGAGGAAAAATTTGCATTGAAAACAACATTTCTTATATTTTAAAAACATTGACTGCACAAATACCAAGACAAATTTTCTATATTTGGTTTCCTTAACTAGTGCCCCGGGGGCACTAGTTGGCATTTGACTCCAACTACATAATTAAATGCAACCGTCATATACTCCGTAAAAGTGATGGCTATATACATTTTTTTCTTTTTCTTTTTAAGCAACAATATTTTTAACTTCCTATAAATATCATAGTAGTAACTTACATTTTTACCTTCTTATAATTTTACCTTCCTATAAATATCATAATGTATCATATTGCATAACATAATTGTTGAAGATCGATAAGAGAGACACATATGCTGATAATTTTGATTACGACCACATTAATAATAATTTCTCCACAACTAAAGTATATGTTAGTCCTGATCCCAATTTGACAACATTGTTTGAAAGAATAACTCATATTCATCAAAGGCAAAACTATCACCAAATTCAAGCAGACTTTGTAGAGCATATTTATGAGAGATTTGGGCATGAGAATAACCAAAGTTAATTTTTGTTTTATTTTATATTTCGGTTAAAATGTGATTGTTGCTTATTGTTATGTATTATTTTATATTCATATGAAAATGTAATTTCTTTTTATATATTATTGTTATATGTATTATTTTAATATTTACTTTATGTCAAAAATAATTAATATTTTTATGCATTTTAATTAAAAATAATAATTAATAATAGCTTTCACTCATGTGTAATTATTATATATTAATATAGTTATCTGTGTAAAAAAAATCAAAACTAATTACAAATAAAAAAAATATAAACATACGGTGTCAAAATTTGGTTCTTTATAACAAAATAATTAAAGTAAAAACTACTAAAATCAACTATAAATATCTCTCTACTTACAAATCACTTTAAACCTAAAAAAAAAATACTCCCTCCGTTCCAAAATATAAGTCGTTTTGGAAAAAAAAATTGTTCCAAAATATAAGTCGCTTTATAATACCAATGAAAGATTTAATGTTATTTTTCCTATTATACCATTAACTATTTATTACTCTCTCTTCTTTCGATTCTTTAATTTATATTTTTCATATCATTAATGATAGACAATTTTGTAAACCAACTTATAATTTCTCCTTTCCATACAATATTAACTATATTTCTTAATTTGTATAATATGATCAAAACAACTTATATTTTGAAACGAATGGAGTTACTTAATTATCCACTTACTTGACTTCCACTAAAGATGCTCTAACCCAATGAAGTGGTTAATTTATCTACGTGTCCACACGTGTCTCGAAACTTGCAGCCACACTCACATACGTACGGAGTACATCATAGTTCCATTCATGGCGTCTCTTAGAAGGAAGAAGCAACGATGGATGAATGAATAAATGAAGTGAAAAAGCAAAGCGCAAAACAAAATGTCACCAAAGCCAAAAAAGGAACAAACTGATCCTCATGGAATGTTTTCTGGAATGATTGTGTTCTTTGTCGCAAAAGGAGTTCAAGCTCGTCGATTACAGGTTCACACTATAAACCATTTTTATTCTCAAAAGTCAAAACCCATTTTCTATTATCTATTTTCAATTCCAAATTTTCTATCTTTTTTCAAATTTGTTTCATTTTATGCTGTGTAAGATTTGGAAGCAGAGGATGGTGCAAATGGGCGCTGTCATAGAGGAGCGGTTTTCTAAACGTGTTACTCATGTTTTGGCTGTGGATTCACATACCCTTCTGCAGGAATTGGATATCCATCGTTTGTTACGTTTTAAAGGGGTTTGATTTTTTAACTTCTAACTTTCTCTAATTTGTTAGTGGTTGAGTTTACTATTCTTTTAAAGTGCTTTCATGAGTATCAATTTGAAGTGCCTAAATCTTTTGAGGACCAAGGTCATGCATTGTTTAATAAAGGGCTAATTTGAGGATGATTTGGATTACTATCCGTCACAATACCACTCATTCCCTGCAGTAATCAAGTGGGAACCATTTGGCGAAGATTAAACGGTTCATAGTTTAGGTTCGAGTCAATTTTGAATTTAAGCCGTCTCAATCTGAGGGTCCCAATTGTCTGACTGCAGTTAGTGTGTGGCACTTTGACTACAGAGAATCCATT
Organism: Trifolium repens; assembly: GCA_030408175.1. Taxonomy (NCBI): domain Eukaryota; kingdom Viridiplantae; phylum Streptophyta; class Magnoliopsida; order Fabales; family Fabaceae; genus Trifolium; species Trifolium repens. The sequence goes on along the minus strand of CP125845.1, from coordinate 27,120,494 downwards.
CCTAATTTGATGTCGTGTTGTGTATATCTTTAAAGCATCAAAATTGACATTTATTAATGGTATTTGAATCGCTTAATAATGTTTTGAGCTTCTTCTTTTAGGACTTTTATATTTTATTCATTGACTTGTGTTAATTTCTTCTGGTTAACTTTAACAGTTTGAAGTGCACACTGTGAGTTTCTATTTATATTTACAAAATGTGCTTTTGCATGTTTTCATTTTTATTGGTTGATGATGATTTTTGCAGCGAGTTCTCCTTTATCAATGGCTGGAGGACAGCTTGAAATCAGGGGAGAAACTATCAGAGGATCTGTATGTACTGAAGTTGGATCCTCAAGGTGAAGGTATCAACGAACCTGACAAGTCTTTGGATCCTAAGCCAACTGACGGGAGCATTTCTTGCGAACCTCATCAATTACAGAATAAGAAGATCAAATCATCTTCCGAGGATACAGAAATTGTCAACCTTGGAAGTAATGAAGATAGAAGAGAAAATGGGCCACTTTCATCAACAAGCACAGCAAACAGTCATGGTGAAGTTGAGAGTTTAAGTTATACTGATGGAAGGCCGCAACATCTTAATGCTGAAAATGAAGCAGTGAGATATATATCCCTATAGTTGAAGATTAGTTGCTTTAAATTTTTTTCATCCAAAACTTTCCTCAGCCTTCTCTGAATAGAATAAACTTTTGACAAATATATCCATACTTTTCTTAATATCTAGTTCTGTATAATTATCTTTAGTTGTAGATTGAAGAGAAATTAATCAAAATGTCTTTGAAGCACACACATAATACATTTATGAAATGTTATTTATTTTTAATGTCATACTCTAATTTTTATGCGTTGTTGAAACTCGTCTATCATGATGAACACACTGCAGTCATCCTTGCCTTACTGTCCACCTGATCTAAACAAGAACATTACAGAGATATTTGCGAAACTTGTGAACATATATAGAGGTATAAATAAGGCTCATTTGACTCCTTCAGATTTCCATACTTTTTAATTTTCGGCTAGTCTAAAGCTCTTGTTTATTCTTCTAATGCTGTTGAAAGCATTAGGTGAGGACCGGAGATCCTTTAGCTATCACAAGGCTATTTCAGTGATTGAGAAGTTGACATTTAAAATTGAAAGCGCGGACCAGATAAAAAACCTCCCGTCAATTGGAAAATCAATGAAGGACCATGTAAGTTAAGTCTATGACTAGACATTTTTTCTTGACTTAGCGGCCGCTTTCTTCTGACATTGCTTATCTACTGGAAGTTTGAATGACAAATTTTATGCTTAGTTTCTAAATAGTTGTTGATACATTTATTGTTCTTCTCTCCTGTTAGATCTCCCTCAGCCAAATTTTCAGCTATCTCTAGCAGAATAGTATCATTTAGCTGTCCTATGATCCTCTTTGTCTGGTAGAAACATGGGTATTATGGGATCCCTAAGTCCCACATCGAAGAGTATGAGATGCTCAGTGGAGTACTTAAGAGTCTTGATTATGACAACTAGATTTTAGGGTAGCGTGGGGTTCCCTTAGTGCTTGGTTGTGTGTCAAATGGTACCAAAGCTAGTTGCATGCGTTTCACAAAGGGCTACCTACAGACGGGCTTGCCAGAAAAAGGGGCGAATGAAGTATTGTAAAGTGCAGCCACCTAGAATTTGTCTTAGGCACAATGCTATAATAGGTAGATACTTATCACTGTCATTTATTATTACGGGGTGCATAAGTCCCACCTTGCCAATTAGTTTTTAAGGGAGCGTTTCTCAAGTGCTTGAGTGCTTATCACTGTCATTTATTATTATGGAATAAGGGTGCAAGTGTTGCTTTGCTTGGATGGATACACTGGTCATGGTGAGCCATCTAAGGGATAATTGAGTACTAGTCTATTAATTTTTATGCGAGCTAATATTCAGTGATACTGCTTTTTCACTTTCCTTTATCAGCTTATAACAATTGATTTTATACTTTTATGCATAGTATAGAGGAATGACTCCATTGTTAATACAAAAATCTGAACTTGGTCCTCAATAAGACATTTGCACCTTTTCCTATGTAATTATTGAGCAATTTGTTTGGTTCAGATTATAGAGAAACAATTGTTTTTACTGTGTTCAGATTGAGGAGATAATCACTACCGGAAAGTTGTCGAAATTGGAACACTTTGAAACTGATGAAAAGGTATGAAGTGCTTAACCTTTATTAAACACGTTTGCATCATATTTCTTAAATTTTATGCACATGTGCAGAAGCACACATTTGTAATAGTGTTTGATAACTTACCGTCTTACAGATTGAGTTTTATTGGTTAGTTGGTTGATTTTGTTATAGGAAACATAGTGTATATTCCAAAAAATAGTACTACTCTATTTTTGACATTTGACTTGCAATCTTGTTGCCTTATCAATCTGATTCAACTATAGGTGCAAACAATATCCTTATTTGGAGAAGTATGGGGTATAGGTCCAGCCACAGCGTTGAAATTGTATGACAAAGGACATCGTACATTAGATGATCTTAAAAATGATGATTCACTTACAAATGCACAGAAGCTAGGGTTGAAATACTTTGATGATATCAGGCAACGGATTCCACGCCATGAGGTCAGTCTGGTTGTACCTTTTCTATGCAATTATTTCCCCAAAAAAGTACTCGTTTTATTTTACCCAAAATCACCGATGGTCTTTTTGATTTGACAGGTTCAAGAGATGGAACAAATTTTGCAGAAAGTTGGGGAGGATGTTTTGCCTGGGGTGAGCATGAGCACTACTAAATTTTGGCTAGACTGAGATTGATGAGTTTTCTATTCTGTAACAAATGTTTGATACAAATCTTTTATATGAAATCTGTGGACATTATTTGGGACACAATAGTGTAGAAAATGATGATATGAATGATTTAAGTCACATTCAGAAATCTCCGATCTTCGACTTTTGTCATTGTTTTGAAAACTTCTCATTTTTCGCAATTTACACCATGGTACACTTTAGGATCCCTGGTTTCTATAACCTCTTGTATTTCAGTTCATGCTTTCACTTATAGATTGCTGATAATTCTTATACTACTCACCTACACCGGGGTCTTTTTAATTGTTACTCCCTCAATCAGAATTGATGCTCGACAATGAAAACCTTGTTACTTACTCTGGTGCTGATTTATTTAGGTTACTATTATTTGTGGAGGATCATATAGACGTGGAAAAGCTAGCTGCGGGGACATTGATATCATTATAACACATCCTGATGGAACAAGGTACTGCTTGATTTCTTATATTCTGTATTTTTTTGGACAAATCAGCAGTTAAATGTAGGTGTTTCCAAATTACAACTGAAAGTATGCTTTTCAATCAACACATATATGTCATTTTAATGTTTTTCTGATTAGTTTCCTTCTGTATCGAAAATGATATATTTTTTTTGGTTCCATGTACCAAATTTTCCCTTGGTTAAACTAAACTCTTAAAAGATTCATTTAGAAGTATTATTTAATTTTAGATACAGTTTTGCTTTGATTGATTGAATTTTTGTCTGTGTTCTAATCTGTTCAATGAGTTACATAAGATGTAATTTTGTAGTTTCCTTGGTTTCTTCCGTTCTTTTTCATTTCCATTTGGAAAAGTATATAAACATGCAACGGCTATGACAATCCCTTTACTCATGCGATTAGGAAAATGTGATTCACTATAATTCTGCACTTTCTTTTACTTGTGGAATATTCTTTTCTCATGTTCAGACATTCATTTGATTTGTTCATTGCAGTCACAAAGGATTTTTGCCCAGGTTTGTAAATCGTTTAAAGGATATGAATTTCCTGAGGGAGGATTTGATTTTCAGTTCTCACAGTGATGAGGTACTGTTGGCTTTTGCTTGTTGTGTACAAATGCATTTCTATTTGGCTGACTGAGGTTTCCTGCAAAACATAGATAGCATTTTTCCTTGTGAGTCATTAATTGGTATTATCCAAAATAAGTGTGTCCTTGGATCTAGAAGTTGCATAAATGTCGTAACTGTAAAATTTGTAGATATATGTAAATGATTGTGTATCTATTTGTAGATCCTTGCGAGTCACTCTGGTAGATGTTTCTGCAGTAACCTTTCCTTGTATGCACAGGGCACTGATTCTGGTGTTGACACATACTTTGGTTTTTGCACTTATCCTGGACGGGAGTTGCGGCATCGTATTGATTTAAAGGTGAGAGATGGTATCTCTTTATAGAATGTTTGATGAAGGCTGATGGAAGTTTAAAGATTTTTTAGTTAGTTTTCCTTACTTCTGACATATAGCATTGTATATATTGTTGTACTTGCATTTAGCTAGTTGTATTTGCATTCTTTTTTATATGATACTTCTGAGATTTCATACTTATGCATTGTTTTCGATTTCTCTCCTTTCGTAAACTGTAAAGGCGGTTGTCTATTGCTCACATTGTTCGTTGCACTTTGTTGCTTAGCCAATTTTTAACATCCAGACTTATTAGTTATGAACATTTCAGAAGTGGATATGATGAATTTAATTTTTTGGCAGGTTTACCCAAGAGACATATATGCGTTCGGACTTGTAGCTTGGACCGGGAATGATGTATTAAATAGGAGGTATGATCTATATGTGTGTGTTTCATATCATTAAATTTTTTATGATCTGTAGTTATGGAATTATGCTGCTTTTTTGTGTTTTTGGGTGCAGGTTGAGACTGCAAGCAGAATCTAAAGGATTCAGGCTTGATGACACAGGGTTGTTTCCAGCTACCCAGGGTTCTGGCGGCAAAAGGGTATTTTTTATATTTTTTAATTATGAAAAAGAATATAAAGATTGTATCCTGATTTGCTTGATTTTGCAGGGAACAAAAGGTACTGCAAATCTGAAATTGTACACAGAAAGGGAGGTGTTTGATTTCCTGGGCGTTCCTTGGCTTGAACCACACGAAAGAAATCTCTAAATACATAAAAAGTTTGGTCAGACTTCTCGAAGTACATGGTACAGCACCGTCTAGCGATTTTGGAAAGTGGTCTAGCTTGATTTATGTGGGCTCTGAAATCCACTGCTTTGTAAATATATATGTAGGAAGGATACTGGTTTACAATGATATGAATGCTGTTTTTATTTGAGATTTATTTAAAATGTATTATCTTCAATGTTATGACTACAATTTTAAGCAAAGTGATATATAAAGATTGTAACAAAAGATAAATATTGCTGATCCAACTGAGTTTACAAAGATAAATACCATGTTTTACTTAATTTTTTTTAATAATATATTTATATTCACTCAGTCTTGCAAGCCAACAGTGTAGGAATGTTCGAAAAGTGATTAACTCAGCTGAAAAGCGATTAAAACCAAGGTTGTATTGTCATCATACTCTTGTATGTATTAAATTTGAAATGAAGGAAACAACATTATATAGACGTATGTGATAGTTTTGGTGTATAGTGATTCATATTATGTTTATAGCTGCAAGAATTACGAAGACAGTGGAGGGTAGCATGGCTTTGCTCGTTTCCTAGAGGTTAGTTTAACATTTGACTTCTTCTGCTTGTCAATGCCCTTTTTACTAATATACTTTTCATTTTTTCATCGTTCATTTTTGTTTGCACCATAAGTCTCGGCTTTGGTTGGTTGTGTAGTAGGTAAAGAAAGGGCATATGCTGCCAAAGGCTTGCTTCAATGGCAAGGGATGCCGAGGATTTCATGGAGAGAGGGAAGACATCGACCAACACCAACCTTGGTTCTATTACATCTTCAATTCTAAACATCTAAGACGTGTATGTAGAAATTTGAATAGACAGACCCGAAAAATGAGATCATTTACCAATGATTTTAATTATCGAGGGAGATAGGTATTATCAAATCTCTGAAAGAAATGATGCTATGATTAAAGAGTGATAACATTGAAAGCAACAAAAACCATACCTTTCAGTAGAGCTGAACAAAGAAATGACAAATGCAAGAAGGGAAATGAAACCCCAAATCTTTATCTCTACAATATCTAAAATACCTAACCTGTGAAATAGTGCAATACAGAATCAATAAAATCCTTAACAAAATTCAAAATACTAGATATAAACAAACCTAAAATTCACAATGTACATCAAGGCAATTCCTTTGAACATATTGAATCACAATGTTCTGATGGTTAAACAACCCGAAAATCACAATGTTTCACATATCTTTTATTCTTGAAGATTATAATGATAATTGAAATACAAATGACATGAGAAGAATCGATGCAACAAATAAAGTAAGAGAGAACCAACCATTATGCAATAACTTGGCCTTGCATATTTCTCTATCTAAGTGAGACAACCACTTAAGGATCTGGTAACAAAAATAAAATAAAATCCATTTAGAGAAATTAAAAACAATAAGCTAAAAAAAATTAATAATAGAAAATCTAGTTCCTAATACCTGATAAAATTTAGTGATCCACATACAACTTCGAATATGTCGCCAGCTATAAAGAAGTCCATAGGAAACCTGCATCACCCTCAAAATAACCACCACTATGTCCACCGTGTCTTCGATTTTCATTTTTTATGACTTTATACTGAACATGAGCTATTTTCGGCCAGTCCTCGCCTATTTCCTTCTGGCATGGCTTCTCTAATATAGTGCAACCATAAATACTCAATGCTTTCAGACCACCAAGGTTTTGGATGCTCTTTGGAAGACAAGCCAATTTGGGACACATAAATATTTAACTCATGAAGCAACGTGAGGTTTCCGATACATTCAGGCAAATATTCTAGGTTTGGAATATCAGACAACGTTAAGGATTGGAGAGTAGTCATATGTTGTAATGCTTCATGGAAACCTTCCACTTCCGAACAACTACCAATCGCCAATGTCTCAAGACAAGTTAGATACTGAAAACCTGATGACATGTTGAACTTATGGCGGCACCCCACAATATCCAACTTCTTGAGAGAGTGTAGTTGTTGCATTATTTCATTCGGTAATGACTTGATGTTTCTGCAATCACTAATATACATTTGTTGGAGAGCATGAAGGTGGCTCATTTCAGTTGGAAGTATCTCAAGTTTCTTAGGATTCCATCTGGAAAGTAAATTAACTCCTCATTATCTGCGAAATATAGGGATTCAAGATTATCTAGTTTATGAATTGAACTTGGTAATTCTTGATTGTATTTCCCTCTTATACACAAATTATTGAGAGATGGAATGGAATACAAGGATAAGAATGAGCTTTGTACCTTGTGTGATAGTCCACACTTGGATCGTTTGTACTCCATTCATTGCTAATGCTTCAGTAGCACACTCGTCTAAGATGTCGTCAAGGATGTGAGCAGCAGCTTTGAGCTTTAGCAGCCAAATTTTGATAGTATTGTCAGTGAATTGCGCCTGCTCAGCATCTTCAAGTGTAGCCTTGATTGTTGACAGCAACCTCTCCAGCCTCTTCAGGTTTTCATCGAACCCGATAAATAGGCCAAGTTCCTTTCGGATGAGTATGCTCAAATTGTCAAGCGCAACTTCAAGGACAGCTAGCCTCAGCCATTTCTTAAGCTCTGAACTGTGAAATGAATATGTTAGGTGAGGTTAGGTTTTACTGCATGTATTGTATGTTGTGAGATAATTGAGCAGGACAAGTTTTACGTCCTTATATATTATGAGCAAAAGTTGGCAACCAATATTATTGGAACAATTTATGAAACAATTCATTAAGGAAGTAATCACTTGTGAAAGTGTACTTCAGTTAAGTATAGATGGTAAAGATGGATTCCACACATTAAGGGTTTTGTTTAACATTTAATTAACATGAAGAAGCACTTTAATCATATTCACTTTTCTTTTTATTATAGTATTGCTAAAGATGGATTCTCACATATTAATGGCTGAGAAAAAGGGTTTTGATTTTATTTAACAAATAGTTAACGTATAGGAAGCTTTATAATGATATTCTCCAACTTTATTTTATATCTTTTCTTTTTAATATTGTAGTATTGCTCTTCACAAGATGGAATTGAAGTATGACACTGAGCTGCAAAGGGTCTCATGTTATTCTGTTGAATATAACATACTTGTTCCTTGTGCTTTTATACAATAAACAAAACACAACTGAGGAATAACACTAGTTTAATATCTTCTAGACATGGTGGTGTGATACTTGATTTTCACAATCCACAAATCTCAACAGCAGGGCTCTCACTCATAATTAAGGACTGTTACTTACTCTGTGAGATAATAAATACACCATTGACAATAGAGAAAAGAGCCATGTTTGCTTAATTTTTCCATTGATAATACACTATTTTATACAAAAGAAACAACAGAAAGATTAAATTCAAGTATTAACACTATTTTATATTCCAAGAAATATCAAAAGACTGTTGACCATATTACAAATCACTATATGAAAGAATTTTTGTTATATCTGAAGTTGGATAGAAAAGCTTTAATCATTCAATCTTGTTCAAATTCTGTCTTTCTCTTGCTATTATTGACTTCCATACTTTCCTCATCAAGAAGCGCTTTCACATTATTATTGTTTTTGTTTGCCATCGTTGATGACGATCAAATTGACAAATTCAACTTTCACTTTCGAGGAATGCTTGCTTCTACAGATTTATCAGTTGGTGTTCAGTGTCAAATTCAATATTCACTTCCCAGCAGAGTTGTTTATTAGCAGAATCACTTACCCACATCGGGTGCGAGATGGCCTGAATGTGTGTTTATAAGTAAGAAACAAATCCTCACATTACAAGCCGATTTTTTAAGGATGAGTTAGGCCCAATATTATTTCTAAGAAGTTGCTATTACGCAGTGGAATGGCAGCCCATAAAAGGTGTGCCTTCTTCTCCATAAAAGGGATGCAACTTTGCAACCGTATTATCTTATAAAAAAAACAAAGTTTTAATCATGGCCATTGAAATGCTTCATTGCCACGTGGCATACATCTATTAAAGGAACTTGACTAAATGGAGGATAATGAAATGGAGTGGATCTGAACTCGGTCATAACATTCAGTGATTGAACAAAATGTGTGCATAAACAGTAAAGAGTGATAAGATCAAAAGTGAAGCTTCCATGTTAATAAAATATAATTAAGGCTTAATAGATTTTTTGAGTCCATGTATGTTCGTGAACTTTTGGTTTTAGTCCCTGTATCTTGTTTTGTTGCAAATAAGTCCCTGAATATACAAAATTTGTTAGTTTTAGTCCCTAAAGTCAAAATCCGTAGGAAAATCTGCAGTTTTCGTGCAAATTTTCCTTCAGATTTTCCTGCGGATTTTGACTTTAGGGACTAAAACCAACAAATTTTGTACATTTAGGGACTTATTTGCATCAAAACAAAATACAGGGACTAAAACCAAAAATCCGGGAACATACAGGGACCAAAAGATCTATTAAGCCTATAATTAATAACTCCTAGTTGTCCATTATTTCAGAAAATCTTAAAATTGTAGATTTCTATAAGTTTACCATGTGATGCAGGAGAAATTCAACACAACTGCGGTTGATAAGATTTTATTTTATTATTTGTTTTATTTAGTTTGTTTTGATTATCTTTTTTTAAGTTTGTTTTATTTTCAGTATTATTACGTGTTATTATCCTTTTTTTTAAAGTTTGTTATTATTAGGATAGTTATCTTTTAAATTTAAAAGATAATTAATTTAGAATAAGTTAGTTAATTATTATCTTTTTAAAAGTTTGTTTTATTGTAAGCCTATTTAAAGGTAAATATATTTGAAATTAAATCAGATTATCGTTTTTCATAAATTTTGAGAGTTTTATTTACTCTTTCTGGTGGACTCCAGAGTTTGGTGGATTCCAAACTATCTACTCCTTCTGGTGGATTCCGGAAATCTGGTGGATTCCGGAAATCTGGTGGATTCCAGAGTTTTATGTTAGAGTTTAGCGCTGGCTATTCTCTTCCTGGTGGATTCCAGGAAACCTATATACTAGGATTAGCGCTTGCTGATCCTTTTCGAGCTTCCGACTGAGTCAAGTGGCATCAGAGCAGGTTTTCCCTGTTCTCTTCGAAACTTGAACAACCATGGGAGATCAACCAATAACCAGGGCAGAGCTTGAAGGGTTATTCACAGCCGTTAATGCTTTGACTACACAGATGGCGACATTGACAACTCAAGTTAATAACATCGCCCTCAACATCAACAACAACAACAACAACAACAACAGAAACAACAACAACAACAACAGAAATGACAACAAGCACACCAAAAACAATCCGAACAGGGGAGGAGGACCGACTCCGGTTATTAGGGTTCGTCGTAACAACCATACTATTGTTATGTACAAAAAATCGAAACATACCCATGAATCTGATTTGGAATACTACGAGCGTAGATATTACAAAAAACTGAAGGATGATTACTACAATTTTAAAATCTCTGATTCGATATATCGTTGTCCGTTTTGTTACAACAAAGATTACTCCTTGACCGACCTTTTGAGACATGCTTCCAGAATGGCATGTAAGTCGCGTAAGACAATTAAAGATATTGCTAAACATTCTGTTTTGATAACGTATATTCAAAGTTGTCTTAATGTTAAAGACGATGAAACATTTAACATCATCAATAATGACACAATTGAAATAAACGATGCATCTGTATTGGGAAAGAATCAAATTAAGGAGGATTTGAGTTCTTCAAAGGTGGTGGAGACTGATGAGTCTCTCCGTTTGAGATTTGTCAATGCTGCATTCAATAATAAACCAGAATTCTGCGACGTGTTGCCGCCACCAGATGCGGAAGAAAAGTTGAATCTAGAATCAAAGGTCCAAATGGAGGTGAAATCTAAAACGGTAGAAACTACAACCGATGAGGAGAGAGTGTTCAATCTACAATTGGAGGGTAGTTTCAACGTGAACAACAATGGCATGGATTGCGACATCCAAACAGAGGCGACACCAAAAATTGAGAAAAAACAAAGGGTAAATTTTGTTAAGTTACCCACATAATCTCATGAGAAGCCATACACCCCTAGTTGGAGTGAAAATAAGCTTGATGGAATAGTTAAAGAAACAATCAACGCTAAGTTAGAGGCTACTCGGCAGAAGAAGAAAGCAGATGCTGATAAACACAGGAGATATAAATATATGGTAACTATCCCGAACTCCACGAATATATCTGATACTTTCAATGTTGCTGACAGTAATGAGTATCAAGTCTTTATTCAAGATGAGAACTCGAGGTCGAGTTCTTTAGAGGTTGAGGAGAAGGTAAAGACATCAAAAACACTTATGTATGGCACATCTACACGGACATCAGATAGTTCACAGACTTTTGTATTCGATCCTGGTATTCGTGTTCGTGAGTTCCAGACAAAGGCATCTCTTTATTACAATAGAACTCGAGATCGAGTTCTTCATAGGAAGAGGAGTCTGATGCAAGAGCAATTCAACGCAACTGCGGTTGATAAGATTTTATTTTATTTAGTTTGTTTTGATTATCTTTTTTTAAGTTTGTTTTATTTTCAATATTATTAGGTGTTATTATCCTTTTTTTAAAGTTTGTTATTATTAGGATAGTTATCTTTTAAATTTAAAAGATAATTAATTTAGAATAAGTTAGTTAATTATTATCTTTTTAAAAGTTTGTTTTATTGTAAGCCTATTTAAAGGTAAATATATTTGAAATTAAATCAGATTATCGTTTTTCATAAATTTTGAGAGTTTTATTTACTCTTTCTGGTGGACTCCAGAGTTTGGTGGATTCCAAACTATCTACTCCTTCTGGTGGATTCCGGAAATCTGGTGGATTCCAGAGTTTTATGTTAGAGTTTAGCGCTGGCTATTCTCTTCCTGGTGGATTCCAGGAAACCTATATACTAGGATTAGCGCTTGCTGATCCTTTTCGAGCTTCCGACTGAGTCAAGTGGCATCAGAGCAGGTTTTCCCTGTTCTCTTCGAAACTTGAACAACCATGGGAGATCAACCAATAACCAGGGCAGAGCTTGAAGGGTTATTCACAGCCGTTAATGCTTTGACTACACAGATGGCGACATTGACAACTCAAGTTAATAACATCGCCCTCAACATCAACAACAACAACAGAAACAACAACAACAACAACAGAAATGACAACAAGCACACCAAAAACAATCCGAACAGGGGAGGAGGACCGACTCCGGTTATTAGGGTTCGTCGTAACAACCATACTATTGTTATGTACAAAAAATCGAAACATACCCATGAATCTGATTTGGAATACTACGAGCGTAGATATTACAAAAAACTGAAGGATGATTACTACAATTTTAAAATCTCTGATTCGATATATCGTTGTCCGTTTTGTTACAACAAAGATTACTCCTTGACCGACCTTTTGAGACATGCTTCCAGAATGGCATGTAAGTCGCGTAAGACAATTAAAGATATTGCTAAACATTCTGTTTTGATAACGTATATTCAAAGTTGTCTTAATGTTAAAGACGATGAAACATTTAACATCATCAATAATGACACAATTGAAATAAACGATGCATCTGTATTGGGAAAGAATCAAATTAAGGAGGATTTGAGTTCTTCAAAGGTGGTGGAGACTGATGAGTCTCTCCGTTTGAGATTTGTCAATGCTGCATTCAATAATAAACCAGAATTCTGCGACGTGTTGCCGCCACCAGATGCGGAAGAAAAGTTGAATCTAGAATCAAAGGTCCAAATGGAGGTGAAATCTAAAACGGTAGAAACTACAACCGATGAGGAGAGAGTGTTCAATCTACAATTGGAGGGTAGTTTCAACGTGAACAACAATGGCATGGATTGCGACATCCAAACAGAGGCGACACCAAAAATTGAGAAAAAACAAAGGGTAAATTCTGTTAAGTTACCCACATAATCTCATGAGAAGCCATACACCCCTAGTTGGAGTGAAAATAAGCTTGATGGAATAGTTAAAGAAACAATCAACGCTAAGTTAGAGGCTACTCGGCAGAAGAAGAAAGCAGATGCTGATAAACACAGGAGATATAAATATATGGTAACTATCCCGAACTCCACGAATATATCTGATACTTTCAATGTTGCTGACAGTAATGAGTATCAAGTCTTTATTCAAGATGAGAACTCGAGGTCGAGTTCTTTAGAGGTTGAGGAGAAGGTAAAGACATCAAAAACACTTATGTATGGCACATCTACACGGACATCAGATAGTTCACAGACTTTTGTATTCGATCCTGGTATTCGTGTTCGTGAGTTCCAGACAAAGGCATCTCTTTATTACAATAGAACTCGAGATCGAGTTCTTCATAGGAAGAGGAGTCTGATGCAAGAGCAATTCAACGCAACTGCGGTTGATAAGATTTTATTTTATTTAGTTTGTTTTGATTATCTTTTTTTAAGTTTGTTTTATTTTCAATATTATTAGGTGTTATTATCCTTTTTTTAAAGTTTGTTATTATTAGGATAGTTATCTTTTAAATTTAAAAGATAATTAATTTAGAATAAGTTAGTTAATTATTATCTTTTTAAAAGTTTGTTTTATTGTAAGCCTATTTAAAGGTAAATATATTTGAAATTAAATCAGATTATCGTTTTTCATAAATTTTGAGAGTTTTATTTACTCTTTCTGGTGGACTCCAGAGTTTGGTGGATTCCAAACTATCTACTCCTTCTGGTGGATTCCGGAAATCTGGTGGATTCCAGAGTTTTATGTTAGAGTTTAGCGCTGGCTATTCTCTTCCTGGTGGATTCCAGGAAACCTATATACTAGGATTAGCGCTTGCTGATCCTTTTCGAGCTTCCGACTGAGTCAAGTGGCATCAGAGCAGGTTTTCCCTGTTCTCTTCGAAACTTGAACAACCATGGGAGATCAACCAATAACCAGGGCAGAGCTTGAAGGGTTATTCACAGCCGTTAATGCTTTGACTACACAGATGGCGACATTGACAACTCAAGTTAATAACATCGCCCTCAACATCAACAACAACAACAGAAACAACAACAACAACAACAGAAATGACAACAAGCACACCAAAAACAATCCGAACAGGGGAGGAGGACCGACTCCGGTTATTAGGGTTCGTCGTAACAACCATACTATTGTTATGTACAAAAAATCGAAACATACCCATGAATCTGATTTGGAATACTACGAGCGTAGATATTACAAAAAACTGAAGGATGATTACTACAATTTTAAAATCTCTGATTCGATATATCGTTGTCCGTTTTGTTACAACAAAGATTACTCCTTGACCGACCTTTTGAGACATGCTTCCAGAATGGCATGTAAGTCGCGTAAGACAATTAAAGATATTGCTAAACATTCTGTTTTGATAACGTATATTCAAAGTTGTCTTAATGTTAAAGACGATGAAACATTTAACATCATCAATAATGACACAATTGAAATAAACGATGCATCTGTATTGGGAAAGAATCAAATTAAGGAGGATTTGAGTTCTTCAAAGGTGGTGGAGACTGATGAGTCTCTCCGTTTGAGATTTGTCAATGCTGCATTCAATAATAAACCAGAATTCTGCGACGTGTTGCCGCCACCAGATGCGGAAGAAAAGTTGAATCTAGAATCAAAGGTCCAAATGGAGGTGAAATCTAAAACGGTAGAAACTACAACCGATGAGGAGAGAGTGTTCAATCTACAATTGGAGGGTAGTTTCAACGTGAACAACAATGGCATGGATTGCGACATCCAAACAGAGGCGACACCAAAAATTGAGAAAAAACAAAGGGTAAATTCTGTTAAGTTACCCACATAATCTCATGAGAAGCCATACACCCCTAGTTGGAGTGAAAATAAGCTTGATGGAATAGTTAAAGAAACAATCAACGCTAAGTTAGAGGCTACTCGGCAGAAGAAGAAAGCAGATGCTGATAAACACAGGAGATATAAATATATGGTAACTATCCCGAACTCCACGAATATATCTGATACTTTCAATGTTGCTGACAGTAATGAGTATCAAGTCTTTATTCAAGATGAGAACTCGAGGTCGAGTTCTTTAGAGGTTGAGGAGAAGGTAAAGACATCAAAAACACTTATGTATGGCACATCTACACGGACATCAGATAGTTCACAGACTTTTGTATTCGATCCTGGTATTCGTGTTCGTGAGTTCCAGACAAAGGCATCTCTTTATTACAATAGAACTCGAGATCGAGTTCTTCATAGGAAGAGGAGTCTGATGCAGGAGCAATTCAACGCAACTGCGGTTGATAAGATTTTATTTTATTTAGTTTGTTTTGATTATCTTTTTTTAAGTTTGTTTTATTTTCAATATTATTAGGTGTTATTATCCTTTTTTTAAAGTTTGTTATTATTAGGATAGTTATCTTTTAAATTTAAAAGATAATTAATTTAGAATAAGTTAGTTAATTATTATCTTTTTAAAAGTTTGTTTTATTGTAAGCCTATTTAAAGGTAAATATATTTGAAATTAAATCAGATTATCGTTTTTCATAAATTTTGAGAGTTTTATTTACTCTTTCTGGTGGACTCCAGAGTTTGGTGGATTCCAAACTATCTACTCCTTCTGGTGGATTCCGGAAATCTGGTGGATTCCAGAGTTTTATGTTAGAGTTTAGCGCTGGCTATTCTCTTCCTGGTGGATTCCAGGAAACCTATATACTAGGATTAGCGCTTGCTGATCCTTTTCGAGCTTCCGACTGAGTCAAGTGGCATCAGAGCAGGTTTTCCCTGTTCTCTTCGAAACTTGAACAACCATGGGAGATCAACCAATAACCAGGGCAGAGCTTGAAGGGTTATTCACAGCCGTTAATGCTTTGACTACACAGATGGCGACATTGACAACTCAAGTTAATAACATCGCCCTCAACATCAACAACAACAACAGAAACAACAACAACAACAACAGAAATGACAACAAGCACACCAAAAACAATCCGAACAGGGGAGGAGGACCGACTCCGGTTATTAGGGTTCGTCGTAACAACCATACTATTGTTATGTACAAAAAATCGAAACATACCCATGAATCTGATTTGGAATACTACGAGCGTAGATATTACAAAAAACTGAAGGATGATTACTACAATTTTAAAATCTCTGATTCGATATATCGTTGTCCGTTTTGTTACAACAAAGATTACTCCTTGACCGACCTTTTGAGACATGCTTCCAGAATGGCATGTAAGTCGCGTAAGACAATTAAAGATATTGCTAAACATTCTGTTTTGATAACGTATATTCAAAGTTGTCTTAATGTTAAAGACGATGAAACATTTAACATCATCAATAATGACACAATTGAAATAAACGATGCATCTGTATTGGGAAAGAATCAAATTAAGGAGGATTTGAGTTCTTCAAAGGTGGTGGAGACTGATGAGTCTCTCCGTTTGAGATTTGTCAATGCTGCATTCAATAATAAACCAGAATTCTGCGACGTGTTGCCGCCACCAGATGCGGAAGAAAAGTTGAATCTAGAATCAAAGGTCCAAATGGAGGTGAAATCTAAAACGGTAGAAACTACAACCGATGAGGAGAGAGTGTTCAATCTACAATTGGAGGGTAGTTTCAACGTGAACAACAATGGCATGGATTGCGACATCCAAACAGAGGCGACACCAAAAATTGAGAAAAAACAAAGGGTAAATTCTGTTAAGTTACCCACATAATCTCATGAGAAGCCATACACCCCTAGTTGGAGTGAAAATAAGCTTGATGGAATAGTTAAAGAAACAATCAACGCTAAGTTAGAGGCTACTCGGCAGAAGAAGAAAGCAGATGCTGATAAACACAGGAGATATAAATATATGGTAACTATCCCGAACTCCACGAATATATCTGATACTTTCAATGTTGCTGACAGTAATGAGTATCAAGTCTTTATTCAAGATGAGAACTCGAGGTCGAGTTCTTTAGAGGTTGAGGAGAAGGTAAAGACATCAAAAACACTTATGTATGGCACATCTACACGGACATCAGATAGTTCACAGACTTTTGTATTCGATCCTGGTATTCGTGTTCGTGAGTTCCAGACAAAGGCATCTCTTTATTACAATAGAACTCGAGATCGAGTTCTTCATAGGAAGAGGAGTCTGATGCAGGAGCAATTCAACGCAACTGCGGTTGATAAGATTTTATTTTATTTAGTTTGTTTTGATTATCTTTTTTTAAGTTTGTTTTATTTTCAATATTATTAGGTGTTATTATCCTTTTTTTAAAGTTTGTTATTATTAGGATAGTTATCTTTTAAATTTAAAAGATAATTAATTTAGAATGAGTTAGTTATTATCTTTTTAAAAGTTTGTTTTATTGTAAGCCTATTTAAAGGCAAACATATTTGAAATTAAATCAGATTATCGTTTTTCATAAAATTTGAGAGTTTTATTTACTCTTTCTGGTGGACTCCAGAGTTTGGTGGATTCCAAACTATCTACTCTTTCTGGTGGATTCCGGAAATCTGGTGGATTCCAGAGTTTTATGTTAGAGTTTAGCGCTGGCTATTCTCTTCCTGGTGGATTCCAGGAAACCTATATACTAGGATTAGCGCTTGCTGATCCTTTTCGAGCTTCCGACTGAGTCAAGTGGCATCAGAGCAGGTTTTCCCTGTTCTTTTCGAAACTTGAACAACCATGGGAGATCAACCAATAACCAGGGCAGAGCTTGAAGGGTTATTCACAGCCGTTAATGCTTTGACTACACAGATGGCGACATTGACAACTCAAGTTAATAACATCGCCCTCAACATCAACAACAACAACAACAACAACAGAAACAACAACAACAACAACAACAGAAATGACAACAAGCACACCAAAAACAATCCGAACAGGGGAGGAGGACCGACTCCGGTTATTAGGGTTCGTCGTAACAGCCATACTATTGTTATGTACAAAAAATCGAAACATACCCATGAATCTGATTTGGAATACTACGAGCGTAGATATTACAAAAAACTGAAGGATGATTACTACAATTTTAAAATCTCTGATTCGATATATCGTTGTCCGTTTTGTTACAACAAAGATTACTCCTTGACCGACCTTTTGAGACATGCTTCCAGAATGGCATGTAAGTCGCGTAAGACAATTAAAGATATTGCTAAACATTCTGTTTTGATAACGTATATTCAAAGTTGTCTTAATGTTAAAGACGATGAAACATTTAACATCATCAATAATGACACAATTGAAATAAACGATGCATCTGTATTGGGAAAGAATCAAATTAAGGAGGATTTGAGTTCTTCAAAGGTGGTGGAGACTGATGAGTCTCTCCGTTTGAGATTTGTCAATGCTGCATTCAATAATAAACCAGAATTCTGCGACGTGTTGCCGCCACCAGATGCGGAAGAAAAGTTGAATCTAGAATCAAAGGTCCAAATGGAGGTGAAATCTAAAACGGTAGAAACTACAACCGATGAGGAGAGAGTGTTCAATCTACAATTGGAGGGTAGTTTCAACGTGAACAACAATGGCATGGATTGCGACATCCAAACAGAGGTGACACCAAAAATTGAGAAAAAACAAAGGGTAAATTCTGTTAAGTTACCCACATAATCTCATGAGAAGCCATACACCCCTAGTTGGAGTGAAAATAAGCTTGATGGAATAGTTAAAGAAACAATCAACGCTAAGTTAGAGGCTACTCGGCAGAAGAAGAAAGCAGATGCTGATAAACACAGGAGATATAAATATATGGTAACTATCCCGAACTCCACGAATATATCTGATACTTTCAATGTTGCTGACAGTAATGAGTATCAAGTCTTTATTCAAGATGAGAACTCGAGGTCGAGTTCTTTAGAGGTTGAGGAGAAGGTAAAGACATCAAAAACACTTATGTATGGCACATCTACACGGACATCAGATAGTTCACAGACTTTTGTATTCGATCCTGGTATTCGTGTTCGTGAGTTCCAGACAAAGGCATCTCTTTATTACAATAGAACTCGAGATCGAGTTCTTCATAGGAAGAGGAGTCTGATGCAGGAGCAATTCAACGCAACTGCGGTTGATAAGATTTTATTTTATTTAGTTTGTTTTGATTATCTTTTTTTAAGTTTGTTTTATTTTCAATATTATTAGGTGTTATTATCCTTTTTTTAAAGTTTGTTATTATTAGGGTAGTTATCTTTTAAATTTAAAAGATAATTAATTTAGAATGAGTTAGTTATTATCTTTTTAAAAGTTTGTTTTATTGTAAGCCTATTTAAAGGCAAACATATTTGAAATTAAATCAGATTATCGTTTTTCATAAAATTTGAGAGTTTTATTTACTCTTTCTGGTGGACTCCAGAGTTTGGTGGATTCCAAACTATCTACTCTTTCTGGTGGATTCCGGAAATCTGGTGGATTCCAGAGTTTTATGTTAGAGTTTAGCGCTGGCTATTCTCTTCCTGGTGGATTCCAGGAAACCTATATACTAGGATTAGCGCTTGCTGATCCTTTTCGAGCTTCCGACTGAGTCAAGTGGCATCAGAGCAGGTTTTCCCTGTTCTTTTCGAAACTTGAACAACCATGGGAGATCAACCAATAACCAGGGCAGAGCTTGAAGGGTTATTCACAGCCGTTAATGCTTTGACTACACAGATGGCGACATTGACAACTCAAGTTAATAACATCGCCCTCAACATCAACAACAACAACAACAACAACAGAAACAACAACAACAACAACAGAAATGACAACAAGCACACCAAAAACAATCCGAACAGGGGAGGAGGACCGACTCCGGTTATTAGGGTTCGTCGTAACAGCCATACTATTGTTATGTACAAAAAATCGAAACATACCCATGAATCTGATTTGGAATACTACGAGCGTAGATATTACAAAAAACTGAAGGATGATTACTACAATTTTAAAATCTCTGATTCGATATATCGTTGTCCGTTTTGTTACAACAAAGATTACTCCTTGACCGACCTTTTGAGACATGCTTCCAGAATGGCATGTAAGTCGCGTAAGACAATTAAAGATATTGCTAAACATTCTGTTTTGATAACGTATATTCAAAGTTGTCTTAATGTTAAAGACGATGAAACATTTAACATCATCAATAATGACACAATTGAAATAAACGATGCATCTGTATTGGGAAAGAATCAAATTAAGGAGGATTTGAGTTCTTCAAAGGTGGTGGAGACTGATGAGTCTCTCCGTTTGAGATTTGTCAATGCTGCATTCAATAATAAACCAGAATTCTGCGACGTGTTGCCGCCACCAGATGCGGAAGAAAAGTTGAATCTAGAATCAAAGGTCCAAATGGAGGTGAAATCTAAAACGGTAGAAACTACAACCGATGAGGAGAGAGTGTTCAATCTACAATTGGAGGGTAGTTTCAACGTGAACAACAATGGCATGGATTGCGACATCCAAACAGAGGCGACATCAAAAATTGAGAAAAAACAAAGGGTAAATTTTGTTAAGTTACCCACATAATCTCATGAGAAGCCATACACCCCTAGTTGGAGTGAAAATAAGCTTGATGGAATAGTTAAAGAAACAATCAACGCTAAGTTAGAGGCTACTCGGCAGAAGAAGAAAGCAGATGCTGATAAACACAGGAGATATAAATATATGGTAACTATCCCGAACTCCACGAATATATCTGATACTTTCAATGTTGCTGACAGTAATGAGTATCAAGTCTTTATTCAAGATGAGAACTCGAGGTCGAGTTCTTTAGAGGTTGAGGAGAAGGTAAAGACATCAAAAACACTTATGTATGGCACATCTACACGGACATCAGATAGTTCACAGACTTTTGTATTCGATCCTGGTATTCGTGTTCGTGAGTTCCAGACAAAGGCATCTCTTTATTACAATAGAACTCGAGATCGAGTTCTTCATAGGAAGAGGAGTCTGATGCAGGAGCAATTCAACGCAACTGCGGTTGATAAGATTTTATTTTATTTAGTTTGTTTTGATTATCTTTTTTTAAGTTTGTTTTATTTTCAATATTATTAGGTGTTATTATCCTTTTTTTAAAGTTTGTTATTATTAGGATAGTTATCTTTTAAATTTAAAAGATAATTAATTTAGAATGAGTTAGTTATTATCTTTTTAAAAGTTTGTTTTATTGTAAGCCTATTTAAAGGCAAACATATTTGAAATTAAATCAGATTATCGTTTTTCATAAAATTTGAGAGTTTTATTTACTCTTTCTGGTGGCCTCCAGAGTTTGGTGGATTCCAAACTATCTACTCTTTCTGGTGGATTCCGGAAATCTGGTGGATTCCAGAGTTTTATGTTAGAGTTTAGCGCTGACTATTCTCTTCCTGGTGGATTCCAGGAAACCTATATACTAGGATTAGCGCTTGCTGATCCTTTTCGAGCTTCCGACTGAGTCAAGTGGCATCAGAGCAGGATTTCCCTGTTCTTTTCGAAACTTGAACAACCATGGGAGATCAACCAATAACCAGGGCAGAGCTTGAAGGGTTATTCACAGCCGTTAATGCTTTGACTACACAGATGGCGACATTGACAACTCAAGTTAATAACATCGCCCTCAACATCAACGACAACAACAACAACAACAGAAACAACAACAACAACAACAACAGAAACAACAACAACAACAACAGAAATGACAACAAGCACACCAAAAACAATCCGAACAGGGGAGGAGGACCGACTCCGGTTATTAGGGTTCGTCGTAACAACCATACTATTGTTATGTACAAAAAATCGAAACATACCCATGAATCTGATTTGGAATACTACGAGTGTAGATATTACAAAAAACTGAAGGATGATTACTACAATTTTAAAATCTCTGATTCGATATATCGTTGTCCGTTTTGTTACAACAAAGATTACTCCTTGACCGACCTTTTGAGACATGCTTCCAGAATGGCATGTAAGTCGCGTAAGACAATTAAAGATATTGCTAAACATTCTGTTTTGATAACGTATATTCAAAGTTGTCTTAATGTTAAAGACGATGAAACATTTAACATCATCAATAATGACACAATTGAAATAAACGATGCATCTGTATTGGGAAAGAATCAAATTAAGGAGGATTTGAGTTCTTCAAAGGTGGTGGAGACTGATGAGTCTCTCCGTTTGAGATTTGTCAATGCTGCATTCAATAATAAACCAGAATTCTGCGACGTGTTGCCGCCACCAGATGCGGAAGAAAAGTTGAATCTAGAATCAAAGGTCCAAATGGAGGTGAAATCTAAAACGGTAGAAACTACAACCGATGAGGAGAGAGTGTTCAATCTACAATTGGAGGGTAGTTTCAACGTGAACAACAATGGCATGGATTGCGACATCCAAACAGAGGCGACACCAAAAATTGAGAAAAAACAAAGGGTAAATTCTGTTAAGTTACCCACATAATCTCATGAGAAGCCATACACCCCTAGTTGGAGTGAAAATAAGCTTGATGGAATAGTTAAAGAAACAATCAACGCTAAGTTAGAGGCTACTCAGCAGAAGAAGAAAGCAGATGCTGATAAACACAGGAGATATAAATATATGGTAACTATCCCGAACTCCACGAATATATCTGATACTTTCAATGTTGCTGACAGTAATGAGTATCAAGTCTTTATTCAAGATGAGAACTCGAGGTCGAGTTCTTTAGAGGTTGAGGAGAAGGTAAAGACATCAAAAACACTTATGTATGGCACATCTACACGGACATCAGATAGTTCACAGACTTTTGTATTCGATCCTGGTATTCGTGTTCGTGAGTTCCAGACAAAGGCATCTCTTTATTACAATAGAACTCGAGATCGAGTTCTTCATAGGAAGAGGAGTCTGATGCAGGAGCAATTCAACGCAACTGCGGTTGATAAGATTTTATTTTATTTAGTTTGTTTTGATTATCTTTTTTTAAGTTTGTTTTATTTTCAATATTATTAGGTGTTATTATCCTTTTTTTAAAGTTTGTTATTATTAGGATAGTTATCTTTTAAATTTAAAAGATAATTAATTTAGAATGAGTTAGTTATTATCTTTTTAAAAGTTTGTTTTATTGTAAGCCTATTTAAAGGCAAACATATTTGAAATTAAATCAGATTATCGTTTTTCATAAAATTTGAGAGTTTTATTTACTCTTTCTGGTGGACTCCAGAGTTTGGTGGATTCCAAACTATCTACTCTTTCTGGTGGATTCCGGAAATCTGGTGGATTCCAGAGTTTTATGTTAGAGTTTAGCGCTGGCTATTCTCTTCCTGGTGGATTCCAGGAAACCTATATACTAGGATTAGCGCTTGCTGATCCTTTTCGAGCTTCCGACTGAGTCAAGTGGCATCAGAGCAGGTTTTCCCTGTTCTTTTTGAAACTTGAACAACCATGGGAGATCAACCAATAACCAGGGCAGAGCTTGAAGGGTTATTCACAGCCGTTAATGCTTTGACTACACAGATGGCGACATTGACAACTCAAGTTAATAACATCGCCCTCAACATCAACAACAACAACAACAACAACAACAGAAACAACAACAACAACAACAACAACAGAAACAACAACAACAACAACAGAAATGACAACAAGCACACCAAAAACAATCCGAACAGGGGAGGAGGACCGACTCCGGTTATTAGGGTTCGTCGTAACAACCATACTATTGTTATGTACAAAAAATCGAAACATACCCATGAATCTGATTTGGAATACTACGAGCGTAGATATTACAAAAAACTGAAGGATGATTACTACAATTTTAAAATCTCTGATTCGATATATCGTTGTCCGTTTTGTTACAACAAAGATTACTCCTTGACCGACCTTTTGAGACATGCTTCCAGAATGGCATGTAAGTCGCGTAAGACAATTAAAGATATTGCTAAACATTCTGTTTTGATAACGTATATTCAAAGTTGTCTTAATGTTAAAGACGATGAAACATTTAACATCATCAATAATGACACAATTGAAATAAACGATGCATCTGTATTGGGAAAGAATCAAATTAAGGAGGATTTGAGTTCTTCAAAGGTGGTGGAGACTGATGAGTCTCTCCGTTTGAGATTTGTCAATGCTGCATTCAATAATAAACCAGAATTCTGCGACGTGTTGCCGCCACCAGATGCGGAAGAAAAGTTGAATCTAGAATCAAAGGTCCAAATGGAGGTGAAATCTAAAACGGTAGAAACTACAACCGATGAGGAGAGAGTGTTCAATCTACAATTGGAGGGTAGTTTCAACGTGAACAACAATGGCATGGATTGCGACATCCAAACAGAGGCGACACCAAAAATTGAGAAAAAACAAAGGGTAAATTCTGTTAAGTTACCCACATAATCTCATGAGAAGCCATACACCCCTAGTTGGAGTGAAAATAAGCTTGATGGAATAGTTAAAGAAACAATCAACGCTAAGTTAGAGGCTACTCAGCAGAAGAAGAAAGCAGATGCTGATAAACACAGGAGATATAAATATATGGTAACTATCCCGAACTCCACGAATATATCTGATACTTTCAATGTTGCTGACAGTAATGAGTATCAAGTCTTTATTCAAGATGAGAACTCGAGGTCGAGTTCTTTAGAGGTTGAGGAGAAGGTAAAGACATCAAAAACACTTATGTATGGCACATCTACACGGACATCAGATAGTTCACAGACTTTTGTATTCGATCCTGGTATTCGTGTTCGTGAGTTCCAGACAAAGGCATCTCTTTATTACAATAGAACTCGAGATCGAGTTCTTCATAGGAAGAGGAGTCTGATGCAGGAGCAATTCAACGCAACTGCGGTTGATAAGATTTTATTTTATTTAGTTTGTTTTGATTATCTTTTTTTAAGTTTGTTTTATTTTCAATATTATTAGGTGTTATTATCCTTTTTTTAAAGTTTGTTATTATTAGGATAGTTATCTTTTAAATTTAAAAGATAATTAATTTAGAATGAGTTAGTTATTATCTTTTTAAAAGTTTGTTTTATTGTAAGCCTATTTAAAGGCAAACATATTTGAAATTAAATCAGATTATCGTTTTTCATAAAATTTGAGAGTTTTATTTACTCTTTCTGGTGGACTCCAGAGTTTGGTGGATTCCAAACTATCTACTCTTTCTGGTGGATTCCGGAAATCTGGTGGATTCCAGAGTTTTATGTTAGAGTTTAGCGCTGGCTATTCTCTTCCTGGTGGATTCCAGGAAACCTATATACTAGGATTAGCGCTTGCTGATCCTTTTCGAGCTTCCGACTGAGTCAAGTGGCATCAGAGCAGGTTTTCCCTGTTCTTTTTGAAACTTGAACAACCATGGGAGATCAACCAATAACCAGGGCAGAGCTTGAAGGGTTATTCACAGCCGTTAATGCTTTGACTACACAGATGGCGACATTGACAACTCAAGTTAATAACATCGCCCTCAACATCAACAACAACAACAACAACAACAACAGAAACAACAACAACAACAACAGAAATGACAACAAGCACACCAAAAACAATCCGAACAGGGGAGGAGGACCGACTCCGGTTATTAGGGTTCGTCGTAACAGCCATACTATTGTTATGTACAAAAAATCGAAACATACCCATGAATCTGATTTGGAATACTACGAGCGTAGATATTACAAAAAACTGAAGGATGATTACTACAATTTTAAAATCTCTGATTCGATATATCGTTGTCCGTTTTGTTACAACAAAGATTACTCCTTGACCGACCTTTTGAGACATGCTTCCAGAATGGCATGTAAGTCGCGTAAGACAATTAAAGATATTGCTAAACATTCTGTTTTGATAACGTATATTCAAAGTTGTCTTAATGTTAAAGACGATGAAACATTTAACATCATCAATAATGACACAATTGAAATAAACGATGCATCTGTATTGGGAAAGAATCAAATTAAGGAGGATTTGAGTTCTTCAAAGGTGGTGGAGACTGATGAGTCTCTCCGTTTGAGATTTGTCAATGCTGCATTCAATAATAAACCAGAATTCTGCGACGTGTTGCCGCCACCAGATGCGGAAGAAAAGTTGAATCTAGAATCAAAGGTCCAAATGGAGGTGAAATCTAAAACGGTAGAAACTACAACCGATGAGGAGAGAGTGTTCAATCTACAATTGGAGGGTAGTTTCAACGTGAACAACAATGGCATGGATTGCGACATCCAAACAGAGGCGACACCAAAAATTGAGAAAAAACAAAGGGTAAATTCTGTTAAGTTACCCACATAATCTCATGAGAAGCCATACACCCCTAGTTGGAGTGAAAATAAGCTTGATGGAATAGTTAAAGAAACAATCAACGCTAAGTTAGAGGCTACTCGGCAGAAGAAGAAAGCAGATGCTGATAAACACAGGAGATATAAATATATGGTAACTATCCCGAACTCCACGAATATATCTGATACTTTCAATGTTGCTGACAGTAATGAGTATCAAGTCTTTATTCAAGATGAGAACTCGAGGTCGAGTTCTTTAGAGGTTGAGGAGAAGGTAAAGACATCAAAAACACTTATGTATGGCACATCTACACGGACATCAGATAGTTCACAGACTTTTGTATTCGATCCTGGTATTCGTGTTCGTGAGTTCCAGACAAAGGCATCTCTTTATTACAATAGAACTCGAGATCGAGTTCTTCATAGGAAGAGGAGTCTGATGCAGGAGCAATTCAACGCAACTGCGGTTGATAAGATTTTATTTTATTTAGTTTGTTTTGATTATCTTTTTTTAAGTTTGTTTTATTTTCAATATTATTAGGTGTTATTATCCTTTTTTTAAAGTTTGTTATTATTCGGATAGTTATCTTTTAAATTTAAAAGATAATTAATTTAGAATGAGTTAGTTATTATCTTTTTAAAAGTTTGTTTTATTGTAAGCCTATTTAAAGGCAAACATATTTGAAATTAAATCAGATTATCATTTTTCATAAAATTTGAGAGTTTTATTTACTCTTTCTGGTGGACTCCAGAGTTTGGTGGATTCCAAACTATCTACTCTTTCTAGTGGATTCCGGAAATCTGGTGGATTCCAGAGTTTTATGTTAGAGTTTAGCGCTGGCTATTCTCTTCCTGGTGGATTCCAGGAAACCTATATACTAGGATTAGCGCTTGCTGATCCTTTTCGAGCTTCCGACTGAGTCAAGTGGCATCAGAGCAGGTTTTCCCTGTTCTTTTCGAAACTTGAACAACCATGGGAGATCAACCAATAACCAGGGCAGAGCTTGAAGGGTTATTCACAGCCGTTAATGCTTTGACTACACAGATGGCGACATTGACAACTCAAGTTAATAACATCGCCCTCAACATCAACAACAACAACAACAACAAGAGAAACAACAACAACAACAGAAATGACAACAAGCACACCAAAAACAATCCAAACAGGGGAGGAGGACCGACTCCGGTTATTAGGGTTCGTTGTAACAACCATACTATTGTTATGTACAAAAAATAGAAACATACCAATGAATCTGATTTGGAATACTACGAGCGTAGATATTACAAAAAACTGAAGGATGATTACTACAATTTTAAAATCTCTGATTCGATATATCGTTGTCCGTTTTGTTACAACAAAGATTACTCCTTGACCGACCTTTTGAGACATGCTTCCAGAATGGCATGTAAGTCGCGTAAGACAATTAAAGATATTGCTAAACATTCTGTTTTGATAACGTATATTCAAAGTTGTCTTAATGTTAAAGACGATGAAACATTTAACATCATCAATAATGACACAATTGAAATAAACGATGCATCTGTATTGGGAAAGAATCAAATTAAGGAGGATTTGAGTTCTTCAAAGGTGGTGGAGACTGATGAGTCTCTCCGTTTGAGATTTGTCAATGCTGCATTCAATAATAAACCAGAATTCTGCGACGTGTTGCCGCCACCAGATGCGGAAGAAAAGTTGAATCTAGAATCAAAGGTCCAAATGGAGGTGAAATCTAAAACGGTAGAAACTACAACCGATGAGGAGAGAGTGTTCAATCTACAATTGGAGGGTAGTTTCAACGTGAACAACAATGGCATGGATTGCGACATCCAAACAGAGGCGACACCAAAAATTGAGAAAAAACAAACGGTAAATTCTGTTAAGTTACCCACATAATCTCATGAGAAGCCATACACCCCTAGTTGGAGTGAAAATAAGCTTGATGGAATAGTTAAAGAAACAATCAACGCTAAGTTAGAGGCTACTCGGCAGAAGAAGAAAGCAGATGCTGATAAACACAGGAGATATAAATATATGGTAACTATCCCGAACTCCACGAATATATCTGATACTTTCAATGTTGCTGACAGTAATGAGTATCAAGTCTTTATTCAAGATGAGAACTCGAGGTCGAGTTCTTTAGAGGTTGAGGAGAAGGTAAAGACATCAAAAACACTTATGTATGGCACATCTACACGGACATCAGATAGTTCACAGACTTTTGTATTCGATCCTGGTATTCGTGTTCGTGAGTTCCAGACAAAGGCATCTCTTTATTACAATAGAACTCGAGATCGAGTTCTTCATAGGAAGAGGAGTCTGATGCAGGAGCAATTCAACGCAACTGCGGTTGATAAGATTTTATTTTATTTAGTTTGTTTTGATTATCTTTTTTTAAGTTTGTTTTATTTTCAATATTATTAGGTGTTATTATCCTTTTTTTAAAGTTTGTTATTATTAGGATAGTTATCTTTTAAAAGATAATTAATTTAGAATGAGTTAGTTATTATCTTTTTAAAAGTTTGTTTTATTGTAAGCCTATTTAAAGGCAAACATATTTGAAATTAAATCAGATTATCGTTTTTCATAAAATTTGAGAGTTTTATTTACTCTTTCTGGTGGACTCCAGAGTTTGGTGGATTCCAAACTATTTACCCTTTCTGGTGGATTCCGAAAATCTGGTGGATTCCAGAGTTTTATGTTAGAGTTTAGCGCTGGCTATTCTCTTCCTAGTGGATTCCAGGAAACCTATATACAAGGATTAGCGCTTGTTGATCCTTTCCGAGCTTCCGACTGTGTCAGGTGGCATCAGAGCAGGTTTCCCTGTTTTTTTTGTAATTTGAACAACCATAGGAGATAAACCAATAACCAGGGCAGAGTTCGAAGGGTTATCCGCAGCCGTTAAGATAGTGTTGGTTATTTGGTGTTGGCTGCATTTAGGTAAAACAATTATTTAAGCAGGATGTGGTATGAAATGTTACAACATCGTAACCTGACGTGTGCGCGCCAGCTAGCGTATCTTTTATGCGCGTGATGACAGGAATTTCTATGGTATTTTTAGTATTATTATTAGTAGTAAAATGACCAAGACAGGCCCAAATACAAAGGAAAACATACAAAAGCAGGAAAAAGCATCAAGACAAAGTCCAAGATGCCAAAAGACAAGAAAAAACCCAAAAAGTGAAGAAATTGAGCATTCCATCGCAGCAAGATAACTTCCATCGTGCCACGATGGAAGCTGCTTGCTCGCCAAGAAAACAGAAGAATAAATCTGAAGAAAATCTGTCCATCGCAGCACGATATAGCACATCGCAGCACGATGACATAACTTGGCGCCCAAGCTGATGAAATGCACAGGATCAGGTATAAAATTGAACTGAGTCTTCACATCGCAGTACGATGGCTTCATCGTGGTGCGATGCCTTGCTGAGGCCCATTACGAAAACTATAAATAGAGCCTCCCATTCATTGTTAAAATCATTCAGAAATAGTAGAACACTCTCTACTATTAGGAGAGGTTCAGAGGAGCTCTATAGGGCATAGTTTTCTCCCCTTACGGGAAAACTAACTCAGCAAGGTATGTTTTCTTTAGGCTTTTATGTTTAGGTTATAATTTCTTTTTTTGTAATTTAAATATGTAGTCTTTTGTAATAGATGCCTTAGGTTTTGGTGGAGAAGATGAACTCCCCAATGAATATTTGGAGTCTGTGACTGAGTCTAAGTTATAATAAATGATATTTATTACCAAAGAAGGCAATGTACAGCTATCAATTGTACGAGCAAATTCCAGCTGGCACCTTATCTCTCTGCAACGGTCATCACTCTCCATTCAAGTATAAATAGAAGACTCAAATGGAAGAAATAACTACCGTTCTATTACTGCGTTTAAGACTCTGAAACATTCTGACATTACAGCTTCTATCTGTCATTCTTAGTCTTAAGGCAAAACTGTGTTGTATTTTGTAAACACCTCTGATAGTATATAAAGTGTTCATTAACATTCATTCTCATTCTTAAGTTTGTTTGAGAAGTCTCTTGTTAATTGTAACTTGAGCATTTGAGAAGTCTCTTGTTAGTTGTAACTTGAGCATTAGAGAAGTCTCTTGTTAGTTGTAACTTGGGCATTAGAGAAGTCTCTTGCTATTGTGCTTGAGCATCTTGTAATCTTATAAGATTCTAGTTAGAAGCCCTTGGAAGTACAAGGGGACTGGACGTACTCTCGTTTTGTGAGAGGAACCAGTATAAATTTCTGTGTCTTTCTTTCTCTCTCTCTGCCTCTTAACTGTTTTGTGTTTAATCCGCTGCAAACTTAGTTTTTATTTGAGAAAAAGTTTTAACTTTTAAAACACAATTCAACCCACCCCCCCCCCCCCCCCCCCCCCCTTCTTGTGTTTTTCCACCTTCACAATCAAGAAGAAAAAAACATTGGACAAAGGCTTTTTTTATACATAAAGGAAAAGAAAATTGGGCTCGAGGGTGAGCATCCCTAGTTCGTTTGGTTGAGAGGAAAGAAAGAGGAAGGAAAGAAAATTACGGATTTCAATGTATGAATTTGGACTTACTTTTGTCTAAGTCCATGCATTGAAATCCGTAATTTTATTTCCTTCATCTTTCTTTCCTCTCAACCAAACGGATCCTAAAGCATGAACTAACAAAGCATGACTGAACTAAGGGACACAGCTATGTCAAATCATCATAGAGGTATCAGAGGCCTTCTTGAAAGACTAATTTTTAAAAATATAAAATATGAAAACTTTATGGAGCAAACTTAGAATAAGGAGATATCTTTAAACTACACAAATGCAAAACACCTTGAAGGCAAAAAATAATGGCGCTGTCTAGGGTGGGAAACGAACATAGGTCTCCCACCATGCACAAGTATTATTTACCATTAGATTGTGAGGGTCTAAGGATGTTATGATGCATCACCAACACCTAATGTTATCTTTCTCTCTTTTTGTTGTCCCTGTCAAAGCTGCATCGCCCACAAGATTCACAACCACCATATTTGATCTCCTTCTATTATCTTCACACCCAACACTCATCTCCCTCTCTTGGTCATTTCTACTTCAATGGTTTATTATTGCTATTATTTTGAAATTTCACAGCACTCGTCATATCTCCTTCAACTAGTTTTTATTTTTCACAAAAATTTAATTACTATCATGAACTTAGAATAGAGATTCCTAAAAAAAATCCAGAAAGTAGAAAATTTTATACAAGTCTAACATGAACTCATAAGAAAATCCATAAACTTCATGGAATCATGGTAAATCCATAAAATGGAAACAAAATGGACCTTCAAAATAATAATAATAAAAAAAACCACTTCAATAATTTTAAAAAAAAAATCAATTAATTTCATCTTTTTCCATTTATCTTTCTTCAACACTTTCTTAAAATTTGATTTCTAAGAATTGAAATTGGGATTGTAGATTTATTGGTTAGAGATAATTTGTTGGTGCAAATGGGCCTTATTTCTTTCGGTCCAATTCAAACAAGTCCAACAAGCCCTGTATGTGCACCGAAAACACTGACTTTTGCAGAGAGTATGTTTGACACATCATTTTCATTGCACAGTTTTGAATCTTCTTTTTGAAAGTTGCAAACACAAACAACACACCACACCTACAATTTTTTCAAATTCAAATTTCATAATTCAAATCCACTCTTTTCTACTATCTCTTGGCATCTCTCTCCCCCACAACTATTCTTTTTTCTCATCATTTTCTCCATTTTTCATTTTATTTCCTCTCTTCAGCCATTTTTCCTCTTCTTTCGGTTTCCTTCAACCTTTCTCACCTTTCTTCCAGATTCTCATGTAGATCGTTTGCCGCCGACAACGGGCAACGTCGCAGACAACGAATTTTCGGACACTACTATTCTTTTTCGGTAACACTTAAATTGAATTTCTTTCTTTTTTAAAATACCTAAATTTTTACAGGCATCTATTTTGTTTCATTTTTATTTCTAATCCCTAATTTTGCATTTCTTTGTTTTATTTATTTGATAAAATCTCTTTGTTTTATTTTGTTTCAGTTTCTTTGGCTTTACTTTTTTGTTTTAAAATTAGAGTTTGATTACATAGTTTCGATCTCTTATTTTGTTTTGTTATTTACATGAAGCTGATTTTAGAGGTGGTGTGCTGGGTTCTCCTCTAAAATGGAGTTTCCTGCTGGTTTCGTTGTTGATGTGAAGAGAAATGGAGTTTAAAGGTATATTTACATAGCTATTTACTATATTTCTGCAATTTCTTCAATGTTCATTTCCATATTTCATTTTTCTCTTCAATTTTGTTTTTTGTGGATAGTGTTTTTGTGATGCCTCTGTCACTATATAAGTAGATGACTTATTGTTTGATACTTTTAATTACTTTTAGGTTGATATTGATAGAAATAATTATTGTCATTTTCTTTGAATTTATTACTTTATTGAGAGTTGGTGAGGTACATAACTTTGGTTGTATTTGAAAACTCTAGCGAGAGTTGGTGAGATACATAGCTTGATTGTATTTGAAAACTACTCATTAGATAGATTTAATTTTTTGATTGTGAAAGTGAGCATTCAAAATATTTGAAAAAATGTCTCAATATGAAAAATAGATGGCTTTGTGTACTTCTTTTTGTGCTTTTTTATGAAATCATATATGCAATTTTTTTTGGTTAATTTCACTCTCAAAATGTTAATCCCTATGAAAGCTTTCTTTTGTTAATTTTTTTATTTATTTAAATTTAAATATTGTTGCTTATTTATTTTGGTATGAGAGATGAAAAATTCTTGACTACATATATGTATACAAGGTAAACATGTTTCTTTTGGGTGAATATGTTAGGCCTTGATTTTTGGCTCTGGTTCTGAATATAGAAAATTGAACTAATATGGTCAACTGATATGTAACTGATATGTTGTTTTGTAGTTGATCAATTGGTTTGCAACTAGAGTAATTGTTTTTTGGATTTCTTCAACTACTTTCTTTTAGTTTTAAAGGGTTGAAAAGAGGGGTTAGAATCAAGTTAGTTAGGGGTAAAAGAAAACCTCCAACCAACTTTAATAGCAGTACCATTCATTTTCATAATTTAGTGGTGTAGTAATTGAAATGATTGTTCTCCCATTTGTATGTATGGTTTGCCTATTCTATGGATTGTATTTATCTCATGTTTTGAATTAATATAAAAGTATTGTTTGTTCTTTGATTCAAATTGTTTCTATTTTATTCATATTTTTATTTTGATTTATTGATTTCTATATTATTTTGATTTGATGAATGACATATCCACATTGTATGCATCTTCTGCAGGGGAACAAATGAGGCTCAACTTATATCCTCCAATCAATGTTGACGTTACGAAATTCAAAGATGGTGGTGGTTGATGCTTCCTCGGTATCAATTTGAATTATTCTTTAATATTTTCATTTCAAATTTGTAAGTACTATTTGTGTTGTTTCAGTTTTTTTGTTCTTCAATTGACTGTGGTTATAAGATGGAAAAGTTTGTTAGACTAGATAATTGTTTTGATTGGCTATAAGTGTGTGTATGGTTTGCAAAAGTAATTGATTTTGAATGAAATATTCCTTTAAAATTGTTTTTGGCTAAAAGTTAGTTGAAATTTATGTGAAAGTGAGTTGAATGGTCAAAACATTACAATATGTTGTAATGGGTCATATTTGTTCATTGTCCTGTCATTTTCACTTTCACTACTAGACAAAAAGTTTCCCACGCCTTTTGCAATGTTCAACAGATGACAAGGCTTTTATCATCTTCTACAAAAACCCACACTGACACAAACACAATCAAACCGGGGAAATCTTTCTTTTGAAATTCAAAAACCTTTGCTAAAATCTAAAACACAAAATTTCCCTTCAATCTCTCACTCTTTTCTTTAGCTTTAGTTTGATGAATTTTCAATTGGAGGTAGATGTTCTCTCTTCCTAATTTTCTCATATTGTTCTTCTATCTCATCACATGATAGATTGACATTCTATACAACACCATCACAAACAATAAAGAAATCATCAACAAGAGCAACATCTTCATTATTGTTACCTTCATTTTTGTCGTTGTTGTAGCCCTTCTTCTTGTTTTCTCTTTTCAACTTTCGGCAAAATCTTTTTATGTGTCCCTTTTCTTTGCAATAATGACACTCAACATTAGAGAATCTATTAGAGCCTCCTTGTGATTTACCAGGTGATGTCCCCCGGTTACTTGAACCTCTACTTTGTTGTCTCCCCCTTGATTCGGTAACCAACACCTCAGAATATGAAGAAGAACCTTGTGACTTACGCCTCAACTCCTCATTCAACACACTACTTTTAGCCAAGTCCATCGAGATGATACCATTCGGAGCGGAGTTAGACAAGGATGTCCTAAAAGTCTCCCAAGAATTAGGCAAAGTACCAAGAAGCCATAAACCTTGAATTTCATCATCAAAAGTAAGTTTCATCTCCGACAATTGATTTAGGATCCCTTGGAAAGTGTTCAAGTGATCGATCATTGGTGAACCATCACTATACTTCAATGACATCAATTGTTTGAACAAGAACAACTTATTGTTCCCCGTCTTTCTTGCATACAACTCCTCAAGTTTGATCCAAAGGAAGCGAGCATGAGTCACCGAGCTCACATGATTCAAAACATTATCATCCACCCATTGTCGAATGTAACCACAAACTTGTATATGCAACAAAGTCCATTCTTCATCACTTTTTCCTTCGGGTTTTTCATTAGAGAAAACCGGCAAGTGAAAACCTTTCACATAAAGCAAATCTTCAATCTTTCCTTTCCATACATTATAGTTGGATCCATTCAAACTAACCATTCTAGTTGTGTTCGTCTCCATCATTGCACAAATCAAACCACGGCTCTGATACCACTTGTTGGGGAAAACTAGACTTAATAGTCTCTTTAAAATGCGGAATTATTTCTCCCAATCACCTGTGAAATTAAATCGACAACCAGAAAATCCAACCAAGCAGAATAATGATAACAATAAAATAAATATGAGACACCGGAATTTAACGTGGAAAATCCCCTCAATGCGAGAGGATAAAAAACCATGGGACCAAGCCAGATAAATCTTCCGCTGTGAATAAATAATGGGTACAATCAGTCATCTAGTGAACACTAGGAACAACAATAATCATCACATATGGTGGAATCAACAACTATCAACTTCCATATAAAATGGGTAAACTAACACAACCTAGAGAGATTTAAACAACTAGAAAAAACTAGCTAAGTGATAGAAAATATATACTCAAGTTGTAGCTCAAAACAAGCAACTTTGCTACACACTCATTATCACCTAGAACCAAATCTCCTCTTTTCAAGCTTTAGCTGTCGCACTGTTGTTGTTGTTGTGTTTCAAGCTTCTGCGCTACTGTTACTGCTACTTGTTGTGTTGTTTTCTTTTTTTTACAGACACATCAACTAGGGATTTCAAATCCCTTTTACTTTTGTCTTCACGTGACACACTTGTCACACACATGGACATGGGCTTAAAACAAAACAAAGCCCACATGCTATTAACACCTCCAATTAGGAGGGATACCCAACACGGATAAAGTCGCATGCTTCAGATCAAATCATTCAACTGGGAAAACGGAGGAAACTAATTTAACCAGTGTTTTAAAAATCGGACCGAACCGGCCGGTCGGACCGGTTAGACCGCGAACCTGAGGGGTGACCGGTCTGATTCGAATGTTGGATCGGTCATGCAGTTAGACCGGTGAGAAACGCTCAAAACCGGAAAAACCGATGAACCGACGGTTTTTTCAAACCGCCGGTTTGATTGCACGCGCTTTTTTTTTCTTTTTCTTTCAGCCAAAAGTCTCAAAACGACGTCATTTTGTATTTTTTTTTAAATAGAAGAACCAAAAGAAATAAAAGAGAGTCCAACATTGAAATAACTATGCCTCCTTGAATTTTAATTTATTAGACACTTTGTTATTCCGTTTATGTTGCAATTAAAATTTGTTTAAAACTTATTTGAATTTGTATTTTGTACTATTTTATTGTGTGTGATGACAACATTTAGAATTTGAATTTAAGAACTTATTACATTATAAAATTTCCGAGTTTTTCAAATTTTTTATGTGTCATGTCATGATTTTTTAGAGACTGAGTCATCTGATTCGACCGGTTTAATACCTATATAGTTTTATTATAGAGACCGGTTCGTTCTACCGGTTTATCCGGTTTAATCCGATTTATTCATGCGGTTCGACCAATGACCCGGTGATTCGACCAATAAACCAGTGAACCAGTACCCTCACGGTTCAATGTCCGGTCCGATTTTTAAAACATTGAATTTAACTTAAATCATTTGAAAATTTGTGGGGAGAAGAGACCATGCCAAGGACATGATCAAGGACCAAGTTGGAAAATAGAAACCAGAACATCGGAAAATACCCATCAGAGTTTTTATGGTGGAAACGAAGTTTATACTGACATGTTTATGTTTTAGCACAGGAGAAGGATTTTCCTTTTCAAACTGATGCTTTTCTTCTCTAATCTCTTCATTTTTCCTCCTGTGACAAACCTAACCCCGAAAGATCATCAACCTTTGGAAAAGTTATAAATGCTTCAGCATGCAAATCAAAAGGCAAATCCTAAGTTATAATTTAAAATAAAATATCATGAAAGTTATACTTTCACAATCAGAAGTAGTTCATCTACTCTACTTACATTGGTTATAAATTAATGCATGATTGCTAGACAGTAGATACTGTCAGAAACCAAAATCATAACAACTTACAACTTCTTGAATACTATAGAATAACTAGCTCTATATATCACAGTAGTCCATCAATGCCATTTTCATAAGCATTCATAGCAAAACAAAAACAACTAGGTTTCAAAAAAAAGTTATACAAGTTTGGTCAATTGGTTTCATAAGCTCCAGTAACTAAATTCCCAAATAATGTGATGGTTCAACAACCCGAAAAATAAAGAACACAAAAAAGTTAAATGTTCCATGTTGTAATGGTTTGCAAAATGGAACAAAAATGAGTCACAAACCTGCAACAATGTAGTATTCTCCTCCTTTTCAGAAGCAACTTTCTTCAATTGAAATATTTTGAATGTGAGATATTTTATGCCAATCCTCGCCTGTTTCCTTTTCGCATCGTTTACCTAACTTACTGTAATAGTTAATTTTCAAACGTTTCAGACCAGTAAGGCTTTGAATGCTCGTCGGAAGACACATAACCTTCTGACAATTTGAAATATAATAAAAGTAACAAAACTTTAGGGAGTAAACTTGAATAAGGAAATTTTTAGGGACAATTTTTATCTCATAGTTTTATATAATAATATTTTGAGTTAATAGGTCTTTACCCCTGCAAAGTAGGCGAATTTTGCTTTATCCCATGTAATTATTTTTTTGAGATTACCTCCGTGCAAAATTTATTTTTTTGATTTACCCCTTGGATGCACTTTTTAAATCAGTTATTTTGTTCAACCGATTTAAAAAGTGTTGTTTTTTAAATCGGTTATTCTGTTTTTTTTGCCTACCACGTCAGTAAAAATGGGTAAATCAAAAAAATAAATTTTGCAGAGGGTAATTTCAAAAAAAAAAATTACATGGATACCGCAAAACTCGCCTACTTTGCAGGGGGTAAAAGCCTATTAACCCTAATATTTTTAAGTGGTGCATCATTTCTTATTTGGTATGACATGGTAATATATAACAAACGTATTTGGTTTCATACAGTATGTGTTCAGATTATAATGCAATTATTCGTGAGATACGCAGATTGTTTTGCATATGGATAAATATAGAGTAATTATGACATTCATATTTCATACAACATGATTTTACATTACAGCACCACTTTTAGAGTTTCCCCTTTGTTTAGGAGATCCATAATATTCTCGATCCATTTTACGGGCAATAATATTAAATGAAGTATAAACATGTGGTGTATGAATGATATTTCAAATTCTGGACAATAACAAAGCATCTAGAAAGCCTTTAAGTAATGGCGAAAAGAAAAAGACAGTAAGATAACAGAAAAGAAGCGGGAATGCTAGTATAAGATATCTACGAGGCAGCAGTTACGACTAGGAATCTCAAATTCATCATTTCATCCCACTTTTCAGCCCTTCCAAACCATTCATACCCATTTTTTTGCTATATAATCATACACATACAGCTCAAAGAAGAGAAAAGTAAGGTATGACAGTATGTGAATTGCAGCTGCATAATAATGTATCGCAATGAGATTGAAACAAAATGACATGGAAAGCAGTATAGTAAAATAGGGAAACACAAACATCATAATAACTATGAAATATGGAAACTGTTCCTAATAGAACTATAGGGGGTATGTATTATATCTGGCTTACTATGCGTAATGCTATTTTTTCCTTGTTTGTCACTTAACTTTTAAATATGCTTTGGGGTCTGTATTTTTAGAGCTACAGAGGGATGGGGTTATGTGAATAACCACCCATGATCCCACGATCCATGTTGAAGAGAGAATGGAGGTCGTGTTCCCGCCATTCCTCTGTAACTGCTGCTAGAGCACATTCTACACGTGCTACAGTGAGACGTGGGATAACTTTCGCGCCAATGTTCTTGATCGTGGTTGAGACATGATTCTCATGTGTCGTAAATAGATTATGGACAAACTGGGCTTGGACTGGATTGCTATGGCGGGTCAAGGTGATTCGAGTCATATAAGGTTGGGCCGTGGTGAATTAGGCCTGGATTATGTCCCCCGGTACACAGCCCCCCAAGCACAAAGGCTCCGAAGGAGGCGCGGTGCTGATCGAGGAGAATATCGTTTAGATTTCCTTAATTTGATCAATCGTTGGATAGTTATCTCAATGTATCATTTGAGCACGTGACCTTCTTATTTGATAAGGATAATTGGTTTACGGCGAGCGATAATCCCTCCTTCCTGATAGTCCTCGGCGAATGTTAGCCTTTATAATGTGTTGGCTTTAATCTTTATTCACACTCTTTATCCTCAAGATAAGATGACCTCTCCTGTACATTCGCTGATTAAGATGCTGAAATCGATGCTCCTTGAGGAGCCTGAAGATTTGATGGACAATTATGAGGATTTTGCTTCCGTGGTTATTGATCTTCGTGATTATTCTTAGTGTTTATCTCCTCTGCAACGTCTCTTTCTTGACCGTTTGCTGGAGTTAAGGAGCCAGATGATTAAAGATTTTCCCTTTATCTCGTCAGTGGAGGAGTCACGTCGCCATAGTTAAAGATCAAGTATTGCTCTCTTTGATGAGATGTGATTGGTAAAAGAGTGTATGTGGATGTATGAAGGTACCCTGTGTTGGGGAATCAAGAGGCGGACTTTTAAAACTCTTTTAAAATTCTAACTAGAGAGCGGAAAACCCCCTTAGCCTAGAACACTTGGAACAACAAGAATCACTATGAGTTCACATGTTTACCTCTTGAAGCGTCGAGGAGTTGATCACGAGCGTTGCACGAACGACAAACGCCTCTACTCAGTCCACACGAACAGCCCCTCCGTCAACAGTGCTAGCTGTGAATGATCGGAAGTAGAGAGATTGAGAGAAACAGAAATCCTAGTGCGGCTAGGTTTTCTGAAGGTGTTTTTACGTGAATGAAATAAGTCACCCCAAGGATTCTATTTATAGAACCACCTGTGTGTGCCATACCTTATGGTGTACTGTATTTCTCACTTAAACATACCGTACCTTACGGTGTACCAAATTATAAATGAATCTCATCCATTTAATTTATCTCTCTTCTATCTGTTCTTATGTGTGTGACCCTGTAGGTTCTCGCAACGTTGGCAATAATATTAAATCACTATTTAATATTATAAACAGTGAGCGGTATCTAGCAACACATCACTGTTACCCAAGTGACGAGAATGTCATGTGATCTGACGTAACCTTTCTGTGATAATAATTATGTATAATTACCCTTTTGCCCTTATATCTAAATTGAACTCAAGGCAAAGTATGTGTCATCCTCTCCTCTTAATGAAAGCATCATCACGCACAAGTTAGCCATAACTCATAATGCAAAACCTGTTACCCAGAAAAAGAGAAAGCAACGCGAGGAAAGGACAGTCGCAGTAGACGAAGAAGTAGCAAAGCTAAAGAAGGCACAATTTATAGAGGAAATAAAAAACCCAGAATGGTTGGCAAACGTTGTGATGGTCAAAAAACATAACGGCAAGTGGAGAACGTGCGTAGATTTCATTGATCTTAACAAAGATGCCCTAAAGACCCATATCCACTCCCAAGCATAGACAGGCTTATAGACGGGGCGCCCGGATAGAAAACACTCAGCTTTATGGACGCATACTCTGGGTATAATCAGATAAAGATGAGCGCCGCTGACGCACCTCACAAAGCATTCATGACGAACACATGCAACTACTTTTACAAAGTGATGCCTTTTGTCCTGAAGAAGGCAGGTGCCACGTACCAGCGCTTAATGGACTTATGGCTAATATGCCGACACCACTCCCCCTTAGATTGGAAGAGCCATCTACTGATAGCATCCAACGTTTCTTGTCTGCTGCCACTGGGGGCGACGTCATTTCCATAACGAAATCTGCCAATACCTGAGACTTGACGCTTGCTCTTGGGGAAAATGTCAGGTCGTATTCTGATAGTTCTATTGACCATGCTACCATTCGTCCTGCTAAATCTGGTTTTTCAGAACCTGCTTGATGGGGTAATCTGTTTTGAGTACCACCCTATGACTTTGAAAGTACTGCCCCAGTCTTCTGGCGGTGACTATCACCGCCAATGATAGTTTCTCAATTTTCTGGTAACGTAGTTCCTCTCCTCTTAATGTTCTGCTGACGAAGTACACCGGTCTCTCCTAGCCCTCATGGCGTTGTTTGATACGGAGAGGTATAATAATAGTGGGCTATCCTTGCGAGGGCGTGTTAATATTGGCGGTGATGCCAAAAATTCCTTCAGATTGTGGAACGCCTCTTCGCATTGTTCAATCCATGTGAACATTTCTCCCTTCTTGAGGGTGGTGAAAAAATGAAAGGCACGCTCTCCAGCACAAACTAAGAATCTGGATAACGCTGTTATTCTTCCAGTTAGCTTCTGAACTTCCTTCGCTGACGTCGGGCTTCACATATTGATGATTGCTTGGCATTTTTCTGGATTTGCTTCTATTCCTCTGCTGGTGAGCATGAAGCCCAAGAACTTCCCCGCTTGCACTCCAAATGAACACTTTCCTGTATTCAATCTCTTGTTAAACTTTCTTACCGACGCCAGAATCTCGTCTAGATCTTTGTCATGGTTGCCGTCCTCCGTGGTTTTCACCACCATATCGTCTATGTATATTTCCAGGTTTCGCCCAATCTGGTGGGAGAAAACTCTGTCCATTAAGCGCTGGTACGTGGCACCTGCCTTCTTCAGGACAAAAGGCATCACTTTGTAAAAGTAGTTGCATGTGTTCGTCATGAATGCTTTGTGAGGTGCGTCAGCGGCGCTCATCTTTATCTGATTATACCCAGAGTATGCGTCCATAAAGCTGAGTGTTTTCTATCCGGGCGCCCCGTCTATAAGCCTGTCTATGCTTGGGAGTGGATATGGGTCTTTAGGGCATCTTTGTTAAGATCAATGAAATCTACGCACGTTCTCCACTTGCCGTTATGTTTTTTGACCATCACAACGTTTGCCAACCATTCTGGGTTTTTTATTTCCTCTATAAATTGTGCCTTCTTTAGCTTTGCTACTTCTTCGTCTACTGCGACTGTCCTTTCCTCGCCTTGCTTTCTCTTTTTCTGGGTAACAGGTTTTGCATTATGAGTTATGGCTAACTTGTGCGTGATGATGCTTTCATCAATTTCTGGCAATGTTCAGGCTTCTAGGCGAAGAGGTCAACATTTTTCCTTAGGATGGCGAAGACTCTCTCCCTTTCTTCTCTGCTCATAGTAGTCCATATGTTGGTTATTTGATGTGGTTCCCTTCCCATCTGTACTTCCTCCAGCTCTTCAATGAGACTTACCCTTCTATCTTGAAATTCTTTTCTTGGGTCTAAATCTGCAGCTTCGCTCATGTTGATGGTGTTGTGCAGGCCAGGATCTGATCGCCTCTTATTGTTCCTACACCGCCGTTGTCTGGCGGGTACTTTATAGCCATGTATAAGGGTGACATTGCCGCACCTAGAGCGTTAAAAGCTGGCCTTCCAATGATTATGTTGTACAAAGGGTATGGGGTTCGTACCACTAGGTATCTCACCTTGATGGTTTTCGCGCTTTCCTTCTCGCTGAATGTTGTAAGCAGAGTGATGTACCCCATGACCTCTGCTTGATCGCCTGTGAATCCTACCAAGGTTCCATGGTATGGTTGCAATTGCTCGCCTGCTTGTTGCATTGCTTTGAAGGCTTCACATTACATTATGTCTGCTGAGCTCCCAGAGTCTATGAGTACTCTCTTTACGTCACAATTTAGGATCTGAACCTGTATCACGAGGGGGTCATCGTCGTGTGGGACGATGTCAGTGGCGTCCTTTGGCGAGAACGACAGGTCTGGAGCTGGTGGGAAAGTGACGTGTCTTACTACATTCGTTTCTCTTTCTGTTCGCCGTACATAACGTTTTCTAGCAGTGTTGGAGTTACCACCATGGGCGAAACCTCCAGCAATGGTGTCAACCGCTATTCTTGCTTGCTCCTTTCCTATAACCTCATCTTGTGATAGTCCCGGGTGATCTTGGTGGGGTTGCTCTTCTTGTCTTGCCTTGAGCTGCCTTTTCTATGAACTTCCTAAGAT
Organism: Trifolium repens; assembly: GCA_030408175.1. Lineage (NCBI taxonomy): Eukaryota > Viridiplantae > Streptophyta > Magnoliopsida > Fabales > Fabaceae > Trifolium > Trifolium repens. The sequence continues at coordinate 27,077,722 of CP125845.1, read as the reverse complement.
GTCCACTTCTGATTAGTTCCTCAATTAGGTCTCTGAGGCGAAAAAATTGTTCTATGCCATGCCCTCTACACTAGTGATAGTGACACGATGCATCTTCGTTTCCACCCATGATGTAGTGGCGTTCTGTTGGTGGGGCGAGACATTCTTCTTTGTGATTGGTAGTGTGAGCCTCTCCCGTTTTTCTGATACTTATTCTCTCTAGGTTGCCAGCGACGCCGCTGATATTCTGATGTTCTGTTGTTTCCTGAGTCTGATGCTCTTTCTTTTTGATCCATGGAACGTTTCTCAGCATTTCTTTCCTCGCCCTTTATGTAGCACTCAGCTCGTTTCATAACTTCATGCATTGTCTCCCCTGACTTTTGGGCAAGTGACTCAGTGAAATGTCTGGCACACAATCCGTTGTGAAAGGCTGCTACAAACATCTCTTGGTTTGGGTTTGACACCTTGATGGTGGCTTCGCTGAATCTGGCGAGGTATTCTAAGAGAGTTTCAGAGTTTCCTTGGCGAATGTGTTTCAGAGTTTGTAGTTGTAACCTGTATGTGTTTGCTTCCTACGAACTGATGGGTGAGTTTCCGATGAAAATATTGGTACCCCATTATGGAGTTTTTGGGCAGGTTCAAATACCACCTCAAGGCGGCATCCTTGAAGGTGATTTACCAGGGCCCCACGGTGGTCGCCAAATGTTCCTGATATATAGAACTATAGGGGGTATGTGTATTATATCTGGCTTACTATGCGTAATGCTAGTTTTTCCTTGTTTGTCACTTAACTTTTAAAAATGCTTTGGGGTCTGTATTTATAGAGCTATAGAGGGATGGGGTTATGTGAATAACCACCCATGATCCCACGATCCATGTTGAAGAGAGAATGGAGGTCGTGTTCCCGCCATTCCTCTGTAACTGCTGCTAGAGCACATTCAACACGCGCTACAGTGAGACATGGGATAACTTTCGCGCCAATGTTCCTGATCGTGGTTGACACATGATTCTCACGTGTCGTTAATAGATTATGGACGAACTGGGCTTGGACTGGATTGCTATTGCGGGTCAAGGCGATCCGGGTCGTATAAGGTCGGGCCGTGGTGAATTGGGCCTGGGTTATGTCGCCCGGTACAGAAACTAATCATAAAAAATATTCTAAGCTAATATAGTAAGATATTTTCATATTGTTTAACACTAGGCTTCTCTTTCTACCCAATAGTGAAACAGTTCTACCTTGGTCAATTCGACATAGTAACAAATTTATGATTGCTAGATCGAGTTAGTAATATTAAGTATCCATGATGTTCCGAGATCTAAGTACTCAAGGTACAAAGAAGCAAATCTTAGAATGGTCCTTCTCGAGTTACAATATATCTGGAGGATTTAATGTTAAAATTGTATGCAGTTATGCACACGCAAGCACGCCCAAACCAAACTTTTGCAGTAAATAAAATAACTTAAAGAAAGACAAAAGAACATAACGGCTCTTGAAGTAAATTAAATAAATGAGCGGATTCTAACCAATAAACCCCCTGAGCGAATACATTCAGGCCTTCAATGAATAAAAAGCGACGTAGGACATCCTCTCGCTCAAGACCGGATGCTCTCAAAATAGGCCTCAGCAGCATTATACTGAAATGCAACTTAATTTGATCTTTCAGTCCTTGTCGGCTCTGATTACCCATTTCACTCCTGCCAATACAGAATTGTCATAAATGTAACACAAAACATTAGGCTCAAATAGTGACTAAAATTGTATTCTACAACGAAATGCAAATAAATAATTGAGGATAAACCTGAAACAATGCATAAGATAATAGAATTGGGATTGACAGGGTAAACAGAATGAGTTATGATAGCTCAAACTCAAGGCTCATTTTACTTTTTAAGCATAATTCAAAGATTAAGCTACTTTCTTGTAAAATGCCAATTAAAAATGTTATAGTAATGCAAACACCGTGTATAACACTTAAAGTTTCTCTAGGTCTATTTTATTCATGCTCTAGCCTCTAACACTATAAACTGAAAAAGTTTTTCTATCATGTGCAAAGTTGCACATGTTAAGAAGTTTAAAATAGTAAATTTGCATTGGAACTTGTGCATTTTATATTAAATATATAAATTTTTAATGAATAATTATTGTTTTTAGGGTTAATAGGTCTTTACCCCCTGCAAAGTAGGTGAATTTTGCGTTATCCCCCTGGAATTTTTTTCTTTGAGATTACCCCCCTGCAAAATTTATTTTTTTTATTTACCCCCTTGAATGCACTTTTTAAATCGGTTATTTTGTTCAACCGATTTAAAAAGTGTTGTTTTTAAATCGGTTATTATATTTTTTTTTCCTGCCACGTCAGCAAAATGGGGGTAAATCAAAAAAATAAATTTTGCAAGGGGGTAATCTCAAAGAAAAAAATTCCAGGGGGGTAACGCAAAATTCGCCTACTTTGCAGGGGGGTAAAAGCCTATTAACCCTTGTTTTTAATACAAAATTACTATTTTTTGTTAGTTTAATATGTGCAATGTTGCACATGTTAGATAAACCCAAATTGAAAATATCTTATTCAATATTGATTGTTGGATGCTAACAGTTCATAGTACAAATACTTAAAGGATACCAAAATAAGGAACATCACTAGATCTCAATTACTCAGGATGGTCAAATTTCCAACTACCGCGGATAATTAAAAATAAAACATATTCTTCAACTCCAAAGTTACAAAGATTCTCTGCTATTAGCCTTCCCTAAACTCATTGATTTTAATCGTGGTAACAATTGCAATTGCAGTTATGATTATTCAAATTACGAATAAAAATTGGACAAAACTAGTTGATGCGGCACAATTATGGTCACGAAGTGATTGTAGAAACATAGTCTGGCTTTACAAGTTCAACTTTAAATAATTTAACACACTCATATATCCTCAAATCAAAATATCCAAACCATCAAAATAATATATGCATACACATTTGCACTTACATGTGAGAGATCTAAAGAAAAGCCCTGGAATAAGATTGTCGTCCACATCTTGCAAAGAAAATTCCTCTGTCTTGTACATGAACGCATTCAATCTGAGCTATTTTTTGCCAATCATCACCCGTGTTAACTTTACATCGTTCCCCTAACTTAGTACAACTGTATATTCTCAAACTTTTCAGACCATCAAGGCAATGAATGCTCATCGGAAGATATACCAGCTTTGGACACAGAAATTTCTAAGTTATTAAGCAAACCTAGGTTTCCTAACCAGTCGGGTAGGGATGCCAGGTTAGGAAGATCGCCCAATATCAACGATTTAAGGGTAATCATGTGTTGTAAACTCTTCTGCAAATCTTCTATATCTGAACAACTTTGGATCGTCAATTTCTCAAGATAAGTGAAATATTGAAAACTTTCTGACAGGGTTGAACTTGTGGCACCTCATAATATTCAATATCTTAAGAGAGTGCAACCCTTGTGATACTTCATCTGTCAATGACTTGAGGTTTTCGTAACGGGAGATATCTATTTCCTGGATAACATTGAGGCTACTGATTTCAGTTGGGAGTTGCTTAAGTTTGGAAAGGCCACAAATGTCAAAAAACTTCAGAGAAGTGAGGTTTCATAGCATCCCATCTGGAAACCATGTTAGCTTTTCATTATCTATAAACTGAAGTGACTAGAGACTACTGAGTTTATGAATTGAACTTAGCAAATGTTGGTTGCATTTCCCTTTTATAATCAATTCATTGAGAGATGGAAGGCAAGCCCAACAGTATGGGGCATTCAGTAATTTGAAATGTTGAAAGGCACGGAAACATGTTATCTCTATCCTCACTTTAACCTTACCAGGTTTGACAACATATCCAGTAGCAAAAATTCTAATTTTGTGAAACTTTCTGCAACTCCTCCAGGTTTGAACATGAATTACAAAAGTTATGAAAGATATTTGAGTTGTACTGAAAAAGTTGCTAAATGTAAAAAAAATAAATCCTAGGAGCTTGAATTTGACAAAAAATTACATAGCACAAATTACCTATTCCATGTCCATAAGAAACGTCCAGTGCTTTCAATTTAGCTCGCAACAATTGCATGTTAACCATTAACAAGTATAAAACAAAAATTTCTCTTCGCTAGTCTATTTTTCATTAAGCTTCTATACTTTTACTTTCTTTATATACCTTCATAAATTAAGAGCCTCCAAAGTATTTTTTTGTGTTTAAGACGAGAAGTTTTCACGAAGCGGGAAACATATGTAGCTTTTCCATCTTTGATACGCAAACCATGAATCATTCTGCAATTAATTGATACATAGATCAACATTCAAAGACTACATACCAAAATTATGAACTTACTATAATTATTGAAACCCGTCTCCATCAAACCTGCAAAAACAGATGGAAAGCACCGTACGAGCATAAAACTACACATTATGAATACATTTTTTGTTCAGAAACTAAAAATGCTCCACATCAATACCAAATTTCCATAGAAATTACATATGGATAAAGTAAAATCGATATACATTGATTACCTAGATATGTATTTTCCACCAAGATTGGTGAAAGATCGCATAGTATACTGATAAGCTATAAGGGACTAACTTTACCAGTGATATCCAGCCACGGGAGCAAACCTCGGATTGAGTCCCACCCTAACAAACACTCCATTCAAACAATCTTGCAATACATAAAATGGTAACTGATGAGTAGCAAGACATGATATTGCTCTAAAACGGATAATCTCCCACAACATATCAAATCACAGTTCAAATCCACATTGGAAGAGGTTCTTGAATTTAGCGCCCGACAACTCCTTAAAAAGAATTGCATCAGGAGATCTTTTGAGTTCACAAAAAACCTCATAATCAAAGAACTGGCTAAAAGACAGGTAAGCTTTCTTATAATCACGAGACCTTTTCATGAAAAATACAAAATATCAATAAATCAACTAGCATACAGTTCTTATCATAGTAATAGCTGATAGAATTTGTATTTTTGGCTCTCAATTTTCAATATGAATGATTATTCAGTGCTTGAGATTAAGACTTACTTATTATATTCATTGCCTTACAAAAAGTATTAGAAAATTTCCAAACCATAAAATCTTCAAATATTTGAAGTCAATTTCCAGTATATCATCTTGTTTGTTACATGAACAACAATGCGGCTGCTTCAATATTCACATAGCAAAGAAAGGTCTCAGATAAGAATTACAAATCTAGTGAGTCAAAATTGAAGGCATCAATATCACAAGCAAATTGAAGGTAATTAGGCATCGGGCAACAGATATCACAAGTAAATTCGATGCATAATTAGGGTCATCGAGTCATCCATATCAGATCGAAAGTATTCAAAATACTTCATTTACTACCATCAAGGCAATATCAATAAGTAAAACTCATATCCATACCGCACAATAAGTAAACATCTCCAATTGAGTAAAAGTATTCATAATACTTCATTTTATTAGGGACAATGAGGCATGAATATTGAGGCATCAATACTGCAAGTAAACTCAAGGCTGATATCATTAGGGTCATCGAGGCATCATTATCTCAAGAATATTCTAGGCATCAGCAGGGTCATCGAGGCATTAAGATTGCAAATAAATTTAAGGCAACATTAGGATCATCGAGGCATCAATATCACATCTTCGAGCCAATATGAGTGAATAAAAATTCATTTTAATATCAGAATAAGGCAACTTTTACATTTGAGTAAAGTATTCATAACACTTCATTTTATTAGGGTCATCGAGGCATCAATATCACAAGTAAATCAAAAGCCTCATTAGTGTCATCGAGGCATCATTATCTCAAGAATATTCAAGACATCAGCAAGGTCATTGAGGCATTAATATTGCAAGTAAATTCAAGGCATCAGTAGGGTCAACGAGGCATCAATATCGCAAGTAAATTCAAGGCATCATTAGGGTCATCAAGGAATCAATATCGCAAGTAAATTTGAGGCATCTGTAGGGACATCGAGGCATCAGTATCTCAAGAATATTCAAGGCATCAGCAGGGTCATTGAGGCATTAATATTGCAAGTAAATTCAAGGCATCATTAGAGTCCATCGAGGCATCAATCCTGCAAGTAAATCGAGGCATCTGTAGGGACATCAGCAGGGTCATTGAGGCATTAATATTGCAAGTATATTCAAGGTATCATTAGGATCATTAGGGACATCATTAGGGACATCGAGACATCAATATCGCATGTAAATTCAAGGCATCATTAGGGACATCGAGGCAACAATATAGAAAAGTAAATTCAAGGCATCATTAGGGTCATTGAGGCAACAATATCAAAAGAAAACTCAAGGCATTAGTAAGATCATTGAGCCATCAATATCACAAGTAAAATCAAGGCAATCGGTAGGGTCAACGGGGCATCAATATCGCAAGTAAATTAAAAATATCATTATGGTCATCAAGGCATCAATACAACAAGTAAATTAGCGACATCGAGGCATCATATTTCAAATAAATTCATGGCATCAATAGGGTCATTCAGGCATCGATATCCCAATAATTCAGCTACATAGTTCTCCCTATATGTCCAAACAAGAGCTCCAAACAAGTTAAACCAATTATAATTTCATTCACAATTGAAATTATAATGGGCATCTAAAAGCAAATCATGCGGTATGACTAGTTTTAACTAGTTTGCAAACATAATCAACAGAATAGGAAATCCTGGTCAATTTATCCTACGTTATGTCACCTACATTAGGTCTCATTTAAATATTAATGAGCATTATAATTGGCCTACATTATCCTAGTTATTGTTGTAGACCTCATTATTATTATCAGCAGATTTTCCACAACCACCAAAGATGGCCAATAACTGTTTTTCTATGACCCACATGTGCCTCTGGCCCTTTTCTTATAATTGGACATTCCAACGTTTGCAAAGCTAAAAACAATGTAAAATCAGTAAGTTGTAAACAAATAAAGAGCACGTAACTATGTAGGCTCATAACATTTTCAGGTTGACTTAGCTTTAAGGGGCATCGTCCAAAAAAGATGCGAGACTAGAGTTGTACATGCTCATGCAAAGATGAACCCACTTGAGCTAAACTTCACACATTTTAACATACTTTCTCTATGGACACACTCTTCATCAGAGTCGGCACTAATAGAGTGTGAAACTAAGTTTTTAGTTAGTTGATCACACATAAAATTTGGCATAATGGAGAGTGCATCAAATAGTGTATTGCTAGCTAGAATTTCTTAAATGGATATATATATATATATATATATATATATATATATATATATATATATATATATATATACTATATATAAAGGGGATACAAATTTTTGGAATGGCTTTACCCTTATACCTATTTTACCCTTAAAAAAAACTACTAAAAAAAAACTAAAATATTTGTATATGTTGAAAAATAACTTTCACATAAAAATAGATTTTCAGTTTTTTTTTTTGTAAATAATTTTTTTTCTCAATATATATATTTTTTTCTTAATAACTAACCACAACAAAAAAGAAGGTTAAGTAGTTATCAATTAACTAAGTCCAATAAAAAAGGAGATTAAGTAGTTATTTATATTTGCACAACAGAGAATTTCGATCACATCAAATATAAAAAAAAGAGAATATCGATCACACAAACGGGCACGCGGCTAGTATATATATACACACACACACATATAAGAAAGATATGAGAAAGATAACCCACAAGTGTCTAAAATATGCAAATCCTTCAATGGATTCATCCCAATAGTACCCCAAATAGTTTATGACCAACGACACTGCAGTGTGACTGTCCCTTGGAGTAGGTTCAAGGCAGCGCCGAAAATACAAAGGCTTGTTATCGAAAGTAAATTCAAGACACCAGCACGGTCATCTCAGCATTATTATCGCAAGTATTCATTGAATAAAAAATTCATATCAATATTGCATCCAACTATTTACCTTATGAGTAAAGTATTCATAATACTTCATTTAGACATCCAAAACAAAATTGATGGAACAAATACTATCCTTTTGGGTTATTTAGTCATCCAATAGTTTAAAAAATTCATGCTATTTCTGAGCAACAATTTATAGTCTAGAATGAATTGTATTCAGGATAATAAGAATAAAAATTTACATACTTTACATTTTACATTTAACGCATCATTTTCCATTATGAATAAAAGGTACATAATATCAGTCATGCCAACACTTAGAGGTTATATTTACAAAAAGATATTTCAACACAAATATTTAGGGCAATTCACATTAAGAATTTCAGTCATGTCCAAAAAACAAAAATTGCATCACCTTCTTGGATAATCAAGAATGCAAAAAACATATAAGCTTGTTGGAAAATTAAGAAATCGAAAATTGCAGAAGAATTTATAAATAAATCGATACCTTATTACGACGCCGTTTCGCTTCTCCATTCAACCCTCTTCGAGATGTTTGCGAAGAAAAACCAAAACAGTCATCGCTATGGTTAATCGTCCCACCAACGTATCTGAACGTTTTACCCATTCGTCAGAATCTTTTGTTACATAACAAATAGAGTGACGGTGTTTATTTCTCTTCATGAATGAATGAATCTGAAACTTGTAATGGTGAATTTGAGAGATATAGAATAGAAAATGATTGAATGTGAAGAAAAGGAAAGCCTGGTGAAACAAACCAGAAGCGTGATTTTTTTTCTCTTCCAGTTATGTGTTGATTCTTTTTCTATAGCTTTCCTTCTAGGGTTTTATATTTTTTTAAAATGAATTTTGGGCCTCAGCCCAATAGTTGTTAGATTCTCTTTTAAGAGATTTACTTGTTCAAAAAAATTAATGAGATTTACTTGTATTATTTTATCAGTTTCTCGTGCGCCCTACGTTTTTTTTATTTTATTTTACTACTACTTAAATAGCGGACGTTGTAACAATGAGAAATTATTGTAAATCTCGTCCGCTGCTTAAGTAGAGGATATTATAAAAATAAAATCTGGTTGGGTGTTTTTAGTGGATATATGTTACTAAGTAGTGGACAGAGATATTTTGATAAATTAGTAGGGCACGCGAGAAAACGATTACGGTGCCAAAAGTAAATCCCTTCTTTTAATAATACTCTAAATTTATTTAGTCATCATTCCATCAGTTAAAGTGTGTTCTTTTTTTTTTTTCCTTCTTTATACCTAGTTTATTTTATGAGCAATTTATTTTACACCAAGGGTCCGTTGACATACAAAATGTAAGTAATGTATAGAACAGTACAAGATAGAATAACACAGGATAAAGTGTAACATATTGAACAAATTTTGTCTTATACAATATTTGGTGGCCAAAAAAGTTATTTTGGTATTTATACAACTTGCGTAGAAGACAAAAGTTGTTTTGTGATTTAGTGGGGGACAATAATTCCAGTTTTTGTCCATTTCTTTGGCCTCCAGTATATCCAGTCTTAGAAACAATTTTAAAACCAAAGACATTACAACTAAAGTTGTTTTATACAGTCCCTTATTTTTTTTAGCAGATCAAACACACTCCAAGTGACATAAGTTTAAGAAATTTACAAACTCCATAACAGAGAGATTTTGAGTTGAAAATCACACATACAACTGCAAGATTCTGAATTTGAACTCGATAAAAATGTTAACTCTAATAAACTCAAAAAATCAGTGTTCGTATCTTAAAAGAAATACGTTTAGAAATCATGAAATTTCATATATACAAGATGTTCACATCGTGTGAACAATGTTTGCATACTAAAAAGTGAATATGTAAAATCTCAAATTTTCCTATTTTTTGAACGGTTGCTAGGGGTTAATTTTAGAATACCGCAATATATCACAGCACTTCTATTCAGCCCACAAAGTGAAGTTCAATTAGTTTAATGTAACTTTTGTGGGTATATAAAAAGAGGAAGAATTCTTTCCCCATCCCCCGTGTTTCTTTTTCACCCCTCGAGTTTCCATTTTTACCTCTAAAAAAAATTTCGGTTTATGCGAACCAAAGTTTTAAACGGTTAAAAAACACATGTTTTTCTATATTGGAAAAGTTCGGTAAATGAAAACCGAACTTTTTGGGAGTAAAATTAGGGGTAAAATTGGATTTTCAGGGGGTTAAAAAGAGACACGAGGGGTGGGGAAAGAATTCTTCTAAAAAGAGATGAACTTTTCAATCTGACCAAGTCGGGAGTGGTTATGGTGCATAAGTTTTTTCCTTATGCACCGTGCATAAATAATGAAAATTATTTAATGCACCCGCCAAATTACTTAGTGCACCCCCCAGTTTGCTTAGCGCACCACCAAATTTCTAGTGCACCCCCTAAAATTATGGGGGGTACGCTAAGCAATCTGAGGGTTGTAATAGAAATATGGGGGTGCGCTAAGCAATTTTGGGTATTTATGCACGGTGCATAAACATGGCTTATGCACCATAACTTGTGCCGACCAAGTCGGCAATTATTATCCCCCCCAGCAGGGGCGGATCTGGACAAAAAAATTCAGTGGGGCTAAAAGTTTTATATACTATCGGAATTTTTTGTTCTCATTTTGATAATTCAGTTAAACAACAAACAATGTATGCAATTACTACCAATACAATATCTCTAGCCAAAAAAGAACAACGACAAACCAATAAACAAGAAAATTTCTATTCAAAAAGAGAAACCAACAAACCAAATTAAAAAAACCACAAAATTTTTATTCAAAAAAAAAGGACAATAACTTATTGAATATCTATTAAATCATGCATATCACTATTGCTTGATGTTTCACAAGATCCTATCTTAATTGAAAAAAAAATATATCAATTATACCTTTTTTATATCATTTCTTATTTATATGTTAGTTAAATTGCTAATTTTACCCAATACTACATATTCAATTAGTAATCACTATTTTTTAAAAACAAAATCAAAGTTAATTATTATAAAATTAAACAATATAACTTAAAATAAAATTGTACTATAACAAAAGACTTGAAATCTTCAATAATAGACTATGAACTAATATTTGCACTAATATTTAAACTAATATGTGTATTAAGAGACTTACGATCATCAAAAATAAAACCTAAGCTAATATTTACATTAATATTTGTATGAATATGTATACAAAATGATTAAAAATAATTTATGAAAATATATTTATTTTGAAAAAAAAGTATTTGGGCCGGGCTAGTGTGTCTATAGCCACACCAAGCCTTAAACAGGTCCGCCCCTGCCCCCGAGGTTGCTCACGCACGTAAAGTACGCTACTCGAAGATATCTTGTGGTAAGACTTTATACTACCGAAAGATATTTTTCAGTAGGATTTATTTATACTATTGAACGATATTTTCTGATAGATGAGGAGATTTTGAGAAATTTGTTGGGAGTGAAGATCAATTACCAATCAAGTTGATATTGAGAAGGTTGAGTCCAATTCACCTTGATATGAAATTTGTGTCATTCAAAAATTTATCATGTGGAAATACATTTCTAAAAATATTTGTGATATTATAGAAAAGAAATGTGAGAGGTAGAAAATGTTGCTCTCATATAAAAATCAAAATTTGTTCACTTTTACCTTTGATTCAAAAAGAAAGTTTTATGTATTATGGGATTACAAGTCACTCTCTTGATTAATATTGGTATGTTTAACTTAATCATATACTGTATTTTATTTATTAAGCCATTTTCTAATATTGTTGCATATTGGTTCCAACCTTTAATATATCCTAGTTACAACCAATACATGAAAAACATCCTAGCTACAACCAATACATGAAAAACATGCTTTCAATGATATACATTCTCTTTCCAAAATTATCCTTCAATTATTTTTTTAAGAGATTATCCTTCAATTATTATGAGAGAAAAATAATTATCTTTTACTTTTTTTCATATATTTAGGAGTATTTTTGTGAAAATTTAATTAATGTACTTTAAACTTTGAAAAGAATCTTATAAAATGGAACAACAAAATTTGCCAAAAAAATGTTATATATTGGGACGGAGGGAGTATTATTATGTGAAAGAATGTGGGACGTAATACCAATGTAGAATCAGAAGTTGGGTGAGTTGATGTGTGATTGTTTTGCATATGGATAAATAAAGAGTAATGAATGACATTCATTTATATATTTTCTTTAAACGATCAATATTAATATTGTTGGTCAAACCTAATGAATGACATTCATATTTCACGATTTTACATTACATCTCCCCTTTCTTTTAATAAAATGAATGACAAATCTGCATTCTGCACTGCTATTCATATATTTCTAAAGAGTTGTATTCCAAATTATACTAAAAGTAATTGTGGATGGTGTTAGGTGAAGGATCCTACTTGTGCAGGCCCTTTCTTTGAGAAATGAAAAGACTGTAAGATAACAAAAAAGAAGCTGGAATGTTAGTGTAAGAAATCTATGAGGCAGCAGTTAAGACTAGGAATCACGATTCATCATTTCATCCCTATCTATGAAACGCTCAAGCAGTTCCTTCTCTTGCAAAACCAAACAATCTTCAGCCTTGCCAAACCATTCATACCGATTTTTCGCTATGTAATCATAGACAGCATCCCTTATTGGTATTGGAATCACCCACAGCCAGCTTAAAGCAGAGTAAGGTAAGGGCAGGTATGACAGTACACGCAATGCAGCTGCATAATAGTTTATTACAATGAGATTAACACAAAATGACATGAAAAACAGAAGAGTAGTGAAAAACAGATATATTTAAAATTTGTCCTAAAGGATGCATTTGGCAAGTTCACTATATTTAGATTCAGAGCTCATCATCATCATACAATATGGTAGAATATGGAATCCGCCAGAAAATTTACACATACTAGGTAAACAAATACAATTTTGAAACCTCTCGCAAGTCAAAAGTTCATGAAGTGTATGGTATATACAATACTCAGAAGATGAGAAGCATCATGAAGTGTATGGTATATAAATTTGGACAGAATATTATGAACTAATTTTTCAACCAAACCAGAGGAAAGAATTTTTTTTTCTTTCTATTTCTTCTCATTTTATTTTCTCCCAAATAAACTAGTAACCGTCCCATTTTCGCTTCTCCCCATTGTGTAGCCGGTCCGGTCTGGCTATTGGATCGGGCTTGTAATCAAACCGGAGGGAACCGGTCAAAACCGGGAAAACCGGTGAACCGGGGTTTCTGCAACCCGGCCGGTCCAAAAGCATACCTTTTTTTATTTTTTTTTTAATCTAAAAAAACGGTGATAAGGACTTAAGGAAAAAAAACAATGAATCAATCGGTCTCCTCCAATTGGTTTTTATTCATTCAGAATTTTATGATTTGTTTAGATCTAGAACAACAGCGTTTTTTCAATGATTAATAGAATAAAGTAGGAGAACAGGAACATAGTAGGAGAACAGCGGCGTTTTCTTTTTCCCTCCCATATCTGTTTAGCAACACATCAGGAGAAAAGAGACAGAAGATGAAAGAAGAGAAACCAACACAACATAATAGAATGGAAACAAAGAAAGAACAGTGATGTTACAGCTTTTTCATGGGAACAGAGTAGAGCGGCGCTTGCTATAAGTGAAGTAACACTAACAATGAGAGAAACTCAGTATAATTTAGGTTATTTTACTTTAGCTTTAATTGGGCTTGGCCCAATAACACTTAAATGTATATGAACCGTTAAGTGTTTAATCTTTTGTGTAAATGTTCCAAAAAATAAGAATTGATTCAAAAACATAAAATAATAATAATAATAATAATATTATTAATCCATTAAAATAAGTAAGAGTAATATTAAAATAGTTAATAAAATCAAAACTATGTTACGATAAAAATTCATTATCATTAGTATAATATATATAATTTTAGTTGTGGAATTTTTTTAATAGAGTTATCAGGTGATTTAATATCTATATAATTTTGTTATGGAGATCGGTTTATTTAATCGAGTTATTCGGTTTTATCCGGTTTAGTTGTGCGGTTCGACCAGTGACCCAGTGGTTCGACCAGTAAACCAGTGAACCAATACCCTCACCGATTCAATGTCCGGTCCGGTTTTTAAAACACTCTCACTTTCTCTCACCAACCGAATACAGTGTATAAGGCTTCTTATATCTGATATAAGGATCTTATCTCTCCAGATTGGACTGAAATCACTTATCACCTGTTCTTGTCCCCCCCATTTCCATTTCCTCCAATCAAAAGAAAAAATCTCGGCAAAAAAAAAAATCTCTATAAACTAACACTAACTTAGTTGTTAATTATATTTTTACTGATGTTTTTATTGGGAGGACAAGGGGACAATTGATTTTAATCCATTTAGATTTTAGATTACTCCAAAAGTGGGAGACTCAAGCACACTAGGCCATCACCTTTATACGCATTACTGAAACATTTTTAACTTGGTCTATACAACAGTGTAAGAAGTTCATAATTGCTAGATTGAGTTAGTGAAATTCAGATGGTTTTAAATAAAGAGGGAAGATAAAAAATAAATAATTTGCATTATGAATATGGTTTGACAAGATAGATGATTCTAAAACACTAAACTAGAACTGAATTCATAATTCTAATAGAATAGGTAAACACAACCATGATAATAAAACTAAGAAATATAGAAACTAGTAATCAAGTACTCTAAGATAATACTAAGATATTATCTACCAAAACCCAACAGTGAAACATTTCTACCTTGGTAAATTTCATACATTTTAACACTTGGTTGTATTTTCTACCAAAACCCAACAGTGAAACATTTCTACCTTGGTAAATTCAACATAATAACAAGTTCATGATTGTGAGATTCAGTTAGTAATCTTAAGCATCCGTGTGCAGAGATCTAAACACTCAACGTACAGAGCCAATTTTAGAATGGTGTTACTAGATATCCGGAGGATTTAATGTTGAAATTTTATGCAGTTATGCACACACAAGCATGCTGAAACCAAAGTTATGCAGTAAAATAGTTTAAAGAAAGACAAAAGAGCATTACGACTGTTAAAGTAAGTTAAATAAGTGAGTGAATTCTAACCAGTAGATCCCTGGGAGAATACATTCAGTCCTTCAATGAATAAAAAGCGACGTAGGACGTCCTCTCGTTCAAGACCGGATGCTCTCAAATAGGGCTCAGCAGCTTTAGACTGAACGCAACAGAATTTGATCTTCCTGTCCTTGTCTGCTCTGATTACCAATTTTACTCCTGCCAATACAGAATTGTCATAAATGTAATATAAAACATTAGGCTAGTGATAAAATTGTATTCAGCAATGGAATGTAATATAAACAATTGGGGACAAACCTGCAACAATGCATAAGATATTAGTATTGGGAATACTGACAGAGTAAACAGAAAGTTATGATAGCTCGAGGCTCATTCTATGACAGTGTATCAACAGAAGTTCGTTTATTTATGATAACACACAAACAACAATACAACATACGAAGGTTCAAGTGATAAGGATTTCACAATGTTCAGTTTTCCCTAAACCACATCCTTCAACTCCTAAGTTACCAAGATTCAGTGCCATTTGCCTTCGCTGAACCCATTGTTTTAAATTGTAATTACAGTTACACTACAATTCTTCAAATTACTAAAAAAAAATTGGACAAAAGTAGCTGATTTGGCATACCTATGGTCGTGAAATGATTGTAGAAACCTCTAAAACTTAAACATTGTAGTAACATACCACAATTTTACAAACTGCCTTTAACATTTGAATAGGTCAATCATTATCCACAAGACAAGAACGAGGCACAATTTTGTCATGCCTAGGAAGCAACACAAAATTGGGTGTGCTAAACTAATAACTCCAAAACACAGAAAAATATATCGTACATCGAAATGCAAAAGCCTTATAGAAATGAAACTATATTTATTTACTTTTCCAAAAAAGAGCCTTCTAGAACATTCCTCACCAATGTGAGTAGAAGGTCTGATCAATTACACAAAACATTACTATCTTTCACCCCACGTAGCACCCACACTTCAAATAGAAGACATGTTTGATGACCGACACAACATCAACACACTTAGTTACATTCAATCACTTCAATTTTCACAAATCTTCGTGTTAGTATCAGTACCAATGTGAGTAGAAGGTTTGATCAATTATACAAAACATTACTATCTTTCACCCTACGTAGCACTAACACTTACCGACACATGTCCAACACAACATCAACACACCTAGTTACATTCAATCACTTCTATTTTCTCAAATTACTAGTTGTGTTTCCAGTATCAATATTTTGTTTGGCGTTCGTGTTTGTGTCAGTAATTCATATAGTTTCCACCAATAGGCCAACACATTGTAAAAGCAACAATCATACCCTAGTTATAACATTCTTAAAACAAAGAAACCCTAATTTTATTTCAAATTTTAAACAGAACCAAAAATGAAGCAACACAAAGCACCATTCCGAGTTCCTAGTAACAACAATACACAAAAGCACATGAATAGAAGAGTGTTTGTTTGTAAACATAGAGTGTAAAATTGGAATAGAAGTAATACCTCGGTGGCAGAGATGGCAAACGCCGTCGTAAAGGACGACTCTAGGTTGAAGAAAAGAGGGAGTGACGAGCTTGGTAGCGAGAGTGGAAGGAGGAGCATCGATGTCGACGTCGGCGACGGTGGTGGAAGTGGAAGACAAGGAATGAAGGAACGAAAGTGAAGAGGATCTGATTGTTGACGTGTCGGTCAAGCTTCTAGCGAGGACTCTCTTCATTGTAATGATATTCATCCTCTTGATTTGCGCTTTGGGGTTTGCGTGTGTGGGAGTTGTAAGAGAAAAAAAAAAAAAGCGCTAAATAGGTTCTCACTCTTTTTTCTTTTTTTTTCAAGGGTTAACAAGATAAAATTACTCTAGTCTTTTTAGATTCATTCAATAACTAATGTATTTGGTCTATATTATAGCTTAAATAATTCATTATTGAATGAATTTAAAAAATCAACTGTCTCTTATAAAAATGACCGGAGGAAATATTATTACCCACCAAAAATTGACATATATTGATCTATTCTCTACAAAAGATACTTATAAATATTATATATTTTTACTAATATAAAAAATTGTTTGTAATTAAAACATATATATAAAGTAAAAAGAACTCTTTGCAATGGAAAGATGATAAAATGCTAACTAGGTTACAGAAATACTTATATGGGTATAAACTAAAATAATTTTATTTTAAGCATACTTACAAGTTACAATAAAGAAAAAAGAATTAAAGTGATATCAATTGATGCAACTATTTTTATTTTTTTTTAATTTTTAAAATTTATGTGTATGTTTAAATTTGTGCTTAAGCAAGAATGCCTCCGCTAGGATAAATATTTCTAAAAACTATAGTAGTTCATTTGGCCTTTTTGATTGTTTGTTATTAAAAATGCAAGGCAATGGTTAATTTTAAGAGTTATAATTTCTCCTTTATTTTGACGCAATATTGAAAATAACACAAAATATATATATATATATATATATATATATATATATATATATTAAAAATGGTTAAATAGGTTTTTTTGTCTCTACAAATATATATTGAGTTTATCAGTATCAGTCAGTGTTTTAAAAACCGGACCGGACATCGAACCGGTGAGGTGTTAGTTCACTGGTTTACTGGTCGAACCACTGGGTCCCTGGTCGAACCGCATGACTAAACCGGCTTAAACCAGATAACTCGACCATATAATTTACTCTATATAAAAAATAATTATATGTATTAAATTATTTAATACATATAATTATTTTTTAATTTAAATTAGATTTAATCAATAATTAGGCATCTATTTATTTTAATTTTTTAAAAACATTCATAGCATATGTATTTTAATTTTAAATATAATAAATTAGAATAATTAGTTTTTATTTACCGCTGAAACATTAGTTATTATAAATAAAAATGAGAGTTGAACAATTTAATTAACATTAGGCAAACAATAAATAAAAAAATGAAAAAAGTCAAATATGCTTTTGAAAGAAAATAAAATTTGTGAGAAAGTTTGTTTTCGTACAAAAATAATTATAATACAAGAATATATGCAATATATAGAATACAAAGTAAAAATAACCACAATTGACCAACTTGGTTTAGTGGCAGCATGTTCAAACCTTTATGGAAAGGTTAGCAGTTCGAATCCTGCTGATAACACTTTCTTATATTTTTACACAATTAAAATCATCATTCAAACAATAAATGCATATAAAAAAAACGCGTTCCCAAAAAAAAAAAAACATACGTGTAAAAAAAACCAAATTTCAAAAAAAAAAAAGTTGCGCAATAAACCGGCCGGTTTTCTCCGGTTCCCTCCGGTCTGTTAGCATATCCGATCCGATAACCAGACCAGACCGGCTACCCTCCGGTTCCCGGTTGAACCGGTCCGACCGGCCGGTCCGGTCCGGTTTTTAAAACACTGGTATCAGTCCATTTAAAGAGTTCCTGCTAAATTCAATTTTTTTTAATTATTTTAAAATTTTGAATGACTTTTTCCTATACATTTGAAATATTATAAAAGGTTTCTCCAGAAATAAATAGCTCAGATTTTTTTTAAGGTCTAATTTGTGTATTCATTCACTTCCCTCAAGGTGTGTGATAAACAGAACATTTCAAATTGTGAAACATAAACATCATGAAGTGCTCAATTACTGGAGCATTAGGGAATGTGATGATACCAAAGAGTTATAACATAATGTCAGTCAACATATAAATGAAGTGAGAATGAAATATACTAGTTGGGAAGTGGGGTATGAAAACTGTTTGATGTAATTTGCTATTTACTCTCCCCTATGATTCTATTCTCCTCAAATTCTTCCTGTCCTTTGTTTTCTAGCAGTGAGTCATTTT
Source organism: Trifolium repens (assembly GCA_030408175.1). Classification (NCBI taxonomy): domain Eukaryota; kingdom Viridiplantae; phylum Streptophyta; class Magnoliopsida; order Fabales; family Fabaceae; genus Trifolium; species Trifolium repens. The sequence goes on along the minus strand of CP125845.1, from coordinate 27,058,986 downwards.
ATTTGAATAATAGTCTTCCTGCTACTTTTGTTAATTGGTGGAGACTAGTATAGTTCCCTTTGCTCATGGAAGTCTTCAAATATAGCATGATTGCAACAATAGAGTTGTACAACCTCAAAAATCTTTGATGTCCACACTGAGGATACCTCACCCTAGTCTAACCAAGGGATACCTCACCCTTTTCTTAGCATGAAAAAAATACATTACAAAGATATGTAGCTAGTAAAGATTATTCAAATTGAAGCCGTAATTTGATATCAATTTAGGTGAACAGAAGACTCAGACAATAACATGACTGCTTAAAGATTTTCATAAATCTATGAATGTAAAACCCTAATAACAATAGCAATAACATGACTACAGTCTTATTTTTAAACTCCTACATCAGATAGTCACAGAAACATCCGAATTTCCCACCCCATGCCTTGAGATATTGAGAAAGAATGTTTTTATATTCATAACAATTAATAATATTTAGAATCGTCAATTTATAGTACAACAATACTCCACTAAGCCACTACTACATTGTACACTAAATCAAAAATTAGCTTTCAGGGCCAACTGAAAAGTCCCATTGTATGCTGGATGATGGTTTAGACTGGTCATTAACAACTTACTAATTAATTATCCTTTGAAGCAGGGGAAGTTTTTGATCCGTACTTGGAGAAAACATCAATTAATACAGCCTTTTCCTTGATCTTTAACCTGCACAAGAGTCAACAATACATGAGAAATGAACACAATTAAAGTCATGCTAAAGCTAACTTTGATGCACAGGAAAATCACCTTTTCGCAGATCCGGGAACATCTACAACCTTGTTTGCGTTCTCTTTCTTACTTGGTTTTTTCTTAGGGGCATTCTCTTGTCCAACTTTAACAGATGCCTTCTTTCCATCAACCTGCATTGTCATTTCTACTCTGTCATCACTATCCAACTTCAAAGTAGCGACAAACTCTTCATTCTCCCCATCACTTTCCCGTTGCTCATCTGAATCATCTAAATCGGTTTCTTCCCAGGTTCCTAGGGAAGAATCATCCATCTTAGAATCCTCATTTGAATCTTCTTCAAAGGAAGGCAAGAGAGGTAGAGCAGTGTTGAGATTATTTCTTAACTCCAGAGAAGAAGAGGAAGACGGTGCATTTACAAGCTCGCATTTTATCTGCTTCTGAATTTTGCCAAATGTAATCATTTGTCCCGTGTATAATTCTATAAACCTGAAGAAAAGAGAGCAATTATGTTTGTAATAATGTAAAGAGACTAGTACAGTAAAAACAACTTGAAAAAGGCAAACTCCTTCAACGACAAAAGTGCAATGATCAAAATTGAACAGATTCAGATGCTACAGACAAGAACTCACTTCATTTAAGTCAAGTCAAATAAAATAAAGAAGCTCAAATCAATTATCCAAGAAAAGAAAACCAGCTTCTACTAATTTCAAATATTTATCATGATGTAAATCAGATGTATCTAAAATAAAACACTTTAAACGTTGTCAAAACTCATCAAGAAATCACCACTGTGATATATTTTCCATTACAATAATGCATTGTATGTATCAAACTAAACACACTCTTCCCTTATTTTTCATTATTATAAGATTGAGGTTAGAACATACCTAACTGCATCTCTTTCATGCTTGAAATCAACAAAAGCAAAACCCTTGCAGATAGGATCCCTTGTCTTCTTATTTCCCATAACAGCAGGGACTATATTTGTTATGCCAGGAATCCCTTGAAAAGCTGATTTCAAATCCCTATCAATGTTTTTTTTCTTTGGTAGATTAGCCAAGCGCACTCGGCTTTGGACAGGAACAACTTTTTCATCTGCAAAGTGATAATTTCAAATTGTAAGCTCAAGAGGAATAAGAAGACAGTCTTGGACTGTAACATCCCAATCTTTTATTAATCTAATTAATTCCAATTAGAGCTTGTCTAATTATTTAATAATTATTTAAGTGGGAATTAATTAAAGGAGTATTAGAATTGCAAGTGTATTGTGTGTAAAATTAGAAGTACCCTTTGGACCTAACCAACACATTAGTGCAATATTGTTTCACATGTGAGTTAATTAACACAAAAGAAACAAGTTTCCCTCCCTCATAAACTCTCTCTAGTGACTCACTCTCCCTTTTTCCTCTTAAGCCAACACCTCACCACATTGCATGCCACATATATCAAGTCTTGTGACTTGATTCCTCCCATTACCATTTCAGTAAAAACAAAAGCAAACACTCTCTTCTTCTCTTCCTCCCACGAGCTGCACCATCATCATTCACCAAGCTTCCATCTTCCCATTTCTTCATCAATTTTCACATGCAAAGGCATACTCTTCTTCTCTAGCCTAGTAATTTCTCATTAAGGTAAGTTTCATGAGTCAACTCCCTCTCCTCTTTGCAAATTCGTGCTTTTATTGAAGGAATCCAAACTGACTTTCCTTGCATGTTCTTACAAATTGCTCCAATGGGTTTCTCTTGGTTTATGGAGTCAAAATCATAAGTTCACCAAATTCCAAGTTCTGTTCAATCTGTTCGTGGGTAGCTGAGGAGCTCAGTAGCAGTTAGGAAGCTTGTAATTAAAGTTTAAAGCTTCAATTCCAGGTGGGTTCTTAGGTTAATTTAGTTAGTTTCCCAGAAATCAAATTTGCATGTTAACATTAGGAAAATTAGGGAAATTATGTGTGAGAGGAATTAGCTCCCAAATTCCCCTCCATACGGTCATATTTTATGTATATTAAATGATTGCACTGGTTATATTTGAGGATTGTAGGTGATTCCTTGGTAAAAAAATACGAATTTCTGCAAACAGGGGCTGTTCTGTTTGAGCTCGTCATGTCGAGCATGCTGGCAAGTATCATGTCGAGCATGCTGGTGAGTATCATGTCGAGCATGCTGGCGAGTATCATGTCGAGCATGCTGGCGAGTATCATGGCGAGCATGCTGGCGAGTATCATGGCGAGCACTCATGATCTGGGCACGTTGAGCTCACCTTGGCGAGCATCTGCTTGCCGAGCGAGCTGTTCAGGTCTGATCATGATTTCTCGCCATGGCGAGCAGGCTATCTCGCCGTAGCGAACGAAGACAGAATGACCCTATTTTTAATATTTTTCTAAAAACTTATCACTCGTTTTATATCCTCCAAATATGTCAGTTATTTTGCAATTATAAATTAATATAAACTATGTACAGCATGTTAATCACAGTGTAATCCTAGGGTATGACATAGGAAATTTAGCTTGTATGCTCCCCGGGTTTGGGATAATTATGGTAGTAAGAACTAATTTAGTAACAGTCAATTATGAGCGATTTGTGATGTCGCGTTATGGACTCCCATTGGGACAATCCATTAGGTTATGACTATGTGAGCTGCATGCCGTGACCGAATCGGTTGTCGGATATGGCAGGCCTCTGAGACATGCTCACCTCAGAGTGTCCTTGTGTTAAAATGAACAAGATATTCTCTGTGTTACACCTATATTTTGTGCTATTATGTTATGATAATGTTAGTATTGAAACGACTGGTTTAGGCGCCCCGGTGTAGTCACCATTAGGAGGGTAGTAGGACTCACTGAGGCTTAGTAGTCTCACCCCACTCCAAATCAATTTTTTTTTAGGTAGACAGGTTATTCGGAGCAAGGACCAGGCGGAAGACTGACAGTTGGAGCTGTGCTTGGATTGTCAGACTAGAAGACTTTAGTTTTCTTCTTGCTTTCAGTATTATCTGTGTATCAGAACCTTATTCATAATCCGCTGTACTTTATAAGTTTATCACTTAATGTGAAGAATTTTTGTAATTCAGTTAACTATCCCGTTTAATTTAATGTACTCAGATTCAGTTATTTATGTCTTGACTAAATATTCTAGATATTTTAGTTGGGGCGTTATAATTAGACCCCAACATTTTTTAACAAGTCTTCCAATTCTTTCCAGTCACTATTCGCAGAAGAGTTGTGCAGTTTAATACAAGTCAAATTACAAAATGCATGAGAAGATAGAAATAACTAGGAATCATAGAGACAGAAATGAAAGAGACAAAAAGTATGACGAACTCCTTCACGACCAAGCATTAGTGCATGAGTTTTGTACTGATTGTACTAACCAATAAGCAAATTTTTTTTACAGAACAAGCACTGTTGTCACTTATGATATACCTTATCCTTTTTTTTGTGTACCACTGCAAGCAGTTCTCCACATATTTAAGTCATTGCATAATTTGAATGAATAGTTGTTAGAAAGGAAAGCTATGGGCTATGGCGCAACGATAAGGATGTTGCCAGCCTATTCGGTTGCGGAGGTATGGCTAAGTACATCTACCATCCCAAAACCTCAACATGGTTCCATATAAGCATTACCAACTACACCACCAAATAACCTAAACATGTGGAGTCTCATTGCAGATATAAAAATTAGGTGTACCACAAGTTCCATATAAGCCTTACTCTCAATGGCAAACTGGAATGTGCACCAGTCAATGAATTAAGGAACAATCAAGCCGACTTATATCATAGAAAATGAGAAATTAATTCATCATGCATCACTCATACCGGTTAAAAACTTAAAATTACTCATTCAATTTGCTCTCTAAAGTGAATTGCTCATTAAAGGTGAATCAGGTCCTGTGAAAAATGCTTTATGCACACACTAGCAACAAACACAACACAGTAACAAGAACATGAACAAAACCCTATCATCAAAACCATAATAATTTCACCAAACAAATCATTTTAGCAAGCAGGTTGCAACAAAATTTTAAAAATAAAAAAGTGATTTTTTTTTTTTTGTGGGTTACCTATCTTCTTTGGAGCATCATTTTTGGAGGCAGTTTTGATAGGATTGGCTTTAAGCTTTTTCAAATTAATAGCTTGAGCTTGTTTACTCTTCTTCAATTCTTCAAACAGCTTATCTTCAATTGAAGTATCATACACTTTCCCTTCACCAAACCCCTTCGGCTTCTTCTCTAACCATTTCTTCAACTCACCAAACGGAATCACCTCATCATCATCATCAAGCTCCTCATCTTCACCTTCCTCTTCTTCATCATCATCGAATTCATAATCAACATCACCGTCCTCTTCCTCGTCGAAATCCTCCTCAACTTCCACGATGCTGGAGCTTCCTTTACCTTTCTTTTTCGCAGCCGCCGGGATTAATCCACCGCCGCGTACGGCGCGCAGAGATTTAAAGTGTTGCTGGAATTGTAGGAGGTTGAATCTCGAAACGAAAGAAGAGCGAGAATAAATGACACGTGTGGTTTCAAGATAAGGACACGTGTGAGTTCCGGAGAGAATCGCCGCCGAATTATTCGGTGCCGGAAATGCAGTTGCTCGGAGCATTATCTTTATTTGTTGTTACTTACAGTTACAGCAATAGAGTCAATTTACACAGAAAACGTTTATAACGAGTTTTGTTTTTAAAATTATTGATATAATAATTAATTTAATACGGTTTATATATTGTCTATTACCGTTTACAAATAACAAGGTTTGCTGGTGTAATTGGTTATCACGTCAGTCTAACACATTGAAGGGCTTTTTTTACACTACATTTTCAAATGTGGACCGGATCATATTTCATCGCGCAACCTTGAGTATATAGTAGTTATTATATAAGAAAATTATTTTTGCCATCTTATGAATTCTCGGGTGCACCCTACGAAATGAGAAAATACCCCTGTCTGTGGCATAGGCCACGGACACCGTCCGCTCCCTAAGTTGCGGATGTTGAAAAAATGATGGCTTTTCCTTCGCATCAGAAAATAAAACCCCCATAGACACCCTACGTTATTTACATATCTGTTACGTAAGCCACGAATGTGTATTTGACAGTAAAGAAAAACAGAAAAATGCCTTTTGTGACATAATGCAACATGTAACAACATTTATAACTTAAAGCAAAATTGAAACATTCTAAATTGAAAAATAAAACAATTCATTCAATTAATATTACATTACATTTCAAAGAAAATTACATTAACTAAAAGTCTAATCTATTAGATTGATCATAGCGATCAATCTGCGTGGGGGTGGGGAAAGCCCAAGTCACCAGTTTCCACCACCACCTCTTTCGTATCCACCACCACTTTCTCCATTGGGAAAAACCCAAATCGCGGTGGATTCATTCTGATTAATCATAATGATCTTAAGAGGACTCAAAAAGTCTCTCACCGATTAACATAATGATCTCAATCGCCATCAACCAAGAATGGCCTAAGATCATTATCATTAATCGGCGACGGACATTGAGGCCGTTTACGCCTAACATTAACTAAAACTACAAAAAATGAATGGAAGGGTTAGTATTTATAGATTTTTTGCGTCAATCCCATTGGTTAGAGGAAGAAACAGCCACTCCCTCATTGGCCACCGTCCTTAACCATTGACTGTTACAAAAATTCTGCAAACCGTCCATTCGTGACTTAAGTCACGGACGTGTATTCAACATATGCGTGCCTTGCTGGCCAATCAAACGCCTTCACCGGCCTTGACCATTGACTGGCGCGAAGACCACAAACCACCGTCCATCCGTGGCTTAAGTGACATACGTAATGCGTAGGGTGTCCTGCTACCTATGTCACGAATGTGTACGCCGACATAATTTTTGTAGTCTTGAATGCACCACACGTATATAAATAGGAGGTTGGGGTGAGTGTTTTCATTCACTCTCCTCCAATCCTTCATTCATTCACTCTCACTCACCACAAGTAAAAAAAATGGAAAATTTAGAATATCAATCAAACACACATCTAGCTGCAGTCTACTACAACGGCGGAGAAGCTAATCTTTTTAGGATCCATATCGATATTACTCTCGGTGATCTGAAGCACCAGCTGACCCAACTTAACAGCCGTTTCCATTCACGTGATCAAAGAAGGGTCACTGATGTGGAGTATTGCCGTCCGTCGGTCTGCTCAGACGGATCTGTCCTGTTCACAGATATGAGACTTAGTAACGACGGCGACGTGAGAACAATGTTCCCTATTTTTTCTCAGTACATGACTAAGGGACCGATCGAGCTCGACGTTAAGCTAGTTAGATCCGTTGAAGATATATGTACCAACTTGATCCGTTCGAGAACCTCCGATGAAATAGCGGCGTGCATGGTCGAACCCGAAGATGAGGACGAAGTTGAAGCAATTAATTTATCTTAACCTTAATTTTTTTTTTGTTCAATTTTTTTTTAATTTACTACCTTCGTTCTTAATGTAATATTTCGTTGTTTTTATCGAATATTTAGTTATCGCAACTGTCTATTTTTTTTAAGTATTGAACCGATATGTCACATCAAATAAAAAAATAAATGCAAAGAAATATATTTTATTATTCATACACAAAAATTACATCGAATTAAAAAAGTCATCCAAATCATCCCGCTCCTTACACTTGTGTTTCCACTTTAAGGAGTCATGAAATAACTTAGATCAGACACAAAAATTACATAAAAATAAATATAATAACAGGTAGGTGGATGATTTTTCTTCGGCGAACTTATTAAATTTTATTAACATCCCTTGTGGCAGCTTCTACCACTGGTTCACCACCAGATAAATGCACACAACAAGGTGGTATGACCCAAAAAGTTTTACGGGGTGTGAAATTCCCACTCTTGCAGCTGTGTCTTCGGTTAATCATAGTGTATCCAAAAGTGGACATTAAATTTCCCTCATCAACGGTGGCCTATGCGGCCATTTACCCCCGAAATGATAAAATTGAAACATACTAGCAAAATAAAACTAACAGAAGAAAAGAAATTGGAGGTGCAAGTATTTTCTAAAGCCAAGGTTCCCTTATATAGGCGTTTTGGCCGTATGATGACAGGAATTTCTATGGTATTTTTAGTATTATTATTAGTAGTAAAATGATCAAGACAGGCCCAAATACGAAGGAAACCCTACAGAATCCAAGAAAAGCATCAAGACGAAGTCAAGAATACAAAAAGATAAGAAAAAGCAAAAAATATGAAGATTTGTGCTGTTCATCGTGCCACGATGGCTTCCATCGTGCCACGATGGAAGCTGCTTGTTAGCCAAGAAATCAACAGAAGAAAATCTGTTCATCGTGCTACGATGCTCCTCATCGTGGTACGATGACCTTACTTGGCGACCAAGCTGATGAAACGCACAGGATTAGTTATAATTCTAAACTAAATCTTCCCATCATGTTGCGATGGACCTATCGCAGCACGATGGCTTGCTGAGGCCCATTACGAAAACTATAAATAGAGCCCTCCTCTCAATGTTTAAATCATTCAGAAATAGTAGAACACTCTCTACTATAAAGGAGGTGTTCGGAGGAGCTCTAACGGCATAGTTTTCTCCCCTTACGGGAAAACTAACTCAGCAAGGTATGTTTTCTTTAGGCTTTATGTTTAGGTTATAATTCTTGTAATTTAAATATGTAGTCTTTTGTATTAGATGCCTTAGGTTGTGGTGGAGACGATGAACTCCCCTATGAATACTTGGAGTCTGTGATTGAGTCAAAGTTATAATAAATGTTATTCAGTATTATGTTTGTTATTTAATTTCTTGCATTTTAACAACGTATCTCGTAATCTGGCCGGATAAGCGGGAGCGCTCATAGAATCTATATTAGGACACCTAATATTCGTCCGGAACTAGTAGTAAATAATGCTAGGTGTATAGAGACAGTAACATCCTGAACTAGTCGTGAACTGAGCGGTTAGAGGAGGAATCAGGAACTAGGTGTGAACTGAGCACTTAGAAGCTGAATAGCCCGATACTAGGACCTAGAGGCAATAGGTGAAGGTAATAATGCACGTGTATTGAATAAGTCACCTAGTAATTAGGGTATGTGACACATCGAGGTTAGACTCTCGTAGGTACCTTAGTTATTAATGTAGGGAAACTTCAATATACATAGTGTAACAGTAAGGTGTTACTACAATAAAGGAAAAGTCACCGCCGAACAATAATCTGAATAACTATGTTACACACCGTTCATGCCAAATAGGAAGAAGGGAGTAAGTCCAACCACCATACATATCCTCTATATTTCTTGAATCATTATCTTTTTATTTTCTGCAAGCATTACGCTATTTTTATAAAACTTTTTTCCAAAAACCAAAGCGAATGCAAAACTAACAACTTAAATAACGCTAACGAAGCTTTGGCACGATCCATGTGAATACGAACTCATTCTAGACACCTAGAGTGTGAATTATTACTCGACGACAGACTGGTACACTTGCCAGGATGCAGTCAAGTTTTTGGCGCCGTTGCCGGGGATTGTGTCTACAAAGCGTCGATAGATTTATTTAAGTTGTCAAAAGTTTTCAAAAATACAAAAAAAATTAAAAAATCAAAAAATCTTGTTGATGATTGTGAATTTTGATATGTGAAAGTTCTGGCTAAGGTAAAGTCTTGGTATTTAAGCGATCCGTTGTGATCCACCTCACTTACCTGGGAATTTTCATAGTGACAAAGACACATGAGACAAACAAAAAAAAATGTAAGTTTTAACATTACCTTTTCCAGTGCTACTAAGGTATTCATTGTGCTTGATAACAGGTATCGTGGACTTTGAGTACGACCCTGAACCAGAAAGAACATTTAGGAAAAGGCGGCAAGCACTAAAGCTAGCAAAATCCAGTAATCTCAACAAAGAAGGAGAGCCTACCACCAAAGCCATGGGGGACGAGCAAAGAATTACAATGGGAGATTACTGCAAGAGGACTAACAATGATCAGATCTCACTGGGGTTCCAACCGGCAAACCCAGCTCACTTTGTTTGCTTTTTCTCCTACAGGTCTAGCTAAAGATTGGCTTCAATGTTTGCCAAGGGGATCAATTGCAACATGGAAGGAGCTCGAAGATAAGTTCCTGGAGAGATTCTTCACTCATACACTATTCCAGAAGAGGAAGTCTGAGATTCTAAGCTTCAAGCAGCACGAATCAGAGACGTTGTGCGAGGCTTATGAACGCTTCAAGTTGCTCATGAGAAGGTGTCCGAACCACAACATTAGTGCCATGGAACAGATGCAACTATTCACAGCTGGTATGAAGATGCAGCATCGCATGATACTAGATGCCTCAATCGGTGGGTCTATCAAAGTCAAGACCTATGCAGAGACTAAGGATCTGGTGGACCACATGTGCCAGAATGAATACAACATGAGCCATGATCGAAATGAGAAGACGCCTGAGATTCTAAAGGTGGACCAGGAGATTGCCTACAAAGTAGAGATCGAGTTACTGAAGAGGCAACTTGCTGAGAAAGAGAAAGCAGTGAAGGAAGCTAGTGTGAAGCAGGTAGAAGGAGTTTGCGACTTCTGCCTAGAAGATCACCCTAATGGGCATTGTTTGCCAGAGGGGAGCGAAGAGCAAGCTAAGTATATGGGAAATGGCTACAACCCAGGTTGGAGAAAGCACCCAAATCTACGCTGGGATCAGGCAGGGAACCAAGCACAAGCTGCACCTCAACCCAGAAAGTCATCTCCATTGGAAGAGTTACTCAATAAGTTTGCTAACATGAGCAAGACAAACTTTGAAAACATCCAGACTACAATAACCAACCAGGGGGCGACAATAAAAAGTCTTGAAACCCAGATTGGTCAACTCTCAAAACTAGTAAGCACTCATGTTTCAAAAGATATTGCAGGTAACACGGTGGACAATCCAAAGGAGGAGTGCAAAGTGCTCAAAGATCAGAGATCAGGGCGCGAGTACAATGAAGATGAGCTAAAGGAGTTCGAAGAGTGGTTCAAAACGTTGGGGATGACATTAGAAGAAGCTTATGACGAGTTCATTAGCGAGCTGGAAGAATACAGAATAAACCTAGCGGAAAAACCACGACTGCCAATCAAGAAGACAGATCTTGGAAGCGTCACCATACTCTGTCAGATTGAGGAAGCAGAAGTCAGAGCACTATGTGATGTGGGCTCAAGTGTGAACATAATGCCATTATCCCTGGCAGAGAAGTTTAAGCTCACAAAAACAACTGCAGGTACAGAACGGGAACTTGTTTTAGCTAATCAGTCAACCATTCACTCAACAGGTACAATAGAGGATGTCTTGGTGAAAGTCGAAGACCTGGTATTTCCAACAGACTTCATGATCCTGGATATCCAAGAAGATGAAGAACATCCCATCATTCTTTGAAGACCATTCTTAGCAACAAGCAGGGCACTCATTAATGTGAAGCTCGCTGAAATTACTATAAGGAGTGGAGATGAGGTAAGAAACATCAAAGCTTCCAGGACCAAGAGGGAGGACTGCTACATGCTCGAGTGGAAGGAGAAAAAAGCTACACCACCGACTTCAGCTCAAGAGGTACATGTGAGGATAGAGATAGAGGAGCTGGAGAATGAAATGGTGCAGCTACAGGTAGATACAGCTCAGGAAGAGGAGGTACCCGAGGGACTAACTGATAAATTGAAGAGGCTAACTATTGAAGTGGATATCCAGTCACCATGGGTCAAAGCATGGGGAAGAAACCGAAAAGTGGCCCGAAAATCTAAGTTTGGGGTTAATACGCCACCTCTGAAGAAGCCTGCTGCTGAAAGAAAGAAGAACAACTGGGTCAGAGCTCAAAAGGAAGAAAAGAAGGAACATCCACCAGAAAGATAGGGGAAGTCCATCATAAAAACAACATCTTCAGAAGATGATGGATGACTTTGTTTTGCTACCTTCAAAGAACAACAGAACCCAGAGGAGTATGGAAAGAATAAGAAGAAGGGAGGAGCTAAGGCGAAAGCTCCTATAGAAGAGAGAGATATGCGAACCTATCCTCTGTAGTGGAGGAAATGCCTCAAGCTAATGAGAGGCTAAACAAGCGCTGCTTGGGAGGCAACCCAAAGATAAGTATTTAATTCCAGCATTTTCAATTCAGTATTTTCATTTCAGTATTTCATTTTCAGTTTTTCAATTCAATAAAGTATACTATGAATTCCGCATGTCATCTTCATCTGTAAACAGCCCTTCAAAAGTTACAAAAAATTAAATAACTGTTTGCTGTTTATTATCTTGTGCATGAGAAACTATTATATGAAAGATTGCAGCGAAATGAGTTATAAATTCTGATGAGACGAATTTCACGCCTTCACACAAATACCAAAGGTGATTGCTCCGAAGTGCGAAGTTCGGGAGACAACGAGACGAGTGATGAAGCTGGTGTCTGTGAGATAAGTGTTCATGCCTTCAGATACCTAAGCCATGTGAGGATTTGAGCCAAATATTTCCAAACGGTATTACCACTTTCTTTCGATTTACTATGAGAGTACCGTGCACTTGTTTATTTTCTAGAACTTGCTCTAATTCTCTGCTGACTAGTTGATTTGATTGTTGGAACAAAGTGGGTCTGACATGAACCTCTAAAATTTTAAGTGGTTTTGATGATAACAAAGTATTAAAATTACAATTGGTATTACTAATGATTATTCTAGTGTGCAGAATTATAAGTTAAAATTCATTCAGAAGCACTATGAATAACAAGAGAGAAGCCAAGCTATGAAGCTCTGAAAGCGTATCGCTGTTCATCAGAAGCTTAAATTTTGCATGCTGAAGAAAGTGACTCTGAGGATAAAACAAGGCTCTGAAGGACTCAGAAGCTAAAAGACCTCAAGAAGCTATGTCAACAGCATCTGAAGCAAAAGGAATTTACGTCACTCAAGAACTGACATAATCAGAACCAATGATTGAAGAACAATCTACTTCAAGGCTCTGTCACATCCACAGGAAGGAATATTCGTTGGTACAACGTTAATCTTATCCAAAAGTGGAGCGCATTTGAGGATCGTACTATCGTACTATTATTACTCAAAATGGATGAGTGATAATTTGAATTGCAAGGTAGTGGAATTGGATTTCTTTGCTAAAGAAGGCAATTCACATCTAGCAATTGTACGAGCAAATTCCAGCTGGCACCTTATCTCTCTACAACGGTCATCATCTTCCTTCAAGTATAAATAGAAGACTCAAATGGAAGAAATGACTACTGTTCTATTACTGCGTTTAAGGCTCTGAAGCATTCTGACATTATTGTTCTATCTGTCATTCAAAGTCTTAAAGCAATTTGCGTTGTATTTTGTAAACACCTCTGATAGTATATCAAGTGTTCCTTAACATTCATTCTTATTCTTAAGTTTGTTTGAGAAGTCTCTTGTTAAGTTTAACTTGAGCATTTGAGAAGTCTCTTGTTTAGTGAAACTTGAGCACCTGAGAAGTCTCTTGCAAGTGTGCTTGAGCAATTTGTAATCTTAAGTAGATTATAGTGAAAATCTCTTGTTAGTAACAAGGGGACTGGAGTACTCTCGATTTGTGAGAGGAACCAGGATAAATTTTGTGTCTTTCTCTCTTTCTCTCAGCACCCCTTTTATTTTTGTGTTTATATCCGCTGCAAACTTAGTTTTATTTGGTAAAAAGTTGTTGGAACAAAGTGGGTCTGACATGAACCTCTAAGATTTTAAGTGGTTTTGATGATAACAAAGTATTAAAATTGCAATTGGTATTACTAATGATTATTCTAGTGTGCAGAATTACAAGTTAAAATTCATTCAGAAGCACTATGAATAGTAGCAGAGAAACCAGTCAAAACAAGCTCTGAAAGAGTATCGCTGTTCATCAGAAGCTTAAATTTTGCGTGCTGAAGATAGCACGTCTGAGGACCAAAAGCTAGATGAAGTTCAGAAGCTGAAGATCTTAAGAAGCTATGACAAGAGCATCAGAAGCAAAAAGAATTTACATCACTCAAGAACTGACAGAATCAGAATCAATGATTGAAGAACTATCTACTTCAAGGCTCTGTCACATCCACAGGAAGGAATATTCGTTGGTACAACGTTAACCTTATCCATAAGTGGAGCGCATTTGAGGATTGTACGATCGTACTATTATTATTCAAAATGGATGAGTGATAAATGGAATAGCTAGGTAGTGGAATTTGAATTCCTTGCCAAAGAAGGCAATATACAGCTATCAATTGTACGAGTAAATTCCAGCTGGCACAAAGCTCTCTGCAACGGTCATCATCTTCCTCCAAGTATAAATAGAAGACTAAAATGGAAGAAATGACCACTGTTCTATTACTGCGTTTAAGGCTCTGAAGCATCCTGACATTATTGTTCTATCTGTCATTCAAAGTCTTAAAGCAATTTGCGTTGTATTTTGTAAACACCTCTGATAGTATATCAAGTGTTCCTTAACATTCATTCTTATTCTTAAGTTTGTTTGAGAAGTCTCTTGTTAAGTTTAACTTGAGCATTTGAGAAGTCTCTTGTTTAGTGAAACTTGAGCACCTGAGAAGTCTCTTGCAAGTGTGCTTGAGCAATTTGTAATCTTAAGTAGATTATAGTGAAAATCTCTTGTTAGTAACAAGGGGACTGGAGTACTCTCGATTTGTGAGAGGAACCAGGATAAATTTTGTGCTCTTCTCTCTTTCTCTCAGCACCCCTTTTATTTTTGTGTTTATATCCGCTGCAAACTTAGTTTTAATTGGTAAAAAGTTTTAATTTTTAAAACACAATTCAACCCCCCCCCCCTTCTTGTGTTTTTCCACCTTCAAAAGTTTTAGTTTTTAAAACACAATTCAACCCCCCCCCCCCCCCCCCCCTTCTTGTGTTTTTCCACCTTCAATTGGTATCAAAGCTAGGTCTGTTGCCTAACTCACCTTACAGTGAAACAGTAAAGATCCAGGAGGAAAACATGTCTGCTGAGAAGAATCTCAATGAAGTTCCTTTTGACTATGACTCAAACTCTCGACAAAGAAGGTCATCTGATAAAGTTCCTTTCTTCAATGGAACTGAGACTAGCTACCCGTTCTGGAAAACAAATATGTACAGCTATATCTTGAGTATTGATTGTGATTTATGGGACATGGTAAAAGATGGAGTTAACTTTGAAAACATGGACTTAGAAGGTGTTGTCAGCTCTCAGAACAGGAAAGCATTTACACCTACTCAAAAGCTAGAGTACAAGAAGCATCACTCTATAAAAGGAATGATGACTAATGCTATCTCACATGATGAATACCTTAAAATTGGAGATAAAAGAACTGCAAAATCTATTTGGGACTCTTTAAAATCCAAGTATGAGGGCAACAAACAAGTTAAGGAGGCAAAGGCTAACTTGTTGGTGCATCAGTATGAGCTGTTTAAGATGAAGGATGGAGAGGACATTGAAACTATGTTTTCACGGTTTCAAATTCTTGTATCTGGACTTCAAGTATTAGACAAGAGTTATACTGAAGCTGATCATGTGAGAAAGGTACTCAGAAGCCTACCACCAAAATGGAGACCCAAGGTGACTGCTTTTCAAGAGTCTAAGGATTTGGATACAGTATCCCTTGAAAGCTTGATTAGTTCATTAAAGAGTCATGAGATGGAACTAATGACTGATGAATCAACCAAGAAGATGAAAGGGATAGCCTTAAGCTCTAAAAGTTCATTAAAGGCTCTGAAAGCTAAAATTATAGAATCTGAAGATGAGGCTTCTGAAGAGGGTCAAGAAGTTGGGTCTGATGATGAAGAGGAGATGGTGCTGATGGCTGCTAAGGTTTCACAATGGGCAAAACGAAGCAAGAAATATGCAGGCAAATTTGGAGGATCTTCCAAGAGACTTAGTACTGCTAAAGACAAGAAGGAAGATCAAAACAAGTGTTTCAAATGCAACAAGCCTGGTCATTTCATTGCTGATTGTCCAGAAAACAAAAGTAGATCATCAAAGCAAAGCTCTAGCAAGGAAAGATATAAGAGTAAAGTCAAGAAGAGCTTTCTGGTAACATGGGAAGATCTTGACAAAGACTCAGACTCAGATGGTGATGAGGAAGCAAATCTAGCACTGATGGCAACTACCTCTGACAGAGAAGACTCTGAAGCAGTTTCAGACTCTGAAGATGAGGAAGAGGTAATTGCTAAACTATCTAGAACTGAATTAGTAGATTCTCTTAAAGATGCCTTAAAAATGCTCACTAAAAAGGCAGGTGAATGTAAGGTCCTGAAAAAGGCTTACAATAACCTAACTGAGAAAATGAAAATAATAGTTGAAGAAAATGAGTCTCTAAGTAGTAGAAACTCATTTATGGAAACTCATTATATTTATGATGATAAGGTTCCTCCAGAGCATGAATTTGCTCTGCAAGAATTTCTTATCAATGGCATGAAGAGAAGTAAGATAGCTTCCTTAATATACCATGTTAGTAGAAACAGAGGTGAAGGTCTTGGATTTTCACGTTTTAAAGATAATCCATTATTTTCTAAACCATCTAAAAGTGATAATTCAAAACCTAAGGCTGTATTTGTTAAAAGCCAATCAGAAGCAATAGTTATACCAGAACCTGAAAAAATAATTGTGTCAGAGGCCAAGAAGCTTCAGACTCTGAAACCTTCAGAGCCTAAGGTCTCCAAACCTCAGACCAATGTCAAAATAAATATAACTCTGGTATATTCTAAAGCTAAGCTCAAGAGTTATACAAAGCCTAAAAGTTTTTCAAAATGCTTCAATAACTCTAGAGCTCCTGATTGGCCTTATAAACAAAAACAATCCAAGGTAATGAGAACTAATTCTAAAGGACCCATAAAGGTATGGGTACCAAAGTCTGAGATTGTCTTTGCAGCAGATCTGCACTCAAAGAAGGCCAGAGCAGCATTCTTGGTACCTGGACAGTGGCTGCTCGCGTCATATGACAGGAGACAAGCATATGTTCCAAACCCTGACTCTGAAAGAGGGAGGAACTGTGGGATTTGGAGGAAACCAAAAAGGGAAGATCACTGGTACTGGTACAGTTGGTAATTCTTCTCTCTCTATTAAAGATGTTTGGTTAGTTGATGGCCTCAAACATAATCTACTTAGCATTAGCCAATTTTGTGATAGTGGATTTGTTGTTAAGTTTAATAAAGATGCATGTACTGTAATCAGAGAGTCTGATGAGTCTGTAGTATTCAGAGGCTTAAGGAAAGGCAATGTTTATAAAATTAATCTGTCAGAACTCTCAGAGCAAAAGATAGTTTGTCTTCTATCTTTGAATGATGAGAAATGGGTCTTGCACCAACGCTTAGGTCATGCTAACTGGAGATTAATCTCTAAGCTTAGCAAACTAAGTTTGGTTAAAGGTCTACCCAATCTTAATTATCATTCAGATGCTCTGTGTGGTCCATGTCAGATTGGAAAGATTTCAAAAACTTCTTTTAAACCTAAAAACATTGTCTCTACCTCAAAACCTCTTGAATTGCTTCACATTGATTTGTTTGGTCCTGTAAGTACAGCTTCAATCAATGGAAAGAAATATGGACTTGTTATTGTTGATGATTACAGTAGATGGACTTGGGTTAAATTTCTTAGAGTAAAAGATGATGCATATGATGTGTTTACCATCTTCTGCACACAAGTACAAAATGAGAAAAGTCTCAAAATCTTAAAGATCAGAAGTGATCATGGGGCTGAGTTTGAAAACGAACCCTTTGCAACCTATTGTGAAGACCATGGAATTATTCATGAGTTCTCAGCTCCTAGAACACCACAGCAAAATGGTGTTGTAGAGAGAAAGAACAGGTCTTTATAAGAGATGGCAAGAACCATGATGCATGAGACAAAACTTGCTAAGTACCTGTGGACAGAAGCTGTGAACACAGCTTGTTATATTCAAAATAGGATCTATATCAGACCTATATTGAATAAAACAACATATGAACTATTTAAAGGAAGAAAGCCCAACATCTCTTATTTTCATCAGTTTGGATGTACCTGTTACATTCTGAACAATAAGGCCTACAAAAGAAAATTTGATGCCAAAGCTTGTAAGGGAATCTTTATAGGTTACTCTGAACGCTCAAAGGCATACAGAGTGTATAATTCTGAAACTAATACAGTGGAAGAATCTATACATGTTAGATTTGATGACAAAGAGCCTGACAGTAAAATGTCAGAGCAAGATGATAGTTATGCAGGTATTCCATATCTATACAACAATCCAGAACCAAAGAAAGCATCAGATGCAAATGAAACTTCAGAAGCTGTATTGGAAGGAGCCTCTGAAGAAGCATCTCCAATAGAAGCATCTGAAGGACATGATGATATCTCAGAAGATAATACCCAAACAAGTGCTGAAACTAATGAAGCTCCAAAGAGAAAATTCAAATACAGATCATCACATCCAGAAGATCTTATTCTTGGAAACAAAGAGAGTCCAAGAAAAACAAAATCAGATTATCAACAACAAGATTCACTTCTAGGACTCATATCTATGATAGAACCTAAGAATGTTGATAAAGCTCTTTCTGATGATGGATGGATAGTAGCAATGCAAGATGAGCTCAATCAGTTTCAAAGAAATGATGTGTGGGATTTGGTACCAAGACCAACACACAAAAACATCATTGGAACCAATTGGGTATTTAGGAACAAACTGAATGAACAAGGTGAAGTGGTAAGAAACAAAGCTAGACTAGTAGCACAAGGCTACAGTCAGCAAGAAGGCATTGACTTCACTGAAACATTTGCTCCAGTGGCAAGACTGGAAGCAATCAGGTTATTATTATCATATGCAGTTAATAATGGAATAACCTTATACCAAATGGATGTTAAGAGTGCCTTTCTAAATGGTGTCATTTCTGAAGAAGTATATGTCAAACAACCCCCAGGTTTTGAGGATTTGAAAAACCCTGATTATGTTTATAAACTTAAGAAATCACTCTATGGTCTCAAACAAGCTCCAAGAGCTTGGTATGAAAGACTGAGTAATTTCCTTTTAGAAAATGGTTTTCAAAAAGGTCAAATTGACAATACACTATTCAGAAAGACAACTAAGAAAGACATCTTAATTATTCAAATCTATATCGATGATATAATATTTGGTTCTACTAATGCTTCCTTGTGCAAGAGTTTTTCAAAGCTGATGCAGGATGATTTTGAAATGAGCATGATGGGTGAACTAAAGTTTTTCCTTGGAATTCAAATCAATCAAGGAAAAGATGGCACTTACATTCATCAAAGCAAGTATACAAAAGAGCTTCTAAAGAAGTTTAATCTTGAAGACTGTAAGATAATGTCAACTCCCATGCATCTTTCAAGCAGCTTAAGCAAGGAAGAAATTGGAAGCAAAGTAGATCAGAAGTTGTATAGAGGTATGATTGGTTCTTTGCTCTATCTAACAGCTTCTAGACCTGATATTTTATATAGTGTAAGCTTGTGTGCAAGATTCCAGTCAGATCCTAGAGAACCTCACTTAACTGCAGTTAAGAGGATCTTTAGATATCTGAAAGGAACTACTAATCTAGGACTTCTTTATAAAAAATCCCTAGATAGTAAGCTAGTTGGATTATGTGATGCTGACTATGCTGGAGACAAGATAGAGAGAAAATCCACTAGTGGAAATTGCCAATTTATTGGTGAGAATCTCATATCTTGGGCCAGCAAGAGACAAACAACTATTGCCTTGTCTACAGCAGAAGCAGAATACATTTCAGCTGCTAAATGTTGTACACAGCTTCTCTGGATGAAATATCAGTTAGAGGACTATAACATAGCTGAAAGTAGTATTCCACTATATTGTGATAATACTGCTGCTATTCATTTATCTAAGAACCCAATTTTGCATTCCAGAGCTAAACATATTGAAATAAAACATCATTTTATAAGAGATCATGTTCAAAAAGGCACAATAGATATTCAATTCATTGATACTGAACATCAATGGGCTGACATATTTACTAAGCCTTTAGCTATTGAAAGATTTGACTATATTAAAAAGAATTTGAACATGCACTTTATCTCTGAAGAAAATTAGCTCTGAGATGCAAAATAGAATTAGCATCTGAAGCTCTTTCAGAGCTGCTGATAATTTAGAGTCTCCTTTGGGAAGCTCTGAATAAAACGGGTTCTGAAGAGTAACAGGTTCTGATAAGGCATCAGATATAAATGAGTTTGGCTCTGAACTAAACGGAAACGAAACGTTTAGTACTAGTAAGTGTACAACAGTTGTCTGTACACGCGTCAGCTATGTTTAAGCCTTTCCAACACGTGTCTAGATCCTGATGGGTAGAGAACAGTTAATGATGAAAATGCAGTTATGCAATTTAAAATTAATTTTAAACTGTTCGCGCTCCCTCCTTTGTGCCTATTCTCTGTGTATGTGTGCTAGTTACTATTTATAAGTCACTTCACTCACATTGCACAACTTTTACACTTAATCACTTCCTACACAACCCTAGACCTTACAGAAATCCCAAATTATCTTCTTCTTAATATTCTGAAACAATGGCTGCACGATCATCAACCGTGATTGTTCAAGAACCCTTCAATCCTGTTTTACCACCCATTATCGACCTTAAGGCTCAAGGAAAACTCGTCTACAAAGATAATGAAACCGACGCTGGTCCTGATGCTTTTGATTTCAACACTGAGAAATTTGTGGACTTTGAGAGTCTAAAAGCGAACGGGATTGATGTTCAAAGTCTTTTCTTCGACCAACAATGGAAGAATTACTTTGAGATGCTGAATGGGTTTGTCTATTATGACGTTGTCAAATACTTTTGGCAAAAGGCAACCGTCTTTGATAGGGCGTGTGCTGATGAAGAAGTAAGAAAGATAGTAGCAAAGAACAAGTCTCTACAAGGGAAAACGAGACAGCAACTGGGTTTGAAACCTTATAAGGGAAAGGAAATAAGGTCAAACATTCTGGGAATCAACATTCGGATCACACAAGAACACATTGCTAAGATGCTGGGATTGGATAATAAAGGAGAAGATGTGGATATGTATGACGAAAAGAGCAAGCATCTGGAGGCAATTAACCAGGACCTATTCATGCCTGGTTGCTCTAATAGAGATTTTGGAAAACTCAAATTTATGAAGCACCAGTTTGGCTTTGCTTTCAGAGTTTTTCTTGCCTCTATTGTTACTAGAGAAGGAGGGTTGGACACCATCTCCATACAACACAAACACTTCATCTGGTTCTTATACAAGAAAGTGAAAATTAATCTTGCCAAGACCCTGTTTGAACATCTGTGCTTAACAATAACCAAGAGTAGAGCAAAGTCACCCTCAAACATTCATCATCCAAGACTGATTTCAGAACTCATAAGGCAAACCAAGCTTACTGACATTCTAAGTGAAGAGAAAAGCTTAGAGTGTTTAATACTGCTAAGTATGATGCTAATGTGCTGGTAAACATGAAGAAGAAAACCAAGGATGAGATCATCAAAGTCAAGACTCCTCTACAAGCAATATATGAAAAGTACTTCTGGTGTGATGGGTTTCCCACCATATCAGAACATGATAATGAGGAGGTAATCAAGAATTTTTTGGAGATTGTGAGAAGAGAAACTGGGGTAAGGATGCCCAGAAAATTTGTTGTCAGTGTCCCAAACTGGGATATTTTCAAAGGACCAAAAGAAATCACAAGGTCGAGAAAACAACCAAGAACCACTGAACAAGATATAGTTGAAAAAGGTTCTCAAGACCAAGAAAAAGTTGATGATGATGAGATTAAACAAGGAGATAGTGGTGCTGGAGGAATGGCCGCTGAAGGGAAAGATGTAGCTGCTCAGAAGGAAAAGAGAACAAAGAAAAGGAGTGATAGGCCTGTTAATGCTGAAGAGGATCAACCAGTCAGAGCCACTAAAAGAACAAAGACAGTTATGAAAAGAAAGGCTGCTGACACACTCCAAGGTAATACCTCTAAGCCTAATACTAATAGTACTTTTAATGCTCAAACCTCTACCTCTCAACCTTCTAAAGAACCATCTCCCATAGACTTCACTAAACCCATTAGTGTAGTTCTGCCTGATCCTAAACCGTCATCATCATCATCATCTGATGAAACTCTTTCTGACTCCAGCATTGACTCTACTGAGTTAATTGCTGAACTTGATAAATTAGAGAAAGTGAAAGAAAAGAAAAAGAAACCTGTGAAGAAACATACCAAAAGAACCACCAAGAAGCCCATACACATCGCTTCTGATGAAGAACCCCCCATCATTATTGATACCTCAACTCTTGATCAACCTGCCAACACCCCATCTGTCCTTGACCATCTCACCCAACACCTATCTGGAGATGCATTCACTCACTCCAATCCAAATTCACCACCTCACTTTCCTTTTATCAACACTACTGCTGATCCACCAATCCAAGGACCACCTAATCAAACCATACAAACTCCACCTTCATCCCTTGATAACATTTCACAAGAAAATCCACCCACATTCACACCAGTCCAGGATGAAACAATTGCTCATTCTGTAGAACAAACACAACAAAAATCACCTCATCTCTCACCAGTTCACAACATGCCTGAACAACAACCACCATCACCTCCAACCGAAATTTACACTCCTGCACCTTCCCCTGAACCTACTCCAGAACTTATCTATGGTCCACTCAATAAACCTTTAGATGAAGAAGAGCTTGCTGAGCTTACTGACTTTATCTTTAAAGCAGAAGAGCAACTCTTGAAAAATGCCATAGATATTGATGATGAACCAAGACTTCCACCTAACCTAAGTAAAATCAAAATCATTGAACTTAAGAGAAAGAAACCAGAACCAACCATTCCCTTTGACCCAACCAAACCCTTCTTCAACTCTGCTTCTGAACCAAATCTTGAGCTATTAAATAATGCTATTAGTCTTAGGTTCAAGAGATTTAAACAGATGGATGAAGAAGTTCTTGTCTTCCCTTCTGACATTGATGCTGAAGTCAGAAAGATGGAGTACTTGTTCAGTCAATCCTTAAGGATTCTAGGTACTCATCTGAAGAGCAAGATACAGGGTAGAGGAATGGCTGCAGTAAGAAATTTGTTTGATTGTATTGAAAGATCACGTGCTCCAAGACTCACTTTTTACAATCATGAGGAAGAGCAAAACAGACTGAATCTTCTGACTGCCATAGAAGAAAGTCTCAGAACTGCTAGTGCAAATGCTAATGCTTTGGTTTCAGAAGAGGTTGCATATCTTAGGTTTGTTGAAGCTGAGCAGGCTAGGATAGCTGCTGAAGTGGAGAGTAAGAGGCTTGCTGATGAAGAAGCCCTCAAGTTATTGGTAGATCAAGCTGTTCATATTGCAGAAGACATTGAGATGCCTGATCAGAACCAAGTTGGTGAAGCTTCTGATAAGGGAAAAGCTCCTATAATTGACACAACTCCTCCTGTTTCTCCAAAATTAGAACCAGGCTCTCCATCAACTCCTATTCCTCCTGCTGTTCAAAGTGCCTTAGACAACATAAAATCTGAGTTGGCAGAAGACATAAAGGATGAGATAGATGTACTCAGAATTGATTTGAGATATGACTTGACATCTGCTATTGCTGCATCTGAGGAAGCTACTCACAGAAGAATGGATACCATGATGCAAACTCTTCTTAAGGCCATATCAGATATTAAGAAGCCCTAAACCCATATTTGAGCACTTGTCTTGTTTTATTTTGACTTTGGTTCTTATGTAATATTTGAAATTTTTTTTGTTCTTTAATTAAAGTTTGATTATCCTTTCTTGTGTGTTTGTTTGTTTGTTTGATTGATTGTTTATTTTATTTTGTTTTTCAAAATGAAAATCATATACTCTGATAATGTCTGATACTCTTGTAGATTCTGAACCTAGTGTAAGATGTTGGAGAACATCTTGTTTTTAAACTTATATAGGATTTTGAAAACCTAAGGTTCCCCCACATCAGTATTCCTGTTTACTCATGAAATAGCTTCTTAGTATTATAGCCTGTTTATAAGCGGGGCAACAATACCGTATGAGGCGTGTCTGGTAACTGGTTTTCTGACGTTTGACAAGAGTATATAAAAGAAACATGCTCAAAAAGAAAGAAATTTATAGCAGGAACAATTTTTATTATTATAATTAAAGAGGATCTTTATTACATAAGATAGTGAAACTCTACTTAGATTTAGACTTAGACTCAGAAACCTCTGCATCCAGTCTCTTATACTTCTCCCTAAGAACTGCGAGCAATTCCTCAGTGGCCTTCTGAACCTCAGCTCTATAATCTTCGTATGAAGTATCATCATCGTATGTCCATAAGAACTCCTCCAGATCAGAGCCCAACTCTTCTCTCTCTGATTCTGTCAATCTAAGTTCTTGCTTGTTTCGCTCATAACGAAGCCTGTTTTCTTCGCAGCGCCAGGGCTCTGCTCCCTTCTTGCTCTCTCCTTTTGAGCCTGAAGCATCCTTGGTAACCTGCCTTTCCATTGAATGTTTTTCTTTTGATGTTACTTGATTACTCTGGATGAGTAAAATGAGAGGAATCATCCCTTTTTATAGTATCATCAAGCTCTCATGTCAGGACGGTTTTCAACACTATTCATTAAATGAATTTAGTTGTCACCACCTTTTCACTTGACTGCCTTGTTATGACGCGCTTGACTGCTTGGTTTTCTGTGTCTTTTTGACTGATGCCAAAAGGGGGAGTAAGGATAGCGTTAAAATTAATGTTGATTGATTCTAATACTGCTCAAAAAATCTGAAACTGTTGTTATATACATTTTTGAATCATATTTACTCCTTCTTATTCTGAACGATTATTGAAAGGGGAGAAAACTTAAGAACCTAAAATAAATCTCATAGACAATGTCAGAAGAGCTTGCAAACCTCTTCTGAGCATTATCAGACTCTGAGAAGAAGAGCTTACAAACTTCTGCTTCTGAGAGACAAATATGAAAATTTATTTTAAGTTAATAAGTTAGCTCTTAAACTGTTTTAATTAATTATGGATAAGACTTAGGGGGAGCTTACAAACCTAACCCTATGGATTATCAGACTCAGGGGGAGATTGCAAACCTTTGAAACCTGAAGTCAACATAATTAAATTAAATCAACAACAATTGAATTTTAATGCTTTAGTTTGCCATCATCAAAAAGGGGGAGATTGTTGGAACAAAGTGGGTCTGACATGAACCTCTAAAATTTTAAGTGGTTTTGATGATAACAAAGTATTAAAATTACAATTGGTATTACTAATGATTATTCTAGTGTGCAGAATTATAAGTTAAAATTCATTCAGAAGCACTATGAATAACAAGAGAGAAGCCAAGCTATGAAGCTCTGAAAGCGTATCGCTGTTCATCAGAAGCTTAAATTTTGCATGCTGAAGAAAGTGACTCTGAGGATAAAACAAGGCTCTGAAGGACTCAGAAGCTAAAAGACCTCAAGAAGCTATGTCAACAGCATCTGAAGCAAAAGGAATTTACGTCACTCAAGAACTGACATAATCAGAACCAATGATTGAAGAACAATCTACTTCAAGGCTCTGTCACATCCACAGGAAGGAATATTCGTTGGTACAACGTTAATCTTATCCAAAAGTGGAGCGCATTTGAGGATCGTACTATCGTACTATTATTACTCAAAATGGATGAGTGATAATTTGAATTGCAAGGTAGTGGAATTGGATTTCTTTGCTAAAGAAGGCAATTCACATCTAGCAATTGTACGAGCAAATTCCAGCTGGCACCTTATCTCTCTACAACGGTCATCATCTTCCTTCAAGTATAAATAGAAGACTCAAATGGAAGAAATGACTACTGTTCTATTACTGCGTTTAAGGCTCTGAAGCATTCTGACATTATTGTTCTATCTGTCATTCAAAGTCTTAAAGCAATTTGCGTTGTATTTTGTAAACACCTCTGATAGTATATCAAGTGTTCCTTAACATTCATTCTTATTCTTAAGTTTGTTTGAGAAGTCTCTTGTTAAGTTTAACTTGAGCATTTGAGAAGTCTCTTGTTTAGTGAAACTTGAGCACCTGAGAAGTCTCTTGCAAGTGTGCTTGAGCAATTTGTAATCTTAAGTAGATTATAGTGAAAATCTCTTGTTAGTAACAAGGGGACTGGAGTACTCTCGATTTGTGAGAGGAACCAGGATAAATTTTGTGTCTTTCTCTCTTTCTCTCAGCACCCCTTTTATTTTTGTGTTTATATCCGCTGCAAACTTAGTTTTATTTGGTAAAAAGTTTTAGTTTTTAAAACACAATTCAACCCCCCCCCCCCCCCCCCCCCCCCCCTTCTTGTGTTTTTCCACCTTCATTGATATTATATGCATTGAGGCAATTGTTTGTTATAACCCAGAGCCTTTTCAAGCCACCCTTTTATTATTATTATCCTTTGCTAGCCAATTTTGAGCCGTAAAAAATAATTATCCCTTTTGTTTCGTTGACAAACCACATTACAAGCCCATAAACCAGAAAAATAATAAATTACCCTTCTTTGGAGTTAAGGTAATAGTTCTCTAGTCTTGGCAACAACAAAGTTTGGGGTTGCTCATGGAACTAGAAACATTTAAGTTTTGGGTGGGTGTACAGAGAACTATCACTACAAAAAGAAAAAAAAATAAATGAAAAAGAGACGGGAAAACATCAAAAATCCCCTAAAAAAATAGTCTCTTAAAAAAATGAAAAAAGAAAGAGCCAAAGGGCAAAAAAATAGTGATAGAAAAGAACCATACAAAGACACATCCGGTTCTTAATCTTTGATACCAACACACAAAAAGGCACCCTACGGAATAAGGTTGCGTACACAAAAAGGAAACAAAGTAGAACTTAACTCCAATGTTTAGCCTACTTATCCCAAAAATGTCCTACCTTGACCCTAGCCACGTTATAACCCTGAAAAGACCTCGAAAAATATATGTATATTAAATTTTGACTGGTTGCTTAGAGTTCTTGCAAGCCTATGGTAAAATGGCAGGTTGTACGATGATTGAGAGATAACCCTTTATATTATGAGCGAAAAATACAAATGTGAGAGAGAGAAAAGGTTGAACACGGACTCTTGCAGATATTTGTCCGATTTGCTACTATCAACGTCTCTTGGGCCTAGCAGGACTGAGCATGATCGCGGCGGTTAGAATCAGCGGTACCATTGCTGAAATAATATGCAGGGTTGTGAAATTCCTATCATCTTTATTTATCTCTTATTTTTCTAACGATCTTGTCTGACAGCATGTTACTTGAGGACAAGCAACAGTTTAAGTTTGGGGTTGTGATGACAGGAATTTCTATGGTATTTTTAGTATTATTATTAGTAGTAAAATGACCAAGACAGGCCCAAATACGAAGGAAAACCTACAGAATCCAAGAAAAGCATCAAGACGAAGTCAAGAATACAAAAAGACAAGAAAAAGCCAAAAATATGAAGATTTGTGTTGTTCATCGTGCCACGATGGCTTCCATCGTGCCACGATGAAAGCTGCTTGTTAGCCAAGAAATCAACAGAAGAAAATCTGAAGAAAATCTGTTCATCGTGCTATGATGCTCCTCATCGTGGTACGATGACCTTACTTGGCGACCAAGCTGATCAAACGCACATGATTAGTTATAATTCTGAACTAAATCTTCCCATCGTGCTGCGATGGACCTATCGCAGCACGATGGCTTGCTGAGGCCCATTACGAAAACTATAAATAGAGCCCTCCTCTCATTGTTTAAATCATTCAGAAATAGTAGAACACTCTCTACTATAAAGGAGGTGTTCGGAGGAGCTCTAAGGGCATAGTTTTCTCCCCTTACGGGAAAACTAACTCAGCAAGGTATGTTTTCTTTAGGCTTTATGTTTAGGTTATAATTCTTGTAATTTAAATATGTAGTCTTTTGTATTAGATGCCTTAGGTTGTGGTGGAGACGATGAACTCCCCTATGAATACTTGGAGTCTGTGATTGAGTCAAAGTTATAATAAATGTTATCCAGTATTATGTTTGTTATTTACTTTCTTGCACTTTAACAACGTATCTCGTAATCTGGCCGGATAAGCGGGAGCGCTCATAGAATCTATATTAGGACACCTAATATTCGCCAGGAACTAGTAGTAAATAATGCTAGGTGTATAGAGACGGTAACATCCTGAACTAGTCGTGAACTGAGCGGTTAGAGGAGGAATCAGGAACTAGGTGTGAACTGAGCATTTAGAAGCTGAATAGCCCGATACTAGGACCTAGAGGCAATAGGTGAAGGTAATAATGCATGTGTAATGAATAACTCACCTAGTAATTAGGGTATGTGACACATCGAGGTTAGGCTCTCGTAGTTACCTTAGTTATTAATGTAGGGAAACTTCAATATACATAGTGTAACAGTAAGGTGTTACTACAATAAAGGAAAAGTCACCGCCGAACAATAATCTGAATAACTATGTTACACACCGTTCATGCCAAATAGGAAGAAGGGAGTAAGTCGAACCACCATACCTATCCACTATATTTCTTGAATCATTATATTTATATTTTCTGCAAGCATTACACTATTTTTATAAAACCTTTTTTCCAAAAACCAAAGTGAATGCAAAACTAACAACTTAAATAACGCTAACGAATCTTTGGCACGATCCCTGTGGATAAGAACTCATTCTAGACACCTAGAGTGTGAATTATTACTCGACGACAGACTGGTACACTTGCTAGGATGCAGTCATCGTACCAGTGGCCAATCAAAACTGGCCACGTGGACGGCCTTTGACTGACATAGGAGGACTCACCACCGACAGTTCCGTGACTTAAGTCACGGATTGGTATCGTAGGGTGTTCCGCGACCTGTGCCACAGATATGTCTGACACAAAATCAATTAACGGCATGCAAAGTTAACACGTAAATACCGAGGGAATATTAAAAGATAAATATTTTATTACACATCAGACACAAAAATTACATCGACTTAGATAGTCACAACGTATTCAACTTATGCAGGATGGGATAGTCCCATTTTTGCCCGACATTGAACCACTTTTTTTTCCTTGCGTTTCAGGTGGTACTACGATCCTCGGCTACTTTACGGCCATCCACTTCAGTTAATCATAGCGTACCCAAAAAAGGACATTAAAAGTCTCTCATAGACGGTGGCCTATGCGGCCATTTACTCACGAACTTATAAAAAATAAACATTCTAAAACTACAAAAACAAAAAAAAAATTGTAAGAGAAATAGGAGAAGTACTGTGAGGGATCAGTATGCTGAAGGTCCCCTTATATAGGCAGTTTGGCCGCACACGTGGCCAATCAAAATTGGCCACGTGACAGGCCTTTGATTGAAACAGGAAGACCTTTTCTACCGACAGTTCCGTGACTTAAGTCACAGATTCATTGCGTAGGGTGTCCGTGACAGAAGTCACGGATTCGTCTTTAATAGAATAAAAAAAGAAAATACAACGCAAGATATGAATCGTAATTAATTTTTTTCATTAGATCATCAGACACAAAAATTACATACATTTACATAATACATCCAGCATTTTCATTTCCGGAGAAAAACGATATAGATATTACATTAAATGAAAATTTTGAACATTACACAGACGTGATTCTCCTCCAATATATGTTGCTCCTTTGTTAAACGGAAGAGTCTGACCAATAATTTATATTATTTTAGTATTTTTTCTGAACTGTTGGCGGAAGTTACATAGATTTTTCTTCGGTTAACCATCGCGCTGACTACGGCTTGGCAAGTGCACCAGTCTGTCGTCGAGTAATAATTCACACTCTAGGTGTCTAGAATGAGTTCGAATCCACAGGGATCGTGCCGAAGCTTCACTAGCGTTATTTAAGTTCGGATAGTTTGCATTCGCTTTGGGTTTTTGGAAAAAGGTTTTATAAAAAGTAGCGTAATGCTTGCGAGAAAATAAATAACGGAATGTATAAATATAGATTCAAGAAATATAGAGGATAGGTATGGTGGTTGTACTCCCTCCCTTCTTCATATTTGGCATGACTGGTGTATAACATAGTTATTCAGATTAATGTTCGGCGGTGACTTTTCCTTGTTGTAGTAACACCTTACTGTTACACTATGTCTATTAAAGTTTCCCTACGTTCATAACTAAGGTACCTACGAGAGCCTAACCTCGATGTGTCACATACCCTAATTACTAAGTGAGTTGTTTATAAACATGCATTATTATCTTCACCAATTAACCTCTAGATCCTAGTATCGGGCTATTCATCATCTAAGTGCTCAGTTCACACCTAGTTCATGATTCCTCCTCTAACCGCTCATTCACGACTAGTTCAGGACGTTACCGTCTCTATACACCTAGAATTATTTACTATTAGTTCCGGACCATATTAAGTTAAAAACCTATTATCAATTCTATGGGCGCTCCCGCTTATCCGGCCAGATTACGAGAAACGTTATTAAGTGCATGAAAGTAAATAACAAACATAATACTTAAATATCATTTATTATAACTTAGACTCAGTCATAGACTCCAAATATTCATTGGGGAATTCATCTTCTCCACCACAACCTAAGACATCTATTACAAAAGACTACATATTTAAATTACAATAAAGAAATTATAACCTAAACATAAAAGCCTAAAGAAAACATACTTTGCTGAGTTAGTTTTCCCGTAAGGGGAGAAAAGTATGCCCAATAGAGCTCCTCTGAACCTCTCCTTATAGTAGAGAGTGTTCTACTATTTCTGAATGATTTTAACAATGAATGGGAGGCTCTATTTATAGTTTTCGTAATGGGCCTCAGCAAGGCATCGCACTGCGATGAGCACATCGTACTGCGATGTGAAGATTCAGTTCAATTTTATAACTGATTCTGTGCATTTCATCAGCTTGGGCGCCAAGTTACTCCATCGTACTGCGTTGTGATGCATCGTACTGCGAGGGAAGATTTTCTTCAGATTTATTTCTTCTGTTTTCTTCGCAAACAAGCTGCTTCCATCGTGGCACGATGGGAGTCATCGTGCTGCGATGGAATGCTCAATTTCTTCACTTCTTGGGCTTTTTCTTGTCTTGATGCTTTTTCCAGCTTTTGTAGGTTTTCCTTCGTATTTGAGTTTGTCTTGGTCATTTTACTACTAATACTAATACTAAAAATACCATAGAAATTCCTGTCGTCACGCGCACCCAATAATTAGTACACACAAAGTCCCTGGTCGATTAACACATATCGCACCCAACAATTGTGAATAAACACACCGACATGGTGCGATATGTAATTTAACCGACGAAGGACTATGTGCCCATTCACTAAAACACCAAATGACCATAAATGGAACAAACTAAATTTTCGAAAGAAAAAAAACCATAGAAGATAGGTGGGAGAGTGTGAGCTTTTAATGAACCAATTTTGCAATTTATAGACAATATGGCTGCACACGTGGCCAATCAGAAATGGCCACGTGGCAGGCCTTTGACTGAAGCAGTAGTCACTGACCACTAACAATTCTGTGCCTTAAGTCACGGATTGTAAGCGTAGGGTGTCCGCGACATATGTCACGGATGCGTGTTTCATAGAATAACAAAAAAACGACAGAAGAAGAAGGAAGTGGTCCAACAGATTCATTCATTCTTTCATTAAATCATCAGACACAAAAATTACATACATTTAAATATTACATCCATAATTTTCGTTTCCGGTCAGAAAATGATATAAATATTACATTACTAGTTGAAATTTTTAGTAGAAATTTTCAGCAGGAAACAAACGTGGTTCTCCTCCTGTATAATTTTACGCGTTAAACGGAGGAGTTTGACTCTGGAGTAGCACCGGCGAATTTTACCGGCCAAGGCTTTCCAAAATTCTTCCAATCGAGCAATTGGCATGACCGGTGTATAACATAGTTATTTAGATTAATGTTCGGCGGTGACTTTTCCTTGTTGTAGTAACACCTTACTGTTACACTATGTCTATTAAAGTTTCCATACGTTCATAACTAAGGTACCTACGAGAGCCTAACCTCGATGTGTCACATACCCTAATTACTAAGTGAGTTGTTTATAAACATGCATTATTATCTTCACCAATTAACCTCTAGATCCTAGTATCGGACTATTCATCATCTAAGTGCTCAGTTCACACCTAGTTCATGATTCCTCATCTAACCGCTCATTCACGACTAGTTCAGGACGTTACCGTCTCTATACACCTAGCATTATTTACTACTAGTTCCGGACCATATTAAGTTAAAAACCTAATATCAATTCTATGGGCGCTCCCGCTTATCCGGCCAGATTACGAGAAACGTTATTAAAGTGCATGAAAGTAAATAACAAACATAATACTTAAATATCATTTATTATAACTTAGACTCCGTCACAGACTCCAAATATTCATTGGGGAGTTCATCTTCTCCACCACAACCTAAGGCATCTATTACAAAAGACTACATATTTAAATTACAATAAAGAAATTATAACCTAAACATAAAAGCCTAAAGAAAACATACCTTGCTGAGTTAGTTTTCCCGTAAAGGGAGAAAACTATGCCCAATAGAGCTCCTCTGAACCTTTCCTTATAGTAGAGAGTGTTCTACTATTTCTGAATGAATAAAACAATGAAAGGGAGGCTCTATTTATAGTTTCCGTAATGGGCCTAAGCAAGGCATCGCACTCCGATGAAGCCATCGTACTGCGATGTGAAGATTCAGTTCAATTTTATAATTGATCATGTGCATTTCATCAGCTTGGGCGTCTAGTTATGTCATCGTGCTGCGATGTGCTATATCGTGCTGCGATGAACAGATTTTCTTCAGATTTATTCTTCTGTTTTCTTGGCGAGCAAGCAGCTTCCATCGTGGCACGATGGAAGTTATCGTGCTGCGATGGAATGCTCAATTTCTTCACTTTTTGGGCTTTTTCTTGTCTTTTGGCATCTTGGACCTTGTCTTGATGCTTTTTCCTGCTTTTGTAGGTTTTCCTTCATATTTGGGCCTGTCTTAGTCAGTTTACTACTAATACTTGAAGGTGGAAAAACACAAGAAGGGGGGGGGGGGGGGGTTGAATTGTGTTTTTAGAATTAAAAACTTTTTCGAAATAACACTAAGTTCGCAGCGGATATGAACACAAAGTAAAATGGGTGCTGAGAGAGAGAGAGAAAGACACAAAATTTATCCTGGTTCCTCTCACAAATCGAGAGTACTCCAGTCCCCTTGTTACTAACAAGAGATTTTCACTATAATCTACTTAAGATTACAAATTGCTCAAGCACACTTGCAAGAGGCTTCTCAGGTGCTCAAGTTTCACTAAACAAGAGACTTCTCAAATGCTCAAGTTAAACTTAACAAGAGACTTCTCAAACAAACTTAAGAATAAGAATGAATGTTAAGGAACACTTGATATACTATCAGAGGTGTTTACAAAATACAACTCAAATTGTTCTAAGACTTAGAATGACAGATTTAAATTATGGTGTCAGAATGCTTCTTAGTCTTTGAACGTAGTAATAGAACAGTGTTGATAGAACGGTCGTTAGAACAGTTGTAATTTCTTCTATTTGAGTCTTCTATTTATACTTGGAGGAAGATGATGACCGTTGCCGAGAGAGAGATGTCAGCTGGAATTTATTCGTACAATTGTGATAGCTGTAGTTACCTTCTTTGGTAAAGATATCCAATTCCACTACCTTGCTATTTGAATTATCACTCATCCATTTTGAGTAATAATAGTACAATAGTATGTTTCTCAATTGCGCTCCACATATGGATAAGGTTAACGTTGTACCAACGAATATTCCTTCATGTGGACGTGACAGATCCTTGAAGTAGATTGTTCTTCAATCATTGGTTCTGAATATGTCAGCTCTTGAGTGACGTAAATTCCTTTTGCTTCAGATGCTGTTATCAATGCTTCTTGAGGCCCTTTTTGCTTCTGAGTCCGTCAGAGCCTTGTTTTTGTCCTCAGAGGCACTTTCTTTAACATACAAAACTTAAGCTTCTGATGAACAGTGATGTGCTTTCAGAGCTTGTTTTGACTGGCTTCTCTGCTATTATTCATAGTGATTCTGAATGAATTTTAACTTGTAGTTCTGCACACTAGAATAATCATTAGTAATTCCAATTGTAATTTTAATACTTTGTTATCATCAAAACCACTTAAAACATTAGAGGTTCATGTCAGACCCACTTTGTTCCAACAATCTCCCCCTTTTTGATGATGACAAACCAAAGCATTAAAATTCAATTGTTGTTGATTTAATTTAATTATGATGACTTCAGGTTTCAAAGGTTTGCAATCTCCCCCTGAGTCTGATAATCCATAAGGGTAGGTTTGTAAGCTCCCCCTAAGTTTTATCCACAGTTTAAGAGTCGATTTATTAACTTAAAATAAATTTTCATATTTAACTCTCAGAAGCATAGTTTTGTAAGCTTTGCTTCTTAGAGTTTGACAATGCTCACAAGCGGTTTGCAAGCTCTTCTGACATTGTCTATGAATTTTATTTTAGGTTCTTAAATTTTCTCCCCTTTCAATAATCGTTCAGAATGAGAAAGAATCATAAGGGATAAATATTGATTCATAATGCATTTAACATTACAGTTTCAGATTGAGCAGTATATGAATGAATCAACATTAATTTTAACGCTACTCTTACTCCCCCTTTTGGCATCAGTCAAAAAGACACAGAAAACCAAGCAGTCAAAGCGCCAAACAAGGTAGTCAAGTCAAGAAGGCAGTGACAACCAAACGCATTCAATGAATGGCATTGATTATCCTACTGACAAGATATCTTGAAGGTACTATAAATAAAGGATGATTCCTCTCATTTTACTCATTCAGAGTAATCAAGTAATATCCAAAAAAAATACAATGGAAAGGCAGGTTACCAAGGATGCTTCAGGCTCAAAAGAAAAGAGCAAGATGGGAGCAGAGCCCTGGCGCTGCGAAGAAAACAAGCTTCGCTACGAAAGGAACAAGCAAGAACTAATATTGACAGAGTCAGAGGAGGAAGAATTGGGCTCTGATCTGGAAGAATTTTTATGGACATACAATGATGACACTCCATACGAAGAGTACGAGGCTGCTGTTCAGAAGGACACTGAAGAGCTAGTGCAAAAGGCCACTGCCAACTTGCTTGCTTACATTAAGGAGAAACATAAGAAGCTAGATTCAGAATCTTCTGAAATAAAGCCTAGCTCTAAGTAGAGTCTCATCATTCAATGTAATAGAGATTCTTCAATAATATTAATAAAAGAGTTTATGCTATAAATTCCCTTTGTTTTGAGCAAGTTTCTTATATATATATACCCCATTCCTATTGTCAGAAAACCAGTTACCAGACATGCCTCATTCGGTATCGGTGCCTCGTTGTTAAACAGGCTTTAATACTAAGAAGCTATTTCATGAGTAAACAGGAGTACTGATGAGAGGGACTCTTAGGTTTTGAAAATCCTAGACTTATTAGTTTAAAAACTAAGATGCTCTTCAGCATCTTTCACTAGAGTCAGAATTCTCAAGAGTACCAGACAATATCATGGTATATAGAAAAGTTAAATTTTGAAAAACAAATATAAAACAAACATATAAGCAAATAACAAACACACAAATATGGATAATATAGATATGAATTAAAAAAAATTATCCAAAAAAAAAAAAATTACACAAGAACTAATCAACAAAACAAGTGCTCAAACAATGACTAAGGTTTCTTAACATCTGCTATGGCTTTCAGAAGGGTAAACATCATGTCATCCATCCTTTTGTGAACTGATTCCACAGCAGCATTCACATCAGTGCGCACATCCACTCTTAGTTCATCAATTTCATTAGTCAGTTCAGTCCTGATGTTGTCCAATGCATCTTGGACTGCTGGAGGTATTTCAGATGAGGTAGAAGCTATGTCAATCTTCATTGGAGAGTGAGGAGGAGTGGGTTCTAAAATGGGCTTCTTACCCTTGTCAGTATCTTCATTAATAGTCATATCAGTATCTTCTTCTTTCTGATTCTGATCAAGCATTACAACATCTTGCTCAGCAGCTTGATTTTCATAGAGCTTGTGAGTTTCAATTGTAGCGATGCGCACAGCCCTATCCACCAACAAGTTCAATGCCTCTTGTTCAGCTAGCCTTTTGTGCTCAGATTCATCTGCCCTTGCCTTTTCAGCAGCTATCCAAGCCTGCGCAGTAGCTAACTCATAAACACCTTCTTCACTGATTAGCTTCTCAACTGTCTCACATGCACTCCTTGCTAGTTTTTTGATTTCAGCATCCAAAGCTGCCAACCTTGCACATTCCTCTTCATGATTGTAGACTGTGAGCCTTGGAGCACTTAACCTCTCAGCAATCTTAAATAATTCCCTTGTTGTCTTCATTCCCCTGTCCTTTGTCTTGTTCTTCAGATGAGTACTAAGAATTTGTAAAGATTGACTAAACAAGTACTCCATCTCTCTGACATCAGCATCAAAATCAGAAGGGAAGATAAGAGCTTCTTCCTCCCTTTGTTTGAACCTCTTAAGTCTAATACCTATAGCATTATTTAGCAACTCAAGGTTTGGTTCAGAGTCAGAATTGAAAAAAAGGTAAGGATGGGTCAAAGGGAATGGTTGGTTCAGGTTTCTTTCTTTTGAGTTCAATGATTTTGATTTTACTGAGATTTGGAGGTATGATATCATCATCAAGATTGATGGAATCCTTGAATATTTGATGTTCAGCTTTAGTTAGGTGTTGGTAAAGCTCAAGAACCTCTTCTAAAACTAGAGGTTTGTTGAGTGGGTCAGAGACAGGTTGTGGTGAAGGTGAAGGAGATGATTCATCAGAGTATACTTCAGGTGGAGGTGATTGATGTTGTTGTTCAGTCATGACTTTATTGGGTGATTGATGAGGTGATTCTTGTTGGGCTTCAGAATGAGCAATTGACTCATCCTGAACAGGTGTAAATGTAGGTGGATTTACTTGTGAGATGTGATCAAGTGAAGGGGGGAGGAGTTTGAATGGATTGAACAATAGGTGGTTCTTGGATAGTTTGAACAGTAGAGGGTTTGATAATAGGAAAACGAGGAGAGTTGGGATTGGAATGTGTAAAGGCATCTCCAGATAGATGTTGTTGGAGATGATCAAGAACGGATTCAGTAGTGGTTGGTTGATTAAGGATGGTAGTGTCTATGATGATGGGGGTTTCTTCATCAGAGGAGAGTTGGATTGGCTTTTTGAAGGGTCTCTTGGTAGTCTTTTTAAGATTTGTCTTCTTTGGTCCTTCTCTGATTATCTTAGCAATGAATTCCTCAGAGTCAGTGCTAGTATCAGATGATGATGATGATATAGCTTTATGATCAGGTAAGACTACACTAATAGGTACGGTGAAGTCTATGGGTTGAGTTTGATTGGTAGATGAAGGAGGTTGAGAGATAGATGGTTTAGCACTAGAGGGTTGAGGTTTAGAACCAATAACCTGAGCTACAGGAATGCTAGAAGTATTAGATTCAGAGATCTTACCTTTTGGTTTAGAGGTTCTGAATTTTAATTTCTTTGCAGGCTTAGCAAGGTTCTGATCTTCCTCAGAAGCTGAAGGCCTATCATGCCTTTTCTTTGTACGCTTTTCCTTCTGAACAGCTTCAGCCATCATATTTCCAGCACCACTTTCACCTTCCTCAATCTCATCAGCACTATCATGCTTTTGATCATCAGAGCCTTCATCAATCATTTCTTGCTCAGTAGTCCTTGGCTTTCTTCTGTTCCTTGTAATATCTCTAGGACCCTTGAAGATATCCCAATTAGGAACACTTACAACCATTTTTCTGGGCACACTAACCCCAGTATCTCTTCTTACTGACTCAAGAAAGTTCTTGATGACCTCATCATTATCATGTTCTGATATGGTGGGAAACCCATCACACCAGAAGTACTTTTCGTACACTTGTTGTAGAGGTGTTTTTACTGGAATGATTTCTTCCGTGGTTTTTCTCTTCATGTTGACCAGAACTGATGCATCATACTTAGCAGTTTGGAAAACTCTAAGTTTTTCTTTGGCACTCACAATATCTGTGAGTTTGGTTTGCCTTATCAGTTCTGAAATCAACCTTGGGTGATGAATGACTGATGGTATTTTCGTTCTGCCCTCATTGATGGTAAAGCACATGTGATCAAACAGAATCTTAGCCAAATTGACTTTCACTCTCTTGTATAAAAACCAAATGAAATGTTTGTGTGGAATGGAGATGGAATCTAATCCTCCTTTTCTGGTAAAAATGGTAGACAAACACATTCTGAAAGCAAATTCAAATGTGTGCTTCATGTGCATTATTTTTCCAACATCCCTTTTTGAGCATCCAGGCTTAAAGTGGTCCTGATGGATTGAATCCAGGTGTTTACTTTTATTATCATACACTTCTATATCTTCTCCTTTGTTGTCTAAGCCCAGAATCTTAGCAATGTGTGCCTGAGTTATTACAACATTGATTCCCAAAATATTTGACCTAATTTCCCTTTCTCTATAAGGTTTAAGACCAAGTTCCTTTCTTGTTTTCCCTCGTAATTCCTTGTTCTTCTCAACTATATCCTTGTATTCTTTATCAGCACTTGCTCTATCGTATACTTTAGCCTTCTGCCAGAAATACTTCACTATGTCGTAGTATACGAAGCCATTAAGCATCTCAAAATAATTCTGCCATTGTTGGTTGTAGAACAAGTATTGAATGTCAATCTCATTTGCTTTCAAACTGTCAAAATCCACGAACTTCTCAGTGAAGAAATCATAAGCATCTGGTCCAGCGTCAGTTTGATGATGTTCGTAGACTAGATTATCCTCAGATTTGAGATCAATAATGGGTGGTAAGGAAGGGTTATAGGGTTCTTGAATGATTTCGTTGGATGAACGAGCAGCCATCGTTTCAGAAAATTGAGAAGATGAAGATTGGGATTTTTCTGTAAAGTCTAGGGTTGTGTAGGTAGTGATTTCGTGTAAAAAGTTGTGCAAGTGAGTGAAGTGACTTGTAAATAGTAACTAGCACACATACACAGAGAAAATAAACATTGGGAGGGAGCGCGAGCAGTTTTTAAAAAATTAAATAATATGTTTAACTGCCATAATCATCATTAACTGTTCTCTGCCCGTCAGGATCTAGACACGTGTTGAAAAAGTTTAATCATAGCTGACGCGTGTACAGACAACTGTTGTACACTTACTCGTACTGAACGTTTCATTTCCAAAAGGTTCAGAGCCTCACTCATTTGTATCTGACACCTCATCAGAACCTGTTACTCTTCAGAGCCTAAATTATTCAGAGCTTCCCAAGGGATACTCTAAATTATAAGAGGTTCTGATAGAGCTTCAGATGCTAATTCTATTCTACTTCTCAGAGCTAATTTTCTTCAGAGATATAGTGCATGTTCAAATTCTTTTTGATAAAATCAAATCTTTCAATAGCTAAAGGTTTAGTAAATATGTCAGCCCATTGATGTTCAGTATCAATGAATTGAATATCTATTGTACCTTTCTGAACATGATCCCTTATAAAATGATGTTTTATTTCAATATGTTTAGCTCTTGAGTGTAGAATAGGGTTCTTAGACAAATGAATAGCAGCAGTATTGTCACAATATAGTGGAATACTGCTTTCAGCTATGTTATAATCTTCCAACTGATATTTCATCCAGAGAAGCTGTGTGCAGCATTTAGCAGCTGAGATGTATTCTGCTTCTGCTGTAGACAAAGCAATAGTTGTTTGTCTCTTGCTGGCCCAAGATATGAGATTCTCACCAATAAATTGGCAATTTCCACTTGTGGATTTTCTCTCAATCTTGTCACCAGCATAGTCAGCATCACAGAATCCAACTAGCTTACTATATAGGGATTTTTTATAAAGAAGTCCTAGATTAGTAGTTCCTTTCAGATATCTAAAGATCCTCTTAACAGCAGTTAAGTGAGGTTCTCTAGGATCTGACTGGAATCTTGCACACAAGCATACACTATATAAAATATCAGGTCTAGATGCTGTTAGGTAGAGTAAGGAGCCAATCATACCTCAATACAGCTTCTGATCTACTTTGCTTCCTATCTCTTCCTTGCTTAAGCTGCTGGTAGGATGCATGGGTGTAGACATTATCTTGCAGTCATCAAGGTTGAACTTCTTCAGAAGCTCTTTTGTATACTTGCTTTGATGAATGTAAGTGCCATCTTTTCCTTGATTAATTTGGATTCCAAGGAAGAACTTTAATTCACCCATCATACTCATCTCGAATTCATCCTGCATCAGCTTTGAAAAACTCTTGCACAAGGAAGCATTAGTAGAACCAAAAATAATATCATCAACATATATTTGAATGATTAAGATATCTTTCTTAGATGTCTTTCTGAATAATGTATTGTCAATTTGACCTTTTTGAAAACCATTTTCTAAAAGGAAATTACTCAGTCTTTCATACCAAGCTCTTGGAGCTTGTTTGAGACCATAGAGTGATTTCTTAAGTTTATAAACATAATCAGGATTTTTCAAATCCTCAAAACCTGGGGGTTGTTTGACATATACTTCTTCAGAAATAACACCATTAAGAAAGGCGCTCTTAACATCCATTTGGTACAATGTGATTCCATTGTTAACAGCATATGAAAGAAGTAACCTGATTGCTTCCAGTCTTGCTACTGGAGCAAATGTTTCAGTGAAGTCTATACCTTCTTGCTGACTGTAGCCTTGTGCTACCAGTCTAGCTTTATTTCTTACCACTTCACCTTGTTCATTCATCTTATTTCTAAATACCCACTTAGTTCCAATGATGTTCTTATGTGCTGGTCTTGGCACTAGATCCCATACATCATTTCTTTGAAACTGATTGAGCTCATCTTGCATAGCTACAATCCATCCATCGTCAGTAAGTGCTTCATCAACATTCTTTGGTTCTATCATTGAGATTAGTCCCAGAAGTGAATCAAGTTGTTGATAATCTGATCTTGTCTTTCTTGGACTCTCTTTGTTTCCAAGAATTAGATCTTCTGGATGTGATGATCTATATTTGAACTTCCTTCTTGGAGCTTCATCAACATCAGCACTTGGTTGAGTGTCTTCTTCTGAAGTGTCATCATGTTCTTGTGATGCTTCTAATTGAGATGCTTCTTCAGCATCTTCTTCCAATACAGCTTCTGAAGCTTCAACAGCTTCTGATGCTTTTTCAGGTTCTGTATTGATGTATTGGTATGGAACACCTGCATAACTATCATCTTGCTCTGACATTTTACTGTCAGGCTCTTTATCATCAAATCTAACATGTATAGATTCTTCC
Organism: Trifolium repens; assembly: GCA_030408175.1. Classification (NCBI taxonomy): domain Eukaryota; kingdom Viridiplantae; phylum Streptophyta; class Magnoliopsida; order Fabales; family Fabaceae; genus Trifolium; species Trifolium repens. Next base: position 27,018,121 of record CP125845.1, on the reverse strand, counting down.
ACTGTGTTAGTTTCAGAATTATACACTCTGTATGCCTTTGAGCGTTCAGAGTAACCTATAAAGATTCCCTTACAAGCTTTGGCATCAAATTTTCTTTTGTAGGCCTTGTTGTTTAGAATGTAACAGGTACATCCAAACTGATGAAAATAAGAAATATTGGGCTTTCTTCCTTTGAAAAGTTCATATGTTGTTATATTCAATAGAGGTCTAATATAGATTCTGTTTTGAATATAACAAGCTGTGTTTACAGCTTCTGCCCAGAAGTGCTTAGCAAGTTATGTCTCATGCATCATGGTTCTTGCCATCTCTTGTAAAGACCTGTTCTTTCTCTCTACCACACCATTTTGTTGTGGTGTTCTAGGAGCAGAGAACTCATGGACAATGCCATGATCTTCACAAAAAGTTGCAAATGGTTCATTTTCAAACTCACCACCATGGTCACTTCTTACCTTTAAGATTTTGAGACCTTTCTCGTTTTGCACTTGAGTGCAGAAGATGCTGAACACATCATATGCATCATCTTTCACTCTTAGAAACTTTACCCAAGTCCATCTACTGTAATCATCAACAATGACTAATCCATATTTCTTCCCATTGATTGAGGCAGTACTTACTAGACCAAACAAATCAATGTGAAGCAGTTCTAAAGGTCTTGAGGTGGAGACAACATTTTTAGGTTTAAAAGATGTTTTTGAAATCTTACCAATCTGACAAGGACCACACAGAGCATCTGAATGATAGTTGAGATTTGGTAAGCCTTTAACCAGGTTTAGTTTGCTAAGCTTAGAGATTAATCTCCAGTTAGCATGTCCTAAACGTTGGTGCCAGACCCATTTCTCATCATTAACAGATAAAAGACACACTATCTTTTGCTCTGTGAGTTCTGACAGATTGATTTTATAAACATTGCCTTTCCTTAGACCTCTGAACACTATGGACTTGTCAGAATCGCTGATTACAGTACATGATTCTTTATCAAATTTAACAATAAATCCACTATCACAAAATTGACTAATGCTAAGTAGATTGTGTTTAAGGCCATCAACTAACCAGACATTATTAATTGAAAGAGAAGAATTACCAACTGTACCAGTACCAGTGATCTTCCCTTTTTGATTGCCTCCAAATCCCACAGTACCTCCCTCTTTCAGAGTCAGGGTTTGGAACATACGCCTTTCTCCCGTCATATGTCGTGAGCAGCCACTGTCCAGGTACCAGCATTGCTGCTTTGGCCTTCTTGGTGTGCAAACCTGAAGCAAATATTATTTGAGATTTTGGTACCCATATCTTTATGGGTCCTTTTGTGTTAGTCTTTACAGGTCCAGGTGGTCTTTGTTTGAAAGACCTATCAGAGCTTCTAGAGTTAACCACCCTTGTTGAAAAGTTTTTGGGTTTAGTATAGCTCTTGAGCTTTGTTCTTGAATGTGTCAGAGCTTCTTTAGATTTAACATTAGCTTGAGGCTTAAAAATCTTAGGTTCTGAGGTTTTATCCTTCAGAGTCTTTGACTTTTGAGCCTCTGGCTTTGATGTTCTATTAGAGGCTGACTCATTTAGAACTTCTGATTGACTCTTTACAAAGACAACCTTAGGTTTTGATTTATCTATATTAGAGGATTTTGAAGATAATGGATTATCTTTAAAACGTGAGAATCCAAGACCTTCTCCTCTATTTCTACTTACATGATAAATTAAAGAGGCTATTTTACTTCTTTTCATTCCATTGATAAGGAATTCCTGAAGAGCAAATTCATGTTCTGGAGGAACCTTATCATCAAGAACATAATGAGTTTCCATAAATTCATTTCTTGATTTTAGAGACTCATTTTGTTCAATTATTTCATTTGCCTTTTCGGTCAGGTTGTTATAGGCCTTTTTAAGGACCTTACACTCACCTGCCTTTTTGGTTAAAAGTTTTAAGGCATCTTTTAAGGAATCTATTAATTCAGAACGAGAAAGTTTAGCAAGTACCTCATCTTCTTCTTCTGAATCTGAGTCAGCTTCGTGCTCAGAGTTCTCTTGGTCAGAAGCGGTTGCCATCAAGGCTAGGTTTGCTTCTTCTTCCCCATCAGAATCTGATTCCTGATCCAAATCATCCCAAGTGGCAAGGAACCCCTTCTTGAGCTTACTTTTGTATCTTTCTTTGTTAGAGGTTCTCTTGGATGTTTTGCTCAGGTTCTCTGGGCAGTCAGCAATGAAGTGTCCTGGTTTGTTGCACTTAAAGCATTTGTCTTGTTCTTCCTTCTTATCCTTAGAAGCACCAACCTTCTTGGAAGAACCTCCAAACTTACCAGCATACTTCTTGCTTCTCTTAGCCCATTGCGATACTCTTGCAGCCATCAGAACCATTTCTTCTTCTTCATCAGAGTCCATCTCGTGACCTTCTTCAGAAGCTTCTTCATCAGATACTGTAACCTTTGCCTTCAGAGCCTTAGAGGAACTCTTGGTGCTCAGGGCTATCCCTTTTAGCTTCTTAGTCGATTCATCAGTCATGAGTTCCATCTCATGACTCTTTAGAGAACTAACCAAGCTTTCAAGAGACACAGTATCTAAATCCTTAGATTCCTGAAACGCTGTCACTTTTGGTCTCCACTTTGGCGGCAAGCTTCTGAGTACTTTCCTTACATGATCAGCCTCAGTATAGCTCTTATCTAAGACTTGAAGACCAGAAACAAGAATTTGAAACCTAGAGAACATTGTCTCAATGTCCTCTCCGTCCTTCATTTTAAATAATTCATACTGATGTACTAACAAGTTGGCCTTAGCCTCCTTAACTTGTTTATTTCCTTCATACTTGGATTTAAGAGAATCCCAGATAGACTTAGCCGTTCTCTTATCTCCAATTTTCAAGTACTCATCACGAGAGATGGCATTTGTCATCATCCCTTTTACACTGTGGTGCTTCTTATACTCCAGCTTTTGAGTAGGTGTAAAAGCCTTTCTGTCTTTAGAGCTAACAACACCTTCTAAGTCCATATTTTCAAAGTTCACTCCATCTTCTACCATGTCCCATAAATCACAATCAATACTCATGATATAGCTGTACATATTTGTTTTCCAGAACGGGTAACTAGTCTCAGTTCCATTGAAGATAGGAACTTTATCAGATGACCTTCTTTGTCGAGAGTTTGAGTCATAGTCAAAAGGAACTTCATTGAGATTCTTCTCAGCAGACATGTTTTTCCTCCCTGAATCTTAACTGTTTCACTGATAGGTGAGAGTTAGGCAACAGCCTAGCTCCTGATACCAATTGAAGGTGGAAAAACACAAGAAGGGGGGGGTTGAATTGTGTTTTTAGAATTAAAAACTTTTTCGAAATAACACTAAGTTCGCAGCGGATATGAACACAAAGTAAAATGGGTGCTGAGAGAGAGAGAGAGAAAGACACAAAATTTATCCTGGTTCCTCTCACAAATCGAGAGTACTCCAGTCCCCTTGTTACTAACAAGAGATTTTCACTATAATCTACTTAAGATTACAAATTGCTCAAGCACACTTGCAAGAGGCTTCTCAGGTGCTCAAGTTTCACTAAACAAGAGACTTCTCAAATGCTCAAGTTAAACTTAACAAGAGACTTCTCAAACAAACTTAAGAATAAGAATGAATGTTAAGGAACACTTGATATACTATCAGAGGTGTTTACAAAATACAACTCAAATTGTTCTAAGACTTAGAATGACAGATTTAAATTATGGTGTCAGAATGCTTCTTAGTCTTTGAACGTAGTAATAGAACAGTGTTGATAGAACGGTCGTTAGAACAGTTGTAATTTCTTCTATTTGAGTCTTCTATTTATACTTGGAGGAAGATGATGACCGTTGCAGAGAGAGAGATGCCAGCTGGAATTTATTCGTACAATTGTGATAGCTGTAGTTACCTTCTTTGGTAAAGATATCCAATTCCACTACCTTGCTATTTGAATTATCACTCATCCATTTTGAGTAATAATAGTACAATAGTACGTTTCTCAATTGCGCTCCACATATGGATAAGGTTAACGTTGTACCAACGAATATTCCTTCCTGTGGACGTGACAGATCCTTGAAGTAGATTGTTCTTCAATCATTGGTTCTGAATATGTCAGCTCTTGAGTGACGTAAATTCCTTTTGCTTCAGATGTTGTTATCAATGCTTCTTGAGGCCCTTTTTGCTTCTGAGTCCGTCAGAGCCTTGTTTTTGTCCTCAGAGGCACTTTCTTTAACATACAAAACTTAAGCTTCTGATGAACAGTGATGTGCTTTCAGCGCTTGTTTTGACTGGCTTCTCTGCTATTATTCATAGTGATTCTGAATGAATTTTAACTTGTAGTTCTGCACACTAGAATAATCATTAGTAATTCCAATTGTAATTTTAATACTTTGTTATCATCAAAACCACTTAAAACATTAGAGGTTCATGTCAGACCCACTTTGGTCCAACAATACTAATACTAAAAATACCATAAAAATTCCTCTCATCACAACCCCAAACTTAAACTGTTGCTTGTCCTCAAGTAACATGCTGTCAGACAAGATCGTTAGAGAAATAAGAGATAAATAAAGATGATAGGAATTTCACAACCTTGCTTTATATTTCAGCAATGGTACCGTTGATTTCTTACCGCAGAGATCATGCTCAGTCCTGCTAGGCTCAGGAGACGTCAATAGTAGCAAATCGGACAAATGCCCGCAAGAGTCCATGTTCAACTTTTTCTCTCTCTCACATTTGGGTTTTTCGCTCATAATTGAAAGGGTTATCTCTTAATCATCGTACAACCTACCATTTTACCATAGGCTTGCAAGAACTCTAAGAAACCAGTCAAAATTTAATATACATGCATTTTTGGAGGTCTTTTCAGGGTTATAACGTGGCTTAGGTCAAGGTAGGACATTTTTGGGAATAGTAGGCTAAACATTGGAGTTAAGCTCTACTTTGGTTCCTTTGTGTGTGCGCAACCTTTGTTCCTTAGGGTGCCTTTTTGTGTTGATATCGGAGATTAAGAACCGGATGTGTCTTTGTATGGTTCTTTTCTATCACTATTTTTGCCCTTTGGCTCTTTCTTTTGCCCTTTGGCTCTTTCTTTTGCCCTTTGGCTCTTTCTTTTTCATTTTTTTTTTTAAGAGATTATTTTTTTAGGGAATTTTATTTTGATGTTTTCCCGTCTCTTTTTCATTTTTCTTTTCTTTTTGTAGTGATAGTTCTCTGTATACCCACCCCAAACTTAAACGTTGCTAGTTCCATGAGCAACCCCAAACTTATTTTGTTGCCAAGACTTTGAGATCTATTACCTTAACTCCAAAGAGGGTAATTTCATTGTTTTTCTGGTCTATAGGCTTGTATCGTGGTTTGTCATCAAAACAAAAGGGATAATTTTTTTTTACGGCTCAAAATTTGCTAGCAAAGGATATAATATAATAAAGGGTGGCTTGAAAAGGCTCTGGGTTATAACAAACAATTGCCTCAATGCATATAATATCAAATTAACCAGTTAGCAGAGAATTAGAGCAAGTTCTAGAAAATAAACAAGTGCACGGTACTCTCATAGTAATTCGAAAGAAAGTGGTAATACCGTTTGGAAATATTTGGCTCAAATCCTCACATGGCTTAGGTATCTGAAAGTTGAACACTTGTCTCACAGACACCGGCTTCATTACTCGTCTCTCTGTCTCCCGAACTTCGCACTTCGGAGCAATCACCTTTGGTTTTCTGTATGAAGGCGTGAAATTCGGCTCATCAACATTTATAACTTACTTCGCCGCAATCTTACCTATAACAGTTTATCATGCACTAGATAATAAACAGCAAATAGTTATTTAATTTTTTGTAAGTTTGAATAAGGGGTTAAAATAGATGAAGTGATATGCGGAATTCATAGTATATTTTATTGAATTGAAATACTGAAAAGAAATTACTGAAATGAAATTACTGAAATTAAATACTTATCCTTGGGTTGCCTCCCAAGCAGCGCTTGTTTAGCCTCTCATTAGCTTGAGGCATTTCCTCCATTACAGAGGATAGGTTCGCATGTTTCTCTTCTGTGCTCCTTTGTTCCAACTTAAAGCACTGACCATCTTCCTTTTTCATTAATTACTGTCAGAAAGGACCAGGTCTGTTTTACCATATCCTCAACCATCCGGTAGGCGACTAATTTACCTAGTGCAGTTTCATAGAACGCAGTGATTTCACCCCAAACTTATATTCATGCATGTCTCTCTTTTTGATTCTTTCTTCAAGGAAGAAGTTGTTCTCCTGAGGTGACTTTGCAGACTGGTTTTCCCGATTGTAGTAGTTCATCCTTGATGGTCTTTCTCCATTCTCTCGTCATTTTTTCAATGGTTCCCGTGTCTCCGAACCATTCCTGTAACAGCCCTTTTCTTCTCTTGCTTCCTGTGGAAGCTTTAGTCAAATGATCCTCCTGACCATTGACTTTGTTGCAGCTTCTCTTTCTCAATTTGCTTCATCTCTCATCATTTTGTGAGTTTTCCTGTGAGAATGCTGACTTTAATTTTTTTTGCTGTTGCCAGCCCTTGTAATCCTTAGCGCTAGAGTACCTGTCTGCATGCACTTTAAACAAATACCTCAGTAGCACTGGATAAATATTTGGTAAAACTATTTTTGGTTTGTCTCATGTGTCTTTGTCACCATGAAAATTCCCAGGTAAGTGAGGTGGATCACAACGGATCGCTTAAATACCAAGACTTATCCTTAGCCAGAATTTTCACAGATCAAATTCACAATCATCAACAAGATTTTTTCTATTTTTTTATTTTTTTGTATATTTTTTTTGAATTTTTTTTTTGACAAACTTAAATAAATCTAGTAATGCTTTGTAAACACAATGCCCGGCAACGGCGCCAAAAACTTGACTACGGCCTAGCAAGTGCACCAGTCTGTCGTCGAGTAATAATTCACACTCTATGTGTCTAGAATGAGTTCGTATCCACAGCGATCGTGCCGAAGCTTCACTAGTGTTATTTAAGTTTGGATAGTTTGCATTCGCTTTGGGTTTTTGGAAAAATGTTTTATAAAAAGTAGCGTAATGCTTGCGATAAAATAAATGACAAAATGTATAAATATAGATTCAAGAAATATAGAGGATAGGTATGGTGGTTGGACTCTCTCCCTTCTTCATATTTGGCATGACCGGTGTATAACATAGTTATTTAGATTAACGTTCGGCGGTGATTTTTCCTTGTTGTAGTAACACCTTACTGTTACACTATGTCTATTAAAGTTTCCCTACGTTCATAACTAAGGTACCTACGAGAGCCTAACCTCGATGTGTCACATACCCTAATTACTAAGTGAGTTGTTTATAAACATGCATTATTATCTTCACCAATTAACCTCTAGATCCTAGTATCGGGCTATTCATCATCTAAGTGCTCAGTTCACACCTAGTTCATGATTCCTCCTCTAACCGCTCATTCACGACTAGTTCAGGACGTTACCGTCTCTATACACCTAGCATTATTTACTACTAGTTCCGGACCATATTAAGTTAAAAACCAAATATCAATTCTATGGGCGCCCCCGCTTATCCGGCCAGATTACGAGAAACGTTATTAAAGTGCATGAAAGTAAATAACAAACATAATACTTAAATATCATTTATTATAACTTAGACTCAGTCACATACTCCAAATATTCATTGGGGAGTTCATCTTCTCCACCACAACCTAAGGCATCTATTACAAAAGACTACATATTTAAATTACAATAAAGAAATTATAACCTAAACATAAAAGCCTAAAGAAAACATACCTTGCTGAGTTAGTTTTCCCGTAAGGGGAGAAAACTATGCCCAATAGAGCTCCTCTGAACCTCTCCTTATAGTAGAGAGTGTTCTACTATTTCTGAATGAATAAAACAATGAAAGGGAGGCTCTATTTATAGTTTCCGTAATGGGCCTCAGCAAGGCATCGCACTGGGATGAAGCCATCGTACTGCGATGTGAAGATTCAGTTCAATTTTATAACTGATCCTGTGCATTTCATCAGCTTGGGCGCCAAGTTATGTCATCGTGCTGCGATGTGCTATATTGTGCTGCGATGAACAGATTTTCTTCAGATTTATTCTTCTGTTTTCTTGGCGAGCAAGGAGCTTCCATCGTGGCACGATGGAAGTTATCGTGCTGCGATGGAATGCTCAATTTCTTCACTTTTTGAGCTTTTTCTTGTCTTTTGGCATCTTGGACCTTGTCTTGATGCTTTTTCCTGCTTTTGTAGGTTTTCCTTCGTATTTGGGCCTGTCTCAGTCATTTTACAACTAATACTAATACTAAAAATACCATAGAAATTCCTGTCATCATAGTTTTTTTTCGGTTAGTCATAGCGTATCCAATAATTAGGACACAAAAAGTCCCCCGTCGATTAACATAGTGCACTCAATCATGGCGAATTAACACACCTGTGAGTGCGCTATGATTAATTGACGAAGAACTTTGCGGCCAATTACACACGAAATAACAAAAGTTATACAAAATAACATCATAAAGACAAACAAACATTACTAAAAGAAGCAAAAAAATATATGAAGAGAGGTGGGGGAGATGTGACCATCTTCAGATCTGGATTTTGCCATTTATAGGCAATTTGGCCTTTGACTGAAGCAGTAGTCACTGACCACCAACGAATCCGTGACTTAAGCCACGGACGTGCGGTGAAAATTGCTCATTTTTTACTCATTTTTTCTACATCTGTGACTTACTCCACGGAGGGATAGTTTCGTCATTTCGTAGGACGCGCGAGCAAGCCATAAAGTGGCAAAAGTAATTTCCTTATATATGTAAATAATACAAACTTATACCCATAAACCACCATTATTTTTTTGCGATTGGACAAACTTACCATTTTCTCCTTTCATCCATTTCATAATGTTTTCGAGATCTATTGGAAATTTTAAATTTATGGTGTACAATCTTTCAAAATAATAAAAGGCATTTTTAATGGCAGTTAATACAAATATTAGACATTCTGCTCATATCAATCATGACTTAGATTTTAATTTATAATTCTCTAATTAAAAATATATGTAAATCTTGTACCAAAAAAATAATGTAAATCTCACATTCATACACGGGTCGGAGTAGGGATGACAATGGGTAGAGTACTATAGTCCTCATCTCCATACCCGTAGTTTGAAAAAATACCCGTACCCATCTTCATACCTGCATGGGTGACAATCCATATCCTAAGGGTGCCTAAGTACTTATACTCGTATCCGTTACTTGCATTTTTGCTAAAAATAAATTAATCAATTATAAAATATTATATCATTTTAATATAATTAAAAAAAATTCAAATTTTTTAATGTTGACTCATTACTACGGTCTGGCAAGTGAACTAGTCAGTCGTCGAGTAATAATTCACACTCTAGGTGTCTAGAATGAGTTCGTATCCACAAGGATCGTGGCAAGTGCTACTAGTTTTATCTAAGTTCGATAGTTTGCATTTACTTTGGTTTTTGGAAAAAGTTTTAGTTAAAAATAGTGGTATGCTTTGACAGAAAAGTAAAGATAGTTGTTGTGAATTCGACGATAAACTCACACCAATAATAAACTGATGTGTGGGGCAAGCGAAACAAGCAACCAAATAATAAGCGGGATAGAGATGATGATGCAATAATCCAAAACAATAACGGCGGAAGATAAAGAACACGATAACAATTTGTTTACCCAGTTCGGTGTTAATGAACCTAATCTGGGGGAGAGAGCAACTCTCCGTTCCACTAGATCAAAGAAGTCACTTTACAAGAAATTCCCAATTGGGTTAGAAGAATTAATCCTAATTCTACCCTAGTCCCGAATCTCTTCCCGTGGCCAAGAGACTCAATTTGACCTAGTCTACCCAAGGTGTATCACAAACCCCTTACATGTTTGCTCTCTTATTTTTCTATGAACAAAGTACTCTCTATTTATAGAAAAATATATGCCTATTATTTTAAAAGACAATCTTCTAAAATAAAACCAAATCTCAGATTGTTTTAAATATATCCTATTTAAAACAAACACAATCTATTTAAAATAAAACAAATCCAAGTCAGAGTATCCTCCAAGAAAATATATTTTCCACAAAAATCACCAAACCAACATGAGCCCACGCCAGCCCGCCTGCGCCCCGCGCCAGTCAACAGAACCCACAGGCCAAACGAGGCCTCTCCTGGCGCCGCGCACAGCTGGCAGGTTCTTCAGAATTTTCCGACTTCTTGTAACTGAGATTTCAAGGCATATCCAACAATTCTCCACCTTGCCTTTAAATTGATGGTGATCCACTCAACCACCGTGTGCTCTCTCCATCTTGAATCTTCATCCAAGATCACCGGCCAAGTCCAAGTCCCACTTGAACCTCGACCTCTTCCACTTGCTTCCAACAACCCTTGCTAGAACCACAAGTATTACCTCCTCTTCATCCCTCGGAATGCCTTCCGCCCTCATGAAGATCTTGCATCCCACTACCATAGGATTTTTGGTAGCACCCACAAGATTCACCGCACCCTCTTCAGCCTCCGAACTGGTCAAGTCCGTACCTCCTGAAGAAACGCTTGTTCCCAACTATCATCGGATTTTTAGATAGCTCAACAAGCTCCACCATACCCTCTTCAGCCCCCGGATTGTGCCTTTTCCGTCCTCCTGAAGAATCGCTTGCCTCCGACTATCCATGGATTTTTAGGATAGCCCTACAAGCCTCCACCACCCTTCGACCCCCGGAGTGCCCTCCGTCCTCTCGAAGTATTGCTTGACTCTAAACCAACCTTGGAATTTTAGGTGGTTCCACAAGCTACAACATCAAACTTTCCTTGTATCAAACTACCTCCAGCAGTCTCACAAGTTACCAAGTCTGATCCCCGTTGCTTTCAATTGCCTCCTTGAAGATCTTCCAAGTTTTGCACTTCTTCAGCCACAATTGGAACATAACCCACAAGGTCTTCATAGCCATACCCCTTTGGTGCAACACTACCACTCTCCTCCCTATCTCCTACTAGATAGCCAAGAGTTAATGTTGTTTCTCTTCCTATAGTCCCACTATCGGAAGCCTCCACCTTAAGATGAAACTCCTCCACCTTAAAGTGAAATTTCTCCACCAAAGTCTCAAACTAGTACTTCCGCTATGAACTCCACCTTGCAATTTGCAAAACCATCCAAACCGTGTTTCTCCCTTCAACGCCTCAACACTTGTTTTGAATTAACACCGCCCTCATCTTCACCTTCCACAACCCATAGTCGTTACTCCCGGTGAACCTCTCAATATCCTCCTTCAAACCCATTGTACTTGAATCGACTGATCCCCTTGCCCCACGGTGGACGCCAATTGTTGTGAATTCGACGATAAACTCACACCAATAATAAACTGATGTGTGGGGCAAGCGAAACAAGAAACCAAATAATAAGCGGGATAGAGATGATGATGCAATAATCCAAAGCAATAACGGCGGAAGATAAAGAACACGATAACAATTTGTTTACCCAGTTCGGTGTTAATGAACCTAATCTGGGGGAGAGAGCAACTCTCTGTTCCACTAGATCAAAGAAGTCACTTTACAAGAAATTCCCAATTGGGTTACAAGAATTAATCCTAATTCTACCCTAGTCCCGAATCTCTTCCCGTGGCCAAGAGACTCAATTTGACCTAGTCTACCCAAGGTGTATCACAAACCCCTTACATGTTTGCTCTCTTATTTTTCTATGAACAAAGTACTCTCTATTTATAGAAAAATATATGCCTATTATTTTAAAAGACAATCTTCTAAAATAAAACCAAATCTCAGATTGTTTTAAATATATCCTATTTAAAACAAACACAATCTATTTAAAATAAAACAAATCCAAGTCAGAGTATCCTCCAAGAAAATATATTTTCCACAAAAATCTCCAAACCAACATGAGCCCGCGCCAGCCCGCCCGCGCCCCGCGCCAGTCAACAGAACCCACAGGCCAAACGAGGCCTCTCCTGGCGCCGCGCACAGCTGGCAGGTTCTTCAGAATTTTCCGACTTCTTGTAACTGAGATTTCAAGGCATATCCAACAATAGTGATTCAAAAGCATGAGGGAGGATAGATAGATCGATTCCCTCCCCTAGTCCTGCTTGATATCTGGCGCATAGCTATAACTATTTTAGTAACTTCCAATTGTTCGGCGATTAATCATCTTTATTGATAGTATTAATACTACTCTAAATACTTATAGACTGCTATGGACTTCCTAATAATTAGCGCACCCACGGCTGCCTAGTTCTGTGTTGTCACGTACCCTAACTATGGGTCGAGTCAATCTACAGTAGTCATGATCGTGCAATTAATCTTTTCCACTAACTCCTAGTGTCGGCCGTTTCAGTCCCTACAGGCTGTCGCGAGTAGTGTCTAATGTTTCTGTCTCTATAGGTTGTCGCGAGCAGCGTCGGATGTTGCCGTCTCTCGGTTGCGAGCCCTATTAGAGCGTGTTCCCAATATCAGGCCAGACGTTGAAAATACGGAATTAAAGCGTAAATAATAGAAAACAATTCATTCCAAAATAAATGTAAATTATGACTTTTATTGTACCAGATATATGTCCCAAGCATTCATTGGGGAGTTCTTCTCTACACCTACCCTAAGGTTTCTAGCTACTAATTTACATAATAAATATTACAAGAATAGAAACTATGCATACCAATGGCGTAGTTGCCTTGCTGAGGAAGTTACCTTTCCCGTTGAAGGGGGAAAGTTCTTCCCGTAGAGAGCTCCCTTGCCCTCCTTGCTCCTCCTCCTTGAATACTAGAGAGTACCCTAGGTTGCTGAATTTCTGAATGAACAATTGTGAAGGAGGGGAGCTCTATTTATAGTTTTTCATAATGGGTTTCGCTTCCATCGTGGCCAGGATGGATCTCATCGTGCCACGATGGAGAAGATTTGGTTCAATTTTTACGAAGATACGTTCTGATTCCTTAGGCGCAAAGTCAGTTCCCATCGTGGCACGACGGGAGTCATCGTGGCCACGATGGAGCGCGTATCTGGTGCAAATCCGCTTTTTGCTCTCTTTTTGGCATTTTTTTGTATTCTTGTCTTCTTTTGCAAATAGCTTCATATATTTAGGTTTTTGTTTGATTCTGGTCTTCAAAGTCCTGTTCTAACTACTAAATAACTACTAAAAATACTATACAAATTCCTGTCATCACAACCTCAAACTTAAACTGTTGCTTGTCCTCAAGTAACACGCTGTCAAACAAGATTGTCAGCGAATTAAGAAATAAATTTAGATGATCTAAGCAGTAGTTATGTACATGACTTTTCTATTCCAATGTAAAATGAATAGATGAAAGAGTAATGCTAAACGTTATGACAGTAATGTCGTTGGATTTGCACGACATGTCTGCACTAGTTACCTTTATTATTTGTTTCATACATATACTAGAACTTTTTCATGAAAGTATATTATATACTATTGTTAACTTATAAAAGAAAAGTAAAAAATTCATCCAAATTAAATATTTTTTTTCCGTATAAATATTTCAAATTACATTTTTAGTTTGTCACAATTTTTGATCTATACTTTTGACAGTAAAGTACCTTTCATAGGTTCTGCAAAGAAAGATTAATCACTATAAAATAACGGTTGATCTTCCTGATCAAAGTCGATCTTGTCCGGTGTTCGGTGATTGTGCTCCGCTAACTCCCCAATGAATGCTTGGGACATATACATGGCACAATAAAAGTTATATTTAAAATCTGTTTTTGGAATGAATTGTTTTCTATTTATTTATGCTTTAATTACGTACTTTTAATGTCTGGCCGGATAGAGAGAGTACGATTTTAGGACAATAGATCCCAAACAATAAATGATAGGGGAGGGAATCGATCCGACTAGTCTTCCTCACACTTCGAATCAACAATATTTACTTTTCTGCACATGCATATCGTTATTTTTCAAACAAAAACCTTTTTCAAAACCAAAGCGAATGCAAACTATCGAACTTTAATAAAACTAGTCATACTTGGAACAATCCCTGTGGATACGAACCCATTCTAGACACCTAGAGTGTGAAATATTACTCGACGACTGACTGGTTCACTTGCCTGACTGTAGTCGAGTTTTTGGCGCCGTTACCGGGGATTGTGTTTACAAGAGCAACTAGAGTTATTTAAGTTCCTTTATATTTCAAAAATACAAAAAAATAAAAAAAATTGTTGATGATTGTGAATCTTGATCTGTGAAAGTTTTGGCTAAGGCAAAGTTTTGGTATTTAAGCGATCTGTTATGATCCACCTCACTTACCTTCACAGTGACAGAAATGCTTGAGACAAACCAAAAATATGAATATATCTTCCAGTGCTACTAAGGTATTCATTTGTTGCGCTTGACAAACAGGTACCCTGGAGTTTGAATTCGGTCCAGAGCCAGAGAGAACGTTTCGGAGACAACAAAGGGCGAACCGGTTAGCCAAAGAGTCAGCGAAAGCTATCAAATCTGAAACGATGGGAGACGCACAAAGAATCACCATGGGAGATTACTGCAAGATCACTGGCAATGATCAGATTTCTCTTGGGTTCGAACCAATCAACCTAGCAAACTTTGATATTAAAGGAAATATTCTTACAGGGTTGCGGGAGAACCAGTTCGACGGCCGCATCAACAATGATCCTTAGGATCATTTGTCAAAGTTTTATGAGACCTGTCAGATACAGAAGGTGCCGGATAACGTCACGGAGGACCAGAAGAAGCTTAGGCTTTTTGCTTTTTCTCTTACAGGTCCAACTAAAGATTGACTACAATGGTTGCCAAGGGGGAGCATTGCAACTTGGAAAGAGCTTAAAGACAAGTTCCTAGAAAGGTTTTTCACTCACACACTATTCCATAGAAGAAAGTCTGAAATGCTGAGTTTCAAGCAGCACGAGTCAGAATCACCGTGCGAGGCTTATGAGCGTTTCAAGCTGCTCAGGAGGAGGTGCCCGAACCATAGCATTAATGTCATGGAACAATTGCAACTTTTTACTGCATGTATGAAGATGCAACATCGCATGATACTAGACGCCTCAGCTGGTGGGTCTATCAAAATCAAAACCCACGAGGAGACCAAAGATCTAGTTAAGCAGATATGTCAGAACGAGTACAACATGAGCCATGACAGGAACAGAAAGACAGTTGGAGTGATCAAAGTGGACAAGGAAGTCGCCTACAAAGTAGATATTGAGCTACTCAAAAGGAAACTTGCGGAAAAAGAAGCAAAAGAGGCAAGTGCAAAAAAGGTAGAATGAGTCTGTGACTTCTGCCTAGAAGACCACCCCAACGGGAAATGTTTTCCAGGAGACAGCACCGAGGAGACCAAGTTCATGGGTAACCAGAAGAATGATCCATTCTCTAGCAGGTACAATCCAGGATGGAAGAACCTCCCGAACTTTGGATGGGCTCAAACAGGAAATCAAGCCCAAGGCGGTGCAACTCAACAAAGAAAGCCATCTCACTTAGAGGAGTTATTAAACAAATTTGCGAGCATGAGTCAAACAAACTTCGAAGGCATCTAGTCTACAGTAGCAAATCAAGGTGCAACAACCAAAAGCCTTGAAAACCAGATAGGCCAGCTATCAAAACTGGTAACCACTCAGGTTTACAAAGACATTGCAGGTAACACGGTGGATAATCCAAGGGAGGAATGCAAAGCGCTTATGGAGTTTAAAAGATGGTTTGCAGCGCTGAGAATGACTTTGGAAGAAGCCTATGATGAGTTCAAGGGAGAGCTTGAAGAGTTCCATCTAAGCCAAACAGCAGGACCAGCAATGCCACCCAAGAAGACAGATCCTGGAAGCGTCACCATTATCTGTCAGATTGAAGATGAAACAGTACCAGCTTTATGTGACATAGGTTCCAGTGTGAATACAATGCCATTATCTCTGGCAAGAAAGTTGAAGCTCAAAGAACCAACTGCAGGAAACGAGAAAGAGTTGTTGCTAGCTAATCAGACAACCATCAGATCAGGAGGAACTATTGAAGATGTCCTGGTGAAAGTTGAAGACCTGGTATTTCCAGCAGACTTCATGATCCTGGATATTGAAGAGGATAAAGTCCATCCGATCATACTTGGAAGACCCTTCTTAGCTACCAGCAGGGCAGTGATAGAAATGACCTTGCAAAGCTAACGCTAAGAAGGGAGGAAGAAGAACTTGTCATCAAAATTCACACAAAAGGTGATGACAAGTGTTTTAAGCTCGAATGGAAAGAAAAGAAGACGAATGTGCCACCAACTCCAACATTAAGGTTGAAAATTGAGATCGAGGAGCTGGAAGAAGACATGGCACAACTTCAGATTGATGCAGGTCGGGTAAAAGAGGAACCTCATGAATTAACTAACCAATTGCAGAGGCTAGCCATTGAAGTCGACATCAAAACACCATGGGTCAAAGCATGGGGGAGACAGAGAAAGGTAGCCACTAGGTCAAAGCTTGGGGTCAACACAGCACCTCTATGGAAACCTGCACCAGAAGGATGTTGGAACAAAGTGGGTCCGACATGAACCTCTAATGTTTTAAGTGGTTTTGATGATAACAAAGTATTAAAATTACAATTGGTATTACTAATGATTATTCTAGTGTGCAGAATTACAAGTTAAAATTCATTCAGAAGCACTATGAATAGTAGCAGAGAAGCCAGTCAAAACAAGCTCTGAAAGAGTATCACTGTTCATCAGAAGCTTAATTTTTTGCGTGCTGAAGATAGCACTTCTGAAGACCAAAAGCTAGGCTCTGATGAAGTTCAGAAGCTGAAGATCTTAAGAAGCTATGACAAGAACATCAGAAGCAAAAAGAATTTACGTCACTCAAGAGCTGACCTATACAGAACCAATGATTGAAGAACAATCCACTTCAAGGCTCTGTCACATCCACAGGAAGGAATATTCGTTGGTACAACGTTAACCTTATCCATAAGTGGAGCGCATTTGAGGATTGTACTATCGTACTATTATTACTCAAAATGGATGAGTGATAAATTGAATAGCTAGGTAGTGGAATTGGAATTCCTTACCAAAGAAGGCAATATACAGCTATCAATTGTACGAGTAAATTCCAGCTGGCACCTCTCTCTCTGCAACGGTCATCATCTTCCTCCAAGTATAAATAGAAGACTCAAATGGAAGAAATGACTACTGTTACTACAACTGTTATCACTACTGTTCTAACGACTGTTCTACGTTCAAAGACTAAGAAGCATTCTGACATCATAATTTAAATCTGTCATTCTAAGTCTTAGAGCAATTTGAGTTGTATTTTGTAAACACCTCTGATAGTATATCAAGTGTTTCTTAACATTCATTCTTATTCTTAAGTTTGTTTGAGAAGTCTCTTGTTAAGATTAACTTGAGCATTTGAGAAGTCTCTCGTTTAGTGAAACTTGAGCACCTGAGAAGTCTCTTGCAAGTGTGCTTGAGCAATTTGTAATCTTTAGTAGATTATAGTGAAAATCTCTTGTTAGTAACAAGGGGACTGGAGTACTCTCGATTTGTGAGGGGAACCAGGATAAATTCTGTGTCCTTCTTTCTCTCTTTCTCTCAGCATCTCTTTTAGTTTGTGTTTTATCCGCTGCAAACTTGGTTTTATTTCGAAAAAGTTTTAATTCTAAAAACACAATTCAACCCCTCCCTTCTTGTGTTTTTCCACCTTCTATTGGTATCAGGAGCTGGGCTGTTGCCTAACTCTCACCTATCAGTGAAACAGTTAAGATTCAGGGAGGAAAAACATGTCTGCTGAGAAGAATCTCAATGAAGTTCCATTTGACTATGATTCTAATTCCAAAGACAGAAGGTCTTCTGACAAAATTCCCTTTTTCAATGGAACTGAGACTGGTTATCCATTCTGGAAAACCAAGATGTACAGTCACATCATGGCGATTGATTGTGATCTGTGGGACTTGGTAGAAGATGGAGTGAACTTTGAAAATATGGACTTAGAAGGCGTTGTTAGCTCTAAAGACAGAAAGGCTTTTACACCCACTCAAAAGCTGGAATATAAGAAGCATCACAGTGTAAAAGGGATGATGACAAATGCCATCTCTCGTGATGAGTACTTGAAAATTGGAGATAAGAGAACGGCTAAGTCTATCTGGGATTCTCTTAAATCCAAGTATGAAGGAAATAAACAAGTTAAGGAGGCTAAGGCCAACTTGTTAGTACATCAGTATGAATTATTTAAAATGAAGGACGGAGAGGACATTGAGACAATGTTCTCTAGGTTTCAAATTCTTGTTTCGGGACTTCAAGTTTTAGATAAGAGCTATACTGAGGCTGATCATGTAAGGAAAGTACTCAGAAGCTTGCCGCCAAAGTGGAGACCAAAAGTGACAGCGTTTCAGGAATCTAAGGATTTAGATACTGTGTCTCTTGAAAGCTTGGTTAGTTCTCTAAAGAGTCATGAGATGGAACTTATGACTGATGAATCGACTAAGAAGCTAAAAGGGATAGCCCTGAGCACCAAGAGTTCCTCTAAGGCTCTGAAGGCGAAGGTTATAGTATCTGATGAAGAAGCTTCTGAAGAAGGTCACGAGATGGACTCTGATGAAGAAGAAGAAATGGTTCTGATGGCTGCAAGAGTATCGCAATGGGCTAAGAGAAGCAAGAAGTATGCTGGTAAATTTGGAGGTTCTTCCAAGAAGGTTGGTGCTTCTAAGGATAAAAAGGAAGAACAAAACAAATGCTTTAAGTGCAACAAACCAGGACACTTCATTGCTGACTGCCCAGAGAACCTGAGTAAAACATCCAAGAGAATCTCTAACAAAGAAAGATACAAAAGTAAGCTCAAGAAGGGGTTCCTTGCCACTTGGGATGATTTGGATCAGGAATCAGATTCTGATGGGGAAGAAGAAGCAAACCTAGCCTTGATGGCAACCGCTTCTGACCAAGAGAACTCTGAGCACGAAGCTGACTCAGATTCAGAAGATGAAGATGAGGTACTTGCTAAACTTTCTCGTTCTGAATTAATAGATTCCTTAAAAGATGCCTTAAAACTTTTAACCAAAAAGGCAGGTGAGTGTAAGGTCCTTAAAAAGGCCTATAACAACCTGACCGAAAAGGCAAATGAAATAATTGAACAAAATGAGTCTCTAAAATCAAGAAATGAATTTATGGAAACTCATTATGTTCTTGATGATAAGGTTCCTCCAGAACATGAATTTGCTCTTCAGGAATTCCTTATCAATGGAATGAAAAGAAGTAAAATAGCCTCTTTGATTTATCATGTAAGTAGAAATAGAGGAGAAGGTCTTGGATTCTCACGTTTTAAAGATAATCCATTATCTTCAAAGTCCTCTAATATAGATAAATCAAAACCTAAGGATGTCTTTGTAAAGAGTCAATCAGAGGTTCCAAATGAGTCAGCTTCTAATAGAACATCAAAGCCAGAGGCTCAAAAGTCAAAGACTCTGAAGGATAAAACCTCAGAACCTAAGATTTTTAAGCCTCAAGCTAATGTTAAATCTAAAGAAGCTCTGACACATTCAAGAACAAAGCTCAAGAGCTATACTAAACCCAAAAACTTTTCAACAAGGGTGGTTAACTCTAGAGGCTCTGATAGGTCTTTCAAACAAAGACCACCTGGACCTGTAAAGACTAACACAAAAGGACCCATAAAGATATGGGTACCAAAATCTCAAATAATATTTGCTTCAGGTTTGCACACTAAGAAGGCCAAAGCAGCAATGCTGGTACCTGGACAGTGGCTGCTCACGACATATGACGGGAGAAAGGCATATGTTCCAAACCCTGACTCTGAAAGAGGGAGGTACTGTGGGGTTTGGAGGAAACCAAAAAGGGAAGATCATTGGTACAGGTATAGTTGGTAACTCTTCTCTTTCAATTAAAAATGTTTGGTTAGTTGATGGCCTCAAACATAATCTGCTTAGCATTAGTCAATTTTGTGATAGCGGATTTATTGTTAAATTTGATAAAGAGGCATGTACAGTAATCAATGATTCTGACAAGTCCATATTGTTTAAAGGATTAAGAAGAGGTAATGTTTATAAGGTGAATCTGTCAGAACTCACTGAGCAGAAGATAGTTTGTCTTCTATCTCTGAATGATGAAAAGTGGGTCTGGCACCAACGCTTAGGTCATGCTAACTGGAGATTAATCTCTAAGCTTAGCAAACTAAAGTTGGTTAAAGGCCTGCCAAATCTTAAATATCATTCAGATGCTCTGTGTGGTCCTTGTCAGATTGGCAAAATTTCAAAAACTTCTTTTAAACCTAAAAACATTGTCTCTACCTCAAGACCCTTAGAACTACTTCACATTGATTTGTTTGGTCCAGTAAGTACTGCCTCAATCAATGGGAAGAAATATGGATTAGTCATTGTTGATGATTACAGTAGATGGACTTGGGTAAAGTTTCTAAGAGTGAAAGATGATGCATATGATGTGTTCAGCATCTTCTGCACTCAAGTGCAAAATGAGAAAGGTCTCAAAATCTTAAAGGTTAGAAGTGATCATGGTGGTGAATTTGAAAACGAACCATTTGCAACTTTTTGTGAAGATCATGGCATTGTCCATGAGTTCTCTGCTCCTAGAACACCACAACAAAATGGTGTTGTAGAGAGAAAGAACAGGTCTTTACAAGAAATGGCAAGAACCATGATGCATGAGACAAAACTTGCTAAGCACTTCTGGGCAGAAGCTGTAAACACAGCTTGTTACATTCAAAATAGGATCTATATAAGACCTCTATTGAATCTAACAACATATGAACTCTTCAAAGGAAGAAAGCCCAACATCTCTTACTTTCATCAGTTTGGATGTACATGTTACATTCTAAACAACAAGGCCTACAAAAGAAAATTTGATGCCAAAGCTTGTAAGGGAATCTTTATAGGTTACTCTGAACGCTCAAAGGCATACAGAGTGTATAATTCTGAAACTAATACAGTGGAAGAATCTATACATGTTAGATTTGATGATAAAGAGCCTGACAGTAAAATGTCAGAGCAAGATAATAGTTATGCAGGTGTTCCATACCAATACATCGATTCAGAACCTGAAAAAGCATCAGAAGCTGTTGAAGCTTCAGAAGCTGTACTGGAAGAAGATGCTGAAGAAGCATCTCAATTAGAAGCATCACAAGAACATGATGACACTTCAGAAGAAGACACTCAACCAAGTGCTGATGTTGATGAAGCTCCAAGAAGGAAGTTCAAATATAGATCATCACATCCAGAAGATTTAATTCTTGGAAACAAAGAAAGTCCAAGAAAAACAAGATCAGACTATCAACAACTTGATTCACTTCTGGGACTAATCTCAATGATAGAACCAAAGAATGTTGATGAAGCACTTACTGACGATGGATGGATTGTAGCTATGCAAGATGAGCTCAATCAGTTTCAAAGAAATGATGTATGGGACTTAGTGCCAAGACCAGCACATAAGAACATCATTGGAACTAAGTGGGTATTTAGAAACAAGATGAATGAACAAGGTGAAGTGGTAAGAAATAAAGCTAGACTGGTAGCACAAGGCTACAGTCAGCAAGAAGGTATAGACTTCACTGAAACATTTGCTCCAGTAGCAAGACTGGAAGCAATCAGGTTACTTCTTTCATATGCTGTTAACAATGGAATCACATTGTACCAAATGGATGTTAAGAGCGCCTTTCTTAATGGTGTTATTTCTGAAGAAATATATGTTAAACAACCCCCAGGTTTTGAGGATTTGAAGAATCCTAATTATGTTTATAAACTTAAGAAATCACTCTATGGTCTCAAACAAGCTCCAAGAGCTTGGTATGAAAGACTGAGTAATTTCCTTTTAGAAAATGGTTTTCAAAAAGGTCAAATTGACAATACATTATTCAGAAAGACATCTAAGAAAGATATCTTAATCATTCAAATATACGTTGATGATATTATTTTTGGTTCTACTAATGCTTCCTTGTGCAAGAGTTTTTCAAAGCTGATGCAGGATGAATTCGAGATGAGTATGATGGGTGAATTGAAGTTCTTCCTTGGAATCCAAATTAATCAAGGAAAAGATGGCACTTACATTCATCAAAGCAAGTATACAAAAGAGCTTCTGAAGAAGTTCAACCTTGATGACTGCAAGATAATGTCTACACCCATGCATCCTACCAGCAGCTTAAGCAAAGAAGAGATAGGAAGCAAAGTAGATCAGAAGCTGTATAGAGGTATGATTGGTTCTTTACTCTACCTTACAGCATCTAGACCTGATATTCTATATAGTGTATGCTTGTGTGCAAGATTCCAGTCAGATCCTAGAGAACCTCACTTAACTGCTGTTAAGAGGATCTTTAGATATCTGAAAGGAACTACTAATCTAGGACTTCTTTATAAAAAATCCCTAGATAGTAAGCTAGTTGGATTCTGTGATGCTGACTATGCTGGTGATAAGATTGAGAGGAAATCCACTAGTGGAAATTGTCAATTCATTGGTGAGAATCTCATATCTTGGGCCAGCAAGAGACAAACAACTATTGCTTTGTCTACAGCAGAAGCAGAATACATCTCAGCTGCTAAATGCTGCACACAGCTTCTCTGGATGAAATATCAGTTGGAAGATTATAACATAGCTGAAAGCAGTATTCCACTATATTGTGACAATACTGCTGCTATTCATTTGTCTAAGAACCCTATTCTACACTCAAGAGCTAAACATATTGAAATAAAACATCATTTTATAAGGGATCATGTTCAGAAAGGTACAATAGATATTCAATTCATTGATACTGAACATTAATGGGCTGACATATTTACTAAACCTTTAGCTATTGAAAGATTTGATTTTATCAAAAAGAATTTGAACATGCACTATATCTCTGAAGAAAATTAGCTCTGAGAAGTAGAATAGAATTAGCATCTGAAGCTCTATCAGAACCTCTTATAATTTAGAGTATCCCTTGGGAAGCTCTGAATAATTTAGGCTCTGAAGAGTAACAGGTTCTGATGAGGTGTCAGATACAAATGAGTGAGGCTCTGAACCTTTTGGAAATGAAACGTTCAGTACGAGTAAGTGTACAACAGTTGTCTATACACGCGTCAGCTATGTTTAAACTTTTTCAACACGTGTCTAGATCCTGACGGGCAGAGAACAGTTAATGATGATTATGGCAGTTAAGAATATTATTTAATTTTTAAAAACTGCTCGCGCTCCCTCCCAATGTTTATTTTCTCTGTGTATGTGTGCTAGTTACTATTTATAAGTCACTTCACTCACTTGCACAACTTTTTACACAAAATCACTACCTACACAACCCTAGACCTTACAGAAATTCCCAACCTTCATCTTCTTAATTCTCTGCAACTATGGCTGCTCGTTCATCAAACGAAATCGTTCAAGAACCCTTTAACCCTACGTTACCACCCATCATCGATCTTAATTCAAAAGATAATCTAGTCTACGAACATCATCAAACTGACGCTGGACCAGATGCTTATGATTTCTTCACTGAGAAGTTCGTGGATTTTGAAAGTTTGAAAGCAAATGGGATTGACATTCAATACTTGTTCTACAACCAACAATGGCAAAATTATTTTGAGATGCTTAATGGCTTTGTATACTATGACATAGTGAAGTATTTCTGGCAGAAGGCTAAAGTGTACGATAGAGCAAGTGCTGATAAAGAATACAAGGATATGGTTGAGAAGAACAAGGAATTACGAGGAAAAACAAGAAAGGAACTTGGTCTTAAACCTTATAGAGAAAGGGAAATTAGGTCAAATATTTTGGGAATAAATGTTGTGATAACTCAGGCACACATTGCTAAGATTCTGGGTTTAGACAACAAAGGAGAAGATATAGAAGTGTATGATAAGAAAAGCAAGCATTTGGATTCAATTCATCAGGACCTCTTTAAATCTGGATGCAACCAAAAGGATTTTGGAAAAGTAATGCACATGAAGCACACATTTGAATTTGCTTTCAGAATGTGTTTGTCTACCATCTTCACCAGAAAAGGTGGATTGGATACCATCTCCATTCCACACAAACATCTCATCTGGTTCTTATACAAGAGGGTGAAAGTTAATTTGGCTAAGATTCTTTTTGATCACATGTGCCTTACCATCAATGAGGGTAGAACCAAAATACCATCAGTCATTCATCACCCTAGGTTAATTTCTGAACTGATAAGGCAAACCAAACTCACAGATATTGTGAGTGCCAAAGAAAAACTTAGAGTTTTCCAAACCTCTAAGTATGATGCTTCAGTTCTGGTCAATATGAAGAGAAAAACCAAGGAAGAAATCATTCAAGTGAAAACACCTCTACAGCAAGTGTACGAAAAGTACTTCTGGTGTGATGGATTTCCCACCATATCAGAACATGATAATGAGGAGGTCATCAAGAACTTTCTTGAATCAGTAAGAAGAGATACTGGGGTTAGTGTGCCCAGGAAAATGGTTGTAAGTGTTCCTAATTGGGATATCTTCAAAGGACCAAGAGATATAACAAGGAACAAAAGAAAGCCAAGAACTACTGAGCTAGAAATGATCGATGAAGGCTCTGATGATCAAGGACATGCTAGTGCTGATGAGATTGAGGAAGGTGCTGAAAATATGATGACAGAAGCTGTTCATAAGGAAAAACGGACAAAGAAAAGGCATGATAGGCCTTCAGCTTCTGAGGAAGATCAGAACCCTGCTAAACCTGCAAAGAGATTAAAGACCAGAGCTTCTAAACCAAAAGGTAAGATCTCTGAATCTAATACTTCTAGCATTCCTGTAGCTCAGGTTATTGGTTCTGAACCTCAATCCTCTATTACTAAACCATCTATTTCTCAACCTCCATCATCTACAAATCAACCTCAACCCATAGACTTCACTGTACCTATTAGTGTAGTCTTACCTGATCATAAAGCTATACCATCATCATCTTCATCAGATACCAGCACTGCCTCGGATGAGTTAATTGCTACACTCATCAGAGAATCCAACCCAAAACAAAAGAAAACTCTTACACCAAAGAGAACCTCTTTCAAGAAAACCACAAAGAAAACCACCATAAAGTCCATTCATCTCTCTTCTGATGAAGAACCTTCTATTTATGTAGACACAACCATTCTCAATCAAACCACAAATCAAGATTCTGTCATAGAACATCTTGAACAACACATGTGTGGTGTTGCATTTACCAACTCAAATCCAAATTCACCACATCAATTTCCATCCATGAATCTCACAAATGATTCACCCGTCCATAAAACACAAAACACACAGGTCATTCACACACCCCCTCCCTCACTTGATCACATCTCACGAGTGAATCCACCTACATTCACCCCTGTTCAGAATGAGCCAATTGCTCATTCTGAAGAACAACAAAAATCACCTCACTCATCACCAATCAATGTCATGACTGAACAACAACACCAATCACCACAACCTGTCTCTGACCCACTCAACAAACCTCTAGTTTTAGAAGAGGTTCTTGAGCTTTACCAACACCTAACTAAAGCTGAACATCAAATATTCAAGGATTCCATCAATCTTGATGATGATATCATACCTCCAAATCTCAGCAAAATCAAAATCATTGAACTCAAAAGAAAGAAACCTGAACCAACCATTCCCTTTGACCCATCCTTACCCTTTTTCAATTCTGACTCTGAACCAAACCTTGAGCTGCTAAATAATGCTATAGGTATTAGACTTAAGAGGTTTAAACAAAGAGAGGAAGAAGCTCTTATCTTCCCCTCTGATATGGATGCTGATGTCAGGGAATTAGAGTACTTATTTGGTAAATCTTTAAGGATTCTCAGTACTCATCTGAAGGATAAGATTAAGGGTAGAGGAGCAAACACTGTACAGGAACTGTTTGAGGTTGTTGAGAAGCTCAACGCTCCAAGGCTCACATCTTTCAACCATGAAGAAGAATGTCAGAGGTTAGCTTTTTTAGCTGCTGTGAATGAAAGTATCACAAGATCTCTGGATGATGAGCAGGCTAGGATAGCTGCTGAAATGGAACGTCAGAGGCTCGCTGAACAAGAAGCCTTCAAGTTATTGGTTGATAGAGCTGTTCACATTGCTGTCATTGAGACTAATAAGATTCTTGAGAATCAAGGAGCTGCAGAAGATATTGTTATGAATGATCAGAACCTTAGTGAACCAGATTCTGATAAAGGTAAAGCTCCCATTGTTGCTTCATCTCCTCCTAGATCTCCACCAGTACTTGTCCAAGGCTCTTCTTCATCTGCTATACCCTCTGTTATGCAAGAAGCTCTGGATGTAATCAAGCATGACTTAAGAGAGGAACTAAGAAATGAAATGGATGAGTTCAGGGCCGATATAAGAGAAGACATGAACAGATCTGGTGAAGCTACAAACAAGAAGATAGATGCAATGATGGAACTTCTTCTGAAGCTTACTCAACAGCAACCCAAACCTTAACCCTTATGTTTGAGCACTTGTTTTATTGTTAAGTTCTTGTGTAATTTTTGGATAATTTTCTTTTAATTCATATCTATATTATCCATATTTGTGTGTTTGTTATTTGCTTATATGTTTGTTTTATCTTTGTTTTTCAAAATTTAACTTTTCTATATACCATAATATTGTCTGGTACTCTTGAGAATTCTGACTCTAGTGAAAGATGCTGAAGAGCATCTTAGTATTTAAACTAATAAGCCTAGGATTTTCAAAACCTAAGAGTCCCTCTCATCAGTACTCCTGTTTACTCATGAAATAGCTTCTTAGTATTAAAGCCTGTTTAACAACGGGGCACCAATACCGAATGAGGCGTGTCTGGTAACTGGTGTTCTGACAATACTTATGTGGTATATAAAAAGAAAGCAAGCTTAAAAGAGAGAGAGATAGGTAGAGGAACAACTTTTATTATTAATAGAAAGATTCTTTATTACATATGATTGCATCTAGCCTAAGGCTTAGATTTAGAAGCCTCTGATTCTATACTCTTCAGTTTCTCTTTGAGAAGAGATAGTGCTTCATCAGCAAGCTTCTGAACCTCAGCTGGATAATCTGCTAGATTATCTTCATATGTCCATAAGAACTCTTCCAGATCAGAGCCCAATTCTTCCTCCTCTGACTCTGTTAAAATAAGTTCTTCCTTGTTTCTCTCATATCGTAGCCTGTTTTCTTCGCAGCGCCAGGGCTCTGCTCCCTTCTTGCTCTCTCCTTTTGAGCTTGAAGCATCCTTGGTAACCTGTCTTTCCATTGTATGTTTTTCTTTTGATGTTACTTGATTACTCTGGATGAGTAAAATGAGAGGAATCATCCCTTTTTATAGTGTCATCAAGCTCTCTTGTCAGGACGGTTTTCAACACAATTCATTAAATGAATTTAGTTGTCATCACTTTTTGACTTGACTACCTTGTTATGACGAGTTTGACTGCTTGGTTTTCTGTATCTTTTTGACTGATGCCAAAAGGGGGAGTAAGAGTAGCGTTAAAATTAATGTTGATTCATTCATATACTGCTCAATCTGAAACTGTAATGTTAAAAGCATTATGAATCAATATTTATCTCTTATGATTCTTTCTCATTCTGAACAATTATTGAAAGGGTAGAAAATTTAAGAACCTAAAATAAAATTCATAGACAATGTCAGAAGAGCTTGCAAACCGCTTCTGAGCATTATCAAACTCTAAGAAGCAAAGCTTGCAAAACTATGCTTCTGAGAGTTAAATATGAAAATTTATTTTAAGTTAATAAATCAACTCTTAAACTGTTTTAATTAATTATGGATAAAACTTAGGGGGAGCTTACAAACCTACCCTTATGGATTATCAGACTCAGGGGGAGATTGCAAACCTTTGAAACCTGAAGTCATCATAATTAAATTAAATCAACAACAATTGAATTTTAATGCTTTGGTTTGTCATCATCAAAAAGGGGGAGATTGTTGGAACAAAGTGGGTCCGACATGAACCTCTAATGTTTTAAGTGGTTTTGATGATAACAAAGTATTAAAATTACAATTGGTATTACTAATGATTATTCTAGTGTGCAGAATTACAAGTTAAAATTCATTCAGAAGCACTATGAATAGTAGCAGAGAAGCCAGTCAAAACAAGCTCTGAAAGAGTATCACTGTTCATCAGAAGCTTAATTTTTTGCGTGCTGAAGATAGCACTTCTGAAGACCAAAAGCTAGGCTCTGATGAAGTTCAGAAGCTGAAGATCTTAAGAAGCTATGACAAGAACATCAGAAGCAAAAAGAATTTACGTCACTCAAGAGCTGACCTATACAGAACCAATGATTGAAGAACAATCCACTTCAAGGCTCTGTCACATCCACAGGAAGGAATATTCGTTGGTACAACGTTAACCTTATCCATAAGTGGAGCGCATTTGAGGATTGTACTATCGTACTATTATTACTCAAAATGGATGAGTGATAAATTGAATAGCTAGGTAGTGGAATTGGAATTCCTTACCAAAGAAGGCAATATACAGCTATCAATTGTACGAGTAAATTCCAGCTGGCACCTCTCTCTCTGCAACGGTCATCATCTTCCTCCAAGTATAAATAGAAGACTCAAATGGAAGAAATGACTACTGTTACTACAACTGTTATCACTACTGTTCTAACGACTGTTCTACGTTCAAAGACTAAGAAGCATTCTGACATCATAATTTAAATCTGTCATTCTAAGTCTTAGAGCAATTTGAGTTGTATTTTGTAAACACCTCTGATAGTATATCAAGTGTTTCTTAACATTCATTCTTATTCTTAAGTTTGTTTGAGAAGTCTCTTGTTAAGATTAACTTGAGCATTTGAGAAGTCTCTCGTTTAGTGAAACTTGAGCACCTGAGAAGTCTCTTGCAAGTGTGCTTGAGCAATTTGTAATCTTTAGTAGATTATAGTGAAAATCTCTTGTTAGTAACAAGGGGACTGGAGTACTCTCGATTTGTGAGGGGAACCAGGATAAATTCTGTGTCCTTCTTTCTCTCTTTCTCTCAGCATCTCTTTTAGTTTGTGTTTTATCCGCTGCAAACTTGGTTTTATTTCGAAAAAGTTTTAATTCTAAAAACACAATTCAACCCCCCCCCTTCTTGTGTTTTTCCACCTTCAAAGGACTTAAGCTGAAGTTCAAAAGAATCGACAAGGAGAAAGACCGTTGGGTTAACATTCAGAGGAAACCAAAGGAAGGTCAACCACCACGAAGCAAAGGAAAATCCATGCTGAAGGCAGACGTGTCGGACGAGGGAGGACCATGCTTCGCCACCTTCAAAGAAAAGCAGAACCCAACAAAGTATGGTAAGAGTGAAAAGAAAGAAGGAGCCAAGGTAGAGACTCCAAAGAAGGACGAGCGAACCTATCCTCAGAAATAGGGGAAATGTGTCAAGCTAAGTGATGCTAAACAAGCGCTGCTTGGGAGGTAACTCAAGGATTTTTATTGCTTTCTGTATTTCAATTTCAGTAATTTCATTTCAATAAAATGTACTCTTAAATTCCAAATTATGTCATCTTCATCATTAACAACCTTTATGCTTAATGGAAAAAATTGAATAATTGTTTGCTTGTTTATTATCTAGTGCATGATCAATTGTTATAGGTAAGACTGCAGCAAAGTAAGTGATGACTCACTATGATCTGAATTTCGCACCTTGATAAAGCCAAAGGTGATTGCCCAGAAGTGCGAAGTTCAGAAGACAACGAGATAAGTATTCCAACTTCAGATACCTAAGCCAAGTGAGAATTTGAGCCTAATACTTCCAAACGGTATTACTATTTCTTTCGTATCACTATGAGAGTACCGTGTACTTGTTTATTTTCTAGAACTTGCTTTAATTCTCTGCTGATTGGTTAATTTAATTGATGTGCATTGAGGCAATTGTTTGTTATAACTCAGAGCCTTTTTAAGCCACCCTTATTTATTATTATCCTTTGCTAGCCAATTTTGAGCCGTAAAAAAATAAATATCCCTTTTCTTCGGTGACAAACCACAATATAAACCTATAGACCAGAAAAACAAATATTTCACCCTCTTTGGAGTTAGGTAGAAAAAGTTCTCTAGTCTTGGCAACAACATAATTTTGGGGTTGTTCATGGAACTAGCAACATCATAAGTTTGGGGTGGGTATAAAGAGAACTATCACAAAAATGAAAAGAAAATAGTGAAAAAGAGACGGGATAACATCAAAAAAGTCCCTAGAAAAGAGTCTCTTCAAAAAAAATTAAAAAAAAAATGAAAAAGAAAGAGAAAAAGAGCAAAAAGAAGTGATAGAAAAGAATCATACAAAGACACATCCGGTTTGTAATCTCTGGTACATACATCAAAAAGGTACCCCGGGAAAAAGGTTGCACACACAAAAAAAGGAAAAAGTAGTCATACTTAACTCCAATATTTTAGCCTACTTTCCCAACTATGTCCCACTTTTACCTAAGCCACGTTATAACCCTTAAAACCTCCAAAAATGCATGTTTGTTAAATGTTGACCGGTCGCTTAGAGTTCTTGCAAGCCTATGGTAAAATGGCAGGTGTCACGATGATTGAGAGTAACCTTTTCAATTACGAGTGAAAATGTGAGAAGAGAGAAAAATTGAACATGGACTCTACAAACGTCTGTGTCTCCTGGATTAATGGTAACTCTCTTATTAAACATGTCTTTCAAATCAGGTAAGTTGTATAGAATCATTAATGTATATAGTCTAATCATAATCAGAGCATGTTCATTACAAAAAATAGTATAACCAGTAGTATATGTACTGCATCCATTGTATGATTTGAAGTATAGGAATTCTGTATAATCAAAACAATACTGGAACTCACCCAAATGAACAAATCAAACCCCAAAATGTGTCTTACTCTTAAGTATGTCATCTACCAAAGTGGTACAAATTAAGGATTTTTTTGCAAAAGCAAAATGAAATGCATCACTGATATGCACAATTAGATCTTGGCGTTCTTCCACACGAAAACAGAAGCTACTCCCTCAAGAAACAACCACTGATATTAGCATGAAATTGACTTCAATTATCTACATAATTTCCCCTATGGCAAAAACATATCTAACCACTGATATTAGCATGAAATTGACTTCAATTATCTACATAATTTCCCCTATGGCAAAAACATATCTAACTGCTATATATATATATATATATATACACACACACACACACACACACACATACTCGGATACCCCTCCACAACATCTGCAAGCATGCAAAAATCAAGCTAATATGAACATGGAACCAACCGCTACGACTGATCAAATATGTACACTCAACCATTAACACCATCTTCATGGAAGAAATTCTCTCCACCAATTCCACTTTCCTTCACCCCTCTCTGAACTTGTTCCACACACCTCCACGACATTGACATCCTTCTTCGTTGTTATCTCAGTCCAACGTTCTCTTTTAAATTCTCTCAATTGGTCTATAGTGTAACTGTAACAATGCAAGGTACAAACAATCAAAATATACAAAAACGAATGAAAAGAAAGAAAGAACAAGCAAGCAAGGGACACTCAGAAATAATTAATATAGGCAACTTGAGTTTGAGTATGAGTCAGGACATAGTGCAACAGGTAGCTGATTACCATCATTCAAAGGAAAAACATACATTAATGTCAAACACAAAGAATTCAGAGCAAATGTTTCACCTTTCTCCCTGGATAATCTGACTTCAAAATACAACATGCTTCTAGTTCTAATCAATACAAGTTGACGATTGAAGAAAGACGAAATATATGATTGCAAATTCATTACCATTTTTTTACTTGGTGATTTTCTATTTAGTTGGCCCAGAAAAAAGATAAGAAAGATGAAGCTAAACCATGTGACTTTAATTGTAACATGTAAGGCATGAACGCCACCTATTCAATTCTTCGTCAGAGTACATAACCAACATCTCAACAGCCAACCCACCACAAGCAAGCAGCCTTAAGAACGTGACTCAAAACTCACTCACTCTAGAGTCTAAAAAAATGAAATGCCTAGGCTTAGGTGCACGGAAGCTTTTCATTTAACATAAATTTGTGGTTCTTCACTTATAGAAAGTAAATATGAATTATAGATGTCTATACAGTTAAATTAAATTAAATAACTTCTAAAAAAAATTACAATCACGATGCAGAAGCCAATTTAAACTTATACAAAGGGATGTGATTACTGATTCTTAGTCAGACACCAAGCAGGACAAGTTCGAGAGAGAAAAAAACAAAATAATAGAAAAAATTAATGAATAAGTGTGTGAGAAGAAGGAAGTCCATATTCTAAAGCATTCTCTTCCTCATCTTTTGTAGCAGAAGAAATACATGGTTTGTTCCATAGAGGAAAATACTGAAATTTTTTGAGGCTGTGAAGACTGAAGACCAGTCACCACATGAGGAAAACAACTCCAGATGTTCAAATAAGTCTTTGATTGTAGTTCTTAAAATTTGTATTAGACTAAAGTTAACCCTACAAAATCGGCTTAAAAACACATTCAATGGGAGACTGTCAACACATTCTCTTCATCACATCCAAGAGTGAACGTCTAGAGTGTGACTAAAGTGGGCCGAGTAACCTGAGACTATTTAACTACCAGTTACCAAAAGATGAGAACACATGCTTTTGTTCTCAAGGTGATTAACCCACAGCATTAATCAAAGTATTATTTACACACATTCTTGATTAATCAATTTGGATTAGGAGCCATGAGCAATTTTACCTGAAAGCTCCACAAGAGCAAACACCGTCTCTGAAATGGTGAAAATGATTTGTCTCAGACAGATACTTCTCTTCCTTCCAATCTGCTTATAACTTAGCAAACACCATGACAGTCATCACAAGTTCTCAGGTTCCTAATCACTTGAAGCGGTTGTCGAGGACTTGCTGTGCCCACACAATATCTGCTCCTTGTCTTGTTCCTCCACATCTTGCAGCACAGGTTTAGTCATTGGGAGGTAACTGGACTTCTTAATCTCAAAACTCTTTTTTTTTTCTTTCTAACTTTTCCAAAATCTCTTCATTTGTGGATGCGATTTGCTAGAACGAATCATGTGTACCCTCTGCCAGATCTCAATCCAACTACCACCACCAGGGGCTTTCCTCAACCCCTTACTCTTCAACATATCGTGTATTCTATTTTATCCATCCCACATACCCATTGAAGCATAGTAATTAGACTTGTGGTCAATGCGACCAAACACCTAAGCAACACCGGTGGAGTTTAAAATCATGCAAACGGCCCTCTGGACCTAAGCAAGGTCACCTCCAGGAACAACAGTAGGTGGCTAATAGTTAATACCACACTTGTAACCATTAGAGAACCAATCTACGAACTTAATGGTTCTCTTGGTTTTGGTGGTGGCAACAGCAGCATTCATGTCCTTGGGAACAACATCACCATGGTACATAAGACAGCCAGCACGATTTCAAATATGGATGAATTTCACTTGATTAAAATATGGGTGTATTTTAATCTAAATATAAGTTTTATGTAAATCTTAATATTCATTCAAAAATTTAATCTTAATATAACTCCTTTTTATTCTATCACAAAAGTTACTTCATATCTCCTTTAGTCAAATCAAGATTTAAATACATAATCAATATTAAATCAGAACATCTAAATATCAAAGCTTTTCATGAACAAAGTGAATGTGACTTGAAATTTCCAAATTCAAACAAACCAGAATTGTAGCCGAAAAATCAATGCAGTTAAGTGAAATGATTCAACAACAAATGAACAATATATCTTGAAACTTCCTATGAATGCTTTTCGAATTTGAGATGCTCTAATATCACAATGCCATAAGTAGAAGCAGAAGAATCATGTTTCTTTAAATTTGGATCGCACCTAACTCATCTTGAGTGTGACCCGAGTGGCTCAAGTGACCCAAAACTGTTTAGCTGCCAGTCAACAAAAGATGAGAATACATACCTTTGTTTGCAAGGTGATTAACTCAGCATTAATCAAAGTATTATTAACACAAATTTTCTTGATTAGTCAGTCTGTTTTTTGATCCACAAAGCACTTATGAGCAATTTTACCAGAAATCTCCACAAGAGCAGACACCATCTTTGAAATGGTGAAAACGATTTGTGTCTCTTACAAATATTTCTCGTCCTTCCAATCTGCTTATAATTTTGATAACAGCATGACAATCATCACAAATTCTCAGGTTCTTGATGACTTGAAGCGGTTGTCCTGGACTAGTATTGATTAGTCCTAATACTACTGCTAATTTCTCACTATGACCACACAATATCTGCTCCTTGTCTTGTTCCTCCACATCCTGCAGCACAGACTTAGTCATGGGGAGGTAACCAGATTTCTTAATCTCAATACTCAATTTTTCTGACTTCTCCAAAATCTCTTTCATTTGTGGATGTGATTTGTCACCAGAAAGAAGTGTGTGAACCCTCCGGCCGATCTCAATCCAACTACAGCCGGGGTTTTTCTTCAAACCCTTACTCTTCATCATATCGCGTATTCTATTTTCTTCCTCCCACATGCCCTTCGAAGCATAAATATTGGACAGAAGAATGTAGTTCCCAGGGTTGTCCGGTTCTAACACAAAAAGCTTCTCTGCAGCAATCTCCCCTAAACTCAAATTATTTTGAACTCTACAAGAACTTAACAATGCTCCCCATACACAGGCATCCGGTTCAAATGGCATTTCCTTGATGATTGAATACGCTTCTTCGAGTTTTCCTACACGACTAAGAAGTGTCACCATGCAAGCATAATGTTCCATTGACGGTTTAACATTGTGTTCTTTTGACATGTTATTAAAGTAATGCCATCCCTCTTCTGTTAAGCCGTTTTGGGTGCAAGCATGTAACACACATGTGAAGGTAGTTAAGTCAGGCTTCTCGCCATTTTGCAACATCATATGAAACATCTCAATTGTTTCCCTAGCCTTTCCATGCATTGCATAACCATTCATAAGTGCGTTCCAAGAAACCAAATTCCGGGATGGCATTACATCAAAACAATGTCGCGATAACTGGATTCTTCCACATTTGGCATACATACCTACCAATGCACTACTTACATATACATCATCGAAAATTCCATTCCTGAGAGAAAAACAATGGATCTCCTTTCCATGTGTTAATGCTGATATATTTCCACAAGCAGGGATCAAACTTGGGATAGTAACAGCATTAGGCTCCACCCCATCAGCCTGCATATCTCTAAAAAGATCCAAAGCTTCCATGTCTTTCCCATTCTGAGAGCAGCTAGATATTATCGACGTCCACGTCACAACATTCAACTCCACTTCTCTCGCTTTAAACTTCATGAACACCTCCAATGCAGTATCAACCAAACCATTACGTGACAACCCAGTAAGATAAGCATTCAAAGAACCTATTTCAGTCTGATCAATTTCATCAAACACCTGAGACATCTCAGACGCACATCCACATCTTCCATACATGTCAAGAAGAGCACTAAGCACAAAATTATCCGATTCCAAACCCTGCTTGATCACATACCCATGAACCTGTTGACCCATCAAAACATCCTCCATGTTCCCAATCCCAGGTAAAACACAAGAAACAGTCGACCCGTCAGGCAAAAACCCGTCCGATATCATCTCACGAAACAACATCACCGCCTCATCATACGACCCTGCATTACCAAACCCAGCAATCATCCCATTCCACGACACCAAATTCGGTTCCACACCCTCATTCCTCATCTCGTTAAAAAGCTCTTTCGCCCTATCAACAATCCCCAACCTCGAGTACCCTGCAATCATAGCACTCCAAACAATCACATCTCTCTCACACATTCCATCAAACAGTTTCTGCGCATCTTCAATCCTATTACATTTCAAATACATATGAACCAAAGAAGACACCAAAACAGAATCAGAACCAAACCCATTAACAGAAGCAAAAGCATGAACCTGTCTACCAAGTTTCAAAGCTTTTAACACAGCACAAGCTTTGATAGCACTAGGAAGAAGATAACTATCTGGAACAAGACCACGAGAACCCATTTGAGAGAATGCACCAAGAACATGATGGAAGTGATGGGACCTAGCAAAAGAATGGATAATGGAAGAAAAAGAGAAGATTGTGGGTTGAGGAAGAGAAGAAAGGATGATTTTGAGCTGTGGGAAGGGAAGGTAGTGGGAATAGAGAGTGAGGAGAGTTGTGGTGAGTTGGGTGTTGGAAAAGAGACCGAATTTGAGGAAATGTGCATGAACTTGTCGAGCATGGAAGAGAGTTGAGGTTGTTGAATTGAGACATTGGGAAATGAATTGGAACATTGGAATTGTTTTTTGCTTTTGAACTATGATGATTGTTAATGTTGTTGTTGGAGTGTGTTATGTGTTATGTGCTATGGTTATGGTGGTGATAGTGTTGGGAATTTTTGGTTTGGAATTGGAAACATAGTCGTAAGCTAAATTAATGGGGGAAAATAGGGATTTGAATCAAAGGTAAATCGAACTAAAGGAACAATTTTGAAGTAAACCTATGAAGAATCTACATATAACTAACCAAAAGCAAACTCATGGTTAGAAATACTATAAAACCATTGATGTAGCTAATCCTAACAGCTTAAGCTTTTGGGATAATCGGTTATTTGATATGGTATCAGAGCCTCTATGACCAAGTGGTCTAGAGTTCGATCCCCGCTCCCCTCACTTTATAATTAAAATGTGGAATTTAAGCATATGGTAGGTGGGCCTATGCATTATCCACGCTTCAAGCTCAAATGGGCTCTTGCGTGAGGGGGCGTGTTAGAAATAATATAAAACCATTGATGTAGCTAATCCTAACAGCTTAAGCTTTTGGGATAATCGGTTATTTGACACTCATGAAGATTCAATGATAAGAAGATACTAACTGGTTTATGGTGGAGCTGTGGCTGAGAAGAAAAGAAGATGGTGCGTTTGGTGTTCGATATTTTGTGCGTTTGGTGTGTGTTTAGAATTTTTATCTTCCCACCCCATGTTTCTTTTTAATCCCCCAAGTACTAGTTGTCTCCGATCATTTCTAGGTGCCAATTCATCATCCATAACTATAAATAATGACAAGACATATCAAATACAACACAAACAACATGGTAGAGGCATTAAGCATGAAATGTAAATGCAATAACCAATAAACATGCAAAGCTTAACATCAAATTCGAGCCATTTGAACTAATGCAGAAGCTGAGCATAAAAAAATAATAGGGCAAAGCAAATTTCGGTACGCGTTTATCAAATTTCTTTTGGAAAATTTCGGAAATCTAAGCTTGTCAGCCTATTTTTAGGCGCAATGACGAAAAATAAACGGTTAAATGAGAAATTTATCTTATGTTTGTGCCTTAATGAATGTAGAATCCTTTAGACAACCTTTCAATCTTGCATTTGCGCCACCAATGGATGTAAAAATGCTAACTTTGGTTTGAGAGGTTTAGATTGAGTGTGAAGATGGAGAAGAGGAAGTGAGCCGTTTTTGCCTCTATATCGCACAATTTTGATAAATGTTTACCGAATTAATTCCCGAGCAATAAACTTTTACCGAAGTTTCAAAATTTCGGTTGGTAGAACCCGGAGTCAACAGACCAGGGGAAAAAATAAAAACTTGGGGGTGAGAAAAAGAAACTTGGGGGGTGGGAAGAGAAAAATTTGTGTTTCTACGTTTGTTTTTTTTTGACCCAATAATGAGCCCCAAGAAGGGGCCAATAATTAAAAAAATAATAATATAGGGCCGGACCTAAACTAAAAAGGGGTCTGATATATATATATTAAGGTTTAATAGAAGGCCTAATAAATACCCCTTAAATTAGGGTCTTTTTGACAGCTCTATATTAGACCCTATGCTATCATATTTTTGCTATCGAGTCACGTGAGTCACGCTCATGATGTCTAGTCTTGGTATGAGAAGATTAAGAGTCTTACATCGGATGAGATATAACCTTAACATATATTCATAAGTGAAAACGATTATCATTTTACAAGCTAGTTTCGTAAGATTGAGTTATATTCAATGTAAAATTCTAAAAAGTTTTGTTAATCGGCAATTAATACTTTTATTTTCTTTTTGTAGATTTTTTGGCTAATATTTTCCTCTCTAAGAACTTGTAAAAAATTTAATTGCATGGTACACACTTTGCATGCTTAGGAAACTACTATTTCACTCTTCAGTACTCTACTACTCTTCATACAACATGCACATGTTTATATATTTCTCAGTTCTTAGGAAATTAACTTTATTAAATATTAGAACAAGGGCAATGCTTGCAAAAATAGTTTATGCCCTTCTACTGAAATTTAATGAAAACAATCGACCGTACATGCGCATACATTGTTTTCAGCTTATTTCTATATATATTCTCTAAAATCTATACTAATATACAAAGGGGATACAAATTTTTGGGATGACTTTTTCATTATTCCTATTTTACCCTTAAAAAAAACTATAAAAAAAAAACTAAGCACAACTTCCACATAAAAGTATGTTTTCAGTTTTTTTATAGTAAAAAAAAAATATATTTTTTTCTTCTTAATAACTAGTCACAACAAAAAAGGAGGTTAAGTAGTTATAATTAAATAAGTCCAATAAAAAAGGAGATTAAGTAGTTATTTATATTTGCACAATAGAGAATATTGATCACATCAAAAAAAAAAAAGAGAATATCGATCACACAAACTAGTAGTTAATAAAAACTACTTTTATTTAATCACTTTTGAAAACTACTTATTAGTTTGATATCTTTTATCATGAAATAGCTGATACATAAACTCTTATATGCATGATAAGTATTTATAAGGACCTGAATTCACTATAGTGGAATTTTTACATAGTTTCAATTCATCTAAATCACAATATTCAAATTCTTAAACATCAACACGGTTTTGTCAAAGAAGGTGGTTGGAGGTTGAGGGTTTAATTTAATCATGTTGAATACCATGAGCAATCTAAGAACATAAAATTGAAAGACAAGCATTTAATTTACATATATTACACTAAGAACATTCTCA
This sequence comes from Trifolium repens, assembly GCA_030408175.1. Taxonomy (NCBI): domain Eukaryota; kingdom Viridiplantae; phylum Streptophyta; class Magnoliopsida; order Fabales; family Fabaceae; genus Trifolium; species Trifolium repens. The sequence continues at coordinate 26,979,304 of CP125845.1, read as the reverse complement.
TATATATCATGATTTTGTGGCCAATATTCGTACAACTTGAAAGAACTTGTTTAGTAATATTTGTGGCCAACATTGTTTTCCTAAAAGAAATCAAGTAACATTAATAATTAAGAAGAATATCATAAATGTTATTGATAAGTCACAATAAGGTCCCAATTGCATGTGCCATTATTTTATGCATGGTCCTTCCTTTTGCCTTCCTAGGATTTATTGCAAATTTGACTTGTGGCCCTTAGTTGATAGAACACAATTTAATACCAAACTTTCCTTAATGATTGCAAAATATATCCTATTTAGGTTTACCTGGTTTTGTCTATTTTGTGTCTCAATTAGTAGAGCTTGTATGATATAGGTCTAAGTCATCATGTGCTTATATAGTTCTTTGGATGCATAGTTGAGATTATTGAAGTACTAGACATGTAGAACATTTGAGATATTGAAAGTTATCAAATGAGTTGTGGCCACATTAGATTAGACAAGTATATAGTAACAAGTATTACTAGCTATTAGCTATGAAGCAAAAACACGGACATTAGATTCGACACAACACTGACATAAACATGTAAGTACTAATAACAATTTGAAAAAATGAAAGTGATTGAATGTAACACTGTATGTCAATACGAAGTTTTCATGATACATATAGATTACTAGCATTTTGAATTTGGTTAGTGTTTGCATGCTGGTTCATATTAGGATGAGCATATTGGTTGGTCTTTGACATAACAGGCCCATCACAGTGAGCTAGTCATTCAGTCATGGACCCTCCCCAAATATTCTACCATATTCCTTAATTATAATGGATTTATGGTCCAGAATCAGCAGTTAGGACATCAACTTATAATTTGTTATGATTGATCAGTTTTGTTATATGTTCATGAGACAGTTTTTAGGATCATTGTCTCTTCATGTCGTTGAATTTGGACTCGAGTGGTTAATGAATTTTCCATAGGACGAATCATTCATTAGAACAATTCTTGGCCAGACTTTACTTATCCCGCAGCCGAAATCTCGATTATCGGAACTCCTTTCCCTGAAAATCAGAGGGTTAACACACAAAAAAGAATAATGAAAAATCTCTCAAAAGTAGTTATATTTCCTGATTTTCACTTAATACTCAATAGCTTATAATATATTTTTATTAATTAAAGTGATACTAATAATTATTTTACAACTGTTGTCGAGGAAATTTAAACTTAACACCTTAAAGTCATAAAGTTAAACTCTGGCGAGCTAACACCTCAAGTGGTGGAATAAGGGGACCTCTTTTACATTTTTTCCAATCAGGATGCAATAATTGACTCCTAGCACTGTCTTTCTTTCAATTTAGTACTACTACAAACTCAGCACAGTTTTTTAGACAATCTCTATATAAAAAGTACTTCAATTTTTCTGACATGTTTGGTCCAAAGCTGACATTGTTTTGACGTGCTACCACCTGTTGTTAGATGCTTGAGCCTACAAACAAATAGTAGAATACCATCTTTGAGTTGTGACTTCTTGTACATGTACAATTTTAACCATGGAGTATGGAGGTACTGGTGTGGCACAATCTTTTGTGGAGCCATTCATGGATATACTAGGTACTAGTATGGGCACAAAAGTATGTAGACATTGAGTGATAAGTTTGAAACTCAATCAAAATTTTAAATTGCAGTTGCGGTTAATTGACATCAATCATGGTCGTGTTGCTAATGCGAACATAAAAATGTTGTCCCTTTTATAGGGATCAAGATTCCCTGTTGTAGGGAAATGACGAAGTTGCACACATTAATGAATATCAATCGTTGATTTAAGATCAGACGATCCAAATCACAATGAAAAAATCAACCTCAAACAATCTCAGTTGTTGATTACGATCGGACGGATGATAGTAGTAAACGCAGTTACTGCATCGAATCTGTTTCCCTTTTATAGAATCAAGATCAATAATACTAAAGTGATATCTTTGTACTTTCACAATTTTTTTTTTAATCGAAAAGTTCTATTCAAGTTATATGGACGAATTTCTCATCCAATATTATCTAAATTGCAAGTTCCAAACATTTATATTGTGGAAAAATGCAGGAAAATATGACTGATATATTTACAAATGTGATACCATTGCAGAGGCCTTTAAAATCGTTATATTGTTGCCGCTATTATGGTCACAAGCCGCAATTTAAAACCACGATATCAAAAGATGTGCATGCTGCAACTATGTCAATAACAAAACTCACTTCTAATAGATTTTTACATTCATTACTTTTCTTTTCTCTTCTTGTTGGTGTTATACAAACATGTTACCAACTAAATCATGATTTTGCAGCAGAAATCTTGGTTCAAACCTCAGTTGAATTTCCATTATATCCAACATTATAGAGGAAGCCAAAGCCTATGTTTGGTATTATTGTGAATGTATCAGAATCATGGTGACTCATTGTGATTTTGCAGAAGCTACACTCTATAGCTTTGGAAAAATTATAGCGAGTTATCAATGATTCTGACATACCCACTGTGATACTAAACATATTGAAACATTGTTTCAATGAGCCACTATCAATATCACAAATTTGCATTATTAAACTTTTGGTGACTCTGAAATGCTTTGTAAAGAAGGGCGCCAAGATTTTGACCTCTGTACAGCAGTAGGATTTGTAGACCCTGCTGCTGCCCTTTGTCTGTTTCTCTCTGCTCTGCCTCCCTGAAATTCATTATGCAGTTTAGCTTCAAATAGTTCAATACAAAGGACACATTTTGAATTATTGTCACACAAAAAAGTGCACTTTTGAACTTAGCTTCCCGGACTTATCTAATAGCATAAGCATTTCTCACTTTTGAGACTATTTGAAAGAACTTAATACATGTCCACAAGCTATTTTTAGCTTAATTTCATATACATTTTAGGTATATGATGAAAACAACTTATAGTTTATATCAAAATATTTTGACTTTTTTTTGTTTAACAGAAATGCTCCTTCTGATCTTTTTTATAAGAAGCATTTCACTTTTTAGATTCAATGAATATTTAATATATTTGGTCTATAATATAGACTAGATACATTAATTATTCAATGAACGTAAAAAGTCGGTTATTTCTTATAAAATTGACCGGAGGTAGTATCTTATAAATATTTTTAATGGAAACACTTATACTATAAATACTTAATTAAGTTGTTTACCAAGATGTGGTCTAATTGATGAAGATGATGAAAGCATACAAAATTGAAGATAAAAGTAGTGTCTAAAATTTAGTTTCTAGTAAAACATGTTAACAATCTTGGATTGTAATTCATTTGGCTATGATCATTTCATGTTCATTGAAATTTATGACCAAGTTCCAATGCATGTCATATTGGTATCAATATGAGATACACCAACCAATACCATGATTCAACACTTATAGACCATGTGCCATGTGATGTCATAAGAGTTGGTAGATAGATCAAAAATCTTTAATGGATTCACTATTAGGATTAAAAAAAAAAAACTTCATACTATAATATTTTCATGGAAGAGTTGTAAAAAGGAAGAAAAAGACCATTGATATATTAGAATATGATATATACCTGATATGTCTTTCCTTGGTCAGATTCTTCTCTTTTCTTTGTCTCACAACCTGAATCTGTATCTTCCTGTGCTTTCTTAGTCTTTGCATGCTTCTTTGCCTTCAATACCTTCATAACCTCTAAAATCACAAACAAGATTACAAAAAAACTGTTTAAGAACATGAAAGAAAAACAAAATAGAAAATGGCCCTTTTCATAAAACTATCAAAATTCAAAGGAAAATTCAATATAAAGTTCTAAATTCCGGTTAAGGTTGCGGTTATAGCTACGCTGCAAATCTTAATATTTCAGTAAAATGTAGAAAAATATGTTCTATAAAGCACGAACACTTATTAGATTAGGTAATTAGGTTTGTCCCACTGTTTAACACACGACATAACACAGACACATATGATTAGATCAAATTATGTTATTTTCTCAAATTGTTACGAGTATCGGTATTTATGTTGTGTCTGATGTCCGTGCTTCATAGAATACAAGTGTGATTTACAGAAACCTCTAAAACCATTATACTACAATTTAAAACTATGAAGACAAAGATAAATACCTTGATTAGTGATGAGTCTATAAGCATGACCAAGATTAAGAGTCTCATTAGGCCTAAGCAACTTAACACGAGTAAACCTCACTGTCTTTTGTTCATGATTCTGTTCTTGTGGTTGAGGAGGTAATGGTATAATCAAAGAAACATAATGACCTGGGTTGGTTTTCATAACCTCACTTGCAGTAACTGGCCAATACAATCTATCTATCTTCCCACATGGATGTTGGATCACAAGAACTGCAGCATCCACAGCTTGACAATTTCCCATTGAAAAGAAAACAAGAAAAGAAAGATGGAGAAAATGAGAGAAAGATAAGGGAAAATAAATGAATGAATGAATGAATGAAGAGAGTGAATGAAATCAAGTAAGCAAATGTCTTTATCTATACAGCTCCTAGTAGCACCCCACAATTATAGTAAAATCTGGTTTTTAGAGTTAGTCTTTGTTTTGTTCTCTCATCATTACAAGGCTTCTCTTCTCAACAACTAAATATATCATGTTATATATACTTGATATGACAATATATTTTTATACTGCTCACTCCGGTCCTTTTTATAAGAGACAGTTTACTTTTTACATCTATTCAATAATTCATATTTTTTAGTCTATATTATAACTTAAATACATCTATTATTGAATGAATCTAAAACATCAGCTTAAATTTTATACAATTTTTTATAATCTAAGTTGTATTGTAGTTATAATAATGTTTGATGTTTGACGAGACAATTTATTTAAGGGAGCTTCTACGGTACATTAGTAAAATTCTAATGTACCGGTACACTAAATTTTTAAAATGATAAATAAACAATAATTTTTATAAATTAAAAAGTTATTTATTGACCATTATATTTTAGAAAACATAATTTCATAAGAAAAATCACAATTTCATTTTTTATAAACATGATACTAATTTTTTTAATATTTTTTTAATAAAAAATTCAATATTCACTATTATGAATAATAAAAGTTCAAAAAAAAATTTAAAAAATTAAATTTTATTTTTTTGACAACTTTGATGAATAATATTAGTTATTATAATATTTTATAAGATAGGAAAAAAAAATTCTTCTAAAATATATTCATTTTTCTATTAATTTGAAAACCTATTGTACCGGTACATTAGGATTAATCTATTGTACCGTAGAATTTGCCTTTATTTAAGCTTAAGAATTGCATGACAAAAATACTATGAAGTGTGTTGTTTAACATTAATTGTTAGGAGTAGTAAATAAGGGCAATGTTTTTTGACTGGAGTAATTAAGCATTTTTTTTTTTGTAAATTAAGCATTTTTAATTATAATTTAGGGATTTTAATATTGGGCAGGCAGTGAGGGACACCGCACCGGCCTCTAGAAGTGATGTTGATGCCACGTGGAGAGATTTGGAGTGTGATGACAATTGGACGGAGATGTCGTCGCGGTTAAGCATTGCATTTAATTACATTTATTTATTTATTCATTTACTAATTTAAAGTAAGACAAAATGGGTCTTACGTATGCTACTAGCTAACAAAAAATACTTTGGTAAAAAAAAAAAAACGTACTCTACTCCACTTGTACAGCATTTTTTTAACAAAAAGACTTGTTGATTTTATTTTTGAAAAAAAAAAATTAAGGTAAGAAAATGATGTATAGAGCAGATTTTAGAATTCAACAAAAAAAATACGTATGTTTACTTAATCTAAATTTGGATCGAATTTAAATTAAATTAAACGGTTTAAGTTAGGAGGTAAGAATGAATTTGTATAAGTAAACTATTGCCTTAGAGGTATGGGTTAAGAAGAGAAATGTTATTTTGACATCAATTTAGGTGTCCAACAATTATATTTACAATATCTAATTATAACTTCTTTTTTTTTTATTATTTTATTGATTTACCTCTATGTGAGATGGTTGTCTAATTGACAACTATTTTGAGTTAAAATAATTTTAAAACTTATATAATTGACATTTTAAAAATATCAATAACACTATTTTCAATATAAAAGTTATTTATTTTAATAATCTTAACTAATGTCCTAAAGGCACTAGTTAGCATGACTTAAAGTATTTTGGCTATGCTTATCAATCAATTAAACATCTTTCCAGCCTCAATTGCTTTGTCAACATGCGATTGGATTAGTCATCTAAACAATTATCTATAATTGATTTGAGTGAACACTTACTAGAGGTGTTCACGGGTCAGATTTAGTCGACTTTAGTTAAATTCGTTATCCATTCCAGTCAAAGTTAATTGGATTGAGTTTGATGTTAAACTATATATTTTATGTCAAACCCCCGAACTGACCCAAAAAGGCGGTGTGTGGTTTTTGTTAAATCAATAGGTCATAACATTTAAAAAACTTAAATTATTTTTCAAAATTATGTAGTTAAATTAAATGACTTTCTATTTCATGAGAATATAAAAAATTAGACTGAGTTTTACTATTTAAAATTTAGACACTTAATATTACATACAACATGTAAAGTATAATATAAAAATTTAAGGTTTAAAACATACAAATCTCAAAATATATTAGAAAAAATATTGAATATAATAATTTTTTCAAATGAGTTGGTTTGTTTAGCCCATTGACTTCAAAAATTTAAGATGTTTCATTAACACTAGTGCTAATCTCAAAAAATAAACGAATAATGTCTTAAAATATGTATTATCTTAACTTTAACATTTCAGTGAATGGAGGTTATTTTATAGTATAGATTTTATTTTGCCCTTGTAAAATAAAATTAGTTTGCTTATAAGATGCTAAAAATTACTAAATAAAATTTGAAAGACCTAGGGTTTGAGTTTTAGGTTTTCTAACTCCTTCTTCTTCCTTGGTGCATATTTTCTGATATTGATATCTTTGTTGAGCGAGAGTTTAAAGCCCTAGCCTGGTCTCCTGGTAACAGGGGATCCTCGATTAGGGACCAGTCTCACAGAGGTGTTGATTGAAGGATCTTGGTTTCTTTTTCTTGTCAAGGAAGATGGCTAGCTCTAGTATGGTGAATATGACAGAAAGTAACGGAAAATCGAAAGATGAGGAGGATCTTCAAGAACGAAGCACTAAACAACATAAAGAAAATAGTCTCGATGGAGTGATCTCGATGGAAGGAGTGATCTCGATGGATACTCTTGAAGTGGAGACCACGACTGACAATAATAAGGCTGATGGGGGTACCGCGTCAACAAAATACTACAGAGGAGCCGTTGTCGGTGTAGATGGAATAGTGGATGGAGAGGAGAGTTTGGTTGGATCAGATTCGGACTCTGATAATGAAGATGTAGCAGAGATCGATATTGACGGGATAAGGCTAGTGGATCAAAAGATTGGAAACTATGACTGCCCTATCTTTGTTCTGTCAAAAGCGGAGGAGAAAAGGATTCATCGACCATGGAAGAGAGGTGTTATTATGAAGCTGTTGGGAAGGGGTATTGGCTACAAAGCATTAGAAACAAGATTGAAGCAGATGTGGGTTAAAAAAGGGATTATCAACATTATTAATTTAGGTGATGACTATTATCGAGTCACATTTTCCCTTGATCTGGATCATGCCACATCATTGACAAATGGCCCTTGGTTTATCTATGATCACTATCTCACGGTGAAAGAATAGAGCCCAAATTTTCATCCCCAAAGTGATACGATTAAAAAAGTAGCAGTTTGGGTGAGAATCTCAGGATTACCTATTGAATACTATGATTCTAGAGTCCACAAAAACATTGGAAACAAAATAGGTTCTACTGTGAAGGTTGACAAAATTACTTTGATGCAAGAGAGAGGCAAGTATGCGCGATTATGTGTTGAAGTGGATTTTTAACTAGTCCAACTGAAGTCTTAAGTGAGATCAAACTGAAGTTTGCAAATTCAATATTTGGACAAATGGTATAAAACCGATTACAACAAAGTTAACCTGAAACTTTATTTCTGCAGAAAACTTTAACAAATATCCGTATCCATACCAAAGTTAGAACATAACGGAAGAGAGACTCCCACTAATCCAAGACATCCTTAATGACAACAACCATATGAAAGACCTTAAGTGTCAAGTCTTTGATTAGTGAGTCAGCTAGCATAAAATTTATCTCTATATGTTATATCCTTCAACAACTTATAAATTAATAAACTTTATAAAATAATTGTTGAAGCATTATCTGACTAATTTATGTCACAATATAACTTGAGTTGTCTTTCAATTTTTTTTACTTTATGCAACCAAGTGACATAAATACTTACAGTCGTTTCTTGAGTTAGGATGTCCATTGTATGTAGACATCCAAAAGGATCGGAGTTGAACATACTGATGATCTACAAATTATTAAATCTCTGATATCTGGCCACAAGTTCTTTTGTTCTCTATAACAATCTTTATGGTTGTTTCATTTCAACAATTCAAATTTTGAATTGCTCAAGTATCTGTCAAATGGTCTTATTATATACGCTATTTCCGGATGTATATAATTAAGATCATACTTAAGTTTCTTAAAACCGAAGCATATAGGAAAATACTTTATTTTTCTGAATTTCCAGATTTTCTTTTGGACAATGATTGAGACTAAATAGTCTTCCTTTATGATTAAGATATTGTTTACACTGATTTTTGGTAAACAATCGCTAGTTAAAGTTATGACAAGAAGGATCAACTAGTAAATTTTGGGACATAGTACTTTGTTTATATTCAAAGGATAATTAATGTTCATCATCATTAATAAACATTTACTGTTTGTTTTGGAAATCGTTTATGTTTTATTTAACTTGAATTACAAGAAAAGAAAGGTTCATTCGATAGAATGAGCCATGAGATAGAGAGGATTCAAACTGTGAAGAAGAAGTAAATTGCAAGAGAATGTAAATCGCATTAATTGTAAATGATTACAGAAATTTAATGGTACACAGATGCATACATTGGTCCTTTTGCACTCGTTCCTCGCGTTAACATGGATTTCTGTATAATGAGTGTGACCCTTTGCTCCATCACAGACAAACTATATTTATAGGCAAATACTAATAACTGCTACTAACGCCTAATAACTAATGACTCGACGCATGTCTTGCCACATATCTTTTGAATTTGAAAATTTTCAATTGACCGTTGCATGGATCGAAGTCGAAGTAATGAGATGCTCTGATATTTTGCTAAGTCCACAAATCTCTTGTATACACAGTGAAATGTTTCGACCCTACTAACGCTTCGATCAACTCGAAGTGAAGCTGGAAAAGTCATTTTCTTTATTGTGTTCGAAATGAGGACATTTATTGAGATTGATCCATAATTTCCATTAAATCCCTTTGGCTCTTAAACCAATTATACCTTTAATGTCCCTTAAATTAAAAATCATTAAAATGATATCATTTAATGCTCTTGACTTATGCATTTAGAACATATTTTGACTTTACTAAAATATGTACTAATAGATATACATTAGTTTATAGAATTTCATGTCGAATTTACTTTCAACTTTATTGATATAACTCTTTTGTGATAACCGAATGATACATTAAGTATCAAAATGCTTAATACAAAAGAGGGGTGCTCAAGATCTTTTGTCACTAAACTTTTATTAGTGATTTCTTGGTTTCACACAACGATCATATATCACTGTTAACTTAATAAAATAAAATCGACACATTAAACTAAGAATATAAACAAACTCCCACTAAACCTATATAATCCAAAATTCTCCGTAATATACATCTCATAATGAAATGAGACAATCACCTGATGAGACTTTTGTGGTATCATTAATGAGACAACTTTCTTAACTCATGTGTCATGACTGTCCAAATAGAGTTTTTAAATCAAACTAAATATAACTACACTTTTCAGTCAATCTTTTATAACACCTGATACTTTAGTTCTTGAAGGTATTGAGTTTGATCCTCATGAATTTCTTAACTTAATTGAGAGGAAGAACACTAATGTCCTTACGAGGATCAAAATTTACTATATAAATAGTAACTATACGAATTGATATAGAACCAATTCTTCCTCACTCAATTTTGTTCTTTTACCATATCTCTCCCCCAAACTCAATATCTTCAAGAGATTTTACAATTAATGTCTCAAATTGTTCATTAACTTGGGACCAAAATTTATAATTCTCAAAATTTTCAATAATTCAATATTGTCACAAGTCATAACTGAATTGACTATATTAATATTTATATTTAAAAGACAAATTGAATCTCTTGTTTTAAAATAACAATAAAGAATTTACAACATTAAAACAAAAACTAAATTCAAATAATGATTCACCGAATTGTCTTTTAAATACAAATATAAGTTAGTAACAACAATCTAACAAAAAGTTAAAAACCATTAATCTTCACCGACTTATTTCCCCTAGATTGATGTGTCTTTCAACATCATTGAAATTTGTCAGTTTAGATCATATTTTCTTGGAACCGTTTCCAAACAATGCTATTGTGTCTTGGTTGCCACATGTAATTTTATAGCAGCTTTTTTAATTAAATAAAATGAAAAATGAATTTCAATTTTAAAAAATGTACCGTTAGCATATTACCGTTCAACTACTGCAGCTTTTATTTGTTTTTTTATTTTTGGCAAGAGCTTATTTATTATAAATCTAGTTTGTGAATAAATAGGTGATCAACCATTTCAATCTATCACAATTTTTTATCCACATTTAATCTAAATTTGAATCATTTATTTTATCTCTTTTTAAAAAAAATCTTCCACACATTTCATTTGCCAATGAACCCCAACCACCACAATTCTTGGTCCAATTTGATGCAAAATGGTGTCTTTCCACCATTTATCCCAAATCAACAAAATACCTCATACATTGAAAATTCATCCAATAACCCAAACCCACATCCTAACTCAAATTTTCAAAATCCTACTTTTATCTCAAATCAACAATATAATCCACACTTTGGAAATTACTCATATCATTCTCCACCTTACTCATATCATTATCAACACTTTTCATCTCAATCAACTAGTCTCACTATGTCTCATGGAGTTCAAATGAATAATAGTCAAGTGCAATTAAATGATCAAAATCGAGCTTGAAACACCACAATTTTGCACTCAAGATGACTTGGAAACAATTAATCTTGGTGAAGAAGTTGGAACAACATCGACCGTGAATACATCGAAAATAAGATTTCAACCAAAGGAGGATGAACTTCTCATTCAATCATGGCTCAACGTTTCTATGGATTCAATTGTTGGGAATGATAAAAAAGGAGATAGTTTTTGGAAGAGGATTGGCGAAGCTTATAACGAAAATCGCCATAAGAATTTTCCAGAGAGAAAACCGACGGCACTAAAAGGTCGATGACACAAAAAAATTAATCCCTCCGTACAAAAGTTTGTTGGGTGCTACAAACAAGCTGTCGCCGTAAAGAAAAGCGGTAGCTCCGAGGCCGACATCGTTTCGGCCGCATGTGATATTTATTACCAAGACGGACATGAAAAGTTCACATTTCATAGTGCTTGAAAATTATTGAGAGATGAACCCAAATGGCTTGGAGGTTCATCGGAACCATCTGCAAAAAGAACAAAGAGTTCGGCTTCTGGAGCATATTCGACATCTTCTAACCCACCAACGCCAACAAGCGAATACAATCCACCATCACCGACTTTGTTACGTCGTCCAATCGGTCAAAAGGCGGCCAAAAGGAAGGAAAAAGAAAAATTTGTGGAAAAGCCTACTCCTAAATTTGATGCTATGAAAGATGACTTAAACAAAAAAGTTGAATTAATGTTGGAGTTTGCACGTGAATATGCACGTATTGAGAGTGAAAATGTGGAGATAGAGAGAAAAAGGGTTGATGTTGAGTTGCATGTATTGAAGATCAATGATTTGCAAATACTCACGAAAGATACATCAAATATGACACCAAGACAACTACAAGATCATGAATTTTTGTGTGGCGTGATTAGAGATAAATATGGTGTTAGATCATTTTTAGCATAGCATAATTATTAGAAAAATTAGTTTATGTATGTTAGACTAAAATATTATGTTTTTTTTTACGATTAATTATTATGTATGTTATTAAGTTTGAATTATCATCCCAAATTATTATTATATATGTTGACTATTATAGATTCAGTGCCTTTTATTATATATATGCGATGCCTTATTATTATTTATTATTTATGTATTAATTTTAATCAAACTAGCCGTTATTCATATCCCTATAAATATTATAACATGCATAACAAATTTCATAGTCATTTCTAACTCATCCTCTTAAAATAATCATGCCCAACTTCTCTCTTCTTCATTCAATACCAAACTTTTGTTCACATGGATCCTTCCAATCCTTTCCATCATGGAAAAATGTTCATGGATTTTATGAATGATGGCATGGACGAAGAACTTGTGAGGCTTTACTTTGAAGAAGTTCATTCGCAAGAAGAAATTGGGAGCTCAAGTAGGCCTAGACGCCGAAGAAGGAATATAGAGAGACAACGTGAAGAAGGACATGAACGGCTATTCAATGATTATTTCTCAGAAACTCCAGTGTACACGGATGAGCAATTCCGTTGAAGGTATCAAATTCATAAACATGTATTCCTTCGCATCGTTGAAGCTCTTGGTCAACATGATGAGTATTTTCAGCTGAGGATTGATGCAACTGGTAGATCAGGTCTTTCACCGCTACAAAAATGCACTGCTGTTATTCGTATGTTGGCATATGGAACATCAGCTGATAGTGTGGATGACTATTTGAGAATTGGTGAAACCACTACACTAAAATGTGTTGATAAGATTACAAGGGGTGTGATCAATTTATTTGGGCCACAATATTTGTGAAAGCCAACCACTGAAGACATCGAACGCTTTCTGCGGATGGGGGAGGCACGTGGTTTTCCAGGGATGTTGGGAAGTATTGATTGTATGCATTGGGAAAGGAAAAATTGTCCAGTTTCATTTAAAGGACAATATATTAGAGGTGATCATGGAAAACCCACAGTTATGCTTGAAGCAGTTGCTTCACAAGATTTATGGATTTGGCATGCTTTCTTTGGCGTAGCGGGTTCAAACAACGATATCAATGTGTTGAACCAATCTGATGTCTTCAACGATGTTATGCAAGGGCGAGCTCCTGAGGTCCATTATTCAGTCAATGGACATGAATACAACATGGATTATTATCTATCTGATGGCATTTATCCTGAATGGGCTACATTCGTGAAAAGCATTCCAATGCCACAAGGGGATAAGAGAAAATTGTTTGCTAAACATCAAGAAGGCGCAAGAAAGGATATCAAACGAGCATTTGGAGTTCTCCAATCCCGATTTGCGATCATACGTAACCCGACTCGTTCTTGGCACTTGGATGCACTCAAACGTATAATGGACATGTGCATCATATTGCACAACATGATTGTTGAAGATGAACGTGCCACATATGGTGGCACTTTTGATTATTCATATGATCATTTGGGTAATGACCCGACTCCACCACCAAACGATTTTAATAATGATTTTCAAGAGTTCCTACGTAGAAGACATCATGTTCGCGATAGGCAAATTCATCGACACCTTCAACAAGACTTGATTGAACACATATGAGAACGTTTTGGACATGAGAATAACCACAATTAGAAATTATTTTAAACGTTTATTATATTTTATGCGCTAGTAGTTTATTTTAATGTTTATGATTTTCATTTTTTTGTATTTTCGTATAACTTATGTGTGATGTAATATGTTATTTAATATATTTTCATATGCTCTTAATTTGCTTTTATTTATTTTTTGAATATTTTAATTTATTTTATATATATGCTATTTTCTTTTTTATGCATTTTGATATAATTGATTTAATTTGTATCAATTATACATTTTGTATATAAATATAAAATATAAATTGAAATTATATTGTGAATTTTGTGGGGCCTATGTTAAAGTTTTGGATGAGTGGTATGAATATTTAGGAAATATGGTTGAGTGGTTTAAATAGTTGGAAAATGTAAAATAGTATAAAATATTATGTGGGGCCCATTTATACCACCCACATGAGTGGCATGTATGTGGGTGCTCTTAAATAACACATCGAATAATGTTTCTGGAATTCAAACTTTATGACCATATGACCTTTGTGATTTGGAGTATACTCTCTTTCTAAACTCGAGTCTCACTTTAAATATACCAAATTGTGAGGGAATTTGAGGTCATCCATCCTTATCAAAAGTCTAGATCCAAGAACATAGTATTCTTACACGATTTTGCATATACATAAACTATATTAGTTTATAGAGAACAAAAATTACTCACAAAAATACCTAGTTCCCATTGATGTCAAGCCCTTGGAAAGTCACATCAATTGCTAGTGATATTTTGTGACAATGATGAAACACTGATGATCAATATTGACAAACAATAAATCCTTGTAATCATCACATGTTTATCATTATAAGTGTGACTGCAATCCACTAAATACTTGTATGGATTTACACTAACACGACTTTATTAGGCATGTCAATAAATTATTGGAGAGACATGCACATCTTTATTTGTAAATTATAAGACAAAACAAGATACCAAACGCACCATTAATCCACAATCTCTGATTGCCAAGAAATAACTGCAAGCGGTACTCTCAACGTAATGATCAAACATTGGTAATAAGTCCTGTAAGATAATGTGCGTCTTTGACACCAACCATTACCCACATGGAAATAACTTAATAGTTACCACACATTTACCATCACAAGTATGTAATTATCCGGTCGTGTCTTCCTTTTTGCCGACATAACAGCTCACATAAATAATTTCACACTACATCTTTTGTAATTTCAATTGAATCAAATCTCCGCAACAGAGGTTACTTTAGCTACATGTTGTTTCAACCAACTCAACTAAAATTAATAGACAATTTAATAAATTGAATATATATATGAATGTAATTGTTCGGCCAAACTGTATCTACCTTTTGGCAGACCAAAATAGTTTGCATGAACAATTTTATACATATTTTGTGATTCCGGTTGAATCGAATCTACGCAACAGAGGTTACTTTTGCAACATGTTGCTTCAACCAACTCAATCAAAATCACCTGACAATTCATTAAATTAAATGGGAAAAGTCTTAAACTTATAAAGCACTACCCACAAAATGTAGGCCGTATTCCTTTATGATGTTATTTGATAATCATAAGATTAAATGACATCCCTTATGCGAGAATAAGATCTCACTATTAAACATATATTAGCATGAAATAGATTTGAAAAGCATGCAAAAACTTATCGTAGAAACTTAATAACGAAAATATCATAATCATGCTACAAATCAAATATTTATTTAATTTCAAATAAAATTAAATCTTCATATATACCAAATAATTTCATGCCACAATTGATTCACATATACTCAATGATTCTTTAAATAAATAAACAAATGATTTTAGAGTGATATTTCTAAAACTTAACAAATGGAAACAAAACATTATATTCTATAAATAAACAAATAATTATAGAATCTATATTTTCTCAAGATTTAAAGAATCAAAACTTCAATTTTTGTACATATTAAATTGAGTCAAAATATTTTGAGAGTCATTATATATGTTTCAAATCAAATATAAATCCTTATTTTATGCAACAAACTTGATAAACAAGTTATATGAAAGATTTGATTTGAGAATAAGACCACATCATCAAAATTCTTATTTTGGAAAGGGATAAGATTTTTGGCAAGAAATTTTAAGGAGAAGAAATTGTTGCATTCTTGTGTAAAAATTTCTTGCTAAATAACAATGCTCTTTTGGAAAACAACTTTGATGAACAAGTCAAATAAAAATTTGATTTGAAACCCAAAAACAACCAAATCAAAATTTCATAAATATAAATGCAAAGCAAAAAAATCACAACTCTTTACAAAAGTAATAAATATCCTGATGTTATGATATTTATTTAAGAAATCAGTGATACGATTAAATTGATTTGAACCATGAAGTCAAATAAACTAAATTGAACTCTGCATAACCAAAGGATGTATCTTTCTGAAAGTATCAATTTCAAAATCAAATGATCAAATATACACAATAATCAAGATTGTATTATCGTATACTATCATTCAACAGACCCCCCACCAAATTGTAACTCATATGTTTGATTTCAAATTAATTAGGAAACAAGCTAATCAGGGGATCCTCAGTATTGAAAAAACCTTATTTCCAAAAATATAATAAAACTTCATATTGATAAAAGGAAAAGAAGAAAACAAAACAAATCTTTACATGCTTTCCAAATTCCAAGAGCAATACAAAACAATGTTTCACTTGACAAAACTCAGACGTATACATATATTCATGTTTCCAGCAAGAGGACAAAATAAAAAAGGATCAATATGTAGAAATAATTTTAAATCCTTCATAATCACACAAATCTAATTCATGTTTACGTCAAAAAAAAAAAAAAGGAGGATCTTAATTTGCTAATGGTGTACCGTATAACAAACATGCGCCCAATAACAACAAAAATTGACATTCCAAATTCAATAAAATAGATTTATACGGATTGCATGATTATTGAATTGTAATCTGAATATTTGATCAGTAAATCAAACAAGAAGACCTGCTCTGATACCACTTGATGGAATTAATTTAATATTAATCGTATAAAAAACATACTTCTTTCATAGATTAAAATATATAATCATACTTTAGTGCGGAAACTAAATAAACATAAGAGCATGTATACAAACAGGATCTACGACATGTTGATTTATCAAAGATTAGATTTAGGAATACCTCTATAGACGAATCATTGTATATGAACTAACCATTGATCGTAACTTTAATATTCCTGAAACACAATAAAGCAGAGACGAATGACGAGCACTCATTGGCTTGTGGTTCTTCTTCAACCCGGACTTCCTTATGCCCTAAGCACTTTTCAGATGGAGAGAAGAGGCGATATGCGGTGTGTCATAGCCAATTTGGGATCCCATTATTCCGAAATGGGTCATCTGACATCCACTCATATTGAATCCATATCCAATTAATTAATAATCAATTTATAAATAGAAATCTAAATAGCCTTTTAACTTTATTTGACCACTTAATCAATTAAGGCTCCTAATTGATAAATAGCAAATATAATTATATAAAGATATTTGTCCATATAATATTATTGGAATATCATAAAATATTCCAACACCTTATAGACTATGTAGTAAACAAACAAATAATTAGAAAGGTTTTATTAAATGTATAATATTTTACATGTATTTTTTTTTTTGTGGAACTACAAAATGAGTGAACTATAAAAAAGACCAAGTGGAGTAACGGGAGACCTAAGCTCTGTTTGGTAAAAATAGCGGTTGGTTGATAAGTGAGCTAATGGCTGATTGCTTATAACTTCTAATTAATAAGCTAATTGAAGTGTTTGGTAAAATTAGCGGTTCAACTAACTGATAAATGTAAAATGACATAAAAGGACATTTTTAATTAATAATAAAATTGATATTTAAAACAATACTTTAAATTTAAAATGAATATATATATATTTTTTATATAGAATGTAATATATATATATATATATATATATTATTAAATTAATAATATAGCTTATTGTATTATTATTTTTTTGTAAGTCGCAGCTTATTTGTATATATACATTTACCGAGAAAAAAAAGGTTATTGTATTATTTATGCGTCAAAAAAGCTTATTTGTATTTTTTTTTTTTTTAAACAAAGAGGACTAGCAAAGATCTGGTCACTCAAATATATATAAACAAAAAGAGAAAAACATACAAGAAAAGGAGGGGGACCATACCAAAACCTCCATTAAGAAGAAAAACGAAAATTAGGAAAGCCTATAAGCTCCCTAACAAAAAACTCTCTAACCTGTCTAGGCAAAACAACATTCCATAAAGGTTCAAGAGACAAAAGACCAAGATTAGCTAAGGCATCTGCACTTTGATTACCTTCTCTAAAGATATGGGACACAACAAAATTCATACGAGAAGTCAAAACTAAACAGTTACTCCACCTATTGCTTAGCTGCCAAGGAACAATATAAGCATTTTTAAAAGCTAAGACAACTAACTTTGAGTCAGTTTCCAACCACAGGTTGTGCCAATCATGAGCAACAGCTAATTCAATAGCCTTCATAGCACCAACAAGCTCAGCATAAAAGGCATTATGAATTCCTAAATTCTCAGCAAACCAACCAACACACAAAGAGTTAGAGTTCCTAAAGATACCACCACAAGCTTATTTGTATTATTTATGCAACATATATATAAGGGTAAAAGTGAGTTTTTGTTAAAATAATAAGAGTAAAAATGGGGAAAAAAATGATAAGTTATAAACTCATAAACTACTTAAAATAGCGTTTGAAAAATAAGTTATAAGTCAGTAAAATAAACTATAAGCTCGTGATGAAAAAATTGTTATCAAACAGATCGTTTAGATTATAAACTATAAGACATAATTTATAAGCTAACTTTTTGTGTTTGCCAAACGGTGCCCTAATGTAAAGACTTTATTAATCTTACACCGGCCCTAATATATCGTTTAAAGTTCAAACATATAATTTAGAGTGTGTTTGTTTTATATTTTCATAATTTATTTTTTTAATTAACCATTTCAAGAATTTTGATGGAAAAGAGTTCATAAATTATGATTCAACTAAAAATGCCAATATTAATAAATTTAACACTTACTCAAATTCAAATGTAAAATTTACTAATGTGTGTAAGTTTCAATCATACTTGCAATCTAAAAATAATATTGATAGAAAAAGAATTTTTATAATCAAAGCGTGTGTCCAAATAAGATTCTTTTGAGTGGACAATGGACAAGGACAGGGCACCATCTTATCCGCCTTACAGAAGTTTGCATGTCCTGTTTGCTTGGTTGCCTGGAAAATGCAGGATTAATACAAAGAATATATATAGAAAATAAATGGATCAGAAATTAATAATTATGGTATATTTCTAGTAATATATGCTGGCTAATTAATTTTCACTTTCATTTTTAAAGGTACCTTTTCTTGGCACTTTTTGGATTTTTTTTTTTTAACTAAATTAGATTTGTCCCCAATTTTGAATTAATCTTCTCCATTTTCTATATATCATTTCCATTTTAATCTATTTAAGGCATTGTAGATGTTTCATTAGCTGCTCATAGTTAACCATTTGTTCTCTATTTACTAAAAAAAATTAAAATTAAATAATAGTGCTGAATTACTAGTGTCATTACATAGATGGCACCATTATATATCTTAAGTGGAAATATTATAAACAAATGAGTCACATTGTACAACTTTTCTTGAATGCTTCAAAGTTCAATGCAATTTAAGTAGCTTCAAAATGACCTATTCCATGCCAATTATTGATAATGTTATTCATAAGTATGATTAGTGACTGAATTGTATAAAATATGTGTGCGCAACTATTGCTAGTGAATGTTAAGCCCTTTAAGCTTTATCCTTTGAGTACTTTTTAAAGTGGGTTGGACTAAATCATTGCAAACCATTTTTGTAATTATCAATACTCAATAGTATTAGTATTGAGATTAAAGAAATATTTTTAGACGGCTGCATGAGTCTTTTTCAAAATGCAATTGGGAGCAAACTTTAAGATCTATAATTTATATAGCTCGCTCAAACTAATGATAGTGATAGATTTTGAGAATCCTTATAGATTTATGAAGCAAAGTTTTGTTCATATCTTGCTTGAGTAGTTTGACCACAAAGAATTGAAAATGTTGAATACATACTACTAGTCCAACCATAATTTCTTCATATGTTCCTAGCTTACCACTTGGTAATAAAAACATAGAAAACTTCCGCATAATCAACCTAAATTAAGCGTTCGAAGTTCGATCTAAGAAAGATAGTTCTAGGGTTTTTTTAGTGGTTCAGGTGGAGCAGTTAAGAGCAAAGTGGTAAGAATGTTGAAAATTCGAGTCCAACTTTTGGTAACACAACAACAATATTAACATTTACCATTTCAAAAAAATTGACCTTTAATTCAGTCTTTATTACAATTCTATGATTTTCGCAGCTCTATCATGATTCCGTTCTAGTTAAAGTGATTAAAGGTGTTTGAACCATGACCTAAAAGTTTTGTTGATTAGAGAATGCTTCTACCTATGCTTCACATTGATTTGAAATTTAAACATATATCTTGTTTGATAATAACAATTTGCTTAATCAACCTCAACTAATTAAACATACATGTGAGTGACCATGACCTATGGGGTCATGCAATAGAAGGGACCCTTAAGTTGTCAGCTTCAATTCCTATCTCATCTTGGCATATATAAAAATAATGACAATTTGATATGACACAATGATTTTCTATTTTTTGCTCAAAAAATTGTCTATATCTTGGGATGAACAATATTTTTCTATAAGTTAAGAGAGGTAATAGGTAGATCATTGACTCTTGTGAATCTGCTTAAATTTTCCAAAATTAAGTTTCCAAGATTTGAAAAATTTCTTCTTTTGATTCACATGTGTAATTTCATCTCTGAAAAATATAATGTCAGACTATGTAAGCCATGTGAGGGTGTTGGTTGATTTAGGCTGAAATATTAAATGAAGAAAATATTATTTCTTGTTCAAATATGACTCATATAGGGAACTACACTTTAACATTATTTTAGTAAGATTCTTAACCCTTTGTGGCCATCAATACAACCTCCATTATTTTTTATTTATTATGGTCTTAAAAATTTTCTAATGTTGGGACATGTTTTAAGTATAGTAGTTGATGGAATTAATACAATTTAATTTCAATAATGTTACATATTTGCAACTTTGTGGGGTACCAAATTCAGGTTTTGTATGGCTTTGTACCTAGCTTTTTAAACATTCTCCTTTATTTATTTTTCCTTTAATATATCTTACCAAACATTGGACTATAAAAAGCTCTTATTGGTGGGGAGGGGACTATTATTATTAGTTATTTTGTTGTTGTGAAGGACATGAATTAATATTGCTTTCTTCACATTCTTCCCCCCCCATGCATGATAAAAACAAAACCATTATTTCCACAAAGTACATCTAAATTAATTTATTATTATACACTAGAAATAGTATTATGAATGAAATTGGTAACTATTGAGAGCATGGTTGAGGGAAAGGCAAATGCAATATGGTGTTTAATTTGGACAAAGAGTACCAAAACAATGCAGGAATTTTACAGTCCTCTGTCTGATGCATATTATAGTCCAGTACATTTTATTCACTGCATATATCTATGTCATTTGCATAAGATTTGGGGGGACCTACAAATAGTAAGATTAATCTTATACTATAAGTTATACATTATATAATGTGTCCAAATCATATTTGGCTTCTTTTCTAAATTATTAATTAATTAATATTTTATTGGTTCAAAATGAAAAGAAAAAAAAGGGCAAGAATTTGTTGTGTCTACTGTGCTCTGCTGCAAGAAGGATAATTTCCTTAACATTGTTTACACTCTTGTCACGGAGTTAGACTTAAATATTTATGGAGTTGGACCGAAATATTTGGATGAGTTCTCAAAAACATTAAGTTGTAGTAAACATATGTTTGATTGTAGTCCAGAAGTCCTAGCTTAACTGACAGAAAATACCGAAATTATTAGGCCGAACATCCATGACCGGAGTTCGATCCTTAATCACTCAACTTTGTGTGTATGAGTTTATAATGGCTTTGCCATTTCATCTATGTAAAAAAAAAAACATATGTTTGATTGTCGAAAAACTTAAATTAACTTCAAATAATTTATTACGCCTTGAGTGCGACTTGAAATTACCATTAAATGCTTAAAAATAATAAAATAGAAACAAAACAAAGCAGCATGTCTTGCCACATATGAAATTATTAAAAACAAAAAGTCAAATAGTTTTCCTATGCTTAAGTGACTATCCACATTTGCGTTGAAATGGTCGAAATTAATATTTTGAAAAGAGCTCAAGTTAAGGACCAAAAATAATATTATGAAAGTTAAGATTTATAATCGCAAATGTGAAATTTAATGGGTAAAAAATGTCATTTAACCTAAATCAAATTAAATTCAACTCACCTTTAACTAAAATTAATTTTGTCTAACTCAATTCTATCAAACTTAATTTTTATCACCGCTAAATCAAACACATACTTACTTTTCTTTTTTTTATAATGCATGCTTACTCTACTTTGAGGATAGAAAAATATCCTTAGGCTATGTTTGGATTGGTGGTATACAATGGAATGGAATGGTATGTGATGAAATAAGATTATGTTCCATTGTTTGGATATTACAAAAATGAATGGAATGGCATGGAACATGATGGTATGTATTCCATCCTATTCCATTGTTTACACTCATTTTACTTCCCCTCCAATTTGGGAGGTATGGAATGGAATGACTCATTATTTCAATTTAATAATTTATTATATTACTATTTTATCCTCTCATATATGTAGCGTTATATCTATGCAAGTATTTATCCAAAATTTATTTACCCTTTTCGGTTTGTTCTTTGCTCTGGTATCTTACATAGCAAATTTCAAATTTATTTTTTTCGTCCTTTTCAAAATTTGATCAGTAGCAATGTATTTGCCTCTCTATTAATTTTTTTTTCCTTCTCGTTTTGAATACTTTAACCCATTCATGTTTATATTTCACAAATAATTGTTCCTAATGTTAAACATGAATGAACCAACGTTGTACTACTAATACAATTTTTCTAGTTTCAATTTTTTATTGAATAATCTTGTTGAATAATCATGTAATTTTTAACATATAAATAAATTATTTAAATAGAGTGCAATATGTATGTTAAACAAAAAATAATATATAAATATAAATTATTGCATAGTTTAATCTTTTTAAATAAGGGTAAAATTGGAATAAATATGTTATAATTTATTTCATTCTGTTCACTTTCCAAATGATGGAGTGGTAAGTTTTTCCATTCCATCACTGAATATCCAAACAATGGAACAAAATTTGTGTTCCATTCTGTTCCGCTCCACTCCATTCCATTATGTTCCATTCCACTCCGTTCCGTTCTGTACCATCAATCCAAACAAAGCCTTAAGAAACACATCCAAATACATCTAACATATTCAATTTTATTTGATTATCAGTATACAATTAAATTTGAACACCCTACAATTAATTAGATACTACAGTATAATTCTAATTTACATAACAAGAGCACGTGGTTAGGATGTTCGGGTATTACCTAACTACCTAGAACCTATAGTATGTACAAAATGGGATTAGGATTGAAGCTAAATGTAGCTAGCTAATAATAAGGACATTTTAATGGTCCATAATTTGTACTCACATATCCATGATATTTGCAAATCTAGTCGAAAAACACAAAACAAAGAGAATCAATTTCAGCACCAACAATGGAGATTTTTGTTTTAAAGCTTGAAGACTTTTTTTTGTGGATTGGATTGGAGCTACTACTGAGCTAGCACCAAATTATTCATATAATAGTATCAAAATAATAAAGGGGTCAAACTTTGGGTTCACAGCTCGAGAGACACTCTCAAACAAACGAGCATTAAGATTTTCATAATAATGTTATCAAAGCATATGGGTTTGTAAAAATAAAGGAAAGTTAATTATGAAATTTTGGAGGGACATCTCTCCATTACAGCAACAAAATAAAATTATTTCGTGACAAATATGAGCAATGAGTCAATGACTTTTGGTTTCATGAACTATTTGATTATTCTTCAACCAAATCACTTTATTTATTTATTTATTTATTTATAATTTTTAGTGTACTTGGTGAGATTAGTGATCACAATCAATTTTATATTAATGTACATAATATTAACCTAAAAGGTTTTCAGCATATACTACCTCTGTTCATAAATATAAGATTTTCTTTTGATTTTTTTTGTCCCCTTTTTATAAGATGCATCTTCAAATTTTCAAGGACATTAATTATTTCTTTACCAACATACCTCTAATTAAAGTGCATCTTTTTATTTACAATTTGTAATAAATACTTTATAAAAACAAAAACTCATTCTCTTTCTTGAAGGATAAAATTGTAAAAATAATCAATTGTCAACAAATTTAATACCAAAACCTACTTTCTTAATCTCCGCAATTTTCTCAATAGAGTCTTATAATTAAGTTAGGGATGGATGTAGTAATATCTACAAAAGAGACTACATAATTTTGATTCTTAAGTAGATCTTGTAATTTTGTCAAAAAAAAAAGTAGATCTTGTAAATGCACACATCATTTATTTATAATTTGTAGTGTTAGTATTAATAAACATAAACACTAATATTTCTAGTTGTATCATGTACTTCAAAGTTAAAACAAATCATGGTATAATGCTTACCATGCCAAGTTGGGATTAATTGGTATGTAGTGCTTCAAGTACGAATTTTCCTAAGTTTTGTTCTTTTTTGGGTTTTGGCTATAGGGAAAAAGTTTTCATAGTTTTTTATTTACTATAGGTCAAAAACCCTAGTAAAATATATATATATTTTTTAATTTTAAAGTTATGTTATGTTATTCGAACCATCTAGTCGAATCAAGTTATTTGCAAACTTGAATCGAGTCAAATCGAATCAAGTTTCAAGTTGAATCAATTATTACCGAGTGAAGTCAAATTCAATCAAGTTCGACTCAGTCCAACTCATTTTCAAAGCTAATTATAGGATATGTTGATTGTTTGTGACTATACTAGTGATATATAGAGGATAGAAGTTCAGAATATAATATATGATTACTCTTGTAGGGGGGCCTATATGTAGAAACAAAAATGTTATTCAAACAAACCATTTTTTAATAATTATACAACAATTATACACTTTTGTTTTTTTTTAATATTTTTTGTATGTCTCGAATTCCGTGTTGTGGGTAGGATAAATAAACAGTTTTATACTTTATTATATTTTTGTAAAAACAAAATGTTCGATTAATATATCTCTCGTAGAAATCACAAGTTCAATCATTTATGTTTATGTCTACAATTGAAGAAGAGTACGTGAAAGCAGATTGGACTTCTAAAAAGGGTGGCATAACTTTCCTACCATACGCAAGTTGTTTTGGACCATTGGATCAAATAAACAACATATACCTCTTCACACCCAATTATTTCTTTTCCTCTCTTCTTCAACAACACATATACCAAAAACCTAAAAAGCTACTGCAACAATGGAGTATTTTTTTCGGATCTGGAATCTTACTAGAATCATACAATCACATTTACAATGGTTTTAAAACTCAAGGGGTGGGGAAGGAGGAAGCGCATGAGGTTCAAGCAGGAGATTCTAGATTGTAGTGACGAATTGGAGAGGTTAAGGGGCTGTCATGATGCTATTAACTCTGAAAGGTACAAAGTTGTTCAATCTCAGCATGCTAGGTTGTTAATTCAAGAAGAAACCTATTGGAGACAACGGGCAAAGATGCATTGGTTGAAGGACGGGGACTTAAATACTAAGTTTTTTCACATGTCAGCATCACCAAGGCAACGCTCTAAGAAGATTGTAAAGCTTGTCAACGAAGACAACATGGAGGTTACAGGGCAGCCTGGGTTGTGTGAGGTTGCTAGAAGCTATTTCGACCAACTTTTCAAAACCAATACAGCAGTGCATGAACCGGTTTTAGCATTGATTGGGCCGAAAATCACTCAAGAGGACAATGACAAGCTTTTAGCGCCTATCTCAAAAGAAGAATTAAAAGAGGCTCTTTTTCAGATGCACCCTGACAAAGCACCATGCCCGGACGGATTTAATCCGGCTTTCTATCAACATTTTTGGGAACTTTGCGGTGATGATATTTTTGCAGCAGTTAAAGAGTGGCTCGAAAGAGGTTTTTTCCCTTCCTCCCTTAATGAAACCAACATATGTTTAATTCCTAAGTGTGAGAGTCCAATTTCTATGAAGGACTTGCGCCCAATCTCCTTATGCAATGTTCTTTATAAAATGGTCTCTAAGATGTTGGCTAACAGAATGAAGCGTTGTCTTGAGAAGTGTGTGTCGGAGGAGCAATCGGCGTTCATTGAAGGGCGGTCCATCCTTGATAATGCCTTAATTACTATTGAAGTCATTCATGCGTTAAAAAGAAAAACACGAGGCATGAAAGGGGAGCTAGCGTTAAAAATTGATATTAGTAAAGCTTACGACAAAGTTGACTGGGGTTTCTTGCGCGGTATGCTTGAAAGATTGGGTTTTTCTAATCAGTGGATTAGCTGGATGATGCTATGCGTTAGTTTTGTAAATTATTCTGTTTTAGTGAATTTTGAGAAGGTCGGACCTATTTACCCGGGGAGGGGGTTAAGGCAGGGAGATCCGCTCTCTCCTTATCTCTTTATCTTGGTAATAGAAGGCTTGACAGCTCTTGTAAAACAGGCAGTGGCTAGAGGCGATTTACATGGAATTCGCATATGCAGAGGGGCACCGATGGTGTCCCACCTCCTTTTTGCTGATGATTGTTTTTTGTTCTGCAGGTCCAATTTAGTTGAGGCTAATAATCTAATGACTATTCTCAAAACTTATGAAGATGCGACAGGTCAAGAGATTAACTTAACCAAGTCTGAAGTCTTTTTTAGCAGGAATTTGAGTATAGCAGCCCAGGAGGATCTTTCTAGAATAATGGGAGTTAGGCACGTGCTCGGGACCGGAAAATATCTTGGCCTTCCTTCTATGATTGGTAGGAAAAAGAAAGACATTTTTTCTTACATCAAAGACAGAATCTGGCGCAAGATGAATTCATGGCGGGGGAGAGCTTTATCTAGAGCAGGGAAAGAAATTATGATCAAATCAGTACTACAAGCAATTCCTTCCTATGTGATGGGTGTGTATTTACTCCCGGATTCCACTATCAAAGATATAGAGAGGATGATGAATTCTTTTTGGTGTGGGGTGGAGGAGAGAATCATAGAGGTATACGGTGGCTTGCTTGGGATCGAATGACTTGTCCGAAAAGCTTAGGAGGCATGGGCTTTCGTGATTTACACACATTTAATTTGGCTATGATAGCAAAACAAGGGTGGAATATCATCTCAAAACCGCACACCCTCGTTGCTAGGTTGTACAAAGCAAGGTATTTTCCAAACTCCACTCTTTTTGATTCAAAAATTGGGCATAATCCGAGTTACGCTTGGAGAGGTATTTGGAAAGCCCGCCAAATTCTCATGCATGGTTGTAGGTGGAGCATTGGAAACGGAAATAGTATCAATATTATGGGAGAGCCTTGGTTGCGAGGTAAAGAGCAAGCGTGGATTCCCTCACCTCAAGCGCAAGGTGTGTATAATTTAAAGGTCATTGATCTTATGCATGCTGGTGTGAAAGTATGGGATCAAGCAAAAATAGAGTCCATTTTTAGTGCACACGTTGCCAGGAGTATCCTTGATATTCCTCTTTTTAATTTAATTGAGGAAGACAAGTTGGTTTGGGTTGATAGTACGCATGGACAATATAGTGTTAGAAGTGGCTATAATTTGATGATGAATGTTTCAGGGAGATTCAAAGAATCAGCACACAATGAAGATTGGCAAAGTTTATGGAAAATTCGTGCACCTCCAAAAGCAAAACATCTCCTATGGCGTCTGTGTAAAGATTGCTTACCGACCCGCTCCCGTCTTCAACATAGGTGTGTACCTTGCCCATTGTCTTGCCCTCTTTGTGATCACAATATAGAAGATGATTGGCATGTTGTGTTTGCTTGTGAAACTAGTACCCAAAGTCGACGAAGTGCAGGGCTGGGACATACACTTGCCCCTTGGATCCAAAGCGGCCGAACTGTTAAGGAGGTGATTCTAGGCATCTGTTCGCGGACTGATTCGGACATAGCAGGCCTGTTTGCTACTCTTGTGTGGGTTTTGTGGAATAATCGCAACAATTGTGTATGGAACAGTATCAAGGAACAAGGAAGGGAGATAGGATACAAAGCTAAGATGTTATGGGACGAGTGGAATGCTGCCCAACAAGTGCAGCAACGACAGGTGAGTATAGTGCAGCAACACACCAGCTTACGGTGGCAAAAACCATCCCTTGGGTGGCTCAAATGCAACACAGACGCGGGGTTCTTTAGAGATGCAAATAAAACCAGCGGTAGTTGGTGCTTGAGAGACCATAGAGGTATGTTTATTTCTGCTGGAACATCATGGATAGAGGGCACATGTTCTGTCATTGAAGGAGAGGCCATTGCCTTGCTTGAAGCTTTGCAACAATTGGAGCAAAGAGGCATATCGAATGTTATTGTGGAAACGGATTCAAAAAGCCTTGTCGATGCAATACAACACCTTCATGATGGAGTCTCTGAATTTAGTCTTATTGTTCGTAATATTAATAACTTGTTGTTAGCTAATCCAAACTTTTTGGTGAGGTTTGTGAAGCGACAAGCGAATTTAGCTGCTCATTCCTTAGCTAGGGCGGCTTATTCTTGGCCTCGTCGCTGTACCTTTGATAGTATACCTACTTGTATTACAACTATTTTAAGTAATGAAATAATTTAAGCTTCTGGTTGTCAAAAAAAAAAACTTAATAATTTATGTGTCTAAAATTTACAAATCATGACATACTCATAAATTATATCCACTACAGTATTTTTTTGTCCATATCATACTCTGTAATTACACCCTTTAGGTTGTTATATATCCAAATTGTTATATAGAGCAAAATAGGTTGAGTAGATCTCTTCAGGTTGTTGTTGGGTTGCTTGATTTTGATATTTCAAGATGATTTATCATATAATATTTGAGCATATTCCAAAGAATAAAATCTAGTGATTATTAAAAATTGAGGTTGTTGCATGCTGCTACGTTTTTGAATTTTCAACTCACATAACCAAATGAAGTGCTCTAATTCAAAATTATATAAGAAGCTAGGAAAAGTTGCTTAATCTCATATTTTCGAGTGAAGTAGCAATTTTGAAGAAAATCAACAACAACAAAACAACCACAATTTTTAGTTTGAAAGAATATTAGAAATTCACAAAATCCCAAATAATAAAAAAAAACCTAAAAACTTGGTAAAAGGAAAAGGAATGGGGATTTGTTCTTTGGTCTCTCTAATCTGATTGTAGAGAATAAGGCTATTTCTAGAGATTGAAACAATTGTAGTTCTGAACTTCAGTTCTAAGGGTTGAAGATAAAGTGGGAAAAAATATAGTGTAGGTAGACTATAATAAATTCAGTGCTCCTATTTAATCTAATGGTGGAAAACCAACTGATCCATGGTGGGAAAGTATTTCACTAGTACATGACTAGTGAATAAACAAAGTGTTGAGCAATATGAAGTTCAGGCGACATTTAGTATGGAACAATGTTAGATTTTTCCACCAAGGAAAAGTTACTTGTATACCATTAGATTAAATAAAGAACACATTTTTATCATAGTCTCTCAACACTAAATTTCACCACTACCCTTTACAACCCATTTTCTTCATGGCCCCATCACCTCACCTTCTCCCTCACACCATACACGACAAAACACCAGCAAACAACATCCATGGCTTCCACTCTTCCAATGTGGTTGCAGCAAAAACACTTGCACAATAGCTTTCAATGTGATTGTTCCTATAGTAAATTCAATATCTTTTTTTTTTGGACAAATATAATAACTTTCTTTTTTACTAAGACAAATTCTATAACTTAAAACAAAGAAATAGAAGAAAGAAACCAGGGAAAAAAAAATCAAAATAAGCAAAACACAACAAAGATACCTAGAAAAAATTAATTAAATTAAAAATTGATCCAAATTAACATAACCCATAAAATAAATCTGAACAAAATAGTGAAAAGTAAAACATATTTTCATCCGAAATCAATCTCAAAATTACTAAATTTGTGAAAAACTTATATTTCAAACAAAATCTTATCATTATATTTGAACCAAAAGTTTTCAAAACCATTGTTCTTACAACTCAGATTAAGCTTGTATAATTATTAAACGGAAAAATTCCAACTTTTTAGAATCTGAATATCGTCCATATAAAGCTTCAATCTTTGAGAATGAAATTAGTGAAAAAATTTATGACAAATATGAACTTTAGATGAAGTGGATTTGTCTGGTATGGTTTGAGGAAGAAGGTGAGGCGGTGGGGCCAAGAAAGAAATGAGTTGCAAAAGATAGTGGTGATATCTAGTGTTGAGAGACTATGATAAAGATGTGTTCTTTAT
Organism: Trifolium repens; assembly: GCA_030408175.1. NCBI lineage: Eukaryota > Viridiplantae > Streptophyta > Magnoliopsida > Fabales > Fabaceae > Trifolium > Trifolium repens. The sequence continues at coordinate 26,949,151 of CP125845.1, read as the reverse complement.
TTAATCAAATGATATAAAAGTAACTTTCCCATAGTGGGAAATTCTAACATTATCCCATACTAAATGCCACCTGGAGTTCAATTGCACTTTGACAAAAAATAGAGCTCTTTGTAAATAATTTAGTCTAGTTCCGCGATTGAGTATGGCAATCAAAGTGTTATTATCTATTTGAAATACTAGTCGGATGCCCGTGCGGTGCACGAGTTCGGTGGAACGTCAGGCTTTGTTGCATTAAGGATAACATCGAGTTAAGATAATAAAGTTTATTACTTCTAATTGAGGGCAATATTCAATAGTCGCTTCTAATTTGAGGAACGCCATAACTAAATCACAATAAGTACAATACAAAATTAAACCACTCTATTGTTGGATGACACAACCACATCGAATTTTATAGTGGAGCCGTCAAAGACCCGTGACATGTATAAAATTTAATTTTTACCATTTTTTTGCGCAATTAATATGGTTCACAAATTTGGCAAAAGCTTGGTCTGTACTTATAATTTTTTATCACTGATAACTTATAATCATTTAGAAAAAGCGTACCCTCAGTCCTCGATTATTCCGTTGATGATGTCAATTCGTTGATCAAACAATGGACAAATGATTTTGAATGAGAAAGAGCCAAAGTAGATGATTTGGAACAAAATAATCCGAGTTATTGATTTAACAATTAATTCAAATCTTTATATATGAGTAATAACTTGTAAAAAACTTAAAACCAAATCATAATAAATACAATACAAAAGTGAACCACTCTATTGTTGGATGACACAACCACATCGAATTTTATAGTGCAGCCGTCAAAGACCCGTGACATCTATAAAATTTAATTTTTATCATTTTTTTTTGCGCAATTAATATGGTTCAAAAATTTGGCAAAAGCTTGGTCTATACTTATAATTTTTTATCAACGATAACTTATAATCATTTAAAAAAAGAGCACCCTAAGTCCTCGATTAATCGGTTGATGATGTGAATTCTTTGATCAAACAATGGACAAATGATTTTGATCGAGAAAGAGTCAAAGTAGATGATTTGGAACAGAATAATCCGAGTTATTGATTTAACAATTAATTCAAATCTTTATATATGAGTAATAACTTGTAACAAATTTAAAAATCAAATCACAATAAGTACAATACAAAAGTGAACCACTCTATTGTTGGATGACGCAACCACATCGAATTTTATAGTGGAGCCGCGTCAAAGACCCGTGACATGTATAAAATTTATTTTTTACCATTTTTTTTGCGCAATTAATATGGTTTACAAATTTGGCAAAAGCTTGGTCTATAATTATAATTTTTTATCAACGATAACTTATAATCATTTTAAAAAAGTGCACCCTAAGTCCTCGATTAATCGGTTGATGATGTCAATTCTTTGATCAAACAATGGACAAGTGATTTTGATCGAGAAAGAGTCAAAGTAGATGATTTGGAACAGAATAATCCAAGTTATTGATTTAACAATTAATTTAAATCTTTATATATGGTTGGGGAAATTATAATGTGTTTTTATTTCTAACTATTTTATAAAAAGATGAATTTTAAGTGGTGGTATTATATGTTTTTTTTTGTGGTAGTGGTGGTATTATATGTTATAGCTTGATTTATAATTTTGTTGCATACGGTAAATAAAGTGTAAGATACGCTATACACTAAATCCTATATTATAAAAATAATTTACATTAATTTTTATCTCTTACAAAAATATTAAAAGCACAATTTGATTAAAAAAAAAAATATTATAACCAAAATGTACCAAGTCAACAAAATAAACACTATACACTAAATCCTATCTTATTAAAATAAATTGCATTAATTTTGATCTCTTACAAAAATATTAAAAGCACAAATTGATAACAAAAACATATTATAAGCAAAACAGAAATCAAGTGGATTCTACACAATTCAAGAAATGAGATAAAATATGAATGAAATTAACATTGCTTCTTAACAAAAAGCTCTCATACAATTCCAAGCTTCCTTGTTTCAAATAAGAGATGTGTTCCTTGTCTAAATGTTTTTGCTGCAAAAGAAAAAAAAAACTCGTAAGTTAAGAAGAAAATTAGTGAAATATAAGCATGACATTTTTTTTTGAATCAAGAATGTTATATTAAGATTGATATTTATATGTTATATTTTTAAGTTTTATATTATTAAAGAGTTTCCTTGTATTTGGTTTTTTAAAAAAGAAAATAAAATTAATAATTTGATATTTTTGTATTTTTATTATTTAATTGGATTTGGATAAAATGCGAAAAAATAAATAACACCAAAAAAAAAAAAAGGGTGCAGTTAGAAAGTATAGTGGGGTGCAAAAATAATTATCCTAAACAAAAAGGAAAAGCAAAAGTCTCAGCCCAACAGGGAGGCCTAAGGACAAACAAAAAACAATTAATTGCAGCTCTGATTAATCCGACAGTCTTGGTTTAATCGTAGGAGGGTTGATGGTGAGCCATCTGATTGGATCCGACGGATCGTATAACAGCGCCTAGATGAACGTGTGCACACTGGATTATAGGGTTATAAATTATCAACTCATCAGATTTTTCTCATTTTTTTTCTCTCTCTTCTTGTAAGACCCAAGATTTCTTTGTATAGTTGGTTTAAGGAAATATTAGGGTTTCGATGTGTTCATGTGGTGAAACATCGTGTAATTATAGGATTTTGCTATAATCGAGTTTGTTTTGTGCTCGTGCACTGTAATTGTACAGACTTTTGTCTTGTGATCCTGTTTCTTGTATAAGAAGTTAATTGTGGTTTTAGAATAACGAGTTTTGGATTATTCTTGTTTTTGGAAAAACGAGTAGGATTTTACCCGCGGATGGAAAATCTTATTGCGTCTGTTTTAAGTGAGGTTTCGGATGGGAGTTTTATATATCTGCGCGAGTTAAGATATATTCTGAGATTAATTTTCTAAGGTATGGAAGAAAATTACAGTCGCGGAAAAAGATTCGGCGATAAGTTTTGGAAATGTTAAACGTTAGACGTTATTTTCGTAGGTTTTATGTTTTTGTGATTTACGTTCGTCGCGTCGCGCGAGAACTGAGTACGTGACTTGTTTTGGAAGATTTGATTAAATCTTGTGACTTATTCTTAAAGCAAATTGATCCAATGACTAGGGTTTAAGCTTGGACTTTTGACTTTGATCCAATGGTGGTTTGGCTATCAAGAGCTTTGTAATAGTAAGGAGGTTTATGACTTGTGGACTTAAGAAAATCATAAACTTCACTCCTTTCTTCCTCTCTTTCACGTGAAACTCCATTTCATTTCCTAACCTTCACTAAATTTTCCATTCTTCACCATTTCACTCCATTTCAAGCTTGGGAGCTTTGTGGAATTGTTATAGAGAATCATTTTCTTAAGGTAACCACTCTTTTCCTTTCCTTTTTGTTGGTTCAAACTCTTAGGGTTATGAGTTTTAGATTATGTTCATGAGATGGAAAGGTTAGGAATTGATTCTTGTTCCATGAATGTTGTTCATGAGGGTTAGTAAGCATGTGTAGGCTTTGTTATGTTTGTTTTCCATGAGTTGGTGAAAAAAATCTCATGAGAAAAGTTAGGGTTTTGGTTTGGTTATGTATTGATCAATAACATGAGGTTAAGTGTAAGGTTTTGAAAAGAAAAGTTGTCTTTGAACCTTTGGACAAAAGGGAAATGCGTTGTATGGTTTTGTTTTAGAAAATCCGGTGAAAAATATTTTGTGGTTTATGAAAATATTTCCTAAGTGTTTTTGGGTAGTGTTTTGGGGTCAAAGTGGTTTAAAACTCTTGTGACATGTGGGTCGCTTTTTACCTTGAAAACATGTTTGAAAATGATTACCGGACGGTTAAGGCCCGTAATAAAACTTGTGCTTGGATTTGGTTTTGATTTTGGAAATGAAAATCAAAATAACTTGCACTCGAAGCAACCAACAAGCTTTCGGAAAATGAATTGCTTGCTTATGAAAATGGTTTGCTTTTGTGCCTTGAAAAGATGTTGGGAACTAATAGAATCAAACTAGGTTTGGGTGGAAAAAGGTGGTGTGAGTTACTGTCTTTTGCTGTCATGACAGTTGAAACTCGCTGAGCGAGTGGTTACTCGCCAGGGCGAGTGTCACAGGTCCTGACAACACGCCAGGGCGAGCTCCAGAGCGAGTAAGACCAGTCCTCACTGCCTTCACTCGCTGCCAACTCGCCAGGGCGAGCCCTGAGAGTTGAAATTTTGGATTCTGATTTCTAAACTTGGTTTTTAACTTTCTAATCCCTATTTATTAATTTATGGAAGTGGTGGGGATTGGAAACGAGTTTTTCGGGTACTCGGAAAGTACGTAGCTTATAACGCAAGAAAACGGCCATTTTGCATTTCAAATTATTTAAGACTTTGGCCTATTGTTTTGGGTCCTAAAAATAGTACAAATAACTCATGGGGGTTGATCAATACGATAGATTTTGGTATGGTATCCGAAAGAGCGGATTTTCCTTAGAAAACCCTTAGGTTTTTAGGGTTTTGGAGTCCAATTCACTGGGGAATGATTGGAAATGTTTTTGATTGAATACTTTGCTCGTTTTAGGAAGCAAGTAAGTGTGGTGAGATCGGTTGATTGTTTGAGTGCTTGCCGAGGTAAGGGCTCCACTTTATTTCCGTCTTTTAAAACGGTTACGACATGCTTTGTTTTGCTGTGTATGCAATTGCTGTGTGCTTTAGCATGTTTGTATTTATGTATTCTCGTTGATGAGAACGTGGTTATAAATGCGTGTGCAATTTACATATGATTGAGAAATGTATGTATGTTGTGAAGGTTTGTACATAGGCTTTAGGCTATGTGAATGTTTGCATGAGCATATATGAATGCGTGCGTCAGATAGGACTACGCGAGGATTTTGTCTTGTGTGACTATCCTGTATATGCCGAAGAGAATATATGCCATGCATTTCATAGTTGCGTGCCTAGGTGTATGTCTTGTGTGACTTGCCTTCGTACCGGGCGTTTGTCTGTGCGACTTCGCCAAATCCTATTGGATTTTATTGAGTTGGTGGTTGTCTTGTGTGACTCACCCGGTGTTATCCCACCGTGATTGTTTTGGTATTGTCTTGTGTGACTCTACCTGGTGTTATCCCACCAATAGTAGGATGTGTTATCCCACCAGAGACCTACGCCTTCTATAGAGAGGTTGAATTCCGGAATTAAATCATGCATGTGGCGAACCAGTGATTGGTTGTAACACCCATTGTAGAAGTCTGCATTAGGCTTGGTGTGCATTATAAATATGAACCCGTTGGTGGGAATTGCTATCATGTTAAAGAGCTTTCTCTTGTGTATGTGGAAATTTGTTATGTGTACATCTTTCGCACCGGTTATATATATATATACTTTTATTTTGTGGTGACCCTTTCTTTCATTTGCGGGCTCATCCCACCCCAGATGACGATGTAGGTCGAGAGGATGGTGTTGGCAGCTCTAGGCCATAGTGAGCTTGGGTTGAAGCTTAGAGTAGTTAGACTATGCGCCGGTGTGTTTTGTGCACCGTGCTTTTGGGTTAGCATAGAGTTTTCTAACTTGTTTTGATTACTTAGACCTGGACTGTAATTATTCAGGAATACACTTTGCTTGTCGAAGCACCTTTTGGTAATGAGTTCTTTTGTATATTTAAATGCCGGCTCATTTAAAATCTTTTATGCGTAACTCTAATTGTGTACAAAAAAAAAAAAAAATATAGTGCCTTTTCTGGCCTTTGGAAAACGGGTACAAGAGAAATAGATGGTATAGTTGGCAAGTGACAAGACTATGAGGAGTTGTAATCACCAACCAGAGGTTGAGATGGTATTATTTAAGTCGTGTTTGGAAAGAGATTCGTATGTGAGTAGACGGTTCGGCGTATTCACTGAGTTGCGGACTTATGGATATTGGTAGAGCGGAAAATTCTTCTATAGAGAAGACAACTTGTTCGGAATGAAGCATCGTTAAGTTGGGTAAAGATGGTCTAAACCACCATCATGATTGTCGACTATTTATTGACAAATTGAGGAACTGATCATCCTTAATCTCTTGTTGATAATAGACGGAGTCGTGTTGACTGGAAATGACTAGTTTTGCCGGTTTTGCTGGTGCGCAGAAAGTTTCGGTGTTTCTTTTTGGAGGGTAGCCAGTAACTGCTTCGCGTGAACCTAGGGAAATTGGCTATGTCGCGGAGGCGAAAGAGGTGACTTTGGAAATTTTGTTTGTGGGCACGAGGATCTTTGGGAACTAGAGGTTGTGAACCTCTGTTGTGAGGATTATATGTGCCGTCGTTTCCAAGATGGGCTGAGGTACGAACTGCAGGATTCGGTTGTGCCATTGGGTATCCGACAGTTTCAGGTCTTGGTAGAGAAGTGCCAAGAGGTAGAGGACATGAGGAATAAGCGGGTGAACCGCCAAGGAGGGTCTAGTGCCGGAGGACCAAGTCGCACCAATGATCGTGGTTCGACTCAGAATAGTGGGAGGCAAGGGAGTAAGCCTTATAACCGTCCTCAACATAGTAAAGGACCGGGCCGATCGGTGAATCAAGGAACCCGGGGAAAATCGGATGGTGGCAAGGGGGCTTGCTACAACTGTGGAGAAGCAGGGCATTTTTCAAATGAGTGCACGCAACCAAAGGGGGGAAACACTTGCTTCAATTGCAAGAAGCCGGGACACTTTGCTAGAGATTGCAGAGCCCCGAAGGCTGGGCCGTCGGCAAATGTGGCACAAGGCTCACAGGGTGCCAGACCTGCGGCAAAGGCACGTGCTTACTGTATGGGCACTGAGTTGAGTGGGCAGGCTAGCAATGCCATCCACGAGAGCTGTCACATCGCAGGTAATTCTTTAACTGCTTTGATTGACACGGGGGCAACCCACTCATTCATATCTTTGGCATGTGCAAATCGTTTGAGTTTGAATGTTTCTGTTCTTCCGTTTGATTTGAATGTTTTGACACCTGCTAAAGATTTGGTAGTGAATACTGCATGTTTGCATTGTTTGGTAGTAATCCAGAATAGGGATTTTCTGGTCAATTTGGTTTGTCTACCGCTCTTATCTCTCGAGATCATTCTCGGGATGGATTGGTTGTCTTATCATTATGTTATTCTAGACTGTGCTCGGAAATTGGTTTTCTTTCCCGAGCCAGGTGTGCGAAGATACTTGTCTGCAAATCGGCTTTCTGTGGTTATGTGTAATGGAGAGCCGGAGATAGTTTCACTTGCTAGCTTAGGAGTGACGTCGGAGATCCGAATTGAGGAAATTCGAGTGGTTCAGGATTTCCAAGATGGGTTTCCATCGGAGATTCCAGCTTTTCCTCCGTGTAGAGAGGTGGAATTCTTTATTGATTTGCAACCGGGTACGGGTCCGATTTCGGAATCAGCTTATCGGATGGCTCCAGCTGAGTTGGTAGAGTTGAAAAGTCAGATTGAGGACTTGTTAGTTAAAGGTTTCATAAGGCCTAGTGTGTCGCCTTGGGGAGCACCGGTCTTATTGGTTAAAAAGAAAGATGGTAAGTCTCGTTTGTGTGTAGATTATCGGAAGCTCAATAAGGTGACTATCAAGAACCAATATTCATTGCCGCGTATTGATGATCTGATGGATCAGTTGAGGGGAGCCTCAGTGTTTTCAAAGATCGACTTGAAATCTGGATATCACCAGATAAGAGTGCGAGATGAGGATGTTCAGAAAACGGCGTTTAGGACGCGGTATGGGCATTATGATTTTCTAGTGATGCCATTCGGAGTGACGAATGCACCGGCTATCTTTATGGCCTACATGAATCGGATATTCCATTCATTCTTGGACAAGTTCGTGGTGGTGTTTATTGATGACATCCTAGTGTATTCGAAGAGTGAAGAGGAACATGTAGAGCATCTTCGTCTAGTTTTATAAGTTTTGCGGGAAAGTAAGCTATATGCAAACCCGTCAAAGTGTGACTTTTTGGTTGGAAGAGGTGAATTTCCTTGGCCATGTTATATCAAAAGAGGGAATAACCGTGGATCCAGCCAAGATTGATGCGGTACTTGCATGGAAGCAACCTCAAACAGTGACGGATGTGAGAAGTTTTGTTGGTTTGGCCGGTTATTACCGAAGGTTTATAGAAGGATTTGCTAAGATTGTGGCACCGATGACACAACTTACGCGAAAAGATCAACCTTTTGCTTGGACAGAGAAGTGTGAATTGAGTTTTCAATTGTTGAAGGAGCGATTGACGACTTCACCAGTTTTGATGTTACCACAGTCGGAGGAACCATATGAGGTTTATTGTGATGCTTCTCATCAAGGGTTGGGCTGTGTGTTGATGCAACACAAGAGAGCAGTGGCATGTGCGTCAAGGCAACTGAAAGTGCATGAAAAGAATTATCCTACGCACGATTTAGAGCTTGCGGCCGTTGTTTTTGCATTGAAGATTTGGAGACATCATCTTTATGGTTGCACTTTTGTCGTGTTTAGTGACCATAAGAGTCTTAAGTATCTGTTCGATCAGAAAGAGCTTAATATGAGGCAACGGAGGTGGATGGAAACTTTGAAAGACTTCGACTTTACATTAGAATACCATCCAGGAAAGGCTAATGTGGTAGCCGATGCTTTGAGCAGAAAGAGTGTGTCTGTTTGTTCGGCACAAATGGCTAGTCAACAAGAGTTGTTGAGAGAGTTTCGTGACTTGCACCTAGAGGTAGAGTTTGCTTTAGGGAATATGAGACTGGGTATGATTACCATCTCAAGCGGGTTATTGGAGGACATCGCAAATTGTCAAGATGACAAGTTTCTCATGGAGAAAAGGGCGTTGATTGTTCGAGGAACCAACCGAGATTTCAAGGTGGGATCAGACAACATCTTGAGGTGTCAAGGTAGGGTGTGTGTGCCCGAAGCTATGGACTTGAGAAACACCATTCTAGGGGAGGCACACAAGAGTAAACTTAGTATACATCCCGGAGCAACAAAGATGTATCAAGATCTGAGGCATGATTTCTGGTGGCCGGGTTTGAAGAAGGATGTGGCTGAGTATGTGGCGTCGTGTCTGACTTGTCAGAAGGCGAAGGTTGAACATCAGAGACCGGCAGGGATGCTGCAGTCGTTAGATATCCCCGAGTGGAAGTGGGATAGCATTTCTATGGATTTCATCACTGGTTTACCTAAGACCAGGAGGAAGCATGATTCCATTTGGGTGATAGTGGATCGTTTGACTAAGTCCGCTCATTTTCTACCGGTAAGAACTACGGATACAACGGCAAAGTTGACCGATATTTACATTGCTGAGATTGTGAGGTTACATGGGATTCCGTCAAGTATAGTGTCGGATCGAGACCCAAAGTTTACTTCACACTTTTGGAGGACCTTGCATGAGGCGTTGGGGACGAAACTGAGATTGAGTTCCGCCTACCATCCTCAGACAGATGGGCAGACCGAGAGAACAAATCAATCTTTGGAAGATTTGTTGAGAGCTTGTGTATTGGATGATCGTGGAAGTTGGGATGATGTGTTACCTTTGATAGAATTCACATACAACAACAGTTTCCACGCGAGTATTGGAATGACACCATACGAGGCTTTGTATGGGAGGAGATGTCAGACTCCTTTGTGTTGGTACCAAGATGGGGAAAGTATGATAGTAGGACCAGAAATGGTACAACAGACGACGGAAAAGGTCCGAAAGATAAGGGCAATGATGAAAGTTGCTCAAGATCGTCAAAAGAGTTATGCGGATAGGCGTCGGAGGCCTTTAGAGTTTGAAGAGGGAGATCACGTATTTCTCCGAGTTACACCAACGACTGGCGTTGGAATGGCTTTGAAAGCGAAGAAGTTGACTCCAAAGTTTATAGGGCCTTATCAGATTTTGGAACGGATTGGGAAGGTAGCATATCGGATCGCGTTGCCACCGGTACTATCTTTGATTCATGATGTGTTCCATGTGTCGCAATTGCGGAAACATACACCGGATCCATCACATGTGATCACACCAGACGACATCCAGTTGAGGGATAATTTGTCATTTGAGGTTCCGCCGATCAAGATTGCGGATAGGAAGGTGAAGCGTTTGAGAACGAAAGAGATACCTTTGGTGAAGGTAATATGGAACGAAGCTACGGGAGATACCACCTGGGAGCTCGAGAGTAAGATGAGGGAATTATAACCCGGTTTGTTCGACGATGTCTAAGTTTCGAGGACGAAACTTCTTTTAGGGGGGTAGTATTGTAAGACCCAAGATTTCTTTGTATAGTTGGTTTAAGGAAATATTAGGGTTTCGATGTGTTCATGTGGTGAAACATCGTGTAATTATAGGATTTTGCTGTAATCGAGTTTGTTTTGTGCTCATGCACTGTAATTGTACAGACTTTTGTCTTGTGATCCTGTTTCTTGTATAAGAAGTTAATTGTGGTTTTAGAATAATGAGTTTTGGATTATTCTTGTGTTTGGAAAAACGAGTAGGATTTTACCCGCGGATGGAAAATCTTATTGCGTCTGTTTTAAGTGAGGTTTCGGATGGGAGTTTTATATATCTGCGCGAGTTAAGATATATTCTGAGATTAATTTTCTAAGGTATGGAAGAAAATTACAGTCGCGGAAAAAGATTCGGCGATATGTTTTGGAAATGTTAAACGTTAGACGTTCTTTCCGTAGGTTTTATGTTTTTGTGATTTACGTTCGTCGCGTCGCGCGAGAACTGAGTACGTGACTTGTTTTGGAAGATTTGATTAAATCTTGTGACTTATTCTTAAAGCAAATTGATCCAATGGCTAGGGTTTAAGCTTGGACTTTTGACTTTGATCCAATGGTGGTTTGGCTATCAAGAGCTTTGTAATAGTAAGGAGGTTTATGACTTGTGGACTTAAGAAAATCATAAACTTCACTCCTTTCTTCCTCTCTTTCACGTGAAACTCCATTTCATTTCCTAACCTTCACTAAATTTTCCATTCTTCACCATTTCACTCCATTTCAAGCTTGGGAGCTTTGTGGAATTGTTATAGAGAATCATTTTCTTAAGGTAACCACTCTTTTCCTTTCCTTTTTGTTGGTTCAAACTCTTAGGGTTATGAGTTTTAGATTATGTTCATGAGATGGAAAGGTTAGGAATTGATTCTTGTTCCATGAATGTTGTTCATGAGGGTTAGTAAGCATGTGTAGGCTTTGTTATGTTTGTTTTCCATGAGTTGGTGAAAAAAATCTCATGAGAAAAGTTAGGGTTTTGGTTTGGTTATGTATTGATCAATAACATGAGGTTAAGTGTAAGGTTTTGAAAAGAAAAGTTGTCTTTGAACCTTTGGACAAAAAGGAAATGCGTTGTATGGTTTTGTTTTAGAAAATCCGATGAAAAATATTTTGTGGTTTATGAAAATATTTCCTAAGTGTTTTTGGGTAGTGTTTTGGGGTCAAAGTGGTTTAAAACTCTTGTGACATGTGGGTCGCTTTTTACCTTGAAAACATGTTTGAAAATGATTACCGGACGGTTAAGGCCCGTAATAAAACTTGTGCTTGGATTTGGTTTTGATTTTGGAAATGAAAATCAAAATAACTTGCACTCGAAGCAACCAACAAGCTTTCGGAAAATGAATTGCTTGCTTATGAAAATGGTTTGCTTTTGTGCCTTGAAAAGATGTTGGGAACTAATAGAATCAAACTAGGTTTGGGTGGAAAAAGGTGGTGTGAGTTGCTGTCTTTTGCTGTCATGACAGTTGAAACTCGCTGAGCGAGTGGTTACTCGCCAGGGCGAGTGTCACAGGTCCTGACAACACGCCAGGGCGAGCTCCAGAGCGAGTAAGACCAGTCCTCACTGCCTTCACTCGCTGCCAACTCGCCAGGGCGAGCCCTGAGAGTTGAAATTTTGGATTCTGATTTCTAAACTTGGTTTTTAACTTTCTAATCCCTATTTATTAATTTATGGAAGTGGTGGGGATTGGAAACGAGTTTTTCGGGTACTCGGAAAGTACGTAGCTTATAACGCAAGAAAACAGCCATTTTGCATTTCAAATTATTTAAGACTTTGGCCTATTGTTTTGGGTCCTAAAAATAGTACAAATAACTCATGGGGGTTGATCAATACGATAGATTTTGGTATGGTATCCGAAAGAGCGGATTTTCCTTAGAAAACCCTTAGGTTTTTAGGGTTTTGGAGTCCAATTCACTGGGGAATGATTGGAAATGTTTTTGATTGAATACTTTGCTCGTTTTAGGAAGCAAGTAAGTGTGGTGAGATCGGTTGATTGTTTGAGTGCTTGCCGAGGTAAGGGCTCCACTTTATTTCCGTCTTTTAAAACGGTTACGACATGCTTTGTTTTGCTGTGTATGCAATTGCTGTGTGCTTTAGCATGTTTGTATTTATGTATTCTCGTTGATGAGAACGTGGTTATAAATGCGTGTGCAATTTACATATGATTGAGAAATGTATGTATGTTGTGAAGGTTTGTACATAGGCTTTAGGCTATGTGAATGTTTGCATGAGCATATATGAATGCGTGCGTCAGATAGGACTACGCGAGGATTTTGTCTTGTGTGACTATCCTGTATATGCCGAAGAGAATATATGCCATGCATTTCATAGTTGCGTGCCTAGGTGTATGTCTTGTGTGACTTGCCTTCGTACCGGGCGTTTGTCTGTGCGACTTCGCCAAATCCTATTGGATTTTATTGAGTTGGTGGTTGTCTTGTGTGACTCACCCGGTGTTATCCCACCGTGATTGTTTTGGTATTGTCTTGTGTGACTCTACCTGGTGTTATCCCACCAATAGTAGGAGGTGTTATCCCACCAGAGACCTACGCCTTCTATAGAGAGGTTGAATTCCGGAATTAAATCATGCATGTGGCGAACCAGTGATTGGTTGTCACACCCATTGTAGAAGTCTGCATTAGGCTTGGTGTGCATTATAAATATGAACCCGTTGGTGGGAATTGCTATCATGTTAAAGAGCTTTCTCTTGTGTATGTGGAAATTTGTTATGTGTACATCTTTCGCACCGGTTATATATATATATACTTTTATTTTGTGGTGACCCTTTCTTTCATTTGCGGGCTCATCCCACCCCAGATGACGATGTAGGTCGAGAGGATGGTGTTGGCAGCTCTAGGCCATAGTGAGCTTGGGTTGAAGCTTAGAGTAGTTAGACTATGCGCCGGTGTGTTTTGTGCACCGTGCTTTTGGGTTAGCATAGAGTTTTCTAACTTGTTTTGATTACTTAGACTTGGACTGTAATTATTCAGGAATACACTTTGCTTGTCGAAGCACCTTTTGGTAATGAGTTCTTTTGTATATTTGAATGCCGGCTCATTTAAAATCTTTTATGCATAACTCTGATTGTGTACAAAAAAAAAAAAATATAGTGCCTTTTCTGGCCTTTGGAAAACGGGTTGTTACACTTCTCCCGTTTCTCTCTCAAACTGATCTCTCTGTTCTTCAAGAATATGTTCATATGTTCTTCACTTCCCATGAACCAGTGGCGGTTCGCCTCCGTGCGCCACTGCCTTTCCCAGATTCTGACCGGCTGCCACCGCGCTGACCTCCTCAACCGCCACCGGAACCCTAAAACTTCAAAAAAATAATAATCCAAATTCAACCCAAAATACATCTAAACACAAATCCAACCTCAAAAACACAAAATCATCTCGAAAATCCAAATCGAAAAATCAAGATTCCAAACGATTCCTAATCTTTTTTTACCCAAAAAATTAGTCAAGCATCGTCATAAACAGACACACACAAATATGCTACAACAACAACACCAGGTAAGAATCAAACGAATCTGTAAGTTTATTTTTTTTTCATTTTCTATTCATTTTTCGTTTTTTTTCCTCTCCTGACTCTTATGTTTCTTTTTCTTTTTGCAAGGTGCTGATGAATGATAGAGGCTTAGATTTTTTCTGGACGTACAGATTTGGATTTTTTTGTACTGTTTGTGTATTGTATGTATTTTTTTTCTTCGGAATTTCTTAATGTAATTTTTTCTATCAAATCTCCTTCTCTATGAAAACTTTATGTTTTACCCTTTTTCCCTACATTTTTTGTTGTCATCTTTTTAACTTCTCTCACACATGCGAGCAACAAAATCAACAAAAAAATAATAATCATAGTTTGGATATTTTGTAGATTTTGTATGTATTTTTTTTTATAAAAAAGATGATTTCTTTGGATGTGTTTATGTTTTCTGTTTGGGTCTTGGTTTTTAAGATGATTTTGTATGCAGTCACTTCTCCTTTCCTCTCTCTACTTTCCAATGTCCTCTTCAACTATTGTTCTTCTTACTTTTAAGGTTGAATAATTAAAAAATTTAGAACAAAATAAGTCTTTGAATGAGATAAGTTCTGATTGTTTAATTTGGGATGAAATCTTGATGAATGAATATTTCCACTTTAATTTTAATGTTTTACCCCCATGTTGTCATCGGCAGCCACCACACCGGAGTTGCGGCTTCATTGTTGTGCTCTCTTGATTTTTTTTAACATTATTTCTAGTGAAAATCATATATGGTTTGAATCTATATCTTCTTATTGCAATTCTAATATTTTGTATATTATCTCCATCTTTGTTGTGAGTTATATTTAGAAATTAAAAATATGAGATTGACATGAAAGAAAAAGTAATTATATTAATTTTTTGTTTCCAGATTTAATTTTTGTTTCCTTTCTAGATCTATTGTTCATTGTGTGTTTGCTTATTGAAACATAATAATTGAATTAATTGTCTCAATTTATCATTCATCAATTCAATCCCAATACAAAGTATAAATTCTTTTTTGTTACTATGCTTTCTCAACTCATGTGAGTTTTTTTTTTACCCATTGTCAACTAATAATTTAATGGCTTAATTCATAATTTGGTCTCTTATGTTTATTTTAGCTCTCAATTTGGTCCCTTATGTTTTAAAAGGTACACGTTAGTCCCTTATGTTTTAAAAGGTCAAAAAAAATTTTAATGCCGCTATTTTTTGACACGTGGACAGACACATGGAAATTTTAACATGTAATTCATAATTTGGTCCCTTATTTTTATTTTAGCTCTCAATTTGGTCTCTTATGTTTTAAAAGGTTCACGTCTGTCCTTTATGTTTTGAACGTTACCATTAATTGGTCCCTTCCGTCAATTTTTTTTTAACGCTGTTATTTTTTGACACGTGGCTAACGAAAATGCCATTTGGACAACACTTGGACTTTTTTACCCAGTCACACTTGAACTAAATTAGGGTTGCAATGATTTGGTCAATATTAGCACCATGATATTAGTTTAGGTTGTAATGAGATTGTACTAGAGAAATGAAACCCTAATTTTCGTTCTCCCCAAATTATGAATATTTATTAAATGTTAATTTAGTTTTTTAATTTTTTTAAAATCCAATTAATGATATGACAGTGTGACTGGGAAAACTCACAAAAATTTTCAAGTGTTGTCAAAATGTCGTTTCTGTTAGCCATGTGTCAAAAAATAACAGCGTTAAAAAAAAATTGACGGAAGTGACCAATTAATGGTAACGTTCAAGACATAAGGGACTAACGTGAACCTTTTAAAACATAAGGGACCAAATTGAGAGCTAAAATAAACATAAGGGACCAAATTATGAATTATGTGTTAAAATTTCCATGTGTTTGTCCACGTGGCTTTTCCGTTAGCCACGTGTCAAAAAATAACGGCGTTAAAAAAAATTGACGGAAGGGACCAATTAATGGTAACGTTCAAAACATAAGGGACTGACTTGAACCTTTTAAAACATAAGGGACCAAATTGAGAGCTAAAATAAACATAAGGGACTAAATTATGAATTAAGCCTAATTTAATCCTATGCTAAACACTAATAACATAATTGAATTAATTGTCTAACATTATTATTCATCAATTCAATCCCAAAACAAAATATTCAAAAAAAAATCAATTAGGATACAAATTCTTGTTTGTAGAGAGAGAGAGAGAGAGAGAGAGAAAACAAAGAAAGAAAAAAGAGGGAGATCTGAGTTGAAGGAAAAAGGAAAGATAAGTGAATATGGCTTAGAGAGAGAAGGAGGTGTGAATGGAAGAGAGGAGATGAGTGGAAATATTGTGAAGAGATTTTATATAGAAGAAGGAGCCAATGCATGTCCACCACAAAAGATGATGTAATATGTAATGATGACAAAGACAACTAGTAGTAGAGGTAATCATGATAGGAATAGCTAGTATAGGGATAATCATGATAGAAAGCAATGATGAAATCATGTGACAATGGAAAGAAGGTTGCATGTGATGACAGAAAGATGTGGCCACATATGTAATGGTGTGGGTTTCAATTGTAGAACATGTAACTCAAGCATTGACCAAAGAAAAAATAGGGCTTATGTGGATTCCACATGCAACTTATGCATTGGCCAAAGCTAAATTAGAGCCAAGGTGGATTCCTTGTGTGCCCTAATATGAAAGATGTTGACATGTCATTGGGCCACATAAGATTATTGCATCATAGAAAAAAGAGGGAGATCTGAGTTGAAGGAAAAAAGAAAGATAAGTGAATATGACTTAGAGAGAGAGGGAGGCGTGAATGGAAGAGAGGAGATGAGTGGAAATATTGTGAAGAGAGTTTATATAGAAGAAGGAGCTAATGCATGTCCACCACAATAGATGATGTAATATGTAATGATGACAAAGACAACTAGTAGTAGAGGTAATCATGATAGGAATAGCTAGTATAGGGATAATCATGATAGAAAGCAATGATGAAATCATGTGACAATGGAAAGAAGGTTGCATGTGATGACAGAAAGATGTGGCCACATATGTAATGGTGTGGGTTTCAATTGTAGAACATGTAACTCAAGCATTGACCAAAGAAAAAATAGGGCTTATGTGGATTCCACATGCAACTTAAGCATTGGCCAAAGCTAAATTAGAGCCAAGGTGGATTCCTTGTGTGCCCTAATATGAAAGATGTTGACATGTCATTGGGCCACATAAGATTATTGCATCATAGAAAAAAGAGGGAGATCTGAGTTGAAGGAAAAAAGAAAGATAAGTGAATATGACTTAGAGAGAGAGGGAGGCGTGAATGGAAGAGAGGAGATGAGTGGAAATATTGTGAAGAGAGTTTATATAGAAGAAGGAGCTAATGCATGTCCACCACAATAGATGATGTAATATGTAATGATGACAAAGACAACTAGTAGTAGAGGTAATCATGATAGGAATAGCTAGTATAGGGATAATCATGATAGAAAGCAATGATGAAATCATGTGACAATGGAAAGAAGGTTGCATGTGATGACAGAAAGATGTGGCCACATATGTAATGGTGTGGGTTTCAATTGTAGAAAATGTAACTCAAGCATTGACCAAAGAAAAAATAGGGCTTATGTGGATTCCACATGCAACTTATGCATTGGCCAAAGCTAAATTAGAGCCAAGGTGGATTCCTTGTGTGCCATAATATGAAAGATGTTGACATGTCATTGGGCCACATAAGATTATTGCATCATAAAAAAAAGAGGGAGATCTGAGTTGTAGGAAAAAAGAAAGATAAGTGAATATGACTTAGAGAGAGAGGGAGGCGTGAATGGAAGAGAGGAGATGAGTGGAAATATTGTGAAGAGAGTTTATATAGAAGAAGGAGCTAATGCATGTCCACCACAATAGATGATGTAATATGTAATGATGACAAAGACAACTAGTAGTAGAGGTAATCATGATATGAATAGCTAGTATAGGGATAATCATGATAGAAAGTAATGAGAAAATCATGTGACAATGGAAAGAAGGTTGCATGTGATGACAGAAAGATGTGGCCACATATGTAATGGTGTGGGTTTCAATTGTAGAATAAGTAACTCAAGCATTGGCAAAAGAAAAAATAAGGCTTATGTGGCTTCCATATGCAACTTATGCATTGGCCAAAGCTAAATTAGGGCCAAGGTGGATTCCATGTGTGCCTTAATATGAAAGATGTTGATATGTCATTGGTTCACATAAGATTATTGCATCATGCTCGCATCATCCATTACATAAGCAATTAGGGTTTTTGGGTTGAAAGGGTGATATCATATTCTACTTTTAGTATAGTTAATAGATTAATAGATATAATCAAGTATACATGTCATGACAAGACCAAGCATATTGTTTCACATGTTATCATGACTACATGATAAGTCTACAACGTCAATACATTTAGTAACATAGATCAATTTGAATTGGTATGATTAAAGTAAACTACTAGAAACGTGATCTCAATGATGCTTATTAAATTTCATCGTATCCAACTTTATATTCATGAAATCAAACTAAAAGAATGTTTAATAATAAACTCATAAAACATATTCTATACTCCTATATGTTGATATTTTTGGAGAAAACAAACAAAACATAATAATTTAAATTTTTTTAACATATTTTTTAATTAAGAAAACATATTTTGAATTTTTTTAATTTAATTTTTTAAAAAATAAAAAAAAAAACCTTATTTAACCATTGATTTTTTTTAAAAAAAGTTTTTTAAATTTCTTTTGCGTTTTAAAATGAAATAAAAATTTAAAAATTTCATGTGGACCTGCCATGTGAGGATTCTTCCCAGTCAGATGTCATGATGTGCACCCAAGGGACAAAGATAAAATAATCTTTACATTGCAAAAGGGTCAATCTTAATTTATTTTTTTTGCAGGGGTAAAACAAAACACGCTACTTTGAAGGAGTAAAACAAAACACACCTACTTTGCAGGGGATAAATGACTATCTCCCCTAAAAAAATACTCTCAGTAAGTTATGGCATTCTCAATGTTATCCATATGAAAAACATATTTTTATACGTAAATTTTGATCAAGTTAAGCATGGTGACAAGCCACAATTAATCACCATTCAAGTGACACATTCTTAATTTTTAAAATAAAGGGTTAATAGGCTTTTACCCCCTGCAAAGTAGGCGAGTTTTGTTTTACCCCCTGTAATTTTTTTTGTTGAGATTACCCCCTGTAATGTTCAAGAAATTTTTTCTAGTTCATTTTTATTCCCCTGCCGTTTTTTTTAGAGGGGTAAAAATGAAGTAGAAAAAATTTCTTGAACATTACAGGGGGGTAATCTCAACAAAAAAAATTACAGGAGAGTAAAACAAAACTCGCCTACTTTGTAGGGGGTAAAAGCCTATTAACCCTAAAATAAAAAGACAGCATTTACTTTTTTGTAAATGAAGAACCCCACTATACAATCATACACAATTACACATATTTATATGAATGTTTTTTAAGTAGCCTAAATTTTTTATCTTAAAGTGAATAACCGAGGTATACGATATTTAAACCTCGATCCTTGCATATCTAATGTAGTGTCTACCAATTAAACTAAGCTCACATAAATATATTTATAAGAATTTTATACACATATATATAGCTGTTATTATTTCTTTTGTTTATAGTGACTTTACATAGTTGTTATTATAACAAAGTGCTAATGTTTGTTTTCTGGTGTTGTATTTATTTGGCTTATACCGAGATGTTTATTATAATTGTATTTATTAATAAAGTGGGTGTAAATTAGTATGCTGAGTGTAAGCAATTTAATTAAACATACCACTGTCGGTGTAAATAAGCTGAGTTTAAAGGACATACACTGTCAGTATAAGCAATTTAGTAAGCTGAGTTTAAAGGACATGCACTGTCTGTTGGGGAATCATGAGGTAGATTTTAAAACTCTTTTAAGAACAATCTCAAGAGCGGAAAAACCCCTTTGCCTAGATCACTTGGAACAACAAGAATCATGTGTTTACCTCTTGAAGCGTCGAGGAGTTTGATCACGAGCGTTGCACGAACGACAAACGCCTCTACTCAGTCCACACGAACAGAACTTCTCCGATGACCGGTGCTAGCCAATTCCAACGGAGATTCAGAGAGAATATGGTTTAGAGAACGGCGGCTAGGTTTGAGAATTTGGTTAAGCATGAAAAACTTCACCACAAGGGTTCTTCTATTTATAGAACCACTTATGTGGTCATCAAGCCAAGCACTTAAATACACCGTACCTTACGGTGGACCGCATTTCTCTATTTTCATAAATTAAATAATAAATCATACTTAATTATTTAATTACTAATAAGTCCTACTTATTATTTTATAAATAAGTCTTACTTATTTATTTCTCTCATTTATCTGTCCTTTGTGTGTGACCCTGTAGGTTCTCGTAACGTTGACAATAATAATAAATCACCTATTTAATATTATAAACAGTGAGCGGTATCTAGCAACACATCACTGCTACCCAGGTGACGAGAATGTCATGTGTCTGACAAAACCTTTTCGTGATAACGATCGTGTATATAATTACCCCTTTGCCTTTTATATTTATATTGAACATAAGGCATAGATCGTGTCACCCTTGTATAGTTCAATATCATGTTTCTTAATCCCAGAATATACTGAGTAACGAATAAGCTCAATATCTCATATTGACTTAGTTCGGCGTGGCCACGCATATTGCAGTCATATTCTATCAAGAGGCCTACAGATATCACTCATGTTATGTAGGAGGGGCAAATTCCATCTAGGCCACTCATGTCCCTCAGCATGATTTGTGGAGTACCCATCAACCGACTTTATAGCCGTCCTGTTACGGACAACGTTTGAACGGCAACTAAGCACTCTACTCCACATCTAGGGTCCATAGTGATTTCAGGTCGAAGGGTGCTATACACCGTTATCACTATGAGAATATCTTATGACACCTACATAACAAACTATGTAGTATTCTCATGGTGGGTCAATCCAGTATAAATATTACTCTTAATATTTATACCTATGTAAATACTTGATATCTCATATCCATAACCCGTGAGATGTGGTTATCAGTCTACTAACATAACAGTCTCTATGTTTTACTATTATCCCAATTCATAGTACTACTAGAAAACTTTTAAATACCGACGGGTGAAATCTGTCTCTAAAATGCAAATATTCCTCACTAAGCACGTTAGAGACGGATTTGATCCCGTCGGTAATTTCCTCGTCACTAAACTATTAGAGACGGACAAAATCTATCTCTAAAATGAAAATTTCTGTCTCTAAAATAAAAATATTTGTCTCTAATTGCTTTTTCCGTCTCTAATTCCATCTCTAGTAGAGACAAAATATATTCTGTCTCTAAATTCCGTCGGTATTTCAACTTTTTCTAAAGCTTGACTACGGATACTTTAAGAATAACGTCCTTATATTTAATGGAGTCTCACGATTAAGTCACACTTAATGTTCCATTAAATGGACCAACTATTCTAGGGACTTTATTACTTTGGAAAACAAACATAATAAAGAAATGCCTTATCATATATATTAAATATATAATTCAAAGTCACAATACAAAAGCAAATACTATCAAAATAGATTGGCGTTTAGGGCTTACTCCAACACTGTCAACAAACAAGAAGAATCTTTTAACCTTCTATGTCATATAAAAAAAGTGGGGTTAAATGGAGTGACGTGGCCTCTGTAACAGCCCGGGCCCTTTTCTACGTATATAGTAGGCCACCCCGGCACTGTACATCACGATCTTCTCCAACCCCCTTCACTATTGGAGTTTTTGCCTTCCGTGGGAATCGAACCATGTACCATGGGGATAAGTACATTTTCAATCCATTCCCACTACCAATTGGGCTAGTAGCTCAATTGGTAGTGGGAATGGATTGAACATGTACTTATCCCCATGGTACATGGTTCGATTCCCACGGGAGGCAAAAACTCCAATAGTGAAGGGGGTTGGAGAAGATCGTGATGTACAGTGTCGGGGTGGCCTACTATATACGTAGAAAAGGGGCCGGGCTGTTACAAAAAAAAGGCGCCTTTTTATGTAACAGCCCGGGCCTTCGGCGCTCCCGGCACTATTACCTCACGATCTTCTCCACCCCCCTGGTAGTGGGAATGGATTGAACATGTACTTATCCCCATGGTACATGGTTCGATTCCCACGGAAGGCAAAAACTCCACTAGAGAGGGGGGTGGAGAAGATCGTGATGTACAGCGCCGGGGTGGCCTACTATATACGTAGAAAAGGGCCCAGGCTGTTACAGCCTCATCTTCACAGATGATAGTTTTCTTCTTTTTTTTTCCAGAGCAAATGAGAATGAAACTATTGCTTTAAAAGATATTTTGGATACTTATGCTAAGGCTTCCGGATAACTGATTAACATGCAAAAATCCAGAAAAAAATTCAGTAAAATGTAGCCCCAAATGTGAAAAATAATCTCTCAAATATCTTACAAATTATTGAATGTCTAGGAACCGGAAAGTACCTTGGTCTTTCATCAATGATAGGGAGAAGCAAGAAGTCCATCTTCCATTACATTAAAGAAAGAATTTGGAATCGTGTTTCTAGCTGGAATAGTAAGATGCTCTCTCAAGCAAGTAAGGAGATTTTGATTAAATCTCTAGCTCAAGCTATCCCTTCTTATTGCATGAGTGTTTTCCTACTTGTTTTCCTTTTACCTATATCTTATTGCATGGCTTTAACTTAGCAATGTTGGGAAAACAGGGTTGGAAAATGTTACCTAACCCCGATGCTATGCTAAAAAAATATTTCAAAGCGTAATACTTCCCTTATGGGGATTTTTTAGGAACCTCTTTGGGACATAATCCTAGTTATGTGTGGCGTAGCATCTGGTCATCCCGAGGTTTGTTAAAAGACGGTGATAGATGTCGTATTGGGAACGGTGAATCAATTCCACTTTTGAATACTACTCCACGGTTAAGAAATGAAGTTAATTCACTGATCACTACTCCAAATCAAAATTCGAGTGGTTACCTCAATGTTAGAGATTTAATTGATGAGGAAACCTATAGTTTGAATGCTAGTTTGATATGTAACATTTTTAACGAGAGAGATGCACATGAAATTTTGTATATACCACTTACTGACCTTGGAAGGAAAGATGAAATCATATGGTTATATGATAAAAAAGGTCTTTTCTTCGTTAAGAGTGCATATCGTGTTTGTGTTGATGTGTTGATAAATAAAGAAGAATGCTGAGTTCCAGGAGATTGGAATAAATTGTGGGCACTTCCAATCCCTCCTAAGGTAAAGCATTTTAAGTGGAAGCTTGAGAGGGATTGCCTTCCAAATAGACAACGCCTTGTCAGCAAGAGAGTGGAATGTCAGGAAAATCGTGTTATCTGTCAAACTTACACTGAATATGATTGACATGTTTTTCTTAATTGTGTAGATAGTGTTGCTTGCTGGAGAAAAGTAAAGATTTGGGAAAAGCTTCAGACGCTTACACATCAAGCTGACAGTTTTCCCAATTTTTTACAATTATATGGCGTCACCTTGATGAACAACAACTTGTTATATTTGCGATGGTAGCTTGGAGTATATGGAAAAAATGCAATAAAAAGCTTTGGGAGAATCAAAATAAAACTGCTGAACAGGTTGTGTGCCGCGCCCAAAGCTTGCTCAGCACATGGCAGTGTGCTCGTCCTCATAAACCCGTCAATCCAGTCATGAAGCCGCAGCAACAAGAGAAGCAAAATAGATGGAAAACGCCGCCAACAGAGTACCTCAAGTGCAACATAGATGCAACCTTGTTCACCACAAGTAATCAAGTTAGCATGGGAGCTTGCATTAGAGATGACAATTGTGTAGATAGTGTTGCTTGCTGGAGAAAAGTAAAGATTTGGGAAAAGCTTCAGACGCTTACACATCAAGCTGACAATTTTCCCAATTTTTTACAATTATATGGCGTCACCTTGATGAACAACAACTTGTTATATTTGCGATGATAGCTTGGAGTATATGGAAAAAATGTGTAAGACCCAAGATTTCACTGTACAGTTTTTCTAAGGAACTTTAGTGTCGGCTAAGTTTTTAGGGTTTTTGGTGAAGCGTTTTCATGAGTATTGTCGCGATTATAGGATTTTGCTGTAATTGAGCCTGTTTTGTGCTCGTGCGCTGGAAAGGCACAGACTTTTGGGCCGTAGTCCTCTTTTAAGTATGAGAAGATTTCTGTGAAGTAAGAGATGCGAGTTTTGGTTTTCTCTTGTTTTTGAAAAAACGAGTAGGAATCTTACACCGCTGTTAGGAATTTTTACGGTTTCTGAATTCCGTAGAAATTTAGATGGGAGTTTTATATATCGGCGTGAGTTAGGATATATCTTCAGATTATTTTTCGAGGGTGAGGAAGAAAATTACAGTCGCGGAAAAAAAGATTCGGCAATAAGTTTTGGAATGGAAAAACGTTAGACGTTCTTTCCGTAGGTTTCCAGTTTTTGTGTTTTACGTTCGTCGCGATGTGCGGGGACTGAGCGAGCTAGTAGGAATATGGTCATGAAAATATCTAGATATTTTCATGTGTGAGTGGTGAGAATGAAAGGCCAAGATTGAAAACACATGGGTAACTACTAGATCCAAAGGCTAGGAATCATCCAACCATCTATTTAAGTGGATCCTTGTGAGCAAAGTCATTCCTTGCCTTTCCTTCTCTCAGCAACCGAACTCCCTCCCTCTCTTATCTACTTTATTCTTCCATTTTCTTGTTTAAGAGATAGAAAAATATTAAGTGTTGGAGTGATCATGAAAATTCCATTAAGAATTTGAAGGAAGTTCCAAGATGAAAGTTGCTTGCTTTTGCTTGATGAAGCTAGTGGTGTTATTAGAATTGTAAGTTTTCAACTCTCTTTCTCTTTCTATTAAGTGGCCGTGAGGCCCTTTGTTTGGAATTTGGATAGTTTCAAATTTTTCCTTTGTTAATGTAATAGATCATTGCTAGTTAGTCTTAAGATTGTTAGAAAATTGTGTATGTGAAAATAGATGCTCATGAGTTGAAACTTAGAGTTTTGAAGAAATAATTTCATATGATCATAAACTTGAATTTTTGTTTGATGTTTCCAATTTTGAAGTTAGCTATGAGCTTTGTGACAAAATGGATGTTAGATTATGAAATTTGTTTTGTGAAACAAGAAAAAAAATTATATTTGTGTTCTTGAGAAATTTATGAACATACTTAGAGATTTTGATTTGGTTTGTAAAAGTGGTTTGATTGTTAGGATAAGTGATTTTGGGATCTAATTAGATAATACTATGCTTTTGGAAATGAAAAATTTTGAGTGCTATCCATGTTTTTGTTCTTTGGCCGTGGCATTATGTGTATGTGATCAAGGGATTTTCAAATTTTTGAATCCTAAATGGGAAGGGAATAGTCATGGTTTTTGAAGGAATGAATTAAGTGATTTTAGTTGAAAATAAAAGCTTGTAACTTGTGTGACAAGTAGACTTTTATTTTGTGAAATTTTATAAGAGTTTTCCACTTTGATTTGCAATGGTTTTTGTATAAGAGCTTGATCACTTTTGAGTTTGTTTGAGAAATTAGTAATGGTTTATGTATTTTAACTATGATTGGGTTTTGTAAAACAATGATTTTGAGGTGATTTCAATTCTGGCCGAAATTGAAAAGGGCATTTAGGTCATTTTAAAATTGTTTTCGTAACCTAGAAAGTTGACCATTTGATCCGTCTTTTCGAGACGAAGATTTCGGCGTATGACGCGTCTCGATCGGATAAGGATTGAATAAGTTATGGCCGTTTTAGTTTGAAACTGTTTTGTCGAGGATTTATGTTTTAAGAGTTTGAAGTTTATGAACTATTTCGAAAAACGTTTTAGTTACGTACGGGCGAAAAGTATTTTGTTATAAGTCGAACGAGAAAAGTTTTAGTTCGAACTTGTTTAGTTTTAAAAGATTTTGGAAAAATGCTTTAAAATAGTTTGAATTTATTTAGCGACGTTTTTGGATAAAACTATTTGTTATAGCGCTTTTACGAGAAAAGCTATTCATTAAAGTGTTGTATTTTCAAGAGTTGTTTTGAAAAATGATTTGGCTTTCTAAGTATTTTAAAATAGGCAAGGTTTATTTAAAGGACGTTTCGTGATGAGAAACTATCTTTTCAATGTGTTAATGTTTTCAAGACTTGTTTTCAATATGACTTGAGCCTAGTTAGTTGTGAGGGAACAACCATAGGTCTTGATCCATTAGTAGCCGAGCTAGGACTTATTTGAGTAACCAATTAGAACGTGGTATTAACTTAGATTAGTTATGTTTTGTAAAAGGTTAAGAGGATTAGCCGAATTGGAGACTTCGTCGAGAGGGACGGATATTGCTTGCGTAGTGTAAGTTGTACGTGTTGGAATGCTTGCCGAGGTAAGGGCTCCACTTTATTTCCGTCTTTTCAACTGGTTATGACATGCTTGGATTTCTGCTGTAATGCTTTGCTTTGTGTTTGGCATGTCTGGTTGATGTATTCTCGTGATGAGAACGTGTTTAAAATACTTGCGCTGTTTACATATGATTATGAGAAATGTATGTATGTCGTTGTGTTTGGTTTACATATATCTGTGTGATATGTAATTGTTGCATGAGCATGTATGGAACGTGTAAGTCAGCTGGGACTACACGGGTGGATGTGTCTGTGTGACTTCACCAGAGATTTGTCTGTGTGACTGCCCTATATATGCTGAAATATAAAATATGCTCATGCATTTCATAGTTGCGTGTACGGGTGTTAGAGTCTGTGTGGCTTCACCTAAGCACCGGGTGTTAGAGTCTGTGTGGCTTCACCTAATCCTGCGGGATTTTATTGAGTTGGTGTTAGAGTCTGTGTGGCTTCACCTTGGTGTTATAGTCTGTGTGGCTTCACCTGCCCTACGGGGTTTAGTAGGGGTTGGACCTACAACTCTCTGCGGAGAGGTTAAATTCCGGAATTCATGCATGTGGCAGCCAGTGATTGGTGTCACACACATTGTAGAAGTCTGCATTAGGCTTGGTGTGCATTATATATATAAACCCGTTGGTGGGAATTGCTTTGGTGGTTAAGAGCTTTCTCTTGTGTTTGTGGAATTATTGTTGTGTGTACAATCTTTCGCACCGGTTATATATATACATACTTTTATTTTGTGGTGACCCTTTCTTTTATTTGCGGGCTCATCCCACCCAGATAATGGGTTAGGTCGTGGTGACGACGGTGGCTGTTCCAGGCCCCAGTGAGATGTTGGAGCTTTGGCTTAGTTAGACTATGCGCCGGTGTGGGTTGTACACCGTGCTTTTTGGGTTTAGGCATAGGATTCTAACTTGTCTTGTTGTAAGTATTTGAATACTTAGACTTGGATTGTAATTATTCAGGAATACACTTTGCTTGTCGAAGCACCTTATGGTAATGAGTTCTTTTGTATATTTGAATGCCGGCTCATTAAAAAATGTTTTATGCGTAACTCTGATGTGTAAAAAAAAAAAAAAATATAATGCCTTTTTGGCCTTTGAAAAACGGGTTGTTACAAAATGCAATAAAAAGCTTTGGGAGAATCAAAATAAAACTGATGATCAGGTTGTGTGCCGCGCCCAAAGCTTGCTCAGCACATGGCAGTGTGCTCGTCCTCATAAACCCGTCAATCCAGTCATGAAGCCGCAACAACAAGAGAAGCAAAATAGATGGAAAACGCCGCCAACAGAGTACCTCAAGTGCAACATAGATGCAACCTTGTTCACCACAAGTAATCAAGTTAGCATGGGAGCTTGCATTAGAGATGACAAGGTACAATTTGTAGCAACAATAACGAGGTATATTGATGCTATAATGACACCGACTGAAGGAGAAACATGGTGACTTCAACAAGCAACGTTGTGGATGGAGATGCTAATATATCACAAAGTAATTTTTGAGATGGATTGCAAGATGGTGGTTGATGATGTACACAACAAAAAATATAATAATTCTGAGTATGGTTCACTTTTTGATGATTGTAGAATCATACTCTCAAATCATAGCGATTTCATAGTTGCTTTCACTAGGCGTCAAACAAACGGAAATGCTCATACTCTTGCACGAGCAGCTCTTTCCCCATGCTTCTCGCGTTACTTTTTATGTTATTCCAAATTGTATTACTACTATTATTATGAATGAAATACCTTCAGTTTACTTGCGTCAAAAAAAGTTGAGTGACATGGCTAAAAACATAGTTGTAATTGATTAACTTACAATGTATGTGCATATATATATATATATATATATATATATATATATATATATATATATATATATATATATATATATATATATTAAAACCATAAGCTTTTTGTTTACAATAAAGTCAATTTCTTTTAATTGACACTGAATAAATTTTTATAACTTGGAAACACTAATTATAACCTCAATTATTTTTGGACATGCACCATGTGCAAAGAACCATTGTTTGGTGTCATAAACAAACATTCAGATTCCATATCTAACCACACGTTTGATGTGATATACTTGGTTGGTTCATGGTCTCAAAAGTTTCATTGTTTTTTTTTTTTTTAACGGTAAAGTTTTGTATAAAACTAATTTTTTTAGGCTTAAATGCAGTTTTGTCTCCCAAGTTTTATAATTGTGCAATTTTGGTCTATTAAATTTCAATTGCTTGATTTTAATCCACTAAGTTTTACAATTGCTCGATTTTAGACCCTCAAGGTTTAATTGCTCGATTTTGGCCCCCAAGTTTACTCCATTTTGCATTTGCTAGCTGTCCAATTGACTTTTTTTGACTAAAAATTGTTTATGAGGCATTTTTTAAAAAAAAAAATTAAAAGTAAAAAATGTTATAAAATAATAATATTTTCTTTTATAAAAATGTATTAATTTTTTTTAATAAAATGTTTAATAATTATTTTTTAAAAAAATATAGTTTAAATTTTTTATAAGAAATAGTTCATAAAGAAAAGAAATTTACTTTTTTTATGACAAAAATATTTTATAAACTACATATAATAAAAAAAATTAAAAGTTATTTCCAAAAAAACAATTTGTAATTTTTTTTAAAATTTCAAAACATTTTTATTTATTTTAAAAATGCCACGTAATTTTTGGTCAAAAAAATCAAAAGGGACTAGCAAATGCAAAAATGGGTAAACTTGGGGGCTAAAATCGAGCAATTGAAATTTCGGGGCTAAAATCGAGCAATTGGAAAACTCAGGGGGCTAAAATCAAACAATTGAAACTTGAGGGACATAAATCGCATAATCTCAAAACATGAAGAGCCAAAACTACATTTAAATCCATATTTTATTTGTCAAAAACGGTGCGATGGATAAATTCACACACATTAAATGTAAAGTATGTAGTAGGATGTCCAAAATTTTTGAACCATGATTTCTTCAAAAACATCACATACCAACCGTGTTACACTTAGGAATAAATAAAACTACTAGCTATCAACAAATAATGGACCAACAACATTAAATTTCAAACCATCAACATGACAAAAAATTTGATGCACTTTAGCATAAAGTGATGTTTCCCATTTAGCAGAATAATCGAGACAAATTCATGCACGAGTGGCAAAAGATTCATCACTTTTCTTTTCTCACTTTTTCTTAGTGATGATGATTTTAACTGTTTGTTTGCTTCCTTGTATATATATTAGCCTTACTTAGAAAGAGATAAGAAAAGAAAGAGTGAAATTGATTAGAATTATTGATTAGGCAAAAAATAAAGTAATACTAAGAAGAATAGTTTAAAGAGATGTGAGAAATAGACATGACAATTTTTTGGTGGTCTCATTGTCACCCACTTCAATTTGTTCTAATCAAATCAAATATGGGTTTTGTCACATATTTTGAGAACATTTCTAATTTCATTATTGTATAATTATATGCATTATTAACAGAAACAAATCCTTGTTTGGGTGTCAATTTTATGTCAAACATGGGTGACAAACTTTTGTCTTTTAATTTTATCACCTTTCTTTTCCAATGAATTGATAAGATGAATGATATATACAACTCAAATAATTATGCATGACCTGCCACTTGTTTGAACCATACGTAATACTAATAAATCTATTATAAATCCTAAGACTTGAGAGCCGGCAAATTCTATGGTGTATAAATACACAAAATTCTTGAAATGTACCAAGAGTTAGACCTCTTATGAATGGTTTAAATTTAAAAGGTGAGACAACTAAAATCTTAGTTTTAATCTCTAAAATCATTTATTTGATAGGCAACTCAATTCTATAAATGAAAAACTAGACGACTTGTTACCACTCAGAATTAGTTTTGTAGTGGATTGAATATGTTAGTTTTATGGATTAAATAAGTAAATAGTTTCTATAGTTTTTTATAATTTTATTTAGTCTCTAAAGATTTTTTACGCACTTTTTACACCCTGAAAAATTTTCGATCACAACTTTTAATCAAACTCTTGTATACTTTTACATTTTTGAATGATTTTTTGTATTAATATTTATAATATTATAAGAACATCTCCGATACAAATTTAGAATTTTTTAACATAAGATGAATTATTTATGATTTTTATGTGCAAAACACTAAAAAATTCATATTTAATTCATCTCTTGTTAAAAAAATTTAAACTTTTGCAAGAGAGATTCATACAATGTACTCCCTCCGTTTCTTCTTATTTGTCTTTTATTGTCAGATTTAGCGTTTCTATTTAATTGTCCTTTTTGTATTTTATGGATATGATTTATCAATTATACCCTTTGTCAATTACTCTTATCTTTTTCAATAAAACCAATTAATACTATATATTTGGAAAACTAACTCTTTTTTCTTTTTTTTTTTCTTTTTATTTTTATTTTTTTGGTACATAACATATTAAATTTTGTTTTTTTTTTACATAATATATTAAATTTATTGGAAAGAGAAAGTGTGTGCAAAAAAATAGGAATTTATTGGTGGATTAAAACGAGGGTATAATAGAAAGATAAAGTGCAAAAATACACTTCCTTAATTTAGTGTTACTATTCTAGAAAGACAAGTAAAAAGAAACGGGGAGTACTAAATTTGATCATATAAAAAAATTTAAAATTTAGAATGATATGAATGAGTTGAATGAAAAGTAGGGACCAAAAATCATAACAAAAAATATTTCAAGAATATAAAAGTACGAAAAAAAATTTACAGCTGAAAACAAAATTGTAGTAAACTATAAAGATTATTTACTTATTTAACCCTAGTTTTATTCAGAGACATGTTGATAAAAATAAACCTACTTTGTGTCAAAAGTCCAAGACCTTGAGTACTTATTTAACCCTAGTTTTATTCAGAGACATGTTGATAAAAATAAACCTACTTTGTGTCAAAAGTCCAAGACCTTGGAGATTTGTCATAAGCTTGAACCGAGCAAGAACAAGCTCAAATATTATCCCTTTTTTATGTTCATCAGCATCAAATATTATCCCTCACTTACTTTTAAAATATAATTCATTCACATAACTCTATGTGAAAATAGCATTACTATTATATATCGCCAAAGTTATTAAATTATCAGCTAACATGTTCGACCAAGTGTCAATGCCAATATTGTTAGACTGAATATTTTTACTAAAATTCCAACTCCAAATATGACAAGTGCATGTATATTTTTGGTCCAACAATATTGGATGGTAGAGAAAAGGCCAAACACAAAATTTGCGATATGAATATTCATACTTGATATTTTATTTGTTTACAGTTCAGATAATTTGGTATGTGATTTAAAAATAAATAAATTTATGAAATTGAAGGGTGTTTTAAGTAGTTTATGTGCCTTTCCAAAAAAAGTAGTTTATGTTTTTTGTGGGGGTATACGTTTTATGTGGGAGTATAAGGGCCCGTTTGTTTTGGATTTTTTTGAAAATAGATTTTATAGTGTTACATAATTTTGTTTTAAAAAAATTTACAAAGAAACTTTTTATAAAAGATTCAAATGAAAATTTGGTTTGAATAGTTATTCTTAAAATGTCATTTTAGGCATTTCATCATGTTATCGAAAAAAAATTTGGATATCAAATTTTCAAAAAAATCATTTAATTTGAAGTTATTTCAAATTGATTTTCATAAAAATCATTTTTGAAATACAACTTTTTCAAAAAATTGTGATTTTGACTATCTTTTGTTCTTCAATAATGTATGTTTATGTTATATGATGTCAAAATTATTGTTTCAATTTAAAAAAAATAAATATAAAAAAACTTGTAATATTTTGAAAAACGGTTTAACAAAATCCATTTTCAAAAATATAAAGAAAAAATCCATTTTTTTAAATCTAAAACAAACGCACCCTAAGTATAGTTATGGGTATGAAGTAAATTCACCGCGAGTGAGATTGGTTCAAGCCCAACATGAGGTGTACATCGGAACTGCCCATACTTTTAATTTTTAGGATAAATTTCACAAAATTTCATTTCCATCTATTCTCCGTAAAAGTTTCTAAACTTTGAAAAATTATAAATAGTACATCCGGTGCACTAGTTAAAGAAACTTAATATAATAAAGTTATTTTGGAGTTTGTGTAGTCAATATTTTTAAAGTATAAAAAATACAATTTCCAATATAAAGTTTTCCTTTTTTGATTTATTAACTAGTACACCCGGTGCACTAGTTAGCACGACCCTTAAACTTTAACTTCATTTCTAACGGCAAAAATGCATTCAGGAATTCTTTAAATTTAATGTTGTGACAAATTAGTCATGTTAGTTTTTTAAGTTTTAAATTGGTCCTTTAACTTTATAATAAATTACACCGTTACTTTTTTAACGGCAATTTGTTACAAAAATGCTCATGGCCGTGTTACAAAAATGTTTAGCTAGGAGAATCTATATGTGTCTTGATGATTGTGAAAATAGTTTTCTAAAATGGAGATCATTCATTGAGCTTGATGATGAATGATTTTTAAATGGATATTATTGTGGTACGATACTTGCAGTTGTTGGTAGTGATCTAAATGATCAAATAATGACATTAACAATACCAAATGTTGAAGGTTAACGACAACCTAAACTTTTTTTGTCACAGAGTGTCATTAAAAGGGTAAAAGTGTAGTATATTACAAAGTTAAATGATCAATTTGGTACTTTTACAAAAATTTTAGTTTTTTATTTTTGTTTCAAAATTTTGGTTCTTTTAAGAAACCAAAATACAATTAATGATATTTTACCATTTGTAGTTTTACAAAAACTAAAATATTTAAAAGCCATTAAGTTTGGTCTAGTCGTGAGAGATTTGAATAGTATACTAGAGGTCTTAGGTTCGATTCTCAACTCCATTGCAAATAAAAAAACTAAAGCATTTATTAAATGAATTTTTCTCTTTCTTTATAAAGTAAGAGTAAAAAAGACTTAACTAATCAATATTTATTATTTCTTAATCTATGTGGAAAATTCTAAAAAGGACCAAAGTTTTGAGACGGAAGGAGTACTTAAAAAATTAAAAGGATCAATTTAATACTTAAAAAATCAAAAGTACAAATTTGTTACAAACGTTAAACTTAAAGGAGGGACTCTGATACATTTCACCTTTCTAATAAAATAAATTAGTACCTCAAATTTTTTATTTTGGAAAAAACTCTATTAAGAGTATTTTTGTTCATATTTACACCTTCATTTTGATATGGTTAAAATTCTCATTTATTCCCCATAATCCTTTCAAACTTTCATTCTTAATAAGTTTTATGTTGTGAATTCGACGATAAATTCACACCAATAATAAACTGATGTGTGGGGCAAGCGTAACAAGCAACCAAATAATAACCGGGATAGAAACGATGATGCAATAATTCAAACAATAAACCCGGCAAGAAGAAAAGAAAACACAATCAATTTGTTTACCCAGTTCGGAATAACCTACTCTGGGGGAGAGAGCACCTCTCCGTTCTACTAGAATCAAATAGTCACCACTTTACAAGAGTTTCCCACAATTGGGTACAAGGAATTAGCAACCCTAATTCTACCCGAATCTCTTCCCGAATCTCTTCCCGTGGCTAAGAGACACAATTTGACTTAGTCTACCCAAGGTGATCCCACAAGATGATCCCAAAAGTAGTTTGCCCCAGGATTCAAAACCCTAGCCTTTTGTGGTGGCAAACCCCAACTCCCTACATCTTGTCCCTCTCTCTCTCTTTTTTCTATGAATAAGACAATCCTTATTTATAGAAATATATGCCTACTTATTTTAAAAGACAATCTTCTAAAATAAAACAAAATCTCATATTGTTTTAAATATATCCTATTTAAAACAAACACAATCTATTTTAAAATAAAACAAATCCAAGTCAGAGTATCCTCCAAGAAAATATATTTTCCACAAAAATCTCCACAGACTTTTCCAGGATTTTCTGACTTCTTGTTACCGAGATTTTAAGCCATATCCAACAATTCTCCACCTTGCCTTCAAATCGATGGTGATCCACTCAACCACCGCGTGCTCTCTCCATCTTGAACCTCCATCCAAGATCACCGGCCAAGACCATGACTTAGGCGTTAGCCTCCACTTGCTTCCCGCAAGCATTACCGATCCTTCCCTTCATCCCTCGGAATGCCTTCCGCTCTCATGAAGATCTTGCCTCCCACTATCATAGGATTTTTGGTAGCCACAAGATTCACCGCCTACCTCTTCGA
Organism: Trifolium repens; assembly: GCA_030408175.1. NCBI lineage: Eukaryota > Viridiplantae > Streptophyta > Magnoliopsida > Fabales > Fabaceae > Trifolium > Trifolium repens. The sequence continues at coordinate 26,914,834 of CP125845.1, read as the reverse complement.
CCCCCGGAGTGTTCAGTTCCGTACCCTCGAAGAAACGTTTGTGCCCCGCTATGACCGGCTTTTTGGATAGCTCAACAAGCTCCACCGTACCCCTTCAGCCCCCGGATTGAACTTGTCCGTCCTCCTGAAGTATTGCTTGCCTCCGACTATCCACGGATTTTAGGACAGCCCTACAAGCCTCACCACCCTTCGACCCCCGTAATGCCTTCCGTCCTCTCGAAGTATTGCTTGGCTCCAAACCAACCTTGGACTTTTAGGTGGTTCCACAAGCTGCAACATCAAACTCCCCTTGCACCCGACTACCTCCAGCAGTCCAACAAGTTCCCAAGTTTGATCAAGGTTGCTTTCAATTGCATCCCTGAAGATCCTCTCAAGGTCTTGCACTTCTTCAGCCACAATTGAAACGTTTCTCACAAGGTCTCCATGGTTCCCCTTTGGCTCAACACAACCACTCTCCTCCCTATCTCCAATTAGATACCCGAGAGTCAATGTTGACAGCCTCCCACTCTTGGAAGACTCCACCTCAAACTGAGTTTCCACCAAAGTACACCAACCATCCCCTTGTGATAAGCAAGACCTCTCTAATCGTGCTTCTCCCTTCAACGCCTCAACCCTTATTCTGAATTAACACCGCCCTCATCTTCACCTTCCACAACCCGTAGTCGTTACTCCCGGTGAACCTCTCAATATCCTCCTTCAAACCCATGGTACTTGAATCGACTGATCCCCTTGCCTCACGGTGGGCGTCAATTGTTGTGAATTCTACATTAACTCACACCAATAATAAAACTGATGTGCGGGGCAAGCGTAACAAGCAACCAAATAATGAACGGGATAGAAACGATGATGCAATAATTCAAACAATAAACCCGGCAAGAAGAAAAGAAAACACAATCAATTTGTTTACCCAGTTCGGAATAACCTACTCTGGGGGAGAGAGCACCTCTCCGTTCTACTAGAATCAAATAGTCACCACTTTACAAGAGTTTCCCACAATTGGGTACAAGGAATTAGCAACCCTAATTCTACCCAAAACCCGAATCTCTTCCCGTGGTCAAAAGACACAATTTGACCTAGTCTACCCAAGGTGATCCCACAAGATGATCCCAAAAGTAGTTTGCCCTAGGATTCAAAACCCTAGCCTTTTGTGGTGGCAAACCCCAACTCCCTACATCTTGTCCCTCTCTCTTTTTTTTTTCTATGAATAAGACAATCCCTATTTATAGAAATATATGCCTACTTATTTTAAAAGACAATCTTCTAAAATAAAACCAAATCTCATATTGTTTTAAATATATCCTATTTAAAACAAACACAATCTATTTTAAAATAAAACAAATCCAAGTCAGAGAATCCTCCAAGAAAATATATTTTCCACAAAAATCTCCACAGACTTTTCCAGGATTTTCTGACTTCTTGTTACCGAGATTTTAAGGCATATCCAACATTTTATTTGACCTCAATATTTAATATTTCTCTTACTACTTAAGTACATGAAAGCTAGGGACTTGGCTAAGGCTCCCTCAATATTTACCAAAGGTTTGTTTGTTTCTAGCTTTCAATTCTTTTATGAAAATTATTATAAAAAAGCTGCAAAGGGTTATGCACATTTGGTGATGGAATTACTATATATGTCTTCATATTTAAAAAAAAAATTAAAAATAAAAAGACTTGATAAAACTTTTGCAAAAGATGAATCCTTCAAAAATGACCTGACCTTGATCTATATATCAATACCTTAATATACCAGTGTGATAAGTTTGTTAACTTTGTAAATCTCTCGAGAAGCTAACAATATCCAACATGATTCATGTAATATACATAGACAAGAATTCAAATGATAATGGAGTTGTGGGATGTTTCACATCGCTAGAATTTCTGTTGTTGAAGAAGTTGCCAAACCTGAAAAAGTTGTCATAGAAGGATAGCGAAAAGTTGTCATAAAAATCATATATAGTACCTTGAATCCATTCAGTTTGCTGATAGTGAAGAGTTAATTTAATTTCCATATGGGATGCTACGAAATCTCGCTTCTCTAAAGATACTGGACATTTATTTTTGAGCTCTCCAAACTTGAGCAAATCCCGAATGAAATTGTTAACCTTAATTCTATCCAAGAAATATATATTTCTGGTTGCATGAGCCTCACATCATTGGCAGATGACTTATTACAAAGATTGCACTCTCTTAAGGCATTAGATGATTTAGGGTTGCTCAGAAATAGAAAGTTTGCACGAGGCTTTACAGCATATGACTTCCCTTCAATCGTTAATATTGTGCGATCTTCCAAACCTAGCATAATTTCTGTTCAACCGATTTAAAAAGTGCCCTCAAGGGGGGAAACCAAAAGAAATATTTTGCAAGGGGGGAATTTTAAAGGAATTTTTTTGCAGGGGGTAAAATAAAACTCGCCTACTTTGCAGGGGGTAAAGACCTATTTACCCTTAATTTTATTGTACCATTTTATCATATCTTAGTATTACTTCTTTCTGATGGTATTGTCAATAACCAAATCCTGTTGGAAAATTAGTTCACAATCTTCAGTCCAAAGTAATATAACATACATTGATGATGTTTTTTTATTTTTATTTTTTATGTTCAAAGTGTTTTTATGAACTCAGTGACTTTGGATTTGGAAGGGGTTTGTTGTTCAAAGTGTTCATTCATGTTGAGAAATGCTGAAGACAATGTAATGGTCTGTTCTACAATGAGAATCTGACATGAAATAAGGAACATTTTTTTTGAGAATGGTTTAGCATGTTCTTTAGGTTGTTCTGCTTGAGTAAATTTAAACTAGTGTAAGAATGCATGTTATTTACTAATTTTGTTTCTGTTATCCACCTAGGCCTTCATTTCCAGTTTAATCTATTTGATATATATAATTTCACATAGTGTATTTTGTTTCTGTTATCCACCAAGAATGAGGTCAAGTTAATTGCCATGCTTCAAAATAGAAAGTTTATCATAATATGCATCATGACAATTGTTAGGGTGAGAAAGTTTATCTTTGTCTATGTTTGTCTATGCATTGTAATATGTTCCAACTTCCAAAGCATGTAAATGTAAAAGCAAATTTTTTTAGCATAAAACTTGATGTTCTTCTTTGGCAAACTAATCAAATTGGAAGCATTGACAAGTCAATTATTTAAGTACACATGCCTTGTAGAAATCTAAATTTAAAAGCACTTATTGGTTTGAGAAGCACATGTAATATAGAAACTGAAAGACATACACAAAACCCAATAGGCTGATGCTAAACAAAGTAGTCACATTCCCTTCTAGTGTGCTTTGCATTAGTCCTAGTAACTAGCTAGTACTACAGAAAGTATCATAAAGACTAAAAAACTATTATGAATAAAGATTCAAAAACTCCCAACATCTTCTACCAGGGAACTGAAGATTACTTCATACAGTACTTGTAATTTGGTTGTGTGTATAGTGTATATATACTCCTTAAATCATTTCCTTAAGCCAAAAGTATTATTGCATCAATTAGGCCTCATACATTTACTATTCTCCAATGACATGAATCACCACATCTTCTTGGTAACTTTCCTCTCCCTCCTTTATTTTAGGAACAACGATGTTGAGTTCATAATCATCATTCACATGAGCTTTGGTCTGATGAATCATGTATTGTTTCCCAGTTAAATCATATTGCTACTTTTTAGCCTTTGCTTGGTAGAGGAGAAAAAGGGAAGAGAGAAATTAAAATACGGAAACCAATGCATGTATTTCTCTCTTCCCTTTTTCTCCTCTACCAAGCACACCCTAAATGTGGCAAACAGAGATATCCTTAAGCAACCAAAGAGAAACGTTTAATCATTAAGGGACCATTGTAAAACAAAAAACCAAATTATTAATTAAGCCTATTTTTTACCATCCAAGTCCACTTTTTTGTTTCTAGACTTGCTTTGGTATATCAATTTATGAGAATAAAACTACTGTCCTTAAATACAAGACCTTGATGACTAAATCAAGGCTAAGAAAGTTTATAATTTATAGTAGTAATAAATTTTTTAACAATGTTGTTTTTACGAGTTTCGTTTGCCTTTTAGAAAGAGAATTTGTTTATGTAATTAACATGACATTTATCCACTTAAAGAGAAAATTTGTTTGTTATTGTAAATTGTAGAGAAACACGTAAACTAATTAGAGGTATGTTGATGAAAAAAATAATAAATGTGGTTAAAAATTCAAAGAGAATTTTATAAAAAGGGACAAGCTAGAGAATTTCATAAGAAGGTCTTAATTTAAGGACGCAGATAGTAGAAACAAAATGCCATATAAAAACGAAGAAGCTCTTATTAGACTACTCTTCTACAATGCATCAAGCTCTTTCCAACTTCTCTTCATCTTATCTTCTTCCACTTTGCTTCTCAAATTCCTAAACTTCAATGATCACTCATTTTGCAACCAGCAAGGAAAAACAAAATAAAAGAAGAAAAGAATCACAGCAGTGCTTCATATAGTTTTCAGCATGATTTTGTTAACATATGGAATTGGAAATGAGAATGAAATGTATAAAATAGACCTTATGAGTAAGAATTTATTGTTATAAAGAGACCTAAATTTTAACCTGAGATTCTCTACTTCTTAACACTTAGTGTGTCTGAGTTTAGCCGTCAGGCTCGTTCCAACCAAAATAAAAAAGTAATGCCATATAAAGTCTATTTTATACACATCCTTCTCATTTGAGTTGTAGTTATGAGACTTAAATTTATTATTAGCATACTTGTGATTTACACCAAATAAATGTGAACCAATAAAATAAAATAAACTTAAAGGGAAAGAAGGAACATAATGAAGTACTACTACTACTACCTACCGGAAAAAATAAATGATATGGAAAGATACACTGATCCAATTAAGATTTATATTTATAATGTCATACAACTGCAATATAAAGATAGCATAATGTTAACAACTGAAGGGCAGTCATATTTTGTAAGCTTCATCGAAACCTTCTTCTGATTGACTCTGAATCAAACTTTTGACACCTCACAACTTCCAATATCTTAAGAGAATGCAACTCTTGTAATACTTCATCTGTCAATGACTTGAGGCTCTCGCAGTCGGTGATGTGTATTTCACGGATAGCATTAAGGTAAACGAGTTCAGTTGGCAGTTCCTCAAGTTTGAATAGCCCATAAATGTCTAATATCTTTAGAGATGTGAGATTTCGTAGCATCCCATCTGGAAAGCAAGTTAGATCTTCATTATCTTTGAATCGAAGTGATTCAAGACTACCGAGTTTATGAATTGAACTTACCAAATCTTGGTTGCATTTCCCTTCTATACGCAAATCATTGAGATACGGAAGGCAAGGCAAGCCTAAAAGTTTAGAACATTCGGTAATTTGAAGTCTTGAAAGACATGGGAACATGTTTTCTTTATCCTCCCTTGATAACCTTACCAGGTTTGGCAACTCTACGAGTACAAGAACTGCTAATTTAGTGAAACCTCGTGCAACTCCACCATCACATGGCTCCTCGTCTACATATATTACATGACTCATGTTCAATATTCTTAGATCCTTTAGAGTAGGTAGTTTTCCCAACAATGGAAGGTGTAAACAACTTTTGCAATCCATTAGTTGTAGAAAAGTTAAATTTTCCAAAGAAGGACTAGACATCCATTGTGGGAAATAGGAACCTGTATATCCTTGCACACCCAAAGTTTGAAGTTATTGGGTTTGAGGTTGAAGCACTTCAAGAATCTCTTCAACATTTTCTTGTAAATTGGACTCTTCATCTCTCTCCCATGACAATCGCAGTTGCTTAAAGTTCTTACTCGACATATTGGCTTCTTTGGCATTCATTACACTTTTAACTCTCTCCAAGTGCCTAATATAAAGATCTCCTTTAAGGTTTAGTTGTCCTAATTCTTCCAAAAGAAATCCTTTCTTCTTGCCAACTATATACAAAGTTAAAGTTTTCAAGGAAGTCAACTTCCTTATCATCGAGGGCAAGCTCGATAATGAGTAGCAGTTGGTCAAATATATACTTTGTAGAGCTTTCAATTGTGTCAAACTATTAGGTAAGTTAAGAAGATGATAACAATTGTCTAACTTCAATATCTGCAAGTTCCATAATTTACATATGGATTTTGGAAGCGTTTTGAACTTACCATCAGATAGATTCAAGTACCTTAGATATTTTAAACAACCGATTGAAGATGACAACCTTGTTCTTCTTTCTAAGTCAAGAACCCGTAAAGAATAACATTTCAATACATGAGGTGAAAGTTGGTCAACATGCTTTAAACACGTCTTCAATGATTTCACATTAGCCAACCGAACTGAATTGACATCCCTTAAGGATTTCCTCTTATAAATTGAGAGGTGGCGAATTCTGTCAGATGCACTAGGTACATCATTGTCATCTGTAATGGAGCATACGTCTTCTGCAACAGATTGAGCAAGATCATGAACAAGATCATGCATTTTGAAACTTTTAATTTTTCCAAATTCATCAATCTCAATATCTTGAAAAAATGATCTCCAATACAATTCATTCCACACCTCATTGCCAATATCCTCCTCTTCCAACTTTTCAACCGATGAAATAAATCCATGAGCCATCCACAATTCTATTAGAAAGTGTTTGCTTATTATTTTATCTTTAGGAAATAATGCACATAAGGCAAAACACTGTCTCAATTTTACAGGCAAATTCAAATAACTTAATCTCAAGGCAGCCATGACGGAATTCTCACCTCGTAAACTCCATAGCTTACTTTCTTTGACGTAGAGCCACTCTTTTTCCTCTCTTTTGAAACGCAGGAGATTTCCCAATGTTATTGCCGCAAGAGGCACCCCACAACACTTTTTTACTATATCATTCCCTATGACCACAAGGTTTGCACATTCTTTCTCATTTGGTCGAAAGGCTCGTTGTTTAAACAATTTCAAACAATCATTGTCAGATAGTTTTGATAAATAATAAGCAAACACAGTTCCCATAGTTTCTACTACCTTTGGAAGACGAGTGGTCACCAAAATCGAAGCACCTTTGCCTCCACAAGCCAATACAGATCTCAACCTTTGCCAATTCTCTTGGTCATCGTCCCATACATCATCCAACACAAGCAAATATCTTTTTCCTTGTAGCAAACCCAAAAGTTTTCTTTGCAACGGATCTAGATCTAAATCCTCACAAGCATGGCCACATGCAGATTCTATGATGTCTTTTGTCATTCTCTTCAAACTGAAATCTTCAGAAACACATACCCAAATTCTTAGCTCAAAGTGGTTAACTACCCTCTCATGATTAAAGATAAGTTGAACAAGTGTCTCTCCCTTATCCTTTTCATTTTGTTAGCAATTTTGTAACGGAAAGCAACATGCTTGGGATGGAAAGATGATAAGAAAGAGCTTCTTACCTTATTTGAAAGTCTTCCCCCCTTGATTCCTCCATATTCCAGTGCTTGGGTGGCACACTCGTCCAAGATGTCATCGAGGATGTGAGCAGCATCTTTGAGCTTAAGCAACCAATCCTTGATAGGTCTGTTAGTGAATTGCTTCTCTTCAGCATCTTCAAGTGTAGCCTTGATTGTCGTTAGCAAGCTGGCAAGACTTTTGAAGTCTTGTTCAAAATCCTGAAATACGGCAATCTCCTTATGAATGAGTGAGCGCAAATTGTGAAGCACAAGTTCAAGCACAGCCTCAGCCATGTTCCAAGTTATAAGAATGAACAAAATGAATATGCAGAAAGAAAAGTAAGTTGGGTTGAGAAATATGCAGCAACGGTTGTAACTTGTAAGAAACAACAAGATTATCAAGAATAAAAAAAAATGTGGTTGGAAAAGTTTAGCTTAGATTTGAAAGGTCAACAAGGAACCCACACAATACTATTAATACAACAACATATTACTCTTGAAATTAATAATAAGATGAAAATGAGAGGTTTGAAAAAAGAAACAAGTTATGATGCAATACAAGTTATTTTAATGGTTTTTTCTAAACTAACATTTCATAATTTGAGGGTATTTATCCACCAACCAATGAAAACAAGCCATATAAGTAGATTTGCATGTGGTACCGACAACTAACGTGTAACCAACTTTTATTTGAATGTGGTACCCACCTGAAAATCTACTTATGTGGCTAAGAACTAGTTTATCATCACATACATTAATCTCTAAATCAAAGTTTGTGATTCAATAGTATTTTCATTATATATGTCGACCAACTTTGTAGCACTGAGACAACTTATTCCTTTCCAACAGAGTCTTTTATCACATGAAGCATAGATTATTGCATATGAATTGATGTTATAGTGGATTTTCTGACCACTGTCAAAAGGCTTCCTTGTTTGATGAATTTCCGTTGATTACAATGGACTTGTTATGCCAATTGGTTGTTCTGTCACAATATTTCTTGCAAATCAAGACAGTGAAATGAAAACGAAAGCATAGATTATACCTTTGGCCGCAATCCATAGAGTTGCATATATACAAAGAAGGTTGTAGAATAATGCAAGAGTTGCAGTCTAATAATTAGCACATCATGGGACTTTTGTATTCAACCATGTAACTGATAGCATTAAACCGTGATAATATGAACAAAAAAGAGAACTGCAAACGCTGCAGTAATGGAGCCGCAATGGAGGCGGAAAGGGAAAATAGAGAACAATCTAAACTGAAGACTAACATTTTTAAGAAACTAAACTGAATCAAACAATCTTCAGCCTTGACAAATCATTCATAAAGATTTTTTGCTATATGGTTATACACACCATCGCTTATTGAAGTCAAAGCAGGATAAGGTAATGGCAAAGTATGATAGTACGCGCAATGCAGCTGCATAAAAGTTTATCAAAATGAGATTGAAACAAAAATGACATGTAAACCAGCATAGTAGTGAAAATGTAATTAATGAATGATCTAACTAAATATTTAAAATTTGTCCTAAAGGATGCATTTGGCAAGTTCACTATATTTAGATTCAGAGGTCTTTCATCATAATAAAATTTACACATTCTAGGAAAAAAAATTACAACTTTTTAAACAATACAAGCAAAATTATGCAGGAAAATAGTATCAGGCTAAGGATTAAAATTGTATTCTACAGTGAAATGGAATATAAATAATTGAGGACAAACCTGCATCAATGCATAAGATAATTCAAATGGGAATATTCACAGACTATAAACAGAATGGGGTCTATTTAATAATTAACAAAAACTTCATTGCCAAAATTGAAAAAACATTCTCATCTTAATCACATTGCAAGTGGATATCTATCTACCACTATTTCTAAAAAAAATATCCTCAATCTTTTGACTAGTCAACAAACAATTCACATCATCATTCTTTTTCTTTACATATTAACACACAAAGAATTAACAAACAAAAAAATATCTAACAAATAATTAATCAATCAATAATGGCTCATGAAGAAACAATAACCAAAGAAGAAGAAAGCAAAAAAAGAAGCATGAAGAAACTCCTTCTAATACTAAACTCAGTCCTCTTAGCCATAGGAACATGCGGCGGGCCACTAGTAATGCGTCTATACTTCATCCATGGCGGTAACCGTGTATGGCTCTCAAGCTTCCTTGAAACATCTGCCTTCCCAATCATTCTCATTCCAATAACCATTTCTCACATCCACAACCGTTACAGTTACTGTAACGGTAACAACAATAATGACCACTTAGTCTCGATGAAATTACCTATATTTTTCGCCTCGGCTCTCATTGGAATCTTAACTGGTCTTGACGACTATCTCTATGCCTGCGGCATAAAGCGTCTTCCGGTTTCAACTTCATCGTTAATTCAATCCTCACACTTAGCATTCACAGCTGTTTTTGCTTTTATACTTGTGAAGCATAAGTTCACAGCTTATTCAGTTAACTCAATTGTTTTGTTGACACTTGGAAGTGTTGTTTTGGCTTTGAATTCGAACGGTGGTGATCGACTTGTTGGTGAGTCAACTAAGGAGTATGTTATTGGTTTTGTTATGATACTTGCTTCTGCTGCTTTGTATGGATTTGTTTTGCCTTTGTTGGAGTTAGTTTACAAGAAGAGTAAACAAGTAATTACATATTCTCTAGTTATGGAAATTCAGTTTGTTATGTGCTTCTTCGCTACTTTGTTTTGCCTTGTTGGAATGTTTATAGACAATGATTTTAAGGTAAGTTATCTCTCCTCCACTCTATTTTTTTTCCCTTCTATATTAGAGTTTTACTTTTACCGTTGTTTAGTGTGACTAATTTTATCAGATACATCAATTATTGAATAAATCTAAAAAATCAACTGTCCTTTATAAAAAGGATCGGAGGGACTATTACGCATGCATATCCTATCATAATTTGCTATGTAAGTTACTAATATTAAGGAACTTTGGCAGATTATTCCAAGGGAAGCAAGGGATTTTAAACTCGGAGAAACAAAGTACTATATTGTGTTAGTGTGGAGTGCTATAATGTGGCAATTTTTCTTCTTAGGAGCTATTGGTGTTATCTTTTGTTCATCATCTTTGTTGTCTGGCATTATAATTGCTGCATTTCTTCCTATAACTGAAATCTTAGCTGTTATTGTCTATAAAGAGAAATTTCAAGCTGAGAAAGGGATTGCTTTGGTGCTAGCTCTTTGGGGCTTTGTGTCCTACTTTTATGATGAGATTAAAGAAGCAAGAAAAACAAAAAATAGAGAAACGGAACTTCCTCAAAGTCTTCATTCCAACACATGATTGCATGTATATATGATGTAATTAATGTTGCTATTTATTGGTTTCACTATCTAGTCCTACTTTTGAATAGTCAATATTGTAGTCTGTTTTTGTCCCCCCCCCCAGCTTAAGGATGACTACAAAAAGGTTTTTGTTTTTTAATAATAAAAATTTATGATGAAATGATCGTGTCTAGGTACAAGTCATAGAAGACCATAGGATTCAAAGAGTACAAAGCACTAAAGGATCGTGTCTCGGTACAAGTCATAGAAGACCTTAGATTGAAGTTTCCTTCATTTGTTGTTCTTTTCCTTTTTTTGTTAGCAGAAAACTTGATGTTCTTCTTTGGTAAAATTGAAGTCCATTATTTAAGTACACATGCCTTGTGGATATCTAAATTTAAAAGCACTTATTGGTTTAACAAGCACATGTAAAAATAGAAAGCGAAAGACATTCACAAATGTAACAACCCGTTTTTCAAAGGCCAGAAAAGGCATTATATTTTTTTTTTTTTCTTTTTCAACTAACACTCAGAGAGCGCATAGAATATTTTTCAATGAGCCGGCATTCAAATATACAAAAGAACTCATTACCATAAGGTGCTTCGACAAGCAAAGTATATTCCAGAATAATTACAATCCAAGTCTAAGTATTCAAATACTTACAACAAAACAAGTTAGAATCCTATGCGTAAAAAGCACGGTGTACAACCCACACCAGCGCATAGTCTAACTAGGCTAAAACTCCAACCTCTCACTGGGGCCTGGAACAGCCACCGTCGTCACCACGACCTAACCCATCATCTGGGTGGGATGAGCCCGCAAATGAAAGAAAGGGTCACCACAAAATAAAAGTATGTATATATATAACCGGTGCGAAAGATTGTACACATAACAATAATTCCACATACACAAGAGAAAGCTCTTAACCATCAAAGCAATTCCCACCAACGGGCTTACATATATAATGCACACCAAGCCTAATGCAGACTTCTACAATGTGTGATACTAACCCTAGCTACCACAATGCATGAGTTCCGGAATCGTAGGTCCATCCCCTACTAACAATATCAATAAAATCCCGTAGCTCTCCCGATCACTACGAACCATTAGAGTGGGCTCTCCCGATCACCACACCCTTACCATAAGTATCAATAGAATCCCGTAGCTCTCCCGATCACTACAAGGATTAGAGTGGGCTCTCCCGATCACCACACCCCGTAGCTCTCCCGATCACGACGTATCGATCTCAACAAAAATCTCGTAGCTCTCCCGATCACTACTAACCATTAGGGTGGGCTCTCCCGATCACCACACCGGGCACGCAACTACCAAATGCATGAGCATACACTTCCCCATATATGCTAATGCAATGAATACATACCTCTCTAGCATATGTAAACCAAACATAACAACATACATACATTTCTCATCATATGTATTCCAAACACCTGTTCATACATATATTCTCATAATCATATGTAAACAGCGCAAGTATTTTAAACACGTTCTCATCACGAGAATACATCAACCAGACATGCCAAACACACAGCAAAGCATTACAGCAGAAAATCCAAGCATGTCATAACCAGTTGAAAAGACGGAAATAAAGTGGAGCCCTTACCTCGGCAAGCTTCCATTTACAACACACGCTCAAAACAACACAACGCGCTTCCTAAAACAAGCAGCGCAACAATCAATACATTGTTCCCTAACCAATAGTATTGAAACTACACCAAAACCCCAAAAACCTAAAGGTTCCTAAGGAAAATCCACTCTTTCGGATACCATACCAAAAACTACCGTATTGATCAACCCCCATGAGTTATTTGCACTATTTTTAGGACCCCAAACAATAGGCCAAAGTCTTAAATAATTTGAAATGCAAAATGACCGTTATCTTGCATTACAAGTTACGTACTTTCCGAGTACCCGAAAAACTCGTTTCCAATCCCAACCACTTCCATAAATTAATAAAAAGGGATTAGAAAGCTAAAAACCAAGTTTAGAAATCAGAATCCAAAATTTCAACTCTCAGAGCTCGCCCTGGCGAGTTGGCAGCGAGTGAAGGCAGTGAAGACAGGTCTCGCTCGCTGTGGAGCTCGCCCTGGCGTGTTCATGACCTGTGACGCTCGCCCCAGCGAGTTAACACTCGCCCGGCGAGTTGCACCTGTCATGACAGCAAAAACAGCAACTCACACCACCTTTTTCCCCAACCAAGCCTAGTTTGATTCTATTAGTTCCCAACACCTTTTCAAGGCACAAAAACAAACCATTTTCATAAGCAAGCAATACATCTCCGAAAGCATGTTGGTTGCTTCGAGTGCAAGTTATTTGATTTTCATTTCCAAAATCAAAACCAAACCCACGCACAAGTTTTATTACGGGCCTTAACTGACCGGTAATCATTTTCAAACATGTTTTCCAAGCGAAAAGCAACACCACATGTCACAAGAGTTTTAAACCACTTGAACCCCAAAAACACCACACAAAACACTTAGGAAATATTTTCGTAAACCCCAAAATATTTTTCATCGGATTTTCTAAAACAAAACCATACAACACATTTCCCTTTTGCCCAAAGGTTCAAAGACAACGTTTCTTTTCAAAACCTTACAACATAACCTCATGTAATTGATCAATATAATTATTTCCAAAACCCTAACTCTCACTCTCATGAGATTCTCACAACTCATGGGAAAATTGAAATAACAAAGCCTAGCATGCTTACTAAACCCTCATGAACAACTTTCATGGAACAAAAACCATTCACAACCAATTCTTATGAAATTTCTCCCAAGAACATAATCATAAAAATCCTAACTCCCTAGGAATCTTAACCAAAACAAGGATAGGGAATAGGTTTAGTTACCTTAGGAAGAAGAATCTCACAACTCCAAGCTTTCCAACAAGCTTAAGATCAAGTGCTTTGGTGAAGGAATGAAATTTTCTCAAGATAGATAGGTGGTAAAGAAGGCCACGGCCAAGAGAGAAGAGAGTGAGGAAGTTTTGTGATTTTTCTTAAGTCCCCAAAGCAAGCAAACCTCCTTACTATTTAAAAGCTCTTGATAGTCAATCCACCATTGGATCAAAGTCAAAGTTCAAGCTTAAACCCTAGCCATTGGATCAAATTGCTTTATGATTAATCACAAGATTTTATCAAATCTTCCATAACAAGTCACGTATTCAGCTCTCGCGCGTCGCGACGAACGTAAATCGCAAAAACAGAAAACCTACGGAAAGAACGTCTATCGCTAAACATTTCCAAAACTTATCGCCGAATCTTTTTCCGCGACTGTAATTTTCTTCCATACCTTAGAAAATTATTCTCATAACATAACCTCACTCACGCAGATATATAAAACTCCCATCCGCAACCTCACTTAAAACAGACGCAGTAAGATTTTACCCGCGGGGGTAAAATCCTACTCGTTTTTCCAAAAACAAGAATAATCCAAATCTCGTTATTCTGAATCCACCTCAACCTTCTTATTCACAAAAGAGGATTACAAGACAAAAGTCTGTGCCTTTACAGCGCACGAGCACAAAACAGGCTCAATTACAGCAAAATCCTATAATCGCGACAATACTCATGAAAACGCTTTACCAAAAACCCTAAAAACTTAGCCGACGCTAAAGTTCCTTAGGAAAACTGTACAGTGAAATCTTGGGTCTTACAACAAATCCCTTCCAACCCATCACATCTATTAATGGAAATTCATGTGCAAGCTATGCCTCATGCGGTCAATGACTTTGCATGGAAGGAGGACTAACAGTTTGTTGGATGCTCGATATTGAGTCAAACCAGGGAAATTAACATCGAATTTGTAAAGCTCTTGTTTGAAATGAGTTCCTTTCTTCACAAGAGAACATGATTCATTTGAGTCATCATCATCAATGATGGTAAACAAAAACAATAATGATGTTAAAGAGCTTCTTCTTGATGAAGATGATTGAAGGATTAAAGCTTTTCTGCCCAATTTTAGCTATAGATTAGAATTCCTTCAACTAATCTAGTTGAGAAACCAATATTGATAGTTATTTTCAATATGCTCAACAATCATGTGAATTTTCTTGAATTTAACCTTTATGTTGTTTCACTTTGTATAGTCGTCATTGTATTGTATACATTTTGTGATTAATAGCAAGTTGAAGTTTGCCTTCATTTATACTGCAATAAATTACAAGCTATTTCAAGATGGATCTTCCATTATTCTTATTATCTCTGTTAGTTTGTTGCATAACTAGTAATCTTATCTTTTTGGGTACTCCTTTTCTATTGGAACCCTCAAAACAACAAATCTAAATGTGCTTAATACGGCATAAGTTATGGTGCATAAGCCATGTTTATGCACCGTGCATAAATACCCAAAATTGCTTAGCGCACCCCCCAAATTACTTAGCACACCCCCCAGATTTTTAGGGGGTGCATTAGAAATTTAGGGGGTGCGCTAGAAATCTGAGGGATGCGCTAAGTAATCTAAGGGGTGTGCTAAGCAATCTGGGGGGTGCATTAAGTAATTTTCATTATTTATGCACGGTGCATAAGAAAAAAGCTTATGCACCATAACCACTCCCGCTTAATACTATTTGATAATGCAGTTATGCTATAATATAGGTTCCTTGCATGAGAAAGCTTCTTGATGCATCAAATGCTTCATTTGGAGAAAAATCATGGGATATATAGAAGGGTAACTTTTCTGCATAATGGTTTATTCCCCCTATTGTATTTGTTGCATGCATTCTTCTCATGTTGATTACATTTCAATTATCATTATAAATTTCTACAATATAATATGTGATAAAGACACAATTTTCAGATATGTTTATGTCAGTCAGCATAGACATATAGTCAAATTATAATATGGTCCCTAATTCTATATCTTCAATATGGATTTTTAATATTTTTTTTGTCATTCATTTTTATTTATTTTGTGGAACTATTCTTTCAAAGATGCTCAATGTTGACTACTCATATGTCATTGGTTGCAAATGTTTCCACAAACAACATATGTACTCATATATATACTTATTTATTTTTATTATTTTTGAGATATAAAAAGGGATATCCAAATTGTTCAATTAACAATACCGATATTTTGCTAAATTCAACACCCTTGAAAATTCCAATTTTACAATTTAAATTCAGTTCGGAATCTACATTCCAAACTTGGAGTTTTACATTGGCACATTTCGGAATATATATATATATATATATATATATATATATATATATATATATATATATATATATATATATATATATATATATATATATATATATATATATATATATATATATATATATGTTATTTCTATCATTTGCCAACCAGTTTGTTGTCTCTTCTCTTTATCAACAAAGAAACCATTACAACTGTCTTTCTACATTCGTTCACAGACAAAACACAATACAAATTACACTAATTATATTCCAAACTCACTGTTCTGTTATTCATTCATTCATTCCCTTTTGATCAACAAAGCAACATTGGTTACAACAAACAAAGCATGTTATAAAAAAATTTGGGACCTCAAAGGGGGCCTGGGAGAAACCTGGGGGGCCTAAAGAGAAATTTCCCAGTCAGGGTTAAACTAACAATCATAGGCCTTTGGCTTCAAGTGGTTGCATGCACCCTAAGTGTAAGTTAGTATGAGCCAAATGCAATTATATCCATATCAATAAAAGCCAAACACATGCAAGAAGTAATTATGTTCATTTATCGAAATTGTAATATCCAGTGGATTTATATCAAACAAATAACAGTCATGACATGAAGAGTGTATTCCAAAATTTAAAGCACCTTAACTAAGTTTTTTGAATAACAAGCATGAATGTCCATAAAAAACAGTAAACACTCACTTTGTCAACAAGACCAGCTACAACAAAAAAACACATACAATGTGGCTATAGGACAGACATTTTTCAAATATACCCTTAAGTTGGGAATCAACTTTCTAACCATTCTAAATGTTCCCAAGAATTTATTCTTATTGTTTCTTTTGCTCATAACTGTCTTCGAATTCTGAGTTCTTCAATGCTTTTAACTTTCTGTATCCTACATCGGTTCCAAATATCCTAATACATAGCAAGGAAGTCATGTACCCTTGTCAGTATAGAAAACTATTAAAGCATCCAAATTACAAGGCATTATTAAATGTGGAGTAAGTCGTCATTATTAAATGTGAGGCGGTGTCACTGAATGTATTGAAATTACAAAAACATCCCTCTTAGTGTGTCTTTTGTTGGTAATTTTATGGACTAAACTAACTAACAGAAAAGACATTCGATGAAAAAGACTATAGTGACGACATTTGACACATTCAAAGACTAAAATGATTGTTCACTCCAAAATAATAATAACAATTATCCTTAAAGGACAATATGTTTGGTAATTACCGGTCCATGTAAGTGAAAGTCGATGAATAGTTTCCAGACTTGGTGTACAACAAACGGTGATGATAATCGTGGAAATCAGCGCTGAAAAGCAAGGATACAAAGTTTAACAATAAGAAGGTACAACGGCAGAATGAAATGAACCAACTAGCTGATATTAAGTGAAACTGGAGGAACTTGACACTCACCCGCCGTATAATGGAAAGAAGTTTGAGGGACTCCACGGAAAATGGTAACCACTATGTGCCTCAACTGTCTCTAGGACTCTCAGAACCATCCATAACCACAAAGTTATCAAGTGGGGCCCAGTGATGGCAGGACCGAAAATGGTTGCAAATCCAAGGAAAAGTATTTCGGCAGGATGAGCATATTCCGAAGTAAGTCCGAATGGTGTCGCATACCTTCACAATACAGCAAAACCCTATAGTAGTTAATAGATTATCAATATAACAAGCAAAAATTGCAGAACACATGTAACACTCACTCGTGATGTACACTGTGAACATGCTTATATAACCATTTTGTGTGCAGTATCCTGTGTCCCCAGTAAAATATGAAGTCCTCCAAAATGAAGTAAAACATTATTTGAGTTAGAATTATGTTCCTGCAAAACCAAATTTCATATTTTTTTAAGTAACCTTAATAGAAACACATTAGAAATATTTACAGGAAAAGCACATAACAAGGGACTCCTATCTTTTGAACAATGACAGTGTTCAAAAGAAGATAAAAGTACCAGGACGGTAGGGGAAGACTACTGCGCATGCCCATGTATTTGAAGACGGGATATGAAAAAATCATAACAGGTAGATTGACACCAAAATGATAAAGCAACAGGCGACCAATACATCTATCCTGAGCTGCAGGGCTATTATTTTTTGCCTGCATCAAAAGGAAGTATTAGAAAAAGGACCAGAAAACGAACTGGTGATACTGATAATAGCCATACAGTGGAATAACAGGAAAATTTGATTGCATACCAAGACCAGGAAAAAAAATAACTTTTGTTTTCTCTATAGAAGTATACAACTACATATTTACAAGTGAAAGTGGAAAACAATTGTAATTTTCTGTCACCAGTCACCACCGGAGCCTAGCACAAGTGGTTGGTGCGTAGTGTGAGTGAGAGTTGTAAATTTTAGGGTTCTTAGTTTGATTGCTAATCATAAAAAAAAATTATAATTACATGTCGGTATGGGGGAAATTTAGTTAATAAGTTAACTGAATATAGCTTGCACAAGCTTCAAAAAAGAGAAAAAAATAACTTAACACTCGCAATTAGTTATTCAAACTAAACCACTGCAAGATGTATTGTGATGCAGTGTTGTGGATTTTTTTGCAACCACAGTATTGTAACCGCATCATGTGATGTGGAAATTAAAACGATGGCTACCAAACATTGGAGAAAAATTTGTCTGGAAGGCCAACTAAAATGGTGACAATCAACACCAAAAGGCATTATTAGAACATCCACTTAGCACCACCAATGTTATATAATACACTAATACATACAAATAAAGAAGAAATTTCACTTGTCAAAGCCTATAAATATCACTGTTATTAGCACCATAGAAAGCAGGGGAAAGCAGGATAAAGGGAATAATTGAAATGAATAACAATGTGTGCTACCGAATATGCATATTACATTGAAGCGAACAATGTTGGAACCATGTAGTTATGAATGATGTATTTCCAATTATAACTTGCTAAAATTTATTTAAGAGAAAGAAAAGGAAAAACAAGAGATAAATTCATATCAAGGGGAACAAAAGGAAGAGTCGACAACATAAAGATAAACAACAAATTTCGTCAACTGCGGACCTGGATCTTGTACTTGCTCAACCAACCTGCCCTCTCGATCCATACAAAAGGAAGTCCGGATAAGAAGAAAACACTTTCATGTAGAAAGAAACTTCCCAAACATGCCAGTTGAAAGTCACTGAAATTTGTGATCAAGTACTGCAACACAAAAAAGAAGAAAAAAATAATAAGAGAGAATTTAATTTCTGAAAATAGTTATAGTTAAAAGGAACAAATATCAATCAATCTGTTTTTGCAAAACCAGTACAAGTATGAAAACATGCAATCTAAATAACATTATGGCAGTTAACTACACAAAACTAACAGGAACCATAAAACCAAAATCACAACAAAGCAAATGAAACTATATCCAAAACATGATAAATGAAATCACTGAGTTCCTTGCTTCGACATTTTTCACACCTTGCAGTTGACAAATATTTCAATGGCGAATTCTAATGTGCACAAGCCACTTAAATAGTGCACCGTGCAAGACCACTTTATACCGTTAGATAATATAATAAGGTCCACCAAATATTATGGTACTCCCTACACACCAAACCCTACTCTCTTCCTCTTCCCATTCCCATCCTCCCCCGAATCTAGGCAACGATGCTGCAACATTTTTTTTATAATTAGTGATACAACATCTGCTTAATGCAATTAGTTTCTTAAGCTGAACAGGAGATAAATTAACCATCACCGTCTTTGCCGTGCGATTTGCCAGAGATCATGTGCACCGGTGGCACCATGACGGAGCAAGAGCTCCTCCTCCATAACAAAAACATCACCACACAGAAAGTTCCAACAGAAATATACAATTTCAAGTGCATCGTCAAGCTTGAACTTTCCAGTAACTTTGTCGTCGGCGAAACCTCCGGTACCTAGATGGCTAGACCAGTCAAAAAACCACTTCATCGGTGAAATCCCAACCAACATCGACTGCCTCAAAACATTGTGGTACCTTAACCTCAGCAGTAAGAACTTCACCGGCTATATCCCAAAGGCAATTGAAAACGAAGATTTAGATCTGCTGCTAGCAAGGATTGAATTCATCCTAGAGAGTGGAAGAACGGGGAAGTGCAAAGAGAGAGCTTGAGAAGGATCAAATCTGCAAGGTTGTGTTGTGGTTGAGGAGATCCAATGAAGGGGTTGTTATACCGAGAAGGCGAAGGTGAACGAGAAGAAGAGAGAACTGATTTGCTGTAGAAGGCATACCATTAGAATTGGTGCAGCTTTAAAATCCAATGGTAAAAAATGGTCTTTCATGGTGCACCACCTAATGTGGTATTGCATGTTAGACAAAGCCATATTTCAATAATTGTTAACCAATATGCATCTTAAAATCCAAAGTAGCTCAAGACTACATGCATGCTTCAATTGATGGTGAGATTGGCAGGATCACAGTGGCATCATGATTTCGTTGAAAAGATCAAAAGTGCTTTTGCCAAAATCCAATGGCACACCATGATTCAGCCAAACTCACTGTCAATCCAAACTCACAGTAGCATCAGGATTTAGTCGAAGCTATAAAATGTAGCTTTTTCCAAAATCAAGGTGGCCCACCATGATTCAGTAAAACTCACCGTCAATCTAAACATACACAAGAGTCTCAACTTCCAATTTCCACAGTAAATGGATGGACCAAAAAAACTAAAAAAATAAAAAACCCCATGATTTAATCTAAAAAACTATCATCAGTTCATCACTAACACTGATCTACAAGAATCTAGTTGATATCACACTAAAACCAATCCAACATCCAAAGAGAGCAACAACCTAACATTTATCACAGTAGCATCAATCAAAACACAATGCATCATGAAATCCCATTTCTCATTCCAAACTCCAATGTCAAACCGCTTATCAAGTTTATCAAATAAACAAAAAACTAACAATAACTTCATAAATCAAATCTAACAATAAACCCATTCATCTAAAACATAAAAAAATCATGGGGTTTGAAAAAAGATAGTAAATTTACAAAGAAAACATCAGAATAAAAATGATAGCGTTAAAGACGTGTTAGTGATAGTAGTAAGAAAGTAGAAAGGAATGAAGGAAATGAAAGGAGAAGAGAGAAAACCTGCCAACCAGATTCGAAAATGGAAGCCATAAGCGAGATTTGAGAATGAGTGATGGAGAAGTGAGGAAGGCAAAAGAACGGCAGGCAATGCCAAAACGGCAGGCAGGCACAACACCATCCAATACACAACAAGGGAAGGTAAAGACAGACTGTATTAACTCTTAATTATATGCCACCTGTTTATTTAGCATTTTTCTTTTTAGGATTTACTTTTTTAGAAAATACTTATAAATCTTTTTTTTTTCTATGTTCATCAAAGTTTTTTTCCTTAATTTTAATGATTTGGTTTAGTAGTAAAAAGATATTTTTTGAATTTAGGAAATTCTAGGTTTGAGCCCTGCTCATGTTTTTGGATAAAATAAGTATAATTATATTTGTAATCTGTAACTGTTTTAAGAGTTTAAGTTTTTTCCTACATTAAATTGGACATCATCCCATTATCATAAATTTATATCATATAAAAAAAGTTTTATTCGCTCCGTAATAATTTATGAACAAATTTCATTTTTCTCGATTTATTGCATAATTAGTGTATCAAGATTATATTATAATTTAGATATATTAATTATACAATGAACCTAGCAAGATAAAATCTATTTATAAAATTTTACAAAGTTTATTTTCAATTCTTCACTATAAGTAATATTATTTACATCATTTACGATTCAACATACTTCATTTTGCATTATGATTTTCCTAATTATAAATACATCCATGTTTATTAATATTAATTTCATAAAAATACTATTTTCTTTTTTATTTATACATCTTTTTATTATATATGAAATGACCCAGTCACTATTTTAGTAGGAGAATTATACTTCTAGAGAACGAGCATATTTCGCTCTCTAATTAGCGAGTATGTTAATTACATGACCGTTTGGAATGCTTCCACGCCCCAGGTTTGAATTTTAAAAATACATGTTCGCCCCCTAGGCAGCAAAATATCACTTAAGCGTTAGCAGCCTAGGGAGCGACCAGTCTTCCTATATACCCATTTCAACAGTTACAAAAAATGCAAAA
Organism: Trifolium repens; assembly: GCA_030408175.1. Classification (NCBI taxonomy): domain Eukaryota; kingdom Viridiplantae; phylum Streptophyta; class Magnoliopsida; order Fabales; family Fabaceae; genus Trifolium; species Trifolium repens. The sequence continues at coordinate 26,892,857 of CP125845.1, read as the reverse complement.
AAAAAAAAAAAAAAAAAAAGGAAAAAGCTCTCAAACCCTTGATACACTAAAGTGCAACAAAGTTGAAGATTTGTGCTCGTTTGGGACCGATATCATCATACAAGTGAAGACTAATACAAGGTAATCCACCATTTTCATCTTTTATGCGTGTGTTAGCCTGCATTTTTAACAGACTCAAATATACGCGAATGTCGCATTAACTCTCATTTAAAAAGTATGGCGGGAGTTGATAAAGATAAAGACAATCGTCGTACGAAGCTCAAGAGTGCCTCTGCCAGGAGGGCAAATGCGGAGGAGAATCCTCATATAAAGCGGGCACGGAAGAAAGATCCTCGGAGTCTGATGCTGCTCCGTCTACTGCTGGACCTGAGTCTCAGCCACATCCACAACCTAAGAGTCAGGATGTTGAGCCTCAGCAACATCCTAAGAGTCAGGATGTTGAGCCTCAGCCACAGCCTACCAGTGATGTCGACCCTCCCTATGATGTTGAGTCTGACGCTACTGGTGCTACGGGTGAGCCTGCTAATGTTGTGAAAGAGATGGAGTTGGAAGAAGCTATGACGGAAGGTGAGGCTGGTGGTCTGACTCGGTGGAATGTGTGGACAGATCCCTATGATGGGTTGTCTGTGCCGGACGTGTTTCCTGGCGGGCCGTCAGACACGAGGGTGTTGACTAGTTATTCACGTCATATGGCCCGTTATATATATTTGATTCGCATGTAAGTTGATTACTTTATATAATTTATCTTAATATTATTTTTGGGTGATGTCTATTAATTATTTGATGATTTCTATATGATTTAATCTTTTTTTATCTTATTTGATGATGTGTATTTAATTAATTGATGATGATGATGATTATATTATTTTTTGTTAATTTTACAGGAGCGTGAGTTGATTACCCCCGTCAACAACTCAGGCAAAGTAGCTTGCTTCAAGCATGATGAGTGGAATGCAGCTTGGTGGGAACCAGCGCTGAGGGCTACAGGGTTTTGGGGGCTGGCACAGACGGGATACTCCTTTTTTGATCCTGGTTTGTTGGCTACACTTGTGGAGAGGTGGCATGGGGACAGTAGCACTTTCCACTTGCCTTGTGGGGAGATGACAGTGACGCTGGATGACGTGCGATGTCTGCTACATCTTCCGATTCATTAACGCCTTCTGAATCATATAGGGATCCCCAACAAGGAAACCGGGGTTGTTTGGATAACAGAGTTGCTTGGGATGACGGATAAGGAAGTTGAGGATGAGGTTAGGAAGACTAAATGTGCACACATCAGATTTGTCTTTTTGAAAAAACTGATTACAAGGCACCTGAATCGAATGAAGAAGGCGCGGAAGGAGAAGGACCAGGAGAGTGAGGAGAAGTTGAAGCTATTGGTGATGAGGGCCTATCTGATGCTGTAAAATGTTTAAATATTACAAATGACTCCTCAAATTGTGTAAAATGCTTTTTTTTAATGACAAATAATATTATATATAATACCCAAATAACAAGAGAAAATCCAGAATACAAAGAGGTATCAGGAGTATACCCTGCCAACACCTAACAAACTTTAAAAAACACACACAGAGAGAGAAAGGAGAGAGAGAGAGAGGGGGGGCAAGGATCAACCACCAAGAAAGAAAGACGCAAGAGGCCTCCAATCAACCAGACCTCATGAAAATCTAACTCAATACCCCGATAGACTCTACCGATTGCAGCAAAAAATAGGGTTCACACCCCATTCGTTATAGGAATAGGGGGAGCCAAGGTTTTTACCTATGAACCATTTCTAAGATAAAATTTTCACCACATCTACCAAGCACTTAGCATAAAAAGTTCCTTTCAAACAGAAAATGTCATTTAAGGAGTTCCAGATAGCCTACACAATAGTTTGTTAAATTAACATTCATCTCAATTTGTTTTTTACTCATACACATGCCAAAGAAAACTTCAAAACACCTTATGATACCACAAGGAGACACCCACTCAACACCCAACCATCTATGGATAGCATACTAGACATGTGAGATTTGGTTGCTAGAACCGAACAAGTGATCAGTCGACTCAGACTCTAAACCACATAAGACACACATAGAAGCACCATCATCTGTAATGACACCCTGCTTCCAGAGATTATGAAGAGTCGGCAACCTTGAGGCCGTAATCGAGTTTCATCTTCAGAGAAAAACACCTCATCAGCTGTGGACTGGCGAAGGACCAAGTAAGCTGGCTTTACAGAGAAGTAATCATTTGGATCATGCTTCCAACACCAAGAATCAACTGCTACGAAGATAAGTGAGCCTTTCCGAATCTCAAGAAGATTGTCCAATAGATTAAGCTCCTAGACAAAAGATCTCTTCTCCACCTAAAATCCCAAACTCATTGATCTTCAACCCAGCTACCCATCTCCCCCACCTTACTAGCAGTCTGGGCTGACACTTGAAAGAGCCTTTGGAACTGACTTTAGAGAGTTTTTCCCCACCCAATGATCAAACTAGAAGGAAGACGTGAGCCCACTTCCAACCTTTATAATGTCCTCCCTCTGAAAAAAAAACCAATCTAAAATCGCTTCCACGGGATCGCCTAATCAATATTAATGAAGTTCAACTCATATTGGTAGGTGCAAGGACTATATAATACATTAAATTGGTGATATTGGGAGTACATTTGATACTAGGTGAAGAATGAGATTGATGCATTTGATAAGAAAACCTTATTAATATTTTATAATTGCAAAAAAATTCAGATTAAATTGAGCATTTACTCAAATAAATTATTATATATAATATTCATATTGAATTATTTTTGTTTAAAGGCAAGTAAATGGTTAAGACTTAAGAGTAATCAGATCTTTAAAACTTTGTATAAAAACACTTTTACAACTAGTAGATCTTGACCTTTAGTTTTCTTTCATTTTTTGTTGTTTAGTAGACAGTAACATGTTATGACATAGATACTTCAATAAATACAAACTCTAGGACCAGAAAATTAAACCACACGTGAGTTTGTTTTGTTTCAAATTACATGCAACAAAATTTAACAGATTTTAAGAGAATTTGAGTTTGATTTTTGATAAAAATAATTTTTGATCAATTTTTATTTATCTTACGGCCAAATTTTACATTACCGAAACTCTTTTTCACTAAAAATCAGGTAATTAATACTAAAACAAAATTCTATATTACTGAAACGCCTTTCCCCCAAAAAGAGAAAGAAAAAAAAATTAACAGATTTATTTTTTTGAGCAAAACAGATTTTATTAGTTGTCATTCATGTGTTTTGAATTGTATTTTGAAATTCCAAGCTCCATCGATAACGTGTTCCATTGATGGCTAAGTATTGAGTTTGTTCTTTTGGCGGTTGGAAATAAAGATACGTACGTATGTGCAAAATATTCCAAACATTTTGTATGAGAATTTTTTAAAATATTGAAAAAACAGTTTTATAATAACTAGCCGCCACGTGTCCGTTTGTATAATAACTACTTAACATCCTTTTATGTTGTGGTTAGTTATTAAGAAGGAAAAAAAAATATTTTTTTTTTTACTATAAAAAAACTGAAAACATACTTTTTTGAGGAAGTTGTCCTTAGTTATTAAGAGAAACAAAAAATTATTTACTAAAAAAACAGGAAATCTAGTTTTATGTGGAAGTTATTTTTCAACATATACAAATATTTAGTTTTTTTTTTGGTAGTTTTTTTTTAAGGGTAAAATAGGTATAATAAAAAAGTCATCCCAAAAATTTGTATTCTCTTTATATATAGTAATAGATAATAGGGGAGCCCCTAATATGGTCCCTTTATTTTAGGGTCCACAGGTGAACCTCTTCATTTTACCTGCTATAGCAGGTTTCTTGGTCAGTGGGTCCCACAGTAGCTGAAAATATTAAAAAAAATAAAAAATTACTTAAGTGATAGTGGTTAATTACATTTATATCCTTAAAGCTAAATCTAAATTTCTATACTCTCTCAGTCAACCACCACCGTATCTCCATTTAAGAGGTTTTCTTCAATTATATGGTTGATTTGGCCTAATTAAAATCTGCAAAAGGCTTGGCCATATAATGACCACCTTGTGTAGTAGATTTGATGCCACTTTTATACAAACATCAGTGTCTCTATCCACGGCCACGACATTGTTACCCGGTTTGATCCATACATTGTTAACAAACAACAACCCCAATTGACTTGTGTGTGGATCTGGAAATTTGAAATGTTTGTGGTGGTCAGATCTACAGCCATAGCAGTTACCACACCATCTCGTTCAAACCAGTTGCAGTGTTTAGAGTCAAATGACGACAGTGACTTTTATTGAGTGGGTATCAGCTTCAACAGAGGAAATGTCGAAGTCAGTGACGGCAAATAAAGGAGAAGAAATGGGCGAATGAGTTGAAGGCCTTTTTTATCAGATTTTTTTGACTTAAAAAACTAAGTGTTTTTCAAAAAAATTAAAACAAACAGGACAAGTGAGACAGGATTAGATAATACTTGATTGATCAAATGGACAGGTGGAGAGAAAAAGATAAGGGTATAAAGGTAAAATCCGAAGATACACATACAACAAGATAAATTTAAATAAAATAAAAAAAATTATAAAAGAAAAGCCAAAAAAAGATGTAACCGATATTTGCAGCTCAAAACTAAAGGACCATAGGTGGACCTTTTATTTTAGGGACCATAGTAGGGGCACCCAGATAATGGATAACATTTTTTTAGTATTAATAGCATTTAATTATTTGTTTATATTTCAACCAAAAAATGTGACTTCTTTCTTATTTGTATCTAACAAAGATAAGCAGTGATGGCCCTTTTTTGTAGGAATGATCCTTTGTAGATTGGACGGAAGCGTCATTGGAGCTGCTATTCGGTTGCATAATGGAGATATCGATGCTCTCTCAGGTGAAGTGATGGGTTTAAATGATGCTCTTGATATGGTGGACAGGTACAAACTCTCGACCGTTGTCATTAAGTTGGACAACCAAATAGTGGTGCGAGCGGTGAAGAATCGATCCGGCATCCGGAAGCAATGGGGAAGAGTTATTAATTGTTGTGCTCTCTTTCTTCGTGCCAACCCTAACTCTTCTATCTCATGGGTTAGCAGATCGGGTAACCGGGTCGCCCACGAACTTGCTAGATGGGCCGAACATGGGCCTGTAGGAGATTGGCCCAATGAGGTCCCCTCTTGTATCAAATACCACATCCTTAAGGATATGCCTCTCTTGTAATTGCTCTTTGTTGTAGTTATATACTTCCTCCGTTTCTTTTTAATTGTTCTTTTAGAATGATAACACCAAATTAAGGAAGTGTATTTTTGCACGTTATCTTCTTATTATACGCTCGTTTTAATCCACCAATAAATTCCTATTTTTTTGCCCACACTTTTTCTTTCCAATAAATTTAATATATTATGTACAAAAAAAACAAAATTTAATATGTTATGTACCAACAAAAATTTTTTTAAAAAAAAAAATAGTTTTCCAAATATATAGCATTAGTTGGTTTTATGGAAAAAGATAAGAGCAATTGACAGAGGGTATAATTGACAAATTATACCCATAAAATAAAAAAAAGACAATTAAATAGAAACACTAAATATGATAATAAAAGACAATTAAAAAGAAACGGAGGGAGTATTTGTTTTGTTCAAAAAAAAAAAAACTCAGCAAAATTTCAAGTATTCGTCTAGTAGTAATTTTTTTCATAAAACTTCGAATTTGAGCCTTGCTAATGCCTTTGAAGGAAAATAAATACGTATAAATAAATTTATAAATGCTTTTTGAGTCTAAGATTTTCTCTATCTTAATTTTTTTTATTTGTGTGTCTAAATATCTTTTATGGAGTTATGTCCGTGTAAATCTATAACTATCTATAAAAATGATACAAACTTATGGGATAATTTTTTCATTATTCCTATTGTACCTTTAAAAAAAACTATCAATAAAAAAATAACCACTAATTATGGTTTATTCTTTTTTTTAACGGGATAACTTTTTCATTATTCCTATTGTACCCTTAAAAAAAACTATCAACAAAAAAATAACCAATAATTATGGTTTACTCTTTTTTTTAACAAACTTTTTTATGTTGATCTTGGGTATTCATGTTTCAGGCAAAGGTGATACAGAGAGGGGAAGGAGAAAAGGGAAGAAAAAACCAAGCAAAGGATGTTATCAGGGAAGATGGCAGAGAGTGAAGATATTGTAGGGGACGGGTTGCATCAAGAGTTAGATAGCAGAGAGTGAAGATATTGGAGGGGACGGGTTGCATAAAGAGTTGCAGAGGAGGATTATGGGAATGAAAAAAGATGGAGGGAGGGATGAGATGTTAAACCTGTGTGATGATAGCAGTTGTGCTTGGATTATGAGGCACAAGAACCAAAGAACCACGAACCATCCACAGAGGGAGATAACAGCTGAGCAAACAATGCTAAAGAAGATGATGTATCAGAGAGGATGAGCTTGGAAGAAGACAAGGAGCAAGAAAGAGATTCTTGCGATCTCCATTTTCCAAGTCCATGTTGTTGAATGTAATTAAGAAACAAAGGATATTTTTCTCAAGATCCAAGGTAATTTTTCTCAAAGCATGGTGGCCTTACCATCTTAATTTTTGCTCTGATAATGATCTGAGTTCAGAGGTTATACGAGCCTGGTTTATAATCAAATATGATATTGATTAATATAGAGTTTTCTTCGTTATTGAGTTTAATATAGAGTTTTCCAAAATTGCATGTTGCAACGACAAACATCAAGACGGCGGAGGTCATGATGGCCTGCAGTACTACGACTGGATAGTGAGGCTTCAATTCGTTCGAAAAGCAAAGCTGACACTTCAAGGTGGTAGTGAACACAATCGCAGAAACATGATGTAAATATCTTATTTACACTCCTCTTTTCGATTTAGTATCTTCTGTGTTTTCAAGTTCAAATAATTTTTTGGGTTTTGATTGTTGTTTGTCAATTTTTTGTTTGTTCTAATGTTGTTTTCCTCTACAAGATTTAAAAGTTTAACTTCTCTGCATTTTTTTTCAATATATTCATTTTGTACTTAATCTGGACAACTAAAAGATGGTTTCTGTGTATTTTTTCATTTTTATATTCTTTCTATTGTTATAGATACAAATAAACCACTCATTTTTTCCTTTTCAAAAAATGTACCTTCATTGCATTGAACAACACAAGCGGCCTTTGGTTCCAAATCTGTGAAGGTATTCATTATGACATCAATTATTTATAGTTTTTGACACACATTAGAAAATGATTTGTAGGTATTACTTGATCTTTCACACAAAACGGTGTCTGAAAGCTCTTTCACATGGAAATAAATTGCAACACTAGGAACATTCAACAAAGGAAACAACTTTATCAAGGTTTTAAAGAGTGAGAAAGTGTGTTAAAAAAAAGGAGTGAGAAAGAAAAGGAGAGACAACAAAATAGCTTCAGAGAAAAAGAAAAGGTAAAACAAGAGGTTGAATTGCTCATCAAATTCATCTGCATCGGTTGAAAACATGATGAACACTAAAGCAACAAGGCAGGTTTTGAAAATATGTAATTTCACTGCTTCAAAGAGAATGAACATAGTGTTTCGCAATGAATTTTATTTGTGTTGCATGTTCAAGAATCTGTGGAAGGTCGTCTTTAGTGTTGACTTAAGGAAAAGCATTGAAAGCCATGTTTGTTGGGTGAGAAATATGACTTGGTATTAGTATCACTATCTTATGGGAGTAATAGTCAATGTTTATCAAACTCAACACGTGGAATCAAATGGTTTAGTCCAAGAAAGGAACCATAGCAATGAATGTATTTTTGTCTATGATATGTAATTTATGTACTTTATATTTTCTACGATGAAAATTTAATAAACATACTTTTATACAAGAAAGTTTAGAAGCGTAGCAAATAGCAATGCATGACCTTAAGTAAAAATTGCAATATGGAAATGACCTTCATAAATAGTTTAAAGAACAAAATTATAAAAACCACGAGATCACACGATAGAAAATGCGGATCACACAAACGTGTCCATTTGGCCCGCTAGTACTCTATAAATTAGACTACAATATACAAATTATGGGCCAGATTTGAGCCGAAAAAGGTGTAAAGAAAACCATCAACATAGAAAACTATTGGTCTAATGGCCCCTAACCCCTAACTGCTCCCTCTACCTTGACACACAAACTTCTAGGATCCACTACCCCTGGCCTAACAAAGGCAACAATGACAAGTCATGAATTTTTCTCTTTTGGCCCCTCATCTTTCTCTTAAGCTCCTCAAATTTCTGCTTTTGCCCTGAAAACTAAGTTTGAAATCTACAAAAAGAGACAGATGGGGCGCTAAAGCGAAAAATTCACAAGTTGAAGTCCCCAAGTTATCTTCAAAATGGGCTTGACTACACAATCAGGATCCACAAAATAGTTGAATTGGGTCCAAGATAGAGGAGGAGCGACCCAGAAGAAGTACCCGAGATACATTGATAGCCGCGATGGTTGCTTGGACAGTGACCAATAAGCCCAGAATACTAACGAGTATCCACTTAAATAAACTTAGTTTGACTCCTTTTGTCCGTAGACAAAGTGTCAATACTCACAATTGCGACGTTTTGGGTTCTAGTTCGGGTGATGGTGTCTTAGCTTGACTTTTTTACCCAAGATTTTTTTTTCTTCCATCAAATAAAAAAAAAAACCCACAAATGACAAAAGGAGGAGGTTCTTTTTCTAATCACAATCACATTACTGCAACATTGTCAGGATTTCTCAATAGAAGAGAATTTATACATTCACTTTGCTAACACTTTGCTAAATTCATTTCTAATTAAGAAAATTAAAGAAATTATTATAGACAATATTTAGAATCCACAATGAGAGACATTGCAGGAACATATTCTATAACTTCTTACACCTAACTTTCCAATAACATGGTCCAATCCAATCCATAATCACACAGAAGGGAAAAACTTGTTGAGATTGAAAGGTAGAGAGTAAAACTCCTCACTCCTTGTATCTTTCTTGAATGAACTGAACCTGTCCCACCAATGCATGCCTCTATCTTTACGAGTCTGGCTATCATTCTTATGCAACGTTGCATCCAAGAAAATTGCTAATATACCAGCAACAAATGCTTCTGATGAGAAAGGGACATTGATCATGTCATTGAACTGCGAAAACAAGAAAATTTAACACTTTTAAGTATACAAAAGAATGCACTTTCGACCAATGTTTTAAAAACCGAAGTGGATATACCAGTTCAATCGAAAACAGACTAGTTTTCCGGTTAGTTTGGTTCAACCGATTTTTTTTATATTTTCTACTTTATTTATTTTGTTTATCATTTGGTTAAACCGTGATTGAACCGATCAAATCAAGTAAGCCATGTGCCATGGCCCAGAAGTCGCACTGATTTGATCTGTGATCCGATTTTTAAAATATTCCATTTAATGATTTAACAATAAGAAAAATGAGAATGAGAGAAGGTGGATAATTTACCCATCTAGCATGAGTGTGCACAGGACCATAGTGCTTAATTGCTGTGTGCTCCTTGAAGTATTGTGGTATAGAGAATCCCATGAAAACGGAAAATCCTATGATGAATTTGGTTCTAAAGCTGTTCAAATTACAAAACTGAAGGAAACTGAGGCCTGCTGAACCTGTGTTAAGGAGAGAAAAAAAACCAAATAAGAAAACAGGTGAACAAATCAAACTTAAATCTATATTTGGAGAAACAGCTTAATTAAGTGCTTATGTATAAGTTGTTTCTATAACAAAAGATAAAATAAGTCAAATTGGTTTCCATATTAGCTATAAGTTGTTTTCATAGGTTATCATTGAGAGCTTATGGAAATAAGCTGAAAACAACTTATGAACATGTCATAAGCCATCTTATGAACAACTTATGGAATTTACTTTAACTTATGAACCATAAGCCATTTTGGAAAACTTATGGAAATAAATTGAAAAACAACTTATGAGCATGTCAAAAGCTGTTTCCATAAGCTCTCCCAAACAATCTCATAAGTACAAACTTATGGAAATAAGTTGAAAACAGCTTATGAACGTGTCATAAGTTGTTTCAATAAGCTCTCCCAAACAGACTCAAGTATTAACTTATGTGAGTGGATAAGTCAAATAAGGCTATTCAAACAAGCCCTTCAATGAAATTATGACTAGTGGAAACCAGATTGTTTGAGTTGATTATACATACCGACATAGGAAAAGAAAAGGCAATATAATGCTGCAACTATCGGTGCTGGGATTGAAGCAATCACAGCTCCAAACTTTCCTGCATAAGAAAAAAACTTCATAGTAACTAAATCAGTTAATAAAGGAGAAAAACAAAATCAGAATTGTTAGCCTCATGACTTTACCAAGAATGGAGAAAAAGATCATGAATCCTGCGGATATTTGAACAACCCTTCGGCTACCAACTCGCGTCAAAGCTAACAGTCCAGCATTCTCTCTGCGGAAAATTCAAGAATGTTTCTTAAATGAGTCATACCGCCCTACTGAGAAAATGATATCATATCACCTCCATAGAGAAATTTTGAACAAAAATCTTACATGGAAACTGATGATCCATTCCCGGACCCAAGGATCCCAGACAATAGAATTCCTACCCCCTGATACATCACAAACAGTAATCAGTGATGATCACAAATGATGAGAAAAATGAAAGTTTGACCGACAAACAAATCTAGATCAAGCACGAAACCGACAACGGCTGAGTAATAAAAGGTGTCAATGGAGTTGAATTTGCATATATACCTTGAAAATATACTTTCGATTTGTAAAATTATGTTTACCTGCCAACCGATGCCACGGCTAAGTACTGAAGGTGGCAATGGAGTTGCACTTGCATACCTTGAAACAGCAATATAACCACCGGTTGACTGCAGAAAATTGAAAACTATGTGAAAAAGAAACAATCATATAAAAAATATGAACAAAAATGTATAGAGATGACAGTGAAAAAAGCTTATAAATAAACAAACCTCTATTAATGCAACAAATGAAGCAGCCATCATAGCAAAAGCTTCTCCAGCATTAAATGTAGGAGCTCCCCATTGAAAAGGATATGGAACATAAATCCTGATTAATATATTTTGTCAGAAGAAAAAGTTGCAAATTAACCAAAACTGAATTCATTTTTCTTGTTATCTAAGATGATCAAAATAACAAGTGCCATCGATCGTGTCCTGCAAAGGAAAAACACAAGACACTTACCACTTTGCACCACTTATGATTCCGGCACGGTCAGTTCTGCAAGTATTCTGAGTCTCAGTTTCTGCATTTTTATAAGCTCCTCCGACAGTGAGAATATGAGCATAAATCCACACGATTGCCACAGAGAATATAACCGCAAAGCGATCAAAGATATGTCTTTCTCCTTTTATCAAATGAGGAATGTACTGTTAAAAAAAATGCCGCTGCTTTAGAATATAAGACTAAAATGGAAGAAAGAATACAACGGAAAGGAAAACAAGAATCAACAAAAATTCACCTGTGAAAATAGTAGTAGGATTACAATTTCTGGCAGTCCAATCTCAACACATTTAGCAAGCTAAGATTCAAAAGACAGAATCAAGAATGTGAATCATAACAATTATAAATTCATAAATGCAGGGGAACAAAAGGAGTAGATCTTGATGTAAATATACCAACCATAGGAAAACCGAGCTGATAAAGTCCAAAGCCTGACAGAGCAACCAAGGGAACAGCAGAGAGAGGGCTTATGAACCTGAACAAAAATTTATCAAATTATTCACCAAGATGATTCAATAGGAAGAAAATGAGCGAGTGAATAACTTTCGAAATCGAATTAACAGTCTCGAAATCGAATTAACAGTCCTATCTTTCAAATTTTTTTCCTAGTAGTGACCAAACATTTGTATTTCTGTTAGAATCACGTTTGGCATAGACAATAAATTCTGACAGCATTCGCCGTGAAACCAAATATTTTAGAGTAAACTTATTGTGCCAAGAATCAACCTCACTACATTGCGCCAAAGGCCACTGAATCCAACAATAATTTGGAGGGATGAAGCAACAATAAGAGCGCCCTGCGTTCCACGCATTATACTCTTAAATTTCTGCATATTAATCACAAACCAGATTAAACGAAAAGGACGTCTAATATAACGAAAATTGAAAAACAAATTAAATAAACAAGGAGGTTTGTAATGAGCCAACCTCCTGAGGATCGAGAATATCATTGTAGCGACCAGCCAAGATGATCGAAATGGTTGTTGGCACAAAGGTATACGATCCTCCAATAACTGCTGGCAGACGAGTCCCAAAAAGTGTTTGAACCAAAGTGTTTATACCAGCGACGAACAAAATAGTCTGGATCATCTTTGCTTTTTCTTCCTATTCAAGCGCAGATTCAGAGCTTTGTTAGACTTAAGAAAGAACCACACAACATCATCAAAAATCAATTTTCCTTTATTCCTTTAACTTACATTCCCCCCTCCCATCTGTGAAACTAGAGAAGTTGGTATCAAAACAGTTGTCCCCAGCATCACCAAGTAATGTTGAAAACCGAGTATAATTGCTTCCGCTACATTAACATCGAAATTCTTAACTCAATAATCACATTGAATACAAATGTATAAATAACACTACTTAAAACAAAACACAAAACAACGAAAATGATCCTCATAAAACATTGAAGGGCTTTTGCATCATAAAGGTTGAAACTTTCAATCACGCGGACAACCATACGAAGAACTCAAACAGTCAAACTCACTCAAGCAAAACAGAATAACCCTTCATACACCCAGGAAAAAAATCAAAAAAATTATCTTAATGAGTTCTTCCGAAAAATGAAGATAGAAACCAAAGTGATAAATTGATGAAGAAGCATAATCACATTACAATTCACAAATAGAGGACTAATGCATTATAAAGGCTGAAACTTTCATCAAGTAACCAGAACACAAAGACTCTTCATACACACATGAAGAAGGGAAAAAAATATCTTTTTAGCCCACTCAAATTGGCAGAAAAAAACAATCTTTTTAATGATTCATTCCAAAAAACAAAGAAAGAAATCAAAGTGATAAATGAAGAAGCATAATCAGTAATCACATTACAAACTAATAATCATTCACATAAAAAGGCTGGCAGAAAAAAGCTCAAATTTTTAGCATGAAGAAGCATCATAATCACATTACAATTCACACAAAAAGACTCTTCATACACTGATGAAGAAAATAAGTGATCTTTATGAGTTTTTTCTAAAAAAAGCAAAAAATAATTCAAGTTGATAAATGAAGAAGCATAATGATCAATCAAATTCCAAACTAATAATCATTCACCAAAAAGGGTCAGAAAAAAAAAAGCTGAAATTTTTAACAAGAAAAACAAAAAAAATGATTCCAATGAAGCAGCATTAAATTAAACTCACGCCATGGAGGAGGACTAGTGATACAGTATGAAACATTTGGAAGTTGATCTTTAACAGGATGAGGCAAAAGCTCTTCCTGTTTAGGTGGTGCTGCAGCTCCTCCTCCTCCTCCTCCTCCTGCCATTTTTCTTCTTCTTCTTCTTCTCTTACTCAAATGAACTTGATGAATACAAATAAACCCAAAATAGAAAAAGAAAAAAAAAAATAACTTTTTAGTACCTTGTAATGCAAAATGAAAACTTTTTTTTTTCTTTTGAGTCTTAAATGGGATTGGAAAAATGAGAAAAAGGACAATGAAAAGTTAAGGGTGACACACCTCGTCGTCAGTAAGTGTGATGCAATGCAGGAAATGGTGGGAAGGTTTCTTAGTCCAAGAGAGAAAAAGGAGAGAGAAGATGTGGAAAAAAGTAAAATAAGCAAATGTATGCATTCCCATTCCCAACCTTACTAAGCAAGAAAGAAATAAATCAAATTCTCCAAATAAGGTAATATTTTTTTTTAATCTCCAATTATCTAGATAACAATATCTATTAATTCGGAGTTCAAATAAAAATTAAATAAAATTTGATAAAAAATTATTTACCTAAAAAATAAATTCAATATTTTTAGAACAATTCATCTTTAGAGAAATTCATTAACCATTTAGTTTGATTATTAATTTCCTTGCTATTATATTTCAATTTTTATAAAAGTTTTAAATTACTAGTATTGCGTTTCTTTTCTTCACTATAGAGTTTTCATGTATTTTTACTTTGACTTTTATTGACCAACTTTTAGTTTAACGGAAACATTTCTGATAATTTTATTGAATTAATTAATTAATGAAAAGCATAAAGAACCCATAACCTTGCCTTCTAAGCATGTATATAGAGTCTCCTCCTCCTATAACAAGTGATTCATTTGACTATAGCACATAATTTTTTTAAAAAAAAAACATTAATCTAAAGAAATATTTAATCAAAAAGATAAATATTTCAATTTTCAATGTACACTCACTCCATATATTTTGATAAAAAACTTACTACTCCCTCTAATCACTATTATAACAAAAAAATAAATTAATTTTTAGTATCATTGGAAATCTGATGTATTTGGATTATATTATAGACTAGTATATATAGTCCAGATAGATCAATTCTTCAATAAATCTAAAAAAAATAAAATTGTTTATAATTGTAATAGGAGAGAGTATTTTAATTTTTAAGATCCTTAAAGATTATCTCGGGACACTTATTAATATTTTCTAATAGTTTAAATAAATTATGTACTTTTATCAATATATATTCCCTTTGAACTAAAAATATCAATTTTTTGTTAACTCACTTCTACTTAGTGTTTTAAAAATCGGATCAAATTAGACTGACCGGTCAGACTGGGAATCGGAGGGGGTAGCGGTCTAGTCTGACTGTTTAACCGGGTAAGCAATTGAACCGGGGGGAACCGGACAAAACCGGTGAACCGGCGGTTTTGAAAACCAGCAAGGTGACTTTTTTTTTAATAAAGCTAAAATCTTTTGTTTTTGCTGGTTTTCTCCCAGTTTAAAAAAAAAAACACTGAAATTTCAAATTTTTTTCCTATTTTGATTTTTTTTGAAACCGTGAATTTAAATCCTACTTTTTTTTTTACATATTTTTTACAACCTTACATTATTTCAACCGGCTTGTTATATTTTTAGTTGGAAATACTCATATGATTTACGATTGTAATAGTTGTGATGTTGGTTTGAAAAAATTGGATTTTGTTTTTAAGTTAAAAAACAATTTTAAAGAAGAAGAAGAAGAAGACACATATGAGTTTGAGAAGCAATAAAATATATACTAGATCTGTCCATTTGAAAAGCACATATGATTTGCTTAATTTGGAAATTGCATAGAAAGAAGGAGAAGAATATAGAATGTTGTGGCTGTTGCTTTGTACAATTGGAATTAGGGTTGAACTATCAATTTATTATGAGTATTATATATCAAAATTATTGAGCTTAAAGTATTGAAAATATATGGGCTTTTAAAGTTTTGTTGAAAAAAGATTGAACCTTTAAAAATAGTAGTAAAATAATATAGTGGGATGTAATGTAATTTTTTTTTACTCTTATAAATACTTAAAAATATATATATATTTATTAATATATAGTTTTGTTATAGATACAAGTTTATTAAACCAAGTTATCCGGTTTTATTATGCGGTTCAACCAAAGACTTAGTGGTTCGACCAATGAACCATCGGCCCAGTACTCTCACCGGTTTGATAACTGGTTCGGTTTTTAAAACACTGCTTCTACTTATAATTAAATTTAGAGGGAGTATATTAATGTATATCCTCATTATCATAAATGTAACAAAAATGATATTGGAACACAATATCATACATCAAATACGTACTGTTCACCGTATTTACACTGTGAACGGTACTTTTTAAAAATTAAAAAAATAATTTTTTTTAATATAAGAACTTTTGTAGCACAAAAATAGAGTTGTGCCAATAATAAAGTTTATTACTTCATTAACCACAAAAATATAAGTTGTTAACCACTTTTTTCAATATATATGTTATTAACCAGTTTGACTATTTCATTAACCACGAAAAAGCAACTCATTAACCACATATTTTACGTTATGATTGTTATTTCTTTAATATGTATCGAATTAACCAATTTGATTACTTTATTAACTAAGAAAATACAAGTTATTAACCATTTATTTTACATTGTTTCAAAAAGCCAGTGGTTTACGATATGTAATGAGAAAAGCCAGATTAGAAAAATCCAATTTGAAAGAGGAAAAATCTCAGAGATAACTACTACCTACTGCACCATCAGATTTTGAAGTGACCCCAGTTTCACAAAAACGAAGCACAAACTTACAATAAACCAGACTCTATCAACGATGAATCAACCGCCGCCGTCGAGGATTTGTGTGACCGAGGGTAAGAAGAGATGATGCGGAGAATCTCTAAAAGACCCTTATCGCACGACCATAACCATAACAACATCTTGAATATGAATCTTGGATTGAAAAGAGAGAGAAACAATTGGGCGGCGGATCTGATGTTTTAGAGAGTCTAATACAATCATTTTCTTTTAAATAAGTTAAGTATTGTGAGCTATCACAATATGTCATGGCAACATGTACGTTAAGATATATATATATATATATATATATATATATATATATATATATATATATATATTAAGGTATTTAAATATGAGAATTTTATAATAAACGATATAATTTTATTTAAAAAATTGAATGTTTATGTTTCAAGAAAATTTCTATATTTACCTCTTTAATTGTAGAATTTTTTTTTCAAATAGAATAAGTATTTGAAGCATAATTTCAACTTTTTTTTACCCTTAACTCAACCGATCACTATAGACATGGTTCTTTAGTCATTATATCCCACATTTACTCGATGAGGAGCAATGAGCATAATATATGACAATGTGCTCTTTAACACAGGCTAAAGCTGGCTGTAGTCAACATATTTTTACATTCACACATTTAATATAATCGTGATTGTTGGATCAATATTTGACCGTCTATATTTTATGTTTGACAATCGTTATTTAAATAAATAATAAAAATTGCATCAAAATTTAAACAGTTCAATTTTGATCTAGTGAACACCAATGTATTAAATGTGTAATTGCATCAATTGGGTTTTGCAATTTGGAGAGAATGTAATTTCCTTCAACACACATTTAACAACACTCTCTTTAATCGATTAAAATTTACATAATTCTCATCAAATCACATAAATTTCATATAAACTTGGTATGACTCATGTGTGTTAAAGAGTCTATATACTAACATGTACCACATATTTTTTTTTGTTTTTACCACCAGTTTAATCTGGTTCGGGGGTCAGTTCTGGCATCAAGTGGTTCCAGCCCCCTCCCGATCGCAGTTGCGGGTAAGGCACTATTGACTCATACACATGAGCGCTTCCTATGAGATTTTTTTAAAAATTGAATATCATCTATATATGCGTAGATCTGTAATTATTAATCTCTCAAACATATGATTACAATAAATGACAAAACTCTTCCTAACACCTTTGATTGAGAGAAACTCTTTCTTAACCATTTATATGATGCAAGAGGTTTTGTGTCACCGCGTTTAGTCATGTACAGGTCAAACATTCACATACAAACCTCTCCGTTGGTTTTTCACATCACTTTTGTTGGACACCTCCCCAAATGACTGAAAAATGTTTCCTTCATGTACGCAATGAATCATAAATTGGGTCTATAGGAAAGAATTAATAGAAATGTGTCATGGCTTCTGTGCCAATGGCAAATTGTACTTTGACTAACACAATCTTATTGGTAACATTTTAGCTAATTGAAACTTTGTGTAAATACCAAGGAAAGAACCATGAATCATGAATGCATGCATGCAATTCTATTGTATATTGTAAATTTAATTCAAATTCAAGTTCATTTTCTAAAAAAAATTGTAATTAAAATTTAAGCTTAAGAAATACACAATTAATTATATGCTTAATTGTATATTTGGACCTTTAAATTTATAGGCTAAATTGTTCATTTGGTCCCTTATATTTATTTTAGGTTTGAATCATGTCTCTTACGTTTTAAAAGTTTGAATTTGGTCCCTCACGTTATCAACGTTTTCAAAGGAAAAGTAAAGAACAATAATGGAAAGAAGAAAAAAAAAATTGCATCAATGACGGCTAGGGTTTATGCGGGTATCATGACCTCCCGATTTTTGGGACACGCTTCCGCATAAACCCTAGCTGTCATTGATGCAATTTTTTTTTTCTTTCCATTATTGTTCTTCACTTTTCCTTTGAAACTTTTTCACCGTCAACGTACATCAATCTGTCCGTGTCGTTTTTCATACTTTCAGTGAACGTATCAAAACTTCCAATATATCATATTAACCGCCTTAAAATTCCGAGTCCAACGCCGAAACAACCACCGCCAAAAACCACCTCACGCGCCGCTTAAGCATAGGCGCGTGACCACCACTCGCACCGCCGTCCCTAGCGCGTGTTGTCCACGCGCCGCCCTCTGGACCTCCGTTCTTGACAAATTTTGTGTCAGTTTTCTCGTCTCGACGTCCTCTTTCCGTTGGTGTGTTCAAAACAATTTTCTGAAATACTTTAAATTTGGGTATTTTTTCGATATTTACCTTATTTCGTTACTCTGGTTATTTTGTTTCAATGGCCATATTCTATTGTGAGCACTGCAACAAGCCTTGGCATAGAAAGAAAGATTGTTTCAAACTACATGGAAAAGAACAGGTTCTTAGCCGAGGAGGAGGCCCTCGGAATTTGCAGCAGAATCAGGCACATGTTGCAACGGGAGGAACTGACTCGTCCTCTTTTAGCCAGAATGATGTGGAACGTCTACAGTCTCTTCTTGCCTCCATTAGTAAGCCTTCTGGATCTGGGTCTTTAGCAATTACTGGTAAGAATATGAACTGCCGATCCTTTACTGTTTGTGATGTTATCCATAAAAATGCTTGGATTCTTGACTCTGGGGCTACTAATCATATGACATTTGATTCGACTTTACTATCCTCCTATACATCACCTTCGAGTATTCCTTATATCACTGTTGCTGATGGCTCTCATGCTCGTGTTGTTGGCATTGGAAATATTGACCTACAACCTTCATTCAAGTTGCAATCTGTGCTTCATGTTCCTACACTTTCCAACAATTTAATTTCTATCCATCAACTTACTCGTGATCGAAATTGTACAGTAACCTTTTTTGCTTCTCATTGTGTTTTTCAGGACTTGAACTCGGGACAGACGATTGGAATTGCTAAAGAAAAGGAAGGGTTATACTACTTCTCTGATGAGCCAGGTGGTCCAAAGGTATTGTCATCCTCTCTCCGGTCTGAATCTTCCTCTTCTGACTCACAAATTTGGCTTCAACACAAGCGTCTTGGTCATCCCCCATTTTCCTTAATTAAGTCTATGTATCCTGAGTTGTTTTTACGACATTCTGTTGAGTCATTTAAGTGTGATGTTTGCGAGTTAGCAAAACATCATCGTGTTTCTTTTTCTCCTAGTTTTAATAAAAGTGTTGAACCATTTAATATTATTCATTCTGATGTTTGGGGACCTGCCCCTACCTCTAATGTTTCTGGTGCAAAATGGTTTGTTTCTTTTATTGATGATTGCACTCGATTAACTTGGGTTTTTTTTATGAATACTAAATCAGAAGTACCACAACTATTTATTTAATTTTATAATATGGTCAAAACACAATTTGGAAAAGGTATAAAAAGACTTCGTTCAGACAATGTGTCATACCCTAATTTTGCCCTACTTCATTTTCACATTTTTTTTCCATCTAGCCATTATTTTGCATTTTTTAGAAAAGTCAACTTTTGCATAAAGACTTATAAAAACATTTTTCTTTGCATAATTTGCATGACATTATTTATTTACCCTTTTGCCCTTATCTCTTTTAATTAATTACTTTTTTTCATTTATTTTGATTTTGTTACTTGTAATCCAAGAAACCTCATTTCATCATTAAATTTAAATCATTTTTCAATTCAAATCCAATTCTATTTCATTCTTATTTCATTTCGAAATTATTGCATCATTTAAAATTTAAAATTGCATTGTTGTATCATGGTTAATTAATTATTTTTTGGTCCAAACACATTTTTGTTAGCCCAAATCCAAACAATAAAAAAAATCCTCCCATTCCACTAACATCTCTACGACCTTCACCATGTTCCACCTCATCATCAATTAATCAAAGAAAATCCAAAACTACCCCATAATCAAAAACCATAATTACCCTCAATTGCACCCCCTTAAACCCTAGTTTTTTGTCTATAAATAAAGCCTCACATCAGAGCAAAATCAATCATCAATCATAGTAAGGAAACTCTGTCAAAATCACAACTCAACAATACCCATTTTTCACCATTTTCATCAAAAAACCAAAAACCTCAAAACTTCATCAAAACTCAAAAACAAACCATCAATCATCTTCAATCAAGTTCCAGAAACACATATCTGTAACAAAATAATCAAAAACCGTGGCCCATAGCTCAAGATCAAGCTCGAGATAGCTAGAAGGAAAACGAGGCTCTCTGGACTAAATCCAAGCTCTCTGAACGTAAATAACCTCGAATTCTTGCTTCTGGACACGATGTAGTGCTTTCTAGAAGTTTAGTTTATTTAATTTCATCTTATTTTTCGTTTTCATAATTTTAGATTCAAAGTTGTTGTTATTGTTTCTCACGATCTATGTTGTTTTAGCCAAAACTAAGGGTGGATTTGAGTTCTACGCGAAAAACCGTGCAACGTAGTATATTGGAACGATAATTTTGAGGCCGATTCGTTAATTTGGGTGTGCAACCCGCGAGCTCACGAGCTCTTTCATGGCTGCCGTGTCCTTGCTGTGAAGGAGATGATGGAGGTTGAAGACGATGACGTATCAGCACGTCATTGGCTCCCTCCAGTTTAAATCACGTGCGTTTGATCAAACCAACAGCCCAGATTTTAAAATCTTATCGTGCACCTCAATCTCGCACCGCACTGGATATTTGTTTTATTTGACTTTTTTTTTCCCTCCTTTTTGTCTGTTGACTGGTACGTGGACTGGGCCTTCTTGCCCAGATCTGCTTTCTGCACCCCACCCCCTTTATGTTCTGCTCCCCCTCTGCTTAAATTAATTTTAATTGATTCTTAGCTTATTTCCAAAAGCACTTAAGGGGTTAATAGCTTATTTAAGCTATTTTAATCACTTTGTTATGCTTAAATTTAGTCTTTCATTATTTTAGCATTATATTTGCTTTTTAGTCTATTTTCTAGCGTTTAGCTTATTTAATCACTTTCTAGCTTATTTTCATAAGCACTTATTTGGATTCAAAGCTTATTATAGCTTCTGAAACCATTTTGTTATGCTTAAATTATGATTGTTCTCTGAATTTCTTGTTTTTGCTTTTATTTTTCTTTTTAGCTTATTTTTTTAGCTTTTTAGCTTAATTAATCACTTTTTAGCTTATTTTCATAAGCACTTATGTGGTGCTTGAGCTTTTTAGCTTACTGAACCATTTTTCTTTGCTTACATGTTGGTAATTTCCAGATTTGATTATTTCTTCTTTTAGCTTGTTCATTTAATCACTTTTAGCTCTTTAGCTTATTGGTTTAATTGCTTAATTGAGATTAACTTGCTTCTTTAAGTTTCTTTAATCATTTTGCTTATGCAAATAGCTCATGAACAGTACCTTTAATATTTCTAACTCCTTTTATCTTGCATTGATTTAATTTAGCATGTTTATGTTATTTAATTCATTGTACGTTACTTTATCTTATGCATTTTCATTCAATTATGCATCATATCTACTCATGCTTGTTGCATTCATGCATTATTTAATTGTCTCATATTTATTCATGCATTTCCTTTACTTGATCGCATCCATACACATTTACTCATTATTAATGCATCATCACTTATGTTGTTGTGTTCGTTCTTCTCATATCCCTTTACTCTTCTCTCCTTTTGGTGACTGCTAGGTTTAAATTCAAGACTCGCTTTCATAACAAACATAGTGAAAAAGGGTTGATCTGACGTATGACTTTTCACACCCGGATAATCCCTATCCCTGACGTATGGCTCGTGATCTTGGGATTATCCTCACTATTGGCTTAATTAATATTTTCACAATAAAAAAGGATGAAAAGGGGTTGATCTGACATATGGCTTTTCACACCCTGGATGGTTCCTATCCCTGACGTATGGCTCGCGATCTTGGGACCATCCTCATCCTAAAGCGCTAAAATTAACTCAACACACTTAAACCTTTTTTCAGAAAACATGGATATACGCTTTATCCATTCCTCTGACACATACACGCTTAAGCCTCTCTTAAGAGCTTACAAGCACTGTTGTGTCAGTGGAATGCGAAATAAGCAACATCCGTTAATCAACTCTTTTCTACAATGGATACACGTTTTATCTACTCCTCTGACACATACACAGCTTAAGCTTCTTTTTAGAACATACAAGTGTCGTTGTGTCAGCGGAATACGAAATAAACGTTACCCGTTAAAATCAACCAATCAAATAAACATTTTTTTAGCAGAACTACGTGAGCTTTGAATTTCCCATTGCACTCTTGGGAATACGTAGGAGCGGGCTCCTACAACCGTCAAGCTCGTTAATATAAAACTTTTTTTTCTAAATTGGAAACGAAGTAGAAAGCTAGCCGACTGTAGAGCATTTTAATTCAAACGCGCAGACAAACCGAAACCCCTAAATGGTTCCCATCGAGTACGATGGATGCGAGGGGTGCTAACACCTTCCTCTCGCATAACCAACTCCCGAACCCGCCATGGTTCTTTAACCATGTCAACCTCAAGGTTTTTTCGATATTTTCCTTTCCCTCTCTTTGGGATAAATAAAAATCGGTGGCGACTTCATTGTTATATATGGAATCGACACCCCCATAACCAACTCCCGAACCCGCCATGGTTCTTTAATCCATGAATTCACATGTGTCGACACCCCTCAACAAAATGGAGTCGCAGAAAGAAAAAACCGTCATTTACTTGAAGTTGCTAGATGCCTTATGTTTCAAATGTCTGTTCCCAATTCATATTGGGGAGAGACAGTTCTTACTGCTGTTTATCTCATTAATCGAGTCATATCTCGTGTTTTAGGTAATACTAGTCCTATTAAATCTATGCTCTCACATTTTCTTTCTGCTCCTATATTACAGAATCTTAAGACCCGTGTGTTTGGTTGTGTTGCTTTTGTTCATGTTCGTAAACAATATCGCAACAAGTTAGATCCTCGTGCAATCAGGTGTATCTTTCTAGGTTATGCACCTAACAAAAGAGGGTACAAATGTTATCATCCTCCCAGTCGAAAATTTTTTGTCTCCAAAGATGTCACTTTTCATGAGAATGTGTCGTATTTTACTCGTCCTCAGTCTCAGGGGGAGAACGTAAATGACGTAGAGTCTGAGTCCGAGTTTCTAGTCCTGGGTCCTAGCCTTCCTAGAACACATGTCCATGCACCCACTTCTGTTTTAGAGGAATCAACACCTTCAACACCAATTCAAGAGTATCAGAGAAGAAGTAAACCCGTCCCGCTCCAACAGCAAACTCAATCGTCTGAACCAGTGGTAAGTACTGAAAATGACCATCCTAATGATAATTCTCATATTTCTGATACTTGTGATACTAACCCGAATGATGTACCTCTTGCTTTGGGAAGAAAAAAGAGAACATGTCCCTCCATATATAGACGTCCTACTTCTAATTTTGTGTCTTCTAAACAACTTTCACCACAATATGAAGATCCTATGAAGTTATGTTATGATAATCAACCGGTCTTTATTGACAGAAGTGGTGAAGACGGGATTACCAATAGAACAATTCAGTCAACTTACTTGCAAGCTTCGAATGATTGATATCCATTCATCAGCTTGAGGGGGAGTGTTGTAAATATTGTATAATTATTATTATTGAATTTATTCAAGTTTACTTAGCCTATTAGTTAGGCCCATTAGGTATAGCATAGTCTATTTAAACTTCTCAACAATTGTACTCAGAGATTATTCTATTCAATTCTAATATTACATCTATTTCATTAAATCTAACATAGATCTCAAGCAAATCTCATCCATTCCTCAATCAACTCCATACTTTCTCTCAATAGCAACTCCTGAAATTCGATTACGCAACTCTTCGATTCACATTCACAATTGCAACTCGTCAATCCCAATTGCAGCTGGTACGCTCATATGATTTATATTTATCCATTTATACGATAAAAATACTAAAACTACTATATTAATTTAGTGCAATATTTGAATGATTTGTGTTATCTCAGTCTCATGTTAATTGTTAATCATAGTGCAATATTTGAATGATTTGTGTTATTCTCATGTTAATCACAGTGCAATATTTGAATGATTTGTGTTATCTCAATCTCATGTTAATCATAGTGCAATATTTGAATAATTGAGATGAATTTATCACGTATATTACTTTGAGTTTTCTGTTCTTATTTTTTATCACATGTATTTTAGAAGTTTCAAAAATCGATAACTTGAACCTTTGAACTATATAGTAAAAGATAGGAAACATAAATCTATAATGTATGGCTAGTTTACACATTGGTCATGCAGATATTGTCTAACTAAAGAATTGCAACAGAAATCGTTACATGAGTAAAAGTAAAACAAAAACTCTATCATTGATTAAATCCCCAAAGAATGTTTACTGCAAATTGCTAAAGTTGCTAATAACAAAGTTAAATCGATGATTAACAGGAAATTTGTGAACTGTGTATGTGAGTAAAAAAATTCCCATTAAATTTGAGGGGTGGTGTCTCTAATCACTGCCTCCCTGATGAACTATCTCTAGTCTAGGTGACTTATATATTTCCAAGTAAATGAACCTATCCTTTGATATGTGGCAATATACAATTTTAGGTTCTGATATGAGCACTTCATGGACCACAAAATTATTTCAACAAATATCTTTAACATGAGTTGAACTTGTGGTCTCGGGGCATCACACTACAACACAATTGGGATTTAGTAACATTTGAAAAATGTTACTAAATCCCAATAAATGTTACTATTTCTCTTTAGTAACATTTATTCAAGTGTTACATAAAATCTATGATACTAAAAGGCATTAGTAACATTTTGAGGCATGATATTATATTCTTAGTAGGTGAATGTGCATGCAGGTATTTATCAAATTATTATAATTTGGTCTCTTACATTAAAAAAGTTTTAAGTTAGTTTTTTTAGTTAATATTTTTATTGAACGGCAAATATATTATTATTAAAAATTAGGTCTTTGCACAAGACGAACAGAGACCATTAAAAAAAGAGCTACAAAACAAAGACGTCATATATAAGCGGAACATCAATGAAAATACCAAAACATGCACCACCTAATAGAGGTCCACTTCTAATCTCATTCTTAGAAAGACACTCCTCACAGCTTCCAGACCACTAGAGAAGACATCAACCCGACCCATGAAGTGCCACTAAACACTAACTCCCGATCTCGAATAAAAAATTATCGGCCCATCAGAATCCAAAAAATACCTCTTTGAGTCAAAAGTTGATGGGGCAACGGTTGAATGAGAACCTAGACAAATAAATCTCAGTCCGCAGACCGCCTCCAAACAGTCAACACCGACGTGGTAGAGGTTGATCAGATACAAAGAAACCTGTAAATCTCATCAAAGACTAAAAAAGAATCTTGCAAATCTCAACAGATTTGGAAATAGTCAAAAAATCGAGTATCATAGAAAACCAATCAAGCATACATCGGCGACGCTAGATCCAAACACCACCATTTCAGCATCTCAGCACCTCACCATCACAACACCACGTCATCACCTCTAACCACCACCACCAGACCCTCGCAAAACAATCACAACATCAATCCCACATCCAAAACAGCAGCCGTCGAGCATAGGAACACAAAGAAAACAAACCAGAACGAACTCACCGACGTCGAAACAAACGAGCCAACGAATAACCAATGTCGAGAGAAAGGGAGAAATACAGACTCCACCACAAGACCGCCAACACCACACCACAAAGCCATGGCAACCACCACACCACGAAATCGACGTTCTGCTGCCGAAGAACCAACCATACCACGAAAAATTAAAGTCGGATTTAAATTGACGCTAACACTACTCCAAATCTGCCGCCAACTATTCACCACGAACAACCACTATGTCGCCAGAGAACTGCGAGTAAGGTGGTGCAGAGGGCAACACACCACTCGGCGCACCGCCACCAGCCATGGATTTGCATTTTGAAAAAATGGGTTTGGATGTAAGGGAACATGGACGATTGTCTTTTAGAGAGAAGGCGGAGAAGATTTAATTTAGAGAGAGAAAAACTTTTTGTATGTTATATTACATTTTTTTAGTCAAATTTATGTTTAAATCGTTCACGTGGCTAACAGATTTCCATACATGGATAACTTAGGAGGGTGTCACGTGGAAGTTTTAGACGAAATTGACTCAAAATTTAATGGAAAGCAAGACAAAATTAATTCAGAAATCACGAACTTATGTTAACATGAGTACGTAAGAGACTAACTAAAAACTTTTTAAACGTAAGAGACCAAATTAAAACTTAAAATAAACATATGTGATCAAATATACAATTAAACCTTAATTATATTGCAAAACTCTTCCTAAATCCAATGCACCTGGATGTCTACTCCTCGTCGTCAAATCACTGCTCTAATACTACTTGTGGATAAAGCTGTCAAAATGGGCCGGGCTAATGGGCTGGGCCATTAGCCCATGGATTTGGGTCGGGCCGAGCCATAAAAAAAGTCGTTAAAAAATATCCGGGCCTTTTTTAGCCCAGCCCAATTAAAAAATGGATCGGGCTGGGCTTGCCCACCGGGCTTTGGGCTGGCCCGTTTAAAATTAAAAAAAAAAGTTTTTAGTTAAAAAAAAAAAACATTTTGGGCTAACCCATTTTTTTAAAGTAAGCCCATTACTTTCCCTTGCAATTACAGGCAGCCTCACATCACATTGCTCCAATCCAGCTACACTAAAGTCTGAACACACTTTTCTTTTGAAACAAAAACGAATGAACCCTCTCTCAGTCTCACTCAAGATCTCGATCTCTCTCTGTTTTGGGGTGGAATTTTGTTTCTTACTGTGGCGTGCGTTTTCATGTTTTGGGGGCTGATATGCCTTTGTATATAACTTAAACACTTCTTGTGCTTGTTTGTTTCTAATAATATAGCTTTTGCCCTTTCAAAATAAATAATTCTTCTATTATATTAACTTCTCAAGTTTTATGAATTACAGATGTACCAGTCGGAAGTAGAGAAGATATACTTGTATGCCGAATCAAGTGCTCAAGGGGCTTAGGCCAAGAAGTTAACTATTTTGTAATATATTTTGATTTTGATTATCTAAGGATGCACTTTGTATGTTGCCACAAATACTCTTACATGTGCATGGATCTTTATTTGGTAGATATATTTTGTATGAATGTTGATTTGATGGTTGTTTTATGTGGTAATTATTTTGTCAGTTGTGTCATTGATCCTTTTTGGCGTGCACTAAAAAAATTATATGGGCCGGGCTAGCCCATCGGGCTGCATGGTCCAATAGGGCTTGGGCCGGGCTATAATTTGGCAGCCCATATAGAAATCGGGCCAGCCCAACCCCGCCCACTTATACGCGCTGGCCCGCCGGGCTGGACCGGGCCGGGCCGGGCTGGCCCATTTGACAACTCTACTTGTGGAGGAAACTGGCGAGAAGAACAACGAGACAATGATTCAAGGCCACATGGGATCGGAGAACACCACATCTCCATCAGAATCTTAAGAAATCAAATATATGAAAATATTCATAGTCGATGTGTGACTAACTACTTATACTTGAAGCCAAGAGCGGAGCCATTCATAGGTTGGGCAAGGCCATATGGTCCGCCCCAAGATTCAATATTTATTTTTTTATAGTTGTATATACATATTTTTATTTAGGCGTATATGGTATATATTAGTCTTTGCAATTTTATATCAACAATGTGATGTGTTCCGGTGGTTCTGGAGGGAGCCCGGACATGTGAATGGCACGATTTTGTTCCTTGTGTTCTGCATTTTTATCATTTTAATGCTATTTTAAACAAAAAATACCATAAAATTGCAACATATGAGACTTGAAATTTGGGTTTGCAAGTAAATTTAATATGAACAAACCACTTCACTGCAATTGATAAAGGATATATGTCATTCAAAACATATATATTCATATTATTAGCAATAAAATATATTAAAAAAAATTTACAACCCTCCCCATAAAGTACTTCTATAGCCCCGCCATTTCTTGATCCTAACAATTTTGCTAGTGTATCTAATGTGAGTGAGAGTGTTCAACATTTGATATAAAATATTAATTAGTGGGAAAATTATGTAAGCGGGAAAATATATTAAAAAAAATTTACGACCCTCCCCATAAATTATGAACAACATAAAAGTGAGATGATTCATATACTTAATTAAGGACGGATTCAGAAATTTTAATTAGTGGGATCAAAATATATAATAAATATTTATTAAATAAATTTATAAGCAGGAAAATTATGATATTATTATTAGCCATGAATGAAATATTACAAAAAAAACTGTATAATTGTATATCTAAGAAATCCTTGACATAATTAACCATGTGATTAAGCTAAAAAATTTTAAGTGTTAATAGGTGTTTACCCTATGCATTGTTGATGAGTTTTGGTTTATCTCCTTAGCTATAATATTTTTTTCGATTACTCCATGTAATTGAAGATTTCATCCTCTACCCCTTTGTTGAATATAAGGGCTTAAGATTCTATCATTTTACCACTTATAATGTTAGCGAATTTTGGTTTACACCCATCACTGACCATGTCACGTCATCATTTATGTGAAATCTTAAAGTCAATATATTCCATGAGAGTGGTAAATGACATATTCTTCACAATACATGGGGAGTAAACAAAAACTCACCCACATTATACGAGATAAACACCTATTAATCCAATTATTAACGAGTGTGCTTCACCTAAAGAAGAAATTATTTTGAGATTGATGACAGAAATTTCTATGGTATTTTTAGTATTAGTTTTAGTAGTAAAATGACCAAGACAGACCCAAATACGAAGAAAAACCTACAGAATCCATGAAAAGCATCAAGACAGAGTCAAGAATGCAAAAAGACAAGAAAAAGTCCAAAATATGAAGAAAATGAGCATTTCATCGTAGCACGATGGCTTCCATCGTGCCACGATGGGAGCTGCTTGCCGGCCAAGAAAACAGAAGAAATAAATCTGGAAAATATATGTTCATCGCAGCACGATGACATTACTTGGCGACCAAGCTGATTAAATGCACGGGATCTGTTATAAAATTGAACTGAATCTTCCCATCGTACTGCGATGGACCTAACGCAGCACGATGGCTTGCTGGGGCCCAATAAAGAAACTATAAATAGAGCCCTCCACTCATTGTTTAAATCATACAGAAATAGTAGAACACTCTCTACTATAAAGGAGGTGTTCGGAGGAGCTCTAAGGGCATAGTTTTCTCCCTTTACGGGAAAACTAACTCAGCAAGGTATGTTTTCTTTAGGCTTTTGTATTTAGGCTATGATTCCTTTGTAATTTAAATATGTAGTCTTTTGTATTAGATGCCTTAGGTTGTGGTGGAGAAAATGAACTCCCCTATGAATATTTGGAGTCTGTGATTGAGTCAAAGTTATAATAAATGTTATTCAGTATTATGTTTGTTATTTACTTTCTTGCACTTTAATAACATATCTCGTAATCTGGCCGGATAAGCGAGAGTGCCCATAGAATTGATATTAGGTCTTAACTTAGTATGGTCTGGAACTAGTACTAAATAATGCTAGGTGTATAGAGACGGTAACATCCTGAACTAGTCGTGAACTGAGCGGTTAGAGGAGGAATCAGGAACTAGGTGTGAACTGAGCACTTAGAAGCTGAACAGCCCGATACTAGGACCTAGAGGCAATTGGTGAAGATAATAATGAATGTGTAATGAATAACTCACCTAGTAATTAGGGTATGTGACACATCGAGGTTAGGCTCTCGTAGGTACCTTAGTTGTTAGCGTAGGGAAACTTCAATATACATAGTGTAACAGTAAGGTGTTACTACAATGAAGGAAAAGTCACCGCCGAACAATAATCTGAATAACTATGTTATACACCCTTCGTGCCAAATAGGAAGAAGGAAGTGAGTCCAACCACCATACCTAGCCTCTATATTTCTTGAATCGTTTATCTTTATTTTCTGCAAGCATATCGCTATTTTTATAAAACCCTTTTCAAAAACCAAAGCGAATGCAAAACCAACAACTTAAATAATGCTAACGAAACTTTGGCACGATCCCTGTGGATACGAACTCATTCTAGACACCTAGAGTGTGAATTATTACTCGACGACAGACTGGTACACTTGCCAGGATGCAGTCAGAGATTCAGTATTTTATTTCTAAAGAAGAAATTTTATTAACAGACTTTAGTTACATTCCAATCAAATTATAGATAACTGAGGCTCTTTAAGGAAAGTCTGAATTTATATTTTTATTAATGCACGTGGGCAATGTAGTTTTTTGTGTGAAGGCAAAAAGCTAGCAAAATTGAGTACTTGTAAAAGAATAACCTAATTACTTGGCTGGATCTGTCCTTGACTTCTTGCACTAAGATTTTAGATAAAGATGTGATGTTCAACTAACTTATATATAGCGATTATTGTAAGACGGTAAAGATAATTGTAATGTCTTGTCTGTATTCCAACTAGTGAAATGTATATATAGAAGTTACAATGTGTAAGTCAACTATAGGAAAATAATTACACATAATGGAAAATAATTACAAACATAATTATTCTTAAATGCAATAATATTCTATTCTATCACACCCCCGCAATCGAAGCGGGAGGTTCACATACACTTAGACTGGTTCGAAAATTATCAAAAAGAACTCGAGGTAGGCCTTTTGTGAAAATATCAGCAATCTGGAGACGAGAAGGAACATGAAGGACGCGTGCTTGGCCACATGCCACTTTCTCTCGAACAAAGTGAATGTCCATCTCAATATGCTTAGTATGTTGGTGTTGTACAGGATTACCAGACAAATAAATTGCACTAACATTGTCACAATACACCAAAGTAGCCTGTGAAAGTGGGAAATGAAGCTCCAAAAGTAGGTTGCGTAGCCAACAAGATTCAAAAACCACATTAGCAACATCTCTATATTCAGCCTCTGCACTGGAACGAGATAGTGTAGGTTGTTTCTTGGAAGACCAGGAGATTAGGTTGTCACCAAGAAACACACAATAGCCATATGTAGAACGACGGGTGTCAGGACATCCACCCTAGTTAGCATCAGTGTAAGAGACAAGTTTCTCAATATGGGATGGATAGAGGTGCAGCCATAGTGTAGGGTGCCCTGAACATAACGAAGGATTCGTTTGAGGGCAAGCATGTGGTCGGTGTAGGGAGAATGCATGTGAAGACAGACTTGCTGGACAACTTAAAAGATGTCAGGTTGGGTTAAAGTGAGATATTGTAATGCTCCTGCAGGACTCCGATATAAGGTGGGATCGTCATATGGAGTGCCGGCGGAGGTACTAAGCTCCTGTTTAGTGTCAACTGGAGTAGAAAAAGGTTTGCACGATGCCATGCCGGCTCGAGCAATAATATCACTAGCATAAGTACTATGACTGAGAAAGAGTCCATCGACATGTCTGGTCACGACAATGCCTAAGAAGTAACTCAAGCAACCCAAATCCTTCATAGCGAACTCAGAGGCAAGGAGTGCCATGATAGATTTGCGAAGGTCATGGGAAGAGGTGATGAGTATAATGTCATCAACATAAAGCAAGATGTAAGATATATCAGAGCCACGCCGGTAGATGAAGAGTGAGTGATCTGAAGTGATATGCTGAAACCCAATGGTGGAGACAAAATCAGCAAAGCGCTGGTACCAGGCACGAGGTTCTTGTTTCAGACCATAAAGGGATTCCGCAAGCGGCACACATAATCTGGGCGATGAGGATCACGAAAACCTAGTGGC
The DNA here is from genome assembly GCA_030408175.1 of Trifolium repens. Lineage (NCBI taxonomy): Eukaryota > Viridiplantae > Streptophyta > Magnoliopsida > Fabales > Fabaceae > Trifolium > Trifolium repens. Next base: position 26,860,894 of record CP125845.1, on the reverse strand, counting down.
TGATGCATGTAAACAGTCTCAGGTAGGCCACCATGGAGAAATGCATTTTGGACATCAAGTTGATGAATGGGACAGGATTTTGAGAGAGCAATAGTAAGTAATGTGCGAATAGTTGCGGGTTTCACCACGGGGCTGAAAGTCTCATCACAATCGACACCTGCAACCTGTGACCTGCCATCACCTACAAGACGAGCCTTATAACGCTCAAAGGAGCCATCAGAGTTTTTCTTATGTTTGAAAATCCACATACATCGAATAAGATTAGCATCACACGGATGAGGGACTAAATCCCACGTCTTATTTCTACTAAGTGCATCAAATTCAGATTGCATTGCGGATTTCCAATTCGGGTCCGATAAGGTTGGCTTTGAATTTTTAGGTATGGGGGAAATGGTGTGGTTAGGGTGAGAGACGAATAAGGTAAATATCTTCTTGGGTTTAACAATACCTTTCATGCTACGAGTGATGATGGTTTGTTTAGGTTGAGGTGGTGGTGGTTGGATTGGTTGAGGTGAGGGAGAGGGGGATGTAGTAGGCGAGTTGGTCTGAAAGGAAATATGAGAGAGTGGTCTTTGGGTTATTCGGGAGGGTGGTTGGTCAGTGGTGGTTGTTGGTTGTGGTTGGTTGTGTACAACCGGTGGTAATGGTTGATTTTGTCACTGATGCACCAGGTAAGGGTGTAGGTCATCATTTAGGAAGTTATATGAGTGCGGGGAGGGAGAATGTATCTTGGTGAAGAGAAATTGTGTTTCATCAAAGATAACATGCCGTGAGATTATTAATTTTTTGTTTGACAAATAAAATACTTCTAGCCTCTATGATTCAGCGGGTCACCCAAGAAGACACACGGACTAGAGCGAGGTTGTAACTTGTGAATGTTAGAGGACGAAAATAAAGGATAACATAGACAACCGAAAACTCGTAGATGTGTGTAGGTGGAATCTGGATGATATAAGAGTTGTGTGGCGACTGATTTTGAAGTGTTTTATTGGGAAGAATGTTTAAAAGATAAGTTGCCATGTTAAGAGCATGATGCCAAAATGATGTGGGAACAGAAGAATGAGCTAACATAGTACGTATCATATTATTAATGGTTTTTATTTTGCGTTCCGCTTTCCCATTTTGTGAGGATGTATGGGGGCAAGAGAAACGAAAAACATGGCCATGATCGGTGCAATATTTTCGAAATAGCTCATTATTATATTCACCACCATTGTCACATTGAAAAGATTTTACATTTTGTGAAAATTGTGTTTGAATCATTTTTGTAAGTGACTTGAACGTTTCAAATACTTGAGATTTTCTGCTAATAGGAAAGGTCCACAAGAAATTTGTGAAATCATCTAAAAATTGTACATAATATTTATGACCTGCAGAACTTATAGTTGTAGTTTGAGAATTAAAAAATGGCAATTTAACTTGTTTGCCTAAAACACAAGACTCGGAAATAACAGAAGAATTAGACGGTTCACAACATATGAACTTATTTTTGCGAATGGAATTTAAAACAGAAACGCCAGGGTGACCAAGACGACTATGCCAAAGACTGGACGTAAGACCATGATAACCACATCATCTTTCAATGAATAAAACCAGACAATTATGATGTTTCAATGACTATTTTTTAAAAAAAAAAATGGATGAACACAAAAAAGCGCGAACTTACATGGACAAACTGCATATTTAAGTCAAAATTTTAATGTTAACTTTTAAAATTATAAACAAATTATTTATTAATCATGCTAAAGTTCATATATATTTTAGTTGACATGTTCACACTGTATTTGGATCATGTTATAAAAAAACATTTTTTTATTAAAAAAGTGTAATAGTTTAGTAGTGTTGTATATTATTTAAAGTGATATACATATATTTTTACATAATAATATAAATAAAAAAATATAAATATATATGTTATGAGAGTATGGGGGTGAAGTGGGTAGTACAGTACCCATACCCGCTCATTTTTGCCGATAATTGCCAATGTTCGTACTCATTTTTTGAGGATGCCTATTTTGTATGAGTCCACTTGCCATCCTTGAGCAACAAACAACTCTTTAGATTAATTTAAAGTCACTTTAAGCATGCAATATGAACTTTATAAAAAAAATATTGATTAAAATTGAAAACCTAAAATTTAGACGACCAATATTGTTCAAAGAAAGGTTATAAAGGGACTAAAAATAAAAGTTGGTGTACTTCATGGGACAAAAAATATATTTAACTCTAAATTAAAATAATTTATGTGACATTGAAATTTATAAATACAATTTACATAAAATATTATTACTTAATAAAATTACAAACATCGGTAGATTATAAGATATCTTGATAACATTATCATTCTCAAGACCAATTATCTTGGAAGCTCCGACAACAAATATTAGTTCTATCAACCACAATATTATTGAAATCACTGTTAGAGGCAACATCAATCTTTTTATTAATTATGACATGCTTGTAACCGATTTTTTTATGTTGCATTTAAAAATATATGTAAACGTTTATTTTAATAATTAAGACTTGCATGTAAGCGACACATTTTTCATTTCACATTTAAATATATATATCAAATCATTTATTTTATTAATTATAATTTGTTTGTAATGATTAATTTATCATGCCACCTTTATTATTATTGAAACAATTAAATTATAAATTAATATTTTCTTATAACCGACAAAAATATAATGTAAAACATAAACTTAGAATACTTTTTATTTAATATTTTATGAAAGTATTTCACTTGTGATTGAAATAGTAGATTTTAATTTTTTTTTTATCCATAAATGAATTAATTGCCGAATGCACACAAAGCAGAATGCATGAGAGATCATCATTTTAGAGGAAAGAGAAATGTACAGAGACCATAATTTTAGTGTTTGACTCGGACTCCGTATGAAGGACCAATATTTTTTTATTCAATAGATACTTATTTCATGTTATATGAATTATATAGGTAAATTGACACATAATCTCGTAAAGAATAATATTTGAAACACAAATTTATACTAAATTGAAATTCAAATATCAAGAAACATTAAGCAAAAACTGAAAAGAAACATATTCATGTTCAACAACTATTTCTTTATTTTAATAATCCTTTTGCCCACTTGGACATTGGCATTAGATGTTACTCAAGTCTCGTCTAATGAAAGTATTCTATTTTTAACAGAAACAATGAAGACACACTCCAACTCAACAACTTCTTCCCCTTCACAACTTCTGAGTTTTTTTTTCTTTTCTTTACAACCTATCATAAAAAACTTAGATTGAAACATATATTAGGTCAAATTATTATATAATAAAATTACAAACATCGATATAATCAACATCTAATGAGGATATTCTATAAACCATACCCCTTGAAGTTGGTTTTTGAACTTGCAGATCAACGTTCTTCGCACAAAAACTCCAACTCGACCTCCCTACATAACAAGGAATAAATCATCATAATCTAAACTTTTTAATAAAACAATAGAAGTTTTTTATTTTTGCAATATTAAATCTCCCAAACACGCACAACTCTTACAACCAAAATATCCTTGATTATTTTCTTAGTGGTATGTCAATAATAAAATAATGCATAAGAGATATTTCTTTCAAACAAAAATGAGAGAAACAACACAATACAAATTTTAAATATGGGTGAAAATGAAATGACTTTGTGGATTTTGTTGTGGCAAAATGACTTATATTTATAGTGAATTGTAGAAACACAAAATTAAATATGATTTTATGATAATTAATATAATATTGAGACGTTTCTTATTAATAATTTTTAATAATATTACTAATTTTTAATGATATAATTAACTGTTACAACTTTAATATATCGAAACATTTATTTTATTAATTTTGAACTTGAATTTGTGGAAGTAATACATATATGATTAAACAATTTTTAAAGAATCAAAATATTTTGTCATAAATTGAGTACAATAAATTAATCTATCATACTAACCCATCATAGTCTATTTGAATTGCAACCATTTTAGTCTTCAAACTATTGCGTTCATACTCTTTTTAAATTTCAAAGCCGGTTAACTTGCTCATAATATCTAAAAAACATGATTATAGACACAATTATTGACATAGTGTAAATAATACGACAATATGTTAATAAATAGATATAAAAATTGAGAAATAGTGTAAATAAAAATCAAACTTATACAAATATTCTTACGGTTGATTCCATTAATATCATATCTAAAGAAAATGGGTCAACGTTGCTCAACACATCACGAACCAACAACATCCGAATTATACACAACAACATTCAAACTTTCACTAACTTGGTTGATTTTAGATATAAGGTTGATTTTGGGTGCAATTTTTGAATAAGAAATGACTTTGTGAGTTGGTTGTGGCAAAAAATACATATATTTATAGTCATCTTTATAGAAAGACATAAAAATAAAAGAATTTTATGTTAATTTATTAGTAATTGTTAATGATATATCCGTTACAAATTTAATATATAAAAAAATTATTTAATTAATTATGATTTGCATGTAACCGATAATATATTATTATGTAACACTTATGATTATGTAAAAAATATTTATTATAATAATTAATAATTGTTCGTAACCAAAGAATTTTTTTGAGATATTTAAAAATATATTGAAATGGTTAAGATATTAATCATTTTTTTCTTATAACCTATGAAATGAATTTAATTTGTAACATATAATATAAATGTTTTTTATTTTAATATTTAAATAGAAAACTTAACGTATCAAATATTAATTCAATTATTAAATAAAATGAGACGTTATCTTTTATTTATCGAAACGGTTAAGATATTAATTATTATTTTCTTATAACTTATGAAATGAATTTAATTTGTAGCGTGAAGTATAAAATGTAATGTTATCAAATATTAATTCAATTATTAAATAAAATGCATGTCATAAATAATAATTAGAAATAGTACACGTGGCATGTTCTTATGAAGAGGGTTGCATTTGTTTATAATATAGATTGAAAATGCAAATCTTTGAAACTGATATCATTGTAACGTAATTCAAATCAATATCCAGCGCATGAATTTCAATGCCAATTCAAAAGACCAAATTAAATTGACCATGTGCTGCATTATCTCCTTAAGTTTTGTCCAAATAATTTCAGCATGTCGTCAAATACAACCCCATTTTACTGCGTGATAGAAGCATAACTGGCTCTTGTAAAGAGAGTTCATATTAGAAAGGACTCTCTGCTATTATAAAGTAAGGGTATTGCCAAGGTAGTCAGAGTCGAGATCCTACGCAAGATCGGGGAAGGGTTACAAGTTCGTGAATCGGGGAATCGTAACACGGATCGTAAGATCCTACCAAAATTAGAAATTCATATATATATATTGCATATAGATTCATAATATGTATATGAAACAACATAATTTAGTAGGAAAAAACTTCAAATAACATTAAAATTATTTTAAAAAACAGAATTTAAGATAATAATATTCATAGAAATGACCCAAAACACATCAAACATTAAAACAGTAGCATGACACCTAAAACCATCTTAAAACCCCTCCCAAAAGAAGTAGCATATTGATGACAGGAATTTCTACGTCATTTTTAGTATTATTATTAGTAGTAAAATGATCAAGACAGACCCAAATACGAAGGAAAACCTACAAAAGCATGAAAAAGCATCAAGACAGAGTCCAAGATGCAAAAAGACAAGAAAAAGCCCAAAAAGTGAAAAAATACAGCATTCCATCGCAGCACGATGTGTGCTATCGTGCCACGATGAAAGCTCCTTGCACGCCAAGCAATCAGAAGAAATAAATCTTGAGAAAATCTTCCATCGCAGTACGATGCCCTACAACGCAGTACAATGATGTAACTTGGCGCCCAAGCTGATGAAATGCACAGGATCAATTATAAATCTGAACTGAATCTTCACATCGCAGTACGATGGCCTTATCGTGCTGCGATGTATTGCTGAGGCCCATTACGAAAACTATAAATAGAGCCTCCCATTCATTGTTTTATTCATTCAGAAATAGTAGAACACTCTCTACTATAAGGAGAGGTTCAGAGGAGCTCTATTGGGCATAGTTTTCTCCCCTTACGGGAAAACTAACTCGGCAAGGTATGATTTCTTTAGGCTTTTGTATTTAGGTTATAATTTCTTGTAATTTAAATATGTAGTCTTTATAATTTATGCCTTAGGTTGTGGTGGAGAAGATGAACTCCCCTATGAATATTTGGAGTTTGTGATTGAGTCTAAGTTATAATAAATGATATTTAGTAATTGTGTTTGTTATTTACTTTCGTGCACTTTAATAACGTATTCTCGTAATCTGGCCGGATAAGCGGGAGAGCCCATAGAATTGATATCAGGTTTTGACTCGGTATTAGTCCGGAACTCGTAGTAAATAATGCTAGGTGTATAGAGACGGTAACATCCTGAACTAGTCGTGAACTGAGCGGTTAGAGGAGGAATCATGCACTAGGTGTGATCTGAGCACTTAGAAGATGAACAGCCCGATACTAGGGCCTAGAGGTTAATTGGTGAAGGTTATAATGCATGTTTATAAACAACTCACTTAGTAATTAAGGTATGTGACACATTGAGGTTAGACTCTCGTAGGTACCTTAGTTGTTAACGTAGGGAAACTTTAATAGACATAGTGTAATAGTAAGGTATTACTACAACAAGGATAATTCACCGCCGAACACAATCTAAGTAACTATGTTATGCACCGGTCATGCCAAATATGAAGAAGGGAGGAAGTCCAACCATCATACCTAGCCTCTATATTTCTTGAATCTATATTTATACATTCTGCAATTTATATTTCTGCAAAGCATTACGCTATTTTTATAGAAAACCTTTTCAAAAACCAAAGCGAATGCAAATTATCGCAAACTTAAATAACGCTAGTGAAGCTACGGCACGATCCCTGTGGATACGAACTCATTCTAGACACCTAGAGTGTGAATTATTACTCGACGACAGACTGGTGCACTTGCCAGACCGTAGTCAAGTTTTTGGCGCCGTTGCCGGGGATTGTGTTTACAAAGCATTACTAGATTTATTTAAGCTTGTCAAAAAAAAATTTCAAAAATACAAAAAATGTAAAAAAATAAAAAAAAATCTTGTTGATGATTGTGGATTTTGATCTGTGAAAGTTCTGGCTAAGGATAAGTCTTGGTATTTAAGCGATCCATTGTGATCCACCTCACTTACCTGGGAATTTTCATTGTGACAAAGACACATGAGACAAACCAAAAATAGTTTCACCAGTTAATTTTCCAGTGCTACTGAAGGTAGTCATTTGTTGTGCTTGATAACAGGTATCCTGGATTTTGAGTACGACCCTGAACCAGAAAGAACGCTTTGGAAAAGAAGGCAAGCACAAAGGCTTGCAGCATCCAGCAGTCTCAAGATAAAAGAAGAGCCTACCACCAAAGCCATGGGGGACGAGCAAAGAATTACAATGGGAGACTACTGCAAGAGGACTGACACAGATCATATCTCACTGGGATCCCAGCCGGCGAATCCAGCTAACTTTGATATTAAGGGCAATGTTCTTACAGGTTTGCGGGAGAACCAGTTCGATGGACGTGCCAACAATGATCCTTGGGATCATCTTGCAGAGTTTTCAGAGACATGTCAGATCCAGAAGGTGCCGGAAAGTGTTACTGATGACCAGAAGAAGCTGCGTTTGTTTGCTTTTTCTCTTACAGGTCCAGCTAAAGATTGGCTTCAATGCTTGCCAAGAGGAACGATTGCAAAATGGAAGGAGCTTGAAGACAAGTTCCTGGAGAGATTCTTCACACACACATTATTCCAGAAAAGGAAGTCTGAGATTCTACGTTTCAAACAACATGAATCTGAAACGCTGTGCGAGGCTTATGAACGGTTCAAACTGCTTATGAGGAGGTGTCCTAACCACAACATTAGTGCTATGGAGCAGATGCAACTATTCACTGCTGGTATGAAAATGCAACACCGGATGATACTAGATGCCTCAGCTGGTGGGTCCATCAAAGTAAAGACCTATGCGGAGATTAAGGATCTGGTTGAGCAGATGTGCCAGAATGAATACAACATGAGTCATGATAGAGCTGAAAAGACTCCTGGAGTTCTTAAGTTGGACCAGGAGATTGCCTACAAGGTAGAGATCGAATTACTAATGAGGCAACTTGCTGATAAGGAGAAAGCTGTGAAGGAAGCTAGTGTTAAACAGGTAGAGGGAGTTTGCGACTTCTGACTAGAAGATCACCCTAATGGGCAGTGTTTGCCAGGAGGAAGCGAGGAGCAGGTAAATTATATGGGGAACAACTACAACCCAGGTTGGAGCAAACACCCAAATTTACGATGGGACCAGACAGGAAACCAGGCTCAAGCTTCATCTCAACCAAGGAAGCCATCTCCATTGGAAGAGTTACTCAATAAATTTGCTAACATGAGCAAAACTAACTTTGAAAATATCTAGACGACAGTAGCCAACCAGGGGGCGACGATAAAAAGTTTTGAGACCCATATTGGTCAACTTTCAAAACTGGTAAGCACTCATGTTTCTAAAGATATTGCAGGTAACACGGTGGACAATCCAAAGGAGGAATGCAAAATGCTCAAGGATAAGAAATCAGAGTACGAAGAGAGAGAAGAACAGGTTAAAGACTACGAAGAGTGGTACAAGCTGTTCAATATGACATTAGACGAAGCCTACGATGAGTTCATAAGAGAACTGCAAGAATATAGGGAAAGCCGAGCACAATTGCCACCCAAGAAGACAGATTGAGGAAGCAGAAATTCAAGCCTTATGTGACGTGGGTTCAAGTGTTAACGTTATGCCATTATCTCTGGCAGAAAAGTTAAAACTCACAACAATAACTGTAGGTACAGAACGTGAACTCGTTTTAGCTAACCAAACAACAATTCACTCAGCAGGTACAATCGAGGATGTCTTGGTGAAAGTCGAAGACCTGCTATTTCCAGCAGACTTCATGATCTTAGATATCCAGGAAGATGAAGAGCATCCGATCATTCTTGGAAGACCATTCCTAGCAACTAGCAGGACACTCATTAATGTGGAGCTCGCTGAGTTGACTCTAAGGAGTGGAGAAGAGGAAATAACTATCAAAACTTCCAAAACAGAGAGGGTTGACTGCTATATGCTCGAGTGGAAAGACAGAAAAGCTACACCACCGACTTCAACCCAAGAAGTACAGGTAAAGATAGAGATAGAGGAGCTGGAGAATGAAATAGCGCAGCTAGAGATAGAGGCAGCTCAGGAAGAGGAGGTACCCGAGGAACTCACTGATAAAATGAAGAGGTTAACTATTGAAGTGGACGTCCGAGCAACATGGGTCAAAGCATGGGGCAGATACCGAAAAGTGGCCAAAAGATCTAAGTTTGGGGTTAATACGCCACCTCTGAAGATGCCTGCTGCTGAAGAAAGAAAGAATAACAGGGTCAAAACTGAGAAAGAACAAAAGAAGGAAAATCCACCAAGAGGCAAAGGGAAGTCCATTATAAAAACAGTACCAACAGATGATGATGGATGACTCTGCTATGCTACCTTCAAAGAAAGACAAAACCCAGAGAAGTATGAAAGAAGCAACAAGAAGGAGGGAGGAGATAAGGCGAAAGCTCCTACAGATGAGAGAGACATGCGAACATATCCTCTTTAATGGAGGAAATGCCTCAAGCTAATGAGAGGCTAAACAAGCGCTGCTTGGGAGGCAACCCAAGGATGATTATTTTAATTTCAGTATTTTCAATTCAGTATTTCAATTTCAGTATTTTCATTTCAGTTTTTCAATTCAATAAAATATGACTAGAATTTTGCATGTCATCTTCATCTGTAAGCAGCCCTTATTCAAACTTACAAAAAAGTTAAATAATTGTTTGCTGTTTATTATCTAGTGCATGATACACTGTTATAGGTAAGATTGCGGCGAAGTAAGTTATAAATTCTGATGAGCCGAATTTCACGCCTTCATAAAGAAACCAAAGGTGATTGCTCCGAAGTACGAAGTTCGGGAGATAGAGAGACGAGTGATGAAGATGGTGTCTGTGGCACAAGTGTTCAACTTTCAGATACCTAAGCCATGTGAGGATTTGAGCCAAATATGTCCAAACGGTATTACCACTTTCTTTCGAATTACTATGAGAGTACCGTGCACTTGTTTATTTTCTAGAACTTGCTTTAATTCTCTGCTGAGTAGTTGATTTGATATTATATGCATTGAGGCAATTATTTGTTATAACCCAGAGCCTTTTCAAGCCACCCTTTATATATTATTATCCTTTGCTAGCCAAATTTGAGCCGTAAAAAAATAATAATCCCTTTTGTTTCGGTGACAAACCACGATATAAGCCTATAGACCAGAAAAACAATGATTTACCCTCTTTGGAGTTAGGTAATAGTTCTCAAAGTCTTGGCAACAAAACAAGTTTGGGGTTGCTCATGGAACTAGCAACATCTAAGTTTGGGGTGGGTATACGGAGAACTATCACTACAAAAAAGAAAAAAATAAATGAAAAAGAGACGGGAAAACATCAAAAAATTCCCTAAAAAAACAGTCTCTTCAAAAAAAATGAAAAAGCCAAAAGGCCAAAGAAAACGCCAAAAGGCAAAAGAAAGAGCCAAAGGGCAAAAGAAAGAGCCAGAGGGCAAAAATAGTGATAGAAAAGAACCATACAAAGACACATCCGGTTCTTATTTTCCGATACCAACACAAAAAGGCACCCTAAGGAACAAAGGTTGCGTACACAAAAAGGAACAACAAAGTAGAACTTAACTCCAATGTTTAGTCTACTATTCCCAAAAATGTCCTACCTTGACCTAAGCCACGTTATAACCCTGAAAAGACCTCCAATAATGCATGTATATTAAATTTTGACTGGTTGCTTAGAATTCTTGCAAGCCTATGGTAAAATGGCAGGTTGTACGATGATTGAGAGTTAACCCTTTCAATTATGAACGTAAAACACAAATGTGAGAGAGATAAAAAGTTGAACATGGACTCTTGCAGACATTTGTCCGATTTGCTACTATTAACGTCTCCTGAGCCTAGCAGGACTGAGCATGATCGCTGCGGTAAGAAATCAGCGGTACCATTGCTGAAATATTAAGCAAGGTTGCAAAATTCCTATCATCTTATTTATCTCTTATTTCTCTAACGATCTTGACTGACAGCATGTTACTTGAGGACAAGCAACAGTTTAAGTTTGGGGTTATGATGACAGGAATTTCTACGTCATTTTTAGTATTATTATTAGTAGTAAAATGACCAAGACAGACCCAAATACGAAGGAAAACCTACAAAAGCAAGAAAAAGCATCAAGACAGAGTCCAAGATGCAAAAAGACAAGAAAAAGCCCAAAAAGTGAATAAATACAGCATTCCATCGCAGCACGATGTGTGATATCGTGCCACGATGAAAGCTCCTTGCACGCCAAGCAATCAGAAGAAATAAATCTTGAGAAAATCTTCCATCGCAGTACGATGCCCTACAACACAGTACGATGATGTAATTTGGCGCCCAAGCTGATGAAATGCACAGGATCAGTTATAAATATGAACTGAATCTTCACATCGCAGTACGATGGCCTTATCGTGCTGCGATGCCTTGCTGAGGCCCATTACGAAAACTATAAATAGAGCCTCCCATTCATTGTTTTATTCATTCAGAAATAGTAGAACACTCTCTACTATAAGGAGAGGTTCAGAGGAGCTCTATTGGGCATAGTTTTCTCCCCTTACGGGAAAACTAACTCGGCAAGGTATGATTTCTTTAGGCTTTTGTATTTAGGTTATAATTTCTTGTAATTTAAATATGTAGTCTTTATAATGTATGCCTTAGGTTGTGGTGGAGAAGATGAACTCCCCTATGAATATTTGGAGTTTGTGATTGAGTCTAAGTTATAATAAATGATATTTAGTAATTGTGTTTGTTATTTACTTTCGTGCACTTTAATAACGTATTCTCGTAATCTGGCCGGATAAGCGGGAGAGCCCATAGAATTGATATCAGGTTTTGACTCGGTATTAGTCCGGAACTCGTAGTAAATAATGCTAGGTGTATAGAGACGGTAATATCCTGAACTAGTCGTGAACTGAGCGGTTAGAGGAGGAATCATGCACTAGGTGTGATCTGAGCACTTAGAAGATGAACAGCCCGATACTAGGGCCTAGAGGTTAATTGGTGAAGGTTATAATGCATGTTTATAAACAACTCACTTAGTAATTAAGGTATGTGACACATTGAGGTTAGGCTCTCGTAGGTACCTTAGTTGTTAACGTAGGGAAACTTTAATAGACATAGTGTAATAGTAAGGTATTACTACAACAAGGATAATTCACCGCCGAACACAATCTAAGTAACTATGTTATGCACCGGTCATGCCAAATATGAAGAAGGGAGGAAGTCCAACCACCATACCTAGCCTCTATATTTCTTGAATCTATACATTCTGCAATTTATATTTCTGCAAAGCATTACGCTATTTTTATAGAAAACCTTTTCAAAAACCAAAGCGAATGCAAATTATCGCAAACTTAAATAACGCTAGTGAAGCTGCGGCACGATCCCTGTGGATACGAACTCATTCTAGACACCTAGAGTGTGAATTATTACTCGACGACAGACTGGTGCACTTGCCAGACCGTAGTTACATATGACACCAAAAGTTCAAACTCAAAGTGAGAAGTGAATTGGATTATAAGGATTTTTTTTTTGTTTACAAAAGGATGAGAAGGAATTGATGAGTAGAGAAGTGAATAGGATGAGAAGTGAATACTGAATAATGGAGTGTATTTAACGTCTGGGAGAGATGAATGGGAAGTAATTCTGGTAACTTCCAACTATGTTGATATGTACTGGGAATATGCAAAAATTATGGATGTATATTTGGGAAGATTTGAAATAATTAATAGGATTAATTGTTGGGTCAAAAAAAAAAGGATTAATTGTTGATTGGTTGGCAGTAAAAAAGAAACCAAAAAGGAAAAAACATTTGGGTTTTCAAGTGAAAAGCTAAAAACGCGGGTTCCAGAAACCGGGTCGTTCTTTTCAAATTCCGGGTCAAAAACCCTACCCGCAAACCCGAAAATTCTGGAGCAGAACCAGATCGCATCAGAAACGGAGATTCAACACGATCCTGCGCGTTTCCCCTTCGATCTCACCTGCAACCACCAAAAACCGATTCCGGCCATATTCCGGCACGGAGGACCCTAGTAGGATCTCAAAATCGTACGATTCCACGAGTCAGATCGCGATCTTGACTACCTTGGGTATTGCAGATGCAGTCTGTTACTAATTCACTTAAGATGCAGTTGTTACGATTCAAAGACTATATTGGCAATGGTTCTTAAGTAACACAACAAAAGGACCTTGTCTTCTTTATGAGTGGATTTGGAATCTGGGAGATTGCATGATAAGATGAGGGTCTGCCGGTTTGGTTCTTTTTGTTCCGTCTACTGTGTTGTTTTTCTCCTCTGCAGCTAAGCTTCATGCTGGTGTATTTTTCGTTTTTGTTTGCTTGTTTCTAGGCGGAATTTAACAATCAAACAGTTTAATCTGCCAAATTGGATTAACTGTGAGTAATGACATCTAGTTCATATGAAATGACAGTTAAGTCACAACTAATTATGCTCGATTGTGACTAAGGAAATAAAAATTTCTAGATAAAACCCATCAACTTGAAACACAATTCATATGCAAACCTAACTAATTATACTTACTTTGATTAAATAATTTGTTCTTACTTAAAAAGTAAGGGTTAGTACTTAGTCAGAAATGCTCTGAATATAAGTCTTAGATTTGGTGACTATGTAAAAGTGATAGATATTCATGGGCTTTGGGTTTCATATATATGTTGACCCCCCATATACTCATACTGGCGAGAATCACTCCATGAGTCTCATGGAACGACTGATTCTGCCCCTTTTGGGGAAAAATATCTCACATGGCTAATATTCAACTCCAGATGTTATTCCTGACTCAGCCAACGCCTATCACATCCCTATGTCTCTAAACAGTTTTTCTTTCCCCCGTGACCGCGATATTGGGCCCTACTTTACAAGGGCGGATTGGGACTTCTTACTATAGGCGAAACCTATTAGACTTTAGGCGGTTTGGGCTTCAAGGATTTTTCCCAGTATATATAGAATTCAATTTTTCTCAATCACATCGTTCGATATCACATAATTGGATTAAAAATAACTTATGAATTCAAATTTCGACAATCCAGCATTTCAATATCACCTTAAACTACAAGAAATATGTTATTTTCCTGCGAAAAAAAATCACCTTAAACAATGGTTCTTGCGGACCACACTACTAGAAATATGTTATTTTCCTGCGAAAAAAAATCCGCAGGTATTCCTGAGGATTTTGCTGCGGATTTTGTCTTAAGGAGTTATTTCCTGCGGATTTTGCACCAAGAGTCATTTCCTGCGGATTTTAAATTTTCAGAAAAATCCGCAGGTATTTCCAAGAATTTTCCTGTGGATTTAGCTACTATATTACTTTCCTGCAGATTTAGTGTTTTCAGGAAAATCCGCAGGTATACCTAAGGATTTTCATGCGGATTTTTATTATTATTATTTTTTTCAACATTTTTTTCAATTTTTTTAATTAACTTTGAGATAAACTCATCTAAAAACAACACTTTAACCATCTAAACTCATTTCAGAAAGTTTTTCTACTGTAAGAGCACAAAAGCTCTCTTCTTCTCCTTTAAAACCTAACCGGCCGCCACCTTAACGGCACAGCTCCGGCCACCGCGATAGTCACCATGAAACTCACCAATCTCACTGCGAAACTCATCGATCTCACCGTAAAACTCACAGATCTCACCGTAAAACTCATTGATCTCACCACGAAACTCACAGATCTCACCGCAAAACTCATCGATCTCACAGATCTGCACCGTCGTCAGTGTCATCTTCTCTACTTCGTTCTCCGACGCGACCTCTAGTTTTCGTTCATATGTTATTTGATTTCGGCGTTTGCAATTTCTGGATTCTGAGCAATTTTTATTTCGATTTTTAATTTAATTTGTTCTTGTTGATTGAATTAAATGCAAAGTTCAAACTGTGCTTCTATTTGTTTTGTGATTTTTTTTCAAAAATCTAGTTAGGGTTTAGTCAATGCTGCTTAAATTAAAGCCAATCCTTGGTTTGTTGTCTATGCCCTAGTATATTACTTCTATGAAAGTGTATTTTGTTCTGTGTTTGAAATTGTTTCTCTGATGTGTTAATTTAATCATGTATATTAGTGAACTATGAACAAGAACTAATGAAATTGTTCTCTGTTTAACTCTGAGTTTACTTCATTTTAATTGTCTCAGGTATATGAAGGGATGAATAAAGAAATAATGGATGCTATATCTGCTATGGTATTTCTAGCTTCCTTTTCTATATGTTTGTTACTTATAAATTTATAGACAAGTAGTAGATTTCTTAGTTCAATTTTCCTGAACTGATATAAATATAACTGTTTCAATTTTTCTGAACCGATATACATAAAATTGTATTAGAAACAATATAATAATGGGAACATGTTTGGATTGACAAATCAAGAGATGCTTGACTTTATTAGTGAACTATCTAATGGTTTTACACTTGCATTGGCAAAAATGGTTTCCCTATCTGAGAATTTCTTTAATGATGCCTTATGTTTCTTGACTTAATTATGCAGTTTTTTTGTATAAGAACTTGTAGTTTTTTTAAAAAATATATAAGAATTGTGCAATTGAATGATGGTAATTTAATTATCTTCATAATGCTGTTATAGTCAATCCAAATTAGCCATTTGCTTTAATCTTTGTTGTTTTCATTTGAAATAAGTATGGCTATCTTGTGAATTTCATTGATGTTTATGAGAAATTTGATGATGGGTAGGTTCATAAGATTGATGATTTAAGCTTTTTTTTTGTTCATTGTTTGTAGATATGTGTTGAAGAAAATCAGGCTTGCTAGGCAGACTGAGAGATGTAGAAGATCTGCTCATCAAGAGGTGAATTTTTGTTTTTGGGGTATTCCTTTTTGTTGATTTGATTCATATAGTTTGGAATATGCTTTTAATTCGTGGAGGAGATTTAACTTTTGTTGATTGATGGGAATTTTAGATGGCTCTTATTGCAAGAATCAAGCACCCTTACATTGTGGAATTTAAGGAAGCATGGGTGGAGAAGGTGAGAAACTTTCTTAAGTATTCTTACTTTTGTTTCAACAATTTGTTACGGCTGCGATATTGTTGCGGAGAGGAGACCTCTAGAAAGCAAAACATTTTAATTGCACCATACCATGGTATATTTTTCTTGAAAACTAAACACTTCTTCTGCGGGGTTTTTGGCATGTAGGCAGTGTGGGCTTTAGGAAATGTTGCTGGGGATTCTCCCAAATGTCGTGATCTTGTTCTTGGTCATGGAGCCTTGGTTCCTCTTTTGGCACAATTGAATGAACATGCCAAGCTTTCTATGCTGAGAAATGCTACCTGGACACTTTCAAACTTCTGCAGGGGCAAGCCACAGCCTCCTTTTGATCAGGTATAAAAATATGCATTGCTTATTCTCTATGAACCAAATAACCGAGTCCTGCCAAATTTTTTTTTCTAACCACTTTTCTTAGTTGTAGTGCACTCCTCTGCCAAGGTGAAATACTACTTGAGTGGTAGTAATTGTTTAAATTTACCTGCTGTAACAACCAAAATGAAGAGCACATTTAGTTGTTTACTCACCCTATAGATTATTAGACTTTAGTGTGTTACATTAGAGTATTATACAAAATACGCAAGTAGAGTTGGTCTTCTGATCTGACGAACAACACTGTTATATGTTTTGTTCTTTATTCTCTAAGTGAATACCCTGATGTTTCTACTGTTACCAATTCTCTGGCATAATCATAGATATTGAGTTTGGAACTTCAAGCAAGGGACACATTGCAACATATCTGCAGCATGTGGTGTGAGGTGTTGGGCTTGGTTTACAAAGGTGAAATTACTTTTCTAATGATTTACTTTTCTTAGTTATGAATCTCAGTCTCAATCAATAGTTTATTAGTTTTGCATGATTTATTCAGGAATTAATTAATTTATTCATATATATTGCATCCATGTAGCCTATTTGATTTCTCAATTGTCACGCTTTCTGCTATGTTTGGACATTAATCTCGTGCTTATTATGATTTTTTTTATGGAACACTGAAGTTAGTTGATGTAGTATTGTTTTGTAAGCTATTTGGATTGTTAAGTCAATTTGTAAAATTGTTGATTTGTTTGTTGTTGTGGATTTGTGTAGTGGAAATTTGATGGATAATGATCAAGGCCAAGGACATTCTTTATTTTATTGTTGTCTCTCAAACTAAGGGTTTCATTTGACATTGGTGGAATTTTGAGAAGAGCATCAAAATATAAGGATGACTCAATTGAACGTGCAATTACTTTGCGCAAGACAGTTTCAGCAATAGCTTGCTACTAATTAAGCATGGTAAAGCAAATAGAGGCTTGAAACAAATGAAAGAAAGATCCAGCTATTGCATGAAGACAGTTTCCATGTTTACTGAGATGGAGGTATAAAATCCTTCTTCAAAATAAATGACAGATCCAGCTATTGCATGAATTTGTTTGAAGCAGCTAAAGAGTACATTTTCAAGTTTTAACCCAAGTTAAAGATGTAATTTTATTACATGCTTTCAATATTTGATGAACTTGTAGAGATGTAAGGTTTACTTATTATTGATTGGATTTTTGTATTCACACAGTAATTATAATTATAGAATTGTCTTGGTTTATTAAAATAGATCCATTTTGGGACATTTTAATATTAATTTTGGGATATTTTTAAATTCATTTAGCAAAAACATTCATTACTACAAAAAAAAAAAGTGGAAGTTCCTGTGGATTTATCTGCGGAAAATTATTTCCTGCGGATTTTCATGTGGTCTTACCTGCGGAAACAGGTTTCCTGCGGAATTTTCTGCGGCTTTTAATGCGGAATTACCTGCGGATTATTCGCAGGAACGTTTGCTACAGTTTCATTGTTATTTTGGGCAGGAAATTCCGCAGGAATGTTTCCTGCGGATTCTAAAAACCGCAGGAAACAATTACCTACAAAGGTTTTAGCTGGGAACCTGAATCCGCAGGTATTATGCAGATTTCTAGTAGTGCCAAAATCCTCAAAAAGCAGTAAATTCCGCCAAAATTCGCGTATCCTTTGTCAGAAATGATCTGTCAAAAATACACGCAAGTAATTACGTTGGCGGACAAAGCATGCCACATGTCTGTCTTGTTCAAAGTCTGGCGGACAAAGCACGCCAGTGCACCATTGAGGGTTTTATTTCGCCAATGTGTGATTTAAAATTCTATTGGTAATTCGATGATTTCTTTAGGTTGTTAGACTATCAATAATTGTGATTTTTTTAAAAATTAAAATTATTTAATCATCCTTAAAAATTTTGAACTATTTTTTTCAAACATCTTTAGAATAATATAAAAAGTTCCTTTACAAAATTTTGGAATATTTTAAAATGATATGAATTAAATATGAACTTTTTAAATTTAAAATATCAAAATAAAAGTAACAAAAATTTCGACCTAAAAATCAAATTTTAAGCCCTCAAAACCCTAAACTCTAAATAATCATAAATACGCATCGACTTGACAAGAGAAAAATATATACATAGTTTTTTTGACTAATAAAAGGTTTTTGAGTCTGTCAGACAACCGTGCAACCATCCCAGTTATTATTACTAGCTGAGAACGATCCTCTACAGTGGAAGATGATGCCCATAACTTCGAGATCATCCTCGCCGTTAATAATTCATCCACTAGACATATGTTCTTGCCTGCCTAGGAATCAAGGACACAGTAGTACGATCATATAGAACAGATCCTGTTGAATAGTTAAAACATTAAAAATATATTAACATATAAATATTAAAAAATGAAAACCTACGTAACTAAAATATTATCATATTAAAATACTAAAGTTATATTATAATATAAATTTTTGAATATAATATACTAGTGATTTTTTTTTACTAAAGATAATTTTCATGATAGAAAAATAAAAAGTTACAGATGATTATAACTAGTAACCCCTATATTATGCCCGATTGTCATTTCATAAATATAATATATGTTTGTAAAAAAAAAATATATAATATATGTAGTTGGTTCAAAAAAATAATATTATACATAGTTATAAATATTCTTTTATATTTGTTAAAAAAAATTATTTAAATTTTTTTTTAAAGTAATGAAGATCCTATATAAAGGATATATTTATAAATATTAAAAAATAGTGTTTAATATAAGGCTTAAATAGTGTTTTAGTCCCTGCAATTGTCTCTCATTTTGAAAAGAGCCCCCTGTTAAATTTTTTTTTGATTTTAATCCCTGCAAAATGTAAAAGTTTTGAAAAGAGCCCCTGAACAGGAATCATTGATGCCATGTGTCAAAAAAAATAGTGTTTTAGTCCCTGCAATTGTCCCTTGTTTTGAAAAGAGCCCCTGTTAAATTTTTTTTGTTTTGATTTTAGTCCCTGCAAAAGTCATTAAAATGATGACATGTCATCAATGATTCCTATTCAGGGCTCTTTTCAAAACTTTTAAATTTTGCAAGGACTAAAATCAAATTTTTTTTTTAACAGGGGCTTTTTACAAAATGAGGGACAATTGCAGGGACTAAAACACTATTTAAACCTTAATATAAAAAATTCATGGCTTAAATGCACTTTTGGTCCCCCTATTTTGATATTTGTGAACTTTTGGTCCCCCTATTTCTAAATTCAACTTTTTAGTCCCCCTATTTTGAAAGTCAATATAATTTTTTAGTCCCCCTTCCAATTTAATGATGTGGCACTTTTATTGCTGATGTGGCACTGACATGGCTAGGCTGTGTTGTTCAAACCCCTTTTCCATGTCATTTTTTTTATTTTCATATAATTTATAAATAGACAAAATTTCAAATAGGAAGATAAGATTAAAAATTGCTTTTCCTAAAAATTACTTTAAAACAAAAACATTTAAGAGATTGGAATAATCCTTATTTTATTTTCCACTAAACCATAATTGAGAGTGCACCATGATCATT
Organism: Trifolium repens; assembly: GCA_030408175.1. Classification (NCBI taxonomy): domain Eukaryota; kingdom Viridiplantae; phylum Streptophyta; class Magnoliopsida; order Fabales; family Fabaceae; genus Trifolium; species Trifolium repens. Next base: position 26,840,822 of record CP125845.1, on the reverse strand, counting down.
CATCTTCACCAAACCATAATTGATTCAACCACATCCCAGAAACGTCAAACACATATAGCTTTGGCGGACACATTTTATTAATATTCCAACACAGTATAAAAAATACCATAGAAATGAAGTTAACTTCATTGTAAATTTATGCGATAAGTAACAACCCACAAGTTTTCATCCTAAATTTTCCTGAAGACTAAAAATGAAAAATTGGGAAAGTTTTTCTTGAAACCCAGATCTGAAATCAAAAAGAGATTTTGATTTCTCTATTTTCGATTTTGAATTTCTTTGAAAACTCATTTGAAACCCAAATCAGCTTTTGATTTTGATTTAGCTTTATTGATAAAGATAGTGTTTTATGGGTTTTTATGGGTTGTGATGTGTTGATGAATAAGAAGAAAGCATCAATCTTGTTAGAATTTTCGGATTGATTAATTTAGAGAAAAAATCTATTAAGTAATAGATCTGGATTGGACGAAGAGACGGTGGATGTGCCAAGTTCGGAGATGAAGAATACATCGTTAAGTTCGGGTAAAACGAAAGCATCGCGGTGATTGTGGTAATGGTGAATTATTGGGGAAGAAGATGAATGGGTACTAGATGGAGATGGTGAAGAAGATTACTGCATAATGGAAAAAGTGCCTCATAATTTAATTTATTGCGTTTATTTTAATTTAAATAATTTTATTACAATTTTAATTCTAGGTGAATGGATTTTTTTTTTAAAATGACATGGAAAAAGTTTAAGCTTTCCAACTCATTGCCACATCAGCAATAAAAGTGCCACATCATTAAATTGGAAGGAGGGCTAAAAAATTATGTTGACTTTCAAAATAGAGGGACTAAAAAGTTGAATTTAGAAATAGGGGGACCAAAAGTTCACAAATATCAAAATAGGGGGACCAAAAGTGCATTTAAGCCAAAATTCATAAACAAGCAAAATATGCATTTAATAGCTTACAACCTTTTTGAAGCACATCGCCATCTAAGATGTGTACCTAAGAATTGGCACAATATAAAGAAATCATTACAAAATTGAGATTTCATTTTAAAAAATAAACGATGTAATACGCGAGGACGATTTCATTTTCCTCTCTTGCCACGTGTCAGCCTCAAAGCAATCCTGCTCTCACAACAATTTAGCATTAAATGCCATAATGTATTTTTGATTTTCATGTATTTTTGTCAAGTATTTAAACAAATAAACTTCTTTTCATGATCCATTTATTGTGTTCCTTATTTTACTTTGAAATTGAAAGTGGAAATAAAATCATACAAAATTAAAGGCACGATTTTTTTGTTAATGGTGATGATATCTTTGACTTTTACACATTAAATAAAAAGTTTATTCTTTTGAACGAAAATGAATAACAAAATCAATGGATCATGAAAAGAAAAATTTGTAAATTATAATATATTTAAATGATACTGAAATTTTTGTTATTTTTTTGACATGCTACAAATATTTTTTATTTTTTATATTAGATCTAATATATAGTTTTTATTTATTTATTTTATATCAGTATAAATGTATTTCTTTTTTTTTTTTTATAAAATAAATGTATTTCTATTCACTAATTGATATTGTTCCCAAATTCCATTAATAGCTAATTATTTCCATACAATTGCTAATTATAAAATATTTATCACTTAAATTACATATTTTTTTTTAATTTTATGTGCATGCTTTATGTTTTTATTCATTTATTGTGTTACTAATAAAATAATAGTGAAGTCCTGAAAAAAAAATAGTGAAATTTTTGAATTTTTTTAATAATGTTTTTTTATAATGAAAAAATATTTAAAATTACTAAATAGTAAAAATTTTAAAATTATTATTATTATTATTATTTTGAATAAAGAAATGGAATATGCCTTATTTCATAATATGATTTATTTTAAAATGGAATGATATATGCCTTACATTATAGCATTAAATTCATTCTAATTTTATAATAGTCTTTACTTATTTCAAAAGTCCATACCAATTCTCTGGTCGAGTCTACCAATTCTATTTGGGTAAATCAATATTCTTTACTTAAATCAAGATATTTGTTTTAATAGCTTTAATTACATATTTTGGGTAAAATTACTCAAATACCAATTCTCATTTTTCTATATAAATGGTGTTTGGCTAAACAATGCAAATTACACCATTTCTAACATCGTTATGCTTTAGTTCTTTACTTTTAATTATTTTTTTTGTTATTTGTTATACCTTTTTTTTGTTTTATTGTATTTCTTCATTTTTTTTAGGTGCTCATGTTTTTTTTTTAGGTGCTAATGAGAGATCTTCTTCTTATCTTGAAGGTCATGTTGTGGAAGTTATAAAAACATTTAGCAGATGAAGATACACATAATGAGTAGTTTTGGAGCAAATTTCTTATCAATGAAGATATTTCAATTTTTTTTATTCATTTATCGCAAATATGGATTAATAAGTCTATATCATTCTCATGAAATTTGTTCTTTGTTTAACGTTTATTTGTGTATGAAGTTCCCCATTTTAACGGTGCAGTATATACAGAATAATTTATGTAATGTAGTTATTTATTTATTCACTGTAATATAGTTTTTTTTTACGCATGTAATATAGTTATATATTGTTAATTTTACTTTATATAGTTGCATATAATTATGGAAGCAATATGTTTATACGTGATCATCACACCAACGCTTGGTTCTACAAAAATCACCATTCATGATAATTTGTTCAAAGACCTTTAAAGCCTATATTTTTGTAATTTTTACAGAGGCCTATATTTATATAATAATAGAGGGGTCTTTTTGTTTTTTGTAATTTTTACAAGACTTATCTTCTTTTTTTCTCAATACGAGACTTATCTTTATATTCATATATTAATACGACGCATATTTTAAAAAAAAATATATATAGGGCCTATATTTATACTCACATATTAATTTATGGGACTTTTTTATAATTTATACGAGGCTTATATTTATAATCATTTTAATATGGGGTTTTTATTTTGGAATTGCTACACGAAACTATATTTATACTCATATGTTTTTATATGGGGACTTACTTTTGTCACCCTACCCCTTTTCTAGCGCGCCCTACAAATTTATCAAAATACCTCAATCTGCTACTTAAGTAACGTATACCCCCTAAAAACACCCTATCATATTTTATTTTTATAATGTCCGCCACTTATTTACAAAAAAAAAAAAAATTCATTCTTACAACGTCCGCTACTTAAATAGTGGAAGGACAAAATGGAAAAGATGTAGGGCTCGCAAGAAACTGATAGAGTAGCACAAGTAAATTTATATGGGGCCTTTTTTTGTAATTTATATGAGGATTACATTTATGGGATTTATATGAGGATTACAAATAAATACGATTATATGAGGCCTATATTTTTAGTCATATATTAATACAAAGACGATTTTAATTTTTTTTTGACAAAAGACTATTTTATATTAAGATGGTGTTCATATGTTCAATTAAATGGTATAAGTTATATGGGGTCTATTTTTATTTTGTTTCAAATCGTATTTATTTACTATTGATATTATGAGATTAATTTATAATAAGTTTATATTTATATTGATATATTACTATGGGATCATTTTTTTGTAATTTATATGAGATCTTATATTTTACACATAGACTGATACGAGACATATATTTTTATTCATATAGTAATATGAGCACCTATTTATATGAGGGCCTATTATTCCGGTTCAAACTTTCAAAATAAAATCTTCACTTGATGTATCGTGTATTTAAAATTTTATTAGTTGTTTCTACTTCAAAATCTATTATGTAATATTTTTTATGTTGTTATTGTCCTTTTAAATTATGAGCTTAAATCAAGTGAGTTTATCACAATTTATTTATATGATTTTTACGTCTTTAGTTATATTTTATTATAACATTTTCTAATATTTTGTCTACATGCGACACAATTGATACGCAACTTGCCGCACAAGCTTTGCCATGTAGCATATTTTTCTATTGATAATTATTAATATTATTCACTTTAGAGGAATCATATCATAAGACCAATATTAAAATGTATTTGTTTTATATGTGAATATTAATTTATGTTTTTAATTTTATTATTTGCTCTTTTATAGTTCAAAATAATATATATTTCTATTTATATGAGCAAAAGTTAACTGCCCACGACAAAGATTCAAACCATAAATTTTCCACTTCTATAATATTTATTAAATCTAAAATCAAATAATAATAATAATAATAATAATATAAATTTGTCAAAACAAAACAATTAAATGAATTTAATATATAAAGGTAGCCAAATCAAATCGGACTAAATCTGGCGGTCTGATCAGTTGAATGGGGTTTATGTCCAATCTAAATTTGGATGAAAATTGGCAAACTGCGAAATTTAAAAATTGTAGGAACCGGTTGTTCAATTTATGCCCCATAATTTTATGTTTTTACTTTTTTTGTATTAACAAAATTTCAGATTATGGAAAAATTAATTTCAAAATAAAGAATATTTAAATAATACATCAATATTTATTAAATATGTAAAAATTAGTTAGACGAATTTCTAACCCGTGCCAGACACTAGTTAGTTTATACATGGAAATAAGAATCCTTGGCATAATGTCAAAATATGAATGAATAAGTTAAATAAATTATGGATTCTTGTGGATTCTGCAACGTGTTTTTTTTTCTACAACTCAATCAATCAATTACCCACTAAACCTGCTTGCCTTTTTGACTTTCTCTTCACCTAATGCAATAAACCCTCTAAAACACACAAAAAAAAATAAAACACACACACACACAAAAAAAAGTTTTTTCATGATCATTGATCAAAACTGAAAACACACAAATAGTGACAAACAGAGCACAAATAAAAAGCTATGAAAATTAGAACTTCGAATTTCATGAAAGATAAATCAATTTTTTTTAACATGAGAGTTCTACCTTTGACTATTTGTTCTTTGCTTTCAATATCTTTGCTTCTTATATATTTCTACAATCTACCCTTTTCTCCTTCTTCAAAAAATGAGTTTACTCATTCCAAACCTATCATTAATATCACTTCTCACTCTTCTCTTTCTGTTTCTCCAACTTTATCTTCTTATTCAGGTATGTGTATATACATAATTTCTTTTGTCAAAATTATACAATTGCTAGAAGATTTTGTTTTCAATTTTAATAGAGTAAACCATTTGTAACACCGATACTTCTGATCAAAGATGTGTAACTGATATGTGTCAGGGTCCTGTTAGTAGCACCGCCGGTGCATGTGATTACAATCAATCAATTGATTTATTTAAATTATTATTGATGTCAATGTATAAATGTTGTCTTCGTGTATAAGTCATAGTTTCTTAACTTTATTTTTGTGTACATTCATGTGAATTGTCGGCACAATAGTTTCTTATTGTATCAAAATTACAAAATCACATTTTAATAATCTTTCGTTAATTAGTTTAATCAACGAATATGCATTTCTTAAGTTATTTTCATACTGGAATGTGACTCTGACTTGTATTAATTAATTTAGTTTATAAAACTACTAACAACATACAATTTTGGTATAGTTTTATAATTTCGATATATTCAACGACAATTATTGCGGAGATTCATAAAAATGACTATATATTTAATGTATGTTTGATATTACGGTGAATATGTTAGAATCACGGTGATCCACCGTGATTTTGCAGAAGCTACGGAGTGTCGCTTTTGTAAAATCATAATAGGTCACAGTGATTTTAAGATATCAACCGTAATACCAGACATAGACTTATACTAATAAGTAACTTGAGATTGTTTTGTTGGTTTACAAGACTTTTACCATTGTTAATTTCAGGAAAGAAAAAAACTTACCAAAACCAATGTGATTACTCAAAGGGTGATTGGATCAAAGATACCAAAGGCCCTTTGTACAATGATACAACATGTAATTTGATGAAAGAAGGAAGAAATTGCATCAAACATGGAAGACCAGATTCTGATTATCTTTATTGGAGATGGAAACCAAATGAATGCTATCTTCCAAGGTTTGAACCTAAAACTTTTCTCCAACTCATTAACAATAAACACATAGCTTTTGTTGGAGATTCTATGGCAAGAAACCAATTAGAGTCACTTATTTGTATGTTATCAACTTCTTCAATTCCTAAACTTGTGTACCAAAATAGCATTGGCAAAGACAATCAATTTTCTAGGTGGTACTTTTCTAAATATAATGTAACTATTTCATTATATTGGTCACCATTTTTAGTGCAAGGTATTGAAAAATCAAATAATAGGCCAAATAATGAGTTATATTTGGACCATGTTGATGAAAAATGGGCAAAGGATATGGATCAAATGGACATGATTGTGTTATCAATTGGTCATTGGTTTTTGCTACAAGCTATTTATCATGAGGGTGATTCAATATTAGGATGTCATTATTGTGGTCTTAATTACACTGATGTTGGGTTTTATGATGTATTAAGAAAGTCTTTAAGGACTACCCTTAATAGTATAATAGATAGAAGAGGACATAAAGGTAATAATGGAATTGATGTAGTTGTGACAACATTTACACCACACATCATTTTGAAGGTGAATGGGATAAGGCTGGTGCATGTCCAAAAACTAAGCCTTATAGTCATGAGGAGAAGAAAGTTGAAGGAATGGATAATGACATGAGAAAAGTTGAGATTGAAGAAGTGAAAAATGCTAAGAACAAAGGCAATGAATTTGGAAGGTTTAGATTTGAGGTATTGGATATTACAAATTTGGCCTTGTTAAGACCAGATGGTCATCCAGGTCCTTATATGAATCCTTTTCCATTTTATAATGGAGTTCAAGAACATGTGCAAAATGATTGTGTTCATTGGTGTTTGCCTGGACCAATTGATACATGGAATGAGATTTTTCTAGAAATGATTAAGAAGTGGGAGGAACAACCTAGGAGTGAAAAGTGAAGTATTTTTCATATGTTATTAAATGAATTTATATTTTACTCTTTGCTTTTATGTCATTAACATTGCCTTGGAATAGAGAATTTTTGTGTCATATTGATGAGAGTAGTTTTTATATGACATTTTTTTTATCATTTTCTTTATTGGTATGATAGTTTAGGCCTTGGCTAACATGAACAAGTAAAGTAATCTTATACCATAGACAAGTGTGTTTTTACTATTTGATCAATAAGTTGCGTCATATTTCATTTGATCAATTAATAAAAATTATTGATGAAAATTAACTTATGCATGATTGACAACTTGTCTCGTATGCTTAACAATCTGTTATAAAGTAGAACATCATAGTGATTTCAGAACAGTGGCAAATCATTAATACTAAGTTAAGTATTTGAGCTTCATTAATATTATTCCAAAAAATAATGATGACAAGTACATCTTAAGTTATACATCTCAAGTTAAGTATTTGTTCACGTATGTAAACACAAATTAGTAACAACAGGTGAGCTGCTCTAGGGATTTCTAGAGCACTTCGTAAAATGACTTAGCTTGAAATACACTATTTACAATATGATGGATCCCCCTTTCTCTATTAAGTGCCTCCTTTTATAGTCCACAATTCATTGACTTAATGAGCCTTTCACAAGATTTGGAGGTCTAGGCCCAATAAACTATAACTCTGATATTCATACGCAGCTCGTCCGTATAGGACACGTAGAGCTAAAGCACGTTGACCTACGTCACTCGTCCGTGCTGATCACGTGGAGCTAGAGCACGCCTAACTCACGTCACTATGTTTGTACATGATGTGTGAAAGAGCAAGTCGAGCTCCAAATGATTTGCATAGCTGAACTAAGGGTGGAGCTCTGCATGACCGCACCAAGCTTGTCGTGATGAAGGTTGGGCTCAACATGACCTCGATGATCCAGCTGAGCTACACATGTTGAACGTTGATCTCATGATCGAGTTGAGCTAGGCATGTTGAAGGAGGAGCTCACGGTCGACCTGAGCTTAGTATGCTGAAGGATGTGCTGAGATGAGTATTCATAATGAATAAGTCATGTTCGAGCTGAGCTTACTGAAGGTCGGGTTGAGCTGAGTAAGCTAAAGGTGGAGCTCATGGTCGAGCTGAGCTGGACAAGTTGAGGGGAAAACTCATGGTCGAGCTGAGATAGACGTGCTGAAGGTGGAGCTCATGGTCGAGCTGAGCTGGACAAGCTGAAAGAGAAGATTATGGTCGAGCTAAGCTGCCCAAGCTGAAGGGGAAGCTCATGGCCGAGTTGAGTTGACCAAACTGAAAGGGAAGCTCGTGGTCGAGCTAAGATGACCAAGCTGAATGAGAAGCTCAAAGTCGAGCTAAGTTAAGCATACCGACGGAAGAGCTTCTGCTCGAGCTGAGCATGCTGAAGGTGGAGCTCATGGTCGAGCTGAGCTGGCAGAGCTTAAGGGGAAGGTCATGGCCCAACTGAGCTGGGTATGCTAAAGGAAGAGCTCCTGCTCAAGCTAAGTTGAGCATGCTGAAGGTGAAGCTCATGGTCGAGCTGAGTTGGACAAGCTGAAAGAGAAGCTCATGGTCGAGCTAAGTTGGCCAAGCTGAAGTGGAAGCTCATGACCGAATTGAGTTGACCAAGCTGAAAGGGAAGCTCGTGGTCGAGCTAAGCTAGCCAAGCTGAACAAGAAGCTCATGGTCGAGCTGAGTTGAGCATACTGAAGGAAGAGCTTCTGCTCGAGCTGAGAATGATGAAGGTGGAGCTCATGGTCGAGCTGAGCTGGCCACGCTGAAGGGAAAGGTCATAGCCAAGCTGAGCTGGGAATGCTGAAGGAAAAGCTCCTTCTCGAGCTAAGTTGAGCATGCTGAAGGTGGAGCTCATGGTCGAGCTGAGCAGGACAAGCTGAAAGAGAAGCTCATGGTCGAGCTAAGCTGACCAAACTGAAGGGGAAGCTCATGGCCGAGTTGAGTTGACCAAGCTGAAAGGGAAGCTCGTGGTCGAGCTAAGCTGACCAAGTTGAAGGAGAAGCTCATGGTCGAGCTGAGTTGAGCATGCATACTGAAGGAAGAGCTTCTGCTCGAGCTGAGCATGCTGAAGGTGGAGCTCATGGTCGAGCTGAGCTGGCCTCACTGAAGTAAAGGTCATGGCCTAGCTGAGCATGTTGTAGGAAGAGCTCTTGCTCGAGCTAAGTTGAGCATGCTGAAGGTGGAGCTCATGGTCGAGCTGAGCTGGACAAGCTGAAAGTGAAACTCATGGTCGAGCTAAGCTGGTCAAGCTGAAGGGGAAGCTCATGGCCGGGTTGAGTTGACCAAGTTGAAAGGGAAGCTCATGGTCGAGTTGAGTTGGACGTGTTGAAGGATGCATTACGTTGAGCTTGTAGAAGGAGGGGCTCTTGCTCAACCTGAGCTGGGCATACAGTGACATAAATGATCAAAATATAATAGAGTTCACATGGTATGGTCCTTCATACCAGTCTACAGTCCACCAAGCGTCAAGTATGTAAGGCGTAGATGTTTGTTCTTCCTCGGGTCGACCTATACCAGTCCATAGTCCACCAAGCGTCAAGCCTTTTAAGGTATATGCGTTTGTTCTTTATCATTTCGGCCTATACCATTCCACAGTCCACCTAATGTAAAATTTATTAAGGCGTAGACGTTTGCTCTTCATAAGGTCGGTTGGACTCTTTGTTATTAACTTGACAAACCTTTAATGGATGTGAGCTTGGCATATTGAAATAATGACACTCATCCTTTGAACATGAATAGATCAACACTCCCTATTAGTGTTATTATTTTCTCTTTGTTTTACCAACCTTGGACAAGCACACCATGTGTTTGATTAAATATTCCAAACATTATTTTGACTCAAACATTTTGCCAAGCTCCCCCCATGGCCGAGTTCCCTTCCTACCTATTCAATTTGGATTTTATTTTCTATTTACAATGTTGTAGATCTTGTAACATTATATTTTGCGCTCCTTTCTTTATGGCTTTTAACTCCTTACTTTTATTTTTATAACTTATTCAGCTAACCTTAGCTAACTTCCTTCTCATCTTCATGTCTACTGCTGAATTTGCCTATATTGTTACTCACTTAGGTCTTGAAGGTGTAGCTATGCTCGGCTACCCTTATTACGACATCAAGGAAAATCTTTAACGGATCTTTCCCTATAACGTAAGTTTTCCCAAGGATCGAGTCTATACCGATACTCGCTCAAGCCTTGAAGGCGTAGTTCTACTCGGCTACCATTATTACGACGTCAAAGAAAGTCTCTGACGGATCTTTCCCTATACCGTAAGTTTGCCTAAGGTTCAGGTCTATACTGAAACTCGCCCAGGTCTTGAAGGCGTAGCTCTGCTCGGCTACCCTTATTACGACGTCAAGGAAAATCTCAAACGGATTTTTCCCTATAACATAAGTTTGCCTGAGGGTCAGGTCTATACTGAAACTCGCCCAGGTCTTGAAGGCGTAGCTCTGCTCGACTATTGTTATTACGACGTCAAGGAAAGTCTCAAATGGATCTTTCCCTATAACGTAGGTTTGCCTGAGGGTCAGGTCTATACTGAAACTCGCCCAGGTCTTGAAGGCGTAGTTCTGCTCGGCTACCATTATTACGACGTCAAGGAAAGTCTCTAACGAATCTTTCCCTATGACGTAAGTTTGCCTGAGGGTCAGGTCTATACTGAAACTCGCCCAGGTTTTGAAGGCGTAGCTCTGCTCGGCTATTCTTATTACGACGTCAAGGAAAGTCTCTAACGGATCTTTCCTTATAACGTAAGTTTGCCTAAGGATCAGGTCTATACTGAAACTCGCCCAAGTCTTGAAGGCGTAGCTCTGCTCGGCTACCCTTATTACGATGTTAAGGAAAGTCTCTAACGGATCTTTCCATATAACGCAAGTTTGCCTGAGGGACAGATCAATACTGAAACTCGCGCAGGTCTTTCTCATCTTGAACAACAAATTAAGCTGAGCATCCTTCGGTGAACATGGAAAGTTTGTATTTGAATGAATAAGCTATATAGGGACCATGCTGCACTGAGGTTTCAAATTCATCCTACTGAGGTTTTGAAATCCTATCATCTGAGTTGAAGAGCTAGGTATGAAGTTTGCTGCACTTAGATTCCAAAGTCACCCTACGGAGGTGATGGGGTCCTCTCATCGAGTTAAAGAGCTAGGTGAGGACCTTTTAGTGTTTAGATTCCAAAGTCGTCCTACTAGGGTGATGAGGTCCTCTCATCCGAGTTGAAGAGCTAGCTGGGGACTTTTTACCGTTTAGATTCCAAAGTCATCCTACTGAGGTGATGAGGTCCTTTCATCCGAGTTGAAGAGCTAGGTAGTGACTCTTCTCCTCTCCTCGTTTTATTGTTGTCGCTCTATGTTTGGAGGCTTAATTCATAATTTGGTCCTTTATATTTATTTTAGCTCTCAATTTGGTCTCTTATGTTTTAAAACGTCTATGTTAGTCCCTTATGTTTTAACGTTACCATTAATTGGTCCATTCCGTCAATTTTTTTTTTTAACTCCGTTAATTTTTGACACGTGGCTATCTTTAATTTTTGACAAGTGTACGCCACGTGTCAAAAATTAACGGAGTTAAAAAAAAAATTGACGGAAGGGACCAATTAATGGTAACGTTAAAAACATAAGGGACTAACGTAGATGTTTTAAAACATAAGGGACCAAATTGAGAGCTAAAATAAACATAAGGAACCAAATTATGAATTAAGCCCTCCACGTCACAAGATTTGGAGGTCTATGCCCAATAAGCTATAACTCTGATATTCATATGCAGCTCGTCGGTACAGGACACGTGGAGCTAAAGCACGTTGACCTATGTCACTCATCTGTACTGATCACGTGGAGCTAGAGCACGCCTAACTCATGTCACTATGTTTGTACATGATGTGTGGAAGACGAAGTCGAGGTCCAAATGATTTTCATAGCTGAACTAAGGGTGGAGCTCAGCATACCTGCATGACCGCACCGAGCTTGTCGTGATGAAGGTTGGGTTCAACATGACCTGGATGATCCAGCTGAGCTACACATGTTGAACGTTGATCTCATGGTTGAGTTGAGCTAGGCATGCTGAAGAAGGAGCTCACGGCCGAGCTGAGCTTAGCATGTTGAAGGATGTGCTGAGCTGAGTATGCATAAGGAATAAGTCATGTTCGAGAAGAGCATACTGAAGGTCGGGCTTGAGTATGCTAAAGGTGGAGCTCATGGTCGAGCTGAGCTGGACAAGTTGAGGGGAAAACTCATGGTCGAGCTAAGATGGCCAAGCTGAATGAGAAGCTCAAGGTCGAGCAGAGTTGAGCATACCGAAGGAAGAGCTTATGCTCGAGCTGAGCATGCTGAAGGTGGAGCCATGGTCGAGTTGAGCTGGCCGAGCTGGAGGGGAAGGTCATGGCCCAGCTGAGTTGGGCTTGCTAAAGGAAGAGCTCCTGCTCGAGCTAAGTTGAGCATGCAGAAGGTGAAGCTCATGGTCGAGCTGAGCTGGACAAGCTGAAAGAGAAGCTCATGGTCGAGCTAAGTTGGCCAAGCTGAAGGGGAAGCTCATGGCCGAGTTGAGTTTACCAAGCTGAAAGGGAAGCTCGTGGTCGAGCTAAGCTGGTCAAGCTGAAATGGAAGCTCATGGTCGAGTTGACCTGGACATTTTGAAGGATGCATTAAGATGAGCTTGTAGAAGGAGGGGCTCTTTCTCAATCTGAGTTGTGCATACTGAAAGAAGAGCTTCAGCTCGAGCTGAGCATGCTGGAGTGGAGCTCATGGTCGAGCTGAGTTGGCCTCGCTGATGGGGAAGGTCATAGCCCAGCTGAGCTGGGCATGCTGAACGAAGAGCTCCTTCTTGAGCTAAGTTGAGTATTCTGAAGGTGGAGCTCATGGTCGAGCTAAGCTGGAAAGCTAAAGAGAAGCTCATGGTCGAGCTAAGCTGGTCAAGCCGAAGGGGAAGCTCATGGCCGAGTTGAGTTGACCAAGCTGAAAAGGAAGCTCGTGGTCGAGCTAAGCTGGCCAAGCTGAAGGAGAAGCTCATGGTCGAGCTGAGTTAAGCATACTGAAGGAAGAGCTTCTGCTCGAGCTGAGCATGCTGAAAGTGGAGCTCTTGGTCGAGCTGTGCTGGCCTCGCTGAAGGGGAAGGTCATGGCCCAGCTGAGCTGGGAATACTAAAGGAAGAGCTCCTGCTCGAGCTAAGTTGAGCATGCTGAAGGTGGAGCTCATGGTCGAGCTGGGATGGACAAGCTGAAAGATAAGCTCATGGTTGAGCTAAGCTGACCAAGCTGAAGGGGAAGCTCATGGCCGAGTTGAGTTGACCAAGCTGAAAGGGAAGCTCGTGGTCGAGCTAAGCTGGTCAAGCTGAAATGGAAGCTCATGGTCGAGTTGACCTGGACATGTTGAAGGATGCATTAAGATGAGCTTGTAGAAGGAGGGGCTCTTTCTCAATCTGAGCTGGGCATACAGTCACATAAATGATCAAAATATAATAGAGGTCATATGGTATGGTCCTTCAAACCAGTCCAATATTATACAAAAAAAATATCATTAGTACTACCCAAAAAATATCATTAGCACTATCCAAAAAAGATATAGTTAGTTATTCGTATAACAACGTAATAGTCTGACATTCACTAGGAAACACAGATTGTATGGGATATTATTTTTTATTTAAGAATAAAGATTTAACCGATATTTTTCCGATACGAGTATCAGGACGTATTGGACACATATTATATATTATTTTTTATTTAAAAATAATGATTTAACCGATACTTTTCCGATACACGTATCGGGACGTATCGAACGAGTATCTGTATCGGGTGCGTATCAGACACGACACTTCACCATTTTTAGAGTATCGGGGTTTCATAGCTTGCAGTGTGAACCATATATTGTTGATCATCTTCATTTGTTAATGATTCTATGGTGGTGGAGCTCTTCAAAGAGTTGAGGGAGTTGGTCTCAAATCCCATGACCATCCTATCCCTTAACCATGTCGATGTCGCCAGGATGCATCAAATAGTTGATGAACTTAAGCCCATTCGACAAATATTGCATTTGGCTGGCCAAGGGCCTTTTGCTTTGGGTGACAAGATCCTCTCTTCTCTAGCAGACATGACTGATATCCTTACCATCATCCCTGACTTTGGAGAAGCTTCTGCGTCGAAGGATCAACTGCGCCAACAACTATAAAACAGTTACTGTCTTGCTTATTTTCAGTTTTGTATCTCAAAGTGCAGATGCTAGACAATATTTATTGGAACTAAAAGTAAAAAGAAATTATTCAATCCACTTTTTAAATTCATTGAATAACTCATGTATTTGGTTTATATTATAGAATTATTCAATAATCCTAAAAATGAATTGTTTTTTATAAAATAGACAGTAGAAAATACTATTTTAGAGTCGCTATTTTAGTCCTTAAATCATCTAACATAAAAAGAAATTATTATGGATAGAAATTGTAACTTACAATAATAATGTACATGAAACTTAAACTTTTACATATTGGTCCAAATTGCTTTGAAAGACCAAAACATTTTCCTTCTCAATAAACTATAGCAAAAACAGAATAAACATAACCTTTCTATGCAAAGATTTAGATCAATAAATTAACAAGATAAAAATCTCACTCTTCACTCCTTGGTTGTCCCTCCCAATCCCACTTCATCATCTCTAGAAAAATCTCATTCCATGTATCTATAGGCCCTGGCAAACACCAATGAACACAATCATTTTGCACATACTCAGAAACACCATTAGCAAATGGAAAAGGTTTCATATAAGCACCTGGATGACCATCTGGTCTCAACAATGCCAACTCAGTTACATCCAATACCTCAAATCTAATCCCTCCAAATTCATTCGCTTTCGCCTTAGCACTTTCGACTTCCTCTATTTCAATCCTTCTAATCTCACTTTCCATTTCTCCAATTTTCTTCTCTCCATTTCCATAAGGTTCGGTCTTCGAACATGTTCCGGCCTTATCCCAATCACCATCAAAATGGGTAGGTGAAAAAGTTCTCACAATCACACTAATTTCTTTCCCTTTAGCTCTTTTCCTCTCAATTATAGCATTAAGACTAGTCCTTAAAGCTTTTCTTAATGGAACATAGAAACCGATATCGGTATAATTAAGACCAAAACCAGAACAATTTAAGCATCCTAAAACCAAACCATTTACATAGTAAACTGAAGGAACATTAAACCAATTTCCAAATGATAACAAAATCAAGTCCATTCCATCCATATCCTTCAACCACCTCTCGTTAACGCGATCCAAATGCATTGTATTAAAACTTGGCCCTGATTTTGATCTTTCAACACCTTGGACAAGAAATGGTGACCAATATTCTGAAAAAGTTGCATTATGAGAAGCAAAGTGCCACCAATGTGAACCTTTATGATGAACTGGTTTAGACTTTGAAACAGTTGATAACATGCAAAGAAGGGACTCAAATTGGTTCCTAGCTAAAGAATCACCAATAAAAGCTATGTGTTTGTTTTTACTTAGGTGAAGAAAAGTGTTTGGTTCAAACCTTGGAAGATTGCATTCATTTGGTTTCCATCTATAGTAAAGGTAGTTTGAGTCAGGTCTTCCATTGGCCATACAATTTTGTCCTTCTTTGATTGTTCCACATGTTGTTCCATTGTATAAAGGGTTACTTTTGTCATGAATCCACTTTCCATTGAAGTAGTCACATGAGTGGTTTTCAGCTTTGATTTTGTTATTTACTGCCAATAAAATACCAAAGTATTAATTAGATGTAACTCTAAATGTTAATATTCAAATTAAGGTTGTAGGTTGACCATACACACCGAGATTTATGTTATAGGTTCTAGGTTCTAAGTAAGATGTGATGCAACATATTGATCAAATGGTGAGACTGATTGAATTAACGGTAAAAGTAAGCTTGTGCATAGTAAAAGACTTATCTCACTTGTGTATATTATTAGACGAAGCGTAAAAGAAACAAACATAATATGAGATAGAGAAAGTAGTATTATTAAAAGACAAAATTATGCATCCACATACCTGCATAAGGTGGAGGAGGAGTACTAGTAGTAGCATGGTGAAGCTGAGTTTGAGATTTTGTAATGGAGAGAGGGTAAAAGTATATACAAAGAAGAACTATAGGTAACAAAGCTATGGGAAGTAGAAATTGAAGTGTATATGGAAGAAAAGTCTTGGAGAGGGAAATAGAATCATCTTTTAATGTAGTATTAGTTGTTGTACTTTTCATTTTGAAACCATTTCTTTGTGTTTCCTTTCCTACTTTGCTTTCTTCTCATAGTCCCTCTTTTGTTGTGTTCTTATTGGAAATGGAATAAAAAAATATTCCAAATAATTGGCGTGAAGTAAACGTTGTTTTAGTGTTTTATTTTCATGTTACATTTTTAATTAATACACACTCACATAAGTTGAAAATACTTCATATATCTTTAATTAAAGAATAAAGTACAAGGACATTTTCTTTTTGTTGGTGAATACAAGGACGAAAATTTTAATATATGGTTGAGAGTAATAAATATGGAAGTGAAATAAAATTTAAACTAATGGGTGAATAAGATTGAAGAAAGTTGTTGACATATATAGAGACATATATTTCTTGTGGGTTATACTCAAATAAATAATTCAATTGAAAAAACTCACCATTTAATCGTCATGATTTTGTTAAATATCTAGCTTCAAAAACTCTTTTTTGGAGATTTATTATCATAAGGCTATGAATTGATGCTTTGAAGATTTCACACATTTCTTGATGATTTTGGAGCAAAGGAAATTTGGAAGATGATCATGGTCCTAACTTAGGATTCGTAAGGGTTTGTGATCATGATTAGATGGAATTTTTTCAGTAAGAAATAAAAAAAAAAAGATAAGATTGGAAGAAATAAGAGATGTTGGCAAAGTTTAACAAAGGAGAAAGAGAAATCCATGAATAGTGGAGTCAAAAGCATGCTATGTGAGGTAAATGAAGGGTACACGTATAATAATGGTGTAGGGTCGTTTAAGGGTGAAAATGATTGATTTTAGATTACTTTAAAGGAAAAAAAATCAAATTAATTAAAAGTGGTTGGCTTGGTTTGATTTGAGATCTTGCAATTTGTTTAGCAAAATTTGAATCAAATCGATTCAAGTAAGCCAATGTAACACTAGTAAACTCCAACTCAGAATGTTTTAGAGAGTGTTTCGATAGAGAAATTAAAAATTGTAGAAAATATATTTAGGCAATTTAAATGTGTTTATTTGATTTACTTATATTTCTAAGTAAATAAGTGTGTTTGTATAGAGTAATAAAAGAATTATTGTGAATATTTTTGGGGTACTGTTTTAAATTTGAAAAGTTTAGGGTCACTTTAAAATTGAAAAATAGAGACTAATTTACAATTTTCAAAAATATAAAGGACCAATTTAAAAAACTTTGAAGCCAAATTATAATTTTTGAAAACTTTAGGAGTCTTTTTGCAATTTTAAAAAGTTGATACGGGCCAATTTAGAAATTCTGAAACATATGAGATAAAGAATTTTAAATTCCTAACTTTTATGTGCTAATTAAAAAAAAAAAAAATTTAACTTGAATAAAATATTTCATAAATTACTATCATTTTGAAAATTGTCTAAATTAATTGTTTAAATAAAAGAATTTAAATAGAATAATTTGAATTTCTCAAAAAATTATTTTACCTCAAAACATTTTCACATCCAAATAATTGTAATATTTTGTTTTATTTCTCTTCTTTATTTTTTTAATAATTATTTTAAGAAAATAGTGCACCTAGACAATGATTAAGAAAAAAAAAAAAAACTAAAATAAAATAAAAATAAATCTTTTTTCAAATTTCAAGATATTAAACATACTACTTTCAAAATTATATTATTATTTTTGTTTGTTTTTATAACACTCGCCAGCAAGATCCTTCTTAAATTTATACTACTTCCATCCTAAAATATAAGAACTCATTGACCATTGCACGTATGCTAATGCATAATTTTGATTACGAATATTTTTAACTGTCTATTAATAAAACTTATAGAAATTTGATATTTTGAAAATATTCACCGAAACAAATCAAACAAGATCGATCTTATATGATAATATTTACATTTATATACTATTAGAAAATGCTTAATTCAACATTTGGTCTTATGTTTATTTTAGGTTTCAATTTGGTCATTTCCGTCAGTTTTGTGACATGTGGCAGACGGTTTGCTTACATGGACATACATGTGGACGCCTGGATACTTGGACACGTGATGAGAATCAGGGAGCGGTAGGAATGAAAACAAGAGTTGAGATGGTGGAGGTGGTGGGAAGACGCCACAATCGGGGTGGAAAACCGATTGATAAGTCGCGATGACGCCACAACCGGCTATGGAGGCTCCGGTTGATAAGTCACATATTAGCGCCACGGCGAACCAATAAGCTAAAAATAGGATTCAAGGAACCAAAAAGAATAACTATCATATTTTTACTCAATCAAAAACTTCTATTATTTCATGAAAATAAGTTACAATTTATAGAACTTTTGCTCCAATGAACATAAAAGACTCTAATAAATTAAAATAAACCAAATTAAATTTTCTAGGAATGAACAATGTACTTATCCCCAGGTGCATGTGTTCGATTCCCTCGGAAGACAAAAACTCCACTAGTGAAAGGGGTGGAGAAGATCGTGAGGTGGCAGTGTCGTTACCACCTAAGGTGGTGGGGCCTGAGTTGTTAAAATTCCATTATTAAATAAATTCTTCTTGTAAAAGGGATATCATATTAGGATCACATCAACACGTGTCTAGTTGAAACAGTGGAAACATAAAAAATGGCGAAAAGGACCAACTTATGCAAATGGTGGAAACATAAGAGAAAAAATTGAAACTTTTAAAACATAAGGGACTGTAAGACCCAAGATTTCATTGTATAGTTGGATTAAGGAATATTGGGGTTTCGATGTGTTCATGTGGTGAAACATCGTGTAATTATAGGTTTTTGCTGTAATCGAGTCTGTTTTGTGCTCGTGCACTGTAATTGTACAGACTTTTGTCTTGTGATCCTGTTTCTTGTATAAGAAGATTGAGGTGGTTTTAGAATAAAGAGTTTTGGATTATTCTTGTTTTTGGAAAAACGAGTAGGATTTTACCCGCGGATGTAAAATATTATTTGCGTCTGTTTTAAGTGAGGTTTCGGATGAGAGTTTTATATATCTGCGTGAGTGAGGTTATGTCCTGAGATTAATTTTCTAAGGTATGGAAGAAAATTACAGTCGCGGAAAAAGATTCGGCGATAAGTTTTGGAAATGTTAAACGTTCTTTCCGTAGGCTTTATGTTTTTGTGATTTACGTTCGTCGCGTCGCGCGAGAGCTGAATACGAGACTTGTTATGGATGAGTTGATGATATCTTGTGATTTCTCTTAAAGTAAATTGATCCAATGGCTAGGGTTTAAGCTTGGACTTTTGAATTTGATCCAAGGGTGGATTGGCTATCAAGAGGCTATGTAATAGTAAGGAGGTTCATGACTTTGGTCACTTAGAAAAACATCACATATTCACTCCATTCTTTCTCTCTTTCACGTGAACTCCATTCTTACTTTCCAACCTTCACAAATTTTCCATTCTTCACCATTTCACTCCATTTCAAGCTTGGGAGCTTTGTGGAATTGTTACAGAGAATCACTTTCTTAAGGTAACCACTCTTTTCCTTTTCATTTTGGTTGATTAAAACTCTTGGAGTCATGAGTTTTAGATTATGTTCATGGGATGAAAATGTTAGGAATTGATTCTTGTTTCATGAAAGTTGTTCATGAGAGTTTAGTAAGCATGTAGGCTTTGTTATTTTTGTTTTCCATGAGTTGGTGAAAAATCTCATGAGAAAAGTTAGGGTTTTGGGTTGGTTATGTATTGATCAATAACATGTGGTTAAGTTGTAAGGTTTTGAAAAGAAAAGTTGTCTTTGAACCTTTGGGAAAAAGGGAAATGCGTTGTATGGTTTTGTTTTAGAAAATCCGATGAAAAATATTTTGGAGTTTATGAAAATATTCCTAAGTGATTTACGTGGTGATTTTTGGGGTCAAAGTGGTTTAAAACTCTTGTGACATGTGGAGTTGCTTTTTACTTTGAAAACATGTTTGAAAATGATTACCGGACGGTTAAGGCCCGTAATAAAACTTGTGCTTGGTTTTGGTTTTGATTTTGGAAAATGAAAAATCAAATAACTTGCACTCGAAGCAACCAACAAGCTTTCGGAAAGGAATTGCTTGCTTATGAAAATGGTTTGCTTTTGTGCCTTGAAAAAAAGTGTTGGAAACTAATAGAATCAAACTAGGCTTGGGTGGAAAAAGGTGGTGTGAGTTGCTGTCTTTTGCTGTCATGACAGGTGCAACTCGCTGAGCGAGTGTTTACTCGCCAGGGCGAGTGACACAGGTCATGACAACACGCCAGGGCGAGCTCCAGAGCGAGTAAGACCAGTCCTCACTGCCTTCACTCGCTGCCAACTCGCCAGGGCGAGTTATGAGACCTAAAATTTTGGATTCTGATTTCTAAACTTGGTTTTTAGCTTTCTAATCCCTTTTTATTAATTTATGGAAGTGGTTGGGATTGGAAACGAGTTTTTCGGGTACTCGGAAAGTGCGTAACTTGTAACGCAAGAAAACGGCCATTTTACATTTCAAATTATTTAAGACTTTTGACAATTGTTTTGAGTCCTAAAAATAGTACAAATAACTCATGGTGGTTGATCAATACGGTAGTTTTTGGTATAGTATCCGAAAGAGTCGATTTTCCTTAGGAACCTTTAAGTTTTTGGGGTTTTGGTTTAGTTTCAATACGATTGGTTGGGAAACAATGTATTGATGGTACGCTGCTTGTTTTAGGAAGCGCGTTGTGTTGTTTGGACGAGTTGTAGTAAACGGAAGCTTGCCGAGGTAAGGGCTCCACTTTATTTCCGTCTTTTAAAACGGTTACGACATGCTTTGTTTTGCTGTGTATGCAATTGCTGTGTGCTTTGGCATGTTTGTACTTATGTATTCTCGTTGATGAAAACGTGGTTATAAATACGTGTGCAATTTACATATGATTGAGAAAATGTATGTATGTTGTGATGCTTTGTACATAGGCTTTAGGCTATGTGATTGTTTGCATGAGCATATATGAATGCGTGCGTCAGATAGGACTACGCGAGGATTTTGTCTTGTGTGACTATCCCGTATATGCCGAAGAGAATATATGCCATGCATTTCATAGTTGCGTGCCTAGGTGTATGTCTTGTGTGACTTGCCTTCGTACCGGGCGTTTGTCTGTGCGACTTCGCCAAATCCTACTGGATTTTATTGAGTTGGTGGTTGTCTTGTGTGACTCACCCGGTGTTATCCCACCGTGATTGTTTTGGTATTGTCTTGTGTGACTCTACCTGGTGTTATCCCACCAATAGTAGGAGGTGTTATCCCACCAGAGACCTACGCCTTCTATAGAGAGGTTGAATTCCGGAATTAAATCATGCATGTGGCGAACCAGAGATCGGTTGTCACACCCATTGTAGAAGTCTGCATTAGGCTTGGTGATTTATTTATATAAACCCGTTGGTGGGAACTACTCTTGAGTTTAAGGGCTTTCTCTTGTGTTTGTGGAATTATTGGTATGTGTACAATCTTTCGCACCGGATATATATATACATACTTTTATTTTGTGGTGACCCTTTCTTTCATTTGCGGGCTCATCCCACCCAGATGATGGGTTAGGTCGTGGTGACGACGGTGGCTGTTCCAGGCCCCAGTGAGATGTTGGAGCTTTAGCTTAGTTAGACTATGCGACGGTGTGTTTTGTACACCGTGCTTTTGGTTTAGGCATAGGATTCTAACTTATTTTGGTTGTAAGTATTTGAATACTTAGACTTGGATTGTAATCATTCAGGAGTACACTTTGCTTGTCGAAGCACCTTATGGTAATGAGTTCTTTTGTATATTTGAATGCCGGCTCATTTAAAATCTTTTAGGCGTAACTCTGATGTGTAAAAAAAAAAATATATATATATATACTACCTTTCAGGCCTTTGAAAAACGGACTGTTACAATTGGTATCAGAGCACGGCTTTAAATCTTCAAAGGGAAAGTGTATACTTGAGTCGTTAGTTCAAAGTCGGTTAGAACATAGCTAGTATCGTGTCAGTTCTAGTGTTTTTTCTGTGTCGGGTTATGAGTTAGTAACCGTTGGATGAGATTTTCTGTTGAGACTCAGAAATGTTTGGATAAGGAATCTAATCAGAATTGGTATTGTGCAGAATAGAATGCCTCCAAGAAGGGCACCTACAACACCTATGGCGGACAATGCTGATATAAATCAGATGGCTTATGCCATGCATTCGATGGCAGCGGCTGTGACTGCTCAGAGCCATGCTAAGGCGCAGAGGGATCTGGAAAAGCGCGAAAGAGAAATACTCGCTGTTGGATCTAGACTTCTTTCAAATTTCAACCACCAAACTCCTCCAAAGTTTAATGGGGAGGGAGGTCCGGAAATTGCGGACTTATGGCTCCAATCAGTGGAGAGAATATTCGGGGCAATTCATTGTCCGGAAGGGGAAAAGGTAGTCTTAGCTACCTATCAGTTACTAGGGGGTTCTGAGTATTGGTGGAGGAACACCCGTATTATCATGGAGAATGGCCATGAAGAATTGAATTGGGAGAACTTCAAGAGGAGGTTTTTAGCCAAGTACTTTCCTGAGACTGCAAGGGAAAGGTATGGAGAGGAATTTCTGAGGTTGCGTCAGGGAGGCATGAAGTTTGAATCACTATCCCGTTTCTTCCGCTTCTTTAGGGATGGGATAGATGAGGATTATATGTGCCGTCGTTTCCAAGATGGGCTGAGGTACGAACTGCAGGATTCGGTTGTGCCATTGGGTATCCGACAGTTCCAAGTCTTGGTAGAGAAATGTCAAGAGGTGGAAGACATGAGGAATAAGCGGGTGAACAGACAAGGAGGGTCTAGTGCCGAAGGACCAAGTCGTACCAATGATCGTGGTTCGACTCAGAATAGTGGGAGGCAAGGGAGTAAGCCGTATAACCATCCTCAACATAGTAAAGGACCGGGCCGATCGGTGAATCAAGTGACCCGGGGAAAATCTGATGGTGGTAAGGGGACTTGCTACAACTGTGGAGAAGCGGGGCATTTTTCAAATGAGTGCACGCAACCGAAGAGGGGAAGCGCTTGCTTCAACTGCAAGAAGCCGGGACACTTTGCTAGAGATTGCAGAGCCCCGAAGGCCGGGCCGTCGGCAAATGTGGCACAAGGCTCACAGGGTGCCAGACCTGTGGCAAAGGCACGTGCTTACTGTATGGGCACTGAACTGAGTGGGCAGGCTAGCAATGCCATCCACGAGAGCTGTCACATCGCAGGTAATTCTTTAACTGCTTTGATTGACACGGGGGCAACCCACTCATTCATATCTTTGGCTTGTGCAAATCGTTTGAGTTTGAATGCTTCTGTTCTTCCGTTTGATTTGAATGTTTTGACTCCTGCTAAGGATTTGGTGGTAAATACTGCATGTTTGCATTGTTTGGTAGTAATCCAGAATAGGGATTTTCTGGTCAATTTGGTTTGTCTACCGCTCTTATCTCTCGAGATCATCCTCGGGATGGATTGGTTGTCTTATCATTATGTGATTCTAAACTGTGCTCGGAAATTGGTTTTCTTTCCCGAGCCAGGTGTGCGAAGGTACTTGTCTGCAAATCGGCTTTCTGTGGTTATGTGTAATGGAGAACCGGAGATAGTTTCACTTGCTAGCTTAGGAGTGACGTCGGAGATCAGAATTGGGGAAATTCGAGTGGTTCAGGATTTCCAAGATGTGTTTCCATCGGAGATTCCAGCTTTTCCTCCGTGTAGAGAGGTGGAATTCTTTATTGATTTGCAACCGGGTACGGGTCCGATTTCAGAATCAGCTTATCGGATGGCTCCAGCTGAGTTGGTAGAGTTGAAAAGTCAGATTGAGGACTTGTTAGATAAAGGTTTCATAAGGCCTAGTGTGTCGCCTTGGGGAGCACCGGTCTTATTGGTTAAGAAGAAGGATGGGAAGTCTCGTTTATGTGTGGATTATCGGAAGCTTAATAAGGTGACTATCAAGAACCGATATCCGTTGCCACGGATTGATGATTTGATGGATCAGTTGAGGGGAGCCTCTGTGTTTTCTAAGATTGACCTGAAATCTGGTTATCACCAGATAAGAGTACAAGATGAGGATGTTCAGAAAACGGCGTTTAGGACGCGGTATGGGCATTATGAGTTCTTGGTGATGCCGTTCGGAGTGACGAATGCACCTGCTATCTTTATGGCCTACATGAATCGGATATTCCACTCATTTTTGGACAAGTTCGTGGTGGTGTTCATTGATGACATCCTAGTGTATTCGAAGAGTGAAGAGGAACATGTAGAGCATCTTCGTTTAGTATTGCAAGTTTTGCGGGAAAGTAAGCTATATGCAAACCCGTCAAAGTGTGACTTTTGGTTGGAAGAGGTGAATTTCCTTGGCCATGTAATATCAAAAGAGGGAATAGCTGTGGATCCAGCCAAGATTGATACGGTACTTTCATGGAAGCAGCCTCAAACAGTGACTGATGTGAGGAGTTTTGTGGGTTTGGCCGGTTATTACCGAAGGTTTATAGAAGGATTTGCTAAGATTGTGGCACCTATGACACAACTTACGCGAAAAGATCAACCTTTTGCTTGGACTGAGAAGTGTGAGTCGAGTTTCCAGTGGTTGAAAGAACGGTTGACGACTTCACCAGTTTTGATGTTACCACAGTCGGAGGAACCGTATGAGGTTTATTGTGATGCTTCTCATCAAGGTTTGGGTTGTGTGTTGATGCAACACAAGAGAGCAGTGGCTTATGCGTCAAGACAGCTGAAAGTACATGAAAAGAATTATCCTACGCACGATTTGGAGCTTGCGGCCGTTGTTTTCGCATTGAAGATTTGGAGACATCATCTTTATGGTTGCACTTTTGTCGTGTTTAGTGCCCATAAAAGTCTTAAGTACTTGTTTGATCAGAAAGAGCTTAATATGAGGCAGAGGAGATGGATGGAAACTTTGAAAGATTTTGATTTCACCTTAGAATACCATCCTGGAAAGGCTAATGTGGTAGCCGATGCTTTGAGTAGGAAGAGTGTGTCGGTTTGTTCGGCACAAATGGCTAGTCAACAAGAGTTGTTGAGAGAGTTTCGTGACTTGCACCTAGAAGTAGAGTTTGCTTTAGGGAATATGAGACTGGGTATGATTACCATCTCAAGCGGTTTATTGGAGGACATTGCAAATTGTCAAGATGACAAGTTCCTTATGGAGAAAAGGGCTTTGATTGTTCGAGGAACCAACCGAGATTTCAAGGTGGGATCAGACAACATTTTGAGGTGTCAAGGGAGAGTGTGTGTACCCGATGCTATGGACTTGAGAAACACCATTCTAGGGGAGGCACGCAATGTTAAAGTCCTTTAGCAAGTATTTTATATATATCGTATCCACAGGGACTAGTGTGATATCATAAACTTTTCAACAATTTCCATGATCTTAAGTAATGGTTTTGATAGTGAATTTTTTTGTTACGAACTTTGTTAACATAAAAGTGCGTTAAAATTACGATTGATTATCAAGGAAATTAGTTTGTCGGGATTAGACTTTATTGATCCATTCGTATGTATTATCTTGACTAAGCATATACATGTTCTAGTTGTCAATCTTTATTACCACGTATCGCTAATCAAACGTTTCTGTGTCCAGACGATGAGAGATCTATTATACCTACTAATCTCCAATGTCTCGGATGATTAATCGATATACTAGCATTAAGCTTCAATACTTTTAAGTGATTATCAAACCCCAAATCTATGTCTAGAATTTAGGATTTAATAAGTGATTATCCTAGATCTTAGATTCAAAGAATATATGTCCATATCATTCAAGTCATCAAAATAACATTTAAAGCCAAGATAATCACAAATAATGATTGAATACTAAAACATATATATAACCTTAATCAAGATGAATACATAGTCATGAAACAACTACATCTAATCCCAACAAATAGGAGTTTAGCCACACAAGGCCATGATTAACTTACAAAGATGAAGAGAAGAGAAGTGAATAAACATAAGACTTGATTTCTCAAGTTTTGATAGATCCACCTTTCAAAAGCCTTAAACCAGTTATATCTCTGTAATATTTCTCTTCAACAAAAGTTAGATCCCTAAAATTCAGTTTCTGAGATCTATTTATACCATTTCAGTAATTACATGCTCGCTGAGCGAATATACGGTCGCTAAGCGACCATTAAAACTTCAAAGGTGGGTTTGTTGACATGTGGCACTTAAACCGCCAAACTCAGCATCTGGTCGCCAACCTTCGCCAAAGCTCGCTGAGCGAGCACGGTCGCCACTGGTCGCCCGCAGCTGTTCTCGTCTGTTTTGTGCTCGCTGATGCTCGCTTACGGTCGCTGAGCGACCGCTTCAAAGTGCAAAAACTCTTTTTTTTTCTTGCTCAGAAACCTGTCAAAATGATTAGAATTGTGTTTAACTAGACAAAATATGATTAACAAAAGTATTTACAACATCGGGGACTTTTTACATAGATTTCTTACAAAATAAGTAACTAAGTGCCGTGTTTCACTATGAAAATTCACTAAATTTTGGCACTTATCACACAAGAGTAAACTTAGTATACATCTCGGAGCAACAAAGATGTATCAAGACCTGAGGCATGATTTCTGGTGGCCGGGTATGAAGAAGGATGTGGCCGAGTATGTGGCATCGTGTCTGACTTGTCAGAAGGCGAAGATTAAGCATCAGAGACCAGCAGGGATGCTGCAGTCATTAGATATTCCCGAGTGGAAGTGGGATAGCATTTCTATGGATTTCATCACTGGTTTACCTAAGACCAGGAGGAAGCATGATTCCATTTGGGTGATAGTGGATCGTTTGACTAAGTCCGCTCATTTTCTACCGGTAAGGACTACGGATACGGCGACAAAGTTGACCGATATTTACATTGCGGAGATTGTGAGGTTACATGGGATTCCGTCGAGTATAGTGTCGGATCGAGACCCAAAGTTTACTTCACACTTTTGGAAGACTTTGCATGAGGCGTTAGGGACGAAACTGAGATTGAGTTCCGCCTATCATCCTCAAACAGATGGGCAGACCGAGAGAACAAATCAATCTTTGGAAGATTTGTTGAGAGCTTGTGTATTGGATGATCGTGGAAGTTGGGATGATGTGTTACCTTTGATAGAATTCACATACAACAACAGTTTCCACGCGAGTATTGGAATGGCACCATACGAGGCTATGTATGGGAGAAGATGTCAGACTCCTTTGTGTTGGTACCAAGATGGGGAGAGTATGATAGTAGGACCGGAAATGGTACAACAGACGACGGACAAGGTCCGAAAGATAAGGGCAATGATGAAGGTTGCTCAAGATCGCCAGAAAAGTTATGCGGATAGGCGTCGGAGGCCTTTAGAGTTTGAAGAAGGAGACCATGTATTTCTCCGAGTTACACCAACGACTGGCGTTGGAAGGGCTTTGAAAGCGAAGAAGTTGACTCCAAAGTTTATAGGGCCTTATCAGATTTTGGAACGGATTGGGAAGGTAGCATACCGGATCGCGTTGCCACCGGTACTATCTTTGTTACATGACGTGTTCCATGTGTCGCAATTGCGGAAATATACACCGGATCCATCACATGTGATCACACCAGATGACATCCAGTTGAGGGATAACTTGTTATTTGAAGTTCCGCCGATCAAGATTGCGGATAGGAAGATGAAGCGTCTGAGAACGAAAGAGATACCTTTGGTAAAGGTAATATGGAACGAAGCTACAGGAGATACCACCTGGGAGCTCGAGAGTAAGATGAAAAAGTCGTACCCCAGATTGTTTGACGACGTCTAAGTTTCGAGGACGAAACTACTTTTCGGGGGGTAGTATTGTAAGACCCAAGATTTCATTGTATAGTTGGATTAAGGAATATTGGGGTTTCGATGTGTTCATGTGGTGAAACATCGTGTAATTATAGGTTTTTGCTGTAATCGAGTCTGTTTTGTGCTCGTGCACTGTAATTGTACAGACTTTTGTCTTGTGATCCTGTTTCTTGTATAAGAAGATTGAGGTGGTTTTAGAATAAAGAGTTTTGGATTATTCTTGTTTTTGGAAAAACGAGTAGGATTTTACCCGCTGATGTAAAATATTATTTGCGTCTGTTTTAAGTGAGGTTTCGGATGAGAGTTTTATATATCTGCGTGAGTGAGGTTATGTCCTGAGATTAATTTTCTAAGGTATGGAAGAAAATTACAGTCGCGGAAAAAGATTCGGCGATAAGTTTTGGAAATGTTAAACGTTAGACGTTCTTTCCGTAGGCTTTATGTTTTTGTGATTTACGTTCGTCGCGTCGCGCGAGAGCTGAATACGAGACTTGTTATGGATGAGTTGATGATATCTTGTGATTTCTCTTAAAGTAAATTGATCCAATGGCTAGGGTTTAAGCTTGGACTTTTGAATTTGATCCAAGGGTGGATTGGCTATCAAGAGGCTATGTAATAGTAAGGAGGTTCATGACTTTGGTCACTTAGAAAAACATCACATATTCACTCCATTCTTTCTCTCTTTCACGTGAACTCCATTCTTACTTTCCAACCTTCACAAATTTTCCATTCTTCACCATTTCACTCCATTTCAAGCTTGGGAGCTTTGTGGAATTGTTACAGAGAATCACTTTCTTAAGGTAACCACTCTTTTCCTTTTCATTTTGGTTGATTAAAACTCTTGGAGTCATGAGTTTTAGATTATGTTCATGGGATGAAAATGTTAGGAATTGATTCTTGTTTCATGAAAGTTGTTCATGAGAGTTTAGTAAGCATGTAGGCTTTGTTATTTTTGTTTTCCATGAGTTGGTGAAAAATCTCATGAGAAAAGTTAGGGTTTTGGGTTGGTTATGTATTGATCAATAACATGTGGTTAAGTTGTAAGGTTTTGAAAAGAAAAGTTGTCTTTGAACCTTTGGGAAAAAGGGAAATGCGTTGTATGGTTTTGTTTTAGAAAATCCGATGAAAAATATTTTGGAGTTTATGAAAATATTCCTAAGTGTTTTGCGTGGTGATTTTTGGGGTCAAAGTGGTTTAAAACTCTTGTGACATGTGGAGTTGCTTTTTACTTTGAAAACATGTTTGAAAATGATTACCGGACGGTTAAGGCCCGTAATAAAACTTGTGCTTGGATTTGGTTTTGATTTTGGAAAATGAAAAATCAAATAACTTGCACTCGAAGCAACCAACAAGCTTTCGGAAAGGAATTGCTTGCTTATGAAAATGGTTTGCTTTTGTGCCTTGAAAAAAAGTGTTGGAAACTAATAGAATCAAACTAGGCTTGGGTGGAAAAAGGTGGTGTGAGTTGCTGTCTTTTGCTGTCATGACAGGTGCAACTCTCTGAGCGAGTGTTTACTCGCCAGGGCGAGTGTCACAGGTCATGACAACACGCCAGGGCGAGCTCCAGAGCGAGTAAGACCAGTCCTCACTGCCTTCACTCGCTGCCAACTCGCCAGGGCGAGTTATGAGACCTAAAATTTTGGATTCTGATTTCTAAACTTAGTTTTTAGCTTTATAATCCCTTTTTATTAATTTATGGAAGTGGTTGGGATTGGAAACGAGTTTTTCGGGTACTCGGAAAGTGCGTAACTTGTAACGCAAGAAAACGGCCATTTTGCATTTCAAATTATTTAAGACTTTTGACAATTGTTTTGAGTCCTAAAAATAGTACAAATAACTCATGGTGGTTGATCAATACGGTAGTTTTTGGTATAGTATCCGAAAGAGTCGATTTTCCTTAGGAACCTTTAAGTTTTTGGGGTTTTGGTTTAGTTTCAATACGATTGGTTGGGAAACAATGTATTGATGGTACGCTGCTTGTTTTAGGAAGCGCGTTGTGTTGTTTGGACGAGTTGTAGTAAACGGAAGCTTGCCGAGGTAAGAGCTCCACTTTATTTCCGTCTTTTAAAACGGTTACGACATGCTTTGTTTTGCTGTGTATGCAATTGCTGTGTGCTTTGGCATGTTTGTACTTATGTATTCTCGTTGATGAGAACGTGGTTATACATACGTGTGCAATTTACATATGATTGAGAAAATGTATGTATGTTGTGATGCTTTGTACATAGGCTTTAGGCTATGTGATTGTTTGCATGAGCATATATGAATGCGTGCGTCAGATAGGACTACGCGAGGATTTTGTCTTGTGTGACTATCCCATATATGCCGAAGAGAATATATGCCATGCATTTCATAGTTGCGTGCCTAGGTGTATGTCTTGTGTGACTTGCCTTCGTACCGGGCGTTTGTCTGTGCGACTTCGCCAAATCCTACTGGATTTTATTGAGTTGGTGGTTGTCTTGTGTGACTCACCCGGTGTTATCCCACCGTGATTGTTTTGGTATTGTCTTGTGTGACTCTACCTGGTGTTATCCCACCAATAGTAGGAGGTGTTATCCCACCAGAGACCTACGCCTTCTATAGAGAGGTTGAATTCTGGAATTAAATCATGCATGTGGCGAACCAGAGATCGGTTGTCACACCCATTGTAGAAGTCTGCATTAGGCTTGGTGATTTATTTATATAAACCCGTTGGTGGGAACTACTCTTGAGTTTAAGGGCTTTCTCTTGTGTTTGTGGAATTATTGGTATGTGTACAATCTTTCGCACCGGATATATATATACATACTTTTATTTTGTGGTGACCCTTTCTTTCATTTGCGGGCTCATCCCACCCAGATGATGGGTTAGGTCGTGGTGACGACGGTGGCTGTTCCAGGCCTCAGTGAGATGTTGGAGCTTTAGCTTAGTTAGACTATGCGCCGGTGTGTTTTGTACACCGTGCTTTTGGTTTAGGCATAGGATTCTAACTTACTTTGGTTGTAAGTATTTGAATACTTAGACTTGGATTGTAATCATTTAAGAGTACACTTTGCTTGTCGAAGCACCTTATGGTAATGAGTTCTTTTGTATATTTGAATGCCGACTCATTTAAAATCTTTTAGGCGTAACTCTGATGTGTTAAAAAATATATATATATATATACTGCCTTTCAGGCCTTTGAAAAACGGACTGTTACAGGGATCAAATTGAAACTTAAAATAAACATAAGGGACTAAAGGTTGAATTAAATCTTTAGAAAAATATGATAAAAACAAGACTTATAAATAGTGTATTTAGTCATAATATATCTTATAAAATGGGACAGGGCAATAGTAAATTGTTCAAGTTCACAGCATAACCATTAACTAGTGTCTAGGACAAAAGTTGGTGGTGATGATTTCACAATACTATACGTATTATCATCACAGCCTTCACATTTACCACTATCAAAGAGTTGCAAGACTTTCTCATTTTCAATTCAAAGTGGGTCACACTTTCCCATTTTTTATTCCACACAAGATCATAAAATAACCGACAAACAAAACATTGCATATTTTAAGGATTTAAACTAAAACATTTGCACTTGATTTAGTATGGAGGAAGACGGTTCGATTCTTCGCAAGTGTAGTTGTAAGGGGTTGTAACTGCTAGATATCAAAATTGACTGTCGAACCTGCAGATTAAGCGATCTAGTGTGTCGGATACAAATGGTGAAAACAAAAGAAAAACAAAAATATTAAACTTAAATGATTAATAAGTTTCTTTTAAGACGAATCTTAAAATAAATTGTTAGAACTCGGATTTAATTTTTGATAAAAATAATTAAACAAACCCTTAAAATTAATAAGTGAGATGACTAAAGTTCGATTATTTAGATGGTTTAACGAATTGATTAAACAAAATGGGTCACACTAACATTATTGACATACCCACAACAATTTATTATTAAGACATCATTTGTTTAAATACTAGAATGCATCCCGTGCCAAGCACGGATAATTAACATTTTTTTCGGTTTTAAATATATGCATATATTATATCTTTGAAGCACGAATATACATATGGATTTTAGACACGACACAGATACTAACAAATTAACATCAATTATAATTTGAAAAAATAATATAATTAAATGTAATCATAAGTGTTGGTGTCCGACACAGAACACAACTAATCTGAAGAGTGTACATGCTTCATAGATCCTAACTCATATCCGCGTGCATAACAATATTTTTACACGTATCATACACGTACCATTGAGTATCAGAGTACCTATACTCGCACTCATTACCTTTAACTTTATTAAGAATAAATTGATCAATTAAAAAATAAGATATCGTTTTAATATTATTAATTTTTTTATTAAAAAAAAAAATTATTGTTGACTTTTGAAAATTATAGAAAAAATTATTATTAATCATACTAATGTTCATATATATCTTTGTTGATATATTCATTATGTTCTAAATACACATTTTTTAATTGCAAATTTGTAAAAGTTTAGTAGTGTTATATTTTGTAAAATTGATATACTTATATTTTTATATAATAATATAAATAAAAAATGTAAATATATATAATATGCGAGTATGGGGGAGAGGTAGGTACTAAAGTACCCATACCCGTTCATTATTGCGGATAATTACCAATGTATGTGTTTATTTTTTGCGGAGACCTATTGTATATGAGTCCACTTGTCATTCTTGAGAAAAAAAAACAACTCTTTAGATTCATTTAAAGTCGCTTTGAGCATGCAATATGAACTCGATAAAAAAAAGAACGGATTAAAATTTAAAACATAACATTTAGTGGAACCAAAGTTCAAAGGAAATTTATAGAAGGACTAAAAATAAAAGTTGATATATTTTATGGAACATAAAATATATTTAACTCTAAACTAAAATTATTGTGGTCATTGGATCAATTCGCAAATTGTGAACTTTTACATAGTTCTATCTCTTTGTAATCTAGCTATTTATGTTATCTGTTTTTCAGTCATAAGTAAGTAATAGTTTTTATTTGTTTTTAAATGTTTGAATATAATGTTTCTAAGATGGTAGTGAATGTTTTAGTATTTTTGTTGTTTTGATGATTTTTTTTTATTGTCATGTTAAAGCATTAACGACATTAACTCTTTTCGAGATACAATTTTAGAGCTATCAAAATGGGCTAGCTCATATAGACCAGCCTGTAAATCTGGAATAAATTTAGGGATTAGAACTTAAAATATTAGCCCAGATTTGTTAAGGGTTTACCCTAACCTGAAAAGGTCTGAATTTAAATATGGGCTTTTTGGCTCGGCCCGTTTTAACAGCTCTAAAGTTGTCAAAATGAGTTAGCCCGTATGCACTGGTCCGCCGAGCACAAATAAATATAGGGTTTGGGCCTTAAAATATTAGCACAAATATTTTTAGAGTTTTTTAGCATTCCTTGAAAACACCCGTATTTAAAAATAGATTTGTTGGCCCGGTCCGATAGGGCTCGTAGCCCAACTGGGTCAGCCCATTGAATTTCGGATAGTCCGTTTTGATAACTTTAATTTTGTCCAACAATTGAAGAAGAATAAAAAATGAAAGTTAACTTATGAACTGAATTTCAATGTTTTTGTTATTCTGATCATTTTTTGTCACAAAATCGATATTTTTATAGAGTTTGTTCCTTTCAATTTTAAATAAGTTTGTGTTATAACTCACACATGTGTGGGTAACCATATTTACACTCATACCTGTACATGAACTTTTGAGGTATCAGAGTACTCATATTCGCATCCATTACCCACAATTTTATTAAGAATAAACTGATCAATTAAAAAAATATGATACCATTTCAATATAACATAAAATTTGTCAAACATTTTAGGCTTAAATAGGCAGTTCTTCCCTATAAGTTTTCGTTTTTTTAGTTTTCGTCTATGTATTTTTTTTTTGTAGGAAATAGCCATTGAAAGATTGAAATTGTTTAATTTGATTTTGGTCTCTGACGTTAGTCATCATTAAAAAATTGAAGGTAGCAATCATAGACACGCGTGTCACATAGTGACATGGCTATTGACCACCAGTTCAACTGATTATTTAAATTGAAGGACTAAATCTAAATAAAAATTATAATTGTCAAAATCGCTAATTTCTTCTTCCTCTTCTCATTACATTTTCTTCATCTTTCATCCGTCATATTGCTGTCCCTTTGACCCATATCTTTGCAAAATTTAGATGCAATCAACCCAAAAAATTTATAGAAACAATAATATAGGTAATTTGACACATAATCTCATAAAGAATAATATTTGAAAACATAAATTTATAATAAATTGAAATTTCAATGAAGAAACATTAAGCAAAAACTCAAAAGAAACATATTTATGTTCAACAACTATTTCTTTATTTTAATAATTTTTTTGTCCATTTGGACATTTTCATTGGATGCTACTCATGCCTCTTCTAAAGAAAACATTCTATTTTTAACAGAAAATAGTGAAGATACACTTCAAGTCAATAACTTCGTCCCCTTTCACAACCTTCTAGGTTTTTTTTGTTTACACACTATCATCATAAACTTAAATTGACACATATATTAGGTCAAGTTACACACACACACATACACACAAAATATGAAATTTTTTTATTTTTTCTTTCGAGTGTGAAGTATGAAGTATTTAAATACAATTAACATAGAATATTGTTATATAATAAAATTACAAATATCAATAGAACCAACATCTAATGAGGATATCTTGTAATCCATACCCCTTGAAGTTGGTCTTTGAACTTGCAGATCAATGTTCTTCGCACAAAAACTCCAATCCAATCTCCCTACATAACAAATAATAAATCATCATAAACGCACAACTCTTACAACCAATATCCATGATTGTTTTCCTAATGATATGTCAATAATAAAATCGTTCATATGTGACATTGCTTTCAGACAAAAATGAGAGAAACAAAACAATACAAATTTTTTAATATGGTTGAAAATGAAATGAATTTGTGGATTTTGTTGTGGCAATGACTTATATTTATAGTGAGTTATAGAAACACAAAATTAAATATGATTTTATGACAATTAATAAAATATTGCGACATTTCTTATTAATAATTAATAATTTTTAGTAATATAACTGTTAAAACTTTAATATATCAAAACGTTAATTTTATTAATTATGACTTGCATGTAACCGACACATTTTTTATTTCACATCTAAATAACATATGACAAAATATGAATTTAATTACTATAAATAAAAACAATTTAAGAAATAAAAAAATAAACAAATATCAGCTAAAACTCTAATATAACAAAATATTTATTTAATTTATTATAATTTGTATGTAACTGACGAAATTGTTATGTAACGTTCAAATAGATATAAAAAATATTTATTATAATAATTGAAAATTACACGTAACCGAAATATGTTTATGAGCATTAAAAAATATATAGAAACGCTTAATGTATTGATTTTATTTGCGTATAACCTATGAAATTACATTAATTTGTAACATAATAATGTAAATATTTTTTATTTTAGTATTTAATATAAAATGTAACGTCGTCAATTATTCAATAAAATGTAACGTATTGGAATAATAATATAAATATTATTTATTTTAATATGTAACGTCATAAAATATTAAATAAAAATTAATACAATAAATAATTAAATGAAAAAATACATGTGTCACAAACGGTTTAGAGAGAATAAGGAATGTTATAAAAACCTAGTGTCACTATTGAGGTTAGTCTCAACCTTGAACAAAAATGTAGAATCAATCAACCTAGAAATGTCTTTGGGTAGGACTTCAGACGATTTTTCCTATATAAATACACTTATTAAATTAAGATTGATAATACAACATATATAATTTTTTTTGCATCACTACGACTAATTCAAATACGTTACCGCAGAACTCTCAATCATTTGAAACACTTTTTTTTTTGAACAATTTTGTTGCTTCACAGTCAAAAATGACGAATGTGGCAAAGTCGGTTGAATCAATTACAAAGACATTGATTTTGTACCTAAATAATAGTAAAAAACAAACGTTACACTTATAATTTTACGTGTTTGAAAAATAAAATGAATACACTTTTTATATGTTACATTTCGCTAACATGGGCCACATGTTTATTACATTTAGAACAATAGTACATGCCCTCATCAAGAATAACTTTTTTGTTGCACTCACATGCAGTGTACCACCACCCATGTGTATCAAACAAGCCTTTGATTGTTCCCAAGACAATGTAAGATGGTTGCTGGATTTAAGGAAATAAATAATGATTAAGTTTTATACGATTAATAATATATATGATTTCTACATGTATCTTAAGTGAATAAAAAAAATTATTTTGTTAAGCAAAAAAATTAACCCCACGACTTTCTTTCAACCCCTCAATTGTTATCCTTGGCGTGACTTTGAGAAAATCTTCTTCTTCGCTCAATCCATTAGAACCATGGATCAAACAAATATCAGGGGACGGAGAATCATTTTTTTTCCAGCATCCTATAATCTATATTAATAGCTCCAACATAAATTGTAAAATACAACGTATAAATAAATAAGCAAAATAAACACTGGAATCGGACTTTCCAGTGTTTATTTCTTACCATAAAGATAGTTTGTATCATAATCAAGTGAAAATGCTGGAATCGGACTTTCAATCATATATATATATATATATATATATCGGAAGAAACTTTTTTCGAGTTGCAAAGTTTTACCTTCGTGTGGAATTGAAAATTTAATTTATACTCGTGCCTAATAACACGGTATGATCCACTCTTTGCAACAACTCCAAAATTTGTAATCGAGTAAACATTATCTTCCTTAAAGTCTTTTTCAAACTTATAAATTAGAGTGCGACGCACTGTACCTTGTATTTTGTTTCCCTTAACAATAAGACAATATATTAATATAATACATAAAAAAAATCAAGAATTTGTGTAAATAAAAATTAAACTTATAGAAAATTTCTTACAGTTGAATCCATTAGTATCATATCCAAAGAAAATGGTCCATTGTTGCTTGACACATCACTAACCAACCACATCCGAATTACACGAACAATAATATTCAAACTTTCACTGCTTTGGTTGATTTCACAAATTTGGTTAATTTTTGGAGCCATGTTTAGCGATAATTGAAGTAGGCAAAAATGATTTCGGAACTTTGTGAGTTTTTGTGGCAAAATGATTTGTATTTATAGATAACTTTAGAAAGACAAAAAGTAAATATGATTTTATGATAAAATATCCGTTACAACTTAACATTAATATAAAAAAAATATGTAACCGACAAAACTGTTATGTAACGTTCAAATAAATATAAAAAATATTTAATATAAAAAGTAACGTTATCAATAATTAATTAAAATGTAACATTTTGAAATAAAATATAAATATTATTTATGTTAGTATTTAATTAAAAATATAACGTTATAAAATATTAACTAAAAATTAATGCAATAAATAATTGTAATGTAAAATGACATGTGTCACGTTCTCATGAGTAAGGTTGCATTTGTTTATAACTAGAATGGATCCCGTGCCAAGCACGGATAATTAACATTTCTTTCGGTTCTAAATATATGCATATATTATAATCTATGAAGCACGAATATATATATGGACACGACAGAGATACTAACACATTAACATCAATAATAATTGCAAAAAATAATATAATTAAGTGTCATCATAAACGTTGTGTCCGACACATGATACAACTAATCTGAGGAGTGTCCATGCTTCATAGATTCTGATTTATATCCGCGTGTATAACAATATTTTTACTCGTATCATATTGAGTATCAGAGTACTCATACTCGCACTCATTACCTTCAACTTTACTAAGAATAAATTGATCAACTAAAAAATAAGATATCATTTTAACATTATTAATTTTTTTATAAAAAAACTTAATGCTGACTTTTGAAAATTATAGAAAAAATTATTATTAATCATACTAATGTTCATATATATCTTTATTGACATATTCATTATGTTCTAAATACAAATTTTTTAATTGCAAATTTGTATGAGTTTAGTAGTGTTATATTTTTTAAAATTGATATACATATATTTTTATATAATAATGTAAATAAAAAATGTAAATATATATAATATGCGAGTATGGGGGAGAGATGGGTACTAAAGTACCTATACACGTTCATTATTGCGGATAATTACCAATGTGTGTTGTTCATTTTTTGCGGATACTATTGTATATGAGTCTACTTGTCATTCTTGAGAAAAAACAACTCTTTAGATTCATTTAAAGTCGCTTTGAGCATGCAATATGAACTCGATAAAAAAAAGAACGGATTAAAATTTAAAACATAAAATTTAGTGGATCCAAAGTTCAAAGGAAATTTATAGAGGGACTAAAAATAAAAGTTGACATATGTTATGGAACATAAAATATATTTAACTCTAAACTAAAATTATTGTGGTCATTGGATCAGTTCGCCAATTGTGAACTTTTACATAGTTCTATCTCTTTGTAATCTAGCTATTTATGTTATCTATTTTTCAGTCTTAACTAAGTAATGATTTTTATCTGTTTTTAAATGTTTGAATATAATGTTTCTAAGATGGTAGTGAATGTTTCAGTATTTTTGTTGTTTTGATGATTTTTTTTTATGGTCATGTTAAAGCATTAACGACATTAACTCTTTTCGAGATACAGTTTTAGAGTTATCAAAATAGGCTAGCTCATATGGACCAGCCTGTAAAGCCGGAATAAATTTAGGGATTAGAACTTAAAATATTAGTCCGAATTTTTTAAGGGTTTACCCTAACCTGAAAAAGTCTGAATTTAAATATGGGCTTTTTGGCTAGGCTTGTTTTAAAAGCTCTGAAGTTGTCAAAATGAGTTAGCTCGTATGCACTGGCCCGCCGAGCACAAATAAATGTATGGTTTGGGCCTTAAAATATTAGCACGAATATTTTTAGAGTTTTTAGCATGCCTCGAAAAAACCCGCATTTAAATATAGATTTGTTGGCCCGGTCCGATAGGGCTCGTAGCCCAACTGGGCCATTCCATTGAAGGCCGTACAGTCCGTTTGGATACTCTAATTTTGTCCAACAAATAAAGGAGTAAAAAATGAAAGTTAACTTATGAACTGAATTTCAATATTTTTGTTATTCTGATCATTTTTTGTGACAAATTAGGTATTTTTATTGAGTCCGTTCCTTT
Source organism: Trifolium repens (assembly GCA_030408175.1). Taxonomy (NCBI): domain Eukaryota; kingdom Viridiplantae; phylum Streptophyta; class Magnoliopsida; order Fabales; family Fabaceae; genus Trifolium; species Trifolium repens. The sequence goes on along the minus strand of CP125845.1, from coordinate 26,801,790 downwards.
CAATTTTAAATAACTTTGTGTTATAACTCACACATGTGTGGGTAACAATATTTACACTCGTACCTGTACATGAACTTTTGAGGTATCAAAGTACTCATATTTGCACCCATTACCCACAATTTTATTAAGAATAAACTGATCAATTAAAAAAATATGATACCATTTTAATATAACATAAAATTTGTCAAACATTTTAGGCTTAAATAGGAAGTTCTTCCCTATAAGTTTGTGTTTTTTTAGTTTTCGTCTCTGTATATTTTTTTTGTAGGAAATAGCCATTGAAAGATTGAAATTGTTTAATTTGATTTTGGTCCCTGACGTTAGTCATCATTAAAAAATTGAAGGTAGCAATCATAGACACGCGTGTCACATAGTGACATGCCTATTGAACACCGGTGTAAGACCCAAGATTTCATTGTATAGTTGGTTTAAGGAATATTAGGGTTCCGATGTGTTCGTGTTGTGAAACATCGTGTATTTACTAGGTTTTGCTGTAATTGAGTCTGTTTTGGGCTCGTGCGCTGTAAAGGCACAGACTTTTGTCTTGTAATCCTCTTTTGTGAATAAGAAGGTTGATGTGGATTTAGAATAACGGGTTTTGGATTATTCTTGTTTTTGGAAAAACGAGTAGGATTTTACCCGCGGATGTAAAATCTTACTGCGTCTGTTTTAAGTGAGGTTTCGGATGGGAGTTTTATATATCTGCGTGAGTGAGGTTATGTTCTGAGAATAATTTTCTAAGGTATGGAAGAAAATTACAGTCGCGGAAAAATATTCGACGATAAGTTTTGGAAATGTTTAACGTTAGACGTTCTTTCCGTAGGTTTTATGTTTTTGTGATTTACGTTCGTCGCGACGCGCGAGAGCTGAGTACGTGGCTTGTTTTGGAAGATTTGATTAAATCTTGTGACTTATTCATAAAGCAAATTGATCCAATGGCTAGGGTTTAAGCTTGGACTTTTGACTTTGATCCAAGGGTGGATTGGCTATCAACAGCCTTTGTCATAGTAAGGAGGTTTGGTGACTTTGTGGACTTAGAAAAACATCACAAATCTCTCTTTTCTTTCTCTCTTTCACGTGAAACTCCATTACTTTCTTTCTAACCTTCACAAATTTTCCATTCTTTACCATTTCAATCCTTTTCAAGCTTTGGAGCTTAGAGGAAAGTTGTAGAGAATCACTTTCTAAAGGTAACCCTCTCTTCTCATCTCCTAGGTTGGTAGACTTATAGAGTTTAGGAGTTTTTGGGTTTATGTTCTCATGAGGGTTTGTTAGGAAATGTTACTTTACATGGTTTTTGTTTCATGAATGTTGTTCATGAGGTTTAGAGAAGCATGTGTAGGCTTTGTTATTTTTGTTTTCCATGAGTTGGTGAAAAATCTCATGAGAAAAGTTAGGGTTTTGGGTTGGTTATGTATTGATCAATAACATGTGGTTAGGTTGTAAGGTTTTGAAAAGAAACGTTGTCTTTGAACCTTTGGGCAAAAGGGAAATGTGTTGCATGGTTTTGTTTTAGAAAATCCGATGAAAAATATTTTGGTGATTATGAAAATATTTCCTAAGTGTTTTGTGTGGTGTTTTTGGGGTCCAAGTGGTTTAAAACTCTTGTGACGTGTGGTGTTGCTTTTCGCTTTGAAAACATGTTTGAAAATGGTTACCGGTCGGTTAAGGCCCGTAATAAAACTTGTGCTTGGGTTTGGTTTTGATTTTGGAAATGAAAATCAAATAACTTGCACTCGAAGCAACCAACATGCTTTCGGAGATGTATTGCTTGCTTATGAAAATGGTTTGCTTTTGTGCCTTGAAAAGGTGTTGGGAACCAATAGAATCAAACTAGGCTTGGTTGGGGAAAAAGGTGGTGTGAGTTGCTGTTTTTGCTGTCATGACAGGTGCAACTCGTCGGGCGAGTGTTAACTCGCTGGGGCGAGCGTCACAGGTCATGAACACGCCAGGGCGAGCTCCACAGCGAGTGAGACCTGTCCTCACTGCCTTCACTCGCCACCAACTCGCCAGGGCGAGCTCTGAGAGTTGAAATTTTGGATTCTGATTTCTAAACTTGGTTTTTAACTTTCTAATCCCTTTTTATTAATTTATGGAAGTGGCGGGGATTGGAAACGAGTTTTTCGGGTACTCGGAAAGTACGTAACTTGTAACGCAAGAAAACGGCCATTTTGCATTTCAAATTATTTAAGACTTTTGACAATTGTTTTGGGTCCTAAAAATAGTACAAATAACTCATGGTGGTTGATCAATACGATAGTATTTGGTATGATATCCGTAAGAGTGGATTTTCCTTAGGAACCTTTAGGTTTTTGGGGTTTTTGGTTTAGTTTCAATACGATTGGTTGGGAAACAATGTATTGACAATACGCTGCTTGTTTTAGGAAGCGCGTTGTGTTGTTTGGACGAGTTTTAGTAAACGGAAGCTTGCCGAGGTAAGGGCTCCACTTTATTTCCGTCTTTTAAAACGGTTACGACATGCTTGGTTTTGCTGTTATGCATTTGCTGTGTGCTTTGGCATGTTGTACTTATGTATTCTCGTTGATGAGAACGTGGTTATAATTTCGTGTGCAACTTACATATGATTAGGAAAATGTATGTATGTTGTGATGCTTTGTACATAGGCTTTAGGCTATGTGATTGTTTGCATGAGCATATATGAATGCGTGCGTCGGATAGGACTACGCGGGGATTTTGTCTGTGTGACTATCCTGTATATGCCAAAGAGAATATATGCCATGCATTTCATAGTTGCGTGCCTAGGTGTATGTCTGTGTGACTTTGCCTACGTACCGGGCGTTTGACTGTGTGGCTTCGCCAAATCCTACTGGATTTTTATTGAGTTGGTGTTTGTCTGTGTGACTTCACCTGGTGTTTGTCTGTGTGACTTCACCTGCCCTTTGTGGCTTTATAGTGCGGGTACGTATATTTCTGTGTGGCTTTGCCTACCTCACGACTCTTCGAGGAGAGGTTAAATTCCGGAAAATCATGCATGTGGCGAACCAGTGATTGGTTGTCACACCCATTGTAGAAGTCTGCATTAGGATTGATGATTTTTTTATATAAACCCGTTGGTGGGAACTACTCTTGAGTTTAAGAGCTTTCTCTTGTGTATGTGGAAATTTGCTATGTGTACATCTTTCGCACCGATTATATATATACATACTTTTATTTTGTGGTGACCCTTTCTTTCATTTGCGGGCTCATCCCACCCAGATGATGGGTTAGGTCGTGGTGACGACGGTGGCTGTTCCAGGCCCCAGTGAGATGTTGGAGTTTTAGCTTAGTTAGACTATGCGCCGGTGTGGGTTGTACACCGTGCTTTTTGGGTTTGGGCATAGGATTCTAACTTGTTTTGTTGTAAGTATTTGAATACTTAGACTTGGATTGTAATTATTCAAGAATACACTTTGCTTGTCGAAGCACCTTATGGTAATGAGTTCTTTTGTATATTTGAATGCCGGCTCATTTAAAATCTTTTATGCGTAACTCTGATGTGTTAGTTGAAAAAGAAAAATTTATATGCCTTTTCTGGCCTTTGAAAAACGGGTTGTTACAACCGGTTCAACTGATTCTTTAAATTGAAGGACTAAATCTAAATAAAAATTATAATTGTCAAAATCGCTAATTTCTTCTTCCTCTTCTCATTACATCTTCTTCATCTTTCATCCACCATATTGCTGCATCTTTGACCTCATATCTTTGCAAAATTTAGATGCAATCAAACCAAAAAATTTATATTTGTCAAAAAAAAAAACCAAAAAGTTTATAGAAACAATAATATAGGTAAATTGACACATAATCTCATAAAGAATAATATTTGAAAACACAAATTTATAATAAATTGAAATTTCAATGAAAAACATTAAACAAAAACTCAAAAGAAACATATTTATGTTCAACAACTATTTCTTTATTTTAATAATTTTTTTGCCCATTTAGACATTTGCATTGGATGCTACTCATGCCTCTTCTAAAGAAAACATTCTATTTTTAACAGAAATAGTGAAGACACACTTCAAGTCAACTACTTCTTCCCCTTTCACAACCTTCTGGTTTTTTTTTTTACACACTATCATCAAAAACTTAAATTGACACATATATTAGGTCAAGTTACACACACACACACACAAAATATGAAATTTTTTTATTTTTTCTTTCGAGTGTGAAGTATGAAGTTTATAAATACAATTAACATAGAATATTGTTATATAATAAAATTACAGATATTGATAGAACCAACATCGAATGAGGATATCTTCTAATCCATACCCCTTGAAGTTTGTCTTTGAACTTGCAGATCAATCTTCTTCGCATAAACTATAATCCAATATCCCTACATAACAAAGAATAAATCATCATAAACGCACAACTCTTACAACCAATATCCATGATTGTTTTCATAATGATATGTCAATAATAAAATCGTTCATATGAGACATTGCTTTCAGACAAAAATGAGAGAAACAAAATAATACAAATTTTTTATAGGTATTTGTATAGAGTCTGTTCCTTTCAATTTTAAATAACTTTGTGTTATAACTCACACAAGTGTGGGTAACAATATTTACACTCGTACCTGTACATGAACTTTTGAGGTATCAAAGTACTCATATTTGCACCCATTATCCACAATTTTATTAAGAATAAACTGATCAATTAAAAAAATATGATACCATTTTAATATAACATAAAATTTGTCAAACATTTTAGGCTTAAATAGGAAGTTCTTCCCTATAAGTTTGTGTTTTTTTAGTTTTCGTCTCTGTATATTTTTTTTGTAGGAAATAGTCATTGAAAGATTGAAATTGTTTAATTTGATTTTGGTCCCTGACGTTAGTCATCATTAAAAAATTGAAGGTATCAATCATAGACACGCGTGTCACATAGTGCATGCCTATTGAACACCGGTTCAACTGATTCTTTAAATTGAAGGACTAAATCTAAATAAAAATTATAATTGTCAAAATCGCTAATTTCTTCTTCCTCTTCTCATTACATCTTATTCATCTTTCATCCACCATATTGCTGCATCTTTGACCCATATCTTTGCAAAATTTAGATGCAATCAAACCAAAAAATTTATATTTGTCAAAAAAAAAAACCAAAAAGTTTATAGAAACAATAATATAGGTAAATTGACACATAATCTCATAAAGAATAATATTTGAAAACACAAATTTATAATAAATTGAAATTTCAATGAAAAACATTAAACAAAAACTCAAAAGAAACATATTTATGTTCAACAACTATTTCTTTATTTTAATAATTTTTTTGCCCATTTGGACATTTGCATTGGATGCTACTCATGCCTCTTCTAAAGAAAACATTCTATTTTTAACAGAAATAGTGAAGACACACTTCAAGTCAACTACTTCTTCCCCTTTCACAACCTTCTGGTTTTTTTTTACACACTATCATCAAAAACTTAAATTGACACATATATTAGGTCAAGTTACACACACACACACACTCACAAAATATGAAATTTTTTTATTTTTTCTTTCGAGTGTGAAGTATGAAGTTTATAAATACAATTAACATAGAATATTGTTATATAATAAAATTACAAATATTGATAGAACCAACATCGAATGAGGATATCTTCTAATCCATACCCCTTGAAGTTTGTCTTTGAACTTGCAGATCAATCTTCTTCGCACAAACTATAATCCAATATCCCTACATAACAAAGAATAAATCATCATAAACGCACAACTCTTACAACCAATATCCATGATTGTTTTCCTAATGATATGTCAATAATAAAATCATTTGTGTATAACCTACAAAATTACATTAATTTGTAACGTAATAATGTAAATATTTTTTATTTTAGTATTTAATATAAAATGTAACGTATTGGAATAATAATATAAATATTATTTATTTTAATATTTAATTCAAAATGTAACGTCATAAAATATTAAATAAAAATTAATACAATAAATAATTAAATGAAAAGTTACACGTGTCATGTTCTTATGAATAGGGTTGAATTTGTTTATAATAAAGATATAGATTACACAAAGGATAGAAAACTTATTCAAAATAACAGGGAAAGCTAAGTAACGTTGAAACCAATCAATGACAACTTCAATCCTTTTGTAAGACCCAAGATTTCCATTGTATAGTTGGTTTAAGGAATATTAGGGTTTCGATGTGTTCGTGTGATGAAACATCGTGTAAATTATTAGGTTTTGCTGTAATTGAGTCTGTTTTGTGCTCGTGCACTGTAATTGTACAGACTTTTGTCTTGTGATCTTGTTTCTTGTATAAGAAGTTATCTGTGGTTTCAGAATAACGAGTTTTGGATTATTCTTGTTTTTGGAAAAACGAGTAGGATTTTACCCGCGGATGGAAAATCTTACTGCGTCTGTTTTAAGTGAGGTTTCGGATGGGAGTTTTATATATCTGCGCGAGTTAGGATATATTCTGAGAATAATTTTCTAAGGTATGGAAGAAAATTACAGTCGCGGAAAAAGATTCGGCGATAAGTTTTGGAAATGTTAAACGTTAGACATTCTTTCCGTAGGTTTTATGTTTTGGTGAGTTTCGTTCGTCGCGGCGCGCGAGAGCTGAACGTGAGAGTGTTTCTAAGAGGTGTTGAGTATTATCTCAAGTGGATTTGGTTTGGTTTGATCCAATGGCTAGGGTTTTGTCTTGGCATTTTGTCTTTTGATCCAATGGCCATGAGTTAGCAAGAGCTATGGCATAGTAAGGAGGTTTGTTGCATTGTGGACTTAGAAAAACATCACAAATCATCTCCATTCTTTCTCTCTTTCACGTGGAACTCCATTCTAACTTTCCAACCTTCACAAATTTTCCATTCTTCACCATTTCACTCCATTTCAAGCTTTGGAGCTTAGAGGAAAGTTGTAGAGAATCACTTTCTAAAGGTAACCCTCTCTTCTCATCTCTTAGGTTGGTGGACTTATAGAGTTTAGGAATTTTTGGGTTTATGTTCTCATGAGGGTTTGTTAGGAAATGTTACTTTACATGGTTCTTGTTCCATGAATGTTGTTCATGAGGGTTAGTAAGCATGTGTAGGCTTTGTTATGGTTGTTTTCCATGAATTGGTGAAAAATCTCATGAGAAAAGTTAGGGTTTTGGTTTGGTTATGTATTGATCAATAACATGAGGTTAAGTTGTAAGGTTTTGAAAAGAAAAGTTGTCTTTGAACCTTTGGGCAAAAGGGAAATGCGTTGTATGGTTTTGTTTTAGAAAATCCGATGAAAAATATTTTGGGGTTTATGAAAATATTTCCTAAGTGTTTTGAGTAGTGTTTTTGGGGTCAAAGTGGTTTAAAACTCTTGTGACATGTGGAGTTACTTTTTACTTTGAAAACATGTTTTAAAATGATTACCGGACGGTTGAGGCCCGTAATAAAACTTGTGCTTGGATTTGGTTTTGATTTTGGAAATGAAAATCAAAATAACTTGCACTCGAAGCAACCAACAAGCTTTCGGAAATGAATTGATTGCTTATGAAAATGGTTTGCTTTTGTGCCTTGAAAAAGTGTTGGGAACTAATAGAATCAAACTAGGCTTGGTTGGAAAAAGGTAGTGTGAGTTGCTGTCTTTTGCTGTCATGACAGGTGCAACTCGCTGAGCGAGTGGTTACTCGCCAGGGCGAGTGTCACAGGTCATGACAACACGCCAGGGCGAGCTCCAGAGCGAGCTAGACCAGTCCTCACTGCCTTAACTCGCTGCCAACTCGCCAGGGCGAGCTCTGGGAGTTGAAATTTTGGATTCTGATTTCTAAACTTGGTTTTTAGCTTTCTAATCCCTTTTTATTAATTTATGGAAGTGGTTGGGATTGGAAACGAGTTTTTCGGGTACTCGGAAAGTACGTAACTTGTAACGCAAGAAAACGGCCATTTTGCATTTCAAATTATTTAAGACTTTTGACAATTGTTTTGGGTCCTAAAAATGGTACAAATAACACATGGGGGTTGATCAATACGGTGGTTTTTGGTATGATATCCGAATGAGTGGATTTTCCTTAGGAACCTTTAGGTTTTTGGGGTTTTTGGTTTAGTTTCAATACGATTGGTTGGGAAACAATGTATTGATGGTACGCTGCTTGTTTTAGGAAGCGCGTTGTGTTGTTTGGACGAGTTGTAGTAAACGGAAGCTTGCCGAGGTAAGGGCTCCACTTTATTTCCGTCTTTCGAAATGGTTACGACATGCTTTGTTTTGCTGTTTATGCATTTGCTGTGTGCTTGGCATGTTTGTACTTATGTATTCTCGTTGATGAGAACGTGTTTATAAAAATGTGTGCAATTTACATATGATTGAGAAAATGTATGTATGTTGAGATGGCTTGTGCATAGGCTTTAGGCTATGTGATTGTTTGCCTGAGCATATATGAATGCGTGCGTCAGATAGGACTACGCGAGGATTTTGTCTGTGTGACTATCCTGTATATGCCAAAGAGAATATATGCCATGCATTTCATAGTTGCGTGCCTAGGTGTATGTCTGTGTGACTTTGCCTACGTACCGGGCGTTTGACTGTGTGGCTTCGCCAAATCCTTCTGGATTTATATTGAGTTGGTGTTTGTCTGTGTGACTTCGCCTGGTGTTTGTCTGTGTGACTTCACCTGCCTTGTGTGGCATTTTTAGTGCGGGTACGTATATTTCGGTGTGGCTTTGCCTACCCCACGACTCTTCGAGGAGAGGTTAATTTCCGGAAAATCATGCATCGTGGTAGCTAGGGTTAGTACCACGCATTGTAGAGGTTGCATTATAGGCTATGTGTGCATTGCTTATATGAACCCGTTGGTGGGAATTGCTTTGGTGGTTAAGAGCTTTCTCTTGTGTTTTGTGGAATTATTGTTATGTGTACAATCTTTCGCGCCGGTTATATATATATATACCTTTTATTTTGTGGTGACCCTTTCTTTCATTTGCGGGCTCATCCCACCCCAGATGACGATGTAGGTCGAGAGGATGGTGTTGGCAGCTCTAGGCCATAGTGAGCTTGTGATGAAGCTTAGAGTAGTTAGACTATGCGCCGGTGTGTTTTGTGCACCGTGCTTTTGGGTTAGCATAGAGTTTTCTAACTTGTTTTGAATACTTAGACTTGGACTGTAATTATTCAGGGATACACTTTGCTTGTCGAAGCACCTTATGGTAATGAGTTCTTTTGTATATTTGAATGCCGGCTCATTTGAAATCTTTTATGCGAAATCTCTGATTGTGTACAAAAAAAAAAAATTATATAGTGCCTTTTCTGGCCTTTGAAAAACGGGTTGTTACACCTTTTCTATATAACATATTAAACTAATGAATAAGTTTCCATTTTTATTTGTTAACATGTATTAAAAATATTAAAAATGAAATGTATATACGTTAGTGTTAGATTCTGTCTCCTTGAACTTCAGAATAATTTCTTCGGTATTGCAAATTTTCTTCACTCTATAATTCCTTTCAAACTTAGTGTCATTATTGGTGTTAGACTCAATCTTGAACAAAAATGTAGAATCAATCAACCCAGAAATGTCTTTAGGTAGAACTTCAGACGATTTTTCCTATACAAATACAATTATTACATTAAGATTCAAAATATAGCATATATAATATATTTTTTGCATCACTACAAATAATTCAAATACATTACCCCAGAACTCTCAATCATTTGAGATGCATTTTTTTTGAACAATTTTGTTGTTTCACGGTCAAAAATGACGAATGTGGCAGAGTCACTTGAATCACTACAAATATTATGATTATGTACCTATATAATAGTTAAAAAACAAACGTTATTGCCACATTTTTATGTGTTTAAAAAATAAAATAAATACAATAGGGTTGCATTTGAAAGTTTAATTTATACTCGTGCCTAGTAGTATGGTATGATCCACCGTTTGCAACAACTCCAAAATTTGTAATCGAGTAAACAACACCTTCCTTAAGGTCTTTCTCAAACTTATAAATCAGAGTGTGACGCACTGTACCGTGTATTTTGTTTCCCTAAACAATAAGACAGTAGAATAATATATTACAACGAAAAATATATTAAAACTTAGTGTAAATGAAAGTGAAACATATAGAAGAGTTCTTACAGTTGAACCCATTAGTATCATATCCAAAGAAAATGGTCCATTGTTGCTGGACACATCACGAACCAACCACATCCGCATTACACAAACAACAATATTCAAACTCTCATTAACTTGGTTGATTTCGGATATCATGTTAATTTTTGGAGCCATTGTTTAGTAACTTACCAAATGAATTTGTGAGTTGGTTGTGGAAAATACCAAATGATTTGTGAGTTGGTTGTGGAAAAAGCTACGTATATTCATAGTTAGCTTTAGAAATATAAAAATTAAATGAATTTTAAGACAAAATATCGGTTAAAACTTTTGTTATGTAACGTTCAAATAAATATAAAAAATATTTATTATAATAATTTTAAATTATACGTAACGGAAATATATTTATGATCATTAAAAATTATATAGAAACGGTTAATGTATTAATTCTATTTTGTATTAATATAAATGTTTTTAATTTTCATTATTAATAAAAAATGTAACGTCATCAATTATTAAATAAAAAAATGTAACGTCGTCAATTATTAAATAAAATTAAATGTAATAAATAATAATATAATTAAATGTAAAAATTAATGTAATAAATAATTTAATACAAAAGGAAACGTGTCAGCTCCTTATGAATCACCTCTCATTTGTTTATAATATAGATTAAAAACAGGCTTTTAATGTAAAAAAATTGTTGTTTTTTATAATAGTTAATTTGTTTTTTTTATAATAAAAATAGGCTTTTTGATTACATTAAATTGTTGTGTTTTATAATAATTAATTTGTAGTTCACTAAAATTATTTTTTCATACTCTTAACTCTTCTGACATTTTGATTCAAACTTTTCAATTTTAAGAGGCAATTTAATGTAATCAAAACCGGACTGGACCCGCCGGTTCAACCGGTCCAGCCGAAAACGAGATAGCTAAACGGTTCGGTTTACTATGAAAACTGCAGCGCAAATAAACCAGTCATCAAACCGGTAAACCGGATAAAACCGGACAAAAATCAGTAAACCGGATAAAACCGGCCAAAAACCGGTTGAACTACTACCATATTTTTTTAATTTTTTTTCTCTAAAAAAAATAGTAGTTTATTTTTTTTGGAACAAGCTCAAGTTTCTTTCTTTTCAAAATTAAAAACATATGCTCAAGTTCATTAAGACTCGCATTACCTATGCACACTTTTTTTTTTTGACAAAAAAGAAAATAAAAACTAGGAATAAGTGGGATGACCAGGGTTCGAACCTCAGTCTTCTGCATATACAATGCAATGTCCTACCAACTGAGCTAAACTCACAGGACAACGTTTATTGTACTCACGGGACAACGTTTATTGTAGTTTGTCAAGTTTTGCCCGATGTGGGACTTTGGAACTAAAGGAAATAATAGTTTATTTTTCCTTTACATTTTATATTTTGTAACAAAGCATTAAAACACAAACATAGCTTTCTCTTGCCTATTCAAACAGAAAAAACAACGTTAGGGGTGAACAACAGTCGGTTTCGATCGAATTCGGACCGAAAGTTGTCCATCTAAAACAACCCATGGTTTGAATATCTCAGCCCACTTTCGTCCACTTAGAGCTTCGGTTTGGTTGGATTACGGTTTGGTCGGGTGACGGTTTGGATTTGGTGGGTTTTTCCGATGTAAATTTAGGCCAAAAAGTTAAGAATAGCTTAACCCTCTGTGCGTCACGACTTCCTCCCCAAACTCAAATATCAAACAATACACCATTAAATTTAAAAAAAGAAGGTAGGAAAAGAAAAGTATAGATGTGACGAGAAAAAATTGAAAAGAAGTATAGAAAAATAAAATAACAAATAAAAAAAAGAGAATAATATAAAGAAATCTAAAACCAACACAAAAATAGTAATCATGGAGGGATGAGGTGTGGGACGAGTTTGAGAGAACTCTAAATGATGAACATGATGAAATCATGGAAATATGAGACGAGTTTGACAAGTGGAAAGTGTAGAACCAGCTCATTGAAAATATAAATAAGTAGAAAGAAAAATACACTTAAACTTTTAGTTAAAATCACACCTGTGATCTACTAGAGTAGTTATACTTTGCGGTCATAAAAGTTACTTCGTCGGTCGGATTCGGATTTTGTTGGACCTGAAAATCCAATCTTAGCCCGTCCGTCGCAATCCATTTAAACTCAAATTTGTTCACCCGTTTAACCCATGACCCGACCCACTACCACCCAATATTCAATTTCTTTTATAGATTATGTCGGATCGGTTTGGAAAATCTTATCCACCCCTAAAAAACGTGATTGTTTGAGATGATGAATATTTCTAGTTTTTTTTTTAAATCATATCATGATTGTTGTGTTTGTTTGTTTATAAGTTTTCTTTTTAAAATAGACTAATGCATAAAACACAAACATTATAGTATTTCTTGTGTATTAATTCTTTATATATGAACATTATAGTATTATTGAGTCATTATTTACTGATTTTTATTTTATATATTAATTAAAATATATATATATATTTAATTAAAAACAGTCTGACCTGGTCCGATCACTTGAACCTTGAACCGGTAAGTTCACCAGTTCGATGACCGGTCCGGTTCTGACAACCTTAAGAATGAAATTTATAATTATAAATTTTTCATTGTTCGTGATTAATTTTGCAATGTTGAAATTAAATCAATATACATGATGTTGAGGTTGAATTGATACATATAAAATTAAGATATAATTAGCAATAGTAAACTAAATTAGCATAGAAAGAAAAGCATAAAACTATTTACCAAAAAAAAACATAAAACTAACAACAAAAACCCACAGCAATTAACAGAAACTTGAACAATTAATAGGGTAATAATATTTGTAAACAACCCCAACAAAACCACATTATAAGGCATAATTCTATCTGAATCTAATTGACAAAAAAAAAAAAAAAAAAGAAGTCCGTAAAAACAACACTAACAAAAACCATATGAATAATGTACAAAAACCATATGGATAAAATAAAAATAGAAGTCCATCTCAATCTTTATCCGTCCCAAAACTTTGTTCATCATCATCTTCTCTTATTCAAATATTTGCAACTGACGCGCAACAAAAGTTCTCACACTATCACCCCATCTATAATGAGCTTAATGTTGTTTGGAATATTTAGCCGATCCAAAATTTCAATGGATCTTGTCATAAGCTTTTTGTAATGATCCAGTATATATAAACTCAAAAGAATAGAATAATAAAAGTAGCTTAAGAACTATGATAAGTCATATTTTTTAAAAGAATTTAGATAGATTCAATTTGATGACTCGTGATTAATTTATTAGAATGTCAATACTATAAATAAAAACATTGTTATTACATTCATAATCAAACAAATGCATGAAGAAGTTAATTTCACAGTATGTTACTATAGTTTTTAATCTTTAGTCTACCTTTCATCTACTTTAGTGAATGTATATGGTGATGATGTAGCACCTAGCACGTGCCATACAGAAAAGTTGAATACTAATGTATTTAATTTTTAAAGAAAAATGCTAAATAGTGCCCCAGGGCACTAGTTAAGATAGCTAAATATAGTAACGTTCTCTTGAAACTTGAGCAATCAACTTTTAAAAGTGTAAAATGTGATATTTTCAATGCAAAAATTTCTCTTTTTGGTTCCTTAACCAGTGTCCCGGGGCATTAGTTAGCATGGCATGACCCATTTTTAAAATAGACAAAAAGAGAAAAAATTAAAAGAAAGATAGAGCTAATTTAGAGATACTTTAGGAAATAAATGAGGGAGTCACAAAACCGTTTTTAACAATTTAACAATTGATTTGAGTAAGTCAAGTAACATGCTTCTTACTTCTTAGTCCATGCTCCCACCACCAAGTCCCAACTTTCCCCATTGACAATTAATTGCTGTAAATACCAAAATCTACATTTATGTCCACTTTGTTGTTTCATCACACATCTCAGCTGAAAACAACAAAAAAGAAACATAAGAAGCAACAAGAATAGCTATGAAAATGGCTATTTCAAACCCATTCAAAGATCAATTCCACTCCCTTACTAAAAAACTTTTTCCTTGGACTCTTTATGCTCTTCTTCCCATTGCTCTTCTTAGTTTATATCTCTACCCTCTTCCTTTTCTTCCATCTACAGAATCTGAGCTTCCTCACTCAACCTCAAATATCATCATTTCTCACTCTACACCTCCTTCTTTTGCTTCTATACCTCCTACATCAGGTAAATCTATGCATAATCCCATCTTGTTAAAAAACATGTTTTTACAAATGGGTTTTGTCTTAAATGTTAATTAGAAACTAAAGATTTGAGATTTATTGGTTTTTTTTTTATATATATAAGATTTGTTTTAATGTTCTTTTTTGCAGAAAAGGAAAATACTTTTGACACCCCCTCATGTGATTACTTTAATGGAAAATGGATCCGTGATAGAAGAGGTCCTTTATACAATGGAACAACATGTGGAACAATTAAAGAAGGACAAAATTGTATCAAACATGGAAGACCAGATTCTGATTATCTTTATTGGAGATGGAAACCAAGTGAATGTAAGCTTCCAAGGTTTGAACCTAAAACTTTTCTTGAACTTGTTGAAAACAAACATATAGCTTTTGTTGGAGATTCTATGGCTAGGAACCAATTAGAGTCACTTCTTTGTATGTTATCAAGTTTTACAAATCCTAATCTTGTTTACACAAGTGGCGATGACAATAAATTTAGAAGGTGGCATTTTGATTCTCATAATGTAAGTGTTTCTGTGTATTGGTCACCTTTTCTTGTTCAAGGTGTTGAAAAATCAAATGAAGGACCAAATCATAATAAGTTGTATTTAGATCTTGTTGATGAGAAATGGGCTAAGGATATGGATGAAATGGATTTTGTTGTGCTTTCAATTGGTCATTGGTTTTTGCATCCTGCGGTTTACTATGAAGGTGATTTAGTTTTAGGTTGTCATTATTGTGTTGGTCTTAATCATACTGAAATTGGGTTTTATGAAGTATTAAGAAAGGCATTAAGGACTAGCCTTAATAGTATAATTGATAGGAGAGGAAATAAAGGTAGTAAAATTGATGTAATTGTGACAACATTTTCACCAGCTCATTTTGAAGGTGAATGGGATAAAGCTGGTGCTTGTCCAAAGACTAAGCCTTATAGAGATAGAGAGAAGGTACTTGAAGGAATGGATGGTGAGATGAGAAAGATTGAGATTGAAGAAGTTGAAGATGCTAAGGTTAAAGGTAGTGAATTTGGAGGTGTTAGATTTGAGGCACTTGATGTAACTAAATTGGCATTGTTAAGACCAGATGGTCATCCAGGTCCTTATATGTATCCTTTTCCATTTGCCAATGGTTTTCAAGAACGTGTGCAGAATGATTGTGTTCATTGGTGTCTGCCTGGACCTGTTGATACTTGGAATGAGATTTTTCTTGAGATTATGAAGAAATGGGAGGATCATCCTAGAACTCAAGAGTGAAGAGTGAGGTATTTAGTCTTTATACCATCTTTTGTTTGTTGATTTGTTATTTGGTATACATTTATATATATATTATGGATATTGCATTGAAATAGGTCAAATTATGTTTTTGGTAGAATGTACAAGTATTTATTTGTGTTCTTAAGATCTTATCGGCAAAATTCACACACATTAAGTGCTGAGTATTAGGGAACTGCATGTTCGAACACACGCCCATTATATCCAATGTCACTGTAGTTTTTACCATATGAGTTGTACTTACCGGACGATACAAGTATTTTTAATTGAGGAATGAATAGTTAATAATATTGTGTATTCTTCTGCAGCTTTCTTTTTTTATAACAGAAAAGGAATTATTGACAAATGTTTGCTACATTTTTAAAGATAGTGATGTTTATGGAATGTGTATAAATTAGCCATATTTTAGAAATGTACAAAAGGGTTTAGAGGTAAACTTATGAAGTAATTCATGAAACAATTAATGAAACAGATATTCTGTCTTACTAAAATAAGTCCTGTTGGATATTTGTTTCAATTTTAAAACTTAACCTTGTTTTAACTTGTGGCATTGCTCACACACAAAAATATACTATCAAAAGAAAGATATCTTTTGATAAACGAGGGGAGGTGGGTTACTTACTAGCAATAAACTGTGAGAGTAGAATCTAAATAATTATATGATTTTGAGTTGGCATGTGTACCACTACTTCTGCCCTGAATTTATAGCTCATTGGCTTGTAAGGTTCTGCTTTTAAAGATAGTGTTGTTTTCAGCTATTATTAAAGAATTAAAGATAGTGATTGTCTTATTTGTCAATGCAGAGTATAGAAATGTTTTAAGTTTTCACCTAACCTCGTAGTATGATTTTGATACTCATAAAAATACAATTATGTTCTTAAACGTTCTTGATGTAATCACGTTTAATTTGAACTAGTCATGTTTGTATGTTTTTATTTTTTTACCATTTAAAGTGATTATTTTTCGTTGGGAAACCTACTTTTTTTATAAGCAAGAGTTTAAGATCGAACACATGATTACTTGTTTAAAAGATCTACTTGGATCAATTTTTTGATTTTATTTTTCTATGATTGTCACAAGAAAACCTAGTTACACCCAAATATTAAAATTTAATCATATTTCTAAAACTGTCATTTTTTTATATAAACTTTTAAAAATTCTCTTTTTATTTTTAACTCTATTTCTACACCTCTTCTTCACCGTATTTTCTCTCACAAACCCCATTAATGTGTCACTAATATCAATGATATCAATGAAAGGTTAAAGATTAAATTTGAAGGTTTTTCATTAAGACTTTATGGTATAGGGTAGTGAGTTTATGCTTTTTTTAATTGATGATTCTATTTGATTCTCCATTTTTATGAGATTTTGTGTTTTTGTTGAGTTTTGGATCAAGTGTTGTTTAAACTTCTAATTTAAGGGTTTATGTGAACTTAAAGTACTTACGTTGAAAATAGATTTCCAAGGATCATACATAAACCTATTTTACGTACACATTTATGAGTTTATGTGAACTGAAATCATCTACGTAAACTGAGTCAGTTTACGTAGTGTAATTTAATTTACGTCAATTTCGTAAACTCAGTTTATATATTAATTTCACCAGTGTTTACACAGCTTATATGATTTTCAATCGATTTTTTTTTTCTTTTTCTAGTAAATGGACATCGAAGAAGAAAATGTTCACACAACAAAACTTGGATGGGCTAAAAAAAAGTTGGGAAGGAAAGTGGTTGTGTTGTTGTGGTTTATATATAGATCTTAAACAGCCACAACAAAACTTGGAGCAAGGACAAAGCTTGGTTTATATATAGATCTTAAATAGACCGGTCATTCTTCTCTTGGTGGATTAATTCATGAAGAGACAAATTTACTCGGTGACATGAGAAAGAATAGAGCGAACGAATTAATATTTTCTTTAAAATATCTATTATATATTGTAGAAAAATGTGTTATAATTAAGGCTGATGCTTCCATGAACTAGTTAAGCAAATGGTCCATGATGGACCATTAGTTTTCACAATTTCTTTTTTAAATTCAACCATTGGATGCAAGGAGTGCATAGGGATTATCAAAGACTTTCAACATTGAATCACTTTTTTCTCCTTTGTTTGTCAGCGCCTCTTACACAAACTCTCTCTCTCCCCCATTATCCATTGCTTTGAGATTTCAATTTCAACCATTTCAAATGTTTTTTTTTTTTTGTCAAAAAAAATATATTCTCTTTTACGAAAATGAAATATTGCTTTCAGGACGGTGGTTAGTTAAACAAAATTGGTAATATAATTTTAAAAATTGTACATTTAATGATATGAAATTTTAAAAATAATATTTTTTACTTAGAGATCCATAATGTAATTACCCATTTTTTAGTATTTTCTCCGGTCTTTTTATAAAAAATAAAAGTGACTTTTTTTTTGTTCTTTTTATAAGAAATTTGACTAATTTTCAAATATTTAAATATTTAATTTCACTTATGCTCTTATTTATTATGAGAGAGAATATTCAAAATAAGTAAATTAGTTTAATTAAAGTAATTAAATAGGGGTATATATAGAATAAATTTAAATTTATAAGAGTATTAAATGAAAAGAACAATTTGTTGGAACAAAGTGGGTTGACATGAACCTCTAAGATTTTAAATGGTTTTGATGATAACAAAGTATTAAAATTGCAATTGGTATTACTAATGATTATTCTAGTGTGCAGAATTACAAGTTAAAATTCATTCAGAAGCACTATGAATAATAGCAGAGAAGCCAGTCAAAACAAGCTCTGAAAGCATGCCACGGTTCATAAGAAGCTTAAATTTTGCATGCTGAAGAAAGTGACTCTGAGGATAAAACAAGGCTCTGAAGGACTCAGAAGCTAGAAGACCTCAAGAAGCTATGACAACAGCATCAGAAGCAAAAGGAATTTACATCACTCAAGAACTGACAGAATCAGAATCAATGATTGAAGAACTATCTATTTCAAGGCTCTGTCACATCCACAGGAAGGAATATTCGTTGGTACAACGTTAACCTTATCCATAAGTGGAGCGCATTTGAGGATTGTACGATCGTACTATTATTACTCAAAATGGATGAGTGATAATTTGAATAGCTAGGTAGTTGAATTGAATATCTTTGCCAAAGAAGGCAACTACAGCTATCACAATCGTACGAGTAAATTCCAGCTGGCAAAAATTTCTCTGCAACGGTCATCATCTTCCTCCAAGTATAAATAGAAGACTCAAATGGAAGAAATGACTACCGTTCTATTAATGCGTTTAAGGCTCTGAAGCATTCTGACATTATTGTTCTATTAGTCATTCAAAGTCTTAAAGCAAATTTGCGTTGTATTTTGTAAACACCTCTGATAGTATATCAAGTGTTCCCTAAATCATTCATTCTTAGTTTTAAGTGTGTTTGAGAAGTCTCTTGTTAATTGTAACTTGAGCATTTGTGAAGTCTCTCGTTAAGTGTAACTTGAGCATCTGAGAAGTCTCTTGCAAGTGTGCTTGAGCAATTTGTAATCTTGTGAAGATTATAGTGAAAAGCTCTTGTTAGTAACAAGAGGACTGGACGTACCTTCAAGTTGTGAAGGGAACCAGGATAAATTTGTGTGTCTCTCTTTCTCTCTCTCTCAGCACCTCTTTGTATTTGTGTTTAATCCGCTGCATTTTATTCCTTAAGAAGCAAAAAGTTTTAATTTTTAAAACACAATTCAACCCCCCCCCCCCCCCCCCCCTTCTTGTGTTTTTCCACCTTCAATTGGTATCAAGAGCTAGGTCTGTTGCCTAACTCACTTTACAGTGAAACAGTAAAGATCCAGGAGGAAAAACATGTCTGCTGAGAAGAACTTAAATGAGGTTTCTTTTGACTATGATAAGGTTCCTTTCTTCAATGGAACTGAGACCAGCTACCCTTTCTGGAAAACAAATATGTACAGCTATATCATGAGTATTGATTGTGATTTATGGGACATGGTAGAAGATTGAGTTAACTTTGAAAACATGGACTTAGAAGGTGTAATAAGCTCTCAGAACAGGAAAGCTTTTACACCTACTCAAAAGCTAGAGTACAAGAAGCATCACTCTGTAAAAGGAATGATGACCAATGCTATCTCACATGATGAGTACCTTAAAATTGGAGATAAAAGAACCGCAAAGTCTATTTGGGATTCTTTAAAATCCAAGTATGAGGGTAATAAACAAGTTAAGGAGGCAAAAGCTAACTTGTTGGTACATCAGTATGAGTTGTTTAAGATGAAGGATGGAGAGGACATTGAAACTATGTTTTCACGGTTTCAAATTCTAGTCTCTGGACTTCAAGTATTAAACAAAAGTTATACAGAAGCTGATCATGTGAGAAAGGTACTCAGAAGCCTACCACCAAAATGGAGACCTAAGGTGACTGCTTTCCAAGAGTCTAAGGATTTGGATACTGTATCCCTTGAAAGCTTAATTAGTTCATTAAAGAGTCATGAGATGGAACTAATTACTGATGAATCAACCAAGAAGATGAAAGGGATAGCCTTAAGCTCTAAAAGCTCATCAAAGGCTCTGAAAGCTAAGATTATAGAATCTGAAGATGAGGCTTCTGAAGAAGGTCAAGAAGTTGGATCTGATGATGAAGAAGAGATGGTGCTGATGGCTGCTAAGGTTTCACAATGGGCAAAATGAAGCAAGAAATATGCAGGCAAGTTTGGAGGATCTTCCAAGAGACTTAGTGCTACTAAAGACAAGAAGGAAGATCAAAGCAAGTGTTTCAAATGCAACAAGCCTGGCCATTTCATTGCTGATTGTCCAGAAAACAAAGGTAGATCATCAAAGCAAAACTCTAGCAAGGAAAGATATAAGAGTAAAGTCAAGAAGAGCTTTCTGGCAACATGGGAAGATCTTGACAAAGACTCAGACTCAGATGGTGATGAGGAAGCAAATCTGGCACTGATGGCAACCACCTCTGACAGAGAAGATTCTGAAGCAGGATCAGACTCTGAAGATGAGGAAGAGGTAATTGCCAAACTATCTAGAACTGAATTAGTAGATTCTCTTAAAGATGCCTTAAAAATGCTCACTAAAAAGGCAGGTGAATGTAAGGTCTTGAAAAAGGCTTACAATAACCTAATTGAGAAAATGAACATAATAGTTGAAGAAAATGAGTCTCTAAGAAGTAGAAACTCATTTATGGAAACTCATTATGTTTATGACGATAAGGTTCCTCTAGAACATGAATTTGTTCTGCAAGAATTCCTTATAAATGGCATGAAGAGAAGTAAGATAGCTTCCTTAATATACCATGTTAGTAGAAGTAGAGGTGAAGGCCTTGGATTTTCGCGTTTTAAAGATAATCCATTACTTTCTAAACCCTCTAACAATGATGATGGAAAACCTAAGGCTGTATTTGTTAAAAGCCAATCAGAAGCAATAGTTATACCAGAACCTGAAAAAATAATTGTGTCAGAGGACAAGAAGTCTCAGACTCTGAAACCTTCAGAGCCTAAGATTTCTAAACCTCAGACCAATGTCAAAGTGAATAAAACTCTGGTATATTCTAAAGCTAAGCCCAAGAGTTATGTAAAGCCTAAAAACTTTTCAAAATGCTTGAATAACTCTAAAGCTCCTGATAGGCCTTATAAACAGAAACAATCTAAGGTAATGAGAACTAACTCTAAATGACCCATAAAAGTATGGGTACCAAAGTCTGAGATTGTCTTTGCAGCAGATCTGCATTCAAAGAAGGCCAGAGCAGCATTCTTGGTACCTGGACAGTGGCTGCTCACGACATATGACAGGAGACAAGCATATGTTCCAAACCCTGACTCTGAAAGAGGGAGGAACTGTGGGATTTGGAGGAAACCAAAAAGGGAAGATCACTGGTACTGGTACAGTTGGTAATTCTTCTCTCTCTATTAAAGATGTTTGGTTAGTTGATGGCCTTAAACATAATCTACTTGTTAGACTACTAGGCTACCACTTAGAAGGGGGGTTGAATAAGTGGCTTCGTTAACCAATGTCAATTTAAAAAATTATTTGATTAAAACGAATGCGCGGAAGCACCACCGGATCGGTAGTCTACTTTGCACCTTTTGACCAAAGGAAAGATAGTATAACCTTGAACGAAGTAGGAAAATTATCGGAATGCTTAATTCAAAATATCCAAATTCAATCGATTAACAAAAACAGTCCCAAGCAAGTTATACGATTCGATATTCAAATTCAATCACAACCAAGATAATCGCAATTGAACCTTTGTGCACACTTACGAACACAAAACTTCAATTGACTCAAAATATAATCGAATTGCGTAAAGTAAGAATTTAAAGCGAATCGACACACAAGAGATGATTAGGGAGTTCCCCGGCTTTCGTGTCGTCCTCGCGGTCGGCCGGGTACGTCTCCCCCAAATAACCAAACGGGTTATTTGAGAGTATTATTGATTAAAAACAGTTTGAACACAAGTGCACAAATTACAATGAATCCAATAACCCTATATTGACTCAAAAGTAAAACTATGCAAAACCTCAATCGACGAACGAATCTTCACCCTCTGATTCCAACGATTCTACCCGTGCAACTCCTTGCAACAATCGTCCAGCTGAGTCCTTCAATTCTTCTCGATTGATCCTTCAAGATATCGAACAATCTTGAATCCCTAGCGAGCAACCAAACCTCCTTCGCAAATCAACCCGATCACGATTCTGATTCACCACGAACCGTACCGAACGTTATCGACCAAGCGTACAACTTCTATTGGATTGATCCCATACTCAATCTTCAATTGTTGCAACTTGATGGAAGATGATGATCTTGTGAAGGATACACTTTGATCCCAATTTTTCACCCAAATTGTATCCAAAGTGTTTCTCTCAAAGCACTCTTGCTTTCTCACTGGTTCTCACTAGATTTTTCTCAGTTGTGTTACAAACAAAGGATCACACACATTGCTATTTAAAGTGAAAATAGAATGAGCAAATTTGGGCATAATTTTTCAAACATGTATCGATACAAATGATCATTTGTATCGATACAAATGCTTTGACCAACGTTAAAAATGAAATTTTTGACCTTTGTATCGATACAAACACGGGTGTGTATCGATACACATATCAGAATCTTGAAACTCTTGACTGATATGTATCAAATCATGCAAGCATGATTCGATACATCATCAACTCTCTGGATTTTGAGGGCATTCACATGTGTATCGATACATGCAAGCATGATTCGATGCATAGGTGACTCTCTGCCTCTGAGAAACCATTTTTGTATCGATACAGACTATGTATGTATCGATACAAAATACCCAAAATCAGATAGAAGTAGTTTCAGGACATTTGTATCGATACACCAATGTATGTATCGATACAAAATACCTAAAAGTCAGTTTTCCAAGTTTTAGAAAATAGTTCTTTGTTGTCAAGTCATTTGTAATGTTGCCAAAATATGTTCAATCCTATTTTCATGTGTTTTGACAATTATTAAAACATGAGGATGAACTGGTGCACTTACATTCTCCCCCTTTTTGATAATTGTCAAAACTATGCATAAGCTAACTAAGCCTATACCTATTATGCAAAAATAAAAAATAGCAATGTAATACAGACGCGATTAAAAACACCAAGGCTATTCAAATAAGCACGCTCCCCCTGAGTTGATGCCATAATGCGTTTTTGATCATCTTTAGCTTGTGCATCCAATCTCTCCCCCTTTGACAATATCAAAAAGAAGAAGAGAGCACATTAGAAGTAACAAGTCCAAGCAATTTTTTAATCAATTGATCACATCGTGCACTTACATTTGTCGAAATGCACTTTATGATATAGTTTCCTAATCAATATAAATACATACAAAGATATGCCAAAATATATCAATGACGAATACCAAATATCATGATAAAACATGGAATGTAGAACAACAAACCATAAACCAACTCATGAGTATTGAAACACATCGACATTTGTAAACAAGTAACATACCAAAATATGGGACGAAATAAACAAAACAATGCAACTAAATGCATAATCTCATGTTGCCATATCATATAACGGTGTTCATGAAGAAATGAAATACGCACATAGTATTGAAGCAACAAGTTAGGTTATGGACACATCAATTAATCAATATTTCATACATTGCCATTTGATACATATGGACTTCAAGAATTATTACTTATCTTGAAGCGAGAATTCTTGGAAATGAGCAAGCATATGAATGTATTGAAAAACACAAACATGTAATGTTGATGATTAAAGAAGGAGTTCATATGGACATAAGCGAGTTGAAGTTAAGAAGAGAAGAGGGAGGCGATACTTTTAACCTTGTACCTTAGGATGTTGATGCACTTTCCTTTGTGTAAAACTCCAAGTTGCCAAGAAGTGCGATATGTGTGTAAAGTGCATGCTTGATGTATGCTATTCTAGATTAGAGATATCAAGGATCCCTAATTCTCCGTGAATATAGACAAAGGGTTCCGTTGCAAGTGGTTTTGTAAAAATGTCCGCAAGTTGGTTTTTAGACTCAACATGTTCAAAAACAACATCCCCTTTTTCTACATGGTCGCGAAGAAAGTGATGCCTAATCTCTATATGCTTTGTCCTTGAATGCAACACGGGATTCTTTGTTAGGTTTATGGCACTAGTGTTGTCACACAAGATGGGAACACGTTGAAGTTTTAAATCATAGTCGAGAAGTTGTTGTTTTAACCAAAGTATTTGTGAACAACAACTTCCGGCCGCAACGTATTCCGCTTCGGCGGTTGACAAAGCAACGGATACTTGTTTCTTGCTATGCCAACTTACCAAGCAATTGCAAAATAGGTGACATGTTCCACTAGTACTTTTCCTATCCAACTTGCAACCGGCAAAGTCGGAATCGGAGTAACCTACCAAAGAGCAATCATTCCCCTTAGAGTACCATAAGCCAAAATTTGATGTTCCTTTTAAGTATTTCAAGATTCTTTTAACCGCTTTTAGGTGTGACTCTTTGGGGCATGATTGATATCGTGCACACATGCAAACACTAAACATAATATCCGGCCTAGATGCCGTTAGATAGAGTAAGGATCCGATTATACCTCTATATTTTGTGATTTCAACATCTTTACCTTCTTCATCTTTGCTTAAAGCACATGTTGATGCCATGGGAGTGTCCATGTGTTTTGAATCCGTCATCTCAAACTTCTTAAGCAACTCAAGACAATACTTGGTTTGATATATAAAAGTTCCTTCATCTAGTTGCTTGATTTGTAAACCCAAGAAGTAAGTGAGTTCACCCATCATGCTCATCTCAAATTCTCCTTGCATAAGATTAGAAAAGCTCTTGACAAGAGATGGGTTAGTGGAACCAAAAATAATGTCATCAACATAAATTTGAACTAATAAGACGTCATTTCCCTTACGTTTAATGAAGAGTGTAGTGTCAACTTTTCCCCTTGAATATCCGTTTTTAATTAAGAACTTGCTAAGTCTATCATACCAAGCTCTAGGAGCTTGTTTGAGGCCATATAGAGCTCTTTTTAATTTGAAAACATAATCCGGATGTCCATGATTTTCAAAACCGGGTGGTTGTTTAACATACACTTCTTCATTTATGTAACCATTTAGGAAAGCACTCTTAACGTCCATTTGATATAACTTGAAATTCATATTGCATGCATAAGCTAATAAGAGTCTAATGGCTTCTAGGCGGGCTACCGGAGCATAGGTCTCCTCATAATCAATGCCCTCCTCTTGGTTATAGCCTTGAGCTACTAACCGAGCCTTGTTCCTAACAATTACTCCATTTTCATCTAGTTTATTCCTAAAAACCCAACAAGTCCCAATTACTTGATGATTAGGAGGAGGTGGTACTAGATCCCACACCTCATTTCTTTTAAATTGGTTTAGTTCCTCTTGCATTGCAAGGGTCCAATGCTCATCAAGTAATGCGACTTTCGAATTTTTAGGTTCAACTTGTGAAACAAAAGAATAGTAAGAACAAAAATTACTAATTTGGAATCTAGTAGCTACTCCCTTTGAGATATCACCTAAGACCTTGTCAATCGGATGATCTTTAAGAGTGCGCCATTCTTTTGCAAGTCCGGCTCCCCTTTCCTTATGATGATTCTTTGATGATGAAGAGGACCCTCCATCACTTTTATCTTCATTGGGTGGTGTGTTCTTGTCATTTGTTGGAAAGTCCTTTGAGGGTTGATCATCTCCCTCATCTTCCTTGTCTTTTAGAATATCCATTGTGTCGACACCTACACCAATGCAATTACCTTTCCCGTTTTCTTCCGGAAAAGCCTCATCAAAAGTAATATGTACCGACTCCTCAACAATTTGTAATCTTTTATTATATACCCTATATGCTTTACTAGACAATGAGTAACCTAAGAAAATCCCCTCATCCGCTTTTAAATCGAATTTGCCAAGATTTTCCTTTCCATTATTTAAAATGAAGCATTTGCATCCAAAAGAGCGTAAGTGACTAAGGTTAGGCTTTCTTCCTTTAAGTATTTCATATGGAGTTTTATCCAAAATAGGTCGAATAATCGCCCTATTTAGAACATAACTTGCGGTGCTTATCGCATCCGCCCAAGAGTATTTAGGAAGACCACTTAACATAGTCCTAGCTAACTCTTCTAGATTACGATTTTTCCTCTCCACTACTCCATTTTGTTGTGGTGTACGTGGAGCCGAAAAATTGTGTTCAATGCCATATTTAGAGCAAAACTCTTCAAATTTATGATTTTCAAATTCTCCTCCATGATCACTCCTAATAGAAATGATCTTGAGGTCTAGTTTATTTTGAATCATCTTGGCAAATTGTTTAAAGGCGGACAAAGTATCGCTTTTACTAGATAAGAATAGTGTCCAACAAAATCTTGAGTAATCGTCTACAATCACAAGTCCATAGTAATTACCACCAATGCTTTTAGTTCTTGATGGTCCAAAAAGATCCATATGGATTAACTCTAAAGGCTTAGTAGTTGAAATAAACTTTTTAGATTTGAAAGAAGCCTTAGTTTGTTTACCCATTTGGCATGCGGTACACAAGTGATCTTTTGAAAAACGAATTTTAGGTAGACCGATTACAAGATCTTTAGAAGCTAACTTATTTAGTAAATCGAAATTAAGATGTACCATTCTTCTATGCCATAACCAAGATTCATCATTCTTAGTTATGAGACACTTAGCACCACTTAGGCAATTATCATCTAGGTCTAACATGTATACATTTCCATGCCTAATGGCCTTAAGAATCACATTCTTGTCTTTGTTACTTTCGATTGTGCAAAAGGTCGGTTTGAAATTTATTGTAAACCCTTTATCACAAAGCTTAGCAACACTCAACAAGTTGTGCTTAAGGTTATCCACAAGTACAACATTTGATATGGTTATAGTAGAGGGATTACCAATAGTACCTTCACCAAGAATAGTTCCTTTGTTGTTGTCTCCATAGGTGACATAGCCTTTCCTCTTTGCTTTGAATTCAATGAAAAGCGAGGCATCACCCGTCATGTGCCTTGAACATCCACTATCTAGAAACCATCTCCTTTCTAGATTGTTAAGGCACATTTCCTACAACAATTATACATAAGAGAGAGGTACCCAATTTTCATTGGGTCCTAATTGGTGAGGCAAATAAGTGTTGTTGAGTTTTGGCATCCATTGCAATATGCCCTTTGGTACCAACAATTTCCTAGCTTTGCATTTTGCAATGGTATGACCTTCACAACAACAATAGTGACACGTGATATGTGAGTTACCCTTCTTTTGATCCTTTTTCAAATTTGTAGAATTTTTGATTTTGACTTTCAAAGTGTTTTTGAAATGTTTTGGATCAACTTGATGAGGAACTCTTGGTTTTGATGAATTTTCCACTTTGTCTTTGAGAATTTTAATATCTTTTGACAAAGTGATACAATGATCACAACCAACCATATCACTATTATGATTTGCACTTGACCTTTCTACTAATGACAACTTGAAAGCTTTCAACTCTTTTTCCGTTTCGGAAACTTTCTCTTCAAGAGTTTTGTTAACTTTTATAATCTCTTTTAATCGTTTGAAAGCTTTTCTAGTTTCACTACATAGGTCCTCAAATGCTTTTTGCAAATCAAGATATTCTAATGAGGTATATGAGCTAGAGGGATTTTGGTTTACCTTTTTGGGAGCTTTATCCTTCTTTTTGTGATGATGAGTTGTGAAGCATACATTAGCTATTTCGCTTTCATCACTTGAACTAGAGCTTGATGATGAATGAGATGAAGAACTATTGCTTTCCCATGCAACATAAGCTTTCTTTGCTTTGCTCCTCCGTTTGTTTGAAGATGACTCCTTCTCTTTTCTCTTGAGATTAGGGCAATCCGGCTTATAATGACCAACTTGGCCGCATTCATAGCATATCCCTTTCTTGGAGTACCTAGCATCTTCATTTCTCCGACGGTAACCACTATCTTTCCGATACTTCTTAAGATTGTCATCGGAATGCCTTATCCCATTCTTTCTCACATACCTATTGTAGCGTCGAACGAAGAGCCCCATTTCCTCATCATCGGAATCGTCTTCGCTTGAGCTACTATCAACATGCTCTACCTTTTTAGACTTGGTGGACTTAGATGTAGAGGTCTTTAGAGCAATGGACCTCTTGTCTTTTTCCTTTTCCTTCTCCTTGTCATTATGCTTTCCCTTTTTCTCACTTTTCTCTTGCTTTTCTAACAAGTTTAGTACTTGTTCATGTTCCATAAGCTTGCCAAATAGAGTTGTAAGACTTAAAGTAGTGAGATCATTAGCCTCCTTAATCGCGGTGACCTTCGGTTGCCAACTCCTACTAAGACATCTTAAAATTTTGTTAGTGGCGTCTTGATTTGTGATTGGCTTTCCCAAACCGTGTAACTTGTTGGTTATTTTGATAAATCGTTGTTGCATATCCTCGATGGTTTCACCATCTAGCATATGGAACAACTCAAATTCTTGTGTCAATGTATTAATTTTGGATATCTTTACATCATTGGTACCCTCAAAGTGAGTAACCAATGTGTCCCACATTTCCTTAGCCGATTGACAATGCGACACATGATAGAATTGATCAATCCCAAGGGATGATATTAAAATATTTTGTGCCTTTGCATCGTAATTGACCTTTTTCTTTTCCTCTTCCGTCCATTGTGCCATAGGCTTATTGTCTACAATGCCACGAGGATCCGTGATAGTTGGAACGAACGGACCATTCTCAATGGCATTCCAAACTTCACCATCAAAAGAATTGATGTGAATACGCATACTACTTTTCCAATAGTCAAAATGATCTCCATTGAATATCGGAGCCCTATTATACGCCCCTTTAGGTGCAAAAGCCATGTTTTCTAATAATTGGCACAAATTACTCGGTTTAATCGTTTAAAATCGAACCGGGCTCTTGATGCCACTTGTTAGACTACTAGGCTACCACTTAGAAGGGGGGTTGAATAAGTGGCTTCGTTAACCAATGTCAATTTAAAAATTATTTGATTAAAACGAATGCGCGGAAGCACCACCGGATCGGTAGTCTACTTTGCACCTTTTGACCAAAGGAAAGATAGTATAGCCTTGAACGAAGTAGGAAAATTATCGGAATGCTTAATTCAAAATATCCAAATTCAATCGATTAACAAAAACAGTCCCAAGCAAGTTATACGATTCGATATTCAAATTCAATCACAACCAAGATAATCGCAATTGAACCTTTGTGCACACTTACGAACACAAAACTTCAATTGACTCAAAATATAATCGAATTGCGTAAAGTAAGAATTTAAAGCGAATCGACACACAAGAGATGATTAGGGAGTTCCCCGACTTTCGTGTCGTCCTCGCGGTCGGCCGGGTACGTCTCCCCCCAAATAACC
This sequence comes from Trifolium repens, assembly GCA_030408175.1. NCBI lineage: Eukaryota > Viridiplantae > Streptophyta > Magnoliopsida > Fabales > Fabaceae > Trifolium > Trifolium repens. Next base: position 26,772,405 of record CP125845.1, on the reverse strand, counting down.
AAACGGGTTATTTGAGAGTATTATTGATTAAAAACAGTTTGAACACAAGTGCACAAATTACAATGAATCCAATAACCCTATATTGACTCAAAAGTAAAACTATGCAAAACCTCAATCGACGAACGAATCTTCACCCTCTGATTCCAACGATTCTACCCGTGCAACTCCTTGCAACAATCGTCCAGCTGAGTCCTTCAATTCTTCTCGATTGATCCTTCAAGATATCGAACAATCTTGAATCCCTAGCGAGCAACCAAACCTCCTTCGCAAATCAACCCGATCACGATTCTGATTCACCACGAACCGTACCGAACGTTATCGACCAAGCGTACAACTTCTATTGGATTGATCCCATACTCAATCTTCAATTGTTGCAACTTGATGGAAGATGATGATCTTGTGAAGGATACACTTTGATCCCAATTTTTCACCCAAATTGTATCCAAAGTGTTTCTCTCAAAGCACTCTTGCTTTCTCACTGGTTCTCACTAGATTTTTCTCAGTTGTGTTACAAACAAAGGATCACACACATTGCTATTTAAAGTGAAAATAGAATGAGCAAATTTGGGCATAATTTTTCAAACATGTATCGATACAAATGATCATTTGTATCGATACAAATGCTTTGACCAACGTTAAAAATGAAATTTTTGACCTTTGTATCGATACAAACACGGGTGTGTATCGATACAAATATCAGAATCTTGAAACTCTTGACTGATATGTATCAAATCATGCAAGCATGATTCGATACATCATCAACTCTCTGGATTTTGAGGGCATTCACATGTGTATCGATACATGCAAGCATGATTCGATGCACAGGTGACTCTCTGCCTCTGAGAAACCATTTTTGTATCGATACAGACTATGTATGTAGCGATACAAAATACCCAAAATCAGATAGAAGTAGTTTCAGGACATTTGTATCGATACACCAATGTATGTATCGATACAAAATACCTAAAAGTCAGTTTTCCAAGTTTTAGAAAATAGTTCTTTGTTGTCAAGTCATTTGTAATGTTGCCAAAATATGTTCAATCCTATTTTCATGTGTTTTGACAATTATTAAAACATGAGGATGAACTGGTGCACTTACACTACTAAGCATTAGCCAATTTTGTGATAGTCGATTTGTTGTTAAGTTTAATAAAGATGCATGTACTGTAATCAGAGAGTCTGATGAGTCTGTAGTATTCAGAGGCTTAAGGAAAGGCAATGTTTATAAAATCAATCTGTCAGAACTCTCAGAGCAAAAGATAGTTTGTCTTCTATCTTTGAATGATGAGAAATGAGTCTGGCACCAACGCTTAGGTCATGCTAACTGGAGATTAATCTCTAAGCTTAGCAAACTAAGCTTGGTTAAAGGTCTACCCAATCTTAATTATCATTCAGATGCTCTGTGTGGTCCTTGTCAGATTGGAAAGATTTCAAAAACCTCTTTTAAACCCAAAAACATTGTCTCTACCTCAAGACCTCTTGAATTGCTTCACATTGATTTGTTTGGTCCTGTAAGCACAGCCTCAATCAATGGAAAGAAATATGGACTTGTTATTGTTGATGATTACAGTAGATGGACTTGGGTTAAATTTCTTAGAGTAAAAGATGATGCATATGATGTGTTTACCATCTTCTGCACTCAAGTACAAAATGAGAAAAGTCTCAAGATCTTAAAGATCAGAAGTGATCATGGGGGTGAGTTTGATAACGAACCTTTTGCAACCTATTGTGAAGACCATGGAATTATTCATGAGTTCTCAGCTCCTAGAACACCACAGCAAAATGGTGTTGTAGAGAGAAAGAACAGGTCTTTACAAGAGATGGCAAGAACCATGATGCATGAGACCAAACTTGCCAAGTACTTCTGGGCAGAAGCTGTAAACACAGCTTGTTATATTCAAAATAGGATCTATATCAGACCTATATTGAATAAAACAACATATGAACTATTTAAAGGAAGAAAGCCCAACATCTCTTATTTTCATCAGTTTGGATGTACATGTTACATTCTAAACAATAAGGCCTACAAAAGAAAATTTGATGCCAAAGCTTGTAAGGGAATCTTTATAGGTTACTCTGAACGCTCAAAGGCATACAGAGTGTATAATTCTGAAACTAATACAGTGGAAGAATCTATACATGTTAAGTTTGATGATAAAGAGCCTGACAGTAAAATGTCAGAGCAAGATAATAGTTATGCAGGTATTCCATATCTATATAACAATTCAGAACCTGAGAAAGCATCAGAGGCAAATGAAACTTCAGAAGCAGTATTGGAAGAAGCCTCTGAAGAAGCATCTCCACTAGAAGCATCTGAAGGACATGATGATAATTCAGAAGATAATACCCAAACAAGTGCTGAAACTAATGAAGCTCCAAAGAGAAAATTCAAATATAGATCATCACATCCAGAAGATCTTATTCTTGGAAACAAAGAAAGTCCAAGAAAAACAAGATCAGATTATCAACAACATGATTCACTTCTAGGACTCATATCCATGATAGAACCTAAGAATGTTGATGAAGCGCTTTCTGATGATGGATGGATTGTAGCAATGCAAGATGAGCTCAATCAGTTTCAAAGAAATGATGTGTGGGATTTAGTACCAAGACCAACACACAAGAACATCATTGGAACCAAGTGGGTATTTAGGAACAAACTAAATGAACAAGGTGAAGTGGTACGAAACAAGGCTAGACTAGTAGCACAAGGCTATAGTCAGCAAGAAGGCATTGACTTCACTGAAACATTTGCTCCAGTGGCAAGACTGGAAGCAATCAGGTTATTGTTATCATATGCAGTTAATAATGGAATAACCTTATACCAAATGGATGTTAAGAGTGCCTTTCTAAATGGTGTCATTTCTGATGAAGTATATGTCAAACAACCTCCAGGTTTTGAGGATTTGAAAAACCCTGAATATGTTTATAAACTTAAGAAATCACTCTATGGTCTCAAACAAGCTCCAAGAGCTTGGTATGAAAGACTAAGCAATTTTCTTTTAGAAAATGGATTTCAAAAAGGTCAGATTGACAATACATTATTCAGAAAGACAACTAAGAAAGACATCTTAATTATTCAAATTTATGTGGATGATATAATTTTTGGTTCAACTAATGCTTCTCTTTGCAAGAATTTCTCCAAGCTTATGCAGGATGAATTTGAAATGAGTATGATGGGTGAGCTAAAATTCTTTCTTGGAATTCAAATCAACCAAGGAAAAGATGGCACTTACAGAGGTAAGATAATGTCAACACCCATGCATCCCTCAAGCAGTCTAAGCAAGGAAGAAATTGGAAGCAAAGTAGATCAGAAGCTATACAGAGGTATGATTGGTTCCTTACTCTACCTAACAGCTTCTAGACCTGATATTTTATATAGTGTATGCTTGTGTGCAAGATTCCAATCAGATCCTAGAGAACCTCACTTAACTGCTGTTAAGAGGATCTTTAGATATCTGAAAGGAACTACCAATCTAGGACTTCTTTATAAAAAATCCCTAGATAGTAAGCTAGTTGGATTCTGTGATGCTGACTATGCTGGAGACAAGATAGAGAGAAAATCCACTAGTGGAAATTGCCAATTTATTGGTAAAAATCTCATATCTTGGGCCAGCAAGAGACAAACAACTATTGCTTTGTCTACAGCAGAAGCAGAATACATCTCAGCTGCTAAATGTTGCACACAGCTTCTCTGGATGAAATATCAGTTAGAGGATTATAATATAGCTGAGAGTAGTATTCCACTATATTGTGACAATACTGCTGCTATTCATTTATCTAAGAACCCAATTTTGCATTCCAGAGCTAAACATATTGAAATAAAACATCATTTTATAAGAGATCATGTTCAAAAAGGCACAATAGATATTCAATTCATTGATACTGAACATCGATGGGCTGATATATTTACTAAGCCTTTAGCTATTGAAAGATTTGACTTTATTAAAAAGAATTTGAACATGCACTTTATCTCTGAAGAAAATTAGCTCTGAGATGCAAATTAGAATTAGCATCTGAAGCTCTTTCAGAACCTCTGATAATTTAGAGTCTCACTTGGGAAGCTCTGAATAAAACGGGTTCTGAAGAGTAACAGGTTCTGATGAGGTGTCAGATACAAATGAGTTTGGCTCTGAACTAAACGGAAACGAAACGTTTAGTACTAGTAAGTGTACAACAGTTGTCTGTACACGCGTCAGCTATGTTTAAATCTCTTCAACACGTGTCTAGATCCTGACGGGCAGAGAACAGTTAATGATGATTATGGCAGTTAACTCTATTATTTAATTTTAAACTATTCGCGCTCCCTCCCAATGTTTGCTTTCTCTGTGTATGTGTGCTAGTTACTATTTATAAGTCACTTCACTCACATTGCACAACTTTTACACATAATCACTTCCTACACAAACCTAAAACTCAGAAATTCCCAAATCTCTCTGCTTCGTAATCATGGCCGCTAGATCGTCAAACGAAATCGTTCAACGTCCATTCAACCCTGTCTTACCACCCGTCATTAATCTCAAGTCTCAAGAAAAACTTGTCTTCAAAGATAACGTAACCGACGCTGGTCCAGAATCTTTTGAGTTTGTAACGGAAAAGTTTGTTGATTTTGAGAGTTTCAAAGTGAATGGAATCGATATTCAGAGTTTATTCTACGATCAACAATGGAAGAATTACTTCGAGATGCTGAATGGGTTTGTCTATTATGACATTGTAAAATACTTCTGGCAGAAAGCTACCATCTTTGACAATTTCAATGCTGATGAAGAGGTTAGAAAGATGGTAGAGAGGGATGGTTCTCTGAAAGGTAAAACAAGAACTCAACTTGGCTTAAGACCCTATAGAGGAAAGGAGATTAGGTCTAATATCATGGGTATCAATGTTCTTATTACTCAAGAACATATTGCCAAAGTTTTGGGTCTGGACAGCGAAGGAGAGAACGTGGATGAATATGGTGAGAAGAGCAAACATATTGAATCCATTAAGAAGGATTTATTTTTGCCTGGTAGTGCCAACAATGATTTTGGCAGAGCTAAATTCATGAAGCAAGAATTCAACTTTGCTTTCAAAGTGCTTCTGGCTTCCATCATCACTAGAGAAGGAGGATATGATACTATTTCTCTACCACACCGGCACTTCATTTGGTTCTTGTACAAGAAGGTGAAGATAAATCTGGCTAAGCTTCTGTTTGATCGCCTATGCCTCACTATTTCCAAAAGCAGAACCAAATCAACTTCAATGATTCATCATCCAAGGTTGATTTCAGAAATCATTCGACAGACAAAGCTTATTCACATTATCAGTACCAAGGAAAAACTTAGAGTTTTCAACACTGCTAAGTATGATGCAAGTGTTTTGGTAAACATGCATCTGAAGACAAAAGAGGAGCTGAAGACAGCCAAGAGCCCTCTGGAGCAAGTTTATGAGAAGTACTTCTGGTGTGACGGTTTCCCAACCATATCAGAATTTGATAATGATGATGTTATCAAGAACTTCTTGGAGTTGGTCAGATTGGATTCTGGTGTAAGTGTGCCCAGGAGTATGGTAGTTGGTGTACCAAACTGGGACATCTTCAAAGGACCTAAGCAGATCACCAGGTCTAAGAGAAAACCTCAACCAATTGAACATCTCTCCACTCATCTATCTGGTGATGCCTTCACCCACTCCAACACAACCTCACCTGACCAATTTCACTTTGTAAATACTACTTCTGATTTACCTAGTGATCCACCACTTCCAGAACCACAAATTCAAACTCCACCCTCCTCTCTTGCTGACATAGAACAAGAAGATCCACCCACATTCACACCAGCCCAGGATGAAGTTATGACTCATTCTGATCATACCACTGCTAAACCACCCACACCACAACCTGAACCTTCCACTCCTGAACCAACACCTGAACCACAAACACCATCATCAGAACCCATCTATGGCCCATCTTACAAACCCTTAACCATAGATGAACTCAGTCTACCTACTGAATTTGCCCTACCCATTCAGGAGGCTCTGCTAAAAGCAGAAATTAATGTTGACGATGATATTATAACCATTGACCCCTTTGACAAAATCAGAAGAATCAAAATCATTCCTCTAAAGAGAAAAAGGCCTGAACCCACCATTCCCTTCAATAGAAACCAGCCCTTCTTCAACCACAACTCAGAACCAAACCTTGAGCTGCTAGATAATGCTATCAATGTTAGTCTTAAAAACTTTAAAAGCATGGAATAAGAGGTACTGATATTTCCCTCAGATGTTGATGCTAGTGATCCACCACTTCCAGAACCACAAATTCAAACTCCACCCTCCTCTCTTGCTGACATAGAACAAGAAGATCCACCCACATTCACACCAGCCCAGGATGAAGTTATGACTCATTCTGATCATACCACTGCTAAACCACCCACACCACAACCTGAACCTTCCACTCCTGAACCAACACCTGAACCATAAACACCATCATCAGAACCCATCTATGGCCCATCTTACAAACCCTTAACCATAGATGAACTCAGTCTACCTACTGAATTTGCCCTACCCATTCAGGAGGCTCTGCTAAAAGCAGAAATTAATGTTGACGATGATATTATAACCATTGACCCCTTTGACAAAATCAGAAGAATCAAAATCATTCCTCTAAAGAGAAAAAGGCCTGAACCCACCATTCCCTTCAATAGAAACCAGCCCTTCTTCAACCACAACTCAGAACCAAACCTTGAGCTGCTAGATAATGCTATCAATGTTAGTCTTAAAAACTTTAAAAGCATGGAATAAGAGGTACTGATATTTCCCTCAGATGTTGATGCTAAGATTAGGGAATTAGAGGAGAAATTCAGTCAGTCTCTGAGGCTGTTGGGAGGCTATGTAAAAAGAAGGATTGAGGGAAGAGGAATGGATGCTCTGTCTCAAATAATGAGTGTTGCTGAACGCTCTCATGCTCTGAGACTTACCTTTTTCAATCATGAAGAAGAGCGTCAGAGGTTGGAAGTAGTAGCTGCTGTGAATGAGAGTATCAGAAGGTCGCTTGAAGCAGCTATAAGGCTAAACATTGAAGAGGTTGCTTATGTAAGAGCAGTAGATGATGCTGAGCAGGCTAGGATAGCTGCTGAAATGGAGAGTAAGAGGCTTGCTGATCAAGAAGCCCTCGAGTTGTTGGTAGATCAAGCTGTTCATATTGAAAGAGACATTGAGATGGCTGATCAGAACCAAGTTGGTGAAGCTTCTGATAAGGGAAAAGCTCCTATTATTGACAAAACTCCTCCTGCTTCTCCAAAGCTTGAACCAGGCTCTCCATCAACTCCTATTCCTCCTGCTGTTCAAAGTGCCTTAGACAACATAAGAACTGAGTTGGCTGAAGAAATAAAGGATGAGATAGATGTACTCAGAATTGATTTGAGATCTGACTTGACATCTGCTATTGCTGCATCTGAGGAAGCTACTCACAAAAGAATGGATGCCATGATGCAAACTCTTCTTAAGGCCATATCAGATATTAAGAAGCCCTAAACCCAACCTATATTTGAGCACTTGTCTTGTTTATTTTGACTTTTGTCTTTGGTTCTTATGTAATATTTGGATAATTTTTTTTATTCTGTTTTTTAATTAAAGGTTGATTATCCAATTCTGTGTGTTTGTTTGTTTGATTGATTGTTTATTTTTAATTTTGTTTTTCAAAATTTCGCTTCTCAATATACCCTGATATTGTCTGGTACTCTTGTGGATTCTGGCTCTAGTGAGAGGTGCTGAAGAGCATCTCAGTTTTTAAACTAATAGACTAGGTTTTTCAAAACCTAAGAGCCCCTCTCATCAGTACTCCTGTTTACTCATGAAATAGCTTCTTAGTATTAACGCCTGTTTAACAGCGGGGCAACGATACCGTATGAAGCGTGTCTGGTAACTGGTTTTCTGACGATAGGAATGAGGTATATAAAAGAAAGCATGCTCAAAAGAAAGAAATTTATAGCTGGAACAATTTTTATTATAATAATTAAAAGGGATCTTTATTACATAAGATAGTGAAACTCTACTTAGATTTAGACTTGGACTCAGAAGCCTCTGCATCCCCTCTCTTATATTTCTCCCTAAGAACTGCGAGCAATTCTTCAGTGGCCTTCTGAACCTCAGCTCTATAATCTTCGTATGAAGTATCATCATCGTATGTCCATAAGAATTCCTCCAGATCAGAGCCCAATTCTTCTCTCTCTGATTCTGTCAATCTAAGTTCTTGCTTGTTTCGCTCATAACGAAGCCTGTTTTCTTCGCAGCGCCAGGGCTCTGCTCCCTTCTTGCTCTCTCCTTTTGAGCCTGAAGCATCCTTGGTAACCTGCCTTTCCATTGTGTGTTTTTCTTTTGATGTTACTTGATTACTCTGGATGAGTAAAATGAGAGGAATCATCCCTTTTTATAGTGCCATCAAACTCTCTTGTCAGTCCGGTATTCAACACAATTCATTAAATGAATTTAGTTGTCACCACTTTTTGACTTGACTGTCTTGATTGGCACGTTTGACTGCTTGGTTTTCTGTGTCTTTTTGACTGATGCCAAAAGGGGGAGTAAGGATAGCGTTAAAATTAATGTTGATTGATTCTAATGCTGCTCAAAAGATCTGAAACTGTTATGTTATATACATTTTGAATCAATTTTTATCCCTTCTGATTCCTTCTCATTCTGAACGTTATCGAAAGGGGAGAAAACTTAAGAACATAAAATAAATCTCATAGACAATGTCAGAAGAGCTTGCACACCTCTTCTGAGCATTATCAGACTCTGAGAAGAAGAGCTTACAAACCTCTGCTTCTGAGAGACAAATATGAAAATTTATTTTAAGTTAATAAGTTGGCTCTTAAACTGTTTTAATTAATTATGGATAAGACTTAGGGGGAGCTTACAAACCTAACCCTATGGATTATCAGACTCAGGGGGAGATTGCAAATCTTTGAAACCTGAAGTCAACATAATTAAATTAAATCAACAACAATTGAATTTTAATGCTTTAGTTTGTCATCATCAAAAAGGGGGAGATTGTTGGAACAAAGTGGGTCTGACATGAACCTCTAAGATTTTAAATGGTTTTGATGATAACAAAGTATTAAAATTGCAATTGGTATTACTAATGATTATTCTAGTGTGCAGAATTACAAGTTAAAATTCATTCAGAAGCACTATGAATAATAGCAGAGAAGCCAGTCAAAACAAGCTCTGAAAGCATGCCACGGTTCATAAGAAGCTTAAATTTTGCATGCTGAAGAAAGTGACTCTGAGGATAAAACAAGGCTCTGAAGGACTCAGAAGCTAGAAGACCTCAAGAAGCTATGACAACAGCATCAGAAGCAAAAGGAATTTACATCACTCAAGAACTGACAGAATCAGAATCAATGATTGAAGAACTATCTATTTCAAGGCTCTGTCACATCCACATGAAGGAATATTCGTTGGTACAACGTTAACCTTATCCATAAGTGGAGCGCATATGAGGATTGTACGATCGTACTATTATTACTCAAAATGGATGAGTGATAATTTGAATAACTAGGTAGTGGAATTGAATATCTTTGCCAAAGAAGACAACTACAGCTATCACAATCGTACGAGTAAATTGCAGCTGGCAAAAATTTCTCTGCAACGGTCATCATCTTCCTCCAAGTATAAATAGAAGACTCAAATGGAAGAAATGACTACCGTTCTATTACTGCGTTTAAGGCTCTGAAGCATTCTGACATTATTGTTCTATTAGTCATTCAAAGTCTTAAAGCAAATTTGCGTTGTATTTTGTAAACACCTCTAATAGTATATCAAGTGTTCCCTAAATCATTCATTCTTAGTTTTAAGTGTGTTTGAGAAGTCTCTTGTTAATTGTAACTTGAGCATTTGTGAAGTCTCTCGTTAAGTGTAACTTGAGCATCTGAGAAGTCTCTTGCAAGTGTGCTTGAGCAATTTGTAATCTTGTGAAGATTATAGTGAAAAGCTCTTGTTAGTAACAAGAGGACTGGACGTACCTTCAAGTTGTGAAGGGAACCAGGATAAATTTGTGTGTCTCTCTTTCTCTCTCTCTCAGCACCTCTTTGTATTTGTGTTTAATCCGCTGCATTTTATTCCTTAAGAAGCAAAAAGTTTTAATTTTTAAAACACAATTCAACCCCCCCTTCTTGTGTTTTTCCACCTTCACAATTTACAATGTGCTTCCTTGGTCTGAGTGATTTTTTCAAAGTGTTCCTTATAAAAAAGGACCGGAGGGAGTACCTAATAAGCACGCAATTCCTCCATTCCAACAGCTCTTAAATTTTTTTAAATGAATCTCACCAATAACACATCTCATCAATAACTATACATCATTATAAATAAGTCCCACAAAAATATATAAGTATCATTGCTTATTGCTGAACTAATACCTATTAGGTATTCATTTGTGTTTTTCTCCAATGGGGCACCTATTAGGTACTGATTTTTATAAAATAGATACCTACCATTGGAGGGGTACCTATTAGGTACCGATTCTTAAAAAATAGATAATTGCCATTGTAACACTTAATTTAGTTCTTTATTTTTTTCAATTAAGTATTTTATTTCATTTAAGTCTTTTATCTATTTTCAAAACATTGAATGCACAATTTTCAAGAGAAAATTTCCATAATAATTTGTCTAAAAAACTAGTATACATATACTTTATTTGTAACACTTTAATCTTTTATCTATTTTTTTCCGTTTCCCTGGTATGATTTTGCCTTTTTATTTTATTTGGCTTAATTGCAGTTTTGATCCCCCTATTTTCACCATTTTGCGGTTTTGGTCCTCCTATTTTAAAATTCGACAGTTTTGTCCCCCTAGTACATATTTTGTCTAAAATATAGTGAGACAATGTTACACATTTTTAATATCAACTTTCTAGTTTCCAGATTATCAGATCGAACAGATCGGAATAATTCATTTACAAAACTACTAGAAACGATCTCAGTCACACGATTGTAATCGAACAGGGGGAAATCCATTTCCCTGAAACAACACCATTTGAATGATTCCTCCGGCGAACAAGACATAAATTCATGATATTTGGAGATATATTTGGGTTGGAAAAACAAATTATTCAAGGAAGAAGATAAATATGTTCATCTTATATTCATCAAAATTATGAATTTATTTAATTCTAATAAAACATAATTATCTTGTGATTTTAATAATAAAAAAGAGAAGAAAAAAAAGGTTTATATGTTTGCATTATAAAAGGTAAGGGACTTCAATGGAAAAAATAGATAAATAACTAAAGTGTTACAGATAAATAATATAAAGGATCAAAGTGTTACAAATTATTTAAAGGATTCTTAGTGTAATTTTGCCTTTTTATTTTATTTTTTAATATCAACTTTCTAGTTCTAGAAAAAAATGGGCTTTGGTGATCTCGACTTGGACCGTGAGAGTTAAGTAAAGTTTGATCAATAATTTTTTACATCAGGAATCGAACTCAGATTCTCTCAAACAATCAGTTCTAGGGGGAATTCATTTCAACTTCAGTCCAATATCTTGGTTGACTATATCTATATTTGTCGATGATAAATATATATCCTATAATATTGTTATTAATAATAAATAATTATTTTGTACTTTTCAATAATTATTCATGATAAATATTTATGTAATATCTTTTTAAGAATTAGCGACAAATGTTGGTCCCATTTTTTTTTAAGAATAAATAAAAGTAAGAGTAAAAATAACTAAACTTATCAATATATATATTACTCCCTCTGGTCTTTTTTTATAAGGAACACTTTGAAAAAATCATACAAACTAAGGAAACTAATTTTTCTCATTAATTGTGAAATGCAAAGGTTAAAAAAAATGGGTGAATTTTGAAAAACCTCTCCTAGCCGGCCCTAATTTATAAAAAAATTCTTGTCTCCAAGCTCTCTTTGTTCATCATAGAGGGGTGATTTTGGGTCACTTTTGGCCTAGAATCACCCCCTCTACACCTTTTTTTCTTTTCTTTTAATTAAAATAAGTGATTTTCACATAGATTAAGTTTTCTTTTGTGTTTTTTTGTGATTTCGTCGTCTAAGTGCGGCGTTGTGTTGGTCGTCGTCTTGTGCGGCGTTATTTGATTTCCCGTTTTGTTGCGGTGTTCTTTGATTCTTCTCGAAAGATTATCTTCGGTCAATTACAGATTCAATCAATGATTTGGCCATCAACGTTGCAGATCCGGAAGCATGGATATTCCGGTGATTTTAATTTTATCATATTATTTGTTGTAGGCATTATGCCGTTGTATGCTATTAACTCGGATGCTGTGAGTTTGTTCGCAGATTCATCCTTTACGTTTTTAGCGAAGTTGAATATGTGGTTGTATTTGATGTATCTGTCGATTTGAATGAATGAATATCATTTTTTTTGTGTCAAAAAAAAATTTTCTCATTAATTATTCTAAAATTTTATGTTTTATTCCAAAACTAACCCCGGACACGCATGAGAAATAGATCTCTCTAACCAATACACTAGTATGGAAATGAATTATTTGATTTTATTTAATAAGGGTACAAATAGAATTGTGTATTCAATAAAAAATAAATTTAAAGAGTGTTTCTTATAAATGTGACCAAATTTTTTATCTTCAAAGCGTTCCTTATAAAAATGACGGAAGGGAGTATTTTTTTTAATTCATGTACAAAAACTTTAAAAGGATCAAAGATTGTCAAAATTTAAATTCTTAAGAGGTTGAATAGTCGGATTGAGAGAATTATAATTACTTAGTCTTAACCGGTAGAATTAGTTGAAAGAATCAATTTAGACTTTATAGTTCTTCCATAAGAACTAGTTAATTGAAAAGCAGACAAAAAATTATAACTGAGAATATTTGAAACCAAAACTTGCTGAAACTTTATATAGGAACTAAAAGAAACTTGAAATATTATAGAAACCGAAAACATATTTAAACCTAAAAAAATGTTATATAAGGACTAAAAATGTCATATTACACACTACCAAAAAAAAAAAAAAAAATGTCATATTACATTTAATTGTCCAAAAACGTTATATAAATTTGAAATTTTATATAAAAGACAAAGAACAAAATTTGAAATATTATATAAATTAAGAATAAATTAACATAAATTACTTTTAAGTGTCCATAAATGTTATATAAATTTGAATTTTTTTTGTTAATAGTCTAGTAGTTGAAAATTTCAATTAAAAAATTAAATAAATGAAGTGTATGAGGTTTAAATCTCGACTACTACATATATAATATGACGTTTTTACCAACCGATATAAACTCAGAGAAACTAAATTTAAAATTTTATACGGGCATTAAAAATGACATTTAAAATATTGTAAATTTATTTTTCTCAGTCTCAATCCCCAAAACTTTCTTCAATTTTTTTCACCATTGCCAACACACACCATTCCACACCTTTCTGTAATCCTGCTTCATCTTCAATCAAACTCTTCATTTCTCTTTCTCAGTTCTCACACCACACCATATTTTCCACTTGCCACTTAATGCAATGGGTGCAAGCAGCAACCCAAGACGATTCTGACAAACAACAAATGCTGCGAGTGCCATATCTGGCGCTATAAAATTGATTCGCGTTTTTGAAACCCAGATCGAGATATATATCAAAACCCATACCACGGGGGCTTCAAACTACAAAACAGATCAACCAAAACACCTTTTGGCCAAAGCTACTTCTATTCAGTTTATTTCATTTCAAAATAAGTTCTTATTTTATAAACTACTTAATATATTTTGTGTTTGGCCTGACTTCTACTTAAAAATATAAAAAAGTAGAAAATAAGTCCGGCCAAATGGTACCTAAGATTAATTGCAACTTTCATCTACTAATAATATAATAAATCATTTATTTCATATTGTGCATTTATCCTCATGAAATAATTAGTTTAGATTTTTTTAATAAAAATAACATATATTTTAGTTGGTAAAAATCTACAAGACTTTTTTTTTTGGTTACAAAATCTTCAAGACATTGGTACAATAAAATAACCCTGCAAGATAGAGAAGAGCTACGAAGTCCGGATACTTTAAAAATGGTGAAGTATTGTGTCCGATACGTACTCGATATTGTTATTCGTCCGATACATCTCCATACTCGTATCAGAAAAGTATCGGTTAAATCTTTATTTTTAAATAAAAAAATAATATTTGATACGCGTCCGATACGTCCCGATATTTTTTATTTTTTTAACCAAAAGAGATGTAACGTCCCTAAACTTTAATTAATAAAAGGATATTAATTAGAGTCAGTTTATGAAGCGTAATTGGAAATTAAGTGAGAGATTTTAAGTTAACTCCTCCACTTACTTTCCCTCTCTTGAGCCTCCCTCAATTTCTTTCCAACACCCCCACTCACTTGCTTAACTTCTATTTAAACACATGTTAACCTAGAGAAACAAAATTTTTGGCAAGTGTCATACCCTAATTTTGCCCCACATAATAAAATAATTTTTTCTTTTCACATTTAATCAACATTTTGCATAAAAATTCCAAAAATTCATCTTTTTTTAATAAATTACATTTCTCATGTCATTTGCATTATTGCATCATTTTTATTCATCACTTTATCCACTTAATTTTTCTTTGGCCCATTACATTTTTTTTTTGTGCCACAAGATTATCATAAAAAACACTAGAATCTTCCATCCCTCACCACCTCATCACAACCAAAAAAATATCTCAAAACCAATTTCACCAAATTGCCCTTTCTTCCTTCTCAATCCAACACCCAACAAACCCTAATCTTCTTCTATAAATAAAGCCTCATATCAGAGCAAAATCAAGCATCAATCCATAGTAAAGAAACTCTGTCAAAATTGAAACTCACAAAAATCCATTTTCTTCCATTTTTGATCAAAATCCAAAATCACTTGAACCTTCATCAAAACTCAAAAACAAACCATCAATCATCTTCATTCAACTTCCAGAAGCAAGAATTCACGCAAGAACGAACGAAAAACACTACCCTAAGCTCAGATTTAGGCCACGGTGGCCAAGAGGAGTTCAAGAAGATTTGGACCTAAAACGAGCGTAAATAATGTAATTAATTTAACTATCTGACTCACTAACATGTTCTAATGCTTTCTAGTTGATTATTTTACTTTAATTCGTGCTTGTTTACATTTTGCCATTTTTACTTTTTTGAGTTCTTCACTTGATTCGTTCGAATCTTAATAATAAGTCCTCAAATATGAAATTCAACCATGGATTCGTGATCCGGAGGCAAAAACAAGTGGGTTTGAACTTCGTTTCGTTTAATTTGAGTTTAATTTGAGAAATCCGGAAAATTTCAAATTTGGAGAAGATGAAGTAGCTACGGGAAGCTGTTTCGTAGCTAAATCCCGTAGCTAATTTGTAGCTGGCTATGAATTTCGTAGCTAAAGGTTTGAATACCGTAGGTAAAAGTATGAAGGCCGTCGCTAATTCATTTTTCCGTCGCTATAGGTTTTTTTGGACTTTTCCGTTTTTTGTTCGAACTGTACGCGGACTGGGCCTTCTGGCCCAGATCTGCTTTTCGCACCCCATTTTATATTTCCCTTGCTTTCTGCACCCCCTTTGCTTAAATTAATTTTAATTGATTCTTGGCTTATTTCCAAAAGCACTTAAGTGGTTAATAGCTTATTTAAGCTATTTTAACAACTTTTTTATGCTTAAATTTAGTCTTTCATTATTTTAGCATTATATTTGCTTTTTAGTCTATTTTCTAGCGTTTTAGCTTATTTAATCACTTTTTAGCTTAATTCAATAAGTGCTTATTTGAACCAAGAGCTCTCTAGCTTATTTGGATCAATACTTTGCACAAGATTAATTTTAATTCCAGCTTCTGTAATTTTTCATGTTTGACTTATTCTCATAATCTCTTTTCAACTTAAGTGTTTTTTAGCTTATTTCAATAAGTGCTTATTTGAACCAAAATCTCTTTAGCTTATTTGGATCACTTTTTTTCACTAGATTAATTAATTTTCCAGATTCTTTAATCTAAGGTTGTTGACTTATTTTCATAAGTTATTTTCCAAATTAATTGCTTTTTAGCTTATTCTCATAAGTGCTTAAGTTGGACAACCACTTTTTTAAGTGCTTTTGACCACTTTTTCTAGCACAAACAGAATTGTTTATTTTTGAATAGCTTATATTAATTTCATTTATTTATTCTCAGTTGGTTATTTCTTTGTTTATACTTATTATTTCTTTGTTCGCTATATTAACTCTTGCATTTTTTTTTTTTTTTGATAAAATTGAGGGACTCAGCCCAAACAAAAGAAACAATTAAACAGCAACCATCCTAGGAGTCTTAGTACCCACCATATCAGCAGTGACTAAGTCAGTAAGGAAGAAAGGACATATCTCAAAGATTTGGAGAATTCTTGCTCCATGCATATTTATCCATTCTCATTATTGTTCATGCATTTGTGTTCATTATCTATTGTTCATGCATTTGTTTTCATTATGTGATGTTCATGCATTTGCATTCATTTTAATATTATATGCATTTGGTCATTATTAATTGATTGTTATCATTGTAGTATCTCTGCCTTCTCCCACTTCATCTTTTCTATTTTTGTCTGTATGCTTGGACTTTTGACGTCTTTTCTTAATCAAAACTAAAAAGACTTTTGCAATAAACAACGGATGAAAAAGGGGGAATTTGACATTTGTCTCTTTCCGCTCCGGATGACTTGGATCCTGGACATTTGACTAGCGATCGCAAGTTGTTCTCATCCTATTTAAAGCGTTAAAATAGACCAACCTCGTCTTTTCCTTTGAAACATTTTCTTAATCAAAATTAATCAAGATTTTCATAATAACAAGGATGAAAAAGGGGGAATTTGGCATTTGCCTCTTTCCGCTCCGGATGACTTGGATCCTGGACATTTGACTAGTGATCGCAAGTCATTCTCATCCAAATCCAACGCTAAAATTAATCCCACACACTCAAACTTCTTTTCAGAAAACATGGATATACGCTTTATCCATTCCTCTGACACATACGAGCTTAAACCTCTCTTTAGAGCATACAAGCACCGTTGTATCAGCGGAATGCGAAATAAACAACATCCGTTAATCAACTTTTTTTACAATGGATACACGTTTTATCTACTCCTCTGATACATACGCAGCTTAAGCTTCTTTTTAGAACATACAAGCGTCGTTGTATCAGCGGAATACGAAATAAACGTTACCCGTTAAAATCAACCAACCACACAAACTTTTTTATCAGAACTACGTGAGTTTTGAATTTCTCATTGCATGTATGTTCATGAATATTCTCACACAATCATTTTAATTAGCATTAAGCTCTTCCTTTACTAATGTGGAACACTATCCAACATTACTTCTTTATTAAGATAACACATACCTTAATATTCTTCTTTATTAGAATAACATAATTCTAATATCTTTCTTTATTAAGTTGATTAACACCTTAATATACTTCTTTGACATTTTAACAAACATCATCAACACAATCAACAACAATTATATTCCACAAATATAATCAACAATTCATCAATACATCATTATTCATCAACAAGAACTCAATCATAGTTAAAAACACTTAATTGCATGTTAGGATACCATTAATCCATGTTACAAGTGCCTAATTACACTTTAAAACATCCACAAAATAAGTCAGACCCAGTACTGGTCGCTGAGCGAAGACTGGCGAGCACTGGCGAGCACAAGTCAGACAGAAACAGATTCTGGCGAAAATCAGCGAGCTGGTCGCTAACGCTCGCTAAGCGAAGGCCTCCTGACAGCAATATTCAGCATCGCGATTTCTAACTCAAATCGACCCAAAAACCCATTTTTGATGTTCCAGATCCCAAAAGAAGTTGTTTTCAAGTGTAATACATACATATAAACACAAAAGGACAGTTCATTTCACCGATCTACAACATATACATCAAAAAAGTAATGATTTATCATTTTTACTCAAAAACCACAAAATTCATTGTTCTTGAACAAACATCTACAAATTCCCATTTTTCCCCATTAAATTCGTTCATACATCATGGTACAAGTATATTAAACATGTTATGAACAATTCCTACAACTTTCTTTAAGAAATTCCTTCCAAGACCCAAAAGAAAATGAGTGTAAAGAGTTTGGGAACGGAGAAATTGACATTCTCCCCTCTTTAGAATCACTCGGGATTATATAATCTAACTCTCTTACCTCGGATTGATGGATTCTCTAGTCCACCTCTTGATTCTCTTCTCTTGCTCTTGCCCTAGCTCCCAAATGCTCTTCCTTCTCTCTAGCTTCTCACAAAACACAAGAAAATGAGCTCTCTCTCTCTCTAAGGCTATAAGTAGCGCCCCCTTACTTTGATCTTAGGCCCAATGGGCTTAAGGCCCAATTAGCACGGTCACTCGCGGGTTAACTAATGTTTCGCGATAAAATTAATTATCCGACACTATCGACTAATAAAATATTCTATCTCACTAACATAAATAATTAGACATAAAACGACGAATAAATAAATTGGGATGTTACAACTCTCCCCCACTTTAAAGATTTTCGCCCTCGAAAATTACGCGACTACAACAACTCCGGGTAACTCCTTTATCCATGTTCCAGCAAAACACTACAATCGCTACACAAAACTAAGTTTGACAAAATTAGTTTATTCCAATCAGCACAATTTCGTTCACTATCAACAAGAGATCAAGGACGGCCAGTTCCTCAATTTGTCGATAGATAGTCAATAATCATGATGATGGTATAAACCATTCTTACCAAACCGCTAAAACGTTCTCTTAGCACGAGCATCTACAACTCTCATCTTATGGGACTTTCAACGCTACCCAAAACAAGTACAACTAATCTAGTACACTACGAAAAGATGCTTCCGTGGAATACTTCCGCAACTCCACAAGTCCTATAAATCCTTAATTCCCTTTGAATCACTTAATTGTGCTACATCACTTATTCATATATGAATCTTATTCCAATCATTGAGTCGAATCCCAACACAACAACTCTGTTCCCAGACAATCTCTTAACCAACCTTTGCATTGTTTAACGCAAACTTTTTCCAATACCACTCCTCCTTAATCTTTTAGTAATTCGCTACTTCGAAATTAGGCCACCGCCTAAAATTGGTTCTCCAAGAAATCATAACTTCTATCTTGTTGGTTCCAAACGTCATCTTCAATCCACCTATCCACATTCCCCATCATCTTGCATCGCAACAAGCATGCTCTCTTCCTTTTATTCACTCATCGGTTCCTTATTCACTTCTAACCTTTACTAACCACCATCTCTTTATGGATAGTTATCTCTCAAACTCATCCTTAGTACATTCGATACCCAAATCAAATTCTTGAATTTATTCTACAAAGCTCCAAATACTCGTCATACGATCTAATTTTAAAATAGATATAGAACCTTTCCAACATCAACTTCTTGTCTTAGTATTCCTACTAATGACTCCTTGTCTACCCCTAACATGACATTCTAGAAAATGTCTAAAAATTCTCGTCCAGAATACATCTTATGTTACTCACCACATCATCATCGTCCCACTGTCCACGATGAAAATATCTAAAATCCTTTATTCCCTCATCACACAGTGTGACTATACTACTTCAATAAATATGATGCATCTAACATCACTAGTCCCACTGACTCTCCAATCCAAAAATTAACTTTTCCTAGTAAATACACACTCAACCCACTCCTACCTCCTGGGCACTACAAAATGTTCTCCGACACTTACTTTAGGTATCTCCTTAAAATCCTTACTCAAGCATCCATTACGATATTAGATCCACTCGGATGTCAGCTTACTTCGAAATCACCATCCTCTCAAGAATCCTAATCACTTCCTCTTCTTCATATTCAACTTCTCCCAATCAACATGTATGCCAACTTTAGTCCATAAAACAACGTCTACATACTTTTAGTAAAATAGTCAATCCTCAATAATCCCTAATGTTCTTCATCTTACTTAACCAATCTCACCGACGCTCTTGCGGCTAAACACTTGGTCTGACAACTTCTCCTCTAGTAGTTTCTCACAGCTTGTTGCTCTTATCCATTCGCTTCGAACAACATCACCAATTCCTGAATATTCCGCTTCAAGAACATCTCTACTCATCCCATCCTCTCACGTTCGAAACATCTCGGAGGGATGCAATCTTCTCCCCCACTTATCTCAAACCCACCTACACTCTTCCACTAGAATTCTCGGTGCTTACACCTAACCGTTCTATCATCTTCTACAGATATTCCTCCCAAGAAGAAAAACTAGTATCGACATCGTTTACACGCATGTCGCATACAAGGGTAAACGTAAAATACGATACCTAAACATCTATACAAACACCCTGGTGCAGTTTTCTTGACATACACATAACCACAAAAATACACAAGCAAACGGTTTCCCTTATATAAAATCTTAACCACACGTCAGTACATATATTTATAATCAAACAATATGTAAGACAACTACACATCATGTACAAGAAGACATTAAATCAATTACATGCATCTTCATTTCATATTATTCACACATAGAAAATTCAACAACTACTCATACATGTATAAAGTATAGCATGTTCGCAAATAAGTCCTCATCACGAGAATACATCTATATAGTTCAATTAAAGAACAAAACAAAGTCATCTACTATGACTCATACTAACAACCCAAGGTGCTAGTAATAATCTATCACATGTTATAAACAAACATATAACGACACACACTAGGATTGACCAACATCCTACTCCCTTCACCTTCTTAAAAACAAAATTTCACTTACTCAAAAGAAAATAACTTTATATTTTCAACAAAATATTCATCATCAAGAAATAACATTAGTTTTTCTTTTAAAAAAAAAATATCTCAAATCATTACAACATGCAGTTTTATATCATGTCGGATCATCACATGCAGTTTTATATCATGCCGGATCGTCAACAATAAACAATAAGCATCAACCAACCAAGTTTAAACTACACAAAGGTTAAACTCTAAGCATATACAACTATTATAAACATAGAAGTATAACACTCACACCATTACTCAACAAAGAACGGATCAATTAATCCAATTCGCACCACTCATAGTTCCTAAATGAACAACATAATGGTTTCACAAAACACACACAACAAAATCGTTAGACAAACACGACTGACACACAATACTCACTTGGTCTGACTGCACAGACCTGCTCTGATCGACACACAACCCACACAGTCCGAAGACAACGGGGCTCTGATACCAATTGTAACACCCAAACCCATTATTGCCATTATTCTGGCTTTAAAATTTCTTTTTCAAAAACGACGCAGCAGACGGAATAAAGATATAGACTTAAATCACTTGATTGATAAAATGTTGGTTCGAGATATTACACTCCTCGTAACAAAAATAATACTATTGTATTTACTTAGTAAAATCTTGCTTATACAAATTATTGAATCAAATAATGTATTTTTAACTATACAAAACAACCTAGATAAGTAGACTTTATATAAATATAAAACCCCTTTTTCCCGTGTCACAATCAGAGCGGAGCTTCACCGATGACACATACGAAGATAACACACAACCTGAGAAATCTGGACCCAAACCAGTAAAACACACAAAACGGAGAGTTAGATTACATAATCAAATAAAATCATAAGCATAAAGTACGCTTACTACCACATGAGTTTATCAAGTATAATCTAACCCTATCATACCAATCTATTCTTAATCAACATATATGAATTAAGATTTAATACATCAAAGTAGAATATAAGCATTCATAATCATTTATATTCACTCTAGTCTTATCAAACAAAGAAAATTAATCACACAAGAATACATTCTCAATCTTAGTTCAATTATGAGACTTATGAGGCATCAACACATAGAAGTATCATTTAGAGTTAATAAACATCTAACACTCCAATTAAGTCTTAACACATATAGACAATTCATCAACAAATCCGATTAATGTCACATATCAATTATCACACAATATGCACATCATCCTAATGCATCTAATGCCACAAATCATGCTATGTCACTCTAGACATATCTAATGCATGTGGTACCATTCTTCTTTATTAGAGTATCTCACCTCTAATATTCTTCTTTATCGGATAAATATAATCCGATATCTTTCTTTATTGGAATATCCAATATCCCTAATATAATTCATGAATGCATGTATGTTCATGAATATTCTCACACAATCATTTTAATTAGCATTAAGCTCTTCCTTTACTAATGTGGAACACTATCCAACATTACTTCTTTATTAAGATAACACATACCTTAATATTCTTCTTTATTAGAATAACATAATTCTAATATCCTTCTTTATTAAGTTGATTAACACCTTAATATACTTCTTTGACATTTTAACAAACATCATCAACACAATCAACAACAATTATATTCCACAAATATAATCAACAATTCATCAATACATCATTATTCATCAACAAGAACTCAATCATAGTTAAAAACACTTAATTGCATGTTAGGATACCATTAATCCATGTTACAAGTGCCTAATTACACTTTAAAACATCCACAAAATAAGTCAGACCCAGTACTGGTCGCTGAGCGAAGACTGGCGAGCACTGGCGAGCACAAGTCAGACAGAAACAGATTCTGGCGAAAATCAGCGAGCTGGTCGCTAACGCTCGCTAAGCGAAGGCCTCCTGACAGCAATATTCAGCATCGCGATTTCTAACTCAAATCGACCCAAAAACCCATTTTTGATGTTCCAGATCCCAAAAGAAGTTGTTTTCAAGTGTAATACATACATATAAACACAAAAGGACAGTTCATTTCACCGATCTACAACATATACATCAAAAAAGTAATGATTTATCATTTTTACCCAAAAACCACAAAATTCATTGTTCTTGAACAAACATCTACAAATTCCCATTTTTCCCCATTAAATTCGTTCATACATCATGGTACAAGTATATTAAACATGTTATGAACAATTCCTACAACTTTCTTTAAGAAATTCCTTCCAAGACCCAAAAGAAAATGAGTGTAAAGAGTTTGGGAACGGAGAAATCGACATTCTCCCCTCTTTAGAATCACTCGGGATTATATAATCTAACTCTCTTACCTCGGATTGATGGATTCTCTAGTCCACCTCTTGATTCTCTTCTCTTGCTCTTGCCATAGCTCCCAAATGCTCTTCCTTCTCTCTAGCTTCTCACAAAACACAAGAAAATGAGCTCTCTCTCTCTCTCTCTCTCTCTCTCTCTCTCTCTAAGGCTATAAGTAGCGCCCCCTTACTTTGATCTTAGGCCCAATGGGCTTAAGGCCCATTAGCACGGTCACTCGCGGGTTAACTAATGTTTCGCGATAAAATTAATTATCCGACACTATCGACTAATAAAATATTCTATCTCACTAACATAAATAATTAGACATAAAACGACGAATAAATAAATTGGGATGTTACAGAATACGTAGGAGCGGACTCCTACAACCGTCAAACTCAACTAATAAAAAAACCTTTTTCTTGTTTTATTTGGAAACGAAGTAGAAAGCTAGCCAGCGATAGAGCAATTTAATCCGGACCTACGCAGACGAACGTTAAACCACCTAAACGGTTCCCATCGAGTACGATGGATGCGAGGGGTGCTAACACCTTCCCCTCGTGTAACCAACTCCCGAACCCACCATGGTTCTTCAACCATGTAAATAAAGGTTTTCGTGATATTTTCCTTTCCCCTTCCGGGATAAATAAACGTCAATGGCGACTTCATTGTTATATGGAATTTTCCAGCCCGCTACAGCTGGCGACTTCACTGGGGACTCTTGAGAGTTAAGCCTAGTTTAGGTGGTTTATTATTTGTCTGCTATTTCCAGGTTTGCCATATCTTGCTATATCTTCTGTTTTTCTGTCATTATATGCTGGCTGCTTGGTTCTCTGCTTCTACTCCTTCTTATTTTTCTTTTTTGCCTTTATGGCGTGGTTACTTTGAGAAGCTCTATACCCGAGCTTGAGAAAACCTAAGCTAAGTTAGGGGTTGTTATGTTGGGCTCCTAGACATTTGACTAGTGAGCGCTGATATAATCGCCCCGCCTAAGGTAGATCCTCTTGGAAATGTTGGGCTCCTGGACATTTGACTAGCGAGCGCTGATGTTTTCTTGTTGGCTCCATGACCTTAGGGACCTTTTTTTGACTGGTCTAGAACCTAAACCTGTTACTAGGGCCCTCTGTTTAGAACCCGAGTCGAGGTTACGCAGTGACCTTACCTAGAGGAGATTTCCTTTTGGACGCGTTTGTCGTGAGCTTTTGCAATAACGACATCGTTTCCAAAGGGGTAATCTGTGATTTTAGGCACTTTATCAAACTTAGAACAACATGTGAGAGGGATGGGTTGCAGGTAACTTTGAGCCTTTCGACCTCAGAAATAATATTTAAACCTCTGCTTCGTTGTGATAGAATCTGCTACAAGAGTGCTGAAGCGGCGGGAAAAATGCGCGGGCGAAAAATGCTCGCTGGACAGTAAAGTCGCCACCGAAGTTTTATTTTTGAAAAGGGGAACGTCGATAAACCCCTTCGAGAACGAGAACAAGGACATCGCGACCAAGTTTCGGGTTCGGGAGTCGGTTATGCGAGGGGAAGGTATTAGCACCCCTCGCATCCGTTGTATCCAACGGGAACCGTTAATTAATTTAGCACTTATTTAGGTGTTAGTTTTATGTTTGTTTATTGTTATTATGAAAAAAATTTGCAAAGAATAAAAGAGAAAGAAAAATGATTTAAAGACCAAAAAAGAATTTTTTATTAATGTGCTTGACGGTTGTTGGATCCCACTCCTACGTATCTCCTAGTGCAATGGAGAAATCAAAGCTACGTAGTTCTTTGTAGAAAATATTTGTGAGTTGGTTGATTTTATTTGTGAAAATGATTTGGTCGCGCTTGGGCGAAAAAATTTGCTTGATTAAAAGACGGACTCGCACTTGGACGATGGTATCCGTTTGAAAAAAATAAAACGCGCATGGGCGTAAAAAGTTTGCTTGAAAGAAAAAAAAAAGACCGACTCGCGCCTGGACGACAATATCCGCTTGTGAAAAATAAAACGCGCATGGACGTAAAAGATTGCTTGAAAAAAAAAATGACGGACTCGCACTTGGGCGACGATATCCGCTTGTGAAAAGTAAAACGCGCATGGGCGTAAAAAGAACAAAGTTTGGTGAGTTGAGATTGATTTTATTTTTTATGTTGAGAGTAAAAAGATATTATGTTAAATAACATCAAATAAAAATTTATTTTAATGAGTTAGTTAACAAGGACCAGAGTACTCTGGAAACAGTTATTGCTGAATTGATAAAGTTTGAGGACCAGAGTACTCTGGAAACAGTTATTACTGAATTAATAAAGTTTGAGGACCAGAATACTCTGGAAACAGTTATTACTGAATTAATAAAGTTTGAGGACCAGAATACTCTGGAAACAGTTATTGCTGATTTAATGAAGTTTAAGGACCAGAGTACTTTGGAAACAGTTAATGCTGATTTAATGAAGTTTGAGGACCAGAGTACTCTGGAAACAGTTAATGCTGAATTAATAAAGTTTGAGGACCAGAGTACTCTGGAAACAGTTATTGCTGATTTAATGAAGTTTAAGGACCAGAGTACTCTGGAAACAGTTAATGCTGAATTGATAAAGTTTGAGGACCAGAGTACTCTGGAAACAGTTATTACTGAATTGATAAAGTTTGAGGACCAGAGTACTCTGGAAACAGTTAATGCTGAATTAATAAAGTTTGAGGACCAGAGTACTCTGGAAACAGTTATTACTGAATTGATAAAGTTTGAGGACTAGAGTACTCTGGAAACAGTTAATGCTGAATTAATAAAGTTTGAGGACCAGAGTACTCTGGAAACAGTTATTACTGAATTGATAAAGTTTGAGGACCAGAGTACTCTGGAAATATTTAGTGCTGAATTAATTACTGGTTATGGACCAGAGTACTCTGGAAACAGTTAATGCTAAATTAATGAAGTTTGAGGACCAGAATTCTCTGGAAATATTTAGTGAGTATGTGATATTTTTGTGTTTTGAAAAGATATTTTTAAACAATGACGATTATCTAAACTACCAGCCACACAGCAGGAGTTCGGATAGTCGGGGGGCGGAAAGCCAAACGGCAGTGACTCCCTTTTCATTCGAGTTGTTTTGAAAAATTATTTGATGTAAATTGACTAAAAAAAGGTTTGAAGATAAAAAAATAGAATATATTTTTTGTGTTTTTATATTTTTTGCATTTTTTCATTTTTTTTTAGATTTGAAGCATAAATATACAAACAAAATGGCCAAGATCAATTTGATCAGGGCAACATGATGTTGACATGTGGCACAAAAATAATAACAATAATAAATAAAATAAAAGGAATAAAAGGAAAGAAAAGAAGGTTACAGAGCGTCAGTTTCATTCACGCGTTTTCACCCCTCCCAAAACTCTCTCTCTCGCTCTCAAATTCTTCCGCCGGCGGCGGCTCCGGCGCTTGCCACCGCCGTCGCCCGTCTCTCACTCTCTCATCTCTATTCTTACATCCTCTGTTTTCTTTTGTTCTCAGCTTTGGTTATTGGTTCTGTTTCTTTGATGCTTGGTGTTAGGTTTTTGATTGGGAATGGGATTGATGGTTGTTTGTGTTGGTGAATGAAGGTTTTATTCTTTTCTTTCTCTCTGTTTCTCTTTTGTCTTTGCTTTTTTTTTTGTTAAGGGTTTGATGGTTGTGTATTTGTATTTGATTGTGATGAAGATGATTGTGGATGAATTGTAATGATAAATACTACACTGCTACTTTGGTTTTTTCTTTTTTGTTCTCTCTCAGCCCTCTGTTTCTGTTGTGTTTTTTTTTTCAATTTATAGACCAAAACTATGAATTTTTTATTCATTTGTTAAAATCAAGTCAGACCTCTTTTTGTTCCTTTTGCTGAGGATTTGATTTTTTGCAAGGCTCCATAAGATATGAAATCATGAGTATCCTAGAACTGTGAAAAAATCTGAAAAGGAACATTAAAAAGGAAAAAGCATGCTCTGCTGTTGTTGGTGGTTCAGATCTTCTTTTTTTTTTTGTCTTTTTTTGTTTGTTTTGTTTTTTGTTATTTTTTATTAATAATAAAGTAAATAAAAAAGGAAGAAAAAATAAAGAAGGAGTGGGAAATACGGGTGGCATAAGCCACCACGTTTATTTTTATTAGGTTTTTTTCTTTTTCTATTTTGAGTTTTTTTGTTTTAATAATAATAATAATAATAATAAAAGGAAAAGGGAGTTGAGAAAAAGGAGGAAGGAAGGGAAAATGATAGACACCAATGTGTTGTCTCTTTTTTTTTTGGTATTTCTATGTTTTATTTTAAAAGATAATAATCATGATGACAGAAAGAAAAATTAACAAGTAATTAATAGTGATAATGGTGTATAAATGACACTAATGATAAAGGGAAAAGACAATAAAAGAAAGAAATAATATCATAATAATAGTAAAAGTAAACATTAAATATTTAACATATTTTTTGAGATTTTTTCCAAAAATATAATTAAAAAACAAATTGACATATTTTTTAGATTTTGTGAAGAAATTAAAAAAAGAATAATTTATATGCAATAATTTTTTGATTGATTTTTTTTTTGTTGTTTTAAAAAAAGATAAAAATAAGAAATTCCTAATTGATAAAATAAAAAGAGTAAAAATAAAATAAAAACAAAACAAAACAAAAAAAAAAGGTTAAAAATAAAATTCGTTTATATAAAAAAATAAAAACTAACAATTCCAATGTGGAGGGAAAAGCCGGGACAAAATTGGGGTGCTACAGCTGCCCCTACTTAATTATCACTTCACTTAGAGGATGTGAATACCAGGGGTATTCGCGGACTCTTTGTGAAGGGTAATTAAGTATGAAGGACCCAAATTTTGTCCAAAGAGAAAAAGGACATGAAACAAGCGTGAGATGCCTTCACCCGGGAAGGGTCGATCATATCCAGCCGCTCATGCTAGATGTAGATCTCAAAAGATGTAGGTGATCTTATTCAGCCGCTTGCACCGAAAGTCGATCCCTGGAGATAAAAATGATCTTATTCAGTCGCCTGCACTGAAGGTCGATCTGTGAGGATAAATGTGATCTTATTCAGCCGCTTGCACTGAAGGTCAATCTGTGAGGATAAAAGTGATCTTATTCAGCCACTTCCACTGAATGCCGAACCTTGAAGAAAAAAGATGATTTTATTCAGCCGCTTGCACTGAAGGTCGATCCTTGAGAAAAAAAGATGATCTTATTCAGCCGCTTGCACTGAAGGTCGATCCTTGAGAAAAAAATATGATCTTATTCAGCCGCTTGCACTGAAGGTCGATCCTTGAGAAAAAAAGATGATCTTATTCAGCCGCTTGCACTGAAGGTCGATCCTTGAGGAAAAAATATGATCTTATTCAGCCGCTTGCACTAAAGGTCGATCATTGGAGATAAAGATGATCTTATTCAGCCGCCTACACTGAAGGTCGATCTGTGAGGATAAATGTGATCTTATTCAGCCGCTTGCACTGAAGGTCGATCCTTGAGGAAAAATGTGATCTTATTCAACCGCTTGCACTGAAGGTCGATTCACTGGGAAAGGTTATATGATACGATCGTCGCCAGTCTAACGCTGGTGAAACGATAAATAATAAAAATGATATGAAATGATCGTCGCCAGTCTGACGCTGGTGAAACGATAAATGATATGAGATGATCGTCGCCAGTCTGACGCTGGTGAAACGATAAATGATATGAGATGATCGTCGCCAGTCTGACGCTGGTGAAACGATAAATGATATAAATGATATGAGATGATCGTCGTCAGTCTAACGCTGGTGAAACGATAAATGAATGATCGTCGCCAGTCTGACGCTGGTGAAACGATAAATGAATGATCGTCGCCAGTCTGACGCTGGTGAAACAATAAAAGGTATGAGATGATCGTCGCCAGTCTGACGCTGGTGAAACGATAAATGATGTGAAAGATCGTCGCTAGTCTGACGCTGGTGAAACGATAAAAGGTATGATATATTACTGGGTAGACTCACTGGGGAGTTTTAACTGGAGAATTTTGGTGGTTATGAGTAAATCCACTGGGGATTGGTACAATTTGGAAAGAGATCCACTGAAAGATTCTCAAGAAAAATTTGTTGGGGAAGTTCTTGGAAGAAGTTCACTGGGGAACATGGTTTGTCACTAGGGGAACTATTATTTTGGGATTTTGAATGCAGTTCACCGCGGGCACTAAGAGTGCTTTGGGTTTTTGAATACAGTTCACTGGGGGAACTAAGGGATAACTTGCTGTGGAATGTACGATTTGAGGTTCATTGGGGAACACAGATAACTCACTAGGGAGTGTATGAAACTTAACTGGAGGAGGGTTGTATGGGAAAAAGGTGATACAATATGAGATGCATGCTTATGAATGCGTACAATATGATGCATGTACTATGATGACCCTTGGGATGAGCCAATGATATGTTGGGCTTTAATTGTGATTGGGTGCCGAGCATGGTCGGACTTTTGGTTTGCCGCATAAGATCAGACTCTGAATTTGCCGCATAAGATCGGACTTTTGTGAAATGCCAACAAAGATTGGGCTTTATTGGAGTGCTTATCTTGTGGGGAAACTTAAGAGTCTTCCTGATGTGATAAACTCATTTGTGGATCGCTATTGGTTTAGCTAGGCATGAATATGGACTTCTACGAGCGCTCATAGAGTTTTTGCCTATGATATGCATGTATGTTTTGTGCAAGTGTGCATTTGTTTATGCATGATTTGTTTGGATTGATGCATGATATGCCTTTGGTGTGTTAATGCATGCTATGTGAAACGCATGGTCGATGCATGAAGTGCAAGTAAAGACTTGTGCTTTGGATGTTTTTTTTTTTGGATGCCAATGCATACTGAGCTTTTGGGTGCTAATGGATATTGGGCTTTTGGAGGGGATGACAATGGATATTGGGCTTTGACGGGTGCCAATGATGGTTGGGCTTTGACATGTGCCAATGGATATTTGGCCTTTTGAGCGGATGGCACTGAATATTGGGCTTTGACGGGTGCCAATGGATATTGGGCTTTTTGAGGTGTGCCAATGAAGATTGGGCTTTGACGGATGCCAATGGATATTGGGCTTTTTGAGGGGTGCCAATGATGGTTGGGCTTTGTCATGTGCCAATGGATATTGGGCTTTTTGAGGTGTGCCAATGAAGATTGGGATTTGGATTTTAATAGAAATGAATCTTGGATGATGCCAATGAATATTGATATTTGAGTGGAAGAAACTTTTATTAGAACATTTGGAGACCTTGAAACACAAGTACGATGCAAGATGCATGAATGATATGTTAGGATGTGCTATAATTTATGCAGTATGATGCTAGAGCGATGCATGATTTGGATGCATGAAATGTGGTGATTAATCGATGCATGCAATGCAGAGTTTTGTTGATAGAGCAAAGCGACATGATTAATGCAGGACAATGACTCACTTGATGGTTTGAATGTTTCCAAAAGTTTCTTTGTGGTGGGCAATGGAATGGTTAAGACTAGGGAGTGTTTTTGGTAACAAGGCTTCTTGTCTGGGGGTTTTAGGATATTTTGCTAGCATGATTTCCCGCCACGCACTAATGTTGAACTCAACGGTTGTTGATGCATAGCAGGGTTAACTTGAGCAACTTGAAAGGATGAAGAGGACTTGCATGTATCGTAACTCATTTTGCCCCAGTATCTTGGGTCTTTGAAGGAGTTACCTAAAGAGGATAATTGGGTTGATCTCAATTTTTCATAAGCTCGTGTGCTGGAGTAAATTTGCCTTTTTTTTTCTTCTTCAAAAATCCCTAACTTTTTCCTGGACCGCTCTTTCGAGTTTTCGGTCCACCGGGATTGTACCCTTTTTTGCGTAGGCCGCCCTTTCGGGTTTTAACCTACCGGGGTTTTTTTTTTTTTCTTGGTGCCCCTAATTTTTGCATGGACCGCCTTTTCAGGTTTTCCATCCACCGGGACGCTCTTTATTGCTTAAGCCGCCGTTTTGGGTTTTCGACTTAGCGAACTTTCTCTCTCTGTTTTTTTTAGGCATTGACTGCGTCAGAATTCACTAAAAGTGGAAGCTCCCCTCCATTCATGGTAGTGATAATCAAAGCTCTATCAGAGAAGACCTTTTTCACAACATATGACCCTTCACAGTTTGAGGTCCATTTCTCGCGGGGATCCTTGGGTAGTGTCTTTTTCAACACTAAGTCCCCTTCTTTGAGTTCTCGAGAGCGATTCATTTTGTTGAATGCCTTCTTGAGCCTTTTTTGATACAACTGACTGTGACACAATGTTGTCAGGTGCTTTTCTTTGATGAAGTTTAGTTGGTCGGATATGTTTGGACAAATTCAGCCTTCTCTAATTTTTAAACTCCAACAAGACCCTAAACAAGGGGATTTCAACTTCATTGGGAAATACTGCTTACATGACATGTATTGGAGAAAAGGTGTTTCCCGAAAAGGAAATTGGATCCCATCATGATATGATATTGATTTGAACTGCCCCAGTATTTGAATCTTGAAAGGTATGCCCCGGAGTGTTATTGTCTGGAGGTGTTGCCTGAAAAGGAACTTGGACCCCACCATGTTGTAATACGGCCTTGATATGGACTTCCCCAGCTTTCGAACCCTTGAAAGGTATGCCCCTGATTAACTGGCGCTCATGAGTGTGACCCAAGTTGACCAACTCTTGAAAGGTTGTAACCTTAATTAGCAAGACCTTCACATGATTTGCCCCTAATTGTAAGGATTTGCTCTTGATTGGCAGGATTTTTAGAGGGTTTGCCCCTGATTGGGAGGATCCTTAGTTGGCTTGCCCCTAGTTAGGAGCGTTTTGAACCGGTTCGATTTTTGATTAGATCCTTGTTGAAATTTCCTCAATGCCAAGTATTGATTTGCGAGTGAAATTGTTTCTTTTGAAAAGTAGTTTTGAAGTAATGCACATGCAAGTTTTGAAATCGAAATTTGTTTAGCTGTGTAGAATGGATGATATTTGGCCAGGAGATTGGTGCAATTTTGAAAGTGTAAAGAAGTGATAAAACATTTAGCAATGATTCACAAACATGAGGAGTCAGTTTAACAATAATTTGCTGAATATGTTTTCATAGTTAACCTAGCTTCAATTAGGTCTTTTGAAGGTTGTAACGTGGCTTGGTTCACGGTTTTTTTAAAAAAATGATTATAAGGCTCAAATTTTGATTTTAACCCACCCATTTTCCTTTGATGTTCTCGATTCCTAAATTCAATTAACTCAATGGATGCACTCTGTTGGCAAGAGAATTTTGGTTGTTATAATGATGGGGGTAGACACAATGGTCGAAACATTGATGAAATTTTTGAGGTGGCAGTCACCTCTTATTATCTACAAGTTTGTTTCCATTTTTTGTTTTGCTTTTTATCCCTTATTTTTGCATGGACAGATTCTTTTGAGTTCTTGGTCCATCGGGATGCCCTAATTTTTGCCTAAGTCAAATTTACTTAGCGGGCCTTTTTTGTGACACAATTCTTGCCAAGTTTTGCTTTTGGTTTAGAAAGGTTATGACTGCCATATTGACAATTATGGGTTTCATCTTTACATTGCTTCCTCAATGTTGGATGATGTGTGCGAGGAAGATGATGTGCTTCAACCTCTTGATGAGGTGGTTAGATGGAATGAGTCTCTTGCATTAAGATGTTTCATCAAGTTAATTGAAAGACTACACTGCCCCTGGTTAAGAATAAGGTTTTTTTTTTTAAAAGTAGAAAGAACACCGACTTCAGGCTCGAAGGGGTTAACTACGGATTATCTCCTTATATCTCCAGTGTTTGGGAAGCAAAACAATGCCTTACATCGTCAGCTCAATCTTACTATCAAAAACATATATCAGCAAATTCAATTATTTATTTACATCATCCTCCCCCAAGTTTGTTAACATGCGGAAAATGAAATAGAAAAGTGGTGACATTTACATGATGAGTGATGACATAAGAAAAGAGTGAATACGAATGGATGTATTTCAAAAACATGCATGTTGATTTCATTAAAAAGTACTAGTCAAAAAGTACAATTTCAAAAACAAACAATACTTAGCAAGAAATGAACCACAACTGAAAATGGAAAACCTAATGATCCTGAGGATGAGCTTCTTTGTTGGTCCACTGAATCTTAAAATATGCTCTTTTCCGTGCTTGCACTTGTCAAGGCAGGGGTGACCATTTACAAATGAGGTTCCTCTTTCAAAAGTCCTCTTCCTCCAGACTTACTTATTCTGTTGATAGGGTCGTTGTGGCTTCTATAAAATGCTGCTATTGATGTGGGAGTCCCACATGGTTATGGCATATAATGCGTTGGGTAAGCCTATGGCTAGTACCACAAAGGGTTGCCTTCTCTTCTCAAGAGGACTTGCATGATCAAGTTCATGAGTTTTCAATTAGTTGCCCCCCTTTTTTCAACAGTTTCTGGCCTTTGTTGAGTTACTCCAGTTTCTTGAGGCATGCTTCAAATTTGTTTCTAAGTATCAGGAAACCAGCTAGCGAGATTATGGTTGAAAGAAGGTGAAGGTGGAAAGGATATGAGTTTGGGGAGATTGAAGAGGAATGATATAATGTTTTTTTTTTTGACATGGGATGCAAATGTATGAAGATGCATGTATGCAGATGTGTGAAAATGCATGGGTATGTAAAAAGATTTTTGTTTTTTTTTTCAAGGCATGCTAAAATGTTTTAATGCAATGATGCAAAAAGAAGGTCTGAGTGTGTCCTCATAGACAAATTTGAAGGTCTGAGTGTGTCCCCAAGGACAGGTTTGAAAGTTGATAACACATAACCTAAATAGGGAGCTTCATACGAGAGGCCAGTTCTAAGTTTTACTACCCAATCCCCTCACATGTAGGCTTTAGGGTTTTTTGAATTAGGAGCACCTAGAGTCATGGATGCATCTCGGAATTTTGCCATAATAACGGGTTAACCATTATACGACAACCGTTCATGAGAGCAACTCTTCTAGGCAAGGTTTGCACCAACTAAACGAGGTGTCTACCTCGAAAGTCAATACAAAACACCAATATTTGAAGAGGTTCTAAGAAGAAGGTCCTTAGAGTTAGGGGTCCAATTCAGAATTTCGTCATTATAACGGGTTAACCATTATATGACGACCTTTCACGAAGAGGACCATCTCTAAGCGGGGTCTTCATGTTGACTAAACGAGATGTCTATCTCGAAAGCCAACACTACGCGAACCACCATCCTAAACCTAGGTTTTTTCAAGCTCGGGTGTAGAGCTCCACTCAAAAGTGTTTTGAACAACACTGTCCAAGCATGATAATATATAGGCGAAAAAATAAAGCAAATAAAATAAAGCAAATAAAATAAAGCAAATAAAATAAAAGATAAACAAACATGAAAGACAAATGAATTAACACCAAAAGCTAAACTAACGAACTATGTTTGACTCACTAGTGTCCCCAGTGAAGTCGCCAGCTGAAGCGGCGGGAAAAATGCGCGGGCGAAAAATGCTCGCTGGACAGTAAAGTCGCCACCGAAGTTTTATTTTTGAAAAGGGGAACGTCGATAAACCCCTTCGAGAACGAGAACAAGGTCATCGCGACCAAGTTTCGGGTTCGGGAGTCGGTTATGTGAGGGGAAGGTATTAGCACCCCTCGCATCCGTTGTATCCAACGGGAACCGTTAATTAATTTAGCACTTATTTAGGTGTTAGTTTTATGTTTGTTTATTGTTATTTTGAAAAAAATTTGCAAAGAATAAAAGAGAAAGAAAAATGATTTAAAGACCAAAAAAGAATTTTTTATTAATGTGCTTGACGGTTGTTGGATCCCGCTCCTACGTATCTCCTAGTGCAATGGAGAAATCAAAGCTACGTAGTTCTTTGTAGAAAATATTTGTGAGTTGGTTGATTTTATTTGTGAAAATGATTTGGTCGCGCTTGGGCGAAAAAATTTGCTTGATTAAAAGACGGACTCGCACTTGGGCGATGGTATCCGTTTGAAAAAAATAAAACGCGCATGGCGTAAAAAGTTTACTTGAAAGAAAAAAAAAAGACGGACTCGCGCCTGGGCGACAATATCCGCTTGTGAAAAATAAAACGCGCATGGACGTAAAAGTTTGCTTGAAAAAAAAAATGACGGACTCGCACTTGGGCGACGATATCCGCTTGTGAAAAGTAAAACGCGCATGGGCGTAAAAAGAACAAAGTTTGGTGAGTTGAGATTGATTTTATTTTTTATGTTGAGAGTAAAAAGATATTATGTTAAATAACATAAAATAAAAATTTATTTTAATGAGTTAGTTAACAAGGACCAGAGTACTCTGGAAACAGTTAATGCTGAATTGATAAAGTTTGAGGACCAGAGTACTCTGGAAACAGTTATTACTGAATTAATAAAGTTTGAGGACCAGAATACTCTGGAAACAGTTATTACTGAATTAATAAAGTTTGAGGACCAGAATACTCTGGAAACAGTTATTGCCGATTTAATGAAGTTTAAGGACCAGAGTACTCTGGAAACAGTTAATGCTGATTTAATGAAGTTTGAGGACCAGAGTACTCTGGAAACAGTTAATGCTGAATTAATAAAGTTTGAGGACCAGAGTACTCTGGAAACAGTTATTGCTGATTTAATGAAGTTTAAGGACCAGAGTACTCTGGAAACAGTTAATGCTGAATTGATAAAGTTTGAGGACCAGAGTACTCTGGAAACAGTTATTACTGAATTGATAAAGTTTGAGGACCAGAGTACTCTGGAAACAGTTAATGCTGAATTAATAAAGTTTGAGGACCAGAGTACTCTAGAAACAGTTATTACTGAATTGATAAAGTTTGAGGACCAGAGTACTCTGGAAACAGTTAATGCTGAATTAATAAAGTTTGAGGACCAGAAGGAAACAGTTATTACTGAATTGATAAAGTTTGAGGACCAGAGTACTCTGGAAATATTTAGTGCTGAATTAATTACTGGTTATGGACCAGAGTACTCTGGAAACAGTTAATGCTAAATTAATGAAGTTTGAGGACCAGAATTCTCTGGAAATATTTAGTGAGTATGTGATATTTTTTGTGTTTTGAAAAGATATTTTTAAACAATGACGATTATCTAAACTACGAGCCACACGGCAGGAGTTCGGATAGTCGGGGGGCGGAAAGCCAAATGGCAGTGACTCCCTTTTCATTCGAGTTGTTTTGAAAAATTATTTGATGTAAATTGACTAAAAAAAGGTTTGAAGATAAAAAATAGAATATATTTTTTGTGTTTTTATATTTTTTGCATTTTTTCATTTTTTTTTAGATTTGAAGCATAAATATACAAACAAAATGGCCAAGATCAATTTGATCAGGGCAACATGATGTTGACATGTGGCACAAAAATAATAACAATAATAAATAAAATAAAAGGAATAAAAGGAAAGAAAAGAAGGTTACAGAGCGTCAGTTTCATTCACGCGTTTTCACCCCTCCCAAAACTCTCTCTCGCTCTCAAATTCTTCCACCGGCGGCGGCTCCGGCGCTTGCCACCGCCGTCGCCCGTCTCTCACTCTCTCATCTCTATTCTTACATCCTCTGTTTTCTTTTGTTCTCAGCTTTTGTTATTGGTTCTGTTTCTTTGATGCTTGGTGTTAGGTTTTTGATTGGGAATGGGATTGATGGTTGTTTGTGTTGGTGAATGAAGGTTTTATTCTTTTCTTTCTCTCTGTTTCTCTTTTGTCTTTGCTTTTTTTTGTTAAGGGTTTGATGGTTGTGTATTTGTATTTGATTGTGATGAAGATGATGGTGGATGAATTGTAATGATAAATACTACACTGCTACTTTGGTTTTTTCTTTTTTGTTCTCTCTCAGCCCTCTGTTTCTGTTGTGTTGTTTTTTCAATTTATAGACCAAAACTATGAATTTTTTATTCATTTGTTAAAATCAAGTCAGACCTCTTTTTGTTCCTTTTGCTGAGGATTTGATTTTTTGCAAGGCTCCATAAGATATGAAATCATGAGTATCCTAGAACTGTGAAAAAATCTGAAAAGGAACATTAAAAAGGAAAAAGCATGCTCTGCTGTTGTTGGTGGTTCAGATCTTCTTTTTTTTTTGTCTTTTTTTGTTTGTTTTGTTTTTTGTTATTTTTTATTAATAATAAAGTAAATAAAAAAGGAAGAAAAAAGAAAGAAGGAGTGGGAAATACGGGTGGCATAAGCCACCACGTTTTTTTTTATTAGGTTTTTTTCTTTTTCTATTTTGAGTTTTTTTGTTTTAATAATAATAATAATAATAATAATAATAATAATAATAATAATAATAATAATAAAAGGAAAAGGGAGTTGAGAAAAAGGAGGAAGGAAGGGAAAATGATAGACACCAATGTGTTGTCTCTTTTTTTGTTGGTATTTCTATGTTTTGTTTTAAAAGATAATAATGATGATGACAGAAAGAAAAATTAGCAAGTAATTAATAGTGATAATGGTGTATAAATGACACTAATGATAAAGGGAAAAGAAAATAAAAGAAAGAAATAATATCATAATAATAGTAAAAGTAAACATTAAATATTTAACATATTTTTTGAGATTTTTTCCAAAAATATAATTAAAAAACAAATTGACATATTTTTTAGATTTTGTGAAGAAATTAAAAAAAGAATAATTTATATGCAATAATTTTTTGATTGATTTTTTTTTTGTTGTTTTAAAAAAAGATAAAAATAAGAAATTCACCTAATTGATAAAATAAAAAGAGTAAAAATAAAATAAAAACAAAACAAAACCAAAAAAAAAAGGTTAAAAATAAAATTCGTTTATA
Organism: Trifolium repens; assembly: GCA_030408175.1. Classification (NCBI taxonomy): domain Eukaryota; kingdom Viridiplantae; phylum Streptophyta; class Magnoliopsida; order Fabales; family Fabaceae; genus Trifolium; species Trifolium repens. The sequence goes on along the minus strand of CP125845.1, from coordinate 26,734,607 downwards.
TAAAAAAATAAAAACTAACAATTCCAATGTGGAGGGAAAAGCCGGGACAAAATTGGGGTGCTACAAGTGTCTTCATGCATCCATGCACTCATGCATTCATTCATACAAAAATATTTTTGGATGACATTTCAAGAAATCACAAAGCATAGAAGACTTTTACATGAATTTGCATTCATACAAATGACCATTATCTCATCTTCATCTGTCCACTTCAACAGTCATATCCCCGACACCAACATTGGACAAGAAGCGCCTCTAGATTCATCATGGAAAATTGGCAAGAACAACATAACGACTTGAAGGGTGAGGTAGCCCAGTTGGCCGCAAAGATGGATCAGGTCCTTGAAATGTTGGCTAATCGAAACCAGCCACCACCACCAGTTGTGAATGTGGAAGCACCGACTACTGAACCTGCAAGCATGGTGTGGCCAGCATTCGGTTTACCGCCCGGGTATACACCATCAGGTTATGTGCCTCTTGCAGATGGGGGTACATTTGTTCCGCCACCAGTTAACAACGCGGAAAATCATACAGGGGTAACTTTAGTTCAGCCAAGACCTGTTCCATCTCAAGAAGTTCAGGAGGACCCTAGAGATGCTTACCTAGGTCCTGAGATACAAAGTGGTGGACCAAATTTGATTTTGACATTCCTCAGCTGGAGGAGGCAAAGATGAAGTTCAAAGCTATTGAAGACCGGTTGAAAACAATAGAGGGAGATGGTGATTCACTAGACTTTGCTGACATATGCTTAGTGTCTGACTTGGTATTGCCTCCAAAGTTTAGGGTCCCAGAATTTGAGAAGTACATGGGTTTGAGTTGTCCAAAGAACCATTTGATCATGTATAGTAGAAAGATGGCGTCCTACGCCAATGATGACAAGCTAATGATTCATTGCTTTCAAGATAGCCTTGCAGGGGCATCCCTCAATTGGTACATGCAGCTAGAAGGCAGTCACATCCGATCATGGAGAGATTTGGCCAATGCCTTCATCAAGCAATATCAGTATAACTTGGATATGGCTCCCAGTCGCACCCAGTTGCAGAACATGACTCAGAAGGAGGGTGAATCTTTCAAGGTATATGCTCAGAGATGGAGAGAGTTGGCTGCACAAGTACGTCCTCCACTCCTAGAGACAGAACTTGTGGATATGTTCACAAATACCTTGCAAGGGGCATACTTTGAAAGGATGATTGGTAGCGTCTCATCTGGTTTCTCAGACTTGGTCAGGATAGGGGAAAGAATTGAAAGTGGACTCAAGAATGGAAAGATCCAAGCCACAGTGAAACCTACAAGTAGCTTTGCAAAGAAGAAGGAAGAGGAGGCAAATGCTGTTACTTCCAAGAATGGTTCGGCAGCATCTACACCATTCACATACTTTTCGTATCCATACCTAGCAGCTGCACAACATCAGCAACCTCAGGGGTACTCTTTCCAAGTGCCTGTGAATCCTGTGCCACAGCCTCAGCAAAGAGTTAAAAAGGTCTTTGATTCGATTCCTGTACCGTATGAAGGGTTGCTTCCCTATTTGGTGAACAATGGGATGGTGGCCCCGATAGCTTCATTACCAAGGAATCCACCTTTCCCTGCTTGGTATGACCCTAAGGCCAAATGTGCATACCATGCTGATGCCGAAGGTCACTCTACGGACAATTGTAGAGCATTCAAAAACAAGGTTCAAGAGCTTATTGATAAGAAATTGTTGAGTTTCAAAAAGGGAGAGCCCAATCGTGAAGGATAATCCACTGCCCGATCATGTAGATCCATCTGTGGATGCTAGTTGAAGAATTCAAGGAGTGAATCAAGCCATGAAACTATCTTGAGGCTGTCATGTTTTAATTTCCTTGTTTTGTTAAGTTTTATTAGCATTTTAACTTTGTTTGTTTGCAATGGTAATCTTAATGAAATAATAATGCATGTTTTGAATCAATTCTTTCATGTCCATTTACTTTTCTTTCTTCTACCTCACAAAAGCAAAAAAATAGAATATCAATACTTCTCATTTCATTTCTTTCTTTATTATTTCTGTTTGAACAAAGATTGGAGAGAGGATGATGAAAAATGAAATAACCAAGTTGCTACAATATGCTTTCGAATAAAATTTTGCTGATGATGTAAGGCATTGTTTCAAATCCCCAAACACCGGAGAAATAAGGAAGATAATCCGTAGTCACCTCTTTTGAGCCTAGAAGTTGGTGTTTATTTCTATACGAAAAAACCCGCAATTTTAACCCGGGGCAGGGTAGTCTTCAATTAATTCGACCATGCATTCGAATTTCAAGAGAAAAACAGAAAATCAATAAGGTGTTCTTCATCACCCATTACCAGGCAGTCACAATTCGCCAAACAAAAAAAAATTAAAAAAAAGGGAAGAAAAAAGCCCGCTAAGTCCAAACCTCAAAATGGCTTAGGCAAAAATTAGGGTATCCCGCTAGACTAAAAACACAAAAGAATAGTCTAGGCAAAAGTTAGGGATTGAAAAAAATGAAAAAATGCAAAAAGCGAATGTCACCAAGATTCACGACAAAACAAAATCATGTGACCAAAACAAAAAGGCCAATGTGACTGCCATACCAAAAGGGGAACACATCCTCGGCCTCCGAGCCATCATAACCTCACCATCAAAATTCCAAAAAATCTCTTGAGACTTGAATACATGAGTAGAGTTAATTGAATGTAGGGCTGAAGATCATCACGAAGAATGGGATGGGTTAAAATTAAACTTTGAGCCTTATATCCTTTTATTCAGAAACCGTGAACCAGGCCACCTTACAACCCTCAAAAGACCTAATTGAGGCAAAGTTTATTTTTAAAGCATACTGTAGCAAGGTTGCGTTAACCTGACTCCCAAAAATCTTTTGTTAATATCATACTATCACACCGTCTTCCACAATATACATCCATTGTACATAAATACCATCTCAATTTCAATTTCAAAACTTGCATTAAAATTGTATTAGAATTACTATTTCAAGCAAACAGGTTTATCTGCAAGTCAACACTTAACAACAAGAAAGTTCCAACTCTGAGCTGTTACCGAGCAATCAAGAAGAACCTTGGACTAATCTGGGGCAATTATCTCAGGAATCATTTAACCATGGGGCATATTCCCTAGAAAAGCCGTTTCAGCAAGGACAGAGTGTCCCAAGATCGGATCATGGCAAAAGGGTATCAAAATCAAGGACCTAACAAATCAGTCCAAGACACTCTTGTTTAGGGGGCAAATCACCTTGGGATTCAATCAAGAACAAACTCTTATGGCTAAGGGCAGATCACCTGAAGATCCTGTTGGACCAGCCAAACATATTTCAAGAATGAGTCAATCTAGGGGCAAACCGCTCAGAGAGGGAGAACCAATATCAGTAAATTGGCCAAAAGTCAAGGAAAAGAGGCAAAACGCTTCAAATGCCTAACAGACTGGGGCAAGACATGATACACCAGGTCAGGTTCTCCCTACACCTTCAAGATACTCAAGCAAGGTCAGACAGATATCTGCAATCGTTGGGTCTGGAACTGGTGTCGGGGATCTACATCAAGCCATCACTCCACAAAAAGCCTCGATACCAGAAATACTCATCACCCACCATAGGGGCATTAATCATCGTAATGCATTAATCATGTCATTTCACTCATGAAAATCATCGTCATGCATTAATCATGTCATTTCACTCATGAAAATCATCATCATGCATTAATCATGTCATTTCATTCCAATATCTGGTATGCCCCTTACCACAAATAACCAAGCAGCCAAATCAAACATCCACCAACAGGAATCTAACCTTGTATTGATAATCCCTCAAAGTCCAATCATTATTGGCACCCACTCAAAGTCCAATCATTATCGGCACACCACTCAACGTCCAAAATTCATTGGCACCGCACAAAGTCCAGTCCAAATACCTAGAAACTCAACTTCCACTTGCATACAATCGCGTCATACATGCATTCATTCATGCATCTAATCAAACATTTCCTTTGCATTATAGCCTTACATTCTTAGGCATTAAATGATTGCATCACGTTAAGCATGCATAAAAACAGGTTCGGAAGTTTCTCCTCGAAGAATACAACCTTTGGTCCCCTAATCACGAGAAATGCAGTTTGGCCTTTTTCCCTAACAAATTGATCGGTAAATTGTCTTCCCCAGCAAGTCGGTTGGCGAATCGTCTCCCCAGCAGGTCTGTCAAAAATCGCAAGGCACCCAGCTTTCTATCCAGCAGCCTCTCCCAGAAGAGCATCTCACATCAGCCTCTTCCGGCAAGAGCAACATCAGCCTCTTATCATAGAGCAAATTCAGCCTTTTATTACAAGAGCAACATTAGCCTCTCATCAAAGAGCAACATCAGCCTCTTCCGGCAAGAGCAACATCAGCCTCTCATCAAAGAGCAACATCAGCCTCTTCCGGCAAGAGCAACATCAGCCTCTTATCATAGAGCAAATCCAGCCTCTCATCAAAGAGCAACATCAGCCTCTTCCGGCAAGAGCAACATCAGCCTCTCATTATAGAGCAACATCAGCCTCTCATCAAAGAGCAACATCAGCCTCTTCCGGCAAGAGCAACATCAGCCTCTTATCATAGAGCAAATTCAGCCTCTTATCATAGAGCAAATTCAGCCTCTTCCAGCAAGAGCAACATCAGCCTCCTTGTAGAGCGAATCTAGCTTCTTTACGTAGAGCAATCTCAGCCTCTCCTTATGGAGCAAACCAGACTGAACATCAAAATTTATCCAGATTAAGTGGGGAAGGATTCAGGTTAGCATCACCATTTTTCTGAGATCCTTCGAAAGGAATGACAACAGGTATACTCGTTCCTCTTAGCTCACCATCATTCATCATACTTCTGCAAAATTAGGGCATTCTGTATTTAATTACTTTCACAAAAAGAATACGAATACCGAGGTCATTCGCATTCTTACGGTCTAAGCTAATTAAATAGGGGCAGCTGTCATACCCTAATTTTGCCCCACATAATAAAATAATTTTTTCTTTTCACATTTAATCAACATTTTGCATAAAAATTCCAAAAATTCATCTTTTTTTAATAAATTACATTTCTCATGTCATTTGCATTATTGCATCATTTTTATTCATCACTTTATCCACTTAATTTTTCTTTGGCCCATTACATTTTTTTTTGTGCCACAAGATTATCATAAAAAACACTAGAATCTTCCATCCCTCACCACCTCATCACCACCAAAAAAATATCTCAAAACCAATTTCACCAAATTGCCCTTTCTTCCTTCTCAATCCAACACCCAACAAACCCTAATCTTCTTCTATAAATAAAGCCTCATATCAGAGCAAAATCAAGCATCAATCCATAGTAAAGAAACTCTGTCAAAATTGAAACTCACAAAAACCCATTTTCTTCCATTTTTGATCAAAATCCAAAATCACTTGAACCTTCATCAAAACTCAAAAACAAACCATCAATCATCTTCATTCAACTTCCAGAAGCAAGAATTCACGCAAGAACGAACGAAAAACACTTCCCTAAGCTCAGATTTAGGCCACGGTGGGCAAGAGGAGTTCAAGAAGATTTGGACCTAAAACGAGCGTAAATAATGTAATTAATTTAACTTTCTGACTCACTAACATGTTCTAATGCTTTCTAGATGATTAGTTTACTTCAATTCGTGCTTGTTTACATTTTGCCATTTTTACTTTTTTGAGTTCTTCACTTGATTCGTTCGAATCTTAATAATAAGTCCTCAAATGTGAAATCCAACCATGGATTCGTGATCAGGAGGCAAAAACAAGTGGGTTTGAAATTCGTTTCGTTTAATTTGAGAAATCCGGAAAATTTCAAATTTGGAGAAGATGAAGTAGCTACAGCTTTTTCGTAGCTAAATCCCGTAGCTAATTTGTAGCTGGCTATGAATTTCGTAGCTAAAGGTTTGAATACCGTAGGTAAAAGTATGAAGGCCGTCGCTAATTCATTTTTCCGTCGCTATATGTTTTTTTGGACTTTTCCGTTTTTTTGTTCGAACTGTACGCGGACTGGGCCTTCTGGCCCAGATCTGCTTTTCGCACTCCATTTTATATTTCCCTTGCTTTCTGCACCCCCTTTGCTTAAATTAATTTTAATTGATTCTTAGCTTATTTCCAAAAGCACTTAAGTGGTTAATAGCTTATTTAAGCTATTTTAACCACTTTTTTATGCTTAAATTTAGTCTTTCATTATTTTAGCATTATATTTGCTTTTTAGTCTATTTTCTAGCGTTTTAGCTTATTTAATCACTATTTAGCTTAATTCAATAAGTGCTTATTTGAACCAAGAGCTCTCTAGCTTATTTGGATCAATATTTTGCACAAGATTAATTTTAATTCCAGCTTCTGTAATTTTTCATGTTTGACTTATTCTCATAATCTCTTTTCAACTTAAGTGCTTTTTAGCTTATTTCAATAAGTGCTTATTTGAACCAAAAGCTCTTTAGCTTATTTGGATCACTTTTTTGCACTAGATTAATTAATTTTCCAGATTCTTTAATCTAAGGTTGTTGACTTATTTTCATAAGTTATTTTCCAAATTAATTGCTTTTTAGCTTATTCTCATAAGTGCTTAAGTTGGACAACCACTTTTTTAGTGCTTTTGACCACTTTTTCTAGCACAAACAGAATTGTTTATTTTTGAATAGCTTATATTAATTTCATTTATTTATTCTCAGTTGGTTATTTCTTTGTTTATACTTATTATTTCATTGTTCGCTATATTAACTCTTGCATTTTATTTAATTCTTGCTCCATGCATATTTATCCATTCTCATTATTGTTCATGCATTTGTGTTCATTATCTATTGTTCATGTATTTGTTTTCATTATGTGATGTTCATGCATTTGCATTCATTTTAATATTATATGCATTTGGTCATTATTAATTGATTGTTATCATTGTAGTATCTCTGCCTTCTCCCACTTCATCTTTTCTATTTTTGTCTGTATGCTTGGACTTTTGACTTCTTTTCTTAATCAAAACTAAAAAGACTTTTGCAATAAACAACGGATGAAAAAGGGGGAATTTGACATTTGTCTCTTTCCGCTCCGGATGACTTGGATCCTGGACATTTGACTAGCGATCGCAAGTTGTTCTCATCCTATTTAAAGCGTTAAAACAGACCAACCTCGTCTTTTCCTTTGAAACATTTTCTTAATCAAGATTAATCAAGATTTTCATAATAACAAGGATGAAAAAGGGGTAATTTGGCATTTGCCTCTTTCCGCTCCGGATGACTTGGATCCTGGACATTTGACTAGTGATTGCAAGTCATTCTCATCCAAATCCAACGCTAAAATTAATCCCACACACTCAAACTTCTTTTCAGAAAACATGGATATACGCTTTATCCATTCCTCTGACACATACGAGCATAAACCTCTCTTTAGAGCATACAAGCACCGTTGTATCAGCGGAATGCGAAATAAGCAACATCCGTTAATCAACTTTTTTTACAATGGATACACGTTTTATCTACTCCTCTGATACATACGCTGTTAGACTACTAGGCTATCACTTAGAAGGGGGGGTTGAATAAGTGAACCTTGAAACAATGTTATTTTTAAAAAATTATTTGTTTCAATCGAGCGCAAGCGGAAAACCACCGGATCGGTAGTCTATGCACCGATTGACCAAAGGAAAGGTAGTATAAGCCTTTGAACGATTTATGAAAAGATTTGAAATGATAGAGTTCAAAATTTGAATTTAAACAATGAATTAAATTCAGTCCCAAGCAAGTTACACTATCAAATTAAACACAATCACAATCAAGCGTAACAATTGAATTTTTGATGTTCCAATATGAACATGAAAAATTCAATCGATTCAATAAAATCAATGAAACTATAACAAGTAAAATATTGAGAGAGAGAGAGAGAGAGAAACACACAACAATTTGATTAGGGAGTTCCCCGGATTTCGCGTCGTCCACGCGTTTGTCCGAGTACGACTCCCCCCAAATAACCAAACGGGTTATTTGAGAGTGTATAGATCAAAAATGATTAAGAACACGTGCATAGTTTACAATTGAATCTTATAAACCTATAACGAGACAAAAAGTAAACTATGCAACAAAACCTCGACACACAATGAAACTTCGCCCTCTGATTCCAACGATCCGACCCGTGCCAAACCGCACTCGATCGTCCAGCTGAGTCCTTCGTTTCTTGTTGTCGATCCTTCAAGACAAGCACGATCTTGAATCCTTGAGAGAAACTAGAACCTTCAACACACAATCCAACCCGACTACGATTCTGATTCACCGCAAACCGTATCGAACGTTATCACACAAAAATGCAACCTCTATTGAATTGATCCCATACTCAAACTTCAATTTTGATTGCAATCTTTGATGAAGATGATGAATTTGTGTTGAATGAAACCTTTGATTCAAATTCTCACTCAATTTGCAACCCAAAGTGTTTTCTGATCTTTCACACTAGTTTCCTCTAATTACAATGACACATCACATTGCTATTTAAAGAGAGAATAGAATTGAGCAAATTTGGGCAAAATTCAACATACGTGTATCGATACAAATGATGGTTTGTATCGATACAAACCCTTTGACCAGCGTTCAAATTGAAAAATTTGACCTATGTATCGATACAAAGATGTATATGTATCGATACATATATCAGTTTCTTGAAATCTCGACTGATATGTATCAAATCATGCAAGCATGATTCGATACATCATGCACTCTTTGATTTTGAGAGAAGTGAGTGTGTATCGATACATGCAAGCATGATTCGATACACAGGTGACTCTCTGCCTCTGAGAGATCACTTTTGTATAGATACAAGTGATATATGTATCGATACAAATTGCACAAAATCAGTCTGAAGTAATTTCAGGACATTTGTATCGATACACATGTTTATGTATCGATACATAATACCTAAAACTCAGTTTTCCAAAGTTTAAAAATAGTTTTTCGCTGTCAAGTCATTTGTAACGTTGCCAAAATATGTTATACTCTATTTTCATGTGTTTTGACAATTATTAAAACAAGAGGATGAACTGGTGCACTTACATTCTCCCCCTTTTTGATAATTGTCAAAACTATGCATAAGCTAACTAAGCCTATACCTAATATGCAATAAAATAGCAATATGTATACAGACGCAAAAAAACCAAGGCTAACAATAAGCACGCTCCCCCTGAGTTGATGCCATAATGCGATTGTCATAGTAGATAATGTTCAAGATTCTTTTAGCTATTCATCCTTAGCTTGTGCATCCAAATCTCTCCCCCTTTGACAATATCAAAAAGAAGAAGAGAATCTATTAGAAGTATCGTGTTCAAACAATTTTAATCCAAAGGCATATAGTGCACTTACATTTGTCGAAATGCACATATATGATAGAAGTTCCTAACCAATATAAATACATACAAAGATATGCCAAAATATATCAATGACGAATACCAAAATTTCATGACAAATATGGAATGTAGAATAACAAACCAAAACCAACGCATGAATATTGTAACACATCGACATTTTAAATCAATCAACATATCAAAATATGGGACGAAATAAACAAAACAATGCAACTAAATGCATAATCATAAGAAATTATCCATACACACCAAATTATCCAAATACCAAGTCATACAATCAAAAGTAAATGTTGTCAAAAACACGACAACATTAAAAATTATCCGTACAACCAAATCGAAAATAAAAGAAGTCATAAGAAATAACATGGTAAAAATAGTTCATGCGAAGGTAAAAAGAGAATAGTGAAAACAAGATTAAGCATCATCATCATCATCCATGTTGTCCGGGTTGGGAGGAGGGTTAGGGTTATAGTAACCATGCATTTGAGCCTGCATCTCATCAAATTGGGTGGTCATATAGGTTCGGAGGTTATTGGTGGTGGTGTACAACTCTTCAATCCTAGCATTTTGAGTCTGATAGTTTTGAGTGTACTCATTGTAGAAGGTGGTTTGTTGCACACTCATGTTTCTCATTAAGTCCATCATTTCATTCCAATTACCACCTTGTTCACCTTGACCCTCACCTTCACCTTCACCTTGCCTAGCATTCCTCCTTGGTCTCCTAACTCTTGGAGCAGCAGCTTGACCTTCATTCTCATCCTCTTGACCGTGATAGACATACACATTATCAACATTCAATGCCCAGTTCATTTTGGCCATTTGTGTCTCACTGAATTTTTGCAATCTTCCAAGAGTAGTGTACTCAATTGGAAGATTTTGGCCAACCTTGAACTTCTTCAGGATGCTAGCAATCAAGCTACAGTATCCAAAGCTTTGATCCCTGCTAGAGTTTCTCAAGTCAAACATCCTGCTCACAATATAGAATGGCCAATCAATTTTCCAGTCCTCCATCAGCATAAACATCAGATCAATATCTTTCTTATCCATTCTAGAACTAGCACTTTTTGGACGCAATATGTGACTCACAATCCAGTAGACCACTCTAGCATTTACATTCAATTTTTCGGTTCCCATGGTTTCCGGAATATTGCAATAGAGGAGATGAAGACATTTGAGTCATAATCAACCTGACTCGTCTCAGAATATGCTAAGAGATCCTCCCCGGTTATCCTACTACCGGTACTCATGCCAAATAAATCAAACCACAGATTAGCAGTAAACTTGTAAACCTTACGACCCCAGCAAAATTCAAACTAAGCCCCATTTCTTTCCTGTAGTCCAGCATAGAAAATCCCAACCAAAGTATCATTGTATTTGGTTTGCAAATCACAAAATGTGTCAAGTTGTTCATTTTCTAAAATCTCCGCAATATCATTCAAATGCAAATTTTTGAGAGTTTCAATACTAACAGATTTCTGAGGTAACACACTCCTATTTCTACAATATTGAGTGTATGTAGTAATACAATCTTTATGAACAAATTCATCTTCCCTAAGTCCAAAGTTAGGAACCTCACTACTACTACTTTCTATTTCCTTTCCTCTTCTAGATTTCTTTGGTGCCATTCCTAGGAGATTAAGAAGTAGAATGAATTACCTTCAATTTTTGACGAAGAATTTGAAGATTTTTCACAAACCCCAAATTGATGAATCCTTTGAATGTGGAGATTTTGAGGCTTTGAACCACCAAATTGATGAAGGAATGTGGATGAGTAATGAATTTGAGATGGTTTAGTGACAATTTTTGTGAGTTTTGGTTGAGTTTTGAGGGAGATTTGATAATTGGGGATGAGGGGTTCCGTGCTTTTTCGTGTGGAGAAGATGAGTTTTGATGGTTTTGATGAATGAATGAATGAATGAAAATTGATATATAAATCTGTTTTCACGCGTTTGTATCGATACAAATGCACGGTTGTATCGATACAAGTTGGTTTTTCTGAAGCATGTATCGAAGCATGCAAGCATGTATCGATACATGAGTCTGTGTCTGTCCAAACTGAAGAGTTATGTATCGATACAAGCATCATATGTATCGATACATATCAGTTCATTTTGAAAATTTGAAAAATAACCAACATGTATCCATGCAATGTTTATTTGTATCGATCCAAAAAGCATTATTTTCAAGTTTTCTCAAAATACATGAACATATAAGTTTCAAAAATAATTTTTATGACTTCCTAATAACATGTATGTATGAAACACATATAACCAATAAGGTACATTCTTGTATATGTGAGCAAAACAAGATACCAAAGCACATTATAACATGAGAACACATGTTAAACCATATATGCATGATAAAGCATCCACATAGTTGAATCAAAGTACCAAGATCAATCATATGAAAGAGTATATTTATGTATGCACGCAAAGTCACATATATAAGAACAAGAATACACATATACGAACCAAATATGAACCTAATACGACAGTTGTAATGATTTTTGTCAAATCCCCATTTAAAACGTATGAGTCTCAAAAACTTATCAATATCTTTGAGCAAAATTCTTGGAAATGGAGGATTAGACAACTATCAATACCAACTTCATATTAAAAAAAATATATGTATATGAAACCAATGTACAAATGCTAAGGAGAAAAAAAATATAAAAGCAAAGATAGAGAATAGAATCTTCCATTAAGTGTTAGATGTAGGAAGTGATCAATTTCCATAACCTTGCAAATGTCGAGTTGAAGCTTTTCTCATTACTTTACTTCTTCATATGTCTTGAACTTCATTGTTGTCGGTGTCTCTTGTCAATGGTTCAAGACGTCTTCCCTACATACTTAGACATTTGAAATAGGTCCCCAACTCATGTTGGGTCATAGTTGGTTAGTAGAGACATTATTGCCTAACTTAGGTAACCATTGCAATTTGCCTTTTGGTACCAAAACTTTTCGAGCATGACATTTTGCAATAGTATGACCCTTGTCACAACAATAATGACAAACAATATGAGGATTACTTTTCTTAGGATCCTTTTCAACAAATTTATACTTTTTATTACTAGGTTTCAATGATTTGTTGAATTTAGATGGATCAATTGCAAAAGTAATCTCCGGCTTGGATGGTTCTTTTAGCTTATCTTGTAACTTTCGTAAGTCTCTACGTAAGTAAAAGCATCCATCACATCCGGTATTATTGTTACCACAAGTATCATAAGTCACAAGAGGTTTTTGAAGCATAGACTTTTTGAGAGCTTTCAACTCAAGTTCCGTTTCCGAAACTTTTGCCTCAAGGTATTTATTAACTTCCATTAAACCTTTTAGTCGTTGAAAAGCCTCTTTAGTTTCTTTGTGTAACTTTTCAAAAGCGACTTGTAACTCATGATATTCTAAAAGCGTATATGAGCTAGAGGGATTTTGGTTTACCTTTTTAGGAGCAAGTTTCTTGCGATCATGGGATGATAGGCACACATTTGCCAATGCATCTTCATCACTTGAGCTAGAGCTTGATGATGAAGAGGAAGATGAGCTTCCGCTTTCCCATGCAACATATGCTTTCTTTCCTTTGTCCTTGCTTCCCTTTTTGAATGAAGGTGACTCCTTCTCTTTTCTCTTGAACTTGGGGCAATCCAGCTTGAAATGACCAACTTGGCCACATTCATAGCATGCTCCCTTTTTGGAGTACCTAGCATCTTCATTCTTCCGGTGGTAACCACTATCTTTCCGAAACTTCTTAAGATTGTCATCGGAATGTCTTATCCCATTCTTTCTCACATACCTATTGTAACGTCGAACGAAGAGTCCCATTTCTTCATCATCGGAATCATCTTCGCTTGAGCTACTTTCCACTTGCTCAACCCTTTTGGACTTTGATTTAGAGGCCTTTAGAGCAATGGACCTCTTATCTTTTTCTTTTTATTTTTTTTCCTTGTGTTTTTCCTTTTTCTCACCTTTCTCATGCTTTTCCAACAAGTTAAGGACTTGTTCATGTTCCGTAAGCTTGCCAAATAGTGTCGTGAGACTTAAGGTCATAAGATCATTTGCCTCTTTAATAGCGGTGACCTTAGGTTGCCAAGACCTACTAAGACATCTTAAGATTTTGTAAGTGGCGTCTTGATTTGTGATTGGCTTACCGAGACCATGTAACTTGTTTGTTATTTTCACAAATCGTTGTTGCATATCCGCGATGGTTTCACCATCTCGCATATGGAACAACTCAAACTCTTGAGTTAAGGTGTTTATTTTCGAAATTTTGACCTCATTAGTTCCCTCAAAATGAGTAACTAATGTATCCCACATTTCTTTGGCCGTAGAGCAATGCGACACATGGTAAAATTGTTCAATCCCAAGGGATGAAATAAGTATGTTTTGTGCCTTTGCATCGTAATTGGCCTTTTTCTTTTCATCTTCCGTCCATTGTGCCATAGGCTTATTTTCGACAATGCCATGAGGATCCGTGATAGTTGGAACAAACGGACCATTCTCAATGGCATTCCATACTTCACCATCAAAAGAATTGATGTGAATACGCATACTACTTTTCCAATAGTCAAAGTGATCGCCATTGAATATAGGAGCCCTATTATACGCCCCTTTCGGTGCAAAAGCCATGTTTTCTAATAATTGACACAAATTACTCGGTTTAATCGTTTAAAATCGAACCGGGCTCTTGATGCCACTTGTTAGACTACTAGGCTATCACTTAGAAGGGGGGGTTGAATAAGTGAACCTTGAAACAATGTTGTTTTTAAAAAATTATTTGTTTCAATCGAGCGCAAGCGGAAAACCACCGGATCGGTAGTCTATGCACCGATTGACCAAAGGAAAGGTAGTATAAGCCTTTGAACGATTTATGAAAAGATTTGAAATGATAGAGTTCAAAATTTGAATTTAAACAATGAATTAAATTCAGTCCCAAGCAAGTTACACTATCAAATTAAACACAATCACAATCAAGCGTAACAATTGAATTTTTGATGTTCCAATATGAACATGAAAAATTCAATCGATTCAATAAAATCAATGAAACTATAACAAGTAAAATATTGAGAGAGAGAGAGAGAGAGAGAGAGAGAAACACACAACAATTTGATTAGCGAGTTCCTCGGATTTCGCGTCGTCCACACGTTTGTCCGAGTACGTCTCCCCCCAAATAACCAAACGGGTTATTTGAGAGTGTATAGATCAAAAATGATTAAGAACACGTGCACAGTTTACAATTGAATCTTATAAACCTATAACGAGACAAAAAGTAAACTATGCAACAAAACCTCGACACACAACAAAACTTCGCCCTCTGATTCCAACGATCCGACCCGTGCCAAACCGCACTCGATCGTCCAGCTGAGTCCTTCGTTTCTTGTTGTCGATCCTTCAAGACAAGCACGATCTTGAATCCTTGAGAGAAACTAGAACCTTCAACACACAATCCAACCCGACTATGATTCTGATTCACCGCAAACCGTATCGAACGTTATCACACAAAAATGCAACCTCTATTGAATTGATCCCATACTCAAACTTCAATTTTGATTGCAATCTTTGATGAAGATGATGAATTTGTGTTGAATGAAACCTTTGATTCAAATTCTCACTCAATTTGCAACCCAAAGCGTTTTCTGATCTTTCACACTAGTTTCCTCTAATTACAATGACACATCACATTGCTATTTAAAGAGAGAATAGAATTGAGCAAATTTGGGCAAAATTCAACATACGTGTATCGATACAAACCCATTGACCAGCGTTCAAATTGAAAAATTTGACCTATGTATCGATACAAAGATGTATATGTATCGATACATATATCAGTTTCTTGAAATCTCGACTGATATGTATCAAATCATGCAAGCATGATTCGATACATCATGCACTCTCTGATTTGAGAGAAGTGAGTGTGTATCGATACATGCAAGCATGATTCGATACACAGGTGACTCTCTGCCTCTGAGAGATCACTTTTGTATCGATACAAGTGATATATGTATCGATACAAATTGCACAAAATCAGTCTGAAGTAATTTCAGGACATTTGTATCGATACACATGTTTATGTATCGATACATAATACCTAAAACTCAGTTTTCCAAAGTTTAAAAATAGTTTTTCGCTGTCAAGTCATTTGTAACGTTGCCAAAATATGTTATACTCTATTTTCATGTGTTTTGACAATTATTAAAACAAGAGGATGAACTGGTGCACTTACATTCTCCCCCTTTTTGATAATTGTCAAAACTATGCACAAGCTAACTAAGCCTATACCTAATATGCAATAAAATAGCAATATGTATACAGACGCAAAAAAACCAAGGCTAACAATAAGCACGCTCCCCCTGAGTTGATGCCATAATGCGATTGTCATAGTAGATAATGTTCAAGATTCTTTTAGCTATTCATCCTTAGCTTGTGTATCCAAATCTCTCCCCCTTTGACAATATCAAAAAGAAGAAGAGAATCTATTAGAAGTATCGTGTTCAAACAATTTTAATCCAAAGGCATATAGTGCACTTACATTTGTCGAAATGCACATATATGATAGAAGTTCCTAACCAATATAAATACATACAAAGATATGCCAAAATATATCAATGACGAATACCAAAATTTCATGACAAATATGGAATGTAGAATAACAAACCAAAACCAACGCATGAATATTGTAACACATCGACATTTTAAATCAATCAACATATCAAAATATGGGACGAAATAAACAAAACAATGCAACTAAATGCATAATCATAAGAAATTATCCATACACACCAAATTATCCAAATACCAAGTCATACAATCAAAAGTAAATGTTGTCAAAAACACGAAAACATTAAAAATTATCCGTACAACCAAATCGAAAATAAAAGAAGTCATAAGAAATAACATGGTAAAAATAGTTCATGCGAAGGTAAAAAGAGAATAGTGAAAACAAGATTAAGCATCATCATCATCATCCATGTTGTCCGGGTTGGGAGGAGGGTTAGGGTTATAGTAACCATGCATTTGAGCCTGCATCTCATCAAATTGGGTGGTCATATAGGTTCGGAGGTTATTGGTGGTGGTGTACAACTCTTCAATCCTAGCATTTTGAGTCTGATAGTTTTGAGTGTACTCATTGTAGAAGGTGGTTTGTTGCACACTCATGTTTCTCATTAAGTCCATCATTTCATTCCAATTACCACCTTGTTCACCTTGACCCTCACCTTCACCTTCACCTTGCCTAGCATTCCTCCTTGGTCTCCTAACTCTTGGAGCAGCAGCTTGACCTTCATTCTCATCCTCTTGACCGTGATAGACATACACATTATCAACATTCAATGCCCAGTTCATTTTGGCCATTTGTGTCTCACTGAATTTTTGCAATCTTCCAAGAGTAGTGTACTCAATTGGAAGATTTTGGCCAACCTTGAACTTCTTCAGGATGCTAGCAATCAAGCTACAGTATCCAAAGCTTTGATCCCTGCTAGAGTTTCTCAAGTCAAACATCCTGCTCACAATATAGAATGGCCAATCAATTTTCCAGTCCTCCATCAGCATAAACATCAGATCAATATCTTTCTTATCCATTCTAGAACTAGCACTTTTTGGACGCAATATGTGACTCACAATCCAGTAGACCACTCTAGCATTTACATTCAATTTTTCGGTTCCCATGGTTTCCGGAATATTGCAATAGAGGAGATGAAGACATTTGAGTCATAATCAACCTGACTCGTCTCAGAATATGCTAAGAGATCCTGCCCGGTTATCCTACTACCGGTACTCATGCCAAATAAATCAAACCACAGATTAGCAGTAAACTTGTAAACCTTACGACCCCAGCAAAATTCAAACTCAGCCCCATTTCTTTCCTGTAGTCAAGCATAGAAAATCCTAACCAAAGTATCATTGTATTTGGTTTGCAAATCACAAAATGTGTCAAGTTGTTCATTTTCTAAAATCTCCGCAATATCATTCAAATGCAAATTTTTGAGAGTTTCAATACTAACAGATTTCTGAGGTAAGACACTCCTATTTCTACAATATTGAGTGTATGTAGTAATACAATCTTTATGAACAAATTCATCTTCCCTAAGTCCAAAGTTAGGAACCTCACTACTACTACTTTCTATTTCCTTTCCTCTTCTAGATTTCTTTGGTGCCATTCCTAGGAGATTAAGAAGTAGAATGAATTACCTTCAATTTTTGACGAAGAATTTGAAGATTTTTCACAAACCCCAAATTGATGAATCCTTTGAATGTGGAGATTTTGAGGCTTTGAACCACCAAATTGATGAAGGAATGTGGATGAGTAATGAATTTGAGATGGTTTAGTGACAATTTTTGTGAGTTTTGGTTGAGTTTTGAGGGAAATTTGATAATTGGGGATGAGGGGTTCCGTGCTTTTTCGTGTGGAGAAGATGAGTTTTGATGGTTTTGATGAATGAATGAATGAATGAAAATTGATATATAAATCTGTTTTCACGCGTTTGTATCGATACAAATGCACGGTTGTATCGATACAAGTTGGTTTTTCTGAAGCATGTATCGAAGCATGCAAGCATGTATCGATACATGAGTCTGTGTCTGTCCAAACTGAAGAGTTATGTATCGATAAAAGCATCATATGTATCGATACATATCAGTTCATTTTGAAAATTTGAAAAATAACCAACATGTATCCATGCAATGTTTATTTGTATCGATCCAAAAAGCATTATTTTCAAGTTTTCTCAAAATACATGAACATATAAGTTTCAAAAATAATTTTTATGACTTCCTAATAACATGTATGTATGAAACACATATAACCAATAAGGTACATTCTTGTATATGTGAGCAAAACAAGATACCAAAGCACATTATAACATGTGAACACATGTTAAACCATATATGCATGATAAAGCATCCACATAGTTGAATCAAAGTACCAAGATCAATCATATGAAAGAGTATATTTATGTATGCACGCAAAGTCACATATATAAGAACAAGAATACACATATACGAACCAAATATGAACCTAATACGACAGTTGTAATGATTTTTGTCAAATCCCCATTTAAAACGTATGAGTCTCAAAAACTTATCAATATCTTTGAGCAAAATTCTTGGAAATGGAGGATTAGACAACTATCAATACCAACTTCATATTAAAAAAAATATATGTATATGAAACCAATGTACAAATGCTAAGGAGAAAAAAAATATAAAAGCAAAGATAGAGAATAGAATCTTCCCTTAAGTGTTAGATGTAGGAAGTGATCAATTTCCATAACCTTGCAAATGTCGAGTTGAAGCTTTTCTCATTACTTTACTTCTTCATATGTCTTGAACTTCATTGTTGTCGGTGTCTCTTGTCAATGGTTCAAGACGTCTTCCCTACATACTTAGACATTTGAAATAGGTCCCCAACTCATGTTGGGTTATAGTTGGTTAGTAGAGACATTATTGCCTAACTTAGGTAACCATTGCAATTTGCCTTTTGGTACCAAAACTTTTCGAGCATGACATTTTGCAATAGTATGACCCTTGTCACAACAATAATGACAAACAATATGAGGATTACTTTTCTTAGGATCCTTTTCAACAAATTTATACTTTTTATTACTAGGTTTCAATGATTTGTTGAATTTAGATGGATCAATTGCAAAAGTAATCTCCGGCTTGGATGGTTCTTTTAGCTTATCTTGTAACTTTCGTAAGTCTCTACGTAAGTAAAAGCATCCATCACATCCGGTATTATTGTTACCACAAGTATCATAAGTCACAAGAGGTTTTTGAAGCATAGACTTTTTGAGAGCTTTCAACTCAAGTTCCGTTTCCGAAACTTTTGCCTCAAGGTATTTATTAACTTCCATTAAACCTTTTAGTCGTTGAAAAGCCTCTTTAGTTTCTTTGTGTAACTTTTCAAAAGCGACTTGTAACTCATGATATTCTAAAAGCGTATATGAGCTAGAGGGATTTTGGTTTACCTTTTTAGGAGCAAGTTTCTTGCGATCATGGGATGATAGGCACACATTTGCCAATGCATCTTCATCACTTGAGCTAGAGCTTGATGATGAAGAGGAAGATGAGCTTCCGCTTTCCCATGCAACATATGCTTTCTTTCCTTTGTCCTTGCTTCCCTTTTTGAATGAAGGTGACTCCTTCTCTTTTCTCTTGAACTTGGGGCAATCCAGCTTGAAATGACCAACTTGGCCACATTCATAGCATGCTCCCTTTTTGGAGTACCTAGCATCTTCATTCTTCCGGTGGTAACCACTATCTTTCCGAAACTTCTTAAGATTGTCATCGGAATGTCTTATCCCATTCTTTCTCACATACCTATTGTAACGTCGAACGAAGAGTCCCATTTCTTCATCATCGGAATCATCTTCGCTTGAGCTACTTTCCACTTGCTCAACCCTTTTGGACTTTGATTTAGAGGCCTTTAGAGCAATGGACCTCTTATCTTTTTCTTTTTATTTTTTTTCATTGTGTTTTTCCTTTTTCTCACCTTTCTCATGCTTTTCCAACAAGTTAAGGACTTGTTCATGTTCCGTAAGCTTGCCAAATAGTGTCGTGAGACTTAAGGTCATAAGATCATTTGCCTCTTTAATAGCGGTGACCTTAGGTTGCCAAGACCTACTAAGACATCTTAAGATTTTGTTAGTGGCGTCTTGATTTGTGATTGGCTTACCGAGACCATGTAACTTGTTTGTTATTTTCACAAATCGTTGTTGCATATCCGCGATGGTTTCACCATCTCGCATATGGAACAACTCAAACTCTTGAGTTAAGGTGTTTATTTTCGAAATTTTGACCTCATTAGTTCCCTCAAAATGAGTAACTAATGTATCCCACATTTCTTTGGCCGTAGAGCAATGCGACACATGGTAAAATTGTTCAATCCCAAGGGATGAAATAAGTATGTTTTGTGCCTTTGCATCGTAATTGGCCTTTTTCTTTTCATCTTCCGTCCATTGTGCCATAGGCTTATTTTCGACAATGCCATGAGGATCCGTGATAGTTGGAACAAACGGACCATTCTCAATGGCATTCCATACTTCACCATTAAAAGAATTGATGTGAATACGCATACTACTTTTCCAATAGTCAAAGTGATCGCCATTGAATATAGGAGCCCTATTATACGCCCCTTTCGGTGCAAAAGCCATGTTTTCTAATAATTGACACAAATTACTCGGTTTAATCGTTTAAAATCGAACCGGGCTCTTGATGCCACTTGTTAGACTACTAGGCTATCACTTAGAAGGGGGGGTTGAATAAGTGAACCTTGAAACAATGTTGTTTTTAAAAAATTATTTGTTTCAATCGAGCGCAAGCGGAAAACCACCGGATCGGTAGTCTATGCACCGATTGACCAAAGGAAAGGTAGTATAAGCCTTTGAACGATTTATGAAAAGATTTGAAATGATAGAGTTCAAAATTTGAATTTAAACAATGAATTAAATTCAGTCCCAAGCAAGTTACACTATCAAATTAAACACAATCACAATCAAGCGTAACAATTGAATTTTTGATGTTCCAATATGAACATGAAAAATTCAATCGATTCAATAAAATCAATGAAACTATAACAAGTAAAATATTGAGAGAGAGAGAGAGAGAGAGAGAGAGAGAGAGAAACACACAACAATTTGATTAGCGAGTTCCCCGGATTTCGCGTCGTCCACACGTTTGTCCGAGTACGTCTCCTCCCAAATAACCAAACGGGTTATTTGAGAGTGTATAGATCAAAAATGATTAAGAACACGTGCACAGTTTACAATTGAATCTTATAAACCTATAACGAGACAAAAAGTAAACTATGCAACAAAACCTCGACACACAACGAAACTTCGCCCTCTGATTCCAACGATCCGACCCGTGCCAAACCGCACTCGATCGTCCAGCTGAGTCCTTCGTTTCTTGTTGTCGATCCTTCAAGACAAGCACGATCTTGAATCCTTGAGAGAAACTAGAACCTTCAACACACAATCCAACCCGACTACGATTCTGATTCACCGCAAACCGTATCGAACGTTATCACACAAAAATGCAACCTCTATTGAATTGATCCCATACTCAAACTTCAATTTTGATTGCAATCTTTGATGAAGATGATGAATTTGTGTTGAATGAAACCTTTGATTCAAATTCTCACTCAATTTGCAACCCAAAGCGTTTTCTGATCTTTCACACTAGTTTCCTCTAATTACAATGACACATCACATTGCTATTTAAAGAGAGAATAAAATTGAGCAAATTTGGGCAAAATTCAACATACGTGTATCGATACAAACCCTTTGACCAGCGTTCAAATTGAAAAATTTGACCTATGTATCGATACAAAAATGTATATGTATCGATACATATATCAGTTTCTTGAAATCTCGACTGATATGTATCAAATCATGCAAGTATGATTCGATACATCATGCACTCTCTGATTTTGAGAGAAGTGAGTGTGTATCGATACATGCAAGCATGATTCGATACACAGGTGACTCTCTGCCTCTGAGAGATCACTTTTGTATCGATACAAGTGATATATGTATCGATACAAATTGCACAAAATCAGTCTGAAGTAATTTCAGGACATTTGTATCGATACACATGTTTATGTATCGATACATAATACCTAAAACTCAGTTTTCCAAATTTTAAAAATAGTTTTTCGCTGTCAAGTCATTTGTAACGTTGCCAAAATATGTTATACTCTATTTTCATGTGTTTTGACAATTATTAAAACAAGAGGATGAACTGGTGCACTTACATTCTCCCCCTTTTTGATAATTGTCAAAACTATGCATAAGCTAACTAAGCCTATACCTAATATGCTATAAAATAGCAATATGTATACAGACGCAAAAAAACCAAGGCTAACAATAAGCACGCTCCCCCTGAGTTGATGCCATAATGCGATTGTCATAGTAGATAATGTTCAAGATTCTTTTAGCTATTCATCCTTAGCTTGTGCATCCAAATCTCTCCCCCTTTGACAATATCAAAAAGAAGAAGAGAATCTATTAGAAGTATCGTGTTCAAACAATTTTAATCCAAAGGCATATAGTGCACTTACATTTGTCGAAATGCACATATATGATAGAAGTTCCTAACCAATATAAATACATACAAAGATATGCCAAAATATATCAATGACGAATACCAAAATTTCATGACAAATATGGAATGTAGAATAACAAACCAAAACCAACGCATGAATATTGTAACACATCGACATTTTAAATCAATCAACATATCAAAATATGGGACGAAATAAACAAAACAATGCAACTAAATGCATAATCATAAGAAATTATCCATACACACCAAATTATCCAAATACCAAGTCATACAATCAAAAGTAAATGTTGTCAAAAACACGACAACATTAAAAATTATCCGTACAACCAAATCGAAAATAAAAGAAGTCATAAGAAATAACATGGTAAAAATAGTTCATGCGAAGGTAAAAAGAGAATAGTGAAAACAAGATTAAGCATCATCATCATCATCCATGTTGTCCGGGTTGGGAGGAGGGTTAGGGTTATAGTTACCATGCATTTGAGCCTGCATCTCATCAAATTGGGTGGTCATATAGGTTCGGAGGTTATTGGTGGTGGTGTACAACTCTTCAATCCTAGCATTTTGAGTCTGATAGTTTTGAGTGTACTCATTGTAGAAGGTGGTTTGTTGCACACTCATGTTTCTCATTAAGTCCATCATTTCATTCCAATTACCACCTTGTTCACCTTGACCCTCACCTTCACCTTGCCTAGCATTCCTCCTTGGTCTCCTAACTCTTGGAGCAGCAGCTTGACCTTCATTCTCATCCTCTTGACCGTGATAGACATACACATTATCAACATTCAATGCCCAGTTCATTTTGGCCATTTGTGTCTCACTGAATTTTTGCAATCTTCCAAGAGTAGTGTACTCAATTGGAAGATTTTGGCCAACCTTGAACTTCTTCAGGATGCTAGCAATCAAGCTACAGTATCCAAAGCTTTGATCCCTGCTAGAGTTTCTCAAGTCAAACATCCTGCTCACAATATAGAATGGCCAATCAATTTTCCAGTCCTCCATCAGCATAAACATCAGATCAATATCTTTCTTATCCATTCTAGAACTAGCACTTTTTGGACGCAATATGTGACTCATAATCCAGTAGACCACTCTAGCATTTACATTCAATTTTTCGGTTCCCATGGTTTCCGGAATATTGCAATAGAGGAGATGAAGACATTTGAGTCATAATCAACCTGACTCGTCTCAGAATATGCTAAGAGATCCTCCCCGGTTATCCTACTACCGGTACTCATGCCAAATAAATCAAACCACAGATTAGCAGTAAACTTGTAAACCTTACGACCCCATCAAAATTCAAACTCAGCCCCATTTCTTTCCTGTAGTCCAGCATAGAAAATCCTAACCAAAGTATCATTGTATTTGGTTTGCAAATCACAAAATGTGTCAAGTTGTTCATTTTCTAAAATCTCCGCAATATCATTCAAATGCAAATTTTTGAGAGTTTCAATACTAACAGATTTCTGAGGTAACACACTCCTATTTCTACAATATTGAGTGTATGTAGTAATACAATCTTTATGAACAAATTCATCTTCCCTAAGTCCAAAGTTAGGAACCTCACTACTACTACTTTCTATTTCCTTTCCTCTTCTAGATTTCTTTGGTGCCATTCCTAGGAGATTAAGAAGTAGAATGAATTACCTTCAATTTTTGACGAAGAATTTGAAGATTTTTCACAAACCCCAAATTGATGAATCCTTTGAATGTGGAGATTTTGAGGCTTTGAACCACCAAATTGATGAAGGAATGTGGATGAGTAATGAATTTGAGATGGTTTAGTGACAATTTTTGTGAGTTTTGGTTGAGTTTTGAGGGAGATTTGATAATTGGGGATGAGGGGTTCCGTGCTTTTTCGTGTGGAGAAGATGAGTTTTGATGGTTTTGATGAATGAATGAATGAATGAAAATTGATATATAAATCTGTTTTCACGCGTTTGTATCGATACAAATGCACGGTTGTATCGATACAAGTTGGTTTTTCTGAAGCATGTATCGAAGCATGCAAGCATGTATCGATACATGAGTCTGTGTCTGTCCAAACTGAAGAGTTATGTATCGATACAAGCATCATATGTATCGATACATATCAGTTCATTTTGAAAATTTGAAAAATAACCAACATGTATCCATGCAATGTTTATTTGTATCGATCCAAAAAGCATTATTTTCAAGTTTTCTCAAAATACATGAACATATAAGTTTCAAAAATAATTTTTATGACTTCCTAATAACATGTATGTATGAAACACATATAACCAATAAGGTACATTCTTGTATATGTGAGCAAAACAAGATACCAAAGCACATTATAACATGAGAACACATGTTAAACCATATATGCATGATAAAGCATCCACATAGTTGAATCAAAGTACCAAGATCAATCATATGAAAGAGTATATTTATGTATGCACGCAAAGTCACATATATAAGAACAAGAATACACATATACGAACCAAATATGAACCTAATACGACAGTTGTAATGATTTTTGTCAAATCCCCATTTAAAACGTATGAGTCTCAAAAACTTATCAATATCTTTGAGCAAAATTCTTGGAAATGGAGGATTAGACAACTATCAATACCAACTTCATATTAAAAAAAATATATGTATATGAAACCAATGTACAAATGCTAAGGAGAAAAAAAATATAAAAGCAAAGATAGAGAATAGAATCTTCCCTTAAGTGTTAGATGTAGGAAGTGATCAATTTCCATAACCTTGCAAATGTCGAGTTGAAGCTTTTCTCATTACTTTACTTCTTCATATGTCTTGAACTTCATTGTTGTCGGTGTCTCTTGTCAATGGTTCAAGAAGTCTTCCCTACATACTTAGACATTTGAAATAGGTCCCCAACTCATGTTGGGTCATAGTTGGTTAGTAGAGACATTATTGCCTAACTTCGGTAACCATTGCAATTTGCCTTTTGGTACCAAAACTTTTCGAGCATGACATTTTGCAATAGTATGACCCTTGTCACAACAATAATGACAAACAATATGAGGATTACTTTTCTTAGGATCCTTTTCAACAAATTTATACTTTTTATTACTAGGTTTCAATGATTTGTTGAATTTAGATGGATCAATTGCAAAAGTAATCTCCGGCTTGGATGGTTCTTTTAGCTTATCTTGTAACTTTCGTAAGTCTCTACGTAAGTAAAAGCATCCATCACATCCGGTATTATTGTTACCACAAGTATCATAAGTCACAAGAGGTTTTTGAAGCATAGACTTTTTGAGAGCTTTCAACTCAAGTTCCGTTTCCGAAACTTTTGCCTCAAGGTATTTATTAACTTCCATTAAACCTTTTAGTCGTTGAAAAGCCTCTTTAGTTTCTTTGTGTAACTTTTCAAAAGCGACTTGTAACTCATGATATTCTAAAAGCGTATATGAGCTAGAGGGATTTTGGTTTACCTTTTTAGGAGCAAGTTTCTTGCGATCATGGGATGATAGGCACACATTTGCCAATGCATCTTCATCACTTGAGCTAGAGCTTGATGATGAAGAGGAAGATGAGCTTCCGCTTTCCCATGCAACATATGCTTTCTTTCCTTTGTCCTTGCTTCCCTTTTTGAATGAAGGTGACTCCTTCTCTTTTCTCTTGAACTTGGGGCAATCCAGCTTGAAATGACCAACTTGGCCACATTCATAGCATGCTCCCTTTTTGGAGTACCTAGCATCTTCATTCTTCCGGTGGTAACCACTATCTTTCCGAAACTTCTTAAGATTGTCATCGGAATGTCTTATCCCATTCTTTCTCACATACCTATTGTAACGTCGAACGAAGAGTCCCATTTCTTCATCATCGGAATCATCTTCGCTTGAGCTACTTTCCACTTGCTCAACCCTTTTGGACTTTGATTTAGAGGCCTTTAGAGCAATGGACCTCTTATCTTTTTCTTTTTATTTTTTTTCATTGTGTTTTTCCTTTTTCTCACCTTTCTCATGCTTTTCCAACAAGTTAAGGACTTGTTCATGTTCCGTAAGCTTGCCAAATAGTGTCGTGAGACTTAAGGTCATAAGATCATTTGCCTCTTTAATAGCGGTGACCTTAGGTTGCCAAGACCTACTAAGACATCTTAAGATTTTGTTAGTGGCGTCTTGATTTGTGATTGGCTTACCGAGACCATGTAACTTGTTTGTTATTTTCACAAATCGTTGTTGCATATCCGCGATGGTTTCACCATCTCGCATATGGAACAACTCAAACTCTTGAGTTAAGGTGTTTATTTTCGAAATTTTGACCTCATTAGTTCCCTCAAAATGAGTAACTAATGTATCCCACATTTCTTTGGCCGTAGAGCAATGCGACACATGGTAAAATTGTTCAATCCCAAGGGATGAAATAAGTATGTTTTGTGCCTTTGCATCGTAATTGGCCTTTTTCTTTTCATCTTCCGTCCATTGTGCCATAGGCTTATTTTCGACAATGCCATGAGGATCCGTGATAGTTGGAACAAACGGACCATTCTCAATGGCATTCCATACTTCACCATTAAAAGAATTGATGTGAATACGCATACTACTTTTCCAATAGTCAAAGTGATCGCCATTGAATATAGGAGCCCTATTATACGCCCCTTTCGGTGCAAAAGCCATGTTTTCTAATAATTGACACAAATTACTCGGTTTAATCGTTTAAAATCGAACCGGGCTCTTGATGCCACTTGTTAGACTACTAGGCTATCACTTAGAAGGGGGGGTTGAATAAGTGAACCTTGAAACAATGTTGTTTTTAAAAAATTATTTGTTTCAATCGAGCGCAAGCGGAAAACCACCAGATCGGTAGTCTATGCACCGATTGACCAAAGGAAAGGTAGTATAAGCCTTTGAACGATTTATGAAAAGATTTGAAATGATAGAGTTCAAAATTTGAATTTAAACAATGAATTAAATTCAGTCCCAAGCAAGTTACACTATCAAATTAAACACAATCACAATCAAGCGTAACAATTGAATTTTTGATGTTCCAATATGAACATGAAAAATTCAATCGATTCAATAAAATCAATGAAACTATAACAAGTAAAATATTGAGAGAGAGAGAGAGAGAGAAACACACAACAATTTGATTAGCGAGTTCCCCGGATTTCGCGTCGTCCACACGTTTGTCCGAGTACGTCTCCCCCCAAATAACCAAACGGGTTATTTGAGAGTGTATAGATCAAAAATGATTAAGAACACGTGCACAGTTTACAATTGAATCTTATAAACCTATAACGAGACAAAAAGTAAACTATGCAACAAAACCTCGACACACAACGAAACTTCGCCCTCTGATTCCAACGATCCGACCCGTGCCAAACCGCACTCGATCGTCCAGCTGAGTCCTTCGTTTCTTGTTGTCGATCCTTCTAGACAAGCACGATCTTGAATCCTTGAGAGAAACTAGAACCTTCAACACACAATCCAACCCGACTACGATTCTGATTCACCGCAAACCGTATCGAACGTTATCACACAAAAATGCAACCTCTATTGAATTGATCCCATACTCAAACTTCAATTTTGATTGCAATCTTTGATGAAGATGATGAATTTGTGTTGAATGAAACCTTTGATTCAAATTCTCACTCAATTTGCAACCCAAAGCGTTTTCTGATCTTTCACACTAGTTTCCTCTAATTACAATGACACATCACATTGCTATTTAAAGAGAGAATAGAATTGAGCAAAATTGGGCAAAATTCAACATACGTGTATCGATACAAACCCTTTGACCAGCGTTCAAATTGAAAAATTTGACCTATGTATCGATACAAAGATGTATATTTATCGATACATATATCAGTTTCTTGAAATCTCGACTGATATGTATCAAATCATGCAAGCATGATTCGATACATCATGCACTCTCTGATTTTGAGAGAAGTGAGTGTGTATCGATACATGCAAGCATGATTCGATACACAGGTGACTCTCTGCCTCTGAGAGATCACTTTTGTATCGATACAAGTGATATATGTATCGATACAAATTGCACAAAATCAGGCTGAAGTAATTTCAGGACATTTGTATCGATACACATGTTTATGTATCGATACATAATACCTAAAACTCAGTTTTCCAAAGTTTAAAAATAGTTTTTCGCTGTCAAGTCATTTGTAACGTTGCCAAAATATGTTTTACTCTATTTTCATGTGTTTTGACAATTATTAAAACAAGAGGATGAACTGGCGCACTTACATTCTCCCCCTTTTTGATAATTGTCAAAACTATGCATAAGCTAACTAAGCCTATACCTAATATGCAATAAAATAGCAATATGTATACAGACGCAAAAAAACCAAGGCTAACAATAAGCACGCTCCCCCTGAGTTGATGCCATAATGCGATTGTCATAGTAGATAATGTTCAAGATTCTTTTAGCTATTCATCCTTAGCTTGTGCATCCAAATCTCTCCCCCTTTGACAATATCAAAAAGAAGAAGAGAATCTATTAGAAGTATCGTGTTCAAACAATTTTAATCCAAAGGCATATAGTGCACTTACATTTGTCGAAATGCACATATATGATAGAAGTTCCTAACCAATATAAATACATACAAAGATATGCCAAAATATATCAATGACGAATACCAAAATTTCATGACAAATATGGAATGTAGAATAACAAACCAAAACCAACGCATGAATATTGTAACACATCGACATTTTAAATCAATCAACATATCAAAATATGGGACGAAATAAACAAAACAATGCAACTAAATGCATAATCATAAGAAATTATCCATACACACCAAATTATCCAAATACCAAGTCATACAATCAAAAGTAAATGTTGTCAAAAACACGACAACATTAAAAATTATCCGTACAACCAAATCGAAAATAAAAGAAGTCATAAGAAATAACATGGTAAAAATAGTTCATGCGAAGGTAAAAAGAGAATAGTGAAAACAAGATTAAGCATCATCATCATCATCCATGTTGTCCGGGTTGGGAGGAGGGTTAGGGTTATAGTAACCATGCATTTGAGCCTGCATCTCATCAAATTGGGTGGTCATATAGGTTCGGAGGTTATTGGTGGTGGTGTACAACTCTTCAATCCTAGCATTTTGAGTCTGATAGTTTTGAGTGTACTCATTGTAGAAGGTGGTTTGTTGCACACTCATGTTTCTCATTAAGTCCATCATTTCATTCCAATTACCACCTTGTTCACCTTGACCCTCACCTTCACCTTCACCTTCACCTTGCCTAGCATTCCTCCTTGGTCTCCTAACTCTTGGAGCAGCAGCTTGACCTTCATTCTCATCCTCTTGACCGTGATAGACATACACATTATCAACATTCAATGCCCAGTTCATTTTGGCCATTTGTGTCTCACTGAATTTTTGCAATCTTCCAAGAGTAGTGTACTCAATTGGAAGATTTTGGCCAACCTTGAACTTCTTCAGGATGCTAGCAATCAAGCTACAGTATCCAAAGCTTTGATCCCTGCTAGAGTTTCTCAAGTCAAACATCCTGCTCACAATATAGAATGGCCAATCAATTTTCCAGTCCTCCATCAGCATAAACATCAGATCAATATCTTTCTTATCCATTCTAGAACTAGCACTTTTTGGACGCAATATGTGACTCATAATCCAGTAGACCACTCTAGCATTTACATTCAATTTTTCGGTTCCCATGGTTTCCGGAATATTGCAATAGAGGAGATGAAGACATTTGAGTCATAATCAACCTGACTCGTCTCAGAATATGCTAAGAGATCCTCCCCGGTTATCCTACTATCGGTACTCATGCCAAATAAATCAAACCACAGATTAGCAGTAAACTTGTAAACCTTACGACCCCAGCAAAATTCAAACTCAGCCCCATTTCTTTCCTGTAGTCCAGCATAGAAAATCCTAACCAAAGTATCATTGTATTTGGTTTGCAAATCACAAAATGTGTCAAGTTGTTCATTTTCTAAAATCTCCGCAATATCATTCAAATGCAAATTTTTGAGAGTTTCAATACTAACAGATTTCTGAGGTAACACACTCCTATTTCTACAATATTGAGTGTATGTAGTAATACAATCTTTATGAACAAATTCATCTTCCCTAAGTCCAAAGTTAGGAACCTCACTACTACTACTTTCTATTTCCTTTCCTCTTCTAGATTTCTTTGGTGCCATTCCTAGGAGATTAAGAAGTAGAATGAATTACCTTCAATTTTTGACGAAGAATTTGAAGATTTTTCACAAACCCCAAATTGATGAATCCTTTGAATGTGGAGATTTTGAGGCTTTGAACCACCAAATTGATGAAGGAATGTGGATGAGTAATGAATTTGAGATGGTTTAGTGACAATTTTTGTGAGTTTTGGTTGAGTTTTGAGGGAGATTTGATAATTGGGGATGAGGGGTTCCGTGCTTTTTCGTGTGGAGAAGATGAGTTTTGATGGTTTTGATGAATGAATGAATGAATGAAAATTGATATATAAATCTGTTTTCACGCGTTTGTATCGATACAAATGCACGGTTGTATCGATACAAGTTGGTTTTTCTGAAGCATGTATCGAAGCATGCAAGCATGTATCGATACATGAGTCTGTGTCTGTCCAAACTGAAGAGTTATGTATCGATACAAGCATCATATGTATCGATACATATCAGTTCATTTTGAAAATTTGAAAAATAACCAACATGTATCCATGCAATGTTTATTTGTATCGATCCAAAAAGCATTATTTTCAAGTTTTCTCAAAATACATGAACATATAAGTTTCAAAAATAATTTTTATGACTTCCTAATAACATGTATGTATGAAACACATATAACCAATAAGGTACATTCTTGTATATGTGAGCAAAACAAGATACCAAAGCACATTATAACATGAGAACACATGTTAAACCATATATGCATGATAAAGCATCCACATAGTTGAATCAAAGTACCAAGATCAATCATATGAAAGAGTATATTTATGTATGCACGCAAAGTCACATATATAAGAACAAGAATACACATATACGAACCAAATATGAACCTAATACGACAGTTGTAATGATTTTTGTCAAATCCCCATTTAAAACGTATGAGTCTCAAAAACTTATCAATATCTTTGAGCAAAATTCTTGGAAATGGAGGATTAGACAACTATCAATACCAACTTCATATTAAAAAATATATATGTATATGAAACCAATGTACAAATGCTAAGGAGAAAAAAAATATAAAAGCAAAGATAGAGAATAGAATCTTCCCTTAAGTGTTAAATGTAGGAAGTGATCAATTTCCATAACCTTGCAAATGTCGAGTTGAAGCTTTTCTCATTACTTTACTTCTTCATATGTCTTGAACTTCATTGTTGTCGGTGTCTCTTGTCAATGGTTCAAGACGTCTTCCCTACATACTTAGACATTTGAAATAGGTCCCCAACTCATGTTGGGTCATAGTTGGTTAGTAGAGACATTATTGCCTAACTTAGGTAACCATTGCAATTTGCCTTTTGGTACCAAAACTTTTCGAGCATGACATTTTGCAATAGTATGACCCTTGTCACAACAATAATGACAAACAATATGAGGATTACTTTTCTTAGGATCCTTTTCAACAAATTTATACTTTTTATTACTAGGTTTCAATGATTTGTTGAATTTAGATGGATCAATTGCAAAAGTAATCTCCGGCTTGGATGGTTCTTTTAGCTTATCTTGTAACTTTCGTAAGTCTCTACGTAAGTAAAAGCATCCATCACATCCGGTATTATTGTTACCACAAGTATCATAAGTCACAAGAGGTTTTTGAAGCATAGACTTTTTGAGAGCTTTCAACTCAAGTTCCGTTTCCGAAACTTTTGCCTCAAGGTATTTATTAACTTCCATTAAACCTTTTAGTCGTTGAAAAGCCTCTTTAGTTTCTTTGTGTAACTTTTCAAAAGCGACTTGTAACTCATGATATTCTAAAAGCGTATATGAGCTAGAGGGATTTTGGTTTACCTTTTTAGGAGCAAGTTTCTTGCGATCATGGGATGATAGGCACACATTTGCCAATGCATCTTCATCACTTGAGCTAGAGCTTGATGATGAAGAGGAAGATGAGCTTCCGCTTTCCCATGCAACATATGCTTTCTTTCCTTTGTCCTTGCTTCCCTTTTTGAATGAAGGTGACTCATTCTCTTTTCTCTTGAACTTGGGGCAATCCAGCTTGAAATGACCAACTTGGCCACATTCATAGCATGCTCCCTTTTTGGAGTACCTAGCATCTTCATTTTTCGGTGGTAACCACTATCTTTCCGAAACTTCTTAAGATTGTCATCGGAATGTCTTATCCCATTCTTTCTCACATACCTATTGTAACGTCGAACGAAGAGTCCCATTTCTTCATCATCGGAATCATCTTCGCTTGAGCTACTTTCCACTTGCTCAACCCTTTTGGACTTTGATTTAGAGGCCTTTAGAGCAATGGACCACTTATCTTTTTCTTTTTATTTTTTTTCATTGTGTTTTTCCTTTTTCTCACCTTTCTCATGCTTTTCCAACAAGTTAAGGACTTGTTCATGTTCCGTAAGCTTGCCAAATAGTGTCGTGAGACTTAAGGTCATAAGATCATTTGCCTCTTTAATAGCGGTGACCTTAGGTTGCCAAGACCTACTAAGACATCTTAAGATTTTGTTAGTGGCGTCTTGATTTGTGATTGGCTTACCGAGACCATGTAACTTGTTTGTTATTTTCACAAATCGTTGTTGCATATCCGCGATGGTTTCACCATCTCGCATATGGAACAACTCAAACTCTTGAGTTAAGGTGTTTATTTTCGAAATTTTGACCTCATTAGTTCCCTCAAAATGAGTAACTAATGTATCCCACATTTCATTGGCCGTAGAGCAATGCGACACATGGTAAAATTGTTCAATCCCAAGGGATGAAATAAGTATGTTTTGTGCCTTTGCATCGTAATTGGCCTTTTTCTTTTCATCTTCCGTCCATTGTGCCATAGGCTTATTTTCGACAATGCCATGAGGATCCGTGATAGTTGGAACAAACGGACCATTCTCAATGGCATTCCATACTTCACCATCAAAAGAATTGATGTGAATACGTATACTACTTTTCCAATAGTCAAAGTGATCGCCATTGAATATAGGAGCCCTATTATACGCCCCTTTCGGTGCAAAAGCCATGTTTTCTAATAATTGACACAAATTACTCGGTTTAATCGTTTAAAATCGAACCGGGCTCTTGATGCCACTTGTTAGACTACTAGGCTATCACTTAGAAGGGGGGGTTGAATAAGTGAACCTTGAAACAATGTTGTTTTTAAAAAATTATTTGTTTCAATCGAGCGCAAGCGGAAAACCACCGGATCGGTAGTCTATGCACCGATTGACCAAAGGAAAGGTAGTATAAGCCTTTGAACGATTTATGAAAAGATTTGAAATGATAGAGTTCAAAATTTGAATTTAAACAATGAATTAAATTCAGTCCCAAGCAAGTTACACTATCAAATTAAACACAATCACAATCAAGCGTAACAATTGAATTTTTGATGTTCCAATATGAACATGAAAAATTCAATCGATTCAATAAAATCAATGAAACTATAACAAGTAAATTATTGAGAGAGAGAGAGAGAGAAACACACAACAATTTGATTAGCGAGTTCCCCGGATTTCGCGTCGTCCACACGTTTGTCCGAGTACGTTTCCCCCCAAATAACCAAACGGGTTATTTGAGAGTGTATAGATCAAAAATGATTAAGAACACGTGCACAGTTTACAATTGAATCTTATAAACCTATAACGAGACAAAAAGTAAACTATGCAACAAAACCTCGACACACAACGATACTTCGCCCTCTGATTCCAACGATCCGACCCGTGCCAAACCGCACTCGTTCGTCCAGCTGAGTCCTTCGTTTCTTGTTGTCGATCCTTCAAGACAAGCACGATCTTGAATCCTTGAGAGAAACTAGAACCTTCAACACACAATCCAACCCGACTACGATTCTGATTCACCGCAAACCGTATCGAACGTTATCACACAAAAATGCAACCTCTATTGAATTGATCCCATACTCAAACTTCAATTTTGATTGCAATCTTTGATGAAGATGATGAATTTGTGTTGAATGAAACCTTTGATTCAAATTCTCACTCAATTTGCAACCCAAAGCGTTTTCTGATCTTTCACACTAGTTTCCTCTAATTACAATGACACATCACATTGCTATTTAAAGAGAGAATAGAATTGAGCAAATTTGGGCAAAATTCAACATACGTGTATCGATACAAACCCTTTGACCAGCGTTCAAATTGAAAAATTTGACCTATGTATCGATACAAAGATGTATATGTATCGATACATATATCAGTTTCTTGAAATCTCGACTGATATGTATCAAATCATGCAAGCATGATTCAATACATCATGCACTCTCTGATTTTGAGAGAAGTGAGTGTGTATCGATACATGCAAGCATGATTCGATACACAGGTGACTCTCTGCCTCTGAGAGATCACTTTTGTATCGATACAAGTGATATATGTATCGATACAAATTGCACAAAATCAGTCTGAAGTAATTTCAGGACATTTGTATCGATACACATGTTTATGTATCGATACATAATACCTAAAACTCAGTTTTCCAAAGTTTAAAAATAGTTTTTCGCTGTCAAGTCATTTGTAACGTTGCCAAAATATGTTCTACTCTATTTTCATGTGTTTTGACAATTATTAAAACAAGAGGATGAACTGGTGCACTTACATACGCAGCTTAAGCTTCTTTTTAGAACATACAAGCGTCGTTGTATCAGCGGAATACGAAATAAACGTTACCCGTTAAAATCAACCAACCACACAAACTTTTTTATCATAACTACGTGAGTTTTGAATTTCCCATTGCACCAGGGAATACGTAGGAGCGGACTCCTACAACCGTCAAACTCAACTAATAAAAAAACTTTTTTCTTGTTTTATTTGGAAACGAAGTAGAAAGCTAGCCAGCGATAGAGCAATTTAATCCGGACCTACGCAGACGAACCTTAAACCACCTAAATGGTTCCCATCGAGTACGATGGATGCGAGGGGTGCTAACACCTTCCCCTCGCGTAACCAACTCCCGAACCCGCCATGGTTCTTCAACCATGTAAATAAAGGTTTTCGTGATATTTTCCTTTCCCCTTCCGGGATAAATAAACGTCAATGGCAACTTCATTGTTATATGGAATTTTCCAGCCCGCTACAGCAAGCTTCTCATTCTTTCTCTCTACCTCACGCAGCAGCAACAACAAATTAACAAAATTGAGTCTTCCTTCTCTTTTCATGAATCACCCATACCATCTTCAACTCTTAGCCCTCCAATACAAACTTTCTAAGCTAAGGATTTGGCCAAGACCCTTTCATAAGCTCCCTAATTCTTTCCTATTCTAACCAATTCCAGAAATTAGAATACTTTTCTAATAAGGGGAAGTTCTGCATGTGTTCTCATCTACCCAATTTCTCATAAACAAGGTATGTTAAGGACCCTTGATTTTCTTTTCTACAAACTTAACTTCAAACCCAAATCCTCATCCACTCTGTGTTTGTGTTGCATGCAAGCTCCAAAACCCTCGTGGGTGATTGGATGAAACACTAAGAATCTTGGATTGAAGGCTTAAGTCGCAGCAGAAGCAAACAGAACCTTTTCTCTGATTCTCGAGGCGCTCGCCTAGCGAGCGAAGCTTCTCGCCGCAGCGAGCTTAACAGAACAGCTCAAAGTTGTTGCATGAGTCTTCTGTTCACTATGCCTAGTTTCTCAACCTTTGGTAAGTTGATTAGAATCCTTCTCGACCATTCCTCAGTTATGGTATTGAATGCTCCATTTCTTTAACATTAGTAAACCCATTCCTTTCATTTTTGCTCAAGAACACAAGTTTGGAGTTCAAGCCAGTTATGGTGGGCAAACTTTGGGGCTGTAGCAGAGTTATGTGCAAGTTTAAAGCTTCGATCTCCAGGTGGGTTCTTTAGGATAGTTTAGTTAGTTTCCCCAATTTATGAATTTGCATGTTAACTTAGGAAAATTAGGAAATGTTGTGTGAGGGGAATTAACTCCCAAATTTCCCTCCATTCTGTTTTATATTATGTATCTTATTTTGCTGCACTGGCTTAAATGATGATTGTAGGTGGTTCCTTTGAAAATTATGATTTTTGGCCAAACAGGTATTTTCTGCATGAACTCGCCATAGCGAGTAGCTGGCGAGTATTCATGGCGAGCTGGGTTCTGGGCTGATGAAACTCGCCATGGCGAGCTTCTGCTCGCCACAGCGAGTTGATTTAGGTCAGGACTTATAATCTCTCCATGGCGAGCTGGTGACTCACCATAGCGAGCTTGCACAGAACTGACCTGCATTTTTCATCTTTCTAACAAAGTCTCACACACTCGTTTTATATCCTCATCAGAGTCAGATAGTTTGCAGTAATATAATTAATATAATGTCAAACAGAATGTTAATCACAGATGATCGTTAGGGTATAACTTAGAATTTAATTAGGTTTGTATGCTCCCCGAGTTTGGGAAATTTATGGTAGTAATAACTAAATTAGTATCAGTCAAATATGAGCGATTTGTGATGTCGCGCTATGGACTCCCAATGGGATAATCCATTAGGATATGTTATTGTGAGCTGCATGCCGTGACCGAATCGGTTGACGGATATGGCAGGCCTCTGAGACATGCTCACCTCAGAGTGTCCTTGTATATAAAATAAATAAGAGTTTGTTAATCTGTGTTACACCTTTATATTATTCTATTTATGTTATGTCATCTATGTTTGTATGTTAGGACTGATCAGGACTCCCCCGGTGTAGTCACCTCTAGGAGGGTAGTAGGACTCACTGAGGCTTAGTAGTTTCACCCCACTCCAAACCAATTTTTTTAGGTAGACAGGTTAACTGGAGCAAGGACCAGGATGGAGCTGATGATTGGAGCTGAGCTTGGATCATCGCATTAGACGATTTTAGTCTTCCCTTGTTTTAGTTTATCTGTATACCTTGGATTCTATTCTATTTTTCCGCTGTATTTGTTTAAGTTCATCAACTGATGTAAAGGATTATTTTTTTGTTTATATCGTTTAATTTATTGTACTCAGATCCATTTATTTATGTCTTGACTAAATATTCTAGATATTTTAGTTGAGGCGTTATAAGAGACTTGCTTAAAAAGCAAGCCCTCAAAATATATTGATAAAAATAGAAATATACAAAAGAAGAGAGGGGGGGCAAAGAACCTGACCCTCAAAATAAAAGAAACTAACAGAACCTATGGTATGACATTCCAAAACGATTTTTACCAAAATCATCTAATAACACAGAGGGGACTTGATTCCACCAAGAAAAAACAGGTAAAGATAAGCCCAAATTCGCCATTTTGTCTGTGCAGTGATTTCCTTCTCTGTATATGTGTGAAACATAGAAATTCATATTGGATATCTTTAATAAACAATTATCCCAACGATTCTTAAGGGCCCAAGGCACAATTTTTGCAGAAGAAAAAGCTTGAACAACTAGCATGGAATCAGATTCTAACCATAGATGAGACCAACCTTTAGAAGAAGCAATTTCAATGGAAAGCATGGCACCTGTCAATTCAGCATTTAGAGAGGTGCTTATACCAATATTGAGAGCAAAAGCACCTAAAAAAGAGTCATTAGCATTTCTAAAACTGCCTCCACAAGCAGAGATCCCAGGATTACCCACTGATGCACCATCACAATTACATTTGATCCAATTTAAAATTGGAGGCTGCCAGGGAACTTCTTTGATTTTGGGTGCATTACCAAAATTCCTTTTAACCTGGAACTTTTGGAGAAGTACAAATTCAAATATATTGGAGTAGGCTTTTAAATTGGAATTGTTGCAAGACATAGAAACCGAAGCAATAATACAATTAATAAGAGATTTCCAGTGAATCTTCTTATTGTTGAATCTTAGTTGATTCCTAGCAAAC
Organism: Trifolium repens; assembly: GCA_030408175.1. NCBI lineage: Eukaryota > Viridiplantae > Streptophyta > Magnoliopsida > Fabales > Fabaceae > Trifolium > Trifolium repens. The sequence continues at coordinate 26,696,282 of CP125845.1, read as the reverse complement.
CAAATAAAATTCACACAATTAATAATAGATGCCGCAATCACCAAGTTACAAAGAGGAGACCACCTAGAGCTGCACAAACCGAAAGCATCAACTAAGGCATTAAACTGACAGTTGGTATTGAGGCAAGAGCTAAGCCAATTCCAAATGTTTTGAGCATAACTAAAATTCAAAAACAGATGGTCATTTGTCTCCATATCAGATTCACAAATGCTGCACATAGAGGGAAGAGAGCAGCCTCTAAAAGATAGACTGTCATCAGTGGGAAGCTTGTGTTGTAAACATCTCCAAACAACCATGGATTTAGAGGGAGGAATAGATACATTCCAAACAATCTTTGTCCAGTTCATCAGCTGACCAGTAAGGCAATGAAAAGAGTATGAGTCCTTCATAGATAAGTCCTTCATAGATACGTCCCGATATTCTAGAGCTGGGTACACGGGCTGGTCTGCCCCGTTTAACCCGCCCCGCATAAGTCCGCGTATTAAACGGGGCGAGCAAGTCCGTCAGTAAGTGTAAACGAGTTAAAATATATAAGTCCGAGTTCGGTCCGCATAAGTCCGCGGGTTAAACGGTTAACCCGAAGACTATTATAAAAAAAATGAAAAATCACTTTTTTCAAAAGAAAAAACAAAAATATTGATATAATAAATGCTAAAAAAAACAAATTTTTTTTTTTAAACGGCAAAAGAGATAATAAATTAAGACGATCAAAAGGGAGGAACAAAGTACAAGGCGTACTCTACCCACAACAAAGGGAAAAAGTACACAAGAGTACTAGAACCTAACACCCAATCCGAATCAAAAGCACGGCCACAAAAAAAACGAACCCCCAAACTAGAGTCACCTAGCAATTCAATCAAGAGGGTTTACACACCATTCATAATACAAACAATGGGAATTTGTTTTCCTCGCCAAAAGCCACTTCCAAGAAATGCACTTGATTCTTTCAAAGACGTCCTCAAGAATAATGGATTTGTCGGAGAAGATTTTGTCATTCCTCACACGCCAAAGGACCCACATAACCGCATGCCAAACCATCGTGATCCCTTTAAGAAGCTTCTTGCCGCGCTTAAGGGACGACAAAAAACCAACAAAGAGAGAAAGTAACAAATAAAAAAATAAAGTTTGTGACATTTTTGGGTTTATCTATATTCTTTAGCTAAGTAATACAACCAAAGAGATAAAATTTGTAATTAATTATATATATAAAAAAAAAAGGGTCACGGGCCAAACCCACGAACCCGCGGATTTAACCCACATAACCCACGGTTTTAACGGTCCAACCCACACGGGTAAAAATATAAACGGGCCAAAAAAATTGACTTAAGCCCGTCAAAACTGTAGGTTAAACGGGTCAGCCCGCGGACCTTGGCCCGTATACCCAGCTCTACGATATTCGTATTGGAAAAGTATCGGTTAAATCTTTATTTTTAAATAAAAAATAATATCCGATACAATCTCTAGTGAATGTCAAACTATTATGTTGTTACACGGATAACTAACTATGTCTTTTTTTGGATAGTACCAATGATGTTTTTTGGGATAGTACTAATGATGTCCTTTTTGTATAATACTTAAATATACCGGTGATCATTATTTTCTGGGACAATATTAATGAAGCTCAAATACTAAACTTAGTATTAATGATGTTAGTTTATTATCATTAGTATTTTTTTGTCTTTGTCACTGTTCTGAAGTCATTATGGTGTCCTACTATCTAAAAGGTTATTAAGCATTTGGACTTGTCCCAAAATTCTGGTATAAGAATGGACGTTTTTTGCTTTTAATTGGTCAACTGCAGGAGCTATATAATTGTCTGCTATTGCTACAAGATGAGCTTGTTTAAGAGGTTTGATGTCATGACTATTATGTGTCTTTTGTGCTATTATGTGTGTCTTTAATTAGAACTGAGGAACCCTTGTATGTTGACCCTCAAACTGTTTTGCTCTTGTGCATGCTTATTGGCTTGTTTGTACTCCTTGTACAATGAACTATTAGTATAATAATAATAATAATAATAATAATAATAATAATAATAATAATAATTTTTTGTCTTTCAAAATAAATTATCATTATTAATATTATTGATTTTAGTCATGTTTATATATTGTGCATTTATATATTTAATTTTAAATAACGTATCGCGACAGTATCAGATATGGATTATAAGAAAAATTATGTATCGGCGTATCAGTATCATATCAATATCATGTGACGTATCGGGGCTTCATAGGAGAAGATGTTGGAACAAAGTGGGTCCGACATGAACCTCTAAGATTTTAAGTGGTTTTGATGATAACAAAGTATTAAAATTGCAATTGTATTACTAATGATTATTCTAGTGTGCAGAATTATAAGTTAAAATTCATTCAGAAGCACTATGAATAACAAGAGAGAAGCCAAGCTATGAAGCTCTGAAAGCGTATCACTGTTCATCAGAAGCTTAAATTTTGCGTGCTGAAGATAGTGCTTCTGAGGACCAAAAGCTAGACTCTGAGAAGTTCAGAAGCTGAAGACCTTAAGAAGCTATGACAACAACATCTGAAGCAAAAGGAATTAACGTCACTCAAGAACTGACAGAATCAGAATCAATGTTTGAAGAACAATCTACTTCAAGGCTCTGTCACATCCACAGGAAGGAATATTCGTTGGTACAACGTTAATCTTATCCATAAGTGGAGCGCATTTGAGGAACGTACTATCGAACTATTATTACTCAAAATGGATGAGTGATAATTTAAATTGCAAGGTAGTGGAATTGGATTTCTTTGCTAAAGAAGGCAATCTACAGCTAGCAATTGTACGAGCAAATTCCAGCTGGCACCTTATCTCTCTGCAACGGTCATCACTCTCCATTGTAGTATAAATAGAAGACTCAAATGGAAGAAATGACCACCGTTCTATTACTGCGTTTAAGGCTCTGAAGCATTCTGACATTATTGTTCTATCTGTCATTCAAGTCTTAAAGCAATTTGCGTTGTATTTTGTAAACACCTCTGATAGTATATACAGTGTTCCTTAACATTCATTCTTATTCTTAAGTGTGTTTGAGAAGTCTCTTGTTAAGTGTAACTTGAGCATTTGAGAAGTCTCTTGTTAAGTGTAACTTGAGCATTTGAGAAGCCTCTTGTTAGTTGTAATTTGAGCATTAGAGAAGTCTCTTGCTATTGTGCTTGAGCAACTTGTAATCTTATAAGATTTAGTTAGAAGCCCTTGGAAGTGCAAGGGGACTGGACGTAGTCTCGTTTTGTGAGAGGAACCAGTATAAATTTCTGTGTCTTTCTCTCTCTCTCAGCATCCTTCTTTTACTTTGTGTTTATATTCGCTGCAAACATAGTTTTATTTGAGAAAAAGTTTTAATTTTTTAAAACACAATTCAACCCCCCCTTCTTGTGTTTTTCCACCTTCAATTGGTATCAAGAGCTAGGTCTGTTGCCTAACTCACCTTACAGTGAAACAGTAAAGATCCAGAAGGAAAAACATGTCTGCTGAGAAGAACAACAATGAGGTTCCTTTCGACTATGACTCAAACTCTCGACAAAGAAGGTCATCTGATAAGGTTCCTTTCTTTAACGGAACTGAGACTAGTTACCCCTTCTGGAAAACCAATATGTATAGCTATATCATGAGTATTGATTGTGATTTATGGGATATGGTAGAAGATGGAGTTAACTTTGAAAACATGGACTTAGAAGGAGTAGTCAGTTCTCAGAACAGGAAATCTTTTACACCTACTCAAAAGCTAGAGTACAAGAAGCATCACTCTGTAAAAGGAATGATGACTAATGCTATCTCACATGATGAGTACCTTAAAATTGGAGATAAAAGAACTGCAAAGTCTATTTGGGATTCCTTAAAATCCAAGTATGAGGGCAACAAACAGGTTAAGGAGGCAAAGGCTAACTTGTTGGTACATCAGTATGAGTTGTTTAAGATGAAGGATGGAGAGGACATTGAAACTATGTTTTCACGGTTTCAAATTCTAGTCTCTGGACTTCGAGTATTAAACAAAAGTTATACAGAAGCTGATCATGTGAGAAAGGTACTCAGAAGCCTACCACCAAAATGGAGACCCAAGGTGACTGCTTTTCAAGAGTCTAAGGATTTGGATACTGTATCCCTTGAAAGCTTAATTAGTTCATTAAAGAGTCATGAGATGGAACTAATAACTGATGAATCAACCAAGAAGATGAAAGGGATAGCCTTAAGCTCTAAGAGCTCATCAAAGGCTCTGAAAGTAAAGATTATAGAATCTGAAGATGAGGCTTCTGAAGAGGGTCAAGAAGTTGGATCTGATGATGAAGAAGAGATGGTACTGATGGCTGCTAAGGTTTCACAATGGGCAAAACGAAGCAAGAAATATGCAGGCAAGTTTGGAGGATCTTCCAAGAAACTTAGTGCTGCTAAAGACAAGAAGGAAGATCAAAGCAAGTGTTTCAAATGCAACAAGCCTGGTCATTTCATTGTTGATTGTCCAGAAAACAAAGGTAGATCATCAAAGCAAAGCTCTAGCAAGGAAAGATATAAGAGTAAAGTCAAAAAGAGCTTTCTGGCAACATGGGAAGATCTTGACAAAGACTCAGACTCAGATGGTGGTGAGGAAGCAAATCTAGCACTGATGGCAACCACCTCTGACAGAGAAGACTCTGAAGCAGGATCAGACTCTGAAGATGAGGAAGAGGTAATTGCCAAACTATCTAGAACTGAATTAGTAGACTCTCTTAAAGATGCCTTAAAAATGCTCACTAAAAAGGCAGGTAAATGTAAGGTCTTGAAAAAGGCTTACAATAACCTGATTGAGAAAATGAACATAATAGTTGAAGAAAATGAGTCTCTAAGAAGTAGAAACTCATTTATGGAAACTCATTATGTTTATGATGATAAGGTTCCTCCAGAGCATGAATTTGTTCTGCAAGAATTTCTTATAAATGACATGAAGAGAAGTAAGATTGCTTCCTTAATATACCATGTTAGTAGAAGCAGAGGTGAAGGTCTTGGATTTTCTCGTTTTAAAGATAATCCATTATTTTCTAAACCCTCTAAAAGTGATAATTCAAAACCTAAGGCTGTATTTGTTAAAAGCCAATCAGAAGCAATAGTTATACCAGAACCTGAAAAAATAATTGTGTCAGAAGCCAAGAAGTCTCAGACTCTGAAACCTTCAGAGCCTAAGATCTCCAAACCTCAGACCAATGTCAAAATAAATAAAACTCTGGTATATTCTAAAGCTAAGCCCAAGAATTATACAAAGCCTAAAAGCTTTTCAAAATGCTTCAATAACTCTAGAGCTCCTGATAGGCCTTATAAACAAAAACAATCTAAGGTAATGAGGACTAACTCTAAAGGACCCATAAAAGTATGGGTACCAAAGTCTGAGATTGTCTTTGCAGCAGATCTGCACTCAAAGAAGGCCAGAGCAGCATTCTTGGTACCTGGACAGTGGCTGCTCACGTCATATGACAGGAGACAAGCATATGTTCCAAACCCTGACTCTGAAAGAGGGAGGAACTGTGGGATTTGGAGGAAACCAAAAAGGGAAGATCACTGGTACGGGTACAGTTGGTAACTCTTCTCTCTCTATCAAAGATGTTTGGTTAGTTGATGGCCTCAAACATAATCTACTTAGCATTAGTCAATTTTGTGATAGTGGATTTGTTGTTAAGTTTAATAGAGATGCATGTACTGTAATCAGAGAGTCTGATGAGTCTGTAGTGTTCAGAGGCTTAAGGAAAGGCAATGTTTATAAAATTAATCTACCAGAATTCTCAGAGCAAAAGATAGTTTGTCTTCTATATTTGAATGATGAGAAATGGGTCTGGCACCAACGCTTAGGTCATGCTAACTGGAGATTAATCTCTAAGCTTAGCAAACTAAGCTTGGTCAAAGGACTACCCAATCTTAACTATCATTCAGATGCTCTGTGTGGTCCGTGTCAGATTGGAAAGATTTCAAAAACCTCTTTTAAACCTAAAAACATTGTCTCTACCTCAAGACCTCTTGAACTGCTTCACATTGATTTGTTTGGTCCTGTAAGTACAGCCTCAATCAATGGAAAGAAATATGGACTTGTTATTGTTGATGATTACAGTAGATGGACTTGGGTTAAATTTCTTAGAGTGAAAGACGATGCATATGATGTGTTTACCATCTTCTGCACACAAGTACAAAGTGAGAAAAGTCTCAAGATCTTAAAGATCAGAAGTGATCATGGGGGTGAGTTTGAAAACGAACCCTTTGCAACCTATTGTGAAGACCATGGAATTATTCATGAGTTCTCAGCTCCTAGAACACCACAGCAAAATGGTGTTGTAGAGAGAAAGAACAGGTCTTTACAAGAGATGGCAAGAACCATGATGCATGAGACTAAACTTGCTAAGCACTTCTGGGCAGAAGCTGTGAACACAGCTTGTTATATTCAAAATAGGATCTGTATCAGACCTATATTGAATAAAACAACATATGAACTCTTTAAAGGAAGAAAGCCCAACATCTCTTATTTTCATCAGTTTAGATGTACCTGTTACATTCTGAACAATAAGGCCTACAAAAGAAAATTTGATACCAAAGCTTGTAAGGGAATCTTTATAGGTTACTCTGAACGCTCAAAGGCATACAGAGTGTATAATTCTGAAACTAACACAGTGGAAGAATCTATACATGTTAGATTTGATGACAAAGAGCCTGACAGTAAAATGTCAGAGCAAGATGATAGCTATGCAGGTGTTCCATATCTATATAACAATCCAGAACCTGAGAAAGCATCAGATGCAAATGAAACTTCAGAAGCTGTATTGGAAGAAGTCTCTGAAGAAGCATCTCCAATAGAAGCATCTGAAGGACATGATGATATCTCAGAGGATGATACCCAAGCAAGTGCTGAAACTAATGAAGTTCCAAAGAGAAAATTCAAATACAGATCATCACATCCAGAAGATCTTATTCTTGGAAACAAAGAAAGTCCAAGAAAAACAAGATCAGATTATCAACAACATGATTCACTTCTAGGACTCATATCTATGATAGAACCTAAGAATGTTGATGAAGCTCTTTTTGATGATGGATGGATTGTAGCAATGCAAGATGAGCTCAATCAGTTTCAAAGAAATGATGTGTGGGATTTAGTACCAAGACCAACACACAAGAACATCATTGGAACCAAGTGGGTATTTAGGAACAAACTAAATGAACAATGTGAAGTGGTACGAAACAAAGCTAAACTAGTAGCACAAGGCTACAGTCAGCAAGAAGGCATTGACTTCACTGAAACATTTGCTCCAGTGGAATAATGGAATAACCTTATACCAAATGGATGTTAAGAGTGCCTTTCTAAATGGTGTCATTTCTGAAGAAGTATATGTCAAACAACCTCCAGGTTTTGAGGATTTGAAAAACCCTGATTATGTTTATAAACTTAAGAAATCACTCTATGGTCTCAAACAAGCTCCAAGAGCTTGGTATGAAAGACTAAGCAATTTCCTTTTAGAAAATGGTTTTCAAAAAGGTCAGATTGACAATACATTATTCAGAAAGACAACTAAGAAAGACATCTTAATTATTCAAATATATGTGGATGATATAATTTTTGGTTCAACTAATGCTTCTCTTTGCAAGAATTTCTCCAAGCTTATGCAGGATGAATTTGAAATGAGTATGATGGGTGAGCTAAAATTCTTTCTTGGAATCCAAATCAACCAAGGAAAAGATGGCACTTACATTCATCAAAGCAAATATACAAAAGAGCTTCTGAAGAAGTTTAATCTTGAAGACTGTAAGATAATGTCAACACCCATGCATCCTTCAAGCAGCTTAAGCAAGGAAGAAATTGGAAGCAAAGTAGATCAGAAGCTGTATAGAGGTATGATTGGTTCTTTACTCTATCTAACAGCTTCTAGACCTGATATTTTATATAGTGTATGCTTGTGTGCAAGATTCCAGTCAGATCCTAGAGAACCCCACTTAACTGCCGTTAAGAGGATCTTTAGATATCTGAAAGGAACTACTAATCTAGGACTTCTTTATAAAAAATCCCTAGATAGTAAGCTAGTTGGATTCTGTGATGCTGACTATGCTGGAGACAAGATAGAGAGAAAATCCACTAGTGGAAATTGCCAATTTATTGGTGAAAATCTCATATCTTGGGCCAGCAAGAGACAAACAACTATTGCTTTGTCTACAGCAGAAGCAGAATACATCTCAGCTACTAAATGCTGCACACAGCTTCTCTGGATGAAATATCAGTTAGAGGACTATAACATAGCTGAAAGTAGTATTCCACTATATTGTGATAATACTGCTGCTATTCATTTATCTAAGAATCCAATTTTGCATTCCAGAGCTAAGCATATTGAAATTAAGCATCATTTTATAAGAGATCATGTTCAAAAAGGGACAATAAATATTCAATTCATTGATACGGATCATCAATGGGCTGATATATTTACCAAACCTTTGGCTATTGATCGCTTTGATTTTATTAAAAAGAATTTGAACATGCATTTTATCTCTGAAGAAAACTAGCTCTAAGATGCAAAATAGAATTAGGGTCTGAAGCTCTATCAGAGCCACTAATAATTCAGAGTCTCCTTTGGGAAGTTCTGAATAAATGGGTTCTGAAAAGTAACAGGTTCTGATGAGGTGTCAGATATTAATGAGTTTGGCTCTGAACTAGACGGAAATGAAACGTTTAGTACTAGTTAGTGTACAACAGTTGTCTGTACACGCGTCAGCTGTGATTAAGTCTCTCCAACACGTGTCTAGATCCTGATGGGTAGAGAACAGTTAATGATGATTATGGCAGTTAATTCTATTATTTAATTTTAAACTGTTCGCGCTCCCTCCCAAGGCTTACTTTTTCTGTGTATGTGTGCTACTTGCTATTTATATGTCACTTCACTCACATTGCACAACTTTTACACATAATCACTTCCTACACAACCCTAAACCTCAGATATTCCCAAATCTCTCTGCTTCTTAATCTTCAGTAATCATGACTGCTCGACCTTCAAACGAAATTGTTCAACGTCCTTTCAACCCCGTCTTACCACCAGTAATTGATATTTCGTCTCAAGCAAGACTCGTCTTCAAAGATAATGTAACCGATGCTGGTCCGGAAGCGTTTGAGTTCGTTACGAAGAAATTTGTTGATTTTGAGAGTTTCAAAGTAAACGGGATTGATATTCAAAGTTTATTCTTCGATCAACAATGGAAGAACTACTTTGAGATGCTAAATGGGTTTGTTTACTATGATATTGTAAAGTACTTCTGGCAAAAAGCAACTATCTTTGACAAGTTCAGTGCTGATGAAGAAGTTAGGAAAATGGTAGAGAAGGATAGTTCTCTGAAAGGAAAAACAAGGAGTCAACTTGGTTTAAGACCTTACAAAGGAAAAGAAATTAGGTCAAATATCATGGGAATCAATGTTCTTATTACTCAAGAACATGTAGCAAAGATTTTGGGTCTGGACAATGAAGGAGAAAACGTCGATGAGTATGGTGAAAAGAGTAAGCATATGGAATCTATTAAGAAGGATTTATTCCTTCCTGGTAGTTCAAATAATGATTTTGGCAAAGCAAAACTTCAACTTTGCTTTCAAAGTGTTTCTTGCCTCCATCATCACTAGAGAAGGAGGATATGATACTATCTCTATACCACACAGGCACTTCATATGGTTTATGTACAAGAGAGTTAAGATAAATCTGGCAAAGCTTTTGTTTGATCATCTATGTTTCACAATATCCAAGAGCAGAACCAAATCACCTTCTATAATCCATCATCCAAGGTTGATTTCAGAAATCATTCGTCAAACAAAGCTTATTAATATTGTAAGTACTAAGGAGAAACTTAGAGTTTTTAATACTGCTAAGTATCATGCAAGTGTACTGGTAAACATGAAGCTGAAAACAAAAGAAGAGCTGAAGATAGCCAAGAGTCCTCTGGAGGCGGTTTATGAAAAGTACTTTTGGTGTGATGGTTTTCCAACCATATCAGAACATGACAATGATGATGTCATCAAGAACTTCTTGGAGCTGGTAAGAATAGATTATGGAGTAAGAGTGCCCAGGAGCATGGTAGTTGGTGTACCAAACTGGGATATTTTCAAAGGCCCAAAGCAGATCACAAAGTCTAAGAGAAAACCTCAACCTGTTGAACAAGAAATTGTTGAGGAAGGCTCCAAAGAACAATCTAGAGATAAGGATGATGCTGCTGATGTTACTGATCAAGTAGATAGTGGTACTAAAAGATTGGCCACTGAAGAGAATGAAGGAGTCACTGAAGAGCAAGTGGCTAAGATAGCTCAAAGAAAAGTTGTTCAAAAGGAAAGAAGATCCAAGAAGAGGAATGAGAGGCCTGAAGATGCAGAAGAGGATCAACCTGTCAGAGCTCCAACAAGGAAAAAGACAGTTGTTTCCAAAAAGAAAGCTGCTGACACGTCCAAAGGTAATATCTCTAAGCCTAATACTGATAGCGCTTATAATGCTCAACCTCTTAACCAATCACCTCCTATAGACTTTACAAAGCCTATAAATATGATTCCACCATCCCCACAACCCTCATCATCCTCATCATCCTCATCAGAAGGGACTTCTTCTGATACAAGCACTGACTCTCCAGAGCTGATTCAAAAACTTAATAAAATTCAGAAGGAGAAATCCAAGAAAAAGATCCCTGTGAAAAGGACCCTCAAGAAACCCAAAAACAACTCACCAGAAGAGGAAAATATTTTCATTGACACTTCAATCCTTGACCAACCCACCAACACAACAAGAAAATCACCTACAATTCTTGTACACCTCTCCACTCACCTATCTGGTGATGCCTTTACCCACTCTAACACAAATTCACCAAACCAATTTCATTTTGAAAATACTTCTTCTGATCTACCTCTAGATCCACCTATTCAAGAACCACCAATTCAAACACCACCTCCCTCCCTTGCTGACATTGAACAAGAAAATCCACCCACTTTCACACCAATTCAGGATGAAGTTATGACTCATTCTGAACATCACAATGCTACACCCAAATCACCTCATCAATCACCTGAACCTTCCACACCTGAATCTACACCTGAACCACAAACACCACAATCCGAACCCATCTATGGTCCATCTTATAAACCTTTAACTGTAGAAGAACTAATTCTACCTGTTGACTTTGCTCTACCCATTCTTGAAGACTATCTTAAGAAGCAAATCAACATAGATGATGAACCTGAACTACCCCCTGACCTAAGCAAAATCAAAATCATCCCCTTGAAAAGAAAGAAACCTGAACCAACCATTCCTTTTGACCCAACAAAACCATTCTTCAATTCCTCATCTGAACCAAATATTGAGCAATTAGGTTCTGCTATCAGTCTTAGACTCAAGAGGTTTAAGACAATGGATGAAGAAGTTCTAGTATTTCCATCAGATGTAGACTCTGAGATAAGGGACATGGAATTTTTTGTTCAGTAAATCTTTAAGAATTCTGGGAAATCACTTAAAGTCCAAGATTCAAGGAAGAGGAATGACTGTTGTGAGGGATCTGTTTGATATAGCTGAAAGATCACGTGCTCCCCGCCTCACATACTACAATCATGAAAAAGAACTTGAACGTTTAGCAACTTTGGATGCTGAGTTTAAGAAGCTCTCAAGGAATGCATGTGAAGCAGCTGAAAGGTTGGCTAGAGAAGAAGCTACGTATGAGAATATGGTTTTAGCTACTGAGCAGGCTTGGATAGCTGCTGCAGTAGAGCAAGTTCTGAAAGCTGCTGAGAGATTGGTTGGAGAAGAGGCAAGTTACGCCAGTTTGATGAGTGATGCTGATCATGCTAGAATGGCTGAGATTGAACATAAGAGGCTAGCTGATCAAGAGGCACTTAAGTTGATGGTAGATATGCCTGTTCACATTGCTGAGGTTGAGACAAATAAGATCAAGGAGAATCAAGCATCTGAAGAGGACTTTGTGATGCCTGATCAGAACCTAAGTGATGACGACTCTGACAAGGGTAAGAAGCCTATTGTTGATACAACTCCTCCATGCTCTCCAATGAAAACAGATGTTCCTTCTACCTCCTCACCTATACCACCAGCAGTTCAAGAAGCTCTAGACAACATCAAAGCTGAGTTAGCTGAGGATATGAAACATGAAATGGATAAACTCAGAGCTGATATTAGGTCTGACATGAATGCCTCTGGAGAAACTATTAACAAGAAGATGGATGATATGATGAAGCTTCTTCTGTCTGCTATAGCTGATATTAAGAAGTCTTAGCCTTATGTTTGTGCACTTGTTAATTTTCCTTCTGTCTTTATGTAATCTTTTGGATAATCTCTTTACTTGTTTTAATTAAAAGTTTATTTATCCATATTTGTGTGTTCGTGTTCGTGTTTGTGTGTTTATTTTATTTTGTTTTTCAAAATGGAAATCATATACTCTGATAATGTCTGGTACTCTTGTGGTTACTGGCTCTAGTGTGAGGTGTTGCAGAGCATCTCAGTTTTAAACTAATATTCTAGGCTTTTAAAAAACCTAAGAGTCCCCCACATCGGTACTCCTGTTTACTCATGAAATAGCTTCTTAGTATTATCGCCTGTTTAACAGCGGGGCAACAATACCGTATGAAGCGTGTCTGGTAACTGGTTTTCTGACGTTAGGAATGAAGTATATAAAAGAAACATGCTCAAAAAGAAAGAAATTTATAGCAGGAACTCTTTATTAAATTTATTGAAGAAATTCTTTATTACATAAGATAATGAGATCCTACTTAGAATCAACGTCAGCAGCCTCTGGCTTATTCTGTTGGAACAAAGTGGGTCTGACATGAACCTCTAATGGTTTAAATAGTTTTGATGATAACAAAGTATTAAAATTACAATTGGAAGTACTAATGATTATTCTAGTGTGCAGAATTACAAGTTAAAATTCATTCAGAAGCACTATGAATAATAGCAGAGAAGCCAGTCAAAACAAGCTCTGAAAGCACATCACTGTTCATCAGAAGCTTAAATTTTGTATGCTGAAGAAAGTGCCTCTGAGGACAAAAACAAGGCTCTGACGGACTCAGAAGCAAAAAGGGCCTCAAGAAGCAATGACAACAACATCTGAAGCAAAAGGAATTTACGTCACTCAAGAACTGACATATTCAGAACCAATGATTGAAGAACAATCTACTTCAAGGATCTGTCACGCCCACAGGAAGGAATATTCGTTGGTACAACGTTAACCTTATCCATATGTGGAGCGCAATTGAGAATCGTACTATTGTACTATTATTACTCAAAATGGATGAGTGATAATTCAAATAGCAAGGTAGTGGAATTGAATATCTTTACCAAAGAAGGTAACTACAGCTATCACAATTGTACGAATAAATTCCAGCTGGCACCTCTCTCTCTGCAACGGTCATCATCTTCCTCCAAGTATAAATAGAAGACTCAAATGGAAGAAATGACTACCGTTCCAACTACGGTTCTAACGACTATTCTATCAACACTGTTCCATTGCCAAGTTCAAAGACTAAGAAGCATTCTGACACCATAATTTAAATTTGTCATTCTAAGTCTTAGAACAATTTGAGTTGTATTTTGTAAACACCTCTGATAGTATATCAAGTGTTCCTTAACATTCATTCTTATTCTTAAGTTTGTTTGAGAAGTCTCTTGTTAAGTTTAACTTGAGCATTTGAGAAGTCTCTTGTTTAGTGAAACTTGAGCACCTGAGAAGTCTCTTGCAAGTGTGCTTGAGCAATTTGTAATCTTTAGTGGATTATAGTGAAAATCTCTTGTTAGTAACAAGGGGACTGGAGTACTCTCGATTTGTGAGAGGAACCAGGATAAATTCCGTGTCTTTCTTTCTCTCTCTCAGCACCCTCTTTTTATTTTGTGTTTTTATCCGCTGCAAACTTAGTTTTATTTCGAAAAAGTTTTAATTCTCAAAACACAATTCAACCCCCCCTTCTTGTGTTTTTCCACCTTCAATTGGTATCAGGAGCTGGGCTGTTGCCTAACTCTCACCTATCAGTGAAACAGTTAAGATTCAGGGAGGAAAAACATGTCTGCTGAGAAGAATCTCAATGAAGTTCCTTTTGACTATGATTCTAATTCTAAAGACAGAAGGTCTTCTGACAAAATTCCCTTTTTCAATGGAACTGAGACTGGTTATCCATTCTGGAAAACCAAGATGTACAGTCACATCATGGCGATTGATTGTGATCTGTGGGACTTGGTAGAAGATGGAGTGAACTTTGAAAATATGGACTTAGAAGGCGTTGTTAGCTCTAAAGACAGAAAGGCTTTTACACCTACTCAAAAGCTGGAATATAAGAAGCACCACAGTGTAAAAGGGATGATGACAAATGCCATCTCTCATGATGAGTACTTGAAAATTGGAGATAAGAGAACGGCTAAGTCTATCTGGGATTCTCTTAAATCCAAGTATGAAGGAAATAAACAAGTTAAGGAGGCTAAGGCCAACTTGTTAGTACATCAGTATGAATTATTTAAAATGAAGGACGAAGAGGACATTGAGACAATGTTCTCTAGGTTTCAAATTCTTGTTTCGGGACTTCAAGTTTTAGATAAGAGCTATACTGAGGCTGATCATGTAAGGAAAGTACTCAGAAGCTTGCCGCCAAAGTGGAGACCAAAAGTGACAGCGTTTCAGGAATCTAAGGATTTAGATATTGTGTCTCTTGAAAGCTTGGTTAGTTCTCTAAAGAGTCATGAGATGGAACTCATGACTGATGAATCGACTAAGAAGCTAAAAGGGATAGCCCTGAGCACCAAGAGTTCCTCTAAGGCTCTGAAGGCAAAGGTTATAGTATCTGATGAAGAAGCTTCTGAAGAAGGTCACGAGATGGACTCTGATGAAGAAGAAGAAATGGTTCTGATGGCTGCAAGAGTATCGCAATGGGCTAAGAGAAGCAAGAAGTATGCTGGTAAGTTTGGAGGTTCTTCCAAGAAGGTTGGTGCTTCTAAGGATAAGAAGGAAGAACAAAATAAATGCTTTAAGTGCAACAAACCAGGACACTTCATTGCTGACTGCCCAGAGAAACTGAGTAAATCATCCAAGAGAACCTCTAACAAAGAAAGATACAAAAGTAAGCTCAAGAAGGGGTTCCTTGCCACTTGGGATGATTTGGATCAGGAATCAGATTCTGATGGGGAAGAAGAAGCAAACCTAGCCTTGATGGCAACCGCTTCTGACCAAGAGAACTCTGAGCACGAAGCTGACTCAGATTCAGAAGATGAAGATGAGGTACTTGCTAAACTTTCTCGTTCTGAATTAATAGATTCCTTAAAAGATGCCTTAAAACTTTTAACCAAAAAGGCAGGTGAGTGTAAGGTCCTTAAAAAGGCCTATAACAACCTGACCGAAAAGGCAAATGAAATAATTGAACAAAATGAGTCTCTAAAATCAAGAAATGAATTTATGGAAACTCATTATGTTCTTGATGATAAGGTTCCTCCAGAACATGAACTTGCTCTTCAGGAATTCCTTATCAATGGAATGAAAAGAAGTAAAATAGCCTCTTTAATTTATCATGTAAGTAGAAATAGAGGAGAAGGTCTTGGATTCTCACGTTTTAAAGATAATCCATTATCTTCAAAATCCTCTAATATAGATAAATCAAAACCTAAGGTTGTCTTTGTAAAGAGTCAATCAGAAGTTCTAAATGAGTCAGCTTCTAATAGAACATCAAAGCCAGAGGCTCAAAAGTCAAAGACTCTGAAGGATAAAACCTCAGAACCTAAGATTTTTAAGCCTCAAACTAATGTTAAATCTAAAGAAGCTCTGACACATTCAAGAACAAAGCTCAAAAGCTATACTAAACCCAAAAACTTTTCAACAAGGGTGGTTAACTCTAGAGGCTCTGATAGGTCTTTCAAACAAAGACCACCTAGACCTGTAAAGACTAACACAAAAGGACCCATAAAGATATGGGTACCAAAATCTCAAATAATATTTGCTTCAGGTTTGCACACTAAGAAGGCCAAAGCAGCAATGCTGGTACCTGGACAGTGGCTGCTCACGACATATGACGGGAGAAAGGCATATGTTCCAAACCCTGACTCTGAAAGAGGGAGGTACTGTGGGGTTTGGAGGAAACCAAAAAGGGAAGATCATTGGTACAGGTATAGTTGGTAACTCTTCTCTTTCAATTAAAAATGTTTGGTTAGTTGATGGCCTCAAACATAATCTGCTTAGCATTAGTCAATTTTGTGATAGCGGATTTATTGTTAAATTTGATAAAGAGGCATGTACAGTAATCAATGACTCTGACAAGTCCATATTGTTTAGAGGATTAAGAAGAGGTAATGTTTATAAGGTGAATCTGTCAGAACTCACTGAGCAGAAAATAGTTTGTCTTCTATCTCTGAATGATGAAAAGTGGGTCTGGCACCAACGCTTAGGTCATGCTAACTGGAGATTAATCTCTAAGCTTAGCAAACTAAAGTTGGTTAAAGGCCTGCCAAATCTTAAATATCATTCAGATGCTCTGTGTGGTCCTTGTCAGATTGGCAAAATTTCAAAAACTTCTTTTAAACCTAAAAACATTGTATCTACCTCAAGACCTTTAGAACTACTTCACATTGATTTGTTTGGTCCAGTAAGTACTGCCTCAATCAATGGAAAGAAATATGGATTAGT
Source organism: Trifolium repens (assembly GCA_030408175.1). Lineage (NCBI taxonomy): Eukaryota > Viridiplantae > Streptophyta > Magnoliopsida > Fabales > Fabaceae > Trifolium > Trifolium repens. The sequence goes on along the minus strand of CP125845.1, from coordinate 26,679,647 downwards.
CATTGTTGATGATTACAGTAGATGGACTTGGGTGAAGTTTCTAAGAGTGAAAGATGATGCATATGATGTGTTCAGCATCTTCTGCACTCAAGTGCAAAACGAGAAAGGTCTCAAAATCTTAAAGGTAAGAAGTGATCATGGTGGTGAATTTGAAAACGAGCCATTTGCAACTTTTTGTGAAGATCATGGCATTGTCCATGAGTTCTCTGCTCCTAGAACACCACAACAAAATGGTGTTGTAGAAAGAAAGAACAGGTCTTTACAAGAAAAGGCAAGAACCATGATGCATGAGACAAAACTTGCTAAGCACTTCTGGGCAGAAGCTGTAAACACAGCTTGTTATATTCAAAATAGGATCTATATAAGACCTCTATTGAATCTAACAACATATGAACTCTTCAAAGGAAGAAAGCCCAACATCTCTTACTTTCATCAGTTTGGATGTACATGTTACATTCTAAACAACAAGGCCTACAAAAGAAAATTTGATGCCAAAGCTTGTAAGGGAATCTTTATAGGTTACTCTGAACGCTCAAAGGCATACAGAGTGTATAATTCTGAAACCAACACAGTGGAAGAATCTATACATGTTAGATTTGATGATAAAGAGCCTGACAGTAAAATGTCAGAGCAAGATAATAGTTATGCAGGTGTTCCATACCAATACATCGATTCAGAACCTGAAAAAGCATCAGAAGCTGTTGAAGCTTCAGAAGCTGTATTGGAAGAAGATGCTGAAGAAGCATCTCAATTAGAAGCATCACAAGAACATGATGACACTTCAGAAGAAGACACTCAACCAAGTGCTGATGTTGATGAAGCTCCAAGAAGGAAGTTCAAATACAGATCATCACATCCAGAAGATCTAATTCTTGGAAACAAAGAAAGTCCAAGAAAGACAAGATCAGACTATCAACAACTTGATTCACTTCTGGGACTAATCTCAATGATAGAACCAAAGAATGTTGATGAAGCACTTACTGACGATGGATGGATTGTAGCTATGCAAGATGAGCTCAATCAGTTTCAAAGAAATGATGTATGGGATTTAGTGCCAAGACCAGTACATAAGAACATCATTGGAACCAAGTGGGTATTTAGAAACAAGATGAATGAACAAGGTGAAGTGGTAAGAAATAAAGCTAGACTGGTAGCACAAGGCTACAGTCAGCAAGAAGGAATAGACTTCACTGAAACATTTGCTCCAGTAGCAAGACTGGAAGCAATCAGGTTACTTCTTTCATATGCTGTTAACAATGGAATCACATTGTACCAAATGGATGTTAAGAGCGCCTTTCTTAATGGTGTTATTTCTGAAGAAGTATATGTCAAACAACCCCCAGGTTTTGAGGATTTGAAAAATCCTGATTATGTTAATAAACTTAAGAAATCACTCTATGGTCTCAAACAAGCTCCAAGAGCTTGGTATGAAAGACTGAGTAATTTCCTTTTAGAAAATGGTTTTCAAAAAGGTCAAATTGACAATACATTATTCAGAAAGACATCTAAGAAAGATATCTTAATCATTCAAATATATGTTGATGATATTATTTTTGGTTCTACTAATGCTTCCTTGTGCAAGAGTTTTTCAAAGCTGATGCAGGATGAATTCGAGATGAGTATGATGGGTGAATTAAAGTTCTTCCTTGGAATCCAAATTAATCAAGGAAAAGACGGCACTTACATTCATCAAAGCAAATATACTAAAGAGCTTCTGAAGAAGTTCAACCTTGATGACTGCAAAATAATGTCTACACCCATGCATCCTACCAGCAGCCTAAGCAAGGAAGAGATTGGAAGCAAAGTAGATCAAAAGCTGTATCGAGGTATGATTGGTTCTTTACTCTACCTTACAGCATCTAGACCTGATATTTTATATAGTGTATGCTTGTGTGCTAGATTCCAGTCAGATCCTAGAGAACCTCACTTAACTGCTGTTAAGAGGATCTTTAGATATCTGAAAGGAACTACTAATCTAGGACTTCTTTATAAAAAATCCCTAGATAGTAAGCTAGTTGGATTCTGTGATGCTGACTATGCTGGTGATAAGATTGAGAGGAAATCCACTAGTGGAAATTGCCAATTCATTGGTGAGAATCTCATATCTTGGGCCAGTAAGAGACAAACAACTATTGCTTTGTCTACAGCAGAAGCAGAATACATCTCAGCTGCTAAATGCTGCACACAGCTTCTCTGGATGAAATATCAGTTGGAAGATTATAACATAGCTGAAAGTAGTATTCCACTATATTGTGACAATACTGCTGCTATTCATTTGTCTAAGAACCCTATTCTACACTCTAGAGCTAAACATATTGAAATAAAACATCATTTTATAAGAGATCATGTTCAAAAAGCTACAATAAATATTCAATTCATTGATACTGAACATCAATGGGCTGACATATTTACTAAACCTTTAGCAATTGAAAGATTTGATTTTATCAAAAAGAATTTGAACATGCACTATATCTCTGAAGAAAATTAGCTCTGAGAAGTAGAATAAAATTAGCATCTGAAACTCTATCAGAACCTCTTAAAATTTAGAGTATCCCTTGGGAAGCTCTGAATAATTTAGGCTCTGAAGAGTAACAGGTTCTGATGAGGTGTCAGATACAAATGAGTAAGGCTCTGAACCTTTTGGAAATGAATCGTTCAGTACAAGTAAGTGTACAACAGTTGTCTGTACACGCGTCAGCTATGATTAAACTCTTTCTACACGTGTCTAGATCCTGAAGGGCAGAGAACAGTTAATGATGATTATGGCAGTTAAGTATATTATTTAATTTTTAAAACTGCTCGCGCTCCCTCCCAATGTTTATTTTCTCTGTGTATGTGTGCTAGTTACTATTTATAAGTCACTTCACTCACTTGCACAACTTTTTACACGAAATCACTACCTACACAACCCTAGACCTTACAGAAATTCCCAATCTTCATCTTCTTAATTTTCTGCAACTATGGCTGCTCGTTCATCAAATGAAATCGTTCAAGAACCCTTTAATCCTACGTTACCACCAATCATCGATCTTAATTCAAAAGATAATCTAGTTTATCAACACAATCAAACGGACGCCGGTCCAGACTCATACGATTTCTACACGGAGAAGTTTGTAGATTTCGATAGCTTGAAAGCAAACGGAATCGATGTTCAAAATCTATTCTTCGATCAAAAATGGGAAAACTATTTTGAGATGTTGAATGGTTTTGTGTACTATGACATTGTCAAGTATTTCTGGCAAAAAGCAAAGGTTTTTGATAGAGTAAGCGCTGATGAAGAATACAAGAACCTGATTGCGAAGAACAAGTCTCTAAAGGGTAAAACAAGGCAGGAACTTGGTTTGAAACCGTATAGAGGAAGAGAAATAAGGTCAAACATTTTGGGTATCAATGTGGTAATCACTCAGGCGCACATTGCCAAGATTCTGGGTTTGGATAACAAGGGAGAAGACATAGAAGTATATGATGCTAAGAGCAAATATTTGAATTCAATCAATCAGGACCTGTTTAAACCTGGGAGTTCCAAGAGGGACTTTGGAAAGTTGAAGTGCATGAGGCACAAGTTTGAATTTGCTTTCAGAGTGTTTCTCGCCACAATAGTTACTAGAGAAGGTGGATTAGATACCATATCTATACCACATAAGCACTTCATTTGGTTCCTATACAAGAAGGTGAAGGTTAATCTGGCTAAGATTTTGTTTGATCACATGTGTTTAACCATCACTGCAAGCAGAACCAAAGTGCCCTCTAACATTCATCATCCTAGGCTCATATCAGAACTCATCAGGCAAACCAAACTCACAGACATTCTGAGTGCCAAAGAAAAACTTAGAGTTTTCCAAACTGCTAAGTATGATGCATCAGTTCTGGTCAACATGAAGAGAAAAACCAAGGAAGAAATCATTCCAGTGAAAACACCTCTACAACAAGTGTACGAAAAGTACTTCTGGTGTGATGGGTTTCCCACCATATCAGAACATGATAATGATGAGGTCATCAAGAACTTTCTTGAGTCAGTAAGAAGAGAGACTGGGGTAAGAGTACCCAGAAAGATGGTTGTTAGTGTCCCAAATTGGGAAATCTTCAAGGGTCCAAAGGCTATTACAAGGTCTCAAAGGAAGCCAAAGACCACGGAACAAGAGATAGCTGATGATGGTTCTGAGGACCAAGAGAATGCTAGTGCTGATGAGATTGAGGAAGGTGAAAGTGGTGCTGGAAATATGATGGCTGAAGCTGTTCAGAAGGAAAAGCGTACAAAGAAAAGGCATGATAGGCCTTCAGCTTCTGAGGAAGATCAGAACCTTGCTAAGCCTGCAAAGAAATTAAAGGTCAGAGCCTCTAAACCAAAAGGTAAGATCTCTGAATCTAATACTTCTAGCATTCCTGTAGCTCAGGTTATTGGTTCTGAACCTCAACCCTCTATTGCTAAACCATCTACCTCTCAACCTCCTTCATCTACCAATCAAACTCAACCCGTAGACTTCACTGTACCCCTTAGTATAGTCTTGCCTGATCATGGAACCATATCATCATCATCATCTGATACTAGCACTAACTCTGATGAGTTCATTGCTAAGCTTTCTAGAAAAGCAAAACATAAACAAAAGCCAATCCAACTCTCTTCTGATGAAGAAACCCCCATCATCATAGACACTACCATCCTTAATCAACCAACCACTACTGAATTCGTTCTTGATCATCTCCAACAACATCTATCTGGAGATGCCTTTACACATTCCAATCCCAACTCTCCTCGTTTTCCTATTATCAAACCCTCTACTGTTCAAACTATCCAAGAACCACCTATGGTTCAATCCATTCAAACTCCTCCCCCCTCACTTGATCACATCTCACAAGTGAATCCACCTACGTTCACACCTGTTCAGGATGAGTCAATTGCTCATTCTGAAGAACAACAAAAATCATCTCCTTCACTTTCACCACCACCTGTCTGTGATCCACTCAACAAACCTCTAGTTCTAGAAGAGGTTCTTGAGATTTTCAAACACATCACTGAGGCTGAACATCAAATATTCAAGGATTCCATCAATCTTGATGATGATATCATACCTCCAAATCTCAGTAAAATCAAAATCATTGAACTCAAAAGAAAGAAACCTGAACCAACCATTCCTTTTGACCCATCCTTACCCTTTTTCAATTCTAACTCTGAACCAAACCTTGAGCTGCTACATAATGCTATAGGTATTAGACTTAAGAGGTTCAAACAAAGGGAGGAAGAAGCTCTTATCTTCCCCTCTGATCTGGATGCTGATGTCAGAGAATTAGAGTACTTGTTTAGTCAATCTTTAAAGATTCTCAGTACACATCTGAAGGACAAGATTAAGGATAGGGGAGCAAACACTGTAAAGGAATTATTTGAGTTTGCTGAGAGGTCATGTGCTCCAAGGCTCACATTCTACAATCATGAGGAAGAATGTGCACGTTTGGCAGCTTTGGATGCTGAAATCAAGAAACTAGCAAGGAGTGCATATGAGACAGCTGAGAAACTAATCAGTGAAGAAGGTGTTTATGAGTTAGCTACTGAGCAGGCTTGGATAGCTGCTGAACAGGCAAGGGCAGCTGAAGCTGAGCACAAAAGGCTAGCTGAACAAGAGGCATTGAAATTATTGGTAGATAGGGCTGTGCACATTGCTAAAATTGAAACCAACAAGCTCAATGAAAATCAAGCTGCTGAGCAAGATGTTGCAATGCTTGATCAGAATCAGATAGAAGAAGATAATGAGATGGATATTGATGAAGATACTGACAAGGGTAAGAAGCCCATTATAGAACCCATTCCTCCTCTCTCTCCTATAAAGATTGACATGGCTTCTACCTCGTCTGCAATACCTCCAGCAGTTCAAGATGCATTGGATAGCATCAGAACTGAACTGGCTAATGAAATTGATGAACTAAGAGTGGATGTGCGCACTGATATGAATGCTGCTGTGGAAACAGTTCATAAAAGGATGGATGACATGATGTTAACCCTTCTGAAAGCCATAGCAGATATTAAGAAACCTTAGTCATTGTTTGTGCACTTGTTTTGTTATTAATACTTGTGTAATAGTTGGATAATCTTTTTAATTAATATCTATTTTCTCCATTCTTGTGTGTTTGTTTATTTCTTATGTGTTTGTTTGTTTTATATTTGTTTTTCAAAATTTAACTTCTCTATATACCATGATATTGTCTGGTACTCTTGAGATTTCTGGCTCTAGTGAGAGAAGCTGAAGAGCATCTTAGTTTTTAAACTAATAAGCCTAGGATTTTCAAAACCTAAGAGCCCCTCTCATCAGTACTCCTGTTTACTCATGAAATAGCTTCTTAGTATTAAAGCCTGTTTAACAACGGGGCACCGATACCGAATGAGGCGTGTCTGGTAACTGGTTTTCTGACAATAGGAATGAGGTATATATATATAAGAAACTTGCTCAAAACAAAGGGAATTTATAGCATAAACTCTTTTATTAATATTTTGAAGAATCTCTATTACATAGAATGATGAGACTCTACTTAGAGCTAGGCTTAATTTCAGAAGACTCTGAATCTAGCTTCTTATGTTTTTCCTTAATGTAAGCAAGCAAGTTGGCAGTGGCCTTTTGCACTAGCTCTTCAGTGTCCTTCTGAACAGCAGCCTCGTACTCTTCGTATGGAGTGTCATCATTGTATGTCCATAAAAATTCTTCCAGATCAGAGCCCAATTCCTCCTCCTCTGACTCTGTCAATATTAGTTCTTGCTTGTTCCTTTCGTAGCGAAGCCTGTTTTCTTCGCAGCGCCAGGGCTCTGCTCCCTTCTTGCTCTCTTCTTTTGAGCCTGAAGCATCCTTGGTAACCTGCTTTTCCATTGTATGCTTGTTTTTGAAAATGACTTGATTACTCTGAATGAGTAAAATGAGAGGAATCATTCTTATTTATAGTACCTTCAAGATGTCTTGTCAATAGGATAATCAATGCCATTCATTGAATGCGGTTGGTTGTCACTTCCTTTTGACTTGACTACCTTGTTTGGCGCCTTGACTGCTTGGTTTTCTGTGTCTTTTTGACTGATGCCAAAAGGGGGAGTAAGAGTAGCGTTAAAATTAATGTTGATTCATTCATATACTGCTCAATCTGAAACTGTAATGTCAAGTACATTATGAATCAATGTTTATCCCTTATGATTTCTTTCTCATTCTGAACGATTATTGAAAGGGGAGAAAATTTAAGAACCTAAAATGTTATTCATAGATAATATCAGAAGAGCTTGCAAACCACTTCTGAGCATTATCAGACTCTAAGAAGCAAAGCTTACAAAACTATGCTTCTGAGAGTTAAATATGAAAATTTATTTTAAGTTAATAAATCGACTCTTATACTGTTTTAATTAATTATGGATAAGACTTAGGGGGAGCTTACAAACCTACCCTTATGGATTATCAGACTCAGGGGGAGATTGCAAACCTTTGAAACCTGAAGTCAACATAATTAAATTAAATCAACAACAATTGAATTTTAATGCTTTAGTTTGTCATCATCAAAAAGGGGGAGATTGTTGGAACAAAGTGGGTCTGACATGAACCTCTAATGGTTTAAATAGTTTTGATGATAACAAAGTATTAAAATTACAATTGGAAGTACTAATGATTATTCTAGTGTGCAGAATTACAAGTTAAAATTCATTCAGAAGCACTATGAATAATAGCAGAGAAGCCAGTCAAAACAAGCTCTGAAAGCACATCACTGTTCATCAGAAGCTTAAATTTTGTATGCTGAAGAAAGTGCCTCTGAGGACAAAAACAAGGCTCTGACGGACTCAGAAGCAAAAAGGGCCTCAAGAAGCAATGACAACAGCATCTGAAGCAAAAGGAATTTACGTCACTCAAGAACTGACATATTCAGAACCAATGATTGAAGAACAATCTACTTCAAGGATCTGTCACGCCCACAGGAAGGAATATTCGTTGGTACAACGTTAACCTTATCCATATGTGGAGCGCAATTGAGAATCGTACTATTGTACTATTATTACTCAAAATGGATGAGTGATAATTCAAATAGCAAGGTAGTGGAATTGAATATCTTTACCAAAGAAGGTAACTACTGCTATCACAATTGTACGAATAAATTCCAGCTGGCACCTCTCTCTCTGCAACGGTCATCATCTTCCTCCAAGTATAAATAGAAGACTCAAATGGAAGAAATGACTACCGTTCCAACTACTATTCTAATGACTATTCTATCAACACTGTTCCATTGCCAAGTTCAAAGACTAAGAAGCATTCTGACACCATAATTTAAATTTGTCATTCTAAGTCTTAGAACAATTTGAGTTGTATTTTGTAAACACCTCTGATAGTATATCAAGTGTTCCTTAACATTCATTCTTATTCTTAAGTTTGTTTGAGAAGTCTCTTGTTAAGTTTAACTTGAGCATTTGAGAAGTCTCTTGTTTAGTGAAACTTGAGCACCTGAGAAGTCTCTTGCAAGTGTGCTTGAGCAATTTGTAATCTTTAGTGGATTATAGTGAAAATCTCTTGTTAGTAACAAGGGGACTGGAGTACTCTCGATTTGTGAGAGGAACCAGGATAAATTCCGTGTCTTTCTTTCTCTCTCTCAGCACCCTCTTTTTATTTTGTGTTTTTATCCGCTGCAAACTTAGTTTTATTTCGAAAAAGTTTTAATTCTCAAAACACAATTCAACCCCCCCTTCTTGTGTTTTTCCACCTTCATATTCTTCTTATGCTTCTCACTAACATAAGAAAGTAGGTCACGCAGGGCTTGCTGAGCTTCAGCTTGATACTCTTCGTACGGCTTGTCATCATCATATGTCCATAAGAATTCTTCCAAGTCAGAGCCTATTTCTTCAAGCTCTGACTCTGTCAGAACCACCTCTCGCTTGTTTCTTTCATAGAGATGCCTGTTTTCTTCGCAGCGCCAGGGCTCTGCTTCCTTCTTGATCACTTCTTTAGATCCTGAAGCATCCTTCGTAGCTTGCTTTACCATTGTGTGTTTCTCTTGATGTTCTTTGATTATTCTGTATGAATAAAATGAGAAGAATCATCCCTTTTTATAGTGCTCTCAAGCTCTCTTGTCAACCTGGGAATCAACACAGTTCATTTAATGAATATAGTTGTAACCACTTTCTTGACTTGAATGTCTTGTTTTCTGGCGCATTTTGACTGCCTAGTTTTCTGTGCTTTTTGACTGATGCCAAAAGGGGGAGTAATGATAGCGTTAAAATTAATGTTGATTAATTCTAACTCTGCGTAAAAAATCTGAAACTGTTATGTATATGCATTTGAATCGAATTCTATTCCTTCTGATTCCTTCTCACTTTGAACCTTATTGAAAGGAGAGAAAATTTAAGAACCTAAAATTGATTTTCATAGATAATATAAGAGAAGCTTGCAAACCTCATCTGAGCATTATCTGACTCTAAGAAGCAAAGCTTACAAAACTATGCTTCTGAGAGTCAAATATGAAAATTTATTTCAAGTTGATAAATTAACTCTTAAACTGTTTTAATTAATTATGGATAAGACTTAGGGGGAGCTTACAAACCTAACCCTATGGATTATCAGACTCAGAGGGAGATTGCAAACCTTTGAAACCTGAAGTCAACATAATTAAATTAAATCAACAACAATTGAATTTTAATGCTTTAGTTTGTCATCATCAAAAAGGGGGAGATTGTTGGAACAAAGTGGGTCCGACATGAACCTCTAAGATTTTAAGTGGTTTTGATGATAAAAAAGTATTAAAATTGCAATTGGTATTACTAATGATTATTCTAGTGTGCAGAATTATAAGTTAAAATTCATTCAGAAGCACTATGAATAACAAGAGAGAAGCCAAGCTATGAAGCTCTGAAAGCGTATCACTGTTCATCAGAATCTTAAATTTTGCGTGCTGAAGATAGTGCTTCTGAGGACCAAAAGCTAGACTCTGAGAAGTTCAGAAGCTGAAGACCTTAAGAAGCTATGACAACAGCATCTGAAGCAAAAGGAATTAACGTCACTCAAGAACTGACAGAATCAGAATCAATGTTTGAAGAACAATCTACTTCAAGGCTCTGTCACATCCACAGGAAGGAATATTCGTTGGTACAACGTTAATCTTATCCATAAGTGGAGCGCATTTGAGGATCGTACTATCGTACTATTATTACTTAAAATGGATGAGTGATAATTTAAATTGCAAGGTAGTGGAATTGGATTTCTTTGCTAAAGAAGACAATCTACAGCTAGCAATTGTACGAGCAAATTCCAGCTGGCACCTTATCTCTCTGCAACGGTCATCACTCTCCATTGTAGTATAAATAGAAGACTCAAATGGAAGAAATGACCACCGTTCTATTACTGCGTTTAAGGCTCTGAAGCATTCTAACATTATTGTTCTATCTGTCATTCAAGTCTTAAAGCAATTTGCGTTGTATTTTGTAAACACCTCTGATAGTATATCAAGTGTTCCTTAACATTCATTCTTATTCTTAAGTGTGTTTGAGAAGTCTCTTGTTAAGTGTAACTTGAGCATTTGAGAAGTCTCTTGTTAAGTGTAACTTGAGCATTTGAGAAGCCTCTTGTTAGTTGTAACTTGAGCATTAGAGAAGTCTCTTGCTATTGTGCTTGAGCAACTTGTAATCTTATAAGATTTAGTTAGAAGCCCTTGGAAGTGCAAGGGGACTGGACGTACTCTCGTTTTGTGAGAGGAACCAGTATAAATTTCTGTGTCTTTCTCTCTCTCAGCATCCTTCTTTTACTTTGTGTTTATATCCGCTGCAAACATAGTTTTATTTGAGAAAAAGTTTTAATTTTTTAAAACACAATTCAACCCTCCCTTCTTGTGTTTTTCCACCTTCAGAAGAGAGAGAAATAGGAGAGAGATAGTGACAGAGAGGAGAGAGAATGAAAGTAAGAAGAGAACTTGTGTGTAGAGGGTGCATAATATTATTGTGAAGCAAAGATCAATCCAAAGGTATTTGTTTTTAATCATGGACCATCATGGACCATTTGTTGTCCCCTTCCATATTAGAATTAGTCTATAATTAAAGGAATGTTGTTATAAAAAGTCATTAATGCTATTGTAAAGAGTGCAAAGGATATATTATACGCAGATAGAGTAAAACATAATTTACACAGTCAACCAATGAAATTCTGCCACATCATAAATTAAATTATATTAAAAAAACAAATAATAAATTCCACATCATCCCACGTTCTTCCTGCAGATTCCTGATTTCAACAAAGAACCCACACAAATTAGAACCGAATCGTGGCAACATAAAAATACCTTTCATCACATAATCAAGATCAACACAATGCATAAAAAAAATAATCAAAATCAACACAAACAACCATAAACAATATAAAATCCTAACACCGCTAAAAACATTGTTTAGTGCGAAGTATGGCAATGGAAGGCTGTATTTTGACTCGTTAGTGATACTGATAGACACAACTTGTTGCAGAAAACTTAGATGCTGATTTTTGTTGGTCGGTGATGAAAATCATGGGGTGTTTTTGTTGGTCGGTCGACGACAAAAATCGTAGGGGGGTATTATTATTTGTTTGTTGGGTGGCGATGGAAATCATGGGGATATTTGTTGGCCGCCCATCGGCAGAAATAAGAGGAGAGGGGTGTGTAAGACCCGTATAATTTCAATAGCATGAATTAGTATTTAGATATATTAGATGATATTCTACTATTTGTTTTTATCATTTTCGGTTTAATTGTCTGTTTTGATAGAATTTTTGCTGAGATTGTGCCTACGCGTAGTTTAATATTTGAAAAATTGGCACAATGGTTTTATAAGCTTTAAATGAGTTTAGAAACATTTTTGTCTCGTCGAAATATTGAAAATATTTTTCTAGTGGTTTTTGAGAAAACGGGCAAGATATACCCGCTATTTGAAAAATTTACGGTTTTCGATTTCCGTCAAAATTTAAATGGAGACTTTATATATCGACTGTGATGAGAATTTGATCCCATTATATTTTTCCGAGCTAAGGAGCGAAAATTTATTCGGAATAAAATTTATTCGAATTTTTTTGAATTGTTTTAATTAAAAGGTTTACGGTAGATTTTTTTGTTTCTATAAAGTTTATCGATACGCGAGATGCGACTCGTTTAAGCGCGAGTGCGGGAGCTGAGCGAGATGAGTTGTCAAGCTCACAAAATATCTAGATATTTTAGGAGAGTTGCTTGGTGAGCAAGATTGCATGGAAGGCTAGGATTAAATCTTAGAACTTTACACTATGCTATACAATGGCTAGGAATTAATGGAGCTTTCTATTTAAGAATCTTATGACCAAGGCTTCACAATTTCATTCTCTCTTCTCTTAAAACCGTGAGCTTCCTTTCCCTCACCATACCTCCACCAAAATTTTAATCCTTCACCAAAATCATTCATTGGAAGCTTGATTGAAAACTAGGAGTTGCAAGATTCTTCTTCTTAAGGTAATTAGAGTTTTCCTTTCATCTCCATAGCGGGCCAAGCTCTTAAAGCTTGAAGATTGGATTATGTTCTTTGATGATTTTGTCCTAAATTAGTTCTAGATGTTAGATTGAAGCTATCTTGTGCGAAACAAAAATTGTTAATGGTAGCTAGAGCGGTTTTCATGTTTAATGCTACAAAATCCATGAAGTTAGTAGCTAGGGTTCAAGAGAAAATTTTGTTTATGTTTGAAATAAAAGTATGATATGATTTTCTTGCAATTGAAGTACTCACTAGTTGTTTTAGTAGATCAATTTTTGAAATAAATGCTTAGAAGAGTAAAGCCCCAATTTTAATGAGTTATAATTTTAGGGTTTTGGGAATTCAATTAAGTTTTTGAAAATTTATTCAATTAATGTTGTTTCCTTGCAAGTAAAGTAATCACATAGAGTTTTATGAGTTCAATTTTGAAAAGAAAATGTAAGGAATGAAAAACCCAAATTTTATGATTTTTGAAGTTAGGGTTTTGAAAAAGTTGTTAAGTGTGGAATTAAATCAAATTAGGTTGGTTTATGTGAAATTAGTATTTGTATAAGTGTTTTAGCTATGTTTGATTTTCGGAAAAAATGGTTTTGAGGTATTTTTGCTACTGGCCGAAATCTGAAGGGCATTTTCGTCAATTTTAAAAGTTATATTTTGTCCTAGAAAGTTAACCATTCAATCCGCGGTTTCGAGACGATGATTTTGGCATATGGCTCGTCTCGACTGGATAAAGATTGAAAAAGTTATGAGCATTTTAATTTGAACTTCTTTTGTTAAGAATTTATGTTTTAAGCGTTGGACATTTGTAAACTATTTCGAAAAACGTTTTAGTTACGTACGCGCGAAAAGTATTTTGTTATAAGTCGAACAAGAAAAGTTTTAGTTCGGACTTGTTTAGTTCAAAAGATTTTAGAACTTATGATTCAAGGTATAAGTTGTTTGAAAAGAGATTCTCTTTTGAAAATGTGTTAAAATAGTTGGTTTTTATTTAATGACGCTTTTGCGATAAAAATTATTCTTTAAAGTGGTTGTATTTTCAAGAGTTGCTTTGAAAATGATTTGGACCTAGTTAATTGTGAGGGAACAACCATAGGTCTTGATATGTTAGTAGCTGAGCTAGGACTTTGGATTCATCGACTTGAATTGTGTATTAACTTAGATAAGTTATGTGTTGTAAACTGCTAAGAGGATTAGCCGAATTGGGAACTTCGTCGAGAGAGACGGTTTTGCTCGCGTAGCGTAAGTTGAACGTGTTGGAAGCTTGCCAAGGTAAGGGCACTTTCTAATGATTCCATATACCTTGAAATCGAGTACTTTTTATGCATGTGTAATTGTTCGCTTGAAATATGTGTATTTGCTTGATGTGATGCAATGTGAATTATGAGCATGTTTATTTTGTGATGTATTCTCATGACGAGAACTTGTTTGAGAACATGTTATATTATATTCTACACATGTTTGAGTGGTTGTTGTGAATTTCATATGATTGAATAATATGAAATGTTGATGCATGTACTTGATTGAATATCTGGTTGTACATGATATTTATTTGTCTTACATATGATTTTGCGAAATATGTGTTGACATGTGATTGTGATTACATATGCGTATGATATGTAAATAGTTGCATGAGCATATATGAACGTGTATGTTAGATGGGACTGCACGTGGTGTGTCAGATGAGACTGCACGTGGTGTGTCAAATGGAGACTACCCTATATATGTTGAAATAGAAAATATTGTGCTCATGTATTTCATAGTCGTGTATGTCAGATGAGACTGCACGGGGTGTGTCAGATGGGACCACCTAATCCTGCGGGATTTTATTGAGTCGGTGGTTGTCAGATGGAGACTTCACCTGCCCTGCGGGGTTTAGTAGGGGTTGGACCTACGACTATCTGCGGAGAGGTTAAATTCCGGAATTCATGCATGTGGCAGCCAGTGATTGGTGTCACACTCAGGTAGAGTCTGCATTGATAGGCTAATTGTGCATTTGAATGTTGTTGTGTTGGATTGATAGACTATGTGTGCACTTAAATTTTATGGTGTGTGATTCATATGATAAATGAGTATATGCTGCCATGTATTGTATATCTTGTGCTGCGTATTTTTGGTTATATGTTATTTTTAGATCGTGACCCTCTACGAGCATTTTTAGGGATTTATCTGTACCACGTGGAGAAGCGGCGAGGCTTGAAACTGTCTGTGGGTCTTCATCACCCAGTCATCTTCAGTTAGTGTTTAAAGATCAACTTAGGGGTAGTAGTTTAAGAGTCTCGTTTACTCTTTTTTATTTGTCCACTGCATTTGTATTGTGAAATTGTATTATGATATTAATTTGAATAACTGATGCCGCTATGTTTGTTTAGACATAGTGTTTGGTTTATATTCTAAAATATTTATTCGTGAAAACAATTTATAAAAGAGGCATTGTATTCCGATCGTTAATTTGAAAATAGTTTACTCTGATTTAATTTAAGGACGATCGTGAATGTTTTATTTTAAAGTCTTTGTTGCAAAAAAAAAAAAGTGCCTACTTTTGGTCCTTGAAAAATCGAGGTGTTACAGGGTGTATGAACATGGTGAGATGTGAGTTTGGGAGAAGAAGGATTGAAATGGTTGCAGATTTTTTGTAATGGCGGTTGTGGGTGAGAGTTCGAAAATCATAGGTGGTGTGGTTTTGATTTATTAATTAATTAAATTGTCTAAAAAAATGACATGGCAAAATAATTTATTTTAATTGGATAACTGTGTAAAGTTACTATAAGCCGTCAATGCATATCTTTTTTTCCCTATTGTAAATTTGAAAGGACTTCTCAATGATTGGTAGATCTAATAAAATGAAATAAAGTAAAATCTCGAAAATATTTCATATTTAATGATGAAGGTAGTATTTTTTATTTTTTTTAGTTTTCACCACCAGTTTAATCTGGTTTGGGTGTCAGTTCTAGCATCAAGTGGTTCCAGCCCCCTCCCGATCGCAGTTGCGGGGGATCGAACCGTGGTCCTCCCTACCAAGTTCAGCGCCAATCACCACTGAACCAACTAACGAGTGGTGATGAAGGTAGTATTTTGACTTATTTACAACGGGAATCAAAATAAGTAGGCTTAATTACAGTTTCGGTCACCTTATTTTCACCATTTCACAAAATTTGTCTCATTATTTTAAAATCACACAGTTTTGGTCTTTCTATCAGATTTTGGTATTTAAAAATTGTGATTTATCATATTTTAAGGCACATGTCAAGAAAATATTTATATTTTTGAGTTAAATACATTGATTACAATAAAATATTTTTATTTTTGTATATTTAACATGTGCCTTAAGGGCACATATTAGCTTTTCTCTATTTTAAATTATACGGCATACAATTTGATAATAACGAAATGATCAAATATCATGAAATTACAATAAAACTCAATAAAAACTTCCATATCAATTTCAGAAATGATTCATTTTTAAAATATAATTAATGAAATATAAATAATTAATAAATCTGGATGAATCTACCACATCAAATCGTATGTCATATTATTTAAAATATATTAAATTAAAATTTTTAAAATAAAAATCAAATGGAGAGATTAAAACTGAATGATTTTAAATCGTTGTCATACCATTTAAAATATATTAAATTACAATTTTTAAAAATAAAAATCCAATGTAGGGATTAAAACTAAACGATTTTAAAATATAGAGACCAATTTTGTAAAAATATGAAAATATGGGACTTAAATCCTCTCTTTCTATATATTCTCTCCATCTCTCTCCTTCAACATTTTGTTTCTGTCCCTCTCTAAATTTTTTTAGAGAGGATATAAATAGAAAGAAATAATATTAAAAAAATTTAAAGAGAGAAAGAATATAAAAAGAGAGATAGGAACAAAAAGAAAAAATAGAAAGAAAGAGAAATAGTGGAAAGAGAAGATCCATTGTCTCGAAATATAGAAACAAAAATTGGAATTAAGCTAAATAATTATATAAATAAAAATAAATAAGTATATAAAGTAAAAAAAAACATAATTAAAAAAAAAGTGGGCAAAAAACATAATTAAAAAAAAAAGTGGGCCCACATCCTAAACATGCTTCCAAATTCCAATCGTAACCATTCAATCACATTATCAACGGTGAACACTGAACAGTGATGCCATGTTACTAGTTACTACTCTTATCCACAACCAGAGTTTAGTTAATTCAGTTATATTAATTCTCTTCTATTCATTCATCTTCTACTTCTTCGTTTCTACCATGGCCGCAACTCTTTCACTCTCTTTTTCCACCATAGATCCTCAAAACCACCGCTTCACCACCACAACCACCGCCACCAAAACCACTCGCCGTTTCACTCTCTCAACACCTCTCCACAAACCCCCAAACCCTCACTTCAAACTCTCCTCTTCTTCTCATTCCCAATCCCAAACCCTAACCGATCCTTTCATCAAACCAGGCAAATTCCTAACAAACTCCGAACTCGCCACCCTCCAATACCTCGAATCTTACCTCTACTCTCACCAACTCAAATCCGGTACCGTCTGGGTTCGAGTCATGAGAGACAGCGAAGTTGATGCTATTGTCTGTTTACTCGCGAAATCTTTCGCTGAATCGATGATGTTTCCGAAGGGGTATATTGATGTTTTGAGGTTTCTTGTGAAACAGTATTTGATTGAAAGAAGAACTTCCATGCCGCATATGGCGACGTTGATTGCGTTTTATAGAGGAAATGGAAATGGTGATGGTGATGATGAGGAAATGCAATTGGCTGGGACTGTTGAGATTTCTTTTGATAAAAATGGTTCTAGTGCTAATCTTCCTTCGCCTACTCCTCCTAGAGATTCGCCTTATATTTGTAACATGGCTGTGGATAAATCTCTCAGAAGGTAAAACATTGCATTTTTCAGATTCATGAAATAATTATGTATATAGTTTGTGAAAAATGAAATTTTGCTTATAATTTGTAGCCGGAGGGAGTACTATAGTAGGGTCAATTTGTATTTCTTTGATTAATTTGGATTTTTGGTTATGCTAGAGTAATTTTTACTAACAAAATGCATAGTTAATTTGAAGAGTGAATAGAGAAATTGATGTTTAAAATTGTGGGTATTGGTCAAACTAGTAATTTTACTAATTGATAATTATGGACCCGTTTGTTTTGTTTTTTTTTTAAATAGATTTTATAGTGTTACATAAATTGTGTTAAAAAAATTTACAAAGAAACTTTTTATAAAAGCTTCAAATGAAAATTTGGTTTGAATAGTTATTCTTAAAATGTCATTTTAGCCATTTCATCATTTTATTGAAATTTTTTTTTTGGATATCAAAATTTCAAAAAAATCACTTAATTTGAAGCTATTTCAAATAGATTTTCATAAAAATCATTTTTGAAATACAACTTTTTGAAAAAATTGTGATTTTGATTATGTTTTGATCTTCAATAATGTATGTTTAGGTTATATGATGTCAAAATTAGTGTTTCAATTTAGAATAAATGAATATAAAAAAATTGTAATATTTTGAAAAACGGTTTTACAAAATCTATTTTCAAAAACATAAAGAAAAAATCTATTTTTTTAAAGCTGAAACAAACACACCCTATATCTTAAAATTGTAATGCTTTGATAATTATATCTTAAAATAGAAATTGAGAAGGACCATTTTGACTGACTATTGCAATTCTAGTGATGTATTTGCCAATTACCAACTTTTGGACTAACTTTGACTGATGCTCATCATTTCGAGGATCAATTTGCCTATTCACTCTAATTTGAATGATGAAACACGGGTTAAGTAGATAATGATAAAATAATAAAAATTGCACGAGTTACATGAACGCATTTCTTTGGTAAACTTAGCTCTAGTGTCAGGAATCATGAGGACCAATTTGGCCAACATAATACATATTCTGGGACTAATTTGATTGGCTAATTGCATATTCAGGGGCTGAATTTGTAGTTTTCATCATTCAAAGATTAAGGCTACATTTGGATTGGTTTATTAATAAATTATTCTGCTTATCTACTAGCTTAAGCATTTGTGAGGGTGTTTATGAGAGCTTATGAAAATAGTTTATGACATGCTCATAAGTTAATTTCAGATGATTTCAATAAGCTTTTAACGATATTAGAAATAACTTGTATATAATCGCTAAATTAAGTTGTTCATCCAAGTGTATGTAATGTGGAAAATAGAACTACTAGATGTAGGCGAAAGCGAAACCGGCATTTAGAAAGTAGTTTGATTTTATCATTAATCAGTTACTCTTATGCTATAGATTTGATAGGATATTTCTTGGGTGATTTTTAAGATAGTCTTGTTACTGTCAGTATTAAATACTTTCTGCAATATTACCTTTCCTGGTAATTTCATCACACAGTCTGAGTATGGAAACAACTTTGACTTGCTGGGATCTTACAGCGAGATAAATATTTTTGTTGCTAGCAATTTGAGTATGGAAAACCTGCAATTGATTAAGCTAAGTTCTTCACCATCAATAAGAGATTAACATAATCCCTTGTTATAACAATTATAATATTGGTTTATGATTCTAGATTTACAAAGTGTTATGCTCTTGTTTATCTTTTCTTATGGTCTAGTACTTTCCATGAATCAATGCATGCTATGGAAAACCCTATAATAGTAACTTTAAGCATCCAAGGTTAAGATTGAGGGACTCAAAGATATATTCTCATCCCAAAATTCCGATGGCTCATATTTTCAAACACTTGTTATGCTGTCTTTTGATTATGCAAAAGAATAAAATGCTGAGTGTCTGTTTTACACCTGAAAGTAGTTGGATTCTAACTTTCTAAGAGTGTGTTTCCCTTCAGGAGGGGCATTGGATGGCATCTTCTTAAGGCAAGTGAAGAACTGATTTCTCAGATGAGTTCGTCAGGAGAAGTTTACTTGCATTGTCGAATGATTGATGAAGCTCCATTTATGATGTATACAAAAGCTGATTACAAAATTGTAACAACAGATAGTATTTTAGTCCTGCTGATGTTGCAGAGACGCAAGCACTTGATGCGCAAGAAACTTCCTCTTAAAAGTATGCCTTCAGAAACAGACGTGTCATGTTCTGATGAATAAAAGTCAACATGTATGTGTTCAAGGTGCTTAATATTTTGATGTAATTTTGCCATTATCTCTTATTGTTGGTGAAAGCTCATGTTCATGTCTAGCTTCCATATGATCTTATACTCAAAATGTTTCCCATGATAAAGTCTATTATTTATATTTGTGCATTTTTGTTTTGTTTCAGCAATGGTAGCAAATATGATCACATTGCTTTTAAGTTTGACCGGAGAATGGAGATGGGTTTCGGGCATCCTTATATATTTGTCTTATCTATAGGAATGAGACCTGTTGTGTTACAGGTAAATTACAAAAGAGTGTTTCCTAAATTCTTTATTTACTTTCTGGCTTTGACAGTTAAATGAAGATTTTTTTTGTAAAGCTGGTACTTTGTCATAAGTTACTAAGTTTGGCACATTGTTCTTTCTTGAAGAACCTACGAGCATTAAAGATGTATGGAAATTACATATAAAATTTGCTACGGATTTCATTAGTTCAATCAAAACAATGATTTGTGTATGCATAGAGGATTGTATATCAATCTTGAAATTTGAATGTGTCACACATGATCTGTAGAACCGTACCATTCATGTCCGTAAAAAAATAATAATTCTAGGAGTTCATGGGACATTTTTGTCGGAAGTGGTCGACTCTTGTCATGTGAGTCGAAGGTGCAAGTAGCGTAAGGGTGATAGTATAGTTGAAGAATAATAAAGGAAATGCTCGTTTAGATTTGTCCACAATGTGCCTAGTTCCTCATCTTCTAAGATTGTCAAATTAGTTATGTTTTGTACACAATTGTGCAAAATATTTGTGCTCATATTAATTGGTCTGGTGTATATATATGGAAAACTTCCGAATAGAGTTCACTCTTTTTATTTTCAACAAGAAACCACCATAACTCTGGTGTCTAAATTTTTGATTTCACTAGATCAGTCTCAAGGTATGCATAACCATTCCCAAGCCTTTTGAATTTGTATAGATAATCATTTGGATCTCTTTTACACAATCTGCCATTGAAGGCCGCTCATTACTTTCAGCTCGTACACATCTTGATGCCAAATTGGCAAACATGACTATAGACTGAATGGTGTAAGAATTTCGAGCCATCTCTGGATCTATCACCTTCCGAAGCTTCTTACGGTCGTTCAGTATGTGTCTCACCTGCATATAAATGTAAAACATATCAAAGTCTTGCTGCTTCTCAACATTCTGAAACTTGAGAATTCAGGATCTGTTCTTCTCTCCCTTACAATATTCCATTTCTCACTTGATTTACACATTTGTGTGTGTGTGTGTGTAATTCTGGCGTTCAATGATTTTTCAAGGAAATGAAAAATAAAAAATCACAATTGAAAATTTCAAGGTTATATAGTTTATTTATTGCTTTGAAATCCCTATGGATATCTTGTGGGATTGTATACGCACATGCATTTTACCTGTAGTACAAGGTTCTGATCATTAGGACCCTGGTTTAGATCTACAGCTCGGCGTCCAGTCAAAAGCTCCAGAAGAACAACACCAAAAGCATAAACATCACTTTGGAGAGTGAGTTTCCCTGTCTGTTGTCAAATGCAATAAATTAGTGTGAAAATACTGGTGTAGCAGTCAAAAGATACCAGATATAAGTAGATAGAAGTGTAAGGTTGCAGGATTGAATTTTTAAGGCTTAATTCAACATTTGGTCCCTTATGTTTGTATCAGGTTTCAACTTGGTCACTTATGTTTTAAAAGTTTCAATTTGGTCACTTATGTTTCCACCGTTTGCATAAGTTGGTCATTTCCGTCAGTTTTGATGTTTCCACCGTTTCATTTGGACACGTGTCCACATGTCTGTCCACGTATGCAAACCGTCTGCCACATGTGATAAAACTGACGGAAAGGACCAAATTGAAACCTAAAATAAATGTAAGGGACCAAATTGAAACTTTTAAAACATAAGGGACCAAGTTGAAACCTAAAATAAACATAAGGGACCAAATGATGAATTAAGCCAATATTTAATTATAAACATTTGATCTGGGTTATAGAATTAGTTGGAGGGATTGATAGATAAACATAATCGATTTTGGTAGAAAATACCTCTATCCTTTTTTGATTGAATAATGGTCCTTACAGATCATACCCCAGTAAACCAGTAAATTAAAAGGAAACTGAAAGACCTATTTGGAATTGGATAAAATTTCAACTTCAGGCTTTTAATGCAGACCAGATTTTCAAAACTAAGCCTACTTTTACTGAATGAGTTGACCTGTGTTTATGCTGCTGATTTTCAAGAGTTTGAGTCAAATGAAAATTTTGTGCTTAAAAATTGACCTGTCTTTATATTTAAATACAAAATATATATTGTTGGTTTTCTTTTTTATATAGTAATCTTACTTTATTTTGTTTGCTATTAGTTGTAAAGTCTTTTTATAAAATTCACAACGTACGTGTTTGTTCAATTTACTGAATGAGTTGATGTTGGATTTGGTAGCTTAATTGACTAATTATTTTATGGTGGCCTAGCCAATCACAACAGGTACTAGTTGGTGTTGCGTTGCTGTTGTTCAATAAATGATTTCAATATAGTATTCATGACATGGAAATATAAGTTGTGCATATAATGTAATCCTATTTTGCTGTGGATCTCTGATGTTTGATAATATGAAGCTGATACACCCTGTGTTTGTGATAACTGCATAAGAAATTGATATATTATGGATATGCAATCTCTTTTCATATCTTTTTGACTGAATAACATGAAATATGAAGAGCCCCCCGTATGTGCGGCTCAAATGGTAAAAGACTATGGGGGTATTTGATGTTAGGGTGTGGGTTTGAACCCGCAATACCCCTTTTCTCCGCAATTAGTGTGTTGTTCTCACCGTTAGGCTCTTCGAATAAAAAAAAAATCATGAAATATGTAGAAGAAACTTTATCTGAATTATTGAAACTTGCAAGTTGAAGCAAGGGAAGATACTTTTTTTGGCCATGGGGATAGGGGTTATGGCATAGACATAGATGCGTACCGATGTATACTCGGGATCAAAGTAACCAAAGGTGCCAAGCACTCTGGCAGTCACATGTGTCTCCTGTCCTTCTGGCATTAACTTGGCGAGCCCAAAATCAGATATCTACAAAAAGACTTGATTATAATTTTATATAATATTATTGTTAGAAGGAAATATTATAATTAGTCAAAACTAGTACTTTATTTATACCTTTGCTTCAAAGTTGGCATCTAAGAGAATGTTGGTCGATTTGAAATCTCTGTGAACAATAGGAATTCCAACATCAGAACTTGAATGGAGATAAGCAAGCCCTTTTGCAGCTCCCAATGCCACCTGTAGTCTTCGAGGCCAATCCATGTTTCTTTCTCCAATTCCTAAAATTAGTTTTTGATTAATAGACGCTTGATGAAAGAACTTTTTATAGTGGTGTGCATTTTTTGGTAAATGATAAAGTAACAAACCATTCAAATGATCTTGCAGGTTTCCATTAAGCATATATCCATATACTAGGAATCTATGCTTTCCATCAGCACAGTAGCCTATCAAAGAAACAAGATTTGGGTGGCTCAGTCTGCTCAAAATGTCAACTTCGACTCGGAATTCACGTTCCCCCTCTGCTTCTTTAATTGCTGGAAGCTCCATTTTCTTGATTGCTACAACCTTCAAAGGGAGACATTGTATGAGTATGTATTCATTTTCAATTTTTCATCAAAATCACAAATTTCAAACTATTTTGTAAAAAGCATGGTGTTTCTGTTTGGAAGCTAAAACTGTTGTTGAAAAAATCTGGAAAATCATGATGAATTCTTGTGGATTATATAAACTTTTATCCAGAGTACATTACCTCTCCTGATCGCAAAGTGCCTCGGTAGACTTTGCCAAATCCTCCCTTTCCAAGCAGATTTTCTTCACTGAATGAACATGTTGCCTCTTCCATCTCCTTGAGTGTGAAAACGGTTGATCCATGCAACTTCTTTGTAGGACGCGGCGATTTATCATCAAGTTGCCAAAGTTGCGCAGGTTTGTAAATCCCTGGAGAGTGTATACATGTTTCAAATTGGTTGTGCAATGAAATGAAACTATAAACATGCTTAAAAGTTAAAACACGAGAAGAAGAAAACGAAAAAAGAAAATACATGGATCTGTATGATCTTGAGACTTGCTTCTTCGGCGCTTGTTCCAGGCCGAGACCAAACCAAACGGCATGATTGGCTGTTCTATCTAAAGTGCTCTCTGTATAAGGATTGAAATGTTAGGTTCTAACATAGGAAACATGCTATTGGATAGAGATGATTTATTTCATTACACACTTGGTTATAGCACTACAGCTAGATGTTGCCTATAGAGCTTCCAAGAAAACACTTTTTTGGTACTATGGGTGTGAAATAAATAACTTTAGAATAATCTGCATGTCCTTGATAGAGTTTTTATTCCATATAAAAGTAATTTTGATAGCATGGGAATCCTCTATATGGAATACGTATGGAGCAAGTGAAGTTAGATTAGAAGAATACTTAACAAAACATCTTCCAACAACACATGGAGAGAGACATAGATATGTACTTTAAGCTTAAGAGAAAGATTAGAAAAGTAGGTATTGCTATGGTTGGGGGGGGGGGTGTATATAGTTTGACAAGGAAATGGTAACTGCAGCCTCATTCTCCATGTTAATCATCTTTTATACGTTTTACCGTTTACAGATTGAAAATAAAGGGTGGGTGGGTGGGATGGCATTTTCATTTGTTCTCTTCAATCTTTATTATAAATATGTTGTGTTACCTTATTTCTAAATCTTTCTCTTGTATGGTGCAACCGTCATTGTTAATATTAAAGTCTCTCATCATCAGCTTTTGACGAATATATACTTTAGCACCCATAATGGCACTTGGCCTTCAGTTTATTGGATCCTAATACTATGAGTTGATTATATATGTTTCCTAATCAGTTAACATCATTTACAAATATTGATTTGTCTCCTCTAAAACAAATAATTAGTAAAATAAGAAATTAAGAGTCTGTATTTTTTTGTAAAAAAAAAGAGTTTGTATTTATCTATAATTTATTTATTAATTAACAGTTGCAATTTACTTATTTTACTCTTTAAATTAGTTGCTTAGTTTGGAGGAGTCTATATAAAGTAGCAAGGTAAGAAAGATGAGGGTTTTTCTTCTTAAAATTACCCATAAAAAAAGAGATGAATGTTTTTTGTTACAAAAAAAAGAGAGATGATTTGATTGTAATTAAAGTTTCTCTAATAAAGTTTATGTGTTATTTTGATTACTCAATAATTCTTTGTAAATTTAGTTTATTAATATTTTCATCATTATTTTCATCATTTTGAATACACTAAATTGTTTTAAATTTTATTATGCACAAAACTCTTATGTCAAACTGGTTTCCTTGATATTTTCTTTTGTCACCCTATCCATTTTTTCGCGCGACCTACGAATTTACCTAAATGTCTCTGTCTGCTACTTAGGTAGTGATAGACCCCAAAAGTACCATACCAGATAATTCGGTAATGTTATTCATAAAGGAAATTTACTTCGGGACGTGTTTTCCGAACCTGATAATTCAGTAAACAGATTCCGAATTAATGTTATATAGTCACAGAAGCGCAAACAGTTCTGTCAGTTTCTATTTTTTCTTTTGAAAATAGGGTTGGGTGGGAAAAGGGAAGGAAGAACAATATTGCAATTTTGATCATTCATTCAACTAATTCCATCACTCTAATTTAACAAGTAAATTCTATTCACCTTTGATCATTCATTCCTCTTTTGTTCTATGTTATTTAACTTTCAACATCTCTCTTTTTTTTTTTTGAAATTCTGATTTGTTGTTAATGTTGCTTATGCTGTTTAATTCGTTGATTATGGGTTGTTTGTGGGATTAATTGGGTAGATGTTTTCATCAATTGCATGTTGCATATATAGTTTAATTTAAGTATTGATATAGTTTGTATGATTTTAGCACTTCAAGTGTTTGAAAAAAGGCTCCGATATTGTTGTAGTGTCCATGTAAAATTCTCCTCTTTCTCATTAGACATGAAGACAAATGCAACATTAAATGTCATGTCGGTCGACGTCGCACCCACCATCTCAAACAACGGCATACCATACCGGTTCGTTTTGTATGTCGAGTTCATCAACAAAACACTCGGAAATGTGTTAAACATCGCCACAGAGGTAGGATGCGCAAAAAATATATCCTTCACAGTTGTTGAATCATCATCATTGGACCTATATTTGAAGACATATTTCTTTTGCTCCAAACAATGCAAAAAATGTTGCATTTCATTCCTCGGACCCCTTTATTTCATTCTCAATCTATGAAGTGCGTTGTAAATTTGTTTCTTATTCGTCACATTATTCGGAGTTCTCTCCTTCAATGTAGGCAGTATATTCCTAGGCGGGACCAAATTTCTTGTCAATTCGGCAACCAACTTCATCTCTTCCGGTTTCAACCGTCCCGCGACTAGATGGCCATCTAATTCTCTATCGAACTCATGGTTGTGTATGTCATCCACAACACTAAGATGTCAGTCCTTGGTTGTATTATAAAAATAACCATGAAGTTTAAACAGGCATCCGCATTTCCTCGTTCCCGTATCTTCAAATTTAGTCTTCTTACTTGTTTGTTTGTAAGCACCTCCCCTTTCATAACCCAACATCAGCTTCTGCTTTCTCTTTCCATCACCATAGTCTAAATTTACAATGACAACTGCAAACCTTAACCCAGCAGCAACGTCGCGCACCCACTTGAGTAAAACATCACGAGTCTCAAAAGCTTGGTCCGTCAAAAAACTCGAACTAGTATCAAATTGTATTGCGGGAGGAGTAGGAGGAGGATGACTAATTTCAACTGTCGGTGGATGACAATTGACAGGATCAACTTCAGCCAGGACTTCATGGACAAGTAAACCAAGCATTATTTGTCTTGATTCATGATCCATAACTACAAAAATTAAAATTCGTATCAAGTACAAGCTATAAGCAATAAGCATTAATCAATAAGGAATAAGGAATAAGCAATAAGCTATAATCAATAAGGTATAATCAGTAACCTATAAGCAATAAGTATTAAGCAAATCAAAACATTTAATCTTCCTAAAAATTGGACCAAAACAGAATTTATGCAGTACCAGTGCAGCAACAAAAACATGAAAATTACAGCTAAGGTAAAACTCGGAACGCATTTTCCGAAGTCACTTAGCACCATATTTCGGAAACTATTTTCCGAACGAGCAGGTGTCAGAAATTTCGGAAACCTAGGAATTGACAGTCTATTCTAAGCTGAAATAACAAAATCTAATCGGTTAGAATCGAAAGTTACCTTATGTTAATGCTTCAATGAGTGTTGATTCCGTTAGATAAGTTCCAAATCTTGCACTTGAGCCACAAATGGTGTAAAACCGTTTTACTTTGAAGGAGATGAAGATATTGAGTGTGGAGATGAATGAAAGAAAGTGAGCTGGTTTCAGCTCTATAACGCCGCATTCCTTCGGAAAGTAGAACCCGAAATAATGCTTTCGATAAACATTTACCGAAGTAGTGAAAACGCTGTGAAAACTTCGGTTCGTAGATTCCGGAGTTGACTTTTGCAGGGGTAAAAACGAAAATCGGGGGGGGGGGAGAGAATCATGGGGGGTGGGATGAGAAATTTTCGGTTTATTGCAACAACTGGGCCCAATACAATCAAAGCTATGAACCCAAAACTGGGCACAAAATATAAATGCAAGTAATCACTTAACAAACCCTCCCTTAAATGGAACCTACCAACACAAATGTTCAATTTAAACTACTAACATATAGCATTCTTAGACCCTCAATTAATTTGAAAAATGACTCAAGATTTAAAGGCTTTGTCATAATATTAGACAACTATCATGTGACCTGTAATGAGAGAGTTCAATAACTCCATCTTTGGTGAAATTTCTAAGAAAATAGTATCTCACATCTATGTGTTTGCATCTATCAGGCATAATAGGATTCTTAGATAGTTTGATGGAGGAGCTATTATCACAAACATCATCGCTCTCTTCTTTCCTTTATCAAGCTTTAGATGACTCAAGATGTCCCTCAACCATATTCCTTGGCAGGCACATGAGGTAGCAACAAAAAATTTCGCCTTAATTGTAGATAGAGTTATTATAGGCTTCTTTTTAGAAGACAATGAGATTGCACATGTCCGAAGCTTGAACACATAGTCAGATGTGCTATTTCTATCATCAACATCACAAACATAGTTTGTGTTTGACCATCCTTCCAAATGCAATTCACCATTCAACTTGCTCTTATACATGATGCCAAAACTCAATGTCCCTTTCACATATCTGAGTATCCTTTTAATAGCAGCCACATGCATCTTAGTAGACATTTCTATGTATCTAGAAACTAGATATACAGAGAAAGCCAAGTCAGGTCTGGTTGCTAGCAAATACATCAAGCACCCTATCATCTGCTTATAAGTAGTTGCATCTGAGGCTTTTCCATTTTCATTTGTGCCTCATTTTCCCAAGTCAGACATAGGAAATTTTCTTTTAATAGATTTTTTGAAATCATCCATCATCTGGTAATCATTGCAAGTGTAGATAAGATCATCAACATAGACTGAAAACCAGATTTTTTTTATCACCATACTTCACAAAAAATGTATGTTCAAAGGGACATTTTTCAAACTTTTCAAGATAGAAATAGGATTCTAGCTTATTATACCAAGTCCTTGGGGTTTTTTCTGAGGCCATAGAGAGTCTTTTTCAGCTTGTATACTTTATCACTTTGTTCGTTTTGATACACCATAAGTTGATCAACGTACATATTCTCAATTAATTCACCATGCAAAAAAAGCACTCTTCACATCAAGCTGAAACACACACCAACCTCTATTAGCTACTAACGATAAAAGTATGTGCCTTGGAGCTACATGACGTTTGTAAGATCTGCAACATGTTTATTCTCGTCTGCAGTTAAACGCCCCACACGAGGATGACCTTCATATTGGTCAGGTAGTATGTTGTTGTGAAATCTACATTTAACTTCAACTTTCCATCCTGAACCAATTTTTGAGGGTGTTGCTCTACTTTTGAATGTACAACCACACTTTTTAGTCGCAGTTATTGTTGAACTTTCAACTTCATATTTTCCACCTTTGTCACAACCCAAAATCAAATTGTCACTTCTTCTTTTTCCAATCTTTCTATCTGACCTAGTAATATTATAGTGACATTGTTGGTAATTTCAACCTCCCGAGCTCATTCGACAAAAGCTTCTCGTGTAGCAAATTTCTCATTAGTTGTGAAAACAGTTGTAGCGTCTATGGATATTTTATATGGATTGCCTGTTTGAGAACTCACTGTTAAGAAACATGACATCCATGGAAATAAGAGAGAAAAGCTTAAAATGCAATTGTATTGATTATGGTAAAAATATTACAAATGAGAAAAGTTACCTACTAATGAGGTGGATACATCTATATATAGGCACTACAATTGAGAGAAAAGTTACCTTCTAGCTTGAGATAAGGAATCTAAAAGTACATCAAATAAAATAAAAAAAAACACAATGAGAGATGCCGGAAATACATCGGCCAAAAATCAAAGCCATAAGGCAAGACGCTTAACCATTAAGCAAAAGTCATAACTCAACGCTTAACGACTTAAGATAAACTATGAAGGCTTAACCACCATAAGGCAGAAGCACAACAAACAAGGCCATAGGGCCAAAGGCTTAACCACCAAGCAAAAACTATACTCAAAGTTTAACCACTTGGCAGAAGCACAACAACATGTCAATTAAGGAAACAAGCTTAACCATCAAGAGTACAATACACTCAAGACAGGAGCAAATATCAATGCTTAACCATCTATGACAGAAGCATCATGCCTAACCATCATAAACAGAAGCTAAAATCAAGCCAGAAAAGGCTAATCATCAACATAGTAGAGCACCAAATTTCATCGAACATTTGGCTTGAATAATACTCATACAGTGAGCTGTAACTGAAATTTCTTCAAACCATGAGCTTCAAATATGTCAATCAGCCATCAACATAGAGATACTCCCACTGATAGTCATGCCAACCCAAACATGTCTTCAACCATCAATTGTAAACAAACCGAAAACAAGCATAAGTCAACTGTAGCAGAATCATATGTGGAACATGAGTAATCCCAAACACTTGAATCAACTCCTTTACAAGTCTTGGCATGAACAAATGCAATTTTCAGCAAGATATTATCAAGAAAGCATCCAAAAACATAATCAACATTTAAACCCATGTAAGCTAACTAACTACTTAACCACCAGCTGCCACCAGATAATGGCATAAGCCACCAGCAAACTTGCTATCATCCTTCAAAAATGTTCCAGCTCAACTATCACCAATAGTTTAGAGACTCAATTAGTGCTTGTAAGGACAATAGGACTAGAAACAACAGGTTGTAAATATGAGGCTTCAAATTAAAATGCCAATCACTAATATATTGTTCCAAATTGAATTCCTCAAATTAAATGCCACATCAAATTGTGCAAAGATTCAATCCAACACTTCCAAAGTTCCAACACCAGGAAGTTAAAATGTACTGTAACTTTTGGCAAGAAGAATAATATGAAACTAATCAAATCGAATCAACTAACAGTAGATTGAAACTATCTTCAAACTTTATATTCACCAAACTCAACAATCAATGAATCTTCAGAAAAAAAAAGAAACAGTTAGTAAAGAAGTTGATTACCAAAACACTGCAGTGACTGAGTTTTACCCCAAAGATTGTGAAACTGCATAATGAAATCTATACCACGACAGCAACCAACACAACCAATACCAATAACCATAGCTCTCGCACACAACCATTGTCGTCACAATCGAACTCAAAACTCAAACCAAATCGAAGACGATAATGAAATCCAAACCACTCCGAGAGAATAACCGAGTCAACACAAATTCTTCCAAGAATCATCGAAATTGAAATCTTCACCATATCTGTGTTTCTTCAGTGAAAACTTTTCACAAACACCTTGGGAACACTATATCTTGACTCACCAAAAATATCAAATTTCAGAACCAATGTATATCAACACAATTATCAAAAGACAAAGCTGGAATTCCTTCATTTTATATTTTGAATTATTATATTAAATGAGGTTTAATGCTTATAAAAAAATATATGGTATAAAGTTTATATTAAAACATTATATTAAAATTAATAATAATAGTAGTATTCAAAACTTTATAACATTAAGAACTTTATTACATTAAAAGAAAACTTTTATTTTAATGTGATAGAACAAACTTTTATAGTGGATCGAACCTTTTGAAAACAATATTGGAAGAAAAACAAAGTGTAGTGGATATGCTAGGCCCAACTTTAATTTGCAAACAAAACCCTAATTCCATTATAGAGATTCCTATGTTACACTTCTATCATTATTACTGCGCCGCACATATATCTTTATATTCCAAAAACAAAATCTATTCATCTTTGTCTCTAAAAATTCTTCTTCTTTTTTATCAACACAGTTAATCTTTCTTCTTGTGTTCTTCCTCCAACTACAATCTGATTTTTTTTTTCTCTCTAAATGAAACACAGTTTATCCTTGTCTTTGTTTTCTATTCTTCTTCGATATTGCATATACAATTTTTCTTCTGTTCTTTTTGTATCAACACAGGTTATCTTTGTCTCTAAATAAAACAAGGTCTGAAACGCATGAGTTTTTTTTTTCTTGCCTGTTTGCGAAAAAATTTACTAGTTTGAAAAGAAAAAAAAAAAAGTGTGGACTGACAAACCGCTCCGGCCGGTTTACCGGTTCCATGCCGGTTCAAACGTTTTTTTCCCGGTTCGTCTGCTCCCCGGTTTTGAGGCTTGACCGGACCGGATGCATCACTGGCTCACGGTTCGACCGGCCGGTCCGGTCCGGTTTTGACAACCTTGTTCGTAACAAGGGAAATTCTAATATAAATCACTTTCTCAAGTGGTTCATGGTGGATTAGTTATGAATAACATTATAATGAATATAAATTTTACAAAATTTATAGTTGAATTGAAAGTTTATATTGTATAGATCATCCATAACATTTTTTTAGAGAAATTGAAAATCATTTGATATGTTATTGAGACACATTAAGACCAACGGGTTTATGAGTTTTTTATTAAAGAAAAATGCTAAATAGTGCACCCGATACACTAGTTAAACACATAAATAAGGAAATTGAACAACTTACACAAAAAACAAACAATATCTTAAAATGTGGCGGTGATAGACTTAAAAGTGGAAACTAATTTTCACATTCATTTAAAAATAAGAGTAATGCTATTTAGTAAGAAATATTTATACAAAAAAGAGAATAATCCATAAAATTAGGAAATTTGACCAATCAAAAATCAGCTAACCGTACATCTTATCATACTTTATTTCTAGTATCTCTAATGTGCAATTTAGAAAATTCTAATTAGCTAATCACTTAGGCGGGAAAGTGCTACATAT
Organism: Trifolium repens; assembly: GCA_030408175.1. Classification (NCBI taxonomy): domain Eukaryota; kingdom Viridiplantae; phylum Streptophyta; class Magnoliopsida; order Fabales; family Fabaceae; genus Trifolium; species Trifolium repens. The sequence continues at coordinate 26,647,643 of CP125845.1, read as the reverse complement.
TGTTTGTTGGATAATTAATGATTTTGTTGCATAACTCAAAAAAAAAATATTATCACCTCATGTAGACAAAAAAGTAATCTCTATACTTATCTAAAAAAATTATATTTTTTTTGTAAGGAAGTAAAAAAGAAAAGGAAAAAAACCTAAAATAAAAGTAAAAAATCTAAAAAAATTATATTGAGCCACATAAACTTATTACAGTATTATTATATAATTTAAAAACTATAGTTTAAAAAATTCAATTGATACAAATACAACTATGAACAAAAAAATAATCAAAGCTCTGGTTGGTAAAAATAGCGGATAGTTAATAGCTTATAGTTTATAGCTGATAAATTAATTGCAGTGTTTGGTAAAATTAATGATTCAACTAGCTAATAAGTGTAAAATGACATAAAAGGACATTCTTAATTAGTAATTAAATTTATATCAAATTTATATTTAAATAATAATTTAAATTTAAAATGTACTATATTAATATTAAAAAATTATATATGTTAAAAAATATTTTTATTTTTAATTAATATATTATTTTTTTAATTTTGTATTAGTGTATAACCAAACATAACAATTAACTCATTTATAGTAAAATCTTGTTTCAATTTCGAAGTTATAAAAATTGGTGCAATACATAACAATTTAATAAGTTATACATCAGTAAAATAAGCTATAAGTTCGTGTTGAAAATATTGTTACCAAACAGGTCTTTTATATTTGATAAGCTATAAGACATAACCTATATTCGTAATATAATTGGTCCGTTTGGATTAACTTATTTTTGAGCTTATGCAAAATAGCTTATGCAAATAAATACATTCTTATGTATTATTATAAGTTTGTCAAGGTACTTTATGATAAAAAAACAAATTTAATAAATACAATTTTCTTTAGTAGAAACATTTAAATTAACATAAAACCTTATTTATTTGCATAAGCTCAAAAATAAGTTAATTCAAACGAGTCCAATATAATTAATCACATATTATCAATACAGCCCCGTGCGAATGCACAGGTAAAAACAAAATGATACGAGACCGCTAAGGACCGTCTTGAAAACAGGACAGAGGAACTTGACCCTAACCGCGACCTGCCGGTAGAACCAAAGTTATCAAAGGAATTAGGAACTTGACCCTAACCGCGACCTGCCGGTAGAACCAAAGTTATCAAAGAAAGTGCGACCCTAACCGCGACCAGCCGGTAGAACCAACACTATAAAGTTCTTATCTCAAGAACAAAGGAAAAGTTCTCACAAGAGAAACTCTCAAATTGATAATATTCAAGTTGTGTTTTGAGAAGTACATGAGAGTCCTATTTATAGCCTATCCTTACATAGTAGGATTTATTGTCCAGCACCTTACATTCATCATTAGGCACTTAGAAAAATAGCACTAACATGCATATAACTTCCCACTAGTCACTATAATGACTTAGTGCACCACTAGGAAGGATCTAGAGAGGCTAGAAGCAAGTTAAAGGTCATCTAAAAATGCTTCAAATACCAAAAACGAAAATTACAAATAAAATAAAGAAAATTGGACTTAATTATTTATTATTTAGTCCAATATTATTAGACCACACATTAGCCCATGGATGCTTCTGATCATGTGAGTTGGGCTTCAATTTGAGCTCAAAACATCTTCCTCCAAAATATTTTAGTGAATTTTTTTATAAGTTTCCTTCCACATGTTTAGTGAACCCATGATCTCATCACAAAAAGTCTAGATGATTAAATAACTTCAAATTGTATCGTAAATGTTAAATAACTTGAAGATAATTTAAGATACAAAGATAAAAAACTAAAGATAACTTGGACATTGATAAACCTTAAACAAAAGTATACATAAATAAATTTCAAATACATCATAATTTCATATTTCAATAAAATTGTTTTTCATTTTATATCCAAAAACCCGTTAAATATTTGAGTTGCACTCATTGCGGATTTATGTACTTATATTTGTCGTAAGAAATTTTTATGTTACCGATAAGACAAATTTTTTTGAAAACTCTTGAGTATTTTCAAAATACCAACATTAATATGTTATTTTTGTAAGATATTTCTTTATTTTGTATGAAAATCTATTAATTTTTTGCACCGTATTTGTTGTGTATTTATATTTGTGGAAACATATTTTTATGTACAGATATGATAAAAATTTGAAAACTCATGAGTATTTTTCAAATACGAACCAATTTAATAGGGACTTCATTGATAGTAAGTGGTTAAACATATGAACCAATTTAACAGTTTAATCAAATCATAGACTTTTTTGAAATATTTGTAAAGTCAGAGACCTATTTGAGATTATCTTACAAAATCTGAACTAATTTGGGAAAAAGACTTCTATAGGCACAATTACAAATTATTTTGATTTATGCAAACTATCAATATTATTTTTTATATAATAATATTTTCTTTTATTATTTTCATCATTCGTGAGTGTGCCTAAATTATAATGATTTGTATTTGTGCTTATAGAAGTTTGCTCATAATTTAATTTGGTAGTTTACTCGATAAAAATTTGAAAATTTGTGAGTACTTTTAAACTAAGAATATTAATTTAGTATTTCTATCTTTTACATATTTACACCACAGTAGTTCGGGATTTATTTATTTATTTATATCTTGGCAAGAACAAAATTTTATGTCTTGATATGATACAAATTTAAAAAATCAGTATGTCCCGATATGATAAATTTTTTAAAAATCATGAGTATTTTTAAAATACCAACATAATGTGGTATTTCTATAAATTCGTTTTTGGCTTAAATATGATTTCAGTCCGTGCAATTATGCCTAATTTTGAAAACAGCCCAGGTAAAAAAAAAGTTTCATTTTAGTCCCTGCAAATCTCAAAACTTTTAAAATAGTCCCCGAGCAGAGTCTCTAATGACATATCACAATTTTTTTGACGTGGCTGATGCTAATTAGGATTTAGAGTTGACGTGTCCAATTTTTGCTGACGTGGACTAATACAGTTGTTGAGACAAAATCCTATTTTGATGTTTTAAAGATAACAAAACATCCTTAATTAAGTTTTAATTATATTTTGATCATTTTGTGATCTAACAAGTGCTTTTGAGTGATTTAATGTAAGAACAGATACAAAGAATTAAAATCACTAAGTTCTGCTCACAAGAAATAAACAAACAAGTTCTTGTCAGGAGAATGGTCTATGATTGGTCTCCCAGACTCATGCATTCATTGGATAAGCACTTATTTAAGTCAACTTCATATGGGACAATGATGAACTTTATATAAGACTTAAATATAGTATCACAACAATTTGGAATAAGTCATTTAAGGCAAGGAATAATTTTGATCCTTGAGCTTGCTCATTTAAGTGCTTTTAAGGAAGTAAAAGCTCACAAATTATTGACAAGGTCATATGTTCTCCAAGAACATCATTAAGAAAATAATCTAGACCAATGAGAAGTAGACAAAGCATTCAGCAAAGGACTAAGATCTGATGCAAGGACAAGCTAAGGAAAGAGAAGCAACATATCTCCATACAAATGTCAACATCTTTACTATTCACTTATCCTTCACAAGTACTAATGAATAGTGGCTATGCTAGGCTTCAAGGAGTGTATTACAACTGTCCAACAGCTTGCAACAACTAGAGAGATCCGTTGGGACTTCCTTCTTTTATAAAGTATATGGTCTCCAACAGACAGGAGAATGGTCTCCAGCATACAGCAGAATGGTCTCCCAGATTTTGGCTACACGCTACATTCTTATCCAAAAGCTATTTCCACACATGGGCTATTGTTTTGCAACGAATATATCATCAGAAACAGTTCATTACAGTTGGCAAAAAGAATATCTATGATATTCTCACAGCTCCATATATCAGAGACCATAGGAAGAATGGTCTCCAGTAGGGCTGGAAATGAGTCGAGCTGAATCGAACTCGTCTGAGCTCGACTCGACTCGTAGGAATTGGTTCAGCTCGAAACTCGGCTCGAGTTTGATACGAACTAATTTTTCAGCTCGAGTTCGACTCGTTTAAAGTTCACGAACAGTTCGGTTCGACTCGTTAGGTTCAACTCGTTAAGTCAAATCACATGATTTTGATCATTTTTTTTGTCAAAATTTCAAAATTTGATTTTTAACCTTTTAAACTATTTTTTTTTTAAAAGAAAAACACAAATATTAAATTAAAATAAAGAAGAGGAAAGGTAATGAAAAATGGAAAATGAAAAGTCTTTTGAGAAAGAGAGTTCAAAGGAGTAATATTTTTTTCGTAAAGGCAGAGTGACAAATATCAGTTCATGGGAAACTGAAAAGTTCATTGATGTGTCAAGTTAAAATGATTTGAAAAGTATATATATATAACCGAGCAAGTTCATGAACCAAACGAGTCGAACTATATATAGTTTATGTTCAGCTCATTTAATTAACAAACTTATTTTTTGACTCAAGTTCAGCTCATTTGGTTCACGAACCAAGTTCATGAGTCAATTATCGAATCGAGCTTCGAACTATTCACGAGTTGGCTCGGATCATTGTCAGCCCTTGTCTCCAGGCTCATTTAAAAAGGACAGATTTTGAATGGACTGTTTTGCCCATTTGACAACGGCTATTTCACACTCCCAACAGTCATATTTGAAGTTCAAATATCAGAGGAACCTCTTCATCTATAAATAGCACGTTTGGCAACATTGAAGAACAAGAGTTTTCAAGCAATCTAAAGCATTGATTCACATTTCACTAAGCAATCTAAAAGCTCTTCTTTTTCACTCATACTCCAAAGCTTTCTAGCATTTAGGATCAAAATTCATTGAGTATCTTGAGTGTAATTTATTTTAAGCATATACAACTAGTTTAGGTTGTTATAAGCTTGTAAGATCCAAAATCATTTCATATCTTTTGAGAGATCTAACTCAAGTCAATTAGTGAAGAATTGATTGAGTGAAAATCAGTTGGTGATAACTGATTTGGTGACTTAGCCTTGGTCAAGGTTAAGGGAAGAAATTATTGTAATCTTGATCTAGATTATAGTGGACAATCTCACGCAAGTGGGGACTGGAGTATCCCATACTATTAAGGAGTGAACCAGGATAAAATCCTTGTGTTTGTTTCTCTCCTTCCCTTCTCTTTACTTTAAGCAAACACCAATCACACATATCACATTTAATTCTGTTTCTATATCTTGGGAGATCGTTCTCCAACATATTGTGTGATTTCATTTTATTACTTATCTCTGGTTAAGTACTGCAGCAAAATTTTAAAAGGGTCACAATTCAAACCCCCCCTTTCTTGTGACAAACCTTGTTACTTCAACATTCATTTTTCTTTAAATTTATAAAATTAAAATTACTTTTTCATATTTTCAGAAAAATACTTACCCTTTTTAATGTAATGAAGCACGAAGACGATAGTAATTGGACACGTCAACTCTAAATCTTAGTCAGCATCTGCCACGTCAAAAAAATTGTGACATGTCATCGGAGAATCCTGCTCAGGGGCTATTTTAAAAGTTTTGAGATTTTGCAGGGACTAAAATGAAACTTTTTTTTACAGGGCTGTTTTCAAAATGAGGCATACATGCAGGGACTAAAATCATATTTAAGCCTTCTTTTTTTAATTGAAAAAATATGTTAATATTTACAACACACTCGTTTATATAAAAGTACTTGGGAAACGAAACTTTTTATTCATAGTCGAGAAAAATTTTTTATCAATTAATTATTAATGAATCAATTTCTAAATCAATAATGAGAAAACGAATTGTCAATATACAAAATTAGTTGAATTAATCATATTATTTTTTGGTATATTGAATTAATCATATTTATTGAGATTAATTGGAGAAGTTTGGAAGTAAAGAAAATAAAAAAAATTGAAAAGAAAAAGGAAAAAGAAATGGAAAGAGAAAATAATAAAATACTCCCTTCGGTCCTTTTTATAAGGAATAATTTGGGGAAAAAATTTGGTCATTTTTATAAGAAACTTCGATCAATTTTCAAATGTTTTAAATGTTTAATTTCAGTTATGCCCTTATTTATTATGAGAGAGAATATTAAAAATAAATAAGTTAGTTGAATTAAGAGTAATTAAATAAGGGTATACATGAAATAAATTTAAAATGAAATAATAAAAATAACTATGTAGAATGTGATTCTTTGGTATGTGTAATTTTTTTCAAATTGTTCGTTATAAAAAGGATCGGAGGGAGTATAAAAAAGTAAGAGAGAGAAGAGAAGTGTAAAGAGAAAAAATAATAAAAAAGTACGAGAGAGAAAAAGAAAAATAATAAAGAATAAAAAGTAAATTTTTTAAAATGACTTTCATTTCAATAAAGGATATGAAAATAATTATATATGTCATCACTTTTATCGATAGTAGATTTTTAATGACATCACTTTAGCTATTTGAATAAAGGATATGAAAATAATTATATATGTCATCACTTTTATTATATCGATAGTAGATTTTTAATGACTTTCATTTCACATATCTATCATTGGTTTATCGGTAATATGTAGAGCTGTCAAAATGAGCTGACCGGAATGACCCGATTAAAAATCTAGCCCGAATTATTATCCGGGCTTTTTAGTCCGGCCCGATAAAGCCCGCAAAAAATATTGTCCGGCCCGAATGGGCCGCAGGCCGCCCACAAGCCCGAATAAATTATAATTAAAAAAATTTAAAAAAATATGAATAAATAAAGAAGGATGTTTAAGCTAAAAATAATTTAAAAATAATTTATCGCGTCATTAAAATAAATAAATAAATAAGCTAAAAATGAGCTAGCTAGGCCCCAAATTCCATTAATATTGAGGAATGGTTATTAATTTCACCTGAAAAGTTAGCCGCGGCTACTAAACATGGTAGCTGAACTAGCAACTAATGAATTTATGACCTTTGTTCTTGATCACACAATTTTTGTTACTATAAATTAACATGCATGTCATCATATTATCTCATCACATTCTCTTATCATATCAATCTACATTACATTATAGTTGAATCATGGCAGCTCTTCGTGGTAAGCTAGAGGTAGACATTGAACTTAAGTCTAATGCTGATAAGTACTGGCAAACCATAAGGGATTCTACAACTATTTTCCCTAAGGCCTTCCCACATGACTACAAAAGCATTGAGATCCTTGAAGGTGATGGTAAAGCTGCTGGTTCTATCCGCCACTTCACTTATGCTGAAGGTAAAATTTCTAGACTTTCTTCTTTGGTATAAATGAAATTGTTAATTTATTTTCTTTTGTTTGAAACTTGTAATTTCGGCTATTTTTAACTCTTGTTTTAGGGATCCGGATTGCTTGCTATAAAAGTAACACGTAGTTATACGTTTTTGTACATCTGGGCCATTATTTGAAAATATCAGATAGTTCAAAGATTATGTACTAACAAAATCAATTCTAAATGATCTCAATTTAGATTGGACATTTGAGACGAGTAATAATATATGCAAAATTTTGATATTAAGTATGAAGAGAGAAAAGTGGAACTAACATTGTATTTGCTCTTTATATAGATCTCAAAGTAACTATTACAGCCAACTAGAAACTAATCTAACTAACATGAAGCTAATATAACTAATTTGCAACTAACATAAACCAAATAGATTTTTATATGTCCTTAATTATCTTTCTTTTTTTGGCTTTCACCACCAGTTGAATCTGGTTCGGGGGTCAGTTCTGGGATCAAGTGGTTCCAGCCCCCTCCCGATCGCAGTTGCGGGGGATCGACTCCCTACCATGTTCAGCGCCAATCACCCCTGAACCAACTAATGATTGATCCACATCCTTAATTATCTTTGGTGGTTTGTCTTGTAGGATCACAACTTGCGAAATCGTCAACAGAGAAAATTGAGGCTGCTGATGATGAAAGGAAGACAGCAACCTATTCTATAATTGAAGGGGATCTTCTTCAGTACTACACAAAATTCTTGGGACACATAGCTGTTATTCCCATTGGAGAAGGGTGTGAGATTAAATGGACTGGTGAATATATAAAAGTTAAGAATGATATTCCTGATCCAACTATTGTCAAAGATTTTGCAGTCAAGAATTTCATTGAAGTGGATGACTATATTCAACAAAATGCATAGAATTTCAATATGGATTTGATGAAGGATAAGCTAGTATTTTAATTAATAAATGTATTGTTACATAATGTGGTGGAATAATGGATGGAACCGTTAATTTCTTGTTTAATGTAATGTGATGTATGTAGTAATGAGCTTGTCCTTTGTTGTTGTTGGCATAATGAAATATTGTACTATGTCATCTATAATTGTTTATGTGATCATCGATACCATTTCATTTTTTTTTTCTTTGTTCATGTTTTTAAAGTTCAGTACCTCAATCATCATGTGAGCAATTATAACATTAGACAGAACATTAATTTTCACCGGTCCATATTTTTAAAGTTCAGTACCTCAATCATCATGTGAGCAATCAATGTTTTAAAAATCAAATCAAACTAGCTGGTTTAACCAGTTGAACTAGGCATCAACCAGCTCATCAGTTGATTTAATTGCATTCTGGTTAACCAGTTTTTATTTTTGCATTTCAGTGGTTGAACAAAATTAATTGAATCGTGATTCAAAGATCTATAGTCCAATTTTTTGAAACATTATGTTGAAGGGTTAATTAACTGTTGTTAGTTTTAGTTGCTTAGTGATTAATTGAGTTTGTTAGTTAGTTAGCTATGTTGGTGAGTAGAGGTGGGAATAGGCTAGGCCGAGCTAGGCTTTGCCAAGCCTGAGTCTGATCTGTCAAAAAATCGAAGGTCTGAGCCTGGCCTGTAGCCTATCATATGTTTATCTTTTAGGCCTGAGCCTGGTCTTTTGAAAGCCTAACGTGGCTTGTTAGCCTGTTTAAAAGTTTATTTCACATGAACATATTTAAATAAATAATTATATCTATTTTTAAAAATATTTATGAACTAATAAATCAACACCCCTTTTGATATTTAACAGGATATTTTAGAGAGTTTGACTATATATATCATCATATTTTAATTCTAGTTTATAATATACATTTATATATGTGAAAAACTAATATAAATTAATAAACTTAAAGTATTGAAAAAGTTAATAAATTTATAATTTAATCAAAATACAAACTTTAATATATAAATAATAATAGTATTAAATAATAATCAAAGTACTAAAATAGTACTATTCTCAAGCCTCAATATCAGGCCGCCTGATTGTTATCATGAAGTAAATAAAAGCTCCAATTTCTTGATGGACGCTATCCTGATAGCTTCTATCCTAGCTAAGAGGCTTAGGAACGTTAACCAACGTTGCGAAAGCTTTGTGCACATGGATTCTGAATTTGGAGTATTGTGCACATTAATCTAGCTCTGGAACACCTTAAAAGGTAAATTTTTCTCACGCCTACAACAAACAAGCGACCGTGATGTTCATAAGTTCCAACTCAACTAATAAATGTTGATATTGTTAAGCCAAACATTTTTATCCATATTCGAATTTGCGATTTTGCAGTTGCGCGTGTGAGTTTCAGTGGTAATTTCCACTTTATATCTAATACATAAAAATAAGCCACAAGGACTTAGATACCTCTAAACACTACAAGAAAATTGTGTTTTAGCATTAACGTAAAACGGGCGGTAGAAGATGTAAGGGAACCAAGTCCTTGTCTCTTATAATAATTACTTCCACCATAAATCATAGAAGATATCTTAGTTTTGTCAATGTTATGATGAACAAACTCTTGAAGAGCAATTTCATGCTCATCATAGGGTTTGTGACATGATCGACAACCAGATTCAAGCACTTTAATAGTTTTAAGAGATTTTTGATAATCTGCTTGAATATGGTTGACTTTTTCATTGAGCAAGTTAAATTTTTGTTTGAAAAGATCTAGCTCATTTGATTTTTCCATGTATTTCATCATAACATCTTTCAAAGCTTTAGTGACTTGAGTACTAGACATTTGAGAAATTACCTCTTCAATATTATCAGTGTCTGACTCTGAATCACTTTCATTATCTGGTGAACCAGTGGCCATGAGTGCCAGATTTGCTTCTTCAGCCTTTTCATCATCAGATAATTCATTGATATCTTCCCACGTAGCCATCAGACTCTTCTTAGCCTTATTTTTGAATGTGCTTTTCTTTCCTTTACCCTTGGTATTGAGTTCAGGGCAATCAGCTATGAAGTGTGCAAGCTTGTGACAATTGAAACAATTCTTTGTATCATCCTTCTTCTCTTTGTTACCAGAGTTTCTTGAGCCAAATTCTCTGCTTGAGTAGTTCTTGCCCCTCCTTGACCACTTCTGGAACTTCTTGGACAAGAGTGCAAAAACATCATCATCTGATCCATCTTCTTGGTCATCTACAGAAGATTCCTCAGCATCAGATTCTACAATCTTAGCTTTCAGAGCCTTAGAGGAAATCGAAGTAGATGGCAGAGCCACTGACTTTAATTTCTTCTGGGGCTCATCAGAAGATAGTTCAATGTCATGACTCATGAGTGAACTTATCAATTCCTCTAAGCCAAGAGTGTCCAAATCTTTTGCTTCTTGTATGGCAGTTACCTTAGGCCTCCACCTTGTAGGTAAACTCCTCAGAATCATCTTTACATGATCAGAAGTAGTATAACTTCTCTTTAGAACTTGGAGACCAGCCACTAGAACTTTGAACCTAGAATACATAGATTCAACGTTTTCATCATCCTTCATTCTAAAGAGTTCATACTGTTGGATCAAAAGTGTAGCCTTTGCTTCTTGAACCTGTTTATTCCCTTCATATGTGGAACATAAGGAGTCATATATACTCTTTGCAGTAGACCTGTTTGTAATCTTTAGATATTCATCGTGAGATTTGCAACCAATGAGAATATCCTTGACCCTGTGATGTTTCTTGTAAGCCTTCTTCTCCGTATCAGTAAACTTCTTTCTTGCTTCAACAAATAACTTTCATCTAGACCTTGGAAAGATACCCCTTCTTCAACTAAGTCCCAAAGCTCATTATCTATACCAATAAGATGACTATATATTCTATCTTTCCACCAAGAAAACATAGAACTATCTCCATTGAACTTTGGTGCTTTGTTGTTTGATTTTTCTTCAACGTCATAGTTGTGAGGAACTGCTTTCAAACTTTGATCAGTCATAGTGTTTTTCAAAGAAAAACTGTCTCACTGTTAAGTGATAAAAACAGAACCGGGCTCCTGATGCCAATTGAAGGTGTGAAAAACACAAGAAGGGGGGGGGGGGGGGGGGGGTTGAATTGTGTTTTAGGTAGTTTAAAAAAGATCTTCTAAGTTTGACAACTATCAGATTTTGCAGCGGATAAAAGATAACACAATTCACAGACACAAAAACAAGAGCTAGAGAGAGAGAGACATAGATTTATACTGGTTCCCCTCACAAATCGAGAGTACTCCAGTCCCCTTGCACTTCCAATGGAGTTCACTATAATCACAAAAGATTACAATTGCTCAAGCACACAAGCAAGAGACTTCCAATGCTCAAGTAAATCTTACAAGAGACTTCCTATGCTCAAGCAGACAAGCAAGAGACTTCAAACAACTTACAGAAGAATAACAAAGTGTATGAACACTTGATACAAAAATCAATGTTCAAAGAATACAAATACAACTCTAAAACAAGACTTAACTTAGAATTCTAGTAAAAGAAAACTAAGGCTCAACTACTGTAATGATCAGAAGTTGAAGCTTGAGTCTTGGATGTTCAAAAGAGTTCAAGTTGTATTCAAGTTGTTTTTGTACTTTAGATGATATTTGACAGAGTAACAACTCGTTTCAAATCGTTTAATTGTTGTACCCAAAAACTTCAATTCATCTCCTATTTATAGTAGAGGGTGGAGCGTATGAATTGAATCCGTTGCAGTGAGAGAATAGCCAGCTGGAGATCGTACGCTTCCTTCACATGGTATTTTAGCCAAATCAAGTAACGATTGTACCATTCCATTCTTGTGAGAGAAGATTCGCCCATATCAGGTAATAAGTTCGTACAATAGTACTAACATCATTGTCACTGAGGATAAGGTTGATTCTCCAATTTGAATTGTCAGAGGATGATGAATTCCAATCATTGTAGCAGAGAATGTTCTTTTGACAAAATGGCTAACACTGCTCTTATCAGAATCTGGTGTCTTCTAACACAGCTTCTGATGCGTAGCTTCTAAAATGTAGCTTCTAATGTACCCTTGACTTGTAGAATCTGCTTAGACATTTCAGAGCTTCTGTTGTACTCATAGTGTATATAAAATTTTAGCTTATATACCTGCACACTTAGAGTAAATTATCAGTGTACCCTATTGTATATTAATACTATTGTTATCATCAAAACTTAATTAGGTCATGTCAGAACCTCTTTTGTTCCAACAGTAACAGCCCGGGCCCCACCAACATAGGTGGTCCCGACTGCCACCTCACGATCTTCTCCACCCCTCTTCAGCTGGTAGTGGGAATGGATTGAACATGTATTAATCCCCATGGTACATGGTTCAATTCCCACGGAAGACAAAAAAAGGTCGTGAGGTAGCAGTGCCGGGAACACTGAAGGCACGAGCTGTTACAAAAAAAGGCGCCTTAATTTGTAACGACTGTCACCTCACGATCTTCTCCACCCCTTTCACTAGTGGAGTTTTTGCCTTGCGTGGGAATCGAACCATGTACCATGGAGATAAGTACATGTTCAATCCATTTCCAATACCAATTGAGCTATTAATTTAATTGGTAGTGGGAATGGATTGAACATGTACTTATCCCCATGGTACATGGTTCGATTCCTACGCAAGGCAAAAACTCCACTAGTGAAGGGAGTGGAAAAGATCGTGAGGTGGCAGTTAGGACCATCTATATTGGTGGGGCCCGGGCTGTTACAGTATATATTCTTAAATAAAAGTTAAGTACATATCCCTAAAGCATACTCATAACTAGGGACAAAAGCCATCACATTAGAACAACATGACCAAATACCTCTTAAATATTAATTCATCTTTTTCATCACCACTGCCATGCATTACAAATGTCCACATCAAATTAAACCAATGATAATCAAAAAGCAATTAATATATAGTCGAGTCTCAATAAAAGAAAATATGCATACCTCATGTCCCTGATGATATGGATCAGAGTGGAGAAGAATCAAAAGATTTGAATCGATGACACTGATGTTATATGTGTTGAGGCAAAATCCCAAATTGATGTTTTAAAGATAACAAACATCTTAATTATATTTTAAGTAATTCTGATCTCATTGTTATCTAACAAGTGCTTTTGAGTGTTTTAAATAAAGCCAGGATTAATTGAGCAATTTACATCAAGTGTCACTCATTTATTTTAAATATGAACGAGAATGAAAGAACGATCTCAGAACGTTCTCAGGATTTACGCTCATGATTAATCAAGAACAAAGCATCAATGAATAAGCACTTATTTGTCTAAGTGAACAATGTACAAGACAAAGAATCACTTTTTCCTTGGTAACAACTCACAAGATCACAACAGTTATCATAGCAAATAAGGCAAGGAATATTTGCGAAGAAATGGATAAGTTTCCTCTTTGGCCCAAGAAAGAGAATCAAGCATGTGCTAGTGGATTTAATTCAAAGACATAATCCAAAAGTTGTCTATTTTATTTTAGACAGATTTTTCATGGACCAATCAGTACAAACATCTTGTAAGCTAGGAGTAGAGATGGACTTTTTGAACCTCTAAAGGCAACGTTCTCCCATGTTGTTTCCTCTCTCCAAAGACTTTTGTGTGCAAGAAAGGACAGGTGAATAGTGTTAAAAGGACAAGGAAGATTCACTACTGATCATATGCAGCTAGCATCACACGTGATTGACCATTTTTACTTGAAGAACAAGTTCATCATCTGCCCAGAATTGAGAACGATCTCAGATCGTTCATAAGAGAAAGGTTTCTCATCTTTTTATATTCAAACTTATGGACAGCTGTAGTTCACGTGCTCTAAAGGACAACAACAGCTTTACTTGTTAAACAAGATGATAAAGAATCATTCACAGCTCACATCTAGCTTCTTTGCCACGCTCCTTTGAATCAAAGACAAAGAACTCAGATCCAAGATCATTCTCCGAACAGTCTTCCAGACTTAGCAACTTTTGAATTTCATGAGCTGTCATCTTATTGAAGAAGTTATCAACATATATCCGTTACAAACGGCTATACTTCTCTACCAAGAAATGCAAGGACATATTCCAGCTATAAATAGAGCCTCTTGGTGAACTTGAAGAGCAAGAGTTTTCTTACAATCATTTCTACCAACTTGTCTTTATCGTGCAAGCATTCTCTAAGCTCTTTTTTTGATCTCTTTCACTCCAACTCTGTAATTCTATACTAGGTTTAGTATAAATTCTTTTGAGTGTATTGAGAGTTGTATATTTCTCTAAGCTACTCTTTTGGTGAGTTTTGTAAAGCTTAGATCTTTATCATCTTACTTGTAAAGAACTACTCAAGTCAATAGGGCTGTATTGTTTGAGTGTGGAAATACCCTTACTAGCTTGAAGGGCTGGGGTATCTTTAAGCTTGTAGGGCTTAAAGGGTCTTGGATCTTGATCAAAGATTACAAGAAGAAAAGTGTACTTTTGGGATCGGTAGTATCTCATAGTGGAAAAACTCACAGGAGCGTGAAGACTGGACGTAACCCATTATTAAAGGGGTGAACCAGTATAATTGTTTGTGTGTTATTCTCTTCCCTTAACTCTTTCCATTATTGCAAACACTACACACACATCATTAGTTATTTGCTTATTTTATATATTCATAGATTGATCTAAGAACGTTCTCTCACTTCAACTAACCAACGTTCTTAGAATATTCTAACGCCATATTTGTCCAAAGCTTTCCTTTATATTTTAATAGGTAATTTTTAAAAGGTTCACAATTCAAACCCCCCTTTCTTGTGAAAAACTTTGCTACTTCAATATGCTCACCCGTAGTTCATCCTCCTGCACCACCAACATACATAACCGCACAAAACATCTCCACTCAATGCATTATCACATATAATATCATAGAAAACTTAAAAACTACCACAAACAAACAAAGAATAGTTAGTAACATACCAACTCAAATTTCAACACTATCATTACTTCAAATTAGAAACTTCCAACCGTACCATGATATATAGTATTTTGCAGTAGCAGTTAAAAAAAATCAGTGTTTTTTTTTTCTCCATTCATATATGCACAACCAAAATTGTGGCTATGGCTCTAAAAGAATCACTTAACTGTTTCAATCCTTGTCCTTCATTTGTGGTTAAAATGGTTACCTTTCCCTCATTTGATGGGCTGGGAGTTTGTTTCTCCAAATATGCAGTGACAATAACATGATGTTATACAATAGTGAAAGAAGATTGAACTATTCGCAAGAGAAGATTGAATACGCAATGTATGGATATTGAACTATTAGTTATCGGTACGAAAATGCGACAGTTCAATAAATCAAAATTGCAGAAATCTCGGCCTAGAAATTGAATTTTTCCAAAATTCCTTTGCAAAACCTTCTATTTCAAAATATAGAATCTATATGTTTATCCAGTACGCACAATACATATATTGACCTCTTCGTCACTGGTACGAAACTGCCGAAATCTCGGCCTTGAAATTGTATTTTTCCAAAATTTCATTGCAAAACCTTCTATCTCAACATATAGAATCTATATGTTTATCCGGTACGCACATGATGGATATTGACCTCTTTGTCACCGATACGAAAATGAGACAGTTCAATAAACCTAAACTGCCGAAATCTCAGTCTAGAAATTGAATTTTTCCAAAATTCCTTTATAAAACCATCTATATCAACATATAAAATCTGTATGATTATCCGGTACGCACTGTATGGATATTGAACTTTTTGTCACCGATACGAAAATGCGATAGTTCAATAAACCGAAACTGCCGAAATCTCGGCCTTGAAATTGATTTTTCCAAAACTCCTTTGCAAAACCTTCTATCTCAACATATAGAATCTATATGTTTATCCGGTACGCACAGTATGGATATTAACCTCTTCGTCACCGGTACGAAAATGCGAAAGTTCAATAAATCGAAAGTGCTGAATTCTCGTCCTTGAAATTGAATTTTTCCAAAATTCCTTTGCAATACCTTCTATCTCAACGTATAAAATCTATATGATTATCTGGTACGCACTGTATGGATATTGAACTATTCGTCATCGGTACGAAAATGCAACAGTTCAATAAATCGAAATTGCAGAAATCTCGGCCTAGAAATTGAATTTTTCCAAAATTCCTATGCAAAACCTTCTATTTCAAAATATATAATCTATATGTTTATTCGGTACGCATAATATGTATATTGACCTCCTCGTCACCGGTTCGAAAATGCGACAGTTCAAAAAATCAAAATTATCGAAATCTCGGCATAGAAATTGAATTTTTCCAAAATTCTTTTGTATAAACTTCTATCTCAACATATAAAATCTATATGATTATCCAATACGCACTGTATGGATATTGAACTATTCGTCATTGTTACGAAAATGCGAAAGTTCAATAAACCGAAATTGCAGAAATCTCGGCCTAGAATTGAATTTTTCCAAAATTCCTTTGAAAAACCTTCTATTTCAAAATATAGAATATATATGTTTATCTAGTACGCACAATATGGATATTGACTTCTTCGTCACTGGTACGAAAATGTGACAGTTCAATAAACCGAAACTGCCGAAATCACGGTCTAGAAATTGAATTTTTCCAAAATTCCTTTATAAAACCATCTATATCAACATATAAAATCTATATGATTATCCGGTACGCACTGTAAGGATATTGAACTCTTTGTCACCGATACGAAAATGCGACAGTTCAATAAACTGAAATTGCTGACATCTCGGCCTTGAAATTGAATTTTTCCAAAACTCCTTTGCAAAACCTTCTATCTCAACATATAGAATCTATATGTTTATCCGGTACGCACAGTATGGATATTGACTTCTTCGTCACCGGTACGAAAATGCGAAAGTTCAATAAACCGAACCTGTTGAATTCTCGTCCTTGAAATTGAATTTTTCCAAAATTCCTTTGCAAAACCTTCTATCTCATCGTATAAAATCTATATTATTATCCGGTACGCACTGTATGGATATTCAACTATTCGTCACTGGTACGAAAATGCAACAGTTCAATAAATTGAAATTGCCGAAATCTCAACTAGAAACAGAAGAAGTTGACCTCGTCAACAAAATAACTGAGGAAATCACAGGAGGACAGGTAAAAGAATGGCCTAAGAAGGGGTTGCTCTCTACTGGTAGTCTTAGTGTCAAATATGCTATCTTAAATAGAATTGGAGTTGCAAACTGGACACCAACGAATCATGGTTCTGGTATCACTCATATGCTGGCAAAGATGATCTATCTAATAGGAACAAAAAGGAAGCTCAATTTTGGTGACCATGTGTTCAACCAAACCATGAAGCATGCCGACTCCTTTGCAATCAAGCTGCTAATAGCATTCCCTTATCTAATTACTGGAATGCTTAACACACAGACGTTTAGGGTGCTTAACACACAATACAAATAAGAGGTCCCTAAACGTCTATAGTACTCTATAGGAACCTCTTATTTTTACTTTACTTTGTGCCAAAATTACTTGCTTATTTATAAAATGCCTAAAAGTCTAAAGTGATGATTTAAAAAAGAAGGAAAAAATGTTTTGTTTTTTATTTGAATTGGGAAGACACGAGGTCTTTTTCACGACGTACCGGTTAAGGATCAAAATCTCGTAGTTCGGGTAAAAGCGGTTGATTGGTTTTGGTTGATTTTAAAGTTTTGAAAAAGGTTTTAGAAGTTATAAGAGCCGAAATGTTGAAAAGTGTGATGTTTGATTGATTTTAACTTTGTGAAAAGAGGTCTAAATGATTAATGATTGATTGAAGTTTTCTTGAAAAAAAAGAAATGACGAGTACGCTTGGTTTGAAGTCCAAGGTTTACTTGAAAAAATGTTTGTGTTTAATGAAGAAAAAGTTTTTTTGTTTTGAAAATGTTTTTGATGTTTGAAAAAGTAGAAAGAAGTTTGTTTTTATAAACTAAACTACGCGCGCATGCTGTTGTAGTATTGACCTACAAAACATAATAATAAACAAATATATATAAGAATATAAACATCAAATAAATATGATAATAATATACGAGTATAGAGATATTATATAAACTTATCTTTCTCAAGATTGTTGTATAGTTGACCTACAAAACATAATAATAAACAAATATATATATAAGAATATAACCATCAAATAAATATGACAATAATATACGAGTATAAAGATATCATATAAACTTATCTTTCTCAATTTAGTCTTCAAGATTGTCACAGAATTGAGACCTAAGTTTATCAGAATAATAAACACGTAAGAACATAATCATCAAATAAAAATTAGAATCAAATAAAGTAGAGATGATGAACTTATCTTTTGATGAAAGCTTATGTTGTAGAATTGACCTACAAAACATAATAATAAACAAATATATATAAGAATATAAACATCAAATTAATATAACAATAATATACGAGTATAGAGATATCATATAAACTTATCTTTCTCAATTTAGTCCTCAAGATTGTCCCAGAATTGAGACCTAAGATTATCAGAAATAATAAACACGTAAGAACATAATCATGAAATAAAATTAGAATCAAATAAAGTAGAGACGGTGAACTTATCTTTTTATGAAAGCCTAAACTCATGAGCTACGGATATCCTGCAAAATAGAGTAATAACCTGAGGCGTGACAGAGTCACTGTCCTTAAGGATTTATCCGCTGTATATTTGCGCAAATCCTCCAGGATTCAACAGGTCCTTCCCGAGTATGAATCATACTCGAGGTGACAGAACAACTTGAATTCACTAAGTGCTGGCAATGTAACTCAGGAAGATAAACTCAATTTTATATGAGGGGAATACTTAAATCTCAATTTTAGGAGTGGAGTTTTGATCACATATGAAAACAAAGAGGGGAGAAAATGTATGTTGAAAACGTGAATGCATATATTCCAAAAAACTCTCCCATTTTATT
Source organism: Trifolium repens (assembly GCA_030408175.1). NCBI lineage: Eukaryota > Viridiplantae > Streptophyta > Magnoliopsida > Fabales > Fabaceae > Trifolium > Trifolium repens. The sequence goes on along the minus strand of CP125845.1, from coordinate 26,628,616 downwards.
TCTTATTCTTAAGCCATGCACCATGGATAAAGTCGGTTACCAAACATATTAATTAAAATCATGAATCCTATTAAGTAGGAATAATTGGATAATATAGTAACCGTAAAGTATAATGTGTATATTATTATTGATCAAGTAAAACCACCTTTAACATGATCATTTATAATTATATTAGTTATATTAAAATAACTTTAAAATAAATTATTTTGATAAAATATACAACAACTTAAACTCATGAACTGCGGATATCCTGCAAAATCACTGTCCTCAAGGATTTATCCGCGGTAGATTTGCGCAAATCCTCCAGGATTCAACAGGTCCTTCCCAAGTATGAATCATACTCGAGGTGACAGAACAACTTGAATTCATTAAGTGCTGACAATGTAACTCAGGAAGATAAACTCAATTTTATAAGAGGGGAAAATATTTTGTTCAAAGTATGTCTCCTCGTTGAAAAACCATACACACCATATTGTTCTTTCTATTATACTCACGACACGCTATAAAGGAAAAACACAACTCTTTTTCTTATATAACTGGCATATATCATTTCTTATGATTAGGAATTAGGTGAAATAAAAATTAAGTTACCAAACCATAAAGCCTAGTAATTAGGAATGAAAGAGTATTGATACCAATGAAAACTAACGTTACACTTTGACCAAATAAATATATTGAACAAATCTTTAATAATAGTACTATAAATTCATTTAAAACAATATATAAAATTATTTTAAATAACTTTAAAATAAATTATAATATCAAAATATACAACACATGCTACTCGTAAAAAATATAAACTTTCAAAGCGAACGTGAGGGTTATCGCAATGATATTCCATCAAAGCGACATCCCTTTCCTTGGATTTGTTTTTTAGCGTTTTTGCGGTAAAATGATAAAAAAATAAAGATGCATGCTATGCAATTTTTCATTTATAAGTTACAATAGGTCCTAAAATACATTCTAAGTCTAATTGCAAAAAAAAAAATAAACATGTTATGCTATGCAAGAGACAAGGATGCTGTGCAATTTTTTTATTTAAAATGTACATTAGGTCCTAAAATAAATAAAATAAATAATAATTACAAACCATAAACACACAATACAACAATAATAATTAAAATGCAAAGATAAAAAAACAAAAAATAAACACACAATACAACCATTATGATTAAGATGCAAAAATAAATAAATAAAATAAAAATAAACACACAATACAAATAATATATATAAAATGACAATTATAAATGCATGAATATGGATGAGACACAAATAAATAAGCATAAAGTAAATAATGACAATAAAATAAATAATGATAATAAACAAAGCAATAAATAAATATGAAATAAAGGCAGAAAAAAATAAGGAAATCTGAAAAAAACAGAAGAATAAACATAAGTTAAAAAAAGATTTGAGGTCCAAATAATAACTTATTTGAATAAGTTGTTTCTTGTAAGAGTTTATAGATTAAATAGAATAACTTAAATAAGTCACTTATTTAACAATCTATGGGTTTTTTTTTAAAATAAAATAAAATAAAAAAACAGTGAAAGATTAGCAAGTATAAAAATTTAAGTGCTTATTTGAACAGAAAATAAATTAAACAAAGGAGGGGGGTGCAAAAAAAAAACACTGGGCCAAACAGGGCCCAAGGTCCAGCTTCTGAACCAGATCTGGAACGATCTGAACCAGTCCAAGACCCAGACGAACGGGTCGGATGAGGAATTCACGTGCATCTGTCTGTACTATCGTAATCTACTTGTTGAATGAGGAATTCAACATAGTGTTTGAAAACAACAAAGTAAAGTTACAATCACTTGGGATTAGTGATTAGAGCAAAGTGAGTAGGCTCTCAGATTCAGGGGGAGTTAGCCCTTGAGTAGGAAAACACTAGGATTAAGAAAAGGCATACACATCAATGGACTTTGATGTGCGTTGTAAGACTAAGTAATAATTTAAGGTAGTGGTTTCTCTTTCCTGGATTGGTATCTGACTACGGTCTGACAAGTATACCAGTCTGTCGTCGAGTAATAATTCACACTCTACCGAGTAGAATGAGTTCGTATCCACAGGGATCGTGCCAAAGCTTCGTTAGCGTTATTTAAGCTATTGGGTTTTGCATTCGCTTTGGGTTTTGGAAAAAGGTTTTATAAAAAGGAAGTGTAATGCTTGCATAAATAGATAAATAAATAATAGATTCAGAAACATAGAGGATGTGTATGGTCGTTGGACTCCCTCCCTTCTTCATATTTGGCATGAACGGTGTATAACATAGTTACTCAAATTATTGTTCGGCGGTGACTTTTCCTTCATTGTAGTAACACCTTACTGTTACACTATGTATATTAAAGTTTCCCTACGTTAATGACTAAGGTACCTACGAGAGCCTAACCTCGTTGTGTCACATACCCTAATTACTACGTGAGTTGTTTATTACACATGCATTATTACCTTCACCCATCCAATGCCTCTAGATCCTAGTATCGGGATATTCATCTTCTAAGTGCTCAGTTCACACCTAGTGCATGATTCCTCCTCTAACCGCTCAGTTCGCGACTAGTTCAGGACGTTATCGTCTCTATACACCTAGCGTTATTTACTACTAGTTCCGGACCACATCAGGTTAATACCCAACATCAATTCTATTAGCGCTCTCGCTTACCCGGCCAGATTACGAGATACGTCGTTTAAGTGCAAGAAAGTAAATAACAAATATAATACTGAATAACGATTTATTATAACCTTGACTCAATCACAGACTCTAAATATTCATAGGGGAGTTCATCTTCTCCACCACAACCTAAGGCATCTAATATAAAGACTACATATTTAAATTACAATAAGAGAATCATAACCTAAATACAAAAGCCTAAAGAAAACATACCTTGTTGAGTTAGTTTTCCCGTAAGGGGAGAAAACTATGCCCTTAGAGCTCCTCTGAACACCTCCTTTATAGTAGAGAGTGTTCTACTATTTCTGAATGAAAAATAATGAGGAATTAGAGCTCTATTTATAGTTTTCGTAATGGGCCTCAGCAAGCCATCGTGCTGTGATAGGTCCATCGCAGTACGATGAGAAGATTCAGTTCAAAATTATTACTGATCTTGTGCATTTGTCGCCAAGTAATGTCATCGTGCTGCGATATGAGGCATCATGCTGCGATGAACTGATTTTCTCCAGATTTTCTCTGTTGATTTCTTGGCCAACAAGTAGCTTCCATCGTGGCACGATGGAAGCCATCGTGCTACGATGATCAGCACATTTTCTTCACTTTTTGGGCTTTTTCTTGTCTTTTTGCATCTTGGACTTGGTCTTGATGCTTTTTCTTCGTATTTGGGTATGTCTTGGTCATTTTACTACTAAATATACTACCTAAAATACCATAGAAATTCCTGTCATCACAACCCCAAACTTAAACTGTTGCTTGTCCTCAAGTAATATGCTGCCAGATAAGATCGTTAGAGAAATAAGAAATAAATAAAGATGATAGGAATTTGACAACCCTGCACTTCAGCAATGGTACCGCTGATTCTTACCGCCGCGATCATGCCCAGTCCTTCTAGGCTCAGGAGACGTTGATAGTAGCAAATCAGACAAATGTCTGCAAGAGTCCATGTTCAACCTTTTCTCTCTCTCTCTCACATTTGTATTTTTCCTCATAATTGAAAGGGTTATCTCTCAATCATCGTACAACCTACCATTTTACCATAGGCTTGCAAGAATTCTAAGCAACCAGTCAAAATTTAATATTCATGCATTTTTAGAGGTCTTTTCAGGGTTATAACGTGGCTAGGGTCAAGGTATGACATTTTTGGGATAAGTAGGCTAAACATTGGAGTTAAGTTCTATTTTGTTTCCTTTTTGTGTACGCAACCTTATTCCTTAGGGTGCCTTTTTGTGTTGGTGTCAGAGATTAAGAACCGGATGTGTCTTTGTATGGTTCTTTTCTATCACTATTTTTGCCCTTTGGCTCTTTTCTTTTGCCCTTTGGCTCTTTCTTTTTCCTTTTGGCATTTTCATTTTTTTTAAGAGACTAGTTTTTTTTTAGGGAATTTTTGATGTTTCCCGTCTCTTTTTATTCATTTTTTTTTCTTTTTGTAGTGATAGTTCTCTGTATACCCACCCCAAACTTAGATGTTGCTAGTTCCATGAGCAACCCCAAACTTTGTTGTTGCTAAGACTTTTGAGAACTATTACCTAACTCCAAAGAGGGTAAATCATTGTTTTTCTGGTCTATAGGCTTGTAATGTGGTTTGTCACCGAAACAAAAGGGATAATTTTTTTTCTACGGCTCAAAATTGGCTAGCAAAGGATATAATAATAATAAGGGTGGCTTAAAAAGCTCTGGGTTATAACAAACAATTGCCTCAATGCATATAATATCAAATCAACTAGTCAGCAGAGAATTAGAGCAAATTCTAGAAAATAAACAGGTGCACAGTACTCTCATAGTAGATCGAAAAAAAGTGGTAATACCGTTTGGAAATATTTGGCTCAAATCCTCACATGGCTTATGTATCTGAAGGATGAAAATTTATCTCACAGACACCAGCTTCATCACTCGTCTCATTGTCTCCCGAACTTCGCATTTCGGAGCAATCACCTTTGGTCTTTGTGTGAAGGTGTGAAATCGTCTCATCAGAATTTATAACTCACTTTGCTGCAATCTTACCTATAACGGTTTTTCATGCACAAGATAATAAACAGCAAACAATTATTTAATTTTTTTTTGTAAGTTTGAAAAGGGGTTAAATAGATGAAAATGACATACAGAAATTCTTAAGTACATTTTATTGAATTGAAAAACAATACTGAAAAGAAATTACTAAAATGAAAATACTGAAATAAAATACTTATCCTTGGGTTGCCTCCCAAGCAGCGCTTGTTTAGCCTCTCATTAGCTTGAGGCATTTCCTCCATTACAGAGGATAAGTTCGCATGTTTCTTTTGTGCTCCTTTGTTCCAGCTCGAAGCACTGGCCATCTTCCTTAAACTCTTGCAATCTTTTGGTCGGATCAGATCTGTTTCACCATGCCCTCAACTATCCCTGTTGACGACTTATTTTCCGGGTCCAGTTTCATAGAGCATGTTGATTTCTCCCCAAACTTGTACTTGTGCATGTCTTTCTGTTTTGCGCTTTTCCTCATGAGGAAAAATCTGTTCTTCTGAGATGATTTTGCAGATTGATTCACCTGACCGCAGTTGTTTATCCATGATGGCCTCTATCTTCTCCCGTCATCTTCGCCAGTGGTTCCTGTGTGTAACAACCCGTTTTTCCAAGGCCAGAAAAGGCTCTATATTTTTTTTTTTTTTTGTACACAATCAGAGTTACGCATAAAAGATTTTAAATGAGCCGGCATTCAAATATACAAAAGAACTCATTACCAAAAGGTGCTTCGACAAGCAAAGTGTATTCCTGAATAATTACAATCCAAGTCTAAGTATTCGAATACTTACAACAAAACTAGTTAGAATCCTATGCCTAACCCAAAAAGCACGGTGCACAAAACACACCGGCGCATAGTCTAACTACTCTAAGCTAAAGCTCCAACCGCTCACTAGGGCCTGGAACAGCCACCGTCGTCACCACGACCTAACCCATCATCTGGGTGGGATGAGCCCGCAAATGAAAGAAAGGGTCACCACAAAATATATAGTATGTATATATAACCAGTGCGAAAGATTGTACACATAACAATAATTCCACAAACACAAGAGAAAACTCTTAACCACCAAAGCAAATCCCCACCAACGAGTTTATATATATAATGCACACCAAGCCTAATGCAGACTTCTACAATGAGTGTGATAGATTCCCCATTACCACATGCATATGAATTCCGGAAGTCAGTAATCATAATCAATAAAACCACAAAGGGTTAGGATGGATCCATTCCCGATAATCGCACCCTGCAGTCCATTCCCGATAACCGCTTATTGGACTCAATAATTCCCGTAGGAGTAAGGTGGATCCATTCCCGATAATCGCACCCCGTGATCCATTCCCGATAATCACGTACTATGAATGCATGAGCATACGATTCCCCTTATATGCTAATGCAACACATACATATCGTACACGCATATGTAATCACACCACAACAACACATACATATACATCTAATCATATGTATTTAATCACCTGTTCATACACATATTTCACCAAACATATGTAAGACAACAAATCATGTATTTACCACGATCTCATATCGAGGATACATCACAACAACATGCCAAGCACACCACAATTGCATACACAGCAAAACAAAGCATGTCGTAACCGTTTTAAAGACGGAAATAAAGTGGAGCCCTTACCTCGTCAAGCACTCAACTATCACACGATCACACAACACTTACTCGCTTCCTAAAACAAGCAAAGTTTTCAATCAAAACCATATCCAATCAATCCTTAATGAATTGGACTCTAAAACCCCAAAAACCAAAGGCTTTTCTAAGGAAAAACCCTCTTTCGGATATCATACCAAAAACCACCATATTGATCAACACCCATGAGTTATTTATACTATTTTTAGGACCCAAAACAATTGTCAAAAGTCTTAAATAATTTGAAATGCAAAATGGCCGTTTTCTTGCGTTATAAGTTACGTACTTTCCGAGTACCCGAAAAACTCGTTTCCAATCCCCACCACTTCCATAAATTAATAAAAAGTGATTAGGAAGTTAAAAACCAAGTTTATAAATCAGAATCCAAAATTTTAGGTCCCAGAGCTCGCCCTGGCGAGTTGGTGGCGAGTGAAGGCAGTGAGGACTGGTCTAGCTCGCTCTGGAGCTCGCCCTGGCGTGTTGTCATGGCCTGTGACACTCGCCCTCACCTGTCATGACAGCAAAAACAGCAACTCACACCACCTTTTTCCCCAACCAAACCTAGTTTGATTCTATTAGTTCCCCACACCTTTTCAAGGTACAAAAGCAAACCATTTTCATAAGCAAGCAATTCATTTCCGAAAGCTTGTTGGTTGCTTCGAGTGCAAGTTATTTGATTTTTCATTTCCAAAATCAAAACTAAATCCAAGCACAAGTTTTATTACGGGCCTTAACCGTCCGGTAGTCATTTTCAAACATGTTTTCAAAGTAAAAAGCAACACCACATGTCACAAGAGTTTTAAACCACTTTGACCCCAAAAACACTACTCAAAACACTTAGGAAATATTTTCCTAAACCCCAAAATATTTTTCGTCGGATTTTCTAAAACAAAACCATACAGCGCATTTCCCTTTTGCCCAAAGGTTCAAAGACAACTTTTCTTTTCAAAACCTTACAACCTAACCACATGTTATTGATCAATACATAAACCAAACCAAAACCCTAACTTTTCTCATGAGATTTTTCACCAACTCATGGAAAACAAACATAACAAAGCCTACACATGCTTACTAACCCTCATGAACAACATTCATGGAACAAGAATCAATTCCTAACATTTTCATCTTATGAACATAATCTAAAACTCATAACTCCAAGAGTTTTAACCAACCAAAATGAAAAGGAAAAGAGTGGTTACCTTAAGAAAGTGATTCTCTACAACAATTCCACAAACCTCCCAAGCTTGAAATGGACACAAATGGTGTAGAATGGAAAATTTGTGAAGGTTGGAAATGAGCAATGAAGTTCACGTGAAAGAGAGAAAGAATGGAGTGAAGTTTGTGATGTTTCTAAGTCCACAATAGTCATAAACCTCCTTACTATTACAAAGCTCTTGATAGCCAAACCACCATTGGATCAAAGTCAAAAGTCCAAGCTTAAACCCTAGCCATTGGATCAATTTACTTTATGAATAAGTCACAAGATTTAAACAACTCTCCCATAATAAGTCACGTGTTCAGCTCTCGCGCGTCGCGACGAGCGTAAATCACAAAAACGTAAAACCTACGGAAAGAATGTCTAACGTCTAACATTTCCAAAACTTATCGCCGAATCTTTTTCCGCGACTGTAATTTTCTTCCACCCCTTGGAAAATTAATCTCAGGACATAACCTCACTCACGCAGATATATAAAACTCCCATCCGAAACCTCACTTAAAACAGACGCAATAAAATTTTACAACGACGGGTAAAATCCTACTCGTTTTTCCAAAAACAAGAATAATCCAAATCTCATTATTCCGAATCCACATCAACCTTCTTATTCACAAAGGAGGATTACAAGACAAAAGTCTGTACAATTACAGTGCACGAGCACAAAACAAACTCAATTACAGCAAAATCCTATAATTACACGATGTTTCATCACACGAACACATCGAAACCCTAATATTCCTTAAACCAACTATGCAATGAAATCTTGGGTCTTACAATACTACCCCCCTAAAAGAAGTTTCGTCCTCGAAACTTAGACATCGTCGAACAAACTGGGGTATAATTCTTTCATCTTACTCTCGAGCTCCCAGGTGGTATCTCCTGTAGCTTCGTTCCATATTACCTTCACCAAAGGTATCTCTTTCGTTCTCAAACGCTTCATCTTCCTATCCGCAATCTTGATCGGCAGAACTTCAAATGACAAGTTATCCCTCAACTGGATGTCATCTGGTGTGATCACATGTGATGGATCCGGTGTATATTTCCGCAATTGCGACACATGGAACACATCATGAATCAAAGATAGTACCGGTGGCAACGCGATCCGATATGCTACCTTCCCAACCCGTTCCAAAATCTGATAAGGCCCTATAAACTTCGGAGTCAACTTCTTTGCTTTCAAAGCCCTTCCAACACCAGTTGTTGGGGTAACACGGAGAAATACATGGTCTCCCTCCTCAAACTCTAAAGGCCTCCGACGCCTATCCGCATAACTCTTTTGTCGATCTTGAGCAACCTTCATCATTGCCCTTATCTTTCGGACCTTGTCCGTCGTCTGTTGTACCATTTCCGGTCCTACTATCATACTTTCCCCATCTTGGTACCAACACAGAGGAGTCTGACATCTCCTCCCATATAAAGTCTCGTATGGTGCCATTCCAATACTCGCGTGGAAACTGTTGTTGTATGTGAATTCTATCAAAGGTAACACATCATCCCAACTTCCACGATCGTCCAATACACAAGATCTCAACAAATCTTCCAAAGATTGATTTGTTCTCTCGGTCTGTCCATCTGTCTGAGGATGGTAGGCGGAACTCAATCTCAGTTTCGTCCCCAACGCCTCATGCAAAGTCCTCCAAAAGTGTGAAGTAAACTTTGGGTCTCGATCCGACACTATACTTGACGGAATCCCATGTAATCTCACAATCTCAGCAATGTAAATATCGGTCAACTTTGCCGCTGTATCCGTAGTCCTTACCGGTAGAAAATGAGCGGACTTAGTCAAACGATCCACTATCACCCAAATGGAATCATGCTTCCTCCTGGTCTTGGGTAACCCAGTGATGAAATCCATAGAAATGCTATCCCACTTCCACTCGGGGATATCTAATGACTGCAGCATCCCTGCTGGTCTCTGATGTTCAATCTTCGCCTTCTGACAAGTCAGACACGACGCCACATACTCAGCCACATCCCTCTTCATACCCGGCCACCAGAAATCATGCCTCAGGTCTTGATACATCTTTGTTGCTCCGGGATGTATACTAAGTTTACTCTTGTGTGCCTCCCCCAGAATGGTGTTTCTCAAGTCCATAGCTTCGGGTACACACACCCTACCTTGACACCTCAAGATGTTGTCCGATCCCACCTTGAAATCTCGGTTGGTTCCTCGAACAATCAAAGCCCTTTTCTCCATGAGAAACTTGTCATCTTGACAATTTGCAATGTCCTCCAACAATCCGTTCGAGATGGTAATCATACCCAGTCTCATATTCCCTAAAGCAAACTCTACCTCATGTGTCTTTGTCGCTATGAAAATTCCCAGGTTAGTGAGGTGGATCACAACGGATCGCTTAAATACCAAGACTTTACCTTAGCCAGAACTTTCACAGATCAAAATTCACAATCATTAACAAGATTTTTATTTTTTTTTTATTTTTTTTTTAAGATTCAGTTCAAAATTATAACTGATCCTGTGCATTTCATCAGCATGGTCGCCAAGTAATGTCATCGTACCACGATGAGCATATTTTCTCTGTTGATTTCTTGGCCAACAAGTAGCTTCCATCGTGGCACGATGGAAGCCATCATGCTACGATGAAATGCTCATTTTCTTCACTTTTTGGGCTTTTTCTTGTCTTTTTGCATCTTGGACTTGGTCTTGATGCTTTTCCTTGATTTTGTAGGTTTTTCTTCGTATTTGGGCTTGTCTTGGTCATTTTACTACTAAATATACTACCTAAAATACCATAGAAATTCCTGTCATCAATATCCCCAGAGTAGGTCTATTTAGACATCGAACTGGTTAACAATTACTTGTGTTGTTTATTGCTTTCTATTTACTTCAGTACATTAATTCATAGTTAGCATTGATCCAGCGTACCAATTGTCTAACCACTTGTGTGAGACATCTGGTCAATTACATAGTTGTCCCAGATATTGTGTAAGACATTTGTCCTGCCAAAGAACAAAATTTCAACAGTCATCAACAATTTTTGTATTTTTTGAATTTTTGAAATTTTTGACAAACTTAAATAACTCTAGTTGCTCTTGTAAAGACAATCCCCGGCAACGGCGCCAAAAACTTGACTACGGTCTGGCAAGTGAACCAGTTAGTCGTCGAGTAATAATTCACACTTTACTGAGTAGAATGAGTTTGTATCCACAAGGATCGTTCCAAGTGCTACTAGTTTTATTTAAGTTCGTTGATTTGCATACGCTTTAGTTTTGGAATCAATTAAAGCTACACGGGGCAGTATATACATAGCAATTACCTAACACATAACCATTCTAAGAAAAAGAAATAAGATGTAGTCTATTATGTGATAAAAAAGAAAAGAAATAAGATGAATTTATGCTCTTTGAATTTTAAATAGTAAATCATAATTCTTTGTGATATGCAGCCCAAAGGAAAATTGTCGAGATGTTTTGTCAACAATTACGGGTTGAAGCTTGAGAATTATATGTTGTATTATCAAGGGTTACACCAAGAAAAGAGTTAAAGGTAGTAATAACCGACGATGAAAGTGAAGATTCAAATACAACTGAAAATGTGGTTTACAAAGACGTGTTCCATAATGTTCAGTAGTTAACGATGAATCATTATAAAGATCACTTTATTTGTTTTTTATGTAATTTTATCATTATTTTAATGATTTTAATTATTCATTGTTGTTCTATATGTACTGCATAATTCCAGTTCCAATTTATCTATATTTTCTTAAATTTTTTATTTCCAATTTTTTACTATAAGAAATTAAACTATATATATAATATTCTACATAATCCGTGCATCGCACGGGTAGTAGTCTAGCTATAATAAAATGAGTAGCCTAATATGAATGGTCTAGATTTTAACATGTGGAAAAAAATCAATTTTATTGGATCCATGTGGAAAAAAATAAAATCAACGGATACGATGACAACTTCAATAATCAAATTTTAAACCAATTCTAGCGCATCCCCCAAATTTCTAGCGCGCCCCCATTTTTTTTTTTTTGTAATTTTGATTAATTGAATTTTAGTTTATTGATTATGGGTAATTTTCAGAGTATTATGTATGGTTAAATGTTTTAGTAGTTAGTTTTAAAACCTAAATCCTTCTTCAACATGTAGAACCAAAGGTGGTGGTGCGATGGGTGGCGGCTGGCCCTCCACACCACCTTTCTGTCCAGTTCTCCGATGTCATAGCCATCACTAAGTGGTGTTTGTGCGCTCGGATCTGGATCTTTGTGTAGGTTCTTGTTCCGTCGGAGGTTTAGAGGAACACCTCGTCATGTCACTGTGTTCTATAGGTTTTTAGAGTGGTTATTGGGTCTCTGCGGTGGGCTCCAGCGGTGGGTTGTTTGGATTTATCACCGCTAGTTATTGGAGGTTCTGGCTGTGGTTTAGGTGGTGATGCTGTGTTTGTTGCAGCTGGGTTGGTGATGCGGATGGTTGCTGTTCGGGTGGTGTTCCGAGACAACCACCCTCGTGGTGGTGGTGCTGGATCTGTTTGTTTTTAGCTGTCGGTTTGGCGATTGTTTTTAGGCTTGGATTTGGTGTGTGTGACAGTGGTTTTGGGGGTGGCATGGCGTTGTGTGTTGTTGTTTCTGTTCAAATTTTGTGCCGCTGGTTTTTGGCGGAAGGATTTTTGGTGAGGTGTTGAAGTAGTGACGCTTGAATTTGGTTCATCGGTGTGTGGTGTTGGAGGAGTCTTGTTACTCCGACGACAGTTCCGGTGGTGTTCTGTTTTGATGGTGTTCGGATGTGTGCTCTATTTTAGATTGTTGGTGTTGAGATGGGGTCATGGGGGTGGTGGTGGTGGTTGGAGACGATGAGGTGGGGTTGTGGTGGTGAGCTGTTGAGGTTGGTCTTTGGCTTGGTTTTAGGGTAGTAGTTGTGGCTGCTACTGTGTTTCCGTTTTTCTCCGGTGGTCGCTGCGCCGGTGGCTTTTGGAGGTGGTTTTTTGTTATTATTTTAAGTGTTGTTTTAGTTGAATTGTATGGATGGTTTTAAGGGTTTTGCTTTGGTGTAATGATGTCATTGGAATTCTTCCTTGTGTGAAGTGATTTTATATGACCTGATTTTGTGGACTATGCTCGTCTTGAGCTTAGTTACGTTATTAATAAAATTTAGCTGTTCAAAAAAAAGTTAGTTTTAAACTAAAATCATGCCAAAACCATTTTGTTGTGGAATGGTTTGAGAGATTTGTACTCCAAAACCATTTTGCTGTGGAATGGTTTCAGAGATATGTACTCCAAAACCATTAGATGTACTTAATCATGCCAAAACCATTTTGTTGTGGAATGGTTTTAGAGGGTTGTACTCCAAAACCATTAGATGTACTTAATAGTTTTTATGTTAATTGTGATAAATTAAACCATAATTATAGTACATGTTTTTGTATGTAATTTTAAATTAAAATATGGCTATATAATCATCCAACACAATTAATTGAAGGCTAAATTAAACTTTTGGTCCCTTATCTTATTTGTTGGTTTCATTTTCGTCCCTTAAGTAATTATTGTTACATTTTGGTCCCTTAACTATTCTTCTGTCCGCCAAACAAGTCCCTTCCGTTAAAATTTCTCAAAAAACTGTTAACATTCATCATTATCCCAGAAACATTCATCACAATCACAAACCAAGAAATTTCAAATTCAAATCTCGATTCAACAACAACCCTCTACCACAAATGCAGACAACAAGCAAATCAGTTCCACCAACAACACCAAAATAAACCCAAGAGATAAAAAAACTAACACTTTTCTTCCAAAATTCACCCAAAATTGAAAAGAACTCTCATATTGAAGAACTAACTGGAGACAATTTAGCATTAATGTAATTGAAACAAATTGACAAATCGAAAATAAAAAATTTAACAGGAAACTGACACAATTATCCTAGAAGAAAGAAAATTCAAAAATTCCCAAATTTTTTTTGTTGTTATTGTGTGAAAAATTGAAGCTTTAGAGAGAGTGAGACTTGTTTATGAGAAGGGTATGAAAAAAAGTCCAAGTGGGTCTTGGTGGAAAGTGTAAAAGAGGGAAAGTGAAGAAGTGAAGAAAACCCTTATAATGGTGAGAAAGAAAAGAAGAGAAAATAGAACACCAATGGAAACTGTAAAATGGAAAAAGTTTGGGATTTGTATTATCTGTAGTTATATGAAAGATTTAGAGATTCAACTAGGAGAAGGAAAGAAAAAAAGGTTTTGTATTAAAGATTCAGTTAAGAATTTGTGGGCTTAGTTTTAAATTTGGGGAAAAATTGAAATTGAAGTTTTATGATAATTTGGGTTTAATGATGAAGGTGATGAACATTCTAGATTGCTCATGAAGAGGATGAATGAGTGGATAAATTTTTCTGGAATTTTTTAGTTTGTGATGAATGTTCTTGAGTTGATGATGAATATTAACAGTTTTTGACAAATTTTAACGGAAAGGATTTATTTGGCAAACAAAGTTAAGGGACCAAAACGAAACAACAATTAGTTAATGGACCAAAATGAAACCAATAAATAAGTTAAGGGACTAAAAGTCTAATTTAACCTTAATTGAAAATGAGTTCTTATAGTATGTACTTCAAAGGAACGAAAGTAATTATTTAATTGAAAATGGGGAGTGCGCTAGAAATTTGGGGGGTGCAATAGAAATTTGGGGGGTACGCTATAAATCTGGGGGGTGCGCTAGAAATTTGAGAGGTGTGCTAGAAATCTGAGGGGTGTGCTAAGCAATTTATGGGCGCGCTAAGCAATTTTTTTTTTTTTTTTTTTATGTAAACAATTTTCATTATTTATGCATGGTGCATAAGAAAAAAGCTATGCACTACAACCACTCCCGTTTTCTCCAATACAATATGATTTGTTTTTGTTAAATTTTTTTTAAGATTTGTATCAATTTTATTTGTTACTAGCCGCCTTCCATGCCCGTTTGTGTGATCGATATTCTTTTTTTTTGTGATCGATACTCTCTACTGTGCAAATATAAATAACTATTTAATCTTCTTTTTTATTGGACTTAATTGATAACTATGTAACCTCTTTTTTTTTTTGTTAGTTATTGAGAAGAAAAAAATATATTTTTGTTACTATAAAAAAACTGAAAATCTATTTTTATCTGGAAGTTGTGCTTAGTTGTTAAGAAAAAAAATATATTATTTACTAAAAAAAACTGAAAATCTATTTTTATGTGGAAGTTATTTTTTAAGGGTAAAATAGGAATTACAAAAAAGTTATCCCAAAAAATTGTATCCCCTTTATATATTAGTATAGATTTGTAAATGGATGATTAATTTTATTTTTTCTATTTCATTCTGTTTTCCATTTATGTAGTTTTTTCTATTTATTCATAGGAACTTCATTTTATGTCTCTTTTTTTTTAATCAAAAGTGGGAATGATGTAGTCAAGAATTAAAGGTGATATTGTTTTTTTAGAGGGTGTACTAAAGATTATGCACTTTTGTAACGACCCGTTTTTCAAAGGCCAGAAAAGGCACTATATTTTTTTTTTTTTGTACACAATCAGAGTTACGCATAAAAGATTTTAAATGAGCCGGCATTCAAAAATACAAAAGAACTCATTACCATAAGGTGCTTCGACAAGCAAAGTGTATTCCTGAATAATTACAATCCAAGTCTAAGTATTCAAAACAAGATAGAAAACTCTATGCTAACCCAAAAGCACGGTGCACAAAACACACCGGCGCATAGTCTAACTACTCTAAGCTTCAACACAAGCTCACTATGGCCTAGAGCTGCCAACTCCATCCTCTCGACCTACATCGTCATCCGGGGTGGGATGAGCCCGCAAATGAAAGAAAGGGTCACCACAAAATAAAAGTATATATATACGTAACCAGTGCGAAAGATGTACACATAACAAGTTTCCACATACACAAGAGAAAGCTCTTTAACACGACAGCAATTCCCACCAACGGGCTTAAAATATAATGCACACCAAGCCTAATGCAGACTTCTACAATGAGTGTGGTAGATTCCCCATTACCACATGCATATGAATTCCGGAAGTCAGTAATCATAATCAATAAAACCACAAAGGGTTAGGATGGATCCATTCCCGATAATCGCACCCCGCAGTCCATTCCCGATAACCGCTTATTGGACTCAATAATTCCCGTAGGAGTAAGGTGGATCCATTCCCGATAATCGCACCCCGTGATCCATTCCCGATAATCACGTACTATGAATGCATGAGCATACGATTCCCCTTATATGCTAATGCAACACATACATATCGTACACGCATATGTAATCACACCACAACAACACATACATATACGTCAAATCATATGTATTTAATCACCTGTTCATACACATATTTCACCAAACATATGTAAGACAACGAATCATGTATTTACCACGATCTCATATCGAGAATACATCACAAAAACATGCCAAGCACACCACCAGTTGCAACACAACAAATCTAAAGCATGTTTAACAAAACCGTTTGAAAAGACGGAAATAAAGTGGAGCCCTTACCTCGGCAAGCACTCACAACAAGCAACGTTCACACAACACTACGTGCTCCCTAAAACAAGCAACGGACAATCAATACATCGTTTCCAAACCCAATGTAATGAAACCACATCAAAACCCCAAAAACTCTAAAGGTTTCTAAGGAAAATTCACTCTTTCGGATACCATACCAAAAACTATCGTATTGATCAACCACCATGAGTTATTTATACTATTTTTAGGACCCAAAACAATTGTCAAAAGTCTTAAATAATTTGAAATGCAAAATGGCCGTTTTCTTGCGTTATAAGTTACGTACTTTCCGAGTACCCGAAAAACTCGTTTCCAATCCCAACCACTTCCATAAATTAATAAAAAGGGATTAGAAAGCTAAAAACCCAGTTTAGAAATCAGAATCCAAAATTTTAGGTCCCAGAGCTCGCCCTGGCGAGTTGGTGGCGAGTGAAGGCAGGGAGGACTGGTCTTACTCGCCCTGGAGCTCGCCCTGGCGTGTTGTCATGACCTGTGACACTCGCCCTGGCGAGTAATCACTCGCTCAGCGAGTTGCACCTGTCATGACAGCAAAAGACAACAACTCACACCACCTTTTTCCACCCAAGCCTAGTTTGATTCTATTAGTTCCCAACACTTTTTCAAGGCACAAAAGCAAACCATTCTCATAAGCAAGCAATTCGTTTCCAAAAGCTTGTTGGTTGCTTCGAGTGCAAGTTATTTGATTTTCATTTCCAAAATCAAAACCAAATCCAAGCACAAGTTTTATTACGGGCCTTAACCGTCTTGAAATCATTTTCAAACATGTTTTCTAGGCGAAAAACAACACCACATGTCACAAGAGTTTTAAACCACTTGGACCCCAAAATACCACACAAAACACTTAGTAAATATTTTCATAAACTCCAAAATATTTTTCATCGGATTTTCTAAAACAAAACCATACAACGCATTTCCCTTTTGCCCAAAGGTTCAAAGACAACTTTTCTTTTCAAAACCTTACAACATAACCTCATGTAATTGATCAACACATAACCAACTCAAAAACCTAACTTTTCTCATGAGATTTTTCACCAACTCATGGAAAACAAAAACAACAAAGCCTAGCATGCTTACTAAACTCTCATGAACAACTTTCATGAAACAAGAACTAGCAAGAACAACCTTTCTCACCAAACCTTCTTAAGAAGATAAACCCAAAAACCTCACAACTCTAAAAATCTACCAACCTAGGAGATGAGAAGAGAGGGTTACCTTAAGCAAGTGATTCTCTACAACTTTCCACTAAGCTTCCAAGCTTGAAATGGAGTGAAATGGTGAGGAAATGAAAATTTGTGAAGGTTGGAAAGTGAGAATGGAGTTCCACGTGAAAGAGAGAAAGAATGGAGATGTTTTGTGATGTTTTCTAAGTCCACAATAGTCATAAACCTCCTTACTATTACAAAGCTCTTAATAGCCAAACCACCATTGGATCAAAGTCAAAAGTCCAAGCTTAAACCCTAGCCGTTGGATCACTTTACTTTATGAGAAAGTCACAAGATTTAATCAACTCATCCATAACAAGTCTCGTACCCAGCTCTCGCGCGACGCGACGAACGTAAACCACAAAAACATAAAACCTACGGAAAGAACGTCTAACGTTTAACATTTCCAAAACTTATCGCCGAATCTTTTTCCGCGACTGTAATTTTCTTCCATACCTTAGAAAATTATTCTCAGAATATATCTTAACTCGTGCAGATATATAAAACTCCCATCCGAAACCTCACTCAAAACAGACGCAGTAAGATTTTCCATCCGCGGGTAAAATCCTACTCGTTTTTCCAAAAACAAGAATAATCCAAAACTCGTTATTCTGAAACCACAAATCACTTCTTATACAAGAAACAGGATCACAAGACAAAAGTCTGTACAATTACAGTGCACGAGCACAAAACAGACTCAATTACAGCAAAACTTAACAAGTTACACGATGTTTCATCACACGAACACATCGAAACCCTAATATTCCTTAAACCAACTATACAATGAAATCTTGGGTCTTACAATACTACCCCCCTAAAAGAAGTTTCGTCCTCGAAACTTAGACATCGTCAAACAAACTGGGGTATAATTCTTTCATCTTACTCTCGAGCTCCTAGGTGGTATCTCCTGTAGCTTCGTTCCATATTACCTTCACCAAAGGTATCTCTTTCGTTCTCAAACGCTTCATCTTCCTATCCGCAATCTTGATCGGCGGAACCTCAAATGACAAGTTATCCCTCAGCTGGATGTCATCTGGTGTGATCACATGTGATGGATCCGGTGTATATTTCTGCAATTGCGACACATGGAACACATCATGAATCAAAGATAGTACCGGTGGCAACGCGATCCGATATGCTACCTTCCCAACCCGTTCCAAAATCTGATAAGGCCCTATAAACTTCGGAGTCAACTTCTTTGCTTTCAAAGCCCTTCCAACACCAGTTGTTGGGGTAACACGGAGAAATACATGGTCTCCCTCCTCAAACTCTAAAGGCCTCCGACGCCTATCCGCATAACTCTTTTGTCGATCTTGAGCAACCTTCATCATTGCCCTTATCTTTCGGACCTTGTCCGTCGTCTGTTGTACCATTTCCGGTCCTACTATCAAACTTTCCCCATCTTGGTACCAACACAAAGGAGTCTGACATCTTCTCCCATACAAAGCCTCGTATGGTGTCATCCCAATACTCGCGTGGAAACTGTTGTTGTATGTGAATTCTATCAACGGTAAAACGTCATCCCAACTTCCACGATCATCCAATACACAAGCTCTCAACAAATCTTCCAAACATTGATTTGTTCTCTCGGTCTGCCCATCGGTCTGAGGATGGTAGGCGGAACTCAATCTCAGTTTCGTCCCCAACGCCTCATGCAAAGCCTTCCAAAAGTGTGAAGTAAACTTTGGGTCTCGATCCGACACTATACTTGACGGAATCCCATGTAATCTCACAATCTCAGCAATGTAAATATCGGTCAACTTTGCCGCTGTATCCGTAGTCCTTACCGGTAGAAAATGAGCGGACTTAGTCAAACGATCCACTATCACCCAAATGGAATCATGCTTCCTCCTGGTCTTAGGTAACCCAGTGATGAAATCCATAGAAATGCTATCCCACTTCCACTCGGGGATATCTATTGACTGCAGCATCCCTGCTGGTCTCTGATGCTCAATCTTCGCCTTCTGACAAGTCAGACACGACGCCACATACTCAGCCACATCCTTCTTCATACCCGGCCACCAGAAATCATGCCTCAGGTCTTGATACATCTTTGTTGCTCCGGGATGTATACTAAGTTTACTCTTGTGTGCCTCCTCTAGAATGATGTTTCTCAAGTTCACAGCATCGGGCACACACACCCTACCTTGACACCTCAAAATGTTGTCCGATCCCACCTTGAAATCTCGGTTGGTTCCTCGAACAATCAAAGCCCTTTTCTCCATGAGAAACTTGTCATCTTGACAATTAGCAATATCCTCCAACAAACCGTTCGAGATGGTAATCATACCCAGTCTCATATTCCCTAAAGCAAACTCTACTTCAAGGTGCAAGTCACGAAACTCTCTCAACAACTCTTGTTGACTAGCCATTTGTGCCGAACAAACCGACATACTCTTCCTACTCAAAGCATCGGCTACCACATTAGCCTTTCCAGGATGGTATTCTAAGGTGAAATCAAAATCCTTTAATGTTTCCATCCATCTCCTCTGCCTCATATTTAGCTCCTTCTGATCAAACAAGTACTTGAGACTTTTATGGTCACTAAACACGACAAAAGTGCAACCATAAAGATGATGTCTCCAAATCTTCAATGCGAAAACAACGGCCGCAAGCTCCAAATCGTGCGTAGGATAATTCTTTTCATGCACTTTCAGTTGCCTTGACGCATAAGCCACTGCTCTCTTGTGTTGCATCAACACACAACCCAACCCTTGATGAGACGCATCACAATAAACCTCATACGGCTCCTCCGACTGTGGTAACATCAAAACTGGTGAAGTCGTCAACCGTTCTTTCAACAACTGAAAACTCAACTCACACTTCTCTGTCCAAGCAAAAGGTTGATCTTTTCGCGTAAGTTGTGTCATTGGTGCCACAATCTTAGCAAATCCTTCTATAAACCTCCGGTAATAACCGGCCAAACCCACAAAACTCCTTACATCAGTCACTGTTTGAGGCTGCTTCCATGAAAGTACCGTATCAATCTTGGCTGGATCCACGGCTATTCCCTCTTTTGATATAACATGGCCAAGGAAATTAACCTCTTCCAACCAAAAGTCACACTTTGACGGATTAGCATACAACTTTTTCTCCCTCAAAACTTGCAAAACCAAGCGAAGATGCTCTTCATGCTCCTCTTCACTCTTCGAGTACACCAAAATGTCATCAATAAACACTACTACGAACTTGTCCAAAAACGAATGGAATATCCGATTCATGTAGGCCATGAAGATCGCAGGTGCATTCGTCACTCCAAACGGCATTACCAAGTACTCATAGTGCCCATACCGCATCCTGAACGCCGTCTTCTGAATATCCTCATCTCGCACCCTTATCTGGTGATATCCAGATTTCAAGTCAATCTTTGAAAACACCGAGGCTCCCCTCAACTGATCCATCAGATCATCAATTCGTGGCAATGGATATCGGTTCTTGATAGTCACCTTATTAAGCTTCCGATAATCCACACATAAACGAGATTTCCCATCCTTCTTCTTAACCAATAAGACCGGTGCTCCCCAAGGCGACACACTAGGCCTTATGAAACCCTTCTCTAACAAGTCCTCAATCTGACCTTTCAACTCTACCAACTCGGCTGGAGCCATCCGATAAGCTGATTCCGAAATCGGACCCGTACCCGGTTGTAAATCAATAAAGAATTCCACCTCTCTATACGGAGGAAAAGCTGGAATCTCCGATGGAAACACATCTTGGAAATCCTGAACCACACGAATTTCCTCAATTCGGATCTCCGACTTCACTCCTAAGCTAGCAAGTGAAACTATCCCCGGCTCTCCATTACACATAACCACCGAAAGTCGATTTGCGGACAAGTACCTTCGCACACCTGGCTCGGGAAAGAAAACCAATTTCCGAGCACAGTCTATGATCACATAATGATATGACAACCAATCCATCCCGAGGATGATCTCAAGAGATAAAAGCGGTAGACAAACCAAATTGACCAGAAAATCCCTATTCTGGATTACTACCAAACAATGCAAACATGCAGTATTCACTACCAAATCCTTAGCAGGAGTCAAAACATTCAAATCAAATGGAAGAACAGAAACATTCAAACTCAACCGATTTGCACAAGCCAAAGATATGAATGAGTGGGTTGCCCCCGTGTCAATCAAAGCAGTTAAAGAATTACCTGCGATGTGACAGCTCTCATGGATGGCGTTGCTAGCCTGCCCACTCAACTCAGTGCCCATACAGTAAGCATGTGCCTTTGCCGCCGGTCTAGTACCTTGTGAGCCTTGCGCCGCATTTGCCGACGGCCCGACCTTTGGGGCCCTGCACTCTCTAGCCACATGCCCCGGCTTCTTACATTTATAACAAACATTCGCCGCGGTCGGGCATTCATTGGCATAGTGGCCCACCTCGCCACACTTGAAACAACCTTGTTTCACCCTATTTTGGTTCCCTTGATTCACCGACCTTCCTTGTCCCTTACTGTTTTGTGGACGATCATACGGCTTACCACCTTGTTTCCCACGATTCTGAGTCGAACCACGATCATTGGTACGACTTGGTCCTCCAGCACTAGAATTCCCTTGGCGGTTCACCCGCTTATTTCTCATGTCTTCGACCTCTTGGCACTTCTCCACCAACACTTGAAACTGTCGGATACCCAATGGCACAACCGCATCCTACAGTTCGTACCTCAGCCCATCTTGAAAACGACGACACATATAAACCTCATCTATCTCATCCCTAAAGAAGCGGAAGAAACGGGATAGTGATTCAAACTTCTTGACATATGATTCAACATTCATGCCCGCTTGCCTTAGCCTCAGAAACTCTTCCCCATACCTTTCCCTAGCTGTCTCAGGGAAGTATTTGGCCAAGAACCTCCTTTTGAAGTTCTCCCAACTTAACTCTTCATGAACATTCTCCATGATTAGTCGGGTGTTCCTCCACCAATACTCAGAACCCCCGAGTAACTGATAGGTAGCTAAGACCACCTTCTCTCCCTCTTGACAATGAATTGCCCCGAATATCCTCTCCACAGATTGGAGCCACAAATCAGCAGTTTCCGGACCTCCCTCCCCATTAAACTTTGGAGGAGTCTGGTGGTTGAAATTCGAAAGAAGTCTAGATCCAGCCGCAAGTATTTCCCTTTCGCGCTTCTCCAGATCCCTCTGCGCCTTAGCATGGCTCTGAGCAGTCACAGCCGCTGCCATTGTGTTCATGGCATAAGCCATTTCATACATATCAGCATTGCCCGCCACAGGTGCTGTAGGTGCCCTTCTTGAAGGCATTCTATCTCTGCACAATACCAATTCTGATTAGATTCCTTATCCAAACATTTCTGAATCTCAACAGAAAATCTTACTCCACGGATTATTAACCCATAACCCGACACAGAACAAACACTAGAACTAACTCAACACTAGTTACGTTCTAACCGACTCTGAACTAACGACTCAAGTATACACTTTCCCTTTGAAGATTTAAAGCCGGGCTCTGATACCAATTGTAACGACCCGTTTTTCAAAGGCCAGAAAAGGCACTATATTTTTTTTTTTTGTACACAATCAGAGTTACGCATAAAAGATTTTAAATGAGCCGGCATTCAAATATACAAAAGAACTCATTACCATAAGGTGCTTCGACAAGCAAAGTGTATTCCTGAATAATTACAATCCAAGTCTAAGTATTCAAAACAAGTTAGAAAACTCTATGCTAACCCAAAAGCACGGTGCACAAAACACACCGGCGCATAGTCTAACTACTCTAAGCTTCAACACAAGCTCACTATGGCCTAGAGCTGCCAACTCCATCCTCTCGACCTACATCGTCATCTGGGGTGGGATGAGCCCGCAAATGAAAGAAAGGGTCACCACAAAATAAAAGTATATATATACGTAACCAGTGCGAAAGATGTACACATAACAAGTTTCCACATACACAAGAGAAAGCTCTTTAACACGACAGCAATTCCCACCAACGGGCTTAAAATATAATGCACACCAAGCCTAATGCAGACTTCTACAATGAGTGTGGTAGATTCCCCATTACCATATGCATATGAATTCCGGTAGTCAGTAATCATAATCAATAAAACCACAAAGGGTTAGGATGGATCCATTCCCGATAATCGCACCCCGCAGTCCATTCCCGATAACCGCTTATTGGACTCAATAATTCCCGTAGGAGTAAGGTGGATCCATTCCCGATAATCGCACCCCGTGATCCATTCCCGATAATCACGTACTATGAATGCATGAGCATACGATTCCCCTTATATGCTAATGCAACACATACATATCGTACACGCATATGTAATCACACCACAACAACACATACATATACGTCAAATCATATGTATTTAATCACCTGTTCATACACATATTTCACCAAACATATGTAAGACAACGAATCATGTATTTACCACGATCTCATATCGAGAATACATCACAAAAACATGCCAAGCACACCACCAATTGCAACACAACAAATCTAAAGCATGTTTAACAAAACCGTTTGAAAAGACGGAAATAAAGTGGAGCCCTTACCTCGGCAAGCACTCACAACAAGCAACGTTCACACAACACTACGTGCTTCCTAAAACAAGCAACGGACAATCAATACATCGTTTCCAAACCCAATGTAATGAAACCACATCAAAACCCCAAAAACTCTAAAGGTTTCTAAGGAAAATTCACTCTTTCGGATACCATACCAAAAACTATCGTATTGATCAACCACCATGATTTATTTATACTATTTTTAGGACCCAAAACAATTGTCAAAAGTCTTAAATAATTTGAAATGCAAAATGGCCGTTTTCTTGCGTTATAAGTTACGTACTTTCCGAGTACCCGAAAAACTCGTTTCCAATCCCAACCACTTCCATAAATTAATAAAAAGGGATTAGAAAGCTAAAAACCCAGTTTAGAAATCAGAATCCAAAATTTTAGGTCCCAGAGCTCGCCCTGGCGAGTTGGTGGCGAGTGAAGGCAGGGAGGACTGGTCTTACTCGCCCTGGAGCTCGCCCTGGCGTGTTGTCATGACCTGTGACACTCGCCCTGGCGAGTAATCACTCGCTCAGCGAGTTGCACCTGTCATGACAGCAAAAGACAGCAACTCACACCACCTTTTTCCACCCAAGCCTAGTTTGATTCTATTAGTTCCCAACACTTTTTCAAGGCACAAAAGCAAACCATTCTCATAAGCAAGCAATTCGTTTCCGAAAGCTTGTTGGTTGCTTCGAGTGCAAGTTATTTGATTTTCATTTCCAAAATCAAAACCAAATCCAAGCACAAGTTTTATTACGGGCCTTAACCGTCTTGAAATCATTTTCAAACATGTTTTCTAGGCGAAAAACAACACCACATGTCACAAGAGTTTTAAACCACTTGGACCCCAAAATACCACACAAAACACTTAGTAAATATTTTCATAAACTCCAAAATATTTTTCATCGGATTTTCTAAAACAAAACCATACAACGCATTTCCCTTTTGCCCAAAGGTTCAAAGACAACTTTTCTTTTCAAAACCTTACAACATAACCTCATGTAATTGATCAACACATAACCAACTCAAAAACCTAACTTTTCTCATGAGATTTTTCACCAACTCATGGAAAACAAAAACAACAAAGCCTAGCATGCTTACTAAACTCTCATGAACAACTTTCATGAAACAAGAACTAGCAAGAACAACCTTTCTCACCAAACCTTCTTAAGAATATAAACCCAAAAACCTCACAACTCTAAAAATCTACCAACCTAGGAGATGAGAAGAGAGGGTTACCTTAAGCAAGTGATTCTCTACAACTTTCCACTAAGCTTCCAAGCTTGAAATGGAGTGAAATGGTGAGGAAATGAAAATTTGTGAAGGTTGGAAAGTGAGAATGGAGTTCCACGTGAAAGAGAGAAAGAATGGAGATGTTTTGTGATGTTTTCTAAGTCCACAATAGTCATAAACCTCCTTACTATTACAAAGCTCTTAATAGCCAAACCACCATTGGATCAAAGTCAAAAGTCCAAGCTTAAACCCTAGCCGTTGGATCACTTTACTTTATGAGAAAGTCACAAGATTTAATCAACTCATCCATAACAAGTCTCGTACTCAGCTCTCGCGCGACGCGACGAACGTAAACCACAAAAACATAAAACCTACGGAAAGAACGTCTAACGTTTAACATTTCCAAAACTTATCGCCGAATCTTTTTCCGCGACTGTAATTTTCTTCCATATCTTAGAAAATTATTCTCAGAATATATCTTAACTCGTGCAGATATATAAAACTCCCATCCGAAACCTCACTCAAAACAGACGCAGTAAGATTTTCCATCCGCGGGTAAAATCCTACTCGTTTTTCCAAAAACAAGAATAATCCAAAACTCGTTATTCTGAAACCACAAATCACTTCTTATACAAGAAACAGGATCACAAGACAAAAGTCTGTACAATTACAGTGCACGAGCACAAAACAGACTCAATTACAGCAAAACTTAACAAGTTACACGATGTTTCATCACACGAACACATCGAAACCCTAATATTCCTTAAACCAACTATACAATGAAATCTTGGGTCTTACAACTTTACTTTTTGTATCGTGTTTCTTTTGTTAATTTTCTGTCATGGAATCATCAAGCCTTGCAAAATAAAATTATTCTACCATATTTCCTTAATTCTCTTTGTTTAGTTTTCAAATAATACTTGATCGAGTCTTTAAGAAACATCAAATACAAATAAGTACATGATATTATTAAGTCTTTTATTTTTAATCGCAATCAGGTTAAAAAAATTATGATCTTTTCTTAATTTTTTTTAACGTCACACAATAATGAAGATGTTTCGTTTCGTTTCCCTTTTTCACATGTGCACTGACATCAAACCATTTAACAATGAATAGTAACTGTTAATTTGATTCAATCTATTAAGACATGTCTTATTAGTAGAAAAATAACCGACAATGAAGGTAAATATTCAAATACAACTTAAAATGCAGTTTACAAAGAAGTGTCCGGTAACGTTTAATAGTTGATAATGAATTATTATAAGATCAAATTTTTTTATGTAATTTTATCATTATTTTTATGATTTTAATTACCAATTGTAATTCTATATATATTGTATAATTTCAGTTTCAATTTATATATATTTTCTTAAATTTTTTATTTCTAATTTTTTATTAAAAAAAATTAAATTAAACATATGATATTTTACATAACCCGTGCATCGTCTAGTTTGTGCTAAAAGCAGAGAAGAGCTAATGCAAAACAAAACAAAAAACAGAATTTACACCCCCCACCCCACCCCACCGGCATTGCATTGCAACTCATACGTTTCCCAATCGTTATGTGAGGCCCACTTCCATAATTTCCATTGTTGAAAATCACAATGTTGAATTTAAGACCCAAAAAAGTTCACAATGTTGAAAATTCATGTTTGAAAAAATTCATCAAATAATGTAGCAGCTCAATATTTTAAAATTGATTAAATATGCATGAAATATTTAACTCTAATAATGTTAATTCTTTATTTTATTAAGACTTGCTTTAAAGTATTGTCAAAAAAAAAAAAATTCTTGCTTTTAAGTACAAAAATATTTTAATACACAATACTTCACTTCATTAGAGACCAAAATCACATATAAATGAATTTGTCTATAATATGTTTTTTATGTTACTAAACTTATTGACAAAATTTAAGACTAATTTCATCTCTAAGGTGGTTAATTCAATTCTTGTTAGTAGTAAGTTCAAACTCAACTTTAACCAAAAATAATTTTACAAAATAAAGATAGATATGAATTATTGGAAATCACTTTTCACGTTCACGTTTACAACTATACATATAGCTGTGAAAGTTATCAACACATAGACTAATAGGCATATACCACCAAAGGAAAATTAGAATCAAATCAATCATCTGTTTATAACTAACTACATGTCTACACTTTCCATTAAATTATTACTATAGTACCACCACATGTAGGGCATATGTCCTATTGAAAAAGTTACCACTCTTAAGTTTGACACTTTAATAAATGTTATCTCTTCAAAGTATACAAGAGCATATTGGGAATGAAAGACAATGAGTGGTCTATATAGTAAAAGTGAAGTGATATTTTAATACACTTTTTCTTACACAATACATATATAGGAAAGAGAAACCAAAGGAAAAAGAAAAGATGAAGATGAAAAATATTATAAAACTGTCCCTATAAATATATTGTATAAAAAAAAATGTGTCAAAATATCATTTCTGATAGTAAAACTAGAAGGGAAAAGCATAGTTGAAAGAGTAGGGAAGATAATTTTGCTACTTGTAATAGTTGGAACACGACACATTAAAGTGTTGTGGTTGGTCCCTATCTATCAACAGTAACATTATTTTGTACTACTATATAGTTGAGTAGATAGTCAAATTAAGATAGACCTGAAATAAAGATTTTCCAAATAATATGCTGTTCCTTTGCACTGTTCTTTGTCTGCCTTAAGGAAGGAAAAGAAAATATAGACATGATGCTAATTAGTAGTGTGCCTGACATTTCAAGATCTAGTCTTTTGGAATATGCTTGAGACTTTGCTAAGATTTTTTTGGTCATATTTTCAAAGGAAAGTTAATTGGGATCTAGTGGAATGTAGTGTAGCTAGCTAGTCACATTCCAACACCATGCAATTTTTTTTTAACCTAGATTTTCTGCAATTCTTGATTTGGATCGTCTAATTTTAATTCAATAACTAAGATTATATTGATTGTGTAATTTAAACTATATTTGTTTACTTGATCTCAAATCAACAATTAAGATCTTTTACAGTGTGGAACTATGTGAACCGACTATTATAGACGACAGGCCCGGCCCCCATAGGGGTGTAGGTTGAGCGACGACATTGGCCTCTAAATCAACAATTGAGGGCCTCGGCTTAAAATTTTGAGGCCCTATAATGATAGTTTTTATGAAATATCAGATGTACTCAATAGATTAATTTTGAGGCTTTATAATAATTATTATATATTACTAATGTTCATAAAATATCATATGTTTGGTAAAAAAAAATTTAATCAAGTAAAAGAATAATAATTTAAATAAAGGATAATTCTTTTCAATATTTTAACATTTTTTATTAGGTGTCTATTTTTAATATTTGAACCGGACCTCCAAAAACCCAGGACCGGCTCTGACAAACGATTCAAGTCTCAATTATACAAATAAATAAATCAATCTTAAATATTAATTTGAGATGTGTTAAAAAAAAACTATTGATTTGAGAACGAACTGTACAAATTATTAATTTAGTAAATCAACTTTAACTTATCTTAATTGTTGATTTAGATTAAACAGTCGTGACAAATAACTGCACAAAATATATGTTTCTATTACTTTTTTTTAGCTATAGTAATGTTTTGGATCACAAATTAGAAAAGGAGAAAGTGCGGTAGTGACTATTCATGAGTTTCCTAAAACCCATAATATTGGCCTATCAAAAGTAAAATATGTATAAGCCCAAACTTTTTTAAAAGCTCTTTTAGATTAAAGGTATTGGAATTGGAAGGATATGATGATTTGTGGTTATCGTGGAAGATTTTGTAACCAATCATGGAAATAATAGGGTTGTACGGAAACGGTGGATAGTGATAATGAACACACATACACACATGGAAAGAGACTAAAAATCTTTCCAACCTCGTTGAGAGACTATGGAAAGAGATTACACTAATTATATATAAATTTGAGAGAAAAGATCAAAATTTTGTTTCTAAATATTCACCATAATTTAACATTTTACTAATAGTGCTTTTTCGTAACCCATGCAAAGACTTAGATTAGACGTAGTCGGATAATTTATATTTAAAGTGTTGGACTATTTTATCTATCCAACAATATATTAAAAGAAATTACTATTAAATTTAACAATATATTAAAATGAACTACTATTAAAAAACTTAACTTGTCGTCAACGGTGTTAACCATATTTCAAAGGTTTTACCCTTAAATGTAATTTTATCTCAAAGATTAAAAAAATACAAAACATAAAGGGGAGAGGTTTTAGTGAAATTCCAAGTCACTACATTGTAAATAGGTGGACGAAGTTTGCAACAAGTAGACCGATTTTTAACTCTGATGGAAATGTTTTGGTGGCATGTTCTAAATTTGAAAGTCAAAGGATATTAGTTTCAAAAGCATGGGCACAATTGTTTAAATGCATGCATATGGCTGGTACAAATAAAGAGAAATTGCTCCTCATTTACAATGAGGATTGTAGTATTGAACAAAAAATGTCCAAAATGAAGGGTGATGTTGTATCAAGACCCTTAGATGAAGTGGAAGCTCTTATTGGTGTCAACGTACCTAAAAAAGTTGAAATTCTTCCACCTAAACCTTCACATACAAAAGGTTGTGGAAAACGTATTAAAGGGGGGAAAGAGAAGGCAATGGAACAACAACCAAAGAGTATAAGGCAGTGTCACACTTGTAAGCAATATGCACCTCATGATAGCTTTTAGTAAGAATAAAACTTTTTGTACTTAATCACATACTTATTATAAAAAAATAGTTAATCTCATATTTATTAATTTTGTGTTCATATGCAGGGAATGGAACATGTACAAGCTCAATGAATGATTTATTTCGAGTTTTCTAGCATTCTGCTACTATTGGAGTTGTGGAATTGCAACTAGTTGCTATGAGATATTCAATTATTTTGTCTTATTAGGCCTTGTAATTTTAAATTAGTCCTTATTTGCAATGATCTATTTTGGAATGTATTGTTAACATTGGAGACATATATCTTTCTATAATTTTATATCTTTAGTGTATGGTATAGCAGGCTCATGAATTCACTTTCAAGCAACTTTTGATATACTGCTATGGTATAGTAGGCTCACTATCAAAGTCTATTGTCTGTTATGGCATTGAATTTAAGTAAAAATAGCACAACCAAATATCAACATACTTATTAAGGCCTTATCAAAGTATGTTTTCTGATATATCAGTAAGGCTTTTAACAATTAAGGCCTTAGAAGTGTCTTAACAGCCAAGGATCTTTATTGCATTTTGTGTTTTTCTTTACAATTTATTTTCTTCTCAGGTTTTGGTATAACTTGTGATTCACTTCTAGTGCTACACTATGTACTAAAATGAAATTGAACTACTTCAAATAAAAACAACATTAAAATATTGAGACAATTCAATCAAACTTTTTCATTTAATACAAGATGATAGTTACAATTTGTGCAAAGATAGAGCTAACTCCCATTTACAATGTGAATCACTCTAAAATTAGAGGTAACCCCCATTTACAACATTACACAGTGAATGTAAACTAAGCACCAGTGAGCTTTGTTACAAATTGCAACTACATTAAACTAAGCTTCAATTTCAGTTGGTCTTCGACAGAATTTCACGCTAGTCTTCGACACCGGTACCAATTTTAGTTAACTGGTCTTGGACAACAATGCCTAGTTCATTTGCCAATTTCAGCTAATGCATCAGAAAACCATCAGCAGTGCTTAGTTAATTTGCAGTTCAGCTGCTGCTACACCAGTAGCTAAAGAACAGATTGTTTCAAACAAGCATTTTATCAAACATTTGGAGCACATTAAAAAAAACAAATAGCTTCTATGTGATTTGTAAGGTTAAATACAGAAAATCAAAGTATACTCAAGTATAAGAAGGATACAAAACAAAATAAATCGGTTTTTTTTTTTTTGGAAAAGGCTAATATATTATTAAACACATAAGTACAAGAAGTACTTAAAATAGGAGACAAAGCAACAGCTACAAACACGCCTGAGAACTAAGACAAACACAAACAGCCTGGGAACAAAACAGAAACAAAAGAATAAATCAGTTAATGTTAAATACAGAAAATCAAAATATAAGAAGGGCACAAAACAAGAATAAATCAAAAAGAAGAAAAGCAAAAAAAAACCTTGTTACTGGTGTGGTGTTGATGTTCAAAACAACAATAGATCCAAAATCATGAAATTGAATAGAGAAGGAGGCGGTGATGTTCAAAACAAGAGATATGGGTGTGTCGTTGTTAGGTCCATCGGCGGCAAGCGGCTCTTGGAACAAAATAAATTCTGACATGATCCAATAAAGTTTTGATGATAACAATAGTATTAATATTAATATACAATAGGGTATACTGATAATTGTACAATCATTACTTGATTTGGTTAAAATACCATGTGAAGCAAATTATACGATTTCCAGCTGGCTATTTCTCACTGCAACGACATCAAATCATACGCTCCACCTTCATCTATAAATAGGAGAATCATTTGAAGTTTTTGTGTACAACAATTGAACGATTAAAAAGAGTTGTTACTCTAACAAAATCACCTAAGCACAAAAACTCTCAAAATACAACTTGAACTCATTCGAAAATTCAAGACATTGTCTCAGCTTCTGATCATCTCAGTAGCTGAACCTTAGTATTCTTTGTAAGGATTCTAAGTTAGTCTTGTTAAGAGTTGTATTGGTTTTTATTTTTGGACATTGATAGTTTGTATCAAGTGTTCATACACTTTGTTATTTCTTTTAAGTTGTAAGAAGTCTCTTGCTTGTGTGCTTAAGCATAGGAAGTCTCTTGTAAGAATTTACTTGAGCATTGGAAGTCTCTTGCTTGTGTGCTTAAGCAATTGTAATCTTTAGTGATTATAGTGAACTCCCTTGGAGGTGCAAGGGGACTGGACGTACTCTCGGTTTGTGAGAGGAACCAGTATAAATCTTGTGTGTCTTTCTCTCTCTTTATCTCCTTATCTTGTTTGTGTGTTGATTGTGTTATCTACTCGCTGCATATTCTGATAAGTTGCAAAACTTAGAAGAAGTTTTTAAAACTACCAAAAACACAATTTAACCCCCCCCCCCCCCCCCCCCCCCCTTTCTTGTGTTTTTCACACCTTCAATTGGCATCAAGAGCCTTGGTTCTGTTTTATCACCTAACAGTGAGACAATCATTTTCTGAAAAACACTATGTCTAGAT
Organism: Trifolium repens; assembly: GCA_030408175.1. Lineage (NCBI taxonomy): Eukaryota > Viridiplantae > Streptophyta > Magnoliopsida > Fabales > Fabaceae > Trifolium > Trifolium repens. The sequence goes on along the minus strand of CP125845.1, from coordinate 26,596,398 downwards.
CTGACAAGCCTGATTTATCTGCTCTTCCACACAACTATGATGTGGAAGAAAAATCAAACAACAAAGCACCAAAGTTTAATGGAGATAGTTCTATGTTTTCCTGGTGGAAAGATAGAATATAAAGTCATCTGATTGGCTGATTGGTATAGATGATGAACTTTGGGACTTAGTTGAAGAAGGAGTATCTTTTCAAGGTTTGGATGAAAGAGGAAAGTTATCTGTTGAAGAAAGAAAGAAGTTCACTGACAAAGACAAGAAAGCCTACAAAAAGCATCACAAAGTCAAGGATATTCTTATTAGTTGCATATCTCATGATGAATATCTAAAGATTACAGACAAATCAACTGCCAAGATTATATATGATTCTTTATGTGCCACATATGAAGGAAACAAACAAGTTCAGGAAGCAAAGGCTACTTTTCTAATCCAACAGTATGAACTCTTTGAAATGAAAGAAGATGAGAATATTGAATCTATGTATTCTATGTTCAAGGTTCTGGTGGCTGGTCTTCAAGTTTTAAAGAGAAGTTATACTACTTCTGATCATGTAAAGAAGATTCTGAGAAGCTTACCTTCTAGGTGGAGACTTAAGGTAACTGCTATTCATGAAGCAAAATATTTGGACACCCTTAGCTTAGAGGAATTGATAAGTTCTCTCATGAGTCATGAGATTGAACTATCTTCTGATGAACCTCAGAAGAAATTAAAGTCAGTGGTTCTGCCATCCACTTTAAGATCTTCTAAGGCTCTAAAAGCTAAGGTTGTAGAATCTGATGCTGAGGAATCTTCTGTCGATGACTAAGAAGATGGATAAGATGATGATGTTTTTGCACTCCTAACCAAGAAGTTCCAGAAGTGGTCTAAAAGGAACAAGAATTACTCAAGCAGAGGATTTGGTTCAAGAAGTTCTGGCAACAAAGAAAGAAAGGATGATACTAAGAGTTGTTTCAATTGTCAAAAGCCTGGACACTTCATAGCTGATTGCCCTGAACTCAATACCAAGGGTAAAGGAAAGAAAAGTGCTTTCAAGAACAAAGCTAAGAAGCGTTTGATGGCTACGTGGGAAGACATTGATGAATTATCTGATGATGAAGTTGAAGCTGAAGAAACAAACTTGGCACTCATGGCCACAACTGCATCAGATAATGAAAGTGATTCTGAATCAGATATTGATGATATAGAAGAGGTTATTTCTCAAATGTCTAGCACTCAAGTTACTAAAGCTTTAAAAGATATTATAATGAAATACATGGAAAAGACAAATGAGATAGATCTTTTTAAACAAAAATTTAATCTACTCAATGAAAAAGTCAACCATATTCAAGCAGATTATCAAAAATCTCTTAAAACTATCAAAGTGCTTGAAACTGGTTGTAGAACATGTCACAAACCCTATGATGAGTATGAGATTGCTCTTCAAGAGTTTGTTCATCATAACATTGACAAAACTAGAATATCTTCTATGATTTATGGTGGAAGCAACCACAAGAGACAAAGACTTGGTTGTTCTTCATCTTCTGATAAAGAAAAATCAAGTCAGTCTGTGTGTATAAGCAAAGCACCTTCTGGACTTTATTCTAATCTTGTTAGAGGTAGATCAGAAACTCTGAATATATCTGATACTCTTGTGACTTCTGAACCACAAGATAAGGTATCAGAAGATCAAACATCTTCTGATCCTCAATCTTCTAAAACTAAGGTTCCACTCACTTCAGTATCCATGTCTACTCAAGCAAAAGCTAAAAGTGTATTACAGCTTGTTGATAAGCGGGGCACCAATACTGCTAAAGCAAACTTGGTAGTTGGCTCTCTGATATATTCAAGAGGAAAATCTAAGAGACAATATAAGCCTAAACCTTTTTCAAAAGGCTCAATTGACTCTAGACCTTCTGGACACTTTGAAAAGAGGAATGAAATTCAAAGAACTAACCACAAAGGACCCATCAGTATATGGGTACCAAAATCTGAGATAGTGTATACTGCAGGTATGCACCCAAAGAAGAAAAGAAAGCTCCTGGTATCTAGACAGTGGATGCTTACGACACATGACAGGAGACTGTTGGAACAAAATAGATTCTGACATGACCCAATTAAGTTTTGATGATAACAATAGTATTAATATACAATAGGGTACTCTGATAATTTACTCTAAGTGTGCAGGTATATATGTTAAAATTTTATATACACTAATGAGTACTTAAGAAGCTCTGAAGCGCTATCTAAAAAGACATAAGAAGATGACTCTAGCAAGTTCTGAAGACAAGCACAGTAGTTGCAACCATCAGAAGCTACCAGTCAAAGTGCATCAGAAGCTATTCATCAGAAGCTGTGTTGAAGACACAAGATTCTGATAAGAGCAGTTATAGCCATTTTGTCAGAAGAACATTGTCTGCTTCTCATGATTAGAATTCGTCATCTTCTGACAAGTTCAAATTAGAGAATCATCAACCTTATCATCAATGATAATGACGTTAGTACTATTTGTACGAACCATTACCTGATATAGGCGAATCTTTCCTCACAAGAATAAAATTGTACAATCATTACTTGATTTGGTTAAAATACCATGTGAAGGCAATTGTACGATCTCCAGCTAGCTATTTCTCACTGCAACGGTATCAAATCATACGCTCCACCTTCATCTATAAATAGGAGAATGATTTGAAGTTTTTGTGTACAACAATTGAACAATTTGAAAGAATCTGTTACTATGATAAAATCATCTAAGCACAAAAACTCTCAAATACAACTTGAACTCATTTGAATATTCAAGACTCTTTGTATCAGCTTATGATCATCTCAGTAGCTGAACCTTAGTATTCTTTATTAGGATTCTAAGTTAATCTTGTTAAGAGTTGTATTGGTTTTTATTTTTGAACACTGATATTTGTATCAAGTGTTCATACACTTTGTTATCTTTTAAAGTTGTACGAAGTCTCTTGCTTGTGTGCTTGAGCATAGGAAATCTCTTGTAAGGATTTACTTGAGCATTGGAAGTTTCTTGCTTGTGTGCTTGAGCAATTGTAATCTTTAGTGATTATAGTGAACTCCCTTGGAAGTACAAGGGGACTGGACGTACTCTCGAATTGTGAGAGGAACCAGTATAAATCTTGTGTTTCTTTCTCTCTCTCTCTCTCTCAATCTATTTATCTTGTTTTTGTGTTGATTGGGTTATCTAACTGCTGCATATTCTGATAAGTTGCAAAACTTAGAAGAAGTTTTTAAAACTACCAAAAACACAATTCAACCCCCCTCTTCTTGTGTTTTTCACACATTCAATTGGCATCAAGAGCCTGGTTCTGTTTTATCACTTAACAGTGAGACAGTCATTTTCTGGAAAACACTATGTCTGGATCTGACAAGCCTGATTTATCTGCTGTTCCACACAACTATGAGGTTGAAGAGAAATCTAACAACAAAGCACCAAAGTTTAATGGAAATAGTTCTATGTTTTCCTGGTGGAAAGATTGAATATATAGTCATTTGATTGGAATTGATGATGAACTTTGGGACTTAGTTGAAGAAGGTGTATCTTTTCAAGGTTTGGATGAAAGAGGAAAGTTATCTGTTGAAGAAAGAAAGAAGTTCACTGACAAAGATAAGAAAGCCTACAGAAAGCATCACAAAGTCAAGGATATTCTTATTGGTTGCATATCTCATGATGAATATCTAAAGATTACAAACAAATCAACTACAAAGAGTATATATGATTCTTTATGTGCCACATATGAAGGAAACAAACAGGTTATGGAAGCAAAGGCTACTCTTCTATTCCAACAGTATGAACTCTTTTAAATGAAAGAAGATGAGAATATTGAATCTATGTATTCTAGGTTCAAGGTTCTTGTGGCTGGTCTTCAAGTTTTAAAGAGAAGCTATACTACTTCTGATCATGTAAAGAAGATTCTGAGAAGCTTACCTTCAAGGTGGAGACCAAAGGTAACTGCTATTCAGGAAGCAAAAGATTTGGACACTCTTAGCGTAGAGGAATTGATAAGTTCTCTCATGAGTCATGAGATTGAACTATCTTCTGATGAACCTTAGAAGAAATTAAAGTCAGTGGCTCTACCATCCACTTTGAGATCTTCTAAGGCTCTAAAAGCTAATGTTGTAGAATCTGATGCTGAGGAATCTTCTGTAGATGACCAAGAAGATGGATCATATGATGATGTTTTTGCACTCCTAACCAAGAATAAAAGGAACAAGAACTACTCAAGCAGAGGATTTGGTTCAAGAAGTTCTGGCAACAAAGAAAGAAAGGATGATACTAAGAGTTGTTTCAATTGTCATAAGCCTGGTGTTAGCCCATATTTTTACTAAGTTAAAATATATTCTAAATGCATGAACAAAAATAATAAATATGATTTCATTTAAATATATGATTATTTTAATAGTCATCAAATATGTTTGGTTTTCAGAGCCAATGAATTTAATGATCAATCATGCATGAACGTATAATAAATGTTCTAGTTAGAGCATCATTTCTTAACTTTATGATTCTTCAGGTTTCGTTTCGAATTGTCGAAGCATCAGTAGGGTCGAAGTGTCCCTTGTGCAGAAGAAAAATGTGGACTTAATAAAATATTCAAGGAAAGCATTGCTAGTTCGACTTCGATGGATACAACGGCTAAATCAGAGGATAAGAAGGAATTCAAATTCAAAATACGTGTCAAAGACACGCGTCCTCTCTGTAATTATTTAGGCGTTATTAGCAGTTAGGATTTAGTGTCTATAAATAATCTAGTTCTGTGATCGAGCAATGGGTCACAATCATTTATACAAAATCCTTACAAAACTCAAAGTACCCATGCTAACGAGAGAAACGAGTTCGAAAAGGAAAATGTATGTTACGTGCACCATTACTTTTTCTGTAATCATTTACATTTGAATGCAAATTTACAGTCTTTTCATTTCTATCCAAGTCAATCTTTATTTCGACTCTTTCTTCCATTCTGTTTGTTCATTAGAATAAACATTCTTTCTTGCATTTCAAGTAACATAAAAAACATAAAAACAACATTAAATACATAAGAACAATAATGAACACTAATTACTTTGGAGATATGAACAAAAGCACTATGTCCCGAGATTTACCAGTTGATCTCTCTTGTAATAATCAAACTAGCGTTGTTTACTAAATTTCACAGTAAACAAATTGGCACGCCCAGTGGGACCGTGTGCTTTGTGTTTAAATTTTCCCAAATTTTAGTATTTTTAATTTGTTCTTTGTGTAATTTTGTTTCCAAAGTTTTGTGTATAGTGTATGCTTCTGAGAAACGGGAAATCACTCCCTGAAATGGTTAGACCACCACCCAGAATTAACCCTAGACAAAACATGGAAAATCCTAATTGAAACAATGCTAACAGCAGTTCGAATCCATCAACCGCTACAAGTGCTTCAGAAACCATAATCTCTCCTGTAATCAGTGAGGTTATGCCTAATGTGACAGGGACAACAGTTTCTGCCCCAACATCTTCTGTAGTAACTGCAACCATGGCAATGCCAATATCTACTACAATGCCTTCGACCACTACAGAACCCATTTTGACTTTGTCTCATGCTATGGAGGGAAATTTTTCCCCAAATAGGTCAAATACTAATGGGGGTGGCGCTGGTTCGTCCACGTTTTCATTACCTTTTTCCCAATACATGGGTCAAGGCACTAGTAGGAATTACCCTTATGGCATGCCTACCAGTATGATGCAAGGTTTGCAGACTAGTGCATCATTGTTCACAGAGGCAGCACTAGGCGTGTTTGTTCCTAACAATCAAATAGTCTCTGGTTCTGCTACTCGAAATACCTTTCCTTCATTAACTAACACTGCCTTGAATTCCTTGAGGCAACAAATGGATGAGAGTAATCATGATATGGTCAATATGTTAACACAACAAATTGGTACAGTGTTTAATCCATTGATACAAAATACTAATCAAAGTTACCAATTATTGGCCAATCAAATGGGTAGAATTGCTGATTTCTTTGGGGCTCCTCAAGTCCCTAATCAACAAGTTCCCCAAATCCAAAATGTTGTGCCTTTGCAAATTGCACAAGCACCAAATAATGCCATTGTGCCTGCACAAAACAATGTGGCAAATCCCATAAACCAAGTCCAACAACCTGTACCAGTGGTCGAACCACAAGTACAATTGCAGGCTCAACCACAAGTTTTGCCTCAGATTGAACAAAATCCTGGAATTGTCTTGGTAAATAGGAACCAAAATGCTGATGATATAGTTAGAAATGTCCAGAACAATAATTTTGCTGGGCAAAATAACATAGCAAATTTGGTCGAAACAATTTTGGCACAAAATGGTTTAAACATAGGCATGCATAGGCCTCATTTTGTCTCTGCCTTGTCAGAATATGTGCTTCAAACTGAATTACGTAGGGGATGGAAGATCCCAAAATTCACTAAGTTTGCTGGTGATACCAGTGAATCAACAGTCGAACACATAGCAAGATATCTAACTGAGGCAGGGGATTTAGCAAACAATGAGAATTTAAGGATGAAATATTTCCCTAATTCTTTAACTAAAAATGCCTTCACTTGGTTTACTACTCTCCCTCCACATTCAATCTTTAATTGGAATCAATTGGAGAGGGTTTTCCATGAACAATTCTATATGGGACAATCTAAAATAAGTCTCAAAGAATTGGCAAGCGTTAGGCGCAAAACTCCTGAGTCTGTGGATGATTATTTGAATAGATTCCGTTTACTCAAAGCTAGATGTTTTACTCAGGTGCCTGAACATGAATTGGTCGAAATGGCTGCTGGTGGCCTTGATTATTCGATCAGAAAGAAATTAGACACTCAACATCTAAGGGATATGGCCCAATTGGCTGATAGAGTTCGACAGGTCGAACGCTTGAAAGCAGAAAAGGCCAGAAATTCTAAATATCATAAGAAAGAAAAGGTTGCTTATGTGGAAACACAGGATAGTGACCAAGAGTATGAAATATCTTATGAAGATGTTGAGCAAGGGGAGATAGACCTAGCAGAATTGAAACCTGGTCCCCCTTATACTTGTAAACTTCTGAAACCATCTAATGGAAAAAACCCTGTTGAACCAAAGAATGATAGATTTGTGTCAAAAACTTACACTTTTGATATAACAAAATGTGATGAGATTTTTGATTTATTGGTTACTGATGGCCAAATTGTGGTTCCAAAAGGTGTTAAAATACCTCCATTAGACATGAGAAAGAAAAGAGGTTATTGTAAATATCATAATTTCCTTGGACATAGAACCTCACAATGTGTACTTTTCAGGGATTTAGTCCAGAAGGCTTTGAATGAGGGAAGACTCAAGTTTGGTGAAAAACCCAAAGCCATGAAGATTGATGCTGAGCCTCTGCAAAATGCTGATACTCTCTATGCTGAACCACAAGAAATCATGATGGTCGAAGCCATGGAGGTTACAGAGGGCCAGACAGAAAAGATCTCTGAAGAAGAGTACATGGAGAAAATGAAAGTGGTTTACCCTCGTGCTGAAGAGGATTTAATCGACTTTCTGAACAGGTGCAAGCTAGAAAATAAAGGAGTAATGCTTTGTGCCCGTTGCAGTGCTGTATGCGACAAAGAGGCTACTGCAGGCCTCATGAAGTTTCAACCTATGGCAAATAGGCTGGGGGCAAACCCAAAGCCTTACCAAGAAGAAGGAAAAGGTATCCTGACTCGACCAAACAATCCTGCTCAATACGATCGAAGGCCTACCTTTCGACCATCTGGTTCGATCCCAAAAGAGCGCTGGGTGCACCAAGGAACAATGAGGTTCAATAAAGGTGCAATGGAAATTGGCGGCTCCAGTGGTACCAAACTGAGTTATGCAGAGGATGTCAACAAATACTCTTACAAAAACAACTATAAGGGTAAACATCCAATGACTAGGACTCAATGGCGTAGGTTTCAACGCCAAAAGAAACTGACTGCAGAAAATTCTCAAGCAAGCCAATATAAAGAAGTGGCTAGAAGACCAGCAAAAGAAAGAATCCTTCCACCAATAGATGAGAATAAAATGGAGGATGATGATTTGCTGGACTCTGAACCAGACTTTGATGTAATATGTGTGGTTTCCATATTACCATCAGAGTATGATGTTCAATCAGAAGTAACTGAGCTCGAAACTGACTTCGACCAGTTAGACATGGCTGATCCAAAGCCAAAATGTTACTATGTCTTGAATAATGGCTGCATCGAAGAGCAACAGGCTACATTCGAAAGGCCAGATTTAGGCATGAAAAATCACCTCAAACCACTCTTCATCAGGGCAAAAGTTGAAGGGGTTGGAATTAATAAAGTGCTGATAGATGGGGGTGCTGCTGTTAACCTAATGCCCTTATCCATGCTGCCAAAGATTGGCAAATATGACTGTGATTTGTCAGCCCACAATATTGTTTTGTCGAACTATGAAGGCAAGACAGGATATTCTAGGGGGGCAATTCAAGTGGATATTGCAGTAGGCAGCATAGTTCGACCCACTTTGTTCTTGGTAGTGGAATCCAAGGCAAACTTCAATTTGCTTCTAGGAAGGGAGTGGATTCATGGAGTGAGATCTGTTCCTTCTACCCTTCACCAAAAGTTGATACTTTGGAGGGAAGATGGTTGTGTAGAAAATATAGAAGCTGATCAGAGTTTCTATATGTCAGAGGTAGATACTATAAATCAACAAACCTTTGACAAAAATTTGGCGAACATTGCGCCATGCTATGATAGAGAGAATGCATTCACACCTTCTGACAATGTGATTCATTCTGTCAAACTCCACCCAACCCAAGGTTTTATATGGGAAAGAGAGGAAATAGATGTTGCATCCTCAGAAGATGGAGTCATACGCCCATCTGGGTGGAATATCTACGAAGATTACTATGACTGAGTCCAATGCATGGGCCAGAATAACGGCTTATATGGCCGAAAGTAGATTAAATACGGCTTTGGAAGCTGAGGTTCAACAAAATTTGGCTGTTGAAGCCAAGGTCGAAAAGGATGGCACCAATATGTCACCAATTCAAAGGCTTGACTGCATTTATGATGATGAACCCCTGGGGTTCGAAAGAGATCCTCTAAATGAAACTCCTAAGATGCAGGCTCAAGATCCTTTGGAGGAAATTGACATTGGAAATGGCTCAGTGAAAAGGCCAACTTACATTAGTGCCAACATTAGTCCTGATTTGAAAGGAAAATTGGTGCAACTTCTCAAGGAATTCAGTGATTGTTTTGCTTGGGATTATAATGAAATGCCTGGGCTCAGTAGAGAAATGGTCGAACTAAAACTACCAATCAAGGCAGGTAAAAAACCAGTGAAACAATTACCAAGAAGGTTTGCACCAGAAATTATGTCCAAGATCAAGGAAGAGATCGAAAGGCTGCTGAAGAGTAAATTCATCAGAACTGCCAGGTATGTTGAATGGTTAGCAAATATAGTTCCTGTCATTAAAAAGAATGGTACACTAAGAGTATGCATAGATTTTAAGGATTTAAATAATGCTACGCCTAAAGATGAGTATGCCATGCCTGTGGCAGAAATGTTAGTGGATTCAGCAGCAGGTTTCGAGTTTTTAAGCATGTTAGATGGTTATTCTGGATATAACCAAATATTTATTGCTGAAGAAGATGTATCTAAAACAGCATTTAGATGCCCTGGTGCTTTAGGCACTTATGAATGGGTTGTTATGCCTTTTGGTTTAAAAAATGCTGGTGCCACTTATCAAAGGGCCATGAATTCTATGTTTCATGATTTTATAGACACCTTCATGCAAGTTTATATTGATGATATCATCATTAAATCCTCTTCTGAAGATAGCCATTTGCTATATCTCAGGCAATCTTTTGAAAGAATGAGGAAATATGGATTAAAAATGAATCCATTAAAATGTGCTTTTTGTGTGCATGCAGGAGATTTCCTTGGTTTTGGGGTGCATAAAAAAGGCATTGAAATAAACCAAAACAAGACAAAGGCTATCTTAGAGACAAAGCCTCCTTCGACCAAAAAGCAACTTCAATCTCTGTTAGGTAAGATCAACTTTTTGAGGAGATTCATTTCGAATCTAAGTGGAAAAGCTCAAGCATTCTCTCCACTACTTCGACTCAAGAAAGATGATCCATTCAAATGGAATGAGGAGCATCAAAAGGATTTTGATGATATTAAAGATTACTTGGTAAAGCCTCCAGTCTTAATGCCTCCTAGCAGAAACAAAGCTATGAAGTTGTATATTGCTGCGTCTGAAAAGACAATAGGAAGCATGTTGGCTCAAGAAGATGATAATGGCATAGAAAATGCAGTTTATTACCTTAGTAGAGTTTTAAATGATGCAGAAACTAGATACACTGCCATAGAAAAACTTTGTCTTTGTTTATATTTCTCTTGTACTAAACTTAAGCATTATATAAAGCCTGTTGATGTTTATGTCTATTCTCACTTTGATGTCATTAAACATATGTTAACTAAACCAATACTTCACAGTAGAATTGGAAAATGGGCTTTAGCATTAACTGAGTATTCACTCACGTACAAACCTTTGAAAGCTGTCAAAGGTCAAATTGTGGCTGATTTCATAGTAGATCATTCTTTGGTCGAAATGCCACAAGAGTATGTGGATATCCAGCCATGGATCCTTTATTTTGATGGATCCAAACATAAACATGGAACTGGGATTGGGATCCTAATTATTTCACCAACTAAAGTTCCAACTAAGTTTAAATATAAGATCAATGGACTTTGCTCGAATAATGAAGCTGAGTATGAAGCTTTAATCACAGGTTTAGAAATATTAAAAGACTTGGGGGCAAAGAACATTAGGATAAGAGGTGATTCTGAATTAGTATTGAGACAATTAACTCAAGAATATAAATGTGTTAAAGAACACTTAGCAAAATACTTTGTGATAGCTAGTTCTTTATTGAATTGTTTCGATCATATAGATATTGAACATGTACCTCGATTAGAAAATCAAGAAGCAAATGACTTAGCTCAAATTGCTTCAGGATACAAGGTGTCAAAAGAAAAGTTGGCACAATTAATCGAAATCAAAGAAAAAATGGTTTTACAAGAATCAATTTCTGAGCAATTGTCAATGCCAAAACTTGTGGGGGCAGATATTATACCACAAATTAATGAAAAAGTGAAAATTCCCCAGGAAAATTTTGAAATTTTTGCCATTGACAATCTGTCAGATAATGATTGGAGAAAGCCTATTGTGGAATATCTTAGGAATCCAACAGGAAATGTGGATCGAAAGATAAAATATAGAGCCTTAAGCTATATAATTTTTGAAAATGATCTTTTCAAAAAGACTTCTGAAGGAATTTTGTTAAAATGTCTAAATGAAACAGAAGCATATATAGCAATCTCTGATGTTCATAGTGGTACCTGTGGTTCCCATCAAGCAGGACACAAAATGAAATGGCTTTTGTTTCGACAAGGCCTGTATTGGCCTTCTATGCTAAAAGACTGCATAGAATATGCCAAAGGTTGCCAAGAATGCCAAAGGCATTCAGGAATTCAACATGTGCCTGCAAGTGAACTACATTCAATAGTCAAACCATGGCCCTTTAGGGGTTGGGCTCTAGACCTTATTGGTGAAATTAAGCCTGCCTCATCAAAAAATCAACGTTATATTTTAGTGGGAATAGATTATTTCACAAAATGGATAGAAGCCATTCCTTTGCCAAATGTTGATCAAGAGGCAGTAATTAGTTTCATACAAAATCATATAATTTATAGATTTGGAATTCCTGAAACAATTACAACTGATCAAGGTTCAGTTTTTACTGGACGAAAGATGCAGGAATTTGCCCAAGAAATTGGCTTTAGACTTCTAACTTCAACACCATATTATGCACAAGCAAATGGACAGGTCGAAGCAGCCAATAAAATTATTATTAATTTAATAAAGAAACACATAGCCCAAAAACCAAGGAATTGGCATAAAACTTTGGATCAAGTGTTGTGGGCTTGTAGAAATTCTCCTAGGGAATCAACTAACACCACCCCTTTTCGACTAACTTATGGGCATGATGTTGTGTTACCAGTCGAAATACACTTGCAATCAGCAAGGGTTCAAAGACAAATGGAAATACCTTTAGACCATTACTACCAAATGATGTCAGATGAATTAGTTGATTTGGATGAAGAAAGACTTAGTGCTTTAGAAATTTTAGCAAGACAAAAAGAAAAAGTTGCTAGAGCATATAATAAAAAGGTTAAGTCCAAGTCTTTCAACATAGGAGATTTAGTTTGGAAAGTAATTTTGCCTATGGACAAGAAAGATAGAGTCTTAGGCAAATGGTCCCCAAATTGGGAAGGACCATTTAAAGTTGTTCAAGTTTATTCTAATGGTGCTTATGAAATTGAGGAATTAACTCCTGAAAAACGTACTTTGGGTATTAATGGAAAATATTTGAAAAAATATAAACCTACTTTACTCGAAGTAAAAATAAGTGCAGGATAATACTTAAACATTAAAGCAAAATGGCGATAAGAAATTATAAGTTGCCACAAAATATGGACTTTGTTCAAAAGATACAAATCAAATCCAAACTTATAACAAAAAACATCAAATTGTTCGAAAGGACAATAAACTAAGAAAATTACAAGTTCCTAGTGCACTCAGCATAAATTTTCTTCAAAGTGGTCAACTCCTTCTCAACCACAAGTTTCGAATTCTCAAGAGCCTTGATTTCTTCAGCAATAACCTCTGCTGAACTGAAGGCTTGAATTCCTTCCCTGCCATATGCATCAATTTTCTCTTGAGTGGTAGCCTTGGCCTCCTGTTCGAGTCGAGCTTTCTCAGTCTCTTCCTCAATGATTTTGCGCCTACAGCTCACAATTTGCTCCTCCAGGACTTTGATTTGTTGCTTATAATGAGCAATATTCTTATCACAGCTTTCGATCCCTGGGTTGCCTTCTTTCAATTGTGAGGAAAGCCTGTCGACCTCAGCTTGCGCTTTCTGAGCTCTCTCAAAAAACATGGTCTGAGCTTGTTGTTGAGTACTTAGCCTTGTATCATTGTCCAACTTCTTCTGCACAGCTTTAGCATATTGGTCTATGATCGAGCTAAGCTGAATAACCTTTCCTAAAGTTTCTTCATCAGTCACAGGATTATGCAGCTTCTTTAAAAAGGCCAAATGGCTGTAAGCACAAGCTGGATTAACCTCGATCTGCGTCAAAACGTCCTTATGAACAAAGGTGGTTGTGAGCTTCAGCATCAAGGAGTCCTGGCGCACCATGAGATTGATCTCAGAATTAGAAGGAGCAGAATCAGTGGTTGTGCGCTCGCTCGAAGAGGTTGGTTGAGTTTGTTTCTTTGAGAGCAATAACCTAAGAGTACCAGCAGGGTCAGACTTCTGCATGGTAGTGAACTCCTCCTCTTGTACGCCAAGACTAGCAGAAAGTCTAGAGGTCGAAGAAACAGAGACTATTCCTGGTCCTCCTGCTTCAGCTTCAGGAATCTCATCAGATCCATGGATAGATTCCTGGGTCGAGCTAGCTTGCCCTGAGGCAGTCGAAGTACTGGGAGCAGTGTACTTGATGCTTGACTCATTTTGTTGAGTATCATCATTGGCATTGGCAGTTTCAGTCTTCTCTCCTTCTCTAGACTCCCCATTAGTCTTCTCTTGGGCAACCTTTTCATCATCTTGCTTGTTATCATCTGAGGGATCTTGATTGTCATCATTTTGGTCTTGATTTGGTCCCTCGTCAGATTTTGGTTGCCCATCTCCCTCAGGAGTTTCCTCTTTCGAGTTATTCTGCAAACAATAAGAGAAGTCAATTAACACAGTAAAGAATTGGAGAAAAATGGAGATAGGAAAATAAATGGAGTTATACCTTTTTTCCCTCGACTCCAGGGTCATTAAGGGCATCGTCCCTTTCCTCAGCATTGGGGGCATCAGACATGAGAATGGTGCCATCATCTTGCACATTGTCTTGCTTCCCTTGGTTGGTTGTCATTGGGTCTTCGACCATTGGTTCTGGTTGGGGTAATAGAGTTTCCTTAGGCCCAGGAGCATCCTTATTAATATTGGTATTTTGGCCTTGTTCGACCACATTTTCTTTATCTGGCGCAGGAGTTTCCTTGGGTTTAGGGTTTTCTTCACTGTCACTGGGAGTGTGAATTTTAAGTACACGAGGCACTTTGGTCTTTTTGATCACTGTCTTCTCCCTCAAACTCGCTCTAACCTCCTTCTCTTCTTTCTTCTTTTTCTTTCTCCCTTCATCACCCTGAACCTTAGTTGGGATTTGTTGAGCCTTAGGCTCTTCGATCTTCTTCTTCTTCTTAGCTTCTTTAGCTTGGTGATCAGGCATTTCCTCATCACCCTTTTGGGAAATCGAAGTAGAAGGTTTCTTCCTTTTCCTAACAAGAAGAACCTCTTCCTCTTCATCATCATCTTCCTGAAATAACAACATTGTAAATAATGAAAGATGTTAGAATTTTGCTAACATATGAAAGAGCCAAAAATAATTGATGTAAAAATAGCTGGTTTACCTCTACATCCACAATGATGGTGTCTTTTGACCTTTTTGAACTGGTCGACACAGTTTCGTTGCTGCCTTTCCTTTTTCCACTCTGAGAAAATAATAACAAGCTAAGTACAATTGTCCAGAGATAAAAATCAAGAAGGATTTCAAAGTAAAAATCTAAGCTACCTTTGGCTTGGAGGGTTCGACCTCAGCCTTTATCTTCACCCCTGTGGGCTTTTTCACTTCAGTCGAAGCCTTTGAAGACCCATCATCTTTTTTCACAGCTTTGCCTGAAGAAATATTACATGAATTATTATATATAAGACATAGAACATATGTTGTTATAAAAGAAAATGGAAAGTAAAGTTTTTTACCTCGACCTGAGACAGAAATTTTCTTTCCTAAAGTAGGCACAACGAAGCCACTCTCCACCATGCCTAGCATATGCTCTTTGTTGCCCACAGATGAACGCGAATAATAATCTTGCCACCATTTACTAAAACCATCAGTACAGTGAAAAGATGGATCGAACTCGAATGGTTTCAAGGTGTATTCGTAATTCTCTATCATTCTCAAATATTTCTTGTAGGTCTTCTCAGTGATCCCAGTCCCAAGCACTATTCGATCTACGTTCTCAAAGAAACCTCTTGGCCTGATTTGAGACATGGCAAACTGTCTAGCAACACAATTAGGATGATAACTAACTAAACCAAACTAGTTCGAATTACCCCCAATCCTGCAGGACAAAACAGTCTGTTCTAGGTAAGCTCTCCATACCTCGTTTACCTCCTCTTCATTGTCAGGATTGAATGCAGGAAATTCTTTGGTGAACCACCCAGCTCCATACTTACGCTCAACGAAGGGAGCGTGGCGTGGTAAAAATTGTGCGAAGTCTAAAAACATCTGCATATGCCTCAAGAAAAGCCTTCTACTATCTTGATCCAGAGATCCAGGAGTTAGTCGAACCAATCTTTGTCCTTCGACCTCTCTTTCATCCACCTCTTTGTGATAGTCAGAAGGGACTATCAATCCCAATTCAGTTTCAAATGTGGCGTTTAACCACAGTTGTAGAAGCCACATGGGTCCAGCAACAGAAAACTTCGACCCATCCTTTGACGCTTTGATTGCATCACTCGCCGTGCCCATAGCTTCATACAAAGTTGCCAACAGTAGACGCCCTAAGCTGAAAATCCTGCCTTCATGTATCTGCTGGGCCATGGGGATAAACATCCTCGCTACTTGCAACGACTTCGAACAGAAAACGAAGTGAGATAGCCACAAAGTCAAGAAGGCCACATGTTCCTCATGTGATACTTCCTCCCCTTCTTTGCCCATGTTCTCAGCTATATACTTGGAGAAGGTATTTTCTTTGTAGTTGAGTGCAACTTTATCACCAGTTTTGGTGGGGTCGAAATGGTCTCCAGTGGGCCTAAGGCCTGTGATTGCAGCTACATCTAAGAGAGTGGGAGTTAACATTCCACACCTAAATTGGAAAGTGTTTGTGGATTTTTCATAGAAATGAAGGGCAGCTATGAGTAATTCAGGTTTGTATTTTGGGCCGGTTCGACTAAATTGGATCAATTGGTAGATGCCATAGTTCACCCAATATCCCTTATATTCCTTTTCCACCCTATTTAACCAAGGAATATAGTCTTTATGGGCAACGTAAGGGGCAGCTCGAAATAACTTAATGGAGTTTTTAAGGTATTCGAAATTGTACGGACTTGCCTCGAATATCCTAGGCTCACAGGTTACGTATTTTGGGAAAATAGCGTTTACCTCTTTCGATATAACTTCTGAACTTGTTGGATAGGGACCACAGAAGGCATAGTTCTTCTTCTTCTTCAAGGAAAAAGGAATCATGAGTTGAGCTGCCCAAATTTTCCTCTCAGCTTCGCTACCAGCTGGCTCAGGCACTACTTCCTCGCCATCTTCAAGCGCTAGCAAATCTTTCCATTTTCCAGCAGAAGGAATTTCAAAATCCCGATTCGAAGCCATTTGATGAACAACGTTTGAAGGTTCAAGAAAAGGAAAGGGTTTTTGTTGAAATCTGTGAAAAATAGTTTGTTTTAAGTTGAATCAGTGACGAATCAACGCGGAATCTAGTGGAGATTTGTTTGAATGGTTTGAAATCACAAAGTAATGGAGATTTAGAGCTTGATTTTTGCAGAAAATCAAAGATGAACAGTGGTTTTTTCGCAAGAAAGCTCTGAAGTGGAAGTTGGTAAAAAGTGCTTCTTTGTTCCTTTGTTACTATTTATAGGGAAACGTGTTTGGATTTTAAAAAAAAATTAAATAAAAAGAAATTCAACACATTTTCCTTTCAACTTCTCCACTACGCCACGTCACCCACTACGCCTAAAATCTAGGAGCAATGATGGATTGTCGGGATCAAGATAACAGTTACTTCTGTACGTGACATAAGCGCCGTCATTGGTAACAGTGCCAAACACGTGGGTTCAAAAATGCCTATTCCTTTCTCGTTCGACCAACTCGATCGAAACAGGCATTTGGGGGCAATTTGTTAGCCCATATTTTTACTAAGTTAAAATATGTTCTAAATGCATGAACAAAAATAATAAATATGATTTCATTTAAATATATGATTATTTTAATAGTCATCAAATATGTTTGGTTTTCAGAGCCAATGAATTTAATGATCAATCATGCATGAACGTATAATAAATGTTCTAGTTAGAGCATCATTTCTTAACTTTATGATTCTTCAGGTTTCCTTTCGATTTGGTCGAAGCATCAGTAGGGTCGAAGTGTCCCTTGTGCAAAAGAAAAACGTGGACTTAGCAAAATATTCAAGGAAAGCATTGCTAGTTCGACTTCGATGGATACAACGGCTAAATCAGAGGATAAGAAGGAATTCAAATTCAAAATACGTGTCAAAGACACGCGTCCTCTCTGTAATTATTTAGGCGTTATTAGCAGTTAGGATTTAGTGTCTATAAATAATCTAGTTCTGAGATCGAGCAATGGGTCACAATCATTTATACAAAATCCTTACAAAACTCAAAGTACCCATGCTAACGAGAGAAACGAGTTCGAAAAGGAAAATGTATGTTACGTGCACCATTACTTTTTCTGTAATCATTTACATTTGAATGCAAATTTACAGTCTTTTCATTTCTATCCAAGTCAATCTTTATTTCGACTCTTTCTTCCATTCTGTTTGTTCATTAGAATAAACATTCTTTCTTGCATTTCAAGTAACATAAAAAACATAAAAACAACATTAAATACATAAGAACAATAATGAACACTAATTACTTTGGAGATATGAACAAAAGCACTATGTCCCGAGATTTACTAGTTGATCTCTCTTGTAATAATCAAACTAGCGTTGTTTACTAAATTTCACAGTAAACACCTGGACACTTCATAGCTGATTGCCCTGAACTCAATACCAAGGGTAAAGGAAAGAAAAGTGCGTTCAAGAACAAAGCTAAGAGGCGTTTGATGGCTACGTGGGAAGACATTGATGAATTATCTGATGATGAAGTTGAAGCTGAAGAAACAAACTTGGCACTCATGGCCACAACTGCATCAGATAATGAAAGTGATTCTGAATCAGATATTGATGATATAGAAGAGGTTATTTCTCAAATGTCTAGCACTCAAGTTACTAAAGCTTTAAAAGATATTATAATGAAATACATGGAAAAGACAAATGAGATAGATCTTTTTAAACAAAAATTTAATCTACTCAATGAAAAAGTCAACCATATTCAAGCAGATTATCAAAATTCTCTTGAAACTATCAAAGTGCTTGAAACTAGTTGTAAAACATGTCACAAACCCTATGATGAGTATGAGATTGCTCTTCAAGAGTTTGTTCATCATAACATTGACAAAACTAGAATATCTTTTATGATTTATGGTGGAAGCAATCACAAAAGACAAGGACTTGGTTATTCCTCATCTTCTAATAAAGAAAAATCAAGTCAGTTTGTTTGTATAAGCAAAGCACCTTCTGGACTTTATTCCAATCTGACTAAAGGTGGATCAGAAACTCTGAATATATCTGATACTTTTGTGACCTCTGAACCACAAGATAAGGTATCAGAAGATCAAACATCTTCTGATCCTCAATCTTCTAAAATTAAGGTTCCACTCACTTCAGTATCCATGTGTACTCAACCAAAAGCTAAAAGTGTATTACAGCCTGTTGATAAGCGGGGCACCAATACTCCTAAAGCAAACTTGGTAGTTGGCTCTCTGATATATTCAAGAGGAAAATCTAAGAGACAATATAAGCCAAACCTTTTTCTAAAGGCTCAATTGACTCTAAACCTTCTGGACACTTTGAAAAGAGGAATAAAATTCAAAGAACTAACCACAAAGGACCCATCAGAATATGGGTACCAAAATATAAGATAATGTATACTGCAGGTATGCACCCAAAGAAGAAAAGAAAGCTCCTGGTATCTGGACAGTGGATGCTCTCGACACATGACAGGAGACAAGCAATTGTTCCTCGGGTGGAACTGTAGGATTTGGTGGGAACCGGAAAGGCAAAATCATTGGTATAGATACAGTTGGTAATTTTTCTTTATCTATTTCTGATGTTTGGTTGGTAGATGGACTACATCACAATTTACTTAGCATAAATAAATTATGTGATAGTAATTACGATGTTTTGTTTAATAAGAATTCATGTACTAGAATCAGAAACTCTGGGTAGGATAGGGATCCTAATTGCTAAACAAAACATTAATGTGATATGAATAGCTATTTATTGAATCATAAAACATGTGATTAAGAGGATAAAAATATGCTGGCCGAATTTGATTGAAATAATGATTGATATGAATAAGTCTTACTAAATCATGGTCATGCAATCCAAATTATAGGCACACGTACACGGTATAAGGAAACCGATATCTCTATTATTATATTATATATATTACGAGATTCCCACGGCGCTTTATCATGCATTCTCAATAGTAATGCTTATGTGGCGTTCAATTAGAGCTTCTTGCTTAGGTGTCATTTATAGATTTAGTTTAAGGTATGTTGTTCGAATCCCACTGACAACAATAATTGAATTTTTATAATATTTTATGGAAAAATACCTTTTTTATTTTAGAAAAAATTACCTTATAATTACTAACAAAGGTATGTTGTTTGAATCCCATTGACAACAATAATTGAATTTTTATAATTTTTTGTTTTTTGTAAAAACTCTTTCAAATTTTTTTTCCTTTTTTTAGAAACTTTTTCAAATATTATATATATTTTTGAAAATCTCAAAAAAAAAATTTGTGAAAACTCTCAAATATTAGATACTATATTTTTTTTAGAAACTCTTTTTTTTTACAAACTCTCACAAATATTATATCTTTTATAGAAACTCTCAAATATTATATTTATATATACTAGCCGCCAAACGGGCACGTTTCGTGCCCGTTTGTGTGATTGATATTTTCTTTTTTTATATTTGTTGTGATCGAAATTCTCTATTGTGCAAATATAAATAACTACTTAATCTCATTTTTTATTGGACTTAGTTAATTGATAACTATTTAACCTCCTTTTTTGTTGTGGCTAGTTATTAAGAAGAAAAAAAAAAATTTTACTATAAAAAAACTGAAAACATACTTTTATGTGGAAGTTGTGCTTAGTTATTAAGTGAAAAAAAAATTTATTTACTAAAAAAAACTGAATATCTATTTTTATGTGGAAGTTATTTTTCAACATATACAAATATTTAGTTTTTTTTTTGGTAGTTTTTTTTAAGGGTAAAATAGGTATAATGAAAAAGTCATCCCAAAAATTTGTATCCTTTTTATATATAGTAATAGATATATATACACATTTTTTACTTTTTTTTTATTAAACTAAATGTATCATCCGTGCACAATTGCATTTGCAGAGATTAATCCCCTCGATTTAACTGAGATCTATTGAATGGATTGACCTCTCCTAAGAAATGATTCTCCATATGCATTGGTCAGGATCGATCTCAAGACCAAATGGTTAAGGGGCCCAAGTATCTACCACTTGTGCGACATTATCTTGGCACATTTTTAATATTTTATTTTGTAAAATGAAGGAACACTTATATTTATACTTTGAAACAAATTAAAATAAGAAAGTATACTATTTTTTTAATGGATAAGATCACTCGAAAAATTGAACCCAAAAAATAGCTTATGTCATATCTGTAAAAATTTTTTACGTAAAAACATTTTATTTTATTTTGAAGAAAAAATTATATACATTAGGGACAAAAACAAAATAGAAGATTTTGAGAGAGAGAGAGAGAGAGAGAGAGAGAGAGAAAATAAAACTTTCGCCGTTGGAGAGTGAGAAACGACAAGTACTTCCCACCCGACTATTAAAAATACACATTGACGAATTAAAATTTGAATTCCAACTGCGAGAATTATCCTTATTTTCATATTTTATCATGGGGAAAACTTATTCAAAATTTTATCTTGCACGAAGAAACGTGATCCCCGTGATGAAAAGAGTGTGTAGATCATAGTGAGAACTAAACACGAAAATTTAATTGATATACATTTAAAAAAATATAGAATTAACAACTATTTTTTGTTGATGAAGCCTCTATAGAATCATGTAATGGAGACGGAAGAGAGATAGAAAGAGAGAGAGAGAGAGAGAGAGAGAGAGAGAGAGAGAGAAATCTCTTAGTGGTGTATAATAGAAAACGGGAAGCACTTTTCACCCGACTATTAAAAATACACATTGACTAATTAAATTTTGAATTCTGAGTGCGGGGGTTATCCATATTTTCATATTTAATATTTTATCACGGGGATCATTTATTCAAAATTTTATTTAGCACGATAAAAAGTAATCCCCCATGATGAAAAGTGTATGTAGAAGATAGTGATAACTTAACACGAGAATTTTATTGATATTCATTAAAACTAATAATATAGAATTAACAACTATTTTATTGTTGATGGAGCCCTTATAGAGTCATGCGACGAAGACGCGAGAGAGAGAGAGAGAGAGAGAGAGAGAGAGAGAGAGAGAGAGAATCTCTCAGTGGTATATAATAGGAAACAGGTGACACTTTCCACCCCACTATTAAAAATACACATTGACTAATTAAAATTTGAATTTCGACTAAGGGGGTTTTTCCATATTATGGGTCCATCGCATTTTCATTAGATTACTGATAAGTGCCAAAATATAGTTAATTTCTTCACTCAAATACGGCAATTATCAATGTGATTTGCATAGAAATTGTATTTAAATCCCCAAAATTGTGTATATACTTGCTTTAGTTAAATATATGTAGTATATCTTAATCCTAACCCTTTTGATAGTTTTTTATGTTAAAAAGTAAAGGAAAGCTATAAAAACAAATTCTGCAAACAGACACTTGGTGGCTCGGAGCGATGGGTAGCGAGTAGAGCAAGGCTGGATCTGCCTGAGGTCGCTTGGAGCGACCATGGCTGGCTCAGCGACCAAAAAGATAAAATTAGTGACTCAGAGGTTGAGTGGGACACGTGTCAGCAAACCCTTCTCCTGAAGAAAGGTTTGGTAGCTGAGCGACCTCTTCGTAGTTGAGCGACCATGCACTTTTCAGATTATTATAAATAGCTTTTGGAGAGAGAAAAGGGGATTGATTCTGATATTTTTTTTAGAGAGAAAGAAAACCAGAGAAACCAGAGGAGCATCATATCAAAGGAGATTGAAGGTGGATTCATTCAACTTGAGCATCATATCAAAGGCAAGTGTTGATGTTCTTCCTTTGTTCTTCCCTTCATCTTTGTAAGCATGTCACCATGACAATGAGTGGCTAAACTTGTTTATTGTTGGGATTAGATGTAACTACTCATGAATATGTGTTGATTTTGATCTTAATATATATGTTTTAGTTATTGATTCATATTTGTGTTATCCTTGCCTTTTATGTTTCACTTCAATGATTCAATTGATATAGACATATGTTAATTGAATCTTTAGAACTAGGATAATCACATATTAAAACTCTAAACTCTAGACATAGATTTAGGTTTTAATATTCATGTTAATATTGGATCTTAATGCTAGTGTGTTGATCGATAAGTCGAGAGATCAGATGTTAATCGATACAATTGATTTCATGATGTACTCCGGACACGGAAACATTCGATGAGCAATATGTGAAAATATGAACTAATAGCTAAAGCATGTATATGTTGGTTGAATCAATACATAGGAACGATTAAGTGAACTCTAATCCCGACAATTCCTTTTCTCTGTAATCAAATGGCGCCGTTGCCGGGAACTGGCGTTTGATATTATGGTGTTTGACAATTTCTATCGTTTTAAGCATTCTTGCACTTTATATTTTCTGTTTTAAATTACTTCTATTCCTTGTGCATGCTAACTTGTTTGGTTAGATTGTTGACTCTTGTTTATGCGAGGTAAGACCCCAGCAGAGGACTTACTTTTTGATCCAGAAATCGAGAAAACCGCTCGTAAGAACAACAGCAAAAACAAATGAAGAAAACAACAAGCCAAACAGAGACAGCAGCAAGAAGGAACTTCTGTTTCTATATCTTCAATATCTTCTATTGCCGAAGAAACGATGGCAGAATTGCCCGAGACGTTTGGCTCACTTGGCAAGACCAAGAGCTGGAGCCAGACAAACTGAGATGAAAACGGGTTATTTGCAACTGTTATATGCTAACCCTTTTGCAGGTTTGCCACATGAAGATCCTTACAATCATATTGTCAAGTTTTATGTGATAGCCGGTTCACTTGGAGCCACTGAAGCTGAAGAAGAATCGGTGTACCAAAGAGGGTTTCCACATTCGTTGATTGGTAAAGCAAAGGAGTGGTATCTTGATCAACCTACTCAAGTTATGACCAATTGGAATACTCTTGAGGAGAAATTTCTTGAAAGATTCTTTCTGCACCACAAGTTCATGGAGGCCAAAACATCTATTGCCGTGTTCGCTCAAGGTACAAATGAAACTCTAAATGAAGCTTGGGAACGTTACAAGTCTATGTTACGGAAGTGCCCTAATCACGGGTTTGATGAACTCACTCAAATTCATATCTTTCGCAACAGACTTCTTCAACAAACGAAGCTTTTGTTAGATGCTACAGCTGGTGGTTCTTTATTATCATTGAGTGCTACAGATGCTACAGCAATAATTGAAAAAATGGCACTTAGTGACGGTCACGGTGATTACAATAGGAATCCATCGCAAAGGAAGCCAAGAGTTCTTGAACTTGATACTTTAGATGCAGTCTTAGCTCAGAACAAGCTTCTCACTAACACTGTAGATCAACTATCAAAGCAAATATCTCAGATGATTAGCCTTCAGGAAGAGTCAAGCAAAGCTAAGCAAGTTGCATTCTGTGAGCTATGTACCGGAGACCATCCAACTGGTCATTGTCCTCCGACAAATGAAGAAGTAAACTTTCTGGGAAATCAGCAAAGGCAGGGTCAATATCAAAACAACACTGGTTATCAAAGAGGAGACAATTCAAATTATGGCCAGGGTTGGATGCAGGATGTTGGCACATCAAATAGGCAGAGACAGTTTGAAAGTTACACTCAACCATCGCCTATGCAAACTCAGATTTCAAAAATGGGGGAGGATATAAGCAAGCTTATGGAGATGATGAAAGAAACCAACCAACAAAACCAGCAATATCAGAGAAGCAATGATGCTGTGTTAAGGAACGTGGAAACT
The DNA here is from genome assembly GCA_030408175.1 of Trifolium repens. Taxonomy (NCBI): domain Eukaryota; kingdom Viridiplantae; phylum Streptophyta; class Magnoliopsida; order Fabales; family Fabaceae; genus Trifolium; species Trifolium repens. Next base: position 26,572,263 of record CP125845.1, on the reverse strand, counting down.
CAGCTGCAGCAAAATCAACAATACTAGAGAAATTCTGATGCTGCACAAAGAAATTTGGAGACTTAGTTGGGGCAATTAGCTAAGCAAATAGCTAACAATAACAATCAAGGAGGATCATTCACGGCAAACACCGAACCTAATCCAAAAGAGCAATGTAAGTCAATAACAACTAGAAGTGGAAAGGAGATTGGTAAGGGTATTGGTGATAACTTGAGAACGGAGGAGGAGATTTTGAAAAGAAAAGAAGATGAGGAAGTAGAAGGAAGTGAGGAAGAGACAGAAGAAAAAAATAAAAAGGAGAACTTAGTTGAAAACAATGAAAAAAATGAAAAATAAAGAAGAAAAAAATGGAGAGCAGAAGGTTGAAGTGAGTAAAGAAAAGAATAGATCAAAGAATCCTTCAATTCAATATCTACCATATCCACATGCTCCATCAAAGAAGGATAAAGAAAGGCAATATGCAAGGTTTCTTGATATTTTTAAAAGATTGCAAATCAATATTCCATTTTCTAAAGCCTTAGAGCAAATACCGACATATGCAAAGTTCATGAAAGAGATCCTTACCAAAAAGAGGAAGTACAATGATGATGAAGTCATTCAACTTGATGCAAGCTGTAGTGCAATTATCCAACGAACTCTTCCAACAAAAGAAAAAGATCCTGGACGAGTTACTTTGCCTGTCACTATTGGCAATGTAAATGTTGGAAAAGCTCTCATTGATTTGGGGTCAAGTATCAATCTTATCCCTCTATCTGTTGTTGAAAGAATCGGTGGTCTTGACATCACATGAACCAGGATGACATTGCAACTGGCTGACAAATCCATCACATACCCCTCGGGAATAGCTGAAGATGCTCTGGTCAAGGTCGACAAATTCATGTTCCCGATAGACTTTGTGGTCATGGATATTGAAGAAGATGATGATGTTCCATTGATTTTGGGAAGGGGTTTCATGAAAACAGCTCGTATGATGATTGATATTGATGACGGGGTGATGAAAGTTCGAGTCCAAGATGAAGAGGTTAGCTTCAATTTGTGGGAAGCTATGAAACATCCACATGAGAAAGATGTGTGCTTCAAACTTGATGCTACTGAAGAAGCCATATTAGATGTAAGAAAGCAAGCACATGAACCTTCATCCCTTGAACAAGCCTTAACCGACGCTTTTGAAGCACTTGACCCTGAAAAAGAAGAAGGGATTGAGGACTTTTTAAAGCAACTTGATGCTTTTAAAGAGTTGTCCCCACCTGAAACAATTGAAGAGTTGAAAGATGATGAAAAGCCGGTAGAATTGAAGCTTGAATTGAAAACATTACCATCACATCTAAAGTATGCCTTCCTTGAAGATAATGATAAAAAGCCGGTAATAATCAGCAATTCTCTATCAAAAGGTGAAGAAGAAAGTCTGATTCAAGTTTTGAAAGACAACAAAGAAGCGATAGGATGGGCTTTATCCGACTTGAAAGGTATTAGTCCATCTTATTGCATGCATAGCATCATGATGGAGGATGATTACAATCCGGTAGCACAGCCGCAACGTCGATTGAATCCTACTATGAAGGAGGTTGTGAGAAAGGAAGTGGTGAAGTTGTTGGAAGCCGGAATGATCTATCCAATTTCAGACAGTGTCCGGGTGAGTCCAGTCCAAGTGGTTCCAAAGAAAGGAGGGATGACGGTGATTACGAATGATAAGAATGAATTAATACCGTCAAGAACTGTTACGGGCTGGAGAATGTGTATAGATTACCGGAGACTTAACAAAGCAACCAGAAAAGATCATTTTCCATTGCCGTTTATGGATCAAATGCTTGAAAGATTGTCCGGTCAAGAGTTCTATTGATTTTTAGATGGTTATTCGGGGTATAATCAGATTTCAGTCAACCCCGAAGATCAAAATAAAACAGCTTTCACATGTCCTTTTGGTGTCTTTGCCTATAGAAGGATGCCTTTCGGATTGTGTAATGCGCCTGCAACATTTCAGCGATGTAAGCAAGCCATCTTTTCTGATTTGATAGAGAAATCACTACATGGAAAAGAGAAACCAGCGGCAGCTGATTTTTGCAAGCGGCGGCGGTTTTGAACTGCCGCTATTGGCTTGTTGCGGCGGTTCCAAAGCGTCGTAGTTTCCTGCGTCGCTAGGTCATATAGCGGCGGTTTTGGCAACTGCTGGAATAACCGTCGCTACGGTATTTTGTGGCGGTTTTGAATGTTTTGCGGCGGTTTAAAAATGTTTTAAAAAAAAATCCCAATGATAAATTGGGTATTTACTCAATTCTTTTTCCCTTTTTTTATATATTTTTTTTCCAAGAAATATGATGAAGTTTATACATGAAATTTTGATCACTGCTATTCAAGAACAATAAATAATAACCTAAATAATGAAATTTTTGAAGAAAACCAATAGTTGATTGGCATCACCATTTGGCAAAAGACTGCAAAATATTCATCGATTTGCATAAAAAAATAAAAATAGAACATTGTTAATGCCACCATCAGCAAAATGCTTGGAGGCCATTATTTTAGTATACTACAACTTCCTAGCTTATATACACAAATTAACAATCCTTCAAGAATTGGAAGTAAAGTTCTTGTTCTTAGTAACCAGGTACACAATAATTAAGCATTGATGATATTTCGTTTTAGATAAAACTAACAGCTAAAACAATCAACACAAAAAACAAAATTGTTTCAAGAATATTCTTAACACATAAAGATCCTAAAAAGAGTTTGACCTCTAGCAGTTTCAAATCGTAGTAGCACAAAAATTGGCTAACCAAGAGGGGCTGTTAAAAGGCCAGCTCTTTCACGGGCTTTATGATCCAACACCTCCAACTTGAAAAGAAGACTCTCAAACCTATCCATAGAAAGTATATTCATGTAAGAACTGGAAGAAAGAGAAAACAGGCACATAATACATATCTTATCTTATATATTGAATTTACAGGATCATATGAAAATACAAGTAATATTAAACCGCTAAAAACTCAATGGAATAGAATGTGATTCAATTTATATGATAAATTCTTGTTGGGTGGCATCACAAGATTTCAGGTCAGTAACATGTCAGGAAAGAACACAACTAAAGATGTGCCACATTATAATATAGCAATGACACAACCATTCTGTTAGATTCTAAACAAACAACCATTATATACGAGTAGGATTCATTGAGTTGATCTCCTTGAAAATAATGCTATTCTATTTAATAATCAAAATTCATTTTAAATTCTATACCATAAAAGCTAATGTGTGGCAGCAGAATTGATAGTTAAATAATTAAAATAAACCTTGATCAACAGTATGGATGACACCAACCCATATAAATGATGACACCAACCCATATTGTGGCCAGTTCTGCAACTACCACTCCAGCAGCAGCAACGCTCATAAAATCAAAGGAATAAATAGAAACCTCAAGTCCTAACCAATCAAACTTAAGAATAATTTCAACTGTATACACACCTTTATCTCACACACACAAATTAAAGAAAATTAAAACTAATGAAATTAAGGTGAATGAATGACCTGCAATAGGAATTCCAAATGCCTTTCACTTCGGATCCAATTTCCCATAGATGTATTGCCTGGCAAAATTATATCAAATATAATCTTTATAAGCCAAGGAAAATAATAAGCCATCATAAAGAATTCAATATAAAGCATTTATGTGAATGTAAGTTTTGTATAGTTAAACATTTTGTTTTTAACAGAGGTTATGAAGATGATTGTTGAATTAACATTAGAGACACATGTTCATTGAATCATGCTATAGTGATTATAAATCATAAAAGTTTCATGAAACAACTCAAATGAAAAATGACTCCAAGTCCGTTTATTATTCTAAAAGACATCATGCTTGACATTGCATTTTCTACCTACATGTTTTAGAATCTATTTACACAAGAATAAGAGGGAGGACAGAACCTCCAGGCCTTGTAAATAAAACTTAAAACTCAAAGTTATTGATTTTTTCTCCTCTTAATGAACTTAATGTTTCTAATAACAACTTAAAAATAAAACAACAATGACCACAAATTGAACACATCACCACTGTTGCTATATTAATCTTTGTATATAAGAGAAAGCATTAATCTTATATAAGAGAAAGAGAGATTACACACATATTAACTTGTTCTCTGAAGTTCATTATTGAAATTCTGCATGTGCAAGTTAGAAACAATATTTCAATTTTGCTTTCATTTGTATCAAAAGACATAACTCATCATTTCCTTTCCCTATACACCCATGGGAGACAGCATCAGCTACAACTTCTTTGGCAACATCTGTCATAGCCTACGAGTCAGCACTGATCAATCAATACAAGTTTATATAATTTAGGAGCAATGGCCTAAATATGATATGTTCTACTATCATTGTCAATTACAAGCAAAATGGTTTTACCAATTAAAATAAAATAGCAAATTTCAAGCCAAAGTACCTTTGCAATTACAGGGCCGGCCATTGAGGTCTCAAGCGAAGTCAAAACATACTTGGCTATTTGTGATTATCAATATACAAGGGAGAGGACCGCAACCTTGTGATCAAAATCTAGCAGAAAAAGAATGAGGAAACATTTATACCTCAGCCATGGAACAATGATTGATGTGTCTAAGCCACCGCTATAAGCCAGTGCAATTGCCACTATATCACATATCTGTACAATTACCTTAGAAGTTCAGTAAATCAACCTAAAACCCTCTAACACTATTAACTATCACAAATGTAAAATACCAAATGCATGTGCCAACCACTTATCGCAACTCTCATTTGGTTCAATCCTCTATTGCAAGACACCTTAAAGTAACAATTGTTTTTGTAAACCCCTACAAACAATCAGACAAAAATTTATCACCCTCTAGAACAATTGGGACGCACTCCATCAACCCATTCAAAACACAATTTTCATACATGTATGTCTTTACAACAGAGTGACGATTGTAAACGACTACGGTGACAAAAGACACACCCACAATAAGGAGTATAGGTTTTCAAATACTCTGATATATACATACATATCAATTTTGAATGGTTTTTTCAATTAGAACTTCAAAAACCCTATTTCTACCAGAGAACGAAATTAAAATAATTTCCACCAAGAGAAATTATAATTTGAAGGAAAGACAAACAAATTATACATAGATATAGATACAGATTTCAATTTTATACTACATATGCTACATATGAAAGCCAAATAATGAGATATGAAAACAAATTTCGAACATATGTGAAGGGAGCAAGTAAATTAAACTGAAATCTATTAGAAAAATTAAATTAGGGCATAACAAAGAAAAATATCAAAAGAAATCATACTTTTGCGAACGAAGATTAGCATAGAAATCTTTCTGACGGCGAGAGCGAAGAACGGTAGAAGCGGTGGTTGAAGCAACAGTCGCGAAAGGAAATTAAGGGAAAGCGATATCAGTTCGAGGAGCAACGAGTTTGATCGCTGAAGACAAAATTGAGAAATCAACATGTTGCTGCAAATTGAGAAATCGACTGAAACTGAAGGAGATTGACGAAGATCTACATGTTTCTTCATGGAAATTGATAGAAACCGAAGGAAATTTCACCATGGAAGAGGAAATTTCCGGTGCGGGAAGAGATAGGTTTCATCGACGTTTTCCTGCGTGTTGGGAAAGAGAGAGTGAAAAAAAAATAGAGAGAAGTAAAAATAAAGCACGCGTATGTTGAGTTTTTTTAGTGAAATAGCGGCGGTTTCAAACCGCCGGAAAACGTTGGAGCGGTGGCAGTTTTTGAACAACTGCTGCTATTTGACCGCCGCTATTCTTCTTTTTTCTTGTAGTGAATGCATTGAAGTGTTCATGGACGATTTTTCGGTGTTTGGTCCATCATTTGCTCATTGTCTGAATAATCTGGACACCGTACTGAAACGGTGTGTTGAGACTAATCTGTGCATTTTGATGCACATTCTTCTACTATTGTACTTAGGCATTTCTCTAGTTTGTTTTATTATTTTTACTATTTTATTGTGTTTTTAGATTTAAGTTTATTTTTGCATTTATTTTATTTTCGTATTTAATTTTCAGCATTAGTGGCTATTTGATACATGTTCGCTGTGCAGATCATAACTTGAGCTCCGGGTATCGAATTGAGGCGTGGGAATATGCGTTGGAAAGTTAAGAGACAGAGCTACATGTTTAATGTTGAGTGGAAGAGCTGTTTCGGACTGCATCAGTCCTTAATAATTCGTGCAAAGTGGCAGACTTAATTCTACTTAGTGGAGACTTAATTTTGGCCTATGACCTTTGGATTTAATTTTTTTCTCTTTACTTAAACTCAAAATCAGAATTGTATGAGGATGCTCTGCAAAACACAGTCCACGAAATTTAGAGAAAAATAAGAGAAGCTACAATGTTCACGGAGAGCTAATTTCTTAAGAGTTGATCTACTGCAATTACGTTTCCAAACGCTTTGAGGTTTTTATTCTATCAATTCAATTTCGTTTCTCTTTCAATTATATTCTATGAAATTGCATTTGCTTAATCTGTGATTTTGTGGAATGTGTTGATTAAATTCGTATGATTGTATTCCTAATCTTAATTGTTGTTTACGTCGCTTCGTCGGTAAATCGCAATCTATATCGTGTTTGCTTAATTCACGATTGTATTTATCTGTTTGCTTCATTCGGAATATAGGAATTCAATCTGTTTTGTATCTTTTGCGCTTGTCAATTGATATTGAAATCGAATAGAGATCGAAGCCGCTTAGGGGATTGGTAAGATAAAGACCAGTGATTAGCCGGAAACCGAAAGCAGTAGATTGGCTTGTTTTCATAATCACTTATAATCATTTATTTTCTTTGTTTTTATAACTTGAATCAAAAACCATAAACCCCCCATAATTTACAGTCTTTCATCTGATTCTAATATTGGTAAATCGATCAAGAGTCCTTGTGAAACGATACTCGAGTGTCGCTTTCCTAAACTACGTTTAAAACTCGTTTTTGACCCGTGTGCGACAGCGGATCATGGATGTTATTGAAAAGCTGCCACCTCCAGTTAATGTCAAAGGCATCAGAAGTTTCCTTGGTCATGCTGGATTCTACAGGCGATTCATCAAAGACTTCTCCAAAATTGCAAAACCTTTAAGCAACCTGCTTAACAAAGATAAGTCTTTTAATTTTGATAATGCCTGCTTACTTGCTTTTGAAGAATTGAAAAAACGATTGGTAACTGCACCCATAATCATAGCACCAGATTGGACACTTGAATTTAAATTAATGTGTGATGCTAGTGATTATGCGGTTGGTGCAGTTCTCGGGCAAAGAAAGAACAAAATTTTACATGCTATACATTATGCAAGCAAAGTGTTAAATGATGCACAAATCAATTATGCAACAACTGAAAAAGAATTGCTTGCAATCGTGTATGCACTTGAAAAATTTCGTTCTTATCTAATTGGTTCAAAGATTGTGGTATATACTGACCATGCAGCTATCAAGTACTTGATCACAAAGTCCGATTCCAAGCCAAGGCTCATAAGATGGATGCTTTTATTGCAAGAATTTGATTTACAAATCAAAGACAAAAAAGGAACGGAGAATTTAGTAGCTGATCATTTGTCAAGACTTGTGAACAATGAGGTGACCAAACATGAACGTGAGGTCCTTGAAGAGTTTCCTGATGAAAAGCTACTTATGATGCAAGAGAGGCCATGGTTCGCCGACATGGCTAATTATAAAGCATCTGGATTAATACCAGATGATTTTAATTGGCATCAGAAAAAGAAGTTCCCCCGTGAAGCTAATCAATATGTTTGGGATGATCCTTACTTGTTCAAAATTGGAGCTGATAATCTCTTGAGAAGATGTGTTACCAGAGAAGAAGCTACAAGCATAATGTGGCATTGTCATAATTCGCCTTATGGTGGCCACTACAATGGGGAAAGGACTGCTGCAAAAGTTCTACAGTCGGGGTTCTTTTGGCCGACTTTGTTCAAATATACATATGAATACACTCAAAGGTGTGATAATTGTCAAAGAACAGGGGGAATTTCTAGGCACAATGAGATGCCTCTTCAAAACATACATGTGGTTGAAGTTTTCGATTGTTGGGGCATTGATTTTGTTGGGCCCTTCCCCTCATCATTTTCCAATGAATATATCCTTATGGCAGTAGATTATGTATCCAAGTGGGTGGAGGCAATTGCATCACCAAAAGCGATGGCAAGACGGTGGTCAAATTTCTAAAAAAGAACATTTTCACTCGTTTTGGAACTCCTCGTGTGCTTATAAGTGATGGAGGATCGCATTTTTGTAATTCACAGTTAGCAAAAGCACTTGAGCACTATGGAGTCAAGCACAAAGTAGCATCACCATATCACCCACAGACCAATGGACAAGCTGAGGTTTCGAATCGGGAGATAAAGAAAATCTTAGAAAAAACTGTGTCCGCATCAAGAAAGGATTGGTCCATGAAGTTGGATGAAGCACTGTGGGCATATCAGACAGCCTTCAAAGCACCGATAGGTCTCACACCATTTCAGATGGTTTATGGAAAGTCTTGCCATCTTCCTGTGGAACTTGAGCATAAAGCCTATTGGGATTTGAAATTCTTCAATTTTGACGAAAATCGAGCCGGAGAGAAAAGAAAAATCCAAATGCAAGAGTTGGAAGAAATGCGAGGCCAAGCATATGAATCTTCTAAGCTTTACAAAGAGAAGGTCAAGGCATATCATGATAAGAGGATTCTCAACAAAGATTTTAAGCCGGGACAAATGGTTTTGTTGTTCAATTCAAGGTTGAAGTTATTTCCCAGAAAGTTGAAATCCAAGTGGTCCGGCCCTTTTAAGATTCATGAAGTTAAACCATATGGTGCAGTGGTTTTGGAAGATCCAGCTACCAAGAAAACATGGACTGTGAATGGTCAGAGGTTGAAGCTGTATTTTGGTGGTGAATTTGATCGGCTCACCACTAGAGTTCCACTTGCCGATCCTTGATTTAATCGAAAAGGCGTCGAGCTAATGACGTTAAACAAGCGCTCGTTGGGAGGCAACCCAATCGTGTGAATATTTTTCTGTTTTTTATGGTATTTTGTAGTTGTTAAGTGTTAGAATAGGTTGGGCAAGCTCTGCAAATTGAACTAGTGCAGAAACCTGATTTTCTGCTACGGTCGCCCAGCTACCAACACCTTAGCTCAGCGACCAAACACGACACCTGTGACAGGTTTTTCACTGCCAGCTGTATCCCACTCATCCTTCACTTGATGAGTCAGCGTTTCCCCCCACTAAAACACATGATTCAAGTTTTGAACCCCAATTCTCACTATTTCTTCATACAACTCCATCTCTTTCTCTCCAAAAACTCAACCTTCTTACCAAAACCCTCACCCATTACCAAAATCATCAAAGTTTTGCAAATCCCAGTCAAGAATCTTTATTTTCTTTTCATTTTCGTGCTTCATTTCATCCAAGAGGTATGTATTTTACTTTTTCTTGACTATGAGAAATTAGGGTTGAAAAAGGGTTGAAATTCCCAAATTGTTTAATCTCTTTGAAAAATTCATTCTCTTGATGAAACCCCACTCTTCTCTTTTAATTTCAATTAGGAATCCATTATGCATGTTGTTTATCTTCTTGTTAAAACCCCAAATTGCAATTGGGTTTTGAAAATTTCAAGCATTTATAAAATGTTGATGAACATTCATGAAGTCTAAGATTAGTTGTTTCTAAAAATGAGATTCCTATAGTTTCTAAGTGATTAGAGTGTTAATAATTTTTATGTTTCTAAAAATGAGATTCCCATAAAATGTTGATGAACATTCATGCTATGTTTTTATGTTTCAACAATTTTTGCTTGTGTGTTAGCATGCTTTGTCTAAGATTATTTGCATATAAGGGACTGATTTGAGCTGCTTGTTGTTAATTTCTATGGATTATAGGTATGGCTCCCAAAAAAGCAAAGGAACAAGTCAAGAAGCGTAAGACCGGGAGTAGTAGCACAACCCGAAGAACAAGTTTTGACCCCAATCGATTTCGAGGGCCCAAGCAATTTGCAAGATTCCAAGAGCTGGAACAAAGGACCATTTGTCCCGAGAGGATTTTTGAGATCAGTGATGTCGGAAATTTCAGCCGTTTTGCCGACATAATTAACGGCCACAATTGGGGTAAGCTAGCTAATCCTACTAAGAAAATCCATTTTGACTTGGTGAGGGAATTTTATGCCAACGCTATACCACTTGAGGATGAGGACCCCGTCACTTTTCGAACATTTGTTAGGGGTAACGAAATTAAGTTTGATAGGGATACTATAAACTCATTTTTGGGAAACCCAAGTCCACTACCATCTGACACCTATTGTGCCCTCACTCAACACTTAGCCCGTGAGAATTGGAATATCCCAGCAATCTCATCTCTCTGTTAATTACTTTCTCATTTACCACTTTTATGTTTTCTTAAAGTTTTCGTAAACAAATACCTTTGAATTACGTTACTTAAAATTATATTAATTGTTGAACGGCATCGATATCGCATCAGTCCCTGTGGAGACGATAATTAACATACTTACTTTTGATACCTCATGTCCCAGCAATCAACCTCACTTTACTTAGACCCGGACATGAAATTGAGTGGAGTAAGGACAAAGTCACCCCTCTACGTGCTTTTAGGGATGACCTTACAATCCCTAGCCAACTCTTGCTCACTTTTACCCTCCATAATGTTATCCCTCGTACTCATACCTCTGATGCTACAATGAGGGTACTCACTTTTATGTATTATATGGAGAAAAACCTTGAAATTGATGTGGCAAGATTGATAGCTAAATGAAATGAAGGAGATAGTTCTATCCGGCATTCGTGTCACTATGCTCAAACCTAATAGTACCTTGGGATTCCCCGGTTTGATCATGGGTTTAATCAAAGACCAATCTCGGACGTCCCTTCCACATAACTCTCATCTCACCCTGAAGGAGTATACAAATAAGGATGCAAAGACAAATTGCAAATACCGGAAAACTATGGTGTTTGTTGACCAAGCTGATGGTCAATCTTCTGTCCCACCTCCTCCCGCTCCACCTGTTTTCCCACCTTCGGGATACCCACTTATGGATCCTACTACCTTTCACAACCTTGTCACTTATAATTGGGATCTCCATGATGCTGGGTTCAGAGCCATGCAAGCTGTCCATCAATCAATTTTCAATTCTCAACTCCAGCAACCAGTGATGACCCCTGAGAGTTTTCTGAGTCATGTGTAGTGGCCTGGGTCAGGCCTTATGTTCCGGGGGGAGTAGCTCAGCTGCAGCAGCTGCAGCTGGTGGAGATGATGTTGCTAGAGATGCTGGTGGAGATGATGTTCATGGAGATGTTGATGATTCTCTTGATCAGCAAGCGGCTGATGCTTTTATGGATGAGGACGATGATGGAGAAGATGATGATGCTGCTTCAGATGAGGAGGCAGTAGATGAGGACTCAATCTCTGATGACTTCTGATGACTGAGAAAGTAGATGATGACTGAAAAGCTCGCCGTAAACGAGTGATATTTTAAAAAGCTTTCAGTGATTTATCTTTTTCAGTTCTATTGTAGTATATGTACCATATCTTGTGAAGCAGTGTCATATGCATGCTCTTTTGTTGAAACATGTTTTGGATCTTGATAAAGCATGTATTTTGTGAACCTTTTTGATTTTGTGGTACTATGGCGAACCATGCCATGTCTTATCTTTAGTTGTATAAATTTGAATTTGGTGTTTAATGTTTTTTTTTAGGATAATTTTAATCCATGTCCTTTAGTATTTTGTTTTGAATACCATTGTGAATATCATTTTTGATGACAAGCATGATTTCATGAGACTCGAATATAGGTTTGTAGTGAATCAAATGAAATAGTTTGATGTTGTGAGAAGCATGACAATTTGTGAATGATTTTTAAAATGTGCTTAGGAATTTAACATGTTTTTGAAATGTGTTGCTTGTCCTAAGATGATTCTCATTGTCTTTATTAAACATGATGAAACGTGTGCTATCCAAACTAGCCGGGTGAGTTGTGTGAGCCTTCCATTGTTCACAAAAATTATTGAGAGCCGGCAATTGTGTATATTCAGTTGATTTTAGCTTAATCCTGCTATTATTTGATGTATATGATGTTGTGGAAGTGATCAAGGCCATGTTTCTAATTGAGTGCAACTACTTTGGCCAAAGATAACCTGCCTTGTGAGATAGTGATCTTTTGTGTCCCCATTTGAGCCTAAAAAAATTGTATAATTTTTGTTGTTATGAACCCTAAACCAAAAGAATAGAAAAACAACTACTCTACCCTTGCCTGAAGATAGGAGAGCTAGTAGTTTTCAAAAGGGTTATTTTAATATTCAAGTTGGGGAGAAGGAGGTTGTATAAAAATAAGAAAAATAATTTGAGAAAAGTAGTTGATGTGGTGATTCCGAATGAAAAGAAAAGAAAATGTTTACAAGAAAATTGACACACATGAAAAAAAAAAAAAAGGAATGTTCTTAAAAAGAAAATGAAATGAAAAAGAAAAAAAAAATGTCAAAGAAAAAGAATCACCACATCAAAAGAAAAGGGGAAAGTGAAAGAGAGTGAATGTCTTTTGTGATGTAAATAGTCAAGAATGGTGCTCTCTTATCCTAGGCTTTTTGAATCCAAAGAAAAACAATGATTTTTTGTAGCCCAGCCCCATTACAAGCTTACAAAAGTCCTTAGTGATCCACAACTGATGGTGTGTTATTTGATATTGCCTGGATGAATGTTTGAATCGAACTGTTGTATGCACCTTGCTCGGATTGAGTTAAACACCTACCTTTGAGCGATACACTTGTGAGAAATTTGTGATAGTATTTGCTTTTTGATTGTTTGTCAAGGAAAATGAAAATCTTGCTTAGGCATAGCAATCTTTTCATGATCATGTTCTATTTCTTTGAATATTTGGAAGATTGATCATAAGTTGTAGTGCTTTACTCATTAAAAGAAAAATGTTGTTTTAAGATTTGATTGATAACAAACCTAATCTTGAGCAATTAAATGCAACTTGTCTATATGTGTTTTTCACTTTTGTTTGAGGACAAACAAAGTCCTAAGTTGGAGAGAGTTGATAAGTGCCAAAATATAGTTAATTTCTTCACTCAAATACGGCAATTATCAATGTGATTTGCATAGAAATTGTATTTAAATCCCCAAAATTGTGTATATACTTGCCTTAGTTAAATATATGTAGTATATCTTAATCATAACCCTTTTGATAGTTTTTTATGTTAAAAAGTAAAGGAAAGCTATAAAAACAAATTCTGCAAACAGACACTTGGTGGCTCGGAGCGATGGGTAGCGAGCAGAGCAAGGCTGGATCTGGCTGAGGTCGCTTGGAGCGACCATGGCTGGCTCAGCGACCAAAAAGATAAAATTAATGACTCAGAGGTTGAGTGGGACACGTGTCAGCAAACCCTTCTCCTGAAGAAAGGTTTGGTAGCTGAGCGACCTCTTCGTAGCTGAGCGACCATGCACTTTTCAGATTATTATAAATAGCTTCTGGAGAGAGAAAAGGGGATTGATTCTGATATTTTTTTTAGAGAGAAAGAAAACCAGAGAAATCAGAGGAGCATCATATCAAAGGAGATTGAAGGTGGATTCATTCAACTTGAGACATCAAGTGTTGATGTTCTTCCTTTGTTCTTCCCTTCATCTTTGTAAGCTTGTCACCATGACAATGAGTGGCTAAACTTGTTTATTGTTGGGATTAGATGTAACTACTCATGAATATGTGTTGATTTTGATCTTAATATATATGTTTTAGTTATTGATTCATATTTGTGTTATCCTTGCCTTTTATGTTTCACTTCAATGATTCAATTGATATAGACATATTTTAATTGAATCTTTAGAACTAGGATAATCACATATTAAAACTCTAAACTCTAGACATAGATTTAGGTTTTAATATTCATGTTAATATTGGATCTTAATGCTAGTGTGTCGATCGATAAGTCGAGAGATCGGATGTTAATCGATACAATTGATTTCACGATGTACTCCGGACACGGAAACATTCGATGAGCAATATGTGAAAATATGAACTAATAGCTAAAGCATGTATATGTTGGTTGAATCTATACATAGGAATGATTAAGTGAACTCTAATCCCGACAATTCCTTTTCTCTGAAATCAATTACATATGGCTTATGAAATCTATGGAAAATCTAAAATAAATTAATATAATTTTGATTTTTTATAATTTATGCTACCATAACCTTCGTTCGAACTTTTTAAACTTTTCATAACCTTTGTTAGTGGAGAGATTCACACATAGGTTTTCTCATTTGACGCTCACGCGAAGATTGCTTCTTTGTGGTACGGTAAAAAGAAAAATTTGAGAATAGAAACAAGGTCAAAGTATGTTAATATTCATCTAAAAAATAGTATAAAATTTACAATTATTTTTTTTTGATGAAGTTCTACAGAGTCCTGTGTTAAAGATATATCGTATTTTCATACTCAAATAAACTAAAAGAAATCAATCTCATAGACAATTGAAAAAATGTATATAACCTTCTAAATAATATAAAATGAAAAAAGACATAGACAACCTTCAAAAGAAAAAATAACATATGAAAATAAATATTATTGTAAAAAATAAAAATTATCCCGTGTTTGACAATGAACCTAATGTAAATTTTCTATAAAGAGCGGGCTCGAGATGAAAAAAAATAAAAATAATGGTATATTTTAATTTTATGGGTACGGTCCCAAAAAATCTCAAGGCCATGAAAAATCAAAGCATATTTTCCTTTGAGAATGAAGTTTATAATTATTTTATATTTATAGGTTCACTATATAGTTTTGGGGACGAAGATGAGATAAAGAATCTCTCTCATAATACTGTAAAATGGGAAGCAAAGTAATACTCTTAATCTCGCTTTATTCTGTAACATCGTTAAATCTATATCATGCAAAACCTATCTCAATTTTACCTCAGCATTTTAAACCAAATTAATCAAATAATATATCAAAATAAACATATAAATAATATTAAAAAAGAAAATAATCCCGTGCATGGCACGGGCTAACATACTAGTACATACATATACACTATCCAACATATATACATATCTCAGTAGTAATATTATTACAATTAAAATGATTTTAATGAAAATTAAATTTATCGATATTCTCTATTATTCTCGTCTCTACTATTTTCTCATCTACACTCCCTCTATTCTTCTAATACCTCTTTATTTTATTTATCAATTATTTAATTATTCACCACAAAAATAATTAAATAAACATCGTCAATCAACACCGCCATAACTAGATAATAAAATAAATTCTAATTTTATTTTTGGGGCGTTACAACTCTCCCTCACTTATAGAATTTTCGTCTTCGAAAATTCGTTAACCAAAGGAAATAACTCTGACAAATATATATATATATATATATATATATATATATATATATTCTCATCGTCATAAAAATTATTCTTTTCAAAATCAGTGACCAAAATTATTCAACATGTATTCCACCCAAAAATAAATAAAGTGTTAAACTATATCTCATTATAAACATTTTTTCTTAGCGTACCTTTTTAAATCGATAACATCAAGATAAATAAGTTTAAAAATGGAGTAAAATGTCATATATTTTCTGCTGCGCACTCTGATGTCGAATAAATACATCATTAAAATTGAAATTTTTAATAAAAATTAATCTCAGTCAACATCATCATTAGAAAAGAGAATCGTTTTTCAAAATAAAAAATAGAAAGAAAAAAAATGAAGCACCTATAAAATAAAAGGGTAGAAACAGGAGCAATTTTCTTTTAAGCAAAATGCTACAAAAATTATTCCATAAAAAATTCACAAATGAAATCGTAGTTTCTAACTGTCACAAAGTCATCTATATTAAATAATAGAAATACGTCAGACAAAGTCAAACACAAAATCACACTAAGAAACACCAATCAAAACATGTTAACCACAAAATCACACATCAATCAAGACATTCGTCATACAAAATCGCTCCCATCCCAAAACTTTGTCCGAGGATTATTGTTCTGATACCAATTGTAACAGCCGTATTTTTAATAAATAAATTATTAAAGAAAAAACTTTATTTACAGAATAATTTAAAATAAAATGATGTCTCAACGGACTATTCGTTACATAAAGTTTCAATTTACAAAACCTCATTTTTATCCCGCACACGCTTCGAGTCAAATCATCAAACAAACATCTCCATGAGTACCTAAAATGTTAATTGTAATGGTCAATTTCCTTATCCAAATTTAATAACAAAACACTTCACCAATCAAAATATTTTAGAAAAATATATAATTATTTAATTTCCAAAAAAATAGGTGGATATCTCGTAATTAATCATATACCGAAAACACATTAGAATATCACTAAAGAGATACAATAACACAATTCACAATTAACAAATTATTCACATGAGGGCATTTAAGACACAAGAACGTACTCAATATATAAAACAGAACTTCATTAATTTAAATAAAACACAACTTCAATCAAATGCATGCAATGCGCCTAGACCCGCTAGATGCATGTGGTACCAATAGCAATGTCATTCTCAACATTGTTTATACAACACCGATAAACAACGTCATTCTCAACATCATTTATACAACACCGGTAAGCAACGTCATTTTCAACACTATTTATACAACACCGGAAGCAACGTCGTTCTCAACACCATGAATGAATGCATGAGCATATAATGAGACTCAACAACAAAACCAACAACAACATTATTAACATCGTCATTTTATCAACATCATTAGCAACGGCTTAATAACGACATCAACAAACAATATCAAATGAGATTGACAACGACAAATCATAAAAATCAAATATAGTCATTCACAACAAAACACACAATATTCACACAAAATAATCAAATTAGTTTCTTTAAATTAATTCATTTTAATATCTTTTAAATGACAAAGGTTATACTACTATCTCACAACATATCCCTACGCAGTATGAATATATGGAGAAAAAACTCTTACCTCAGACGCTTTTCTACTCAGACATGAAGGTCCTTAAAGTTAGAGTTATCACTTGTTCGACGAATGGTTCAAAGGTTTGCAACGAAATAGAAGTGGAATCAAGTAGTAGTAAATGATATGGGCAGTATTCAAATGTTCACGGATCTGACACAAGTTTTTGTTACCAAGAAGAAATTTTGATTGTAGAAGAAATTGAATAAGAATAAAATGAATTGTTCTCCACTAGGTGATATCATCCCTTTCCTAATTGCTAGACAAAGCATTAATGTGATATGAATAGCTATTTATTGAATCATAAAACGTGTGATTAAGAGATAAAAATATGCTGGCCGAATTTGATGGAAATAATGATTGATATGAATAAGTCTTACTAGATCATGGTCATTACAGCTGGAAATTAGTGAAGTTGAGTCGAATTCGTCTGAGCTCGACTCGACTTGTTAGAAATTGGTTCAACTCGAAACTTGGCTCAATTGTAACACGAACTCTTTTTTTAGCTCAAGTTCGGCTCGTTAGGTTCAACTCGTTATGTTAAATCACATGATTCTAAAGTCAATATGTTTTGTCAAAATTTGATCTTTAATCTTTTAAACTATTTTTTTTAAAAGAAAAAGAAAATATTACATTAAAATAAAATTCATCCTGTCAAATATCTAATCGAGCTTCGAACTATTCACGAGTTGGCTCGGGTCATTGTCAACCCTAATGGTCATGCAATCCAAATTATAGGCACACGTACACGGTATAATTTTGGGTTCTATATATTTTGGTTCAAAGTTCAATATTGTAAAACATCAAACAATAGTGATATGCATGATTTAATAGTTATAGTCCTTTTTTTCGAAAAGAAATTTTGTGGTTTTTTTGATATAGTTTATTGGTTTCTTTTTTTCTAATTGAAATTTTTTGGTTAATTGTTTCTTTTATATACATGTTGTATTAGTAGTAATTTCATATATTATTTATTATTTAACTGAATTATCAAAATAAATTTTTATTTCAATAATACCTAAAATTTTTAGCCCCACCAATTATTTGAGTCTAGGTCCGCCCCTGTATACATTCTTGGGTTCAATCATATATATAAGTCCCAACAGAGAATCACTTTGTTGATAAGCTGATCTTGTTTTTCTTGGGCTTTCTTTGTTTCCAAGAATAAGATCTTCTGGATGTGATGACTTGTATTTGAACTTCCTTTTTGGGGCTTCAGCATTTCCTTGCATTTCATCTTCTGAGATATCATCATGTTCTTCAGATGCTTCTATGGGAGATGCTTCTTCAGAGATTACTTCCATTTCAACTTCTGAAGTTTCATTTGCTTCTGATGTTTTCTCAGCTTCTGGATAGTTGTATTGATATGGAACTCCTGCATAACTATCATCTTGCTCTGACATTTTATTGTCAGGCTCTTTGTCATCAAATCTTACATGTATAGATTCTTCCACTGTGTTAGTTTCAGAATTATACACTCTGTATGCCTTTGAGCGTTCAGAGTAACCTATAAAGATTCTCTTACAAGCTTTGGCATCAAATTTCTTTTTATAGACCTTATTGTTTAAGATGTAACAAGTACATCCAAACTGATGAAAGTAAGAGATGTTGGGTTTTCTTCCTTTAAAGAGTTCATATGTTGTTTTATTCAACATAGGTCTGATGTAGATCCTATTTTGAATATAACAAGTTGTATTTACAGCTTCTGCCCAGAAGTGCTTAGCAAGCTTAGTTTCATGCATCATGGTTCTTGCCATCTCTTGTAAAGATCTGTTCTTTCTCTCTACAACATCATTTAGTTGTGGTGTTCTAGGAGCAGAGAACTCATGGATAATTCCATGATCTTCACAGAAAGTTGCAAATGGTTCGTTTTCAAACTCACCACCATGATCACTTCTGATCTTCAGAATCTTAAGACTTTTCTCACTCTGTACTTGTGTGCAGAAGATGTTAAACACATCATATGCATCATCTTTTACACTTAAGAATTTAACCCATGTACATCTACTGTAATCATCAACTATGACAAGTCCATATTTCTTCCCATTGATTGAGGCTGTACTAACAGGCCCAAACAAATCAATGTGAAGCAATTCAAGAGGTCTTGAGGTAGAGACAATGTTTTTAGGTTTGAAGGAGGTTTTAGATATTTTCCCAATCTGACAAGGACCACACAGAGCATCTAAGTGATAGTTGAGATTGGGTAGGCCTTTAACCAAACTTAGTTTGCTGAGTTTAGAGATTAATCTCCAGTTAGCATGTCCTAAGCGTTGGTGCCAAACCCATTTCTCATCACTCAAAGACAGTAGACACACTATCTTTTGCTCTGTGAGTTCTGACAGATTTACCTTATAAACATTGCCTTTCCTTAGGCCTCTGAATACTACAGACTTACCAGAATCTCTAGTTACAGTACATGCATCTTTATCAAACATCACCACAAATCCACTGTCACAAAATTGACTAATGCTCAGTAGATTGTGTTTAAGGCCATCAACTAGCCAAACATTATTGATAGATAAAGAAGAATTACCAACTGTACCTGTCCCAATGATCTTCCCTTTTTGCTTTCCTCCAAACCCCACAGTGCCTCCCTCTTTCAGAGTTAGGGTTTGGAACATATGCCTTTCTCCTGTCATATGTCGTGAGCAACCACTGTCCAGGTACCAGGACTGCTGCTTTGGCTTTCTTGTAGTGCAGATCTGAAGCAAATACAATCTCAGACTTTGGTACCCATACTTTTATGGGTCCTTTGGAGTTAGTCTTAATTGTCTTAGGTGATCTTTGTTTGAAAGATCTTTCAGAAGTTCTAGAGTTATCAAGTCTTTTTGAAAATGTTTTGGTCTTTGGATAACTTTTAGACTTAGCTCTAGTGTGTATCAGAGTTTCTTTTGATCTGACATTAGTCTGAGGTTTGGAAGTCTTTGGTTCTGAGGTTTTAACATTCAGAACCTCTGACTTCTTTACTTCTGACTTAGATGTCTCTTCAGAGTCTGATACACTTTTGACTTCTGATTGACTTTTAACAACGATAGCCTTAGGTCTAGTTTTATTAATGTTAGAGGGTTTAGAAAATAATGGATTATCTTTAAAACGTGAGAATCCAAGACCTTCACCTCTATTTCTACTTACATGATAAATTAAAGATGCTATCTTACTTCTTTGCATGCCATTGATAAGAAGTTCTTGAAGAGCAAATTCATGCTCTAGAGGAACTTTATCATCATAAACATAATGAGTTTCAAGAAATGTGTTTCTACTTTTAAGAGACTCATTTTCTTCAACTATTATGTTTGCCTTTTCAGTAAGGTTGTTATAGGCCTTTTTAAGGACCTTACATTCCCCTGCCTTTTTTGTAACAAGTTTTAAAGCATCTTTTAAAGAATCTATTAATTCAGTTCTAGAGAGTTGAGCAAGTACCTCATCTTCATCTTCTGAGTCAGAATCTGCTTCATGCTCAGAGTTTTCTTTATCAGAGGTAGTTGCCATCAGAGCCAGATTGGCTTCTTCATCTCCATCAAAGTCTGAGTCTTTATCTAGATCCTTCCAAGTTGCAAGAAATCCCTTTTTGAGTTTACTTTTATATTTTTCCTTGCTGGAAGTTTTCTTGGATGATCTGTTCTGATTTTCTGGACAGTCAGCAATGAAATGCTCAGGCTTGTTGCATTTAAAGCACTTGTTTTGTTCTTCCTTTTTCTCTTTGGTAGCACCAACTTTCTTGGAAGAACTTCCAAACTTTCCTTCATATTTCTTGCTTCGTTTTGCCCATTGAGATACCTTAACAGCCATCAGCACCATTTCTTCTTCATCTTCAGACTCAACTTCATGACTTTCTTCAGAAGCTTCATCTTCAGATTCTATAACCTTGGCTTTCAGAGCCTTTGATGAACTCTTAGAGCTTAAGGCTATCGCTTTTATTTTCTTGGTTGACTCGTCAGTCATTAACTCCATTTCATGAGTTTTTAATGAACTAATCAGATCTTCAAGAGATACTAGATCCAAATCCTTGGCTTCTTGAAAAGCAGTCACCTTAGGTCTCCACTTTGGGGGTAGGCTTCTGAGAATCTTTCTAACATGATCAGTAGTAGTATAACTCTTGTCCAGTACTTGAAGTCCAGAGACCAAAACTTGAAACCTAGAAAACATAGCTTCAATATCCTCTCCATCCTTCATCTTGAACAACTCATACTGATGAACTAACAAGTTTGCTTTTGTAAGTGCACCAGTTCATCCTCATGTTTTAATAATTGTCAAAACACATGAAAATAGGATTGAACATATTTTGGCAACATTACAAATGACTCGACAACAAAGAACTATTTTCTAAAAAAACTTGAAAAACTGACTTTTAGGTATTTTGTATCGATACATACATTGGTGTATCGATACAAATGTCCTGAAATTACTTCTATCTGATTTTGGGTATTTTGTATCGATACATACATAGTCTGTATCGATACAAAAGTGGTTTTTCAGAGGCAGAGAGTCACCTGTGCATCGAATCATGCTTGCATGAATCGATACACATGTGAATGCCCTCAAAATCCAGAGAGTTGATGATGTATCGAATCATGCTTGCATGATTTGATACATATTAGTCAAGAGTTTCAAGATTCTGATATTTGTATCGATACACACCCGTGTTTGTATTGATACAAAGGTCAAAAATTTCATTTTTAACGTTGGTCAGAGCATTTGTATCGATACAAATGATCATTTGTATCGATACATGTTTGAAAAATTATGCCCAAATTTGCTCATTCTATTTTCACTTTAAATAGCAATGTGTGTGATCTTTTGTTTGTAACACAACTGAGAAAAATCTAGTGAGAACCAGTGAGAAAGCAATAGTGCTTTGAGAGAAACACTTTGGATACAATTTGGGTGAAAAATTGGGATCAAAGTGTATCCTTCACAAGATCATCATCTTCCATCAAGTTGCAACAATTGAAGATTGAGTATGGGATCAATCCAATAGATTTTGTACGCTTGGTCGATAACGTTCGGTACGATTCGTGGTGAATCAGAATCGTGATCGGGTTGATTTGCGAAGGAGGTTTGGTTGCTCGCTAGGGATTCAAGATTGTTCGATATCTTGAAGGATCAATCGAGAAGAATTGAAGGACTCAGCTGGACGATTGTTGCAAGGAGTTGCACGGGTAAAATCGTTGGAATCAGAGGGTGAAGATTCGTTCGTCGATTGAGGTTTTGCATAGTTTTACTTTTGAGTCAATATAGGTTTATTGGATTCATTGTAAATTGTGCACTTGTGTTCAAACTGTTTTTAATCAATAATACTCTCAAATAACCCGTTTGGTTATTTGGGGGGAGACGTACCCGGCCGACCGCGAGGACGACACGAAAGCCGGGGAACTCCCTAATCATCTCTTGTGTCGATTCGCTTTAAATTCTTACTTTACGCAATTCGCTTATATTTTGAGTCAATTGAAGTTTTGTGTTCGTAAGTGTGCACAAAGGTTTAATTGCGATTGTCTTGATTGTGATTGAATTTGAATATCGAATCGTATAACTTGCTTGGGACTGTTTTTGTTAATCGATTGAATTTGGATATTTTGAATTAAGCATTCCGATTATTTTCCTATTTCGTTCAAGGCTATACTATCTTTCCTTTGGTCAAAAGGTGCAAAGTAGACTACCGATCTGGTGGTGCTTCCGCGCATTCGTTTTAATCAAATAATTTTTAAATTGACATTGGTTAACGAAGCCACTTATTCAACCCCCCTTCTAAGTGGTAGCCTAGTAGTCTAACAAGTGGCATCAAGAGCCCGGTTCGATTTTAAACGATTAAACCGAGTAATTTGTGCCAATTATTAGAAAACATGGCTTTTGCACCTAAAGGGGCGTATAATAGGGCTCCGATATTCAATGGAGATCATTTTGACTATTGGAAAAGTAGTATGCGTATTCACATCAATTCTTTTGATGGTGAAGTTTGGAATGCCATTGAGAATGGTCCGTTTGTTCCAACTATCACGGATCCTCATGGCATTGTAGACAATAAGCCTATGGCACAATGGACGGAAGAGGAAAAGGAAAAGGTCAATTACGATGCAAAGGCACAAAATATTTTAATATCATATCCCTTGGGATTGATCAATTCTATCATGTGTCACATTGTCAATCGGCTAAGGAAATGTGGGACACATTGGTTACTCACTTTGAGGGTACCAATGATGTAAAGATATCCAAAATTAATACATTGACACAGGAATTTGAGTTGTTCCATATGCTAGATGGTGAAACCATCGAGGATATGCAACAACGATTTATCAAAATAACCAACAAGTTACACGGTTTGGGAAAGCCAATCACAAATCAAGACGCCACTAACAAAATTTTAAGATGTCTTAGTAGGAGTTGGCAACCGAAGGTCACCGCGATTAAGGAGGCTAATGATCTCACTACTTTAAGTCTTACAACTCTATTTGGCAAGCTTATGGAACATGAACAAGTACTAAACTTGTTAGAAAAGCAAGAGAAAAGTGAGAAAAAGGGAAAGCATAATGACAAAGAGAAGGAAAAGGAGAAGGATAAAAGGTCAATTGCTCTAAAGACCTCCACATCTAAGTCCACCAAGTCTAAAAAGGTAGAGCATGTTGATAGTAGCTCAAGCGAAGACGATTCCGATGATGAGGAAATGGGGCTCTTCGTTCGACGCTACAATAGGTATGTAAGAAAGAATGGGATAAGGCATTCTGATGACAATCTTAAGAAGTATCGGAAAGATAGTGGTTACCGTCGGAAAAATGAAGATGCTAAGTACTCCAAGAAAGGGATATGCTATGAATGCGGCCAAGTTGGTCATTATAAGCCGGATTGCCCTAATCTCAAGAGAAAAGAGAAGGAGTCATCTTCAAACAAAAGGAGGAGCAAAGCAAAGAAAGCTTATGTTGCATGGGAAAGCAATAGTTCTTCATCTCATTCATCATCAAGCTCTAGTTCAAGTGATGAAAGCGAAATAACTAATGTATGCTTCACAACTCATCATCACAAGAAGAAGGATAAAGCTCCCAAAAAGGTAAACCAAAATCCCTCTAGCTTATATACCTCATTAGAATATCTTGATTTGCAAAAAGCATTTGAGGACCTATGTAGTGAAACTAGGAAAGCTTTCAAACGATTAAAAGAGATTATAAAAGTTAACAAAACTCTTGAAGAGAAAGTTTCCGAAACAGAAAAAGAGTTGAAAGCTTTCAAGTTGTCACTTGTAGAAAGGTCAAGTGCAAATCATAATAGTGATATGGTTGGTTGTGATCATTGTATCACTTTGTCAAAAGATATTAAAATTCTCAAAGACAAAGTGGAAAATTCATCAAAACCAAGAGTTCCTCATCAAGTTGATCCAAAACATTTTAAAAACACTTTGAAAGTCAAAATAAAAAATTCTACAAATTTGAAAAAGGATCAAAAGAAGGGTAACTCACATATCACGTGTCACTATTGTTGTTGTGAAGGTCATACCATTGCAAAATGTAAAGCTAGGAAATTGTTGGTACCAAAGGGCATATTGCAATGGATGCCAAAACTCAACAACACTTATTTGCCTCACCAATTAGGACCCAATGGAAATTGGGTACCTCTCTCTTATGTATAATTGTTGTAGGAAATGTGCCTTAACAATCTAGAAAGGAGATGGTTTCTAGATAGTGGATGTTCAAGGCACATGACGGGTGATGCCTCGCTTTTCATTGAATTCAAAACAAAGAGGAAAGGCTATGTCACCTATAGAGACAACAACAAAGGCACTATTCTTGGTGAAGGTACTATTGGTAATCCCTCTACTATAACCATATCAAATGTTGTACTTGTGGATAACCTTAAGCACAACTTGTTGAGTGTT
This sequence comes from Trifolium repens, assembly GCA_030408175.1. Taxonomy (NCBI): domain Eukaryota; kingdom Viridiplantae; phylum Streptophyta; class Magnoliopsida; order Fabales; family Fabaceae; genus Trifolium; species Trifolium repens. The sequence continues at coordinate 26,547,419 of CP125845.1, read as the reverse complement.
GCTAAGCTTTGTGATAAAGGGTTTACAATAAATTTCAAACCGACCTTTTGCACAATCGAAAGTAACAAAGACAAGAATGTGATTCTTAAGGCCATTAGGCATGGAAATGTATACATGTTAGACCTAGATGATAATTGCCTAAGTGGTGCTAAGTGTCTCATAACCAAGAATGATGAATCTTGGTTATGGCATAGACGAATGGCACATCTTAATTTCGATTTACTAAATAAGTTAGCTTCTAAAGATCTTGTAATCGGTCTACCTAAAATTCGTTTTTCAAAAGATCACTTGTGTACCGCATGCCAAATGGGTAAACAAACTAAGGCTTCTTTCAAATCTAAAAAGTTTATTTCAACTACTAAGCCTTTAGAGTTAATCCATATGGATCTTTTTGGACCATCAAGAACTAAAAGCATTGGTGGTAATTACTATGGACTTGTGATTGTAGACGATTACTCAAGATTTTGTTGGACACTATTCTTATCTAGTAAAAGCGATACTTTGTCCGCCTTTAAACAATTTGCCAAGATGATTCAAAATAAACTAGACCTCAAGATCATTTCTATTAGGAGTGATCATGGAGGAGAATTTGAAAATCATAAATTTGAAGAGTTTTGCTCTAAATATGGCATTGAACACAATTTTTCGGCTCCACGTACACCACAACAAAATGGAGTAGTGGAGAGGAAAAATCGTAATCTAGAAGAGTTAGCTAGGACTATGTTAAGTGGTCTTCCTAAATACTTTTGGGCGGATGCGATAAGCACCGCAAGTTATGTTCTAAATAGGGCGATTATTCGACCTATTTTGGATAAAACTCCATATGAAATACTTAAAGGAAGAAAGCCTAACCTTAGTCACTTACGCTCTTTTGGTTGCAAATGCTTCATTTTAAATAATGGAAAGGAAAATCTTGGCAAATTCGATTTAAAAGCGGATGAGGGGATTTTCTTAGGATACTCATTGTCTAGTAAAGCATATAGGGTGTATAATAAAAGATTACAAATTGTTGAGGAGTCGGTACATATTACTTTTGATGAGGCTTTTCCGGAAGAAAATGGGAAAGGTAATTGTATTGGTGTAGGTGTCGACACAATGGATATTCTAAAAGACAAGGAAGATGAGGGAGATGATCAACCCTCAAAGGACTTTCCAACGAATGACAAGAACACACCACCCAATGAAGATAAAAGTGATGGAGGGTCCTCTTCATCATCAAAGAATCATCATAAGGAAAGGGGAGCCGGACTTGCAAAAGAATGGCGCACTCTCAAAGATCATCCCATTGACAAGGTCTTAGGTGACATCTCAAAGGGAGTAGCTACTAGATTCCAAATTAGTAATTTTTGTTCTTACTATGCTTTTGTTTCACAAGTTGAACCTAAAAATTCGAAAGTCGCATTACTTGATGAGCATTGGACCCTTGCAATGCAAGAGGAACTAAACCAATTTAAAAGAAATGAAGTGTGGGATTTAGTACCACCTCCTCCAAATCATCAAGTAATTGGGACTCGTTGGGTTTTTAGGAATAAACTAGATGAAAATGGGGTAATTGTTAGGAACAAGGCTCGGTTAGTAGCTCAAGGCTATAACCAAGAGGAGGGCATTGATTATGAGGAGACTTATGCTCCGGTAGCCCGCCTTGAAGCCATTAGACTCTTATTAGCTTATGCATGCAATATGAATTTCAAGTTATATCAAATGGACGTTAAGAGTGCTTTCCTAAATGGTTACATAAATGAAGAAGTGTATGTTAAACAACCACCCGGTTTTGAAAATCATGAACATCCGGATTATGTTTTCAAATTAAAAAGAGCTCTATATGGCCTTAAACAAGCTCCTAGAGCTTGGTATGATAGCCTTAGCAAGTTCTTGATTAAAAACGGATATTCAAGGGGAAAAGTTGACACTACACTCTTCATTAAACGTAAGGGAAAGGACGTCTTATTAGTTCAAATTTATGTTGATGACATTATTTTTGGTTCCACTAACCCATCTCTTGTCAAGAGCTTTTCTAATCTTATGCAAGGAGAATTTGAGATGAGCATGATGGGTGAACTCACTTACTTCTTGGGTTTACAAATCAAGCAACTAGATGAAGGAACTTTTATATATCAAACCAAGTATTGTCTTGAGTTGCTTAAGAAGTTTGAGATGACGGATTCAAAACACATGGACACTCCCATGGCATCAACATGTGCTTTAAGCAAAGATGAAGAAGGTAAAGATGTTGAAATCACAAAATATCGAGGTATAATCGGATCCTTACTCTATCTAACGGCATCTAGGCCGGATATTATGTTTAGTGTTTGCATGTGTGCACGGTATCAATCATGCCCCAAAGAGTCACACCTAAAAGCGGTTAAAAGAATCTTGAAATACTTAAAAGGAACATCAAATTTTGGCTTATGGTACTCTAAGGGGAATGATTGCTCTTTGGTAGGTTACTCTGATTCCGACTTTGCCGGTTGCAAGTTGGATAGGAAAAGTACTAGTGGAACATGTCACCGATTTTGTAATTGCTTGGTAAGTTGGCATAGCAAGAAACAAGTATCCGTTGCTTTGTCAACCGCCGAAGCGGAATACGTTGCTGCCGGAAGTTGTTGTTCACAAATACTTTGGTTAAAACAACAACTTCTCGACTATGATTTAAAACTTCAACGTGTTCCCATCTTGTGTGACAACACTAGTGCCATAAATCTAACAAAGAATCCCGTGTTGCATTCAAGGACAAAGCATATAGAGATTAGGCATCACTTTCTTCGCGACCATGTAGAAAAAGGGGATGTTGTTTTTGAACATGTTGAGTCTAAAAACCAACTTGCGGACATTTTTACAAAACCACTTGCAACGGAACCCTTTGTCTATATTCGCGGAGAATTAGGGATCCTTGATATCTCTAATCTAGAATAGCATACATCAAGCATGCACTTTACACACATATCACACTTCTTGGCAACTTGGAGTTTTACACAAAGGAAAGTGCATCAACATCCTAAGGTACAAGGTTAAAAGTATCGCCTCCTTCTTCTCTTCTTAACTTCTACTTGCTTATGTCCATATGAATTCCTTTTTTAATCATCAACATTACATGTTTGCGTTTTTCAATACATTCATATGCTTGCTCATTTCCAAGAATTCTCGCTTCAAGATAAGTAATAATTCTTGAAGTCCATATGTATCAAATGGCAATGTATGAAATATTGATTAATTGATGTGTCCATAACCTAACTTGTTGCTTCATTACTATGTGTGTATTTCATTTCTTCATGAACACCGTTATATGATATGGCAACATGAGATTATGCATTTAGTTGCATTGTTTTGTTTATTTCGTCCCATATTTTGGTATGTTACTTGTTTACAAATGTCGATGTGTTTCAATACTCATGAGTTGGTTTATGGTTTGTTGTTCTACATTCCATGTTTTATCATGATATTTGGTATTCGTCATTGATATATTTTGGCATATCTTTGTATGTATTTATATTGATTAGGAAACTATATCATAAAGTGCATTTCGACAAATGTAAGTACACGATGTGATCTATTGATTAAAAAATTGCTTGGACTTGTTACTTCTAATGTGCTCTCTTCTTCTTTTTGATATTGTCAAAGGGGGAGAGATTGGATGCACAAGCTAAAGATGATCAAAACGCATTATGGCATCAACTCAGGGGGAGTGTGCTTATTTGTTTAGCCTTGGTGTTTTTAATTGCGGCTGTATTACATTGCTATTTTTTATTTGCATAATAGGTATAGGCTTAGTTAGCTTATGCATAGTTTTGACAATTATCAAAAAGGGGGAGAATGTAAGTGCACCAGTTCATCCTCATGTTTTAATAATTGTCAAAACACATGAAAATAGGATTGAACATATTTTGGCAACATTACAAATGACTCGACAACAAAGAACTATTTTCTAAAAAAACTTGAAAAACTGACTTTTAGGTATTTTGTATCGATACATACATTGGTGTATCGATACAAATGTCCTGAAATTACTTCTATCTGATTTTGGGTATTTTGTATCGATACAAAAGTGGTTTCTCAGAGGCAGAGAGTCACCTGTGCATCGAATCATGCTTGCATGTATCGATACACATGTGAATGCCCTCAAAATCCAGAGAGTTGATGATGTATCGAATCATGCTTGCATGATTTGATACATATTAGTCAAGAGTTTCAAGATTCTGATATTTGTATCGATACACACCCGTGTTTGTATTGATACAAAGGTCAAAAATTTCATTTTTAACGTTGGTCAGAGCATTTGTATCGATACAAATGATCATTTGTATCGATACATGTTTGAAAAATTATGCCCAAATTTGCTCATTCTATTTTCACTTTAAATAGCAATGTGTGTGATCTTTTGTTTGTAACACAACTGAGAAAAATCTAGTGAGAACCAGTGAGAAAGCAATAGTGCTTTGAGAGAAACACTTTGGATACAATTTGGGTGAAAAATTGGGATCAAAGTGTATCCTTCACAAGATCATCATCTTCCATCAAGTTGCAACAATTGAAGATTGAGTATGGGATCAATCCAATAGAAGTTGTACGCTTGGTCGATAACGTTCGGTACGATTCGTGGTGAATCAGAATCGTGATCGGGTTGATTTGCGAAGGAGGTTTGGTTGCTCGCTAGGGATTCAAGATTGTTCGATATCTTGAAGGATCAATCGAGAAGAATCGAAGGACTCAGCTGGACGATTGTTGCAAGGAGTTGCACGGGTAAAATCGTTGGAATCAGAGGGTGAAGATTCGTTCGTCGATTGAGGTTTAGCATAGTTTTACTTTTGAGTCAATATAGGTTTATTGGATTCATTGTAATTTGTGCACTTGTGTTCAAACTGTTTTTAATCAATAATACTCTCAAATAACCCGTTTGGTTATTTGGGGGGAGACGTACCCGGCCGACCGCGAGGACGACACGAAAGCCGGGGAACTCCCTAATCATCTCTTGTGTGTCGATTCGCTTTAAATTCTTACTTTACGCAATTTGCTTATATTTTGAGTCAATTGAAGGTTTGTGTTCGTAAGTGTGCACAAAGGTTCAATTGCTATTATCTTGATTGTGATTGAGTTTGAGTATCGAATCATATAACTTGCTTGGGACTGTTTTTGTTAATCGATTGAATTTGGATATTTTGAATTAAGCATTCCGATTATTTTCCTATTTCGTTCAAGGCTATACTATCTTTCCTTTGGTCAAAAGGTGCAAAGTAGACTACCGATCCGGTGGTGCTTCCGCGCATTCGTTTTAATCAAATAATTTTTAAATTGACATTGGTTAACGAAGCCACTTATTCAACCCCCCTTCTAAGTGGTAGCCTAGTAGTCTAACAGCTTTAGCCTCTCTAACTTGTTTGTTTCCTTCATATTTAGATTTCAGAGACTCCCAAATAGACTTAGCAGTTCTTTTGTCCACAATCTTGAGATACTCATCATGCGAAATCGCATTAGTCATCATACCTTTTACATTGTGATGCTTCCTGTACTCTAGCTTCTGAGAAGGTGTGAAAGATATCCTATGTAGATGGCTAACCACTCCTTCTTTATCCATGTTGTCAAAGACAACACCTTCTTCTACCAAATCCCACAAATCAACATCAACACCTATGATATAACTATACATCCCTGTTTTCCAGAAAGGGTAAGAAGTAGGATTTCTATTAAAAAATGGAATCCTGTCAGAAGACTTCTTATCATTTGAGCTTGTGTCATAATCAAATGGAATCTCATCTTTCTTTCCTCCATCATTTCCAGCAGCGTCAGTCATGTTTTTCCTTTGGATCTTTTACTGTTTCACTGTAAGGTGAGTTAGGCAACAGACCTAGCTCCTGATACCAATTGAAGGTGGAAAAACACAAGAAGGGGGGGGGGGGTTGAATTGTGTTTTAAAAGTTAAAACTTTTTCTCAAATAAAAACTAAGTTTGCAGCGGATTAAACACAAAACAATTAAGAGACAGAGAGAGAGAGAGAGAGAGAGAAAGACACAGAAATTTATACCGGTTCCTCTCACAAAACGAGAGTACGTCCAGTCCCCTTGCACTTCCAAGGGCTTCTAACTAAAATCTTATAAGATTACAAGATGCTCAAGCACAATAGCAAGAGACTTCTCTAATGCTCAAGTTACAACTAAAAAGAGACTTCTCAAATGCTCAAGTTACAATTAACAAGAGACTTCTCAAACAAACTTAAGAGTAAGAATGAATGTTAATGAACACTTGATATACTATCAGAGGTGTTTACAAAATACAACACAGATTTGCCTTAAGACTAAGAATGACAGATAGAAGCTGTAATGTCAGAATATTTCAGAGTCTTAAACGCAGTGATAGAACAGTAGTCATTTCTTCCATTTGAGTCTTCTATTTATACTTGAATAGAGAGTGATGACCGTTGCAGAGAGATAAGATGCCAGCTGGAATTTGATTGTACAATGGATAGCTGTACATTGCCTTCTTTGGTAAAGAAATCCAATTCCACTACCTTGCAATTTGAATTATCACTCAACCATTTTGAGTAATAATAGTACAGTCGTATAATTCTCAAATGCGCTCCACTTATGGATAAGATTAACGTTGTACCAACGAATATTCCTTCATGTGGATGTGACAGAGTCCTAAAGAAGATTGTTCTTCAATCATTGGTTCTGATTCTGTCAGTTCTTGAGTGACGCAAATTCCTTTTGCTTCAGAGTCTGTAGTGTAGCTTCTTAAGGTCTTCAGCTTATGAGCTTCTCAGAGTCTGGCTTTTATCTTCAGAGCCACTGACTTCAGATCTTGAATTTTAAGCTTCTGATGATCAGCGATAAGCTTTCAGAGCTTCTTAGCTTGGCTTCTCTGTTTTTGTTCGTAGTGCTTCTGAATGAATTTTAACTTATAATTCTGCACACTAGAACAATCATTAGTAATACCAATTGCAATTTTAATACTTTGTTATCATCAAAACCAATTAAAATACTAGGGATTTATGTCAGACCCACTTTGTTCCAACAGATACTTCATCACATGTACCTGATGTTAAGAGAAAAAAGTTGGAAGACAAAAGTATTCCTATGATATTTGTTGGATATCATAAAACTGGTGCTTATAGACTGTATAATCCTACAAGTGACAAAGTAGAGATTAGCAGAGATGAGAAGGTACTAGAGAATGAAAGTTGGGATTGGGGTCAGAAGCTCCCATCTAAGAAAACTTATACAGTGGACTTAGGTGGTGAAGCAAGCAATGTCAATGACACTCTCACTTTTGTGAATCAGAATCAAGGTACTACAAGTAATGAAGACATGCATACTTTAAGTGATGATGATGATAGTGTTGTGCCACCAAGACCTCATAGAAACACTCAATTGCCAAGAAGGTTAGTTGACTGTGAGATTGTATCAGACAATGTAGTGGACAATGAAGGAGAAATTGTGCATTATGCAATGCTTGCAGACACTGAACCTTTAGATACCAAAGCTGCACTAAAGAGTAAAGTTTGGATGGAGGCAATGATTGATGACTTAAAGTCAATAGAGAAGAACAAGACATGGGACTTGTGTGAATTGACCTCAGATAAAAGAGCAATTGATGTAAAATGGGTGTACAAAGTGAAACAAAATCCTGAACGCAAAGTGATAAAGTACAAAGCAAGGCTTGTAGCTAAAGGATTTCTGCAGAAGCAAGGCTTGGACTATAATGAAGTATTCTCCCCAGTAGCAAGACATAAAACTATAAGGCTAGTGATGGAACTAACTTGTAGTAACAGATGGCCCCTATTTCATTTAGATGTGAAGACAACATTTCTAAATGGACCTTTAGAGGAAGATGTGTATGTGAAGCAGCCTCCAGGGTTTGAATTGAAGGGCAAAGAAAACAAAGTGCTGAAGTTAAATAAAGCCTTGTATGGGTTGAAGCAAGCTACAAGAGCTTGGAACAAAAGAATTGGCCAATTTTTTGTTATGCCAAGATTCAAGAAGCGCAGTGTAGAGTATGGTGTGTATGTGAAGTGCAGTGATTGCAAACATATGTTAATCATATGTTTGTATGTTAATGATCTGTTGGTAACAGGTAGCTCACCTATAGAGATAGAGAATTTCATATCACAGATGAAGTGTGAGTTTGAAATGACTGACCTAGGGAAGTTAACTTACTTTCTAGGAATGGAGCTCTTAGAAACTCCAAAGGGGATAATATTGCATCAAGCTAAGTATGCCACTGAGATTCTGAGAAAGTTTAAAATGCTTGATTGCAATTCATTAGTCACAACTGCTGATACAAAAGCCAAAATTGAAAACGATACAAGCGGTGATGTAGTGGACTCTACTATGTTCAGACGACTAATAGGTTCACTAAGATATTTGTGTCAAACTAGGTCTGGTATCACTTATGTAGTTGGCTATGTAAGTAGGTTTATGAGCAAACCTTTGAAATCTCATCTACTGGCAGCTAAGAGGATACTTAGATACATCAATGGCACAATCCACTATGGTTTGTTATTCCCATATTCTAAGGATAATGGAAAACTTGAGTTAAGTGGATTCTTTGATGCAAATTGGTGTGGTGATAAGGTGGATAGGAGGAGTACCAGTTAGGGGTGATCGTGGTGCGGTTTGGTTCGGTTTTTAGTATAAAAGTCATCTTAACCGCGAGATAAAAATACATGTGGTTCGGTTTGGATCGGTTGGTTTTTAAAAAGTCATCTAAACCAAACCAAACCAATGCGGTTAGGGTTTGTTCGGTTTATGCGGTTTATCGCGATATAAAAAATATGACAATATTACCAACTTGTTACAAAATAAACATAAGAAATTTTAATTTATTTTATTGGTTACATGATATAATATGCATATAGTACATAAGAACTTATTTTTAATATCAACAATATAGTTCTAGATCGCGTAAAATGATATATTTTGACAATCTACTATTTTATGGACTCAATTTTGGTTGGACTTGCTAAGTTGGACTAGGTAATAGGTTGATTGCTACTAGTTGATAGAGTTAAGTTAAGTATTGCGGTTTGGTTCAGTTTGGTTCGGTTTTCTGAAATGAAACCGCAAACCAAACCAAACCGTGCGGTTTAGAAGAAAAATGATCCATGCGGTTTACACTAAATGTGGTTTTTTGCGGTTTTCGGTTTGGATTGGTTCGGTTTGCGGTTTTACTTTTGGATTGGTTCGGATATGATCACCCCTAGTACCAGTGGTTACTTGTTCAAATTTTCAAGATGCATCAGTGTCCTGGTGTTCCAAGAAGCAACCAGTCATTGCACTCTCCATCTGTGAAGCAGAATATGTTGCAGGGTCTCTAGCCTGTTAGTCATGGTAAAAGTAAACATATTGAGACAAAGTTTCATTTTCTTAGAGATCAAGTCACTAAAGGAAAGTTGAAGTTGGAGTATTGTTCTACTGACAATCAACAAGCTGATATCCTAACTAAGGCTGTGAAGAGAAACCAATTTCTCAAGCTCAGAAGAGAAATGGGAGTTGTGAGTTTTGACAGCTTGAATTAAGGAAGGGTGATGGTTTTGTAATTCAAGCTTTGTAGCTTCTGACTCGCCTAGCCTCTGAAGGTCACTAGGCTCTGAAACAGATTCTGATACAACAACCTCCGAAGGTCGCTAGATTCTGAAACACTGCTTCTGAACAAGCGTAGCCTCTGATACGAGCATAGGTTCTGAACCTTCTGCTTCAGTTATGTTTCTGTTTCGTTTTGTTAGTTAGACAGTTATTATCACGTGTACAGTTGTAATCTTTTTTTTTTTGTAGTTAGTTAGAAAATGATAGACTTTGTTAGTAACTTATTATCCAAGTTACCTTCCTTATCTTGTATATTTTCACCTATAAATAGGTGTTGTTATGTTCAATAAAATAAGAACCCTTTTTCCTTAATTCATTCTTTCAATTTCAATTCATATTTTTCTACTCTCTATTCTTTCTTAGTCTTTTGTTGTTCATCTTTGTGGTGTTATCCCCAACAAAGATGTCATATACTCCACTCCACAATGTCTTGGTAATAGATGAGTCTTTTGGTAGTTGAAATATTGATTAAAATATTTTTTTATGCTGTAAAAGAAATTTTTATAATATATTTTTAGGTGAATTTTTTATGATAAACATTTTTCGAAAATAATTTGTGGTATTAAAATAGTTGTTGTGACAAGTGTGGGGTGAAAAGTCTCACATTGTTTAGAAAAATGGAGGTTGGACACTTTAAAATTGAGAGGACCCATAAACCTAACGCCTTAAAGTTTTGTGAAGTTGTTTTTAAAATTAATGTGGATGATCTCTATGACTGTCTTTATGGTAACACAACAATAGTTACTCGCATAAATGCTAAATCTATACCGTGAATCATTTTACAATTAAACTTATGATCAATTATATTTTACATTTTTATTATTAGTTTGAAATTAATTTATTGTATTAAAATAATTACTTACATAAATGTACGTACTATGAAAAAATAAAAAATAGAACGTGGAGATGGGGGAAATACTTTTTTGCTACAGAGTGGGGAGAATTCACGTTCAACTGTATCTCACATATAGTATATTTGTGAGATCATATATCTATCTATCTATCTATAATTATAAATATATTAAGTGGATGTGAATGTTTGAGGCAATGTTTGTGGTTACAGCCAACAAATATTGGTGGAAAGCTGTGACATGAATGGAAAGCATTGAGAAGGGTAGAGCTGGATACCACGGTTTATGACTTCAGATGTATCATAATCCATAATGTGTAGGGTACCTTAAAATAAAGCATATAATTATAAAAAATAATTTTTGAATACTTGTTGCCGAAGGTATGAACATGATGACAAAATTCTCGACAAATTTGGTGGTGTTCAAAGGGTTTCAAGTGGGTAATGGGTTGGATTATCAAATCACTCAATTGTTGTTTGTAGACGATACATTAATTTTGGCTGAAAAAATTATTGTCGAATATTTATTCTATAATGGCTAATTTTGTTTGAAAATAGTCCATTATTTTTATGAGAGTTGACAAGAAAATATGAGTTTTGTGGCGTCAAAAACCTTCACAAACCAGGAAAAAGATAAAAAATGTTCATTTTTAGTGACAAAATTATTCCATCATATAATAGTCTGTTACAAACATTCGTGGTTGCCAAAACGGTCATAAATATTGTTTTTAATATTACTTTAGAAAAAAATAGTGTTATTCAAGTAGTGGACTTATTACTTCGCAATCTGAATAACTATTTAATAAAAAAGACAATTCATTTTGCTATCCTACACATTTTTTTACGCACTCTATAATTATATCAAAATAGCTTTGTCCCACTACTTAAATAGAGGTCGACAATTTTTAAAATTACTCATTTTTTATTATCCACTATTTAAATAGCAGAATTGTAAAATATAAAATGCATAGGGCGTACGAGTAACCAGTAGGGAACAAAAGTAATTTTCAAAAAAAATAATCTTTTATTCTTTATAGTTTGGCCCATGATCCATTATCCAAAAAGAAAAGTTTTTTTTTTTTTTTGGTCAAGTAGCCTAATGGCTTTTGCATAATAATGCAAATGTCCACCAATTGAGCTAAGCTCATGGGACCCAAAAAGAAAAGTTTAAACCCTTCCATAAAAAAAGAAATGCTGACTATTGAATTTTTTTTTCGGAAGTATCATTTGTGACAAATTTTTCTATTTGGTACTTATGGCTTAAAACTTAATTACAAGTTACTCTCATAAATCCTTTTTATAAGAGACATATGAGTAAACAAACTTATTTCATATATTATTCTGATATTATTTTCTTTCTAAACTATTGATTTTTCTAATTAAGAACATAAAAGCATAGTTTCAATCATTTAAATTATCCGAAGAAAAAATTGGTTTTTGAGGCAAAAGACATCAAAATTAAGAGTTCATAATCAAGAGTTCATATCAAAACTTAAGAATCAAGGTATGGTTGAGATCAGTCAGTAGGGATGGCAATGTGTAGGGTATAATAGTCCCATTTTCTATACCCGCAGTTTGAAAAAATACCCGTACCCATCCTCATATCCGCGTGGGTGACAATCTTTATCCCCGTGCCCATACCCTATGGGTACCTAAGTACCCATACCCGTGCCCGTTACCTGCATTTTCGCTAAAAATAAATTGATCAATTATAAAATATTATATCATTTTAATATAATTAAAAAAAAATTCAAAGATTTTAATGTCGACTCATGAAAATTATAAATAAAATTATTAGTAATATCATGTTAAACTTCATTTCTTCGTTGAGATATTTGCATTATGTTATAAATAGATATTTTATTAAAAATGTGTAATAATATAATTATGTTGTATTTTTTAAAATTGATTTACACATATTATTATATAATATTATTATATAATTATTATATAATAACATAATTAAAATAAATAAATATATACTATGCGAGTATGGCGGGGTGGGTACTAAGGTACCCGTACCCGCACCCATACCCGCTCAATTTTGTGGGTAATTGCCCATACTCATACCCAAATTATGGGTTTTACCCTACCCGTTGTGAGTATTTTTTGGGGGTACCCACTGGGTATGGGTCAACTGTCATCCCTATCAGTTAGTTTTGGGCCGAAAATCACCAAACCTAAAACCACAACCACTTAATTTGGACTCAATTCCTACTTCCTACGTCTTCAGTTTAATCGGGTATCATGTCATACAGTGATGGATAGAAGGAGTCGATTGTTATGAGTTAGATTGAAACATTGATGCTACATCCAAAACTTCATTAATTTATATATTCCTATTTTTCAAATAGTTAAATACCCCGTGCAAAAGACATCAAATGATAGATGAATTAAATGAATAACAAAGAGGGTGAGATGCAGCTACTGTGTTTCAAATTTGTAGATCGATCCAAAGACAAGAATAGATCAAGTAGTTAAGAAGTAAAATTAAAATAGATCTAGAAATTATAATATCATTGATATCTTCTTTATCAACATATTACAAGCTTGTAAAATATAATAGAGCAAAAAATATAAGTGATTCAGAGAGAGAAGAGGTGCTCGAAACCAAAGAAAAAAAGAATAATTTCCATCTTGGGGATTGTGGGTTGATTTCAGTTATGAACAAATAAATTTTTAGAGATCCGCACTCGTCCGTATATAATCGTACATGGCCGATATTTTACAATTCCCGAGACCCGACATATTTTAAATTTGCATAATTTGTTATATTGTGTTATAGTTAACATGTACGTGTTTCTTTCTAGAGCATGAATAATTTTGGACTTGTTTTATTTTTTGTCCCTAATTAAAAAATTTAGTTAAAATAATTTTTAATTAAATGTATCCAAACATAAATCGTTTTATTTGAAAGTCAATTTTACAAAATAAATTTAGTTAAAATAATTTTTTCCACTGCGATTTGTGTAAAAAAAGAAAAGAACACATGGGCACAAACTTTTTTAACAAGCTAACTCTAAGTAACAAATGTAGACCAAACTAAATCATGTACTTGAACAACCCATTCATATTTCTTTTTAAATTATGCACATAATAAGAAAGAAAACAAAGAAAGACATTCAAGGAAGAGGGGGGGGGGGGGGGGGGGGGGGGGGGGTAATAAGTTGGTCAAATACATAAACAAAGCTAAGACTTGGTAGTTTTTCCGATAGAGAAAAAGTCCAAAGCATCACGTGAAGAATCGGATTACAAGTCACAATCTTGTACAAGAAAAGCTTTGCCTACCAACTATAATAGCTATCCAACGACACAAAGGAAAAAAGGGAAGTAAAAGAGCAAAACCAAAGCTACTTCCATATGTTACTATCACACTTATCTTTTCTTACTTTTTAACCTTTCAGAAAAAGGGTCTCTCGGTTTCAATTAATTAATAAATAAAAAGTAAAGAAAAAATAATATTAAGAAATAATCAAATTATTCTCGCTACCAACATAGTGCGACATAATTGGTAGATTTAAAGTCCTGAATTCAATCTTTGAATAGTGTGTATGAAAAAATATTTGTTGGGAGAAGTTTACCCCTTAAACGAATCTCAGTTACTTTAACAAAATTAGTCTTAAGTAATTATACACAGAGAATTACCAAATTATTCTCACGCTAGCTAGCAAGGGGATTTGTATTTTCAGATGTAAGGGCAGCACAATTTATGTATTGTAAACGATCGCTACAATGAATTTGAGATTAGACGATTAATATTACAAGTTGATAAATTGGTTAAAATAGTTTCTACTATTAATTTAATCGGACAGTCTAGATTAAAATTTGTGCGACAATGTTACCGCGACAATTCTATTTTCCTAACTAGCACATTGCTTGCTATTCAAAAAGTACATATATAGTAGTACACATACATCCAATATGGAAGGTTACAATTCAAAATACGAACATTCAATTTATGCCATTCATTCAGATTTCTGACCACAAAAAGTGATTCAAAATATGAACCTTTAATTTTTGCTTCGTTAGTCAAATAGAAAGTGATTGATCAAACCTTTTATGAACATTACATGTAGCATTCACTAGCTAGGGTTTTGTCATCCTAATGGAAGATCTATATGGTGATGATGATCATGATAAAAGTCCTTCATCACATGCAGTTCATGTCATACCAGATGTTCAATTATCATCCATTTTTCTTTTCAACCCTTCGAAAATTTTTCCTCTATTCAATTAATATGTTTTACCCTCTTACTATACATGCACTCACTAGCTAGGGTTTTGTAAGTATTAATGTGACACATCATTGTCCCAATTGTTGGACAACTAGGACAGAACTAGTTGGATAATTATAAGTAGGCGAGGTCCACTTTTTTGGCTGTAACTTTTAACCTTTAACTAAAACACGTTTAATTGTTCCATCTTAATGAAACATATGGATGCCACCCAACATTGTTTCAAATAATTGGGCTGTCAAATTTAATATATTGTTTTGTGTCATGCATTATAAAACTTATCTTTGATTAATCAACTGTTTTCTCCTAAAACATCTTTAGGGGAGCAAATATGTGTATCTAGGTTTGAGGTTTGGAAACATGAAAAGCACACAAAATCTTATTAAATTAATGATAAAATTAAGGGTTAATAGGCTTTTACCCCCTGCAAAGTAGGCGAGTTTTGCGTTACCCGCTGTAATTTTTTTTTTTTTAGATAACCCCCTGCAAAAAAAAATTTTTTAATTTATCCCCCTTTTGCTGACGTGGCAGGAAAAAAAAACAGAATAACCGATTTAAAAAATAAAACTTTTTAAATCGGTTGAACAAAATAACCGATTTAAAAAGTACATCCAAGGGGGCAAATCAAAAAAATAAATTTTGTAGGGGGTAATCTAAAAAAAATATTAATTACAGGGGTAAAACAAAACTCGCCTACTTTGCAGGGGGTAAAGACCTATTAACCCTAAAATTAATGATCATTGAGTATATTTTAATAAATTAAAACTAGCCTGTAGTAATTTTAACATATGATTCTTCATAACGTTGGTATGATATTGAGATTGGACAATGCAGATTTCAAGCAAATTTTTATTTTTTTAAAAATCTAAAATTTCAATTTTAAAACTTCACCGTCCGATTTAAATTTGAACGATCCTCAATCTAGTGACTATGTAAGTGTAAACGCAGAATTTTGGGACGGTAGAGATTTCAAATTCTATATATAATTGAATTATAATTAATTTGTCATATCAAAGCAAAGTTGACAATTAGTGTAAACCTACTAATGATTTGATGAAGAGTATAAAATTGATGAAGTACAATTAAATAAGATGGAAATGATTACAATTGTGAGAGTGGGGTTGGTTGATGATGATAGGTTCTTTAGCCAACAGGGAACTGAAAAGGACCAAATGATAGAGAGATGGAATAGGCATCTAGTGCTGTGGTTAAGGACAACATGACTGAGATATGTGGGATACCATTAGATTGAGACATTTTATCATTCAAATGTAAAGTGCTTCTTTACTATATGGAAAATGGAGGTCTTTCTTCTCTAACAACAAGGGTTTTTCACTTTTTTGTGTGCTCCTATATGTTAGAATTGAGAGCGATAGTTACACATTTATCCATGTCAAATATATGTAGATTTTGAACTAGTCAAATCTATATAATACACGTATGAGACAAGTTTTTCAATATATACAAGCTTGTTTTCACTATTGAATCAATGAACCTCATCATCAGATGAAAAAATTGCACTTTTACATGTTAGACAAAATCTTTAACACCGTTATTGGGTTTCGATGGATTAGAGGTAATTTTATTAATTCATCTTCTTGTGGTAGTGCTTTTGAGGGGCTCTAGTTTGTTGGTGGTGTACATTCTTGTTTTCTATAGTTTATTTGTCTATTTGTTATCTCATATTACCTTAAAGATTGTTGAGTTTTGATTAGGGGTGTTCGCGGTGTTGTTCGGTTTTGAGCAGGGCCGGTCCCGAGATTTTGGAAGCTCGGAACAAATAATAAAAATGACCCCTAATAATTTTTTTAAAAAAAGAACGTCATTTATTTAAATTGTAAATAGCATCAACAATAACAAAAATAGTTATTTATTCATGTAACTAACATAAAGAAAAAGTCATTCCACAATGTTGAAAATGAACCGATAAATAAAAATTAAGCGATATATCATTCAAAATGAACCGATAATTTTTAAAAAGAGTAATCTTTTATTTAAAATATAAACATCAATAATGTAAAAAAATAATCACTTTCAAATCAATAATAACAAAATACACCTTCAAGCTAATATCATTAAAAATTGATAGTGTTTTTAATAAAAATTGCAACTTAATATTAGAAATTAACTCTTCATTTTCAAAAAAAATAATAAAATGTAGTTTTTTTTAAAAAATAAAAATAAAGTAGTGAAGTTTTTGAAGAAGTATAAAGTAGTGAAATTATTTATAAATTATAGAAAAAAAAATATTATTTCATAAAAAGAAACACAATTTTGAAATAATTTATGCAATGTAATGTTTAATATGAATGGGTATATATATATTATCTAAATTTATTATGTAGTGTTTCAATTATTTGTTCGTTGTAGTGTGTTCATTCCCTTCATCACTTTCTGTTCTCTTAAAATAAGAGAAAACCAAAAAGTACCACCACTGGGACTCGAACCCACGTCCGCGTAAGGTTGTACCTTCAAATAATATTTGATCTATTTTTTAAATGATGGGTTCCAAAAAAATAAAATTGAGGCCCCATAAATTGTGAGGCCCAGTTCTGTAGCACTGCCTGCACCCCCCCAAAACGGGGCCTGGTTTTGAGTATAAAAATCATCCTAACCGCAAGATAAAAATGCATGCAGTTCGGTTGGTTTTTAAAACGTCATCCAAACCAATGCGGTTTGGATTGGTTCGGGTGGTGCAGTTTAACAATAACATTTCAGTACCAAACAATTTTAAATATCCAAAAAAAGAACTTGAAGTTCCAAAATTACATTACAGTACCAATAAAATTGTTTATCCAAAATAACATTACAGTACCGTACAATTTTAAATATCCAAAAAAAGAACTTGAAGTTTCAAAATAACATCACGGTACCGATAAAAATTGTTGATCTAAAATAATATTACAACACCAAAGTAACATTACAGTACAAAAAATAAGAATAACTTGAAGTTCCATTAATTTGGTGGACTGACTTGGTAATTGGGCTATGTAGATTGGAATATAATAGAAATCTAATACGGTTTTAGCGGTATTGGAATATAATAGAAACTTAATGCGATTTTAGCAGTTAACCGCGGTGTTTGCAGTTTGCGGTTCATTAAAAAAGTCATCCAACTATATCCAAACCAAATGCGGTTTTTGCAGTTTTCAATTTAGATTGGTGCGATTTACGATTTTACTTTTGGATTGGTTCAGATATGATCACTCTAGTTTTGAGTGTACTTCTGATACCTCAACCTCTTGTATTTTTTTTTCCTTTTTATATTAATTTATAATATATTTGCCATTAAAAAAAAAATCTTTGAACTATTTATAAAGTTTATGATGGACCAAGATTTCTCACTTTCACCAAGAAATGAAGAACTTAATTTATGAGAGGATGAAAATAAATGTGATATTGATGAAATTCATTTTTTAATATATTTTAAAAGTTAATTTTATTATTATTTCATTAATTTGTGTCAGTATCACTTATACATTGTGCTTTTCATTTCTTTTGAGAAATTAAAAAGATATCAACTTGTTACAATAACACTCAACATCTTACTAGAAATTATACTAGTATACATTGTATTTAGTACATGTAGATAGATGATATATATAGTATTTACTAAATTATACTAGTATTTAGTATATATATCATTACTACCAAAATTGGAAGGTCTCCCTTAAACAAACACCAACACATACCTTATTATATATAAAGGTAAATATATGGTTTCAGTGACTACAAGCTAACCGGGTTTTTAGTTTAGTTTCTTAAAAAAGGAGAATTAAACCTTTTTACTCGTATTTGCATTTTATAAAAACTAATTTAAAGACTAAAAATTCCATTTTTGTAATTTTTTTAAAATAAAGATTTTGTACAAATATCAATTAAAATTAATCACTATTAAAATTAAAAATCAAAATTATTTAGAGAATTAAAAGCATATTTAGCCCTTATAATAATCAGAGTCGGTTCCTATGCTGCTATGCATGTGCTATAACACCCCAAAAATAAAAATTAGAATTTATTTTATTTAATTATCTAGTTATGGAGGTGTTGATTGACTATGTTTATTTAATTATTTTTGTGGTGAATAATTAAATAATTGATAAATAAAATAAAGAGGTATTAGAAAAATAGAAGGGGCCGGTGTAGATGGGAAAATAGTAGAGACGAGAATAATAGAGAATATCTATAATTTTAATTTTCATTAAAACCATTTTAATTGTAATAATAATACTACCGAGATATGTATAGATGTTGGATAGTATATGTATGTATGTTGATGAAGCCTTAACTGATGATGGATGGATAGTGGCAATGCAAGATGAACTTAATCAATTCCAAAGAAATGATGTATGGGACTTAGTACCAAGACCAACACACAAGAACATCATTGGAACCAAGTGGGTATTCAGAAATAAACTAAATGAACAAGGTGAAGTTGTTAGAAACAAAGCTAGACTTGTAGCACAAGGCTACAGTCAGCAAGAAGGCATTGACTTCACTGAAACATTTGCTCCAGTTTCTAGACTGGAAGCAATCAGGTTATTGCTATCTTATGCTGTTAATAATTGAATTACATTATATCAAATGGATGTTAAGAGTGTCTTTCTAAATGGTGTTATCACTGAAGAAGTGTATGTCAAACAACCACCAGGTTTTGAGGATCTAAAAAATCCTGAACATGTTTTTAAACTTAAGAAATCACTCTATGGTCTCAAACAAGCTCCAAGAGCTTGGTATGAAAGACTGAGTAATTTCCTTTTAGAAAATGGTTTTCAAAAAGGTCAGATTGACAATACACTATTCAGAAAGACAACTAAGAAAGACATCTTAATTATTCAAATATATGTAGATGATATAATTTTTGGTTCAACTAATGCTTCTCTATGCAAGAATTTCTCCAAGCTTATGCAGGATGAATTTGAAATGAGCATGATGGGTGAGCTAAAAAAATTTCTTGGAATCCAAATCAACCAAGGAAAAGATGGCACTTACATTCATCAAAGCAAGTATACAAAAGAGCTTCTGAAGAAGTTTGATCTTGAAGACTGTAAGATAATGTCAACACCCATGCATCCTACAAGCAGCTTAAGCAAGGAAGAAATTGGAAGCAAAGTAGATCAGAAGCTATATAGAGGTATGATTGGTTCTCTACTCTATCTAATAGCTTCTAGACCTGATATTTTATACAGTGTGTGTCTATGTGCAAGATTTCAATCAGATCCTAGAGAACCTCATCTAACTGTTGTTAAGAGGATCTTTAGATATTTGAAAGGAACAACTAATCTAGGACTTCTTTATAAAAAATCCCTAGATAGTAAGCTAGTTGGATTCTGTGATGCTGACTATGCTGGAGACAAGATTGAGAGAAAATCCACTAGTGGAAATTGCCAATTCATTGGTGAAAACCTCATATCTTGGGCTAGCAAGAGACAAACAACTATTGCTTTGTCTACAGCAGAAGCAGAATACATCTCAGCTGCTAAATGTTGCACCCAACTCCTCTGGATGAAATATCAGTTAGAGGACTATAACATAGCTAAAAGTAGTATCCCACTTTATTGTGATAATACTGCTGCCATTCATTTATCTAAGAATCCAATTTTACATTCAAGAGCTAAGCATATTGAAATTAAGCATCATTTTATAAGAGACCATGTTCAAAAAGGTACAATAGATATTCAATTCATTGATACTGACCATCAATGGGCTGATATATTTACTAAACCTTTAGCTATTGAACGTTTTGATTTTATTAAAAAGAATTTGAACATGCATTTTATCTCTGAAGAAAACTAGCTCTGAGATGTAAAATAGAATTAGGGTCTGAAGCTCTTTCAGAGCCTCTAATGTTCAGAGTCTCTTTTGAGAAGCTCTGAATGAGGTGGGCTCTGAAAAGTAACAGGTTCTAATGAGGTGTAAGATATTAATGAGTTTGGCTCTGAACTAAGCGAAAACGAAATGTTTAGTTCTAGTAAGTGTACTACAGTTGTCTGTACGTGTGTCAGCTATGATAGAGTCTCTCCTACACGTGTCTAGATCCTGATGGCTAGGGAACAGTTAATGATGAATTTGCAGTTAATACAATTTAAAATTAATTTTAAACTGTTCGTGCTCCCTCCTTTGTGCTTATTTTCTGTGTGTGTATATTGCTTGATATAAATAGTCACTTCACTCACACAAGCACATTTTTTACACAATCACTACCAACACAACCCTAAAACTCAGAATCACGAACGCTCTCATCTTCTCAAAAATTCCTGCAATCATGACTGCTCAACCCTCTCGCGTCATCGTTCAACAACCTTACAACCCAGAATTACCACCAGTAATTGATCTAAACTCTCAAGCAACTCTAACAGTACCCCAAAATTCAAACGACTGTGGTAGAGAAGCTATGGAATTTCTCACAGAGAAGTTTGTGGATTTTGAAAGCTTGAAGTTAAATGGTATTGACATACAAAGTCTATTCTATGATCAACAATGGAAGAATTACTTTGATATGCTAAATGGGTTTGTTTATTACGACATTGTCAAGAACTTCTGGGATAAAGCAACGGTCTTTGATGAGTTTAACGCTGATGAGGAAGTCAGAAAGATAGTAGCAAATGACGAGTCTCTGGAGGGAAAGACAATAGTTCAATTAGGATTAAGACCCTTCAAAGGTAAAGAGATTAGGTCTAATCTGTTGGGAATAAATGTTTTGATTACTCAAGAGCATGTGGCTAAGGTTCTGGGACTGGATAACGTTGGTGAGAATGTTAATCTGTACAAGCTGAAGAGTAAGTACACTGAAAACATCAAACAAGATCTTTTCCCTTCTGGCACGAAAGAGCGTGATTTTGGGAAAGCAAAGTGTATGAAGAAGGAATTCCATTTTGCCTTGAAAGTTTTTCTGGCCTCTATCATCACAAGAGACGGAGGAAAGGATACAATCGCTCTACCTCACAAACACTTTCTGTGGTTTATGTTCAAGAGAGTTAAGATTAATTTGGCTCAGCTGATCTTTGAGCACATCTGCGTGTGCATCAGTGAGAGCCATCATAAACCAAAAGTGACTCTTCATCACCCAAGGTTAATTTCAGAGATTATTCGTCAAACTCAACTGATAGAGATTATCAGAACCAGAGAAAAGCTAAGAGTCTTCAACACTGCAAAATTTGATGCAACCATTTTGGTAAACATGATGCTGGTTAAGAAAGGGGATCTGAAGAGGGCAGAACATCCTCTCAAGAAGATCTGGGAAGAATACTTCTGGTGTGATGGTTTTCCAACCATCTCAGAACATGATAATGAAGAGGTGATTAAGAATTTTCTGGAGATGGTAAGACAAGAAACTGGTGCAAAAGTTGACAGAAGCATGGTAGTTGGTGTACCAGATTGGGATATCTTCAAAGGTCCCAAAGAAATTACAAGGTCAAAAAGAAAACCAGTTATTTTTGAGCAAGCTATGATTGAGGAAGGTTCTGAGGAACAAAATGAAGAATCTGAGCATGACAGTATTGATGAGATAGTGGACACTGCTGCTGAGGAGGCAATTGAGGTCTCTAAGACTCAAAAGGTTAGAGCTGCTGAGATAGCCCAAGAGGCAAACATTGAAAAGGAAAGGAGAAGCAAGAAAAGGAATGAAAGGCCTCCTGCTTCTGAAGAAGACAAGCCTATCAAACCTGCTAAAAGATCAAAGTCTCTAGCAAAGAAGCCCTCAAAGAAAGCTGCTCCTAAAGGTAATGTTTCTGAGCCTAATGTTAATAGCAAGTTTGTAGCTTAAAACTTACCTACTCCTAGCCCAACCATAGATTTATCAAAACCTATATATATGATTTTGCCAAACCAAAAACATCAAACTGTACTTGTATCATCATCATCATCTTAATCTGAAAGTACTCTCTCTGACTACAGTAGTGACACTGTAGCAGAAATCCTTAGAAAGGCCTCAAGGAACCTTAAACCATTATCTAAGCCCAAACAAAGGCCTCTAAAGAAAACCAAAATCTCTGCACCCAAGGAAGCTGTTGCTGAAGACACTTCCTTCTTAGACCACCTTACACCACATCTATCTGGTGATGCTTTCACACACTCAAATCTCAACTCCCCAAGCCATCCCATAAACAAGTTCTTGAATGTGACTTTTGAAACACCTCAAAAACCAGTAGTTCAAGAACCTCCCATTATCATTGTTCAAACACCACCCCCACACTCTGTTGCTCCTGAACAAAATAATCCAAACCTTATCATCACTTCTGAACCTGAGAAACAAACACCTCAGAATGTTGAAATACCACAACCTGAACCACACACTCCTCCACCCTCTGACCAATGTGATGACATTCCCTCTGACAATCACGAGCATCACATCTCTACACCATCCACTTTCTCTGAAACTTTTGAAAATACACTCCCATCATCACCCCTCTCTTATGGTCCAAATTATAAACCTCTGACCATAGATGAACTAAACCTACCCATTGATTTTGCTCTACCCATTCTTGAGGCTCTGTTAAAAGCAGACATAAATGTTAAAGATGACATATTAACAACCTCTAAGAACCCCTTTGATGAACTGAGAAAAATCAAAATCATTCCTCTCAAAAGAAAGAGACCTGAACCCACCATTCCCTTCAACAGAAATCAGCCCTTCTTTAATCCATATTCTGAACCAAACCTTGAGCTTTTAGACAATGCTATTAGTATTAGTCTTAAGAAATTTAAAAGCATGGAAGAAGAAGTACTGATATTTCCCTCAGATGTTGATGCTAAGATCAGGGAATTGGAATATAATTTTAGTCAGTCTCTGAGGCTCTTGGGAGGATATGTGAAGAGCAAAATTCAAGGTAGAGGGATGACTGCTGTTACACAGATTATGGATGCTGCTGAACGATCTCATGCTCCAAGGCTCACTTTCTTTAACCATGAAGAAGAGTGTCAACGTTTAGAATTGCTAGTTGCTGTGAATGAAAGCATCAGAACATCACTGGAAGCAGCTAAGAGATTAATAGCGGAGGAAGTTACATATGTTAGCAGAGTATTTGATGCTGAGCAGGCTAGGATAGCTGCTGAAGCTAAGACAAAGAGGTTGGCTGAGCAAGAGGCTCTAAGGATGTTGGTTGAAATGGCTACTCGAATTGCTGAAGTTGAAACTCAGAAGCTTCGTGAAGCTCAAGAAATGGGTCCACAACAGGGTGAGGACACCATAATGCTTGATCAGATGTTAGATGAGCAAGTTTCTGATAGGGGCAAACATCTTGTTATTGACACTACCCCTCCAACTTCTCCAGTGAGACTCACCAGAGACTCTGGATCTTCATCTATTCCTCCAGCTGTTCAAACAGCATTAGATGAGATCAAAGAAGAGATGAAGAATGAAATACATGAACTCAGGGCAGATATGAGGTCTGATATGAATGCATCCACTGAGGCCACCAACAAGAAGCTTGATGAGATGATGGATTTCTTGAAGAATCTGGCCAGCCAAATGCAAAAACCTTAACCATTTGTTTGAGCACATATATATGTTCTGTTTTGTAACCTCTTGGATAATTTCTTCTTTTGATTTATGAATTTATTAATTATCCATGCTTGATTGTCTGTGTGTCTGAATGTATGTTTATTTTATTTTTGTTTTTCAAAATTAAAAATATATTCACTTATTATGTTTGATACTCTTGTGGCTTCTGAACCTAGAGTAAGGTGTTGAAGAACATCTTGTTTTTAAACTTATATAGGCTTTTGAAAACCTAAGGTTCCCCCACATCAGTATTCTTGTTTACTCATGAAATAGCTTCTTAGTATTATCGCCTGTTTTTAAACGGGGCACCAATACCGAATGAGGCGTGTCTAGTAACTGGTGTTCTGACATTTTAAGTTGAATATAAGAAAAATGCAAAGAAAATAAACAATTTAACAGCAAGAAAGTTTTATTATCATTATTGATGCAAAGTTTTTATTACATTGATAGTGAGAACACTACTTAGACTCTACATCTGACTTAGCCTCTGACTCATCTTTCTTGGGCTCTTCTGGTTTTGAATCCCCAGCAGTGTTTGCATCAGAAAGATAGTCAAGCATGGCTTGGTGAACCTCAGCCAGATACTCTGAGTAAGGTTTCTCACGATCATATGTTCTTAAGAACTCTGCATAGTCAGAATCTGTTTCTCACGAGCATGGCTTGAGGAATGCGTTATTTGACTTGATTCTTTTGTTTTTCGTTACTTTTTGATTAATGACAAAAGGGGGAGTAAGAATAGCGTTAAAATTGATAATAATTGATTCTGTTACTATATGCAAAAATCTAAGACTGTTATGTTTATGCATCTTATTGATTCTTATGTTTATGCATCTTGAATCAATTTCTATCTCTTCTTTTAATTTCATTAATATCTGAATCTTATTGAAAAGGGAGAAAATTTTAGATTTGAAATACATTTTCTTAGATAAAATGAGAGAAGCTTGCAAACCTTCTCTGAATATTATCAGACTCTGAAGGAAGAGCTTACAAACCCCTGCCTCTTAGAGTTAAATTTGAAAATTTATTTTAAGTTAATAAATTAACTTTTAAACTGTTTTAATTAATTATGGATAAGACTTAGGGGGAGCTTACAAACCTAACCCTATGGATTATCAGACTCAGGGGGAGCTTGCAAAGCTTTGAAACCTGAAGTCGACATAAATAATTAAATCAACAACAATTGAATTTTAATGCTTTCGTTTGTCATCATCAAAAAGGGGGAGATTGTTAGAACAAAGTGGGTCTGACATAAATCCCTAGTATTTTAATTGGTTTTGATGATAACAAATTATTAAAATTGCAATTGGTATTACTAATGATTGCTCCAGTGTGCAGAATTATAAGTTAAAATTCATTCAGAAACACTACGAACAAAAGCAGAGAAGCCAAGCTAAGAAGCTCTGAAAGCTTATCGCTGATCATCAGAAGCTTAAAATTCAAGATCTGAAGTCAGTGGCTCTGAAGATAAAAGCCAGACTCTGAGAAGCTCATAAGCTGAAGACCTTAAGAAGCTACACTACAGACTCTGAAGCAAAAGGAATTTGCGTCACTCAAGAACTTACAGAATCAGAACCAATGATTGAAGAACAATCTTCTTTAGGACTCTGTCACATCCACAGGAAGGAATATTCGTTGGTACAACGTTAATCTTATCCATAAGTGGAGCGCATTTGAGAATTGTACGACTGTACTATTATTACTCAAAATGGTTGAGTGATAATTCAAATTGCAAGGTAGTGGAATTGGATTTCTTTACCAAAGAAGGCAATGTACAGCTATCCATTGTACAATCAAATTCCAGCTGGCATCTTATCTCTCTGCAACGGTCATCACTCTCCATTCAAGTATAAATAGAAGACTCAAATGGAAGAAATGACTAGTGTTCTATCACTGCGTTTAAGACTCTGAAATATTCTGACATTACAGCTTCTATCTGTCATTCTTAGTCTTAAGGCAAATATGTGTTGTATTTTGTAAACACCTCTGATAGTATATCAAGTGTTCATTAACATTCATTCTTATTCTTAAGTTTGTTTGAGAAGTCTCTTGTTAATTGTAACTTGAGCATTTGAGAAGTCTCTTGTTAGTTGTAACTTGAGCATTAGAGAAGTCTCTTGCTATTGTGCTTGAGCATCTTGTAATCTTATAAGATTTTAGTTAGAAGCCCTTGGAAGTGCAAGGGGACTGGACGTACTCTCGTTTTGTGAGATAAACCAGTATAAATTTATGTGTCTTTCTTTCTCTCTCTGTCTCTTAATTGTTTTGTGTTTAATCCGCTGCAAACTTAGTTTTTATTTGAGAAAAAGTTTTAACTTTTAAAACACAATTCAACCCCCCCCCCCCCCCCCCCCCCCTTCTTGTGTTTTTCCACCTTCAGTATCAAAGTAAGTATAAAAATTATCGTATCCGCAGGGATTGTTCCGAATCAAACAGGAGTATTTGAAATCATACGAGAGTAAATTTGCATTAATTAAAAAGGGGTTTTTTTAGAATTAGGGTTCTTAGAAATAAAACGGCACGAAATTAGGATTTAGGTCAAAGAAAGAAGACGATTGGACATTTTCGGTTCATCTAACAAATTCATGCATCTTAACAAATTACAAATTCAGTTTCACGATTCGATTAAAAAAAAGTAATTATGCTCAATCTCTTGATAACATAATTCTCTCCCTTGATCATAACTCCCTGATATCTTAGGTGATTTATGATCAATTGAGGTTTTGGAACTTTAATCTTTGAATTCTCAATTAACAATCCAAAATCTCTTAAGTGAAGGTTAATTGAATAATTATTCCTAGATCGATAAATTTATTCCTATTCTCATAGTAAAACAAACAATTAGATTCATCACACAATTGGCCAAATCATGCAAAGCATTAAACACAAGGAATAATTAACTGAAACTAACTTCGTAATTCATTAAGATATCATATGAAACTACATGGTTCAAGAGTAATAGCAATTAGAATCCCCTAAGATACAATCATAAGAATTTAGCTACTCATAATTAAATCAATAACAGAAAATAGAGTAATAGAATTCATTACAAGTAAGATTGGAAGGTGTTTTCACACTTGAAATCTCCTTGATGCACTTCTGAAATCACCTCAGAGTAATAGTTCTTCGCCGTCAAATTTTGTTACCCTTATTGTGACAGAAAATCCAATTTATAGAACTAGGTTACTCGCCCGCGCCTGACAAGCCTCCTCTTCTCACCATGCTCCTCTTCTCTGACATGACTCCTTTCACCATGCTTCAACTCATGAGCTTCAAGAGTGTTTTGCAGATCCTCAATCTTGACTTCACTCAAGTCTTTTGTCTCTTCTATAGTCACCACTATGTGATCAAATTTAGAAGTCAAAACCTTTTCCACTGTTTCTTGTTCATCAAGATTACTTCCACAATTCTTCATCTGATTAGTGAGAGTCACCAATCTTGTGAAGTAATCTGCAATTGTCTCATCAGTCTACATCTGCAGCAGTTCATATTGTCTCTTCAAGGCTTGCAATTTGACTTTCTTCACCTTTGCATCGCCTCCATAACTCTTCTGCAAGATATCCCACGCTTCTTTGGATGTTACAGCATCAACAATCTTCTCAAACACTTTTGCATCAACACACTGGTGTATGAGAAACATAGCCTTGTTATCTTTCTTCTTTGCATCTCTGAAAGTTGTTCTCTGCGCTTCCGTTAGGTTTGCTGGTAATGGATCAAGACTGTTATTCACTTATTCATACATTTCTTGAACGTTGAATATCACACACATCTGTTTGACCCACGTATCCCACTTCTTTCCATCAAGAATTGGCAAGTTCGCATGGAAATTGTTGTTCCCAGCCATGGTTGATTCACTTCAACCTGATTCTTCTCTCAAGAACGAATCAAGATCCCTCGGATCATACGAGCTCTAGATACCACTTTGTTGGGGATAACTCCACAAAGATGAACAACAAAAGAATAAGAAAGAATGGAGAATAGAAAAATATGAATTGAAAGAATGGAAAAGGGTTCTTATTTTATTGAACATAACAACACCTATTTATAGGTGAAAATATACAAGATAAGGAAGGTAACTTGGATAACAAGTTACTAACAAAGTCTATCATTTTCTAACTAACTACAAAAAAAGATTACAACTGTACTCGTGACAATAACTGCCTAACCAACAAAACGAAACAGAAACATAATTGAACCAGAAGGTTCAGAACCTATGCTCGTATCAGAGGCTACGCTTGTTCAGAATCAGTGTTTCAAAACCTAACGACCTTCAGAGGTTGTTGTATCAGAATCTGTTTCAGAGTCCAGTGACTTTCAGAAGCTAGGCGAGTCAGAAGCTACAAAGCTTGAATTAAAAACCAACAATCTTATTATGCAATGAGTTCATAACTCACTAGGTACGCCTATAAAACAATAAGAAAAATTCATAGATTCTATTCATCGTCAAAATCATATCCAAAATGTGTCGAACATTGATAATTGATATCTCTATTAATAGAAATTTGAACTTTAATTCATCACACATATGGTAATCGTATTCGAACAAATTCAAAAGTAAAATTGCAAATTGAATTAATTCAAACCGAAAAATCACAAAATACTGTATTTTGTTTGAACCGCACGAATCATTTTTCTTTTAAACCGCGTGGTTTGATTTGGTTTACGGTTTTTATTTCAGAAAATCGAACCCAACCAAACCAAACCAAACCGCAATAGTTAACTTAACTCTATCAACTATTAGCAATCGCCTTATTACTAGGAATGACAATTTGTCCATATCCAGTGGATACCCGCAAAAAATACCCACAGCGGATAGGGTAAAAACCCGTATTTTGGGTATGGGTATGTGCCTATGTAAGAATGTCTCCAAGACTAAGGAAAATACTTACTTAGGCACAAATATAAATTTGAGGTGTTAGGCACACACTCATAGATAAATAAAAGTTAAAGTGAAAATGATTAAAATTATATTAATTGATGTGACTATTTTATTTTCATTTTAATTTTTTTCATTGATGTGTGTGTGCCTAAATATTGTGCCTATATTGGTGTGCCTATGTAAGAATGTCTCCAAGACTAAGGAAAATACTTACTTAGGCACAAATATAAATTTGAGGTGTTAGGCACACACTCATAGATAAATAAAAGTTAAAGTGAAAATGATTAAAATTATATTAATTGATGTGACTATTTTATTTTCATTTTAATTTTTTTGATTGATGTGTGTGTGTGCCTAAATATTGTGCCTATATTGGTGTGTCTATGTAAGAATGTCTCCAAGACTAAGGAAAATACTTACTTAGGCACAAATATAAATTTGAGGTGTTAGGCACACACTCATAGATAAATAAAAGTTAAAGTGAAAATGATTAAAATTATATTAATTGATGTGACTATTTTATTTTCATTTTAATTTTTTTGATTGATGTGTGTGTGCCTAAATATTGTGTCTATATTGGTGTGCCTATGTAAGAATGTCTCCAAGACTAATTGTATTCATGTACCACAAAAAAAAAATCCTATGATATATAAGGGTAGATAGTTTTCATCTAAGAGCATCTACAATAGAAATTTCTATTTTTTAATACTTAAGTTGGTTCCACTTATAAACATTCATTTATAATTTTTTAATAATAGTATCTAATAAGCATCCAACCCCTCCAATTCAACACCTTTCAGAAAGTTCTAAACGGGTTCTATCAATAACACATTTCACCAATAACTCTACATCATTATAAACGGGTCCCACAAAAATAAAATAGGTATCTTACTTATTGTAGCACAGGTACCTATTAGGTACTAGTTTATGTTTTACTTCAATTAAGGTACATATTAGATACTAATTCTTAAAAAATAGATATTCACTATTGGAGATGGTCAAATAAACTGGATTTATAAAATTGAATTAAACTTGACCCATGTAAATTTTAAAATGATATATAAGAATTTATTCAAGGTTAATTCTTTGGACCATTTGTCAGGTCACTTTGAATCATTGGGGTCACACTCCATCTCCATGAATCCAATTTCGGATGTGAGAGAAGTGTGCTAAAAATCTCACATTAATTATATTGTGGATATAGTCTTCGGGTGTGTTTGATCACTACTAGAAAAAATTGAAATACCGACGAAATTTAGAGACGGAATATATTTCTTCTCTAATAGAGATGGAATTAGAGACAGAAAAAGCAGTTAGAGACAGATATATTTATTTTAGAGACAGATATTTTCATTTTAGAGATAGATTTTGTCCGTCTCTAATAGTTCAGAGACGAGGAAATTACCGACGCATCAAATCCGTCTCTAGCATGCTTAGTGACAGAATATTTGCATTTTAGAGACAGATTTTGTCCATCAGTATTTAAAATTTTTCTAGCAGTGGATATGTTAAAGGTTAAGTACTAGCTGACAGAACAGAATAATACATTAAACATGACAGAACATCAAAGAACAAGTTTTTATGATATTGAACAATTTTTTGTCTTAGAGGATTGTTGGAGAACAAAATGATATTTTGGTATTTTAGACAATTTTATTGAACAAGTTCATGAAGGACAAAAATTTCTATTTTTGTCATGTCTCTTGCCTCACTATTTGTCTAGTCCCTGGAACAGTTTTACAATCAAACACAGTACAATTGAAGTGATCATGTTCA
This sequence comes from Trifolium repens, assembly GCA_030408175.1. Taxonomy (NCBI): domain Eukaryota; kingdom Viridiplantae; phylum Streptophyta; class Magnoliopsida; order Fabales; family Fabaceae; genus Trifolium; species Trifolium repens. Next base: position 26,516,605 of record CP125845.1, on the reverse strand, counting down.
ATCTTTTATTTTTTTTAGCAGATCAAACGCACCTTTCATGTTACAAATCCACTACTAGAAAAAGTTGAAATACCGACGGAATTTAGATATGGAATATATTTCTTCTCTAATAGAAATGGAATTAGAGACAGAAAAAACAGTTAGAGACAGATATATTTATTTTAGAGACAGATATTTTCATTTTAAAGATAGATTTTGTCCGTCTCTAATAGTTCAGAGACGAGAAAATTACCGACAGAATCAAATTCGTCTCTAACCTGCTTAGTGACAGAATATTTGCATTTTAGAGACAAATTTTGTCCGTCGATATTTAAGATCTTTCTAGTAGTGATCGTTTTATAAGGTTGTTCTAGAGACAACTCAAATTTTAAGATGACAAATTATTGATGGATAATTAATTATCTCTTGTATATATTAGTAATAATTATGATTTTGATTGCACTTTTTTTATAATCAAAATTATAATTTTACTAATTATCATTTTATGTTAGTTCTAATTACTCAACTCATATTGAAGATTGATTTAATAGGATATCTTATTTGCTTAACGAACAATGAATTGAGATAAGATATAATAGTATGTTCTAATTATGTCTCTCTTATAAGCACAAGGGACTCTTTTCTAGTGAATAAGGATACCTTAATTCTAAAAAGAAGCATATTTTGAGGTCTCAAGACTATCCTACCAAAGCTTTCTCGAAGACAATAAACTCAAACTTTTAGTGCCAATCTTATAGTTGCACCCATCGCAGAATTGCTAGCAGATCACATGCATATATATTTGGGTACATGTGTATGAATCTGTCTATATTTGAGAACCAAAGTTAAAATAAAATAAACACAAACACATAATAAGGTTTTATTTTATATTTGAATTGTTGGAAAATGTGAATTGTTTTATAGTAATAACTCAAGTGTAGAAACAAATAAGTTAGTTAAGGGGATAAGAAATTCCATCACTTCAAGAAACACTGAATTTTATAGATAGACATCACGGATAACCAATTAGGGTATCCTTTACTTACATTACCAAATATCTGAGGTGTGAGGGTTGTGTGTCTTATTCTTTTATGACAAAAAAATGGGGGGCCAGGAGGAATCTATATCTAACCCTGCCCATTTAACTATAACTTATAATATGCCACCAAACATTCCATACTAATATCTAATTACAATCTTTACTCCCACACCTATTTTATATAGCACATTCATATATATAGTGTATATAATTTTGTGATGGAGGAAATGTCGTTTGCTTGGTTAGAAGTATGTATTATAAAATGCTTACTATGTTTTGTTGTCTCCTAATTAATAAATTATATGCTTCCTAAAGACACGTTTATGGAAAATCATTCACTTTTTTAAATTAATTAGTTGTTTGGGAATTTCCTCTTTCAAATCAGCCAAAATGCTTACCGACATTGCATTTGTCACATTTATATTGTTTGAGTTCTTAATTCTATGTTTAGATTGGTTGTGACATGTGATGTGAGTATAACATAATTAAACTATCTTAATATGGTCTACAAATTTTAACTCAATTGGTAGAAATGTCGAAATTATTAGGTTGAATATTATACCAAAATCCTTCTATAAAAAACATGCATTAAATAATTTTTTTTGACAATTGGATTAAATAATGTTGTGTGTAACTTTGGTGAGTGCATGAAAATAATATGTTTATGATGATGGGAGATCTTAGTAGAAGTGATAGGTGAAATCATAGATATTTAACGCCTATACTTTATTTAAGGGTCATGCTAACATGTGCCCTAAGGGCACATGTTAAAGAACCTTAAAGTAGAATTATTCCATTAAAAAATGCAATAATTTGACTTTTATAAAGTTAAATGCACAAGTTTTAAGGAGAATATTTTTTTATTTAGTTGTTTATCATGTGCCCTTAAGGGCACATGTTAGCTTTTGCCTTTATTTAAAATTGAAAAAGTGAAAACCAAAATGTGTAAGTTTTTCTATACTTTGAATTGCTAACAAAAAAATTGTTTTACTATAGAAATTTCATTAATTTTTCATAGAAAAAATAATAAATACAAAACAACCAATATAGTTTTTTTTTTTTCAATATACATTTTAGTATAATTTGAATAAATGAAATGGGACATAGACATTGGGAAGGATGGGAAGGCAGAGATTCCTCTTCCTTTAATTGAAGAAAGGGATGGGGCATACTTTCAATATCAACACCTGTTCCTTGACCAAACAAAAGACTATTGTGCCACTCTTTGATTTATTTTCCTATCATATACCAAACTTGTTAATTACAAAAACATTACTATTATTTATTTCTTTTCTTTAATTATCTGAAAAGAACAAAATATGAATATATTATGTCCACTAGAATTGAAGGCATCACCACCTTTTAATAAAATCCAAACCTCATTCAATTGTTTTGTAGCCCCCAACACCACTTTTCTTTTGCTTACATCACTCTTTTCAGAGTACTGATCTGTACACTGTCTCCCCCTTACCATAGTACATATCTTGCATTACACATTGTACACACACTACAACATGCTTTAAAATTTTGGTTGCAATTATAATTACGGTCATAATATAAAGGATTTTGAGGTCTCTGCAACCACGTCCTAATACGAATTGTGGTCGCATCGACAACAATTTTTTTAAGTGCGATATAGGGTTTCAGCATAACTTAAATGGCAGCCTCTGATGTCCTACTCCCAGAAAAAGCTCGCAAGGCTAAGTGGTTAATTAATATGTGTTTCGGTTAAAAGGAATCAGTTGGAAGAATACGAATTCAAATTTCTAACTGAAATAATCCTTTGGCTAAACATTCCTTAATTAGTTCTCTGCCAAACTCTAAATTATCAGGTCAACTTTTTCTAAAATCGAAAGATCAAGCCGTAACGTAACTCCCGATAATTGTTTATGGCGTAACTATAACTGACATTTTAAAACCATATGATACATTTTATTTAACCTTTGATTTCACCAACCTTTAATTTTTTCTCTTCTCTCTCACAAGTTACACGAACACACTCACAGAAGCAAAAGCAATGTTATTGTTTTGGTACAACAAACATTTACACATGAAGAATCCGTTTAGGAAATCATAGCAATTAATGTGTGTCACTATCAAGAAATGAAAGCAATAAATGATAATGTTATTAGGTAATCTAAATCATTTTTGAATTTTTATATTCTTTCTTGTTAATAAAAATGAATGGTCAAAGAGATGATATGAAAAAACATCATAATGAGCTGACAAGCTTTTGTGGTGTGTCAGATGAGTGAGTGAGTGAGTGAGGAAATGAAAGTAATGAGTTCTTCTTATAGTCATAATGTAAGTTACAGAAGTGATAATGTTGCAGGTGCAAAGAAAGGGAGAGAAGATAACAACTATTCTGAGAGAGAAGAGTTCAAATTTTCATGAAAATAGATAGATTTTGTTGTTCAACTTTATTATCAGTGTTTCATCATCACATTATTTCATTTGGAAAAAATATATATAATGTTCACCAGGTTATGGTATTGGTTACACCCTGTTCAACTCTAGCTAGTGTCAATATTTTATGTGTGCTTATATTGTTTGTTCATCGATCAATTCTTACAAAACAAATACTTAATTAGCAACAAATGTGTTGCTTTCATCTTCATTCATAACTCTTTCTCAACTTTTAATATTAGCTAGCTAGGTTCAATGTTTACTTTTAAAGAAAAATTAATAAAAAATAAATAAAACTATAGTAGAAAGAAACTTTGTTTGTTTTCATCAAAGGTGGGAACATATATAAGAGTAAGAATTATAGCACAATATGATGAGTATGGTTTTAAAATCATGATGATGATGATGATGATGATGAGTATTCTAGTATTATTTAAGAACCCTAGCTATATATTTATTAAGGTGAAGAACCAAGCAAGTTAATTAATACTCCGTTTTTTAACCTTCCTCCCTTAAAATAGTCCACTAATAAGTAGTATTTCATATTCCATGTGGGACTTGATCCTCTATTAGAATAAATATGAAATTAGAAAACTAAATAAAGGAAATAAATAAGGGAGAAAAAGAAAGTGTTCACTAGCAGTGCAAGTGCAACAAAGGTTAAGGAATAATTGAAGTCTTTCAGCTTTTGGAGTAAAATATAAATTAAGCTTATTAAAGTCTGACAATGTACAGTATCTACAATAATATTATATTGTCATATATATATTAATTAGTAGTGCATTTTGTGCCTTATTACACTAACAAGTCAGTTATTACTTGCTAGTAGTTTCTGTGATTCAATAGTGTATCAAACAGTAATTTGATGTTGATATTTCGTTTTTACTAAGGGATTTATTCTGGCAGTGGCACTATTACCTAGTTCCACTGGTATAGCTAGCGGTCATCAGAAAAAACCATAAAATAAGATGGTAAATTTTACATTATTTTTCTTTTACAATTAATAAGATGGTAAATTAAAATTGCATTAAATATGGCTCATAAACACATAAATTGAGAAGTGTAGCGGTTCATACAACATTATAAACTCTAATTCATTTAAGTAATAATGCGGCTGCTCTGAAATCGTGGATGTTATTGGTGGTGGAAATTGAAATAAATGGTTGTGGTTTAGGAATCATGAGAGTAAATTGGTGATACCTTAAGAAGAGTGTCAGGACCAAACAGAACAGTATGGAAACAATGAATTCAAAATTAAAAATAAGTATATAGTATATATAAGATGCTGCTTCTGCAGGAGCATAATAGATCTAGCTAGGAATTAAGATAAGAGTGTAATCAAATCAAAGACATGGAGCTACGTAACTCATATAAAAATCTTGTTCTTGTTTCAACTTTAAGCCACATAATAAACAAATACAATACTACGTACTATAGTATAATAATTTAATATTATATTACATTTGGCCTTTTTTTGTTGCTGATTGAAAATTTGAAAGATGATTCATGAATTTGGATGAGTTTTGGTTGTTTTCAATTATAAAATTGAAAAATGAGACTTATTTTTAGGTGGTGGGTCCCACACAAAATATTTTTTAAATAAAAAAAATTAAAAATATACTATGATTTTCATTTATTTCACCTCTTTTCTTTTTCCCCACCCACCTAAATGAAAAATGTGTGAGGGGTATAAAATATAAATGTGAGATTTCCTTGTTGGTGTGTGCTTATATAAAGGAGGAGATAGGATGTTGCAGTTTCCTACTATTATTAAAGATACCTATAGCTAAAAGGGTTTTCAAGAGAAGAGATAAAAGAAGAGCTATAAGCTATAGTTTCTATAATTGATAATATATATTATATATATTTTTGTGAGGATTTTATTTTTTATATATGGAAGAACATCTTACTCCATTAGCTGTTACTCATCTTCTTCAACACACTCTAAGAAGTTTATGCATCCATGAAAATTCTCAATGGGTTTATGCTGTTTTTTGGAGGATCTTGCCTAGGAACTACCCTCCACCAAAGTAAGAAAGAAGATCATAGGAAAACACATGAATCAATTCTTTAGCTCAAAATGTTCATGTAGAAAACATTACACATACTTTTTCTGGTCTTAAATATAAGCAAATACAGATACTTTTTCGCTTATATCTAAGACCGGATGAAGTATATACATACTTGCATATAATATAAGAACTAATTAATTGTATATGCTTAAATTCATATAAACATTTCCATTATTAAACAAGTTCTTTTTTTTACTATTTTTTTCTTTTTTGTAATATAGATGGGAAGGACAAGGGGCATATGATAGATCAAGAGGAAACAGAAGGAATTGGTAAATGATTTAATAATTTTCATGAGTGTTAATATAACTTCAAAAATGGAATTAATTAATTATATTATTTATATTGTTATCATCATATGCATGCATAGGATATTAGTTTGGGAAGATGGATTCTGCAATTTTGCAGCATCAGCAGCAGCACCTGAAATAAACTCTGGTGGTAGTGATTGTCCTAACTCATCATCAGTTTATGGTAACTGTGAATTAATTCAACCTTACCAAGGTCTTCAACCTGAACTTTTCTTCAAGATGTCACATGAGATCTATAACTATGGTGAAGGGTATGTAATTGTAATGTAACATATCTAATTAATCTATGTGTTTAAGAAAATAGGCTTAATTAGTGGTAGATTTTATGGAACAGATTGATTGGAAAAGTAGCTGCAGATCACAGTCACAAGTGGATATACAAAGAACCTAATGATCAAGAAATTAACTTCTTATCAGCATGGCATAATTCAGCTGACTCAGTGAGTAATAGTTTGATTATTAATATAATCTTATAGTTAATGAATTCATATTAAAAGTTTGTTGAAAGAGAATTATTTCTTTTACAGCACCCTAGGACATGGGAAGCTCAGTTCTTGTCTGGTATAAAGGTATGTATTTGACAAAACATGTTCAATTATCATTCATAATTTATTTATTTGATTCAATTTAATTCTATATATCTTGTAGACTATAGCCCTCATTGCTGTTAGAGAAGGTGTTGTTCAATTAGGAGCTGTTCACAAGGTTCTCTCTCTTCTCCCTTTCCCCTCTCTCTCCCTCTCTCTCTCTCACACACACACACACACTATATATATATAAGCGATATTGCAAAGGATTGTCGTTAAATTTAGCACTGACACTCTAAATTGAAAGCATGTTTGGTATCTGACACGTGTTTGCGTCTGGCACATGTGATTACATTCAGAGGTAATCATATATGCCAGGGTCGTGTCTATGTTTGTGTTAGTGCTTAATAGGTTAATTAATGATGTCTCAGATCGATCAGAGTCCTAGTCGCGGACCATTTCTTTAAACATTATACAATATATATATTATATACTCACTCAACTCATGTTTTATGTGTATCTATGGAACTTAAGGTGATTGAAGACTTAAGCTATGTGGTTCTATTAAGAAAAAAGTTCAGCTACATTGAAAGCATACCAGGAGTACTTCTACCACACCCTTCATCATCAGCATACCCTTACAAACTAGAACCCTATGGTAATATTCCACCAGAACAATGGCATAATTACCAAGGAATTAGTTATGCACCACAACAACAAAGTGATCAATTATATGATCATTTCAACAACATGCCAATGAAAGTAACACCATCAATGAGTAGTCTTGAAGCATTACTCTCAAAGTTACCTTCAGTTGTTCCACCACAACAAGAAGAACAACAAAGAGCATTGGAATTTATGGGAGGAATGCAAAAAGTTGCAAAAGAAGAGTTAGATGAAGAACAAGAAGAGGTATATAGACCTGAACAACTTGATGTTGGTGAGAGTAGCACTAGTTCCATGTCAAGGTACCAACATCATCATCATTTCCATCAAGACCATCATCATCATCATCTTGGGAATGGATCAAACAATAATAATAATGGATTTTGAGTAGCAGTATTATTATTAATCCTAATAAGTCCTAACATTATATATTGTAGTGAGAGTTAATTATTAATTAGCTTAAGTAAATGAGTATTATTATGATAATATATTAATAATAATAATAATTAGTATGAATTTGAGCTTATTGTTGTTAGTGTATTTGTAGTAGTATGAAGGGAATTAATTAATTAATTAATTAATTAATTAGTTCCATGCATGGATGGATGGGGTGTGTAGATTGTGTCAGTGTATGTATATGTTAGCTACGTAGTCATTCATATACACTGCCAATCTACCACAATATTGTACTTCAATATCTAATGCTGCTGCTGTTTAATTTAAGGATATATATATATATGTAATGTAATATAATGTATAACAGTCAATAATTATTAATTTTTGTATTTTATATATATATATATACTTAGCCACATATATACTTGATAGAACATATTTACTAAGATTTAACTCTTGTTGCTTTGATTCGTCCAAAAAAAGCATTCTCATTTGTACTCTTTATTTTTTGTATAATCATTACACTCACTAATACTAGTTTAATTTGTGTTATACTTCTAAATTCTTTTTGACAAGTTATTTATTCTTAATTCTAGTGAGTAACCTTGCCTGATTTAATCCCCATTTATTCGCATAATTATTTTATCTTTTAGATTAATAAGGTGACATAGCAAAATATCAGTTTCCATTTTCTCTTGCAATGTTTTAATTTATAAAATAAATTAAAAATTAAGTTTAAGAATCATTATTTGTAGAAGGAATTAATGTGCTGAATAAAATATTACATTCTCTATAGTAAAACAAATAGAATATTACATTTCTAATATTTACAAATTAGCTTGCATATAAACTTTTATGAAAAATAAATTCAGTCAAAAAAAACTTTTATCAAAAATAAATAAATATCAAATTTTAAAAATCACGAAACAAAAGATATTTATATTTAGGCCCCGTTTGGCCCAGCTTATTTTTTACTTTTTATTTTAGCTTAAACGAAATAGAGAAGTATAAAATTATATTTGACGCTATTTCTCCTTAAAAGTATTAAAGAAATAAAGTAAAGAAGTAAAAAATAAAGAAAAATGAAGTCAAACACAATTTTTTCCTTCTTTACTATTTTTAAGAAGAAAAAAAGAGGAAAATAAGCCGGGCCAAACGGGACCTTAATAGCGTAAAAAGTAAATCATTAAGTGTACTCACAAAAATGAAAAAATTGAGTTAATCAGAAAATAATGTGAAGTGAAACAGTACTAATTATTTTTTGTTCAAATTTAAGAATAATCACAAAATAAAACAAGTCAGAAAAATTTAAAAATGCCTAAAACTCTATCAACACAAATAAAGAACCCAACCCCGTACTCAAGGTGCTCTATGTTCTAAACTTCTAATAATAATTTCTTTCTAGTTACTGGGGATAGGGGTGAGCATCGGTCGGGTTCGGTCGGATTCGGGCCAAAAATCGTAAAACCGATAAAAACCGCGACCTTTTAATTTGGACCCATTCCGACCGTCTATATCTTCGGTTTGTTCGGGTTCGGGTAATACGAGTGGCGGGTATAGCGGATCGGTTTTAACGGGTTACATAAACTTTGTTGTTACATCTAAAATTTCATTGATCAAAAAAATATTATTCTTCAAATAGTTCAATTTTCGTACACACTACAACAAATGATACAATAAAAATGATGAGATGCAATTATTTTGTTTCAAATTTGTTAATTCAACGACAATAATAGATAGCAGATGAGAAGTAAAAATTAATATAAATCTAGAATATTATATTTCACATCTCCATTATCAATCTATTACAAGCATAAACTTGTAAAATATAACATTTTTCTTCTCTATCAAAGATAGACAAAATTAACAAACGAAGAGTATAAGAGATTAAGAGGTGCTCAAAACTGGAAAAAAAAATTATATTTTAGTAATTGTTCGGTCGGTTTCGGTTATGAAGAGATAAATTTTAGAGACCCGCACCCGCCCGTATACAACCGTTCATGACCGATTTTTCACAATTGTTAACTCGGGACCCGACCCGCACCCGACCGAGTGCTTCCATATGTTGGCGGTTATGTCGGTTTCGAGTCGGGTTGCGGGTTCGTGCTCACCCCTAACTGGGGATGTAGCTATATCTTGCCATTTTTGCTCAGTCTTGTTGGAGTGTGAGGTTCACTTATTATTCGCTACTAATTTACCCATTAGCAAAAATTCTATAAATTCTAACCATTTCTTTCATTTTTTTCATTCTTCTCATTCTCTCATCTTCCATATTGCTTCATTTTTAGAGTTTTTGCTAGTGTTAGGCGTAAACGGCCTCAATGTCCGTCGCCGATTAGTCATAATGATCTTAGGCTCGTTCTTTGGTGATAGCTATGATCAATCCAACAGAATAGTTTTTAATGTAATTGTCTTTAAAATGCAATAATAATTGAATGTAATTTTCTTTGAAATGTAATGTAATAATAATTGAATGAATGGTTTTTGCATTTTATAATGTTTCAATCTTATTTATAATGTTGTTACCAATTATTTTTCTGTTTTCCTGCCAAATGCACATCCGTTACTAACGGATGTAGAAATAATGTAGGGTGGCTCTGGGGTTAATTCTGCTATGTGGGTAAAGCCAACTTTTATTTTCTCCTCCGTCACTTAAATTGTGGACACCAAAGTGATAGTTTGATCTTTTTGTAGAGCGCGCCCTAAAAATTGTAAGGTGGCAAAAGTAATTTCTCTTTCGAATATAATACTTTCGAATGAAATTATACCGCCTAGAAACACAATTTCATACCATTTTATTGTTTAGAAAACATAAATAAGTAGCCACGCATTAGTAATACACTGGACACAAGAGAGAAAACACATAGGCAGATGGAGATTATTTTTTGAAGAATTCTAAGAAAAGCTGAAATTGTTGTGTTTCTCTGCAGAATAAATAATTTTAAATGAGTATCATCTATCAAAATGATTTTCGTTGGAAGCTAATAAAAATAACTTTTCACTCTACAATTTTAAAATTTTTTAAGATTGTCACCTTTTTATAAAAGTTGCAACTAACACAAAAACTTTCAAAAGTGATTTTTTTTTCAAATAAAAAAAAGTAAGAAAATGTGTTACATTAAGAAAATAATGTAACAAAGAATAATGGATCTTGAAGACAATAACATCCATTAGATTGAACATCCACATGTAATAATCCTAGTCAATCTCAACTCACACACTCACACCTAATCTCACACCCCCCAAATTTCTCGCGCACCCCCCCCATATTTCTCGTGCACCCCCCCAAATTTCTAATGCACCCCCCAAATTTTTCGTGCACCCCCCAAATTTTTTGTGCACCCCCCAAATTTCTCGTGCACCCCCCAAATTTCTCACGCACCCCCCGGATGACTTGTGCCCCCAATTTTTTTTTTGTCCCCACACATTTCTAGCCTAAACCATTTTGCTGTGGGAATACACTCCAAAATCATTAAGTGCATAAGAAGGTTTTGAAGTACAACCTATAATGAGAATCATTATTTTTTATTTTATTTGGGTACAATTATAATCATTATTTAAAATCATTTAACAATAATTTTGGTTTCTTATATAAGACAATCTAAACCATTAAATCACAATTATTGTTTTTATTCTAATTATAGGGTTGTACTCCAAAACCATTTTATGCACCTAATGGTTTTTTATTACAACCATCTGAAACCATTCCCACAGCAAAATGGTTTAATGGTTTTTTATTATAATCATTATTTTTTAGTTTTTTTGGTACAATTATAATCATTATTTAAAACCATTTAACAATAATTTTGATTTCTCATATAAGACAATCGAAACCATTAAATCACAATTATTGTTTCTATTTTAATTATAGGGTTGTACTCCAAAACAATCTTATGCACTTAATGATTTTTGAGTGCATATCTCTGAAACCATTTTCACAGCAAAATAGTTTAGGATAGAAATGTGGAGCGGACAAAAAAAAAATTTGGGGGACAAAAGTCATATGGGGGTGTGCGAGAAATTTGAGGGGTGCATGAGAAATTTTGGGGGTGCATGAGAAATTTTGGGGGTGCATGAGAAATTTGGCGGGTGCGCAAGTAATTTGAGGGGTGCACAAGTAATTTGGGAGGTGCACGAGTAATTTGGGGGGTGCACTAAGTCACTTATGCATGGTGCATAAGGATGACTTATGCGTAATAACCAATCCCAATCTCAGACAAGTTACTAATATGTAACCAACAAAAGAAAAGTTGGTAATATTCAATTATTCATCACTGAAGAATAACAAATTATAATTTGCAATTCAAATGGTGATAAAAGCACATAAGAGGTATTGCAACAAAAAAAATCACATAAAAGGTAGAAATTATTAATATAAAGCTAACACTTTCTCTGTAGAGGATTGTCTAAATTGGCTTTTCAATAAACAAGCAACAATAAAAACGTGTTCAAAAATGTCTAAAGGAGTATATTGCAAATTTTGCTCACATTTGTCTACAGCAATCAATATATGAATCTACATTAGTACACTCCAGGTATAACCAAGAGTCACACTACATCAATCATGAAAGTAATGAAAATACATTAAACTTCAAAATCATGTCTAAAATTAGACTATCAGGTTGAAATGTAAATAATGCACACATGTATGTGTACACCTGCGAAAAGTTATTGGAGGTATGAACTTGCTTTAACAGTTTCACAAATTATCAGTGGAAAGCTGCAACCTCCTCTTTGAAGTGTTTGAGCAAATTCTCAATAGTCATGACACTATGGTCTGCCTTGTCTCTGACTCGTACACTCACCTGGAACAATGAAACAACTCTTAGCTTCCTACCAGAAGTAAAAAGACTCGCCAAAAGACAGCCACGATATTAAATGGAAAAAAAAAATGGCTCTAAAAGATTTGAAATGCATGTCTATTAATATAATAGATCAAGGCTTGATGTAGTTAACTTCTTCAAACAACAGATCAGAAACCACTGCCACCACTAAGATAATGTTTTGGATAGAAAGGCTCTTAAGATTATTTGATTCTAGTCTTACATCAAATTCAGGTTGTAAGTTCTGCCAAGCATTAACATGCTCAGGCTCTTTCAACTAAATTTTAACAAACATGAAATGAAAAACTATCTAAGCGAACTAAAATCATCAGCCTAAGCTTTGCTTGGAAAGAAGATCAAGGATATATAGTCTTCTTTTAGAGGCCGTTTGTTATAGCTTTTTTTTAGAAATAATCACTTTTCAAAATATTGTATCTGTTTGTTACAGCTTTTTAAAATAATCAGAATCTAAAAATAATCAGAAAACAACTAATAATAAGAAGTTGTTAAGAGTAGCTTCTCAAATAATAGTTTTTTTTAGAGGAGAAAACGTGTGGTTATTTTGTAATTAAAAAAATCACTTTTACATGTTGTATTCAAACAAGGTAAAGATTATTTTATTAAAAAAAGTGATTTTTATTACAATAAACAAACACATAGTAAATTCTATTTTTCTATAAAATCTCTAGAAATTAATCTCTAAAATCACTAATTTTTTAATCTGTAACAAATGGACCCTTAATCTAAAACTCGATTTCAGATTTTAAATTTGAGTGATGTTGAACTCGAAGCTTTACACATGACATAATTATATAATGCCATATGCAATGAAATACGGTCAGCGAGCTATTCAAAATATTCATACAAATAAATACACCTATTTGCGCTCAATCTACACACACACACACGTGTGCAAGCAAACTTGTTCCTTTCTACACTTCTCACGAATTCTATTTAAATAGGCAGTGTTTGAAAGGCTCATTAAAAATTGTGTTGACTACTCTCGGGTAAACATAAATAAATTTTAAGGCAAGAAAGGGGTAGTGGTTGATTGGAGGTTTTGGGAACAAAATTAGCAGCGTTAAAATTGAAACCAAATTATATTTATTAGCTAGATAGTGGAAATAGGAAGAACCTGTCCAGAATTAGCTTCCTCTTCTCCAACAACCAAGATGTAGTTGTACTGTGCTAACTGAGCTTCTCGTACCTACAGAATGCACAACTTTTTGTTAATGCAATTTTTTATTACAACCTTAGATTAATGATAATAAAAATCATACTAAGCAAAATAATACTTCTAAACTGGCATTTGATTGACTGAACTCAAAATAGAGATGAAACTGCATGACCAAAAAAAAATGGTGCACCGCATGAATAAGATGTAGAGATAACACTAAATAGTAAATGCATTGACTAGAGGCGATCGAATAGGGAAAGGGAAAAACACCACTTAATATAAAGTTCACTTCTGTAATCAGAGCCAAGTTACTGTTTGATCATTAGGAGAACTAGGTTTCTCAACTATTCAAATGTAATTAACTATCACATTTTAAACAGGCAGTAGATCAAATCCATGACAGCACTATTTCCACGTGAATGAATGGCATGAAGTACCAAATAAAAATTTATTAGTTATGATAGTATGTGATACCTTCTTCTGAATCTTCCTATCAGTTGTATCAGCATCTACGTAATACCCGGCTTGGTGGATCTGATCCCGTACCTAGAAAATTGCAGCACACAAATATGTTATAAGACTAATCAGCACCTTGCTTTTCACATCAAAATATTTACAAGAATCCAACAAAAATAGAATTATAACAATATCCAAAGCTAGGCCATAGAACTATTCAAGATAAATTGTTCAAGCTTCATGAGGAAGATGCCACAGAAAAAGTTCAAATACAAACACATGCAGCAGACCTGACATATACAAACTGGTTCAATGATTTGATGATGCAAACAACCTAAGCAATTGCATCTGTTACATGGAGTAATAGAGTGCAATTTGAAAAGAGATGGCATAGGATGCCCAAAAATTTACCCTCCAAGGAGTTCACCCCCCCCCCCCCCCCCCCCCCCCCCCACCAATTTAACTGCTATGAATTGGACAAATACACAACAGAATAAAGCCAGCATTCATAGCTATCTACCTTCAGTGCATAAGCTTGTGATTTCTCAGACACGGGGCACAAAATTGCTTGCCGAGGACTGAGCCAGAAGGGCCATTTACCCTTGTAGTGCTCTAAAAGTATCGCAAACATTCGTTCAACAGATCCTAGAATGGCTCTGTGTATCATAACCGGTCTCTCAATTTTAGCTTCATCCTCAGCTGAGAATTCCAGCTTAAAACGATCAGGGAGCTGGAAGTCAAGCTGCAGGCATCCAGTTTATCCAATTATCAGTAAAAAAAATTAACTGAATGGTGTGAATAAAAAGTCAAGTGAAACATTGTGAACCTGTAGAGTTGCACACTGGAATTTCCTACTCAATGCATCAGAAACACTAATGTCTATCTTTGGTCCATAAAATGCACCATCCCCTTCATTCAACTGCAGAGATTTACTCAGAATATAAGCACACAATTGAAGCCAACAAATATTACATTCCATAGAAACTAATAAAATAGAGACAAAAAATTATGTGAGTATAAGGAAATAAAAATGGAATCAAGTAAATCTATAACTAAATTCAAAACAAGCATACTCCTATTTTAGATGCCCAAACTGAATCAGTTATAATTAAAAATACAACCATACATTTGAAATAACATCTTATAGCAGATATTAAAGACATCTAGAATACCTGCCAAGGCTTGCCAAACTCGTCCAAAGCTTCCTTAAGAGCATTTTCAGCCCTCTCCCATGTTTCTGCATCTCCAAGTGCATTCTCTGGCTTCTACTCAAATATTTAACACAACCAAGGGGAAATAAATAACCGAGTCATTAAATATATTATAGCAATTACTATCAGCAATATGCATTTCCGTATCATGTATCGAAAGAGAAGAAAATAATGAGAGCAGAAGCAAGCTCAGATATAATGATCAATATCCCCAAAACAAATCAATAACCCACCCCCCCCACCCACCCACAAATAAGAGAAATCTCTTTTGCTCTCAAAGTGAAATTAAGGCCTTAGCTAATCTTGGAGCTGTAAGTGTAAACCTAATGTGGTAGGGTTGCAGCAAAACCGACTTGGGGATTGTGAAAATCCGCCGGCGACGAACTCACAATCCCACAAGCAGCAGCAAAACTCACAAATTGGCTGCGGTCTTCAGCCAACATTGCACCCAATCTTTAAATTAAAAGCCAGACAAAAGCCTGGGGATTTGGACCTGCTTCCATTTCCCAAATTTACTTCTCAAGCCTGACGGTTAATAACATTTGATCACAAAGAAGCCACAGACTCCCTTAAAATAAAGTTGTGACTTGACTGACTATCAACCAAACGTAACCAAATGTAAAATGTGGTAGCCCAGCCCTCCAATAGCCCTTTGAATTTAATTGTCCTTGATTTCTGTGAGGGAATCCTTGTGTGCATACACTTTCGATAAAAGCATGAATTGATAGCAATCGCTATCGGCAAATATACATATTTGTATTATTGATCAAAGGAGAAGAAAATAACATGAGCAAAAGCTTCCAAGCGTGAATGATCTCTAGACCCAAAACTATACATATTTGTATTATTGATCAAAGGAGAAGAAAATAACATGAGCAAAAGCTCCCAAGCGTGAATGATCTCTAGACCCGAAACTATTTGCTTACCACATTCCTATATAACAAACGTCTCTTACTTCTCTATTACTGCCCTTTCATCACGCTCATTTCCTGCCTAAGGTAAAACTAGGGTCCTTGAAAGAGCAATACAAGCACAGATTGGCCAAAACTCTTTTCCCTTATCTGGAAGCCAAGATAAGGAAGGAAAAATTAATTTCCTTCTTTATATGAACGTCAGGGCTTTTCTTTGGCCATTCCAAAAAAAATGCGAGCATCAGTGCTAAGTGATGGGTGTTGAGAACAATAAAGAGCAAATGCATACCATTGAAAATTTCAGTTAATATATGAAACCAAATATTTGAGAATAATAAAGAGCAAATGCATACCGTTGAAAGTTTCAATTCATATGTGAACCCAAATATTTGATAGACATAATCTATGAAGTTCAAGGCTTCTCTGACTTCATTTTTAACCTGTAAAATGAATTGAAACAATAATTTCATCTTCAGCTCAAAAGATATTTTAAAGATTTATATTGCATAAATTTACGTTTTACATTCAACACACCTGGGACTCCATGCAGAAAATGTGTGCATCATCCTGTCCAACAGAAAAAGCAAAGGACATAAATAATACAGAACTTCTAATAGTATAGAAATAGAAGTTAAATAAAAGGTAATAATCAAGTCACTAGCTTGCAATGTTCATCCTGTTGTAAGTATACCATGCCTTCAGATAAATTAAAAATATTACTTTGGAAAAAAAAATATAATTTATAGACACTAACTCACATTGACACAGGGAATATAAGAGTGGTTTTTGGTAGGGGTTGCGGAGTTAAGAATGGGAGTGATAAGGAGGTCAGGGATTGCGTCAAACAAAAAACGGAGGTCAGGGATTCGATCTACACCCCAACATAAAACTAGCAATATTAACATTTGTTGTTTCATAAAAAAATTTAAAAACTCGCATTCACACTATAAATACAACCTTGGTGTTAGATGAGCAAACTATTATAATATATATGTGTATGTAACTTTCAAGACCAAAATCCATAATCCCAAATTTGTTTTAAAAACTAAATATTTCCAAGACACCTTCAACCATTGTTTCTGCACCAGGTTGCAACATTAGATTATCAAGACTCAAATGTAGTTTGAATGCTCCTATGAGACTTATGTATTTCCTAGTATTCATTGTGTCTGTGTGCAATTCCACAAATTTGGAAGAATTCACTGTGTGTCTTCACTAACATATGAATGGGAAGGTCTTACACATCGGCACAAGGATATGGGAACAAAATTTAGGCACACAAATCAAAAAAATTAAAAGAAAAATAAAATGAACACATCAATTAATATCACTTTAATCATTCTCTTTAATTTTATTTTTTTGTCTATTGTGAGTATGCCTAAGTATAGTTTATTTGGGCTTGTGCCCATATAAGTATTTCTCCATATGAATGTGATCACTGGTTTGCTAAACAAACAATTAAGGTGGTAAAATTATTTGAAAATGTGGTACAATTAAGGTGAAATATATCCTAAGCGATTTACATGTTAAGTATTAACACCCACCATTGGGTAAATTAATAATTTAATCAACGGTTTGATTTGATTAACAATAAACTCTGGTGAGCAATAATTTGATTTCTTGGAATTACTCCTCTTCAAATTAAATCATCGGTCCTATGCACACATTTCCCCCACCTCCTATTCACAACTCCAAATCACACATAGATGTGTTAAGCACCCACTTTTGGTACCGCAAGCAAATCATTGACTTGCAGTACATGAGGCTGGTTATCACTAAGAGCTGCATCTAATGAATCGCAAGTGGATCAAAACACAGTGGAAGGTCTAGTTTTGGGGTCACTGTAAATGGAATTCTCAGGTTTTGAATTGCAACTGACTGACTGAGCAGCGCGCATGTGATGGTGGCAAAGGCAAATATGATGCAATCAAGAGATCAAGGCCAAAAGCAAAAGCCACCACCAATGTTGAAGATCTGCATTCTGGGCATTCCAAGCCTGGAAGCCGTTTTGAAATTGCTCGGCCATTTTTCAGCTCAAAACATTTAGCGACTCTACATTGATGTTACTTAATTAAACCAATACCCCTCTATTACAGGTCATACATTAGAAGCCAATTATAAATGTAACCAAGATAAAACAAAGAAACCAGATCCCTTCCACAGTTCCACCAAAACTTTTATTTAATTATTAGTATATATGATACAGGATAAAGTCTTACCTGCTGAAATCTCCTAACACGTGTTAAACCACTCAGGGCACCACTGGCCTCATTTCGATGCAAAACGCCAAAATCAGCAAAACGAAGAGGAAGTTCTGCAAACCATTAACAGTGTTGTGAGGTAATATTTCATATGAAAATACCAGCTCTACCGAAATCTATTCAAACTACTCACAAAATGGAATCTAAATGATCTCCACCACCCATCTCACCCAAGTTATAATGTTTAGAAACTTCCAGCAATTTTGGGACATAATTTTGGAAAACCGGTGAGAAAACCGGAAAAACTGTGCAATAGGAGTAAGGAAACTTCAATATTAGGGTTATAATTTTTAAGTGAGCTTTTGGGTCAACAAAACTAGGCAAGTTAATGGCCCAATATATTATAAAATAAAACTACTTTTCTTTTTGATCAAATACAAAAAATTTATTAAATACATTGAACATAAAATTATTATTTATTATTTAGCACTGTATTTATTTATTTATTTATTATTTATTGGTTATCCGGTTTAATAACGGTTTGACCGGTTAAACCGTGAACCAATGATCTCTCCGGTTCAATCTCCGGTCCAGTTTTTAAAACATTGACGTAGTTGATTGAAAATTCTTGGTCTATATGCCAAAATGATTTTTATGGAAAAAATACAGCTTATAATAAACCACCTCCCTGAGTTATATGTGAATATGTAAGTAGGAGGAAAGATGTGGGCATATAACTTATAAGATAACACTAGACAGGTATTTCTCAATTTAGGCAAATTCAATTAACTGCCAATCCATTAACCAAGATGTTCAAACAAGGGCACTATCCTGATTTCAACAGTAAGTTCTGAAGTAGCTCATCCACCCCGAGTACGGAAACAAAAGATGCCATTTGAAGACATGTATACGCAAATGAAAATTACCTCTATATGATCGAACCCTGTGTTTAAACATCAAGCAGTGTCCTGGGCAATTCATTGGTTTCAATCCAAACTCTTGTTTGTCAATCTAAAACACACAAAATATAATGTGGTTAGAGACATTCAAAATAAAAAACCTATTTTGAAAGTTTTGTAGATGTAGATGTCATCTTAAAAAAATATATGAAATTAATACTTCTCCAATTCGCTATTAAAATAAAAAAAAATCATCTACAAATAGATGCACAAGTTTTACAAAGCAGGCCAAAACAGTGAAAAGATAAGGAAAAAATGAAAGAAGGTAAAACTAAAGAACCAACCAGCTGAAATACTTTAAGCACAGAGGGCATATACTAAGTCCAGACATATTTACAGTTACGCACACAAGCTGGTAGATTCAAAAGTGACAATGAAACTGTAAATTATAATTTACTAATTAAAAGAGAAGATCCCCGATAGGATGCTAAGCATAGACTCTGTTGTTGGATCAGATGGAAATGTCCTTGTGTTGTGGGCCTTAACCAAAATAGGCCCAAGGTTTGGAGAGTCTATGGATGTCAGAAAGAAAATATAGGAGAGATAGTCAGGGGTATTGCAGAGTGAATGGAGCTGCTGCCACCTCAACAGTTAGTTACAATATTCCAATATAATGATTGTGCGTGTGTGTGTGTGGTTATTGTTATCTTGTATGAGACGTTTTAGCAATAATACTCAAATTTTCTGTTCCAATTTTCTCTGTTCTACCAATCCCCCTCTAATAGAAGGAGTTGTATATTATTCATCTAGGAAGGTAATAAGACGTTACATCCATGCATCCAACGCTTACTCTTCCAGAAAAATACATGCAAACAAAAACAAAAAAAAAAAACTATACCTCTAAGACAAACATATCATCTTTATACTTTTCCGCATGACCAGATGTCTTCCACAGCTCTATGTTGAAGACGTTCGGTGATATAACCTGATGAGTCCGTGTATGTTATACTGAGTACTTGCAAATGATTGCTTTTAATCATATCAAGAAACTTTTATACTAAACTTTACCTCTTGATAGCCCCTGTCTCTGTACTGGTCTCGAATGAAGTTCATGAGTTTGTTGTAGATCCGAGCACCGTGTGGAAGAAAAAACCAGCTTCCCGGGCTAACATAAACAGGACAGATCAAGAGACAGCAGTAACAAAAGCTTACTAATTTCTGCAATCAGACAATAATGGACCAACTATACCTCCACTCATGATGATAAATAAGCTCCTGTTTCACCCCCACAATCCTGTGATCATACTTTTTAGCCTCTGCAAGCCGATTCAAATATTCCTGAAATAAGGACAGAAAAAGAAAGAAAAATCATAAAATCATAAATACATCATATGGCAAGGCCAAAATCCTACTAGACCGCAAAAATTCAATAATACAGTAAAGAATATGAAATTTAATATAATATATTTTATAAATACATGGAAGCCATAAAAAAGTATTTGTCTTTTCTAATGAAAGCACGTGAAAACCAATTTATAGCATCCTATAGATATAGTACACAGGATAATAATATACTTGTACATAAACGCGTACAGTAAAATAATTGTAAAGTGCGACCTAGAAAATCGATCACTTTCGAAATAGATAGCTCAAACAGCCATAACGTATGACCTGGCAACGAAGTCACTCGGAAAATGGCATATATAATATAGGCCCCGTTTGGATTAGCTTATTTTTTTAGCTTATGCAAACAACTTATGCAATTTTTGAGTATTATTATAAGTTTGTCAAGGTAGTTTATGATAAAATAGCTTATAAAAATACAATTGTTATTAGTTTGAACTTAAAAAATAGCATAAAACCTAATTTATATTGCATAAGTTGTTTCCATAAGCTCAAAAATAAGCTAATCCAAACGGGGTCATATTACATCCAAAAGTTATATACTCTATATGACTGAATATGGCATTATATAAGCATAGTACATATAGCAGCACAATCCAAACATTATTTCGAAAATACAACAGTAACACAGGGCAAAGGATCTAAGGCACTGATATATTCTATAGTTCACTGTTATTTACTATTAGGTATTTCCTTATTCTTCAAAGGTAATTCAACTAAACACTCAGTCCATCGCATCTCAGTCTGTGATATTATACTAGAAAAATAATGTATAAATTGAAATCACCGTTAATCTCTTCTGATCAGGAAAAGATATGCCATAAACTCTTTGTAAACTTTCTCTATCTTTGTCCCCCCTCCAATATGCTGACGAAGCCTGGAATTGCAAAACCAAAGTGTTTGCATTGATATGGTTGGATCAGAAAAAAGTAAACTCGGTTGCAACATGTTTTCATAAGACAGAACAAACACATACCTTCAAACATTCAATAGCTTTGACAAAGGATGTATTAGGAATATGCGGTCCTCGACACAAATCAACGAGGGGTCCACATCTGTACACTGTTATAGTCTTGTCAGCGGGCAAATCATTAATAATTTCAACCTGATAACAATTGCCATATACAGTCAGGGCAGGAAATCGTCGTATCATTAATTAAAGGTGAACGAAAATTGAGAATATAGTTCATATAAATATGATTACGTAGTACAAAAGATAAGAAAACTAATGTCAGAAACAAGAGTGTGAGTGTAGAATAATATAGTTCATATAAATATGATTACGTAGTACAAAAGATAAGAAAACTAATGTCAGAAACAAGAGTGTGAGTGTACTTGCCTTAAATTTATTATCAGAAAATATCTCAAGCGCTTGATCACGTGTCACTTCAATGCGCTCAAAGGGTTGTTTATCCTGCAAATATAACATTTATCATCCATCACATTTATTTACTAACATAAAAAAATAAAAATATTCATAGTAAGAATGAGCATTAACAACCATGAAATCTGAGTTCATAATTTTGAACCCCATAGAGATGGGAGATAAAAAAAAATGGAAATAACAACTGTATCAAAATTTCTAGATTATAGAAGGGATATCAAAATATCTTGCTGATTTAAAGACAGTCACTTTAGAATATCTGCATTATTGTTGATTTAAAGACAATCTCACTTTAGAATATCTGATATATTTGTTGATTGCACAATATTACTATCTCTTAATTTTCTCTCTAAATCACTTTAGTTCCTTTTTTTTTTGACAGTATAAATCACTTTAGTTCCTATTAGCACAAATCTCTTGATAGCACAAACCCACAAAAATGGATACTGCTAAAGAACGAGAAAGACAATTGAATGTATTAAGACATGTTATACAGTGAAAAAATTTATTCCTCACATAGAAAAAATATAGTTCCAGCTACCAATCTCTAGCAATTAAGAAACATAAGTTTTTTTTTTTTCTTTAGAAGGTTAGAAAGTTATGGAGGGACACACGGCAGAGGACGGTGTTCTTGGGTTTTTTGTTACCGGAAGCTGGTTTTGGCTTTCGCAGTGTGATTAAATGAGATTGGCAAAGGTGGTGATAGGTACCCGAATGTAAGAGATATATGAAAAATGGGCTATTTTGTAATAAGGAGAATAGTGAGGTCTTATGAGTAATTAGTGAGTGAGATATGGTGTTGAGTTGGCAAGTTTGTTATGCCTCTTAGTAGTATATATAGTGAGGTAAGTGGACTGTGAGGGGATTATGCAAGATTATAGTTTGTTATGGACAGTTGGCTTTTTGCCTCTGTAGGAGCTTTGCTCTGTGGGCATTAGGATATTCATCCTCTTGCATTTACCTATCGTTTCTCATAAATAATACAACAATCTCTATATTTCTGCATTTTTATCAATTCCTTCTATATTCTTAAGTTACGAATTTTCCGGTTCGTAACAATGGTCCGACCTACCGGATCCGACGAGAAGCCAGTGATGGAAGATGTTTGGACTATGAAGAAGCAATTACCAGATTTCATGGGGACCGATCCTGTTGGCTGGATCACTGCGGCTGAAAGGTTCTTTGAGAAGAATGAAGTTCCATCGTGCCACAAGCTTCAGTGGGCTTTTATGAGCATGGAGGGTGAACAAGCAATGATGTGGTTTTATTGTTGGTGTGAAGAGAACCCAGATGCAGATTGGAAATCATTTTCCATGGCTCTGATGAGAAAATTTGGAGCTCAGATGAAGTACTTGACAGAAGCTGATGAGTCTATGATTGTATAAAAGTGATAATAAAGGATAATATAACAGTAAATGGAAGAAGAAGTTATAATTGTATTAATAGAAGAGAACAATTACAACGGTTATAAGGAAAGCTGTAAAATAACAACTGTACTGTAGCTAATGCTAACAGCCCCAAAGAGCAGATGCTCCCCCAAATCACTATCCAGTGACCCTACAATAGAATAACATAAAACGTGGATCCCTATTCCTTTCCCATACTATTACTTATATAGTTATTAAGAGTCATGCATCTCATGCACCAACCTTGACACCTAATCATTCTTCTACATTCTTCTAGAATAAACTCTCCAAATGATTGATTTGGGCCCATAAACAAAGTCCATCTCATTATCCATGTTTCTATCAATACCACCCCCTTAAAAACAACCTTGTCCTCAAGGTTGGGAAAGGTTTCTATTACTCTTCTTGCTGCTAGGTGATCCATCCATTTGCTTGAGAAACACATAAAGATTGAGCCATTGAAGACACTAAGGTCAACATGATTTGCACCCAAATGCTTTTGAGCCAAAACTTTTCCTCTGTCATATACAAAATTAAGCAAACCATAGATTGAAAGAGAATTTCTCAGGCAACATTGATGAGCATCTTTGGTCATAAGAGTATTGAACTTCCCTGGATCCCATGGTATTACCATTGCTGATGACTTTATTGTAGTTGCAAGCATCGGAGCATTAGAGGTAGCATAGCTCTTTTCCATCTCATGAAAGCGAAGAAGTGGAACAACAATACTGACATTATATACATAATGCTGCAATGCCATTTTTCCAACCACCCAAATTGATTCTCTAGCAATTGGAATGTTTACATTGGCATATTCACACAGTTGTGTGACCAGCTCACATGTGTTACTTTCATTTGCCACTGCAATCAACATTCCAAGCTTTACTCTTGTGACATATGATGGCTCACTATACTGGTCAGTAATCAATATATCCAGTGGTGTCTCTTCTAAAAATTCAAGAAGTATGATAAAACTATTGACTTCATTCTTCATTGATAAGATGGTTATATGAAAAGCAAATGGTATTGGTGCTATGTCCTTTTGTTTATTAGCTACCGATTGAATTGCATCACAAATAGCTCGTATGACTCTACTATTGTTTTGTTTGAGCCAGCAAGCAATCCTAATTAGATTAGAAGAATTTCCAACTCTTATAGATACAACATCTTTGCTCAATTCCTTTAATGTGCCAACATAAGGATTAGGAATGAAAATACTTACACATTTTTCCTTCCCTGAATTTTGTCTCAATAATTGATTAAGTACCATTGATTCATCATGAGGTCCTACAACTATCACTGTTCCTCTTGGTATTGACACAAGGACTTCATTTTTTAGTTCCTTTTGAAGAACAATTTCAACCAAAAAATCAAGGACATTAGTTCCTGTGGTAGGGGCTGCAAAGCCTGCAATATAATTTGCTTTAAATGTTCCTTGTGTCTTCACTTCATGGTGATTCCAAAAATGGAAGGTTAGCACTAATATGATCCTATCACATGTCCTTACAAAGACAAATGACCCTTCAACCAATAGTATCGTATCATCAACCTTCATAATCATGTTGACCCATGCCAAGGAAAGGTTAGCACTAGTATGAGGTTTTAATTTGATTTTGTGGTAGTCTATACTGCCTTGTAGAAACCTTTTACACTCATGTACCTCATAAGTGTGGGCCCGGCCCATAATAAGGATAAAAGAGATAACCAATCCATCAATTAAAGGAAACAACACGTGGATTGCAATTGTGTTAATATTATGAAGATCAGATGAAAAATGGTGTCCATTTGGTGATATATGAGAAAGGAGAGGTGAAGTGTATTGACTTGATGAAGACACCTGTATCCCTCTATTTCTTTGCTGAATGAACGGTACAAGTACATACATCTGGCCCATTAAGTTTAAGGAAATATCCAATCCATATATTACCCATGTTACCCTTACTCTTTCTAAATCCTTCCTGATTAAAATAAACATGAAACGTATCCACTCACCTGAGGTTAATTTTCTCACCGTCAGAACATACCGTTCCGGTGGCTTTGGTGGTGGTACTCGTCGTGGAAGTTCCGTCACAGGTTGACCGGAGTCCGTTGTCTCTGACGGAGGTTGTTCTTGTGAATTTGAATCTAGTAGCTCCATTGAATATTTCCGATCCGGCGGTTTTGGTCCCGGTCGAAACGTAGTTGGACCTCTCGCGACTTGGCTCGCTATTGTTTCCGTTTTCAGAACGTCGTTTGCCAGTTCCGTCTCCCAAAGCACCTTCGCAGATGGAAACGCATTTGGTGATTCCGACAACGGTGAATCGATCACCACCACTTGATTCACCTTAACATTCATCGTTGTGTTGTCTGCTTCTTTCTTCTCAATTGCTGCATCAAGCCAAGCCATCGATTCCTTGTGGCTCTGCAATTTTCGATTTAACGTCTCCGATGAATTTTGAGTCAATCCAGAGTTTGTCTTGTTCTCAATCTCCGTCGAATCTTCATTGCTCTCTACCGTCTCCTTCAAAACACATTCATGGTGTTTTTGCTCTTCACCTTCTGCAGCTTCAAGCATCTCCCACAGATCTGGGATAAACTTCTTAATAAAAGCCCTTTTAAAATTTTCCCATGTGATATTCTGATTGCCTTGCTTCCAAGAAGAGCACCACATGTAAGCATCTCCTTTCAATGCAAACAGAGTCACCCACTCTAATTTCATCTTCTCCAGAATACAAATGTTGGCTTGGTAGTACCAATCCAATTGGATCAACCACCAGTAGGCATCTCCTGCCCCATCAAAAGTTGGAATCTCCTTCTCCATCATCACTGGCTCTTCCTCGATAGATCCGGCAGGTCGGACCAATTGATGAGTCTATGATTGTATAAAAGTGATAATAAAGGATAATATAACAGTAAATGGAAGAAGAAGTTATAATTGTATTAATAGAAGAGAACAATTACAACGGTTATAAGGAAAGCTGTAAAATAACAACTGTACTGTAGCTAATGCTAACAGCCCCAAAGAGCAGATGCTCCCCCAAATCACTATCCAGTGACCCTACAATAGAATAACATAAAACGTGGATCCCTATTCCTTTCCCATACTATTACTTATATAGTTATTAAGAGTCATGCATCTCATGCACCAACCTTGACACCTAATCATTCTTCTACATTCTTCTAGAATAAACTCTCCAAATGATTGATTTGGGCCCATAAACAAAGTCCATCTCATTATCCATGTTTCTATCAGAAGCACACGATGAGCCAATGTTGAAGATGATCAAGCCACCCACCGATGGAAGAGAAGAAGTGTGCACCAAAGAATCTGAACCTGGATGTGAAAGGAATGTTGGCGTAATTGGGAAAAAGTTGGGAACAGTTAACAATGAATTGAGTGGGAAGAGGATGGAGGAGGTTTACAGAAGAATAGAGCAAGTGGTTCTTGAACCACCTCCAGAACCGCCCGACACCGTTTGAATCGCGTCGGACCTTTCACGGCGGGAACAACCACCAAAGCCGCCGGATCTGAACCGATCTGTGGGTAGAGAGAGAGACAAGCAGTCACGGGTCGAGAAGAGAGGGAAGAAGATGCAAACGAATCTTGGTGAACCGGCGGCATCGAAACCGTTGGAATCACCGTTCATCGGTTACAATTCCGTTCATGAGTGTGTCATCGTTGTTGAAGAAGGGAAGATTCTGGAAAAGGAAAGGGTAAAAATGACATTTGGTGAATTTTCTAGATCTTTAAACCTAATGGGCCTGGCCCATTTTAATATTTTCACGTGGCTTCAGAAGAAAGAGGTCATAGATGACCAGATACCTTTCCAAATGGTAATGGGCCCAAGTCAACCCAGAACTATGCGAATTGGTTCACCCGACCCGAAATCACAAACGGGATACTTCCTACCGCTGCAAAATTTCTTGTGCATGTCGTCGCCGCTGGAAATCCCTCCAGTGCGCGAAGTCTCTATTATTTCCGTCTACAACGCATATTACGTACCGACGACACTACAATCATGTTCGCCGGTACTGCCAGACGGAGGGCCGCTTTTGAGGGTTCCGCCGCAATCAAAACCGCCCGACTCGAATCTGTTTGCCACAGTGGAAGTTATCGGCAAGAAAAATAATCTGGTTGCAACTATACCTCTGCAAGAAACTGGTCAACACATGGTTGCACCTCCGGTTCCGGAGTCGTCGATCATCGTTTCACTAGCAGGGACTGATGTGTGGCTGTCGGAGGGGAAGGAAGGGAGTTGTAGCTATTCTTTCTTTGGTATCGAAGTCCTCAATACTAAAGTTTCTTTGGTGGGTGGAGGATTGTCACCATGGTCAATAATATGGAATTCCTTTATCAATAAGTATGTGCAACTAGAGAGGTACGTGGAAGTTTTCAAATACTTCAAAAAGATACAATGGGCTGTTTCACTCATGTTGTTAAGTGGGAATGGGACACGTGGGTATGTTAGGAGGATTTGTGTTGTTGGAGATGGAACTACCATCATAATTGTTGGGGGTGATCTCATGAATTTGAAGTTGAGAGAAGCATTTTCTGGAAGTGTTTTTTGGTTTATGATGCTCTCCTTGTCCCTGATCGGTATGTACTGCAATTGTGATTCTCTAATTGGTGTGAACCAAACCTCAGCTTATAAGTTTTTTGAGTTAAGCTCACATATTGATTCAAGGGTGCCTTTAATTTGTTGTGGAATCTGGGGTAACTCTTATGCTCCACCAACCTATCTGAGAATCAGTTCAGAGACCTTTTCTTATTCACTTGAGTTGATTAATGAAGTTATGAAAAATTATATTAAGCAAATTATCAAACTAACAAGTTTGGACTGGAAAAAAGGAATCACAACACGACTGTTGGTTCTTTGCATAGAGGGCTTTGCAGCAGATGATGCGGTAAAGGGGTTTGTCAGGCTATTTGGAATGGAAGAAAATGCAGCAATAATTATATTAGATGCTGCAAATGAGCTTGATTGTCCCTTAGCTAAAGATGTGACTAATGACATATTTTTCCCTTTGCTTGTAGTATAAAGTGCCTGCAGCATGGCTCATAATGATGTTTATCGGTGGAGTGAAAATGAAGAGATAAATGAGGGTGTACTCTATGCCTCATATGCACATGGTCTTTGGTATGTTCTTTGGCCTTCACAACACACTGTGGAAGGATTGAGTGAGGGATGGGATGTCAATGCTTATTTTGAGTTGTATGGTTTAACCATTGTGCAAATGACGTCATTGTATTTATCAATATGGATCATACAATGGGATGCAGGGAAGTCCAATATTCCTATGCGAGTTAGTACTCATGAATGTGGCTGGAAAGGTTTTCCATTATTATCCAATTTGCTGAATTTTGTGTATGATAGAGGAAAGCTTTGTGCAATTGTATTGGATGCTAGAAACCACAAGATAGAGGTTATCACACAATCATGGCAAATCTTCATGCAGTGGTTACTTTTTGGATCTTTGAGTCAAATCCAAATCTCTCAGCACCATAGGAATTGCAATAAAAAAATAGAAAATGATTTGTGGTCTTCCAAAATACTGTTGCAGCTGGTCTTCAACTTCAGCTTTGTGAACAGGCCAGTTCCAAGTTGGTTCTTAAGAAAACTAATGTCCCGTCCAACAGTGAGAAAGAAAGTCATACTGCTAATGAAGTCTGTCAATAAAGTCAGGTGGAGAATGGCACAATTTGTATTTGATAGAGGCAAAATTTTAATGGATGTAAATGTCAACCTTGAGGACAAGGTTGTTTTGAAGGGGTGGGTATTGATAGGTACCCGAATGTAAGAGATATATGAAAAATGGGCTATTTTGTAATAAGGAGAATAGTGAGGTCTTATGAGTAATTAGTGAGTGAGATATGGTGTTGAGTTGGCAAGTTTGTTATGCCTCTTAGTAGTATATATAGTGAGGTAAGTGGACTGTGAGGGGATTATGCAAGATTATAGTTTGTTATGGACAGTTGGCTTTTTGCCTCTGTAGGAGCTTTGCTCTGTGGACATTAGGATATTCATCCTCTTGCATTTACCTATCGTTTCTCATAAATAATACAACAATCTCTATATTTCTGCATTTTTATCAATTCCTTCTATATTCTTAAGTTACGAATTTTCCGGTTCGTAACAGGTGGTGATACAAAGAATTCGCCAATTTTACTATTGAAGTCCCACATTGAAAAGGATAAAGGAACATAAAACTAAAACTCCAGGCTTTGAGGATAAAGTAACATAAACAGAAGGATAAAAAGATTTAAATATGTATCATTAATCAATATAACCAGAAACGACCCAAATAGTAAACTAGCAGCTACAAAGAATAAACATTAAACATGAATGAAATGAAATAAATAATAAAATAATTCAACAGAATATAAAAAATAGAGGATAAGGATGAGAAATAATACCTTAACAGCCTTCAATGCTCCATCTTTAATTTGTTTAAAGTGATCCTCATTCAGACTCAATTCGCCATAAAACGCATCATAATAGAATCCCTAAACAACATCGTAAATTTCCCATTCCATAAACCTCTCATACAAAACATCAACAAAAACAATAAAGTGTATGTTTTGATCCACTTCTAGAGGGCCAAAATTGATTCTAGAAGTGTAGAATTGATTTTGACATTTTTGGTTTCTCTAAAATATAATTCATTTTACCTCCAAGATTGATTTTACTTAAGCTAGAAATTGTAGCTTCCGATTCTAGAATTGATTTTTACACTGAAATTTATTGTTGAACTCACTTTTACATGAATGTATCCAAAAACATAAATCACTGAATCAATTCACTCAAAATCAATTTTTCTCACCACAGCACCAAACACACCAGAAAAACGGCATACATAAAAAACAACAAACAAGGCACAAACCTCTCCTCTAGTAGTGCAAGGTCCAATGCAAAGCTTGCATCCATACTCCGTCTCAAGAGACTACACACACACAAAAAAAAAAATCAACATGATCATTACCAATATCAATAATCCAAATTGAATTGAAATTAAGAATGATTGAAATGCGAATGTTAAACTAACCTGTCCAAGAATATGAGCACTAGAATGCCAGAAAGTATCACGACCTTCATCATCTTCAAACTTAAAGATCTCAAGCTTCGAATCCTCTTCAAGAGGACGATTCATATCCCAAAGTACATCATTGACCTTAGCAATAAGAGCATTATTGGCTAAATTCTTAGAAATTTCACGAGCTATATCGAACGGAGTTGTTTGCCATTTCTTTCCTTCTTTCACAGTTCCATCGGGGAGTGTGATCTTAAGCGGATCCGGTGACAGCGATAGACGGCGAGTCTGTTGTTCGGCTTGAATCGCCTCGAATAATTTGATTCGTTTTGGGATGGTGGCAGTTAGGTATGAATCGTCTTTAGGGTGAGCAACCACCATGGCGGCGGTGGCAGAGGAGGAAGGAATGGAAGATGAAGAGTAACAGTTAGTGAGATGAAGAAGAAGCGAGGTCGAAGTTTTACGGCGCAAACGGATTAGAGAGCATAGCATACTGTGTTTTGGTTTTTGGGTTTGGGTTTGGGTTTGTGGGGTTTTTGGTCCAATTTATTTTTATTTTTTAGGTCGAATTTATTTATTCTTTGTTTGTTCTCTATCTAAATTAATTACGGTATCACCAATCGTTAATTGATTCAGTGGTGATTGGCGCTGAACTTGGTAGGGAGGACCACGGTTCGATCCCCGCAACTGCGATCGGGAGGGGGCTGGAACCACTTGATGTCAGAACTGACCCCCGAACCAGATTAAACTGGTGGTGAGAAACCTAAATTAATTACGGTATCCGGTACCCAAAAAAATTAATTAATTAATTAATTACCGTATTTTTCAATAATGTTAGTTTAGTTGGTAGAGAGATTGTCTAACATTCTCTTTGATTAGATGCAATATAATGGAATGAAGAGGAGCAGGTATGGAATATGATAATAGTTTATTGTTTGGATTTGAAAAATGATAAATGAATAAATTTCATTTCATACTACCACTTAACTTCAATTTTGTTTCTCTCCTTTTTAAAATATTCAAACAATGGAATGAAATATATTTCATTCTGCTCCATCTCGTTCCACTCTACTCAATTTCGCTCAGCTACATTCCATTATATTTTATCAATTCAATCGAAGCTTAAGTTACTTGATCAAAAAAAGATTACAATATGCTACTTTTATCTATATTTGATCGGTTAAAAAGACAATATATTTTACGGTGTTTAAATTTAGAATAATTACTATGATTAAGTAAATTGGAAATAAGAAATTGAACAAGTTGTCTAACATGCGGCATGCCAAAATAATATTTTGTCTAAAGATGTGCATGAGTTGGGTAAATTCATTCGATCCAGTCAAACCCACTCAATCCAACCTAAAAAAGTGGGTTGGTTCGAGTCATTGGGTGTGTATGAATTTCAAAATAAAAAATCTATAAAAAACTTGAGTTTCGAGCAAAATCAGACTCATATCCAAAGAACTCATTGACCCATAGATATGATATTATGATATGGAACCTAGGGGGGATATGCCCATAATAATTATTCTAGAAGCACATATCATTTCTTCTAGGTTCTCATCAATCTACATGGTTAAATTTATATGTAAATTTATTCTACACCATCATTCCATGAGAACTCTTCTAAAAGTAAAAAAATAATTCCATGAGAACTCCTTGGCTTTGTTTGCTATATTATGTTTGACCATTTTAAAAAACATATGTAATTCTTCATTGTATTGATAAATTGTGATGATTCTCCGTATAAAATTATTTTACATTAAAAGCCCGTTTGGTGCGCAGGATAAGAGACAGGATATGATAACTGTATCATATCCTGTCTTAATCCAGTGTTTGGTGAACCAACAGGATATGATAAATTAATCCTGCAACTTATCATATTCTGTCTCTCTAGTTAAAATTTTTATCCTGAGTTTAAGCTAGGTTACGGGCAGGATAGGATAAGAAAATAATTTACCCATTTATTTGATAAAATATATTTTAAAATAAAAAATGAAAATTAATAAAATATTAATAATAAAATAATTTGATAGTAAATTTTTTAAAAAAATTAATTTTTAAATATATACACGATTTTCTCAGAAGGGTAATTTTGTAATTTACATAATTTTAAAAATTAAAATTATACTGTAATTACAATATTTTAAAGTAAAATAATTATTAAAAATTGCAAAATAGGGATATTAATTTAAATTTTATAACAAATTAAATATAATTCTCTTGCAATGGTAGTTTTATTATTTACATATAAAATATATGATATATTTATTTACCTTATCTAACATATATAATTAAGTTATTTATTTGATCATATTCATATAAAAATTTAACATGTTTATTTGCTCATTATTTTATTTAAATTTATATGAAAATATATATTTGATTGCTTATTTAAATTTTTTATTTATAAAATTCAAAGTATTACAAAATAATTTTTTTTAAATAATTATTTTACAATGTTAATTTTGTAATTAGAATATGATATATATATATATATATGTATCTTATTATATTATTATGAGCGAGATATATATTAAAAACATTATACGATTGTTATCATGTTTGTTATCCTGTCTGCACCAAACATATGATAGGATAACTGTGGATAACTATTATCCTGCTTATATCATATCCTATCCTTATCCTGTTTTATATCCTATCCTGACACTATCATATCCTGCGCGCATTCTAAAAAAAAAAACTTATAACTTTTTAACAAAAATTGGAGAGAAATATAGTAGTAATCTATATATATATTATTTGAGACATGTTTTTCAAGGTATAATGTACACATGGCATAAGGAAAATAATGTTTTTCTATTATGGAAAATGCTAACTAGTGCCCCCGGGCACTAGTTAAGGAAACCAAATATGGAAAAATTATCCTGAGATTTGTGTAGTCAATGTTTTCAAAGTATCAAAAATGTTGTTTTCAATATAAAATTTTCTTTTGTTGCTTCCTTAACTAGTGTTCCGGGGCACTAGTTAGCATGACTCTTCTATTATTATTTTGACATTAATTTTTCATAAGGAAAATTAAAATGTTGACCATCCTTCTATTAGGCAGTGTTTTAAAAACCGGACCGAAACGGCCGGTCGGACCGGTCAGACCGCGAACCGGAGGGGTGACCGGTCTGGTTTGAATGTTGGATCGGCCATGCAGTTAGACCGGTGGGAACCGCTCAAAACCGGAAAAACCCATGAACCGGCGGTTTTTTCAAACCGGCGGTTTGATTGCACGCGTTTTTTTTTTAGCCAAAAGTCTCAAAACGACGTCATTTTGTATTTTTTTTAAATAGAAGAACCAAAAGAAATAAAAGAGAGTCCAACATTGAAATAACTATGTCTCCTTGGATTTTAATTTATTAGACACTTTGTTATTCCGTTTATGTTGCAATTAAATTTTGTTTAAAACTTATTTGGATTTGTATTTTGTACTATTTTATTGTGCGTGATGACAACATTTAGAATTTGAATTTAAGAACTTATTACATTATGGAATTTCCGAGTTTTTCAAAATTTTTATGTGTGATGTCATGATTTTTTAGAGACCGAGTCATCTGATTCGACCGGTTTAATACATATATAGTTTTATTATAGAGACCGGTTCGTTCTACCGGTTTATCCGGTTTAATCCGGTTTATTCATGCGGTTCGACCAGTGACCCGGTGGTTCGACCAATAAACCAATGAACCAGTATCCTCACGGTTCGATGTCCGGTCCGGTTTTTAAAACATTGCTATTAGGCTTTAATTGTTGTACGTGTATTTATTGGAGTATTTCTTTGAGGCAAGGCAACATGGACAACTTAAGGAAGAAAATATTCTTAATAAAGCGTGGATCAAGTCTACAAATATCATCATAATCCTAATAATAATACGAGTTTTTTTTTTTTTCAATTTAAATTTCAATGACTAATAAATATGACTTTTTTGGTTTCAGTTACTTCCTTAAATTAAGGGAATAATTGATATGATTAATTGCTTATTTTTAGCTATAAATATTGCTTTTGAGTATCATAATTTTTATTTTTCTCAAAATCTCTTGGATTTTTCTTCTTCATTGAAACACGAAAACAATTTTATTTTTTTGGTACTAAACACGAAAACAATTTTCTTA
Source organism: Trifolium repens (assembly GCA_030408175.1). Classification (NCBI taxonomy): domain Eukaryota; kingdom Viridiplantae; phylum Streptophyta; class Magnoliopsida; order Fabales; family Fabaceae; genus Trifolium; species Trifolium repens. The sequence continues at coordinate 26,482,207 of CP125845.1, read as the reverse complement.
TTCTCGTATTTTTTCACGGATCCAATTCCAAAATTTTATTTATTTTATTTCAATTTTTTTTATATAGTATATCAATATATTTTAATCATATATTTCTATCAATATGATGTTATGGTTAGAGTTATTCATTTTTTTTTTGCATTTTATTCTATCAATAGGTGTCATTCAGAGTTTTTAGCTTAAGGTATGTTGTTCGAATTCCACAGACAACAATAATTGAATTTTTATAATATTTTATGGAAAACTACATTTCTTTTAGGTAGAGAAAATTAACTTATAGTAATTACTAACAACGGTATGTTGTTCGAATCTCATTAACAACAATATTTGAATTTTTATAATATTTTTTTGTAAAAACTTTTTCAAATATTATATTTTTTTGTTTTCTTTTGTAGAAACTTTTTCAAATATTATATTTTTTTTAAACTTTCAAAATTTTTTTTGTGAAAACTCTCTCAAATATTATATACTATATTATTTTTAGAAACTCTTTTTTTTAGAAACTCTCACTAATATTATAAGTATTTTTTTATAGAAACTCTAAAATATTATATATATATATATATATATATATATATATATCAATTGTTCAAATGATATTGTATTGTTTAGTACAATGTCACCATTTATTATCAAGCCGAAACACACTTACTTCTTTTTGGTAGATAACGAAATGGTACGTCATTGAAAACTCACACACAAATTGGAGGTTTGAAGTTTAAACCCGTTATAATGTATGCACTAACAATTTCGATATTTTTATCAGTTGAGATAAAATTTATGAGCTAAAATTGAGGCCAAGCGATTCAAATGCGCAATTCAATTTCCTATTAGACAAAACACAAACGAATTATTGTTAAAGGAATTGGTACATTAGTACATGAAATATATTGTGCATCACTCCATTCTGTTTATTCCTAAAACTAAATCATCCAACGACAACGTGTTTACTTCTCTTGCTTGAAAGGGATATTTTATATTCTCAGAGAAATTCTTTGGTGAGTCCACACCTAAGCATTAATGGTTAGGCACAACCAGTCACATAATTACAAATAATTAATAGAGTAGTAATTAAAACAAAATCTCTATAAATAAGGAAAGAAAAAAAAGTGAGTTATAAAAAAAAAACTATTATGAATTTACTTTATTTTTATTCATTATTATTTCTCTATTTTTTAGAAACTTATGACCGTCCAAATTATTATTAATTTGTTTGATAAAAAAAAAATAGTGGATAGTTGATAAATCATATAAATTATAAGATAACTTATAACAGATAAGCGCTAATTCACTTTGTATTATTTAGTAAAATTAACGGTTGAATTAGCCCATTAAATATGAAATGATATAAAAAATGTTTAATTACTATTTAATTATTTTCAAGTAAGATGACAAGAATAAAATGAAAGAAAAATAATAAAATATAAACTATACACTAATTGAATTATTTTATTAATATAAATACAAGGTCTCAATTAGTAAAAAAAAAGTTTCGAAAATAGAGCAATAATAATATATAAAAATAATTGGAAGAAAGAAATAAAAAAAAAGATAGCGAAATAATGCCTTGATTGTTTGTATGTTTTATGATTTAAGTTAATTATTGCATGCGAATCGATTAGGAGCGTTACACATAATAGTGTAAAATGGGAAGTGAATTAATAATCTTAATCTCGCTTTATTCTGTAACATCGTTAAATCTATATCATGCAAAACCTATCTCAATTTCATCTTAAAATTTTAAACAAAATTAATCAAATGATATATTAAAATAAACATATAAATAATATTTAAAAAGAAAATAATCCCGTGCACGGCACGAGTTAACATACTAGCAATTTTTAAATGAATTAAATTTTGGCATATAAGAATTTATTAATAATAGCATATAATTAATTTAATAATAATGTTTAAAATAAAAAATTATTTTGGTGAAAGAGGAAAAAATACAGTGTGCACACTTTTATATAATCTACTATAAACCTTTGTGATCTAAAAGTGAAAATTAGTCTCCCATTATAAAAGACCTATCACCCTTACCCTTGCTAAATCGGCCCCCAAACAAAAACCTTAGAGCAACTCCAATGTAGGTTGCTTGCTGCCTAGGTGGAGGTTTAAGTTTCCTCTCTCAAAATTTTCAGCATTGGAGTAGGATGAGCTGGCGTTCTCGTTGCTTATTTTTGTGTGTCAGTTGCTTTCTGAAGGAAGAGATGAGGAGGGAAATAAACAGATCAAACCAACAACATTGAAAAATCTAAAGTTCATGGATGAAGGAAGAGAATACAGAATCATAAAAATCTCAATCTTTCAAAAACAAATTCTTGTCGTAATAAATTTACAAATGTTTCAAAAATTGAAAAAAATAGTAGATCTGTAAAATGGAGAAAGGGAAGATGTATCCATATACATGTCTTCATCTCTGCCACTGTTCTTCTCTGGCGTCGTTTCCGGCATCATTTCCGGTGTCTTTTCCGGCAGTAGAAGGTGTTTTATTTTCACAGATTGACCCAAAGAGAGATGAAAGTGTTTGATTTTGAAGGCAATAGAAGGTAAGTTTGATAGTTGTTATTCTTTGTGCTGATATTGAACAAAGAAGAGAGAATAATGAAAAAACTTTCTTTGAAAATGGTGCTTCTGGTTGTATAGTAGAAACTAGAGAGGTGAGAGACTAGAGTGGGTGGACGTGTTTCACTATCATTGGTGGTGAATTTTTATTTTATTTTTCTTCATAAAAGTTGGTGTGTGGTATGGTAGGTGTGATATATGAATAACAGAAATGTTATTGGTACAAAATAAGTTACAACTCTAATACAACTTTTTCAATTGTTCCTTTATACACAATTTTTCATTTTATTTTTTATTTTTTTAAAAACTCCCACACGTGACCTTTTGTTCCTTTTCTTTTTTTCCTTGTGTTACACTTACACACTCACAGCACAACATTTTCCCCCTTTACTCATCTTCTTCCACTCTCACCACCAATTACTCCGGCCGATCTCCCTCCACCACCAATCACTCTGGCCGATCTTCTCTCACGCTCACTCACTCTGTGATCTCTCTCCCTCTCATCGTTTCAATTTCTTCTTCACAGTATCTAAGGTAAGCATTCTTCACAGTTTCAATTGGGGCTTTTGTAATTTTTGTTTCTTTATTTATGTTTTGTTTCAAAATCAATTTAGCAAATCTGTTTTGGTATTGTATCTGAAATTGCAATTGTTGTTTCCAATTGTAGAAAATCAAATTGGGGGAAAACTCTCAAAATCTAGGTTTAATAAAATCTAAGGTAAGCATTATTGTATTCTACTCCATTTTTAGTTTGAAATCTCTGTTATGAGAATTTTCTGATTTTTGATGACTTTGATTTTATTAACATTTCTTTAAGATAAATGAGTTTGTATGAATAATAATGTTATAAGTTGAAAAACAAATGACATGATAATATAGGAAATATATGTGGTTAGTTGTGTTTTAATAAGTGTGGAGTTGGTTCAAATATTTGGTTAACCTGAAAGTTATAAAAAAATTGGAAAGTTGACAAGTTATTGGTGGTGAAATCATGCATATGCTCCTATTTTTTGTTTAATTTGACACTGATTTCAAATTCCAAACCTAATTATTTGAATTGATTAAGTGATTAAAGTATGGTTAGGTTAAATGAGCATGAAAATCTCTGAACATGATTTCGGGTTAATTAGGTTAGGTTAATTTGTTTGCTATGTGGTTTTGTTGGCTTTGGTGTGTGTTTTTATGCTTCTGGTTTTTGCTTTTCCTTTCCTATATTTTGTTGTGCTGATGTAGCTTTGTATAGGGGGCTGGTGTTTGCCTTTGATCTGTTTTATGTTTCGGATCTGTTGCTCTTGTTTTGGCTTAGACGTCTTATGTTCTCTTGGGGTTTTCCTTAGCATCTCTTGTGCTTGGACCCCTTTATCAATAATATTTTGCTGTTTTAAAAACAAAGGTTAGGTTAATTTGTGGTAGATTTTATTTCATTGTTATTGTGATTTGTGAGATGAAGGATTACACATAAATTCTAATTGTAATGGTTTTCATACAAGAGATTGTTCTGTGGTTGAGAGATTTAGTTGTTTAAATGCTAAAATTTGTAGTGATGTGATGATATGTTGTGTACTGTTAAGATTGCAAAATCGAAGAACCATGGTAGAATCAAAGCATTTAACATTGTGAGCTATTTTAGGAATTGCATTAGCAAAGCATTCAACTGTGGTTGTGATTGATATGAGAAACATCTTGATTATGCTTCTTGGTCAATTACAACATCTTGAATGCTAATTGATATAGGTTATGCTTCTTTTATTTTGATTCTCTTATGCAAATAAAGTGCATTCTATTAAACTCTTTTTAGTCGTGGCAGGCTGTGAATATTGTTGATAAAAAAAGATGAATTCAAATGCATTATCAAAGGTAATTTATTGTTAGTTAGTATTAAAATTACAAAAATCAAAGGTTATTATTATCCATTTATGTTAATTTATTAATTGTTGTTGCGTATAATTATAGGTGCGCGTCAGACATGAGTGTAAGTCAAGTTTGATTTACGAAATTAATAAGAACATGACACAAGCTCAAAAGTGTCGAATTGAGGCAACACCATTTAAGTGGCTAATGAGGTTGCCAAAAAAACTTAAGATTTGTGGCATATTACTTGATGAATTAGTAAAAAGATGGAATGAAAGGCGTGGGGGCTTTCTTATAGAGGGTAGGCTGATACGTTTTACCCCCTTAGATGTATGTTTTGCATTAGGACTTAGGATAGTAGGTGAGAAAGTGGACTTAATAGAAGATCCAGAGTCTTGTACAAAAAAATTGTTTGATGGGATGGTGATTAGCAAAGACAGCATATGTGCTAAACTTGACAATCTTCAAAGAGATGAAGATGTCGAGGATTTTTGTCGATTGTACATACTTCTTGGTTTGGAAGAGTTTTACTTCCCCAATTCATCCTCCAATGTACAAGCTTGGTATTTTAAATATTTGGACGACTTGGATTCAATTGGGAAATACAATTGGGGTTTAGCCGTATATGAGACTCTGGCATTAAGTTTAAACGAAGGAGGACAGAAGTTGAGTGAAAGAAAAAATTCTGCACAGTTGCATATTAGAGGGTGCGCTGTTGTTTTGCAGGTATGTCTTTTTATGAACCGTAATTTATCTGAAGTTGAATTGAATTACTTTTGGTCGATTGAATTTAATTTGTATTCTTTTGGTGGATTTACGTATGTAGGTATGGGCTTTAGAACACGTCTTGGTGCAGCAAAGAAGAAATACAAACATTCTGATGATGTTTCCAAGAATGTTCAAGATATATGATAACTCGATCAGTGATAAAGATATTCCACATTCGCTTGATAACAATCGGGTAATGTTCAACAAGAAATTTATACAAAACTAGTTAATTTGTATGACATGTAATGTTTAGTTATTAGTTATTCTCTTTCTCGCATTTGATGTTGACAAAATAAAACAGGCTATTGAAGACTTGAGTGCCACTAAAGAAGAGCTCGAAGATGCAGCAGTGAGGGAAGCTTTATATTGGGTACCAACTGGATATTTCAAATGGAGTCAAGATTTTGTCGATAGGACTGCCATTATGAATAATACTCGATTGTTGATTGCTGAAAACCAAGACATTGAGGCAAGTATATCACAGCTTGAGGTACAATTGCGAGAAATCTGTCAATTGAGAAGTCCACCTGATTTTAGCATGGAGGATGTTGACTTCGCCGTTGAAAGAGAAGTAACAAATTTATCACATACATATGATGACGGCGAAGCATCAAACCTCTACACTCGACTTAAAGAAAAGCCAAGAAAACGTATGGAAAGTGCTGTTACACGGTCACCATGGGCGAAAACATTTGCAAGGAAGAAGAAGAAGACTGAAGAAGTATGACCACACTATACATGTGTTTATTGTGATATTCTTTTTGATTAACTTTTGTATGACTTCGTACAGTACCGTATTGTTAATGTTAGTGATAATTAAGTACTTGTTTAAGAACGTGTAAAAACGCAATTTTTTTTACACATCTTAGTTATGTTGGTTGGTTTTATGGTGGGCAAATTATTTTTATTCTAGTTTGGTGATCATCTCTAGTCCATGTTGTACTTTGTGATTTATTATCAATACAATTTTAAGTTCTCCCACACCAAAGCAAAAGGAACAAAATAAAACAATTAAGTTCTCCAATCACAAAAACGCTAGTCATGACAGCACAGAGCACAAACACTAGAAAACCAAAGTGAATGATTTTTTTTCAATTTTTGAAGAATTTAGGGTAAGTTAACCAAATAGCTGAACAACTCCCCAGTAAAACACACTTGAGTCCTCAGGTCTGTATTGATCGTAATTGTTAGGAATTTTACTATTTGTTCACGAGTGGAACTGTATATATGACACACTTCTGCTTTATTTTCAGATGAAAAAAGTTAAAACATGTGGATAAGGTGAATTATTTTTTCATTTTTGAAGAATTTAAGGTAGTTAACCAAATATATAAACAACTCCACATTTAAACACACATGAGTCCCCAGGTCTGTATTGATAGTAATTGTAAGGAATCTTACTATTTGTTCACGAGTGACACTGTATATATGACACACTTCTGCTTTAATTTCAGATGAAAAATGTTGAAACAAGTGGATAAGGTGAATTATTTTTTCATTTTTGAAGAATTTAAGGTAGTTAACCAAATATGTAAACAACTCCACATTTAAACACACATGAGTCCCCAGATCTGTATTGATAGTAATTGTAAGGAATCTTACTATTTGTTCACGAGTGACACTGTATATATGACACACTTCTGCTTTATATTCAGATGAAAAAAGTTAAAACAAGTGGATAAGGTGAATTTTTTTTTCATTTTTGAAGAATTTAAGGTAGTTAACCAAATATGTAAACAACTCCACATTTAAACACACATGAGTCCCCAGATCTGTATTGATAGTAATTGTAAGGAATCTTACTATTTGTTCACGAGTGACACTGCATATATGACACACTTCTGCTTTATTTTCAGATGAAAAAAGTTAAAACAAGTGGATAAGGTGAATTATTTTTTCATTTTTGAAGAATTTAAGGTAGTTAACCAAATATGTAAACTACTCCACATTTAAACACACGTGAGTCCCCAGATCTGTATTGATAGTAATTGTAAGGAATCTTACTATTTGTTCACGAGTGACACTGTATATATGACACACTTCTGCTTTAATTTCAGATGAAAAATGTTGAAACAAGTGGATAAGGTGAATTATTTTATCATTTTTGAAGAATTTAAGGTAGTTAACCAAATATATAAACAACTCCACATTTAAACACACATGAGTCCCCAGGTTTTACAAAATTCACATGTGGTTAACATTGCACCCTCTAAATTTTATTTTTTTGTGGTTGAGATATAATCGACAATTTTTTGTGGCTATAATTTATCGGATCCGTGTATAAATACACAACTCTAATTCATATGCTCATACATCCAAAAACAATTTTAGAAAATGAATTCTTCCAATCGTAATTGTTCAGTGACATCTCATGCATTTACTATCAGGTTTCGCGGTATCGATGAACAGTTCTGCGTGGAATTGAAGGATAATTTAAGGAGTCTTTTTACTCTCAAAGACAAGATTCAAGTTATATATCATTTCAAATATGTGAGACATATCCAGATTGACAAACTTGGTTATTATGAACCGTTCATCGATCTAGGCTGCGATCGTGTGTCTGGTTTCGACGATGCAACACGTAAATACGAGTGGAAAGAGTTGAAATCTGATGAAGATGTGGAATCTATGTTCAACTCCGTTTTAGTTGATCCCAAATATCCATGTTTGTACGCTACTTTGATTGTTGAAAAATGATGAACATTTTGTTTGAGATTTCCAGTTGTGATGTACGTTTTAGTTTGTTTCCATTAAGTATCAGTTATGTAATCGTTGTTTAGTTTATTTCCGGTAAGAATGATGTTTCTTAATGTTTGTTTTTATTGTTTCAATCAAGGAATATGCTTTCAGCTTCACCAAGTTTAATTTATAATGTTTCTAATTTTGCAAAGCACATCTTCCAGCGTCATTGTTGAGTTGTGAAGATTAAGTGTATAAGTGTATGTTGTGTTTGAATGAAAAAAATATATGTTTTGTGCAATGTTCATATTTACCACGAGTATGCAATGCCAAGGCAAGCAAGTGCTTGCAAGTCCCCGCAAGTCCCAGCCAAGTCCTAGCCAAGTCCCAGCCAAGTCCCCGCAAGTCTCCGCCAAGTCCCCGAAAGTCTCCGCAAGTGCCCGCAAGTATACCCGTAATTACGTTAACCAAATTATGTGAACAAGTCCCCAGTTCATAACACATAACTCCACAGTTCTGTATTGATATTAATTTCAATAAATTTTACTATTTGTTCACGTGTGGAACTGTATATATGACACATTTCTGCTTTATACAAAGATGAAAAAGTTAAAACAAAGTTCACGGTGATTTGATTTTTCATTTTTGAAGAGTTTAGGTATGTTAACCAAATTATGTGAACTAGTCCCCAGTTAATAACACATAGCTCCCCAGTTCTGTTTTAATATTGATTTCAATGAATCTTACTATTTGTTCACGAGTGGAACAGTATATATGACACATTTCTGCTTTATTCTAAGGTGAAAAAGTTAAAACAAAGTTCAAGGTGATTTGATTTTTCATTTTTTGAAGAGTTTAGGTATGTTAACCAAATTATGTGAACTAGTCCCCAGTTAATAACACATAGCTCCCCAGTTCTGTTTTAATATTGATTTCAATGAATCTTACTATTTGTTCACGAGTGGAACAGTATATATGACACATTTCTGCTTTATTCTAAGGTGAAAAAGTTAAAACAAAGTTCAAGGTGATTTGATTTTTCATTTTTTGAAGAGTTTAGGTATGTTAACCAAATTATGTGAACTAGTCCCCAGTTAATAACACATAGCTCCCCAGTTCTGTTTTAATATTGATTTCAATGAATCTTACTATTTGTTCACGAGTGGAACAGTATATATGACACATTTCTGCTTTATTCTAAGGTAAAAAAGTTAAAACAAAGTTCAAGGTGATTTGATTTTTCATTTTTTGAAGAGTTTAGGTATGTTAACCAAATTATGTGAACTAGTCCCCAGTTAATAACACATAGCTCCCCAGTTCTGTTTTAATATTGATTTCGATGAATCTTACTATTTGTTCACGAGTAGAACAAAGTCAGTACCTTTTCTATTCTATATAAACTTCAATCACATTATCAAATATTGAAGCTTGACCTTGTTCAAAAAATGAGAGATTATAGATACTTATTGATTGATTTAGATTGGTGTTATGAGAACCAAACAAATAGAATTTTGGCAAAGAAAGCAATTAAAAAGGAATGGAGATTTCGATCACAAGAATCAACTGATCTTCAGTCGGATCTACGTGAGTTGGAGGCACCAATTCCAGAATTGAGAGCTATTCAGTTGTGGCAAAATAATCCACGTGGTTTTGATATTATGGAACAAGCATTGCTTCGCATCAGAATAGAGAACAACATAATGGCAATACGAAGGGTGCGCTATGGCATGTTAAAAATGTGCAAAGTTTTTTTAACCGCAAATAGAACATATCTAGCTGCGGTTGAGGAAGAAGTCATCCTATGCACAGATGAATACTTGTCAAATACTGACGAAGAATAGTGTAATCGGCCACCAATATCCGGGTGTAGAGTGACATCTCTTATCAGTATTCTAGATCAATATTTGTATTTTTTTTGTTGTTATTTATCAGTATCTGAATTTTGAATTCCTCTATTAATTATCCACAAGTGTAATTCATCCCTTAAATCCATGAATTGTCTTACCAACATGGAAGATGTCAATCCATTTAACCAAATGTTTTCACGTACTTCCCAGTTAAATGGACATAACTCCACAGTTAAAATATATTATAATAGGTGAAAGTTTTTTTGAGTTTGATGGAGATGTAAACATGTTAACCAAATTTCTCAAGCAACTCCACAGTTAGAGTAACCTGAGTACCTACATCTGTAACAGAGTGAGTATCCTATCTTTTATTTATAACAGCTTTACTATTTATTAAGAAAAGCTTGCTAACGAAACACAAGATTTACACTTTAAGAAAGAATCAAATAGAACAAACACGGGCATAAAATTTAAATCAAGGGCTGATAAGTGCCAAAATTTAATTAATTTTCATTGTGAAACACGGCACTTATTTACTTATTTTGCAAGAAACCTATGTAAAAAGTCCCCGATGTTGTAAATACCTTTATTAATCATATTTTGTTTAGTAAACACTTTTATAATCATTTTGACAGGTTTCTGAGCAAAGAAATGAAGTTTTGCACTTTGCAGTTCTCGCTCAGCGAGTAGGTGGCGACTACATCACAGACAAGAATGACTATCTGGCGACCATTGGCGATCCTTCTCGCTCAGCGAGATGTAGCGAATGATGGCGATCAGTGCATGTTATTTTGATGATTTGAATGATATAGCCATATGTTCTTTAAATCTAAATCTATGATAATCACTTATTGGATTCTAAATTCTACATATAGATTTGGGGTTTGATAATCACTTGCAGTGTTGAAGCTTAATGCTATTATATCGATTAATCATCCGAGACATTGGAGGTTAATAGATATAATAGATCCGTCGTCGTTTCTGGACACGGAAACGTTCGATTAGCGATACGTGGTAATTTTGATTGATAACTTAAACAGATATATACGTAGTCAAGATAATACATATGAATGGATCAATAAAGTCTAATCCTGACAAACTAATTCCGTTGAGATTTAACTGTAATTTTATCGCACTTTTAATATCACACTATTAAAACCATTACTTAAATTCATGGAAATTGTCGAATAGTTTATAATATCACACTAGTCCCCGTGGATACGATATATGCAAAATACTTGCTTTTGTACTTTAACAAGGGCCATGATACATTCTTGGCTTATCTATTCATAATAAGATATACGTTCTATTTATAAACACACCTGTCATAACTTGTAATCTACTTCAATCATATTATATCAAGTACATTTTTACAAAATATATTTCATACAATAAAGTACCAACCACAAAGCAAAAACTGTAGAACACATAACCCAACCTAAATCGGAACCTCCCTAATTAATTCTTGTCAAGCGAATCAATCGAGAAGTCAACAGGGAGACCAATTTTTTCTCGTGCATGTTTCAATTGGACATTTTCCGGATGCAGCACCCATCTACAAACAAAGTGTTGACGGAAATGAAAAATTTCGTCCTACACATAAATAAGTTATTAATATATATTACTATTTCAATAAACACAAATTAAATTTGACAAAGCATTATAATTTTACCAATGTGAAATCAGGCATGGTTTTGTCACCCCATTTCCTCTCACCACCCCACATCTCCAAAAACTTTAAAACATAAATTCCACAGTCACAGCTACAAACATAATTAAGATACGAATCGTTAATATAATGTCTTACTGACAAATCAAATAACTATATATGTAATCAAGTAGAGAAAGGATTTACTAACAAATTTTTTTGTTGTGGCACATCCTCATAAACGAGCTCCAATGCATCTTTTTCATGCATGAAATCCAATAACATTTCAAAGTGCTCCTTCTATATATTATTGTAATAAAAGGCGAACAATGTTAAACTTAATTAACATTTGTACTCAATCAAAACAATATAAAAAATATATTTACATGTTTTATTTACCATAGCAAGATCCAACTTCTTTTCCTCTTCATTTCTTCCATTAAACAACGAGTTTAGCACAAACAACTTCTTTTTGCTCTTATCAAGTACATAGCAAAACCAGTGTTCATTGTGTATGGTTGGAGCAAAAATCTAAAAAATAAAAACCAAATCATAACATAATTTTCATAAAACGATTAAATGCAAGATTATATAATCGAGAGTGTCACTTACCAAGTTGCAATGTTTCATTATTTTAATTGGATCTTGTGCAGGTAAACTTAAATGGTTCGATACAAGTTTACCAAATGAATGCTCAGTCATAGTGATTCCGACATCATGAAAATGAGGTAATTCTGCAATCACGTGATCCTACAACGACAAATTTAGTGAGAGACATTGTGCAAAATTCACTACAATTATTATTGAATGATTATGAATTCATAGCTTACTCACAGCAAATGCATTAGTAATAATGAATCGCTTCATGCCACCTCTATTTTTCAAAAGTTCTCCCATCATTATTTTAGTGGCTGCGGACATAAGCTGGAGCATTAAAAAAAACACTCGGTAAGAAACAAATTATTGAATTTAAATTAGAATGATTTGAATATAAGTGTCAATAATAACCAGAGAGGAGACCCATTCTCTCGGCCTCAAGCATCTAAATAAGTGACCACGCATAGGCTGCCCATATACTTTAGTGAACAAACTGCAAAAAAGAAAATTCAGTGCCAAATAAGTTTGCATAAACACAAAACAATAAAAATGATAACATATATTAGTTTATAAACGTACAATTCTTCGTTCTCAACATTTGTGCATGCTTGAAATAAGCGTTGCATAATTTTGTGGTTACTCACTTCCTCACCGCCTTTATCCCCTTCTTTTTTTCCCTCCCCACTTTCTTCCTTACTACCCCTAGCCTCATTTTTTTTCCCCGACCCACTTTCTTCCTTGCTACCTTTATCAACTTTTACCAATTTCATTCCCTCCTCAAGCCTAGCTATCCTTTCTCTAAAATCTTCATTTTCGGCCAAATGTTTTCGTTGTTGGGTTAAAACAGCCTGAACATCAACATCAATGTTCATGTCATTCTGAAGCCTAACTGCGGTCTCTCGGATAGCTTCAAGAACAACTTCAAATTGCTTATCTTGTTCGGTTGGGACCAAATCCTCAACCAACTAATCACATCAAACAAACTTGATTAGTCGAAATCCAATTGGAAATAAATTTATAAAGGCATATTCATGCACAAATATGTGAACAATGTGAGTGCTAACCTTTGCATTTTTAAAAATATTTCCAATTTTCGCACTACGTTCAGGTAGGTTTGTCCATTTAATAATACGAGGAAAATAATTTGTGGAAACGCTACATGATGGCAGATGCTCAAGAAACCATATCTACATCAAATTTTTAAAAAAAGTCATACACAAAATCAACATATATAAATTACATATTTATACAAATATATCATACAAATCAGTTATGTGTACCTGTAAAACTGCTGAACAACCTGATATTATAATTTCACTAGCCTTTTGTTTAGCATATTCGCCAGCTGCACGGGTTATGCTATCAACTAAGAATTGATATACCGCCCCACCCCAGTTATATGTTTCAAGCATATTTAGATCATCTAACAACTTAAATGGAACTTTGTTGACGATCTTACTCTTTCTAGGAAAATATAATGCAAAAAAGGCAAAAAGGATATACACTCTACAAAAATCTTCAAGGTTTTCTTCATTGTTAAGGACACTAAGTTTTTTTACGATGCTTTCAACTGTAATTTCCTCTCCGGTAAACAATGATTTAACATGACAATCACTGTTATCATCATCAAAAGTCACAGCTGTTCCTACAATCTGCAATCCTAATGCAAAACATACATCTAACGGTGTAAATGCAACTGTCTTGCAACTAACTCTAAATCCATAACTTATAGGATCCCATCTACTTAACATCTCCTCTAATAAGCTTGCATTCATCACTATATTTTCTGTCATATCAACAACCCATTTGAAAGGAGTTTGACGAAGCCTTTGCTTTTGTGCTTCGGTCAATTTAGTGTTATAAGCAATCAACTGTTTGGTCACGTTCATTGTATTCTTTATCCGCATCTGAAGTTAAACATTAGCCACGCATAAAAAAAAACGCAATCAACATAGAAACACTCAAAACACCTTATTTAATATAATCACTTAACAACAATTTCACTTTCACCATGAAATCATAAACTACCTATCACCAAATACACATAACATAAACAACATCCATAGCAGTAACAGTCTTTCTCCTAGCATAGATTTCTTAACCAAGATTATAAATTCTAGAAACAGAAACATAAAATAGAATTTGAGAATTTGCTTACCTCGAATCGAATCGGCAGCGAGAGTGAGAGAGAGGGAGAGCAGTGGTGGGGCGGCGAGATGGAGAGAGAGTGAGAACTGAGAGCGGACAACGGCGGTGGTTCACTGGTGCGGCGGTGACTCGCCGGCAAGAGAGGCTGAGACAGAGTGAGAGCGGTCGGAGCGAGAGTGAGATCGAGAGAGAGAGGTGAGAGCGAAGTGCGTGACTGAGCAAGATAAAGGTTTACGCGTTATTTATTTTTTTTTTCCCTCTTTTGTTTGTTTTATTAAAAACTACCCGCCAAACGGGCTCTCCTTGTGTGATCGATATATTTGTTTTTGTTTGATGTGATCTATATTTTCTATTGTGCAAATATAAATAACTACTTAATCTTTTTTTTTATTTGACTTATTTAATTATAACTACTTAACCTTTTTTTTTGTGGTTAGTTATTAAGAAAAAAAATATATATTTGTTTTTTACTATAAAAAACTGAAAAACCTACTTTTATGTGGAAGTTGTGCTTAGTTTTTTTTTTGTAGTTTTTTTAAAGGGTAAAATAGGAATAATGAAAAAGTCATCCCAAAAATTTGTATCCCCTTTATATATTAGTGTATATATATATATAAAAGGGGCAAACAGTGCGATCGATATTCTCTTTTCTTTTTTGTTTGATGTGATCGAAATTTTGTGCAAATATAAATAATTACTTATTCTCTTTTATTTTTCAACATATATATATATTTGATTAGAGTGAAGGGCAAAAATGACAATATTTAAAGATATTTATTAGATAAATAATATGAAAATTGTTGCAAAATAACTATTATCACCTTATTTTGAACTACGAGAACCAATAACATATTTAAGCTTTTTTTAATTTGAATGATTCTGTTAGCCTGTTAACCAAATTTATCATCAACTCCCTAGATAAATGCACTTGACTCCCCACATCTGTATTCATGTAGAAAAAGAGGATAGTCTACACTTTTGGTCAGTTGCATATCTGATTGTGGTAAGTAGTTGAATATAACATAACATAACAGGAGGAAGCATAGCATAAAAATACTCCACCGCAACATAATGAGATAAACCACTACAATCAAAGCAAAAGGAACAAAGTAACATAATTAAGTTATCTCATCACAAAAACGCTAACATAACAATACATAGCACAAACACTACAAAAACAAATTTCAATAAGTGCAGCACGCATTAAAAACAACCTAGAAATTCATTCATTCAAATTATTCTTCATCAGTTAAATCGTCATCTGTGATATATTGACGGAGCCGCTCTATACCACGCGATTCAACCTCCCTAAAATTATCATATCTGTTGATTCGAATTTGCATCTGGTTATTCTCATGGCGTACTATATTAATGGCCTGCTCGAGTGATTCATCGTTATCTCTTGGAACTTGTAGTGATCGTTGCCTTGGCCTTCTAAGGCCACGTTGCCTTAAATTTTGTCGGAGTTGTCTAGACTCTTCCACGCGGTAATCCCATTCTCTACGATATTCCCTCATATTGGAGCTTGAGTATCGGTCTCGAGGACACAATGAGTAGTGAAACATATTTCGCTCTAATGCCCACACTCTCCCCATACACTCCACCATTACAGCAGGAGTGTATATTGTTCCACTTCGCCTAGACTGAATGGAAAACCACCAATATTCTGGATCTTCATCATCCCCACTTGACATTGAGTTGTTGGATGTATTTTCAGCACACTATGATTTAGTTGATGTTATAAATGACATTTCTTCAAACACACAAGTAGTGTATATATAGGATTGAATGTTTAAATTTCAGATGAAAAAGTACACACAACCTCCAAGGTGAATGATTTTATCATTTTTTGGAGAATATAGGTACGTTAACCAAATTAGAGACATAACTCCCCAGTAAAGTACACTTGAGTCCCCAGATCTGTAATACTTTGAAATTCAATGAATCTTACTATTTGTTCACGCGTGGAACAGTATATATGACACACTTCTGCTTTAATTTCAGATGAAAAAGTAAACACAAACTCCAAGGTGAATGATTTTATCATTTTTTGGAGAATATAGGTACGTTAACCAAATTAGCGACATAACTCCCCAGTAAAGTACACTTGAGTCCCCAGATCTGTAATACTTTGAAATTCAATGAATCTTACTATTTGTTCACGCGTGAAACAGTATATATGACACACTTCTGCTTTAATTTCAGATGAAAAAGTAAACACAAACTCCAAGGTGAATGATTTTATCATTTTTTGGAGAATATAGGTACGTTAACCAAATTAGAGACATAACTCCCCAGTAAAGTACACTTGAGTCCCCAGATCTGTAATACTTTGAAATTCAATGAATCTTACTATTTGTTCACGCGTGGAACAGTATATATGACACACTTCTGCTTTAATTTCAGATGAAAAAGTAAACACAAAGTCCAAGCTGAATGATTTTTTTATTTTTTGGAGAATATAGGTACGTTAACCAAATTAGAGACATAACTCCCCAGTAAAGTACACTTGAGTCCCCAGATCTGTAATACTTTGAAATTCAATGAATCTTACTATTTGTTCACGCGTGGAACAGTATATATGACACACTTCTGCTTTAATTTCAGATGAAAAAGTAAACACAAACTCCAAGGTGAATGATTTTTTATTTTTTGGAGAATTTATGTGCGTTAACCAAATTAGAGGCATAACTCCCCAGTAAAGTACACTTGAGTCCCCAGATCTGTATTACCATGAATTTAAATGAATCTTACTATTTATTCACGCGTGACACTGACACACTTCTGATGTATTGCATGTTTTAAAACTAAAAAATAATAAGTTTTCCCATGACAAAATAGTAAGATTCCCTTAATTTTATTAAGCACATACGTGGGGAGTGATGTGCGGGTAACTGAGACGTTGTTTTAGAAATATGGTTAACACTTTTAAAACTCCTCCAATAATTTTCTAGTATTTGCTTTGTCGATGGTGTTTTAATGTATGAGTAATATTCAGTAAAAACTTTACTTGATATAATATGTTTGAAGTAGATAAAAAGTGATGACATGGTGTTTATAATAGAAAAGATACGAAATCTGTTACAGATGTGGGGAGTCAGGGTAACCTATTTGGGGAGTTGCATGATAAATATGGTTAACACTATCAAATCTCCTCCAAACTCTAAAAAATCTTTCTTGCACCTTTTAAAATATATTCACCTTCATATGTGATATTTTGAGGTGCAATTGCGACAAATGAATGTATTTAACAAAATCACTGCAATTTGTATTATGCATTGAAGCTTTGTATTCCTATTTATGACACAAGTAGCATTACACTTCCAAATTTTAACTGAAATATAAGTTAATCATATATATGTGATTCAAGTACCTAAATTTTAACACATTTGGTACAGATGGAATTTACATTTTTTACACAAAAGTAGTGTCACTTCCAAATTATAAATCATTGAGTACTTTAGAATTTACATTTTCACACTAAAGTTGTGGTCACTATGCACACCAAAAAATATTACTAAGGCATCTACAAAAGTGAGAGTAGTGACTTCCATCCTAGAAACCTGCACAACCAAAAATTTATCATTAATAGAATACGAGACAAGCTTTACGAAACTATTGAATTGATGAAGGCAAGACAATATTGTCAACCACCATACCATCATACAAAACTTTTCTACTTGCCGTAACCGTGTAAATATTTGACAATCATTTACAAAATATATTTGCCATCGCTTGGTCAAAACAAAATATCCAAAAAGTGTAAACTATGATATAGTTTACTCAAAATTTGTACGGCTTTCAGTAGAACCTTTGAAGCCTATTTCACATGTTGCCAAAAGTTCCATGAATGACATATTACTTTCAACCTGGACACAAACATACAACAACCTAAAATATGAGGCACATAAAATAAAATTAAATAAGTAATACAATAATTCTTCAACAAGAAGATATATGAATGTTTTTGTTGAAACTTAAAAAATGTCAATAAACTAGTCCATCAACAAGTATATGGATTATTAGAAAAGATACATAAGTGGGCTTCATAAGCCAACACACCCAAATTTGCCGGAATCCAACAAGCACTCATCCTCAACTACTACATATGCTTCCATAAAATACAACATCCATTATCCTCGACTAGGATATCCATTATCCTTGTAAATTATACTCAAATGCGTAACACAACACATAAATAAATAACTACACACTCAACCATAAATCAAATATTATTATTTAACATAATCTTATAATGGACACGAACCACGGTACTCGAATCCAGCAAACCTCCGCCAGTGACAACCTCAATAGATGATTCCACACGCATATTGCTTTCCACTTGACTGCTCATCACTCCAATATTACTCTCCTACACATGTGGATAATTAAAAAAAGTAAGATTCAATAATATTAAAATGAATATACATATGTACAGAAATAACTTCGCCCTATTATTTATTTATTTTGAATCAACAAATTTTATTAACTTCAACATAGTGCAAGAAGTACACAATGATGATACAAGGCAAAGAGCAAACATCAGAAAGTTACACCAGTAATACACCGCACCCCACTAAATCAAAACCAGTAGAACCAAAACCAAAGAAAAGGCACTAGTAACTAACCCCCACAATAAAAGCAAGAGGATAGGCACCAAAGCCAACCGCCCACACTACTCCCTATAACTTCACCCTATAATTCATTTTACTAACTTATTCAATATCTTTTTTTTTTATTACTCCGTATAAAATAAAATTAGAATGGTTATACTACATATGCATATAGACAACAATAGTTTCTAAAGAAAAAAGACATACCGTAGTAGTCTTTTTGTCGTCACTTTGCATGGTTTTCTTTCTCCCCTTCTTAACAAATGTTTCTGATATAGATATTGGCCTTTTACCAGGAGGACGACCTTTACGATTGACATGCAATGGACTGAGAATAACTTGAGTACCGATGTTTGCATTTGAGTCAGCATTGAAACTTTCTTTCTGAATTTCAGTTGTATCATCCATGGTGGGCACATTAGAATTATATTGGTGCAATGTTTCATGGAGTGCGTTAGTTGCAACTTCGGACTCTGCAGCTACTTCAGCAACATTATAGAAATGCTTGCACAACTTATCAAATCTCTCCATTTTCGGTTTCATTTCTGCTGCACTATAACTGCTCTTAATGTATGAATGCTTCCTTTTGATATTTTTCTTCCATCTTGATAGAACATACTTCTCTGACACATTTTCAATCTTTTCATGACCACAAACACATAATATATGGCGACACAATATACCTCTAAACTCAAACAACGAGCATTCACAACTTAAATCATAATTTTCCCTATTAAACACAACTTTTCTGACAACTTCCTTTCTTCTGTCTCCAACCATCACTTCCTCCAACACTTGATAAGTAGCAAGACAGCCCTCTACAATATTCAACGAGGTAACACAGTTCATTTTACTTCTGAATTGAGCTTGAATTTCCTTGAATTTGGCATGTGTGTACTCACATTGGAATTGGTTTTCAATGGACGAGGTTGACCCACACGGAATTGTAGTGTCCATCGAATTAAAATCAGCTTGAAATTCTTTTTCCGCCCGACTTCTAAGGGCATTGTCATATTGTTTCACAAACTGACGTAAAGTTGTTGTGGAATTGATATACCCGTCAAAGAAAGCATTTATACTCTCACTTCGTTGCGTAGTTGACATACCCGCCCAAAAATGCTTCCTTAACAAGGTTGGTACCCACCTATGACGCTCATTATACAACCCACTCAACCAGTTATTCTCCTGAAGCTCAAATTTGTCTATGAAGGTACACCATTTCTCTTCAAAAGCCGTTGTTGCGTATGTATCGTAAACAGCTTCTTTCATAGCAGCCTTGATGTTTTTATACGCACTGCAGCGGCTAAGTTTTTCAGGAATCTTCTTCATTATATGCCATAAACACCACCTATGGCGTGTTGTAGGGAACACCAACTCAATGGCATTTTGCATAGCCTTACATTGGTCAGTTATAATACCAACGGGGGCCTTTCCTAGCATACAACGAAGCCATGACTTGAATAGCCATACAAATGATTCCGTGTCCTCTCCCGAAACCAGCCCGCATCCAAGTAACGTCGATTGACCATGGTGATTCACACCAACAAACACAGCAAAAGGCATGTCGTATTTGTTAACCAAATATGTTGTGTCGAAAGTGACAACATCTCCAAAATACTCGTAAGCAGCTCTACTTCTTGCATCGGCCCAAAACACATTTTTTAAATGAAATTCTTCGTCTACATCTATCTCGTAGAAGAAATTTGCATTTTGTTCCCTCATTTGATTAAAATAGCTTAGCAAAGCTTGCCCGTCGCCTTCTTTTCCAATAGCACGGCGTTCCTTGTTAACATAATTTCGCACGTCTCTTTCACAAAACGGAATGTTTTCATGTCCACCTGCATCTTTAACAAGAGATTGAAAAGTTTTGTTGATCGTCACTCCTGCATCATCATTGATTGTGATGGCCCTCTGCACATGCAAGTTCATTTTCTTGTTAACCTTGAACAACCTTGCCTTTGTAGGGCTGCAATCGTGAGAATGGGTAGAAACAAATTTATTGATGTACCACAATCCATCTGCTTCCATCTTAATACAAATCCTAGTCGGACATTGCTTCACCTTTGTCGGAAGTGTCTTCAATGTACATGGAACATTTGAGACATTATTCCCCTCTCTTGCGCATGCTAGAACCAAGTAGCATAGTTCTCCGTCTTCTTTTTTAGATGTTCTAATCCTCCACCCAAACCCCTTTCTCAAAGCATACTCGGCATAATAAGATTTAACATCATCCACGGAAGAAAAACACATGTCCGTTGCAGGCTCCCAAGATGCGCCATCATCTTGAAACTTGTCAACTTCAATAAACTCACCAACACTACTACCACAATCCACCATCTTATTAGAACTATCCATGAAATTTAAAATTTTGATGCAAGTGTCATACCAAAGCTGCATAAAAGAAGTCAATTAAATAAATTGTCTCATAAGTTGCAAAACTAAAGAATTACAAGTCACATAACTCGTGTCAATGTTCCAACTTTGACAGAACTTTTAAATTAACCAAATGTTTCAACCAACTCCCCACATTTTAACACATAACTCCCCACTTTTTGTTTTCCTGTGTTTATCATGTCATTTTTCAACTCACAACATTACAACAAACATCATTCCTCAAATAAAAACACAAACTAACTTAGACTAATTACATGATTTGTCAGAACTTTTAAATTAACCAAATGTTTCAAGCAACGACTCATACATTAACACATGACATCATTAATCCTTTAACCCCTAATTTATACCCTAAATCATGCATTTCAAATAACCACACACAAAAGGGAAATTATAATCAAAATCTTATCAACAATATTGACAAAAACTCAAGAATATATATATATATATATGTATAAATTGAAAATATTCTGAACTAGTATTCTCAGCATTATGTTATTTATTAACTAGTATTCATGTCTCTTTTCATTATCATAAAACATAGAGCATGATTTACTACTACTTAATTATTTGCTATTAAACTAAAACCTTAAGATAAGTACTTCTATCACACGGTCCATGGAAACAAAAGTCACAGAGATAACTTCTGTCGATCATATTTAGGGTTTTCATATCCCAATTTCGAAACTAATTTAATTGTAAATTAAGACATATATAGTTATCCTCTTGACTTTATGAATGTTACTACTCTTAGTAAAAAAAATAGATAATTGAATGATATCAATCCATTAAATCTTATATTCATGTTTCAGGATGTATATAGCAAGGCAAGTAGCAATTACAGACTCTAATTTTCCAATTGGTACCTAAACTACCTTTCAGATCTCCTCATGAACTTCTACACAAAACATTGCTACTCCATCTTTAATTTATTCAATAACTAGTAAAGTTTTCATTGCAACTATCAGTAATCAATGTAGCATCTCACATCAATATCCAAGAAACAACATCTCAAATAACGTTTTCAATTTTCACATAAAAAACACAAACACTGCATGTATTGTTTTTGGAGGTGAATAGATGACTCCAAATAACCATTTTTACAGGATAAGTTAATTAAGATTTGTGTCATTGAGACATTGATAATTAGCTAGTTATTAACAGTACTACTACTAACTAACTATTCTTTTTTTTAAATTGGCAAAATTTTATTCAACCAACCAAAGTACAAGTACAAAGGATAGAAAAAGGGAAACAAATGTACAAGCATATACAAAGGAGCAGCAGCTCAAGGGACACGCAAAACAGCCCCAAAACAAAGAAAAATACACCAAAACTCCTAAGCACACACCATAGCACAAAGCTAGTAAAACAGGTAACAAATAAAACCATCAAACTATAATCACATGCTTACTTATTCTACAATAGTTTTTCCACAAAGAATAAATATTTACACCCACCCAAAAAATGCAGAGCAATTCAATTTCTTAAACCTAGGTTGAGAGATTTCCCCCAATTTGATTTTCTACAATTGAAAGCAACACTTGCAATTTCAAATCCAATACCAAAATGGGCACTACTTTTTCAATTAAGAATGCAAAAGTTTATAAATTGGAAGTAAATTATGAAGGATAAAGGAGATTGAAAAAGAGATCGACATAGTGGAAGAGGAGAAGGAGAGGATAACTCACCTATTGGTCGAGTGAGGTCTTGCTTCTCTGGTGGAGGGAGATCGGCCGGAGTGATTGGTGGTGAGAGTGGAAGAAGATGAGTGGAGGGAGATCAGTCGGAGTCGAGCTTCGTGAGAGTGGAAGAAGTATTACGCTGTAGCATAAGAAAAAACAAAAGAAAAGGAAAAAAACAACTCCTGTCACGTGTGGGAGTATTTTAAAAAAATAATAAATAAATGAAAATAGTTGTATAAGGGAACAGTTGTATAAGTTGTAGCATACTTGTAATTAAATTTGTACCAATAACATTTCTGTTAATGTAAATATGGACTTGTTGTCTTGCTTTGGAGTTTCTCTAGAACGAGTCTATATTATGGTCCAACCTAGCTATCACTAGTGACTAGGTGGGGCCCAGTCCAATTCGAAAACAGAAATGTTATTGGTACAAATTTAATTACAAGTATGCTACAACTTATACAACTGTTCCCTTATACAACTATTTTCATTTATTTATTATTTTTTTAAAATACTCCCACACGTGACAGGAGTTGTTTTTTTCCTTTTCTTTTGTTTTTTCTTATGCTACAGCGTAATACTTCTTCCACTCTCACGAAGCTCGACTCCGACTGATCTCCCTCCACTCATCTTCTTCCACTCTCACCACCAATCACTCCGGCCGATCTCCCTCCACCAGAGAAGCAAGACCTCACTCGACCAATAGGTGAGTTATCCTCTCCTTCTCCTCTTCCACTATGTCGATCTCTTTTTCAATCTCCTTTATCCTTCATAATTTACTTCCAATTTATAAACTTTTGCATTCTTAATTGAAAAAGTAGTGCCCATTTTGGTATTGGATTTGAAATTGCAAGTGTTGCTTTCAATTGTAGAAAATCAAATTGGGGGAAATCTCTCAACCTAGGTTTAAGAAATTGAATTGCTCTGCATTTTTTGGGTGGGTGTAAATATTTATTCTTTGTGGAAAAACTATTGTAGAATAAGTAAGCATGTGATTATAGTTTGATGGTTTTATTTGTTACCTGTTTTACTAGCTTTGTGCTATGGTGTGTGCTTAGGAGTTTTGGTGTATTTTTCTTTGTTTTGGGGCTGTTTTGCGTGTCCCTTGAGCTGCTGCTCCTTTGTATATGCTTGTACATTTGTTTCCCTATTTCTATCCTTTGTACTTGTACTTTGGTTGGTTGAATAAAATTTTGCCAATTTAAAAAAAAGAATAGTTAGTTAGTAGTAGTACTGTTAATAACTAGCTAATTATCAATGTCTCAATGACACAAATCTTAATTAACTTATCCTGTAAAAATGGTTATTTGGAGTCATCTATTCACCTCCAAAAACAATACATGCAGTGTTTGTGTTTTTTATGTGAAAATTGAAAACGTTATTTGAGATGTTGTTTCTTGGATATTGATGTGAGATGCTACATTGATTACTGATAGTTGCAATGAAAACTTTACTAGTTATTGAATAAATTAAAGATGGAGTAGCAATGTTTTGTGTAGAAGTTCATGAGGAGATCTGAAAGGTAGTTTAGGTACCAATTGGAAAATTAGAGTCTGTAATTGCTACTTGCCTTGCTATATACATCCTGAAACATGAATATAAGATTTAATGGATTGATATCATTCAATTATCTATTTTTTTTACTAAGAGTAGTAACATTCATAAAGTCAAAAGGATAACTATATATGTCTTAATTTACAATTAAATTAGTTTCGAAATTGGGATATGAAAACCCTAAATATGATCGACAGAAGTTATCTCTGTGACTTTTGTTTCCATGGACCGTGTGATAGAAGTACTTATCTTAAGGTTTTAGTTTAATAGCAAATAATTAAGTAGTAGTAAATCATGCTCTATGTTTTATGATAATGAAAAGAGACATGAATACTAGTTAATAAATAACATAATGCTGAGAATACTAGTTCAGAATATTTTCAATTTATACATATATATATATATATATATATATATATATATATATATATATATATATTCTTGAGTTTTTGTCAATATTGTTGATAAGATTTTGATTGTAATTTCCCTTTTGTGTGTGGTTATTTGAAATGCATGATTTAGGGTATAAATTAGGGGTTAAAGGATTAATGATGTCATGTGTTAATGTATGAGTCGTTGCTTGAAACATTTGGTTAATTTAAAAGTTCTGACAAATCATGTAATTAGTCTAAGTTAGTTTGTGTTTTTATTTGAGGAATGATGTTTGTTGTAATGTTGTGAGTTGAAAAATGACATGATAAACACAGGAAAACAAAAAGTGGGGAGTTATGTGTTAAAATGTGGGGAGTTGGTTGAAACATTTGGTTAATTTAAAAGTTCTGTCAAAGTTGGAACATTGACACGAGTTATGTGACTTGTAATTCTTTAGTTTTGCAACTTATGAGACAATTTATTTAATTGACTTCTTTTATGCAGCTTTGGTATGACACTTGCATCAAAATTTTAAATTTCATGGATAGTTCTAATAAGATGGTGGATTGTGGTAGTAGTGTTGGTGAGTTTATTGAAGTTGACAAGTTTCAAGATGATGGCGCATCTTGGGAGCCTGCAACGGACATGTGTTTTTCTTCCGTGGATGATGTTAAATCTTATTATGCCGAGTATGCTTTGAGAAAGGGGTTTGGGTGGAGGATTAGAACATCTAAAAAAGAAGACGGAGAACTATGCTACTTGGTTCTAGCATGCGCAAGAGAGGGGAATAATGTCTCAAATGTTCCATGTACATTGAAGACACTTCCGACAAAGGTGAAGCAATGTCCGACTAGGATTTGTATTAAGATGGAAGCAGATGGATTGTGGTACATCAATAAATTTGTTTCTACCCATTCTCACGATTGCAGCCCTACAAAGGCAAGGTTGTTCAAGGTTAACAAGAAAATGAACTTGCATGTGCAGAGGGCCATCACAATCAATGATGATGCAGGAGTGACGATCAACAAAACTTTTCAATCTCTTGTTAAAGATGCAGGTGGACATGAAAACATTCCGTTTTGTGAAAGAGACGTGCGAAATTATGTTAACAAGGAACGCCGTGCTATTGGAAAAGAAGGCGACGTGCAAGCTTTGCTAAGCTATTTTAATCAAATGAGGGAACAAAATGCAAATTTCTTCTACGAGATAGATGTAGACGAAGAATTTCATTTAAAAAATGTGTTTTGGGCCGATGCAAGAAGTAGAGCTGCTTACGAGTATTTTGGAGATGTTGTCACTTTCGACACAACATATTTGGTTAACAAATACGACATGCCTTTTGCTGTGTTTGTTGGTGTGAATCACCATGGTCAATAGACGTTACTTGGATGCGGGCTGGTTTCGGGAGAGGACACGGAATCATTTGTATGGCTATTCAAGTCATGGCTTCGTTGTATGCTAGGAAAGGCCCCCGTTGGTATTATAACTGACCAATGTAAGGCTATGCAAAATGCCATTGAGTTGGTGTTCCCTACAACACGCCATAGGTGGTGTTTATGGCATATAATGAAGAAGATTCCTGAAAAACTTAGCCGCTGCAGTGCGTATAAAAACATCAAGGCTGCTATGAAAGAAGCTGTTTACGATACATACGCAACAACGGCTTTTGAAGAGAAATGGTGTACCTTCATAGACAAATTTGAGCTTCAGGAGAATAACTGGTTGAGTGGGTTGTATAATGAGCGTCATAGGTGGGTACCAACCTTGTTAAGGAAGCATTTTTGGGCGGGTATGTCAACTACGCAACGAAGTGAGAGTATAAATGCTTTCTTTGACGGGTATATCAATTCCACAACAACTTTACGTCAGTTTGTGAAACAATATGACAATGCCCTTAGAAGTCGGGCGGAAAAAGAATTTCAAGCTGATTTTAATTCGATGGACACTACAATTCCGTGTGGGTCAACCTCGTCCATTGAAAACCAATTCCAATGTGAGTACACACATGCCAAATTCAAGGAAATTCAAGCTCAATTCAGAAGTAAAATGAACTGTGTTACCTCGTTGAATATTGTAGAGGGCTGTCTTGCTACTTATCAAGTGTTGGAGGAAGTGATGGTTGGAGACAGAAGAAAGGAAGTTGTCAGAAAAGTTGTGTTTAATAGGGAAAATTATGATTTAAGTTGTGAATGCTCGTTGTTTGAGTTTAGAGGTATATTGTGTCGCCATATATTATGTGTTTGTGGTCATGAAAAGATTGAAAATGTGTCAGAGAAGTATGTTCTATCAAGATGGAAGAAAAATATCAAAAGGAAGCATTCATACATTAAGAGCAGTTATAGTGCAGCAGAAATGAAACCGAAAATGGAGAGATTTGATAAGTTGTGCAAGCATTTCTATAATGTTGCTGAAGTAGCTGCAGAGTCCGAAGTTGCAACTAACGCACTCCATGAAACATTGCACCAATATAATTCTAATGTGCCCACCATGGATGATACAACTGAAATTCAGAAAGAAAGTTTCAATGCTGACTCAAATGCAAACATCGGTACTCAAGTTATTCTCAGTCCATTGCATGTCAATCGTAAAGGTCGTCCTCCTGGTAAAAGGCCAATATCTATATCAGAAACATTTGTTAAGAAGGGGAGAAAGAAAACCATGCAAAGTGACGACAAAAAGACTACTACGGTATGTCTTTTTTCTTTAGAAACTATTGTTGTCTATATGCATATGTAGTATAACCATTCTAATTTTATTTTATACGGAGTAATAAAAAAAAAAGATATTGAATAAGTTAGTAAAATGAATTATAGGGTGAAGTTATAGGGAGTAGTGTGGGCGGTTGGCTTTGGTGCCTATCCTCTTGCTTTTATTGTGGGGGTTAGTTACTAGTGCCTTTTCTTTGGTTTTGGTTCTACTGGTTTTGATTTAGTGGGGTGCGGTGTATTACTGGTGTAACTTTCTGATGTTTGCTCTTTGCCTTGTATCATCATTGTGTACTTCTTGCACTATGTTGAAGTTAATAAAATTTGTTGATTCAAAATAAATAAATAATAGGGCGAAGTTATTTCTGTACATATGTATATTCATTTTAATATTATTGAATCTTACTTTTTTTAATTATCCACATGTGTAGGAGAGTAATATTGGAGTGATGAGCAGTCAAGTGGAAAGCAATATGCGTGTGGAATCATCTATTGAGGTTGTCACTGGCGGAGGTTTGCTGGATTCGAGTACCGTGGTTCGTGTCCATTATAAGATTATGTTAAATAATAATATTTGATTTATGGTTGAGTGTGTAGTTATTTATTTATGTGTTGTGTTACGCATTTGAGTATAATTTACAAGGATAATGGATATCCTAGTCGAGGATAATGGATGTTGTATTTTATGGAAGCATATGTAGTAGTTGAGGATGAGTGCTTGTTGGATTCCGGCAAATTTGGGTGTGTTGGCTTATGAAGCCCACTTATGTATCTTTTCTAATAATCCATATACTTGTTGATGGACTAGTTTATTGACATTTTTTAAGTTTCAACAAAAACATTCATATATCTTCTTGTTGAAGAATTATTGTATTACTTATTTAATTTTATTTTATGTGCCTCATATTTTAGGTTGTTGTATGTTTGTGTCCAGGTTGAAAGTAATATGTCATTCATGGAACTTTTGGCAACATGTGAAATAGGCTTCAAAGGTTCTACTGAAAGCCGTACAAATTTTGAGTAAACTATATCATAGTTTACACTTTTTGGATATTTTGTTTTGACCAAGCGATGGCAAATATATTTTGTAAATGATTGTCAAATATTTACACGGTTACGGCAAGTAGAAAAGTTTTGTATGATGGTATGGTGGTTGACAATATTGTCTTGCCTTCATCAATTCAATAGTTTCGTAAAGCTTGTCTCGTATTCTATTAATGATAAATTTTTGGTTGTGCAGGTTTCTAGGATGGAAGTCACTACTCTCACTTTTGTAGATGCCTTAGTAATATTTTTTGGTGTGCATAGTGACCACAACTTTAGTGTGAAAATGTAAATTCTAAAGTACTCAATGATTTATAATTTGGAAGTGACACTACTTTTGTGTAAAAAATGTAAATTCCATCTGTACCAAATGTGTTAAAATTTAGGTACTTGAATCACATATATATGATTAACTTATATTTCAGTTAAAATTTGGAAGTGTAATGCTACTTGTGTCATAAATAGGAATACAAAGCTTCAATGCATAATACAAATTGCAGTGATTTTGTTAAATACATTCATTTGTCGCAATTGCACCTCAAAATATCACATATGAAGGTGAATATATTTTAAAAGGTGCAAGAAAGATTTTTTAGAGTTTGGAGGAGATTTGATAGTGTTAACCATATTTATCATGCAACTCCCCAAATAGGTTACCCTGACTCCCCACATCTGTAACAGATTTCGTATCTTTTCTATTATAAACACCATGTCATCACTTTTTATCTACTTCAAACATATTATATCAAGTAAAGTTTTTACTGAATATTACTCATACATTAAAACACCATCGACAAAGCAAATACTAGAAAATTATTGGAGGAGTTTTAAAAGTGTTAACCATATTTCTAAAACAACGTCTCAGTTACCCGCACATCACTCCCCACGTATGTGCTTAATAAAATTAAGGGAATCTTACTATTTTGTCATGGGAAAACTTATTATTTTTTAGTTTTAAAACATGCAATACATCAGAAGTGTGTCAGTGTCACGCGTGAATAAATAGTAAGATTCATTTAAATTCATGGTAATACAGATCTGGGGACTCAAGTGTACTTTACTGGGGAGTTATGCCTCTAATTTGGTTAACGCACATAAATTCTCCAAAAAATAAAAAATCATTCACCTTGGAGTTTGTGTTTACTTTTTCATCTGAAATTAAAGCAGAAGTGTGTCATATATACTGTTCCACGCGTGAACAAATAGTAAGATTCATTGAATTTCAAAGTATTACAGATCTGGGGACTCAAGTGTACTTTACTGGGGAGTTATGTCTCTAATTTGGTTAACGTACCTATATTCTCCAAAAAATAAAAAAATCATTCAGCTTGGACTTTGTGTTTACTTTTTCATCTGAAATTAAAGCAGAAGTGTGTCATATATACTGTTCCACGCGTGAACAAATAGTAAGATTCATTGAATTTCAAAGTATTACAGATCTGGGGACTCAAGTGTACTTTACTGGGGAGTTATGTCTCTAATTTGGTTAACGTACCTATATTCTCCAAAAAATGATAAAATCATTCACCTTGGAGTTTGTGTTTACTTTTTCATCTGAAATTAAAGCAGAAGTGTGTCATATATACTGTTTCACGCGTGAACAAATAGTAAGATTCATTGAATTTCAAAGTATTACAGATCTGGGGACTCAAGTGTACTTTACTGGGGAGTTATGTCGCTAATTTGGTTAACGTACCTATATTCTCCAAAAAATGATAAAATCATTCACCTTGGAGTTTGTGTTTACTTTTTCATCTGAAATTAAAGCAGAAGTGTGTCATATATACTGTTCCACGCGTGAACAAATAGTAAGATTCATTGAATTTCAAAGTATTACAGATCTGGGGACTCAAGTGTACTTTACTGGGGAGTTATGTCTCTAATTTGGTTAACGTACCTATATTCTCCAAAAAATGATAAAATCATTCACCTTGGAGGTTGTGTGTACTTTTTCATCTGAAATTTAAACATTCAATCCTATATATACACTACTTGTGTGTTTGAAGAAATGTCATTTATAACATCAACTAAATCATAGTGTGCTGAAAATACATCCAACAACTCAATGTCAAGTGGGGATGATGAAGATCCAGAATATTGGTGGTTTTCCATTCAGTCTAGGCGAAGTGGAACAATATACACTCCTGCTGTAATGGTGGAGTGTATGGGGAGAGTGTGGGCATTAGAGCGAAATATGTTTCACTACTCATTGTGTCCTCGAGACCGATACTCAAGCTCCAATATGAGGGAATATCGTAGAGAATGGGATTACCGCGTGGAAGAGTCTAGACAACTCCGACAAAATTTAAGGCAACGTGGCCTTAGAAGGCCAAGGCAACGATCACTACAAGTTCCAAGAGATAACGATGAATCACTCGAGCAGGCCATTAATATAGTACGCCATGAGAATAACCAGATGCAAATTCGAATCAACAGATATGATAATTTTAGGGAGGTTGAATCGCGTGGTATAGAGCGGCTCCGTCAATATATCACAGATGACGATTTAACTGATGAAGAATAATTTGAATGAATGAATTTCTAGGTTGTTTTTAATGCGTGCTGCACTTATTGAAATTTGTTTTTGTAGTGTTTGTGCTATGTATTGTTATGTTAGCGTTTTTGTGATGAGATAACTTAATTATGTTACTTTGTTCCTTTTGCTTTGATTGTAGTGGTTTATCTCATTATGTTGCGGTGGAGTATTTTTATGCTATGCTTCCTCCTGTTATGTTATGTTATATTCAACTACTTACCACAATCAGATATGCAACTGACCAAAAGTGTAGACTATCCTCTTTTTCTACATGAATACAGATGTGGGGAGTCAAGTGCATTTATCTAGGGAGTTGATGATAAATTTGGTTAACAGGCTAACAGAATCATTCAAATTAAAAAAAGCTTAAATATGTTATTGGTTCTCGTAGTTCAAAATAAGGTGATAATAGTTATTTTGCAACAATTTTCATATTATTTATCTAATAAATATCTTTAAATATTGTCATTTTTGCCCTTCACTCTAATCAAATATATATATATGTTGAAAAATAAAAGAGAATAAGTAATTATTTATATTTGCACAAAATTTCGATCACATCAAACAAAAAAGAAAAGAGAATATCGATCGCACTGTTTGCCCCTTTTATATATATATATATACACTAATATATAAAGGGGATACAAATTTTTGGGATGACTTTTTCATTATTCCTATTTTACCCTTTAAAAAAACTACAAAAAAAAAACTAAGCACAACTTCCACATAAAAGTAGGTTTTTCAGTTTTTTATAGTAAAAAACAAATATATTTTTTTTTTCTTAATAACTAACCACAAAAAAAAAGGTTAAGTAGTTATAATTAAATAAGTCAAATAAAAAAAAAGATTAAGTAGTTATTTATATTTGCACAATAGAAAATATAGATCACATCAAACAAAAACAAATATATCGATCACACAAGGAGAGCCCGTTTGGCGGGTAGTTTTTAATAAAACAAACAAAAGAGGGAAAAAAAAAATAAATAACGCGTAAACCTTTATCTTGCTCAGTCACGCACTTCGCTCTCACCTCTCTCTCTCGATCTCACTCTCGCTCCGACCGCTCTCACTCTGTCTCAGCCTCTCTTGCCGGCGAGTCACCGCCGCACCAGTGAACCACCGCCGTTGTCCGCTCTCAGTTCTCACTCTCTCTCCATCTCGCCGCCCCACCACTGCTCTCCCTCTCTCTCACTCTCGCTGTCGATTCGATTCGAGGTAAGCAAATTCTCAAATTCTATTTTATGTTTCTGTTTCTAGAATTTATAATCTTGGTTAAGAAATCTATGCTAGGAGAAAGACTGTTACTGCTATGGATGTTGTTTATGTTATGTGTATTTGGTGATAGGTAGTTTATGATTTCATGGTGAAAGTGAAACTGTTGTTAAGTGATTATATTAAATAAGGTGTTTTGAGTGTTTCTATGTTGATTGCGTTTTTTTTTATGCGTGGCTAATGTTTAACTTCAGATGCGGATAAAGAATACAATGAACGTGACCAAACAGTTGATTGCTTATAACACTAAATTGACCGAAGCACAAAAGCAAAGGCTTCGTCAAACTCCTTTCAAATGGGTTGTTGATATGACAGAAAATATAGTGATGAATGCAAGCTTGTTAGAGGAGATGTTAAGTAGATGGGATCCTATAAGTTATGGATTTAGAGTTAGTTGCAAGACAGTTGCATTTACACCGTTAGATGTATGTTTTGCATTAGGATTGCAGATTGTAGG
The DNA here is from genome assembly GCA_030408175.1 of Trifolium repens. Classification (NCBI taxonomy): domain Eukaryota; kingdom Viridiplantae; phylum Streptophyta; class Magnoliopsida; order Fabales; family Fabaceae; genus Trifolium; species Trifolium repens. The sequence continues at coordinate 26,449,472 of CP125845.1, read as the reverse complement.
AACAACTGTGACTTTTGATGATGATAACAGTGATTGTCATGTTAAATCATTGTTTACCGGAGAGGAAATTACAGTTGAAAGCATCGTAAAAAAACTTAGTGTCCTTAACAATGAAGAAAACCTTGAAGATTTTTGTAGAGTGTATATCCTTTTTGCCTTTTTTGCATTATATTTTCCTAGAAAGAGTAAGATCGTCAACAAAGTTCCATTTAAGTTGTTAGATGATCTAAATATGCTTGAAACATATAACTGGGGTGGGGCGGTATATCAATTCTTAGTTGATAGCATAACCCGTGCAGCTGGCGAATATGCTAAACAAAAGGCTAGTGAAATTATAATATCAGGTTGTTCAGCAGTTTTACAGGTACACATAACTGATTTGTATGATATATTTGTATAAATATGTAATTTATATATGTTGATTTTGTGTATGACTTTTTTTAAAAATTTGATGTAGATATGGTTTCTTGAGCATCTGCCATCATGTAGCGTTTCCAAAAATTATTTTCCTCGTATTATTAAATGGACAAACCTACCTGAACGTAGTGCGAAAATTGGAAATATTTTTAAAAATGCAAAGGTTAGCACTCACATTGTTCACATATTTGTGCATGAATATGCCTTTATAAATTTATTTCCAATTGGATTTCGACTAATCAAGTTTGTTTGATGTGATTAGTTGGTTGAGGATTTGGTCCCAACCGAACAAGATAAGCAATTTGAAGTTGTTCTTGAAGCTATCCGAGAGACCGCAGTTAGGCTTCAGAATGACATGAACATTGATGTTGATGTTCAGGATGTTTTAACCCAACAACGAAAACATTTGGCCGAAAATGAAGATTTTAGAGAAAGGATAGCTAGGCTTGAGGAGGGAATGAAATTGGTAAAAGTTGATAAAGGTAGCAAGGAAGAAAGTGGGTCGGGGAAAAAAAATGAGGCTAGGGGTAGTAAGGAAGAAAGTGGGGAGGGAAAAAAAGAAGGGGATAAAGGCGGTGAGGAAGTGAGTAACCACAAAATTATGCAACGCTTATTTCAAGCATGCACAAATGTTGAGAACGAAGAATTGTACGTTTATAAACTAATATATGTTATCATTTTTATTGTTTTGTGTTTATGCAAACTTATTTGGCACTGAATTTTCTTTTTTGCAGTTTGTTCACTAAAGTATATGGGCAGCCTATGCGTGGTCACTTATTTAGATGCTTGAGGCCGAGAGAATGGGTCTCCTCTCTGGTTATTATCGACACTTATATTCAAATCATTCTAATTTAAATTCAATAATTTGTTTCTTACCGAGTGTTTTTTTTAATGCTCCAGCTTATGTCCGCAGCCACTAAAATAATGATGGGAGAACTTTTGAAAAATAGAGGTGGCATGAAGCGGTTCATTATTACTAATGCATTTGCTGTGAGTAAGCTATGAATTTATAATCATTCAATAATAATTGTAGTGAATTTTGCACAATGTCTCTCACTAAATTTGTCGTTGTAGGATCACGTGATTGCAGAATTACCTCATTTTCATGATGTCGGAATCACTATGACTGAGCATTCATTTGGTAAACTTGTATCGAACCATTTAAGTTTACCTGCACAAGATCCAATTAAAATAATGAAACATTGCAACTTGGTAAGTGACACTCTCGATTATATAATCTTGCATTTAATCGTTTTATGAAAATTATGTTATGATTTGGTTTTTATTTTTTAGATTTTTGCTCCAACCATACACAATGAACACTGGTTTTGCTATGTACTTGATAAGAGAAAAAAGAAGTTGTTTGTGCTAAACTCGTTGTTTAATGGAAGAAATGAAGAGGAAAAGAAGTTGGATCTTGCTATGGTAAATAAAACATGTAAATATATTTTTTATATTGTTTTGATTGAGTACAAATGTTAATTAAGTTTAACATTGTTCGCCTTTTATTACAATAATATATAGAAGGAGCACTTTGAAATGTTATTGGATTTCATGCATGAAAAAGATGCATTGGAGCTCGTTTATGAGGATGTGCCACAACAAAAAAATTTGTTAGTAAATCCTTTCTCTACTTGATTACATATATAGTTATTTGATTTGTCAGTAAGACATTATATTAACGATTCGTATCTTAATTATGTTTGTAGCTGTGACTGTGGAATTTATGTTTTAAAGTTTTTGGAGATGTGGGATGGTGAGAGGAAATGGGGTGACAAAACCATGCCTGATTTCACATTGGTAAAATTATAATGCTTTGTCAAATTTAATTTGTGTTTATTGAAATAGTAATATATATTAATAACTTATTTATGTGTAGGACGAAATTTTTCATTTCCGTCAACACTTTGTTTGTAGATGGGTGCTGCATCCGGAAAATGTCCAATTGAAACATGCACGAGAAAAAATTGGTCTCCCTGTTGACTTCTCGATTGATTCGCTTGACAAGAATTAATTAGGGAGGTTCCGGTTTAGGTTGGGTTATGTGTTCTACAGTTTTTGCTTTGTGGTTGGTACTTTATTGTATGAAATATATTTTGTAAAAATGTACTTGATATAATATGATTGAAGTAGATTACAAGTTATGACAGGTGTGTTTATAAATAGAACGTATATCTTATTATGAATAGATAAGCCAAGAATGTATCATGGCCCTTGTTAAAGTACAAAAGCAAGTATTTTGCATATATCGTATCCACGGGGACTAGTGTGATATTATAAACTATTCGACAATTTCCATGAATTTAAGTAATGGTTTTAATAGTGTGATATTAAAAGTGCGATAAAATTACAGTTAAATCTCAACGGAATTAGTTTGTCAGGATTAGACTTTATTGATCCATTCATATGTATTATCTTGACTACGTATATATCTGTTTAAGTTATCAATCAAAATTACCACGTATCGCTAATCGAACGTTTCCGTGTCCAGAAACGACGACGGATCTATTATATCTATTAACCTCCAATGTCTCGGATGATTAATCGATATAATAGCATTAAGCTTCAACACTGCAAGTGATTATCAAACCCCAAATCTATATGTAGAATTTAGAATCCAATAAGTGATTATCATAGATTTAGATTTAAAGAACATATGGCTATATCATTCAAATCATCAAAATAACATGCACTGATCGCCATCATTCGCTACATCTCGCTGAGCGAGAAGGATCGCCAATGGTCGCCAGATAGTCATTCTTGTCTGTGATGTAGTCGCCACCTACTCGCTGAGCGAGAACTGCAAAGTGCAAAACTTCATTTCTTTGCTCAGAAACCTGTCAAAATGATTATAAAAGTGTTTACTAAACAAAATATGATTAATAAAGGTATTTACAACATCGGGGACTTTTTACATAGGTTTCTTGCAAAATAAGTAAATAAGTGCCGTGTTTCACAATGAAAATTAATTAAATTTTGGCACTTATCAGCCCTTGATTTAAATTTTATGCCCGTGTTTGTTCTATTTGATTCTTTCTTAAAGTGTAAATCTTGTGTTTCGTTAGCAAGCTTTTCTTAATAAATAGTAAAGCTGTTATAAATAAAAGATAGGATACTCACTCTGTTACAGATGTAGGTACTCAGGTTACTCTAACTGTGGAGTTGCTTGAGAAATTTGGTTAACATGTTTACATCTCCATCAAACTCAAAAAAACTTTCACCTATTATAATATATTTTAACTGTGGAGTTATGTCCATTTAACTGGGGAGTACGTGAAAACATTTGGTTAAATGGATTGACATCTTCCATGTTGGTAAGACAATTCATGGATTTAAGGGATGAATTACACTTGTGGATAATTAATAGAGGAATTCAAAATTCAGATACTGATAAATAACAACAAAAAAAATACAAATATTGATCTAGAATACTGATAAGAGATGTCACTCTACACCCGGATATTGGTGGCCGATTACACTATTCTTCGTCAGTATTTGACAAGTATTCATCTGTGCATAGGATGACTTCTTCCTCAACCGCAGCTAGATATGTTCTATTTGCGGTTAAAAAAACTTTGCACATTTTTAACATGCCATAGCGCACCCTTCGTATTGCCATTATGTTGTTCTCTATTCTGATGCGAAGCAATGCTTGTTCCATAATATCAAAACCACGTGGATTATTTTGCCACAACTGAATAGCTCTCAATTCTGGAATTGGTGCCTCCAACTCACGTAGATCCGACTGAAGATCAGTTGATTCTTGTGATCGAAATCTCCATTCCTTTTTAATTGCTTTCTTTGCCAAAATTCTATTTGTTTGGTTCTCATAACACCAATCTAAATCAATCAATAAGTATCTATAATCTCTCATTTTTTGAACAAGGTCAAGCTTCAATATTTGATAATGTGATTGAAGTTTATATAGAATAGAAAAGGTACTGACTTTGTTCTACTCGTGAACAAATAGTAAGATTCATCGAAATCAATATTAAAACAGAACTGGGGAGCTATGTGTTATTAACTGGGGACTAGTTCACATAATTTGGTTAACATACCTAAACTCTTCAAAAAATGAAAAATCAAATCACCTTGAACTTTGTTTTAACTTTTTCACCTTAGAATAAAGCAGAAATGTGTCATATATACTGTTCCACTCGTGAACAAATAGTAAGATTCATTGAAATCAATATTAAAACAGAACTGGGGAGCTATGTGTTATTAACTGGGGACTAGTTCACATAATTTGGTTAACATACCTAAACTCTTCAAAAAATGAAAAATCAAATCACCTTGAACTTTGTTTTAACTTTTTCACCTTAGAATAAAGCAGAAATGTGTCATATATACTGTTCCACTCGTGAACAAATAGTAAGATTCATTGAAATCAATATTAAAACAGAACTGGGGAGCTATGTGTTATTAACTGGGGACTAGTTCACATAATTTGGTTAACATACCTAAACTCTTCAAAAAATGAAAAATCAAATCACCTTGAACTTTGTTTTAACTTTTTCACCTTAGAATAAAGCAGAAATGTGTCATATATACTGTTCCACTCGTGAACAAATAGTAAGATTCATTGAAATCAATATTAAAACAGAACTGGGGAGCTATGTGTTATTAACTGGGGACTAGTTCACATAATTTGGTTAACATACCTAAACTCTTCAAAAAATGAAAAATCAAATCACCTTGAACTTTGTTTTAACTTTTTCACCTTAGAATAAAGCAGAAATGTGTCATATATACTGTTCCACTCGTGAACAAATAGTAAGATTCATTGAAATCAATATTAAAACAGAACTGGGGAGCTATGTGTTATTAACTGGGGACTAGTTCACATAATTTGGTTAACATACCTAAACTCTTCAAAAATGAAAAATCAAATCACCGTGAACTTTGTTTTAACTTTTTCATCTTTGTATAAAGCAGAAATGTGTCATATATACAGTTCCACACGTGAACAAATAGTAAAATTTATTGAAATTAATATCAATACAGAACTGTGGAGTTATGTGTTATGAACTGGGGACTTGTTCACATAATTTGGTTAACGTAATTACGGGTATACTTGCGGGCACTTGCGGAGACTTTCGGGGACTTGGCGGAGACTTGCGGGGACTTGGCTGGGACTTGGCTAGGACTTGGCTGGGACTTGCGGGGACTTGCAAGCACTTGCTTGCCTTGGCATTGCATACTCGTGGTAAATATGAACATTGCACAAAACATATATTTTTTTCATTCAAACACAACATACACTTATACACTTAATCTTCACAACTCAACAATGACGCTGGAAGATGTGCTTTGCAAAATTAGAAACATTATAAATTAAACTTGGTGAAGCTGAAAGCATATTCCTTGATTGAAACAATAAAAACAAACATTAAGAAACATCATTCTTACCGGAAATAAACTAAACAACGATTACATAACTGATACTTAATGGAAACAAACTAAAACGTACATCACAACTGGAAATCTCAAACAAAATGTTCATCATTTTTCAACAATCAAAGTAGCGTACAAACATGGATATTTGGGATCAACTAAAACGGAGTTGAACATAGATTCCACATCTTCATCAGATTTCAACTCTTTCCACTCGTATTTACGTGTTGCATCGTCGAAACCAGACACACGATCGCAGCCTAGATCGATGAACGGTTCATAATAACCAAGTTTGTCAATCTGGATATGTCTCACATATTTGAAATGATATATAACTTGAATCTTGTCTTTGAGAGTAAAAAGACTCCTTAAATTATCCTTCAATTCCACGCAGAACTGTTCATCGATACCGCGAAACCTGATAGTAAATGCATGAGATGTCACTGAACAATTACGATTGGAAGAATTCATTTTCTAAAATTGTTTTTGGATGTATGAGCATATGAATTAGAGTTGTGTATTTATACACGGATCCGATAAATTATAGCCACAAAAAATTGTCGATTATATCTCAACCACAAAAAAATAAAATTTAGAGGGTGCAATGTTAACCACATGTGAATTTTGTAAAACCTGGGACTCATGTGTGTTTAAATGTGGAGTTGTTTATATATTTGGTTAACTACCTTAAATTCTTCAAAAATGATAAAATAATTCACCTTATCCACTTGTTTCAACATTTTTCATCTGAAATTAAAGCAGAAGTGTGTCATATATACAGTGTCACTCGTGAACAAATAGTAAGATTCCTTACAATTACTATCAATACAGATCTGGGGACTCACGTGTGTTTAAATGTGGAGTAGTTTACATATTTGGTTAACTACCTTAAATTCTTCAAAAATGAAAAAATAATTCACCTTATCCACTTGTTTTAACTTTTTTCATCTGAAAATAAAGCAGAAGTGTGTCATATATGCAGTGTCACTCGTGAACAAATAGTAAGATTCCTTACAATTACTATCAATACAGATCTGGGGACTCATGTGTGTTTAAATGTGGAGTTGTTTACATATTTGGTTAACTACCTTAAATTCTTCAAAAATGAAAAAAAAATTCACCTTATCCACTTGTTTTAACTTTTTTCATCTGAATATAAAGCAGAAGTGTGTCATATATACAGTGTCACTCGTGAACAAATAGTAAGATTCCTTACAATTACTATCAATACAGATCTGGGGACTCATGTGTGTTTAAATGTGGAGTTGTTTACATATTTGGTTAACTACCTTAAATTCTTCAAAAATGAAAAAATAATTCACCTTATCCACTTGTTTCAACATTTTTCATCTGAAATTAAAGCAGAAGTGTGTCATATATACAGTGTCACTCGTGAACAAATAGTAAGATTCCTTACAATTACTATCAATACAGACCTGGGGACTCATGTGTGTTTAAATGTGGAGTTGTTTATATATTTGGTTAACTACCTTAAATTCTTCAAAAATGAAAAAATAATTCACCTTATCCACATGTTTTAACTTTTTTCATCTGAAAATAAAGCAGAAGTGTGTCATATATACAGTTCCACTCGTGAACAAATAGTAAAATTCCTAACAATTACGATCAATACAGACCTGAGGACTCAAGTGTGTTTTACTGGGGAGTTGTTCAGCTATTTGGTTAACTTACCCTAAATTCTTCAAAAATTGAAAAAAAATCATTCACTTTGGTTTTCTAGTGTTTGTGCTCTGTGCTGTCATGATTAGCGTTTTTGTGATTGGAGAACTTAATTGTTTTATTTTGTTCCTTTTGCTTTGGTGTGGGAGAACTTAAAATTGTATTGATAATAAATCACAAAGTACAACATGGACTAGAGATGATCACCAAACTAGAATAAAAATAATTTGCCCACCATAAAACCAACCAACATAACTAAGATGTGTAAAAAAAATTGTGTTTTTACACGTTCTTAAACAAGTACTTAATTATCACTAACATTAACAATACGGTACTGTACGAAGTCATACAAAAGTTAATCAAAAAGAATATCACAATAAACACATGTATAGTGTGGTCATACTTCTTCAGTCTTCTTCTTCTTCCTTGCAAATGTTTTCGCCCATGGTGACCGTGTAACAGCACTTTCCATACGTTTTCTTGGCTTTTCTTTAAGTCGAGTGTAGAGGTTTGATGCTTCGCCGTCATCATATGTATGTGATAAATTTGTTACTTCTCTTTCAACGGCGAAGTCAACATCCTCCATGCTAAAATCAGGTGGACTTCTCAATTGACAGATTTCTCGCAATTGTACCTCAAGCTGTGATATACTTGCCTCAATGTCTTGGTTTTCAGCAATCAACAATCGAGTATTATTCATAATGGCAGTCCTATCGACAAAATCTTGACTCCATTTGAAATATCCAGTTGGTACCCAATATAAAGCTTCCCTCACTGCTGCATCTTCGAGCTCTTCTTTAGTGGCACTCAAGTCTTCAATAGCCTGTTTTATTTTGTCAACATCAAATGCGAGAAAGAGAATAACTAATAACTAAACATTACATGTCATACAAATTAACTAGTTTTGTATAAATTTCTTGTTGAACATTACCCGATTGTTATCAAGCGAATGTGGAATATCTTTATCACTGATCGAGTTATCATATATCTTGAACATTCTTGGAAACATCATCAGAATGTTTGTATTTCTTCTTTGCTGCACCAAGACGTGTTCTAAAGCCCATACCTACATACGTAAATCCACCAAAAGAATACAAATTAAATTCAATCGACCAAAAGTAATTCAATTCAACTTCAGATAAATTACGGTTCATAAAAAGACATACCTGCAAAACAACAGCGCACCCTCTAATATGCAACTGTGCAGAATTTTTTCTTTCACTCAACTTCTGTCCTCCTTCGTTTAAACTTAATGCCAGAGTCTCATATACGGCTAAACCCCAATTGTATTTCCCAATTGAATCCAAGTCGTCCAAATATTTAAAATACCAAGCTTGTACATTGGAGGATGAATTGGGGAAGTAAAACTCTTCCAAACCAAGAAGTATGTACAATCGACAAAAATCCTCGACATCTTCATCTCTTTGAAGATTGTCAAGTTTAGCACATATGCTGTCTTTGCTAATCACCATCCCATCAAACAATTTTTTTGTACAAGACTCTGGATCTTCTATTAAGTCCACTTTCTCACCTACTATCCTAAGTCCTAATGCAAAACATACATCTAAGGGGGTAAAACGTATCAGCCTACCCTCTATAAGAAAGCCCCCACGCCTTTCATTCCATCTTTTTACTAATTCATCAAGTAATATGCCACAAATCTTAAGTTTTTTTGGCAACCTCATTAGCCACTTAAATGGTGTTGCCTCAATTCGACACTTTTGAGCTTGTGTCATGTTCTTATTAATTTCGTAAATCAAACTTGACTTACACTCATGTCTGACGCGCACCTATAATTATACGCAACAACAATTAATAAATTAACATAAATGGATAATAATAACCTTTGATTTTTGTAATTTTAATACTAACTAACAATAAATTACCTTTGATAATGCATTTGAATTCATCTTTTTTTATCAACAATATTCACAGCCTGCCACGACTAAAAAGAGTTTAATAGAATGCACTTTATTTGCATAAGAGAATCAAAATAAAAGAAGCATAACCTATATCAATTAGCATTCAAGATGTTGTAATTGACCAAGAAGCATAATCAAGATGTTTCTCATATCAATCACAACCACAGTTGAATGCTTTGCTAATGCAATTCCTAAAATAGCTCACAATGTTAAATGCTTTGATTCTACCATGGTTCTTCGATTTTGCAATCTTAACAGTACACAACATATCATCACATCACTACAAATTTTAGCATTTAAACAACTAAATCTCTCAACCACAGAACAATCTCTTGTATGAAAACCATTACAATTAGAATTTATGTGTAATCCTTCATCTCACAAATCACAATAACAATGAAATAAAATCTACCACAAATTAACCTAACCTTTGTTTTTAAAACAGCAAAATATTATTGATAAAGGGGTCCAAGCACAAGAGATGCTAAGGAAAACCCCAAGAGAACATAAGACGTCTAAGCCAAAACAAGAGCAACAGATCCGAAACATAAAACAGATCAAAGGCAAACACCAGCCCCCTATACAAAGCTACATCAGCACAACAAAATATAGGAAAGGAAAAGCAAAAACCAGAAGCATAAAAACACACACCAAAGCCAACAAAACCACATAGCAAACAAATTAACCTAACCTAATTAACCCGAAATCATGTTCAGAGATTTTCATGCTCATTTAACCTAACCATACTTTAATCACTTAATCAATTCAAATAATTAGGTTTGGAATTTGAAATCAGTGTCAAATTAAACAAAAAATAGGAGCATATGCATGATTTCACCACCAATAACTTGTCAACTTTCCAATTTTTTTATAACTTTCAGGTTAACCAAATATTTGAACCAACTCCACACTTATTAAAACACAACTAACCACATATATTTCCTATATTATCATGTCATTTGTTTTTCAACTTATAACATTATTATTCATACAAACTCATTTATCTTAAAGAAATGTTAATAAAATCAAAGTCATCAAAAATCAGAAAATTCTCATAACAGAGATTTCAAACTAAAAATGGAGTAGAATACAATAATGCTTACCTTAGATTTTATTAAACCTAGATTTTGAGAGTTTTCCCCCAATTTGATTTTCTACAATTGGAAACAACAATTGCAATTTCAGATACAATACCAAAACAGATTTGCTAAATTGATTTTGAAACAAAACATAAATAAAGAAACAAAAATCACAAAAGCCCCAATTGAAACTGTGAAGAATGCTTACCTTAGATACTGTGAAGAAGAAATTGAAACGATGAGAGGGAGAGAGATCACAGAGTGAGTGAGCGTGAGAGAAGATCGGCCAGAGTGATTGGTGGTGGAGGGAGATCGGCCGGAGTAATTGGTGGTGAGAGTGGAAGAAGATGAGTAAAGGGGGAAAATGTTGTGCTGTGAGTGTGTAAGTGTAACACAAGGAAAAAAAGAAAAGGAACAAAAGGTCACGTGTGGGAGTTTTTAAAAAAATAAAAAATAAAATGAAAAATTGTGTATAAAGGAACAATTGAAAAAGTTGTATTAGAGTTGTAACTTATTTTGTACCAATAACATTTCTGTATGAATAAATACTAGTGAAGTATTGAGCAGAAACATGGTGATATGCTATCATATTTAATATATTAATAAAAAATAATTGAATTAATATTTAAATTTATAGAAAAATTAAGTGAAAAAAATATATTAATTTGGTGGGATCAAATATAGATTGCTTATTGAAATTGTCATTGGAGTAAATTTAATTAAGGTTGTTTGTGAGTTGCTTAGATCCAATGTGGCAACTTGGGCCCACAAAAAACAAGTTAAGCAACCATCTTAAGTTCCTCCCATTGTTGATGCTCTTATTTGAAAGTGGCTTTGTTCTTCACTTCACTTAACATTGGATGCAGTACACACTCCCTCACTCATTATTATCATCATCACTAGAGTTTCTTTTTCATTAGAATTAGAATTAGAAAGAGAGAGAATTAACTCATGTCAAAATTTTGCTCATATTTCAAATTTTCAACAACTTAGGTAGGTCAACTACAACTACAAACGTTGACATTTCTCACCCATGTTACTTACACTCATACTCTTCTTAAACCCAACATAAAAATTTCATTTTTTTAATTTATTTTTAAATCTTTGTTTGTTCCTCTTCTTAACCCTTCTAATCTACTTATTGCTTGTTTTGTTTTCAAAATATATATGAGTTGGGTTCAATCCCAAATCAAATAAAGAGTAAAACTTTATTCAAACCATTTCATAATAATTCAACAATACTCTCTAATTTGAATTTGACAACCCTAAAAATTCTCAAAAATGCATTTGATTCACTCTCAAATCACAAACCCTTCAATTATTTCTCCTTATAATTCTAACACCAACCAGAAAAATTCAGAACAAACATCAATTTCTTCATCTTCTAGCAACAAAATAAGCCCTGCAATTCTTTTCATAATAGTTATATTAGCTATAATATTTTTCATCTTAGGTTTACTTCATTTACTTGTTAGATTTCTCATAAAGCAAAGATCTTCATCATCATCATCAACAACAATTTCTCAGTCAAATAGGTTTCAAGAAATGTCTGAATCTGATGCATACCAAAGACAGTTACAACAACTTTTCAATCTTCATGATTCAGGTTTAGATCAAGCATTCATTGATGCTCTTCCTGTTTTTATATACAAAGATATTATTGGTTTGAAAGAACCATTTGATTGTGCTGTTTGTTTATGTGAGTTTTTGGAACAAGATAAGTTAAGGTTGTTACCTAATTGTAACCATGCTTTTCATATTAATTGTATAGATACATGGTTATTGTCAAATTCATCTTGTCCTTTATGTAGGGGTACCCTTTATTCACAAGGGTTTTCTTTTGATAAAAATCATGTTTTTGAGTTTGAGGATCAAAGAAATGAAGATTTGGTTTTAGGTATTGGTTCTGTTAACAAGGATATGGAAAGTCACATTATGAATGGAAAAAGGGTATTTTCTGTTAGGCTTGGAAAGTTTAAAAGCTCAAATAATGTTGAAGGGGTTGAAAAACGTGAAGGAGAGAGTAGTAATTGTAATTTAGATGTTAGGAGATGTTATTCAATGGGATCTTTTCAATATGTTCTTGCTGATTCAGATTTGCAAGTTACTTTGAGAGCTTCTAAAGTTGATAGTATGAGACAATTGAAGGGAATTAGAGAAGTTTGTGATGGGAGTTTTTCCAATGATGGTGATGTTGAAGGTAAAAAAATCAATATTGCAAGGAAAGGTGAAAGTTTTTCTGTTTCAAAGATATGGCAATGGTCTAAGAAAGATAGTAAGATACCAAGTTCATCAGATACACATTTTCATAATTGTGTTGCCACTGAAAATTTTTCTTGGATGAATAAAGCTAGAGGTACATGATATATGATACATTAAGGTATAGTTAGTTTTTTGTATTTTTAACTAATTTCATATTTTTCAAATTCAATGAATCTTATTTGTTTATTTAGCTCCTACTTCCATTCACTTTGATTTTACATTTTTGTTTAGTGCTAATACATGTAAGTTATGCCATGAAACAAATAACATAATCTAGCTATTGCCTTTGAACTATATCATTGTTTTATGTGTGTAGAGGAAATGACTCTTATTCTGTTCTATGTTGTAGTAGTGGTAGTATATGTTTGGCTTTATTTTGTAATATCTCATACCAATATGATCTGAATCATTGTGTTAAACCAAAATCGAACCGGACAGTTCAACCTTGAACTAATTTTGTGTATAGATCGGTTATTTGAGCGGTTCATTTGTGATTTTATTTCGGTTAAAACAATTGAACTATGATCTAGAGTTCTTACCGATTTGATTTCTTTATACTTATAGAGATGTCAGTTGTAACAAATTAGCTATATCTTATTAGAGTATGTCATACTTGTATCTGTATGTATACAGTTAGTTATAAAATACAGTAGAGTATTTGATTTGTATACATGTATCCTGCTGAGCTGGCAGTTAGTCAAAGTTGTATTGAAGACTCTATATAAAGAGTACTTCTATCCAAGCTCAGTAACCGATTGTAATAATAATACAGAACAGAAATGAAATAGATCAATTCATTCTTTCAATATAGTCTTCAATACAACTTTGACTAACTGTATACATACAGATACAAGTATGACATACTCTAATATATCTATTAGAGGAAATTACAAGGGAAAAAGAAGAGTAAAGTTAGTACATGGAAAAGATCACACACTATATTATATAGAGCATAACTTTTATTGTAGGACCTTCCATGTGATTCTTTAAGTGACAAAAGTGTTCTTTATTAGCAATTTCTTACAAGGTGTAAGATGAGAGTGAAGTCAAATTAGGGAGTTTTTTTTTTTTTTTTGGGTACTTTTTTTGGGTAAAAAAAGTAAAAGGAAATAGATTCCATTCCTTCTTCTATGTGTTCATTATTGTGCATGGCTTTATTGAGGGCATCCTTTTTTGGATGGTTAACCATTTAACTACCAAGATGAGAAGATAGGTGGAAAATGAAATGTGGGGTGGAAGAGTTTCTTAGAATAGGACTATGGAATCATGAAATGATGGTGATGGGTTGTGCCAATGCTTAAAAGGATGGGTAGGATAACAAAAAGTGGCAATCCTTTGTATCTTATTTTTATTTTTGATGGATTTATTAAGAAAAGAATGATGGTGAAAATATTTGTTTTGTACAATGTTTAAAAAAAATTGACAAAAAATTATTTAAAAATTTAAAAATAGAATTCATTCATGTAAATATTAATGAAATATATCAACTTTAAAATAAACCAAACACATAAGTCATTATTATACAATCTACATTGCTCTTGGAAAATTAGGTGAATGATATATCTCTCTTACTTTGAATGAGTTTATTTTTTAATAAAACTAAAACTTCTCAATTTGGAGAACTCGAAAATGAATTATGAACTTTTAAATATTTTTTAATAGACAAATAAAATTTGAACTCTTAATCTTCTTCTCATACTCTTGTGTGTCACAAGTCAACTACTTAAACCACTCCTTAAACACACTTTAGATGGTTTTTGGAATAGAAAAGCTAACACGTGCCCTTTTAAAAAAATTCCAATTTTTTTCTCAATTTTATTATCACAAAACAAAGAAAATATTAATCACAAGTCTTTCTCTATTTTTTCTTTCTTTCTGCCATCCAAATAAGTTATCCTCACTCCCCTCCCTTTCTCTCCTAATAACTAGCCTTAAAGTTGTTGGAACTTGGAACATCATGTCTTTAGTGATATTTCATTAAGTTCTAAATCACTAAGACCTATAATAAAATCTTCAATACACGGCTTAATATACCTTAAAACTAAGCAACTGTATCTTATTTTACTATTGAAATTGAGTGACATAACATACAAAGTAACTTAAAAATAGACTGAAATTTTATGGAACAACTCTTGCAAATAGGACCTTAGCAATAAAACTCATTATTGTGATAGGATCACTGAGGCCTATACCTATTAATATGGAATGGTTGTATTCATATTGAACCAAAGCATTATTATTATTATTATTATTATTATTATTATTATTATTATTATTATTTTATTAATTAAAAAAATTGAAGGCACTGGTACAAAGAAAAATGATTGTTACCAATCGTTAGTTGGTTCAGTGGTGATTGACGCTGAATTTGGTAGGTAGAATCACGGTTCGATCCCCCAAAACTGCGATCGGGAGAAGACTGTAATCACTTTATGCCAAAACTGACCTCCGAACCAGATTAAACTGGTGGTGAAAGCCCAAAAAAAATGATTGTTTTTATTTTTTTTAATAACAATTTAAAGGTTCAACGGATAGAAATTGAATGCGTCCAGCGAATATATTATTTCTTATTACAAATATCAAAATCAAAGACTTTTCAACCGATACAATATTAACTGCTTCGAAAAAACCAACATGCTTTGAACAAATTTATTATATTTAATATATTTTTCATGTTTTTTAAACATTTACTAGATTTTAACATATTAACAATATAATTGAATTAATATCTAAATTTGAATCAAAATTAAGTGAAAATAAAAAGTATATATAAATTGGTGGGGTCAAATATAGATTTCTTAATTTAATATCATTGAAGTAAAATTGGTTAAAATTGTTATCATCGAAGAATGTAATCCTTAATTTAATATATATATAAATTGGTGGGGTCAAATATAGATTCCTTAATTTAATATCAACAAACAATTGATCCAAATGATAAGAGTGTTGAATAATTGGTCCCGTGAGCTTAGCTCAGTTGGTTGGACAATGTATTATATATACAGGGGGCCGGGGTTCGAAC
Source organism: Trifolium repens (assembly GCA_030408175.1). Classification (NCBI taxonomy): domain Eukaryota; kingdom Viridiplantae; phylum Streptophyta; class Magnoliopsida; order Fabales; family Fabaceae; genus Trifolium; species Trifolium repens. The sequence continues at coordinate 26,433,696 of CP125845.1, read as the reverse complement.
TCCGATTATCCCACTTATCCACTTTAAGAGTGGAATTTTTAGTCACTAGGCTACTTGACCAAAAAAAATAAAAATAAATAAATCAATCAATGACTCAAAACATCATACCAATAACCTGATAACCCTTCTAAAAAATAGGAGATACATATAAATAACACATTTGGTATCACATATTGTATCAATATTTTGATGTTCAAACACATATTTCTAAACCGCGTCCAGAGCACAAATGATCCCTCAGCCAAGTTGTTGGAGATTTTCCAAAATATATTTGAAAGGTTGGAATGGTTAATTTGAAATTCAAATTTGAATTTTGAAAACCTTTCAAAGGTTATGACCCTTCACCATTTGGCATAAGTTTCTCTATAAATAGAGACACTTAGGAGGCATAAACATAATAATAATCAGAAAATCATGAGTTTCATGAATCAGAACTTCTGCCTAAATTATCTAAATCATTTCTTCATTTCTCTAGTGCACGAGAGGAATCGAAGGAACTTTGTTCTGTAAACTATCGTTGATCGATATGCTTGATATGTGTGTGCAATCCATGTCAATGTTTCCCCCACCATTTCGAACCTAAAGATTGTTAGAACTTTTGTTGGGGGTTCGCTGCAAATACTTGAACAAAAGAAGAAGATGAAGAACATGATGAAAATTGCACATAAATTCCAAAGCGTGTGTATCACACTAGGCTTTAGGTTCGATTCGCCCCCACTAGTTTATGAAAACCGGATGCAAAAGGGTTAACCGGCGAATCCCCTTCAGGATACTTTGGAAACCTTGATATGGTTTGCACTGTAAGTGCACCAGTTCATCCTCATGTTTTAATAATTGTCAAAACACATGAAAATAGAGTAGAACATATTTTGGCAATGTTACAAATGACTTGACAACGAAAAACTTTTTTTTAAAACTTTGAAAAACTGAGTTTTAGGTATTATGTATCGATACATAAATATGTGTATCGATACAAATGTCCTGAAATTACTTCAGACTGATTTTGTGCAATTTGTATCGATACATCTATCACTTGTATCGATACAAAAGTGATCTCTCAGAGGCAGAGAGTCACCTGTGTATCGAATCATGCTTGCATGTATCGATACACACTCACTTCTCTCAAAAAATCAGAGAGTGCATGATGTATCGAATCATGCTTGCATGATTTGATACATATCAGTCAAGATTTCAAGAAACTGATATATGTATCGATACATATACATCTTTGTATCGATACATAGGTCAAATTTTTCAATTTGAACGCTGGTCAAAGGGTTTGTATCGATACAAACCATCATTTGTATCGATACACGTATGTTGAATTTTGCCCAAATTTGCTCAATTCTATTCTCTCTTTAAATAGCAATGTGATGTGTCATTGTAAAGCAGAGGAAACTAGTGTGAAAGATCAGAAAACGCTTTGGGTTGCAAATTGAGTGAGAATTTGAATCAAAGGTTTCATTCAACACAAATTCATCATCTTCATCAAAGATTGCAATCAAAATTGAAGTTTGAGTATGGGATCAATTCAATAGAGGTTGCATTTTTATGTGATAACGTTCGATACGGTTCGCGGTGAATCAGAATCGTAGTCGGGTTGGATTGTGTGTTGAAGGTTCTAGTTTCTCTCAAAGGATTCAAGATCGTGCTTGTCTTGAAGGATCGACAACAAGAAACGAAGGACTCAGCTGGACGATCGAGTGCGGTTTGGCACGGGTCGGATCGTTGGAATCAGAGGGCGAAGTTTCGTTGTGTGTCGAGGTTTTGTTGCATAGTTTACTTTTTGTCACGTTATAGGTTTATAAGATTCAATTGTAAACTGTGCACGTGTTGTTAATCATTTTTGATCTATACACTCTCAAATAACCCGTTTGGTTATTTGGGGGGAGACGTACTCGGACAAACGCGTGGACGACGCGAAATCCGGGGAACTCCCTAATCAAATCGTTGTGTGTTTCTCTCTCTCTCTCTCTCAATATTTTACTTGTTATAATTTTATTGATTTCTTGAATCGATTGAATTTTTCATGTTCGTATTGGAACATCAAAAATTCAATTGTTATGCTTGATTGTGATTGTGTTTAATTCGATATTGTAACTTGCTTGGGACTGAATTTGATTCATTGTTTAAATTCAAATTTTGAACTCTATCATTTCAAATCTTTTCATAAAACGTTCAAAGGCTTATGCTACGTTTCCTTTGGTCAATCGGTGCATAGACTACCGATCCGGTGGTTTTCCGCTTGCGCTTGATTGAAACAAATAATTTTTTTAAAACGACATTGTTTCAAGGTTCACTTATTCAACCCCCCCCCCCCCCCCCCCCCTTCTAAGTGATAGCCAAGTAGTCTAACATGCACACCCACATCAAACATATCGATCAATGATTGTTTACAGAATAAAGTTTCTTCCATTCCTCTCGTGCACTAGAGAAATGAAGAAATGATTTAGATAATTTAGGCAGAAATTCTGATTCATGAAACTCATGATTTTATGATTATTATTATATATGTTTATGCCTCCTAAGTGTCTCTATTTATAGAGAAACTTATGTCAAATGGTGAAGGGACATAACCCTTGAAAGGTTTTCAAAATTCAAATTTGAATTTCAAATTAACCATTACAACCTTTCAAATATATTTTGGAAATTCTCCAACAATCCCCCACCATTTTCAAAATATATCTAAATCCATTATTCCGGAAATCTCATGGTTTCAGATAAAGGTATCTCACAATTTGAACCATTACTTAGTAAGTTAAGTTTCCACTCATCCCCGAATAGATTGGTAGACAAGCTTTGAACCAATTATTCATCAGAACAAGTGTGCTTAATTCACACATGAAATCTCAGTACTATTGATCGAATTATAAATATGACACATTTGTTAAGGCCTTGTGTCTCATATCCTTTTCGTGAGAATTTAAGAGTCAAACCCTTGAACTCTATGAAGCGGCCCCACTTCATTCTCATATAGGTAGACTATATCATAAATGCACCCATAATTATGCATTTAAGCAAACATATGCTATATGTCTATTAAGAGGAAAATCTCATCCTACCACTTTGTTCTTTTAAGGTCCAAGTACTTTCACCCCTTGGGATGTATTTATTATTGTCAAGTACTTCAATCACTCTAATAGTGTACTTTCACCATTGAACTCAAGATTTGATTTTACTCAAGTGTGAGTTGAGTTTCCACCATTGGTGATCAATTATATTTGGGCTTGTATCACATCCCTAATGTTGTCTTCAATAACTTAACCATCATATCCGAAAACACCATATCCTTGTCAATTCCTTCGTCAAAGAATTACAAGATTTTTCAACTTTATAACTTGAATATTCAATCAACCACATAGCTATGCATTTTACAAACTTTGAATATTCCTTATACATTCTTGATAGTTTTAACTCACTATCACAAAGCCATGACACTTTTGTCATTTGATTATATTGTGCCATATGCACAATCTTTATGTCATTCTCCCTTTGCTATTACATATATAATAATCATTTCAATTTGAAATTTTATTTCCACTTGAATGTATCTATTATACCATACATTCAATAGATTAAGTATATGCATAGCATCAACCAACATGATCATAAAGATTTGTCTTGACCAACTTTCATTTCATAAAATGGGTCACACACATGTAAGTAATATACTCCACATGAACTTACAAATAAAACATAAAAATTTATTTCAATTTTATCACAAGAAATCCTTTCATATTAGTTATCACATAACTAATACATGCATCATAAATTCTAAATCAAAAGCAAGTTTCATGTATCATATGTTCTATGGTAAATTCAAATAATAATCATCATATTAGAAAAACAAACAATGATTTGAAATCATTAACATTTCCAATAACTTAATTCCTCCATGAACAATTATCAACTTACAATAATTTCAAAATATACTCAAATCATTTTTAATATCAATAAGCAAGAAATCAACAACAAACTTTCATATTATCATGCACATATAATATGAAATCATCACAATTCTAAATTTAAAAACTTCTTGCACAAAATAATAATATCATAAAAAAATATGCATTTTCATATTCATGACAAGTCATATATACTCCTTTTATTTTAAAATAAGATAACATAAAAACCTATCTCATAATTAAACTTGTTCATACTTGTCAATATTCACATATATACTTGAATAGTTTCTATATCATGCATATCATAAATCATGACAATTAATTGCATACCTTTCACCATAATCATAAGTATATGTGTGTTTATTTCTTTTTCAATGATACTTGTCAAAATCAACACCAAAACTGATCATGGAATAATTTAAGTCGTAACCCTTTATTAGCAATATAATTTTCTTCACCAAAAAAGTGAGTGTCCTTCCATTCATAATAATCGTTGCTTACTGGTTCTTTAAAACCTTCACATGAATACAATTTCTTGCATACAAAATTTTCTAAACAAACGTAAGGGATATAGAAACATGAATTCCAGACTAATGTCACGAATAGAGCAAATTCATGAATAATGTATAATAATCTATTCACATGAATTATTTAACAACCAGATATAAATAAGAAGGCAAAAAGATACTTATCTCTTGAAGCCGATATATATACCAATTGCAGAATCATCTTCGAAATTTGCAGTCACTAACTTATCACAAATAAATCATAAATCGAACCTAAAGATTGTTAGAACTTTTGTTGGGGGTTCGCTGCAAATACTTGAACAAAAGAAGAAGATGAAGAACATGATGAAAATTGCACATAAATTCCAAAGCGTGTGTATCACAATAGGCTTTAGGTTCGATTCGCCCCCACTAGTTTATGAAAACCGGATGCAAAAGGGTTAACCGGCGAATCCCCTTCAGGATACTTTGGAAACCTTGATATGGTTTGCACACTCACATCAAACATATCGATCAATGATTGTTTACAGAATAAAGTTTCTTCCATTCCTCTCGTGCACTAGAGAAATGAAGAAATGATTTAGATAATTTAGGCAGAAATTCTGATTCATGAAACTCATGATTTTATGATTATTATTATATATGTTTATGCCTCCTAAGTGTCTCTATTTATAGAGAAACTTATGTCAAATGGTGAAGGGACATAACCCTTGAAAGGTTTTCAAAATTCAAATTTGAATTTCAAATTAACCATTACAACCTTTCAAATATATTTTGGAAATTCTCCAACACAAGTTTCTTGAAAAGAAAAAAAATACGTAAAGATCCGAATACATTCTTCCGAAATTTTCTCTTCCCACCCCCATGACTCTTTTTAACCCCCCAATATTCCGATTTTACTCCTGTCCAAAAACTTCGGAACGTATTTTCCGATGTGTTTCTAGTTCAAATTCTTCGAAAACTTCGGAAAATACATTCTGAAGTTCATATTCAAGGCAAAAAAATTTCGGAAAACGCGTTCCGAATTTTAAAATCAAGGGCAAAAACGGAAATCCGGGGGGGGGGGGGAAAGAGTCATGGGGGTGGGAAGAGAAAATTTCCATTCTTCCACAGATGCACTCTGAAAGATTCAGCCAAAGCCTTTTACATTTTTTTATTCATTTGGGTCAGCAACCTAAAGAGAAGAATCAGTGCACCGATGATGCTGGGGCCTATAGAAAAAAGAGTAGGTTTCCAACCTCCTCATTATTGACCCGTAATAATGGGGTGCACCACACATCTCTTTGACATTCACTTGGCAAAATGACAGAGAACAACACCAATTTCAAGGAAAAAAAATTGGTGGGGGTGGCTTCTAAGTTGGTGTAGTATAGCTGGATCTCTAATAATATATTTTTTTTTTTTTAAAACTCGGTATCCAGTCCAAGCTGTAATAGTAGACTTCAACAAGTAAGAATTTGTTTTTTTTTGGTATAAGAACAAGTAAGAAATTTAACCAAGTCAAATATTAGTCAACTACCTTTTTTACTTTATATATAAATCAAATCCAAGTTATCCAACAGTACAACTAATTGATCTACGGTTTGATTATTTATTTGAGCAGTTCGATTAGAATCTCATTCCAATTTGAACAGTTTAAAACAGTCCTAATAATGATTCAAAAGTCTAGATTAAAAGTTCAATATAGTTTTAAAATATTGCTGTCAACTCAATTTAGTGATAGAGAAAATCTTTGCATTGCACTGTCTGAGGTGGGACAAAGAAAACAACAAACGAGGTGGTTAATGGGTTAAGTATATTCTGTCAAAAAAAAAAAAAGGGTTAAGTATATATTAAAGGGCAGTTGAGTGATTTTTGTCTTGCATATGATATGAATGACAGCACAAAATTGAGATATTGCCATGTCAAGTATTTGACGTAAGATATATAACTCTAGCAGCTTCCAATTCAATCTCTCAAACGTACTATGGACACTTTACTAAATTAAATACCAGTTATCTAAAATAATAATAAGATTAATCTGGAAAATCAAAGTACACAAGTTGTTTAGTAAATGAGATCACTGATGATAATTTCATCATTTGGCATTACAATCTTCAATAATTTTTTGGCAGAGACATTTCATTAATCTTTGAGGGAAAAATGTTACATAAAATCAAATATAATATACCAATTGTCTAAGGGATACCAAATTGCATTCAACAACACTATAACTTTAGACAGTAAGAGTTAAGACCGAGTGACTACCTCCAGTCCAGAGAAGTAGCTAGAAAGCACCTCAAGTTCTCAACATGAAACAACTCTCAGTGCCTAGAGAGGCAAAATTTGATTGACCTTTTTCATACACAAATATTTTATACTAATGTACATAAACCACCTAAATAAAGGAAAAAATGGAAAATATGTGAAGCCAACAAATAAACTTCAAATTTGAGCTAAACAGTGATCCCATTTGCTAGAACCATACCTTCCTCATGTGAAGGAATATGAAAATTGCACTAGTATTACAAAGTGCGGACAAAAACAATGGGTTTTGTGCATCACCTTAATGACCCCTGGCCATACTTTGGGATCATAAATCACGAGGAAAATTACTGATTTGTCCCTCCTCCAGTGTATCCTTGCCATTTATCTTGTAGGCTATCCTTATGCGCATGACAAGAGATTTCTGAAAAAAGTAGTTGCTGGCTATCAAGTCTTATCTAATAAACCCTTGCTCGAAAATGATCTCAGAGCACACACACAACGTACTCACAAAGCACGCAAACACAGAGAAAAAGGGGGATTGGGACAAAGGAAGTATAATCGTTAGTTGTCAATCCAGGATAACAGCCATAGAATGATGGCTATTATACTGATAATTTCTGATGCATTAAATAATTTGCTCATAACTAAACAACTTATCGGAATTTAAATACAGATTCATATATACCCAATCCAACCCTTTTTATAAAGAACCTATGGGTCAACAAAAGTTCATGTATTTGGATCATAGTATGAACTAAATACATCAACTTTTGTTGACTCACACGTCTCTCATAAAATGGACTGGGGGTGGTATAATTTTTGCAATGCTTATTGGGAGTTTCCTTGCTTGTCCAGTATACTAAAAATATCGAGTTTAATTCACTCCATATCAGTATATTAGGGGTTTATTATTATAAACTTAATACCACAGTGCACTGAAAAACTTGTTTTAAAACAATTCACTGAAAAACCGGTTTTAAAACCAATTCAATTATTCAGTTGGAATTTAAAAACCGGTTTGAACGAAATGCGGGTTTTGAAACTTGCTCATACATATTAAACTGGTTCTAAACCGGTTCCAAGCGGAATTGAAATCAATTTGGAACAAACTGTTTTTACTAAAATGGTTTTTGGGAACCAAACTGGACCATAAATTTGGTTTGGTTTATGAACCATGCACACCCCCTAATAACTAAAATATGGCAGTTTTTTCTGTATGTGCTGCCGAATTTTAATGTAAAACATGAGGCAGTATTTTGGCAGCAAATGCCAGTGATCAACGCCCCATTTAGAATTCAAATTGGACAACGTACATAGTATAACATAAATATTTACAGTGAAGCAATATTAATAAAGGATATATACCTTTCCATGTTGGCTATTAGTAACTCTCAAAGTTTGCATGACAGACCCATTTCCAGCAGCAGGGAGAGTATTGCCACTAGCTGGATCTAAGTGCAATTGAAGAAACTGAAATTGAAAATAACTGCAGACATAAGTACTAGATAATAAAAGGTATCAAGCAAACTCAAGATTTTGAATATGCAGCAGAGCAACCAGAGAAATAGCTAATTATCAAACATCAAAGAGTAGGTGTAGTTATTTAGCACTAAAAACCAGATAACTAATTAGACTAATACAGTAATGGTAATGATGATGATCTTAGCATTACATGTAGACAGCTCAATAGCATACTGGTGGGCATACCTTAGGAACGGCTGCCTGGAAAACAAAATCAGTATATGTATTGGAGGACAAATTCGTAAAGGTGGCCTGGATAGCTGTTGTTTGTGGGTTTCCCGGTTGTTTTGTGAAATTGAATGTCAACCTCAAGGAGCTGCTCTCAAAAGCAGTTACAGATGGATAAACTGGTCCATTGTTTTCTATTCAAGATAAGAGAAGAAGGAGGAGTCAGTACTTCAACTATATTTAAAAGTTTATTTTGCATTGGAAACAACATTGTTTATATTTTAAAAACATTGACTACACAAATTCCACGACAAATTTTCTCTTTTTGTTTTCCTTAACTAGTGCCCCCGAGCACTGGTTAGCATTTTCCTATTTAAAATAATGATAATACCCAAATTATGAGTAGTTTACAACCTGTTGGTGGGCTGGAGGAAATACCACCCAATAGATCCATCATAGGACCGGCATTTGATGTAGATCTTGAAGAAAGTGAAAGTGATGAGAGATCATCCAATGGTGAAACAGGTGCTTTGTTACTAGTATTTGAGGATAAGATGTCTACTGCAGATGAGTTGCTCTGGGCAGGTGATCCGATAGATAAGAGATCCAAGAGAACATCTGTGCCACTTTTAGATGCTTGACCAGCAGCACCTAAAATTCCCATAAAAGTCAGACATGCTATGTAAGTAAGTTTACATATTTCTTCCTCAATAAAACCAATTAACAACAACAAGGCCTTATCCCGCTAGGTTTTGTTGGCTACACCGATCAAATAATATCATCAGGCAACAAAAACTAAATTATCAATAAATCCATGTAAAGTTTAGTCCTTTTTAATGGTTTTTTCCTATAGATCAAGTGGTTGAAAAACTAGAGAGGACTTCAGAAAACAATCCCACTTTGATTACGAAAACAGTACTAGTACATTATTACATATATAAATATAAAGCTATAAACAGGGATTTGTAAACGGAGATGGTAATCAGTAAAAACAAAAATGTTTAGTTTTTAGGACATCATAATAATTTATTAGATGCACTATAGACACCAACCGGATTGCTGTGATGCTGGCGACAAATCAACACCAAGAAGATCCTGAAGAAAATCGCCACCAGAAGAGCTAGGTGCTACGGGATCATCTGAACTTAGATCAAGTAGATCTACAAGAGGAGCGGCAGGTTTGGCTACCCCATTCGGGAGACTAACTGAAGGCGCGGTTGCTGTAGAAGCGGCACCTGGCAAAGACCCAGCCCTCCTACCTATGAAAGTAGCCTCATCCAAAACTGGCATCCTTTCTACAAGAGTAGATCTGCACAATAACAGGCTCTCATAATAGGATCTCTCTTATTAGAGTATAGCAGAAACCTAGCTCTTTATATAATAGAATATGCAGCTTAATTAAACTCACCTAATATTTTGGTGCTTAGAAATAATTGAATTGAACTCAATAGCTCTCTGCTGCAATTCTAGCACAAGATTCCCTTTGAACTGTACAATAATTTCCCCGATCCTCCTATATACATATTCAAAGGAGAATGAAATTCCCATGTCAAAATACAAAGTACAAGAAGAAACAAATTTTTGGCATGTCTAGTTAAGTACAAAGGGTCGTGGAGGGAAAAAGTTTGTCATCGAGATCAAGTCGCGCGATGGTGATTACATTTTTTTAATCTGGAACCTGGTATGATCAATTATACTAGAATCTTACATTATATATGTAAAAACATTCATGAGCCTTCACCTATTAATTTAATTGCTTAGAAGAATTGGTTCTTGAGTCTTGACAAGGCCTCAATGCCTCTAGATCCAAATGGTCACATATTCAATCCTTACAACCACCATTATTCTAAATTCTAAACAAAGTATGAATTTCAACACAAGTGTTCCAATGCACTGCCTACCTTTCAAGCCTAAAGGGATCTTATGTGAGGGACAATGTTATCAATGGCAGATTATGGCAGCCAGCCAAATATCCGCCATATAAACATGGCACTGCGGCTTGTGGTGGAAACATGGCACTGCGGCTTGTGGTGGAAACATGGCAGATATAATAGGTGCTGCAGCATATGATGGCAGGCATAAAATCCGCGATGCTATAATGCCGTGGCAAAAATTTGACAACACTGGCGAGGGAGTGTACTAGAAAGTAAAATCATTCATGAGCCTTCATCTAAAAATTAAGTTTTTGGGAGATTTGATTCTTAACAAACAATAATTGATGTATGATGCAATAGATAATAAACAAACGTAAAGACGAGCATACTCTGAACAAGACGGGAAACGTGAAGAGAGCTTTAATAAGGCAACCAAAGCCATTGCTTTTGTGGTAAGATCTGATGCATGGCGTTTTATAGCAATCTCTACAACATCCACTGCATCTGACTCAGTCACCTGGTAGATAAAGCAATTAAAAATTTAAAAGTAGTAAAAACTTTAACAAAAGCGTAAAAGATCATATTTTAAGATTTTCCAATTCTCTTCTATATACTAGCAGACTTAAAGACATCAACAGTCAGTAGTCCAGTCATGGTTCCATTAAGCTGTGTATATTTCACAGAAGAAAAGACACAATGGTCATGGGAATCAACTCATTCCTCTGTATAAAACAATCCAATAAGCAATACGAACTATGGAATGTTAGAGTATATAGTGATATAGTTAGTTCAGTTTGTATTAATAGAAAACTCTAGAGTATCTAGCTAGTTAGCTTCTATTTGAGTTAGTTACACTATGTAACAAACTCACTCTGTATTCTGTTTCTATATAAGATAGAAACTCTTCATTTGTAACTAACTTTGAATATCAATGAATTACACTTTCTCTCTCTCTTTCTCATCTCATCCTCTGTTTCTATCATGGTATCTTGAGCTTTCTTCTTTCTTGATCCATGGCGGACCAAAATCCCTTCAAAGGAAACAAGATCTCAAACCTCATCTCTCTGAAGCTTGATGATAAGAACTTCAAACAATGGAAACAACAAATTTCAGGAGTAATTCGAGGATGCAATTTGCAAAAATACATTACCGATCAAGTGATACCTGAGGAATTCCTCACTGATGATGATCGTACTGCAGGAACGATCAATCCTCTTCGTCAACAATGGGAGAAACACGATGCGTTGGTTTGCACGTGGCTTCTCTCCACCATTTCTGATTCGCTTCTTGCGAAAGTTGTTGATCTCACGTTTTCGTGGCAAATTTGGGATGAGATTCACCGTCACTTCAACACCTTGCTCAACACCAAAGCGCGCCAACTCAGATCGGAATGGCGAACCCTACGCAAAGGTGATCGCACGGTTACTGAGTTCATCCAACGCGTTCGTGAAATCAATGAATCGTTGATTTCTGTCGGTGATCCCGTTCCTCTTTGTAACCTAATTGAGATCGTTATTGACGCGCTTCCGGAAGACTATGATTCAGTTGTTGCTGCGATTTCGAGCAAATCTACGTCAGATTCTATTGATGAGGTTGAATCTGCTTGCTCGCACATGAAACCAGGCTTGAGAAGAACAAGAAGCAGAATCTTACTGATGCTGCAACGGTCAATCTTGCACAAACTCCATCTCTACCGGTTTTGTCTTCAAATTCCACTGGTGATGCCTTTCAACCTCCCAATCCTTCGTTTCCATCTGGTTCTAGTCATGTTACTGCTAATGGATCTCAAGGAGGTGATGAATTTCATCGTGGAGGTAGACATGGAAGAGGAGGTGGACGCTCTGGCCGTGGTGGTCGTGGAGGAAGAAATAATGGAGTTGCGTGTCAGATTTGTCACAGAACAAATCATGATGCTTCTATTTGTCACTACAGACACACCGGAACTATGCCTATAGACCTCCACAGTTTCAAGCTCCTGCATATCAGACTCCATTCTCTACTCCCTATGGCTATGGCTATGCTCCAAGACCACAACGTCCTCCTACTCCTCAAGCTCTGCTCACTGGAGGGAATTCTAGCTTCAATAATCAGTGGTGGTACGGTACCCTGATTCTGGTGCTTCTCACCATGTGACACCTGATGCTTCCAATCTCTCTGATGTTGCTTCACTGCCTGGTTCTGACCAAGTTCTAATGGGTAATGGACAAGGTTTGGCTATTAACTCTATAAGTTCAATGTGTTTTACTTCCCAAACCAATCCTAAAACCCCCTAACCCTTAACAATCTCCTTTTAGTTCCTTCAATAACTAAAAATCTCATGAGTGTCTCTAAATTTGCACAAGATAATGTGTTCTTTGAATTTCACCCTACATTTTGTCTTGTCAAATCTTAGGCTACTTCTGAAGTTCTTCTTCATGGCATAGTTGGAGCTGATGGGCTCTATAAATTTGCCTCACCTTTAGATTTTGTTTCAGCTTTGAATTAAATTCCCAAACAGTGTAATTCTGTTTCTTTTCCTAGCTCTAGCTTCTCTGATTTTGTGGTTAGTTCTAAACCTACTCTTAATGTTTCCCATATTGCATCAAATAATAATAATAATGTTCATTCTGGTTGTGATTCTATGACTACTTCTATCTATAATTTGTGGCATGCACGCTTAGGTCACCCTCACCATGATGCACTTAGAGAAGCTTTAAAACTATGCAATGTTAATGTTCCATCTAAATCCCCAAGTTATCTTTGCTCTGCTTGTTGCTTAGGCAAGAGTCATAGGTTGCATGCACCTTCATCTTCTACTGTCTATCACACACCATTTGAACTTGTCACGTGTGATTTATGGGGTCCTGCCCCCATCAAATCCTCCACTGGTTTTACATATTTCCTCACATGCGTTGATGCTTATTCTAGATTTGTTTGGGTGTATCCTTTAAAACTTAAATCTGAGACCCTTAGCCAATTCATTCATTTCAAAACTATGGTTGAACTGCAATTTAGTTGCAAAATCAAAACTGTCCAAACTGATGGTGGCGGTGAGTTCAGGCCCTTTACCAAATATCTCACTGAACTTGGTGTTGTGCATAGATTAACCTGTCGCCATACTCACCATCAAAATGGCCTTGTTGAAAGAAAACATAGGCATTTAGTGGAAACTGGCCTCACCCTTCTATCTCAAGCTCACTTACCAATGCAATACTGGGACCATGCTTTTGTCACAGCAGCTTTTCTCATAAATAGACTTCCAACACCTGTTCTAGAGAATCAGTCACCCTACTATGTTCTTCTAAATAAACAACCTGATTATAAAGCTCTTAAAGTCTTTGGTTGTGCATGTTTTCCTTTTCTGAGACCATATAACTCCAATAAACTCAATTATAGGTCTCAAGAGTGTGTTTTTCTTGGCTATTCCTCCACATATAAAGGCTATAAGTGTCTCAGCCCTGAGGGTCGTGTGTATGTCTCTAAAGATGTGTTGTTCAATGAACAAAAATTCCCTTACCCTTATCTTTTTCCCACTACAACAACAGCCAATTCTATAGCTACTGCTCCTACCTCACCCTCCCATGTCCCACTGTATTTCCCTAACCAGAATCTAGCTACACCTACCTCTCTTCAACACTTACCTACTCAATCTCAAATTCTTCATCCCACACATATTACCACTATTCACATGGATCCTGACCCCCCATCACCTACCTCTCCTCAACACTTACCTACTCAATCTCAAATTCTTCATCCCACACCTATTACCACTATTCACATGGAGCCTGACCCCCCATCACCCTCCACACCTATTTCATCTTCACCACCCAACTCTGTTGCTAGCTCTCCTCCCATACAAACTTCTAATGCATCTCAGCACATATACTCTTCACCCTCATCTGGTGAGTCAAGTCATTCATCTCCCTCACCCTTGTCTTTATCTTTACCTACCAACCAATCCTCTATCACTCATCCAATGCTCACTAGATCTAAAACCAGACACAATCCCACTGTCCTTGTAACTCACATTGAACCTACTAGTGTTAAACAGGCACTCCAGTCCTCTCATTGGCTTGCTGCTATGAAAGAAGAGTATGATGCTCTGCTTAGAAATAATACTTGGACCTTGGTTGCTCCTCCTGCTCATAAACAACCTATAGGCTGCAAATGGGTGTTTAGAGTTAAGGAAAATCTTGATGGGACTATTCTCAAGCACAAGGCCAGACTTGTTGCTAAAGGCTTTCATCAACAAGCTGGAACTGATTTTACTGAGACCTTTTCTCCAGTGGTAAAACCGGTCACTGTGAAGACTATCCTCACTATGGTTGTGTCTAACAGATGGCCTATCCACCAGATAGATGTGAATAATGCATTTTTAAATGGGATTTTAGAAGAGGAGGTTTATATGCAACAACCACAAGGCTTTGAAGTGTCAGACAAAACTCTTGTCTGCAAGTTGAATAAAGCCTTATATGGTCTCAAGCAGGCACCAAGGGCCTAGTTTGATAGGTTAAAAGCTGCTCTTATTGGCTATGGGTTTAAGGCAAGCAAGTGTGACCCTAGTCTCTTCATGATGAAAACTGGCACCTTACATCTCATTGTCTTGGTGTATGTAGATGATATTATCATCACAGGCAGCTCTCTACCTCACATACAACAACTTATTTCTAAGCTAAATGCAGAGTTTGCTCTCGTGCTTTGGATTATTTTCTAGGGGTTGAAGTGTTTCGGTTAGCTAATGGTTCTCTTCTGTTGTCACAAGCTAAGTATATAAGAGATCTTCTATCTAAAGCAAACATGGTTACTGCAAATGGCATGCCAACTCCCATGGCTTCTAGCCTCAAACTATCCAAAGTAGGATCTGTTCCAGTTGAAGATCCCACTCATATTCGTTCTATTGTTGGGGCACTGCAGTATGCCACTCTTACAAGGCCTGAAATAGCTTATTCTGTCAACAAAGTTTGTCAGTTTCTCTCTAATCCTGTTGAAGAGCACTGGAAGGCAGTGAAGAGGATACTTAGGTACCTTAGAGGTACTCTGCATTATGGCCTTTTAATTCAAGCAGCACCTGTTGATAAGCCACTGACTCTTATTGGCTTTTGTGATGCTGATTGGGCTTCAGACCCTGATGATAGAAGATCCACATCAGGAGCTTGCATCTTTGTTGGTCCTAATCTAGTCTCATGGTGGTCCAAGAAGCAGTCACTAGTTGCAAGGTCTAGTGCTGAGGCTGAGTATAGAAGCTTAGCCAATCTCTCTTCTGAAATCTTATGGCTTCAAACCCTACTCACTGAACTAGGTTGCAAGTTTTACACTCCCAAGATACTTTGTGACAATCTAAGCACAGTCTCTTTGGCTCATAATCCAACTCTACATCACAGAACTAAGCACATGGAGCTAGATATCTTTTTTGTCAGAGAGAAGGTACTCAACAAAAGTCTTGTGGTTTCTCAAGTTCCAGCCCAAGACCAGTGGGCTGACATCTTCACCAAACCACTATCAGCTGTCAAATTCTTTGCTCTTCGTGACAAGCTAAGGATCTTTGACAAGCATAGCCTAATCAAGTCATGCTCAGCTTCTACAGGGGAGTGTTAGAGTATATAGTGATATAGTTAGTTCAGTTTGTATTAATAGAAGACTCTAGAGTATCTAGCTAGTTAGCTTCTATCTGAGTTAGTTACACTATGTAACAAACTCACTCTGTATTCTGTTTCTATATAAGATAGAAACTCTTCATTTGTAACTAACTTTGAATATCAATGAATTACACTTTCTCTCTCTTTCTCATCTCATCCTCTGTTTCTATCATGGAAAGAGGCAAGCCACAATCCTAATGTTTGTGGTTTAAGCACCAAGCACATCCCAGATTTATTAAAATAGAAAATGACATGGAGCAGTTTTTGACATAGGGAATGTTCAATACACCAATCAAACATGTAAAACAAATCCCAGTACTTAACTCATTTCCTCCATCAAAGAAATGGGAATAGAACCGTATATGAAAATGTTAAACTGAGACTGAAGCCATACAAAAAGGAGCCTCATCAAAAGGGCGCTGTTAGAAAATCTTTGAGACCAATCCAAATATATCAATTTGATAATATATTGCTTGAGGTCATGCAATTTATCATATTCAAGCAACTTGAAGCAATAGTATAAACGTGTATAAACAATCAACCATTCACTCACTGTTATTGGATCTTCTATGTCAAGCATTCCAATATTATTGACTAGCATGTCACCATACTCCCCAATGCACCACACTGTAACTCGAACTAGAGTTTCCTGAAAGAAATAAAAAAGTATCAGGTGATGTTACTAAATAAACAAGTTAAAATCAAGAGCAAATAACCAATGTGCATAGATTTTGTCAGAGAATAAATGAGCACCTGTTCAGCAGATGTTTGAAATGCCCTGTATAATGCTCTTACTGTATATCCATGAAGCTCAGAAGCGTTGCTTACCACAACAATTAAGGCATACCACACTTCATCTTTTACAAAATTTCCAGCCTACTAACATAAAATAAAGATCAGTACATGCACTCAATATAGTTAGCTGATACAGAAAATGACTTTTTTATACCTCAGACAGAACCTTTAGCATCTGATCAATGTACCAGATCTTCTCAGGGGAAAATCTGAAGCAACAACAAAAAACATTATAGTCAACTCAAGATATTTGCTACTTCAAGAAACTCTAATTGATTGTCTTGTCATAAACTGAAAGGGGTGACAAAGATGCAGACCATGTGAAATAAGGCAAATGGATTGTTTTATTTTACCAAATAGGAAGAGAAATGGGGAGACTAAGAAACAGCAATATCCAAAATCCAAAAATTGAAAGGCCAACACAGATTGTATCTTTATTATTACAAACAATAGCAAAACCTGTTCCTGTGACTAATCAAACCGTTTTATATCGATGTAATATCACAAGTGGTACAAAAAGAGAAGTTAAGAGACCAAGTGGAGTCAGACATGCAAGTTTTCCTTATTAAAAACAAAATTCAAAAGTGGACCCAGAAATGACTGGATATGGTAAATAAATAAATAAATGAAGTGCATGACTATTCTAACATCATACGCTGCCCCCACCACCCACATCTTCCCCAACACCCACATCTTTCTTAACAAAAGGCAAATGATACTGAAAAGGAATGCAATTCAGAACCTTGTGACTCACTTTGCAACTATGGAGCATATTTTGGTAGTAAGGTCCTCTCTGAAATCAAGATCACTGACTTCCAGATAATCTACAAGCTCTTTCACTAATGGCTTCACATTAGTTTCATTTACCAGAACATATACTAGTTCAAGGGCTCTTTTCCGAATTGAAGCATCTAAATCCTGAAGCAAAGAGTCCAGTGATTAACTTCTCTAGTTGCGAAAACTCATTATTTGACATTGGATAAGTAATATCAAAGAAAACAAATCAAATACCTTTACACATTCTAGAATTGTTGCACGGTGCCTCTGCACTGCCTGAGCATCAGCAGTTACAGCCCTCATTAGCATATTTAGTGCCACGTATCTGAAGAGGGTAGAAAGAGTATGATTAACTACAATAATGAAGTATAATACCCACAAAGCACAAAGATTAAATTTAACAAATAAATTTGTCAGTTGATAAAAAGTACTAAAACAAAAGAGATGTGAATTAACAGGATAGCACATATTTCCCTAACAGCCTAATCAACATGTAAATTGCATCTTACAGGCATGAGTCATGAGTTTGACCAAGATTAGTTTAAACAATTACAGAGATGCCATAATATAGCCATGTACTCTAACAGAGAACGCAAATACATCAATTGATTATTTTGTATACTGCATCCATCAATCACACACATGCCAATAATTTATAGGCATTGTTGTTCAAGACTCTGTAACATACATGCACAAAATCATACAAGCACATGCTTACAAAAATTCATAACCCAGGTACACAATTCACCTATCAAAAGACATTAAGGAAAATGGGAAACATTTTTAAGAGTGTTAGGTATTGGGCCATAAGCCCATTTTTAAGAGTATTAGTTAACAATCCCTATTTTTGAAGGAGAAGATGCTTTTGGCTGGACAAGTCGTGTCGAGCGCTACTTTGAATTGCGAAATGTAACTGAAGCGGAGAAAATTCAAGCAGCCATGGTAGCGATGGAAGGGAAGGCATTGACATGGTACCAATGGTGGGAGTTTTGCTCTCCTAATCCCACATGGGAAGATTTCAAGGCAGCACTTCTTAAGAGGTTCCAACCTTTTATGCTTCAAACTCCTTATGAATTGTTGTTGAGTTTGAAACAAACAGGGTCCGTGGAAGAGTATCGTGCACAATTTGAATTGTACGCTGGTCCATTACGTGCTGCAGAACCAGAATATCTCAAGGGGATTTTTCTGAATGGCCTCAAAGATGCTGTAAAGGCAGAATTAAAATTACACCCAGTCTCTACGTTGCCGGAATTGATGGATTTTGCTCAGCGCATTGATGAGAAAAATACTCTACTGAACCCAAGCAATTCACACGCCCCAAAAGGAGGAAATTTCACGAGGAATTTCCCTTCTAATCGCACAGTAACAGTGGATGCGAATAAGAGTTCGTCTGCTAGACCAGCCATCACTTCTGCCGCCACCAGCGATGCTAATTCAACATCCCAATCCACACCTTTTCGTGGTAGAGTATTTAAGAAATTGACTGATGCAGATTACAAGACAAATTTGCTAAGGGTTTATGCTATCGTTGTGATGCAAAATTTTCACCGGGTCATAGATGTGCAAACAAGCAATTTAATGTACTCATTTTGGACGGGGATCAGGACGAGGCTGAAACTGTTGACCAGAAACCGGAATCTGATAGTGATCTTAATTCTCTTCAATTATCTATGTTTAGCATGTCAGGTCTTACTTCCAAGAAAACAATCAAATTATGGGGGGATTTGTTGAACCGTAAGGTGCTGGTGTTAGTGGACTGTGGGGCTTCTCACAACTTTATTTCCTCGGTTCTGGTGCAGAATTTGAACTTACAGTTTACACCAAATTCTTCTTTCACAGTTGAGGTGGGTGATGGAAGAAAAATTCCTTGTGTAGGGGTGTGCTCACAATTGTCAATCACTCTTCAAGGACTGCATGTTCAACAAGAATTTTATGTATTTGAGTTGGGTAATGTGGATATTGTACTAGGCATGGAATGGTTGGCTCAACTCGGTGAGGTCAGTGCCAATTTTGGAGAATTAATTCTCAAAGTTCCAACTTCATCCGGTTTTCATGTTTTGCAAGGAGATCCTACTTTGTCAAGAGCACCAGCCTCTCTAAAAACCATGTACAAAGCATTGCAATCTTCAGGAGACGGCTATTTATTGCAAGTTGAGGTTGTCATTGACGAATCTGACCAACACAACACTGTTCCCACTTGGTTAACAACAGTTTTGGAGGATTTTCAGATTGTTTTTCAAGAAATTCAAGGGCTGCCACCATCAAGAACACATGACTATGCCATTGTTTTACAAGAGGGTGCTGCAATCCCAAATTTACGCCCTTACAGGTATCCCCATTACCAAAAGAATGAAATTGAAAGGTTAGTGACTGATATGCTTAAGTCTGGAATTATTCGGCCTAGTGTCAGTCCATTTTCAAGTCCTATCATACTTGTTAAGAAAAAAGATGGGGGATGGAGATTTTGTGTTGATTATAGAGCTTTGAACAAGATCACTGTTCCTAATAAGTTTCTGATTCCAATTATTGACGAGTTATTGGATGAAATTGGAGGAGCAGCCATATTTTCTAAATTGGACCTGAAATCAGGTTACCACCAAATTCGGATGAAGGAGGAAGACATTCCAAAAACTGCTTTCCGCACTCATGAGGGTCACTATGAATTTATTGTCATGCCTTTTGGTCTCACTAATGCACCTTCCACTTTCCAAGCCTTGATGAATGAGGTATTGCGTCCTTATTTACGTAAATTTGCTTTGGTATTCTTTGATGATATATTGGTGTATAGCAAGGATGCAGAGCAACACAAACATCACCTTGGAGCTGTTCTGACTTTGCTTAAAGAGCATCAGTTAGTAGCCAACTATAAAAAATGCACATTTGGCCAACATCAATTAGAATACCTTGGTCATATAATTTCAGCTCAAGGTGTTGCTGCCGACCAAAAGAAAGTGGATGCTTTGCTAACTTGGCCAAGGCCAAAGGATTTAAAATCGTTAAGGGGTTTTCTTGGCTTGACTGGTTATTATCGCAGATTTGTTCGTGATTATGGAAGCATAGCCAAACCCCTCACTCACTTGCTAAAGAAAGACAACTTTCTTTGGAACGAAGAGGCACAACTTTCAATTGACACCTTGAAGAAGGCCATGGCTGAATTACCAGTTTTATCGATTCCAAATTTTTCAGTTCCTTTTGTGATTGAGACTGACGCTTCTAACACAGGGTTGGGTGCGGTACTAATGCAACAGGGCAGACCAGTGGCTTTTTTAAGCCAACCATTGTCAGAGAGAGCCCAAAGAAAGTCGGTCTACAAACGAGAATTGATGGCTATTGTGTTTGCAGTTCAAAAGTGGAGACATTACTTGATGGGCAACCATTTTATCATCCACACTGACCAGAAAAGTCTGAAATTTCTGCAAGATCAATGTGTTTTGGGTGAGGATCAGTTCAAGTGGACTTCTAAATTGATGGGATTTGATTTTGAGATCATTTATAAGCCTGGCCATGAAAACCGAGCTGCAGATGCTCTCTCCCGTCGCATGACTTATGCAGCTATTTCTATGATTCATTTTCCTGATTATGAAGAGTGGGAGGCTGAGGTGATGCATGACAAGAAGTTACAGGCCATTTATTCATGATTTGATTGCAGATAGTGCTAGTCATCCCAATTACTCTTTTAAAAATCGGAAGTTATTTTACAAAGGGAAGTTGGTCTTGCCTCGTAACTCTTCCAAGATTCCAACTCTTTTACAAGAGTATCATTCTTCCCCAGTTGGTGGTCATTCCGGATTCTTTCGAACATACAAAAAATTGGGAGCTTTGGTGTATTGGGAGAGCATAAAAAAGGATATTCAGCAATTTGTGGCCTCTTGTGAAATCTGCCAGCAAAATAAATATCAAACTTTGTCTCCTGCAGGTCTGTTGCAACCTCTTCCCATTCCTACTCAAGTTTGGAAGGACATTTCCATGGATTTTATTGAGGGCTTACCACGGAGTCACGGTAAAGACACTATCTTCGTAGTGGTGGATAGATTTACAAAGTATGCACATTTCATAGCTCTCAGCCATCCTTTCACGGCCAAATCAGTGGCTGAAGTCTTTGTTCAAGAAATTGTGCGTTTACATGGATTCCCCGCCACCATTGTTTCTGACCGTGACAAACTCTTCCTAAGTCATTTTTGGACTGAATTATTCAAATTAGCAGGAACCAAACTCAAGTTCAGTACAGTTTATCATCCTCAAACGGATGGTCAAAAAGAGGTGACTAATCGGTGTTTAGAAACTTACCTCAGATGCCTAACAGGTGCCAAACCTAGATTATGGGTTAAATGGTTAGGGTGGGCTGAATTTTGGTTCAACTCAAATTACAACAGCTCTACAAGAACTACTCCTTTCAAAGCTTTGTATGGTCGGGATCCTCCTCAATTGGTTAAAGGTACAACAATTCCTTCATCTGTGGAAGAGGTTAATAAGTTAACTGAGGAAAGAGACACCATTCTTCATGATCTTCGAGCTAATTTGCTGAAAGCTCAAGATCAAATGCGCACTCAAGCAAATAAACATAGGCGAGACATTTCCTATGTTGTCGGTGATTGGGTTTATTTCAAAATTCAACCATATCGACTCAAATCTTTGGCTAAGCGAATTAATGAGAAGTTGAGTCCTCGTTTCTATGGCCCTTATAAAATTACCAAGATTATTGGACAGGTTGCTTATCCATTGGATCTCCCTCCGGAAGCTAGAATTCATCCTGTTTTCCATATATCTTTGCTGAAAAAAGCTATATCTCCAACTGTTAATCCTCAAGCATTACCACCTATGCTTTCAGAAGACTTGGAGCTGAAAGTAGAACCAGATTTTCTCAAAGATGTGCGCACTACTGCTGGTGGCCAAGTAGAAGTTCTCATCAATTGGAAGGATTTACCGGACTTCGAGGCAACTTGGGAGTCTTATGATGTTATTGATACTCAGTTTCCACTCTTTCACCTTGAGGACAAGGTGAAACTTTTGGGGGGGGAGTATTGTTAGTAGACCTCCTATTAAAAAGGTGTATGTAAGGCATAAGTTCAAAGGCCCGAGCAATTAGGCCCAAGCAATTAGGCCCAGTTTAGGTGGTTAGTTTTCTTTAAATAGAATAAGAGTGACATTTTACAGTCATTGGTTATTGTTGTATTGGGTGTGGTTTGGGAGATTCTAGGCTCTCTAAGTCCTAGAGGTATTCAAGGGAGATAATTAGCAATTATTACTAGTGTTATTGTTACTGTCTTTTGGTAATCCAATCTGTAACTGTTCTTGATCTATCAAGGCAGTAGCTTTTACTAAATAATAAAAGTATATGTCAGTTACAATTCATATCAGATACATATTCTACCCATCTCTATCAAGAAACAGGAGAATGCACTAAGGGGCCAACAATCAATCCGAATGACGAAGATCACTACCTAGATTCTTGTATCAAATATCAATTCATTTGACAGTAATCAGACATCCGTGTTCTTGGAAAATATAGGATTGGTGGATCTTCCTTTGACGGGGCGAAAGTTCACTTGGGTTCAACCAAACGGAAAGTGTATGAGTCGGCTTGATAGAGTTTTGGTGTCACATAATTGGGAGGAGAAATGGGGGGCGGTTTCATTGTGGGGGTTAAAGCGGGATGTGTCCGACCATTGCCCGTTAATTGTCAAATATGAAGGTTATGATTGGGGACCAAAACCTTTCCGATTCAACAATCATTGGCTAAAAAATAAAGAATTTTCCAAGGTGGTTGAAGCGGAATGGAACTCATATCAAGTTAAAGGATGGATGGGCTATGTTTTAAAAGAGAAATTCAAACGACTTAAAGGGGCACTACGAAGTTGAAATAAGGAGGTTTATGGACGTGTGGATTCTAAAATTGAGGGCATAATAACCGACATTGAGCTTCTTGACTTAAAAGGGGAGGGGGAAGGATTGTCGGAGGAAGAGGTCGCTTTGAGGAAGTCGAAATTTGAACAATTATGGGTTTTAAGGAAAAATAAGGATAACTTGGAATTTCAAAAATCTCGGTCACGGTGGCTTAAAGAGGGTGATGCGAACACGGGATTCTTTCAAGCTTGTGTTAAGAGTCGGAAGAGGTCTAATTCTATAGTAGCTATCAAAAAAGGTCGAACGTGGCTCTCTAGACCGGAGGATATAAGGGAGGAAGTGGTGTCTTACTTTCACAGGCATTTTGAAGAGGTGACTTGGGAAAGACCAACATTGGATGGGATAGAGTTTCAACAACTTTCATACGGTGAGGTCGTGAGTCTTGAAGCTAGTTTTGGTATGCAAGAGGTGGCCAATGTAATTGAGTTGTCAAATGGTAATAAGTGCCCCAGTCTGGATGGTTTCAATTTTTCCTTCTTCAAAAAGTTTTGGGGATTACTTAAAAAGGAAATCATGTGTCTTTTTCTTGAGTTCCATGATTCGGCTAAGCTACCTTCTTGCTTTTCATCGTATTTTATAACCTTGATTCCAAAAGTATTGTGTCCACACCAATTATGTGAGTTTCGTCCTATAGCTCTTTTGGGGAGCTTGTATAAACTTTTGTCCAAGGTGTTAGCTAATAGACTGGGGAAGGTCATGAACTCGATAATCTCAAAAAATCAATCGGCATTTATAAAAGGGAGACATCTTGTGGATGGAGTTGTGGTGGCTAATGAGGTGGTTGATCTAGCAAAGCGGTCCAAGCGAGAATGCCCAGTTTTCAAAGTGGATTTTGAGAAAGCATATGATTCGGTAAGTTGGAGCTTCCTCGATTATATGATGCGTAGAATGGATTTTGGAGATAAATGGAGGGCGTGGATTTAAAACATGTGTTTGTAACGGGAAGTTGTCGGTTTTGGTGAATGGGAGCCCAACGGAGAAAGTGAACATTAGTGGAGGTCTTAAGCAAGGAGACCCTTTAGCTCCTTTCTTGTTTCTTCTTGTGGCGGAGGGATTGACGGCACTATCCCAAAGGGCCGTTTCATTGGGATTTTTTAAATGTTTCCAAGTGAATTCGGAGGTCAAGGTTTCTTTAATACAATACGCAGATGATACGCTTTTTATAGGGGAGGCGTGTGTTGAGAATCTTTGGGCTATGAAAGCGGTCCTTAGATGGTTTGAACTTGTGTCGGGGCTCAAAGTGAATTTCTCCAAAAGTTGTTTGATGGGGGTGAATGTGTCAAGTAGCTTTCTTCAAGGGGCGGCCTCGTTTCTTCATTGTAAATTGGGTTCGATCCCATTTATATATTTGGGGCTTCCGGTGGGTGCGAACCCTCGATTAGCTTCAACATGGGACCCAGTGGTGAAAACAATTGAAAAAAGGTTTCTTTCATGAAGGAATAGATACATGAGCTTGGGTGGAAGGGTGATACTCATCAACTCGGTGTTGGCATCAATTCCGGTATTTTTCCTTTCCTTTTTAAAAATTCCTATAAAGGTGCGAATGGCAATTGTTCGTATCCAAAGAAACTTTTTATGGGGGGGTGCCTCGGGTGATAAAAATAAGATTGCTTGGGTTAGTTGGAAGGATATTTGTCGGCCGAAGGAAGATGGGGGACTTGGGGTTAGGGATTTGAAATGGTTTACTGTGTCCTTGTTGGCAAAGTGGAGGTGGAGATTGCTAGTGGAAGATGGAACTTTGTGGAAAAATGTGTTGGAAGCCAAATATGGAGATGTTGGAAGAGTTAGATTGTCGATAGGCCGCGGCAATAAATTCTCGTTGTTGTGGAAGGATTTGGTGGGGTTGGGGAAGACTAGTGGTATGGTGGGGGATTGGTCTCAAGATATGTTTTTAAAGAAAATGGGGTGTGGTGGTTCGACGTCATTTTGGAAGGATCGTTGGGTTGGAAATTCTCCTCTTTGTGATTCTTTCCCACGATTATTTAATATCTCACTTCAACCGGATCTTGTAGTCAAAGATATGGGCGAATGGGGGAATGAGAGATGGATTTGGAAGCTTAAGTGGAGAAGAAATTTTTTTCATTTGGGAGGAAGCACTTTATTTGGAATTGGTTGAAGCAATTGCTTTGGTTCCAATTACAAAGGCGGTTGATTCTTGGTCTTTCAAGTTGGGAGATCAATTTTTGGTTTCCTCCGTGTATATGTATTTATATAAAAATTTCCTTCCTCCTACACATGTTGCTTTGAACTCATTGGAAACGGTTGCCAAAGTGGTTGTTTTCTCGTGGCAAGCTCTCCTTGGGCGTTTACCTACTAGAAAAAATTTGGTGCGGAGAGGGGTTGTATTGGATGGGCCGAATGTTGATTGCGTGTTGTGTGGGGAGGGTAGAGAAACGGAGGATCATTTGTTTGCCTCGTGCTCATCTACAATTGGCTCCTTATTTCAAGCCTTTCTTCCTCTTTTTCGGAATCGCAAGAATTCTCTAAAGGGTGTAATTCTTATTTGGCATGCCGTTATTTGGGTGCTTTGGAGGACAAGGAATGATAGGATTTTTAGGGGGATTGTTGTTGGACCGGTGGAGATTTTTGATTGAATTTAAGTGGCCTCATGGAAATGGTTATTTGCCAAGAAGGTTTCCACGCCATGTTTATTTTATGAGTGGTGTGTTGAGCCTTTTGATTGTATAGTTCGTTAATTGGGTGGGTATTTTGATTGTGTCCGATTGACTGTAATGCCTTTGTTGGGATACTTTTTGTACGGATAGAGTACTATCTGTACTTCTTGTACCGATGTGGGTAGAGTACCTCTTGTACTTTTTCCTTATTTTAATAAAATTGTTTGCAGTTCAAAAAAAAAGTAATCAGACATCCTTCCCTGGTTGGACGAAACATTTTAGACTTCTTACAATGCTTAAGGTTGGTTTCAATACCCAATGTACTGGTGTTAGTCTTAATCAAGTTTTTCAGTTACTTATCAAGGAAAATAAATGACTAGAAGTAAACCTGATATTGTTGTCACGGTTTGACAAGAATCTTCCCAGGATATTGATGGCTAGTACGCGTAAACCACCATTATCTTCAATGCTCATTATTGTTTGAACACACTCATATAAAATGGCATTCCCTGCAACTTTATTTGACTCAGTTTTTGTAGCCACCTAAAACAGATAGCAAATTTAAAATTATCAACCTTAAATTTCAGAAAAGACAGCCACTAATAAGCAATAGTACATAAAAAATAATCATTAACACATTTACCTTAATTACATAGATTTGGCACATAATAAACAAAGCCTAAGAATATTGAAATAAATGATATAAAACTTCATTACTGCAACCTATGAAGCACCGACACCTCTATGATTAGACGTGTCGCGGTGTCCGACACTCGTATGACACCCGTACGACACTCCTACAAACGTGTCCGAGGGGTGTCCAAAAAAAACAATTTTTCCTTTATTCCGACACTCCTTAAATCGGTGTCCGACACCTATAAGACACTCGTACAAACGTGTCGGGTAAGTGTCCAATTTTTTTTTTTTGTTTGCTTCTACTTTTCTTAGACATATATGCAATGATTAAAGATGTGTCGAAATAATAATACTGATCAATGAGGGATTAAAGATATTACATTTTGATTACATTATTTTTAGTTTTTCGATAGTAGATGGATGAAATTTGTTCAACTTAGATGCATATGTATGTATTTTTAATTCTAAACTTATATTTTTAATAAATATGTAGCGGTGTCGGTGTCGTATATTTTTTACATTAGCGGTGTCGGAGTGTCCGTGTCGTGTCGTGTCGCGGTGTCCGTGTCAGAGTCCGTGCTTCATAGACTGCAACTAGTTAACATCATTTACGAAGAAAATTTAATCGGAGCTTCTAACAGACTAGTGTTGTCAAAATCGCGAGTCAACTCGCTGAATCGGACGAGTTGACGAGTTACCCATACCTGAGCGAGCCGAATCGTTGGAGAAGAGGATCGGCGCCGGATCGGCGTTCTGAGTCGCAAAATCGTAGGAACGGCGCGCGTCCCGATCTGCTACGAAAGAGAAGATCCGCGCATGAGTTCCGGGTCGGATTTCGGACCCAATTACGAAATTGAAAACCCAGTTTTTTCAAATCATGAAACGCTGCGTTTGGCCTCCTCTGAATAAGTAAAACGCTGCGTTTTACTCATTAAATCAAACACACGTGTTTTTTGCTTTTTGCTTTCTCCACTAAATCCAAAGCGCACCGTTTTGTTCCATTGGAAGTGGAACAAAAACAACCGACACACCTATTTGAAAGGCTAACTCTTTTTTTTTAATGAATTAAACTTCTTTCTTTCGCTATTTTTTTTTCTTTTTTTATCTATACTAATATATAAAGGGGATACAAATTTTTGGGATGGCTTTTTCATTATTTCTATTTTACCCTTAAAAACAAACTACCAAAAAAAAACTAAGCACAATTTCCACATAAAAGTAGGTTTTCAGTTTTTTTATAGTAAAAAAATATATATTTTTTTTTCTTCTTAATAACTAGCCACAACAAAAAAGGAGGTTAAGTAATTATAATTAAATAAGTCCAATAAAAAAGGAGATTAAGTAGTTATTTATATTTGCACAATAGAGAATATTGATCACATCAAACAAAAAAAAGAGAATATCGATTACACAAACGGGCACGGAACGTGCCCGTTTGGCGGCTAGTGTTAATAACCCCCTTTATTAATATTAATTTTAATATGTATATATAAGACTACTTTTTATTTTTTTCTTTTGCTATTTTGAAGTATCGTGATTTTAGAAGCAAATAGTTGAAGACTACTTCAACCCACTACTCCTATATGCCATTAACGTGAAGCAACTTTCCCCACTCTTTCTTACTTGTGGACAAAAATTTTTCCCACCATGTGAACAAACATTTCCCTCCATCCCTCACTATAAAACCAAATTCTCTCCCTCTGTCACTTATGATTTTAGAGGTTACGATCCTACGATTTTGTATTACGATCCTTCTCCGATCTATAATACTCCATTTTGGTAGAATCTTACGATTCGTGTTACGATTATCCGAGTTACGAACTATTACCCTCCTCCCGATCCTAATCCGATTTACGTGTTTCACAATCATAGATATAATAATTTAATAACTAGTTATTAGCCCTGTGCAATTCACATTTTTTTCTATTAAATTTTAATATATTTACATGAAAATTTAAGAACTTATATGGATCAAGACTGGAATTTTTTGGATAATTTCTCAGCATATTATACTAATTTTGGGTTATTTAGTGGTAAAATGATAAAAGTAATCAGAAACTGTGCATGTATTTTGAACCTGATGAAAAGATATTAGAGAATAATTAGTTCAAATTTGAATTTAATATGTTGATATTAGGGGATAATTAGGAGGGGCAAATTAGGATAAAGTCCAATCTGGATGAATTTTTTAACCAAATAAAAAACTGGGGAAAGGGAAAATTATTATTAATTTGAACTTTGTCCCTTGAGATTACAAGGCACAACTCGTATCCCTGAACTAACATCTGATGGACGAAGAGAAAAAGAGAGGCTACTTGAAGGATTTTAAATGGCCACGTGGTTATTTTTGGGAGATAGTTTAGCAAGTGAGTGTCTCCCATTCAAGAGCCGTGACTTTCATTTAAATTTAATATATTATGTAGAAGCAGGTTACAGAGTAAACAAACATTTGACCAGTCCCCAGCAAAAATAAAATCTCATTTATTTTAGTAATATACAATTACACACGCGCACCTAGAGCTCCTCCTTTTCCTTGAAACCCTCTCCATAATTCTTCAAAGAATTAGATTATAAACATAAGTCAAACATTGGATCTGGAGATTAAGAAAATCCAGCTTCTCAACAGGATTCCATTTTCAACAGTTACTAATGATATAATAACCCCACACACACAAACATGGACACGCGAAGAAAATAAAAAGATTAAAAAATATGCAACTTTAAGCATATTCTACAAAGCATATTATTCTACAAAGTATATGCTTACATCAACATTATTTTACTTTGACTTTATGCTTAAAAATCATTATCAACGCATCATGCATATTAGTATGGCACTTTAGAACCACTTGCGAATTGATAAATCTATATAAAATATCGCCTATAATTGTACTCTTGTAAAAACTCATAACTTAGATCATAGTTACCAATTCTAACTTCATAATAAGGTTGTCTCATTTGTAGTTTGGGACTACCTTTGTCTTAGTTGTGGTTTGGCAATGATTTTTTCTGTGGTTTGCCACCATTTTTGTCTCAATGGTGGTCTAGCTCTAGCGTCAACTTTTGTCCAAGCTACAATTTAGTCTTGACACTTGTTCCAGTTCCAGATGCAATGATCTGGCCCTACTGGTTTTTTTTATTTCAAAGAGTATATTTGTAAGATCCTTAAAGCTTGGTGAATTATTACTATAACTTGTGGGGTAGTGGTGAAAGATATGCTAATATCATACAGGCAAAATTACACTACATGTCCTTTATCTTATGGGTTTTTCTATCATGTGCAAATTTGCACATATTAAGAAGTTTAAAATAGTTCTGTCAAAAAAAAAGAAGTTTAAAATAGTAAATTTGTATTGGAACTTGTGCATTTTATATTAAACGTATAATATTTTAATAAATTATTATTATTATTTTTTAATAAAAAGTTACTACTTTTAGTTATCTTAAGATGTGCAATGTTGCACATGTTAGACAAACCCTTATCTTATTTATTTGTAACACTTAGGTCATTTATCTTTTCGTACATAAAAATGATGACTTGTTTGTTTTTTGCTGATGCAATGAAACGTTGGAAACCATAGAATTTTACAGAAAAAGGCCAAATTGAGATGTTTGATTCAAGGGTTTTCAGAAGATAGAAACTTGCAAAATCGTTACATAAGCGTGCATAGATTGGAAGAGATTATTCGATTCCATTGTTGAAGGTCTAAGGAAGGTACGATTTCGTTCGATTCCCTTTCTTTTTCCATTTTCGTTTTAGGGTTTATGTGTTTAGATTGTTTAATCAGTTTGTATGTGTTATTGGTTCTATTTCTCTATAATTCTTCTGTTTCTATTTGTCTTTCTGGTACTATATCTCTTCTCTCTGTTTTGACTGCTTCTGTTTCAAATGTTTCTAAAATAGGAGTGGTCTATTTACATGGTTTCTATTGTTTCATCTGTACCTTGAGTTGTTGTAACTTCTGGAATTCGAAGAACTGGTGCGGATTGAAGCCATTGAAAATTCCAATTTCTCTTTTTCGTTTTAGGGTTCATAAATTGGGGGAAACCTATTGTTCTATATTGTTTCCAGATTTTAAGAGGTAAGAAGGTTTGCCAAGCTGTTAATTCCACATAAATAAGTGTTTTTTTTTTTTTTGGTAGGTAGCCTAATGGCTTGAAATTCCACCTTAAAGATGGATAAGTGGAGTGTCTGGGGTTCGAACCCCGGCTCCTGCACATATAGTGCGATGTCCCAACCAATTGAGCTAAGCTCATGGGGACCATAAATAAGTGTTTTATTTAAGTTTTATTAACACATCAGCAACAAAACTGACACATTAGCGTCTTCTAAAACAGAAGTGACGAAAAGGACCAGTTTGTATGCATTTTGGGAGGGACTGCATTGGGGAAAAAAGATAAAAGGACCTAAGTGTTACAAATAAATAAGATAAAGGACCTGTAGTTTAATTTTGCCAATCATATAATATCTTATCTTAGATTATCTCTTAGGATTAGTTTCCAAACATCATTGTCTAACCATATTCATAATTGAAAGTTTTTATTTTTTATATCTCTCTATCTAAACCCTGTATCTTTAACACCAAGATTTGCCT
Source organism: Trifolium repens (assembly GCA_030408175.1). NCBI lineage: Eukaryota > Viridiplantae > Streptophyta > Magnoliopsida > Fabales > Fabaceae > Trifolium > Trifolium repens. The sequence goes on along the minus strand of CP125845.1, from coordinate 26,402,538 downwards.
TAATCAAATCACATAGAAGTAGAAAATATATCCTAAAACCATATATGGTATTGGTATTCAACATACAAGGTCATCTACACTACAGAGCCATGCAATATGACAAATGAGCAACCATTGTAGCATGAAAAATATAGTAGCATTTGTCATAAAAATAACAACGGACACACACAACTGACCTGGGCAAGTATGTCATTCATAGAGTCACTAGCATCAGCGTCACCTTCACCCAACACTCGCAAAAGCTTAAGCAACCTAATGTGGAGAAATGGATCTGTGATGCCAGCAATATCATACTCTGGTGAATAAGGGCTGTTCGCTAGATCTCTGAGAGTTCTGACCAAACCATCTGTGCATTTCTGTAATAATTGTTCAAAGAATATTTCGTTAGAAGCTGGCCTACAGTCAAAGCTCAATCTACAGTGTTTCTGATACAAAAATGCCATCAGAGTAAACTTTAGCATCATAATGCCGTACATATGAACCCTCTTTTATTTTCTTTTACAGTTTACATAAACATACGCTATTTATACCCAACGGGTTCTCTTGCAAAAAAATAAAACATACTACGTCCCATTGAAACTGTAAGATAGATGAAGACGATGAATGATTTTGTATTATTTTTCTATGAATAACATTTTCAAGAAGCAAATGCAATAATTTATGGATGCTTTTAACTAACAAAGAAGAAGAATGCACAGAAATATAGATGATTTAATATTGCAGAGCACAGAATTTTTTTCCATGCTAAGTCTATAATACACTATGTAATTGACAACATAAATTATAAAGAAGATGAAAAACTACCTTCCTAATATGTTCAAGAGCTTCGGTGCTAGTTTTACACAGATCTGTACAAAGCTGAACCCCAGTGATCAAAACTCCATGGTGTTTCTCCCTAAGTAAGGAAGTAGCAGGATTGATAAAATTTTCTGCCAAGTCTGGAACTTTTTTTATGATCCGTATAGAGCATAATGCTGCCTATATAACAGTGAGCGTAGTTAATTTATGCGAATTATACATGACAACTCTCAAGCAGTTAAATGGAAAAGGTTTTTGTAGATAAAACACATAACATGCAATTATGTAGAAAACGGGGGTAAGGATATCACAGAAATACAGACGTGGCGTGACAACTAAAATTACTACATTAGGCAATGAAACCATCTTGCTGTATGTCAAGTTCTTAAAAGCATGTGAGTGAATAAGAAGATTTCCACTCAAAATTATGACAACTGGAAGAAAATGGAACAGGAAAACAGCACTAAGCAAAAATCATGAAAAAAGGTGTTATCAACAACCACCTAACTGTGACATGGCAACTAACATTACTACATTAGGCAATGCAACCAGCTTGCTGGATGTCAATTTCTTCAAAGCATGCAAATAAGTATATTTCCACTCAAAATTATGAAAACTGAAAGAAAATAAAACAAGAAAACAGCACTAAACAAAAATTAACAAAAATCATGAAAAAAGGTGATATCAACAACCACACCTAACTAACCTCAAAAAAAAAAACAACCACACCTAACTGTGACATGGCAACTAACATTACTACATTAGGCAATGAAACCAAGCTTGCTGGACGTCAATTTCTTAAAAGCATGCGAATAAGTAGATATCCACTCAAAATTAAGAAACTGGAAGAAAAGAAAATGGAACAAGAAAACAGCACTAAACAAAAATTAACAAGAATCATGAAAAAAGGTGATATCAACAATCACCTAACTTTTTGTATTCAATCTCATAACTCAGAAACATTTTTGCTATTATATTATCATGCATTATTATACATCATTTAAGTTTTTTTATGTCAAATAGTTGTGGCACAAACCACCATAAAGTAATATTACTATTTGCTATCACGACAATATAATGAAACTGCAGACTCTTTAAATGAGCAATTCAACATAAAGCATCATTGTTTGTGCATTAAAATTACTCCTTTAAGCCAAATCAAATAGAAAATTTATTTGATCAAAGGCATAATTTCTGGGATGATTGAACATGTTTGAAAATACACATATTCGCCAGAAAACACCAAAACAGAACAGGAATTTTTATTTGACTAGGAGCCTTATATTATATCTATGGCAGATCATGTCTTTCCATTCTTTTCCTATTGCAAATGGTTGGGTAGATGCAAGCTGTTTCTTGAATCTTGATTCTCCAGTTATAATATTTTAAAAATTAAAAATAGCAATCACACAAAGATGGAGGCAAGTAATGTCACTATTTATACATGGATAAGGATCACAGTCCGGTCTTATGGGATATTTTAATCCACTAAAACAAAATCTAGGATTGATTGGTTGCTAGATGTATGTAAGAAAATTAATCAGATAAGTGAAGAGCAGTTCAAAAATCTAGTATTCATAGGTTGCTAGTACAGCAGTTCCAAGACTAATCCCCAAAAGTTAAGAGCAATAATATGTTACTGTCACTATGGAGCATCCACAGCCTCTTCTCCCTCGATATATAACAAACAATGAAATAAACAAAAAAACAGTATCTGTAGTTCCAGAAGAGGTATAAGATGTAATAAATGCATGAAATACATTGAAAAGGTCACCTTCTTCCGAATATTGGGATCACGAAATTGTAGCAATCTCTCAACCTCTGGTGCAAGATCACGAGCCATTTCTGCTGAACAAATGTTTCCTAGAGCGCAAAGTGCAAGTCCCACTATATACTGATTTGTATGATTAAGATCTCTGTAGTTCAGTTAAGGCTTTGCTATATAAACAATTATCAATAGTTTTCGCTCACTTTGTTTCAGTAGAAGACCAATATCAATAACACAGTATAAAGTTGAATATAAAAAAAGGGAATAAAAAACAAACGAAACTATGATTTAAGAAATGGATACTGTTTTAAAGAATTGGTGACCAGCATTAGAACTTCTTGTCTTTCATCAAGAAGCAACATGAGGCCAAGATAACCTATTCTCTTCTCCGGAAATCCTGGGGATGCTATCAACTTGAGGCACTCCATTTGACCAAAATGTGTCGGGTAACCAAGCATATGAATGAACATTAGCTTAGCCATATTACGATGCCTGTAATCTTGATCATTTTCATTTATTGAAGCACGAATGGCTGCACATTCTTTTCTTACAACACCACGCTCTTCTGCTGCAGTCTTGCATGCACGTATTGCCCGAATCATGTCCCTAAAAATTAGGATATGAACCATATGAGTAAAAAATGATGATTATAATTAAACACCAAAATAAAACATATCAAACATTTATCATCTTTGTATCTTGCAAAAGAACCTGAAAATATGTTAATCATATCTGATTTGGCAAACAAAAGGTATTTTGAAATAAAAAGTCAATCATAAGATACAATGAAAAACACACATATAGCTGCAGGAATATGCTGAATATAAAATCCTGCTTGAGCCGTTGATCTATAACATGATTATAATTCCAATTCTATAATTCAATGTTTTCATCCATCTGATTGGTTGTGGTAGAACCTACTTAAATCAGGACAGCATCAGAGACACTTCGAAAATACAGTAATAATCTATCTTATAATGTGTAAGCCAGGCACTCTTGATTCTGAACTTCGCCACTAATTTTTTTTTCACAACATTTGGTTTCTTACGACATTGAAAGTTTGAAACTACCCAAACAATTGACATTGTAGCATCATTAATGATTAGTTCATTTCATTTATGTGCAATTTATGAATTGTCTCAATGGTTAATGGTTTCAGAGATAGAGAATAGAACCTATGAAGATGTGCAATGTTAAACTTAAAATTAAAGTTCGACGCCACATGCTAGAGTTGAATTGCAGCACTATTTATATACGTAAACTAAGCTAACATTTCAATTTCAATGCCTGATTCAGATACTGTGAGAAATTTCTAACCTAAGTAAACACATCAAAACCATAAAACAAATAAATTCTCAACAAAATCACTAATTTCAGCTTAAAAATAATAAAATCTATAAGCTAGAACTCAAAAAAAGACATAAATTCTAATTAGATAAAAAATGCAAAGATAATTCAAAATACTCCGAATCACAAAGGAATAGTCAGCTACAAAATCAGCATGAAGAACAACGCATTGCAAGAAGAGTGTGAAGCTGATCTGATACGAAATGATTCAATTGGTTACCTCAAACGCGTTCCTGAAGAGAACGGGTTCATGACTATTGATGATTGTGTTCGCCGGAAAGTTTAACCGGATCGAATTGCGAAGGGAAGGAATCGATGAATCGAGTGGTCGGAATCGGAGATCGGAATCGGAAATCGGAATCGGAGAAACGAAGAAGAAAGGAAAGAGAGATTCGGATCTGATACGAAGAGAGTGTTGTGTTGTGAATTTCGGGGAAGAACTTAACGCCACCGCACTTTTTTTTCTTTCTTCTACTTTGCGACGTTTTTACAATTTTTACGATTTTTACGTTTCTGACTGAATTTTCCGAGATAAAAAAAAAAAAAAAGAAACTAGCGTTGAAAAGGACCGAATAAAATAATGAATATATTAAGCCCGTTTGGCCTGGCTTATTTTCTCCTTTTTTTTTTCTCCTTAAAAATAGTAAATAAGAAAAAAATTGTGTTTGACTTCACTTTTATTTATTTTTTACTTCTTTACTTTATTTCTCTAATACTTTTAAGGAGAAATAGTGTCAAATATAATTTTATACTTCTCTATTTCATTTAAGCTAAAATAAAAAGTAAAAAATAAGTCGGGCCAAACGGAGCCGGCTCGTTTGGCTTAGCTTATTTTTTAGCTTATGCAATTTTAATGTATTATTATAAGTTTTTCAAGGTTGTTTATAATAAAATAGCTTATAAAAATTCAATTTTCACTAGTTTGAACTTATAAAATAACATAAAATCTAATTTATATTGCATAAGCCATTTGCATAAGCTCAAAAATAAGTAGGCCAAACGGGCCTTGAGGATAGTTTCGTGAAATTGAGTAAATCTCTATTTCTCTATTTTATATACATTATGAGATTCCCACGGAGCTCTCTCGTGTATTCTTAAGAAAAAAATCCTATGTTGCATTATTATAGAGCTTCTACTTACGCGGAGCTTTTAGCACGAGGTCTGTGATTCGAATCTCATTGATGACAATAATTCAATTTTTATAATATGGGTTTTTCTAACCTGTGCAAGAATGCACATGATAAGCATTAATTAATGTCTTGTTTTGTGCACTTTTTCTCTCTTCTTAATAAATCAATTAATTTATTTTTCTCAAAATCTATTTTTTTTCTCTCTTATTTTTCTCAACAATTTTTTTTTCTCTCTCTATTATTAAAACCTGACGTGAGTGCTTTTACGTGTTGTGATAATTTTTCTCAACAATTTTTCAACAATCTCTCTTGGTTCTTTTCAACAATTTTTTCTTTCTATTCTTGCTTTTATGTGTTGTGCTGTTGTACTCATATGTTCTCGTACACTGCTTTGGATTCAGCTTTTATGTGTTGTGCCAAGTAACCATGAAGTGGTTGATTTCATGGTGTTTTAGTTACACTTTCATGATGTCAGTGTTATTGTCGCAAGATGCAATCTCTATTCTTTTCTGTTTTACCGTGAGATAGAGAAAGAGAGAATAAAAAAAAAATAGGCATTAAATTAAGAGAGAAGAAATTGTTGAGAAAAATAAGAGAAAAAAAAAATAGATTTTGAGAAAAACAAATTAATTGATTTATTAAGGAGAGAGAAAAAAGTACACAAAACAAGGCATTAATTAGTGCTTATCCTGTGCATTCTTGCACAGGTTAGAAAAACCCTTATAATATTATATGGAATTCTACCTTTTTTAGAGAAAACTACCTTATTATTAGTATAAGTTCTGTTATTCGAATCTCATTGACAAAAATAATCTAATTTTTATAATATTTTAATGTTATGGAAAGCTCCTATCTTTTTTTTTTAGAAAAAACAACCTTATTGTTTAGAAAAAAAATTGTTGGATATATACAACTAAAAAAAAATTAGAGCTTCTCTATTTTTTGTATTTTTTTTATCGAGTTTGTATTATTTTTTGCCATTCAATTAGAGATTCTCTAATATAGTTTTATTGTAAAAACTATAATATTGTATATTTTGTTTTGTAGAAACTCTAATTTTATTTTTGTAGAATCTTCGATATTATATCTTTTTTATGTAGAAATCTTTCTTTTTGTGGGGATTGATGTTTTTTTCATTTTAGAAACTCTAATATTATATTTTAATATTATTGCGTAGGTGAAATTCAATTAAAACAATTTTTAATAAAAAAAATTTGGTAGAAATTCAAATATTATATTTTAATTATTAATATATATTATATTTTTAATGACCACAACTTTATTTAATCAATGATTAAATATTATATATTTTCTATGTAAAAACTATGTGAACACTTTGACTAAAATTTGATTGGGCATGTATCTATTATCCAATCATTCAATTACATGTTATATTTCTATGCTGATTTGTTTTAAAATAAATTTAAATCATATTTCTTATTTTTTTTATGGGATCGTTCATTTAAAATTTTATCTAGCACGATGAAAAGTGATCCCGTGATTAGGGGTGTAAGCGGATCGGACAAATCCAATGAAACCGATGATCCAAACCAATCCAAACCGAAGAAAAAAAAACCGATTTTTTTGGTTCGGACAAAAAACCGAACCGAACCAATGAAAACCAATCTGGTTTGGTTCGGTTCTCAGTTCCAGTTATTGAAAACCGATGCAGAACCGAACCGAACTGGTACCTATTATACAACCAATTTTAGCCCATATGTGATAAGCCCATAGTCAACATTGAACCGGCCCAACCTTACTATTTGTTAGGTTTCTTATCTGTTTCTCTCCTCATTGAACATGCGCAGCCAACAAACATGAAGCAAAGATAGTAACTCTTCTAACCCTAGATCACAACTCACAAATCTCTACATCTCTCCATCTCCACCGGTGTTTATCTCTCTCTCGCCGTCGTCCCCACCATTCTCCTCTCTCCGCCGCTACTGTTCTTCACTGTAAGTCCTTCGACAACTCTTTTCTTCTCTGTAAACGTATGTTGTAGATTCATACTATTGTTGGATTTTCATAATCTGTTCTTCTCTGCCGCTATAGTGTTAAATTCATACTTTTGTTTTTTTACTGCTGCGTCATCAATGTCATAAGATCGTTTTCTCTTTTGTGATACTGTTGCAAAAAGAACCCATTACTCATGACATAAATTATTGTAAAAAAAAAGCCAAAAGTATGCCATAATGTTTATCATAAAAGCAAAAGAATAAGGATACCAATTCATGAATTTATGAGTTTGAATTAAGTTTCTGGATTGTATTTTGTACCGTTTGAAAACCTTATGAGTTTCAAACATATGAGTTATAATGTTATGAACTAGTCTATGATGTTATGAACTATCCTTCTTTTTTTTTAGTGTACAACGATCAAAGTAGGAAGTACATCGGGAAAAAAATAATAGTATGGAATATATTGCAAAAAAAAGCATCGCAAAACCGATCAAAGTATCCGAACCAAACCGAACCAAACCGATTAGTTTGGTTCGGTTCCATTTTTCAAAAACAGGATAAACCGAACCAAACCAAACCAATTGAGTACACATTGGTTCGGACCTTAGATTCATAAAAAACCGATCCAAACCGGCCCAATTACACCCCTACCCGTGATGAAGTGTGTCCTTAGATGATAGTGAGAACTGAGCACGATAATTTTAGTGTAAATTGATGAAAGAAAAAAAATCATATTTCATATCCTTATATAATTAGATTGGCACACATATGAGTCCTGTAACGGAGATTATATATATATAGAGAAGATTATATATATAGAGAGAGAGAGGGGGAGAGAGAGAGAGAGAGAGAGAGAGAGAGAGGGGGAGAGAGAACATATCCTATGAGAATGGTAAAGTTATATGAGAAAAGTGATCCTTATAATCAAAAGTGTTCATAGATAATAGTGAGAACTAAATACGAGAATTTTATTAATATTCATTAGAAAACAATAAAGAATTAACAACTATTTTTTGTTCATAGAATAACTATAGAGTCATGTAACGGACACATAAGACGGGTAGAATGAGAGAGAGAGAGAGAGTCTTAGTGGTGTAGAATGAAAAACGAGAAGCATTCTTCACCCCATTATTAAAAAAAACACATTGAATAAGGAAAATTTGAATTCCAAGTGTGGATCCATATTTTTATATTTTATCATGGAGATTACTTATTCGAAATTTTATCTAGCACGATGAAAGTGATTCTCATGATGAAAAGTTTATGTATATGATAGTGAAAACTGAGCATGAGAATTTTATTAATATTCATTAAAAAATAATATATATATATATATATATATATATATATATATATATATATGGGGAGGGATCAAATTACACCGGTGTAACATTTGAGTAATGTTACACCGCTCAATAACGCTTTAACGAATTCAAATTTTACAAAATACACCGTTGGATTAAAAGTTTATATCGTATAGATCATCTATGTTGAGTTTTACAAAAATCTAAAATCGTTTGACATGTTTTTGAGACACATAAAGATTAACGGTATTCAATAAAAACACATAAACCGTTAATCTTGATGTGTCTCAATAATATATCAAACGATTTTAGATTTTTGTAAAACTCAACATAGATGATCTATACGATATAAACTTTCAATCCAACGGTGAATTTTGTAAAATTTGAATTCGTTAAAGCGTTATTGAGCGGTGTAACATTACTCAAATGTTACACCGGTGTAATTTGATCCCTCCCCTATATATATATAGAGAGAGAGAGAGAGAGAGAAATCTGTTAGTGTTAAAGAAATAAGAAACGGGAAGAACTTCTAACTCTCACTATTAACAATACACATTGACGAATTAAAATTTGAATTTCTCGTTATATATATTACTTACGTGGAGCTTTATCATGCATTCTCAATAGTAATTACTTACGTGGAATTCAATTAGAGCTTCTCTTGCTTATGTGTCATTCATTTAAAGCTTCTTTAATATTATATATTTATGGAGTTTTTACCTAGGCTATGTTTGAGAGTTTTGAGGGGAAGGAAAAGAAAGGTTAAGGAGGGGAAGGAAAGGGTGGGAATAGAGAAAGGAGGGAAATAGATTATTTTGGAGTTGAAAAACCAACAAGGAAGGAGATAGAGGGCTTATATAATAATTTTACTATTTTGCCATTTTTTCTCTTAAAATCAATACATTGTGTTATACTTTACAAAATTAATTCAAATATTATTATTTAATTTCATAAAAAAGTAAATATTATTTTTTAATTTCATAAAAAAATAATGGATCGAAATTTGTAATTTTTATTTAACAAATGTAATTTTTAATTAACAAATGTAATTTTCAGTTGAAATAATAATTTAATTACTATTTTTTAATTTAGTTATTATTAATTTTTTTTTGACACAATTTAGTTATTATTTTTAATTTAGTTATTATTTTAAAAACATCATTTTTCTTTTTTTCTTATTTATTGATATGTAATCCAATAAACCCAAATTTCTATTTTTGCTAAGCCCAAAAGCATTTTGGTGAACCCACTATCGTTTTAACACCTCCCAATATTTTCCCCACTTAAAAATAATTTTTTTTAATTGCAGAATTAAAATAATAATATTTTAATAAATAAATTAATAATAAACTAGGTGGTGGTGGGTGGCCGGTCAATAGAGTGGTCAACGCCGGACCACCGACGGTCCACGGCAGAGCTCCGGCGATCGGCGGCGGAGGTCCGAATTTTGCGGTGGTCCGGCGGCCGGAGACAGAGCTCCGGCGTTGACCGGTGGCTCCGTCATTGACCACCACCATATTATTTTAATATATTTGTATTAAAATATTAAATTATAATATATTTTAAATAACATAAAAAATATATTTTAAACATAAAAAAATACTGTTACTTTTATATTAAAAAAAACTGGATTTTTTAAAAAAAAAGAAAATCCTTTTTTTTAATTAAAAAAATCTTTTTTTTGAATTAAAAAAAACTGGATTTTAATTATGTTATTAATTTTAAAAAACTGGAGTTTGGAATGAAATTAAGTTAGGGCTAAAATTGGAATTTTGAATTATCGTAAGGGTTAAATAGTTAAGTTATATAGTTAACCCTCCAAAACCCCCAAATTTGGGGGAACTTTAAAATTAGATAAAATAAGCCCTCCAAAACCCCCCAAAATCTTTTCTTATTTTTTTAAAACTCCCAAACAAGGGTTTACCTCTTCCAAAACTTTTCCTTCCCCTCCCTTCCCATCGAAAACCCAACTCCCAAACAAAGCCTTAAGGTCCGTTGTTCAATTCCACTGACAACAATCATTGAATTTATATAATATTTTATGGAAAACTACCTTTCTTTTTGTAGAGAAAATTACTTTATAATTACTAACAAAGGTGTGTTGTTCGAATCTCATTGACAACAATAATTGAATTTTTATAATATTTTTTTTGTAAAAACTCTTTCAAATATTTTTTTTTCTATTTGTAGAAACTTTTTTAAATATTATTTTTTTTTTTGAAATTCTCAATTTTTTTGTGAAAACTCTCTCAAATATTATATACTATATTTTTTTGTAGAAACTCTTTTTTTTTTAGAAACTCTCACAAACATTATATTTTTTTTATAGAAACTCTCAAATATTATATATATACACATTTTAATTTTATTTTTTTGGTAAACCAAAGGTATCAGCCGTGAGCAACTACAGAGATTAATCTCCTCGATTTAACCGAGATCTATTTAAGGGATTAACCTCAACTAATAAATGATTCTCCATACGCACTGGTCAGGATCGATCTTGTAACAGCCCGTTTTTCAAAGGCCAAAAAGGGGCATTAATTTTTTTTTTCTTTTTCAACTAACACATCAGAGTTACACATAAAAGATTTTAAATGAGCCGGCATTCAAATATACAAAAGAACTCATTACCAAAAGGTGCTTCGACAAGCAAAGTGTATTCCTGAATAATTACAATCCAAGTCTAAGTATTCAAATACTTACAACAAAACAAGTTAGAATCCTATGCCTAAACCCAAAAAGCACGGTGTACAACCCACACCGGCGCATAGTCTAACTAATGCTAAAGCTCCAACTTCTCACTGGGGCCTGGAACAGCCACTGTCGTCACCACGACCTAACCCATCATCTGGGTGGGATGAGCCCGCAAATGAAAGAAAGGGTCACCACAAAATAAAAGTATGTATATATATAACCGGTGCGAAAGATTGTACACATAACAATAATTCCACAAACACAAGAGAAAGCTCTTAATCTCGAAAGTAATTCCCACCAACGGGCTTATATAAATAAATCACCAAGCCTAATGCAGACTTCTACAATGGGTGTGACAACCGATCTCTGGTTCGCCACATGCATGATTTAATTCCGGAATCAACCTCTCTATAGAAGGCGTAGGTCTCTGGTGGGATAACACCTCCTACTATTGGTGGGATAACACCAGGTAGAGTCACACAAGACAATACCAAAACAATCACGGTGGGATAACACCGGGTGAGTCACACAAGACAACCACCAACTCAATAAAATCCAGTAGGATTTGGCGAAGTCGCACAGACAAACGCCCGGTACGTAGGCAAAGTCACACAGACATACACCTAGGCACGCAACTATGAAATGCATGGCATATATTCTCTTCGGCATATACGGGATAGTCACACAAGACAAAATCCTCGCGTAGTCCTATCTGACGCACGCATTCATATATGCTCATGCAAACAATCACATAGCCTAAAGCCTATGTACAAAGCATCACAACATACATACATTTTCTTACTCATATGTAAATTGCACACTTAGTTATAACCACGTTCTCATCAACGAGAATACATAAATACAAACATGCCAAAGCACACAGCAATTGCATACACAGCAAAACAAAGCATGTCGTAACCGTTTGAAAGACGGAAATAAAGTGGAGCCCTTACCTCGGCAAGCTTCCGTTTACTAAAACTCGCCCAAACAACACAACGCGCTTCCTAAAACAAGCAGCGTAATATCAATACATTGTTTCCCAACCAATCGTATTGAAACTAAACCAAAAACCCCAAAAACCTAAAGGTTCCTAAGGAAAAAAACACTCTTTCGGATACCATACCAAAAACTATCGTATTGATCAACCCCCATGAGTTATTTGTACTATTTTTAGGACCCAAAACAATAGGCCAAAGTCTTAAATAATTTGAAATGCAAAATGGCCGTTTTCTTGCGTTATAAGTTACGTACTTTCCGAGTACCCGAAAAACTCGTTTCCAATCCCCGCCACTTCCATAAATTAATAAAAAGGGATTAGAAAGTTAAAAACCAAGTTTAGAAATCAGAATCCAAAATTTTAGGTCTCATAACTCGCCTTGGCGTGTTGGTGGCGAGTGAAGGCAGTGAGGACTGGTCTTACTCGCTCTGGAGCTCGCCCTGGCGTGTTGTCATGACCTGTGACACTCGCCCTGGCGAGTAAACACTCGCTCAGCGAGTTGCACCTGTCATGACAGCAAAAGACAGCAACTCACACCACCTTTTTCCACCCAAGCCTAGTTTGATTCTATTAGTTTCCAACACTTTTTCAAGGCACAAAGGCAAACCATTTTCATAAGCAAGCAATTCATTTCCGAAAGCTTGTTGGTTGCTTCGAGTGCAAGTTATTTGATTTTCGTTTCCAAAATCAAAACCAAATCCAAGCACAAGTTTTATTACGGGCCTCAACCGACCGATAATCATTTTCAAACATGTTTTCAAAGTAAAAAGCAACACCACATGTCACAAGAGTTTTAAACCACTTGGACCCCAAAAACACTACACAAAACACTTAGGAATATTTTCATAAACCCCAAAATATTTTTCATCGGATTTTCTAAAACAAAACCATACAACACATTTCCCTTTTGCCCAAAGGTTCAAAGACAACTTTTCTTTTCAAAACCTTACAACTTAACCTCATGTTATTGATCAATACATAACCAACCCAAAACCCTAACTTTTCTCATGAGATTTTTCACCACTCATGGAAAACAAAGATAACAAAGCCTACACATGCTTCTCTAAACCTCATGAACAACTTTCATGAAACAAGAATCAATTCCTAACCTTTCCAACTCATGAACATAATCTACCACTCAAAACCCCAAGAGTTTGAACCAACAAAAAGGGAAGGAAAAGAGTGGTTACCTTAAGAAAGTGATTCTCTACAGTTCTCCTCAAAGCTTCCAAGCTTGAAATGGAGTGAAATGGTGAAGAATGGAAAATTTGTGAAGGTTAGAAATGAAAGAATGGAGTTCACGTGAAAGAGAGAAAGATAAGAGAGATTATGTGATGTTTTTCTAAGTGACCAAAGTCATGAACCTCCTTACTATTACAAAGCTCTTGATCACCTATCCACCTTTGGATCAAAGTCAAAAGTCCAAGCTTAAACCCTAGCCATTGGATCAATTTGCTTTATGAAAAATCACAAGATATCATCAACTCATCCATAACAAGTCTCGTATTCAGCTCTCGCGCGACGCGACGAACGTAAATCACAAAAACATAAAACCTACGGAAAGAACGTCTAACGTTTAACATTTCCAAAACTTATCGCCGAATCTTTTTCCGCGACTGTAATTTTCTTCCACACCTTGGAACATTATTCTCAGAATATATTCTAACTCGCGCAGATATATAAAACTTCCATCCGAAACCTCACTTAAAACAGACGCAATAAGATTTTACAACGACGGGTAAAATCCTACTCGTTTTTCCAAAAACAAGAATGATCCAAAACTCGTTATACTAAATCCACATATAACTTCTTATTCAAGCAACAGGATCACAAGACAAAAGTCTGTACAATTACAGTGCACGGGCACAAAACAGACTCGATTACAGCAAAACCTAATCAATTACACGATGTTTCATCACACGAACACATCGAAACCCTAATATTCCTTAAACCAACTATACAATGAAATCTTGGGTCTTACAATACTACCCCCCTAAAAGAAGTTTCGTCCTCGAAACTTAGACGTCGTCAAACAAACTGGGGTATAACTCTTTCATCTTACTCTCGAGCTCCCAGGTGGTATCTCCTGTAGCTTCGTTCCATATTACCTTCACCAAAGGTATCTCTTTTGTTCTCAGACGCTTCATCTTCCTATCCGCAATCTTGATCGGCGGAACCTCAAATGACAAGTTATCCCTCAGCTGGATGTCATCTGGTGTGATCACATGTGATGGATCCGGTGTATACTTCCGCAATTGCGACACATGGAACACGTCATGAATCAAAGATAGTACCGGTGGTAACGCGATCCGGTAAGCCACCTTTCCAATCCGCTCCGTAATCTGATAAGGCCCTATAAACTTTGGAGTCAACTTCTTTGCTTTCAAAGCCCTTCCAACACCAGTTGTTGGAGTAACATGGAGAAATACGTGATCCCCCTCCTCAAACTCTAAAGGCCTCCGACGCCTATCCGCATAACTCTTTTGTCGATCTTGAGCAACCTTCATCATTGCCCTTATCTTTCGGACCTTGTCCGTCGTCTGTTGTACCATTTCCGGTCCCACTATCATACTTTCCCCATCTTGGTACCAACACAAAGGAGTCTGACATCTTCTCCCAAACAAAGCCTCGTATGGTGCCATTCCAATACTCGCGTGGAAACTGTTGTTGTATGTGAATTCTATCAACGGTAACACATCATCCCAACTTCCACGATCATCCAATACACACGCTCTCAACAAATCTTCCAAAGATTGATCTGTTCTCTCGGTCTGCCCATCTGTCTGAGGATGATAGGCTGAACTCAATCTCAATTTCGTCCCCAACGCCTCATGCAAAGTCTTCCAAAAGTGTGAAGTAAACTTTGGGTCTCGATCCGACACTATACTTGACGGAATCCCATGTAACCTCACAATCTCAGCAATGTAAATATCGGTCAACTTTGCCGCTGTATCCGTAGTCCTTACCGGTAGAAAATGAGCGGACTTAGTCAAACGATCCACTATCACCCAAATGGAATCATGCTTCCTCCTGGTCTTAGGTAAACCAGTGATGAAATCCATAGAAATGCAATCCCACTTCCACTCGGGGATATCTAACGACTGCAGCATCCCTGCTGGTCTCTGATGTTCAATCTTCGCCTTCTGACAAGTCAGACACGATGCCACATACTCAGCCACATCCTTTTTCATACCCGGCCACCAGAAATCATGCCTCAGGTCTTGATACATCTTTGTTGCTCCGGGATGTATACTAAGTTTACTCTTGTGTGCCTCCCCTAGAATGGTGTTTCTCAAGTCCATAGCTTCGGGTACACACACCCTACCTTGACACCTCAAGATGTTGTCCGATCCCACCTTGAAATCTCGGTTGGTTTCTCGAACAATCAAAGCCCTTTTCTCCATAAGGAACTTGTCATCTTGACAATTTGCAATGCGAGCTCCAGAGCGAGTAAGACCAGTCTTCACTGCCTTCACTCGCCACCAACACGCCAGGGCGAGTTATGAGACCTAAAATTTTGGATTCTGATTTCTAAACTTGGTTTTTAACTTTCTAATCCATTTTTATTAATTTATGGAAGTGGCGGGGATTGGAAACGAGTTTTTCGGGTACTCGGAAAGTACGTAACTTATAACGCAAGAAAACGGCCATTTTGCATTTCAAATTATTTAAGACTTTGGCCTATTGTTTTGGGTCCTAAAAATAGTACAAATAACTCATGGGGGTTGATCAATACGATAGTTTTTGGTATGGTATCCGAAAGAGTGTTTTTTTTCTTAGGAACCTTTAGGTTTTTGGGGTTTTTGGTTTAGTTTCAATACGATTGGTTGGGAAACAATGTATTGATATTACGCTGCTTGTTTTAGGAAGCGCGTTGTGTTGTTTGGGCGAGTTTTAGTAAACGGAAGCTTGCCGAGGTAAGGGCTCCACTTTATTTCCGTCTTTCAAACGGTTACGACATGCTTTGTTTTGCTGTGTATGCAATTGATGTGTGCTTTGGCATGTTTGTATTTATGTATTCTCGTTGATGAGAACGTGGTTATAACTAAGTGTGCAATTTACATATGAGTAAGAAAATGTATGTATGTTGTGATGCTTTGTACATAGGCTTTAGGCTATGTGATTGTTTGCATGAGCATATATGAATGCGTGCGTCAGATAGGACTACGCGAGGATTTTGTCTTGTGTGACTATCCCGTATATGCCGAAGAGAATATATGCCATGCATTTCATAGTTGCGTGCCTAGGTGTATGTCTGTGTGACTTTGCCTACGTACCGGGCGTTTGTCTGTGCGACTTCGCCAAATCATACTGGATTTTATTGAGTTGGTGGTTGTCTTGTGTGACTCACCCGGTGTTATCCCACCGTGATTGTTTTGGTATTGTCTTGTGTGACTCTACCTGGTGTTATCCCACCAATAGTAGGAGGTGTTATCCCACCAGAGACCTACGCCTTCTATAGAGAGGTTGATTCCGGAATTAAATCATGCATGTGGCGAACTAGAGATCGGTTGTCACACCCATTGTAGAAGTCTGCATTAGGCTTGGTGATTTATTTATATAAGCCCGTTGGTGGGAATTACTTTCGAGATTAAGAGCTTTCTCTTGTGTTTGTGGAATTATTGTTATGTGTACAATCTTTCGCACCGGTTATATATATACATACTTTTATTTTGTGGTGACCATTTCTTTCATTTGCGGGCTCATCCCACCCAGATGATGGGTTAGGTCGTGGTGACGACGGTGGCTGTTCCAAGCCCCAGTGAGAGGTTGAAGCTTTAGCATTAGTTAGACTATGCGCCGGTGTGGGTTGTACACCGTGCTTTTTGGGTTTAGGCATAGGATTCTAACTTGTTTTGTTGTAAGTATTTGAATACTTAGACTTAGATTGTAATTATTCAGGAATACACTTTGCTTGTCGAAGCACCTTTTGGTAATGAGTTCTTTTGTATATTTGAATGCCGGCTCATTTAAAATCTTTTATGTGTAACTCTGATGTGTTAGTTGAAAAAGAAAAAAAAAATTTAATGCCCCTTTTTGGCCTTTGACACAGAACAAACACTAGAACTAACTCAACCCTAGTTACGTTCTAACCGACTCTGGACTAACGACTCAAGTATACACTTTCCCTTTGAAGATTTAAAGCCGTGCTCTGATACCAATTGTAACAGCCCGTTTTTCAAAGGCCAAAAAGGGGCATTAATTTTTTTTTTCTTTTTCAACTAACACATCAAAGTTACACATAAAAGATTTTAAATGAGCCGGCATTCA
Organism: Trifolium repens; assembly: GCA_030408175.1. NCBI lineage: Eukaryota > Viridiplantae > Streptophyta > Magnoliopsida > Fabales > Fabaceae > Trifolium > Trifolium repens. The sequence goes on along the minus strand of CP125845.1, from coordinate 26,385,271 downwards.
AATATACAAAAGAACTCATTACCAAAAGGTGCTTCGACAAGCAAAGTGTATTCCTGAATAATTACAATCCAAGTCTAAGTATTCAAATACTTACAACAAAACAAGTTAGAATCCTATGCCTAAACCCAAAAAGCTCGGTGTACAACCCACACCGGCGCATAGTCTAACTAATGCTAAAGCTCCAACCTCTCACTGGGGCCTGGAACAGCCACCGTCGTCACCACGACCTAACCCATCATCTGGGTGGGATGAGCCCGCAAATGAAAGAAAGGGTCACAATAAAATAAAAGTATGTATATATATAACCGATGCGAAAGATTGTACACATAACAATAATTCCACAAACACAAGAGAAAGCTCTTAATCTCGAAAGTAATTCCCACCAACGGGCTTATATAAATAAATCACCAAGCCTAATGCAGACTTCTACAATGGGTGTGACAACCGATCTCTGGTTCGCCACATGCATGATTTAATTCCGGAATCAACCTCTCTATAGAAGGCGTAGGTCTCTGGTGGGATAACACCTCCTACTATTGGTGGGATAACACCAGGTAGAGTCACACAAGACAATACCAAAACAATCACGGTGGGATAACACCGGGTGAGTCACACAAGACAACCACCAACTCAATAAAATCCAGTAGGATTTGGCGAAGTCGCACAGACAAACGCCCGGTACGTAGGCAAAGTCACACAGACATACACCTAGGCACGCAACTATGAAATGCATGGCATATATTCTCTTCGGCATATACGGGATAGTCACACAAGACAAAATCCTCGCGTAGTCCTATCTGACGCACGCATTCATATATGCTCATGCAAACAATCACATAGCCTAAAGCCTATGTACAAAGCATCACAACATACATACATTTTCTTACTCATATGTAAATTGCACACTTAGTTATAACCACGTTCTCATCAACGAGAATACATAAATACAAACATGCCAAAGCACACAGCAATTGCATACACAGCAAAACAAAGCATGTCGTAACCGTTTGAAAGACGGAAATAAAGTGGAGCCCTTACCTCGGCAAGCTTCCGTTTACTAAAACTCGCCCAAACAACACAACGCGCTTCCTAAAACAAGCAGCGTAATATCAATACATTGTTTCCCAACCAATCGTATTGAAACTAAACCAAAAACCCCAAAAACCTAAAGGTTCCTAAGAAAAAAAACACTCTTTCGGATACCATACCAAAAACTATCGTATTGATCAACCCCCATGAGTTATTTGTACTATTTTTAGGACCCAAAACAATAGGCCAAAGTCTTAAATAATTTGAAATGCAAAATGGCCGTTTTCTTGCGTTATAAGTTACGTACTTTCCGAGTACCCGAAAAACTCGTTTCCAATCCCCGCCACTTCCATAAATTAATAAAAAGGGATTAGAAAGTTAAAAACCAAGTTTAGAAATCAGAATCCAAAATTTTAGGTCTCATAACTCGCCCTGGCGTGTTGGTGGCGAGTGAAGGCAGTGAGGACTGGTCTTACTCGCTCTGGAGCTCGCCCTGGCGTGTTGTCATGACCTGTGACACTCGCCTTGGCGAGTAAACACTCGCTCAGCGAGTTGCACCTGTCATGACAGCAAAAGACAGCAACTCACACCACCTTTTTCCACCCAAGCCTAGTTTGATTCTATTAGTTTCCAACACTTTTTCAAGGCACAAAAGCAAACCATTTTCATAAGCAAGCAATTCATTTCCGAAAGCTTGTTGGTTGCTTCGAGTGCAAGTTATTTGATTTTCGTTTCCAAAATCAAAACCAAATCCAAGCACAAGTTTTATTACGGGCCTCAACCGACCGGTAATCATTTTCAAACATGTTTTCAAAGTAAAAAGCAACACCACATGTCACAAGAGTTTTAAACCACTTGGACCCCAAAAACACTACACAAAACACTTAGGAATATTTTCATAAACCCCAAAATATTTTTCATCGGATTTTCTAAAACAAAACCATACAACACATTTCCCTTTTGCCCAAAGGTTCAAAGACAACTTTTCTTTTCAAAACCTTACAACTTAACCTCATGTTATTGATCAATACATAACCAACCCAAAACCCTAACTTTTCTCATGAGATTTTTCACCACTCATGGAAAACAAAGATAACAAAGCCTACACATGCTTCTCTAAACCTCATGAACAACTTTCATGAAACAAGAATCAATTCCTAACCTTTCCAACTCATGAACATAATCTACCACTCAAAACCCCAAGAGTTTGAACCAACAAAAAGGGAAGGAAAAGAGTGGTTACCTTAAGAAAGTGATTCTCTACAATTTTCCTCAAAGCTTCCAAGCTTGAAATGGAGTGAAATGGTGAAGAATGGAAAATTTGTGAAGGTTAGAAATGAAAGAATGGAGTTCACGTGAAAGAGAGAAAGAAAAGAGATATTATGTGATGTTTTTCTAAGTGACCAAAGTCATGAACCTCCTTACTATTACAAAGCTCTTGATCACCTATCCACCTTTGGATCAAAGTCAAAAGTCCAAGCTTAAACCCTAGCCATTGGATCAATTTGCTTTATGAAAAATCACAAGATATCATCAACTCATCCATAACAAGTCTCGTATTCAGCTCTCGCGCGACGCGACGAACGTAAATCACAAAAACATAAAACCTACGGAAAGAACGTCTAACGTTTAACATTTCCAAAACTTATCGCCGAATCTTTTTCCGCGACTGTAATTTTCTTCCACACCTTGGAAAATTATTCTCAGAATATATTCTAACTCGCGCAGATATATAAAACTTCCATCCGAAACCTCACTTAAAACAGACGCAATAAGATTTTACAACGACGGGTAAAATCCTACTCGTTTTTCCAAAAACAAGAATGATCCAAAACTCGTTATACTAAATCCACATATAACTTCTTATTCAAGCAACAGGATCACAAGACAAAAGTCTGTACAATTACAGTGCACGAGCACAAAACAGACTCGATTACAGCAAAACCTAATCAATTACACGATGTTTCATCACACGAACACATCGAAACCCCAATATTCCTTAAACCAACTATACAATGAAATCTTGGGTCTTACAGATCTCAGGGCCAAATGGTTAAGGGGTCCAAGTATCTACCACTTGTGCGACACTATGTTGGTACATTTTTAATATTTTAATTTTGTAAAATGGAGGAACACTTATATTTAGATTAATTTGAAACAAATTGAAATTAAAAAGTACACTATTTTTTTCTTGGATAAGATTACTCGAAGAATTGAAGTCTTCAACCCAAAAATTAACTTATGACATATCTGTAAACTTTTTTTTACGTAAAAACATTTTATTTTATTTTGAAGAAAAAATTATGTTCATTAGAGACAAAAACAAAATAGAAGATTTTGAGAGAGAGAGAGAGAATATCTCTCAGTGTTAGAGAATGAGAAATGTCAAGTACTTCCCACCCCACTGTTAAAAATATACATTGACGAATTAAAATTTGAATTCCAACTGCGATAATTATCCTTATTTTCATATTTCATATTTTATCATGGGGAAAACTCATTCAAAATTTTATCTAGCACGAAGAAACGTGATCCTCATGATGAAAAGTGTATGTAGATCATAGTGAGAACTAAACACGAAAATTTAATTGATATTTATTAAAAAGTATATAGAATTAACAACTATTTTTTGTTGATGAAGCCTCTATAGAGTCATGTAATGGAGACGGAAGAGAGATAGAAATATAAAGAGAGAAATCTCTCAGTTGTGTAGAATAGAAAATGGGGAGCACTTTGCATCCGACTATTAAAAATACACATTGATTAATTAAAATTTGAATTCCGACTACGAATGTTATCCATATTTTCATATTTAATATTTTATCACGGGGATCATTTATTCAAAATTTTATTTAGCACAATAAAAAGTGATCCCCATGATGAAAAATGTATGTAGAAGATAGTGATAACTTAGCACGAAAATTTTATTGATATTCATTAAAAAAATAATATAAAATTAGCAAATATTTTATCGTTGATGGAGCCCCTATAGAGTCCTGCGACGGAGACGGGAGAGAGAAGTCTGTGAGAGGGAGGGAGAGAGAGAATCTCTCAGTGATATATAATAGGAAATGGGTAACATTTCCCACCTACTATTAAAAATACACATTGACTAATTAATTAAAATTTGAATTTCAACAAGGGGGTTTTTCCATATTTTGTGTCTCATCGCACTTTCATTAGATTACACCTGGCTGATGAAATCTATGGAAAATCTAAAATAAATTAATATAATTTTGATTTTTTATAATTTATGCTATTTTTTATAATTCAAATTTTAAACTTTGCATAACCTTCGTTCGAACTTTTTTAGGAACCTTAATTTATTAATGTGAGTGGAGAGATTCACACATAGGTTTTCCTATTTGACGCTCACGCGTGAAGATTGCTTCTTTGTGGTACGGTGACAAGAAAAAATTTGAGAATAGGAACAAGATCAAAGTATGTTAATATTCATTTAAAAAATAGTATGAAATTTAAAATTATTTTTTGTTGATGAAGTCCTATCCTACAGAGTCATGTGTTAATGATATATTGTATTTTCATACTGTTTACAGTGGAATTTCGTAAACAAGCGCTAGTTTTACTTTTTAAACTTGCGAGATCAAACTAGGAATTTCAGGACAATTTTATGCTTGTTCTTTATGAGGAAATGGTTTCAATGTTCATTAGATTTTAACAAACATTTATAGTTCTGATTTTCTTAACGAAACAGGAAAGTTATGTTGATTCGAATCGCCTCAAGATCAACAAGACTCTAAGCAGAAATAAAATAAATTGCAGTAAATTGCTGGAAAACAAACTTGCATTAATTGTAAAGACAAGTACAATAAAATGGTTCACAAACCGTACATCTTTTCTCCTTGAAATTCCTTTCTTTCTACGCTGAGTACTTATAATTTTTTAGAGAAAAGTTTGTAAAAACAGTTTTGCGACCTCGATTCCTTCTAAGGAAACGCTATTTATACTTCGAAGGAAATGTAACTACTTCGGATGATCTTGACGCTCCAGATTCAATCTTCGAGCCCCACGTTCTCCACTTCAAAACTCCATTTCTGGCGCGCTCGGACCATGGGCCTAACCTGAACTTCTTGGGCCAAAACCATTTGACCCACAATCCATTTGCTTCTTTCGCATGTTAAGTCTTCACCTTTGATGAATGTTGCAAAAAACTCTGGTGATCGAACCAGATTATGAAAGTGATAATCGAAGCAACTATTTGATTCGAAACATTGATAGTATTTCCATAAACACTGATTAAATGACACCTGTAAATTCAACAATTAATTCATTATTTTGTTGGACCAACATTTTCCATTTAAATCATTAGATCAAAAATACAGCCCAACAAATTGCCCCCCAAAAATGCCAGTTTCGACTCAACGATCGAAAGAGAAGGTGGCATTTTTGAAAAGATTATGAATCAATCTTTCACGCTTCCCAATGACGGCTATGACGCCAGAACATCATTACCTTTTCACTTAACCGTCACCTTGTTTCCCACAACCATCATGATTTCCACCTTTTCAGCAGAAAATGGCCACGTGTTCGCGCGAGAAGTTTAAGAGAAACATTTTTTTTTTGAATTTTTAATCTCTGTTCAGAGACTTCTCAAACCCTATAAATATGATTTCTCTGTCTTCTCTTCACTTTTTCCAACTTTTGAGCTTTCAACTCCTTCTTCTCTGAATCTATCTCTCTGTTTCCAGATTTCTTCACCCTCCTCCTTTTCCTGTTCATCGTTTTCTTGACCTTCTCAGCGATCAACTTCCTTCTCACTTACGATAAACATCGCTTGATTTTGCTCTCATGGCTTCTAGCTCAGATCAGAAACGAAAGCTTCCTTTAGCAAGAAAATGAAGTGAATCCATTCTTAGGAGTTATGCTCCCAACACAGTTCCAGAACCAATGATGAACACTGAGAGACGCAAAATCTGGGAGTCTCAGGTAATGTTTCCTTACTCCTTTGCTGGCCAAACTTATGCTTTTGCAAACAGCAATTCTACTACCATTCTGAACATTTTTCCATTGCATAAACCTTGCACACCTAGGGCTTTCTCAGATTCTCCATATAATTTCAATTTCATAAAACTGCCAAATAAGGTTTTTAGGTCTGCACCCTATTATGGCAATGAAGATTACATCAAGTGGTTAGATAGGGTGCAAGTAGGTTATGGGGCTTTCTGGAAAGACTCTGGCAACTATGATTTGATCCAACTCTCTAGGGTAGGTCCTAAATATCACCAAGAAATGTTAATAGCTGCCTTACATTTCTTCGAGAGCTCCACAAACAGTTTTCACTTCCCATGCGAGATGATGACGCCTACACTTTTCGATGTAGCTGCAATCACTGGGCTTAGCCCAATAGGTGATACTTATGACACAGCTAGGGCAAGTCCAAACATTGTTTTCGACCCAAAAGAGAAAACTTTCCAAAAATACATTCAGGAAAACCATGAAGTTGGTGATTACGAGGTCTCTGATGTCGAACACGTAGCATTCCTCACCCCGTGGCTTTCTCACTACATTTTTTGTTCGAAATCATTGCAAGTTGCTAAGAAATTCATTCCCATGGCCATTCAACTTCACGAAGGCCAACAATTTGGACTTGGGCGCTTGATTCTGGGTTGCTTATACGAGTCAATGCAGACCCTAAGTGTGAACCTCAAGAAAACTGGGGATGGTTCCACTTTCTTAGCTGCTGGGCCTTTTTGGCTTCTACAACTGTGGCTTAACGCCACATTCGAGAAAGAACTGGAACTTTACCTCCCTGGAGACTATGAAGCTGAGGCAAGAAGGCGTCAAGTCGAAGGGACAAGATTAGTGAGGCTAGTTCCTTTACCCAGAGGTTTGAACTATGAACAACAATTTCTAAAATACTTCAATGTATTTTTAAGCCTAAAGACTTTCAAAGAAGAATACGCTCCGTTTGTGAAGCGTGAGGTTGGACCTTCTTGGTTCGTGCAACCATTTCCTCCTATCGAAGGTTTCGAAGAATCTGTGCCTGCGCAATGGTTAGCTTATCTGGACCCTACTGTCCTTTCGTGTCGAATAGGTACCACTTCGAAGGATTTTGGGTTAGTTGGATACTTTCCTAACCTTGTATCTCGCCAATTTGGCTTTACCCAGCTCATTCCAAAGAGTTTTTATGGGCACGAACAAGACATCTGCCTAGGTTACAAAAGCGTAACGGAAGGGTATTTTAGGTCTTATCTGAAGAACACTGAGAAGCACAAGTATGAGATTACACCCTTCTCGTATCAAAACTCTTTCTCTTCCACCAAGGAATTTCAAGAATGGTGGGAAAGACATTACTCAGCCTCAATTCCTAGCGAGGGTGTTTTACTTACTCGAATCTCCAGTGGATTCGAATCTTCGCCTTTAGAGCAAGTTAAGGCAAGAATAGTTAAAGGTACTACCCTTTACTGTTTGTGATAGTTTTCCCTATATTTCTATGCCCTTCGATTTCGACTAACAAACTCGTTTTACTTTTAGGAACTAAGTCCAGGACTGCTTCAACGTCCTCTCACCCACTTGCATCTTCGCAGCCCAAAGAAGAGAAAAAGGTATGGCTGCATATCTCAACAATTACCCCTTTTGGCCTTTATTATTCAATTTTCTAAGTGAAATGAATCTCCCCTTTTATTCTCTCGCAGGGGTCGAAAAGAACCAGCAATCCTGCTGTTGAAAAACCCCCAAAGAAGTTGAGAAAAGAGACCATTGACTTAACAAATGCTGATAAGCAGGTAAGCTCATTTCCTTTCGTATATTTTTCTTTTCTCTACCCTGCCTTTTCTAATTTCAAAACCTTGTTTCGAAACTTTATTTCGACAGAACATCGAAGTCGATCTTGGCAAAGTTATTGCCAAAGTCTCGAGCCAGGTCAATCCGTCTACATCTGTGAAGGTAGCGGAAAAGAGGAAAGACAAGAAGAAAGAGAAGAAACAAAGTGGAGAAGAGTTCACAAGGCCAAAGGATAATGTCATACATGACTTATCTGCTGAGACCCTTAATGCTGAGGGTGAGCCTGAGAAGCTGAAAGAGAAGAAGAGGAAGAAATTGAGGAAAACTCGCTCCTCCTCCACTCATAATGGCCCAGAGAACTCGCAATCAGAGAAGCACGTTGATGGCCCAACGACATCAAAGGAAACTACATCTCAAGATCCTCCTCTTCAGCAGAAGACATTTGAGCACCTAACGGAGAGCTCGAATTCATGTTTGAAATCTCCCGTTGTTAAGGTATTTTCGAAAACCTATTTTTACATTTGAGAACATTTACTTAGGACCATCTTACACTTAACATTTTTTCTTTTTTAGGTACCTGTTTCGACAATTCCTGAGATGCCTGAGGAAAATGACAGCCAAGAAATCCCAATTACTGAAAATACATCGAAAGATGACCTTCAGGAAAAGAAATCTACTGCTGATTCTCCGCTCAAAGAAAGTTCTGAAAGACATCATCTAAACTCTCCTCACGTCGAACAAACTAACCCAGTGGATTGGGGTCCGAAAACGAATGGCATCACTGTTGTCGAACATGGTCCTGTTGCAAGGGATCAAATGGATCAAGCTCCCGATGGAGAAAAACAATAGCCACAACAGGACCAAAATAACCAAGACCAAAAGGGACCCTCAAGGCAACCATCTCCTTCCTCTGATCGTGCTGATATGAGTCATTACTTCGAGTCAAGCAATGAAGAAGACATCTCTGCACAACCTGGAGGTTCAAGTATTGATCATCAATCTTCCACTTCTAAGATATCAGCTGCAGCAGGAATCCCAGAGTCTCTTTTACAGGGATTGGATGTCTCCACCCCAGAGGAAGCGCTCGAAAAGTTATTATCTGGGGTAGCTTCAACACAAACAGTGAACGTACTTCAGCTCCCACCAGTAATGATGAGGCAGCTAGGCTCGAGCAAGCACACTTAGAGGCTAGATTTATCGAAGAGTTCCTTCAACGTGATGTGCTAGATATTATGGACGAGGACCATAACGCCATTTTCAGCTTAAAAGCCTTGCTTCAGCAATTGCAAAATGATAGGGATAAAGAAGCATTGTTATTCTTGGTTAACCAGGCAGAGGTTCATATAGACCAATTTGCCAAGAATCAACAACTGCTTATCACTGCCCATAAATCTTATCAAGCACAAATGCAAGCTCATGCCTCTGTGTTGGCTGATGCAACTAATTGTAATATCGAAGTGGGCAACCTGAGGTCAGGGGTGACTGCTGCCTACTTGAAAATTGCAGCTTGTGAGGATAATATAGCTAAGTGGAAAGCAGAAATCAGGGAGCTGGAGGCAAAAATTGTTGAAGAGGAAAAGTTGCAAAAACACTACACTGAGCTTGCCACTGAAGTATCCCCAGCACAGATCGAAGCCAAAGCAAATGAAGGGCTAAGACTTTGTAGCAACGCTACAGTGCTCCAAGCTGAGGCTCAACGTCTCGATAGGGAAAGCAACCTGCTGAAGATCAAGTTGTCACAAATTAAGGAACTCTATCGAGCTTTCCAGCGCACATCTCTTAGCAATGTTTAAGCTTTACTTGTCTTGTAATTTCATTCTCCATTCGAACACCTTGGTTTATTTCATTTTGAACGTTTTAGTACTTTGAATATTTTTGTACTTAAATGGCTTTTGTATGCCATATTTATGCACGTTCTGTTTCGAATTACTCCCTTGCAACTTTTATTTCCTGCAACATTGGTTTATATCTTTTCAAATATTTACCATTCATGTTCACGGAACGTCTTTCATGAGATAATTCCTCAATTTCATAAGCACCATTTGATAATACTCGAGAAATTTTAAATGGCCCTTCCCAATTTGGTGACCATTTCCCAAAGACTCTATCTCTCCTATCCATAGGCAAGATAACTTTCCAGACTAAATCTCCTACGAGGAAGGCCACTTAACCTTTTTATTATAAGCTTTAGCAACTCTTTCTTTCTGTCTAATCAAAACATCTAAAGTCTGCAACCTCTCTTCATCTAAATCAACTAATTCATCTAACATCAAATTTTCATAATGTTCACTAGGAATATCCATTTGTCTCTGTACCCTTATGGATTGTACCATAATTTCGACGGGCAACACAACATCATGACCATAAGTCAATCGAAATGGTGTTGAATTAGTAGATTCTTTAGGAGAATTTCTACATGCCCACAATACCTGATCTAAAGTCTTATGCCAATTCCTTGGCTTTTGGGCAATATGTTTTTTAATTAAACCAATCACAATTTTGTTGGCTGCCTCAACCTGACCATTTGCTTGAGCATAATATGGTGTTGACGTTACCAATTTAAACCCTGCTTGATCAGCAAAATCCTGCATTTTGCGCCCAACAAACACTGTTCCTTGATCAGTAGTTATAGTTTCAGGTAACCCAAACCTATATATGATATGATTTTGAATGAAACTGATCACAACCTCCTGATCTACATTTGGCAAGGCAATGGCTTCGATCCATTTTGTGAAATAGTCAATCCCAACCAAAATGAAACGTTGGTTTTTTGATGAGGCAGGCCTAATTTCACCAATCAAATCTAAATCCCATCCTCTACAGGGCCAAGGTTTAATTACTGAATGTAATTCATTTGCAGGAACATGTTGGATACCTGCATGCTTTTGGCATTCCTGACAGCCTTTGGCAAAGTCTATGCAGTCTTTAAGCATTGAAGGCCAATATAGACCTCGTCGAAACAAAAGCCATTTCATTTTATGGCCTGCTTGATGAGCACCACATGAGCCACTATGTACACTAGAAATGGCTAAAAATGCCTCATTTTCACTAAGACATTTTAATAAAACTCCTTCAGGGGTTTTCTTAAATAACTCATTTCCAATGATAGTGTAGTTCAATGCTTTATACTTTATCTTTCTATCAGTGATTCCTGTTGGATCTTCCAAATATTTAACAATTGGCTTTCTCCAATCATCATCACTTAAATCGTCAATGACAAAAATTTCTGTCACAAAAGTTTCGAAGTGCAAGTTAATATTTTGGAGGTTAAAGTTTTCAAAAATTTCGAAATTTTCCAAATTTTCCTGAAAATCTTGCTCATCTGCCCCCAAATGTTTTGGCATTGACAATTCAACATCAAAAGATTCATTCAAAATCAATTTATCTTTAATTTCGATGAGCTCTTCGAATGTCACCTTCGACACTTTGTAGCCAGAGGCAATTTGCGCCAAATCATTTGCCTCTTGGTTTTCAATTCGAGGTACATGCTGAATGTTATAAGATTCGAATTGTTTTAGCAAAGAAAAGGCAATAACAAAGTATTTCATTAAATGTTCTTGAATACACTTATACTCTTTGGTCAATTGCTTTACCACTAATTCAGAATCACCTCTTATTTTAACGTGCCTTGCCCCCAAGTCTAGAAGAATCTCTAAACCTGTAATTAAAGCTTCATATTCTGCTTCATTATTCGAACAAGACCCATTAATTTTGTATTTAAACTTTGTGGGGATTTTGAGTGGAGAAATTATTAAAATCCCAATTCTTGTACCATGTTTATGTCTAGACCCATCGAAGTATAAACTCCAGGGTTCGACCTCAATGGAACCTGTTTGGGCTTCAATTACTGAATGCTCAGCAATAAAATCAGCCACTATCTGGCCTTTAACAACTCTTAGGGGTTTATAAGTTAAAGAGTATTATGTCAAAGCCAAAGCCCATTTTCCAATTCTACTATGCAAAATGTTGGAACAAAGTGGGTCTGACATGAACCTCTAAGATTTTAAGTGGTTTTGATGATAACAAAGTATTAAAATTGCAATTGGTATTACTAATGATTATTCTAGTGTGCAGAATTACAAGTTAAAATTCATTCAGAAGCACTATGAATAGTAGCAGAGAAGCCAGTCAAAACAAGCTCTGATAGAGTATCGCTGTTCATCAGAAGCTTAAATTTTGCGTGCTGAAGATAGCACTTCTGAGGATCAAAAGATAGACTCTGATGGAGTTCAGAAGCTGAAGATCTTAAGAAGCTATGACAAGAGCATCAGAAGCAAAAAGAATTTACATCACTCAAGAACTGACAGAATCAGAATCAATGATTGAAGAACTATCTACTTCAAGGCTCTGTCACATCCACAGGAAGGAATATTCGTTGGTACAACGTTAACCTTATCCATAAGTGGAGCGCATTTGAGGATTGTACGATCGTACTATTATTACTCAAATTGGATGAGTGATAAATTGAATAGCTAGGTAGTGGAATTGGAATTCTTTGCCAAAGAAGGCAATATACAGCTATCAATTGTACGAGTAAATTCCAGCTGGCACAAAGCTCTCTGCAACGGTCATCATCTTCCTCCAAGTATAAATAGAAGACTCAAATGGAAGAAATGACCACTGTTCTATCACTGCGTTCAAGGCTCTGAAGCTTTCTGACATTATTGTTCTATCTGTCATTTAAAGTCTTAAAACAAATTGCGTTGTATTTTGTAAACACCTCTGATAGTATATCAAGTGTTCCTTAACATTCATTCTTATTCTTAAGTTTGTTTGAGAAGTCTCTTGTTAAGTTTAACTTGAGCATTAGAGAAGTCTCTTGTTTAGTGAAACTTGAGCATCTGAGAAGTCTCTTGCAAGTGTGCTTGAGCAATTTGTAATCTTAAGTAGATTATAGTGAAAATCTCTTGTTAGTAACAAGGGGACTGGAGTACTCTCGATTTGTGAGAGGAACCAGGATAAATTTTGTGTCTTTCTCTCTTTCTCTCAGCACCCCTTTTATTTTGTGTTTATATCCGCTGCAAACTTAGTCTTAATTGGTAAAAAGTTTTAATTTTTAAAACACAATTCAACCCCCCCCCCTTCTTGTGTTTTTCCACCTTCAATTGGTATCAAGAGCTAGGTCTGTTGCCTAACTCACCTTACAGTGAAACAGTAAAGATCCAGGAGGAAAAACATGTCTGCTGAGAAGAATCTCAATGAAGTTCCTTTTGACTACGATTCAAACTCTCGTCAAAGAAGGGCATCTGATAAGGTTCCTTTCTTCAATGGAACTGAAACCAGCTACCCTTTCTGGAAAACAAATATGTACAGCTATATCATGAGTATTGATTGTGATTTATGGGACATGGTAGAAGATGGAGTCAACTTTGAAAACATGGACTTAGAAGGTGTTGTCAGCTCTCAGAATAGGAAAGCCTTTACACCTACTCAAAAGCTAGAGTACAAGAAGCATCACTCTGTAAAAGGAATGATGACTAATGCTATCTCACATGATGAGTACCTTAAAATTGGAGATAAAAAAACTTCAAAATCTATTTGGGATTCCTTAAAATCCAAGTATGAGGGCAACAAACAAGTTAAGGAGGCAAAGGCTAACTTGTTGGTGCATCAGTATGAGCTGTTTAAGATGAAGGATGGAGAGGACATTGAAACTATGTTTTCACGGTTTCAAATTCTTGTATCTGGACTTCAAGTATTAGACAAGAGTTATACTGAAGCTGATCATGTGAGAAAGGTACTCAGAAGCCTACCACCAAAATGGAGACCCAAGGTGACTGCTTTTCAAGAGTCTAAGGATTTGGACACAATATCTCTTGAAAGCTTGATTAGTTCATTAAAAAGTCATGAGATGGAACTAATGACTGATGAATCAACCAAGAAGATGAAAGGGATAGCCTTAAGCTCCAAAAGTTCATCAAAGGCTCTGAAAGCTAAAATTATAGAATCTGAAGATGAGGCTTCTGAAGAAGGTCAAGAAGATGGGTCTGATGATGAAGAAGAGATGGTACTGATGGCTGCTAAGGTTTCACAATGGGAAAAACGAAGCAAGAAATATGCAGGCAAATTTGGAGGATCTTCCAAGAGACTTAGTACTGCTAAAGACAAGAAGGAAGATCAAAACAAGTGTTTCAAATGCAACAAGCCTGGTCATTTCATTGCTGATTGTCCAGAAAACAAAAGTAGATCATCAAAGCAAAGCTCTAGCAAGGAAAGGTATAAGAGTAAAGTCAAGAAGAGCTTTCTGGCAACATGGGAAGATCTTGACAAAGACTCAGACTCAGATGGTGATGAGGAAGCAAATCTAGCACTGATGGCAACTACCTCTGACAGAGAAGACTTTGAAGCAGGTTCAGACTCTGAAGATGAGGAAGAGGTAATTGCTAAACTATCTAGAACTGAATTAGTTGATTCTCTTAAAGATGCCTTAAAAATGCTCACTAAAAAGGCAGGTGAATGTAAGGTCTTGAAAAAGGCTTACAATAACCTAACTGAGAAAATGAACATAATAGTTGAAGAAAATGAGTCTCTAAGTAGTAGAAACTCATTTATGGAAACTCATTATGTTTATGATGATAAGGTTCCTCCAGAGCATGAATTTGTTCTGCAAGAATTTCTTATCAATGGCATGAAGAGAAGTAAGATAGCTTCCTTAATATACCATGTTAGTAGAAACAGAGGTGAAGGTCTTGGATTCTCACGTTTTAAAGATAATCCATTATTTTCTAAACCCTCTAAAAATGATAATTCAAAACCTAAGGCTGTATTTGTTAAAAGCCAATCAGAAGCAATAAGTATACCAGAACCTGAAAAAATAATTGTGTCAGAGGCCAAGAAGCCTCAGACTCTGAAACCTTCAGAGACTAAGGTTTCCAAACCTCAGACCAATGTCAAAATAAATAAAACTCTGGTATATTCTAAAGCTAAGCACAAGAGTTATACAAAGCCTAAAAGTTTTTCAAAATGCTTCAATAACTCTAGAGCTCCTGATAGGCCTTATAAACAAAATCAATCTAAGGTAATAACGACTAACTCTAAAGGACCCATAAAAGTATGGGTTCCAAAATCTGAGATTGTCTTTGCAGCAGATCTGCACTCAAAGAAGGCCAGAGCAGCATTCTTGGTACCTGGACAGTGGCTGCTCGCGTCATATGACAGGAGACAAGCATATGTTCCAAACCCTGACTCTGAAAGAGGGAGGAACTGTGGGATTTGGAGGAAACCAAAAAGGGAAGATCACTGGTACTGGTACAGTTGGTAATTCTTCTCTCTCTATCAAAGATGTTTGGTTAGTTGATGGCCTCAAACATAATCTACTAAGCATTAGCCAATTTTGTGATAGTGGATTTGTTGTTAAGTTTAATAAAGATGCATGTACTGTAATCAAAGAGTCTGATGAGTCTGTAGTATTCAGAGGTTTAAGGAAAGGCAATGTCTATAAAATCAATCTGTCAGAACTCTCAGAGCAGAAAATAGTTTGTCTTCTATCTTTAAATGATGAGAAATGGGTCTGGCACCAACGCTTAGGACATGCTAATTGGAGATTAATCTCTAAGCTCAGCAAACTAAGCTTGGTTAAAGGTCTACCCAATCTTAATTATCATTCAGATGCTCTGTGTGGTCCTTGTCAGATTGGAAAGATTTCAAAAACTTCGTTTAAACCTAAAAACATTGTCTCTACCTCAAGACCTCTTGAATTGCTTCACATTGATTTGTTTGGTCCTGTAAGTACAGCCTCAATCAATGGAAAGAAATATGGACTTGTTATTGTTGATGATTACAGTAGATGGACTTGGGTTAAATTTCTTAGAGTTAAGGATGATGCATATGATGTGTTTACCATCTTCTGCACACAAGTACAAAATGAGAAAAGTCTCAAGATCTTAAAGATCAGAAGTGATCATGGGGGTGAGTTTGAAAACGAACCCTTTGCAACCTACTGTGAAGACCATGGAATTATTCATGAGTTCTCAGCTCCTAGAACACCACAGCAAAATGGTGTTGTAGAGAGAAAGAACAGGTCTTTACAAGAGATGGCAAGAACCATGATGCATGAGACAAAACTTGCTAAGTACTTCTGGGCAGAAGCTGTGAACACAACTTGTTATATTCAAAATAGGATCTATATCAGACCTATATTGAATAAAACAACATATGAACTTTTTAAAGGAAGAAAGCCCAACATCTCTTATTTTCATCAGTTTGGATGTACCTGTTACATTCTGAACAATAAGGCCTACAAAAGAAAATTTGATGCCAAAGCTTGTAAGGGAATCTTTATAGGTTACTCTGAACGCTCAAAGGCATACAGAGTGTATAATTCTGAAACCAATACAGTGGAAGAATCTATACATGTGAGGTTTGATGACAAAGAGCCTGACAATAAAATGTCAGAGCAAGACAATAGTTATGCAGGTATTCCATATCTATATAACAATTCAGAATCTGAGAAAGCATCAGAGGCAAATGAAACTTCAGACGCAGTATTGGAAGAAGCCTCTGAAGAAGCATCTCCAATAGAAGCATCTGAAGAACATGATGATATCTTAGAAGATAATACCCAAACAAGTGCTGAAACTAATGAAGCTCCAAAGAGAAAATTCAAATACAGATCGTCACATCCAGAAGATCTTATCCTTGGAAACAAAGAGAGTCCAAGAAAAACAAGATCAGATTATCAACAACATGATTCACTTCTAGGACTCATATCCATGATAGAACCTAAGAATGTTGATGAAGCTCTTTCTGATGATGGATGGATTGTAGCAATACAAGATGAGCTCAATCAGTTTCAAAGAAATGATGTGTGGGATTTAGTACCAAGACCAACACACAAGAACATCATTGGAACCAAGTGGGTATTTAGGAACAAACTAAATGAACAAGGTGAAGTGGTACGAAACAAGGCTAGACTAGTAGCACAAGGCTATAGTCAGCAAGAAGGCATTGACTTCACTGAAACATTTGCTCCAGTAGCAAGACTGGAAGCAATCAGGTTATTGTTATCATATGCAGTAAATAATGGAATAACCTTATACCAAATGGATGTTAAGAGTGCCTTTCTTAATGGTGTAATTTCTGAAGAAGTATATGTCAAACAACCTCCAGGTTTTGAGGATTTGAAAAACCCTGAATATGTTTATAAACTTAAGAAATCACTCTATGGTCTCAAACAAGCTCCAAGAGCTTGGTATGAAAGACTAAGCAATTTTCTTTTAGAAAATGGATTTCAAAAAGGTCAGATTGACAATACATTATTCAGAAAGACAACTAAGAAAGACATCTTAATTATTCAAATTTATGTGGATGATATAATATTTGGTTCAACTAATGCTTCTCTTTGCAAGAATTTCTCCAAGCTTATGCAGGATGAATTTGAAATGAGTATGATGGGTGAGCTAAAATTCTTTCTTGGAATTCAAATCAACCAAGGAAAAGATGGCACTTACATTCATCAAAGCAAGTATACAAAAGAGCTTCTGAAGAAGTTTAATCTTGAAGACTGTAAGATAATGTCAACACCCATGCATCCTTCAAGCAGCCTAAGCAAGGAAGAAATTGGAAGCAAAGTAGATCAAAAGCTATATAGAGGTATGATTGGTTCTTTACTCTACCTAACAACTTCTAGACCGGATATTTTATATAGTGTATGCTTGTGTGCAAGATTCCAGTCAGATCCTAGAGAACCTCACTTAACTGCAGTTAAGAGGATCTTTAGATATCTGAAAGGAACTACTAATCTAGGACTCCTTTATAAAAAATCCCTAGATAGTAAGCTAGTTGGATTCTGTGATGCTGACTATGCTGGAGACAAGATAGAGAGAAAATCCACTAGTGGAAACTGCCAATTTATTGGTGAGAATCTCATATCTTGGGCCAGCAAAAGACAAACAACTATTGCTTTGTCTACAGCAGAAGCAGAATACATTTCAGCTGCTAAATGTTGCACACAGCTTCTCTGGATGAAATACCAGTTAGAGGACTATAATATAGCTGAAAGTAGTATTCCACTATATTGTGACAATACTGCTGCTATTCATTTATCTAAGAACCCAATTTTGCATTCCAGAGCTAAACATATTGAAATAAAACATCATTTTATAAGAGATCATGTTCAAAAAGGCACAATAGATATTCAATTCATTGATACTGAACATCAATGGGCTGATATATTTACTAAGCCTTTAGCTATTGAAAGATTTGACTTTATTAAAAAGAATTTGAACATGCACTATATCTCTGAAGAAAATTAGCTCTGAGATGCAAATTAGAATTAGCATCTGAAGCTCTTTCAGAACCTCTGATAATTTAGAATCTCCTTTGGAAAGCTCTGAATAAAACAGGTTCTGAGAAGTAACAGATTCTAATGAGGTGTCAGATACAAATGAGTTTGGCTCTGAACTAAACGGAAATGAAACGTTTAGTACTAGTTAGTGTACAACAGTTGTCTGTACACGCGTCAGCTTGATTAAGTCTCTCCTGCACGTGTCTAGATCCTGATGGATAGAGAACAGTTAATGATGAAAATGCAGTTATGCAATTTAAAATTAATTTTAAACTGTTCGCGCTCCCTCCTTTGTGCCTATTTTCTGAGTGTTTTTTCTATTTGATATAAATTGTCACTTCACTCACAAAGCACAACTTTTTCACATAATCACTTCCTACACAAACCCTAAACCTCAGATATTCCCAAATCTCCCTGCTTCTTAAACTTTTGCAATCATGGCTGCTCATTCTTCAAGCGAAATCGTTCAACGTCCGTTCAACCCGGTCTTACCACCTGTTATTGATCTCAAGTCTCAAGAAAAACTTGTCTTCAAAGATAACGTAACCGACGCTGGTCCAGAATCCTTTGAGTTTGTAACGGAAAAGTTTGTTGATTTTGAGAGTTTCAAGGTGAATGGAATCGACATTCAGAGTTTATTCTACGATCAACAATGGAAGAATTACTTCGAGATGCTGAATGGGTTTGTCTATTATGACATTGTGAAATACTTCTGGCAGAAAGCTACCATCTTTGACAAATTCAATGCTGATGAAGAGGTTAGAAAGATGGTAGAGAAGGATGGTTCTCTTAAAGGAAAAACAAGAACTCAACTTGGCTTAAGACCCTTTAGAGGAAAGGAGATTAGATCAAATATCATGGGTATCAATGTTCTTATTACTCAAGAACATATTGCCAAAATTCTGGGTCTGGACAATGAAGGTGAGAATGTGGATGAATATGGTGAGAAGAGCAAACATATTGAATCCATTAAGAAGGATTTATTCCTGCCTGGCTGTGCCAACAATGACTTTGGAAAAGCAAAATTCATGAAGCAAAACTTCAGCTTTGCCTTCAAAGTGTTTCTGGCCTCCATCATCACAAGAGAAGGAGGATATGATACTATTTCTCTACCACATCGTCACTTCATCTGGTTTCTGTACAAGAAGGTGAAGATAAATTTGGCAAAGCTTCTGTTTGATCACCTATGCTTCACTATATCCAAAAGCAGAACCAAGTCACCTTCAATGATTCATCATCCAAGCACTACAACATTTTTGACTTTAGGCAACGAATTTTAGGCAACGGCTGAGAAACGGTTGCCATAAGTGGTCAAAGACAACGGTTTTCTACCTGTTGCCAAGTTTCTCTACTTTTGTTCCCTGCCCTGGTAAAACCGTTGCCTATGTAGTTTAGGCAACGGCTTTATACGTGTTGAAAGAAACTAAACCGTTGCTGTTATATATCATATAGGCAACACGTATAAACGGTAGACTAAACTCATTTTGGCAACGGTTGTTTTACTATTTTAGGCCACGCGTAGAAAACCGTTGCTTATAAATATACAAAACCGTTGACTAAAGTCACACATTCCAATTTCCCAAATTCAATTGGGCGCTAAATTCTCCCTCTCTTTTTTTTCTCAGATTCCCTCTTTTTTTTTCCTTTTTTTTTTTGGTCTAGAAATTCCCTCTTTTTTTATTAGGCAAAAGAAAAAAAAAACATAAACCCAAACAAAAGAACACACACTCAAACAAAAACACTCACACTTCTCTCTTCACAAAAAGCGTAGAAACACAGACACACAACAATGGAGACAAAATCAACCAAGTTTCTTTGTCTTCTTCCATCGTGAACTAAGCTTCTTGCATGAATTTCTTCATCTTCTTCCATCGTTCCTCTTCCATTGATTCCTTCAACTGAAACCAGAAACCCTAATCTCACAAAAAATTCCAACCCCTTTCATCGATTTACTTGGGTTTGTAATCAAAACGAAAATTGAAGCTCTCAGCTGGTTGTGATTGAAGCTCTCGGTTGGTTGTGATTGAAGCTCAGGTTTGTAATATTTAGTTTTTCTCAATTGAATCGTTCAACCTCTTTCTCTTGTTAGGGTTCTCTGATTGATTTTAAGATGATAACTTTAATTTATACTTTTTCTCTGTATCTGGGGTTTTCTAAACCATTTGCATTCTCATTGTTGATAATCATTTTTACAACTTTTACAGCCAAATTACAAAATAAACATTGGTTTGGTTAGAGGTGGCACCTGTTTTAGTTTAGAATGGCTAAACTATGTATTTGTGTTTTTAAATATCGAATAATATTACATTAGATATACATCATGGCTTAAGGATATTACATTACTTATCTATAAGGATTAAGCAATGGCTGCTAATCACAACTTATAACCATTGTCTGCTTTATGAACTGGTGATGTGTATGCGAAGGTGATTTTGATGGGTGCAAAAGTCAGTTTGTGTTTTGTCTCTACCTCTCGGTTTTTTCTCCGGATGTGTCCCCGTGTCTGCTGTGTTTTTATGTGTTTTGATTGCTGTGCTGTGCTCTTAAATATTTCACACCTATGCCTACATAATATCCCTCTTTGTTTATTCTCTGTACTCACTTATTTGTAGATACCATTTTTCTCCAATGATAAAGTTTCTCTTTAATTCTAAACTAGGGGCTGGATAGATAAATTGGGACCTAATTAGGTTGGAAATTAGATGTAACACATATTACTGTGAAATGTGAATATAATATAGTTTATTGATCTAATCAATTAATAGAAAATCATTCATTGATTAGAGAATTTGAAAAAAATGCTTATAAGTATACTTTTTTTCTTCAATGACCATAATTTTAATTCCCCTTTAACTTTTGAGTGTTCAACTTTTATATATATATTTTTTACGATAACTTTTATATATTATTGGTGAATAGATTTCAAGTAATCAGGTTAGGATGATTATGAGATGTAGTTGAGAATTCACTAAGATAAAATTTCATTCCTTCTAGTTATTTTTCTTTTTCAAATAGACATATGAAGTAGAGTTAGAGACTTGGCACGGAGTTATGGGGTTTAGTTTAGAATTCTTATGTGCTTGTAATTCCATTTACTTCTTGAAGTAAAAAGCAGAAAAAATGTTACAAAACTTAATTTGTTCAAGAAAGCAGTTTCCAAAACTTATTTTGACTCAACTTTTTCTTTGTTATTATTGTTTTGACGATATTGGTCTTGTTGCTGCATAAAGATATTGGTCTTGTTTCTTGGCGTTGGAGCATATCCCGTCTTTTTGTCGTATCCTTGTCTTTTGTATGAATAGTGTGTGGAGCCGAATGTTTGTCTCGATTCGAAATAGCGTTACGTCATTGCTGCCGGTTCTGTTCTTGTTCTCTGCTGGTTTTATGTTGTTGTTCTGCTGTGTTGTTGCTGTTCTGTTTTTACTTGTGCGGTGGGCCGTGGTGTTGGTGTTGTGTTTTAAGGGTCTGCTATTGTTTTAACATTGTGGTTGCTTTAGGTGTACTTAATTATAAAACATGTAAGTACTTTGTGATAAGTTATCTCACCTAAATTCACTTTGCTGAGGTCTCCCAA
Source organism: Trifolium repens (assembly GCA_030408175.1). Classification (NCBI taxonomy): domain Eukaryota; kingdom Viridiplantae; phylum Streptophyta; class Magnoliopsida; order Fabales; family Fabaceae; genus Trifolium; species Trifolium repens. The sequence goes on along the minus strand of CP125845.1, from coordinate 26,363,639 downwards.
GCTGAGGTGTTTGTTGAAACTCGCAAAAAAAGTCGGAAAGGAAAAGAGGTCGATGGAGAAACACAAGTTGCTATAGTAAGTTATAAAATTCTAATACTCATTTGGGTTACATACATAGCTGTTTATTGTATTTTTATACTGAGTTTTTTTATAATTAGGATAAACTTCAAGAGTCAATTGAAAAATCAGATGAAGCTGCAAAAGAAACATTTCACTCACTGTTTGGGAAAGAAAGGTCCGGTAGAATGCGTTGTCATGGAAGAACTGCTACACCATCATCATTAAGGAAAAAAGAAGAAATTGCTTTAGTGAAAAAGCAATATGATGGTAAAATTGCTGACATGTCGCAGAAGATGGGAGCAATGGAAGTACTTTTAAAAAGTGTGTACATGCAACAAAATCCACATTTAAGTGAAGAAGATGTAGATAATATGATTAGTAATGCTTTACTTGGTGATGATAATAGTCCAACACCACGTTCATCGACATCGACCTATGCTCCTGCTCATCTAAAGGTATAACTTTATTGCACTAGTCAACATTGTTCTTGTAGCTGGTTTTTTGTGTGAAACATAGTTTCTGCCTCTTAGCTGGTTTCATTCTCTTAGGCTCAGATTGAGCTTATTGCCTGAATGTAGTGAAACAATTTTTGTTTTACCAACTTGAATATTAGTTTTTGTGGGCTATTGTTGTTTGTCAATTGTTTCTGTTATTGTGATACCAATCTATTTGGATACTAGGGAGATGAATCCGGTAATATCCTAATTCTATACCAATCTATTTACCTACTGCTATAGTCGCTATATAAGTGCAAACTGTTTACAAGAATCCTATGACATTGTTTGTGAACTTTAGTTTTGTGATCGTCTTTGTATTTTTTTTCATACTTTTAGGTTAGAAATGAAAATGATCATAATCAAGATGATGATCTTTACGGTGATCAAGATGATGATGATCTTTAAGATCAAGATGATGATGACCAAGAAGATGTTCAAGATGATGATGATCTTCAAGAAGATGATTTTCAAGATCATGATCTTGAACATGATGAATATTATGATGACCAACATTGATTAAGATTAGAATCATGTTTTGCTTTTTGTAATTACATATAGTTAATCTATAGTTTATATTGCTTGGATCTTATTTGAAAAGTTAACTTGTAGTTATATCACTTGGATCTATTTTGAAAAGTTAACTTGTAGTTTATATCGTTTGGATGTATTTTGAAAAGTACTTGTTAGACTTTGAAAATACCTATTGAACACTTTATTATGAAATTATTGTGTTTACTATAATTTTATTGAGAATGTTGCATAGATCATGACAACTACAATTGTATCAACATATAAACAAATAAAGGCAAAATTGTATGATAATTAATATACATATATAACAGGGAATTAATCGATAAAATCATTTTATTTAGCGCATTTGACTTTATAGGCAACGAATTTAGACTGTTGCTTAATGTAAACTGTTGTCTTTACAAATGTTTCAGGCAACGGTTATGTTCCTGTTGCTATACCAAAACCGTCGCCTCTTCTTGTTTTAGCAACGGATATATCTCGTTGCATGTGGAAAACTGTTGCCTAAAACAAGTGCAAAAACCGTTGCCTTTGCATATGTAAGGCAACGGTTTCAAGAATCAGTTGCTAAAAAGTAAAAAACCGTTGCCTATTTGAAAAGGCAACGGCCGTATATCCCACGCCTAGAAAACCGTCGCTTAAAAGCTTGGGCAACGGTTTTTGCACCTTTGGCCACGGTTTTCTGCTGTTGCTGAAAGTCAAAAATGTTGTAGTGAAGGTTGATTTCTGAAATCATTAGACAGACAAAGCTTATTCACATTATCAGTACCAAAGAAAAACTTAGAGTTTTCAACACGGCTAAGTATGATGCAAGTGTTTTGGTAAACATGCATCTGAAGACAAAAGAGGAGCTGAAGACAGCCAAGAGCCCTCTGGAGCAAGTTTATGAGAAGTACTTCTGGTGTGACGGTTTCCCAACCATATCAGAATTTGATAATGATGATGTTATCAAGAACTTCTTGGAGTTGGTCAGATTGGACTCTGGTGTAAGTGTGCCCAGGAGTATGGTAGTTGGTGTACTAAACTGGGACATCTTCAAAGGACCCAAGCAGGTCACCAGGTCTAAAAGAAAACCTCAACCAATTGAACAAGATATTGTTGAGGAAGAACAATCTGAAGAAAAGAATGATGGTGCTGAGGTTGGTGGTGCTGAAAGGATAGTCACTAAAGAAAAAGAAGAAGTCAGTAAGGAGCAAGTGGCTAAGATTGCTCAGAGAAAGGCTGTTCAAAAAGAAAGAAGAACAAAGAAAAGGCAGAATAGGCCTGAAAATGCTGAGGAAGAACAACCTGTCAGAGCACAAAAAGAAAGAAGACAGTTGTCTCCAAACAAAAAGCTGCTGATTCAGGTAAAAATTCTATGCCTAATATTGATAGTACTGCTAGTGCTCATCCCTCTACCAAATCATCTCCCATAGACTATACACAGCCTATACGAATGATCCAACCTTCCCCTAAATCATCATCATCATCATCATCTGAAGAAACTCTTTCTGACTCCAGCATTGACTCTACTGAGTTAATTGCTGAACTTGATAAATTAGAGAAAGTGAAAAAGAAACCTGTGCAGAAACATACCAAAAGAATCACCAAGAAGCCCATCCACATCGCTTCTGATGAAGAATCCCCCATCATTATTGATACTTCCATTCTTAACCAACCTACAAACACTACAAGAAAATCACCCACCATTCTTGACCATCTCTCCACTCACCTATCTGGTGATGCCTTCACTCACTCCAACACAGCATCACCTGACCAATTTCACTTTGTAAATACTACTTCTAATTTACCTAGTGATCCACCTCTTCCAGAACCACAAATTCAATCTCCACCCTCCTCTCTTGCTGACATAGAACAAGAAGATCCACCCACATTCACACCAGCCCAGGATGAAGTCATGACTCCTTCTGATCATATCACTACTAAACCACCCACACCACAACCTGAACTTTCCACTCCTGAACCAACACCAGAACCACAAACACCTTCATCAGAACCCATCTATGGCCCATCTTACAAACCCTTAACCATAGAAGAACTCTGTCTACCTACTGACTTTGCCCTACCAATTCTGGAGAATCTGCTAAAAGCAGAAATTAATGTTGATGATGATATCATAACCATTGATCCCTTTGACAAAATCAAAAGAATCAAAATAATTCCCCTCAAAAGAAAAAGGCCTGAACCCATCATTCCCTACAATAGAAACCAGCCCTTCTTCAACTACAACTCTGAACCAAACCTTGAGCTGCTAAGTAGTGCTATTAATGTTAGTCTAAGGAATTTTAAAATCATGGAAGAAGAAACACTGATATTTCCCTCAGATGTTGATGCTAAGATCAGGGAATTAGAGGAGAAGTTCAGTCAGTCTCTGAGGTTGTTGGGAGGCTATGTAAAAAGAAGGATTGAGGGAAGAGGAATGGAAGCTCTGTCTCAGATTATGAGTGTTGCTGAACGCTCTCATGCTCTGAGACTTACTTTTTTCAACCATGAAGAAGAATGTCAGAGGTTAGCATTTTTAGCTGCTGTAAATGAAAATATAAGAAGATCTCTGGATGATGAGCAGGCTAGGATAGCTGCTGAAATGGAACATCAAAGGCTTGCTGAACAAGAAGCCTTCAAGTTATTGGTTGATAGAGCTGTTCACATTGCTGTTGTTGAGACTAACAAGATTATTGAGACTCAAGGAGCTGCAGAAGATATTGTTATGAATGATCAGAACCTTAGTGAACTAGATTCTGATAAAGGTAAAGCTCCCATTGTTGCTTCATCTCCTCCTAGATCTCCACCTATACTTGTCCAAGGCTCCTCTTCATCTGCTATACCTTCTGTTATGCAAGAAGCTCTGGATGTAATCAAGAGTGACTTAAGAGATGAACTAAGAAATGAAATGGATGAATTCAGGGCCGATATAAGAGAAGACTTGAACAGATCTGGTGAAGCTACGAACAAGAAGATAGATGCAATGATGGAACTTCTTCTGAAGCTTACTCAACAGCAACCCAAACCTTAACCCTTATGTCTGAGCACTGATTTGTAATCATGTTTATGTAAATCTTTTGGATAATTTCCTGTTAAGTTATTTAAGCTTCTTATTATTCTTATATATGTGCTTGTGCTGGTGTGTTTATTTTTATTTTGTTTTTCAAAATGAAAATCATATACTCTGATAATGTCTGATACTCTTGTGGATTCTGAACCTAGTGTAAGATGTTGGAGAACATCTTGTTTTTAAACTTATATAGGATTTTGAAAACCTAAGGTTCCCCCACATCAGTATTCTTGTTTACTCATGAAATAGCTTCTTAGTATTATAGCCTGTTTATAAGCGGGGCAACAATACCGTATGAGGCGTGTCTGGTAACTGGTTTTCTGACGTTTGACAAGAGTATATAAAAGAAACATGCTCGAAAAGAAAGAAATTTATAGCAGGAATAATTTTTTATTACTATAATTAAAGAGGATCTTTATTACATAAGATAGTGAAACTCTACTTAGTTTTAGACTTGGACTCAGAAGCCTCTGCATCCAGTCTCTTATATTTCTTCCTAAGAACTGCGAGCAATTCTTCAGTAGCCTTCTAAACCTCAACTCTGTAATCTTCGTATGAAGTATCATCATCGTATGTACATAAGAATTCCTCCAGATCAGAGCCCAATTCTTCTCTCTCTGATTCTGTCAATCCAAGTTCTTGCTTGTTTCGCTCATAACGAAGCCTGTTTTCTTCGCAGCGCCAGGGCTCTGCTTCCTTCTTGCTCTCTCCTTTTGAGCCTGAAGCATCCTTGGTAACCTGCCTTTCCATTGTATGTTTTTCTTTTGATGGTACTTGATTACTCTGAATGAGTAAAATGAGAGGAATCATCCCTTTCTATAGTGTCATCAAGCTCTCTTGTCAGGCTGTTATTCCACACAATTCATTAAATGAATTAGTTGTAACCACCTTTTTGACTTGACTGCCTTGTTATGACGCGTTTGACTGCTTGGTTTTCTGTGTCTTTTTGACTGATGCCAAAAGGGGGAGTAAGGATAGAGCGTTAAAATTAATGTTGATTGATACTAATACTGCTTAAAAAATCTGAAACTGTTATGTTATATACATTCTGAATCAATCTTTATCCCTTCTGATTTCTTCTCATTCTGAACGTTATTTAAAGGGGAGAAAACTTAACCTAAAATAAATCTCATAGACAATGTCAGAAGAGCTTGCAAACCTCTTCTGAACATTATCAGACTCTGAGAAGAAGAGCTTACAAACCTCTGCTTCTGAGAGACAAATATGAAAATTTATTTTAAGTTAATAAGTTGTCTCTTAAACTGTTTTAATTAATTATGGATAAGACTTAGGGGGAGCTTACAAACCTAACCCTATTGATTATCAGACTCAGGGGGAGATTGCAAACCTTTGAAACCTGAAGTCAACATAATTAAATTAAATCAACAACAATTGAATTTTAATGATTTAGTTTGTCATCATCAAAAAGGGGGAGATTGTTGGAACAAAGTGGGTCTGACATGAACCTCTAAGATTTTAAGTGGTTTTGATGATAACAAAGTATTAAAATTGCAATTGGTATTACTAATGATTATTCTAGTGTGCAGAATTACAAGTTAAAATTCATTCAGAAGCACTATGAATAGTAGCAGAGAAGCCAGTCAAAACAAGCTCTGATAGAGTATCGCTGTTCATCAGAAGCTTAAATTTTGCGTGCTGAAGATAGCACTTCTGAGGATCAAAAGATAGACTCTGATGGAGTTTAGAAGCTGAAGATCTTAAGAAGCTATGACAAGAGCATCAGAAGCAAAAAGAATTTATATCACTCAAGAACTGACAGAATCAGAATCAATGATTGAAGAACTATCTACTTCAAGGCTCTGTCACATCCACAGGAAGGAATATTCGTTGGTACAACGTTAACCTTATCCATAAGTGGAGCGCATTTGAGGATTGTACGATCGTACTATTATTACTCAAATTGGATGAGTGATAAATTGAATAGCTAGGTAGTGGAATTGGAATTCTTTGCCAAAGAAGGCAATATACAGCTATCAATTGTACGAGTAAATTCCAGCTGGCACAAAGCTCTCTGCAACGGTCATCATCTTCCTCCAAGTATAAATAGAAGACTCAAATGGAAGAAATGACCACTGTTCTATCACTGCGTTCAAGGCTCTGAAGCTTTCTGACATTATTGTTCTATCTGTCATTTAAAGTCTTAAAACAAATTGCGTTGTATTTTGTAAACACCTCTGATAGTATATCAAGTGTTCCTTAACATTCATTCTTATTCTTAAGTTTGTTTGAGAAGTCTCTTGTTAAGTTTAACTTGAGCATTAGAGAAGTCTCTTGTTTAGTGAAACTTGAGCATCTGAGAAGTCTCTTGCAAGTGTGCTTGAGCAATTTGTAATCTTAAGTAGATTATAGTGAAAATCTCTTGTTAGTAACAAGGGGACTGGAGTACTCTCGATTTGTGAGAGGAACCAGGATAAATTTTGTGTCTTTCTCTCTTTCTCTCTCTTTCTCTCAGCACCCCTTTTATTTTGTGTTTATATCCGCTGCAAACTTAGTCTTAATTGGTAAAAAGTTTTAATTTTTAAAACATAATTCAACCCCCCCTTCTTGTGTTTTTCCACCTTCACAAAATTGGTTTCAATAACATATGTTTAATAATATCAAAATGGGAATAAACATAAACTGGCTTTATATAATGCTTGAGTTTGGTACAAGAAAAGTACAAACAGCGACAAAGCTTTTCAATTACAGAATATCTTGTTTCAGCATTATTTAAAACTCTACTTAAATAATAAATAGCTTTTTCTACACCATTTTCATCCTCTTGAGCAAGCATGTTTCCAATGGTTGTGTCTGACGCTGAGATATACAACTTCATTTCTTTATTTCGAACAAGAGGCATCAAAGTAGGAGGGTTTGACAAATAAGCCTTGATATCATCAAATGCCTTCTGTTGTTCAATTCCCCAATAAAACACCTCATCTTTCTTGAGTTTCAAGAGTGGAGAAAAAGGATGAGCTTTTCCACTTAGATTCGAAATGAATCTTCTCAAGAAATTTATTTTCCCAAGCAATGATTGAAGTTGTTTCTTTGTTGCTGGAGATTTTGTCTCCATGATAGCTTTCATCTTGTTCTGATTGATTTCTATGTCCTTTTTATGCACAACAAAGCCAAGGAAATCTCATGCACGTACACAAAAAGCACATTTTAGTGGATTCATTTTTAATCCACATTTCCTCATTCTTTCGAATGATCTTTTAAGGTGACTTTAATGATCATCAGAAGATGAAGATTTAACGACAATGTCATCAATGTAAATTTGCATAAATATGTCAATGAAATCATGAAAAATTGAATTCATTGCCCTTTGGTATGTTGCCCCTGCATTTTTCAATCCAAAGGGCATCACTATCCATTCATAAGTGCCTAAGGCACCAGGGCAACGAAATGCAGATTTTGAAATATCATCTTCAGCTATAAAAATTTGATTATAGCCAGAATAGCCATCTAACATGCTTAAATGCTCGTGGCCTGCTGCTGAATCAATTAACATTTCTGCTACAGGTATTGAATATTCATCTTTTGGTGTAGCGTTATTTAGATCTCTAAAATCTATACAGACTCTAAGTGACCCATTTTTTTTAATTACAGGAACAATATTAGCTAACCATTCTACATACCTGACTGTTCTGATGAACTTGCACTTTAGCAACCTTTCGATTTCAGTCTTGATCTTTGTCATGATTTCTGGAGCAAACCTCCTTGGAAGCTGCTTCACAGGTTTCTTATCTGGTCGAAGGGGTAACCTATGTTCCACCAGATATTTGCTTAATCCTGACATTTCGTTGTAGTCCCAAGCAAAGCAATCCTTGTACTCCTTCAGCAACTCAATCACTTTTGATTTCAAACTTGGGTCGATATTGGTACTGATATATGTTGGCCTTTTAATGGGGCCATCTCCAATATCAATCTCCTGCAAAGGATCTTGGGCTTGCATCCTTTGATTCGAACTGATTGGATCTTTTTCAAAACCCAAAGGCTCATCGTCATAGATGCAATCCAACCTTTGACTATTACCAGTTTTTGAAGCATTGGCGCTTGTTGCCAATTCCTTTTGCATATCACCAGTGGCTTCGAAAGCCACATTTTCCTGAGATTCAATAGCCTATATAGCCATTTTAATTCTGTTCTCGGCTCCATTCTGGGGACTCAATCATCATTATTTTCGAAATCACCCCACCCAGAAGCTGGTGGATAAACATCCTCATTCCAGGGTCCATCAACAGTTTCCCTTTCCCAACAAAAACCATGGGTTGGATGTAACTTCACAGAGTGGTAAACATTATCAGGATTAGCCACATTTGGATCGAAGGCAACATCTTGCTCTCCACAAGGAGCAATGTTTGCCAGATTTTTGTCAAAATTTTGCAGATTCAGTGTTGGAATCAGATACATAAGCACTTTGATCTGCTTCAACATTCTCAACCAGGCCATCATCTCTCCAAAGAGTCAACCTTTGATGCAAAGAAGAAGGGACATCACCAACCCCATGGATCCATTCCCTACCTAACAACAAGTTGTAATTAGGCCTAGCAGCAATGACTATGAAAATGGTCTTTCGAACTGTGCTTCCAACACACACATCCAGTTATACAGCACCAAGAGAATGCTGACTACGGTCTGGCAAGTGCACCAGTCTGTCGTCGAGTAATAATTCACACTCTAGGTGTCTAGAATGAGTTCGTATCCACAGGGATCGTGCCGAAGCTTCACTAGCGTTATTTAAGTTTGTGATAGTTTGCATTCGCTTTGGTTTTTGAAAAGGTTTTTATAAAATAAGCGTAATGCTTTGCAGAAATATAAATAACATAATGTATAAATAATAGATTCAAGAAATATAGAGGCTAGGTATGGTGGTTGGACTCCCTCCCTTCTTCATATTTGGCATGACCGGTGTATAACATAGTTACTTAGATTATGTTCGGCGGTGAATTATCCTTGTTGTAGTAATACCTTACTATTACACTATGTCTATTAAAGTTTCCCTACATCAACAACTAAGGTACCTACGAGAGCCTAACCTCGATGTGTCACATACCTTAATTACTAAGTGAGTTGTTTATAAACATGCATTATAACCTTCACCAATTAACCTCTAGGTCCTAGTATCGGGCTGTTCATCTTCTAAGTGCTCAGATGATACCTAGTGCATGATTCCTCCTCTAACCGCTCAGTTCACGACTAGCTCAAGATGTTACCGTCTCTATACACCTAGCATTATTTACTACGAGTTTCGGACCATATCAAGTCAAAACCTGATATCAATTCTATGGGCGCTCCCGCTTATCCGGTCAGATTACGAGAATACGTTATTAAAGTGCACGAAAGTAAATAACAAACATAATTACTGAATATCATTTATTATAACTTAGACTCAATCACAGACTCCAAATATTCATAGGGGAGTTCATCTTCTCCACCACAACCTAAGGCATAAATAATAAAGACTACATATTTAAATTACAATAAATTATAACCTAAATACAAAAGCCTAAAGAAATCATACCTTGCTGAGTTAGTTTTCCCGTAAGGGGAGAAAACTATGCCCAATAGAGCTCCTCTGAACCTCTCCTTATAGTAGAGAGTGTTCTACTATTTCTGAATGATTTTAACAATGAATGGGAGGCTCTATTTATAGTTTTCGTAATGGGCCTCAGCAAGACATCGCAGTACGATGAAGCCATCGTGCTGCGATGTGAAGATTCAATTCAATTTTATAACTGATCCTGTGCATTTCATCAGCTTGGGCGCCAAGTTACTCCATCGTGCTGCGATAGCACACATCGTGCTGCGATGGACAGATTCTCTTCAGATTTATTGCTTCTGATTTCTTGGCGAACAAGCAGTTCCCATCGTGGCACGATGGGAGCCATCGTGCTGCGATGGAATGCTGATTTTCTTCACTTTTGGGGGTTTTCTTGTCTTTTTGCATCTTGGACTCTGTCTTGATGCTTTTTCCTGCTTTTGTAGGTTTTCCTTCGTATTTGGGCCTGTCTTGGTCATTTTACTACTAATAATAATACTAAAAATGACGTAGAAATTCCTGTCATCAAATGCCCAGTTTTTCCTTCGTAGTTGGCCAAAACCACATTGTGGGAATGCAAATCAGTGTCAAACAAGCCTAACTTTTTCAACATGAAATGAGGCATGATGTTGACAACAGCTCCACCATCAACCAAGATCTTATTAACTCCCACATTATTCACTTTAGCCCTTATGAATAAGGCTTTCAAGTGGTTTTTCATTCCTACATCTGGCTTCTCGAATACAACATTTTGTGCTTCGACACAGCCATTTTCCATTACATAGTAACACATTGGTTTGTGATCAGCCAATTCTAAAGCTTCGAAGTCTTCTTCTACCTCATTGATTTCAGTTGGAACATCATATTCCAGAGGCAAAATAGACACCACATTCACGAGAACATCAAAATCTGGTTCATCATCAAGAAGATCATCATCATCCATGAAATCTTCTTCATCTTCATTTTTGGATTCCACAATACTGGCAAGTCTTTCCTTCACTGGCCTTCGAGCCAATTCAACTTTTGCCACTTCTTTTGAGTTGCCCCCAGCATCAACTTGCTTAGCAGCCAACTTCTTTTTGCGCTGATATATGCGCCATTGGGTACGAGTCATTGGATTCTTACCTTTGTAATTGTTCCTATACCCATATTTGTTAGTTTTTGCTGCAGCCTTATGATCATGTGGCTCAACAGCCATTTTCGAACCCACATTTGGTTTCGAATCAGCGACCACTTTAGACTCAGCAATCATTTTGGAGTTAGAAGTTCCAGAAACGAACTTCACATTGACATTGCTCAAACTGCCTTTCTCCATCCACTTTTTATCAAAGGCCACATATTGGCCACTTACCCATTGATTAATAGGTGCCTTGGTGGATGGTTTGAAAGTGCGCTGAGGCCCTCCTAACCTCTGGTGAACTGAAAGCCCTTTGGTGTTGGACTTATTCCAGTCAATCCTTTGGTGTGGCCAACCCCTTTGGTTTGGTTTCGAGCTTGGCCATTTCCTTTTGTTATCAGCATAAGGCATCACATTTTTCAAACATGTGACAACCTCTTTGTCACACACAGCACTGCACCTAGGACATAGCATCACCTCAGAATTGTTCAATTTGCACCTGTTTAAGAAATCTACCAGTTGCTCTTCAGCAGCAGGGTACACCTCTTGAACCTTCTTTTCATACTCTTCTTCAGGCATAGCTTTGATTAGGGCAGCAGCATCAGCTTCAGCAACTTCGACCATATTACAGTCAAAGATTTCAACATATGTTGCATCAGCAGGTGGGAGTGGATTCGCATCCACTTGCATTGGAGGCTTAGTTTTATCAGCGAACTTAAGCCTGCCTTCGTTCAAAGCACGTTGAACCAGATCCCTGAAAAGAATACACTGGTAAGTTTTATGTCCCAAATAATTGTGATACTTACAATAACCTCTTTTCTTTCTTTGTTCTATTGGAGGTATTTTCAAATCTTTTGGCACAACAATTTGACCATCAGAAACCAATAAATCAAATATTTCATCACATTTAGTAATATCAAACGTATAAGTCTTAGTAGCATATTTTTCATTTTTTGGTTCGACTGGATTCTTTCCATTCGAAGGCCTTAAAAGTTTACAAGTATAAGGAGGCCCTGGCTTTAATTCTGCCACATTGATATCACTATCATCAACATCTATATACTCATCTTCAAACTCATAATTAATGTCATTATCATAAGAATCTAAAAAAGCAATATCTTTCTTCTTCTGACACTTAAAATTTCTGGCTTTTTCAGCTTTCAATCTTTCGATTTGCCTAACTCTATCAGCCAGTTGTGACATATCTCTAAGATATTGAGTGTCTAACTTTTTCCTAATCGAATAGTCTAGGCCACCTGCAGCCATTTCGACTAATTCATGCTCAGGCACTGAAGTAAAGCACCTAGCTTTTAGCAGTCTAAACCTATTCAAATAATCTTCAACGGACTCTTGTGTTTTTCTCTTAACACAAGCCAATTCTTTAAGACTTATCTTAGTTTGGCCCATGTAAAACTGTTCATGGAACAATCTTTCTAATTGAGTCCAGTTATGAATCGAATTAGGAGGCAAAGTTGTAAACTAAGTGAAAGCATTTTTGGTTAGAGAATTAGGAAAATATTTCATTCTCAAATTCTCATTATTTGCCAAGTTTCCAGATTCTGCTAAGTACCTAGCAATATGTTCAACAGTGGACTCATTATTGTCCCATGCAAATTTGGTATACTTAGGGACTTTCCAGCCCCTTGGTAACTCTGTTTGCAACACATATTCGGATAATGCAGAAACAAAGTTTGGCCTTCGACAACCCGTGTTAAGGCCATTCTGAGTCAGAATTGCTTCGACTAGAGTTGTTAAGTTATTATGTCCAGCGAAATTATTATTCTGAACATTTCGAACTACTTCATCAGCATCTTGGTTCCTTCGAACCATGAACACTGGAGGGTTTTGGTTAACTTCATTTTGATATTGATATTCCTCTTGAGCCACTGGTATTGGCTCTTGGTTTGGCGTTGCCTCCGGAACCACATATGCCTGTCTTTGGTTAGGAATGGTGGTAGACAAAGCAGGCAAGATCAATTGTGGTGCAACCTGATTAATTCTAGGCTGAGTTTGAGGAGGAGTACCAAAAAAGTCAGCAATTCGACCCATTTGATAGGCTAACATTTGGTAGCTATCATTGGTATTTTGGATCAAAGGGTTGAACACTGTGCCATTTTGCCCTGTTAAGATATTAACCATGTCATGGTTGCTCTCATCCATCTGTTGTCTTAAAGATAAGAAAGATGCAGTGGTCAATGGCATAGGAGTTACCCTAGGTGGGGCATACCTATCAGGCTCAGAAACTGGTATGGCCTGGAAACTATTTGTAGGTGTAGGTACTGGACCATATAAAGGGTTTGTGGTGAAAGGAGGTGACTGATTACAGGAATTTCAACGTCATTTTTAGTATTATTATTAGTAGTAAAATGACCAAGACAGGCCCAAATACGAAGGAAAACCTACAAAAGCAAGAAAAAGCATCAAGACAGAGTCCAAGATGCAAAAAGACAAGAAAAAGCCCAAAAAGTGAAGAAATACAGCATTCCATCGCAGCACGATGTGTGCTATCGTGCCACGATGAAAACTCCTTGCACGCCAAGCAATCAGAAGAAATAAATCTTGAGAAAATCTTCCTTCGCAGTACGATGCCCTACAACGCAGTACGATGATGTTACTTTGCGCCCAAGCTGATGAAATGCACAGGATCAGTTATAATTTTGAACTGAATCTTCACATTGCAGTACGATGGCCTTATCGTGCTGCGATGCCTTGCTGAGGCCCATTACGAAAACTATAAATAGAGCCTCCCATTCATTGTTTTATTCATTCAGAAATAGTAGAACACTCTCTACTATAAGGAGAGGTTCAGAGGAGCTCTATTGGGCATAGTTTTCTCCCCTTACGGGAAAACTAACTCAGCAAGGTATGATTTCTTTAGGCTTTTGTATTTAGGTTATGATTTCTTGTAATTTAAATATGTAGTCTTTATAATTTATGCCTTAGGTTGTGGTGGAGAAGATGAACTCCCCTATGAATATTTGGAATCTGTGATTGAGTCTAAGTTATAATAAATGATATTTAGTAATTATGTTTGTTATTTACTTTCGTGCACTTTAATAACGTATTCTCGTAATCTGGCCGGATAAGCGGGAGCGCCCGTAGAATTGATATCAGGTTTTGACTTGGTATTAGTCCGGAACTCGTAGTAAATAATGCTAGGTGTATAGAGACGGTAACATCCTGAACTAGTCGTGAACTGAGCGGTTAGAGGAGGAATCATGCACTAGGTGTGATCTGAGCACTTAGAAGATGAACAACCCGATACTAGGACCTAGAGGTTAATTGGTGAAGGTTATTGTCATACCCCATTTTTTGACCAAATTAATCGTCCAATAAACCTGAATATTTTCGTCGTTTCTGACGAAATTTCGGTAGAGAGGTATTTTAAAATACCTCATTTTTTTTATATATATTTTTTTTTCTAATCTTTTCTTGGGGTCCATTTCAATTGGTCCAATCCTTTTTAGTTTCATTATTATTTGAGTCCTATTTAAATTATCGTTTGTTTGTTTATTTATTCATTTTATTTTATTTAGTTTTTTAGCCTTTAATCAAAAGGGGCGCCTGCCCCATTTCTCACTTATTATTTCATTTTATTTTTATTTGTTTTTAGTTTTTTTGTTTCAACAATTTAAGCAAAAAAAACAAAAGGGGATAGACTCAAAATCCAGTTCAGGCCAACTCATCAATACAATCCAACACAGCTCAGTCAAACACAGATCAAAGCAAAAATCAAAAGGGGAATTGTCCTTCAATGTCCATAATTGCTCCTGAGTTTATTTCCTAAATCACTAATTTGCAAAGTTGGTATAAGAAAAGGGAGGACAATCACAGCAAAAGGAACATTACACGAGTAACAGAAAAATACAGAGAAACACTCCCAAAATCCCAAATTTCTTTCTCAAATCACAACACCCACACAAACCTCAAACACTCATCATCACACAAACAACCCAAAATCCAAAACCGAATCAAACACAAACGAAACAGGAGAACGATTCCAAAACCGATTCCGAATCGAAAAGCAAAGGTAGAAAAAAATTTCTTCTTCATTTTTTCTCAAAAAATAAAACTTCGATCTAGGACTTTCCGAGCATTATTTTCAAAAATAGAGTTTATTTTTTGGAATCTAGAGAAAAATGGATATCGGAAAAAGTATGTTTTTTTGAAAAAAGAGTTTTTTTTTAACTCCGGTGGTGGCGCCGCCGTGTCGGCCGCCGCACCACCACCGGAAAACTCATCGTTTTCTGCATAAAAGGAAGAACATATGAATATGATTTTGAGTGAGAGAGAAATTGAGAGGACAGAGAGAGATTGGTGAGAAAAGAGAATTGGTTTCAAAGAAAGTGAAGAAATCTGTGCTGAAAAACAAATAAATATCCTGTCTTACTTTGTGCACCCCCCTTTAATTACTCCACGCACCCCCCTTTAGTTTTCTCTGCTGAAACGGTCTTTAATGAGAACGGATTACTTCGCGCACCCCCCCGTGTGCTCTGCGAGCCCCCATTGTTTTTTGGTGAAAACTAACTGTTTTTTTCAGGTTTGGGCTTGGTCCTGCATTTTGCTAATGCACCCCTGATCTACTCTTTTACTCTTTCTGTTTTATTTGTTTTTCCTTGTTTTTCTATATATCATACATGCCTTTTTATTTATTTATTTATTTATTTTATTTAATTATTATGATTTAGAATGTATTTAGAGACCAATGTAAATATATAAATGAGAAAAACTACATCGCATGCATATTTATTTATTGCTTTACGTCAAAAAAAACAAAAACAAAAACACAAAAATAGTAGCGTCAATTCCAAGAAAAAAAGAGTTTTCATCTCGATCCAATATCGTTATGAAAAACTCTCGCGTTAGTCTTTTTAATTATGCTTAGTTTTCTTTTTTATCAATTAACCAAAAAACCAAAAACATTCGAATAGGTCAAAAAATCATTTTCAAAAAAATATATCTCTTTTATTAAAAAACCTCGATCCTTGTCGAGAGACTTTTTTTTCAAAAAAATCTTTTTCATAATAAGCATTTAATTCATATAAATATATTTAAACTCTATTTTCTCAAAAAATTAAAAAAAATACAAACACATTCAAAACACTTTTGCCACTTGGCTTTTATCTTAAAACATTTTCAAAACTAAAAAACATCAACAAACCACTTTTAATTTTTACCCCGAACTACGAGATTTTGATCCTTCGGGTACGTAGTGCAAAAGACTTCGCGTCTTCCCAAATCAATAAAAATAACAAAAACATTTTTCTCTTTTTTTTAATTAACACTTTAAACTTTTTATTTGTGTACATTTTTTTCTAACAAGCAAATTAATTTTTTAGCACAAAAATAAATAAAAACAAGAGGTTCCTATAGAGTACTATAGACGTTTAGGGTGCTAATACCTTCCCTTAACGTAACCAACCCCCGAACCTTTAATCTCTAAAAAATAGGGTTATTACGATCTTTTCCCCTTTTTCCTTGGAAAAATAAAAGCTCGGTGGTGAAATAAAAATTGCGATTCAATGCTCTTCAATAGCTTGACATCCAAAAATCACCGCGACAGAAATGGCGACTTCACTGGGGACTCCCCAAAGAGGGTTGAGCCTAACTTGTTTAATTTTTAGTTTTGTGCTATTATTTTTGCTTGTATGTATATATGTTTGCTTGGATTCATTGGAGTGGTGAGATAAGTCCTAACCCGGGCTTGAGAGAATCAATAAGATAGGATCGTGGTATAATCAAAGCGACATGCCCGAAGTATATTTCGGACCATGGCACGCATATGATATAATCACACTTAGCTGAGGAAACTTGGGGTAACAATGTTGACATGAGTAATCGTGTTCGGCGTTCTACTTTCGAGGGACTGACGACGCTATGGACCTTTAGAGTTACCTTTAACCCATCTTGACTTCTAGGACGTAGTGCGGTGACTAATTAAGAGTCAATCTTAAGTTGGTCGATACGCGATACTACACTCAAACGAGATCGTCTTATGGATATTATTGGACCGAGAGTTAATCTTGTAAGCCGATAATATCTATGAGACGGTTGATAACTTTGGGAACTGTGTAGAACCCGTGATACAGGTACAAAGAAACTCTAGTACTCACCATGTGGGAGGGCTCTGACCCCTGACTCCAACATCATACCTTAACCCCACCATGTTTTCAGCATAATCATGCATACATACACTCATTCATAAAGTTTTTTCCATCCAATATTGAAGGACTTAAACAATTTTTTTTTTGTAAAACATTATAGATATGGATCTTGTAAAAAAAAAAAAAAAAACAACAAGAAAAAAAAAAGAGAGATTTACTTTGTAATGATTTTAGTTGTAATGATGTTCTCTAGAATGTTTACAATTAATTTATAAGTCCTTCGATAAAATAAAACTTTGCATATTTTAGCATAAACATATCATGCATCATACTGCATTCATAAGTTTCAAATCCGAGTCTCATATCTTCTTCTTCTCTCTCTGCCTCAGTCAAGGGAAGAGTGGCCTGACGACCTCGTCTCATGCCAACTCGCATATACAACACTCGTACAAACAGAAAAAAGGAGGATGGGCTTAGTCAAGCAAGAGATCACTGAACTCCGTAGAGAAGTCATAACGCTTCGATCAGAGTTGGAACAATTGGAGGCCTTAGTAACTTCGCTGTTGGTTACACAAAATCAGCCACCAACTTCTCCTCTCAACCTTCAAGTTATACAACATGAGACATCATTTGTTAAGATGGTGCTTAGTCAATTCCAAGGGCTCTCATTAGGCAATATGAAGGCCAAGGAGAATATGCCATCTATTTCTTCCTTGAAAGATGCACGAAAGGTGGTACAAAGTGGGTTGTCCACGGGTTGGGGACGGGTTGTGACCCTGCCAGAGAACCATCATCGTGAAGGATTAGGTTCTCCCCTTTATCAGCAAAAGCTATTGGGTCAGATGTTGCTGTCAAGACGATTAATGAGATCTTCCACAGTGCAGGATTCATGCACCCTTCTTCGTCAAAAGCCGAAACCCATTTCTCAAGTGCCCCCTGAAAGTCGGTGGGTCAACAAAGAAACTCGTCCATAGGATCACTAGGCCTTTTTATTTCCAAATTGTAATTTCTTTCTTGCCAAGCATTTGTTTGCTTTTAAAATTGCACCTTTCGATTAATGTTTCTCAAATAATAAGCATGCATTTTTTGGAATCCATTCATTCGTATTCACTCTTTTCTTGTGCCATCACAAATGGCAATGCTTTTCTATTTCATTCTTCTTGTTAACAAACTTGAAGGGAGAATGATGTAAATTAAATGGCTAAAATTGCTTATATATGCTTTCATTGGTAAAATCTGGTTGATGATGTAAGGCATTGTTTCACCTCCACAAACACTGGAGAAATAAGGAGATAATCCGTAGTCAACCCCTTTGAGCCAGAAGTTGGTGTTCTTTATGTTATAAAAAAAACCTTAATCTTAAACCGGGGCAGGGTAGTCTTTCAGTTAATTCAATGATGCACATCAATGCAAGAGGATTGACCGATCTAAGGCGGAAGAAGTCATGAGAGAATAAAACTCACAATAACCCGTGGCAGTCACAATTCTCGTACATCAAAAAAAAAAAAAAAAAGCCCGCTAAGTAAAAAGGCTTAGGCAAAATTTAGGGCATCCTGATGGACCAGCAAAATCCAAAAGCATTGGTCCATGCAAAAATAAAGGATTACAAAAAGAGAAAAAAAACAAAACTTGTAAATGAAAAGTGATTGTCACTTCAATAATCTCATCAAAGCTTCGACCAGAGCGTCAACCTCAAACATCATTGCCAAAATTCTCTTGTCAACTAAGGCGTCAGCCGAATTAATTGAATCTAGGAATGGAGGACATTAAGGAAGAATGGGTGGGTTAAAACAAAACTTTGAGCCTAATAACCTCTTTTTTTCAAAACCATGAACCAGGCCACGTTATAACCCTTAAAAGACCTAATTGAAGCTAGGTTTACTATGAAAGCATAATCAGCAAAATCATTATAAAAAAAAACTGACTCCACCTGCTTGTTGAGTAACTATCTTTCACACACCACATGTGTTTTCCATAAAATTTTCTGATTCCAAAACTTGCATGTACATTACATCAGAAACACTTTTTCAAAAGAAACAATTTTGTTTGCAAATCTATGCTTCGCATCAAGGAAATTCAAGCAAGTGGTCTAATCGAGGACGAACCGACTCGAAACGCTCCTAACTTGGGGCAAGTTACCTCAGGATCCATCCAATCAGGGGCAAGTCCTTACATCAAGGGGCATATCCTTCAGAGATTCAAAGTCAGCGATTCACTCACTTGGGGCACCTCAGTCTCTAGAGTACCTCTGGTTTGAAGCATCTTCAACAGTGGAATCCAAAGTTGTTAATCATAACTTTTTCATGTCTTTTGGGCATAAACTACCAACATATTCTCTCTCGATTCATGAGTTCTAGAAGCATGCAACAATGTCTGTCACGAGAACAGATAGATTTTGCAGGACAAACACAGTCATTGCTACAAAAAAAAAGAGAAAAAGAAAAAAGCTCGCTAAGTCGAAAACCTGAAAAGGCGGCTTAGGCAAAAAAGAGCGTCACGGTGGATTGAAAACCCGAAAGGGCGGTCCAGGCAAAAATTAGGGGCATACAAAAAAGATATATATTCCCGGTGGATTGAAGACCCGAAAGGGAGATCCAGGCAAAAGTTAGGGATTTAAAAGAAAAAAGCAAAGCATGACTGCAAAAGCACATCTATGAGAGAAGCACTCTGATTCGGTTTGCAAATGGCGACTTCTGCTAGACTTCTGTTTTAATGGGCTTTACCCCCAAGAAGTGTTTATTTCACCATTAGCCGATGCACTGTGCCGAGCATGGCCCTGATATTGGCTTAATTCATCTGCCATGATGTTATCCTCAATGAAGACTGTCGAGTGGTTGTACGGCTTCGTCGGTCCACTTCCCAACTTGCATGTCCAATCCTGTCTCGTCCAGTTATATACAGTCACACTGTCGTACCAAATACAAGTTTCGTACACACATTCATACATACTTCATACATCCATTCATACATACATACATAATACATTTATACTTACATGCATATAAGCATTCATACATACATACATACAACATGCTAACAAAATCATTCATACATCATTGCATTGACCATTAGCAGGTTTTGCAAACCAATTC
The DNA here is from genome assembly GCA_030408175.1 of Trifolium repens. NCBI lineage: Eukaryota > Viridiplantae > Streptophyta > Magnoliopsida > Fabales > Fabaceae > Trifolium > Trifolium repens. The sequence continues at coordinate 26,343,644 of CP125845.1, read as the reverse complement.
GCAAATTTACATTTAATTTTTCCCAAAAAGGTCATCTCTAGTGTCTGGTCAAGACAATATCCTTTCTTGTTATGTCCTGCTCAATTACAATGACAGCGGACAATACCTTTTTCTTATCATGTCTTGCTCAATTACAATGACAGCGGACAATACCTTTTTCTTATCATGTCTTGCTCAATTACAATGATAGCAGACATTTGCTTTTACTTTTTGTGTCCTTGCTCTCCTACAATGACGGCGGACCGTGTCTTATCTTTCTTTTTCATTGTCTTTGTTAAGCTATCTATATGGTAGTAGGCATTATTTTCATTTGCCTTCATTAAGCTATCCATACGGTAGTAGGCAATATTTGTCACTTGTCTTCATTAAGCTATCCATACGGTAGTAGACAGTGTCTCATCATTTTCATTACCTTCATTAAGCTATCAATACGGTAGTAGGTAACATCTATCATATACCTTCATTAAGCTATCTATACGGTAGTAGGTCATATCTATTATTTCTCATTGCCTTCATTAAGCTATCCATACGGTAGTAGGCCATATCCACCATTTTCATTTACCTTCATTAAGCTATCCATACGGTAGTAGGTCACATCTATCATTTTTCGTTTACCTTCATTAAGCTATCAATATGGTAGTAGGTAACATCTGTCTTGATTAAGCCATCATGCGATAGTAGGCAGCTTATCCCTAGTGAAACTGTATTGTTTCCCAGCGGAGTTGGACCCTTCCTTTAACGGACTCGGGTATTGTTCATAGCATTTAAACAGTTAACTTGGTCAAAAAATGATGTACTCTGTATTTAAGTCTCTTCGACCCGTCAAAACAAACCAAAATTCTCTTTCATTTCTCCGGTCGAAGAAACATACCCCATTTTTTGACCAATTTTCATACACGCTGGCATCGAACCTCTTGTGCTCTGTTTCAGCTGTATCACAAAAAAGCATCCCCAGTTTGTCTGGTCTAGAGATGTCATCTTCAAACACTTTCACACAACAGTTTGTTCACAAATTTGCTTTCAGAATTCCCAAAGAAGTCTGCTCCAGCAAGTCTGGTCAAAACAATGTCTTTATTTTCGTCCTTAAAACCATCCCACAATATTGGTGGACACTGTATTTACTTATGTCCGCTCACAGGACTTTACTGCTTATGTCCGCTCACAGGACTTTATCGCATTTTGTCTTTACTTCTGTCCGTTCACAGGACTTTACTGCTTATGTCCGCTCACAGGACTTTATTGCTTTATGTCTTTACTTCTGTCCGTTCACTGGACTTTACTGCTTATGTCCGCTCACAGGACTTTATTGCTTTATGTCTTTACTTCTGTCCGTTCACAGGACTTTACTGCTTATGTCTGCTCACAAGACTTTATTGCTTTATGTCTTTAATTCTGTCCGTTCACAGGACTTTACTCGCTTCTGTCCATACACAGGACTTTACCGCTTTCCGTCTTCATTACTTTTGTTTTCCAGCAGATTTGTCTCATCCACAATCAGATTGTCTTGCATTTCAGACACTCACAAGCATATCATTCATAACATTACACCATAACATTTTGCAGTTTAGTTCGGTCAAAAAATGGTGTATTTTGTATTTAAGTCTCTTCCACCGTCAAATCAAAACAAAAACATCATCAAAATCATCTTTTTCTTTCTTATCTCCGGTGGAAGAAACTTAAATAGGGGCATCTGTCATACCCCATTTTTTGACCAAATTAATCGTCCAATAAACCTGAATATTTTCGTCGTTTCTGACGAAATTTCGGTAGAGAGGTATTTTAAAATACCTCATTTTTTTTATATATATTTTTTTTTCTAATCTTTTCTTGGGGTCCATTTCAATTGGTCCAATCCTTTTTAGTTTCATTATTATTTGAGTCCTATTTAAATTATCGTTTGTTTGTTTATTTATTCATTTTATTTTATTTAGTTTTTTAGCCTTTAATCAAAAGGGGCGCCTGCCCCATTTCTCACTTATTATTTCATTTTATTTTTATTTGTTTTTAGTTTTTTTGTTTCAACAATTTAAGCAAAAAAAACAAAAGGGGATAGACTCAAAATCCAGTTCAGGCCAACTCATCAATACAATCCAACACAGCTCAGTCAAACACAGATCAAAGCAAAAATCAAAAGGGGAATTGTCCTTCAATGTCCATAATTGCTCCTGAGTTTATTTCCTAAATCACTAATTTGCAAAGTTGGTATAAGAAAAGGGAGGACAATCACAGCAAAAGGAACATTACACGAGTAACAGAAAAATACAGAGAAACACTCCCAAAATCCCAAATTTCTTTCTCAAATCACAACACCCACACAAACCTCAAACACTCATCATCACACAAACAACCCAAAATCCAAAACCGAATCAAACACAAACGAAACAGGAGAACGATTCCAAAACCGATTCCGAATCGAAAAGCAAAGGTAGAAAAAAATTTCTTCTTCATTTTTTCTCAAAAAATAAAACTTCGATCTAGGACTTTCCGAGCATTATTTTCAAAAATAGAGTTTATTTTTTGGAATCTAGAGAAAAATGGATATCGGAAAAAGTATGTTTTTTTGAAAAAAGAGTTTTTTTTTAACTCCGGTGGTGGCGCCGCCGTGTCGGCCGCCGCACCACCACCGGAAAACTCATCGTTTTCTGCATAAAAGGAAGAACATATGAATATGATTTTGAGTGAGAGAGAAATTGAGAGGACAGAGAGAGATTGGTGAGAAAAGAGAATTGGTTTCAAAGAAAGTGAAGAAATCTGTGCTGAAAAACAAATAAATATCCTGTCTTACTTTGTGCACCCCCCTTTAATTACTCCACGCACCCCCCTTTAGTTTTCTCTGCTGAAACGGTCTTTAATGAGAACGGATTACTTCGCGCACCCCCCCGTGTGCTCTGCGAGCCCCCATTGTTTTTTTGTGAAAACTAACTGTTTTTTTCAGGTTTGGGCTTGGTCCTGCATTTTGCTAATGCACCCCTGATCTACTCTTTTACTCTTTCTGTTTTATTTGTTTTTCCTTGTTTTTCTATATATCATACATGCCTTTTTATTTATTTATTTATTTATTTTATTTAATTATTATGATTTAGAATGTATTTAGAGACCAATGTAAATATATAAATGAGAAAAACTACATCGCATGCATATTTATTTATTGCTTTACGTCAAAAAAAACAAAAACAAAAACACAAAAATAGTAGCGTCAATTCCAAGAAAAAAAGAGTTTTCATCTCGATCCAATATCGTTATGAAAAACTCTCGCGTTAGTCTTTTTAATTATGCTTAGTTTTCTTTTTTATCAATTAACCAAAAAACCAAAAACATTCGAATAGGTCAAAAAATCATTTTCAAAAAAATATATCTCTTTTATTAAAAAACCTCGATCCTTGTCGAGAGACTTTTTTTTCAAAAAAATCTTTTTCATAATAAGCATTTAATTCATATAAATATATTTAAACTCTATTTTCTCAAAAAATTAAAAAAAATACAAACACATTCAAAACACTTTTGCCACTTGGCTTTTATCTTAAAACATTTTCAAAACTAAAAAACATCAACAAACCACTTTTAATTTTTACCCCGAACTACGAGATTTTGATCCTTCGGGTACGTAGTGCAAAAGACTTCGCGTCTTCCCAAATCAATAAAAATAACAAAAACATTTTTCTCTTTTTTTTAATTAACACTTTAAACTTTTTATTTGTGTACATTTTTTTCTAACAAGCAAATTAATTTTTTAGCACAAAAATAAATAAAAACAAGAGGTTCCTATAGAGTACTATAGACGTTTAGGGTGCTAATACCTTCCCTTAACGTAACCAACCCCCGAACCTTTAATCTCTAAAAAATAGGGTTATTACGATCTTTTCCCCTTTTTCCTTGGAAAAATAAAAGCTCGGTGGTGAAATAAAAATTGCGATTCAATACTCTTCAATAGCTTGACATCCAAAAATCACCGCGACAGTTATAATGCATGTTTATAAACAACTCACTTAGTAATTAAGGTATGTGACACATCGAGGTTAGGCTCTCGTAGGTACCTTAGTTGTTAATGTAGGGAAACTTTAATAGACATAGTGTAATAGTAAGGTATTACTACAACAAGGATAATTCACCGCCGAACATAATCTAAGTAACTATGTTATACACCGGTCATGCCAAATATGAAGAAGGGAGGGAGTCCAACCACCATACCTAGCCTCTATATTTCTTGAATCTATATTTATACATTCCGCATTTATATTTCTGCAAAGCATTACGCTAATTTTATAAAACCTTTTTCCAAAAACCAAATCGAATGCAAATTATCACAAACTTAAATAACGCTAGTAAAGCTGCGGCACGATCCCAGTGGATACGAACTCATTCTAGACACCTAGAGTGTGAATTATTACGCGACGACGACTGGTGCACTTGCCAGACCGTAGTCAGTGGCCTTACTGGCCTAAACCCTGAAGAAACAGAATGAAATGCCATGGTTGTTATAGGCATTGTAGAACCTGGTATATATATACAGAGTCATTAAGACTAGAAATTGGCGAAGTAGACGTTATACTCGCCACATTCGAATTAGGGGGAGGGCTAGATCCTGGGTCAGGACTTCCTTCACCACTCGTCGAACTCGAAGGTTGACTGGTAGTAGAACCATGCATTTGATGAGTTCTAGCCATAACCGTAAATGGCAGTTACTAACACAGAAAAATCATTTCAAAAGAAACAAAGCACAAAACCAGTCCCACTGGGCGTGCCAATTTGTTTACAGTGGAATTTCGTAAACAAGCGCTAGTTTTACTTTTTAAACTTGCGAGATCAAACTAGGAATCTCAGGACAATTTTATGCTTGTTCTTTATGAGGAAATGGTTTCAATGTTCATTAGATTTTAACAAACATTTATAGTTCTGATTTTCTTAACGAAACAGGAAAGTTATGTTGATTCGAATCGCCTCAAGATCAACAAGACTCTAAGCAGAAATAAAATAAATTGCAGTAAATTGATGGAAAACAAACTTGCATTAATTGTAAAGACAAGTACAATAAAATGGTTCACAAACCGTACATCTTTTCTCCTTGAAATTCCTTTCTTTCTACGTTGAGTACTTAGAATTTTTTAGAGAAAAGTTTGTAAAAACAGTTTTGCAACCTCGATTCCTTCTAAGGAAACGTTATTTATACTTCGAAGGAAATGTAACTACTTCGGATGATCTTGAAGCTCCAGATTCAATCTTCGAGCCCCACGTTCTCCACTTCAAAACTCCATTTCTGGCGCGCTCGGACCATGGGCCTAACCTGAACTTCTTGGGCCAAAACCATTTGGCCCACAATCCATTTGCTTCTTTCGCATGTTAAGTCTTCACCTTCGATGAATGTTGCAAAAAACTCTGGTGATCAAACCAGATTATGAAAGTGATAATCGAAGCAACTATTTGATTCGAAACATTGATAGTATTTCCATAAACACTGATTAAATGACACCTGTAAATTCAACAATTAATTCATTATTTTGTTGGACCAACATTTTCCATTTAAATCATTAGATAAAAAATGCAGCCCAACACATACGCAAATAAACTAAAAGAAATCAATCTCATAGACAATTGAAAAAACGTAGATTACCTTCTAAATGATATAAAATGAAAAAAAGACATAGACAACCTTCAAAAGAAAAAATAACATATGAAAATAAAAATTATTGAAAAAAATAAAAATTATCCGTGTTTGACAATGAACCTAATGTAAATTTTCTACAAAGAGCCGGCTCGAGATGAAAAAAAAAAATCATGGTATATTTAATTTTATGGGTACAGTCCCAAAAAATCTTAAGGCCATAAAAAATCAAAGTATATTTTCATTTGAGAATGAAGTTTATAATTATTTTATATTTATAGGATCAATATATATATATATATAGTTTCGGGGAAGAAGATGAGATAAAAAATCTATTTAATAATAGTGTAAAATGGGAAGCGAAGTAATACTCTTAATCTCGCTTTATTCTGTAACATCGTTAAATCTATATCATGCAAAATCTATCTCAATTTTACCTTAGAATTTTTAACCAAATTAATCAAATAATATATCAAAATAAAATATAAATAATATTAAAAAAGAAAATAATCCCGTGCACGGCACGGGCTAACATACTAGTAGGTTTTAATCTCTGTAAAGTAGACGAGTTTTGTTAAATTCACACTCTAGGTGTCTAGAATGAGTTCGTATCCACAGTTATTTAAGCTCATGGTTTTGCATTCGTTTGGTTTTTGAAAAAGGTTTTATAAATATAGCGGAATGCTTGCAGAAAAGTAAAGATAAATGATTCAGAAACATAGAGGATGGGTATGGTGGTTGGACTCGCTCCCTTCTTCATTTTTGCAATAATCGGTGTATAACATAGTGTTTCAGATTATTATTCGGCGGTGACTTTATTCTTGTTATGGTAATACCTTACTATTACCCTATGTATATGAAGTTTCCCTACGTTAATAACTAAGGTACCTACGAGAGCCTAACCTCGATGTGTCACATACCCTAATTACTAGTTGAGTTGTTCATTATACATGCATTATATCCTTCACCCATCCAATGCCTCTAGGTCCTAGTTTCGGGCTATTCAGCTTCTAAGTGCTCAGTTCACAACTAGTTCCTGATTCCTCCTCTAATTGCTCAGTTCACAACTAGTTCAGGATGTTACCGTCTCTATTCACCTAGCATATTTACTACTAGTTCCGGACAAATATTAAAGTAAACCCTAATATTTATTCTATGGGCGCTCCCGCTTATCTAGCCAGATTACGAGAATGCGTTGTTAAAGTGCGAGAAAGTAAATAACAAACATAATACTGAAATACGATTTATTATAACTTTGACTCAATTACAGACTCCAAATATTCATAGAGGAGTTCATCTTCTCCACCACAACCTAAGGCATCTATTACAAAAGACTAAACATTTAAATTACAAGAACCTAAATATAAAAGCCTAAAGAAAACATACGTTGCTGAGATAACTTTCCCGTAAGGGGGAGAAAGCTATGCCCTTAGAGCTCCTCTGAACACCTCCTTAATAGTAGAGAGTGTTCTACTATTTCTGAATTTATAAAATAATGTTTTGGGAGCTCTATTTATAGTTTTCTAAATGGGCTTCAGCAAGGCATCGTAGCCATGATAAGCCCATCGTGCTACAATGGCAGGATTCAGTTGAAAAATATAACTGATCCTGTGCATTTCATCAGCTTGGTCGCCAAGTAAGGTCATCGTGCTACGATGACATGTATCGTGCTACGATGAACAGATTTTCTTTAGATTTATTTTTGTTGATGTCTTGGCCAGCAAGCAGCTTCCATCGTGGCACGATGGAAACCATCGTGCTACGATGAATAGCACAAAGTCTTCATTTTTTGGCTTTTTCTTGTCTTTTTGTATTCTTCGTTTTGTCTTGATGCTTTTCTTCGATTATGTAGGTTATTCTTCGTATTTGGGCCTGTCTTGGTCAATTTATTACTAATATAACTACCTAAAATACTATAGAAATTCCTATCATCACAACCCCAAACTTAAACTGTTGCTTATCCTCAAGTAACATGCTGTCAGACAAGATCGTTAGCGAGTTAAGAGATAAATAAAGATGATAGGAATTTCACAACCTTGCATGTTATTTCAGCAATGGTACCGTTGATTCTTACCGCAGCGTTCATGCTCAGTCCTGCTAGATTCAGGAGACGTTGATAGTAGCGAGTCGGACAAATGTCTGCAAGAGTCCGTGTTCAACCTTTTCTCTCTCTCACATTTTCGCTCGAAATTGAAAGGGTAACTCTCAATCATCGTACAACCTGCCATTTTACCATAGGCTTGCAAGAATTCTAAGCAACCGGTCAGAATTTAATAAACATGCATTTTTAGAGGTCTTTTCATGGTTATAATGTGGCTAGGGTCAAGGTAGGACATTTTTGGGATAAGTAGGCTAAACTTGGAGTTAAGTTCTACTTTGTTTTCCTTTTTGTGTATGCAACCTTATTCCTTAGGGTGCATTTTTGTGTTGGTATCAGAGATTAAGAACCGGGTGTGTCTTTGTGTGGTTCTTTTCTATAACTATTTTGCCCTTTGGCTCTTTCTTTTTTTGCATTCATTTTTTTTTTGAAGAGACCTACTTTTTTTTTCATTCATTGTTTTCCCGTCTCTTTTTTATTTATTTTTTTCTTTTGTAGTGATAGTTCTCTGTATACCCACTCCAAACTTAAGATGTTGCTAGTTCCATGAGCAACCTCAAACTTTGTTGTTGCCAATAGTAGAGAACTATTACCTAACTCTAAAGAGGGTAATTTATTTGTCTTTCTGGTCTATGGGCTTATATCGTAGTTTGTCACCGAAACAAAAGGGATATTATTTTTTTACGGCTCAAAGTTGGCTAGCAAATGATATAATATAATAAAGGGTGGCTTGAAGGGCTCGGGGTTATAACAAACATTTGCCTCAATGCATATAAATTAAATTAACCAATCAGCAGAGAATTAAAGCAAGTTCTAGAAAATAAACAAGTGCACGGTACTCTCATAGTAGATCGTGCACAAGATAATAAACAGCAAACAGCAAACAGACCTACCGTTATCTAATGTTACGTTGTAAATCTAAGGCTTAATATTGAATAAGAAAATCTTAAATAATAGAATGTTTTTTATTTTTGTAATAATAGAAAAGCGTATTGCTAGAATCTGATTTCAGTTGCGTTTGAGGGGTTCAGTACTTAAATCGTGCTTGACTACAAATTTGAGTTTTCGAGATTATATTGATTTAAAAACACTAATCTCAGCTCTCGCAGATTTTGACTAGCGTTATAGATTATAAAGGTGATGCTTAACTCTCGTCCTCACATCCGCTAATAAAGTACTCTTTGAAAATCAATATAATTTAATTAACTTCTAATTCCAACTCTCGTTGCAAACTAGACTTAATGTTCAGTTTTTACTATCTAGTAGAAATCTCACTCTCTCGCTCTCTTGATTTCTACTTTAGTTAATTCTCGCTCTTGCGACAAATTATAAATCTTGTTTTAATTAAAAACTGCTTAGAAAACTATTTCATTAATCTTAAATAGCTCTCGCGGATTCTAGAATTAACGTCCAATTTTTATTATCCTGTATAAGCCTCAACTCTCGTCAATGTTGGCCTATACCTTAATTAATTTTTACTCTCGTAATAAATTATAAAAACGCGTTATTAAAAATTGGATATAAAAATATAGTCACACTACTTAATTACCGAACCCCTAATAGCTCCTAATTACACATCCTAGCAATATTTAAATTAGCTAGACATAACTAAAACTAAAGACATAATAAATAAATAAGCAGAAATAAAAATAGACATAATAAAATAAAGCAATAAAAATAAATAAAGAAAATAAATAAAGACAATAAATAAAAACAAATAAAATAAGAACCTGAATTAAAAATAAACTCTGAGTACTGACACCGACAGCGTAACAGCGGTAATAAAATTTTAAGACTAAGTGATCATACAAAACTAAGAAGTAAACTATAGTTCTCTGTTTATCTCTCAAAGTCGGTGTGTTTAGAAAAGTGTGTAGAAGTAGAGCTGTAAAAATGGGCTGGACTATCGGGCCGGCCCATTAGCCCTATAGTTTTATACGGGTCGGGCCGGGCTTGGCTTCAAAAAAAGATTATCGGGCTGGCCCCCCGGGCCTATTTTTTTAATGGACCGTTATGGGCTGGCCCCACGGGCTTTTGGGCCAGCCCTTTAAAGAATTAAAAAAATATCTAAAAAATAATTTTACCTAAAAATAAGGAATTTTAGTTAGCATAAAATCTTTAGATAAAATAAGTAACAAAAGATGAGATTTGTTAGATAAAAATATCCAAATTTGTTATGATTATCTTTATTTGAAAAAAAACAAATTTGTTATGATTACCTTTACTTGAAAAAAAATAATAATAACAACTAGTTTGTGTGCGATACATATGTAGTTTTATTATCCATTGAATTTTTTTAAACAAAAAAAATTGTCAATATTTTTTAAAAAAAATATGAAAATTTGTCGGACCGGCCCATCGGCCCATATAGGCCCTTGCTTATCGGGCCGGGCTAGATGGATTGGGACTTGGGCCTTAATGGGTCGGCCCACTTAAGCCCATTTACATGTCTTGGCCGTCTGGGCCGGGCTGGACTTGGCCGGACCGGCCCCTTTGACAACTCTATGTAGAAGGGACCTATTTATACTAGTAGCTAGGAGACAAAATAATAAAAACAACCGATGTGGGACTAATTGAAACGCGCGCGTGTCCGTTGGATTTGGATGTGCCAGAAGGCACAGATTGATCTGCCGTGCGCCTCAAGTTCATTACTTGGGCTGCTAGCCGGCATGTTTGGTTGTGACGGGCTGCACATGTGTGGCCCAAGTGTTGCACGTGTGTGGCCCTGTTTTTGTCCGTTTTCGCTCCTTTTCGGTCTGTTTTTGCTCCTTTATTCAATTCGTTCACTTTTGAACTGATAAAATAAAAAATGAGGAATTAACAACGATTTATAATTTAAAGTTACGAAATAAAAATAAAAATAATTGAAATATTATATTATTATAACTAAATAAATAGTGTATTTTTGGGGATCCAAAATTTGTTTTTTACAGGGTAACGCAAAACTCGCCTATTTTGCAGGGGGTCCGGTTATTATACATAAGGATTCCTTATGCAGCGTGCATAAGCCGGCCCAATTACCCAGTAGCCCAACATATTTATTTTGTACACCTCACCGTTTTCGTCATACACCTTCTTCCCTCTATCTCAAAATTAACGTTTACCATCCAAAGTAACGGTTATCTCCAAAATAACGGTTATCTCCAAATCAACAACAATTGTTCATCATCATCGTCACCGGAATCAACATCATCATCACCGTCGCCGGAATCAACTACATTCATCATCACCGTCACCGAAATCTACAGTCATCTCCATCACTCCTTCATCATCACTGTCACCGAAGCAACAAAAGCAACAATTTCCGTGGATTTCTTACACGCAACGAAAGCATCATCATCAAAAATTCACTTGCAACAAGTAAAATGAAGAACACAAAACAGGTTTGAACTTCTCTAATGGTTTTGAAAGTGTATCTGTAAGTTGGAAATGGTTTTTTTAGTTTGGAAATTAATTGCATCTGTGTAAACCTAAAATTCAATTTAGGGAAAATTATATGCTAAAATGGTTTTGTTTAGTTTGGTTGTTTTGAAAAAGTGTTGATCAGTATCTTTTTCTGATAATTGGTTGTTTTGAAAAAGTATAATTGTACACTTTTAGTGTATTGAAACCAAAGTTGCCCTCTTATGGTTTCCATGAAACAATGCTTACAAACTAGCAGGAACAATTGTTGTAGGTCCTCTTTATTACTCCATTTTATATTTCAGTGATAATGTGGCATTTGTTTGATGGTTTTAGTACTCACCATAATCAATTATAAGTAGCAGTTACTAGAAATTAGGGATTCAATTTATCCTTATGTAAGTATGATTGATCCTTGCAAAAAGTAAAATGAAGAAAACAAAACAGGTTTGAACTTCTCTAATGGTTTTGAAAGTGTAACTGTAAGTTGGAAATGGTTTTTTTAGTTTGGAAATTTATTGCATCTGTGTAAACCTAAAATTCGATTTGGGGAAAATCATATGCTAAAATGGTTTTGTTTAGTTTGATTGTTTTGAAAAAGTATTGATCAGTATCTTTTTCTGATAATTGGTTGTTTTGAAAAAGTATAATTGTACACTTTTAGTGTATTGAAACCAAAGTAGCCCTCTTATGGTTTCCATGAAACAATGCTTACAAACTAACAGCAATAATTGTTGTAGGTACTTTTTTATTACTCCATTTTATATTTCAGTGATAGTGTGGCATTTTTTTGATGTTTTTAGTACTCACCATAATCAATTATAAGTAGTAGACACTTAGAGTATTTAACTTATTATCTGCAATATGAAACCATACTTACTTGTTTCCTTTGATCCAGGTGAAAAAATCAAAGGACCTACAGCAAATGCCATCCTTTAGTATTGGATTGACACCGTCAGATGAGGATAAAAGGAATGACACTGATTCATCATCTGGTAGTGATCAAAAACAGGAGCGGAAAACAAGAGATGCAAAAGATAATGAAAAGAACAAGCACAATGGTAGAAAGAAGAATCAAAAAAAGAAGGAACATAAAAAGGGTGATGAAAGCATTGCTTCTACATCTCGTGGTCGTAAAAAGAAACCACAAATAGAGGCACAAGATTCTGATGAAACAAGTTCAGGTGATGAAAATGTGAAACAAGATATGGTGAAGAAAGATACTAATGCGGATGCAAGATTGAGGCATAAGATGAGTGTACCTAAGGTCTATGACCTTATGCATTCAATACATGTCAAAAAAAGGAAAACGGAAATAATTGACCAACTAAAAGACTGTGGTTTGTAACTGGAAAAGGATCCACACCTTTTTTGTGGATTGGGTTGTCAAGAGATTTGAACAGGAGCATATGTTGATAAGACTGAGCGATACAGAGGTTCTACTGTTGAAAGAAGATGATGTGCATAGAGTCTATGAACTTCCAATGGCTGGAAAGAAGATAAACACCGATCTTTGCTCTGATGGAGCAATTAAAAGGCTGAGAAAGGAATTAGGATTGACTGGAGATTATTCTCCAGTTGTGAAAGTTGCTGAATTGGAAAGGATACTGAAGACAACAGATAAACCTAAAACATGGGTGAAGGGTGCAATTTGTTTCATCATTCATAACATTTTGTGCCCAACTAATAGAGGGAATGTATCTATGCAGTATGCAGATATTTTAGAAGATCCAGAAGGAGTATCTTCATATAACTGGTGCTCACATGTTCTTGACTATATGAAAAAAGGCCTGCAATCTCCAGAAGTTTTAAATCCATTAGCAGACTTCCACTTCCTAATGGTAATGATCTCCCCTCAATGATTTGAATTAAAAGTAGATTTTACAAACACAGCGGTGCATAATATATGTTATTACTACTTGCAATAACCTGTGTTTAATTGTTAATTGCTGTTATTATCATTTATGTCTTTTATACTTGAATAGATACTTGTCACATGCATATTTATTCACATTGTATCCAACATAAATAATATAACTGAAACCATGAGTGTGGCTTAATGGTTTCACTGTATTTGTATCTGAAACCAAAATAGCTCTCTAATGGTTTCCAATAAATATTTATATTGTATTCAACATACAAATATTATAACTGAAACCATAATTGTGGCTTAATGGTTTCACTAGTTTTATATCTGAAACCAAAGTAGCCATTGGTGCTTTTGAATTGAATGTGTCATGTTTCCCAATTTGAGTCACCTAGTAATGTTCACTTCAGTCCTATTTGGATATAGTACAATTTAGGCTTTATGATTGGGAGTTGTGATGTGACGCAATATTAACTAATTGTTGCAGATTAATTACATGGAGAAAATGAGGAAAAGAAGCCCATTTTTGACAGGGAAATACAAGTGGCCGTCACTACGTGATTGGGATGTCAAGACGGCAAACCAAGAACTTCAAAAGATCCATGATATTATGGGTCTTGAAAATGGACTGACAGTCGGGGTAACAAGACTTGATAATGGACTGACGGCTGGGTTAACAAGTCTGAACCAAACCGCAGAAGGTCCGCTTGTATTGTGTTTTGATGCAGACACATGTCCACTGTCTAAGGTAATTGTTATTACTCTTATGGTCAAAATCATGAATTATTGATTCTGATGTACCGTCTTTTCTTTTCAAATGCTAATTTAACATAAAATATTGTAAGTGAAACCATAAGTGTGGCTTAATGGTTTCACTTGTGTTGTGTCTGAAACCAAAATAGGCCTCTTATGGTTTCCAACAAAATATTCATATTAAATTTAACATAAATATTATAATTGAAACCATAAGTGATTGTCGTTGCAGGCGGAGATGTATCTTACTCACTGTAGGTCTTGTATAAATATCTATACTAGAACCGCAGAAACATTGGAACGAAGAATAGCCGAGGCAAATGTCGGAACTTCTGGAAAAGATGATGCAGTCCCAGAAGAAACAAACACAAACAAGGTCAATCCAATGGAAGGCCAAGCTGAAACTGAGAAGAATAAGAGTTCCACTAATGAAATTGTACCTGAAACTGAAAGGTACTGCATTTACTCAATACAAACAAGCACTGTGACTTTGTGAAAATTCAATGTTGCAGCATTAGTTTAACTTTTTATGTCAAGTACTAAAACAAATCACATCAATGGTTCCAGGTTGAATAATGATGATGATGTCGGAAAAAGAAAAGAATCATCCATACCACAAACAAGCAATCAAGCGGGAGAAAGGTACTACATTTAATTTTAACAATCATAAACCACTGACGTTTATAATGATCTGTTTCTCTAGTAAGTCAGAAAGTGTCCCTTAATGGTTTCAAGATCTTTGCTCAAAATAACTACTTGCAATAACCTAGGATTAATTGCTAATTGCTGTTATTATGAACCAAAATTTGATATATCATTTATGTCTTTTATACTTGAACACATACTTGTCACATACATATTTATTCATATTGTATCCAACATAAATAATATACCTGAAACCATAAGTGTGGCTTAATGGTTTCACTGCATTTGTATCTGAAACCAAAATAGCCATCTAATGGTTTCCAATAAATATTCATATTGTATTCAACATAAAAATATTATATTCATTTCTGTGTCACTATCTTGAAGTTTCCAGAGTTTTTTGATGGGGCTGAAGCTTCTAACACAGAATAAGCAATGAATATATATTCATTTCTTTTAATGATTTTTTTATTCGTGATGTCTAAAACTACAATAACCATGATGTATATAACGGAAAAATATTAGTTTAACATCTTAAACAATATTATTCATGATGTCTTAAAAATGTTTGTCAATGGTTTTGATATGTGATTTTCTGACAAACAAAATGATTTTTAATGGTTTCAGGTTGAACAAAAATGATTCAGTGTCACAGGGGGCAGATGCAGATTCAGTGACACAGGAAACTATCCTGAAGTTTCCAGAGTTCTTTGATGGAGCTGAAGCTTCGTATGCAGAGTAAGAAATCATAACTTTAAAAGCATTTGTCAATGGTTTTGATATGCAATGTTTGAAAACTAAAATCATTTTTAATGGTTTCAGGTTGAATAAAGATGCTTCAGTGAAACAAGATTCAGTGTCACAGGACACAGATTCAGCGACAAATGAAACAATCTTGAAGTACCCACAGTTTTTTGATGAGGGTGAACCCAATCAAAGTCTTGCACTAGTGTTGGTACCAGATGTGATGCGTGAGGACAAGCCTACAGAATGTGACTCAGACGTTGTCATAGAGTAAGAATCAAACAGTGTGATAATTGTAATATTATTTAAATTCTGGAAAAAATAACACTATTATGTACTATTATTTCACAGTGCAACTCCATTAAAGTCAGTGATGCCAGATGAAATAATTGACTTGGACAATGTCACGCCAAAGAAAAGAAAAAAGCATAATATGCTTTATTCTGATAGCACATACCCTGAACGTCGACGGATGGTGAAGAAATCGAAATACCTTGAAAGTCCATATGATGACGCTGTCCACGAGTCTACTACAACTGAGTTGCAGAAAAATTTGTCAACATATGCTTGGAGCACGGATCTTGATCAGTAAGTGAAAAACTATTTCTTATTTAGCTTAGTGTAATTGTGATGAGTATTAATTATAGTAATGTTGGCTTTTTTGCCAAAATGGTTGTTTTATTTGGTTTTTAAGCTGTTGTTTTGAGCGATGTTTTAATCTTGGCTGTTTTGAATTCAAAACCAAGGAGAAACCATAAGTGTGGCTTAATGGTTTCACTGAATTTGTATCTGAAACCAGAATAGCCCTCTAATGGTTTCCAATAAATATTCATATATTATTCAACATAAAAATATTATTACTGAAACCATAAGTGTGGATTAATGGTTTCACTGGATTTGTATCTGAAACCAGAATAGCCCTCTAATGGTTTCCAATAAATATTCATATATTATTCAACATAAAAATATTATAACTGAAACCATAAGTGTGGATTAATGGTTTCACTGGATTTCTATCTGAAACCAAAATAGCCCTCTAATGGTTTCACTAGTTTTGCTTAAGATTGTTCTAGTAGTTTGTTAGCTTCTGATTATTTGGGCTTACTCTTTTAGTGTTCTCAGATCAAATATTAATACAAATCCTAAATGCTTAATTATTATATAGGCATCAAACTATGTACTGCTCCAACAACAAGGCTCATTCTTATTCTCTACAAAGGGATGCCTTGTGGACACTTGAAAAGGATGAATGGGTGTCATGCTTGGTCATAAAAAGCTGGGTTAATTGCTTGAATAGGAATCAAAAGGACAACATGACAAGACTAGTGACACCATTGATTAATTATGTATGTATTATAATCCATTAATATTAACAATTTACATACTTTTTACATAATCTTATTGATTTTACTCATTTTATATAACCAGGTTGACCAGGAAAGAATGCCTCCTGTGAGTAAAACAATTGCATGCTGGAGATTCATTGAGAGACTCAAAAATTTCAAATACATGGATTGGAAGGCCATTGACCCTACAAAGCTAGAATACGTAAGTCTCTGTTCAATACCATCTTTGATTACATTTAATTACTTAATTATTCGACATATAGAAAATTTAGTTAAATAATATGATTTTAGATATGATTTTATTTTAATACTATGTTTGACATGATGGAACAGATCATGACACCAGCAATAACTGGCAATCCAGGATGCCATTATGTCTGCTTCGTCATCAATTTCAAAAACCACAAATTTGAATTCCGGAACAGCTTGACAGGGGTAGGAGAGAAATTGCAAACCAAGGATGGTGAAGCCACCTTATACAAGCAGCTGTTTGATGTCTGGCTGAATGAGGTGGAAGCATTTGTGGCAGAATTATATAAGCAAAGGAAAATGAAAATGCCTTTCCAATTCACCACATTCAGTTGGGATACACCAAAGGTGCCTACTCAAATTGATTCAGACAATTGTGGTGTGTTCTGCATGAAGTTTCATCGTAGGCTTCGTCTAATGTCATATCGAACAGCTTGTACCACTCTTCGTAGTCTTTAATCTGTTCTTCTCTTTGTTAGTGCTCTGATTTCTTATCCTTTAGCACTTTGCATTCCTCCTTTGGATTGTCCACCGTGTTACCTGCAATATCTTTAGAAACATGAGTGCTTACCAGTTTCGAGAGTTGACCAATCTGGGTTTCAAGACTTTTTATCGTCGCCCCCTGGTTGGCTACTGTCGTCTGGATGTTTTCAAAGTTAGTTTTGCTCATGTTAGCTAATTTATTGAGTAACTCTTCCAATGGAGATGGCTTTCTTGGTTGAGATGAAGCTTGAGCCTGGTTTCCTGTCTGGTCCCATCGTAAATTTGGGTGTTTGCTCCAACCTGGGTTGTAGTTGTTCCCCATATAATTTACCTGCTCCTCGCTTCCTCCTGGCAAACATTGCCCATTAGGGTGATCTTCTAGGCAGAAGTCGCAAACTCCCTCCACCTGTTTAACACTAGCTTCCTTCACAGCTTT
This sequence comes from Trifolium repens, assembly GCA_030408175.1. NCBI lineage: Eukaryota > Viridiplantae > Streptophyta > Magnoliopsida > Fabales > Fabaceae > Trifolium > Trifolium repens. The sequence goes on along the minus strand of CP125845.1, from coordinate 26,326,022 downwards.
CTCCTTATCAGCAAGTTGCCTCCTTAGTAATTCGATCTCTACTTTGTAGGCAATCTCCTGGTCCACCTTAAGAACTCCAGGAGTCTTTTCAGCTCTATCATGATTCATTCTGGCACATCTGCTCAACCAGATCCTTAGTCTCTGCATAGGTCTTTACTTTGATGGACCCACCAGTTGAGGCATCTAGTATCATCCTATGTTGCATTTTCATACCAGCAGTGAATAGTTGTATCTGCTCCATAGCATTAATGTTGTGGTTAGGACACCTTCTCATAAGCAGCTTGAACCGTTCATAAGCCTCGCACAGCGTTTCAGATTCATGCTGTTTGAAACTTAGAATCTCAGACTTCCTTTTCTGGAATAATGTGTGTGTGAAGAATCTCTCCAGGAACTTGTCTTCAAGCTCCTTCCATGTTGCAATTGTTCCCCTTGGCAAGCATTGAAGCCAATCTTTAGCTAGACCTGTAAGAGAAAAAGCAAACAAACGCAGCTTCTTCTGGTCATCAGTAACACTTTCCGGCACCTTCTGGATCTGACATGTCTCTGAAAACTTTGCAAGATGATCCCAAGGATCATTGTTGGCACATCCATCGAACTGGTTCTCCCGCAAACCTGTAAGAACATTGCCCTTAATATCAAAGTTAGCTGGATTCGCCGGTTGGAATCCTAGTGGGATATGATCTGTGTCAGTCCTCTTGCAGTAGTCTCCCATTGTAATTCTTTGCTCGTCCCCCATGGCTTTGGCGGTAGGCTCTTCTTTTATCTTGAGACTGCTGGATGTTGCAAGCCTTTGTGCTTGCCTTCTTTTCCAAAGCGTTCTTTCTGGTTCAGGGTCGTACTCAAACTCCAGGATACCTGTTATCAAGCACAACAAATGAATACCTTCAGTAGCACTGGAAAATTAAATGGTAAAACTATTTTTGGTTTGTCTCATGTGTCTACGTCACTATGAAAATTCTCAGGTAAGTGAGGTGGATCACAACGGATCGCTTAAATACCAAGACTTATCCTTAGCCAGAACTTTCACTGATCAAAATCCACAATCATCAACAAGACTTTTTGATTTTTTAATTTTTTTGTATTTTTGAAAATTTTTTGACAAGCTTAAATAAATCTAGTAAGGCTTTGTAAACACAATCCCCGGCAACGGCGCCAAAAACTTGACTACGGTCTGGCAAGTGCACCAGTCTGTCGTCGAGTAATAATTCACACTCTAGGTGTCTAGAATGAGTTCGTATCCACAGGGATCGTGCCGCAGCTTTACTAGCGTTATTTAAGTTTGTGATAGTTTGCATTCGCTTGGGTTTTTGAAAAGGTTTTTATAAAATAAGCGTAATGCTTTTCAGAAATATAAATGCATAATGTATAAATATAGATTCAAGAAATATAGAGGCTAGGCATGGTGGTTGGACTCCCTCCCTTCTTCATATTTAGCATGACCGGTGTATAACATAGTTACTTAGATTATGTTCGGCGGTGAATTATCCTTGTTGTAGTAATACCTTACTATTACACTATGTCTATTAAAGTTTCCCTACATTAACAACTAAGGTACCTACGAGAGCCTAACCTCGATGTGTCACATACATTAATTACTAAGTGAGTTGTTTATAAACATGCATTATAATCTTCACCAATTAACCTCTAGGTCCTAGTATCGGGTTGTTCATCTTCTAAGTGCTCAGATCACACCTAGTGCATGATTCCTCCTCTAACCGCTCAGTTCACGACTAGTTCAGGATGTTACCGTCTCTCTACACCTAGCATTATTTACTACGAGTTCCGGACTAATACCAAGTCAAAACCTGATATCAATTTTATGGGCGCTCCCGCTTATCCGGCCAGATTATGAGAATACGTTATTAAAGTGCACGAAAGTAAATAACAAACATAATTACTAAATATCATTTATTATAACTTAGACTCAATCATAGACTCCAAATATTCATAGGGGAGTTCATCTTCTCCACCACAACCTAAGGCATAAATTATAAAGACTACATATTTAAATTACAAGAATTATAACCTAAATACAAAAGCCTAAAGAAATCATACCTTGCTGAGTTAGTTTTCCCGTAAGGGGAGAAAACTATGCCCAATAGAGCTCCTCTGAACCTCTCCTTATTGTAGAGAGTGTTCTACTATTTCTGAATGAATAAAACAATGAATGGGAGGCTCTATTTATAGTTTTCGTAATGGGCCTCAGCAAGGTCATCGCAGTACGATGAGGCCATCGTGCTGCGATGTGAAGATTCAGTTTATTTTTATAACTGATCCTGTGCATTTCATCAGCTTGGGCGCCAAGTTACTCCATCGTGCTGCGATAGCACACATCGTACTGCGATGGAAGATTTTCTTCAGATTTATTGCTTCTGATTTCTTGGCGAACAAGCAGCTCCCATCGTGGCACGATGGGAGCCATCGTGCTGCGATGGAATGCTGATTTTCTTCACTTTTTGGGCTTTTTCTTGTCTTTTAGCATCTTGGACTCTGTCTTGATGCTTTTTCTTGCTTTTGTAGGTTTTCCTTCGTATTTGGGCCTGTCTTGGTCATTTTACTACTAATAATAATACTAAAAATGACGTAGAAATTCATGTCATCAGGGGCAATGGAAAGGTTGCAAGAATTATATGGATCTCCGTATTGATATATGTTCAGCAATATTGAGCCACTCAAGCAATTCCATAAGAGATGAAGTGCAGAAGGAAGCAACTTCATATTATGAACAAATGCTTCAAAAGCTACAAAGTTGTTCTGTTGGAAACCATTAGGATGTTTTAATTGTCAAAACACTTTGTTGATGAATTTATGGATTGCTTTAATGTTTTTTTTTGGGACAAGTTATGTTGAATTTACGGATTAGTTTTAATGAATTTTACTTTGTATGATAAAATTTAGTTTTTTTTATTGAGTTAGTATGGTAAAATTTAGTTCTTAATCAATCTCTACTTTATTCGTACCATAGAATATACACAAATGAGAATGTAGTTTGTAAACCATTCTGCCCAATGAATGGTTCCAGAAAGTTATCCTACAAAACCATCTTTTCAAAATCAGAAATATAGAAAATTACTTATTTGATTACATTTAATTATTCGACATATTTGATTACATTTATTTATCGTGTATTGGCATAATGGTTTCACTAGTGTTGTATGTGAAACCAAAGTATATCTCTTATGGTTTCACTTAGAAGTACACTCAAATATAGTCGAATTCATTGAAAAACAACAACAAAACCCTATAAGGGAAGATCATTTAAAAGTAAGTTAACCACTCAAACAACAAGCAAAGCAACATGTATACAACAGTATAGTTAAAAACCATTTACATATACAATCCTTATTGAAACCATTCAACAATAATAATGGTTTCACTGTATAACATTTGGAAACCATTTGATGTACTTAATGGTTTCAGGAAACTATTAGAAATCTAACTAGCCATATATATAATCATTCTATTTGAAGCTGTGATGTCACTTAGATTATGTCATTGAGTCAAAATAAAATATATGTCTAATCATCAATATCTTATAATCATCAATACTTATCTTTCCAGAGTATATCTCTTACGGTAAAGTATGTCTAATCATCAATATCTTACATTATCACAAAACCATTAGTGGAACCATTAAGGTTTCACTAGTGTTTGTATGTGAAGCCAAAGTATATCTATTATGGTTTCCTATAAAATTTAGAAGTACACTTAGAAGTACACTCAAATATAGTCGAATTCATTGAAAAACAACAACAAAACCCTATAAAGGAAGATCATTTAAAAGTAAGTTAAACACTCAAACAACAAGCAAAGCAACATGCATACAACAGTATAGTTAAAAACCATTTACATCTACAATCCTTATTGAAACCATTCAACAATAATAATGGTTTCACTGTATAACATCCGGAAACCATTTGATGTACTTAATGGTTTCAGGAAACTATTAGGAATCTAACTAGCCATATATATAACCATTCTATTTGAAGCTGTGATGTAACTTAGATTATGTAATTGAGTCTGTAGTTCTTCTGAGATTGGCTGCATCATAAGGCTAAAACAACTTGGTCAGAGTGACTTAACTGAAGCACCAATGCTAAAGTAATTAAGTCTAAACCACTTGTGCATATTGAAGATGTGCAGATGCAACATGTTGAACAAGATGTCCTAGACATCTTGTCACTGGGTTCATAGCATGTTAGGGTAACATGTCGAACAAGATGTCCTAAGACATATGGGTAGGACATCTGAACCCAGTTCAACTTAAAAGATAATGCTTATCCATTAAGCACGCGTGTTTGTTTAAAATTTGAATAAAACGCGAATCTTTAAGTTACAAGCTGAGATTAGGATTAATGATAAAGTTTGTTATTAATCTTAAGTGTTAGATACGATTTGGAATCGTGTTTAATTTGTGGATAAAGATTAATTTCTTTATCTTTTGGAGTTTGTTTTTAAACAAGTTTGTTTTAAAACTAACTCTTAATTGTAGTGCATCTGAAAGACTGAAGATAATCTGAAGACCTGCACGCCTATAAATAGAACTCAACATAGAGCTTAAAACTCAACCCACAAGAACTGAAGATTGTGAGTTCAAAGCTTTGTGCCTACTGTGCAAAGCATTAGTGGCTCTTAGTATCGTTGTTTGATACTTTGCAGCTTTGTGGCTCTTAGTATTGGTTTTAATACTTTGTAGCTTTGTTGTTGAATGTTGCCATTCAACTAAGTCTTTAAACTTTGGAGTTTAAAGTTGTCGTCACTTGGGATTAGTGATTAGAGGGAGTTGGGTAGGTTCTCATATTCAGGGGGAGTTAGCCCTTGAGTAGAAGATTGCTAGGATTAAAAAAAGGCATACATGCCAATAGGGTTTTTGGTATGGTTGTAAGACTAAGTATTAATTCGGATTAGTAGTGTTCACTTCCTGGATTGGTATCCCCCAGAGTAGGGCTGGTTTACGCCGAACTGGGTTAACAATTACTGGTGTTCTTTATTGTTTTTATTTACTAAGTACTGCAATAATATCTGTGATCCTCATAACCAATTGTCGAACCAGTTGTCTGAGACATCTGGACTACAGACACATTGTCCTAGACATTGTGTACGACATCTGTCCTGCCTAGGAACAGAATTTCAGAGTCAAAAAATAAAATATATGTCTAATCATCAATATCTTATAATCATCAATACATACCAACAAAAAATGTGAAATGACCAAGTACGATTAAGTCATGTCTAATGGTTTTGTAACAGACTCTACTACAAACTTATACCATAAAAAAAAATTAACAAATGTAAATATATCAATCAGTAGCCTCTTTTCCCTTTAGAGCCTCATCATCTATCTTTTGATTCTTCCGCTGTATAATCAATTTTTGCCTCTCTCTAGCCATTTCATAATCACTTTTAAGTCGCTTCTTTGATCTAATTGGATTTGCTCTTGCTTTGAACTTTGGAGCAGTGGACTTTACCCCATCAGATGGTTCACTGGCAGCAGCTGTATTGGAAGATTTAGATGGCGTCCCGGAAGATGGGCTTGTATGAATACCTTTAGAAATAAGCAACCCCTCTGCCTTTTTCCCAGCTTCAAGAACACCGTTAAGAAAAATTTGAGAAGCCTCCGGATCTACACAAACACGTGTAGAAAGCTGAACTGTAACAGCACAAATTCGTTGATATCGTTGTGCTTGAGTCGTGCCTTCAGTGGCAACATTGATAGTGGATTTCAGCTTATCAACCGACTGACGCACATCTCTACTTCAACGCTTTAAAACATATTCTGCAGGTATTGTCTTCAAACCATGATATTGCACAGAACCACCTAAGAACTCTAAGATTCTGAAAACATGACGACATAAGAAACCCCTGTTCTCAAACATACGACATGTACAGCTCATACTTTAGTTCCTAGTATCAATTGTCACAACCCTTTCATCAAGTCGATCATGATCTTCAACAGCTGGGGAAAGGTTTTGATTAATTTCTTCATCCAATTCTTCATGATTTGAAGGCCCAACTACTTCATTACCAGCATCATCATAATTACCAGCAACTACTTCATCAGGTTCATCAACCTGTTCAATGGTGAAAACTTTGAAAACCTTATTGAAGGCAGACACTTGAGTTGTGTCCTCTTCATAATAGTATTTGAATGAAAGATTATACTGCCTATGAATGAATGCAAAGCAAGTTGGTGTGTACTTGTTTACAACGGACCGCATCAGCTGACTGTTTGGATAATTATTTTTTGTTCTAGTATTTGCAGCCTTGAAGTCCAACTCAGCATGGTTATCCCTCATTCTCTGAACCATAATGTTAAAATGACTAAAGAATTGAACAAGTGAATGGTCTGGCTGCAAAAAACCACGGAGAAAAGCATTGAAAGACTCGCTTAATTGAGTCGTTTTCAGACCGGCTGTAAAATGTGACTTGTCCCAAGCTGAAGACCAATGCATACGATTCCTGTGAGTTTGTACAAGCCACCTAAAGTCTGAAATCGGCTTTCCATCAAAACAATTCTTCATCATCTGATCCCAATTGTAGTCAAAATCTGATTCATTGTCTACATTTGAAACCAAAATATTTAACTCATCGAAAAAAACACTGTTTGCACGAGACCCCAGATTTTTCTTTGCATTCTCTGCCATATGCCATGAGCAAAGTCCATGAAAAACACCTTCAAAAATATTTGGAACTGACTTCAACAACGCAGTAGCCTGGTTTGTATATATTGTCTGTGGTTTCTTATTTGCCATACACTTCAAAAATGTTGTAAACAACCAATCAAAAGTAGTTGCGGTCTCATCATACAGTAGGGCAGCACCAAACAAAACACTCTTACGATGATTATCAAAGCCCATGAATGCAGCTAAAATGTAAATGAACCAAATCAAAAACAAAAAACAGCATATATAAAAATTACATTATCACAAAACCATTAGTGTTGTTAAATGGTTTCAATATGTTATACAATGAAACCATTACTATGGTTAAATGGTTTACCAATGGCCTACATTAGAAATTATAAGAAACAAATATGCATTTAGAAAAAACACCCTCTGATAACATCAGAATGCTAGAGATATCTTAAAGTACAATTTTGGTTAGATGATGATAATGATGGAACTACTATTTATATACTATTTTGCTGGAAACCATTACTAATGTTTAATGGTTTCAATATGTTACAGACATAAACCATTTTCATTGTTAAATGGTTTTAACATGAAAGAAGTTCAAAAAACTAATTTAAAACCATATGAGAGAACTTCAAAAAACAAACCTAATGGGCGATACTGATTGTTGGTTCGGTAAGTCGTATCAAAGCTGATAACATCACCAAATAAAGCATAATCAAGCTGCATAATCCCATCTGCCCAAAAAATACTAGCTATGTCTTCCGCAGCATCAACTTGAATATCATAATAAAAGGATGGTTTCGAGAGAGCTTCATTTCTAAAAAATTCTTGAATCACAGTTGCTTCACCAACCACCATCTCTTTCTGACGAATTGTCATCAGATAATTCTTTAAATCCGAAAATCGAAAAGGGAGATTATTTGTGCCTCCAACTCCCTGACCCATGACTTCATAAGAAGTTCTCATCGACATTCCAGCTTTGGAATTTATTACAGCTAGATGTCTTTGCACTTCATTGACTTCTCTAAATGATCTCAAGAAACACCCATGCTCCGCTTTATGTAACGGATGACAATGAGGCACATCCCATTTGTATATCTTATAGACATTCAGAGTTTCATCCAACTTCAAAGATATCCCAGCTGTACAACCAACCCTTTCCTCTGGTTTTTCTTTTACTTTCTCAAATTCAACAACAATCGGACTGTCTGATGTTGGCTTGTTCTTCGGATCAAGCAAACTTCCTTTCTTGTAACCTTGTTTGTTACAAACATAACGTAGATAATGTATTTTATCAGATGGCTTATTCTGTGAATTCTTTTTTGATTTCAACAAAGTCTGAATTGAAAACCCACTATTAAATGCATAATCACCATAAAACTTTTCAACCTCTTCAATAGATTTAAAAGCAAGACACTCCCAAGTTTCTTTTTTATCAGGACGTATTTCTGAGCTATCAACAACAGCCAATGGGCCAATTTCAGATGAAGTGGATGTCAAATCCATTGAAAACAGCAACAATCCCTATAAACGAAGATCATTTAAAAGTAAGTTAACAACTGAAACAACAAGAAAAGCAACATGCATACAGTAGTATACTTAAATACCATTTACTTAGACAATCGTTGTTCTTGAAACCATTTCACAATATTAATGGTTTCACTGTATAACATCAGGAAACCATTTAAAAATAATAATGGTTGCATATAATTTAAAGCATATGACCATAATGATGCTGATAATGATACATTACAATTAAACCACTAATATGAAGACCTACAACCCAAAAATTAATCAACATTACAATTCATTGGAGGTTACACGATGAATCCACGTAAATTTCATCAACATTAAACATTAAGCATTTTCGAATTCATGTATGACACTCTATTAAAAAGGATTTTATTAATAATGTAAACGATGAATTTGGTTTTGCATTGATAAATTAAATGGAGCATTGGATTAGGTTAATCCAATGATCAAATTCTACCAACACAGCTTAAACAATATTACATTCTTATAAATAGTTCATTCTATATTTACCTTGATTTTCCTCCCAAAGTTTCGCCTTGTCTTCTTATTCCTGTATCTAGAGATTTTTTCTTGACGTTACTCGCTCGTGCAGTGCTGGGAAGCAAAGGCCTCTCAAGAGTCGATTGACCAACACTTATGTGATCAACAGTCTGTCATAATTGAGTCGTTTAAAAGTAAGTTAACCACTGATCCCTAAAAACAAAGATCATTTAAAAGTAATTTAACAACTGAAACAACAAGAAAAGCAACATGCATACAGTAGTATACTTAAATACCATTTACATAGACAATCGTTGTTCTTGAAACCATTTCACAATATTAATGGTTTCACTGTATAACATCTGGAAACCATTTAAAAATAATAATGGTTGCATATAATTTAAAACATATGACCATAATGATGATCATGCTGCTAATGATACATTACAATTAATCCACTAATATGAAGACCTACAACCCAAAAATTAATCAACATTACAATTCATTGGAGGTTACACGATGAATCCACTTAAATTTCATCGACATCAAACATTAAGCATTTTCAAAATCATGTATGACAGTCTATTAAAAAGGATTTTATTAATAATATAAATGACGAATTTGGTTTTGCATTGAGAAAGTAAATTGAGCATTGGATTAGGTTAATCCAATGATCAATTTCTACTAACACAGCTTAAACAATATTACATTCTTATAACTAGGTCATTCTATATTTACCTTGATTTTCCTCCTAAAGTTTCACCTTGTCTTCTTATTCCTGTAGCTGGAGAGTTTTTCTTGGCATTACTCACTCGTGCAGTGCTGAGAATCAAAGACTCGATTGCCCACCACTTATGTGATCAAGAGTCTGTCATAAAAAAATTGTCAATTATACACCAAAATTCAGAAGAGTGGTGATGACACAAAGGAGCCTTCAAAAATTAAATGAATATAATATTACATCAATAATCATAATCGCTCTTCAAAAATTTGATCTTCAAATATACTACTAGTCAATATCAAGGGAATGAGTACAACTATGACGCTGTCATGATTTAAAATTTACTGTCATCGGTCTCAATGTGATTTCGAATCAGGAAAAACTGGGCACAGTACTGGAAAGGAGGATTCATTCAACAAATAGTGTTTGTTGATTCAAAGATTAATAGAGAGAAAGACGCATGCAAGATTCTCCGTCAATGGGTGAATGAAAAGGAGCTAAAGCCTCGACATTCTACCTACAATATGCTTGTAACCAATTTATTGGCTCAAGCAGGATTCACTGATGCCTTAAATATTTTGGCTTTATTGAGTAACCATGGATTTCCTCCTTTTACCGAACCCATGATCTAACACATATCGAAGCGCCGAAGTGGTGATGACACAGATCTGTTACTCGAGGCAATGACCTCAGAAAAAATAAAGAAGTTTCCATCTAGATTGCATTTAAAAATAAAATAAAAAGTGTCTGAACCAGATAACAACACCCAACACGACACTGATGAGGTCGTCAACCAGGACCAGACCCTTTTTGGTTTCATAAAGACGAGTACACGTGCAGCCAAAATGAGCAAACTCACAACCATAATGTCGAGCAAGAACAACAACCACTACAAATAGTTTAATAATCCAGTTATTAAGCATCATATGTAACACAATGTCATTATCATTCATTCCTCTCCCATTCCCAACAAACCAATCAACCATATACTACTTGTAGTACACTATACTCATTCATTCATATATATAGCACCGACACAACATGTAAATCCGCTAAAATACACTAATTACATGATTAATAATTCAGTTACTGATTTTCCCATACTCTACTTGTACTAAAGTAATTTATTTAAATGGTTTCATTGTGTTATGCACCGAAACCATTACTATTGTAAAATGGTTTATCAATGACCTCCATTAGAAAATTGTAAGAAACATAAATGATTCTTAAACACCCTCTGATAAAATCAGTATATTATAGATCTCTTAAACAAATCAACAAATAACCATGCAAATCAACAAAATAATCAACAAGCTTATGATTCCTATACCTCCTCATACAAATCAACAAATAACCACAACCATTCACAGATTAAAACAAAATAGAGAAAAAAACATAATAATCAAAATCAAATATGAAATTAATTCATATATAAAAATATCAGTAAAAAGCAACCTTCAAAACGAAGGTGATAACTGTGATTCTTACCGTGATTCCAGTGATGTTCCCGGCGATGACGATGAATGATGGAATCAGTGACAGATATGATGATTTCGGCAACGGTGATGATGATTTCAGCGGCAGAGGTCGTCGGAGAAGGACTCGGTTAGCTCGTGCGAAGATTTCGTCAGCTCGTGTGAAGAATTCCGTTAACTCGTGTGAAGGATTCCGTTAGCTCATGCGAAAGATTCAGTTGCTTCCTGTGATAGGCTGCGATTATTACACGTGTCACTGGGATTTGATGGCTAAGTTTTACTTATGCACCGTGCATAAGAATATTACTTATGTATAATAACTTTGGCCCTTTGCAGGAGGTAAAAGTCTATTAACCCTTAGAAATATAATTCGAATATAAGACATCGATTGAGCATTATTAGACTGATCCCCCATAACCATGCTCAACAATGCAATATCATATTTCTCACATCACTGAAACTTACAGAAACTTCTATGTGCTAGCCACAATTGAAATAGGGAATTTGTTTCTCTTTCAGAAAGGGAAAAGCGAGAAGCAAAGATGGAAGAACGCGAGACGCAAATATGGAAGAGGGACAACAACTGTTGTTGGAGGTGGCTCACACAATGACATTGGCCATCCTAACATTAAGACTGCATAAAAGTAACCTCTTCCCTCTCTTTAATTGTATATTTTATGATTTTGTCTACTAATTTCTATTTTTTTTCTCTTTGAAATTGTTTGATGAGTTACTAATTTGAGTACTGCAGTCAAATAAGTTTCTTTTTTTGGTGGAGGGTAGAGGGGGAGATGAAGCAAACAAAGAATGTGTATGTGCATTAGTTTCTATTAACATTCAACTCCATACCTTCATTGTGTTTGTACTTTGTATACAATTTTGCTTCAATGATTATGTATGTAGTCTATTTTTGTGTCAAAATTTACGAAAAGTCGGTGGTATTGTATTTGTCCTTTTTGTGTGGGTTAAACTTAGTTTTGACTTCTTTTACTTAATAGATATATTGGTATCAATTTTTACTTAATGTTATTATATGAATTAATAATTTCAAAACAATTATTTTATTAATAAGGAGATGCATGAAAAAATCGAGAATAATTTTTATACAAGTAGCTTAAGAGAGAAAAAATTAAGATTGATCTTTTATACACACTAGTTTTGAGACCCGTGCATCGCACGGGTCTATTGATTTTTATTATTAAAATATTGTTAAAATATAAGTTAAGTAATTGTGTTCTTTTTTGTAAAATTTATTAAATTAATAATTTTTTTATTAAAGTAATTGTCCCGTGTATGATTTTTTTGTAATAAATTATAATTAATAATAACAAATATTTATTATTCAATTCCTTTTTTATTAAAGCAACTATCCCGTGTATGATTAAATTTTTGTTGACGTCATTGTGCTCATTCTTGTAAAATTTATTAAGTTAATATTTCTTGATTAAAGCAATTGTCCCGTGTATGATTTTTGTATAATAAATTAAAATGAATAAATATTTATTATTCAATTCCTCATTTTTATTAAATCAATTGTCCCGTGTATGATTAAAAAAAATTATTAAAGCAATTGTCCCGTGTTAATTCGTAAGCTTTTTTGACGCATGTTAATTCATAAATTTTCACTAACAAAAATTATATCTTTATAAACTTTTTTCATAAACTACTTTATAAAACTTATAATAAGTCAATCCAAATGGGTTCATTTTGTGTAATAAATTAAAATTAATAAATATTTATTATTCAATTCCTTTTTTTTATTAAATCAATTGTCCCGTGTATAATTAACATTTTTTATTAAAGCAATTGTCCCGTGTAAATTCATAAGTTTTTTTTTACGCATATGAATTCATATTTTTTCACTAACAAAAATTTTATCTTTATAAACTTTTTTCATAAACTACCTTATAAAACTTATAATAAGTCAATCCAAATGGGTTCATTGTGTTTTTATTTCAATTTTGATGTTCTTTTATTTTTAAATTCATAAATAAGTATCTTCTTTTCTTTTATTAGGTTGTTCTATTTTTATTTTTTATATATAAGTTGTTACATGTTAGATTGAGTTATCATTCATCATTCAAAAATAAAATTACTATTTTTTCATTAAAAAATTTGCACTATTTTTTATGTGTATCTTTTATATTAATTTTTGTTCCTATTTTTATGCCTAAATTTTTTTTAATTAATTATTTTTGTTAAATATATTTGATTAATATATTTTTTTAGAGGTGGTTTCCGATGCTATTTTATGGGAAGATTTATTTATGCTTATCTTTTTTTTTTATTCCTCTTTTTGTTTTGTATTTTTTTTTTAGTTTAGAGTTAAAATTACATTTAAGGGCATAAACTCTGAAATATTATTAAACTTGATTGGACAAATTTGGTATTTTAATAGTAGTTTCTTTTAATATATTGTAAGTAGAGTTTCTTTTAATATATTGTAAGTAGATTAACAGGATAGAAAAAGCGAACACACAAGCATAAGTTATTTTGTCCGGATTTTTTATTATGCTATTGTGTATATCTTAATTAACAATGCAAGATAGTTTTTTTTTTTACATTAACAATGCAAGATAGTTTGTTGTACGCATTTTTATTTAGTGTTTTTTTACATTTAATTCAACGTCTCTAAATGACTTAATTTGTTTTTTTAAAGCCAAATATTTATAAGAAAATAAATGTATAAAAAATTTAGAATAATTTTCAACATAAGTTAACAATATAGAAAATGTAGATCATACAAACGGGCACATGCCCGTTTGGCCCGCTATGAAAAGAGCGGCCTGACGAACACGAGAGCGCCCGTCTGGTCGCTAGTATATATAAAAGCAGGCGAGTCTAGCAACGTATTGTATATATTTATTTTATTTTATTTTAAGTTATAATGATAATAAGTTATAAGAGTAAATATGGGTTTTAGTTAAAATAATAAGGGTAAAAGTGGAAGAAAAAAATGAAAAGTTATAAGTTATAAGCTCATAAGCTACTTTAAATAGCGTCTAGAAAATAAGTTATACTCCCTCCGTTACAATATATAAGCAAAAATATACTTTCTAGATTTATTATTTAATTAATGTATCTGGACAATAATGTCCAGATACATTAACGGTATATGCGTTTTTATTGAATGCCGTTAATCTTTATATGTCTCAAAAACATGTCAAACGATTTTAGATTTTTGTAAAACTCAACATAGATGATCTATACGATATAAACTTTCAATCCAACGGTGAATTTTGTAAAATTTGTATCCGTTAAAGCGTTATTGAGCGGTGTAACATTACTCAAATGTTACACCGGTGTAATTTGATCCCTCCCCTATATATATATATATATATATATGACATATCCTATGAGAATGGTAAAGTTATATGAGAATATGAGAATGAATAGTAGTCATTGGATTAGAATGAAGGTGTAAGATTAAAACATATCACTTAAGTGAGTCATGTGATTGTCATGTGCCAATTCTCATTCAAATTTCTCTCTCCCCCACTATAATTCCTTCACGTAAAAGCAGTCTCTTCTCACCGTCTGTTCACTTTCGCCGTGACTTGTCATTTTCGTTCACCATATCTTCCGACCGCCGTCTCAGTTCCGGCCAACCTCCGCTGACCCATAAACTTCCTTTGTGTCCCTCTCGTCTCATCTTTCTCACCGCATCTTCTCATCTCATGAACCCTCTCATCTTTTCACCGCAACTCTCTGCTTCTTGTGAATTTCTATGTCCTCAAAGCCTCTTGTCGTGAATCTCCCTTTGCATTTAATTCAATTTGAGTAGATTTTCTGTGTTCAATTTGAGAATAATAATGTTATTAGTTTGTGTTTAATTCAATTAAGGGTTAGAGTGAGTGTTTAATTTGAGCAAAAATTGGTTGAGAATCCAAAAGAATTAAGCCCAGTAATTAAACAAAAACAAATTATGAAACTCATTTAACAGATTTTTTACAGAAGTCATTTAACAATATTTATGTGATTGTACTGTTCATCAATTCACAAAAATTATTTATCATATGAATCAATTGGGGTTGTATGTTGGTATGTTAGTATGTTGTTAATGATAGAAATAGGAATCGGTGGTAGAAAGTGAGAAGAAGATGAACACTTTGAAGAAAGAAGGTAGGAAGAAGAAGGATAGAGGAAGATGAAACAACAGGCGCAGGAGAAGGAAGAGAGAGAAAGTGAGGTTAAGTTGAGGGTTTGTGATATGTTAGAGTGTGACATGATACACTTTAAGTGTTTTAATCATAACCATTTATTTTAATCTAATGGCTATTATTCATTCTCATATTCTCATATATCTTTGTTATTCTCATGTGATACATCCTCTATATATATATATATATATATATATATATATATATATATATATATATATATATATATATATATATATATATATATATATATATATATATATGTTCTCTAATTTATAAAGTTGTTTGATATTTGGCCACACCATTATTATATGGCTAGATCCGTCCCTGACTTCCAATAACTATATAATCACCGACCTTCTTTCTCCATTTTCATTTCTCCCTCTGTATCTCTCTTTTCTCTTTTGTCTGTGATTTGAAAATAAAACTACATTAAGGTAAAAAAATGAAGAAAAGAAAATATGAATTAATATGAATATTGTTGAAGAAATATGGAGAAGATGTATAGAGTAAAAGAATGGAAGAAATGAATATAAATTTGGTATTGTGTAGTTAGTTGTGGAAGTTAAAGAAGAGTGGTTAAAATAAATTTTAAAAACTGCTAAGGGTATTATGGTGATTTTTAAAAGAGAAAAAGAATATGCACAGACAGTGTAAAATAATTTTGCACTATCAACCAATCACAATCATGTTTTCCGCCACGCCACCCCACTTTCTTGATATGACATAGAAGGTTAAAGCATTCTTACTGGTTGTCAGTGTAAAGTTAATTTACACTAACAGTGCATGTCCTTTAAACTCTTTTTAAAAAAGACTACACCAAAAAGTGAGTTTTCCCTTTATTTATGTGTAGAGATAATATTTTCTTGCGTTATCTTAATAAAAAAAATGTAGTGCGACATTAATCATTATTTCTATTTGTGATAATATCGATCTACCATAAAAAAATCGCGGCAACAATGTGACTCGTACGTATGCACAACTATTATACTAGTTATTTTATAGAAAAAAAGAAATAAATAAAGGAAAATGCTAACTAGTGCCCAGGGGCACTAGTTAAGTAACCAAATGTAGTAAAATAATCTTAGAACTTGTGTAATTGATCTTTCTGTTTGGCTGATAAGCTAGCTTATGACTGATAGCTTATAGCTGATGGCTGATAGCTTATAGCTTATAGCTGATAAGTTAATTGAAGTGTTTGGTAAAATTAGCGGTTCAACTAGCTGATAAATGTAAAAAGACATAAAAGGACATTCTTAATTAAGATAGTAATTTAAATTTATTGATTAATATACCTCTTATATTTTATTTTTAAATTAATATGTATATGCTAAAATTTTATTTTATTTTATTTTAATGTAATATATCTTTCATGTCAAAGTGTATATGTACATTTTTAAGCTATAATAAAATTTATATCAAATTAATAATATTTTTTTAACGCATATCAAATTAATATTTAAGATACTTAAAATTACACATAATAATAAATATATATTCAACACAATTATGTAAATTTTGCAATAAAAATATAATTAAAATTAAAATTAAAATAGTCTTAACTATGCTTGCTCAAAACAACATTGTAACTAATTTCATGTCAAAATAAAAGGCAAGAGCCTTGTAAATATACGCTAACCATACGTATATATACGGCTAAACTGTATTTTTGGTCTCTTACGTTTATTTTAGGTTTGAATCAAGTCCCTTACGTTTTAAAAGTTTCAATTTGGTCCCTCACGTTGTCAACATTTGCATTAGTTAGTCCTTTTCGCAAATTTTTCACACACGTGACTGACAGTTTGGACACATGGACACTATTTTGAACATGTTTAGTGCCATTTGAGATGCTATCTAAGTAAAAAAAAAAAATAATATATATTACTTATAATAATGTAATTGGCCCCAAAAAAAGTGTCCACAATAGTGTCAACGTGTCCAAAATAACGTTCACGTGTCCAAACCGCCAGCCACGTGTAAAAATCAAACGGAGTTAGTGAAATATTTGACGTAATGGATTAACTAATGCAAAAGTTGATAACGTGAGGGACCAAATTAAAACTTTTAAAACGTAAGGGACCTGAGTCAAACCTAAAAGAAACGTAAGGGACCAAAAGTACAGTTTAGTCTATATATAAATATGAAGCACTGTGTTAAGATTTTTTTTTTTAAATATATATGGAGATGGTTTGTATTTTATGGGTAAAATTGGGTTTTTATTTAAATAATAAGGGTAAAAGTGGAAAAAAAAATGATAAGCTATAAGCTCATAAGCTAATTGAAATAGCGTCTGAAAAATAAACATAAGTCTGTAAAATAAGCTATAAGTCAGTGTAGAAAAGACTGTTACCAAACAGGTCTTTTAGCTTATAAGCTATAAGACATAAGCTATAAGTCAGTTTGGTGGTGTTGCCAAACAGACCCTAAATATATAAATAACGCTATTTTCAATGCAAAAGTTTCTTGTTTTGGTATCCTTAACTAGTGTCCCGGGGGCACTAGTTAGCATGACCCATAAATAAATTATGTTATGAAACTATTTCTAAACAATAATAAGAATAGAGAAGAATGTAGATGAAGGAGAGAAAGAGAGGATAATATAACTCTTCTATTGTATATTCACAAGAATGTTTTACATTATAACATATCATATTTATAGGACAATATATTGGGTCAATGGGCCAAAACCTAGTGGACATCTACTAACTAGAATTATTCATAACACTCCTCTTAGATGTTCATCGAGGATATGACTCGTTAAAACCTTACTAGAGAAAAACCTTTTGGGGAAAAAAATCCTAGTGAAGGAATAAGAGTATATCATCCTTTGTGTTTGAACTGCCTCATTAAAAACCTTGCCAGGAAAACCAGTGGGATAAAACCATGGTGAAGGAAAAAAGAGTGCAGTATATATTTATGTCTCCCCCTTATAAAGACTATTATATATGCGATGAAAAATCAAATAATCTTATGTACTAGTTGGTCAAAAGCTTTACTTGAAGTTGGCTTTGTAGAAAGATATGTCATATCTTCTTTATCATACTCTTCTCCAAGTTAGTAGTGCTGTCGATGTTATCTTCATATTGAATTCTTGCGAGAATCATTCTTTTTTAATAAAAAACAACAAGTTTCTTATATGCGTTAAATTACAGGCCTTGACAAAAATGCATTCTCAACTTGCTTGATGTAGTGCTAAAATCTTCACATGATTGGATGATATTGTTGTTTCTTTAAGGTATAAATAATATATGCTTCACTTTGTTCCAATATTTGTATTGGCTGAATAGACAAAAATAAAATACCACGACATGTGTAACTATAGAAAAATATATTAGTGTCCTCAATTGAATTAAGATATGATACTTTAGGACTTATTCAAGTAAGTCATCTTTTTCCTTGTGTTAAGCTTTACTATGAGAATAGAGATAAATCATCGATCTAGGAATAATTATTCAATTAACATTCACTTAAGAGATTTTGGTTTGTTAATTGAGAATTTAAAGATTAAAGTTCTAAAACCTCACTTAATCATAAATCATCATAAGAGATTAGGGATATATGATCAAGGGAGAGGATTATGTTACCAAGAGATTGAACATATTTACTTTTTTTAATCAAATCGTGAAACTAAAGTTGTAATTTGTTAACATGCATGAACTACCAATGTCATACCCCAATTTTTGACCTAAGATCTCATATCATATTCTCATTATTCATTTTTTGCATCATTAACAAAAATCCAAAAAATGTGTTAATTTATTTAAATTTGGTTATTATTAGTAACTTTATTGAAAATCCAAAAATATGTCTAATTAGGTAAGTTTTTATTTTATTTTAAAACAATCAAAAATATGTTGAATATTTTTTTTTATTTTTTCTTTCTATCATTATCATTTATCATTATTATCATTTATTATTAATTGTTACTATTATATTATTATTAAAATAAAACACAAAAAAAAAAAAAATAAATAAAAAGAAAAAGGATGCAGCACGTGCACCTTCTCCCCCACTCCCTTTCTTTTCTCCTTTTTTTTTTGTTTGTTTGTTATTATTATTACTAGCCGCCAGTGCCCGTTTGTGTGATCGATATTTTTTTTTGTTTGCTGTGATCGATATTCTCTATTGTGCAAATATAAATAACTACTTAATCTCCTTTTTTATTGGACTTAGTTAATTGATAACTACTTGACCTCCTTTTTTGTTGTGACTAGTTATTAAGAAGAAAAAAAATATTTTTTTTTATTATAAAAAAACTGAAAACCTACTTTTATGTGGAAGTTGTGCTTAGTTTTTTTTTTGTAGTTATTTTAAGGGTAAAATAGGAATAATGAAAAAGCCATCCCAAAAATGTATATCCCCTTTATATATTAGTATAGATATTTACTAGCCGGCAAACGGGTTCCGTGCCCGTTTGTGTGATCGATATATTTTTTTTTATTTGCTGTGATCGAAATTCTCTATTGTGCAAATATAAATAACTACTTAATCTTATTTTTTATTGGACTTAGTTAATTGATAACTACTTAACATCTTTTTTTGTTGTGGCTAGTTATTAAGAAGAAAAAATATATATTTTTTTATTATAAAAAAACTGAAAACATACTTTTATGTGGAAGTTGTACTTAGCTATTAAGAGAAAAAAAAAATTATTTACTAAAAAAAACTGAAAATCTATTTTTATGTGGAAGTTATTTTTCAACATATACAAATATTTAGTTTTTTTTTTGTAATTTTTTTTAAGGGTAAAATAAGTATAATGAAAAAGTCATCCCAAAAATTTGTATCTTTTTTATATATAGTATAGATAAAAAATAAAAAGCAAAAAATAAGGAAAAAGAAACAACAAGTCAGCAACATGGCCGGCTCTCTTCTTTTCCAAGAGCAACAAAGAGTAGATAGCCTTTTCCATTTACTTTTTTGGTCTGCAAAAGAATTGACACAACCACCTACATCAGACATTCATTCAATTCTCCCATTACTCAATCCAACCATATTTTGGTTCAAAATCTCTATAAAATCAGAAGCAGAATGGAAGAAGAGGGGATCAAAAAATACCACAAAGAAAAACTTTCAACCAAACAAGTCACAAACACACTCACCCAAAACAAAAGAACAAGAAAGAGCAAAAAAAAATCGAAATAGAAAAGAGAAAGAAAAAGAAAGGGAGTCGAAACCGGAAAAGAAATAAATTAAAAGGTAGAATTTTTTTCTCTTTTTTTTTGTCCAAAAATTAGAATCTAGATCTAGGATTTTCCAAACTTATTTAAAAAAACTAAGTTGATTTTCGGGATCTAGACGAAAAAGAATATTGGAATTTTTTTTTTTTTTTTTTAAAAAGGGAATTTTTTGGTCTCCGGTGGGGGCGCCGCCGTGCCGGCCGCCGCACCACTACCGGAGGATGGCCGGATTTCTGGGTTTGAATGCATGAACATTCATCAATGTTCTTGATGAGAGAAGAGAGCATTGAGAGAGAAAAGGATCAAGTAGAGAGAGAATGAAAAAAAATAATGATTTTTCACAAAAAAATAAGCCTTATACACTCTCTCCCATCAGTTTCTTTCTGCACCCCTCTGGGCTGCTCGGCGCACCTCCTCTGATTTCTATTTCTTTTTTTTCTTTTTTTATTTCTTTTTTTGTTATTTGTGTGAGGACTAACCTCTTTTTTGCAGATTGGGTTTGGGCTTAACCCAATATTTTTGCCATTACACCCCATAGTTTGTTCTATTTTTTTTTTGACAAAATAAACGATATTCATTCATTCAAATAAAAAGAGTATATCGATGTAATACAAATTCATAATCGCTAAAAACAAAAAGGATGAATCTGCGAACAAACTCACAGCATCCATGTTAATAGCATAAAACGGCAAATTACATATGCCTACAAATATGACTATATTGAAGTGTCCGGAATATCCATGTCTCCGGATCTGTAGCGTTGATGACACCAAAGTCGACATGGATTGGATTTGCACTTGATCGAATCTACTCCTTCAACCTGAAACAAAGAACACCGCACAAAGACAGGAAAACAAATACACCGCACAAAGACGGGACAACCAAATACACCGTACAAAGACGAGAAATCAAAACAAACATGTGAAAATCACACTTATTTATTATAACGAGAAGAAAAAAACAATTTGGAGGGATGATTTTAGGCCAAAAATGACCTAAAATCACCCCTCTTCAATGGACAAAGAAGAAAAAATAAGTAGTGACGGCTAGGGTTGGAAGAGAAGAAGGAAGAGGAGAGTCATAGTTTGTTCTATTATTATTTGGGACTTGGTTTATTTTATTGCATTTTTTTTTTTGCATCATTATTTATTTCGTTGAGAATTAGAATGTATTTAGGATTGATGTAAATATAAATGAGAAGTTGCATTGCATGCATATTTATTTATTCGCTTTATGTCAAAAAAACGAAAACACCCAAAAATAATAGCGTAGTAATTCCAAAGAAAAGAGGATTCTCATTTTGACTCAACGTCATTATGAAATCCCTCGCGTTTATTTCATTACGTTTAGTTTATTTCATTCGCACTTAATTTTTTTTTTTAAGTAACAAAAAAACAAAAACATTCACAAATTCAAAAACCATTTTCAAAAAGAATCTCTTTCATAAAAAACCTCGATATTCATCGAGAGACTTTTTTTCAAAAAACTTTTTCAAAAAACTTTTTCATAATAAATATTTTAATTCATGTAAATATACCTAAACACTTTTCCTCAAAAGTTAAAAAACACAAAAACAAATTCAAAAAATATTTTAGCCACTTCGCTTTTATTTTAAAATATTTTCGAAAAAACTGAAAAACATCAACAAATCATTTTCACTCTTTTTACCCCGAACTACGGGATTTTGATCCCTCGTGGGTACGTAGTGCAAATATATTGGATTAATATATTTTTTTAGAGGTAGTTTCAGATGCTATTTTTAAGGGAAATTTTTTCTTTTATGCTTATATTTTTTTTATTCTTTCTATTTTTGTTTTGTATCTTTTTTTTAGTTTAGTGGTAAAATTACATTTAAGGGCATAAACTCTGAAATATTATTAAACTTGATTGGACAAATTTGATATTTTAGTAGTAGTTTCTTTTAATATATTGTAAGTAGATTTATTATTGATGAGAATTTTTTTTTTTTTTTTAAGCAAATGGGGGAGCAGATGGTGAGCCGCGGCTCATCTGCGCAACCCTAAATATACATAACAAAAGAAGCAAGCACAAAAAGAGAAGGGGGACAAGAACCAAAACCTTCTCAAGCATGAAACTAGAAATAAAAACGAGAAGATAAAAGACAAACCTAGAAAAGATAAAATAAAAAGCATAATAAACTAAGAAAATAAAAAGAACAAACAACGCTCAATCTGGCATCCTACCCCTAGAGCGGGTATTACGAACCTGAAAACCCTTCTGCAAATTCTTTTTCTTGGATTTAGACACCACTTCGGTGAAAGGATCTTCTCTTGAATCTTCACGGTTCTTCAAGAAATTTATCGCTGCCGCAGTTTCTTCCTCATCGGTATAAACCTTATGCCCAATGTTACTAACAACATTTTTCTTCCAATACTGCTGTAAAATAGCCAAATCATGAGCAACATTGGGATTCAAGACTTCATCAGTAACAATGACTTGGGAAGAACTCGTACCACACCCAGCTGGGGGTGGGTCAGTAGTATGAACTTCTTCAACCTGTACTACATGCACAGAATCTGCTCCAACAAGAGTATTAGGAAAAAACTCATCTTCAAAATTTAATATATTTCCTACTATCTCACTAGTTGCAACCACTTTAGACCTTATTATATCAATAATAAGAGGGTCTTCATCTGCCACAACTACAGAGCAATCAAGCATTTTGTCCACGACGCCTGTATCCACATGACTTTTGGGAACAAACACCTGTTTAACTTTCTTTGCAGGATCATTTTTAGTATAAAAAAACTTATTTGTAAAAGCTCATGTCCATTGATTTTTTTTTTATATTTAAGATTGATATTAATATATTATACTAAAGTATTAAATTTATTTAGAATTAAATATTTAGAAATATGTTAGAAAATATTTTTAAAAAGTTTTTTTGACAAAAAAAATATTTTTTAAATATAAGTGACGTCATTGTGTTCTTTCTTGTAAAATATATTGAATTAATAATTTTTTTATTAAAGCAATTGTCCCGTGCATGATTTTTGTGTAATAAATTATAATTAATATTAATAAATATTTATTATTCAATTCCTTATTTTATTAAAGCAATTGTCTCGTGTATGATTAAATTTGTTTTATTAAAGCAATTGTCCCGTGTTAATTTGTAAGTTTTTTCTTTATGCATGTTAATTCATAAGTTTTCACTTACAAAATTTATATCTTTATAACCTGTATTCATAAACTACTTTATAAAACTTATAATAAGTTAATCCAAACAGACTCACTATGTTTTTGTTTCTATTTTAATTTTCTTTTATTTTTAAGCTACTATTTTTTCATTCAAAAAAAGGTTAGTACTATTTTTTTTGCGTATCTTTTATATTTATTTTTGTTCCTATTTTTATGCGTAATTTTTTTTAATGTATTAATTTTTTTTGTTAAATATATTGGATTAATATATTTTTTTAGAGATAGTTTCAGATGCTATTTTTAAGGGAAAATTTTTCTTTTATGCTTATCTTTTTTTATTCTTCCTATTTTTGTTTTGTATCTTTTTTTTAGTTTAGTGGTAAAATTACATTTAAGGGCATAAACTCTGAAATATTATTAAACTTGATTGGACAAATTTAATATTTTAGTAGTAGTTTCTTTTAGACCATGTACAATGGCAAAAAACATTCAACACCCTACTTTTCCACTTTTTACACTCCACATCATCTTCTCTCTCTTCCACCTAATAATTCAACACCCCATTCAATTTTTACCCTCTCCAATAGTTTTTTCATTCAACACCCTACCCCACCACCTTCTCTACCCCACCACTTTTTATTTCATATTCTTATTTAAATTTAAATTTTTGTTTTTTATGATTAAATAAAATTATAATTATCGATTAAAATTAAATTAAAATAATAAACACTTAACATTTTTTTTTAAATATTCTTAATTTAAAATGCAATACATCACACAAATAACGTAATTAATACGATACAAATTAACTTAAAATGCAATACAACACACAAGTAACATAATTAATACGATGCAAATTAACTTAAAATGCAAAACAACACACAAACATAATTAATACGAAACAAATCATCTTCAATTCGGAAACATTCCAAACTTTGTCCATATGTGTTTCACTAGATCTGCTTGCAATTCGTGATAAACAAGATTAAGATAGTGAAAAACTTGGTTTTTTTTTCTGTGTCCAAATCAAATGAACCAAGTATCTATTTATAGAGAACAAAAATAACGAATTTTGGTGAAAAAATAAAAAAAAATTAATTTGCATTGAAATAATTGAGTTTAAAGATAAGATGAGGTAAAAATCTCGTGAGCCAATCAGAAGCTGCCACCTGTCCCCCTGCGCAGCAATTAAACATGTTAAATTCAACATGTTACTCCAATGGTCTATTTTCATTCAACAGCCAGTCAACACCCATTAAACACCCTCATTGCACTTGGTCTTATATTGTAAGTAAATAACAATAATGCTGCGTGTGGGGGCATTTATCGTGACCACAATGCTGATTTTATCTATGGTTTTGCTGAGCCTTTAGGTGTTGCTACTGCTTATATGGCTGAGATGTGTGGAGCAATGCGAGCTATTGAAACGGCCTATCACAATCAATGGCACAATTTGTGGTTGGAATCAGACTCAACAACGGTGGTTGATGCGTTTAATAATCCGGACAAACAAGTTGCATGGTGTTTGAGAAACAGGTGGAATAATGTATGTTCATGACTCGTCATATGAATTTTATGGTTTCTCATATTTTTAGGGAGGGTAATCAAGTTGCTGACTTATTAGCAAATCATGGTCTAGCTATTTCTTCCATTATTTTTTGGAATGATCTACCTTTGTTTGCTAAAAATTGCTTTGACAAAAATAAGCTTGGTTCTCCAAGTTTTAGAGTATGCACTTCTTGATTGGGGTTTTGGTCTAGTCCCCCCCTTTTGTACTTAATCTCTCCTTTATGAATAAATTTTTGGGTGGTTGGTGCTTTGCCTCCACTTTTTTGAAAAAAAAAAAAAAAAAAAATAACAAATTTTTTTTTATGAGTAATATAATTTATTAAAATTGAAAAAAAATATAATTTATTAAAATTGAAGATATAGTCATAATGGTTCATCAAAAACAATTATCCTTTTGTTATCATCACTTCACGCGTAGAAACCAGGAACGTCACAAAAACGCTTTTCTCTAGAAACCCTTTCTCCTGAAACCCTTCACCGTCGAATCGCCTTCGTTCAATCGATTATGCTCTCGAATCGCCTTTATTCCCTCGTAAGAAAATCGCTGTCTTCTTCAACCTGAAACTATTCTCTGTGTGAAATTGGGTTTTCTATGGAACAATTTTTCTTCAAAACGTAGAACGATTTACAAACCCTAGAACAAACCATTCTTGTTCAAACCTAGAACGATTCTCACTCAGTAAAACCAAATCACACAGAGCGATGTCACAGAAATTCGTCGTCTTCTTGAAGATTCTCACACAACAAAATCGATTCACCTAAATCTCTCTCCGTCACGACTCTCTGTCACAACCATGCTGCAACGTTGTCAAATTCAATTCCAAAGTATATCTCATAGTTTGCCCCTCTTGCGATGGGTTTTCTTCTTTCCTCAAAGGTACTATCTGTTTGTGCATCTAACAGTTTAATTTTGATTCTTTTTTTCAACTAGGTATTATTGATATTGTTGTTGTTTTGAATTTTTTGATGAGGAGAAACATTAGGCTTGGGGGTTTCTTAGTGTTGTTTACTTTTACGGTGGTTGGTTTTCTGTTAATCAGTTTGGTCATTGTTCCTCTGAATCAATTTGGTGCAGGGATATATTAACTTGTTTGATCATACATAATTAAATCTGTTTTGTTTGTTGTTTTCTTTCATTTATACATAGGAAATAGGTGATGATCTTATTTTTTAAGATGAAGATCAATCTGAATATGTGTGTGGTGATAGAGAAATCATGGGGAAATTGATGGAACTTTCAGTCACCATAGGCTTGAACGAGGTTGTTAATTACATTTAGTTTATTACTTTAATTAATATATATATATATATATATATATATATATATATATATATATATATATATATATATATATATATATATATAGTTTATTACTTTAATTAACACACACACACACACCAATATGGCTCAATTTATTAATTATTCAGGGTGCTTGAATTTGTTGAAGTTGGTTGTACTTGCTATAGTTTTCCTCTCATCTTATAGATATAGGAACTGTTATGCGTGCATTATAAGAATTTCCTCCCCTTTTTTAGCTTCTTGAGAAATCATGAAGTTTGATTAGAAATAACCAATTAATTTGTGATTTTCATTTTGCTCAAATTTAAGTCATTTTCTTATCATTGTTTAGTTTATGAGTTTTTGCGGGCTGTAACATTTTTGGTTCCATGAAGTTTACAACTTAGATGCAATCTAGCCTATTTAACAATGTTTGCAACTATAGATGAAGATGAGTATGACTAAGCTGGCTGTTTGAAATGGTTAATTAAGTTTTTTGAATACCATAATGAACTGCTTCAAAAGGAACTAAATAGACTTCCAGTTCTGTATCCTTTTACCAATATCATTCTATGGAGATTATTTCATTGTTGGGTTGCAACTTTAACAATTATGTACTGTCTTATAATCCTCTTAGCTTTTTATGCCATATCAATGTGTTTTTGTTGCACGTGAAGAACAAAAACATAGTCAAATTCGGGTTGGTTTTACATTTAGTGGTCCTACATATGACTCTCTTTGTATTATTCAAATATGGTGAGGTGATCTAAATTGATACTCAAGCATTTCTTTATTGTAAGTGCTAACAAATATTATCTATGACATGGTTAAGTGCTAATTACAAGTAACAATATGCTTTATTAGTATCTCAATTAAAAAAATTTAATGGAACAGGGAACTAGAAAATGATAACAAGTTAAAAAACCTGTAATGAATTCCAAAATTGAATTTGAAAAGTCATCTATGAATAACATGATAACATAGTTATTAGTAATACTCAGTGTAAATACTAAATAAAACAAATATATTAAAAATTGAAGTTAAAATCCTTGATCATCTGCTGGAACACCATGTTCTCAACATCTACTATTATTTAATTATTTAACTCAATTTGTCTTTTTCTTCTTCTAGGGAGAAGATTTTAAAAAGGATACACTCCAATATCATAAGATTATTATTTTGACTGATGGTGCCCACATCCTTCATGGAAGAAGACAAACAAGTTGGATTCCTTAATAACAATAAATCAAAAAATGATCAAATTGATTCAGTGGTTACTTGCAGAGAGCTTTGTTTCATGAAGGATGAATATATGTTGTTGTTCCAACACTTTACAAGGTTTGCGTTGAACTTTTATTATGCCGAGTGATTACATGATTCGATACGATCAACCTAACTTCCTCGTTTACTGAAATAATCAGGTTGTAAGAGGAAAACAAGTGCACTATTGTCATGATCAAGCTGATCTTAAGAAACTTGAGTTGGTCTTAATGCATCATACAACATGCAAAGGTTCAAAGGTATGTTGTATGTTTATTGTTGTAGAACTATTTGTAGACTTGTAACAAATTTGACAAAATGAATTAAAAAGAAAGCATCAAAGTATTTATTTGAATCATGTATAAATGTCATGAGAACCAATTTAATCAAAATTAGACTGTCTGGTGCCACTGGTCCAACCGGAACTGCATTGTTATCCGAAAAACCAGCTCAGAACCGGGGAAATTGGAAAAAATGAATGAGTCGCCGATTGTGAATGGATTCTATGCTGACCCACTTTATATCATCAAGTTGAAATAAACGACATATGTTGATTTCTATGAAATGATGAGTCTTATCTTATGTATTTGATGTGAAGTGGAATTTTACATTTGATGATTGCTATAAGAAACAATTTATGATATTTGAAGAATATACATGAAGTACACCAAAGTTTCAAATTTTGCTAGGCAACTTCAGAACACCATTTCTTATAGATATTAATACTTTGGTTACAGTGTTATTATAAAGAATACTTTGATTCCAGTGTTATATTAAAGAATACTTTGCACATGCATGATTGCGGTTATGCCATTTGGGTTCTTTACAATATTAAATTCTGATATTTTCACTATAAATTTATTAATCTAGGTTCATTATTAGATGTGTCTGCATCATTTGGTATGGACGGAGTTGAATTTGTAAACGTTGGGGAGCTATGTTGGAGCACTAGTTTATGTGGCGGACCTTACAAATTGATAAAGGCGGGTCCTTGCTTTCTTCAAAGGAAGGTATGATGTTAATCTCTCAAAGGAAATATGTTATCAATCTTATTTAGAAGACAGGTTAATTGGGTTGCAAAACACCTAGATGTGAAATAGTATATATGTCCCTTGATAGTGAATGGATCACATATCACTATTCAGGGCTTATTCATAGTTTCTTTGGATCACATATCACTATTCACTATTAATTGGGTTGCTTAAATTGTTGGCGTGAATGGAATATCAAAGTGAATGCTTAATCATAACTTCAAATGTAAGTAAGTCAATATGACATGTGGCACCATAGATGCGAAATAATATATATGTCCATCGATGTCCCTAAACTGAATTTATGTTCCTAAATTGAGTATATGTCCCTCGATGCCTTTGATGCGAAATTGAGTATTTATCCCTCGATGTCCCTAAATTGATTATATGTCCCTTGATGTCCCTAAATTGATTATATGTCCCTCAATGTCCCTAAATTGTTGGCGTGAATGGAATTTCAAAGTGAATGCTTATTTTAAACTTGAAATGTAAGTGGATATGACATGTGGCGCCATAGATGCGAAATTGTATATATGTCCATCAATGTCCCTAAACTGAATATATGTTCCTAAATTGAGTATCTGTCCACTGAATATATGTTCCTAAATTGAGTATATGTCCCTCGATGCCTTTGATGCGAAATTGAGTATTTGTCCCTCGATGTCCCTAAATTGATTATATGTCCCTAAATTGATTATATGTCATTCAATGTCCCTAAATTGATGGCCTGAATTGAATTTCAATGTGGATGCTTATTCATAACTTCAAATGTAAGTGGATATGACATGTGGCGCCATAGATGAGAAATAGTATATATGTCCATCGATGTCCCTAAACTGAATTTATGTTCCTAAATTGAGTATATGTCCCTCGATGCCTTTGATGCGAAGTTGAGTATTTGTCCCTCGATGTCCCTAAATTGATTATATGTCCCTCGGTGTCCCTAAATTGAAAGCAAAACATTCATGGGTCACTTTACATTCCCTTCTTCATTCTGAAAGAATTTCATACCGTCAAAATGAGTATATCTGGTTAGGTGATTTGCTTATTGCCGAAATTAGTGAGGAAAGAGATGGAAATATACGGTCAAGTATCAATTACTTCCAGCATAAAATCGCTCAAGCAGGAACTCAAGATTCTTTGGATACATCAAATTATCCGAATGTCCATTTTACTTATGTGTGGCCTTTTAAAGTCTAAATACAACTATATTAGATGGGGATTTTTGTTTGTTCTTGAAAGGCTTCTTATGAGTTGCAAAGTTTTGCTAGATGAGCATGAAATGCAGCTATCAAACAACAAAGATCTGGAGCATGGGAAAAAAGATTGGCATCTTGAGATTCTTTGGATACATCAAGTATCCAAAATATACGGTCAAGTATCAATTACTTCCAGCATAAAATCGCTCAAGCAGGAACTCAAGATTCTTTGGATACATCAAATTACCCCTTTGTCCATTTTACTTATGTGTGGCCTTTTAAAGTCTAAATACAACTATATTAGATGGGGATTTTTGTTTGTTCTTGAAAGGCTTCTTATGAGTTGCAAAGTTTTGCTAGATGAGCATGAAATGCAGCTATCAAACAACAAAGATCTGGAGCATGGGAAAAAAGATTGGCATCTTGAGAAAAGCCATTGCAGTGATCGACATTATGAGCAGTGCTTTGTCTTTGGTGTTTCAGATAAATGAAACAGACCGTATCAATATTCTGAAGGTAATCGTTTTCGAATCCAAAATACCTTTTTGCTAAATATCCTAATATCATAACATTATATGCGTATAAAAGAATGGCAAACAACAGTAGTTGCAACAACAGGCAGCAATTAAATGTGCATGTTCTTTATCTTATTATCGAAAGAGAAAAACACCATAGTTTTTCCAATGGAGTTTGTTGGGGGAACTTTTAGAAATATCCAGTCATCATGATAGAGCATGTTCTTTTATGAAATATAACAAAATGAGTTTGTTTGTCAAGTGCAGATATGTTATTGTAAAATGAAAACACGTTCTACAAAATCTGAAATCACATAGACCTTTAAGTAGCTGAAATGTTTCTTTTGCTATAGATGAAATCCTATTTTAGAATTATCAATGTAAACGCAACCTTGGAGGAATGTTTAGAGAATGTTCTATTTGGGTTAACATTTTGGATGTTGGTTTAAATGTTGTTTGTCATACTTGTTGCCTGTTTTGCTTTACACTTTCTCTATTTCGAAACAGATGTGTGACATACTATTCTCTCAATTGTGCCTAAGAGTTCCTCCTGCTACAGCTCCATCCTTTGGTGATGATGTGCAACATGACAGAAATTTAAATCTCACACTGTAAACAAAAAATCTGACATTGATAATCATGTCCTCAAACAACAAGATAGTTTCCACTGGGTTGAACGAAAGGAAGAATCTAATAGAAAATCTGGCTACCCTATTAACTACCATCCAGATCACGAGACTGCATCAATGGCTGCTCTTCTCCAAGGACGGGCTATGCAATTGATTCCCCGTGTTCCTGCTGCCTTACTCTATTGGCCACTCATTCAGTTGGCAGGAGCAGCAACATATGATATTGCTTTAGGAGTTGCTTTTGGAAGTAAAGGAAGAGGAAACCTGCCTGGTGCCACATCAGATATTCGGGCCATACTTATTCTACTTCATTTTGGTAAATGCTCAGCTGATCATGTTTCTTTCCAGGAAGAAGGCCAGGAACAATTTTTAGGTAATCCAAAATTTCTATATTCTTTGTAAATTGGTTGCCCTTCTTATTTGTAACTTTTATATATTGAAATGTAAAGCACGAGTGTTCATGCATCTGGCAGGGAACTTTTGGATGACACAGATTCACGAGTGGCATATTATTCTTCTGCGTTTCTTCTGAAGGCATGTATTTTAATTGATTTTTAGTGTTGAAAGTATTGGGGAAATAAATATCATTTTCTAATGTTGTAATAATTTTCCATTGCTGCAGCGAATGATGACGGAGAAGCCAGAGAAATATCAAAACATGCTTTAGAATCTTGTTGTTAAAGCTCAACAGGTACTGCTTCTATTTTAATGAAACACTTAGATTAACATTGTAATCTTCCATTTAAATAAGCTTCAGATTAACATAAAAAAGCTGCATCTTCAAATTCTGTCTTTTATATTAGTTAGTATTTACACGTAACTTCTTAATTTTACATTCCCATGTTAGAGGGTGAGAATCTTTATTCCCATGGAAATAGAACACAACATTGACGACACTTGCCTTTAGAGCCTTATAGTTTGAGAATCTTAATTCTAATCTTTGATAAACATGACAGCATCAGAAGAGCCTTAGAGTTTGAAATTATTGAGCCAACATTTCTTAGAGGACATATCAGTTTCTTATTTCATAAATCTCAATTCTATAAAATTTGAATATATATCTTCATCAGAGATTGATTAGGATTCATATATTTTTAGAACAAAATAGTTTTATTGAAAGACTTGGTTTGCTGGAAATATTTAAACTATCATTTTTAGGTCAATAATACTACCATGTTTCACATTTCTTTCTACACAGTTACATTTTGGGTTTATAAAACTTGCATATTAGCTTCACTGATCTTTATGACAAATAGGATTGTGTTTTGAATATAAAATTCATTGTTCTTTATTCCCATGTTGCAGAAATTTGTATAGTTGAAGGTAATTCATTTGAGGGAAGTGCTAAGCAAGGTCAGCGCTTTCAGGTAAAGTACACATTGTTAGTTAGATGAAAGTCTGCAACAGGTGGAACCACCTGACAGGTGCAGGGGCACACACACTCACAAATATACACATTCATTTATATGTAAAGTCATGAAAAACTGTCCTAAAAGCGTAATCTATTTAGTAAAGATACTCTATAACATGCAACAACCTTTTAGGGTTAAAGTGTTACACTTTAGTGTAATCAATGCACAAACTCACTATACCTTGTGCTGAAACAGTTAAACTTAACCTTTTAGTTAGAAAAAATAGTTGCTGTAAGGACTGAACTCCTAAATAGTAACCCCTTGTCGATTAGGCTCTGATATTATATCAAGGGATAATACTTCTAGAAGTTTGAACTCTCCGAAAGACAATATTGGATTTATTGTGTTTCTATAACCGAAAAAGTTAATTTTACCGGATTATACTTGTTGACTAGTTTATGTGCTAGAGTTTCACTTGGAAGAAGCAAAGATACACAAAATAGGAGTCATGCTTTAAAAAGTTGCCATCTGAATTTCATAGTACAATAGGCAAAGTAACTTGCAAGTAACCTGTTTATATTCAAACTTCCAGATTTAAATTGTAGCCTTTAAATTTTTGAGATTCTTTAATTGAGGGATACATAAATATTGAAGGGAATTTAGAGACGAAAATAGAAATTTGAAGATAGGTAGAAAGAGAATATGGTAAGGTAATTAAGAAAGGGTGAACTGAAAATGATAACAAGATAAAAAACCTGTAATGAATTCCAAAATTGAATTGGAAAAGACATCTAGGTTCGTTATTAGATGTGTCTGCATCATTAGGTATGAACGAAGTTGAATTTGTAAACGTTGGGGAGCTATGTTGGAGCACTACTTTATGTGGCGGACCTTACAAATTGATAAGGCGGGTCCTTGCTTTCTTCAAAGGAAGGTATGATGTTAAATAGCATATATGTCCATCGATGTCCCTAAATTGATTATATGTCCCTCGATAGTGAATGAATCACATATCACTATTCAGGGCTTATTCATAGTTTCTTTGGATCACATATCACTATTCACTATTAATTGGGCTGCTTAAATTGTTGGCGTGAATGGAACTTCAAAGTGAATGCTTATTCATAACTTCAAATGTAAGTGGATAACATGTGGCACCATAGATATGAAATAGTATATATGTCCATCAATGTCCCTAAACTGAATATATGTTCTTAAATTGAGTATATGTCATTCGATGCCTTTGATGCGAAATTGAGTATTTGTCCCTCGATGTTCCTAAATTGATTATATGTCCCTCGATGTCCCTAAATTGTTGGCGTGAATGGAATTTCAAAGTGAATGCTTATTTTAAACTTGAAATGTAAGTGGATATGACATGTGGCGCCATAGATGCGAAATAGTATATATGTCCATCAATGTCCCTAAACTGAATATATGTTCCTAAATGAGTATATGTCCCTCGATGCCTTTGATGCGAAATTAAGTATTTGTCCCTCGATGTACCTAAATTGATTATATGTCCTTCAATGTCCCTAAATTGATGGCCTGAATGGAATTTCAAAGTGGATGCTTATTCATAACATAAAATGTAAGTGGATATGTGGAGCCATAGATGCGAAATAGTATATATGTCTATTTATGTCCCTAAACTGAATTTATGTTCCTAAATTGAGTATATGTCCCTCGATGCCTTCGATGCGAAATTGAGTATTTGTCCCTCGATGTCCCTAAATTGATTATATGTCCCTCAAAGTCCCTAAATTGATGGCCTGAATGAAATTTCAATGTGGATGCTTATTCATAACTTCAAATGTAAGTGGATATGACATGTGGCGCCATAGATACGAAATAGTATATATGTACATCGATGTCCCTAAACTGAATTTATGTTCCTAAAATGGGTATATGTCCCGCGATGCCTTTGATGCGAAATTATGTATTTGTCCCTCGATGTCCCTAAATTGATTATATATCCATCGTTATCCCTAAACTGAATTTATGTTCCTAAATTGAGTATATGTCCCTCGATGCTTTTGATGCGAAATTGAGTATTTGTCCCTCGATGTTCCTAAATTGATTATATGTCCATCGATGTCCCTAAATTGATAATATGTCCCTCAATGTCCCTAAATTGATGGCCTGAATGGAATTTCAACGTGGATGCTTATTCATAACTTCAAATGTAAGTGGATATGACATGTGGCACCAAAGATGCAAAATAGTATATATGTCCATCGATGTCCCTAAACTGAATTTATGTTCCTATTAGATGACAAAAACTATTAGATGACTCTTTCACTTTAATAGTTGCTTACTTGTTTTCTGAATGTGCGTAACATCTTTCTATTCAGAGCTTGCCTAATATGGGTTCGGAGGTAGTAAACATAATTGTTTTATTGAGACATGACTTAAGTATTCCATATTTAGACTGGTTTGCATAAGTTAAATTGACTCTTAGCTTGCCGAAGGATAGAAATTTTGAAAGGTGCATTCTTCTGATGTAAACCCTTACAGATGGAACAAAATTCTTATTTGATTGACATAAGTGCTTGTTTGGAAGACATGAACTCGAAATTGAGAGACTTGAGATAGTAAATAGAGGCTAAACATCAACAATATGTATGTGTTCACGCTTAAGGCTGTTTATGTTGATGAATGTGATGGAAAATAGACTAATGCATTATCCTAATATTAGCCAGATATTTTAAGAAAAGGCCTAAATTCACCCGTAATTTGTTTGAGGTTTTTTTTTTTTTTTTTTTTTTTATAACTACAGTTCAACAAATGACTAAATTTTTCCAAAAGATTCAATGTGGGATTTCTGCTGATCCAAATTTAATGGTGGAAGATTTGGGTGAATGGAAAGAGGGGCAATGGCTTTTGATGTGGAAATGGCCGAGGGAATTAATACAGTAGGTGTATAATCGTATGACTTAATAAATGTGTTGTTGGCTAATGTAGTTTTGGAGGTTGGGGGTATTGACAGATTGAAATGGTTAGCTGATCCGAAAGGCACTTATTCAATATCCATCTGTCTACCATGCCCTCTAAAATTGTGAACCAACTTGTTGATGTTGAACAAAGTTAAGTGCTTACAGTGGACAATCTGGTTGTTAGAAATTCCTCAATGGTATCTAAATGGATGGCAGACGTGTCTCCCGGATCAGCTAACTATTTCATTGATTGAGGCAATACCCAGTCTTGCATAATGATTTTAGGAGTCACTTTCTTTAGTTTCATGGGTTTTTGCACTTTGGGAACGAGTATCGGGATGCTTGGCAATCTATATGGTTTGTTGTTATCTCAACTATTGGGTAATCTCACATCCAAAAGGTGTTTAAATCTGCCCCTTTGGAACTTTG
The DNA here is from genome assembly GCA_030408175.1 of Trifolium repens. Classification (NCBI taxonomy): domain Eukaryota; kingdom Viridiplantae; phylum Streptophyta; class Magnoliopsida; order Fabales; family Fabaceae; genus Trifolium; species Trifolium repens. The sequence continues at coordinate 26,290,477 of CP125845.1, read as the reverse complement.
CAAGTTGTGACTATTTTTGAGGTAGTTAAATTGAAAGTGTGGACTCTAGAGTTGGTTAAGTGCAAGGAATGCATGGTTCAAATATCATGTTTTATCATGGTTTATTAATTTGACAAATTACTCGGGTATTGTCTAAATTCATAAGTATGTGTAGGATGAGATTATTGTCTGACAGCTCCTATTATGCAGATTTTGTGGTTGCTGTTTGTGGTGGTGTTGGACATGGATGCCGCTAGAGGTTGCTGTCACGGCATGATGCTTGTTGGTCTGGTAATTTAGCATACAGTATGTATGTAGACTTTTTTTTGCACCCCTCAATTTATATGTGCAACTTGTTTTGTTTAGTGGATTACCGTTTCTCTGAGGTATCTCCTGTGTTCAGCTTGTTCCGTCTTTTGGCCTAATATTTGGCATTCCTTGTGCTAAATTTCAGTATAAAAACAATGACTAAAGTTGTTTGAATGCTAACTTGCTAAAATTGTTTAGAACCTAAAAAAATATATGGATATTAGATAAACAGATCTAAAATAGCAATGCAATTTGAACATATTCCAAAAGGATATCGAAAAGATTTGATTCGCACAAGTCTCACTGAACAACACCAAGTCAAGAGGAGGCTGGCGAAATTGATTCGGTGCATTTGAAGGAACCATGCAATGTTAGTTCTTGAAAGGATACAACCAAGGTTGTCAGAATCGAGATTTTACCTTAACTCTTTTTGTCTAGGTAAAATCGAAACGTAAAATCGTCGATTTTACCTCATATTAAAATAATATTAATTTTATATACAAAACATGTATATATACTTATATAATACTATAATGCATTAATAATTTAAAATTTCAAAGCTAAAATATACTAGATCACCATAATAAAATGTAATATTCATAAAAATTGGGGTTTTTTAAAGAAATTATCAATTTTTTAATTTTTTTTAAAAAAAGGTAAAATCGTCTCAAAGAGTTAAAACCAAGGATTTTACACGATTTCACTACGATTTTACACGATTTTATTACGAGTTAAATCGTGTAAAATCGTTCCAGATCACGATTTTACCAGAAAACGATTCTACCAACGATTTAACTCGTTTTTGCTACCTAAAAACGTAAAAACTATAGTTTTTACGTTTTAAATCGCGATTTTAACAACCTTGGATACAACTGTTTCATCTATCATTTGTATCTTATTAAAGTTATTCAATTATTTTATCATGTCTGATAGAGACCAAGTATGAGTGATATAGGAAAAAGGGCTATTATTGTAATAAAGAGAATAGTGAAGTTTTATTAGTAATTAGTAAGTAAGATAGGGTGCTGAGTTGGCAAGTTTGTTATGCCTCTTAGTAGTATATATAGTGAAGGTAAGGAAAGTGTGAGGGGATTATGGAAGATTATTGTTAAAACCATTATGGTTAGGCAAGGAAAGAGTCTTCTCTTTCTTTGAAGGAGCTTTGCTCTTGGGCATTAGGATTTCATCCTTTTGCATTTTATCTTTCATTTTCAGAAATAATACTCTATTTACCTTTATTTGTGCATTTTTATCGACTCCTTCTATATTTTTTAAGTTGCGGATTTTCCGGTTCGCAACAATGTCCCTCATGTTTGTTAATTTATGGTTCTTAATTCTAATATTTGATAAACATGACAGCATAAGAAGAACCTTCAACTTCAAGTTTGAAATTATTGAGCCAACATCTCTTGGAGGATATATTAGTCTCTCTTTTCACAAATCTCAATTCTATAAAATTTGAATATACATCTTCATCTGAGATGGATCATGATTCATATTTTTTAGAAAAAATAGTTTTCTTGAAAGCCTTGGTTTGCTGGAGAGATTTGCAATCCTTCAAGGAAAGGGGACAGAAAACTATACTGAATCATGCTGCTGCTAAGGCTTATGAATCATGATTGATGTTGATTCATATTTGACAGTGAGATTGATGCTGCTAAGGCTTATGAATCATGATTGTGCAGCTTTCAGAATGAGGAGGGGACATAAAACTATACTGAATTTTCCTTGAGGCTGAAGCTAATCCAAAGCCTGATAACAGTGGCAGGAAAAGGAGAATACATCAATGCTTAAGAAATTGATCCAAACATTGAATTGACGAGACCTCCAAGTCATGGTTCAACTGCTTTAAATCTTTCTAATCGAACTAATATGGTGGGTGATCTGAATAGGTACTATATTATATTATTACATTAGATATAATATAGCTTGTCTCACTTCGTATGCACTATTTTTAAACCTTATTTACTCTTAATAGAAATGAGTTAAAGTTAATCAAGGAAAGCTAATAGTGTGAAATTTCACACCAAGAGTTAATCAGTTGTAAAATGATCTAATTGTGGTGTTGGTACTACTACTTGAATGCGGAAGAATTGAGGATTTTAGATACATTTTTTTGGGCATGTTTGCACACTGCTGTTTGTAATAGGTAATAGCTCCAAGTGATGAATTGTGAGAAGTAATTGCTCTCAACTGTTTAACATAGAAGAAATGTTAATCTTGCAGCTACCTGATAACCAATATGTCCTTTTTTCTAGATATTCAATTGTTTTAAAATTTTTGGAATTTGTTTCTATGTAGATAATTACACAATCCTTTATGGATGGAAAATTATATTCATAGATCTATGAGACACAATATTGTTGTATGGCATTTTGAACTTTTTTCAGAAGATTCACAACTTCTGATACTAAAAAGTCAAAAGTATTTAGAGTCTTGAATCGGGCTTGGTTGATAGTGTGCGAGGAAGTTGCTTAGCCAATTAATTTGAGGGAGTATGTATAGGTTGATCTTTGTATTGAAGGAGGAGTGGCTTTGTCGGAATCAAAAGATAGAAATCAGAGCTTTAATTATATGCCATATGTCCTATATTAAGTGACGTTATTTGCTAAAATAATTTGGTTAACTTGTTCAACTTTGAAGGTAATTTTCTTTTATTTTACCCTTTATATATGTTAAAATCTCTACCAATCTTTTAATTGTCTGTTAGGGAAATGCTAGTAACACATTGTTTCACACATACTATTATTGGGGGAATGTTGTGTAGTTCCCATTATATAACTCGAGTACAACATCTATTTGGTGTATGAACCATATAAAATTAACCTTAACAATAAGGAGTACATTTGAAAGGAACCTTATGCTATTTAATGTACTACCCCAGTGAAAAAGTTTATAAATAGAACAAATAGACATATTAGCAGCTTATAGGCATATCTGCTTGTTTGAATTTTGAACCACTCTGTAATCTCTCCATAATTTATATAGGACTTATAATGACTCCTGAATTGAAATTTTGCTTTATTTTTTATTTCATGACTATTACCATTTTCATCTAGGCATGACAAATTAGGTGTTCCTAAGAACAGGCCAAATGGCCGAGTTGGATCGTGCAGGTCCTTGGAAATGCAGCTAGAATCATCTAAAGGCAAACACGTATATTGCACGAAAGGAAAATATATTTTAAAAACTAAACAGAAAAAAAAAACTATTTGGTAGTCTTAGTTTCAAAAACTGTTTTAGAAATGACAAAATGAAAAATATTGTTTGGCACACTTGTTTTAAAAATTAATTACCACTATAAGCCACTCATTCAGTTGGCAGGAGCAGCAACAGATGATATTGGTTTAGGAGTTGCTGTTGGAAGTAAAGGAAGAGGAAACCTGCCTGGTGCCACATTAGATATTCGGGCCATACTTATCCTACTTCTTTTTGGTAAATGCTCAGCTGATCCTGTTGCTTTCCAGGAAGTAGGCTAGGAACAATTTTTCAGGTAATCGAAAATTTCTATATTCTTTGTAAATTGGTTGCCCTTCTTATTTGTAACTTTTATATATTGAAATGTAAAGCACGAGTGTTCTTGCATCTGGCAGGGAACTTTTGGATGACACAGATTCATGAGTGGCATATTATTCTTCTGCGTTTCTTCTGAAGGCATGTATTTTAATTGATTTTTAGTGTTGAAAGTATTGGGGAAATAAATATCGTTTTCTAATGTTGTAATAATTTTCCATTGCTGCAGCGAATGATGACGGAGAAGCTAGAGAAATATTAAATCATGCTTCAGAATCTTGTTGTTAAAGCTCAACAGGTACTGCTACTTTTTTAATGAAACACTTAGATTAACATTGTAATCTTCCATTTAAATAAGCTTCAGATTAACATAAAAAAGCTGCATCTTCAAATTTTACATTCCCATAGAAATATAACACAACAATGACTTCCCACTTGCCTTTATTTGTTCTTAATTTTCAAACTAAATAAAAATTTTAAAATAGTTTTTAGGAATATCAAACACTTGCCAAACATATATATGATAATATTATTCTTGGTGATAGGATTCTGAGGAACGCTATTTATTTTATGACAAAATCTATATCACGTAACTGTTACAAAATGTGTGAACAAAAATAAACTGCCACAATGTATTCTTGCATTTTTTTTTATTTTAAGAAAAAAAATTAATTCTATACCTTGAAACAAGCCCCCTTAAACATAAATTAATAGGTCTAGTCTAGGAAACTCTACATATTTGGGAAAGTACTGACGCCATATGGTGTGAGTTGGACAAATTAATTCTTATTTAAGGAAGATTATATCTTACAAATGCAACCAGTGTAAAAAACTCTTGATGTGGTTGGGTTTAGAGAAGGTCGGGACCCATTGGGTCTATGGTAGGCATCCTTATCCTGAATTGGCTATAGGCTGATTTCAGTGTTTTCACAACTCAAACATGTGGCCTTGTAGCAACACAAATCATAGTATCAATGCTTCCACTCAGTTCACTTCATTGTGTTGTTGAAATAAAAAAATTATCTTCCTTTAAAATCTCCCAGCTATATGATTATGTCTTGCATTTGCAATGCAGAGTAACAATGAAAAACTCTTGGAAAATCCGTACCTTCTCTTAGAAATGATATTTGGCCTAACTCATCCTTACAAAACCGGCTTGTAAGGTGAGGATTGCCTCTTATAAACTCTTGTCCAGGCCTTCTTGCAACCGATGTGTGACTTCTTAACACACCCCCTCACGCCCATCACTATTGGGCTTGGTGCGTGGATATAAACGGTGGGTGGCCCAATAGCGAAAGTGGCCCAACGATCGTGGATAGGCTCTGATACCATCTTAGAAATGATATTGAGCCTAACTCATCCTTACAAAACTGGCTTGTAAGGTGAAGATTGCCCCTTACTTATAAACTATCTTAGAAATGATATTGGGTCTAACTCATCCTTACAAAACCGGCTTGTAAGGTGAGGATTGCCTATTACTTATAAACTCTTGTCCAGACCTTCTTGCAACCGATGTGGAACTTCTTAACACATTCAAACGCGTGGCATAATTCAACTGGCAAATGATCTTGGAATTAACTTGTGATCTTCATGGTATGACTTTCTGGAGGGATATATTGTTTGGAGTTGGAAGTGTGTGTTGGGTGTGTTGGTTTGACAAATTGTCACCATTGTGCTGGCTAATGTAGTTTTTGGAGGTTGGGGGTATTGACAAATTGAAATGGTTAGCTGATTTGGGAGGCGTTTATTCAATGAAATCAGCATATGAGGTAATTCCAAATGGGGGTATCCATCGGTTTACTATGCTCTCTAAAATTGTGAACCAACTGGTTGATGTTGAACAAAGTTAAGTGCCTACAGGCTACAAAGGACAATCTGGTTGTTAGAAATTCGTCACTGGTATCTAAATGGATGGCAGACGTGTCTCCCAGATCAGCTAGCCATTTCATTGATTGAGTCAATACCCAGTCTTGCATACTGATTTTAGGAGTCACTTTCTTTAGTTTCATGGGTTTTTGCACTTTGGGAACGAGTATCGGGATGCTTGGCAATCTATATGGTTTGTTGTTATCTCAACTATAGGGTGATCTCGCTTGTTTAAATTTGTCCCTTTGCAACTTTGCAAGTTGTGACTATTTTTGAGGTAGTTAAATTGAAAGTCTAGAATTTGTTAAGTGCAAGGAATTTCTGGTTCAAGTATCATGATTCATCATGGTTTATTAATCTGACAAGTTACTCGGGTATTGTCTAAATTCATAAGCATGTGGGATGAAATTATTGTCCGACAACTCCTATTATACAGATTTTGTTGGTTGCTATTTGTGGTGTTGGAGATGGATGCTGTCATGGCATGTTGTTTGGTTCACCTCAATTGTCTTGTTTGTCTGGTTTGATGCCATATGTATGGCCAAGGTTATTATGCATAAGGCCCCCCTTATGCATGGTGCATAAGCACCAGAATTTCTCGCGCGCCCCCCAGAAGTTTCTCGCGCGCGCCCCCCAGGCCCCCCAATAACTCGCTATCCACACACCCTTTTCTGCTGATGGCACACGCATGCTGTCTTTATTTTCAGCCTACTGGGCCTGAAAGCCCAGTTTCTCTTTTTTTTTTGTTGGTTTTATTTTTTACACAGTTTTTACACTTACACCTAGTTTTTTATGTTTGCACCCAAATTTTCCAGCACACCCCTCGAGTTGCTTTGTGCACCCAGATTACTTTACGCACCCTCCATATTACTTTACGCACCCTCCATATTACTTTGCGCACCCCCACGAATTTTTACCCATATTACTTTGTTACAAAGTCATTGGTTATTTATGCAATGTTATTTTGAAAATCATTTTATTGGAAACCATAAGAGAGCTACTGTTTCATTGATTATTTATGCAATGTTATTTTGAAAATCATTATGATATTTTGAAAATCATTTTATTGTAAACCATAAGAGAGCTACTGTGGTTTCACATACAACACTAGTGAAACCATTAAGCCACACTTATGGTTTCAGTTATAATATTTATGTTAAATTAAATATGAATATTTTATTGGAAACCATAAGAGAGCTACTTTGGTTTCACATACAACACTAGTGAAACCATTAAGCCACTAAATATGGATATTTTATTAGAAACCATAAGAGGGCTACTTTGGTTTCAAGATGTTATACACTGAAACCATTAGTCTAGTTAAATGGTTTCATAGCATTATACACTGAAACTATTATTCTAGTTAAATGGTTTCATAGCGTTATACATTGAAACCATTAGTCTTATTATTTGGTTTCAAGATGTTATACATGAACCATTGATTATTATGTTGGGCTTCGAGGGGGTGTATGACGAAAAAAATGGATTCTTATAATATATACTTCAAAGGAACAAAAGTTATTATTTAATTAGAAATGGGGGGCGCGCTAGAAATTTGGGTGGGGGTGCGCTAGAAGTTTGGAGGAGGGAAAAAAAATTGGGGGCGCGCTAGAAATTTGGGTGGGGGTGCGCTAGAAGTTTGGAGGAGGGAAAAAAAATTGGGGGCGCGCTAGAAATTTTGGGAGGAAAAAAAATTGTGGGGCTCACAAGAAAATCTAGGGAGAAAAAGGAAAAAAAAACAACTGGGGGCGCGCTAAGCAAATGGGGGGCGCACAAGTAATGGGGTAGTATATGGGGGGCGCGCGAAGCAACTGAGGGGGGTGTGCTAAGCAAGTGTCTTTGGGCTGTGCACAGTAACCGGATTTAAGTGGACTGGGTGGGGGGTGTATAACGGAATGGAAATGGTGCAAATAACAAGTTTATGCACGCTGCATATAAAATGCTTATGCAGGATAACCGGTCCCCCATATGTATGTAGACTTTTTTAGAACCTAAAAAATATATGGATGTATATTAGATAAACAAATCTAAAATAGAAATGTAATCTGAACATATTCCAAAAAGAAATAGATAAGAGTTGATTCCCACAAGTCACTGAACACCAAGTCAAGAGGTGGCTGGCGATGTTTATTCAGTGCATTTGAAGGAACCATGCAACCTTAGTTTTTGAAAGGATACAAATGTTTCATCTATCTTTTGTATCTAATTATCAAGTTACTCAATTATGTTATCATGCCCCTCATGCTTGTTAATTTATGGTTCTTAATTTTAATATTTGATAAACATGACAGCATCAGAAGAACCTTCAAGTTTGAAATTATTGAGCCTACATCTCTTAGAGGATATATCACTCTCTTTTTTCATAAATCTCAATTCTATAACATCTGAATATACATCTTCATCAGAGATTGATTAGGATTCATATTTTTTTTAGAACAAAATAGGTTTCTTGAAAGCCTTGGTTTGCTGGAGAGATGTGTAACCCTTTAAGGAAATAATAGTTAGGAACATTTTACAGTGAGATTGATGCTGCTACGGCTTATGATTGTGCAGCTTCCAGAATGAGGAGGAGACATAAAGCTTTACTGAATTTTCCTTTGGAGTCTGAAGCTAATCCAAAGCCTAATTAATAACAGTGGCAGGAAAAGGAGAATTCATCAAAGAAATGCTATCACATGCTAATCAATGTTTAAGAAATTGAACGAAACATTGAATTGACGAGACCTCTAAATCGTAGTTCAACTGCTTTAAATCGTTCTAATCAACCTAATATGGTGGGTGATTTGAATAAATATGATTACATTAGGAGTCTTGGATCAAGCTTGGTTGATACTATGTGAGGAGCTTAAAAGTGTTTAAGAATCTTGGATCAATTTTTGGTGTTGGGAGGAAGTTGCTTAGCCAAATTGAGGGAGTATGTATAGGTTGATATTTGAAGAAGTGAGTTTGTTGATATTTATATACGCCATATGTCCTTATATTAAGTGACATATTTGCTAAAATAATTTGCTTAACTTGTTCAACTTTTAAGGTAATTTTTATTTTATTTTATTAACCTTTATAAAATGTTTGGTTCAATACAGCTTTGACCTAGTGCCATGCTCTCCTGTCCAATGGCAATAGAAGTCAGGCCTTCTATAACAGTGACATCAAAATGATTGACATTTATTTTCAATCATGACTTTTTAGATGTTACTCTATCGGTCATTAATGTTGTGGGCGTGCATTGATGGTCTTGGCTTTGAGCTAGGGACTATATATACTCCTCTCATTTAGAGAAGTTGGGTAATATTATTTCTTATTCTAAAACTTTCACTTCACGCAATTTCTAACTTAAGCTTCAGAGTGTCTGCAGGTACAATTCTCATTCACCACCACTGTACTGAAGATGAGCTCCACTAGCCATATCAATTCTAATCAGGTAAGATCAAGTATGTTGTACATTTTTCCGAAAAATCCTCAATATAGCAGCACCACCATAGGAAATTGGACGACACAGACTTTTTTTTTATAAGAAATTTGTTCAGTGGTGATTGACGCTGAACTTGGTAGGGAGGACCACGGTTCGATCCCCCACAACTGCGATCGGGAGGGGACTGGAATCACTTGATGCCAGAACTGACCCCCGAACCAGACGTGGAAATATAAGTAATCAACAGTTAAAGTGTTAAAGAATATTTTTCAGTTTTTGTTCCAATATCTCTTCTTCTTCTTCTTCTCAATTTTGTTTTGCCAGTTAAAACTACAACATAGATAGAATCGCAGAAGCTACAAATCCTTAAATTGAAAGGAATATGCTAATTTTTCAATTTAGCTTTCATCTTTTAATTAGTACCGTTCATCATTTACTTTTCCACGTGTCACTCATCTGTCAAAGGAACTAGGAAACTCAGCATATAAAAACCGGAGCAGATCCAAACTCTATTCAAAGCGAATTTCTGTTTCATATTTAGCTACTCTTTAACCTAACTTATTTTACACATTTTTACTCAATAAAAGTAGAAATTAGGCCTAACAGATTTTCAATAAGCTCTTAATAGAAAAAAATTGCATAATTGTTAAAAATAAAATACATAAATAAAAAACCTTTGAAGCTAAAAAATACAACAATTATCAATCAATTTTACTTTTTTTTTCTTTCTAAAAACTCTTATTTTTACTTTTGGCTTTCAGATAACTTTTAATTTCTAAAAAAGTCGGGACAAACAGACTCTAAAGTTCGTCATAATATTAAAATTGAATACTTGTGTCGAAAAAAAAAAGGTTAATAGGTCGTTACCCCGCTGCTAAGTGGGCGTGTTTTGCAATACCCCCCTACTAAAAATTCTCTAAAGATTCCCCCCTTGCAAAGTTTTTTTTTAGGATTCCCCCCCCTAAATGCACACCCTGTCTGCTGACTAAGCTAGAATCTACACGTGGCAAGTAGAATCTGGACACGTCATCTGCCATGTCATCATGTCATTTAATAAAATTTTTTTTAAAAAAAAACCAGAAAATAACTTTTAATTATTTGTTTTTAAATTAAAAAATAAAAATTTTAATTAGTGTGCTTAGGGTTTAATACAAAACCAGATTCATCATCATCATCACCATAACCAAATTCGCAACAATGCTTCTAAGAAGTTTTTCCATGCCGGTTATGAATCCATGGATTCCTCATTCAAACTCAAAGGATTCATCTCCGGAACCGGAAATCTTTCACTGAATCCCGAAATCCAGATCTATTATGCTCTCTGCGTCATCTTCTTCGTCGAGTTCACTGTCTCCGATTTTCGGTTCAGTCAACAAACTGACTCGAGCACTATCAGAAATCGATCTTTCTTCTCCGCTCAATAAAAAGCCATTCCACCACCGTCAATTCGATGAAGAAGAGGAAGAGAACAGAACCGCAAGCTTCGGTGCTCGTTCCAGAACGGCGTCGTTTAGTTCCGCTTTATGTTCTCTTTCTGAATTGGAAGAAGAACATAGTGGAGTCAATACCAGAGACGCTGCTTCGACGCGTGTGTTAGTTGAAGAAGGCGGTAACGGTGGATTTGACAAAAACGACGGTGGAATTTCAAGATTCGACAAAAATGAATTAACGAAATGGTTTTTATTTTGTTGCAGTTATGTTCTAGCATCATACGCACATTTTCTTTGGGATGCTGATGAAGAAGATGTAGCTGAAGAAGAATCTGAAAAATCTTTTGGTTTCTTCAATGGAGTTGTTCCACAACATCCTCCTTCTTTAGCTGCTGTTTGTTGAATTTGGTTTTGTGGATGAGTTTCTAACCTTTGTTTATATTAATTATATGATTATAATTATTATTATTATCTTAATTAATTAATTAACCTTTTGTATTAAATTTTTGGCCGTGAAAATAGATGTAATAATGGTCTTTGTTCTGCTTTGTAATCAATCAATGTTGAATCGTAAATATAGGAATAAAAAAGATGGTAGCGTTCTCGTTTTCTTTTGATTGAGTTGAATTGTCAAATCTGTATCTTCTAGTAGCATGCTTTGCTTGCTTGTGTATAACTGTATCATGCTTGCTTGTGTAAAAAATTAAAAATTTTATAAACCAGCAAACTAATTAAAATTTTTATTTTTTAATTTAAAAACAAATAATTAAAAGTTATTTTCTGGTTTTTTTTTTAAAAAAATTTTATTAAATGACATGGTGACGTGGCAGTTGACGTGGCAAATGACGTGTCCAGATTCTGCTTGCCATGTGTAGATTCTAGCTTAGTCAGCAGACAGGGTGTGCATTTAGGGGGGAATCCTAAAAAAAAAACTTTGCAAGGGGGGAATCTTTAGAGAATTTTTAGTAAGGGGTATTGCAAAACACGCCCACAGAGCAGGGGGGTAACGATCTATTAATCCAAAAAAATATTATGATTGAAAATTTATCTTAGCAATATACAAAGATGAAATTCTATTCTCTGGCAGGACAGATGTCGTACACAATGTCTAGGAAAATGTGTTTGTAGTCCAGATGTCTTAGACAACTGGTTCGACAACTGGTTATGAGGATCACGATTTATTGCAGTACTGAAGTAAATAAAAGCAATAAAGAACACCAGTTATTTGTTAACCCAGTTCGATGCAAACCACACCTACTCTGGGGGATACCAATCCAGGAAGTGAACACTACTACTCCGAATTAATACTTAGTCTTACAATCACACCAAACACCTTTTGGCTTGTATGCCTTTTCTTAATCATAGTAATCTTCTACTCAAGGGCTAACTCCCCCTGAATATGAGAACCTACCCAACTCCCTCTAATCACTAATCCCAAGTGACAAAACTTTAAACTTCACAGTTTAAAAGACTTAGTTGAATGACAACATTCAATGACTCAAGGCTACCAAGTATCAAGAACAATACAAGGAGCCACTAATGCTTTGCACAGTGGGCATAAAGCTTTGGATTCACAATCTTCAGTTATTGTGGGTTGAGTTTTAAGCTCTATGTTGAGTCCTTTATATAGGCGTGCAAGTCTTCAGATAATCTTCAGTCTTTCAGATGCACTACAATAAGAATTAGTTTTAAAACAAACTTGTTTTAAAACAAACTCCACAAGATAAAAGAATTAATCTTTATCCACAAATTAAATACGAATCCGATCGTATCTAACACTTAGAATTAATAACAAACTTTATTATTAATCTTAATCTCAGCTTGTTACTTAAAGATTCGCGCTTTATTCAAATTTGAACAAACACGCGTGCTTAATGGATAAGCATTATCTTTTAAGCTGAACTGGGTCAATATGTCCTACCCACATGTCTTGGGACATCTTGTTCGACATGTTGACTTAACATGCTCTGAACTCAGTGACAAGATGTCTAGGACATCTTGTTCAACATGTTGCATCTGCACATCTTCAATATACACAAGTGGTTTAGACTTAATTACTTTAGCATTGTGCTTCAGTTAAGTCACTATGACCAAGTTGTTTTAGCCTTATGATGCAGCCAATCTCAGAAGAACTACAATCCCCCCCTTTGGCAAATTATGGTTGAAACAACCACAAACCACTTTGTTGAATGTGCACTCTTCAGTCTTCAATCTTCAAATTCTTCAATCTTCAAATTGTTCTCTGTTGATGTAATCTTCTGTTCTGATATCTTCAGGTCTTCAAGGTCTTTGATCTTCAGAATCTTGCGTGTCTTCGATTTTCAAGACTTCTTCAATCTTGACTGTGTGATGAACCTTTTCTAGTATGAGACAGTCTTAGTGTTGTCTTCATATGATTCATTACAATAAATTTTCTAAGTCCAGGGATGAGATTCCTAGTGACTTAGTGAACCAAAGTCTTGAGTTGCAGCGGAAAATACTTAATCAGAGTGATCAAGACTCACTAGACCTTTTAGAGGTTCAATTTTAGCATTTTTAATTATGCTCTGGACACACTTATTAAGCATAGCTTTTAGTTTTTAATTTTTTTTTAAAGCTTGCCATATTCATCCGTAAAGCAAGAGAAGATTCTACTTGCCAAAGAGCTATTCTTATCATCAATTATTTCTCCCCCTTTTTACCATAATTTGACAAAGGTTTAAAGGAAAATACTTCATTGATTAAAAGAGAACGAAACAGCTTACAAAAGTGCACACTTAGTGCCGGATGTCAAAGCCTCCAATGTCTAGGACATTTGGTAGGCCACAAAGCTTACAATAGACAGGTAGTTGTTGTCTTGTTTCTGTCTCGTGCTGGAGGCGTGCTTTAGATCTTCTGATGGTTGCACGCCCTTTTAGTCTGTAGTGATCTACAGACCTTCATGAATGCAGACGCCTAATGCACTCCTTAATCGTTCAAATCGGACTGCATCAAGAGGTTTTGTGAAGATATCTGCTAGTTGTTCTTCTGTGGCTATGTGTTCTAGAGTAACCACTTTCTTTTTAACAAGTTCTCTGATGAAGTGGTGGCGAATATCAATGTGTTTTGTTCTGCTGTGTTGAACAAGATTTTTTGATATGTTGATGGCACTGACATTGTCGCAGAATAGTGTCATGACATCTTGTTGGACATTGTATTCTATCAACATTTGCTTCACCCAGAGTAATTGTGAACAATCACTTCCTGCAGCTATGTATTCAGCTTCAGCAGTGGATAGTGACACACAGTTTTGCTTCTTGCTAAACCATGAGATGAGATTATCACCAAAGAAGAAGCATCCTCCCGAGGTGTTTTTTCTATCATCAGCACTTCCAGCCCAATCTGCATCACAATATCCAATGAGAGTAGGACTTGCATTGTATGAGTAGAGCATTCCATAATTGCATGTACCACTGACATATTTGATGATTCTCTTCACTTGTAGTAGGTGACTAGTCTTTGGATTTGCTTGATATCGAGCACACACTCCTAATGCAAAGGCTATGCCTGGTCTGCTTGCAGTTAGGTATAGAAGACTCCCTATCATACTTCTATAGAGGCATTGATCTACATCAACTCCATTCTCATCTTTACTCAATTTGATGTGAGTAGCAGCTGGAGTTCTTTTGTGTGTGGCACTCTCTAGTCCAAACTTCTTCACAATGCTTTTAGCATATTTGCTTTGTGATATGAAGACAGTGTATTCTGACTGTTTGACTTGAAGACCAAGGAAGTAGGTTAGTTCTCCTACTAGACTCATCTCAAACTCAGACCTCATATGTTGAACAAATTGTTCCACCATCTGGTCTGACGTGCCTCCAAAGACTATGTCATCCACATAGATTTGGGCGATCATAATCTCTTTTAGATTCTTCTTCACAAACAATGTCTGATCTATACCTCCTCTGACGTACCCATTATTGATCAAAAACTCAGTCAATCTTTCGTACCATGCTCTTGGTGCCTGTTTTAATCCATACAGAGCCTTTTTCAATTTGTAAACATGTTCTGGGAAGTTGGAGTCTACAAATCCTTTTGGTTGCTCTACGTAAACTTCTTCATGTAGGTATCCATTTAGAAAGGTGCTTTTAACATCCATCTGATGAAGTTTGAACCTCATTGTGCACGAGATGCATAGTAGCAGTCTTATAGATTCAAGCCTAGCAACTGATGCAAATGTTTCATCAAAGTCCACCCCTTATACTTGTGTGTACCCTTGAGCAACTAGACGAGCTTTGTTTCTTGTAACAATTCCATTCTCATCTGACTTGTTCTTGAACACCCATTTGGTTCCTATCACATTGATTTCTTCAGGTCTTGGAACTAGTTCCCATACTTGATTCCTAGTGAACTGTTCCAATTCTTCTTGCATGGCATTGATCCAGAACTCATCACTTAGTGCCTCTTTGATATTTTTAGGTTCAATTGAGGATATGAAGCATGAGTTAGCAATTTGATCTCTGGATCTGGTGATGACTCCTTCATTTGGATTTCCTATGATGTTGTCAACTGGGTGCATCTTCAGAAATCTTGTGGATGATCCCTTGAACCTAGGAGATATGGTACTTGGCTCATTTGTTGGAATGTCTGGCACGTTGTCCGGGACATTTGGTTGATCACTTAGTGGCTGAGGAGAGTTATCTTTTCTTCTTCTTCTACAGTGAGTGGTTCTTCAGGAGTATCTTTGAACACAACATTGATGGATTCTATGATTGTCTTGGTGCATTTGTTGTATACTCTGTATGCTCTACTGTTTGCTGAATATCCCATAAAGATGCCTTCATCACTTTTGGGATCCAATTTTCTTCTCTGCTCTCGATCAACTAGGACATAGCACACAGTTCCAAATACATGGAAGTACTTGACTGTTGGCTTTCTTCCTTTCCATAGTTCATATTGAGTTACTTTTGTCCCTTTTCTTAGAGTCACCCTGTTGTGAATGTGACATGCTGTGCGCATAGCTTCAGCCCAGAAGTGTTAAGGTAGTTTTTGGGCGTGTAGCATGGTTCTAGTGCATTCTTGCAAGGTTCTATTTTTCCTTTCCACCACTCTGTTTTGTTGTGGTGTGATAGGAGCTGAGAACTCTTGTTCAATGCCTTTGGTAGCACAAAATTCTGAAAATTTTGAGTTTTCAAATTCTTTCCCATGATCACTTCTTATTCTGATTACCTCACTGCCCTGCTCTTTCTCAATGAGATAGCACAACTCCTTGAACACATCAAAAGCATCAGATTTTTCTCTGATAAATCTGACCCATGTGTATCTTGAGTAGTCATCCACGCATACTAGAACATATCTTTTGCCATTCAAGCTTTCAACTTGCATAGGTCCCATAAGATCCATATGAAGCAGCTCTAGGGTTCTTGTGGTGTCCGTATGCTGAACCTTCTTGTGTGATATCTTGGTTTGCTTCCCAATCTGGCACTCTCCACATATTTTTCCTTCTTCTATCTTGAGTTTAGGCAACCCTCTGATTGCTTCCTCTATGATGAGTTTTCTCATACTCTTGAGATTGAGATGTCCCAACTTTTGATGCCATAGTTTAGTCTCATCTTCCTTAGTTATCATGCATGAGATGCCCTGACTCTTGTGTTGAGACTGCCATAGATAGCAGTTATCCTTGGATCTTGACCCTTTCATGACTTCTTGATCTTTGTTGGTCACAATGCATTCAGAGTTGTTGAAGCTGACTCTTAATCCTTGGTCACATAGCTGACTTATGCTTATCAAGTTACCAGTAAGTCCTTCTACTAGGAGGACATTATCAAGGTTTGGTAATTCATGTCCATTTAGCTTTCTTATCCCCTTTATTTTTTCTTTAGCTCCATCCCCGAAGGTAACATAGCTGTTGGAATAATTTTTTATCTCTTGAAGATAGGCCTTTTCTCCAGTCATGTGCTTTGAACATCCACTATCAAAGTACCAATCATCTTTGGAGGATACTCTGAGTGATGTATGGGCTATTAGACAAGTAAGCTTGCTTTGAGCGTTCTTTGCTTGTCTTTCAGCTGTGTGTCTGTTCCAGAATTGTTCATGAAACTTGGGGAACCCATATAGTTCAAAGCAAAAGGTCCTTATGTGTCCTTCTTTCTCCTTCTAGATTGAATTTTGTCTTTGGTTGATCTTCGGTTATGATCAGAATGGTGGGACATGTGGTTCGACATGTGCTTCTTTCTCTGTTTCCTTGATGGATTAGGATTGTTGCTCTGAAGTTTTATTGATAGAGCAATCTCCGTGAGTTTTGTATTAAGCAGAGAGATTTCCTCCTTGAGATCAGTGTTGACTAGTCCTTCATTATTCTTCTGAAGAAGAACATCTATGAGTCTTCTCTGTTGTAGTATCACACATGCTTTTTCTTCCTTGTTCCATGGTGAGAGTTTTTCGGAAGGATCCTCTTTTGTCATGCATTTACTAGTGAATGCAAGATTGATTTCTGTGTCAAGTTCCTCTTCAGATAGAGTACTACTCATACTCTTCTATAGTTTTTTGAGATGATTAGAGCATTCATGTGTGTTATGTCCATATCCTTTGCATTCGGAACATCTACTTTCTTGGCACGTCTTGTACTGATCACTGCTTTTTCTCTGAGGCTTGATGTCTGACCAGATGTCTGGGACATCTGTCTTCTTGTAGTTTCCTAGTTTTGCCAAGGATCTGTTGAAGTTGCTGCTTATGAGGGCTATGGCTCTGGATAGGCTGTCTTCGTCAGAGTCTTCTTTAGATAGAAAAGCTATGCTTTTGACTTTCTTTTCTGATCTGTCATTGAAGGCCATCTCAAAGGCTTGTAATGAGCCAATAAGTTCATCCATCTTCATTGTTCTCAAGTCTTGAGATTCTTCAATTGCCGTTACCTTCATGTTAAATCTCTTAGGTAGTGATCTAAGGATTTTTCTTGTCAGCTTTTCTTCAGGTATTCTTTCTCCTAAAGCAAAAGACGAGTTAGCTATATCACGAATTCTGTTGCTAAATTCTGATATAGTCTCATCATCCTCCATCTTCAAGTTTTCAAATTTTGTGGAGATGAGCTGTAGTTTTGACATTCTAACCTTGAAAGTTCCTTCATGAGCAGTTTGAAGAATTTTCCAGACTTGCTTGGCTTTTGTGCATGTGTTGATTAGCTTGAATATGTTTTCATCAACACCATTGAAGATAGCATTTAGTGCTTTAGAGTTGCCATTGGCCTCTGTCTCTTCTTCTGAAGTCCATTCTCCTTCACCTTTTAATATTGAAGAACCATCTTCTGCAGAGACTATTGGGTGATTCCAACCTGTAATAATTGCTCTCCATGCTTTTTGATCCATGGATTTGATGAAGTCAATCATTCTTGCTTTTCAATAGTCATAGTTTGATCCATCCAGAACAGGTGGTCTGTTTATTGATCCTCCATTCCTGTCCATCTTTGAACAAGATTTTGTCTCCCTCCAGCTTTGTCCATCTTTGATCCATCCAGCTCACCCAGCAGGTTAGGGTGCCTGCTCTGATGCCAATTGAAATTCTGTTCTCTGGCAGGACAGATGTCGTACACAATGTGTCTGTAGTCCAGATGTCTTAGACAACTGGTTCGACAACTGGTTATGAGGATCACGATTTATTGCAGCACTGAAGTAAATAAAAGCAATAAAGAACACCAGTTATTTGTTAACACAATTCGATGCAAACCACACCTACTCTGGGGATACCAATCCAGGAAGTGAACACTACTACTCCGAATCAATACTTAGTCTTACAACCACACCAAACACATTTTGGCATGTATGCCTTTTCTTAATCCTAGTACTCTTCTACTCAAGGGCTAACTCCCCCTGAATATGAGAACCTACCCAACTCCCTCTAATCACTAATCCCAAGTGACGAAACTTTAAACTTTACAGTTTAAAAGACTTAGTTGAATGACAACATTCAACGACTCAAGGCTACCAAGTATCAAGAACAATACAAGGAGCCACTAATGCTTTACACAATGGGCACAAAGATTTGGACTCACAATCTTCAGTTATTGTGGGTTGAGTTTTAAGCTCTATGTTGAGTCCTTTATGTAAGTTTAGAGTGCAACCTAAGAGGGGGGTGAATTAGGTTTTATGACTATTTGGTTATTTTTAGAGATGTTATGGTAATTTTATTTTTCTTGAAGGTCTCTGATGAAAATATGAATGAAGTGCAAGAAAAATAAAGAGTGCAGGGAAGAGAAAAGAGACACAGGGATTTATAGTGGTTCCCCTATTGGTACATCCACTCCCTTCACACCCTTGAAGGAATTCACTATGTCAGAATCTTTGTTACAAGCAATCTTATCCCAAGACCTCCTAACAATCTTTCTAACATACAACACAGAGAAAGCACCCCACTTTCTCTCAAAACCACTTGTTTTCACAAACTAGGAAAACAAGCAACAATACAGAGTTACTGAATTTGATTACAAGTTTAAGTACAAAGAAAATTTGATATAACAATATATTTCTCTCAATATAACAATTCAGAATGAATAAACTATAAGTGCTCAGAAACTTTTACTGATATGAAAGTATGTATAAAAGTTTCACTACAAGAAAATAGTCATTTTGTGACACTTCAATTGCGACCATTTTAAAATAACTGTCGCAAAGTGCAAATTTTAGGGTTTAAGGTTTTGATCATGCAACAAATGTAATTCTTGATGAGTTTCATGGATGAGTTTTTTCAACCAAGGGATGGATGATGTTCTTCGGTCATTTTAATTTTAATTTATTGTGACTTACATGACATAGTGTTTACACATTTAGCCTTTGAATTTGGGATATTTGTGCCATGAGTTGTCATATGATATATTTGTGTGTGGTGAAGCATGTTGTACTCTATCCAAATACAAGCTATTTATAAATTATGTATGCAGGGGTGAGTGCTTGTCAAAGGATTTTAACTGCTGCGGTAATGCTTAATTTTTCGGCTTTGACACTACTGCTACAGTGCTCCTGTGCTGTGTATAATAGGGAGGTATCTGGTTTTTCAGGGGGTGTGCTTAGTGTTTTGGTATTTTGGGCCTGTTTTTGCTGGGTTTTTTTTTCTTGGCTTTCTTTTTGGTCTTTGTGGCTTGTTTAACTATCCCCTTTGCTGGGAGGTATCTGGTTTTTCTTGTGCTTAATGTAAGAATTAATGTAAGTTAATCTATGGACTCCCCGTTGCACATAGCCTAATTATTTATATAGTTTATTTTATCCTAATGTTGGTTTTGTTTGAGTTCAAGAATGATTATTAGTTAGATCATAGATGTAAGTTTATCTTTAAAAAGCTTTATGATTGTTATCTCATTTAGTTTGTGAAGGGTCATTCATGGTTTAGGATCTTGAGGAAGCCAACAAGAAATTCCTACATTCATTTGTTTTACCACATGCACCTCCTACATTCATGGTTTGCTCTTTGAAAAAGAGGCATGAGAGTTAATTGATTGCAGCTTGTCTCTACCTTTTTTTAAACTTTGTAATCATGTCTTAGGCCTGTGAGTTGTATCAAAGAAGCTGATTTATATGGTCTGAGGAACCATAACTTAGTTACCGTCTTTTATTCACATTAATTAGATTTGTGTAATATGCTAAGTTTTTTTTTTTTTTTGTGATTTATGTCTTTGACTAGGTACATAGTGAAAGAAAGTAGCACTTCTTAGTTCCATTTGTGTAAGTCATTTTTCCTTGATTGTTTCTTTCAACTAATTATTATGTATATACTTGCATTTGTGTAGGTATTGAATTGATTGACTATTAACTTCCTAGTATGAGATGTGTGTATGCAGATTGATAAACATGTCAAGAGGAACTCACAAACAATTGATCATTGAAGCATCCCAATATTGTTAGATTCAATAAGGTTAGCACACTCAAGTTCCTAATCAGTAAATGGTGTATTCTTTATGTTTAGAAATATTTAATGAAATTTATGTTTCAACTGAAGTAGTAAGACTTAGTTAAAGTGGTAATGGCTTACCTTGTTGGTGTGTGATATTATGGTATGAAATATCTACGTATTTTGTATTTTAAAGTGGTAATAACTTAGGTAATGTGTGTGTCTTAAACCTTATGTGTACTCTGTGATCCATAGAGTTGCATTGTATTGTATTGATTAATACTAGAGGGGGAGGAGCCTATAGTGGCAGTTGTGTTTCTGTCATAACAATATTGAAGCTATAAATCCTAAATATAGAATTGGTTGTGGTGCACATGTGCTTTTTGTTGAGAGCAGATTTTTCTTGGCTTGTGTATTGCCTAGCTTTGGTGTTATATTAGGCAAGGTATGAGTAGTAAATCAATTGACTTAGCTGTCCAAGGTATGAGTAGTAAATCAATCGATATTAGTAAATCAGTTGATATCTTGAAGGAGCAGGTTGCATTCTTGTTGCAAAAACATAATTCTAATAGAAATCAGGTAATTGTGTTATTGTTATTTAGAGCTATTATGTGCCCTTAGTGAGAAGCCAATATGTTATGCCTCAAACCAGTGTCATTGCCTTTTCAAAAAAAAATGTTTGTTTGTTGTAGTGCTTCTTGCAAGTCGGGCATTGTAATTTATAAGTGTTCTTTTTTGCACTGTTTGTGCATAGGTAGCATTTATTTTCTAATAAAAATTTGCTGAATTTTTTTTAAAAAAACCTAATATTATATACTTTTGTTTTTTCAGGTACCTGAATGAGACAAGTCAAGAGATGGTAGGCGTTTTGAGTCTAGAGCTAACACTAATTAAGAATCATCAAGCAACATCACATACCATAGGGTATATTTAGATATTTTTGTGAACTTTTTATTTTGACGCAATGCTTATGTTTAGGAGCAACTCTACTAATTATTATGGTTTTAAATGTTTGAACTACATTAGTTTTATCTTTTTCTTTTTGAGTTTCAAGTACTTTAATTAATTTATATTTATATGAGATTAAGTAATTTATATTTATATACTTATTCATTTTAATTTTCTTACTCTTGTATGGATATTGTAATGCAAAGCTTAATTAATAAGCTATAAATAAAACAAATATAAAAAATAAATAAAACATATTTTAAATTAATACTAAAAAAATTTGCGACGGTTTTATAACCGTTGCAATCTCTGGTGTTAAATCTAGTATTTTTCTTGAAAAACATTGCGACGGTTTGAAACCATTGTTACAACGGTTTTTAAAACTGTCGCAATGTTCTGTTCGACACCGAAATCATCAACGGTTGGACAACCGTCGCAGATGTGCAATTGCGACAGTTTCAACTGTCGCAAACTGCAATTTTAACCGTCGCGAAGTACTTATTTTCTTGTAGTGTTTCAAAGAGTTTTGTGAAAATTGTTCAGAGAATTGTTATGAGAAAAGTTAATGAAATTGATAAGCAATTTTTGAGAAAATTCTGATAGAAATTTATAGAGAATATGACACCTTTTTGAGAACCAAATGGCACTAGTTTGGAAGGGTATATTATTGAAAAGGTGTAACTTTAAGAATCAGAATTTTCAAAAATCGATTTACCTTACTTTTACGTTGAAGGGTATATTATTGAAAAGGTGTAACTTTAAGAATCAGAATTTTCAAAAATCTTAACAGGGGAAATCGATTTCCTTAAAGGTAAATCGATTTACCTTACTTTTATATTGAAAAAATTTACAAAATTGAACTGAGTAAATCGATTACCATGAAGGGTAAATCGATTTACCTTGTTGACAAACAGATTTTCTGAAAATGACAGAGTAAATGTAAATCGATTCACTCCCTTAGGTAAATCGATTTACCTAAATAAATCCTTGAAATTTTCTAAGTTAAAATTACTTTTGATTATGAAAGTTGTATCATTGTTATAGAAACTTTTAACTTGTTTAAAAAAAAGTTTGTGAGCACTTAAAGCTTATAACAATGAATTGAAATATTATACCTAAGATTTTTCATAACTCGATCATCGTTGGATTTCTTCAATGTTGAGCATTTGACCATGACCGATCTTTTTCTTCTTTTCTTTCACAAATTTGTCTTCATCAAAACACATCTTCAAGTTAGAAGAAGCTTGTCTTTACATTCTCCCTCTTTTTGATGATGACAAAAAAAATGCTTGATATTTGAGTTTTCCGAATGCTCCCCCTAGGATGAATATCTCCCCCTCAATCCAAGACTTGTGTTTACTTAAAATTTTATGATGTACCTGGATATTAAGGAGACAAGGAAAACACACATATACATATATACATCCTTCTCCCCCTTTTGACATAATCAAAAAGAAGGGAAAGATGGGTAAGGAAATCCAAAAATAGATGTTCATACATAATCATCCATATGAAATGAAGTGATCATAAGAAAACATGTCTCTGATAGATGTTTTAGTGATCTTTATATATCGATTTCATCTAAAATTCCAAGTTCTTTCCGTATTTTGTAGAAAGATTCTTTAGGAAGGGGCTTTGTAAAAATATCCGCCAATTGATTATGAGTATCCACAAATGAAACTTCGACATCTCCTTTAAGCACATGATCTCGTAGAAAATGATGTCGAATGTCGATGTGTTTGGTTCTTGAATGCATAACTGGATTTTTTGTTATGTTAATAGCACTTGTGTTATCACATTTGAGGGGAATGCATCCAAGATTCACACCATAGTCACAAAGTTGTTGTTTTAACCAAAGTATCTGTGCACAACAACTTCCTGCAGCAATATATTCTGCTTCTGCGGTACTTAAGGCTACACATGCTTGTTTTTTGCAAGACCATGAAACTAGAGAATTGCCTAGAATGTGGCAAGTCCCAGTTGTGCTTTTTCTGTCCGTCTTACAACCTGCATAATCTGAGTCAGAATAACCAAATAAATCACATGTACTACCTTTAGGATACCATAGCCCAACATTTGTTGTTCCTTTGAGATACTTCATGATCCTCTTTACGGAAGAGAGATGAGATTCTTTTGGATTTGCTTGAAATCGAGCACAAAGACACACACTAAACATTATGTCAGGACGGCTTGCCGTCAAATATAGCAATGATCCAATCATACCTCGATATTTGGTTATATCTATAGGTTTACCGGATTCATCTCGATTCACATAAGTGCTAGTACTCATTGGTGTTGCTATTTCTTTGCAATTCTCCATGTCAAACTTTTTGAGAAGTTCTTTGCAATATTTTGATTGATTGATGAAAATTCCATTCTTTAGGTAGATCACTTTGATTTGTCTCTTGTTGTGAAACTTCTTGTTGGTGTTCTAGTTGATGCTCATTGATATCTTTGGCAACTTCTTCCGAAGGAATTTCTAAAATATCATCATCATCATCACAAACAACTATATCCTCCTTAGAGGTGTTAGATTCATCAAAGGAAACATGCATAGATTCTTCAATAGTTAAGGTTCTTTTATTATAAATTCTATATGCTTTGCGTGAAAGAGAATAACCTAGAAATATACCTTCGTCGATTTCTCATCAAACTTACCGAGATTGTCTTTGTCATTGTTGAGGACAAAGCATTTGCATCCAAAAATATGAAAGTGAGAAATGTTTGGCTTTCTTCCCTTGAAGAGTTCATATGGAGTCTTTTTCAAGATTGGTCTTATAATAATCCGATTACTTACATAACATGCCGTACTAACCGCATCCGCCCAAAAATATTTTGGTAAATTTGAGTCACTAAGCATTGTTCTTGCAAGTTCTACTAAAGATCGATTCTTTCTCTCCACCACTCCATTTTGTTGTGGAGTCCTTGGTGCTGAAAAATTATGAAAGATTCCATTTTCTTCACAAAACTCTTCAAAGAGTGCATTTTGGAACTCTCCACCATGGTCACTTCTTATTGATGCTATCTTAAGAGATTTTTCATTTTGAATTTGCTTTGCAAATTTCTTAAATGATTTGAAAGCATCACTTTTCTGCATAAGAAACAAAGTCCAAGAAAATCTAGAAAAATCATCAACAATAACTAAGGCATATACATTACCTCCGAAACTTCTTGTTCTTGATGGACCAAATAAGTCCATATGTAACAATTGAAGTGGCCTTGTTGTTGATATCACATTCTTTGGCTTGAAAGTTGATTTGGTTTGCTTTCCCTTTTGACAAGCATCACATAATTTATCTTTGACAAACTTTATCTTTGGCAAACCAATGATTAAATCACGTTTGGCTAATTTATTTAAATGTTCCATATGAATATGGGCTGCTCTTTTATGCCAAAGCCATGAATCATTGTTGTTTGCCAAGAGACATTTTACTTTCAAAGATGGATCATCTAAAGAAATCATAAAAATATTATTAATTCTTTTACCTATGAGTTTTACCTCATGATTTGCTTCATCCTCAATCAAGCATTCATCTTTTGTGAACTTTATTTTGAAGCCTTTGTCACAAAGTTGGCTTATACTTAGAAGATTGTACTTTAGTCCTTCAACATAAAGAACATCTTCAATGGATGTGAAAGGTGGTGCTCCAACTTTGCCTATGCCAAGAATTTTTCCTTTGTTGTTATCTCCATAAGTGACATAACCCTTGGCCTTAAGCACTAGATTTGAAAATTTGCTTATATCTCCCGTCATATGCTTGGAACAACCACTATCAAGATACCATAGATTTGAAGTGGTTTTCAAGCAAACCTACAAAACAAATTAGGTTTTGTTAGGTACCCAAGTTGCTTTGGGTCCTTCATAATTAGTTCCTTTCTTTACCCACACATAATGCCCACTTGGTACACTAAAGTTCCTTACATAGCAAACATTAGGTGTATGGCCACTTATACCACAATAAAAACAAGTAGGAACAAAATTACTTCTATATCTAGGAACATAGGATTTCTTTTTAGGTAATCTCTTCTTAGGATGATGATTAACCTTTTCTGCTTTATTCACTTTCTCTTTGTTGGATTGGTCAATTGCCTTAACAAAGATAGTTTTACTTGTACTTGGTTTATCAAATTTAGAATAACCAAGTCCACTTTTATCATTAGAACGTCTTTGTTGACTAAGGATATTGTCCAATCCAACTTGTCCTTTTTCATATCTTTCAAGAACTCTTTTCAATTGCACAATTTGGAAGGAAAGTGAATCACACTTTTTGCATGTAAAATTCTGTTTTTCTTTTTCAAGAAGATTTTGTTTTTCAACTTCAAAATTTTGTTTTTCTTTTTCAAGAAAACTTTGTTTTTCAATTTCAAAATTTGTTTCCATGGTGTCAATTTTTTCTTCAAGAGATTGAATTGTTTTCTTTTGTGTTGACACCTTTTTGTATAGAATTTTACATTCATTAAGTAATTCATTAATAGCACTTTGATAATCATTATCATAAGAAGAAGATTTACTACTAACCTCTTCATCTTCATCATCGGAATGGTGTGATGCCATCAAAGCAAGATTTGCATATTCTTCGCTCTCCGAGTCAGATGATGAACTTACTTCATTATCATCCCATGCAATATAGGCTCTTTTGGGTTTTGACTCCTTCTTTCTTTTGAAACTATTTTTCTTTGCAAGGTTTGGACAATCCGTCCTTATGTGTCCTTGTTTCCCACATTCATAACAAGTGATATTTTGTGTGGATGTAGTTGCTTCCTTCTTGTAAAAAAATTTCTTCTTTTTCACAAAGTTACAATTATCATTATTTAGAAGAACTTTACTAACCCTTTTGACAAGAAGCATGAAGTCCTCATCTTCCTCCGGATTGTCTTCTTTTCCATCTTCTTTGGAATCAATCTTTAATGCAATACCCTTAGATTTCTTATCTTGATTCTCATGCTTTTCAAGTCTTTTAAGTTCTGTCTCATATTCTTGAAGTTTTCCGAACAGAGTTGCGGAAGTCATTGTGGATAGACTTTTCTTTTCAGATATTGCCGTCACTTTTGGTTGCCATTCCCTGGTCAAAGATCTAAGCACTTTAAGATTAAGTTCATCATTAGTAAGAGTCTTACCAAGTGCTTTTAAATGATTTGTCAAGTGCACGAATCTTTTCTGCAAATTGAGGATTGATTCTCCGGGCTGCATTGTGAACAATTTGTACTCTTGACTCAATGTATTCAATCTAGATCTTTTAACTTCAGCGGTTCCTTCATGAGTTTCAACCAATGTATCCCATATTTGCTTTGCTGTTTCACATGTTGAAATACGGAAAAATTCATCCATACTAAGAGCACTTTGAAGTATATTGATTGCCTTTTTGTCATTGAGTACTTTTTTCTTATCATCTTCATCCCATGAACTTTGGATTTTGGGTGTACCTACTCCATTGACAACACTCATGGGAATAAATGGCCCTTCTGCAACAGCATTCCATATACCATCTCCTTGTGCTTCTAAATGTGCCTTCATGCGAATTTTCCAAAAGTCAAAATATTCTCCACTGAACAATGGAGGCTTGTTACTGCTACCACCATCTATAAAGGTTGGTTGTGAATTTGCGGAAGCCATTCTGAATCTTTCAAGAACAAGTTACTTGAACCTGCTCTGATGCCAAATGTAAGTTTAGAGTGCAACCTAAGAGAGGAGGGGGGGTGGGGGGTGGGGGGGGGGGGGGGGGTGAATTAGGTTTTATGACTATTTGGTTATTTTTAGAGATGTTATGGTAATTTTATTTTTTTTGAAGGTCTGTGACGAAAATATGAATGAAGTGCAAGAAAAATAAAGAGTGCAGGGAAGAGAAAAGAGACACAGGGATTTATAGTGGTTCCCCTATTGGTACATCCACTCCCTTCACACCCTTGAAGGAATTCACTATGTCAGAATCTTTGTTACAAGCAATCTTATCCCAAGACCCCCTAACAATCTTTCTAACATACAACACAGAGAAAGCACCCCACTTTCTCTCAAAACCACTTGATTTCACAAACTAGGAAAACAAGCAACAATACAGAGTTACTGAATTTGATTACAAGTTTAAGTACAAAGAAAATTTGATATAACAATATATTTCTCTCAATATAACAATTCAGAATGAATAAACTATAAGTGCTCAGAAACTTTTATTGATATGAAGGTATGTATAAAAGTTTCAAAGAGTTTTGTGAAAATTGTTCAGAGAATTGTTATGAGAAAAGTTAATGAAATTGATAAGTAATTTTTGAGAAAATTCTGATAGAAATTTATAGAGAATATGACACCTTTTTGAGAACCAAATGGCACTGGTTTGGAAGGGTATATTATTGAAAATGTGTAACTTTAAGAATCAGAATTTTCAAAAATCGATTTACCTTACTTTTACGTTAAAAAAATTTACAAAATTGAACTGAGTAAATCGATTACCATGAAGGGTAAATCGATTTACCTTGTTGACAAACAAATTTTCTGAAAACGACAGAGTAGATGTAAATCGATTCACTCCCTTAGGTAAATCGATTTACCTAAATAAATCCTTGAAATTTTCTAAGTTAAAATTACTTTTGATTATGAAAGTTGTATCATTGTTATAGAAACTTTTAACTTGTTTAAAAAAAAAAGTTTGTGAGCACTTAAAGCTTATAACAATGAATTGAAATATTATACCTAAGATTTTTCATAACTCGATCATCGTTGGATTTCTTCAATGTTGAGCATTTGACCATGACCGATCTTTTTCTTCTTTTCTTTCACAAATTTGTCTTCATCAAAACACATCTTCAAGTTAGAAGAAGCTTGTCTTTACACTTTATATAGGCGTGCAAGTCTTTCAGATGCACTACAATAAGAATTAGTTTTAAAACAAACTTGTTTTAAAACAAACTCCACAAGATAAAAGAATCAATCTTTATCCACAAATTAAATACGAATCCGGTCGTATCTAACACTTATAGTTAATAACAAACTTTATTATTAATCCTAATCTCAGCTTGTTACTTAAAGATTCGCGCTTTATTCAAATTTGAACAAACACGCGTGCTTAATGGATAAGCATTATCTTTTAAGCTGAACTGGGTCAAGATGTCCTACCCACATGTCTTGGGACATCTTGTTCGACATGTTGACTTAACATGCTCTGAACCCAATGACAAGATGTCTAGGACATCTTGTTCAACATGTTGCATCTGCACATCTTCAATATGCACAAGTGGTTTAGACTTAATTACTTTAGCATTGGTGCTTCAGTTAAGTCACTCTGACCAAGTTGTTTTAGCCTTATGATGCAGCCAATCTCAGAAGAACTACAAAAGAGAATACCCCTTTGGTGTGGACTTTTCTCATTGTCACTTTTTCCCTTCACTCTATTCAATTTCTTTTTTGACACAGATTCAAATATTTGTATATATTGAAAAATAACTTCCACACAAAAGTTGGTTTTCAATCTTTTTTTTGTTAGTAGAAAAAAATTTTCTTTTTTTTTCTTCTTAATAACTAGGCACAATAAAAAATGAGGTTAAATAGTTACCAACTAACTAAGCTCAATAAAAAATGAGGTTAAGTAGTTATATATATTAGCACAATAGAGAATGTCGACCACACAATAGAATAAAGTATTTAAATTTTCTTTTATAAAATATTTTTAAAATATAAGTGAAATTATTATGATCTTTCATGTAAAACTTAATAAATCAATAAATTAATTTTATTAAAACTATTGTTCCGAGTCTATATTTAAAGAAAATATAATTAAAATAGGCCCCTAAGCCGTTTTCCGACAGCATTGATGGTATTAACACGTTCATCAATGACCTTGATCCAGTGTCGGGGTTATATATACTCCTCTCTTGCAGAGGAGTCAGATACATTCTCTTACACTCTTAAAACTACACACTTTCGAACTTAAGCGCCGAGAGCAATAAATCTAAGGGTAGGTATACTTCTATAAGGAGGAAGAAATTTTTTCCAAGGAGCATGTTTCATTTTTTATGGCACATAATACTAAATATTTAAACCTGATCATACTACAAAAAATCTAAACATGATAATCAGAAGCAATAACATGCCAAAATTTCTTGATCTTGCCCTTAAATTATGCTCAATGTTCAATTTGTTTACAGACCAAAGCACTCTTCCAACAATGGAAGAAATGTAGTGTGAGATAAGTTTATCGTTTCTTAAAATTCTGCTTTTAAGAATGACAGCCCAAGGTTCCTCAGAATTTACTAGCTCCAAGCACAACTTTAGATTTGTTGCAGCATTCAAACTAAACATTGATCCAAGATACAGTGACTAGCTTCCTTTTATTTACATCTCCACTCCATATTCAATTCCTGATCCAACCTTCAGCAGTTTTAATCAGATTGATTGGCCAAGAATAAATAGAAATTGTGTGATTAAGCATACCATAAACCACTGACTTGACTAGCTGCACTCTCCCAACAATGGATAAAAGTGAAGGCTTCCAAGAAGATAATTTATCTAGCTTGAAGATGAGCCTAGCATGTGGAATAGCTCCTGAGTAAATTGTTGACATTAATTATCTAGCCAGAAGATAAAGCATATCTTGTAAAGAGATTTTTTAAAGCATTCAAACAAGAAATTTTCCCTTTGCAAAAAACCATAATAATATCATCATCTGCATATAGAATATGAGATGGAATATTGATTGATCTGGTTCCTTTGATGAGATTCACCTTGGCTTCATCCACCAACAACTTCCTCAGCTAAGCAAAAGAGAAGAGGTGATAGAGGGTCACCTTGTCTCACCCCTCCTCTTACAAGGGAAATAACCATGTTGCAAATCATGTTTGGTATACATTCTTCAACAATACGATAATGGTCAGACCTTGTTTTGATGAGGATGCTGCAGGAAATTGAAGTGCACATATCAAGCCATAGCTGATTGCATATTGCTCTATCAAGTCTCCTTTGAGTGTTTCTAGAACCTCTCCTACCATTCGACCAAGTGAAAAAAGCTCCTTTTGTAGGCAAATGAATTAAGTTGTTAGCATCCGACCAAGCATGAAAGTCTTCCATTGGTAATCTAGCAGGGTTAGAGGCACCTCTATGTTCATGAGCTCCAATTAAAGCATTGAAATCACCTACTAATAAGCACCAAGGTATATTATTCTGACCAAAAATTACATTTAAATTATTCCACAATTCTCTCCTCTTTAAGTAACAGGTTGATGCGTACACTGCAGTAAAGCCAAAGACTTTACCATTATCATTCAACTTGAAAGAAAGTTGTTGCTCATCAAATGGAAACAATGGTTGGATACAAGTGAGAGAAGCGGACACACACACACACACACACACAAGAGATTAGGCAGAAAGTTATTTCTACTGTTCAGCAAAACACATCCATGGTTCTGCAATTAGACAAAAATCAGGCTTATGCTTTACTATAAGTCTTTTAAGTGCCAGTCTTGACGGGGAGTTGGCAATACCCCTTATATTTCAAAATATGCACTTCATTTAAAATGTTTTAGATTGCCAACCTTAGACCTGGTATCATACTTGCTTGAACTCACAGGGGACTTCTTCTTTTGAGCTTTCTTTTTGGACTTCACCAATTGAAAATCTTGTGAAGTAGCTTTACCATCTCTCTGAACTGGAACATAAACATTTCTATTTTCTTGTTCAAACTCACCTTGTCCTTCTGGTTAGACTCTAAATGAGACCTTCTTTTACAATTTTCAAAGCAATGGCCAATGCATTTGCAATAATTACAGTAATACGATAAATTTTCATAATCAACCTCAACAAAGAAAGCAAATCCTTTTCGTTCATCAAGGATCTTATATCTTAACTCATTGGATAAGTCTATATCAACTAACACTCTAGCAAAATGACCAAAAGTACGATCAAATTTAGATTTATTAGTTGCAGCATCAGTACAAAGTAGGGTTCCAACACTACTAGCAATAGCAAATAAATTTTTTGGCCTCCAATACTCTTGAGATAATCCATATATACGTAACCAAACCTGAGCTGATGTTTGCCTCTGCATACTAGGATTGAAATCCTTGCTCCATGGGAAAAGCTTGAGAAAACCAGGATTCAAGTTCCACGAGCTAATAGATCGAACACTTCTAACATCTTCTAAAGTGGAAAATGACAATTCATAAAAACCCTTCCCCAGAGAAGTAGTGATACCCCATTTTGCTAGAGATTTCCAAAGAGTGCTTAGCTTATTGCACAA
Organism: Trifolium repens; assembly: GCA_030408175.1. NCBI lineage: Eukaryota > Viridiplantae > Streptophyta > Magnoliopsida > Fabales > Fabaceae > Trifolium > Trifolium repens. The sequence goes on along the minus strand of CP125845.1, from coordinate 26,258,966 downwards.
GGCAACCACAGGCAACGGGGTTGCACCCTTTGGCCAAACAATTCTTTCATGAAGAGTATGTTTGCAAGTTTCCACCTCTGCAAGATACTCGTCTTCTGGGGTGGTAATGGCAATACGATCTCGCATATGTTGTTTACATAATTGGAAGCTGTTTGATCAACCTGAGAGGCGAAGATTGAAGAAACGGCGGAGCTGTTGGTGGTGGTTTGAGGGTGTAGGGAAATTTACTGTTCTGCAGAATGACGTGTTTGGGAATCGCCACTGCTTCTCTCTCTCTATCACTAAACATCTTTGACTTCCATTTGTCAATTAATATTATTACTCTCATAATTCATTTGTTGATTCTATATCTGTACTCATTTGGCATCATTAATTTATTATCTTCACTCAGTCTATCACCAGAAGCTGATTCACCTTTGAGTTGGTAATAATTTTTATGAATAAGGGAAAAATATATCCATACCTATATCTTTAGCATGAGGATACTTGTAAGCAAAATCAATAAATTCAATATATAAGTGTGCTTCCAATTATGTTTACTAAAATAAAATAAAATTAGTTATATATATAAAAAATAAAAAATAAAACTAAATTACAATCACTGAGGGGTCCACATTAAATTAAATAATGATATAATAGTAGTAATAATGATACTTACAAATGAAGAAAATGAAAAATACTCTGAAAATAATTCCCACCTTACAATTTACAAGCAAATTTTGCAAAGATGAAAAATACTAACATGCTCCAAGAGGAAGAGTTGTAACAACTGGTAGGATATGTCTGAATGGTACCAAGTACCAACACAATAATTACTTAATAATACATAAATTTAGCGCTAGTTATACTTAAGGAGGAAGAATTGTTTTCCAAGGAGCATGATAGATTTTTCATGGTATATGATCATACTAAAAGTTTAAATATGACCATCAGAAGCAATAACATGCCAAAATTTCTTGATCTTGCCCTTAAATTATGCTCAATGTTCAATTTGTTTACACACCAGAGCAGCCGAAAATTTGGCAAAACCGAACAAACAATTAGTTTTCTGATGATCAACTTCTCCTTACTAAGATAAGTTCCTACTATTTAAAAGAAATCATTATAATTTTTGTACTTGATTTCACCCTTACCTATTGGGGATTCATTACTGCAAAACATTTTTTATTGTATATACTCAGTACTTTTGGATATAACCAATGGAACTGATTCGAGACCGCATATTGGAATGATCATAGAGAGAATCACCATAATCCAAAGGCTTGATAACCACAGACTCCTTATCCTGTTCCTGCACTGCTCCAAATACTATCTCATTGGTTTCCTCGCGACTTTGCTCATAGTAAGTGTGAGCGACCGATGAATGATGCTGATAATGATAATGATGTTTTTGCTGCTGCTGCTGAAGATCTCCATCCCATCCATTATACAGATGTTTTTGTTGCTGTTGTTGTTGCGGCTGCTGATGATTTCCTTCCCACCCGCTATAGAGAAGTTTTTGTTGTTGCTGTTGTTGTTGCGACTGCTGCTGATGATTTCCTTCCCACCCGCTATAGAGAAGTTTTTGTTGTTGCTGTTGTTGTTGCGGCTGCTGCTGATGATTTCCATCCCACCCGCTATAGAGAAGTTTTTGTTGTTGCTTTTGCTGCTGAAGATCTTCGTCCCATCCATTATAGATCGCTCGACCTTGCCACAATTGTTGCATTTTTTCAGCGTCTTTGGACATGAAAGGATATGTTTTCTTGGGGGTTGGAGTTCTGGGGTCAATAGAAGGGGGCTCATCTTCATTTGAAATTACAAAACTTTCTTGAACAGGCCAACCATTTACTTGATTTTCAGGTTGATGGAATAAGGGTTGGCTTTGAAATTCATAGCTTTGTGGTTTTTTCCTGAAACCCATTATTTCAACTACTGATGCCCCAGCATTGGAAAGAAGCTTCCCAATAGATCCAAAGAGACCTTCTTCTTGCTTATAAGTTTCATCTTCAGATGGAATCAGAGGAGGTCTGACAGATTTCAATGGCTTTTGGTATGGACTGGGTGAAATGGCCGACATTACTGGGCCCTCGGCCTACAAAAGAATGGCATGAATTATTGTAATATATTCTGATATATATTTTAGGAACATTAAATTATGCAGCTTTAGAGAACAAATTATATGTTTCAATTCAATGAAATGATTGTCCATGATCTCAGATTTCATAGTTTTCCTAGTCCTGCAGCTAGCTACAAAGAGAAGTAAGAAGTAACATTCTTTTTTGTCAAAATATATATTTTTTGGATAGCCACCTATCAATCATATTTATTTATATCTATAATCTATGAAACATTGACACACAGAGACACTGGACATGTGGACAGCGGTAATAATTTTAAAAAAGCAAAAGTAATTGAATGCAACCAAATGTGTCGGTGGACACTGGACACACCATCAATCTGAAGTGTCGGTGCTACATAGACCGTATTTATTTCATTTAATATAATGCAGCAGAAAGCAGAGGACTAGACACGAGACTTACATCCTGAGATGCGACAATTGTACTTAGTCGACGCTGCAGTAATGCCAGCATATAACCAAAGAAACCAGCTCCAATAAGCATTGCAATTCCTGCAAATTGAAGGAATATACACTCTTAATTTGTAACTAATAAAAACTCTAGTGATAGACTCTGAATTGATTCAGCTTACCAAGTGGAAAGCCACTTTCATATTGATAAGCACAGTCATCAAAGCGTAATTGGATCTCCCTGATCGCTTGGTTTCCTCTGTCAATGACGAGCAGGGAACAGCTACTTCCAACATAAACCACATCAAAGTCATTAGAGAATTTAGCTTCTTCACTTGGTCCATCAACATGGCCCCCTCCACGGCCCAATTTTCCTCCAGCAATTGTTGTGATCCCTGAAAACAAATATCTTAATTCAATACAAAGTATGAACTCAAACTCTAATGTTAGAAGTAGAACAATGCTTGGATAAACAAATTAATTAATTGCTTATAGCATAAGCGCTTATCATACAAGTGCTTATGTCTATGCTATTTCTACAACAAAAGATAAGCTAAACTATTTTCATATAAATTAGAAGCAATCCTAAAGTGCTTATGCAAATAAGTTGAAAATAGATTATACACATTTCTTAACCTGTTTCCATATAAGTTGAAAATAGCTTATACACATTTCTTAACCTGTTTCCATAATAAGCTCTCTCAAACAGTCTTAGTCGACGAGCTCAAATAAGTCAATCCAAAACAGACCCCAAATATAACTTTGGCCTAACACACCACTCACAATATTTATAAGTTGCATTGAATTTCTAACCAGAGTTTAAGTGTCCTCATTTAGGAATCCTATGAATATACACAAATGAATAGGGTCCCTAGAGGAGCAGAGAACGAGCAGAGAACCATAGACTAATCAAAGTATAACATAATATTAACCTGAATCACTAATTTTCCTAATAGCCATATTCATAATATCTGCAACATAGATGTTTCCGCGGTCATCAACAGTAATCCCCTTTGGATGGTTCATCCTAGCCTCTCTTAATTTTCCATCAACATGTCCAGAGTATCCTTCAGCAGATCCTGCAACTAGTTTTGGTCTGCTATCTGCACATTTGTAATGCACATGTTATTTTTTTAAGTAAAGAAAATATATTATATACACATGTCAATGGTTTCAAGTGGGGCATATAAATCACATTAAGATGTCATAGACACAGAGTTCAAAATCCATGACAGTTAAGTAATTAGCTCATAAGCTACAACTAGAGTGACGCAATATCATGCATTGTACATATCACATTGAAACTTATGATAATGACATTAACCAAACTCTTAATGTCATATTCCTTTAATTGATTGTTTCCAATTCTACAATCCAAAGGGGAGAATAAGGAACAAGAAATGACACTTTTCATTCATGCTTTCTTGTTAGTCTACAAAGCAAAAAATATCACAAAACATGTTTAACAGTTGCAGCAATTACAAATAAAATTGAATATATTTTCAAAGGTCAAAGTAAGTTCAATTTCATTTCCACACATCACTCGATGCTAAACAATGAATATGGATCAAAATGTCAACAATCTAGTTAGGAATATTTTCAAATCAGACCAAAGAAGCTGAACAATAATTCCCTATAAGTACTACTACAAAACCAAACTTATAATGACTAAAAGGTTATACTGATTTCACAACAACAGCAACAATTATTATTGAAAAAATGTACTAGTTAATAGGAGCAAATGAGTGAGATTATAAACTTAAGCTACCACATTATTAGCACACTTACACAAAGAAAGCGAAGATGAAATCCTATAAATGTTACTATTAGCCGAATCCAGAATCAAAAGCTCCTCATTAGACAACACCTCAACTGCATATGGCTCAATTCCAAGCTTACTTCCATCAAACACTGTCTCCACATTGTATCCACTCTCAAACTTCATCATCGACTTCCCAGCAATTGCTGCCATTCAACATTCCAATTCCAATCACAACCAAAATAAAAATTGTAAAACATTAAAAAAAAAAAAAAGTGAAAATAGCATTGTGATCTATGTAGCACTGATACTTCAAAGGCGTATCCGGTGTCTGACAAGACACTGATTGATACACGTGATTACATGTATCCGGTGTCTAACAAGACACTGATTGATACACGTGATTACATTCAATCAATTCCATTTTCTTAAATTATTACCAGTGCCGTGTCTACGTGTCAGTATCAGTATCGTGTTTGGTGTCAATGCTTCATAGATTGATATAGATCTATACCTTTTTTGGCTGTTGGTTTGAGAGAGAACACCCATTTGGTGAAAACAGGCACGGCATTTGAGAGAAACCCATTAACAATCTCTGAAAAAAGAAACAAACTTTAAGTAAAAAAATCCAAAAAAATGAAGAAAAGGGAAATTGGGTGAGTGGATGAATCACTTACTTGCAGGTGAAATAGGTGAGGTTAGTAGTGGTGCAGCTGAGACATTTGCAATGAGAAGCAAAAGAAGAAAACCCAATGCAAAATGAAGCTTACCCATTTGATCCTAAGCATCTACAATGAGAAATGAGTGGGTTTTTTTGAGTGAAAGGAGTGTGTGGTGGTGTGAGTAATAAAAGGGAGAAAGGGAAAAGAGAGAAGAAAAAGGGGAACGGAAAATTAAAGAGAGAGAGGGACTTGTGGGGTCAGTTTGAGTAAGAGAGAGAATCGTTAACCGCCATTAATATCTTTAAATAGATTTGTATTGTATTGTATTGTATTGTACTAGTGATAGTAGCCGTGCAATGCACGGTTTCATTAATAACAAATTTGTTTTGTTAGTTATGTTGATGTAATTTAAAAAAGATTAAGTAAAAAATAGCAATCAATATATCTATCTATATTTAGTAAAAGGAAAATAAGAAGTGTGATGGAAATGAAGAAGATAAAAACAAAAGATCAATATAAATGTTATAAACTAAATTTGGTGACCAAAATTGATCTCTGAACCGGATTTAATGGTGATGGAAAAAAATGTGGTTTATTAAACAAAGTTTGAACATATCACACTTAGAGATCAAAAAGTACAAAATATTTTCCAAAAAATAATTATTCATATTTTCTTTATCACGTTACAAAGTACATTGCAAAGTGAATATCAAACGACATATTTAAAAAAATAACACACATAAGAATTTATTACCCCAAAAATAAATGTATGCCAATATCCATAAATACTTTGAAGAAACCCAATTTCCGCTATATTAAGGGTGGGAGTTAATTGTCTAATAAGAAACCCAAAATACAGTAACCCAAAAAATTTTCAAAAAAATAATCATATAAAATTGTCATTTATATCAATTCTTAGAAATTTTTTTCCAACTAATGACAAATGATATGTATGGAAAAAATGAAAATGTTATAGGAAGTGATGACAAAATGAAATGGGCAAAATGAGTATATATGAAATTCAATATAGGAGGTTTTAATGGACAAATATCACAACACAATATTTTATCAAAAGTCCTTCTTTTCGCACCCCGAATATTATACGCGCTCCATGGCATATCCAATTTACCCCCTCTCTGTTTAGGATCGCACATGTAAAAATACGAAAATTGGAAAAAGCGTTCGCATGCTACTCTGCAAGTGTGTGAATAGAAAAAACTGAAGAAAAAAAAAACAGTTCGTATTCTAGAATGTGAACTTTATAAAAATCAAATTTTGTGTCCTCTTCACATTTTCTCTGTACACATGAGTGAGAAATCGAACCATTGACAATATGCTTAAGAGGATCATGATTTTTACCACTTGAACAATTTCATTGTTGGTCAGTTCAAGTAAATTCTATTACTCAAATTAAATAATTTATTCATGTTTAAATATATATCAACATATTAATAATTAGTAGTTGTTAGTGTTAGTATTTTTCTCTTTACCGAGACTTAAACTCCGAACCTTTATTATAAAATTGGACCATTGTTTGTAAAGGAAAGACATTAGTACCCTAAAAGTCTATAGTAATCTATAGGAACCTCTTATTTTTAATTATCTTTGTGCTAAATTACTCTTTTAATTTGTAAATAAAAGCTTTAAAATGTGAAAAGTTAAAGTGATGATTGAAAAAGAAAAGAAAAATGTTTTATTTTTTATTTTTATTGATCTAGGAAGACGCGGAGTCTTATTCGCTACTTACCTGTTAAAGATCAAAATCCCGTAGTTCGGGGTAAAAAACCGACTGATTTGTTTGATTGATTTTAAAGTTTAAAAAAAAGTTTTCAGAAAAGGTATAAGGCCGAAATGGCGTGAAAAATGAAGTGTGATATTGATTGATTTTAAATTGTGAAAAAAAGTCTAAATGTGGTTTAAATTGATTGAAGTTTGATTGGAAAAAAAGAACGGAATTACTTGGTTTGAAATCCAAGGTTCAATAATAGAAAATTATTCTTGATGAGATTTTTTTGAATATTTGAATGTTTTTGTGATTTTTGTCACTAAAAAACTAAACGCGATAAAATAAACTAAAACACGCGGGATTTCAATATTTCATATTGTCGTTGGATCAAGATGAAAGTCCCCTTTTCCTTGGAGTTTTATCGTTTTTTTTATATAAAGCGGAATAAATAAATATGCATGCAATGCAAGTTTCTCATTTATATTTACATTGGTCCCTAAATATATTATAAATCACAATAATTAAATAAAGTAAAATAAATATGCAAATAAGTAAAATGGGGGTGCAAAGAGAAAAACAGAGGGGTGTGGTTAGTAGTTCTGGGCCTAAACCCAAGGCCTGTCTCAACAAAAAACAGAAGAAACAAAAAAAGGTTGGGGGTGCATGGAGAAATGGGAGGTGCCCGAAGCAACAGATCAGGATTGATCGTAACCGTCTGATGCAAATCAGGCGATCTTGATTTGATCAAGACACCGGATGCTGTGAGCCGCTTGATGGATGATCAAAGGCCAGAGGCACTGGGCGTGCACGGTACTATGGTGGGATGGCGCGCACAGGATCAATGGGTTATAAAAGTTTGAAACGGCAGATGTAAATTCATTTTGGAAAAACAATTCTCTCTTCTCTCCTTTCTCACTCAGTCTCTCACTCAGTCTCTCTCATCTCTTCTCGTCGCCGGTGAACGACGGTACGGCGGCCCACGGCGGCGCCACCGTCTTCTCCGGCGAGACCCACCGAAAAACAACCGAAAATTCAAACTTTTTACAGTAAATCTCCACTATTTTACATGCTTGTTTCAAATCCGAAATCTAAAATTTAAAAAGGTTTACCAATCGACCGGATCAGAGTGAAGGTTTGGAAATTTGTTTTTTCTTTTGTTTCGGTTTTGGCCTCACCTCTCTCTCTTTTTCTTTCGGTTTGGAAGGTTTGGAAATCCCCACTGTTTTTTCTCTTGTTTCGGTTCTGGAAATTCTTCGTTTCTTTCTTTTTCTTTTGTTTGTGTGTGTTTATAACTGTTTGTTTCTATGTTTGTGGGAGGTTGTAGTTTTTTTTTGTGGTGTTACATGTTTAACCGTGATGTTGATTTGAGTTTGAAAATGGTGAAAGTTCATGATTTTTGGAGAAGGGAAGGTTCTGATGTTATGATTCTGCTGCAAAAACATTAAATGCACAATAGGGGTTTAATGTGGGACACTCCCTACTAAAATTTTTTCCATGTATTTTATATTGAACTTTAATTGTGGTGAGTTTTGTGAGTTTTTCTCAATGCACAGGAGGCCACATAGGAGGGGTGAGATACCCTTAGAGCCATGTACAGTGCTTAGAAAGCCTATTAGAAGTTGCCGCTTTGTTAAGAGTGGGGATTGGATGAGTGTGCTATGCTTTATGTCAATAAAAAGTTTTTCCTTTGTCTTTATCTTCGGCTGATGTTCATATTGTTAGCTTCAACTATTCTTTGAATTGAAATTATTACATATTTAAGTTTGTTAAAAATTAAAAATGATAAATATGTGAATAAATTCACAACATTTAATTTAGAGTATGAAATGGTCTAATAACAAAAATTATAATTCATATGATACAATTCAAATGTCGTAATAATGTTTTCAAATCTGCAACATTGACGACGCTAAAGTCATTGAATTTACACTAAATTTTGATTGAAGAAATTATGTAAATCTGCACAAAACAAACGTACCAAGACGAAAAATCAAAACAAACACTATACAAAAACGAGAAATCAAATCAAACAATTTCGCACTACAATAGGAATAAAAGATATTTAACTTCCAATAATCACTCTAATACCACTTTTGTTATCAACCTTATCGACACCATATCAATTTAAAGGGTAAATAAAAGTTATAATAGTAAGTCCCCATGAGCTTGGCTCAATTGGTTGGGACATCACACTGTATGTGCAGGAGCCGGGGTTCGAACACCAAACACTCCACTTATCCATCTTTAAGGTGGAATTTCAAGCCACTAGGCTACCTAAAAAAAAAAAAAAGTTATAATAAAAGTTGTATATGATATCACATCTATGTATAATGTATCAATATTAATTTTATTTTTACACAATCATAAAAACATTTCTTTAAACATCACTATCACTTCTATTATAGCCTTTTTCATAATTGAGAGGTATGAAAATGTATGCATCACCAAAATGTAAGAAAAATTTCGTCCGTCCATCATTTACTTTTTCATATATATATTTTTATTGTTTTTAACTAGTAGTGGGATATATAAGTACCCTAGGGTAATGAAAAATTAGTGTAATTTGTTCAACCACGGTACTATCAAAATTTGTTCTACATTTTTTGTGGGTGTAGTGTACAAACTTATTGCCCTTGGAAAGGCCAAGTAGTCACAATCAATGACTCATGTGATGATAGTTTTCAAGACCAATCTTTGCCAATAAAACCGGCTATACTACTGTATGTATATGCATCACAACAAGCTGGCAATTATTCCATGCCACGTGAAGATATTGTGCTATTGCCTTCAAGTGCCATTATATGCAATATGTTGGAATTGTTATATTATATATATGCAATACAAATGTGGTCAATTTTTTATCCACCTTTGTCGGGAAACAACAAAACAATTTATTTTCTTGATCTCTTGCTAGGAAAAAAAAAATAGAACAAAATAAATTAGTTTATATGTTTTAATTTTATGCAACGAAAATAAGTAAAATGTTCTAATAATTTTTTGACTATAGTGAAACATAGTGTGATCTATGCTGGATCCAAATTCAGTTAGGCCATACTATAGTGACCCAACAAAAATATAATTAATGTAATTGTATAAATTATTGGTGCCCTCTTTTAAATGCAAATAGCATCTATCTATGTTTACATTCTAAACAAACACAACCATATATTATTAGAAATACAACATTTGAATTTATGTGAGATGAGTTGTGGTTGTGGCCACATAAATCATTCAAGAACCACATTATGAAACACATAAAAGTGCTTTTATAAGTCACACAAACCGGTTCAGGTGCAAATATATTAACAACTTCTAATGCGAGATTATTAGCTCTAGCTAGGTGGCATTATAGAACAAAGTATTAGCAGCTTACTAGTGAATATTTCTATTTTTACTAGTATTAGCAGGCAATGTAACAAAGTAGCTCATGGCCTAGCTAGCTTATCAATTTACAAGCTTATATATCACAAAGTTTGCCACAAAGTTTGGCTTAAACAACAAAATACGCCTAATATTACAAATAAGGGAACTAAACTCTAAAGTGCCGCCATGTATATGAAACAGTGTAAAGTAAATAACACAAAATAGAGCTCAAATAGGGGAATATATTATTGAAGCAACAAACAATTTTCCAGAACACTAGAAAACTGGGTACAAGATGTGATAGAGAGTTTTGAGAGAGAGAGAGAATAACAAACGTCAATAATCACATAACAAACATCATTCCCCTAGTGTACTATATATAATGCTAGCTCATTTCTTCTCATATTCATTCCACCTGCTGTGTGCCTTGCGTACGCGTATTCCTCTACGTGGTCCCATCACCTCAGCTCCACTACTAACCAACTTTTCCTCATGCAAATTATTCTGTGGGCCCTCTGCTTGATTTGCTGACTCATTGGATGCTTCTAGACCCTTATACACATTTGGCCTCATTACAATACCATCCCCATTAAAAACAACCTTGTCCTCAAGGTTGTAGTTAGGAAACTTTATCTGCAAGTCATCTATATCCTCCCATGTTGCTTCAGCTATTGAGTGTTGATCCCATTGTATCAGAACTTGGTGAATTTTCTGACTTCCCTTGACAATGGTGCGAGCTTGTAATACCTGTATTGGATTTATAATGGGACCACTATCAGACATTGTGAGTGGCAGAGGCATGTACTGATCTGCTGGTGTACCTTTGAAGGGTTTCAGTTGCGATACATGGAATACTGGATGGATTTTTGCATGATCCGGTAGCTTGAGCTTGTAAGCTACTTCCCCCACACGTGCCATGATTTCAAAGGGTCCAAAGTACCTCATACCTAGCTTTTGATTCTTTCTTAAAGCTACTGATTGTTGCCTGTAAGGTTGTAATTTAACCAATACCAGATCTCCCACCTGTAGAGTTACATCTAATATGTGTTTGTTAGCTTGCTTCTTCATGTACTGTTGAGCTTTCTCCAAATGTGCTTTCAACTGCTGCAACAGTCTATCTCTCTCCATCAACTCCTCTTGGAGTGTTGGAGGATCATTGGCTTGAGATTCATATCTAAGTAAGGTTGGTGGGTCTCTTCCATATAGTGCTTTAAAGGGTGTCATGCCAATGCTTGTTTGTAATGCTGTGTTGTACCAGAATTCTGCCCAGGAGAGAGCTTTATACCATGACTTGGGATTGTGAAAAGTAAAGCATCTCAAAAACAGCTCTAAGCCTTTATTAAGGACCTCTGACTGCCCATCAGATTGAGGATGATATGCTGATGTCATTGCCAATGTAGTACCCTGTAACTTGAATAGATGTTGCCAATATGAGCTGGTGAAAACCTTGTCTCTGTCAGATACAATAGATTTAGGCATGCCATGTAATTTGACTATATTGTTCATGAAGATTTCTGCCACTGATTTACTGGAGTAGTCAGATTTCATTGGGAAGAAGTGTGTATATTTGGTCAATCTATCAATAACTACCAAAATAGTAGTGTAGCCATAAGACATAGGCAACCCTGTGATAAAGTCCATGGCTACATCTTCCCAGACTTGTGCAGGTATCGGCAATGGTTGTAATAACCCAGCAGACAAAGTATTAGAGGCTTTGGCTTGTTGACATATTATGCAAGTCTGCACGTAATGGAGGATATCTTTCTTCATGGAAGGCCAATAGAATTGAGCCTTAATTCTAGCCATGGTTCTTGTAAAGCCAGCATGACCTCCTATTAGAGATGAATGAAATTCAAACAAGATCTGTTGTGTCAACTCTTTGTATTGAGGAACCACCATTCTGCCCTTCCAATACAGTATGCCCTCTCTAAAAGCATAGTGAAGATGTGTATTACCTTGCTGAATACATTTATCTATCACTTCCTTCCATGTAGTATCAGCTACTAGTCCTTCTTTGATAATTGGAATGAGTTGACATAGAGGTACTGACCATAACAGAGACATTAATCTTGATAGTGCATCAGTTGCAAGGTTTTCTTTGCCTGGCTTGTATTCTATAACATAGTCATAGCCTAAAAATTTATGTAGCCACTGTTGTTGTTCTGGTGTTTGCAGATATTGGTCCATTAAACTCCTCAAGCTCTTTTGATCTGTGCGAATAATGAATTTGTGACCCAGCAAATAATGTCTAAATTTAGCTATTGCCTCAGATATAGCTAACATTTCCCTGAAATAGGCAGATTTCCTTTGATTTCTAGGGACTAGCTTTTTGGAAAAGTAAGCAATGGGGTGTCCATCTTAGTGAAGTACTGCACTCACCCCCACACCAGAAGCATTTGTCTCTAAAATGAAAGGTTTTTGAAAATTTGGCAAAGCTAGGACAGGACCAGAAGTCATAGCAGCCTTTAATTGTTGGAAAGCTACCTCAGCTTGTTCATTCCATACATAACTTTCCTTCTTTAACAAATCAGTTAATGGAGCAGCAATTTTGGCATAAGATTTAATGAACCTCCTGTAATACCCAGTGAGACCCAAGAATCCTCTCAGTTGCTTAATATTCTTGGGTACAAGCCAACCATGCACTGCTTGAACCTTATCCTTGTCCATCGACACTCCCTGTCCAGTTACTACATGGCCCAGGTACTCTATCTCCTCAACTCCAAAAGAGCATTTAGATAACTTGACAAACAAGGTGTTTGTTTGACGTATCTGTAGTACAGCATCCAAGTGGTTCAAGTGCTCCTGCCATGAAGGACTATATATGAGTATATCATAAAAAAAAACTAACACATATTTCCTTAATGCATGTTGGAAAATGTGATTCATCAAGCTCTGAAACGTGGCTGGGGCATTAGTCAAGCCAAAAGGCATAACCAACCACTCATAGTGACCCTGGTGTGTTCTGAAAGCTGTCTTATGCCTGTCCTCTGGTTGGAGTAAAATCTGGTGGTAACCAGCTCTAAGATCCACCTTTGAAATTTTTTTGGCTCTGACTACGGTCTGGCAAGTGCACCAGTCTGTCGTCGAGTAATAATTCACACTCTAGGTATCTAGAATGAGTTCGCATCCACAGGGATCGTGCCGAAGCTTCACTAGCGTTATTTAAGTCTGGATAGTTTTGCAATCGCTTTGGGTTTTGAAAAAGGTTTTATAAAAAATAGCGTAATGCTTGCATACATAAATAAATAAATAATAATAGATTCAGAAACATAGAGGATAGGTATGGTGGTTGGACTTTCTCCCTTCTTCATATTTGGCATGACCGGTGTATAACATAGTTATTTAGATTAATGTTCGGCAGTGACTTTTCCTTGTTGTAGTAACACCTTACTGTTACACTATGTCTATTAAAGTTCCCCTACTTTCATAACTAAGGTACCTACGAGAGCCTAACCTCGATGTGTCACATACCCTAATTACTAAGTGAGTTGTTTATAAACATGCATTATTATCTTCACCAATTAACCTCTAGATCCTAGTATCGGGCTATTCATCATCTAAGTGCTCAGTTCACACCTAGTTCATGATTCCTCCTCTAACCGCTCATTCACGACTAGTTCTGGACGTTACCGTCTCTATACACCTAGCGTTATTTACTACTAGTTCCGGACCATATTAAGTTAGAAACCTAATATCAATTCTATGGGCGCTCCCGCTTATCCGGCCAGATTACGAGAAACGTTATTAAGTGCATGAAAGTAAATAACAAACATAATACTTAAATATCATTTATTATAACTTTGACTCAGTCATAGACTCCAAATATTCATTGGGGAGTTCATCTTCTCCACCACAACCTAAGACATCTATTACAAAAGACTACATATTTAAATTACAATAAAGAAATTATAACCTAAACATAAAAGCCGAAAGAAAACATACCTTGCTGAGTTAGTTTTCCCGTAAGGGGAGAAAACTATGCCCAATAGAGCTCCTCTGAACCTCTCCTTATAGTAGAGAATGTTCTACTATTTCTGAATGAATAAAACAATGAATGGGAGGCTCTATTTATAGTTTTCGTAATGGGCCTCAGCAAGGCATCGCACCACGATGAAGCCATCGTACTGCGATGTGAAGATTCAGTTCAATTTTATAACCGATCATGTGCATTTCATCAGCTTGGGCGCCAAGTTATGTCATCGTGCTGCGATGTGCCACATCGTGCTGCGATGGACCGATTTTCTTCAAATTTATTCTTCTGTTTTCTTGGCGAGCAAGCAGCTTTCATCGTGGCACGATGGAAGTTATTGTGCTGCGATGGAATGCTCATTTTCTTCACTTTTTGGGTTTTTTCTTGTCTTTTGGCATCTTGGACCTTGTCTTGATGCTTTTTCCTGCTTTTGTAGGTTTTCCTTCGTATTTGGGCCTGTCTTGGTCATTTTACTACTAATAATAATACTAAAAATACCATAGAAATTCATGTCATCACAACGCCAAACTTAAACTGTTGCTTGTCCTCAAGTAACTTGCTGTCAGACAAGATCGTTAGAGAATTAAGAGATAAATAAAGATGATAGGAATTTCACAACCTTGCTTGTATTTCAGCAATGGTACCGTTGATTTCTTACCGCAGCGATCATGCTCAGTCCTGCTAGGCTCAGGAGACGTCAATAGTAGCAAATCAGACAAATGCCTGCAAGAGTCCATGTTCAACTTTTTCTCTCTCACATTTGTGTTTTTCGCTCATAATTGAAAGGGTTATCTCTCAATCATCGTGCAACCTGCCATTTTACCATAGGCTTGCAAGAACTCTAAGCAACCAGTCAAAATTCAATATACATGCATTTTTGGAGGTCTTTTCAGGGTTATAACGTGGCTTAGGTCAAGGTGGGACATTTTTGGGAATAGTAGGCTAAACATTGGAGTTAAGTTCTACTTTGTTATTCCTTTTTGTGTGCGCAACCTTTGTTCCTTAGGGTGCCTTTTTGTGTTGGTATTGGAGATTAAGAACCGGATGTGTCTTTGTGTGGTTCTTTTCTATCACTATCTTTGCCCTTTGGCTCTTTCTTTTGCCCTTTGGCTCTTTCTTTTTTATTCAATTTTTTTGAAGAGACTATTTTTTTAGGGATTTTTTTTTTTGATGTTTTCCCGTCTCTTTTTCATTTATTTTTTTCTTTTTGTAGTGATAGTTCTCCGTATACCCACCCCAAACTTAAACGTTGCTAGTTCCATGAGCAACTCCAAACTTATTTTGTTGCCAAGACTTGAGAACTATTACCTTAACTCCAAAGAGGGTAATTTCATTGTTTTTCTGGTCTATAGGCTTGTAACGTGGTTTGTCACCGAAACAAAAGGGATAATTTATTTTTTTTACGGCGCAAAATTGGCTAGCAAAGGATAATATAATAAAGGGTGGCTTGAAAAGTCTCTGGGTTATAACAAACAATTGCCTCAATGCATATAATATCAAATCAACTAGTCAGCAGAGAATTAGAGCAAGTTCTAGAAAATAAACAAGTGCACGGTACTCTCATAGTAATTCGAAAGAAAGTGGTAATACCGTTTGGAAATATTTGTCTCAAATCCTTCATGGCTTAGGTATCTGAAAGTTGAACATTTGTCTTACAGACACCAGCTTCATCACTCGTCTCGTTGTCTCCTGAACTTCGCACTTCGGAGCAATCACCTTTGGTTTTCTGTATGAAGGCGTGAAATTCGGCTCATCAGAATTTATAACTCACTTCGCCGCAATCTTACCTATAACATTTTATCATGCACTAGATAATAAACAGCAAACAGTTATTTAATTTTTTGTAAGTTTGAATAAGGGTTGTTTACAGATGAAGATGACATGCAGAATTCTAGGCATACTTTATTGAATTGAAAAACTGAAATGAAAATACTAAATTGAAAATACTGAAATTAAAATTACTCATCCTTGGGTTGCCTCCCAAGCAGCGCTTGTTTAGCCTCTCATTAGCTTGAGGCATTTCCTCCATTACAGAGGATATGTTCACATGTCTCTCTCTTCTGTAGGAGCTTTCACCTTAGACCCCCCTCTTTCTTGTTGCTTCTTTCATACTTCTTTGGATTCTGTTTTTCTTTGAAGGTAGCAAAGCAGAGTCGTTCATCATCTTCTGAAGGTATATTTTCATGATGGACTTCCCCTTGCTTCTTGGTGGATGTTCCTTCTTTTGTTCTTTTGGTGCATTGACCCAGTTGTTCTTCTTTCTTTCCTCTTTTCTCTCAGCAGCAGGCTTCTTTAGAGGTGGCGTATTAACCCCAAACTTAGATCTTCTGGCCACTTTTCGGTTTCTACCCCATGCTTTGACCCATGTTGCTCGGATGTCCACTTCAATAGTTAGCCTCTTCAGTTTATCAGTGAGTTCCTCGGGTACCTCCTCTTCCTGAGCTGTCTCTATTCCTAGCTGCGCCATTTCATTCTCCAGCTCCTATATCTCTATCTTCACATGTATCTCTTGAACTGGAGTCGGTGGTGTAGCTTCTCTGTCCTTCCACTCAAGCATGAAGCACATTTCCCTCTCTGTTTTGGAAGTTTTGATAGTTCTTTTCTCCTCTCCACTCCTTAGAGTCAACTCAGCGGACTCCACATCAATGAGTGCCCTGCTGGTTGCTAAGAATGGTCTTCCAAGAATAATAGGGTGTTGTTCATCTTCTAGGATATCCAGGATCATGAAGTCTGCTGAAAATACCAAGTCTCCGACTTTCACCAAGACATCTTCTACTGTACCTGTTGAGTGAATAGTTGTTTGATTTGCTAATACGAGTTCACGTTCTGTACCTGCAGTTATTGTTGTGAGTTTTAACTTGTCTGCCAGAGATAATGGCATTACGTTAACACTTGAACCCACGTCACATAATGCTCGGACTTCTGCTTCCTCAATCTGACAGATTATGGTGACGCTTCCAGGATCTGTCTTTTTGATTGGCAATCGTGCTCGGCTTTCTCTATACTTTCAATTCTCTCATGAACTCATCATAGGCTTCGTCTAATGTCATATCGAACAGCTTGTACCACTCTTCGTAGTCTTTAATCTGTTCTTCTCTCCGTTCGTGCTCTGATTTCATATCCTTTAGCACTTTGCATTCCTCCTTTGGATTGTCCACCGTGTTACCTGCAATATCTTTAGAAACATGAGTGCTTCCAGTTTTGAGAGTTGACCAATCTAGGTTTCAAGACATTTTATCGTCGCCCCCTGGTTGGCTACTGTCGTCTGGATGTTTTCAAAGTTAGTTTTGCTCATGCTAGCAAACTTATTGAGTAACTCTTCCAATGGAGATGGCTTTCTTGGTTGAGGTGTAGCTTGAGCCTGGTTCCCTGTCTGGTCCCAGCGTAAATTTGGGTGCTTGCTCCAACCTGGGTTGTAGTTGTTCCCCATGTAATTTACCTGCTCCTCGCTTCCTCCTGGAAAACAATGCCCATTAGGGTGATCTTCTAGGCAGAAGTCGCAAACTCCTTCACAACTTTCTCCTTATCAGCAAGTTGCCTCCTTAGTAACTCGATCTCTACTTTGTAGGCAATCTCCTGGTCCACCTTAAGAATTCCAGGAGTCTTTTCAGCTCTATCATGGCTCATGTTGTACTCATTCTGGCACATCTGCTCAACCAGATCCTTAGTCTCTGCATAGGTCTTTACTTTGATGGACCCACCAGCTGAGGCATCTAGTATCATCCGATGTTGCATTTTCATACCAGCAGTGAATAGTTGCATCTGCTCCATAGCACTAATGTTGTGGTTAGGACACCTTCTCATAAGCAGCTTGAAACGTTCATAAGCCTCGCACAGTGTTTCAGATTCATGCTGTTTGAAACTTAGAATCTCAGACTTCCTTTTCTGGAATAGTGTGTGTGTGAAGAATCTTTCCAGGAACTTGTCTTCAAGATCCTTCCATGTTGCAATCGTTCCCCTTGGCAAGCATTGAAGCCAATCTTTAGCTGGACCTGTAAGAGAAAAAGCAAACAAACGCAGCTTCTTCTGGTCATCACTAACACTTTCCGGCACATTCTGGATCTAACATGTCTCTGAAAACTTTGCAAGATGATCCCAAGGATCATTGTTGGCACGTCCATCGAACTGGTTCTCCCACAAACCTGTAAGAACATTACCCTTAATATCAAAGTTAGCTGGATTCGCCGGCTGGAATCCCAGTGAGATCTGATCTGTGTCAGTCCTCTTGCAGTAATCTCCCATTGTAACTCTTTGCTCGTCCCCCATGGCTTTGGTGGTAGGCTTTTCTTCTATTTTGAGACTACTGGATTCTGCAAGCCTTTGTGCTTGCCTTCTTTTCCAAAGCGTTCTTTCTGGTTCAGGGTCGTACTCAAACTCCAGGATACCTGTTATCAAGCACAACAAATGAATACCTTCAGTAGCACTGGAAAATTAAATGGTAAAACTATTTTTGGTTTGTCTCATGTGTCTTTGTCACCATGAAAATTCCCAGGTAAGTGAGGTGGATCACAATGGATCGCTTAAATACCAAGACTTATCCTTAGCCAGAACTTTCACAGATCAAAATCCACAATCATCAACAAGATTTTTTGATTTTTTGATTTTTTTTGTATTTTTGATAATTTTTTGACAAACTTAAATAAATCTAGAAATGCTTTGTAAACACAATCCCCGGCAACGACGCCAAAAACTTGACTATGGTCTGGCATGTGCACCAGTCTGTCGTCGAGTAATAATTCACACTCTAGGTGTCTAGAATGAGTTCGTATCCGCAGGGATCGTGCCGAAGCTTCACTAGCGTTATTTAAGTCTGGATAGTTTTGCATTCGCTTTGGGTTTTGAAAAAGGTTTTATAAAAAATTGTGTAATGCTTGCATACATAAATAAATAAATAAATAATAATAGATTCAAAAACATAGAGGATAGGTATGGTGGTTGGACTCTCTCCCTTCTTCATATTTGGCATGACCGGTGTATAACATAGTTATTTAGATTAATGTTCGGCGGTGACTTTTCCTTGTTGTAGTAACACCTTACAGTTACACTATTTCTATTAAAGTTCCCCTACATTCATAACTAAGGTACCTACGAGAGCCTAACCTCGATGTGTCACATACCCTAATTACTAAGTGAGTTGTTTATAAACATGCATTATTATATTCACCAATTAACCTCTAGATCCTAGTATCGGGCTATTCATCATCTAAGTGCTCAGTTCACACCTAGTTCATGATTCCTCCTCTAACCGCTCATTCACGACTAGTTCAGGATGTTACCGTCTCTATACACATAGCGTTATTTACTACTAGTTCCGGACCATATTAAGTTAGAAACCTAATATCAATTCTATGGGCGCTCCCGCTTATCCGGCCAGATTACGAGAAACGTTATTAAGTGCATGAAAGTAAATAACAAACATAATACTTAAATATCATTTATTATAACTTTGACTTAGTCACAGACTCCAAATATTCATTGGGGAGTTCATCTTCTCCACCACAACCTAAGACATCTATTACAAAAGACTACATATTTAAATTACAATAAAGAAATTATAACCTAAACATAAAAGCCTAAAGAAAACATACCTTGCTGAGTTAGTTTTCCCGTAAGGGGAGAAAACTATGCCCAACAGAGCTCCTCCGAACCTCTCCTTATAGTAGGGAATGTTCTACTATTTCTGAATGAATAAAACAATGAACGGGAGGCTCTATTTATAGTTTTCGTAATGGGCCTCAGCAAGGCATCGCACCACGATGAAGCCATCGTACTGCGATGTGAAGATTCAGTTCAATTTTATAACTGATCATGTGCATTTCATCAGCTTGGGCGCCAAGTTATGTCATCGTGCTGTGATGTGCCACATCGTGCTGCGATGGACATATTTTCTTCAGATTTATTCTTCTGTTTTCTTGGCGAGCAAGCAGCTTTCATCGTGGCACGATGGAAGTTATCGTGCTGCGATGGAATGCTCATTTTCTTCACTTTTTGGGCTTTTTCTTGTCTTTTGGCATCTTGGACCTTGTCTTGATGCTTTTTCCTGCTTTTGTAGGTTTTCCTTCGTATTTGGGTCTGTCTTGGTCATTTTACTACTAATAATAATACTAAAAATACCATAGAAATTCCTGTCATCAGGCTCCAAATAACTCATCTAATAACTCATCCACAGTAGGAATTGGGAAGGAATCTTTGATGGTTATAGCATTCAATGCCCTGTAATCTGTACAAAATCTCCAAGTTCCATCTTTCTTTTTAACCAAGATAATTGGAGAAGAAAATGGACTAGTACTAGGTTGAATGATTCCTTGCTGAAGCATGTCATGTATCATGTGTTCAATTTGAGCTTTTTGGCTATGAGGATATCTGTAGGGTTTTACTTTCACAGGGTTAGAGCCTTCTATTAATGGTATGTGATGATTATGTGACCTGTTAGGAGGAAGTGAATCTGGAGATTGAAACAGATCCTTGTAAGTATGTAACAGCATGGCAATTTCTGGGTCTACATTGGTGGGTAAGTCTTTGAAAACATCTTATGAGGTATGATTTTTGAGCCATTGAATTGTGAAACATTCAGCTATGGCATCAGTGTTGTGCAACCTCTTGAAATGATGGAATTGTGTTGCTGAAGGCCTAAAAACATGTCCTGGCTCAACAGGTGTTTTCGGAAATTTTGCAATCCTAGGCTGAACAAAATTATCCAAACTTCCTCCATCAATCAACACTTGAACCTTAATGTGTTCAATTGATCCTGGGAACCTAAGTACACCCATATTGGAATCCCCCTTCATAGCATTCAGAGACAAATGGTGTTCAGGTTGGTTGTTGGTGGTATTTTCTGTAGTTGGGTCTGGTGGTTTGTCAAATGTTACAGTGTTGTTTTCCTCCTCATAATCATCATAGTGTAAGAGCATCAGCTGCCTGCTAGGACACTTATGAGTGAATGAAAATTTGTCATCACACCAATAACATTGTCCCCTGTCCCCTTCTCAATTGCATTTCAGCAGGGGAAATTATTTTGATGTTAGGATTTTTTTGAAATTGGCTCATTGGTCTGGTAGGGGGTGTGTTGAGGATGGGGGTTGTGTTTCTTTGGCTATTTTCTGGCTTGGTTGAATTGACGGGTGGTTTGTTGTAGTAATTTGGGTTGGCTTTTTGTGGTTTGATGGTGGAGGTACATTTCTCTTCATAGACTTTAGCTAGAGCCACATCTCTCACAATAGAAGGGGGTGTGTGAATCAACACATCTCTATGGATATCAGGATTGAGACCACTAATGAAACAATCAATCAAGGCATCAGTGCTCAACCCATAAACACGATTTGCTAACGATGTAAATTGAAGATAATACTCAGCAACAGTTCCAGATTGGTTCAATTTAAACAAAGTAGCACGAGGACATTCATATATAGATGGACCAAAATCAAGTTCTAAAGCACGTGTAAAATCAGTCCATGAATGGAAAGGAGTAGTACGCTGTACCATTTGAAACCACGGTACTACGTCCTTATCGAGATGCACAGAAGCTATGGTTAATCTATCATTATCAGGTGTGTCATAGTAACCAAAAAATTGTTCAGCACGAAATATCCACTCATGCACGTTTGAACCATCAAATCGTGGAAATTTGAGTTTGACATTTCTCACCTGAAATGGAGGTCGGTTATGGAGTTCAGCACCATGGGGTTGCTTGGAAGGTGTTTGCTGAATCAGAATGTCAAGCGCTGTATGGATCTTATCAAACTTCGAGTCGCTAACAGCTTCTAATCGCTCCATTCGCTCGAAGATTTCCTCTTGAAACAATCGCATCGCGTCGGTAGAACGCTTGATCTAATCCTGCATCTCCTTCTGTTGAGCGTCGGCCATGGTGAAGATGAAAGCACCAATGAAACAGTGTAAAGTAAATAACACAAAATAGAGCTCAAATAGGGGAATATATTATTGAAGCAACAAACAATTTTCCAGAACACTAGAAAACTGGGAACAAGATGTGATAGAGAGTTTTGAGAGAGAGAGAATAACAAACGTCAATAATCACATAACAAACATCATTCCCCTAGTGTACTATATATAATGCTAGCTCATTTCTTCTCATATTCATTCCACCTACTGTGTGCCTTGCGTATGCGTATTCCTCTATGTGGTCCCATCACCTCAGCTTAACTACTAACCAACTTTTCCTCATGCAAATTATTCTGTGGGCCCTCTGCTTGATTTGCTGACTCATTGGATGCTTCTAGACCCTTATACACATTTGGCCTCATTACAGTTTATTATGAATCGCATCCACCACGCTTTTAGCCTAAGTCTCAAAAATAACATGTGTAGTGCCGTGTTGTTCCATAGTCTTCACGGCTTCAGGGAGTGCAAGAGCTTCACCTTCAACAATATAAAATTGGCCTTCCTTCCAACAAGTGCCTGCCGTGATAAATGTCCCCAAATAATCCCTAACACACCAGCCTGTTGTAGTCTTATTAACCTCTCTATATGGAAACCGGCATCGATGTTGCATTTATACCCAATCGAAAGGAGGTTTTTGCAAAGTTACCGCATGCTGCTGTTGAGTAGCTGATGTATTATGCTGCTGCACCGGAAACCAATAAATAATGATTTTATATAAATACAACATATTTTCCATGTACATGAGATGAGTTTGTGGCCACACAACTCATTCAAGAACCATGAAACCCACAAAAGTAGTACTTCCTGTCTTCCAGAAGCATGGACCCATCATGTGCCAGGGTCTAATAACTTAAAATTATCTGATTTACAGATCAAGAATTCTCCAAATTAGTGAAGCATAAGGAACCAATAAGTAATATTTTATGAAAAACTAACACAAATAGAACGCGACACTAACTCATAGACCTAAGAAAATAAAAGTGATTGAACATAGTCACATATGTTAATATTATGTCGATGTAGAACACCAAACTTGTTCTATGTTAATTATCGTGTATGTATGTATGCCTAACTCCTATATTGGTTCGATATGTAGAACCAATATATGATGTATGTATGCCCAACTGACCAACTCCAATATTTATTGTTACATTTTATAGGCAATTTGTTTCAAAAGCTATTAAATAAACTTTCAGGATCAGTGTTATACTTAATTCCAAAATTTATGATTCAGAAGATAATTGTATAAAAGTTGATGAAAAAACAATTAACAAAGCAATTAAAAATATGTTATAAAAGCAATTAAAAAAGAAATCAAAAATATATTATAAAAGTTAATGACCAAAGATAGTACAATACTACTTTACCTGACAACCTTTTATCTATTTTTTTTTTAAACTACACTTGACAAAAGAAAAAAAATGCCAAAATACACTAGTTTTTCAAAAAAATTTGAAAATACACTACTTTTTAGTGTGAGGAGGACGCGTCATTCCCAAACTAGCGTCCACAGGAAGAACGCGCCACCCACAGTGCAGCGTCCATAGGAAGGACGTGCCATCCCCATGTGAACGTCCAATTCTGGCCTTTTTTTTTTCGTTTTTGAGAATCGGAAACGGTTTTTAAAGTTGCCTTAGAGCAGAAAAAGCGTTGCCTTTGAGTAAATTAGATTTAATTTGTATTTAATTTTATGAGAATAAATAATTTTTTTTTTGACAAACAAATAAAAGGTGATTTTTTATTTTAGATAAGAAAAAGTAAATTTTTCTTTTAAATTGAGACTGAAGGTAGGGCTGGCCCAACCCTAAAGCCACTAAGGCTAGGGTTTTAGCCCCAAATTTATGAATTTTTCTCTTCCCCTCGTATTTCTTTCAACTCCTCTGAAATTCCAATTTTTCCCTCATATTTTTTCGAAATATATTTTTCGGAGTAGACTTAAATGGTTGAGAAACACAAAAATACGAACACAAAACACATTTCTTAAAATTTTCAAAGTTTTGTGACAAAATTTATGTATTAAAAAAGTTTGCAGAGGTGAAGTCAAATGATAAAAGGAGTAGAATGGAAATATAAAATAATTTGTAGGAGTGAAGTGTTAAATGTAAGGGTGGAAAAAAAAATTCTTTGATTCAATATAGGCCCAAAGAATAATAAAATAGACCCAAGTGACTTGACCACGACGAAGTTTTTTAGTGCATGAGTCGCATAATTTCTAGAAGGATGTGTAGATGGATATATTAGGATGGGTTATTAGTTATTAGGGGTGGACAGAAAAACCGTGGCCCGGCTCAATCCGAGAAAACCGAAAAGAAAAAAAAGAGAGGGAAATTGGCGGTTTGGATTGGGCAACGGGTTAGCGGGTCTAGAAATTCGGTTTGCACAGAGTTGACATGGGCGGGTCCGAGTGGAGATAACTGGACCGATGAAACCCGAAATCCGCCCGCATTATTAAATCAAATCTTCACGTTTAATACTTTCATTTTGCAATATACACACTTAAGCTCTTCTCCCGCCTCCTCTTCACACATTTCCACTTAAACTCAAATCCATGGAGACTGAAACAATCATGGAGCATTTTGAAACATAAAACTTGATCTTTCTTCATCTTTTTTGTCTAATTTCGCTAAAATCAAATGTTATATTTTTAATTTTATTTGAGATTTTTGTTTTTTTCCTTACTTTTTATATTGATTTAGGGTTCGTAACACTTTTCTTTTGCGTTTGTTTCATCATTCTCTCATCTCTGGTTGCATATTCTCGAAATCTTAATTGCAAATGTTGGGTTTGCTCAATTTTATTTTTATTTTTTAATTTTTAACCAAATCAAACCGTCCAATAACCCGTTTAAACCACAAATCCGAATCCGTGAAAATCGATCTCTATTTTATGGACGGATTGGATCTTATTTTTTGACTCTGCGGTTTGATTTGAGTGACAACTTTGGACCCGAACCCGCCCAAACCCGTCCATTGTCCACCCGTATTAGTTATTACTATTAGTTTGTGAGAATATATCAATTTCTTTTATGCTTAGGATGGTGGTTTGGTTTTAGTGTAACAAAATTTATTTTAGCTAAAAGTAAAAATTTTAAACACATTTATATAAATGTGAGTAAAATAATAAAAATAATTTATATGAAGGTGAAAGATTTAAATATAGATTTATTATAGTCTATTTTATAAGCAAAAACAAATGTGTCCCTTATATTATAAAGTGCAGTGGTTAACAGTAACACTACTTGGACACGAGCGTATTAGGTGTCTGAGTTTGAACCCAAACCCCTTCCCCATTCCATTTTAATTGTATACTAGACGACGGCCCGTGCGTTGCACGGGTTCGACGGTATAGCATAGATATGTCAATCATGGCTATGATCAATCATGGCTATTGTTTGAAGAAAGAATTTAATCATAGATAAAACCAAAATGATTCAAACCAAGATAACATTAACAAAATATAATGATTCAAGTAAGGACACTGCTTGATTCTTCAAAGTTCTTTGGTGTATGACATTGGAAAAGGACCCATCAAAACCCGTGACATGCGGAGAATTTGATTTTTGCCTAAGAACCTATTTAAAAAAAAATGTTATGCACTCCATCAATGTAATTAATTATTCAAAGTTCTTTGATGTATGACTTTGGAAAAGGACCGATCAAAACCCGTGACATGCGGAGAATTTGATTTTTGCCTAAGAACCTATTTCAAAAAAAAAATGTTATGCATTCCATCAATGTAATTAGTACAACGTTACATGCATTTAAGAGTAAAAAAAAAACTAATAGAGTCTAAGCAAGCACCCATTAATATCAAACATAACCCAATGACCTTGATTCCTCAAAGATTTTTGGTTTTTTGTCTAAGAACCTATTTTTTTTTTAAAAAATTGTTATGCACTCCATCAATGTAACAATTTGAATATATCTTGTGTGCTGATAGTTGCGGAGATCAGATTGTCATCAACATCCTCCACCACCTCTGCTACTCTACTTTCCCTTTATTGACCTGTGCATCCAAAAAAAGATAAAAATTCACAAACCAAGAGAGTTTCTTTATAAAACCAATGTCATCCAATATGCAGACATACACAATCTTTATGATTTCATGATTCAACACAAACCAAGAGAGTTTCTTCATAAAACCAATGTCATTCAATATATCACATATATTTTATAGCATGAAAAAGAAAAAAATACCCTGCCTATTGCAAAGCTTGGAAACAAAATATTACCATTTTCATCATTGTTGTTATTGCCCTGTGACTCATGAATTGCAAAAGGGCCAAAATCTTCTATGTCATCCTCTTCCTCAAATTCATAACCTTCTACATATTCTTTTTTTTGTTGCTTCCTGTTCAATTTGAAAAGAGAAAAAAAAAAAATAGGGTCAACATATTACCAAGTTAAATTGCCAAGAATTTTGGGTTAAAAACAGCAGAGCAAAATGCATTATTAAAATTAAATATTTACCAATCCTTCCCCCTTCTTCAGCAGGTTGAAGATTCTCTAAATCAACAATTTTTTTTAATGCTTCAAAACATGATTTATGAAATTTGGGTGTTAGGGTTGAAATTTAAGTCATGATTTATTGAAATTTGTAACACACTCTCTTTTTCTATATCAAATCTTATGAGTTGTGATTTATGAAGAGGAAAAGGGATTAGCATGTATATAAGGTGACTAAACTACACCAAACAGAACATAGCATATAGGGAAGTTGATTGCAATTGTTCCAAACTAAAAATTAATGTAAACTCTTTCTCCATGTACACCTAAAACAAAACAAAATTGCAAAAGAGAAAAAAGTTCAGCATCACAGCATGTATATAAATTAATGGAAACTCTTTCTCTTGTAACACATGTGTTTGCTAAGAAAAGAATTCTAAAATAGCAAACAAAGTTAGTAGGCAGCCTGGTGCTAAATCATATCTCATGATTTGTGGTAGCCTTGTAAAGTTTGATTCCACAACTCAAACTCGTGGCCTTCTTGACATACAATAGCTACTCCAACTATGCCAAAGGTCCTGTTTGGATTTTGTGAGAATGTGTTAGTATCAAAGGGTAGAATAAAGGGGAGTTAAAGTAATTAAGATTAGTTAAGGTGTACAATTAGTTAGATGAGAGGAGACCTAATTAGTATGCTAACACAAAATCACAACCATAGAATCACAGATCTGAAACAATAAAATCAAAACAAAAATTTAAATCTTACCTGACAAAGAAGGAGATGATGAACTCATAAACATATTCCTGAACTTTTAGCTATTTTGCCATTAGCAATGAGAGTTTTTTTTCATGATGCAACTGATATTTGCTTATCAAAAAAAGTATTTAGAAACAATAACATACCAAAGTTGTATCATAATAAAGCTAATTTATTAGCATAGACTAACCTGATTAAGCTTCATAACAATGACAGTACAACAGACATACACGAATAAGATGCATGTCGAGTAGAAGCCCATAAAACTGCAAATACCAAACAGAATAAAAACACTACCAGCAAGAAAATAGAAGTCTCTCCAAATAGTAGGATCACACCATATTTGGATGCAATAACCCACCTATAAAAAGGGACAACCAATGACACACCTAAAAACCATATAAAACTTTCAGCAAGCTGCATATGATTCTTGACTGCATATAAAACTTTGTTATCCAAAAAATTGAGTACAACATGTGACATGCAATCTTAAATTCAACAACTTATTTTTGCGGGTAAGCCTTATCTAAAAACCATAATAATAAAAAGAAAAAGGGTAAGCCACCAACACATAATGAATCATCACTAAAATTTTATTTCATAAAAAACCATCATGAAACAGTATAGGAAAATTCAAAAGAAAGGTGTGTTCCAACAATGTTCACCAATTTAAGACTAAACCTTCATGACAATTCTGAAAAAATAGAGCCAGATTTGTAACACATTAGACATGAAATTCATGTTTTTACTTTAGATTAATTACTCACAAAATAGTGCAGAAAATTAATTGCTTGCAACATTAAGCTATCCCATTTGAGATATGAAAACTCATTCAATCAGCACCGAATTTCATACACACCATTTCGTCAACATGTTAGTAAATCATACATACTGCTCATAATATTTTTCCAGTTAGGGAAACTAAGAAAGACTTAAAACTTGAAATAAGATATCTTGAACAAAATCAAGCAGAACAACCAAAAGATTTTACAACACAATAGTCGTACTCAACATCTCATATATCTAAAACTATAAAAATCAGTAAGAATCTTACCTCAAACAAAAGAAACTGAAAAGTGAAATGCACTCTTCAAGGAACGGCATTGTGACAGTTCGTTAATTTATATTAATATCTCATCAGTATTACACATATAAACTATGAAAGATAAAGAGAGTAGAATTAGTATGCAACTTCATCATCATCATCATCATCCTGGTGACATTAATCAATGCCAAATTCTCCATAAAATTCACAATTTCTTAATCAGTATGATTATCATAAATCAGATTCAAACAAAGTAATTAAAACTCGAGGATTGATGAAACAAATTACCAACATTCAATTCAGCAAGCTCTCTTGTCAAACCTTCATTCAATTCAGCGTAAAAACTTTGTCTGCGACGAACTGAAACAGAAACAAATCAAATAAAATTGAGAATCAATAACAGTGACGAATATTTGTGAAACATGACCTGCAACAATACTAAGAGTAAACAGGACTCCAATTACCCCTCCTGTGTATTCTTCTTATGCCTCTTACTGTGTATTCTTCTTCTTTTTATCACGTTTACTTCCATTCCCATCGTTATTTGTTCTTACAATAAGAAATCAACTCTGCAACAACACATAAAGTGCAAAATTTGAAGTTAAAAATTAGACAATAACATAATCAAACACAAATCACAATTCAAGAATTGATGAATAAAGGGGAAAAAAAATCATACTCAATGATGCTAATATTTATGGGCATCCACAGCAACATTTTATCAAACACATGATAAGCATATATAAAACTGAAATAAGCAACATGAAATTGAAGGAGGTGAGTAAAGTAAACACAACAAAGAAACAAAGCAAAGAAATAAAAGAAAGAAACAAATGAAAATGGGTTAAGAACAATAGTCATGCATCTATCTAATTTACACACAAAAGTTAAGAAGAATTAACCAAATTAAAAACCAAGCAACATGACAGGAAAAGATGAAAATATTATGACTCCGTTAGCATTCACCAAAGTGCTAGAGTTATAGCTGATGCTTTCAGAGATACAAAGCTTATTATGAAGCCAGTTATAACTGGTGCAAGAAGCTTGTAGATTAGATCAATGCGTCTCGTAACCGAATTCATCTTTGTCAGCAGTTACGGTGATTGACCTTTTGATATTACTAACAACGTGCACATTAAAAGCATACTTTTTATATAATAATTACAGGCTTCGCTTGAGCAGCCTGTCTATTTATTAGTAACTATGAGTCATATGCAACATTGATAGATAGAAAGACAACCATGATGGTGAAAAATTAAGACTAAATTTTTAGCATCAATAAATCTTATTTAAGCAATAGATTATTCACTATTGTTACACAGTCAATTTTCATTTTCTTTTCTAGCTAAATGATAATAACCAATTTTCATTAAAGCATAAAACATCTTACCATTATCTTTCTATCAGGATAGTACCGGCAAATGTTGAAAGTACTCCAATTCCACCACATATATTGATTATCACCACCAAGAGTAAGAAAATTGGGAAATTTGTAAACTTCAAAGATGAGTAGATAAGTAAGGCAACTACGGTTGCACCAGCAATAATAAAAGAGAGATTTTGTGTCACCAACCACAATTGCAAAACCTGTCAATATAACAAAATAAAAGACCCTTTTTCATCATAAATCAAACTTCACACTATTAGTCCTTAATTGACAAACAAACCACAAAACAAATGACTTAAAACAACATAAAAATTCATTCTCATCAAAAAATCAAATTCCACACTATTAGTCATATATTAAATTTGTTTGTTGAAAAAATTTACATATCAAATTGAGATAACATTAAAGAAACCATTTTCAAAAAACAACACATGCAAGATTTCTAATCCACATAATAATAAACAATAAGAAAGGATTGAAACAAAAGGAATTTAGCATGCAAAAAATCATAGAAATAGATGATACAATAATATAGCAACAGAGCCAACAATATAAAACGAACAAAAATGAACCATACTCTCTGTAACACATAAAAAATTGTAAGTCTCCATACTCACAGCATCAACAACCAAAATAGAACAAAATTAACATTAGTTCAAGATTGAATTATTATAAAAATAAAAATAAAAATTGAGACTCTTACCTCACAACATCAACACTGTCGGTAGTCCATGTCATGACACCCTCAAAGCATCCTCGAACAAAAGAGCATCCTCGAACAAAAGAGCATCCTCAGAGCAGCAAACTCTACCAATAGAACAAAATTGACATGTAAAAATTACAGGAAAAAAGAAATATCAGTTCATTCAATCCGACAACAGATCAAAATCAAATTATAACAAAAAAATCTCGGCCTCTTTCCTCACAACTACACTTGCATTGTTCATAGTGCATGCATCAGGGTTCTCTCCCATGGACTCAAAGCTGCAAAACCATCAAACAAAACATATAATAATTCAGAAACTTTACTCACAATTCCCATCAAATCCAATATAAACCGAGCATAATATAAGCTTAAAACGCATAAATGACAATTTTACCCCCAAATCATAACCTAAACAGATTTCAATCAATCAATGGTAACAATTAAAGCTTCAACATCATCACAAACAAAATCAAAACCTAATTGAGTTTAAAATTGCAAACAAAATTTAAATTAAAAAAAAATCAATTTTTTTGTTGCTAGAATTGAAAAGAAGAAATTGAATTAGAAGAAAAAGAACGAAATTATTACCATCAAAACCAACATGTGCACAATAGAGAGTGAAATTATTATTACCGTGAAGATTAATCAACTCAGCTCCTTCAACCTGACACATTCATTCATAAACACATCTACAAATATGAGAGGAAATCACAAAACAAAATCAGGAAAAGAGAGCATAACTTAGAAAACCAGTTCAAGTGAGGCAGGAATTAAAGGATGATACCAGAGGATGTCACTTGTGCTTACACATCTGCAGAGCATATTTTTCTGCAAATAAAAAATAAAAAATACAGTTTGAGGTTCAATCAGTAGAGAAAATGGAAGAGAGAAGAGATTATTCTAGTTACCTGAGTTTATTGACATCCAAATATCCAATTTCATGAAAAACTTCAAACATGCAAGATCAAAATTTGAGAAATTGAAATTTGGGGGTTAGGGTTGATGAGGCGAGGGCAGCAAGAAAGAGAGAGATGGAGCGCGCGAGAGAGAAAGAGGTATTGAATGCGTGGTGATGGTGTGTGGTGGTCGGTGGCGTGTGGTGGTGACGGATTTTGGTCGGAGAGGGTGGCGGTAGAGAGGAAGAAGAAGAACGGTATAGAGGAAGAAGAAGAACGTGTTACGCGTTTCTCTTTTCTGCTTTCTTTCTTTCTATTTCTTATCATGTGTTGGTGGAGCTCTCCTATTGGTGCAAGCATGGACCAATAAAATTTCATGCAGATGCAATTATAGAAATGTGTTACTTGGAGATTGGCTAGAGAATAGAAATTTTATCAGCATGACATCATTGATGACATAGGGTAATAGGGTTTCCTCAAGTGCATTAGGGTTTAGCACCATGACCCTTTACTATAATAGAAAGATAGAAAGATGTGTTTGCCAAAAGCAAAATAAATAAAAAATTGTTTGAGAATACACAAACATCAACATGAAAATATACCATTATTTGAAACCTTTAACCTTATATATATATATATATATATATATATATATATATATATATATATATATATATATATATATATATATATATATATATATATATATATATATATATATATATATATAGATTGAATGTGTATGTTTCTGTATGTTTGGTGAAGTCATGATCACTGGACACTACAAATATCATTTTTCGCAGCGATTTTTTCGCAGCAACATTTAAATTGTTGACAAAAACATACATATAGCAACAACTTATTTAAGTTGTTGTTATAAGTTGGTTTTTTCTCAACAACTATGTTATCGTTGGAAAAAGTTAGTTATCCCAACAATAATTATTGTTGCTGCTAATAGTTTAGTTTTCTTACAACAACCTTGTAAAGACGCAGAGAAACCACTCGATTACTTTTTTTATGCATATCTTTTATCATGGTTTTTGTTCCTATTTTTATGCGTAGATTTCTCTTAATTTAAATTTTTTATCTATTTTTATGTTTTGTATCTTTTTTTAATCTTTTGAACTAAAATTACAATTAAGGTTAGAAGATTTGCAATATTATCATACTCTTTAAGGACAAATTAGATTTTTTAGTAATTGTTCACAATTACTATTTTTTATGCGTATTTTTTGTAGGGTCCTCCCAACACATTATGTGGCCTAAAGCAAACATTAAAATAAAGTTTTTTATTTTTTTTAAAATAAAATAAAAAATTGACATTACAAATTATAAAAATAATTTTTGGGTAAAAAGCTACTGAATATCTTCATTTATTAAAATAAATTAGATTATTTTTAGATAAGTAAACATAATAATAGAAAATAATTGATAAAAAAAAATAGGAATAGAAAATAAATTGTATAATAGTGTAGATGATCTTTTTTTTTTCTTTTTTTTTTGGTACATGCATTGATGATCTTTTTTTTTTGAAGTAGATCTTTTTTTTGGTACAAGCATAGATGGTCTTTTTTTATTTAAGTTAAAAAAAATCAACAACAAGTAGAGTACAATATTTTTTTTTTGAGGTAAAGTAGAGTACAATATATACATATATATATATGTTTTTTAAACAAGGTAGAGTACAATATAAAAGTATAGTTCTCCACAAAAAATATAAATGGATAAAATAAGAAAGCAAAAAACCATAAGAAAAATAATTTGGTTTAAAAAAATTAATTTTAAAACATACGAAAAATAATCTGGTTTTAAAAAAATTAATTTTTTTCTGAGGCCTGGCCTTGATCTTTTATCGTGGTTTCCGTTCCTATTTTTATGCGTAAATTTATTTTAACTTAAAATTATTATCTTTTTTATTTTATTTCTATTTTTACAAATATTATTATACTTGATAAGGACAAATTAAGTTTTGTTACGGTAGTTCCGTTTAATAAATTGTTAGTAGATATCCTTTAATTGAATTATTTATAGTTTGTTGAGAGATATATGCAAAATAGAAATAAAAAAATAAGAAAAAACAAAACTTAGTTAAAAATATTTAAGTCAAATTTGTAACGCCCCAATTTTTAGAGATATTTATTTTATTAGAATTAAATTAAGTATGATGGGTTTATTTGTTATGTGAGGTAGAGTTTTGAGAAAAATAGAAAATACTAAGATATGAGGCGGAAATAAAATAATAATAATAATAATAATAGTGACAAAAATATTATTGGATTAAGATGAGATTATTTATTAGAGATTTATTTGGTTGGCGAGAAACAAAAAAGGATGATATTGTTGAAATTTATTTATTCTAATTGATCAAATTAGTGTGACTATAATAGGATTTAATTTTCTAGGTGGTTATCTCTATATTGTTGGATAAGTAAATTATTTAAATTAATCTTATAGTATATTAGACTAGTCTGCCATATTATAAAAATATTGTGTTTGGATAGTAATGACTGTTAAGTGAGTAAGTTTGTTACCTAATGAACTACCAAATCTAATTGAGCTACCTATAATCTGAAGGTGGAAAAACACAAGAAGGGGGGGTTGAATTGTGTTTTGAGAATTAAAACTTTTTCGAAATAAAAACAATTTTGCAGCGGATATAAACACAAGATAAAGAAGGGTGCTGATAGAGAGAAAGAAAGACACAAAATTTATCATGGTTCCTCTCACAAATCGAGAGTACTCCAGTCCCCTTGTTACTAACAAGAGCTTTTCACTATAATCTACTCAAGATTACAAATTGCTCAAGCACACTTGCAAGAGACTTCTCAGGTGCTCAAGTTTCACTAAACAAGAGACTTCTCAGGTGCTCAAGTTTCACTAAACAAGAGACTTCACAAACAAACTTAAAATCTAAGAATGATTGTTAATGAACACTTGATATACTATCAGAGGTGTTTACAAAATACAACGCAAATTGCTTTAAGACTTGAATGACAGATTGAACAAATTATGTCAGAATATTTCAGAGCCTTAAACGCAGTAATGGAACAGTGGTCATTTCTTCCATTTGAGTCTTCTATTTATACTTGAAGGAAGATGATGACCGTTGTAGAGAGATAAGATGCCAGCTGGAAGATGCTCGTATAATTGCTAGCTGTAGATTGCCTTCTTTAGCAAAGAAATCCAATTCCACTACCTTGCAATTCAAATTATCACTCATCCATTTTGAGTAATAATAGTACGATAGTACGATCCTCAAATGCGCTCCACTTATGGATAAGATTAACGTTGTACCAACGAATATTCCTTCCTGTGGATGTGACAGAGCCTTGAAGTAGATTGTTCTTCAAACATTGGTTCTGGTTCTGTCAGTTCTTGAGTGACGTAAATTCCTTTTGCTTCAGATGCTGTTGTCATAGCTTCTTGAGGTTTTCAGCTTCTGAACTCCTCAGAGTCTAGCTTTTGGTCCTCAGAAGCACTATCTTCAGCATGCAAATTTTAAGCTTCTGATGAACAGCGATACGCTTTCAGAGCTTCATAGCTTGGCTTCTCTCTTGTTATTCATAGTCCTTCTGAATGAATTTTAACTTATAATTCTGCACACTAGAATAATCATTAGTAATACCAATTGCAATTTTAATACTTTGTTATCATCAAAACCACTTAAAATCTTAGAGGTTCATGTCAGACCCACTTTGTTCCAACAATCTCCCCCTTTTTGATGATGACAAACTAAAGCATTAAAATTCAATTGTTGTTGATTTAATTATTTATGTTGACTTTAGGTTTCAAAGGTTTGCAATCTCCCCCTGAGTCTGATAATCTATAGGGTTAGGTTTGTAAGCTCCCCCTAAGTCTTATCCATAATTAATTAAAACAGTTTAAGAGTTAATTTAATAACTTAACATAAATTTTCATATTTGACTCTCAGAGGCACAGTTTTTTAAGCTTTGCTTCTTAGGGTCTGATAATACTCAGAGGAGGTTTGCAATCTTCTCTTGTATCATCTATGAAAATTAATTTTAGGTTCTTAAAATTTTATCCCCTTTCAATAAAGTTCAGAATGAATCACATAATGACAATTCAGAAGGAATAGAAATTGATATGAGTATAACAGTTTCAGTTCTTTAGCAGTTAAAAAAAATCAATTAACATTAATTTTAACGCTGTTCTTACTCCCCCTTTTGGCATCAGTCAAAAAGCGCAGAAAACAAGACATTCAAGTCAAAAATTGGTTACAACTATATTCATTAAATGAACTATGTTGATTCCCAGGTAAACAAGAAAGCTTGAGAGCACTATAAAAAGAGATGATTCTTCTCATTTTATTCATACAGAATAATCAAAGAGCATCATAAGAAACACACAATGGAAAAGCAAGCTGCGAAGGATGCTTCAGGATCAAAAGAAGTGATCAAGAAGGAAGCAGAGCCTTGGCGCTGCGAAAGAAACAAGCATCTCTATGAAAGAAATAAGCGAGAGGTGGTTCTGACAGAGTCTGAGCTTGAAGAAATAGGCTCTGACCTGGAAGAATTCTTATGGACATATGATGATGACAAGCCGTACGAAGAGTATCAAGCTGAAGCTCAGCAAGCCCTGCGTGACCTACTTTCTTATGTTAGTGAGAAGCATAAGAAGAATAAGCCAGAGGCTGCTGACGTTGATTCTAAGTAGGATCTCATTATCTTATGTAATAAAGAATTTCTTCAATAACTTTAATAAAGAGTTCCTGCTATAAATTTCTTTCTTTTTGAGCATGTTTCTTTTATATACTTCATTCCTAACGTCAGAAAACCAGTTACCAGACACGCCTCATACGGTATTGTTGCCCCGCTGTTAAACAGGCTATAATACTAAGAAGCTATTTCATGAGTAAACAGGAGTACCGATGTGGGGGACTCTTAGGTTTTTAAAAGCCTAGAATAGTAGTTTAAAACTGAGATGCTCTGCAACACCTCACACTAGAGCCAGTAACCACAAAAGTACCAGACATTATCAGAGTATATGATTTCCATTTTGAAAAACAAAATAAAATAAACACACAAGCACAAAATAAGGATAAATAACTTTGAATTAATTAAAAAAGTATCCAAAAGATTACATAAGAACCAATATGAAAACCAAAACAAAACAATTAAGTGCACAAACATAGGGCTAAGACTTCTTAATATCAGCTATAGCAGATAGAAGAAGCTTCATCATATCATCCATCTTCTTGTTGATAGCTTCTCCAGAGGCATTCATGTCAGACCTAATATCAGCTCTGAGTTCATCCATTTCATGTTTCATATCCTCAGCTAGCTCAGCTTTGATGTTGTCTAAAGCTTCTTGAACTGCTGGTGGTATAGGTGAGGAGGTAGAAGGAACATCTATCTTCATTGGAGAGCATGGAGGAGTAGTATCAACAATAGGCTTCTTACCCTTGTCAGAGTCGTCATCACTTAGGTTCTGATCAGGCATCACAAAGTCCTCTTCAGATGCTTGATTCTCCTTGATCTTATTTGTCTCAACCTCAGCAATGTGAACAGCCATATCTACCATCAACTTAAGTGCCTCTTGATCAGCTAGCCTCTTATGTTCAATCTCAGCCATTCTAGCCTGATCAGCATCACTCATCAAACTGGCATAACTTGCCTCTTCTCCAACCACTCTCTCAGCAGCTTTCAGAACTTGCTCTGCTGCAGCAGCTATCCAAGCCTGCTCAGTAGCTAAAACCATATTTTCATACGTAGCTTCTTCTCTATCCAACCTTGCAGCTGCTTCACATGCATTCCTTGAGAGCTTCTTAAACTCAGCATCCAAAGTTGCTAAACGTTCAAGTTCTTTTTCATGATTGTAGAATGTGAGGCGGGGAGCACGTGATCTTTCAGCTATATCAAACAAATCCGTCACAACAGTCATTCCTCTTCCTTGAATCTTGGATTTCAAGTGATTACCCAGAATCCTTAAAGATTGGCTGAACAAGTATTCCATTTCTCTTATCTCAGCATCTACATCAGAAGGAAATACCAGAACCTCTTCATCTATTGTCTTAAATCTCTTAAGTCTAAGACTGATAGCAGAACCTAATTGCTCAATATTTGGTTCAGATGAGGAATTGCAGAATGGTTTGGTTGGGTCAAAAGGAATGGTTGGTTCAGGTTTCTTTCTTTTCAAGGGAATGATTTTGATTTTGCTTAGGTCAGTGGGTAGTTTAGGTTCATCATCTATGTTGATTTGCTTCTTAAGAAAGTCTTCAAGAATGGGTAAGGCAAAGTCAACAAGTAGAATTAGTTCTTCTACAGTTAAAGTTTTGTAAGATGGACCATAGATGGGTTCTGATGGTGGTGTTTGTGGTTCAGGTGTTGATTCGGGTGTGGAAGGTTCAGGTTGTGGTGTGGAGGGTTCAGCAGTGGTATGTTCAGGTGATTGATGAGGTGAGTTGGGTGTAGCATTGTGATGTTCAGAATGAGTCAAAACTTCATCCTGAACTGGTGTGAAAATGGGTGGATTTTCTTGTTCAGTGTCAGCAAGGGAGGGAGGTGGTGTTTGAATTGGTGGTTCTTGAATTGGTGGATTTAGAGGTAGATCAGAAGAAGTATTAACAAAATGAAATTGGTTTGGTGAGTTTGTGTTAGAGTGGGTAAAGGCATCACCAGATAGGTGAGTGGCGAGGTGTTCAAGAATTGTAGGTGATTTTCTTGTTGTGTTGGTGGGTTGGTCAAGGATTGAAGTGTCAATGAAAATATTTTCTTCTTCTGGTGAGTTGTTTTTGGGTTTCTTGAGGGTCCTTTTCACAGGGATCTTTTTCTTAGATTTCTCCTTCTGAATTTTATTAAGTTTTTCAATCAGCTCTGAAGAGTCAGTGCTTGTATCAGAAGAAGTCCCTTCTGATGAGGATGATGAGGGTTGTGGAGATGGTGGAATCATATTTATAGGCTTTGTAAAGTCTATAGGAGGTGATTGGTTAAGAGGTTGAGCATTAGAAACGCTATCAGTATTCGGCTTAGAGATATTACCTTTGGATGTGTCAGCAGCTTTCTTTTTGGAAACAACTGTCTTTTTCCTTTTTGGAGCTCTGACAGGTTGATCCTCTTCTGTATCTTCAGGCCTCTCATTCCTCTTCTCGGATCTTCTTTCCTTCTAAATAGCTTTTCTTTGAGCTATCTTAGCCACTTGCTCATCAGTGACTCCTTCATTCTCTTCAGTGGCCAATCTTTCAGCACCACTATCTGCTTGATCAGTAACATCAGCAGCATCATTCTTATTTCCTGATTGTTCTTTGGAGCCTTCCTCAACAATTTCTTGTTCAACAGGTTGAGGTTTTCTCTTAGACTTAGTGATCTGCTTTGGGCCTTTGAAAATATCCCAGTTAGGTACACCAACTACCATGCTCCTGGGCACTCTTACTCCAGAATCTATTCTTACCAGCTCCAAGAAGTTCTTGATGACATCATCATTATCATGTTCTGATATGGTTGGAAAACCATCACACCAGAAGTACTTTTCATAAACCGCCTCCAGAGGACTCTTGGCTGTCTTCAGCTCTTCTTTTGTTTTCAGCTTCATGTTTACCAGAACACTTGCATCATACTTAGCAGTATTAAAAACTCTAAGTTTCTCCTTGGTACTTACAATCTGAATAAGCTTTGTTTGACGAATGATTTCTGAAATCAACCTTGGATGATGGATTATAAAAGGTGATTTGGTTCTGCTCTTGGATATTGTAAAACATAGATGATCAAACAAAAGCTTTGCAAGATTTATCTTAACTTTCTTGTACAAGAACCATATGAAGTGCCTATGTGGTATAGAGATAGTATCATATCCTCCTTCTCTAGTGATGATAGAGGCAAGAAACACTTTGAAAGCAAAGTTGAAGTTTTGCCTCATGAATTTTGCTTTGCCAAAATCATTGTTTGCACTACCAGGAAGAAATAAATCCTTCTTAATAGATTCTATGTGTTTACTCTTTTCACCATACTCATCCACGTTCTCTCCTTCGTTGTCCAGACCCAAAATCTTTGCTATATGTTCTTGAGTAATAAGAACATTGATTCCCATGATATTTGACCTAATTTCTTTTCCTTTGTAAGGTCTTAAACCAAGTTGGCTCCTTGTTTTTCCTTTCAGAGACCTATCCTTCTCTACCATCTTCCTAACTTCTTCATCAGCACTGAACTTGTCAAAGATAGTTGCTTTTTGCCAGAAGTACTTGACAATATCATAGTAAACAAACCCATTTAGCATCTCAAAGTAGTTCTTCCATTGTTGATCGAAGAATAAACTTTGAATATCAATCCCGTTTACTTTGAAACTCTCAAAATCGACAAATTTCTCCGTAACGAACTCAAACGCTTCTGGACCAGCATCGGTTACATTATCTTTGAAGACGAGTCTTGCTTGAGACGAAAGATCAATTACTGGTGGTAAGACGGGGTTGAAGGGACGTTGAACAATTTCGTTTGAAGGTCGAGCAGTCATGATTACAGAAGATTAAGAAGCAGAGAGATTTGGGAATATCTGAGGTTTAGGGTTGTGTAGGAAGTGATTATGTGTAAAAGTTGTGCTTTGTGAGTGAAGTGACAATTTATATCAAATAGAATAAACACTCAGAAAATAAGCACAAAGGAGGGAGCGCGAACAGTTTAAAATTAATTTTAAATTGTATAACTGCATTTTCATCATTAACCGTTCTCTACCCATCAGGATCTAGACACGTGTAAGAGAGGCTTAATCACAGCTGACGCGTGTACAGACAACTGTTGTACACTAACTAGTACTGAACGTTTCACTTCCGTCTAGTTTAGAGCCAAACTCATTAATATCTGACACCTCATCAGAACCTGTTATTCTTCAGAACCCATATTATTCAGAGCTTCCAAAAAGAGACTCTGAATTATTGGAGGCTCTGAAAAAGCTTCAGATCCTAATTCTATTTTGCATCTCAGAGCTAGTTTTCTTCAGAGATAAAATGCATGTTCAAATTCTTTTTAATAAAGTCAAATCTTTCAATAGCTAAAGGCTTAGTAAATATATCAGCCCATTGATGATCAGTATCAATGAATTGAATATTTATTGTCCCTTTTTGAACATGATCTCTTATAAAATGATGCTTAATTTCAATATGCTTAGCTCTGGAATGCAAAATTGGATTCTTAGATAAATGAATAGCAGCAGTATTATCACAATATAGTGGAATACTACTTTCAGCTATGTTATAGTCCTCTAACTGATATTTCATCCATAGAAGCTGTGTGCAGCATTTAGCAGTTGAGATGTATTCTGCTTCTGCTGTAGACAAAGCGATAGTTGTTTGTCTTTTGCTGGCCCAAGATATGAGATTTTCACCAATAAATTGGCAATTTCCACTAGTGGATTT
The DNA here is from genome assembly GCA_030408175.1 of Trifolium repens. NCBI lineage: Eukaryota > Viridiplantae > Streptophyta > Magnoliopsida > Fabales > Fabaceae > Trifolium > Trifolium repens. The sequence goes on along the minus strand of CP125845.1, from coordinate 26,218,484 downwards.
CCTCTCTATCTTGTCTCCAGCATAGTCAGCATCACAGAATCCAACTAGCTTACTATCTAGGGATTTTTTATAAAGAAGTCCTAGACTAGTAGTTCCTTTCAGATATCTAAAGATCCTCTTAACGGCAGTTAAGTGAGGTTCTCTAGGATCTGACTGGAATCTTGTGTTAGACTACTAGGCTACCACTTAGAAGGGGGGTTGAATAAGTGGCTTCGTTAATCAACGACAATTTTAAAAAATTATTTGATTAAAACGAATGCGCGGAAGCACCACCGGATCGGTAGTCTACTTTGCACCTTTTGACCAAAGGAAAGATAGTATAGCCTTGAACGAAATAGGAAAACTATCGGAATGCTTAATTCAAGGTATCCAAATTCAATCGATTAACAAAAACAGTCACAAGCAAGTTATATGATTCGATACTCAAACTCAATCACAATCAAGATAATAGCAATTGAACCTTTGTGCACACTTACGAACACAAACCTTCAATTGACTCAAAATATAAGCAAATTGCGTAAAGTAAGAATTTAAAGCGAATCGACACACAAGAGATGATTAGGGAGTTCCCCGGCTTTCGTGTCGTCCTCGCGGTCGGCCGGGTACGTCTCCCCCCAAATAACCAAACGGGTTATTTGAGAGTATTATTGATTAAAGACAGTTTGAACACAAGTGCACAAATTACAATGAATCCAATAAACCTATATTGACTCAAAAGTAAAACTATGCTAAACCTCAATCGACGAACGAATCTTCACCCTCTGATTCCAACGATTTTACCCGTGCAACTCCTTGCAACAATCGTCCAGCTGAGTCCTTCGATTCTTCTCGATTGATCCTTCAAGATATCGAACAATCTTGAATCCCTAGCGAGCAACCAAACCTCCTTCGCAAATCAACCCGATCACGATTCTGATTCACCACGAATCGTACCGAACGTTATCGACCAAGCGTACAACTTCTATTGGATTGATCCCATACTCAATCTTCAATTGTTGCAACTTGATGGAAGATGATGATCTTGTGAAGGATACACTTTGATCCCAATTTTTCACCCAAATTGTATCCAAAGTGTTTCTCTCAAAGCACTCTTGCTTTCTCACTGGTTCTCACTAGATTTTTCTCTGTTGTGTTACAAACAAAGGATCACACACATTGCTATTTAAAGAGAAAATAGAATGAGCAAATTTGGGCATAAATTTTCAAACATGTATCGATACAAATGATCATTTGTATCGATACAAATGCTTTGACCAACGTTAAAAATGAAATTTTTGACCTTTGTATCGATACAAACACGGGTGTGTATCGATACAAATATCAGAATCTTGAAACTCTTGACTGATATGTATCAAATCATGCAAGCATGATTCGATACATCATCAACTCTCTGGATTTTGAGGGTGTTCACCTATGTATCGATACATGCAAGCATGATTCGATGCATAGGTGACTCTCTGCCTCTGAGAAACCATTTTTGTATCGATACAGACAATATATGTATCGATACAAAATACCCAAAATCAGATAGAAGTAGTTTCAGGACATTTGTATCGATACACCAATGTATGTATCGATACAAAATACCTAAAAGTCAGTTTTCCAAGTTTTTAGAAAGTAGTTCTTTGTTGTCAAGTCATTTGTAATGTTGCCAAAATATGTTCAATCCTATTTTCATATGTTTTGACAATTATTAAAACATGAGGATGAACTGGTGCACTTACATTCTCCCCCTTTTTGATAATTGTCAAAACTATGCATAAGCTAACTAAGCCTATACCTATTATGCAAGATAAAAATAGCAATGTAATACAGACGCAATTAAAAAACACCAAGGCTATTCAAATAAGCACGCTCCCCCTGAGTTGATGCCATAATGCGTTTGATCATCCTTTAGCTTGTGCATCCAATCTCTCCCCCTTTGACAATATCAAAAAGAAGAAGAGAGCACATTAGAAGTAACAAGTCCAAGCACAATTTTTAATCAATTGATCACATCGTGCACTTACATTTGTCGAAATGCACTTGATGATATAGTTTCCTAATCAATATAAATACATACAAAGATATGCCAAAATATATCAATGACGAATACCAAATATCATGATAAAACATGGAATGTAGAACAACAATCCATAAACCAACTCATGAATATTGAAACACATCGACATTTGTAAACAAGTAACATACCAAAATATGGGACGAAATAAACAAAACAATGCAACTAAATGCATAATCATAGGAAATTATCCATACATACCCAAGCATCCAAATACTAAGTCATACAATCAAAAGTAAATGTTGCCAAAAACCCGACAACATTAAAATTATCCTTACAACCAAATCGAAAGTAAGAGAAGTCATAAGAAATAACATAATAAATTGTTCAAGAAAGGATAGAAATAAAATGCAAAAAAAATTAAATCTCAAACATCATCATTCATCATCCATGTTATCCGGATTGGTAGGAGGGTTAGGGTTGTAGTAGGCATCCATCTGAGCCTGAATGTTGTCAAACCGGGTGGTCACATAGTTTCTGAGGTCGGTAGTGGTGGTGTACAGCTCTTCAATTCTAGTATTCTGAGTAGCATAGTTTTGAGTGTACGTATTATAGAAGGTAGTTTGTTGCATGCTCATGTTTCTCATCATTTCCATCATTTCATTCCAATTACCACCTTCTCCACCTTGCTCCTCATCCTCAGCCTCACCTTGTTGAACATTCCTTCTTGGTCTCCTACCTCTAGGAGCAGCAGCTTGACCCTCATTGTCATCATCCGGACCATGGTACACATACACATTATCTACATTTAAAGACCAATTCATCTTGGACATTTGTGTCTCACTAAATTTCTGCAACTTTCCAAGAGCAGTATACTCAATTGGAAGCTTTTGTCCAATTTTGAATTTCTTCAAGATGCTAGCAATCATGCTACAGTACCCAAAACTTTGATCCCTGCTTGAATTTCGTAGATCAAACATCCTACTCACAATGTAGAATGGCCAGTCAACTTTCCTGTCTTCCATGAGCAAAAACATCAAGTCAATATCCTTCTTATCCATCCTAGAGCTTGCACTTTTTGGACGCAAAATGTGACTCACAATCCAGTAAATCACTCTAGCATTAACATTCAATTTTCCGGTTCCCATGGTTTCCGGAATGTTGCCAGTTCTAGTAATCGAAGAGATAAAGACATTGGAGTCATAATCCACCTGACTTATTTCAGAATACGCTAATAGATTCTCCCCGGTTATCCTACTTCCGGTACTCATCCCAAACAATTCAAACCACATATCAGCAGTGAACTTATAAGTCTTATCCTTCCAACGGAACTCAAACTCAGCCTCATTTCTTTCCTGTAATCCGGCATAGAAAATCCTAACCACAGTCTCATTGTATTTTGTTTGTAGGTCACAGAAACTATCAAGTTGTTCAGTCTCAATTATCTCAGCAATATCATTCAAATGTAAATTTCTAAGAGTATCAATATTGACAGACTTTTGAGGAAGTACACTCCTATTCCTACAATACCTAGTGTAAGTGGTAATACAATCCTTATGAACATACTCATCTTCTCTAAGACCGAAATTAGAAACTCCACCACTAGTAGTTGCTATTTCCTTATCTTTTCTAGCCTTCTTAGGTGCCATTACAAGAAGATTGAGAAGTAGAACGATTTACCTTACACTTTTGATGAAGAACTTTTGAAGAAAATTTCACAAACCCCAATTTGATGAATTCCTTGGATTGAAGCTTATGAGACTTTGACCACGAAATTGATGATGGAGATTAAGTGGGTAATGAATTCTGAGCGGATTGGTGTTAATTTTGTGAATTTTGGTTGAGTTTTGAGGGAGATTGAAGATTTTGGGGTAGGGGTTTTAGAGAGAATTCGTGTGAGGGAGAAGAGATTTTGTTTGGTTGATGAATGAATGAATGAAAAATAGACATATAACCTGTTTTTATGATTTTGTATCGATACAAAATCGTGTTTGTATCGATACAAGTCAGTTGTTTCGAAGCATGTATCGAAGCATGGAGGCATGTATCGATACATGAGTACCTTTCTGTCCAAACTGAAGAGCTATGTATCGATACAAGTTCATATGTATCGATACATATCAGTTTATTTTTGAAATTTGAAAGATAACTGACATGTATCTATGCAAAACTCATTTGTATCGATCCAAAAAGTATCATTTTCAAATTTTCTCAAAATACATGAACATATAAGTTTCAAAACTTATTTTTATGACTTCCTTCTAACATGTATGTATGAAACACATATAACCAATGAGGTACATTCTTATGTATGTGAGCAAAACAAGATACCAAGGCACATTATAACATGAGAACACATGTTAAACCATATATGCATGATAAAGCATCCACATAGTTGAATCAAAGTACCAAGATCAATCATATGAAAGAGTATATATATGTATGCACACTAAGTCACATATATAAGATCACAAAACACACATATACGAACCAAGTATGAACCTAATATGACAATTGTAATGATTTTTGTCAAATCCCTATTTAAAACGTATGAGTCTCAAAAACTTATCAATATCTTTGAGCAAAATTCTTGGAAATGGAGGATTAGACAACTATCAATACAAACTTCATATTAAGATGAGAAAGGTATATGTATATGAAACCAATGTACAAAAGCTAAGAAAGAAAATATAAAAGCAAAGATAGAGAATAGAATCTTCCTTTAAGTGTTAGATGTAGGAAGTGATCAATTTCCATAATCTTCCAAATGTCGAGTTGAAGCTTTTCTCATCACTTTACTTCTTCATATGTCTTGAACTTCATTGTTGTCGGTGTCTCTTGTCAATGGTTCAAGACGTCTTCCCTACATTCTTAGACATTTGAAATAGGTCCCCAACTCATGTTGGGTCCTAGTTGGTTAGTAGAAACATTATTGTCTAACTTAGGTAACCATTGCAGTTTGCCTTTTGGTACTAAAATTTTTCGAGCGTGACATTTTGCAATCGTATGACCTTTGTTACGACAATAATGACAAACAACATGAGGATTACTTTTCTTATGATCCTTTTCAACAAATTTATACTTTTTATTTCTAGGTTTGAATGATTTGTTGAATTTAGACGAATCAACCGCAAAAGTAATCTCCGGCTTGGATGGTTCTTTTAACTTATCTTGTAGTTTTCGTAAGTCTCTACGTAAGTAAAAGCATCCATCACATCCGGTATTATTATTACCACAACTATCGTAAGTCACAAGAGGTTTTTGAATCAAGGACTCTTTGAGGGCTTTCAACTCATGTTCCGTTTCCGAAACTTTTGTCTCAAGGTATTTATTGACTTGCATTAAACCTTTTAGTCGTTGAAAAGCCTCTTGAGTTTCTTTGTGTAATTTTTCAAAAGCAACTTGTAATTCATGATATTCCAAAAGAGTATATGAGCTAGAGGGATTTTGGTTTACCTTTTTAGGAGCAAGTTTCTTACGATCGTGGGATGTCAAGCACACATTTGCCAACACATCTTCACCACTTGAGCTAGAGCTTGATGATGAAGAGGAAGATGAGCTTCCGCTCTCCCATGCAACATAGGCTTTCTTTCCCTTATCCTTGCTTCCCTTTTTGAATGAAGGTGACTCTTTCTCCTTTCTCTTGAGCTTGGGACAATCCGGTTTAAAATGACCGATTTGTCCACATTCATAACATGCTCCTTTCTTAGAGTACCTAGCATCTTCATTCCTCCGACGGTAACCACTATCTTTCCGATACTTCTTAAGATTGTCATCGGAATGCCTTATCCCATTCTTTCTCACATACCTATTGTAGTGTCGAATGAAGAGCCCCATTTCCTCATCATCGGAATCGTCTTCGCTTGAGCTACTTTCCACATGCTCTACCTTTTTAGACTTGGTGGTCTTAGATGTAGAGGTTTTCAGAGCAATAGACCTCTTGTCTTTTTCCTTTTCCTTCTCTTTGTCATTATGCTTCCCCTTTTTCTCATTTCTCTCTTGCTTTTCTAACAAGTTTAGTACTTGTTCATGTTCCGTAAGCTTGCCAAATAGAGTTGTAAGACTTAAAGTAGTTAGATCATTAGCCTCCTTAATCGCGGTGACCTTCGGTTGCCAACTCCTACTAAGACATCTTAAAATTTTGTTAGTGGCGTCTTGATTTGTGATTGGCTTTCCCAAACCGTGTAACTTGTTGGTTATTTTGATAAATCGTTGTTGCATATCCTCGATGGTTTCACCATCTAGCATATGGAACAACTCAAATTCTTGTGTCAATGTATTAATTTTGGATATCTTTACATCATTGGTACCCTCAAAGTGAGTAACCAATGTGTCCCACATTTCCTTAGCCGATTGACAATGCGACACATGATAGAATTGATCAATCCCAAGGGATGATATTAAAATATTTTGTGCCTTTGCATCATAATTGACCTTTTTCTTTTCCTCTTCCGTCCATTGTGCCATAGGCTTATTGTCTACAATGCCATGAGGATCCGTGATAGTTGGAACAAACAGACCATTCTCAACGGCATTCCAAACTTCACCATCAAAAGAATTGATGTGAATACGCATACTACTTTTCCAATAGTCAAAATGATCTCCATTGAATATCGGAGCCCTATTATACGCCCCTTTAGGTGCAAAAGCCATGTTTTCTAATAATTGGCACAAATTACTCGGTTTAATCGTTTAAAATCGAACCGGGCTCTTGATGCCACTTGTTAGACTACTAGGCTACCACTTAGAAGGGGGGTTGAATAAGTGGCTTCGTTAATCAACGACAATTTTAAAAAATTATTTGATTAAAACGAATGCGCGGAAGCACCACCGGATCGGTAGTCTACTTTGCACCTTTTGACCAAAGGAAAGATAGTATAGCCTTGAACGAAATAGGAAAACTATCGGAATGCTTAATTCAAGGTATCCAAATTCAATCGATTAACAAAAACAGTCCCAAGCAAGTTATATGATTCGATACTCAAACTCAATCACAATCAAGATAATAGCAATTGAACCTTTGTGCACACTTACGAACACAAACCTTCAATTGACTCAAAATATAAGCAAATTGCGTAAAGTAAGAATTTAAAGTGAATCGACACACAAGAGATGATTAGGGAGTTCCCCGGCTTTCGTGTCGTCCTCGCGGTCGGCCGGGTACGTCTCCCCCCAAATAACCAAACGGGTTATTTGAGAGTATTATTGATTAAAAACAGTTTGAACACAAGTGCACAAATTACAATGAATCCAATAAACCTATATTGACTCAAAAGTAAAACTATGCTAAACCTCAATCGACGAACGAATCTTCACCCTCTGATTCCAACGATTTTACCCGTGCAACTCCTTGCAACAATCGTCCAGCTGAGTCCTTCGATTCTTCTCGATTGATCCTTCAAGATATCGAACAATCTTGAATCCCTAGCGAGCAACCAAACCTCCTTCGCAAATCAACCCGATCACGATTCTGATTCACCACGAATCGTACCGAACGTTATCGACCAAGCGTACAACTTCTATTGGATTGATCCCATACTCAATCTTCAATTGTTGCAACTTGATGGAAGATGATGATCTTGTGAAGGATACACTTTGATCCCAATTTTTCACCCAAATTGTATCCAAAGTGTTTCTCTCAAAGCACTCTTGCTTTCTCACTGGTTCTCACTAGATTTTTCTCTGTTCTGTTACAAACAAAGGATCACACACATTGCTATTTAAAGAGAAAATAGAATGAGCAAATTTGGGCATAAATTTTCAAACATGTATCGATACAAATGATCATTTGTATCGATACAAATGCTTTGACCAACGTTAAAAATGAAATTTTTGACCTTTGTATCGATACAAACACGGGTGTGTATCGATACAAATATCAGAATCTTGAAACTCTTGACTGATATGTATCAAATCATGCAAGCATGATTCGATACATCATCAACTCTCTGGATTTTGAGGGTGTTCACCTATGTATCGATACATGCAAGCATGATTCGATGCACAGGTGACTCTCTGCCTCTGAGAAACCATTTTTGTATCGATACAGACAATATATGTATCGATACAAAATACCCAAAATCAGATAGAAGTAGTTTCAGGACATTTGTATCGATACACCAATGTATGTATCAATACAAAATACCTAAAAGTCAGTTTTCCAAGTTTTTAGAAAGTAGTTCTTTGTTGTCAAGTCATTTGTAATGTTGCCAAAATATGTTCAATCCTATTTTCATATGTTTTGACAATTATTAAAACATGAGGATGAACTGGTGCACTTACATCTTGCACACAAGCATACACTATATAAAATATCAGGTCTAGAAGCTGTTAGATAGAGTAAAGAACCAATCATACCTCTATACAGCTTCTGATCTACTTTGCTTCCAATTTCTTCCTTGCTTAAGATGCTTGTAGGATGCATGGGAGTTGACATTATCTTACAGTCTTCAAGATTAAACTTCTTCAGAAGCTCTTTTGTATACTTGCTTTGATGAATGTAAGTGCCATCTTTTCCATGATTGATTTGAATTCCAAGGAAAAACTTTAGTTCACCCATCATGCTCATCTCAAATTCATCCTGCATCAGCTTTGAAAAACTCTTGCACAAGGAAGCATTAGTAGAACCAAATATTATATCATCAACATAGAGGTTGTTTGACATATACTTCTTCAGAAATGACACCATTTAGAAAGGCACTCTTAACATCCATTTGGTATAAGGTTATTCCATTATTAACTGCATATGATAACAATAACCTGATTGCTTCCAGTCTTGCCACTGGAGCAAATGTTTCAGTGAAGTCAATGCCTTCTTGTTGACTATAGCCTTGTGCTACTAGTCTAACTTTGTTTCTTACCACTTCACCTTGTTCATTCAGTTTGTTCCTAAATACCCACTTAGTTCCAATGATGTTCTTGTGTGTTGGTCTTGGTACCAAATCCCACACATCATTTCTTTGAAACTGATTGAGCTCATCTTGCATTGCTACAATCCATCCATCATCAGAAAGAGCTTCATCAACATTCTTAGGTTCTATCATAGATATGAGTCCTAGAAGTGAATCATGTTGTTGATAATCTGATCTTGTTTTTCTTGGACTCTCTTTGTTTCCAAGAATAAGATCTTCTGGATGTGATGATCTGTATTTGAATTTTCTCTTTGGAGCTTCATTAGTTTCAGCACTTGTTTGGGTATCATCTTCTGAGATATCATCATGTCCTTCAGATGCTTCTATTGGGGATGCTTCTTCAGAGACTTCTTCCAATACAGCTTCTGAAGTTTTATTTGCATCTGATGCTTTCTCAGGTTCTGGATTGTTATATATATATGGAACACCTGCATAGCTATCATCTTGCTCTGACATTTTACTGTCAGGCTCTTTGTCATCAAATCTAACATGTATAGATTCTTCCACTATGTTAGTTTCAGAATTATACACTCTGTATGCCTTTGAGCGTTCAGAGTAACCTATAAAGATTCCCTTACAAGCTTTGGCATCAAATTTTCTTTTGTAGGCCTTATTGTTCAGAATGTAACAGGTACATCCAAACTGATGAAAATAAGAGATGTTGGGCTTTCTTCCTTTAAAGAGTTCATATGTTGTTTTATTCAATATAGGTCTGATATAGATCCTATTTTGAATGTAACAAGCTGTGTTCACAGTTTCTGCCCAGAAGTGCTTAGCAAGTTTAGTCTCATGCATCATGGTTCTTGCCATCTCTTGTAAAGACCTGTTCTTTCTTTCTACAACACCATTTTGCTGTGGTGTTCTAGGAGCTGAGAACTCATGGACAATTCCATGGTCTTCACAATAAGTTGCAAAGGGTTCGTTTTCAAACTCACCCCCATGATCACTTCTGATCTTTAAGATCTTGAGACTCTTCTCACTTTGCACTTGTGTGCAGAAGATGGTAAACACATCATATGCATCATCTTTCACTCAAAGAAATTTAACCCAAGTCCATCTACTGTAATCATCAACAATAACAAGTCCATATTTCTTTCCATTGATTGAAGCTGTACTTACAGGACCAAACAAATCAATGTGAAGCAGTTCAAGAGGTCTTGAGGTAGAGACAATGTTTTTAGGTTTAAAAGAGGTTTTTGAAATCTTTCCAATCTGACAAGGACCACACAGATCATCTGAATGATAGTTAAGATTTGGTAGTCCTTTAACCAAGCTTAGTTTGCTAAGCTTAGAGATTAATCTCCAGTTAGCATGACCTAAGCGTTGGTGCCAGACCCATTTCTCATCATTCAAAGATAGAAGACAAACTATCTTTTGCTCTGAGAGTTCTGACAGATTAATTTTATAAACATTGTCTTTCCTTAAGCCTCTGAACACTACAGACTCATCAGACTCTCTAATTACAGTACATGCATCTTTATTGAACTTAACAACAAATCCACTATCACAAAATTGGCTAATGCTCAGTAGATTATGTTTGAGGCCATCAACTAACCAAACATCTTTAATAGAGAGAGAAGAGTTACCAACTGTACCCGTACCAGTGATCTTCCCTTTTTGGTTTCCTCCAAATCCCACAGTTCCTCCCTCTTTCAGAGTCAGGGTTTGGAACATATGCTTGTCTCCTGTCATATGACGTGAGCAGCCACTGTCCAGGTACCAAGAATGCTGCTCTGGCCTTCTTTGAGTGCAGATCTGCTGCAAAGACAATCTCAGACTTTGGTACCCATACCTTTATGGGTCCTTTAGAGTTAGTCCTCATTACCTTAGATTGTTTTTGTTTATAAGGCCTATCAGGAGCTCTAGAGTTATTGAAGCATTTTGAAAAACTTTTAGGCTTTGTTTAACTCTTGGGCTTAGCTTTAGAATATGCCAGAGTTTTATTTATTTTGACATTGGTCTGAGGTTTAGAGACCTTAAGCTCTGAAGGTTTCAGAGTCTGAGGCTTCTTGGCCTCTGACACAATTATTTTTTCAGGTTCTGGTATAACTATTGCTTCTGATTGGCTTTTAACAAATACAGCCTTAGGTTTTGAATTATCACTTTTAGAGGGTTTAGAAAATAATGGATTATCTTTAAAACGTGAAAATCCAAGACCTTCACCTCTATTTCTACTAACATGGTATATTAAGGAAGCTATCTTACTTCTCTTCATGCCATTGATAAGAAATTCTTGCAGAGCAAATTCATGCTCTGGAGGAACCTTATCATCATAAACATAATGAGTTTCCATAAATGAGTTTCTACTTCTTAGGGACTCATTTTCTTCAACTGTTATGTTCATTTTCTCAGTTAGGTTATTGTAAGCCTTTTTCAAGACCTTACATTCACCTGCCTTTTTAGTGAGCATTTTTAAGGCATCTTTAAGAGAATATACTAATTCAGTTCTAGATAGTTTAGCAATTACCTCTTCCTCATCTTCAGAGTCTGAATCTGCTTCAGAGTCTTCTCTGTCAGAGGTAGTTGCCATCAGTGCTAGATTTGCTACCTCATCACCATCTGAGTCTGAGTCTTTGTCAAGATCTTCCCATGTTGCCAGAAAGCTCTTCTTGACTTTACTCTTATATCTTTCCTTGCTAGAGCTTTGTTTTGATGATCTACTTTTGTTTTCTGGACAATCAGCAATGAAATGACCAGGCTTGTTGCATTTGAAACACTTGCTTTGATCTTCCTTCTTGTCTTTAGCAGTACTAAGTCTCTTGGAAGATCCTCCAAATTTGCCTGCATATTTCTTGCTTCGTTTTGCCCATTGTGAAACCTTAGCAGCCATCAGCACCATCTCTTCTTCATCATCAGACCCAACTTCTTGACCCTCTTCAGAAGCCTCATCTTCAGATTCTATAATTTTAGCTTTCAGAGCCTTAGATGAGCTCTTAGAGCTTAAGGCTATCCCTTTCATCTTCTTGGTTGATTCATCAGTCATTAGTTCCATCTCATGACTCTTCAATGAACTAATCAAGCTTTCAAGGGATACAGTATCCAAATCCTTAGACTCTTGAAAAGCAGTCACCTTGGGTCTCCATTTTGGTGGTAGGCTTCTGAGTACCTTTCTCACATGATCAGCTTCAGTATAACTCTTGTCTAATACTTGAATTCCAGATACTAGAATTTGAAACCGTGAAAACATAGTTTCAATGTCCTTTCCATCCTTCATCTTAAACAGCTCATACTGATGCACCAACAAGTTAGCCTTTGCCTCCTTAACCTGTTTGTTGCCCTCATACTTGGATTTTAAGGAATCCCAAATAGACTTTGCAGTTCTTTTATCTCCAATTTTAAGGTACTCATCATGTGAGATAGCATTGGTCATCATTCCTTTTACAGAGTGATGCTTCTTGTACTCTAGCTTTTGAGTTGGTGTAAAAGATTTCCTGTTCTGAGAACTGACTACTCCTTCTAAGTCCATATTTTCAAAGTTAACTCCATCTTCTACCAAGTCCCATAAATCACAATCAATACTCATGATGTGACTATACATATTGGTCTTCCAGAAGGGGTAACTAGTCTCAGTTCCGTTGAAGAAAGGAACTTTATCAGATGACCTGCTTTGTCGAGAGATTGAGTCATAGTCAAAAGAAACTTCATTGAGGTTCTTCTCAGCAGACATGTTTTTCCTCCTGGATCTTTACTGCTTCACTGTGAGGTGAGTTAGGCAACAGACCTAGCTCCTGATACCAATTGAAGGTGGAAAAACACAAGAAGGGGGGGTTGAATTGTGTTTTGAGAATTAAAACTTTTTCGAAATAAAAACAATTTTGCAGCGGATATAAACACAAGATAAAGAAGGGTGCTGAGAGAGAGAAAGAAAGACACAAAATTTATCCCGGTTCCTCTCACAAATCGAGAGTACTCCAGTCCCCTTGTTACTAACAAGAGCTTTTCACTATAATCTACTCAAGATTACAAATTGCTCAAGCACACTTGCAAGAGACTTTTCAGGTGCTCAAGTTTCACTAAACAAGAGACTTCTCAGGTGCTCAAGTTTCACTAAACAAGAGACTTCACAAACAAACTTAAAATCTAAGAATGATTGTTAATGAACACTTGATATACTATCAGAGGTGTTTACAAAATACAACGCAAATTGCTTTAAGACTTGAATGACAGATTGAACAAATTATGTCAGAATATTTCAGAGCCTTAAACGCAGTAATGGAACAGTGGTCATTTCTTCCATTTGAGTCTTCTATTTATACTTGAAGGAAGATGATGACCGTTGTAGAGAGATAAGATGCCAGCTGGAATATGCTCGTACAATTGCTAGCTGTAGATTGTCTTCTTTAGCAAAGAAATCCAATTCCACTACCTTGCAATTCAAATTATCACTCATCCATTTTGAGTAATAATAGTACGATAGTACGATCCTCAAATGCGCTCCACTTATGGATAAGATTAACGTTGTACCAACGAATATTCCTTCCTGTGGATGTGACAGAGCCTTGAAGTAGATTGTTCTTCAAACATTGGTTCTGGTTCTGTCAGTTCTTGAGTGACGTAAATTCATTTTGCTTCAGATGCTGTTGTCATAGCTTCTTGAGGTTTTCAGCTTCTGAACTCCTCAGAGTCTAGCTTTTGGTCCTCAGAAGCACTATCTTCAGCACGCAAATTTTAAGCTTCTGATGAACAGCGATACGCTTTCAGAGCTTCATACCTTGGCTTCTCTCTTGTTATTCATAGTGCTTCTGAATGAATTTTAACTTATAATTCTGCACACTAGAATAATCATTAGTAATACCAATTGCAATTTTAATACTTTGTTATCATCAAAACCACTTAAAATCTTAGAGGTTCATGTCAGACCCACTTTGTTCCAACATAATCCACAATTAGAGGTATGAGCCGTATGACACTTGGAAAGAATTGAGATTAGGCATATATATCTAGGATAACTCGTACTTAGGAACTAAATTGTAGGTACCAATAAGTTAAAATTTAATTTGAGGTATTAGGATTATATATTGGATACAAGCAGATCCATCTTATTAGGAAAGTTTGTTTTCATAAACTGATCATCACATGATAAGTGCTAGTAGTGTAAATATAAATATACAATCATGCGACAAACAAGATCGTTGGAGAAAAATAGAAAGCAAAAAAAAAAAGAGAAATACTTTTAAGCATTAACCGTAGAGAATAATCACAAGCTTTCAAAACTTCTTTCCGTAAGAACAATTTGAGAGAAGATAGGAATTTTCGTGCTTAGAAGAAAAATCGTCTAGTTTTTTCCCATACACTCATACTACATAAGGATTATGTTATGAGATAGTAGTGGGAGATGTTTCTTTGTAGGTTTAATTTTATTGGAGATGTTCACAAACTTTATCCCTTATCTCTTCCACTTGTTATCTCTATATTCTCAATTTTTTATATAGTCAATTTATTATTATTTTTCTTTCTTTAATGTCTAATAATTAAGATTTTAATTAAATCATTCTTGTTGTGCAGCAGAGTGAGAGAATGAGGTAAAATTGTAGAAGGAAGACCAATTAAAAGAATGCATTTGATTCACTAAACAAATGAGAAATATTCCAATTGTTCGACGGTTGTAGTATTATACAATGCATCAAAAAAGAAAGGAAAAAGATTTTTATTGCTCCGAATGGATGGTTTAACGGAGTTACAAGCGATTATTAAAATTTGAGTTGAATAAACAACATGTATCACTTTTTTATAGGTGAACAAGACAATTGTATTTAGGGTAATATATATAAGTTTTATCCTTTATATTGTTTTTAATTATATTGTTTGTAGATACTTTAATTGAATTATTTATAGCTTTTTGAAAAGGATATATGCAAAATACAAAGAATAAGATAATAAGAAACAAAATTTAGTTAAAGAATTTTTAGAAAGGCAAGACAACTCTGAATCACTCGTTTAATACAAAGCAACTTTCGCCCTATCCTGCCTGACGGGAAGGGAACTTATGAAGAAGACTGACATGTGCTCTTCCTGTAATCTGACCTTACAATAGCTTTCTTAAAGCTTTTGGCTTATTGATCTCCAACTGTATTTGTATTCGTATCTGGTAATTCTCTTTCTAGTGGATCAAGATATTCGAGACTAATCCACTCTTCCTTGAAACTTGGAAATCTTATCACAATTTAAATTAAGTGATTGATACTAAATTTTTATAAAAAATAACAAAAATATATAATTACGTTTATAGTTGGAAAGTCTAATTTATTACAACAATTTTGTTGTTGAGATATAAAAGATATAACAATAATTTATATCGTTCACACGACAATAATTGTTGTTGCAAAAAACACCAGCTATGCCTGCGACAAAAATTTTTTTGGCAAAAAAATACTAGCTGTGTCAGCGACAATAATTGTTGTTGCCAAATAACACTAGTTATGTCAGCGACATTAATTGTTGCCAAAAACATTAGTTATGTCAGCGGCATTAAATGTTGCTGCAAAACACTAGTTATGGCAGCGACATTAATTGTCCTTGCAAAACTTTTCGCAACGGCACTTATGCCAACGACATGCAGCAACAATTTTTTCGCTGCGAAAAATACTTTTTGCGACAACTTTGCGTTTTTGTCGCTGCCAAAAATGATATTTCTTGCAGTGGGAGGAGCAGGAGCAACTGTTTTATACAACTTGAAGAAAAGACATCCAACACTTGACCTTCCTGTGATTGACTATGATCTAGCACTTCTTTTCCAACCAATGTCAATGCTTGGAATCAGTCTAGGTGTTGCTTTTAATGTCATTTTTCCTGATTGGATGATAACATATTTGTTAATTATATTTTTCACTGGTAATTAATTAACACTTCCTTCTAAATTGTCTCTCAATTTCTTTCTTTTTTTGCGCTTTCACCACCATTTTAATCTGATTCGGGGGTCAGTTCTGACATCAAGTGATTTCAGCCTCCTCCCAATCGCACTTTCTTTTATCACACTGCTTATTCATATTGGACATGTGTTACAGGCATTTCAATTAATGCTTTCTTAAAAGGTGTTTCTTTTTAGCGCATGGAAAAAAGAAAGTCTTACTAAAAAGGTTGATTAAACATAACTAATTCTTTATATTAGTAATCTTTTTCTTCTGTTTTTGTTTTATTGCATCATGTTATAATTCCAGGAAGCTAAGGAGAATTCATTTCTATTACTAGAAAAAAAGTTATAGTGAAAAATAAAATTCATCTCGAACTTGATTATCACTAAATTTAGTGATAGAATTATAGATGAATTTCATAATTTTTCCTTCTAAATTTTTATCGCTACTTTAATTAAATTTCTTTAGTAATCCAAATTTCTATATATTAATAAGTGACACTAATGACTATACTTTACAACCGTCCCTGAAAAAGTTTGAATTTCGTCCCTTAAAGTTACACGTACAAAATTCTCTATATGTCATGGTAAACATATATAAATGTCATGCTAAATATCTTTCTCAGATAGTAGAAGGGTAGAAGATGCAACACTTGATCTTCAAGCAGGGGAATGAGTCAATGAAAGTCAAACCAATTAATACGAATCTACCAAGGAAAAAGGTACCAAGAATATATATATATATATATATATATATATATATATATATATATATATATATATATATATATATATATATATATATATATATATATATATATATATATATATATATATATATATATATATATTGATAAGTCCTGCTTAATTATTCCTTAGTAAACATATATCTATGTTTTCTAATGAAATCTGAAACTGCCATGCATGAATGCAGGTTTCTGTTATTGAGAATGTTTATTGAAGGAATTTGGACTTCTTTTCTCTGTCTGGATCATGATACTTGCATTACAGATAGGAAAAGTTAGTTTATATCTCTTGAACTATATATTCAACTCAAACAATTGACCTTTTCATATTCCTGTATACATGTAGTACAAAGTGATGATTATGTCTTGTTTTGAAACAGAATTACACAACAACTTGCTCTGTGGCATATTGGATATTGAATCTACTTCAGGTATAAATTTAAATTAATTGTGCGTTCGATTCAGTGTTTAACATGTATCCGACTTGTATATGATATTATTCAGTGCTTAACATTTGTTCGACTCCGACATGACACTGACACATATAGTTACATTCGGTCACTTTATTTTTTGCACATTTAAGTGTCAGCATTGAGTCTATGTTGATTTTTGTGTATTCATTCATCCTAAAGCTAAGTATTAAGTGTTGATCACCTAAGATATTGATTTGGTCTCAAATCAATTTCAAATATGGTTAAAGAACAAATAAATTATATATCAAAATAGCATGGTTATGAAATTCTTTTTTCCCTTGTTTTTTCAGGTGCCTGTAGCTGTAGGAGTAAGTTCATATGAGGCAGTGCTTTTATACAAAGGGAAAAAAGTTATAGCATCCAAGGGAGATCAAGAAACGAATTGGAGTGTGAAGCAGTTAGTTAATTCTATATTGTTCATGTGGCATAATTGCTGGCAGGAGCGTCTCCGACTTTTTGGAGGTCCTGTGAAATTATTAAAAGCTTTCTGAAGTCCGATAGGATTATTAAAAATAAATTTTAATAAAGGGTAAAATGCAAAAAAAAAAAATCAAAAGAATTGTCATTGATCTAAATTACAATGACATCAATATAAAAAAAAGTTTGATAAACAAGATAATTTCTATCACACGCCTCTCCATTTGTTAAAACTATAGTATAACAATAAGCTATAAATCATCTAAAAAATTATTCACAATAGAACAATATCCATTTGGAAGCCCACAATCATTCATTTTATACGCCTCATTTACTAATACTACTATATATAATTATTTTTGAGGCCCACGTATTTATGAGGCCCTATACCGTAGCTCATGCGGCACATGCATCGAAGACGCCTCTGATTGCTGGCATTGTTGGTGGTTTACTTGGTCTTGGTGGAGGATTTATCTTAGGACCACTTTTCATTGGACTCGGAATCCCTCCTCATCAGGTACCCTAATTCAATCCTTATCTTTTCCATTAAAATCTATAAATTAATATATGGGAGATTTAAACACATGGACTACAAGTTAAATGAGATTAATGTGAGTATCGGGTTAGGAATTAAAGTTCAATGTGTTGAACTTAAGTACAGATACTTCACAATAGTTGTTTCAAAAAGTGTGCTAGGAAATTAGCTAGCATTTCAGGCTTGCGGTAAGTGTAAACTGTGCCTTAAAACGCGTTTGATTGCAAACCAACTTTGTTCTAACTTCCCAAACATTCTATCTTTTTTATCATTTCAAGCAATGTAAGTAAAACTAAGGATTAAAAACACAACCAAAAGCCGTAAATTGCAGATAAAATAAAACTCAGCATTACAAAAACAATTGCAGAGATTATTTTTAGAGATGAATTTTATATAAGTAGTAGTCAATTTGTGTTTGATGAGCATTACAAAAACAACAATTGCAAATCCCAAAAAAATAAATAGAGATTGCTTGGAAAGTACTATTTGAAGCCCCCGACTTGAATTCCTCCAGAACTTTTATTTGCAAATTAACCAATTACATCAAAATAATCTCACTCACGCACATGGTTTCGAATTTAGAGCGATAAATATAAGCCGGTTGATATGAAATACATGGAATGGGAGTGTTAGCTACATCAAAAGTGATGGGTATCAGCATAACACAGTCTCGTAAAAATAGGTGAATAGGTGCGATTGTTTAGGATTATTTTAACAAAAATTTTAATTTTAAAAAAAAATCATTTTTAGCCTTAAAATGAAAAGCTTTTTCTTTAATAGGAAATTAAAGTGTAGAAACTTCAAATTTTTATTTTCAAAACTTAAAAAACACACGCATTATCTCAGGAAACAGATATAAACTAAATCAAGCCGATCAGGCGGTATCGAGCAATACCAATAACATTGTGACTTAAGCTAGAATAGTACTTCGCCAGAGATGTTTGAATAGGATGAGACTACCAAGTAAATGTTCCATAGAAAAACAAGTCTTTAACGGAAGACCAATATAGCCATATTAAGTTTACTTGTTTACCAAATGAGCAATACAGGCAACTTTTCTGTTACTCAGAAGGTACAACAAAATCTAACTATCCAAAACACTCTATCAGTATTACAAAAATCTAAACTTAGAATTGCATAGCTTTTTTAATGGCCAAAAGGAAAAACTGTATGCAGGGTAACACAAGTTTAAGATATCCACAATGAACTAATCAAATACACTGAACCCAACCAAAACAAGTGCATATTCGCAGATCTCGTATAATTAAATTAGAAAATTAACAACTTTCGTTAAAAACAAACACTTGATTCACCCATGTTCAAAGTTGTTGTGAATATAAAAAATGAATTTGTAATGTAACCATCATTTTTAAAATAAGCTACATCAAACATCAATGGCCCAACATCAGCCTAAAGAACAAACGATTGAAAGATGGCGCGATGATAAAATAAGCTTATGACAATAATCTAGACAGAGGACCTAACAAGAATTAGCTGAAATCAGGATTTCAAAATAAATTGTTGTTCAGTCATTGTGAGACTCAGGTATCTTCCTTAAAGAGCAAAACATTAAAGTTTGTAGGTGTGTGTCATCTCCAAACACCACAGAATATTAAAATTACGGCATCATTGAAAGCATATGAACACATCGCTAATCCAATCAGAATATCATAAACATATATGAATATAACCAGCATCACAACAACACAATAACCATAATAATAATAATTCAAAACAGATAAATAATCTGATTTATATTCAAAAGTTCAAAACCGAAGCTAATTAATTAAACTGAAATACTCAAAAGTTGAGAAAAAAAAAAAAACAAGAAAATGAAAACATGAAATCTCTCTCAAGCTTCAGCCTTCTGGTAAACATAGGTAAGACCACACTTACCACAATAATGACGATCAAAATGATTGGCCATGAAAGTACCAGCACCACACTCAGCATTAGGACACTCCTTCCTCAACCTCTGAACTTTACCAGAATCATCAACCTTATAAAACTGAAGAACAGCGAGCTTGACCTTCTTATGCTTATGCTTGATCTTCTTTGGTTTAGTGTAAGTCTTCTTCTTACGCTTCTTAGCACCACCACGAAGACGGAGAACAAGGTGAAGAGTTGATTCTTTCTGGATGTTGTAATCGGCGAGAGTGCGTCCATCTTCCAACTGCTTTCCGGCGAAGATAAGACGTTGCTGGTCAGGTGGAATTCCTTCCTTGTCTTGGATCTTGGCTTTCACGTTGTCGATTGTGTCAGAAGACTCAACCTCCAGGGTTATCGTCTTCCCTGTTAGGGTTTTCACGAAGATCTGCATCTTCTTGTCTTTGCGGAACTCTCTCTCTCTCTCTCTGAAGCAAACAACAAACAATGGTTTGTGATTGAGGAGGCGATTAGGGTTTCAGGGGAATTTATGTTCTGTGGAAATTGGGCTTTCTGGACTTTTTTTGTTATTGGGCCTCTCTAAACCAATATTGAAATATTTCATCCAAAAAATAAACATATAATTACTATTTTATATGTAAATTTTCATTAAGAAAATACTATATTGTGTATTTATTTATTAATTTTAATTATTATTTTGTTAAATATTATACGAATAAATATTTCTATAGTTATAGACTTATAGTGTAAATAAAATATATTTTTTAAATTATAGAAATATTTTTTTAATAAATTGATTATATATTGTTAAAGAAAACAATTTGATTATATTTTTATTTTTTTTTGAGAAGGACTTGATTATATATTGTATGAGTGTATAATTTGTGTCATAATAATTGAGGTATAGTAAAGTAATGAGTTTAATGGACATACATCGGCGATGTAAAATAGTTTTACACGGACATTCAATAAGAAACCATCATCCATTCATGTCATACAAGTAGTTTCAAAATAACCATACAAAAATGGGGTGAAGTGACAAATTGATGGATTTTCATCGCAGGTTTGTGTAAAATTGTTTTACTCTGATTGTGCATATTCTTTAAATCCTAAAGTAATATAGATCGAAACAACATCACCCCGAAAATACAATAGAAACCACATAAATTATCTTATAAGCATTGTGCATATATTTAACAAAAAAAAATTGAAAAAATCTTTATAATATAAAATTGATCAAATCAATTGGACTTGGTTATACATAATTAACATTTTTTATTTTATAAATATATTACTATTTGATATTTATTCATCACCACTCAGAAATCAATTTTTTTAAAATAGTGAGAGATATTAAAACAACTAGAACTGTCATGTGTGGCCATTGTGCCTGCATCTTCTCTTCTATTTAAGACTTAAGTTTTTTATTATAGAAATTTTATCTTTCCCAAGTAGGGAAAGTATGCTTCAAATCACGAAAAAAACCAGGCATTAGAACTGTTCGGTTCAGAAAACTGAACTGCCACAACAGTTATGTAAAACCGAACTTAATTGTCAATAGTTTGTCCTGAACCAAAATGTCATAATAGTTCAGTAAATCAGTTCATTAGTTCTGAATCATTGACAGTGGAAAAATTGGAAACCGAAATAATGGCAATTTTGAAATAATCACACATATATAAAAATAAAATATATACCTCAATTTTCATTGCTAATTTTGTTTCTCATGCTTTTGCCAACAAATCATAACATATGATACGAATGAAAGGAAGCTGCACATGATATAATCAAGGGTAAATAGGTGTTTACCCCCTACAAAGTAGGCGCATTCTGGTTTACCCCCCGGAAAAAATTTCGTTGAGATTCCCCCTTTGCAAATTTTTTTTTCCTGGATTCCCCCCCTAAATGTCCACCATGGCAGCTGACGATGATAGAATCTCCACGTGGCCGACAGAATCTCCACGTAGCAGTGCCACATTGGTTTTTTAAATTTAAAATAAAATTTTAATGCCACGTCACTTTTTAAAAAAAAATTATTTAAAAAAAAATTGAAAAAAAAACCTTATTCATACCTTAGTCCTCTCTCAAACCCAATTTTTTTTTTCATCCAATATTCATCACGCATACCATGTAATACCCCAACTCCTAATTTATCTAACTAATTTTAATTAGAGATGGTCTAATAAAATTAGAATTTAATTAAGGTAGTTAATTAATTAAGTCATGGGATACAAGTGTGTTGTTTGTGTGAATTAGCGATATTTAAAACTAAACTACACATTGACACATTGTTATCACTTATGAATTTAATTAGCCAAAGAATCAATTTTTTCCTCCCTCACTTCCTCTCTCTCGCGACTCACTCCCATGACTCACTCTTGGAGTTTTGCCAAGCTTACACCTCATCTCAATTTCCACCACTCACTTAACATGCATGAACTCCCACCAATCTCCCTAAGACTCAGAAACTGAAATCTTCAGCCCTCTCACTCTCTCTCACGCCCATGAACAACAACAAGCAACACTCCAATTTTCACCAACTCTTCAAAACTCAAAAGTTTGTCATTTTCCATAACCATTACTCTACATTACAGAGATTCTCATCACATGAACCTGAACCTGGCATTAATTCAGCAGAATCATCACCTCATCATCTTCCCCAAGCTTCACATGCCACAAAACAACAACACACACCTCTTCACTTTTTACCAACCAATCACAATGCATGCATGTACAAACCAGAACGAAATTACTACTGTTTAAGCATCAGAAATACTCCTATAAATACCCCTAACCACATCAGTTCTGATCATCAAACAAAACACAAATTCTTAGAGCAAGAGTAAGGGTTTCTAAAGTTCAAAATTCCAATTTCTGGTCTGGGGTTCGTGGGGCTTTGTGAGAGGTTGCAGTAGCTGTAGTAGAGCTCAGAAGCAAGGTTTAAAGCTTCATTTCCAGGTGGGTTCTTAGGTTAGGTAGTTTAGTTTCCCAAAAATATGAAATTGCATGTTAACTTAGGATTTAAGAAAAATGTTGTGTGAGAGGAGTTAATTCCCAAATTCCTCTCCATTCTATCTTATATTATGTGATTTATGTTTCTGCACTATCTTAAATGAGGAATGTAGGTGAAACTATGGTAATTTGATGATTTTCGCAAAACAGAGGCGTTTCTGCATGAACTCGCCACAGCGAGTTGCTGGCGAGATTCATGGCGAGCTGGAGGATTCTGGGCTGATGAACTTCGCCACGGCGAGCTTCTGCTCTCCAGGCGAGTTGTTTAGGTCAGGATCCGTAACTCGCCATGGCGCGTTGGTAACTCGCCGTAGCGAGCTAGTGCAGAATAGACCTGTAATCTCGCCATGGCGAGTAAGTAACTCGCCATAGCGAGCTTACACAGAACAGCCTGCAACTTTTAATTTTCAAACTGTTTTCAACGCTCGTTTTATTTCCTCATCTGAGATAGATAAATTGTAGTAATGTAACTGATATAACGTCAAATAGAATGTTAATCACAGATAATCTTTAGGGTATAACTTAGAGATTATAGGTTTGTATGCTCCCCGGGATTTGGAAATTCATGGTAGAATTAACTAAATTAGTATGAGTCAGTTATGAGCGATCTGTGATGTCGCACTATGGACTCCCAATGGGATAATCCATTAGGTTATGATTATGTGAGCTACATGCCGTGACCGAATCGGTTGTCGGATATGGCAGGCCTTTGAGACATGCTCACCTCAGAGTGTCCTTGTGTTAAAACGAATAAGATATTTTCTGTGTTACACCTTTAAATTATGTTATGTATTATGTTATGAATATTAGCATGATATGACTGATTAGGTTTCCCCGGTGTAGTCACCTCTAGGAGGGTAGTAGGACTCACTGAGGCTTAGTAGTCTCACCCCATTCCATACAATTATTTTTCAGATAAGCAGGTTGGTTAAGGTATGCTGGTTGGTGTGCCCGTGGCTCTTGCTTGAGGATTGCATCTTTATTCATGCTTTCTAGTTCCTTATCTTGTTGTTGTATTCTAATAAATTCTGTTGTACCGTTGTATCGTTGTTTTGCTTCCGTTGTTTCAGTTTCTAATGTTGTACTTAGCACCTGCGTGTGCTTGAATTTCCTATTGTAATAATAATGTACTCAATACCGGTAATAATATTCTACGTTTTATTCTAGATATAGACGTGGGGTGTTATATACCAGGACTTTCTTCTTCCACCATACACCACTAACCCCAACCACAACCCTTTTTTTTTGAACTGCAAACACAAATTTATTAATAGAAGGCACAACAAAGCACAAGGAGTGCTCTAGAGGCCACAAAGTTTACAAGCAGAATAACAGACACAATACCAGAGCCTGGGCTAAAACTAAAGCACCAAAGGCAAGAGACAAGAGGTCAATTACAAAGCACAAACCAGAAACAAAAAAACAACAACTATAAAACAACACGCAGCACACCCAAATAGGATCCAAAGCTCACCCACCGCCACATAAAGTAAAAACCAGAGGCAAAAAACCAGGCAGGACTACACGCAGCAAAAACTCCAAACCACTACACCTGCATAAAAAACTCAGCCATGCTTTTATTGTTTTTTTAATCGACAAAAGCATAAATTAGACCAAGACCAACGACTTTTGACTCCAATTTATCCCAACAATGTTTGTGTTCATGTTATGCTTTAGAATTGTTTGTTTCAAACCAAAAAGGATTCTTATTGAACACATAAAAAGGCTTGTTATCAAGTACTGAAGAAACAAACTGTGAAAACAAACAAACAACATATAATCACAAACTGAAACAACAACAACAGTTTCAAAGAAAATCAGATAATCACAAACAGATAATCACAAACTGTGAAAACAGATAATCACAAACAGTTTGTTTTCAAAGAATAACCTTTCCAGAATCATCCATAGGCTAATCACAAACTGTGAAAACAACAACAACAACAGATCCGAGCGATGTTACTTCTGCGGCGGATAAATTGGAATTAAATTCCATAAATAAATTGATCAAAAACTGATCTACGACGAAGAAACAAATCTGCGGCGGATGTTACTTCTTGTTTGGACAAACAGAAAATAGAACAAACAGAACACGCCGGAAAAAATAGATTAACCGTGAAAGAGTTCAATCTAGAGAGAGAAGCCGTGAGAGGAAACCCAGAGAGAGAGACTGTGACGGTGGTGGTGTTCCGGCGTGGTAGGCGGCGTGAGCAGTTAGTGGGGGTGCTTGGGTAATGTGCGGTGGCCGGTAATGGAGTTCGTGGATTCGACGGTGACGGTGGTTGGAATGATGAAGTTTGGAGATAGATGTAGCGATGAAGCCCTGAGAAAAATAATTAAATAATATAAAAAAATTTGAAAAAAAAAAATTTCAAGAAAAAAATATGACGTGGCATTAAAATTTTATTTTAAATTTAAAAATCCACGTGGCAGTGCGACGTGGAGATTCTGTCTGCCACGTGGAGATTCTGTCATCGTCAGCTGCCATGGTGTACATTTAGGGGGGGGGGAATCCAGAAAAAAAAAAATTTGCAAGGGGGAAATCTCAACGAAATTTTTTCCAGGGGGGTAAACCAGAATGCGCCTACTTTGCAGGGGGTAAACACCTATTTACCCTATAATCAAATAAATCGAACAATTTTTACTTTTTATTTCCTACTTTTTGTTTAATCTTTAAACATGTAGAATATATTATGAAACTTGTTTCTCTAATTTCTCCCGAAATATTTTTGTTATAGCATTCAATTGTGAATCTTTTGAATATTTTATGTATTTGCATGTCTTATATGAATTCTTCAATTATTTCTAACGTCAGTTTGATATCTACTCACTTTGGATCGTTCTGTTAAATAAGGTAATTATTACTCGTGGATAAAAGGGTTTGGACAAAAAATAACAAAACGTATGTAAACTTTTCCAAAGTTAGTATCAAATTTAGTTGAAAAGCACATTTGATTGTGAATTAGGATCGTTCTAAGATTTTTTTTAAGCCTTGAGGGGTCAAAACTTGAGGGCTCATATTATGCTCCACTATTATTATTTTTTGAACAAGCTCCACTATTATTATTGTATCAGTTTCTAATTATTAAATGCACTTACCATATGCAGCAACCCTTCAAAATTGTTAGAACCTACCACTGAAATAAACATATATCTTGCACAATTTTTCCTTTATTAATGTTCTGGTGAATAAAATAGGGGGTGATAATTGTCTTGATCGTATAGATGATAAGTATAATCTCAAGATACAAAAAATTGTGAACCCTTTACAATGAAGTACTTGCTCTTATTTATAGAGATTTTCCTATAACTACCATCGTCGGCCACGTCATGGATACCCCATGATCGTGGCGGTTCTCCTCTTCCACCACCGTCTCATTGTGGTGGTGGTGGTGGGTGGTTTCTTCCTGATTACGGTGCCAACATGGTGATGAGGGGCGGTTATCTCTTCCCATGTTGTGTATATAGTCAAAAACTTTTGTCCAAGCAGTTACCTTTCCTGGCGAGGGCGTCGTCCATATGATATGGCGCCTTCCTTTGCCTTTCCCGCCAAGTTCCCTTTTTGAATTGTATGGGTTGAGGAATAGGGCCATCTTACTATTGGGCCTATACTATTTATTTTTGGATCGTAGTCCAGTCCAATTAACATACATGGAGATTACTGCTTATTAAAAAATATGATTAATTTCCATTATATATTACAAAAACCAGTAACATAAAATCTAGGTTGTGTTGTGTTATTCAAATATGAGTGTACAATAAAAACAAACTATTAACATTAATTAAAATAAATACTTACATATTTATCTCCAAAGAGGAAATTTATATTTCCATCATTTTTGTTAGCTTTTGTTGATCCCTCCATTTCTAAACATGCATTACATTTCTTAATCTTGACTTTAAAGCCCAATTAGGTTTCATTGTTTTCCCAAATGTAGCGGTCTTCATACGAGTCGACATCTTAGCCCAATCCAAGTATCTGTATTTTGATTTCGATATTTGTTAATTTTAATTATTATAAAATAACATAATGCATAAAATTAAAATTGAACCTAGGGTTAAAACATACATGTTTTCCATTGATTTCCCATAGCACTTTTTTCTTCAATTGTGAATCTTTCTCCAACAGTTTGTTAATGTAACCTGTAACAACCCGTTTTTCAAAGGCCAGAAAAGCCATTAATTTTTTTTTTGTACACATCAGAGTTACGCATAAAAGATTTTAAATGCGCCGGCATTCAAATATACAAAAGAACTCATTACCATAAGGTGCTTCGACAAGCAAAGTGTATTCCTGAATAATTACAATCCAAGTCTAAGTATTCAAATACTTACGACAAAACAAGTTAGAATCCTATGCCTAAACCCAAAAAGCACGGCGTACAACCCACACCGGCGCATAGTCTAACTAAGCTAAAGCTCCAACCACTCACTGGGGCCTGGAACAGCCACCGTCGTCACCACGACCTAACTCATCATCTGGGTGGGATGAGCCCGCAAATGAAAGAAAGGGTCACCACAAAATAAAAGTATATATATATATAACCAGTGCGAAAGATGTACACATAACAAGTTTCCACATACACAAGAGAAAGCTCTTTAACACAAAAGCAATTCCCACCAACGGGCTTAAAATATAATGCACACCGAGCCTAATGCAGACTTCTACAATGAGTGTGGTAGATTCCCCATTACCACATGCATATGAATTCCGGAAGTCAGTAATCATAATCAATAAAACCACAAAGGGTTAGGATGGATCCATTCCCGATAATCGCACCCCGCAGTCCATTCCCGATAACCGCTTATTGGACTCAATAATTCCCGTAGGAGTAAGGTGGATCCATTCCCGATAATCGCACCCCGTGATCCATTCCCGATAACCACGTACTATGAATGCATGAGCATACGATTCCCCTTATATGCTAATGCAACACATACATATCGTACACGCATATGTAATCACACCACAACAACACATACATATACATCTAATCATATGTATTTAATCACTTGTTCATACACATATTTCACCAAACATATGTAAGACAACGAATCATGTATTTATCACGATCTCATATCGAGAATACATCACAAAAACATGCCAAGCACACCACCAATTGCAACACAGCAAAATCTAAAGCATGTTAGCAAAACCGTTTGAAAAGACGGAAATAAAGTGGAGCCCTTACCTCGGCAAGCACTCACAACAAGCAACGTTCACACAACACTACGTGCTCCCTAAAACAAGCAACGGACAATCAATACATCGTTTCCTAACCCAATGTATTGAAACTACATCAAAACCCCAAAAACTCTAAAGGTTTCTAAGGAAAATTCACTCTTTCGGATACCATACCAAAATCTATCGTATTGATCAACCACCATGAGTTATTTGTACTATTTTTAGGACCCAAAACAATTGTCAAAAGTCTTAAATAATTTGAAATGCAAAATGGCCGTTTTCTTGCGTTATAAGTTACGTACTTTCCGAGTACCCGAAAAACTCGTTTCCAATCCCCGACACTTCCATAAATTAATAAAAAGGGGTTAGAAAGCTAAAAACCAAGTTTAGAAATCAGAATCCAAAATTTTAGGTCTCAGAGCTCGCCCTGGCGAGTTGATAGCGAGTGAAGGCAGTGAAGGCAGGTCTCACTCGCTGTGGAGCTCGCCCTGGCGTGTTGTCATGACCTGTGACACTCGCCCCAGCGAGTAGACACTCGCTCAGCGAGTTGCACCTGTCATGACAGCAAAAACAGCAACTCACACCACCTTTTTCCCCAACCAAGCCTAGTTTGATTCTATTAGTTCCCAACACCTTTTCAAGGCACAAAAGCAAACCATTTTCATAAGCAAGCAACACATCTCCGAAAGCATGTTGGTCGCTTCGAGTGCAAGTTATTTGATTTTCATTTCCAAAATCAAAACCAAATCCAAGCACAAGTTTTATTACGGGCCTCAACCGTCCGGTAATCATTTTCAAACATGTTTTCAAAGCGAAAAGCAACACCACATGTCACAAGAGTTTTAAACCACTTGGACCCCAAAATCACCACCCAAAACACTTAGGAAATATTTTCATAAACCTCAAAATATTTTTCATCGGATTTTCTAAAACAAAACCATGCAACACATTTCCCTTTTGCCCAAAGGTTCAAAGACAACGTTTCTTTTCAAAACCTTACAACCTAACCACATGTTATTGATCAATACATAACCAACTCAAAACCCTAACTTTTCTCATGAGATTTTTCACCAACTCATGGAAAACAAAAATAACAAAGCCTACACATGCTTCTCTAAACTTCATGAACAACATTCATGAGACAAAAACCAATTCCTAACCTTTCCATCTCATGAACATAATCTAAACTCATAACCCTAAGAGTTTTAACCAACCAAAATGAAAAGGAAAAGAGTGGTTACCTTAAGAAAGTGATTCTCTACAACAATTCCACAAAGCTCCCAAGCTTGAAATGGACACAAAAGATGAAGAATGGAAAATTTGTGAAGGTTAGAAAGTAATGGAGCTTTCACGTGGAAGAGAGAAAGAATGGAGTGAAGTTTGTGATTTTTCTAAGTCCACAAGTCACCAAACCTCCTTACTATGACAAAGGCTCTTGATAGCCAATCCACCTTGGATCAAAGTCAAAAGTCCAAGCTTAAACCCTAGCCATTGGATCAATTTGCTTTATGATTAAGTCACAAGATATTAACAACTCTTCCATAACAAGACACGTAACCAGCTCTCGCGCGTCGCGACGAACGTAAAACACAAAAACGTAAAACCTACGGAAAGAACGTCTATCTTTAACCATTTCCAAAATTTATCGTCGAATCTTTTTCCGCGACTGTAATTTTCTTCCATACCTTAGAAAATTAATCTCAGGACATAACCTCACTCATGCAGATATATAAAACTCCCATCCGAAACCTCACTTAAAACAGACGCAATAAGATTTTACATCCGCGGGTAAAATCCTACTCGTTTTTCCAAAAACAAGAATAATCCAAAACTCGTTATTCTGAATCCACATATAACTTCTTATTCAAGCAACATGATCACAAGACAAAAGTCTGTACAATTACAGTGCACGAGCACAAAACAGACTCAATTACAACAAAAACCTATAATTACACGATGCTTCACCATACACATCGGAATCCTAATATTCCTTAAACCAACTATACAATGAAATCTTGGGTCTTACATAACCAAGACTCTGAATTTATTCAAACGTCAATTTATAATATTGATTAAATGTGTAAAAAAAATTATTTTGTAATTTAATTTTACTTACAGTAACGTGGTAGCCGTTCATTTTCAGCATAATTTTTTTCTTCGATGATTCCATTTTCATATGTTTAGCCAAGGTTGTCAGAATCGAGATTTTACCTTGACTCTTTTTGCCTAGGTAAAATCGAAACGTAAAATCGAAACGTAAAATCGTCGATTTTACCTCATATTAAAATAATATTAATTTTATATACATAACATGTATATATACTTATATAATACTATAATGCATTAATAATTTAAAATTTCAAAGCTAAAATATACCAAATCACCATAATAAAATGCAATATTCATAAAAATTGGGTTTTCTTAAAGAAATTGTAAATTTTTTATTTTTTTTAAAAAAAGGTAAAATCGTCTCAAAGAGTTAAAACTAAGGATTTTACACGATTTTGCTACGATTTTACACGATTTTAGAGATTTTACAACGAGTTAAATCGTGTAAAATCGTTCCAGATCACGATTTTACCAGAAAACGATTCTACCAGCGATTTAACTCGTTTTTGCTACCTAGAAACGTAAAACTATGGTTTTTATGTTTTAAATTGCGATTTTAACAACCTTGTGTTTAGCTATACAATCTATTTTTAAAAGATATACAATTAAGCATAGTAATAAATATAATAGATAAAACATGAACATGAATAGAATTTTGAAGTAATATGAACAGAAAATAAATACTCATTACCTTCAATTATTGGCTGAAAATTTGTCTTAATAAAGTTTTGACCAATGGGTGATTTGACAAGTGAGATTGCACCATTTAATGTGGAACGTTTCAAAAAGGTAATTAGCGGTGAATTAATGAGAGAGGTTTTCAGAAACCAACTGCATTACCAAAAACTAATACCTCTAAATATTTTTACATGTTAAGAAATTTAAAATAGTAAGTTTGTATTGAAATTTGTGCATTTTATATTAAATGTATAACTTGTTCATAAATAATTGTTATTTTTCAATAAAAAATTACTACTTTTAATTACTTTAACATATGCAATATTAAAAGACTATAATTACTTATAAATAATTGTTGTTTTAACAATATTCTACATATTTAAACAATTTAAAACATACATGGCATTTAAAAAGTTACTAATAAATAATTGTTGCTATAACATGTGCATTTTATGATTTGAAGACAATAAGTACAAATGAATCTTATAAAAATCAATTTTTTTTATCCTCTTCTTCTTTCATCTCCCATGAAATAATTTTGATTAAAACACAGCTTACAAGTTAATATGCAATGTATGACAAGTGATTAAAAAAATTTCAATTTATAGAATTATACGGTGTGTACGTGTCTGTGTGTGTACATGTGTGTGTATCATACTGCAACAAATATCTCCTTAGTTATTGCATTTATCAATTTATTTTATTTCCTAATTCATTGTAATTATTTTCATTCATTTAATTATTTCAATTTATTCACTCTTTAGTTTTTTCCCTATTTACACTGAGTTCGCGCTCTAAATAGCGAACTGTGTTTCAGTTTGCATCCTATTTTGCGAATGACAATTTTATTTGACTCAATTTCAACATATGTGTCCCCTATGACGGAAAATATCATGAAAAAAGAGTTTGCAATCTAGGATGCAATCCGAGTTCGCATCATAGAATGCAAACTCTATTTTGTCAGGAGATTTTCATTCATGGGGGCACAAACGTTTGGTTTGAGTCAAATAAAATTTGTAGAAAATAATAGAGGAATGCTCACTACAAGAAATATGATTTTTGACAGTGATTTTTTTTTTGTTATAAGTTTTGCCAACGACTTGTAACAAAAAAAGTCGCTACCAAAAATTATATTTCTTATAATGGCCGTTGTATTATATTCCCCATCTCAAGGTTGGTTTAAGGAGAAAATAGTTACAATAAGAAATAAAATGATATAATACATAAGATTATAATTGCCTAGAAGTACTAACAAACTAGGATTGAAGCCTGGCTACAGACTTGGAGAAAATCTAGGCAAGTGTGACTTGCTTGAATTAGATTGATTTATGTATTCTTATGTTTTTTGTTTGTTAAACTGAATACTTTGTGTTTGTATAGAGTTCGGTTGAGGAGAGAATTTGTTGAATTTAGTTTGTTTTATCTTATTTGCTTGTGCATCTAGTTATAATTGGTCTGAGGCGTGTAATAGGCGCACACGTGTGGTGCTAGTTTGTTAGTCTAGGCGCAATAGGCGCAAGCTTGTGTTGATTTGTGTTGTATGGACTAATAAATCATATACAATATAAGAAAGTTGTTGTCCCTGGAAAAGATGAAAATAACCTTGCTTGAAATGCTGCCACTTGGCAAAAATGAGGGCATTTGATGTTCAAAAAAATTGTAACTGAACTAAATGCTTTTTGAACCAAGCCATTTTTCTATGTAACCAAGCCATATTCCATTTGTTGTGAGAGAGCAAGTCCCTTTCACATGAGCCATACTTGCATTAGAACCAAGCCGGTTGGGAAAATAATCTAAAATAATGAATGAAGTACAACTTTGAACAAAGTGAAAATAACCCTTTTGTCTCAAAGGTAAAGACCGACATAGTCTGTGCAAAAGACAAAGACCAAAACTACACTCCATCTCTCTTCCAACTCCAAATTCAAATTCAAATTCAAATACACAATATTTTCCCACACTTTGCACTTTAGATTTTATTATATACTCATGTTTGAAAACACTTTCTCTATTCTTCTTTCTCTGGTTTTTTCTTTTTTTCTTTCCTCATTTCTAACTGTATTTTATTGTATTTTGCAGAAAAATTAAAAGAAAAGAAAGAAGATGAAGTGCTTAGTAAAGAAGATGAAATACTCAAGAATCAAACTCATTATTCTGTAAATGGACCATTTCATATGGTGAATTTTTTTCTTTCTTTCTCTATCAATGATTTCATTACAAATGATATTTTTTCTGAGTAAATGATTTATATAATTTATTTTGTTTATATGCAGATTATAAATATACAAATACAAGAAAAGAGATGAGGATGTAAATCAGTTAACACACAAAGATTCTAACTTTTTTTTCTACTTTGAAATGTAATTTTAATAACTATCTTTTGTTTTTATGACAGTGACGAGGATGTAGATCTGGCAACACTACAAAAAATTATGAACAGAAAACAAACAGAAACATCTACAACAAAAAAAATACAGAAATATGAACAAACACAAAACAAAACTAAGAAATGTTCTTCATACAAATACAAACATATTTAAAATGCAAGACTTGATTCATTGATCATGTGTTCCTGCTAATAAAATTAACAACAAGATCAATAGACAAATGCGGAAAATTGAAATTAAGATTTTACCTCCAGCCATTGTTACAGTGTTATGAATCACAATCACTACTCTTTGAGTCTTCTAAGCTCTTACTCTCCACAATATAGATGGTGTATATAATTTCTGAATAGTGGGATGATGTAAGCTTAGGGACCAAAGACTACTTTATATAGGCTTAATTCTACCATCAAGAATTAAGAACCCATTACCACAAATATTATTATCATTAATCTTGTGACTTTTGAAAACCAAAACATCCATAACCTATGGACCATTAAAATGAGGTTTTATTAACAATAATTTAAAATAAAACCATCAAATTATTACATTCTCCCACTTGGTCTATAGGGCCTAAATGAGTCAGCAAGTACCTTCCTTAAGAAACAAATATGTGAATCATAGCGATAGTTCCTCTTAAAAGCGAGTATTATCATCTATGTATTACAACATATTTAATTTCTCAAGTATACACTTAATGTGGTAACAATAAAACTTAATGAATAAACCATATGTTTATTCTTGGTCCAACATGAAATGTATTTTCTCAAAAACTGAAGTGCGCGCATGAATATGAGAAAATACCATAATATATAAGAGTTTTATTAATAAACTGAATGTATACGATCATAAAGAGGAACTAAGTCCCATATCAAAAAAATTTAGAGAGGAATTGTTTCACCTCATGTAGAAAATCTTTATCATTGGTAGCAAGTAAAATTACATCCACATACAGAATAAGAAAACAAATTTTGCTCCCACTAACCTTCTGGTATATACATTGATCCATGGGGATTTCAACAAATCCAAATGAGAAATTATCCCATGGAACTTAGGATACCACTGACGGGATGCTTGTTTCAAAACATATATGGATTTCTTAAGCTTGCAAACCAAGTGCTCACCATCATTAGAGGAGAAACCTTCAGGCTGTTTCATATAAACCACCTCCTCTAAATTACCATTAAGAAAGGTTGTTTTCACATCCATTTGGTGCAACTCAAGGTCAAAATGTGCAAATTTTCAGGGTCATTCGCAACTTCAATGTTATATTCAGATTATTGTAGATACACAATGTAATCACTAGGAATAGCTGGTTTTCTTGTTCTAGTAGACCTTCTTAATGTTGGATCAACATTTTCTTGTGGATCATGTTGTCCAACTAATTGTTCATCATATTCAGGCATTTGATGATCAATTTGTTGGAACAAAGTGGGTCTGACATGAACCTCTAAAATTTTAAGTGGTTTTGATGATAACAAAGTATTAAAATTACAATTGGTATTACTAATGATTATTCTAGTGTGCAGAATTATAAGTTAAAATTCATTCAGAAGCACTATGAATAACAAGAGAGAAGCCAAGCTATGAAGCTCTAAAAGCGTATCGCTGTTCATCAGAAGCTTAAATTTTGCATGCTGAAGAAAGTGACTCTGAGGATAAAACAAGGCTCTGAAGGACTCAGAAGCTAAAAGACCTCAAGAAGCTATGACAACAGCATCTGAAGCAAAAGGAATTTACGTCACTCAAGAACTGACAGAACCAGAACCATTGTTTGAAGAACAATCTACTTCAAGGCTCTATCACATCCACAGGAAGGAATATTCGTTGGTACAACGTTAATCTTATCCATAAGTGGAGCGCATTTGAGGATCGTACTATCGTACTATTATTACTCAAAATGGATGAGTGATAATTTGAATTGCAAGGTAGTGGAATTGGATTTCTTTGCTAAAGAAGGCAATCTACAGCTAGCAATTGTACGAGCAAATTCCAGCTGGCACCTTATCTCTCTACAACGGTCATCATCTTCCTTCAAGTATAAATAGAAGACTCAAATGGAAGAAATGACTACTGTTCTATTACTGCGTTTAAGGCTCTAAATCATTCTGACATTATTGTTCTATCAGTCATTCAAAGTCTTAAAGCAATTTGCGTTGTATTTTGTAAACACCTCTGATAGTATATCAAGTGTTCCTTAACATTCATTCTTATTCTTAAGTTTGTTTGAGAAGTCTCTTGTTAAGTTTAACTTGAGCATTTGAGAAGTCTCTTGTTTAGTGAAACTTGAGCACCTGAGAAGTCTCTTGCAAGTGTGCTTGAGCAATTTGTAATCTTAAGTAGATTATAGTGAAAATCTCTTGTTAGTAACAAGGGGACTGGAGTACTCTCGATTTGTGAGAGGAACCAGGATAAATTTTGTGTCTTTCTCTCTTTCTCTCAGCACCCCTTTTTATTTTGTGTTTATATCCGCTGCAAACTTAGTTTTATTTGGTAAAAAGTTTTATTTTTTAAAACACAATTCAACCCCCCCCCCCCCCCCCCTTTCTTGTGTTTTTCCACCTTCAATTGGTATCAAGAGCTAGGTCTGTTGCCTAACTCACCTTACAGTGAAACAGTAAAGATCCAGGAGGAAAAACATGTCTGCTGAGAAGAATCTCAATGAAGTTCCTTTTGACTATGACTCAAACTCTCGACAAAGAAGGTCATCTGATAAAGTTCCTTTCTTCAATGGAACTGAGACTAGCTACCCGTTCTGGAAAACAAATATGTACAGCTATATCATGAGTATTGACTGTGATTTATGGGACATGGTAGAAGATGGAGTTAACTTTGAAAACATGGACTTAGAAGGTGTTGTCAGTTCTCAGAACAGGAAAACCTTTACACCTACTCAAAAGCTAGAGTACAAGAAGCATCACTCTGTAAAAGGAATGATGACTAATGCTATCTCACATGATGAGTACCTTAAAATTGGAGATAAAAGGACTGCAAAATCTATTTGGGATTCCTTAAAATCCAAGTATGAGGGCAACAAACAAGTTAAGTGGCAAAGTTAGTGGAAGCTAGGAGAGCTTTGGTTCATTGTAGTGGTTACGATGAAGAGAGACGTAGTATGATGAAAGTTGGTATTGAGCAAGTAAAGGGATTCGGATTTTTGTCATCACGGAAGGTGGGACAATCGTGATGCGAGGAGTACCTTGAGAATTATTTCGGAGGTAGGTATCTCGACAAGAATGGTGATGTTCGGAGTGTTTAGGAATGGTCAACGTGACCAACTCTTTTGAGTAAGAGAGGATTTAATTGTAAGAGAAAAAGGAACTCAGGAGAGTTCAGGAATAGAATGAGAATACGTTGTAAAGAGGATGTGCGCCGACGATGGCCGTCGACGAGGATAAACGTTTGTTTAAGGCACGCAAGATTCATCTAAGTGTCGTTTTGGAAGTAATGTTATCGTATAAGGAACCGATTCTGGGGAATTGGAGATTTGGATAAGGGGGTCCAAGAGAAGTAGATGGTTCAGTTTGGCAAGTGCCAAGACTATGAGGAGTGTAATCACCAACCGGGGGTTGGGGTGGTATTATTTAAGTCGTGATTGGAAAGAGATTTATATGTGAGCAGACGGTTCGGCATAACCATTGAGTCGCGGACTGATGGATATTGGTAAAGTGGTTTGTGCAGGAAAAACATGCCTCCAAGACGGGCACCTGCAGCTCCTGGGACTGATGACAATCATGTGAACTAGAGGGCTTATGCAATGAATACCATGGCAGCAACTTTAACTGCCCAGGCCCATGCCAAGGCGCAGAGGGATATGGAAAAGAGAGAAAGGGAAAATCTTCTATAGAGAAGACAACTTGTTTGAATTGAAATGGTTTTGGCGGTGATTGCTGTGGTGGCATTATGTTACTGTTGAATGATGTTCAACAGATGTTTCATGAGTGGAATCATGAGAGCTTGAGCGACGTGTTTGAGTGTTGTGTCTTACGATTTTGACCTTGTGTTCGTAAGAGATCGAGGAAAATATTAGGGAAGACCTCGAAGGAATTGTTGGATCATTGTGCTTCGGAGGACCTTGAGCACAAGTGGAATGAAGTATCATTAAGTTGGGTAAAGATGGTCTAAACCACCATCATGATTGTCGACTGTTTATTGACAAATTGAGGAACTGATCATCCTTAATCTCTTGTTAAAAATAGACGGAATCATGTTGACTGGAATTGACTAGTTTTGCTAGCTTTGGTGGTGCGTAAAGAGTTTTTGATGTTTCTTTTTGGAGGGTAGCCACTCACAACTTCATGTGAAACTAATGCGGTGGGCTATGCCGCGGAGGCGGAAAAAGGTGACCTTGTGAATTTGTCATGTTGACCTAGGATCCTTGGGGAACTAGAGTGTTTGAACCTTCGTGGTAAAGTAAATTTTTGGGTGGTGAACTCATTGTGTGATGTCTAGCTTGTGACTAGAGTTTGAAACCAGTGCGATCTTGTTGAGGGTTGCGGTTGGTGCACGGTTGTGCCAGTGTGTTGGTGATAGCATCTGTGTGGCTTCACCTGGTGTTAGCATCTGTGTGGCTACACCTAATCCTGTGGGATTTTGTTGTGTTGGTGATGGTAATGACTGGTTGAGTCGTTATCCTTAACTTTAGTTTCGAGGACGAAACTTCTTTTTGGAGGGTAGTGATGTAAGACCCGTAATTCCACTGTACCTTTTGCGTGAATAAAATAAGTAATGACTAAGAATATTAGGGTTTTTGTTAAGTGGTATCAGAGCACGGCTT
Source organism: Trifolium repens (assembly GCA_030408175.1). Taxonomy (NCBI): domain Eukaryota; kingdom Viridiplantae; phylum Streptophyta; class Magnoliopsida; order Fabales; family Fabaceae; genus Trifolium; species Trifolium repens. Next base: position 26,180,521 of record CP125845.1, on the reverse strand, counting down.
TAGATCTTCAAAGGGAAAGTGTGTCGTAGAGTTGTTAGTCCAAATTCAGTCAGAACATAGCTAGAGTTGTGTTAGTTCTTGCGATCCGTTTATGTTGTAGTGTGGGTTATGTGTTTGTTTATCTTGAGACTAGCATGGGAGATGCTTAGGCATTGGATTGTTTATTGCTGAAGTACTTTAGGGAGTGATGCTTCGGTAAGTAGAATAGTTGAAACCCCCGAGCATTGGTCGAATTTAGTCGACAAGTGTCTCTGAATTCCTTAGACAGAGTGGTCCGAGGAGGATGGACTTGAGGTGAATAAGAACTACACGGGATTCTTGGTATTAATATAATTAATTGGAAGTAGCATTGGTCGTTGTAACTCGGATGTGCCGAGTATGGACGAGTGGGCGTCGTACTGATAAAGGATTTCGAGTAAGGATCGGATTAAGATGACCTTTTGGAGAAGATATTGGATATCCGTCTGATGAGTTAGGGCAAGACTCGATGAAGTCATTCGTTTGTCAAGAGGATGCAACCACTGTAGAAGGATGGAGCATGCAGAGATGTCAGTTGGATTTTTTTTACGATGATTGGATAATCATTGGGGCAACTCATATTGGAAGTAAAGTGCATTGCGCGTCAAGATTGAGAAAACTTGGTGGTGTTAGATGACTTTTATGCGAATGGTGGATAACTTAAGGGTTTAATTTAAGTGTGCGAGATGAATTAGATTCGAAACTAAAATTTGTAAGGATGAATCTCGTGATGATTGAAGGTAGGAGACCAAGTATCACTTTGGTATGTGATAATCTATACATAGTTCGAGAGATAGTAAGTATAGATGTCAATGTGAGACAAAACTATAGGTGATATCCCGCCTTTAATTGAGCCGGTATTTGATCTAGGTGATTGTACCCGCCGTTAATTGAGTTGGTATTTGATCTAGGTGATTGTACTCGGGGTATTCCACCAAATTGAGTCGGTACTTGATCTAGGTGATCGTACCCGGTGTTATCCCACCGTTAAATTCCGGAATTCATGCATGTGACAGCCAGTGATTGGTGTCACGATCATGTAGAGTCTGCATTGATAGGCTATGTGCGCATTTGAATTATAATGCTCGTAAGAAGAAAATGATAAATGGTTATTTGCTATCCATATTTGGTATTTGTATTATGTGTTACTTGTGGTGACCCTTACAATGAAACATGAACGGGTTATCCCCACCTAGACGATGGATTCCTGTCCGAGACCGTGAGTCGTGAGGACGATGGTGGCTTCTTGAGCCTCAGTGATCGAGTGGCGTGGCGGATTATATTTGTTTGTGTGCCGGTGTGTCTTGTACACCGTGCCTTTGGTTAGGCGTAGTGTTATGACTCTTTGGGGTAATTGTATCTGAATACTTATACTTGTGGTTTAGACGGTTGTCTTTTTGTACTGTAATATTCAGCTACACACTTTGCTTCTCGGAAGCCCTATGATATAATATTTTGGTATTGTATTTAATTCCTATTGTGTGATGAAATGTTGAGCTGGTCACGAGCATTCACGCGTGCTCTTTTTATTTGGCGTGTTGTTTTAAAAAAAAAAAATAATGCCCCTTTTTCGGCTTTAAAAATCGGGGTGTTACATTAAGGAGGCAAAGGCTAACTTGTTGGTGCATCAGTATGAGCTGTTTAAGATGAAGGATGGAGAGGACATTGAAACTATGTTTTCACGGTTTCAAATTCTTGTATCTGGACTTCAAGTATTAGACAAGAGTTATACTGAAGCTGATCATGTGAGAAAGGTACTCAGAAGCCTACCACCAAAATGGAGACCCAAGGTGACTGCTTTTCAAGAGTCTAAGGATTTGGATACAGTATCCCTTGAAAGCTTGATTAGTTCATTAAAGAGTCATGAGATGGAACTAATGACTGATGAATCAACCAAGAAGATGAAAGGGATAGCCTTAAGCTCTAATAGTTCATCAAAGGCTCTGAAAGCTAAAATTATAGAATCTGAAGATGAGGCTTCTGAAGAGGGTCAAGAAGTTGGGTCTGATGATGAAGAAGAGATGGTGCTGATGGCTGCTAAGGTTTCACAATGGGCAAAACGAAGCAAGAAATATGCAGGCAAATTTGGAGGATCTTCCAAGAGACTTAGTACTGCTAAAGACAAGAAGGAAGATCAAAACAAGTGTTTCAAATGCAACAAGCCTGGTCATTTCATTGCTGATTGTCCAGAAAACAAAAGTAGATCATCAAAGCAAAGCTCTAGCAAGGAAAGATATAAGAGTAAAGTCAAGAAGAGCTTTCTGGCACCATGGGAAGATCTTGACAAAGACTCAGACTCAGATGGTGATGAGGAAGCAAATCTAACACTGATGGCAACTACCTCTGACAGAGAAGACTCTGAAGCAGGTTCAGACTCTGAAGATGAGGAAGAGGTAATTGCTAAACTATCTAGAACTGAATTAGTAGATTCTCTTAAAGATGCCTTAAAAATGCTCACTAAAAAGGCAGGTGAATGTAAGGTCCTGAAAAAGGCTTACAATAACCTAACTGAGAAAATGAACATAATAGTTGAAGAAAATGAGTCTCTAAGTAGTAGAAACTCATTTATGGAAACTCATTATGTTTATGATGATAAGGTTCCTCCAGAGCATGAATTTGCTCTGCAAGAATTTCTTATCAATGGCATGAAGAGAAGTAAGATAGCTTCCTTAATATACCATGTTAGTAGAAACAGAGGTGAAGGTCTTGGATTTTCACGTTTTAAGGATAATCCATTATTTTCTAAACCCTCTAAAAGTGATAATTCAAAACCTAAGGCTGTATTTGTTAAAAGCCAATCAGAAGCAATAGGTATACTAGAACCTGAAAAAATAATTGTGTCAGAGGCCAAGAAGCCTCAGACTCTGAAACCTTCAGAGCCTAAGGTTTCCAAACCTCAGACCAATGTCAAAATAAATAAAACTCTGGTATATTCTAAAGCTAAGCACAAGAGTTATACAAAGCCTAAAAGTTTATCAAAATGCTTCAATAACTCTAGAGCTCCTGATAGGCCTTATAAACAAAAACAATCTAAGGTAATGAGGACTAACTCTAAAGGACCCATAAAGGTATGGGTACCAAAGTCTGAGATTGTCTTTGCAGCAGATCTGCACTCTAAGAAGGCCAGAGCAGCATTCTTGGTACCTGGACAGTGGCTGCTCGCGTCATATGACAGGAGACAAGCATATGTTCCAAACCCTGACTCTGAAAGAGGGAGGAACTGTGGGATTTGGAGGAAACCAAAAAGGGAAGATCACTGGTACTGGTACAGTTGGTAATTCTTCTCTCTCTATCAAAGATGTTTGGTTAGTTGATGGCCTCAAACATAATCTACTAAGCATTAGCCAATTTTGTGATAGTGGATTTGTTGTTAAGTTTAATAAAGATGCATGTACTGTAATCAGAGAGTCTGATGAGTCTGTAGTATTCAGAGGCTTAAGGAAAGGCAATGTTTATAAAATCAATTTGTCAGAACTCTCAGAGCAAAAGATAGTTTGTCTTCTATCTTTGAATGATGAGAAATGGGTCTGGCACCAACGCTTAGGTCATGCTAACTGGAGATTAATCTTTAAGCTTAGCAAACTAAGCTTGGTTAAAGGACTACCCAATCTCAACTATCATTCAGATGCTCTGTGTGGTCCTTGTCAGATTGGAAATATTTCAAAAACCTCTTTTAAACCTAAAAACATTGTCTCTACCTCAAGACCTCTTGAATTGCTTCACATTGATTTGTTTGGTCCTGTAAGTACAGCCTCAATCAATGGAAAGAAATATGGACTTGTTATTGTAGATGATTACAGTAGATGGACTTGGGTCAAATTTCTTAGAGTGAAAGATGATGCATATGATGTGTTTACCATCTTCTGCACACAAGTGCAAAGTGAGAAGAGTCTCAAGATCTTAAAGATCAGAAGTGATCATGGGGGTGAGTTTGAAAATGAACCCTTTGCAACTTTTTGTGAAGACCATGGAATTGTCCATGAGTTCTCAGCTCCTAGAACACCACATCAAAATGGTGTTGTAGAGAGAAAGAACAGGTCTTTACAAGAGATGGCAAGAACCATGATGCATGAGACTAAACTTGCTAAGCACTTCTGGGCAGAAGCCGTGAACACAGCTTGTTATATTCAAAATAGGATCTATATCAGACCTATATTGAATAAAACAACATATGAACTCTTTAAAGGAAGAAAGCCCAACATCTCTTATTTTCATCAGTTTGGATGTACCTGTTACATTCTGAACAATAAGGCCTACAAAAGAAAATTTGATGCCAAAGCTTGTAAGGGAATCTTTATAGGTTACTCTGAACGCTCAAAGGCATACAGAGTGTATAATTCTGAAACTAACACAGTGGAAGAATCTATACATGTTAGATTTGATGACTAAGAGCCTGACAGTAAAATGTCAGAGCAAGATGATAGCTATGCAGGTGTTCCTTATCAATATAACAATCCAGAACCTGAGAAAGCATCAGATGCAAATGAATCTTCAGAAGCTGTATTGGAAGAAGTCTCTGAAGAAGCATCCCCAATAGAAGCATCTGAAGAACATGATGATATCTCAGAAGATGATACCCAAACAAGTGCTGAAACTAATGAAGCTCCAAAGAGAAAATTCAAATACAGATCATCACATCCAGAAGATCTTATTCTTGGAAACAAAGAGAGTCCAAGAAAAACAAGATCAGATTATCAACAACAAGATTCACTTCTAGGACTCATATCTATGATAGAACCTAAGAATGTTGATGAAGCTCTTTCTGATGATGGATGGATTGTAGCAATGCAAGATGAGCTCAATCAGTTTCAAAGAAATGATGTGTGGGATTTGGTACCAAGACCAACACACAAAAACATCATTGGAACCAAGTGGGTATTTAGGAACAAACTGAATGAACAAGGTGAAGTGGTAAGAAACAAAGCTAGACTAGTAGCACAAGGCTACAGTCAGCAAGAAGGCATTGACTTCACTGAAACATTTGCTCCAGTGGCAAGACTGGTAGCAATCAGGTTATTATTATCATATGCAGTTAATAATGGAATAACCTTATACCAAATGGATGTTAAGAGTGCCTTTCTAAATGGTGTCATTTCTGAAGAAGTATATGTCAAACAACCCCCAGGTTTTGAGGATTTGAAAAACCCTGATTATGTTTATAAACTTAAGAAATCACTCTATGGTCTCAAACAAGCTCCAAGAGCTTGGTATGAAAGACTGAGTAATTTCCTTTTAGAAAATGGTTTTCAAAAAGGTCAAATTGACAATACACTATTCAGAAAGACAACTAAGAAAGACATCTTAATTATTCAAATCTATGTCGATGATATAATATTTGGTTCTACTAATGCTTCCTTGTGCAAGAGTTTTTCAAAGCTGATGCAGGATGAATTTGAAATGAGCATGATGGGTGAACTAAAATTTTTCCTTGGAATTCAAATCAATCAAGGAAAAGATGGCACTTACATTCATCAAAGCAAGTATACAAAAGAGCTTCTGAAGAAGTTTAATCTTGAAGACTGTAAGATAATGTCAACACCCATGCATCCCTCAAGCAGCTTAAGCAAGGAAGAAATTGGAAGCAAAGTAGATCAGAAGCTATATAGAGGTATGATTGGTTCTTTACTCTACCTAACAGCTTCTAGACCTGATATTTTATATAGTGTATGCTTGTGTGCAAGATTCCAGTCAGATCCTAGAGAACCACACTTAACTGCTGTTAAGAGGATCTTTAGATATCTGAAAGGAACTACTAATCTAGGACTTCTTTATAAAAAATCCCTAGATAGTAAGCTAGTTGGATTCTGTGATGCTGACTATGCTGGAGACAAGATAGAGAGAAAATCCACTAGTGGAAATTGCCAATTTATTGGTGAGAATCTCATATCTTGGGCCAGCAAGAGACAAACAACTATTGCTTTGTCTACAGCAGAAGCAGAATACATTTCAGCTGCTAAATGTTGTACACAGCTTCTCTGGATGAAATATCAGTTAGAGGATTATAATATAGCTGAGAGTAGTATTCCACTATATTGTGATAATACTGCTGCTATTCATTTATCCAAGAACCCAATTTTGCATTCCAGAGCTAAACATATTGAAATAAAACATCATTTTATAAGAGATCATGTTCAAAAAGGCACAATAGATATTCAATTCATTGATACTGAACATCAATGGGCTGACATATTTACTAAGCCTTTAGCTATTGAAAGATTTGACTTTATTAAAAAGAATTTGAACATGCACTTTATCTCTGAAGAAAATTAGCTCTGAGATGCAAAATAGAATTAGCATCTGAAGCTCTTTCAGAGCCTACATTAATTCAGAGTCTCTTTTTGGAAGCTCTGAATAATATGGGATCTGAAGGATAACAGGTTCTGATGAGGTGACAGATATTAATGAGTTTGGCTCTGAACTAGACGGGAATGAAATGTTTAGTACCAGTTAGTGTACAACAGTTGTCTGTACACGCGTCAGCTTGATTAAGCCTCTCCAACACGTGTCTAGATCCTGATGGGTAGAGAACAGTTAATGATGAAAATGCAGTTATGCAATTTAAAATTAATTTTAAACTGCTCGCCCTCCCTCCTTTGTGCCTATTTTCTGAGTGTTTACTCTACTTGATATAAATTGTCACTTCACTCACAAAGCACAACTTTTTCACATAATCACTTCCTACAGAAACCCTAAACCTCAGATATTCCCAAATCTCCCTGCTTCTTAATCTTTTGCAATCATGGCTGCTCGTCCTTCAAACGAAATTGTTCAACGGCCGTTCAACCCTGTTCTACCACCAGTTATTGATCTTCTGTCTCAAGAAAAACTAGTCTTCAAAGATAATGTAACCGACGCTGGTCCAGAATCTTTTGAGTTCGTTACAGAAAAGTTTGTTGATTTTGAGAGTTTTAAAGTGAATGGAATTGACATTCAAAGTTTATTCTACGATCAACAATGGAAGAATTACTTTGAGATGCTAAACGGGTTTGTCTACTATGATATTGTCAAGTACTTCTGGCAGAAAGCTACCATCTTTGACAAGTTCAATGTTGATGAAGAGGTTAGAAAGATGGTAGAAAAGGATGGTTCTCTGAAAGGTAAAACAAGGAGTCAACTTGGCTTAAGACCCTATAAAGGGAAGGAGATTAGGTCAAATATCATGGGTATCAATGTTCTTATTACTCAAGAACATATTGCTAAAATTTTGGGTCTGGACAATGAAGGAGAGAATGTGGATGAATATGGTGAGAAGAGCAAACATATTGAATCCATTAAGAAGGATTTATTCCTGCCTGGTAGTGCCAACAATGATTTTGGTAAAGCTAAATTCATGAAGCAAAACTTCAGCTTTGCTTTCAAAGTGTTTCTGGCCTCCATCATCACTAGAGAAGGAGGATATGATACTATTTCTCTACCACACCGGCACTTCATCTGGTTTTTGTACAAGAAGGTGAAGATAAATTTGGCAAAGCTTCTGTTTGATCACCTATGCTTTACTATATCCAAAAGCAGAACCAAATCACCTTCAATGATTCATCATCCAAGGTTGATCTCAGAAATCATCCGACAAACAAAGCTTATTCAAATTGTCAGTACCAAGGAGAAACTTAGAGTCTTCAATACTGCTAAGTATGATGCAAGCGTTCTGGTAAATATGCATCTGAAGACAAAAGAGGAGCTGAAAACAGTCAAGAGCCCTCTGGAGCAGGTTTATGAGAAGTACTTCTGGTGTGACGGTTTCCCAACCATATCAGAATTTGATAATGATGATGTTATCAAAAACTTCTTGGAGTTGGTCAGATTAGATTCTGGGGTAAGTGTGCCCAGGAGTATGGTAGTTGGTGTACCAAACTGGGACATCTTCAAAGGACCAAAGCAGATCACCAGGTCTAAAAGAAAACCTCAACCAATTGAACAAGAAATTGTTGAGGAGGAACAATCTGAAGATAAGAATGATGCTGCTGAGGTTAGTGGTCCTGAAAGGATAGCCAATGAAGAAAAAGAAGAAGTCACTAAGGAACAAGTGACTAAGATTGCTCAGAGGAAGGCTGTTCAGAAGGAAAGAAGAACAAAGAAAAGGAATGATAGGCCTGTAGATGCTGAAGAGGATCAATCTGTCAGAGCCACAAAAAGAAAGAAGACAGTTGTTTCCAAACAAAAGGCTGCTGACTCAGGTAAAAATTCTAAGCCTAATATTGATAGTGTATCTAGTGCTCATCCCTCTACCCAATCATCTCCTATAGACTATACAAAGCCTATACGAATGATCCCACCTTCCCCACAACCCTCATCATCCTCATCATCATCATCAGAAGGGACCTCTTCTGATACAAGCACTGATTCTTCAGAGCTTATAGAAAAACTTGACAAAATTCAGAAGGAACAAGATAAGAAAAAGATCCCTGTCAAAAGAACCCTCAAGAAACCTAAAAACAACCAACCAGCAGAAGAAAATATCACCATTGATACTTCCATTCTTGACCAACCTACCAACACAACAAGAAAATCACCCACCATTCTTGAACATCTCTCCACTCACCTATCTGGTGATGCCTTTACCCACTCCAACACAAACTCACCTGATCAATTTCACTTTGTGAATACATCTTCTAACTTACCTATTGATCCACCAATTCCAGAACCACCAATTCAAACATCACCATCCTCTCTTGCTGACATTGAACAAGAAGATCCACCCACCTTCACACCAGCTCAGGATGAAGTTATGACTCATCCTGAACATACCACTGCTAAACCACCCACACCACAACCTGAACCTTCCACTCCTGAACCCACACCTGAACCACAAACACCACCATCAGAACTCATCTATGGTCCATCTTACAAACCCTTAACCATAGATGAACTCAGTCTACCTACCGACTTTGCCCTACCCATTCTGGAGGATCTGCTAAAAGCAGAAATTAATGTTAATGATGATTTAATAACAACCCTCAAAGACCCCTTTGATGAAATCAGAAAAATCAAAATCATCCCTCTTAAAAGAAAAAGACCTGAACCCACCATTCCCTTCAACAAAAACCAACCCTTCTTCAATCACAACTCTGAACCAAACCTTGAGCTGCTAGATAATGCTATTAGTATTAGTCTAAAGAAATTTAAGAGCATGGAAGAAGAAGTACTGATATTTCCCTCAGATGTTGATGCTAAGATCAGGGAATTGGAACAGAAATTCAGTCAGTCTTTAAGGCTCTTAGGAGGTTATGTGAAAAGGAAGATTGAAGGAAGAGGAATGGAAGTCTTGTCTCAAATAATGAGTGCTGCTGATCGCTCTCATGCTCTGAGACTTACTTTTTTCAACCATGAAGAAGAATGTCAGAGGTTAGCATTTTTAGCTGCTGTGAATGAAAGTATAAGAAGATCTCTTGATGCTGAGCAGGCTAGGATAGCTGCTGAAATGGAACGTCAGAGGCTTGCTGAACAAGAAGCCTTCAAGTTATTGGTTGATAGAGCTGTTCACATTGCTGTTATTGAGACTAATAAGATTATTGAGAATCAAGCAGCTGCAGAAGATATTGTTATGAATGATCAGAACCTCAGTGAACCAGATTCTGATAAAGGTAAAGCTCCCATTGTTGCTTCATCTCCTCCTAGATCTCCACCAGTACTTGTACAAGGCTCTTCTTCGTCTGCTATACCTTCAGCTATGCAAGAAGCTCTGGATGTAATCAAGAATGACTTAAGAGAGGAACTAAGAAATGAAATGGATGAGTTCAGGGCCGATATAAGAGAAGACATGAACAGATCTGGTGAAGCTACTAACAAGAAGATAGATGCAATGATGGAACTTCTTCTGAAGCTTACTCAACAGCAACCCAAACCTTAACCCTTCTATCTGAGCACTTATTTGTAATCTTGTTTATGTAATTCTTTTGGATAATATTCTTTTGGTTAATTAAGCTTCTTATTATCTTTATATATGTGCTTGTGTTGGTGTGTTTATTTTATTTTGTTTTTCAAAATGAAAATCATATACTCTGATAATGTCTGAAACTCTTGTGGATTCTGAACCTAGTGTAAGATGTTGTAGAACATCTTGTTTTTAAACTTATATAGGATTTTGAAAACCTAAGGTTCCCCCACATCAGTATTCCTGTTTACTCATGAAATAGCTTCTTAGTATTATAGCCTGTTTATAAGCGGGGCAACAATACCGTATGAGGCGTGTCTGGTAACTGGTTTTCTGACGTTTCACAAGAGTATATAAAAGAAACATGCTCAAAAAGAAAGAAATTTATAGCAGAAACTCTTTATTAAATTTATTGAAGAAATTCTTTATTACATAAGATAATGAGATCCTACTTAGAATCGACGTCAGCAGCCTCTGGCTTATTCTTCTTATGCTTCTCATCAACATAAGAAAGTAGGTCACGCAGGGCTTGCTGAGCTTCAGCTTGTCATAGCTTCTTATGTTTCTCTTCGTATGGCTTGTCATCATCATATGTCCATAAGAATTCTTCCAGGTCAGAGCCTATTTCTTCAAGCTCTGACTCTGTCAGAACCAATTCTCGCTTGTTTCTTTCATAACGATGCCTGTTTTCTTCGCAGCGCCAGGGCTCTGCTCCCTTCTTGCTCTCTCTTTTTGAGCCTGAAGCATCCTTGGTAACCTGCTTTTCCGTTGTGTGTTTTTTCTTTTGATGTTACTTGATTACTCTGGATGAGTAAAATGAGAGGAATCATCCCTTTTTATAGTGCCATCAAGCTCTCTTGTCAGGCTGGTATCCAACACAATTCATTTAATGAATTTAGTTGTCACCACTTTTTGACTTGACTACCTTGTTATGGCGCGTTTGACTGCTTGGTTTTCTGTGTCTTTTTGACTGATGCCAAAAGGGGGAGTAAGGATAGCGTTAAAATTAATATTGATTGATTCTAATGCTGCTCAAAAGATCTGAAACTGTTATGTTATATACATTTTGAATCAATTTTTATCCCTTCTGATTCCTTCTCATTCTGAACGTTATTGAAAGGGGAGAAAATTTAAGAACCTAAAATAAATCTCATAGACAATGTCAGAAGAGCTTGCAAACCTCTTCTGAGCATTATCAGACTCTGAGAAGGAGAGCTTACAAACCTCTGCTTCTGAGAGACAAATATGAAAATTTATTTTAAGTTAATAAGTTGACTCTTAAACTGTTTTAATTAATTATGGATAAGACTTAGGGGGAGCTTACAAACCTAACCCTATGGATTATCAGACTCAGGGGGAGATTGCAAACCTTTGAAACCTGAAGTCAACATAATTAAATTAAATCAACAACAATTGAATTTTAATGCTTTAGTTTGTCATCATCAAAAAGGGGGAGATTGTTGGAACAAAGTGGGTCTGACATGAACCTCTAAAATTTTAAGTGGTTTTGATGATAACAAAGTATTAAAATTACAATTGGTATTACTAATGATTATTCTAGTGTGCAGAATTATAAGTTAAAATTCATTCAGAAGCACTATGAATAACAAGAGAGAAGCCAAGCTATGAAGCTCTGAAAGCGTATCGCTGTTCATCAGAAGCTTAAATTTTGCATGCTGAAGAAAGTGACTCTGAGGATAAAACAAGGCTCTGAAGGACTCAGAAGCTAAAAGACCTCAAGAAGCTATGACAACAGCATCTGAAGCAAAAGGAATTTACGTCACTCAAGAACTGACAGAACCAGAACCATTGTTTGAAGAACAATCTACTTCAAGGCTCTATCACATCCACAGGAAGGAATATTCGTTGGTACAACGTTAATCTTATCCATAAGTGGAGCGCATTTGAGGATCGTACTATCGTACTATTATTACTCAAAATGGATGAGTGATAATTTGAATTGCAAGGTAGTGGAATTGGATTTCTTTGCTAAAGAAGGCAATCTACAGCTAGCAATTGTACGAGCAAATTCCAGCTGGCACCTTATCTCTCTACAACGGTCATCATCTTCCTTCAAGTATAAATAGAAGACTCAAATGGAAGAAATGACTACTGTTCTATTACTGCGTTTAAGGCTCTAAAGCATTCTGACATTATTGTTCTATCAGTCATTCAAAGTCTTAAAGCAATTTGCGTTGTATTTTGTAAACACCTCTGATAGTATATCAAGTGTTCCTTAACATTCATTCTTATTCTTAAGTTTGTTTGAGAAGTCTCTTGTTTAGTGAAACTTGAGCACCTGAGAAGTCTCTTGCAAGTGTGCTTGAGCAATTTGTAATCTTAAGTAGATTATAGTGAAAATCTCTTGTTAGTAACAAGGGGACTGGAGTACTCTCGATTTGTGAGAGGAACCAGGATAAATTTTGTGTCTTTCTCTCTTTCTCTCAGCACCCCTTTTTATTTTGTGTTTATATCCGCTGCAAACTTAGTTTTATTTGGTAAAAAAATTTATTTTTTAAAACACAATTCAACCCCCCCCCCCCCCCCTTCTTGTGTTTTTCCACCTTCACAATTGATCTACTAGGATATCGACATTATGTGGTATCTCAATGATTGGTGGTTGATCAACATCCAATTGAGCTTGAGGGATATTGTGAACAACAACTAATCTGTCACTTGAAACCGAAGGTTGGGACTCTATATGATCATGCACAGAAACTATGTTCCTGATTTGATCACTCCCACTAATCAAGTGATCTTCAAGAAACTTTGCATTGTTGGAACAAAGTGGGTCTGACATAAATCCCTAGTATTTTAATTGGTTTTGATGATAACAAAGTATTAAAATTGCAATTGGTATTACTAATGATTGTTCTAGTGTGCAGAATTATAAGTTAAAATTCATACAGAAGCACTACGAACAAAAGCAGAGAAGCCAAGCTAAGAAGCTCTGAAAAGCTTATCGCTGATCATCAGAAGCTTAAAATTCAAGATCTGAAGTCAGTGGCTCTGAAGATAAAAGCCAGACTCGGAGAAGCTCAGAAGCTGAAGACCTTAAGAAGCTACACTACAGACTCTGAAGCAAAAGGAATTTGCGTCACTCAAGAACTGACAGAATCAGAACCAATGATTGAAGAACAATCTTCTTTAGGACTCTGTCACATCCACAGGAAGGAATATTCGTTGGTACAACGTTAATCTTATCCATAAGTGGAGCGCATTTGAGAATTGTACGACTGTACTATTATTACTCAAAATGGTTGAGTGATAATTCAAATTGCAAGGTAGTGGAATTGGATTTCTTTACCAAAGAAGGCAATGTACAGCTATCCATTGTACAATCAAATTCCAGCTGGCATCTTATCTCTCTGCAACGGTCATCACTCTCCATTCAAGTATAAATAGAAGACTCAAATGGAAGAAATGACTACGGTTCTATCACTGCGTTTAAGACTCTGAAATATTCTGACATTCCACCTTCATGCATTTCTTGACTCCATAATCCTAGTGGTGTGAGATGGACAATAGAATCTATAACCTTTAGACTGTTCGGCATATCCAATGGAATACCCACTAGTTTCTTCTCTCGTGGGTTATAAATCCTCACCTTAGATGGACATCCCCAAACGCGCATATGTCTCAAACTCGGTTTCTAATCGTTAAATAATTCAAAAGGTATTTTTGGGGTAGTCTTAAATGGAACCCAGTTGAGAATATACACAACCGTCTTTAGTGTATCTACCATAGCATTCACCACCCCGATCATATCTCACAATTTTTATTTGCTTTCCACATTGGTTCTCAACTTCAGCCTTAAAGGCTTTGAAGGCATCCAATGTTTCATTCTTATTATGAAGCAAATAAATATCCATATATCGTGAGTAATCATTTATGAGGGTGGTGAAATTTTTCTGACCATGTGCATCCATATCTGGACAACATATATCTGTATGAATTATTTCTAATTCTTGTAAATATTACACCGCTTAATGCCAGTTTGAACATGCATTGAAATGGATTAATTTTGTAAATTAATACGATAAAGACCACCAGACAATATACCATTCCAAACACATTCTGAATTATAAATAATTCAAATGACGTGTTTTCAAAATTAAAGGAATATCCAAAAGGTACAAGTCTGAAACTGAAATCAAGTTCCGTGAGAAACTTGGTACATAAAAGGTCCTTAATAATTTCAAAATAAAACCATTATTCAAAATTAAAATGCAAGTTCTAATAGCCTCCACATGTGAGCCCATCCTGCTTCTTGATAGGACAGTCTGCTCACTTCTCACTGACTTCCTTAGGTTTTGCATACCCTTTCTTCTCAAGCCATTCCTTAAATTTAGGGCATTCATTCTTCATGTGTCCTCCCTTTTTACAGAAAAAACACTTTACTTCCTTCTTGATATCACCTTGAGGTGGTATCTTGACTCTGCCTTTTTGATTTGCTTGAGATTTATCAGTTTTCATAGCTTTGTTCTTCCCACGAGTAGTAGTCAACAATGCACTCTCACCCTGTTCCATCATAAGCCTTTCTTCTTCCTGAACACACATGGTCATCAATTCATTGATTGACCATTTGTCCTTATGTGTATTGTATGAAATCTTGAAAGGCACATACTCAGCTGGAAGAGAGTTCAAAATGTAGTGCACCAGGAAGGACTCAGACATATCAACTTCAAGTTTCTTAAGTTGAGCTGCAATGTCACGCATTTTCATTATGTGTTCACGCACACCTTTCACACTAGTGAGTCGGTAGGAAGAAAATTTCATAATTAAGGTGCTTGCCAAAGCCTTTTCTGAAGTGACGAACTGATCGTCAATGGCTTTCAGCAAATCACGGACATTCTCATGATGATCTACAGAACCACGAATACCAGTTGTAACCTTAGTCTTAATGAACATCACACTGAGCCGGTTAGATCTCTCCCACCGCTCATATAGTGCAACTTCAGCTGGAGTACTCTGTTCAGTAACTGCAGGTGGTTCGTCTTTCCTAATAGCATAGTCTATGTCCATCCACCCTAAATGAAGAAGAATTCTTTCCTTCCACACCTTATAGTTATCCCCTTTGAGATCGGGAATGTTACATCGGATATCAGAAAAATTAGCAGGTTGAGAAGCTGAAAAAACCAAAAGCTTATGTCAAAATTTGAGGCATATATATATATATATATATATATATATATATATTATCTTTAATGTATGTTACTGATGATAGGAATTTCTACGTCATTTTTAGTATTATTATTAGTAGTAAAATGACCAAGACAGGCCCAAATACGAAGGAAAACCTACAAAAGCAAGAAAAAGCATCAAGACAGAGTCCAAAATGCAAAAAGACAAGAAAAAGCCCAAAAAGTGAAGAAAATCAGCATTCCATCGCAGCACGATGGCTCCCATCGTGCCACGATGGGAATTGCTTGTTCGCCAAGAAATCAGAAGAAATAAATCTTGAGAAAATCTTCCATCGCAGTACGATGCCCTACAACGCAGTACGATGATGTAACTTGGCGCCCAAGCTGATGAAATGCACAGGATCAGTTATAATTTTGAACTGAATCTTCACATCGCAGTACGATGGCCTTATCGTGCTGCGATGCCTTGCTGAGGCCCATTATGAAAACTATAAATAGAGCCTCCCATTCATTGTTTTATTCATTCAGAAATAGTAGAACACTCTCTACTATAAGGAGAGGTTCAGAGGAGCTCTATTGGACATAGTTTTCTCCCCTTACGGGAAAACTAACTCAGCAAGGTATGATTTCTTTAGGCTTTTGTATTTAGGTTATAATTCTTGTAATTTAAATATGTAGTCTTTATAATTTATGCCTTAGGTTGTGGTGGAGAAGATGAACTCCCCTATGAATATTTGGAGTCTGTGATTGAGTCTAAGTTATAATAAATGATATTTAGTAATTGTGTTTGTTATTTACTTTCGTGCACTTTAATAACGTATTCTCGTAATCTGGCCGGATAAGCGGGAGCGCCCATAGAATTGATATTAGGTTTTGACTCGGTATTAGTCCGGAACTCGTAGTAAATAATGCTAGGTGTATAGAGACGGTAACATCCTGAACTAGTCGTGAACTGAGCGGTTAGAGGAGGAATCATGCACTAGGTGTGATCTGAGCACTTAGAAGATGAACAGCCCGATACTAGGACCTAGAGGTTAATTGGTGAAGGTTATAATGCATGTTTATAAACAGCTCACTTAGTAATTAAGGTATGTGACACATCGAGGTTAGGCTCTCGTAGGTACCTTAGTTGTTAATGTAGGGAAACTTTAATAGACATAGTGTAATAGTAAGGTATTACTACAACAAGGATAATTCACCGCCGAACATAATCTAAGTAACTATGTTATACACTGGTCATGCCAAATATGAAGAAGGGAGGGAGTCCAACCTCCATACCTAGCCTCTATATTTCTTGAATCTATTATTTATACATTCTGCATTTATATTTCTACAAAGCATTACGCTATTTTTATTATACCTTTTTCCAAAAACAAAAGCGAATGCAAACTATCACAAACTTAAATAACGCTAGTAAAGCTGCGGCATGATCCCTGTGGATACAAACTCATTCTAGACACCTAGAGTGTGAATTATTACTCGACGACAGACTGGTGCACTTGCCAGGCCGTAGTCAGTTACCAATGTAAACATACCCAAAAATAAATCTTATAACATAAAAACTACATGCGGGCTAAATTTTGATGTAATAAGATTTATTCAAACTTTACAAAAATCAAATTATACACACAATCTCACTTTATATGTGCAAAATAATTTGATTTTCCATCCGAAATTTAACTTTATGATAAAACTATCAAATTACATACCAAATCATAATCCTTGTGGGCAAATTATGAAAATAATTTGACATTTCATCCTAATTAACCATACAAATATAATAAAAATTCCTGCGGGATAAAATTCATTATATAACGTATAGTTAATCACAATATTATGTCTAATTCCTTATGTGACCTTAAAAACTTTAGAAATAATTTTAATTAATTAAGGGTGTTGCGGCTAGTCCAAAACTAATTAAAATTATAAAGGTCACTAGACATAATAACTAAATTATATGAGAGAATACATATAACAACATAATAAAATTCTCATATAAAAATTCTCATATACAATTGCATAATTAAACATAATAAAATTTTGGCTTAAATATGTTTTTGATCCCTGCAATTATGCCTTGTTTTGAAAAGAGCCCCTGTAAAAAAATAATTTTGATTTTAGTCCCTGCAATATCTCAAAACTTTTAAAATAGCCCCTGGCCTGGATTTCTTGATGACATGTCACTTTTTAAATATGTTTTTGGTCCCTGCAATTATGCTTTGTTTTGAAAAGAGCCCCTGTAAAAAAAATAAAAATTGATTTTAGTCCCTGCAATATCTCAAAATTTTTAAAATAGCCCCTGCAATATCTCAAAACTTTTAGGCCAGGGGTTATTTTAAAAGTTTTGAAATATTGCAGGGACTAAAATCAAAATTTTTTTTTTACAGGGGCTTTTTTCAAAACAAGGCATAATTGCAGGGACCAAAAGCATATTTAAGCCTAAAATTTTATGTGCAATTGTACAACTAAAATAGAATATAATGTATCTGATTTAATTCATGCATAAACTTATTCAAAATAGTAAAGCACAATTACTTAAATAATCAGAAACCAGATATTCATAATATAAAACTTCAATAAGACAAAATATAACTGCAGTTGTTACCCGTTCCAGTGGTGAAAAATTTCACCCTTTTACAGAAAGGACCTGTGTTCGAATCCCTGAATCTTATTTCTGTATATTATTTTTCTTTAAATTTGCAAAGCAGGGAATATATATATATATATATATATATATATATATATATATATATATATATATATATATAAACATATACAGAATTGAACACACAGACCAATAGTAACAACATGGAAGGAAAATGTAAGGGATGCGGGTTCAAGTCGCTAATTGCATATTCCAATTTTCTTTTATTTTTCTCTTCATAAAAAGAATCAAATTTCACAAAAAATGCACAGCCAGATTTGAACCCGCAACGTCTTTGTAAAAGATAGACACACTGACCGCTACAACGTGTGACGCAATTCTAGAAGTTTATGCGTTACTTAATATTTATAATAACAATAATGATTGCAATAAATTCTTATCATCTTCAACCTCCAGACGGGTCAGAACGACCCAGTTGAAAACCCATGAATCCAAATTGAAACCCGACAGTTTCAGGTATATTAAAACATGGAAAATGTCAATTGTTAACCCAGAATCATTATACAAAAGATTTCCAAGACAATTTTGATTTTAATCTTGACTGAAAGGATCCAAAACTAAATTTCCAAAACTTAAAATCTCAAAACATGTATGATATTCTGGGCACTATTTGAACGATTCAAATAACAGAAAGCTTAGAAACCCAATGAAATGAAGATTTCTTATACTATTTTGCAATAATAGTACCTTAAACTTAAATCAAAACGAAATCCTCAAAATTACCGAAAATGGAAAAACGAAGAACAAACAAGGCAGAGACAACAATGCTCTGATACCAAATGTAAGACTTGATTCATTGATCATGTGTTCCTGCTAATAAAATGAACAACAAGATCAACAGACAAATGCGGAAAATTGAAATTAAGATTTTACCTTCAGCCATTGTTTTTTTTTTAATCGGCTAAATTTTATTAAAGAACAATTCCTCAACAAGAAGTATAAGGAATTGTTGAAAACATACAACGAAAGGTAAAGTGATAAAACACTTTAACCAAACAACAGTACACCAAAGCAGCACCCCAAACCACCCCTACACATACCCCAAACGAGATTCACTAAGCCCACCAGAGAAAACCCCTACCCAACCCTAGGAGACACCACTAGACACTAACTTCCGAACTCGAATTAAAATTACTCGGCCCATCAGGATCTAGCAAGCCGCACCTAAGGTCGAAGGTTGGGGGACACCGGTAGAAAGAGAATCGACAGTCAACATCGATGCAGTAGGAATCGACTAGATACCAGAGACCTGCAAATCTCACCAGATTTGAAAATGGTCAGCGACTCTAGTATCGTGGAGAAACCAGTGACACTCGGCATTAACCATCCAACACCTCCTCCGAACACCAACCCCTGCCCCAAGACACCGCCTCTGACAAACACCACCATCCCTTCTCAACACCAATAACAGAACCTCCTAACCCTCCCACACCAATACGTCCTGAAGGTACGATAAAACAACCACAACCGTCAACACGGAGTGTCTACGCACCTCGCCCTTTCGAGCACGCCAGGACCAAAACCCCAAAGCCAAGAACAGACCCAAACAGCCCCGAACCTCCGTCCACCCCACCATTCCACGTCACCTCCGGCCGCACCACCCTTGCCCGAGACCCCACCATTCCACACCAAAAGCGGCAGCACCACCTCACATTGCCTCTTCAGAACCAAACAGTAACTAAGGAGAACACCCAAACCACGCATCTCTCGTCCGCCGCTAGACCACCTCAAGAAAAACACCCAAATCCACCGTCGGAGCTTCCACCGGAGCTGCCACCGAAGAAATAAAACCCCTCTAAAAAACTCCTCCTCCACCACACCACCAGTACCTAAAATAGCAGCAAAACCAACACTGCACTACACCACCACCCACAAGATCCAGATCAGAACGAGTTCCATTCTGAAACACCAAGCCAACCACCAGAACAGGAAAAAACGCATGATTCAGCAATCGCACGATTCCTCAACTAAACAGCCAGAAAATACACTTGATCCAAACAAAACCAGTCACCAGAAAAATCGCAAATCTGAAACGGCCACCACCCATACCTCCATAACACTCGAACGCACACAACAGAGCCTACACGGTCAAAAAAATGAGCAGCCTCACACGCATCGAGCCACCACCGCGCCGAGCAAGAACACGGTGGTACGGAGGGCCGCGCCGATCGTCGTACCACCAGAGAAGGAGTCTACATCGTGAACGACAAGGTTTGGATATGGGGGGTAAGGCGGCGGATCTGATTAAGTGAGGATGCAGAGAGAAATATCTTAGAGAGAGAGGGAGAGTCAAAGAGTATACCTCCAGCCATTGTTACAGTGTTATGAATCACAATCACTACTCTTTGAGTCTTCTAAGCTCTTACTCTCCACAATATAGATGGTGTATATAATTTCTGAATAGTGGGATGATGTAAGCTTAGGGACCAAAGACTACTTTATATAGGCTTAATTCTACCATCAAGAATTAAGAACCCATTACCACAAATATTATTATCATTAATCTTGTGACTCTTTAAAACCAAAACATCCATAACCTATGGACCATTAAAATGAGGTTTTATTAACAATAATTTAAAATAAAACCATCAAATTATTACAGAAAAAGTACCCAGAAAAAATTAATACTCTTCATACACAAATACAAACAAGTTGAAAATTCAAATAAATCTAATAAATATGAACATATCCACAAATTAACGCTACAACAAGAAACATTAAGTTTCAAAATATAATAATTTTTTAAAACTTTATTATATGAACAGAAGCATCTACAACAAGAAAAAGAACAGAAACATGAACAAGCACAGAAAAAAACTCAAAAAAACGGAAAATTTTATTCATCAATATTTTTAAAAAGAAATACAAACATATCAAAAATCAATATGAAGTGAAGAAAAATATAGACAAATGCTGATTTGTTGTTTTTTGTTATTGTTGAGATCTAAACTTCAAACACTGATTCAATTCGCTTTCCGGCACGGTGACTCTATTTTCTGGCACGGGGTCAGGGGATGAAAGATACTCTGATGTTGATTTTCTTTTGTGCGTTTTGTAGAGGAGATAGAGGAGAACCTGTATATGGTGATAGTTTTTCAAAACGTGGTCTATGTTGGTCAAGATCTAGCGATAAAAGTGGCGTTGAGACATCTAAAATACCCTCCAATCTAAAAATAAATTATACAAAAAGCAAGAATAGAAGGAGGGGATGAAGATGGTGATGGTTGAAGAGTCAAAACAGATCGGAAAAAAACTAAAGAGGTGGTGATAGATGGTGCGGCGGCTAGGGTTTGCTGTATGCAGGAGGAGAGCGTTTCAACATTTTTTTATGAAGAGAGAGAAATAAAATGGAAAATGAGGCAAAAATAAGAAATTAATGGAGTCAGAAAAAATTAAATAAAATAAGATGAGAGATGTTGAGAGATAATTAAAAAAACTAAAAAAGGTAATAAAAAAAATGGAATTCCGTATTATTAAAAATAAAAAGAAGTATCACCATTAAATACAGGATTTAGTAATTACTCTATTTTTTATCCTAAAATTTCACAATTGTTTAATTTTGGTCCTCTAAATTTCAATTAGTTGATTTTAACCCTTTAAATTTTATAATTGTTCAATTAATACGGGAAATATTTAACTATAATGTACTAATACAAAAAACATTTAATTATAATGTACTAAGCAAATTATACACCGGACAAAATATAGTTTCACATATGAGGCAAATTATAAGTGATAAAATCTTTAAATCAATAAATGAAAACAATTTATGCTCGAAATGATAGATCGGATGTTAAAATTCATGGATGATGTCAACGGTTACCGGAAATTGAATTTTACTGCGGAAGAAGAAAAAATGCAGAGATAGAGGGAGATGCTTGAGCGGCGGCTGAGTTAGAAAAAACTGAGTTGAATATATATTTGGATGTTGTTAGGTTTTCATTTATTTCATGGCACTGTGTTAGTTATTTTTTTCTTCTTTAGATTTTTGTTTTTCTTGATGCAAAAAAGGTTTTAAATACAATAATATTTTTTTTTGTATTTTGATGAATAACGGTCATATATACTAAATAAATCATACGTGGAACAAATTATACTACTGATTCATAGAACTCATTTTAAATAACTATCGTATATATTAAATAATTATACATGGGAAAAATTATGCTACTGATTCATATAACTCATAATCAGTGATTAAATAAACAAATTATAATGTACTAAACAAATTATACATTGGACAAAATTTACTATCACATAAGGAAAAAATTATAAGTGATACAATTTCAAAAATAACTATCATATAAATAAGTTCGCACTAATACGGGAAACATGAAGGTGGAAAAACACAAGAAGGGGGGGTTGAATTGTGTTTTAAAAGTTAAAATTTTTTCTCAAATAAAAACTAAGTTTGCAGTTGATTAAACACAAAACAGTTAAGAGGCAGAGAGAGAGAAAGAAAGACACAGAAATTTATACTGGTTCCTCTCACAAAACAAGAGTACGTCCAGTCCCCTTGCACTTCCAAGGGCTTCTAACTAGAATCTTATAAGATTACAAGATGCTCAAGCACAATAGCAAGAGACTTCTCTAATGCTCAAGTTACAACTAACAAGAGACTTCTCAAATGCTCAAGTTACAACTAACAAGAGACTTCTCTAACACACTTAAGAATAAGAATGAATGTTAATGAACACTTGATATACTATCAGAGGTGTTTACAAAATACAACACAGTTTTGCCTTAAGACTAAGAATGACAGATAGAAATTGTAATGTCAGAATATTTCAGAGTCTTAAACGCAGTGATAGAACGGTAGTCATTTCTTCCATTTGAGTCTTCTATTTATACTAGAATGGAGAGTGATGACCGTTGCAGAGAGATAAGGTGCCAGCTAGAATTTGCCCGTACAATTGATAGCTGTACATTGCCTTCTTTGGTAAAGAAATCCAATTCCACTACTTTGCAATTTGAAATATCACTCAACCATTTTGAGTAATAATAGTACAGTCGTACAACTCTCAAATGCGCTCCACTTATGGATAAGGTTAACGTTGTACCAACGAATATTCCTTCCTGTGGATATGACAGAGTCCTAAAGAAGATTGTTCTTCAATCATTGGTTCTGATTCTGCCAGTTCTTGAGTGACGCAAATTCCTTTTGCTTCAGAGTCTGTAGTGTAGCTTCTTAAGGTCTTCAGCTTCTGAGCTTCTCAGAGTCTGGCTTTTATCTTCAGAGCTACTGACTTCAGATCTTGAATTTTGAGCTTCTGATGATCAGCGATAAGCTTTCAGAGCTTCTTAGCTTGGCTTCTCTGCTTTTGTTCGTAGTGCTTCTGAATGAATTTTAACTTATAATTCTGCACACTAGAACAATCATTAGTAATACCAATTGCAATTTTAATACTTTGTTATCATCAAAACCAATTAAAAACTTTGAGGTTTATGTCAGACCCACTTTGTTCCAACAATCTCCCCCTTTTTGATGATGACAAACTAAAGCATTAAAATTCAATTGTTGTTGATTTAATTATTTATGTTGACTTCAGGTTTCAGAGGTTTGCAATCTCCCCCTGAGTCTGATAATCCATAGGGTTAGGTTTGTAAGCTCCCCCTAAGTCTTATCCATAATTAATTAAAACAGTTTAAGAGTTAATTTATTAATTTGAAATGAATTTTCATATTTGACTCTCAGAGGTAGAGGTTTGTAAGCTCTTCCTTCAGAGTCTGATAACATTCAGAGAAGGTTTGCAAGCTTCTCTCATTTTATCTATGAAAATGTATTTCAAATCTAAAATTTTCTCCCCTTTCAATAAAGTCCAGAATGAATCATATAAGCGACAGTTCAAAAGGGATAGAAATTGATATGAGTATAACAGTTTCAGTTCTTTAGCAGTTAAAAAAAAGCAATTAACATTAATTTTAACGCTATTCTTACTCCCCCTTTTGTCATTAATCAAAAAGTAACGAAAAGCAAAAGAATCAAGTCATAATAACGCATTCCTCAAGACAGTCAAGTCAATGGGTGGTTACAACTATGTTCAATTGAATGAACTTTGCTGATTACCAAGTAGACATGAGAGTTTGAAAGCATTATAAAAGGAGATGATTTTTCTCATTTTATTCACAACGAATAATCAAAGAATATATTTTCAAGCATACAATTGAAAATCAAGCAATGAAGAAAGCTTCAGGATCAAAGAAGGAGATCAAGAAGGAAGCAACATCTTCACGCTCAAGAAGAAACAAGCAGCCAAAGGAAACAACCAAGCAAGTGATTGAAATATCAGATTCTGATGAAATAGATTCTGATTATGCAGAGTTCCTTAGAACATATGATCCTGAGGAAGAGTACCCAGACCCTGAGATCCACAGAGCCATTCTTGACTCTCTTTCTGATGCAAGCTCTGCTGAGAAGCCAGAAGTGCCCAAGAAAGAAGAGTCAGAGGCTGAATCTGATGTAGAGTCTAAGTAGTTTTCTCACTATCCATGTAATAGGACTTTGCATCAATTAATAAAAAATTTCTTGCTTTTAAATTGTTTATTTTTCTTGCATGTTTCTTATATTCGACTTAAAACGTCAGAACACCAGTTACCAGACACGCCTCATTCGGTATTGGTGCCCCGTTTATAAACAGGCGATAATACTAAGAAGCTATTTCATGAGTAAACAGGAATACTGATGTGGGGGAACCTTAGGTTTTCAAAAACCTATATAAGTTTAAAAACAAGATGTTCTCCAACACCTTACTCTAGGTTCAGAATCCACAAGAGTATCAGACATAATAAGTGAATATATTTTTAATTTTGAAAAACAAAAATAAAATAAACATACATTCAGACACACAGACAATCAAGCATGGATGAATAATAAACTCATAAATCAAAAGAAGAAATTATCCAGAAGTTACATAACCAAAACATTAACATAATAAATAAAAATTGTGCTCAAACAAATGGTTAAGGTTTCTTCATTTGGCTGGCCAGACTCTTCAAGAAATCCATCATCTCATCAAGCTTCTTGTTAGTGGCTTCAGTGGATGCATTCATATCAGCCCTCATATCTGCTCTGAGTTCATCTATTTCATTCTTCATCTCTTCTTTCATTTCATCTAATGTTGTTTGAACAGCTGGAGGAATTGCACAAGATGGAGAACCAGAGTCTTTGAATGTTCTGACTGGAGAGTTTGGAGGGGTAGTGTCAACAATTATATGTTTGCCCCTATCAGAAGCTTGCTCATCTACAATCTGATCATGCATTATGGTGTCCTCACCCTGATGTGGACCCATTTCTTGAGCTTCCCGTAGCTTCTGAGTTTCCACTTCAGCAATTCTAGTAGCCCTTTCTACTAGCATCCTTAGAGCCTCTTGCTCAGCCAACCTCTTTATTTCAGCTTCAGCAGCTATCCTAGACTGCTCAGCATCAGAAACTCTCCTAATATATTCTGCTTCCTCCTCTGCTAATCTTTTAGCTGCTTCAAGAGATATTCTTATGCTTTCATTCACAACAGCTAGCAGTTCTAATCGTTGACACTCTTCTTCATGATTAAAGAAGGTGAGCCTCAGAGCATGAGATTGTTCAGCAGCATCCATTATCTGAGACAGAGCCTTCATTCCTCTTCCTTGAATTTTGCTCTTTACATAACCTCCCAATAGCCTCAGAGACTGACTGAACTTACTTTCCAACTCCCTGATTTTAGCATCAACATCTGAAGGGAAAATCAGAACTTCTTCCTCCATTCCTTTGAATTTCTTAAGACTAATACTTATAGCATTATCTAACAGCTCAAGGTTTGGTTCAGAATTGGGATTAAAGAAGGGTTGATTTCTGTTGAAGGGAATGGTGGGTTCAGGTCTCTTTCTTTTGAAAGGAATGATTTTGATTTTTCTAATTTCATCGAAAGGGTTATCAGAGGTTGTTATTATATCATCATCAACATTTATTTCTGCTTTTAACAGAGCCTCAAGAATTGGTAGGGCAAAATCAACGGGTAGGTTTAGTTCATCTATGGTCAAAGGTTTATAATTCGGTCCATAGGAGAGGGGTGATGAAGGGAGTGTATTGTCAAGAGTTTCAGAGGGTGTGGGTGATATAGGAATGTGATGCTCTTGATTGTTAGAGGGAATGTCATCACATTGGTCAGAGGGTGGAGGAGTGTGTGGTTCAGGTTGTGGTATTTCAACATTCTGAGGGGGTGGTTCTTGGAATGCTTCAGTGGTATCATTTACAAATTTGTTTATGGGGTGATTTGGAGAGTTTAGGTTTGAGGTGGTAAAGGCATCACCTGAAAGATGTGGTGTAAGGTGATCTAAGAAGGAAGTGTCTTCAGCAACAGCTTCCTTGGGTGCAGAGATTTTGGATTTAGGCTTTGATTTTGGTTTTGGTTTTGGTGCCCTCTTGACGATTTCTGAAATAGTTTCACTGCTAGAGTCAGAGAGGGTACCTTCAGATGATGATGATGATGATGATGATGATGATGAATCAGATGATATTGGGGTAGGTATAATCATTCTGAGTGGTTTGGTAAAATCTATTGAAGTGCTAGGAGGGGGTTGGTTTTGAGTTTGAGCTTCAGAATTGCTACAAGTATTAGGCTCAGAAACATTACCTTTGGAGATGCTAGCAGCTTTCAAAGGAGGTTTAGAGGCTACAGTCTTCTGGCTCTTGATAGGGATCCTAGCAGATAGAGGAACATTGTCATCATCTTCAGAGGGTGATGGTCTTTCATTTCTTTTCTTTGTCCTCCTCTCCTTCTGAGCATTAGCCTTTTCAGTAGCTTTAACCTTAGCTCTAACCTTTTGATTCTCAGGAATTCTATCAGATTCCTCAGCAGCTGTTGCATTTGCAGCATTGTCTACCATTTCATCAATGTCATCATTATCATTGATTTCACCTTGCTCTACATTAGCATTCTCAGCATCTTCCTCTACCATAGCTTGCTCAAATACAATTGGCTTCTTCTTTGATCTTGTGATATCCTTGGGACCATTGAAGATATCCCAATCTGGTACATCAACTACCATGCTCCTATCAACATATTCTCCACTGTCTTGTCTAACCATTTCCAGAAAATTTTCAATCACCTCATCATTGTCATGTTCTGAGATGGTTGGAAATCCATCACACCAGAAGTACTTCTCCCAGATCTTCTGGAGAGGATGTTTTGGCTTCTTTATATCTTCTTTCTTTACCAGCTGCATATTTACTAATATGGTTGCATCAAATTTTGCAGTACAGAAGACTCTTAGCTTTTCCTTAGTCCTCAGAATCTCTATCAGCTTTGTTTGACGGATAAGCTCTGAGATCAATCTTGGGTGATGAATTGTTGCTGTTGCTTTGTGATGACTCTCATTGATGCACAAGCAGAGATGCTCAAATAAAATATCAGCCAAGTTGATCTTTACTCTTTGCTGCATAAACCAGATGAGATGCCTATGAGGCCATGAAATTGAATCTTTTCCTCCTTCTCTTGTGACCATAGAAGCAAGTACCACTTTGAAAGCAAAGTGGTATTCCTTTTTCATACACTTAGCTTTGCCAAAATCAGATTCCTTTGTTCCAGGAAGAAAAAGATCTGCTTTGATAGAATCAGCATACTTGCTATTTGCTTTGTAAGAACCTACTCTCTCCCCTTCATTATCTAGACCAAGCATCTTAGCAATATGCTCTTGAGTGATCAGAACATCGATTCCAAGAAGGTTAGACCTTATCTCCTTTCCTTTAAAAGGTCTTAACCCTAGTTGAGCTCTGGTCTTTCCTTTTAAGGATTTATCTTCAGCCACCAACTTTCTAACCTCCTCATCAGCAGCAAATTTGTCGACTACATAAGCTTTATTCCAGAAATTCTTCACTATATCGTAGTAAACGAATCCATTAAGCATGTCGAAGTAGTTACCCCATTGTTGATCATAGAAGAGGTCCTTGATGTCAATATCGTTTACCTTTAAACTTTCAAAATCAACGAACTTCTCAGTAACGAATTCCATTCCTTCTCTACCACAATCGTTCGTGTTATCAGGTTCAACAAACGAAGCTTGAGAGTTTAGATCGATCACAGGTGGTAACTCAGGGTTGAAAGGTTGTTGAACAATATTGCGAGATGGTTGAACAGCCATTGTAGCAGAAGTATAGAGAAAGTTGAGAGAATTTGGGATTCTGAGTTTTAGGGTTTGTGTAGGTAGTGATTTGTGTAAAAGTTGTGATATGTGAGTGAAGTGACTATATATAGCAAGTAGCACACATACACAGGAAAAAAAAACAAACAAAAGGAGGGAGCGCGAACAGTTTAAAATTAAATTTAAATTGTATATAACTGTAAATTCATCATTAACTGTTCTCCATCCAATCAGAATCTAGACACGTGCAAGAGAGAAGATAACAAACTGACACGCGTAAGGACAACTGTTTTACACTTACTAGTACAAAACGTTTCACTTTCACTTAGTTCAGTGCCTGACTCATTCGTATCTTACTCCTCATCAGAACCTGTTATTCTTCAGAACTTCCTTCACGCAGAGTTTCTCATTGGAGGCTCTGAGAGTTAGAGGCTCTGAAGAAGTTTCAGACCCTGATTCTATTTTACATCTTAGAGCTAGTTTTCTTCAGAGATAAAATGCATGTTCAAGTTCTTTTTAATAAAATCAAATCGTTCCATAGCTAAAGGTTTAGTAAATATATCAGCCCATTGATGATCAGTATCAATGAATTGAATATTTATTGTACCTTTTTGAACATGATCTCTTATAAAATGATGCTTAATTTCAATATGCTTAGCTCTGGAATGTAAAATTGGATTTTTAGATAAATGAATGGCAGCAGTATTATCACAATAGAGTGGAATACTACTTTCAGTTATGTTATAATCTTCTAACTGATATTTCATCCAGAGAAGCTGTGTGCAACATTTAGCAGCTGAGATGTATTCTGCTTCTGCTGTAGACAAAGCAATAGTTGTTTGTCTCTTGCTGGCCCAAGATATGAGATTCTCACCAATAAATTGGCAATTTCCACTAGTGGATTTTCTCTCAATCTTGTCTCCAGCATAGTCAGCATCACAGAATCCAACTAGCTTACTATCTAGGGATTTTTTATAAAGAAGTCCTAGATTAGTTGTTCCTTTCAAATATCTAAAGATCCTCTTAACAGCAGTTATATGAGGTTCTCTAGGATCTGATTGAAATCTTGCACATAGACATACACTGTATAAAATATCAGGTCTAGAAGCTGTTAGATAGAGTTAGGAACCAATCATACCTCTATATAGCTTCTGGTCCACTTTGCTACCAATTTCTTCCTTGCTTAAGCTGCTTGTAGGATGCATGGGTGTTGACATTATCTTACAGTCTTCAAGATTAAACTTCTTCAGAAGCTCTTTTGTATACTTGCTTTGATGAATGTAAGTGCCATCTTTTCCTTGGTTGATTTGGATTCCAAGAAAGAATTTTAGCTCACCCATCATGCTCATTTCAAATTCATCCTGCATGAGCTTGGAGAAATTCTTGCATATAGAAGCATTAGTTGAACAAAAAATTATATCATCTACATATATTTGAATAATTAAGATGTCTTTCTTAGTTATCTTTCTGAATAGTGTATTGTCAATCTGACCTTTTTGAAAACCATTTTCTAAAAGGAAATTACTTAGTCTTTCATACCAAGCTCTTGGAGCTTGTTTGAGACCATAGAGTGATTTCTTAAGTTTAAAAACATGTTCAGGATGTTTTAGATCCTCAAAACCTGGTGGTTGTTTGACATACACTTCTTCAGTGATAACACCATTTAGAAAGACACTCTTAACATCCATTTGATATAATGTAATTCCATTATTAACAGCATAAGATAGCAGTAACCTGATTGCTTCCAGACTTGCAACTGGAGCAAATGTTTCAGTGAAGTCAATGCCTTCTTGCTGACTGTAGCCTTGTGCTACAAGTCTAGCTTTGCTTCTAACAACTTCACCTTGTTCATTTAGTTTATTTCTGAATACCCACTTGGTTCCAATGATGTTCTTGTGAGTTGGTCTTGGTACTAAGTCCCATACATCATTTCTTTGGAATTGATTAAGTTCATCTTGCATTGCCACTATCCATCCATCATCAGTTAAGGCTTCATCAACATTCTTGGGTTCAATAATAGATATAAGTCCCATCAGAGAATCACTTTGTTGATAAGCTGATCTTGTTTTTCTTGGTCTTTCTTTGTTTCCAAGAATAAGATCTTCTGGATGTGATGATTTGTATTTGAACTTCCTTTTTGGGGCTTCAGAATTTTCTTGCATTTCATCTTCTGAGATATCATCATGTTCTTCAGATGCTTCTATAGGAGATGCTTCTTCAGAAATTACTTCCATTTCAGCTTCTGAAGTTTCATTTGCTTCTGATGTTTTCTCAGCCTCTGGATAGGTGTATTGATATGGAACTCCTGCATAACTATCATCTTGCTCTGACATTTTATTGTCAGGCTCTTTGTCATCAAATCTTACATGTATAGATTCTTCCACTGTGTTAGTTTCAGAATTATACACTCTGTATGCCTTTGAGCGTTCAGAGTAACCTATAAAGATTCCCTTACAAGCTTTGGCATCAAATTTCTTTTTATAGACCTTATTGTTTAAGATGTAACAAGTACAACCAAACTGATGAAAGTAAGAGATGTTGGGTTTTCTTCCTTTAAAGAGTTCATATGTTGTTTTATTCAACATAGGTCTGATATAGATCCTATTTTGAATATAACAAGCTGTATTCACAGCTTCTGCCCAGAAGTACTTAGCAAGTTTAGTCTCATGCATCATGGTTCTTGCCATCTCTTGTAAAGACCTGTTCTTTCTCTCTACAACACCATTCTGTTGTGGTGTTCTAGGAGCAGAGAACTCATGGATAATTCCATGGTCTTCACAGAAAGTTGCAAATGGTTCGTTTTCAAACTCACCACCATGATCACTTCTGATTTTCAGAATCTTAAGACTTTTCTCACTCTGTACTTGTGTGCAGAAGATGTTAAACACATCATATGCATCATCTTTTACACGTAAGAATTTAACCCATGTCCATCTACTGTAATCATCAACAATGACAAGTCCATATTTCTTCCCATTGATTGAGGCTGTACTTACAGGACCAAACAAATCAATGTGAAGCAATTCAAGAGGTCTTGAAGTAGAGACAATGTTTTTAGGTTTAAAGGAGGTTTTAGATATTTTCCCAATCTGACAAGGACCACACAGAGCATCTGAGTGATAGTTGAGATTGGGTAGGCCTTTAACCAGACTTAGTTTGCTGAGTTTAGAGATTAATCTCCAGTTAGCATGTCCTAAGCGTTGGTGCCAAACCCATTTCTCATCACTCAGAGACAGTAAGCATACTATCTTTTGCTCTGTGAGTTCTGACAGATTTACCTTATAAACATTGCCTTTTCTTAGGCCTCTGAATACTACAGACGTATCAGAATCTCTAGTTACAGTACATGCATCTTTATCAAACATCACCACAAATCCACTGTCACAAAATTGACTAATGCTCAGTTGATTGTGTTTAAGGCCATCAACTAGCCAAACATTATTGATAGATAAAGAAGAATTACCAACTGTACCTGTCCCAATGATCTTCCCTTTTTGCTTTCCTCCAAACCCCACAGTGCCTCCCTCTTTCAGAGTTAGGGTTTGGAACATATGCCTTTCTCCTGTCATATGTCGTGAGCAACCACTGTCCAGGTACCAGGACTGCTGCTTTGGCTTTCTTAGAGTGCAGATCTGAAGCAAATACAATCTCAGACTTTGGTACCCATACTTTTATGGGTCCTTTGGAGTTAGTCTTTATTGCCTTAAGTGATCTTTGTTTGAAAGATCTTTCAGAAGTTCTAGAGTTATCAAGTCTTTTTGAAAATGTTTTGGGCTTTGGATAACTCTTAGACTTAGTTCTAGTGTGTATCAGAGTTTCTTTTGATCTGACATTAGTCTGAGGTTTGGAAGTCTTTGGTTCTGAGGTTTTAACATTCAGAACCTCTGACTTCTTTACTTCTGACTTAGATGTCTCTTCAGAGTCTGATACACTTTTGACTTCTGATTGACTTTTAACAAAGATAGCCTTAGGTTTAGTTTTATCAATGTTAGAGTGTTTAGAAAATAATGGATTATCTTTCAAACGTGAGAATCCAAGACCTTCACCTCTATTTCTACTAACATGATAAATTAAAGATGCTATCTTACTTCTTTGCATGCCATTGATAAGAAATGTGTTTCTACTTTTAAGAGACTCATTTTCTTCAACTATTATGTTTGCCTTTTCAGTAAGATTGTTATAAACCTTTTTAAGGACTTTACATTCCCCTGCCTTTTTTGTAACAAGTTTTAAAGCATCTTTTAAAGAATCTATTAATTCAGTTCTAGAGAGTGTAGCAAGTACCTCATCTTCATCTTCTGAGTCTGAATCTGCTTCATGCTCAGAGTTTTTTTTATCAGAGGTAGTTGCCATCAGAGCCAGATTGGCTTCTTCATCTCCATCAGAGTCTGAGTCTTTATCTAGATCATCCCAAGTTGCAAGAAATCCCTTTTTGAGTTTACTTTTATATTTTTCCTTGCTAGAAGTTTTCTTGGATGATCTATTCTGATTTTCTGGACAATCAGCAATGAAATGCCCAGGCTTGTTGCATTTAAAGCACTTGTTTTTTTCTTCCTTTTTCTCTTTGGTAGCACTAACTTTCTTGGAAGAACTTCCAAACTTTCCTGCATATTTCTTGCTTCGTTTTGCCCATTGAGATACCATAGTAGCCATCGGCACCATTTCTTCTTCATCTTCAGACTCAACTTCATGACTCTCTTCAGAAGCTTCATCTTCAGATTCTATAACCTTGGCTTTCAGAGCCTTTGATGAACTCTTAGAGCTTAAGGCTATCCCTTTTATTTTCTTGGTTGACTCGTCAGTCATTAACTCCATTTCATGAGTTTTTAATGAACTAATCAGATCTTCCAGAGATACTAGATCCAAGTCCTTAGCTTCTTGAAACGCAGTCACCTTAGGTCTCCACTTTGGGGGTAGGCTTCTGAGAATCTTTCTAACATGATCAGTAGTAGTATAACTCTTGTCCAGTACTTGACGTCCAGAGACCAAAACTTGAAACCTAGAGAACATAGCTTCAATATCCTCTCCATCCTTCATCTTGAACAACTCATACTGATGAACCAACAAGTTTGCTTTAGCCTCTCTAACTTGTTTGTTTCCTTCATATTTAGATCTCAGAGACTCCCAAATAAACTTCGCAGTTCTTTTGTCCACAATCTTGAGATACTCATCATGCGAAATCGCATTGGTCATCATACCTTTTACATTGTGATGCTTCTTGTACTCTAGCTTCTGAGAAGGTTGTTAGACTACTTGGCTATCACTTAGAAGGGGGGGTTGAATAAGTGAACCTCGAAACAATTGCGTTTTTAAAAAATTATTTCTTTCAATCAAGCGCAAGCGGAAAACCACCGGATCGGTAGTCTATGCACCGATTGACCAAAAGAAAAGTAATATTAGCCTTTTGAATTTTTGATGAAAAGTTCGAAATGATAGTGTTTCAAAAATTCGAATATAAACTATATACTAATTTCAGTCCCAAGCAAGTTACAATATCAAATTAAACACAATCACAATCAAGCATAACAATTAAATTTTTGATGTTCCAATACGAACATGAAAAATTCAATCGATTAAAAAAAATCAATGAAATTATAACAAGTAAAAATATTGAGAGAGAGAGAGAGAGAGAGAGAGAGAGAGAGAGAGAAACACACAAAGATTTGATTAGGGAGTTCCCCGGATTTCGCGTCGTCCACGCGTTTGTCCGAGTACGTCTCCCCCCAAATAACCAAACGGGTTATTTGAGAGGGTATAGATCAAAAATGATTAACAACACGTGCACAGTTTACAATTGAATCTTATAAACCTATAACGAGACAAAAAGTAAACTATGCAACAAAACCTCGACACACAACGAAACTTCGCCCTCTGATTCCAACGATCCGACCCGTGCCAAACCGCACTCGATTGTCCAGCTAAGTCCTTCGTTTCTTGTTGTCGATCCTTCAAGACAAGCACGATCTTGAATCCTTTGTGAGAAACTAGAACCTTCAACACACAATCCAACCCGACTACGATTCTGATTCACCGCGAACCGTATCGAACGTTATCACACAAAAATGCAACCTCTATTGAATTGATCCCATACTCAAACTTCAATCTTGATTGCAATCTTTGATGAAGATGATGAATTTGTGTTGAATGAAACCTTTGATTCAAATTCTCACTCAATTTGCAACCCAAAGCGTTTTCTGATCTTTCACACTAGTTTCCTCTCTAATTACAATGACACATCACATTGCTATTTAAAGAGAGAATATAATTGAGCAAATTTGGGCAAAATTCAACATACGTGTATCGATACAAATGATGGTTTGTATCGATACAAACCCTTTGACCAGCGTTCAAATTGAAAATATTGACCTATGTATCGATACAAAGATGTATATGTATCGATACATATATCAGTTTCTTGAAATCTTGACTGATATGTATCAAATCATGCAAGCATGATTCGATACATCATGCACTCTCTGATTTTTGAGAGAAGTGGGTGTGTATCGATACATGCAAGCATGATTCGATACACAGGTGACTCTCTGCCTCTGAGAGATCACTTTTGTATCGATACAAGTGATAGATGTATCGATACAAATTGCACAAAATCAGTCTGAAGTAATTTCAGGACATTTGTATCGATACACATGTTTATGTATCGATGCATAATACCTAAAACTCAGTTTTTCAAAGTTTAAAAATAGTTTTTCGCTGTCAAGTCATTTGTAACATTGCCAAAATATGTTCTACTCTATTTTCATGTGTTTTGACAATTATTAAAACATGAGGATGAACTGGTGCACTTACATTCTCCCCCTTTTTGATAATTGTCAAAACTTTGCATAAGCTAAGCCTATACCTAATATGCAATAAAATAGCAATATGTATACAGACGCAATTAAACACACGCTCCCCCTGAGTTGATGCCATAATCCGATTGTCATAGTAGATAATGTTCAAGATTCTTTTAGCTATTCATCCTTAGCTTGTGCATCCAAATCTCTCCCCCTTTGACAATATCAAAAAGAAGAAGAGAGTCTATTAGAAGTATCGTGTTCAAACAATTTTAATGCAAAGTCATATAGTGCACTTACATTTGTCGAAATGCACTTATATGATAAAAGTTCCTAACCAATATAAATACATATAAAGATATGCCAAAATATATCAATGACGAATACCAAAATTTCATGACAAATATGGAATGTAGAATGACAAACCAAAACCAACGCATGAATATTGTAACACATCGACATTTTAAATCAATCAACATATCAAAATATGGGACGAAATAAACAAAACAATGCAACCAATGCATAAACATAAGAAATTAATCCATACACACCAAATTATCCAAATACCAAGTCATACAATCAAAAGTAAATGTTGTCAAAAACACGACAA
Source organism: Trifolium repens (assembly GCA_030408175.1). Classification (NCBI taxonomy): domain Eukaryota; kingdom Viridiplantae; phylum Streptophyta; class Magnoliopsida; order Fabales; family Fabaceae; genus Trifolium; species Trifolium repens. The sequence continues at coordinate 26,145,303 of CP125845.1, read as the reverse complement.
CATTAAAAATTATCCGTACAACCAAAGCGAAAATAAGAGAAGTCATAAGAAATAACATGGTAAAATAGTTCATGCGGTACGAGAAAAAGAAATCCGATAAAACAAATTCAAGTATTGTTCTCATCATTCATGCTATCCGGGTTAGAAGGAGGGGAGTTGAAGTATTGATCAATGGGAGCTTGTTGCTTGATGCATTCATCCAATTGGTTTTGTAGATGATCAAACCTTGAAACATTATAGGCATGCATATCATTATTTTCAAGTTTTCTCAAAATACATGAACATATAAGTTTCAAAAATAATTTTTATGACTTCCTAATAACATGCATGTATGAAACATATATAACAAATAAGGTACATTCTTGGATATGTGAGCAAAACAAAATACCAAAGCACATAATAACATGAGAACACATGTTAAACCATATATGCATGATAAAGCATCCACATAGTTGAATTAAAGTACCAAAATCAATCATATGAAGGAGTATATTTACGAATGCACACAAAGTCACATATAAAAGAACAAAAACACACATATACGAACCAAATATGAACCTAATACGACAATTGTAATGATTTTTGTCAAATCCTCATTTAAGACGTATGAGTCTCAAAGACTTATCAATATCTTTGAGCAAAATTCTTGGAAATGAAGGATTAGACAACTATCAATACCAACTTCATATTAAGATGAAAAAGGTATATGTATATGAAACCAATGTACAAATGCCAAAAAAAATATAAAAGTAAAGATAGAGAATAGAATCTTCCCTTAAGTGTTAGATGTAGGAAGTGATCAATTTTCGTAACCTTGCAAATGTCGAGTTGAAGCTTTTCTCATCACTTTACTTCTTCATATGTCTTGAACTCCATTGTTGTCGGTGTCTCTTGTCAATGGTTCAAGACTTCCTCCCTACAAACTTAGACATTTGAAATAGGTCCCCAACTCATGTTGGGTCCTAGTTGGTTAGTAGAGACATTATTGCCTAACTTAGGTAACCATTGCAATTTGCCTTTTGGTACCAAAACTTTTCGAGCATGACATTTTGCAATAGTATGACCCTTGTCACAACAATAATGACAAACGATATGAGGATTACTTTTCTTAGGATCCTTTTCAACAAATTTATACTTTTTATTACTAGGTTTCAATGATTTGTTGAATTTAGATGGATCAATTGCAAAAGTAATCTCCGGCTTGGATGGTTCTTTTAGCTTATCTTGTAACTTTCGTAAGTCTCTATGTAAGTAAAAGCATCCATCACATCCGGTATTATCGTTACCACAAGTATCATAAGTCACAAGTATCATAGACTCTTTGAGAGCTTTCAACTCAAGCTCCGTTTCTGAAACTTTTGCCTCAAGGTATTTATTAACTTCCATTAAACCTTTTAGTCGTTGAAAAGCCTCTTTAGTTTCTTTGTGTAACTTTTCAAAAGCGACTTGTAACTCATGATATTCTAAAAGCGTATATGAGCTAGAGGGATTTTGGTTTACCTTTTTAGGAGCAAGTTTCTTGCGATCATGGGATGATAGGCACACATTTGCCAATGCATCTTCATCACTTGAGCTAGAGCTTGATGATGAAGAGGAAGATGAGCTTCCGCTTTCCCATGCAACATATGCTTTCTTTCCTTTGTCCTTGCTTCCCTTTTTGAATGAAGGTGACTCCTTCTCTTTTCTCTTGAGCTTGGGGCAATCCGGCTTGAACTTTTTGGAGTACCTAGCATCTTCATTCTTCCGGCGGTAACCACTATCTTTCCGAAACTTCTTAAGATTGTCATCGGAATGTCTTATCCCATTCTTTCTCACATATCTATTGTAGCGTCGAACGAAGAGTCCCATTTCTTCATCATCGGAATCGTCTTCGCTTGAGCTACTCTCCACTTGCTCAACCTATTTGGACTTGGACTTGGAGGCCTTTAGAGCAATGGACCTCTTATCCTTTTCTTTTTCCTTTTCGTTATGTTTTTCCTTTTTCTCACCTTTCTCATGCTTTTCCAACAAATTAAGCACTTGTTCATGTTCCGTTATCTTACCAAATAAGGTTGTGAGACTCAAGGTTGTAAGATCATTCGCTTCTTTGATTGCGGTGACCTTTGGTTGCCATGACCTATTAAGACATCTCAAAATCTTATTAGTAGCATCTTGATTTGTGATTGGTTTACCTAGACCATGTAACTTGTTGGTGATTTTTACATATCTTTGTTGCATATCCGCAATGGTTTCACCATCTTGCATATGAAACAATTCGAATTCTTGAGTTAAGGTGTTTATTTTCGAAATTTTGACCTCATTAGTTCCCTCAAAAAGAGTGACTAATGTATCCCACATTTCTTTGGCCGATGAGCAATGCGACACATGATAGAATTGTTCAATCCCAATGGATGAAATAAGTATGTTTTGTGCCTTTGCATCGTAATTGACCTTTTTCTTTTCATCATCCGTCCATTGTGCCACAGGCTTATTGTCGACAATGCCATGAGGATCCGTGATAGTTGGAACAAACGGACCATTCTCAATAGCATTCCACACTTCACCATCAAAAGAATTGATGTGAATACGCATACTACTTTTCCAATAGTCAAAGTGATCGCCATTGAATATAGGAGCCCTATTATACGCCCCTTTCGGTGCAAAAGCCATGTTTTCTAATAATTGGCACAAATTACTCGGTTAAATCGTTTAAAATCGAACCGGGCTCTTGATGCCCCTTGTTAGACTACTTGGCTATCACTTAGAAGGGGGAGTTGAATAAGTGAACCTCGAAACAATTGTGTTTTTAAGAAATTATTTGTTTCAATCAAGCGCAAGCGGAAAACCACCGGATCGGTAGTCTATGCACCGATTGACCAAAAGAAAAGTAATATTAGCCTTTTGAATTTTTGATGAAAAGTTCGAAATGATAGTGTTTCAAAAATTCGAATATAAACTATATACTAATTTCAGTCCCAAGCAAGTTACAATATCAAATTAAACACAATCACAATCAAGCATAACAATTGAATTTTTGATCTTCCAATACGAACATGAAAAATTCAATCGATTCAAAAAAATCAATGAAATTATAACAAGTAAAAATATTGAGAGAGAGAGAGAGAAACACACAACGATTTGATTAGGGAGTTCCCCGGATTTCGCGTCGTCCACGCGTTTGTCCGAGTACGTCTCCCCCCAAATAACCAAACGGGTTATTTGAGAGTGTATAGATCAAAAATGATTAACAACACGTGCACAGTTTACAATTGAATCTTATAAACCTATAACGAGACAAAAAGTAAACTATGCAACAAAACCTCGACACACAACGAAACTTCGCCCTCTGATTCCAACGATCCGACCCGTGCCAAACCGCACTCGATCGTCCAGCTGAGTCCTTCGTTTCTTGTTGTCGATCCTTCAAGACAAGCACGATCTTGAATCCTTTGAGAGAACTAGAACCTTCAACACACAATCCAACCCGACTACGATTCTGATTCACCGCGAACCGTATCGAACGTTATCACACAAAAATGCAACCTCTATTGAATTGATCCCATACTCAAACTTCAATTTTGATTGCAATCTTTGATGAAGATGATGAATTTGTGTTGAATGAAACCTTTGATTCAAATTCTCACTCAATTTGCAACCCAAAGCGTTTTCTGATCTTTCACACTAGTTTCCTCTCTCTGATTACAATGACACATCACATTGCTATTTAAAGAGAGAATAGAATTGAGCAAATTTGGGCAAAATTCAACATACGTGTATCGATACAAATGATGGTTTGTATCGATACAAACCCTTTGACCAGCGTTCAAATTGAAAATATTGACCTATGTATCGATACAAAGATGTATATGTATCGATACATATATCAGTTTCTTGAAATCTTGACTGATATGTATCAAATCATGCAAGCATGATTCGATACATCATGCACTCTCTGATTTTTGAGAGAAGTGAGTGTGTATCGATACATGCAAGCATGATTCGATACACAGGTGACTCTCTGCCTCTGAGAGATCAATTTTGTATCGATACAAGTGATAGATGTATCGATACAAATTGCACAAAATCAGTCTGAAGTAATTTCAGGACATTTGTATCGATACACATGTTTATGTATCAATACATAATACCTAAAACTCAGTTTTTCAAAGTTTAAAAATAGTTTTTCGCTGTCAAGTCATTTGTAACATTGCCAAAATATGTTCTACTCTATTTTCATGTGTTTTGACAATTATTAAAACATGAGGATGAACTGGTGCACTTACATTCTCCCCCTTTTTGATAATTGTCAAAACTTTGCATAAGTTAAGCCTATACCTAATATGCAATAAAATAGCAATATGTATACAGACGCAATTAAACACACGCTCCCCCTGAGTTGATGCCATAATGCGATTGTCATAGTAGATAATGTTCAAGATTCTTTTAGCTATTCATCCTTAGCTTGTGCATCCAAATCTCTCCCCCTTTGACAATATCAAAAAGAAGAAGAGAGTCTATTAGAAGTATCGTGTTCAAACAATTTTAATCCAAAGTCATATAGTGCACTTACATTTGTCGAAATGCACTTATATGATAAAAGTTCCTAACCAATATAAATACATACAAAGATATGCCAAAATATATCAATGACGAATACCAAAATTTCATGACAAATATGGAATGTAGAATGACAAACCAAAACCAACGCATGAATATTGTAACACATCGACATTTTAAATCAATCAACATATCAAAATATGGGACGAAATAAACAAAACAATGCAACCAATGCATAAACATAAGAAATTAATCCATACACACCAAATTATCCAAATACCAAGTCATACAATCAAAAGTAAATGTTGTCAAAAACACGACAACATTAAAAATTATCCGTACAACCAAATCGAAAATAAGAGAAGTCATAAGAAATAACATGGTAAAATAGTTCATGCGGTACGAGAAAAAGAAATCCGATAAAACAAATTCAAGTATTGTTCTCATCATTCATGCTATCCGGGTTAGAAGGAGGGGAGTTGAAGTATTGATCAATGGGAGCTTGTTGCTTGATGCATTCATCCAATTGGTTTTGTAGATGATCAAACCTTGAAACATTATAGGCATGCATATCATTATTTTCAAGTTTTCTCAAAATACATGAACATATAAGTTTCAAAAATAATTTTTATGACTTCCTAATAACATGCATGTATGAAACATATATAACAAATAAGGTACATTCTTGGATATGTGAGCAAAACAAAATACCAAAGCACATAATAACATGAGAACACATGTTAAACCATATATGCATGATAAAGCATCCACATAGTTGAATTAAAGTACCAAAATCAATCATATGAAGGAGTATATTTATGAATGCACACAAAGTCACATAAAAAAGAACAAAAACACACATATACGAACCAAATATGAACCTAATACGACAATTGTAATGATTTTTGTCAAATCCTCATTTAAGCCGTATGAGTCTCAAAGACTTATCAATATCTTTGAGCAAAATTCTTGGAAATGAAGGATTAGACAACTATCAATACCAACTTCATATTAAGATGAAAAAGGTATATGTATATGAAACCAATGTACAAATGCCAAAAAAAATATAAAAGTAAAGATAGAGAATAGAATCTTCCCTTAAGTGTTAGATATAGGAAGTGATCAATTTCCGTAACCTTGCAAATGTCGAGTTGAAGCTTTTCTCATCACTTTACTTCTTCATATGTCTTGAACTCCATTGTTGTCGGTGTCTCTTGTCAATGGTTCAAGACTTCCTCCCTACAAACTTAGACATTTGAAATAGGTCCCCAACTCATGTTGGGTCCTAGTTGGTTAGTAGAGACATTATTGCCTAACTTAGGTAACCATTGCAATTTGCCTTTTGGTACCAAAACTTTTCGAGCATGACATTTTGCAATAGTATGACCCTTGTCACAACAATAATGACAAACGATATGAGGATTACTTTTCTTAGGATCCTTTTCAACAAATTTATACTTTTTATTACTAGGTTTCAATGATTTGTTGAATTTAGATGGATCAATTGCAAAAGTAAGTCTCTACGTAAGTAAAAGCATCCATCACATCCGGTATTATCGTTACCACAAGTATCATAAGTCACAAGTATCATAGACTCTTTGAGAGCTTTCAACTCAAGCTCCGTTTTTGAAACTTTTGCCTCAAGGTATTTATTAACTTCCATTAAACCTTTTAGTCGTTGAAAAGCCTCTTTAGTTTCTTTGTGTAACTTTTCAAAAGCGACTTGTAACTCATGATATTCTAAAAGCGTATATGAGCTAGAGGGATTTTGGTTTACCTTTCTAGGAGCAAGTTTCTTGCGATCATGGGATGATAGGCACACATTTGCCAATGCATCTTCATCACTTGAGCTAGAGCTTGATGATGAAGAGGAAGATGAGCTTCCGCTTTCCCATGCAACATATGCTTTCTTTGCTTTGTCCTTGCTTCCCTTTTTGAATGAAGGTGACTCATTCTCTTTTCTCTTGAGCTTGGGGCAATCCGGCTTGAAATGACCAACTTGGCCACATTCATAGCATGCTCCCTTTTTGGAGTACCTAGCATCTTCATTATTCCGGCGGTAACCACTATCTTTCCGAAACTTCTTAAGATTGTCATCGGAATGTCTTATCCCATTCTTTCTCACATATCTATTGTAGCGTCGAACGAAGAGTCCCATTTCTTCATCATCGGAATCGTCTTCGCTTGAGCTACTCTCCACTTGCTCAACCTTTTTGGACTTGGACTTGGAGGCCTTTAGAGCAATGGACCTCTTATCCTTTTCTTTTTCCTTTTCGTTATGTTTTTCCTTTTTCTCACCTTTCTCATGCTTTTCCAACAAATTAAGCACTTGTTCATGTTCCGTTAGCTTACCAAATAAGGTTGTGAGACTCAAGGTTGTAAGATCATTCGCTTCTTTGATTGCGGTGACCTTTGGTTGCCATGACCTATTAAGACATCTCAAAATCTTATTAGTAGCATCTTGATTTGTGATTGGTTTACCTAGACCATGTAACTTGTTGGTGATTTTTACAAATCTTTGTTGCATATCCGCAATGGTTTCACCATCTTGCATATGAAACAATTCGAATTCTTGAGTTAAGGTGTTTATTTTCGAAATTTTGACCTCATTAGTTCCCTCAAAAAGATTGACTAATGTATCCCACATTTCTTTGGCCGATGAGCAATGCGACACATGATAGAATTGTTCAATCCCAAGGGATGAAATAAGTATGTTTTGTGCCTTTGCTTCGTAATTGACCTTTTTCTTTTCATCATCCGTCCATTGTGCCACAGGCTTATTGTCGACAATGCCATGAGGATCCGTGATAGTTGGAACAAACGGACCATTCTCAATAGCATTCCACACTTCACCGTCAAAAGAATTGATGTGAATACGCATACTACTTTTCCAATAGTCAAAGTGATCGCCATTGAATATAGGAGCCCTATTATACGCCCCTTTCGGTGCAAAAGCCATGTTTTCTAATAATTGGCACAAATTACTCGGTTTAATCGTTTAAAATCGAACCGGGCTCTTGATGCCACTTGTTAGACTACTTGGCTATCACTTAGAAGGGGGGGTTGAATAAGTGAACCTCGAAACAATTGTGTTTTTAAAAAATTATTTGTTTCAATCAAGCGCAAGCGGAAAACCACCGGATCGGTAGTCTATGCACCGATTGACCAAAAGAAAAGTAATATTAGCCTTTTGAATTTTTGATGAAAAGTTCGAAATGATAGTGTTTCAAAAATTCGAATATAAACTATATACTAATTTCAGTCCCAAGCAAGTTACAATATCAAATTAAACACAATCACAATCAAGCATAACAATTGAATTTTTGATCTTCCAATATGAACATGAAAAATTCAATCGATTCAAAAAAATCAATGAAATTATAACAAGTAAAAATATTGAGAGAGAGAGAGAGAAACACACAACGATTTGATTAGGGAGTTCCCCGGATTTCGCGTCGTCCACGCGTTTGTCCGAGTACGTCTCCCCCCAAATAACCAAACGGGTTATTTGAGAGTGTATAGATCAAAAATGATTAACAACACGTGCACAGTTTACAATTGAATCTTATAAACCTATAACGAGACAAAAAGTAAACTATGCAACAAAACCTCGACACACAACGAAACTTCGCCCTCTGATTCCAACGATCCGACCCGTGCCAAACCGCACTCGATCGTCCAGCTGAGTCCTTCGTTTCTTGTTGTCGATCCTTCAAGACAAGCACGATCTTGAATCCTTTGAGAGAAACTAGAACCTTCAACACACAATCCAACCCGACTACGATTCTGATTCACCGCGAACCGTATCGAATGTTATCACACAAAAATGCAACCTCTATTGAATTGATCCCATACTCAAACTTCAATTTTGATTGCAATCTTTGATGAAGATGATGAATTTGTGTTGAATGAAACCTTTGATTCAAATTCTCACTCAATTTGCAACCCAAAGCGTTTTCTGATCTTTCACACTAGTTTCCTCTCTAATTACAATGACACATCACATTGCTATTTAAAGAGAGAATAGAATTGAGCAAATTTGGGCAAAATTCAACATACGTGTATCGATACAAATGATGGTTTGTATCGATACAAACCCTTTGACCAGCGTTCAAATTGAAAATATTGACCTATGTATCGATACAAAGATGTATATGTATCGATACATATATCAGTTTCTTGAAATCTTGACTGATATGTATCAAATCATGCAAGCATGATTCGATACATCATGCACTCTCTGATTTTTGAGAGAAGTGAGTGTGTATCGATACATGCAAGCATGATTCGATACACAGGTGACTCTCTGCCTCTGAGAGATCACTTTTGTATCGATACAAGTGATAGATGTATCGATACAAATTGCACAAAATCAGTCTGAAGTAATTTCAGGACATTTGTATCGATACACATGTTTATGTATCGATACATAATACCTAAAACTCAGTTTTTCAAAGTTTAAAAATAGTTTTTCGCTGTCAAGTCATTTGTAACATTGCCAAAATATGTTCTACTCTATTTTCATGTGTTTTGACAATTATTAAAACATGAGGATGAACTGGTGCACTTACAAAGGTGTGAAAGATTTTCTATGTAGATGGCTAACCACTCCTTCTTTATCCATGTTGTCAAAGACAACACCTTCTTCTACCAAATCCCACAAATCAACATCAACACCTATGATATAACTATACATCCTTGTTTTCCAGAAAGGGTAAGAAGTAGGATTTCCATTAAAAAATGGAATCCTGTCAGAAGACTTCTTATCATTTGAGCTTGTGTCATAATCAAATGGAATCTCAGCTTTCTTTCCTCCATCATTTCCAACAGCGTCAGTCTTGTTTTTCCTTTGGATCTTTTACTGTTTCACTGTAAGGTGAGTTAGGCAACAGACCTAGCTCTTAATACCAATTGAAGGGGGAGTTGAATTGTGTTTTAAAAGTTAAAACTTTTTCTCAAATAAAAACTAAGTTTGCAGCGGATTAAACACAAAACAGTTAAGAGGCAGAGAGAGAGAAAGAAAGACACGGAAATTTATACTGGTTCCTCTCACAAAACGAGAGTACGTTCAGTCTTCTTGCACTTCCAAGGGCTTCTAACTAGAATCTTATAAGATTACAAGATGCTCAAGCACAATAGCAAGAGACTTCTCTAATGCTCAAGTTACAACTAACAAGAAACTTCTCAAATGCTCAAGTTACAACTAACAAGAGACTTCTCTAACACACTTAAGAATAAGAATGAATGTTAATGAACACTTGATATACTATCAGAGGTGTTTACAAAATACAACACAGTTTTGCCTTAAGACTAAGAATGACAGATAGAAATTGTAATGTCAGAATATTTCAGAGTCTTAAACGCAGTGATAGAACGGTAGTCATTTTTTCCATTTGAGTCTTCTATTTATACAAGAATGGAGAGTGATGACCGTTGCAGAGAGATAAGGTGCCAGCTGGAATTTGCTCGTACAATTGATAGTTGTACATTCCCTTCTTTGGTAAAGAAATCCAATTCCACTACCTTGCAATTTGAAATATCACTCAACCATTTTGAGTAATAATAGTACAGTCGTACAACTCTCAAATGCGCTCCACTTATGGATAAGGTTAACGTTGTACCAACGAATATTCCTTCCTGTGGATATGACAGAGTCCTAAAGAAGATTGTTCTTCAATCAATCGTTCTGATTCTGTCAGTTCTTGAGTGACGCAAATTCCTTTTGCTTCAGAGTCTGTAGTGTAGCTTCTTAAGGTCTTCAGCTTCTAAGCTTCTCAGAGTCTGACTTTTATCTTCAGAGCTACTGACTTCAGATCTTGAATTTTGAGCTTCTGATGATCAGCGATAAACTTTCAGAGCTTCTTAGCTTGGCTTCTCTGCTTTTGTTCGTAGTGCTTCTGAATGAATTTTAACTCATAATTCTGCACACTAGAACAATCATTAGTAATACCAATTGCAATTTTAATACTTTGTTATCATCAAAACCAATTAAAAACTTTAAGGTTTATGTCAGACCCACTTTGTTCCAACAAAACATTTAACTATATTGTACTAAATAAATTATGCAGTGGATAAAATATACTATCGGAAAAAATACTAAAAAAATGTATAGGTTACATATAATTTTTTCTTCAAGTTGTAACTTTAAAAATTGATAACTAAAAATAAGAAAACGCGTAACATTTCGACCCGTCCAATAGGACGGGTTATCTACTAATAGCTATATAAGGCTTAGTCACACTTATGATTGAGTTGTGGTGATGTGGCAAATTTAATTTTCTTTTAATTTTTTTAATTTATGAGTGCACCTAAATTTTATGCCTATGTAAGATTTTCTCCAGGAAAAAAAAAAGCAATTTAGTACTTTGTAATTTTAAAATATCAAATTACAAGACACTTACAATTTGAAATGGTGATTTTCTAATAATTCTTTTAAATTTAAATTGAAGAACACCAGCCAAATTGCATGTTCTCGATAACCATGTTTCATCTTTCCACTCTCCAAAGAAAAAAACACTCTCATTAACATCATGAGTAACAATTTTTTATAAGTGAAAAGGTATAACTGTAATAAAGAAAAGAAAAACTTGTACACTACTATCTATCTATCTATCACCACTTAAATGGTGTGGCCTTTTAACTAAACTATATAACAAGAAAAAAAATATGTACATTGATAATATCTCTATCATTTGTGAAACCAAAATTTAAACTTGGTACATCATACCAACTTCTAAAGATGATGCATGAGGTACACCAAGTACAAATGAAGGTGCTCTACTATTTCTCCTTAGAAATTCATACACAAAATTAATAGCTATTTTCTTTATAGTACTAGACCCTGGTTTAGCTTTCATGTATGAATGTCCTATAATGTAAGCAATTCCAGCTTCTCTTGCTTCCATCACTTCCTCTAATTCTTCTTTTGCTTCTGAGTCTATTTTTGGACTCTCTGGTACCAAAAACCTTACCTTTTTCTTCTGTTGAATCACTTGGGGTGACTTTATCTCCTTAAGCTCGGACGACGTTTCTTCTGAGTCGACATTATTATTATCCACATTATCGTCGCTCCTCAAAATGGTTTGTGCAGAATATGTTCCAACAACTGTCATTTTTTCAACTTTTTCGAGCTCCTCGTTTGAAGATAGTCCAAAGCTTCCTGTGCGAATGAACTCGGCTATGCTGCATAAAAGGTCATTTTCAAACTCGATATCATCTTTGTGGATATCGCGGTAACCATACCGCACTATGCACCGATAGATTCTGAAATTTCGCGGACCCACACGGCCGACTAGAAACCTTTCCTCGGGTCTGACGTGCGGAACTGGCACATGTTTAATGCAGAGAAAGACTAGGATCTGATGGAAGGCTGGCAAGTTGGTCACAAAGTGGGAGAAGATAACAGGAATGCCTGATACTAGGTCTGTATGTATAAGTCCGACCCCACGCACTCGTACAATACCTATGCTTGGACCAATGCCGAGTAGCCAGTTGATGGAAACCTTGTTTTGAACATCGAATTCGTACTTTTTGAGTGTGCCGTAATGCCAAACATACATGACCGTCATAAATACAAAGGCCAATGCAATTGGCACCCATGCTCCTTGTAAGAACTTGGTAAGAGAAGCCGAGAAGAAGAGAGACTCAAGGGTGCCGAAAAAGAGAACAAATGCGAGCGCAAAGAGAACATTCTGGTGCCAGCATAGTACAATAACCAGAGACATCAAACAAGTGGTGACCAGCATCACTGTGATAACTGCCAAACCTGTTGAGCAAAGAGCATTATGTCAGCTATGACATCCCAACTCAAATATATCACCAATACATGCTGAAGTACATAAAAGCCACGCTAATTAATATGAAGCACCAACATAGATACAAACACTGGATACAACACCAACACGTCGACACCGGTAAAATTTTGAGAAAATGAAATAATTAAATGTAACCACATTTGTTGGTGTTGTGACAGACACATATTAGATGCCAAACATTGCTTTCAATCTGAAGTGTCGGTGCTACGTAGCTTATTATAAAAGCGGCAATGTTACGGTATATTGCACTCAAAATTCTATTATATCTTGAGTCTGCTAGTCCTTATCATATTGCTACAAAACTAATGTATCTGTATGTAATTTGAAATCATTGTCACATACCTGAGGCGTGACCGAGATGCTGCGTGTTTCTGAAACCAATCGTAACAGCCAAACACAAGAGCATCAACAGCCAATTGATCTCAGGGATATATATTTGTCCATGAATCTTGGATGATGTGTGAATCACTTTAACTCTTGGGAAGCAATTTAATGCAGAACATTGCTTGATAATAGAAAACGTTCCAGTTATTATGGCTTGGCTTCCCACAACTGCAGCAAATATGGCTAATACAAGAACAGGCCATCTCAATTTTTCTGGAAAGCAAAAGCGCGAAAACTGTCAATTAGCTGAGACGAGAAATCCTTCATCACCTACATCCTACCTAAAAATGAATGAGTTATGCAACACCTACCTGGAACAGATACATAAAATCCGAAGTGATACGCATGCTCAACTTCATGATGTTTGGATAGATAAGCAGCTTGTCCCATATATGCAAGAATTAAAGATGGATAAACCACAGAAGTAAAAGCAATCTGCAAAAGAGATGTTAACAAAATAAGCATTTCCAAAAGCTATTTAACTATGACTGTGAGCCTATTTGGAACTTGTGACTTGTGAGACTATTTGGGAGAGCTTGTAGAAACAGCTTACGACATGCTCATAAGTTGTTTTGATCTTTTTTTTTTCTTTGTTATAATAGAAAGAGTCTATATATAAGTATTTACTAGTATATGATAAGTGCTTATGCTATGAGCGCTTAATTGAGATGTTTCTCCAAATAGGGTCTAAAACTAATATTAGAAGCGATCTTAACATTTATCATATCAAGGGAGATACATTACAACTTTTGGAGTGATCCAGTTGAGATAACAAATCCAAACAGATTGAAATTGCAAGACATAACAAATCCTAATGTATTACTATATCGAATATTTGTTACATTTGATTATACTCTATTAAATAAACCAAATTTCAAATAGTATACCTGGATTGATAATTGCGAGAAGTGCCCGAGATCAGCAAACATGGCTTCTGATCCTGTATATGTGAAAAAGAAATGGTGAGAATAACGGCATAAAATATAAGTTAGCCTTCAACCAAACATACAGACCTGTTATGGACAGCAAAACTCCGCCAAGGGCCATCCAACCTCCAGTTTGAGTTTTCCGAATAAATCGTAAAGCATAAATTGGACAGAGTGCATGGTATATCTGAGGGTTCCAGAAGAATATATTATATATTCCAATGGCACTGATGCAAAATAGCCACGCCATAACTATCGGAGCGAACAAGAAGCCAACCCTATGCGTGCCAAAATGTTGAAGCGCAAACAAGCCTATCAATATGATGCATGCAGCTGGAACTTCAACATCTGTCAGTAACAAGTTTCGAAAGCAATATCAGTAAGGAATGTGCCCACACATCTTTCAGATAAAGCAGAGTGGCGTCAAAATTTGAATTGCCGATAAAAGTAAAAAAGACATAGAATGGACGAGCAAAATTAAGGAATAATAGGACGGCAACACTTCTTTTGTCTTCTTTAATTCTTTCTCATAAGTTTATTATTCAAGAACCAAATTTTAATTTGTCAAAAATATAAAATCTTGAGATGGGTCTGCACGTTAAAAGAAGTCATAGTACTGCAGAATATCATTTTTTTTCAAGTGATTCTTGCATGTGTACTCGTCAAATAAAATAATACAATGTCAAATTGACAAAAACATCGCATAAAAGAATAAAGAAGCAAAAAATGCAAACAATGAACATGCGATATTTCATAACAAAATGTTGCTAATTGTACCTACATCTCCGACTATAGATTCATTGCAGTTCCTTTCTATTATTTCAAATACAACTTCTATTTAAATACGAGCCATACTCGACAACTATCCACTCATAATTTTAGCAATATCTGATAATTAGTATTTTGTTGTTTCTCATCAATATCCGGTTAGCAACAACATAGCACTAACTCCAACAGTTCAAAGTTCCAGCTCATCATGTCACTGCCCAATCAAGCACAGTACATGCATGCAGCTCAGAGTGTGGAAATACATCACATGTGATCATGTGGATGTAAACTTTTAAGGACACAAATATAGGTCACGCCTTAAACGTGCAGAGACAAATGCAATATGCAACATCATGTTTTGTCCTTAAAACAGTTTTCTCACAAACATTCCAACAAAAGTATAAAGAAACACTCTGCCAAACTGAGAGAGCATATAAACAGCTGAGATATAAATTACTATTGGCTTAACGAAAAAACAAAAACCAGAATTAGAATAAAACTTACAAGCATGATGCTCCTTGGACATTGAAAGCTCTAATCCTGATATGGCTGAGAAAACTGCACTCATACAATATAACTAACTCAGTAACTTTAACTTAAAGGACCTAAAGGTAAATTTTATTTCCTATTTCAAACACTAAAGACAAAAACTACCGACTTCAATATTTCCTATACAAATCTTACAAACAGGAAGCAAATTCAAAAACAAGTGTCAATTTTGTATTTAAAAGTAAAAACACGAGTAAACAGTCATTTTGGTTCCCAAATATATTAGTTCTTCATGCTATATAGTCTTTGAATGTATCGAAATTACAAATAATAAACAACATATTTAGGTATGATTTTGTAATTCGATACTTTCAAAGACTACTGTGACACTGACAACGCATCACACACAGGTAAAGACCAAAATGACTGTTTACCCTAAAAACCGATAAAATTTTTTAAAAAGTAATTGAACCCCTAAAAGAAAATGTCACAAAACAACAGAATCTTATCATCATCACCTGAAAGAGCAGGTGTAAGAACACCATCACCAATAACCATACAAGTACCAATCAAAGCAAGAATAAGCAAAAACTTCTGCAAAACCTTGCGTTTCTCAAGCGTAGACTTAAGCCTAAAGGCGAAACCTTTATCATTCAAAACACCACTACCACCACCACAACCATCTTTCTTATACTCAGAGAGTTCTTCATCAGCTAATTGACAATTAGGAAGAGAATTGACTTTAGCATGTCTACACAACAAAGAGTAAAGTGCAAAAGTACCTCCTTCACCATTATCATCAGCTTTTAACACTATGAATACATATTTAACCAAAGGAACAAGTGTCACAGACCAAAATACTAAAGACAAAACACCAAAAATCTCTTCATTTGTATTTGAATGTCCAATTCCTTCACCAAAAGTGCTTCTAAATACATATAAAGGTGAAATGCTTAAATCTCCATAAACAACTCCAATACTCTGATATGCTAATGTTAGAATTGTTTTCCAAGAATCTTTCTGCAAAACCCAAAAACAAAAAAAAATTAAAGAAAAACAGAAAGACTAAAAGAACAGATTAGTAGCATTATGAGTAAATACCAAACATCAACAACAACTAAAAAACGTTGTTTGAATCGAAAATAGAACAACCCATGAAGGAAAAATCAAAACTTTAAGGTTTTCAAGCATGCCCATTTACTTACCTTTGAAGAATTTCGACGAGTTCCACCTTCCAGATCCATAACATGCGCAGTTTCAAGTTTCAACTCTCAAAGAACCATTTTTTTTTACAACTGAAATTTAAGGTTTTGTGATGATCACACCAAAACTGCTGAAACTCTCTTCAGTTGAGAAAAACAAATTAAAGATTTATGTAGAAATTATGATTTATGATATATGATATGAACTTATATACTATATATATTTTTTGTGTGAGAGTGAAATTTTATTTTAATTATTTAATTTGATTTTTTTTTTTTTTTGGTTGCAAGTGAAATTCAATCTTGATAAGAAAGAAAGATTATAGTAGAAGAAAAAAACAGTGTCTCTTTTTTATTTAATTAATTAATTTTATTATTGAATTTATTTATCTTTTTAATAAATTGTTGTTATATTTAACTTTCCAGATCATGATGGGTTTTTTAATTAATAAATAAAAATAGAAAGGTGTTTAATTAAGGGAATCAAATTTTTATTCTTTTCGGCAAAATATAAAAATAAGGATTCAAGTCTTCAACTGAGAAAATGACCACCCTGGCTTGCATAGAGTTATTTATTATTTTTAGAATATGATATCATATGATGGGAAGTTGCACACGAAATATCGGTTTGATTATTTTATTTTTAATAATATGATGAAAAAAAATTGTTCACTTGTATGAGAAGTTATTGTGGAAACACTTGTTCAACAAAAAAAACACGAAAAGGCACCAAGAGTGTGAATTTTTTTTATTTTTTGGTTCTAAAGTGTGTGAATGAGTAAAACTTGGATGTCAAAATTTGAAACTAAAAAAAGGAAAATTGCGTGTTTGCGTGTATTTCTAAAGAAAGTGAAAGAAAAAGAGAGAGTTTGTGTGGAGAATGTGAGATGAGGGAAAAATAAAAATTAAAGTTGGGTGGTGGGGTTGGTGTGTGTGGAAGGTTTTGCCTTTCTTGATATTTCTGATAAGAGCATCATCTTTTCTAGAAGTCATCACTGACTCAAAGAAAGAGTAGTGTAGTGGTGGCACTGTATTTATGTTCCTATATTTAGATTAATTAGATTAGATATGTATAGCACTTGTGGCCCCGTCTACGGTGAGCAACACGAATAGGTCATGTACGGTGCATGACTTGGTTTTTTTTTTTTTTTAAATTGCTTTTGGACCTTAAATTAAAATGTGGTATATGATATTATGATGTACTATCAGCATTGTATTATTTTTCATTTCTTTCACTTTTCTTCATCAATTTTTTATTTTTTTATACGATTATTATATTTTTTTATCCCTACAAAATGGAGACCTTTTAAGTTTAGTCCTTACTTAATTTTGATAGTATTGTTAGTCCTACAAAATTTTATTGAATACATTGTTTAAATATCGGTTATAAACGTCTATGAGATTCTTATACAACTCGATCATTCTTATCCCACTTAAATATCAATTATAAACGTCTATGAGTTTCTTAGACGACTGAATAAATTTTCTCGAACTTACATATCTCGCACATTAATATCGCTCACTTAAATATCGGTTATAAACGTCTATGAGATACTTATACGACTTGATCACTCTTATCCCACTTAAATATCAATTATAAACGTCTATGAGATTCTTAGACGACCGAATCACTATTCTCGAACTTACATATCTTGCATATTAGTATCTCCCACATCAATATCTCTCACTTAAATATCGGTTATAAACATCTATGATATTCTTATATGACTCAATCACTATTATCACACTTAAATATCAATTATAAACGTCTATGAGATTCTTAGAGGACTGACTCACTATTCTCAAACTTACATATCTCGCACATTAATATCTTACACTTAAATATCGGTTATAAACATCTATGAGATTCTTATAGGACTCGATCACTCTTATTCCACTTAAATATCAATTATAAACGTCTATGAGATTCTTAGACGACTGAATCAATATATTTATTTATTTTAATTATATAATATATATTTAAATCATTTTTTTTTAAAAATACAATATTATTATACTATTACACATTTTTAATAAAATGTTTATTTATATCATGATAATATATATTATATCATATTAATATAAATAAATAAAATTCAAAGATTTTAATATTGACTTATGAAATTTATACACAAACTATTAGTAATATCATGATAAAGTTAATTTATCTGTTAACATATTTGCATTATGTTATAAATAAACATTTTATTAAAAATGTGTAATAGTATGATAATTTTTTTAAAAAAAAATTGATTTAGGTATGGGGCGGATATATATATAAAAGATTAAAAAAAATTAAAAAAATGTGTAATATATATATAAAAGATAATTACACATGAATAAAGACGGATAACAAGCTGCGCCGCTAAACCTTTTTGTATCGCATGTAGGTATGGGGCGGGGTGGGTACTAAGGAACTCGTACCAGCACCCATATCCGCTCAATTTTGCGTGTAATTACTCATATCCATGTTCGTACCCAAAATGCGGGTTTTTACCATATCCGTTGTGGGCATTTTTTGTGGGTACCCACTTAGTATGGATCAAATTGTCATCCCAAATATTAATGTGCGAGATATTTAAGTGCGAAAATAGTGATTCAGTCGTCTACGAATCTCATAGACGTTTATAATTAATATTTAAGTGGGAGATATATAATAATGTGCGAGATATTTAAGTTCAAGAATATTGATTCAGTCGTCTAAGAATCTCATAGACGTTTATAATCGATATTTAAACGGAAGATATTAATGTGCGAGATATGTAAGTTTGAGAATAGCGATTCAGTCGTCTAAGAATCTCATAGACGTTTATAATTGATATTTAAGTAGGATAAGAGTGATCGAGTCGTATAAGAATCTCATAGACGTTTATAATTGATATTTAAGTGAGAGATATTAATGTGGGAGATACTAATGTGCGAGATATGTAAGTTCGAGAATAGTGATTCAGTCGTCTAAGAATCTCATAGACGTTTATAATTGATATTTAAGTGAGATAAGAGTGATCGAGTCGTATAAGAATCTCATAGACGTTTATAACTGATATTTAAGTGAGAGATATTAATGTGAGAGATACTAAAATGCGAGATATGTAAGTTCGAGAATAGTGATTCAGTCGTCTAAGAATCTCATAGACGTTTATAATTGATATTTAAGTGAGATACGAGTGATCGAGTCGTATAAGAATCTCATAGACGTTTATAACTGATATTTAATACTGACAGTGCACTATAATATGATGTACTCCGTTTAATCTAAACCATAAAACATAAAGTAAAAAAAATGTCACTCGCGTACGGTATGAGGCATAATATGTTAGACTACTTGGCTACCACTTAGAAGGGGGGTTGAATAAGTGGCCCTTTTAAACAATGTTGATTTTAAAAAATTTAGTTTAAAAGGTACGCGCGGAAGCACCACCGGATCGGTAGTCTCTTTGCACCCGATTGATCACTGAAAAAGTAGTATAGCCTTGAACGTGTGCTGATAAAGAACAAGAAACGATCGTGTGCAAAATATTCGAATTAAACGATCCAATAACATAGTCCAAGCAAGTTACAAAAATATAGAGCTAATCCAATCACAATCAAGATATATGTCAATTGAATTTTGGTGCACACGTACGAACACAAAAATTCAATTGAATCAAAAATTAAATCAATTGCGTAAAGTAAAAGCACTAGTGGAAAAAACACTTATTAAATCATACATTTTAAATCAGATGCTATCCACCTGATTTAAAGGCTTGAAAATTGTGACACGGAGGGAAGGTCTTTAAGTGAAAACAAATTAAATCAGTTAGCCTGATTTAAAAAGAATTATTTATAATTAAAAAAATAATAAAAATTCGTTCCCTCTCTTGTCTGCGAAACCCATTTCATTTCCCTCTCATTTTTTCATCATTTCACAAAAACACTGAATTGTAAAAAAAAAGAAAAAGAAAAGAACACAAACACAGCTTTGTTCCTAATTTCATTGAAACACGAAGAACCCTAATCTGCGTCTCTCTCCAACACACACGAAGAAGGGACGGCGATTTCTCTCTGCAATCTCTCTCTCTCTGCGTCTTCGGCGATTGTACAAAATAGGGCTGACGGCGGCGATTTCTCTCGGCGGCGATTTCTCTCTTCAGCGACGAAATACGGCTGACGGCGAACGAACTCATCAAACCAACACACAGTACTTCCGATTTTGGTCTTCTCATTCCAAGGTTAGTTCAAGTTTCCATTTAGTTTTTGGTGTTTTCTTCATTCTTTAATCTCAAATTGTTTTGTCATTTGTTTGTGTTTTGTAATATTTTCTGTCATTCTTTAATCTGAAATTTGTGTGTGTGTGATATTGTGTGTGAACTTATGAATAGACAAAATTTTATTAAAGTGAGTTAGTGTGTTGGGAAATGACGTATTTGAAATGGATTCAAAGAAGAAGAAGGATACTGGAATTGGTGGTTCGAAGAAGAAACAGAAAGGGAAAATAAGAGATGGGTTTGAAGAAAGAGTTGTTCAAGTTAGAAGGGTTACTAAGGTTGTTAAAGGTGGGAAACAAATGAGGTTTAGAGCTATTGTTGTTGTTGGTGATAAGAATGGACAAGTTGGTGTTGGTGTTGGTAAAGCTAAAGAAGTTATTTGTGCTGTTCAGAAATCTGCTATTGATGCTAGAAGGAATATTATTAGAGTTCCCATGACTAAGTACTTGAGATTATGGTCACTATAGTATAGGCTACTTATAAGTTATGTCACTTATTGACCAACATTAGGTTGATCCGAGTAGAACTAGACTTAGATGTAATAATGTTTCGAATTTGAACCTTATGGATGAAAAAAATGGGTGGTTGGTTTGATTCTTTTGTAGAGATTATTAGTCATCAAAAAGTCAGTGAATACTTTGTACAGATGGCATGATACTCGAAAGAATAGAGAAAGCTTATTGTGGACGGGAAATCCTTGGGGGAGAAATCTTTCTCCTACTCTCAATGGAATGGAACAATAAAATAGTTCCTTACATTTGCTTGTTTCTAGCATGTTTTCATGTTCCTTTCTTGGGTTATTGACATTGTTCCTTGACACTTGGTGTGTGACCTTGAATTGTAGTTGTACATAGGGGTGTACATGGGTTGGGTAAACCCACTTGACCCGGTCAAACCCACCCAATCCAACCCAAAAAAGTGGGTCGGGTTGGATAATTGGGTGGATATGGTTTTAAAAATAGGAAACCCATAAAAAAAATTGGGTTACGGGTCAAATCCGGACCCGGAATCAAAAACCCACTCGACCCACTTTTATTATGTCACAAGAAATTTAAAATTTTATTGGTCTTGAGGATGAGGATTTTACAACTGAATTTCTTGATGACTAGAGTAATTATGTAAGAACTTAATATCATTGATTCATGTTTAATTTAAACTACTTGCACCTGCACTGTTTTTAGTACTGATGAGTAGAGTTCTATTTTGTTCTATGTTTTGGATGTGACTTTTTAATTTGTTGTGGAGTCTTGTTTTAGAATACTATTTTTCTGGTTTTCTATAGTTTTTGAATGTTGATATGCTTCATTTAGTTTACCTAGAATACTATTGTTTTAGAATACTTTTGTTATTTTACCTAGTACTGTTAATATGCTTCATTTAGTTTAAAAGCTCAATGTTAATAATTCATATAACAAACAAAGCTGAAACTGGCCTGAGTATTTGGAATGCTTAACACCTTCTAGTAGTTGCTTTGTGCTGATGTTTTTCCATATCCAGACAAAAGAAAAGTTAGCTATTACTTTATAAATTCTATATTTTTCTACTTGACACGGCTTTATTTCCATACACGAAGTGGAGTCTTTTAATTGTTTGTGCCAATTTGATTTGGCTGTAGATTATATGCATCTTAAGAAGTTGGTAGTATATGAATTAATGTTCAAATTTTTATTGCAGTTTGGGGGAGAATATGAACAATGAAATAAAGACTTTTTGTATTTTGATTTGGTTGTCGCTATTTAATTTTTAGTCTCTTGAATATTTGCTATTATCAATTTATGATATGAACATTTACAAGTATTTTAAGATGAATATTTGCTTTGTGTACTTGAACATTGAGGTACACCAAACTCAACTAATTTTTCTTGAACATGATGGAAGCCAAACCTTTCTGATTAGGTTCTGTGTCTTACAGTGCTGTCAAATTGCCAGCATGCCGTTATGGCATAGTGATTCTGTGCTAGTTTCCATAGGCAGCATAACCTATTATATCAGCCATGTCTCTGCTATAGGCCACATAACCTTATTAATATGGTGGATTTTTGGATGGCTACCATATAAATGTGGATTTTTGTATTGGTTCTTATTTCCTTCATTAGTGGTTTGTTGATTGTGGTGGTCATTGGAGTTATCTTAGATGTGTTATGGGATAACTCTTGATTGTACTCTAACTTATATAATTATTTTTTTGTACTTCTGGTAGCTTGTTATTGCATTTATTTTTTGCTTTTTCAAAAAGAAGTATTTGATTATAAAGACCACCCCTATTTTTTTTTCAGTAGTTATGGATCGTAGTTGGATGACTTCCAACCGTTTGAGTGAAGAGTATGAGGAAGGAGTGGACAAGTTTATACAATTTGCCTTAGAAAAACTTCCTAATAATAACGGAAGGTTTTATTGTCCTTGTATGAAATGTTTTAATTGTTCCAAGTTACATTTTGAGTTGATAAAAAGTCATCTTATTTGTCATTGGGAGGAAGGTGTTCATGTGTTCGATGCCCATTCTCGTGATTATTTCACGTTGCGCGCGATGTTATTTTGCACCATCAATGATTTTCCTGCATATGGGAACTTGTGCGGCTATAGTGTGAAGGGGCATTTAGCATGTCCCATATGTGAAAAAGACACCAAGTACCAACAATTGAGGAACGGAAAGAAAACCGTCTACCTTAGGCATCGGCGTTTTCTCAAACGTAATCACCCATATCGTAGGTTGAGAAAAGCATTTAATGGAGACCCGGAAAATGAAATTGCTCCAAAAGCCTTAACTGGAAAGCAAGTTTATGACAAAGTCAAAGATGTTAGTGTTATATTTGGGAAGGGCCAAAAACAGACCGCTATGAAAAACATATGGAAGAAGAGGTCTGTGTTCTTTAATCTTCCTTATTGGTCGAGTCTAGATGTTAGACATTGTATCGATGTAATGCATGTTGAAAAAAATGTGTGTGATAGTGTAGTTGGAACGCTTATCAACATTCCGGGCAAAACAAAGGATGATGTGAATGCTCGTCTGGATATGGTTGAGTTGCATATGAGAGAGGAGTTAGCTCCACATTCAGAAGAAGGTAAGCGAAGATATTTGCCTCCGGCATGTCATACTTTGTCAAAAAAAGAAAAAAAAAGCTTTTGTGACTGTCTACGGAGCGTAAAAGTTCCACAAGGTTACTCTTCAAACTTCAAGAATCTTGTCTCATCGAATGATTTGAAATTAGTTGGTTTGAAGTCTCATGATTGTCACATATTGATGCAACAATTACTACCAGTGGCAATTCGTGACATATTGCCTAAACAAGTTATAGATGTCTTAACTAGGTTATCCTTATTCTTCAATTCTATTTGCAGCAAAGTCATTGATCCTAATAAATTAGATGATATGGAAAATGAGGCTGCAATTATCTTGTGCCAACTAGAGATGTATTTTCCTCCTTCTTTTTTTGACATAATGGTTCACTTAATTGTTCATTTAGTGAGGGAGATTAGGTTGTGTGGTCCTGTTTATTTGAGGTGGATGTATCCAGTTGAACGATACATGAAGATTTTAAAAGGGTATGTGAAGAATCTACGCCATCCCGAAGCATCTATTGTTGAAAGATATGTCGCAGAAGAAGCTATTGAGTTTTGTTCCGACTATATGTCAGAAGCGGAAACAATAGGAATTCCTAAGTCTCGTCATGAGGGAAGATATGCAGGCAAGGGTAGACGAGGTTTAAAACTTAAGAGCATGGGGCGCGCAGAAGTACTTCAAGCACAATTTTATATATTGAATAACACTGACGAGGTTCAGCCTTACCTTTCTGCTCATAAAGCCATTGTCAAGGGAAACAATTCTAGAGCGAGTGAAAAATGGTTGATGAAAGAGCATAACAAGACTTTTTTAAAGTGGTTTAAAGAAACCATTTTAAATGATGATTCAGCTTCTGATACATTAAAATGGCTATCTAGGGAGCCTAACTTTGATGTTATAACTTGGTCTGGTTATGATATCAATAATTTTTCATTTTCTACAAAGACTCAGGATGACAAAAGTACCGTACAAAACAGTGGGGTTATGGTCGTAGCTGAGTCCATGCACTTTTCTAGTTCAAAAGATAAAAATCCAGTTATGGCATCCATACCTTATTTTGGAATCATTGAAGAGATTTGGGAAGTTGATTTCATGAAATTTAAAGTGCCTATTTTTAAATGTATATGGACTGACATAAACAGTGGTGTTACAACCGATGAATTTGGTTTTACATTGGTGGATCTTGAAAAGGCAGCATATACGGATGAACCCTTTATTATGGCATCTCAAGCAAAACAAGTGTTTTATGTTAGTGATCCTTCTGACGATAAATGGTCGGTGGTTCTTCATGGTAAAAATATACATGAGCCTAATGAAAGTCTAGATTCGACCCTAGATATTTTTGAGAGTCCTTTTTCTCAAAGGATACCTACTTCCATTGAGGAAACTATAGCGGACGACGTATATGCCACTCGTGATGATCATCATGAAGGGATTTGGGAAAAAGTTGGAAAATAGTTGTTATCCATATTTGGTTAGTTTATCAATAATTTTTACTTTGATTCTTAACATTTCTTAACATTAGTTTTTATCCATGTATATATATATGATATTTTATTCATTTTTCAGATTTAGACTCACTGTTATTATTTTATATTTTAATGTAGAGACATGGCTGATCCATCGGCTGCTTCATCAAGCGGGACGAGTACTCAGCCTACCAAAAAGAGGGGTAGAAGTGCAACACGAATGATAGAGTTGTCACTGACTGATGTTAAGAAACCAATTGATTTCGATCCAAGGACCAAACTGCCTTTAGGGGAAAACAGAAAAAAGTTCAAGAGTCATGTGGGTTCCATTGCTCGAAACAAAGTCTGTATTTTGGTGGATGATTGGGATCATGTAGATGTGAAAGTGAAGGATATGATTTGGGACGATATCATGGTAATATTAATTATGTTTGCCAACTATACTAATTAAATAAATGTATTATTTTTATACACTAAGTAGTTTATTTGTTGTGTAATGTAGTTAAAATGGGATATTCGTGATACTGATATCGAAAAATTGAAAGACAAATGGATTTCCTATGCGGGTGAGCGTTGGAGGGCATTTAAAACGTCCCTAACAAGGAGATATTTAAATGGTGGGAAGTTGAGTCACAAATCTCCTATTGAAACATATTCCTTTCTTGATGAGGAAACATGGCAGGGGTTTATTAAGACACGAGAGGATCCTTCCTTTTTGGTTAGTTAATTGGACTTGAGATTCATTTTATCAATCAAGTTTATTTTTAGTTTTTCCTTTAATTTGTGTCCTTGTTTATATCAGGAGAAAAGAAAGAGGGGGAAAATGGTTCAAGCTTATAATAAATACCATCACATCATGTCTCGCGGGGGATATGAGTTGATTGAAGAAAAGATGATGCAAGAAAAAATAAAACAAAGACAAGAGTCAGCTGGAGAGGCCTTACCTACACCTCCATCTCCACCAAAACGCCATGAGAAGTGGTTAAGGGGCCGAAAAAGGCCGTCAGGAGAGTTCACATCAGAAGAAACACGCCTTGTCGCCGATAACATTGTAAGTAAATTGTTATATAATCTGTCACATTCCATGCTTTCACACAAATTGTTGTATAATTTGTTACTTGTTTCATTGCAATCAAATAGACACTGAAAATATCATACAAATTGTGAAAACTCAAGCCTGTATCAAGGTGATTACAGGTTATGTAGTTCTTAAACTAGAAAAACAAAATGCAGATATGAGAATACAAACAACAATCTAGGTATTGCTGAATTCTGTTTTGATATGATCCTGTTATCTTATATTGTTGATTCTGTTTTGAAATGATCCTATTATTATTATTATGGGATTGTATGGTTTCAGCGAACTCTAGTTCTGTTTTGGTATTGATATGATTCTGTTTTGGTAACAGAAAACTCTAGTTCAACACCTTTTATTTCTCAGTTTTGTTTTTATGGTTTCAGCGACTGTGTTGTAGAATTCAGAAAATTATACTATGGTTTCAGTTTTGTTTTTAAATTGGTAACAGATTTAAATTATACTATGTTGTAGAATTCTCTAGTTCAAAAAACATCTGAAGGAACCTTTGTTCCCCAAGGACGTCATGATATCTTGAGGGAAGCGATTGGGCGACCTGAACACCCTGGACGTGTTCGTGGTGTCGGTCGAGGGGTGGGAATTCGACAATATTTCGGTCCGACATCGCGTGATGCTGCCTCTACCTCTGTTGTTCTGAATAGCACACAATTGGAGGCCTTAAAAATCGCGCTTACAAAGGATATTAAAGAGCAATTGATGCAGAGTATGCCCGCTTTTTCTCAGCAACACCCAAACTTCCCAACTTGCTCTCCTAATACCACTATACCTACAAGCACAAATGGTAGTTGTTCTGCAGTGCGGCATATACCAGAGGATGAGGAAGATATCCCTGATGAGTGTGAACTATATGTTGATAATAACCATCACATAGTGGCATATGCAAATGTGTACAACTTGGGGCCTACCATACATAATCAGCCGTTAGATAATGATATGGCAAGGGTGGCTATAACCAAGGTGCTAGATCCAAATGTTTTTGTTCCTAAGCCCACGGAGGAGGTGACAAAAGTTGGTGAGGCCCTCAACAGTTTCATTCAATGGCCAAAAAGACTTTTGCGCCTTGTTGCTAATAAGGTATTAATTATTTTATCCATTTTCTATTTTTTCAATATAAAATTGTTATCTTATGTTGTCTAATATTTTATTTTAATTCTTAAGGATGTTGAAGGAAATAAGAAAGATGTCCTTCCATCTAAAAGGTTAGAACTTGATAACACTTGTGCTGAAAAATTGATGTTAAAGATAATGTCGCGGAAAGATGATGTGAAGTTCAAGTTGGAAGGAGATGCATTTATTTCTCTCCCAATCAGAGATCTTATGGAGTTGTGTATGAAGACACAAGATTTACGCGTCTCTATTCTACGTATATGGGTGGTGTAAGTGCATTTATGTATCACTATTATAGTCAATTTAATTTCCACATCTGTTCTGCTGTAGTTACTGTTGTTCTGTTGATAAAAGTTACTGCTGTTCTGAAGATGAATAGTGTGGTGATGGTTTTGGTTACTGATGTTCTGTTCTGTTGATACAAATCATGTTAGGAATAATTTTAAATTTTAATAAATGTTACTGCTGCTTCTGTTTATTGAAACACCTCTGCCTCTTGAATTTAGGTATATGAAACAGCTTTGTACTCAGTTGGACAAGAGTAACATGTATGGTTTCATTGATCCTAATTTCATTCAACCACAAAATGATCGAGTTGGTTCTCAGTCTTACATAACTAACAAGCTGGTTGAGAATGAGAAAGACTGTTTTTTTTTACCTTACTTAAACAAGTAAGTGTGTTTGATCGTTATCGTATTTTTTTAATAAATTGGTCTCCATTATACGTAATCACATATCACATCATATATATATATATATGAAGTTGACGTTGACACATTCAATTTTTGTTTCCCAATGTAGTTATCATTGGCAATTGCTCATTATCGAGCCAAAAAAACAAAATGTAATTTTCCTATGTTCAATGGGGTTGAAGCCAGATAAAAATATCGTTCTTATTGTTGATTCGTAAGTATTCTATTTATTTATCTTATATGTGATTTATGATGTGTTATAAGAAAAATATAACGAATATATATTTTATTATTGTAGAGCTATAAATAGCTATAAAATGTTGAAAGGTTCAAGAAAACAGAGAAAGCCAACATGGAACATTATTCTCACGGTAAGTTAACAATTACTTAAAGAATTTATTTTAGAATTTATAATAGTTTTTGTATATATAAATATTTACTCACTGTAATTTATTTAATCACAATTGTAGTGCCAAAGACAATCTTTCAGTTATGAGAGTGGTTACTATGTTATGATACATATGTTGAACATTGTATCGGCCGGTATTGTTAACCCATGGAATCAGGTGTGTATCCCAATTTTAATTATTTGTGAGTAGGAAGAACAATTAATATTTAAGAGTAACACATTATGCATGAAAATCCAATAATAGTCAGCAAGTCTCTATAGGTGCAAAAAACAAAAACCAATGTAGAACTTGAATTAAGGCTAAACATGTTAACTATAAATATAGTTGGTTGTACTGTTTTAATTTGTTGAGTTTATAAACAGCATGTTAACTATAAATATGGTATGTGCATTGTGCTGGAGATCTCTTTAGCAAATGCTATCAGTTCGGCTCCAAACGTCAGCTAATATCATATAGGAGGGGGAACAAAACATTTCTCAGTTACTTGTTCTTCTATACTCAGAATTTGAATTATGTTACTTTTACTATTTTAGTATATATAGTAGTAGTAGTAGTATACTAGCACTCGTATGCATAATGTAATTTTTGCAAGCTTGACTTGAATTCATGCTCATATTAATGTCAACTTAATTTGAAAATTGTATGGATGGAATTGGGATGAGATATACCTGTGTTACATTTTCTTTCCCTTGTGATCCATAACATATTACTTGTTTTAGAATTGAAACTTGAAAGCTAACTTGGTAAAAAGAAAAATTGAAAGCTAATAAATAGTAGTACTGGTGAGTAACTAATTCTAAAGTCTGAACAATGTTCTAATATTATTTTATCATTTATTTAGGTATTTGGAGACTCGACACCATTTGATGAGGACGAAGTTTCAAAAATTCAAGAACGTTGTGCAAATTCGATTCTTGAATTTGTATGAAGTAATTTGATTAGGTAAAAAATGACAATTTTATTCTGTTTTGTAGAATTATGCACCAATGGTTTTGTGGTGTTTAGGCCCCTTTGATAGCCTTGTTTGTCTTTTTGTAATATGGAGGATTTGGTGTTTTATGCTTTTAGTAGTAGCCTAAGATAGCTTTGGTGCATGTTTTGGTATAGTAGCCTATGACTGTTTAGCTATGCTTAGGCGTGTTTGTGCTTTTGTTTGGAGCCTAAGATTAGTTAGTTTTAGTAAGAGATATTTAGTTTTTGTGGTACTTTTGGAATAGTATTTCATGAATATTATGTAATGTAATTAATTACAATTTGGTGGTATGATAATTGATTTTATGATATTATTTATTGAATGTTGTGTATGAAGTATTGATTTATTTATAATCATATATATATATAAATAGTATAATGTTGTAGGAGAATCAGGGATTAAAAAAAAAAAAAATAGTTTATGCTTTTAAATCGGGCTAACTGACTTAAAATAAGTTTTTGAGTTGGTTGAACCGATTTAAAATGTGGATTTTAAATCGGGTCATCACGATTTAAGAGGTTTAAAAGATTTTTGAGTTTTTTCAAAATCGGGCCACCTGATTTAAATAATGTCAAATACATCGGCTTACCCGATTTAAAAAATTATTTTAAATCGGACCTATATCCGATTTAAAACCAAAAAACTTACTAAGTCGGCTGTTACTAAATCGGATGAGCAACCGATTTAAAAAGCCTCCAGGAACCGATTTAAAAAGTGTTTTTTCCACTAGTGAAGATTAAGGAAGAAAGACACAAACGATTGATTAGGGAGTTCCCACAGCTTTCGTGTCGTCCTCGCGGTCCGCCGGGTACGTCTCCCCCCAAATAACCAAACGGGTTATTTGAGCGTATATTGATTAAAAATGATTGAACTATAGTGCACAATTTACAAAAGACTCCAATAACCCTATATCGAATCTAATGCAAACTATGCGTAATAACCTCAACAACCAATGAAGCTTCTCCCTCTGAGTCCAACGATCCTAACCATGCGCAAACCCTCGCGCCAATCGTCCAGCTGAGTACCTCGCTTCTTCGTTGTTGATCCTTCAAGATATCGCACAATCTTGAATCCTTAAGAAAAACCCAAACCTTCTTCACAAATCAACTCGACCACGCCTCTGATTCACCGCAAGCCGTATCGAACGTTATCGATCAAATGTACAACCTTTATCTGAATGATCCCATACTCACTCTTCAATGAATTGCAATTTGATGGAAGATGATGATCTTGAGAAGAATAACCCTTTGATCCAAATTTTTCACCTAATTTGAATCCTAAAGAGTTTACCAAAGCTATTTCACTTTCTCACAGGTTTTTCTCTCTCTCTCTCTATCTCTACAATCACAAAGCACATTGCTATTTATAGAGAAAATAGAATTGAGCAAATTTAGGCAAAAATTCACAGACATGTATCGATACAAATGATGGTTTGTATCGATACAAACCCTTTGACCAGCGTTCAAATATGAAAATTTTGACCTATGTATCAATACAAACACGTATGTGTATCGATACATACATCAGTTTCTTGAAATCTTGACTGATATGTATCGAAGCATTCAAGCATGATTCGATACATCATGCACTCTCTGGTTTTCTGAGAGATATGGGTGTGTATCGATACATGCAAGCATGATTCGATACACAGGTGACTCTCTGCCTCTGAGAGACCACTTTTGTATCGATACAAGTGATATATGTATCGATACAAATTGCACAAAATCAGTCTGAAGTAATTTCAGGACATTTGTATCGATACACATGTTTATGTATCGATACATAATACCTAAAAATCAATTTTTCAAAGTTTAAAAATAGTTTTTCGCTGTCAAGTCATTTGTAATGTTGCCAAAATATGTTCTACTATATTTTCATGTGTTTTGACAATTATTAAAACATGAGGATGAACTGGTGCACTTACATTCTCCCCCTTTTTGATAATTGTCAAAACTTTGCATAAGCTAACTAAGCCTATACCTAATATGCACTAAAATAGCAATATGTATACAGACACATTTACATCAAGGCTAACAATAAGCACGCTCCCCCTGAGTTGATGCCATAATGCGTTTGATATTGTTGATCACATTCAAGAATTCTTAGCTATTCATCCTTAGCTTGTGCAATCCAATCTCTCCCCCTTTGACAATATCAAAAAGAAGAAGAGAGCTCATTAGAAGTATCAAGTTCAAACAATTTTAATCATAGTCATATTGTGCACTTACATTTGTCGAAATGCACTATATGATGAAAGTTCCTAATCAAAATAATTACATACAAAGATATGCCAAAATATATCAATGACGAATACCAAATATCATGACAAACATGGAATGTAGAATAACAAACCAAAACCAATGTAACAACCCGTTTTTTTCAATGCCAGAAAAGGCAGTATATTTTTTTTTTCAACTAACACTCAGAGTGCGCATAGAATATTTTCAATGAGCCGGTATTCAAATATACAAAAGAACTCATTACCATAAGGTGCTTCGACAAGCAAAGTGTATTCCTGAATAATTACAAATCCAAGTCTAAGTATTCAAATACTTACAACAGAACAAGTTAGAATCCTATGCCTAAACCCAAAAAGCACGGTGCACCACCCACACCGGCGCATAGTCTAACTAAGCCAAAGCTCCAACATCTCACTGGGGCCTGGAACAGCCACCGTCGTCACCACGACCTAACCCATCATCTGGGTGGGATGAGCCCGCAAATGAAAGAAAGGGTCACCACAAAATAAAAGTATATATATATATAACCGGTGCGAAAGATGTACACATAACAAATTTCCACATACACAAGGGAAAACTCTTTAACACAAAAACAATTCCCACCAACGGGCTTATATATATAATGCACACATAGCCTACCAATGCAGACTCTACATGATCGTGACACCAATCACTGGCTGCCACATGCATGAATTCCGGAATTTAACCTCTCCGCAGAGAGTCGTAGGTCCATCCCCTACTAAACCCCGCAGGGCAGGTGAAGTCTCCATCTGACAAACACCGACTCAATAAAATCCCGCAGGATCAGGTGGTCCCATCTGACACACCTCGTGCAGTCCCATCTGACATACACAACTATGAAATGTATGAGCATAATATCCTATTTCGACATATATAGGGTAGTCTCCATCTGACAGACCCCGGGCAGTCCCGTCTGACATGCCCTATGCAGTCCCATCTGACACGCACATTCATATATGCTCATGCAAACATTTACATACCATTCAAGCGTATGTAATCCCAACCACAACAACATGCATATATTCTCACAATCATATGTAAACATCGCACATATAGTAAACAATTTCTCATCCCGAGAATACATCACACATACATGCCAAACACACAAACACGCATCACCGAAAATAACCAACAAACATGTTATAACTCAGTGAAAAGACAGAAATAAAGTGGAGCCCTTACCTTAGCAAGCTTCCGTTAACTTTTCTCGCATAATTCTACAATTCGCACTTCCTAAAATATAAGCAGCGTACAATCAATAAAATACTCCCAACGTATCCTATCGAAACGAAACTTGTTCTCAAAGCTCTAGAGGGTTTTAAGGTACTTTCTAACACTCTCACTTAGTGATTCCAAGTCCTCCCCATAACGATTAAAAATTTCCGAAATTAAATACACTATTTTTCGCTACACGAAAATATTTTCGTTTCAAAACATACTATGAAATACTTTTGTTTCTAAATCAAACGATCAAACTCACACACTAAAACCATTTGAAAACAACCCAAAAACTCTTTGAAAATTTTCACAAAAATAAAAGTTTACTTGCGCCACAAGTTACAAGTTTTTCCTTTCAAATAAAATCACCATAACTCATTCAATTCTAATCCGATCGAGACGTGCCATACGCCGAAATCTTCGTCTCGAAAAAACGGATTGAATGATCAAATTTCTATGACAAAATATCACATTTAAAATGGACGAAAATGCCCTTCCAGTTTCGGCCAGAATTGGAATTATTCCAAAACCATTGTTTTTCAAAATAAAACATAGTGTAAAACACTTAAACCATTTCTAATTTCTCAAATTGATCCAACACTCACACCAAATCATTTCGAATCCAAGAATGTCATTTTTTTCTTCAAAACTTCGCAATCTTTTCTTTTCACATAAAACCACATTAATCATCCCTTTGTAAGACCATGATCATTCACTTAAACCTATGATCATTGCCCTCCAATTTAGGACTTAAAAATTTGAAATCCCATTGTTATACACACATATAGGCCACGGCCAAAAATTTCTAAATCCCATAATCACTCAAAATTTTTCCATTCTCAAAGCATGGTAATATCCTATAATACCCCAAAATCATTTACCCGAACAAATCAAAACATTTTAGGTCGAATCGCAATTTTCGACAATTCTCAAATTGGTTTTCTGAAGGCAAAAGCAACTCATTTTTCTTTTCTAACAAAACCATAACCAATCAAACTTTTTAGACTATGATTATGCCCAAACTATTTGTCTTAGAACAAATTTTGAAATTCAAAACAAAATTCTCCTACTCATGTTCATCAATTACTCAAGAACACCAAATAAATTATTTTCTTATTTTTCAAAACAAAGTTCATAATCAAACATCCATTTTGCCACAAAGCTCAAACTAACATCAAAAACAAAATCTCAAAACGAAATTCAAGTTTATGATCTTTTCAAAAAATTTCTTCAAACTCTTAACCAAAATTTGTGAAAACTTCAAATCAACCATGGAAATCAATACTACTTAGCTTAATCACACTAGTTTATCACTCATGAACAACTTTCAAGCAAGAGAAATCATTCCTGAACAATTTCTCACAAAATCCTCTCAAGAACATAATCTAACAAATCATCAAATTCTATGAGTTTGTCTAGCTAAGGAAAGGAAGGAAGCTTAGTTACCTTAAGAAGATGATGATCCTTGCAAGTCCTATGATCCAACAAGCCTAAGATCAAGTGATTTGGTGAAGGAATGAAGAATTCATGATGGTGGAGACAAAAGGGTGGAAGCCACGGCAATGGAAGAGAAGAATGAGAGTCTTGTGCAATTTTTTTTCTTAAGTCCACAAAGACCAAACCTCCTTACTAAATAATGGTCTTGCTCATTATCCACCATTGGATCAAATAGTGCCTAAAACCCAAGACCAAATCCTAGCCCTTGGATCAACCCAAGTCTATCCTCACAAGATATTTTCTTTCTCATGAGAAACTTACGCCTCACAGACGAGTCGCGCCTCGCTAACGGACGGAAATCACAAAAATATAAAATCTACCAAATAAACATCCGTCGTAAACCGTTTCCAAATATTATCGCTAAATCTTTTTTCTCGACTGTAATTTTCTTCCTCACCCTCGAAAATGATTCTCAGGACATATCCTAACTCGCGCAGATATATAAAACCTCCATCTAAATTTCTACGGAATTCAGAAGCCGTAAAATTTTACATCAGCGGGTAAAATTTCTACTCGTTTTTCCAAAAGCGAGAATAATCCAAAACTCGTTATTCTGACTACACATAAACCTTCTTATACTCAAAAGAAGACTACAACCCAAAAGTCTGTGCCTTTCCAGCGCACGAGCACAAAACAGGCTCCATTTCAGCAAAAATCTCATTAATGTGACGATACTCACAAAACCGTTTCGCCAAAACCCTAAAAACTTAGCCGACACTAAAGTTCCTTAGGAAAACTGTACAGTGAAATCTTGGGTCTTACATTACTACCCTCCAAAAAGAAGTTTCGTCCTCGAAACTAAAGGTAAGAGTAATAACTCAACTAATTATTACCATCACCAACACAACAAAATCCCTCAGGATTAGGTGCAGCCACACAGATGCTAACACCGGGTGAAGTCACACAGATACTCTCACAAACACACTGGCACAACCGTGCACCAACCGCAACTCTCAACGAGTTCACCACTCAAAAATTAACTTTACCACGAAGGTTCACACACTCTAGTTCCCCAAGGATCCTAGGTTAACTTGACAAATTCACGAGGTCACCTTTTTCCGCCTCCGCGGCATAGCCAACTCCATTAGTTTCACACGAAGTTGTGAGTGGCTACCCTCCAAAAAGAAACACCGAAACTTTCTGCTCCCCATCAAAGCTAGCAAAACTAGTCAATTCCAGTCAACATGATTCCCGTCTACCATCAACAATAAATTAAGGACGGCCAGTCCCTCAATTTGTCAATAGACAGTCGACAATCCTGATGGTGGTTTAGACCATCTTTACCCAACTTAAGTGATACTTTATTTCACTTGTGCTCAAGGTCCTCCGAGTCACAAGGGTTCCACAAATCTTTCGAGGTTTTTCTTAATGTTTTCCTCGATCTCTTACGAATACAAGGTTGAAGTCGTGAGACACAACACTCAAAACACCTCGTTCAAGCTCTCATGATTCCGCTCATGAAACATCCGTTGAACATCATTCAACAGTAATACAATGCCACCACGGCAGGTACCACCCCAAACCATTACATTCCACAAAAGTTGTCCTTTCTATCGAAGAACTTCACACTATATCCCTGAGTCCGCAACTCAATGAATATGCCGAACCGTATGTTCACATTCGAATCTCTTTCCAAACACGACTTAAATAATACCACCCCCACCTCCGGTTGGTAATTACACTCCTCATAGTCTTGACACTTGCCAAACTAAACCATCTACTTCTCTTGGACTCCCTTATCCAAATCTCCAATTCCCCAGAATCGGTCCCTTATATGTTCACATTACTTCCAAAACGACACCTAGATGAATCTCGCGTGCCTTAAACAAACGTTTATCCTCGTCGACGGCCATCGTCGGCGCACATCCTCTTTACAACGTATTCTCATTCTATTCCTGAACTCTCCTGAGTTCTTTTTTTTTCTCTTACAATTAAATCCTCTCTTACTCAAAAGAGCTTGTCACCCTGACCATTCTTAATTACTCCCAACATCACCCTTTCTGTCGAGATACCTACTTCCAAAATAAATCTTAAGGTACTCATCACATCACTATTGTTCCACTGTCCATGTAGACCATATCCGCATTCCTTTACTTACTCAATACAGATTTCCCTTATGCTACGTCCCTCTTCATTGTAACCACTACAATGAATCGAAGCTCTACCAGCTTCCACCAAACTTTGCCACTAGACAATTGCTTACCCTTTATTATTACCGCATACAACACATACCCCGCCATGACATCCATTCAGGTGGTGCTTTCGAATCCTTAATATACACGCACAATCATAATTTTCCAAATTATGTGGGAGGGAATTTCCATTCGCCAATCCTCCATTGACATAAGCCACATTCTCATGTGCTTCTCTCTTACTCATTCTCAACACGGCTTTCCAATGGCTAACATCCTCTGCGACTAATCTCATCGATCTACTAATTTGCAATTTTTCAGTTCAACAACAACCTAAAGTTGGTTCCCAAACCACCATGACACATAACTTATTGGTTCCAAACAACAACTTTAATTTCCCACACACAATCCAAATACGCTCGTTCCACATCAACTTGTTTCCAATCAAGCACACTCTTCTCCATTCGATTGGTCCTTCATCATCGTGACTATTCTAAAGTTATAAAGTCCGTTCCCTACGGGGAATCAATTTCCAGATCCCAAGTTCCAGCTAATCTTGCTCTTACATCTAGTCACTCATCGTCTTCTTATTCACTTCTAAGTTTTACTAACGATCATCTATTGCACTCTTCATAATCGAACGCCCCAATAAATTAATTCCTCAAGTTCCTATTAAGTATTTCTCTATGTATAACTATCTCTAGTCTTATCATCGTCATGTCACTATAATTTACTTTCAAATCAACATGTCTCACTCATACATCAAGCCATGAAACACTTATCTCAAATCTTAATGCTTGGCCTATCAAGACAGCTACCAACGCACAACACTTTGCTATGATTTTATTCTTAGTAAGTTCGATATCCAAATCAAACTCTTGAATCTAATCTTCAAGAACTCTAAAAACTCGTCGTACCATCCATTTAATCCTAATACACAATAAAAGTCCTTCCAACTATCGACTTTCATTGTCTTAGTATTCTTACTAACGAACTCCTTTTCTACTCAACCACGACATTCTTAGAAAAAAATCCAAAAATTCTCGTCCATAACTTGAATTTATTCAAATCTTGCCTACCTCGACTCTCATGTTATCATGAATTCAAGATGCCACTTAGTCCTTCAACCATTTTGGTTGATCAAAATCGTTAACTTATATGCACATCCACACAGGATCTCTACTCAATCTTGACTAATCTCTAATAATTACTCAATATGCTCACTTCCTCTTAAGGCTTACCTGCCGATAACTAACAGTTCTAGCTTACACTGCTACAATTCTCTAGGTATTTCCATACTTTACACTTCCAGTATTACCTATCAGTGATATGCAACTCAATTTCCAAGGTTGAACTCCTCGTGCTTTACCATAATATTTCTCCAAATCCACTTTTTATCCAGCAATCCATTACCTGTATTTTATCTCACCTTGACATCTATACTTACTATCTCCTGAACTAAGTATGGATTGTCACTTATCCACGTGGTATTTGGTCTCTTACCATTAATCATCACGAGATTCATCCTTAATAATCTCATTTTCAAATCTAATATATCTTACACACTTAATTTAAACCCTTAAGGTACCCATCGTTCGCGCAACCGTCTTCTAACACCACCAAGTTCATTTACTCTTGACGCGCAATGCACTTTATTTCCAATACAAGTTGCCCCAATGATTATCCAATCATTGCAATTAATCCAACTGACATCTCTGCATGCTCCACCATTCTACAATGGTTGAATCCTCTTGACAACTGAATGACTTCATCAAGTCTCGTCCGAACTCACCAGAACGGATCTCCAGCACCCTCTTCAAAAGGTATCCCAATCTGATCCTTACTTGCAATCCTTTATCAGTCGACGTCCACACGTCCGTACTCAACACCTCCAGGTGACAACGACCCATGCCAATTCAAATTCATCGAATTTCTTCCAAGAATCCTTCGTGGTTCCCGTTCGCCTCAAGTCCATCCTCCTCGGACCACTCTGTCTAAGGAATTCAGAGACACTTGTCGAATAAATTCGACCAAGGCTCGGGGTTTCACAAATCCACTTACTGAAGCCTCACTCCCTGCATTACTTCAGTAAGACACAAACCAGTATCTAAGCATATCTCATGCTAGACTCAAAACAACCAACCACATAACCCACATCACAACAAAAACAACCGCTAGAACTAACACAACTCTAGCTATGTTCTAACCGACTCTGGACTAACGACTCAAGTGTACACTTTCCCTTTGAAGATTTAAAGCCGAGCTCTGATACCAATTGTAACAACCCGTTTTTTTCAATGCCAGAAAAGGCAGTATATTTTTTTTTTCAACTAACACTCAGAGTGCGCATAGAATATTTTCAATGAGCCGGTATTCAAATATACAAAAGAACTCATTACCATAAGGTGCTTCGACAAGCAAAGTGTATTCCTGAATAATTACAAATCCAAGTCTAAGTATTCAAATACTTACAACAGAACAAGTTAGAATCCTATGCCTAAACCCAAAAAGCACGGTGCACCACCCACACCGGCGCATAGTCTAACTAAGCCAAAGCTCCAACATCTCACTGGGGCCTGGAACAGCCACCGTCGTCACCACGACCTAACCCATCATCTGGGTGGGATGAGCCCGCAAATGAAAGAAAGGGTCACCACAAAATAAAAGTATATATATATATAACCGGTGCGAAAGATGTACACATAACAAATTTCCACATACACAAGGGAAAACTCTTTAACACAAAAACAATTCCCACCAACGGGCTTATATATATAATGCACACATAGCCTACCAATGCAGACTCTACATGATCGTGACACCAATCACTGGCTGCCACATGCATGAATTCCGGAATTTAACCTCTCCGCAGAGAGTCGTAGGTCCATCCCCTACTAAACCCCGCAGGGCAGGTGAAGTCTCCATCTGACAAACACCGACTCAATAAAATCCCGCAGGATCAGGTGGTCCCATCTGACACACCTCGTGCAGTCCCATCTGACATACACAACTATGAAATGTATGAGCATAATATCCTATTTCGACATATATAGGGTAGTCTCCATCTGACAGACCCCGGGCAGTCCCGTCTGACATGCCCTATGCAGTCCCATCTGACACGCACATTCATATATGCTCATGCAAACATTTACATACCATTCAAGCGTATGTAATCCCAACCACAACAACATGCATATATTCTCACAATCATATGTAAACATCGCACATATAGTAAACAATTTCTCATCCCGAGAATACATCACACATACATGCCAAACACACAAACACGCATCACCGAAAATAACCAACAAACATGTTATAACTCAGTGAAAAGACAGAAATAAAGTGGAGCCCTTACCTTAGCAAGCTTCCGTTAACTTTTCTCGCATAATTCTACAATTCGCACTTCCTAAAATATAAGCAGCGTACAATCAATAAAATACTCCCAACGTATCCTATCGAAACGAAACTTGTTCTCAAAGCTCTAGAGGGTTTTAAGGTACTTTCTAACACTCTCACTTAGTGATTCCAAGTCCTCCCCATAACGATTAAAAATTTCCGAAATTAAATACACTATTTTTCGCTACACGAAAATATTTTCGTTTCAAAACATACTATGAAATACTTTTGTTTCTAAATCAAACGATCAAACTCACACACTAAAACCATTTGAAAACAACCCAAAAATTCTTTGAAAATTTTCACAAAAATAAAAGTTTACTTGCGCCACAAGTTACAAGTTTTTCCTTTCAAATAAAATCACCATAACTCATTCAATTCTAATCCGATTGAGACGTGCCATACGCCGAAATCTTCGTCTCGAAAAAACGGATTGAATGATCAAATTTCTATGACAAAATATCACATTTAAAATGGACGAAAATGCCCTTCCAGTTTCGGCCAGAATTGGAATTATTCCAAAACCATTGTTTTTCAAAATAAAACATAGTGTAAAACACTTAAACCATTTCTAATTTCTCAAATTGATCCAACACTCACACCAAATCATTTCGAATCCAAGAATGTCATTTTTTTCTTCAAAACTTCGCAATCTTTTCTTTTCACATAAAACCACATTAATCATCCCTTTGTAAGACCATGATCATTCACTTAAACCTATGATCATTGCCCTCCAATTTAGGACTTAAAAATTTGAAATCCCATTGTTATACACACATATAGGCCACGGCCAAAAATTTCTAAATCCCATAATCACTCAAAATTTTTCCATTCTCAAAGCATGGTAATATCCTATAATACCCCAAAATCATTTACCCGAACAAATCAAAACATTTTAGGTCGAATCGCAATTTTCGACAATTCTCAAATTGGTTTTCTGAAGGCAAAAGCAACTCATTTTTCTTTTCTAACAAAACCATAACCAATCAAACTTTTTAGACTATGATTATGCCCAAACTATTTGTCTTAGAACAAATTTTGAAATTCAAAACAAAATTCTCCTACTCATGTTCATCAATTACTCAAGAACACCAAATAAATTATTTTCTTATTTTTCAAAACAAAGTTCATAATCAAACATCCATTTTGCCACAAAGCTCAAACTAACATCAAAAACAAAATCTCAAAACGAAATTCAAGTTTATGATCTTTTCAAAAATTTTCTTCAAACTCTTAACCAAAATTTGTGAAAACTTCAAATCAACCATGGAAATCAATACTACTTAGCTTAATCACACTAGTTTATCACTCATGAACAACTTTCAAGCAAGAGAAATCATTCCTGAACAATTTCTCACAAAATCCTCTCAAGAACATAATCTAACAAATCATCAAATTCTATGAGTTTGTCTAGCTAAGGAAAGGAAGGAAGCTTAGTTACCTTAAGAAGATGATGATCCTTGCAAGTCCTATGATCCAACAAGCCTAAGATCAAGTGATTTGGTGAAGGAATGAAGAATTCATGATGGTGGAGACAAAAGGGTGGAAGCCACGGCAATGGAAGAGAAGAATGAGAGTCTTGTGCAATTTTTTTTCTTAAGTCCACAAAGACCAAACCTCCTTACTAAATAATGGTCTTGCTCATTATCCACCATTGGATCAAATAGTGCCTAAAACCCAAGACCAAATCCTAGCCCTTGGATCAACCCAAGTCTATCCTCACAAGATATTTTCTTTCTCATGAGAAACTTACGCCTCACAGACGAGTCGCGCCTCGCTAACGGACGGAAATCACAAAAATATAAAATCTACCAAATAAACATCCGTCGTAAACCGTTTCCAAATATTATCGCTAAATCTTTTTTCTCGACTGTAATTTTCTTCCTCACCCTCGAAAATGATTCTCAGGACATATCCTAACTCGCGCAGATATATAAAACCTCCATCTAAATTTCTACGGAATTCAGAAGCCGTAAAATTTTACATCAGCGGGTAAAATTCCTACTCGTTTTTCCAAAAGCGAGAATAATCCAAAACTCGTTATTCTGACTACACATAAACCTTCTTATACTCAAAAGAAGACTACAACCCAAAAGTCTGTGCCTTTCCAGCGCACGAGCACAAAACAGGCTCCATTTCAGCAAAAATCTCATTAATGTGACGATACTCACAAAACCGTTTCGCCAAAACCCTAAAAACTTAGCCGACACTAAAGTTCCTTAGGAAAACTGTACAGTGAAATCTTGGGTCTTACAACCAACGCATGAATATTGTAACACATCGACATTTTGATTAAGTAACATATCCAAATATGGGACGAAATAAACAAAGCAATGCAACAAATGCATAAACAGAACATGATTATCCATACAAACAAAATTATCCAACATACCAAGTCATACAAAACCAAAATGTATGTTGTCCAAACATGACAACATCAAAATTATCCGTACAACCATATCGAAATAAACGAAGTCATAAGAAATAACGAAAAGAAATTGTTCATGCGGAAAAAGAAAATAAAATGCAACAAAAACATAATCAAGTATCATCATCATTCATCCATGTTGTCCGGGTTAGAAGGAGGGTTAGGTTGATAGTAGCCATGCATCTGAGCTTGCATCTCATCAAAGCGAGTAGTCACATAGGTTCGGAGATCATTGGTGTTGGTGTACAACTCTTCAATTCTAGCATTTTGAGTTTGGTAGTTCTGAGTGTACTCATTGTAGAAGGTGGTTTATTGCATGCTCATATTCCTTAGCATGCCTATCATTTCATTCCAGTTTCCGCCTTCTTCACCTTGACCTTCATCTTCACCTTCACCTTGCCTAGCATTTCTTCTTTGTCTCCTACCTCTTGGAGCAGCAGCTTGATCTACATTTTCTTCCTCTTGACCATTGTAGACGTAGACATTGTCAACATTCAAGGTCCAGTTCATCTTTGCCATTTGAGTATCACTAAATTTTTGTAACCTTCCAAGGGTAGTATACTCAATGGGAAGGTTTTGTCCAACCTTGAACTTTCTCAAGATGCTAGCTATCAAACTACAATATCCAAAGTTTTGATCACGGCTAGAGTTCCTCAAGTCAAACATTCTACTCACAATATAAAATGGTCAGTCAACTTTTCGGTCTTCCATTAGCAAAAACATGAGATCAATGTCTTTCCTATCCATTCTAGAACTCGCACTCTTAGGACGCAATATGTGACTTACAATCCAATAAATCACTCTAGCGTTCACAGTTAATTTTCCAGTTCCCATAGTTTCCGGAACATTTCCATTTCTAGTAATGGAGGAGATGAAAACATTAGAATCATAATCAACCT
Organism: Trifolium repens; assembly: GCA_030408175.1. Lineage (NCBI taxonomy): Eukaryota > Viridiplantae > Streptophyta > Magnoliopsida > Fabales > Fabaceae > Trifolium > Trifolium repens. Next base: position 26,102,295 of record CP125845.1, on the reverse strand, counting down.
GGCTAGCTTCAGTATAGGCCAAAAGATCTTCTCCGGTTATCCTACTACCGGTACTCATTCCAAACAAGTCAAACCACATATTTGCACTAAACCTGTAAACCTTATGTCCCCAACGAAGTTCAAACTCAGCACCATTTCTCTCCTTGAATTTTGATGAAGAACTTAAAGAAATTTCACAAACCAAAATTGAAGAAACCCTTGTCTTGAATGTGGAGATTATGAAGCTTGAACCACGAAATTGATGAAGGAATGTGAATGGGTAATGAATTTGAAGTGGTTTAGGGTCAAGTTTTGTGAGTTTTGGTTGAGTTTTGAGGGAGATTGAGAATTGGGAATGAGGGTTTTTGAAGTTTTGCTCGTGTAGAAGAGGAAATCTTTTTGTGTTTGATGAATGAATGAATGAAAAACTGATACATAAAACTGTTTTTACGCGTATGTATCGATACAAACTCGTGTTTGTATCGATACAAGTCAGTGTTCTGCAGCATGTATCGAAGCATGCGAGCATGTATCGATACATGGGACAGTGTCTGTCCTAACTGAAGAGCTATGTATCGATACAATCGTCATATGTATCGATACATATCAGTTCATTTTGAAAATTTGCAGAATAACTAACATGTATCCATACAATGTTTATTTGTATCGATCCAAAATGCATTATTTTTAATTTTTCTCAAAACACAGGAACTTATAAGTTTGCAAAATAAATTTTATGACTTCCAAATAACATGTATGTATGAAACACATATAATCAACAAGGTACATACTTATGTATGTGAGCAAAAACAATACCAAAGCACATTATAACATGAGAACACATGTTAAACCATATATGCATGATAAGGCATCCACATAAATGAATCAAAGTACCAAAATTAATCATATGAAAATATATGTCTATGTATGCACACAAAGTCACATATAAGAACAAAAACAAACATATACAAACCAAGTATGAACTTAATATGACAATTGTAATGATTTTTGTCAAATCCCCATTTTAAACATATGAGTCTCAAAAACTTATTAATATTTTTGAGCAAAATTCTTGGAAATGGAGGATTAGACAACTACCAAAGCAAATATCATATTAAGGTGAAAGTTGTATGTATATGAACCAATGTACAAATGCTAAGTAAAAAAAATATAAAGGTAAAGGTAGAGAATAGAATCTTCCCTTGAGTGTTAGGTGGAGGAAGTGATCAATTTCCACACCATTGTAAGTGTTGAGTTGAAGCTTTTCTCATCACTTTCATTGTTCATTAGTCTTGAACTCCATTGTTGTCGGTGTCTTTTGTCAATGGTTTCAAGACGTTTTCCTACATACTTAGACATTTGAAATAGGTCCCCAACTCATGTTGGGTCCTAGTTGGTTAGTAGCACCATTATTGCTTAACTTAGGTAACCATTGCAATTTGCCTTTTGGTACCAAGATTTTTCGAGCATGGCATTTTGCAATAGTATGACCCTTGTCACAACAATAATGACAAACGATATGAGGATTACTTTTCTTAGGATCCTTTTCAACAAATTTATACTTTTTATTTCTAGGTTTTAACGATTTGTTGAATTTAGATGGATCAACCGCAAAAGTAATCTCCGGCTTGGATGGTTCTTTTAGCTTATCTTGTAACTTTTGCAAGTCTCTATATAAGTAAAAGCATCCATTGTTAGACTACTTGGCTATCACTTAGAAGGGGGGGTTGAATAAGTGAACCTCGAAACAATTGCGTTTTTTTAAAAATTATTTGTTTCAATCAAGCGCAAGCGGAGAACCACCGGATCGGTAGTCTATGCACCGATTGACCAAAAGAAAAGTAGTATAAGCCTTTGAATGTTTGATGAAAAGATTCGAAACGATAGCGTTCAAAATTCGAATATAAACTATATACTAATTTCAGTCCCAAGCAAGTTACAATATCAAATTAAACACAATCACAATCAAGCATAACAATTGAATTTTTGATGTTCCAATATGAACATGAAAAATTCAATCGATTCAAAAAAATCAATGAAATTATAACAAGTAAAAATATTGAGAGAGAGAGAGAGAGAAACACACAACGATTTGATTAGGGAGTTCCCCGGATTTCGCGTCGTCCACGCGTTTGTCCGAGTACGTCTCCCCCCAAATAACCAAACGGGTTATTTGAGAGTGTATAGATCAAAAATGATTAACAACACGTGCACAGTTTACAATTGAATCTTATAAACCTATAACGAGACAAAAAGTAAACTATGCAACAAAACCTCGACACACAACGAAACTTCGCCCTCTGATTCCAACGATCCGACCCGTGCCAAACCGCACTCGATCGTCCAGCTGAGTCCTTCGTTTCTTGTTGTCGATCCTTCAAGACAAGCACGATCTTGAATCCTTTGAGAGAAACTAGAACCTTCAACACACAATCCAACCCGACTACGATTCGGATTCACCGCGAACCGTATCGAACGTTATCACACAAAAATGCAACCTCTATTGAATTGATCCCATACTCAAACTTCAATTTTGATTGCAATCTTTGATGAAGATGATGAATTTGTGTTGAATGAAACCTTTGATTCAAATTCTCACTCAATTTGCAACCCAAAGCGTTTTCTGATCTTTCACACTAGTTTCCTCTCTCTGATTACAATGACACATCACATTGCTATTTAAAGAGAGAATAGAATTGAGCAAATTTGGGCAAAATTCAACATACGTGTATCGATACAAATGATGGTTTGTATCGATACAAACCCTTTGACCAGCGTTCAAATTGAAAATATTGACCTATGTATCGATACAAAGATGTATATGTATCGATACATATATCAGTTTCTTGAAATCTTGACTGATATGTATCAAATCATGCAAGCATGATTCGATACATCATGCACTCTCTGATTTTTTAGAGAAGTGAGTGTGTATCGATACATGCAAGCATGATTCGATACACAGGTGACTCTCTGCCTCTGAGAGATCACTTTTGTATCGATACAGGTGATAGATGTATCGATACAAATTGCACAAAATCAGTCTGAAGTAATTTCAGGACATTTGTATCGATACACATGTTTATGTATCGATACATAATACCTAAAACTCAGTTTTTCAAAGTTTAAAAATAGTTTTTCGCTGTCAAGTCATTTGTAACATTGCCAAAATATGTTCTACTTTATTTTCATGTGTTTTGACAATTATTAAAACATGAGGATGAACTGGTGCACTTACATTCTCCCCCTTTTTGATAATTGTCAAAACTTTGCATAAGCTAAGCCTATACCTAATATGCAATAAAATAGCAATATGTATACAGACGCAATTAAACACACGCTCCCCCTGAGTTGATGCCATAATGCGATTGTCATAGTAGATAATGTTCAAGATTCTTTTAGCTATTCATCCTTAGCTTGTGCATCCAAATCTCTCTCCCTTTGACAATATCAAAAAGAAGAAGAGAGTCTATTAGAAGTATCGTGTTCAAACAATTTTAATCCAAAGTCATATAGTGCACTTACATTTGTCGAAATGCACTTATATGATAAAAGTTCCTAACCAATATAAATACATACAAAGATATGCCAAAATATATCAATGACGAATACCAAAATTTCATGACAAATATGGAATGTAGAATAACAAACCAAAACCAACGCATGAATATTGTAACACATCGACATTTTAAATCAATCAACATATCAAAATATGGGACGAAATAAACAGAACAATGCAACCAATGCATAAACATAAGAAATTAATCCATACACACCAAATTATCCAAATACCAAGTCATACAATCAAAAGTAAATGTTGTCAAAAACACGACAACATTAAAAATTATCCGTACAACCAAATCGAAAATAAGAGAAGTCATAAGAAATAACACGGTAAAATAGTTCATGCGGGAAAACGAAGGTAAAAAGAAAATAGTAAAAACAGGACTAAGCATCATCATCATCATCCATGTTGTCCGGGTTAGGAGGAGGGTTAGGGTTATAGTAACCATGCATCTGAGCCTGCATCTCATCAAATCGGGTGGTCACATAGGTTCGAAGGTTATTGGTGGTGGTGTACAACTCTTCAATCCTAGCATTTTGAGTCTGATAGTTTTGAGTGTACTCATTGTAGAAGGTGGTTTGTTGCACACTCATGTTTCTCATTAAGTCCATCATTTCATTCCAATTTCCACCTTGTTCACCTTGACCCTCACCTTCACCTTCACCTTGCCTAGCATTCCTCCTTGGTCTCCTAACTCTTGGAGCAGCATCTTGACCTTCATTCTCATCCTCTTGACCGTGATAGACATACACATTTTCAACATTCAATGCCCAGTGCATCTTGGCCATTTGTGTCTCACTAAACTTTTGCAATCTTCCAAGAGTAGTGTACTCAATTGGCAGATTTTGGCCAACTTTGAACTTCTTCAAGATGCTAGCAATCAAGCTACAGTATCCAAAGCTTTGATCCCTGCTAGAGTTTCTCAAGTCAAACATCCTGCTCACAATATAGAGTGGCCAATCAACTTTCCAGTCCTCCATCAGCATGAACATCAGATCAATATCTTTCTTATCCATTCTAGAACTAGCACTTTTTGGACGCAATATGTGACTCACAATCCAGTAGACCACTCTAGCATTTACATTCAATTTTCCGGTTCCCATGGTATCCGGAATATTGCCATTTCTAGTAATAGAGGAGATGAAGACATTTGAATCATAATCAACCGAACTTGTCTCAGAATATGCCAAGAGATCTTCCCCGGTTATCCTACTACCGGTACTCATGCCAAATAAATCAAACCACATATTAGCAGTAAACTTGTAAGTCTTATGCCCCCAACAAAACTCAAATTCAACCCCATTTCTTTCTTGCAGTCCAGAATAGAAAATTCTAACCAAAGTATCATTGTATTTGGTTTGCAAATCACAAAATGTGTCAAGTTGCTCATTTTCTAAAATCTCCGCAATTTCATTCAAATGCAAATTCCTAAGAGTTTAAGGACTAACAGATTTCTGAGGTAACACACTCCTAGTTCTACAATATTGAGTGTAAGTAGTAATGCAATCCTTATGAACAAATTCATCTTCCCTAAGTCCAAAGTTAGGAACCTCACTACCACTACTTTCTATTTCCTTTCCTCTTCTTGATTTCTTTGGTGCCATTCCTAGGAGTTTAAGAAGTAGAATGAATTACCTTGAATTTTTGATGAAGAACTTGAAGAATTTTCACAAACCCCAAATTGATGAATCCTTTGAATGTGGAGATTTGAGGCTTTGAACCACCAAATTGATGAAGGAATGTGAATGATCAATGAATTTGAGATGGTTTAGTGACAATTTTTGTGAGTTTTGGTTGAGTTTTGAGGGAGATTTGATAATTGGGGATGAGGGGTTTATGGCTTTTCCGTGTGGAGAAGAAGAGTTTTGAAGGTTTTGATGAATGAATGAATGAAAATTGATACATAAATCTGTTTTTACGCGTTTGTATCGATACAAATATATGTTTGTATCGATACAAGTTGGTTTTTCTGAAGCATGTATCGAAGCATGCAAGCATGTATCGATACATGAGTTGCGTTCTGTCCAAATTGAAGAGCTATGTATCGATACAAGCATCATATGTATCGATACATATCAGTTCATTTTGAAAATATGAAAAATAACCAACATGTATCCATGCAATGTTTATTTGTATCGATCCAAAATGCATTATTTTCAAGTTTTCTCAAAATACATGAACATATAAGTTTCAAAAATAATTTTTATGACTTCCTAATAACATGCATGTATGAAACATATATAACAAATAAGGTACATTCTTGGATATGTGAGCAAAACAAAATACCAAAGCACATAATAACATGAGAACACATGTTAAACCATATACCCACATAGTTGAATTAAAGTACCAAAATCAATCATATGAAGGAGTATATTTATGAATGCACACAAAGTCACATATAAAAGAACAAAAACACACATATACGAACCAAATATGAACCTAATACGACAATTGTAATGATTTTTGTCAAATCCTCATTTAAGACGTATGAGTCTCAAAGACTTATCAATATCTTTGAGCAAAATTCTTGGAAATGAAGGATTAGACAACTATCAATACCAACTTCATATTAAGATGAAAAAGGTATATGTATATGAAACCAATGTACAAATGCTAAGAAAAAATATAAAAGTAAAGATAGAGAATAGAATCTTCCCTTAAGTGTTAGATGTAGGAAGTGATCAATTTCCGTAACCTTGCAAATGTCGAGTTGAAGCTTTTCTCATCACTTTACTTCTTCATATGTCTTGAACTCCATTGTTGTCGGTGTCTCTTGTCAATGGTTCAAGACTTCCTCTCTACAAACTTAGACATTTGAAATAGGTCCCCAACTCATGTTGGGTCCTAGTTGGTTAGTAGAGACACTATTGCCTAACTTAGGTAACCATTGCAATTTGCCTTTTGGTACCAAAACTTTTCGAGCATGACATTTTGCAATAGTATGACCCTTGTCACAACAATAATGACAAACGATATGAGGATTACTTTTCTTAGGATCCTTTTCAACAAATTTATACTTTTTATTACTAGGTTTCAATGATTTGTTGAATTTAGATGGATCAATTGCTAAAGTAATCTCCGGCTTGGATGGTTCTTTTAGCTTATCTTGTAACTTTCGTAAGTCTCTACGTAAGTAAAAGCATCCATCACATCCGGTATTATCGTTACCACAAGTATCATAACTCACAAGTATCATAGACTCTTTGAGAGCTTTCAACTCAAGCTCCGTTTTCGAAACTTTTGCCTCAAGGTATTTATTAACTTCCATTAAACCTTTTAGTCGTTGAAAAGCCTCTTTAGTTTCTTTGTGTAACTTTTCAAACGCGACTTGTAACTCATGATATTCTAAAAGCGTATATGAGCTAGAGGGATTTTGGTTTACCTTTTTAGTAGCAAGTTTCTTGCGATCATGGGATGATAGGCACACATTTGCCAATGCATCTTCATCACTTGAGCTAGAGCTTGATGATGAAGAGGAAGATGAGCTTCCGCTTTCCCATGCAACATATGCTTTCTTTCCTTTGTCCTTGCTTCCCTTTTTGAATGAAGGTGACTCCTTCTCTTTTCTCTTGAGCTTGGGGCAATCCGGCTTGAAATGACCAACTTGGCCACATTCATAGCATGCTCCCTTTTTGGAGTACCTAGCATCTTCATTCTTTCGGCGGTAACCACTATCTTTCCGAAACTTCTTAAGATTGTCATCGGAATGTCTTATCCCATTCTTTCTCACATATCTATTGTAGCGTCGAACGAAGAGTCCCATTTCTTCATCATCGGAATCGTCTTCGCTTGAGCTACTCTCCACTTGCTCAACCTTTTTGGACTTGGACTTGGAGGCCTTTAGAGCAATGGACCTCTTATCCTTTTCTTTTTCCTTTTCGTTATGTTTTTCCTTTTTCTCAACTTTCTCATGCTTTTCCAACAAAATAAGCACTTGTTCATGTTCCGTTAGCTTACCAAATAAGGTTGTGAGACTCAAGGTTGTAAGATCATTCGCTTCTTTGATTGCGGTGACCTTTGGTTGCCATGACCTATTAAGACATCTCAAAATCTTATTAGTAGCATCTTGATTTGTGATTGGCTTACCTAGACCATGTAACTTGTTGGTAATTTTTACAAATCTTTGTTGCATATCCGCAATGGTTTCACCATCTTGCATATGAAACAATTCGAATTCTTGAGTTAAGGTGTTTATTTTCGAAATTTTGACCTCATTAGTTCCCTCAAAATGAGTGACTAATGTATCCCACATTTCTTTGGCCGATGAGCAATGCGACACATGATAGAATTGTTCAATCCCAAGGGATGAAATAAGTATGTTTTGTGCCTTTGCATCGTAATTGACCTTTTTCTTTTCATCATCCGTCCATTGTGCCATAGGCTTATTGTTGACAATGCCATGAGGATCCGTGATAGTTGGAACAAACGGACCATTCTCAATAGCATTCCACACTTCACCATCAAAAGAATTGATGTGAATACGCATACTACTTTTCCAATAGTCAAAGTGATCGCCATTGAATATAGTGTTGGAACAAAGTGGGTCTGACATGAACCTCTAAGATTTTAAGTGGTTTTGATGATAACAAAGTATTAAAATTGCAATTGGTATTACTAATGATTATTCTAGTGTGCAGAATTACAAGTTAAAATTCATTCAGAAGCACTATGAATAGTAGCAGAGAAGCCAGTCAAAACAAGCTCTGATAAAGTATCGCTGTTCATCAGAAGCTTGAATTTTGCGTGCTGAAGATAGCACTTCTGAGGATCAAAAGATAGACTCTGATGGAGTTCAGAAGCTGAAGACCTCAAGAAGCTATGACAACAGCATCTGAAGCAAAAGGAATTTACGTCACTCAAGAACTGACAGAACCAGAACCATTGTTTGAAGAACAATCTACTTCAAGGCTCTGTCACATCCACAGGAAGGAATATTCGTTGGTACAACGTTAACCTTATCCAGAAGTGGAGCGCATTTGAGGATTGTACGATCGTACTATTATTACTCAAATTGGATGAGTGATAAATTGAATAGCTAGGTAGTGGAATTGGAATTCTTTGCCAAAGAAGGCAATATACAGCTATCAATTGTACGAGTAAATTCCAGCTGGCACAAAGCTCTCTGCAACGGTCATCATCTTCCTCCAAGTATAAATAGAAGACTCAAATGGAAGAAATGACCACTGTTCTATTACTGCGTTTAAGGCTCTGAAGCATTCTGACGTTATTGCTCTATCTGTCATTCAAAGTCTTAAAACAAATTGCGTTGTATTTTGTAAACACCTCTGATAGTATATCAAGTGTTCCTTAACATTCATTCTTATTCTTAAGTTTGTTTGAGAAGTCTCTAGTTAAGTTTAACTTGAGCATTTGAGAAGTATCTTGTTTAGTGAAACTTGAGCATCTGAGAAGTCTCTTGCAAGTGTGCTTGAGCAATTTGTAATCTTAAGTAGATTATAGTGAAAATCTCTTGTTAGTAACAAGGGGACTGGAGTACTCTCGATTTGTGAGAGGAACCAGGATAAATTTTGTGTCTTTCTCTCTTTCTCTCAGCACCCCTTTTATTTTGTGTTTATATCCGCTGCAAACTTAGTCTTAATTGGTAAAAAGTTTTAATTTTTAAAACACAGTTCAACCCCCCCCCTTCTTGTGTTTTTCCACCTTCAATTGGTATCAGAGCCTGGTTTGTTGCCTAACTCACCTTACAGTGAAACAGTAAAGATCCAGGAGGAAAAACATGTCTGCTGAGAAGAATCTCAATGAAGTTCCTTTTGACTATGATTCAAACTCTCGTCAAAGAAGGGCATCTGATAAGGTTCCTTTCTTCAATGGAACTGAGACCAGCTACCCTTTCTGGAAAACAAATATGTACAGCTATATCATGAGTATTGATTGTGATTTATGGGACATGGTAGAAGATGGAGTCAACTTTGAAAACATGGACTTAGAAGGTGTTGTCAGCTCTCAGAACAGGAAAGCCTTTACACCTACTCAAAAGCTAGAGTACAAGAAGCATCACTCTGTAAAAGGAATGATGACTAATGCTATCTCACATGATGAGTACCTTAAAATTGGAGATAAAAGAACTGCAAAATCTATTTGGGATTCCTTAAAATCCAAGTATGAGGGCAACAAACAAGTTAAGGAGGCAAAGGCTAACTTGTTGGTGCATCAGTATGAGTTGTTTAAGATGAAGGATGGAGAGGACATTGAAACTATGTTTTCACGCTTTCAAATTCTTGTATCTGGACTTCAAGTATTAGACAAGAGTTATACTGAAGCTGATCATGTGAGAAAGGTACTCAGAAGCCTACCACCAAAGTGGAGACCCAAGGTGACTGCTTTTCAAGAGTATAAGGATTTGGACACAGTATCCCTTGAAAGCTTGATTAGTTCATTAAAAAGTCATGAGATGGAACTAATGACTGATGAATCAACCAAGAAGATGAAATGGATAGCCTTAAGCTCCAAAAGTTCATCAAAGGCTCTGAAAGCTAAAATTATAGAATCTGAAGATGAGGTTTCTGAAGAAGGTCAAGAAGATGGGTCTGATGATGAAGAAGAGATGGTACTGATGGCTGCTAAGGTTTCACAATGGGCAAAACGAAGCAAGAAATATGCAGGCAAATTTGGAGGATCTTCCAAGAGACTTAGTACTGCTAAAGACAAGAAGGAAGATCAAAACAAGTGTTTCAAATGCAACAAGCCTGGTCATTTCATTGCTGATTGTCCAGAAAACAAAAGTAGATCATCAAAGCAAAGCTCTAGCAAGGAAAGATATAAGAGTAAAGTCAAGAAGAGCCTTCTGGCACCATGGGAAGATCTTGACAAAGACTCAGACTCAGATGGTGATGAGGAAGCAAATCTAGCACTAATGGCAACTACCTCTGACAGAGAAGACTCTGAAGCAGGTTCAGACTCTGAAGATGAGGAAGAGGTAATTGCTAAACTATCTAGAACTGAATTAGTTGATTCTCTTAAAGATGCCTTAAAAATGCTCACTAAAAAAGCAGGTGAATGTAAGGTCTTGAAAAAGGCTTACAATAACCTAACTGAGAAAATGAACATAATAGTTGAAGAAAATGAGTCTCTAAGTAGTAGAAACTCATTTATGGAAACTCATTATGTTTATGATGATAAGGTTCCTCCAGAGCATGAATTTGCTCTGCAAGAATTTCTTATCAATGGCATGAAGAGAAGTAAGATAGCTTCCTTAATATACCATGTTAGTAGAAACAGAGGTGAAGGTCTTGGATTTTCACGTTTTAAAGATAATCCATTATTTTCTAAACCCTCTAAAAATGATAATTCAAAACCTAAGGCTGTATTTGTTAAAAGCCAATCAGAAGCAATAGGTATACCAGAATCTGAAAAAATAAGTGTGTCAGAGGCCAAGGAGCCTCAGACTCTGAAACCTTCAGAGCCTAAGGTTTCCAAACCTCAGACCAATGTCAAAATAAATAAAACTCTGGTATATTCTAAAGCTAAGCACAAGAGTTATACGAAGCCTAAAAGTTTTTCAAAATGCTTCAATAACTCTAGAGCTCCTGATAGGCCTTATAAACAAAAACAATCTAAGGTAATGAAGACTAACTCTAAAGGACCCATAAAAGTATGGGTACCAAAGTCTGAGATTGTCTTTGCAGCATATCTGCACTCAAAGAAGGCCAGAGCAGCATTCTTGGTACCTGGACAGTGGCTGCTCGCGTCATATGACAGGAGACAAGCATATGATCCAAACCCTGACTCTGAAAGAGGGAGGAACTGTGGGATTTGGAGGAAACCAAAAAGGGAAGATCACTGGTACTGGTACAGTTGGTAATTCTTCTATCTCTATCAAAGATGTTTGGTTAGTTGATGGCCTCAAACATAATCTACTAAGCATTAGCCAATGTTGTGATAGTGGATTTGTTGTTAAGTTTAATAAAGATGCATGTACTGTAATCAGAGAGTCTGATGAGTCTGTAGTATTCAGAGGTTTAAGGAAAGACAATGCCTATAAAATCAATCTGTCAGAACTCTCAGAGCAGAAAATAGTTTGTCTTCTATCTTTAAATGATGAGAAATGGGTCTGGCACCAACGCTTATGACATGCTAATTGGAGATTAATCTCTAAGCTCAGCAAACTAAGCTTGGTTAAAGGTCTACCTAATCTTAATTATCATTCAGATGCTCTGTGTGGTCCTTGTCAGATTGGAAAGATTTCAAAAACTTCGTTTAAACCTAAAAACATTGTCTCTACCTCAAGACCTCTTGAATTGCTTCACATTGATTTGTTTGGTCCTGTAAGTACAGCCTCAATCAATGGAAAGAAATATGGACTTGTTATTGTTGATGATTACAGTAGATGGACTTGGGTTAAATTTCTTAGAGTTAAGGATGATGCATATGATGTGTTTACCATCTTCTGCACACAAGTACAAAATGAGAAAAGTCTCAAGATCTTAAAGATCAGAAGTGATCATGGGGGTGAGTTTGAAAACGAACCCTTTGCAACCTACTGTGAAGACCATGGAATTATTCATGAGTTCTCAGCTCCTAGAACACCACAGCAAAATGGTGTTGTAGAGAGAAAGAACAGGTCTTTACAAGAGATGGCAAGAACCATGATGCATGAGACAAAACTTGCTAAGTACTTCTGGGCAGAAGCTGTGAACACAGCTTGTTATATTCAAAATAGGATCTATATCAGACCTATATTGAATAAAACAACATATGAACTTTTTAAAGGAAGAAAGCCCAACATCTCTTATTTTCATCAGTTTGGATGTACCTGTTACATTCTGAACAATAAGGCCTACAAAAGAAAATTTGATGCCAAAGCTTGTAAGGGAATCTTTATAGGTTACTCTGAACGCTCAAAGGCATACAGAGTGTATAATTCTGAAACCAATACAGTGGAAGAATCTATACATGTGAGGTTTGATGACAAAGAGCCTGACAATAAAATGTCAGAGCAAGACAATAGTTATGCAGGTATTCCATATCTATATAACAATTCAGAATCTGAGAAAGCATCAGAGGCAAATGAAACTTCAGACGCAGTATTGGAAGAAGCCTCTGAAGAAGCATCTCCAATAGAAGCATCTGAAGAACATGATGATATCTTAGAAGATAATACCCAAACAAGTGCTGAAACTAATGAAGCTCCAAAGAGAAAATTCAAATACAGATCGTCACATCCAGAAGATCTTATCCTTGGAAACAAAGAGAGTCCAAGAAAAACAAGATCAGATTATCAACAACATGATTCACTTCTAGGACTCATATCCATGATAGAACCTAAGAATGTTGATGAAGCTCTTTCTGATGATGGATGGATTGTAGCAATGCAAGATGAGCTCAATCAGTTTCAAAGAAATGATGTGTGGGATTTAGTACCAAGACCAACACACAAGAACATCATTGGAACCAAGTGGGTATTTAGGAACAAACTAAATGAACAAGGTGAAGTGGTACGAAACAAGGCTAGACTAGTAGCACAAGGCTATAGTCAGCAAGAAGGCATTGACTTCACTGAAACATTTGCTCCAGTAGCAAGACTGGAAGCAATCAGGTTATTGTTATCATATGCAGTAAATAATGGAATAACCTTATACCAAATGGATGTTAAGAGTGCCTTTCTTAATGGTGTAATTTCTGAAGAAGTATATGTCAAACAACCTCCAGGTTTTGAGGATTTGAAAAACCCTGAATATGTTTATAAACTTAAGAAATCACTTTATGGTCTCAAACAAGCTCCAAGAGCTTGGTATGAAAGACTAAGCAATTTTCTTTTAGAAAATGGATTTCAAAAAGGTCAGATTGACAATACATTATTCAGAAAGACAACTAAGAAAACATCTTAATTATTCAAATTTATGTGGATGATATAATATTTGGTTCAACTAATGCTTCTCTTTGCAAGAATTTCTCCAAGCTTATGCAGGATGAATTTGAAATGAGTATGATGGGTGAGCTAAAATTCTTTCTTGGAATTCAAATCAACCAAGGAAAAGATGGCACTTACATTCATCAAAGCAAGTATACAAAAGAGCTTCTGAAGAAGTTTAATCTTGAAGACTGTAAGATAATGTCAACACCCATGCATCCTTCAAGCAGCCTAAGCAAGGAAGAAATTGGAAGCAAAGTAGATCAGAAGCTATATAGAGGTATGATTGGTTCTTTACTCTACCTAACAGCTTCTAGACCGGATATTTTATATAGTGTATGCTTGTGTGCAAGATTCCAGTCAGATCCTAGAGAACCTCACTTAACTGCAGTTAAGAGGATCTTTAGATATCTGAAAGGAACTACTAATCTAGGACTCCTTTATAAAAAATCCCTAGATAGTTAGCTAGTTGGATTCTGTGATGCTGACTATGCTGGAGACAAGATAGAGAGAAAATCCACTAGTGGAAACTGCCAATTTATTGGTGAGAATCTCTTATCTTGGGCCAGCAAAAGACAAACAACTATTGCTTTGTCTACAGCAGAAGCATAATACATTTCAGCTGCTAAATGTTGCACACAGCTTCTCTGGATGAAATATCAGTTAGAGGATTATAATATAGCTGAGAGTAGTATTCCACTATATTGTGACAATACTGCTGCTATTCATTTATCTAAGAACCCAATTTTGCATTCCAGAGCTAAACATATTGAAATAAAACATCATTTTATAAGAGATCATGTTCAAAAAGGCACAATAGATATTCAATTCATTGATACTGAACATCAATGGGCTGATATATTTACTAAGCCTTTAGCTATTGAAAGATTTGACTTTATTAAAAAGAATTTGAACATGCACTATATCTCTGAAGAAAATTAGCTCTGAGATGCAAATTAGAATTAGCATCTGAAGCTCTTTCAGAACCTCTGGTAATTTAGAGTCTCCTTTGGGAAGCTCTGAATAAAACAGGTTCTGAAAAGTAACAGATTCTGATGAGGTGTCAGATACAAATGAGTTTGGCTTTGAACTAAACGGAAATGAAACGTTTAGTACTAGTTAGTGTACAACAGTTGTCTGTACACGCGTCAGCTTGAATAAGTCTCTCCTGCACGTGTCTAGATCCTAATGGGTAGAGAACAGTTAATGATGAAAATGCAGTTATGCAATTTAAAATTAATTTTAAACTGTTCGCGCTCCCTCCTTTGTGCCTATTTTCTGAGTGTTTATTCTATTTGATATAAATTGTCACTTCACTCACAAAGCACAACTTTTTCACATAATCACTTCCTACACAAACCCTAAACCTCAGATATTCCCAAATCTCCCTGCTTCTTAAACTTTTGCAATCATGGCTGCTCATTCTTCAAGCGAAATCATTCAACGTCCGTTCAACCCGGTCTTACCACCTGTTATTGATCTCAAGTCTCAAGAAAAACTTGTCTTCAAAGATAACGTAACCGACGCTGGTCCAGAATCCTTTGAGTTTGTAACGGAAAAGTTTGTTGATTTTGAGAGTTTCAAGGTGAATGGAATCGACATTCAGAGTTTATTCTACAATCAACAATGGAAGAATTACTTCGAGATGCTGAATGGGTTTGTCTATTATGACATTGTGAAATACTTCTGGCAAAAAGCTACCATCTTTGACAAATTCAAGGCTGATGAAGAGGTTAGAAAGATGGTAGAGAAGGATGGTTCTCTTAAAGGAAAAACAAGAACTCAACTTGGCTTAAGACCCTTTAGAGGAAAGGAGATTAGATCAAATATCATGGGTATCAATGTTCTTATTACTCAAGAACATATTGCCAAAATTCTGGGTCTGGACAATGAAGGTGAGAATGTGGATGAATATGGTGAGAAGAGCAAACATATTGAATCCATTAAGAAGGATTTATTCCTGCCTGGCTGTGCTAACAATGACTTTGGAAAAGCTAAATTCATGAAGCAAAACTTCAGCTTTGCCTTCAAAGTGTTTCTGGCCTCCATCATCACAAGAGAAGGAGGATATGATACTATTTCTCTACCACATCGTCACTTCATCTGGTTTCTATACAAGAAGGTGAAGATAAATTTGGCAAAGCTTCTGTTTGATCACCTATGCTTTACTATATCCAAAAGCAGAACCAAGTCACCTTCAATGATTCATCATCCAAGGTTGATTTCTGAAATCATTAGACAGACGAAGCTTATTCACATTATCAGTACCAAAGAAAAACTTAGAGTTTTCAACACGGCTAAGTATGATGCAAGTGTTTTGGTAAACATGCATCTGAAGACAAAAGAGGAGCTGAAGACAGCCAAGAGCCCTCTGGAGCAAGTTTATGAGAAGTACTTCTGGTGTGACGGTTTCCCAACCATATCAGAATTTGATAATGATGATGTTATCAAGAACTTCTTGGAGTTGGTCAGATTGGACTCTGGTGTAAGTGTGCCCAGGAATATGGTAGTTGGTGTACCAAACTGGGACATCTTCAAAGGACCCAAGCAGGTCACCAGGTCTAAAAGAAAACCTCAACCAATTGAACAAGATATTGTTGAGGAAGAACAATCTGAAGAAAAGAATGATGGTGCTGAGGTTGGTGGTGCTGAAAGGATAGTCACTAAAGAAAAAGAAGAAGTCAGTAAGGAGCAAGTGGCTAAGATTGCTCAGAGAAAGGCTGTTCAAAAAGAAAGAAGAACAAAGAAAAGGCAGGATAGGCCTGAAAATGCTGAGGAAGAACAACCTGTCAGAGCCACAAAAAGAAAGAAGACAGTTGTCTCCAAACAAAAAGCTGCTGATTCAGGTAAAAATTCTATGCCTAATATTGATAGTACTGCTAGTGCTCATCCCTCTACCCAATCATCTCCCATAGACTATACACAGCCTATACGAATGATCCAACCTTCCCCTAAATCATCATCATCATCATCATCATCTGAAGAAACTCTTTCTGACTCCAGCATTGACTCTACTGAGTTAATTGCTGAACTTGATAAATTAGGGAAAGAGAAAAAGAAACCTGTGCAGAAACATACCAAAAGAATCACCAAGAAGCCCATCCACATCGCTTCTGATGAAGAATCCCTCATCATTATTGATACTTCCATTCTTAACCAACCTACAAACACTACAAGAAAATCACCCACCATTCTTGACCATCTCTCCACTCACCTATCTGGTGATGCCTTCACTCACTGCAACACAGCATCACCTGACCAATTTCACTTTGTAAATACTACTTCTAATTTACCTAGTGATCCACCTCTTCCAGAACCACAAATTCAATCTCCACCCTCCTCTCTTGCTGACATAGAACAAGAAGATCCACCCACATTCACACCAGCCCAGGATGAAATCATGACTCATTCTGATCATATCACTACTAAACCCTTAACCATAGAAGAACTTTGTCTACCTACTGACTTTGCCCTACCAATTCTGGAGAATCTGCTAAAAGCAGAAATTAATGTTGATGATGATATCATAACCATTGATCCCTTTGACAAAATCAAAAGAATCAAAATAATTCCCCTCAAAAGAAAAAGGCCTGAACCCACCATTCCCTTCAATAGAAACCAGCCCTTCTTCAACTACAACTCTGAACCAAACCTTGAGCTGCTAAGTAGTGCTATTAACGTTAGTCTAAGGAATTTTAAAAGCATGGAAGAAGAAACACTGATATTTCCCTCAGATGTTGATACTAAGATCAGGGAATTAGAGGAGAAGTTCAGCCAGTCTTTGAGGTTGTTGGGAGGCTATGTAAAAAGAAAGATTGAGGGAAGAGGAATGGAAGCTCTGTCTCAGATTATGAGTGCTGCTGAACGCTCTCATGCTCTGAGACTTACTTTTTTCAACCATGAAGAAGAATGTCAGAGGTTAGCATTTTTAGCTGCTGTAAATGAAAATATAAGAAGATCTCTGGATGATGAGCAGGCTAGGATAACTGCTGAAATGGAACATCAGAGGCTTGCTGAACAAGAAGCCTTCAAGTTATTGGTTGATAGAGCTGTTCACATTGCCGTTGTTGAGACTAACAAGATTATTGAGACTCAAGGAGCTGCAGAAGATATTGTTATGAATGATCAGAACCTTAGTGAACTAGATTCTGATAAAGGTAAAGCTCCCATTGTTGCTTCATCTCCTCCTAGATCTCCACCTATACTTGTCCAAGGCTCCTCTTCATCTGCTATACCTTCTGTTATGCAAGAAGCTCTGGATGTAATCAAGAGTGACTTAAGAGATGAACTAAGAAATGAAATGGATGAATTCAGGGCCGATATAAGAGAAGACTTGAACAAATCTGGTGAAGCTACGAACAAGAAGATAGATGCAATGATGGAACTTCTTCTGAAGCTTACTCAACAGCAACCCAAACCTTAACCCTTATGTCTGAGCACTGATTTGTAATCATGTTTATGTAAATCTTTTGGATAATTTCCTGTTAAGTTATTTAAGCTTCTTATTATTCTTATATATGTGCTTGTGCTGGTGTGTTTATTTTTATTTTGTTTTTCAAAATGAAAATCATATACTCTGATAATGTCTGATACTCTTGTGGATTCTGAACCTAGTGTAAGATGTTGGAGAACATCTTGTTTTTAAACTTATATAGGATTTTGAAAACCTAAGGTTCCCCCACATCAGTATTCTTGTTTACTCATGAAATAGCTTCTTAGTATTATAGCCTGTTTATAAGCAGGGCAACAATACCGTATGAGGCGTGTCTGGTAACTGGTTTTCTGACGTTTGACAAGAGTATATAAAAGAAACATGCTCGAAAAGAAAGAAATTTATAGCAGGAATAATTTTTTATTACTATAATTAAAGAGGATCTTTATTACATAAGATAGTGAAACTCTACTTAGTTTTAGACTTGGACTCAGAAGCCTCTGCATCCAGTCTCTTATATTTCTTCCTAAGAACTGCGAGCAATTCTTCAGTAGCCTTCTGAACCTCAACTCTGTAATCTTCGTATGAAGTATCATCATCGTATGTCCATAAGAATTCCTCCAGATCAGAGCCCAATTCTTCTCTCTCTGATTCTGTCAATCTAAGTTCTTGCTTGTTTCGCTCATAACGAAGCCTGTTTTCTTCGCAGCGCCAGGGCTCTGCTTCCTTCTTGCTCTTTCCTTTTGAGCCTGAAGCATCCTTGGTAACCTGCCTTTCCATTGTATGTTTTTCTTTTGATGGTACTTGATTACTCTGAATGAGTAAAATGAGAGGAATCATCCCTTTTTATAGTGTCATCAAGCTCTCTTGTCAGGCTGTTATTCCACACAATTCATTAAATGAATTAGTTGTAACCACCTTTTTGACTTGACTGCCTTGTTATGACGCGTTTGACTGCTTGGTTTTCTGTGTCTTTTTGACTGATGCCAAAAGGGGGAGTAAGGATAGAGCGTTAAAATTAATGTTGATTGATACTAATACTGCTTAAAAAATCTGAAACTGTTATGTTATATACATTCTGAATCAATCTTTATCCCTTCTGATTTCTTCTCATTCTGAACGTTATTTAAAGGGGAGAAAACTTAAGAACCTAAAATAAATCTCATAGACAATGTCAGAAGAGCTTGCAAACCTCTTCTGAACATTATCAGACTCTAAGAAGAAGAGCTTACAAACCTCTGCTTCTGAGAGACAAATATGAAAATTTATTTTAAGTTAATAAGTTGTCTCTTAAACTGTTTTAATTAATTATGGATAAGACTTAGGGGGAGCTTACAAACCTAACCCTATTGATTATCAGACTCAGGGGGAGATTGCAAACCTTTGAAACCTGAAGTCAACATAATTAAATTAAATCAACAACAATTGAATTTTAATGATTTAGTTTGTCATCATCAAAAAGGGGGAGATTGTTGGAACAAAGTGGGTCTGACATGAACCTCTAAGATTTTAAGTGGTTTTGATGATAACAAAGTATTAAAATTGCAATTGGTATTACTAATGATTGTTCTAGTGTGCAGAATTACAAGTTAAATTTCATTCAGAAGCACTATGAATAGTAGCAGAGAAGCCAGTCAAAACAAGCTCTGATAAAGTATCGCTGTTCATCAGAAGCTTAAATTTTGCGTGCTGAAGATAACACTTCTGAGGATCAAAAGATAGACTCTGATGGAGTTCAGAAGCTGAAGATCTTAAGAAGCTATGACAAGAGCATCAGAAGCAAAAAGAATTTACATCACTCAAGAACTGACAGAATCAGAATCAATGATTGAAGAACTATCTACTTCAAGTCTCTGTCACATCCACAGGAAGGAATATTCGTTGGTACAACGTTAACCTTATCCAGAAGTGGAGCGCATTTGAGGATTGTACGATCGTACTATTATTACTCAAATTGGATGAGTGATAAATTGAATAGCTAGGTAGTGGAATTGGAATTCTTTGCCAAAGAAGGCAATATACAGCTATCAATTGTACGAGTAAATTCCAGCTGGCACAAAGCTCTCTGCAACGGTCATCATCTTCCTCCAAGTATAAATAGAAGACTCAAATGGAAGAAATGACCACTGTTCTATTACTGCGTTTAAGGCTCTGAAGCATTCTGACGTTATTGCTCTATCTGTCATTCAAAGTCTTAAAACAAATTGCGTTGTATTTTGTAAACACCTCTGATAGTATATCAAGTGTTCCTTAACATTCATTCTTATTCTTAAGTTTGTTTGAGAAGTCTCTAGTTAAGTTTAACTTGAGCATTTGAGAAGTCTCTTGTTTAGTGAAACTTGAGCATCTGAGAAGTCTCTTGCAAGTGTGCTTGAGCAATTTGTAATCTTAAGTAGATTATAGTGAAAATCTCTTGTTAGTAACAAGGGGACTGGAGTACTCTCGATTTGTGAGAGGAACCAGGATAAATTTTGTGTCTTTCTCTCTTTCTCTCAGCACCCCTTTTATTTTGTGTTTATATCCGCTGCAAACTTAGTCTTAATTGGTAAAAAGTTTTAATTTTTAAAACACAATTCAACCCCCCCTCCCCCCTTCTTGTGTTTTTCCACCTTCATATAGGAGCCCTATTATACGCCCCTTTCGGTGCAAAAGCCATGTTTTCTAATAATTGGCACAAATTACTCGGTTTAATCGTTAAAATCGAACCGAGCTCTTGATGCCACTTGTTAGACTACTTGGCTATCACTTAGAAGGGGGGGTTGAATAAGTGAACCTCGAAACAATTGCGTTTTTTAAAAAATTATTTGTTTCAATCAAGCGCAAGCGGAGAACCACCAGATCGGTAGTCTATGCACCGATTGACCAAAAGAAAAGTAGTATAAGCCTTTGAATGTTTGATGAAAAGATTCGAAACGATAGCGTTCAAAATTCGAATATAAACTATATACTAATTTCAGTCCCAAGCAAGTTACAATATCAAATTAAACACAATCACAATCAAGCATAACAATTGAATTTTTGATGTTCCAATATGAACATGAAAAATTCAATCGATTCAAAAAAATCAATGAAATTATAACAAGTAAAAATATTGAGAGAGAGAGAGAGAGAAACACACAACGATTTGATTAGGGAGTTCCCCGGATTTCGCTTCGTCCACGCGTTTGTCCGAGTACGTCTCCCCCCAAATAACCAAACGGGTTATTTGAGAGTGTATAGATAAAAAATGATTAACAATACGTGCACAGTTTACAATTGAATCTTATAAACCTATAACGAGACAAAAAGTAAACTATGCAACAAAACCTCGACACACAACGAAACTTCGCCCTCTGATTCCAACGATCCGACCCGTGCCAAACCGCACTCGATCGTCCAGCTGAGTCCTTCGTTTCTTGTTGTCGATCCTTCAAGACAAGCACGATCTTGAATCCTTTGAGAGAAACTAGAACCTTCAACACACAATCCAACCCGACTACGATTCTGATTCACCGCGAACCGTATCGAACGTTATCACACAAAAATGCAACCTCTATTGAATTGATCCCATACTCAAACTTCAATTTTGATTGCAATCTTTGATGAAGATGATGAATTTGTGTTGAATGAAACCTTTGATTCAAATTCTCACTCAATTTGCAACCCAAAGCGTTTTCTGATCTTTCACACTAGTTTCCTCTCTCTGATTACAATGACACATCACATTGCTATTTAAAGAGAGAATAGAATTGAGCAAATTTGGGCAAAATTCAACATACGTGTATCGATACAAATGATGGTTTGTATCGATACAAACCCTTTGACCAGCGTTCAAATTGAAAATATTGACCTATGTATCGATACAAAGATGTATATGTATCGATACATATATCAGTTTCTTGAAATCTTGACTGATATGTATCAAATCATGCAAGCATGATTCGATACATCATGCACTCTCTGATTTTTGAGAGAAGTGAGTGTGTATCGATACATGCAAGCATGATTCGATACACAGGTGACTCTCTGCCTCTGAGAGATCACTTTTGAATCGATACAAGTGATAGATGTATCGATACAAATTGCACAAAATCAGTCTGAAGTAATTTCAGGACATTTGTATCGATACACATGTTTATGTATCGATACATAATACCTAAAACTCAGTTTTTCAAAGTTTAAAAATAGTTTTTCGCTGTCAAGTCATTTGTAACATTGCCAAAACATGTTCTACTCTATTTTCATGTGTTTTGACAATTATTAAAACATGAGGATGAACTGGTGCACTTACATCCATCACATCCGGTCTTATCGTTACCATAACTATCAAAAGTCACAAGAGGTTTTTGAATCATAGACTCTTTGAGGGCTTTCAACTCAAGCTCCGTTTCCGAAACTTTTGCCTCAAGGTATTTATTAACTTGCATTAAACCTTTTAGTCATTGAAAAGCCTCTTTAGTTTCTTTGTGTAACTTTTCAAAAGCGACTTGCAACTCATGATATTCTAAAAGCGTATATGAGCTAGAGGGATTTTGATTTACCTTTTTGGGAGCAAGTTTCTTGCGATCATAGGATGTCAAGCACACATTTGCCAATACATCTTCACCACTTGAGCTAGAGCTTGATGATGAAGAGGAAGATGAGCTTTGGCTCTCCCATGCAACATAAGCTTTCTTTCCCTTGTCCTTGCTTCCCTTTTTGAATGACGGTGACTCCTTCTCTTTTCTCTTGAGCTTAGGGCAATCCGGTTTGAAATGACCAACTTGGCCACACTCATAGCATGCCCCTTTCTTGGAGTATCTACCACTATCACTCTTCCGGCGGTAACCACTATCTTTCCGAAACTTCTTAAGATTGTCATCGGAATGTCTTATCTCATTCTTTCTCACATATCTATTATAGCGTCGAACGAAGAGCCCCATTTCCTCATCATCGGAATCGTCTTCGCTTGAGCTACTTTCCACTTGCTCAACCTTTTTGGACTTGGATTTGGAGGCCTATAGAGCAATGGACCTCTTATCCTTTTCTTTTTCCTTTTCGTTGTGTTTCTCCTTTTTCTCACCTTTCTCATGTTTTTCCAACAAATTAAGCACTTGTTCATGTTCCGTTAGCTTACCGAATAAGGTTGTGAGACTCAAAGTTGTAAGATCATTCGCTTCTTTGATTGCGGTGACCTTTGGTTGCCATGACCTATTAAGACATCTCAAAATCTTATTAGTAGCATCTTGATTAGTGATTGGTTTACCTAGACCATGTAACTTGTTGGTAATTTTTACAAACCTTTGTTGCATATCCGCAATGGTTTCACCATCTTGCATATGAAACAATTCGAACTCTTGAGTTAAGGTGTTTATTTTGGATATTTTGACTTCATTAGTACCCTCAAAATGAGTAACTAATGTATCCCACATTTCTTTGGCCGTTGAACAATGCGACACATGATAAAATTGTTCAATCCCAAGGGATAAAATAAGTATGTTTTGTGCCTTTGCATCGTAATTGACCTTTTTCTTATCATCGTCCGTCCATTGTGCCATAGGCTTATTGCTGACAATGCCATTAGGATCGGTGTTTGTCGGAACAAACGGACCGTTCTCAATAGCATTCCACACTTCACCATCAAAAGAATTGATGTGTATGCGCATACTACTTTTCCAATAATCAAAATGATCTCCATTGAATATAGGTGCCCGATTATAAGCCCCTTTAGGTGCAAAAGCCATGTTTTCAAATAATTGGCACAATCCACCGAATTTTGTGAACAAAATTGAACCAGGCTCTGATACCACTTGTTAGACTACTTGGCTACCACTTAGAAGGGGGGGTTGAATAAGTGGCCCTTTTAAACAATGTTGATTTTAAAAAATTTAGTTTAAAAGGTACGCGCGGAAGCACCACCGGATCGGTAGTCTCTTTGCACCCGATTGATCACTGAAAAAGTAGTATAGCCTTGAACGTGTGATGATAAAGAACAAGAAACGATCGTGTGCAAAATATTCGAATTAAATGATCCAATAACACAGTCCAAGCAAGTTACAAAAATATAGAGCTAATCCAATCACAATCAAGATATATGTCAATTGAATTTTGGTGCACACGTACGAACACAAAAATTCAATTGAATCAAAAATTAAATCAATTGCGTAAAGTAAAAGATTAAGGAAGAAAGACACAAACGATTGATTAGGGAGTTCCCACAGCTTTCGTGTCGTCCTCGCGGTCCGCCGGGTACGTCTCCCCCCAAATAACCAAACGGGTTATTTGAGCGTATATTGATTAAAAATGATTGAACTATAGTGCACAATTTACAAAAGACTCCAATAACCCTATATCGAATCTAATGCAAACTATGCGTAATAACCTCAACAACCAATGAAGCTTCTCCCTCTGATTCCAACGATCCTAACCATGCGCAAACCCTCGCGCCAATCGTCCAGCTGAGTACCTCGCTCCTTCGTTGTTGATCCTTCAAGATATCGCACAATCTTGAATCCTTAAGAAAAACCCAAACCTTCTTCACAAATCAACTCGATCACGCCTCTGATTCACCGCAAGCCGTATCGAACGTTATCGATCAAATGTACAACCTTTATCCAAATGATCCCTTACTCACTCTTCAATGAATTGCAATTTGATGGAAGATGATGATCTTGTTAAGAATAACCCTTTGATCCAAATTTTTCACCCAATTTGAATCCCAAAGAGTTTACCAAAGCTATTTCACTTTCTCACAGGTTTTTCTCTCTCTCTCTCTCTACAATCACAAAACACATTGCTATTTATAGAGAAAATATAATTGAGCAAATTTAGGCAAAAATTCACAGACATGTATCGATACAAATGATGGTTTGTATCGATACAAACCCTTTGACCAGCGTTCAAATATGAAAATTTTGACCTATGTATCGATACAAACACGTATGTGTATCGATACATACATCAGTTTCTTGAAATCTTGACTGATATGTATCGAAGCATGCAAGCATGATTCGATACATCATGCACTCTCTGGTTTTCTGAGAGATATAGGTGTGTATCGATACATGCAAGCATGATTCGATACACAGGTGACTCTCTGCATCTGAGAGACCACTTTTGTATCGATACAAGTGATATATGTATCGATACAAATTGCATAAAATCAGTCTGAAGTAATTTCAAGACATTTGTATCGATACACATGTTTATGTATCGATACATAATACCTAAAAATCAATTTTTCAAAGTTTAAAAATAGTTTTTCGCTGTCAAGTCATTTGTAATGTTGCCAAAATATGTTCTACTCTATTTTCATGTGTTTTGACAATTATTAAAACATGAGGATGAACTGGTGCACTTACATAATATGCGTGCGTAAAATTGATATTTAACTCATTTCACATTAAAAAAATTTAAGTTTTGGTTAATGAACATTTTATAAAGTGATAAACACGTGTGTAAAAAATCATTAAAAATATTAAGAGTTTAAGATTAATTAAACAAATTTTATTTTAACAGGGTTTAAACAACGTATTTAGAAAAATTTTGTAGGACTAAAAACACTATTAAAATTAAGTAACGATTAAACTTAAAAGGTCTCCATTTTGTAGGGATCAAAAATATAATAACCGTATAAAAAAAATAATAAATTGATGAAAAAAAATGAAAGAAATGAAAAATAATACAATGCTGATAGTGCATCATAATATCATGTACCACTTTTTAATCAAAGGCCCAAAAGCAACTTACAAAAAAAAAACAAAAAAAAGCATGTCATGCACCGTGAGAGACCTATTCACGTCTCTCACGGTAGACGGGGCCAGCACGTGTAAGTAAATGATAGAAATGTATGTATTTATGTGGCCAGGAAGTTCAATTCCTAGCTCATGTGTATCGGAAAAATATAGTTGGGAATAGAGAATTTACCTTGTATGTCCACAGGTTCTCGACGAAGATTAGTCATCACTAACGATGGTGGAAATTTCGTACAAATATCATGGTAACCAAAAAAAAGAAAATGGAGAAAATGTATTTATGTCTTATATATATTAAGCTTGAACATTGGTCGGTTTCGATTGAGTTCGGATTGAAAATCACCAACCCAAAATTTGTTGGCAATCATTTAATTTGAATTCAATTTTGATTGACTACATATTCGATTTGTTTGGGTGTTGGGCCGTATTGTGTGGGTAGAACGGGTCAGTTATTACCGGTTAGATTGAAACTTTAATTACATTGAAATTTCATTATTAAAAAATTCATAATTTTTAAATAATTCAATACCTCGTACATAATGCAACAAAGAATAGAAGAACTTAAATGAAAAAAAATAAAGAACGTGAGATGCAGTTATTTTGTTTCACATCTTAGATCTTATATCAGTTTTAAGTCAGATCGCGGGCCCGTGCTCAACCCTACTATATATAGTGGCTCATGAGAGCAGGTTGTCTACAATGTAAAGTTCCTCCGATTGAATAACCATATAATTTTTTTTTTGTTGCAAAGTGACTCTGCTATTAAAAAAGTGTTGAACGACTGAGATAAACACTTTACTCCCTCCCTTGAAAATCACATGGGAGAGGATCTGTTCTCAACAGCTAATATTCATGTATCATATGGACTATGACATAGATTCTCATATAAATGAGGGCCTAAAAAACAATATATAACAATAATAATATTAATAAATAAGGGGAGTAAAATAAGGGACCTAAGTTAAAAATAAAAAATTACGTGATTAAGTATTTGAGCTTTTTTTGATAAAAAAGTATTTGACATTCTCTTTATTTTAAAATGAGAAATTTGTTAATTAGTTACAAAATGTCTAAACGTAGTTTGTTCTATTGTGAAGGATTCTAAAGATAACTTTTTTAATAGTATTATAGGTAATTGGTATACTATAGCTTTATGAATATATATAGAATCAGGATTCGTTGACACTGGGTGTAAAAAATTTACTTTGACACTAAATGCTATTCATTTATTTTATTTGATCTAATGGTTGAAATTTATTTGATATCTTTTTTTTTTTACAAAAATTTAAAAACAAATCTTCTAATAATTAAAGCAAAAAGTTAATTTCTCCTAAATTATCTCTCTCGCTAACTCCAAACTACACTGTCTACACAATCGCAATATCATACATAGAGATCAAATTACACCGGTGTAACATTTGAATAATGTTACGCCACTAAATAACGCTTTAACGAATACAAATTTTACAAAATCCACCGTTTGATTGAGAGTTTATATCATATAGATCATCTATCTTGAGTTTTACAAAAATCTAAAATCGTTTGACATGTTTATGAGATATATAAAGATTAACATTATTCAATAAAAACGCATAAACCGTTAATCTTGATGTGTCTCAATAACATATCCAACGATTTTAGATTTTTGTAAAAATCAACATAGATGATCTATATGATATAAACTTTCAATCCAACGGTGAATTTTGTAAAATTTGTATTTGTTAAAGCATTATTGAACGGTGTAACATTACTCAAATGTTACACCGTTGTAATTTGATCTCTTCATATATATATATATATATATATATATATATATATATATATATATATATATATATATATATATATATATATATATATATATATATATATATATATATATATATATAGTCAGGATTCGTTGACACCAAATGTTACACCTCTCAATAACGTTTTAACCGATATAAATTTTATAAAATCCACCGCTGGATTGAAATTTTATATCATATAGATCATTTGTGTAAAGTTTCAGAGAAATCTAAAATCGTAATTTGATATGTTAATGAGACACATAATGATTAATGGCATTTAAAAAGAGACTCAAACCGTTAATTTTGATGTATCTCAATAATATATCAAATGATTTTGAATTTGTCTGAAACTTTACATAAATGATCTATATGATATAAATTTTCAATCCAACAATTGATTTTATAAAATTTATATTGGTTAAAACGTTATTGAAAGATATAACATTTGATGTCAAACTATATTTTTTTTTTGACAGTTGATGTCAAACTAATTGGTGGCAACGAATCCTGACTGATATATATATTTTTATCCTGACTGATTATTTCAAGTGAGAGGAGTTTTACAATGAGAGGGTGGGAGGACTAAATTTCAGCCATGATCTAAAATTAATTGCACATGATCTCTTTCCTATGTGCTTCTCCTTCATCGCGCGCTCTCTCTCTCGAAAACGGAAACACCGCTTACTTGCTTCAGGTGAGAGGATCTGAGGATGTTCCATTAACACCTCCCTCTACCTTTGCTTGCTTTCCAGGAATCCCTCATGCTTGCTTTCCAAATTGCTTTAATACTTTCTGAAACTATTAACATGGTGGAGACCATGATTTGGGCAACCACGAATTTTCTAATTAAATCCAAAGCACCAAGTTTAAAACTACAAACCCATTTATGGTTGGTTTCTTCAAATCCAGATCGGGCAGCCATAAAGTTTTATGGGTAGGTAGTGAAAAAATTCTGATTCAAAAAACAAAGAAACTGTAAAGGATAGAGTAGATACATAATGGGTTTGTTTGCTCTTGCAAAGACTTACAGAGTATACAACAATTTTACAGCAACAAGAAAATAGGCAATCAATTTGATGTTTTTATTCAAAGAAAAAACTTATTCATGAACGCAGAAGAACAAGAGTCGCGTAGAAGAGAAGAAGTAGAACCAGTCAGTGTGGTATAACTTAAGAAAACCTTGACCAAGATCTGGAAATGTTAGATTTGGAAGGAGAGAAGAAAACGCAAGAATCTATGTTCTTCTACCAACTAATTTATGAATAAGTCAAAAGAAACATATTGATTGCAGAGCAACATTTTGAAACTAAATAAGGATTTGGAAGGGGAACAGTGTGACCTAAACAAATGGAAAGGTAAAAATGAAAGATCCAATTTATAATTATTGGTTAATTCATGGATAAAGAAAAGAAATTCAATGTTTCAATGTCCACTAAGAAGATGTAAGTTGCAGAACTGATTTTATGTAATAGGAGATGGGTTGTGTATTGGGAAATGCGATGAAATTGGAGAAGAAAGGAAAAATGATAGTGTGCATGCGCTGATCTTAACAAAGTTAATTTATTTTAATCCAACGGCTATGATTTAACCCTCTCATCCTCTCATTTTAAAACTCTTCTCATTTGAAAGTTCCCCCATATATATATATATATAAAAAAAAAAATTCAGATCAAAACTGAAAGATACTTGACTTGCTTCAGTCATTGTAAGTATTAAGCATTCAATAAAATGTTTTCATTTTGTTATAATTTCTTTTTCAAATTATATATTGTTAAACTTATTATATTTTCGACTTCCAGTATCGCATTATTTATAGATTTACTTCCATTATTTTCATCCTACAATCAATTTATTTGGATTATGTTTTGCTTTTCTTCCACGATTAAGATCCAGCATGCATTATAAGCAAAACATAATCCAAATAAATTGATTGTAGGATGAAAATAATGGAAGTAAATCTATAAATAATGCGATACTGGAAGTCGAAAATATAATAAGTTTAACAATATATAATTTGAAAAAGAAATTATAACAAAATGAAAACATTTTATTGAATGCTTAATACTTACAATGACTGAAGCAAGTCAAGTATCTTTCAGTTTTGATCTGAAAATTTTTTTTATGCTTCGTAATACAAACGAAGGATCCTTTTATAGAGTAAGGAAACCCTTCGGACTTCAACACTAATAACTTACATTGAATAATTCTTAACAGCTGTAAAGAGACCTAATAATACATCAACAATAATTCGAAAACGACAAAAGTAATAAGTGGCAGACAAATGGCAGACAGCTTTCTCAAAGGGGCCTAACCACCGAAAGCTAAAAAGCAGATTCCTAAATAATTTTTCAATAATGCAGATTTCCAAATAATCCTTTCAATAATTCTTTAAGGCCAAAAACCCTTTAGAGGTCCATTACTCCGTAACAGTCATCTTCATTTTGATTGTCGGCAGTACTTGTAATGCTGGTACTATCATTATCTGATAAAACTGACATAGCTTCTTTTAATTTCTCCATAAATTCTTGAGGATTAGTAACATTCTTTAATGACTCCAAGAGCTGAGGCTGTATTGCTGAAAACTCTGTAGGAGCTGGTAATGATGCTTGAGTTTCTTTGCAGAGACTGGGATTAGCTGAAAACCAAGCATTTAATCTAGCTGGAGAGATCAAATCTGGATTGAACTTACTCCACCATTTAACTGAATATTTTTTAATTAATTGTTGTGGCATGGGTTCTTCCCACAGTGGAGCTGTGGATAGAGTCCAGGAAGTAATCCAAGTAATTCCAAAGACTGCACAAAAACAAAGCAGAGCTTTGTGTTGTGGACAAGTAGTAACTTCTTTAAAAACTGTAAAAGCCTCTTGAGCAAAATCCGGTAAAATTTCCACAATTGGTCCAATAGTGTAGAACCATTCTATGAACCAGTTTGGAAAGCTAATTGATATGTTTTTGTTAAACCAAATAAACCAAGTATGATTAAAAGGCTCAATATCCAAAAAGTGATACCAAGCTTTCATGTAATCAAAATAATTGTAACACTGAGGAACGAAAGTTCTGCTTAATGATTTTTCTTTGTGAGGAGGCTGATTCCAGTCAGCTGGAGATAAAACTTTATTAATCTTAAATTTAGAGAAGGTAATTTTATTTGAATCTTTTTGGTCGTAATGATGGGTTAATGTAATAGAGTCTGTATCTATTAGAATAAATTCATAATATTTTCTAGTTTTGAAGAGGTTTGAATCTTCTGGTAAAAAGAAGAATCCAGGAGGTAATACTTTTGACACTATCTGGGATAATGAAGAGTTAGGTGGACAATAATGGTTTTCTAAAGGTATAATGGGTACTATTTGGCTTTTAGTAATGAAGGTTGCTTCAGGTGTAGTTTCTGGGGGTGAGTAATAGGCTAATTTAGATGGTCTTAATTTCTGAGTTGAAGGATTAGTAAGTTGGGTCGAAAAGTGTAATGGAGATACTAGACAAGGCCTAATTCCTGGTTGAGGACTAATTTTTGAGGTAACAGAATGAGGACTGGACATAATTTTGTTTAAGTAACTGGGTGTTCCTAATGCTAATGTCTTCCCTGACGAACTTGATGAACTTAAAGCTAATGTCTTATCTGTAATTTTCTTTGGGGGTCCGTAATTATCACGAGGATCAGCAGGAGCTTTACTCATTTTTGCCCTGCAGAAATTCTCTGGTTAGGAAATCTGGCAAGGAATTCTTAATTCCTTGTATATGCTCAATTTCAAAATCAAAACAAGAGAGTAATGCTTGCCATCTTGCGAAAATATGTTTTGAAACCAAGTTTTTAACATCCTTTTGTAAAACACTAGTTGCAGCTTTGCAATCAGTTTTTAATAAAAAAGGTTTCGAAAATAAATCATCTTGAAATTTTGTAATGCATAAAACAATTGCTAAAATTTCTTTTTTAATAGTACTATAATTTAATTGGGCCGGGTTCCAAGTTCCAGAGTAAAACCTGACAACTTGTTCCTTATCCGATCCCGGAAGTAACTGTTTTAAAATTCCTCCAAACCCAAGATCAGAGGCATCTGTTTCAACTACTAATCTGGCTGTAGGGTCTGGTATTCCTAAGCAGGGTAATTTCTTAACTATTGTTTTTAATTTTAATATACTCTGAGTCATTGTATCATCCCAAGGGGGTGGATTTTTCCTAAGTCTTTTGAACAGAGGAATACATATGGTTCTAAGGTTAGGAATAAAATCTGATACATAATTAACACATCCTAAGAACCTTTGTAATTGGGTCTTATCTTTTAATTCATTAGGAAATTTGCTAACAAATTCTAATGACCTACTAATTGGAGTGTACATTCCTTGTGCTATATCAAAGCCTAAAAATCTAATTTTTGACTGATATATTTTTAATTTTCTCTCAGATAATACTAATCCATTATTTTTAATGATTTGATAAAATAATTCCATATGGTGAAAATGTTGATTAATAGATTCTGAAAAGACTAGTATATCGTCTAGATAGACTATAGTGAAGTCTGAGTATTTGTTAAATATAGTATTCATAATGTTTTGAAATTCTGAGGGAGCATTTTTTAAACCTAATGGCATAACATTCCATTCGTAATGGCCAAAAGGCA
Source organism: Trifolium repens (assembly GCA_030408175.1). Lineage (NCBI taxonomy): Eukaryota > Viridiplantae > Streptophyta > Magnoliopsida > Fabales > Fabaceae > Trifolium > Trifolium repens. The sequence goes on along the minus strand of CP125845.1, from coordinate 26,070,324 downwards.
CAACAAATGCTGTTTTATATTTGTCCTTTTCTTCTAGTTGAATTTGATAATAACCAGATTTCAAATCAAATTTAGAATAAATACTTTTGTTATGTAATCTATTAATTAAATCCTTTTTATTAGGTATTGGATACCTAATCCATTTTAATGCTTTGTTTAAGGGTTTATAATTTATTACTAATCGAGGACTTCCTCGTTCTAATTCCGATGCATTAATCACATAAAATGCCGAGCAACTCCAGGGAGATTTACTTGGTCTAATTAATCCTTTATCTAAATAATCTTGTATTTCTTTTTTACAGTAGTCAAGATGTTCTTGATTCATTTGTATTGGACGGGCTTTAGTTGGTATGTTTATCTCTTTAAAATCTGGTTCATATGGTAAAGAAACAGTGTGTATTTTTCTTTTCCAGAACGCATTGGGTTGTTCTGAACAAAGATCTTTCTTAAATTGTTCTAATACATGACTAATCTTTTCTTTAATGATTGGGGTTTCTAACTGTTCTTCTATCCTTCTAAAATGTATTTCTTTATTAATAAAATTAATTTGCTTCTTCTTTTTATTTATTAAATTAATTCGAGATATAGCTCTTCCCTGAACAGAGTTTAAATCCCTAATTTTTGGTTTATCTAAAAATTCAAAATTAATTTCTCTATCTAATACTGTAGTAGTTATTCCGTTTTCATTTACCTTGAAAGGGTAAAGTAAAGTTAAAAAAGGTGTTCCTAAAATAATTTCTTCTGTAATATTTTTAACCAACAGAAATGAGGTTATGTAACATATTTTATCTTTACAAACTTTAGCGTTAGATAATTTATACGAAACTTGTAATCTATTACCATTAGCTCCTCGTAATGATTCTTTAGTTTTTTCGTAAAATTGGGTAGGTATTAATCCTTCTTGTATGCAATTTAAATCTGCTCCAGAATCTACTAAAGCAGTAAATTCATAAGTTGTATCCTTGATTATTAATTTAATCTTGGTATACCATTTATGTGATATCATTTTTTCTATTTTATTAATGTAAGTGTCTTCGTTATCTTCTCTACTGGTAGAAGGTAGAGAAATAGTATTTCTCAACCTATTTTGTTCTTGAATAATCATAGTTCCTTGTATTTCTAGAAGTTTAACTTCTAATTCATCATCTCTAGTTTTTAAAGATTGTATCTCCTTTTTGAGGGTTTTAATTTCTTCTTGTAAGTCTCTCAAGGTTATAGAACTCTGAGCAGGTTTTTTAAAGAGTTCCATAACGTCCTTGAATTCTACTTTATGTAATTCTTTCTTTTCTAATTCGTTATCGTCGATGATGTCCTTAATTTGTCTCATAAAAGCCTGTTTACTTTCAGATTCTTCCATTTTATCTAAAATTCCTATTAAGGTATTAGCTTGATGATTAGTTAGAACATTAATGCTTTTAATACAATTATTACAATTGCAATAATCTATACCTAAACATTCATCTAATTCTTCTTCGCTGGATTCACTAGACTCAACTAATTGATTGATGTCTTCTGCTTCTGATCCACTAGACGAAGAGTTATCTTCTTCTGATAATAACATTATATTTTCTAAGGTATGAATTAAATTTTGTTTTAATTCTTCTGATATATTCAAATCACTAATTTGTTGAATTTTTTCTTTAACTTTACAATCATTGGCATAATGACCGAATCGTCCACACTTATAACATTTAATGTCTTTGTTTTTATTACCAGGTTTTTGGTAAGGTTTTTTACTATTCTTTCTTTTTGGGTTTTTATAAAACCTTTTATTTTCTTGATAATTTTCATTTTGGTAATTCTTTTTCTTATAATATTTGTTAAGATTTTTTCTACCTTTACTGAAAGATTTCTTCTTGCTCTTAGGGTTACTTGGAGCTCGTATAGGGGTAGCACCGTACTGCTCGCAGAACGATCCCATTTCTTTTTTATTATTTGCTTTCTCATTTTTAATTTTATTTTGTATCTTATAATCAGTACAGATTTGTAATCCAGTTTCAACAATATAATTTGATATTTCTCCCATAGTTAATGAATTAAAAGGTATTTCACCATTGTAATTTTGTCTAATGTTGCTTTTTACTTTCTCCGCAAATAATCTAGGTAACCCACTAATAAATCTTTCTTTCCAATAGATGGCTGCTCCATCAGGACGCAGACATAACTTAGAAAGAAACATGTCTTTATACCAGCGGTAATCAGACATGGTTGGGCAATATAGGTTTAATAATTGATCAGATGCTCTTTGCTGTAATTTTAAAGGTTCTCCTATAAAGAATTTAGTTATAGCATATAATAAAGTTGTAACACAAATTTCTTCATTTGTTTCTGTTTTAATAGCGGAATCAATTTTTATCTTATCTTCCTCACTGAGGATATTATCCCACCAACCTTTTAATTGACCTGTAAATCCCATTACTAGCATATCTTTTGTTTTTCTATCTGAATTCTTTTTAATTTTGAATGCAGTTGCTGCCATAGTCATATTCTGAATAATATTTAATATATGTTGTTCAGACGCACCATCTATGTTCCATTCTATAATACAGTCTCCGGAGTAACTATCTCCGATGAAACTATTTCTTTCTTCAAACTGAACATCAGCAAAGGAAGGCCTTGGATAGTAATTCCTAGTCTTTGGTCGAGGGGGTTTATCTATTCGAGAAATAACGTTTTCTTCTTCAAAGGACAAAGTATTAATTTTAACATCAGATGTTGAACCTACGTTTAACACTTTTAATCTATCTACTAATTCATCTAATTTTTGTTCTGGATTATAACCTAAGGTTAAATCTTTAATTTCCTTATCTGTGGGAATATTATAATGATAGATTGGCCTAGTAGGGTCAGATACTTTAGTTTCTAAAGTTTCTGGTAAAAGTTGTTCAACTCTATCTAACTGTTGAGACATGGTATATAATATTTGATTAGTGTAATTTAATTGACTATGAATATTGTTCATATCTTTTTTCTGTTCAGTAAGGTTAACTATGGCCTTAAAAGGAGAGGCTTCTATTTCGATATTTTCTTTAGGAGGTGTAATTTTTAAAGCTTCTAAAGGAGGATGGATAGATTCAACTATTTCCTTTTTAGAAGTTTTCCATTTAATACTCATTCTTGTTTTGGTGTTTAGAAATAATTTTTTAGCATAAGAATTTAATATGTTATTTTCTAAACAATATAATTCAAACCAAGTAAAGAAGTAGATATTAATTTCATGATGTTCTAAAAATTCGTAAAACAACTTAAGATACAAGTCTCTTTTATCTTTTGAAAAAGTATCGAAATACCATTTACGTTTTTCTTTATTATAATCTGATAAGAATTCTTCTCTAATCCAAACTTTATCAATTTCAAAAGGTTCTTCTGTTTTAATCATTCCTAATATCTGAGATTCAGTAGGCGAAGGAGATCTACTGATTCTTTCTTGATAAATAGGTTGTGGTATGTTGGGAGCGAAATTTACTCCTGCTAAATTTAATCTAATAGTGGAGTCTACAGATTGTCTAGCAGAGGAAAATCCTATGCTGGACCTCTGATTATACCTAAAGGACTGACTCCGGTTCATTCTAATTCTAATATTTCCATCTTGATCAGTAATAATATCTCTAATAGATCTTGATTCTAGTTTTTCTGGTTGCGTAGTATTTTCTATTATCCATTCTTCTGGAATTTTTTCTTTTAATTCTGAAATGGTTAATATTTTTGGGGTAATTATACTGGATTTCTTTAGATTAGCTTCTATAATACATGTTTCATTTCTGGGTGTAGATCTTAAGGATTTATAATTGTAGTTAACATTTGTAACCTTATAGGTTATCCTAGTAATGATATCTACATTAGATATTCCTTCTGTAAAGTTATCATTTTGATGTTGGACGCAGATGACTAAAGATGAACTTGTGATTTCATCACCTAAACTCATCGAATAATTTGGGTAACAATTAAAATAAACAGGACCATCATTGAGATTAGATTCTAACATGGCTATAACAGAGTCATGAAAGTCTCTAATTCTAGAATCTCGTAAAATTAGTAATATAGGTGAATTTAATCCTAATTTATGTAGGGGTTTAACCGCTACTTGAACTAGTCCCAAGTGGATGTATCTAAATCCGTCTTTATAATGTTGATCAAAAAGCTTTTTATCTAATAATGTAAAAGTTTCTTGTTTATTCTTCACATTTCTAGCTTGTTCTAGAGTGTGTATAATTTTCTGACTTTTAAAATCGAAAGTACTAATCTTATAAACTTCATTTAACTTAATTTCTGGCATATTCCAATTAATTAGTTTATTTTCCATTTCTTGTACTTCTAATTCCTGATTTTGAAAAGTATCTTGGTTTAGTGTGGCTTCAGTATCTGAGGAAGTAGGCGGAACTAAAGTCTTATTAGATCTGCTACTCCTACCGCTAACACTGCTCCAAGCTCTATTCAGTATCCGAGACATCTTTGAACTAATTTCACTCTAAAGGTTTCAACTGATTAACTCTAAATTACTATTCTCAAAGTTTTCTTGCCTTATCTTACTATGTGACTCTCTTCTCCCCCTTATTTTTGTTTAAGTTCTAAAGAAAAATACAACTAGGCTAAACCAACGGTTTCACTGCCCTATCTGCGGGACTTACTACCTGGACCACCCAGCTATTCAGCATCTTTCTCACAAAACTTTCCAACACTCAGGGTTACGGGTTGAATCAATAGTAGAATAATTAAAGAAAAGATTTAAGATAATAATTTAAAGTTCAAAAGCTGAAATCTTTAAAATTTATTAATTCAAGAGGCCTCAGAACCGTATAGGCTCTGATACCATAATGCATGCTGGATCTTAATCGTGGAAGAAAAGCAAAACATAATCCAAATAAATTGATTGTAGGTTATGTAACATATTTTATCTTTACAAACTTTAGCGTTAGATAATTTATACGAAACTTGTAATCTATTACCATTAGCTCCTCGTAATGATTCTTTAGTTTTTTCGTAAAATTGGGTAGGTATTAATCCTTCTTGTATGCAATTTAAATCTGCTCCAGAATCTACTAAAGCAGTAAATTCATAAGTTGTATCCTTGACTATTAATTTAATCTTGGTATACCATTTATGTGATATCATTTTTTCTATTTTATTAATGTATACCATAATGCATGCTGGATCTTAATCGTGGAAGAAAAGCAAAACATAATCCAAATAAATTGATTGTAGGATGAAAATAATGGAAGTAAATCTATAAATAATGCGATACTGGAAGTCGAAAATATAATAAGTTTAACAATATATAATTTGAAAAAGAAATTATAACAAAATGAAAACATTTTATTGAATGCTTAATACTTACAATGACTGAAGCAAGTCAAGTATCTTTCAGTTTTGATCTGAAAAATTTTTTTTGCTTCGTAATACAAACGAAGGATCCTTTTATAGAGTAAGGAAACCCTTCGGACTTCAACACTAATAAATTACATTGAATAATTCTTAACAGCTGTAAAGAGACCTAATAATACATCAACAATAATTCGAAAACGACAAAAGTAATAAGTGGCAGACAAATGGCAGACAGCTTTCTCAAAGGGGCCTAACCACCGAAAGCTAAAAAGCAGATTCCTAAATAATTTTTCAATAATGCAGATTTCCAAATAATCCTTTCAATAATTCTTTAAGGCCAAAAACCCTTTAGAGGTCCATTACTCCGTAACAGTCATCTTCATTTTGATTGTCGGCAGTACTTGTAATGCTGGTACTATCGTTATCTGATAAAACTGACATAGCTTCTTTTAATTTCTCCATAAATTCTTGAGGATTAGTAACATTCTTTAATGACTCCAAGAGCTGAGGCTGTATTGCTGAAAACTCTGTAGGAGCTGGTAATGATGCTTGAGTTTCTTTGCAGAGACTGGGATTAGCTGAAAACCAAGCATTTAATCTAGCTGGAGAGATCAAATCTGGATTGAACTTACTCCACCATTTAACTGAATATTTTTTAATTAATTGTTGTGGCATGGGTTCTTCCCACAGTGGAGCTGTGGATAGAGTCCAGGAAGTAATCCAAGTAATTCCAAAGACTGCACAAAAACAAAGCAGAGCTTTGTGTTGTGGACAAGTAGTAACTTCTTTAAAAATTGTAAAAGCTTCTTGAGCAAAATCCGGTAAAATTTCCACAATTGGTCCAATAGTGTAGAACCATTCTATGAACCAGTTTGGAAAGCTAATTGATATGTTTTTGTTAAACCAAATAAACCAAGTATGATTAAAAGGCTCAATATCCAAAAAGTGATACCAAGCTTTCATGTAATCAAAATAATTGTAACACTGAGGAACGAAAGTTCTGCTTAATGATTTTTCTTTGTGAGGAGGCTGATTCCAGTCAGCTGGAGATAAAACTTTATTAATCTTAAATTTAGAGAAGGTAATTTTATTTGAATCTTTTTGGTCGTAATGATGGGTTAATGTAATAGAGTCTGTATCTATTAGAATAAATTCATAATATTTTCTAGTTTTGAAGAGGTTTGAATCTTCTGGTAAAAAGAAGAATCCAGGAGGTAATACTTTTGACACTATCTGGGCTAATGAAGAGTTAGGTGGACAATAATGGTTTTCTAAAGGTATAATGGGTACTATTTGGCTTTTAGTAATGAAGGTTGCTTTAGGTGTAGTTTCTGGGGGTGAGTAATAGGCTAATTTAGATGGTCTTAATTTCTGAGTTGAAGGATTAGTAAGTTGGGTCGAAAAGTGTAATGGAGATACTAGACAAGGCCTAATTCCTGGTTGAGGACTAATTTTTGAGGTAACAGAATGAGGACTGGACATAATTTTGTTTAAGTAACTGGGTGTTCCTAATGCTAATGTCTTCCCTGACGAACTTGATGAACTTAAAGCTAATGTCTTATCTGTAATTTTCTTTGGGGGTCCGTAATTATCACGAGGATCAGCAGGAGCTTTACTCATTTTTGCCCTGCAGAAATTCTCTGGTTAGGAAATCTGGCAAGGAATTCTTAATTCCTTGTATATGCTCAATTTCAAAATCAAAACAAGAGAGTAATGCTTGCCATCTTGCGAAAATATGTTTTGAAACCAAGTTTTTAACATCCTTTTGTAAAACACTAGTTGCAGCTTTGCAATCAGTTTTTAATAAAAAAGGTTTCGAAAATAAATCATCTTGAAATTTTGTAATGCATAAAACAATTGCTAAAATTTCTTTTTTAATAGTACTATAATTTAATTGGGCCGGGTTCCAAGTTCCAGAGTAAAACCTGACAACTTGTTCCTTATCCGATCCCGGAAGTAACTGTTTTAAAATTCCTCCAAACCCAAGATCAGAGGCATCTGTTTCAACTACTAATCTGGCTGTAGGGTCTGGTATTCCTAAGCAGGGTAATTTCTTAACTATTGTTTTTAATTTTAATATACTCTGAGTCATTGTATCATCCCAAGGGGGTGGATTTTTCCTAAGTCTTTTGAACAGAGGAATACATATGGTTCTAAGGTTAGGAATAAAATCTGATACATAATTAACACATCCTAAGAACCTTTGTAATTGGGTCTTATCTTTTAATTCATTAGGAAATTTGCTAACAAATTCTAATGACCTACTAATTGGAGTGTACATTCCTTGTGCTATATCAAAGCCTAAAAATCTAATTTTTGACTGATATATTTTTAATTTTCTCTCAGATAATACTAATCCATTATTTTTAATGATTTGATAAAATAATTCCATATGGTGAAAATGTTGATTAATAGATTCTGAAAAGACTAGTATATCGTCTAGATAGACTATAGTGAAGTCTGAGTATTTGTTAAATATAGTATTCATAATGTTTTGAAATTCTGAGGGAGCATTTTTTAAACCTAATGGCATAACATTCCATTCGTAATGGCCAAAAGGCACAACAAATGCTGTTTTATATTTGTCATTTTCTTCTAGTTGAATTTGATAATAACCAGATTTCAAATCAAATTTAGAATAAATACTTTTGTTATGTAATCTATTAATTAAATCCTTTTTATTAGGTATTGGATACCTAATCCATTTTAATGCTTTGTTTAAGGGTTTATAATTTATTACTAATCGAGGACTTCCTCGTTCTAATTCCGATGCATTAATCACATAAAATGCCGAGCAACTCCAGGGAGATTTACTTGGTCTAATTAATCCTTTATCTAAATAATCTTGTATTTCTTTTTTACAGTAGTCAAGATGTTCTTGATTCATTTGTATTGGACGGGCTTTAGTTGGTATGTTTATCTCTTTAAAATCTGGTTCATATGGTAAAGAAACAGTGTGTATTTTTCTTTTCCAGAACGCATTGGGTTGTTCTGAACAAAGATCTTTCTTAAATTGTTCTAATACATGACTAATCTTTTCTTTAATGATTGGGGTTTCTAACTGTTCTTCTATCCTTCTAAAATGTATTTCTTTATTAATAAAATTAATTTGCTTCTTCTTTTTATTTATTAAATTAATTCGAGATATAGCTCTTCCCTGAACAGAGTTTAAATCCCTAATTTTTGGTTTATCTAAAAATTCAAAATTAATTTCTCTATCTAATACTGTAGTAGTTATTCCGTTTTCATTTACCTTGAAAGGGTAAAGTAAAGTTAAAAAAGGTGTTCCTAAAATAATTTCTTCTGTAATATTTTTAACCAACAGAAATGAGGTTATGTAACATATTTTATCTTTACAAACTTTAGCGTTAGATAATTTATACGAAACTTGTAATCTATTACCATTAGCTCCTCGTAATGATTCTTTAGTTTTTTCGTAAAATTGGGTAGGTATTAATCCTTCTTGTATGCAATTTAAATCTGCTCCAGAATCTACTAAAGCAGTAAATTCATAAGTTGTATCCTTGATTATTAATTTAATCTTGGTATACCATTTATGTGATATCATTTTTTCTATTTTATTAATGTAAGTGTCTTCGTTATCTTCTCTACTGGTAGAAGGTAGAGAAATAGTATTTCTCAACCTATTTTGTTCTTGAATAATCATAGTTCCTTGTATTTCTAGAAGTTTAACTTCTAATTCATCATCTCTAGTTTTTAAAGATTGTATCTCCTTTTTGAGGGTTTTAATTTCTTCTTGTAAGTCTCTCAAGGTTATAGAACTCTGAGCAGGTTTTTTAAAGAGTTCCATAACGTCCTTGAATTCTACTTTATGTAATTCTTTCTTTTCTATTTCGTTATCGTCGATGATGTCCTTAATTTGTCTCATAAAAGCCTGTTTACTTTCAGATTCTTCCATTTTATCTAAAATTCCTATTAAGGTATTAGCTTGATGATTAGTTAGAACATTAATGCTTTTAATACAATTATTACAATTGCAATAATCTATACCTAAACATTCATCTAATTCTTCTTCGCTGGATTCACTAGACTCAACTAATTGATTGATGTCTTCTGCTTCTGATCCACTAGACGAAGAGTTATCTTCTTCTGATAATAACATTATATTTTCTAAGGTATGAATTAAATTTTGTTTTAATTCTTCTGATATATTCAAATCACTAATTTGTTGAATTTTTTCTTTAACTTTACAATCATTGGCATAATGACCGAATCGTCCACACTTATAACATTTAATGTCTTTGTTTTTATTACCAGGTTTTTGGTAAGGTTTTTTACTATTCTTTCTTTTTGGGTTTTTATAAAACCTTTTATTTTCTTGATAATTTTCATTTTGGTAATTCTTTTTCTTATAATATTTGTTAAGATTTTTTCTACCTTTACTGAAAGATTTCTTCTTGCTCTTAGGGTTACTTGGAGCTCGTATAGGGGTAGCACCGTACTGCTCGCAGAACGATCCCATTTCTTTTTTATTATTTGCTTTCTCATTTTTAATTTTATTTTGTATCTTATAATCAGTACAGATTTGTAATCCAGTTTCAACAATATAATTTGATATTTCTCCCATAGTTAATGAATTAAAAGGTATTTCACCATTGTAATTTTGTCTAATGTTGCTTTTTACTTTCTCCGCAAATAATCTAGGTAACCCACTAATAAATCTTTCTTTCCAATAGATGGCTGCTCCATCAGGACGCAGACATAACTTAGAAAGAAACATGTCTTTATACCAGCGGTAATCAGACATGGTTGGGCAATATAGGTTTAATAATTGATCAGATGCTCTTTGCTGTAATTTTAAAGGTTCTCCTATAAAGAACTTAGTTATAACATATAATAAAGTTGTAACACAAATTTCTTCATTTGTTTCTGTTTTAATAGCGGAATCAATTTTTATCTTATCTTCCTCACTGAGGATATTATCCCACCAACCTTTTAATTGACCTGTAAATCCCATTACTAGCATATCTTTTGTTTTTCTATCTGAATTCTTTTTAATTTTGAATGCAGTTGCTGCCATAGTCATATTCCGAATAATATTTAATATATGTTGTTCAGACGCACCATCTATGTTCCATTCTATAATACAGTCTCCGGAGTAACTATCTCCGATGAAACTATTTCTTTCTTCAAACTGAACATCAGCAAAGGAAGGCCTTGGATAGTAATTCCTAGTCTTTGGTCGAGGGGGTTTATCTATTCGAGAAATAACGTTTTCTTCTTCAAAGGACAAAGTATTAATTTTAACTTCAGATGTTGAACCTACGTTTAACACTTTTAATCTATCTACTAATTCATCTAATTTTTGTTCTGGATTATAACCTAAGGTTAAATCTTTAATTTCCTTATCTGTGGGAATATTATAATGATAGATTGGCCTAGTAGGGTCAGATACTTTAGTTTCTAAAGTTTCTGGTAAAAGTTGTTCAACTCTATCTAACTGTTGAGACATGGTATATAATATTTGATTAGTGTAATTTAATTGACTATGAATATTGTTCATATCTTTTTTCTGTTCAGTAAGGTTAACTATGGCCTTAAAAGGAGAGGCTTCTATTTCGATATTTTCTTTAGGAGGTGTAATTTTTAAAGCTTCTAAAGGAGGATGGATAGATTCAACTATTTCCTTTTTAGAAGTTTTCCATTTAATACTCATTCTTGTTTTGGTGTTTAGAAATAATTTTTTAGCATAAGAATTTAATATGTTATTTTCTAAACAATATAATTCAAACCAAGTAAAGAAGTAGATATTAATTTCATGATGTTCTAAAAATTCGTAAAACAACTTAAGATACAAGTCTCTTTTATCTTTTGAAAAAGTATCGAAATACCATTTACGTTTTTCTTTATTATAATCTGATAAGAATTCTTCTCTAATCCAAACTTTATCAATTTCAAAAGGTTCTTCTGTTTTAATCATTCCTAATATCTGAGATTCAGTAGGCGAAGGAGATCTACTGATTCTTTCTTGATAAATAGGTTGTGGTATGTTGGGAGCGAAATTTTCTCCTGCTAAATTTAATCTAATAGTGGAGTCTACAGATTGTCTAGCAGAGGAAGATCCTATGCTGGAACTCTGATTATACCTAAAGGACTGACTCCGGTTCATTCTAATTCTAATATTTCCATCTTGATCAGTAATAATATCTCAAATAGATCTTGATTCTAGTTTTTCTGGTTGCGTAGTATTTTCTATTATCCATTTTTCTGGAATTTTTTCTTTTAATTCTGAAATGGTTAATATTTTTGGGGTAATTATACTGGATTTCTTTAGATTAGCTTCTATAATACATGTTTCATTTCTGGGTGTAGATCTTAAGGATTTATAATTGTAGTTAACATTTGTAACCTTATAGGTTATCCTAGTAATGATATCTACATTAGATATTCCTTCTGTAAAGTTATCATTTTGATGTTGGACGCAGATGACTAAAGATGAACTTGTGATTTCATCACCTAAACTCATCGAATAATTTGGGTAACAATTAAAATAAACAGGACCATCATTGAGATTAGATTCTAACATGGCTATAACAGAGTCATGAAAGTCTCTAATTCTAGAATCTCGTAAAATTAGTAATATAGGTGAATTTAATCCTAATTTATGTAGGGGTTTAACCGCTACTTGAACTAGTCCCAAGTGGATGTATCTAAATCCGTCTTTATAATGTTGATCTAAAAGCTTTTTATCTAATAATGTAAAAGTTTCTTGTTTATTCTTCACATTTCTAGCTTGTTCTAGAGTGTGTATAATTTTCTGACTTTTAAAATCGAAAGTACTAATCTTATAAACTTCATTTAACTTAATTTCTGGCATATTCCAATTAATTAGTTTATTTTCCATTTCTTGTACTTCTAATTCCTGATTTTGAAAAGTATCTTGGTTTAGTGTGGCTTCAGTATCTGAGGAAGTAGGCGGAACTAAAGTCCTATTAGATCTGCTACTCCTACCGCTAACACTGCTCCAAGCTCTATTCAGTATCCGAGACATCTTTGAACTAATTTCACTCTAAAGGTTTCAACTGATTAACTCTAAATTACTATTCTCAAAGTTTTCTTGCCTTATCTTACTATGTGACTCTCTTCTCCCCCTTATTTTTGTTTAAGTTCTAAAGAAAAATACAACTAGGCTAAACCAACGGTTTCACTGCCCTATCTGCGGGACTTACTACCTGGACCACTCAGCTATTCAGCATCTTTCTCACAAAACTTTCCAACACTCAGGGTTACGGGTTGAATCAATAGTAGAATAATTAAAGAAAAGATTTAAGATAATAATTTAAAGTTCAAAAGCTGAAATCTTTAAAATTTATTAATTCAAGAGGCCTCAGAACCGTATAGGCTCTGATACCATAATGCATGCTGGATCTTAATCGTGGAAGAAAAGCAAAACATAATCCAAATAAATTGATTGTAGGATGAAAATAATGGAAGTAAATCTATAAATAATGCGATACTGGAAGTCGAAAATATAATAAGTTTAACAATATATATATATATATATATATATATATATATATGAGTCAAGATCCTTTGACACCAAATAGTTTGACACCAAATCTTACACCTCTTAATAACATCTTAACCGATATAAATTTTATAAAATCCACCGTTAGATTGAAAGTTTATATCATATAGATCATTTATGTAAAGTTTCAGAAAAATCCAAAATCATTTGATATGTTATTGAGGTACATCAAAGTTAACGGTTTGCGTCATTTTTTAAATGTCATTGATCTTTATATGTCTCAATAGCATATCAAATGATTTTGGATTTTTCTGAAACTTTACATAAATGATCTATATGATATAAACTTTCAATCCAACGGTGGATTTTATAAAATTTATATCGGTTAAGACGTTATTAAGAGGTGTAAGATTTCGTGTCAAACTATTTGGTGTCAACGGATCCTGACTTATATATATATATATATATATATATATATATATATATATATATATCAATCGCATTTTACTTTATAGATATTTCAGATATATCTTTGTAAAATATATCGTTTTAATTGGGTCACATTTTATTGTATAGATATTTTTAGATATATTATAAAATAAATATTAATTACATGTATATAAAAAAAATAATAGTAATAAAAAAGAATATTTTATAACATTGACTACATGTATATACATATATATCAATATTTGAAGTATTTTTAAGATAGTCAGAATGAAAATATTGACTTGGTAGTTATAGAGAAGTCAATGAGAATATGATAAGAAGGTAGATTTTTTTCATAATTTATTTCTTTTAAAATAGAGATAAGGATTTCTTCTCATTAAAGTTTGATAAGAGGGATCTTTATCCATTGATTTCTTTTTTTTTTGGGTACATTTATCCATTAATTTCTTTTCGTTTAGTTTTGTAATTGTGAATTTATGGAAAGTATTTTATGAGTACACACGACGATAATTATCTTCCTGTATATTTTCTTCCCATTTTTTCACAAAATTTTCCCTTATTTATAGAAAGTGACAATTTAGGAAGGATTCTTTATAGTATTCAGACTCTGCTGACAGAATATTCGTGAGGCACTGTTTTCTATTTGTCAAAATAAAATAAAGGACTATGAAAACATAAGTGAAAAATTGATACAATCCACAAGAAATTGAGCTCTCCATTAATATAAGCTTCCTCGTCTCATTATAAGTGTTCATTTTGCATGTGTTGAGAGTTTGAATAAAATGCAATTGTGGAGTGTACTTTTAGAGTGAATAGACTTGTGCACATGGGTGGTAGAATGTTTATTAATGTCTTAAATTGATAATAATTTGATTGTAGGAGTACCAAAAAAATTTATAATGTTTTTTTAAAAAATAGTATGGACTAGCTCACCGAAATTGACACTAGAATAAAATTAAACATGAGATATTCATATTTCAAGGTCTCAAGTCAACACCATTAGGTCAAGTTTCACTTTTTGTCCTCAAGTTTCATAATTTGAGAAATTTAACCCTCATTTTTTGAAAATATACATGACTTAATTGAGATGTCATTTTTAATATTTTTAATTGCGTGAGAATATCCGTTAAAATAAGTATATGTGAACTTTTTGATCAACCCACAGGAGGGAAAATCAACTCTCAGATCGGCGAATGTAAAGGTGTACATGTGACTAGGAGGAAAATATGCATGTGTGAACTTGATTGGAATTTCGCCACTTGTGAGATTGAAGACTGTGACTTTTATTGTGGGACAAGCCAAACATGAGAAAACATGTTCTCACAATCAACATGCTTTAATATTATTTATGTTCGACACTTTTGACTTCCTAGTACCGGAGGCCGCCAATCATCTGCAAAAAGTTCAAAAGGTCATATGCATAACAATATTGTGACTCCTAAGTCTATTAATGTTATTTTGTAGAAAATTGATTTAATCATTCAAGAAAGATTAACAGCGTAACTTATTGTCTCATTGTCTTACATTCATGTATAATTATTATATATTTATTAAAAGATTAAAAGGTATACGTATGAGATTTATTTTAGGGTCATGCTAAACGGTGCATCCGACGCACTTCTTAAACATACCAAAAATAGAGATAAAATATAAAGTTAATATTAATTAAGACAACTTTATACATTTTCAATATATTAAATATATGAATTTTAAAATAAAATTTTCTTATTTATGTGCTGAACTAGTGCACCCAATGCAATATTTAGCATTTAATCTGTTGGCTTTATAACCACTTTAGTAATGGGAATGATGCCGGTGCAAATGTCATGAAGACTTTCACTTTGTCAGCACGAAACGAGATTGCAGGTCTTCATTTTAATATCCACAGCCAGAGTTAGCTAGTTAAAGTAATTAATATACTCCCTCTCATTCTATATATAAGTAAATTGTAATTTTTTAGATTCATTAAAAAAACAATGTATCTGATCATTGATGTAGATTAGTTATATTCTTTTTTCAATGTATCTAAAATGTTAAAATTTGCTTATATATAAAATTGGAGAGAGTAATTCTTCATATGAGTTGCTTGTACAAGAAGTTATCAAAGCAAAGAATTCGTTTGAGTTGATGCACTAATTCTCAACACTAAAGTGCATAATACTATTTTTTTTAAATATCTCACGGTGTTAAGTTTTTTTTTTACACAAACAAAATGATATTCATTCATTTAAATTAATAGAATATATCAAATACAATCACATATATATTTAACTTCACTAAAAACACAAATGATGAATCTGCGAACAAACTCACAATATCCAAGTTAATAACATACAACAGCAAAATACCTACTACAAATAATATGATAAAATTAAAGTTACCGGAATATCCATGCTTCCGGATCTGCAACATTGATGCCCAAATCATTGATTGAATATGTAATTGACTGAAGATAATCTTTCAACATGAATCAAATGAACACCGCAATATATAATACGAAAAATCAAATAACACCGGACACGACGACCAATACAGCTCCGCACTTAAACGACGAAATCACAAAAAAATACAAAAAAAAAAACTTAATCTATGTGAAAATCACTTATTTATATTAAAAGAAGATGAAAAGAAGGGTAGAGGGGGTGATTCTAGGCCAAAAATGACCCAAAATCACCCCTCTATGATAAACAAAAAAAATTTAGAGACAAATAATTTTTTTTTCAAACTAAGGCCGGCTGGGAGAAGGGGAGAGCGTTTTTTTTTACTCTCGATATCTCACTGTAACACCCCGTTTTTCGAAAGCCAAAAAGGGCATTATTATTTTTTTTTTTTTTTTTTTTTTTTTTCAACTAACACTCAGAGTGCGCATAGAATATTTTCCAATGAGCCGGCATTCAAATATACAAAAGACTCATTACCAAAAGGTGCTTCGACAAGCAAAGTGTATTTCCTGAATAATTACAATCCAAGTCTAAGTATACAAATACTTACAACAAAACAAAGTTAGAAACCCTATGCTAACCAAAAAGCACGGTGCACAAAACACACCGGCGCATAGTCTAACTAGAAACTACCACACCAGCTCCAACACGAGCTCACTAAGGCCTAGAGCTACCAACGCCGTCCTCTCGACCTACATCGTCATCTGGGGTGGGATGAGCCCGCAAATGAAAGAAAGGGTCACCACAAAATAACAGTAGATATATATATATAACTGGTTCGAAATATTGTACACGTAACAAAATTTCCATAAAACACAAGAGAAAGCTCTTAAAACATTCAACAATTCCCACCAACGGGCTTATATATATAATGCACAACAAGCCTAATGCAGACTTCTACAATGGGTGTGGTACTACCAGAGCTACCACATGCAAATGTATCCCGGAATTACTAATCATAACCAATAAAACCGCAAAGGGTTAAGGTGGATCCACTCACGCAATCACACCCCGTGGTCCACTCACGCAACCACTTATTGTACTCAAAAAGATCCCGTAGGATTTTGGGTGGGTCCACTCACGCAACCAACACCCCGTAGTCCACCCACGCAACTACGCACCATGAATGCATGAGCATACGATTCCCTACATATGCTAATGCCACACATACATACCTCTCAAGCATATGTAACTAGATCATAGCAATTCATACATATATTTTCAAAATCATATGTAAATTGCACAAGTAACGTAAACACGTTCCCATCAACGGGCATACATAACACAAGCATGTCAAACCGTTTCAAAGACAGAATTAAAGTGGAGCCCTTACCTCGGCAAGCTTCCGTCAATAACACACGCTCAAACAACACAACGCGCTTCCTAAAACAAGCAGCGTAACAATCAATACATTGTTCTCTAACCAATAGTATTGAAACTACACCAAAACCCCAAAAACCTAAAGGTTCCTAAGGAAAATTCACTCTTTCGGATACCATACCAAAATCTATCGTATTGATCAACCCCCATGAGTTATTTGTACTATTTTTAGGACCCAAAACAATTGCCAAAAGTCTTAAATAATTTGAAATGCAAAATGGCCGTTTTCTTGCGTTATAAGTTACGTACTTTCCGAGTACCCGAAAAACTCGTTTCCAAACCCAACCACTTTCATAAATTAATAAAAAGGGATTAGAAGGCTAAAAACCAAGTTTGGAAATCAGAATCCAAAATTTCAACTCCCAGAGCTCGCCCTGGCGAGTTGGTGGCGAGTGAAGGCAGAGAGTACTGGTCTTACTCGCTCTGTAGCTCGCCCTGGCGAGTTGTCAGGACCTGTGACACTCGCCCTGGCGAGTAACCACTCGCCCAGCGAGTTGCACCTGTCATGACAGCACAAGACAGCAACTCACACCACCTTTTTCCACCCAAGCCTAGTTTGATTCTATTAGTTCCCAACATCTTTTCAAGGCATAAAAGCAAACCATTTCCATAAGCAAGCAACACATTTCCGAAAGCATGTTGGTTGCTTCGAGTGCAAGTTATTTGGTTTTCATTTCCAAAATCAAAACCAAATCCAAGCACAAGTTTTATTACGGGCCTTAACCGTCCGGTAATCATTTTCAAACATGTTTTCAAAGTAAAAAGCGACACCACATGTCACAATAGTTTTAAACCATTTTGACCCCAAAACACTACCCAAAAACACTTAGGAAAAATATTTTCATAAACCTCAAAATATTTTTCATCGGATTTTCCAAAACAAAACCATACAACGCATTTCCCTTTCGCCCAAAGGTTCAAAGACAACTTTTCTTTTCAAAACCTTACAACTTAACCACATGTTATTGATCAATACATAACCAACCAAAACCCTAACTTTTCTCATGAGATTTTTCACCAACTCATGGAAAATAAAACCAACAAAGCCTAGCATGCTTCCTAAACTCTCATGAACAACTTTCATGAAACAAGAACTAGCAAGAACAACATTTCTCACCAAACCCTCTTAAGAACATAAACCCAAAAACCTCACAACTCTAAAAATCTACCAACCTAGGAGATGAGAAGAGAGGGTTACCTTAAGCAAGTGATTCTCTACAACTTCCCACTAAGCTTCCAAGCTTGAAATGGAGTGAAATGGTGAGGAAATGAAATTTGTGAAGGTTGGAAAGAAAACAATGGAGTTCCACGTACAAGAGAAAGAATGGAGTGAAATTTATGATTTTCTTAAGTCCACAAGTCATAAACCTCCTTACTATTTAAAAAGCTCTTGATAGCCAATCCACCATTGGATCAAAACCACAATGCCAAGCTTAAACCCTAGCCATTGGATCAAACCAAAACAAAGCCCACTTGAGATAACACTCAAAACCTCATAGAAACACTCACACGTTCAGCTCTCGCGCGACGCGACGAACGTAAACCACAAAAACATAAAACCTACGGAAAGAACGTCTAACGTCTAACATTTCCAAAACTTATCGCCGAATCTTTTTCCGCGACTGTAATTTTCTTTCATACCTCAGAAAATTATTCTCAGAATATATCTTAACTCGTGCAGATATATAAAACTCCCATCCGAAACCTCACTTAAAACAGACGAAATAAGATTTTCCCATCCGCGGTAAAAATCCTACT
This sequence comes from Trifolium repens, assembly GCA_030408175.1. NCBI lineage: Eukaryota > Viridiplantae > Streptophyta > Magnoliopsida > Fabales > Fabaceae > Trifolium > Trifolium repens. The sequence goes on along the minus strand of CP125845.1, from coordinate 26,051,484 downwards.
CGTTTTTCCAAAAACAAGAATAATCCAAAACTTATTATTCTGAAACCGCATATAACTTCTTATTCAAGCAACAGGATCACAGAACCAAAGTCTGTACAATTACGGTGCACGAGCACTAAACAGGCTCAATTACAGCAAAAGCTAATAATTACACGATGTTTCGTCACACGAACACATCGAACCCCTAATATTCCTTAAACCAACTATACAATGAAATCTTGGGTCTTACAATACTACCCCCCTAAAAGAAGTTTCGTCCTCGAAACTTAGACATCGACAAACAAACCGGGGTATAATTCCTTCATCTTACTCTCGAGCTCCCAGGTGGTATCTCCTGTAGCTTCGTTCCATATCACCTTCACCAAAGGTATCTCTTTCGTTCTCAAACGCTTCATCTTCCTATCCGCAATCTTGATCGGCGGAACTTCAAATGACAAGTTATCCCTCAACTGGATATCATCTGGTGTGATCACATGTGATGGATCCGGTGTATACTTCCGCAATTGCGACACATGGAACACGTCATGAATCAAAGATAGTACCGGTGGCAACGCGATCCGGTATGCTACCTTCCCAATCCGCTCCGTAATCTGATAAGGTCCTATAAACTTCGGAGTCAACTTCTTTGCTTTCAAAGCCCTTCCAACACCAGTTGTTGGAGTAACACGGAGAAATACGTGATCTCCCTCCTCAAACTCTAAAGGCCTCCGACGCCTATCCGCATAACTCTTTTGTCGATCTTGAGCAACCTTCATCATTGCCCTTATCTTTCGGACCTTGTCCGTCGTCTGTTGTACCATTTCCGGTCCTACTATTAAACCTTCCCCATCTTGGTACCAACACAAAGGAGTCTGACATCTTCTCCCATACAAAGCCTCATATGGTGCCATTCCGATAGTCGAATGGTAACTATTGTTGTACGTGAACTCTATCAACGGCAACACGTCGTCCCAACTCCCACGATCATCCAGCACACATGCTCTCAACAAATCTTCTAAAGATTGATTTGTTCTCTCGGTCTGCCCATCGGTCTGGGGATGATAAGCAGAACTCAACCTCAGTTTTGTCCCCAACGCCTCATGCAAAGTCTTCCAAAAATGTGAAGTGAACTTTGGATCTCTATCCGACACTATACTTGACGGAATCCCATGTAACCTCACAATCTCAGCAATATACACATCGGTCAACCTTGCCGCCGTATCCGTAATTCTTACCGGTAGAAAATGAGCGGACTTCGTCAAACGATCCACTATCACCCAAATGGAATCATGCTTCCTCCTGGTCTTAGGTAAACCAGTGATGAAATCCATAGAAATACTATCCCACTTCCACTCGGGGATATCTAACGACTGCAGCATCCCTGCTGGTCTCTGATGCTCAACCTTCGCCTTCTGACAAGTCAGACACGACGCCACATACTCAGCCACATCCTTTTTCATACCCGGCCACCAGAAATCTTGCCTCAGGTCCTGATACATTTTTGTTGCCCCGGGATGCATACTAAGCTTACTCTTGTGTGCCTCCCCTAGAATGATGTTTTTCAAGTTCATAGCATCGGGTACACACACCCTACCTTGACACCTCAAGATATTGTCCGATCCCACCTTGAAATCTCGGTTGGTTCCTCGAACAATCAAAGCTCTTTTCTCCATGAGAAACTTGTCATCTTGACAATTAGCAATATCCTCCAACAAACCGCTTGAGATGGTAATCATACCCAGTCTCATATTCCCTAAAGCAAACTCTACCTCTAGGTGCAAATCTCGAAATTCTTTCAACAACTCTTGTTGACTAGCCATTTGTGCCGAACACGCTGACACACTCTTTCTACTCAAAGCATCGGCTACCACATTAGCCTTTCCCGGATGGTATTCCAACGTAAAGTCGAAGTCTTTCAAAGTTTCCATCCACCTCCGTTGCCTCATGTTAAGCTCTTTCTGATCAAACAGATACTTAAGACTTTTATGGTCACTAAACACGACAAAAGTGCAACCATAAAGATGATGTCTCCAAATCTTCAATGCAAAAACCACGGCCGCAAGCTCCAAATCGTGCGTCGGATAATTCTTCTCATGCACCTTCAACTGCCGTGATGCATAAGCCACTGCTCTCTTGTGCTGCATCAACACACAACCTAAACCCTGATGAGACGCATCACAATAAACCTCATAAGGTTCATCTGACTGAGGTAACACCAACACCGGTGAAGTCGTCAACCGCTCCTTCAACAATTGAAAACTAAGTTCGCACTGCTCAGTCCACGCAAACGGTTGATCTTTTCGCGTAAGTTGTGTCATTGGTGCCACAATCTTAGCGAATCCTTCTATGAACCTCCGGTAATAACCGGCCAAACCAACAAAACTCCTCACGTCCGTCACTGTTTGAGGCTGCTTCCATGAAAGTACCGTATCAATCTTGGCTGGATCCACGGCTATTCCCTCTTTTGATATAACATGGCCAAGGAAATTCACCTCTTCCAACCAAAAGTCACACTTTGACGGGTTCGCATACAACTTACTTTCCCGCAAAACTTGCAAAACCAAGCGAAGATGCTCTTCATGCTCCTCTTCACTCTTCGAATACACCAAAATGTCATCAATGAACACCACCACAAACTTGTCCAAAAATGAGTTGAATATCCGATTCATGTACGCCATAAAGATAGCAGGTGCATTCGTCACTCCGAACGGCATCACCAAGTACTCATAATGTCCATAACGCGTCCTAAACGCCGTTTTCTGAATATCCGCATCTCGTACTCTTATCTGGTGATAACCAGATTTCAAGTCAATCTTTGAAAACACTGAGGCTCCCCTCAACTGATCCATCAGATCATCAATCCGTGGCAATGGATATCGGTTCTTGATAGTCACCTTATTAAGCTTCCGATAATCCACGCATAGACGAGATTTCCCATCCTTCTTCTTCACCAATAAGACCGGTGCTCCCCAAGGCGACACACTAGGCCTTATGAAACCTTTCTCTAACAAGTCCTCAATCTGACTCTTCAACTCTACCAGCTCAACTGGAGCCATCCGATAGGCTGATTCCGAAATCGGACCCGTACCCGGTTGCAAATCAATAAAGAATTCCACCTCTCTACACGGAGGAAAAGCTGGAATCTCTGATGGGAACATATCTTGGAACTCCTGAACCACACGAATTTCCTCAATTCGGATCTCCGACATCACTCCTAAGCTAGCAAGTGAAACTATCTCCGGCTCTCCATTACGTATAACCACAGAAAGTCGATTTGCGGACAAGTACCTTCGCACACCTGGCTCGGGAAAGAAAACCAATTTCCGAGCACAGTCTAGAATCACATAATGATAAGACAACCAATCCATCCCGAGGATGATCTCGAGAGATGTAAGCGGTAAACACACCAAGTTGACCAGAAAATCCCTATTCTGGATTACTACCAAACAATGCAAACATGCAGTATTCACTACCAAATCCTTAGCAGGAGTCAAAACATTCAAATCAAATGGAAGAACAGAAACATTCAAACTCAACCGATTTGCACATGCCAAAAAAATGAATGAGTGGGTTGCCCCCGTGTCAATCAAAGCAGTTAAAGAATTACCTGCAATGTGACAGCTCTCGTGAATGGCATTGCTAGCCTGCCCACTCACTTCTGTGCCCATGCAGTAAGCACGTGCCTTTGCCGCAGGTCTGGTACCTTGTGAGCCTTGTGCCACATTAGCCGACGGCCCGGCCTTCGGGGCTTTGCAATCCCTAGCAAAGTGTCCCGGCTTCTTGCAATTAAAACAAACATGCCCCTGATTCCGGCATTCATTCGCATAGTGGCCCACTTCACCACACTTAAAACAGCCCTGCTTCCCGGTATTCTGACTGTTCTGATTCACCGATCGACCCTGTCCCTTGTTATACTGTGGACGGTCATATGGCTTACTGCCTTGTTTTCCACGGTTCTGACTTTGATTCGGACCACTAGAACGACTTGGTCCCCCAGCACTAAAACCACCCTGTCGGTTCACCCTCTTGTTTCTCATATCTTCCACCTCTTGGCACTTTTCAACCAAGACTTGAAATTGCCGAATACCCAATGGCACAACCGCATCCTGCAGTTCGTACCTCAGCCCATCTTGGAATCGACGACACATATAGACCTCATCTATCCCATCCCTAAAGAAGCGGAAGAAACGGGATAATGATTCAAACTTCTTGGAATATGCCTCCACATTCATACTCCCCTGACGTAGTCTCAGAAACTCCTCACCATACCTTTCCCTTGCAGTCTCAGGGAAATACTTAGCCAGGAACCTCCTCTTGAAGTTCTCCCAGTTAATCTCCTCATATGCATTTTCCATAATCAGACGGGTGTTCCTCCACCAAAATTCGGAACCCCCAAGCAGCTGATAGGTAGCTAGAACTACCTTCTCCCCCTCCAGACAATGAATTGCCCCGAATATCCTCTCCACAGATTGGAGCCACAAATCAGCAGTTTCCGGACCTCCCTCCCCATTAAACTTAGGAGGAGTTTGGTGGTTGAAATTCGAAAGAAGTCTAGATCCAGCCGCAAGTATTTCTCTTTCGCGCTTTTCCAGATCCCTTTGCGCCTTAGCATGGCTCTGGGCAGTCACCGCCGCTGCCATTGTGTTCATGGCATAAGCCATTTGATAAATATCAGCATTATCCGTCACAGGTGCTGTAGGTGCCCTTCTTGGAGGCATTCTATCTCTGCACAATACCAATTCTGATTAGATTCCTTATCCAGACATTTCTGAGTCTCAACAGAAAATCTCATACAACGGCTACTAACACAAAACCCGACACAGAACAACCACTAGAACTAACTCAACCCTAGTTACGTTCTAACCGACTCTGAACTAACGACTCAAGTATACACTTTCCCTTTGAAGATTTAAAGCCGAGCTCTGATACCAAATTGTAACACCCCGTTTTTCGAAAGCCAAAAAGGGCATTATTATTATTTTTTTTTTTTTTTTTTTTTTTTCAACTAACACTCAGAGTGCGCATAGAATATTTTCCAATGAGCCGGCATTCAAATATACAAAAGACTCATTACCAAAAGGTGCTTCGACAAGCAAAGTGTATTTCCTGAATAATTACAATCCAAGTCTAAGTATACAAATACTTACAACAAAACAAAGTTAGAAACCCTATGCTAACCAAAAAGCACGGTGCACAAAACACACCGGCGCATAGTCTAACTAGAAACTACCACACCAGCTCCAACACGAGCTCACTAAGGCCTAGAGCTACCAACGCCGTCCTCTCGACCTACATCGTCATCTGGGGTGGGATGAGCCCGCAAATGAAAGAAAGGGTCACCACAAAATAACAGTAGATATATATATATAACTGGTTCGAAATATTGTACACGTAACCAAATTTCCATAAAACACAAGAGAAAGCTCTTAAAACATTCAACAATTCCCACCAACGGGCTTATATATATAATGCACAACAAGCCTAATGCAGACTTCTACAATGGGTGTGGTACTACCAGAGCTACCACATGAAAATGAATCCCGGAATTACTAATCATAACCAATAAAACCGCAAAGGGTTAAGGTGGATCCACTCACGCAATCACACCCCGTGGTCCACTCACGCAACCACTTATTGTACTCAAAAAGATCCCGTAGGATTTTGGGTGGGTCCACTCACGCAACCAACACCCCGTAGTCCACCCACGCAACTACGCACCATGAATGCATGAGCATACGATTCCCTACATATGCTAATGCCACACATACATACCTCTCAAGAATATGTAACTAGATCATAGCAATTCATACATATATTTTCAAAATCATATGTAAATTGCACAAGTAACGTAAACACGTTCCCATCAACGGGCATACATAACACAAGCATGTCAAACCGTTTCAAAGACAGAATTAAAGTGGAGCCCTTACCTCGGCAAGCTTCCGTCAATAACACACGCTCAAACAACACAGCGCGCTTCCTAAAACAAGCAGCGTAACAATCAATACATTGTTCTCTAACCAATAGTATTGAAACTACACCAAAACCCCAAAAACCTAAAGGTTCCTAAGGAAAATTCACTCTTTCGGATACCATACCAAAATCTATCGTATTGATCAACCCCCATGAGTTATTTGTACTATTTTTAGGACCCAAAACAATTGCCAAAAGTCTTAAATAATTTGAAATGCAAAATGGCCGTTTTCTTGCGTTATAAGTTACGTACTTTCCGAGTACCCGAAAAACTCGTTTCCAAACCCAACCACTTTCATAAATTAATAAAAAGGGATTAGAAGGCTAAAAACCAAGTTTGGAAATCAGAATCCAAAATTTCAACTCCCAGAGCTCGCCCTGGCGAGTTGGTGGCGAGTGAAGGCAGAGAGTACTGGTCTTACTCGCTCTGTAGCTCGCCCTGGCGAGTTGTCAGGACCTGTGACACTCGCCCTGGCGAGTAACCACTCGCCCAGCGAGTTGCACCTGTCATGACAGCACAAGACAGCAACTCACACCACCTTTTTCCACCCAAGCCTAGTTTGATTCTATTAGTTCCCAACATCTTTTCAAGGCATAAAAGCAAACCATTTCCATAAGCAAGCAACACATTTCCGAAAGCATGTTGGTTGCTTCGAGTGCAAGTTATTTGGTTTTCATTTCCAAAATCAAAACCAAATCCAAGCACAAGTTTTATTACGGGCCTTAACCGTCCGGTAATCATTTTCAAACATGTTTTCAAAGTAAAAAGCGACACCACATGTCACAATAGTTTTAAACCATTTTGACCCCAAAACACTACCCAAAAACACTTAGGAAAAATATTTTCATAAACCTCAAAATATTTTTCATCGGATTTTCCAAAACAAAACCATACAACGCATTTCCCTTTCGCCCAAAGGTTCAAAGACAACTTTTCTTTTCAAAACCTTACAACTTAACCACATGTTATTGATCAATACATAACCAACCAAAACCCTAACTTTTCTCATGAGATTTTTCACCAACTCATGGAAAATAAAACCAACAAAGCCTAGCATGCTTCCTAAACTCTCATGAACAACTTTCATGAAACAAGAACTAGCAAGAACAACATTTCTCACCAAACCCTCTTAAGAACATAAACCCAAAAACCTCACAACTCTAAAAATCTACCAACCTAGGAGATGAGAAGAGAGGGTTACCTTAAGCAAGTGATTCTCTACAACTTCCCACTAAGCTTCCAAGCTTGAAATGGAGTGAAATGGTGAGGAAATGAAATTTGTGAAGGTTGGAAAGAAAACAATGGAGTTCCACGTACAAGAGAAAGAATGGAGTGAAATTTATGATTTTCTTAAGTCCACAAGTCATAAACCTCCTTACTATTTAAAAAGCTCTTGATAGCCAATCCACCATTGGATCAAAACCACAATGCCAAGCTTAAACCCTAGCCATTGGATCAAACCAAAACAAAGCCCACTTGAGATAACACTCAAAACCTCATAGAAACACTCACACGTTCAGCTCTCGCGCGACGCGACGAACGTAAACCACAAAAACATAAAACCTACGGAAAGAACGTCTAACGTCTAACATTTCCAAAACTTATCGCCGAATCTTTTTCCGCGACTGTAATTTTCTTTCATACCTCAGAAAATTATTCTCAGAATATATCTTAACTCGTGCAGATATATAAAACTCCCATCCGAAACCTCACTTAAAACAGACGAAATAAGATTTTCCCATCCGCGGTAAAAATCCTACTCGTTTTTCCAAAAACAAGAATAATCCAAAACTTATTATTCTGAAACCGCATATAACTTCTTATTCAAGCAACAGGATCACAGAACCAAAGTCTGTACAATTACGGTGCACGAGCACTAAACAGGCTCAATTACAGCAAAAGCTAATAATTACACGATGTTTCGTCACACGAACACATCGAACCCCTAATATTCCTTAAACCAACTATACAATGAAATCTTGGGTCTTACACTCACGGTGTTAAGTTAAATAATATATATTTTTAACTTAAAAGAGAAAGAAATGTAATAACTCTATCTTTTAAAGGAGGACTTACTTAAAATAAATAAATCAATCAAGACATTAACCTCAAGTGATTAATGAGTTTTTTCTAGGACGAATTATTTGGAATAACTCAAGTTCGATTCTTAATAGAAATAATTCTTGGTCAGATAGGAGCCAAACTCTAAATTACTAGAACCCCTTTCTTTGATAACCGCACATAAAAAAAATAATAAATAAAGAAGTTCATCGTGGAGGCATTTAATGTACCAACATAGTAACTAAAATGTTATTTTCTCTTTTTTCACACCAAATTAAAATGTTACTATCGCTTTAAATATTTTTTAGGATATTGAATTTTTTTTTAGAAGAGAGGCATTTATTTGTAGGACACAAGCGTGATGTGAGCATTTGACACCCACAGTGACTTTTAATTGCTACAAATCATTCTCATAATTTTTTGGTCTTTTAAATAAACTATATTACTATTTTTCGTTCGAAAATTTGGCCGCAACTTAAAGTTTTTCATTTCTTTTCAAAAATGTGTTCTCTAGAGATAAATTATTCGGACAATATATTGACTGAGATATGGATAACCATATACCAATTTGCTCATACTATTGTACATTGACCTTCCATCTTATATCCAATACTTAGCTCCACGATTATTCAAGTCAAGTCTAACTTAGTTTGACCATTCAAGTTAATCTAGCTCAACTCCATATATTTGGTGCTTGGTAGACTATAGACTGATATAAATAATGGTCGATAATGGTCGTGAACTAGACATGAGTTGAATGATGGAATTTGAGCTACTTGACAAATATTGTGTGCAAAAGAATGAAAAGTTTAACTAACTCATATATAAAGAGTCCTATGTTGTTGTTGATTGTTTGGCGAATAATAATGTGCATGATTTTTCCATTGGGAATCATGTTTTGAATATGGCCCTTCCTCTTTGTATAGACAAACTATTATTGAAGTGCATTATTAATTTTTTTTTATAATGTAAGTGCATTATCGGGCTTGATACTTGTGGCTTGTTGCATTAGGCGTTATACTCTTTTCTTTTTAGCTTCAATCGACCTTTCTTTGAAGAAAAATAAGAAGTTACTATACAAATTTCCCTTGATATTATTTTATTAGTCATTCTTAAATAATTTTTTTGAAAAGTTTTCCCTACTTTAGACTACAACGTCATTCTTTCACCCTAAAATTTCTCAAAAAATAAAAAAGAGATCATGTTATAACCAGGGGCGGACCTGGACCGAAATTATTGGTGTGGCTAAAAATTTTAGGTACTACTAGAAAAAAAACTTCATCCTAATAATTTTAGTTAAACAAAAAACAATATATGGAATTACTACTAATAAAATATGTATGTGCAAATTAGGTACACCAACAAAACCGAAAATCTCTATTAAAAAAAAAATCAACATACTAACAAACTATATCAAAAAAATCAGTAATTTTCTATTTGCAAAAAATAAAGGACTATAACTTATTGAATATACGTTAAATGATGCATATTACTATTATTTGATACTTCACAAGATTCTACGTTGGACCAAAATATATAGAACCCGAACTTATACCAGCTTATAGTTTATTTTGATAAACTAACTCAATTAGCTTATAACTTATTAATTTTTATTCCAATTTTATCAATATCATCTTACGTGAAAAAATTAAACCTATTGTTTTATGTCAGTTCATATTTATACGGTAGTTCAATCATTAATTTTATCTAATACTATAAATTCAATTAGTTATCTATTATTTTTTGACAAGCAAAGTCAAAGTTGATTATTATAAAATTAAATTATATAACTTAAAGTAATACATTATGTTAACCAAGAACTTAAAATCATCAATAATTAGTCCAAGTGATAAGGTTTTTGGTTCCCTTACGCATGTGTATCCAAAAAAACTAATATTTACGGTCATCAATAATAAACTCTAAACTAATATGTGCACAAATACTTAAACTAATGTGTACCGAAAAATTTACGGTCATCAATAATAAACTCTAAACTAATATTTATATTAATATTTGTATGAATATTTATACAAAATAACTGAAAATTATTTATAAAATTATTTTTTATTTTTTATAAAAAAATATGGACTGGGCTGGTGTGGCTATAGCCACACCATGCCTCACACAGGTCCGCCCCTGGTTATAACGAGTACCTTCATCACCAACGATAATAAAATATCCTATACAGTCATGCAGTCATAGACTTTATCACCGTTCGATGATTCCATTATGTCCAATCATAATAAAACAAGGATGAAGTCTATGATTGCATGACTGTGTAGGATCAACGAACGTATATAATCCATTTTCCTATAAATGACATATATACACCATATGAGATAAACTAAGTGGTATTCAATAAATTGGAAATGTGTGTAACATCCTTTAACATTTTTTAAATAGTAAATATTTCTAAAAATATGTAGAGTTTTTTTTAAGAGGCAAATATATGTAGAGTTAAATATTAGAAATTAAAATATTTAATTTTTTAAATAAGTACTAACTTTTTTGAAATGAAACTCTTAATTAAAGAGTGGTCTTAAAACACTATAACACCTTCCGTCAAAAAAAAAAAAAAAAAATACTATAACACCCAATAAAAAAGACAATAACAAGTCCTATAACATTGAGTAATTAGTGGTGTTCATGATGATTATGGTGTTGAATAAAATGGCGTTGACCCAAGTCACCTAACCATTAGATTTTGATAGGCTATAAAAGGCAATTTGAACTTGATTCTCATTATGTATAAGCAGACGCTCATATTTCGCATAAGTGCGTTAGCCAGTGGATATCCGAATCAAAGATAGCATCATCATTTCATGTTTGGGAAAGTCTACATTTTTCATTTTTTAAACACCGACTAATATTTTCCTTGTCTTTTTTAATTTTATAAATGTCTTTTTCATGACCTAATATATAATTTTGTTACATCATGACCTAATATTTTGACCAAAAAACCCCGTCACTTCTTTCTCTTCCAATATTATATCTACTTACAATATATTAAAAGAAACTACCATTAAAAATTCAAATTTATCCTTACCACTTTTAACGGTGTTCCAAGTTTTGCGCTCTTAAATGTAATTTTAACTCTAAACTAATATAAAAAAATACAAAAGAAAGATAAGTATAAAAGAAATCTTCCCAGAAAAAAAAAAGATAAGCATAAAAGAAATCTTCGCATAAAAAAAATAGAAACAAAACAAAAATAATAAAAAGATAATTTTAAAAAGTTTCGTAAGAAAATAGATACAATAAAAAAGATTATATAAAATTTAGTCAATAAAAAAATTAGGAAGGAGGGTACAAAAGAAAAATTATAACCTTAAATTATCAAAACGACAAAATATAAAAAAATCATACACGGGACAATTGTTTTAATCAAAAAAGTTATATGAATTCTCATCAATAATGAATATTAAAAAAAACAAAAGACAAGATATTTATCACTGATACATAAAAGGAATTGAATCAAGAAAATATTTGTTATTATTAATTATAATTTATTATACAAAAATCATACACGGGAATTGCTTTAATAAAAAAAAATATTCATTTAATAAGTTTTACAAGAAATAGCATAATGACGCAACTTATATTTTAACAATATTTTATAAATAAAAGTCAATAGACCCGTGCGAAAACTAGTTTATTCCAAAGTTTATGAACGTGTGTTGCTCCTAGCTGGTTACTCTATACCAATTCCCATTCCTAAAGGCAGAACAGTTGCTGTCAGTTAGAACTGAATAACTAATTGTAAATAATTAACCGTAAGAGTAGATTAATTGAATTAGATCATTTTAGGATGTGAGACTCAAATAAGAATGTCAACGGGACGGGGAATTAAATAAGGAATATTTTGACACACAATTTTTCACTTTTTAAAATAATTTTTATCCCTATTTTTTTTTAAGCATAGAAATATATATTAAAATAAAAAAGAGTACAAAAAGCTGAGGGGGCAAAACCTGACCCAGCAATCACACAAAAGTGTAGAGTTTGCCCCGAAGGGTATTACAACAGAAAAGAGCCTACACAAAGTGGTAAAAACATACAACCAGACAAACTGGTGTAAAGAACCAAATGTTAAGCAACCTAGTACACATCAACAACACAACCCAGCAGGCCCAACGAGGGACCCGAAACTGAATTGCAAAACAAAAGATCGATGAGTAAAAAATTACCAGCATCTTAACAACAAAAGAACCGACACATCTTATAAGGAACGGCGAGGATTCTGACCATCAACATGGTAACAGAGAACCAACCGACAACTCATTGTTGGAGAAACAACAAGTAAAAGGCCATTTCTAGCCTAATCTGAGCCGACGTAGCACAACCAACACCAGATACAGAGCACAACTCCGAACCCACCAGTGCATGGGTGAACGAGAAACTGCAACGCAGCACCGCCAACCACCCATTAGAAACAGATCTGAACCACCAGAGATCAACTCGACCCATAGGAACGACCGCGAGCAAGAGACCGGCGACGAACGAGGGTTAATCGAGGAGAAACTGTGATAGCCACCAGAGAGAACAGAGTTAGAGTAAAACCTGAAAACCACAACAAAACAGACGACAATAAAGGAACACCCGTCTTTGTTGAAATACCCTACGCCGGAGGCGCGAGTAAAGCTACCCCAAGGGGTTTAAACACCAAGACAACCCCCATCTCACAACGAAGGAAAACAGAGGATCATGGAGTAAGGTGGTGAGGAGTGCCAGACGCACCACCTTTTTTCATTCTTCGCTTTGAAGAGTATTCTAACTTCATTTTTATCCATGTAGATTCCCACAGTTATCGCAGAAATCCATTAACTTTTAAAAAATTATCAAATTACTATTATTTTCAATCAAACTAGTTGTAAAAAAAAATATTTACTCTTAAAACAAAGCAAAAAAACGAAGAAATTATTGTTAGTCTTGTGAGTTGTGACAATAAATAAACATCACATAAAAATAAATATATGCATACTGACTACGGTCTGGCAAGTGAACCAGTCAGTCGTCGAGTAATTAATAATTCACACTCTAGGCGTCTAGAATGAGTTCGTATCCACAGGGATCATGACAAGTACTACTAATTTTATTTAAGTTCGATAGATTGCATTCGCTTTGGTTTTGAAAAAGGTTTTAGTTTAAAAATCGCGTAATACTTTGACAGAAAAGTAAAGATAGTTGATTAGAAGTGTGAGGAAGATTAGTTGGATCGATTCCTCCCCTAATCCTGCTTGATATCTGGCGCATATCTAGTATTATTTCAGTAACTTCTAATTGTTCGGCGATTAATTATCTTTATTGATAGTATTAAACTACCCTAAATACTATAGATCGCTATGGACTTTCGAAATAACTAGAGCACCCACGGCTGCCTAATTCCATGTTGTCACGTACCTGTTTACGCTGAATTTTGGTAAACAAGCGCTAGTTAGAGTTATGACAAGAAGGATCAACTAGTAAATCCTGGGATATAGTGCTTTGTTTATATTCAAAAGATAATTAATGTTCATCATCATTAATAAACATTTAATGTTTGTTTGAAATATGTTAATGTGCAGATTAACTTGAGTTTCAAGAAAGAAAGCTTCATTCGATAAAATGAACACAAGTTTTGAATTGTTCGAATTGTAAAGAAAGTGACAAGTAAATTGCAAGAAATGTAAATTGCATTCAAATGTAAATGATTACAGAATGAAAATGGTACACAAATACATATGTTCGTCCTTTCGCACTCGTTTCTCTCGTTGACATGAGTACTTTGAGTTTACAAGGATTTCTGTATAATGATTGAGACCCTTTGCTCGATCGCAAACAGACTATATTTATAGGCAAATACTAATAACTGCTATTAACGCCTAATAACTAATGACTCGACGCGTGTCTTGTCACGTATCTTTTGAATTTTAAAATCTTCATTTGACCGTTGCATGGATCGAAGTCGAAGTGATGAAATGTTTTGATATTTTGCTAAGTCCATAACTCCTTTGCATACACTGTAAACTGCTTTGATCCTACTAACGCTTCGATCAACTCGAAGTGAAACTGAAAAGCCAATTCCTTTCTTGTATTCGAAACAAGGACATTTATTGAGATTTATTCATGATTTCCATTAAATCTTTTTGGCTCTAAAACCAATTATATCTTTAATGCCCTTTAAATAAGAAATCATTAAAATGACATCATTTAATATTCTTGACTTTTGTATTTAGAACTTATTTTGACTTTACCAAAATACGGGCTAACAAATTGCCCCCAAAAAATGCCTGTTTCGTTCGAGTAATTCAAACGAGAATAGAAAAAGGCGTTTTTTATGCACTTTGGACTTCACGTTTAGCAACGACGGCGCTGATGTCACGTTTCTGCCATAACTGTCACCTCGATTCCCACTATCATCATGGTACCTAGGTTTTAGGCGTAGTGGAAATACAAACGACGACTTATGTTTAGTACAAGAGAAATACAAACAAAGACAAAGTTTTTCTATGGCAGTATATATAGTCTCTGCATCATTTAAGGCTCGACCAAGGTAATAAACTGCATTTTCTATGCCATTATCATCTTCTTGAGCCAACATGCTTCCTATGGTCTAATCAGACGCTGCAATATACAACTTCATTGCTTTATTTCTACTAGGAGGCATCAAAACTGGAGGCTTTGTCAAGTAAGTTTTTATGTCATCAAACGCCTTTTGGTGCTCTTCGTTCCATTTGAACGGGTCATCTTTCTTGATTCGAAGTAATGGCGAGAAAGTTTGAGCCTTGCCACTTAGATTTGATATGAATCTCCCGAAGAAGTTGATTTTTCCTAACAAAGATTGAAGTTGCTTTTCAGTCGAAGGAGTCTTTGTCTCTAAGATAGCCCTTGTCTTGTTTTGGTTTATTTCAACACCCTTTTTATGTACCACAAAACCAAGGAAATCTCCTGGCAGTTCTGATGAATTTACTCTTCAGCAGCCTTTCGATTTCTTCCTTGATTTTGGACATGATTTCTGGTGCAAATCTTCTCGGTAGTTGCTTCACTGATTTTCTTTCTGCCTTGATTGGTAGTCGTAGTTCGACCATTTCTCTACTGAGACCAGGCATTTCGTTGTAATCCCATGCAAAGCAATCCTTGAATTCTTTTAGAAGTAGCACCAATTTCTCCTTTAAATCAGGAGTGATGTTAGTACTAATGTAAGTTGGCTTTTTAATTAAGCCATCTCCAATATCAATTTCTTCTAAAGGATCTTGAGCCTGCATTTTTGGAGTTTCATTTATAGGACCTTTTTCGAACCCCAGAGTTTCATTTTTGCAGTCAAGCCTTCGAGTTTGTGGCTCAATGTTGCCATTGTTTTCGACCTTGGCTTCAACAGCCATGTTTTGTTGCACATCAGCTTCTAAAGTCGTATTTAGTCTGTTCTCGGCCATGTAAGCCGTAATTCTGGCCCATGCATTGGACTCAGTCATAATATTCTTCATAGATGTTCCACCCAGTTGGTGGGATTACTCCATCTTCAGAGGAAGCAGCATCAATTTCTTCCCTTTCCCATATGAAACCCTGGGTAGGATGGAGTTTGACAGAGTGAATCACATTGTCAGTTGGCTCGAAAGCACGTTCTCTGTCATAACATGACGCAATGTTTGCCAAATTTTTGTCAAAGGTTTGGTTGGAAATGGTGTCAACTTCAGACATGTAGAAACTTTGATCAACTTCTATATTCTCAACACAACCATCTTCCCTCCAAATTATCACTCTTTGGTGAAGAGTGGATGGGACATCACCTACTCCATGTATCCATTCCCTTCCTAGAAGCAAGTTGAAGTTTGCCTTTGATTGAACCACTAAGAACAAAGTTGGTCGAACTGTGCTTCCCACAGTGACATCAACTTGTATTGCCCCCATTGAATAGCCAGTTTTGCCTTCATAGTTTGAAAGCACAATGTTGTGAGCAGACAAGTCTGAGTCATACTTTCCAATCTTAGGCAGTATTGATTGGGGTATTAGGTTAACATCAGCACCCCCATCTATGAGTACATTATTGACTCTCACTCCATCGACCTTAGCCCTAATGAAAATGGGCTTAAGATGGTTCTTCATTCCAAGATCTGGCTTTTCGAAAGAGGCTTGTTGCTCTTCTATGCAGCCATTATTCATCACATAATAACACATTGGCTTAGGGTCAGCCAAATTTAACTGATCGAAGTCCTCTTCGAGTTCAGTCACTTCAGATTGAACATCAAACTCTGATGGTAGTATGGATACTACACAGGTGACATCAAAGTCTGGTTCAGAGTCTAACGCTGACTTAAAACAAAGTGAAATATGGATCTCATTCCCACTAGAAAATCTTCCAACGGGGTTTTCCGAATCAAATGTCGAGGGTCATTTGTTTTGAGTAAAATAGTGGGAGCGCATATTTAATTGAAGTCCTAATTAAATATGTTTTAATCGTAATACAATATTTTACATATCTCAGTAATTATAACTTTTGGAATACAATACAAATTATGTTGTCCTTGTAAAGGACATGAACTTCAGAAAAGAGTTTCTGTGTTGGTACAAATTGAGAATTGTTCTCAATTGCAAGAAAAACTATAAGTTCTTGAAATTGAAAGAGTCAAAAATAAAAGAATGAAGTAAGACTTCGATTTTGTACATCTAGTTATAGAAAATCAAAGTTTCTATTATGCATCAAAGGTATATGATACAAGATGTTGAATCTCATATTTGTTAAAATATAGAGAAGTTTCAAGAATTAGAACATTGATTATGAGTTAAGTTAACTTTGTCTAGAATGAAACAAATTGTTTCATTGACAATAAGAGTTTATGCTTTGATCTAAATTCGAGTTTGAAATGGAACCTAATAATTGTTATCAAGTTCCATCTAGTAATAGAAGTATCGATTCTACATCTTGTAATGACAAGAGATGGATTGTAGTTTTGAATATGGAGACAAGAATTAGTCACATCGTTTAAACAAAGTTTTCTATACTAGGGCACTAAATCAAGCAATGGACTTAAGTTCCATGATCTTGATAAGATTATCTATAATAGTTGTGATAAGGACCAAATAAGATTTGGACCTTGTATATATATCAAGAGCGTTGTTGTTTAGTACAAATATTTGGTGTGTCAATTACTAACGGAAAGTTAAATGGCACACGATTTATTTGAACAATATACATGAGATGTATGTCCGGCACTAAACAAAATTATTTGATTTATTGAATTTATTTTACTTCATTTACATTACTGATAAAATCAGTAGATGTGGATATGTGTGTGACACAAATTAGAAATCCTTGAATTTGTCAAAGAGTTCAATAATGGAGTAAAGAAAATAACTTTACAAAAGTATTAAAGTCATATGAATAAGTCATAATGCTAAATACTTAATTAAGGAGTATAATTACTATTTTAACGCATTATGTTTGACATGATTTAATTTAAAATAGTTTAATTATATGTCATTGACTCCTTTTAAAATCATTTGCTTATAGTTATTCTTCACCCACAACTAGTTTCGCCCTTTTAAAAGTGATCATAAAGACATCATATATTTGATATGAAGATAGAGTACTTTGTTTGTCTTTATGACAATTTGGATTGAAAATTTATGAGATAAATTTAATTCCAAATTGGATGAATGTGGAAGTACCCTAAGGAAACTAAGGGATACTTGTCCTACATCACTCTTTAGAACAAAAGTTGTTTTGTTGCTAGAACTGAAGCATTCCTCAGGTGGGCATGCGTCTCTAAAAGAGTCAGTGGGAGTGATATAGAACTTGAATAATTCAAATACCACAAGATCATTATTCGTTTAAAAGGGAACACAAACTGATTCCTCAAGGTTGTTGTAGGACCACTGGTTTGAGTTGCACGAAAGCCTAGACAAAGTCTAACATATCACAACGCTGAAAGTATGATTTTATCATGACTCAACAAGGTGATATGGTTTTCATAGAAGATGGATGTTTGACTTGTTAAAAGGTTGTATATGACCTAAATTCTGAGAAGTGGCTAAATGCCATAGAGCAATCTAATGTTGATTAGATCAAGTTCTTAGAAATTTAATTATTTGTTCTTATTTATAAAGTTTTATGAAAACAAATTAATAAAGAACAAATATAAGTCTTGTGCACACAAGAAGGTTAGTGGGAGTATTTATCTTAAATCTGGTATTATGTGTGGAGGACACATTAATCATCAAACTTTTTCTTTATACATGTGAGACATGGTTAAGGAAATAACTCTTGATGAAATACTTAGGCAAGAATTCCTAAAGAGTTAGGAATAACCTATGTATTTGGGCAAGGATTCCTAAAGAGTTAGGAATAGCCTATGTACATATATTGACGAAGTGTTCAGACACTTGATGAGTAAAATCATCGCATGTGTCAAAAGATTGGTCTTTGTCTAAAGGACAATAACATATCTCATTGGATGAGAGAAAGACACGTGAAAATAATCCATATGCTTTGGAAGATGGATTAATCATACACATCATAATATGTACTTAATCAGATACACCATATGCTTGTAGCATAATCAATAAGTACCAAAATTGAGACTAGTGTTGGACACTAACTGGCCTTCAAGAATATCCCTAAGGACCTTAAAAGGAACTAAGGACCATTTTTTGAAATATGTAGGTATGGGAAATATCATTATAAGGAAATTATAATGATGGTAGTTTCCATACTGATGTATTGTATATCATGCCTGAATACAGACATTGTAAGCTATAAAGCTTAGTAATATGTTTATTTCAGTTACAGAGGTGGAGTATTTTGGATCGTTTAGCTCATGATTGAGCTAAAGCTATATTTCCGGTGTTGCATATTACATTAAATCACATTAGTGATGGTAATGGTTTGATCTTGCAAATAATAACGGAGAATAGATCTCACCAACGATTCATATATATATATATATATATATATATATATATATATATATATACTTAGACACTTCTATATTTCGATAAAGATTGAAATAGAAAGTTGGATAGATACGTAAGGTACCAACATAGGAAACAGTTCCTAATCCACTAACAAAGGCTCTTGCGCAGTTGAAGCGTGATGGATATACTAGGTCTATGGGTATTAAGGTAATGCCTGATTGGCTCTAGTGCTAGTGGGAGATGGTTGGAGTAAGCCCTAAAGGCCAATACTTTTAGTGCTTTATTTATTAATAATAATAGGTATTTCTTTATTATGTTTGTATGTCGAAAATGATAAAGTCCCTAGAATAGTTGAATCCATTTAATGAAATATTAAGCACGACTTAATCATGAGATTCATTAAATATAAGGACACTATTCTTAAAGCATCCGTAGTCGAGTTTTATTATGAATTGGGATAATGATAAAACATAGAGACTATTATGAAGATAGACTGATGATCGCATCTCATGGATCATAGGATAAAGAGTTATCAAGTCTTGACATAGGTATAAATATTAGGAGTAATGTTTATACTGGATTGACCCGCTATGAGAGTGCTACATATAACGTTATGCAATATGTCATAAGTTACTCTCATAGTGATAGTGGTGTATACCACCCTTCGACCTGAAACCACTATGTACCCTAGATGTAGAGTCAAGTACTTTGTCGCTGATCAAACATTGTCCGTAATAGGATGATCATAAAGACAGTTGGTGGGTGCTTCACAAAGCATGCTGAGGGACATGAGTGACCTAGATGGAATTTGCCCGTCCTGCATAACAGGATAAATGTCTAAGGGCCCAATATTGAACCGAACAAGGGTGACACAGTGTATGCCTTGTGTTCAATATAGACACGGGGGCAAAAGGGTAATTATACACATAAACATTATCACGGATAAGGTTTGTCAGATCACATGACATTTCCGTGACTTGGGTAGCAGTGATGTGTTGCTAGATACCGCTCACTGTTTGTTATAATTAAATGTATGATTTAATGTAACTGCCAACGTTACGGAAACCTACAAGGGTCACACACATAAGGATAGTCTAGTGTGAGATTGGAACACCGTAACGTACGGTGTACCTCAGAGAAATATGGAAATATGATAAGGGTATCACGGTAATTAAATAAGCAGTACACCATAAGGAATGGTGAGGGAACACTCATGTGTACATGACACATGGGGCATGCGCCCCCTTTAGCTTATTTAATTAAATGGGCTTTAGTGTAATTGTAGCCCAATGACAAGAGTTTGTCTTGGTGCACAAGACAAGTGGTTCTATAAATAGAACCCTTGGCAAAGAAAAATACACTTGATGCAAACTCTATTGCTAAAACCCTAAATCCTTATTCCTCCTTCCTATCACTAGAAACCTTCATGCTTTGGAGCTAGCACTCGTTCTTGAAGGTAGCTGTTCCTGTGGACTAGTTAGAGGCGTTGCTATTCAACCATCAACGCTTGTGATCAAATTTGATTGTGAATCAAAGCTTTTCCACTACGAGAGGTAAAAGTTCTTAACAATTCTATCACTGATTCATTCTAACTTCGTAATGATCCAAGGAAAGGAAATCCGAAAATTTTAAATTCCGCTGCCTTCTGATAAGTAAGATTTCCCTCCAAATATGAGGCCTGTTTGGATTAACTTATTTTTAAATTTATACAAATAAATAATTTTTTATGCACTGTTATCAGTTTCTCGAAGTAGATTATGATAAAATAACTTATAAAAATACTATTTTTGTTAGCGAGAATTTATAAATTAACATAAAACTTTATTTATTTGCATAAGTTGTTCTGCATAAACTTAAAAATAAGCTAATCCAAACGGGCCCATAATTAAAGTTCACTAAATCTATCACATATGTCTTTTTGTTATGAGAAAAATTATTTTGACACACTTTTTCCTACACAATACAACACAAGGGTAGTTTAGTAATATTTTACCTCTTCATCTTCTTCTTTTTCTTTTGTTTCTCTCTCATATGTATGTACTGTGTAGCAAAAGTTGTGTCAAAATATTACTCCTCTTTTGTTATTCAACATTTTTTTTGCAATTTGCGTGTCTATCAGGAGTCTAAATTTGCTCCAATTGTTAAATGCTCCATTTAGCCGGTCTAACTCATATATATTCAACACAAAGTGATTACGAGTTTTAACGGACAACTGGAGTAGATCCTAACTCGTCTAACGTCTAAGGGACACATTGAACTAGTACAATGTTGACAAAACTTATGTACTCAAGTATACACATATAAAAATAGAAAGTTCCAAAAAACATCCAAAGCACCATATATGCATTTATTTTGTTTGGGTCATGTTAACATGTACATAAGGTTGGGAACAGACCAGATCAGGTCAGGCTTTGACAGGCCTGAGCATAGTTTAATTTTTTTTTTTAAGTCTAAGCCTGGCTTACAACCTATTAAATGCAATTATTTTGGCCTGGCCTGGGCCTACTTAAAGCCTGGCCTGACCTGGCCTTGTAGCCTGTTTAAAAACATGTTATATGAAAACCTCTATATAGTCCTTTTAAATATATAGGCTAATTAAATAGACCTTAAATCCTATTTCACATTTAAATTTTTATAATTTCTACAACATTAAGGAAAATCTAATAAAATGATTAGCACAAAAATTAAAAGTTAATAAAATAACAAATACGATTACAACAAAGTCTATTAAGTATGTCATAATACAAATTTTTTATTAAACACTAATGCTAATCGATGTAGTTTGCAACAACCAAAATATACACTATAATTTATATTTGTAAAAAACAAATTAAATATATTTTGTCTAATAAATATTTTGTATTTGTATAAATAATATATATTTTTTACACAAACAAGATGATATAAATAATAATTATTAAATATAAACAGACCGACCTATCAGGCTTCACATGCTATTTTATAAGTCTAAGCCTGACATATTTATGTAAATAGGCTTTTTTTAAAGCCTAAACCTGACATTTTTAATAAACAGGCCAGACCAGGCTTAAGACAGGCCAGGCCGAAGGCCCCTGGAGGCCATCTGGCCTATTCCCAAGTCCCAACCCTACATGATGTACCCTTAGGGCACATGTTTATGTACCTAAAAATAAAAATTTAACATTTAATAATATAAGATATTTAATGTTTATAAAGTTAAATACACTATTTTCAAGAAAATATTTCTACATTTATCTTCTTAACTTGTGCTTTAACGTACAAGTTAACATTTTCCATTTTTAGTAAAAAAAAAATGCATCTTTGTCCTAAACACGAACTAGCTAATTTGATTTGGCTAGCTAATAAGAATTCAGCCACTCACCAAAGTTCCACAAGGCGTCCTTACTCAATAAATTGTCGACATGATTAATTGTTAAGCACGTAATTTAATTTCTTTTTATTCTATAGTTTCGAGTATGTGCATTTTCCACACTATTTTATTTTATTGAAGATTATTCTCCTGTCTCTGTTTGTTACCAAAAGGTAGGCCTTTTGGAGTTACCAAACCTAACCAAACAGAGAAACTTAAACCATTAAAATGATATTATATATTCACTTTTAAATTAATATGATTAGTTGATGGTGTAAAATTATTTTACACTGTATATACATATACTTTTTTCTCATAATAATATTATATATTCACTTTTTGTTAGAAATAAACTATTAAAGCTAAAGCATGGAGATAGAGATAATGAGAGATTTGTATTTTTCTCTTAACTTGTATCTATTACAACATAACAAAGGTCCTATTTATAGGACACAAAGAAAGTAGTGAAAATGCAAAGGTAATAAAGTTCCACTACTTAGTGGGAGTTATAGGGAAGGGAAGAGATATGGGCATCCACTAATTCTTACTATTCGTAACACTCCCCCTTGGATGTCCATTAAGTATGTGCCTCGTTAAAACCTTACTAGAAAAAAACCCTGTGGGAAAAAATTCTAGTTAAGGAAAAAGAGTACAATATCCTTTTACATAATATATTTATTTCTCCCCCTTAACCATACAACCATCTCAAAGACGATGAAGACCAATATTCTTCTGGCAGATAAACCACAATTTTCTTGTATGTTTTGAATCATAGACTTCAACCAAAAGATCTAGTTTATCTTCAAAATCTTCTTTAAATTAGCCGTGCTTGAAATATTATACTCATGTTGAGTGTTTGAAATTTTCAACTTGAAAGAGCCTCCTTTTAGAATGAGAAAACCACAAGTTTATTGTATTTGTAAACTCATAATCATCAATGAAAAAGCATTCACCGCTTCATTGATTACGTTGTTTCTCCAATATGCAAAACGTATGTTTGCCTTTGTTTTGGTACCTGTATTTAAAAATATTGACAAAAACAAAATACTACGATACATATAATTAACAAAATACATTAATGTCTTTGTTTGAACTAAGATATGGTACTTCAAGACCTATTCAAGTTGTCCATCATTTTCTTGAAGACATGATCTATACTAACATCAAGTGACATCACAATCATTCTAGTACACAATCAACTAGATTTGTCCATATCAAATTATTTTAATGCATTTGCTATATAAGTTTTTATATAAGTTTCTTGATACACAAAACCTCATTTAAATAATAAATTTGCAAATCCAAACAAACATTTCGCATGCGTCTATGCAATTTCAAATCTTTCTATAATCAACATATTTTAGGATTTCTTCTAGAGTTCAAATAATCGATTATAATAAATTCATTTCCAAATGTTTAGAATGGACATATGATCTCATTTCTTCAATGTATCATAAAAATTAACTCCTTTCAAAGAGTTTCATATAATCATCAATTCAGGTGAGCCATACAAATATATTTCATATAAATTTAGCTTTTCAAGTGCTATTAAACTTAATCAAGCATGGAAAATTTCTTGAATTCACTTCAGGTGAATATGTCTCATCAAAGTAAATTGTAGACATTTACCATCCACTTTTGGTGAACATATCAAACTCTATAAGTATGTATTATATCAATATAATTCTCTTTAGCGTAAAGAGTCATATATAACTAACTAACTTCACATCTTCAGGTGTGCGGACTACAAGTCCAAACAGTTCAACTATATAAATAGAGTTTGATTTAATTGGAATTGTCTATTTCCATCTGCAGATATTTTATTTATCTATAATCGTTAATAGACTTTGATTCATGATCCTCGTTATTACTTATCACATATAGCACTATAGAAAAGCATCGTCAACGTTGACATTAATTTTGGTTCCATCTCATTCAATTCATAACTTATCGAGATCTCTTTATTTTCATAAATTTCAGGTACCTGATCAGTTCTTCTGGAACTTAAAAATCAATCATATCAAACAACTCTATAAGAGTTTCTACATCCTCATTTGGGTTATCTTTCATTTTAGCTCCTTTTCTTGTTTGAGGATTTTTATATTTGGAACCAATTGGTCTACCACGCTTCATGCGTGTTTGAGACTCATTTGCAATATTCTATTATCCGACAAGGATAGATATTTTCTTTGGAGCATTATTAGCAGCTTCTATTTTAATTTCTTAACTTTGCAAATGAGTTATATTTTGAGGATCAAGATGAGACAATAATATTTATTTTCAAATAATTCATTTGAACTTCAGGTTCATATTTTTCAGCTGCTACTTCTCTCCCCCTAATATTGGGAAACCTAATTCATCACTTGATAATCAGCCTTCTGGGTTGTGAACAAGTCTCCAAATTTTTAACTCAAGATACTTTATAATAGATAGATGGAGATTCATATCAAATATATTTTCCCAATATTCTTTAATAATTCATCTTAGTGCATTATATTTGAGCAATTGAAACATATCAACACATCCAAAAATGCTTATAAGAAAAATATTAGGTTATAAACCTAAAATTAACTGAATAGCAAATTAAGGAGGGGACTTCCATATAATAACTTATTGGCTTGATGTGAAGCAAAAACTCAATATAAATTATCTCATGTTCCCAAAGTAGAATTTTGTACTTCTGATTTCATAAGTACCAATCACACATTTAATTTTAGACGTCTAAATAATGTATCTTCAAGTCCATTTTTCTTAATAAGCATATGCTACAAGATATTCATATCAATTTTGGTCGACCAATTTCACAAACTTCTGGTTGTGAGTTGATTGAACATTTAGTTGATGCATCAATTAAAGTCATATAATGGTAATTGGTGATTTGATTTACAAATATCACATACTCTCAAAATTAGTGAGAGAGTCAATTTTTCAAATTTTCAACTTCCTTTGGGAACATGGAATACACAAACTATTGGATTGAAGAAACTTCTGGCTCTTCAATATATATCCAAAAATATATAATAATTTTTTTTTTCGCATCGCAACAGATCCGGGATAACCCAACCGGTCTTGCCAAAGACAAACTTAATATGATTTGTAAACTTCTGGTTTACACTGACTCTCGTGATTCAATTCCACAAAAAGAGGAAAACGATGATAACTTTGTTCCTCCATGTTACAATACAATATTAGCTCTTCAGGAGCATTCGATAATCTTGTAGTTCTTCGAGAACTATATCACAAACGATAGGAAAAAAAAATCCTTATTTGTACAATCATTCACGGATACACTCAAGAATGAATATTTGAAGTATGATTTGTAAACTTCAAGTTTACTATAATATATGTTACATTTATTCTAATCCATTTGAAATTTGAAACATACTTAACAATAATATGTGTTTCATTTGTTGTTATCCATTGGAAAACAATAATGAACTAAAAATATTATATCCAACTCAAATTATATATTGTATTAAATATTCTAAAGTTTTGATTTATCTTTTACATTACCATAGATATAAAAAGAGCTGAACATAAAATTACTCCAACAAATAATAAGACTTTCTAAATCATACATATTTTATAAGAAAATATGCATATCATCTTGTGAAAAGAAAAAAAATAAAAAAATAAATCATAATCAAATATATTTGTTCATAGTATAGGAAACAAACCGTATAGTATAAGTTTATATATTACCTCATAAAAAAAAAATTCTTTGATCAAATATTACCTCATACTAATGAAATTTTATAAATTTGACATGTATATCATATCAACAATAAATCAATTACCATAACTATAACATTATGAACCATTCACTTATGGGAATGATATTTAAAAAAAAAAAACTACTCTTTGTTTGATTATAAATATGACTAATCTTCTAAAAATAAATTGTTGAAGATGTTTCTCTCAATTTTGCTACTTGAGAAGCATATTCGAGTAATGTGGAAATACAAATATTGTCTCTTAATTTTCTCTATTTTTTTTTCTTCAGATTGGTAGATCTTATTGTCATGGTATAAATGTAGTTCTTCAGGAACTCAAAATCAATCTTCTTAACAATAATTTTTTCTTTCAAATTAATATAAATTATAAAGATCAAATAGATTTTATAATTTTTTTTTTGTGTAGTTTTTCAAGAAATAAATAACCAATCTAATCAGTTATTTGTACGCTCCTTCTGGGATATATCATTACTGAATTCTTCAAGAATTCATAGATAATAAAAATCAAATTTTTTAAGTTCTTCAAGAACTATACAACATATTTTAGCAATAAAATCAATTCTCTAATTAATCCTTCAGGGATTAACCCTTTTGAATTCTTCTAGAATTCACATAGAATAATGTTAGTTTTTCAGGAATTGAAATAGAATGATATGAGTTCTTCAGGAACTACATAATAGTTCATTTTGATTTTATTATATTAGATCAATTTTTATACAATACTTCTTAAATGCATAAGAAATAAATAAATACAATAATATAGTAAAATTCACATAATAAACTTAATTGACCAATAACTTAATTTATCATAAAATCAAGTCATAGTAATTTCTTTTATAATCTGCCAAAAATTAAGATCAATAGTATCACATATGTTTCAACCGAAAGACTAATGAGAATCCATTCAATAAAGTTTAGACGAAACCCATTCAATATCCATTAGCTAACAGTGATCAAACAAAATCATCAAAGAAAGCGTTGATTAAAAGATATAAAATGTGATTCAAGATTTCTTAACGAGGATCATCCAAAACATATATCACAACTTTAGAGCATTGCTAAGAGATAAATAATTACAAACTTTGAAATCTCGATTGATAGAATATGTAAATTTGTTAACATTGCAATTTAGTGAGACATGTGTTTCATAAAAGTAGGATATGCACATTTAAGATCACACAAGACATCTAAGGATATTCAGTTAAGAGACACCCAAAACAATTTTCCTCAAATAAAAAGAATTAGATCAACATAATGATGCATGATGATGTGAATAAAAAAAATTAACTCACAAGATTTCATTGTATTATGTACAAAGCAACCCATACCTGACATATATCACAAGTAACATAGCTTATGGTAGAAATATCAAAAGCATTCTCTGGATCATGACGCACATAAAATAATATAGGATGAAACCAACCTTTAATCCTCACATCCATAATATTAGGAGCATCCTGGGTCAATAACAGAACAACATACAACATTACAAATAATATCAAGAGGAAGTATGAATCAATATTACCTCAAGTTGTGTTATTAGAGCTTCGTGTTGATAACGTGTTAGAAATAAACTATTAAAGCTAAAGCATGGAGATAGAGATAATGAGAGATTTGTATCCTTCTTTTCACTTGTATCTATTACAACATAACAAAGGTCCTATTTATAGGACACAAAGAAAGTAGTGAAAATGCAAAGGTAATAAAGTTCCACTACTTAGTGGGAGTTATAGGGAAGGGAAGAGATATGGACATCCACTAATTCTTACTATTCATAACACTTTTCAATTAATATAAGAAAAGGTCCACATAAATAAATCTCAAGACAATTGGTTACAGATTAAAAAATTAGTGATTTTAGAGATTGTTTATTAAAGTTTTTTTTAGAAAATAATTATCTTTTTTATAAAAATAATCACTTTTATAAATATTGCATCCGTTTGTTATATCTTTTTAAAATAATCAGAATCTAAAAATAATAGGAAAATAGCTAAAAATGAGAAGTTGCTAAGAGTAGCTTCTCAAATAATAGATTTTTTTAGAGGAGAGAGAAACTAAATGTTAAAAGGTGGAGATTATTTTGTAATTAAGAAAATCACTTTTCCATGTTCTATCCAAACAAACAAAAGATTATTTTATTAAAAAAATGATTTTAATTACAATAAACTAACACAAAGTAAACTCATCTTTTCTATAAAATCTCTAAAAACAAATCTCTAAATTATTGAATATCAAAATCACTAATATTTTAATCTGTAACAAACACACCCTTAATGTTAAATAATTTAGAGATTGTTTTTTTGAATTTCCAATGTGTTTGTCTATCGTAATAAAAATCACTTTTTTAGAGACCGTTTATTATAGATTAGTTTTAGAAAAAATCAATTTTTTTTATAAAAATAATCACTTTTAAGAATATTGTATCTATTTGTTACAGCTTTTTAAAGTAATCAGAATCTAAAAATAATCAGAAAACAGCTAAAAATGAGAAGCTGTTAAGAGTAGCTTCTCAAATAATAGATTTTTTTTAGAAGAGAGAGAAAAAAAGTGTGGTTATTTTGTAACTAAAAAAATCAGTTTTACATATTGTATCCTGATGACAGGAATTTCTACGTCATTTTTAGTATTATTATTAGTAGTAAAATGACCAAGACAGACCCAAATACGAAGGAAAACCTACAAAAGCAAGAAAAAGCATCAAGACAGAGTCCAAGATGCAAAAAGACAAGAAAAAACCCAAAAAGTGAAGAAAATCAGCATTCCATCGCAGCACGATGGCTCCCATCGTGCCACGATGGGAGCTGCTTGTTCGCCAAGAAATCAGAAGCAATAAATCTGAAGAGAATCTGTCCATCGCAGCACGATGTGTACTATCGCAGCACGATGGAGTAACTTGGCGCCCAAGCTGATGAAATGCACATGATCAGTTATAAAGCTGAACTAAATCTTCACATCGCAGCACGATGGCCTCATCGTACTGCGATGCCTTGCTGAGGCCCATTACGAAAACTATAAATAGAGCCTCCCATTCATTGTTTTATTCATTCAGAAATAGTAGAACACTCTCTACTATAAGGAGAGGTTCAGAGGAGCTCTATTGGGCATAGTTTTCTCCCCTTACGGGAAAACTAACTCAGCAAGGTATGATTTCTTTTGGCTTTTGTATTTAGGTTATAATTTCTTCTAATTTAAATATGTAGTCTTTATTATTTATGCCTTAGGTTGTGGTGGAGAAGATGAACTCCCCTATGAATATTTGGAGTCTGTGATTGAGTCTAAGTTATAATAAATGATATTTAGTAATTATGTTTGTTATTTACTTTCATGCACTTTAATAACGTATTCTTGTAATCTGGCCGGATAAGCGGGAGTGCCCATAGAATTGATATCAGGTTTTGACTTGATATAGTCTGGAACTCGTAGTAAATAATGCTAGGTGTATAGAGACGGTAACATCCTGAACTAGTCGTGAACTGAGCGGTTAGAGGAGGAATCATGCACTAGGTGTGATCTGAGCACTTAGAAGATGAACAGCCCGATACTAGGACCTAGAGGTTAATTGGTGAAGGTTATAATGCATGTTTATACACAAATCACTTAGTAATTAAGGTATGTGACACATCGAGGTTAGACTCTCGTAGGTACCTTAGTTGTTAACGTAGGGAAACTTTAATAGACATAGTGTAATAGTAAGGTATTACTACAACAAGGATAATTCACCGCCGAACATAATCTAAGTAACTATGTTATACACCGGTCATGTCAAATATGAAGAAGGGAGGGAGTCCAACCACCATACCTAGCCTCTATATTTCTTGAATCTATTATTTATACATTCTGCATTTATATTTCTGCAAAGCATTACGCTTATTTTATAAAAAACCATTTCAAAAACCAAAGCGAATGCAAACTATCACAAACTTAAATAACGCTAGTGAAGCTGCGGCACGATCCCTGTGGATACGAACTCATTCTAGACACCTAGAGTGTGAATTAATACTCGACGACAGACTGGTGCACTTGCCAGACTGTAGTCATATCCAAACAAGCTAAAGATCATGGAGATGATATGTATAATTCGGTAAAACTTAATGCGGTTATCGATCATGGCCCTCTTTTTCTCATTTGTTGTTGGATGATTTGGAAATCTCGTAACGAAGAATCTTTCAAAAACACTAGTCGCGCTCTCTGGAATACTCTTAGCCAAATAACTACTCTTTAACACTCCACCAAAAAGGCTTTTGGTGGTTCTAACAAGATATCAACCCCTAGACTTGTTTCTTGGCATCCTCCCCCAGAGAACGTAATAAAGGTCAATGTTGATGGTAGCTCCGGCTTCGGTGGTCTTTTGAGAAACACTTTTGGAGGTTGGGTCACAGGTTTTGCAGGAAGTTGTGGTTTTACTTCTAATATTAATGTTGAACTTCAAGCTATTTCTCATGGGCTTGATATTGCTTGGAATCATTGTAACAGCCCGGCGACCAGCCACACAGATGCTGAAGCCCCGCTGCTCGTTACCAGCTTAATCACTACCCCCCTTGTAGTGTTTTTGCCTCCGTAGTGATTCGAACCATGCACCCTGGGGATAAATACATGTTCAATGCAATCACTACTACCAATTGAGCTAGTAGCTCAATTGGTAGTAGTGATTGCATTGAACATGTATTTATCCCAGGGTGCATGGTTCGAATCACTACGGAGGCAAAAACACTACAAGGGGGGTAGTGATTAAGCTGGTAACGAGCAGCGGGGCTTCAGCATCTGTGTGGCTGGTCGCCGGGCTGTTACATTAAAAGGCGCCTTTTTTTGTAACAGCCCTGGACCCCACCTCTCTGGTGGTCCCAGGCCTGGGTCACCCCCATAACTGTTACTCACGGCCTTCTCCACCCCCCTTGTGGAGTTTTTGCCCTCGTGGTGAATCGAACCATGTACCTGGAGCATAAGTACATGTTCAATGCATTCACCACTACCAATTGAGCTAGCAGCTCAATTGGTAGTAGTGATTGCATTGAACATGTATTTATCCCCAGGGTGCATGGTTCGAATCACTACGGAGGCAAAAACACTACAAGGGGGGTAGTGATTAAGCTGGTAACGAGCAGCGGGGCTTCAGCATCTGTGTGGCTGGTCGCCGGGCTGTTACATTAAAAGGCGCCTTTTTTTGTAACAGCCCTGGACCCCACCTCTCTGGTGGTCCCAGGCCTGGGTCACCCCCATAACTGTTACTCACGGCCTTCTCCACCCCCCTTGTGGAGTTTTTGCCCTCGTGGTGAATCGAACCATGTACCTGGAGCATAAGTACATGTTCAATGCATTCACCACTACCAATTGAGCTAGCAGCTCAATTGGTAGTAGTGATTGCATTGAACATGTATTTATCCCCAGGGTGCATGGTTCGAATCACTACGGAGGCAAAAACACTACAAGGGGGGTAGTGATTAAGCTGGTAACGAGCAGCGGGGCTTCAGCATCTGTGTGGCTGGTCGCCGGGCTGTTACAATCATGGTTTCATAAATGTGATTTGCGAGTCTGATTCCCAAACAGCTTTAAAGCTTATTAAAGAGGGTGTGCCTTCTACTCATCCTTATGCGCCTTTGGTGGATTACATCTGATCTCATATTCATAAAGAGTGACAGCTTGTCCTTGTTCACACTTTACGCGAAGGGAATGCTGGTGCTGACTGGCTTGCTAAGTTGGGAGCATCATTTGTGCAAGAATTGAAAATGTTTCCGATTTGCCCTTCTCCTTTGTCTAATATTTGTTTGTCAGACTCTATGAGAATTCAATTTCCTAGAGCATAGTTTTTTGTTTTTGTCGTTTTCTCTTTCTTTTTAGTTTCCCATTGATTTTAAAAAAAAACAAGCTAAAGATAATTTTATTAAAAAAAGTGATTTTTATTATAATAAGCAAACACATAGTAAATTCTATTTTTCTATAAAATCTCTAAAAAGTAATCTATAAATTATTTAACATCAAAATCACTAATTTTTTAATCTGTAACAAACAGACAATTAGTTTGTTTGGATACAACATGTAAAACTGATTTTTTTAGTTATAAAATAACAACACTTGTTTTCTCTATCCTCTAAAAAAATCTATTATTTGGGAAGCTACTCTTAACAACTTCTCATTTTTAATTGTTTTTTGATTATTTTTAAATTCTGATTATTTTAAAAAACTGTAACAAACAGATATAATATTTTTAAAAGTGATTTTTTTTATAAAAAAAAAGTAATTCTTTCTTAAAAAAAACTATAACAAACACCCTCTCAATATTTTAAAATAATTAAGTCTCTAATTTTCCGTATATAAACCTTAACTATATGGGTAGAGGCCCACTAGTGATACAAACCAGAATAAATATACTACTTCATTGATGCTTAATTAGGTAAAACGAAGCACGAGTTAGACTAAATATATACTATGTACAACTTGGATCCTCAGCAGCGAAATTGTGTGCTGCCGTGTCTGCTGCAATTACATCAACCGTTTGATTAATCTTCTGGTTGATATTTAAGATAGAAACAAACATAAAAATGTGAAGAAAAACATGTGCGCTTTTTTGTTTTGCTTTTGCACCGTCTCTTTGCATCTTCAAACTTATGCACTTCGCCTCTATCTTTTACCACCATTATCACACTGTTTTCTTCATCTAGACATTGATAAATCTTGTTCATTTTTTTTTTTGTTAAACAACCTCGATCAAATTTTAACTCATTTTTTATACAATGATTTGCTTTCACTTTACTTTTCTAAATTTTTTTTCTTCCTCATTTTGCACAGACAGCACAACACAACAACTACAAAGGAATTTCACTAGTTAACTACATAATCCAAAAACTAGAGCAAAATTTTGCAGCATAATCAACAATTATATCAAACCTAAGTTTTGTATAATATTAACAATTGGTAGTGTATCAAAAGGTTCGATTTTGGCCGCTGAGAATCGCAATTGGGCCATGTTTGCCGTCGTTTGCCAATTAACTTCTCTGTATATGTATAGGCGAAACAATTTGAAGGTTCATAATTGTGACTTCTCCATCTGTCGTGAATCGCAGCTTCACTCTCTGTAAATTATGGCTTGGCGATGCTCGCCGCCAACGTGCGCCGATTGGCTTCTCCGTCTCTCTTTACGCTCAAGAATTTGGGGGGTTTCATCTCATCTTCTACTGTTCTGCTGAAAGGGTTTATTCAACATGCTTTCTTAACTAACTTCTTCATCTTAAATCACATGCGTTGGATTGATCCTAGGGTTGATGCAATTGCAGCAGACACGGCAGCAGACAACTTCGCTGCCGAGGATCCGAATCGCAACTTGGATCCTCAGCAGCGAAATTGTGTGCTGCCGTGTCTGCTGCAATTACATCAACCGTTTGATGTACTAAGTATAGGCTTAAATTAATAATTAAACTCCTATCTAGTTGTCAATATGAACCATATCCATTGTTAGGTCACGACTCATGGAATTAATTATACATAATCAAGTACACGTTTATAGCATCAAAATACTTAATTAGTTTGAGTGGAACAAATTAATTTACGAACGGAGATGGTTATCAGAATGAATTAGTCCATCGCAATGTGACAATGCAAACAAAGTTCGAATTCTAATTGAAATAAATTAAATTTAAGGATCATGCTAACTAGTACCCTTAAGAATACTAAAAAGAGCAAGTTTTGCATTGATAATAGCATTTTTTATACTTTAAAAAAGTGAAGTACACAAGTTACAGGACAGTTTTTACCATATGTAGTTCCTTAAATAACTAGTTACCATTTTCCTCCAAAAATAACTATTAATTTACTCCAAATTACAACCATCTATTTCATTAGGGTTTTTCTATCATGTGCAAATTTGCACATGTTAAGAAGTTTAAAATAGTAAATTTGTATTGGAACTTATGTATTTCATATTAAATGAATAAATTTTTAATAAATAATTATTGTTTTTCAATAAAAAGTTACCATTTTTGGTTACTTTAACATGTGCAATATTGCACATGTTAGACAAACCCATTTCATTATAATCTAATGACTTTAATGTTCTTTTAATTAATACACACATGATGCGGAAGGCTTGAACGTGATGATGCGGGCAATGGTGGAGGAGAATAGATTTGTGGGTTATCGTGTGGGTGGTCAGGGAGCAGTGATTGTGTCTCACCTGCAATTTGCCGATGACACGTTGTTGCTGGGAGTTAAGAGTTGGGCGAACGTTCGGGCTTTGCGTGCGGTGCTTGTGCTGTTCGAGTTAATGTCTAGCTTGAAAGTGAATTTTAACAAGAGTATTTTGGTTGGGGTTATATTTCGGATCCCTGGTTATACGAGGTTGCGTCTGCGTTGCATTGTAGGTAGGGGTGGCAAGTATACCCAAACCCGTGGGGCCTACCCGCACCCGCACCCGAGTTGACTGGGTTTGGGTTCGGGTTCGGGTGGCACTCGATATTTTGGGTTCGGGTTTGGGATCACTCAAACCCGCACCTGAAACCCGAAATTATACCCGCTTAAATATTAAATTACCTAATAATCCCTATGTATATATAATTGTAATTTAATTTCTTAAAATTATATGTTGAATACTATGTTACCAAACTATGTTATTGTTGTATTTTAATGTAATTACTTGTAATTTAACACTACTCAATTTTATTGTTGTATTTTCTCGAAAATTTGAACTATGCTTGTTACCAAACGATGTTGCTATTGTATTTTTATATGTTCTTGCTACGGTTCGGGTTTGGGTGAAAAAACCCGAACCCAATGGATGTGGGTGCGGGTGTTATTTTACCACCCGAATATCCTTTGGGTTCGGGTTCGGGTGGTGATTTCGGGTGCGGGTTTGGGTAGTGTGAAACCCGCGCCCGTGGGCACCCGTTGCCATCCCTAATTGTAGGGTGGGGAAAATTCCTTTACACTATCTCGGTCTTCCTATTGGCGTTGATTCGAGGCGTCTGAGTTTTTGGGAACCGGTGGTGGAGCGCATTAAGAGTAGACTGTCTGGGTGGGGGAGTCGATTTTTATCTTTTGGTGGTCGTCTGGTTCTTCTCAAATCTGTCTTGACATCTTTGCATGTCTATGCTCTTTCTTTCTACAAAGCTCCCGCAGGAGTATGGAGGTCTGGGGGTTAGGCAGCTTCGGGAGTTTAACATTGTCCTTCTAGGAAAATGGTGTTGGAGGATGTTGGTGGATAGTGGGGGTCTTTGGTTCAGAGTGCTGGTGGCCCGCTATAGGGTGGATCATGGCAGGTTGAGGGGGGGTGGTAGGAGTGGGTCAACTTGGTGGAGGGGGATCGTGAGGATTAGAGATGGAGTAGGCGGGCTTAGAGATGGTTGGTTCGGGGAGTGTGTGACAAAGAAGGTGGAGGATGGGACATATACTTTTTTCTAGTCCGATCCTTGGGTGGGCGGGATCCCTTTATGCGAGAGATTTGGGCGCCTGTTTTATTTAGCGGCTACCAAGCCGCAGACGGTTGCCGAGATGTTTATCTGATTTCTCTTTAATTTTACTCTTTGCCCCCTATGGGGCCTAACATTGGCACACAAAAAATATCAAATAAATTTCGAGAATTTTTTCTTGTAAATTTTTTTAGTATTTTTCTCGAAAACTTTTCGAGTTTTTTTTTCTCGAGAATTTTTTCTCGGAAACTTTTTCGAAACTTTTTTCTCGAAAACATTTCGAGTATTTTTTCTCGAAAACTTTTCGAGTATTTTTTCTTGAAAACTTTTCGCACATTTTTTTCTCGAGAACTTTTAGAGAATTTTTTCTGGGAAACTTTTCCGGAAATTTTTTCTCGAAAACTTTTCGAGTATTTTTTCTCGAAAACTTTTCGAGAATTTTTTCGGAACTTTTTTCCCGAAAACATTCCGAGAATTCTTGGATTTTTTCTTTTGTTTTTAATAACTTATGTGTGAATTCTAGGAATTTTTATCAAAAAACTCTCATTTTCCGATTTTTTTTGGAATTCTCGGATTGTTTCTTTTGTTTTCAATAACTTATGTGTGAATTCTAAGAATTTTTTATCCAAAAACTCTTGTTTCTGAAAATTCTTAGAATTCTCGGATTGTTTCTCTTGTAAATTTTGGAAGTGCTTCTCGGTACACCTTGCGATGGACAGATTCTCTTCAGATTTATTGCTTCTGATTTCTTGGCGAACAAACAGTTCCCATCGTGCTGCGATGGAATGCTGATTTTCTTCACTTTTTGGGTTTTTTCTTGTCTTTTTGCATCTTGGACTTTGTCTTGTTGCTTTTTCCTGTTTTTGTAGGTTTTCCTTCGTATTTGGGCCTGTCTTGGTCATTTTACGACTAATAATAATACTAAAAATACCGTAGAAATTCCTGTCATCTCTCACACATTAAAAATAAATCATATCTTAAAAGATTAGATATGTTTTGGAAATAAATCTTCACAATAATTCCTAAAACAATCTTTAAATAAAAGATCTGTTTAGAAAATAAATCATTTCATAATGCACACGCAAGGACTGAAGAAAGAGAAAAGATATTCTCTTAAAATAAAATGTGCGCACAAAAGATATGCCAACTCGCACCAGCTCGCGCGCACACAGCAGGTTCCAATGTTGTAACATTTGATTCAACATCTTGGACAAAGACTTATTTTACCAAAATGAAGCCAACAATTAAAAACCTCAACAATCTCCCCCTTTGGCAAATTTTGGCTAAAATAATTCTTGACTAAGCCATATAAATTGGAGAGATGTATTAGCAACATCAGAGGCATACAACAGCGGAATTTGACATATTCAGCCTCACAGAGCACTCCCCCTCAATATCAAAACGTATGCTCCTCCTCAACTTCAGCATACAACAAGAACAGTATCGGAGCAACAAGCACATCTTCTTCCTTGTCCATAAAGCCAGAAAGTATCTTCCATGGATCTCACCCAGAAACAGAACAGGATGCCTGCTCTGATACCAATTGAAATTCCGGCACGCTGGTCACATATGTGGTATATGATGTTCCAACATCGTGCCAACGTAAAAACACAATGGACAATATAAACAATAAATAGCAGAAGGTAAATAAGACACAGTGGTTTGTTAACCCAGTTCAGCGCCAACCGCAACCTACTCTGGGGGATACCAATCCAGGAATGTAACCAATAAGCAATAGCCCTAGACTAATGACAAAACCCTCCAAGTTTATGCCCTTCCCATCTAGCAACTCCCCTATTGTTTACAACCTAGGGTCTTAGCCTAGATCTGAGATGTACCATCTCACTTCCTCTTCCTTGTAATCCCAACAATGGTTCTGACCAACCTTAATCCAAAGGTTGGGGTATATAAAACATGTGTGAAGACACTCTTCAAGAAAACTATACTCATGCGAGTATACCAAAAGCTTCTATACTCCGTACCTAAAGGTTTTGGAGTGCAAACTACTCTAGCTTCTTACCTAAAGGTTTGAAAGCGGATTACAATAACCTATGTCCTAAGCTTGCATCAAACGATACAAGAAAGGCACACAAATCTAAAGCACAAGGCTTACAAAGACACAAAACCCTAAAAGTCTACATTTTGATATATTGGTTTCAGTGAAGAAACTAGGTTTAGCTCCTTCCTTTAAATAGCCGGTAACATGGGCTTCAGAAGATTTAATCCAAGAATATATCCAGCTCACACATTAAAAATAAATCATATCTTAAAAGATTAGATATGTTTTGGAAATAAATCTTCACAATAATTCCTAAAACAATCTTTAAATAAAAGATCTGTTTAGAAAATAAATCATTTCTTAATGCACACGCAAGGACTGAAGAAAGAGAAAAGATCTTCTCTTAAAATAAAATGTGTGCACAAAAGATATGCCAACATTTGATTCAACATCTTGGACAAAGACTTATTTTACCAAAATGAAGCCAACAATTAAAAACCTCAACACTCTTGAAGAGCAATTTCATGCTCATCATTGGGTTTGTGACATGATCGACAACCAGAAGTCAATTAGAAGTCGAAAGTGTATCAGACTCTAAAGAGACATCTAAGTCAGAAGTAAAGAAGTCAGAGGTTCTGAATGTTAAAACCTCAGAACCAAAGACTTCCAAACCTCAGACTAATGATAAATCAAAAGAAGCTCTGATACACACTAGAGCAAAGTCTAAGAGTTATCCAAAGCCTAAAATATTTTCAAAAAGACCTGATAACTCTAGAACTTCTGAAAGTTCCTTTAAACAAAGATCACCTAAGGCTATTATGACTAACTCCAAAGGACCCATAAAAGTATGTGTACCAAAGTCTGAGATTGTATTTGCTTCAGATCTGCACTCTAAGAAAGCCAAAGCAGCAATGCTGGTACCTGGACAGTGGTTGCTCACGACATATGACAGGAGAAAGACATATGTTCCAAACCCTAACTCTGAAAGAGGGAGGCACTGTGGGGTTTGGAGGAAAGCAAAAAGGGAAAATCATTGGGACAGGTACAGTTGGTAATTCTTCTTTATCTATAAATAATGTTTGGCTAGTTGAAGGCCTTAAACACAATCTACTGAGCATTAGTCAATTTTGTGACAGTGGATTTGTGGTGATGTTTGATAGAGATGCATGTACTGTAACTAGAAATTCTGATAAGTCTGTAGTGTTCAGAGGCCTAAGGAAAGACAATGTTTATAAGGTAAATCTGTCAGAACTCACAGAGCAAAAGATAGTGTGTCTACTGTCTCTGAGTGATGAGAAGTGGGTTTGGCACCAGAGCTTAGGACATGCTAACTGGAGACTAATCTCTAAACTCAACAAACTAAGCTTGGTTAAAGGCCTACCCAATCTCAACTATCACTCAGATGCTCTGTGTGGTCCTTGTCAGATTGGGAAAATATCTAAAACTTCCTTTAAACCTAAAAACATTGTTTCTGTAAGACCCAAGATTCCACTGTACAGTTTTTCTAAGGAACTCTAGTAATGGCTACGAGTTTTAGGGTTTTTGGTGAAGCTGTTTTTGTGAGTATCGTCGCATAAATGAGATTTTTGCTGAAACGGAGCCTGTTTTGTGCTCGTGCGCTGGAAAGGCACAGACTTTCGGGTCGTAGTCTTCTTTTAAGTATGAGGAGATTTTTGTGAAGTCAGAATGACGAGATTTGGATTATTCTTGTTTTTGGAAAAACAAGTAGGATTTTTACCCGCTGATGGAAAATCTTACTGCGTCTGTTTTAAGTGAGGTTTCGGATGGAAGTTTCATATATCTGCGTGAGTTAGGATATGTCCTAAGATTAATTTTCTAAGGTATGGAAGAAAATTACAGTCGCGGAAAAAGATTCGGCGATAAGTTTTGGAATGGAAAAACGATAGACGTTCTTTCCGTAGGTTTTCTGTTTTTGCGAGTTTCGTTCGTCGCGATGCGCGAGAACTGAGCGTGCGTTTCGTTGTATGAGGTTATGGGAAATATCTAAAGTAGATAGACTCGGATTGATCCAAGGGCTAGGATTAAGTCTTAGAAACTTTACACTATTTGATCTAATGGCCACCATGCCTTATGACCATTACTTAAGGAGACTTTTGGTCTTAGATGTGGACTTAGAAAAAAATCACAAAACACTTCCATCTTCTTCAAATGACCGTGGCACTACTTCTTCATTTCCCTTCATCATAAAAATTTCAATTCTTCACCAAAAGCTTGGATCTTGCTCTTGTTGGAACCATAGGAATTGCAAGTAGTATCTTCTCTAAGGTAACTAGACCTCTCCTTTCCTCTTAGTTGGTCAAACTCATGGAGTTTGTTGGATTTTATGATTATGTTCTTGAGAAGAAAAATTTGAGAATTTAGTTTTAATTAGTTTTGATTCCATAGTAGTGTTTAAGAGTGTTATGTAGGAGACATTGGTGAAGCATGTAAGTGATTCTCATGGTTAAATCTTGTTTTCACAAATTTTTGGTTAAGGGTTTTGAAGAAATTTTTTGAAATGATCATATCTTTGAGTGTGTTTTATGATTTTGATTTTTGATGTTAGTTTTAAGCTTTGTGGCAAAATGGATGTTTGAATATAAACTTTGTTTCGAAAAATGAGAAAAAATTATTCTCGTGTTCTTGAGCGACTCGAAGAACACAATTTAGAAAAATTTATTTCGAGTTTCAAAAGGAGTCGGATACACGATTGAATATCATTACGAACTAATGAATGGGGACTAGGGTTTCAAAATGAAAAAAATGTGTAGGGTTGCCTTTTGCCTCATTTGGCCGTGGCACCCATATAGGGTTCGAGGAATCGAATTTCGAAAATTGTTTAGAGGCAAATAGCTTCCCATGATCATTGTTTAATTGTTTGATTGGTTATGGGATGTTTTGAAAAGAAAATGATCACTTGCCTTAAGAAAAACCTTATTTGAGATTTCTCGAAAATTTGCGATTCGACTCTATAATTTCTAAATCGTTTTGATAAGTGCTAGTTAGGTATTATGGGATATTACCATGCTTTTAGAAGTGAAAAATTTTGTGTGGAGGGGTGTTTTTCCAAAATATGGCCGTGGCTCTTTTAGGTGGGGAGGAAGAAATTCCAAAAATTTTCCTAAGTCCACAATTGTGTGAAAATTGTGTATGTGTTGGATAATCTTAGTTTTGAAGAAAAATGAGTATAGGAAAGGTTGTTAGGAAGAAAAAGATGGGTAACTTGTAACGCAAGAAAACTTCGATTTTTCATAAAAATATTTTTGAAAAGTTTTAGTTGTGTTTCAAATGGTTTTGTTGTGTGTGAAACAAATCCTTGAAGTGGAAAAATCCAAAATGGTTTTAGTTTATGATTTGAACACAAAATGATTTTCGTGTTATAAAAATAGTACAATTAACTTCGTGAATTTTTAAAATAGTTTATGCTTTGCTGTGTGTTTGGCATGTCTGGTTGATGTATTCTCGTGATGAGAACATGTTTAAAATACTTGCGCTGTTTACATATGATTATGAGAATATATGTATGAACAGGTGTTTGGAATACATATGATGAGAAATGTATGTATGTTGTTATGTTTGGTTTACATATGCTAGGGAGGTGTGTATTTGTTGCATTAGTATACATGGGGAATCGTATGCTCATGCATTGTTAGTGCGTAGTGGCGGGAGTGGACTACGAGGTGTGGTTGCGGGAGTGGACCCACCTGATTCTTATAGGGTTTTATTGAGTTCAATACATGGTTGCGGGAGTGGACCATGGGGTGTGATTGCGGGAGTGGATCCACCTTAAAATCCTTTGTGATTTTGTTGAGTTCGATACATGGTTGCGGGAGTGGACCATGGGGTGAAATTGCGGGAGTGGATCCACCTTAACCTTGTGATTTCATTGATATTGTTAGTGGGTTGGACCTACGATTCCGGAGCTCATGCATCGTGGTAGCTAGGGTTAGTACCACGCATTGTAGAGGTTGCATTATAGGCTATGTGTGCATTGCTTATATGAACCCGTTGGTGGGAGATTGTCTATGTGTTTATAGAGCTTTCTCTGTTGGTATTTGTATGTTTGGTATTTGTATACTCTCTCGCACCGGTTATATATATATATACCTTTTATTTTGTGGTGACCCTTTCTTTCATTTGCGGGCTCATCCCACCCAGATGATGGGTTAGGTCGTGGTGACGACGGTGGCAGTTCTAGGCCATAGTGAGCACGTGGTGAAGCTTAGTATAGTTAGACTATGCGCCGGTGTGTTTTGTGCACCGTGCTTTTTGGTTAGCATAGGGTTTCTAACTGGTTGTGTTGTAAGTATTTGAATACTTAGACTTGGATTGTAATTATTCAGGAATACACTTTGCTTGTCGAAGCACCTTATGGTAATGAGTTCTTTTGTATATTTGAATGCCGGCTCATTGTAAAATATTTTCCGCGCACTCTGTCTCGTGTTAAAAAAAATAAAATATATTGACTTTTCTGGCCCTGGAAAAACGGGTTGTTACAATTGGTATCAGAGCACGACTTTAAATCTTCAAAGGGAAAGTGTATACTTGAGTCGTTAGTCCAGAGTCGGTTAGAACATAGCTAGAGTTGTGTTAGTTCTAGCGGTTGTTTTTGTTGTGTTGTGGGTTATGTGGTTGGTTGTTTTGAGTCTAGCATGAGATACGCTTAGACACTGGATTGTTCTTACTGAAGTACCATCGGGAGCGATGCTTCAGTGAGTGGAATAGTTGAAACCCCCGAGCATTGGTCGAATTTGGTCGACCAGTGTGTTTGAATTCCTTAGACGGAGTGGTCTGAGGAGGATGGACTTGAGGCGAATAAGAACTACAATGGATTCTTGGTAGTAATATAATGGATGGGAAGTGGCGTTGGTTGTTGTCGCTCGGAGGTGCTGAGTGTCGACGAGTGGGCGTCGTATGGATAAAGGATTGTAAGTAAGGATCAGATTGGGACGACCTTTTGAAGAAGATATTGAATATCTGCTCTGGTGAGTTAGGGTGCGACTTGATGAAGTCATTAGTTTTCAAGAGAACGCAGCCACTATGGAATGGTGGAGCATGCGAGATGTCAATTGGATTTAATTGCGACGATTGGACAATAATTGAGGCACTTTGAATTGGAATTAAAGGACGTTGTACGTCCAGAGTGAGGAAGCCTGGTGGTGTTAGACGACATTTATGCAAATGGTGGATAACTTAAGGGTTTAATTTAAGTGTGCGAGATGAATTAGATTCGAAACTATGATTTGTAAGGATGAATCTCGTGATGATTAAAGGTAGGAGACCAAGTATCACATTGATAAGTGACAATCCATACATAGTTCGGAGAGATAGTAAGTATAGATGTCGGTGTGAGACGAAATTATAGGTGATTGATTATTGGATAAAAGGTGGATTTGGAGAGATGTTTAGGTAAGAACGAGGAGTTCAACCTTGGAAAGTGAGTTGTATGTCGATGACGGGTGATACCGGAGGTGTGTAGTATGGGAATGCCTAGAGAATTGTGGCTGTAGAAGCTAGAATTATCAGTTATTGGCAGGTAAACCATAAGAGAAAGTAAACATTTTGAGAAAATCTTAGGGATTAGTCAAGAATTATTGAGTAGTTGAAGAGATTAGTCAAGATTTGAGTAGAGATCCTGTGTGGATGTGAGTTTAAGTTAACGATTTTGATCGGCCAAGATGGTTGAAGGACTAAGTAGCAGCTTGAATTTATGATACCATAAGAGTTGAGGTAGGCAAGTTTAAATGATTCAAGTTATGGACGAGAATTTTTGGAGATATTCTAGAAATGTCGTGTATGAGCAGGAAAAGAGTTGTTAGTAAGAGTACTAAGACAATAAGAGTTGATAGTTGGAAGGACTTTTATTGTATATTAGGATTAAACGGATGGTATGACAAGTAATTGTAGTTCTTGAGCAGTAAATTCAAGAGTTTGATTTGGGTATCGAACGTACTAAGGATAAAATCATAGCGAGGTGCCGTGCGTTGGTAGATATTTTGATAAGTCGAGCCTTAAGATTTGAGATGAATGTTTAATGGCTTGATGGATGAGTAAGACGAGTCGATTGGTAGGTGAATTGCAGTGACCTTTTAAGGACGAGTTAGAAGTGAATAAGAAAACGATGAGGGAATAGATGTAAGAACATGATTGGCCAGAACTTGAGATCTGGGAATTGATTCCCTAGTGGGAACAGACTTTATGACTTTAGAATAGTCACGGTGATGAAAGATCAATCGAATGGGAGAAGAGTGTACTTGTTTGGAAACAAGTTAATGTGGGACGAGAGTAATTGGCTTGTGTGCGGCGAATTAAAGATGTTGTTTTGATTTAACAAGTTATTGGTCATGGTGGTTTGGGAACCAACTCTAGACAGTTGTTGAACTAGAAAGTTGCAAAGTAGTAGATTGAGTTTTGTAGAGGTTATGACATCGATGAGTTAGTCGTAAAGGGAGGTTAGCCATGGAAAGAATGTGCTAACAATAAATGTGGCTAGTGGTGTTTCTAGCCGAACTCGTAGAGAAAATGTTCCATTGTTTGGTTGTCTTTCACTTGATGATTCATCTTCAAAGAGGAGAAAGAGTGATGGAGATGAAATGGTTTGTGGATCTGTTTCTGGGTCTAGAAAAGAATGAGAATTTAGAGAGAAGCCCATGAAGATGTGGCTTATGCCAATTGAAGATTGGCGAAGGGATTTGTCTCACACCTAATTTTGGAAATAAGAAGGATAAGAAATTGTCTAATGGCAAGTTGATGGAAGCTTGTAGAGCTTTGGTTCATTGTAGTGGTTACAATGAAGAGAGACGTGGTATGATGGAAAATCGGTAGTGAGTAAGTATAAGGGATTCGGATGTTGTCAACAAGGATGGTTAGACAATAGTAATGTGAGGAATGCCCTAAGAGTTATTTTGAAGGTAGGTACCTCGACGAGAGTGGTGATGTTCGGAGTGTTTAAGAATGGTCAGGGTGACAAGCTCTTTTGAGTATGAGAGGATTTAATTGTAAGAGAAAAAGGAACTCAGGAGAGTTCAGGAATAGAATGAGAGTACGTTGTAAAGAGGATGTGCGCCGACGATGGCCGTCGACGAGGATAAACGTTTGTTTAAGGCACGCGAGTTTCATCTAAGTGTCGTTTTGGAAGTAATGTGAACATGTAAGGGACCGATTCTGGGGAATTGGGGATTTGGATAAAGGGAGTACAAGAGAAAGAGATGGTATAGTTTGGCAAGTGACAAGACTATAAGGAGCTGTAATCACCAACCGGAGGTTGGGATGGTATTAT
Organism: Trifolium repens; assembly: GCA_030408175.1. NCBI lineage: Eukaryota > Viridiplantae > Streptophyta > Magnoliopsida > Fabales > Fabaceae > Trifolium > Trifolium repens. The sequence goes on along the minus strand of CP125845.1, from coordinate 26,006,824 downwards.
TTAAGTCGTGTTTGGAACGAGATTCGAATGTGAACAGACGGTTCGGCATATTCATTGAGTCACGGACTGATGGATATTGGTAAAGTGGGAAAATTCTTCTATAGAGAAGACAACTTGTTCGGAATGTAATAGTTTTGGTGGTAATTGCCGTGGTGGCATTATGTTACTGTTGAATGATGTTCAACAGATGTTTCATGAGTGGAATCATGAGAGCTTGAGCGACGTGTTTGAGAGTTGTGTCTTACGACTTCGACCTTGTATTCGTAAGAGATCGAGGAAAACATTAAGAAAAACCTCGAAAGATTTGTGGAACCCTTGTGACTCGGAGGACCTTGAGCACAAGTGAGATGAAGTATCACTTAAGTTGGGTAAAGATGGTCTAAACCACCATCAGGATTGTCGACTGTCTATTGACAAATTGAGGGACTGGCCGTCCTTAATTTATTGTTGATGGTAGACGGGAATCGTGTTGATTGGAATTGACTAGTTTTGCTAGCTTTGGTGATGCACAGAGAACTTCAGTATTTCTTTTTGGAGGGTAGCCAGTCACTGCTGCGCGTGAACCTAGTGGTTTAGGCTATGTCGCGGAGGAAGAAGAAGTGACTTTGGAAATTTTGTGTGTGGACCCTAGGAAATTTGCGGAACTCGAGGTTGTGAACTTCTGCTGTGAGGTTAATTTTGAGTGGTGAACTCGCTGAGAGTTGCGGTTCGTGCACAGTTGTGCCAGTGTGTTGGTGAGAGTATCTGTGCGACTTCACCCGGTGTTAGCGTCTGTGTGGCTACACCTAATCCGAGGGATTTTGTTGAGTTGGTGATGGTAATAACTAGTTGAGTTGTTACTCTTACCTTTAGTTTCGAGGACGAAACTTCTTTTTGGAGGGTAGTAATGTAAGACCCAAGATTCCACTGTACAGTTTTTCTAAGGAACTCTAGTAATGGCTACGAGTTTTAGGGTTTTTGGTGAAGCTGTTTTTGTGAGTATCGTCGCATAAATGAGATTTTTGCTGAAACGGAGCCTGTTTTGTGCTCATGCGCTGGAAAGGCACAGACTTTCGGGTCGTAGTCTTCTTTTAAGTATGAGGAGATTTCGGTGAAGTCAGAATGACGAGATTTGGATTATTCTTGTTTTTGGAAAAACGAGTAGGATTTTTACCCGCTGATGGAAAATCTTACTGCGTCTGTTTTAAGTGAGGTTTCGGATGGAAGTTTCATATATCTGCGTGAGTTAGGATATGTCCTGAGATTAATTTTCTAAGGTATGGAAGAAAATTACAGTCGCGGAAAAAGATTCGGCGATAAGTTTTGGAATGGAAAAACGATAGACGTTCTTTCCGTAGGTTTTCTGTTTTTGCGAGTTTCGTTCGTCGCGATGCGCGAGAACTGAGCGTGCGTTTCGTTGTATGAGGTTATGGGAAATATCTAAAGTAGATAGACTCGGATTGATCCAAGGGCTAGGATTAAGTCTTAGAAACTTTACACTATTTGATCTAATGGCCACCATGCCTTATGACCATTACTTAAGGAGACTTTTGGTCTTAGATGTGGACTTAGAAAAAAATCACAAAACACTTCCATCTTCTTCAAATGACCGTGACACTACTTCTTCATTTCCCTTCATCATAAAAATTTCAATTCTTCACCAAAAGCTTGGATCTTGCTCTTGTTGGAACCATAGGAATTGCAAGTAGTATCTTCTCTAAGGTAACTAGACCTCTCCTTTCCTCTTAGTTGGTCAAACTCATGGAGTTTGTTGGATTTTATGATTATGTTCTTGAGAAGAAAAATTTGAGAATTTAGTTTTAATTAGTTTTGATTCCATAGTAGTGTTTAAGAGTGTTATGTAGGAGACATTGGTGAAGCATGTAAGTGATTCTCATGGTTAAATCTTGTTTTCACAAATTTTTGGTTAAGGGTTTTGAAGAAATTTTTTGAAATGATGATATCTTTGAGTGTGTTGTATGATTTTGATTTTTGATGTTAGTTTTAAGCTTTGTGGCAAAATGGATGTTTGAATATAAACTTTGTTTCGAAAAATGAGAAAAAATTATTCTCGTGTTCTTGAGCGACTCGAAGAACACAATTTAGAAAAATTTATTTCGAGTTTCAAAAGGAGTCGGATACACGATTGAATATCATTACGAACTAATGAATGTGGACTAGGGTTTCAAAATGAAAAAAATGTGTAGGGTTGCCTTTTGCCTCATTTGGCCGTGGCACCCATATAGGGTTCGAGGAATCGAATTTCGAAAATTGTTTAGAGGCAAATAGCTTCCCATGATCATTGTTTAATTGTTTGATTGGTTATGGGATGTTTTGAAAAGAAAATGATCACTTGCCTTAAGAAAAACCTTATTTGAGATTTCTCGAAAATTTGCGATTCGACTCTATAATTTCTAAATCGTTTTGATAAGTGCTAGTTAGGTATTATGGGATATTACCATGCTTTTAGAAGTGAAAAATTTTGTGTGGAGGGGTGTTTTTCCAAAATATGGCCGTGGCTCTTTTAGGTGGGGAGGAAGAAATTCCAAAATTTTTCCTAAGTCCACAATTGTGTGAAAATTGTGTATGTGTTGGATAATCTTAGTTTTGAAGAAAAATGAGTATAGGAAAGGTTGTTAGGAAGAAAAAGATGGGTAACTTGTAACGCAAGAAAACTTCGACTTTTCATAAAAATATTTTTGAAAAGTTTTAGTTGTGTTTCAAATGGTTTTGTTGTGTGTGAAACAAATCCTTGAAGTGGAAAAATCCAAAATGGTTTTAGTTTATGATTTGAACACAAAATGATTTTCGTGTTATAAAAATAGTACAATTAACTTCGTGAATTTTTAAAAACTATGAGAATAACCTGAAATCATTGAGGGATAGCTTTAGAAAGTACTTTAGACCCCTCTGGAGCTTTGAGAGCAAGTTTCGTTTCGATAGGATAAACGAAGAGTATTTTATTGATTGTACGCTACATTTTGTTTAGGTAGCGTGAATTGTAGAATTTCGCGAAAAACAGTAACGGAAGCTTGCCGAGGTAAGGGCTCCACTTTATTTCCGTCTTTCAAAACGGTTACGACATGCTTGGTTTTGCTGTTTATGCTTTGCTGTGTGTTTGGCATGTCTGGTTGATGTATTCTCGTGATGAGAACATGTTTAAAATACTTGCGCTGTTTACATATGATTATGAGAATATATGTATGAACAGGTGTTTGGAATACATATGATGAGAAATGTATGTATGTTGTTATGTTTGGTTTACATATGCTAGGGAGGTGTGTATTTGTTGCATTAGTATACATGGGGAATCGTATGCTCATGCATTGTTAGTGCGTAGTGGCGGGAGTGGACTACGAGGTGTGGTTGCGGGAGTGGACCCACCTGATTCTTATAGGGTTTTATTGAGTTCAATACATGGTTGCGGGAGTGGACCATGGGGTGTGATTGCGGGAGTGGATCCACCTTAAAATCCTTTGTGATTTTGTTGAGTTCGATACATGGTTGCGGGAGTGGACCATGGGGTGAAATTGCGGGAGTGGATCCACCTTAACCTTGTGATTTCATTGATATTGTTAGTGGGTTGGACCTACGATTCCGGAGCTCATGCATCGTGGTAGCTAGGGTTAGTACCACGCATTGTAGAGGTTGCATTATAGGCTATGTGTGCATTGCTTATATGAACCCGTTGGTGGGAGATTGTCTATGTGTTTATAGAGCTTTCTCTGTTGGTATTTGTATGTTTGGTATTTGTATACTCTCTCGCACCGGTTATATATATATATACCTTTTATTTTGTGGTGACCCTTTCTTTCATTTGCGGGCTCATCCCACCCAGATGATGGGTTAGGTCGTGGTGACGACGGTGGCAGTTCTAGGCCATAGTGAGCACGTGGTGAAGCTTAGTATAGTTAGACTATGCGCCGGTGTGTTTTGTGCACCGTGCTTTTTGGTTAGCATAGGGTTTCTAACTGGTTGTGTTGTAAGTATTTGAATACTTAGACTTGGATTGTAATTATTCAGGAATACACTTTGCTTGTCGAAGCACCTTATGGTAATGAGTTCTTTTGTATATTTGAATGCCGGCTCATTGTAAAATATTTTCCGCGCACTCTGTCTCGTGTTAAAAAAAAAAATATATTGACTTTTCTGGCCCTGGAAAAACGGGTTGTTACAATTGGTATCAGAGCACGACTTTAAATCTTCAAAGGGAAAGTGTATACTTGAGTCGTTAGTCCAGAGTCGGTTAGAACATAGCTAGAGTTGTGTTAGTTCTAGCGGTTGTTTTTGTTGTGTTGTGGGTTATGTGGTTGGTTGTTTTGAGTCTAGCATGAGATACGCTTAGACACTGGATTGTTCTTACTGAAGTACCATCGGGAGCGATGCTTCAGTGAGTGGAATAGTTGAAACCCCCGAGCATTGGTCGAATTTGGTCGACCAGTGTGTTTGAATTCCTTAGACGGAGTGGTCTGAGGAGGATGGACTTGAGGCGAATAAGAACTACAATGGATTCTTGGTAGTAATATAATGGATGGGAAGTGGCGTTGGTTGTTGTCGCTCGGAGGTGCTGAGTGTCGACGAGTGGGCGTCGTATGGATAAAGGATTGTAAGTAAGGATCAGATTGGGACGACCTTTTGAAGAAGATATTGAATATCTGCTCTGGTGAGTTAGGGTGCGACTTGATGAAGTCATTAGTTTTCAAGAGAACGCAGCCACTATGGAATGGTGGAGCATGCGAGATGTCAATTGGATTTAATTGCGACGATTGGATAATAATTGAGGCACTTTGAATTGGAATTAAAGGACGTTGTACGTCCAGAGTGAGGAAGCCTGGTGGTGTTAGACGACATTTATGCAAATGGTGGATAACTTAAGGGTTTAATTTAAGTGTGCGAGATGAATTAGATTCGAAACTATGATTTGTAAGGATGAATCTCGTGATGATTAAAGGTAGGAGACCAAGTATCACATTGATAAGTGACAATCCATACATAGTTCGGAGAGATAGTAAGTATAGATGTCGGTGTGAAACGAAATTATAGGTGATTGATTATTGGATAAAAGGTGGATTTGGAGAGATGTTTAGGTAAGAACGAGGAGTTCAACCTTGGAAAGTGAGTTGTATGTCGATGACGGGTGATACCGGAGGTGTGTAGTATGGGAATGCCTAGAGAATTGTGGCTGTAGAAGCTAGAATTATCAGTTATTGGCAGGTAAACCATAAGAGAAAGTAAACATTTTGAGAAAATCTTAGGGATTAGTCAAGAATTATTGAGTAGTTGAAGAGATTAGTCAAGATTTGAGTAGAGATCCTGTGTGGATGTGAGTTTAAGTTAACGATTTTGATCGGCCAAGATGGTTGAAGGACTAAGTAGCAGCTTGAATTTATGATACCATAAGAGTTGAGGTAGGCAAGTTTAAATGATTCAAGTTATGGACGAGAATTTTTGGAGATATTCTAGAAATGTCGTGTATGAGCAGGAAAAGAGTTGTTAGTAAGAGTACTAAGACAATAAGAGTTGATAGTTGGAAGGACTTTTATTGTATATTAGGATTAAACGGATGGTATGACAAGTAATTGTAGTTCTTGAGCAGTAAATTCAAGAGTTTGATTTGGGTATCGAACGTACTAAGGATAAAATCATAGCGAGGTGCCGTGCGTTGGTAGATATTTTGATAAGTCGAGCCTTAAGATTTGAGATGAATGTTTAATGGCTTGATGGATGAGTAAGACGAGTCGATTGGTAGGTGAATTGCAGTGACCTTTTAAGGACGAGTTAGAAGTGAATAAGAAAACGATGAGGGAATAGATGTAAAAACATGATTGGCCAGAACTTGAGATCTGGGAATTGATTCCCTAGTGGGAACAGACTTTATGACTTTAGAATAGTCACGGTGATGAAAGATCAATCGAATGGGAGAAGAGTGTACTTGTTTGGAAACAAGTTAATGTGGGACAAGAGTAATTGGCTTGTGTGCGGCGAATTAAAGATGTTGTTTTGATTTAACAAGTTATTGGTCATGGTGGTTTGGGAACCAACTCTAGACAGTTGTTGAACTAGAAAGTTGCAAAGTAGTAGATTGAGTTTTGTAGAGGTTATGACATCGATGAGTTAGTCGTAAAGGGAGGTTAGCCATGGAAAGAATGTGCTAACAATAAATGTGGCTAGTGGTGTTTCTAGCCGAACTCGTAGAGAAAATGTTCCATTGTTTGGTTGTCTTTCACTTGATGATTCATCTTCAAAGAGGAGAAAGAGTGATGGAGATGAAATGGTTTGTGGATCTGTTTCTGGGTCTAGAAAAGAATGAGAATTTAGAGAGAAGCCCATGAAGATGTGGCTTATGCCAATTGAAGATTGGCGAAGGGATTTGTCTCACACCTAATTTTGGAAATAAGAAGGATAAGAAATTGTCTAATGGCAAGTTGATGGAAGCTTGTAGAGCTTTGGTTCATTGTAGTGGTTACAATGAAGAGAGACGTGGTATGATGGAAAATCGGTAGTGAGTAAGTATAAGGGATTCGGATGTTGTCAACAAGGATGGTTAGACAATAGTAATGTGAGGAATGCCCTAAGAGTTATTTTGAAGGTAGGTACCTCGACGAGAGTGGTGATGTTCGGAGTGTTTAAGAATGGTCAGGGTGACAAGCTCTTTTGAGTAAGAGAGGATTTAATTGTAAGAGAAAAAGGAACTCAGGAGAGTTCAGGAATAGAATGAGAGTACGTTGTAAAGAGGATGTGCGCCGACGATGGCCGTCGACGAGGATAAACGTTTGTTTAAGGCACGCGAGTTTCATCTAAGTGTCGTTTTGGAAGTAATGTGAACATGTAAGGGACCGATTCTGGGGAATTGGGGATTTGGATAAAGGGAGTACAAGAGAAAGAGATGGTATAGTTTGGCAAGTGACAAGACTATAAGGAGCTGTAATCACCAACCGGAGGTTGGGATGGTATTATTTAAGTCGTGTTTGGAACGAGATTCGAATATGAACAGACGGTTCGGCATATTCATTGAGTCACGGACTGATGGATATTGGTAAAGTGGGAAAATTCTTCTATAGAGAAGACAACTTGTTCGGAATGTAATAGTTTTGGTGGTAATTGCCGTGGTGGCATTATGTTACTGTTGAATGATGTTCAACAGATGTTTCATGAGTGGAATCATGAGAGCTTGAGCGACGTGTTTGAGAGTTGTGTCTTACGACTTCGACCTTGTATTCGTAAGAGATCGAGGAAAACATTAAGAAAAACCTCGAAAGATTTGTGGAACCCTTGTGACTCGGAGGACCTTGAGCACAAGTGAGATGAAGTATCACTTAAGTTGGGTAAAGATGGTCTAAACCACCATCAGGATTGTCGACTGTCTATTGACAAATTGAGGGACTGGCCGTCCTTAATTTATTGTTGATGGTAGACGGGAATCGTGTTGATTGGAATTGACTAGTTTTGCTAGCTTTGGTGATGCACAGAGAACTTCAGTATTTCTTTTTGGAGGGAAGCCAGTCACTGCTGCGCGTGAACCTAGTGGTTTAGGCTATGTCGCGGAGGCAGAAGAAGTGACTTTGGAAATTTTGTGTGTGGACCCTAGGAAATTTGCGGAACTCGAGGTTGTGAACTTCTGTTGTGAGGTTAATTTTGAGTGGTGAACTCGCTGAGAGTTGCGGTTCGTGCACAGTTGTGCCAGTGTGTTGGTGAGAGTATCTGTGCGACTTCACCCGGTGTTAGCGTCTGTGTGGCTACACCTAATCCGAGGGATTTTGTTGAGTTGGTGATGGTAATAACTAGTTGAGTTGTTACTCTTACCTTTAGTTTCGAGGACGAAACTTCTTTTTGGAGGGTAGTAATGTAAGACCCAAGATTCCACTGTACAGTTTTTCTAAGGAACTCTAGTAATGGCTACGAGTTTTAGGGTTTTTGGTGAAGCTGTTTTTGTGAGTATCGTCGCATAAATGAGATTTTTGCTGAAACGGAGCCTGTTTTGTGCTCATGCGCTGGAAAGGCACAGACTTTCGGGTCGTAGTCTTCTTTTAAGTATGAGGAGATTTCGGTGAAGTCAGAATGACGAGATTTGGATTATTCTTGTTTTTGGAAAAACGAGTAGGATTTTTACCCGCTGATGGAAAATCTTACTGCGTCTGTTTTAAGTGAGGTTTCGGATGGAAGTTTCATATATCTGCGTGAGTTAGGATATGTCCTGAGATTAATTTTCTAAGGTATGGAAGAAAATTACAGTCGCGGAAAAAGATTCGGCGATAAGTTTTGGAATGGAAAAACGATAGACGTTCTTTCCGTAGGTTTTCTGTTTTTGCGAGTTTCGTTCGTCGCGATGCGCGAGAACTGAGCGTGCGTTTCGTTGTATGAGGTTATGGGAAATATCTAAAGTAGATAGACTCGGATTGATCCAAGGGCTAGGATTAAGTCTTAGAAACTTTACACTATTTGATCTAATGGCCACCATGCCTTATGACCATTACTTAAGGAGACTTTTGGTCTTAGATGTGGACTTAGAAAAAAATCACAAAACACTTCCATCTTCTTCAAATGACCGTGACACTACTTCTTCATTTCCCTTCATCATAAAAATTTCAATTCTTCACCAAAAGCTTGGATCTTGCTCTTGTTGGAACCATAGGAATTGCAAGTAGTATCTTCTCTAAGGTAACTAGACCTCTCCTTTCCTCTTAGTTGGTCAAACTCATGGAGTTTGTTGGATTTTATGATTATGTTCTTGAGAAGAAAAATTTGAGAATTTAGTTTTAATTAGTTTTGATTCCATAGTAGTGTTTAAGAGTGTTATGTAGGAGACATTGGTGAAGCATGTAAGTGATTCTCATGGTTAAATCTTGTTTTCACAAATTTTTGGTTAAGGGTTTTGAAGAAAATTTTTGAAATGATCATATCTTTGAGTGTGTTGTATGATTTTGATTTTTGATGTTAGTTTTAAGCTTTGTGGCAAAATGGATGTTTGAATATAAACTTTGTTTCGAAAAATGAGAAAAAATTATTCTCGTGTTCTTGAGCGACTCGAAGAACACAATTTAGAAAAATTTATTTCGAGTTTCAAAAGGAGTCGGATACACGATTGAATATCATTACGAACTAATGAATGTGGACTAGGGTTTCAAAATGAAAAAAATGTGTAGGGTTGCCTTTTGCCTCATTTGGCCGTGGCACCCATATAGGGTTCGAGGAATCGAATTTCGAAAATTGTTTAGAGGCAAATAGCTTCCCATGATCATTGTTTAATTGTTTGATTGGTTATGGGATGTTTTGAAAAGAAAATGATCACTTGCCTTAAGAAAAACCTTATTTGAGATTTCTCGAAAATTTGCGATTCGACTCTATAATTTCTAAATCGTTTTGATAAGTGCTAGTTAGGTATTATGGGATATTACCATGCTTTTAGAAGTGAAAAATTTTGTGTGGAGGGGTGTTTTTCCAAAATATGGCCGTGGCTCTTTTAGGTGGGGAGGAAGAAATTCCAAAATTTTTCCTAAGTCCACAATTGTGTGAAAATTGTGTATGTGTTGGATAATCTTAGTTTTGAAGAAAAATGAGTATAGGAAAGGTTGTTAGGAAGAAAAAGATGGGTAACTTGTAACGCAAGAAAACTTCGATTTTTCATAAAAATATTTTTGAAAAGTTTTAGTTGTGTTTCAAATGGTTTTGTTGTGTGTGAAACAAATCCTTGAAGTGGAAAAATCCAAAATGGTTTTAGTTTATGATTTGAACACAAAATGATTTTCGTGTTATAAAAATAGTACAATTAACTTCGTGAATTTTTAAACACTATGAGAATAACCTGAAATCATTGAGGGATAGCTTTAGAAAGTACTTTAGACCCCTCTGGAGCTTTGAGAGCAAGTTTCGTTTCGATAGGATAAACGAAGAGTATTTTATTGATTGTACGCTACATTTTGTTTAGGTAGCGTGAATTGTAGAATTTCGCGAAAAAGAGTAACGGAAGCTTGCCGAGGTAAGGGCTCCACTTTATTTCCGTCTTTCAAAACGGTTACGACATGCTTGGTTTTGCTGTTTATGCTTTGCTGTGTGTTTGGCATGTCTGGTTGATGTATTCTCGTGATGAGAACGTGTTTAAAATACTTGCGCTGTTTACATATGATTATGAGAATATATGTATGAACAGGTGTTTGGAATACATATGATGAGAAATGTATGTATGTTGTTATGTTTGGTTTACATATGCTAGGGAGGTGTGTATTTGTTGCATTAGTATACATGGGGAATCGTATGCTCATGCATTGTTAGTGCGTAGTGGCGGGAGTGGACTACGAGGTGTGGTTGCGGGAGTGGACCCACCTGATTCTTATAGGGTTTTATTGAGTTCAATACATGGTTGCGGGAGTGGATCATGGGGTGTGATTGCGGGAGTGGATCCACCTTAAAATCCTTTGTGATTTTGTTGAGTTCGATACATGGTTGCGGGAGTGGACCATGGGGTGAAATTGCGGGAGTGGATCCACCTTAACCTTGTGATTTCATTGATATTGTTAGTGGGTTGGACCTACGATTCCGGAGCTCATGCATCGTGGTAGCTAGGGTTAGTACCACGCATTGTAGAGGTTGCATTATAGGCTATGTGTGCATTGCTTATATGAACCCGTTGGTGGGAGATTGTCTATGTGTTTATAGAGCTTTCTCTGTTGGTATTTGTATGTTTGGTATTTGTATACTCTCTCGCACCGGTTATATATATATATATACCTTTTATTTTGTGGTGACCCTTTCTTTCATTTGCGGGCTCATCCCACCCAGATGATGGGTTAGGTCGTGGTGACGACGGTGGCAGTTCTAGGCCATAGTGAGCACGTGGTGAAGCTTAGTATAGTTAGACTATGCGCCGGTGTGTTTTGTGCACCGTGCTTTTTGGTTAGCATAGGGTTTCTAACTGGTTGTGTTGTAAGTATTTGAATACTTAGACTTGGATTGTAATTATTCAGGAATACACTTTGCTTGTCGAAGCACCTTATGGTAATGAGTTCTTTTGTATATTTGAATGCCGGCTCATTGTAAAATATTTTCCGCGCACTCTGTCTCGTGTTAAAAAAAAAATATATTGACTTTTCTGGCCCTGGAAAAACGGGTTGTTACAGTTTCTACTTCAAGACCTCTTGAACTGCTTCACATTGATTTGTTTGGTCCTGTAAGTACAGCCTCAATCAATGGAAAGAAATACGGACTTGTCATTGTTGATGATTACAGTAGATGGACATGGGTTAAATTCTTACGAGTAAAAGATGATGCATATGATGTGTTTAACATCTTCTGCACACAAGTACAGAGTGAGAAAAGTCTTAAGATTCTGAAAATCAGAAGTGATCATGGTGGTGAGTTTGAAAACGAACCATTTGCAACTTTCTGTGAAGAACATGGAATTATCCATGAGTTCTCTGCTCCTAGAACACCACAACAAAATGGTGTTGTAGAGAGAAAGAACAGGTCTTTACAAGAGATGGCAAGAACCATGATGCATGAGACTAAACTTGCTAAGTACTTCTGGGCAGAAGCTGTGAATACAGCATGTTATATTTAAAATAGGATCTATATTAGACCTATGTTGAATAAGACAACATATGAACTCTTTAAAGGAAGAAAACCCAACATCTCTTATTTTCATCAGTTTGGTTGTACTTGTTACATCTTAAACAATAAGGTCTATAAAAAGAAATTTGATGACAAAGCTTGTAAGGGAATCTTTATAGGTTACTCTGAACGCTCAAAGGCATACAGAGTGTATAATTCTGAAACTAACACAGTGGAAGAATCTATACATGTAAGATTTGATGACAAAGAGCCTGACAGTAAAACGTCAGAGCAATATGATAGTTATGCAGAAGTTCCATATCAATATAACTATTCAGAAGCTGAGAAAACATCAGAGGCAAATGAAACTTCAGAAGCTGAATTGGAAGTAACTCCTGAAGAAGCATCTCCCATTGAAGCATCTGAAGAACATGATGATATCTCAGAAGATGAAATACAAGGAAATGCTGAAGCCCCAAAAAGGAAGTTCAAATACAAATCATCACATCCAGAAGATCTTATTCTTGGAAACAAAGAAAGTCCAAGAAAAACAAGATCAGCTTATCAACAAAGTGATTCTCCGATGGGACTTATATCTATGATTGAACCCAAGAATGTTGATGAAGCCTTAACTGATGATGAATGGATAGTAGCAATGCAAGATGAACTTAATCAATTCCAAAGAAATGATGTATGGGACTTAGTACCGAGACCAACACACAAGAACATCATTGGAACCAAGTGGGTATTCAGAAATAAACTGAATGAACAAGGTGAAGTGGTTAGAAACAAAGCTAGACTTGTAGCACAAGGCTACAGTCAGCAAGAAGGCATTGACTTCACTGAAACATTTGCTCCAGTTGCGAGACTGGAAGAAATCAGGTTATTGCTATCTTATGCTGTTAATAATGGAATCACATTATATCAAATGGATGTTAAGAGTGCCTTTCTAAATGGTGTTATCACTGAAGAAGTATATGTCAAACAACCCCCAGGTTTTGAGGATCTAAAGAATCCTGAACATGTTTTTAAACTTAAGAAATCACTCCATGGTCTCAAACAAGCTCCAAGAGCTTGGTATGAAAGATTGAGTAATTTCCTTTTAGAAAATGGTTTTCAAAAAGGTCAGATTGACAATGCTTTATTCAGAAAGACAACTAAGAAAGACATCTTAATTATTCAAATATATGTGGATGATATAATTTTTGGTTCAACTAATGCTTCTCTTTGCAAGAATTTCTCCAAGCTTATGCAGCATGAATTTGAAATGAGTATGATGGGAGAGCTAAAATTCTTTCTTGGAATCCAAATCAACCAAGGAAAAGATGGCACTTACATTCATCAAAGCAAGTATACAAAAGAGCTTCTGAAGAAGTTTAATCTTGAAGACTGCAAGATAATGTCAACTCCCATGCATCCTACAAGCAGCTTAAGCAAGGAAGAAATTGGAAGCAAAGTAGATCAGAAGCTGTATAGAGGTATGATTGGTTCTTTACTCTATCTAACAGCTTCTAGACCTGATATTTTATATAGTGTATGTTTGTGTGCAAGATTCCAGTCAGATCCTAGAGAACCTCACTTAACTGCTGTTAAGAGGATCTTTAGATATCTGAAAGGAACTACTAATCTAGGACTCCTTTATAAAAAATCCCTAGATAGTAAGCTAGTTGGATTCTGTGATGCTGACTATGCTGGAGACAAGATTGAGAGAAAATCCACTAGTGGAAATTGCCAATTTATTGGTGAAAATCTCATATCTTGGGCCAACAAGAGACAAACAACTATTGCTTTGTCTACAGCAGAAGCAGAATACATCTCAGCTGCTAAGTGCTGCACACAGCTTCTCTGGATGAAATATCAGTTAGAGGATTATAACATAACTGAAAGTAGTATTCCACTCTATTGTGATAATACTGCTGCTATTCATCTATCTAAAAATCCAATTTTACATTCCAGAGCTAAACATATTGAAATTAAACATCATTTTATAAGAGACCATGTTCAAAAAGGTACAATAAATATTCAATTCATTGATACTGATCATCAATGGGCTGATATATTTACTAAACCTTTAGCTATTGAACGATTTGATTTTATTAAAAAGAATTTGAACATGCATTTTATCTCTGAAGAAAACTAGCTCTGAGATGCAAAATAGAATCAGGGTCTGAAACTTCTTCAGAGTCTCAAACACTCAGAGCCTCTAATGAGAAGCTCTGAGTGACGGAAGTTCTGAAGAATGACAGGTTCTGATGAGGTATTAGATACTGATGAGTCAGGCACTGAACTAAGCGGAAATGAAACGTTTTGTACTAGTAAGTGTAAAACAGTTGTCAATACGCGTGTCAGTTTGTTATACTCCTCCTTGCACGTGTCTAGATTCTGATTGGATGGAGAACAGTTAATGATGAATTTACAGTTATACAATTTAAAATTAATTTTAAACTGTTCGCGCTCCCTCCCTTGGCTTATTTTCTCTGTGTGTGTATACTAGTTGCTATATATTGTCACTTCACTCACAAAGCACAATTTTTACACAAATCACTTCCTACACAAACCCTAAAACTCAAAATCGTCAAAATCTCTCATCTTTCTCAACACTTTCTGCAATCATGACTGCTCAACCTACTCCCGTCATTGTTCAAGAACCTTTCAACCCAGAACTTGTACCGGTAATCGATTTAAACTCTCGAGCTTCTTTCATTAATCGTCCACCTTCAACTGACTGTGGTAGAGATGCTATGGAATTTCTCACTGAGAAGTTCGTAGACTTTGAAAGTTTGAAGGTTAATGGAATCGACATTCAGAGTCTATTTTTTTATCAACAGTGGGGAAACTATTTTGATATGTTAAATGGGTTTGTCTACTACGACATTGTGAAGAACTTCTGGCATAAAGCTTATGTTTTTTATGAGTTCAATGCAAATGAAGAAGTTAGTAAGATAGTAGCAAAGGATAAAACTCTGAGAGGCAAGACCAGAGTCCAATTGGGATTAAGACCATTCAAGGGAAAAGAAATTAGGTCTAACTTACTAGGGATTGATGTGCTGATTACCCAAGAACATGTGGCAAAGATTCTGGGTCTGGATAATAAAGGTCAAGATGTGAATGCGTACAAGTTGAAAAGTAAGTACACTGAGTCTATCAAAGAAGATCTTTTTCCTGCTGAAACAAAAGAAAAGGAATTTGGAAGAGCAAAGTTCATGAAGAAGGAATTCAACTTTCGGAGCTTGTTTCTTTCATATAGCTGCCTGTTTCTTTCGGAGCGTGAAGACTCTGCTTCCTTCTTGAATACTTCTTTTGATCCTGAAGCACTCTTCGCAGCTTGCTTTTCCATTGTGTGTTTGATACGATGTTCTTTGATTATTCTGTATGAATAAAATGAGAAGACTCATCCCTTTTATAGTGCTCTCAAGCATTCTTGTCTACCTGGAAATCAACACAGTTCATTTAATGAATATGGTTGTAACCACTTTTTGACTTGACTGTCTTGTTTTCTTGCACGTTTAACTGCCTCGTTTTCTGTGCTGTTTGACTGATGCCAAAAGGGGGAGTAAGAACAGCGTTAAAATTAATGTTAATTGATTTTTTTTTTAACTGATAAAGAACTGAAACTGTTATACTCATATCAATTTCTATCCCTTCTGAACTGTCGTTATGTGATTCATTCTGAACCTTATTGAAAGGGGAGAAAATTTTAGATTTGAAATACATTTTCGTAGATAAAATGAGAGAAGCTTGCAAACCTTCTCTGAATATTGTCAGACTCTGAAGGAAGAGCTTACAAACCTCTGCCTCTGAGAGTCAAATATGAAAATTTATTTCAAATTAATAAATTAACTCTTAAACTGTTTTAATTAATTATGGATAAGACTTAGGGGGAGCTTACAAACCTAACCCTATAGATTATCAGACTCAAGGGGAGAGTGCAAACCTCTGAAACCTGAAGTCAACATAAATAATTAAATCAACAACAATTGAATTTTAATGCTTTAGTTTGTCGTCATCAAAAAGGGGGAGATTGTTGGAACAAAGTGGGTCTGACATAAACCTCAAAGTTTTTAATTGGTTTTGATGATAACAAAGTATTAAAATTGCAATTGGTATTACTAATGATTGTTCTAGTGTGCAGAATCATAAGTTAAAAATCATTCAGAAGCACTACGAAAAAAAGCAGAGAAGCCAAGCTAAGAAGCTCAGAAAGCGTATCGCTGATCATCAGTAGCTTAATATCAAATATCAGAAGTCAAGTAGCTCTGAAGATAAAAGCCAGACTCTGAGAAGTTCAGAAGCTGAAGACCTTAAGAAGCTACACTACAGACTCTGAAGCAAAAGGAATTTGCGTCACTCAAGAACTGACAGAATCAAAACCAATGATTGAAGAACAATCTTCTTTAGGACTCTGTCATATCCACAGGAAGGAATATTCGTTGGTACAACGTTAACCTTATCCATAAGTGGAGCGCATTTGAGGATCGTACTATCGTACTATTATTACTCAAAATGGATGAGTGATAATTCAAATAGCAAGGTAGTGGAATTGGATTTCTTTACCAAAGATGGAAGATTACAGCTATCACAATTGTACGATGAATTCCAGCTGGCACCTTATCTCTCTGCAACGGTCATCACTCTCCATTGTAGTATAAATAGAAGACTCAAATGGAAGAAATGACTACCGTTCTATTACTGCGTTTAAGGCTCTGAAGTATTCTGACATTATTGTTCTATCTGTCATTCAAGTCTTAAAGCAATTTGCGTTGTATTTTGTAAACACCTCTGATAGTATATCAAGTGTTCCTTAACATTCATTCTTATTCTTAAGTGTGTTTGTGAAGTCTCTTGTTAAGTGTAACTTGAGCATTTGAGAAGCCTCTTGTTAGTTGTAACTTGAGCATTAGAGAAGTCTCTTGCTATTGTGCTTGAGCATCTTGTAATCTTATAAGATTTAGTTAGAAGCCCTTGGAAGTGCAAGGGGACTGGACGTACTCTCGTTTTGTGAGAGGAACTAGTATAAATTTATGTGTCTTTCTTTCTTTCTCTCTTCCTCTTACTTAATCCGCTGCAAACTTAGTTTTATTTGAGAAAAAGTCTTAATTTTTAAAACACAATTCAACCCCCCCTTTTTGTGTTTTTCCACCTTCATTAGTGACTTAAGTACTAGACATTTGAGAAATTACCTCTTCAATATCATCAGTGTCTGACTCTGAATCACTTTCATTATCTGGTGAACCAGTGGCCATGAGTGCCAGATTTGCTTCTTCAGCTTCTTCATCATCATATAATTCATTGATATCTTCCCACGTAGCCATCAGACTCTTCTTAGCTTTATTTTTGAATGTGATTTTCTTTCCTTTACCCTTGGTGTTGAGTTCAGGGCAATCAGCTATGAAGTGTCCAGGCTTGTGACAATTGAAACAATTCTTTGTATCATCCTTCTTCTCTTTGCTACCAGAATTTCTTGAGCCAAATCCTCTGCTCGAGTAGTTCTTGCCCCTCCTTGACCACTTCTGGAACTTCTTGGACAAGAGCGCAAAAACATCATCATCTGATCCATCTTATTGGTCATCTACAGAAGATTCCTCAGCATCAGATTCTACAACCTTAGCTTTCAGAGCCTTAGAGGAAATTGAAGTGGATGGCAAAGCCACTGACTTTGATTTCTTCTGAGGCTCATCAGAAGATAGTTCAATCTCATGACTCATGAGTGAACTTATCAATTCCTCTAAGCCAAGAGTGTCCAAATCTTTTGCTTCCTGTATGGCAGTTACCGTAGGCCTCCACCTTGTAGGTAAACTCCTCAGAATCTTCTTTACATGATCATAAGTAGTATAACTTCTCTTTAGAACTTGGAGACCAGCCACTAGAACTTTGAACCTAGAATACATAGATTCAATGTTCTCGTCATCCTTCATTCTAAAGAGTTCATACTGTTGGATTAGAAGTGTAGCCTTTGCTTCTTGAACTTGTTTGTTCCCTTCATATGTGGAACATAAGGAGCCATATATACTCTTTGCAGTAGACTTGTTTGTAATCTTTAGATATTCATCGTGAGATATGCAACCAATGAGAATATCCTTGACCTTGTGATGTTTCTTGTAAGCCTTCTTCTCCATATCAGTAAACTTCTTTCTTGCGTCAACAGATAAGCCTTCCTCTTTCATCTAGACCTTGGAAAGATACCCCTTCTTCAACTAAGTCCCAAAGCTCATCATCTATACCAATAAGATGACTATATATTCTATCTTTCCACCAGGAAAACATAGAACTATCTCCATTGAACTTTGGTGCTTTGTTGTTTGATTTTTCTTCAACATCATAGTTGTGAGGAACTGCTTTCAAACTTTGATCAGTCATAGTGTTTTTCAAAGAAAAACTGTCTCACTGTTAAGTGATAAAACAGAACCGGGCTCTAGATGCCAATTGAAGGTGTGAGAAACACAAGAAGGGGGGGTTGAATTGTGTTTTAGGTAGTTTAAAAACTTCTTCTAAGTTTGACAACTTATCAGATTTTGCAGTGGATAAAAGATAACACAAAACACACACACAAAAGCAAGAGCTAGAGAGAGAGAGAGAGACATAGATTTATACTGGTTCCCCTCACAAATCGAGAGTACTCTAGTCCCCTTGCACTTCCAAGGGAGTTCACTATAATCACAAAAGATTACACTTGCTCAAGCACACAGGCAAGAGACTTCATATGCTCAAGTAATCCTTATAAGAGACTTCTTATGCTCAAGCACATAAGCAAGAGACTTCAAACAACTTACAAAAGAATAACAAAGTGTATGAACACTTGATACAAAAATCAATGTTCACAAAATATAAAATACAACTCTAAAACAAGACTTAACTTAGAATTCTAGTAAAAGAAAACTAAGGCTCAACTACTGTAATGATCAGAAGCTGAAGCTTGAGTCTTGGATATTCAAATGAGTTCAAGTTGTATTCAAGTTGTTTTTGTGCTTTAGATGATTTTGGCAGAGTAACAGCTCGTTTCAAATCGTTCAATTGTTGTGCACAAAAACTTCAATTCATCTCCTATTTATAGTAGAGGGTGGAGCGTATGAATTGATTCCGCTTGCAGTGAGAAATAGCCAGCTGGAGATAGTACACTTCCGTCACATGGTATTTTAACCAAATCAAGTAACGATTGTACAATGTCATTCTTGTGAGGGAAGATTCGCCCATATCAGGTAATAAGTTCGTACTATAGTACTAACGTCATTGTCGCTGAGGATAAGATTGATTCTCCAATTTAAATTGTCAGAAGATGATGAATTCCAATCATTGTAGCAGAGAATGTTCTTCTGACCAAACGGCTAACACTGCTCTTATCAGAATCTGGTGTCTTCTAACACAGCTTCTGATGCGTAGCTTCTGAAACGTAGCTTCTTATGTACCCTTGACATGTAGCTTCTGATGGTTTGCATCTTCTTGTGCTTCAATTAGAATCTGCTTAGACATTTCAGAGTTTCTTGTTGTACTCACTATGTATATAAAATGTTAGCTTATATACATGCACACTTAGAGTAAATTATCAGTGTACCCTATTGTATATTAATACTATTGTTATCATCAAAACTCAATTAGGTCATATCAAAACCTCTTTTGTTCCAACACAATCAACAACTTATCTTATTTCATGAAAATAACTTACAATTTATAGAACTTTTGCTCCAATGAACATAAAGGACCCTAATAAATTAAAATAAACCAAATTAAATGGCTAAGCCTTACAATTAAAATAAAGCAATAAAACTGATAGTTGGCAAGTGAATAGCCAAATTTAACTACACTTCAAGACCTTGTATTGAGTGCAGGTGCTGCTTGCTTCCAATTTCATAACTGTAACCATTTTAATTGGTCTTCCAAATCATGATATTTTGATGGCCCATTATTTATGAAAAATCTTAATAATTCTTCCATGCATTTTCCATCACGTGAATCATCAAATGAATGACAATGAACATTATTCTTTGGACCAATAGGAATAAGAATAGAAAACCATACATGCTGCCCAAATAATAACATTCCAGCCCACTACAAGAAATATTATTTTTTACAAGATATATTATTTCTTATAGTGGACGTTGTTGCAAAAAATAATATTTCTTGCAAGAAATATTATTTTCAGCCCACCTCAATCAGACATCTAGAACTCAAGATATAGATAAAAAATAAAAAAGACAAATGTATCATTGGCTACGAAAATAAAACATTGCACCAAAATTAACTGGTTCTTTTTATTCCAATATTGGATCAATTCTTCTTGCAAAGGGACATCATATTAGGATCACATCAGAAAATAATAGGGGAAAAACACACGAAAATTATATCGGTTCAGCATAAAAATAAACTAAAGTTCTACTTCAGTTTACATAGAAAACATCTTGAGATTTTACTAAACTAAATTTTTACAACAGGATAACCTAATAAACATTTACAAGAGACAAACTATCAACACAAATAAAGGGATATCGCCTCCTATGTGCAAGAGTTAGCCTCTAAATGAGAAGATATCATCTCTCTTGAAAACTTTGAGATCAAATCCAATGTGATGATATAACAAATTGTAGAACAAATATGGCAAAATAAACGATGTAGTATAAAGAGCGCTCAAGAAAATATATTATCAAGTGTAATAATAATAAGAGTGATGAATTATAATTTTTAAACAATTTTGATGCAAAATTAAGTTGTGAAATGAGCTATCATATAAAACACATATTTATAAGAAAAAATGAAAATGAAATGCATTAACAAAATAAATATAAGAAAAAATGAGAATGAAATGCATTAACAAAATAAAATTAGCCGTTACCAATCGTTAGTTGGTTCAGTGGTGATTGACGCTGAACTTGGTAAGGAGGACCACAATTTGATCCCCCGCAACTGCGATCGGGAGGGGGCTGAAACCACTTGATACCAGAACTGGCCCCTGGTGAAAGCAATTTCCAGCATAATATCATTATGTAATGCAGAGACTTTCTTTTGTCAAATAACATAGTTGCTAGAAATTTCACACTTAAGGTGGATAAATGGGATGGTCAAGGTTCAAATCCCGGTCCTCTGAATATACTCCCTCCAGACCTTTTTATAAGAAACAAAAATGAATTTTTTTGTTGTCCTTTTTATAAGAAACTTTGACTAATTTTTAAATGTTTTAGATGTTTAATTTCACTTATGCCCTTATTTATTATGAGAGAGAATATTAAAAATAAATAAGTTGATTGAATTAAAAGTAATTAAATATGGGCATTGATGGAATAAGTTTAAATTTATAAGAGTATTAAATGAAAAGAACTATTTAAAATGTGTTTCTTTGGTCTGTGTAATTTTTTCAAAATGTTCCTTATAATAAGGAGTGGAGGGAATATAATATAATGTCCTACCAATTGAGCTAAGCTCACGGGACTGTAATTTAGAGACCATTTATAAAGCATATTTGACTATAATATTTTCATAATTAATTTTGAAATAATTTAAAAATAGCTAAAATAATATTATTTAAAATATAATCAATTATTCAATTTCCAAAATCAATTTATGCGAAATCACATTTAAATAAAAATTATTGTGAGTGTGTGGTATACTTTTACGAAAGTTTTTTCTACTATTCACAGAGATCCTAAAATATAAATGACGGAATATAAAAAATAATCTTATAATTCAAGTTCTTAAGAGTTGGTCTTCTTTTTTGCTTTTTTCACCTTTGTCATTTTTAGACTTATTTTGTTTAATAATCAAAAAAACATATATATATATATATATATATATATATACACCACAAGAAATCAGACGATTTGCGACGGTTTTTTAAGGCATTTGCGGCGGTGTTGAACCGTCGCAACCCCACATAGCGACGGTTGCTGAAATGTTGCGGATCCTGGCGTCGGCAAGATATATTGCGACGGTTTGATGAACTGCCGTACAAACCGCCGTAGACGATATAGCGTCAGTTTGAACCGTCGCAACAAGCAAAACCAGGGTTGGAAATTTTGAACCCTTTCGCGGCGGTTTGGAACCGCCGTTATTCAATTAAATTTTTGTTTTGAATTAGCGTCGGCTGGAAACCGTCGCTATGTGGTTTTTTTTTTAAAATATATCTTGCTGACCTTCTTTTGCTGCAATTAATTGTTCATTTCCTTTTTTTTTCCTACTTAATGACTAATGTTCAAACACAAAACAATGTACTAAATTAATTGATAACGAATTTTGATCTAGATTAATTGAAATTCATAAACAAGGTCTTTTTTAAACATACTAAAATTATACAACCAAATTTCTCCCAAATTCTAATATACTTGGAGAGGATGATAAATAGAACTAGCCTAAGATACAACAATATTCCTATACTAGATAGTAGATATAAAAATATGTTGTTGCCCGATCTTTCCTAAGCACCGACAACAATTTTGGCACTTGAACAAGTTTCACGTCCAAGAGGTGAGATCCTGATTGAATTTTGTGTTGCATCTGCAAGATTAACATGAAACAAGAAAATAGAAACAAGTCTTAAAACAGCGAACCTCAAGCTTGAAGACGAACCTGAAGCTTGAGAGATTGAATAGCGAATCTGAAGCTTGAAGGTTTTAGGGATTGAACGATGATTGAGGGTTTTAGGAATTGGATGAAGCTTGAAGACGAATCTTTAGATTTGTGAAAAAACTGGAAATGAAGTTTCAAGGAGGGAAGGAGTGAAATTTGTCGCGGGTTTTTTAGACTTCAAAAGTGGAAACGACCACAAACTCACGACGGTTCCTTCAGAACAGCCGCGAAGCCTTCAAGTTAAACTAGCGGCGACGGTTCTCCAAAACGGCCACAATCATTTTGTCGCCATTCATCACATTTTTTGTAGTGATATATATATATATATATATATATATGAGGAGGGATCCGTTGACTCCAGGAGTAAGTCTCCATTGACTTACTCCGCTTAATAACTCAATATCGAACTCGATATCGGCATTATATTTCTTCGATCCAACCGTTGAATTCAAAAATCTCATTGAGTAGATCAACTCCACAAATTTTTATAAAAATTCAAAATCGTTTGATACTATTTATGAACACTTCAATTGAACGTACGAAAAACTTAAAAAAAAAACCGTTGAATTTCAATAGTCTAAAATACATAACTACGTTTTTTGAATTTTTATAAAAATTTGTGGAGTTGATCTACTCAATGAGATCTTTGAATTCAACGGTTGGATCGAAGAAATATAATGCTGATATCGAGTTATTAAGCGGAGTAAGTCAATGGAAGACTTACTCCTGGAGTCAACAGATCCCTCCTTTATATATATATATATATGGGGAGGGATCAAATTACACCGGTGTAACATTTGAGTAATGTTACACCGCTCAATAACGCTTTAACGAATTCAAATTTTACAAAATCCACCGTTGGATTGAAAGTTTATATCGTATAGATCATCTATGTTGAGTTTTACAAAAATCTAAAATCGTTTGATATGTTATTGAGACACATCAAGATTAACGGTTTATGCGTTTTTATTGAATACCGTTGATCTTCATATGTCTCAAAAACATGTCAAACAATTTTAGATTTTTGTAAAACTCAACATAGATGATCTATACGATATAAACTTTCAATCCAACGGTGGATTTTATAAAATTTGAATTCGTTAAAGCGTTATTGAGCGGTGTAACATTACTTAAATGTTACACCGGTGTAATTTGATATCTCCCCTATATATATATATATATATATATATATATATATATATATATGTATATATATATATATATATATGTATATATTCACAATTACAAGTGTTAGACTACTAGGCTACCACTTAGAAGGGGGGTTGAATAAGTGGCTTCGTTAATCAACGACAATTTTAAAAAATTATTTGATTAAAACGAATGCGCGGAAGCACCACCGGATCGGTAGTCTACTTTGCACCTTTTGACCAAAGGAAAGATAGTATAGCCTTGAACGAAATAGGAAAATTATCGGAATGCTTAATTCAAGGTATCCAAATTCAATCGATTAACAAAAACAGTCCCAAGCAAGTTATATGATTCGATACTCAAACTCAATCACAATCAAGATAAAAGCAATTGAACCTTTGTGCACACTTACGAACACAAACCTTCAATTGACTCAAAATATAAGCAAATTGCGTAAAGTAAGAATTTAAAGCGAATCGACACACAAGAGATGATTAGGGAGTTCCCCGGCTTTCGTGTCGTCCTCGCGGTCGGCCGGGTACGTCTCCCCCCAAATAACCAAACGGGTTATTTGAGAGTATTATTGATTAAAAACAGTTTGAACACAAGTGCACAAATTACAATGAATCCAATAAACCTATATTGACTCAAAAGTAAAACTATGCTAAACCTCAATCGACGAACGAATCTTCACCCTCTGATTCCAACGATTTTACCCGTGCAACTCCTTGCAACAATCGTCCAGCTGAGTCCTTCGATTCTTCTCGATTGATCCTTCAAGATATCGAACAATCTTGAATCCCTAGCGAGCAACCAAACCTCCTTCGCAAATCAACCCGATCACGATTCTGATTCACCACGAATCGTACCGAACGTTATCGACCAAGCGTACAACTTCTATTGGATTGATCCCATACTCAATCTTCAATTGTTGCAACTTGATGGAAGATGATGATCTTGTGAAGGATACACTTTGATCCCAATTTTTCACCCAAATTGTATCCAAAGTGTTTCTCTCAAAGCACTCTTGCTTTCTCACTGGTTCTCACTAGATTTTTCTCAGTTGTGTTACAAACAAAGGATCACACACATTGCTATTTAAAGAGAAAATAGAATGAGCAAATTTGGGCATAAATTTTCAAACATGTATCGATACAAATGATCATTTGTATCGATACAAATGCTTTGACCAACGTTAAAAATGAAATTTTTGACCTTTGTATCGATACAAACACGGGTGTGTATCGATACAAATATCAGAATCTTGAAACTCTTGACTGATATGTATCAAATCATGCAAGCATGATTCGATACATCATCAACTCTCTGGATTTTGAGGGTGTTCACCTATGTATCGATACATGCAAGCATGATTCGATGCACATGTGATAAGCACCATTTGCTGCAAACTAAGCATATCCTTCAAAAAATTATGAAGTATACTTGATAACTTTGGATCTTTAAATTCTTGTGATTCAATAGGATATATGCTACTTGGAAAATGGGTATTTGAATTATAAATGAGAAATATGCAGAATTTGACACAAACACAAATTGGAACTAAATTGAAACAAAGTAAAGGAAGGAAAAGAAATGGAATAAAGTAGAAGGGGCGCCACACTCTTTCTAATCCAAGAGAGAATGATAAGCCGATGGATGAAGATCACCACAAGAAAAGGATTCCTTGATATGATCAGTTTTGGTCCAATCCAGAACCTAAGAGCAAATACTCTCAATTACACAAAGTGTAAAATTCAACAAAATTCATTGATTTGGCAAGGGGTACACGCCTCCTTTATATAGGAAAGGCTTATTATGAAATAAACAAGCAAAAGTAACTCCTAAGAAAACAAAAGGACTTCAGCCACTAACTATCATGATAGTGGGCTGACTTATTACAAAGAAAATGCATATTTAAAGAAGAGAAAATGGTGCTCTTTGATTGCTGGTGCTCCACTTTGATAAGCTTAGTGGAACTCTTTATTTTCCTCATACTTTATTGTGCCACTATCACTTGCTTGGATGATAATCATAAACTTTGGTTCTTTTTCTTCAACTTGGGCCTTGCCTTCTTCAATTTGGGCCGGACCTTCTATTGATTTAATCATGAAGTGAACTATGGCATCATCGACTCTTCTTGCACGTGCTCTTGTCATAGGACCTCCTAAGCTTTGGATTGCATCACTTATGTCTTGGACAATGTCCTCATCATTCCCTCCTTCTTGAAAAGAATTCGACCTCGAATTTATATCATCATCACCTACATCAAAAGGAGACAAATCAGCCACATTGAATGTATCACTTACCCCATACTCACTTGGAAGTTCTATTTTGTAGGCATTGTCATTGATCCTTGAAAGTACTTGGAAGGGTCCATCTCCCCTAGGTTGAAGTTTGGACTTCCTTTGTGATGGGAATCTTTCTTTTCTCATATGTATCCAAACCCAATCTCCGGGTTCAAAAACAACTTTTTTTCGCCCTTTGTTTGCACTTTTTGCATAGCTTTCATTTTTCTTTTCAATTTGCAATTTTACTTGCTCATGCATTTTTCTCACAAATTCAGCTTTAGCTTTCCCATCTTTATGCTTCAAAACAGAGGTGTTAGGCAATGGTAACAAATCAAGAGGTGTTAAGGGATTAAAACCATACACAATTTCGAAAGGTGAATGTTGTGTAGTGCTATGGACAGCCCTATTGTAAGCAAACTCCACATGAGGTAACCATTCCTCCCACATTTTTAAATTCTTTTTAAGAACAGCCCTAAGAAGGGTAGAAAGAGTTCTATTCACTACCTCAGTTTGTCCATCTGTTTGAGGATGACAAGTAGTAGAAAATAACAACTTTGTTCCCACCTTTCCCCACAAAGTCCTCCAAAAATGGCTTAAGAACTTGGAGTCACGATCTGAAACGATGCTCCTTGGTAAGCCATGTAGGCGTACCACTTCCTTAAAGAACAAATCAGCAACATGACAAGCATCATCCACCTTTTTACATGGAATAAAATGTGCCATCTTTGAAAACCTATCAACAACAACAAAAATAGAATCTTTTCCTTTCTTTGTTCTAGGAAGCCCTAAAACAAAGTCCATGGAAATGTCAATCCAAGGGAATTCAGGTACAGGCAAAGGAGTATACAAACCATGAGGCATCACTTTTGATTTTGCCTTTTTACACACAATGCATCTTTCACAAAATTTTTGAACATCAATTTTCATGTGAGGCCAATAAAAATGTTCTTTCAAGAATTCGAGAGTTTTAGAAACCCCAAAATGACCCATTAGTCCTCCCCCATGCGCCTTTTTTACAAGCAATTCCCTAATGGAACTTTTAGGCACACAGAGTCTTTTTTCTTTAAATAAATAGCCATTGTGCCTAAAATATCCATTGATGGCAGCATGCTCACAAGCTAAAAATTTTGAAGAAAATTCAAGGTCATTTTCATACAAATCTTTAATATGCTCAAGACCAAAAACTTTTGTTTCAAGAGTAGAAAGTAAAACGTACCTTCTTGAAAGTGCATCCGCAACAACGTTAGCCTTACCTTTCTTGTGCTTTATCACATATGGAAATTGTTCTAGAAACTCAACCCATTTGGCATGTCTCTTGTTCAGCTTACCTTGACCTTTTAAATGCTTCAAAGATTCATGGTCACTATGAATGACAAATTCTTTGGGCAGTAGATAATGTTGCCAAGTTTGCAATGCCCTCACTAAGGCATACAATTCCTTATCATAAGTTGAGTAATTTAGGGCAGCCCCTTTTAATTTCTCACTAAAATAAGCAATTGGATGGCCTTCTTGCATCAAAACAGCGCCAATTCCAACATTGGAAGCATCACATTCAATTTCAAAAGATTTAGAAAAATTTGGTAATGCAAGAATTGGTGCTTGTGTGAGTCTTTCTTTAAGGGCAGCAAAGGCTTGCTCTTGTTTCTCACCCCATTTAAAACCAACTTCCTTTTTCACAATTTCATTAAGAGGTGCAGCCAAGGTACTAAAATCCTTTACAAACCTCCTATAGAAATTAGCTAAGCCATGAAAGCTTCTTACCTCACTTACATTTTTTGGCGTTGGCCATTCTTGAATTGCTTTCACCTTGCTTTCATCAACATGGACTCCTTTAGAGCTTACAATGAAACCTAAGAAAATCACATGATCGGTGCAAAAGACACATTTTTCTAAATTTGCATATAAATTTTCTTGTCTTAGCACCTGCAAAAGAGCCCTTAAGTGAATGCAATGGTCCTCTAAATTTTTGCTATATATCAAAATATCATCAAAATACACAACAACAAATTTTCCCAAAAATTCCCTCAAAACATGGTTCATTAGTCTCATGAAAGTGCTAGGCGCATTAGTTAGTCCAAACGGCATAACTAACCACTCATATAAACCATATTTTGTTTTGAAAGCAGTTTTCCATTCGTCCCCCTCCCTTATCCGAATTTGATGGTATCCACTTTTCAAATCAATTTTAGAAAACAAGCATGCACCAAACAATTCATCAAGTAAGTCATCTAGTCTAGGAATTGGATGCCTATACTTAATGGTAATGTTATTAACAGCTCTACAATCAGTGCACATTCGCCAACTACCATCCTTCTTTGGTACTAAAATTACCGGGACAGCACATGGACTTAAGCTTTCTCTTACCCATCCTTTACTTACCAATTCAGCCACTTGCCTTTGTATTTCTTGAGTTTGTTGTGGATTGCTTCGGTAAGCTGGCCTATTAGGCAAGGATGCTCCCGGATTGAGATCAATATGATGCTCAATTCCTCTTATGGGTGGTAAACCACTTGGTACCTCCTTTGGAAACATGTCTTCAAATTCCTGCAAAAGAGTTTCAACACAACTTGGCAAATTTTGTGTGTTAGGAGTGTTAGCTAGCAAGGCCACCTCTTTGCAAAATAGCAAATATAGGGGCTGTTGTGACACGATTGCATTTTTAACCTCTCCTTTTTTTGCAATCAAACTCTCTTTCTTTTCATCATTCTTTTTTTTGACATTCTTTTTCTTTTCTTTTTCTTTTTCATTCTTTTCTTTTTCTTTTTCATTCTTTTCTTTTTCATTCTTTTCTTTTTCATTTTTTTCTTTTTCATTTTTTTCTCTCATTTTCTTTTGATCTTCTCTCACCTCACTAGGACTCAATGGTACAAGAACAATCTTTTGGCCTTGATGCACAAAAGAATATTTGTTGGAATACCCTTCATGATTAACCTTCCTATCAAATTGCCAAGGCCTTCCTAACAACAAATGACTAGCCTCCATAGGTACTACATCACATAACACAGCATCCTCATACTTCCCAATTTTAAAACAAACCTCAACTTGTCTATTAACAACCATTTCAACACTTTCATTAAGCCATTGAAGTTTATATGGCTTAGGGTGAGGTTTTGTTTCCAAATCGAGCTTTGACACCAAACGGGTGCTAGCAACATTAGTACAGCTCCCACCATCAATGATTAAAGAACATACATTTCCTTGAACGAGGCATCTTGTATGGAAAAGGTTTTCTCTTTGATTGGTGTCTCCTTCTTTTACTAAGTTCCCCAACATCCTCCTCACCATGAGTAGCTCTCCACTAGGTATTTCTTCTTCTTCATCATACTCTTCATCCTCCTCACCTTCGTCCTCTCCTTGTTCTCCATCGTTTTCCCCCATAAGCATAGCTCTCTTTGTTGGACATTCAGATGCAATATGCCCTTTACCTTGACACTTGAAACATGTAAGCTTTTTATTAGTTGAAACACTTTGAGAAGGTATACTAGCTTTACCTTTGTTTTCAACCATGGGCTCCTTAGAAGATGACGATGAAGCACCCTCCTTCTTTAGCTTGTCCTTCCAATTTTGAGAATTGAAAGTGGTGGAACTTCTCCTTGCTTGGCTCTTTCTTTTGAGTTGTTGTTCCACTTTGATAGCTTGGTGTACCAATTCATCCATCTCAACATAGTGATGAAGTTCCACTATGTCACTAATGTCACGATTTAGACCATGAAGAAACCTAGCCATTGTTGCTTCATTATCCTCCTCCACATTAGCTCTAATTTTGGCAACTTCCATCTCCTTGAAATATTCTTCAACACTTTTAGAACCTTGAGTGAGTCTTTGCAATTTGTTGTGCAAATCCCTATGATAATAGGAAGGAACAAACCTTCTTCTCATGATTCTCTTCATCTCTTCCCAAGTATCAATTGGTCGTTCATCATACCTCCTTCTATCTTTTATCAATTGATCCCACCACACTAAAGCATATTCCTTGAACTCAATGGAAGCAACCTGCACTTTTTCAACATCAGAATAATTGTGACAATTAAAAATTTGCTCAATTTTAGTCTCCCATTCTAGATATGCCTCCGGATCACTCTTTCCAACAAAAGATGGAATTTTAATTTTTATGCCCCTCAAGTGATCCCCCCCTAGTCTCCTTCTACGTCTTCTTTCTTCTTCATCACCACTACCATCATTAGAAACTTGAGACCTCCTTTCTAACTCATCAATTCTTTGCTGGAATTGTTCAGCTTGCTCTCTTAACAACCTCTCAAAATGGGTACGCATGGCATTCATTTGAACAGTTAGCGCTGTTGTTCTAGGTGAAGGTGGACTAGACATGGTTGTGAAATAATTGTACAAATAGTAACAAGTGTTTAAAATGGACCTCACCACTCTACTCACGTGTTTACACTCAATCACTCGTGTTTCACTCAATTTTGGCTTTTTTTTAATAATGAAAACACTCTGCCTTTTACCACTCAATTTGCTCTTTTAGTTCTTTAGAGAAACCAAAATAAACCAACACAAAGAAATCAAATTCAGATGATAATCAACACACAAAAAGCTTAACAAAAAGAAAACAGCAAAACAAGAAAGAAAAGGACTCAAACAAAGGAGACAATGATAATTTTAGAGTGTGGGAAAAAAAAAACAAAAACAGTAGCAAATATATATATATATTTTTTTGTATGAATCACAACTCTTTAACAATCAGATTCTCTTTTTTTTTTTCTAATACTTTTTTTTTTCGAAATTTTTTTTTTTTTTTAATATTGATACTGGAATTGAAATAATAATGAAGAACAAGAATAAAGACACTTTACCACAAATTGGCCCTTTTTTTCGAACCTTTGCTCTGATTACCACTTGATAAGCACCATTTGCTGCAAACTAAGCATATCCTTCAAAAAATTATGAAGTATACTTGATAACTTTGGATCTTTAAATTCTTGTGATTCAATAGGATATATGCTACTTGGAAAATGGGTATTTGAATTATAAATGAGAAATATGCAGAATTTGACACAAACACAAATTGGAACTAAATTGAAACAAAGTAAAGGAAGGAAAAGAAATGGAATAAAGTAGAAGGGGCGCCACACTCTTTCTAATCCAAGAGAGAATGATAAGCCGATGGATGAAGATCACCACAAGAAAAGGATTCCTTGATATGATCAGTTTTGGTCCAATCCAGAACCTAAGAGCAAATACTCTCAATTACACAAAGTGTAAAATTCAACAAAATTCATTGATTTGGCAAGGGGTACACGCCTCCTTTATATAGGAAAGGCTTATTATGAAATAAACAAGCAAAAGTAACTCCTAAGAAAACAAAAGGACTTCAGCCACTAACTATCATGATAGTGGGCTGACTTATTACAAAGAAAATGCATATTTAAAGAAGAGAAAATGGTGCTCTTTGATTGCTGGTGCTCCACTTTGATAAGCTTAGTGGAACTCTTTATTTTCCTCATACTTTATTGTGCCACTATCACTTGCTTGGATGATAATCATAAACTTTGGTTCTTTTTCTTCAACTTGGGCCTTGCCTTCTTCAATTTGGGCCGGACCTTCTATTGATTTAATCATGAAGTGAACTATGGCATCATCGCCTCTTCTTGCACGTGCTCTTGTCATAGGACCTCCTAAGCTTTGGATTGCATCACTTATGTCTTGGACAATGTCCTCATCAATTTTTGACCTTTGTATCGATACAAACACGGGTGTGTATCGATACAAATATCAGAATCTTGAAACTCTTGACTGATATGTATCAAATCATGCATGCATGATTCGATACATCATCAACTCTCTGGATTTTGAGGGTGTTCACCTATGTATCGATACATGCAAGCATGATTCGATGCACAGGTGACTCTCTGCCTCTGAGAAACCATTTTTGTATCGATACAGACAATATATGTATCGATACAAAATACCCAAAATCAGATAGAAGTAGTTTCAGGACATTTGTATCGATACACCAATGTATGTATCGATACAAAATACCTAAAAGTCAGTTTTCCAAGTTTTTAGAAAGTAGTTCTTTGTTGTCAAGTCATTTGTAATGTTGCCAAAATATGTTCAATCCTATTTTCATATGTTTTGACAATTATTAAAACATGAGGATGAACTGGTGCACTTACATTCTCCCCTTTTTTGATAATTGTCAAAACTATGCATAAGCTAACTAAGCCTATACCTATTATGCAAAATAAAAATAGCAATGTAATACAGACGCAATTAAAAACACCAAGGCTATTCAAATAAGCACGCTCCCCCTGAGTTGATGCCATAATGCGTTTGATCATCCTTTAGCTTGTGCATCCAATCTCTCCCCCTTTGACAATATCAAAAAGAAGAAGAGAGCACATTAGAAGTAACAAGTCCAAGCACAATTTTTAATCAATTGATCACATCGTGCACTTACATTTGTCGAAATGCACTTTATGATATAGTTTCCTAATCAATATAAATACATACAAAGATATGCCAAAATATATCAATGACGAATACCAAATATCATGATAAAACATGGAATGTAGAACAACAATCCATACACCAACTCATGAGTATTGAAACACATCGACATTTGTAAACAAGTAACATACCAAAATATGGGACGAAATAAACAAAATAATGCAACTAAATGCATAATCATAGGAAATTATCCATACATACCCAAGTATCCAAATACTAAGTCATACAATCAGAAGTAAATGTTGCCAAAAACCCGACAACATTAAAATTATCCGTACAACCAAATCGAAAGTAAGAGAAGTCATAAGAAATAACATAATAAATTGTTCAAGAAAGGATAGAAATAAAATGCAAAAAAAAAAATTAAAAATAAAAAATAAAAAATAAAAAAATTAAATCTCAAACATCATCATTCATCATCCATGTTATCCGGATTGGTAGGAGGGTTAGGGTTGTAGTAGGCATCCATCTGAGCCTGAATGTTGTCAAACCGGGTGGTCACATAGTTTCTGAGGTCGGTAGTGGTGGTGTACAGCTCTTCAATTCTAGTATTCTGAGTAGCATAGTTTTGAGTGTACGTATTATAGAAGGTAGTTTGTTGCATGCTCATGTTTCTCATCATTTCCATCATTTCATTCCAATTACCACCTTCTCCACCTTGCTCCTCATCCTCAGCCTCACCTTGTTGAACATTCCTTCTTGGTCTCCTACCTCTAGGAGCAGCAGCTTGACCCTCATTGTCATCATCCGGACCATGGTACACATACACATTATCTACATTCAAAGACCAATTCATCTTGGACATTTGTGTCTCACTAAATTTCTGCAACTTTCCAAGAGCAGTATACTCAATTGGAAGCTTTTGTCCAATTTTGAATTTCTTCAAGATGCTAGCAATCATGCTACAGTACCCAAAACTTTGATCCCTGCTTGAATTTCGTAGATCAAACATCCTACTCACAATGTAGAATGGCCAGTCAACTTTCCTGTCTTCCATGAGCAAAAACATCAAGTCAATATCCTTCTTATCCATCCTAGAGCTTGCACTTTTTGGACGCAAAATGTGACTCACAATCCAGTAAATCACTCTAGCATTAACATTCAATTTTCCGGTTCCCATGGTTTCCGGAATGTTGCTAGTTCTAGTAATCGAAGAGATAAAGACATTGGAGTCATAATCCACCTGACTTATTTCAGAATACGCTAATAGATTCTCCCCGGTTATCCTACTTCCGGTACTCATCCCAAACAATTCAAACCACATATCAGCAGTGAACTTATAAGTCTTATCCTTCCAACGGAACTCAAACTCAGCCTCATTTCTTTCCTGTAATCCGGCATAGAAAATCCTAACCACAGTCTCATTGTATTTTGTTTGTAGGTCACAGAAACTATCAAGTTGTTCAGTCTCAATTATCTCAGCAATATCATTCAAATGTAAATTTCTAAGAGTATCAATATTGACAGATTTTTGAGGAAGTACACTCCTATTCCTACAATACCTAGTGTAAGTGGTAATACAATCCTTATGAACATACTCATCTTCTCTAAGACCGAAATTAGAAACTCCACCACTAGTAGTTGCTATTTCCTTATCTTTTCTAGCCTTCTTAGGTGCCATTACAAGAAGATTGAGAAGTAGAACGATTTACCTTACACTTTTGATGAAGAACTTTTGAAGAAAATTTCACAAACCCCAATTTGATGAATTCCTTGGATTGAAGCTTATGAGACTTTGACCACGAAATTGATGATGGAGATTAAGCGGGTAATGAATTCTGAGCGGATTGAAGATTTTGGGGTAGGGGTTTTAGAGAGAATCCGTGTGAGGGAGAAGAGATTTTGTTTGGTTGATGAATGAATGAATGAAAAATAGACATATAACCTGTTTTTACGATTTTGTATCGATACAAAATCGTGTTTGTATCGATACAAGTCAGTTGTTTCGAAGCATGTATCGAAGCATGGAGGCATGTATCGATACATGAGTACCTTTCTGTCCAAACTGAAGAGCTATGTATCGATACAAGTTCATATGTATCGATACATATCAGTTTATTTTTGAAATTTGAAAGATAACTGACATGTATCTATGCAAAACTCATTTGTATCGATCCAAAAAGTATAATTTTCAAATTTTCTCAAAATACATGAACATATAAGTTTCAAAACTTATTTTTATGACTTCCTTCTAACATGTATGTATGAAACACATATAACCAATGAGGTACATTCTTATGTATGTGAGCAAAACAAGATACCAAGGCACATTATAACATGAGAACACATGTTAAACCATATATGCATGATAAAGCATCCATATAGTTGAATCAAAGTACCAAGATCAATCATATGAAAGAGTATATATATGTATGCACACTAAGTCACATATATAAGATCACAAAACACACATATACGAACCAAGTATGAACCTAATATGACAATTGTAATGATTTTTGTCAAATCCCTATTTAAAACGTATGAGTCTCAAAAACTTATCAATATCTTTGAGCAAAATTCTTGGAAATGGAGGATTAGACAACTATCAATACAAACTTCATATTAAGATGAGAAAGGTATATGTATATGAAACCAATGTACAAATGCTAAGAAAGAAAATATAAAAGCAAAGATAGAGAATAGAATCTTCCCTTAAGTGTTAGATGTAGGAAGTGATCAATTTCCATAATCTTCCAAATGTCGAGTTGAAGCTTTTCTCATCACTTTACTTCTTCATATGTCTTGAACTTCATTGTTGTCGGTGTCTCTTGTCAATGGTTCAAGACGTCTTCCCTACATTCTTAGACATTTGAAATAGGTCCCCAACTCATGTTGGGTCCTAGTTGGTTAGTAGAAACATTATTGTCTAACTTAGGTAACCATTGCAGTTTGCCTTTTGGTACTAAAATTTTTCGAGCGTGACATTTTGCAATCGTATGACCTTTGTTACGACAATAATGACAAACAACATGAGGATTACTTTTCTTATGATCCTTTTCAACAAATTTATACTTTTTATTTCTAGGTTTGAATGATTTGTTGAATTTAGACGAATCAACCGCAAAAGTAATCTCCGGCTTGGATGGTTCTTTTAACTTATCTTGTAGTTTTCGTAAGTCTCTACGTAAGTAAAAGCATCCATCACATCCGGTATTATTATTACCATAACTATCATAAGTCACAAGAGGTTTTTGAATCAAGGACTCTTTGAGGGCTTTCAACTCATGTTCCGTTTCCGAAACTTTTGTCTCAAGGTATTTATTGACTTGCATTAAACCTTTTAGTCGTTGAAAAGCCTCTTGAGTTTCTTTGTGTAATTTTTCAAAAGCAACTTGTAATTCATGATATTCCAAAAGAGTATATGAGCTAGAGGGATTTTGGTTTACCTTTTTAGGAGCAAGTTTCTTACGATCGTGGGATGTCAAGCACACATTTGCCAACACATCTTCACCACTTGAGCTAGAGCTTGATGATGAAGAGGAAGATGAGCTTCCGCTCTCCCATGCAACATAGGCTTTCTTTCCCTTATCCTTGCTTCCCTTTTTGAATGAAGGCGACTCTTTCTCCTTTCTCTTGAGCTTGGGACAATCCGGTTTAAAATGACCGATTTGTCCACATTCATAACATGCTCCTTTCTTAGAGTATCTAGCATCTTCATTCCTCCGACGGTAACCACTATCTTTCCGATACTTCTTAAGATTGTCATCGAAATGCCTTATCCCATTCTTTCTCACATACCTATTGTAGCGTCGAACGAAGAGCCCCATTTCCTCATCATCGGAATCGTCTTCGCTTGAGCTACTTTCCACATGCTCTACCTTTTTAGACTTGGTGGTCTTAGATGGAGAGGTTTTTAGAGCAATAGACCTCTTGTCTTTTTCCTTTTCCTTCTCTTTGTCATTATGCTTCCCCTTTTTCTCACTTTTCTCTTGCTTTTCTAACAAGTTTAGTACTTGTTCATGTTCCGTAAGCTTGCCAAATAGAGTTGTAAGACTTAAAGTAGTTAGATCATTAGCCTCCTTAATCGCGGTGACCTTCGGTTGCCAACTCCTACTAAGACATCTTAAAATTTTGTTAGTGGCGTCTTGATTTGTGATTGGCTTTCCCAAACCGTGTAACTTGTTGGTTATTTTGATAAATCGTTGTTGCATATCCTCGATGGTTTCACCATCTAGCATATGGAACAACTCAAATTCTTGTGTCAATGTATTAATTTTGGATATTTTTACATCATTGGTACCCTCAAAGTGAGTAACCAATGTGTCCCACATTTCCTTAGCCGATTGACAATGCGACACATGATAGAATTGATCAATCCCAAGGGATGATATTAAAATATTTTGTGCCTTTGCATCGTAATTGACCTTTTTCTTTTCCTCTTCCGTCCATTGTGCCATAGGCTTATTGTCTACAATGCCATGAGGATCCGTGATAGTTGGAACAAACGGACCATTCTCAATGGCATTCTAAACTTCACCATCAAAAGAATTGATGTGAATACGCATACTACTTTTCCAATAGTCAAAATGATCTCCATTGAATATCGGAGCCCTATTATACGCCCCTTTAGGTGCAAAAGCCATGTTTTCTAATAATTGGCACAAATTACTCGGTTTAATCGTTTAAAATCGAACCGGGCTCTTGATGCCACTTGTTAGACTACTAGGCTACCACTTAGAAGGGGGGTTGAATAAGTGGCTTCGTTAATCAACGACAATTTTAAAAAATTATTTGATTAAAACGAATGCGCGGAAGCACCACCGGATCGGTAGTCTACTTTGCACCTTTTGACCAAAGGAAAGATAGTATAGCCTTGAACGAAATAGGAAAATTATCGGAATGCTTAATTCAAGGTATCCAAATTCAATCGATTAACAAAAACAGTCCCAAGCAAGTTATATGATTCGATACTCAAACTCAATCACAATCAAGATAAAAGCAATTGAACCTTTGTGCTCACTTACGAACACAAACCTTCAATTGACTCAAAATATAAGCAAATTGCGTAAAGTAAGAATTTAAAGCGAATCGACACACAAGAGATGATTAGGGAGTTCCCCGGCTTTCGTGTCGTCCTCGCGGTCGGCCGGGTACGTCTCCCCCCAAATAACCAAACGGGTTATTTGAGAGTATTATTGATTAAAAACAGTTTGAACACAAGTGCACAAATTACAATGAATCCAATAAACCTATATTGACTCAAAAGTAAAACTATGCTAAACCTCAATCGACGAACGAATCTTCACCCTCTGATTCCAACGATTTTACCCGTGCAACTCCTTGCAACAATCGTCCAGCTGAGTCCTTCGATTCTTCTCGATTGATCCTTCAAGATATCGAACAATCTTGAATCCCTAGCGAGCAACCAAACCTCCTTCGCAAATCAACCCGATCACGATTCTGATTCACCACGAATCGTACCGAACGTTATCGACCAAGCGTACAACTTCTATTGGATTGATCCCATACTCAATCTTCAATTGTTGCAACTTGATGGAAGATGATGATCTTGTGAAGGATACACTTTGATCCCAATTTTTCACCCAAATTGTATCCAAAGTGTTTCTCTCAAAGCACTCTTGCTTTCTCACTGGTTCTCACTAGATTTTTCTCAGTTGTGTTACAAACAAAGGATCACACACATTGCTATTTAAAGAGAAAATAGAATGAGCAAATTTGGGCATAAATTTTCAAACATGTATCGATACAAATGATCATTTGTATCGATACAAATGCTTTGACCAACGTTAAAAATGAAATTTTTGACCTTTGTATCGATACAAACACGGGTGTGTATCGATACAAATATCAGAATCTTGAAACTCTTGACTGATATGTATCAAATCATGCAAGCATGATTCGATACATCATCAACTCTCTGGATTTTGAGGGTGTTCACCTATGTATCGATACATGCAAGCATGATTCGATGCACAGGTGACTCTCTGCCTCTGAGAAACCATTTTAGTATCGATACAGACAATATATGTATCGATACAAAATACCCAAAATCAGATAGAAGTAGTTTCAGGACATTTGTATCGATACACCAATGTATGTATCGATACAAAATACCTAAAAGTCAGTTTTCCAAGTTTTTAGAAAGTAGTTCTTTGTTGTCAAGTCATTTGTAATGTTGCCAAAATATGTTCAATCCTATTTTCATATGTTTTGACAATTATTAAAACATGAGGATGAACTGGTGCACTTACAACAAGCTATGTTGAAGATTTGTTGTATCTTGTATTAATCTCAACCATTTGAAGTGACTCAATGAGACCATTCTTTTTTGGGTAAATAGGTTGATACCTCCTTGTAATGTGGTGAATTTTGTTTTTTCTCTTTGTAATTTTTTTTCTTTTGATTCGCCCCTTGCAAAGTAAATTTTTTTTGTTTCCCCCCTTGAGTGCAAGGAATTTGCACTTTTTAAATCGGTTGAACAGACTAGCCGTTTTAAAAAACAACACTTTTTAAATCGGTTTGAACAAAATAACCGATTTAAAAAGTGCACCCAAGGGGCGGGTCCAAAAAAATCAACATTGCAAGGGGCGAGTCAAAAGAAAAAAATTACAGGGAGGAAAAAACAAAACTCGCCCATATTACAACGGGTATCAATTTATTTACCCTTTTTTTTTTTTTTTTTTCAATTTTAGACTTATTCGAATGGAATACCAAACACAAACAAATTTGAAGGGAATGAACACACATTTAATCATGCACACTGGATTCAGGGGACAAAAATCTCATAGCCTATCTTGTCTCTTAATTAAGTTTTATTAAGATTGGGCTCAAATTTTATCAATTTCTTAGATATTAATTCCTCATATGGATGGATAAAGGTTGTTTGGGCCAAGGCTACTGTAAGAGACCATAATAGATCTCCTATCGTGGGAGACACCAAAAAAGTGAAAAACTAGTCATATGTTTTTGTTTTTTTAATAAAAAAGGATATATTATATATATATATATACAGTAAAATCTCTTTAAATTAATACTCGGTAAATTAATAAACTCTCTAAAATAATAAAGTTGTCCGGTCCCGACTTGGGCCAGTGTAAAAAATTGAAAAATTCGATAAAATAATAAGATAATAATTTTTCGGGAGATCCCTTTGTAATTTTCGGTCCCAAGAAAATCATAAATTAATAATTCATAGAAAATGAAAAAAAATATATTACACTCTATTAAAATATGATTCAATAGTTGTCTGTTTTCCTTTAAAGTTCAAGTCCATTTGGAGCTCATCTCTAACTTTTCTTATTGCATCCAATAGCTCAGGTGTTGTATTTTTGTATTGTATCATAAAGTTGTGAATAGTGTTTGACGCCATAAATGCTTCCTTTCGCGTAACAGGCTCCAAAAACTCTTTAAATTAATAATTATTAATTTATCGATAAATTAATAACTCTCTAAATTAATAAATTTCTCCGGTTCTGACTCTATTAATTTATAGAGATTTTACTGTATATATGCTTTTAACACATGTATTTGAAAATTTAATTAATAATTTTGATAATTCCATTATTTGAGGGGTAAGATTGAAATTTTAGATCAATTAAAATACTTGCGGTATTAGTTTTTAGTTTAAAATGTATGCCGCCTAATAAGATTAACAAGTAGTCCAATTGTGGAACATTGGTTAAAAATGATCAGAAATTCTAAAGACTGTCGATAATATTTTTTAAAAGTTAAAATTATGACTCTTCTCATTTCTACGGCTAAAAAAAATTACATTATTAACGTCAATTCAATACGAGTTTCATATTTATTATATGTTATTTTAATTAAATCGGTGTCAATTAAGTCATTATTTTAATATAAAAATTGAATTAATCCAACCGTTCAATATCATCTAATTGGACTGACAAACGAATGAGAAAAATAATTTTGATAATCAGACTCCAAATGGATAGACAGATTGCAATAACAGTCACATCAGAAATCTAGTTTTGATGAAAGTGTCATGAAGTTTGACTAAAACCGATTTTGACTGGAGATTTTAAATTTAATCAATCCGACCGTTCAATATCACCTAATTGGACTGACAAACGATTTTTTTTTTAATCGTATTCCGAATAGATAGACAAATTGTAATAACGGTCACATCGGAAAGCTAGTTTTGATGAAAGTGTCATGAAGTTTGACTAAAACCATTGACTTTGACTGAAGATTTCAAATTTAATCAAACCGACAGTTCAATATCACCTAATTGGACTGACAAACGAATGAGAATTTTTTTTAGTTTTAATGAAAGGGTCATGAACTTTGACTGGAACTACCGATTTTGACTGGAGATTTCAAATTTAATTAATCTGACCGTTCAATATCACCTAATTAGACTAACAAACGAATGATTAAAAGAATTTTGATGATCAGACTCTGAATCGATAAACAGATTGTAATATCAGTTTATCCATTAGTATTATTCCTATGAGACTGTTATTACAATCTGTCTATCCATTCGGAGTCCGATCATCAAAATATTGTCGATATGCTTGAAAGTGTAATTTGATGGTTATTTTCAATTTTTATATTAAAATAATGACTTAATTGACAACGATTTAATTAAAATAACATATAATAAATATGTAACTCGTATTAAATTGACGTTAATAATGTAATTTTTTTTAGCCGTAGAAATGAGAGGAGTCATAATTTTAACTTTTAAAAAATATTATCGACAATCTTTAGAATTTCTGATCATTTTTAACTATTGTTCCACAATCGACCACTTGTTAATCTGATTGCACCATACATTTTAAACTAAAAACTAATACTGCAAGTATTTTAATTGATCTAAAATTCCAATCTTACCCCTCAAATAATGGAACTATCAAAATTATTAATTAAATTTGCAAATACATGTGTTAAAAGCATATATATATATATATATATATATATATATATATATATATATATATATATATATCCTTTTTAATTAAAAAAAAAAAACATATGACCAATTTTTCACTTTTTTGGTGTCTTTTTCACAAAGCTGTCTTTCAATGCTGTGAATACAGGAACCTGGGAGATGCTTCATTACATTATTGGATGTATATTATATTATACTTTATTTTTGACATACTTATATTATATTATTATTTTAAAAGGTAAAATTTATGTGAATTGGTTTTAGAGGATCACCAAGATGAATATATACCTAGTGTAACAAAAAGATGAATATACACTTCAAACCTTAAAAAGTGTTTATAAATTAAGATATACTTAAAGAGTCTTATTAACTTGTGTAAAAAAATATTCATATTATCTAATGTCTTTGGAATACTAATTAAAAAAATAAAACAAAAAAAAATTGTATTAAAAATAGAGTAAATTATACCTCCATTTTTTAAAAGAAGCTTGAGTTACACTTCTCTCTTCTCTTATGTCACAATATACACTTTAGTCTATTTTAGCTAAAATATATATAATTTTGTGAATAACAATTAACTTTAAATTACTATTTTATTTATAAAACAAATTGAGTCATCATATAAGTTTTTTTTTTTTTGAAAATTTTAATACAAATTATATGATTTTAGAATATAAAATTCAATTTAAAATAATTTTTAAAATTGGCTTTAGTAAATTATCGAAAAATTTTCATTTTATTTTGCAACGTTTAAAACTACACGTTAATGATGCGAATAAAAAAAATAATGACAAAAATATGTATTACAAGTTTGATTATATTAAATGAAGTTTTTATTAAAGGAGAAAAATGTAGGTTTTAATATAAGGGAGAGAGGAATGAAATTCAAGCTTCTATCATTGGAGGAGAGTGTAATTTTTTCCAAAATGTTTTTTTTGAACAGGCAAAAATGAAATATATATAACCACGGAAACAAGTAGACCCCTCAGCACAAGGTGTGCCGAGGAGGACTACCAAAGTTTACAAGATGATCCAAAGTAACAAGATAATACAATAATCAGCTGATTCCCAAACAGAGTAAGGGACTCGACCACCAACAATGAATGTTAGAAGCTAATGAATGTATGAAGACATCTTGACTTTGTCCAATAGCTGATACACTGAGGCCTCTGAATCGCTGAATACACGACAATTTCTCTCGTTCCACACAACCCAAACACAAGCTAGCCAAACAAGCTGCAGAAAGGATTGTCGGGTCCTGAGGCCGCCTGCTGAATAAGTGAACTAAACAAAATGATCTGAGAGGCTGTGTGCATCCGCCGTCGAAAAACCAATCCAAGCCCGAACTAGTGGCCAAAGAGAACCAAACGTGCCACATGAAAGGAACAAATGTTGGGCACACTCAACACCACCGCAACCTGCCGCACACTGGGCAATATCTGGAGAAAGAATGCCTCGAGCAACCAAATTTGTCTTCGTTGGTAACGGATCACGCAAGAGACACCACGCTAAAATAGATACCTTCAAGGGAACCTGTTTGTGCCATAAGAGGTCCTCGGCCGCCTCTAAAGTAACTGTGTCCTGAGTAGTCAAAATCTGATACGAATCACAGACAAAATAGCCGGTACTAGGATCCGTTCGCCACTCCCACCTGTCTGGAGACTCAACCTGCAAAGTCACGGGTTAAAGTAAAGTCAGGCACTCCCTCAACATCTCCTCCTCTCACACCCACAGCTGACGCCTCCACACCCAAGCCTCCCCTCCAACCTCTCACCCTAAAGAGTACATCTCCGCTACCGTGCTCGACTTGGTCTCCGCCAAATCGAACAGGCGCCCAAACCTCAGTCAGGGGTCAGACAAGAAAAGAGTATCTGACTCATCCCCCACCTTCCTCATCACACTCTCCCCAAACCAACCGCCCCTAAGTCCTCCTACACCATTTTTGATCCTCACTATCTCCCTCCACCACGCTGATCCCATCCTCCCTCGCTCCCTCAATCTGCCCCGCTCCATCCCATAACGGGCTGCTAACACTCGAAACCACAAGCCCTCTCTGTCCACCGACATCCTCCAACACCATTTG
Source organism: Trifolium repens (assembly GCA_030408175.1). Taxonomy (NCBI): domain Eukaryota; kingdom Viridiplantae; phylum Streptophyta; class Magnoliopsida; order Fabales; family Fabaceae; genus Trifolium; species Trifolium repens. The sequence goes on along the minus strand of CP125845.1, from coordinate 25,963,890 downwards.
TCCAAGAGGGCAGTGTTAAACTCCCTAATCTGCCTAACCCTCAACCCTCCATACTCCTTACGTAAGCAAATAATTTTCCAATTTATCCATGAGATTTTCCTAGCATCCTCACTCCCCCCGCAAAAAAATTTAATCAAAAGAGAGTTAATGGAAGAGATAATACATGCGGGGGCTTTGAAAAAGGAAATAGTGTAGACATTGCAGAGATATCAAGACAGATTTAAGCAGAATTAGACGACCACCAAAAGATAGGAAGCGGCTCTTCCAACCAGACAATATATTTCTAAAGCGCGCCAACACCGGTTCCCCAGAAACCCAGACGCCTCGGATCACCGCCAATCGGGAGGCTCAGATAAATAAAAGGGACTTTCCCCACTGTACACCGCAAGGCAGATGCAGCCTCATTCAACCAGGAGTCAGAGATATTAACCCCGACCAACATGCTCTTATGAAAATTATTTTCCAAAATGTTTTGCACAAGAGGGAAGGGAAGTGTATATTTTAACATGAGAGGAAGATAGTGTAATTTAAACATCTCTCAAGAGAGGGAAGTGTAATTTACTCTTAAAAATAATATTTTTGTTTTTAATTTTTATTTTTAAAAAGCTAATAATTTTATTATATTTAGTTTATTAATTAGTGTCTAAGAAGAACTAGTTAACATTTTCTTATATTTATAAATTATGAATTATGTCACAAGATTTAGTCTAATGGTGAGGGATTTAGGTACACTAGTAATTATATGGGTTCGATCCTCAACTTCATTATAAAAAAAAACTATATATATATTAATAAAACTTTCACATCCACAGTAAAAATTTGAATTCAAGTTTTTTGTGGAATAAGTTAACTGCATTTTTATTGACCAATTTTATTTTATTTTTGACTAATTTTTATGAGCATAACATAATCATTGATCTAAATTGGGAGCTTTCATTTTCTTATGTAGTCAACCTCAAAAAAGAGGACAAAGTAGCTTGATGCTGAACAAATTAAAGGGAGTGGTCACCTTAATGACCCTACTTATTTATGTACTTTAATTTTATGAGTGGTGCATGATATGAATCTATATAACAATCCATAAAATGACGTGACCCTACTTATTATATTAGTTTAATTTAATATTTTCGGTTACATATACCCTTTGAATTGTAAGATGTGCAAAGTGATTTGGATATGTCAATGAGTAATGAAGCTTTCATAACCAAATCTCGAATCACAAACCATCAATTTAGTGTTCAAGCACTTGTTCTTTTTGTATGTTTAATTATTTTATTGCTTTTTTTTTCTCAGTATGATCATTGCCCATATCAAAGACAATTTTTTTTTTCTTTCTAAAAGGCTAAAAGAAAAATATATTGAACTAAAAAAACCACAATATCTATGTCATACTTACACAATCAAGTGAAGCACATTTGTTAAAATTATAATGAAGCACATATCATTAGAGGGACATGGATAAAATGGATAAAATTGTATTGGCGTCTAACATGTATATTTTAAAATAATTACATATGAATGAGAGAACACAAATAACAAGTGGTGCTACTATTTATTTTTTTTAATGACAAAACAAATTCCATGAATAATTTATATTCATAAATCTAGGAGACACGATATCACTATATATGCTTGATGATATTATTTTGAAATAAATTTATAAATTATTCAATATCTATTATTTGTCTACCAAAAAATATTGTCCAAAATTTCTCAGGCACGTCATTTTTACCATATTATAGGTATATGTATGAAATTTTCACTGTCATTTAATAGTGACAAATCTTTGTTGGAGAGTTAAAGATTGAACTCATGTCCACTTATTTAAGGATCAAAGTTTCTTATCATTTATATCAATTCATTGTGGGTCACTACAAAAGAAACGCTACTTAGCCACGGTTAATTAGTCACGGCATTGTGAATGTGGCTATATTATATGATTTGCCACGGTTATACCGTGGCTAAATGAATTCCCATTCCAGATTTCCCTCTCTCGCGAAAATAGTTTCCGCGCCTTCTTTTTTTTCCTTCTTTTTTATTTTCCCTCCTTTATTATTATTATCATTTACTTTTATTAATTTCTATTTCAAATTTTCTCTCTCTCTGCGAAACGGAAGGAAAACTCTCTGCGAAATGGAAACGGAACCCTAAATCCACCGCGTCACCACCTCCACAGTGCCACCACCTACTCCTTCTTCAGCCGTGCTACTCTCTGTGATATGCGTTATCCTCAATCCTCATCAATCATCACAATTTTGTTTGGTAAAAACTTTAAACTTCTCCTTAGTTTGGTTTTGATTTATTTTCAAAGTATTGAATCGGATTTGCACTTCTGAAAACTGATTTACACATTTGAAAACTGATTTTGGTAGATACTATGGTGTACTCCATTAGATTGATTGTTCTCTATTAGATTTGTTTATATATATATGAAACCCTTGCTATTTCTCTTAGAGATTTGATTGTTCTTCAATTTATATGAAGATTTATTCAATATATTTCCCTTTGATATGATTCTTTCTATTTTATAACTAATTAGATATATTGTTAATTGAAATTAGGTTCACATTGAAAGTGACCCTAATTAGATATATTGTTAATTGCTATGGTGTTAATTATGTGGTAATGGTTGTGCATGGGATGTTCAATAGAAATGGTGAGATTTTGGAGGAACAAAATAAGGAACTAGATTTGCTTCTGCAACAGCTTATGGCAGTGGAAGATGTGGGAAACATGCATGATGCATCAGATCATAAGTAATTTAGTTTGCTAGCATAATATGTCATTTGATTATCTTTATTTATGACTCAGCAACTATTTCATTTTTAAGTCAACAGTATAGCTTTTGACTTAAAAATAAGTTATAAAAATAGCTTTTGATTATTTTGAAAACATACCATCTCCAGATCCTAGTCTATTTGATGTTGATACGAGCGAGCTTTCATCTCTATGGTGGTGAATAAGTTATAAAGGTAACAAACAAAGTGCAGTCTTCAATAGGAGTGCTCAGATCTGCCTATAGTGGAATGATGCCAATACAATGGTCACTTATTTTTTAGCCAGTCTTTGTGACCGAGTCACTTGCGTGGCAAATTTCGACTTTTAGTTCTCATCAACTCGTGCTAAGAGCTGATTTGTGTTATATGTTGACTAATCCCCGTAGGTTATAATAGCTAAGTTAGATATAATAGTTGCTGCTAGCATAGCCTAAATTAGTTTTGCTTTGCTTAGTTGGATGTAGTGAAGTCTTTGCCTCTAGGCTAATGGATGTGAAGGTTAGAAGGAACAGGAGTAAAACCAACACCAACACAAACTGAAAGTGCTGTGTTATATCTCATATGTACTTTCATTTTCATTTATGCATTAATTGAGGTTTCTATTTATCTAAACTTTTGTGTATAAAGTCAGTTTCAAGGGTAATTGTCATTTAAATGGAATTTCTTACTGACTTGATTTACAATGAAATTTAACATGCATAACTGCAGTGCACCAATTTGACAATGCATTTCATCAAGCCTGTTTGTCTTTCAGGCTAGTAGTTCTGGGTTGTGTATCTTCTGGAATCAGAGTTTTGATTTCATGGAGGTCGAAATCCAGTTTCTTATCTGGGCAGTTTCTGAAGTTAATATACAAACTTGATGCACTTACTTGCCTTTTAGTGCATATTTGGATTGACAGTTGCTCAGCGAAATACTGTATGACAATAATTTTGGCAAAAGCTATACTGTTGACTTAAAAGTTGATTATCTTTAAGAACCTATTTCATTTGATTATCTTTAATTAGAAAATGTTTTGTCTCAGCAACTCTAGACTAGAGCCTGTTTTTATTTTGAGCAAAGAAAGGAATCTTATGTTTTGCTGTTTGTAATCTGATTACAAAGCTTCAAATTTTAGACAAATTAAATTGGTTGTAGTATGATTTTGTTAGCCATCTTACAATTACTAAAGAAAAGGTAGCAGGGGATAAGTTGGTCATATATGATATAGATAATCAGATATTGGTAAATATGCAATCCATCGGTAGAAATATCAATATGCTTATAATTGGTAACTGCTGTATAGCTCTATAGTTAACCCTTCTATTTACATGTTCATCTCACTGTTTTAGAAAAAAAGAAGGGAGTTAACAGGGATGGGACATATAGTTAGCTAATTAGTGTAATTAGCTTGATTCAATTGTTTTAGAACTTGTCTTTTACTTGTAATGATATAGATGACATTGGATACTGTTAGAGTAGTTTATTGGTTTGAGTTATGACATTTGTAATTTAGTCATGCTTCTTTCATATAGGTATTGCTTTGATATGAGGAAAAGACGTAAGATTTCAGGACAAGAATTGTTAGAAAGGTTACAAGGACAAGAAAATCAGAATGATGGGGAGACTTTTGAAGACCATCCCCAACAAAATATCAACAATCAGCTGGATGACCAATTTGCAAATGTCAACATGACAGATAACTCAATCGAGAACGACACATTTGACTCTTCTTCATGCCCAAATGAAACAGGGTCTCAACAAAAAGAGGAGCCCTTACTTATCAAAATCAGAGGTTAGAGTAACATTATTAAGTTTATTATCTAATTTGATGGTTTTACAAATTAGACATATATTAACTGTGCTTCATGTACATAATGTTAGATACTTGTACCGGAGAAATTACAATTCGAAGAATGGTGGAAAAACAAGTTTGGCATTTGGAAAAGACAAAGAAAGTTCTTGTGGAAATTGGTGGTAATGGACAAGGCATTGATAATGGTTCAAACTTACTTGTGAGATTTCTTGGTGCTCTCGCTCAAAAGTCTGCATTTTGTCCTATATCTATTGAAAGATGGGATTCGATGCCAGTGGAGAATGGCAAAGCACAATGGAAGTGTATCGAGGTTATTATCTAAAATGACCAGTACTCTTATTGTTTTAGAGTATTTCTTGTCATTAAATATTGATTTTTGAATATAATCTATGAAGGATCATTTTGAGTTTGATTATGTTGCTGGAATCAAATGGACATGGAGTATACTAGGAGAAAGATGGAAGGCCTATAAATATAAGTTAAGGTGTCAACACTTTTACCCCAACAAAAGTAAGAAAGAGATACTTGCTAATCGTCCTTCTAGTGTGCCGCCAACTGAATGGAGTAATTTTGTGACTCACTATAAAGATGACAAAATGAAGGTATAAATATTCATTGTATTGCTATTGTTGTCTGCTATTTCAGACTACTTTTGTTTGGTCTCATGTGGTAACTTGTCTTTTTTTGTACTTTTAATCTAAAATCAACTTCAATTCAATTAATCTTATCTCAGGCTACTTTTGTTTGGTCTCATTGTATTACAAACATATTTTTCCTTCGAGATAACATTGTGTACTGTTAGAGTAGTTCAATGGTTTGAGTTATGGCATTTGTAATTCTCTCATCCACTTATTGATTGTAGAAACAGATTATGCATAAGCACAAGCACCCGTATGCTAAATGTAGTTAAGTAATATCAACTGCATGGTTTTACATGGTTTTGTTGGCTTCAGGTGGCAAAGTGTGCAACTTTCCTCTTGTTTTTTATTTTAACTTTTGAGGATTTGCTCTTTAGTTTGTTTCACCTACTAGTGTAGTGTTTTGTAACCATGTCAGCCCTCTTTGGTAAACTTTGAAGCTATATAATGACTAACATTTAATAACTATAGAAAATAAGTGAGCAAAATACAAGAAATCGCCAGAAGTTGAAAGTCTCGCATGCTGGAGGTACCAAGAGCAATGCAAGAAGGGGTCATCAAATGGTAAGTTGTTTTAGATCATTTCTATAATTCTTTATTATAGTAAAGTTTAAGTAAGTTATATATGATAAGTACTTGTTAATTTTTATTGTATTAATGTTAGGAGCTACAATTAAATAGACCTGTATGTCGTGGTGAGGTTATTTTGTCAACTTTGATAAAGAAGAATGGGAACTATGTGAATGACAAAGGAAAAGCCATTGCGGTAAGTAAAATGATTGCATTGCCTTTTCATTTTTCTAGAAATTTGTTTATATTTACTTGTGCTTTATTGTAAAATTGTGGGTTTGTTTTGTTCTTGATTTCTCCCTAGTGCCAACATCTTAAATTTGGGAAATAAAACAAGCCCTGTTTGAAGCAGGACCTGAATTGGTGTGATCCATTTATACTCTTACATATCAACAAAACAAGCCCTGTTAATATGTGCTATGTGCTATTAACTTTAAATGCATTAGGAGAAGATATTCAAATTATTGTATTCAGCTTATGGTAAGTAATTGCATGAATCTTAAATATTGTTGATTACCTGTCTTTTAATAGGATAAGATATCAGAGAATTTGCTTCAAGATCAAGAGCGATCTGCTACTTTAGGTGTTCCCTTAAAGATTAATGCTTATCCAGATGATGCTGTTGGAAAAGTGTATGGAGCTGAGCATTCAGGTCGAGTGCGTGTATTAGGTGTTAGTGTTTGCCCCACTAAGGTTTTTGGTACGCGCAAGCATTTCTCTGAATTTGTAAATGCTGGTAGTTCTAGTCAAAATGTTGAGGATTTGAAGAAGCAAGTGCACTCTTTGGAAGAAAAGTTAACTGGATATGAGGAGACTAAGGATCAACTTACACAAACTCAAAACCAATTGGCATTTCTCACTAGCTTTTTGCAAGGCAAATTTGGTGATGAACTACCTATCTTCAACCAAGGTATTTCTTCAATATAGTCTTATGACGTATGTATGTTTTACATTATACCATTGTTGATATTTAATTAAAAAATGTTTGCGTACATTTTCCTTTAATTGACAGGTTCTAGTAATTAAACCAACTAGGAACATGCTGCTTTTTGGGCCAGTGAGGTGTCTTCATCTATAGCTTCCTATTGAAATTCTTGTTTTTATGTTCTTTGCTTTTAGTAATGCAAGCTTTAGGTTATTAGATTTTGAGCTTGTTGGCTTTAATATCCATCTATCCCAAACATTAGTCTTGGTGGAATACATTATAGATGTAATGTAATTTTGTTTCTACTACATTTTGTATGGATGTATCATGATGTATGGATGTCATGCAATTTGATCACTGGTATTAACTTTTGGCGGTTTGTTGTCTTTCATTTTAGTTGTCCTATATTTTGACCACAAAACTGAAGTAAAAAAGTGCTTTTTTTTTAAAAAAAAAAAACTGCATCTTAGCCACGGTCAAAACCGTAGCAAATTGAAATCAAACTGGGTCCTCCGTTAACCTTAACCACGAATGTAACCGTGGCTAAAAATTAAAGACTGTGGCTAACAAAATGTTACAACGGCTACCTCAACCGCGGCAAAATCATAAAATAGCCGTGGCAAAAATTTAGCGACGCCCTTCCTAGCCACAACACAACCTAGCGTGGCAAGACCTGTTAGCCACGGCTATGATCATTATTTGCTACGGTTTCGACCGTGGCTAATCATTGGTTTTCTTGTAGTGGGTGAATACATCTTATTAACAATTGAAATTATTATGGTAAATGAATTGTATTATTTTAGTAGAGAGCACTCATTTAAAATGAGGAGCGACATAATCAACATAATTAAAATAAAATAAAATACACCAACAATAAAATTGGTCTAAGTGATAGAGATTTTAGGCTCATTAAACAAATCATTAATGAAAGAGAAAAATATACCTTGATATATATATCTTATAGATTTTCCATTAGAGATCAATCACCAAACTTAATACCTATAACATGCAGGTAATCCATAAATGGAAAAGAAAAAAATACAACCCCCTACAAATTCATAGTAGAAATAAAATTGGATATTTAATTATCTCTTACACTAACTGAAGAGATAAAATTGTTGCGTAACCTTAAAAAGACAAAATTGATATATATATATATATATATATATATATATATATATATATATATATATATATATATATATATATATATATATATATATATATATATATATATATATATATATATGAGAAGGGATATATTGACTCCAAGAGTAACTTTTTAGAGTTACTCCTCATCTTCACCCTTGATTTTGTTTAAATCTAATGGACTAAAATTAATTCTCATTAATAATCATGGACCTCATATTTCCTAACTATTCCTCACAACATTTATGATTTCTTTGACAACATAGTTTCCTTTTATTATACTCAATATTCATTATTTCCTAAATCATACTATTATACAACATTAATTTACAATTAACAATTGGTAAAATAAAAAGCAAAAAACAGAGAAAATAATCCAAGTATTTTTTCGAACCTCCTGAGCATTGTGCAAGAATGATTTCTTAACCATTTGGATTGGAAGATAAACAATGAAAGCAAAATGAATTTGTCAAGTGACATTAAGTCTCTATGAAGAACACCGTGAATTTGTTGATTTTTTAAGAGATTGAATTTAATTTTATTTGCCGATGATTTTATATAATTAAGGACATATAACCATTATCAAGAATATCATGTGCCATTCTTAATAGAACTTTTTTCTTCTTCTTCTTCCTAATGATTTTAAATTTTTAATCAATATAGGGACCTATGTCATAATTTATGCAAATCGTGAATAATTTTGGTCATTGATTAACTGATACTAGAATAAAATAAAGGAAAGCATAAATTTTGACCAAGAGGAAATCATAAATGTTGTGAGGAATAATTAGGACAAATGAGGTCCATGATTATTAATGAGAATTAATTTTAGTCCATTAGATTTATACAAAATCAAGGGTGAGGATGTGGAGTAACTTTAAAGAGTTACTCTTGGAGTCAATATATCCCTCCTCTATATATATATATATATATATGGTAATGTATTTTGATCATGTGGTATCTTTATTTTAATATTCGTTTTCTATCTCCATAGTATTAAGGCTTCTTAGCTGATATTTAAAGTGTTATATTTTATTAAAAAAATAAAAATCAAATTATGGGGAGGTAAGCAAATTATAAACAGAGATCTCTGGAACTTTTTGGAGGCCAAGAAAATTAAAATGATATCAATAAAAAAAGACAAACAAGAGACTTTGGCCCATCAACCCAAAACTGTGGGTCCAAAGACAACTTTCTTTGACAACTCATTTTGCCACTCTACATTTTTTCTTGCGCTCCCTACAATTTTACCAAAATATTTCTATTCGTTATTTAAGTAGCGGATATTCAAAAAAACACCCTACAATTATAATGTCCGTTACTTAAGTAATGGACGACATTTTTCAAAAATTACTCATTTTATAACATCTGTTACTTAAGTAACGAAAAGGTAAAATGGGAAACACGTAAGGTGCGCGAGTAATACTGGGGGAAAAGTAATTGTCACTTTCTTTACCTTCTTGGCCCATGATATGAACATATCAACAGCTATAATATTATTGAAATATATGCATCATTAAAATAGAATATATATGGACCACAAACATTATTATGAACGAATACAAATCACAATTGGGAACCATAATGTATTATGAAAATGTTACCAAGCATTATAAGCAAAAAAAGGAAAAGGAAAATGTCACTAACAACTTTTTTGTTGTGTTCCTTATTATGGTTGCATAACAAAATTATCATAAAGAACTACATGAGGTCATTTTAGACCTATGAAGTACCGACGCAGACACGACTAACAGAGACACGACACTGACACATTTAGGACACTAGACATATATTTAATTTGAAGTGTCGGGGCTATATAGCATTAAACCATATAAGTCCGACGAAGTTGAATGATTTTGTTTTGAGGAACTCTCATGCTAGCTGTACCTGCTCTACAATTCCTTCTAAGAAATGCATAGAAATAATTTATCACCAATTTTTTCAAAAACAAAGAATTTTTCTTTGCTCTCACATCGCCATTTCCAAGCAAATAAGTACATCCAAATGCTTTTGCTTCTCTAAGTGCTGAAATCTCATGTTCAAGACTATATTCCTCATATACAGAATCTCCATCAATTTCTTCACAATTTTCGCCGCGCATCAATGGAATGGAAGAATCATTAGTTCATCACTCTCTTGAGCTTCCATTATCAAGAATTCTTCTAGGCTTTGAATAAGAAGTTTTTCAAATTCATGATGATCTTCTTTCCTTCCTTCTTTATAACCATACCTTGCGACACATCGAAACATACGATACTCTTTCGCGCAAACTCTTCGAAATATGAATCTTTCCTCTTGTGGAACAATAGGGATAGGAACATATTTAATGCAAACAAAAACTATAGTAGAGTGAATAGCTGGAAGGCTTAGAAGAAACTGCACAAAAATGGAGGGAATTCCTTGAACAAGCTCAGTGTATAACAATCCTATTCCTTGAACTCTAACTGTTCCAAGATTTGGTCCAAGATCATGCAATAAATCCAATGAAATTGTGTCCTTAACTTCACTTTTGTACTTTAGGACACTTCCATAGTTCCATGTGTACATTATTGAGAGGAAAAATGTAGAAAAAGCAAGTGGAAGCCAACCACCTTGAAATAGTTTTGATAGGACAGATGACATGTAAATGAGTTCCACTGATCCAAATATAAGTAGGAATGAAATTACCATAAATAAGTTGTTTTGCCAAATTAATAGCATTACAAGTGTCACTAATGTTGTGCTAACCATCATGACTCCAACTTCAGCTATGCCTGCAATAGCAATATAAATTGTATCAGTATAATTGCAAGCTTCCAATATCATTTGGTCTCTTTCTGTCTTTGAACAGATACCGAACACAACTCTAACAAGTTTTTAATCCGAAGTGTCGGTGCTCGTAGTTTTCTGTTGTAAATCAACAGTTTGTGATTCAGTCCATCAAGTAAGAGACAAGTTATTACAATTTGATCAATATTCTAATGTTTGATTAATGCTTTTACATAAATTTTCACTACAGATAGTCAAGTTGGAGTCATGAACATCATGAAACATATATTACAAATCCAGAATATATAATTTGGTTGAAATTATCATATAGTCAAACATTTCATGTTATACATCTTCGAATTGACTTCTGTTATAAACATTTTGGGAGATAACTTACAGAAACAACTTATGACATGTTCGCTGGTTATAGTTTATATAAAAACAGCTTATAGTTTATGAAAACAGCTTATAGTTTACAGAAACAACTTATTTCCACAAACTCTAGAATAGCTTATGAAAATAGCTTATAGTGAACCTAATACTGTTAAAAAACGAGTAAAGAAAATAAAAATACTACACGGAATGTGGAGATGAGAGGAACTTTACCATATGCATTTGCAATATCAGTAGTGCTTCGGAAGATGGAAACAATAAGTATGAACATGAGCATCAGAAACCAGTTTATTACAGGAATGTAAATTTGGCCGATGAACTTTGTTGAGGTGTGAATTATCTTGAGCCTAGGAAAGCACCCTAAAGCCATAGATTGTTTTATGCATGAAAATGTAGCAGATATCATTGCTTGGCTAGCAATCATAGAAGCAAGTGTGGCAATCACAAACACTGGCCAGAAAAGACTTCCTGTTTCACACAAAGCACAGATATCTCATAATTTGACTAGTGTTAATGATATGAAAACAGAATCGCACTAGACCGAATGGTTCAAGTTCAACTGGTTGAACCGAGAACTGGCCAGTATGGCAGTTGGTTCAACCACAGTCGGTTCACAGTTCTATAGAACTCAGTTCAACTATGGCTAGTTCAACCGATTAAACCATGATCCAGAAGTCTCATTGATTTGATCTTCGGTCTGGTTCTGACAACATTGAATTAAAGTTTTAAGGACAGTGACTAATATGCACATTCACAAACATAATATTAAAAAATATTACCTGGAACGGAATCATAGAATATATTTGAATAAGAAGTAGGGTTCTTCAGCAAATAAGCAGCTTGGCCCATATAAGCAAGGAGGAGACAAGGAAATACCATGCAAGTGAATGCAATCTGTATAAACAAATTTATAAAAAGATTTAAAGCAAATTCAAATAATTGCAGAAAAGACACGGCAAAGAAACTTAGTGGTTCATTCTTCAAAAAGAAAAGAATTTGAGGTTTCACAAACCTGTATTGCTCTTACTGAAAAATGACCAAGATCAGCGAACATTGCTTCTGAACCTGTAGAAGAAATGAACATGTGTATATGTAATGTACTGATTCTTGTACTAAAGGTTACTTCCATGCATCACAAATTTCTCATTTATATATGGACAAACCTGAGTGACTTAATTTCTAAAGGATTTTAGTAAAATTTATATCATGTAAGTTTTTACATATTTTCTAGAATACATTTGGTGCTTCATATAACAAGAATCGGATGATTTAAATAAGTTTTACATAATTGATTATCCTCATTGATGTGTCGCTGTCGGCACATGTTGGACACTGGATAGACATTCAATATAACGTTTCAGCTCTATTTTAAAATCTAGGTTGGGCCTAACTCAATCCTACGAAATCAGTCTGTAACGTGAGGATGTCTATAACAAGAATCGGATGATTTAAATAAGTTTTACATAATTGCTTATCCTCGCTGTCGGCACATGTGTTGGAGTAAGCCCTAGAGGCCAATACTTTAGTGCTTTATTTATTAATAATAATAGGCATTTCTTTATTATGTTTGTAACGTTCAAAATAATGAAGTCCCTAGAATAGAAAGTCCGTTTAATATTAAGTGTGACTTAATCATGAGATTACATTAAACAAAAGGACGCTATTCTTAAAGTATCCATAGTCGAGCTTTAAGGTGAAAAGGGATAACCTTAAAGCATAAAGACTATTATGAAGATAGACTGATGATCGCATCTCATGGATCATGGGATAAGGAGTTATCAAGTCTTGACATAGGTATAAGAAATATTAGGAGTAATATTTATACCGGATTGACCCGCTATGAGAGTACTACATGCAAAGTTATGCAAAGTGTTATAAGTTACTCTCATGGTGATAATGGTGTAAACCGCCTTAGACCTGAAACCACTTTGTACCCTAGATGTGGAGTCAAGTACTTTGTTGCTGATCTAACGTTGTCCGTAACAGGATAACCATAAAGACAGTTAATGGGTACTTCACAAAGTATACTGAGGGACAGTAGTGACCTAGATGGAATTTGCCAATCCTGCATAACAGGATAAATGTCATGGGCCCAATATTGAACTGGACAAAGATGACACCAAGTATGCTTTGTGTTCAATATAGACATAAAGGGCAAAGGGATAATTATACACGCATATATTATCACTAAGGTTATGTTATGATCACATGTTAATTTCTCATAACTTGGGTAGCAATGATGTGTTGCTAGATACCGCTCATTGTTTATTATATTAAATAAAGGATTTAATATAATTGCCAACGTTATGGAAACCTACAAGGGTCATACACATAAGAACAGTCTAGTGTGAGATTGGAACACCGTAAGGTACGGTGCACCTCAAAGGAATATGGAAATATGATAAGGGTATCATGGTAATTAAATAAGCGGTTCATAATTTGTTATGATGAGGAAGCACTCATGTGTACATGACATATGGGGGGTGCGCTACTTAAAAGCTTATTTAATTAAAAAGGCTTTAGTGTAATTGTAGCCCAATGACAAGTGTTTGTCTTGGTTCACAAGACAAGTGGTTCTATAAATAGAACCCTTGTGGTAGAGAAAATTCACTTGATGCAAATTCTCTTGCTAAAACCCTAATCCTTATTTCTCGCCTCCACTCACAAAAGGCCTTCATCCTTTTGAGCTAGCACTCTGCTGTTCGTGTGGACTAGATAGAGGCGTTGTTCTTCGTCATCAACGCTCGTGATCAATCCGGTTCGTGATTAAAGTATTGATCAGCCACCGTTCGTGAAAGAAAAGAAAAGATTTTCAACAAGAGGTAAAATCCTAAACACAAACTCATGCTCATTCGTAAGGATCATCAAAGGAAAATTTTTATATTCCGCTGCTTTTCAATCACGATTTTCCTTCAGTGGTATCAAAGCCACTTACGAATCCATGGTTTGATGTTTATTACTGTTTTATTAATATGATTATGAATCGGTATTAATAATAATAATAACAAGAATTAATAAAATTTGATTGATCAATTTTAAAAATATATGGGATATGCGATTCTAATACAACGTCGGTGTATGTGATATACCGATCGTGTCATTCATTCGAATGTTTAAGTGATTGGCGTGAACGTGGATGATTGTGAGCGTGAGCTTCGGAACCGTTACTGGTGAAGCATCATATATCCGATCGTCCATGATGAACAAACAATCCTAAAACGTTTTGATGTATGATCGTTGTATTAGGATTCATAACAATACAAGTGTTGTATTGTTATGGAAATAGAATACGGCTAGGGTTCATATCCGATCAGTTTAAATCGTTTAAACATGTTTCTGTTTAAATCGCGATCTGTTTAAAATTGTTTAAATCGCGATCTGTTTAAATTGTTTAAACCGCGTTTATGTTTAAATCGTTTAAACATTCTGTTTAAATCGCGATCTGTTTAAAATTGTTTAAATCGCAAATCGTTTAAATTGTTTAAACCGCGTTTATGTTTAAATCGTTTAAACATTCTGTTAAAATCGGGTTTCTGTTCAAATCGTTTGAACATATTGAAAATTTGTTTCTGTTTAAACAATTCGTTTTAAAGTCGTTTAAAACATAGTGGAAATTGTTTCGGTACTGTTTCCGTTTAAACAATTCACTTATGTTTAAATTGTTTAAACATATCAGAATCAATTAAATAATAAAAGGAACCCCGGCTAATTCTGCGTAAAGTGATCAATCATGATATTTTATTAATTGGGTGAATAATAATGACAATAATTATTTGTTAATTGTTATGTTTTTGTGATGATTGATTATGGCCTTAGTTTACTCCTTTTGTTTTAATTTGTGATTTTAAATACGGCCTGCGTGTCGTGCCTCTCTCTAAATTTCTTGATGTAACTTCTCTTCTCATCTCACTCCCTCGTATGTAAAACGAGTATTCTTTGATGTAATGTTATAATAGAATTATTAGAGGAACAAAGGAGGACAGTCATGAAGATGATGCTTGGAGAAGTAGATCATCGTTAGGCTAGTTTAGGGTTCTCTCATTGGCTTGAGAGAACACTTGCGTTAGGAGGCCATAATCATATCATCTTATATTATTGTATGTATGTTGATGCATGTGAGAGCGTTTAATATGTTAAACAAGCCGGTGAGATCAAACAATTAAATATCCCTCAAAAGACACATAAGAGATTAATAAAGAAAATGTAGGTTCGCCCACCGCGGAATGCATTCTCTTTAATAATAAAATATGTGGATATTAAGTTTACGCTTTCCAAGTTTTAGAACTCATCACAAGACTAGTATCGAACTATGTAGGTTCGCCCACTGCGAAGTGCATATTCTATATTGGTAAGGTGCGATGGGATAATTGTAATATCCAACTTCTAAAGCAAGGGTCAAACTTAACTTAACAAATATAATGTGATTATATGAGTTTAAGAAGCAATTGTTGGGAATAATTCATAAGATGAATTCGAATAAGGAGTTATTCACCCAATTGATATTCAAGAATTGTATGAGATACAATTGGAAGGAGTTCCTACCTAAATAACTAAGTCTTGTGTAATCCGCCCACCGCGGACTTAAGACAAAGTGAAATATGGATCTTGACCCACTAGAAAATCTTCCAACGGGATTTTCCGAATCAAATGGTGAGGGTCATTTGTTTTGAATAAAATAGTGGAAGCATTTTTAATAAAAGTCCTTATTAAAATTATACAAATATCTTACATATTTTTGTAATTAAAACTTTATACAATATAAATTATATTGTCCTTATGAAGGACAAGAATCTCAAAAAAGAGTTTCTGAATTGGTACACAAATTGAGAATTGTTCTCAAACGCAAGAAGAACTATAAGCTATTGAACTATACTCTATAAAAGTACCTACTATAAACTAGATTGGAAAAGGATGTTTGTCAGAAGCATCAAGTTGACATCTAGATATAGAATATTTCATACTTTTAAGAAATGATGAGATCATTTAAAACGAGTTCTTTTGAAAGAACGACAAAGTATGATAGAATTTCTCAATAGACCAAAGAGTTGGTCATAGGTTCAATCAAATCAATTTTAATGGATAGATATGGTCAAAATTATTATATCTATCGGAAAATTGTTGAATTGAATGAAAAATAATTTGCACTGTCAAATAATAGAGATATGATATAAATGAGATTTATACTCCTCTTATTTGAATAGAACAATAAAGGTTGCCAAAGGAGAACGGATGTTTCAAATTGGTTGAAATGGGAGTGTCGTAGATAGTTCATGAAAGAGTCAAAATAAAAGAATGAAGTGAGACTTCAATTTTGTACACCTAGTTATAGAAAGTCAAAGTTTCTATTTCTACATCAAGGGTATATGATACACGATGTTGAATCTCTAAAGAGGTGCTTAAATAATTAGAACATTGACTATAAGTTTAAGTCAAGCTATGTCTAGAATGAAACAAGTTGTTTCATTGACAATAAAAGCTATGCCATGACTTAAAATCAAATTTGAAATAGAATACAATAATTGTTATTGAGTTCTATTTGGTAATAGAAGTATTAATTAAATACCTTGTATTTGACAAGATATGAAAAGTAACTTTGAATGATAAGACAAGTAGTGGTCCCATCATTTGAGCAAAGTCTTCTATACTAGTGCTCCAAATCAAGTAATGGACTAGGACTCCATGATCTTGATAAGATCATCTATAACAGTTGTAATAAGAGCCAAATAAGATTTGGACCTTATATGTATATATCAAGAGCATTGTTATTTAGTACATACATTTGATGTGTTAATTACTTGTTGAAAGTAAATTGACACATGATCTATTTGAACAATATACATGAGATGTATGTCGAGTACTAAACATATTTAGTTGATATATTGAGTATATTTTACTTCATTTACATTGATGATTAAAATCATTAGATGGGGATATGTGTGTGACACAAATTAGAAATCTTTGAATTTGTCAAGGAGTTCGATAAATGGAGTAAAAGGATACAACTCGACAAAAGTATTTAAGTCATATGAATAAGTCATAATAAATACTTAATTAAAGGAAGTATAATAACTATTTTTATCACATCATGTTTGACATGATATAAAATAGTTTAATTGTGTCATTGACTCTTAGAAATTTATTTGCTTATAATTAATCTTCACCCACAAATAGTTCCCCTTTTTAAAAAAAAAAAGGTAATCATAAAGACACCATATATATGATATAAAGGTTAGACCACCAAGTTTGTCTTTATGAAAATTTGGACTGAAAATTTATCATATAAATTTAATTCCAAAATTGGATGAATAAATATATGGCAATATCCTAAAGAATCTAAGGGATATTGGTCTTATATCACTCTTGGGACAAAAGTTGTTTTGTTGCTAGATTTTAAGCATTCCTCTAGTGGGAGTGTGTCTCTAAAAGAAACAGTGGGAGTGATATAGAACTTGAATAAGTTCAAGTACCACAAAATATATTTGTTTGAAAAGGGAACATAAACCGGTTCCTCAAGGTTGTTGAAGGACCATCAGTTTAAGTTGCACAAAATCCTAGATAAGTCTAACATATTACATGGGTGAGATGTATGATCTAATCATGACTCAACAAGGTGATATGGTTTTCATGAAAGATGAATCTTTGACTTTCTAAAAGGTCGTAAGACGGTCTAAATTCTGAGAAGTGGCTAAATGCCATGAAATCTTATGCAGAATCCATATACACTGACCTTATGTAGATAATGGTTATGTCATCAAGATGAGTAAGACTCATACGATGAAAGTAAGTATTCTTGTTGATCACTAATATGGATGGTATTGAGAATACCTTTTAATATTTGATTGATCATTAAAGGTTTCACGCAAAATCATAATGCAAATTATGATGAACCCCTAAATATAATCATAGAGCTTAAAATTTGTTTAATTGTTTTTACTAAATGTTGATCTACATGTTTTGGTAGATGGATAACAAAGTTGCATTCCTTTATTGGAATGACCTCATATATATGTACTAGACATATACATAAGGGTTTTGTTGATCCAAAGGATGCTAGAAATGTATATAACTTGTAACTATCTAATTTTGATTAGATAGAGTTCTCGGAAATTTAAATTATTATTTGTTCCTTTTATGAAGTTTTATGAAAACAAATTAACAAGGACAAACCTATCTAATTTTGATTAGATCGAATAAATTTGAATATTTGTTCCTTTTGAAAGTTTTATGGAAAACAAATTAATGAAGGACAAATAAAATAACTTGTGCATACAAAGTTTTAGTGGGAGTGATAATATTAAATCTGATATCATATGTGGATGACATATTAAATCATCAAAACATTTTTCTTATACATGTGAGACATGACTAAGAAATAACTCTTGATGAAATACTTAGGCTAGAATTCCTAAAGAGTTAGGAATAGCCTATGCATTTAGGCAAGGATTCCTAAAGAGTTAGGAATAGCCTATGTACATATATTGCCAAAGTGTTCATGACACTTAAATATGTGAAATTATTTCATATGTCAAATGAATGATTTTGTCTAAAGAACAATATCATATCTCATTAGATGATAATGAGACACGTGGAAGGAATCCATATGCTTTGACATATAGGATTAATCATGCACATCATAATATGTACTTAATCAGATACACCATATGCTTGTAGCATATTCAATAAGTACCAAAATTGAGACTAGTGTTGGACACTAACTGATCTTCAAGAATATCCCTAAGGACCTTAAAAGGAACTAAGGACCATTTCTTGAAATATGTAGGTGTGGGAAACATCATTATAAGGAAGTTATATTGATGGTAGTTTCCATACTGATATATTGTATATCATGCCTGAATATAGACATTGTAAGCTATATAGCTTAGTAATGTGTTTATTTCAGTTACAGAGATGGAGTATTTTGGATCGTTTAGCTCATGATTGAGCTAAAGCTATATTTCCGGCGTTGCAAATTACATTAAATCACATTAGTGAAGGTAATGGTTTGATCTTGCAAACAATAACGGAGAATAGATCTCACCGACGATTCATATTTATATTTATATATATACTTAGACACTTCTATATTTCGATAAAGATCGAAATAGAAAGTTGGATAGATACGTAAGGTACCAACATAGGAAACAGTTCCTAATCCACTAACAAAGGCTCTTGCGCAGTTGAAGCGTGATGGGCATACTAGGTCTATGGGTATTAAGGTAATGCTTGATTGGCTCTAGTGCTAGTGGGAGATTGTTGGAGTAAGCCCTAGAGGCCAATACTTTAGTGCTTTATTTATTAATAATAATAGGCATTTCTTTATTATGTTTGTAACGTTCAAAATAATGAAGTCCCTAGAATAGAAAGTCCGTTTAATATTAAGTGTGACTTAATCATGAGATTACATTAAACAAAAGGACGCTATTCTTAAAGTATCCATAGTCGAGCTTTAAGGTGAAAAGGGATAACCTTAAAGCATAAAGACTATTATGGAGATAGACTGATGATCGCATCTCATGGATCATGGGATAAGGAGTTATCAAGTCTTGATATAGGTATAAGAAATATTAGGAGTAATATTTATACCGGATTGACCCGCTATGAGAGTACTACATGCAAAGTTATGCAAAGTGTCATAAGTTACTCTCATGGTGATAATGGTGTAAACCGCCCTTAGACCTGAAACCACTTTGTACCCTAGATGTGGAGTCAAGTACTTTGTTGCTGATCTAACGTTGTCCGTAACAGGATAACCATAAAGGCAGTTAATGGGTACTTCACAAAGTATACTGAGGGACAGTAGTGACCTAGATGGAATTTGCCAATCCTGCATAACATGATAAATGTCATGGGCCCAATATTGAACTGGACAAAGATGACACCAAGTATGCTTTGTGTTCAATATAGACATAAAGGGCAAAGGGGTAATTATACACGCATATATTATCACTAAGGTTATGTTATGATCACATGTTAATTTCTCATAACTTGGGTAACAATGATGTGTTGCTAGATACCGCTCATTGTTTATTATATTAAATAAAGGATTTAATATAATTGCCAACGTTATGGAAACCTACAAGGGTCACACACATAAGAACAGTCTAGTGTGAGATTGGAACACCGTAAGGTACGGTGCACCTCAAAGGAATATGGAAATATGATAAGGGTATCATGGTAATTAAATAAGCGGTTCATAATTTGTTATGATGAGGAAGCACTCATGTGTACATGACATATGGGGGGTGCGCTACTTAAAAGCTTATTTAATTAAAAAGGCTTTAGTGTAATTGTAGCCCAATGACAAGTGTTTGTCTTGGTTCACAAGACAAGTGGTTCTATAAATAGAACCCTTGTGGTAGAGAAAATTCACTTGATGCAAATTCTCTTGCTAAAACCCTAATCCTTATTTCTTGCCTCCACTCACAAAAGGCCTTCATCCTTTTGAGCTAGCACTCTTTTGAAGGTTGCTGTTCGTGTGGACTAGATAGAGGCGTTGTTCTTCGTCATCAACGCTCGTGATCAATCCGGTTCGTGATTAAAGTATTGATCAGCCACCGTTCGTGAAAGAAAAGAAAAGGATTTTCAACAAGAGGTAAAATCCTAAACACAAACTCATGCTCATTCGTAAGGATCATCAAAGGAAAATTTTTATATTCCGCTGCTTTTCAATCACCATTTTCCTTCAACATGTTGGACACCGGATAGACATTCAATCTAAAGTTTCAGTTCTATTTTAAAATTTGGGTTTATCCTAACTCAATCCTATGAAATCAGTTTGTAACGTGAGGATGTCTATAACTGATATAAGCTCATTTTCAGGTGATATCTAATCCAATGTAGGACTCTCAACATGCGCCTTCACACCTAGGACATTTGGAGTGTGACCTGAAAACCGGCTTGTAATGTTTAGATTAAGCCTAACTCAAACCTATAAAAACCGGCCAGTAAAGTTTAGGGTTTGGATTATCTCCCACTTATAAACTCATTCATCGAATATGGAACTCTCAAAACAAAGAATAAACCATCTAACAATTGATCTCATGTACTGCATCACAAATTCACAACTCTAAACTTAAGAGAAATCCTAAGAAACAAATGAAAACGAAATACGGACAGTATTACAAGCAGACTAATCAGACGGACGAGTGAAGAAACAAAGGTCATGTTCATGGTATATAAAAGAAACTTCAAACAACATTACCAAGTAAATATGCCGATAATTATGTTAATCAAATGCAGTACTCATGATGAAAGTGATAAAAAAGATTTACCTGTAACACAAAGAACACAACCACCAAGAGCTGACCAAGCTTTTTTGCCATTCTTCTTAAAGAAATAATAAATATAAGCTGGATTGATTGCTCTCAGAACAGAAATATCATGCATAGCTATATTATAAATTCCAATAGAACCAAGAGCAATGAACCATAAAGCAAGTATAGGAGAAAACATGAATCCCATTTTACTGGTACCAAACTTTTGTATGCTGAACAAAGCCACTAGAACTATTATTGAAACAGTGACTACTGTATCTGCAAACAACAACAGATTAAAACAGATTAAATTCTGTAATGCAAAATTTAAACTTGTTCATTTCCATGGTTTTCACAAGAAAAATAAAAGCTAGTTTTCACACCTTGATCAATACAGTTTACTTCACCCTGCAGTCCACTTATGGCAGAGATCACTGCGACATAGAAGCATTATGGTTATAGACTCAAATTCCATATGATAGAAACACAAAGATAAAATACGCACTTTTAGTATATGTGCTTATCTATAAGCTATTTCTATAACAAAAGATAAAATAATGTCAAATTGTTTTTATATAAGCTGTATGATTTTTTCATAAGTTATTCTAGAGAGTTTATGGAAATAAGCTGTTTTCATAAACTATTTCAATGAGTCTCACAAATGTTTACACTAATAGGTAAGCTCAAATAAGTTATTCCAAACAAGCCCTAAGTTTGAATAAACAACTTAATTAAATGCTTATATAGCATAAGCGCTTATCAAATAAGTACTTATGTGTAAGCTATATCTCTAACAAAAAAAAAAAAATTTGCTTATGGAAATAAGTTTAAATCAACTTTTGGACATGTCATAAGTTGTTTCTATAAACTCTTCCAAACAGTCTCGTAAATGTTTATGTCAGCAGATAAACTCAAATGTTGGACACATGGACTTTTAAAGAGCACTTATATTCATAAGCACTTATAGCAAAATGTTAACAATTTTTCAGTGCTTGTCAAGAAGATTTCCTTTCAAACTGTTGTTATGAAGTACCTGACATTGCCGGTGTTAGAATGCCATAGCCAATAATCAAGGAAGTTCCCAATAGAACCAGCAGTAACAAAAGAGTTTTCAAAGCAGAATTTCTTTCCAAAGTCTCCTTTATGTCTAAGGCCCTTTTCATCTCAGGACTTGGAAGTTTGAGCTTATAACTAGAGATGTGTTCATCAGCTGGTTGATGATTTGGAAGCATATTCACATTTGCATATCTACAAATCAATGAGTATAGTGCAAATGTTCCTCCTAAAATTGAGCCATTAATGTACAAATGTTAGTATTATAAACAATCGCAGTACCAACACTATAGAGTATAGACTAAAGACGTGTCCAGTATCTGGAACGTGTCACTACATTCAGTTACTTTTATTTTTTTAAAATCATTATCATTGTCTACGTGACACAGTGTCAGTGTTAGTATTGTGTCTGGTGTCTGTGTCAGTGATTTGTAATTAACAATATATGATTTTAAACAAATTTTTGTTTACCTTCTCCATTGTCATTTGCTTTGAGGACTATGAAAACATATTTGATTAATGGAAGAAGAGCTATTGTGTACATTACTAATGATAATGCACCCAAGACATCAACATCTGATTCAATTGGAACTTTGCTGAAGACAGCATCAAAAACATAGAGAGGACTAGTTCCCAAATCACCATACACAACACCAAGTGTTTGAAATGATAATGCAAGTGTAGCCAAAAGGGTAGCATCCTGATTCACATAAATATATTAAAAAGGGTGAGATGAATCTATATGCATCATATCATGAGCATTAATAAATAAATGAAATAGTTGATATTAATATTAATAAATGTTGTGCTGCTCAATAGTCAATAACTCAACATTATACATAGTAACTGATTAACTGCTGCTCAATAATTATATTTGACATGCTATGGATCCAAGTACTGTCTATAAGGATACTAAATAATAATTTCGGCGAGCTTAGCTCAGTTTGAAGGCGTATTGTATTTTTTATGCAGTAGTCGGGATTTAAACCCTGAACATTATACTTATTCACGTCGAAGAGTAAAATTATAGCCAGTAATCTACCTAACAAAAAAATAATTAAATAGTATGTATTTGATTTCTGTCGCAACACAACTTAATTTCGAAATCAATTTTATAGTTTGGAATTAATTTTTACTCCAAAAATAAAAACAAACATACAGAAAATCAATTTGGTATTCAAATATATATGCAAGATATATAATTGGTTCTTCAATGCAATAAATTATTGACCATTTTTCTTAATAAAATATTGGTCTGAAGAGCTAAAATGGACCAATATTTTATCATCATTAAGGATGATTTGGTTACTTGAAAATAAAAAAGGATGCTTTGGGCTTTGAGAAATCAATGGTTTAGGGAAAGAGATCCTCTCCCATGCATTTTTTTCCAGTGATATATCTGCCTTCCATTTAATTAACACTACAATATTTTTTTTTTTTAATTTAAAAAAGAAATGGTAGATAAATGGTAGGATATTGTATTTTATATGCAGAACGGAGGTTTAAATATGAAATCTTCCATCTATACACTTCAAAAAATGAATTTTTAGTCATTAAATTATTTGACAGAGAAAAAATCTGAGTTCATCAATATGAATTAATCTAAATGACAGGTAGGGAAAAAAAATCGTCTGAGTTAGAAAATACTACAAATATCTAATAATCAAATGGAAATTGATTTCAGTTTTTTAGAGAATAGTATTTATAAAAACAAACACCTACATTTTTTAAAAATCTAAAACAAACACCTATAGTCTAAGTCAAACGTAACTTCTTAATGCTTAGGGTCAAAAACAAAAAACGTTACATTTTTTTTTTGGGGGCAAAAACGTTATATTTTCTAATATGAGGAGGTTTAAAATTTCTAAATAGTGTGGTTGTTTATTCATTCAATTATGTTTTTTATTATTATTAGGCTAAATACATCTATAAGTCCTTTAAGTTTTATGCTTGTAACAGATAAGTCCTTTAAGTTTTTTAAGTAACAAATAAGTCCTTTAAGTTTTTTAAGTAACAAATAGGTCCTTTAAGTTTGTAATTTGTAACATTTAGGTCCTATTTTTTAAGTAATTGAGGGACCTAGATGTTATAAATTACAAACTTAAAGGACCTATTTGTTACTTAAAAAACTTAAAGGACTCATTTGTTACTTAAAAAACTTAAAGGACCAATCTGTTACAAACATAAAACTTAAAGGACCTATGAATGCATTTTCCCTTATTATTATTACAATAGCAATTATTCTACGGAGAGCAATGAGTAGAGTATGGGTAGGGTATTATAGTCTCATCCCCATATCCGCAGTTTGAAAAAATACTTGTATCCATCCACATACCCGCGTTGGTGACAATCTTTGTCCCCGTGCCCATATACTATGGGTAGCTAAGTACTCATATTCGTACTCGTTACCCGCATTTTTGCTGAAAATAAATTGATATATTATAAAATATTATATCATTTTAATATTATTAAAAAAATTTGAAAGATATTTTAATGTTGACTCATGAAAATTATAAATAAAATTTTTGGTAATGATGTTAAAGTTCATTTTTCCGTCGAGATATTTGCATTATGTTATAAATAAGTATTTTTATTAAAAATGTGTAATAACATAATTATGTTGTATTTTTTAAAATTGATTTACACATATTATTATATAATTATTATATAATAATATAATTAAAATAAATAAATATATACTATGTGGATATGGCGGGGTGTGTACTAATTAAGGTATCCGTACCCGCACCCATACCGCTCAAATTTTTGGGTAATTACCATACTCATGCCCGTATCCAAAATGCAAGTTTTTACCCTACTTGTTGTGGATATTTTTTTCAGGTATCCACTGGACATGGGTCAAATAGCCATCTCTAAATAATTCAGAACAATCATTTCCTCATTCAGCCATTGAGCAATAAAATAAAAGTTAACGACAATAAAACTTCAGGGTTACAATGCTTAAACTTGTTGCATTAGTTTGAATCACAAACAATACTAATGTAGTGGTACGTGTTGGAGACGCTGAAGGATAATTAATAAAAATTACATCTAAGAATATTAAGAATTAGATTTGGAATTTGATCTCTACTAAATTCTCTATCTCCTAACAAATTAATTGCAAAAATTTATGTATTTGAAAAAATAGGGATCAAATCACAAGTCCGGAAGCATTTCATTTATTTTGGTAATTTGGTGAAGAGTAAAGA
This sequence comes from Trifolium repens, assembly GCA_030408175.1. Lineage (NCBI taxonomy): Eukaryota > Viridiplantae > Streptophyta > Magnoliopsida > Fabales > Fabaceae > Trifolium > Trifolium repens. The sequence continues at coordinate 25,938,380 of CP125845.1, read as the reverse complement.
TACTTGCTATAAAACTCGTCATGTCATTTGGCTATCTATCAACTACTTGGATCATATGATGTACTCGTAATAATATTATATTTTGTGGAGATGTGTTTAATTTGGATTCTTTGGTAGATCAAATCTTCTTTTATCTCTTTGTTTTGGTTATTGTTTGAATAGGAGTTAAAACCTCTTTTCTGATTGGTGTACCGATCCATTCAAAGCATCCATCTAATGGCTTTCGAATGAATTATAAGAGTTAAATACATCATATACTCATTATAATTCAATTTTGCTTATAAAAAATATTAATATATTAGAAAAAAATCTTGGAAGTTTAATCATTTAGATCGTTCATATAAAATTTTATGCAAATCTAAAATAATATGATATGTTATTTAAATCCACAAAAATTAAGATTTAAATATTTTTAATGAACATTACAGATATCAATAACAAATCAAATTATTTTAGATTTCTATAAAATTTTATATAAATAATCTAAATGATATAAACTTCTAATCCATCAACAAATTTTATATTCATTAAAGTATTATTGAAGATATAAACTTCCGATCCATCAATAAATTTTGTATTCATTAAAATATTAGTATTGAATAGTATAATATTATTCAAATGAAAAAAAAAAAAAAACACTCAACAACAAAACACAGAACAAACAACATTTGAGAATAATTTACCTTGAAATGGTGGTGGTGGGGGTGACTTCCAGAAATCTCCATGGGTTCAACATCTAAAGAATCATGTCTCTTACTCTTCTTAATCAGCCTCTTTGTGATTGATCCATTTTCCTCTCTACCATCATTAGAACGATGAGTCTCCACTGATAATCCAACTTCTTTACCATTACTCTCATATTAATCATGATCATTGTTGCCACTCTCCAACAACCTCTCTTCAATGCCACCACTATCCATTGTGAAATTGTATCAGCTTGTGCAAAGTTTGACACTTGAATGTTTCAATTTGTTGTAAATATGTGAAATGATTCTTTTTCTTTTGGTACAATTAATGTATGAAATTTATTCTTATTAATTAACTTTTGTTTTTTTGACTAAAATTCTTATTAACTATTAAATGTTGACACTTAATTATGGTAAATGTGTATAGTGTAGTATATCAAACTTGGAAATGATGTACATAATATTAATGTAAAAATGAAACCGTAGTTCTTTTAATAATGTGTAAATTAATTTACATTATTTATTTTGGTTACATGTTAATTAATTTATTTATAGGAGATTGAGACAGTAATCACTTTTCAAAAATTTATTCTTTAAAAGAAAAAATCAATTTATCGTATGATCGGTCATACTTTTGAGGGTTTTAAATATAAACAATTTTTATATATAAGATATTTAATTTTTTAACTAACCATCTTTTTTTTAGGAGAAGTTTTAATAATAAAGTTTGACCGAAAGGTAAGTATAATATGACTAAAAATTAATGACTCGTATACAAAATGATAGATGGAGTAGCATTGAGTGGCATTCTTTATCAAAGCCACTCCATCTATCAAATATGTATTCTTTCATTTTATTGGTTGACATTTGTCAAAAAAATTAATAATTACCACTAAATTACTTTATATAGATTTAAGTTTAGTCAAAAAAATCCTTTTTATTATTGAAAATATTAAATATCACAAATAAATACAAGAAACTTTTACTTTTTATTTATCAGTGTGTTTTTCGGCATTACTCGGATTAGATCTAAATAAATATTTTTATTATTATGCATAATATTTATTAAAAATAATATAAAGAAAAAGATGACACATATTACAACTTGCAATTTATTAAAAAAAACTATTTTTAATATATAGAAATAAATAAATTTTAGTTTTCTAGTTGAAATAGAAATCAAGAGTATATGCCAAGAATGAGCAATTTATCAACTAAAATTTTCTCTATCAATTTATCATTTAAAAAATAAATAATCAACTAAAATTTTCTCTATTAATTTACCATTTAAAAAATGAATAATATATAAAGTTTGAAAATTATATTTTTAGATGATTAGATGAAAAATGTCTAATTTGAACATAAGAAAAAATATTAAGAGGAATTATTGAAAATATATAGTATTCTACCCCACTTTCATCTCTAAATTTAACAAATATAAAAATGTAGACATCAATGAATCCTACAATATACATATAAATAAATGTAGACATTAATTAATTCTACAATAAAATAATGTAAATTAATTTTAAAAACTAAATGAATGTTTAGGATCAAAATAATATAGGTAGATTGTTGAGATATTTATGTCAATTACAAAACAAAAATAAATAAATAAATAAGTAAATTATAAAAAGTAAACAAATATCGAGAATAAGGGCCCGTTTGGAATAACTTATTTTTGAGCTTATACAAAATAACTTATGCAAATAAATAAGTTTTTATGTATTATTATAAGTTTGTCACGGTAGTTTATGGAAAAATAACTTATAAAAATACAATTTTCATTAGTGGGAACTTATACATTAACATAAAAACTTACTCCCTCTGTTCCATTTTATTTGTCGTTTTAGGAAAAAATATTGTTTCAAATCATTTGTGGTTTTGATAATTTAAGGTTATATTTTGACGATTATACCCATTGTCAATTACTCTTATCTTTTTCAATAAAACTAATTAATGATATATATATATATATATATATATATATATATATTTGGATAAACTTAAGTTTTTTTTTAAAAAAAATTTGGTACATAACATATTAAATTATTTTTTTGTATATATATATATATATATATATATATATATATATATATATATATATGGGTTTGCTAATTTAGACTCGCTTAAAAACATGTGGGTCTAAATTAGCAATGTGCACCTTTTCACTTTGGACAAAACAACCTTGCATTTAGGTATTTTACACTAGGAAGTTGAGGGTTAGTTAGGTAAATTTTATTAAATAGTGTGCACCCACTTTGCTAATTTAGACCCACTTAATTATAAATATATGCAACCTAGATAAACAACCTAGGAAATAAAAAAAAGGACAACTTAAAAAAACATATATACAATCCAAACTTATAAAACTAACTTTTATATTAAACTTACTTAAAATAGTGAAAGAAGGGTATTGTTGTTCAAAGTGAAAAGGTGCACATTGCTAATTTACACCCACTTAAAATATTTGGGTCTAAATTAGCAATGTGCACCTTTTCACTTTGGACAAAAAAACCTTGACATTTAGTTATTTTACACTTGGAAGTTGAGGGTTAGTTAGGTAAATTTTATTAAATAGTGTGCACCCACTTTGCTAATTTAGACCCACTTAATTATAAATATATGCAACCTAAATAAACAACCTATGAAATCAAAAAAAGGACAACTTAAAAAAACATATATACAATCCAAACTTATAAAACTACAAAATTACCCTTTATATTAAACTTATTTAAAATAGTGAAAGAAGGGTATTGTTGTCCAAAGTGAAAAGGTGCACATTGCTAATTTAGACCCACATGTTTTTAAGTGGGTCTAAATTAGCAAACCCCATATATATATATATATATATATATATATATATATATATATATATATATATATATATATATATATATATATATATATATATAAAGAGAATACCCTTTTTTCTATACCAATATATAAAAAGAAGGGTTAAATAATTGTTACCCCCTACAAAGTAGGACTGTTTTGGGATACCCCCTGTAATATTATTTTTTTTGAAATCCCCCTCTTGCATACTTAAGATTCTATGGGATACCCCACTGGAGTAACAACATGGCAGGGAATCTCCACGTTTCATCTATGTGTCACAGCCACATGGAATTTTAATATTTTTTACTTATTTTTGTGGCCACGTGGCATTAAAATTTAAAAATTAAAAAAAAATTAAAACCAATTTTTTTCTGTTTTTTTTTTATTTATTAAAAAAAAGTAAATGTTAATTAATTAAAAAATAACTTTATAATAAGGAAAGAAAGAAAGAAGTGCATCGATCTTCTTCTTCATCGTTCTCCTGCTTCATCGTGTTCCTTCTTCTTGGTCCAGATCGTGCTCCATCGTGTTTCATCTTGTCACTGTTTAAACTGGTATGTGCTTCTCCTTCGTGCTTCTTCTTATTCGTTGTCACTGCTATGTGGTCGTTCTTCTTGTTCTGTTTCTGATTTGATGATTTTACTTCCAATTGAGAATTAGGGTTTTGGGAGATGGGTGGAAGTAAGTGCTCGTCAATTGGAACTTCAAGCTGCTCCAATTTACCCATATGTGGTTGTGAGCTCTCTATGAAGCTGTGGGTTTCATTCACTGGGTTGAATCCAAAGAGAAAGTTTTGGAAATGTCGAAATAGCGGGGTAACAATTTCTTGACCTTGAATTATGTTTTGTCAATTATACGAATTTGAATTAGTGTTTGTTAACAATTTTGTTTTGTCATTTATATGATTTTTTGCAGACTTTGGATAGTTGGGAATTCTTAGTTTGGGATGATGAATTGTATGAAGTAAATGCTCCTAATGGAGGAGGACAAAGGCCTGCAACAATGCAGCTTGGTGCTGAGTTTGGCAAAGCCTTTGATCAGGAGTTTGGCAAGGCATATGGGGAGGAGTTTGGTAAGGGTTTGCAGGAGTTTGGCAAAGCATATGGGCAGGAATTTGGCAAAAAATATGGGCAGGAATTTGGCAATTCATTTGGGCGGCATTTGGCAAAGCTTTTGGGCAGGAAATTGGCAAGGAAATTGGGAAGAAATTGGGTCAATATGTATGGGTTGCAATCATGATGTGTGGGATATTAGTTGCAATCTTGTTCAAATTAATGTAATAACTAGAATTTTAAGTTAGTCATTGTAGTTTGTTTGGCATTAGTTTATGACATTAGTTTATGGCTGACTACGGTCTGGCAAGTGTACCAGTCTGTCGTCTAGTAATAATCCGCACCCTAGTTAGGATGGGTTCGTATCCACAGGGACAGCGCCTAGGTTACTAAGCTTATCTTAGGAAGTGTTGAGATTGCCTCCGCTTTGATTTTGGGTTTGATTGTTGTGGGCACATCAGTTGTGTCTTCTTCTACTTCCGAATTCTTCTCTAGATCCACCACATCTTGGCTGGTTGGTTCTGTGTCAGGAGGTTGGGTATCTGGCATTTGGGAATCAGGCATTTGGGATTCAGGTGTTACTTGGTTTGCTGTCCTCCTGCCTTTTCGGGTTGGTTCTACTAATTCCAGTTGTCTGCTTCGTAATGTTATGGCTTGCAGTTCCCCAATATCTTCCACCTTTTTAGCCCAAGCTTGTACCTGTACTCCTAGCTTTTCATTAGATTCCTTAATCTGATCTCCAAAGTTTTGTATGAATTCCCTGAGTGACTTGTTGTCCTCCTGTAGTTTTTCTACTTCTATTTGCGAAGCTTCTAATTGTCCTGTTAAGACTTCTTCTTTATCTTCGTCTTCTTCCCTGTTATACTCATTTCGGCACATCGTCTCAATCAATTGCTCTACTTCTGTTGGAGTTTTGCTTTTGATTGATCCTCTCGCAGATGCATCGAGTAGCATTCTCTGTCTGGTTTTCATACTGTTGACAAAGATGTGCATTAGTTCTGCTGCACAGATTATATGATTCAGGCATCTTCTTTTGTAGAGGTTGAATTGTTCCAAACTCTGGTGTAAAGATTCTTTCTTCTCTTGCTGGAATTCAGTAATTGCCCTTCTTCGTTCTTTGTGTTGTTCTTCTGTGAAGAAACGGTCCAGGAACTTGTCTTCTAGTTCTTTCCATGTTCCAATTGTTCCACTTGGTAGACAGACTAGCCAGTCTTTTGCAGTCTTTCCAAGTGAAAATTTGAACAGGTGTAACTTTACTTGGTCCTCAGTGACTCCATCTGGAACTGGTTGGGATTCGCACACCTCAAAAAAGTCTTGGAGATGCTCCAACGGATCCTCATATTTCCTTCCCTTGAATGCGTTTTCCTTCAGTTCCTTCCGTACACTGGGTTTAGGGGTCATCTGAATTGGATTTGCTGGAACAAACCCTTGGATGATTCCTTCCCGATCAGTTGGTCGGAGATGCTCACTCATCGTCTTTTCGTTATCCATGTCCCTTGCAAAACGAAAGAATACCTCAGTAGTACTGTTTGGTTTTTATTGTTTTTATAGTAGCTAGCTACAAAGATTCCCAGGTAAGGGAGGTGGATCACACGGATCGCTTAAATACCAAGCATTTGCCTTAGCCAGAACCTTTGTAGGGCACCACAGTAAAAAAATATTATAATATATATTTAAAAATAAAAATAAAAAGAACAGAAAATTAAATTCCTAAAACTAACCTAATAACTTCGTCTACACCGTCCCCGGCAATGGTGCCAAAAACTTGACTACGGTCTGGCAAGTGTACCAGTCTGTCGTCTAGTAATAATCTGCACCCTAGTTAGGATGGGTCGTATCCACAGGGGCAGCGCCTAGGTTACTAAGCTTATCTTAGGAAGTGTTGAGATTGCCTCCGCTTTGATTTTGGGTTTGATTGTTTTTAAGAAATTAATTAAGAACTAAAGTTTGCTTCAGATGAGAAAAGGTTGGTTAAGTGTGTTGAATCCCTCCCTGAGTCCTGCTGGGTAGTTGGAGCTATATTGTTGCATATTAATTCCTATTTATTGGTGAACTAATATAAGTAGTAATAACCACGTACGATAATTACCCTAATTACGAGTATAGAGAATCTTGATTACTAGACAAGGAACCCGTGTTAGCCACGTTGTCACATTCCTACCCTAGTGATTAGAATCTAAATATGTAGTCAATTAAGCATGGTTTCATTAGTTCTTTTACCCTTAACTTATTAAGCTATCGTCTATTGATCGGGGTAGGCTGCCGGTTTTGAGGCACAATACTAGATCACTAACCCTATAAGTTAGTTGCCGGCCAGTGGTAAACCCTGGCCTGAAGGCACAATACTAGATATCACCCACCCTAAGAGCGTCCCTGATGACAGGAATTTCTACGTCATTTTTAGTATTATTATTATTAGTAGTAAAATGACCAAGACATGCCCAAATACGAAGGAAAACCTACAAAAGCAAGAAAAAGCATCAAGACAGAGTCCAAGATGCAAAAAGACAAGAAAAAGCCCAAAAAGTGAAGAAAATCAGCATTCCATCGCAGCACGATGGCTCCCATCGTGCCACGATGGGAATTGCTTGTTCGCCAAGAAATCAGAAGAAATAAATCTTGAGAAAATCTTCCATCGCAGTACGATGCACCACAACGCAGCACGATGGAGTAACTTGGCACCCAAGCTGATGAAATGCAGAGGATCAGTTATAAAACTGAACTAAATCTTCACATCGCAGCACGATGGCCTCATCGTACTGCGTTGCCTTGCTGAGGCCCATTACGAAAACTATAAATAGAGCCTCCCATTCATTGTTTTACTCATTCAGAAATAGTAGAACACTCTCTACTATAAGGAGAGGTTCAGAGGAGCTCTATTGGGCATAGTTTTCTCCCCTTACGGGAAAACTAACTCAGCAAGGTATGATTTCTTTAGGCTTTTGTATTTAGGTTATGATTTGTTGTAATTTCAATATGTAGTCTTTATTATTTATGCCTTAGGTTGTGGTGGAGAATATGAACTCCCCTATGAATATTTGGAGTCTGTGATTGAGTCTAAGTTATAATAAATGATATTTAGTAATTATGTTTGTTATTTACTTTCGTGCACTTTAATAACGTATTCTCGTAATCTGGCCGAATAAGCGGGAGCGCCCATTGAATTGATATCAGGTTTTGACTTGGTATAGTCCGGAACTCGTAGTAAATAATGCTAGGTGTATAGAGACGGTAACATCCTGAACTAGTCGTGAACTGAGCGGTTAGAGGAGGAATCATGCACTAGGTGTGATCTGAGCACTTAGAAGATGAACAGCCCGATACTAGGACCTAGAAGTTAATTGGTGAAGGTTATAATGCGTGTTTATAAACAACTCACTTAGTAATTAAGGTATGTGACACATCGAGGTTAGGCTCTCGTAGGTACCTTAGTTGTTAACGTAGGGAAACTTTAATAGACATAGTGTAATAGTAAGGTATTACTACAACAAGGATAATTCACCGCCGAACATAATCTAAGTAACTATGTTATACACCGGTCATGCCAAATATGAAGAAGGGAGGGAGTCCAACCACCATACCTAGCCTCTATATTTCTTGAATCTATATTTATACATTCTGCAATTTATATTTCTGCAAATCATTACGCTATTTTTATAAAAACCTTTTCAAAAACCAAAGTGAATGCAAACTATCACAAACTTAAATAACGCTAGTAAAGCTGCGGCACGATCCCTGTGGATACGAACTCATTCTAGACACCTAGAGTGTGAATTATTTCTCGACGACAGACTGGTGCACTTGCCAGACCGTAGTCAAGTTTTTGGCGCCGTTGCCGGAGATTGTGTTTACAAAGCCTTACTAGATTTATTTAAGTTTGTCAAAAAAAAATAAAAAATACAAAAAAATTAAAAAATCAAAAAAATCTTGTTGATGATTGTGGATTTTGATCTGTGAAAGTTCTGGCTAAGGATAAGTCTTGGTATTTAAGCGATCCGTTGTGATCCACCTCGCATACCTGGGAATTTTCATAGTGACAAAGACACATGAGACAAACCAAAAATAGTTCCACAAGAAAAATATTTATCCAGTGCTACTAAGGTATTTGTTTAAAGTGCATGCAGACAGGTACTCAAGAGCTAAGGATTACAAAGGCAGGCAACAACAAAAATCAAAGACAGCATTCTCACAGGAAAACTCTCAAAGTGATGAGGGATGGAGCAAATTGGAAAAGAGAAGCTGCAACCAAAAAGTCAATGGTCAGGAGGATCATTTGACTGAGGCTTCTATAGGAAGTAACAAAGTAAAAGGGCTGTTTACAGAAATGGTTCAGAAACACAGGAACCATTGGCAAAGGTGACAAAGAAAAGGAGAGAAAGGCCATCAAGGAAAGAAATAATTCAATCAAGAGAATCAGGCTGTAAAATCACCTCAAAGAACAATTTCTTCCCCAGGAAGAAAGCGCAAAAGAGAAAGACATGCACGAATATAAGTTTGGGGTGAAATTACTGTGTTTATGAAACTGCACCTGTAAATAAGTCGCCAACCGGATAGTTGAAAATATGGTGAAACAGACCTGGTCCTACCAAGATTGTAATCAAAGGAAAAATGGCCAGTGCTTCAAGCAGGAACGAAGAAGCACAACAGAGAGACATGCGAACCTATCCTCTGTAATGGGGGAAATGCCTCAAGCTAATGAGAGGCTAAACAAGCGCTGCTTGGGAGGCAACCCAAGGTATAATTTATTGCTTTATTTTAATTTCCGCATTTTTAAATTTTAGAAAAATAAAAGTACCAAATTTCTAGAGAAAGTCCTAAAAAAATAAATTTTTGAGAAAAAAATTGAAAAATCAAATTTTAGCAAAAACAGGCAGTCCATCGCAGCACGATGCACCCCATCGTGCTACGATGCACAACGTTCAAATTTTTCAAAAATAACGGACGTCCATCGCAGTACGAGGTATCGTATTGTGCTGCGATGTGAACGGCCAAATTTTCAAAATTCAACAGCAAACCATCGCAGTACGATGCATCGTGCTGCGATGAGTGAATGTTGCCTATAAATAAAGCACGAATTTTTCATTTTTTACATCAAAATTTCACGCTGTTACTCTGCTCAAATTTACCCAGAAACTTACCAACAATCCTAACTCTCAGAAAACTCCAAAACTCATATTCTTCTTCTTCTACACTTTCTAAACCTTCCATCAACCAAATTTCCCAACAAAAAACCAAACTTTTTATAAAAATCAAACCTTTTTTTTCACTTTCACAAATTATGGCACCAAAACGATCCAGAACATCAGGATCCGCTTCACAGTCTGCCTCTCCCCGCTTCTTGAGTAGAGTTACTCAGAAGTAACATGCTATTGTTGGGGAGAAGGGGCTGGTTCAGGAGATTGGTATCGAGATCCCTGCTTTCGACTCAGTCCCACGAGTTCGGGAGATTCTTACGGGATATAGATGGGCACCCTTCAACAACATGTTGGGGGAGTGCAACAAAGACCATCGTGGAGGAGTTTTATGGCAATGGTATGGCATTTGCCAATGGAGATTACAGGTCTTATGTCCGGGGGGTTTATGTCAGCTACTCCCCGGACGTTATTGATTCCACTTTTGGATTCCGCCCGGAGGGTCAGTGCGGGGTCCAGGCTAGGCGTGCTTCCTGGAGAGAGAGAGCTATTACCGACGCCGAGTACGACCAGATCCGAGAAGCCCTGGCTATGCCAGGCAAGGATTGGCGCTACTCGAAACTGGGAGCGAGGCAGAGACTGCAGGGCACAGTTATGTTGCCTCTGGCAAAGTTGTGGGCCAAATGGTGGATCCACAACTTTGAGGCGTGCTCCAACGAGACGGAGATCATCATTTCCAGGTGCTTGGGCATCTACTCTATCTTGATGGGGGAGCCCATCCAGGTTGGCCGTGTGATTGAGCAGAGTATCAGGCGCATGATCACCTCTTCTGAGGCCACCATTGGCCACCCCTTTGTCATCTCACACCTCTGTTCCCTAGCTGGGGTACCAGAGGAGGATGATGACGAGATTATTGGGCCAGAGATTCCTTTAGGAGCGAGGTTCCTTTCCCGAGCCCAGCGGGACCTTGAGAGAGCCCATCAGGGGCAGCAGCAGCAGTTCTCAGAGTATGAGCTGGGGATGGCGGCCGCTCAGTATGATATGCATGTCCTGATGGACTGGGGGTTACCCAGATACTCCCCCCACATGATGGACGCTGTTCAGAGCTACAGAGCACAACATCCTCTGCCTTCCTACCGCCAGCAGTATCCGGAGCAGCCGGATTTGACGCAGCACTTCAACAGGCAGACCCAGAACATGCTGCAGCTTCAGCAGCAGGTTAAGAATAGATGGGATCAGGCAGCGGCTGAGGAGTTGGCAGCCGAGCTTGAGGAGGAGATGGCCAGTGAGGATGAGGGCGGACAGTAGCTCCGCAGTTATATTTTAGTCTTTCTATTGTTTATGTACTTTTATTTTATGTACTTTTCATTTTTAACTATTGTACTTTGAATTTCCTGTTTAATCATTTCATCTATTTAACCCTTATTCAACTTACACAAAAATTAAATAACTGTTTGCTGTTTATTATCTAGTGCATGATAAACTGTTATAGGTAAGATTGCGGCGAAGTAAGTTATAAATTCTGATGAGCCGAATTTCACGCCTTCATACAGAAACCAAAGGTGATTGCTCCGAAGTGCGAAGTTCGGGAGACAGAGAGACGAGTGATGAAGCTGGTGTATGTGGGACAAGTGTTCAACTTCCAGATACCTAAGCCATGTGAGGATTTGAGCCAAATATTTCCAAACGGTATTACCACTTTCTTTCGAATTACTATGAGAGTACCGTGCACTTGTTTATTTTCTAGAACTCGCTCTAATTCTCTGCTGACTAGTTGATTTGATATTATATGCATTGAGGCAATTGTTTGTTATAACCCAGAGCCTTTTCAAGCCACCCTTTATATATTATTATCCTTTGCTAGCCAAATTTGAGCCGTAAAAAAAATTATCCCTTTTGTTTCGGTGACAAACCACGATACAAGCCTATAGACCAGAAAAACAATGATTTACCCTCTTTGGAGTTAGGTTATAGTTCTCAAAGTCTTGGCAACAAAATAAGTTTGGGGTTGCTCATGGAACTAGCAACGTCTAAGTTTGGGGTGGGTATACGGAGAACTATCACTACAAAAAGAAAGAAAAAAAATATGAAAAAGAGACGGGAAAACATCAAAAAATTCCCTAAAAAAATAGTCTCTTCAAAAAAATGAATAAAAAAGAAAGAGCCAAAGGGCAAAAGAAAAAGCCAAAAGGCAAAAGAAAGAGCCAAAGGGCAAAAACAGTGATAGAAAAGAACCACACAAAGACACATCCGGTTCTTAATCTCCGATACCAACCCAAAAAGGCACCCTAAGGAACAAAGGTTGCGTACACAAAAGGAACAACAAAGTAGAACTTAACTCCAATGTTTAGCCTACTATTCCCAAAAATGTCGTACCTTGACCTAAGCCACGTTATAACCCTGAAAAGACCTCCAATAATGCATGAATATTGAATTTTGACTGGTTGCTTAGAATTCTTGCAAGCCTATGGTAAAATGGCAGGTTGTGCGATGATTGAGAGCTAACCCTTTCAATTATGAGCGAAAAACACAAATGTGAGAGAGAGAGAGAGAGAACATGGACTCTTGCAAACATTTGTCCGATTTGGCTCAAGAAACTCTGGCAGGACTGAGCATGATCGCTGCGGTAAGAAATCAGCGGTACCATTGCTGAAATATTAAGCAAGGTTGTGAAATTCCTATCATCTTTATTTATCTCTTATTTCTCTAACGATCTTGTCTGACAGCATGTTACTTGAGGACAAGCAACAGTTTAAGTTTGGGGTTGTGATGACAGGAATTTATACGTCATTTTTAGTATTATTATTAGTAGTAAAATGACCAAGACAGGCCCAAATACGAAGGAAAACCTACAAAAGCAAGAAAAAGCATCAAGACAGAGTCCAAGATGCAAAAAGACAAGAAAAAGCCAAAAAGTGAAGAAAATCAGCATTCCATCGCAGCACGATGGCTCCCATCGTGCCACGATGGGAATTGCTTGTTCGCCAAGAAATCAGAAGAAATAAATCTTGAGAAAATCTTCCATCGCAGTACGATGCACCACAACGCAGCACGATGGAGTAACTTGTCGCCCAAGCTGATGAAATGCACAGGATCAGTTATAAAACTGAACTAAATCTTCACATCGCAGCACGATGGCCTCATCGTACTGCGATGCCTTGCTGAGGCCCATTACGAAAACTATAAATAGAGCCTCTCGTTCATTGTTTTACTCATTCAGAAATAGTAGAACACTCTCTACTATAAGGAGAGGTTCAGGGGAGCTCTATTGGGCATAGTTTTCTCCCCTTACGGGAAAACTAACTCAGCAAGGTATGATTTCTTTATGCTTTTGTATTTAGGTTATGATTTATTGTAATTTAAATATGTAGTCTTTGTTATTTATGCCTTAGGTTGTGGTGGAGAAGATGAACTCCCCTATGAATATTTGGAGTCTGTGATTGAGTCTAAGTTATAATAAATGATATTTAGTAATTATGTTTGTTATTTACTTTCGTGCACTTTAATAACGTATTCTCGTAATCTGGCCGGATAAGCGGGAGCGCCCATAGAATTGATATCAGGTTTTGACTTGGTATAGTCCGGAACTCGTAGTAAATAATGCTAGGTGTATAGAGACGGTAACATCCTGAACTAGTCGTGATCTGAGCGGTAGGAGGAGGAATCATGCACTAGGTGTGATCTTAGCACTTAGAAGATGAACAACCCGATACTAGGACCTAGAGGTTAATTGGTGAAGGTTATAATGCGTGTTTATAAACAACTCACTTAGTAATTAAGGTATGTGACACATCGAGGTTAGGCTCTCGTAGGTACCTTAGTTGTTAACGTAGGGAAACTTTAATAGACATAGTGTAATAGTAAGGTATTACTACAACAAGGATAATTCACCGCCGAACATAATCTAAGTAACTATGTTATACACCGGTCATGCCAAATATGAAGAAGGGAGGGAGTCCAACCACCATACCTAGCCTCTATATTTCTTGAATCTATATTTATACATTCTGCAATTTATATTTCTGCAAAGCATTACGCTATTTTTATAAAAACCTTTTCAAAAACCAAAGCGAATGCAAACTATGACAAACTTAAATAACGCTAGTAAAGGTGCGGCACGATCCCTGTGGATATGAACTCATTCTAGACACCTAGAGTGTGAATTATTACTCGACGACAGACTGGTGCACTTGCCAGACCGTAGTCAGTCCCCTAATTGTGTACATCAACCAGGTGACGTAAATAAAACAAAGACAATAGAAGAAATAAAACTGAATAGACAATTATATAAACTTAGTACCAAATTACATGATTCCAGCATTCCTAAGGGAGTTCATCTCCCCACCTAACCCTTAGAGGGTTTAGCTACTAAAATGCATAATTAAATTACAAGAATATAAAAATGCATAAAAGAAAACCTAACCTTAGAGCTCTGACTCCTTTTCCACTAGAGAGTAGTAGTTTTCTCTATTCTTAATGAATAAAATGAGGAAAAGGGAGCTCTATTTATAGTTTTCGCAATGGGCTTAAATTTGCCACCGTGTTGCGATGAACCCATCGTGTTGCGATGAGGAGATTCAATTCAAAATTATAATTGATCATGTGCGTTTGATCACCTTGGTCGCCAAGCAACCTCATCGTACTGCGATGTAAGATATCGTACTGCGATGAAAGATCTTCTACAGATTTTCTTCTGTTGTTTCCTTGGCCAACAAGTAACGTTCATCGTGGAACAATGAAAAGCCATCGTGCTGCGATGAACAGCACAAATCTCCTCTTTTTTGGCTCTTTTTAGCTTTTTCTTGAATTTCTTGACTTCTTGTGCAAGTAACTTCATTTCTTTAGGAATTTGCCTTGTAATTGGTATAAAGTGCTGTAAATTATTACTAAAATTATACTAGTAATGCAGTATGAATTCCTGTCATCAATGGCATTAGTTTGTTTCAAATGTTTGTGTTACAACTTGATGATGTTATGAAAAATTTGTTTTGAGTTTATATGTTAAAATTTGGGATCAGATTACTTTTATGATAAACACATAGCAGTGCAATTGTCAATCTATATAAATAAACACAAACAACATAAATAAGCACATAGCAGTCTTGAACTTGTGATTACAAAACAGCAAATAAGCACATTAAAGTGCACACCATATCAGTGCATTTGTTCATTACAAAACATAACATGATAGTGTCAATCATAAGCACATTACAAAGCACATGAAAGTGCATACCAAAACACATAAATATTGTCAATCATAAGCACATTAAAGTGCATAACAAAACAGTAGTGCATCATTAAAATTCCTAAATAGTGTTACAAATCAATTCTTCTTTTTTGGAATGTCCTTCCAAGACTTCATGGCTCTGAAACAAGTTCCAAGCTTTGAATCATCTGCAACAGCTTCTGTGATTTCTATAGGTGCTTCCTTACTTGCACCAGGACCAGTGATTGGTTGTTTGAATGCATTTTGTTTGACTCTTTCACTACTTCTCCTTTCTTTTCCATGGTACAAAGCAGACACCCTTTTCATCTTGTCTTTCTTCCCTTTGACAGTCCTGTCATTCTTTGTTGAACATTGGCTTACATCAACAGCTGGTTCAGGTATTGCAGCCATAATTTCATCAGATAAGTCATCAAATAATGACTGGGTTGTATTCTCTGTTGAACCTTGGCTTGCATTTATCACTGCATTAGTTGGTTTTTGACTTGGATTGACAACTTGTGAAGCTTGAGTTGCTTGAGTTGGTTCTTGAACTTGTGATTGTTGAGTTGATTCAATGACTTGTGAAGGTTGAGTTGGCTCTTGAACTTGTGAAGCTTCAGTTGGCTGATGGACTTGTGAACCTTGTGTTGGTTGTTGACCTTGTGAAGCTTGTGTTGGTTGTTGAGCTTGTGAAGTTTGACCTGAGCCTTGTGCAGGTCATGACTGGCCAGCATTTCCTTTTCCCTTTGCAGGTTTCCTCTGCCAACAATTACAACACATTAACTACTAGCCAATTGGTACAAGTTTAAATAAACATTACAAGTGAAACATAAATACAAATATTACCTTTCTTTTCAAACCATTTGGACATTGTTCTTTACTCTTGCAAGTCAATGAATTATGACCAGGTAGACTGCATCTAGTACAAGTATATGCTGCAACCCTTTTCCTTTTCCCAGCACCATCCTCATCAGTACCTCTAATCCTTAACTTTCTTGGTCTACCAGGACCATTTTTATATAAAGGTGGTAAGATAGTATCATCCACACCTTCAGCTGGTTTTGGCCACATATCTACCCCATTAATAGCACTTATACCATAACCATAACACTGTGCATATTTTTCTTTAGAATAACACTTATCAACAAAGTCAACAGGATCTTGTTTTATATATCCTAGTGCTGCAATTGCATGCCTACAGGGTATCCCAACCAACTCCCAGAATCCACAAGTACATGTTTTTTTTTGTGTCAACAATAAACTGTTGTTGATTATAAATATGTGAAACTTGCCAAGTTTCAGTGTTTGTCAATATTGGTCCCCAGCTACCAGCCATTTTAATCTCTTTTTCTAACCTCCTCAGAGGTAATGGCATTATCCTATGCTCCCAGTTATCTAACTTAATGCTACTCTGCATTATCATATTCATTAGATAGTTTCTAATCCACTCAGCTAAAGTTAGAATAGGTTTGTCTCTAGCAGACAGTATTGTTGCATTAAATGACTCAGAGAGATTGTTCATGAGAACATCACATTTGGAATAATGACTGAAAGCATGCTTACACCACATTTTGGTTCGAACCTTCATAAGCCATTCCCATGCCTTGAACTCTACCTTCTTCAGCTCATCCATCTTAGACTCCCATGCCTGAATATAAGTGACTTTAGCAGCTCCCATCATTAGATCTCTTATCAATGCTCCTCCTCCAAATTTCTTTTTGAAATTGGCATATAAATGCCTTAAGCATAATCTATGCTCTATTCTTTCAAATAGTTCATCAAACACTGCTACTAATCCCTACCATAAACAAACAAACAAAGAAAGAAAACACCAGATATAACTGAATCAAATTAACATCAATTTAAGATCAGAAATTAACATAAACACTTCAATTTAATAACTGAATCAAATTAATAAAAAAATCAAACCTTCTGTTGATCAGATATAAACATAATTATATTGTGTTGTCCAATGTCCTCCATTAATAAATGAATGAACCACCTCCAGCTTTCTTTTGTTTCTGTTTCAACAACACCAAATGCCAAAGGAAAATATTGGTCATTTGGGTCTCTCCCAACAGGTATTAATAGTTGTCCACCATATTTGATTTTAAGGTGACAACCATCAACCCCAATAAATGGTCTACAACCATTGTTGAATCCTTTTTTACATCCATCAAAACAGAAATAAAATGAAGCAAACCTACCATAAACACCATAAAAGAGTATTACTAAGAAGTCAAAATAGTAGATCTAGAAATAGTAGATCTAAAAGAGTATTACTAAGAAGTCAAAATAGTAGATCTAGAGATAATGAAAAAAACATAAATAATAACAGTGACAAACCTGGGATGCAGTGAACTAATTGGTCTATCCACACCAATTTTGATTGTGTTTTGCTTGCAAACCCTTATCAATTCATCACCATATCTCCTTAACAATGCATATTGTCTATCTGAATCTCCCTCTATGATTGCAGTTGCATACTGCTTTGCCTTCCATGCAGTGCTTGGATTGATGTTTAGAGAAAAATGGGTCCTCATGTGTTGAATTATGTCCTTAATCCTCACCTTCTGATTTGTGTGCATTAACTCAACCACAGACTTACTCACCCAATTAGAGTTAGCAGATTTATTGGTCAATGACTTTATACACTTGTGGACCATATTCTCCTCTGGTGTCTTTATTGCAAATGTTCTCTCCTGGCCCACTGAGAGCACAAGACACGATAAGGCCACCCTCTAGCACACACCACCCTAACTCTGTCTCCCTCATTTTTATCCCACTTCAACTCATAACCATTCCTCACATTCCAATCTCTTATTGCATCTCTAAAATCTTGTAGACAATTGAATTCCATCCCAAACCTGACTTTGTATGTTTTTCCCATTTGTTCTTTTCTAAATTTCTCATACCTCAACCCTCTTTCCTCATCACTTGCATCTGGATCTGAGCTATTCAATTCTTCACTCTCATAATCTCCATCTTCAAAATTAGTGTTAGTCTGACTGCACCCTATTGAACTAACTATAATTCTCATGTTATCTTCATTTTTTATCCTCTCACGAGCAACACCACCAAACCCATCATCCAAACCCACTGTCCTCTCATCCTCACTATCATAGAACTTAACTCCTTTGGCATAATCTGAATCATATTCACTCTCACAATCAGAATTATTTCCATTTTCAACTAAGTGCTCCACATATATTGGTGCATCTCTTCCACTACCAACTATAAATCCATTTTGATGTTTTAAAGATAACAAACCCTTAATTAAATTTTAATTTGATTCTGATCATTTTGTTATCTAACAAGTGCTTTTGAGTGATTTAATCTAAGACAGCTTTAAAGGATTAATTTCAATAAGTTTCACTCACAAGATACAAACAAAACATCATTTGAAGATTCTGCCCAGGAGAACGTTCTCAGAATGACACTGAACCATGTTTATAAGTTCATGTGATTAAGGAATAATCACTTTTCAGAAGGCAACTTGGTAGAAACAAGAAAGAACTTTTTCATGGAAGTAAATGCAAGATCATAACAGTGCATAAGTCATTTAAGGCAAGGAATCATTTTTGAACAAAGGCTTATGTTCAAAGAAGCACTTTTAAGGAATCAATAAGTTCAAATATTCATGACAAGGCTTCATGTTATTAAAGTATTCCTTCAAGAGTTAATCTAGACCAATGAAAATGATACAACACACTGAAGTGATGCTGAAGACATCAACCCACGTTTTTGTTGGAACAAAGTGGGTCTGACATGAACCTCTAATGTTTTAAGTGGTTTTGATGATAACAAAGTATTAAAATTACAATTGGAATTACTAATGGTTATTCTAGTGTGCAGAACTACAAGTTAAAATTCATTCAGAAGCACTATGAATAATAGCAGAGAAGCCAGTCAAAACAAGCTCTGAAAGCACATCACTGTTCATCAGAAGCTTAAGTTTTGTATGTTAAAGAAAGTGCCTCTGAGGACAAAAACAAGGCTCTGACGGACTCAGAAGCAAAAAGGGCCTCAAGAAGCATTGGTAACAGCATCTGAAGCAAAAGGAATTTACGTCACTCAAGAGCTGACATATTCAGAACCAATGATTGAAGAACAATCTACTTCAAGGATCTGTCACGTCCACAGGAAGGAATATTCGTTGGTACAACGTTAACCTTATCCATATGTGGAGCGCAATTGAGAAACGTACTATTGTACTATTATTACTCAAAATGGATGAGTGATAATTCAAATAGCAAGGTAGTGGAATTGGATATCTTTACCAAAGAAGGTAACTACAGCTATCACAATTGTACGAATAAATTCCAGCTGGCACCTCTCTCTCTGCAACGGTCATCATCTTCCTCCAAGTATAAATAGAAGACTCAAATGGAAGAAATGACGACTGTTCGAACAACCATTCTACCAACACTGTTCAAAGACTAAGAAGCATTCTGACATCATAATTTAAATCTATCATTCTAAGTCTTAGAACAATTTGAGTTGTATTTTGTAAACACCTCTGATAGTATATCAAGTGTTCCTTAACATTCATTCTTATTCTTAAGTTTGTTTGAGAAGTCTCTTGTTAAGTTTAACTTGAGCATTTGAGAAGTCTCTTGTTAAGTTTAACTTGAGCATTTGAGAAGTCTCTTGTTTAGTAAAACTTGAGCACCTGAGAAGTCTCTTGCAAGTGTGCTTGAGCAATTTGTAATCTTAAGTAGATTATAGTGAAAATCTCTTGTTAGTAACAAGGGGACTGGAGTACTCTCGATTTGTGAGGGGAACCAGGATAAATTCTGTGTCTTTCTTTCTCTCTCTCAGCACCCTCTTTTTATTTTGTGTTTATATCCGCTGCATACTTAGTTTTATTTTGAAAAACTTTTAATTCTCAAAACACAATTCAACCTCCCCCCCCTTCTTGTGTTTTTCCACCTTCAATTGGTATCAGGAGCTGGGTTGTTGCCTAACTCTCACCTATCAGTGAAACAGTTAAGATTCAGGGAGGAAAAACATGTCTGCTGAGAAGAATCTCAATGAAGTTCCTTTTGACTATGATTCTAATTCTAAAGACAGAAGGTCTTCTGACAAAATTCCCTTTTTCAATGGAACTGAGACTGGTTATCCATTCTGGAAAACCAAGATGTAAAGTCACATCATGGCGATTGATTGTGATCTGTGGGACTTGGTAGAAGATGGAGTGAACTTTGAAAATATGGACTTAGAAGGCGTTGTTAGCTCTAAAGACAGAAAGGCTTTTACACCTACTCAAAAGTTGGAATATAAGAAGCATCACAGTGTAAAAGGGATGATGACAAATGTCATCTCTCATGATGAGTACTTGAAAATTGGAGATAAGAGAACGGCTAAGTCTATCTGGGATTCTCTTAAATCCAAGTATGAAGGAAATAAACAAGTTAAGGAGGCTAAGGCCAACTTGTTAGTACATCAGTATGAATTATTTAAAATGAAGGACGGAGAGGACATTGAGACAATGTTCTCTAGGTTCCAAATTCTTGTTTCGGGACTTCAAGTTTTAGATAAGAGCTATACTGAGGCTGATCATGTAAGGAAAGTACTCAGAAGCTTGCCGCCAAAGTGGAGACCAAAAGTGACAGCGTTTCAGGAATCTAAGGATTTAGATACTGTGTCTCTTGAAAGCTTGGTTAGTTCTCTAAAGAGTCATGAGATGGAACTCATGACTGATGAAACGACTAAGAAGCTAAAAGGGATAGCCCTGAGCACCAAAAGTTCCTCTAAGGCTCTGAAGGCGAAGGTTATAGTATCTGATGAAGAAGCTTCTGAAGAAGGTCACGAGATGGACTCTGATGAAGAAGAAGAAATGGTTCTGATGGCTGCAAGAGTATCGCAATGGGCTAAGAGAAGCAAGAAGTATGCTGGTAAGTTTGGAGGTTCTTCCAAGAAGGTTGGTACTTCTAAGGATAAAAAGGAAGAACAAAACAAATGCTTTAAGTGCAACAAACCAGGACACTTCATTGCTGACTGCCCAGAGAACCTGAGTAAAACATCCAAGAGAACCTCTAACAAAGAAAGATACAAAAGTAAGCTCAAGAAGGGGTTCCTTGCCACTTGGGATGATTTGGATCAGGAATCAGATTCTGATGGGGAAGAAGAAGCAAACCTAGCCTTGATGGCAACCGCTTCTGACCAAGAGAACTCTGAGCACGAAGCTGACTCAGATTCAGAAGATGAAGATGAGGTACTTGCTAAACTTTCTCGTTCTGAATTAATAGATTCCATAAAAGATGCCTTAAAACTTTTAACCAAAAAGGCGGGTGAGTGTAAGGTCCTTAAAAAGGCCTATAACAACCTGACCGAAAAGGCAAATGAAATAATTGAACAAAATGAGTCTCTAAAATCAAGAAATGAATTTATGGGAACTCATTATGTTCTTGATGATAAGGTTCCTCCAGAACATGAATTTGCTCTTCAGGAATTCCTTATCAATGGAATGAAAAGAAGTAAAATAGCCTCTTTGATTTATCATGTAAGTAGAAATAGAGGAGAAGGTCTTGGATTCTCACGTTTTAAAGATAATCCATTATCTTCAAAGTCCTCTAATATAGATAAATCAAAACCTAAGGTTGTCTTTGTAAAGAGTCAATCAGAAGTTCTAAATGAGTCAGCCTCTAATAGAACATCAAAGCCAGAGGCTCAAGAGTCAAAGGCTCAGAAGGATAAAACCTCAGAACCTAAGATTTTTAAGCCTCAAACTAATGTTAAATCTAAAGAAGCTCTGACACATTCAAGAACAAAGCTCAAGAGCTATACTAAACCCAAAAACTTTTCAACAAGGGTGGTTAACTCTAGAGGCTCTAATAGGTCTTTCAAACAAAGACCACCTAGACCTGTAAAGACTAACACAAAAGGACCCATAAAGATATTGGTACCAAAATATCAAATAATATTTGCTTCAGGTTTGCACACTAAGAAGGCCAAAGCAGCAATGCTGGTACCTGGACAGTGGCTGCTCACGACATATGACGGGAGAAAGGCATATGTTCCAAACCCTGACTCTGAAAGAGGGAGGTACTGTGGGGTTTGGAGGAAACCAAAAAGGGAAGATCATTGGTACAGGTATAGTTGGTAACTCTTCTCTTTCAATTAAAAATGTTTGGTTAGTTGATGGCCTAAAACATAATCTGCTTAGCATTAGTCAATTTTGTGATAGCGGATTTATTGTTAAATTTGATAAAGAGGCATGTACAGTAATCAATGATTCTGACAAGTCCATATTGTTTAGAGGATTAAGAAGAGGTAATGTTTATAAGGTGAATCTGTCAGAACTCACTGAGCAGAAGATAGTTTGTCTTCTATCTCTGAATGATGAAAAGTGGGTCTGGCACCAACGCTTAGGTCATGCTAACTGGAGATTAATCTCTAAGCTTAGTAAACTAAAGTTGGTTAAAGGCCTGCCAAATCTTAAATATCATTCAGATGCTCTGTGTGGTCCTTGTCAGATTGGCAAAATTTCAAAAACTTCTTTTAAACCTAAAAACATTGTCTCTACCTCAAGACCCTTAGAACTACTTCACATTGATTTGTTTGGTCCAGTAAGTACTGCCTCAATCAATGGGAAGAAATATGGATTAGTCATTGTTGATGATTACAGTAGATGGACTTGGGTAAAGTTTCTAAGAGTGAAAGATGATGCATATGATGTGTTCAGCATCTTCTGCACTCAAGTGCAAAATGAGAAAGGTCTCAAAATCTTAAAGGTAAGAAGTGATCATGGTGGTGAATTTGAAAACGAACCATTTGCAACTTTTTGTGAAGATCATGGCATTGTCCATGAGTTCTCTGCTCCTAGAACACCACAACAAAATGGTGTTGTAGAGAGAAAGAACAGGTCTTTACAAGAAATGGCAAGAACCATGATGCATGAGACAAAACTTGCTAAGCACTTCTGGGCAGAAGCTGTAAACACAGCTTGTTATATTCAAAATAGGATCTATATAAGACCTCTATTGAATCTAACAACATATGAACCCTTCAAAGGAAGAAAGCCCAACATCTCTTACTTTCATCAGTTTGGATGTACATGTTACATTCTAAACAACAAGGCCTACAAAAGAAAATTTGATGCCAAAGCTTGTAAGGGAATCTTTATAGGTTACTCTGAACGCTCAAAGGCATACAGAGTGTATAATTCTGAAACTAACACAGTGGAAGAATCTATACATGTTAGATTTGATGATAAAGAGCCTGACAGTAAAATGTCAGAGCAAGATAATAGTTATGCAGGTGTTCCATACCAATACATCGATTCAGAACCTGAAAAAGCATCAGAAGCTGTTGAAGCTTCAGAAGCTGTATTGGAAGAAGATGCTGAAGAAGCATCTCAATTAGAAGCATCACAAGAACATGATGACACTTCAGAAGAAGACACTCAACCAAGTGCTGATGTTGATGAAGCTCCAAGAAGGAAGTTCAAATATAGATCATCACATCCAGAAGATTTAATTCTTGGAAACAAAGAAAGTCCAAGAAAGACAAGATCAGACTATCAACAACTTGATTCACTTCTGGGACTAATCTCAATGATAGAACCAAAGAATGTTGATGAAGCACTTACTGACGATGGATGGATTGTAGCTATGCAAGATGAGCTCAATCAGTTTCAAAGAAATGATGTATGGGATTTAGTGCCAAGACCAGCACATAAGAACATCATTGGAACTAAGTGGGTATTTAGAAACAAGATGAATGAACAAGGTGAAGTGGTAAGAAATAAAGCTAGACTGGTAGCACAAGGCTACAGTCAGCAAGAAGGTATAGACTTCACTGAAACATTTGCTCCAGTAGCAAGACTGGAAGCAATCAGGTTACTTCTTTCATATGCTGTTAACAATGGAATCACATTGTACCAAATGGATGTTAAGAGCGCCTTTCTTAATGGTGTTATTTCTGAAGAAGTATATGTCAAACAACCCCCAGGTTTTGAGGATTTGAAAAATCCTGATTATGTTTATAAACTTAAGAAATCACTCTATGGTCTCAAACAAGCTCCAAGAGCTTGGTATGAAAGACTGAGTAATTTCCTTTTAGAAAATGGTTTTCAAAAAGGTCAAATTGACAATACATTATTCAGAAAGACATCTAAGAAAGATATCTTAATCATTCAAATATACATTGATGATATTATTTTTGGTTCTACTAATGCTTCCTTGTGCAAGAGTTTTTCAAAGCTGATGCAGGATGAATTCGAGATGAGTATGATGGGTGAATTAAAGTTCTTCCTTGGAATCCAAATTAATCAAGGAAAAGATGGCACTTACATTCATCAAAGCAAGTATACAAAAGAGCTTCTGAAGAAGTTCAACCTTGATGACTGCAAGATAATGTCTACACCCATGCATCCTACCAGCAGCTTAAGCAAAGAAGAGATAGGAAGCTAAGTAGATCAGAAGCTGTATCGAGGTATGATTGGTTCTTTACTCTACCTTACAGCATCTAGACCTGATATTTTATATAGTGTATGCTTGTGTGCTAGATTCCAGTCAGATCCTAGAGAACCTCACTTAACTGCTGTTAAGAGGATCTTTAGATATCTGAAAGGAACTACTAATCTAGGACTTCTTTATAAAAAATCCCTAGATAGTAAGCTAGTTGGATTCTGTGATGCTGACTATGCTGGTGATAAGATTGAGAGGAAATCCACTAGTGGAAATTGCCAATTCATTGGTGAGAATCTCATATCTTGGGCCAGTAAGAGACAAACAACTATTGCTTTGTCTACAGCAGAAGCAGAATACATCTCAGCTGCTAAATGCTGCACACAGCTTCTCTGGATGAAATATCAGTTGGAAGATTATAACATAGCTGAAAGTAGTGTTCCACTATATTGTGACAATACTGCTGCTATTCATTTGTCTAAGAACCCTATTCTACACTCTAGAGCTAAACATATTGAAATAAAACACCATTTTATAAGGGATCATGTTCAGAAAGGTACAATAGATATTCAATTCATTGATACTGAACATCAATGGGCTGACATATTTACTAAACCTTTAGCTATTGAAAGATTTGATTTTATCAAAAAGAATTTGAACATGCACTATATCTCTGAAGAAAATTAGCTCTGAGAAGTAGAATAAAATTAGCATCTGAAGCTCTATCAGAAGCTCTTATAATTTAGAGTATCCCTTGGGAAGCTCTGAATATTTTAGGCTCTGAAGAGTAACAGGTTCTGATGAGGTGTCAGATACAAATGAGTGAGGCTCTGAACCTTTTGGAAATGAAACGTTCAGTACGAGTAAGTGTACAACAGTTGTCTATACACGCGTCAGCTATGATTAAACTTTTACAACACGTGTCTAGATCCTGACGGGCAGAGAACAGTTAATGATGATTATGGCAGTTAAGTATATTATTTAATTTTTAAAACTGCTCGCGCTCCCTCTCAATGTTTATTTTCTCTGTGTATGTGTGCTAGTTACTATTCATAAGTCACTTCACTCACTTGCACAACTTTTTACACAAAATCACTACCTACACAACCCTAGACCTTACAGAAATTCCCAATCTTCATCTTCTTAATTCTCTGCAACTATGGCTGCTCGTTCATCAAACGAAATCGTTCAAGAACCCTTTAACCCTACGTTACCACCCATCATCGATCTTAATTCAAAAGATAATCTAGTCTACGAACATCATCAAACCGACGCTGGACCAGACTCTTATGATTTCTTCACTGAGAAGTTCGTGGATTTTGAAAGTTTGAAAGCGAATGGGATTGACATTCAATACTTGTTCTACAACCAACAATGGCAGAATTATTTTGAGATGCTTAATGGCTTCGTATACTACGACATAGTGAAGTATTTCTGGCAGAAGGCTAAAGTGTACGATAGAGCAAGTGCTGATAAAGAATACAAGGATATGGTTGAGAAGAACAAGGAATTACGAGGGAAAACAAGAAAGGAACTTGGTCTTAAACCTTATAGAGGAAGGGAAATTAGGTCAAATATTTTGGGAATCAATGTTGTGATAACTCAGGCACACATTGCTAAGATTCTGGGTTTAGACAACAAAGGAGAAGATATAGAAGTGTATGATAAGAAAAGCAAGCATTTGGATTCAATTCATCAGGACCTCTTTAAATCTGGATGCACACAAAGGGATTTTGGAAAAGTAATGCACATGAAGCACACATTTGAATTTGCTTTTAGAATGTGTTTGTCTACCATCTTCACCAGAAAAGGTGGATTGGATACCATCTCCATTCCACACAAACATCTCATCTGGTTCTTATACAAGAGGGTGAAAGTTAATTTGGCTAAGATTCTTTTTGAGCACATGTGCTTTACCATCAATGAGGGTAGAACTAAAATACCATCAGTCATTCATCACCCAAGGTTAATTTCAGAACTGATAAGGCAAACCAAACTTACAGATATTGTGAGTGCCAAAGAAAAACTTAGAGTTTTCCAAACTGCTAAGTATGATGCATCAGTTCTGGTCAACATGAAGAGAAAAACCAAGGAAGAAATCATTCAAGTGAAAACACCTCTACAGCAAGTGTACGAAAAGTACTTCTGGTGTGATGGGTTTCCCACCATATCAGAACATGATAATGATGAGGTCATCAAGAACTTTATTGAGTCAGTAAGAAGAGATACTGGGGTTAGTGTGCTCAGGAAAATGGTTGTAAGTGTTCCTAATTGGGATATCTTCAAGGGACCAAGAGATATTACAAGGAACAGAAGAAAGCCAAGAACTACTGAGCAAGAAATGATTGATGAAGGCTCTGATGATCAAGGACATGCTAGTGCTGATGAGATTGAGGAAGGTGCTGGAAATATGATGACTGAAGCTGTTCAGAAGGAAAAGCGGACAAAGAAAAGGCATGATAGGCCTTCAGCTTCTGAGGAAGATCAGAACCCTGCTAAACCTGCAAAGAGATTAAAGACCAGAGCTTCTAAACCAAAAGGTAAGATCTCTGAATCTAATACTTCTAGCATTCCTGTAGCTCAGGTTATTGGTTCTGAACCTCAACCCTCTATTGCTAAACCATCTATCTCTCAACCTCCATCATCTACCAATCAACCTCAACCCATAGACTTCACCGTACCTATTAGTGTAGTCTTACCTGATCATAAAGCTATATCATCATCATCATCTGATACTAGCACTGACTCTGAGGAATTCATTGCTAAGATAATCAGAGAAGGACCAAAGAAAACAAATCTTAAAAAGACTACCAAGAGACCCTTCAAAAAGCCAATCCAACTCTCCTCTGATGAAAAAACCCCCATCATCATAGACACTACCATCCTTAATCAACCAACAACTACTGAATCCGTTCTTGATCATCTCCAACAACATCTATCTGGAGATGCCTTTACACATTCCAATCCCAACTCTCCTCGTTTTCCTATTATCAAACCCTCTACTGTTCAAACTATCCAAGAACCACCTATTGTTCAAGTCATTCAAACTCCTCCCCCCTCACTTGATCACATCTCACAAGCAAATCCACCTACATTTACACCTGTTCAGGATGAGTCAATTGCTCATTCTGAAGCCCAACAAGAATCACCTCATCAATCACCCAATAAAGTCATGACTGAACAACAAAATCAATCACCTCAACCTGAAGTATACTCTGATGAATCATCTCCTTCACCTTCACCACAACCTGTCTTTGACCCACTCAATAAACCTCTAGTTTTAGAAGAGGTTCTTGAGCTTTACCAACACCTAACTAAAGCTGAACGTCAAATATTCAAGGATTCCATCAATCTTGATGATGATATCATACCTCCAAATCTCAGTAAAATCAAAATCATTGAACTCAAAAGAAAGAAACCTGAACCAACCATTCCCTTTGACCCATCCTTACCCTTTTTCAATTCTGACTCTGAACCAACCTTGAGCGGCTAAATAATGCTATAGGTATTAGACTTAAGAGGTTCAAACAAAGAGAGGAAGAAGCTCTTATCTTCCCTTCTGATATAGATGCTGATGTCAGGGAATTAGAGTACTTATTTGGTAAATCTTTAAGGATTCTCAGTACTCATCTGAAGGATAAGATTAAGGGTAGAGGAGCAAACACTGTACGGGAACTGTTTGAGATTGTTGAGAAGCTAAACGCTCCAAGGCTCACATCTTACAACCATGTTAAGGAGCAGGCTAGGATAGCTGCTGAAGAAGAAGAGAAGAGGCAAGCTGAAATTGAGCACAAAAGGCTAGCTGAACAAGAAGCATTGAAATTATTGGTAGATAGGGCTGTGCATATTGCTACATTTGAAACCAATAAGATCAATGAGAATCAAGCTACTGAACAAGATGTTGCCATGCTTGATCAGAATCTGATAAGAGAAGATACGGATATCAATGAAGATTCTGACAAGGGTAAGAAGCCCATTTTTGTTCCAACTCCTTCTCACTCTCCTATGAAGATTGACATAGCCTCAACCTCATCTGCAATACCTCCTGCGGTTCAAGATGCTTTGGATAATCTCAGAACTGACATGGCTAATGAAATTGATGAACTAAGAGTGGATGTGCGCACTGATGTGAATGCTGCTGTGGAATCAGTTCACAAAAGGATGGATGACATGATGTTAACCCTTCTGAAAGCCATAGCAGATGTTAAGAAACCTTAGTCATTGTTTGGGCACTTGTTTTGTTGTTAGTTCTTGTGTAATTTTTGGATAATTTTTTTTTTAATTCATATCTATATTATCCATATTTGTGTGTTTGTTATTTGCTTATATGTTTGTTTTATATTTGTTTTTCAAAATTTAACTTTTCTATATACCATGATATTGTCTGGTACTCTTGAGAATTCTGACTCTAGTGAAAGATGCTGAAGAGCATCTTAGTTTTTAAACTAATAAGCCTAGGATTTTCAAAACCTAAGAGTCCCTCTCATCAGTACTCCTGTTTACTCATGAAATAGCTTCTTAGTATTAAAGCCTGTTTAACAACAGGGCACCAATACCGAATGAGGCGTGTCTGGTAACTGGTTTTCTGACAATAGGAATGAGGTATATATACATAAGAAACTTGCTTAAAACAAAGGGAATTAATAGCATAAACTCCTTTATTAATATTATTGAAGAATTTCTATTACATAGAATGATAAGACTCTACTTAGAGCTAGGCTTAACTTCAGAAGACTCTGCATCTAGCTTCTTATGTTTCTCCTTAATGTAAGCAAGCAAGTTGGCAGTGGCCTTTTGTACTAGTTCTTCAGTGTTCTTCTGAACAGCAGCCTCGTACTCTTCGTATGGAGTATCATCATTGTATGTCCATAAAAATTCTTCCAGATCAGAGCCCAATTCCTCCTCCTCTGACTCTGTCAAAATCAGTTCTTGCTTGTTTCTTTCGTAGCGAAGCCTGTTTTCTTCGCAGCGCCAGGGCTCTGCTCCCCTCTTGCTCTTTCCTTTTGAGCCTGAAGCATCCTTGGTAACCTGCTTTTCCATTATATTTTTTTTTTGGATATTACTTGATTACTCTGAATGAGTAAAATGAGAGGAATCATCCTTTATTTATAGTACCTTCAAGATATCTTGTCAGTAGGATAATCAATGCCATTCATTGAATGCGTTTGGTTGTCACTGCCTTCTTGACTTGACTACCTTGTTTGGCGCTTTGACTGCTTGGTTTTCTGTGTCTTTTTGACTGATGCCAAAAGGGGGAGTAAGAGTAGCGTTAAAATTAATGTTGATTCATTCATATACTGCTCAATCTGAAACTGTAATATTAAATGCATTATGAATCAATATTTATCCCTTATGATTCTTTCTCATTCTGAACGATTATTGAAAGGGGAGAAAATTTAAGAACCTAAAATAAAATTCATAGACAATGTCAGAAGAGCTTGCAAACCGCTTCTGAGCATTATCAAACTCTAAGAAGCAAAGCTTACAAAACTATGCTTCTGAGAGTTAAATATGAAAATTTATTTTAAGTTAATAAATCGACTCTTAAACTGTTTTAATTAACTATGGATAAAACTTAGGGGGAGCTTACAAACCTACCCTTATGGATTATCAGACTCAGGGGGAGATTGCAAACCTTTGAAACCTGAAGTCATCATAATTAAATTAAATCAACAACAATTGAATTTTAATGCTTTGGTTTGTCATCATCAAAAAGGGGGAGATTGTTGGAACAAAGTGGGTCTGACATGAACCTCTAATGTTTTAAGTGGTTTTGATGATAACAAAGTATTAAAATTACAATTGGAATTACTAATGGTTATTCTAGTGTGCAGAACTACAAGTTAAAATTCATTCAGAAGCACTATGAATAATAGCAGAGAAGCCAGTCAAAACAAGCTCTGAAAGCACATCACTGTTCATCAGAAGCTTAAGTTTTGTATGTTAAAGAAAGTGCCTCTGAGGACAAAAACAAGGCTCTGACGGACTCAGAAGCAAAAAGGGCCTCAAGAAGCATTGGTAACAGCATCTGAAGCAAAAGGAATTTACGTCACTCAAGAGCTGACATATTCAGAACCAATGATTGAAGAACAATCTACTTCAAGGATCTGTCACGTCCACAGGAAGGAATATTCGTTGGTACAACGTTAACCTTATCCATATGTGGAGCGCAATTGAGAAACGTACTATTGTACTATTATTACTCAAAATGGATGAGTGATAATTCAAATAGCAAGGTAGTGGAATTGGATATCTTTACCAAAGAAGGTAACTACAGCTATCACAATTGTACGAATAAATTCCAGCTGGCACCTCTCTCTCTGCAACGGTCATCATCTTCCTCCAAGTATAAATAGAAGACTCAAATGGAAGAAATGACGACTGTTCGAACAACCATTCTACCAACACTGTTCAAAGACTAAGAAGCATTCTGACATCATAATTTAAATCTGTCATTCTAAGTCTTAGAACAATTTGAGTTGTATTTTGTAAACACCTCTGATAGTATATCAAGTGTTCCTTAACATTCATTCTTATTCTTAAGTTTGTTTGAGAAGTCTCTTGTTAAGTTTAACTTGAGCATTTGAGAAGTCTCTTGTTATGTTTAACTTGAGCATTTGAGAAGTCTCTTGTTTAGTAAAACTTGAGCACCTGAGAAGTCTCTTGCAAGTGTGCTTGAGCAATTTGTAATCTTAAGTAGATTATAGTGAAAATCTCTTGTTAGTAACAAGGGGACTGGAGTACTCTCGATTTGTGAGGGGAACCAGGATAAATTCTGTGTCTTTCTTTCTCTCTCTCAGCACCCTCTTTTTATTTTGTGTTTATATCCGCTGCATACTTAGTTTTATTTTGAAAAACTTTTAATTCTCAAAACACAATTCAACCCCCCCCCCCCCCCCCCCCCTTCTTGAGTTTTTCCACCTTCAGTTTTAAGGGAACAAGGACAAGGGGTTGCTACATTCTCCCATAAAGTCTTACAAGGACCAAGACTTTATGTACTTGCAAGGACAAGTGAATAGTTGCTCTATCTTCATAGACTGAAGCTCTCCAGCTACAAGGCAACTATCAACAGCTCTTTTAATCACGTGTGATTTTATCCATGAGCTTGGAGAATGATCAGAGAACGATCTACCAGTTTTGCCAGCAAAGTGTCCAAACTGTTTGATATTTGTCCAGCCATTTGATTAGTTGTTTTAATTCAAATTGAACACTTTTGCAACGACTATATGATCAGGAATATCTCAATCAAGTTCCAGGAACTCAGATTGTAAGACCCAAGATTTTACTGTGCGGTTTTTCTAAGGAACTCTAGTGTCGGCTACGAGTTTTAGGGTTTTTGGTGAAGCGGTTTTGTGAGTATCGTCGCATTAATGAGATTTTTGCTGAAACGGAGCCTGTTTTGTGCTGGTGCGCTGGAAAGGCACAGACTTTCGGGCCGTGATCCTCTTTTAAGTATGAGAAGATTTCTGTGAAGTAAGAAATGCGAGTTTTGGTTTTCTCTTGTTTTTGAAAAAACGAGTAGGAATCTTACCCGCTGTTAGGAATTTTTACGGTTTTTGAATTCCGTAGAAATTTAGATGGGAGTTTTATATATCGGCGTGAGTTAGGATATATCTTCAGATTATTTTTCGAGGGTGAGGAAGAAAATCACAGTCGAGGAAAAAGTTTTAGCGATAATTTTTAGAAGCGGTTTACGACGGACGTTTATTCCGTAGTTTTTCTATTTTTGCGATTTTCGTCAATTAGCGAGGTGCGACTCGTTTAAGCGCGAGCTAGTGGGAGGATAAGATCACATAAGAAATATCTAGATATTTTGTGAAGAGGTGGATGGCTAGGATTAAGTCTTAGAACTTTTACTATTTGATCCAAGTGCTAGCATGCAACATGACTAGGATTTAAGGGTGACTTTTATCACTTTGTGGACTTGGGAAAAATCACAAAACACTCTCACTTCTCCCTCACTTTGCCGTGGCTTTATCCTTCCCTTCCAACCATGAGAAAAATTCATTTCCTTCACCATAATCATCCATTAGAAGCTTGGTTGAAAGCTTGAAGTTGTGAGATTCTTCTTCCTAAGGTAACTAACCTCTTCCTTTCTATTGTTTGGCTAAGACTCATGGAGTTTAGTAAGATTTTAGAGGTTATGTTCTTGAGAGGGTTTTACTAGAAAATGTTTATGATTGATTCTTAGTGCTTAGAAGTTGTTTATAAGGGATTATCTAACATGTTTAGGCTTAGTAGTGATGCTTTCCATGGTTAGATGAGATTCTCATGAGATTTTTGGGCTAGGGTTTTGATAAAAATTTCTATTGATCAAGAACATGAGTAGTTGTTTAGTGATTGTGAAATTGATGTTGTTTTTGAACCTTTTAGAGAAATGGATATATGAAAAATGGTTTTGTTTTGAAAAACATGGAAATATATTTGTTGGGGTTCATGAGATTTTTTTTTGAGAAAACTCATGTGATTTGTGGATTGTGTTTGTAAATGTTTTGTTTGATCAAATGAATGATTTTGTGAACAAGAGAGTAGATGTTATGCTTTTGGAAATGAAATTTTTGAAACTAGCTATGTTGTTTTGTTTTGGCCGTGGCATATTTAGTGGCTTTGTGTCCATGATGTTGTCAAATTTTTAAGTCCTATGGGAAGGCATGATCATGGTTTTATAAGGAATAATTAATGTGGTTTTATTTGAAAGGAAAAACTTGTAACTTGTGGCGCAAGTAAACTTTTATTTTTGTGAAAATTTTCAAAGAGTTTTTGGGTTGTTTTCAAATGGTTTTAGTATGTGAAAATTGATTGCCTTGGAGTTAGGAATCAAAGTGTTTCTTAGTTTGTTTTGAAACGAAAATATTTTCGCGTAGCGAGAAATAGTGCAATTAACTTCGTGAATTTTTAATCACTATGGGGAGGACTCGAAATCACTATCCGAGAGTGTTAGAAAGTACCTTAAGCCTCTCTAGAACTTAGAGAATGAGTTTCGTTTCGATAGAATACGTTGAGAGTATTTTATTGATATTACGCTGCTTATATTTTAGGTAGCGTGAATTGTAGAATTTCGTGAGAAAAGTTAACGGAAGCTTACTAAGGTAAGGGCATCACTTTATTTCTGTCTTTTCACTGAGTTATAACATGTTTGTTGGTTATTTTCGGTGATGCGTGTTTGTGTGTTTGGCATGTATGTGTTATGTATTCTCGTGATGAGAAAGTGTTTACAATATGTGCGTTGTTTACGTATGATTATGAGAATATATGTATGAACAAGTTGTTGGAATACATATGATTAGAAATGTATGTATGTCGTTGTGTTTGGTTTACATATATCTGTGTGATATGTAATTGTTGCATGAGCATGTATGGAACGTGTAAGTCAGCTGGGACTACACGGGTGGATGTGTCTGTGTGACTCCGCCGGGGCTGTGTCTGTGTGACTGCCCTATATATGCTTAATTAGAAAGTATGCTCATGCATCTCATAGTTGGCGACAGCATTTGTGTGGCTGGTAGCATCTGTGTGGCTATTTTCGCCTGGTGAAAGCATCTGTGTGGCTGACAGCATCTGTGTGGCTGGTAGCATCTGTGTGGCTATTTTCACCTGGTGATAGCGTCTGTGTGGCATCACCTGCCTTTGTGGCTTTAGTGGGTTGGACCTACGATTCCGGAATTCATGCATGTGGTAGCTTGGATAGTACCACACCCATTGTAGAAGTCTGCATTAGGCTTGGTGTGCATTATATATATATAAACCCGTTGGTGGGAATTGCTTGGTGGTTAAGAGCTTTCTCTTGTGTATGTGGAAATTTGTTATGTGTACATCTTTCGCACCGGATATATATATACATACTTTTATTTTGTGGTGACCTTTTCTTTCATTTCCGGGCTCATCCCACCCAGATGATGGGTTAGGTCGTGGTGACGACGGTGGCTGTTTCAGGCCCCAGTGAGTGGTTGGAGCTTTAGCTTAGTTAGACTATGCGCCGGTGTGGGTTGTACACCGTGCTTTTTGGGTTAGGCATAGGATTCTAACTTGTTTTGTTGTAAGTATTTGAATCCTTAGACTTGGATTGTAATTATTCAGGAATACACTTTGCTTGTAGAAGCACCTTATGGTAATGAGTTCTTTTGTATATTTGAATGCCGGCTCATTTAAAATCTTTTATGCGTAACTCTGATGTGTACAAAAACAAAAAATATATAATGCCTTTTCTGGCCTTTGAAAAACGGGTTGTTACAATTGGTATCAGAGCACGGCTTTAAATCTTCAAAGGGAAAGTGTATACTTGAGTCGTTAGTCCAGAGTCGGTTAGAACATAGCTAGAGTAGTGACAGTTCTAGTGTCTGTTCTGTGTCAGGTTTTGAGTTTGTAGCCGTGGTATGAGATATTCTGTTAGGATTCAGAATTGTTTGATTAAGGATCTAATCAAAAGGAATTGGTATGTGTAGGAAAGAAAGAATGCCTCAGAGAAGTAGATGGTATAGTTTGGCAAGTGTCAAGACTATGAGGAGTTGTCATCACCAACCGGAGGTTGGGATGGTATTATTTAAGTCGTGTTTGGAAAGAGATTCGTATGTGAGTAGACGGTTCGGCGTATTCACTGAGTTGCGGACTTATGGATATTGGTAGAGCGGAAAATTCTTCTATAGAGAAGACAACTTGTTCGGAATGTAATGGTTTTGGTGGTACCTGCCGTGGTGGCATTGTATTACTGTTGAATGATGTTCAACGGATGTTTCATGAGTGGAATCATGAGAGCTTGAACGATGTGTTTTGAGTGTTGTGTCTTACGACTTCGACCTTGTATTCGTAAGAGATCGAGGAAAACATTAAGAAAAACCTCGAAAGATTTGTGGAACCCTTGTGACTCGGAGGACCTTGAGCACAAGTGGAATGAAGTATCACTTAAGTTGGGTAAAGATGGTCTAAACCACCATCAGGATTGTCGACTGTCTATTGACAAATTGAGGGACTGGCCGTCCTTAATTTATTGTTGATGGTAGACGGGAATCGTGTTGATTGGAATTGACTAGTTTTTGCTAGCTTTGGTGATGCACAGAGAACTTCAGTGTTTCTTTTTGGAGGGTAGCCACTCACAACTTCGTGTGAAACTAATGGAGTGGGCTATGCCGCGGAGGCGAAAGAGGTGACTTTGGAAATTTTTGTTTGTGGGCACGAGGATCTTTGGGAACTAGAGGTTGTGAACCTCTGTTGTGAGGTTAAATTTTGAGTGGTGAACTCGTTGAGAGTTGCGGTTGGTGCACGGTTGTGCCAGTGTGTTGGTGAGAGTATCCGTGTGACTTCACCCGGTGTTAGCATCTGTGTGGCTGCACCTAATCCTGAGGGATTTTGTTGTGTTGGTGATGGTAATAATTAGTTGAGTTGTTACTCTTACCTTTAGTTTCGTGGACGAAACTTCTTTTTGGAGGGTAGTAATGTAAGACCCAAGATTTTATTGTGCGGTTTTTCTAAGGAACTCTAGTGTCGGCTACGAGTTTTAGGGTTTTTGGTGAAGCGGTTTTGTGAGTGTCGTCGCATTAATGAGATTTTTGCTGAAACGGAGCCTGTTTTGTGCTGGTGCGCTGGAAAGGCACAGACTTTCGGGCCGTGATCCTCTTTTAAGTATGAGAAGATTTCTGTGAAGTAAGAAATGCGAGTTTTGGTTTTCTCTTGTTTTTGAAAAAACGAGTAGGAATCTTACCCGCTGTTAGGAATTTTTACGGTTTTTGAATTCCGTAGAAATTTAGATGGGAGTTTTATATATCGGCGTGAGTTAGGATATATCTTCAGATTATTTTTCGAGGGTGAGGAAGAAAATCACAGTCGAGGAAAAAGTTTTAGCGATAATTTTTAGAAGCGGTTTACGACGGACGTTTATTCCGTAGTTTTTCTATTTTTGCGATTTTCGTCCATTAGCGAGGTGCGACTCGTTTAAGCGCGAGCTAGTGGGAGGATAAGATCACATAAGAAATATCTAGATATTTTGTGAAGAGGTGGATGGCTAGGATTAAGTCTTAGAACTTTTACTATTTGATCCAAGTGCTAGCATGCAACATGACTAGGATTTAAGGGTGACTTTTATCACTTTGTGGACTTGGGAAAAATCACAAAACACTCTCACTTCTCCCTCACTTTGCCGTGGCTTTATCCTTCCCTTCCAACCATGAGAAAAATTCATTTCCTTCACCATAATCATCCATTAGAAGCTTGGTTGAAAGCTTGAAGTTGTGAGATTCTTCTTCCTAAGGTAACTAACCTCTTCCTTTCTATTGTTTGGCTAAGACTCATGGAGTTTAGTAAGATTTTAGAGGTTATGTTCTTGAGAGGGTTTTACTAGAAAATGTTTATGATTGATTCTTAGTGCTTAGAAGTTGTTTATAAGGGATTATCTAACATGTTTAGGCTTAGTAGTGATGCTTTCCATGGTTAGATGAGATTCTCATGAGATTTTTGGGCTAGGGTTTTGATAAAAATTTCTATTGATCAAGAACATGAGTAGTTGTTTAGTGATTGTGAAATTGATGTTGTTTTTGAACCTTTTAGAGAAATGGATATATGAAAAATGGTTTTGTTTTGAAAAACATGGAAATATATTTGTTGGGGTTCATGAGATTTTTTTTTGAGAAAACTCATGTGATTTGTGGATTGTGTTTGTAAATGTTTTGTTTGATCAAATGAATGATTTTGTGAACAAGAGAGTAGATGTTATGCTTTTAGAAATGAAATTTTTGAAACTAGCTATGTTGTTTTGTTTTGGCCGTGGCATATTTAGTGGCTTTGTGTCCATGATGTTGTCAAATTTTTAAGTCCTATGGGAAGGCATGATCATGGTTTTATAAGGAATAATTAATGTGGTTTTATTTGAAAGGAAAAACGTGTAACTTGTGGCGCAAGTAAACTTTTATTTTTGTGAAAATTTTCAAAGAGTTTTTGGGTTGTTTTCAAATGGTTTTAGTATGTGAAAATTGATTGCCTTGGAGTTAGGAATCAAAGTGTTTCTTAGTTTGTTTTGAAACGAAAATATTTTCGCGTAGCGAGAAATAGTGCAATTAACTTCGTGAATTTTTAATCACTATGGGGAGGACTCGAAATCACTATCCGAGAGTGTTAGAAAGTACCTTAAGCCTCTCTAGAACTTAGAGAATGAGTTTCGTTTCGATAGAATACGTTGAGAGTATTTTATTGATATTACGCTGCTTATATTTTTGGTAGCGTGAATTGTAGAATTTCGTGAGAAAAGTTAACGGAAGCTTACTAAGGTATGGGCATCACTTTATTTTTGTCTTTTCACTGAGTTATAACATGTTTGTTGGTTATTTTCGGTGATGCGTGTTTGTGTGTTTGGCATGTATGTGTTATGTATTCTCGTGATGAGAAAGTGTTTACAATATGTGCGTTGTTTACATATGATTATGAGAATATATGTATGAACAGGTTGTTGGAATACATATGATTGGAAATGTATGTATGTCATTGTGTTTGGTTTACATATATCTGTGTGATATGTAATTGTTGCATGAGCATGTATGGAACGTGTAAGTCAGTTGGGACTACACGGGTGGATGTGTCTGTGTGACTCCGCCGGGGCTGTGTCTGTGTGACTGCCCTATATATGCTTAATTAGAAAGTATGCTCATGCATCTCATAGTTGGCGACAGCATCTGTATGGCTGGTAGCATCTGTGTGGCTATTTTCGCCTGGTGACAGCATCTGTGTGGCTGACAGCATCTGTGTGGCTGGTAGCATTTGTGTGGCTATTTTCACCTGGTGATAGCGTCTGTGTGGCATCACCTGCCTTTGTGGCTTTAGTGGGTTGGACCTACGATTCTGGAATTCATGCATGTGGTAGCTTGGATAGTACCACACCCATTGTAGAAGTCTGCATTAGGCTTGGTGTGCATTATATATATATAAACCCGTTGGTGGGAATTGCTTGGTGGTTAAGAGCTTTCTCTTGTGTATGTGGAAATTTGTTATGTGTACATCTTTCGCACCGGATATATATATACATACTTTTATTTTGTGGTGACCCTTTCTTTCATTTGCGGGCTCATCCCACCCAGATGATGGGTTAGGTCGTGGTGACGACGGTGGCTGTTCCAGGCCCCAGTGAGTGGTTGGAGCTTTAGCTTAGTTAGACTATGCGCCGGTGTGGGTTGTACACCGTGCTTTTTGGGTTAGGCATAGGATTCTAACTTGTTTTGTTGTAAGTATTTGAATCCTTAGACTTGGATTGTAATTATTCAGGAATACACTTTGCTTGTCGAAGCACCTTATGGTAATGAGTTCTTTTGTATATTTGAATGCCGGCTCATTTAAAATCTTTTATGCGTAACTCTGATGTGTACAAAAAAATATATATATAATGCCTTTTCTGGCCTTTGAAAAACGGGTTGTTACACAGATCATCATTGTACGTTCTGCCCTTCTGTCAGAGAACAATGGGAGAACATTCTGGGAAGATCACTTTATGAGACAGATTTTCTCTTTCATATCTTGTGTCTCACAACGGCTATTTCCTCACTCACAACGGTCATACTTGAAGCTCAAGACATCAAGGAGCCTCCTCATCTATAAATAGCACGTTGATATCATTTGAAGAGCAAGAGTTTCAAATTGCAAAAAGCTAACATACTTGTGTGATCTCAATATCACTTTAAGCTCTTCTTTATACACTCATACTTCAAGCTCTAGAACTTAGGATCTAAATCCATTTGAGCATTTCTGAGTGTATTTCATTTGTAAGCTATACAACTAGTTTAGGTTGTTATAGGCTTGTTGATTCACAACTTCTTATCATTTGTAAGATATTGCTCAAGTCAATTGGTGATAATTGATTGAGTGTTGTTGTTCAAATCAGTTGGTGATAACTGATTTGTGATTGTTTCAAATCAGTAGGTGATTACTGATTTGTGATTCAGATTAGTTGGTGATAACTAATTTATGACTTAGCCTCGGATTAGGTTAAGGGACTTGTTGTAATCTTGGTCTAGATTATAGTGGATAATCTCACGCAAGTGGGGACTGGAGTAGCCCATTCTGTTAAGGGGTGAACTAGGATAAATTGTTGTGTTTGATCTTCTCTTTCCCTACTCTTTTATTTGAGCAAACACATCACACACAAATCATTTTACATTTTCTTATCACTAACAGGTTTCGTTCTCAGAACGTTCTCACAAGTTTTTTGTGTTAAGTTATTTGTGTTGATCATAACTTGCAGCCAAATTTTTAAAGGTCACAATTCAAACCCCCCCTTTCTTGTGACAAACTTTGTTACTTCACCAACCTCCAAATAATCATCATCTTCTCTCAATTTAAACATACCCCCATCATAATTATCAAAGATACTCCGTAGTCTAAAGCTATTCTTTGCATACTCCCAACCCCTAACTAAATTGAACACATGAGACTTTGTCCAATCCTCTAATTTTTGACCACTCACTATTGTCTGCACTCCACCTCTGTAAAACCTAGTATTGTTTTCATTAACTAATTCACCTCCATGGTGAAAAACAGCAGTGAATTCAGGTTCTCTGAAGAAAAAAAAAACAATTTTTAGCACATAACACAAACACACCCACACACGTGTCACTCATCCAAGCCAAAACCCACAACTACAACTCTATGTACAATACACACAATAAACAACTACACTAAACAACAAACATTGAAAACAAAATCCATGTGTGAATTGGTCCTACCATTATAGAGAATCTATCATGTGATTAAAGCTACCATTTTCAACATTTAATCCATTTCAATTTTGACTTTTTCGAAAATAGAAACTTACACAGTGTTTGTAGCTTTCGTCGTTTCTGTCTTCGTTTTTTTCGCTTCTTTACTCGTCTTCTTCCTCGCAGGTTTCTTCTTCATCGGTTTCGTATGTGGCTTCGTCGCCAGCGTCTTCGATTCCTCCGTCTTGCTCTTCGTCATCTTCATCGCTGCTTTCTTCTTCGTGTTCGTCATTTAGGTTTAGGTTTTTAGGTTTTGCTTCTTACAGGGTCTGATTGCAAAATAACCCTTCACATTCTCACTTCAATCTTTTATCCAATTAATTAATATTTACTATTTTTTTTAAATAATTAATATTAATGTTTAAATTAGAAAAAAAAAAGAAAACAGAAAAAAATTGGTTTTAATTTATTTTAAAAAAAAAATAATGCCACGTGGCCACAAAAATAAATAAAAAATATTAAAATTCCACGTGGCCGTGACACATAGGTGAAACATGGATATTCCTTGCCTTGTTGTTACTCCAGGGGGGTATCCCATAGAATCTTAAGTATGCAAGGGGGGATTTCAAAAAAAAATATTACAGGGGGTATCCCAAAACAGCCCTACCTTGCAGGGGGTAACAGTTATTTAACCATAAAAAGAATACCCCTTTTGGTGTTGATTTTTTTTATTGTCACTTTTGCCCTTCACTCTATTCAAATTTCTTTTTTGACACAGATTCAAGAGGCCTCTAGATTCAAATATTTGTATATGTTGAAAAATAACTTTCACACAAAAGTTGGTTTTCAATTTATTTTTTTAATAACTAAGCACAACCAAAAAGGAGGTTAAGTAATTATCAATTAACTAAGCACAACCAAAAAGAGGTTAAGTAGTTATCTAAATTAGCACAATAGAGAATGTCGATCACACAAACGGACATGAAACCGCTAGTAATATATTAAATTTATTGGAAAGAGAGAGTGTGTGAAAAAAAAGGAATTTATTGATGGATTAAAATTATGGTAAGGTACAAAAATACACTTTCTTTATTTGGTGTTACTGTTCTAAAACAACAAATAAAAAGAAACAGAGGGAGTATTTATTTTCATAAATTGTTTTGCATAAGCTCAAAAATAAGCTATTTCAAACGGGGCTAAGTTCATATATATTTATCAGTGTCGGGGATCTTTTTGAAATATACATAGAATCAGAAACCTATTTGAGAGTGTCTTACAGACTCAGGAACTTATTTGATGGTTTACTCACTATTGTAATTCTTAAACCTATATACAATAACTCAAGAGAGTTCTTTATATGTTAACTTACCAATTTACAAATTAGACAAACAGTGAAAGGCTTTAATTAAAGCCAATTATTAATCATCAATCTAATGTAACTCATACTTGAACAACAAAAAACCAAAAAATTTAGGGATAAGTTCACAATAAAGAAATTAGGTCAAGCAATAATACCAACGTTTGAGGGGTAAATGTTATGCATATTACATACTTGTAGCATGTAATGAGATGCAAATCAAATATAAGGAAACACAATTATAAAAAGGAGAATGAAAACTAATAAATAAATCAAATTCTTACTCAATTTCTTCGTGAAATGATTGAAAGCGTATAAATTAAACTTTAATTTACAAATATAAGATAAAGAAAATTATGTTTTAGCATCCACAAAAAATTGATGCTATAAGACAAATGTTGGGCGCTAAAAATATTTTAGCGTCCAAAATATTGACAGCAATAAAAACTTTTATATTAAACACTAATGTCCATGTCGGCGCTAATTAGCATTACCATAATTGGATACTAAATTTGGAACCAAATCCGATAATAATTAGCATTAATTTGTTGTGGACACTTCCGGTTGTAAAATATTATCCAAGCAAAAAACTCAATTTCTAGATGTCTCTGGTTGCAAAATATGTTGCCTAGATAAATCAAAACCTATGGGAATTCGATCATGAAGAAATAAGTTGCCATAAAAAAGCAAGGACCTTTGAAGGAGTCCCACTTTGCCAAATATTTTTGAAAACCTCCAATCATGTTGCCACCACCGTCTCTTCACTATATAAATAATCATCAAGTAAAGTATAGGTTGATTTGACCATGAATGAAGAGTCTTCAACATTTGGAATCTACCTAGGATGCTCGCGGTTCGGTTTGGATCGGAATTTATTTGCGGTTTGGTTCGGTTTTAGATGAAAAATAAAAAAAATTCAATCTAATCTGATCCAATTTTATGCGGTTTAGTTTGGATCGGTTTTTGGATATCTGAATTATAAATCATAATTATTTTTATTAAATATTAATATTATAAAAAAAGTATAATATAATAGTTTAACTTTTTTAAGAAATAAATATTAAGTTTAATTTAAAATATAAGATATATTATATTATATTTATAATTAATATTTTGGAATGACAATTATCAATTATATTTGAAACATGTCAAAAAGTAAAAAATATATTAATTAATCTAACAAATAGTATTAACTAATATTAATAAGTATTAAAATATATGGACAAAAAATAAGTTAATGCAATATATTTTCATACTAATAAATATTACTCCATAAGTATTAAAATATATATATGCGGTTTGGTTCGGTTTGGATCGGTTTTGAAAAATCAATCCGAAATCCGATCCAGCGGTTTTCACAAAAGAACATCCAAACACATCCGAAAAAATTCGGTTTTTTGCGGTTTTCAGTTTTTTTGAATCAGCTTGCGGTTTTTTTTTTTGATTGGTTTGGATTTGAGCACCCCTATAATCTATCCCAACTATCCTCCATCAAAGAGAGATTGACCTCAACCAACCTCTCCCTTAACAACGAAACTGACTCCTCTTCCCACACAAAATGACTCCTTCTCCAAGTAAAATCCCAAACCTATTGATTTCCTTCCATCTTTCGAAAATCCCTCACCATCGTCTCTTTATGATTTGAGAGAGAAAATAATCACCGGAAGAAATCAGATAAGGGATTCCCCCCTATCCAATTATCTAGCCAAAAATGAGTATTACCTCATTCCCCAACCTTTTAATCTATGCTACCGAATACCTATTTTTAGGCTCCACCACTTTCTTAATACGACAAAGATCTTTTCGTCATGTAGAAATATGACTATGAAAGTTCACTTCTCCCAAATTCACTTCATACAAAATTCTTTCCTTATATTTAGCTACTAATATATCCTTCCACAACGCATTTCCACCTTGAATAATCCTCATCTCCATTTAGCTAAAATGATTAATTAAATTCATTTGTTTGAGTTCATAATTAATTTGCACACGATAAATCAAAAAATCAAATACTAAAATGTAATTTCAAAATACAATATATTTGATCCAAGACTAGACAAGCATTAAATGTTTATGCATATGCCATGT
The DNA here is from genome assembly GCA_030408175.1 of Trifolium repens. Classification (NCBI taxonomy): domain Eukaryota; kingdom Viridiplantae; phylum Streptophyta; class Magnoliopsida; order Fabales; family Fabaceae; genus Trifolium; species Trifolium repens. Next base: position 25,894,940 of record CP125845.1, on the reverse strand, counting down.
TACTCATTTGGCGTCTTTGACAATAGTAGTCATGAAATTGTCTTCCCCGTAAAAAGTATAGTAAAAATATTAGAATTTAAATTAAATTAACTATAGGAATAAATTTATTATGGATAATATCAATCAAAATTTATAATGCATAATTATTCTTTTTTTTGGAGAAGCCAAAATGGAATATATAAATAAATAAATAAACAGGTAATCGCCTCAGCACAAGGTGTGCCAAGTAGAACTACATCAGTTTTACAAAGGTATCAGTACAAAAGTCATCAAAATACAACCATTAGTCGATGCCCAAGCAAAGGAATGGGTTCGACCACCAGCAATGATAATTTGTAACTAGTGTAGCATTCGTAGTCTTCAACCATCTAAAGGAGAACATCTTGACTTTGTCTAGCAGATGGGCCACAGGGCTTGCTGCGTTTCGAAACAAGCGGGAGTTGCGTTCAGTCCACACGACCCAAACACAAGCTAGCCAAATGATCAAAGCTCATAGGGAGCCAAACGTGCTGCAGGAGAGGAATAAGTGCTGAGCTGATTCGATACCGCCGCAACTAGCCACACAAAAGTGAACCTCCGGAGTGATAATGCCGCGAGCTACCAAGTTTGATTTCGTTGGCAGCCAGTCGCGTAGGAGACGTCATGCGAAGATAGAGACCTTCAAAGGAACCTGTTTGTGCCACACAAGATCTCCAGCCTCCCCCAGGGTAAAGGAATCCTGAAAAGTCAGAAGCTGGTAAGCACCACGAACAGAATAACCTGCATCAGGGTCAGGTTGCCACTGCCACACATCCGGGGACTGCACCTGCACACTAAATGGAAGAAGTAAAGTCTGACACTCCCTCAACATCTCCTCCTCCCATACCCACAACTGTCTCCTCCACACCCACGCCTCCCCACCGGCCTCCCATCTAGAAGAGAACATCTCTGCTACAGTGCTGGATTTATTCTCCGACAAATCAAACAGCCGCCCAAACCTCTTGCACAACGGGACCCCTCCTAACCAAGGATCCGACCAGAAAAAAGTATCTGACCCATCCCCCACCTTTTTCAAAACACACTCCCCAAACCATCCACCCTCAATCCCACCTACGCCATCCCTAATACTCGATATCTCCCTCCACCACGAGGACCCTCTCCTCCCTCCATCTCTCAGTCTGCCCCGCTCCACCCCAAAACGAGCTGTCAACACTCGAAACCACAGGCCCCCTCGATCCACCAGCATCCGCCAACACCATTTACCTAGCAAAGCCATGTTAAACTCCCTCAACTGCCTCACCCCCAGCCCACCGTACTCCCGACGTAAACAAATATTTTTCCACGAAATCCAAGAGGTTTTCCTATGATCCTCACCCCCACCCCAGAAAAAATTAATGAAAAGAGATTCAATATAGGCGATTGTACATGCAGGAGCTTTGAAGAAGGAGAGTGCATAGACAGGTAACGAGGTCAAGACAGACTTAAGAAGGACCAGACGACCACCAAAAGATAGAAAGCGACTTTTCCACCCAGATAATCTATTTCGTATATGAGTCAACACCGGTTCCCAAAAACCCAGACGCCGCGGATCACTACCTATAGGAAGACCCAGATAGAGGAAAGGCACATTTCCCACTCGACAACACAAAGCTGACGCCGCCTCATGCAACCAAGAATCAGCGATGTTCACCCCCACCAGCATGCTTTTGTGGAAGTTGACCTTCAGGCCCGACATTAGCTCAAACAACACAAGAACTGTCCGTAGAGCCCGAACATTGGCCCAACTCTTGACCCCTAGCAGTAGCGTATCATCGGCGAACTGAAGGTGCGAGACAGTGATCGAATCCTGCTCCCCACGCTATATCCAGTAAACACATTCCGCTCTACCATGGCTGACATCAAAATATTCAAGCCCTCGGCAGCTAAAAGGAACAGAAAAGGGGACAGGGGGTCCCCTTGTCTCAAGCCCCTTTGAAAAGGAAATTCCTCAGTGGGGCTACCGTTGACAAGGACCGAAGCAGTGGCCGTACCGACACATTCTCTCATCCACTTCCGCCAGAGAGGCGGGAAAGCCATTTTCCCCATGACCGCATCCAAATAACTCAAATCCACCGAATCATAGGCCTTCTCAAAGTCCACCTTAAAAAGCAGGAGCTCCTTTTTAGATTTGCGCGCCTCGTCCACCACCTCATTTGCAATCAGAATCCCATCAAGAATCTGTCGGTCCTGCACAAAAGTCGTCTGAGACTTTGAGATTACCCTACCAACAACAGAACGAAGCCTGATAGCCAACACCTTAGCCAAGATTTTATATAAACTTCCCACCAGAGCAATGGGCCTAAAGTCATTAAGCCGTTGGGGGCTGTCGACTTTGGGGATAAGGGCGATAAAAGTGGAATTAATTCCCTTGGTTAGCTTGCCATTGCGGGGGAACTCAGAAATGAAGCACACAACATCACCCTTTAGCTCCGCCCAAAAGTCCTTGAAAAAACCAAAGTTGACCCCATCCGGGCCTGGGCTTTTGAAACTGTCGCAATCCCAGACCGCATCCTTAATCTCTGCTCCTGTGAAAGGCCAAGTCAAACTACCACGCTCTACCGAGCTCAACTGTTTGAAAACAAGATCGTCCACACTCGGTCTATCTACACCTCTGGCCTTGAACTGGGTCTCGAAGTGGGAAAACACAGCCTGCCTGATAGGATGCACTCCCTCCAATATGGCCCCATCCACCTGGAGCGAAGAAATAGCATTTCCCCTCCGCCGGCTGGCCAGGATAGAGTGAAAGTACTTAGTGTTCGCGTTCCCTTCCTTGAGCCACGTCGAGCGCGACTGTTGCCAACAGATACTGGCATGCAACCGGGAGAGCGAATGGATATCCGACGAAATGCCATGAAAATCCTCTAACTCAGCCTCCGACAGGGCCCCTAACTCGCCCTTCGCGTCCAGGTCAGCTAGCCGGGCTTTTAGGGAATCTATCCTACTAGGAAGATTTTGTGAGTGAACTGCGTGCCACTCTCTAAGAGCACCTTTAATCGCTTTCAGTTTTTCCTTTAGGACATGCCCCCCCCCCCCCCCCCCCCCCCCAGCCGTCAATCTGCAAAGTTTGCCATTTATCTCTCACAAAGTTCTGATAACCAGGAACCTCCCGCCAGCATTTCAGCATCCTCAAGGGCCGAGGTCCCCAATTCTCCTCATTTAATGACAGGATTAGGGGACAGTGGTCCGAAATTCACCTCAACTGAGCAGCTTGCGTGCAATTTATCCAAGTCAGACACCACTCTTCAGAAAGAAGGAACCTTTCTAGCCGACTCATCGTAATTCCATCCCCTTTATACCAGGTAAAAAGACGCCCACTCAGCGGTAGATCAATCAAAAAGGTGTCCTCGATGAAGCGGTTAAACGGAACATGATCCAAGGGCCGAGGCCCCAACCTTGAAGATCGTCTCTCATCTAAGTTTCTAACTGCATTGAAGTCCCCACAAACACACACCCGCTTTCCGCCTAACGACTGAAGTCGAACCGACAAAGAGTCCCACAGCCCTTGCTTCGCGCCTGCATCGCATGGCGCATAAACGTTTGCCAGGTGGAATTCCTCTCCCGAGGAAAGAAACCGTCCATGACACCAGAGGACATAGTCCCTACTGACGGACGGCGAAATATCTACCTCTGTAGTGTCCCAGATGATCAGTAAGCCTCCTAAAGCCCCCACAGACGGGCGAAAGGAGAAGGCGTGAGGCGAGTTGTCCCACAAAGACGAACAGAGGAAGTCATCACAAAGGGGTAGCTTAGTTTCCTGCAAACAGACAATACTTGGGTGCTTTTCCCCAATGAGCTTCCGGACCTCCTTCCGCTTTACCAAACCACCTAACCCTCTGATATTCCACGAAATGATCCTCATCACAACCCACTCAACACCTAAGCACACGGCACGCTACCTATAGACCCTTCTCCATCACTCCCGCTGCCCCTTTCGAACTAGTTGTGGTCGACGGTTTACCCTTCCCCGCCTTATTCTTTCATAGGTTTAATTGTTCTATTTTGATAACACATGTCCTCATAAAAAATAAATGAAACTGAATCACATAATATCCTACAGTTGCTACAAACTTGCCTAGTAGAGTATATAGTATTTAATTATTATTTTTCAAAGATTATATTTAGCTGTGAAAGATTATAATTAGCTATAAAGAGTATGCCTAAGAAATAATGGCTACAAACTTGCCTAGTATTTCATATGTTAAATAACTATTTTAAAAGAATTGATTGATGAAAAATTGTGTAATTTTAAAATGAGGGGATTAATTTTGTGAGTGAACGAAAATAGAGGACCAAAACTGTAATTAAACTTATAAAAAACCAATCATAAGATATTATAGAACAATTATTTTCTACCTGTGTGCAATGCTGAAAGAAACAAAGGACTCGAAATGGAATTTTAGCCTTCCTTTTTCATCTTCGTGTTCTTGCATCATACCTTACAAATAACTTAATCAGTTGTTTCAATAGTATCTTAGCAAGGCGCTTATCAAAAAAAAAAAAAAAAGTATCTTACCAAGGCAAAAGCTATTGTATTTACAAATAACTTATTCATAGTAGAATATATATCCCAAACTTACGGATCCAGATCTGCTGCAATTATTTTTGACAGTTTTCCACTATTTTAAATCATAGTCATTAATTTTATATCGGACATCATCTATGTTAATTTGTCACCAATAGATCTCAACCAATGATTTTGATCTGATGGTTGATGTCATTATTGCATCAACACGATTACTGCACATAATCCTATTCCCAAACTTACTGCAATCACCAAAGATACAAATGAAAATAATTGTACATGCAGCGAAATTGAGTGTGTGGTTAATTTAAAAAGTAGTTTCTACTCTTTTTTTCAAGGTAGTAGTTCTACTCTACTTATATATATATATATATATATTTATATTTTTCTGAACATTTCAATATTTAGGGCCTGTTCTCTATCAAAAATATTTAGGGTCCGTTTGGTACGTAGGATAAGATATAATAGGATAATTGTATCATATCTTGTTTTAATCCAATGTTTTGTGAATCAGTAGGATATAATAAGTTAATCCTGGAACTTATCATATCATGTCATTCTAATTAAAAAAAAATTCCAAAATTTGAGCTGGGTTACCGGCAGAATAAGATAAGAAAATGATTTACTGATTTATTCGATAAAATATGTTTTAAAATAAAAAATGAAAATTAGTAAAATATAAATAATAAAATAATTTGATAGAAAATTAAAAATTAAAAAATTAATTTTTAAATATATATACGACTTTCTCACAAGGGTAATTTTGTACTTTATATAATTTTAAAAATCAAAATTCTTCTAAAATTACAATATATTTAAAGTAAAATAATTATTAACAATTGCAAAATTGGGATATTAATTTAAATTTTATAACATATTAATATAATTCTCTTATAATGGTAGTTTTATTATTTACATATAAAATTATCATGTATTTGTTTAGCTTATCTGACATATATTAAGTTATTTATTTGATGATGATGTTCATATAAAAAGTTTAACATGTTTATAAGCGAGATATGTTTTAAAAATATGATATGATAGTCATCATGTTTGTTATCATGTATGCATCAAACACATGATAGGATAACTGTTATCCTGCTTATATCATATCTTATCCTTACCATGTTTTATACCTATCATATTATGCGCACCAAACGAGCCCGAGTTTAGTTAGGTAGCATTGTCATACCCCAATTTTTGACCTAAGATCCCATCTCATATTCTCATCATTGCATTCTATGCATCACTAACAAAAATACAAAAAAAAAAAAATATATGGTTGTGTGTCATACTTTAAATTTTGCCCTCATTTAAAAAAAAAAAAAAAAAACTTATTTAGAGGAAATGTTGCACTACATAGCAACCAGAATGCTCTGGACGAATTCTGCACAACAACGATAATGCTCTGAATGCAACCAAGATGGGACAAGGGGACAAGGATCTAGCAATATCTATAAGGTGTCCACCTTTACAACTCATCATGAGTTGTCATCTACTAAGATCAAGCAACCAGAATACTCTGGACGAATTCTGCACAGCAACGATAATGCTCTGGATGCAACCAAGATGGGACAAGGGGACAAGGATCTAGTATTATCTATGAGGTGTCCACCTTTACAACTCATCATGAGTTGTCATCTACTAAGATCAAAACAACTAGAGTGGTCTGGATGACTAAAACACTCACAGCCTGCCTCCAGAGTGCTCTGGATGCAACCAAGATGGGACAATGGGACACGGATCTAGCAATACTTATGAGGTGTCCACCTTTACAACTCATTATGAGTTGTCATCTATTAAGATTAAAAAGACCAGAGTGGTCTAGCACTACTAGAAAACATGCTTTTAGCAACCGATTTAGAGACCGAAATATTTCGGTCACTAAAGAGACCGATTTAGAGACTGATATTTTGAACGTAAACTTAAAAAAAAAGCGGTCGCTATATCGGTTGCTACATAATAATAGAGACCGAATCAGAGACCAACAATTAGTGACCAAAAAATCGGTCGCTTTTAGAGACCGAATTAGAGACTATTATTTATAGAGTCAAAGTAAAAAAATGCAGTCGTTATATCGGTTGCTATAGAGACCGAATTAGAAACAGATAATTAGCGTTCAAAAAATCCATCGTAAATTTTTTTTTTTTTACAAATCACTAAAAAAAAATTAATCAAATATTTGTAAAAAATAATACTTTTCTATGTTGATGTACTTTATTAAGTAGATTATTTTTTTTAATAAATAGAGTATATACTAATATCTTGCGAGAAAACTATCACCTTATCACGCACAACACCCTTTCTTTTCCAAACCCTCGTTTTGAGTTCTCAAAAACCCTTTCTTCTTCGATATCAACAGTGACGATGACGTATAGTGAAGGTGAAGTCTGATTTCGACATTGAACGGTGAAGTCTTATTTCAACGGTGAACGACGATGCTTTACTTCGACAGTGAGCGGTGGTCCGATTTAAACGGTTTGCTAAAATCCCGTCGAATTCACGCCCAAATCAATTGATTTTGACACGTTGTGGATGCCTCTAACCCTTCGATTTCGTCGCTCATGTCTCAAATCGCATCGATTTTGTCCCAAAACTGACGGTATGCTTATTAACATCTCTAATTTCATATATGACTAAACCATTTAATTTCTTGTTTTCCTTTGTACTGTTTGCATCTTTTTAAGTGTTGTCATATAATGTTTGGGTGTGTTAGGTCTATTTAATGTTTACTCTCCCCTTTTTGTTAGTTTCTCTCTAATTTACACATCTGTTGTTTTCAATTGTTAATGGTTAGTAGATTTTAGCTTATCCATGCTTCTGGAGTGTTTAATATTCACGAGCATATTTATATAATTGTAGCTACTAGGGCTTCTTTTGGTAAATGACAATGGAAGTACTACATCCACAAGCATCATGTACTAGGTATGTCACTAGCTTTCATGTTTTAATACCTTTTGTATATTGAGACATTTGTCTTTTAACATTGAACTGTTAGAAGAGATTAAAGTGGTGTCGTGTCCTAATAATTGTCTTTTAAATGAGTGGCTGACGAAAGCTATCCTATGTATGTGTCGGCGATTGTTTCAGTGTCATTGGGCGTTGCTCTTCTGTCCCTGTAGATTGTTTTTTCTGCCTGCGGGAGCTTGTAGTGTCTGTTATGTCTCGCGTTTTGTTGCTTTAGCAGGGGGTTTCTGGTTTTTAGTGTGGTGGGTGTAGCAGTTTTGCTGCTGTTGGGCTTGGGTGTTTTTCCTCTTGTTTTTCTTGCTTCTTTGTATTTGGCAAGCAGACATGTTTGTGGCTTTTTAATTATGTTTTTGTTTTTCTTTGTTCCTTGTAGGACTCATGTACTTCTTGTACTAGCTCCTTCTATTAATTCAATATATTTTAGCCTCTTTAAAATTAAAAAAAAACAATATCGAGTGGACTGGTTTTGATTTACCCGGGTTCTTGTTCTGTTTGTGCACTCTAACTTGAATTTTCTAGTAGCACAGTGGTTGTAATGGGAGTACTATGCTTCAAATTTAACATAACATTTAGTAGTATTTAAATTGATAGTTGTCAAAAAAAAGTTGATACATGTCTTATTTGGAATTCAACTTAAATGCATATGAATATGTCTTAGAAGGAATTTTTGAGTCATAAAGTATAGGGCTTGAATATTATAAGCATTACATCTTATTTTACTTATTGATTGTTATATTATTTAGGTTTTTGTACTCTTTCAAACAAAAGGCGGTTAGACTTTATACTTTTGGGAACATATAACAGTTGGTGGTTATTAGGCCACACTTGGAACATATGTTGTTCTTGTATCTCCTGGAATTAATTTGAACAAGATAGAAGTTAAAACTGACAGGTTAAGATGCATTTTGGTAAATGATACATTTTCAACGTACATGCAATGATGTTATGATCATAGGAGCAAAAACGTGTGCATAACTATTAAAAAATCAATAGCTTATCTATAAAATGTTTAAGATTGAATGTGTGACATTACTTTCAAGAAAGAAAAATTGTACTACATATGAATCTATTTTATTTTATTTGTTTATTTGAGTTCATTTCTTTTTCTGTTTCTTGATCTCTCTCTTTCTTATTGATTCAATGAAGCTCAGAAATGGGTTCCTATTGTTCATTCTGCTTATGCATTGTGTTATTTTCAAAGTAGAATCAAAATGTGTGAAAGGGTGTGATATATAGCTTTAGCTTACTACTATAATTATTAAGCTTAACTAGAATTTTTTTTATTTTTTCATTTTTGTTCCAATACTTGACTTGTGTGTTGGGTTTATTGTTCTTTTGTTAAACAATCATTGAGTAATGTAGTATTTTCTAAAAGAGTAAAGACAGATTAATTTCTTATATGTTAATTTGGAGATTTCAGCTTGCTACACTAACTCAGTTGAGGAATATATTTGGCTTGGGTATACGCGAAGCAGAAGAGATTACAATTGATGTTACATCCAAAGTATATTGCAAACACCTTGCAAAGGCTTTTTCTGGTGGTGAATTAGAAATGACAGATAGCAAAGCAGCATTCCTTCAAAATTTGTGTGATGATTTGCACTTTTGATGTTGGGATCTATTTATGTTTTGTGTCCTTGTCTAGTTTTAGTTTTGTTTGGTGTTTGTTTATTTGTGTTGTTTTTAGCTCCTTCATTCTCCTTGTTCTTGGATCTATTATATTAATATATTTTAGCTTCATTCAAAAACTTCATTGAAATATGTCATCATCATGAAGTTTTTTTTTTCTTGCAGGAAAAATACGAAGATTTCAAATAAGGTATAATGAGACTGAAAGACGATAAGGGTCATTATAGAGATACTATTGGTATGCCATCAATTGCTTATCAATGGTGTTTTTCATTGATGCGGCTGCTTCTACTCTTCAATTGAAAAATCAAGGATATGATTTTTGGCGTATCAATGGTATCTTTAATTAGTTTTACGATTTTTCCATCTCACTGTTTATCAATGCTTTAGCAATGCATTCATATGCTTTGTAATTCATATATTGATTAGTTTAAATGCAAATCGTATTTGGATTTGAAAAGTTGTTGTTTTATGATTTTTTATTGATAGGATCTTGTTTGCAAAGGTAAAATTCCACTTGATGCATATAGTCAATATTGGATTATCTCCTAGCAAGGTAATTATTTACTATTGCTAGTTTGCTCTGTTTTCTTCCATTAGCATGTTGGATTTGATTAAATTTTTTTCAATTTTTTGCTAGAAAATGAGTCAAAGACAAAAGGGCATGCACCACATTGGTAAACTTTTCTGCTGCATGAAAGGAAGCTTTAAAGGTGCTGGACTCTCTTATAGAGTTACAGAGTGTATTAGAATGAAAAAACTAAGCTTTTATATAGATATAATTTATGTTTGTATGTATTATTCAAATGTTACCAATTGTGAGATTCCTGATTTGCATTGTTTCTATTGTAATTTTTCTGTATAATCTTTTCTTAAGCAGAGCTTTATAAGAATTTAATTTAGTAATGTGTTTTGTTATGTTTATATGTGTGTGTGTGTATATATATATATATATATATATATATATTACAGGGGCTATATTTTTTAAAAAAAAATGAAATTAGTGACCGAATAAGCGACTGATTTGTTTAAAAATTAAATAAATTCAGTCCCTAATTTGGTTGCTAAAACTGGTAACAAAACCAGTCACTAAATTAGTTGCTAATAGCGTCGCACAATGTGTCGCAAACTCTGTCTCTAAACTGTTCTCTAATTTCGGTCTCTAAATTGGTAGCTGCAATTGGTCGCTAATTCGGTCTCAAAATTCAGTTGCTAATCGGTCGCTACAAAATCGGTTGCTAATTTGGTCACTACAGATCAGCGACCAAGGTTTTTGCTACTGATTTTAATTGGTTGCTAAATCGGTCACTAATTGAATTAGCAACCGATTTTGATGAAAATCAGTTGCTAAATCGGTTGCTAAAGGCGTGATTTCTAGTAGTGTAGATGAATAAAACACTCAAAGCCTGCCTCCAGAGTGCTCCGGATGCAACCAGAATGGTCTGAGTTTTTCAAAAAGTACATGAACTCAATAATTAGGCTCAAAGCTTCTCAAAAGTCTATAAATAAAGGAAAGCTTCATGAGAAAAAGGGGAGAGTTTTACAAAGAAAAAGTTACTATGCAAAATTGTTGAAGAAAAAATCCAACAAATCATAAACTCTCCCAAAATCATCATATTTACTCATCTTGTTCTTCCTCCATCATAAACCACACACCATCACTTTCCTCCACCATAAACCACAAACAACCACCTCCCTCCACCACAAAATCATCACCTTCACCACCTTCAACCATATTCAAATCACTCACACAATCTTTTTTCAACACAACCACAAACACCAATTCCACTCATAATCAGCTCCACCTCCTTCATCCAAAGCTTATTGTTCATATCACTCAAAGAGTTCATCACACCCAAAACTCCACCTTTCAGTGTAAATTTCTCTTCTCCTTTAACTCTTAAACCTTCACCACCTTTCAAACACACACTCACGCTAACTAAATATATTTCCTTAACATTTATTAATTCAGCTCTCTAACCATCCAGAAATTTATGGTCCATTGGTTTTTATTTATTTATTTATTTATTTATCTTTGCTAACCATCCAGAAATTTCTGGTCTATTGGTTCTTTTTTCTTTATTTATTTATCTTTGGTAATCATCCAGAAATTTTTGGTCCATTGGTTCTTTTTTATTTATTTATTTATCTTTGCTAACCATCCAGAAATTTCTGATCCATTGGTTCTTTTTATTATTTATTTATCTTTATTAACCATCCAGAAATTGCTGGTCCATTGGTCTTTTCTTTTTATTTATTTATTTATCTTTACTAACCATCCATAAATTTTTGGTTCTTGTTAACTAACTTATTAAAAGAAATATTATTTTTAAGTTGTCTAACGTAATATCATCTTTTCTTTTCAACATCAAAAATAAAATCAATCTCGGCTCATCAAACCAATTTTTCGCGTTCTTTGCGCAATCAAAAATCCAAGGGAAGGGATTGTTTTGTTGACTTTGTATCATCGTGTAATTCTTGCATCCTCACTTGTGTATTTTTCTAACTTTGTTCTTTTAGACTTTCAAAACATAAAAACCAAAAAACATTCACTCAAAACATAAAAACCAAAAAACATTCACAAAAAACATAATCTTCCATAAAAGAAATCCTTTTTCTAAAAAACCTTGACCTTCGTCAAGAGACTTTTTCAAACTTTTTTTTAAATAAATGCTTTAACATATTTAAGCATAATCCAAACATTTTCAAAAGACTAAAAAACACAAACAATTCAAACATTTTGCCACTTGGCTTTTAACTTTAAAAACTTTTTTCAAAGAGTTTAGACATGAGTCATCTCTAGTTGAGAATTCATTTTCCCCATAACATTAGACAAAAAAAATGTTGATTCTTTTCCACTTAGGAGAGTTAGTGGCATACTCGTTGATAATTTCCGAGTGAGAGCTCTTCCCTATTATGCAGCAAAGATCCATTTTTAGCGTGTTTGTGGTGGATTAAAAGGAGTTTAAAACTTAAGATGACAACTCGTCTTTTCTCCTAAAAAACAATGAAACAAACCACTTTGATATTTTTACCCTGAACTACGGGATTCTGATCCTTAACAGGTTCGTAGTGCAAAGGGCCTTGTGTCTTCCCAATCAAAAATAAATAAAAAATATTTTCTTTTCTCATCACCCCAATCATTTATAAGCAATTTTACAAGCAAATACTTTTAGCACCAAAATACATATATTACAAGAGGTTTCTGTAGAGTACTACAGATACTTAGGGTGCTAATATCTTCCCTTTGTATAACTAACCCCGTACCTTTGATCTTTGAAAACTGCATTATTTAATTGATTCATCGCTTCTTTAAATTTTGCATATTATTTTATGGGTTTATTCGATCTTTTTCCCTTCCCTTGGATAAATTAAAGTTCGGTGATGAATCATAATTTTTGTGAACCAAAGCTAACCAATACCGGTATTAGGCTAGACAGTACCGGTATTAGGCTTTTGGGTGTTTGCTTGAGAGGATTGTTATATTTTTTGAATTAGTACTTGTTATTCAGATAATCCCTTATGCAATAAAGTTTGCTATGTGCAAATTACTATCTTGCATCTTCATTTTGCTAATGTTTACTCTAATAATGGTTAGAACTTGTTTAAACTTTACATTATTCTCCCAAGCGATATTAAAAATTATAGATGCTACCATCTTTTCATTCTTCATGATAATTTGTAGGAATCGATACATACAATTGGCATGATAATTTTGATAGTATTTATGCAACTAACTTAGAGTATAAGTGGTCATTGGCTAATTAAGTTCTTAATTTGGTTTAAAGCTTTCTTGAATTTGGCTGATTGAATTCTTCATTTCTTAATCACTTTCGTCAAATCTACCCAAAAATTAATATCAAACCCATCCTTTTTTTTTTTTTGTCAAAAAAAAATCCCATCCTTTTTTATCGGCTTATGTAATGAATGGTAATCTTTCATGCCTAGCGAAATTGCATTTTTAAGATTTGTAAGATGCAAATAAAATAAAAAAAACTATAAAAGAAACCCCCCGCATATGGACAATGAAATTGGTCCCCTTGAGTTTGTCGGTTCTTGGTCAAATACCTAAGTTTTTTTAAAAAAAAAAAGTTTGTAAGATGTATATATCATACTTTTGGATGTAACAGATGCTAAAAAATATCCATCATTTCATGAAAGTTTCCCCACTCTATTTGAATGAATATTACATGCTTCTCCCTTTGTCACAAGATTACTTTGACGTGTAAGATTCAACTTATTTCAACATATGTAGGGTGTATTTTTTTGGTAACTATATTATTGGTGCGAAATATTTATTAGTTTTGCTGATGAATAAGCTCTACCAAAAAACCTAACTCAACCACCTCTAACGAATCTCCCCCAAAAGACTCGAGTCTGAGACCTTGCTTAAAAAGTCAGAGTCTAATTACTTCTAAAAAGCAAACACAAGAAAGAATTGTAATTTTAATTTGAAATAGGTAAAAATCAAGCATTTGCATTCAACAAAAAAGTTCCATATTGTCAATAATGTTTGAGGCAAGTTCCTAAGAAATGAATCCATCAACTACAACTCATTTTACATGAAATAAGTTAACTTCAATGTCATCTTGAAGCACTAATTTATTCCACGGTTCATTGACGGAGATGGATCGATCGATAAAAGGATGAATACCAACATCTAGAAGTTCCTCTTCAATCCCATGAAAATGTTCTCAGTTTGCTTTAGAAGCAATTGCCCTCTTAGCAAAAGATGGCAAACAGAAAGCTGCTGAATGAATCTGAAATAAAAACCAAAATTCATGACTTAACATTCAGAAAAGAAAAGGATAAAACAAAACAAAAAACACAGTTCGAGTGTCACGAGTCAGTACTGGCCCTATGTCACTAAAACCTTTGAACCATTATGTATCACCGAGAGTCGTCATCTTATAGTTTGTTTTAGGCCTCATTAGGGATTCAGCCGTTTTTTAGGGGAAGTTGGACTATAAGGGAAAGCAAACATGGTTAAAGCAGCATACCTCAGAGTTGTAAAATTTCAATGGTCTTCCTGCCTGGTGGCTATCATTCTCATCAATAGGATTCACTGGATGCTTGAAATCGACGGAAGGCCCCTCAGTTGAGCAAAGCATAAAACCAATCATCCCACTGAAATAGGAAGAAAAAAAAAGCACCATTAACAAATATAATCATATCCCCAATCCTAAAGCATGTTATATCAAATATTGAATAGGAATTAACACTGATGATTATTGATCAAGTCCATTTTGCAGCAGTATTGTCAAATAGTGGCTATAGTGTAGAAGAATTTAAACAAATCGCTATTGTTACAACATGGATAGGGATCATAAGGGCGTGTTTTGCAGTCTAGATTGTAAATGGGAGAGTAGAAATCAAAGTATGAAAGAACATACCTTGGATATGTAGGAACTGTGGTCCAAGCATAGTCGACAGAACCTTTGAATACCTGGCGACAATTCGCCACTATGTCCTCAATGATGTGCATGTGAAGCCATATACTTTCTGCTTGAGTACACACAACTCCTCCTGGACGAAGAGCCTTTGCAACCGACTCAAAAAAAGGCTTTTCAAAAAGCTCTTGGGCAGGACCTAAACGACGTCAAATATAAAATTAACAACAAAATAAATATATTAACTGTGGAGAAGGTAAAAAAATTATAATGCATTTCAGATACACCGTACCAATAGGATCAGATGAATCCACAATAACTGCATCATAAGTTCCTTCTGGAGCTGCCTTCAAAAATGCAACTCCTAGATCATTGAAATACAAACAATTATTACAAATGTTATCCTAAAACAGTGAAGTGGTTAAGAAACATCCACAAACATGGAGAGCAGTTGATCATACCATCACCGATATTAAGTGTCACGCGAGGGTCCTCAAAACCGACTGCTATCTCAGGGAAAAATTGTTTGGAGACCTGCAAAGAATGAAGAATTCAAATGAGGAGGGGGAAAAACAGCATAGCAATTACCAATTTCGTTGAGATAATGACAGAACAGAGTTTTTGTGTGCTCACATCGACAACCATCTTGTCTATTTCGCAAATGTCTATCTGTTCTACTGAAGAATGGCGTGAAACTTCCCGCAGGACACCACCATCTCCTCCACCAATGACCAAAACCTAAGAGAAAATCGCAGTGAGAGAAAAAACAATTAACTCAGTACACTTGGAAAGTTATGCAGGCAAACAAGCTAACATTTTCTTGCTTGTAACGATCCAATATTATCCTTTTAATTTTGTTAAACTACATTAAAAAAATCAATAACAATACAGGCAAACTAGACATATACTAAATTCTCGGAGGATTTGAAGTATCA
The DNA here is from genome assembly GCA_030408175.1 of Trifolium repens. Classification (NCBI taxonomy): domain Eukaryota; kingdom Viridiplantae; phylum Streptophyta; class Magnoliopsida; order Fabales; family Fabaceae; genus Trifolium; species Trifolium repens. Next base: position 25,879,479 of record CP125845.1, on the reverse strand, counting down.
AATACCTTTTTAGGGTTAGGGATAGAGCAAAGAGGAAGATGAGTGATCATCTCTTGGTAAGCACACTCATCCCTTTCAGTGAGCTGAATGACTCCATCCAAAACAAGAACCTTGCCGTATGTTGCTGACTGCAAAATGAAAGTGTACGTTATAAATAGAACTAGGACCACAAAGGAGATTAAAATTTCAAATTTAACTGAAGCTACATATACCTGGAAGACCATAACGTCCTGATAATCAGACTTTCCTTGAAATAAAATCTTTTCCACCTTCAAAGAGTGAGCCTCTCCTGCAAATTACAGGGAAATTAAAATTCATGAGTAATTTTACGAAAGACAAGTACATGTGTTTTCATAGCTATTAAAAAGCTATAGTTTATAGAGTGCAAGTATTTCCGATATGAATTTCCTTTCATTTTGTAAAACAACTGATCGAACAGTTAATCGTTCTACCACTAGGCTACTTATGAACAATCGGTAATTGAACCTCAGAGTTCAATGCATGACAAGTATGAGATCAATGTTTCTGTCACGAGTCACACAACATCTTTACGGTGACTCTAGAACATACCTAATTTAATAGAAAACCTCAAAGTAACACTACTCCAGCAAAGACAAAATAACAAACGAAGCAGTGAATATAAATTTGAGAAGTGGACACATCTACCAATCTATACAAACCATTGGTTGCTCAAACTAAAAAGCACAAACAAACCAATTGTGTTTATACTATCTACTGAGCTATGAAGCACCGACACTTAAAATTGAAGGTGTATCCCATGTTACACGACACCGACACATAGTGGTTACATTAAAAGTTTCATTTTCTCATATTATCAGTGTCTGTGTAAGTACATCAGAGCTGGTGAGCCCTTGAAGTCTCACATGAATCTGTGTACATATATTACAAACAATCAAGAAAACATAAAAAATCCAAACTCAAAAGCAGGAATTCCAAAACATGCAAAAGCAGCTTATCCATCTTACAGCATAAAATAAAAATAAAAAGCATAAAAGGGCTTAATTCTAGCATCCCTAAATTCAAGAGAAAAGGGCTAGTTAGTAACTCCAAAACCCAAAAAAAAAAAAAATACATAATCATAATCATAACAAAAAATAACAGAACCTAAAAACACAATCATAGTCAAAACAGAACCACATAGAATTGATAGTTTCATGATGACATTAAGTAAGATACTATTAAATTAAAACCACAAATAACAGATAACAAATTAACAATCAAGTATATAAATCAAAGAGAACAACACAATAAACAAAAAAAAAATTAACAATTAAACCTAAGTTTCTCCAAAAAATAAAAATTCAATTTTTATGACGATAGAAACATCAAAATTAAAAATTGGAGGTGCAAAATGAATACAGGAGATAAAAAAATGAAATTTTGGGCAGAAAATGAAAAGGGTCATAAAAAAAACGAACCAGGCCACATTGGGCTAATTTCAGAGAACCAGCCAGGAATAACAGTTGATAAACCATTAGGTTGAGGTTCTTGTGGAACAATTTCAGAGACAGAGACACCATTGTTGAGTTGTTCATCTTCTCTTTGCCTCTTAACGGGAAAATCTGTGGACTCAACTGTGTTTTCTGCTGCCGCCATGTTTGTTTGCAATGAGTAGGGAAGTCACTCGTTCCTTGTGCCCTTCTTTTGTTCTCTATTTATATTCACACAAGATTCATTTTTTCATCATGTAATAATTATAATACTTGCATCATTATTTTAAGTTTCTTTTTTTTTTTTCTTTACATTCTCATTTGCAATATGAACTCCTTTTATGACCAATAGTTTGGAGAGAAATTTGAATTATATTTTTTTGAAGGGTTTTTTTATCGTGTATAAATTTGCACATGTTAAGAAATTTAAAATAGTAAATTTGTATTGAAGCTTGTGCATTTTATATTAAATGAATAATAGATAATTATAGCTTCTTAATAAAAACTTGTTACCTTTAGTTATTTTAACATGTGTAATGTTGCACATGTTAGACAAACCCGTAAAAATAATTATTATTTATCTCACGGCTTAACTTAACTATGTATTATTAGGGTCCCTTCTTTTAAAATCAAAGGATAATACCAAAAAAAAAACTTATTTATTTGTCTTATACTTTAAAAGATATATATTTATTTGTCTTGTATTATCGTATAGATCAATAAAGTATTGCTCCCTCTATTTAATGATAATTGTTTTATTTGAATATTTAATAAATATTAGTACGGTTTGATTTTATCCAACAGTAGAAGTAGGGAGAACTCTGAATTTGAGGTATAATTGAAAAAAGATTGTTCTATGAGTTTAATTCAGTTGATAGAGATATCACATTATATATACATGTATCGGGGTTTGAATTTCAAACACTATTATTTTATACTTAAGGTGAAATTTCTAATCACTATACTGCTTAACAAAAATATCAATCAATTAATATTGATTTGGAATTTAGAAACAAATTTTTTTTGGACGCATTTTTGTTGCAAATGTGACATTATTATGGTATACAGAAGTAATTAATTTCTCCCAGTAGTATTTTTATTTTTAAAAAATGAATTATAATTATTAAAGATATTTTAGTAATTTTTTTTGACACAATAGAACTAATTAAAACTCACTTTATTAGTAATCAAAAGAACTAATTATTTTTTTAATACCATGCATAACTAAAATAAAATACTTGAAATGATTCTATAAATATAGCTCAGTTAAAATCTATCAGGGACAATATTGAAAAATGAAAATAATAAGAGTTCCAATCTCGTTGAAAATAATAGGAGTTCAAATCTCGAATTTTCGAATTCTCTGCATTTAAAAGCATGAGTTTAATTACTAGATTACTAAATAAAAAGATTACTTGAAATGAGAATAGAGAGGCAATAAATGTCATGTTTACAAAAGCAAAAAAGTGTGTCCAAAAATAAGGCTGCTTTTTGTCAAAAAAAAATATAAATAAGGCTGCTTTCAATTTTTAATATAACATTAATTTATTTATTTGTAATTGTATCATTTAAGTGAGAAAATGCTAAAGAATCAACTTAAACTAATATTGAAATATTCTGTTGAAAATAATTATTTTGTCAAAAAAATAAATTATTTCATATAGTACATAACAACAAACAAAGATGAAGTTCAAGTTAACATAACTCAGAGATATTATAATATCAGAGTTTGAACTTAGAATTTTTCACTTATTAATTTTAAAAGGTAAAATTATAGCCATTAGACTATTTCATACATGTTTATAGCTTATTTTTACTAGTTTATAACTTATTCTAATAAGTTAATTCAACTAGCTTACAACTTATAACTTATCATATTTTTTTCTCTCAATTTTATCTTTACCATCTTTCTCAAAAAAATTAAATACTCCATTTGATCTTAAATATAAACGACAAAAAATTTATTTTTATTGGTCTAACATATAAGTAAATGTTGACAATTTAAATCATATTTATTGCTATTATTTTTAAATCATGCTTAATGTAGATTATAATTTTGTAGAAAATTAAATTAATAATTAATTCAATTTTTTAAAAGGCATTGTATTCGACCAACATGAAAAGTGGCGTCAAGATGATTCGAACATAAATATTGAGTAGAGACACTCCAATCTAAGATTTTAAGTTTTCACCACTAGACAATTCATATATGAGTTTAAATTAATTCTAGATATTTTTCTAAATATTTTTTTGCATTGTTTATATATGAGATAATAAGAAACATATGTTTTTCATGTCATTTTATATTTATAAATCAATATTTTTAAACTCTACAAATTTAATCAGTTAGTTTATCCCCATAAATAAACTATGGTTCATGCAAAATAGAATCTCTGAGTACTTTTTTTCATACATCTGGTGTACTTGTTAAGCATACTAAAAATTAAAATCAAAGACAAAATTAATATATATTTTTTACAACATGGTGCTTATAGCATTTCATTATTTAAAATGTGTTCAATACAATTTGGTACATCAATCAAAATCTGGAAACTAGCTGATAATTTGGCTGTCTTATTATGAGCAACCTCATTTGCGTGTTTCCGCACAAACTCTACACTAGAGTTACTATAATAATTTGAGAAAATAAGTTTTCAATGATCCATAAGAACACCAAATTCAGAATAGTTTTGAACTAAAGAATGGAAGCTATCGACCACTCTCTTTGAGTCCAACTCAAAATCAACAGATCCTGATTGAAGCTCATGTACTCAATTTAGCGCAGAAAGAAGTCTGAGAGCTTCGCCAATATGTACATTGCTTCTCAGAGTATACCACCCAGTTTTAGCTAAAATGAATGCACCATGTTCGTCTCTAATACACATATCAATATCAACTTTGTTAGAGTTAGACGGGAATGAGGTATCTATAATGCATTTCACATGCCCAGTTGACGCCAAGCTCTCACCACACTAGCTTGTGATTCCGAGTCTGGTTTGGAAGCAACAACGCGGATCGCTTTCCATTCCTGCAACATATTAACAGCACGAGAAAATACAAAAAATTTGAACATCAGTTACATTGTTCCAAATTTGATTATCTTGTTCACTACTAGAAATCACGCCTTTAGCAACCGATTTAGCAACTGATTTTCATCAAAATCGGTTGCTAATTCAATTAGCGACCGATTTAGCAACCAGTTAAAATCAGTAGCAAAAACCTTGGTCGCTGATCTGTAGTGACCAAATTAGCAACCGATTTTGTAGCAACCAATTAGCAACTGAGTTTTGAGACCGAATTAGCGACCAACTGCAGCAACCAATTTAGAGACCGAAATCAGAGAACAGTTTAGAGACAGAGTTTGCGACACATTGTGCAACGCTATTAGCAACTGATTTAGTGACTAATTTTCACAACTAATTTTGTTACCAGTTTTAGCGACCAAATTAGCGACTAAATTTATTTTATTTTTAAACAAATCAGTTGCTTATTCGGTCACTAATATCAATTTTTTTAAAAAAAAAATTATAGCCCCTGATATATATATATCAACACACATATATAAAGATGACAAAACACATTAGTAAATTAAATTCTTATAAACCTCTGCTTAATCAAAGATTATATAGAAAAATTACAATAAAAACAGTGCAAAATCAGGAATCACACAATTGGTAACATAAGAATAATACATACAGACATAAATTATATCTATATAAAGCTTAGTTTTTTCATTCTAATACACTATGTAACTCTATAAGAGACTCCAACACCTTCGAAGCTTCCTTTCATGTAGCAGATAGTTTGCCAATGTGGTGGTTGTCCTAAACTATTTTGCATGCCCTTTTGTCTTTGACTCATTTTCTAACAAAAAAAATATTATTAATCAAATCCAACATGCAAATGTAAGAAAACAGAGCAAACTAGCAATAGTAAATAAGGAGATAATCCAATATTGACTATATGCATCAAGTGGAATTTTACCTTTACACATCGAATTTCCAGTGATTTCAACAAACTTCTTTTCTTCTCCCTCTTAGTAAACTCTTACCGAGTATTTATTGCAAACAATATCCTGCCAATGAAAAATCATAAAACAAAAATTCTTCACATCCAAATACAATTTGCGTTTAAACTAATCAATACATGAATTACTGAGCATATGAATGAATGCATTGCTAAACATTGATAAGTAGTGAGATGGAAAAATCATAAAACTAAACCACATGTAATGAACAAATTATAATATTAAAAAAGATATAAGAGATGAGTTGACCCAAACTCATTACTCATTCTACAACTAAACCACATGTAATGAACAAACTATATGAATGTTTTTTCATATACATTTCTCCTTGATCTATGAAGCAATTGATTAACTTTTTACTTTGTTTTACTTGCTTGAATGTCATGACCATATATGTCAAAACCAAATTTTACCTTGTGAATCAAGCCATCATCAATCAGAGAGCTACTTATCCATTTAAACAGCTCATGCAATGCCTTTTCTAAATTCATGTACAATCTCCACTCCAATATTCATATTTGTCAGGCTTTCAAGATCTGCAAGTGCAGAATTATTTTACGAGTGAGGAACAAACATAGTCAGCTACAACTACACTGAAAAGAAAATTAAATAAACAAAGAACCATGAGATAAAAGAGGGAATCAATTTAAAACCTTAACTCTAGTCTATCAGTCAATAATCCAAACAAGCTCCAACCAAAGAAGTTCTGCTACTAAACTATTGATATGTACAAAGTCTTTGAAAAAAAATTCAACAAACCTTAAAGAAAACAAGTAAATTCAATATCAGTTGAAAAATGTTAGTTCTTTGATAAAGTGTTCAAGTTTATTATTCAGGCTTACACTACATGATTAAATCCATTCTCCTATGCCAAACAAGCTTATTACTATGACATGCATCATCATAAACACAATTCCCTTTCATAAATGATAACTATGATAAAACACATATGAAATTTTCAAATTTAATCAGTTTGGAGAATTATATCATAGACCAATAATTATTAAGATACAATATCTAAAAGCAATGCAGGGCAGAGATGATCCACACATTGAAGTTGTTAATTTTGCCGAGACAGTGATGATGTCACAATATAGAACCATTTTGCTATTATGTCACAATGTAAGGAAACATCATAAATCAACAACATCTAATTCTAAATTAAGACTAAATAATTACCATTTCAACAAGGATCAAAGCATATTAAATCATTAAACCAATATTCAAATTTCAACCATCTTTTCCACATTTAAACCAACAGTATAAAAAGAAGACAATTTGACAGCAACAAACAAACAATTAAACAATAAATCGGGAGATTATTCAGGAAAAAAACAAATCGACATGCCAAAGGAAAAATAACAATGACAATTAAATTACTTACACAAAATTTTCATAACATATGAAGAGAGAATATTCTAGATTCAAACAACGTAAAATTGCCGATCAATTTCTTGTTCTAAGCCTTATTTATCTTAAATTCAAAAAATAATATAGATATCAAAATAAAAAAAGTAAGTAAAAATCGATAATAGAGAGAACAAAGTAAAACGAGATCTAACCTTGTTAATTTATGGCCAGAAGATGTTTGTTCAAACGACGCCAATTACTGATTTCAATGAAAGGGTCAAAGAAGAAGGAAACTTTGAGTCGCAGGACAGAGAGGGTTTGCAATGAATGGGTTAGATGAATTTCAAAGAAAAAGAGAGAGAAGATTAACTAGGTTTGCGATGGGCTCCTTTTTTTTATGAACTAGATTTGCGTTGAAGAGAACAATTTCAAAGAACAGTGATGGTTTGTGATGAAAAGTGATGAACCAGTTTATGTTGAAGTGATGATTAATGAATTGAGGAATTTAGGTTTGTGGTGAAAAGTGATTAAATAAAATTAGAATTGGTGAAACGTATAAAGAAGGAAGAGGGCGTATCTTTTTTTTTTTCTTTTTACTTGTTGTATATTTTATTTTTGAAACAACTTCTACGTGTCTTGTGCTTTAATCAAGGGAAGGAAAATTGTTAGTTTAAATTAAATAAGGGAAATAATTTCTATAAAATAAATAAATAAATAAATTTATTAGGACCTCACTTTTCTATATTTATCTTTATTTCTTTTTATTATTTTTTTTATTTTATTTATTAATTTATTTTTGTCAAGTTATTTCTTTTTATTATTTCTTCTTTCAATTTAAAAGTATTGGTTTTTATTTTCTTTAGTTTTAGATAAGAGTTTTAAAAATTAACTATGAATTTGTATTTTTCATCACAAACGGAGAGGTTTAACACTAAAATATTTTAGTTTTTCTATTCAAAAAATTTAAGAAAAAAAAATATTAGGCTTAAGCGAGAGATTTTGCGGTCGCTAAATTTTGGTTTCTAAATTAGTCTCTAAAGCGACTGATTTAGTGACCAAAATATTTTTCACTTTGAAGCTTGAAATATTGGTCTCTAATTCGGTCTCTAAAAGCAACCGAAATATTGGTCACTAATTATTGGTCTCTAATTCGGTCTCTATAATTATGTAGCAACCAATATAACGACCAATTTTTTTTTAAAGTTTACGTTCAAAATATTAGTCTCTAAATCGGTCCCTATAGTGACCGAAATATTTCGGTCTCTAAATCGGTTGCTAAAAGTATGTTTTCTAGTAGTGGTTGCTTTCAAATGCTCCACAAAATACATGAAAACACCGCTGATTCATCCTTCGACACCAGCTGCAAAATCTGGAAGATAATTGATTGAATGTCGTAAATGTTGTTGGTAGCATTTGACACAACATGAAAGAAGCCAGCCATATTCCACACATTTTGGCTACTTGGATATTTAAAAAATGGGTTTGTCTAACATGTGCAAAATTGCACATGTTATGGTAATCAAAAATAGTAATTATTTATTGAAAAACACCAATTATTTATTCAAAAGTTACACATTTAATAAAAAATGTACAAGTTCCCATACAAACTTACTTTTTTAAGGGCAAAGTTATTGTCCATAAAGACAATCTTTATGGACCGTCCATAAACCAATCAATAGACAACAACTTTACTCATGCGCCTCCCATTTTACTCGCGCGCCCCCCATATTACTCACACACTCCCCAACTTTCTCGCGCGCCCCCCAACGGACTAGCGCCCCATATTTCTCGTGCACCCCCCAAATTTCTCATGCACCCCCAAATTACTTGTGCACCCCCCAAATTACTTGTGCACCCCCCAAATTACTTATGCACCCCCAAATTTCTCATGCACCCCCAAATTACTTGTGCACCCCCCAAATTTCTCGCACACCCCCATATGACTTTTGCCCCCCCAAATTTTTTTTTTGATCCCCTACACATTTCTATCTTAAACCATTTTGCTGTGGAAATGGTTTCAGAGATATGCACTCAAAAACCATTAAGTGCATAAGATTGTTTTAGATTACAACCCTATAATTAAAATAGAAATGGTTTCGATTGTCTTATATGAGAAACTAAAATTATTGTTAAATGGTTTTAAATACTGTAATGATTATAATTGTACCAAAAAAACTAAAAAATAATGATTATAATAAAAAACCATTAAACCATTTTGCTGTGAGAATGGTTTCAGATGGTTGTAATAAAAAACCAATAGGTGCATAAAATGGTTTTGAAGTACAACCCTATAATTAGAATAAAAACAATAATTGTGATTAAATGATTTAGATTGTCTTATATAAAAAACCAAAATTATTGTTAAATGATTTTAAATAATGATTATAATTGTACCCAAAAAAAATAAAAAATAATGATTCTAATTATAGGTTGTACTTCAAAACCATCTTATGCACTTAATGATTTTGGAGTGTATATATGTGAAACCATTCCCACAACAAAATGGTTTAGGCTAGAAATGTGTGGGGACAAAAAAAAATTTGGGGGTGCATGAAAAATTTGGGGGGGTGCATTAGAAATTGGGGGGGTGTGCGAGATATTTGGGGGTACACAAGAAATTTAGGGGGTGCATGAAAAATTTGGGGGGTGCGCGAGAAATTTGGGGGGGTGCGTGAGAAATTTGGGGGTGCATGAGAAATTTTCCTCACTTATGGGGGTGTGTGAGTAATATGGGGGGCGCGCGGGTAAAATGGGAGGCGCATGAGTAAAGTTGTCTTTTGATTGGTTTATGGACGGTCCATAAAGATTGTCTTTATGGACAATAACCAATCCCCTTTTTTAAACTTTTTAACATGTGCAAGTTTGCACATGATAGAAAAACCCTTAAAAAATACATGCTCATTGTTCTAATTTTCTGTATTACACAAAGCATAGACTTGCATACGATCCATTTATTTTTAAAAATAACTTTCTACAATTTTATGATATAAATTAATGTACAAATTTCAAAACAAATTTTTTTTATTAATATGAAAACATTATTTAACATTTCTCATAAATAATTTCCTACAAATTCATTGGTAATTAAAATAACTCCCAAAGATATCCCTTATTTTCTATGCATGTAAGTGTAATATTGGTAGGCGTGTGATCCTTTGGGTGACGGTCCTTTCGGCCATTGTGCGTGTGTGCCCAGAAAAAGAAAATATTTGAAAAGTAGGAATGAAAATGATAGGGCTTTCAATTAGGGTTTCGTTGGGATTGTGGTATTTATTATCGACCACTTGATGCTTTGCTTTTGGCACTTTCAGTGAGTGTGATAGTACTCCTACTACTTGATTAACATTAACATAATAACATGGCAAATGGAGTTTTCACACAATAATAATCTTCGTGTCGTCAATTGCACGAGCCACCATGTCCTTTATGCCGCCTATTATCTCCTTTATATTAGGGCTACCTTTGTTCCTTATTTAACTCATTTGTCTACAAAAAATACGGTACTTCGTACTTACTACTAGAGCGGATATTAGTGTTATTTTAATAGATGTTAGAGAAGGTGGTTGTATTTTTCTCTAATATTAATTAAAATATGTATTTATTTATTTTTTTGTTTAGCTAGAATGGAGCTAAAGATCACACTCATGACAACAAACCTCTGAAGCGTAATTAGTTTTTATGATAACAAAGTATTAAAATTACAATTGGCCGGTATTACTAATGATTGTTCTAGTGTGCAGAATTATAAGTTAAAATTCAATTAAAAGCACTATGGACAAAAGCAGAGAAGTCTGTTGGAACAAAGTGGGTCTGACATGAACCTCTAATGTTTTAAGTGGTTTTGATGATAACAAAATATTAAAATTACAATTGGAATTACTAATGGTTATTCTAGTGTGCAGAACTACAAGTTAAAATTCATTCAGAAGCACTATGAATAATAGCAGAGAAGCCAGTCAAAACAAGCTCTGAAAGCACATCACTGTTCATCAGAAGCTTAAGTTTTGTATGTTAAAGAAAGTGCCTCTGAGGACAAAAACAAGGCTCTGACGGACTCAGAAGCAAAAAGGGCCTCAAGAAGCATTGATAACAGCATCTGAAGCAAAAGGAATTTACGTCACTCAAGAGCTGACATATTCAGAACCAATGATTGAAGAACAATCTACTTCAAGGATCTGTCACGTCCACATGAAGGAATATTCGTTGGTACAACGTTAACCTTATCCATATGTGGAGCGCAATTGAGAAACGTACTATTGTACTATTATTACTCAAAATGGATGAGTGATAATTCAAATAGCAAGGTAGTGGAATTGGATATCTTTACCAAAGAAGGTAACTACAGCTATCACAATTGTACGAATAAATTCCAGCTGGCACCTCTCTCTCTGCAACGGTCATCATCTTCCTCCAAGTATAAATAGAAGACTCAAATGGAAGAAATGACTACTGTTCGAACAACCATTCTACCAACACTGTTCAAAGACTAAGAAGCATTCTGACATCATAATTTAAATCTGTCATTCTAAGTCTTAGAACAATTTGAGTTGTATTTTGTAAACACCTCTGATAGTATATCAAGTGTTCCTTAACATTCATTCTTATTCTTAAGTTTGTTTGAGAAGTCTCTTGTTAAGTTTAACTTGAGCATTTGAGAAGTCTCTTGTTAAGTTTAACTTGAGCATTTGAGAAGTCTCTTGTTTAGTAAAACTTGAGCACCTGAGAAGTCTCTTGCAAGTGTGCTTGAGCAATTTGTAATCTTAAGTAGATTATAGTGAAAATCTCTTGTTAGTAACAAGGGGACTGGAGTACTCTCGATTTGTGAGGGGAACCAGGATAAATTCTGTGTCTTTCTTTCTCTCTCTCAGCACCCTCTTTTTATTTTGTGTTTATATCCGCTGCATACTTAGTTTTATTTTGAAAAACTTTTAATTCTCAAAACACAATTCAACCCCCCCCTTCTTGTGTTTTTCCACCTTCAATTGGTATCAGGAGCTGGGCTGTTGCCTAACTCTCACCTATCAGTGAAACAGTTAAGATTCAGGGAGGAAAAACATGTCTGCTGAGAAGAATCTCAATGAAGTTCCTTTTGACTATGATTCTAATTCTAAAGACAGAAGGTCTTCTGACAAAATTCCCTTTTTCAATGGAACTGAGACTGGTTATCCATTCTGGAAAACCAAGATGTACAGTCACATCATGGCGATTGATTGTGATCTGTGGGACTTGGTAGAAGATGGAGTGAACTTTGAAAATATGGACTTAGAAGGCGTTGTTAGCTCTAAAGACAGAAAGGCTTTTACACCTACTCAAAAGTTGGAATATAAGAAGCATCACAGTGTAAAAGGGATGATGACAAATGTCATCTCTCATGATGAGTACTTGAAAATTGGAGATAAGAGAACGGCTAAGTCTATCTGGGATTCTCTTAAATCCAAGTATGAAGGAAATAAACAAGTTAAGGAGGCTAAGGCCAACTTGTTAGTACATTAGTATGAATTATTTAAAATGAAGGATGGAGAGGACATTGAGACAATGTTCTCTAGGTTCCAAATTCTTGTTTCGGGACTTCAAGTTTTAGATAAGAGCTATACTGAGGCTGATCATGTAAGGAAAGTACTCAGAAGCTTGCCGCCAAAGTGGAGACCAAAAGTGACAGCGTTTCAGGAATCTAAGGATTTAGATACTGTGTCTCTTGAAAGCTTGGTTAGTTCTCTAAAGAGTCATGAGATGGAACTCATGACTGATGAAACGACTAAGAAGCTAAAAGGGATAGCCCTGAGCACCAAAAGTTCCTCTAAGGCTCTGAAGGCGAAGGTTATAGTATCTGATGAAGAAGCTTCTGAAGAAGGTCACGAGATGGACTCTGATGAAGAAGAAGAAATGGTTCTGATGGCTGCAAGAGTATCGCAATGGGCTAAGAGAAGCAAGAAGTATGCTGGTAAGTTTGGAGGTTCTTCCAAGAAGGTTGGTACTTCTAAGGATAAAAAGGAAGAACAAAACAAATGCTTTAAGTGCAACAAACCAGGACACTTCATTGCTGACTGCCCAGAGAACCTGAGTAAAACATCCAAGAGAACCTCTAACAAAGAAAGATACAAAAGTAAGCTCAAGAAGGGGTTCCTTGCCACTTGGGATGATTTGGATCAGGAATCAGATTCTGATGGGGAAGAAGAAGCAAACCTAGCCTTGATGGCAACCGCTTCTGACCAAGAGAACTCTGAGCACGAAGCTGACTCAGATTCAGAAGATGAAGATGAGGTACTTGCTAAACTTTCTCGTTCTGAATTAATAGATTCCTTAAAAGATGCCTTAAAACTTTTAACCAAAAAGGCGGGTGAGTGTAAGGTCCTTAAAAAGGCCTATAACAACCTGACCGAAAAGGCAAATGAAATAATTGAACAAAATGAGTCTCTAAAATCAAGAAATGAATTTATGGAAACTCATTATGTTCTTGATGATAAGGTTCCTCCAGAACATGAATTTGCTCTTCAGGAATTCCTTATCAATGGAATGAAAAGAAGTAAAATAGCCTCTTTGATTTATCATGTAAGTAGAAATAGAGGAGAAGGTCTTGGATTCTCACGTTTTAAAGATAATCTATTATCTTCAAAGTCCTCTAATATAGATAAATCAAAACCTAAGGTTGTCTTTGTAAAGAGTCAATCAGAAGTTCTAAATGAGTCAGCCTCTAATAGAACATCAAAGCCAGAGGCTCAAGAGTCAAAGGCTCAGAAGGATAAAACCTCAGAACCTAAGATTTTTAAGCCTCAAACTAATGTTAAATCTAAAGAAGCTCTGACACATTCAAGAACAAAGCTCAAGAGCTATACTAAACCCAAAAACTTTTCAACAAGGGTGGTTAACTCTAGAGGCTCTGATAGGTCTTTCAAACAAAGACCACCTAGACCTGTAAAGACTAACACAAAAGGACCCATAAAGATATGGGTACCAAAATCTCAAATAATATTTGCTTCAGGTTTGCACACTAAGAAGGCCAAAGCAGCAATGCTGGTACCTGGACAGTGGCTGCTCACGACATATGACGGGAGAAAGGCATATGTTCCAAACCCTGACTCTGAAAGAGGGAGGTACTGTGGGGTTTGGAGGAAACCAAAAAGGGAAGATCATTGGTACAGGTATAGTTGGTAACTCTTCTCTTTCAATTAAAAATGTTTGGTTAGTTGATGGCCTAAAACATAATCTGCTTAGCATTAGTCAATTTTGTGATAGCGGATTTATTGTTAAATTTGATAAAGAGGCATGTACAGTAATCAATGATTCTGACAAGTCCATATTGTTTAGAGGATTAAGAAGAGGTAATGTTTATAAGGTGAATCTGTCAGAACTCACTGAGCAGAAGATAGTTTGTCTTCTATCTCTGAATGATGAAAAGTGGGTCTGGCACCAACGCTTAGGTCATGCTAACTGGAGATTAATCTCTAAGCTTAGTAAACTAAAGTTGGTTAAAGGCCTGCCAAATCTTAAATATCATTCAGATGCTCTGTGTGGTCCTTGTCAGATTGGCAAAATTTCAAAAACTTCTTTTAAACCTAAAAACATTGTCTCTACCTCAAGACCCTTAGAACTACTTCACATTGATTTGTTTGGTCCAGTAAGTACTGCCTCAATCAATGGGAAGAAATATGGATTAGTCATTGTTGATGATTACAGTAGATGGACTTGGGTAAAGTTTCTAAGAGTGAAAGATGATGCATATGATGTGTTCAGCATCTTCTGCACTCAAGTGCAAAATGAGAAAGGTCTCAAAATCTTAAAGGTAAGAAGTGATCATGGTGGTGAATTTGAAAACGAACCATTTGCAACTTTTTGTGAAGATCATGGCATTGTCCATGAGTTCTCTGCTCCTAGAACACCACAACAAAATGGTGTTGTAGAGAGAAAGAACAGGTCTTTACAAGAAATGGCAAGAACCATGATGCATGAGACAAAACTTGCTAAGCACTTCTGGGCAGAAGCTGTAAACACAGCTTGTTATATTCAAAATAGGATCTATATAAGACCTCTATTGAATCTAACAACATATGAACTCTTCAAAGGAAGAAAGCCCAACATCTCTTACTTTCATCAGTTTGGATGTACATGTTACATTCTAAACAACAAGGCCTACAAAAGAAAATTTGATGCCAAAGCTTGTAAGGGAATCTTTATAGGTTACTCTGAACGCTCAAAGGCATACAGAGTGTATAATTCTGAAACTAACACAGTGGAAGAATCTATACATGTTAGATTTGATGATAAAGAGCCTGACAGTAAAATGTCAGAGCAAGATAATAGTTATGCAGGTGTTCCATACCAATACATCGATTCAGAACCTGAAAAAGCATCAGAAGCTGTTGAAGCTTCAGAAGCTGTATTGGAAGAAGATGCTGAAGAAGCATCTCAATTAGAAGCATCACAAGAACATGATGACACTTCAGAAGAAGACACTCAACCAAGTGCTGATGTTGATGAAGCTCCAAGAAGGAAGTTCAAATATAGATCATCACATCCAGAAGATTTAATTCTTGGAAACAAAGAAAGTCCAAGAAAGACAAGATCAGACTATCAACAACTTGATTCACTTCTGGGACTAATCTCAATGATAGAACCAAAGAATGTTGATGAAGCACTTACTGACGATGGACGGATTGTAGCTATGCAAGATGAGCTCAATCAGTTTCAAAGAAATGATGTATGGGATTTAGTGCCAAGACCAGCACATAAGAACATCATTGGAACTAAGTGGGTATTTAGAAACAAGATGAATGAACAAGGTGAAGTGGTAAGAAATAAAGCTAGACTGGTAGCACAAGGCTACAGTCAGCAAGAAGGTATAGACTTCACTGAAACATTTGCTCCAGTAGCAAGACTGGAAGCAATCAGGTTACTTCTTTCATATGCTGTTAACAATGGAATCACATTGTACCAAATGGATGTTAAGAGCGCCTTTCTTAATGGTGTTATTTCTGAAGAAGTATATGTCAAACAACCCCCAGGTTTTGAGGATTTGAAAAATCCTGATTATGTTTATAAACTTAAGAAATCACTCTATGGTCTCAAACAAGCTCCAAGAGCTTGGTATGAAAGACTGAGTAATTTCCTTTTAGAAAATGGTTTTCAAAAAGGTCAAATTGACAATACATTATTCAGAAAGACATCTAAGAAAGATATCTTAATCATTCAAATATACGTTGATGATATTATTTTTGGTTCTACTAATGCTTCCTTGTGCAAGAGTTTTTCAAAGCTGATGCAGGATGAATTCGAGATGAGTATGATGGGTGAATTGAAGTTCTTCCTTGGAATCCAAATTAATCAAGGAAAAGATGGCACTTACATTCATCAAAGCAAGTATACAAAAGAGCTTCTGAAGAAGTTCAACCTTGATGACTGCAAGATAATGTCTACACCCATGCATCCTACCAGCAGCTTAAGCAAAGAAGAGATAGGAAGCAAAGTAGATCAGAAGCTGTATCGAGGTATGATTGGTTCTTTAGTCTACCTTACAGCATCTAGACCTGATATTTTATATAGTGTATGCTTGTGTGCTAGATTCCAGTCAGATCCTAGAGAACCTCACTTAACTGCTGTTAAGAGGATCTTTAGATATCTGAAAGGAACTGCTAATCTAGGACTTCTTTATAAAAAATCCCTAGATAGTAAGCTAGTTGGATTCTGTGATGCTGACTATGCTGGTGATAAGATTGAGAGGAAATCCACTAGTGGAAATTGCCAATTCATTGGTGAGAATCTCATATCTTGGGCCAGTAAGAGACAAACAACTATTGCTTTGTCTACAGCAGAAGCAGAATACATCTCAGCTGCTAAATGCTGCACACAGCTTCTCTGGATGAAATATCAGTTGGAAGATTATAACATAGCTGAAAGTAGTGTTCCACTATATTGTGACAATACTGCTGCTATTCATTTGTCTAAGAACCCTATTCTACACTCTAGAGCTAAACATATTGAAATAAAACACCATTTTATAAGGGATCATGTTCAGAAAGGTACAATAGATATTCAATTCATTGATACTGAACATCAATGGGCTGACATATTTACTAAACCTTTAGCTATTGAAAGATTTGATTTTATCAAAAAGAATTTGAACATGCACTATATCTCTGAAGAAAATTAGCTCTGAGAAGTAGAATAAAATTAGCATCTGAAGCTCTATCAGAACCTCTTATAATTTAGAGTATCCCTTGGGAAGCTCTGAATAATTTAGGCTCTGAAGAGTAACAGGTTCTGATGAGGTGTCAGATACAAATGAGTGAGGCTCTGAACCTTTTGGAAATGAAACGTTCAGTACGAGTAAGTGTACAACAGTTGTCTATACACGCGTCAGCTATGATTAAACTTTTACAACACGTGTCTAGATCCTGACGGGCAGAGAACAGTTAATGATGATTATGGCAGTTAAGTATATTATTTAATTTTTAAAACTGCTCGCGCTCCCTCCCAATGTTTATTTTCTCTGTGTATGTGTGCTAGTTACTATTCATAAGTCACTTCACTCACTTGCACAACTTTTTACACAAAATCACTACCTACACAACCCTAGACCTTACAGAAATTCCCAATCTTCATCTTCTTAATTCTCTGCAACTATGGCTGCTCGTTCATCAAACGAAATCGTTCAAGAACCCTTTAACCCTACGTTACCACCCATCATCGATCTTAATTCAAAAGATAATCTAGTCTACGAACATCATCAAACCGACGCTGGACCAGACTCTTATGATTTCTTCACTGAGAAGTTCGTGGATTTTGAAAGTTTGAAAGCGAATGGGATTGACATTCAATACTTGTTCTACAACCAACAATGGCAGAATTATTTTGAGATGCTTAATGGCTTCGTATACTACGCCATAGTGAAGTATTTCTGGCAGAAGGCTAAAGTGTACGATAGAGCAAGTGCTGATAAAGAATACAAGGATATGGTTGAGAAGAACAAGGAATTACGAGGGAAAACAAGAAAGGAACTTGGTCTTAAACCTTATAGAGGAAGGGAAATTAGGTCAAATATTTTGGGAATCAATGTTGTGATAACTCAGGCACACATTGCTAAGATTCTGGGTTTAGACAACAAAGGAGAAGATATAGAAGTGTATGATAAGAAAAGCAAGCATTTGGATTCAATTCATCAGGACCTCTTTAAATCTGGATGCACACAAAGGGATTTTGGAAAAGTAATGCACATGAAGCACACATTTGAATTTGCTTTTAGAATGTGTTTGTCTACCATCTTCACCAGAAAAGGTGGATTGGATACCATCTCCATTCCACACAAACATCTCATCTGGTTCTTATACAAGAGGGTGAAAGTTAATTTGGCTAAGATTCTTTTTGAGCACATGTGCTTTACCATCAATGAGGGTAGAACTAAAATACCATCAGTCATTCATCACCCAAGGTTAATTTCAGAACTGATAAGGCAAACCAAACTCACAGATATTGTGAGTGCCAAAGAAAAACTTAGAGTTTTCCAAACTGCTAAGTATGATGCATCAGTTCTGGTCAACATGAAGAGAAAAACCAAGGAAGAAATCATTCAAGTGAAAACACCTCTACAGCAAGTGTACGAAAAGTACTTCTGGTGTGATGGGTTTCCCACCATATCAGAACATGATAATGATGAGGTCATCAAGAACTTTCTTGAGTCAGTAAGAAGAGATACTGGGGTTAGTGTGCCCAGGAAAATGGTTGTAAGTGTTCCTAATTGGGATATCTTCAAGGGACCAAGAGATATTACAAGGAACAGAAGAAAGCCAAGAACTACTGAGCAAGAAATGATTGACGAAGGCTCTGATGATCAAGGACATGCTAGTGCTGATGAGATTGAGGAAGGTGCTGGAAATATGATGACTGAAGCTGTTCAGAAGGAAAAGCGGACAAAGAAAAGGCATGATAGGCCTTCAGCTTCTGAGGAAGATCAGAACCCTGCTAAACCTGCAAAGAGATTAAAGACCAGAGCTTCTAAACCAAAAGGTAAGATCTCTGAATCTAATACTTCTAGCATTCCTGTAGCTCAGGTTATTGGTTCTGAACCTCAACCCTCTATTGCTAAACCATCTATCTCTCATCCTCCATCATCTACCAATCAACCTCAACCCATAGACTTCACCGTACCTATTAGTGTAGTCTTACCTGATCATAAAGCTATATCATCATCATCATCTGATACTAGCACTGACTCTGAGGAATTCATTGCTAAGATAATCAGAGAAGGACCAAAGAAAACAAATCTTAAAAAGACTACCAAGAGACCCTTCAAAAAGCCAATCCAACTCTCCTCTGATGAAAAAACCCCCATCATCATAGACACTACCATCCTTAATCAACCAACAACTACTGAATCCGTTCTTGATCATCTCCAACAACATCTATCTGGAGATGCCTTTACACATTCCAATCCCAACTCTCCTCGTTTTCCTATTATCAAACCCTCTACTGTTCAAACTATCCAAGAACCACCTATTGTTCAAGTCATTCAAACTCCTCCCCCCTCACTTGATCACATCTCACAAGCAAATCCACCTACATTTACACCTGTTCAGGATGAGTCAATTGCTCATTCTGAAGCCCAACAAGAATCACCTCATCAATCACCCAATAAAGTCATGACTGAACAACAAAATCAATCACCTCAACCTGAAGTATACTCTGATGAATCATCTCCTTCACCTTCACCACAACCTGTCTTTGACCCACTCAATAAACCTCTAGTTTTAGACGAGGTTCTTGAGCTTTACCAACACCTAACTAAAGCTGAACGTCAAATATTCAAGGATTCCATCAATCTTGATGATGATATCATACCTCCAAATCTCAGTAAAATCAAAATCATTGAACTCAAAAGAAAGAAACCTGAACCAACCATTCCCTTTGACCCATCCTTACCCTTTTTCAATTCTGACTCTGAACCAAACCTTGAGTTGCTAAATAATGCTATAGGTATTAGACTTAAGAGGTTCAAACAAAGAGAGGAAGAAGCTCTTATCTTCCCTTCTGATATAGATGCTGATGTCAGGGAATTAGAGTACTTATTTGGTAAATCTTTAAGGATTCTCAGTACTCATCTGAAGGATAAGATTAAGGGTAGAGGAGCAAACACTGTACGGGAACTGTTTGAGATTGTTGAGAAGCTAAACGCTCCAAGGCTCACATCTTACAACCATGTTAAGGAGCAGGCTAGGATAGCTGCTGAAGAAGAAGAGAAGAGGCAAGCTGAAATTGAGCACAAAAGGCTAGCTGAACAAGAAGCATTGAAATTATTGGTAGATAGGGCTGTGCATATTGCTACATTTGAAACCAATAAGATCAATGAGAATCAAGCTACTGAACAAGATGTTGACATGCTTAATCAGAATCTGATAAGAGAAGATACGGATATCAATGAAGATTCTGACAAGGGTAAGAAGCCCATTTTTGTTCCAACTCCTTCTCACTCTCCTATGAAGATTGACATAGCCTCAACCTCATCTGCAATACCTCCTGCGGTTCAAGATGCTTTGGATAATCTCAGAACTGACATGACTAATGAAATTGATGAACTAAGAGTGGATGTGCGCACTGATGTGAATGCTGCTGTGGAATCAGTTCACAAAAGGATGGATGACATGATGTTAACCCTTCTGAAAGCCATAGCAGATGTTAAGAAACCTTAGTCATTGTTTGGGCACTTGTTTTGTTGTTAGTTCTTGTGTAATTTTTGGATAATTTTTTTTAATTCATATCTATATTATCCATATTTGTGTGTTTGTTATTTGCTTATATGTTTGTTTTATTTTTGTTTTTCAAAATTTAACTTTTCTATATACCATGATATTGTCTGGTACTCTTGAGAATTCTGACTCTAGTGAAAGATGCTGAAGAGCATCTTAGTTTTTAAACTAATAAGCCTAGGATTTTCAAAACCTAAGAGTCCCTCTCATCAGTACTCCTGTTTACTCATGAAATAGCTTCTTAGTATTAAAGCCTGTTTAACAACGGGGCACCAATACCGAATGAGGCGTGTCTGGTAACTGGTTTTCTGACAATAGGAATGAGGTATATATACATAAGAAACTTGCTTAAAACAAAGGGAATTAATAGCATAAACTCCTTTATTAATATTATTGAAGAATTTCTATTACATAGAATGATAAGACTCTACTTAGAGCTAGGCTTAACTTCAGAAGACTCTGCATCTAGCTTCTTATGTTTCTCCTTAATGTAAGCAAGCAAGTTGGCAGTGGCCTTTTGCACTAGTTCTTCAGTGTTCTTCTGAACAGCAGCCTCGTACTCTTCGTATGGAGTATCATCATTGTATGTCCATAAAAATTCTTCCAGATCAGAGCCCAATTCCTCCTCCTCTGACTCTGTCAAAATCAGTTCTTGCTTGTTTCTTTCGTAGCGAAGCCTGTTTTCTTCGCAGCGCCAGGGCTCTGCTCCCCTCTTGCTCTTTCCTTTTGAGCCTGAAGCATCCTTGGTAACCTGCTTTTCCATTATATGTTTTTTTTTGGATATTACTTGATTACTCTGAATGAGTAAAATGAGAGGAATCATCCTTTATTTATAGTACCTTCAAGATATCTTGTCAGTAGGATAATCAATGCCATTCATTGAATGCGTTTGGTTGTCACTGCCTTCTTGACTTGACTACCTTGTTTGGCGCTTTGACTGCTTGGTTTTCAGTGTCTTTTTGACTGATGCCAAAAGGGGGAGTAAGAGTAGCGTTAAAATTAATGTTGATTCATTCATATACTGCTCAATCTGAAACTGTAATATTAAATGCATTATGAATCAATATTTATCCCTTATGATTCTTTCTCATTCTGAACGATTATTGAAAGGGGAGAAAATTTAAGAACCTAAAATAAAATTCATAGACAATGTCAGAAGAGCTTGCAAACCGCTTCTGAGCATTATCAAACTCTAAGAAGCAAAGCTTACAAAACTATGCTTCTGAGAGTTAAATATGAAAATTTATTTTAAGTTAATAAATCGACTCTTAAACTGTTTTAATTAACTATGGATAAAACTTAGGGGGAGCTTACAAACCTACCCTTATGGATTATCAGACTCAGGGGGAGATTGCAAACCTTTGAAACCTGAAGTCATCATAATTAAATTAAATCAACAACAATTGAATTTTAATGCTTTGGTTTGTCATCATCAAAAAGGGGGAGATTGTTGGAACAAAGTGGGTCTGACATGAACCTCTAATGTTTTAAGTGGTTTTGATGATAACAAAATATTAAAATTACAATTGGAATTACTAATGGTTATTCTAGTGTGCAGAACTACAAGTTAAAATTCATTCAGAAGCACTATGAATAATAGCAGAGAAGCCAGTCAAAACAAGCTCTGAAAGCACATCACTGTTCATCAGAAGCTTAAGTTTTGTATGTTAAAGAAAGTGCCTCTGAGGACAAAAACAAGGCTCTGACGGACTCAGAAGCAAAAAGGGCCTCAAGAAGCATTGATAACAGCATCTGAAGCAAAAGGAATTTACGTCACTCAAGAGCTGACATATTCAGAACCAATGATTGAAGAACAATCTACTTCAAGGATCTGTCACGTCCACAGGAAGGAATATTCGTTGGTACAACGTTAACCTTATCCATATGTGGAGCGCAATTGAGAAACGTACTATTGTACTATTATTACTCAAAATGGATGAGTGATAATTCAAATAGCAAGGTAGTGGAATTGGATATCTTTACCAAAGAAGGTAACTACAGCTATCACAATTGTACGAATAAATTCCAGCTGGCACCTCTCTCTCTGCAACGGTCATCATCTTCCTCCAAGTATAAATAGAAGACTCAAATGGAAGAAATGACTACTGTTCGAACAACCATTCTACCAACACTGTTCAAAGACTAAGAAGCATTCTGACATCATAATTTAAATCTGTCATTCTAAGTCTTAGAACAATTTGAGTTGTATTTTGTAAACACCTCTGATAGTATATCAAGTGTTCCTTAACATTCATTCTTATTCTTAAGTTTGTTTGAGAAGTCTCTTGTTAAGTTTAACTTGAGCATTTGAGAAGTCTCTTGTTAAGTTTAACTTGAGCATTTGAGAAGTCTCTTGTTTAGTAAAACTTGAGCACCTGAGAAGTCTCTTGCAAGTGTGCTTGAGCAATTTGTAATCTTAAGTAGATTATAGTGAAAATCTCTTGTTAGTAACAAGGGGACTGGAGTACTCTCGATTTGTGAGGGGAACCAGGATAAATTCTGTGTCTTTCTTTCTCTCTCTCAGCACCCTCTTTTTATTTTGTGTTTATATCCGCTGCATACTTAGTTTTATTTTGAAAAACTTTTAATTCTCAAAACACAATTCAACCCCCCCCCCCCTTCTTGTGTTTTTCCACCTTCAAAGTGCAACAAAGAAGCTCTGAAAGTCTATCGCTGATCATCGGAAGCTTAAAATTCAAGTTCTGAAGTGAGTAGCTCTGAGGACTAAAGTCAGACCCTGAAAGGTTTCAGAAGCTGAAGACCATGAGAAGCTATATATAGCACCAGACTCTGAAGCAAAAGGAATTTGCGTCACTCAAGAACTGACAAGACCAGAACCAATGATTGAAGAATAATCTACTTAAGGTCTCTGCCATATCCATAGGAAGGAATATTCGTTGGTACAACGTTAACCTTGTCCATAAGTGGAGCGCATTTGAGGATCGTACTATTATTACTCAAAATGGTTGAGCGATAAATCAAATGCACAAGGTAGTGGAATTGCATTTCTTTCTATAGAAGGCAATTCACAGCTATCATTTGTACAATTCATTCCAGCTGGCATCTTATCTCTCTGCAACGGTCATTCCCATCTCTTCAATATAAATAGAAGACTCAAATGGAAGCAATGACTACTGTTCTATCATCTACTCTAAGACTCTGAAAACGCTGACACTCAAAAACCAAATTTGTCATTCATTGTCTTAAGTATATTTGCGTTGTATTTTGTAAACACCTCCGATAGTATATCAAGTGTCTGATAACTTTCAATTTATTTGTAAAGTTTTGAGAAGTCTCTTATTAGTTGTAACTTGAGCAATTGTGAGAAGTCTCTTGCTTGTGAGCTTGAGCATTTGTAATCTCTTAAGATTATAGTGAAACTCCCTTGGAAGTGCAAGGGTACTGGAGTACTCTCAGATTGTGAGGGGAACCAGTATAAAAATCTTTGTGTCTCTCTCTTCTCTCTTTCCCTCTCTATTATCTTGTTTTGTGTTTCTTAGATCCGCTGCAAAATTAGTCCTTATTAAGAAAAAGTTTTAATTTTCTAAAACACAATTCAACTCCCTTCTTGTGTTTTTCCACACCTTCAGCATAAGTATTATAAAGTGGAACTTATTTAATTTAATCAAATAATTAGACTCAATTAGTTAATGAGCTTCAACTAAAACGAATTGTTAATACCAAAAATATAATAAAGGGAATACAAGAAATAAAGTAAAGTGCAACTCTTACGTTCCAACTCTCAAAATAATAAGGTACCTTATAGTATTGTTGATAGAATAACTTTATTATGCAACCCAACATTGTTGGTTCACTTTTACCACATCAAGTTTCTTTAATGGAGAGAAGAAATAATAAACCAGTTTATTCTATTAAAAATAACTTTTTGTTGTCAACAATAAATTAGTACAAGTGATAAAAAATTTGTAGCTCTTAAGCAAATGGTCATCCATTTAATTTCTTACTCTTGTATGTCCAATAAAAAAATTTACTTTAGTTAAAAAAATGCCTCTCTAAGTCAAAGAGTGTGAATGTTTATAAACTCATGCCTTGACTTTACATTAGGGTCTGACTTTACATTAAGGTCTTCTGGCTGAGGGGAGATGGACAGGAGATGCGAATGTTTATAAACTTACTCCGCTTATAAATTTGTTTATATGTTTATTTGGTTATTTTTATCGGTACAAATTACATATCACAATTTTTAAGGATGATTTGAAAGAAGAAAAACAAAATTAGTGTTTAGTTTTCAGATTATTTTACTATTTATTTAATTATTAAATTTTATGTTTAATTATATTTTGGTCATCTATTTTAACACACTCTCAAAATTATCCCTTTATTTTAAAACACAACTCCTTGAGTAAAAAATTGATGGGACAACGGTACAATGAGAATCTAGACAGATAAATCTCTGCTCACAGACCGTCTCCAAACAGTCAACATCAACGTGGTAGAGGTCAACCAGATACAAGAAACTCGCAGATCTCACCAGATTTGAGAACCATCAGAGACTCAAAAAGAATCGTACAAATCTCAATAGATTTGGAAACGTCCAGAGAATCAAGTATCATAGAAAAATCAATCACACACGACATCAACCACACACCGGCGGCGCCAGATCCAAACACCACCACATGAGCATCTCAGCACCTCACCACCACCCCATCTCAACACCAACAATCACAAAACAGCCACAAGTAAGTACCATCAACCCACCACCACCACATCAGCATCTCAGCACCTCACCATCATCCCATCACAATACCAACAATCACCGAACAGCCATAAGTATCATCAACCCACCACCACCACATCAGCATCTCAGCATCTTTATGAGAGTTAGTATCTAGTGGTATCTTTATGTGACATACAATTTGAAATGTTAATGATCAAAAATCATGAAAATATAAGAAAACTCCTCAAAAACTTTTGTTTCAATTTAGAAATTATTCATTTTTCTAGTTTAATTAATGAAATGTAAATACTTAATCCACTTGCATGAGTCTATATTATCAAGTCGGATTCTATGTCATTTAAAATATATTACATCGTCAATTTTAAGTATAAAAATATAATTGAAGGACCAAAATTGAATAATTTTAAAATAGAGGGATTGATTTTATATAAAAGTAAAAAATAGAAAGACTAAAACTATAATTAAATTCAAATCTTATAAACCAATCCAAACACAATGAGTTTTGATTGGCCATTAATTTTTTTTCAAATCAACCCAAATTAAGAAAACTCGAGTGGTTCAATCTTGAATTTGATTCTATAGG
The DNA here is from genome assembly GCA_030408175.1 of Trifolium repens. Lineage (NCBI taxonomy): Eukaryota > Viridiplantae > Streptophyta > Magnoliopsida > Fabales > Fabaceae > Trifolium > Trifolium repens. The sequence continues at coordinate 25,853,636 of CP125845.1, read as the reverse complement.
AAAATTGCTCTTTAGGTCCCCTCTGTTGTTTCTCAGGCCCTCCATTTTGACCAAAATCCCCTTAACAACGGATTCAGAATGCAAAATCCGAAATTAAGTAATTTTGGAACGCAACTTCCGAAGTTAACTTATATAGGGAAAGACTTAGTTGTTAAAAAAAAGCATAGAAAACTTGATTTCGGAATGTACGTTCGAATTGGGGTTTTTTATTTTTTTGTATTTCAGAAGTTACAATCCGAAATTGCTTAATTTTGGAACATAACTTCCAAAATCAGTCAATATATGCCTTTCGGAACGTAAGTTCCAAACTATCATGTGTCCAAAATTAAGGGTATTTTTGAGTTTTTAGGGGGCCTGTGAGCAACACAGGGGGCCTAAAAGAAATTTTCATTTTATAGACAAAAGAGTAAGCCCATAAAATGGCCCATTAAGGCTTTATCGGTTTTTAACTTTTTTTGGTGTTGAGTTGCTTTTTTTTTAATCTTATTATAGGTATCTCATTTGTAATATATTTTTGTTTTAAATTAATTGTTATTTTAAAATATTCAGAAAATATTAACTATTTGGGGGCCGTTTGGATGATTTTATTTTTGGCTTATGAAAAATAATGTATGCAAATAAATAAGTTTTTATTAATTCACAAGTCCTTACTAATGAAAGTTATATAATAATACATAAAAACTTATTTATTTACTTAAATTATTTTGCATAAACTTAAGAATAAGTCAATCCAAATTAACCTTTGATATATCTCAGTTCACTTAACTCCTTCTCTAATTACAATTACAGTAGAAAAATTCCAACAAACTTTTTATCTTGGAATATGTATATTTACTTTTAAAAAAAATCACTTACGAAGTTTTCTTTAAAAGTTTAAAAATTGTCATTTTCAAAACAAATTATAAATGAGGACCAATATGTTAATATTTTTTCAGTGAATTTTAATTGTAATAATGTATAGTGTATATTGCTTTCTTTTGGAGCTTGTATTTTGCTCCTTTTTTTATATAGTTTTTTATGAGCTCTTGTAACAGTCCGAGCCTTCGGCGTTCCCGGCACTGCTACCTCACGATCTTCTCCAACCCCCTTCACTATTGGAGTTTTTGCCTTCCGTGGGAATCGAACCCATGTACCTGGGGATAAGCACATGTCCAATTCATTCTCACTACCAATTGAACTACTAGCTCAATTGGTAGTGGGAATGGATTGGACATGTACTTATCCCCAGGTACATGGGTTCGATTCCCACGGAAGGCAAAAACTCCAATAGTGAAGGGGGTTGGAGAAGATCGTGAGGTAGCAGTGCCGGGAACGCCGAAGGCTCGGACTGTTACAAAAAAAAGTAGACGAATATCTCGTAATCAATTATATACAGAAGTACATTATAACATCTCCAAAGGATACAACAACACAACTCACAATTAACAATTATTCACACATGGGAACATTTAAGCCACACGGACACACCCAATAGATAAAACACAACTTCAATAAAATGCGTGCAATGCGCCTAGACTCGCTAAATGCATGTGGTACCAATAGCAACGTCATTCTCAACACTGTTTATACAACACCGGTAAACAACGTCATTCTCAACACCAATTATACAACACCGGTAAGCAACGTCATTCTCAACACCATTTATACAACACCGGTAAACAACGTCATTCTCAACACCTTGAATGAATGCATGATCATATCATGAGACTCAACAACAACAACATCATTAACACCGTCATTTTATCAACATCATTAGCAACGACTTAATAACAACATCAACTAACAATATCAAATGAGATTGACAATGGCAACATCATAAAAAAAATCAAATATAGTCATCCACAACAAAACACACTATAATCACACAAAATAATCAAATTAGTTTCTTTATATTAATTCATTTTAATATCCTCCAAATAACAAAGGTTCTACTACTATCTCATAACACATCTCTACGCAGTATGAGTATATGGGGAAAAAACCCTTACCTTCGATGCTTTTCTTTCTAACATGAGAGTCCTACCATCTCACAACAAATTTGCAAGAGAAAGTGAATTCCACGCGCATTCTAAGATTGCACCGACGAAAAAGAATGAAGCTTAAAACAAAACCTCACGATTATCACTTGAGATAATAAGGGAGGCTACATTTCTCTTGTTTACTTTGTTTGCAAAGTGCTTTTGTGGAACTTAGAATAAAAAGGGTCGTATTTTAAGTATAAAGATGGAGAGATACCAATATTGCTATAATCTCATTCAAGGGTACATCAAGAGTAATAACTACTCATCATTTTGTGTAATCAATTTCACATTAAGAGGAATTAATATGAGATGCAAGTTTGACTAAGAACCAAAACTCTTGGGCGTGAGTCAACACAAATGAAATAGACTAATTAATTTCTTGTAGTAATTGTGAGTCAACACAAATACCTCCCCTTAATGTAATTAAAAATTCAAAATTCAAATAGGAAGGGATTCTTTTCACGTGAGGAAATTAGGGGGCTGGACAACAACAGTTATAAATTTGATTCAATAGCAAAATGTATGGCATACAATTGAAACCAATAAAGGTAATTATGGTAGGATATAATTGAGGTAGAAATTGGTTTAATGGAAATTAAAATTATGTTTATTCACCTTTATTCTCATCTCTTCTATTTTTCCATCTACACCCCCTCTATTCTCCTAATTCCTCTTTATTTAATTTATCAATTATTTAATTATTTGCCACAAAAAAAATATTAAATAAACATCGACAATCAACACCATAACAACTAGATAATTAAATAAAATAAGTTCTAATTTTTATTTTTGGGGCGTTACAGCTCTCATAGTGGGTTTAGGCCATATTAGTCTTTACATTTTTAGTCTTCTTGCTTGAAGCTTATATAAGACTTGTTTGTAGTATATTTAGAAGTGTTAGTTAGAGCATCTCCAATAAGGGTATCAAAGAGAGTATCATAAACTAATGATCCGTACCTTATTTATTTTTATCATTGGAGTTCCATGACGTGGCACAGAGGGTATCAAAATTGATGATACCGGTACCTTATTTAAGGTACCGTATCATCAATTTAATATTACCTTTTTTTGTACATAAAATTAAATAGAATTAAAAACTTGTTAATAATATATGATACTTAGAGTGATATCACCATTGAAGCAAAATATGTATGAGTTGCATAAATATTACATGGCAATGTAGGGACCACTTTTTAGTAATACTAGTTTTGAGACCCGTGCATTAGCACGGGTCTATAGACTTTTATTTATAAATTATTGATAAAATATAAGTGACGTCATTCTGTTATTTTTTGTAAAATATATTAAATTAAGTCATTTTTTTATTAAAGTAATTGTCCCGTGTATGATTTTTGTATAATAAATTATAATTAATAATAAAAAATATTTCCAATTCAATTTCAATTTTTTTATTAAAGTAATTGTCCCGTATATGATTAATTTTTTTTATTAAAACAATTGTCCCGTGTATGATTAATTTTTTTTATTAAAGCAATTGTCCCATGTATGATTAAATTTTTTTTATTAAAGTAATTGTCCCGTGTATGATTTAATTTTTTTTTATTAAAGCAATTGTCCCGTGTATGATTATCTTTTTTTAATTAAAGCAATTGTGCCGTATATGATTAATTTTTTTTATTAAAGCAATTGTCCCGTGTATGATTAAATTTTTTTTATTAAAGTAATTGTCCCGTGTATGATTAATTTTTTTTTATTAAAGCAATTGTCGCGTGTATGATTATTTTTTTTATTAAAGCAATTGTCCCGTGTATGATTAAATTTTTTTATTGAAGCAATTGTCCCGTGTATGTTTTTTATTAAAGCAATTGTGTCGTGTATGATTAAAAAAAAAATTTTAGAACAATTGTCCCGTGTATTATTTTTATATATTAGTGATCAACACTTTCTTTTTTTTTTGATAAAATTATTGATCAACACTTGTCCCGTGATGTTTTAAGTATAATGACAAATATTTACCCGTAATTATTATAATATATATTCATCAATAATATACTTCTTCTGTATTTTTTATATAAGAGTAAACAAAAATAGAGTAGTTTTTTTTTATAATAAAAATAGAGTAGAATTTAATATAAAAATATATTAAACTAAAAAGTATATTTTTTTTTTACGAAATAGAAGATTTGAAATATTTTTAAGAATTGATGAGGACAAATTAGAATTTTTAGTAGTAATACTTTTTAATATATTGGGCATGTTTGAATTTGGCTTATTTTTAAGCTGGTGAAAATGGTTATAACTTATAAATAAACTTTTATGTTAATTCATAAGTTTTTTTTACGCATGTTAATTCATAAGTTTTCACTAACAAAAATTATATCTTTTTTGAAGAAGACAAAAGTAATATCTTTATAAATTGTTTTCATGAATTACATTAAAAAAAAATTATAATAATACATAAAAACATATTTATTTAGATAAATTATTTCGCATAAAATTTTAATATATTGTAAGTTGATGATTATTTCATGCTTATAAAGATTTTTTTTACATATTTTTTTTATGTTTATGCCTTTTTTTGTTCAATTTTATTTATTTCATGCTTATCTATTTTATTTTTTTTTTGTACGTATTTTATTTTTATGTTTAAGCCTTTTTTTTGTTCAATTTGATTTATTTCATACTTATCTATTTTTTTCCTATTTTTATTTTGGAATTTTTTTATTAGTTTAGAGATGTAGTTTTCAATGCTATTTTTATGGTAAATTGATTTTTTATACTTATCTTATAAAAGTTAAAATTACATTTAAAGGCATCAAACTTGGAACACCGTTAAAAGTGCCAAGGATAAATTTGGTTTTTTAACATAAGTTTCTTTTAATATATTGTAAGTAGATATGATACCCAAAGTGGTATCACCATTGGAGATGCTCTTAGTGTTGTTTCTCAATGTTATTGCATGAACCAAATCAAGGTTCTTAAAAAAAACATCTTATTCTTGTGGCTGCGATCATTCTGCCACTAGTCCACTACTAATATAATCCATTAGTATGTTTTCTTCTTTTTTCCCTCCTTGTAAATTTTTTTAGGGTTCTTAGTTTTTTTTTGGCAAAATTACACCAATGGTCATTTATCTTATTTATTTGTAACATTTTGGTCCTTTATCTTTTATTTGTAACATATAGGTCCTTTATCTTTTAAAATATGCACAATCATGTCCTTATTTTCATTTTATATTTAAAATGCTGAGATGGCATGGCCATGTAGGATTATAAATAGTAATTTATTTTTAAAATGGGATTATTATATTTAAAATGTTTTTCTTTCATTAAAATTATAAAAAATCCAAAAAATTAATTTGTTCATCATCATCTTCATACATTCATCATCATCAGTTATGATATTGAAAAGAATTATTTTGATATAAAGGGACTAAACTCCTTCTATTTAATAATGGCATTCGTTAGTGTTTCATTGACATCTCTATAATAGCATTACTAAAGCTTATTTGATGTTTATGATGATCTTTTTACTACAAATGCTGAATTTTTACTATTTTTTTAGTTGTGTACATGGTTCTCACATGTTCAATAATTGACAGGCCGTCTGTGGAGGATTGCTACCGGTTCTGGACATCAAAAACCTGAAAGATCCTGAGGAATTCTTCGCGGCCCATGAACAGTTTGAAAGTAAGTAATGGTTTGTTTCTTATCATGATTGCACCATGGGTGCAGATTTTTGGCCTGTTGCTAACTTCTGCGTTCGATTTGATAGATGCAAAAAGAGAAATAGAAAAGCAGTTGAACAGAAAGTACCAGCCAAAAGTACCTCTTCAACAATCAGTCTCCATCGTGTTTACGTGGTTTGTCATTCTCTTTTGGTTGTTTGATGTGTTCTTGATATTATATTGGTCAGGCCAGTTAGATACAAACATAGGGTTTCAACAGAAACTTTGGACAATAAAACTGACAAAGGCGAAGCTTCTCTTGCATCATTGTATAATGAAGTTGTTGGAATTAATTTACTAATTAATCATATAACATGCTCAACAACAAAGATTAAACATATAATCTTACTTTAGTGCGGAAGCCAATTAAACACACATATGAGCATGTGTATGATATAAACAGGATCTACGACATGTTGATTTATCAAAAAAATTAGTATTAGGAGTACCTGAATAGATGAATCCACGAGACAAACTAACCGTTGGTGTAGTAAGAACAGTACTCCTGAAACATAGAGAATGAGGATCGGATGACGAGCATCCGGTGGCTTTGTGGTTCTTCATCAACCTGGACTCCTTATTCCTTTAGGACTCTTCAAATGGGGAGAAGAGTCGGTACGCGGACCATAGCCTATATATAGTGTGATGGCCAATTAGGGTTCCCATTATTCTGAAATGGGCCATCCTGACATCCACTCATATTGAGCCCATATCCAATTAATTAATTAATTTCTAAATAGAAATCTAAATAGCCTTTTAACTTTATTTGATCCCTTAATCAATTAAGGCTCCTAATTGATAAATAGCTAATATAATTATATAAAGATATTTGCCCACATAATATTATTGGAATATCATAAAATATTCCAACAGAAGTAACTGGTAAGTGAATTCTACTCTATAAAATATGGCCAGATTGGATTATCCCTCTGCGGATCTTATTCTTCTAGAGTTGTTTTTTCCTTTTATATCAGTACCTTTTTTGTCACTCTTATTTTAATACTTCTAACGATATTGATAGTGGCAGGTTCATCACCTACTGAAGAGAATAAGATCAATGACATTTTGCAAGGATTGCTTACTTGTGATTCTAAAGAACTAGAGGGGGATGGAGCAATGAATCTCTTGCAGGAGAGGTTACAGGTGAAACCCATTTGTATGGAGAAATTATATGTTCCAGACTCCCCATTATCCAACCGATTGATCTGAAATCTTTCCTAGGGAATTCGGAATTCGTCGAAGCCAAAAAAGGCTTTATCTGACATAGATAATTTGTTGAGGGGAATGAATATTAAGACACCTCTTTAGATAGGACATGCTGCGAAACAGTTAGATTCACTCACACCACCAAGAAGTCCATTTGCTTCGTTGTCATCATTGCAAAAACACATTTCGTTGTCAAAGCCATCATTAGATCCGTTTTCAGCTCATGAAATTGATCATATACCTACAAGAAATTATTCATCAACTCACATGATAAACCAGGAAGTCGACATTCTTAGTTCTTGTAAGCCGTCGGATGAGGTGAGTGCACCTATAATCAAAGATGTTATTGCTGCTCGTGAGACAAACACAATTATGGAGACCACTGAAAATTCCAATGAAGACAATTCTAGGAAGTCATTAGGTAAAGTTAATGCACCCATAATTGAAGATATTGTTGCAGTTAGCGAGACAAGTTCGGTTGACGATCCTGACAGAAATTGCACCAGTACTCCTCAAAAGTCCATGGTTGATAATTCAAGGGAACCTGGGTTTAATGCTAATGTTGACTCAAATGAACCTCCTGTTGGTATGGATGAGGATATTGGACTCAGTGGTATGGGTAAAAGGGTTACGAATGACACAGTAGGAAGGCAAAATATTGAGCCAAATGAACCTTATCAATTTGAGGATAAAGTATGTTGCCTCTGAGTATTTTAGTTTATTAATCTTAAGTTGTTGAAGGCTTTAACCCTGACATCTAAATGAATTTTGTTTTATGATAGATGCTGGCAGAAAATATGCAGAAATGTACAGCTTCTGTACCAACATATGATGCGAGTTTCAACTCCGTGATTCTACTTGGTATGCATATATTCACAACATTTATTAGAAAAGACCTTACTCTAAGTTTATTTATCAAAAAGTTCAATGGTATCTTTTTTCTATGTGGTTGGCCTTTCATGTTTATGTACCCTTGATGGCAGTGATTCACTTGTGATATGCATTTGATGATCAATAAAATTCAGTTGCAAATCAAGCCAATTCTATGGACAAAAGGTCTATAACTATAAGATCAGATGATGGTCCAGAACAGTGTTTACAGGTTCCTAGCTTTGCTGGTTTTCTTTTTTTACCTCAATCTTTAAACTACGGGCATCTATACAATTCAATCGTTTATCAAATAATAGCAATTTAGCATAATCAGATAAAGATTGAATGTTAAGAGTTATATAATCATTTCAGTTCAGCTTCTCATGACTAATCTTTTTTCTCTACTTTCAGAAAAAGATGCTACTTTCATTGAGGCTATTTTATTTGCTGTCATTGTTCTTATAACAATGTTAGCACTACATGGCACTACCAAAAGGTCATTAATTGTTGGCATTCTCTGTGATATGTTCAACATAGCAATGTATGTCTCTCCTCTTACAGTCAGGTAAGTAACTTCGATCCCATTAATTTATATATATATAAAGCTTTATTATATTTGATAGAATAATTTTACTTCAATTTGATTTTTGTAACATATAATGAACAGGCAATGGTTATAAAAACAAAGAGTGTGAAATACATGCTATTCTGGCTTTCTGTGGCCAATTTCCTCAATAGTTGCTGCTGGACAACATATGCTCTCATCCACCCTTTTGACATTTATGTCCTGGTAATTGTTAATTAGATATATATGCTCCTATATTGTCAATTGGATGAATGATTTTTAACTAATCCATTGTTAACTAACATACCTTTGTATTAATTATTGCAGGCCATCAATGGTATTGGAGCAATTTCTGGATTGATTCAGCTCTTACTATATTCTTATTACTGGTTCTGAGGAGAAAATAATGATGTTGATGCTAATCATGTTCCAAAGCCAACTCTAGCTGCAGTTCAATTGATCTGATTATTGCACTTTATGTTTTTTACTTGACTCTGCTTTTCCTGTCTCTTTTATGATGAAACCAACAAATGAAGTTTGCAATTTTTTAATTAAATTAAGATGTCGTTTTCTGAATGTTATCTAGAATTTAAAAGCAAAGTTTGATATCATGAATCTAACAAAATAAGTGTTGATCCACATTTGTTGTGCCATGTTTAGTGATTCATAATATTCATTATAAGTGAGTCAAAACTAGGAACATCATATACTCACATTTGTTGTGGCATGTTTAGTGATTCATATTTCATAATATTCATTATTTTTTATTAATTATTTTGTTGTGGTATATGTATGGTAGATGCTTTTTTTTATAATAATATTTTATTGTATATATCATTCTTATTGTACATTTTATATTTTGCAGGTATTGAAGAATGCACTGTATTTTAAAAAATTGAAATATTTTTAGTATGTTACAATGATCATATTTAGAGTATTTTATGTATCGTACTCGTTTGTGGAGTGCCCTGTTTTGCAGTTGAGTTATCTTAAACATGTTAATTTAAGGTTGTTTTAACTCAATGTTGACTTTATACATTTTACTGTTGTGCCAGCCACATTGAGATAAATTCTTATTTAATTTAAGTTTTATATTTGTTATATAATGTATTAACATGGGTGAGTATTTCAGAGTGCATAACAATTTTTACACTAGTATATACATAGTAGATAATAGGTTATCTTGATTTGCATTACTAACGTAGCACATGATAAAGAGGAAATTGTACACTTAATCTTGTGTCATCAAATTCTTCATAATTTTTTCATCATTTCTCATTCTCATAATTATGAAAAATAAAAGTTTGCAAAACAGAACTCCACTTGTTCACTTAAATTCTTTCCCTTTGGTTTACAATAGCAATGGAACTGCAAACTTGTTGCAAATTGCTAGATGAAAAAACTGTTTAAAATAGAGTTGAAACTTGTTGCAAATTGCTATATGTCAACTCATAATTAAATAGCACACATTTATGTCCTATTTACAACATATATTCTTGCTGCAAATGGTCGTAACTTGAATAAGAGAAAGCGAATTTCCCAATTTTGTGAATCAACAGTGGAATTTGACCTTTCCACTTTGTTAAGATTACTAGTATCTTAACCCGTGCAATGCACGGTTTTTACATTTTTTCAACAACCAACGCATAAAATTAATGTAAGCCCTATACATATAATAATAAAAAACATTTCAAGCAATAATTGCCAATTGAGCACAATTTTCAATTTGGGCATACATTGGGAATTTCCAGCGAAGAGATAGTTTCCCCAGCACAATAAATACTATTTTTCTTAATACTTGATATCTAGATACATTTAATTTTAAAAGAACCATGTTAAACACAAGAAGCATAACCCGATCAGTAGATGAACATTAAAAGTCTAAAATCAATGATATACCGGCTCAATGTTTTCATCGTTCGATAAATACTCATCGATGAATTTGTTAACAACTTCAACCTCATTGCACATAGAAATAACTCTAAATTGAGCAACCTCCTCATCTTCTTCAGAATAGTCCTTTTCAACCTTATACAAAATCGCATCTCTGAAGTAGCATTCCATTTCCTCTGGAAATAATGAACATGCATGATTCTCCCTGCAATCGAAACCATCTAATTAGAGTAAATAACAGTAGTTTACAGTGGAATATAATCAATGATTTACTAACAATTTAGACAATATATAAACAGTTTATCCTGTAAATTACCATTGAAACAACAATAACCATCAAGATATGAGTCACAAAAAACTAAATATATGGGATCAAGATATACCTAGCATCAGTTAACTCAACAATAACCATCTTAGTAACTCAACAATAACCAATTAAATATATTGAAAGGCTGTATTCATATCCATTGCTGTTGTGAGCCGCAGTTTCAAGAACCACAACATTAACGAACCTACAGGCTTGGTACCACCAGTCTTTTCTTGTATATATCAAGTCGAAGAACAGAAATTATGTAATATAGAATGTAACATATAAACAAATATATGATATTAAGGTCAAGTAGGTCAGGTGTCCATTTAAAAGGAAACGTAAACACATGATATATAAACTGCAACATAAAAAAAATTCTTACCGGCTTGGAGAAAACAAATGACCAAAACGATGCGATTGTAACAAAACCATTCGAATACTTTCAAAGTATCAAAAAATAAGAAAAGATTAGTCAAATGGATCTGGATTACCAATTATTTCTTATCTTTTGATACTCCAAAAGCACATGAAACAAAATTTTGGAAGACCCATGAAATAAGAAAGAACCCACTCTTGCTGAGTTTTTCGTTCAATAGCCATATGTAATTCTCTCATGCATTTTGGGGTTCCTGATGCCAGACTCTATATAGTGGTTTGGAAAATAACACATAAATTAATATACTGCAAACTAAAAAAATTCTTACCAGGTTGTGGAGAGAATATTAACAAATCACGCGGCAATAACAAAATTTTTCAAATACTTTCAGAGTATCAAACAATAAGAAAATATTAGTCAAACTGAATTTGATTACCAATTATTTCTTATGTTTTGATACTCCAAAGGCACATGAACTATTTTTATAGAAGGAGGACAATAGCTGCAACAATCTTCAATAACAGGAAGAATGAACTAAAACTATAATAAATAAGTAAAGATAAATTGAACAAAAGCACAAAATAAACTGTAGTACTAATTATAAAGAACCTTTATTTGCTATAAAAGATACAATATGAAAGTTAGGTCTGTCCAGAAGATGGAATGAAAACAGAATAACAATCAAGTACCTCTGTGCCTAAACCATAAAGCGATGCTTCCAGTCCTCCTTCAACAAAAATTTTAACAACATTGTTCCCCACGAGATAAACCTTTTTAGAGAAGCCTAAGGACCAATTATTTTCACAGAAGCCTTTGAAATTTTGTTGCACTGTAAGCCTTTTGTCATCAATAAAAACTATCAACAACATAAATAAAAACTCACAGGATTGCTACCCGTACAAACAGGAAGCCTTTCAGCATCAATGAGAAATCAAATGCAGTATAGTACTATTTTAGGTTCTTTAGACAAAATCATTGAGTTTAAGGCACCAGATTTTCAAACCTAGCAACACAGTCTGCTAGGAGCTTCATGGGAGAAGGCTCAACAAAACTGCATTTTTACAAAGAAGCTAGTTTTCTAGAAGTTAGGCAACTTCCACAAGGAACTACCTCTGATTTCCCTAGAAGATAGTTAACTACCAAATGAACTGCTTATTTTCCACACATTTCCAAAACATATTCCCAGCATTAGATTTAATGGCAAGATGAAAAAAATACAGTTGAGCAGACATTTGAAAGCTAGGATGCAAGCATTTTTTTCCCATTCAATCAAAAAGAGGCATTAAACTAAATCACTATTATTGATGAAACATCGTCTACAGTCAAAAAGATTATCCGTACATAAATCTGGAAATACTACTCAAGATGCGAGATTTTAAAGGCATATAGAATGCTTGTGAGCTACATGTTGGAGGTCGAGGGCATCTCTCATGCACTTGCTACACCATGTCTGAACGCTATACAGTTCATACAACATATTTGTTTTTAGCAGCTCTGTCAAGCTTCTTCGCATCATCCTGCAGAAATAGAACAATGCAGCACAACAGTTAGGCTGATATCAGATAAAGTGACCCAAATTTGAACACACACTGGTATTCAACTCTACTTACATGAAATATAAAGCCAATGGTTTCATTATAATCAAGAAACTCGTTCCACTGTTTCCCAATGCTCACCTGAAAGTACAGAACAAAAATTTCAGATAGCATCATGAAAACTGTCTTTTGCGATGATTGTTAGAATGCATCTATTCCATCTTAGTTGAAAACTTTGGTATGTTATAATGTTAGCATGTTACAGAATGGTATTTATTCTTCACAAAGCATTTGCACCTTTATTTACTGAAATCTACCAGTTGGAGGGAGGGGAGGCACATAGCATATTGACAAAAATTACCATTCCTTATCATCTTGACCACAAGATAAAAAAAAATTAATTCAAACAGATTGTGATATAAATGAGAAAAAGTATACTGACTTACCGTAAGAAGAAAACTGGCAAATATATACACAAGGAAGTCTGGTAAGGCATCTCCTTCAGCAAGATATGTATCCCAAAGGCGTGTGACAAGTTGGAAGGGTATCTGATTGCATAAAAATCAGACATCAGACTTAAAAAGCATAAAATCTGTGTTGAATTTGTTTAGTCCGTTATCCCTTGAAACTTAATATGCAGTCCCTTTATTAATTATAGAGTTGTTCTTCTGTAGAAATTTATTGAATTTGTAAGAAAACAAAAATCAGAGCAAACCTCGCGGATTAGAAGACAGTTGAACCAGCGGAAAGCAAATTGAAGAAATTCCAGTCCCTGATTCTCCATATGGCTTGAAACAGGATCTGTTGCAGCTCAAAAATAAGTCTATATGTCCCTCAAGTTGGCAGACACCAGCACATGCGGATACAAAGACACAATGTATATATTGCTAATTCTTGGTGTCAATAGTCATAACAGAAAGCTAGTTGGCAAGTTCGGGAGTAAATTATATGGAACTGTCACAACATATATGAGTTTAAACTCCCTCAAACCAGAAAAACATTTAAGAGTTTAGTTCTCAAATTTTTTGGTGTCAAACAATCTGTCCTTTAAGCAATGAAATTCTTAAGTAATCTCAGAAATTCAACTTCTAGATCACATTAGTCCCTCCATGGTGACTTCAAAGACTAAAATGATCTACCAAAAAGGACTAAAGTGATTGAGGATTTCCAATATCATAAGTAATTATGAAATTTCATGAATAACAGAGACCAATTCCTAAACAAACATCTACAGTTTCTAAAACCATTGGAGGAAAACAAACAAAAGCCTCGAAGCAACAAAAATGTGAAAATGTTCATTTAAATAGCTCAATAACTATGAATATATGCTCTGCATTCACATTTAACAATAAGATACTACACTTACTTTGTGAACTCAAGGCTATAAAAAATAAGTTAAGAAAAGAGAACAACCACAAAGTTAATATGAATTGTAGAAATAAGATAGATGAGTATATATAAGGTGAATGAACAAATACAACAATTGCTTCCTAATAGAACCCTGAATCTTGGCACCCTATATAAAATCACAATTAAATGTCATGCTACCTTCAAAAACATATCAAATGAACAAACCATATGGAGACCGAATAAACAACACAAACAATAAATAAAGACAAGTGATACCTTTTCATCGATCAACACCATCTCAATTGAACTAATTTCAGATGGATTCAAGAATGAGGGGATCTTCCAAAGCCTAAGAACACGAACCTTGATTCGAGTAGACCCTTGGTTAGGAACAATCTCAGCAACATCATCAAAATTCTTACAAACCTTAGCCATGGTGGTTAATTCCTAAGGACAAACAACGAATTCTATGGATCAGTAGTGCTACTGAGAAAAGATTGGAATACAAAAACAATCACAACTGATACAATTTATAGCAATAGATTTAATATAAAATAATCAAGAAATTTGAAATTCAAAATCTAGAACAATCTTATGGGGGGAAAATGGAATTATACACAAAGAAATAGAATAGAAGAAATTAACAAAGCTAGAATGCAGTAAACACCTAACCCATTAAAACCTGTCCCAGATACAATACTAACCAGATACGCCCTCTTCCATATACCATAATATAGGCGGCCGGGTGGTGAGAGCGGCGTGCAAAATTAGACAAAGCCTGCGAACATTTATAAAGAGCAGGGGAAAAGTTAAAACCGATGAATAGCATCAGTTAAACCTCCACCCAGATACAACCTCTCCTAGATACAAATGGTTGTTTAGCCAGATAAACCTCCACCCAGGGAATAGGCGGAAGTAACGTCTGCGAGTTGCGTGCAGATAGATACAAACACTGCGCAATTTTAGAAAGAGCAGGGTATAAGTTAAGAAAACATTAAAATATGGATCAAACGAAACCCACTAATTCTGATAAACCTACAGTAGCAAAAAAAGGTTCTTTGTTGTCAAGATTATAGATTATTGAAATCTACTTTGGTTTTGTTTGGATTGATTTTTCCCTTGCATCATTTGGGAGAACCTCATTTCTATTAGTTGAGGTCGAGGAAGAAGGATATATATTAGGAAAAATGGTTTCTATAATAGCTTTCTATTCAAAGCTTTTACCATGCCATGTATACTAGAAAAGAAGATAAAAAGAATAAGAATATCAACCTTGATATATATTCAATAGTGATCATACAATCTTATTTGATTAATACAAATTAAACATGAATTACAATAATTTGTACAAGCTTCATAATTAAAAACAGAAGCTGATAATAATATTAGCTCTTTAAAACATGAGCTAATATCAAGTACAAATTACAAAAGGTCAAACACATTTATACAATATACTATACATCTACAATTCACGATAACACTAAAACTAATCAAAGAATACCCAGGTTGAAAAAATGCTGAGGGCATAATATATTTACATGAAAAAGTACATGCAGGTACATACAAAAAAGAGTA
Organism: Trifolium repens; assembly: GCA_030408175.1. Lineage (NCBI taxonomy): Eukaryota > Viridiplantae > Streptophyta > Magnoliopsida > Fabales > Fabaceae > Trifolium > Trifolium repens. The sequence continues at coordinate 25,838,247 of CP125845.1, read as the reverse complement.
AGACCAATCATGAGGTATAGAAAGTACATGCAAGTGATAGTACATGTCGAATAAAACATACCCCAAATGAAGAAAAAAGGTTGTGACAACAGGATCACCAAAATTGATTGACATCAAACATGTTACAAATCACTTGTTAATTAATGGCAATTTTATTGTTATTGCAGCCCATTCTGCCATGCAAGTAACCAAAAGACACCCATTTAAAAGAGATAAAAGTTACCAATCAGCAATCATGACAACTTTGCTTTCCATCCAGCTTTGGAGATGCGACAAAGCTCTTGATTTCGACCCTTCTGTAATTTTCCCAACAGCATAGTGAAATATTGGTGAAAAAACATGATTGGTTAAAGAGCATTTAACAAAATAAAAATGGTACCTTTTTATCAAATAAAGAAAGAGATAGAACACAGGAAGTAGCACCAAGATCAATGCTCCAGCAGCCAGGCGAAAAAAACTTCCTTGATCCTGGAGAAGAAAAGTATCAAGATTGATAAATATCTTACTGATATGTATTCGCCATGAGCAATATAGTTATAGTGAACCCAAAATCTACAGAACCTGTGACATAATGAATTAAAAAGATAATGAGTGAAAGCCTAAGAATCATCTTAATAGAAAAGGAAAGGTACTGTGACTGAGTGTTTGACTTCAAATGACGATTTAAGTTAGCCAAAAGTAAGACATTCAAGTAATGCCAATAAGGCTTTTTTCTATCGACTTCGTGACTACCACAAGGCCTAAAGCCCCACAGCAAAGATCATCTTCGTGAGATAAAATTAACCCCCAAAGTAAAGGAATCGTGGAGAAAATATTTTCTGATTAATAAAAAAATTAAACAGAACTTCAAGTTCATTCTAAATCAAACTCAAATCAAACTACCAACAAGTCTGCTTTGAGTTTATTAATTCCACATCCAATGTTAAAATTAACAAAATGATGATAAGAAGCGGTGCACTTTTTATGAGAGGTCAAAAATAAAATGGTATCTATGTTGCAAGAAAATATAAAAGAAACTTTTGAGGTTGGGCATTTGCATTGCGGAAGGTTGTGAACCCTGCCAAGATAGCAACAAAGATGCACATTAAGAGTATAGAATACATTTTGATGCAACAGAAATGAAAATCGCATCATATCGAGATTTGACATAGAAAACAGTAATGCCTGTAAGGTAATATTGGTTCAATATGACTATTCTAGCCAAAAGAAAAATAAGATAAGACACACTCAGTAGATGAGAATTAACATACCAGATCCAGAAGATTGTAGTGCCTGTTATCTATATGCTGATCAATAAATTTTTCGTCACGGAAGCTTTTTTTTGCAATATCAACACTGCCATTCATTCCTGTCAAGGTAAATTTTATGCTCTTCTTAATCCCTAAACAAATCATTCTCAAGATGAAATCTGCACTTTCTTGACAAGTGATAGTTTTCTTTCTTCACAAATGATGGTGTCAAATACTACAGAAACAATTGTCCAGATACATTAATTATACAATGAACCTAAAAAGTGAATTTTTGCTTATATATTGTAACGGAGGGAGTATAGGAAATATACCGGTTAGCGAGGCAGAAAATAGAAGCATATGTTTAAAAACCATGCGTTTCAAAATACACCAGAAACTCAATATATGTATAATTCCTAATTATTATATCTATATTGATTGTGGAAAAAATATATAGCTGAAACAGGGAGATGAAAGGGTAATAAGGGAAACAACAAAGAAGTAAAAACAGGTGGGTAAATATGCAGGCTTTGCAAAGGGGTTTCCACAAACAACAAATCTGCACAACACTGCCAAGCACCAGATGCAAGCCACTAACACTGCAAGGGGAGCTCCCAAATGTAAACACACACGCAAAGCAAATGCAAAAAATCAGAAGCATTATAGCTTTAGAAGGACCAAACAATTAAAACACAAAATCTAATGAAAAAAAAAGCAACAATATACAAAATAGAATAACAAATAAAACAAGAAACAAGTTCAAACCTTGAAATGAAATAAAGCGTCAAAATTAAACCCTGCAAAAGAAAAAAAGAACCAAAATTGAACCCTCCAAATAATGGACCAAACAATCAAAACACATAAAATCTAATGAAGAGCAAGAAAGAATAAACGAAAGATAAAGTTTGTAAAGTCAATAACCTTGCTATTTCAACAGAGAAACAAAGATGAAGTCAACAATTTCTTTTTTTTTAAAAAAAAAATTCTGAGTGCTTTCTTCACATCTATTGTTCCTTTTTACTTCACTTCTATCTAACAAACAATAGTTATAGAAGCAATAGAGAACTTACTTCTTCCAAGATTCACCATAAACTTTATTTCCAGCTGAATCTGCAAAGGAAATTGTTAGGGTTAGGGTTCTGAAGAGTCTGCAAAGGAAATTGTTAGCTGAAAAATCAAATGGCACAACTTATGTACCTCCTTGTCAACTCTCCAACCATAATAAAGTAGAATTAGACCCAAATCAAAACACAAATTCTTTGAATACAAATGAAAAATTATTGAGACAGTTATTAGTACCTGCAGCATCAATCTTGAGAAGGCAACGATATATTCTGCTGCTTAGCAGGGAATAGACTTGCAGACGGTGGTGGTGGTGTATTGGTGCTGGTTAGGCAGCAACGCCAAGAGGGCGAGAGTATGCGGTGAATGAGAGCACAAGAGATGGATGTGAAGAATGATAAACCAGAAGCAAGTATTTATATCCGAAACAAATGGCAAAAGGGGATAAAGGAGCTTCACAAACTCAACCTGCACGCAACAAAAGCCACTGACACTGCAGGAGCAGCTCCCTTTAGCATTGAAGGCAAAAGCAAAAAATTAGAAAAGGGCAAAGCTTTAGAAGAAATCAACTAATGCTAAAAGGAATGCAAAAGGGCCACCGAACAAAACGAAAGAAAACGAGAAAGCTAGCAAAGGCTGCAGTACAACGTCGATTGTGGTTGATCTACAGTGATCGAGAGAGTTCAGCTTGTAAGATATATTGATTGCTACTTCGGTCTTGGTTTTACCCTTGCATAATGTGGGAGAAGCTCATTTCTATTAGTTTTGAGGTCTTTTGGGAGGAGGGAGAATATTAGGAAAAAAGGTTTTTATAGTTGCTTTGTATTCAAAGCTTTTGCCATGCCATGTATACTAGAAAAGAAGATAAAAAGAATAAGAATATCAACCTTGATTTATATTCAAAAGTGATCATACAATCTTTTTTGATTAATACAAATTAAACATGAATTACAATAATTTGTACAAGCTTCATAATTAAAAACAGAAGCTGATAATAATATTAGCTCTTTAAAACATGAGCTAATATCAAGTACAAATTACACAAGGTCAAACGCATTTATACAATATATACTATACATCTACAATTCACAGTAACACTAAAACTAATCAAAGAATACCCAGGTTGAAAAAAATGCTGGGGTTTTAATAAATTTACCATACATGAATAAACTGTTCTCGTGGAATAACTGATGCCTTGTAGTTAGAGGATCTCCTTTCATAAAAATCATGGAGGACCCTTATGAGAGAACTTGCTTTCTTGCTTGCTCTACAAGTTCCTTCACTCAGTTGTGAATATAATGATTCCATAAGTGAAGAACTCTTCACTAAATGAGCAACCACATTTTCACCTCCATTTATTGATAGAGAAAGCAACAATGACACACAATGCTCTTTCCCCAATCTTGAAGTTGTGGAAGAAGAACTCATAACTTCTACAGCTACATGCAAAGCTCCGAAACGAAGGATTTCTGATGTTCCGTCACTTTTCTCTGCAAGTGTTGCGAGAATTGCCAGTGTGTCGGTGACAAGGTCTTCTTTATCACATGTTTTCAAGATGATAACCAACAAAGGAATTGCTTGAGCAGCAAGTATCCTCTTGTGATTTTCATGGTGCTTAAGGAGGCCAAAAGTTGCAACCAAACCATTCTTTATGCTTCGATCAGTGCCTTCTTTGATGAGACTGATCAATGAGGGAATTGCTTCTGGCTCTTCACCTATTAAGTTTCCGTGATCAGGATTTGAAGCAAGGTAAAACAACACTGCTGCAGCATGTTGCTTTGCTTCAATCTTTATCCCTTTGTTTAAGACACCAACAATCATTTCTAACCCCCAATTTTCAACCATTTCACTTCTACTTTTGGTGTACTTTGAGAGGTTCAAAAGGGCTGCAATAGAGTTCTCTTGTGCTGATGAATCACTTGATGCCAACAACAACAACAAAAGAGGAACTGAACCAGCTTCTACCAAACAAGACCTACTAAAAATGCTTGTTTTGGTGAGAACCCTGATCTCAAATGCAGCATGGTTCTTCTGCTCCACATTTCCATTGTCAAGACTTTCACAAAGAAAATCAGCCAAGAGCTTCATTGCTCCCTCTGCCGCCTCGCTTCCCGACTCCGCCGTCCTAGTAATGTCACGACTCCGACGACTCGAATCGCCACTAGGAATTCCATTGACATTGCAATATTGCTGAATCAACTTCCTCAGCACCAAATTAGGTACCAATTCAATGCTACTAACACTTTTACCTGTCTTTGGACATGTTGCATTTCCACTTCTAAACCATTTGAGAATCGATGAACGATCATAAGTATGACCTGTTTCTATAGTCACAGGATCACTCATCGTTTCCAAAGAGATCGGACATCGAAAATCATCCGAGTTTACATAACTCAAAATCATCTCACTTTCCCTTCTTGAATAAATTTTCTTACTACTTTTTCCCTCTTCTTCACAATCCATTACTTCCACCACCACACATCTACAATAACTCATAAACCCCATCAAACTACATAAAAACCCCACCTTTCTCTTTTCATCATTCAACCACTCAAACCCAATTTCACTATCCAAAAACTTCACCTCTTTATTAATCTCACTCCACTCACAAACCCCAATATAATCAAGAACCTTCTTCAAATCAAACTTGTTTGGAACAATCCTTTTCTCAAACAGGTTCAAGACATTCATAACACACATCACTATCTCTTCATCATCAACCTCAAAATCAAACCTTCCCTCCCTAGCTTGCTTCATCAACAACAAAACATCCTCTTTACCATCCACACACACAACAACAGAATCAAAAGGAAAAGCATCAAGTGCAATTGCAACGGATCTAAAGAAGACCCGAAACATCTTTGCAACCCGACCCGACTCCATTAACATAAACAAACGAACACCTTCACGGGTCAAATCTTCCATCAAGAAAAAAAGCTTCTGGAAGATGACATGAAGCTCAGTAAAACAAAGGGTCACCGGAGCCGGAAGATTTGAATGATTCTCTCGGATCTCATGAAGAAACGGTTGAAGAAGATGAATCAAACGAATAGCGTTTTTCGCGTTTCGTTTGTTGGAAGAGAAGAATTTGGGTTGAAATTTTGAAATCTCGTTAGAGAGATTGATTAGAGAAGATAAAAGGGTAGAAGAAGCAATGTTTACGCATGGATGAACCGCCGGAAAATTCAATATCCGACGACCCGACCCGTTTTCTGTTCGGATCATGGAAAGTGAAAAACGACAAAAAAATAAAAGGTTTGTGTTTGGATTTTTGTGTTAGAAAACTTTTTTTTTTTTTTTGATATAGAGTGTTAGAAAACTTTAACGTACGAGTGTTTGTCTTGTTTTGTGAACGTGGTTTCGGATATTTATAGGAAGGGAAAGGGAGGGACACGTGTTGGGATATGATTTGATGGTGATTAAGTATTTGCAATTTTGAGATTGTGACACGTGGATATTTTGGATCTAGTGAAAAGGAGGGTTCTGAGAAAGTGACACGTGTGCGATAAAAATGGAAAGGGAAGGTGCTTTTGAAGTTGCTTGGAGAGAGGGAGTCGACATGCATTGATGATGACAACGTGGAATTATTAAGATTCAGAGTTGAGATTGAAGAAAATGGATTAAATTGTGGCTTTGGGTTGCCCAATTATTTGGGTTTTAGAGGAGTATTTAATTAGGTCAATTTTGCTCCATGATTATTTTTTGGTCATAAAGTCAATGTTTTCTTCTTACCTTGTACTCCCTCCGTCCCTATTTATAAGAGCTAGTTTGACAAAACACGGGTATTAAGAAAGTGGATTTTAGTATTAAATTGATTGACAAATTATATTGATTTTACATGTTTACCCTTACCATTAATTGTAGTATTTTGTATCAAATAAAAAAGAATTTAATGCTATTAAAAATATTATGCAAAATAAATAAGGGTAAGTTTGGAAAAATAATAATTAATGTCATTGATAATTGTAAAAGAGTCTTATAAAAAGGGACAAATTTTTTGTCAAACTAGCTCTTATAAAAAGGGACGGAGGGAGTATTTATATTTTCACCCTAATAAATCATTTTTTTTTCTTTAATTTTAATCTTTATATCATTTGACTTCATCTCCAACAAATAATTTTTGGTATGCATAAATTTTCCAATATTGAATAATTTTTTGAAAAACTTAAGTTAAGTTTTATGATAAGCAAAATTACAAACGAGAAGTTCATATTTGATTTACAAAAATAATACACAACTTAATAAGATAGCATAATATAAGACAAAATTGTACCAGTGTAAAATAGAGTGATAATATTTTTTAATTGAAAAATAAAATGGATATTTTGATATTTTTTATAGTTATACTATAGATAAAAAGTTATTGTGAAGTTGATTGAGAGACAAATATTCTTGTTTTTGTCTAAACCCTTATCATATATTTTATCCGGTTCCACGACCAGTTTTTCAATGAAACAGAATAAAACAAAAGTTGTCGAGTCCCTTGTTTTTTTTTGAGTGAAGCCAAATGATAAAAGATATAAAATTGAAAAAATTATTGATTTATAAGGATGAAGATATAAAATGCATGGATATGAGGTTTGACATGTTCTTTTGATTGAAGGGAACTTTTCCCACCCTCTAAATATCTTTTTCACCTCGAAAAAGTTCGGTAAATGTAAATTGAACTTTTTTTAATGTAAATTTGTGTTAAATTTACACTAAAAAAAGTTCGGTTTACATTTACCGAACTTTTTTTGCCTTCAAGGGGGGTGAAAAAGATACATGGGGGGTGGGATGAGAAATCGTCCTTTTGATTGGATAATCGGCCCATGTACATAGCCCATAAGCCTTTTTCTCCTCTCAATAAGCACCCAAAAATTAAGGTATGATGGTAAAAAATATTGTGTATGATGCAAGATTTGTTTCACTTGTACACCGTATAATTGACCTTGTTTCAATTGGCCAACCTAATTGTTGCAAACTACTCATCTTGTCTCATTATTATAGGTGTCGGTCTCATTTGAGTTATGCATGATTGTTAAAAAATAATTAGTTGTATTAATTTAAATGATAAAATAAAATAATTTTTATTTACTAAAAAACTCCTATTAATCGTAAGGATCTTACTAACAAGTATTTTATGAGCACAAATTAATGATCACAAATAAAAAATTTATATTATAATTTGATGTTGATCCATTATGGATTCACAATTGCAAGGATCCATCTTGAACTATGTGTAAAAGTTTTGAATCAAAGAGGAAAAAAAAAGGCAAAATTACACCAATGGTCCTTTATCTTATTTATTTGTAACATTTTGGTCTTTTATCTTTTATTTGTAACATATAAGTCCTTTATCTTTTAAAACATGCACAATCATGTCCTTTTTTTATATTTTTATTTAAAAATGCTGATGTATCGATGACTTGGCAACAATATCACTATTTTTTTTATTATTCTTTTTACAGAAACATTTTAAATAAAAATTTTAATTTTTAAAAATAAAAACCTAAGAATGTTCATCTTCTATCTTCTTCATCTTCAACAAAAAAAACACTTACTCCCACAACCCAAAAATTTAAAAATCAGATCTGAGAAATTAAACCCATAAATCACATAGCAAAATCAAGCAAACATTAAAAAAAACATAAATCAAGCAAGACCCAAAAATCTAAAACACAACCTCATGAATATGGTAAACATATTTAGTCATTGTGTTGTTACTTTTTATAGTTTCATTGTCTAATCGGTGTGCTTCAAGACTATAATCAGTTCCTCCACCAACAGTGGAGTTGTCAGCAAGCTTTCTGATGCGGTTAACAACCTGTTTTTCAAAGGCAAAAAAAGGCATTATTATTATTTTTTTTTTCACATCAGAGTTACGCATAAAAGATTTTAAATGAGCCGACATTCAAATATACAAAAGAACTCATTACCATAAGGTGCTTCGACAAGCAAAGTGTATTCCTGAATAATTACAATCCAAGTCTAAGTATTCAAATACTTACAACAAAACAAGTTAGAATCCTATGCCTAAACCCAAAAAGCACGGTGTACAACCCACACCGGCGCATAGTCTAACTAGGCTAAAGCTCCAACATCTCACTGGGGCCTGGAACAGCCACCGTCGTCACCACGACCTAACCCATCAACTAGGTGGGATGCGCCCGCAAATGAAAGAAAGGGTCACCACAAAATAAAAGTATGTATATATATAACCGGTGCGAAAGATTGTACACATAACAATAATTCCACAAACACAAGAGAAAGCTCTTAATCTCAAAAGTAGTTCCCACCAACGGGTTCATATAAGCAATGCACACATAGCCTATAATGCAACCTCTACAATGCGTGGTACTAACCCTAGCTACCACAATGCATGAATTCCGGAATCGTAGGTCCAACCCACTAAAGCCACAAGGGCAGGTGATGCCACACAGACGCTATCACTAGGTGAAAATAGCCACACAGATGCTACCAGCCACACAGATGCTGTCAGCCACACAGATGCTGTCACCAGGCGAAAATAGCCACACAGATGCTGTCGCCAACTATGAAATGCATGAGCATACTTTCTAATTAAGCATATATAGGGCAGTCACACAGACACAGCCCCGGCGGAGTCACACAGACACATCCACCCGTGTAGTCTCAGCTGACTTACACGTTCCATACATGCTCATGCAACAATTACATATCACACAGATATATGTAAACCAACACAACGACATACATACATTTCCAATCATATGTATTCCAACAACCTGTTCATACATATATTCTCATAATCATATGTAAACAGCGCAAGTATTTTAAACACGTTCTCATCACGAGAATATATCAACCAGACATGCCAAACACAAAGCAAAGCATTACAGCAGAAATCCAAGCATGTCATAACCAGTTGAAAAGACGGAAATAAAGTGGAGCCCTTACCTCGACAAGCTTCCGTTAACTACAACTCGTCCAAACAACACAACGCGCTTCCTAAAACAAGCAGCGTACCATCAATACATTGTTTTCCAACCAATCGTATTGAAACTAAACCAAAAACCTAAAGGTTCCTAAGGAAAATCCACTCTTTCGGATACCATACCAAAAACTACCGTATTGATCAACCACCATGAGTTATTTGTACTATTTTTAGGACCCAAAACAATTGTCAAACGTCTTAAACAATTTGAAATGCAAAATGGCCGTTTTCTTGCGTTACAAGCCACACACTTTCCGAGTACCCGAAAAACTCGTTTCCAATCCACGCCACTTACATAAATTAATAAAAAGGGATTAGAAAGTTAAAAACCAAGTTTAGAAATCAGAATCCAAAATTTCAACTCTCAGAGCTCGCCCTGGCGAGTTGGCAGCGAGTGAAGGCAGAGACAACAGGTCTTGCTCGCTGTGGAGCTCGCCCTGGCGTGTTGTCACGACCTGTGATGCTCGCCCCAGCGAGTAAACACTCGCTCGGCGAGTTGCACCTGTCATGACAGCAAAAACAGCAACTCACACCACCTTTTTCCAACCAAGCCTAGTTTGATTCTATTAGTTCCCAACACCTTTTCAAGGCACAAAAGCAAACCATTTTCATAAGCAAGCAATGCATCTCCGAAAGCATGTTGGTTGCTTCGAGTGCAAGTTATTTGATTTTCATTTCCAAAATCAAAACCAAACTCAAGCACAAGTTTTATTACGGGCCTTAACCGACCGGTAATCATTTTCAAACATGTTTTCAAAGCGAAAAGCAACACCACATGTCACAAGAGTTTTAAACCACTTGGACCCCAAAAACACCACTCAAAACACTTAGGAAATATTTTCATAAACCCCAAAATATTTTTCATCGGATTTTCTAAAACAAAACCATACACCACATTTCCCTTTTGCCCAAAGACTCAAAAGCAACTTCGCTTTCCAAAAACAAACAACATAACCTCATGTAATTGATCAATATAATTATTTCCAAAACCCTAACTCTCACTCTCATGAGATTCTCACAAACTCATGGAAAAATTGAAATAACAAAGCCTAGCATGCTTACTAAACCCTCATGAACAACTTTCATGAAACAAGAATCATTATGAACCATTCCTAAAATATTCCATCTCATGAACATCAACTAATAAACCATCAAACTCCAAGAGTTTGGCTAGCAAAGAGAAGGGAAGAGGTTCTAGTTACCTTAGGAGATGATTCCTTGCAACTTTCCTTTGATCCCACAAACTTAAAATGGATTGAAATGGTGAAGGATTGAATTTTGTTCCTCAAGGTTGGAAGAAGAAAATGCCACGGCCAAAAGAGAGAAAGGAATGGAAGGAAGTCTCATGACTTGTGCACTTAAAGATCTCTTCATTAATTCCTAACCATTAGATCAAATAGGATAAAGTTCTAAGATTCAAATCTAGCCATTGGATCAATCCAAGTCTATCCTCACAAGATATTTCCCACGACCTCTTACAACAAAACGCACGCTCAGTTCTCGCGCATCGCGACGAACGAAATTCGCAAAAACAGAAAACCTACAGAAAGAACGTCTATCGTTTTTCCATTCCAAAACTTATCGCCGAATCTTTTTCCGCGACTGTAATTTTCTTCCACACCTTAGAAAATTAATCTCAGGACATATCCTAACTCGCGCAGATATATAAAACTCCCATCTGAAACCTCACTTAAAACGGACGCAGTAAGATTTTACATCCGCGGGTAAAATCCTACTCGTTTTTCCAAAAACAAGAATAATCCAAAACTCGTATTTCTGGCTTCACAGAAATCTCCTCATACTTAAAAGAGGATCACGACCCGAAAGTCTGTGTCTTTCCAGCGCACGAGCACAAAACAGGCTCCGTTTCAGCAAAAATCTCATTAATGTGACGATACTCACAAAACCGCTTCACCAAAAACCCTAAAACTCATAGCCGACACTAGAGTTCCTTAGAAAAACTGTACAGTGGAATCTTGGGTCTTACAAAGCACAGATCTACAATCTCTTCCCAACAGGTAACACCACACTAAAGGCAACAAGATCACCGGAGGCTGAGGCTCAAACACTATGCAGTAGATCTATTTGTGGGTTTGACAACAAACTGAACAAAATGGATGCTCACTGGTGTAGCTTTGTGCTTTTTAATTTTTTTTTAGTTTAGATAGTGGTTGAGTAGAAACATAATATAGAGATTGATACTATTTGTAGGTATATTTGAGAAGAAATTAATTTTGGGTTAAGGATGAAGAGGATGAACATATGAAGATGATGATGAATTCATAAGAGTATAGCCTCGGCCCAAATAGAATTTTTCTCAATGGATCTTATAACATTTACCACTTCCGTTATACTAGCACCCTCAGTAAGCCCATCTCTGTCTCTTGGATTTTTAGCAAATGGGGTTGCAGCTGGATGAACTGAACTGAACTGGATCTAGACCGTTCTTTCTGTTGTGAATAGACCCAGCATATTCAAGATGGCGTTGTTATCAGACTTAAATCAACAACAGCCAAACATGAAATAGCAGCATCCATAAATTGATTGCAGACAACGCAGTTATTTATTTCTTTTATATGCAAACAACATTAGGTATTAAGACAAATCAATCAAGACAGAATTATGATTTCGTGCATAGGAACTTGAATCCAGAAAGAATTACATGTTTATCGATCAGAAAGAATTGACTTTTGGTAGCTGATTCACTGTACCCAGAAATTTTTGCAACTGCCTGGATGGCCATTTTTAGAACCCCTAGCCCTACATTTAATCCAGGCCAAAAAAAAAAAGTTGAAGCAAAAAGTACCAATAATGAGGCACTTGATAAAACAAAAGAAAATGAACACTGAATATTATGCCCATTATGTTAAAAACTTTGTTCAAAACTATAAATTAAATTACAAGATCACTTGCATATTACAATATACAAGATACTACAGTAGACGGTAAGAACCAATCATGTTAATATGTTAGGCAAAATATACGGTGAAACCATTGCATCATTCCAACAAAAATAGCAGTTTCACACTAGTCTTGGCGATGTCTATGTACATGCACTCACAATTTTTATATATATATATATATATATCACTGAAGAGCACCTTTGTTGGTCCAGATGCATTGCCCTTGCACACTTCCTTACTAATTGAGTGCACCAGTATTTTCCTCGTCCAATTTGGCGGATTCTTATCTAGAGCATCATTAACACACTTTCTGATTCGGATTCCCACATTTGTTGGTAGCTTTCTGATAGGTTCCAGCACCTGCGCCCATTCAGGAATTTTAGCATCATTTGCCCATTTATTTTCAGAAGCACCCTTAGCATCAGACTCCTCTTCTTCTATATGATGAATACATCATTTTCTCTTCTCAAAGAACCAAAAATCTTCATGATAGCCTCCGCGAGCAACTGAGAGCAAAGTTTCAAGTACAAAAAAAAAAAAAAGCTTCAGCAGTATTTCTATCATTTGTTTCAGTTTAAATACTTAACTTCTAGTCTAGAAAAGTTCAAATAGTCGAAAGTTCAAATATTCGCAAAGTATAAAATCTAAAGGCATTGTATGACACAGGAAAGATACTTCCAGAAATCAAGTACCAAAACACACACTCAAGCAATACCATTCGAACCTGAAGTGAGTCGAGCTAAACCTAGTCAAAATGCCCATACAAGTTCATCCCATGTGCTAGTCCTTATAACTTTATAAGGAAAATTTAACAACATTACAGAAAAAATGAGAGTGGAACTCAAGCAGTACAACAATTTGACAGGCATTTTATAAACAGCATGCTTGCTAAAGCACAATGAAATATGAAGTGTAATGAGAAGCATTTAGGTTTAGCATGATTCAAAGAATATTCCAAGACTATAGTTGAGTTATAAGCATGACTCCTAAAATGCAAAAAGACGGTCTTAGTCTTTTAGATGTAATTATTTTTAATTTTAATATGCTTTGCAACTTAGCATATATAGTACTACATGCATATTAAAGTGGTCATCTTATAATCTATTTCTTGTATTAGAACCACAAAAAATCTGATTTTAGAATTGAGTTGTAATGCCAAATTAGTTTACCACTACAAGAATTTTTTATATTTCTCACGAATATTTTCCAGGAATTTTTATTCCTCACAAAACGCGGCCATTACCGAGGAAAAATTCCTAGGAAAGCATATGACAGGAAAGCACGGTTTTTTAGAACCATTTCCCAGGAAAATTTTCTCACAAATCATCTTTGACCAAGTCAAATCCGTTACCCAGGAATATTTTCCTCACAAAACACTTGTGTCAGCCACTTTTGCAGTAAGGCAGACTGATGTGTTAGCTCGCGCGCTTACTTAGGAAATATTCCTGGGAAATAACTTTTTCTGACAATTCAACCGTTGTAAGCAAGCTATGCACATAATTGCTTTGCTGAAAAAAAGTTGTGTTAGGTGACTAAAGTTATGGAACAGATAGAGGACTAGGAGTCTAGGAGTATTATTATGTTTATATATACACAATACACGGTTTCATATCATTCCACACACTAAAGAAAAATGAATTCACTCATCTTCACTACAAATTCCATTTCATTCACTCAACCACTCAAAAAAATTGTTACACTTTAAATCTCAGTTAATTCTACTTCTATTTTTACATTTGAATACTACTATTAGAGGTTAGTTATATGAATTTATTTTATATTATATATAGATATAATTTTAATTTAGCAATTTATATAACGTTGTTGTATTATTTTTTGCAGTTAATTGTTGGTTCTCTCCTGCTTAGTACGTGTTTATTTTTTGGGGCTTTTTTCATCGCACTATATTGTTGGAGGTTAGTTTTTTTTCTTTCTTTCTATTTGTCATCAAATTATTAACACAAGTTAGTTTTTTATATAAATTTATTAATATAATATATTGTTTTATTTTTTGCAGTTAATTTTTAGTTCTCCTTTTTACTAAGTGTTTGTTGTTGCTGCTGCTCTTGCTTTTTGGGGATTTTTTCATTGCACTAATTTTGTTGGAGGTTAGTTTTTTAGTAAAATATTAGTTCATAAAATATGCGTACTTTATAAAAATGTTTGTTAGTAAAATAATATAATTAGTTAAAAATGTTATTATAAAAAATATTAGTTAGTAAAAATAATGTTTGTTAGAGATTTTCCCATTTTGTTTACTCGCTCACTGTTTTCACAATATCACACTATTTTATTTATATCATTAAAAAATAAACATCATGACAAATTTTATATAATTAAAATTATTAAAAATATTATGGGTATATAAGAGAAAGGCAAAGGTACAGCGCCATCATCATAAGAAAAAATTTTGCAAATTTTTTTTATTATATAAAAAAAGTATGAGTATGTCATAATAGTGATAAAAAAAATAAAAACAAATAAGGTAGGTTCGATAATGCATTTATGATGATAAAGATTATTTTTTTTCAATTAGATGAGATAGAGTGTATTTCGTGTATATTAATTATTTTGGTGATATTTTAAATCTTTAGATTAAATGAATGAGATTTGGTGTCAAGTAGATTGTGATACATTTGTGTCATTTGATCATGATTGTATATTAATATTATTATTATTATTATTATTATAAAAGAATAAAAAAAATAGGAACTAATATAAATTAATGCCAACGATATTGCAGATATAACTTGAAGTAACGCGAACGACGTAGTAGATTATTACACGTGGTTCCTATAACAATTTAAAAATATAAACTAATTTTAATTAATGCTAATGACAGAGTAGATGGATCAATATATTTCTCTTCGAAGTTGGATGTATGACAGAAAATATCCGGGTAGAAGGGCACTTAAATCAAGTTTTAAGAAAGGAGTTAGAGAATTTGTTACTTTCGCGAATGCACGAGATGTTGTCAAAAGAGAAGGAGGAATAAGATGTCTGTGTCTTAAATGTTTGTGTGGGTCGATTCAAAGCGAACAAGATGTCATAAATCATTTAGAGAGGTTTGGATTTATGGATGGTTATTACGTGTGGAGACATCATGGTGAACACATTGGCCAGATGGAAGATAATATGCACGCTTCGAGCAGTGGAGTGCATGCGGAGTGTGAAAACTTTGGCCAGATGGAAGATATGGTCGGGGACGCTCTCGGGGTGAACTTGTCTTACGACGGGGGCGGCGAAGAGGAAATAATCCCGAACAACAAAGCGTTAAAGTTTTATTCTATGATGGATGAAGTAAACAAACCGTTGTATGAAGGGTCGTCTGACTCAAAGTTATCGATGTGTGTGAGGCTTTTAGCTGCCAGGTCAAATTGGAACGTACCCGAAGATTGCTTGGAGTTCTTCTCCAAAATGATGTTGGATTCGACTCCTGTAAAAGACAACATGCCAACAAGTTATTATGATGCCAAAAGGTTGGTGGCTAAGTTGGGATTGGAAGTCAAAAAGATTGACTGTTGTGTTCAAGGGTGCATGTTGTTTTACGACAACGAGTTTGGTACAAATGATGGCGCTCTGAATGAGTGTAAATTTTGCAATGCACCGAGGTATCAAGCCCGCAACAGTGATGTTCATCGCAATCAGAAAAAGGTCCCAGTCAAGTCAATGTTTTATCTACCAATAATACCCAGACTAAAGAGATTGTTTGCATCAATGCAAACTGCCGGCCAAATGACGTGGCATTATTACAATAAAACAAATTCAGCCGTGATGCGGCATCCTTGTGACGGGTTGGCTTGGAAGCATTTTGATGCAATGCATCCTGATTTTGCTGAAGATCCACGTAATGTGAGACTTGGATTGTGCTCTGATGGATTTACTCCGTATATCCAAGCGTCGGCAACGCCTTATTCTTGTTGGCCGATTATTGTTACACCGTATAATCTTCCTCCTGAGATGTGCATGACAAAACCGTACATGTTCTTGAGTTGTATTATACCAGGACCGTCGAACCCAACCGATGGGATTGATGTATATTTACAACCACTAATTGATGATTTGAAGAGATTGTGGATTGGTGAATTGACGTATGATATTGCAAGGAAGGAAAATTTTACAATGAGGGCAGTTTTGATGTGGACTATTAACGACTTTCCTGCATATGGCATGTTGTCTGGTTGGTCGACTCATGGTAGACTGGCTTGTCCCCATTGCATGGAACACACAAAGTCATTTACATTGAAAAATGGTGGAAAGACTTCGTGGTTTGATTGTCATCGTAGGTTCTTACCAAAAAATCATCAATTTAGAAGGAAAAAGAATTTGTTTAAGATAGAAACAAAAGAAACAGATGGTCCGCCTCCTAGGATAACATCGTCTGAAGTATTCAATAGGGTCAGTCAATTATGGAAATTTCCAGATGTTGGCCAAAGAATCAGGTATGATGGATACGGGGAATGGCACAATTGGACCAAAAGAAGTATTTTTTGGGACCTCCCTTATTGGAAAGACAATTTACTGAGACATAATCTTGATGTCATGCATATTGAAAAGAATTTTTGTGACAATATTCTACACACGGTGATGAATGTGTCTGGTAAAACAAAAGATAATGAGAAGGCTAGGTTGGATTTGCCATTGTATTGCAAGAGACCAGAAATGGAGCTACAACTTCTCCCAAATGGCAAATATCTAAAACCCAAGGCTGTTTTTAGCCTAACTACTGATGAAGCAAAGTCTGTTTGTCATTGGTTAAAAGAATTGAGAATGCCAGACGGATATTCGTCGAACTTGGCACGGTGTGCCGACGTCAACACAGGACGATTGAGAGGAATGAAAAGTCACGATTCACATGTTCTAATGGAACGCTTACTTCCAATTGCATTTTGTTCATTGCCAGACCATGTCTTAAATCCATTGACCGAGGTTAGTCAATTTTTTAAAGATTTGTGTGCTTCAACCTTGAGGATGGATGAACTAGTGAAAATGGATCAGAATATTCCTATAATTCTCTGTAAATTGGAGCAAGTTTTCCCCCCCGGTTTCTTTGATTCTATGGAACATCTGCCGGTGCATCTCGCATATGAAGCTATGCTTGGTGGACCTGTTCAATATAGGTGGATGTATCCATTTGAAAGGTTCATGGGTGATTCGAAGCGAACAGTGAAAAATAAAGCAAGGGTTGAGGGTTCAATATGTGCATCTTACTTGCATCGGGAAACATCTCATTTTTGTTCTCATTATTTCAACAACTTGATGTTGACGCCAAAAAGTACACGAAATGAAGTTATTGATGATTGTGAAAGGAGCCCATGGACCCTATCAGTCTTTCGTCTTTCTGGACGTGATTCTGGGGCAGAGAAAGAATATTGGATGAGTGATGCAGAGATGCGGTCAGCCAAAGTTCATGTGTTGATTAATTGCACTGAAGTTGGACCATACCTTGAGTATTTTCAAAGATTGAATGTTGGTGACATATTTACCAGTTTTCCTGAATGGTTTAAGAAACAGGTGAACGATGCTGAGCCGACTGCACAGATATATCATTTGAGAGGATTAGCTGATGGTCCTCGGAGATGTGTCAAAGAATGGCACACGTACTTTGTCAATGGATACAAATTTCATACTCAATCATGGACCGTGGGCAAGAAAACAATCAATAGTGGTGTTTACGTCAAAGGAGTCGGTGAGGGGGGTGAAGATGACTTCTATGGTGTGATTAAGCGCATTTTTGAATTGCGTTACCAATACGTAGAGCAAAATAACGATGTTGTGGTATTTTATTGTGAGTGGTTTGACCCAGCTAGTGGAACTAAAATTGATCCAAAGCACAAAACTGTTGACATACGAATGGATAAAAGGTATAACTCATTTGATCCTTTCATCTTGGCAAGTAAATGTAGTCAAGTGTATTATGTACCTTATCCTTCTCATCATCGGCGTAAACGAGGGTGGTGTTCTGCTATCAAGACAAAACCTACTTGTCAAATTGAAAAAGAAGTTCCAGATATAGAAGTGCCTTACCAAGATGATGAAATGTCACATGTTCCGGATGTGATTGAAGTTGATCCAGTTACAAATTTGGTTGACACAGAAGTTGATGGTCATCAAATTGATGCTGAAGTGTTGCGTGCATTGGTAAACAACAATGACAATGAAGAGGATGCAAATAACTCTGAAGACAATGACGAAGAGGGTGTACATGAAGAAGACAATGAAGATGATACATTTTGTAATGATGATGATGATGATGATGAATAAGACTTAATGTAATAGTTTTACTCTTATTTAATGTAATAGTTTGATGATGATAATGAATAAGACTAATTTATTTTACAGTTATTTCACTCTTATTTACTCTTATTTAATGTAATAGTTTTATAATGATGAATAAGACTCTAATTTATCAAGGTATAATGCAGATATGTCTGGGAAAAATGATCCTAAGAAGGTAAAGAAGAGTAAGCTTAAAAATTTCATTCAGGCGACAGGGAACTACATTATGCCCGGGAGGCGCGAAAGACCTGAAGTTTTCCGAGAGTCTGCTACTACTTCATCTACCAGTATTCTACCTCCAAACCAGCCTACTCCCTCTCAGCCTACTATTCTACCTGTTCACCAGCCAACACCTTCATACCGACCTACTTTTCCAGCTCGGCATTCTGTCTCTTCTTTTCCATCTTCATCCCATCATAGTATTCCACCTACTGAGACTTTCTCCACACAGGTCGCCCCTTCATACGGTATATCGCCTGAATTATTTCACGATTCCTCCGGCAATTTTTTGGCGTTACTAGGTACCTTTAATCAGCCGCATCAGCAGCAGCATCAACAATCCACCCCGCAAGAACAAGAACAACAATCCACCCCGCAAGAACAAGGACGGGCCGCGAGAAAACAACGTCGACCTCGGGTTACCGAAGACAAAATCGTTGCGGTGGGAAAACGTTCTGTAATCTACCCTATTGGGAGAGGGTAAGTGTGTTAAAAAATATTTTTCTTACGTACTTTGATTTTATTTTTATTTCTTTTAAATACATAGTTTAACTAACAATTTAAGTGTGTAGGTTGGAGCCAAATAAGGAAGCATCCAAAGGAATCACAACAGCTCTCAGAGCCATATACCAGGATGCCTTCTTTCCCACTTATCATCACCTTAAAAAAAATAAAGACGCCAAGAAAAAAATTATTGCAGAATTTGAGGTAAACGCAAATAAATAAATGATTATGCACTATAATTATTAGAATAAATTTTTCAATGATACTAATAATTATATTTATATATTTCCAGCTATGTTGCGCTTGGAAGCCTGAGCATGATGATGAAGTGATAAAAATTTTTCATCATTTAGCTAGCAGTCGATTGTCGGGTATGCTTTATGAAGCTAGACAGGAATATGAAACAAGAGATGGCGACTTTAAACCCGAATGGATTGGAGAAGAAGTGTGGCCCCAACTACTCGAGTATTGGCAGAAAGATGAGACTTTTGCAAGGCGCTCCTCGGCCAATAAGAAAAACCGCGATTCAAAAAAGGGAGGCTACAAACACACCCAAGGATCTGCTAGCGTTGACACCCACCGCAGAGCTTTGGTAAAATTATATTTGATTTGTATATTTTTTGAAATGTGTATATATTTAATAACTCATAAGTTATCAATAATTATTTTTATTTTTTATGTCAAAATTAGGAAAGACAATTGGGAAGAAAACCCTTTATAAATGAGGTCCATGATGCAACCCACAAAATTTGGGGGACGGATGAATATATCGATACTCGATCTGCAGTTACTCAGGTAAATTTGTAATTTCATATTTTTGAATTATTTTCTAAATTTTTATTTATTAATTTTTATTTGACTTTATTATTTTTGTATGCAGAAAAAATACGATGAATCAGTCCAATCGTATTTAAGGGAACATCCTGAGTATTCCTCCAATGCCGATTTAAGTGAGCCAACTCAACTTCAGATGTGGGACGAGATAAGCGGGCCAGGGAATACCGACTTCAGGCGGTATGGATATGGAAATTTGGCCCCCAACTTCGAGTACGGATCTATGTCCTACATACCTACCGGTGAAGAACAATATCGTTCTGCAACGGTTCCTCCTGAGATGCAACAGACAATTGATACAATGACTCAACAGTTGCAGTCTCAAAACCAAGAGTTGCAAAGGAGGGCTCAACGGGAGAAAGAACTGGAGGAAAGGCTAACCAAGGAGAGTGAAGACAGACTACGATGGCAAAAACAAATGGAGGAGCGTTTCTTATATGCGTACAACTCTCAACCTCCACCACATCATGGAAGTGCATCACGTTTTGACCCGTCTGAGAATGAGAGTGACAATGAGCGTGATGATTTCGATGAAGAATAAATTTTACTTTTCGTTGTGTAATAATATTTTTAATATTGAAGAACAATTATGATTATAAATATGAATATGGATAATGTTAATCTTATTTTTGTTTTTAATCGTAATTGAAATATGAATTTTATTCTTGACGCAAATATGATTATTACGGAGTATTATTATTTTTAATTGTTACTTTAAATATAAGTTATTTTGAATTTTTTAACAACATTTGAATTTTTAAGAGGAAAAAGAAAATTTGATTTTTAATGGAAATATGATTATTTTTTTTTATTTTTTTTTTGGTTTGTAAATATGATTATTATTACGAAATATTATTATTTTAACTTTAATTTTAAATTCTTACCTCAAATATAAATTAATTGTGAATTTTTTAACAACACTTGAATTTTTAGGAGGAAAAATGAAACTTTGATGTTTAACGCAAATATGATTATTATTATTATTATTACGGAATATTATAATGTTTAACTTTTATTTTAAATTCTTACTTTAAATATAAATTAATTTTGAATTTTTTAACAACACTTGAAATTTTAGGAAAAAAATAAAAATTTGATTTTTAATACGTTTCCTAGGAAAAATTCCTGGGAAAACATGATGTGACATATGCGTCAGCCTCTAGACCATTATCCAGGAAAAATTCCTGGGAAAACTAGGCGGGAATTTGAAAAAAAATTTGAAATTTCAGATTACCTAGGAATTATTTCTGGGAAAGCAGCGGCGGGAATTTCAAAATTTTCAAATTTCAGATTTTTATCTATATATAACACACTCAACACACTCTATACTATATCAAATTTTTCATTCTTTCAACATTCATCTCATCTACACTTTCTTTATATTTTCTCCTCATTCACATCTTCTTCATATTTTCTTCACTTGTTTCTCTTTATTCTTCAACATTCATTCATCTTCTTCCACTCTTCAACCTTTTTTGTATTTCTACACTTTCATTTTCTACACATCCTATACATATATTTTACTATCATATACATTCTACACATAAAAAAAAGTCATTGTTCTACATTTTCTTCTTTAAACATATTCAATCTTTCTACACTAACTATCTTATATCCTTTTCATCCTTTCAACTCTTTTAATATTATTTCATTAATCACTTTCTTTTTTTAACACTACATATAGTCTATTAATTAATTTATTTCTCCTTAAATTTTGTTCTTATTCTTTAAATCTACTTTCTACAACCTCAAAAATGTTTTTCAATTAACATTTTTAATTCAACACACATTTTTTGAAATTTAAATGTGATTTTTCTTTTTGTGGCAATTTCAAATTTCAGAATTTGTGGCAAAATTTTCAAATATGAATATTTTTGTCACAAAAGTTTTTTTTTTTTGAAAATTTGAGTTTTAAGATCCAAAAATTCAATTGTTTGGCACAAATTTAGAATTTTTTTTTGAAATTTTAAAAAAATTCAGTATTTTTGGCGCAATTTCTGAAAATTTCGAATTTTTTGGTGCAAAATTTGAAATTTTGCGCCAATTTTTATTTTTTATTTTTTTTTAGCATTCCCAGAAAAATTTCCTGGGAAATATCGTGGGAAATGAATTTCGAATTTTCAATATTTTTGGCGCAATTTCTGAAAATTTTGAATTTTTTGGCGCACTATTTAAATTCTTATTTTTGCCGCCATTATTTTAAAAAAATTTCAAATCTGGAAATTGTTATTAAATATTTATATTAATATTTTTAATAAATTTTTGCTGAATATAATTAATTTTTTTTTATTTTAATAATGATTATTACCCAGGAATTTTTCCTAGGAAACAAACCCATTAAAATATAATATATATTACCCAGGAAAAATTCCTGGGAAAACCATATGTCAAATCAACTGCACGCCAGCTTTATGTCAGTCTGCACATAAGAGTTAGCTAGGAAAAATTCCTGGGAAATGTTCTAAGAAACTGTCTGACACACTATTCCTCCCTAATTCCTGGGTAAACTCCTGGGAATAGAATGAAAATTACTCAAGAATATTTTCCTGGGAAATTTTCTGGGAAAACGTCATTTCCAAGGAATTCTTGCATATTTCCTAGGAATTTTTTCCTGGGTAATTCTAGGAATTCTTGTAGTGTACATCAAGACCCATATGTTAGCACTATGAAGAAAAAGAGACTGTGATGAAAAAGAGTATCTAATCATATTAGACAAGGTGAAGATTAAAGTTGTCAATAATTTCTTAAGACAAAAGCTATGCTCTCACCAGTGCATCAGCTTCCATCCCAGCCATGCTAGTGAGGGAACCGCACAGCAAACCACCATCGCCTCTTAAGCAACGAAATACTTTACCACTTTCACGGGCAGTAATTTCCGCAGACTCAAGGTTACCATCCATTGATAAGAAAGCCAAGATATAAGATATATATGGATGTAGATTTGGTGCAGTCACCTCTCTCTATCTCTCTCTACAAGTGTTTTTTTTTTTTTTGGAACAAAGCAATCTAATGGTGAATAATTGATTGCACTATATATCTTTCCTTCTCCCACGTCTTGTCTGAGTCTCTCTGGGTTCAGAATTCGGATCCACCGAAGCGGCCACCTTTGATTGCAGTTCACCTATTAGCACTCTTAGTAATGAATTATGGGCCTTGGTCAAAGCTACACCAAAGCATCTGACATAGTTGAAAAATGCGAGCTTAACTTGGGCTTCCTCTTTTTGCTTCTGTTTCCACTTGAATAAAAGAACTTCCTGTGGAACCTGATGGACCAGCTTCACATATTAGTCGGCAATCACCATCATCCCCTTGTGAAGTTAAAACTTGACTTCTGAAGGTGGAAAAACACAAGAAGGGGGGGTTGAATTGTGTTTTAAAAGTTAAAATTTTTTCTCAAATAAAAACTAAGTTTGCAGCGGATTAAAAACAAAACAATAATGAAACAGAGAGAGAGAAAGAAAGACACAGAATTTATACTGGTTCATCTCACAAATCGAGAGTACGTCCAGTCCCCTTGCACTTCCAAGGGCTTCTCACTAAAATCTCACAAAATTACAAGATGCTCAAGCACAATAGCAAGAGACTTCTCTAATGCTCAAGTTACAACTAACAAGAGACTTCTCAAATGCTCAAGTTACAACTAACAAGAGACTTCTCAAACAAACTTAAGAATAAGAATGAATGTTAATGAACACTTGATATACTATCAGAAGTGTTTACAAAATACAACACAAATTTGCCTTAAGACTATGAATGACAGATAGAAGCTGTAATGTCAGAATGTTTCAGAGTCTTAAACGCAGTAATAGAACAGTAGTCATTTCTTCCATTTGAGTCTTCTATTTATACTTGAATGGAATGGTAATGACCGTTGCAGAGAGATAAGATGCCAGCTGGAATTTACTCGTACAATTGATAGCTGTATATTGCCTTCTTTAGTAAAGAAATCCAATTTCACTACCTTGTAAATTTGAAATATCACTCAACCATTTTGAGTAATAATAGTACGATTGTACAATCCTAAAATGCGCTCCACTTATGGATAAGGTTAACGTTGTACCAACGAATATTCCTTCCTGTGTATATGGCATAGTTCTTAAGTAGATTGTTCTTCAATCATTGATTCTGATTCTGTCAGTTCTTGAGTGTCGTAAATTCCTTTTGCTTCAGAGTCTGTTGTCGTAGCTTCTTAAGGTCTTCAGCTTCTGAGCTTCTCAGAGTCTAGCTTTTGTCCTCAGAGCCACTGACTTCAGAACTTGAATTTTAAGCTTTTGATGATCAGCGATACGCTTTCAGAGCTTCTAAACTTGGCTTCTCTGCTTTTGTATTTCAAATCTATGAAAATGTATTTCAAATCTTAAATTTTCTCCCCTTTCAATAAAGTCCAGACTGAATGAATTATTTAATCGTTAGTTCAGAAGGGATAGACATTGATTCATAATACATGAGTATAACAGTTTCAGGTCTTTGAGCAGTTAAGAAATCAATTAATATTAATTTTAACGCTATTCTTACTCCCCTTTTGTCATTATTAAAAAAGTAACGAAAAACGAAATAAATAAGTCAAATAACGCATATCTCAATACAGTCAAGTCAAGGATTGGTTACAACTATGTCCAATTAAATGAACTGTGTTGATATCCATACAGACAAGAGTGTTTGAAAGCATTATAAAAGGAGATGATTCTTCTCATTTTATTCACAACGAATAATCAAAGAATATAATATCAAGCATACAAGGGAAAGTCAAGCAATGAAGAAAGCTTCAGGATCCAAGAAGGAGATCAAGAAGCAACATCATCACGCTCGAGAAGAAACAAGCAGCCAAAGGAAACAACCAAGCAAGTGATTGAGATATCAGATTCTGATGAAATAGATTGTGATTATGCAGAGTCTCTTAGAACATATGATCCTGAGGAAGAATACTCAGACTCTGAGTTCCGTAAAGCTATTCTTGACTTTCTTTCTGATGCAAGCACTGCTGAGAAGCCAGAGGTGCCCAAGAAAGAAAAGTCAGAGGCTAAATCTGATGTAGAGTCTGAGTAGTTCTCTCACTATCCATGTAATAAAACTTTGCATCAATAAAAAATTTCTTGCTGTTTATTGTTTATTTTATTTGCATGTTTCTTATATTCTACTTAAAAATGTCAGAACACCAGTTACCAGACACGCCTCATTCGGTATTGGTGCCCCGCTTATAAAAAGACGATAATACTAAGAAGCTATTTCATGAGTAAACAGGAATACTAATGTGGGGGAACCTTAGGTTTTTTTTTTAAAAAAACATATATAAGTTTAAAAAACAAGATGTTCTTCAACACCTTACACTAGGTTCAGAAGCCACAAGAGTATCAGACATAATTAGTGAATATAATTTTAAATTTTTGAGAACAAAATAAAATTAACACACATTCACAAATGCAAGCTGTTGAGTCTTTGGTATTGGCTGCATTTTTGGTAAAATAAACTTTGTAGCAGGATGCTGGATACGATGCCTCAAGCATTGCGTAGAGCATTGTATTGTCTCACGAGGAGCGCTCATGGAAAATTCTATTTATGGAATGTTGGTTTCTCTCTCATGAATCTTGCATGGCGCGTTACAATTTGGTTTTTATAAGGAACATTATTTATTGCGCAAGATCTCTTTCAGAAATGTTTTTATGAAGAATCTCCTTGATGAGTATTTTTGTAGAGAATCTATTTTTATTAATAAGGATTAATTGCTTGGTCAAACAAATCAAGACTTTGCATTTCTGGATCAAGGAATATTCTGACTGGAGCATTTAAAAGGAAAATCTTAACCTAATCCTAGTAAGTTGTTCACGCCGTTATTGTGTTGAGTCTAGAACTAGGTTTTGCGTGTGTTTTATTATTGTGAGCCTTTCTTGTGTCACCTTGATGCAAGCTTAGGACGTGTGTTCTTGAGTTGTATTGTGTGATCCTCCTCCTAAGCTTTGAAGTACGGAGTTAGGTCTTTTGGTGTGTTTAACACTCAAAGCCTTTAGGCACGAGTGTGTCTCCAAAACGTTTTGTTCTTGTGTTAGTGAAAACCTTGCTGGCTGTAAGGTTGTTAGGGAGTGAGATGGGATCTCATATATAGGAGTTCCTAGGTAGAAGAGTCATTGGTAGTGCCTAGGTTATAAGTTGTAAACGGGGCGTTTGCTGTTGACTTAGTAACTAGGACTATTATAGTGATATTCCTTCCTGGATTGGTATCCCCCAGACGTAGGTTGCTGTTTGCACCGAACTGAGTTAACAAATAACTTGTCTCCTTTATTTGTTTTCATTTATACGCTTTGAACTGCTACGCGTTAGACCGGACTCAGTGTTAGAGTATCGTGTAGAGCATCGTGCTCATCGTGCCAGGAATTTCAATTGGCATCAGAGCAGGCACCCTGCCTGTTCCTAGGGTGAGATTCAGGACCTGAATTCTCTGGCATCATGGAAAAAGATGGAGGCTACATGAACAGACCACCGTTGCTCAATGGATCCAGCAACTATGACCAGTGGAAATCCAAAATGACGGCCTTTTTGCGATCGATTGATAGTAAAGTGTGGAAAGTTGTGCTAACTGGATGGGAACGCCCTACCTATACTAGGAAGGAAGGTACCTCAACAGGGGTGAAAAAACCTGAAGTAGATTGGACTCCAGAAGAGGAAACTGCAGCTCATGACAATCACAAAGCCATCTATGCTCTCTTTAATGGAGTAGACGCTAGTGTTTTCAAACTTATCAAAAACTGTGTGTCAGCCAAAGAAGCATGGGAGATATTAGAAAAGTGCTATGAAGGGACTACCAAAGTAAAAGAGTCAAAGATTCAACATCTCACATCCAAGTTTGAATCCTTAAGAATGAAAGATGATGAGAGCATCCAAGATTTTCATTTGAGTCTTCTAGACATTGCAAATTCTTTTGAAGCCTTAGGAGAAAAAAATTTTGATGAAAAATTATCAAGGAAGCTTCTCAGGTCCCTTCCCAAAAGGTTCGATATGAAGGTAACGACAATTGAGGAAGCACATGACCTCTCCACTATGAAGATGGATGAACTTGTTGGATCCCTCCAAACTTTTGAAATTGTTTTAAATGAACGTGGTGACAAGAAGAACAAAAGCATTGCCTTTGTTTCAAACACTGATGAAAGCAATGACCAAAGTGAGGATGAAGAGGAAGATAGCATAGCTGATGCTATTGCCATGCTTGGTAGACAATTCAACAAAGTGCTGAAAAGAGTTGGAGGTAGGAATCGACAGAATGGGCAGAGCATCCGGTTCGACATCAACAAGCAGCAGAATAGTCTGAAGAAAACCAAGTCTGAAGAAAAGAGCAGTCAAGGCAAGGGGGTTCAGTGTCATGAGTGTGAAGGTTATGGACACATAAGGTCAGAATGTGGAACATATCAGAAAAGACAAAAGAAAGGGCTAACTGTCTCTTGGTCAGATGAAGACACTGATGAAGAAAATGAATCAGCAAGACATGTTACTGCTCTCACTGGGACATGTGTTAATGTTGAGGATTGAGAATCTGATGAAGATGAGGATGTGTCTTATGAAGAACTTGCCAGCACCTACAAAGAATTGGTCACTAGATATGAAGAGATGTGTAGAATTCTTGAGAAACAAAAGAAGACCATCAACAAACTTCAAGCTGAAGTGAACATGCAAGTTGAAAAGGCTACACAGGCAGAAGAAAAAGTCATCCAAGTGAATGCTCAAATGGATGATCTAAGGAAACGTGTTAGCCAGCTGAACTCAGGAGCAAATCTTCTTGAAGAAATTCTGGATAGTGTACCAAGTGGGAAGTTAAAGTCTGTTGGATACAACTACTCTAGTCTCAATCAGTATCAACAGAACCCTGAGACCAAGTTTACATCCAGTGAAGAAGTATTTGACCCCTGTACTGGGAAGGTAATGCTGGAGCATCAGACTCAACATTCTAAAGCCTACCCAGTTCCAAAGTTTGCTCTTGATCCCAAATCTTCAGCTCATCAAAGACAAAGACCTTTCGTTCATCAAAGGCCTAAAAACCAAAGGAGATATCGTAGGTGGGTGTGTCACCATTGTGGAAAAAGAGGACACATTAGACCTTTTTGCTACAAGTTGTATGGATACCCCAACCAGGAGCATAAACCAAATGTGGTACAGGAAGAGAGTGCTATGAAGAAGGTGTGGAGGCCTAAAGAAGAAAATGCTGAGCTTCCTATAGAAGAAAATGTTGGGTTAATTGCTCACACATCCCTCAGAGCTTCTTTTAGGGAAGATTGGTATTTTGATAGTGGGTGCTCTAGACATATGACTGGTGAAGAAAAGTATCTCAGAAATGTAAGATCCTACAAGGCCAGCTTTGTAACTTTTGGAGATGGTGCAAAAGGAGAAATAGTAGGGATTGGGGATCTAATCAGCCATGGATTGCCCAACCTGGAGAATGTACTTTTAGTTAAAGGCCTTACAGCAAATCTGATTAGCATTAGCCAGCTGTGTGATCAAGGCATGAAAGTTAACTTCACTAAGTCTGAATGTCTAGTTAACAATGAGGAAGGACAACTAATACAGAGAGGTACTAGATCTAAAGACAATTGTTACTTGTGGATGCCTCAAGAAGAAGCTCTCACATCCACCTGCCTAATCACCACAGAAGATGAAGTTCAACTATGGCACCAGAAACTGGGACACCTCAATTTGAAAGGAATGAAGAAAGCTATATCAGTTGAAGCCATTAGAGGCCTTCTCAAACTCAAGATCGTTGAAGGAAGGGTGTGTGGTGAATGTCAAATTGGAAAGCAAATCAGAATGTTGCATCCAATGCTGGAGCATCAGACAACCTCCAAGGTCCTTGAATTACTACACATGGATCTCATGGGACCCATGCAGGTTGAAAGCTTGGGAGGAAAAAGGTATGCTCTTGTAGTGGTGGATGATTACTCTAGGTACACATGGGTGAATTTCATTAGAGAAAAATCAGATGCTTTTGATGTCTTCAAAGAGCTATGCATTCAGATCCAAAGAGAAAAGGGAAGCAATGTTGTAAGAATAAGGAGTGATCATGGTAGAGAATTCGAGAACTCCAAGTTTAATGAATTCTGTTCCACTGAAGGAATTAAGCATGAGTACTCTTCTCCAATAACCCCTCAACAGAATGGCATAGTAGAAAGGAAGAACAGAACAATTCAAGAATCAGCTAGAGTCATGCTTCAGGCCAAAAACATTCCTTATCACTTTTGGGCTGAAGCTATGAATACTGCCTGTTATGTACACAATAGAGTCACTCTCAGAAAAGGTACAACCTCTACACTATATGAACTATGGAAAAATAGAAAACCAACAGTCAAACACTTCCATATCTTTGGAAGTAAGTGTTATATTCTAGCTGATAGAGAACCTAGAAGGAAACTTGATCCTAAAAGTGATGAGGGAATCTTCCTTGGGTACTCCACAAACAGTAGAGCTTATAGGGTTTACAATTCAAAGACTCAAGTTGTAATGGAATCTGTGAATGTTGTTGTAAATGACTCTCCCTTGAAAGATAATGAAGGGGTAGATCAAGGTACCCCTGTTATTGTGAATGCTGAACAAGATGTTGAAGCATCCGAACAACCCACTACTGCAGAATCTGATGAAGACACTCTTGAAGAGGACGGTGAGGAAAGTGCAAGACCTCAAGCACAAAGCAAAGGTCCCTCTGTTCGTATCCAGAAAAATCATCCCTTAGATCTGGTTATAGGGAACCCTGAACAAGGGATAACTACAAGAAGAACAAACGATGTAGTTGCAAATTCTTGCTTTGTGTCCTTGTTTGAGCCAAAGAATGTCAAGGAAGCCTTGACCGATGAAGCTTGGATTGAGGCTATGCAAGAAGAGCTAAACCAATTTGAGAGAAGTGAAGTATGGGACTTGGTCCCAAGGCCTGAAGATGTAAATGTAATTGGAACAAAATGGGTGTATAAAAACAAGTCAGATGAGAATGGTACTGTTACCAGAAATAAAGCAAGGCTTGTGGCACAAGGATATACTCAGATTGAAGGGCTTGACTTTAATGAAACTTTTGCACCAGTGGCCAGACTAGAATCCATCAGATTGCTTCTAGGAGTGGCTTGTATTCTCAAGTTCAAATTATACCAAATGGATGTAAAAAGTGCATTCCTAAATGGATACCTACAGGAAGAGGTGGGTGTATGTTGAGCAACCCAAGGGGTTTGTAGACTCAGAACATCCTAACTATGTCTACAAATTGAAGAAAGCACTGTATGGGTTAAAACAGGCACCTAGGGCATGGTATGAAAGGTTGACTCAATTCTTGGAAGAGCAAGGTTACAGAAAAGGAGGATCAGACAAAACCTTGTTTGTAAAAGAGGAAAAAAGAAAATTTATAATAGCTCAAATTTACGTTGATGACATTGTATTTGGTGGAATGTCGGACACGATGGTCCAACACTTTGTCAAGCAAATGCAGTCAGAGTTTGAAATGAGTCTTGTTGGGGAATTAACTTACTTTCTTGGCCTTCAGATTAAACAAATGGAAGACACCATGTTTATATCTCAAAGCAAGTATGCTAGAAACATAGTCAAGAAATTCGGAATGGACAATGCTACTCACAAGAGAACACCAGCACCTACTCATTTGAAACTTACCAAAGATGAGAAGGGAATAAGTGTTGATCAAAGTCTCTATAGAAGCATGATTGGAAGCTTGTTGTACTTAACTGCAAGCAGACCTGACATCACCTATGCTGTTGGAGTATGTGTCAGATATCAAGCAGATCCTAAAGTAAGTCACTTGACTCAGGTTAAGCGAATCTTGAAGTATGTGAATGAAACTAGTGATTATGGGATAATGTATTCCCATTGTGAAAAATCTACTCTATATGGATACTGTGATGCTGATTGGGCTGGAAGTGCAGCTGATAGAAAGAGCACTTCAGGAGGTTGTTTCTTTCTTGGCACCAATCTAATATCCTGGTTTAGTAAAAAGCATAATTGTGTGGCTTTATCTACAGCAGAGGCAGAGTACATAGCAGCTGGGAG
Source organism: Trifolium repens (assembly GCA_030408175.1). NCBI lineage: Eukaryota > Viridiplantae > Streptophyta > Magnoliopsida > Fabales > Fabaceae > Trifolium > Trifolium repens. The sequence continues at coordinate 25,807,243 of CP125845.1, read as the reverse complement.
TAGCTGCTCACAATTGGTGTGGATGAAACAGATGCTGAAGGAATACGATGTCGAACAGAATGCTCTAACATTGTACTGTGACAACATGAGTGCCATCAACATCTCAAAGAATCCAGTTCAGCATTGTAAAACAAAACATATTGACATCCGTCATCATTATATAAGGGATTTGGTTGAGAATAAAATAGTGGTTTTGGAGCACGTTGGTACAAAGGAACAAGTTGCAGATATTTTCACCAAGGCTCTTGATGCTGTACAGTTTGAGAAGTTAAGGGGCAAGTTAGGAATTTTCCTCCATGAAGAAGCATAGCAATTACCGTTATTTGTGGAGTGGCGTGTGGCAGTTATTCTTATCTCTCCTCATCAAGTGCAACACGCTGATCAAGGTAATCATGGCCAAAATCGTCACATTTGCACGCCACCATCAATAGTTGGTTATTTCCATTTCAAATCTTTTCTAAATATTTTCTTTCCAAATAAACCTCCCTACACTTACAACTTCCCAACTTCTTCTCCACATCTCTGCATCAAAACAAAACACACTTTTCTCTGTGAATCCTATTTTCAGAACATCATCCTCACCACAATGTCTCAACCATCAACTCAAACCTCACCAACCAAGACCTCCCCGCAAAAATCCTCACCGTCGCAAACAACCACCATCACTCCCAACTTCACTGAAAATCCCTCCGTTCCCTTACCACAACCTTCTGATATCATTACCGATGCTACTCCTCTCACCGCGATTCATCCCTCATTCGCTTCTATCCTTAAGGCCACACCATCAAACTCTTCACCTTCACCCAAATCTAAACCTAAAAAGAAAACCAAATCTGCAACCACAAGAAAACCCAAATCTCAGAAATCTAAGTCACAATATTCATCCAACTTCAACATGCAGCAGCTTTATCTTGATGATTCCGGTAACGCGACCACTAATGTTGCATCTGATGTCGCAACACCGTGCGCTGATGAAAAATTGAAACAAGCAAGGAAGATTCTACTCAAACCCTAATTTCTAAAAAGGGGGAAACTGCTGAAATGACTGAACAACATGCTCCCAACATTCCTGTTGATGAAGGAGTTGATGAAGAAACCCAGAATATCAAGATCGCTGAAGATGTTCTTAATTCTCTTGTTGATTTTGTTTCTAGTGACAAGGTTGTGCCAGATGCCCCAGCATCTTTGGCACAAGACAAACCACAAGATGAGATGGCTAATGATGTGGTTGCTGACTCTCCTGTGCAACTTGAAAGGAATGTAACTGTAAATGTGAACACTGACAATGCTATGTCAGTTGATGACAATGTTGACTATGTGACTGCTGATGAAGCTGTGGAAGAGGAAGATGCTAATGAAGATGCTAGCACTGAAGATGATGTGACAATCATGAAGATTGTTGGTGACTCTAAGAAAAGGGGTGGCAAAACTGGTGTTGGTAGCATATTAAGAACAAGAAAGGCAAAAGTGACTGAGGTTGTGGCTGAAGAACCGAAGTCAACAAAGCAAAAGAATGTTGCAGCTGAAGCAACAAAGTCTCCTAAGAAAAAGAAAGTAGCAGCTGAGGCTACCACATCCACAAAGAAAAAGATGTATGGTCCTGTTAGGAGATCAAGCAGAGTTGAGATACCTGCTTCACAAAAGAAGAAGGCTTCAAAAAGAAAAACAATTGAGTTGAGTGATTCGGAAGCTGATGCTGAGGAGGATGCTCCAACACTGCTTATATCCTCGAAGCAAAAGATTCCAAAGAAGAGAAAGACTGTTGCTACTGCATCTATTGATAATGCTGAAGAGAATGCTCCAAGCACTGTGTTGGCAAAGAAGAAGGCTGTAAGATCAATTTCACAAAATATCCCTGATGTGCCAATGGATAATGTGTCATTCCACTTCAGTGCAAGTGCAGCTAAATGGAAGTTTGTCTACCATAGGAGATTGGCTCTAGAAAGGGAACTGTCTGATGAAGCCCTAGAGTGTAAGGATGTGATGGATCTGATACATCAAGCTGGATTAATGAAGACTGTGAGTGGGCTAGGGAAGTGTTATGAAAAGCTGGTAAAGGAGTTTATTGTCAACATTGGTGAAGATTGTGACAATCGCCTCAGCAAGGAATTTCATCAAGTTTATGTCAGAGGTAAGTGTGTGCACTTCTCACCTGCTGTGATCAATAGATATCTTGGAAGAAGGGAGGATGGCTACTCTGAGTTGGAGCCAACAAATAATCTTGTGTGCACGACCATCACTGCCAACCAGGTCAAAGTGTGGCCCCTAAAAGGTAAAGTTCCTTCTGCAATGCTATCTGTGAAGTATGCTATACTGAATAGAATAGGAGCTATCAATTGGGTTCCCACCACTCATTCTTCTACTATAGCAACTAGTCTGGCTAAGTTCATTTATGCTATTGGGACTGGTACTGAGGCTAATTTTGGGTCTCTTATATTTGACCAAATTGTTGATCATGGAAAATCATGGGCTGTCAAACTTGTCATTGCATTTCCTACTCTTATTTGTGGTATTATTTTAGACCAACACCCTAATATTCTACTTCCTGAGGATGTGCCATGTAAGAGAGAATCCCCCATGGCCTTCTCCTATAAACTGTTTGAGGGTAAACATGCTACTGATATAGTAGTGCCACCTAAGAAAGTAATTCCTGCTAGGAAGGTTGCTTCATCTTCTATGAACAGAAAGTCTATGATTATCTCTATGGAAGCTGCTGTTAAAGCCTTGGATGAGCAGAAGATAGAGCTTGAGAAGGTTATCTTGGCCTTGAAGCAATAGGAAGCTGAGGAAGAGGGGTTGGCTGCTGAGAATGCAGGGGTCAATGAAGCTGGTAATGGTGTTGATGTTGCTGCTGGTGATGCAACTGTGAATGCTGATGATGAAGCTGAAGGTGATACAGAGGAGCTGGAGGTGTCTGAGTCCAGCACTTCTTTTTAGTTTGAATTGTGTATTCGGATGCTGCCCTAATTTGTTTTGTTTCTGTTTTGTTTATTATGGGCTTAGACTACTTTAATTCTGATGGCTTGTAATAATCTCTGTACTTCTTAACTCTCTATACTGCTAGTTTGTCAAATTTGTGGCAAAAAGGGGGAGTAAAAATTTGGTATGCTTTGATTATGATCTGGTGGTTTATCTGCACATGCTCTGGTTATGATATGTCTGTAGTGTAGCTAGTAGTGTGGCTGTGATCTGATATATGCAGGTGTTGAGGGGGAGCTGATCTATGTTATGCAGGGGGAGATGTTGGATACGATGCTCCAACATCCCATGCATGTGTGCAGGGGGAGTAGTAGTGTAAAATGCTGAAGCACTCTATTCCACATCCTATCAAGTTTATTTTCCTGACCATTTAAGGCGAAGTAGTTATCGTGTCTTCCGCTGTTGCATGCCTCTCTGATAATCTTAAAAAGATACATCTTATTCTTTTCTACTGTTCTCCATGAAGGAGTAGTATGGTAATGGTTTTGAAGGATAGCTACTACTTAATCTTTATGCTTGTGTGATTATGTTGAGAAAAAGATATGTAGTTGAAGTATCTGTTTAAGAAGTTCTGTATGGTCATAATTTGTTTAGCCAAAAATTTGCCAAAGGGGGAGTTTGTTGAGTCTTTGGTATTGGCTGCATTTTTGGTAAAATAAACTTTGTAGCAGGATGCTGGATACGATGCCTCAAGCATTGCGTAGAGCATTGTATTGTCTCACGAGGAGCGCTCATGACAAATTCTATTTATGGAATGTTGGTTTCTCTCTCATGAATCTTGCATGGCGCGTTACAATCTGGTTTTTATAAGGAACATTATTTATTGCGCAAGATCTCTTTCAGAAATGTTTTTATGAAGAATCTCCTTGATGAGTATTTTTGTAGAGAATCTATTTTAATTAATAAGGATTAATTGCTTGGTCAAACAAATCAAGACTTTGCATTTCTGGATCAAGGAATATTCTGACTGGAGCATTTAAAAGGAAAAGCTTAACCTAATCTTAGTAAGTTGTTCACGCCGTTATTGTGTTGAGTCTAGAACTAGGTTTTGCGTGTGTTTTGTTATTGTGAGCCTTTCTTGTGTCACCTTGATGCAAGCTTAGGACGTGTGTTCTTGAGTTGTATTGTGTGATCCTCCTCCTAAGCTTTGAAGTACGGAGTTAGGTCTTTTGGTGTGTTTAACACTCAAAGCCTTTAGGCACGAGTGTGTAGTTTTAGGAGTGTGTCTCTAAAACGTTTTGTTCTTGTGTTAGTGAAATCCTTGCTGTCTGTAAGGTTGTTAGGGAGTGAGATGGGATCTCATATCTAGGAGTTCCTAGGTAGAAGAGTCATTGGTAGTGCCTAGGTTATAAGTTGTAAATGGGGCGTTTGCTGTAGACTTAGTAACTAGGACTATTATAGTGATATTCCTTCCTGGATTGGTATCCCCTAGACGTAGGTTGTTGTTTGCACCGAACTGGGTTAACAAATAACTTGTCTCCTTTATTTGTTTTCATTTATACGCTTTGAACTGCTACGCGTTAGACCGGACTCAGTGTTAGAGCATCGTGTAGAGCATCGTGCTCAGCGTGCCAGGAATTTCACAAGCAATTAAACATGAATTGTCAGAAGAGAATTAATCAAGAGGGAAATTATCCAAAAGTTACATAACAAAACATAAGCAACAATAAGTGCTCAAACATGAAGGTTAAGATTTGGGCAGTTGACTGGCAAGCTTGTGCAGAAGCAACATCATTTCATCAATCCTCTTGTTGGTAGCTTCACCAGATGCATTCATATCAGCCCTTATATTTGCCCTTAGTTCATCAAATTCATTCTTCATCTCTTCCTTTATCTCAGATATATCATTCTTCATCTCAATCTTCATCTCATCTAATGTTGTTTGAACAGCTGGAGGTATAGCAGAAGATGGAGATCCAGAGATAAGTCTGACTGGAGAGCTTGGAGGAGTAGTGTCAACAATTATATCTTTGCCCTTATCAGAAGCTGGCTCATTTGTCTCTTGATCCATCATAATGGTGTCCTCTCCCTGTTGTGGACCCATTGCTTGAGCTTCAAGTAGCTTCTGAGTTTCAACTTCTGCAATTCTAGCAGCTCTTTCAACTAACACCTTTAGAGCCTCTTGATCAGCCAACCTCTTAGTTTCAGCTTCAGCAGCTATCCTGGCTTGCTCAGCATCAATCACCAACCTGGCATATACTGCTTCCTCTTCTGCTAACTGTTAGACTACTTGGCGATCACTTAGAGGGGGGTGAATAAGCGACTCTTTCTACACAATGAGTTTTTCAAAATATTTTCGAGTACGCGGAAGCCCACCGGATCGGTAGTCTACTTTGCACCCTTCGATCAAAGGAAAGGTAGTATAAGCCTTGGAGCGTTTAATGATAAATTGAATTAGGATATGTATTGCAATCAAATTACTAAGATAAACCACAAGATAAACCACACAAGTTCCAACAATTCAAGTTATACCCAATCACAATTCAAGACAAGTTCAATTGAATTTTGATGAACACTTACGATCACAAAATTCAATTGATCAATTAATGATAATTCGAAAAGTAAAGAGTGTAAGGAAAGAAGAATGCAAACAGTTGATTAGGGAGTTCCCGCAGCTTTCGTGTCGTCCTCGCGGTCGGCCGGGTACGTCTCCCCCCAAATCGTCAAACGGACGATTTGAGCGATTTTATTAAAAACGCTTTAGTGCACAATTTACAAAGACTCGAATAACCCTATATTGAATCTAATGCAAATTGAGCGATGCAACCTCAACACCTTGCGAAGCTTCTACCTCTGATTCCAACGTTCCAATCTTGCGCCGTCTTCGAACCGAAAACCCCCGCAACGAACGTCCAACTGATTACCTCGCTTCCTCGATGTTGAACCTTCAAGATATCGCACAATCTTGAACCCTTGATGAGAACCCAAACCTCCAACGCAATTCAACCCGATCGCAATTCTGATTCACCGCGAATTGCACCGAACGTTATCCACCAAATCATCTAAGAACCCTTAACGCCCCGGCTTTTAAAATAGTTAGTCATGTATAATTTACTAGTTTCTAATTTATTTAATTAGGAATTTGCTTGTGTTGATGCATTTGTGTGATTATTTAATTACTCAATATGACTGATTGGTGGAGCATTTAGAGAAGCATAAAACTTAGTGATAAATAAATAATTTAGTTGAAATTAGAGAATGATTAGTAAGTTAAATAAGTAAGGAAAAATAGAGTAAATAAAATGATGTAATATTTCAATATGTTACATTGATTTGCTATTTTATTTATTTTATGTATGAATAATTAAATTAATTAGTCCCACTATCAATCTTAATTAATATGAACACCTATTTCGTTTTATTCTATTTTATTAGCCTATTTGTGTGACTATTTGGTGCTACCCTTTCATTTCATTTGCTTCATATTAATAATGATTGATTGCTTAAATCTCTCACTATCATTCTAGTATTATTATTCCCTTTGGTATTCAATTTGCAATTGATTTCATTAGTACCCAATGATCATAAAACCGTAACCTATGGGTCCTTTCCTTTCTTGAACAAATTAAGTGAGATAATAAGGCACTATATTTACAATGGTAAACAACCAATTCTAGTACCACACGCCTTTTCCCTCAATGGTTCCAACTTCTATAAATTTCTTCTCTCATAATTTGAGGTGATCATCAAGCTTTTGATTTCCTGAGCATTGTTTTGTGGGTTTTAGAGTTTCTTCGATCAGAAAGTAAAGTGATTAAGGTAAGGGGGTTTTAACCAACTCATTTAGAGATTCTGAATGTAGATAGTATGCCCTCGTTTGTTTTCTTGTTGTGCGACATTGCTGTTGTTGTCTAAAGTAAATCAATTTTGAAATTTCATATTGTTTGAAGTAATTTAAATTGTTTCTGATTCCTACGAGTTTAATTTATGATTCTAATTTTATTTTCATTGATTAATTCGTGTTTGTTAAATGATAGAATTGTGTAGTATAATTGTTCTAGAATCTAAGGAATAACATGGGTTTATGTCAGTACGTAACTTATTTTATTAGGTACCTTATGAAAGTGGTTTAGGGTCAAGACTGATCTAAAGTTTCAAATTGATATAAACATAGCATACCTTGGATCTCCAATTAATCCTAGAGGGCTAGGAGTGAAAGCTTGTAGGCACTGGAACAATAATAGTTCAATATACTATTATTTCTAAAAATTGGGACTTTGCTTTAGATGATTTGATTATTATAAGATTATTTGGAAGATTAAAACTATATTTAGTTAAGGAACGGGTAATATATGATGTACAGTAACTATACATAAATATATATAAAGTGAGTCAGTTTTATACGATAAGTATAATTGGTGTTTTGGTGTTGAGTTTGATAGGTGTCGAACTAATTGGTGTTTGACTTAATTGGTGTTGTTTTAATTGATGATGTTTATTAAATATAATCGGCGTTGTCGTTTGAGGTCATGGAAGCTGTTGTGCCACCGTTTGTCGTGTTGATATGGTAGCCTTTGCGCCGCCGTTTGTCGTGTTGTTATGGTAGCCGTTGTGCCGCCGTTTGTCGTGTTGATATTATGTTACAATTGGTGTAGCTATTACATACTTAAAATTACGTTGAGTTTATTTAATTTATTGGGTTGCTATGTTGATGAGTCTGTGTTTGCTTGTGCGTTTGATTGTTCTAAAGAATGATATTTTGTTCACCGTTTCTATCGAATTCAGTTAATCTATATGATGTTCGTTACTCACCCCTTCTGGTTTGACCCTACGATGTGCAATCGTAGGTTTTTCAGGTAACCAATGAGTCTTAGCTGCTGAACATTGAGGATGGCTTAAGGACGCTGTCTTCTTTTCCCGCTTTCAATAAATTGAGTCGCTCTGATAGGAAGTGAATTGGGGGAACTCTTATTTAATTTCCAATTGTTATATTATTTAAGACTTTGGATCATGATAATTCACTTCATCACTACTCGCTTAAAAGATTTCTGACCGTGTTAATTTTCATTCGAGACTTTGTTATTCAAGAATCTTGAATATTCGTTGTGTATCAATTTTTAAATTCCGCTGCGATATTTTTCTTATAATGATTAGTAATAGTAATTAATTGAGTTAAGCTTGAGTAACACTCCTTTTGGACTAAAATAATTAACGATTTCTACAAAATAAAAATCAAGTGGGATCTGGGGTGTTACAAGTGGTATCAGAGCACGTCGGTCCAGTCAGACCAAGTGGCAGTGTTGTCAGTCTTTTCCTTACTTTCGATTTGCAATATGCAGGACCAAATGGCAGGTAGAAATGATCAAGCGATCGCGAATGCAATGATGGCGATGACTCAAGCATTAGCTCAGGCCCATGCTAATGCATTAGGTCAACAAAACAATCAGGGGACTGTAGATGAGCTCAAAATGGACCGTTTCCTAAGAAATGAACCGCCGGCATTCAAGGGCAAATATAATCCTGATGCTGCACAAGAGTGGATAGACGACATTGAGAGAATCTTTCGGGCAATGGCATGCACAGATGCTCAGAAGGTGATGTTGGCTACTCATGTACTAGCTGGTGATGCAGAACACTGGTGGAGGCACACTCGTCAGAGGATGGTAGAACATAGCTAGAGTTGTGTTAGTTCTAGCGATCGGTTTCGTGTTGTGTTGGTGTTAGTAATGAGTCGTTGAGTTGTTACTCTTATTTTTAGTTTCGAGGACGAAACTTCTTTTTGGAGGGTAGTAATGTAAGACCCAAGATTCCACTGTACAGTTTTTCTAAGGAACTCTAGTAATGGCTACGAGTTTTAGGGTTTTTGGTGAAGTGTTTTTGTGAGTACTGTCGCGGTAATAGAATTTTGTTGAAATTGAGTCTGTTTTGTGCTCGTGCGCTGGAAAGGCACAGACTTTTGGGTCGTAGTCCTCTTTTAAGTATGAGAAGATTTCTGTGAAGTAAGAAATGCGAGTTTTGGTTTTCTCTTGTTTTTGAAAAAACGAGTAGGAATCTTACCCGCTGTTAGGAATTTTTACGGTTTTTGAATTCCGTAGAAATTTAGATGGGAGTTTTATATATCGGCGTGAGTTAGGATATATCTTCAGATTATTTTTCGAGGGTGAGGAAGAAAACCACAGTCGAGGAAAAAGTTTTAGCGATAATTTTTAGAAGCGGTTTACGACGGACGTTTATTCCGTAGTTTTTCTATTTTTGCGATTTTCGTCCATTAGCGAGGTGCGACTCGTTTAAGAGAGAACGTGGGAACTGAGCGGGATGAGATAACACTAGATCACAAAATATCTTGATATTTATCTAGGATATTATTATTATATTATTGTGAGTAAATGAATGGAGGGCTAGGATTTGCTCATAGAACCTTACACTATTTGATCCATTGGCCTAGATTAATCCATGACTTTAATAAGTAGGAAGACTTAGGAAAAATTGGAAAGGATTTTCACTCTTCCTCTTCTCTCTCTCACGTAGACTCTCTTCCTCCCTCTTCTTTCATTTATTTTTCCAAGTGTGGATAGAACACACATCTTCAACTTAAGAGAAACCTAGATGGAATTAGAAGAAAAGCTTCGAATCAAAGTTGATCATCTCATCATGATGGTGATTATGAGCTAAGTTTTATGGTAAGAAAATTTTCCCCCTCTTTTTCTCTTCTTTGGCCGTGAGGCTTTTTGCTAGTGTGGGGGGAGTTTTAATTTTCCTTTGTTAATGTTATGGATCATTGCTAATTAGCTTTAGAATTGTTAAGAAAATTGTGTATGTGGAAGTAGATTCTCATGAGAAGAAATTTTGGATTATGTTCATAGAGTTTTAGTTAGAACTTATTGATAAATACTTTTTGATTCCACGAAAGTTCTTTTGAGTGAATATCTAGGAAGTTTGAGCTTAGTTGTGAGGATTCCATGGTTGGATGATCATTTCATGAATTTTTGGGCTAAGGTTTTGATAAAAATTTCTATTTATCAAGAACATGAGTAGTTGTTTAGTGATTGTGAAATTGATGTTGTTTTTGAACCTTTTAGAGAAATGGATATATGAAAAATGGTTTTGTTTTGAAAAACATGGAAATATATTTGTTGGTGTTCATGAGATTTTTTTGAGAAAACTGTAAGACCCAAGATTTCATTGTATAGTTGGTTTAAGGATTATTAGGGTTCCGAGGTGTTCGTGTTGTGAAACATCGTGTAATTAGTAGTTTTGCTGTAATTGAATCTGTTTTGGACTCGTGCGCTGTAAAGGCACAGTCTTTTGTCTTGTAATCCTCTTTTGTGAATAAGAAGGATGCTGCGGATTTAGAATGATGAGTTTTAGATTATTCTTGTTTTTGGAAAAACGAGTAGGATTTTACCCGCGGATGAAAAATCGTACTGTGTCTGTTTTAAGTGAGGTTTCGGATGGAAGTTTTATATATCTGCGTGAGTGAGGTTATGTTCTGAGAATAATTTTCTAAGGTATGGAAGAAAATTACAGTCGCGGAAAAAGATTCGGCGATAAGTTTTGGAAATGTTAAACGTTAGACATTCTTTCCGTAGGTTTTATGTTTTTGTGGTTTTCGTCCGTCGCGTCGCGCGAGAGCTGAGTACGAGACTTGTTATGGGAGAGTTGTTTTAATCTTGTGACTTTCTCATAAAGTAAAGTGATCCAATGGCTAGGGTTTAAGCTTGGACTTTTGACTTTGATCCAATGGTGGTTTTGCTATCAAGAGCTTATAATAGTAAGGAGGTTTATGACTTTGTAAGACTTAGAAAAATTTCATCACAACTCACTCTCTTCTTCTTCCATCGTGCCATCACTTTCTCATACCCTAACCTTCACTAAATTTTCCATTTCTCACCATTTCACTCCATTTCAAGCTTGGAAGCTTAGTGGAAAGTTGTAGAGAATCACTTTCTTAAGGTAACCCTCTCTTCTCATCTCCTAGGTTGGTAGATTTTTAGAGTTGTGAGGTTTTTGGGTTTATGTTCTTAAGAGGGTTTGGTGAGAAAGGTTGTTTTTGCTAGTTCTTGTTTCATGAAAGTTGTTCATGAGAGTTTAGTAAGCATGCTAGGCTTTGTTGTTTTTTGTTTTCCATGAGTTGGTGAAAAATCTCATGAGAAAAGTTAGGGTTTTGGTTGGTTTATGTATTGATCAATTACATGAGGTTATGTTGTAAGGTTTTGAAAAGAAAAGTTGACTTTGAACCTTTGGGCAAAAGGGAAATGCGTTGTATGGTTTTGTTTTAGAAAATCCGATGAAAAATATTTTGGGGTTTATGAAAATATTTTCCTAAGTGTTTTGAGTAGTGTTTTTGGGGTCAAAGTGGTTTAAAACTCTTGTGACAGGTGGTGTTACTTTTTACCTTGAAAACATGTTTGAAAATGATTACCGGACGGTTAAGGCCCGTAATAAAACTTGTGCTTGGATTGGGTTTTGATTTTGGAAATGAAAATCAAATAACTTGCACTCGAAGCAACCAACAAGCTTTCGGAAACGAATTGCTTGCTTATGAAAATGGTTTGCTTTTGTGCCTTGAAAAAGTGTTGGGAACTAATAGAATCAAACTAGGCTTGGGTGGAAAAAGGTGGTGTGAGTTGCTGTCTTTTGCTGTCATGACAGGTGCAACTCGCTGGGCGAGTGGTTACTCGCCAGGGCGAGTGTCACAGGTCATGACAACACGCCAGGGCGAGCTCCAGGGCGAGTAAGACCAGTACTACCTGCCTTCACTCACCACCAACTCGCCAGGGCGAGCTCTGGGAGTTGAGATTTTGGATTCTGATTTCTAAAACTTGGTTTTTAACTTCTAATCCCTTTTTATTAATTTATGGAAGTGGTTGGGATTGGAAACGAGTTTCTCGGGTACTCGGAAAGTACGTAGCTTATAACGCAAGAAAACGGCCATTTTGCATTTCAAATTATTTAAGACTTTTGACAATTGTTTTGGGTCCTAAAAATAGTACAAATAACTCATGGTGGTTGATCAATACGGTAGTTTTTGGTTCGATGTCCGAAAGAGTGGTTTTTCCTTAGGAACCTTTAGGTTTTTGGGGTTTTGGTGTAGTTTCAATACGATTGGTTAGAGAACAATGTATTGATTGTTACGCTGCTTGTTTTAGGAAGCGCGTTGTGTTGTCTAAGCGTGTGTTGTTGACGGGAGCTTGCAGAGGTAAGGGCTCCACTTTATTTCTGTCTTTTAAAACGGTTTGACATGCTTGGAATTCGCTGCGACGCAATTGTTTGTGTGTTGACATGTTTGTGTTATGTATGTTCGTTGATGGGAACGTGTTTACATGACTTGTGCAATTTACATATGATTTGGAAAATATATGTATGAATTGCTATGATTTAGTTACATATGCTTGAGAGGTATGTATGTGTGGCATTAGCATATATAGGGGATCGTATGCTCATGCATTCATTGTGCGTAGTTGCGTGAGTGGACTACGGGGTGTTGGTTGCGTGAGTGGACCCACCCAAAATCCTACGGGATCTTATTGAGTACGATAAGTGGTTGCGTGAGTGGACCACGGGGTGTGATTGCGTGAGTGGATCCACCTTAACCCTTTGCGGTTTTATTGGTTATGATTAGTAATTCCGGAATTCATTTGCATGTGGTAGCTCTGGCAGTACCACACCCATTGTAGAAGTCTGCATTAGGCTTGTTGTGCATTATATATATAAGCCCGTTGGAGGGAATTGTTGAATGTGTTAAGAGCTTTCTCTTGTGTTTTGTGGAAATTTTGTTACGTGTACAATCTTTCGCACCGGTTATATATATATATATCTACTTTTATTTTGTGGTGACCCTTTCTTTCATTTGCGGGCTCATCCCACCCCAGATGACGATGTAGGTCGAGAGGATGGTGTTGGCAGCTCTAGGCCTTAGTGAGCTCGTGTTGGAGCTGGAGTGGTAGTTTTAGTTAGACTATGCGCTGGTGTGTTTGTGCACTGTGCTTTTTGATTAGCATAGGACATTCTAACTTCTTTTGGTTAGTTAGTGCTTGTAAGCACATAGACTTATGGATTGTAATTATTCAGGTTTACACTTAGCATTTTCGAATACAATATATATATGGTGTGATATATATATGGTTCGTTTGTAATATTTAATGTAGGCTCAATTAAAAATGTTTTGCGCACTCTGAGTGTTTGTTAAAAAAAAAAAAAAAAAATAATGCCCTTTTTGCGTTATGAAAATGGGGTGTTACATTTGTGGTATCAGAGCACGGCTTTAAATCTTCAAAGGGAAAGTGTATACTTGAGTCGTTAGTCCAGAGTCGGTTAGAACTTAGCTAGAGTAGTGTCAGTTCTAGTATTGTTCGGTGTCGGGTTATGGGTTAGTAATCCGTTGAGTGAGGTTTTCTGGTGGAATTCAGAAATGTTTGGATAAGGGTCTAATCGAAGAGAATTGGTATGTGCAGGAAACGATGCCTCCAAGAAGGGCACCTGCTAGAGATGATGATGATGTGGACATCCATCAGATGGCTTATGCCATGAATACTATGGCAGCAGCGGTGACTGCGCAAACTCATGCTAAGGCGCAGAGAGACCTTGAAAAGCGCGACAGGGAGATCCTGGCCGCTGGGTCTAGGGTTCTCACAAGTTTTAATCAGCAGGCCCCTCCAAAGTTTAATGGGGAGGGAGGTCCAGAAACAGCGGATCTATGGCTCCATGCTATGGAGAGGATATTTGGGGCAATTCATTGTCCGGAGGGGGAGAAGGTAGTTCTAGCTACCTATCAGCTGCTTGGGGGTTCCGAATTTTGGTGGAGGAACACCCGTCTGATTATGGAAAATGCATATGAGGAGATTAACTGGGAGAACTTCAAGAGGAGGTTCCTGGCTAAGTATTTCCCTGAGACTGCAAGGGAAAGGTATGGTGAGGAGTTTCTGAGACTACGTCAGGGGAGTATGAATGTGGAGGCATATTCCAAGAAGTTTGAATCATTATCCCGTTTCTTCCGCTTCTTTAGGGATGGGATAGATGAGGTCTATATGTGTCGTCGCTTCCAAGATGGGCTGAGGTACGAACTGCAGGATGCGGTTGTGCCATTGGGTATTCGGCAATTTCAGGTCTTGGTTGAAAAGTGCCAAGAGGTTGAAGATATGAGAAACAAAAGGGTGAACCGTCAGGGTGGTTTTAGTGCTGGGGGACCAAGTCGTTCTGGTGGTCCGAATCAAAGTCAGAACCGTGGAAAACAAGGCAGTAAGCCATATGACCGTCCACAGTATAACAAGGGACAAGGTCGATCGGTGAATCAGGACAGTCAGAATACCGGGAAGCAGGGCTGTTTTAAGTGTGGTGAAGTGGGCCACTATGCGAATGAATGCCGGAATCAGGGACATGTTTGTTTTAATTGCAAGAAGCCGGGACACTTTGCTAGAGATTGCAAAGCCCCGAAGGCCGGGCCGTCGGCTAATGTGGCACAAGGCTCACAAGGTACCAGACCTGCGGCAAAGGCACGTGCTTACTGTATGGGCACAGAAGTGAGTGGGCTGGCTAGCAATGCCATTCACGAGAGCTGTCACATTGCAGGTAATTCTTTAACTGCTTTGATTGACACGGGGGCAACCCACTCATTCATTTCTTTGGCTTGTGCAAATCGGTTGAGTTTGAATGTTTCTGTTCTTCCATTTGATTTGAATGTTTTGACTCCTGCTAAGGATTTGGTAGTGAATACTGCATGTTTGCATTGTTTAGTAGTAATTCAGAATAGGGAGTTTCTGGTCAACTTGGTGTGTTTACCGCTTACATCTCTCGAGATCATTCTCGGGATGGATTGGCTATCTTATCATTATGTTATACTAGATTGTGCTCGGAAATTGGTTTTCTTTCCCGAGCCAGGTGTGCGGAGATACCTGTCGGCCAATCAGCTTACAATGATTATGTGTAACGGAGAGCCAGAGATTGTTTCACTTGCTAGTTTGGAAGTGATATCAGAGGTCCGAATGGGGGAGATTCGGGTAGTTCAGAATTTCCAAGACGTGTTTCCGTCGGAGATTCCAGCTTTTCCTCCGTGTAGAGAGGTAGAATTCTTCATAGAATTGCATCCAGGTACGGGTTCGATTTCGGAATCGCCCTATCGGATGGCTCCAGCCGAGTTGGTAGAGTTGAAAAGTCAAATTGAGGACTTGTTAGAGAAGGGTTTCATAAGGCCTAGTGTGTCGCCGTGGGGAGCACCGGTCTTATTGGTGAAAAAGAAGGATGGTAGATCCCGTTTGTGTGTGGATTATCGGAAGCTTAATAAGGCGACTATCAAGAACCGGTATCCATTGCCGCGTATTGATGATCTGATGGATCAGTTGAAAGGAGCGTCAGTATTCTCCAAGATTGACTTGAAATCTGGATATCATCAGATAAGAGTAAGGGAAGAGGATGTCCAGAAGACAGCATTTCGGTCACGTTATGGACACTACGAGTATCTAGTGATGCCATTTGGAGTGACGAATGCACCAACGATTTTTATGGACTACATGAATCGGATATTCCATTCATTTCTGGACAAGTTCGTGGTTGTGTTCATTGATGATATCCTCGTGTATTCGAAGAGCGAAGAGGAGCATGAAGAGCATCTTCGTATGGTTTTGCAAGTGTTGCGGGAAAGAAAGTTGTATGTGAATCCGTCGAAGTGTGATTTTTGGTTGGAAGAGGTGAATTTCCTTGGCCATATAATATCAAAAGAGGGAATTGCCGTGGATCCAGCCAAGATTGACACAGTACTTGCATGGAAGCAACCGCAGACGGTGACGGACGTGAGGAGTTTTGTTGGTTTGGCCGGTTATTACCGGAGGTTCATAGAAGGATTCGCTAAGATTGTGGCACCAATGACGCAACTTACGAGAAAAGATCAACCGTTTGCGTGGACTGAGCAGTGTGAACTTAGTTTTCAATTGTTGAAGGAGCGGTTGACGACTTCACCGGTGTTGGTGTTACCTCAGTCAGATGAACCTTATGAGGTTTATTGTGATGCGTCTCATCAGGGTTTGGGTTGTGTGTTGATGCAGCACAAGAGAGCAGTGGCTTATGCATCACGGCAGTTGAAGGTGCATGAGAGGAATTATCCGACGCACGATTTGGAGCTTGCGGCCGTGGTTTTTGCATTGAAGATTTGGAGACACTATCTTTATGGTTGCACTTTCGTTGTGTTTAGTGACCATAAAAGCCTCAAGTATCTGTTCGACCAGAAGGAGTTGAATATGAGGCAAAGGAGGTGGATGGAAACATTGAAAGACTTTGACTTTACCTTAGAATACCATCCGGGGAAGGCTAATGTGGTAGCCGATGCTTTGAGTAGAAAGAGTGTGTCAGCGTGTTCGGCACAAATGGCTAGTCAACAAGAGTTGTTGAAAGAATTTCGAGACTTGCACCTGGAAGTGGAGTTTGCGTTAGGGAATATGAGATTGGGTATGATCACCATCTCGAATGGTTTGTTAGAGGACATTGCTAATTGTCAAGGTGACGAGTTTCTCATGGAGAAAAGGGCTTTGATTGTTCGAGGAACCAACCGAGATTTCAAGGTGGGACCGGACAACATTTTGAGATGTAATGGTAGGGTGTGTGTGCCCGATGCGATGGACTTGAGAAACACCATTCTAGGGGAGGCACACAAGAGTAAGCTTAGTATGCATCCCGGGGCAACAAAAATGTATCAGGACCTGAGGCAAGATTTCTGGTGGCCGGGTATGAAGAGGGATGTGGCCGAGTTTGTGGCGTCGTGTTTGACTTGTCAGAAGGCGAAGATTGAACATCAGAGACCAGCAGGGATGCTGCAGTCATTAGATATCCCCGAGTGGAAGTGGGATAGCATTTCTATGGATTTCATCACTGGTTTACCCAAGACCAGGAGGAAGCATGATTCCATTTGGGTGATAGTGGATCGTTTGACGAAGTCCGCTCATTTTCTACCGGTAAGGATTACGGATACGGCGGCAAAGTTGACCGATGTGTATATTGCTGAGATTGTGAGGTTACATGGGATTCCGTCAAGTATAGTGTCGGATAGAGATCCAAAGTTCACTTCACATTTTTGGAAGACCTTGCATGAGGCGTTGGGGACGAAACTGAGATTGAGTTCTGCCTATCATCCCCAGACCGATGGGCAAACTGAGAGAACAAATCAGTCACTAGAGGATTTATTGAGAGCATGTGTGCTGGATGATCGTGGGAGTTGGGACGACGTGTTGCCGTTGATAGAGTTCACGTACAACAATAGTTACCATTCGACTATCGGAATGGCACCATATGAGGCTTTGTATGGGAGGAGATGTCAGACTCCTTTGTGTTGGTACCAAGATGGGGAAAGTTTGATAGTAGGACCGGAAATGGTACAACAGACGACGGACAAGGTCCGAAAGATAAGGGCAATGATGAAGGTTGCTCAAGATCGACAAAAGAGTTATGCGGATAGGCGTCGGAGGCCTTTAGAGTTTGAGGAGGGAGACCATGTATTTCTCCGTGTTACCCCAACAACTGGTGTTGGAAGGGCTTTGAAAGCAAAGAAGTTGACTCCGAAGTTTATAGGGCCTTATCAGATTTTGGAACGGGTTGGGAAGGTAGCATATCGGATCGCGTTGCCACCGGTACTATCTTTGATTCATGATGTGTTCCATGTGTCGCAATTGCGGAAGTATACACCGGATCCGTCACATGTGATCACGCCAGATGACATCCAGTTGAGGGATAACTTGTCATTTGAAGTTCCGCCGATCAAGATTGCGGATAGGAAGATGAAGCGTCTGAGAACGAAAGAGATACCTTTGGTGAGGGTAATATGGAACGAAGCTACAGGAGATACCACCTGGGAGCTCGAGAGTAAGATGAAAGAGTTGTACCCCAGTTTGTTTGACGATGTCTAAGTTTCGAGGACGAAACTTCTTTTAGGGGGGTGGTATTGTAAGACCCAAGATTTCATTGTATAGTTGGCTTAAGGATTATTAGGGTTCCGAGGTGTTCGTGTTGTGAAACATCGTGTAATTAGTAGTTTTGCTGTAATTGAATCTGTTTTGGACTCGTGCGCTGTAAAGGCACAGGCTTTTGTCTTGTAATCCTCTTTTGTGAATAAGAAGGATGCTGTGGATTTAGAATGATGAGTTTTGGATTATTCTTGTTTTTGGAAAAACGAGTAGGATTTTACCCGCGGATGAAAAATCGTACTGTGTCTGTTTTAAGTGAGGTTTCAGATGGAAGTTTTATATATCCGCGTGAGTGAGGTTATGTTCTGAGAATAATTTTCTAAGGTATGGAAGAAAATTACAGTCGCGGAAAAAGATTCGGCGATAAGTTTTGGAAATGTTAAACGTTAGACATTCTTTCCGTAGGTTTTATGTTTTTGTGGTTTTCGTCCGTCGCGTCGCGCGAGAGCTGAGTACGAGACTTGTTATGGGAGAGTTGTTTTAATCTTGTGACTTTCTCATAAAGTAAAGTGATCCAATGGCTAGGGTTTAAGCTTGGACTTTTGACTTTGATCCAATGGTGGTTTTGCTATCAAGAGCTTATAATAGTAAGGAGGTTTATGACTTTGTAAGACTTAGAAAAATTTCATCACAACTCACTCTCTTCTTCTTCCATCGTGCCATCACTTTCTCATACCCTAACCTTCACTAAATTTTCCATTTCTCACCATTTCACTCCATTTCAAGCTTGGAAGCTTAGTGGAAAGTTGTAGAGAATCACTTTCTTAAGGTAACCCTCTCTTCTCATCTCCTAGGTTGGTAGATTTTTAGAGTTGTGAGGTTTTTGGGTTTATGTTCTTAAGAGGGTTTGGTGAGAAAGGTTGTTTTTGCTAGTTCTTGTTTCATGAAAGTTGTTCATGAGAGTTTAGTAAGCATGCTAGGCTTTGTTGTTTTTTGTTTTCCATGAGTTGGTGAAAAATCTCATGAGAAAAGTTAGGGTTTTGGTTGGTTTATGTATTGATCAATTACATGAGGTTATGTTGTAAGGTTTTGAAAAGAAAAGTTGACTTTGAACCTTTGGGCAAAAGGGAAATGCGTTGTATGGTTTTGTTTTAGAAAATCCGATGAAAAATATTTTGAGGTTTATGAAAATATTTTCCTAAGTGTTTTGAGTAGTGTTTTTGGGGTCAAAGTGGTTTAAAACTCTTGTGACAGGTGGTGTTACTTTTTACCTTGAAAACATGTTTGAAAATGATTACCGGACGGTTAAGGCCCGTAATAAAACTTGTGCTTGGATTGGGTTTTGATTTTGGAAATGAAAATCAAATAACTTGCACTCGAAGCAACCAACAAGCTTTCGGAAACGAATTGCTTGCTTATGAAAATGGTTTGCTTTTGTGCCTTGAAAAAGTGTTGGGAACTAATAGAATCAAACTAGGCTTGGGTGGAAAAAGGTGGTGTGAGTTGCTGTCTTTTGCTGTCATGACAGGTGCAACTCGCTGGGCGAGTGGTTACTCGCCAGGGCGAGTGTCACAGGTCATGACAACACGCCAGGGCGAGTAAGACCAGGACTCCCTGCCTTCACTCGCCAGGGCGAGCTCTGGGAGTTGAGATTTTGGATTCTGATTTCTAAAACTTGGTTTTTAACTTCTAATCCCTTTTTATTAATTTATGGAAGTGGTTGGGATTGGAAACGAGTTTCTCGGGTACTCGGAAAGTACGTAGCTTATAACGCAAGAAAACGGCCATTTTGCATTTCAAATTATTTAAGACTTTTGACAATTGTTTTGGGTCCTAAAAATAGTACAAATAACTCATGGTGGTTGATCAATACGGTAGTTTTTGGTTCGATGTCCGAAAGAGTGGTTTTTCCTTAGGAACCTTTAGGTTTTTGGGGTTTTGGTGTAGTTTCAATACGATTGGTTAGAGAACAATGTATTGATTGTTACGCTGCTTGTTTTAGGAAGCGCGTTGTGTTGTCTAAGCGTGTGTTGTTGACGGGAGCTTGCAGAGGTAAGGGCTCCACTTTATTTCTGTCTTTTAAAACGGTTTGACATGCTTGGAATTCGCTGCGACGCAATTGTTTGTGTGTTGACATGTTTGTGTTATGTATGCTCGTTGATGGGAACGTGTTTACATGACTTGTGCAATTTACATATGATTTGGAAAATATATGTATGAATTGCTATGATTTAGTTACATATGCTTGAGAGGTATGTATGTGTGGCATTAGCATATATAGGGGATCGTATGCTCATGCATTCATTGTGCGTAGTTGCGTGAGTGGACTACGGGGTGTTGGTTGCGTGAGTGGACCCACCCAAAATCCTACGGGATCTTATTGAGTACGATAAGTGGTTGCGTGAGTGGACCACGGGGTGTGATTGCGTGAGTGGATCCACCTTAACCCTTTGCGGTTTTATTGGTTATGATTAGTAATTCCGGAATTCATTTGCATGTGGTAGCTCTGGCAGTACCACACCCATTGTAGAAGTCTGCATTAGGCTTGTTGTGCATTATATATATAAGCCCGTTGGAGGGAATTGTTGAATGTTTTAAGAGCTTTCTCTTGTGTTTTGTGGAAATTTTGTTACGTGTACAATCTTTCGCACCGGTTATATATATATATATCTACTTTTATTTTGTGGTGACCCTTTCTTTCATTTGCGGGCTCATCCCACCCCAGATGACGATGTAGGTCGAGAGGATGGTGTTGGCAGCTCTAGGCCTTAGTGAGCTCGTGTTGGAGCTGGAGTGGTAGTTTTAGTTAGACTATGCGCCGGTGTGTTTGTGCACTGTGCTTTTTGATTAGCATAGGACATTCTAACTTCTTTTGGTTAGTTAGTGCTTGTAAGCACATAGACTTATGGATTGTAATTATTCAGGTTTACACTTAGCATTTTCGAATACAATATATATATGGTGTGATATATATATGGTTCGTTTGTAATATTTAATGTAGGCTCAATTAAAAATGTTTTGCGCACTCTGAGTGTTTGTTAAAAAAAAAAAATAAAAAAAAATAATGCCCTTTTTGCGTTATGAAAACGGGGTGTTACAAAAACTCATGTGATTTGTGGATTATGTTTGGAAATGTTTTGTTTGATCAATTAAATGATTTTGGGAGCTAATTGATTTAGACTATGGATTTGAAAAGGAAAATTTTGGAAGTTAGCTTGTTATTTTGGTTCTGGCCGAAAACTTAAAGGGTATTCTGGTCATTTTAAATTTGTTTTTGTGACCTAGAAACTTAACTATTTTTCGAAACGAAGATTTCGGCGTATGGCTCGTCTCGATTGGATAAAGAATGAGCGAGTTATGGCCATTTTATTTGAAAGGAAAAACTTGTAACTTGTGGCGCAAGTAAACTTTTATTTTTGTGAAAATTTTCAAAGAGGTTTTGGGTTGTTTTCAAATGGTTTTAGTATGTGAAAATTGATTTCCTTGGAGTTAGGAATCAAAGTGTTTCTTAGTTTGTTTTGAAACGAAAATATTTTCGCGCAGCGAGAAATAGTGCAATTAACTTTGGGAATTTTTAATCGCTATAACGGGGACTCGAAATCACTATCCGAGAGTGTGAGAAAGTACCTTAAACACCCCTAGTTTATAGAGAACAAGTTTCGTTTAGATAGGATACGTTGGGAGTATTTTATTGATTGTACGCTGCTTAACTTTTAGGAAGCGCGAGTTGTAGAATTATGCGAGAAAAGTTAACGGAAGCTTGTTGAGGTAAGGGCATCACTTTATTTCTGTCTTTTCATTGAGTTATAACATGTTTGTTGGTTATTTTCGGTGATGCGTGTTTGTGTGTTTGGCATGTATGTGTTATGTATTCTCGTGATGAGAAAGTGTTTACAATACGTGCGTTGTTTTACATATGATTGGAGATGTATGTATGAACATGTGGGTGAATACATATGATTGGAAATGTATGTATGTTTGTTGTGGTTTGTTACATATGATTGGATATGTATGTATGTTGTTGGGATGGTTTACATATGCTAGGGAGGTATGTATTTGTTGCATTAGTATACATGGGGAATCGTATGCTCATGCATTGTTAGTGCGTAGTGGCAGGAGTGGACTACGAGGTGTGGTTGCGGGAGTGGACCCACCTGATTCTTATAGGGTTTTATTGAGTTCAATACATGGTTGCGGGAGTGGACCATGGGGTGTGATTGCGGGAGTGGATCCACCTTAATCCTTTGTGATTTTGTTGAGCTCGATACATGGTTGCGGGAGTGGACCATGGGGTGTGATTGCGGGAGTGGATCCACCTTGACCTTGTGATTTCGTTGGTGTTTTAGTAGGGGTTGGACCTACAGTTCCGGAACTCATGCATTGTGGTAGCTAGGGTTAGTACCACGCATTGTAGAAGTCTGCATTAGGCTTGGTGTGCATTATATATATAAACCCGTTGGTATATATATAAACCCGTTGGTGGGAATTGCTTTGGTGGTTAAGAGCTTTCTCTTGTGTTTGTGGAATTATTGTTATGTGTACAATCTTTCGCACCGGTTATATATATACATACTTTTATTTTATGGTGACCCTTTCTTTCATTTGCGGGCTCATCCCACCCAGATGATGAGTTAGGTCGTGGTGACGACGGTGGCTGTTCCAGGCCCCAGTGAGATGTTGGAGCTTTAGCTTAGTTAGACTATGCGCCGGTGTGGGTTGTACACCGTGCTTTTTGGGTTTAGGCATAGGATTCTAACTTGTTTTGTTGTAAGTATTTGAATACTTAGACTTGGATTGTAATTATTCAGGAATACACTTTGCTTGTCGAAGCACCTTATGGTAATGAGTTCTTTTGTATATTTGAATGCCGGCTCATTGAAAAATATTCTATGCGCACTCTGAGTGTTAGTTGAAAAAGAAAAAAAATATTGCCTTTTCTGGCCTTTGAAAAACGGGCTGTTACACCAGTCAGGCACGGAGCAACCATTACAAGGCTCTCAGTGAGAGGAAGCATATTGATCATAATAGAGGGAAACCGTATGACAGAAAGGATCAGGAAAATAAATCTGCTACAGCGGGTAAGGTCAAAGCTAGTGGGGGAGGGGGCTCTAACCCTCTCAGGTGCTCCCGGTGTGGTGAGATAGGGCACCGTGTGGCAGAGTGTCAAGAGACGAAGTCTAAGTGCTTCAGATGTGGAAAGTCAGGGCATATGGCTAATGAGTGTAAGAGTTCAACTGTGACCTGTTTCCGTTGTGGAGAGCCAGGACATACCCGTCCTCAGTGTGGGCAGTCGAAGAAGGGACCAGATGCTACGTCTACTAAAGGGAAAGTGTTCGCCTTGACGGGAGAAGAAGCAAATACTCCAGGTAATTTTCGTGGACGAAATTTTTTTTTTTTAGTGGGGGAGAATTGTAACGCCCCGACTTTTAAAATAGTTAGTCATTTATAATTTAACTAGTTTCTAATTTATTTAATTAGGAATTTGCTTGTGTTGATGCATTTGTGTGATTATTTAATTACTTAATATGACTGATTGGTGGAGCATTTAGAGAAGCATAAAGCTTAGTGATAAATAAATAATTTAGTTGAAATTAGAGAATGATTAGTAAGTTAAATAAGTAAGGAAAAATAGAGTAAATAAAATGATGTAATATTTCAATATGTTACATTGATTTGCTATTTTATTTATTTTATGTATGAATAATTAAATTAATTAGTCTCACTATCAATCTTAATTAATATGAACACCTATTTCGTTTTATTCTATTTTATTAGCCTATTTGTGTGACTATTTGGTGCTACCCTTTCATTTCATTTGCTTCATATTAATAATGATTGATTGCTTAAATCTCTCACTATCATTCTAGTATTATTATTCCCTTTGGTATTCAATTTGCAATTGATTTCATTAGTACCCAATGATCATAAAACCGTAACCTATGGGTCCTTTCCTTTCTTGAACAAATTAAGTGAGATAATAAGGCACTATATTTACAATGGTAAACAACCAATTCTAGTACCACACGCCTTTTCCCTCAATGGTTCCAACTTCTATAAATTTCTTCTCTCATAATTTGAGGTGATCATCAAGCTTTTGATTTCCTGAGCATTGTTTTGTGGATTTTAGAGTTTCTTCGATCAGAAAGTAAAGTGATTAAGGTAAGGGGGTTTTAACCAACTCATTTAAAGATTCTGAATGTAGATAGTATGCCCTCGTTTGTTTTCTTGTTGTGCGACATTGCTGTTGTTGTCTAAAGTAAATCAATTTTGAAATTTCATATTGTTTGAAGTAATTTAAATTGTTTCTGATTCCTACGAGTTTAATTTATGATTCTAATTTTATTTTCATTGATTAATTCGTGTTTGTTAAATGATAGAATTGTGTAGTATAATTGTTCTAGAATCTAAGGAATAACATGGGTTTATGTCAGTACGTAACTTATTTTATTAGGTACCTTATGAAAGTGGTTTAGGGTCAAGACTGATCTAAAGTTTCAAATTGATATAAACATAGCATACCTTGGATCTCCAATTAATCCTAGAGGGCTAGGAGTGAAAGCTTGTAGGCACTGGAACAATAATAGTTCAATATACTATTATTTCTAAAAATTGGGACTTTGCTTTAGATGATTTGATTATTATAAGATTATTTGGAAGATTAAAACTATATTTAGTTAAGGAACGGGTAATATATGATGTACAGTAACTATACATAAATATATATAAAGTGAGTCAGTTTTATACGATAAGTATAATTGGTGTTTTGGTGTTGAGTTTGATTGGTGTCGAACTAATTGGTGTTTGACTTAATTGGTGTTGTTTTAATTGATGATGTTTATTAAATATAATCGGCGTTGTCGTTTGAGGTCATGGAAGCTGTTGTGCCACCGTTTGTCGTGTTGATATGGTAGCCTTTGCGCCGCCGTTTGTCGTGTTGTTATGGTAGCCGTTGTGCCGCCGTTTGTCGTGTTGATATTATGTTACAATTGGTGTAGCTATTACATACTTAAAATTACGTTGAGTTTATTTAATTTATTGGGTTGCTATGTTGATGAGTCTGTGTTTGCTTGTGCGTTTGATTGTTCTAAAGAATGATATTTTGTTCACCGTTTCTATCGAATTCAGTTAATCTATATGATGTTCATTACTCACCCCTTCCGGTTTGACCCTACGATGTGCAATCGTAGGTTTTTCAGGTAACCAATGAGTCTTAGCTGCTGAACATTGAGGATGGCTTTAGGACGCTGTCTTCTTTTCCCGCTTTCAATAAATTGAGTCGCTCTAATAGGAAGTGAATTGGGGGAACTCTTATTTAATTTCCAATTGTTATATTATTTAAGACTTTGGATCATGATAATTCACTTCATCACTACTTGCTTAAAAGATTTCTGACCATGTTAATTTTCATTCGAGACTTTGTTATTCAAGAATCTTGAATATTCGTTGTGTATCAATTTTTAAATTCCGCTGCGATATTTTTCTTATAATGATTAGTAATAGTAATTAATTGAGTTAAGCTTGAGTAACACTCCTTTTGGACTAAAATAATTAACGATTTCTACAAAATAAAAATCAAGTGGGATCTGGGGTGTTACAATTGATCCCATACTCAATCTCAAATTGGAAGTGATTTGATAGAAGATGATGAACTTGTGTTGAATAAGTCTTTGATCCAAAATCTCTCTCAAATTTTGATCAAATGTGTTTTCAGATGGATTCTCATTTTTACAACAAAAACTCATATTGCTATTTATAGAGAAAATAGAATTGAGCAAATTTAGGCAAAACAGAACAGACTTGTATCGATACATATGAAGGTTTGTATCGATACAAACCCTTTGACCAGCGTTCAAATGTGAAATTTTGACCTATGTATCGATACAAACACGTGTGTGTATCGATACATACATCAGTTTCTTGAAATCTTGACTGATATGTATCGAAGCATGCAGGCATGATTCGATACATCATGCACTCTCTGGTTTTCTGAGAGATATAGGTGTGTATCGATACATGCAAGCATGATTCGATACACAAGAGACTCTCTGCCCCTGAGACTCCAGTTTTGTATCGATACA
The DNA here is from genome assembly GCA_030408175.1 of Trifolium repens. NCBI lineage: Eukaryota > Viridiplantae > Streptophyta > Magnoliopsida > Fabales > Fabaceae > Trifolium > Trifolium repens. Next base: position 25,781,361 of record CP125845.1, on the reverse strand, counting down.
AACGAAGTATGTATCGATACAAAAAGCACAAAATCAGGCTGAAGTAGTTTCAGGACATTTGTATCGATAGACATGTATATGTATCGATACATAATACCTAAAAATCAATTTTTCAAAGCTTAAAAATAGATTTTCGCTGTCAAGTCATTTGTAATGTTGCCAAAATATGTTCTAATCTATTTTCATGTGTTTTGACAATTATTAAAACATGAGGGTGAACTGGTGCACTTACATTCTCCCCCTTTTTGATAATTGTCAAAACCTTGCATAAGCTAACTAAGCCTATACCTAATATGCAAATAAAATAGCAATATGTATACAGACGCAATTACAACAAGGCTAACAATAAGCACGCTCCCCCTGAGTTGATGCCATAATGCGTTTGATATGTTGATAATCAAGAATTCTTTCCTTAGCTTGTGCAATCGAAATCTCTCCCCCTTTGACAATATCAAAAAGAAGAAGAGAACTCATTAGAAGTATCAAGTCCAAAACGTTTTTATCATGGTCATATCGTGCACTTACATTTGTCGAAATGCACTTTATGATGAATATCCTAATCAATATAAATACGTACAAGATATGCAAGTATAATCCAATGGCGAAAAACCAAATATCATGACAAATATGGAATGTAGAACAACAAACCAAGTCCAAAGCATGACTATTGTAACAACATCGTCATTATAAAGAATTAACATATCAAAATACGGGATGATATAAACAAAGCAATGCAACCAATGCATAACCATAACCAATAATCCATACAAACAAGATTATCCAAAATATAAAGTCATACAAACCAAAATGTAATGTTGTCCAAAACATGACAACATAAGAAAATTATCCGTACAACCATATCGAAAATAAACGAAGTCATAAGCAATAACGAAATTAAATTGTTCATGCGGAAAAAGAAAATAAAATGCAATGAAAACAAGGTCAAGTGTCATCATCATTCATGCCATCCGGGTTAGGGTTGGAATTGAAGTATTGGTCAATGGGAGTTTGTTGCTTGATGCATTCATCCAATTGGTTTTGTAGATGATCAAACCTTGAGATGTTATAAGCATGCATATCATCAAGTCTAATGGTGACCTCATTTTGGAACTTAACTTGTCTTAAGCTCATCTCTTTTAACATTTCCATAATTGCACCATTACTAATTTCTGAGGGATCACTCTCCATGCTTTCACCTCCATTAGTTTCCACCCTTTGTCTTTTACCCCGTTCTTCTTGATTACCTGGAATCGGTTCTTCATCTTCATCTTCCTTGCCACAAAACTCATAATCTTCAATCTCATCATTCCACTTATAATCCATCTATTTCATTTGAGTCATGCTGAAGATTTGATCTCTTTTTGGGGTAATCCAAGATCCCGCTACTTTGTGCGTTATTTTGAAGTGATCTAAAATAGTGGCGATCCAACTTGAATATCCGAAGCAATGATTCTTTTTAGAATCTCTCAAGGCAAACAAACGGCTCACGATGTAGTGTGGCCAATCCATTTTCTTTCCTTCCATCATAAGGTACATAAGATCAATGTCCTTCCAATCAAGTCTAGAGTAGGAACCACCTCTAGGTCTTAGAATGTGATTCACAATCCAAAGTAAAACTCTTGGGCCTTTCTTGAGTCTACCGGCCTTTGCATTTGGGCTTTTACCATTCCTAGTTAGACTACTTGCAAACTCAGTCATATTGTACTTAGGACCATCAACATCGGTGAACTTTTGCAAGTTGTTATCAGTTACCAAGCCAAACAGTTTGAACCAAAGATTGTTAGAGAACTAGTAAATCTTCCTTCCTATACAGAATTCAAACTCAGCTCCATTCTGTTCTTGTAATCCGGAATAGAAAATCCTAACAAGGTCCTCTATGTAAGGTCTCTTCAAGTTACAAAAGGTAATGAGATTTTCTCTCTTAATGATCTCAGCAACCTCATTTAAATGTAATTCCTCAAGGTTCTCAACATCAACAGCATTTTGAGGAATCACCTTCTTTTCCTTACAAGTTCAAACATAGAAGTTTAAGTAATTCTCATGAATGAAATTTTCTTGCCTAAAATTTTCTTCATGATCATTATCCCATATTTTCTTAGTCCTACCACTATTTTTACTTCTATAGCTAGTAGCCATTCTTAAAGAGAGGATTAGAGCAATGTTACCTTGTTGAATGTTTGAAGACTTGAAGAATCAACAAACCCAAAATGAAGAATCCCTTGTTCTTGAATGTGGAGATTATGAAGTTTGAACCATGAAATTGATGAAGGAATGTGAATGGGTAATGAATTTGAAGTGGTTTAGGGTCAAGTTTTGTGAGTTTTGGTTGAGTTTGAGAGAGATTGAAAATTTGGGAATGAGGGTTTTGAGTGTGTTTCACGTGGAGAAGAAGAAGTGTTTGGTGTTTGATGAATGAATGAATGAAAATTGATCCATAAAAGGTGTTTTCACGTGTTTGTATCGATACAAACTCGTGTTTGTATCGATACAAGTCAGTTTTCTGCGAGCATGTATCGAAGCATGCGAGCATGTATCGATACATGAGACAGTGTCTGTCCAATTTTGAAGAGTTATGTATCGATACAAGCATCATATGTATCGATACATATCAGTTCATTTTGAAAATTTGCAGAATAACTAACATGTATCCATACAAAGTTTATTTGTATCGATCCAAAATGCATTATTTTCAATTTTTCTCAAAACACATGAACTTATAAGTTTTAAAAAAATTTATGACTTCCAAATAATCATGTATGTATGTAACACATATAAGCAACAAGGTACATACTTATGTATGTGAGCAAAAACAAAACTAAAGCACATTATAACATGAGAACACATGTTAAACCATATATGCATGATAAGGCATCCACATAAATGAATCAAAGTACCAAAATTGTTCATATGAAAATATATGTCTATGTATGCACACAAAGTCACATATAAGAGCAAAAACAAACATATACAAACTACGTATGAACTTAATATGTCAATTGTAATGATTTTTGTCAAATCCCCATTTTAAACGTATGAGTCTCAAAAACTTATTAATATTTTTGAGCAAAATTCTTGGAAATGGAGGATTAGACAACTATCAATACAAACTTCATATTAAGATGAAAAGGTATATGTATATGAAACCAATGTACAAATGCTAAGTAAAAAATATAAAAGCAAAGATAGAGAATAGAATCTTCCCTTAAGTGTTAGATGTAGGAAGTGATCAATTTCCATAACCTTGCAAATGTCGAGTTGAAGCTTTTCTCATCACTTTACTTCTTCATATGTCTTGAACTCCATTGTTGTCGGTGTCTCTCGTCAATGGTTCAAGACGTTTTCCCTACAAACTTAGACATTTGAAATAGGTCCCCAACTCATGTTGGGTCCTAGGTGGTTAGTAACAAAACTATTGCTTGATTTAGGTATCCATTGCATTTTGCCTTTTGGTACTAAAGTTTTTCGAGCTTGGCACTTGGCAATAGTATGACCCTTATCACAACAATAGTGACACACGATGTTTGGATTACATTTCTTATGACTCTTTTCAACAAACTTATACTTTTTATTTTTAGGTTTCAAAGGTTTGTTGAACTTAGTCAAATCAACCGAATATGTAATCTTCGGTTTAGGTGGTTCTTTTAGCTTATCTTGTAACTTTCGCAAGTCTCTATATAAGTAAAAGCATCCATCACATCCGGTCCTATCGTTACCATAACTATCAAAAGTCGCAAGAGGTTTTTGAATCATAGACTCTTTGAGGGCTTTCAACTCAAGCTCCGTTTCCGAAACTTTTGCCTCAAGGTATTTATTAACTTGCATTAAACCTTTTAGTCGTTGAAAAGCCTCTTTAGTTTCTTTGTGTAACTTTTCAAAAGCGACTTGCAACTCATGATATTCCAAAAGCGTATATGAGTTAGAGGGATTTTGATTTACCTTTTTGGGAGCAAGTTTCTTGCGATCATAGGATGTCAAGCACACATTTGCCAATACATCTTCACCACTTGAGCTAGAGCTTGATGATGAAGAGGAAGATGAGCTTCCGCTTTCCCATGCAACATGGGCTTTCTTACCTTTGCCTTTGCTCCTTCCTTTGAATGATGATGACTCCTTCTCTTTTCTCTTGAGCTTAGGGCAATCCGGTTTGAAATGACCAACTTGGCCACACTCATAGCATGCCCCTTTCTTGGAGTACCTAGCATCTTCATTCTTCCGGTGGTAACCACTATCTTTCGGAAACTTCTTAAGATTGTAATCAGAATGTCTTATCCCATTCTTTCTCACATATCTATTATAGCGTCGAACGAAGAGTCCCATTTCCTCATCATCGGAATTGTCTTCGCTTGAGCTACTCTCCACTTGCTCAACCTTTTTGGACTTGGATTTGGAGGCCTTTAGAGCAATGGACCTCTTATCATTTTCTTTTTCTTTTTCATTGTGTTTCTCCTTTTTCTCACCTTTCTCATGCTTTTCCAACAAATTTAGCACTTGTTCATGTTCCGTTAGCTTACCAAATAAGGTTGTGAGACTTAAAGTTGTAAGATCATTCGCTTCTTTGATTGCGGTGACCTTTGGTTGCCATGACCTATTAAGACATCTCAAAATCTTATTAGTAGCATCTTGATTTGTGATTGGTTTACCTAGACCATGTAACTTGTTGGTAATTTTTACAAATCTTTGTTGCATATCCGCAATGGTTTCACCATCTTGCATATGAAACAATTCGAACTCTTGAGTTAAGGTGTTTATCTTGGATATTTTGACTTCATTAGTACCCTCAAAATGAGTAACTAATGTATCCCACATTTCTTTGGCCGTTGAGCAATGCGACACATGATAAAATTGTTCAATCCCAAGGGATGAAATAAGTATGTTTTGTGCCTTTGCATCGTAATTGACCTTTTTCTTATCATCCTCCGTCCATTGTGCCATTGGCTTATTGGTGATAATGCCATTAGGATCGGTGTTTGTCGGAACAAACAGACCGTTCTCAATAGCATTCCACACTTCACCATCAAAAGAATTGATGTGTATGCGCATACTACTTTTCCAATAATCGAAATGGTCTCCATTGAATATAGGAGCCCTATTATAAGCCCCTTTGGGTGCAAACGCCATGTTCTCTAATAATAGGCACAAATTACTCGGTTTATTCGTTTAAAATCGAACCGGGCTCTTGATGCCACTTGTTAGACTACTTGGCGATCACTTAGAGGGGGGTGAATAAGTGACTCTTTCTACACAATGAGTTTTTCAAAATATTTTCGAGTACGCGGAAGCCCACCGGATCGGTAGTCTACTTTGCACCCTTCGATCAAAGGAAAGGTAGTATAAGCCTTGGAGCGTTTAGTGATAAATTGAATTAGGATATGTATTGCAATCAAATTACTAAGATAAACCACAAGATAAACCACACAAGTTCCAACAATTCAAGTTATACCCAATCACAATTCAAGACAAGTTCAATTGAATTTTGATGAACACTTACGATCACAAAATTCAATTGATCAATTAATGATAATTCGAAAAGTAAAGAGTGTAAGGAAAGAAGAATGCAAACAGTTGATTAGGGAGTTCCCGCAGCTTTCGTGTCGTCCTCGCGGTCGGCCGGGTACGTCTCCCCCCAAATCGTCAAAGGACGATTTGAGCGATTTTATTAAAAACGCTTTCGTGCACAATTTACAAAGACTCGAATAACCCTATATTGAATCTAATGCAAATTGAGCGATGCAACCTCAACACCTTGCGAAGCTTCTACCTCTGATTCCAACGTTCTAATCTTGCGCCGTCTTTGAACCGAAAACCCCCGCAACGAACGTCCAGCTGATTACCTCGCTTCCTCGATGTTGAACCTTCAAGATATCGCACAATCTTGAACCCTTGATGAGAACCCAAACCTCCAACGCAATTCAACCCGATCGCAATTCTGATTCACCGCGAATTGCACCGAACGTTATCCACCAAATCAACTAAGAACCCTTGATTGATCCCATACTCAATCTCAAATTGGAAGTGATTTGATAGAAGATGATGAACTTGTGTTGAATAAGTCTTTGATCCAAAATCTCTCTCAAATTTTGATCAAATGTGTTTTTCAGATGGATTCTCATTTTTACAACAAAAACTCATATTGCTATTTATACAGAAAATAGAATTGAGCAAATTTAGGCAAAACAGAACAGACTTGTATCGATACATATGAAGGTTTGTATCGATACAAACCCTTTGACCAGCGTTCAAATGTGAAATTTTGACCTATGTATCGATACAAACACGTGTGTGTATCGATACATACATCAGTTTCTTGAAATATTGACTGATATGTATCGAAGCATGCAAGCATGATTCGATACATCATGCACTCTCTGGTTTTCTGAGAGATATAGGTGTGTATCGATACATGCAAGCATGATTCGATACACAAGAGACTCTCTGCCCCTGAGACACCAGTTTTGTATCGATACAAACGAAGTATGTATCGATACAAAAAGCACAAAATCAGTCTGAAGTAGTTTCAGGACATTTGTATCGATACACATGTATATGTATCGATACACAATACCTAAAAATCAATTTTTCAAAGCTTAAAAATAGCTTTTCGCTGTCAAGTCATTTGTAATGTTGCCAAAATATGTTCTACTCTATTTTCATGTGTTTTGACAATTATTAAAACATGAGGGTGAACTGGTGCACTTACACTAACCTTTTAGCTGCTTCAAGAGATGTTCTTATGCTTTCATTCACAGCAGCTAGCAGTTCTAGTCGTTGATACTCCTCTTCATGATTAAAGAAGGTGAGCCTAGGAGCATAGCATTCATTCCTCTACCTTGAATTTTGCTCTTCACATAACCTCCCAAGAGCCTTAGAGACTGACTGAACTTGTCTTCCAATTTCCTTATCTTTGCATCAACATCTGAAGGGAAAATCAGTACTTCTTACTTCATGCTTTTAAATCTCTTAAGACTAATACTAATAGCATTGTCTAAAAGCTCAAGATTGGGTTCAGAATTGGGATTGAAGAAGGGATGATTTTTGTTAAAGGGAATGGTGGGTTCAGGTTTCTTTCTCTTTAGAGGAATGATTTTGATTTTTCTCAGGTCATCGAAAGGGTTCTTAGAGGTTGTTATTATATCATCATCAATATTTGTATATGCTTTTAACAGAGCCTCAAGAATGGGTAGACCGAAATCAACAAGTAAGACCAATTCATCTATGGTCAGAGGTTTGTAAAATGGACCATAAGAGAGGGGTGATGATGGGAGGTGTATCATTTTCAATGGTTTCAGAATGTGTGGGTGGTGTAGGAATATGATGCTCGTGATTGTCAGAGGGAATGTCATCACATTGGTCAGAGGGTGGATTTATGGTTTGATCAAGCTGTGATAATTGTGGTTCAGAATTGTTTTGAATTGGTTGTTCTGGTATGGTGGTTTGGGGTGGTACTTGTTCAGGTTCATTGTTCATTGGTGAAGTTTGGTGAATTTCTGGTTCCTGAAGTGTTTCAGTGGTTACATTCAAAAAGTTGTTTATGGGGTGATTTGGGGAGTTGAGGTTTGAGGTGGTAAAGGCATCACCAGAAAGATGTGGTGTAAGATGGTCTAAGAAAGAATTATCTTCAGAGACAATTCCTTTTGGTGGAGGAGTTTTGGTTTTCTGTTTAAGCTTTGGTTTTGGTGCCTTTTTGATGATTTTTGAAATGGTTTCACTGCTAGAGTCAGTGAGTGTATCTTCTGATGATGAGTCATATGATGATGATGATGATGATGATGATGATGATGATGATGATGATGATGATGATGGTGATGATGATATAAGTACTCGTGGTTGAGTTTGGTTAGGTAGGATCATAGATATGGGTTTGGACATGTCTATCTTTGAGCTAAGAGAGGGTTTGTTTTGAGCTTGAGCTTTAAAATTGCTACTAGTATTAGGCTCAGAAACATTACCTTTTGGAGTGTCAGCAGCCTTCTTTGGAGGTCTTTTAGCCATAATCTTTGTCCTCTTAGCAGTTCTAGCAGGCAGAGTCTTTTCTCCTTCTTCAGAAGGTGGAGGTCTTTCATTTATCTTCTTAAATCTCCTTTCCTTCTCAGCAGCATCTACCCTCTCAGCAGCTGTAACCTCAGCTCTGACCACTTGATTTTTAGATACTTCAACAGTTTCTTCAGCATCTGTTATATTCTTAGCATTGTCCACCATCTCATCAATGCTATCCTGCTCAGTGTCTTCACCGTGCTCTTCATTAGCATTCTCAGCATCTTCCTCAATCCTTGCTTCCTCAAAAACAACAGGTTTCTTCTTGTTTGATTTGGGTCTTTCCTTAGGATTGTTGAAGATATCCCAGTCTGGAACAGCAACAACCATTCTCCTATCAACATCCTCTCCAGTCTCGTCCCTCACCATTTCCAAGAAGTTATCAATGACCTCATCATTGTCATGCTCTGAGATGGTTGGAAATCCATCACACCAGAAGTACTTCTCCCAGACCTTCTTGAGAGGATGTTCAGGTTTCCTCAAATCAGCAGGTTTAATCATTTTCATATGTACCAAAGTGCTGCCATCAAACTTAGCAGTGCAGAAAACTCTGAGTTTCTCTTTGGTCTTCAGAACCTCTATTAACTTTGTTTGTCTGAATATTTCTGATATCAGTCTTGGGTGGTGAATTGTAACCTTTGCCTTGTGATGACTGTCATTAATACAGAAACAGAGATGCTCAAACAAAACTTTAGCCAAATTAATTTTCACTCTTTTATGCATAAACCAAAGAAAGTGCCTGTGAGGCCATGAGATTGTATCTTTTCCTCCTTCTCTTGTAACAATAGAGGCAAGAATTACTTTGAAGGCTATATTGAATTCTTTCTTCATGAACTTAGCCTTTCCAAGCTCAGACTCTCCTCTTCCAGCAGGGTAGAGATCCTCTCTAATAGAGTATGCAAATTTTCTTTTCAACTTGTATTGATTAACCTTCTCACCCTCATTATCCAGACCTAGTACTTTTGCAATGTGCTCTTGAGTGATCAGCACATCAATACCCAGAAGATTAGACCTAATTTCCTTCCCCTTGAAAGGTCTTAATCCCATCTGAACTCTTGTCTTTCCTCTTAGACTTTTATCTTCTACAACCAACTTTCTAACTTCTTCCTCAGCAGCAAACTTGTCATATACATATGCTTTATTCCAGAAATTTTTGACTATATCGTAGTAAACGAAGCCATTAAGCATGTCGAAGTAGTTGCCCCATTGTTGATCATAGAAGAGGTCCTTTATGTCAATACCATTCACTTTCAAACTTTCGAAATCAACGAACTTTTCTGTAAGGAATTCCATTCCTTCTCTACCACAATCGTTCGTGTTATCAGGTTCTTTCAGAGAAGCTTAAGAATTTAGATTTATTATGGGTAGTAACTCAGGATTGAATGGTCGTTGAACAATGTTGCGAGACGGTTGAGCAGTCATTGTTGCAAAAATTTTGAGGATGTTGAGAGAATTTGGAATTCTGAGTTTTAGGGTTCGTGTAGGTAGTGATTTGTGTAAAACAAATTGTGCTATGTGAGTGGAGTGACTATATATAGCAACTAACACATATACACAGAGAAAACAAACCAAAGGAGGGAGCGCGAACAGTTTTAAAATTAAATTTAAATTGTATTAACTGTAAATTCATCATTAACTGTTCTCCATCCAATCAGAATCTAGACACGTGCTAGAGAGAAGATAACAAACTGACACGCGTAAGGACAACTGTTTTACACTTACTAGTACAAAACGTTTCACTTTCGCTTAGTTCAGTGCCTGACTCATTAGTAGTTAACACCTCATCAGAACCTATTATTCATCAGAACTTCCTACACTCAGAGTTTCTCATTAGAGGCTCTGAGCGTTAGAGACTCTGAAGAAGTTTCAGACCCTGATTCTATTTTACATCTCAGAGCTAGTTTTCTTCAGAGATAAAATGCATATTCAAATTCTTTTTAATAAAATCAAACCGTTCAATAGCTAAAGGTTTAGTAAATATATCGGCCCATTGATGGTCAGTATCAATGAATTGAATATCTATTGTACCTTTTTGAACATGATCTCTTATAAAATGATGCTTAATTTCAATATGTTTAGCTCTGGAATGTAAAATTGGATTCTTAGATAAATGAATGGCAGCAGTATTATCACAATAGAGTGGAATACTACTTTCAGTTATGTTATAATCTTCTAACTGATATTTCATCCAGAGAAGCTGTGTGCAACATTTAGCAGCTGAGATGTATTCTGCTTCTGCTGTAGACAAAGCAATAGTTGTTTGTCTCTTGCTGGCCCAAGATATGAGATTCTCACCAATAAATTGGCAATTTCCACTAGTGGATTTTCTCTCAATCTTGTCCCCAGCATAGTCAGCATCACAGAATCCAACTAGCTTACTATCTAGGGATTTTTTATAAAGAAGTCCTAGATTAGTTGTTCCTTTCAAATATCTAAAGATCCTCTTAACAGCAGTTAGATGAGGTTCTCTAGGATCTGATTGAAATCTTGCACACACTGTATAAAATGTCAGGTCTAGAAGCTGTTAGATAGAGTAAGGAACCAATCATACCTCTATATAGCTTCTGATCCACTTTGCTACCAATTTCTTCCTTGCTTAAGCTGCTTGTTGGATGCATGGGTGTTGACATTATCTTACAATCTTCAAGATTAAATTTCTTCAGAAGCTCTTTTGTATACTTGCTTTGATGAATGTAAGTTCCATCTTTTCCTTGGTTGATTTGAATTCCAAGAAAGAATTTAAGCTCACCCATCATGCTCATTTCAAATTCATCCTGCATAAGCTTGGAGAAATTCTTGCATATAGAAGCATTAGTTGAACCAAAAATTATATCATCCACATATATTTGAATAATTAAGACGTCTTTCTTAGTTGTCTTTCTGAATAGTGTATTGTCAATTTGACCTTTTTGAAAACCATTTTCTAAAAGGAAATTACTCAGTCTTTCATACCAAGCTCTTGGAGCTTGTTTAAGACCATAGAGTGATTTCTTAAGTTTAAAAACATGTTCAGGATTTTTTAAGTCCTCAAAACCTGGGGGTTGTTTGACATACACTTCTTCAGAAATAACACCATTTAGAAAAGCACTCTTAACATCCATTTGATATAAGGTTATTCCATTATTCACAGCATAAGATAGCAGTAACCTGATTGCTTCCAGTCTTGCTACTGGAGCAAAAGTTTCAGTGAAGTCAATGCCTTCTTGTTGACTATAGCCTTGTGCTACAAGTCTAGCTTTGTTTCTCACAACTTCACCTTGTTCATTGAGTTTATTTCTGAATACCCACTTGGTTCCAATAATGTTCTTATGTGTTGGTCTTGGCACTAGATCCCACACATCATTTCTTTGGAATTGGTTGAGCTCATCTTGCATTGCCACAATCCATCCATCATCAGTTAAGGCTTCATCAACATTCTTAGGTTCAATCATAGATATAAGTCCTAATAATGAATCACTTTGTTGATAAGCTGATCTTGTTTTTCTTGGACTTTCTTTGTTTCCAAGTATGAGATCCTCTGGATGTGATGATTTATATTTGAATTTCCTTTTTGGAGCTTCAGCATTTTCTTGCATTTCATCTTCTGAGATATCATCATGTTCTTCAGATGCTTCTATGGGAGATGCTCCTTCAGAGATTACTTCCATTTCAGCTTCTGAAGTTTCATTAGCTTCTGATGTTTTCTCAGCTTCTGGATGGTTATATTGATATGGGACTCCTGCATAACTATCAGCTTGCTCTGACATTTTATTGTCAGGCTCTTTGTCATCAAATCTTACATGTATAGATTCTTCCACTGTGTTAGTTTCAGAATTATACACTCTGTATGCCTTTGAGCGTTCAGAGTAACCTATAAAGATTCCCTTACAAGCTTTGGCATCAAATTTCTTTTTATAGACCTTATTGTTTAAGATGTAACAAGTACATCCAAACTGATGAAAGTAAGAGATGTTAGGTTTTCTTCCTTTGAAGAGTTCATATGTTGTTTTATTCAATATAGGTCTGATGTAGATCCTATTTTGAATATAACAAGCTGTATTCACAGCTTCTGCCCAGAAGTGCTTAGCAAGTTTAGTCTCATGCATCATGGTTCTTGCCATCTCTTGTAAAGACCTGTTCTTTCTCTCTACAACACCATTTTGTTATGGTGTTCTAGGAGCAGAGAACTCATGGATAATTCCAAGATCTTCACAGAAAGTTGCAAATGGTTCATTTTCAAACTCACCACCATGATCACTTCTGATCCTTAGGATCTTAATTCTCACTCTGTACTTGTGTGCATAAGATGTTGAAAACATCATATCCATCATCTTTTACTCGCAAGAATTTAACCCATGTCCATCTACTGTAATCATCAACTATGACAAGTCCATATTTCTTCCCATTGATTGAGGCTGTACTAACAGGGCCAAACAAATCAATGTGAAGCAATTCAAGAGGTCTTGAGGTGGAGACAATGTTTTTGGGTTTAAAAGAAGTTTTAGAAATCTTTCCAATCTGACAAGGACCACACAGAGCATCTGAGTGATAGTTGAGATTGGGTAGGCCTTTAACCAAGCTTAGTTTGCTGAGCTTGGAGATTAATCTCCAGTTAGCATGACCTAAGCGTTGGTGCCAGACCCATTTCTCATCACTCAGAGATAGTAGACATACTATCTTTTGCTCTGTGAGTTCTGACAGATTGACCTTATAAACATTTCCTTTCCTTAGGCCTCTGAATACTACAGACTTATCAGAGTTTCTAGTTACAGTACATGCATCTTTATCAAACATCACCACAAATCCACTGTCACAAAATTGACTAATGCTCAGAAGATTGTGTTTAAGGCCATCAACAAGCCATACATTTTTAATAGATAAAGATGAATTACCAACTGTACTTGTCCCAATGATCTTCCCTTTTTGTTTTCCTCCAAACCCCACAGTGCCTCCCTCTTTCAGAGTTAGGGTTTGTAACATATGCCTTTCTCCTGTCATATGTCGTGAGTGATGACAGGAATTTCTACGTCATTTTTAGTATTATTATTAGTAGTAAAATGACCAAGACAGGCCCAAATATGAAGGAAAACCTACAAAAGCAAGAAAAAGCATCAAGACAGAGTCCAAGATGCAAAAAGACAAGAAAAAGCCCAAAAAGTGAAGAAATACAGCATTCCATCGCAGCACGATGTGTGCTATCGTGCCACGATGAAAGTTCCTTGCACGCCAAGCAATCAGAAGAAATAAATCTTGAGAAAATCTTCCATCGCAGTACGATGCCCTACAACGCAGTACGATGATGTAACTTGGCGCCCAAGCTGATGAAATGCACATGATCAGTTATAATTCTGAATTGAATCTTCACATCGCAGTACGATGGCCTTATCGTGCTGCGATGCCTTGCTTAGGCCCATTACGAAAACTATAAATAGAGCCTCTCATTCATTGTTTTATTCCTTCAGAAATAGTAGAACACTCTCTACTATAAGGAGAGGTTCAGAGGAGCTCTATTGGGCATAGTTTTCTCCCCTTACGGGAAAACTAACTCAGCAAGGTATGATTTCTTTAGGCTTTTGTATTTAGGTTATAATTTCTTGTAATTTAAATATGTAGTCTTTATAATTTATGCCTTAGGTTTTGGTGGAGAAGATGAACTCCCCTATGAATATTTGGAGTCTGTGATTGAGTCTAAGTTATAATAAATGATATTTAGTAATTGTGTTTGCTATTTACTTTCGTGCACTTTAATAACGTATTCTCGTAATCTGGCCGGATAAGCGGGAGCGCCCATAGAATTGATATCAGGTTTTGACTTGGTATTAGTCCGGAACTCGTAGTAAATAATGCTAGGTGTATAGAGACGGTAACATCCTGAACTAGTCGTGAACTGAGCGGTTAGAGGAGGAATCATGCACTAGGTGTGATCTGAGCACTTAGAAGATGAACAGTCCGATGATAGGACCTAGAGGTTAATTGGTGAATGTTATAATGCATGTTTATAAACAACTCACTTAGTAATTAAGGTATGTGACACATCGAGGTTAGGCTCTCGTAGGTACCTTAGTTGTTAATGTAGGGAAACTTTAATAGACATAGTGTAATAGTAAGGTATTACTACAACAAGGATAATTCACCGCCGAACATAATCTAAGTAACTATGTTATACACCGGTCATGCCAAATATGAAGAAGGGAGGGAGTCCAGCCACCATACCTAGCCTCTATATTTCTTGATTCTATTATTTATACATTCTGCATTTATATTTCTGCAAAGCATTACGCTATTTTTATAAAACCTTTTTCCAAAAACCAAAGCGAATGCAAATTATCACAAACTTAAATAACGCTAGTAAAGCTGCGGCACGATCCCTGTGGATACGAACTCATTCTAGACACCTAGAGTGTGAATTATTACTCGACGACAGACTGGTGCACTTGCCAGACCGTAGTCAAGTTTTTGGCGCCGTTGTCGGGGATTGTGTTTACAAAGCCTTACTAGATTTATTTAAGCTTGTCAAAAAAAATTCAAAAATACAAAAAAAAATTAAAAAAAATCAAAAAATCTTGTTGATGATTGTGGATTTTGATCTGTGAAAGTTTTGGCTAAGGATAAGTCTTGGTATTTAAGCGATCCGTTGTGATCCACCTCACTTACCTGGGAATTTTCATAGTGACAAAGACACGTGAGACAAACCAAAAATAGTTCCACAAGAAAAAACTTTTATCCAGTGCTACTGAGGTATTTGTTTAAAGTGCATGCAGACAGGTACTCAAGAGCTAAGGATTACAAAGGCTGGCAACAGCAAAAATCAAAGACAGCATTCTCGCAGGAAAACTCTCAAAGCGATGAGAGATGGAGCAAATTGGAAAAGAGAAAGCTGCAAACAAAACGTCAAAGGTCAGGAGGATCATTTGACTAATGCTTCTACATGAAGTAAAAGGGCTGTTTACAGAAATGGTTCGAAAACACAGGAACCATTGGCAAAGGTGACAAAGAAATGAGAGAAAGGCCATCAAGGAATAATTCAATCAAGAGAATCAGTCTGTAAAATCACCTCTAAGAACAATTTCTTCCGCAAGAAGAAAAGCGCAAAAGAGAAAGACATGCACAAATATAAGTTTGGGGTGAAATTACTGTGTTTTATGAAACTGCACCGGTAAATAAGTCGCCAACTGGATAGTTGAAAATATGGTGAAACAGACCTGGTCCTACCAAGATTGTAACCAAAGAAGAATGGCCAGTGCTTCAAGCAGGACCGAAGAAGCACAACAGAGAGACATGCGAACCTATCCTCTGTAATGGGGGAAATGACTCAAGCTAATGAGAGGCTAAACAAGCGCTGCTTGGGAGGCAACCCAAGGTATAATTTAGGCTAAACTATATATTTGGTCCCTTACGTTTATTTTAGGTTTCAATTTGGTCCCTTACGTTTAAAAAGTTTCAATTTGGTCCCTTACGTTATCAACGTTTGCATTAGTTGGTCCCTTCCGTCAGATTCCACTGTTCCACTGTTTCAATTGGACACGTGTCAACATGTCCAAGTGTCCACGTGTCAATCCACGTGTGCAAACCGTCCGCCACGTCAGCAAATCGTCTGCCACATGTGCAAAAACTGACGGAAGGGACCAAATTGAAACCTAAAATAAACGTAAGGGACCAAATTGAAACTTTTTAAACGTAAGGGACCAAATTGAAAACTAAAATAAACGTAAGGGACCAAATGTGTAGTTTAGCCTATAATTTATTGCTTTATTTAATTTCTGCACTTTTTATTTAATTTTTAGAAAAATAAAAGTACCACATTTTTAGAGAAAGACTTGGAAAAATAATTTTTGAGAAAAAAGTTGAAAAATCAAATTTTTATAAAAATTAGGCAGTCCATCGCAGCACGATGCACCCCATCGTGCTACGATGAACAACGTTCAATTTTTCAAAACCAACGGTATTCCATCGCAGTACGATATATCGTATCGTGCTGCGATGCGAACGGCCAAATTTTCAAATTCAACGACAAACCATCGCAGTACGATACGATGCATCGTGCTGCGATGAGTGAACGTTGCCTATAAATAAAGCACGAATTTTTCACTTTTTACATCAAAATTTCACGCCGTTACTCTACTCAAATTTACCCAGAAACTTTCCAACAATCCTAACTCTCAGAAAACTCCAAAACTCATATTCTTCTTCTTCTTCTACACTTTCTAAACCTTCCATCAACCAAATTTCCCAACAAAAAACCAAACTTTTTTATAAAAATCAAACCTTTTTTTCACTTTCACAAATTATGGCACCAAAATGATCCAGAACATCAGGATCCGCTTCACAGTCTGCCCCTCCCCGCTTCTTGAGTAGATTTACTCAGAAGCAACATGCTATTGTTGGGGAGAAGGGGCTGGTTCAGAAGATTGGTATCGAGGTCCCTGCTTTCGACTCAGTCCCACGAGTTCGGGAGATTCTTACAGGATACGGATGGGCACCCTTCAACAACATGTTGGGGGAGTGCAACAAGACCATCGTAGAGGAGTTTTATGGCAATGACATAGCCTTTGCCAAAGGAGATTACAGGTCTTATGTCCGGGGGGTTTATGTCAGCTACTCCCCGGACGTCATTTATTCCACTTTTGGATTCCGCCCGGAGGGTCAGTGCGGGGTCCAGACTAGGCGTGCTTCCTGGAGAGAGGGAGCTATCACCGACGCCGAGTACGACCAGATCCGAGAAGCCCTGGCTATGTCAGGCAAGGATTGGTGCTACTCGAGACAGGGGGCGAGGCAGAGACTGTAGGGCACGGATATGTTGCCTCTGGCAAAGTTGTGGGCCAAATGGTGGATCCACAACTTTGAGGCGTGCTCCAACGAGACGGAGATCATCACTTCGGTGTTTGGGCGTCTACTCTATCTTGATGGGGGAGCCCATCCAGGTTGGCCGTGTGATTGCGCAGAGTATCAGGCGCATGATCACCTCATCTGAGGCCCCCATTGGCCACCCCTTCGTTATCTCACACCTATGTTCCATAGCTGGGGTACCAGAGGAGGATGATGACGACATTATAGGACCGGAGATTCCTTTAGGAGCGCGGTTCCTTTCCCGAGCCCAGCGGGACCTTGAGAGAGCCCAGCAGGAGCAACAGCAGCAGCAGGTACACCAGCCGCCACATCAGCACCACCAGTTCTCAGAGTATGAGCTGGGGATGGCGGCCACTCGGTATGATATGCATGTCCTGATGGACTGCGGGTTACCCAGATACTCCCCCCACATGATGGACGCTGTTCAGAGCTACAGAGCACAGCATCCTCTGCCGTCCTAGCGCCAGCAGTATCCGGAGCAGCCGGATTTGACGCAGCACTTCAACAGGCAGACCCAGAACATGCTGCAGCATCAGCAGCAGGTTCAGGATAGATGGGATCAGGCAGCAGCTGAGGAGTTGGCGGCAGAGCTTGAGGAGGAGATGGCCAGTGAGGACGAGGGCGGACAGTAGCTCCACATTTATATATTTAGTCTTTCTATTATTTATGTACTTCTATTTTATGTACTTTTTTTTTAACTATTGTACTTTGAATTCCTGTTTAATCATTTCATCTATATAACCCTTATTCAAACTTACAAAAAATTAAATAACAGTCTGCTGTTTATTATCTAGTGCATGATACACTGTTATAGGTAAGATTGCGGCGAAGTAAGTTATAAATTCTGATGAGCCGAATTCCACGCCTTCATAAAGAAACCAAAGGTGATTGCTCCGAAGTGCGAAGTTCGGGAGACAGAGAGACGAGTGATGAAGCTGCTGTCTGTGGGACTGTTGGAACAAAGTGGGTCTGACATAAACCTCTAAGATTTTAAGTGGTTTTGATGATAACAAAGTATTAAAATTGCAATTGGTATTACTAATGATTATTCTAGTGTGCAGAATTATAAGTTAAAATTCATTCAGAAGCACTATGAATAACGAGAGAGAAGTCAAGCTATGAAGCTCTGAAAGCGTATCGCTGTTCATCAGAAGCTTAAATTTTGCGTGCTGAAGATAGTGCTTCTGAGGACCAAAAGCTAGACTCTGAGAAGTTTAGAAGCTGAAGATCTTAAGAAGCTATGACAACAACATCAGAAGCAAAAGGAATTTACATCACTCAAGAACTGACAGATTCAGAATCAATGATTGAAGAACAATCTACTTCAAGGCTCTGTCACATCCACATGAAGGAATATTCGTTGGTACAACGTTAACCTTATCCATAAGTGGAGCACAATTGAGGATCGTACTATCGTACTATCATTACTCAAAATGAATGAGTGATAATTCAAATAGCAAGGTAGTGGAATTGGATTTCCTTGCCAAAGAAGGCAATGAACAGCTATCAATTGTACGAGCAAATTCCAGCTGGCACCTTATCTCTCTGCAACGGTCATCACTCTCCATTGTAGTATAAATAGAAGACTCAAATGGAAGAAATGACTACCGTTCTATTACTGCATTTAAGGCTCTGAAGCATTCTGACATTATTGTTTTATCCGTCATTCAAAGTCTTAAAACAATTTGCGTTGTATTTTGTAAACACCTCTGATAGTATATCAAGTGTTCCCTAAAACATTCATTCTTAGTATTAAGTGTGTTTGAGAAGTCTCTTGTTAATTGTAACTTGAGCATTTGAGAAGTCTCTTGTTAAGTGTAACTTGAGCATTTGAGAAGCCTCTTGTTAGTTGTAACTTGAGCATTATAGAAGTCTCTTGCTATTGTGCTTGAGCATCTTGTAATCTTATAAGATTTAGTAGAAGCCCTTGGAAGTGCAAGGGGACTGGACGTACTCTCGTTTTGTGAGAGGAACCAGTATAAATTTTTGTGTCTCTTTCTCTCTCTCTCAGCATCCTTCTTTTACCTTGTGTTTATATCCGCTGCAAACTTAGTTTTATTTGGTAAAAAGTTTTAATTTTTTAAAACACAGTTCAACCCCCCCTTCTTGTGTTTTTCCACCTTCAATTGGTATCAGAGCCTGGTTTGTTGCCTAACTCACCTTACAGTGAAACAGTAAAGATCCAAGAGGAAAAACATGTCTGCTGAGAAGAACTTAAATGAGGTTCCTTTCGACTATGACTCAAACTCTCGTCAAAGAAGGGCATCTGATAAGGTTCCTTTCTTCAACGGAACTGAGACTAGCTATCCTTTCTGGAAAACCAATATGTATAGCTATATCATGAGTATTGATTGTGATTTATGGGACATGGTAGAAGACGAAGTTAATTTTGAAAACATGGACTTAGAAGGAGTAGTCAGTTCTCAGAACAGGAAAGCTTTTACACCTACTCAAAAGCTAGAGTACAAGAAGCATCACTCTGTAAAAGGAATGATGACTAATGCTATCTCACATGATGAGTACCTTAAAATTGGAGATAAAAGAACCGCAAAGTCTATTTGGGATTCCTTAAAATCCAAGTATGAGGGCAACAAACAAGTTAAGGAGGCAAAGGCTAACTTGTTGGTACATCAGTATGAGTTGTTTAAGATGAAGGATGGAGAGGACATTGAAACTATGTTTTCACGGTTTCAAATTCTAGTCTCTGGACTTCAAGTATTAAACAAAAGTTATACAGAAGCTGATCATATGAGAAAGGTACTCAGAAGCCTACCACCAAAATGGAGACCTAAGGTGACTGCTTTTCAAGAGTCTAAGGATTTGGATACTGTATCCCTTGAAAGCTTAATTAGTTCATTAAAGAGTCATGAGATGGAACTAATTACTGATGAATCAACCAAGAAGATGAAAGGGATAGCCTTAAGCTCTAAGAGCTCATCAAAGGCTCTGAAAGCTAAGATTATAGAATCTGAAGATGAGGCTTCTGAAGAGGGTCAAGAAGTTGGATCTGATGATGAAGAAGAGATGGTGCTGATGGCTGCTAAGGTTTCACAATGGGCAAAACGAAGCAAGAAATATGCAGGCAAGTTTGGAGGATCTTCCAAGAAACTTAGTGCTGCTAAAGACAAGAAGGAAGATCAAAGCAAGTGTTTCAAATGCAACAAGCCTGGTCATTTCATTGCTGATTGTCCAGAAAACAAAGGTAGATCATCAAAGCAAAGCTCTAGCAAGGAAAGATATAAGAGTAAAGTCAAGAAGAGCTTTCTGGCAACATGGGAAGATCTTGACAAAGACTTAGACTCAGATGGTGATGAGGAAGCAAATCTGGCACTGATGGCAACTACCTCTGACAGAGATGACTCTGAAGCAGAATCAGACTCTGAAGATGAGGAAGAGGTAATTGCCAAACTATCTAGAACTAAATTAGTAGATTCTCTTAAAGATGCCTTAAAAATGCTCACTAAAAAGGCAGGTGAATGTAAGGTCTTGAAAAAGGCTTACAATAACCTGATTGAGAAAATGAACATAATAGTTGAAGAAAATGAGTCTCTAAGAAGTAGAAACTCATTTATGGAAACTCATTATGTTTATGATGATAAGGTTCCTCCAGAACATGAATTTGTTCTGCAAGAATTCCTTATAAACGGCATGAAGAGAAGTAAAATAGCTTCCTTAATATACCATGTTAGTAGAAGCAGAGGTGAAGGTCTTGGATTTTCTCGTTTTAAAGATAATCCATTATTTTCTAAACCCTCTAACAGTGATGATGTAAAACCTAAGGCTGTATTTGTTAAAAGCCAATCAGAAGCAATAGTTATACCAGGTAATGAGAACTAACTCTAAAGGACCCATAAAAGTATGGGTACCAAAGTCTGAGATTGTCTTTGCAGCAGATCTGCACTCAAAGAAGGCCAGAGCAGCATTCTTGTTACCTGGACAGTGGCTGCTCACGACATATGACAGGAGACAAGCATATGTTCCAAACCCTGACTCTGAAAGAGGGAGGAACTGTGGGATTTGGAGGAAACCAAAAAGGGAAGATCACTGGTACGGGTACAGTTGGTAATTCTTCTCTTTCTATTAAAGATGTTTGGTTAGTTGATGGCCTCAAACATAATCTACTAAGCATTAGCCAATTTTGTGATAGTGGATTTGTTGTTAAGTTTAATAAAGATGCATGCACTGTAATCAGAGAGTCTGATGAGTCTGTAGTATTCAGAAGCTTAAGGAAAGGCAATGCCTATAAAATCAATCTGTCAGAACTCTCAGAGCAAAAGATAGTTTGTCTTCTATCTTTGAATGATGAGAAATGGGTCTGGCACCAACGCTTAGGTCATGCTAACTGGAGATTAATCTCTAAGCTTAGCAAACTAAGCTTGGTTAAAGGTCTACCCAATCTTAATTATCATTCAGATGCTCTGTGTGGTCCATGTCAGATTGGAAAGATTTCAAAAACCTCTTTTAAACCTCAAAACATTGTCTCTACCTCAAGACCTCTTGAATTGCTTCACATTGATTTGTTTGGTCCTGTAAGTACAGCCTCAATCAATGGAAAGAAATATGGACTTGTTATTGTTGATGATTACAGTAGATGGACTTGGGTTAAATTTCTTAGAGTGAAAGATGATGCATATGATGTGTTTACCATCTTTTGCACACAAGTACAAAATGAGAAGAGTCTCAAGATCTTAAAGATCAGAAGTGATCATGGGGGTGAGTTTGAAAACGAACCCTTTGCAACCTATTGTGAAGACCATTGAATTACTCATGAGTTCTCAGCTCCTAGAACACCACAGCAAAATGGTGTTGTAGAGAGAAAGAACATGTCTTTACAAGAGATGGCAAGAACCATGATGCATGAGACTAAACTTGCTAAGTACTTCTGGGCAGAAGCTGTGAACACAGCTTGTTATATTCAAAATAGGATCTATATCAGACCTATATTGAATAAAACAACATATGAACTATTTAAAGGAAGAAAGCCCAACATCTCTTATTTTCATCAGTTTGGATGTACCTGCTACATTCTGAACAATAAGGCCTACAAAAGAAAATTTGATGCCAAAGCTTGTAAGGGAATCTTTATAGGTTACTCTGAACACTCAAAGGCATACAGAGTGTATAATTCTGAAACTAATACAGTGGAAGAATCTATACATGTTAGATTTGATGACAAAGAGCCTGACAGTAAAATGTCAGAGCAAGATGATAGCTATGCAGGTATTCCATATCTATATAACAATCCAGAACCTGAGAAAGCATCAGATGCAAATGAAACTTCAGAAGTTGTATTGGAAGAAGTCTCTGAAGAAGCATCTCCAATAGAAGCATCTGAAGGACATGATGATATCTCAGAAGATAATACCCAAGCAAGTGCTGAAACTAATGAAGCTCCAAAGAGAAAATTCAAATATAGATCATCACTTCCAGAAGATCTTATTCTTGGAAACAAAGAAAGTCCAAGAAAAACAAGATCAGATTATCAACAACATGATTCACTTCTAGAACTCATATCCATGATAGAACCTAAGAATGTTGATGAAGCTCTTTCTGATGATGGATGGATTGTAGCAATGCAAGATGAGCTCAATCAGTTTCAAAGAAATGATGTGTGGGATTTAGTACCAAGACCAACACACAAGAACATCATTGGAATCAAGTGGGTATTTAGGAACAAACTAAATGAACAAGGTGAAGTGGTACGAAACAAGGCTAGACTAGTAGCACAAGGCTACAGTCAGCAAGAAGGCATTGACTTCACTAAAACATTTGCTCCAGTGGCAAGACTGGAAGCAATCAGGTTATTGTTATCATATGCAGTTAATAATGGAATAACCTTATACCAAATGGATGTTAAGAGTGCCTTTCTAAATGGTGTCATTTCTGAAGAAGTATATGTCAAACAACCTCCAGGTTTTGAGGATTTGAAAAACCCTGAAAATGTTTATAAACTTAAGAAATCACTCTATGGTCTCAAACAAGCTCCAAGAGCTTGGTATGAAAGACTAAGCAATTTTCTTTTAGAAAATGGTTTTCAAAAAGGTCAGATTGACAATACATTATTCAGAAAGACAACTAAGAAAGACATCTTAATTATTCAAATTTATGTGGATGATATAATTTTTGGTTCAACTAATGCTTCTCTTTGCAAGAATTTCTCCAAGCTTATGCAGGATGAATTTGAAATGAGTATGATGGGTGAGCTAAAATTCTTTCTTGGAATCCAAATCAACCAAGGGAAAGATGGCACTTACATTCATCAAAGCAAGTATACAAAAGAGCTTCTGAAGAAGTTTAATCTTGAAGACTGTAAGATAATGTCAACACCCATGCATCCTTCAAGCAGCTTAAGCAAGGAAGAAATTGGAAGCAAAGTAGATCAGAAGCTGTATAGAGGTATGATTGGTTCTTTACTCTATCTAACAGCTTCTAGACATAATATTTTATATAGTGTATGCTTCTGTGCAAGATTCCAGTCAGATCCTAGAGAACCCCACTTAACTGCTGTTAAGAGGATCTTTAGATATCTGAAAGGAACTACCAACCTAGGACTTCTTTATAAAAAATCCCTAGATAGTAAGCTAGTTGGATTCTGTGATGCTGACTATGCTGGAGACAAGATAGAGAGAAAGTCCACTAGTGGAAATTGCCAATTTATTGGTGAAAATCTCATATCTTGGGCCAGCAAAAGACAAACAACTATTGCTTTGTCTACAGCAGAAGCAGAATACATCTCAGCTGCTAAGTGCTGCACACAGCTTCTCTGGATGAAATATCAGTTAGAGGACTACAACCTATGAAGCCCCGATACTCAAAAAATGGTGACGAATCGTATCTGATACGTCCTCAATACCGATACTCTTTCGATACGTCCCGATACTCGTATCGGAAGAGTATCGATTAAATAATTATTTTTAAATAAAAAATAATACCCGATACACGTGTCCGATACGTCCCGATACACGTATCAGAAAAGTATCGGTTATATTATTATTTTTAAATAAACAAATAATATCTGATATGTGTCCGATACAAAGATTATTTTTTGGATAGTATTTGCGATTTTGTTTGGATAGTTTTAATGGTGTTCTTTTTGTATAATACACTACAATAAGACGTATAGCTCAAGATGTATCAGTAATCATTATGTTCTGGGGACTAACTTAAAATGTTCTCATGTATCAGACCTTGGGAGTTTCTAGTATTGATTGACTTTGGGTTATTATGATGCTCCTGTATCAGACATGCTTGTTTGCATCTTTAGTACTTCTTGTGTTTTTCCTTTGTCAATATAATTTTTTACTTTAAAAAAAAAACTATGGTATCCTACTATATACTGTAATAGGTAGTTAAGCGTTTGAACTTGTCCCAAAATTTTAGTATAAGAATAGATGTTTTCTGCTTTTAATTATTAATATTATTGATTTTATGTATGTTTATATATTGTGTATTTATATATTTAATTTTAACATTAATTTTTAAATAACGTATCGCGGCAGTATCGGATTGGAAATTTTAAAAATTTTCACGTATCGACGTATCGGTATCGTATCGTATCCGTATCGTGTCCCGTATCGGGGCTTCATAGACTACAACATAGCTGAAAGCAGTATTCCACTATATTGTGATAATACTGCTGCTATTCATTTATCTAAGAATCCAATTTTGCATTCCATAGCTAAGCATATTGAAATTAAGCATCATTTTATAAGAGATCATGTTCAAAAAGGAACAATAAATATTCAATTCATTGATACGGATCATCAATGGGCTGATATATTTACCAAACCTTTGGCTATTGAACGCTTTGATTTTATTAAAAAGAATTTGAACATGCATTTTATCTCTGAAGAAAACTAGCTCTGAGATGCAAAATAGAATTTGGGTCTGAAGCTCTATCAGAGCCTCTAACAATTCAGAAGTCTTCTGTGGGAGGTTCTGAATAAAAGGGTTCTGAAGAGTAACAGGGTCTGATGAGATGAATGAGTTTGGCTCTGAACTAAACGGAAACGAAACGTTTAGTACTAGTAAGTGTACAACAGTTGTCTGTACACGCGTCAGCTGTGATCAAGTCTCTCCAACATGTGTTTAGATCCTGATGGGTAGAGAACAGTTAATGATGATAATGGCAGTTAATTCTATTATTTAATTTTAAACTGTTCGCGCTCCCTCCCAATGCTTGCTTTTTCTGTTTATGTGTGCTATTTGCTATTTATATGTCACTTCACTCACATTGCACAACTTTTACACATAATCACTTCCTACACAAACCTAAAACTCTGAAATTCCCAAATCTCTCTGCTTCGTAATCTTCTAAAATCATGGCCGCTAGACCTTCAAACGAAATTGTTCAACGTCCTTTCAACCCAGTCTTACCACCCGTCATTGATCTTTCGTCTCAAGCAAGACTAGTCTTCAAAGATAATGTAACCGACGCTGGTCCAGATTCGTTTGACTTCGTTACAGAAAAGTTCGTTGATTTTGAAAGTTTCAAAGTAAACGGGATAGACATTCAAAGTTTGTTCTACGATCAACAATGGAAGAACTACTTTGAGATGCTGAATGGGTTTGTTTACTATGATATTGTCAAGTACTTCTGCCAAAAAGCTACCATCTTTGACAAGTTCAGTGCTGATGAAGAGGTTAGAAAGATGGTTGAGAACGATAGTTCCTTGAAAGGAAAAACAAGGAGTCAACTTGGTTTAAGACCCTATAAAGGAAAAGAGATTAGGTCAAACATCATGGGTATTGAAGTTCTTATTACTCAAGAACATATAGCCAAAATTTTGGGTCTGGACAATTAAGGAGAGAACGTGGATGAATATGGTGAGAAGAGTAAGCATATTGAATCCATTAAGAAGGATTTATTCCTTCCTGGTAGTGCAAACAATGATTTTGGCAAAGCAAAATTCATGAAGCAAAACTTCAGCTTTGCTTTTAAAGTGTTTCTGGCCTCAATCATCACTAGAGAAGGAGGATATGATACTATTTCTCTACCACACAGGCACTTCATCTGGTTTTTGTACAAGAAGGTGAAGATAAATCTGGCAAAGCTTCTGTTTGATCACCTATGCCTTACTATATCCAAGAGCATAACCAAATCACCTTCCACAATCCATCATCCAAGGTTGATTTCTGAAATCATTCGTCAAACAAAGCTAATTCAGATTGTCAGTACCAAGGAAAAACTTAGAGTTTTCAATACTGCTAAGTATGATGCAAGTGTCCTGGTAAACATGAAGCTGAAGACAAAAGAAGAGCTGAAGACAGCCAAGAGCCCTCTGGAGCAGGTTTATGAAAAGTACTTCTGGTGTGATGGTTTTCCAACCATATCAGAATTTGATAATGATGATGTTATCAAGAACTTCTTGGAGTTGGTCAGATTAGATTCTGGAGTAAGAGTGCCCAGGAGTATGGTAGTTGGTGTACCAAACTGTGATATCTTCAAAGGACCAAAGCAGATCACCAAGTCTAAAAGAAAACCTCAACCAATTGAACAAGAAATTGTTGAGGAAGGCTCCAATGAACAATCTGGAGATAAGAATGATGCTGCTGAGGTTACTGATCGAGCAGAAAGTGGTGCTGAAAGATTGGCCACTGAAGAAAATGAAGAAGTCACTGAGGAGCAAGTGGCTAAGATTGCTCAGAGGAAAGCTGTTCAGAAGGAAAGAAGAACAAAGAAGAGGCATGAGAGGCCTGGAGATGCTGAAGAGGATCAACCTGTCAGAGCCCTAAAAAGGAAGAAGACAGTTGTTTCCAAACAGAAAGCTGCTGACTCGTCCAAAGGTGAAAATTCTAAGCCTAATACTGATAGCGTTTCTAGTGCTCATCCTCCTACCCAATCATCTCCTATAGACTATACACAGCCTATACGCATGATTCCACCATCTCCACAACCCTCATCATCCTCATCATCCTCATCTGAAGGGACTTCTTCTGATGCAAGCACTGATTCTTCAGAGCTTATTGAAAAACTTGATAAAATTCAGAAGGAACAATCTAAGAAAAAGATCCCCGTCAAAAGAACCCTCAAGAAACCCAAAAACAACCCACCAGAAGAAGAAAATATCACCGTTGACACTTCAATTCTTGACCAACCCACCAACACAACAAGAAAATCACCTACCATTCTTGAACATCTCTCCACTCATCTATCTGGTGATGCCTTTACCCACTCCAACACAAACTCACCTGATCAATTTCACTTTGTAAATACATCTTCTGATTTACCTAGTGATCCACCAATTCCAGAACCACCAATTCAAACTCCACCCTCCTCCCTTGCTGACATTGAACAAGAAGATCCACCCACCTTCACACCAGCTCAGGATGAAGTTATGAATCATTCTGAACATACCACTGCTGAACCACCCACACCAGAACCTGAACCTTCCACTCCTGAACCAACACCTGAACCACAAACACCACAATCAGAACCCATCTATGGTCCATCTTACAAACCCTTAACCATAGAAGAACTTAGTCTACCTACTGACTTTGCCCTACCCATTCTGGAGGATCTGCTAAAAGCAGAAATTAATGTTGATGATGATATTATAACAACCCCCAAAGACCCCTTTGATGAAATCCGAAAAATCAAAATCATCCCTCTGAAAAGAAAAAGACCTGAACCCACCATTCCCTTCAACAGAAACCAGCCCTTCTTCAATCACAACTCAGAACCAAACCTTGAGCTGCTAGATAATGCTATTAATATTAGTCTTAAGAAATTTAAGAGCATGGAAGAAGAAGTACTGATAATTCCCTCAGATGTTGATGCTAAGATCAGGGAATTAGAACAGAAATTCAGTCAGTCTCTGAGGCTTTTGGGAGGTTATGTGAAAAGAAAGATTGAAGGAAGAGGAATGGAAGCTCTGTCTCAAATAATGAGTGATGCTGATCGCTCTCATGCTCTGAGACTTACATTTTTCAACCATGAAGAAGAGTGTCAGAGGTTAGCATTTTTAGCTGCTGTGAATGAAAGTATAAGAAGATCTCTTGAAGCAGCTGTAAGGCTAAATAAAGAAGAGGCTACTTATGCTAGAGTGGTAGTTGATGCTGAGCAGGCTAGGATAGCTGCTGAAGTGGAATGTCAGAGGCTTGCTGATCAAGAAGCCTTCAAGTTGTTGGTTGATAGAGCTGTTCGCATTGCGGTCGTTGAGACGAATAAGATTAATGAGAATCAAGCTGCTGCAGAGGATGTTGTTATGCAAGATCAGAACCTCAGTGAACCAGATTCTGATAAGGGTAAAGCTCCCATAGTTGCTCCATCTCCTCCTAGATCTCCACCAGTACTTGTCCAAGGCTCCTCTTCATCTGCTATACCTTCAGTTATGCAAGAAGCTCTGGATGTAATCAAGAGTGACTTAAGAGAGGAGCTGAGAAATGAAATGGATGAGTTCAGGGCTGATATAAGAGAAGATATGAACAGATCTGGTGAAGCTACTAACAAGAAGATAGATGCTATGATGGAGTTACTACTGAAGCTTACTCAACAACAACAATCCAAACCTTAACTTTTATGTTTGTGCACTTGTTTACTTTGTTTTGATTCTCATATTGGTTCTTATGTAATCTTTGGATATTTTCTTTAATTCCAAGTTATTTATCCATATTTGTGTGCTTGTGCTGGTGTGTTTATTTTATTTTGTTTTTCAAAATGAAAATCATATACTCTGATAATGTCTGGTACTCTTGTGGTTACTGGCTCTAGTGTGAGGTATTGCAGAGCATCTCAGTTTTAAACTAATATTCTAGGCTTTTAAAAACCTAAGAGTCCCTCACATCAGTACTCCTGTTTACTCATGAAATAGCTTCTTAGTATTATAGCCTGTTTAACAGCGGGGCAACAATACTGTATGAGGCGTGTCTGGTAACTGGTTTTCTGACATTAAAAATGAAGTATATAAAAGAAACATGCTCTAAAAGAAAGAAATTTATAGCAGGAACTCTTTATTAAAAATTTTGAAGAAATTCTTTATTACATAAGATAATGAGATCCTACTTAGAATCAACATCAGCAGCCTCTGGCTTATTCTTCTTATGCTTCTCACTAACATAAGAAAGTAGGTCACGCAGGGCTTGCTGAGCTTCAGCTTGATACTCTTCGTATGACTTGTCATCATCATATGTCCATAAGAACTCTTCCAGGTCAGAGCCTATTATTTCACGCTCTGACTCTGTCAGAACCACCTCTCGCTTGTTTCTTTCATAACGATGCCTGTTTTCTTCGCAGCGCCAGGGCTCTGCTTCCTTCTTGATCACTTCTTTAGATCCTGAAGCATCCTTCGTAGCTTGCTTTTCCATTGTGTGTTTCTCTTAATGTTCTTTGATTATTCTGTACGAATAAAATGAGAAGAATCATCCCTTTTTATAGTGATCTCAAGCTCTCGTGTCACCCTGGGAATCAACACAATTCATTTATTGAATATAGTTGTAACCACTTTTCTGACTTGACTGTCTTGTTTTCTGGCACGCTTTGACTGCCTAGTTTTCTGTGCTTTTTGACTGATGCCAAAAGGGGGAGTAAGGATAGCGTTAAAATTAATGTTGATTGATTCTAACTCTGCGTAAAATATCTGAAACTGTTATATATATGCATCTGAATCAAATTTTATCCCTTCTGATTTCTTCTTACTTTGAATCGTATTGAAAGGGGAGAAAATTTAAGAACCTAAAATTAATTTTCATAGATAATATAAGAGAAGCTTGCAAACCTCCTCTGAGCATTATCTGACTCTAAGAAGCAAAGCTTGCAAAACTATGCTTCTGAGAGTCAAATATGAAAATTTATTTTAAGTTGATAAATTAACTCTTAAACTGTTTTAATTAATTATGGATAAGACTTAGGGGGAGCTTACAAACCTAACCCTATGGATTATCAGACTCAGGGGGAGATTGCAAACCTTTGAAACCTGAAGTCAACATAATTAAATTAAAACAACAACAATTGAATTTTAATGCTTTAGTTTGTCATCATCAAAAAGGGGGAGATTGTTGGAACAAAGTGGGTCTGACATAAACCTCTAAGATTTTAAGTGGTTTTGATGATAACAAAGTATTAAAATTGCAATTGGTATTACTAATGATTATTCTACTGTGCAGAATTATAAGTTAAAATTCATTCAGAAGCACTATGAATAACAAGAGAGAAGCCAAGCTATGAAGCTCTGAAAGCGTATCGCTGTTCATCAGAAGCTTAAATTTTGCGTGCTGAAGATAGTGCTTCTGAGGACCAAAAGCTAGACTCTGAGAAGTTTAGAAGCTGAAGATCTTAAGAAGCTATGACAACAACATCAGAAGCAAAAGGAATTTACATCACTCAAGAACTGACAGATTCAGAATCAATGATTGAAGAACAATCTACTTCAAGGCTCTGTCACATCCACGGGAAGGAATATTCGTTGGTACAACGTTAACCTTATCCATAAGTGGAGCGCAATTGAGGATCGTACTATCGTACTATCATTACTCAAAATGGATGAGTGATAATTCAAATAGCAAGGTAGTGGAATTGGATTTCCTTGCCAAAGAAGGCAATGAACAGCTATCAATTGTACGAGCAAATTCCAGCTGGCACCTTATCTCTCTGCAACGGTCATCACTCTCCATTGTAGTATAAATAGAAGACTCAAATGGAAGAAATGACTACCGTTCTATTACTGCATTCAAGGCTCTGAAGCATTCAGACATTATTGTTCTATCCGTCATTCAAAGTCTTAAAACAATTTGCGTTGTATTTTGTAAACACCTCTGATAGTATATCAAGTGTTCCCTAAAACATTCATTCTTAGTATTAAGTGTGTTTGAGAAGTCTCTTGTTAATTGTAACTTGAGCATTTGAGAAGTCTCTTGTTAAGTGTAACTTGAGCATTTGAGAAGCCTCTTGTTAGTTGTAACTTGAGCATTAGAGAAGTCTCTTGCTATTGTGCTTGAGCATCTTGTAATCTTAAAAGATTTAGTAGAAGCCCTTGGAAGTGCAAGGGGACTGGACGTACTCTCGTTTTGTGAGAGGAACCAGTATAAATTTCTGTGTCTCTCTCTCTCTCAGCATCCTTCTTTTACCTTGTGTTTATATCCGCTGCAAACTTAGTTTTATTTGGTAAAAAGTTTTAATTTTTTAAAACACAATTCAACCCCCCCTTCTTGTGTTTTTCCACCTTCAGGGACAAGTGTTCAACTTTCAGATACCTAAGCCATGTGAGGATTTGAGCCAAATATTTCCAAACGGTATTACCACTCTTCTTTCGAATTACTATGAGAGTACCATGCACTTGTTTATTTTCTAGAACTTGCTTTAATTCTCTGCTGACTAGTTGATTTGATATTATATGCATTGAGGCAATTGTTTGTTATAACCCAGAGCCTTTTCAAGCCACCCTTTATATATTATTATCCTTTGCTAGCCAAATTTGAGCCGTAAAAAAATAATAATCCCTTTTGTTTCGGTGACAAACCACGATATAAGCCTATAGACCAGAAAAAACAATGATTTACCCTCTTTGGAGTTAGGTAACAGTTCTCAAAGTCTTG
This sequence comes from Trifolium repens, assembly GCA_030408175.1. NCBI lineage: Eukaryota > Viridiplantae > Streptophyta > Magnoliopsida > Fabales > Fabaceae > Trifolium > Trifolium repens. The sequence continues at coordinate 25,749,972 of CP125845.1, read as the reverse complement.
GCAATAAAACAAGTTTGGGGTTGCTCATGGAACTAGCAACGTCTAAGTTTGGGGTGGGTATACGGAGAACTATCACTACAAAAAAGAAAAATAAATGAAAAAGAGACGGGAAAACATCAACAAAAAAAAATTCCCTAAAAAAAACAGTCTCTTCAAAAAAATGAAAAAGCCAAAGGCAAAAGAAAAAGGCAAAAGGCAAAAGAAAGAGCCAAAGGGCAAACGAAAGAGCCAAAGGGCAAAAATAGTGATAGAAAAGAACCATACAAAGACACATCCGGTTCTTATTTTTCGATACCAACACAAAAAGGCACCCTAAGGAACAAAGGTTGCGTACACAAAAAGGAACAACAAAGTAGAACTTAACTCCAATGTTTAGCCTACTATTCCCAAAAATGTCCTACCTTGACCTAAGCCACGTTATAACCCTGAAAAGACCTCCAATAATGCATGTATATTAAATTTTGACTGGTTGCTTAGAATTCTTGCAAGCCTATGGTAAAATGGCAGGTTGTACGATGATTGAGAGTTAACCCTTTCAATTATGAGCGAAAAACACAAATGTGAGAGAGAGAAAAAGTTGAACATGGACTCTTGCAGACATTTGTGCTACCATTGACGTCTCCTGAGCCTAGCAGGACTGAGCATGATCGCTGCGGTAAGAAATCAGCGGTACCATTGCTGAAATATTAAGCAAGGTTGTGAAATTCCTATCATCTTATTTATCTCTTATTTCTCTAACGATCTTGTCTGACAGCATGTTACTTGAGGACAAGCAACAGTTTAAGTTTGGGGTTGTGATGACAGGAATTTCTACGTCATTTTTAGTATTATTATTAGTAGTAAAATGACCAAGACAGGCCCAAATACGAAGAAAAACCTACAAAAGGAAGAAAAAGCATCAAGACAGAGTCCAAGATGCAAAAAGACAAGAAAAAGTCCAAAAAGTGAAGAAATACAACATTCCATCGCAGCACGATGTGTGCTATCGTGCCACGATGAAAGTTCCTTGCACGCCAAGCAATCAGAAGAAATAAATCTTGAGAAAATCTTCCATCGCAGTACGATGCCCTACAACGCAGTACGATGATGTAACTTGGCTCCTAAGCTGATGAAATGCACAGGATCAGTTATAATTCTGAACTGAATCTTCACATCGCAGTACGATGGCCTTATCGTGCTGCGATGCCTTGCTGAGGCCCATTACGAAAACTATAAATAGAGCCTCCCATTCATTGTTTTATTCATTCAGAAATAGTAGAACACTCTCTACTATAAGGAGAGGTTCTGAGGAGCTCTATTGGGCATAGTTTTCTCCCCTTACGGGAAAACTAACTCAGCAAGGTATGATTTCTTTAGGCTTTTGTATTTAGGTTATAATTTCTTATAATTTAAATATGTAGTCTTTATAATTTATGCCTTAGGTTGTGGTGAAGAAGATGAACTCCCCTATGAATATTTCGAGTCTGTGATTGAGTCTAAGTTATAATAAATGATATTTAGTAATTGTGTTTGCTATTTACTTTCGTGCACTTTAATAACGTATTCTCGTAATCTGGCCGGATAAGCGGGAGCGCCCATAGAATTGATATCAGGTTTTGACTTGGTATTAGTCTGTAACTCGTAGTAAATAATGCTAGGTGTATAGAGACGGTAACATCCTGAACTAGTCGTGAACTGAGCGGTTAGAGGAGGAATCATGCACTAGGTGTGATCTGAGCACTTAGAAGATGAACAACCCGATACTAGGACCTAGAGGTTAATTGGTGAAGGTTATAATGCATGTTTATAAACAACTCACTTAGTAATTAAGGTATGTGACACATCGAGGTTAGGCTCTCGTAGGTACCTTAGTTGTTAATGTAGGAAAACTTTAATAGACATAGTGTAATAGTAAGGTATTACTACAACAAGGATAATTCACCGCCGAACATAATCTAAGTAACTATGTTATACACCGGTCATGCCAAATATGAAGAAGGGAGGAAGTCCAACCATCATACCTAGCCTCTATATTTCTTGAATCTATTATTTATACATTCTGCATTTATATTTCTGCAAAGCATTACGCTATTTTTATAAAACCTTTTTCCAAAAACCAAAGCGAATGCAAATTATCACAAACTTAAATAACGATAGTAAAGCTGCGGCACGATCCCTGTGGATACGAACTCATTCTAGACACCTAGAGTGTGAATTATTACTCGACGACAAACTGGTGCACTTGCCAGACCGTAGTCAGTGAGCAACCACTGTCCAGGTACCAGGATTGCTGCTTTTGCTTTCCTGGAGTGCAGATCTGAAGCAAATACAATCTCAGACTTTGGTACCCATACTTTTATGGGTCCTTTGGAGTTAGTCTTAATTGCCTTAGGTGGTCTTTGTTTGAAAGATTTGTCAGAAGTTCTAGAATTATCAAGCCTTTTTGAAAATGTTTTGGGCTTTGGATAACTCTTAGACTTAGCTCTTGTGTGTATCAGAGTCTCTTTTGGTCTGACATTAGTTTGAGGTTTGGAAGACTTTGGTTCTGAGATTTTAACATTCAGAGCCTTTGACTTCTTTACTTCTGACTTAGATGTCTTTTCAGAGTCTGATGCACTTTTGACTTCTGATTGACTTTTAACAAAGACAGCCTTGGGTTTAGTTTTATCAATGTTAGAGGGTTTAGAAAATAATGGATTATCTTTAAACCGCGAAAATCCAAGACCTTCACCTCTATTTCTACTTACATGATAAATTAAAGATGCTATCTTACTTCTTTGCATGCCATTGATAAGAAGTTCTTGAAGAGCAAATTCATGCTCTGGAGGAACTTTATCATCATAAACATAATGAGTTTCAAGAAATGTGTTTCTACTTTTAAGAGACTCATTTTCTTCAACTATTATGTTTGCTTTTTCAGTAAGGTTGTTATAGGCCTTTTTAAGGACCTTACATTCCCCTGCCTTTTTTGTAACAAGTTTTAAGGCATCTTTTAAAGAATCTATTAATTCGGTTCTAGAGAGTTGAGCGAGTACCTCATTTTCATCTTCTGAGTCTGAATCTGCTTCATGCTCAGAGTTTTCTTTATCAGAGGTAGTTGCCATCAGAGCCAGATTGGCTTCTTCATCTCCATCAGAGTCTGAGTCTTTATCTAGATCTTCCCAAGTTGCAAGAAACCCTTTTTTGAGTTTACTTTTATATTTTTCCTTGCTAGAAGTTCTCTTGGATGATCTACTCTGATTTTCTGGGCAGTCAGCAATGAAATGCCCAGGCTTGTTGCATTTAAAGCACTTGTTTTGTTCTTCCTTTTTCTCTTTGGTAGCACCAACTTTCTTGGAAGAACCTCCAAACTTTCCTGCATATTTCTTGCTTCGTTTTGCCCATTGAGATACTTTAGCAGCCATCAACACCATTTCTTCTTCATCTTCAGACTCAACCTCATGACCTTCTTCAGAAGCTTCGTCTTCAGATTCTATAACCTTAGCTTTCAGAGCCTTTGATGAACTCTTAGAGCTTAAGGCTATCCCTTTTATTTTCTTGGTTGACTCATCAGTCATTAACTCCATTTCATGAGTCTTCAATGAACTAATCAGATCTTCAAGGGATACTTGATCCAAATCCTTGGCTTCTTGAAAAGCCGTCACCTTAGGTCTCCACTTTGGGGGTAGGCTTCTGAGAATCTTTCTAACATGATCAGTAGTAGTATAACTCTTGTCCAGTACTTGAAGTCCAGAGACCAAAATTTGAAACCTAGAAAACATAGCTTCAATATCCTCTCCATCCTTCATCTTAAACAACTCATACTGATGAACTAACTAGTTTGCTTTAGCCTCTCTAACTTGTTTGTTTCCTTCATATTTAGATTTCAGAGACTCCCAAATAGACTTAGCAGTTCTTTTATCCACAATTTTGAGATACTCATCATGCGAAATCGCATTAGTCATCATACCTTTTACATTGTGATGCTTCTTGTACTCTAGCTTCTGAGAAGGTGTGAAAGATTTTCTATGTTGATGGCTAACCACTCCTTCTTTATCCATGTTGTCAAAGACAACGCCTTCTTCTACCAAATCCCATAAATCAACATCAATACCTATGATATAACTATACATCTTTGTTTTCCAGAATGGGTAAGAAGTAGGATTTCCATTGAAAAATGGAATCCTGTCAGAAGACTTCCTATCGTTTGAGCTTGTGTCATAATCAAATGGAATCTCATTACTTTTCTTTCCTCCATCATTTCCAGCAGCGTCAGTCATGTTTTTCCTTTGGATCTTTTACTGTTTCACTGTAAGGTGAGTTAGGCAACAGACCTAGCTCCTGATACCAATTGAAGGTGGAAAAACACAAGAAGGGGGGGTTGAATTGTGTTTTAAAAGTTAAAACTTTTTCTTAAATAAAAACTAAGTTTGCAGCAGATTAAACACAAAACAATAATGAAACAGAGGGAGAGAAAGAAAGACACAGGATTTATACTGGTTCCTCTCACAAATCGAGAGTACGTCCAGTCCCCTTGCACTTCCAAGGGCTTCTCACTAAAATCTCACAAGATTACAAGATGCTCAAGCACAATAGCAAGAGACTTCTCTAATGCTCAAGTTACAACTAACAAGAGACTTCTCAAATGCTCAAGTTACAACTAACAAGAGACTTCTCAAACAAACTTAAGAATAAGAATGAATGTTAATGAACACTTGATATAATATCAGAGGTGTTTACAAAATACAACACAGATTTGCCTTAAGACTATGAATGACAGATAGAAGCTGTAATGTCAGAATGTTTCAGAGTCTTAAACGTAGTAATAGAACAGTAGTCATTTCTTCCATTTGAGTCTTCTATTTATACTTGAATGGAATGGTAATGACCGTTGCAGAGAGATAAGATGCCAGCTGGAATTTGCTCGTACAATTGATAGTTGTATATTGCCTTCTTTAGTAAAGAAATCCAATTCCATTACCTTGCAAATTTGAAATATCACTCAACCATTTTGAGTAATAATAGTACGATTGTACAATCCTCAAATGCGCTCCACTTATGGATAAGGTTAACGTTGTACCAACGAATATTCCTTCCTGTGGATATGACAGAGTTCTTAAGTAGATTGTTCTTCAATCATCGATTATGATTCTGTCAGTTCTTGAGTGACGTAAATTCCTTTTGCTTCAGAGTCTGTTGTCGTAGCTTCTTAAGGTCTTCAGCTTCTGAGCTTCTCAGAGTCTAGCTTTTGTCCTCAGAGCCACTGACTTCAGAACTTGAATTTTAAGCTTCTGATGATCAGCGATACGCTTTCAGAGCTTCTAAACTTGGCTTCTCTGCTTTTGTTCGTAGTGCTTCTGAATGAATTTTAACTTATAATTCTGCACACTAGAACAATCATTAGTAATACCAATTGCAATTTTAATACTTTGTTATCATCAAAACCAATTAAAAACTTAGAGATTTATGTCAGACCCACTTTGTTCCAACAACTTCCACCCATTCCCCTCTCAGATTTCTCAGGGAATTCTAATTCATCAAACCATGGGTTGATAAGTTCCTTCTCAGGCTCCTCTAGTAACAATCTTTCAAGTCTAGAATTTCACGGAATCGCTCTAAAAGCTCCCAAACCTGAAAAACAGAAACAAAAAAATGCAGGACTGTGCATCATAACAATAAAAAATAAAGCCAAAGAATGTAAAAGGGTAAAATAAAGATATGAATTTCACTGCAGTCTGGTACATATATACCTAACAAATGTCACCAATGAGTTCTGCAGTAGGAGCCCTAGAGCACAGTGGTTTCCCAGGAGGTGGATGTCGATCTTCCTTAACGTATTTTTCAGTCAATCTTGCCTTCTTAGGCCTTCTATATAAACCTTGAACTGCATCTTCTTCATCCTGATATTTTGATTGACCTTTATATTCAACCACTAGGAAACCATTGTCCACTGTTGGCAATGAAGAACTGTTATTTCTACTACTCAGAAGTTCATATTGCAAAGAGTCTTACACACCAAGATTCATTTCCAATAATTCTTGCACAAATTCAGAATCTAATCCAAATCTATACTGCTCCAACCATTTCTCTGACAGCTCATAGAAGCCTTTCAGATCATTGTCTGCATAAATTGTATCTGGAATGCTGACAGAAACGGGTGAACCACAAAATTTATCCAACGAAGTGAAGTGAGTATCACTTTTTCCATTCCTTAAATCCCATTTATGTAAGCCCATTTCACTCTCAACATGTTTACAATTGAATCTAAGACTTCCTTTCTTCTTACAGACATCCTTGCAAGAATTGACCAACTTTTGAGAAATAACTCTCCATGCTGATGATGTGGATCGCTCTTCCACCAAAATTTCACCAATTTCATCACTAAAATTCATATTATCAGCAAATGAATTTCCAGTAATATCTTCAACTTCTATAAGCATCATTTGGATACTCTCATCACCATCTAAACCCATACTATCATGAGTCTCTCTCTGACCTTCATTGGTTTCGCTCACAAATTGACAACAACTTTGCATTGAAAGGCTGATTGACCCATTTGGAATAGGAAATTCTGAACATGAACACCTTTTAATCCTAATTATAGGTCCAGAATCAACAATTACAAAAATCTATACTATCTACTATTTACTAGTACTACTACTACCTACTACTTTTTTTTATTCTATTATATCTACTACTATTATTCTATTATTTTGGTTGCTACTGCCCTTCCCCTCCCCCTTCCCCATCTTCCCCTTCCTCTTCCTCGGACAATTCCTCTTCCGATTCGTCTGATAAATCCACATCCAACAAATCCAAATCAGGCTCAAGAGTTCTTTCAATGAGAGAAGCTAGTCTCTCTACATTAGTATATGGGTTGAAATTGGGTCCGACGAATGTTCCATATATATGTGGTACGATTCATAATAATCGTCAAAATGGGGTTCAACTAGGATTTGTTAAATTGTGTTTTCCGCAATTAAAATTGTTTTCATCAAAGAATCAACCCCGGTCGCCTTTATCCTTCCAAATATGTGCTCCTTAACATCCAACACAATTGCCTCAATGACAATTGTGTGGGATGACGGAGGCAAGATAATCTCAGTTTGAATTGCCCATGGGGTTATTAACAAAACCCTATTAACAGGGTCAACAAGAAAACTATGAACACCATCAGCATTATATTCTTGACAAAACATAGATGATATACCTAAACCCCTCAAAGCTTTATCGAACCAAACTAGGAATCCTTCAATTAAAGAAACGATTACTACCTTGCTTGCTACATTTGTCTGTCCATTCCATTCATCGAGAAGTTGTTGAACTCTGTTGATAACCCACTTAAATTTCGTTGACACGTAAGTAAGTTCAGCTAACGGTTCTCGAGTAGTCTCGTTGCAGCTCGGACATTTGCTAAGCAACTTCCCGTTAACCTTCCTCTTTGAGTTGTTGAAATAGTTCTCATAACATTCGAAACAAAAAACATGTGTACATAATGCAATTGAATCAACATAATCACTATCACCCGTTTCTAAGCAGATAGCGCAGTGTTCACCTGCACTTTTGAACTTGTACAATAATTGAATTTCATTTTGATATAGATGAAATTCAGGGTTGCCGGGTTTAGACATAGAAGCTGGTGTGAAACAGGATAACCTTAGAGATTCAAATTGAGTGTGAAAACAACCCTTCTTTGAGTCAGTCCATGCAGCTCCTTCATCCGAGGTTTGCATATAATCAGCTATCCGCATGTATCGATAAGCGTAACTACGCCGTTCCAAAAGACTAAGAGGGACTCCTTCAACGGTTTCCATCTTTCCGCCGAGAATCGAAAACAAAACTCTTAAGTAAAGATCTGAAATCAACATCAAAGAAGCAATTAGCAAATACACAAAAATTAACATCATAGAGAAAAAAATTATTTAAACATTACTGGTTTCCCATATCTCTCCAAATTATAAGTGCAACATCATTGCTCTTATTTTGTGAGTCTTAATTCGAGTTATCACAAACACAAACACATTTATATTGAATTTCCAAGATAAGCAACTATGGGAAATAAGAGCAATTGAAAAAACACATTAACATTTCAATCATAAATCCTAACACTACAAGCATTAGAATTCAGAAAAATTCAAGAAAAAACCTAAAAAATAAAAAAATGGCATAGTAATTACAGTGAGAGAGAGTACCTGAGAGTGATGGAAGAAGAAAATGCAGAGAAAGTGAGTTGAGAGAACGAGTTGAGAGTGATGGAAGAAGAAAATGCAGAGAGAGAACGAGTTGGTGAGAAGAGTGGGTCAATTCGGAGTTGAAGAAAACGGAGAAATGAAATTGAAAAGAGCGGGATTTGAGTTTCTAGAAAATTTGGCGGTTAATATCGTGGCATATATATACATTAATACATATATATGAGGTTTGCTAATTTAGACTCACCTACAAATTTGAAGATCTAAATTAGCAAAGTGTACATTTTCTATTATGACCAGTGTTTTAAAAACCAGACCGGCCGGTTCGACCGGTCGAACCGGACCAAGCACCGGTCCGGACAGGCACACTGAACCGCTAGTCTGTAGAACCGGTGAAAAAACCGGAAAAACCGGTGTGAACCGATGAAAACCGGATGAACCGATGAACCGGGAGCGATTTTAGAAAACCGCTCGGTTCGGAAAATTATTCAAAAATTCCTTTTTTTTTCCAGTTTTAGTCTATGTTACAGCACAAGAAAGTGCATTTTGTTTTTTATTTGAAACTCCAAACAACAAAGTATAATAGTGTTTGAAACTCCAATCCAGATTTTTCTTCCTCCTTCTCAATTCTAATGCAGAAACAGAACAACCAACAAAGAAACAAAACAATTACAGATCCATCTATACTTTTTTTAACCAAAAAGTTTTTAGACTGCAATTCTCATCAACAATTTCCTTTTAATAACAAAAATAAAAAGTTAAATCTTAGAATGTAATAGATTATGAAGAAAGAAGAAGAGAATATAGCATGTTGAGTTTGTAAGAAAAAGAAAAGATGCTTATCTCTTTCACTGTTAGAGATCTATCACCATATGTTGTAGCTAATAAGATAAAGATGGAGATTTTATTATAGTGAACTTGCACTTAGCCCTTCACCCTCATAGTGTCACATTGGTTATAAAAAAAAAAAAAAAATAAATAAATAAAGAAAAGGCAGTGTGCGGCGCATGAAAAAAGAAAAAGGAGATGGAGTTGTTGTGTTGCTAGGTTTAGGCTATATATATGTATATATGATTACTTATTATTATTACTTACTAAATAATTAATTAAATTGACAAGATAGAAAACAAATGGGCTCATTTATCATCACATATTGGGCTTACTTGTAAAATCCATTGTCATTTTAATTTTACTATTAAGTACATAAGGTAAAATAGGAAAATTATATGACGGTTCAATATAAACGGTTCAATAACAGTTGAACCGGTCTGACCGGTTGACCCTTGAACCAGTAGCTATACTGGTTCAACCTCCGGTCCGGTTCTTAAAACATTGATTATGACTAAAAATACTCTTCTTCCACTATTTCAAATAAATTTAAAGTAAAAGGCAATTTTGGAGTTTTATAAAAAACAGTAAAACATCTTTATCCTTCCTTAAAAATCTCAAGCAAAAACATAAAATTGTTTTAGAAAAATGGGTGTAAATTAGCAAATGGGTGCACAATATTTAATAAAATTTACCTAACTAACTCTCAATTTCCTAGTGTAAAATAACTAAATGTCAAGGGTTTTTTGTCCAAAGTGAAAAGGTGACCTTGCTAATTTGGACCTTCATATTTTTAAGTGGGTCTAAATTAGCAAACCCTTACCTGGATAATTATTCAATGTTTTCTATTTTTTTGTAATAATAATTATTCAATGTTTCTATTTCTATAAAAATAAAAGTCTATTTAAATTTATTTCTTTTTGAATCTTATTTAAACATAAGATAGACTCCATATTTAATATACTCAAAATTAATATTATGAATGTTAATGATTGGTTATGTAATTAGGAAATAAAGAATATTGATTATGTTTGAAATATATAAAATAATAATAATATAGATGAAATTATAAACTACTAACTACTAAGTATTTTTTTTTCCAAAAATAACAAATAATAGATTAATCCAATATTTTTCTCATCAAGGTGGCATAATAAAATTTTATTGAGACAATTTAAAAAAAGTTTTAAAGACAAGGGATTCTCTCTTTAGGTTTTGGTATTGACAAAATGTAGATTGATTAGTGCTGGTTAATTAGCTCATTATTTGTAATTAGTTGGTTAACTTGCAACACAAGTAAATCTGTTACTAGTTAGTTATAGTATGTTACATTGTTAGTTAGGGTTAGTTACAAAGGCCTAAACTACTATATAATTCTATGACTACATGTAGACACACTCAATTGATTCAACTTAAGTCTTTAGCTCAGCTTGATTTATTGCTTTTTTTAATGATGTGGTTTCACGTAGTAATTAATCATGGTCGTTGATTTAAGATCAGACGATTCAGATTTAAAATACAATTTATACTGTAAAAGTATCTCTACCATATAAGATCAGGCGCAACCAGTTACATCAGGATGTTGTAGCTGTAGAAAATTTGCTCCCTTATATAATTTTGGCCTACCCACTATATGCGGTTCTCGATGTATACAAAAAAAGTATTGAAAAATATTGTATCTATTCTTATTTATTATAATTAAAAAAAATTACTTTTTAGATTCATTTAATAACTGATTCATTTGATCTATAATATAGCACTTCATCCCACCCCAAAATATCTCTTTTGCTCTTAAGTTATCTTTAGCGATTGAATGTTATGTACATTTTGTGTTTTCAATATGATTTAGGGTGCGTTTGTTTAAGCTTTAAAAAAATCTAGAAATTTTTTTGTAGAGATTTTGAAGAAAATCTAAAGCTACTTTGTGTTTGTTTATAATCATAAAAATCTATTTTTTTTAAAAAAGAAGTTCATACACTTAGATTCCTTAGTTTTAAAAAAATAGATTCTTAAAAAGCTATTAGAAATAGCTTTTCATTTTCGGGCCAAAATTGATTTTTTTTAGAAAATAATTTTTAAAAAAATCTATAACAAACACTATCAACATTACAAAATGGATTGTTTTAAGAAAAAAGTAGATTTTTTCTTAAAAAAATCCCAAACAAACGCACCCTTACTATGTTTTTGTTTTGTAAAAAACGGGAGTGGTTATAATGCATAAGTTTTTTCCTTATGCACGTGCATAAATAATGAAAAATGGTTAATGCACCCTCCAGATTGCTTAACGCACCCCCCAGATTGCTTTACACACCCCCAAATTGCTAGCGCACCCCCCAAATTTTTAGCGAACCCCTAAAAATTTGGGGGGTGCGTTAAGCAATTTGGCGGGTGCATTAAACAATTTGAGGGCTGCACTAGAAATTTGGGAGGTGTGCTAAACAATTTTAGGTATTTATGCACGGTGCATAAACATGGCTTATGCACCATAACTTATGCCGTAAAAAACTAGTTTTGAAACCCGTGCGTTCGCACGGGTCTATTGACTTTTATTTATAAATTATTGTTAAATTATAAATGTTGTCATTCTGTTATTTTTTGTAAAATATATTAAATTAAGTCATTTTTTTATTAAAGTAATTGTCCCGTGTATGATATTTGTGTAATAAATTATAATTAATAATAAAAAATATTTACTATTCAATTTCTTTTTTTATTAAAGCAATTGTTCTGTGTATGATTAATTTGTTTTACTAAAGCAATTGTCCCGTGTATGATTAAAATTTTGTATTAAAGCAATTGTCCCGTGTATGATTAAATTTTTTTTATTAAAGCAATTGTCCCGTGTATGCTTAAATTTTTTTTATTAAAGCAATTGTCCAGTGTATGATTAATTTTTTTTATTAAAGCAATTGTCCCGTGTATGATTAAAAAACAATTATTAAAGCAATTGTCCCGTGTATGATTAATTTTTTTTTATTAGAACAATTGTCCCGTGTATGATTTTTCATATATTAGTGATCAACACTTTCTCTTTTTTTTTTTTTGACAAAATTATTGATCAACACTTGTCCTGTGATATTTTAAGTATAATGACAAATATTTACCCCGTAATTATTATAATATATATCATCAATAATGCATTTCATCTGTATTTTTTATATAAGAGTAAACAAAAATAGAGTAGATTTTTTTATAATAAAATAAGAGTAGAATTTAAACCATTATATAATAATATATTAAATTAAAAAATATAATATTTTTTACGAAATAGAAGATTTGAAATATTTTTAAGAATTGATTAGGACAAATTAGAATTTGGCTTATTTTTAAGCTTATGAAAATAGTTTATAGCTATAATTTATAAATAAATTTTTATGTTAATTCATAATTTTTTTTTACGCCTGTTAATTCATAAGTTTTCACTAACAAAAATATATCTTTATAAATTGTTTTCATGAACTACCTTAAAAAACTTATAATAACTAGCCGCCAAACGGTTTGTGTGATCGATATTTTTTTTTTTTTTTTGTGATCAATATTCTCTATTGTGCAAATATAAATAACTACTTAATCTCCTTTTTTATTGGACTTAGTTAATTGATAACTACTTAACCTCTTTTTTTGTTGTGGCTACTTATTAAGAAGAAAAAAAATATATTTTTTTTACTATAAAAAAACTGAAAATCTATTTTTATGTGGAAGTTGTGCTTAGTTTTTTTTTGTAGTTTTTTTTAAGGGTAAAATAGGAATATTGAAAAAGCCATCCCAAAAATTTGTATCCCCTTTATATATTAGTATAGATACATAAAAACTTATTTATTTGCACAAGTTATTTCGCATAAACTCATAAATAAGTCAATCCAAACGGGTCGATTGTGTTTTTGTTTCTATTTTTCTGTTCTTTTATTTTTAAGCTCATAAATAAGTATCTTCTTTTATTAGGTTATTCTATTTTTATTTAAAAAAACGGGTAGATTGAGTTACTATTTTTTCATTAAAAAAAAGGTTACTATTTTTGAAGCGTATCTTTTAAAGTGATTTTTGTTCAAATTTTTATGTGTAAATTTATTTTAATTAAATTTTTATGGGAAGATTTATTTGATGCTTATCTTCTTTTTTTCCTATTTTTGTTTTGTGTTTTTTTTTTTGTTTAAAGATGTGGTTTCTGATGCTATTTTTATGGGAAGATTTCTTTATCCTTATCTTTCTTTCCTTTTTTTTTTGTATTTTTTTATTAGTTTAGAGTTAAAATTACATTTAAAGGCGAACTTCGAACTCCGTTAAAAGTAATAAGGACAAACTTGAATTTTTAATAGTAGTTTCTTTTAATATATTGTAAGTAGATTAAATCATTTACTATGTCAGCGTACTTTTACCAATCTACAGTAAAAGAGTGGAGATGCTCAACGGCTGCTCCCTCAACAAAACCTTCACCATGGTTTCTATGCAGAAAGAGAATAACATTGAGATTTTCCCCCTTTCTATAAATCTCATAATCAAACAGTTAAAAACACAACTTTCTTCTTTTATTCTAGTTCTCTTAATAAAAAAGTGCAACTTGATCCCCATAACTCCATGAACATAGCTCAATTAGTAGGGCCGAGATTCAATCCAGAATCTTCCACTTATTTACCTCAAAAGATAAATTTCTAGTCATTAGGTTAATTGACAAAAAAATGCAACTTGGTTAATTGATCCCTGAAAAGAATTGAATTGACATGTCACCCAAATTATGGGTGTAGCTAGCACAGTAATGTTTTTTAGAACAGATTGTTCGCTCAACTGTAGCTAATTAATTATGATAGCAATACCATAAAAATTATTTTCAGGTAGATTTTTCACTTAACTAATTGCTTCTAGTTTCATGATTAGTACTGTACTAAGGTAAAAAAAAAAAAAAAATTTCAAGTGAAACTATGAGCAGGAGCTAATTAATCATGATAGCAATATAATAAAAAGGCTTAAATGCAGTTTTACCCCCTCTATTTTGAATAAATTGGAATTTTACCCCCCCTGTTTCACTAAAACGGTAATTAATCTCTTTATGTAACTCCAAATTTAGTGGAATTTGATTATTTGGAAAGTTAACTCGATTACGGTCATTTTGATACCAGTTTGGTGAATTATTGATCAAAATTGAGTTATCAAAATTGAAGTACCAGCTTGCTTCTGAGCATCAACTTCAAAGCTTCGCACAGAACTCAAGTTTGATCAATAATTCACCAAACTGGTATCAAAATGACCGTAATCGAGTTAACTTTCCACAGAATCAAACTCCACTAAATTTGGAGTTACATAAAGAGATTAATTGCTGTTTTAGTGAAATAGGAGGGGTAAAATTCCGATTTATTCAAAATAGGAGGGGTAAAACTGCATTTAAGCATAATAAAAATGAATATTTTCAGGTAGATTTTTCAAGTTTCATGCGTAGTACTCCTGCTGTACTAAGGTGCAAAATAAAATTAAAAAAATGGTTTTACATATAAAAAAAAAGTTTTATATTTTAGAACTACATCTTGCTTGACTTCACCAGTTATCTTCAAAACCAAACAAAAACAGAAAGCCCAGGACGGTCATCAACAGATCAAAGTTCTGAATATTCACATGACAAAAATTACCACCGGATTCTCATTAATAAAGAAGCGGGGTTTTATCAAAGATAACTACTTGAATGTCTAAGCAATACAGACTGAAAAAGGTCCTATATGATTATGCAGCCATCTTATGTTTTAAGGCAGCCACATACAAAGTATAAACATAAAATCCAGCACAAAAGTAAAAGGGTGTAACATACAACAATGAACAATTCATGATTTGGACCTCACAGCAAGCCCTGTCTCTACCTTCTTTATTTCAAAGATAAGCATCCTCCACATCTTGAGAACAAACATTTCAGCCTCGTCATCTAAAATGATCTGAAGACGCTCTAGCATTTGAGATGCTTTCACATGCTCTTGTGTACTTGAAACAATATAGTCTATCAATGTAGTTTCTTCTTCCCCCAAAAAATCTTGGATTTTCTTTGAAATCCACGGTCTCATTCTGTCATGTAATTGATGCTGAAAAAAATAACATCATATGATCAAAAGGTTAAAAAATAAAACTGCATTCTTTACTTTGTAGTGCCACTGTCAAGACCAAATTATTACTCAATTCAAAATTCACACATAAGAAACCAAGTACCTTGTCATACACTGCCCAGTCTATCTCATATGAGAACAACTCTTCCTTGGTCTTTGGTATCATATCAATTAACTGTTTTGCTTTTGTATCCAAAAGCCGCCTGTTATCATGAGTTTTGTGTTTCTCCGACCCATGATCTCGATCCCTGTCACGTTCAGAATTTTTATCCCTAAGTTCATCTCTGTGATGATTGCCATCTTCACTCCTATCCCTGTCCCGGTGGTGAGACTTCTCATCTGAATGCCTACTTCTATCCCGTTCTCCATCCAGCCGGTCTTCTTTGAAATTGGAATTGGATATACGCTTTGCAAACTCTGCAGCTGCAGCCAAATTGGGTGGTGTTGGCCCAGAAGCAGTAGGTTCAACAGCCTGCAATTCCTCTTTCGAGTAATCAATTGGAACCAAAGGTCTCAATTTTTTATCCTTGTGCGCTTCGTCGTCTTCATCTTCATGGAAAACAGAAGGGACAGTTGTTCTTTTTCCAGAGCCAACCAGACCAAATCCCAACTTCTTCATAGGAGCATTTCCACTTGACTGTGTATCAGTTGTGGCTACAGATGCCACAGCTGATTCATCATTGATAGTATTTAGTACATTACCATCACCTGTCATATAAAGCATGAACCCAAAAAATGATAAAAAGAGAGAAAGGGGAAAACACAAATTGGGAGTGAGTACAAAAATTACCAATATGACCTTCATGACTATAATCAGCTACAGTGTCTTGTACAGCAGCAACATTCTTCATTTCATTAGCAATCTCTCTGGTAGCCATAGTTTCGTCATTGCCATTTACAATATGTTCTGTCAACAGCTTCAATGCATCTCTCTGCTGCTTAAGTTGTTGATCCTCCTCAGTCCTCTTCTTGGCCTCGGCAATTTCATCCTCTTCTTTTTGTCTATCAGCCAGGTCATCTTCCTTTTCCCGCAGCCTCTTCTTTCTCTTCTCCTCCATCGCATTTCTACGCCATCTCTTCCTAGAATCCCCATCATCATCCTCTTCATCATAAAGTATTTCCTTTCTCCTTTTGCGTTCCCGGTCCTTCTCCTTCTCCTTTTCATACTGACGTTCTTTTTCTTTTTCTCTTTCTCTATACTCCCATTCCTTCAAATGTACTTCAAACTGACGCTCAACCTCCTCCATCCTCCGTTTTTGTTCCCTCTCTTTCCGAATACGTTCCCGCTCAGCTTCTCTTTCATATCTCTCAAGTTCTCTCTCCTTTTCTCTTTTCAGTTCTCTTTCTCTGTCTCTCTCCCTGCTTTTCCTGTCATGCCTTCTGTCAGGGGTTTCGGGTCTATCATGTTCACCAGTTGGTTTGTTATCACTGTTTGTCTCTCTCTCATTTTTATCTTCAGCTGGTTCTATAAAATTTGAAAAGCAAAACATAAGAATATCAATTTCAAAAATAATAAAGGAAAAAGTAACCTGACAATAGAATATACCCCTTCTGTGAACCACTGAACAGATAATAGATATAGCAACCACAGTGTTTTTCCCTTACCATTCTTCTTTGTATCCACATCAGAGTCTCCCCTTGTTTTAGTAGGTTGTTCGGAAGTTGAATCCACAGAACCATCACCAATTGGTGGTGGAGGTGGCGGAGGCAAAGGTCTTGTCTTCAACCTCTCCTCAATCATCATCTTGATCTTATCTAAAGCATCCCGGTCAACTTCCCTATCTTCATCAGTAACAATCCCAAAAGTTGCCACGTCATGGGATTTCTTGTTCGCTGAATCATTACCCTCCTCCTTATTTGAGTGCTCCAGATCAGGCTTTGCATCCTCATTTACATCAGAAGGTTTTGCAACTTTATCATCTTTTTCAACTTCTGTTGCCTGAGTTTCCTTTTCTTTTGAATCCTCAGTCTTTTTTTGTACATACCGCTCCAGATAATTTCTCATAGCTTCATCTTCATTGATCTGCCAGCAAAATATTGAAGATAAATGTCTCTTAAGATTGGTTTCAAATTTCTTTGTGACTATCATCATTCGCCTCCCTACTTAATTAGGTTTTGGAACCTTGTATTATATATTAGTATAAATATAGGATAGTTTTATTTTAGTCTTTACGTATAATAAAAAACTATAATCATTAGTCATTAATCTTTGTTCTTTCTTTTCGCTCTTGAGATAAATCCCTAGATGGCATGCAAACTTATATGCAAAACACAATAATAAGTACGAAAATAATAAATTTAATCAAAATGTCAAATTTAATTAACAAAAAACAATGATGACTACTTTTTTATACCAAAATTTAACTTGGATTTATGACAAATGAAGATTTTATACATCTTCCGTATACAAATTCTCACCTCTTTGAAAATGAGGGGGAGAGAGAGAGGGGTGGGGAATTGCTCAGGACAGTGTGAACCTATACTATAATGTCAACTGGATGTCAAGAAAAAAGGACATGAACACAAATGAGCGCCAACCTTTTTGTTTCCACATCAGTGGCAAGCTTAATTATCAAGAAATTCAATCACATTAATTTTAAATTCATTAAAATAACTCAGACCTTGGCTACAATTATAGTTTCCAAAAGCAAAACATGTTGAAACAATTAACCTCACAATATGATAATTTAAAGGGTCATGCTAAACAGTGCACTCGGTGCACTTGTTAAGAATACCAAAAATAGAAATAAAATATAAAGTTAATATTGATAAAGACAACTTTTTATACTTTCAATGTGTTGAATGCACGAGTTTCAAGACATTTTTTCCTTATTTGTGTGCTTAACTCATTTTCCTAATTTAAAAAGGCAGTAGACTTATATGCTCACTTTTACATCAAATACAAATAAAAAGTAGTCGGAGATCAAAACATACCATTAGTTCTTGCCCATCAATATTCAATTTGGTAAGGAGGCGTAAAGCACGGAGAACACCTTCAGCAGTCTCAAACTCATAAAACCCAAAACTTTTAGGAGTCCCACTTGATATATCCTGAGGCCTTTTCCAGCTCTTGATATTCCCGCATAACTTAAAAAGAAAATAACAAAATAAGAACACTATAAATATACCGAAACATCCAAAGATACCAATTGCCTAGCTGTCATGATAAGAGGCTAAAAATACAATAAATAACTGAACCCAGCTCCCACCCGAGAAAATATCAAACTTAGAAATTTACTTTAAGGAGAGAAAGCATGAACTCATTTTCCACAGTTGGTGCAATCTTGCCAATGAAAACGGTGGTGTGTTGCTTCTCAGCCGGAGTAACACTAGGAGGAACCACAGGTCTGACAACAGGAGGAATAATAGGGCGAATTGGTGGGATCCCAGCAACAGGCGGGCGTGATACTGGAAGTACATTGATTGCTCCAGGAAGGCGTGGAGGATATACAGGACGAACCATAGTTCCATAAGGAGGTGCATAACGAGGAATTCCTGTACATGGTAGAAAACATCTATGCAAATATATTAGAGCAGGTCATAAGTATACACAGTAAGCAAATAAAATATATATACAACACTAAAGATGTATACAGAAAAAGTGTGATGAACAATGGAATGCTGTTACCACACATCAAAAGCATAATAGAGATGGCAGCACAGCTAATAATCACCAGCTGAAATGACAACCTGAAGAAAACAATAAAAAATACTATCGAGTTTGAAATTCACGGATGTCCAGAAAGTGCTTACCTTTGTCTGACAACTTGTAACATAGCAGGCTTCTCAAACCATCCCATCCACCAATGGAAAAGGGTAAACTTTCAAAATCTCATGTATACATAGTTTACTAAGAAGGAAATTCTAGTTGAATTAAAAGTTCTGTTTTATATATAGGAGCCCATGTTGCAGCATAAAAAATGGAATTAAACTGCAATTGAGAGAAAAGAGAATTGAAAAGATTGCAATACCTCATGACCAAAAGGCCAACGTGCATTCAGTTGCAAATATGGTCGGCTTCTGGAATTCATAAAGCCATTCAAGGGAAAGTAGTACCCTTATAACTAGCAGAAAGTGGCCTACTAAAATGAGCATGACACAACCATACATTATGTAGATCGACAATAGAACAATCTGTCTTTATTTATTTGAATTAACTTTCGATTATCAATATTACTCTATGTAAGCTTCGTTTCCAAGTCATCATTTTAGTAAAAGACAATCAATAAACTAGACAAATATATGCATACCAAAAAATGAGTTGTAGAAGGGTGGGGTGTGTCTTTAACCAATATGAAGCCCTCCAACCTTTTGGCATCGAATTCAATAAGACACTGTAGGAGAATTGAGAAACAATCCCGTCATCGATACCCCTTATCTAACCATCAATAACTATTTTTCTAAATCTCTCCTAACTTATCCAAATTGAAACCCCTCACCGTTTCAAAAACAAAACAAACTAGATATCAATAAAAGCTAAAATGGTCTTCTTTTCGCGCGCAACTAAACACACTAAACAACAAATCTTCACAAAATTCACAGCACCAATATAAATATATAATCAACAATATCATCAATAATCAAAGGAAAAACATTAATATAAATCCAACGCATAATAATCGCATTCAAACACACACGCACACAAAAACAATGAAATAAAATATGATTAAACGAATGACCCACCCGCAGGGTTTAGAGTTCCTTGAGGATGCATGGCGTAACCATTTGGGATCGGAGCATAAGGTCGCATTGCAGGATTACTCCCCGGAATTTGATACGACATCATCGGTTGCATCTGCGGCATCGGAACCGGCACTGGCACCGTTGATCCACCCACTCCAGGAGGTGGATTAGGGTTTTGGTAACCGCCAGCAGGATTGGGCAAAGGAGTGAACTGCGGAACTTGAGCACCAAGCGGCCGGAACGACGGTGCCGACGGAGGGAGAACACCGGGAATTTGCGGCGGAGCATATAATACGTTAGGTGGAGGAGGCAGTGACGGTACAGTAGCTAACGGTGGATTGGAATTAGGGTTTGTAGGAAGAGGCGTTGATGACGGTGTTGAGGATTGCGATTGTGATGATTGAGGAATTGGATCGGGTTGATTAGGGGTGGAATTGGGAGGTGGTGGTTCGGAATTGGGCTGAGGATTGGGTTCTAGGGTTGCGGGAGAAGGGGACGAATCCGCCATTGAAGAGAACTGAGTGAGTTTTGCGGAGGGTTCAGAATTTTGAGAGTGAAAGATGAATTGGTTCGTTTTTTTATTTGTGGGTGCCCTAGATTGAGTTTGATTGGGTGCGCAAGTTTAAATGCTTGTGTATACTATAGGGTTCGCAATTAGTACTTGAATGTTTTTGCGCGTGGATTAAGTAGTATATATTTTTGGTAACCTAGTTTCAAGTTTGACTGATATGAGTAAATTCGATCGGACGTGATTCATAAAACATCAAATTAGTCGCGGACGAGGAATAAACTTGTGTTTGCAAAAACATTTGTATATTGATTTGCTTTAGGATATAATGAAACACCTCCATCTTCCGATTTATTTTCAATAACAATGGATTTTTAAACCAAAAGATGACTATTAAGATTATAAATCACTCAGGTCTTAATCACTTGAACAACACTCGAATAAATAGGTTGTGGCATATCACCAAATGTCATTTTTGTTACGCCGATCACTAGATCATGACGCTTTCCCAGGCGATATTTTCTATTTATATTTATGTCTCTTAGATATATAGCCGCAAAACGGTCTGACTAGGGAGACGCATGTGGCTTGACCGCTTTATCCGTCAATGAAACACAAGCAGGATATCTAACCCTCCAATTTCGAACTTCCCCTCTATCAACAACACCTACTCCGTCAATCTCTTATAAAAAAAATAGATTTTGCATAATAAATTTTTATATTCAATAAATAACTCTTGTTAAAAAATGAAATTGAGAAATCTACATTCAATTCAATTTGACCATCTTATTGCATAATTTAATATTCAGAATACTCCCCACCACTCTGCCACATAGGTGCTACAACGATCTACGTTTCTAGAAAATTCACCAATTCAAATACCATTACTATCTTGAATAACTCCTCTACACTCAACTCTCCTACCATCTTTGTACACCTCATCGCGTAACAATTATAGATCCCTATTAAAAAGTAACTCTCTAACATCCATCAGAACCACGTTAAACCAAAGTGGCATGACAAGAGGACAAATTAGTTGTGATTACTTGTTAAATAAATTACACAATTGATCTTATAACTATTTTTTTTAATCCTTGAACTTTACCTTTGTCGGTGTGTCAAAACATAAACTTTACTTTTGTTAGTCAAATTAGTCAAATTTTTGTTACAAATTAATATTTCTCTATTAATCTTCTATTCTTCTATTATACTAAAGGTAAGGGTTGAAACTCTAATGCCTTTAGTAAAACCCTAATGCATGACATCATGTGTGATGTCATGTAATCCACCCAATGCTTGACACCTATGTTTGCATGGTCCAATCCTTACATGCCACAATTAATCTATAAATCTTTGACACATGTCTTGGCACCTCTATATATCATTACACTTGGTTTAGTGATATGCTAGCATCTGAGTTTTGGGTTTGCATGGGATCCAATTGGACCTCTAAGTGGACCAATCAGCAACCTCCCCCCAATGTTATTACCACTGACTTCCTCTTCACTTCTCTCACCCTCATTCTTTACTCTCTCTCGTGCTGCCACTCTCTCACCAAACCTTCTCCCATTCTCTCTCCTCGTCTCACGCTCCTCTCTGTTTCTCCGCCCTCACTCCTCCCATTCTTCTTCTCTCTCTCTCTCTCGTGCTCTCCTCCCCTCTCACCGTCTCACCCTCCTCTCTCTTTCTCCGCCCCCAAGATTTAAGTTCCTCGGCATTTGATCTTGCATGTTTGAGGTTTTCCATGAAATCGGAGCTTTGGATGTCAATAGATAAAGGTAACTGTAGTAATTTTATTTCTCTTCCAACAGATTATTTTATCACTCTAACCTATTTTTGTTACCAATGGATGTTCTTTATAAGCTATTTTTTTTATAAGTGTGTGATTTGATCTGTTATTTTTAGGTTCGTTGCATGTGTAGGGAGAGAGACAGATACAAGGTTTGGCTTCTGTCTTTTTATTCTGGGTTTCCTTCCGATCCAGCATATTTTATCACTGTGAGCAATTTTGTTATCAGCAAGTTTGATCTGTGGTTTTTTGGTTTGTTGCATGTGTAGGGAGATACAGATCAAGAAGGTCCGTGGCGTAAAGTAGGCAGATTTCCTTATGTAATAGGGTATGTGTGTTTGATCTACGAATTTGTGACTTTTTGTTTTGTTCATATCAAGATGGAAAATTTTTCCCAAAATAAGTTTGCGAATAAAAAACACTTGATTTGTTGATTTTGCTTATAAATGTTTGTATTTGTTCACGAACAGTATTTGTTCACTTGATTTTGTTTGTATTTTGCTTATCCAATTTTTCAAATTTAAGTCTTTTTTGTATTTGTTGATTTCAAGATAATTGATTTCTATTTTGCTATGCAGATTAATTTGGTGTTTATCTGGATTGTATTCTTGATAAGGTAATAGAAATTTCCTATAGCAATTATTTCTTTATTCAACTTTAGTATCTTTGTATTTTTTAATTTTTCACATAATTTACTCACGAAAATGTATGTTAAAATGTATTTGTGTGAAAATGTATGTCAAAAGTCTTGGAAAAGTAACTGACAGTAAATCTATTTCAGTTTTATTGACATGCATGTGAGTTTTGGCCCTGTTTCATGACTAATATGTTTCTAATTTTTGTTTTTATTTTGTTTGGATGTTGTTTTTCAAAAGACCTATTAATATGTATGTGTAAATTTGTGCTGCTGTCTATTGATTTGTTGTTTTTTACCAGATTTTAAATTTGTTTCTTTGTTTACAGTTTGATTTGTTTATATTTCTGATCTATTTGTGGTTTTAACTTATTTATTTATCTATTGATGTTATGGTTGTTTGGGTTTTCATGGATTAGGTCAATTTATTGACATGCATGTCAGTTTTGTCTCAGTTTTGAGCCTCATGAGTTTTGGTATTTATTTTGCTTCCATTTGATTTTTTAGTTGATTTATTGATATGCATGTCACGGATAATTTTTTGTTCCTCACCTATATTGATATCCATGGTTAAGTTACATGGTTTATGTAAATTAATTGGTTTCTATTTTGCTATGCAGTTTACTCTTATGTTTGGCCTGCCAATGTCCAAGAGGTTTATATTCTTGAAATCATTTCTTTATTCAACTTTATACTTATTGTATTTGTTAATTTGTGTGTTAAAGATCTCGGAAAAGTTATAGACATTAAATCTGTTTCAGTTTTGTTGCCATGCATATTTAATTTGAATATGTGTTTTCTGTTTGTCTCTTAAATCTACCAGTTTCATAACTGTCACTTAAATTTTGGCATTAATTTTGTTTACATGTTATTGTTTCTTTGTCTTTATTAGCATGCATGTATAAATTCATTGATGTTTTGGATTTTGCAGAGACAGTTTTTAGCTCAGCAAGCCAACGAGCTTATCAAGGGAGGAAAAAATGTCCCTCTTAATAGGGTTCAGTTTGCATAAGAGGGAAAACTGTTGAGGGTTGAAGAGAATGTGACCTGAGGATATTATGGAGGTATAGTTTCTTTCATTCATATTGCTTGCACCACTTTATACACATCATCTAACCCTTATCAACGTTGTGCTTAACTTTTTGACGAGCTTATGCCAGGTTAATTATAAGATGATTCTGACTTTAACAGCCAGTTTAATGTATTGAAGTCTTCAGCAAAGAAGGAGCTACAAAAACCTGGTGCCTTGGCCACTGGTAATTTTTAATAATACAGCATATTGTTAAAAACATCTATTTGAAAATAACTAGGTATATTTTAAAAACATTTATAATGAATACTCATGAGATAATTTATTTTTAAACTCATGAGATATTTCAGTTTAGCAGAACAAATTGTCATATCTAAATTAGCTTTACATTGTGATGCAGGCTATAACACAAAGTTTATGGGTCATCATAACAAGAGATATGCAGCTTGAAAGGCTATGTACTTTAGAAAAAGGTAGATCTATCTTGCTTTGGTTTATCACTTATTTTTATAGTCGATTTGGGATGGAATAGCAACCATTCTCATATTATTTAAAATACATCTATTCAACCAATAGTATGTGCTAAAATCAAAATTCATGTGATTCTTTCGTAATTGTTCCCTTCTTAATTGTGTTTCAAGTGCTGATCCAATGTATAAAATCCTCTTTCTTTTTTATTTGTCCCTACACTAATTTTGCTTCTAATGGGTTGAATCCAATAATAATGAGTTCAATATTCCAGCAATATATCCCTTTGCATAGCTGTGGTTGAGGCTATTCTTTATATAAATTTATATGTTTTGTTAATCCTTTCACTTTTCAATTGTGGATTTGCAGGCCACTTGCTTATATTGGAGTGGATTCCATGGATATTGAGCATTGAGTTTGTGCAAAGCCTTATAGCTAATGTGGTTTGCTTATCAACTAGCCTCTTTGCTTGGTATTTTATTTTGGTAAGTGAATATTTGAGTTTAAATACTTATTAGAGTTGGCTAATATTAAAATCCATCTTTATTCTTTCAGATTTAAAATAAATTCTTCATTGTCAATACTTATATCTGATATGAACCACTTAATATGGAGAATGAATATTTGAGTTTGCATCCTTTTTTGAGTTGGTTAAAATTCAAATTAATCTTTGTTACTGCTTACATCTAAGTCACAGTAATTTTCTTTGTTTTAGTTTTTTTGACGGGTGATGAAGGTTCATGGGAAAATACGCAGTTATTAGAGAGATGAAGGTCCATAGGAAAATCCAAAATTGTTGGAAATAATACAGGTTTGTGAATATCATGAACCCTATTTTAAACTCCTATAACTATGATATCCAATATATGTGGCAAGAATATATAAACTAAAATTAAAATTGGCTAATATCAGATTTACCATCATTTACTTTACAATTTTTAACTAATTGTATGTATTCTTTGCCAACATATATTGAAGCATTAGTTTGGTAATGAACGGATTACTTTTGGGATTTTAGGGAGTTTGGATATGGTTGACCTATGATCTCTTCGTTTGTTAGGCTAAATCTGAGTCCAACAGGATCGACATGCAGGAACTATGTGGGTATTGTTATTATTTAGTAATTTTGTGCTTTGCTTAGATCTTGAAAGCTAGAATGGGGCAAGAAAATCAATATTCAGTAATGGTCCACCCTGGGTTGTTCTGAAGTTGTGTTATCATGTTCATCTACCTTAGATGAAGGTCGGTGCATGGGATAATCCATCTTCCCAGCAACCTAGAGTGGACTATCATTGAGTGTGGGCTTTCATGCCCCAATTTAGCTTTCAAGATCGAGTTCATACACAAAGTTGGTAAATAATGCCAAACTCCATGTGGTTTCTTAATGTCGATCCTGTTGGGACCAGGTTTCGTCCAACAAATGATTGTGTCATTGGTCTATTTTATTTATTTCCGCTAAAATTTCATCATATCCCTTTCATTACCTTTCTTTTTACCCAGATCACATTGACAATGAATATGTGCATTAAATACAATTGGTCCTCCTCTTTTGCCAATATTAAAGTTGATGCAATATGTAGAAATGGATGCGTTTTCTTATTCATCATCATCATCATCGTCTGGTTCTGTTTATGCTCTTTTTTTTTATTTATAAATGTATAGTATGTGGTTACAATCAAGTGTTAATTCAGACAGTCAGAGTTCTGGCGTCTTTCAAGTAGTGATAATGGTATTTACAAATACCATTGTCATTAATTGGAAGACACCGGAACACGGGTCGTCTGGATAAATGCTCGCTTTTAACTGTGTACTTTACATTGCCGAATAATGCGAAAGCGTATAGGATGAGAATCAGATGATCATGGTGATGATGGATAAAATGGCTCTTCCGTTGATAGGTGTTGATGAGGGAGAACGGTAATGGGAGGCATAGTGTTGGATTTTCGACACTATCCCTTTCATCACCGTTCTTCTTAATCAACATATATTGCCAAGCAATATGTATTAGTAGTTTGTATTGTCTCTAAGCCGTGCTAACTTTATTCTCTAAGTCGCACTTTGCTTCATATCTCTTAACTAATAATACATGTTCTTTGCTGATATGTGTTGATGAGGGAGAATGGTAATGGAAGGCGTACTGTTTAGATTTTCGGCACTACTCCTTTCACCACCATTCTTCTTCATCAACAACTATTGCCACGGACTATGTATTAATAGTTTGTGGATGTGATGATGGTGACCATCCATTATTGGTCTCGCATTGAACTTCCTTTTATGCCAAGTAATCTCTTAATATTTGTTTGATATTCGAATTTGGTGAAGGCGTAAGTTTATCATCAATGATTATTATCAAACAACAATAGGATGGTAAGTTTTGGAATACTATTAGTTCTCTTCTTCCACCAGCTGCGGACTTCACATATCACATCAATACCATCATGCAAATAGAAGAACTTTCTTAATCATCACCATCATGAGCATCTGATTCTGTTTATACTTTTCTCAGATCCAGATGATCATGGTGGTGATGGCCAAGAGGGCTCTCCTTAGATCTAAATTTTTACATTTGTGAGGTAGAATTGGTATAGAATATATGTTGTACCAAATTTATATTGTTTTTTATTAAACCCAATTCATGTTATGAATTTTTTAAATCATGCAGGATTTGAGCACAGCATGAATAAAATTGGAGGGATCACATTGATGAACTACCAATGAAGCATATATATACATTTTGGACTTATTTTTTAATACATGATATGGTTTCACTACCTTTATTACAGCTTTTGTAGGTTTCACTATCTTTGATGTTATTACCCTTATTTTTTGAAAAAACGTTTCTGATTCATCTGTGGTTATTTATTTATCTATTGATGTTATATTTGTTTGGGTTTTCATGGTCTAAGTAAATTTATTGACATGCATATGTTTTGAATTTCAGTATTTATTGACATGTATGTTATTTTTTTAGTAGATTTATTTATATGCATGTATACCTCTATTTCTTTTCTCCAAGAGACATGAATTGTGTTGTTTGATTTTTAGGGTGTTTGAAGAAAGTAGCTTTGGACTAGGGTGTTTAGAGATAACAAGACTTTCCTACACCTCATATATATATAGGTAAGAGTTACACTGATCTTGATTAACATTTATTTTTTCAGACATGCAAGAATAGCAATGCTGGGCCTAATAAAAATACTTGTTTGTTACTCTTTTGTTTGTCCATTGATTAACAAGCGAATTGACTTTATCCAATGTTATTTTTCTACATACGCTAATTTGGTTTTAAATCCATTGATATCTGACATTTGAATCCATATTATAAATTTCAATATGACTTTTTTTGATACTATATTGAGTTCCTTTGTTTTTCTTTAATTCTTTTAGAATGGCATGATCAATGGATATTACTTGGTCTTTTAGATAATGAATTTGCTTTGTAAAGTGAGCTTAACTGATTTTGTGAAATCAGTGTTTATATCACTTTGTTAGTTTTGATAATCCTTTTTCTTTCCAATTGTAGATTTGCAGGGCAATTACTTATATTCACAACAGTATTGGAGCATGTCACAATGATATTAAACATCAAGATTTACACGTATATGTTGGTAGGTTTGCTTCTGGATATCTGAATGTTTTTCCCCTTAATCGATAAAATATTCTTTGACACTAGGTGCATTGGATGTGGATAAAATATACTTAGCATTTTACATTTTCTTCATAATCATTTACTTCATATCTCTGAATTAATAATCCATAATATTTGACAATATGCATTGGTGGGGAAGCACGGTGATGAAAGCAATACTGTTGAGATTTTAGGGGAATTTGGGTATGGTAGACTTATAATCCCTTTATCTGTTGGACGAAATCTGAATCCAACAGGATCGATGTGTAGGAGCCATGTGGAAATTGTTGTTGTTTGCCAATTTTGTGTGTGAATTAGATCTTGAGAGCTAAAATGAGGCTTGGAAACCTATATCCAGCAATAGACTACTTTGGGTTGTTCTAAAGCTGGATTTTCCCATTCATCTCTATTAAACAAAGTCAGATGAATAGGATAATTCAGTTTTTTGAGCCACCCAAAGTGGACTATTATTGAGTGTAGGTTTTCAAACCCCAATTTAGCTTTCAAGATCGAGTTTATACACAAATTCGGCAAGTAACACCAATCTCTCTATGGTTTCTTAGTATCGATCCTGTTGGAATCAGATTTTCGTCCAACCGATGAATAGGTCATGAGTTTGTTTTATTCACTTTTGCTACAATCTCAGCACTAATCCTTTCACCACTATTCTTCTTCAACAACGCACATTGTTAATAAATATGTATTAATAGTTTGTAGATGTGGCGAAGATAACCGTGAATAACATGCAACAATATTTGATCCACACTTAATTCACTTTTAGCCATCGTCTCACCATCGACTCTTCTATTAAGACTTACACATTTTTTTGTTGTTTCTTTCATCCGATATGCAAAAAAATGACAAAATATGAGGAATGCTTATCACGGAAAACTTTATCCGTTTGGTCAGTTCTCTTCTCTTTTAATACATATGTGGCTAGCATGCAATACTATTTAATTCATGTGTGGCTCTTTGTATGACTCTAACATGACTTTGAATAACGCTTAGTTTGTTCTTATTATTATTGCCCTATACACTTTCACGCATCTCCTACAGGTAAACCATCCCTTTCTTTAAAAATTGATATATTGCTTTACACATCTCTTAACTAATAATACATATTCTTTGTCGAGTTGCGTTGGCGGGGGAGCATTGGTAATGAAAGAAGTACTGTTGGGATTTTAGTGAATCTGGATATGATATACTTAGGATCCCTCCATCTGTTGAACGGAATCTGAATCCAACAGGATCGATGTGCAGGAGTCACGAATGGATTGTTATTGTTTTCCAAATTTGCGTGTGAATTTGAACTTGAGAGTTAGAATGGGGCATGAAAATCAATTTTCATGGATGGTCCACATTGGGTTGTTCTAAAGTTGTGTTATCCCATTCATCTGTCTTTGACAAAGTTAGATGGACATGATAATCCGCATTTAGATTGACCTAAAGTGGACTACTATTGAATGTCGGTTTTCATGCCCCACTCTAGCTTTCAAATTTGCGTTTTCATGCAAAATTGGCAAACAACATCCGTCCCTTCATGATTTCTAAATATCGCTCCTGTTGGAATCGGAATTCGTCCAACGGATTGACGGGTCATAGGTCTAATTTGTTCACTTTCACTAAAATCCCAGCATTACCACTTTCATTACTGTTCTTCTTCGTCAGCGCATATTGTCAACAAGAATGAAAATACTATTGGTTCTCTTTTTTCGCCAATATGAGAGGTCCACATATCACAACAATAACACCCTTCAATGAAATATGTGCAAACGGAAGAGTTTTCTAATTCATCATCATCATGATCATCTGGCTCTGTTTGTACTTTTGTGTTTATACTCATTTTTAGTATCGTACTTTACGGTGCCGAAATGTACGGAAAATGTTGGAATCAGGCCCAGATGATCGTGATGATGATGAACAGGAAGGCTCCCCTATTTCCACGTATATCGTTTTGTGTTTCTGTTATTGTTATCGGTATGGCTCTTCTTCTGTTGGCATGGGCGAGCTAATATTATTTTCATGCAGGTGGGTAGAACAATCAAATAGTTTGGTAGGCAATCCTGGTGGTATGGAGTCAAGCGTTTACTACAGACATCCAACCATAAGAGAAATTTGTTTTCTGAAGAGACATTTTGTCTCCAGAATGTGTCGCGTAAAAGGCAATCCACTTTTGTCTTTCACGAGTCATCTTCTCGAGACACAATATCTCTTCAGAAAGCAAGTTTCTCTTCTGATTGGATGACTGTAGCAAACATTTATCTCTAAACCACCATTGCTATCCTCTTCTTGTGGTTGTTCACATTTGCATGAGAACTTTATGTTGAGCTTTTTTGGTAGTTTCGGTTGCTGAACGGGTCATTATTTGATTTTTTTGCAGGGTTGATTGACGACGAAACTTAACAAAATAGTACATTCCCATCTCTAATCAATTCTCATCCTAATCTTTTTCCTGTCTCATAGACTTCACACCTATGGCAGCTCCATCCTTTACAAGGTTTGTTTGCACTGTCCTTTTCCATTTCAGTTGTTAGATTGAGATTAGGTTAGTGGAAATCAGTTGTGCATTGGGCTAAATTGTTTTGACTTTAACTTTTGATTATGTCTTATCTAAGCTACACAAGAATTATACGAAAGGAAACTAAATCATTTGAGACATGCATCCATCCACACCAAGTATTGCTCCCTAACATCGTAATCAGTACTTTTGGAATGGCTTCACATCCACCACATTAACTTTTTTTCCTTATCTGGGTATAGCGAAAGATTCAAATCTGTCCGAGATTTAAGTCTGCTTGGATTAAAGAACTTAGGAAGGATTTTTTTGGACTGCTGCGTCGTGAAGATGGTCAATCAATCCGGGTTGCACTCTTACTTCATGAGGACATTTGTTATATGACATATGGCATGCTTGCTTCCACTTTCTTGGGCCTCCAAGAACCAACCAGAGTTCTCACCTATGAAATTTATGACAATTGCTTCAAGGTTTCTATTCTCAAAGATGAAAGTGTGGCCAGCAATGACACTCCTCAAAGTTCTTATCAATCTCTGGAGACAGTTAATTATGAATGCGGATGTGATGACCCCATGCTCAAAGATACAGACAACAAGCAAGCATTGTGACTGGGATAACAAAGTGTCCTATCTACTGTATTCCTCTGTCATGTATTTTGCCTAATTTGATTTAATCTCTTTTGTCCACTACATGGTTGTTCTGCACAATTATTTCACATTTGCCTAATTTGGTTTAATCTCTTTTGTCCACTATGTGGTTGTTCTACACAATTATTTCACATGGGTGTTATTTTTAATGGTGTCATTGAACAAATTTATACTTCAATCAAATTTAAAACACTATTTTTGATGCTTCTATTTTCTATTTCTTTTATCACAAAATAGTATTGTTTAGTTCCTTAGTGAAATTTTCGCTTATGTATGAAATATTGAAATTTTGAGCACATTTTTATGGTCCACACTCAACAACCATGTTAACACTTGATTTCTATTTTACAATTTAAATTTACTGTTTATACCTCTCTTTCATATTTCATTTATCAAACGAACACTATTTTTTCACAGTAAAATGTTCTTTTATTATCCGTAACAACCATGATTGGCAATAACCATGATTGGCATACAATCCTAACTCATCAAACCCGTGCAACGCACGGGCAGCATACTAGTTATACCTAAATTTAGTCATTTCATCTTTCATTAGGGTTTTGCTATTCATCTTCTTTCTCTTAATTCTTCATCATCTAATTTTCCTTTCCATTTTTTAATTACTAATTCACTAAATCCCCGGTAATCTAGAGTTTGGCTACGAGATAAAAAAAACCCAGCCAAGAATTATGAGAAATTCTTAGGTGAGTCCTCACCTAAGTATTAATTATTAGGCACAACCAATCACATCATGCCAACTCATTAATATATTAAATAATTACAAATAATTAATAGAGTATTAATGAAACCAAATCGAAACCAAATCTAGAAAAAAAAAAAGAAGAAGAAACAAAAATGTCATGTAATTTTTAATTATGTTTCCCTCCCAATTTGTATGTGCTGCCCATCACAAAAGAAGAGAAAATAACATAAGTTAATTTTTTTTTATTTCAAACATTTATATTTCTTTTAAGAAAAGCTATAATTTTTTTTAGTCTTATATTTCTTGGAAATTCAGTGATTATTCAAACAATTATGATTCAAATCGATAAAAAAAAAATAGCGGATAATTTTGATAATTTAGGTTATGACGGATGAACTTATAAAGAATATCTTAATATATATATATATATATATATATATATATATATATAGATAAGCTGGTTGATTCAATTTGTAGTGTTTTAATAAAATTAACAGTTGAATTACTTTATAAATATGAAACGTAACATAAAAAAAATTTAATTAATATTTAATTTTTTTCAAGTGAAAATTTGGGAGAAAAAATAATAAACTATATGTAAATTGAGTTAGCTTATCAAAATACATGAACATACCTATTAAAAAAACTATATGCTCACTATTAATTAGAGGGAATACCTATATGAACATCCTAATTGGTTGTGACGGCACATTAATTAAGTTAAAATTTAGAGAGAATATAACTCTTCATAACAAATCAGCGCTTGAGTTTTTTTATTTTCTTATTTTCCAGATTTTATCCTGATTTAGTTTTCATTG
Source organism: Trifolium repens (assembly GCA_030408175.1). Taxonomy (NCBI): domain Eukaryota; kingdom Viridiplantae; phylum Streptophyta; class Magnoliopsida; order Fabales; family Fabaceae; genus Trifolium; species Trifolium repens. Next base: position 25,717,494 of record CP125845.1, on the reverse strand, counting down.
TTACACTATTAATTATTAATTATTTATAATTATTTAATATATTAATGAGTTGTCATGACTTGATTGGTTGTGCTTAATAATTAATGATTAGGTGATGACTCACATAAGAATTTCTCAAGAAGTATTTTTACCAGGAGTCAAACTCGGATTCTCCCAAGCAATTCGTCCTAAAGGAAACTCATTAACCACTTGAGTCAAATGTCTTGATTTCTCTTCCTAATTTTAATCTTAAAACATTTTCCGTAGTCAATTAATTACAAACCATTATTTGTGTGGCTTTTAAGATTAACAAGACCTGTCCCCTAAGCTTAGCCCAGTTGGCATAGATTGTGGATTATATATGCATGTGGTTGGGGGTTCGAAGTCCGGTCATCCCACCTATCCATCAGACGACTTGACAAAAAAAAAATTAATAAGACCCAATTAAAAAATTTATTTATAATCATACTAATGATTGACAACAAATTTAAAAAGAATTTACAAGAGTGAATATGAATTAAATTCTTTTAAAAAATCAGATTCATTACAAGAGAATGTCATGCACAATTGATAGTGTAAAATAATTTTACAATTACAATCAATCACAATTACACGATTAAAAAAAAAAGATTTTGCATATCCATTAAACTCTTTTTACAATGGTGAAATTCCAACTGAAATAAGTACCACCAAATCAGATAATACATTTTTTTCCCACTGAATTGTTTCTTTCTATTCGTACCACCTCCCTCTTCATTTCTCTAATATATATATACACAATTATACAACCACCGTGTGAGAAATAGTGGTATTAGATTAAACGATGACAAACAAGGCGTTAAAGAGAGGTTCATGGTTTTGGCCGGAATGATATAATGACGAGCGGCGTGTGCATTGTTCAGTCTCAAATGCCTTTATCGTGAAATCTCTTTGCTATTCACATAAGAATACATGAGAAACACCACAGGAATTATGAGAGACCTGCACAAAAACTCACTAGCAAATCAACTAAAGAGCACAAAACCTTCACGAGTTTCAACCCTTGTTGAAACTCTCTGACTGTTATGCTATTGAGCCTCGTCAACCCCTTTCTTTGTGCTAACATCCTTACGGATGAAGCCACAACGCACCTACAAAGTCACATTTCAAAATTTGGCGCACACTAGAACAGAATCTGAGACTTTTCTTCTGCATTAGTAAGTAGTAATATTATCATCTATTTTATATGAATTATGTTGCTAAAAAATTTATCAACAACCTAATAAAAGCACAATTTGGTCACTGATAAGTGGTAAGCAGTAATACCCTCATTCATCTAATATATTCATATACTACATATTTTCCCCTTCATCTTATATATTCATATACTACATATTTTCCCCTAAATATACCCATCATTTGACTATATAACAAAAATTTAGAAACTAGTAGACTTTGTACCAAAAGCAAAAAGAAGCAACTACATGGGTCCTGACGTGTGAGCCATCCACTGAGTTATTACATATGGTAAAGATTATCTGCGACCTGCTAGTAGACTAGTAGATAGATATCTACAGGTTCGAAGTAAGTAGTAGTGTGGGTCTTATACTCTAAAACGCTTCTTCTTGGGAGTTTCGTGCACTTGTGCTGTGCTTCCGAATGTCTTGAGCTGATAATTTTCAAAGGCAGCAGAAACAGCTCCCACCTTTGATTATGCAAAAAAAAAAAAAATCAGTACATATATTCAAACATTTCCAAATTGTGAAAAATACTTTTTTCGCCTCTTGTTTCTTTGTTACTAACCAGTTCAGGCTTCTTACTGTATACTCTCACTATGATGTCTTCGTAGAAAGCTGGCAACAAATGACTGACTCGCTGGTCTTCGATGGGAAATTTTTCTTTATCCTCGTAGTCCTGCCATTATAATAACACGCAGTTTTGGGAAATATTATTTGAACAATTATAAACGGTAGTAACCATACAAGGTGTATTTGACTAATTTGGAATATGGTGATTTGGTGACAATTATTTCAAGGAAGGCAAAATTGTCCATAATTGGAGTCTAAAATACACAAAATTTAAAATTTGGATTCAACAATGACAAGTAGTCAGCACTTGCAATAATCTCCTAATCACTTATTGGCCGAAACAAAATATTTATTTCTTCCAAATTTTTACCACTTTATCAGCTTTTTGCACAATATGATACTTCATAGTAACACCACATCTGCGGTTAGTTTTCATGTTCATACACTAACTTGCAATATAACTTCTTGAATAGTCACAATTTCAAACAACAATTCTTAGTTAAGAAATATAATTGGTATTCATGGATAAAGTAATTCAAAAAACAAAGGACATAACTGAAACTATAAGTGAGTTCAGTACCTTGAAAAAATTAATCCTGGATCAGGAAATGCGTGCAAAAAAGAAGAAAGATGGAGTGTCAGGCTACTGTTGGCAGTTAAAAAAGGATTATAAACAGTTAAGTTCTACAGCATGTACCTTTCAAGAGGGTTTTCCATTCCACGTGTTAAATCAATTTTAACATTGCTCACAGCAACATCATCTTCTTTCAAATTGGTGCCATTTACCTATTTAGAAAAAGAATGGCAATGAGATAGAGTAAGCACTACAATCTATCCCCAGAAAGGAAGATAAGCAAATATGTACATATACTGAAATGGACTTTAATCTTATTACTATAAGATTTTCAACCTGGGAGCAAACAATGTCATGGGGTGTGATGCTTTTGAATTTGTCGAGTCTGTCCTTTGGAACAGAAAATTCATTGCAGAACTACAAGAAAGGAGTAAATGGTTGCGCCAATTTGTCAGCATATGCTATTTGTATTACGGTACTATCATCACAAAGTATTAAAGTCTCTCCACCTATCAGAATAGCTAAGGACCTATCCTAAAAAAATTATCAGGTACTCCGTACCTGGTACAGATCCCTTCTGTGAATACGTAGAATCAAGTCTCTGGATTCCTTCAGCTCTTGCTGGGAAGAAGTCTCAATTATTTTAAGAATTGAGTCATCTAACTGAAATGTAAGAGTGTCAGATCCAAATTGACAAATGAAAATATCCCCAACATCAAAAGTTTGCAATATACTCAAGACCTTCCAAAACTCGGATGGTTGATCAATTGAGGATGCAATCTGAAGATATGGATCTGCTTTCACCAGTGCATCGAGAACCATCAACTCTATTGCCTGACAAAGGAAACAACAGCAAAAATTAGTGTTTTCTCTTTGAACGCAAATATAATTTGTTTTGGCAATACTAAATTTGGTGAAACCACTCACCTTTACTTTTGCATGTGTATAGACTGTTCGATGCAAATCAGCACGGGTTGCAAATAACTTGTGAATTGTCAGATCTGATCAACATGTCAAACAACGATAATGTACATATACAGTCTTCCGCACTAACAATGATAGCAAAGTTTTTAGTAAGCACTAACAATCTTTAGCACGATAACAAATTTCGTCATCAATAACTTGCATGGTCTCCATCAATCTGAAAAGTCAATAAAAATTTAAAATCCAATTATAATTAATTTCCAACCTCACATTGAAAAAATAGTCAAGGAATAAGCATGTGCTATATTTCAATAAGAAGTCAAATAGTGGGTGTACAGTTGTGTTGTCACAACTCAAACTGTAGAACATCCAATCCAACAAAATAAAGCCACTTATATGATAAAAATAAACACCTCTCAGGCTGAAAGTTGCACCCTAGGCCACAAGCACGTGAATCCCGAACAATGTAGTCAAACCTGCAAATTCTTGAATTTGTTATGGTTCTATGATTAAGAGATTGGGTATCAATAACAGATGTACATCAGGAGCAATAAAAGTGAAAAGTATCAACTTACTTGTCAACATCAATTCCATTGCGACCATTTGCAACAATATCATATAAGAACTTATTTTCCTGTTTTGTAGGGGAAAATTTTGAGGCAAATCAGTATAATAATATTGTTAAAGAAAGTGATATGGCATAAATGAAGTTATTAAAAGAAAATAAAATTTTGGACAAAAAGATGACAGACCCTTTGTGGAGGATGGTCAGAGCTAGAAGTGATCATTTCCTGCAAAAAGGAAATGAAATGAAACTCATCAAAGTTCTGTGAACAAACTGAAATCAGGAACTCAGTCACTAGTTCTTTTTATTGAGAAATAAAAAAGTTAAAATATTTAGGAATGGAATATGGATATGGATCAGAAATAAAAGTAGCGGCCAAACTAACAAAACACAGAAAAATCGAATATTCAATTGATCATTTGAGTCTAACCTTCACTTTTTTGAGGAGTTGAGAATCCAAATCAATATTGTGTTCATCAACAATGTGATCTATCATTTTCTCAGACATTTCCTCATGAGACCTGAGTATAAATAAATACATAAGCACAAGTCAAAACAATGGATTCTCCAGAATGAAATGATTGGAGTTTAGCACAAAATTCTAATCAATTCCAAAAAATCATAACAGCGTAATATATTGTTGTGTAAGAGTCTTATAGTCTTGTCTATCTAGGAAGTAAATTATGAAACACAATAGGCAAGAGTTGGCATTCTAATTGTTATCAGACTTCATTTGAAAGTTTCAGAAAAAATATTAAGTGTTATAAGTTACAACCAATACCAGAGACAATATTTGGGCACAGCACACAAGTAAATTTTGTATTCCATCAAGAAAGTTATCTTTCTTCAGTTTAATTACTAATGAATAATTAATGAAGAAGAGTGAAGCATCCAATATTATATCATGTGGTGCACCAATGTGACATTCTAAGAAGTGTAAAGTTTGAAACTATACTCAGTTTTTGTTATTAAATACATTTTATGGAAAATAATGAGAAACATAAATATTTGTTTCATTTTAAACTAAAAATGAAGCAAGTATAATTAAAAGCATAAAATCAACATGTACTTTTTTTATACAGAAGACCAAAATTACCAAGTGGCACCATTAAGAACCAGGGGAAGGAACCCACGCTCAAAAGTGTGGCTGAATGGCCCATGACCAACATCATGCAGTAATCCTAGACACAGATGATTAATTATATTGTAGTGGAATTAGAACAGTTAAAGCATAGAACTAATTTGGTAGAAGATGTCAGTTACCAGCAAGCTTAACTGCCAATACATCAATTTTTTCAATACCAATCTCAGCTCCCTGAAAGGATGGCATGAACGCATGAGTGCTTAGCTCTATAATCTCCCAACTGATAAGAAGTATTTAGATAAGAAAATTTAAAAAAGGATATACCTGGTATTTTTTAATGATATCAGTAGCTTTGCCAGCCAGACAATAAACACCCAGTGAATGCTCAAAACGAGAGTGCACAGCCCCAGGGAAAACCATATGAGTTAGGCCTGATCACATGAGTGAGAAGGTAGAGTGCATTTAAAATGAGTTTGATTATATTATTTCAAAAAATCCGACCAATATCCCTACTTTTCACCTTGCTTATTTGGATATAAACCGACAGAATTTCATATTAACTCACATTCCAAATACACAGTGATAACAAGTTAATATTCGAAAAAAGAACATTCAACTAGGGAAAAGTAATATCGTTATAATATCTATCTTAATGTGTAGTTTTACAAATTAAGAGACCCGAGACTCATTACAAATCTTTTGTAGGAAGCTTGCATTATTAGCAATTCCACAATTCGAATCTGTGACCTTCAAGCCACAAGAGTCAAGAAAACTTGAATCTGTGCCCTTTTGATTACATGCAAGATCAGCTTAATTGACAACACGGCCGGTTATTTTTACAATCCTATATTCCCTTATTAAGTTTGATTTCTAATCAGCGAGTATTAATTGTTCACTCACCAAGCTGCTTCAAATCTCGAAGTCTGCATAATAAACAAAGTCCGCAAAGAGGGGAAAAATGTTAGTGTTCATCAATTGTAATTATTCGCTTCTAATTTTTGCATTGAAACTATTTTTGATAAGGCGTACTTGCCTTTGAAATTGTTCTGTGTCAACAAACTTCAAGAAGATCTGCAACAAACAGGAGATTTCCAAGTTACATCAGAGACGACAAAATAAACAGTAAGAAAACAGAAAAGTAAAACTCTCGTGTACTTTGGATCAAAAGAAAGTACATACTTATTTGATAAAATACCATACAAATGCACAGCTACATGCCAAATAAAATATATTACATGTTTTTAACAATTACTACATTACATTATACAGTATTACAAAAGAATCATATAATCGTGTTTTATATTCATAAAACGCATCCCTAACTCCTAACTGATTGAAGGAGTATATATCAGAATCAATAGTTTAAATTCAAAACCAAATCGCACGGTTCAACCTGTTGAACCGTGAACATGCATCATCTATATTTCAGTTATTTGAGCAATTCTATCACAATTTCATTCAGTTCGAGCAGTTCAAAACAGTTACATGACTCGGAGATCTAGCAGGTTCCATGTCCAATTCAGTTTTAATAACATTGATCAGAATAGAATGTTTATCTACACTACTTTTTCTTCTAAATCCTCTCACTAACGCTAGTAAATGATCTGAAACTAACGCTAGTAAATGATTTGAACGAATTGACCTATGCAGTTACATACATACACAATAATTTCCGCGTAAATCATATTCAACTAAACTAAATCCATAAAAAAAACAATCCAAATCAGGTCCACATTTTCCATCACTGGTTATAACGGTAAGAAAAAGCAAAAACCACGAATACTACGCAGATACAAAATCACAAACTCTCGCAGAATCTACTTCAATCTACAATCGATCAACAATCAAAAAATTTCATGCAACAATTTGCTACTGTAGATTCTATACACACACGGCATTGTAATCGATAATCGATAAACATATAAGGAATAAAAGTAGAAATGCATAAGAATCGAGAAACGGAAAAAACGGTTACAGGCTCGAGAAAGATGTTGCCGTGAACGTTATCGCGGATGTGCTTGAGGAATCTCCGTTCGTGAGAGACGGAATCGTTCGAGGAAACAGGAACTGACATGGCAGAATCGGTGATGATCGAGTGAAGTAGAAGAATGGAGAGAAATCTAGTAACCGTTAGGGTTTCAATGAGAAAGGAAGAGAAACTGAAAAGAAGTTGAAAACAGAAGGTGAAGGGAGGAGAGTTGGTTTTTATAGTGTTTAGGATTTGGGAAACTTTTTGAAGTGACTGGTGGTGATAGTGGAACGATACCGCCAAAATGAAATTCTTTCACACGAGTTTTAGGCGCGTGCACAGGCGATTGATATTTAGTTGGAGATGTGTGTGGTGGACTTGCTTGTTTGGATTACGTTACGCTATAGAAGTGGTTTAGTTGTCAATTGTCATAAAGAATAGAATAAAATAAAATATTATTGTATCGTTCTCGTGAGAATTGTTCGATTAATAGAAATATCGCATTTTATATGTATATTAGATTTGAATCTAAGATGTCTCATTGTTCACCACAAGATGAGCGTTTTTTTTTTTTTGGCTTTCACCATGAGTTGAATCTGGTTCGAGACTCAATTCTGGTCTCAAGTAGTTCCAACTCCCTTTCAATCGCAGTTGCGGAGATCGAACCGTGAAAAGTGAGAGTTTTTAGTCAAGACTATTTGAAAAAAAAAATATTATTACATGTAGGTTAGTCATTTTTGTTTTAATACTAATAAGCGTTAGAGAATTAAATATATTAATAGTTCTTTTTTAAAAATAGTGTAGTCAACTTTTTAAAAATTTAACAAATAAATATTTAATACAATTTTTTTTATAAGGAATGTTTTTAGAACACAAGACATTTATGGCATAACCTTTTTTTATTAGTACATAAGAAGTGGTTTTACTTACTCAACTTAAGTAAAGAATTATTTTTTTTAAACATAAGTAAGTGAATATATTTTTGAAACATAAGTAATTTTACTTTTTCTGTCTTTATTATTACAGTGGATATATCAAAATCACAATGATCTACCATAGTTCTGACATATACCAAACATAGATGTTGGATATGCCTTGAAATCTCAAGATAGGAAGTTAGAATATTGCAGATTTTGTGGAAAAATATATTTTTGAATAATATTTAACTTGGATTGTGTTTGGTTTTAAATTATATATATTTAAAAACAATGTGAGATTTGATTTTATTTTAAAAGATTGCTTTTAAAATAATAGGCATATATTTTTCTATAAATAGAGGTTGTTTATTCATAGAAAAATTGGGAGAGCAAAGAGAGACAAGATGTAAGGAATTGAGGTTTGCCACCACACAAGGCTAGGGTTTTAGAGAGAACATTGTCTCTTGGTATAATCCTAGTGGGTTTGGGCAAATTATTCTTGGGATTATGTTGTTGGATCACCTTGGGTAGACTAGGTCAAATTGAGTCTGTTGGGCACAGGAAGAGATTAAGAATTTTGGGTAGAATTAAGATTAATTCTTGTAACCCAATTGGGAACTCTTTGTAAAGAAACTCTTTGATCATAGTGGAACAGAGAGGTGGATTAATTCTTGTAACCCAATTAGAAACTCTTTGTAAAGTGACTCTTTGATCATAGTGGAACAGAGAGGTGCTCTCTCCCCCAGAGTAGATTGGTTAACACCGTGTTTTTTTCTTCCGCTGTTTATTGCTTTGAATTATTGCATCATCATTTTTATCTCATATATTGGTTGCTTGTTACGCTTGCCCCACATATCAGTTTATTATTGGTGTGAGTTTATTAACGAATTCAGAACAATAGATGTATGAAAGAGAATAACGACTAACAAAAAACTTTGGAATGAAATGCAATTGCAACTTGCAACCACTTATTTATGTATAGATTGCATGAGACTGCTTATTGTGGTGCAGTATGTATGAGATTGGGCAGTAGCAGGGTTGAATTGGAGCAAGTTTGTTGCAGATATGCTCAAATGCAATGTGGATGCAATGATATTAAAAAAAAAAACCGTGTGTAAAAATATGAACAAATTTTAGAGGAAAAACATGAGAGAGAAGATAAAAGAGGAGAGAGATAGATACAAAGTCACATGGCTTTCCCTAAAAAGTGTTAAAGAATATTGATCCGTTTATAGGACAATGGCAAGACTGTTAAATGCTCAACAATCTATCTTCAAACATGAAAAATATCTAGCAAGTAAAGTATAATAAAACATAATAGGCAAGAGTTGAAATTCTAATTGTTGTCAGCCTTTATTGAGGCGAGTTTGACAAAATCATTCCAAGCCGCCGTGAAGGTTAGTTTTCTTCAATTTAATCACTAGTGACTGATTAACGAGGAAGAGTGAAGAACACAATAGTATTATGTGGTGCACCAATGTGACATTCTAACAAGAGGAAAGTATTATTATTTTAAGGAAAATAATGAGAATCATATATTTTCTTCATTCATAACTAAAAATGAAACGAGTATGAGATTAAAAGCAGAAAATCATTATGTACTTATTTTATCCATAATTACTAAGTGGAACCATTAATAACACCATAATATGCCTTGAAATGATGGCATGACCCCATGATTGCTTGCTTAGCACTAACAGTCTCACAACTGATAAGGAGTAACTAGAGAAGACAATTTAAAAAGTATATACCTGGTATTATTTTTAATGATATCAATAGCTTTCACTTTGGAAGAGACTGGTTCCACAAGTCTAATCTGTGACCTTTTGGTGCAAGATAAGCAACTAAATATACAGGCATTGACAACACATCTAGGTTTCATTTCTATTCAACCGAGTATTAATTCTCCACTCACCTATCTGCTTCAAACCACAAAGTCTGCATTAAGCAAAGTCATGTATAAAGAATGAAAAATAAAAAATTAAGTGTAATTCAATTCCCATTTTCATTGATGATCACACAGGATAAGGCAAAAAAAGTACTAATCCCAATGGTATTCAAGTAAACAATGTTATATATGAATATTTCTGGTCGTTATTCAATTCTGACCAAGCAATACATTTTATATGAATTGAATATTACAAATAAAATCAACTATGAAAAACTCAAAGTGGCTCGTGACATTTAAGCTAATGACATTTACTATGATTGATTTCTCACAACTGTTATTCCAAACACAATACGCACACATAACTTGAAAAGGGTTCATCACCATTTGAACAAAAGTATCAAGGATTCTTAATCTTTATTCTCAACTTTCGAGCAATCTGTGCTGCTTTAGGGTGGCTAGGCCTCTTGTTACTATGGTACTGTTCTACCTCAACCCAGTTCATAACTTTAAGTAAAAGAGACTGAGGAACTTTACGAACATCCCCATTTGTTGCTTCCTTTGTTTTCTTCAAACCCGCTTCCAATGCCTTCTCAATGAACTCCATAAACCAATTCCCAGCTTCTGTTTCAATCTGTTTGCCCAACATAATTGTGTTGCTTAAGCTGCAAGATACTGGTTTCTTATTCTCATCATTTTCAACAATAGGTTCCAAGGTGGAACCTTTCTTCTCCAAAATCTCCTTTTGATTTGTACTTGATGATCTTAGCATCTTTCCCATTTTGGCTTTATGAACACACCTTCTTTTTGACGTGTTTGCTTCAATAGAGTTTCCTGATTGGTCCATGGAATTTTGCATAACCTCGTGTAAAACCTGATCTTCTTCAACTTGTTTATCTGATTTTGAAGCCAATTCTGAAGCTGAAGTAGCTGCTTGCATTGAGATCATTGTACTAACTGCTTGTACAATATCATTATGAAATTCCAAAAACCGTTCAAAACATGTGGCAGCCGCATCAGCTCGAGCTGATTTTGCTAAATTTGAAAACATCCTGAAAGAAAAGACCAAAAATAAAGTTATTTAGTTGCTAGTTTCCTCTAGTAGCCTAAAACAAATATAAAAAGTCAAGGCTAGACCAAAAATAAAATTGAAAAAGGAATATATACTTTAGTGACCGAACTACTGTCTCGGTGGCTGAAGCATCTCTTAATGCTTGAAGGGCAATCTTTTGAGCCACTTCTCTTTGCTGCACAGCTTCCTGTCATACAACATAAAATTACATGTTATATGAATATTGTATACAATAAACAGGATTTTTAATAAATAGTTCAGCCACCATGATATGTGACCAAAATTTAGGTTATATCATCTGCATTTGACATAAATAGAAATAAGTTCAAAGTTTAGCTTTTGCAAAAAATTGTACCTTCCCCAAGGAGCTTAATTTTGCTGGTAAATTCATGGGGAGACTAAGATTGTTGCAATCATCAAAAGCCGAATTAGTAGTAGACTGAGATTTATGTTGAGAGGTGATACTCGAGTCCTCTTTGTGAGTGTCTGCTCGGGTAACACTGGCAGAACTTGCCACTCTTGTGTGTCTAAGCCGCGGTGGCGGAGTACCACCTTTCTTTTCCTGCTATTTTGCACAATTAATCAAAACAATCAGAAACTTGATAAACAATAAATTGACAACATGTAATTAAAAGATGTCATAGTAGAATCCTAGATACAACCTCAAAGTCAAATATAGCTAATATACAACGTCAATTACAATCATTTAGTAGTACAAACATAACAAATCACAATTGCAGTCAAATTACCGTTGATACAACCTCAATTACACTCACTTCGAGGCCGGAAAAACATCAATTACAAATCAATTACACTCACTTTGAGGCCGGAAAAACATCGATTACAACTCAATTACACTCACTTTGAGGCCGGAAAAACATCGATTACAATTGTTTAGTCGCACAAACATATCAAATCACAAGACACATATACCGAACACACACGAACACATGTGTCAATGCTACATGGCTGATACAACCTTGATTACAATCGTTTAGTCGCACAAACATAACACATCACAAATGCAATCAAATTCAAAAACATTCGATACAACCTCGATTTCTCTCATTTCAAGGCCAAAGACATATTAAAAAAACTTGCCTAAAATACTAAACATTAGTAATTAGTAATTAATTAATAGTCACCACAAACTAAATAAAATTGAAGGAATAATGTACCTACATTTGACTTGAAGGGACTCATTGGAATCCTATTCTCTCTTTCAGAAACACTTCTACTTCTAGTAATCTTTGTATTAGAAGAACCAACAACACAACTTTTCCTAAGTAATGCAGGACTCTCACCCTTTGCATCATTCATTTTACCAAAAAGCCCTCCACTCACAGAACACCTAATAGGAGTCCCATCTTTTCCAACAACATTCCTCCCTCTAATTGGTGTACACTGATCAAAATCCAAATTAACCGGTTTAAAAACCATAGGCGAACGCGGAAAAACATCACCACCATCATCATCATTCTTCTTCATCTTCCTTCCTGTACCCCAAGAACCTCTAACAGAACTGGGCTGAGCTTGGGCTTGGGCTTTAGCTTTATTATCTCTTAGGCCCAATAGAGGCTCAGGTGTACCAATGAAAGGGTGTCTACCAGGTAACGGTTTAGCACCTTTGAGAACCGGAACAGGTGAACCGGGTTCTAATCTATCAACATAGATAAATTGACCTAATTGCATTTTATTACTTAAAACATAATCATGTTGATCAGAAGGAAGAGTAACGTAAATCGAATGCGAAGAATCAGAAACTTTGATATAAAAGCCTTGTTTTGGGAAGAGACTTTTCTCGTCGAGATCGGCGGGGACGATGTCGGTGACTTGTAAGAGTGAATTACGATGCTCGCTTGTTGGTTTAACGCCGGTGTTTATTCCGTTTAGAAGCTTTAGGAGAATTCCAGGAGCGAGTGTTGCCATTTTTGGAGATGAATTGAAGATTAGTTTGGGAATTTTTGTTGTTGCTATTTTAGGGTTTCAAGAATTGAGTGTGAAGAAGAAAGAAAAAGCTTGGTGAAGAAGATGAAGAGTGAGTTTGTTGGTAACGGTAAGTAGGGTTAGTATTGTAATATTGGTTTTTTGAAATATGTTGATTTAATGAACGTTGGAAGGGAGCAACGGTCATATTAAGTTGAGGCGTACTTTAGTTCTGTTTCATCTCCTAACAATGCTTTGATTAGAAAATAAAAAGAATTGTAACAAAAAAAAAAAAGAATTATGTCCCCAAAATAAAAGACAATAAAAAAAATTGATTATATCATTGTTATTATTGTGCCTTAATTTTAAAAAAAACCAATTTCCGTTTCTATAAGCATAGTTAGCAAAAACATTGCATTATTATTATATATTTAAAAGTTGGGGTTTGAATTTAAGATTTCTTAATAAATTTCTTACAATTAGACAAAAATAACAAATAGTGATAAAAAAATTCACCCTCGTACAATAAAATATTAAAAAAATAACGTCAAAGTAAATTGGTCTAATTGATCAGATTTGAGATTTTTTCTGATGAATTTCTGGACACAAATACATAAATAAAAAGAAAAAAAATTAGTCACATAATTAAATATTAATTAATTAATTTTCTTTTCTTTTATTTTTAGTTTATGTATGTGTGCCTTAAATATATTTCATTTCATTTGTTATCGTGTGGATATGTAAGTTTTACTCCTACAAACTCATCTAAATTTTTATTACAAATAAAAATATTCTTACAAATAAAAATGTTCACTCTCACAATTACATTTAAAATTAAGATTTTACTTATTTTTTAAATAAAATAACAATCATCACTAAAAATTTATACACAATGGTAGAGTTTTAAATTTCAACCCAATTTAAACTATTATTCTAATAATATCGACATTTATTAATTATCTAACAAAATTTAGTTAGTGAGTTCAAACATATGGTAAATATTAACTTACCAACTAAAAATTTCGGAGTAAATTTTTTGTCGCGAGCGAAATTTATCAGTAGCTAACAATTTTTTTTGCCATCACTTAAAAAATAAACATTTATCACTACCTAACAATTTTTTTTTGTATGGGGTTCAAAACTTCAAATGTAAACACTTAAGAATACTTTTTGGTAAGGAATACAAAGCTAAACCCTTTAGCAAAATTGGGTATAGTTTACTATTTTTTTTCTTAAAAGAAGTTTAATAAATTGTGTCCTCTGATTAATAGTATTATTTTTGCGTCAAAAAAAGTTAATACTTCATCCGTTTCTTTTTACTTGTCTTTTTAGAATAGTAACACCAAATTAAGAAAGTGTATTTTTGCATTTTATCTTCCTATTATACCCTCGTTTTAATCCACCAATAAATTCCTATTTTTTTTGCACACATTTTCTCTTTCCAATAAATTTAATATATTATGTACAAAAAAAAAAATTTAATATGTTATGTACCAAAAAAAAAAGATTTAGTTTTTCAAATATATAGCATTAATTGGTTTTATTGAAAAAGATAAAAGTAATTGATAAAGGGTATAGTTGACAAATTATACCTGTAAAATACAAAAAGGACAATTAAATAAAAACACTAAATCTGACAATAAAAGACAAAAGATAGGGAGTATTATTTATGTCACTCTTAATTCAATACTTTCCACTGTATATTTATAGTAAATGTGAATACACCGATATTTCATTTGGTGTCATGTATCACTATCACTATTATATACACTCGTTTGTGTGATCGATATTTTTTTTTTATTTGCTGTGATCGAAATTTTCTATTGTGAAAATATAAATAACTACTTAATCTCCTTTTTTATTGGACTTAGTTAATTGATAACTACTTAACATTCTTTTTTGTTGTGGCTAGTTATTAAGAAGAAAATATATATATATATATATATATATATATATATATATATATATATATATATTTACTATAAAAAAACTGAAAACATACTTTTATGTGGAAGTTGTGCTTAGTTATTAAGAGAGAAAAAAATTATTTACTAAAAAAAAATTGAAAATCTATTTTTATGTGGAAGTTATTTTTCAACATATACAAATAATATTTAGTTTTCTTTTTGGTAGTTTTTTTTAAGAGTAAAATAGGTGTAACATCCCTAATTTTAATTAATAAAAGTATATTAATTAAAGCCAATTATTAGAGCTTAATTGGGAATTAACTAAAGTATTTAGAGGTAAAGGATTTAATTTTTTCAACTGAGCCAAACCCTCCACATCTCTCTCTCACGTTAATTTCTCCTTTCCCCACTAGCTAAATCACTAACCAAAGCACTAGTGGACCCACTTCCCCCTTTATAAGACCAATACCACTAGTAACTCTCATGAATCAGTATCCCTCACTTTTTTTAAAGCAAAAGCAACCCATTATTCTCTCCTTCCCTCCTCACGCAAACAACAACACTTCCTCCTCTAAATCCCTTCTAAATCCTTAGTAGATGGAACATGCAATCCCATTTCTTGAATTCCCATGAGATTATGAACCAAGTGAACTCCATTTCCCTATTTCTCTTCCTCTTGGCCGAAAAGCCCTTTGTTGAAACTACTCTCCAAATTCAATTCCTACATCACTCAAGAGAGGACTTGGATGCATGGTGGTCTTTTCCCCTTTGTAAACTACCACCATATTGGTTCAAGTTTTGGTCGCTCAGAGATGTTAGGTAAGAAACTCAATCTCCTTAAACTTATGAAATTTCCCTTGATTCAATCACTCAAATCTTGACCCATACTTGAAATTGATCACTGCATGCGTATTTATCTCCTAAAATACGACTCTGAGACGACTGGGAACATTTTAGATGCTGTTGAAGTGGGGGATTTCGAGCCAAAACGACAGAACCTTGTTTTCATTTCTGTCATGCTCGCCCAGCGAGCGGGTACTCGCCCCAGCGAGTTTAGCAGCTGCTGCTGCATGTGTTGCTCTGTTCGTGCTAGTTCCTTAGGCTGAGGTGAGATCATCTAAACCCTTCATTATGGTTCTGATCCCTCCCAAATTCTTATTAACCACTTATCACCGTGAATCCAATTCTTTTCTAGTTTTGCTCAAGAACACAAGTTTAAGTATCCAGGCCAGTTTTGATGAGCAAAGCTTTGTGGCTGTAGCAGAGACCTTGTGCCAGTTAAAGCTTCATTACAGGTGGGTTCTTTAGGATAGTTTAGTTAGCTTCCCCAATTCAATAAATTTGCATGTTAACTTAGGATTTTAGGAAAATGTTGTGTGAGAGGAATTAACTCCCAAATTCCTCTCCATTCTGTTTTATATTATGTGTTTTACATTACTGCACTGGCTTAAATGAGGATTGTAGGTGTTTCTTTTGAAAATTATGATTTTTGGCAAAACAGAGTATTTTCTGCATAAACTCGCCGTAGCGAGTAGCTGGCGAGTATTCATGGAGAGCTGGGTTCTGGGCTGATGATACACGCCATGGCGAGCTTCTGCTCGCCACAGCGAGTTGATTTAGGTCAGGACCTATAATCTCGCCATGGCGAGCTGGTGACTCGCCATAGCGAGCTTGTACAGAACTGACCTACATTTTCTATTTTCTAATAATGTCTCACACACTCGTTTTATATCCTCATCCGCGTCAGATAATTTGCAGTAATATAATTAGTATAGTGTCGAACAGAATGTTAATCACAGATGATCTTTAGGGTATAACGTAGTATCTAATTAGGTTTGTATGCTCCCCGGGTTTTGGGAAATTATGGTAGTAAGAACTAATTTAGTGTCAGTCAATTATGAGCGATTTGTGATGTCGCGTTATGGACTCCCAATGGGACAATCCATTAGGATATATTATTGTGAGCTGCATGCCGTGACTGAATCGGTTGTCGGATATGGCAGGCCTCTGAGACCTGCTCACCTTAGAGTGTCCTTGTGTTTAAAATGAATAAGAGTTGTTTATCTGTGTTACACCTATATTTATGCTATTATGTTATGATAATGTTAGTATTGGAAATGACTGATTTTAGGTGCCCCCGGTGTAGTCACCTCTAGGAGGGTAGTAGGACTCACTGAGGCTTAGTAGTCTCACCCCACTCCAAACCAATTTTTTTTAGGTAGACAGGTTAACTGGAGCAAGGACCAGGAGGGAGCTGATGATTGGAGCTGAGCTTGGATCATCGCATTAGACGATTATAGTCTTCCATTGTTTTAGTTTATCTGTATACCTTGAATTTTTATTCTATTTCCGTTGTATTGTTTAAGTTCATCAACAGATGTAAAGGATTATTTCGTTTATCTCGCTTAATTTATTATACTCAGATCCATTTATTTATGTCTTGACTAAATATTCTAGATATTTTAGTTGGGGCGCTATAATAGGTATAATGAAAAAGTCATCCCAAAAATTTGTATCCTTTTTTTATATAGTAATAGATTACGAGATTCCCACGGATATTTCTCGTGCATTCTCAATAGTAATTGCTTATGTGGCATTCAATTAGAGCTTCTCTTGCTTAGGTGTCATTCAGAGTTTTTAGCTTAAGGTATGTTGTTCGAATCCCACTGGCAACAATAATTGAATTTTTATAATATTTTATGGAAAACTACCTTTTTTTTTGTAGAGAAAATTACATTATAATTACTAACAAAGGTATGTTGTTTGAATCCCATTGACAACAATAATTGAATTTTTATAATTTTTTTTGTAAAAACTCTTTCAAATATTAGATTTTTTTTTAGAAACTTTTTCAAATATTATATTTTTGTTTAAAACTCTCAATTTTTTTTTGTGAAAACTCTTCAAATATTATATGTAACACCCAAACTTATTATCTAGCTATTTCTAGTTTTATAAGATCTTTTTCAAAATGCGCAACGGAAAATAAAGTTTGAATTATAAAACAAAAGTTTGAGTATTACATGCTTCATCAAAACACTACTAATTAACTTAATTAGTAAGATAACACTTATACAAAATTCTTTTGAAAACAATACAACCTTAATAAAACAAAATAATAAATACAAGACTCTATGTATACGTAAGAAGGTAAACTCTTTCCCTTGTCCTAATCAGAGCGGAGCATCACCTACAACTTGGTCATAACCAAAACCTAAGGACCTGGACCCCCAAAGGTCCAGCAAGTACACAAACACAAAGAGTTAGTAAGGAATCCCACAATAAATGTAAGTATATCGAATACTATACACTTAATAATAATATAATAAATCCTACTAACATTCGCACCATAAGATGCAAGATTATACAATTAAGATACATTTATAACTCATAAATCAAGTATCATGTAAATCATATAATCCACTGAAGTAGCAAAGTTTAACACAAGAAAGGGGGGGTTTGAATTGTGTTCCTAAAAAAAATTTACTTTAAGTTTGAATCAGACTATGTTAATGAAAGAAAAGAAAGAAGGACAGAGTTTAAGATCAATCTGAGAATGTTCTAGAAAAGACAGTTTTGGTTTAAATTAAAAGCAAGAGAGTAAAAGAAAGAATAGAATGACACCAAGGATTTTATACTGGTTCACCCTTAAATCTTGGGCTACGTCCAGTCCCCACCACCTGTGAGTTTTTCCACTATAATCTTCTGATGTTACAAATCTAAGATTACAGATTTTACACTTTGATCTAGACATAAGACCAAATTCTTCCAAGCACTTACAGCTTGATATTCCCTTAGTCTAACCAGACTAAGTGCTCAATCAATAAACACTTATTGACTTGAGATCACAGAATTTATGATGATTTTGGTTCTAAGCTTTTACAAATCTCAACACAAAGTGAGATTGCTTAAAACTGTGAGTTCTCTTTTGGATCTTTCAGATACTTTTGGAAATGATTAACAGAGAATGAGAATGATTAAATTACAATCAGATCTATATGAAAATGATTTAAATTTGCTTTGAGATTGCTGGGCAGAAAGGTATGTTTGCAAGCTTGATATCTTATTCCTTTTATAGAGGCAAGTGAGTGCTTTGGCTTTTGGTAGAGGATGTATCCGTTGGAGCAGAAAATTAGCCGTTACTCACAACTTAATATCTCAAGCTAGACCTTTAGAATAGGTCTGAACAATCTCTGCATATTCTCCATTCATTCTTGCTTCACAAATGTAAAGTATGGATCTGAGTTTTGGCTAGTGGCTGTGTGAGTTGTTCCTTGCTGTAGCATGCTTGTTTCCCAAGCTTGAAGTACATAAAATAGCCGTTTGTAATGTGCTCAGAAAGTACATTTGACAGTTGGAGTAGTTTAGCAAAAACTGTTTGCTAGACTGTTACTGTTCATTCTTGAATCATTCTCGAAACATTCTTGAAGATGAGCTGGAATATTTACTTAGTAATTTTCTCATCCTTATCCTTTGGAAGCTCTGATCAGAGATAGAGGCAGCTGTAGTGAGCTGTTATATGGCAGCTGGATAAGTACTAGGTTGAAAAGGTCTAGTATTGTACTTGCCTATTATTATAAAAGAATGTTTTCTTTTGTCTTTGCTTCAAGTACAATTTTAACCATGGGTTAAGATCTTGCTGTGATGTTGTGATTGGTCTAGGTATTTTGAGAGATAACCATGATATCAGTTTCAATCCATGAGACCATGTGCCTTGCAAATCTTTGGCTTTTCCCAAAAGCTCAAAGTAGTAAGTCTTATGTTTTGAGCCCTTATGATTGATCATAAATTCCTTGCTCAAAGTAGATGAAGTCTTGTATAGATTTGATTCTATATTCCACATAAAAGTGCTTATTTGTTCTGAACTTATTGACAAGTATTTATTAAGTTGAATAGTAGCTGTCTGTTTTGTCAGAATGATCTCAGATCAATCTTGATTCATGATTTCCTGTCAACTCTTTTGCAATTTGTTTCTATGGATCTGTTTTGACTTATAACCACTCAAAAGCACTTGTTAGACAACAAAATGTTCAGAATCAATTTTGGAATTCATTTAAAGATGTTTGTTATCTTTAAAACATTTAGAGTGGATCAGAACTGTTGGACTGGAGCCATTTGAAGAGGAATCTTCATTTGGCTGCTGTGGCTCAGGAATGTGTGGGATTGGATTGATCTGTGGTGGTGGTACATTAAGGAGTGGGCAGACATGAGTGATTAGCCAATCTCTAAGAGTTTGAAACTCTAGAGTGAGATGCATCAGAAAATTGTTCTGAATCTGCATTCCTTCAAGTATTTTTGTTGTGTTAGATTTGGTCTTGGACACAGTTTTTTCAAGTTTGGTTCTTTTGAGCTTGGGCTCAGAACCAGAGGCAGGGTTAACAGGAGCAGATGGTAGATTTGAGCAGAATGATCCTAAAGATGCAAAGTTTGGAGGGAATGATGGTAGTGGACTACCAGCAGAGTAAATTGGAATGGGAATTCTAGGCAGAGCAGAGCTGGGGGTCCTTATGATGTTTCTTAAGAAATCATTGCTAAAAAGTGAGCTGAGAGATGTGTTGTGAAGAGTTGGTGTGAACAAAGGTTTGGTTATTCCTTGAAGGGTTCTTGCAGCAACTTCTGAAGGGGTAGGATTGACTCCAATTCCAATGCTTGAGTCAAAATGAAGAGAGGTTTCAAGATCAACAAAAGGAATTGATTCTGATGGGGTTGGTTCTTTTCCTTTTTCACCAGTTGCTTGTTCAGGAAGAACATTCTCAGCTTGTTCTTTAGTTCCAGTCTGTCCTTCAAATTCTTCTCTTTTTCTTTTCTCTCCAACCTCAGTGTCCTTCATATGAGAGGTGTTCCTTATGGAGAAGATTTTGCAGACAGTGAACTTCTTCTCATCCTTCAGATTTACATTTTTACTCTTAAAAACTTTGGTAAGGTGAACTCCATATGGCAGGGTAATTTTCTTTGTTCCAGACCCAGCCACTTCAATCATATGTTGAATCATGATGTAGGGGAGGCTTACCTTCTTTCCTGAACCAAGATAGTACATGATCATCATGTCCATATCATGAACTTTTTCTTTGGTTCCCATCCTAGGAAAAATGTGGTTTTGAATCATGTTAAAAATGACCTTGTATTCTTTCTTCAGATAGGAGGCTTGTGGTTGAGGCAAGATTGCTCCTTCAGCAGTGAAGATTTCCTTCATCAATTCACTTCTTCTCACATTAGCTTGAGAATACCATCCATCTCCAAAGATTTTTTCTCCATCAGTGGGTAGTTCTAGAATTCTACCTAGTTCTTCAGGATCTAGATTAATCACTTTCCCTTTCACATTGGATTTGATAGTGCAGTTATCACTATCAATCTCAGCATTGTAGTAGAATGCTTGAACTAGTTGGGTGTAGACAGTTTCTCTTAATCTAAACAGATTTGTCCATCCTTGAATCTCAGTTAACCTAAGCACATCTATTCCTCCTAGTAATAGATTATCAAAATCATAAATCCTACAACTAGGAACGGGTTTGACAGCCCAGAATTCTTGAAATTCCTCTTTGTTTGATGGATGAACAAGAGGAACAGATCTTACCTTCGATATGGGACGAGGGGGCTCCACTTCTTCAGATTGAAATTTCTCTTTTCCTTTCTCTTTCTTCTTTCCTTCTGCTTCTGCAATGTCTTCTACCTCTTCTTCAGCCTTGTCATCATTTTCTTTTTCTTTCCTCTTTCCTTCATCTACGAACCTTTCTATGTTAGCAAAAAAGGCTCCTTTGGTAGTTTTGGATTTGAGAGGTTCAGATTTGGAGGTTTCAGTGGGTTTGGTAGGCTCAACAAGTTTTGATATGGATTTGGTTCGAGGAGGTGAAGGGGTAGCTTCATCATCAGATTCACTATCCATTATTTCATAGATAGTGTTGTCTATGGCTGGTTTTCTTGAGGAAAGGCCTCCAGATTCCAATCTAGCAGATCTCCTAAGAGTTGGGGTTTGAGAAATTTTTGCTTTTGATTTTTTCTTATAGGTCTGGATGGGTGGAGTTGTTGTTTGAGTTTGTGGGATAAAAGCTTCTTGAGGGGTGACGAAGCTTTCAGTTTCAGAGTTGGGCATGGATTTTGAAAGTTCAAATATGGCTTCAACGACAATCTCCTCCGTTTCGTTGATTTCATGGTCATTAATGGGTTCAGAGCTACCATTAGTGATGCGCAGGGGTTCTGATTGAGTGGTGGTGATTTCTGGGTTGTTTTGATCAGGAAAAATGGTGGAGATAGGTTCAATGTCAAGAGTTGTTTGAGGACGACGACTGGTGTTCTTGGTTCTAGCCATTTTTGGTTTGGAGAGTTTGAAGATTTTTGCGTGATTTAGGTTAGACAAGGGGAAGTTGAATGAATCAGAAATGATGGGTGAGGGATTGATTTAAAAGAAAACTGACTAGTGAGAGTGGGAGAGAGAGAATGGTTTGAGAATGATAGAGTTAGAGTAGGTGTACTTGAGTGAATAATTTTCTTGTACTTTGAACTAAGAGAGAGAGAAATCATTATTACTACTATTAACTCTAGTTAAAAGAACTTAGTTACTTCTCTCCATATTTTCTTTGAAAAGCGTAACTCACTTTACTCTAGGGGTTTTGTTCAAGAAAACTTGTCTGATCAATTAAGAGGTTTTTTATGCGTAAGAATTTTAACCGTTCAAGAATGATCTGAGTTTATTCTTTGACGTTACTTAGGAATTTTGGTGATATTTAATTTTTCTTTTATGAAATTAAAACGATCTTCTACCAAGGGTTTTGTAAAAATATCTGCAAGTTGATTTTCAGTATCTACAAAAACTAATTCAATTTCCTTTTTATTTACATGATCACGTATGAAGTGATGTTTTATTTCAATGTGTTTTGATCTTGAATGCTGTATGGGGTTTTTTGACAAATTGATAGCACTAGTATTATCACATAAAATTTTAACATTTGTGTACCTTAGTGAGAAGTCTTCAAGTTGATTTTTGATCCAAATGACTTGTGAGCAACAGTTTGCAGCAGATACATATTCTGCTTCAGTAGTTGAGAGAGCTATGGTGTTTTGTTTTCTGCAACTCCAACTTATGAGTGCTTCTCCTAAGAATTGACATGCTCCACTGATGCTTTTTCTTTCTATTTTGTCTCCAGCATAATCAGCATCACAGTAAGCCTTAAGATCAAAATGAGAATTTTTCTTGTACCATAAACCAGTGTCAGGAGTTCCCACTAGATATCTGAATATCCTTTTGACTGCAGTGAGATGAGATTCTTTTGGTGCAGATTGAAACCTTGCACAAAGTCCTACTGAAAAGACAATATCTGGTCTACTTGCAGTTAAGTAGAGTAGAGATCCTATCATTCCTCTATACTCTTTCTCAGATACATTTTTCCCTTTTTCATCTTTATCCAAACTGTTTGATGGATGCATTGGAGTGGACATTATTTTAGATTCATTCATCTTGTATTTTTTGAGAAGGTCTTTGACATATTTTTCTTGACTGATGAAAATTCCTTCTTCAAGTTGTTTGATTTGTAATCCCAAGAAGAATCTAAGTTCTCCCATCATGCTCATTTCAAATTCACTTTGCATGAGTTTTGAGAATTCTTCACACATTTTCTCATTTGTTGCACCAAAGATAATATCATCCACATATACTTGAACTATCAACAAATCATTTTTATTTATTTTTCTGAAAAGGGTTGTGTCAATTTTTTCTCTAGTAAAACCATTTTCAAGTAAAAAGGAACTTAGTCTCTCATACCAAGCTCTAGGAGCTTGCTTTAGACCATAGAGAGCCTTAGTTAATTTAAAAACATGTTCTGGTTTCTTTTTATCTAAAAAGCCAGGAGGTTGATGAACATATACCTCTTCATTTAAAATCCATTTAAAAAGGCACTTTTAACATCCATTTGAAAAAGTTTTAAGCATTTATGAGCAGCATAAGCAAGTAAGATTCTAATAGCTTCTAACCTGGCAACAGGTGCAAAGGTTTCATCATAATCAATGCCTTCTTGTTGATTATATCCTTGGGCAACTAGTCTTGCTTTATTTCTGATTACTTTTCCTTCCTCATCTAGCTTATTTCTGAATACCCATCTTGTACCAATAATTGAGTGATCTCTAGGTTTAGGTACTAGGTTCCATACTTCATTTTTCTCAAATTGAAGAAGCTCTTCTTCCATGGCTTCTACCCAGGATTTGTCTACTATAGCATCATCAATGGTTCTGGGTTCTATTTGAGAGATCATAGCTAGGTTTGTTTCACTACATTGTAAGGATCTTCTAGTTTTGACTCCATCCTGAGTTTCTCCAATTATTTGATCTTGAGGGTGATAGTTTACCATCTTCCAAGTTCTGGGAGGAGCTTGTGGAGTATTCTCTTTCTCAGGATTTTGAGCTTGATCAGTTGTTGTTACTTCCTCTTCATCTTCTTCAATGATTTCATTACTAGGTTGATCTTCAAATTCATCAAATTTGACATGCATGCTTTCTTCTAAGGTTTGTGTTCTTAGGTTATAAATTCTATAGGCTTTGGAGGTTAAAGAATATCCTAAGAATAAACCTTTATCTGACTTGGAGTCAAATTTTCCTAGGTTGTCTCTAATATTGAGAATATAGCAGTAACAGCCAAAAATGTGAAAATAGGAAATGTTTGGCTTCCTATCTTTCCATAACTCATAAGGGGTTTTGTTTAGTCCTTTTCTAATGGTTACTCTATTCAGAATATAGCAAGCTGTATTTACTGCTTCTGCCCAAAAGTATTTTTCAACATTTGATTCATAGATCATGGTTCTAGTCATTTCCTGCAGAGTTCTGTTTTTTCTTTCTACTACTCCATTTTGTTGAGGAGTTCTTGGACAAGAAAAGTTATGGCTAATTCCTTTTTCATCTAGGAATATTTCAAATTGAGAATTTTCAAATTCACCCCCATGATCACTTCTTATGGAGATAATGTTGATGCTTTTTTCATTTTGAACTTTTAGACAAAATGTTTTAAAAGCTTCTAAGGAGTCATCCTTGTGTTTTAGAAATAGGACCCAAGTGTATCTAGAGAAGTCATCTACAATGACAAAACCATAATTTTTCCCACCTAGACTTGTAGTTTTGACTGGACCAAATAAATCAATATGTAATAGTTCTAGAGGCCTTTTTGTGGAAATGAACTCTTTTGGTTTAAAACTACTTTTCACCTGTTTTCCTCTAGTGCAAGGTTCACATATTTTATCAATGTCATAATTGATTTTTTGGTAGTCCTCTAACTAAGTCAAGTTTGGATAATTTGGAAATTGTTTTCATACTGACATGACCAGTTCTTTTGTGCCAGATCCATTTATCCTTTTCAAGAGATACAAAACATGATTCTTTAGGTAGTTCATCTAGATATAGGATGTACACATTCTTTTTCCTAGATCCATTAAATAATACTTTGTTTGAGGATGGTTGTTTGATTTCACAAGAATCAGTTTTAAAGATTACTTCTTGTCCATTATCACAGTGTTGACTAATACTTATTAGGTTATGTTTTAGACCTTCAACATAATGAACATTTTCTATTTTAGCAGAGTTTAATTTACCAATAGTACCTTTTCCTTTGATGACAACAGTTTCATTATTTCCAAAAGTGACTGATCCTCCTTCTTTTTTCTCCAGAGATAGGAAACTTTTTCTGTCTCCAGTCATGTGTCTTGAGCATCCACTGTCTAGGTACCATGGTTTTTTCTTCATGGTTAAGAGACATTCCTGCACTAAAGTTTACTGAGTTTTTAGGTACCCATATTGCTTTGGGTCCTTGAGTGTTAGTTTTATGTTTTCTGTGAAGATGTCTTTTATTTTGTTTAATTAGTTTGTTCTTAGTTTGTTCTTGTTTGTGTTTTTTCTTAAAACAGAACATTTCAATATGTCCCTTTTTGAGACAGAATTTACATTTGAACTCTTCAATTTTTTGGGGAATAAAGAAGTCTTTATATAGTTCTTTATACATTTGACCAGCTTTATCAAATATACCTCTCTGAGACCCTAGAATATTGTTGAAGGTTTCAGTAGTTTTGATAAAGTTGGTTATATCTTTTTCAAGAGTTGAAACTCTTTCTTTTAAAAAGATATTTTCTTTTTGAAGTTCTGAACTGTTGTCTTCCTTTTTGTTTTGAAAATCTTTAATTTGTTTAGTCATTATATTATTAGAATTTTGTAATTCTTCTAGTCTTTGTTTTAAAGCTAGGTTATCATTTTTAGATTTTTCTAATTCTGAAGTTACATTACTTAACTCATCTTTAAGTTGACTATTTTTTTGATTTAAAATATGAGTGTCATGAAATATATTATCAAACAGATATTCAGTTTTTTGACATGATGAGCAAGGTTCAAGATTTACCTCTTCTGTTTCAGATCTTGTCATGAGACAGACATTTGCCTCTTGATCCTCTTCATCAGAGGTTTCTTCTAGTTCATCCCAAGTAGCCATCATAGATTTTTTCTTGAATAGAGGTTTTTTCTGTTTTAGCTTTGGGCATTCATTTTTGTAATGACCAAATTGATTGCATCCATAGCATTGAATTTTGCTCATATCAACTTCAGTTTTTACTGCATTTCTTTTGAATGGAGAATTTTTGAGTTGATTTCTTCTTTGCATGAGTCTTTGAATTCTCCTTGATAGTAGGGCTAGTTCTTCCTCATTATCTTCTTCTAGAGTATTATCCTCATAGAAGATGTCATTTTGTGTTTCCTCAGATTGACAGTCTAGAGCAGTCATCTTTTTCTTTAAGGGTTTATCTTCTAGAAGTATTGACTCATGAGCTCTTAATGATCCAATTAGATCTTCTAATTTAAGTTGAGTAAGATCCTTGGATTCAGTAATAGCAGTGACAATATGTCTCCAAGTTTTTGGAAGACATCTGAGTATTTTTCTTACTCTTTCATGAGCAGTGTAGGTTTTTCCAAGGGATATTAGTTCATTTATGATAACTGTAAACCTTCCATACATTTGGTCTACAGTTTCATCTTCTTACATTTCAAAGAGTTCAAATTTTCTTACACCAATGTCTATTCTTGTTTCTTTGACATGGTTGGTTCCCTCATGATGAGTTTTGAGAGTTTCCCACATTTCTTTAGCAGTTTTGCATTCCATGATCCTATCATATTCTTCCCTGCACAAGGCACATTTAATAAATAATTTAGCTTTAGTGTTTAGGAGTACCCTGTCAGCTTCTGTAGTGGTCCATTCAGCTTGAGGTTTTACTGCTGCATCTTTCATGGGTGTGTATTCTCCAATTTCTATTACAGACCACTTGTTGTTGTCTTGTGATCTTAGAAATAGCTCCATCTTATCTTTCCAATAGTAATAGTCATCTCCTTCAAATAGTGGTGGTCTATTTGAAGATCCACCTTCTGATATGAACTTTGCAGCTTTAGCCATTACTTCCTTCCTGAATCTTTTTCTCTAGCACTTGTTAGATGCTTGTTTTAGAGCCAGAGCTCTGATGCCAATTGAAGTAGCAAAGTTTAACACAAGAAAGGGGGGTTTGAATTGTGTTCCAAAAAAAAAATTTACTTTAAGTTTGAATCAGACTATGTTAATGAAAGAAAAGAAAGAAGGACAGAGTTTAAGATCAATCTGAGAATGTTCTAGAAAAGACAGTTTTGGTTTAAATTAAAAGCAAGAGAGTAAAAGAAAGAATAGAATGACACCAAGGATTTTATACTGGTTCACCCTTAAATCTTGGGCTACGTCCAGTCCCCACCACCTGTGAGTTTTTCCACTATAATCTTCTGATGTTACAAATCCAAGATTACAGATTTTACACTTTGATCTAGACATAAGACCAAATTCTTCCAAGCACTTACAGCTTGATATTCCCTTAGTCTAACCAGACTAAGTGCTCAATCAATAAACACTTATTGACTTGAGATCACAGAATTTATGATGATTTTGGTTCTAAGCTTTTACAAATCTCAACACAAAGTGAGATTGCTTAAAACTGTGAGTTCTCTTTTGGATCTTTCAGATACTTTTGGAAATGATTAACAGAGAATGAGAATGATTAAATTACAATCAGATCTATATGAAAATGATTTAAATTTGCTTTGAGATTGCTGGGCAGAAAGGTATGTTTGCAAGCTTGATATCTTGTTCCTTTTATAGAGGCAAGTGAGTGCTTTGGCTTTTGGTAGAGGATGTATCCGTTGGAGCAGAAAATTAGCCGTTACTCACAACTTAATATCTCAAGCTAGACCTTTAGAATAGGTCTGAACAATCTCTGCATATTCTCCATTCATTCTTGCTTCACAAATGTAAAGTATGGATCTGAGTTTTGGCTAGTGGCTGTGTGAGTTGTTCCTTGCTGTAGCATGCTTGTTTCCCAAGCTTGAAGTACATAAAATAGCCGTTTGTAATGTGCTCAAAAAGTACATTTGACAGTTGGAGTAGTTTAGCAAAAACTGTGTGCTAGACTGTTACTGTTCATTCTTGAATCATTCTCGAAACATTCTTGAAGATGAGCTGGAATATTTACTTAGTAATTTTCTCATCCTTATCCTTTGGAAGCTCTGATCAGAGATAGAGGCAGCTGTAGTGAGCTGTTATATGGCAGCTGGATAAGTACTAGGTTGAAAAGGTCTAGTATTGTACTTGCTATTATTATAAAAGAATGTTTTCTTTTGTCTTTGCTTCAAGTACAATTTTAACCATGGGTTAAGATCTTGCTGTGATGTTGTGATTGGTCTAGGTATTTTGAGAGATAACCTTGATATCAGTTTCAATCCATGAGACCATGTGCCTTGCAAATCTTTGGCTTTTCCCAAAAGCTCAAAGTAGTAAGTCTTATGTTTTGAGCCCTTATGATTGATCATAAATTCCTTGCTCAAAGTAGATGAAGTCTTGTATAGATTTGATTCTATATTCTACAGAAAAGTGCTTATTTGTTCTGAACTTATTGACAAGTATTTATTAAGTTGAATAGTAGCTGTCTGTTTTGTCAGAATGATCTCAGATCAATCTTGATTCATGATTTCCTGTCAACTCTTTTGCAATTTGTTTCTATGGATCTGTTTTGACTTATAACCACTCAAAAGCACTTGTTAGACAACAAAATGTTCAGAATCAATTTTGGAATTCATTTAAAGATGTTTGTTATCTTTAAAACATTTAGAGTGGATTTTGTCTCAACATCCACGTGTTGGATATTTGGTGTTGGCTGTATTTTGGTAAAACAATTATTTAAGCAGGAGGTGGTATGAAATGTTACAACATTGGAACCTGCTGTGTGCGCGCGAGCTGGTGCGAGCTGGCGGTATCTTTTATGCGCACATTTTATTTTAAGAGAAGATCTTTTCTCTTTCTTTCTTCAGTCCTTGCGTGTGCGTTAAGGAAGGTTTTATTTTCTAAACAGATCTTTCATCTAAAGATTGTTTTGGAAATTATTGTGAAGATTTATTTTATAAACATATCAAATCTTTTAAGATATGTTTTTATTTTATATTTGTGAGCTGGATATATTTCTGGAAAGAATCTCTTGGAGCCCAAGTTATCAGCTATATAAGGAAGACTCAAGACCTAGTTTTCCTCACCGAAACCAATGTATTAAAATGTAGACTTTTAGGGTTTCGTGTCTATGTAAGCCTTGTGCTTTAGATTTGTGTGCCTTTCTTGTATCGTTTGATGCAAGCTTAGGACATAGGTTATTGTAATCTGCTTCCAAACCTTTAGGTAAGAAGCTAGAGTAGTTTGCACTCCAAAACCTTTAGGTACGGAGTATAGAAGCTTTTGGTATACTCGCATGAGTATAGTTTTCTTGAAGAGTGTCTTCACACATGTTTTATATACCCCAACCTTTGGATTAAGGTTGGTCAGAACCCTTGTTGGGATTACAAGGAAGAGGAAGTGAGATGGTGCATCTCAGATCTAGGCTAAGACCCTAGGTTGTAAACAATAGGGGAGTTGCTAGATGGGAAGGGCATAAACTTGAGGGTTTTGTCATCAGTCTAGGGCTATTGATTATTGGTTACATTCCTGGATTGGTATCCCCCAGATTAGGTTGCGGTTGGCGCCGAACTGGGTTAACAAATACTCTGTGTTGTTTATCTTCCTGCTGTTTACTGTTTATACTATTGTCCATTGTGTTTTTACGTTGGCACGATGTTGGAACATCATATACCACATCTATGACCAGCGTGCCAGAAATGATATACAAATAGCAATCACATATCATCAACATCAAACTACTCACAATTGATACGCAAATAACAGTTAATGCACATAATAGTATCAATTACCAAGTATCAATTAGGAATGCATAAGTTCCAAATGCAACCAATGTCATCATCAATGTTATGTCACCCTAGACACAACTAAATGCATGTGGTACCATCTTCTTTATTAGAGTATCTCACCTCTAATATCCTTCTTTATCGAATAACATAATTCGATATCCTTCTTTATTAGAATAACATAATTTTAATATCTGACTCAATTCAATGCATGGATGTTCATGAATCTCTATTAAACATATGATAACAACTAGCATTAAGCTCTTCATCTCAATATGGACAACATAATCCAATATTCTTCTTTATTAGATAACATAATCTAATATTCTTCTTTATTAGGATAACACAAATCCTAACATTCATAAGCTTCATCCTCATAATCATAAATCAAAAGACAACGAAAAGTCAACAGTCAACACTGTAGTTCTTCTGAGATTGGCTGCATCATAAGGCTAAAACAACTTGGTCAGAGTGACTTAACTGAAGCACCAATGCTAAAGTAATTCAGTCTAAACCACTTGTGCATATTGAAGATGTGCAGATGCAACATGTTGAACAAGATGTCCTAGACATCTTGTCACTGGGTTCAGAGCATGTTGAAGCAACATGTCGAACAAGATGTCCCAAGACATGTGGGTAGGACATCTGAACCCAGTTCAGCTTAAAAGATAATGCTTATCCATTAAGCACGTGTGTTTGTTTTAATTTGAATGAAGCGCGAATCTTTAAGTAACAAGCTGAGATTAGGATTAATTATAAAGTTTGTTATTAATCTTATGTGTTAGATACGATCGGAATCGTATTTAATTTGTGGATAAAGATTAATTTCTTTATCTTTTGGAGTTTGTTTTTAAACAAGTTTGTTTTAAAACTAACTCTTAATTGTAGTGCATCTGAAAGACTGAAGATGATCTGAAGATTTGCACGCCTATAAATAGAACTCAACATAGAGCTTAAAACTCAACCCACAAGAACTGAAGATTGTGAGTTCAAAGCTTTGTGCCTACTGTGCAAAGCATTAGTGGCTCTTAGTATCGTTGTTTGATACTTTGCAGCTTTGTGGCTCTTAGTATTGGTTTTGATACTTTGTAGCTTTGTTGTTGAATGTTGCCATTCAACTAAGTCTTTAAACTTTGGAGTTTAAAGTTGTCGTCACTTGGGATTAGTGATTAGAGGGAGTTGGGTAGGTTCTCATATTCAGGGGGAGTTAGCCCTTGAGTAGAAGATTGCTAGGATTAAGAAAAGGCATACATGCCAATAGGGTTTTTGGTGTGGTTGTAAGACTAAGTATTAATTCGGATTAGTAGTGTTCACTTCCTGGATTGGTATCCCCCAGAGTAGGGCTGGTTTGCGCCGAACTGGGTTAACAATTACTGGTGTTCTTTATTGCTTTTATTTACTTCAGTACTGCAATAATATCTGTGATCCTTATAACCAATTGTCGAACCAGTTGTCTAAGACATCTGGACTACAGACACATTGTCCTAGACATTGTGTACGACATCTGTCCTGCCTAGGAACAGAATTTCAATTGGCATCAAAGCAGGCACCCTAACCTGCTGGGTGAGTTCCAGGGAGATATATTTTGTTCAAGATGGACAAGAGAGGATCAATCAACAGACCACCAGTCTTGGATGGATCAAATTATGATTATTGGAAAGCAAGAATGGTTGCCTTTCTCAAATCCATGGATCAAAAAGCATGGAGGGCAATTATCACTGGGTGGAATCATCCAATAATCACAGCAGCAGATGGCTCTACAAGTCTAAAAGGAGTAGCAGAATGGAGTCCAGAAGAAACTGAGGCCAGTGGCAACTCTAAAGCACTCAATGCCATATTCAATGGTGTTGATGAAAACATGTTCAAGTTAATCAACACTTGTACTGAAGCCAAACAAGCCTGGGAAATTCTTCAAACAGCACATGAAGGAACCTCTAAAGTTCGAATGTCAAAGCTGCAACTTCTCGCCACAAAGTTTGAAAACTTAAAAATGGAGGATGAAGAAACTATATCTGAGTTCAACACTAGAATACGAGATATAGCAAATTCAACCTTTGCCCTAGGTGAGAAGATACCTGAAGAAAAGCTAGCCAGAAAAATCCTTAGATTACTGCCTAAGAGATTTAACATGAAGGTGACTGCAATCGAAGAATCTCAAGACTTGAGCACAATGAAAGTTGATGAACTTATTGGCTCATTACAAACTTTTGAGATGTCTCTGGATGATAAACCAGAGAAGAAGATGAAGAACCTGGGTTTTAAATCTGAGGAAAGTCAAACTGATGATGAGCTATCAGAAGCATTAGCTTACCTTACAAAGAATTTCAATAAATCTTTGAGTCAGCTACAAGCCAGGTATAAGCCAAATGTCCCAGACAAAAGGTCCAACATCAAGTCACAGGGCAAGAGCAAGGAGGAGAATACTTCTGAGCAAAACAAAGAAGTAAGATGTTTTGAATGTGAAGGATTTGGACACATCAGACCAGAATGTCCAAACTTTCTCAGGAAACAGAAAAAGGGAATGGCAGCTACTTTATCTGATTCTGAGGAAGAGAAGGAAGAAGAACCAACAAATAAAGCCTTTGCTGGAACATTTGAAAATAGCAGCAGCATCAGTAATGAAGATATCCTACAAGAAGAATTGGATGAGAGATACAACAATCTCACCATTAAATGGGAACAATCTTGTGAACTTTTAAGAAGACAAGATAAGGAGATGGAGAAACTAGCTCATGAAAAGAAAACACTAGAGACTTCTACAGCTGACTTAAAAGAACAAGTCACACTACTTGCACAAGAAAAGGAGGCATCAACAGCTGAATTGAGAAAACAAGTCACCCTGCTTTCACAAGAAAAGGAGGCATTAGAAGCATCAACAGCTGTGTTGAAAGAACAAGTCACCTTGTCAAACTCAAAACTCACTGAGATGAAAAAATCTGTGAGAATGTTAAAAAAGGGAACTGACATGCTTGAAGAAGTCCTTGAGCTTGGTAGAAACCAAAGTGACAAGAAGGGATTAGGGTATGACAACTATAGCAACGCTCCTAAGAAGAAAATTCCCCCAAAGATTAACTCTCAGGACCAGATGTCAAACCACACGTCACAACATCCTTCTCAGCACAAGCATAAGAAGACAGAGTCCAAACCTCAACAACCTGCTAGACAAAAGAAACAAGTGACAAAGACTCATCATTTGACTCAACACAAGCAGAAAAGGTTTGAACAAAGGACTCAGCCTCCAGCTCAACAGAAGAAGCACATGCCAGACCACATGTCCCAACATCATGTTCAACATGTGTCCCCTCAATACAAAGAATACAAGGGACCACTAAAAAGATGTAAACATTGTGGAAAAACTGGGCATCTAATCTCAGAATGCTTCTATCTCCATGGCTACCCTCAGAAGCCTAAGCCACCAAGTCAGAACAAAAGGAAGATCCTACCACCAAGGATGAAATACAAAGAAGTTCTGACTAAAGTATGGAAGCCAACACCACCCCAACAGGCTCATACTCCTCCAAGAATATCTCCATCTAAAAATTGGTATTTTGACAGTGGGTGTTCTAAAGACATGACTGGAGACAAGAAATACCTTAAAGAATTAAGGTCTCACTTAAAAGGAAGTGTTACCTTTGGTGATGGAGTTAAAGGTAGAGTCATAGGCATTGGAAAACTAGCTGGTCCAAACACTCCATGCCTAGATGATGTTCTACTAGTTGAAGGTCTCACTGCAAACTTGATTAGCATTAGTCAACTATGTGAACAAGGACTAAAAGTGCACTTTAACAACCATGAGTGCACCATTGCTAATGATCAAGAGGTAGTGATGAAAGGGATAAAGTCAAGTGATAAGTGCTATACTTGGACACCTCAAGACAATGGTCCAGAAATAGCTTGCTTGTCTGCCAAGGAAGTATTTGACAAGATGTCCCACCAGATGTCCCAACATCTGTACAATGGACAAGAAGCTGAAGAAATTTTGGTTGGGAGTGTTAGAGTGCCCTTGGGTATTCACACGCTCAAAAACGTGTCATAAGCACTACAGAGGTAACGTGCAGAGTAAAGAAACATTAAAACATCTGCACGTAAATAGAGGTAGCCTAAGTTCTAAATCAATCTATAAAAGGCTACTAGGACCTCATATGTGACACCACCAAACGTCTCAACATCTTGTCTGACATCCCTCTCAAGAATCAGAAACTCATTCTTCTCAAGAACCCTCTTCAACAATGTCTCAACAATCATCTAAAAACAACAACTCAAATCCAGATGATTCAAAGACGCAAACAGAAGAAGCATCATCTCAAACACCTAGGGTTTCAGACCTATGTGTTGATCAACAAGGGGTTATCATCAACGCTATACCAATCAGCATGATTCCTCCAACAGAAGGTGAAATCAAGAAGAAGAAATCCAAGGGCTCAAAGAAGAAGAACCCTAAAAGGACCAAAGCTCATGCAACGGAAAATGACAAAATTCAGGAACAAGAGTCTACAAATCCTGAATACCAACCTTCTGAGAGTCAAGAATCACCAAAGAAACCAGAAGGGTCACATGTCAAAACATCCGGTGAAGCACTCACAACAACATCACCTGATGAACATCGTGACAAGACTACTGAGTCAAGCTCTCCTTCAACCAAAGAAGTTCCTCCGTCAGAAACTACCACCAACATCTTCTCAGAATCTCATAAAGAAGATCCCAACTTGGATCAAACTACACCTTCAACAGAAGTTCCAACACAAGATGTTGAACCCAATGTTCCAACATCCGGTTCTGCACCAATTCCTGAACAAGAAGTTCAAGATCAACAAGAAGATCAAGAAGATGTAGATGAGGTTCCTCTGGCCAACATTCTTCAAGAAATAAAGAGAAGTGGTAAACCACAACAAAGCAAGGAAGAAGAAAGCTCCGAGGAAAGTGAAGGTATACGAATTAGCATTCAAATCAACAGAAGAGCTAAAACGTATAAGTCTAAGCAAGTGGAGACTCAGGCTACTGCAAAGAAAGGAAAAAGAAAGGCAGAAAAGAAAGCTGTTGGTGAGAAAAGGAAGAAGAAATAGGTCGTTACTGTCAGTAACTCTGACACTGATGATGAACCAGATGTCCTAGACATCACGACCGCTGGGAGAAAGAGAATTGGAGGAAGAAGAATTCCTGCAAACATCCCACCAGCACCAATGGATAGAGTTTCTTTCCATTCTGAAGAAAGTGCTCAAAGGTGGAGGTTTGTCTACCAAAGAAGAATAGCACAAGAAAGAGAGCTCAGCCAAGAAGCCCTTGAAAGCAAGGAGATCATGGAGCTATTAGAAAAGGCTGAGTTAATGAAGACAGTCAAGAACCTTGATAATTGCTATGAGATGCTTGTGAAGGAGTTCATAGTAAACATCACCAGCGCATGCAGTGAAGGGAGTGAAGAGTTTAGAAAAGTCAGAGTAAGAGGAAAATATGTGAAGTTCTCTCCTACAACTATCAATGAATATCTTGGAAGAAGTCCATTGACTGAAACTGATGAAGCTGATCTCTTGCAAGAGATAACCAAAGAGATAACTGGAGGTCAAGTGAATGAATGGCCTAAGAAAGGTTTGTTGTCTACATGATGTCTTAGTGTCAAGTATGCTATCCTCAACAGAATTGGAGCTGCAAACTGGGCACCTACCAATCATGGTTCTGGAATCACTCCAATGCTGGCAAAGATGATCTTCCTCATAGGAACAAAGAAGAAGCTCAACTTTGGTGATCACGTGTTTAACCAAACCATGAAGCATGCTGACCCATATGTAGTGAAGCTGCCAATTGCATTCCCTTGCCTAATAACTGGAATGATTTTAAGGCAATATCCAAACATCTTGTACCCTGATGAAGCTCCAACAAAGAAACCTCAAGTTCTAAGCTTTGACTACAAACTGTTTGTTGGTACACATGTCTCAGACATTGTGTTTCCAAAGATGAAGGAAGCTGCTGAAGCATCAGGCTCTATGCCTAGAGCAAACAAAGATGATGTACTTGCTGAACTGATGCAAATATCCAAGACCTTGGAGCAAACCATCAAGACCAGCACAGCAAGAAAACAACATGTGGACAATCTGATCAAGTCCATACAAGATGCTGATGCTGAGGGAGAAGAAAATGATGAAGGTGGAGATGGTGAAGAAGCAGAAGAAGATTGAAGAACAGACTCTGAGTATAGGAAAATAAGTACTTTTGTATTTTTCCTTTTTTTTCTGTTCATCTTGTAATTATGGCCTACCAAATGTCCTAGACATTGGAGGCTTTGACATCCGGCACTAATGTTAGTGCATTTTGTAAGCTGTTCCGTTCTCTCTCATCAATGAAGTATTTTCCTTTTGAACCTTTGACAAATTATGGTAAAAAGGGGGAGAAATAATTGATGCTAAGAACAACTCTTTGGCAAGTAGAATCATTCTCTTGCTTACGGATGTATATGGCAAGCTTTAGAAAGAATTTAAAAAAACTAAATGCTATGCTTAATAAATGTGTCCAGAAGCATAATTTAAATGCTCAAATTGAACCTCTAAAAAGTCTAGTAAGTCTTGATCACTCTGATTAAGTACTTCCGCTGCAACTCAAGACTTTGGTTCACTAAGTCACTAGGTATCTCATCTCTAGACTTAGGAAATTTTGTAATGGATCATATGAAGACAAGACTAAGACTGTCTCATACTAGATTAGGTTCATCACACATTCAAGATTAAAAAGAAGTCTTGAATATTGAAGACACACAAGATTCTGAAGATCAAAGACATTGAAGACCTAAAGATTTCAGAACAGAAGATTGCATCAACAGAGATCAATTTGAAGATTGAAGACTGAAGAGTGCACACTCAACAAAGTGGTTTGTGGTTGTTTTAGCCATAATTTGCCAAAGGGGGAGATTGTAGTTCTTCTGAGATTGACTGCATCATAAGGCTAAAACAACTTGGTCAGAGTGACTTAACTGAAGCACCAATGCTAAAGTAATTAAGTCTAAACCACTTGTGCATATTGAAGATGTGCAGATGCAATATGTTGAACAAGATGTCCTAGACATCTTGTCACTGGGTTCAGAGCATGTTGAAGCAACATGTCGAACAAGATGTCCCAAGACATGTGGGTAGGACATCTGAACCCAGTTCAGCTTAAAAGATAATGCTTATCCATTAAGCACGCGTGTTTGTTTTAATTTGAATGAAGCGCGAATCTTTAAGTAACAAGCTGAGATTAGGATTAATTATAAATTTTGTTATTAATCTTATGTGTTAGATACGATCGGAATGGTATTTAATTTGTGGATAAAGATTAATTTCTTTATCTTTTGGAGTTTGTTCTTAAACAAGTTTGTTTTAAAACTAACTCTTAATTGTAGTGCATCTGAAAGACTGAAGACGATCTGAAGATTTGCACGCCTATAAATAGAACTCAACATAGAGCTTAAAACTCAACCCACAAGAACTGAAGATTGTGAGTTCAAAGCTTTGTGCCTACTCTGCAAAGTATTAGTGGCTCTTAGTATCGTTGTTTGATACTTTGCAGCTTTGTGGCTCTTAGTATTGGTTTTGATACTTTGTAGCTTTGTTGTTGAATGTTGCCATTCAACTAAGTCTTTAAACTTTGGAGTTTAAAGTTGTCGTCACTTGGGATTAGTGATTAGAGGGAGTTGGGTAGGTTCTCATATTCAGGGGGAGTTAGCCCTTGAGTAGAAGATTGCTAGGATTAAGAAAAGGCATACATGCCAATAGGGTTTTTGGTGTGGTTGTAAGACTAAGTATTAATTCGGATTAGTAGTGTTCACTTCCTGGATTGGTATCCCCCAGAGTAGGGCTGGTTTGCGCCGAACTGGGTTAACAATTACTGGTGTTCTTTATTGCTTTTATTTACTTCAGTACTGCAATAATATCTGTGATCCTTATAACCAATTGTCGAACCAGTTGTCTAAGACATCTGGACTACAGACACATTGTCCTAGACATTGTGTACGACATCTGTCCTGCCTAGGAACAAAATTTCAAACACTGTTGACCATACCTGTGCCACTGCGCAGGAATCCGAAGAGGCTGCGCCACTGCGCAGGGACCTGATGGAAGAGTTGTTTTTACGTGTTTTTGAACCAAAAATCACTTTTCTTCACCCAAAATCACTTATTTGAACCCAATAACATAATACAACAGCCACCAAACATATATATACATAGAAGCACTTATTTTAACTTCAAAAGCACTTAACATAATTTAATTTTGGGAATTTATACACATTAATCATAAAACTCATTTTTCATAACTGATAAGTGCCCAAAAGTAGCTAAAATTCATAATTGTTTTAAGCACTTATTAACTTATTTTGTAAGATATTCTTTAGGTTTTCCCCACTTTAGTGTATATATTTGTTTTAAGTTATATTTTGTTAAGCTTTTCTAAATCTCAACTATTGATGCAGGAAATGAAAAAATGAAGAAAAAGCCAAGTTAACTCGCCAGGGCGAGCACAGAGCGAGTGCAGGGCGAGTAGAGGCAGTGAGCATCACCCTGGAAAAATGCAAACTCGCCAGAGCGCGTAGAACTCGCCAGGGCGAACAATGCCAACACGCCAGAGCGAGTGCAGGGCGAGTAGAGGCAGAGAGCATCAAAATGGAAAAAAGATCAACACGCTAGAGCGAGTAGCAACTCGCCAGAGCGAGCAGTAACTCGCCAGAGCGCATGAAGGCGGTTTAAAAGTTCATTTATGACGTGGCAAAACCTTCTGATGAAGAAAGGTGAACTCGCCATGGCGAGCTTGAACTCGCCCGGCGAGTTCTAATTTTCAGAAACATTATATATAGAGCTTGCTGTCATTTTTCTTGTATCAATTTCATTTTAACAGAAACCCAAACAGAGAGAAAGCTTAGAAATCATTAGTCTAAGGAGATTGTGAAGGTGGATCAACAAAACTTGAGATATCAAGTGTGATGTTTATCATCTTCTCTTCTCTTCTCATTTGTAAGCTTGCTTTAATCATGTGTAATTAAATCTATTGTTGTTGGGATTAGATGTAGCTCATTTGTGACTATGTACAACTCTTAATCATGTTAATATATGTTTTAGTTCATTCATCAATGTTAGTGTCATCTTTTATCTTCATGTTTTATCTTTTGATTTGAATTTATAGATATATAATGTTTGAATCAAGGAACTAAGGTGAACACTTGTTAAAACCCTAAATTCTAGACATAGATTTAGGATTAATATTCACTTTTTGTATTGGAACTTAATGATATTGTGTTGTTCAAATTATCTGAGATATCAGAAGTTTAAATAATACAATATAACCGTTGTATTGATTAATCACTCGAGACATCGAGGGTTAATAGGTATAACGTGATTCTCGTCGTTATCTGGACACGGAAACGTACGTGAGCAATACGTGATAATATTGATGAATAGCTAAAATATATGTGACTGATTCAGAAACGTACATACGAGCAAGTGAGTGAAGTTTAATCCCGACAACCTTTTCTCTCTGAATCTTAAATCATCTTTTATCGCAATTTTATATTTACAAGTCTTGTTACAACAAAACAATCTATAACTTAACCTTATAATGATGTTATTTGTTGAATGGTTCTTAATTTCACACTATTCCCTGTGGATACGATATAAACAAAATACTTGCAAAAGTACTTTAACAATAACAACAACTCAATCAACTCATAAAGATATAGTTTTTCTCATGCTAATCTATCTATTACACATGAATAAACATACATATTCATTCAATCAACATCAAATCACATAGATAAACACATTCCCAATTACTTTCCCCTAAAACCCAAAATGAAAAGAGTGAGAGAGGATTGGGATGGAGAAAGATAGACTTTCTCCCCCTCTCTTGATCACCCTAGGATACACATACTACTCTCATACCTTGTATTGATGGAATCTTTACTCATTCTCTTCAACCTCTTAATCTAACATGATTTTCCTCTAATTGTTCTCCATCTTCATCTCTAACCAATTTCTCTTCTCTTCTATTCTTTCTTTCTTTCTTTCTTCCCTTTTCTCTCTTTATATACTCCTCAACTTAGGTTAGATGGAATTCCTCAAATACCCTTAATTTCACTACAAATCTCACTCATCATCTTATCCTTACTCTTACTACTAATGTTTGTACTATTTACACAATTGTCATTAATTTTTCTACAAGACATCAACCTCTTTCTATGATATTACCAAATTGCCATTAATTTCTCTAGCCACTCTCTAATTTCCAACATACCCTTAATGGATCATACTCCTATTCATAAAAGCCCAATACTTACAACACCTCATAACCAACATCTCATTAACTCCCATAATTAATTAATTAATTAATTAATTAACTTCTTCTAACTTAATTAAGGGCTCTCAACTAGATTAATAATTCTAATGGATTACTAAAATACCCTTCACTTATCCAAAACATAGCTATTCATAAAATCAAGAAATCACATATATTCAATCGAATAAACAATAAATAAATAATCACACAAAAATCATATTTATTAAAAATACGGCTGTTACATTATATACTATATTTTTTTAGAAACTCCTTTTTTTTAGAAACTCTCACAAATATTATATTTTTTTTATAAAAACTCTCAAATATTATATATATATATATACACACACACACACACACACACACACTTTTTTTTGGTAAACCAAAGGTATCATCCGTGCGCAACTGCAGAGATTAATCCCCTCGATTTAACTGAAATCTATTTAAGGGATTGACCTCTCCTAAGAAATGATTTTCCATATGCACCGGTCAGGATCTATCTCAAGACCAAATGGTTAAGGGGCTCAAGTATCTACCACTTGTGCGACACTATCTTGGTACATTTTTAATATTTTAATTTTGTAAAATGAAGGAACACTTATATTTAGATTACTTTGAAACAAATAAAAATAAGAAAGTACACTATTTTTTCATGGATAAAATCACTCGAAGAATTGAAGTCTTGAACTCAAAAAATAGCTTATGACATATCTGTAAACCTTTTTTTTGGTTGATGAAGTCTCTATAGAATCATGTAATGGAGACGGAAGATATATATATATATATATATATATATATATATTGTAAGTGCACCAGTTCATCCTCATGTTTTAATAATTGTCAAAACACATGAAAATAGAGTAGAACATATTTTGGCAACATTACAAATGACTTGACAGCGAAAAACTATTTTTAAACTTTGAAAATTTGATTTTTAGGTATTATGTATCGATACATAAACATGTGTATCGATACAAATGTCCTGAAATTACTTCAGACTGATTTTGTGCAATTTGTATTGATACATATATCACTTGTGTCGATACCAAAGTGGTCTCTCAGAGGCAGAGAGTCACCTGTGTATCGAATCATGCTTGCATGTATCGATACACACCTATATCTCTCTGAAAAACAGAGAGTGCATGATGTATCGAATCATGCTTGCATGCTTCGATACATATCAGTCAAGATTTCAAGAAACTGATGTATGTATCGATACACATACGTGTTTGTATCGATACATAGGTCAAAATTTTCATATTTGAACGCTGGTCAAAGGTTTGTATCGATACAAACCATCATTTGTATCGATACATGTCTGTGAATTTTTGCCTAAATTTGCTCAATTCTATTTTCTCTATAAATAGCAATATGCTTTGTGATTGTAAAAAGGAGAAAAATCTGTGAGAAAGTGAAATACCCTTGATAAACTCTTTGGGATTCAAATTGGGTGAAAAATTTGGATCAAAGGGTTATTATTCACAAGATCATCATCTTCCATCAAATTGCAATTCATTGAAGAGTGAGTATGGGATCATTCGGATAAAGGTTGTACATTCGATCGATAACGTTCGATACTGCTTGCGGTGAATCAGAGGCGTGATCGAGTTGATTTGTGAAGAAGGTTTGGGTTTTTCTTAAGGATTCAAGATTGTGCGATATCTTGAAGGATCAACAACGAAGAAGCGAGGTACTCAGCTGGACAATTGGCGCGAGGGTTTGCGCATGGTTAGGATCGTTGAAATCAGAGGGAGAAGCTTCATTGATTGTTGAGGTTATTACGCATAGTTTGCATTAGATTCGATAATAGGGTTATTGGAGTCTTTTGTAAATTGTGCAGTATAGTTCAATCGTTTTTAATCAATATACGCTCAAATAACCCGTTTGGTTATTTGGGGGGAGACGTACCCGGCCGACCGCGAGGACGACACGAAAGCCGGGGAACTCCCTAATCAATTGTTTGTGTCTCTCTCCCTTAATCTTTTACTTTACGCAATTGCTTTAATTTTCGATTCGATTGAATTTTTTGTGTTCGTACGTGTGCACCAAAATTCAATTGATATATATCTTGATTGTGATTGGATTAGCTCTATATTTTTGTAACTTGCTTGGACTGTGTTATTGGATCGTTTAATTCGAATATTTTGCACACGATCGTTTCTAGTTCTTTATCATCACACGTTCAAGGCTATACTACTTTTTCAGTGATCAATCGGGTGCAAAGAGACTACCGATCCGGTGGTGCTTCCGCGCGTACCTTTTAAACTAAATTTTTTAAAATCAACATTGTTTAAAAGGGCCACTTATTCAACCCCCCCTTCTAAGTGGTAGCCAAGTAGTCTAACAAGTGGTATCAGAGCCTGGTTCAATTTTGTTCACAAAATTCGGTGGATTGTGCCAATTATTAGAAAACATGGCTTTTGCACCTAAAGGGGCTTATAATCGGGCACCTATATTCAATGGAGATCATTTTGATTATTGGAAAAGTAGTATGCGCATACACATCAATTCTTTTGATGGTGAAGTGTGGAATGCTATTGAGAACGGTCCGTTTGTTCCGACAAACACCGATCCTAATGGCATTGTCACCAATAAGCCTATGGCACAATGGACAGACGATGATAAGAAAAAGGTCAATTACGATGCAAAGGCACAAAACATACTTATTTCATCCCTTGGGATTGAACAATTTTATCATGTGTCGCATTGTTCAACGGCCAAAGAAATGTGGGATACATTAGTTACTCATTTTGAGGGTACTAATGAAGTCAAAATATCCAAAATAAACACCTTAACTCAAGAGTTCGAATTGTTTCATATGCAAGATGGTGAAACCATTGCGGATATGCAACAAAGGTTTGTAAAAATTACCAACAAGTTACATGGTCTAGGTAAACCAATCACTAATCAAGATGCTACTAATAAGATTTTGAGATGTCTTAATAGGTCATGGCAACCAAAGGTCACCGCAATCAAAGAAGCGAATGATCTTACAACTTTGAGTCTCACAACCTTATTCGGTAAGCTAACGGAACATGAACAAGTGCTTAATTTGTTGGAAAAACATGAGAAAGGTGAGAAAAAGGAGAAACACAACGAAAAGGAAAAAAGAGAAGGATAAGAGGTCCCTTGCTCTAAAGGCCTCCAAATCCAAGTCCAAAAAGGTTGAGCAAGTGGAGAGTAGCTCAAGCGAAGACGATTCCGATGATGAGGAAATGGGGCTCTTCGTTCGACGCTATAATAGATATGTGAGAAAGAATGGGATAAGACATTCCGATGACAATCTTAAGAAGTTTCGGAAAGATAGTGGTTACCGCCGGTAGAATGAAGATGCTAGATACTCCAAGAAAGGGGCATGCTATGAATGTGGCCAAGTTGGTCATTTCAAACCGGATTGCCCTAAGCTCAAGAGAAAAGGGAAGAAGTCACCGTCATTCAAAAAGGGAAGCAAGGACAAGGGAAAGAAAGCTTATGTTGCATGGAAGAGCGAAAGCTCATCTTCCTCTTCATCATCAAGCTCTAGCTCAAGTGGTGAAGATGTATTGGCAAATGTGTGCTTGACATCCTATGATCGCAGGAAACTTGCTCCCAAAAAGGTAAATCAAAATCCCTCTAGCTCATATACGCTTTTAGAATATCATGAGTTGCAAGTCGCTTTTGAAAAGCTACACAAAGAAACTAAAGAGGCTTTTCAACGACTAAAAGGTTTAATGCAAGTTAATAAATACCTTGAGGCAAAAGTTTCGGAAACGGAGCTTGAGTTGAAAGCCCTCAAAGAGTCTATTCAAAAATCTCTTGTGACTTTTGATAGTTATGGTAACGATAAGACCGGATGTGATGGATGATTTTACTTATATAGAGACTTGCGAAAGTTACAAGATAAGCTAAAAGAATCATCCAAGTCGGAGATTACTTTTGCGGTTGATCCATCTAAATTCAACAAATCGTTAAAACCTAGAAATAAAAAGTATAAATTTGTTGAAAAGGATCCTAAGAAAAGTAATCCTCATATCGTTTGTCATTATTGTTGTGACAAGGGTCATACTATTGCAAAATGCCATGCTCGAAAAATCTTGGTACCAAAAGGCAAATTGCAATGGTTACCTAAGTTAAGCAATAATGGTGCTACTAACCAACTAGGACCCAACATGAGTTGGGGACCTATTTCAAATGTCTAAGTATGTAGGAAAACGTCTTGAAAACCATTGACAAAAGACACCGACAACAATGGAGTTCAAGACTAATGAACAAGGAAAGTGATGAGAAAAGCTTCAACTCAACACTTACAATGGTGTGGAAATTGATCACTTCCTCCACCTAACACTCAAGGGAAGATTCTATTCTCTACCTTTACCTTTATATATTTTTTACTTAGCATTTGTACATTGGTTCATATACATACAACTTTCACCTTAATATGATATTTGCTTTGGTAGTTGTCTAATCCTCCATTTCCAAGAATTTTGCTCAAAAA
The DNA here is from genome assembly GCA_030408175.1 of Trifolium repens. Taxonomy (NCBI): domain Eukaryota; kingdom Viridiplantae; phylum Streptophyta; class Magnoliopsida; order Fabales; family Fabaceae; genus Trifolium; species Trifolium repens. The sequence goes on along the minus strand of CP125845.1, from coordinate 25,672,884 downwards.
TATTAATAAGTTTTTGAGACTCATATGTTTAAAATGGGGATTTGACAAAAATCATTACAATTTCCATATTAAGTTCATACTTCGTTTGTATATGTTTGTTTTTGTTCTTATATGTGACTTTGTGTGCATACATAGACATATATTTTCATATGATTAATTTTGGTACTTTGATTCATTTATGTGGATGCCTTATCATGCATATATGGTTTAACATGTGTTCTCATGTTATAATGTGCTTTGGTATTGTTTTTGCTCACATACATAAGTATGTACCTTGTTGATTATATGTGTTTCATACATACATGTTATTTGAAAGTCATAAAAATTGTTTTCCAAACTAATAAGTTCATGTGTTTTGAGAAAAATTGAAAATAATGCATTTTGGATCGATACAAATAAACATTGTATGGATAATCATGTTATGTTTATGCATTTGTTGCATTGCTTTGTTTATTTCGTCTCATATTTGGATATGTTACTTAATCAAAATGTGGATGTGTTACAATATTCATGAGTTGGTTTTGGTTTGTTATTCTACATTCCATGTTTGTCATGATATTTGGTATTCGTCATTGATATATTTTGGCATATCTTTGTATGTAATTATTTTGATTAGGAACTTCCATCATATAGTGCATTTCGACAAATGTAAGTGCACAATATGACTATGGTTAAAATTGTTTGAACTTGATACTTCTAATGAGCTCTCTTCTTCTTTTTGATATTGTCAAAGGGGGAAAGATTTGGATTGCACAAGCTAAGGATGAATAGCTAAGAATTCTTGAATATGATCAACAATATCAAACGCATTATGGCATCAACTCAGGGGGAGCGTGCTTATTGTTAGCCTTGGTGTAAATGCGTCTGTATACATATTGCTATTTTATTGCATATTAGGTATAGGCTTAGTTAGCTTATGCAAAGTTTTGACAATTATCAAAAAGGGGGAGAATGTAAGTGCACCAGTTCATTCTCATGTTTTAATAATTGTCAAAACACATGAAAATAGAGTAGAACATATTTTGGCAACATTACAAATGACTTGACAGCGAAAAACTATTTTTAAACTTTGAAAATTTGATTTTTAGGTATTATGTATCGATACATAAACATGTGTATCGATACAAATGTCCTGAAATTACTTCAGACTGATTTTGTGCAATTTGTATTGATACATATATCACTTGTATCGATACCAAAGTGGTCTCTCAGAGGCAGAGAGTCACCTGTGTATCGAATCATGCTTGCATGTATCGATACACACCTATATCTCTCTGAAAAACAGAGAGTGCATGATGTATCGAATCATGCTTGCATGCTTCGATACATATCAGTCAAGATTTCAAGAAACTGATGTATGTATCGATACACATACATGTTTGTATCGATACATAGGTCAAAATTTTCATATTTGAACGCTGGTCAAAGGTTTGTATCGATACAAACCATCATTTGTATCGATACATGTCTGTGAATTTTTGCCTAAATTTGCTCAATTCTATTTTCTCTATAAATAGCAATGTGCTTTGTGATTGTAAAAAGGAGAAAAACCTGTGAGAAAGTGAAATAGCCCTGATAAACTCTTTGGGATTCAAATTGGGTGAAAAATTTGGATCAAAGGGTTATTCTTCACAAGATCATCATCTTCCATCAAATTGCAATTCATTGAAGAGTGAGTATGGGATCATTCGGATAAAGGTTGTACATTTGATCGATAACGTTCGATACGGCTTGCGGTGAATCAGAGGCGTGATCGAGTTGATCTGTGAAGAAGGTTTGGGTTTTTCTTAAGGATTCAAGATTGTGCGATATCTTGAAGGATCAACAACGAAGAAGCGAGGTACTCAGCTGGACGATTGGCGCGAGGGTTTGCGCATGGTTAGGATCGTTGAAATCAGAGGGAGAAGCTTCATTGATTGTTGAGGTTATGACGCATAGTTTGCATTAGATTCGATAATAGGGTTATTGGAGTCTTTTGTAAATTGTGCACTATAGTTCAATCGTTTTTAATCAATATACGCTCAAATAACCCGTTTGGTTATTTGGGGGGAGACGTACCCGGCCGACCGCGAGGACGACACGAAAGCCGGGGAACTCCCTAATCAATTGTTTGTGTCTCTCTCCCTTAATCTTTTACTTTACGCAATTGCTTTAATTTTTGATTCAATTGAATTTTTTGTGTTCGTACGTGTGCACCAAAATTCAATTGATATATATCTTGATTGTGATTGGATTAGCTCTATATTTTTGTAACTTGCTTGGACTGTGTTATTGGATCGTTTAATTCGAATATTTTGCACACGATCGTTTCTAGTTCTTTATCATCACACGTTCAAGGCTATACTACTTTTTCAGTGATCAATCGGGTGCAAAGAGACTACCGATCCGGTGGTGCTTCCGCGCGTACCTTTTAAACTAAATTTTTTAAAATCAACATTGTTTAAAAGGGCCACTTATTCAACCCCCCCTTCTAAGTGGTAGCCAAGTAGTCTAACAAGTGGTATCAGAGCCTGGTTCAATTTTGTTCACAAAATTCGGTGGATTGTGCCAATTATTAGAAAACATGGCTTTTGCACCGAAAGGGGCTTATAATCGGGCACCTATATTCAATGGAGATCATTTTGATTATTGGAAAAGTAGTATGCGCATACACATCAATTCTTTTGATGGTGAAGTGTGGAATGCTATTGAGAACGGTCCGTTTGTTCCGACAAACACCGATCCTAATGGCATTGTCACCAATAAGCCTATGGCACAATGGACAGACGATGATAAGAAAAAGGTCAATTACGATGCAAAGGCACAAAACATACTTATTTCATCCCTTGGGATTGAACAATTTTATCATGTGTCGCATTGTTCAACGGCCAAAGAAATGTGGGATACATTAGTTACTCATTTTGAGGGTACTAATGAAGTCAAAATATCCAAAATAAACACCTTAACTCAAGAGTTCGAATTGTTTCATATGCAAGATGGTGAAACCATTGCGGATATGCAACAAAGGTTTGTAAAAATTACCAACAAGTTACATGGTCTAGGTAAACCAATCACTAATCAAGATGCTACTAATAAGATTTTGAGATGTCTTAATAGGTCATGGCAACCAAAGGTCACCGCAATCAAAGAAGCGAATGATCTTACAACTTTGAGTCTCACAACCTTATTCGGTAAGCTAACGGAACATGAACAAGTGCTTAATTTGTTGGAAAAACATGAGAAAGGTGAGAAAAAGGAGAAACACAACGAAAAGGAAAAAAGAAAAGGATAAGAGGTCCCTTGCTCTAAAGGCCTCCAAATCCAAGTCCAAAAAGGTTGAGCAAGTGGAGAGTAGCTCAAGCGAAGACGATTCCGATGATGAGGAAATGGGGCTCTTCTTTCGACGCTATAATAGATATGTGAGAAAGAATGGGATAAGACATTCCGATGACAATCTTAAGAAGTTTCGGAAAGATAGTGGTTACCGCCGGTAGAATGAAGATGCTAGATACTCCAAGAAAGGGGCATGCTATGAATGTGGCCAAGTTGGTCATTTCAAACCGGATTGCCCTAAGCTCAAGAGAAAAGGGAAGAAGTCACCGTCATTCAAAAAGGGAAGCAAGGACAAGGGAAAGAAAGCTTATGTTGCATGGAAGAGCGAAAGCTCATCTTCCTCTTCATCATCAAGCTCTAGCTCAAGTGGTGAAGATGTATTGGCAAATGTGTGCTTGACATCCTATGATCGCAAGAAACTTGCTCCCAAAAAGGTAAATCAAAATCCCTCTAGCTCATATACGCTTTTAGAATATCATGAGTTGCAAGACGCTTTTGAAAAGCTACACAAAGAAACTAAAGAGGCTTTTCAACGACTAAAAGGTTTAATGCAAGTTAATAAATACCTTGAGGCAAAAGTTTCGGAAACGGAGCTTGAGTTGAAAGCCCTCAAAGAGTATATTCAAAAATCTCTTGTGACTTTTGATAGTTATGGTAACGATAAGACCGGATGTGATGGATGCTTTTACTTATATAGAGACTTGCGAAAGTTACAAGATAAGCTAAAAGAATCATCCAAGTCGGAGATTACTTTTACGGTTGATCCATCTAAATTCAACAAATCGTTAAAACCTAGAAATAAAAAGTATAAATTTGTTGAAAAGGATCCTAAGAAAAGTAATACTCATATCGTTTGTCATTATTGTTGTGACAAGGGTCATACTATTGCAAAATGCCATGCTCGAAAAATCTTGGTACCAAAAGGCAAATTGCAATGGTTACCTAAGTTAAGCAATAATGGTGCTACTAACCAACTAGGACCCAACATGAGTTGGGGACCTATTTCAAATGTCTAAGTATGTAGGAAAACGTCTTGAAAACCATTGACAAAAGACACCGACAACAATGGAGTTCAAGACTAATGAACAAGGAAAGTGATGAGAAAAGCTTCAACTCAACACTTACAATGGTGTGGAAATTGATCACTTCCTCCACCTAACACTCAAGGGAAGATTCTATTCTCTACCTTTACCTTTATATTTTTTTTACTTAGCATTTGTACATTGGTTCATATACATACAACTTTCACCTTAATATGATATTTGCTTTGGTAGTTGTCTAATCCTCCATTTCCAAGAATTTTGCTCAAAAATATTAATAAGTTTTTGAGACTCATATGTTTAAAATGGGGATTTGACAAAAATCATTACAATTGCCATATTAAGTTCATACTTGGTTTGTATATGTTTGTTTTTGTTCTTATATGTGACTTTGTGTGCATACATAGACATATATTTTCATATGATTAATTTTGGTACTTTGATTCATTTATGTGGATGCCTTATCATGCATATATGGTTTAACACGTGTTCTCATGTTATAATGTGCTTTGGTATTGTTTTTGCTCACATACATAAGTATGTACCTTGTTGATTATATGTGTTTCATACATACATGTTATTTGGAAGTCATAAAAATTATTTTCCAAACTTATAAGTTCATGTGTTTTGAGAAAAATTGAAAATAATGCATTTTGGATCGATACAAATAAACATTGTATGGATAATCATGTTATGTTTATGCATTTGTTGCATTGCTTTGTTTATTTCGTCCCATATTTGGATATGTTACTTAATCAAAATGTCGATGTGTTACAATATTCATGAGTTGGTTTTGGTTTGTTATTCTACATTCCATGTTTGTCATGATATTTGGTATTCGTCATTGATATATTTTGGCATATCTTTGTATGTAATTATTTTGATTAGGAACTTTCATCATATAGTGCATTTCGACAAATGTAAGTGCACAATATGACTATGGTTAAAATTGTTTGAACTTGATACTTCTAATGAGCTCTCTTCTTCTTTTTGATATTGTCAAAGGGGGAAAGATTTGGATTGCACAAGCTAAGGATGAATAGCTAAGAATTCTTGAATATGATCAACAATATCAAACGCATTATGGCATCAACTCAGGGGGAGCGTGCTTATTGTTAGCCTTGGTGTAAATGCGTCTGTATACATATTGCTATTTTATTGCATATTAGGTATAGGCTTAGTTAGCTTATGCAAAGTTTTGACAATTATCAAAAAGGGGGAGAATGTAAGTGCACCAGTTCATTCTCATGTTTTAATAATTGTCAAAACACATGAAAATAGAGTAGAACATATTTTGGCAACATTACAAATGACTTGACAGCGAAAAACTATTTTTAAACTTTGAAAATTTGATTTTTAGGTATTATGTATCGATACATAAACATGTGTATCGATACAAATGTCCTGAAATTACTTCAGACTGATTTTGTGCAATTTGTATTGATACATATATCACTTGTATCGATACCAAAGTGGTCTCTCAGAGGCAGAGAGTCACCTGTGTATCGAATCATGCTTGCATGTATCGATACACACCTATATCTCTCTGAAAAACAGAGAGTGCATGATGTATCGAATCATGCTTGCATGCTTCGATACATATCAGTCAAGATTTCAAGAAACTGATGTATGTATCGATACACATACGTGTTTGTATCGATACATAGGTCAAAATTTTCATATTTGAACGCTGGTCAAAGGTTTGTATCGATACAAACCATCATTTGTATTATAACGCCCCAACTAAAATACCTAGAATATTTAGTCGAGACATACATAATGGAATCTGAGTACAAATAAATTTCTGAATTTAGTTAAACAAGATACAACTTGTTTCAGATACAATGTAACCGATGAATAAAAATACAGCGGAAACAATAAGGTTTTAAGATAAACAGAATAAGACTAAAACAAAGATGAAGACTACAATCTTCAAGTCTGATGAATCAAGCTCAGCTCCAATCATCAGCTCCGTCCTGGTCCTTGCTCCGGTTAACCTGTCTACCTAAAAAAAATTGAATTGGAGTGGGGTGAGACTACTAAGCCTCAGTGAGTCCTACTACCCTCCTAAGGTGACTACACCGGGGAATCCTAATCAGTCGTACATACTAACAGATATATCATAAATCATAAGCATAAGTAAAGGTGTAACACAAACATATCTTATTCATTTTAACACTAGGACACTCTGAGGTGAGCAGGTCTCAGAGGCCTGCCATATCCGTCAACCGATTCGGTCACGGCATGAAGCTCACATAGTCATAACCTAATGGATTATCCCATTGGGAGTCCATAGTGCGATATAATTCGCTCTTAACTGACTGATACTAAGTTGAGTTATTACTACCATGAATTTCCAAATCCCGGGGAACATGCATTTCTAAATTCCCTAAGTTATGCCCTAAGTTTATCTGTGATTAACATACTGTATAACATTATATAATTGTGCTACTGCAAGTGTATTCAACTTAGATGAGGATCTAAAACGAGTGTTGAAGGTAATTTACAAAAATCAGAAAAAGCTGCTGTACTGTCAAGCTCGCCTGGCGAGTTGTCACTCGCCAGGGCGAGTTGTTACAGGTCATGTTCTGTGTAAGCTCGCTGTGGCGAAGGGAAGCTCGCCATGGCGAAATTATAGGTCCTGAACCAATTCCGCTCGCCTCGGCGAGTTGTTACTCGCCAGGGCGAGGTTCATCAGCCTGAAGAACCCAGCTCGCCATGATTACTCGCCCTGAGCTCGCTGTGGCGAGTTCACTCAGAACCTGCCCTGTCTTACGAAAATCACATTTTAACAGTTTTAACACCTACAATCCTCATTCTAAGTCATGCCATTACACAATGTATATAATATAGAACAGAATGGAGAGGAATTTGGGAGTTAATTCCTCTCACACAACAATTTCCCTAATCTTAAGTTAACATGCAAAATTTTGTAATTTGGGAAAACTAACTATCTAAACTTAAGAACCCACCTGATTGAAGCTTTAAACCTTTGTTTTAAGCTTCCTAGCAGCTACTGAAACCTTTCCTAAATGCCCCACGAACACAGGACCAGAATTTGGGATTTGAACTCTTGAAACCTCTTTTGCTTAGCTCTAAGAATTTGAGTTGTTGTTGTTTTCCTTGAGTGTTGCAGAACCATGTGAAGGTTATGTAAGGGATTCAGAATCTGTGACTTGAAGTTTTGCATGTGAGTTCATGGGTAGAAGTTGGGAATTGATGATTTTGTATTCTTGTTGCATGTGAATACTTAGGAAATGAAAAGTTTGGAGCCTTGCTAAAGTTGTTTGAAAATGGCGTGGGAAGAGAGAGTGATGGGGAGAGCTTGCAGAATTTTTCTGAAGTTAGAAGTGGAGGGTTAATGCTTATTTGCATGTGAAAGAGTGATTAACTAAGTGGAAACATGAGTCATTGTTAATGATGAGGTGTTGGCTTAAGGTTCCACTTGAAATGGGTGGAATTGTGAGTCATAGGGATGAGTCATAAGGGGGAAGATTTAACTCTCTCAAAGTTAATTAACCTTAAGTGTAGTGTTAAGATATTAATTGTGTAGTTTAAATTGATTAAAATCACTAACTCATACACATAATACGCTTAATTCCACTATTTAATTAATTAACCTTCTCTAAAAGATTACTAATTTTATTAGACCACTTCTAATTAAAATTAGTTAGATAATTTAGAAGTTGGGATATTACAACCTACCTCCCTTAAAGAAATTTCGTCCTCGAAATTAAGAAATTTACCTCGAAAACAGATAAGGATAACTCTTCCGCATGTCCGACTCCAGTTCCCACGTGAATTCACCGTCAGGAGACTGAGCCCATTCAACTTGACAATTGGAATCCTCTTGTTCCGAAGTATTTTAGCATCACGTTCCACAATCCGAACAGGATCCGGCTGATAAGTTAGATCTGGCTGAAGATCGATTAGTTCAAGTTCCACTGGCTGATAAGGATCAGGAATATACTTCCGTAATTGAGATACATGAAACACGTCGTGTAACCCTGACATAGATGGAGGAAGAGCTAACTGATAGGCTACAGGACCGACGCGTCGAAGGATCTGATAAGGTCCTCGAAATTCAGGATTCTTTCATCCCACAACAGAGTAGGTTGTTTAGATTTGCGTCTGGAACTACACTTCGTCCATTCTTCGGTTTAAGGTGCACAATCCTTTGGAATAAAACTTTCCTCTCTCAGGGGTTACTGGCCAAGGATTATCCTTACGTTCTTAAAAGTTCCAGTGTTGTGCATTCTGATTCGAGTACTCCATGTCACCTTCTAGCAGCGCCATGCTATCTTAGTTTAGTCTCATACTCTTCTACTTCTACTACGGTTAAGCTTCTTTTACTACGATCAACATCGTTTCCCAGTACCTCACTGTCTTAGAAGGTCGGTATCTGGCTCGGTTGGTACACACTTAACTAGGGGTCAAAACTGCGCGCTCTGATGGGCATCATTCAGATCAGTCCTTCTACAGACGTTTTTCCTTTCCGATCACCTTCATGCATAACACGTCGTCTGTACATCTGTACCACGGTGTCGTCTACTACTCCAGGATCGATTTAAATATAAAACGAGTGGAAAATTGTCTAAACACTACCGACTCTTCTGCAAACGAGTCAGACTCGCCCGCAGACGAACCTATAGTTGTCCGATAAAATCTCACTTACAATTTAATCCATCCTGGCCCAACACAGTGATCAAGTTGTACTTCCAACATGCGTATGCACTTAGGTTCAGATCATCTCTTGGAGTTAGGGTCAAAACACGTTCAAGGTCCTTCGCTGATATGCATTGCACGAGGCTTGTCTAAACGGTCGGGTTCCATACTTGGCTAATTTGAACACTCTGGATTTGCTCTTGTATTACTCAGGCTGAAAAGGTTGGCAAAGCTTAAGACGGTAGGCTGAACTAACCGACGTATCCTTATGATAACAGTACAAATTCGTTTAACATGAATCATTACTCTAATGAGTAATTAATTCATTCACTCAGGTGAACTGGCTGAAGAGGTCTAGGCTTAGAATCGGAGTATCCGGGTCAAGTTACTCAGGCTTAACACTTAGTCTCACAAGGTTACGATAGACAAGGCTGAATGGTCGAACATACGGCAGAGACACTATAAATCAACACGATAATCTAATCATGAGTTTTGGAAGGAATTGAAAGGCTCGGATTCTCAATACTGGTGTCGTTAGAGCGACTGAATTTCTCAGAATTGGAATTAACTATGATCTTAACTCTGAATTTGGCTGGAAGGTTCCGACGAATACGGTCAACCAACTAAGTTGAGAACACCGGTTACATGGTTTGAATTGTACGAAGTCCAAATGACTTGCTGACACTGAGCGACGTCATTTATGTCAGAACAGATGAGGTTATTACTTAACCGACCAATTAACAACCGAGAGTTGAATTGGAAGCTATTCGTGGATCCTTAGGAGCAACTGATTTCCACGAATACGAAGGAGTTGCTTAACAGCTTAGCTGAAAGACTGAAAACATAGAGTAAGTCTACTAAAGAGTGATGCTTTACGAAATCCGCGCGACTGGCTGACATCGGTAAGTTTGGGTAGCTGCATCTGATTAGGATTTGCGTGACGTACTTGATTGACAGGCAGCTTTAAACACAAGGAATCATATGCGTCTGATGCGTTACTTCAGACAAGTTAGGGTGAATACACGTTCATAGTGTTCCAAGGACTACGGACGTGGTATAGAACATTGCTCGGCTCGATTCGACGGCTAAACGAAGGTCCGAGTATACAAATGTAACTGATGATTGGTCTCCTTCTGGGTCCAGACCTATACTCTACAGTTCTACTTCCTATTTCTTTCAGGCTAGGACAATAAAGTCTTTACTCAGGCTTCTAGCTAGCTAAGTCTCACAGGGAGGTTTAACTCTGTTTGATAATCTCTCAGCTGACAGGTGCTAAAATAGTTGAGGTTGTTGATGTCTGGTGGAATTAACTTACACTTAATTCTCCTTTCCCTGGGTAAGTAATATGTATATATATACGGTTGGAAGACTGATCTAGGTGTTTATTGTCTCTAGTACGGTCTCTCAGACGTTACATTCTTCAGGACATGTCTTCTACGGTTTGATACTAAAGCCTAGATAGAGACGGCTGATTGAGTCTAAGCCTTGAACTGGTTAGCTAGCAGATCTCTACTACATACTACAAACCTAATGGTGACTGGATGGCAACTCCCATGTATGATTTAACCATCACTACTGATTTCTCAACTAACTGGTTCGGAGGTTTGAATACGTTTAGAAAAAGGTCAATCCCAATATGAAACTGAGCTTCCGGTCTCTAAGCTATTTAATGACAAGGTAATTACGGATCGACTCGGCAACTAGTAGTGCTAACGGTAATACTTAACGGTTATACCAACTAAACTTAATCTGATGCGACTACTGGTAATCTATGATAGGTTAATCCAAGTCACTGATATCTGAAAGAATAATCTTAGGTGTTTACTTAATAGGTTCACGATAAGAGAATACAAGATGTAGGTGTTCTAGAGGATAATCTAATAAAATGACATGGAAGGAGTATTGGGATGTGCTTGTGTTCTATTCTTGGTTTCTCTTAACTTATGTGGTTCATCTTGAAGTCTCTTTTGCTGAGATATCTAACAGGTTAACTATATTGAGTTTCTAATCTAGGAACATAGGGTAATGATATCTAATGTGTATCCTTAGGTACGATATTACCAGAAAGGGGATTTCTAGTTTTTGATGCAAGGCTTGTTAAACCTACTTGGTAAGGTTCTGTTGTTAACTTCTAATTGTTTGATGATAATGTTCTATAGATTAGCTTGGTGGCTTGTATGGTTACTAGAGATTTACTATCTGTCAAACTTCTGGGTACCTAAGGGTTCCTGTCTCGCACTAGGCGACTAGTGGTTTAGGGAGAAAGTTTGGATTTTAAACCTCTACTGCTAAATGTTGTTTAAGTCCTTATTTGATTCCTGTTACAATGATGTACGTCAGGTCCACTATACTAAGTTTGCTTATTCTAGTTACTTATATATGTGCTAATACTTAGTGTGTCACGTTGAATGTGGTACCACTAAAAGGAAAGTCTAACTGCTGTGATTAGTCAAGGCTGAATCTTCGTTGGTCCAATTCAGGTATGGACTTCTAAGAGTTAAGGAAGTATACCTAAGGCTACCTAACTTTTAAACATATAGGAGCTTCTCACTTTCTCTGGATAATTAGACATTTAGCAACAGGCTTGGTTTACTAATTCCTATTTCAAGTGTTGGTTTTCCATAAGGAAGTACGTCCTCGTTCCATTGAGAACCTTAAGGTTTGATAATCTTGGGATAGGCTTAGCTAAATAGGGATTTCAAATTAATTGAACAGGTATGAGGTCTGGCTAAGTTTCTCCTAATATCGATGAATCTTTCTCACTTGTGCTAAAACCCGGTAGATAAGATGGTAAGATCATGTAAGGGTTGGAGACTTATCTTTAAGGTTAAAACAGCTGGACAGGGAGTGAGGCAGAAACTTGTAACAGCAATAGCCTGCTAAACTCACTACAGCGAGTGATTACTCGCTAAGCGAGTAAGACAGAATTGGGGAAAGATTATTATGTGGTCTCCAACTTCTACTTTAGCACATCACTCATAATTCCCAAGTATTAACTGGATTGATTGACTGCCTACTGGTATAGATTGTTGATGGACTCCTAAACTTGGTTGGACTTAGCTCCTGATAGGGTAGGGTAATTCTAGGCTCAGGAAATTCACCTGACACACTGTGTCAGTGGAATGCTGTTGTGCTCTGCGCACTTCAGTCTTAAGGATATACTCACTTCCCTTCAATCTACAACTGAACTCAAGTCTTGTGTTACGCGACTTACTTCTGTGGCACCATCTGCCACTGTCCCAAAATCCACTTATAAGGTTTTCCTCCAGTGACAGCTCCTAGATTGCGTTTCACTACGATGTTAACGCTGGAATTTCAGAGTTCACTTCAGTTCTAAACCATAATACACTGCCTACCATACACAATACTGAGTTGATCAGGCTCAGCACGTGACAGTTTCAGCGTAAACAGTCCAGATCCAAAGGGTCTGTATTGTTTAGGAAGGAATTGTTCTGACTCATGGCAAGGTCCGATACTGAATCGACCTGCTCTGATACCAATTATAACGCCCCAACTAAAATACCTAGAATATTTAGTCGAGACATACATAATGGAATCTGAGTACAAATAAATTTCTGAATTTAGTTAAACAAGATACAACTTGTTTCAGATACAATGTAACCGATGAATAAAAATACAGCGGAAACAATAAGGTTTTAAGATAAACAGAATAAGACTAAAACAAAGATGAAGACTACAATCTTCAAGTCTGATGAATCAAGCTCAGCTCCAATCATCAGCTCCGTCCTGGTCCTTGCTCCGGTTAACCTGTCTACCTAAAAAAAATTGAATTGGAGTGGGGTGAGACTACTAAGCCTCAGTGAGTCCTACTACCCTCCTAAGGTGACTACACCGGGGAATCCTAATCAGTCGTACATACTAACAGATATATCATAAATCATAAGCATAAGTAAAGGTGTAACACAAACATATCTTATTCATTTTAACACTAGGACACTCTGAGGTGAGCAGGTCTCAGAGGCCTGCCATATCCGTCAACCGATTCGGTCACGGCATGAAGCTCACATAGTCATAACCTAATGGATTATCCCATTGGGAGTCCATAGTGCGATATAATTCGCTCTTAACTGACTGATACTAAGTTGAGTTATTACTACCATGAATTTCCAAATCCCGGGGAACATGCATTTCTAAATTCCCTAAGTTATGCCCTAAGTTTATCTGTGATTAACATACTGTATAACATTATATAATTGTGCTACTGCAAGTGTATTCAACTTAGATGAGGATCTAAAACGAGTGTTGAAGGTAATTTACAAAAATCAGAAAAAGCTGCTGTACTGTCAAGCTCGCCTGGCGAGTTGTCACTCGCCAGGGCGAGTTGTTACAGGTCATGTTCTGTGTAAGCTCGCTGTGGCGAAGGGAAGCTCGCCATGGCGAAATTATAGGTCCTGAACCAATTCCGCTCGCCTCGGCGAGTTGTTACTCGCCAGGGCGAGGTTCATCAGCCTGAAGAACCCAGCTCGCCATGATTACTCGCCCTGAGCTCGCTGTGGCGAGTTCACTCAGAACCTGCCCTGTCTTACGAAAATCACATTTTAACAGTTTTAACACCTACAATCCTCATTCTAAGTCATGCCATTACACAATGTATATAATATAGAACAGAATGGAGAGGAATTTGGGAGTTAATTCCTCTCACACAACAATTTCCCTAATCTTAAGTTAACATGCAAAATTTTGTAATTTGGGAAAACTAACTATCTAAACTTAAGAACCCACCTGATTGAAGCTTTAAACCTTTGTTTTAAGCTTCCTAGCAGCTACTGAAACCTTTCCTAAATGCCCCACGAACACAGGACCAGAATTTGGGATTTGAACTCTTGAAACCTCTTTTGCTTAGCTCTAAGAATTTGAGTTGTTGTTGTTTTCCTTGAGTGTTGCAGAACCATGTGAAGGTTATGTAAGGGATTCAGAATCTGTGACTTGAAGTTTTGCATGTGAGTTCATGGGTAGAAGTTGGGAATTGATGATTTTGTATTCTTGTTGCATGTGAATACTTAGGAAATGAAAAGTTTGGAGCCTTGCTAAAGTTGTTTGAAAATGGCGTGGGAAGAGAGAGTGATGGGGAGAGCTTGCAGAATTTTTCTGAAGTTAGAAGTGGAGGGTTAATGCTTATTTGCATGTGAAAGAGTGATTAACTAAGTGGAAACATGAGTCATTGTTAATGATGAGGTGTTGGCTTAAGGTTCCACTTGAAATGGGTGGAATTGTGAGTCATAGGGATGAGTCATAAGGGGGAAGATTTAACTCTCTCAAAGTTAATTAACCTTAAGTGTAGTGTTAAGATATTAATTGTGTAGTTTAAATTGATTAAAATCACTAACTCATACACATAATACGCTTAATTCCACTATTTAATTAATTAACCTTCTCTAAAAGATTACTAATTTTATTAGACCACTTCTAATTAAAATTAGTTAGATAATTTAGAAGTTGGGATATTACATGTATCGATACATGTCTGTGAATTTTTGCCTAAATTTGCTCAATTCTATTTTCTCTATAAATAGCAATGTGCTTTGTGATTGTAAAAAGGAGAAAAACCTGTGAGAAAGTGAAATAGCCTTGATAAACTCTTTGGGATTCAAATTGGGTGAAAAATTTGGATCAAAGGGTTATTCTTCACAAGATCATCATCTTCCATCAAATTGCAATTCATTGAAGAGTGAGTATGGGATCATTCGGATAAAGGTTGTACATTTGATCGATAACGTTCGATACGGCTTGCGGTGAATCAGAGGCGTGATCGAGTTGATTTGTGAAGAAGGTTTGGGTTTTTCTTAAGGATTCAAGATTGTGCGATATCTTGAAGGATCAACAACGAAGAAGCGAGGTACTCAGCTGGACGATTGGCGCGAGGGTTTGCGCATGGTTAGGATCGTTGAAATCAGAGGGAGAAGCTTCATTGATTGTTGAGGTTATTACGCATAGTTTGCATTAGATTCGATAATAGGGTTATTGGAGTCTTTTGTAAATTGTGCACTATAGTTCAATCGTTTTTAATCAATATACGCTCAAATAACCCGTTTGGTTATTTGGGGGGAGACGTACCCGGCCGACCGCGAGGACGACACGAAAGCCGGGGAACTCCCTAATCAATTGTTTGTGTCTCTCTCCCTTAATCTTTTACTTTACGCAATTGCTTTAATTTTTGATTCAATTGAATTTTTTGTGTTCGTACGTGTGCACCAAAATTCAATTGATATATATCTTGATTGTGATTGGATTAGCTCTATATTTTTGTAACTTGCTTGGACTGTGTTATTGGATCGTTTAATTCGAATATTTTGCACACGATCGTTTCTAGTTCTTTATCATCACACGTTCAAGGCTATACTACTTTTTCAGTGATCAATCGGGTGCAAAGAGACTACCGATCCGGTGGTGCTTCCGCGCGTACCTTTTAAACTAAATTTTTTAAAATCAACATTGTTTAAAAGGGCCACTTATTCAACCCCCCTTCTAAGTGGTAGCCAAGTAGTCTAACAAGTGGTATCAGAGCCTGGTTCAATTTTGTTCACAAAATTCGGTGGATTGTGCCAATTATTAGAAAACATGGCTTTTGCACCTAAAGGGGCTTATAATCGGGCACCTATATTCAATGGAGATCATTTTGATTATTGGAAAAGTAGTATGCGCATACACATCAATTCTTTTGATGGTGAAGTGTGGAATGCTATTGAGAACGGTCCGTTTGTTCCGACAAACACCGATCCTAATGGCATTGTCACCAATAAGCCTATGGCACAATGGACAGACGATGATAAGAAAAAGGTCAATTACGATGCAAAGGCACAAAACATACTTATTTCATCCCTTGGGATTGAACAATTTTATCATGTGTCGCATTGTTCAACGGCCAAAGAAATGTGGGATACATTAGTTACTCATTTTGAGGGTACTAATGAAGTCAAAATATCCAAAATAAACACCTTAACTCAAGAGTTCGAATTGTTTCATATGCAAGATGGTGGAACCATTGCGGATATGCAACAAAGGTTTGTAAAAATTACCAACAAGTTACATGGTCTAGGTAAACCAATCACTAATCAAGATGCTACTAATAAGATTTTGAGATGTCTTAATAGGTCATGGCAACCAAAGGTCACCGCAATCAAAGAAGCGAATGATCTTACAACTTTGAGTCTCACAACCTTATTCGGTAAGCTAACGGAACATGAACAAGTGCTTAATTTGTTGGAAAAACATGAGAAAGGTGAGAAAAAGGAGAAACACAACGAAAAGGAAAAAAGAGAAGGATAAGAGGTCCCTTGCTCTAAAGGCCTCCAAATCCAAGTCCAAAAAGGTTGAGCAAGTGAAGAGTAGCTCAAGCGAAGACGATTCCGATGATGAGGAAATGGGGCTCTTCGTTCGACGCTATAATAGATATGTGAGAAAGAATGGGATAAGACATTCCGATGACAATCTTAAGAAGTTTCGGAAAGATAGTGGTTACCGCCGGTAGAATGAAGATGCTAGATACTCCAAGAAAGGGGCATGCTATGAATGTGGCCAAGTTGGTCATTTCAAACCGGATTGCCCTAAGCTCAAGAGAAAAGGGAAGAAGTCACCGTCATTCAAAAAGGGAAGCAAGGACAAGGGAAAGAAAGCTTATGTTGCATGGAAGAGCGAAAGCTCATCTTCCTCTTCATCATCAAGCTCTAGCTCAAGTGGTGAAGATGTATTGGCAAATGTGTGCTTGACATCCTATGATCGCAAGAAACTTGCTCCCAAAAAGGTAAATCAAAATCCCTCTAGCTCATATACGCTTTTAGAATATCATGAGTTGCAAGTCGCTTTTGAAAAGCTACACAAAGAAACTAAAGAGGCTTTTCAACGACTAAAAGGTTTAATGCAAGTTAATAAATACCTTGAGGCAAAAGTTTCGGAAACGGAGCTTGAGTTGAAAGCCCTCAAAGAGTTTATTCAAAAATCTCTTGTGACTTTTGATAGTTATGGTAACGATAAGACCGGATGTGATGGATGCTTTTACTTATATAGAGACTTGCGAAAGTTACAAGATAAGCTAAAAGAATCATCCAAGTCGGAGATTACTTTTGCGGTTGATCCATCTAAATTCAACAAATCGTTAAAACCTAGAAATAAAAAGTATAAATTTGTTGAAAAGGATCCTAAGAAAAGTAATCCTCATATCGTTTGTCATTATTGTTGTGACAAGGGTCATACTATTGCAAAATGCCATGCTCGAAAAATCTTGGTACCAAAAGGCAAATTGCAATGGTTACCTAAGTTAAGCAATAATGGTGCTACTAACCAACTAGGACCCAACATGAGTTGGGGACCTATTTCAAATGTCTAAGTATGTAGGAAAACGTCTTGAAAACCATTGACAAAAGACACCGACAACAATGGAGTTCAAGACTACTGAACAAGGAAAGTGATGAGAAAAGCTTCAACTCAACACTTACAATGGTGTGGAAATTGATCACTTCCTCCACCTAACACTCAAGGGAAGATTCTATTCTCTACCTTTACCTTTATATTTTTTTTACTTAGCATTTGTACATTGGTTCATATACATACAACTTTCACCTTAATATGATATTTGCTTTGGTAGTTGTCTAATCCTCCATTTCCAAGAATTTTGCTCAAAAATATTAATAAGTTTTTGAGACTCATATGTTTAAAATGGGGATTTGACAAAAATCATTACAATTGCCATATTAAGTTCATACTTGGTTTGTATATGTTTGTTTTTGTTCTTATATGTGACTTTGTGTGCATACATAGACATATATTTTCATATGATTAATTTTGGTACTTTGATTCATTTATGTGGATGCCTTATCATGCATATATGGTTTAACATGTGTTCTCATGTTATAATGTGCTTTGGTATTGTTTTTGCTCACATACATAAGTATGTACCTTGTTGATTATATGTGTTTCATACATACATGTTATTTGGAAGTCATAAAAATTATTTTCCAAACTTATAAGTTCATGTGTTTTGAGAAAAATTGAAAATAATGCATTTTGGATCGATACAAATAAACATTGTATGGATAATCATGTTATGTTTATGCATTTGTTGCATTGCTTTGTTTATTTCGTCCCATATTTGGATATGTTACTTAATCAAAATGTCGATGTGTTACAATATTCATGAGTTGGTTTTGGTTTGTTATTCTACATTCCATGTTTGTCATGATATTTGGTATTCGTCATTGATATATTTTGGCATATCTTTGTATGTAATTATTTTGATTAGGAACTTTCATCATATAGTGCATTTCGACAAATGTAAGTGCACAATATGACTATGGTTAAAATTGTTTGAACTTGATACTTCTAATGAGCTCTCTTCTTCTTTTTGATATTGTCAAAGGGGGAAAGATTTGGATTGCACAAGCTAAGGATGAATAGCTAAGAATTCTTGAATATGATCAACAATATCAAACGCATTATGGCATCAACTCAGGGGGAGCGTGCTTATTGTTAGCCTTGGTGTAAATGCGTCTGTATACATATTGCTATTTTATTGCATATTAGGTATAGGCTTAGTTAGCTTATGCAAAGTTTTGACAATTATCAAAAAGGGGGAGAATGTAAGTGCACCAGTTCATTCTCATGTTTTAATAATTGTCAAAACACATGAAAATAGAGTAGAACATATTTTGGCAACATTACAAATGACTTGACAGCGAAAAACTATTTTTAAACTTTGAAAATTTGATTTTTAGGTATTATGTATCGATACATAAACATGTGTATCGATACAAATGTCCTGAAATTACTTCAGACTGATTTTGTGCAATTTGTATTGATACATATATCACTTGTATCGATACCAAAGTGGTCTCTCAGAGGCAGAGAGTCACCTGTGTATCGAATCATGCTTGCATGTATCGATACACACCTATATCTCTCTGAAAAACAGAGAGTGCATGATGTATCGAATCATGCTTGCATGCTTCGATACATATCAGTCAAGATTTCAAGAAACTGATGTATGTATCAATACACATACGTGTTTGTATCGATACATAGGTCAAAATTTTCATATTTGAACGCTGGTCAAAGGTTTGTATCGATACAAACCATCATTTGTATCGATACATGTCTGTGAATTTTTGCCTAAATTTGCTCAATTCTATTTTCTCTATAAATAGCAATGTGCTTTGTGATTGTAAAAAGGAGAAAAACCTGTGAGAAAGTGAAATAGCCTTGATAAACTCTTTGGGATTCAAATTGGGTGAAAAATTTGGATCAAAGGGTTATTCTTCACAAGATCATCATCTTCCATCAAATTGCAATTCATTGAAGAGTGAGTATGGGATCATTCGGATAAAGGTTGTACATTTGATCGATAACGTTCGATACGGCTTGCGGTGAATCAGAGGCGTGATCGAGTTGATTTGTGAAGAAGGTTTGGGTTTTTCTTAAGGATTCAAGATTGTGCGATATCTTGAAGGATCAACAACGAAGAAGCGAGGTACTCAGCTGGACGATTGGCGCGAGGGTTTGCGCATGGTTAGGATCGTTGAAATCAGAGGGAGAAGCTTCATTGATTGTTGAGGTTATTACGCATAGTTTGCATTAGATTCGATAATAGGGTTATTGGAGTCTTTTGTAAATTGTGCACTATAGTTCAATCGTTTTTAATCAATATACGCTCAAATAACCCGTTTGGTTATTTGGGGGGAGACGTACCCGGCCGACCGCGAGGACGACACGAAAGCCGGGGAACTCCCTAATCAATTGTTTGTGTCTCTCTCCCTTAATCTTTTACTTTACGCAATTGCTTTAATTTTTGATTCAATTGAATTTTTTGTGTTCGTACGTGTGCACCAAAATTCAATTGATATATATCTTGATTGTGATTGGATTAGCTCTATATTTTTGTAACTTGCTTGGACTGTGTTATTGGATCGTTTAATTCGAATATTTTGCGCACGATCGTTTCTAGTTCTTTATCATCACACGTTCAAGGCTATACTACTATTTCAGTGATCAATCGGGTGCAATGAGACTACCGATCCGGTGGTGCTTCCGCGCGTACCTTTTAAACTAAATTTTTTTAAATCAACATTGTTTAAAAGGGCCACTTATTCAACCCCCCTTCTAAGTGGTAGCCAAGTAGTCTTACAAGTGGTATCAGAGCCTGGTTCAATTTTGTTCACAAAATTCGGTGGATTGTGCCAATTATTAGAAAATATGGCTTTTGCACCTAAAGGGGCTTATAATCGGGCACCTATATTCAATGGAGATCATTTTGATTATTGGAAAAGTAGTATGCGCATACACATCAATTCTTTTGATGGTGAAGTGTGGAATGCTATTGAGAACGGTCCGTTTGTTCCGACAAACACCGATCCTAATGGCATTGTCACCAATAAGCCTATGGCACAATGGACGGATGATGATAAGAAAAAGGTCAAGTACGATGCAAAGGCACAAAACATACTTATTTCATCCCTTGGGATTGAACAATTTTATCATGTGTCGCATTGTTCAACGGCCAAAGAAATGTGGGATACATTAGTTACTCATTTTGAGGGTACTAATGAAGTCAAAATATCCAAAATAAACACCTTAACTCAAGAGTTCGAATTGTTTCATATGCAAGATGGTGAAACCATTGCGGATATGCAACAAAGGTTTGTAAAAATTACCAACAAGTTACATGGTCTAGGTAAACCAATAACTAATCAAGATGCTACTAATAAGATTTTGAGATGTCTTAATAGGTCATGGCAACCAAAGGTCACCGCAATCAAAGAAGCGAATGATCTTACAACTTTGAGTCTCACAACCTTATTCGGTAAGCTAACGGAACATGAACAAGTGCTTAATTTGTTGGAAAAACATGAGAAAGGTGAGAAAAAGGAGAAACACAACGAAAAGGAAAAAAGAAAAGGATAAGAGGTTCATTGCTCTAAAGGCCTCCAAATCCAAGTCCAAAAAGGTTGAGCAAGTGGAGAGTAGCTCAAGCGAAGACGATTCCGATGATGAGGAAATGGGGCTCTTCGTTCGACGCTATAATAGATATGTGAGAAAGAATGGGATAAGACATTCCGATGACAATCTTAAGAAGTTTCGGAAAGATAGTGGTTACCGCCGGTAGAATGAAGATGCTAGATACTCCAAGAAAGGGGCATGCTATGAATGTGGCCAAGTTGGTCATTTCAAACCGGATTGCCTTAAGCTCAAGAGAAAAGGGAAGAAGTCACCGTCATTCAAAAAGGGAAGCAAGGACAAGGGAAAGAAAGCTTATGTTGCATGGGAGAGCGAAAGCTCATCTTCCTCTTCATCATCAAGCTCTAGCTCAAGTGGTGAAGATGTATTGGCAAATGTGTGCTTGACATCCTATGATCGCAAGAAACTTGCTCCCAAAAAGGTAAATCAAAATCCCTCTAGCTCATATACGCTTTTAGAATATCATGAGTTGCAAGTCGCTTTTGAAAAGCTACACAAAGAAACTAAAGAGGCTTTTCAACGACTAAAAGGTTTAATGCAAGTTAATAAATACCTTGAGGCAAAAGTTTCGGAAACGGAGCTTGAGTTGAAAGCCCTCAAAGAGTCTATTCAAAAATCTCTTGTGACTTTTGATAGTTATGGTAACGATAAGACCGGATGTGATGGATGCTTTTACTTATATAGAGACTTGCGAAAGTTACAAGATAAGCTAAAAGAATCATCCAAGTCGGAGATTACTTTTACGGTTGATCCATCTAAATTCAACAAATCGTTAAAACCTAGAAATAAAAAGTATAAATTTGTTGAAAAGGATCCTAAGAAAAGTAATCCTCATATCGTTTGTCATTATTGTTGTGACAAGGGTCATACTATTGCAAAATGCCATGCTCGAAAAATCTTGGTACCAAAAGGCAAATTGCAATGGTTACCTAAGTTAAGCAATAATGGTGCTACTAACCAACTAGGACCCAACATGAGTTGGGGACCTATTTCAAATGTCTAAGTATGTAGGAAAACGTCTTGAAAACCATTGACAAAAGACACCGACAACAATGGAGTTCAAGACTAATGAACAAGGAAAGTGATGAGAAAAGCTTCAACTCAACACTTACAATGGTGTGGAAATTGATCACTTCCTCCACCTAACACTCAAGGGAAGATTCTATTCTCTACCTTTACCTTTATATTTTTTTTACTTAGCATTTGTACATTGGTTCATATACATACAACTTTCACCTTAATATGATATTTGCTTTGGTAGTTGTCTAATCCTCCATTTCCAAGAATTTTGCTCAAAAATATTAATAAGTTTTTGAGACTCATATGTTTAAAATGGGGATTTGACAAAAATCATTACAATTGCCATATTAAGTTCATACTTGGTTTGTATATGTTTGTTTTTGTTCTTATATGTGACTTTGTGTGCATACATAGACATATATTTTCATATGATTAATTTTGGTACTTTGATTCATTTATGTGGATGCCTTATCATGCATATATGGTTTAACACGTGTTCTCATGTTATAATGTGCTTTGGTATTGTTTTTGCTCACATACATAAGTATGTACCTTGTTGATTATATGTGTTTCATACATACATGTTATTTGGAAGTCATAAAAATTATTTTCCAAACTTATAAGTTCATGTGTTTTGAGAAAAATTGAAAATAATGCATTTTGGATCGATACAAATAAACATTGTATGGATAATCATGTTATGTTTATGCATTTGTTGCATTGCTTTCTTTATTTCGTCCCATATTTGGATATGTTACTTAATCAAAATGTCGATGTGTTACAATATTCATGAGTTGGTTTTGGTTTGTTATTCTACATTCCATGTTTGTCATGATATTTGGTATTCGTCATTGATATATTTTGGCATATCTTTGTATGTAATTATTTTGATTAGGAACTTTCATCATATAGTGCATTTCGACAAATGTAAGTGCACAATATGACTATGGTTAAAATTGTTTGAACTTGATACTTCTAATGAGCTCTCTTCTTCTTTTTGATATTGTCAAAGGGGGAAAGATTTGGATTGCACAAGCTAAGGATGAATAGCTAAGAATTCTTGAATATGATCAACAATATCAAACGCATTATGGCATCAACTCAGGGGGAGCGTGCTTATTGTTAGCCTTGGTGTAAATGCGTCTGTATACATATTGCTATTTTATTGCATATTAGGTATAGGCTTAGTTAGCTTATGCAAAGTTTTGACAATTATCAAAAAGGGGGAGAATGTAAGTGCACCAGTTCATTCTCATGTTTTAATAATTGTCAAAACACATGAAAATAGAGTAGAACATATTTTGGCAACATTACAAATGACTTGACAGCGAAAAACTATTTTTAAACTTTGAAAATTTGATTTTTAGGTATTATGTATCGATACATAAACATGTGTATCGATACAAATGTCCTGAAATTACTTCAGACTGATTTAGTGCAATTTGTATTGATACATATATCACTTGTATCGATACCAAAGTGGTCTCTCAGAGGCAGAGAGTCACCTGTGTATCGAATCATGCTTGCATGTATCGATACACACCTATATCTCTCTGAAAAACAGAGAGTGCATGATGTATCGAATCATGCTTGCATGCTTCGATACATATCAGTCAAGATTTCAAGAAACTGATGTATGTATCGATACACATACGTGTTTGTATCGATACATAGGTCAAAATTTTCATATTTGAACGCTGGTCAAAGGTTTGTATCGATACAAACCATCATTTGTATCGATACATGTCTGTGAATTTTTGCCTAAATTTGCTCAATTCTATTTTCTCTATAAATAGCAATGTGCTTTGTGATTGTAAAAAGGAGAAAAACCTGTGAGAAAGTGAAATAGCCTTGATCAACTCTTTGGGATTCAAATTGGGTGAAAAATTTGGATCAAAGGGTTATTCTTCACAAGATCATCATCTTCCATCAAATTGCAATTCATTGAAGAGTGAGTATGGGATCATTCGGATAAAGGTTGTACATTTGATCGATAACGTTCGATACGGCTTGCGGTGAATCAGAGGCGTGATCGAGTTGATTTGTGAAGAAGGTTTGGGTTTTTCTTAAGGATTCAAGATTGTGCGATATCTTGAAGGATCAACAACGAAGAAGCGAGGTACTCAGCTGGACGATTGGCGCGAGGGTTTGCGCATGGTTAGGATCGTTGAAATCAGAGGGAGAAGCTTCATTGATTGTTGAGGTTATTACGCATAGTTTGCATTAGATTCGATAATAGGGTTATTGGAGTCTTTTGTAAATTGTGCACTATAGTTCAATCGTTTTTAATCAATATACGCTCAAATAACCCGTTTGGTTATTTGGGGGGAGACGTACCCGGCCGACCGCGAGGACGACACGAAAGCCGGGGAACTCCCTAATCAATTGTTTGTGTCTCTCTCCCTTAATCTTTTACTTTACGCAATTGCTTTAATTTTTGATTCAATTGAATTTTTTGTGTTCGTACGTGTGCACCAAAATTCAATTGATATATATCTTGATTGTGATTGGATTAGCTCTATATTTTTGTAACTTGCTTGGACTGTGTTATTGGATCGTTTAATTCGAATATTTTGCGCACGATCGTTTCTAGTTCTTTATCATCACACGTTCAAGGCTATACTACTTTTTCAGTGATCAATCGGGTGCAAAGAGACTACCGATCCGGTGGTGCTTCCGCGCGTACCTTTTAAACTAAATTTTTTAAAATCATCATTGTTTAAAAGGGCCACTTATTCAACCCCCCTTCTAAGTAGTAGCCAAGTAGTCTAACAAGTGGTATCAGAGCCTGGTTCAATTTTGTTCACAAAATTCGGTGGATTGTGCCAATTATTAGAAAACATGGCTTTTGCACCTAAAGGGGCTTATAATCGGGCACCTATATTCAATGGAGATCATTTTGATTATTGGAAAAGTAGTATGCGCATACACATCAATTCTTTTGATGGTGAAGTGTGGAATGCTATTGAGAACGGTCCGTTTGTTCCGACAAACACCGATCCTAATGGCATTGTCACCAATAAGCCTATGGCACAATGGACAGACGATGATAAGAAAAAGGTCAATTACGATGCAAAGGCACAAAACATACTTATTTCATCCCTTGGGATTGAACAATTTTATCATGTGTCGCATTGTTCAACGGCCAAAGAAATGTGGGATACATTAGTTACTCATTTTGAGGGTACTAATGAAGTCAAAATATCCAAAATAAACACCTTAACTCAAGAGTTCGAATTGTTTCATATGCAAGATGGTGAAACCATTGCGGATATGCAACAAAGGTTTGTAAAAATTACCAACAAGTTACATGGTCTAGGTAGACCAATAACTAATCAAGATGCTACTAATAAGATTTTCAGATGTCTTAATAGGTCATGGCAACCAAAGGTCACCGCAATCAAAGAAGCGAATGATCTTACAACTTTGAGTCTCATAACCTTATTCGGTAAGCTAACGGAACATGAACAAGTGCTTAATTTGTTGGAAAAACATGAGAAAGGTGAGAAAAAGGAGAAACACAACGAAAAGGAAAAAAGAAAAGGATAAGAGGTCCATTGCTCTAAAGGCCTCCAAATCCAAGTCCAAAAAGGTTGAGCAAGTGGAGAGTAGCTCAAGCGAAGACGATTCCGATGATGAGGAAATGGGGCTCTTCGTTCGACGCTATAATAGATATGTGAGAAAGAATGGGATAAGACATTCCGATGACAATCTTAAGAAGTTTCGGAAAGATAGTGGTTACCGCCGGTAGAATGAAGATGCTAGATACTCCAAGAAAGGGGCATGCTATGAATGTGGCCAAGTTGGTCATTTCAAACCGGATTGCCCTAAGCTCAAGAGAAAAGGGAAGAAGTCACCGTCATTCAAAAAGGGAAGCAAGGACAAGGGAAAGAAAGCTTATGTTGCATGGGAGAGCGAAAGCTCATCTTCCTCTTCATCATCAAGCTCTAGCTCAAGTGGTGAAGATGTATTGGCAAATGTGTGCTTGATATCCTATGATCGCAAGAAACTTGCTCCCAAAAAGGTAAATCAAAATCCCTCTAGCTCATATACGCTTTTAGAATATCATGAGTTGCAAGTCGCTTTTGAAAAGCTACACAAAGAAACTAAAGAGGCTTTTCAACGACTAAAAGGTTTAATGCAAGTTAATAAATACCTTGAGGCAAAAGTTTCGGAAACGGAGCTTGAGTTGAAAGCCCTCAAAGAGTCTATTCAAAAATCTCTTGTGACTTTTGATAGTTATGGTAACGATAAGACCGGATGTGATGGATGCTTTTACTTATATAGAGACTTGCGAAAGTTACAAGATAAGCTAAAAGAATCATCCAAGTCGGAGATTACTTTTGCGGTTGATCCATCTAAATTCAACAAATCGTTAAAACCTAGAAATAAAAAGTATAAATTTGTTGAAAAGGATCCTAAGAAAAGTAATCCTCATATCGTTTGTCATTATTGTTGTGACAAGGGTCATACTATTGCAAAATGCCATGCTCGAAAAATCTTGGTACCAAAAGGCAAATTGCAATGGTTACCTAAGTTAAGCAATAATGGTGCTACTAACCAACTAGGACCCAACATGAGTTGGGGACCTATTTCAAATGTCTAAGTATGTAGGAAAACGTCTTGAAAACCATTGGCAAAAGACACCGACAACAATGGAGTTCAAGACTAATGAACAAGGAACGTGATGAGAAAAGCTTCAACTCAACACTTACAATGGTGTGGAAATTGATCACTTCCTCCACCTAACACTCAAGGGAAGATTCTATTCTCTACCTTTACCTTTATATTTTTTTTACTTAGCATTTGTACATTGGTTCATATACATACAACTTTCACCTTAATATGATATTTGCTTTGGTAGTTGTCTAATCCTCCATTTCCAAGAATTTTGCTCAAAAATATTAATAAGTTTTTGAGACTCATATGTTTAAAATGGGGATTTGACAAAAATCATTACAATTGCCATATTAAGTTCATACTTGGTTTGTATATGTTTGTTTTTGTTCTTATATGTGACTTTGTGTGCATACATAGACATATATTTTCATATGATTAATTTTGGTACTTTGATTCATTTATGTGGATGCCTTATCATGCATATATGGTTTAACCCGTGTTCTCATGTTATAATGTGCTTTGGTATTATTTTTGCTCACATACATAAGTATGTACCTTGTTGATTATATGTGTTTCATACATACATGTTATTTGGAAGTCATAAAAATTATTTTCCAAACTTATAAGTTCATGTGTTTTGAGAAAAATTGAAAATAATGCATTTTGGATCGATACAAATAAACATTGTATGGATAATCATGTTATGTTTATGCATTTGTTGCATTGCTTTGTTTATTTCGTCCCATATTTGGATATGTTACTTAATCAAAATGTCGATGTGTTACAATATTCATGAGTTGGTTTTGGTTTGTTATTCTACATTCCATGTTTGTCATGATATTTGGTATTCGTCATTGATATATTTTGGCATATCTTTGTATGTAATTATTTTGATTAGGAACTTTCATCATATAGTGCATTTCGACAAATGTAAGTGCACAATATGACTATGGTTAAAATTGTTTGAACTTGATACTTCTAATGAGCTCTCTTCTTCTTTTTGATATTGTCAAAGGGGGAAAGATTTGGATTGCACAAGCTAAGGATGAATAGCTAAGAATTCTTGAATATGATCAACAATATCAAACGCATTATGGCATCAACTCAGGGGGAGCGTGCTTATTGTTAGCCTTGGTGTAAATGCGTCTGTATACATATTGCTATTTTATTGCATATTAGGTATAGGCTTAGTTAGCTTATGCAAAGTTTTGACAATTATCAAAAAGGGGGAGAATGTAAGTGCACCAGTTCATTCTCATGTTTTAATAATTGTCAAAACACATGAAAATAGAGTAGAACATATTTTGGCAACATTACAAATGACTTGACAGCGAAAAACTATTTTTAAACTTTGAAAATTTGATTTTTAGGTATTATGTATCGATACATAAACATGTGTATCGATACAAATGTCCTGAAATTACTTCAGACTGATTTTGTGCAATTTGTATTGATACATATATCACTTGTATCGATACCAAAGTGGTCTCTCAGAGGCAGAGAGTCACCTGTGTATCGAATCATGCTTGCATGTATCGATACACACCTATATCTCTCAGAAAAACAGAGAGTGCATGATGTATCTATAACGCCCCAACTAAAATACCTAGAATATTTAGTCGAGACATACATAAAAGGATCTGAGTACAAATAAGTTTCTGATTAAAATAAACAATATACAACTTGTTTCAGATACAAAGTAAATAACGGATAAAATACAGCGGAAGTTGCTAGTATTCCGAGTAAACACGATAATAAACTAAAAGCAAGACGAAGAAATAAAATCTTCAAGGCGGACAATCCAAGCTCAGCTCCAACTGTCGGCCTTCTACCTGGTCCTTGCTCCGAATATCCTGTTTACCTAAAAAAATTGTTTGGAGTGGGGTGAGACTACTAAGCCTCAGTGAGTCCTACTACCCTCCTAGAGGTGACTACACCGGGGGCACCTAAGCAGTCGTTTCATACTAATAATAACATAAATCATAAAAGCATAAGGTAAAGGTGTATCACAGATTAACTAAATCTTATTCGTTTTAAACACAAGGACACTCTGAGGTGAGCATGTCTCAGAGGCCTGACATATCCGTCAACCGATTCGGTCACGGCATGAAGCTCACATATACATAACCTAATGGAGTATCCCATTGGGAGTCCATACTTGCGATATAATAAATCGCCCATAATGACTGACACTAAATTGTGTTCTTACTACCATAATTCCCAAAATCCCGGGGAGCATACAATCCTAATAATTCTAAGTTATACCCTAAAGATGATCTGTGCCTAACATGTTATTCGACATTATGTCATTTACGTTAATGCAAATTATCTGACTCTAATGAGGGTATAAAACGAGTGTTTGAAGTTTCAAGAATAATTGTAAAATGTGGACTATTCTGTACAAGCTCGCTCTGGCGAGTCACCAACTCGCTATGGCGAGATTATAGGTCCTGACCTAAATCAACTCGCTGTGGCGAGCAGTAGCTCGCCATGGCGAGTTTCATCAGCCCAGAACCCAGCTCGCCATGAACGCTCGCCAACTACTCGCTGGAGCGAGTTCATACAGAATTGCCCTGTTTTGCAGAAATCATGATATTTCAAACTAACACCTACAACCCTCATTTTAGACAGTGCATTAACAGATAATTAACATAATATAAAATAAAACGGAGAGGAATTTGGGGTTCTAATCCCTCTCGCACAACATTTTCCTAAATTCCTAGTGTTATCATGCATAATTAATATTTCAAGGGGACTAGCTACACTATCCTAAGGGACCCACCTGATAAGAAGCTTTAACTGACATAGAGCTCAGCTACATCCACATCTTCTCTGCACCAACTCACTTGTAACCCCAATTGATTTGCTTGACCAACAACAAAAGGAAAGGAATCATGAGAAATCTAAGGCTTGATTAGGTTAAGATCATGGAATCATCACCACACAACTTGAAAGAGGAACAATTAGGGTTTAGGAATAACACACCATGTTTGAAAAGGATTTCACGAGGAAGGGACAGCACCAAGCAGCAGGCAGGCAGCACCTTGCTGCAAGCAGGCAGCACCTTGCTGCAAGCAGGCAGCACCCTGCTGCAAGCAGGCAGCAACCTGCTGCACTTGCCCTGGCGAGGGCGCGCAGACAGCAGCAGGCACCAGGCAGCACCAGACAACACCAGGCAGCACCCTGCTGCACTCGCCCTGGCGAGGGCGCGCTCGCTGAGCGAGTTCCGCAGAACACAGCAAGGCCACGCAGCTCCAGCTGCTGCTGCCTCTCAATCTTTCTCCCATGATTCCTATGCGTTGTTCCAGCCATCCACAAGGTTGCAAGCACACATGCAACCATGGATTTAAGTGTGAGAGTGAGAAAGAGTATTGGGTTGAAAAAGAGGATCTAAGCTTAAACATGAAAAGGAAGAGATTTCTTACTTAACCTTGATTCTTCACCTCTGAAACTCTACTTTTTGAATGAATCTTTCACATGCAGGTTGCTAATGATGTCAATTTGTGAAATGAAGGATTATGGTTGAGAGAGAGGGTCTACGAAACTGAATTTGGGGGAAAGGAGGAAGTGAACTTCCTTGCTTGCTTGTTCTATGCTTGGGTGATTAAGTTACAGCAAGAAATCCATCAAGTAGGTTTCCAATTTCCAGTTTTAGGTTTGGAATTGTTGTTGGTGAGGTGGGAAAGGCGTGGGAAAAGAAGGAGGAGATGAGAGCCTTACTGGTTCTGGTATTTGGTAAATGAGGAAAAATGAAATGAATGAGATGCTTAGCCCCTTTTTAAACTCCTCTACATGGACAATTCCCTTATTGCCCCTCCATTTGTTACCAACTAAACTCTCATCCTTCATAATTCTTTATATTCCCAATTAATAGAAATACCTCCAATTGAACTCCTTTAATTGACTTTATTTAGTTTTCTTCTACTAAATAAAATTTGGGATGTTACAATCTACCCCCCTTAAAGAATTTCGTCCTCGAAATTCAAGACTTCTTAACTCTACTACAGCTTATTTCGGCTGTATCCTCGTCCAAGGTTTAACTTCACCTATCCTCCGAATACTTGCGTCCAATCCCTTGGAATAAAACTTTCCTCTCTTAAGGGTTACTGGTTAAAGGTTATTCTCACATCCTCAAAAGTTGCAGTGCTGCGCACTCTGATTCAACTTTATACCACCACTACACTTCTTCCATTCCCAATGGAATTAGTTTCAGTTCCAACTGGTCTAGAGGGTCGGTATCTGGCCTGGTATTGACATTGCCATATCCAAATCCCCTCAATCAGGTTGTTGTTCCCCTTTCTGATCACCACCAAGCTTGACATGTCGCATGTACCTCTGTATCACGGGTTGTGTAATTATTCCGGAATCGATCGGAAAATAAAACGAGTGGTTAACTCTTACACTTATACTAACTAATTACTGGCACTCAACTTGGAATTGGAGTATTCTGGTTCAGGCGTTCAGACTTCAGTACTTGATCTCTCGGGATTTCCAGGAATCAAATCTTTGAAGGTTGAAATGTTCGGGCAGAGACACTCAAGGTTAACACACTGATCTTACATGGTTAGGCGCACGGAGTTGGTAAGTTGTATCCTCAATACATGCTTTCACTTGTATAACTTAATTCCACTGAACTTGGAACTGATTCAAACTAAATTTTGAATTTGACAGATAAGGCTACGAAGGATAGATAACTAACTTTATTGAAGAGCAGATTACTGGATTCGAGTGCACGAAGTTTAACCGATTTGTGGATACTGAGCTAGATACGTTTTACCGAGGTAGTTTGTAGTACGTTGATTGACAGATCAACCGAACGAGTAAGAAATGGAACTGAAATTATTCTTGACCTTCTCAAGAATAATTAACTTCTGTAGATAGATCTTTGTTAATAAAAACACAACTGGAAAATTGGTAAACACTTAATGCGGTTACTTAACGGCATAGCTGAAAGACTAAAAGCATAGAGTAGGATTACTTAAGAGTGATGCTTCACGAAATCAGTGCGACTGACTGACGTCGATAAATTTGGGTAGCTGAATCTGATTTGAATTTGTGTGAAGTACCTGGCTGACAGGCAGCTTTAAACACAAGGAAGGATATGCGTCTGAGACGTAACTCAGATAAGTTAGAGCGAATACGCGTTCGTAGTGTTCCAAGAACTATGGACGGGGAATTTGAACATTGTTCGGCTAGAATCAAGGTTAAATGATGGTTCATGTATATAAAGGTAACTGTTGTTTGGTCTCATTCTGAGTTCAGACCTATACTCCACAAATTTTCTTTTCTATTCCTTTCAAACTGGGACAACTAAGTCTTTACTAAAGTCTTTAGCTGAAAATATCTCACAGGAAGGTTTAGTGCTACTTGATAATCTCTCAGCTGACAGGTGCTGGTATAGTTAAGGTTATCGGTGTCTAATGGGAGCTAATGTTAAACTTAATCTCCTTTCTCTGGATAGTAATATATTTATGTCTAAAAGTCTGGCTTAGGCGATTGATGTCACTAATAGGGTCTCTCATTTGCTATACTTCATCAGAACATGTTTTCTACGGTTGGTACTAAAGCATTGATAAAGATGGCTGATTAAGTCTAAGCCTTGAACTGGTCAGCTAGCAGGTTCTCAATACATACCACAAATCTAATGATGACTGGATGGTAACCTTCTCGTATGGTTTAATTAATACTACTGACTTCTCAGCTAACTGGTCGAAAGGTTTGAACTTGTTTAGAAAAGGTCAATCTAATATGAAACTGAGTTTCCGGTCTCTACGCTATTTAATGACAAGGTAGTTACAAGTCAACTCGGCAACTACTTGTGCTAATGGTAGTACTTAACGGTTATTCTAACTAAACTTAATCTACAAGGTCTGGTGCGACTACTGGTATTCTGTGATATGTTGGTCCAAGTCACTGACATCTGAAGGTAGTTGTCTTAGGTGTTTACTTAATAGGTTTGCGGTAAGAGACTGCAAAATACAGGTGTTCTAAAGGGTAGTCTAATAGAGTGTCTTTGATGGAACACTAGAATGTGCTTATGTTCTAATCCTGGTTTCTCTAACTTATGTGGTTCATCTTGAAATCTCTAATGTTGAAATATCTAACAGGTTGACTATATTGGGTTTCTAATTTAGGAACATAGGGGTGATGGTATCTAACGCGTCATCTTAGGTACGGTATTGTCTAACGAGGATTCCTAGTTTTGATGGGAGGCTTGCTTAACTTACGTGATAAGGTGCTATTATCGACTCCTAATCATTCGATGATAATGTTCTAAAGACTAGCTTAGGTGGTTTGTGAGGTTACAAGAGGTTTACTAGCTGTCATTCTAGTCAACGTTTGTTTTCTTAAAATTACGGAATTATGTGGGGAGTCTATCTAAACTTTCTTAACATAGAAGGGTTCCTCGCTTGCACTGCTTAACTAGATGTTTAGGAAAGACACGGTTATCCATTCCTACTGTTTGAATGTTGCTATCGCCCAATTTTGAATCCTATTACGATAGTATACGTCAGGTCTACTATGCTAGGTTTGTTTATGAAAGGGCTGGAGACTAACATCAAGGCTAAAACAGTTTGACAGGGAGTGAGGCAGTAACAAGTAGCAGTTGCAGTCTGCTAAGCTCGCTGCAGCGAGTGATTACTCGCTAAGCGAGTGTGACAGATTTGAGAAAGGTTATTTTGTGGTTTCCAAATTTCTACTTAGTACAACACTCATACTTCCCAAGTATTAACTAGATTTGATTGACTGCCTACTGGTATAGATTGTTGATGGATTCCTAAACTTGGTTGGACATAGCTTCTGATAGGGTAGGGTAATTCTAGGCTTAGAAAATTCACCTGACACACTGTGTCAGTGGAATACTGTTGTGCACTGCGCACTTCAGTCTTAAGGGTATACTTACTTTCCTTCAAGCTACAACCTTTACTCCTGTCTTGTGTTACGCAACTTACTCCTGTGGCACCATCTGCCACTGTTCCAAAATCCACTTATAAGATTTTCCTCCAACGCCAGCTCTTAGATTGCGCTTCACTACAATGTTAACACGGAAATTTCAGAGTTCACCTCAGTTCTAAACCATAATACACTGCCTACCATACACAATACTGAGTTGATCAGGCTCAGCACGCGATGGTTTCAGCGTAAACAGCCCAGATTCAAAGGGTCTGTATTGTTTGGGAAGGAATTGTTCTGACTCATGGCAAGGTCCGATACTAGATCGACCTGCTCTGATACCAATTATAACGCCCCAACTAAAATACCTAGAATATTTAGTCGAGACATACATAAAAGGATCTGAGTACAAATAAGTTTCTGATTAAAATAAACAATATACAACTTGTTTCAGATACAAAGTAAATAACGGATAAAATACAGCGGAAGTTGCTAGTATTCCGAGTAAACACGATAATAAACTAAAAGCAAGACGAAGAAATAAAATCTTCAAGGCGGACAATCCAAGCTCAGCTCCAACTGTCGGCCTTCTACCTGGTCCTTGCTCCGAATATCCTGTTTACCTAAAAAAATTGTTTGGAGTGGGGTGAGACTACTAAGCCTCAGTGAGTCCTACTACCCTCCTAGAGGTGACTACACCGGGGGCACCTAAGCAGTCGTTTCATACTAATAATAACATAAATCATAAAAGCATAAGGTAAAGGTGTATCACAGATTAACTAAATCTTATTCGTTTTAAACACAAGGACACTCTGAGGTGAGCATGTCTCAGAGGTCTGACATATCCGTCAACCGATTCGGTCACGGCATGAAGCTCACATATACATAACCTAATGGAGTATCCCATTGGGAGTCCATACTTGCGATATAATAAATCGCCCATAATGACTGACACTAAATTGTGTTCTTACTACCATAATTCCCAAAATCCCGGGGAGCATACAATCCTAATAATTCTAAGTTATACCCTAAAGATGATCTGTGCCTAACATGTTATTCGACATTATGTCATTTACGTTAATGCAAATTATCTGACTCTAATGAGGGTATAAAACGAGTGTTTGAAGTTTCAAGAATAATTGTAAAATGTGGACTATTCTGTACAAGCTCGCTCTGGCGAGTCACCAACTCGCTATGGCGAGATTATAGGTCCTGACCTAAATCAACTCGCTGTGGCGAGCAGTAGCTCGCCATGGCGAGTTTCATCAGCCCAGAACCCAGCTCGCCATGAACGCTCGCCAACTACTCGCTGGAGCGAGTTCATACAGAATTGCCCTGTTTTGCAGAAATCATGATATTTCAAACTAACACCTACAACCCTCATTTTAGACAGTGCATTAACAGATAATTAACATAATATAAAATAAAACGGAGAGGAATTTGGGGTTCTAATCCCTCTCGCACAACATTTTCCTAAATTCCTAGTGTTATCATGCATAATTAATATTTCAAGGGGACTAGCTACACTATCCTAAGGGACCCACCTGATAAGAAGCTTTAACTGACATAGAGCTCAGCTACATCCACATCTTCTCTGCACCAACTCACTTGTAACCCCAATTGATTTGCTTGACCAACAACAAAAGGAAAGGAATCATGAGAAATCTAAGGCTTGATTAGGTTAAGATCATGGAATCATCACCACACAACTTGAAAGAGGAACAATTAGGGTTTAGGAATAACTCACCATGTTTGAAAAGGATTTCACGAGGAAGGGACAGCACCAAGCAGCAGGCAGGCAGCACCTTGCTGCAAGCAGGCAGCACCTTGCTGCAAGCAGGCAGCAACCTGCTGCACTTGCCCTGGCGAGGGCGCGCAGACAGCAGCAGGCACCAGGCAGCACCAGACAACACCTGGCAGCACCCTGCTGCACTCGCCCTGGCGAGGGCGCGCTCGCTGAGCGAGTTCCGCAGAACACAGCAAGGCCACGCAGCTCCAGCTGCTGCTGCCTCTCAATCTTTCTCCCATGATTCCTATGCGTTGTTCCAGCCATCCACAAGGTTGCAAGCACACATGCAACCATGGATTTAAGTGTGAGAGTGAGAAAGAGTATTGGGTTGAAAAAGAGGATCTAAGCTTAAACATGAAAAGGAAGAGATTTCTTACTTAACCTTGATTCTTCACCTCTGAAACTCTACTTTTTGAATGAATCTTTCACATGCAGGTTGCTAATGATGTCAATTTGTGAAATGAAGGATTATGGTTGAGAGAGAGGGTCTACGAAACTGAATTTGGGGGAAAGGAGGAAGTGAACTTCCTTGCTTGCTTGTTCTATGCTTGGGTGATTAAGTTACAGCAAGAAATCCATCAAGTAGGTTTCCAATTTCCAGTTTTAGGTTTGGAATTGTTGTTGGTGAGGTGGGAAAGGCGTGGGAAAAGAAGGAGGAGATGAGAGCCTTACTGGTTCTGGTATTTGGTAAATGAGGAAAAATGAAATGAATGAGATGCTTAGCCCCTTTTTAAACTCCTCTACATGGACAATTCCCTTATTGTCCCTCCATTTGTTACCAACTAAACTCTCATCCTTCATAATTCTTTATATTCCCAATTAATAGAAATACCTCCAATTGAACTCCGTTAATTGACTTTATTTAGTTTTCTTCTACTAAATAAAATTTGGGATGTTACAGTATCGAATCATGCTTACATGCTTCGATACATATCAGTCAAGATTTCAAGAAACTGATGTATGTATCGATACACATACGTGTTTGTATCGATACATAGGTCAAAATTTTCATATTTGAACGCTGGTCAAAGGTTTGTATCGATACAAACCATCATTTGTATCGATACATGTCTGTGAATTTTTGCCTAAATTTGCTCAATTCTATTTTCTCTATAAATAGCAATATGCTTTGTGATTGTAAAAAGGAGAAAAACCTGTGAGAAAGTGAAATAGCCTTGATAAACTCTTTGGGATTCAAATTGGGTGAAAAATTTGGATCAAAGGGTTATTCTTCACAAGATCATCATCTTCCATCAAATTGCAATTCATTGAAGAGTGAGTATGGGATCATTCGGATAAAGGTTGTACATTTGATCGATAACGTTCGATACGGCTTGCGGTGAATCAGAGGCGTGATCGAGTTGATTTGTGAAGAAGGTTTGGGTTTTTCTTAAGGATTCAAGATTGTGCGATATCTTGAAGGATCAACAACGACGAAGCGAGGTACTCAGCTGGACGATTGGCGCGAGGGTTTGCGCATGGTTAGGATCGTTGAAATCAGAGGGAGAAGCTTCATTGATTGTTGAGGTTATTACGCATAGTTTGCATTAGATTCGATAATAGGGTTATTGGAGTCTTTTGTAAATTGTGCACTATAGTTCAATCGTTTTTAATCAATATACGCTCAAATAACCCGTTTGGTTATTTGGGGGGAGACGTACCCGGCCGACCGCGAGGACGACACGAAAGCTGGGGAACTCCCTAATCAATTGTTTGTGTCTCTCTCCCTTAATCTTTTACTTTACGCAATTGCTTTAATTTTTGATTCAATTGAATTTTTTGTGTTCGTACGTGTGCACCAAAATTCAATTGATATATATATCTTGATTGTGATTGGATTAGCTCTATATTTTTGTAACTTGCTTGGACTGTGTTATTGGATCCTTTAATTCGAATATTTTGCGCACGATCGTTTCTAGTTCTTTATCATCACACGTTCAAGGCTATACTACTTTTTCAGTGATCAATCGGGTGCAAAGAGACTACCGATCCGGTGGTGCTTCCGCGCGTACCTTTTAAACTAAATTTTTTAAAATCATCATTGTTTAAAAGGGCCACTTATTCAACCCCCCTTCTAAGTAGTAGCCAAGTAGTCTAACAAGTGGTATCAGAGCCTGGTTCAATTTTGTTCACAAAATTCGGTGGATTGTGCCAATTATTAGAAAACATGGCTTTTGCACCTAAAGGGGCTTATAATCGGGCACCTATATTCAATGGAGATCATTTTGATTATTGGAAAAGTCGTATGCGCATACACATCAATTCTTTTGATGGTGAAGTGTGGAATGCTATTGAGAACGGTCCGTTTGTTCCGACAAACACCGATCCTAATGGCATTGTCACCAATAAGCCTATGGCACAATGGACAGACGATGATAAGAAAAAGGTCAATTACGATGCAAAGGCACAAAACATACTTATTTCATCCCTTGGGATTGAACAATTTTATCATGTGTCGCATTGTTCAACGGCCAAAGAAATGTGGGATACATTAGTTACTCATTTTGAGGGTACTAATGAAGTCAAACTATCCAAAATAAACACCTTAACTCAAGAGTTCGAATTGTTTCATATGCAAGATGGTGAAACCATTGCGGATATGCAACAAAGGTTTGTAAAAATTACCAACAAGTTACATGGTCTAGGTAAACCAATAACTAATCAAGATGCTACTAATAAGATTTTGAGATGTCTTAATAGGTCATGGCAACCAAAGGTCACCGCAATCAAAGAAGCGAATGATCTTACAACTTTGAGTCTCATAACCTTATTCGGTAAGCTAACGGAACATGAACAAGTGCTTAATTTGTTGGAAAAACATGAGAAAGGTGAGAAAAAGGAGAAACACAACGAAAAGGAAAAAAGAAAAGGATAAGAGGTCCATTGCTCTAAAGGCCTCCAAATCCAAGTCCAAAAAGGTTGAGCAAGTGGAGAGTAGCTCAAGCGAAGACGATTCCGATGATGAGGAAATGGGGCTCTTCGTTCGACGCTATAATAGATATGTGAGAAAGAATGGGATAAGACATTCCGATGACAATCTTAAGAAGTTTCGGAAAGATAGTGGTTACCGCCGGTAGAATGAAGATGCTAGATACTCCAAGAAAGGGGCATGCTATGAATGTGGCCAAGTTGGTCATTTCAAACCGGATTGCCCTAAGCTCAAGAGAAAAGGGAAGAAGTCACCGTCATTCAAAAAGGGAAGCAAGGACAAGGGAAAGAAAGCTTATGTTGCATGGGAGAGCGAAAGCTCATCTTCCTCTTCATCATCAAGCTCTAGCTCAAGTGGTGAAGATGTATTGGCAAATGTGTGCTTGACATCCTATGATCGCAAGAAACTTGCTCCCAAAAAGGTAAATCAAAATCCCTCTAGCTCATATACGCTTTTAGAATATCATGAGTTGCAAGTCGCTTTTGAAAAGCTACACAAAGAAACTAAAGAGGCTTTTCAACGACTAAAAGGTTTAATGCAAGTTAATAAATACCTTGAGGCAAAAGTTTCGGAAACGGAGCTTGAGTTGAAAGCCCTCAAAGAGTCTATTCAAAAATCTCTTGTGACTTTTGATAGTTATGGTAACGATAAGACCGGATGTGATGGATGCTTTTACTTATATAGAGACTTGCGAAAGTTACAAGATAAGCTAAAAGAATCATCCAAGTCGGAGATTACTTTTGCGGTTGATCCATCTAAATTCAACAAATCGTTAAAACCTAGAAATAAAAAGTATAAATTTGTTGAAAAGGATCCTAAGAAAAGTAATCCTCATATCGTTTGTCATTATTGTTGTGACAAGGGTCATACTATTGCAAAATGCCATGCTCGAAAAATCTTGGTACCAAAAGGCAAATTGCAATGGTTACCTAAGTTAAGCAATAATGGTGCTACTAACCAACTAGGACCCAACATGAGTTGGGGACCTATTTCAAATGTCTAAGTATGTAGGAAAACGTCTTGAAAACCATTGACAAAAGACACCGACAACAATGGAGTTCAAGACTAATGAACAAGGAAAGTGATGAGAAAAGCTTCAACTCAACACTTACAATGGTGTGGAAATTGATCACTTCCTCCACCTAACACTCAAGGGAAGATTCTATTCTCTACCTTTACCTTTATATTTTTTTTACTTAGCATTTGTACATTGGTTCATATACATACAACTTTCACCTTAATATGATATTTGCTTTGGTAGTTGTCTAATCCTCCATTTCCAAGAATTTTGCTCAAAAATATTAATAAGTTTTTGAGACTCATATGTTTAAAATGGGGATTTGACAAAAATCATTACAATTGCCATATTAAGTTCATACTTGGTTTGTATATGTTTGTTTTTGTTCTTATATGTGACTTTGTGTGCATACATAGACATATATTTTCATATGATTAATTTTGGTACTTTGATTCATTTATGTGGATGCCTTATCATGCATATATGGTTTAACACGTGTTCTCATGTTATAATGTGCTTTGGTATTGTTTTTGCTCACATACATAAGTATGTACCTTGTTGATTATATGTGTTTCATACATACATGTTATTTGGAAGTCATAAAAATTATTTTCCAAACTTATAAGTTCATGTGTTTTGAGAAAAATTGAAAATAATGCATTTTGGATCGATACAAATAAACATTGTATGGATAATCATGTTATGTTTATGCATTTGTTGCATTGCTTTGTTTATTTCGTCCCATATTTGGATATGTTACTTAATCAAAATGTCGATGTGTTACAATATTCATGAGTTGGTTTTGGTTTGTTATTCTAC
Organism: Trifolium repens; assembly: GCA_030408175.1. Taxonomy (NCBI): domain Eukaryota; kingdom Viridiplantae; phylum Streptophyta; class Magnoliopsida; order Fabales; family Fabaceae; genus Trifolium; species Trifolium repens. The sequence goes on along the minus strand of CP125845.1, from coordinate 25,632,814 downwards.
ATTCCATGTTTGTCATGATATTTGGTATTCGTCATTGATATATTTTGGCATATCTTTGTATGTAATTATTTTGATTAGGAACTTTCATCATATAGTGCATTTCGACAAATGTAAGTGCACAATATGACTATGGTTAAAATTGTTTGAACTTGATACTTCTAATGAGCTCTCTTCTTCTTTTTGATATTGTCAAAGGGGGAAAGATTTGGATTGCACAAGCTAAGGATGAATAGCTAAGAATTCTTGAATATGATCAACAATATCAAACGCATTATGGCATCAACTCAGGGGGAGCGTGCTTATTGTTAGCCTTGGTGTAAATGCGTCTGTATACATATTGCTATTTTATTGCATATTAGGTATAGGCTTAGTTAGCTTATGCAAAGTTTTGACAATTATCAAAAAGGGGGAGAATGTAAGTGCACCAGTTCATTCTCATGTTTTAATAATTGTCAAAACACATGAAAATAGAGTAGAACATATTTTGGCAACATTACAAATGACTTGACAGCGAAAAACTATTTTTAAACTTTGAAAATTTGATTTTTAGGTATTATGTATCGATACATAAACATGTGTATCGATACAAATGTCCTGAAATTACTTCAGACTGATTTTGTGCAATTTGTATTGATACATATATCACTTGTATCGATACCAAAGTGGTCTCTCAGAGGCAGAGAGTCACCTGTGTATCGAATCATGCTTGCATGTATCGATACACACCTATATCTCTCTGAAAAACAGAGAGTGCATGATGTATCGAATCATGCTTGCATGCTTCGATACATATCAGTCAAGATTTCAAGAAACTGATGTATGTATCGATACACATACGTGTTTGTATCGATACATAGGTCAAAATTTTCATATTTGAACGCTGGTCAAAGGTTTGTATCGATACAAACCATCATTTGTATCGATACATGTCTGTGAATTTTTGCCTAAATTTGCTCAATTCTATTTTCTCTATAAATAGCAATGTGCTTTGTGATTGTAAAAAGGAGAAAAACCTGTGAGAAAGTGAAATAGCCTTGATAAACTCTTTGGGATTCAAATTGGGTGAAAAATTTGGATCAAAGGGTTATTCTTCACAAGATCATCATCTTCCATCAAACTGCAATTCATTGAAGAGTGAGTATGGGATCATTCGGATAAAGGTTGTACATTTGATCGATAACGTTCGATACGGCTTGCGGTGAATCAGAGGCGTGATCGAGTTGATTTGTGAAGAAGGTTTGGGTTTTCTTAAGGATTCAAGATTGTGCGATATCTTGAAGGATCAACAACGAAGAAGCGAGGTACTCAGCTGGACGATTGGCGCGAGGGTTTGCGCATGGTTAGGATCGTTGAAATCAGAGGGAGAAGCTTCATTGATTGTTGAGGTTATTACGCATAGTTTGCATTAGATTCGATAATAGGGTTATTGGAGTCTTTTGTAAATTGTGCACTATAGTTCAATCGTTTTTAATCAATATACGCTCAAATAACCCGTTTGGTTATTTGGGGGGAGACGTACCCGGGGAACTCCCTAATCAATTGTTTGTGTCTCTCTCCCTTAATCTTTTACTTTACGCAATTGCTTTAATTTTTGATTCAATTGAATTTTTTGTGTTCATACGTGTGCACCAAAATTCAATTGATATATATCTTGATTGTGATTGGATTAGCTCTATATTTTTGTAACTTGCTTGGACTGTGTTATTGGATCGTTTAATTCGAATATTTTGCGCACGATCGTTTCTAGTTCTTTATCATCACACGTTCAAGGCTATACTACTTTTTCAGTGATCAATCGGGTGCAAAGAGACTACCGATCCGGTGGTGCTTCCGCGCGTACCTTTTAAACTACATTTTTTAAAATCATCATTGTTTAAAAGGGCCACTTATTCAACCCCCCTTCTAAGTAGTAGCCAAGTAGTCTAACAAGTGGTATCAGAGCCTGGTTCAATTTTGTTCACAAAATTCGGTGGATTGTGCCAATTATTAGAAAACATGGCTTTTGCACCTAAAGGGGCTTATAATCGGGCACCTATATTCAATGGAGATCATTTTGATTATTGGAAAAGTAGTATGCGCATACACATCAATTCTTTTGATGGTGAAGTGTGGAATGCTATTGAGAACGGTCCGTTTGTTCCGACAAACACCGATCCTAATGGCATTGTTACCAATAAGCCTATGGCACAATGGACGGACGATGATAAGAAAAAGGTCAATTACGATGCAAAGGCACAAAACATACTTATTTCATCCCTTGGGATTGAACAATTTTATCATGTGTCGCATTGTTCAACGGCCAAAGAAATGTGGGATACATTAGTTACTCATTTTGAGGGTACTAATGAAGTCAAAATATCCAAAATAAACACCTTAACTCAAGAGTTCGAATTGTTTCATATGCCAGATGGTGAAACCATTACGGATATGCAACAAAGGTTTGTAAAAATTACCAACAAGTTACATGGTCTAGGTAAACCAATAACTAATCAAGATTCTACTAATAAGATTTTGAGATGTCTTAATAGGTCATGGCAACCAAAGGTCACCGCAATCAAAGAAGCGAATGATCTTACAACTTTGAGTCTCACAACCTTATTCGGTAAGCTAACGGAACATGAACAAGTGCTTAATTTGTTGGAAAAACATGAGAAAGGTGAGAAAAAGGAGAAACACAACGAAAAGGATAAAAGAAAATGATAAGAGGTCCATTGCTCTAAAGGCCTCCAAATCCAAGTCCAAAAAGGTTGAGCAAGTGGAGAGTAGCTCAAGCGAAGACGATTCCGATGATGAGGAAATGGGGCTCTTCGTTCGACGCTATAATAGATATGTGAGAAAGAATGGCATAAGACATTCCGATGACAATCTTAAGAAGTTTCGGAAAGATAGTGGTTACCGCCGGTAGAATGAAGATGCTAGATACTCCAAGAACGGGGCATGCTATGAATGTGGCCAAGTTGGTCATTTCAAACCGGATTGCCCTAAGCTCAAGAGAAAAGAGAAGAAGTCACCGTCATTCAAAAAGGGAAGCAAGGACAAGGGAAAGAAAGCTTATGTTGCATGGGAGAGCGAAAGCTCATCTTCGTCTTCATCATCAAGCTCTAGCTCAAGTGGTGAAGATGTATTGGCAAATGTGTGCTTGACATCCTATGATCGCAAGAAACTTGCTCCCAAAAAGGTAAATCAAAATCCCTCTAGCTCATATACGCTTTTAGAATATCATGAGTTGCAAGTCGCTTTTGAAAAGCTACACAAAGAAACTAAAGAGGCTTTTCAACGACTAAAAGGTTTAATGCAAGTTAATAAATACCTTGAGGCAAAAGTTTCGGAAACGGAGCTTGAGTTGAAAGCCCTCAAAGAGTCTATTCAAAAATCTCTTGTGACTTTTGATAGTTATGGTAACGATAAGACCGGATGTGATGGATGCTTTTACTTATATAGAGACTTGCGAAAGTTACAAGATAAGCTAAAAGAATCATCCAAGTCGGAGATTACTTTTGCGGTTGATCCATCTAAATTCAACAAATCGTTAAAACCTAGAAATAAAAAGTATAAATTTGTTGAAAAGGATCCTAAGAAAAGTAATCCTCATATCGTTTGTCATTATTGTTGTGACAAGGGTCATACTATTGCAAAATGCCATGCTCGAAAAATCTTGGTACCAAAAGGCAAATTGCAATGGTTACCTAAGTTAAGCAATAATGGTGCTACTAACCAACTAGGACCCAACATGAGTTGGGGACCTATTTCAAATGTCTAAGTATGTAGGAAAACGTCTTGAAAACCATTGACAAAAGACACCGACAACAATGGAGTTCAAGACTAATGAACAAGGAAAGTGATGAGAAAAGCTTCAACTCAACACTTACAATGGTGTGGAAATTGATCACTTCCTCCACCTAACACTCAAGGGAAGATTCTATTCTCTACCTTTACCTTTATATTTTTTTTACTTAGCATTTGTACATTGGTTCATATACATACAACTTTCACCTTAATATGATATTTGCTTTGGTAGTTGTCTAATCCTCCATTTCCAAGAATTTTGCTCAAAAATATTAATAAGTTTTTGAGACTCATATGTTTAAAATGGGGATTTGACAAAAATCATTACAATTGCCATATTAAGTTCATACTTGGTTTGTATATGTTTGTTTTTGTTCTTATATGTGACTTTGTGTGCATACATAGACATATATTTTCATATGATTAATTTTGGTACTTTGATTCATTTATGTGGATGCCTTATCATGCATATATGGTTTAACACGTGTTCTCATGTTATAATGTGCTTTGGTATTGTTTTTGCTCACATACATAAGTATGTACCTTGTTGATTATATGTGTTTCATACATACATGTTATTTGGAAGTCATAAAAATTATTTTCCAAACTTATAAGTTCATGTGTTTTGAGAAAAATTGAAAATAATGCATTTTGGATCGATACAAATAAACATTGTATGGATAATCATGTTATGTTTATGCATTTGTTGCATTGCTTTGTTTATTTCGTCCCATATTTGGATATGTTACTTAATCAAAATGTCGATGTGTTACAATATTCATGAGTTGGTTTTGGTTTGTTATTCTACATTCCATGTTTGTCATGATATTTGGTATTCGTCATTGATATATTTTGGCATATCTTTGTATGTAATTATTTTGATTAGGAACTTTCATCATATAGTGCATTTCGACAAATGTAAGTGCACAATATGACTATGGTTAAAATTGTTTGAACTTGATACTTCTAATGAGCTCTCTTCTTCTTTTTGATATTGTCAAAGGGGGAAAGATTTGGATTGCACAAGCTAAGGATGAATAGCTAAGAATTCTTGAATATGATCAACAATATCAAACGCATTATGGCATCAACTCAGGGGGAGCGTGCTTATTGTTAGCCTTGGTGTAAATGCGTCTGTATACATATTGCTATTTTATTGCATATTAGGTATAGGCTTAGTTAGCTTATGCAAAGTTTTGACAATTATCAAAAAGGGGGAGAATGTAAGTGCACCAGTTCATTCTCATGTTTTAATAATTGTCAAAACACATGAAAATAGAGTAGAACATATTTTGGCAACATTACAAATGACTTGACAGCGAAAAACTATTTTTAAACTTTGAAAATTTGATTTTTAGGTATTATGTATCGATACATAAACATGTGTATCGATACAAATGTCCTGAAATTACTTCAGACTGATTTTGTGCAATTTGTATTGATACATATATCACTTGTATCGATACCAAAGTGGTCTCTCAGAGGCAGAGAGTCACCTGTGTATCGAATCATGCTTGCATGTATCGATACACACCTATATCTCTCTGAAAAACAGAGAGTGCATGATGTATCGAATCATGCTTGCATGCTTCGATACATATCAGTCAAGATTTCAAGAAACTGATGTATGTATCGATACACATACGTGTTTGTATCGATACATAGGTCAAAATTTTCATATTTGAACGCTGGTCAAAGGTTTGTATCGATACAAACCATCATTTGTATCGATACATGTCTGTGAATTTTTGCCTAAATTTGCTCAATTCTATTTTCTCTATAAATAGCAATGTGCTTTGTGATTGTAAAAAGGAGAAAAACCTGTGAGAAAGTGAAATAGCCTTGATAAACTCTTTGGGATTCAAATTGGGTGAAAAATTTGGATCAAAGGGTTATTCTTCACAAGATCATCATCTTCCATCAAATTGCAATTCATTGAAGAGTGAGTATGGGATCATTCGGATAAATGTTGTACATTTGATCGATAACGTTCGATACGGCTTGCGGTGAATCAGAGGCGTGATCGAGTTGATTTGTGAAGAAGGTTTGGGTTTTTCTTAAGGATTCAAGATTGTGCGATATCTTGAAGGATCAACAACGAAGAAGCGAGGTACTCAGCTGGACGATTGGCGCGAGGGTTTGCGCATGGTTAGGATCGTTGAAATCAGAGGGAGAAGCTTCATTGATTGTTGAGGTTATTACGCATAGTTTGCATTAGATTCGATAATAGGGTTATTGGAGTCTTTTGTAAATTGTGCACTATAGTTCAATCGTTTTTAATCAATATACGCTCAAATAACCCGTTTGGTTATTTGGGGGGAGACGTACCCGGCCGACCGCGAGGACGACACGAAAGCCGGGGAACTCCCTAATCAATTGTTTGTGTCTCTCTCCCTTAATCTTTTACTTTACGCAATTGCTTTAATTTTTGATTCAATTGAATTTTTTGTGTTCATACGTGTGCACCAAAATTCAATTGATATATATCTTGATTGTGATTGGATTAGCTCTATATTTTTGTAACTTGCTTGGACTGTGTTATTGGATCGTTTAATTCGAATATTTTGCGCACGATCGTTTCTAGTTCTTTATCATCACACGTTCAAGGCTATACTACTTTTTCAGTGATCAATCGGGTGCAAAGAGACTACCGATCCGGTGGTGCTTCCGCGCGTACCTTTTAAACTAAATTTTTTAAAATCAACATTGTTTAAAAGGGCCACTTATTCAACCCCCCTTCTAAGTAGTAGCCAAGTAGTCTAACAAGTGGTATCAGAGCCTGGTTCAATTTTGTTCACAAAATTCGGTGGATTGTGCCAATTATTAGAAAACATGGCTTTTGCACCTAAAGGGGCTTATAATCGGGCACCTATATTCAATGGAGATCATTTTGATTATTGGAAAAGTAGTATGCGCATACACATCAATTCTTTTGATGGTGAAGTGTGGAATGCTATTGAGAACGGTCCGTTTGTTCCGACAAACACCGATCCTAATGGCATTGTTACCAATAAGCCTATGGCACAATGGACGGACGATGATAAGAAAAAGGTCAATTACGATGCAAAGGCACAAAACATACTTATTTCATCCCTTGGGATTGAACAATTTTATCATGTGTCGCATTGTTCAACGGCCAAAGAAATGTGGGATACATTAGTTACTCATTTTGAGGGTACTAATGAAGTCAAAATATCCAAAATAAACACCTTAACTCAAGAGTTCGAATTGTTTCATATGCCAGATGGTGAAACCATTACGGATATGCAACAAAGGTTTGTAAAAATTACCAACAAGTTACATGGTCTAGGTAAACCAATAACTAATCAAGATGCTACTAATAAGATTTTGAGATGTCTTAATAGGTCATGGCAACCAAAGGTCACCGCAATCAAAGAAGCGAATGATCTTACAACTTTGAGTCTCACAACCTTATTCGGTAAGCTAACGGAACATGAACAAGTGCTTAATTTGTTGGAAAAACATGAGAAAGGTGAGAAAAAGGAGAAACACAACGAAAAGGATAAAAGAAAATGATAAGAGGTCCATTGCTCTAAAGGCCTCCAAATCCAAGTCCAAAAAGGTTGAGCAAGTGGAGAGTAGCTCAAGCGAAGACGATTCCGATGATGAGGAAATGGGGCTCTTCGTTCGACGCTATAATAGATATGTGAGAAAGAATGGCATAAGACATTCCGATGACAATCTTAAGAAGTTTCGGAAAGATAGTGGTTACCGCCGGTAGAATGAAGATGCTAGATACTCCAAGAAAGGGGCATGCTATGAATGTGGCCAAGTTGGTCATTTCAAACCGGATTGCCCTAAGCTCAAGAGAAAAGAGAAGAAGTCACCGTCATTCAAAAAGGGAAGCAAGGACAAGGGAAAGAAAGCTTATGTTGCATGGGAGAGCGAAAGCTCATCTTCCTCTTCATCATCAAGCTCTAGCTCAAGTGGTGAAGATGTATTGGCAAATGTGTGCTTGACATCCTATGATCGCAAGAAACTTGCTCCCAAAAAGGTAAATCAAAATCCCTCTAGCTCATATACGCTTTTAGAATATCATGAGTTGCAAGTCGCTTTTGAAAAGCTACACAAAGAAACTAAAGAGGCTTTTCAACGACTAAAAGGTTTAATGCAAGTTAATAAATACCTTGAGGCAAAAGTTTCGGAAACGGAGCTTGAGTTGAAAGCCCTCAAAGAGTCTATTCAAAAATCTCTTGTGACTTTTGATAGTTATGGTAACGATAAGACCGGATGTGATGGATGCTTTTACTTATATAGAGACTTGCGAAAGTTACAAGATAAGCTAAAAGAATCGTCCAAGTCGGAGATTACTTTTGCGGTTGATCCATCTAAATTCAACAAATCGTTAAAACCTAGAAATAAAAAGTATAAATTTGTTGAAAAGGATCCTAAGAAAAGTAATCCTCATATCGTTTGTCATTATTGTTGTGACAAGGGTCATACTATTGCAAAATGTCATGCTCGAAAAATCTTGGTACCAAAAGGCAAATTGCAATGGTTACCTAAGTTAAGCAATAATGGTGCTACTAACCAACTAGGACCCAACATGAGTTGGGGACCTATTTCAAATGTCTAAGTATGTAGGAAAACGTCTTGAAAACCATTGACAAAAGACACCGACAACAATGGAGTTCAAGACTAATGAACAAGGAAAGTGATGAGAAAAGCTTCAACTCAACACTTACAATGGTGTGGAAATTGATCACTTCCTCCACCTAACACTCAAGGGAAGATTCTATTCTCTACCTTTACCTTTATATTTTTTTTACTTAGCATTTGTACATTGGTTCATATACATACAACTTTCACCTTAATATGATATTTGCTTTGGTAGTTGTCTAATCCTCCATTTCCAAGAATTTTGCTCAAAAATATTAATAAGTTTTTGAGACTCATATGTTTAAAATGGGGATTTGACAAAAATCATTACAATTGCCATATTAAGTTCATACTTGGTTTGTATATGTTTGTTTTTGTTCTTATATATGACTTTGTGTGCATACATAGACATATATTTTCATATGATTAATTTTGGTACTTTGATTCATTTATGTGGATGCCTTATCATGCATATATGGTTTAACATGTGTTCTCATGTTATAATGTGCTTTGGTATTGTTTTTGCTCACATACATAAGTATGTACCTTGTTGATTATATGTGTTTCATACATACATGTTATTTGGAAGTCATAAAAATTATTTTCCAAACTTATAAGTTCATGTGTTTTGAGAAAAATTGAAAATAATGCATTTTGGATCGATACAAATAAACATTGTATGGATAATCATGTTATGTTTATGCATTTGTTGCATTGCTTTGTTTATTTCGTCCCATATTTGGATATGTTACTTAATCAAAATGTCGATGTGTTACAATATTCATGAGTTGGTTTTGGTTTGTTATTCTACATTCCATGTTTGTCATGATATTTGGTATTCGTCATTGATATATTTTGGCATATCTTTGTATGTAATTATTTTGATTAGGAACTTTCATCATATAGTGCATTTCGACAAATGTAAGTACACAATATGACTATGGTTAAAATTGTTTGAACTTGATACTTCTATTGAGCTCTCTTCTTCTTTTTGATATTGTCAAAGGGGGAAAGATTTGGATTGCACAAGCTAAGGATGAATAGCTAAGAATTCTTGAATATGATCAACAATATCAAACGCATTATGGCATCAACTCAGGGGGAGCGTGCTTATTGTTAGCCTTGGTGTAAATGCGTCTGTATACATATTGCTATTTTATTGCATATTAGGTATAGGCTGAGTTAGCTTATGCAAAGTTTTGACAATTATCAAAAAGGGGGAGAATGTAAGTGCACCAGTTCATTCTCATGTTTTAATAATTGTCAAAACACATGAAAATAGAGTAGAACATATTTTGGCAACATTACAAATGACTTGACAGCGAAAAACTATTTTTAAACTTTGAAAATTTGATTTTTAGGTATTATGTATCGATACATAAACATGTGTATCGATACAAATGTCCTGAAATTACTTCAGACTGATTTTGTGCAATTTGTATTGATACATATATCACTTGTATCGATACCAAAGTGGTCTCTCAGAGGCAGAGAGTCACCTGTGTATCGAATCATGCTTGCATGTATCGATACACACCTATATCTCTCTGAAAAACAGAGAGTGCATGATGTATCGAATCATGCTTGCATGCTTCGATACATATCAGTCAAGATTTCAAGAAACTGATGTATGTATCGATACACATACGTGTTTGTATCGATACATAGGTCAAAATTTTCATATTTGAACGCTGGTCAAAGGTTTGTATCGATACAAACCATCATTTGTATCGATACATGTCTGTGAATTTTTGCCTAAATTTGCTCAATTCTATTTTCTCTATAAATAGCAATGTGCTTTGTGATTGTAAAAAGGAGAAAAACCTGTGAGAAAGTGAAATAGCCTTGATCAACTCTTTGGGATTCAAATTGGGTGAAAAATTTGGATCAAAGGGTTATTCTTCACAAGATCATCATCTTCCATCAAATTGCAATTCATTGAAGAGTGAGTATGGGATCATTCGGATAAAGGTTGTACATTTGATCGATAACGTTCGATACGGCTTGCGGTGAATCAGAGGCGTGATCGAGTTGATTAGTGAAGAAGGTTTGGGTTTTTCTTAAGGATTCAAGATTGTGCGATATCTTGAAGGATCAACAACGAAGAAGCGAGGTACTCAGCTGGACGATTGGCGCGAGGGTTTGCGCATGGTTAGGATCGTTGAAATCAGAGGGAGAAGCTTCATTGATTGTTGAGGTTATTACGCATAGTTTGCATTAGATTCGATAATAGGGTTATTGGAGTCTTTTGTAAATTGTGCACTATAGTTCAATCGTTTTTAATCAATATACGCTCAAATAACCCGTTTGGTTATTTGGGGGGAGACGTACCCGGCCGACCGCGAGGACGACACGAAAGTCGGGGAACTCCCTAATCAATTGTTTGTGTCTCTCTCCCTTAATCTTTTACTTTACGCAATTGCTTTAATTTTTGATTCAATTGAATTTTTTGTGTTCATACGTGTGCACCAAAATTCAATTGATATATATCTTGATTGTGATTGGATTAGCTCTATATTTTTGTAACTTGCTTGGACTGTGTTATTGGATCGTTTAATTCGAATATTTTGCGCACGATCGTTTCTAGTTCTTTATCATCACACGTTCAAGGCTATACTACTTTTTCAGTGATCAATCGGGTGCAAAGAGACTACCGATCCGGTGTTGCTTCCGCGCGTACCTTTTAAACTAAATTTTTTAAAATCAACATTGTTTAAAAGGGCCACTTATTCAACCCCCCTTCTAAGTAGTAGCCAAGTAGTCTAACAAGTGGTATCAGAGCCTGGTTCAATTTTGTTCACAAAATTCGGTGGATTGTGCCAATTATTAGAAAACATGTCTTTTGCACCTAAAGGGGCTTATAATCGGGCACCTATATTCAATGGAGATCATTTTGATTATTGGAAAAGTAGTATGCGCATACACATCAATTCTTTTGATGGTGAAGTGTGGAATGCTATTGAGAACGGTCCGTTTGTTCCGACAAACACCGATCCTAATGGCATTGTTACCAATAAGCCTATGGCACAATGGACGGACGATGATAAGAAAAAGGTCAATTACGATGCAAAGGCACAAAACATACTTATTTCATCCCTTGGGATTGAACAATTTTATCATGTGTCGCATTGTTCAACGGCCAAAGAAATGTGGGATACATTAGTTACTCATTTTGAGGGTACTAATGAAGTCAAAATATCCAAAATAAACACCTTAACTCAAGAGTTCGAATTGTTTCATATGCCAGATGGTGAAACCATTGCGGATATGCAACAAAGGTTTGTAAAAATTACCAACAAGTTACATGGTCTAGGTAAACCAATAACTAATCAAGATGCTACTAATAAGATTTTGAGATGTCTTAATAGGTCATGGCAACCAAAGGTCACCGCAATCAAAGAAGCGAATGATCTTACAACTTTGAGTCTCACAACCTTATTCGGTAAGCTAACGGAACATGAACAAGTGCTTAATTTGTTGGAAAAACATGAGAAAGGTGAGAAAAAGGAGAAACACAACGAAAAGGAAAAAAGAAAAGGATAAGAGGTCCATTGCTCTAAAGGCCTCCAAATCCAAGTCCAAAAAGGTTGAGCAAGTGGAGAGTAGCTCAAGCGAAGACGATTCCGATGATGAGGAAATGGGGCTCTTCGTTCGACGCTATAATAGATATGTGAGAAAGAATGGCATAAGACATTCCGATGACAATCTTAAGAAGTTTCGGAAAGATAGTGGTTACCGCCGGTAGAATGAAGATGCTAGATACTCCAAGAAAGGGGCATGCTATGAATGTGGCCAAGTTGGTCATTTCAAACCGGATTGCCCTAAGCTCAAGAGAAAAGAGAAGAAGTCACCGTCATTCAAAAAGGGAAGCAAGGACAAGGGAAAGAAAGCTTATGTTGCATGGGAGAGCGAAAGCTCATCTTCCTCTTCATCATCAAGCTCTAGCTCAAGTGGTGAAGATGTATTGGCAAATGTGTGCTTGACATCCTATGATCGCAAGAAACTTGCTCCCAAAAAGGTAAATCAAAATCCCTCTAGCTCATATACGCTTTTAGAATATCATGAGTTGCAAGTCGCTTTTGAAAAGCTACACAAAGAAACTAAAGAGGCTTTTCAACGACTAAAAGGTTTAATGCAAGTTAATAAATACCTTGAGGCAAAAGTTTCGGAAACGGAGCTTGAGTTGAAAGCCCTCAAAGAGTCTATTCAAAAATCTCTTGTGACTTTTGATAGTTATGGTAACGATAAGACCGGATGTGATGGATGTTTTTACTTATATAGAGACTTGCGAAAGTTACAAGATAAGCTAAAAGAATCGTCCAAGTCGGAGATTACTTTTGCGGTTGATCCATCTAAATTCAACAAATCGTTAAAACCTAGAAATAAAAAGTATAAATTTGTTGAAAAGGATCCTAAGAAAAGTAATCCTCATATCGTTTGTCATTATTGTTGTGACAAGGGTCATACTATTGCAAAATGTCATGCTCGAAAAATCTTGGTACCAAAAGGCAAATTGCAATGGTTACCTAAGTTAAGCAATAATGGTGCTACTAACCAACTAGGACCCAACATGAGTTGGGGACCTATTTCAAATGTCTAAGTATGTAGGAAAACGTCTTGAAAACCATTGACAAAAGACACCGACAACAATGGAGTTCAAGACTAATGAACAAGGAAAGTGATGAGAAAAGCTTCAACTCAACACTTACAATGGTGTGGAAATTGATCACTTCCTCCACCTAACACTCAAGGGAAGATTCTATTCTCTACCTTTACCTTTATATTTTTTTTACTTAGCATTTGTACATTGGTTCATATACATACAACTTTCACCTTAATATGATATTTGCTTTGGTAGTTGTCTAATCCTCCATTTCCAAGAATTTTGCTCAAAAATATTAATAAGTTTTTGAGACTCATATGTTTAAAATGGGGATTTGACAAAAATCATTACAATTGCCATATTAAGTTCATACTTGGTTTGTATATGTTTGTTTTTGTTCTTATATATGACTTTGTGTGCATACATAGACATATATTTTCATATGATTAATTTTGGTACTTTGATTCATTTATGTGGATGCCTTATCATGCATATATGGTTTAACATGTGTTCTCATGTTATAATGTGCTTTGGTATTGTTTTTGCTCACATACATAAGTATGTACCTTGTTGATTATATGTGTTTCATACATACATGTTATTTGGAAGTCATAAAAATTATTTTCCAAACTTATAAGTTCATGTGTTTTGAGAAAAATTGAAAATAATGCATTTTGGATCGATACAAATAAACATTGTATGGATAATCATGTTATGTTTATGCATTTGTTGCATTGCTTTGTTTATTTCGTCCCATATTTGGATATGTTACTTAATCAAAATGTCGATGTGTTACAATATTCATGAGTTGGTTTTGGTTTGTTATTCTACATTCCATGTTTGTCATGATATTTGGTATTCGTCATTGATATATTTTGGCATATCTTTGTATGTAATTATTTTGATTAGGAACTTTCATCATATAGTGCATTTCGACAAATGTAAGTGCACATTATGACTATGGTTAAAATTGTTTGAACTTGATACTTCTAATGAGCTCTCTTCTTCTTTTTGATATTGTCAAAGGGGGAAAGATTTGGATTGCACAAGCTAAGGATGAATAGCTAAGAATTCTTGAATATGATCAACAATATCAAACGCATTATGGCATCAACTCAGGGGGAGCGTGCTTATTGTTAGCCTTGGTGTAAATGCGTCTGTATACATATTGCTATTTTATTGCATATTAGGTATAGGCTTAGTTAGCTTATGCAAAGTTTTGACAATTATCAAAAAGGGGGAGAATGTAAGTGCACCAGTTCATTCTCATGTTTTAATAATTGTCAAAACACATGAAAATAGACTAGAACATATTTTGGCAACATTACAAATGACTTGACAGCGAAAAACTATTTTTAAACTTTGAAAATTTGATTTTTAGGTATTATGTATCGATACATAAACATGTGTATCGATACAAATGTCCTGAAATTACTTCAGACTGATTTTGTGCAATTTGTATTGATACATATATCACTTGTATCGATACAAAAGTGGTCTCTCAGAGGCACAGAGTCACCTGTGTAACACCCCGATTTTCAAAGGCTAAAAGGGGAATTACTTTTTTTTTTTAAACAAACAGAGTGCGCATAAATTTTCGTGATGAGCCGGCATTAATCATACAATAGGTGTAAGTGCACCAGTTCATCCTCATGTTTTAATAATTGTCAAAACACATGAAAATAGGATTGAACATATTTTGGCAACATTACAAATGACTTGACAACAAAGAACTATTTTTCTAAAACTTGAAAAACTGACTTTTAGGTATTTTGTATCGATACATACATTGGTGTATCGATACAAATGTCCTGAAATTACTTCTATCTGATTTTGGGTATTTTGTATCGATACATACATAGTCTGTATCGATACAAAAGTGGTTTCTCAGAGGCAGAGAGTCACCTGTGCATCGAATCATGCTTGCATGTATCGATACACATGTGAATGCCCTCAAAATCCAGAGAGTTGAAGATGTATCGAATCATGCTTGCATGATTTGATACATATCAGTCAAGAGTTTCAAGATTCTGATATTTGTATCGATACACACCCGTGTTTGTATCGATACAAAGGTCAAAAATTTCATTTTTAACGTTGGTCAAAGCATTTGTATCGATACAAATGATCATTTGTATCGATACATGTTTGAAAAATTATGCCCAAATTTGCTCATTCTATTTTCACTTTAAATAGCAATGTGTGTGATCCTTTGTTTGTAACACAACTGAGAAAAATCTAGTGAGAACCAGTGAGAAAGCAAGAGTGCTTTGAGAGAAACACTTTGGATACAATTTGGGTGAAAAATTGGGATCAAAGTGTATCCTTCACAAGATCATCATCTTCCATCAAGTTGCAACAATTGAAGATTGAGTATGGGATCAATCCAATAGAAGTTGTACGCTTGGTCGATAACGTTCGGTACGATTCGTGGTGAATCAGAATCGTGATCGGGTTGATTTGCGAAGGAGGTTTGGTTGCTCGCTAGGGATTCAAGATTGTTCGATATCTTGAAGGATCAATCGAGAAGAATTGAAGGACTCAGCTGGACGATTGTTGCAAGGAGTTGCACGGGTAAAATCGTTGGAATCAGAGGGTGAAGATTCGTTCGTCGATTGAGGTTTAGCATAGTTTTACTTTTGAGTCAATATAGGTTTATTGGATTCATTGTAAATTGTGCACTTGTGTTCAAACTGTTTTTAATCAATAATACTCTCAAATAACCTGTTTGGTTATTTGGGGGGAGACGTACCCGGCCGACCGCGAGGACGACACGAAAGCCGGGGAACTCCCTAATCATCTCTTGTGTGTCGATTCGCTTTAAATTCTTACTTTACGCAATTCGATTATATTTTGAGTCAATTGAAGTTTTGTGTTCGTAAGTGTGCACAAAGGTTCAATTGCAATTATCTTGATTGTGATTGAATTTGAGTATCGAATCTTATAACTTGCTTGGGACTGTTTTTTGTTAATCGATTGAATTTGGATATCTTGCATTGAGCGTTCCGATAATTTTCCTAATTCGTTCAAGGCTATACTATCTTTCCTTTGGTCAAAAGGTGCAAAGTAGACTACCGATCCGGTGGTGCTTCCGCGCATTGTTTTTTTAATCAAATAATTTTTAAATTGTCGTTGATTAACGAAGCCACTTATTCAACCCCCCTTCTAAGTGGTAGCCTAGTAGTCTAACAATAGGACTAATTAAACATTAGTGCTTCAGAGAAGCAAAGTATGGTACCTGAATAATTACAGTCCCAAAAGATAGCGTTCTAGTTCATAACAAATACACACAAGATGTTATTAACTCTATGCATCACACCGCCAAAAGGCTAAAGTAGTTTAAGTGCAAATATTAGTATAATATACAGTCATCCAACTACAGTCAGAATAATACTAAGCCTAACCAAAAAGCACGGTGTACAAGACACGCCGGCACACAACCAAACTAGGTCCACCACGCCACTCGATCGCTGAGGGCCCAAGAAGCCACCGTCGTCCTCACGACCAACGGTATCAGACGGCAATCCATCGTCTAGGGTGGGAGGAGCCCGTTCATGTATTATGGTAAGGGTCACCACAAAATATATGTATATATATATATATATAACCGGTGCGAGAGAGTATACAAATACCAAACATACAAATACCAACAGAGAAAGCTCTTTAAACACATAGCCATTCCCACCAACGGGCTCATATAAACCAATGCACACATAGCCTATCAATGCAGACTCTACATGATCGTGACACCAATCACTGGCTGTCACATGCATGAAATATTCCGGAATAAACCTCGCTGCAGAAGGTCGTAGGCTCAGGTGGGATAACACCTCCTACTAGTGGTGGGATAACACCAGGTAGAGTCACTCAGACAGTACCAAAACAATAACGGTGGGATAACACCGGGTAGAGTCCCTCAGACAATACCAAAACAATCACGGTGGGATAACACCGGGTGAGTCACACGGACAACACCAAACTCAAAAAGGAGGACACCAATCACTGGTCGTCGCACCCCGTGGTCCATTCCCGATAACCACTTACTATGAATGCATGAGCATACGATTCCCCTTATATGCTAATGCAACAAATACACACCTCTCAAGCGTATGCAAACCAATCACAATATGTACATATATTCTCAAAATCATATGCACGCCAATCACATGTTCATACATATATTCTCACAATCATATGTATACAATCACAACAATCATACATAGATTCTCAATCATATGTAAACAGCGCACGTATTATAAACACTTTCTCATCACGAGAATACATAATACATACATGCCAATCACAACACAACACATCACAGAAAATAACCAAGCATGTTATTAACCAGTGAAAAAGACGGAAATAAAGTGGTGCCCTTACCTCAGCAAGCTTCCGTTAACTTTTCTCGCATAATTCTACAACTCGCGCTTCCTAAAATTAAGCAGCGTACAATCAATAAAATACTCCCAACGTATCCTATCGAAACGAAACTTGTTCTCTAAAAACTAGGGGGGGTTTAAGGTACTTTGTCACACTCTCGGATAGTGATTACGAGTCCCCCTTATAGCGATTAAAAATTCCCAAAGTTAATTGCACTATTTCTCGCTACGCGAAAATATTTTCGTTTCAAAACAAACTAAGAAACACTTTGATTCCTAACTCCAAGGCAATCAATTTTCACATACTAAAACCATTTGAAAACAACCCAAAAACTCTTTGAAAATTTTCACAAAAATAAAAGTTTACTTGCGCCACAAGTTACAAGTTTTTTCCTTTCAAATAAAATGGTCATAACTCATTCAATCTTTATCCGATCGAGACGAACCATACGCCGAAATCTTCGTCTCGAAAAGACGGATCAAATGGTCCAGTTTCTAGGTCACCAAAACAATTTTATAATGACCTAAATGCCATTCCATAATTCGACCAGAATTGGAATCACACCAAAAATATTTCAAAACAAGCATAAAACTCTTCAAAACATCACAAGTTACTAGCTTTTATCTTCAAACAAAAACAACTTAAATCATTCTTTCAAAAACCATGATCATTCACTTTAAACCAATGATTCATTGCCTTCCAATAGGACTTAAATAATTTGAAAACCACATGGTCCTAACACCTAAGTGTCACGGCCAAGAACAAAACAACAAGCTAGCTCCCAAAATCATTTAATTGATCAAACCCAAACATTTTCAAACCAAAATCCATAAAATCATAAGAGTTTTGTTCACATTTCTCATGAACACAAAATTCATATTTTCTATTTTTCAAAACCAAACCATTTTTCACATATCCATTTCACTTAAAAGTCTAAAAACCACATCTTAAACACAATCACTAAACAAAAATTCATGTTCTTGATCAATAGAAATTTCTCATCAAAACCCTAACAAAGAAATTCATGAAATGATCATCCAACCATGGAAATCCTCCCAACTAAGCTCAAACATGCTAGTCTAACACTCATAAACAACTTCTATGAAACAAAAATAATTATGAACCATTCCTAAAATATTCCATCTCATGAACATCAACTAATAATCCATCAAACTCCAAGAGTTTGGCTAGCAAAGAGAAGGGAAGAGGTTCTAGTTACCTTAGGAGATGATTCCTAGCAATTTTCTCTTGATCCAACAAAACAAGAATGAGTTGATTTGGTGAAGAATTGCAAAATTTCAATGGTGGAAGGACCAAAGAAAAACTCACGGCCAAGGAGAGAAAGAATGGAGTGAAGTTTGTGATTTTTCTAAGTCCACAAAGTGACTTCCAAAAGTCTACTAAATAATGGTCTTGTTTCATCCTAGCCCTTGCATCAAATAGTGACAAGTCGTGGGATCAAATCCTAGACAACCATAATCTCTTGGTCACCAAGTAACTTTCATAATATCTAGATATCATGTGACAAAAGTCATCTTACTCAGTCCCCGCGCTCGCGCTTAAACGAGTCGCACCTCGCTAATGGACGAAAAATCGCAAAAATAGAAAAACTACGGAATAAACGTCCGTCGTAAACCGCTTCTAAAAATTACCGCTAAAACTTTTTCCTCGACTGTGATTTTCTTCCTCACCCTCGAAAAATAATCTGAAGATATATTCTAACTCACGCCGATATATAAAACTCCCATCTAAATTTCTACGGAATTCAGAAACCGTAAAAATTCCTAACAGCGGGTAAGATTCCTACTCGTTTTTTCAAAAACAAGAGAAAACCAAAACTCGCATTTCTTACTTCACAGAAATCTTCTCATACTTAAAAGAGGACTACGACCCAAAAGTCTGTGTCTTTCCAACGCACGAGCACAAAACAGGCTCAATTTCAGCAAAATTCTATTACCGCGACAGTACTCACAAAAACACTTCACCAAAAACCCTAAAACTCGTAGCCATTACTAGAGTTCCTTAGAAAAACTGTACAGTGGAATCTTGGGTCTTATATTACTACCCTCCAAAAAGAAGTTTCGTCCTCGAAACTAAAAATAAGAGTAACAACTCAACGACTCATTACTAACACCAACACAATAAAATCCCACAGGATTAGGTGTAGCCACAAAGATGCTAACACCAGGTGAAGCCACACAGATGCTATCACCAACACACTGGAACAATCGTGCATATCGCAACTTTCTACATAGTCACACTGGTTTCAAACTCTAGACACAAGCTAGACATCACACAATGAGTTCACCACCCAAAATTTACTTTACCACGAAGGTTCAAACACTCTAGTTCCCCAAGGATCCTAGGTCAACATGAGAAATTCACAAGGTCACCTTTTTCCGCCTCCGCGGCATAGCCTATTCCACTAGGTTCACGCGAAGCAGTGACCGGCTACCCTCCAAAAAGAAACACTGAAGTTCTCTGTGCACCACCAAAGCTAGCAAAAACTAGTCAATTCCAGTCAACATGATTCCGTCTATTATTAACAAGAGATTAAGGGTGATCAGTTCCTTAATTTGTCAATAGATAGCCGACAATCATGATGGTGGCTTGGACCATCTTGACCTAACTTTAATAATGCTCCCTTCCACTTGTGCTCAAGGCCCTCCGAGGCACAAGAGTCCAACAATTCTTCGAGGCTTTCTCAATATTTTTGTAACAGCCCGTTTTTTCACAAGCCAAAAAGGGCATTATTATTATTTTTTTTTTATAACACGAGACAGAGTGCGCGGAAAATATTTTAAATGAGCCGGCATTCAAATATACAAAAAGACTCATTACCATAAGGTGCTTCGACAAGCAAAGTGTATTCCTGAATAATTACAGTCCAAGTCTAAGTATTCAAATACTTACAACAGAACAAGTTAGATACCCTATGCTAACCAAAAAGCACGGTGCACAAAACACACCGGCGCATAGTCTAACTATACTAAGCCAAAACTCCAAACATCTCACTGGGGCCTGGAACAGCCACCGTCGTCACCACGACCTAACCCATCATCTGGGTGGGATGAGCCCGCAAATGAAAGAAAGGGTCACCACAAAATAAAAGGTATATATATATATATAACCGGTGCGAAAGATGTACACATAACAAATTTCCACATACACAAGAGAAAGCTCTTTAACACAAAAGCAATTCCCACCAACGGGCTTATATATATAATGCACACATAGCCTAACAATGCAGACTCTACATGATCGTGACACCAATCACTGGCTGCCACATGCATGAATTCCGGAATCGTAGGTCCAACCCACTAAAGCCACAAGGGCAGGTGATGCCACACAGACGCTATCACCAGGTGAAAATAGCCACACAGATGCTACCAGCCACACAGATGCTGTCAGCCACACAGATGCTGTCACCAGGCGAAAATAGCCACACAGATGCTACCAGCCACACAGATGCTGTCGCCCAACCCACTAAAGCCACGAGGGCAGGTGATGCCACACAGACGCTATCACTAGGTGAAAATAGCCACACAGATGCTACCAGCCACACAGATGCTGTCACCCCCTCAAAAGTGTAGCCACACAGATGCTAACACCAGGCGAACATAGCCACACAGATGCTATCGCCAACTAAGAAACGCATACACATAGGGCAGTCACACAGACACAGCCCCGGCGGAGTCACACAGACACATCCGCCCGGTACGTAGGCAAAGTCACACAGACATACACCTAGGCACACAACTATGAAATGCATGGCATATATTCTCTTTGGCATATACAGGATAGTCACACAGACAAAATCCTCGCGTAGTCCTATCTGACGCACGCATTCATATATGCTCATGCAAACATTCACATAGCCTAAAGCCTATGTACAAAGCATCACAACATACATACATTTTCTCAATCATATGTACTCCAACAACCTGTTCATACATACATTCTCATAATCATATGTAAACAGCGTAAGTATTTTAAACACTTTCTCATCACGAGAATACATAATACAAACATGCCAAAGCACACAGCAAAACAAAACATGTCGTAACCATTTCGAAAGACGGAAATAAAGTGGAGCCCTTACCTCGGCAAGCTTCTGTTACTCTTTTTCGCGAAATTCTACAATTCACGCTACCTAAACAAAATGTAGCGTACAATCAATAAAATACTCTTCGTACATCCTATCGAAACGAAACTTGCTCTCAAAAGTCTAGGGGGGTTTAAGGTACTTTCTAACTCTCCCACCTAGCGATTCCAAGTTCTTTCCATGGCGATAAAAATTCACGAAATTAAAGACATTATTTTAGTCACACGAAATTCATTTTGTTTTCAAAGCATACCAAGAACCACTATTGTTTTCAACCTCAAGAAAACACTTTCACACATTCCAAACCATTTGAAAACAAACCAAACACTCTTCAAAATATTTCAACGAAAAATCAGAGTTTTCTTGCGTCGCAAGTTACACATTTTTTTCTTCCTAACAACCTTTCCTATACTCATTTTTCTTCAAAACTAAGATCATCCAACACATACACAATTTTCACACAATTGTGGACTTAGAAAAATTTTGGAATTTCTTCCTCCCCACAAGGAAAAAGGCCACGGCCATATTTTTAAAAAAACACCCTTCCACACAAAATTTTTCACTTCTAAAAGCATGGTAATATCCCATAATACCTAACTAGCACTTATCAAAACGATTTAGAAATTATAGAGTCGAATCGCAAATTTTCGAGAAATCTCAAATAAGGTTTTTCTTAAGGCAAGTGATCATTTTCTTTTCAAAACATCCCATAACCAATAAAACAATTAAACAATGATCATGGGAAGTTATTTGCCTCTAAACAATTTTCGAAATTCGATTCCTCGAACCCTATATGGGTGCCACGGCCAAATGAGGCAAAAGGCAACCCTACACATTTTTTTTTTCCATTTGAAACCCTAGCCCACATTCATTAGTTCGTAATGATATTCGATCGTGTACCCGACTCCTTTTGAAACTCGAAATAAATTTTTTCTAAATTGTGTTCTTCGAGTCGCTCAAGAACACGAGAATAATTTTTTTCTTATTTTTCGAAACAAATTTCATATTCACCAATCCATTTTGTCACAAAGCTTGAAACTAACTTCAAAAACCAAAATCATACAACACACTCAAAGATATGATCATTTTAAGGAATTTTCTTCAAAACCTCACCAACAAAATTGTGAAATTTGAAATCACCATGAGAATCACTTACATGCTTCACTAATGTTTCCTACATAACACTCTTAAACACTACTATGGAATCAAAACTAATTAAAACTAAATTCTCAAAATTTTTCTCTCAAGAACATATCATGAAACTCAAAATTCAAGAGGTTTTTCATGAAGAATAAGGAAGAGAAGTGTTAGTTACCTTAAGTGAAGAAGATTCCTTGCAAGTCCTATGATCCAACAAGCCTAAAATCCAAGCTTTTGGTGAGCAAATGGAAAAGTTCTTGGATGAAGAACAAGGGTGGAAATGCCACGGCAAAGCAAGGAGAAGAATGAGTGAAATTGTGATTTTTCTTAAGTCTTTTTAATGACCAAAAGTCATGGTCTTGTTGCCTAATCCACCCTTGGATCAAATAGTGTAAAGCTAACAAGATTAAATCCTAGCCATTGGATCACTTCAAGCTTATCCGCACAAGATATTTTCTTTCTCATGAGAAACTTACGCCTCACATACGAGTCGCGCCTCGCTAACGGACGGAAATCGCAAAAACAGAAAACCTACGGAAAGAACGTCTAACGTTTTTCCATTCCAAAACTTATCGCCGAATCTTTTTCCGCGACTGTAATTTTCTTCCATACCTTAGAAAATTAATCTCAGGACATATCCTAACTCGCGCAGATATATAAAACTTCCACCCGAAACCTCACTTAAAACAGACGCAGCAAGATTTTCCATCAGCGGGTAAAATCCTACTCGTTTTTCCAAAAACAAGAATAATCCAAAACTCGTCATTCTGACTTCACAGAAATCTCCTCATACTTAAAAGAAGACTACGACCCAAAAGTCTGTGCCTTTCCAGCGCACGAGCACAAAACATGCTCCGTTTCAGCAAAAATCTCATTAATGCGACGATACTCACCAGACCGCTCCACCAAAAACCCTAAAAACTTAGCCGACACTAAAGTTCCTTAGGAAAACTGTACAGTGAAATCTTGGGTCTTACAATTTTCCTCAATTTCTCCAATACGTCACTTAAACTCTCATGCTTCCACTCACGAAATATCCAATGAGTATCATCTAACAGTAAGTACAATGCCACCATGGCAAGTACCACTCAAACCATTTCACTTCGAAAGAAGTTGTCATCCCCGTATAGAACTTCAAAACTTCATCAATATGCATAAGTCCTTACTTTTTCCTTTAATCTCATAACTGTATACTTCCACTTTTAAATCCCATTCTAATCACAGTCTTTATAATACCATCTCAACATCCGGTTGATGATTACAACTCCTCAATTTTTTTCTTGGCGCATGTCAGACTATGCCATTTACTTCTCTTGGACTCCCTTTATCCAAAATCTCAAATTTCCAAAAATCAATATCTTATGCATCCACATATTTTCCATATTACTACTTAGATTACTCTTGCGTGTCGTAAATAAAAATGTTTCTCCTCGTTGACTGCCACCGTTGGCACACACCATCTTACGTCATATCCCCAAACTATTTTTAAACTCTCTGGAGTTTTCTTTCCTCTTACCATTAAATTCTCTTTTCCTCACAAGAGCTCGTCACCCTGATCATTCTTAATTATTCCGACATCACCTCTCCTGTCAAGATACATACCTCCAAAATATTTCTTAAGGTACATCACTATTATTCAACCGTCCATGATGACAATATCCAAAGTCCTTTACTTACTCAATACAGATTTCCATTCTGCCGCGTCTTTCTTCATCGTAACCACTACAATGAATCGAAGCTATACTAATTTCCACCAAACTTTGCCATTAGACAGTTGCTTACCCTTTTCATTTCCACATAGAACTCACACACCGCCACGATATCCATTCAGGTGGTGCTTTCAAATCCTTAATATACACGCACAATCATAATTTTCCAAATCATGTGTGAGGTAATTCCTTTCGCCAATCCTCAATTGACATAAGCTACATTCTCATGTGCTTCTCTCTTACTTATTCTTAACACGTATTTCCAATGACTAACTTCCCCATTCAATTCCTTTGTACTTTTATTCAAATATGCCAAACCCCGCTTTAATTGGCATACATTGCTGACGTGGTTCTTAACTCAACATCGACTCTACACGAGGTACATCATTGCACTTCGTCTTATAATTCCTTTCTCATGCACAACTTGAATTTTGCACTGCGATTACCATGCTGATGCTACGACCTCTACAAAACTCCAATCAGGTCCTCCTCAATGCCTAGAGTTGGTTCCCAAACCACCATGACCCATAACTTGTTGATTCCAAACAACATCATTAATTCGCCGCACACAAAATAATTACTCTCGTTCCACATCAACATGTCTCCAATCAGAACACTCTTCTCCGTTCGATTGGTCCTTCCTCATCGTGACTATTCTAAAGTTATAAAGTTTGTTCGCACCGGGGAATCAATTCCTAGATCTCAAGTTCTAGCTAATCCTGCTCTTACGTCTAGTCACTCATCGTTTTCTTATTCACCTATGACTTTTACTAACAATCATCCCTTTAAGAATAGCTATCTCTAAACTCGTCCTTATAAGGTAACTTTAATTCACCTACAAATCGACTCATCTTACTCCTCCATCAAGTCATTAAACACTTATCGCAAATCTTAATGCTTGACCTTTCATGAACATCTACCTAAGTACAACACTTTGCTATGATTTCATCCTTAATATGTTCGATACCCAAATCAAACTCTTGAATCTACTCCTCAAGAACTACAATTACTTGTCTTACCATCTAGATTCATCCATCAAATCCTAATATATATTACCGGGCCTTTCTTTATAGTAGTTCTCACTATCTCAATACTCTTATGAATGAATCCTTGTCTACTCACAACTTGACATTTCTAGAAAATTTCCAAACATTGTCGTCCATGACCTGAATTTCTTAACATTTGGTTACATCAACACCTATGATATCATAATCTCAAGGTACTACTTGGTCCTTTACCTTCTTGGTTAATCAAAATCGTTAACTTATATGCGCATCCACACAGGATCTCTACTCAACTCTTGACTAATCCCTTCAAACTGCTAAACAAGTTTACTTTCTCTTATGGTTTACCTGTCAATAATTAACGATTCTAGCTTACACTGCTACAATTCTCTAGATATTTCCATACTATACACCTCTAGTATCACCTATCATCGACATACAACTCACTTTCCAAGGTTGAACTCCTCGTTCTTTACCTTAATATCTCTTAAAATCCTCACTTATCCAACAATCAATCACCTATATCTTTATCTCATATCAACAACTATACTTACTATCTCCTAAACTACATATAGGTTGTCACTTATCAACGTGATACTTGGTCTCCTACCTTCAATAATCACGAGATTCATCCTTACAAATCTTAGTTTTGAATTTAATTCATCTCGCACACTTAAATTAAATTCTTAAGTTATCCACCATTCGCATGAATGTCGTCTAACACTACCAGGTTTCCTCACTCTGGACGTACAACATCCTTTAATTCCAATTCAAGTTGCCTCAATTATTATCCAATCGTCGCAATTAAATCCAATTGACATCTCTGCATGCTCCACCATTCCACAGTGGCTGCGTCCTCTTGAAAACCTAATGACTTCATCAAGTCGCACCCTAACTCACCAGAACAGATATTCAATATCTTCTTCAAAAGGTCGTCTCAATCTGATCCTTACTTACAACCCTTTATCAGTTGACGTTCATTCATCCATACTCAGCACATCCGAGTTACAACGACCAATGCTACTTCCAATTCATTATATTAATACCAAGAATCCCTTGTAGTTCTTATTTTCCGCAAGTCCATCCTCTTCGGACCGTCGCATCTAAGGAATTCAGAGATTCTTGTCGACTAAATTCGACCAATGCTCTGGGGTTTCAACTATTTTTCTTACTGAAGCATCACTCCCTATAGTACTTCAGTAAGAAACAATCCAATGCCTAAGCATATCCCATGCTAGACTCAAGACAAACAACCACAAAACCCACAACACAACACAAAACCGATCGCTAGAACTAACACAACTATAGCTATATTCTGACTGACTTTGGACTAACAACTCTAAGACGCACACTTCCCTTTGATGATCTAAAGCCGGGCTCTGATACCACAATGTAACACCCCGATTTTCAAAGGCTAAAAGGGGCATTATTTTTTTTAAAAAAACAAACAGAGTGCGCATAAATTTTCGTGATGAGCCGGCATTAATCATACAATAGGACTAATTAAACATTAGTGCTTCAGAGAAGCAAAGTATGGTACCTGAATAATTACAGTCCCAAAAGATAGCGTTCTAGTTCATAACAAATACACACAAGATGTTATTAACTCTATGCATCACACCGCCAAACGGCTAAAGTAGTTTAAGTGCAAATATTAGTATAATATACAGTCATCCAACTACAGTCAGAATAATACTAAGCCTAACCAAAAAGCATGGTGTACAAGACACGCCGGCACACAACCAAACTAGGTCCACCACGCCACTCGATCGCTGAGGGCCCAAGAAGCCACCGTCGTCCTCACGACCAACGGTATCAGACGGCAATCCATCGTCTAGGGTGGGAGGAGCCCGTTCATGTATTATGGTAAGGGTCACCACAAAATATATGTATATATATATATATAACCGGTGCGAGAGAGTAAACAAATACCAAACATACAAATACCAACAGAGAAAGCTCTTTAAACACATAGCCATTCCCACCAACGGGCTCATATAAACCAATGCACACATAGCCTATCAATGCAGACTCTACATGATCGTGACACCAATCACTGGCTGTCACATGCATGAAATATTCCGGAATAAACCTCGCTGCAGAAGGTCGTAGGCTCAGGTGGGATAACACCTCCTACTAGTGGTGGGATAACACCAGGTAAAGTCACTCAGACAGTACCAAAACAATAACGGTGGGATAACACCGGGTAGAGTCCCTCAGACAATACCAAAACAATCACGGTGGGATAACACCGGATGAGTCACACGGACAACACCAAACTCAAAAAGGAGGACACCAATCACTGGTCGTCGCACCCCGTGGTCCATTCCCGATAACCACTTACTATGAATGCATGAGCATACGATTCCCCTTATATGCTAATGCAACAAATACACACCTCTCAAGCGTATGCAAACCAATCACAATATGTACATATATTCTCAAAATCATATGCACGCCAATCACATGTTCATACATATATTCTCACAATCATATGTATACAATCACAACAATCATACATAGATTCTCAATCATATGTAAACAACGCACATATTATAAACACTTTCTCATCACGAGAATACATAATACATACATGCCAATCACAACACAGCACATCACAGAAAATAACCAAGCATGTTATTAACCAGTGAAAAAGACGGAAATAAAGTGGTGCCCTTACCTCAGCAAGCTTCCGTTAACTTTTCTCGCATAATTCTACAACTCGCGCTTCCTAAAATTATGCAGCGTACAATCAATAAAATACTCCCAACGTATCCTATCGAAACGAAACTTGTTCTCTAAAAACTAGGGGGGGTTTAAGGTACTTTCTCACACTCTCGGATAGTGATTACGAGTCCCCCTTATAGCGATTAAAAATTCCCAAAGTTAATTGCACTATTTCTCGCTACGTGAAAATATTTTCGTTTCAAAACAAACTAAGAAACACTTTGATTCCTAACTCCAAGGCAATCAATTTTCACATACTAAAACCATTTGAAAACAACCCAAAAACTCTTTGAAAATTTTCACAAAAATAAAAGTTTACTTGCGCCACAAGTTACAAGTTTTTTCCTTTCAAATAAAATGGTCATAACTCATTCAATCTTTATCCGATCGAGACGAACCATACGTCGAAATCTTCGTCTCGAAAAGACGGATCAAATGGTCCAGTTTCTAGGTCACCAAAACAATTTTATAATGACCTAAATGCCATTCCATAATTCGACCAGAATTGGAATCACACCAAAAATATTTCAAAACAAGCATAAAACTCTTCAAAACATCACAAGTTACTAGCTTTTATCTTCAAACAAAAGCAACTTAAATCATTCTTTCAAAAACCATGATCATTCACTTTAAACCAATGATTCATTGCCTTCCAATAGGACTTAAATAATTTGAAAACCACATGGTCCTAACACCTAAGTGTCACGGCCAAGAACAAAACAACAAGCTAGCTCCCAAAATCATTTAATTGATCAAACCCAAACATTTACAAACCAAAATCCATAAAATCATAAGAGTTTTGTTCACATTTCTCATGAACACAAAATTCATATTTTCTATTTTTCAAAACCAAACCATTTTTCACATATCCATTTCACTTAAAAGTCTAAAAACCACATCTTAAACACAATCACTAAACAAAAATTCATGTTCTTGATCAATAGAAATTTCTCATCAAAACCCTAACAAAGAAATTCATGAAATGATCATCCAACCATGGAAATCCTCCCAACTAAGCTCAAACATGCTAGTCTAACACTCATAAACAACTTCTATGAAACAAAAATAATTATGAACCATTCCTAAAATATTCCATCTCATGAACATCAACTAATAATCCATCAAACTCCAAGAGTTTGGCTAGCAAAGAGAAGGGAAGAGGTTCTAGTTACCTTAGGAGATGATTCCTAGCAATTTTCACTTGATCCAACAAAACAAGAATGAGTTGATTTGGTGAAGAATTGCAAAATTTCAATGGTGGAAGGACCAAAGAAAAACTCACGGCCAAGGAGAGAAAGAATGGAGTGAAGTTTGTGATTTTTCTAAGTCCACAAAGTGACTTCCAAAAGTCTACTAAATAATGGTCTTGTTTCATCCTAGCCCTTGGATCAAATAGTGACAAGTCGTGGGATCAAATCCTAGCCAACCAAAATCTCTTGGTCACCAAGTAACTTTCATAATATCTAGATATCATGTGACAAAAGTCATCTTACTCAGTCCCCGTGCTCGCGCTTAAACGAGTCGCACCTCGCTAATGGACGAAAAATCGCAAAAATAGAAAAACTACGGAATAAACGTCCGTCGTAAACCGCTTCTAAAAATTATCGCTAAAACTTTTTCCTCGACTGTGATTTTCTTCCTCACCCTCGAAAAATAATCTGAAGATATATTCTAACTCACGCCGATATATAAAATTCCCATCTAAATTTCTACGGAATTCAGAAACCGTAAAAATTCCTAACAGCGGGTAAGATTCCTACTCGTTTTTTCAAAAACAAGAGAAAACCAAAATTCGCATTTCTTACTTCACAGAAATCTTCTCATACTTAAAAGAGGACTACGACCCAAAAGTCTGTGCCTTTCCAGCGCACGAGCACAAAACAAGCTCAATTTCAGCAAAATTCTATTACCGCGACAGTACTCACAAAAACACTTCACCAAAAACCCTAAAACTCGTAGCCATTACTAGAGTTCCTTAGAAAAACTGTACAGTGGAATCTTGGGTCTTACAACCTGTGTATCGAATCATGCTTGCATGTATCGATACACACCTATATCTCTCTGAAAAACAGAGAGTGCATGATGTATCGAATCATGCTTGCATGCTTCGATACATATCAGTCAAGATTTCAAGAAACTGATGTATGTATCGATACACATACGTGTTTGTATCGATACATAGGTCAAAATTTTCATATTTGAACGCTGGTCAAAGGTTTGTATCGATACAAACCATCATTTGTATCGATACATGTCTGTGAATTTTTGCCTAAATTTGCTCAATTCTATTTTCTCTATAAATAGCAATGTGCTTTGTGATTGTAAAAAGGAGAAAAACCTGTGAGAAAGTGAAATAGCCTTGATAAACTCTTTGGGATTCAAATTGGGTGAAAAATTTGGATCAAAGGGTTATTCTTCACAAGATCATCATCTTCCATCAAATTGCAATTCATTGAAGAGTGAGTATGGGATCATTCGGATAAAGGTTGTACATTTGATCGATAACGTTCGATACGGCTTGCGGTGAATCAGAGGCGTGATCGAGTTGATTTGTGAAGAAGGTTTGGGTTTTTCTTAAGGATTCAAGATTGTGCGATATCTTGAAGGATCAACAACGAAGAAGCGAGGTACTCAGCTGGACGATTGGCGCGAGGGTTTGCGCATGGTTAGGATCGTTGAAATCAGAGGGAGAAGCTTCATTGATTGTTGAGGTTATTACGCATAGTTTGCATTAGATTCGATAATAGGGTTATTGGAGTCTTTTGTAAATTGTGCACTATAGTTCAATCGTTTTTAATCAATATACGCTCAAATAACCCGTTTGGTTATTTGGGGGGAGACGTACCCGGCCGACCGCGAGGACGACACGAAAGCCGGGGAACTCCCTAATCAATTGTTTGTGTCTCTCTCCCTTAATCTTTTACTTTACGCAATTGCTTTAATTTTTGATTCAATTGAATTTTTTGTGTTCGTACGTGTGCACCAAAATTCAATTGATATATATCTTGATTGTGATTGGATTAGCTCTATATTTTTGTAACTTGCTTGGACTGTGTTATTGGATCGTTTAATTCGAATATTTTGCGCACGATCGTTTCTAGTTCTTTATCATCACACGTTCAAGGCTATACTACTTTTTCAGTGATCAATCGGGTGCAAAGAGACTACCGATCCGGTGGTGCTTCCGCGCGTACCTTTTAAACTAAATTTTTTAAAATCAACATTGTTTAAAAGGGCCACTTATTCAACCCCCCTTCTAAGTGGTAGCCAAGTAGTCTAACAAGTGGTATCAGAGCCTGGTTCAATTTTGTTCACAAAATTCGGTGGATTGTGCCAATTATTAGAAAACATGGCTTTTGCACCTAAAGGGGCTTATAATCGGGCACCTATATTCAATGGAGATCATTTTGATTATTGGAAAAGTAGTATGCGCATACACATCAATTCTTTTGATGGTAAAGTGTGGAATGCTATTGAGAACGGTCCGTTTGTTCCGACAAACACCGATCCTAATGGCATTGTCACCAATAAGCCTATGGCACAATGGACGGACGATGATAAGAAAAAGGTCAATTACGATGCAAAGGCACAAAACATACTTATTTCATCCCTTGTGATTGAACAATTTTATCATGTGTCGCATTGTTCAACGGCCAAAGAAATGTGGGATACATTAGTTACTCATTTTGAGGGTACTAATGAAATCAAAATATCCAAAATAAACACCTTAACTCAAGAGTTCGAATTGTTTCATATGCAAGATGGTGAAACCATTGCGGATATGCAACAAAGGTTTGTAAAAATTACCAACAAGTTACATGGTCTAGGTAAACCAATAACTAATCAAGATGCTACTAATAAGATTTTGAGATGTCTTAATAGGTCATGGCAACCAAAGGTCACCGCAATCAAAGAAGCGAATGATCTTACAACTTTGAGTCTCACAATCTTATTCGGTAAGCTAACGGAACATGAACAAGTACTTAATTTGTTGGAAAAACATGAGAAAGGTGAGAAAAAGGAGAAACACAACGAAAAGGAAAAAAGAAAAGGATAAGAGGTCCATTGCTCTAAAGGCCTCCAAATCCAAGTCCAAAAAGGTTGAGCAAGTGGAGAGTAGCTCAAGCGAAGACGATTCCGATGATGAGGAAATGGGGCTCTTCGTTCGACGCTATAATAGATATGTGAGAAAGAATGGGATAAGACATTCCGATGACAATCTTAAGAAGTTTCGGAAAGATAGTGGTTACCGCCAGTAGAATGAAGATGCTAGATACTCCAAGAAAGGGGCATGCTATGAATGTGGCCAAGTTGGTCATTTCAAACCGGATTGCCCTAAGCTCAAGAGAAAAGGGAAGAAGTCACCGTCATTCAAAAAGGGAAGCAAGGACAAGGGAAAGAAAGCTTATGGTGCATGGGAGAGCGAAAGCTCATCTTCCTCTTCATCATCAAGCTCTAGCTCAAGTGGTGAAGATGTATTGGCAAATGTGTGCTTGACATCCTATGATTGCAAGAAACTTGCTCCCAAAAAGGTAAATCAAAATCCCTCTAGCTCATATACGCTTTTAGTATATCATGAGTTGCAAGTCGCTTTTGAAAAGCTACACAAAGAAACTAAAGAGGCTTTTCAACGACTAAAAGGTTTAATGCAAGTTAATAAATACCTTGAGGCAAAAGTTTCGGAAACGGAGCTTGAGTTGAAAGCCCTCAAAGAGTCTATGATTCAAAAATCTCTTGTGACTTTTGGTAGTTATGGTAACGATAAGACCGGATGTGATGAATGCTTTTACTTATATAGAGACTTGCGAAAGTTACAAGATAAGCTAAAAGAACCATCCAAGCCGGAGATTACTTTTGCGGTTGATCCATCTAAATTCAACAAATCGTTAAAACCTAGAAATAAAAAGTATAAATTTGTTGAAAAGGATCCTAAGAAAAGTAATCCTCATATCGTTTGTCATTATTGTTGTGAGAAGGGTCATACTATTGCAAAATGCCATGCTCGAAAAATCTTGGTACCAAAAGGCAAATTGCAATGGTTACCTAAGTTAAGCAATAATGGTGCTACTAACCAACTAGGACCCAACATGAGTTGGGGACCTATTTCAAATGTCTAAGTATGTAGGAAAACGTCTTGAAAACCATTGACAAAAGACACCGACAACAATGGAGTTCAAGACTAATGAACAAGGAAAGTGATGAGAAATGCTTCAACTCAACACTTACAATGGTATTGAAATTGATCACTTCCTCCACCTAACACTCATGGGAAGATTTTATTCTCTACCTTTACCTTTATATTTTTTTTACTTAGCATTTGTACATTGGTTCATATACATACAACTTTCACCTTAATATGATATTTGCTTTGGTAGTTGTCTAATCCTCCATTTCCAAGAATTTTGCTCAAAAATATTAATAAGTTTTTGAGACTCATATGTTTAAAATGGGGATTTGACAAAAATCAATACAATTGCCATATTAAGTTCATACTTGGTTTGTATATGTTTGTTTTTGTTCTTATATGTGACTTTGTGTGCATACATAGACATATATTTTCATATGAT
Organism: Trifolium repens; assembly: GCA_030408175.1. Taxonomy (NCBI): domain Eukaryota; kingdom Viridiplantae; phylum Streptophyta; class Magnoliopsida; order Fabales; family Fabaceae; genus Trifolium; species Trifolium repens. The sequence goes on along the minus strand of CP125845.1, from coordinate 25,599,173 downwards.
TAATTTTGGTACTTTGATTCATTTATGTGGATGCCTTATCATGCATATATGGTTTAACATGTGTTCTCATGTTATAATGTGCTTTGGTATTGTTTTTGCTCACATACATAAGTATGTACCTTGTTGATTATATGTGTTTCATACATACATGTTATTTGGAAGTCATAAAAATTATTTTCCAAACATATAAGTTCATGTGTTTTGAGAAAAATTGAAAATAATGCATTTTGGATCGATACAAATAAACATTGTATGGATAATCATGTTATGTTTATGCATTTGTTGCATTGCTTTGTTTATTTCGTCCCATATTTGGATATGTTACTTAATCAAAATGTCGATGTGTTACAATATTCATGAGTTGGTTTTGGTTTGTTATTCTACATTCCATGTTTGTCATGATATTTGGTATTCGTCATTGATATATTTTGGCATATCTTTGTATGTAATTATTTTGATTAGGAACTTTCATCATATAGTGCATTTCGACAAATGTAAGTGCACAATATGACTATGGTTAAAATTGTTTGAACTTGATACTTCTAATGAGCTCTCTTCTTCTTTTTGATATTGTCAAAGGGGGAAAGATTTGGATTGCACAAGCTAAGGATGAATAGCTAAGAATTCTTGAATATGATCAACAATATCAAACGCATTATGGCATCAACTCAGGGGGAGCGTGCTTATTGTTAGCCTTGGTGTAAATGCGTCTGTATACATATTGCTATTTTATTGCATATTAGGTATAGGCTTAGTTAGCTTATGCAAAGTTTTGACAATTATCAAAAAGGGGGAGAATGTAAGTGCACCAGTTCATTCTCATGTTTTAATAATTGTCAAAACACATGAAAATAGAGTAGAACATATTTTGGCAACATTACAAATGACTTGACAGCGAAAAACTATTTTTAAACTTTGAAAATTTGATTTTTAGGTATTATGTATCGATACATAAACATGTGTATCGATACAAATGTCCTGAAATTACTTCAGGCTGATTTTGTGCAATTTGTATCGATACATATATCACTTGTATCGATACAAAAGTGGTCTCTCAGAGGCAGAGAGTCACCTGTGTATCGAATCATGCTTGCATGTATCGATACACACCTATATCTCTCAGAAAAACAAAGAGTGCATGATGTATCGAATCATGCTTGCATGCTTCGATACATATCAGTCAAGATTTCAAGAAACTGATGTATGTATCGATACACATACGTGTTTGTATTGATACATAGGTCAAAATTTTCATATTTGAACGCTGGTCAAAGGTTTGTATCGATACAAACCATCATTTGTATCGATACATGTCTGTGAATTTTTGCCTAAATTTGCTCAATTCTATTTTCTCTATAAATTGCAATGTGCTTTGTGATTGTAAAAAGGAGAAAAACCTGTGAGAAAGTGAAATAGCCTTGATAAACTCTTTGGGATTCAAATTGGGTGAAAAATTTGGATCAAAGGGTTATTCTTCACAAGATCATCATCTTCCATCAAATTGCAATTCATTGAAGAGTGAGTATGAGATCATTCGGATAAAGGTTGTACATTTGATCGATAACGTTCGATACGGCTTGCGGTGAATCAGAGGCGTGATCGAGTTGATTTGTGAATAAGGTTTGGGTTTTTCTTAAGGATTCAAGATTGTGCGATATCTTGAAGGATCAACAACGAAGAAGCGAGGTACTCAGCTGGACGATTGGCGCGAGGGTTTGCGCATGGTTAGGATCGTTGAAATCAGAGGGAGAAGCTTCATTGATTGTTGAGGTTATTACACATAGTTTGCATTAGATTCGATAATAGGGTTATTGGTGTCTTTTGTAAATTGTGCACTATAGTTCAATCGTTTTTAATCAATATACGCTCAAATAACCCGTTTGGTTATTTGGGGGGAGACGTACCCGGCCGACCGCGAGGACGACACGAAAGCCGTGGGAACTCCCTAATCAATCGTTTGTGTCTGTCTCCCTTAATCTTTTACTTTACGCAATTGCTTTAATTTTTGATTCAGTTGAATTTTTGTGTTCGTACGTGTGCACCAAAATTCAATTGGCATATATCTTGATTGTGATTGGATTAGCTCTATATTTTTGTAACTTGCTTGGACTGTGTTATTGGATCGTTTAATTCGAATATTTGGCACACGATCGTTTCTTGTTCTTTATCATCACACGTTCAAGGCTATACTACTTTTTCAGTGATCAATCGGGTGCAAAGAGACTACCGATCCGGTGGTGCTTCCGCACGTACCTTTTAAACTAAATTTTTTAAAATCAACATTGTTTAAAAGGGCCACTTATTCAACCCCCCCTTCTAAGTGGTAGCCAAGTAGTCTAACAAGTGGTATCAGAGCCTGGTTCAATTTTGTTCACAAAATTCGGTGGATTGTGCCAATTATTAGAAAACATGGCTTTTGCACCTAAAGGGGCTTATAATCGGGCACCTATATTCAATGGAGATCATTTTGATTATTGGAAAAGTAGTATGCGCATACACATCAATTCTTTTGATGGTAAAGTGTGGAATGCTATTGAGAACGGTCCGTTTGTTCCGACAAACACCGATCCTAATGGCATTGTCACCAATAAGCCAATGGCACAATGGACGGACGATGATAAGAAAAAGGTCAATTACGATGCAAAGGCACAAAACATACTTATTTCATCCCTTGTGATTGAACAATTTTATCATGTGTCGCATTGTTCAACGGCCAAAGAAATGTGGGATACATTAGTTACTCATTTTGAGGGTACTAATGAAGTCAAAATATCCAAAATAAACACCTTAACTCAAGAGTTCGAATTGTTTCATATGCAAGATGGTGAAACCATTGCGGATATGCAACAAAGGTTTGTAAAAATTACCAACAAGTAACATGGTCTAGGTAAACCAATAACTAATCAAGATGCTACTAATAAGATTTTGAGATGTCTTAATAGGTCATGGCAACCAAAGATCACCGCAATCAAAGAAGCGAATGATCTTACAACTTTGAGTCTCACAACCTTATTCGGTAAGCTAACGGAACATGAACAAGTGCTTAATTTGTTGGAAAAACATGAGAAAGGTGAGAAAAAGGAGAAACACAACGAAAAGGAAAAAAGAAAAGGATAAGAGGTCCATTGCTCTAAAGGCCTCCAAATCCAAGTCCAAAAAGGTTGAGCAAGTGGAGAGTAGCTCAAGCGAAGACGATTCCGATGATGAGGAAATGGGGCTCTTCGTTCGACGCTATAATAGATATGTGAGAAAGAATGGGATAAGACATTCCGATGACAATCTTAAGAAGTTTCGGAAAGATAGTGGTTACCGCCAGTAGAATGAAGATGCTAGATACTCCAAGAAAGGGGCATGCTATGAATGTGGCCAAGTTGGTCATTTCAAACCGGATTGCCCTAAGCTCAAGAGAAAAGGGAAGAAGTCACCGTCATTCAAAAAGGGAAGCAAGGACAAGGGAAAGAAAGCTTATGGTGCATGGGAGAGCGAAAGCTCATCTTCCTCTTCATCATCAAGCTCTAGCTCAAGTGGTGAAGATGTATTGGCAAATGTGTGCTTGACATCCTATGATTGCAAGAAACTTGCTCCCAAAAAGGTAAATCAAAATCCCTCTAGCTCATATACGCTTTTAGTATATCATGAGTTGCAAGTCGCTTTTGAAAAGCTACACAAAGAAACTAAAGAGGCTTTTCAACGACTAAAAGGTTTAATGCAAGTTAATAAATACCTTGAGGCAAAAGTTTCGGAAACGGAGCTTGAGTTGAAAGCCCTCAAAGAGTCTATGATTCAAAAATCTCTTGTGACTTTTGGTAGTTATGGTAACGATAAGACCGGATGTGATGAATGCTTTTACTTATATAGAGACTTGCGAAAGTTACAAGATAAGCTAAAAGAACCATCCAAGCCGGAGATTACTTTTGCGGTTGATCCATCTAAATTCAACAAATCGTTAAAACCTAGAAATAAAAAGTATAAATTTGTTGAAAAGGATCCTAAGAAAAGTAATCCTCATATCGTTTGTCATTATTGTTGTGAGAAGGGTCATACTATTGCAAAATGCCATGCTCGAAAAATCTTGGTACCAAAAGGCAAATTGCAATGGTTACCTAAGTTAAGCAATAATGGTGCTACTAACCAACTAGGACCCAACATGAGTTGGGGACCTATTTCAAATGTCTAAGTATGTAGGAAAACGTCTTGAAAACCATTGACAAAAGACACCGACAACAATGGAGTTCAAGACTAATGAACAAGGAAAGTGATGAGAAAAGCTTCAACTCAACACTTACAATGGTATTGAAATTGATCACTTCCTCCACCTAACACTCATGGGAAGATTTTATTCTCTACCTTTACCTTTATATTTTTTTTACTTAGCATTTGTACATTGGTTCATATACATACAACTTTCACCTTAATATGATATTTGCTTTGGTAGTTGTCTAATCCTCCATTTCCAAGAATTTTGCTCAAAAATATTAATAAGTTTTTGAGACTCATATGTTTAAAATGGGGATTTGACAAAAATCATTACAATTGCCATATTAAGTTCATACTTGGTTTGTATATGTTTGTTTTTGTTCTTATATGTGACTTTGTGTGCATACATAGACATATATTTTCATATGATTAATTTTGGTACTTTGATTCATTTATGTGGATGCCTTATCATGCATATATGGTTTAACATGTGTTCTCATGTTATAATGTGCTTTGGTATTGTTTTTGCTCACATACATAAGTATGTACCTTGTTGATTATATGTGTTTCATACATACATGTTATTTGGAAGTCATAAAAATTATTTTCCAAACTTATAAGTTCATGTGTTTTGAGAAAAATTGAAAATAATGCATTTTGGATCGATACAAATAAACATTGTATGGATAATCATGTTATGTTTATGCATTTGTTGCATTGCTTTGTTTATTTCGTCCCATATTTGGATATGTTACTTAATCAAAATGTCGATGTGTTACAATATTCATGAGTTGGTTTTGGTTTGTTATTCTACATTCCATGTTTGTCATGATATTTGGTATTCGTCATTGATATATTTTGGCATATCTTTGTATGTAATTATTTTGATTAGGAACTTTCATCATATAGTGCATTTCGACAAATGTAAGTGCACAATATGACTATGGTTAAAATTGTTTGAACTTGATACTTCTAATGAGCTCTCTTCTTCTTTTTGATATTGTCAAAGGGGGAAAGATTTGGATTGCACAAGCTAAGGATGAATAGCTAAGAATTCTTGAATATGATCAACAATATCAAACGCATTATGGCATCAACTCAGGGGGAGCGTGCTTATTGTTAGCCTTGGTGTAAATGCGTCTGTATACATATTGCTATTTTATTGCATATTAGGTATAGGCTTAGTTAGCTTATGCAAAGTTTTGACAATTATCAAAAAGGGGGAGAATGTAAGTGCACCAGTTCATTCTCATGTTTTAATAATTGTCAAAACACATGAAAATAGAGTAGAACATATTTTGGCAACATTACAAATGACTTGACAGCGAAAAACTATTTTTAAACTTTGAAAATTTGATTTTTAGGTATTATGTATCGATACATAAACATGTGTATCGATACAAATGTCCTGAAATTACTTCAGGCTGATTTTGTGCAATTTGTATCGATACATATATCACTTGTATCGATACAAAAGTGGTCTCTCAGAGGCAGAGAGTCACCTGTGTATCGAATCATGCTTGCATGTATCGATACACACCTATATCTCTCAGAAAAACAAAGAGTGCATGATGTATCGAATCATGCTTGCATGCTTCGATACATATCAGTCAAGATTTCAAGAAACTGATGTATGTATCGATACACATACGTGTTTGTATCGATACATAGGTCAAAATTTTCATATTTGAACGCTGGTCAAAGGTTTGTATCGATACAAACCATCATTTGTATCGATACATGTCTGTGAATTTTTGCCTAAATTTGCTCAATTCTATTTTCTCTATAAATTGCAATGTGCTTTGTGATTGTAAAAAGGAGAAAAACCTGTGAGAAAGTGAAATAGCCTTGATAAACTCTTTGGGATTCAAATTGGGTGAAAAATTTGGATCAAAGGGTTATTCTTCACAAGATCATCATCTTCCATCAAATTGCAATTCATTGAAGAGTGAGTATGAGATCATTCGGATAAAGGTTGTACATTTGATCGATAACGTTCGATACGGCTTGCGGTGAATCAGAGGCGTGATCGAGTTGATTTGTGAATAAGGTTTGGGTTTTTCTTAAGGATTCAAGATTGTGCGATATCTTGAAGGATCAACAACGAAGAAGCGAGGTACTCAGCTGGACGATTGGCGCGAGGGTTTGCGCATGGTTAGGATCGTTGAAATCAGAGGGAGAAGCTTCATTGATTGTTGAGGTTATTACACATAGTTTGCATTAGATTCGATAATAGGGTTATTGGAGTCTTTTGTAAATTGTGCACTATAGTTCAATCGTTTTTAATCAATATACGCTCAAATAACCCGTTTGGTTATTTGGGGGGAGACGTACCCGGCCGACCGCGAGGACGACACGAAAGCCGTGGGAACTCCCTAATCAATCGTTTGTGTCTTTCTCCCTTAATCTTTTACTTTACGCAATTGCTTTAATTTTTGATTCAGTTGAATTTTTGTGTTCGTACGTGTGCACCAAAATTCAATTGGCATATATCTTTATTGTGATTGGATTAGCTCTATATTTTTGTAACTTGCTTGGACTGTGTTATTGGATCGTTTAATTCGAATATTTTGCACACGATCGTTTCTTGTTCTTTATCATCACACGTTCAAGGCTATACTACTTTTTCAGTGATCAATCGGGTGCAAAGAGACTACCGATCCGGTGGTGCTTCCGCGCGTACCTTTTAAACTAAATTTTTTAAAATCAACATTGTTTAAAAGGGCCACTTATTCAACCCCCCATTCTAAGTGGTAGCCAAGTAGTCTAACATATATATATATAAAGAGAGAGAGAGAGAGAGAGAGAATATCTTAGTGGTGTAGAATAGAAAACGGGGAGCACTTTCCACCCGACTATTAAAAATACATACTGATTAATTAAATTTTGAATTCCGACTGCCGGGGTTATACATATTTTCATATTTAATATTTTATCACGGGGATCATTTATTCAAAATTTTATTTTGCACGATAAAAAGTAATCCCCCATGATGAAAAGTGTATGTAGAAGATAGTGATAACTTAACACGAGAATTTTATTGATATTCATTAAAAAAATAATATAGAATTAGCAAATATTTTATTGTTGATGGAGCCCCTATAGAATCCTACGACGGAGACGGGAGAGAGAGAATCTCTCAGTGGTATATAATAGGAAACGAGTAACACTTCCCACCCCACTATTAAAAATACACATTGACTAATTAAAATTTGAATTTCGACTAAGGGGGTTTTTCCATATTATGTGTCCATCACACTTTCATTAGATTACATATGGCTTATGAAATCTATGAAAAATCTAATAGAAATTAATATTATTTTGATTTTTTTATAATTTCTGCTATTTTAAACTTTCCATAACCTTCGTTCAAACTTTTTAAACTTTCCATAACCTTCGTTCGAACTTTTTTAAGAACCTTAATTTATTAATGTGAGTGGAGAGATTCACACATAGGTTTCCCATTTGTCGCTCACGCGTGAAGATTGCTTCTTTGTGGTACGGTGAAAAGAAAAAAATTTGAGAATAGAAACATGGTCAAAGTATGTTAATATTCATTTATAAAATAGTATAAAATTTACAATTATTTTTTGTGGATAAAGTCCTACAGAGTTCTGTGTTAAAATTATATCGTATTTTCATACTCAAATAAACTAAAAGAAATTAATCTCATAGACAATTGAAAAAACGTATATAACCGTCTAAATAATATAAAATGAAAAAAAAAAGACATAAACAACCTTCAAAAGAAAAAATAACATGAAAATAAATATTATTGAAAAAAATAAAAATTATCCCGTGTTTGACAATGAACCTAATGTAAATTTTCTATAAAGAGTGGGCTCGAGGTGAAAAATAAAAATAAAAATCATGGTATATTTTAATTTTATGGGTACGGTCCCAAAAAATCTTAAGGCCATGAAAAATCAAAGCATATTTTCCTTTGAGAATGAAGTTTATAATTATTTTATATGTATAGGATCACTATATAGTTTTGAGGATGAAGATGAGATAAAGAATCTATCTCATAATGTAAAATGGGAAGCGAATTAGTAATACTCTTAATCTCGCTTTATTCTCTAACATCGTTAAATTTATATCATGCAAAACCTATATCAATTTTACCTTTGAATTTTAAATCAAATTAATCAAATAATATATAAAAATAAACATATAAATAATATTAAAAAAGAAAATAATCCCGTGCCGTGGTTAACATACTAGTGAGAAAGAAAAGAAAACATCCATCTCACACCCTTTTAAGAAAAATAAATTCATTTTTTTAAGCCAAAATAAATTCATTTAATTCTATGTGAGTAATAGAAAAAGTAATTGTATTTTCTAAAATATCCCTCATGGAAACTTGTTCCATGAATATTGAAATAGTCGTAGAAAAATACCTTGATCCTTTTTATAAGGGACAAATTGGTGAATAAAAGTTAATGTATTTGGTCCATATTATAAACCAAATACATCAACTTTTTATTGAGTCAATGTCTATTATAAAAAGACTGAAGGTAGTACAATTTAAATTTTTAATTTAATGAAAGGGCAGTTTAGGAATGAATTTTTAATATAATCACCTCATAAACTGGCAACATTTTACATGAATTTTTTTTTTTCAGATTGTTTTTTTTTTGAAACTGCTAAACTGATTTTTTTTTTCCAGAATTGAAGGCTTAACTATCAGGAAAAGGACCCAAAATTCAAACAGAAAAATACTTGCAAATGTAAACAGAACTAATGCACCTGAGAGTCTCAGTAAATAAATAAAATTAATCAAGTTACATTATTGATCGCAGGACCTACTAGAAACAAGTATTGAAACAAAACTTGCACCTAACAGTATCTGGATGGGTGACCTAAAATCAAAGATATCATCCGGATGTTATAAAGTTGTAGCAAAACCTGTAACAACAAGAAGTAAATGTTAGGGTTCTTGTGTATTAAAGAAAGTTTAATAGGTATTTCAACAAGTGATTTGGTAGCAGTAATTTTTATCATTCGGTTCTGTAATCAATAGTACATCCAACACAAACACGACAAAGCCACATATATGCTAATGAATAGAGAAGAAAAATAATAAAGACATTCACATCCTTTTTTTTACAATATTATAGCGGAGGATTATAAAATTATATTGAAGAAAAAAAAAAGATTGGCAGGAAGAAAAATTTGCAATCATCTAATCAAAAGAAGAAAAAAAAGAAGATAAGAATTGACATTATAACTGTTGGACAAAACAAAAATAAACTTTAGCTAAAGTTAGTTTATCAATAAACCCTATGCTATCATTCCTAAACTGCCCTTTGAGAAGCAGTTATAAGAACTTTTTACATTTTCAGTTTTTACAAACGCAAGAAACGATCCCAGACCATTAGTCAAACATCACCATTATGCCAAAGTGTTGATATGGATCATCCCCCCTGGCATCAACACAGACAATATAGCACCACTCACCACAGTTTTGCCTTTTCATTTAACAAGTTAGAGTCTCTCAATTCTCATCTGGTTTTCCTCATGCCGTTAAAATCTATGCATAATATTTGCATATACTACATTATAGATTGAGTCAATATTGTCTTTTAGGTTAAATTTTCTACTTCATGTCACTAAATTTGCCTATTCCTGTCAGGGACACAACAAGACGATGGTATTTCAAATGTTCCTTGGTCTTCCCATACATAAAGAATTGTTAAACTTACCCTATTAAGGAAATAACAGTTGAAAGTAAAAACTTGCCTGCCTATGTATTTGAAACATTGTTTTTAGGGCTCATCTTCTGTAATTGAATCAAATGGACACTTAACATTAGTAATTACGAACAAAATAACCAACTACATTTGCCAATGATATTGGGTGAATAGTGGTGAGATGGTTACAAAGAAATCGACCAGAAAAGATATGTGAGAAGAAAATACAATCATATAGTGTCAAATGTCAAATATTATTAGCAATTAACTTTTCCCTGACATGAGAAACTAGAAGCCTTGTGAGTTGTGACAAACTATGAAATTGCAAATGAATATTGTACTAGAAGAAAAAGCAATAACGATTATGCTCGATTGATCACTATAACACTGCAAAGTACCATTGAACCTATTCTCTCGTACATGTTTCCCATGTTGTTATTGTTAATCCACACATTAATAGATAAAATCATGGAAACAATCAATAATCTAGCCAGCGAAAGGACATAACTAACATTGAACCAATAACAAACTACTATCCTACTCACTGACAATCAGAGTTTTTACAGTCATATTAAAGCAAAAATAAAATTTAAAATGATACAAAACATGACACGTGGTACTATCATCCCCGTTTTTAATCATCTCAGACAATGCGGTTTTGAAATGAAATGACAGAGTAGTTTTTAAAAACATAAAAGTAAACCCTGATTTAGTTGTCAAGTATCACTGTCTCTCCAACTCAAAACCTAAAGTACATAACCCAAACCTTTTGTTGAATCCGTCTCATTAATCCTGCTGTTATATATCAACAGGAGTACAGAACACTAGAAATAGCACGGAGGATTTGACAAACTGTGATAGACTAGAGGCCTATTTGGATTGACTTATTTGAGTTTATTTGCTAGTGTAAGTTTTGTTAGGCTGCTTAGGAGAACTTATGAAAACAACTTGTGACATGTTGATAAGTTGTTTTCAGCTAATTTTCATAAGTTCACCACAAGATAGCTTATGAAAAAAGCTTATAGCATATACATATCCAATTTAACTTTGTTTTACCTTTTTCTACAGAAATAGCTTATACGTAAGTGTTTATTATGATAAGTGCTTATGCTATAAGCTGCAAATAAGATGATTATCCAAATAGGGCCTAGTTATAAAATGTTAAGTGCTACTTATTATTTTGATCAATTGTAGGGACTAACTAGTAGTAGAGAGAGTAATACTTAAGTGACTAGTATGTTTGGTTCCACTTATAGAGGAGCCAAAATTGATTCTAGCTACGTTGCATATCATACGAGTACCGTATGCGTACCCGGTACGAGTACCCATTTTAGGAGTACCCATGCTTCATAGGATTCTAGAGGTGTAGAACTGATTTTGAAATATCTGGTTTCTCTAAAGTACAATTGATTCTGCCTCCATAAATGATTTCACTTGAAGCTAGAAATTGTAGCTTCTAACTCTAAAATTTATTTTTACAATCAAATTTTCTTTTGTTCAATTCACTTTTACACGAATATATCTAAAAAAATCACTTTACCTTTAACTCAATTTTAGTCAGAATCTATTCACTCAAAATCATTTTTTCTCCCCGCACAATCAAACATACACTAAATTGCATGACAATCTAACCAAAATGTGAAGTAAAAAAGGAATAAAGACAAGTTTTTTTTTAACGGCAAATATATTATTATTAATAACTAAGTATCTGCACAAGACGAGCAGAGACCCATGAAAGAGAGACTACAAAACAAAGGCGCCGTATATAAGCGGAACAACAATGAAAATACCAAAACAGACACTACCTAATAGAGGTCCTCTTCTAATCTCATTCTTAGAAAAGGACACTCTTCAGCTACCAAACCACCGAAGAAGACAGCAAACCGAAGAAGACAAGTATACCTTCAGAAAGACAACCCCAGCTGTTATTATGCAAAGATAACAGAGAAGTGAATAACGCAGAAGCAGTAGCACTATGCAATGGCGTCAGTGATACTTGTGCACCCGCCAACTGCACCGGTAACCTAAAAATCAACCATAACAATTATTCAATTTAGATACATTTATTAAAATTAAAATAAATAATAAAAAAAATTCCACTGTGATGAACATTACCAGGAGTAGGAGAGTGAGTGTTTGTGTGGTGAAGTTTGAAAAGCAGAGGCGTTGAATTTATTTGCATTTGAAGAAGAAGAAGATCGACGAGAAAATAGGGTTTTGGCAGAAGATGAAGCTAATCGAAAAGATTTTCTAGCACAGTTCGTCGCCATTTCGTGTTCTCGTTCAGACTGGTACAACGAAGGAAGGAGTCATCGTAGGGGTTTTGCTTTATGTGGGCTGCTGGGTCTAATCCATGGATCTTTCAACCCACAACAACAAATGGGCTGGGCTTTCTTTATTTAAAAAAAAAGGAGTTTCTTTGCTTCATACCTCACACCCGGGAGTATGCTGTTGAAACTCTATTGATGATTGACATCGGTTTATAGAAATAGAAATCGGATCTGGATTTCCTGCTGTGCTTTTTGCACATAGTTTTACGCGATTTTGAATCTCAGCCGTTAGATAGAGATCAAACAGTTCAGATTTAAAATACAATTTTATAAAGTAAAACAATCTCAACCGTCGATTAGAGATCGTACGGCTAAGATCTGTTACAGCACCCTGCTGTATGGTGCTGTAACAGCAGAAAATGTGATTTCATAGAAATCCACTATCCACTTTGTTGTAAAATTTGAGAGAGAGAGAGAGATAGAGAGAGAGAGAGAACTAATGACGTTAATTTGATAAAAACAAGAGAATCTTAAATTCTTAATATGTGCGGTCAAAACTCGGCTCGTGCTTATTATCTTCTTTTTGTTAAATCGACACTAATCAAATCATAATTAAGTCAGCGTGTCATTTTGTATGAACAAATAGGTATGTGAGATTTAACCTCTAGAGGGCAACGTTATTGATGTTCTATATGATTTATATGTATTGATTTATTTTAAACAACCTATTTAAGATGGTCCACTATAAGACTTGCCTATATGTGAGTGTTTTGTGGAAGATTTAGGTTTTTTTTTGGTCAAGTGGAAGATTTAGGTTTAGAAATGACTTCCAAATCATCAAAAAAGAAGGGAGGGGAGCGATAATTATGGACAATGAGCTATGTTTAAAGAAGTGCACATGTTGCACTAAAGAAAGCAAGTGGAGCACTACACCACCGTTCCAATTTCACCGTGTAAAGAGAATAAAAGAATAAGCATCAAAGGATTCACAACTCAACATTTCATCAAGCACTAAAGAGGTGAGAAGAATTGATGAGAGAAAGATTAAGAAATGTTGATTTCTTTGATGTGGGAAATAGGAATTGGTAGCTGGGAATATGTATAAACAATTGTGTTTTGAACACACACATGCATAATATTATGAAAACAATCAAATTTATATTTTAAAAAAACAAATAAAATTTCTATCATAAATGTTAGCCGACAAATATGCTGTTGACTTTCTTATTTGTCTTCAATAGCATATGTGAATGCGGAAAAACACAAGAAGGGGGGGTTGAATTGTGTTTTAAAAGTTAAAACTTTTTCTAAAATAAAAACTAAGTTTGCAGCGGATTAAACACAAAACAATAATGAAACAGAGGGAGAGAAAGAAAGACACATAATTTATACTGGTTCCTCTCACAAAACGAGAGTACGTCCAATCCCCTTGCACTTCCAAGGGCTTCTAACTAAAATCTCACAAGATTACAAGATGCTCAAGCACAATAGCAAGAGACTTCTCTAATGTTCAAGTTACAACTAACAAGAGACTTCTCAAATGCTCAAGTTACAACTAACAAGAGACTTCTCAAACAAACTTAAGAATAAGAATGAATGTTAATGAACACTTGATATACTATCAGAGGTGTTTACAAAATACAACACAGATTTGCCTTAAGACTAAGAATGACAGATAGAAGCTGTAATGTCAGAATATTTCAGAGTCTTAAACGAAGTGATAGAACAGTAGTCATTTCTTCCATTTGAGTCTTCTATTTATACTTGAATGGAATGGTAATGACCGTTGCAGAGAGATAAGGTGTCAGCTGGAATTTGCTCGTACAATTTGATAGCTGTACATTGCCTTCTTTGGTAAAGAAATCCAATTCCACTACCTTGCAATTTGAAATATCACTCAACCATTTTGAGTAATAATAGTACGATTGTACAATCCTCAAATGCGCTCCACTTATGGATAAGATTAACGTTATACCAACGAATATTCCTTCCTGTGGATATGACAGAGTCCTTAAGTAGATTATTCTTCAATCATTGATTCTGATTCTGTCAGTTCTTGAGTGACGTAAATTCCTTTTGCTTCAGAGTCTGTTGTCGTAGCTTCTTAGGGTCTTCAGCTCCTGAGCTTCTCAGAGCCTGGCTTTTGTCTTCAGAGCCACTAACGTCAGAACTTGAATTTTAAGCTTCTGATGATCAGCGATATGCTTTCAGAGCTTCTTAGCTTGGCTTCTCTGCTTTTGTTCGTAGTGCTTCTGAATGAATTTTAACTTATAATTCTGCACACTAGAACAATCATTAGTAATACCAATTGCAATTTTAATACTTTGTTATCATCAAAACCAATTAAACACTTAGAGGTTTATGTCAGACCCACTTTGTTCCAACAATCTCCCCCTTTTTGATGATGACAAACTAAAGCATTAAAATTCAATTGTTGTTGATTTAATTATTTATGTTGACTTCAGGTTTCAGAGGTTTGCAATCTCCCCCTGAGTCTGATAATCCATAGGGTTAGGTTTGTAAGCTCCCCCTAAGTCTTATCCATAATTAATTAAAACAGTTTAGGAGTTAATTTATTAACTTGAAATAAATTTTCATATTTGTCTCTCAGAGGCAGAGGTTTGTAAGCTCTTCCTTCAGAGTCTGATAATATTCAGAGAAGGTTTGCAATCTTCTCTCATTTTATCTATGAAAATGTATTTCAAATTCTTAAATTTTCTCCCCTTTCAATAAAGTCCAGATTGAATGAATCATTTAATCGTTAGTTCAGAAGGGATAGAAATTGATTCTTCTCATTTTATTCACAACGATGTTCAATTAAATGAACTGTGTTGATAACCATTGTTTGAGAGCATTATAAAAGGAGATGATTCTTCTCATTTTATTCACAACGAATAATCAAAGAATATAATATCAAGCACACAAAGGAAAATCAAGCAATGAAGAAAGCTTCAGGATCCAAGAAGGAGATCAAGAAGGAAGCAACATCTTCACGCTCGAGAAGAAATAAGCAGCCAAAAGAAACAACCAAGCAAGTGATTGAGATATCAGATTCTGATGAAATAGATTCTGATTATGCATAGTTCCTTAGAACATATGATCCTGAGGAAGAGTACTCAGACCCTGAGATCCACAAAGCCATTCTTGACTCTCTTTCTGATGCAAGCTCTGCTGAGAAGCCGGAAGTGCCCAAGAAAGAAGAGTCAGAGGCTGAATCTGATGTAGAGTCTAAGTAGTTTTCTCACTATCCATGTAATAAGACTTTGCATCAATTAATAAAAAAAAATTCTTGCTTTTTAAATTGTTTATTTTTCTTGCATGTTTCTTATATTCAACTGAAAATATCAGAACACCAGTTACCAGACACGCCTCATTCGGTATTGGTGCCCCGTTTATAAACAGGCGATAATACTAAGAAGTTATTTCATGAGTAAACAAGAATACTGATGTGGGGGAACCTTAGGTTTTCAAAAGCCTATATAAGTTTAAAAACAAGATGTTCTTCAACACCTTACTCTAGGTTCAGAAGCCACAAGAGTATCAGACATAATAAGTGAATATAAATTTTAA
The DNA here is from genome assembly GCA_030408175.1 of Trifolium repens. Lineage (NCBI taxonomy): Eukaryota > Viridiplantae > Streptophyta > Magnoliopsida > Fabales > Fabaceae > Trifolium > Trifolium repens. Next base: position 25,583,443 of record CP125845.1, on the reverse strand, counting down.
TTTTTGAAAACAAAATAAAATAAACAAACATTCAGATACGCAACCAAATAAACACGAATAATCAAACGATAATTAATCAAAAGAAGATTATCCAAGAATTACATAACGAAAACATTAACAAATAAGATTTGTGCTCAAACATAAAGGTTAAGGTTTTTGCATTTGACTGGCCAGATTCTTCAGAAATTCCATCATCTCATCAAGCTTCTTATTGGTAGCTTCAGTGGATGCATTCATATCAGATCTCATATCAGCCCTAAGTTCATCCATTTCATTCTTCATTTCTTCTTTTATCTCATCTAATGCCGTTTGAACAGCTGGAGGAATGGATGGAGATCCGGATTCTCTAGAGAGTCTGACTGGAGAGTTTGGAGGAGTAGAGTCAACAACAATATCTTTTCCTTTGTCAGAAGCTGGCTCAACTGTCTCTTGATCAATCATAACGGTGTCCTCACCCTGTTGGGGACCCATTTCTTGAGCTTCAGCAAGCTCCTGAGTTTCAACTTCTGCAATCCTCACAGCCCTTTCCACTAGAATCTTCATAGCTTCTTGATCAGCTAGCCTCTTTATCTCAGCTTCAGAAGCTCTTCTAGCAAGCTCTGCTTCTTCTTCATCTAACCTCTTAGCTTCCTCAAAAGCTTTCCTTACATTCTCTTGTACAACAGCCAGCAATGCCTCTTGTAGTGCACGCTCTTGTTCTTCTTCATGATTGTAGTTCCACTACAAGAAATTAAGCACTTTGCAAAGGTCAAAATAGCAATTTGCAACGGTTAAAACTGTCGCAATTGTACATCTGCGATGGTTGGCAAACCGTGGCAAATTTAGGTGTCGCAAGAGAACTTTGCAACAATTTTGTAAACCGTTGCAACAACCGTCGCAATTGTAGTTGCAACAGTTTCAAACCGTGGCTGTACTTTTTCCTGAAAAACACTCACCAGAAGTTGCAACGGTTCAAAACCGTCGCAAACATTTTTTTTTAATATTAATTTTAAATGTTTTATTTACTATCATGGCTTATAAATTAAATGTTGCGTTACAATATTCATACAAAAGTAAGAAATTTTTTTTTGACAATACAAAAGTAAGAAAATTAAAATGCACAAAATATATAAATATAAATTACTTAATCTCAGTCATATAATTCATACATCAAAAGACTCGAAAAGCAAAAAACTAGTTTAAACATAAATATTAGTTGAGTCGCTAGACATATATATAGAGCATCACATCAAAATAACAAGTTCACAAAATATCTAAATATTTTCTATACTATGTGATGTTGAATCATGGTCTTTAGTTAGTGTTTTTTCCTACTATGTGATGTTGCTTCAAAATGTCTACCATCTCTTGACTTGTTTATTTAGTCACCTGAAAAAACATAAGTATATATTAGGTTTCTTCAATAATGAATAAACAAACAGTCCCTATAATCTTTGCCTAACAATAATGATACCATTTGAAATTATATATAGTGCCAAACAAATACAACCCATTTATAAAAGCTACCGAAATTAAATGCCTCCAAAAAAAATCTATCAATTATTGGTTTAGAGTAAATCCAAGTCCATAGAATTTTGAAATTTTGACTAAAATGTTAAACAACTTAATATGTTTCAAGACTGAGATAATGTACGAAATAAGCAGCACGAAATTTTATTAGAGACACAACAACGTAGGAGGCGTACAAGCAGCACGAAATAAGCAATACAAAGGTCAAAAGGGACCAATACAGAAGCCAAGTCCTAAAAGGCTAGAATGCTAAAACGCGGTAAAGAAATATTACACAACCCAGCCAAACAAAAGTGCTAGGCAATACAAACAAACATAAAAGTTGCAGCAGCAGTCGACAACAATTTCATAAATGTTGCAGCAGCAGTCGACAAACAAACATAAAAGTTGCAGCAGCAGTCGACAACAATTTCATAAAAGTTGCAGGAGCAGTCGAAAACAAACATAAAAGTTGCAGCAGCAGTCAACAAACATAAAAGTGCTAGGCAATACAAACATACTTCAGTCAACAATAGTCGAAAACAATTTACCTGATTTTCCTTAAAATTATGCATTTGCATTAATAATGCAACCTGCTCCTTCAAGATATCAACTTGTGAAGCCTTGTCCTTAAGTGAATCAATTTCAGCTTGCATTTGCTTCATCTTCTCATTAGACTCGGACGAAGATGTCAAACTTGCAGATCGAGTAGTAGTGAGTTGAGACGGTGTTACCCCAAGTCCCATACTACGAGCAAATCCTCCATGTTCTTTTCCAAAGACTTTCACAAATGCTTCATTCTCTAAATTCGTCTTTGCAATTTCAGCTTGCAATTGGTCCTGATTATGAAAATAAAAAAGAAGCAAAATCAATTTGTCGAAACCTGCCCAGCCAATAATACAACCTGCCCAGCAGCAAAATACAGCAACAACAATCCTAAAACAATCCTACAAACATGCCCCCTACAAAGGACTACTAAGAAAGGTACTCGGCAACATTCAGATTAGTACTATCATACACAATCTATCAATTAAAGGAAACTTCACTACTAAAATGTGCTCAGCAACATTCAGATTAGTACTATTAAAATTGTATTCAAGTGAGATATGAAATAAGAAAATTTCAATATTGTACTTACATTTTTTTCCTTAGCCTCGTCATTGACAAATGACCCATCCGGCGTTTTATAACTAACTCCGAACATTTCTACCCTACTATATTTTCTACCATCTCTTTTTTCCTACAAGTAAATACATATAATAAGCACTTATGCAATTAAGTATACGATCAATAATAGATTGAGTGAATCATACCAAATCATGTTGTGTCCTTGCAATTGATTTTGTTCCTAGTGAATGATTCATCTTTAGCTTTGCTCGATTTGCTGCATTTTTTCTTGACATCTCCTGCATTGATAATAATATGTGTTAATATCACAAAAATGCTATTTAACAACACTTAAAATGCATAATATCACAGAAATGTACATAACAGAAAACATCTTCAGAGTCAAGCGGTGGAATGTCATGATGAGGAGATGCCTCTTGGTCTATAGCTGGTGGTAATGTCACATTTGTAGGTGGTGATGCTGGTGCAGTCACATGTGAAGGTGGTGCTGGCAGTATTGTCAACTGTCGAGGTGGTGTTGGTGGTGTTGTCACATGTGGAGGTGCTTGTGGTAAACGAGACGAACGTAGGCGTTTCTTGTTGGCTTTCTCAAGTTCTCCTGGTCGTACAAACCTCGAATGACCCTTCCCAAACTAAATGAGATAACAATGATAAAGCTTCTTAAATATAAATTTGCATCTATGATCTAGCTAATCATTCTTGAACTTAAACAAAACCAACAAACAGAACTAAGCCTAGATGGTAAAAACAACAAACTAAAAACCTAAACAACAAATATATCGATAGATTATTACTGATCGATGAGGGTTTTGAAGTGGCAGTAGAGGATTTGCATAGGGATTGAGAGAGAGAAGGCAGATTGAGAGCCTTCATCCTTTTAGTATTTTCTTCAATTTTTATTCGCTGTGCTTCTTCATATGGCGACGTCATCATTTTCACTACACCGAGAAAAACAATTAGCATAAGAAAAAACTATAAAAACAATTAGGATAATATTAATAACAATTTCATGTAATGGTGCTTCATTGCATTCAAGATGAATCAAAATAAAATTTAAGAATTTCAAAGATCGATTAAAGACAAACAACAAAATCATAACAATCATTAATCCCCTAGGGGTTACAAACAAGCTAAACTTCTTAACAATCAATCCCATAGGGGTTACAAACAACAAGCTAGACTAATCCATATCTTGATTATTAGCATCAAAAGTATCATTAGCATTTGAAGTTTGGGGATCATCATCTATGGTGTCAGTAGAGAAAATTTGGTCCAAATTTTGTGATGGGTATGGCTCAATGGGTGCCATAACTTCATCATCTCCACCCATGTCATACAAGTCTCTTGGTTTCAAATGAACAGGTATGCTCCATCCATGTTCCTTCTCATCATCCACATAAAACACCATTTGAGCTTCTGACGCTTTAATAAATGGCTCATCATCTTCTTTTTCTCCGGTACTTATTGATCTTGCAAAGTTAATGGACCTAAAACCCAAGCTATCTGTCTTAATGCCTCTTGGGTTTGTGGTATTAGCCCATTCACATTTAAACATGGGCACTGTGAAGCCATCATAGCAAAGTTCAATGATGTTTATCAATCTTCCATAGTAAGGTACCCCTCCAAATCTCATTTGGACATCACTATTGCTTGAATAACTTCGTGTCCCAAACATGCCAAAAACTCCACTATTTTGTGTTTTTAATAATGTGTCTCGTGCCAAAGTTCGAAATTTGAATCCATTGACATTGTATGCGGTGAACCTTCTAACTTTATCAAAAGGACCATGAGCAAGACTAATGAGAACTTTTTTATCCAATCCGCCAATGGTGTCAAGATTGTTACAAATCTAAACAACATAAAAATTACAATTAGTGACATTCTTATTAAAAACTAATCTAACACAATCACCAATATTGTTATGAACACTAACACGATTGCGGAACCAATGAGCAAACTCTCTATGGACCTTCTTGTCTACCTCAGAAGTACTCCTTGCACCACTCCTTAGTTCACTTCGAGCAATACTTCTATACTGCCTATTTGGTTATTTCGTATTAGATGTGAAAAAAATAAAACTTAGTAGTGAATAATTCAAGTAGAATAAAATTACTTACTTTAGATAGTCGTCAACTAAAGGGCAGTTTGTTAAAATGTGTCTATGAGCCTGTAACTTTTCAATTGGTGTCAGAGTGTAATATGAAGATCCACCAATAGGTTTTCCAACTCTAGGAAATAATTCAGCTACATGTGAGTCAACTTGTACATCATTAATAGGCTCATCATCTACACGACTTGATTGATTCCACCTAGTCTCAATGTTTTCTAGATACCATGAACAAAATGTAAGAATCTCTTGTAGATTGTACGCTTCTGCAATAGACCCTTCTGGTCGTGCTTTATTGCGTACATATTTTTTAAGTTGTCCTAAGTACCTATTAATATTGCACCAAATTAACATTAGTTAGAAAAACTGTCAACTACTAAATTATTGAATGAACAAAATCCAACATATTTTACCTTTCGATAGGATACATCCATCGATAATGAACGGGACCTCCAAGCTTAACTTCTTCAACAAGATGAACAATCAAGTGAACCATAACAGTGAAGAATGAAGGAGGAAATAGCATTTCCATGTGGCATAAAGTGAGGACAATTTGTTTTTGCAATTTTTCCAAATCTTCAACTTTCAACACTTTACCACATAATTGTCTAAAGAATGAGCATAACTCAATCAATACAGCAGAAACCTCATTCGGTAATGTTGTCCGAATGGCTAATGGCAGAAGTTGTTCCATCAATATATGACAGTCATGACTCTTCAAAAACCCATTCAACTTAAGATTTTCCAAGTCAATGCATCTGGAAATGTTGCTTGAATAGCCATCAGGCACAGTGATATTCTTCAAAGTTGTTAAAAATTCTCTTTTACCTTTACCAGTCAGAGTAAACAACGCAGGAGAAATTCTTCCATTTTCATTGGGCCAAAGGTCATGTCTTATGCCCATTTCTTCAAGGTCTTTTCGAGCATTAACATGGTCTTTACTCTTTGAACTATCATTTAGCAAAGTAAATATGATATTATCGCACACATTTTTCTCGATATGCATCATGTCAAGATTATGACGCAAAAGATTATCCTTCCAATATGGAAGTTCAAAGAATATACTTTTCTTTTTCCATTGTTTAGTGTCATCTCGTGTAGGTTGTCCTCCATATGTTCTTTTTTCCAAGTCGGTGTTTCTTTTCCTTTTCATCCTTCCTTTTTCTTCTCTTTTCTTTTCCATCCTTTTTTTTTTCCATTTCTTCAATCTGTTCAAGAATTTCAACTCCGGATAATGTTTTCGGTGGACTGCGCATATCTTGTTGACCATCAAATCGGACCTTGTTCAATCTAAATTTGTGTCCCCGATCAAGGAAACGACGATGACCCATAAAACACCATTTTTTGCTCTTATTAAGACGGCAAGGAGTAAAGTCAATGTTACATGATGGGCAAGCAAGTCCGGTGTATGTGTTCCACCCAGAAAGTGCACCCAATCCCGGAAAGTCACTGATCGTCCACATTAAAGTTGCATTTAATGTGAACCTCTCTTTCTTAAAGGAATTATGTGTAACCACACCCGTTGTCCATAACTCCTTCAACTCTTTGACTAGAGGTTGTAAGTAGACATCAATATCATTTCCTGGCATTTTTTTACCGGGAATTATCATTGACATTATAAAAGATGTTGACTTCATGCACACCCATGGAGGACTGTTGTATGGGATGAGCATAACTGGCCAAATACTATAGTTGGTACTCATCATACCAAATGGATTAAAACCATCACTAGCCAATGCAAGGCGCACATTTCGCGGATCTGATGCAAACCAAGGGTGTGTCAAGTCAAATTGTTTCCAAGCTTTAGAATCTCTAGGATGCCTCATCATTCCATCATTCTTGGTATCAGCAGCATGCCATCTCATGTCCTCGGCTGTCTTTGATGACAAAAATAATCTCTGTAATCGAGGTTTTAATGGAAAATAACGGAGAACTTTTGCAGGAACTTTTTTCCGTTTATTTCCATCACAGGCATTTGCTTTTGATTTCCATTTTGAAGTGTTACACTTTTTGCAGGTCTCCCTCTCTTCATCTTCTCCCCAATAAAGCATACAATTGTTCGGACATGCGGGTATCTTTACATAATTCAAACCAAGTTTTGTGATTGTTTTCTTTGCTTCATAGAACGAACTTGGAATTTTTGCAAACTCAAATGCATCTTTTAGCAACTCTAAAATCATTGTAATTGACTTATCACTCATTCCACACAAACACTTAATATGATACAACTTTACCAAAAAAGACAATCTAGAATATTTCGTACACCCTTCATACAAGGGTTGTTCTCCTTCTCTAGTTAATTCATAGAACTCTTTGGCTTCATTCCTTTCTTGAGTTTCAGTTGGCATCACATCTTCATCTCGGTCAATCTCTACATTTGATGCAACAGGTACTTCATTTATCTTATCCCCATCTACTCCAAATGCATCATTGATCATGTTCTGAATAGAATCTTCAACAACTACAGCGTCTTGGCCTATATTTGAAATACTACTAGTTTTTCCTACGGTTTCCCCATGATACAGCCAATTGGTGTATCCCTTTGGAAATTGTGTCCATGTTAAGTGGTCGGACATTATACTCCTAGTTTGCGGTTTTTTGAAACCACAATGTTTACAAGGGCATCTTATTTCACGATTTATCGGTTTATCTTTAAAGGCAAATTCAATAAAATCCATTACACCTTGCTCATATGCATCCGATCCTAGTGGCTTCATAATCCATGACTTATCCATTGCTATAAAATATATGCATTTAAACATAGACATGTCAAAAAAATATAATAAATGCATTTTTAATCAATCAAGATTCAAATGATAAAGGTTTTAGACTTATAAATAGTTTGTTACAGCTCTGTTAGATAGTTAGCAACTCATAATCCTTGTGTAGACTAATATATAAGAGCTTAAGCCTAGTTATAACAGTATTGTGAAAGTTCATTCTTTACACATTTAATGAGAATGAGTTTAGTCTCATGTTTAGTTTCGTGCGACTGTTTTAACCACTCACTTATAACAATGTAAAACATGTTTAATCAATCAAATCTTATTAAAAAGAGCCTATGAGCCAAGCACAAGCTGTGCATCGGCATAGAAGCGCACTACAAGGCAACAACAACACGGGTCTTGAAGCAAAATACAAAACAGAAAGAACAAAAATGAAACAACACCTCATGCTAAAAAAACATAAATGCAGTAGCAATAAAGAGATACAAAATGTGCAAAAGGAAAATAAACAACAACAGGGCAGTCGAATCAATTTCAAACAACAAATAACCAGCTTCACTGGAACCAAACCCCCAAACTAAAAGCAACAGAAAATAAAGAAAGGAGACAAAGGACTTACGAAAATAAGCAGCAGAGTTACGAAATCAGCAACGGAGTTGCAAAAACGGAAGCAAACTTAAGAATCGGTAGCGCAGAATCAGAAATGCTTTTTTCTTTAGTTGAATCCAATCACTATCACAATCTGTATGAGTAAACAAATAGAGAAACATATGAATGACCTATCCCAACAAACAAGAGACAACAATAAAGTTAAGTAATTAGAACTTGGTAATTCAAGTTAAAGTAAATTCAAGTTGATATTCTAGAAATTTAGAAAATTGTATGTTATTTGCTTCCTATGCGTATATATTATATTCGAAAGAGCTTTTACGCCTGCTGCTTGTTCAGGGGGTTGTTGGCACGTGGGTCTGGTTCCGTGTTGGCGGTTGATCCATTCACTAAGCTTTGAACTCTGGTTGATCTTGCTGGTGCTCTCACTTTTCATATTTTTTTGTAACTTGGTTTCGCGCCCGTACGCGGGTTCGCTGAGTTGCGCCTGTGTTGAGTGTTTGTATCGTTAGATTAATTAGGGCTGTTGTACCTGGTTTTGTTTTATCACGATGTATTCCTTTTGGTTTTAGCCGGGTCAGGTTTTAATGTCCCCCCGGTCTCTGTATCTTTTACTTTTATTTTATATATATTTGTTCCTTTTGCCAAAAAAAAAAAAAAAAAAAATGCGTATATATTATATATAACTTGTGATCATGCAAACAAAAGACTTTCAACTCATCATAATTAAAAATCTCAATGTTAAGAATGAATTTCGCTCTGTTATCATGTTTTCATTTTTAGAAAGTACCCACTTTTGTTACTATCTTGTTAGATAATTACACTTTATTTAGTTATCACTTAAAGAAACAATAAAGGTAGTAAACATGAGTTAAATGTCAAAAGTAAAATCAAAACAAATAGACAACTAGTGACTAAAATTTTTGAGTAAATAGTACCTTGTTTTTCTTTTAGAAATTTTGGACATAAGACTTTATATGGGGGAAAGAAAAATAATCCATATAAGACATGCATCAGTATGTATTAGCTAGTAGTAAGTTAATTTTTTTTTACTATATTTTCTTAAAATAAATTGAAACAAAGTACAGTGGATGGAAGAAAACTTATTTAAAATAAGCTTACTATGGTTCTGTGATCATTTTGAAACCTGCATGATTGCTCTCAAAATTCATATAAACTAGAAAAGTGGTTATATGATCTTTTTGACTTGGTCAAATCTTTGTTAACTTAAAATAATGATTGGAGGGAGTACAACTCTTTACAGAGTTTGTGATAATGGTTAATATTCCAATATTGCAGACCAAGCTCAAGAAAATCAGTTTCTAACAAGGCCATAACAGACCAAGCTCTTTTCCAGAAAATTAGTTTCTAATAAGGCCATAAACTAGATTGTATAATTTGATCTACTGCTACATCTACGGAAATATTTTGATCTCAATTTAATTAGGACTGCATATGCATCAAAGTTTAAATGGACACAAAAGTATTCTATTTCAGAAAATAAATACAATCAACAACAGTAACTAGAAATGAGTCAATAGTTATATTTCCTAATCTCGGCAAAGAGAATGAAAGCAACATTATAAGTTTCAGAAAATTATACACAACTTGTATTTAAATAAAAGTGGTTGATGCATCATTCCTCCTCACATGGGAAAACAAGAGGATACATGAATACAAAATACATTAATTATTTCAAGAGTGTAAAGTTGGCAGTAATACAACGCCATATATCTTACTTAGATTTAGCCAAAATTAGAATTTCTTCTTTTCTATAATATCATTATAGGTTAAATTTAGTAATTTACTGAAGTTGGTAGTTTTATGAAGAACTCATAACTTAAGCACATGACATCAAGGCTTATCATATTTATACAGTGAAGTGGTTAGCTGCTCAAGGGACCAGATATTTTTTTTAATACATTTCACAAAGAAAAGAAACTAGTTATTGTATATTCCCTGATCCAGTAGATTGTATTTGAAACTATTTTTAGCTCTCATTCCCACATTTTGGATTTTCTTGCTTTTCTTTTTAGCCATATGAAATGCAAGTTTTCACTGTATATTTGTGTTATCCTTCTTTGAAGCTGACTTAATATAACACCATTATCCTTTTAGTATTACATTGAAAGGAGTTTGATACATACTAATTTAACAATCGACTATATCTCTTCTTCAAAATTCAAAAATGGTTCCCAACAGTTTCTTCCCTTCCCACATACAACAATTGAATTAACATAAATTCATATAAGCTAATTTCTAAGATAAAACTTCACTAAATATATACACACATTACCAACATGAGTAAACAACAAAAACTATTTCACCATTTGTGGAAAAATAATAGAAAACAATGAGCTCTACTCAAGGAAAGAACAACAAACTCAAAGAAGAGATATCGAAGAAATAAAATCGAACCTGAACCTGAGATAAACAACAGAATCTTCTCGGCAAGAGAAATGAGAGCAACGAAGTGTCGATTGGATTAGGGTTCAAAGATCGTTTTAGGGACAGAATCTTCTCGGCAAGAAGAAATCGTTTTAGGGATTAGGGTTCACGAGGAAAACGATTTACAGTTTTAGGGATTGTGATAGGTTAATGCGATGAAGAAAAGATTCAGGGTCATGGTTGATTGTGATTGGAAGCGGCGGCGAAGTGTCGATTGGAAGCGGTGGTGAAGAAAAGGGCCATATATGGTTTCTGTCTTTCTAAAAACGTGTTTGGGTATTTGTTTTAATTTATGATTTTTTTTGTTTGCAAAGAAAAGTAATATTTCATCTACTACAAGGCGCTAAAATTTTAGTTTTCCCGGTCATTGCAACAAAAACATTGCCACGGTTATAAAACCGTCGTATAAACCGTTGCAAATGTCTTAAAAATTCATATTAGAACAAAATACTGCGACGGTTGTAGAAATCGTGGTATAAACCGTTGCAAATGTCTTAAAAAAATCACATTGCAACGGTTATTTTCAAATGGTCGCAATAGAAGTGTCGCAAAGTGTTTAATTTCTTGTAGTGTTCGTTAATATGAGAGCATGTGCATGTTCAGCAAAATCCATTACCTGACTCAGAATCTCCTCTTCCCTTAATCTTTTCTTTCAGATACCTACCCAGCACTTCAAGTGCATCACCAAACATGGCTTTCAGAGCCCTGATCTCAGCATCAATATCTGAAGGAAATATGAAAGCTTCCTCTTCCATTCTTAAGAAGTTCTTAAGACTAATAGTGATAGCATTACTCAGAAGCTCAACATTTGGTTCAGAGTTTTGATTGAGGGTAGGGTAAGGCTCTCTATAAGGAAGTTTGGGTTCAGGTTTCTTGCGCTTGAGAGGTATAATTTTGATGTTTCTGATGTCAATTGTTGGATTCCATTTTGGTGGTTCAAATTGATCATCAATGAATGTGAAGTGTCTGGTCAAACTCTCAAGTAGGGGTAGCATCTGATCAGATGGAATGACAAGTTCATCCATGGTTAAAGGTTGGGAATTTGTGAGGATTTGGTCAGTGAGAATGGTTTCAACAGCAATAGGATGAAGGGGAAATGAGGGTTGTGGTTCAATAACGGTTTCAGTGTTTAGGTTCTCTTGTTGTGTCTCAGAGTTTGGATTCTCCTGATGTGTCTCAGAGACAGTTTCAAGAGTTTCAGGATTGGGAGAAGGTATGGTATTAGAAGTGATTTGAGTGTTGGGGGGAACTTGGTCAGTTTCAGGTTCTTGGTCAACATGCATAGTTTCTTGTTCAGTGTCTATATGCATGGGAGAAGTGTGAAATTGAGATTTTTCTGGTGAATTCAAATTTGATGAAGTGAAAGCATCACCAGACATATGTGATGCTAAATGATCTAAAATAGAATTGCCATCAGAGACGAATTCTTTGGTTTTGGTGGTTTTAGTGAAGGGTTTCTTAATCAAAACATCCAAGGTGTTCTCACTAGAGTTTGAAATAGTCTCATCAGAATCAGAATCTGATGAATATGATGATTGTAACAACCCGTTTTTTCAAAAACCAAAAAGGGCATTATATTTTTTTTTTTTTTTTTCAACTAACACTCAGAGTGCGCATAGAATATTTTTCAATGAGCCGGCATTCAAATATGCAAAAGAACTCATTACCATAAGGTGCTTCGACAAGCAAAGTGTATTCCTGAATAATTACAATTCAAGTCTAAGTATCAAAACAAGTTAGAAATCCTATGCTAACCAAAAAGCACGGTGCACAAAACACACCGGCGCATAGTCTAACTATTCTAGGCTACAGCTCCAACCGCTCACTGGGGCCTGGAACAGCCACCGTCGTCACCACGACCTAACCCATCATCTGGGTGGGATGAGCCCGCAAATGAAAGAAAGGGTCACCACAAAATAAAAGTATATATATATATATATAACCGGTGCGAAAGATTGTACACATAACAAATATTTCCACAAACACAAGAGAAAGCTCTTAACCACCAAAGTCATTCCCACCAACGGGTTTATATATATAATGCACACCAAGCCTAATGCAGACTTCTACAATGAGTGTGACACCAATCACTGGCTGCCACATGCATGATTTTCCGGAAAATTAACCTCTCCTCGAAGAGTCGTGGGGTAGGCAAAGCCACACAGAAATATACGTACCCGCACTAAAATGCCACACAAGGCAGGTGAAGTCACACAGACAAACACCAGGCGAAGTCACACAGACAAACACCAACTCAATATAAATCCAGAAGGATTTGGCGAAGCCACACAGTCAAACGCCCGGTACGTAGGCAAAGTCACACAGACATACACCTAGGCACGCAACTATGAAATGCATGGCATATATTCTCTTTGGCATATACAGGATAGTCACACAGACAAAATCCCCGCGTAGTCCTATCCGACGCACGCATTCATATATGCTCATGCAAACAATCACATAGCCTAAAGCCTATGCACAAGCCATCACAACATACATACATTTTCTCAATCATATGTAAATTGCACACATATTTATAACCACCTTCTCATCAACGAGAATACATAAGTACAAACATGCCAAAGCACACAGCAATTGCACACACAGCAAAACAAAGCATGTCGTAACCGTTTTAAAGACAGAAATAAAGTGGAGCCCTTACCTCGTCAAGCACTCAACTATCACACGATCGCACAACACTTACTTGCTTCCTAAAACAAGCAAAGTATACAATCAAAACCATAACCAATCAATCCTTAATGAATTGAACTCTAAAACCCCAAAAACCAAAGGTTTTCTAAGGTAAAATCCCTCTTTCGGATACTATACCAAAAACTACCGTATTGATCAACCCCCATGTGTTATTTGTACTATTTTTAGGACCCAAAACAATAGGCCAAAGTCTTAAATAATTTGAAATGCAAAATGGCCGTTTTCTTGCGTTATAAGTTACGTACTTTCCGAGTACCCGAAAAACTCGTTTCCAATCCCCGCCACTTCCATAAATTAATAAAAAGGGATTAGAAAGTTAAAAACCAAGTTTAGAAATCAGAATCCAAAATTTCAACTCTCAGAGCTCGCCCTGGCGAGTTGGTGGCGAGTGAAGGCAGTGAGGACTGGTCTTACTCGCTCTGGAGCTCGCCCTGGCGTGTTGTCATGATCTGTGACACTCGCCCTGGCGAGTAACCACTCGCTCAGCGAGTTTCAACTGTCATGACAGCAAAAGACAGCAACTCACACCACCTTTTTCCACCCAAGCCTAGTTTGATTCTATTAGTTCCCAACACTTTTTCAAGGCACAAAAGCAAACCATTTTCATAAGCAAGCAATTCATTTTGCGAAAGCTTGTTGGTTGCTTCGAGTGCAAGTTATTTGATTTTCATTTCCAAAATCAAAACCAAATCTAAGCACAAGTTTTATTACGGACCTTAACCGTCCGGTAATCATTTTCAAACATGTTTTCAAGGTAAAAAGCGACACCACATGTCACAATAGTTTTAAACCACTTTGACCCCAAAATACTACCCAAAAACTCTTAGAAAAATATTTTCATAAACCACAAAATATTTTTCATCGGATTTTTCTAAAACAAAACCATACAACGCATTTCCCTTTTGCTCAAAGGTTCAAGGACAACTTTTCTTTTCAAAACCTTACAACCTAACCACATGTTATTGATCAATACACTAAACTTTCAAAACCCTAACTTTTCTCATGAGATTCTCACAAACTCATGGAAAAATTGAAATAACAAAGCCTAGCATGCTTACTAAACTCCCATGAACAACTTTCATGAACCAAGAATCAATTCCTAACTTATTCTTATGAAATTTCTCCCAAGAACATAACCATAAAAATCCTAACTCCAAGAGTTATAACCAACCAAAATGAAAAGGAAAAGAGTGGTTACCTTAAGAAAGTGATTCTCTACAATGTTCCTCAAAGCTTCCAAGCTTGAAATGGAGTGAAATGGTGAAGAATGGAAAATTTAGTGAAGGTTAAGGTTGAGTGATGGAGTCTACGTGAAAGAGGGAAAGAATGGAGTAAAGGTTGTGATTTTCCTAAGTGACCAAAGTCATGAACCTCCTTACTATTACATTAGCTCTTGCTAACTCATGGCCATTGGATCAAAAACACAATGCCAAGACAAAACCCTAGCCATTGGATCAAACCAAACCAAACCCACTTGAGATAAAACTCAACACCTCTTAGAAACACTCACACGTTCAGCTCTCGCGTGCCGCGACGAACGAAACTCACCAAAACAGAAAACCTACAGAAAGAACGTCTATCGTCTAACAATTCCAAAACTTATCGCCGAATCTTTTTCCGCGACTGTAATTTTCTTCCATACCTTGGAAAATTATTCTCAGAATATATCCTAACTCGCGCAGATATATAAAACTTCCACCCGAAACCTCACTCAAAACCGACGCAGTAAGATTTTCCATCAGCGGGTAAAATCCTACTCGTTTTTCCAAAAACAAGAATAATCCAAAACTCGTCATTCTGACTTCACAGAAATCTCCTCATACTTAAAAGAAGACTACAACCCAAAAGTCTGTGCCTTTCCAACGCACGAGCACAAAACAGGCTCCGTTTCAGCAAAAATCTCATTTATGCGACGATACTCACAAAAACAGCTTCACCAAAAACCCTAAAACTCGTAGCCATTACTTATTTTATTCACTAAAAGGTACAGTGGAATTACGGGTCTTACATTACTACCCTCCAAAAAGAAGTTTCGTCCTCGAAACTAAAGGTAAGAGTAACAACTCAACTAATTATTACCATCACCAACACAACAAAATCCCACAGGATTAGGTGCAGCCACACAGATGCTAACACCGGGTGAAGTCGCACAGATACTCTCACCAACACACTGGCACAACCGTGCACCAACCGCAACTCTCAACGAGTTCACCACTCAAAAATTAACCTCACAACAGAGGTTGACAACCTTTAGTTCCCAAAGATCCTCGTGCCCACAAACAAACATTTCCAAAGTCACCTCTTTCGCCTCCGCGACATAGCCCACTTCATTAGTTTCACACGAAGTTGTGAGTGGCTACCCTCCAAAAAGAAACACTGAAGTTCTCTGTGCACCACCAAAGTTAGCAAAACTAGTCAATTCCAATCAACACGATTTCCGTCTACTATCAACAATAAATTAAGGACGGCCAGTCCCTTAATTTGTCAATAGACAGTCGACAATCCTGATGGTGGTTTAGACCATCTTTACCCAACTTAAGTGATACTTCATTCCACTTGTGCTCAAGGTCCCCCGAGGCACAATGGTCCCACACATTTCCCTCAAACTCTTACGAATACACGTCGAAATCGCAAGACACCACGCTCAAGACACGTAGCTTAAGCCATCATGCTTCCTTTCTTGAAGCACTCGTGGAGTATCATCCACTAGTAGTACCGTGCCCCTACGGCAAGTACCACCCCAAACCATTACATTCCGAACAAGTTATCTCCTCTTAGGAAGAACTTCACACCTCACCAATATCCATGAGTCCGCAACTCAATGAATACGCCGGAACCGCATGCTCACCCACGAGTCTCATTCCTAACACGACTTACATAAAACAATCCCAACCTCCAGTTGGTGATTACACTCCTCCTAGTCTTGACACTTGCCAAACTGTACCATCTACTTCTCTTGGACTCCTTTAATCCAAATCCCCAATTCCCAGAATCGGCTTCTTATGCGTTCATATTACTTCCAAACGTCACTTAGATAAATCTCGCGTGCCTTAAACAAAACGCTTATCCTCGTCGACTACCATCGTCGGCGCACATCCTCTTCACATCGTAATTCTATTCTAATTCTGAACTCTCTCTTGAGTTCCTTTCCTCTTGCAATTAAATCCTCTTTTACTCAAAAGAGTTGGTCACTCTGACCATTCTTAATTGCTTCAACATCACCACTCTCATCGAGGTACCTACCTTCAAAATAGCTCTTAGGGTATTCCTCACATTACTATTGTCCAACCATCCTTGTTGACAACCTCCGAATCCCTTATACTTACTCAATACCGATTTCCATCAACTTGCCATTAGACAATTTCTTATCCTTCTTATTTCCAAAATTAGGTGTGAGACAAATCCCTTCGCCAATCTTCAATTGGCATAAGCCACATCTTCATGGGCTTCTCTCTAAATCCTCATTCTTTTCTAGACCCAAAAACAGATCCACAAATCATTTCATCTCCATCACTCTTTCTCCTCTTTGAAGATGAATCATCGAGTGAAAGATAACCAAACAATGGAACATTTTCTCTACGAGTTCGGCTAGAAACACCACTAGCCACACTTATTGTTAACACATTCTTTCCATGACTAACCTCCCTTTTACGACTAACTCATCGATGTCATAACCTCTACAAAACTCCAATCAGGCCTGTATCATCAATCTACTACTTTGCAATTTTCTAGTCCAACAACTGTCTAGAGTTGGTTCCCAAACCACCATGACCAATAACTTGCTAAATCAAAACAACATCTTTAATTCGCCGCACACAATCCAAATACTCTCTCATCTCACATAATTTTGAATCTCCACAGCATATCCTTCTCCGTTCGACTAATCTCAAACCTTCATAATCATCTAAAGCTACAGTATTCTCCTATATCAATAACCAACTTCCCACATACGTTCTCGCTATCCAACCTGACACATCCATTCACTAACTGGATTTATCCATCTCTAACTTCCCTTACGGTGTCAACTATTGTACGTGTCGTAATCCAACGCTCCAAATGATTAATTTCTCCAGTTCCTATTAAGTATCTCCTCTCCATTCGATTGGTCCTTCATCATCGTGACTATTCTAAAGTCATAAGGTCTGTTCCCACCAGGGAATCAATTCCCAGATCTCAAGTTCTGGCCAATCCTATTCTTACATCTATTCACTCATCGTTTTCTTATGAATAGCTATCTCTAACTCGTCCTTATAAGGTCACTGTAATTCGCCTACAAATCGACTCATCTTACTCAGCTATCAAACCTTTAACACTTATCTCAAATCTTAATGCTCGACTTATCAAAAGTATCTACCAACGCACGACACTTTGCTATGATTTTATCCTTAGTACGTTCGATACCCAAATCAAATTCTTGAATTTACCGCTCAAGAACTCCAATTACTTGTCATACCATCCGTTTAATCCTAATATACAATAAAAGTCCTTCCAACTATCAACTCTTATTGTCTTAGTACTCTTACTAACAACTCTTTTCCTGCTCATACACGACATTTCTAGAATATCTCCAAAAATTCTCGTCCATAACTTGAATTATTTAAAACTTGCCTACCTCGACTCTCATGGTATCATAAATTCAAGATGCCACTTAGTCCTTCAACCCTCTTGGTCGATCAAAATTGTTAACTTAAACGCACATTCACACAGGATCTCTACTCAAATCTTGACTAATCTCTTCAACTACTCAATAATTCTTGACTAATCCCTAAGATTTTCTCAAAATGTTTACTTTCTCTTATGGTTTACCTGCCAATAACTGACAATTCCAGCTTCTACTGCTACAATTCTCTAGGCATTTCCATCTTAAACACCTCTATTATCACTTATCAGTGATATGCAACTCACTTTCAAAGGTTGAACTCCTCGTTCTTTACCTGAATATCTCTCCACATCCATCTTTATTTAACAATCGATTACCTATCGTTGTATCTCACACCGACATCTATACTTACTATCTCCCGAACTATGTATAGATTGTCACATATCAACGTGATACTTGGTCTCCTACCTTCAATCATCACAAGATTCATCCTTACTAATCTTAGTTTCGAATCTAATTATCTCACACACTTGAATTAAACACTTATGGTACCCATCGTTCGCATAAATGCCGTATAACACCACCATGTTTCCTCACTCTGGACGTACAACGTCCTTTAATTCCAATTCAAGTTGCCTCAATTATTATCCAACTGACATATCTGCATGCTCCACCATTCTACAATGGTTGCATCCTCTTGACAACTGAACGACTTCATCAAGTCTCGTCTGAACTCACCAGACGGATATTCAATATCTTCTCCAAAAAGGTATCCCAATCTGATCCTTACTTGCAATCCTTTATCAGTCGACGTCCACACGTCCGTACTCAACACCTCCGGGTGACAACGACCCCTGCCAATTCAAGTTCATTGAATTTCTTCCAAGAATCCTTTGTGGTTCTCGTTCGCCTCAAGTCCATCCTCCGCGGACCACTCTGTCTAAGGAAATCAGAGACACTTGTCGACTAAATTCGACCAAGGCTCGGGGTTTCACAATTCCACTTACTGAAGCCTCACTCCCTGCATTACTTCAGTAAGACACAAACCAGTGTCTAAGCATATCTCATGCTAGACTCAAAACAACCAACCACATAACCTACAACACAACAAAAACAACCGCTAGAACTAACACAACTCTAGCCATGTTCTAACCGACTCTGGACTAACGACTCAAGTATACACTTTCCCTTTGAAGATTTAAAGCCGTGCTCTGATACCAAATTGTAACAGCCCGTTTTTTCAAAAACCAAAAAGGGCATTATATTTTTTTTTTTTTTTTTTTTTTTCAACTAACACTCAGAGTGCGCATAGAATATTTTTCAATGAGCCGGCATTCAAATATGCAAAAGAACTCATTACCATAAGGTGCTTCGACAAGCAAAGTGTATTCCTGAATAATTACAATTCAAGTCTAAGTATCAAAACAAGTTAGAAATCCTATGCTAACCAAAAAGCACGGTGCACAAAACACACCGGCGCATAGTCTAACTATTCTAGGCTACAGCTCCAACCGCTCACTGGGGCCTGGAACAGCCACCGTCGTCACCACGACCTAACCCATCATCTGGGTGGGATGAGCCCGCAAATGAAAGAAAGGGTCACCACAAAATAAAAGTATATATATATATAACCGGTGCGAAAGATTGTACACATAACAAATATTTCCACAAACACAAGAGAAAGCTCTTAACCACCAAAGTCATTCCCACCAACGGGTTTATATATATAATGCACACCAAGCCTAATGCAGACTTCTACAATGAGTGTGACACCAATCACTGGCTGCCACATGCATGATTTTCCGGAAAATTAACCTCTCCTCGAAGAGTCGTGGGGTAGGCAAAGCCACACAGAAATATACGTACCCGCACTAAAATGCCACACAAGGCAGGTGAAGTCACACAGACAAACACCAGGCGAAGTCACACAGACAAACACCAACTCAATATAAATCCAGAAGGATTTGGCGAAGCCACACAGTCAAACGCCCGGTACGTAGGCAAAGTCACACAGACATACACCTAGGCACGCAACTATGAAATGCATGGCATATATTCTCTTTGGCATATACAGGATAGTCACACAGACAAAATCCCCGCGTAGTCCTATCCGACGCACGCATTCATATATGCTCATGCAAACAATCACATAGCCTAAAGCCTATGCACAAGCCATCACAACATACATACATTTTCTCAATCATATGTAAATTGCACACATATTTATAACCACCTTCTCATCAACGAGAATACATAAGTACAAACATGCCAAAGCACACAGCAATTGCACACACAGCAAAACAAAGCATGTCGTAACCGTTTTAAAGACAGAAATAAAGTGGAGCCCTTACCTCGTCAAGCACTCAACTATCACACGATCGCACAACACTTACTTGCTTCCTAAAACAAGCAAAGTATACAATCAAAACCATAACCAATCAATCCTTAATGAATTGAACTCTAAAACCCCAAAAACCAAAGGTTTTCTAAGGTAAAATCCCTCTTTCGGATACTATACCAAAAACTACCGTATTGATCAACCCCCATGTGTTATTTGTACTATTTTTAGGACCCAAAACAATAGGCCAAAGTCTTAAATAATTTGAAATGCAAAATGGCCGTTTTCTTGCGTTATAAGTTACGTACTTTCCGAGTACCCGAAAAACTCGTTTCCAATCCCCGCCACTTCCATAAATTAATAAAAAGGGATTAGAAAGTTAAAAACCAAGTTTAGAAATCAGAATCCAAAATTTCAACTCTCAGAGCTCGCCCTGGCGAGTTGGTGGCGAGTGAAGGCAGTGAGGACTGGTCTTACTCGCTCTGGAGCTCGCCCTGGCGTGTTGTCATGATCTGTGACACTCGCCCTGGCGAGTAACCACTCGCTCAGCGAGTTTCAACTGTCATGACAGCAAAAGACAGCAACTCACACCACCTTTTTCCACCCAAGCCTAGTTTGATTCTATTAGTTCCCAACACTTTTTCAAGGCACAAAAGCAAACCATTTTCATAAGCAAGCAATTCATTTTCCGAAAGCTTGTTGGTTGCTTCGAGTGCAAGTTATTTGATTTTCATTTCCAAAATCAAAACCAAATCTAAGCACAAGTTTTATTACGGGCCTTAACCGTCCGGTAATCATTTTCAAACATGTTTTCAAGGTAAAAAGCGACACCACATGTCACAATAGTTTTAAACCACTTTGACCCCAAAATACTACCCAAAAACTCTTAGAAAAATATTTTCATAAACCACAAAATATTTTTCATCGGATTTTTCTAAAACAAAACCATACAACGCATTTCCCTTTTGCTCAAAGGTTCAAGGACAACTTTTCTTTTCAAAACCTTACAACCTAACCACATGTTATTGATCAATACACTAAACTTTCAAAACCCTAACTTTTCTCATGAGATTCTCACAAACTCATGGAAAAATTGAAATAACAAAGCCTAGCATGCTTACTAAACTCCCATGAACAACTTTCATGAACCAAGAATCAATTCCTAACTTATTCTTATGAAATTTCTCCCAAGAACATAACCATAAAAATCCTAACTCCAAGAGTTATAACCAACCAAAATGAAAAGGAAAAGAGTGGTTACCTTAAGAAAGTGATTCTCTACAATGTTCCTCAAAGCTTCCAAGCTTGAAATGGAGTGAAATGGTGAAGAATGGAAAATTTAGTGAAGGTTAAGGTTGAGTGATGGAGTCTACGTGAAAGAGAGAAAGAATGGAGTAAAGGTTGTGATTTTCCTAAGTGACCAAAGTCATGAACCTCCTTACTATTACATTAGCTCTTGCTAACTCATGGCCATTGGATCAAAAACACAATGCCAAGACAAAACCCTAGCCATTGGATCAAACCAAACCAAACCCACTTGAGATAAAACTCAACACCTCTTAGAAACACTCACACGTTCAGCTCTCGCGTGCCGCGACGAACGAAACTCACCAAAACAGAAAACCTACAGAAAGAACGTCTATCGTCTAACAATTCCAAAACTTATCGCCGAATCTTTTTCCGCGACTGTAATTTTCTTCCATACCTTGGAAAATTATTCTCAGAATATATCCTAACTCGCGCAGATATATAAAACTTCCACCCGAAACCTCACTCAAAACCGACGCAGTAAGATTTTCCATCAGCGGGTAAAATCCTACTCGTTTTTCCAAAAACAAGAATAATCCAAAACTCGTCATTCTGACTTCACAGAAATCTCCTCATACTTAAAAGAAGACTACAACCCAAAAGTCTGTGCCTTTCCAGCGCACGAGCACAAAACAGGCTCCGTTTCAGCAAAAATCTCATTTATGCGACGATACTCACAAAAACAGCTTCACCAAAAACCCTAAAACTCGTAGCCATTACTTATTTTATTCACTAAAAGGTACAGTGGAATTACGGGTCTTACAATGATGATCCTGATAAGGATGATGATGAGGATATGTTAACAGTTTGTGTGGGTTGTGGATCAGGTAGGATTATAGAGATGGGTATGGTAACATCTATATTTGGGTTTGGTGTGGGTGCATGTTGAGCTTCAGCAGTGCTAAAAGTATTAGTCTCAGAAGTCTTACCTTGAGTATCTTGCACAGGCTTTCTTGGAGGTTTAGAGGCTACAGTCTTCTGCCTCTTGATAAGGATCCTAGCAGACAAAGGAATATTGTCATCATCATCAGAAGATGATGGTCTTTCATTTCTTTTCTTTGTCCTCCTCTCCTTCTGAGCATCAGCATTTACATTTTCCTCAGAGACTTCTTCTGCCTTGTCTTTCTCAACATTCTCAGCTTCATCAGGGGTACCCTGCTTCTCAGCCTCAGTAGCTGGTTCCTCAAACACTACTGGTTTGGTCTTCTTACCTTTTGTCTTAACTGTCTTTGGCTGCTTAGTTCCAGTTCTCCCCTTTTCTTTTGGATTATTGAAGATGTCCCAATCTGGAACTGCAACCACCATACTTCTATCCACCTTATAGCCAGTTTCATTCATAACCATTTGTAAGAAGTTCTTAATGACATCCTCATTGTCGTGTTCTGATATTGTTGGAAAACCATCACACCAGAAGTATTTCTCATAGATTTTCTGAAGAGGATTCATAGGTGTTATCAGATTCTTGGCCTGAATTAACTTCAGATTTATGAGATTTTTGCCATCAAACTTAGAGGTGTTGAATACTCTTAGTTTCTCTCTTGTTCTCAGAATTTCTATTAACTTTGTCTGTCTGAGAAGTTCCGAAATCAGTCTTGGATGGTGGATCATGACAGTAGCTTTGTGATGACTTTCAGAAATGCAGTGACAGAGATGTTCAAACAACGTATCTGCCAAGTTTATCTTCACCCTCTGAAGCATAAACCAGATAAAATGCTTATGTGGCCAAGAGATGGTATCCGTTCCTACATCTCTGGTGATAATAGAGGCTATAAGGATTCTGAAGACTACAAAAAATTCCTTCTTTAAAAACTTTGCTTTTCCAAATCCTTCTAGACTTGTATTAGGAGGAAACAATTCTTCTTTGATAGATTCTGCATGTTTACTATTCGCTTTGGATTGGTTGATCAGTTCACCCTCATTATCCAATCCGAGCAACTTAGCGATGTGTTCTTGAGTAATAATAACCTCTATTCCAACCAAATTTGACCTAATCTCCTTTCCTTTGAACGGTCTCAAACCCATTTGAACTCTGGTTTTCCCTTTTAGAAAACCATCTTTCTCAATCTTCTTTCTAACTTCTTCATCAACAATAACTTTATCAAACACATAAGCCTTGTTCCAGAAGTTCTTCACAAGGTCAAAGTAAACAAACCCATTCAGCATCTCAAAGTAGTTTTCCCATTGTTGATCAAAGAAAAGATCATTTACATCAAAACCATTGACTCTTAAGCTTTCAAAATCTACAAAGCTTTCAGAGCATTCGTGTTATCGGGTTCAACAAACGAAGCTTGAGATTCTAAGTCGATGACAGGTGGTAACACAGGGTTGAAAGATTTCTGTACGATTTTGCGAGATGATGATGGACGAGCAGCCATTGTAGAGAAATTTTGGTTATCGAAGAAAAAATAAGGATTCTGAGTTTTAGGGTTCGTGTAGGTAGTGATTTGTGTAAAAAATTGTGCTATGTGAGTGAAGTGACTATATATAGCAAGTAATAAGCACACACAAGGCAGAAACAAACTAAAACACAACAAAGGAGGGAGCGCGAACAGTTTAAAATTAAATTTAAATTGTATATAACTGTAAATTCATCATTAACTGTTCTCCATCCAATCAGAAACTTGACACGTGCAGGAGAGAAGATAACAAACTGACACGCGTAAGGACAACTGTTTTACACTTACTAGTACAAAACGTTTCACTTTCGCTTAATTCAGTGTCTGACTCATTCGTATCTGACACCTCATCAGAACCTGTTATTCTTCAGAACTACCTTCACTCAGAGTTTACCATTAGAGACTCTGAGCGTTAGAGACTCTGAAGAAGTTTCAGACCCTGATTCTATTTTACATCTCAGAGCTAGTTTTCTTCAGAGATAAAATGCATGATCTCTTATAAAATGATGCTTAATTTCAATATGCTTAGCTCTGGAATGTAAAATTGGATTTTTAGATAAATGAATGGCAGCAGTATTATCACAATAGAGTGGAATACTACTTTCAGTTATGTTATAATCTTCCAACTGATATTTCATCCAGAGAAACTGTGTGCAACATTTAGCAGCTGAGATGTATTCTGCTTCTGCTGTAGACAAAGCAATAGTTGTTTGTCTCTTGCTGGCCCAAGATATGAGATTCTCACCAATAAATTGGCAATTTCCACTAGTGGATTTTCTCTCAATCTTGTCTCCAGCATAGTCAGCATCACAGAATCCAACTAGCTTACTACCTAGGGATTTTTTATAAAGAAGTCCTAGATTAGTTGTTCCTTTCAAATATCTAAAGATCCTCTTAACAGCAGTTAGATGAGGTTCTCTAGGATCTGATTGAAATCTTGCACATAGACATACACTGTATAAAATGTCAGGTCTAGAAGCTGTTAGATAGAGTAAAGAACCAATCATACCTCTATATAGCTTCTGATCCACTTTGCTACCAATTTCTTCCTTGCTTAAGCTGCTTGTAGGATGCATGGGTGTTGACATTATCTTACAATCTTCAAGATTAAATTTCTTCAGAAGCTCTTTTGTATACTTGCTTTGATGAATGTAAGTTCCATCTTTTCCTTGGTTGATTTGGATTCCAAGAAAGAATTTAAGCTCACCCATCATACTCATTTCAAATTCATCCTGCATAAGCTTGGAGAAATTCTTGCATAGAGAAGCATTAGTTGAACCAAAAATTATATCATCCACATATATTTGAATAATTAAGATGTCTTTCTTAGTTGTCTTTCTGAATAGTGTATTGTCAATTTGACCTTTTTGAAAACCATTTTCTAAAAGGAAATTACTCAGTCTTTCATACCAAGCTCTTGGAGCTTGCTTGAGACCATAGAGTGATTTCTTAAGTTTAAAAACATGTTCAGGATTCTTTAAGTCCTCAAAACCTGGGGGTTGTTTGACATACACTTCTTCAGAAATAACACCATTTAGAAAAGCACTCTTAACATCCATTTGATATAAGGTTATTCCATTATTCACTGCATACGATAGCAATAACCTGATTGCTTCCAGTCTTGCTACTGGAGCAAAAGTTTCAGTGAAGTCAATGCCTTCTTGCTGACTATAGCCTTGTGCTACAAGTCTGGCTTTGTTTCTCACAACTTCACCTTGTTCATTGAGTTTATTTCTGAATACCCACTTGGTTCCAATAATGTTCTTATGTATTGGTCTTGGCACTAGATCCCACACATCATTTCTTTGGAATTGGTTGAGCTCATCTTGCATTGCCACAATCCATCCATCATCAGTTAATGCTTCATCAACATTCTTAGGTTCAATCATAGATATAAGTCCTAATAATGAATCACTTTGTTGATAAGCTGATCTTGTTTTTCTTGGACTTTCTTTGTTTCCAAGTATGAGATCCTCTGGATGTGATGATTTATATTTGAATTTCCTTTTTGGAGCTTCAGCATTTTCTTGCATTTCATTTTCTGAGATATCATCATGTTCTTCAGATGCTTCTATGGGAGATGCTTCTTCAGAGATTACTTCCATTTCAGCTTCTAAAGTTTCATTAGCTTCTGATGTTTTCTCAGCTTCTGGATAGTTGTATTGATATGGAACTCCTGCATAACTATCATCTTGCTCTGACATTTTATTGTCAGGCTCTTTGTCATCAAATCTTACATGTATAGATTCCTCCACTGTGTTAGTTTCAGAATTATACACTCTGTATGCCCTTACAAGCTTTGGCATCAAATTTCTTTTTATAGACCTTATTGTTTAAGATGTAACAAGTACATCCAAACTGATGAAAATAAGAGATGTTGGGTTTTCTTCCTTTAAAGAGTTCATATGTTGTTTTATTCAACATATGTCTGATGTAGATCATATTTTGAATATAACAAGCTGTATTCACAGCTTCTGCCCAGAAGTACATAGCAAGCTTAGTTTCATGCATCATGGTTCTTGTCATCTCTTGTAAAGATCTGTTCTTTCTCTCTACAACACCATTTTGTTGTGGTGTTCTAGGAGCAGAAAACTCATGGATAATTCCATGATCTTCACAGAAAGTTGCAAATGGTTCGTTTTCAAACTCACCACCATGATCACTTCTGATCCTTAGGATCTTAAGACTTTTCTCACTCTGTACTTGTGTGCAAAAGATGTTGAACACATCATATGCATCATCTTTTACTCGCAAGAATTTAACCCATGTCCATCTACTGTAATCATCAACTATGACAAGTCCATATTTCTTCCCATTGATTGAGGCTGTACTAACAGGCCCAAACAAATCAATGTGAAGCAATTCAAGAGGTCTTGAGGTGGAGACAATGTTTTTGGGTTTAAAAGAAGTTTTAGAAATTTTCCCAATCTGACAAGGACCACACAGAGCATCTGAGTGATAGTTGAGATTGGGTAGACCTTTAACCAAGCTTAGTTTGCTGAGCTTGGAGATTAATCTCCAGTTAGCATGACCTAAGCGTTGGTGCCAAACCCATTTCTCATCACTCAGAGATAATAGACATACTATCTTTTGCTCTGTGAGTTCTGACAGATTGACCTTATAAACATTGCCTTTCCTTAGGCCTCTGAATACTACAGTCTTATCAGAGTTTCTAGTTACAGTACATGCATCTTTATTGTAAGACCCAAGATTTCTTTGTATAGTTGGTTTAAGGAAAAGTAGGGTTTCGATGAGTTCATGTGGTGAAACATCGTGTAATTATAGGAGTTTGCTGTAATTGAGTCTGTTGTGTGCTAGTGCACTGCAATTGTACAGACTTTTGTCTTGTGATCCTGTTTCTTGTATGAGAAGGTTGATATGGATTCAGAATAACGAGTTTTGGATTATTCTTGTTTTTGGAAAAACGAGTAGGATTTTACCCGCTGATGAAAAATCTTACTGCGTCTGTTTTAAGTGAGGTTTCGGATGGGAGTTTTATATATCTGCGTGAGTTAGGATATGTTCTGAGATTAATTTTCCAAGGTGTGGAAGAAAATTACAGTCGCGGAAAAAGATTCGGCGATAAGTTTTGGAAATGTTTTAACGATATACGTTCTTTCCGTAGGTTTTCTGTTTTTGCGATTTACGTTCGTCGCGACGCGCGAGAGCTGAATGCGTGACTTGTCATGGAAGATTTGATTAAATCTTGTGTTTTTTTCATAAAGCAAATTGATCCAATGGCTAGGGTTTAAGCTTGGACTTTTGACTTTGATCCAAGGGTGGATAGGTGACCAAGGCTTTGTAATAGTAAGGAGGTTTCATGACTTTTGGTAACTTAGAAAAACATCACAAATCTCTCTTTTCTTTCTCTCTTTCACGTGAGACTTCATTACTTTCTTAACACTTCACCAAATTTTTCATTCCCCACCATTTCAATCCTTTTCAAGCTTTGGAGCTTAGAAGAAAGTTGTAGAGAATCTCTTTCTTAAGGTAACCCTCTCTTCTCATCTACTAGGTTGGTAGACTTATAGAGTTTAGGAGTTTTTGGGTTTATGTTCTCATGAGGGTTTGTTAGGAAATGTTACTTTACATGGTTTTTGTTTCATGAATGTTGTTCATGAGGTTTAGAGAAGCATGTGTAGGCTTTGTTATTTTTGTTTTCCATGAGTTGGTGAAAAATCTCATGAGAAAAGTTAGGGTTTTGGGTTGGTTATGTATTGATCAATAACATGTGGTTAGGTTGTAAGGTTTTGAAAAGAAACGTTGTCTTTGAACCTTTGGGCAAAAGGGAAATGTGTTGTATGGTTTTGTTTTAGAAAATCCGATGAAAAATATTTTGGGGTTTATGAAAATATTTCCTAAGTGTTTTGTGTGGTGTTTTTGGGGTCCAAGTGGTTTAAAACTCTTGTGACATGTGGTGTTGCTTTTCGCTTTGAAAACATGCTTGAAAATGGTTACCGGTCGATTAAGGCCTGTAATAAAACTTGTGCTTGGGTTTGGTTTTGATTTTGGAAAATGAAAACCAAATAACTTGCACTCGAAGCAACCGACATGCTTTCGGAGATGTATTGCTTGCTTATGAAAATGGTTTGCTTTTGTGCCTTGAAAAGATGTTGGGAACTAATAGAATCAAACTAGGCTTGGTTGGAAAAAGGTGGTGTGAGTTGCTGTTTTTGCTGTCATGACAGGTGCAACTCGCCGTGCGAGTGTTAACTCGCTGGGGCGAGCGTCACAGGCCATGAACTCGCTGGGGCGAGCTCCACAGCGAGTGAGACCTGTCTTCACTGACTTCACTCGCCACCAACTCGCTGGGGCGAGCTCTGAGAGTTGAAAATTTGGCTTCTGTTTTCTAAACTTGGTTTTTAGCTTTCTAATCCCTTTTTATTAATTTATGGAAGTGGTTGGGATTGGAAACGGGTTTTTCGGGTACTCGGAAAGTACATAACTTATAACGCAAGAAAACGGCCATTTTGCATTTCAAATTATTTAAGACTTTGGCCTATTGTTTTGGGTCCTAAAAATAGTACAAATAACTCATGGGGGTTGATCAATACGGTAGTTTTTGGTATAGTATCCGAAAGAGTTGATTTTCCTTAGGAACCTTTAGGTTTTTGGGGTTTTGGTTTAGTTTCAATACGATTGGTTGGAAAACAATGTATTGATAATACGCTGCTTGTTTTAGGAAGCGCGTTGTGTTGTTTGGACGAGTTTTAGTAAACGGAAGCGTGCCGAGGTAAGGGCTCCACTTTATTTCCGTCTTTTAAAACGGTTACGACATGCTTGGTTTTGCTGTTATGCATTTGCTGTGTGCTTTGGCATGTTTGTACTTATGTATTCTCGTTGATGAGAACGTGGTTATGAATACGTGTGCAATTTACATATGATTAAGAAAATGTATGTATGTTGTGATGGTTTGTACATAGGCTTTAGGCTATGTGATTGTTTGCATGAGCATATATGGATGCGTGCGTCGGATAGGACTACGCAAGGATTTTGTCTGTGTGACTATCCTGTATATGCCAAAGAGAATATATGCCATGCATTTCATAGTTGCGTGCCTAGGTGTATGTCTGTGTGACTTTGCCTACGTACCGGGCGTTTGTCTGTGCGGCTTCGCCAAATCCTACTGGATTTTATTGAGTTGGTGGTTGTCTGTGTGACTCACCCGGTGTTATCCCACCGTGATTGTTTTGGTATTTTCTGTGCGACTCTACCTGGTGTTATCCCACCAATAGTAGGAGGTGTTATCCCACCTGAGACCTACGCCTTCTATAGAGAGGTTGAATTCCGGAATTAAAATCATGCATGTGGCGAACCAGTGATTGGTTGTCACACCCATTGTAGAAGTCTGCATTAGGCTTGGTGATTTATTTATATAAGCCCGTTGGTGGGAACTACTTTTGAGATTAAGAGCTTTCTCTTATGTATGTGGAAATTTGCTATGTGTACATCTTTCGCACCGATTATATATATTCATACTTTTATTTTGTGGTGACCCTTTCTTTCATTTGCGGGCTCATCCCACCCAGATGATGGGTTAGGTCGTGGTGATGACGGTGGCTGTTCCAGGCCCCAGTGAGATGTTAGAGCTTTAGCTTAGTTAGACTATGCGCCGGTGTGGGTTGTACACCGTGCTTTTTGGGTTTAGGCATAGGATTCTAACTTGTTTTGTTGTAAGTATTTGAATACTTAGACTTGGATTGTAATTATTCAGGAATACACTTTGCTTGTCGAAGCACCTTATGGTAATGAGTTCTTTTGTATATTTGAATGCCGGCTCATTTAAAATCTTTTATGCGTAACTCTGATGTGTACCAAAAAAAATATATATAATGCCTTTTCTGGCCTTTGAAAAACGGGTTGTTACATTTATCAAACATCACCACAAATCCACTGTCACAAAATTGACTAATGCTCAATAGATTGTGTTTAAGGCCATCAACAAGCCATACATTATTAATAGATAAAGATGAATTACCAACTGTATCTGTCCCAATGATCTTCCCTTTTTGCTTTCCTCCAAACCCCACAGTGCCTCCCTCTTTCAGAGTTAGGGTTTGGAACATATGTCTTTCTCCTGTCATATGTCGTGAGCAACCACTGTCCAGGTACCAGGACTGCTGCTTTGGCTTTCTTGGAGTGCAGATCTGAAGCAAATACAATCTCAGACTTTGGTACCCATACTTTTATGGGTCCTTTGGAGTTAGTCTTAATTGCCTTAGGTGATCTTTGTTTGAAAGATCTTTCAGAAGTTCTAGAGGTATCAAGTCTTTTTGAAAATGTTTTAGGTTTTGGATAACTCTTAGACTTAGCTCTGGTGTGTATCAGAGTCTCTTTTGATCTGACATTAGTCTGAGGTTTGAAAGTCTTTAGTTCTGAGATTTTAACATTCATAACCTCTGACTTCTTTACTTCTGACTTAGATGTCTCTTCAGAGTCTGATACAGTTTTGACTTCTGATTGACTTTTAACAAAGACAACCTTAGGTTTAGTTTTATCAAATTTTAGAGGGTTTAGAAAATAATGGATTATCTTTAAAACGTGAAAATCCAAGACCTTCACCTCTATTTCTACTTACATGATAAATTAAAGATGCTATCTTACTTCTTTGCATGCCATTGATAAGAAGTTCTTGAAAAGCAAATTCATGCTCTGGAGGAACTTTATCATCATAAACATAACGAGTTTCAAGAAATGTGTTTCTACTTTTAAGAGACTCATTTTCTTCAACTATTATGTTTGCCTTTTCAGTAAGGTTGTTATAGGCCTTTTTAAGGACCTTACATTCCCCTGCCTTTTTTGTAACATGTTTTAAGGCATCTTTTAACGAATCTATTAATTCAGTTCTAGAGAGTTGAGCAAGTACCTCATCTTCATCTTCTGAGTCTGAATCTGCTTCATGCTCAGAGTTTTCTTTATCAGAGGTAGTTGCCATCAGAGCCAGATTGACTTCTTCATCTCCATCAGAGTCTGAGTCTTTATCTAGATCTTCCCCAAGTTGCAAGAAATCCCTTTTTGACTTTACTTTTATATTTTTCCTTGCTAGAAGTTTTCTTGGATGATCTATTCTGATTTTCTGGACAGTCAGCAATGAAATGCCCAGGCTTGTTGCATTTAAAGCACTTGTTTTGTTCTTCCTTTTTCTCTTTGGTATCACCAACTTTCCTGGAAGAACTTCTAAACTTTCCTGCATATTTCTTGCTTCGTTTTGCCCATTGAGATACCTTAGCAGCCATCAGCACCATTTCTTCTTCATCTTCAGACTCAACCTCATGGACTTCTTCAGAAGCTTCATCTTCAGATTCTATAACCTTAGCTTTCAGAGCCTTTGATGAACTCTTAGAGCTTAAGGCTATCCCTTTTATTTTCTTGGTTGACTCGTCAGTCATTAACTCCATTTCATGAGTCTTTAATGAACTAATCAGATCTTCAAGAGATACTAGATCCAAATCCTTGGCTTCTTGAAAAGCAGTCACCTTAGGTCTCCACTTTGGGGGTAGGCTTCTGAGAATCTTTCTAACATGATCAGTAGTAGTATAACTCTTGTCCAGTACTTGAAGTCCAGAGACCAAAACTTGAAACCTAGAAAACATAGCTTCAATATCCTCTCCATCCTTCATCTTGAACAACTCATACTGATGAACTAACAAGTTTGCTTTAGCCTCTCTAACTTGTTTGTTTCCTTCATATTTAGATTTCAGAGACTCCTAAATAGACTTAGCAGTTCTTTTGTCCACAATCTTGAGATACTCATCATGCGAAATCGCATTAGTCATCATACCTTTTACATTGTGATGCTTCTTGTACTCTAGCTTCAGAGAAGGTGTGAAAGATTTTCTATGTAGATGGCTAACTACTCCTTCTTTATCCATGTTGTCAAAGACAACACCTTCTTCTACCAAATCCCACAAATCAATATCAATACCTATGATATAACTATACATCATTGTTTTCCAGAATGGGTAAGAAGTAGGATTTCCATTAAAAAATGGAATCCTGTCAGAAGACTTCCTATCATTTGAGCTTGTGTCATAATCAAATGGAATCTCACTTTTCTTTCCTCCATCATTTCCAGCAGCGTCAGTCATGTTTTTCCTTTGGATCTTTTACTGTTTCACTGTAAGGTGAGTTAGGCAACAGACCTAGCTCTTGATACCAATTGAAGGTGGAAAAACACAAGAAGGGGGGGGGGTTGAATCGTGTTTTAAAAGTTAAAACTTTTTCTAAAATAAAAACTAAGTTTGCAGCGGATTAAACACAAAACAATAATGAAACAGAGGGAGAGAAAGAAAGGCACAGAATTTATACTGGTTCCTCTCACAAAACGAGAGTACGTCCAGTCCCCCTTGCACTTCCAAGGGCTTCTAACTAAAATCTCACAAGATTACAAGATGCTCAAGCAAAATAACAAGAGACTTCTCTAATGCTCAAGTTACAACTAACAAGAGACTTCTCAAATGCTCAAGTTACAACTAACAAGAGACTTCTCAAACAAACTTAAGAATAAGAATGAATGTTAATGAACACTTGATATACTATCAGAGGTGTTTACAAAATACAACACAGATTTGCCTTAAGACTAAGAATGACAGATAGAAGCTGTAATGTCAGAATATTTCAGAGTCTTAAACGCAGTGATAGAACATTAGTCATTTCTTCCATTTGAGTCTTCTATTTATACTTGAATGGAATGGTAATGACCGTTGTAGAGAGATAAGGTGCCAGCTGGAATTTGCTCGTACAATTTGATAGCTGTACATTGCCTTCTTTGGTAAAGAAATCCAATTCCACTACCTTGCAATTTGAAATATCACTCAACCATTTTGAGTAATAATAGTACGATTGTACAATCCTCAAATGCGCTCCACTTATGGATAAGATTAACGTTATACCAACGAATATTCCTTCCTGTGGATATGACAGAGTCCTTAAGTAGATTATTCTTCAATCATTGATTATGATTCTGTCAGTTCTTGAGTGACGTAAATTCCTTTTGCTTCTGAGTCTGTTGTCGTAGCTTCTTAGGGTCTTCAGCTCCTGAGCTTCTCAGAGCCTGGCTTTTGTCTTCAGAGCCACTAACGTCAGAACTTGAATTTTAAGCTTCTGATGATCAGCGATATGCTTTCAGAGCTTCTTAGCTTGGCTTCTATGCTTTTGTTTGTAGTGCTTCTGAATGAATTTTAACTTATAATTCTGCACACTAGAACAATCATTAGTAATACCAATTGCAATTTTAATACTTTGTTATCATCAAAACCAATTAAACACTTAAGGTTTATGTCAGACCCACTTTGTTCCAACAATCTCCCTCTTTTTGATGATGACAAACTAAAGCAATAAAATTAATTTGTTGTTGATTTAATTATTTATGTTGACTTCAGGTTTCAGAGGTTTGCAATCTCCCCCTGAGTCTGATAATCCATAGGGTTAGGTTTGTAAGCTCCCCCTAAGTCTTATCCATAATTAATTAAAACAGTTTAGGAGTTAATTTATTAACTTGAAATAAATTTTCATATTTGACTCTCAGAGGCAGAGGTTTGTAAGCTCTTCCTTCAGAGTCTGATAACATTCAGAGAAGGTTTGCAATCTTCTCTCATTTTATCTATGAAAATGTATTTCAAATTCTTAAATTTTCTCCCCTTTCAATAAAGTCCAGATTGAATGAATCATTTAATCGTTAGTTTAGAAGGGATAGAAATTGATTCATAATATATGAGTATAACAGTTTCAGGTCTTTAGCAGTTAAGAAATCAATTAACATTAATTTTAACACTATTCTTACTCCCCCTTTTGTCATTATTCAAAAAGTAAAGAAAAACGAAATAAAAGAGTCAAATAACGCATATCTCAAGACAGTCAAGTCAAGAATTGGTTACAACGATGTTCAATTAAATGAACTGTGTTGATAACCATTGTTTGAGAGCATTATAAAAGGAGATGATTCTTCTCATTTTATTCACAACGAATAATCAAAAAATATAATATCAAGCACACAATGGAAAATCAAGCAATGAAGAAAGCTTCAGGATCCAAGAAGGAGATCAAGAAGGAAGCAACATCTTCACGCTCGAGAAGAAACAAGCAGCCAAAAGAAACAACCAAGCAAGTGATTGAGATATCAGATTCTGATGAAATAGATTCTGATTATGCAGAGTTCCTTAGAACATATGATCCTGAGGAAGAGTACTCAGACCTTGAGATCCACAAAGCCATTCTTGACTCTCTTTCTGATGCAAGCTCTGCTGAGAAGCCGGAAGTGCCCAAGAAAGAAGAGTCAGAGGCTGAATCTGATGTAGAGTCTAAGTAGTTTTCTCACTATCCATGTAATAAGACTTTGCATCAATTAATAAAAAAAATTTCTTGCTTTTTAAATTGTTTATTTTTCTTGCATGTTTCTTATATTCAACTGAAAATATCAGAACACCAGTTACCAGACACGCCTCATTCGGTATTGGTGCCCCGTTTATAAACAGGCGATAATACTAAGAAGTTATTTCATGAGTAAACAGGAATACTGATGTGGGGGAACCTTAGGTTTTCAAAAGCCTATATAAGTTTATAAACAAGATGTTCTTCAACACCTTACTCTAGGTTCAGAAGCCACAAGAGTATCAGACATAATAAGTGAATGATGACATGAATTTCTACGTCATTTTTAGTATTATTATTAGTAGTAAAATGACCAAGACAGACCCAAATACGAAGGAAAACCTACAAAAGCAAGAAAAAGCATCAAGACAGAGTCCAAGATGCAAAAAGACAAGAAAAAGCCCAAAAAGTGAAGAAATACAGCATTCCATCGCAGCACGATGTGTGCTATCGTGCCACGATGAAAGCTCCTTGCGCGCCAAGCACTCAAAAGAAATAAATCTTGAGAAAATCTTCCATCGCAGTACGATGTGTGCTATCGCAACACGATGGAGTAACTTGGCGCCCAAGCTGATGAAATGCACAGGATCAGTTATAATTTTGAACTGAATCTTCACATCGCAGTACGATGGCCTTAACGTGCTGCGATGCCTTGCAGAGGCCCATTACGAAAACTATAAATAGAGCCTACCATTCATTGTTTTATTCATTCATAAATAGTAGAACACTCTCTACTATAAGGAGAGGTTCAGAGGAGCTCTATTGGGCATAGTTTTCTCCCCTTATGGGAAAACTAACTCAGCAAGGTATGATTTCTTTAGGCTTTTGTATTTAGGTTATAATTTCTTGTAATTTAAATATGTAGTCTTTATTATTTATGCCTTAGGTTGTGGTGGAGAAGATGAACTCCCCTATGAATATTTGGAGTCTGTGATTGAGTCTAAGTTATAATAAATGATATTTAGTAATTATGTTTGTTATTTACTTTCGTGCACTTTAATAACGTATTCTCGTAATCTGGCCGGATAAGCGGGAGCGCCCTTAGAATTGATATCAGGTTCTGACTTGGTATTAGTCCGGAACTCGTTGTAAATAATGCTAGGTGTATAGAGACGGTAACGTCCTGAACTAGTCGTGAACTGAGCGGTTAGAGGAGGAATCATGCACTAGGTGTGATCTGAGCACTTAGAAGATGAACAGCCCGATACTAGGACCTAGAGGTTAATTGGTGAAGGTTATAATGCATGTTTATAAACAACTCACTTAGTAATTAAGGTATGTGACACATCGAGATTACGCTCTCGTAGGTACCTTAGTTGTTAATGTAGGGAAACTTTAATAGACATACTGTAATAGTAAGGTATTACTACAACAAGGATAATTCACCGCCGAACATAATCTAAGTAACTATGTTATATACTGGTCATGCCAAATATGAAGAAGGGAGGGAGTCCAACCACCATACCTAGCCTCTATATTTCTTGAATCTATTATTTATACATTCTGCAATTTATATTTCTGCAAAGCATTACGCTATTTTTATAAAAACCTTTTCTAAAACCAAAGCGAATGCAAACTATCACAAGCTTAAATAACGCTAGTAAAGCTGTGGCACGATCCCTGTGGATACGAACTCATTCTAGACACCTAGAGTGTGAATTATTACTCGACGACAGACTGGTGCACTTGCCAGACCGTAGTCAGTGAATGTAAATTTTAATTTTTGAAAACAAAATAAAATAAACAAACATTCAGATACGCAACCAAATAAACACGAATAATCAAACGATAATTAATCAAAAGGAGATTATCCAAGAATTACATAACGAAAACATTAACAAATAAGATTTGTGCTCAAACATAAAGGTTAAGGTTTTTGCATTTGACTGGCCAGATTCTTCAGAAATTCCATCATCTCATCAAGCTTCTTATTGGTAGCTTCAGTGGATGGATTCATATCAGATCTCATATCAGCCCTAAGTTCATCCATTTCATTCTTCATTTCTTCTTTTATCTCATCTAATGCCGTTTGAACAGCTGGAGGAATGGATGGAGATCCGGATTCTCTGGAGAGTCTGACTGGAGAGTTTGGAGGAGTAGAGTCAACAACAATATCTTTTCCTTTGTCAGAAGCTGGCTCAACTGTCTCTTGATCAATCATAACGGTGTCCTCACACTGTTGGGGACCCATTTCTTGAGCTTAAGCAAGCTTCTGAGTTTCAACTTCTGCAATCCTCACAGCCCTTTCCACTAGAATCTTCATAGCTTCTTGATCAGCTAGCCTCTTTATCTCAGCTTCAGAAGCTCTTCTAGCAAGCTCTGCTTCTTCTTCATCTAACCTCTTAGCTTCCTTAAAAGCTTTCCTTACATTCTCTTGTACAACAGCCAGCAATGCCTCTTGTAGTGCACGCTCTTGTTCTTCTTCATGATTGTAGTTCATTAATCTGAGAGCATGTGCATGTTCAGCAAAATCCATTACCTGACTCAGAATCTCCATTCCTCTTCCCTTAATCTTTTCTTTCAGATACCTACCCAGCACTTCAAGTGCATCGCCAAACCTGGCTTTCAGAGCCCTGATCTCAGCATCAATATCTGAAGGAAATATGAAAGCTTCCTCTTCCATTCTTAAGAAGTTCTTAAGACTAATAGTGATAGCATTACTCAGAAGCTCAACATTTGGTTCAGAGTTTTGATTGAGGGTAGGGTAAGGCTCTCTATAAGGAAGTTTGGGTTCAGGTTTCTTGCGCTTGAGAGGTATAATTTTGATGTTTCTGATGTCAATTGTTGGATTCCATTTTGGTGGTTCAAATTGATCATCAATGAATGTGAAGTGTCTGGTTAAACTCTCAAGTAGGGGTAGCATCTGATCAGATAGAATGACAAGTTCATCCATGGTTAAAGGTTGGGAATTTGTGAGGATTTGGTCAGTGAGAATGGTTTCAACAGCAATAGGATGAAGGGGAAATGAGGGTTGCGGTTCAATAACGGTTTCAGTGTTTAGGTTCTCTTGTTGTGTCTCAGAGTTTGGATTCTCCTGATGTGTCTCAGAGACAGTTTCAAGAGTTTCAGGATTAGGAGAAGGTATGGTATCAGAAGTGATTTGAGTGTTGGGGGGAACTTGGTCAGTTTCAGGTTCTTGGTCAACATGCATAGTTTCTTGTTCAGTGTCTATATGCATGGGAGAAGTGTGAAATTGAGATTTTTCTGGTGAATTCAAATTTGATGAAGTGAAAGCATCACCAGACATATGTGATGCTAAATGATCTAAAATAGAATTGCCATCAGAGACAAATTCTTTGGTTTTGGTGGTTTTAGTGAAGGGTTTCTTAATCAAAACATCCAAGGTGTTCTCACTAGAGTTTGAAATAGTCTCATCAAAATCAGAATCTGATGAATATGATGATGATCCTGATAAGGATGATGATGAGGATATGTTAACAGTTTGTGTGGGTTGTGGATCAGGTAGGATTATAGAGATGGGTATGGTAACATCTATATTAGGGTTTGGTGTGGGTGCATGTTGAGCTTCAGCAGTGCTAAAAGTATTAGTCTCAGAAGTCTTACCTTGAGTATCTTGCACAGGCTTTCTTGGAGGTTTAGAGGCTACAGTCTTCTGCCTCTTGATAAGGATCCTAGCAGACAAAGGAATATTGTCATCATCATCAGAAGATGATGGTCTTTCATTTCTTTTCTTTGTCCTCCTCTCCTTCTGAGCATCAGCATTTACATTTTCCTCAGAGACTTCTTCTGCCTTGTCTTTCTCAACATTCTTAGCTTCATCAGGGGTACCCTGCTTCTCAACCTCAGTAGCTGGTTCCTTAAACACTACTGGCTTGGTCTTCTTACCTTTTGTCTTAACTGTCTTTGGCTGCTTAGTTCCAGTTCTCCCCTTTTCTTTTGGATTATTGAAGATGTCCCAATCTGGAACTGCAACCACCATACTTCTATCCACCTTATAGCCAGTTTCATTCCTAACCATTTGTAAGAAGTTCTTAATGACATCCTCATTGTCGTGTTCTGATATTGTTGGAAAACCATCACACCAGAAGTATTTCTCATAGATTTTTTGAAGAGGATTCATAGGTGTTATCAGATTCTTGG
Source organism: Trifolium repens (assembly GCA_030408175.1). Classification (NCBI taxonomy): domain Eukaryota; kingdom Viridiplantae; phylum Streptophyta; class Magnoliopsida; order Fabales; family Fabaceae; genus Trifolium; species Trifolium repens. The sequence continues at coordinate 25,544,613 of CP125845.1, read as the reverse complement.
CCTGAATTAACTTCAGATTTATGAGATTTTTGCCATCAAACTTAGAGGTGTTGAATACTCTTAGTTTCTCTCTTGTTCTCAGAATTTCTATTAACTTTGTCTGTCTGAGAAGTTCTGAAATCAGTCTTGGATGGTGGATCATGACAGTAGCTTTGTGATGACTTTCAGAAATTCAGTGACAGAGATGTTCAAACAACATATCTGCCAAGTTTATCTTCACCCTCTGAAGCATAAACCAGATAAAATGCTTATGTGGCCAAGAGATGGTATCCGTTCCTCCATCTCTGGTGATAATAGAGGCTATAAGGATTTTGAAGACTACAACAAATTCCTTCTTTAAAAACTTTGCTTTTCCAAATCCTTCTAGACTTGTATTAGGAGGAAACAAGTCTTCTTTGATAGATTCTGCATGTTTACTATTCGCTTTGCATTGGTTGATCAGTTCACCCTCATTATCCAATCCGAGCAACTTAGCGATGTGTTCTTGAGTAATAATAACCTCTATTCCAACCAAATTTGACCTAATCTCCTTTCCTTTGAACGGTCTCAAACCCATTTGAACTCTGGTTTTCCCTTTTAGAGAACCATCTTTCTCAATCTTCTTTCTAACTTCTTCATCAACAGCAACTTTATCAAACACATAAGCCTTGTTCCAGAAGTTCTTCACAAGGTCAAAGTAAACAAACCCATTCAGCATCTCAAAGTAGTTTTCCCATTGTTGATCAAAGAAAAGATCATTTACACCAAAACCATTGACTCTTAAGCTTTCAAAATCTACAAAGCTTTCAGAGCAGAAATCCATTCCATCTCTTCCACAGTCATTTGTGTTATCAGGTTCAACAAACGAAGCTTGAGATTCTAAGTCGATGACAGGTGGTAACACAGGGTTGAAAGATTTCTGTACGATTTTGCGAGATGATGATGGACGAGCAGCCATTGTAGAGAAATTTTGTTGATCGAAGAAAAAATAAGGATTCTGAGTTTTAGGGTTCGTGTAGGTAGTGATTTGTGTAAAAAATTGTGCTATGTGAGTGAAGTGACTATATATAGCAAGTAATAAGCACACACAAGGCAGAAACAAACTAAAACACAACAAAGGAGGGAGCGCGAACAGTTTAAAATTAAATTTAAATTGTATATAACTGTAAATTCATCATTAACTGTTCTCCATCCAATCAGAAACTAGACACGTGCAGGAGAGAAGATAACAAACTGACACACGTAAGGACAACTGTTTTACACTTACTAGTACAAAACGTTTCACTTTCGCTTAATTCAGTGCCTGACTCATTCGTATCTGACACCTCATCAGAACCTGTTATTCTTCAGAACTACCTTCACTCAGAGTTTACCATTAGAGACTCTGAGCGTTAGAGACTCTGAAGAAGTTTCAGACCCTGATTCTATTCTACATCTCAGAGCTAGTTTTCTTCAGAGATAAAATGCATGTTCAAATTCTTTTTAATAAAATCAAATCGTTCAATAGCTAAAGGTTTAGTAAATATATCAGCCCATTGATGGTCAGTATCAATGAATTGAATATTTATCGTACCTTTTTGAACATGATCTCTTATAAAATGATGCTTAATTTCAATATGCTTAGCTCTGGAATGTAAAATTGGATTTTTAGATAAATGAATGGCAGCAATATTATCACAATAAAGTGGAATACTACTTTCAGTTATGTTATAATCTTCCAACTGATATTTCATCCAGAGAAGTTGTGTGCAACATTTAGCAGCTGAGATGTATTCTGCTTCTGCTGTAGACAAAGCAATAGTTGTTTGTCTCTTGCTGGCCCAAGATATGAGATTCTCACCAATAAATTGGCAATTTCCACTAGTGGATTTTCTCTCAATCTTGTCTCCAGCATAGTCAGCATCACAGAATCCAACTAGCTTACTATCTAGGGATTTTTTATAAAGAAGTCCTAGATTAGTTGTTCCTTTCAAATATCTAAAGATCCTCTTAACAGCAGTTAGATGAGGTTCTCTAGGATCTGATTAAAATCTTGCACATAGACATACACTGTATAAAATGTCAGGTCTAGAAGCTGTTAGATAGAGTAAAGAACCAATCATACCTCTATATAGCTTCTGATCCACTTTGCTACCAATTTCTTCCTTGCTTAAGTTGCTTGTAGGATGCATGGGTGTTGACATTATCTTACAATCTTCAAGATTAAATTTCTTCAGAAGCTCTTTTGTATACTTGCTTTGATGAATGTAAGTTCCATCTTTTCCTTGGTTGATTTGGATTCCAAGAAAGAATTTAAGCTCACCCATCATACTCATTTCAAATTCATCCTGCATAAGCTTGGAGAAATTCTTGCATAGAGAAGCATTAGTTGAACCAAAAATTATATCATCCACATATATTTGAATAATTAAGATGTCTTTCTTAGTTGTCTTTCTGAATAGTGTATTGTCAATTTGACCTTTTTGAAAACCATTTTCTAAAAGGAAATTACTCAGTCTTTCATACCAAGCTCTTGGAGCTTGCTTGAGACCATAGAGTGATTTCTTAAGTTTAAAAACATGTTCAGGATTCTTTAAGTCCTCAAAACCTGGGGGTTGTTTGACATACACTTCTTCAGAAATAACACCATTTAGAAAAGCACTCTTAACATCCATTTGATATAAGGTTATTCCATTATTCACTGCATACGATAGCAATAACCTGATTGCTTCCAGTCTTCTACTGGAGCAAAAGTTTCAGTGAAGTCAATGCCTTCTTGCTGACTATAGCCTTGTGCTACAAGTCTGGCTTTGTTTCTCACAACTTCACCTTGTACATTGAGTTTATTTCTGAATACCCACTTGGTTCCAATAATGTTCTTATGTATTGGTCTTGGCACTAGATCCCACACATCATTTCTTTGGAATTGGTTGAGCTCATCTTGCATTGCCACAATCCATCCATCATCAGTTAATGCTTCATCAACATTCTTAGGTTCAATCATAGATATAAGTCCTAATAATGAATCACTTTGTTGATAAGCTGATCTTGTTTTTCTTGGACTTTCTTTGTTTCCAAGTATGAGATCCTCTGGATGTGATGATTTATATTTGAATTTCCTTTTTGGAGCTTCAGCATTTTCTTGCATTTCATTTTCTGAGATATCATCATGTTCTTCAGATGCTTCTATGGGAGATGCTTCTTCAGAGATTACTTCCATTTCAGCTTCTAAAGTTTCATTAGCTTCTGATGTTTTCTCAGCTTCTGGATAGTTGTATTGATATGGAACTCCTGCATAACTATCATCTTGCTCTGACATTTTATTGTCCGGCTCTTTGTCATCAAATCTTACATGTATAGATTCCTCCACTGTGTTAGTTTCAGAATTATACACTCTGTATGCCTTTGAGCGTTCAGAGTAACCTATAAAGATTCCCTTACAAGCTTTGGCATCAAATTTCTTTTTATGGACCTTATTGTTTAAGATGTAACAAGTACATCCAAACTGATGAAAATAAGAGATGTTGAGTTTTCTTCCTTTAAAGAGTTCATATGTTGTTTTATTCAACATAGGTCTGATGTAGATCCTATTTTGAATATAACAAGTTGTATTCACAGCTTCTGCCCAGAAGTACTTAGCAAGCTTAGTTTCATGCATCATGGTTCTTGCCATCTCTTGTAAAGATCTATTCTTTCTCTCTACAACACCATTTTGTTGTGGTGTTCTAGGAGCAGAAAACTCATGGATAATTCCATGATCTTCACAGAAAGTTGCAAATGGTTCGTTTTCAAACTCACCACCATGATCACTTCTGATCCTTAGGATCTTAAGACTTTTCTCACTCTGTACTTGTGTGCAAAAGATGTTGAACACATCATATGCATCATCTTTTACTCGCAAGAATTTAACCCATGTCCATCTACTGTAATCATCAACTATGACAAGTCCATATTTCTTCCCATTGATTGAGGCTGTACTAACAGGCCCAAACAAATCAATGTGAAGCAATTCAAGAGGTCTTGAGGTGGAGACAATGTTTTTGGGTTTAAAAGAAGTTTTAGAAATTTTCCCAATCTGACAAGGACCACACAGAGCATCTGAGTGATAGTTGAGATTGGGTAGACCTTTAACCAAGCTTAGTTTGCTGAGCTTGGAGATTAATCTCCAGTTAGCATGACCTAAGCGTTGGTGCCAAACCCATTTCTCATCACTCAGAGATAGTAGACATACTATCTTTTGCTCTGTGAGTTCTGATAGATTGACCTTATAAACATTGCCTTTCCTTAGGCCTCTGAATACTACAGTCTTATCAGAGTTTCTAGTTACAATACATGCATCTTTATCAAACATCACCACAAATCCACTGTCACAAAATTGACTAATGCTCAGTAGATTGTGTTTAAGGCCATCAACAAGCCATACATTATTAATAGATAAAGATGAATTACCAACTGTACCTGTCCCAATGATCTTCCCTTTTTGCTTTCCTCCAAACCCCACAGTGCCTCCCTCTTTCAGAGTTAGGGTTTGGAACATATGCCTTTCTCCTGTCATATGTCATGAGCAACCACTGTCCAGGTACCAGGACTGCTGCTTTGGCTTTATTGGAGTGCAGATCTGAAGCAAATACAATCTCAGACTTTGGTACCCATACTTTTATGGGTCCTTTGGAGTTAGTCTTAATTGCCTTAGGTGATCTTTGTTTGAAAGATCTTTCAGAAGTTCTAGAGGTATCAAGTCTTTTTGAAAATGTTTTAGGTTTTGGATAACTCTTAGACTTAGCTCTGGTGTGTATCAGAGTCTCTTTTGATCTGACATTAGTCTGAGGTTTGAAAGTCTTTAGTTCTGAGATTTTAACATTCATAACCTCTGACTTCTTTACTTCTGACTTAGATGTCTCTTCAGAGTCTGATACAGTTTTGACTTCTGATTGACTTTTAACAAAGACAACCTTAGGTTTAGTTTTATCAATGTTAGAGGGTTTAGAAAATAATGGATTATCTTTAAAACGTGAAAATCCAAGACCTTCACCTCTATTTCTACTTACATGATAAATTAAAGATGCTATCTTACTTCTTTGCATGCCATTGATAAGAAGTTCTTGAAGAGCAAATTCATGCTCTGGAAGAACTTTATCATCATAAACATAACGAGTTTCAAGAAATGTGTTTCTACTTTTAAGAGACTCATTTTCTTCAACTATTATGTTTGCCTTTTCAGTAAGGTTGTTATAGGCCTTTTTAAGGACCTTACATTCCCCTGCCTTTTTTGTAACAAGTTTTAAGACATCTTTTAAAGAATCTATTAATTCAGTTCTAGAGAGTTGAGCAAGTACCTCATCTTCATCTTCTGAGTCTGAATCTGCTTCATGCTCAGAGTTTTCTTTATCAGAGGTAGTTGCCATCTGAGCCAGATTGGCTTCTTCATCTCCATCAGAGTCTGAGTCTTTATCTAGATCTTCCCAAGTTGCAAGAAATCCCTTTTTGACTTTACTTTTATATTTTTCCTTGCTAGAAGTTTTCTTGGATGATCTATTCTGATTTTCTGGACAGTCAGCAATGAAATGCCCAGGCTTGTTGCATTTAAAGCACTTGTTTTGTTCTTCCTTTTTCTCTTTGGTAGCACCAACTTTCCTGGAAGAACTTCCAAACTTTCCTGCATATTTCTTGCTTCGTTTTGCCCATTGAGATACCTTAGCAGCCATCAGCACCATTTCATCTTCATCTTCAGACTCAACCTCATGGACTTCTTCAGAAGCTTCATCTTCAGATTCTATAACCTTAGCTTTCAGAGCCTTTGATGAACTCTTAGAGCTTAAGGCTATCCCTTTTATTTTCTTGGTTGACTCGTCAGTCATTAACTCCATTTCATGAGTCTTTAATGAACTAATCAGATCTTCAAGAGATACTAGATCCAAATCCTTGGCTTCTTGAAAAGCAGTCACCTTAGGTCTCCACTTTGGGGGTAGGCTTCTGAGAATCTTTCTAACATGATCAGTAGTAGTATAACTCTTGTCCAGTACTTGAAGTCCAGAGACCAAAACTTGAAACCTAGAAAATATAGCTTCAATATCCTCTCCATCCTTCATCTTGAACAACTCATACTGATGAACTAACAAGTTTGCTTTAGCCTCTCTAACTTGTTTGTTTCCTTCATATTTAGATTTCAGAGACTCCCAAATAGACTTAGCAGTTCTTTTGTCCACAATCTTGAGATACTCATCATGCGAAATCGCATTAGTCATCATACCTTTTACATTGTCATGTTTTACCTTTGGATTTTTTACAGTTTCACTGTACGGTGAGTTAGGCAACAGACCTAGCTCTTGATACCAATTGAAGGTGGAAAAACACAAGAAGGGGGGGGGGGGTTGAATTGTGTTTTAAAAGTTAAAACTTTTTCTAAAATAAAAACTAAGTTTGCAGCGGATTAAACACAAAACAATAATGAAACAGAGGGAGAGAAAGAAAGACACAGAATTTATACTGGTTCCTCTCACAAAACAAGAGTACGTCCAGTCCCCTTGCACTTCCAAGGGCTTCTAACTAAAATCTCACAAGATTACAAGATGCTCAAGCACAATAGCAAGAGACTTCTCTAATGCTCAAGTTACAACTAACAAGAGACTTCTCAAATGCTCAAGTTACAACTAACAAGAGACTTCTCAAACAAACTTAAGAATAAGAATGAATGTTAATGAACACTTGATATACTATCAGAGGTGTTTACAAAATACAACACAGATTTGCCTTAAGACTAAGAATGACAGATAGAAGCTATAATGTCAGAATATTTCAGAGTCTTAAACGCAGTGATAGAACAGTAGTCATTTCTTCCATTTGAGTCTTCTATTTATACTTGAATGGAATGGTAATGACCGTTGCAGAGAGATAAGGTGCCAGCTGGAATTTGCTCGTACAATTTGATAGCTATACATTGCCTTCTTTGGTAAAGAAATCCAATTCCACTACCTTGCAATTTGAAATATCACTAAACCATTTTGAGTAATAATAGTACGATTGTACAATCCTCAAATGCGCTCCACTTATGGATAAGATTAACGTTATACCAACGAATATTCCTTCCTGTGGATATGACAGAGTCCTTAAGTAGATTATTCTTCAATCATTGATTCTGATTCTGTCAGTTCTTGAGTGACGTAAATTCCTTTTGCTTCAGAGTCTGTTGTCGTAGCTTCTTAGGGTCTTCAGCTCCTGAGCTTCTCAGAGCCTAGTCTTCAGAGCCACTAACTTCAGAACTTGAATTTTAAGCTTCTGATGATCAGTGATATGCTTTCAGAGCTTCTTAGCTTGGCTTCTCTGCTTTTGTTCGTAGTGCTTCTGAATGAATTTTAACTTATAATTATGCACACTAGAACAATCATTAGTAATACCAATTGCAATTTTAATACTTTGTTATCATCAAAACCAAGGTTTATGTCAGACCCACTTTGTTCCAACAATATGTATTAAGTTTTAATAGGATTAACTTGCTTATTGTAATTTGCTAGCTGTACATTTATACAGAAAGTTGAATTTCCTCTCCTTTTGTATCTTTATATAGTTGAATATTTGTAACATAATTTGATATATATCACAATATACAGAAAGTTACTTTTCTTATATGGTATCAGAGCAAATTTTGTAGGTACCTATTTTCAATGTTTTGCGTCTTTTAAACCATCTTATTCTCTTTGGATTTTAGATTATGGCGCAACTCATCATATGGTATCTGACCTTTCTTTTTTCCATTCATATATCAATGTCTCTTCTTTTGTTAAATTACCTGATGATAAGCTTGTTCCTGTATATCATATTGATTCTATTTATTTGAAGAAATATAAATGCTGAATGTATAAATAATAGATTCAAGAAATATAGAGGCTAGGTATGGTGGTTGGACTCCCTCCCTTCTTCATATTTGGCATGACCGGTATATAACATAGTTACTTAGATTATGTTCGGCGGTGAATTATCCTTGTTGTAGTAATACCTTACTATTACACTATGTCTATTAAAGTTTCCCTACATTAACAACTAAGGTACCTACGAGAGCCTAACCTCGATGTGTCACATACCTTAATTACTAAGTGAGTTGTTTATAAACATGCATTATAACCTTCACCAATTAACCTCTAGGTCCTAGTATCGGGCTGTTCATCTTCTAAGTGCTCAGATCACACCTAGTGCATGATTCCTCCTCTAACCGCTCAGTTCACGACTAGTTCAGGATGTTACCGTCTCTATACACCTAGCATTATTTACTACGAGTTCCGGACTAATACCAAGTCAAAACCTGATATCAATTCTATGGGCGCTCCCGCTTATCCGGCCAGATTACGAGAATACGTTATTAAAGTGCACGAAAGTAAATAACAAACATAATTACTAAATATGATTTATTATAACTTAGACTCAATCACAGACTCCAAATATTCATAGGGGAGTTCATCTTCTCCACCACAACCTAAGGCATAAATTATAAAGACTACATATTTAAATTACAAGATATTATAACCTAAATACAAAAGCCTAAAGAAATCATACCTTGCTGAGTTAGTTTTCCCGTAAGGGGAGAAAACTATGCCCAATAGAGCTCCTCTGAGCCTCTCCTTATAGTAGAGAGTGTTCTACTATTTCCGAATGAATAAAACAATGATTGGGAGGCTCTATTTATAGTTTTCGTAATGGGCCTCAGCAAGGCATCGCAGCACGATAAGGCCATCGTACTGCGATGTGAAGATTCAGTTCAGAATTATAACTGATCCTGTGCATTTCATCAGCTTGGGCGTCAAGTAACATCATCGTACTGCGTTGTAGGGCATCGTACTGCGATGGAAGATTTTCTCAAGATTTATTTCTTCTGATTGCTTGGCGCGCAAGGAGCTTTCATCGTGGCACGATAGCACACATCGTGCTGCGATGGAATGCTGTATTTCTTCACTTTTTAGGCTTTTTCTTGTCTTTTTGCATCTTGGACTCTGTCTTGATGCTTTTTCTTGCTTTTGTAGGTTTTCCTTCGTATTTAGGCCTGTCTTGGTCATTTTACTACTAATAATAATACTAAAAATGACGTAGAAATTCCTGTCATCACATACTAACTTTCGTGTCATTTTTACTTCCACTTCATGTTTATTACAGGACCAGATGACGAAAAAGATTTTTGTGATGGGTGAGCAACATGGGGGCCTTTATCTCATGGACCACTATCCTACAACATTTTCTAAGATTTGGGAGTATTACAACAATCAAGTTGTGCTTATACTCCACAACAAAATGGTGTTGTCGAGCGTAAACATAGACATTTACTAAACGTTGCACGTGCCTTGCATTTTCAATCCAATTTACCATTAGATTTTTGGGGTGACTTTGTATTAATAGCTACTTATCTAATCAACCGCTTACCTACAAATGTTCTCAAAGGTCAAACACCTCATGAAATATTATTTTAAAAAAAAAAACGAATCTTTCTCATCTTCGGGTTTTTGGTTGTTTAGTATATGGCCGCAACACACAAATCTCCCACAAATTTGATAATCGTGCTTCTCCAGGAGTTTTTTTAGGCTATCCCCATGGTCAAAAAGGTTACAAAATACTTGATTTATTTTCCAAAAAAAATATATGTAACGAGAGATGCTATTTTTCATGAACATATTTTTCCATATAAGATAAAATGCTCAAAAACCTTCCGTAGTCTTGCCACTACCACTCACTGAACAATATTCTTCCTTTTTATATCCCTTTCCCCAGATGAGTCGACACAACCCGCTCCACCAAATGAGCCTTCCTCTTCCACTATACAAACTGCACCACAAACTAATCCTCTTAACCTCAATCTACAACTCGAACCATCCTCTTCCAGCCTTGAACACTAGTACCACCTCAACCTCCCTCTACAGTGACTAGGCACTCCACCCGACCTCGAAAACCACCTGGCTATCTCAATGACTATTATTACTCCCTCCCCTCATCACAGACATCTTCTTCAAATTCTAATCCCGGTAATCCTTATCCCCTTTGTAATTTCTTATCTTCTCATAAATTTTCTACTTTTTATCGTTCTTTTCTTTCTTCAATTACTACTGATCGTCTGAACCTAAATCATACACTGAGGTTAAGAATTTTCCGGAGTGGCACAATGCAAAGCAATCTGAGATTGATGCATTGTGTGAAAACAGAACATGGTCTTTAGTCTCTCCACCACCTAGGAAGAAACCGATTGGTTGCCGCTGGGTTTTCAAAATTAAACGCAAATCTGATGGAAGCATTGAAAGATATAAAGCACGATTAGTTGCTAAAGGTTATACGCAAGTTGAAGGGGTTGATTATTTTGATACTTTTGCTCCTGTTGCCAAACTTGTAACAGTTTGAGTTCTTCTCTCAGTTGCTGTTGCAAAAAATTGGCCTCGTCACCAACTTGACGTTAATAATGCATTCTTACACGGTGATTTGCATGAAGATGTATATATGCAACTACCACCAGGTTTTAAACGTCAGGGGGAGCCTCTCGTATGTAAGTTACATAAGTCTCTCTATGGTCTCGAGCAGGCATCACGAAACTGGTATTCTAAATTTTCAGAAGTTCTTATCGAATTTGGTTTCACACATAGTACAGCTGATCCCTCACTTTCTTTGTCTGCATCGTGAATCTGGTTCTGTTTTTTTGCTCCTTTATGTCGATGACATCATTCTAACTGTTGGAACAAAAGTGGTTCTGACATGACCTAATTGAGTTTTGATGATAACAATAGTATTAATATACAATAGGGTACACTGATAATTTACTCTAAGTGTGCAGATATATATGTTAAAATTTCATATGCACTAATGAGTACTTGAGAAGCTCTGAAACGCATTCTAAAGACATATCAGAAGCTACAAGTCATAAAGCGTATCAGAAGCTCTTTATTCAGAAGTTGTGTTGGAAACACAAGGTTCTGATAAGTGCAGTCATAGCCATTTCGTCAGAAGAACATTCTCTGATCCTTATGATTGGAATTCATCATCAGTCTAGCAACTTCAAATTGGAGAATCATCATAGTACAACAGCCTTATCCTCAAGGATCATGACGTTAGTACTATTGTACAATCTTTGACCTGATATGGACGAATCTTTCTTCACAAGAATGGAATAGGACAAGTGCTACCTGATTTGGTAAAAATACCATGTGAAGGAAAATTTTACGATCTCCAGCTGGCTATTTTCACTGCAACGGTTATCAATTCATACACTCCACTATTGCTTATATATAGGAGGATGAATTGAAGTTTTTGTGCGAATATATACACACGCGATAAATTGAAGTTTTTGTGCGAATATATACACACGCTACAAAAAGGACACAAGAGCTATTATTCTGTCAAATATTTTCTAGCACAAAAACACTTGAAATACAACTTGAATTCAATTTGAAAAACTCAAGACATCAGCTTCAGCTTCTGATAATCTCAGTTGTTGAAACTTAGTATTCTTTCATTAGGATTCTAAGATTAGTCTTGTTAAAAGTTGTATTTGTTATTCTGAACATTGATATTAGTATCCAGTGTTCAATCTCTTATTTGTTTCTTTGTTTAAGTTTGTAAGAAATCTCTTGCTTTTGTGCTTGAGCATATGAAGTCTCTTGTAAAGGTTTACTTGAGCATTGGAAGTCTCTTGCTGTGTGCTAGAGCATTTGTAATCTTTTGTGATTATAGTGAACTCTCTTGGAAGTGCAAGGGGACTGGAGTACTCTCAGATTGTGAGGGGAATCAGTATAAAATCTCTGTGTCTATCCCTCTCTCTCTACCTTGTTTTTGTGTTGATTGTGTTTTTTATTCCGCTGCATATTCTGATAAGTTGAGAAACTTTGAAGAAGTTTTTAAAACTACCAAAACATAATTCAACCCCCCCCCCCCCCCCCCCCCTTCTTGTGTTTTTCCACCTTCACTAACAGGTTCTGATCTCCATCTCATAAGCATGGTTAAGGATCTTTTACACAACCACTTCAAAATCAAAGACTTGGGTTGTTTGAAATATTTTTTGGCCATTGAAGTTGCCAAATAAAAAAAGGGTCTCTTTTTATCACAACGACAATATGCTCTTGATATCATATCTGATTGTGGTCTTACTGCTACCAAACCTGCAGACTTTCCCATGGAACAAAATCTAAAATTATCTCCATCTGACGGTACTTGATGACAGGAATTTCTACGGTATTTTTAGTATTATTATTAGTAGTAAAATGACCAAGACAGTCCCAAATACGAAGAAAAACCTATAAAAGCAGGAAAAAGCATCAAGACAGAGTCCAAGATGCAAAAAGACAAGAAAAAGCCCAAAAAGTGAAGAAAATCAGCATTCCATCGCAGCACGATGGCTCCCATCGTGCCACGATGGGAGCTGCTTGTTCGCCAAGAAAACAGAAGCAATAAATCTGAAGAAAATCTTCTCATCGCAGCACGATGCATCATATCGCAGCACGATGGGGTAACTTGGCTGCACAGGATCAGTTATAAAATTGAACTGAATCTTCACATCGCAGCACGATGGCTTCATCGTGGTGCGATGCCTTGCTGAGGCCCATTACGAAAACTATAAATAGAGCCTCCCTTTCATTGTTTTATTCATTCAGAAATAGTAGAACACTCTCTACTATAAGGAGAGGTTCAGAGGAGCTCTATTGGGCATAGTTTTCTCCCCTTACGGGAAAACTAACTCAGCAAGGTATGTTTCTTTAGGCTTTTGTATTTAGGTTATAATTCTTGTAATTTAAATATGTAGTCTTTATAATTATGCCTTAGGTTGTGGTGGAGAAGATGAACTCCCCTATGAATATTTGGAGTCTGTGGTTGAGTCTAAGTTATAATAAATGATATTCAGTAACTATGTTTGTTATTTATTTTCGTGCACTTTAATAACGTATTCTCGTAAACTGGCCGGATAAGCGGGAGCGCCTATAGAATTGATATCAGGTTTCGACTTGATATGGTCCGGAACTCGTAGTAAATAATGCTAGGTGTATAGAGACGGTAACATCCTGCACTAGTCATGAACTGAGCGGTTAGAGGAGGAATCATGCACTAGGTGTGATCTGAGCACTTAGAAGATGAACAGCCCGATACTAGGACCTAGAGGTTAATTGGTGAAGGTTATAATGCATGTTTATAAACAACTCACTTAGTAATTAGGGTATGTGACACATCGAGGTTAGGCTCTTGTAGGTACCTTAGTTGTTAACGTAGGGAAACTTTAATAGACATAGTGTAATAGTAAGGTATTACTACAACAAGGATAATTCACCGCCGAACATAATCTAAGTAACTATGTTATACACCGATCATGCCAAATATGAAGAAGGGAGGGAGTCCAACCACCATACATAGCCTCTATATTTCTTGAATCTATTATTTATACATTCCGCATTTATATTTCTGCAAAGCATTACGCTACTTTTATAAAAACCTTTTCAAAAACCAAAGCGAATGCAAACTATCACAAACTTAAATAACGCTAGTGAAGCTTCGGCACGATCCCTGTGGATTCGAACTCATTCTAGACACCTAGAGTGTGAATTTTTACTCGACGACAGACTGGTGCACTTGCCAGACCGTAGTCAAGTTTTTGGCGCCGTTGCCGGGGATTGTGTTTACAAAGCATTACTAGATTTATTTAAATTTGTCAAAAAAAATTTCAAAAATACAAAAAAATTAAAAAATCAAAAAATCTTTTTGATGATTGTGGATTTTGATCTGTGAAAGTTCTGGCTAAGGATAAGTCTTGGTATTTAAGCGATCTGCTGTGATCCACCTCACTTACCTGGGAATTCTCATAGTGACAAAGACATATGAGACAAACCAAAAATAGTTTTACCATTTAATTTTCCAGTGCTACTAAAGGTATTCATTTGTTGTGCTTGATAACAGGTATCCTGGAGTTTGAGTACGACCCTGAACCAGAAAGAACGCTTTGGAAAAGAAGGCAAGCACAAAGGCTTGCAGAATCCAGTAGTCTCAAAACAGAAGAAGAGCCTACCACCAAAGCCATGGGGGACGAGCAAGAATTACAATGGGAGACTACTGCAAGAGGACTGACACAGATCAGATCTCACTGGGATTCCAGCCGGCGAATCCAGCTAACTTTGATATTAAGGGCAATGTTCTTACAGGTTTGCGGGAGAACCAGTTCGATGGACGTGCCAACAATGATCCTTGGGATCATCTAGCAAAGTTTTCAGAGACATGTCAGATCCAGAAAGTGCCGGAAAGTGTTACTGATGACCAGAAGAAGCTGCGTTTGTTTGCTTTTTCTCTTACAGGTCCAGCTAAAGATTGGCTTCAATGCTTGCCAAGGGGAACGATTGCAACATGGAAGGAGCTTGAAGACAAGTTCCTGGAAAGATTCTTCACACACACATTATTCCAGAAAAGGAAGTCTGAGATTCTAAGTTTCAAACAGCATGAATCTGAAACGCTGTGCGAGGCTTATGAACGTTTCAAGCTGCTTATGAGAAGGTGTCCTAACCACAGCATTAGTGCTATGGAGCAGATGCAACTATTCACTGCTGGTATGAAAATGCAACATCGGATGATACTAGATGCCTCAGCTGGTGGGTCCATCAAAGTAAAGACCTATGCAGAGACTAAGGATCTGGTTGAGCAAATGTGCCAGAATGAATACAACATGAGCCATAATAGAGCTGAAAAGACTCCTGGAATTCTTAAAGTGGACCAGGAGATTGCCTACAAAGTAGAGATCGAGTTACTAAGGAGGCAACTTGCTGATAAGGAGAAAGCTGTGAAGGAAGCTAGTGTTAAACAGGTGGAGGGAGTTTGCGACTTCTGTCTAGAAGATCACCCTAATGGGCAATGTTTGCCAGGAGGGAGCGAGGAGCAGGTAAATTACATGGGGAACAACTACAACCCAGGTTGGAGCAAACACCCAAATTTACGCTGGGACCAGACAGGGAACCAGGCTCAAGCTTCATCTCAACCAAGAAAGCCATCTCCATTGGAAGAGTTACTCCATAAGTTTGCTAGCATGAGCAAAACTAACTTTGAAAATATCCAGACGACAGTAGCCAACCAGGGGGCAACGATAAAAAGTCTTGAAACCCAGATTGGTCAACTCTTAAAACTGGTAAGCACTCATGTTTCTAAAGATATTGCAGGTAACACGATGGACAATCCAAAGGAGGAATGCAAAGTGCTAAAGGATAAGAAATCAGAGCACGAACGGAGAGAAGAACAGATCAAAGACTACGAAGAGTGGTACAAGATGTTCGATATGACATTAGACGAAGCCTATGATGAGTTCATGAGAGAACTGCAAGAGTATAGGGAAAGCCGAGCACGATTGCCAATCAAGAAGACAGATCCTGGAAGCGTCACCATACTCTGTCAGATTGAGGAAGCAGAAATTCGAGCATTATGTGGTGTGGGTTCAAGTGTTAACGTAATGCCATTATCTCTGGCAGACAAGTTAAAACTCACAACAATAACTGCAGGTACAGAACGTGAACTCGTTTTAGCTAACCAAACAACAATTCACTCAGCAGGTACAATCGAGGATGTCTTGGTGAAAGTCGAAGACCTGGTATTTCCAGCAGACTTCATGATCCTAGATATCCAGAAAGATGAAGAGCATCCGATCATTCTTGGAAGACCATTCCTAGCAACTAGCAGGGCACTCATTAATGTGGAGCTCGCTGAGTTAACTCTAAGGAGTGGAGAGGAGGAAAGAACTATCAAAGCTTCCAAAACTGAGAGAGTAGACTGCTACATGCTTGAGTGGAAGGACAAAGAAGCTACACCACCGACTCCAACTCAAGAAGTACAGGTAAAGATAGATATAGAGGAACTGGAGAATGAAATGGCGCGGCTAGAGATAGAGACAGCTCAGGAAGAGGAGGTACCCGAGGAACTCACGGATAAACTGAAGAGGCTAACTATTGAAGTGGACATCCGAGCAACATGGGTCAAAGCATGGGGTAGAAACCGAAAGGTGGCCAGAAAATCTAAGTTTGGGGTTAATACGCCACCTCTGAAGAAGCCTGCTGCTGAGAGAAAAGAGGAAAGAAGGAAGAACAACTGGGTCAATACACCAAAAGAACAAAAGAAGGAACATCCACCAAGAAGCAAGGGAAAGTCCATCATGAAAACAGTACCTTCAGAAGATGATGAACGACTCTGCTTTGCCACCTTCAAAGAAAAACAGAACCCAAAAAAGTATGAAAGAAGCAACAAGAAAGAGGGAGGAGCTAAGGCGAAAGCTCCTACAGAAGAGAGAGACATGCGAACCTATCCTCTGTAATGGAGGAAATGCCTCAAGCTAATGAGAGGCTAAACAAGCGCTGCTTGGGAGGCAACCCAAGGATGAGTATTTTTAATTTCAGTATTTTCAATTCAGTATTTTAATTTCAGTTTTTCAATTCAATAAAATATGCCTAGAATTCTGCATGTCATCTTCATCTGTAACAGCCCTTATTCAAACTTACAAAAAAATTAAATAATTGTTTGCTGTTTATTATCTAGTGCATGATAAACTGTTATAGGTAAGATTGCGGCGAAGTGAGTTATAAATCCTGATGAGCCGAATTTCACGCCTTCATACAGAAACCAAAGGTGATTGCTCCGAAGTGCGAAGTTCGGGAGACAGAGAGACGAGTAATGAAGCTGGTGTCTGTGAGACAAGTGTTCAACTTTCACAAACCTAAGCCATGTGAGGATTTGAGCCAAATATTTCCAAACGGTATTACCACTTTCTTTCGAATTACTATGAGAGTACCGTGCACTTGTTTATTTTCTAGAATTTGCTCTAATTCTCTGCTGACTGGTTAATTTGATATTATATGCATTGAGGCAATTGTTTGTTATAACCCAGAGCCTTTTCAAGCCACCCTTTATTATATTATATCCTTTGCTAGCCAAATTTGAGCCGTAAATATAATTATCCCTTTTGTTTCGGTGACTAACCACGATACAAGCCTATAGACCAGAAAAACAATGATTTACGCTCTTTGGAGTTAGGTAATAGTTCTCAAAAGTCTTGGCAACAAAATAATTTTGGGGTTGCTCATGGAACTAACAACTTTTAAGTTTGGGGTGGGTATACGGAGAACTATCACTACAAAAAAAAGAAAAAAAATGAAAAAGAGACGGGATAAACATTCCCTAAAAAATAGTCTCTTCAAAAAAATGAATGAAAAAAGAAAGAGCCAAAGGGCAAAAGAAAGAGCCAAAGGGCAAAAGAAAAGAGCCAAAAGGCAAAGACAGTGATAGAAAAGAACCACACAAAGACACATCCGGTTCTTAATCTCCGATACCAACACAAAAAGGCACCCTAAGGAACAAAGGTTGCGTACACAAAAAGGAACAACAAAGTAGAACTTAACTCCAATGTTTAGCCTACTATTCCCAAAAATGTCCTACCTTGACCTAAGCCACGTTATAACCCTGAAAAGACCTCCAATAATGCATGTATATTAAATTTTGACTGGTTGCTTAGAATTCTTGCAAGACTATGGTAAAGTGGCAGGTTGTGCGATGATTGAGAAATTCCTATCATCTTTATTTATCTCTTATTTCTCTAACGATCTTGTCTGACAGCATGTTACTTGAGGACAAGCAACAGTTTAAGTTTGGGGTTGTGATGACAGGAATTTCTACGGTATTTTTAGTATTATTATTAGTAGTAAAATGACCAAGACAGGCCCAAATACGAAGGAAAACCTACAAAAGCAAGAAAAAGCATCGAGACAGAGTCCAAGATGCAGAAAGATAAGAAAAAGCCCAAAAAGTGAAGAAAATCAGCATTCCATCGCAGCACGATGGCTCCCATCGTGCCACGATGGGAGCTGCTTGTTCGCCAAGAAATCAGAAGCAATAAATCTGAAGAGAATTTGTCCATCGCAGCACGATGTGTGCTATCGCAGCACGATGGAGTAACTTGACGCCCAAGCTGATGAAATGCACAAGATCAGTTATAAAATTGAACTGATTCTTCACATCGCAGCACGATGGCTTCATCATGGTGCGATGCCTTGCTGAGGCCCATTACGAAAACTATAGATAGAGCCTCCCTTTCTTTGTTTTATTCATTCAGGAATAGTAGAACACTCTCTACTATAAGGAGAGGTTCAGAGGAGCTCTATTGGGCATAGTTTTCTCCCCTTACGGTAAAACTAACTCAGCAAGGTATGTTTCTTTAGGCTTTTGTATTTAGGTTATAAATTCTTGTAATTTAAATATGTAGTCTTTATAATTATGCCTTAGGTTGTGGTGGAGAAGATGAACTCCCCTATGAATATTTGGAGTCCGTGGTTGAGTCTAAGTTATAATAAATGATATTTAGTAATTGTGTTTGTTATTTACTTTCGTGCACTTAATAACATATTCTCGTAATCTGGCCGGATAAGCGGGAACGCCCATAGAATTGATATCAGGTTTTGACTTGATATGGTCTGGAACTCGTAGTAAATAATGCTAGGTGTATAGAGACGGTAACATCCTGCACTAGTCGTGAACTGAGCGGTTAGAGGAGGAATCATGCACTAGGTGTGATCTGAGCACTTAGAAGATGAACAGCCCGATACTAGGACCTAGAGGTTAATTGGTGAAGGTTATAATGCATGTTTATAAACAACTCACTTAGTAATTAGGGTATGTGACACATCGAGGTTAGGCTCTCGTAGGTACCTTAGTTGTTAACGTAGGGAAACTTTAATAAACATAGTGTAATAGTAAGGTATTGCTACAACAAGGATAATTCACCGCCGAACATAATCTAAGTAACTATGTTATACACCGGTCATGCCAAATATGAAGAAGGGAGGGAGTCCAACCACCATACCTAGCCTCTATATTTCTTGAATCTATTATTTATACATACTGCATTTATATTTCTGCAAAGCATTACGCTACTTTTATAAAAACCTTTTCAAAAACCAAAACGAATGCAAACTATCACAAACTTAAATAACGCTGGTGAAGCTTCGGCACGATCCCTGTGGATACGAACTCATTCTAGACACCTAGAGTGTGAATTATTACTCGACGACAGACTGGTGCACTTGCCAGACCGTAGTCACGGAGAAATTAAAATAACTATTATAAGTTATTACTAATAAAAATGTCATGTTTATATTTCACTAATTTTCTTCCTAACTTACGAGTTTTTTTTTTTTTTTTTTGCAGCAAAAAAATTTAGACAAGGAACATATCTCATATTTGAAACAAGAAACCTTGGAATTGAATGAGAGCTTTTTGCTAAGATGCAATTCTAATTTCATCCATATTTTATCTCTTTTCTTGAATTGTGTAGAATCCACTTGATTTATGTTTTGTTTATAATATGTTTTTGTTATCAAATTGTGCTTTTAATATTTTTGTAAGAGATCAAAATTAATGCATATTATTTTTAATAAGATAAGATTTAGTGTATAGTGTTTCCAAATCAAAATCATTTGTTCATTGTTTGATCAAAAAATTGACATCATCAATCGAATAATCGAGGACTTATGGTATGCTTTTTCTAAATGATTATAAGTTATCATTGATAAAAATATATAAGTACAGACCAAGCTATTGACAAATTTGTGAATCATATTAATTGCGCAAAAAAATGGTAAAAATTAAATTTTATTCATGTCACGGGTCCGTGACAGCTCCACTATAAAATTCGACGTGATTGCGTCATCCAACAAAATTTTAATTCACAGGGAGATAACAATTTCGATCTCTGATAAGAGTTTTAAAATCAATATTACAAGTTTTCATTGATAAAATTTTACAATTCACGGGAAAATGACAATTTTAGCGCTAATAAAAGTTTTGAAATGACTATTTTAAGTTATCGCTGATGACAATTTATAATTGACAGAGAGATAACTATTTTATCGGTGATAAAGGTTTTAAAATTACTTTTACAACTTATTGCTAATAAAAGTTTATAATTCACGGGGAGATGACAATTTTATCACTAATAAAAGTTTTTAAATCACTACTACAAGTTAATACTAATAAAAATTTATAATTAACCGGGAGATGATAATTTTTATCGCTGATAAAAGTTTGTCCGAAATATATATGGTGTTCCGCAAATTAGAAGCGACTATTGAATGTTGCCCTCAATTATAAGTAATAATCTTTATTATTTTAACTCGGTGTTATCTCTAATGCAATAAAGTTTCACGTTCAACCTTAAAATAACTATTATAAGTTATTACTAATAAAACTTTAATTCACGGGTAGATGACTATTTTTTATCAGCAATAAAAATTTAAAATCACTATTATAAGTTATTACTAAATTTTTTAAAAATTCACGGGGAGATGACAATTTTTTGTTGCTGATAAAAAAATTAAAATCACTACTACAAACTATTATTGATACAAAATTTTAATTTACGTATTACTAATAAAATTTTAATTCACGGGCAGATGACTATTTTTTATCGCCAATAAAACTTTTAAAATCACTATTATAAGTTATTACTAAATTTTTTTTAAAATTCACGGGGAAATGATAATTTTTATTGCCTATAAAAAATTTAAATCATTATTATAAACTATTATTGATACAAAATTTTAATTTACGGAGAGATGACATTTTTAAACTCTGGTAAAAAATTTAAAATAATTATTATAAGTAATTACTAATATAATTATTACTAATAAAAATTTTAAACTCTCCGTAAATTAAAGCTTTGTATCAATAATAGTTTGTAAGAGTGATTTTAAATTTTTTATCAGCAATTAATAAATATTGTCATCTCCCCGTGAATTTTAAAAAAATTTAGTAATAACTTATAATAATGATTTTGAAACTTTTATTGGCGATGAAAAATAGAAATTTGCCCGTAAATTAAAATTTTATTAGTAATAATTTATAATAGTTATTTAAATTTTTTACCAGAGATTAAAGATGTCTTCTCTCCGTAAATTAAAATTTTGTATCAATAATAGTTTGTAATAATGATTTTAAATTTTTTATCAGCGATAACAATTGTCATCTCCGGGTGAATTTTAAAAAGAATATTGATTAATAGATTCATAATTTTTATGCATTACTTATAAAGAGGTTTATAATTTCTTACTTCAATATCCAAAATCAGTATTTATACGCGTATTATCACTATTATATGCTACAGAGTATTAAATAGTACGTTCTAAACCGATAGCATTAAATTACGGTAGAATTTGTTAGCGCTATCTAATTTGTAATTTTACTCGTTACTTCAAGCGTCGAGTATTATTTATACGTGTATGTGTTTTAGGCTCAATATATATATATTAAGTTATATGCTCTAAAACCATGAACCGCACTTTAAATATACATATTTAGGACAAATTTTTATCCGGGATAAAACCATTTTCGTATATTATAATTTTCTATTAGTAATAATTTGTAGTACTAAAATTAAAACTTTTATCAGTGATAAATTTTTATCAGTAATAGTAATTTTAAAACTTTTATTCGCGGAAAAAATTGTCATCTGCCCGTGAATTATAAAAAATGTCATCTCCACATAAATTATAAATTTTTATCAGTAATAACCTGTAATTGTGATTTTAAATTTTTTATTAATGATAAAATTTTCATCTCATCCTGAATTATAAGTTTTTATCAGTAATAACATATAATAGTGATTTCAAAACTTTTATTAGCGATAAGATATGTCATCTCCCTATCATTATATTTATAGCCGATGGTGTATAAGTCTAAAAACATTTATCCAATTAAAAACTTACATTTTTAGTTTCTAAATGTCACTTGTTAACATTTCCTATAAAATATTATATTATGGTCCTTTTTAATTAATAAAAAAAAATTAAAAAATTAAAATGCTACAACTTCCCTAGTCTAAACTGTAACACCCTCTAATTCCCATTGATTTTATTTTCAAAAAAAATAAAAATTAGTTAATGTAAGTCCAAAAAGGTGTCACATTTTCTCATCTAAGGACTCTCTAAGAATATGCAGCGAAAACATCTAAAAGTCTCAAATAAAGTTTCATAACTTCAACGTAAATAAGAAGTTTAATAAATTAATTCTCGTTTCAAATGTGACGAATTAAACATTGTCTTAACATGCTATTTAAAATAAACTGAATTTAAAGTAAATGGTTTTCCCGACATTATCCTATCAGAGCGACTCTTTATTAAATGTTGAATGAACAATCTCTAAGACCCAGCGATGCGAGTTATTCGTGTACCTGAAAATCTACGATTGCACATCGTAGGGTCAAACCAAAACAAGGGTGAGATGAAATCACAAAATAAAATAAATTAGAATGCAATAAGAATAAAACATCAATAAACATTGTCACTCGGACAATCAAATATGTATAAGTGTTAGCCAACAACTCATTTAAACAACATCAAGAGTCAACAATTAAAAATTCATAGTTCTCAAGAAAATTAAAAATGTATGAATGTAGTCATAGACTCTCTATCTGCATAGGTTACCTGAAGTAGCAGAAGTCAAAGTTATTTCATTGAACATTCCTCTCAACGCTATTTTCTCAACGCTATTTTTCTCAACGCTAATTTCTCAACACTGTTTTTCTCAACGCTATTTTCTCAACGCTATTTTTCTCAACGTTACTTTCAATTAACTCACTCAATGCAATTAAACCGACTCAACTCAAACACGGCACCAAAAGACTCAACTTGTATACGACAGTAATTTAACCCGGTTTATAAAATTAGTTGATCATCTATAATTAACTTACCTTACTACTGATTGGAATAGATTGGCCGATACTCAAGATACTAATATCATAATAAGACAATTGCACTCCACAATAACACAAGGATCATCAATTAGTATCACTACACATCACCTACTCAACACATGCTTTACACTTTGAATTCAAACAACAAGTGCATCGTAATCCCAGGACATACACATATAATATTCATGGCATGACATGACAATATTGGAACAAAGTGGGTCTGACATGAACCTCTAAGATTTTAAGTGGTTTTGATGATAACAAAGTATTAAAATTGCAATCGGTATTACTAATGATTATTCTAGTGTGCAGAATTATAAGTTAAAATTCATTCAGAAGCACTATGAATTTCAAGAGAGAAGCCAAGCTATGAAGCTCTGAAAGCGTATCGCTGTTCATCAGAAGCTTAAAATTTGTGTGCTGAAGATAGTGCTTCTGAGGACCAAAAGCTAGACTTTGAGAAGTTCAGAAGCTGAAAACCTTAAGAAGCTATGACAACAACATCTGAAGCAAAAGGAATTTACGTCACTCAAGAACTAACAGAATCAGAACCAATAATTGAAGAACAATCTACTTCAAGGCTCTGTCACATCCACAGGAAGGAATATTCGTTGGTACAACATTAATCTTATCCATAAGTGGAGCGCATTTGAGGATCGTACTATCGTACTATTATTACTCAAAATGAATGAGTGATAATTCAAATAGCAAGGTAGTGGAATTGGATTTCTTTACCAAAGATGGAAGATTACAGCTATCACAATTGTACGATGAATTCCAAGCTGGCACCTTATCTCTCTGTAACGGTCATCATCTTCCTTCAAGTATAAATAGAAGACTCAAATGGAAGAAATGACTACCGTTCTATTACTGCGTTTAAGGCTCTGAAATATTCTGACATAATTTGTTCAATCTGTCATTCAAGTCTTATAGCAATTTGCGTTGTATTTTGTAAACACCTCTGATAGTATATCAAGTGTCCATTAACAATCATTCTTAGATTTTAAGTTTGTTTGTGAAGTCTCTTGTTTAATGAAACTTGAGCACCTGAGAAGTCTCTTGCAAGTGTGCTTGAGCAATTTGTAATCTTGTGAAGATTATAGTGAAAAGCTCTTGTTAGTAACAAGGGGACTGGACGTACTCTCAATTTGTGAGAGGAACCAGGATAAATTTTGTGTCTTTCTTTCTTTCTCTCAGCACCCTTCTTTAACTTTGTGTTTACATCCGCTGCAAACGTGTTTAAATCTCGAAAAAGTTTTAATTCTCAAAACACAATTCAACCCCCCCTTCTTGTGTTTTTCCACCTTCAATTGGTATCAGAGCCTGGTTTGTTGCCTAACTCACCTTACAGTGAAACAGTAAAGATCCAGGAGGAAAAACATGTCTGCTGAGAAGAACAACAATGAGGTTCATTTCGACTATGACTCAAACTCACGACAAAGGAGGTCATCTGATAAGGTTCCTTTCTTCAACGGAACTGACACTAGTTACCCTTTCTGGAAAACCAATATGTATAGTCACATCATGAGTATTGATTGTGATTTATGGGACTTGGTAGAAGATGGAGTTAACTTTGAAAATATGGACTTAGAAGGAGTAGTCAGTTCTCAGAACAGGAAATCTTTTACACCTACTCAAAAGGTAGAATACAAGAAGCATCACTCTGTAAAAGGAATGATGACTAATGCAATCTCACATGATGAGTACCTTAAAATTGGAGATAAAAGAACTGCAAAGTCTATTTGGGATTCCTTAAAATCCAAGTATGAGGGCAACAAACGGGTTAAGGAGGCAAAGGCTAACTTGTTGGTACATCAGTATGAGTTGTTTAAGATGAAGGATGGAGAGGATATTGAAACTATGTTTTCACGGTTTCAAATTCTAGTCTCTGGACTTCAAGTATTAGATAAGAGTTATACTGAAGCTGATCATGTGAGAAAGGTACTCAGAAGCCTACCACCAAAATGGAGACCCAAGGTGACTGCTTTTCAAGAGTCTAAGGATTTGGATATTGTATCCCTTGAAAGCTTAATTAGTTCATTGAAGAGTCATGAGATGGAACTAATGACTGATGAATCAACCAAGAAGATGAAAGGGATAGCCTTAAGCTCTAAGAGCTCATCAAAGGCTCTGAAAGCTAAGATTATAGAATCTGAAGATGAGGCTTCTGAAGAGGGTCAAGAAGTTGGGTCTGATGATGAAGAAGAGATGGTGTTGATGGCTGCTAAGGTTTCACAATGGGCAAAATGAAGCAAGAAATATGCAGGCAAGTTTGGAGGATCTTCCAAGAGACTTAGTGCTGCTAAAGACAAGAAGGAAGATCAAAGCAAGTGTTTCAAATGCAACAAGCCTGGTCATTTCATTGCTGATTGTCCAGAAAACAAAAGTAGATCATCAAAGCAAAGCTCTAGCAAGGAAAGATATAAGAGTAAAGTCAAGAAGAGCTTTCTGGCAACATGGGAAGATCTTGACAAAGACTCAGACTCAGATGGTGATGAGGAAGCAAATCTAGCACTAATGGCAACTACCTCTAACAGAGAAGACTCTGAAGCAGGTTCAGACTCTGAAGATGAGGAAGAGGTAATTGCTAAACTATCTAGAACCGAATTAGTAGATTCTCTTAAAGATGCCTTAAAAATGCTCACTAAAAGGGCAGGTGAATGTAAGGTTTTAAAAAAGGCTTACAATAACCTAAATGAGAAAATGAACATAATAGTTGAAGAAAATGAGTCTCTAAAAAGTAGAAACTCATTTATGGAAACTCATTATGTTTATGATGATAAGGTTCCTCCAGAGCATGAATTTGCTCTGCAAGAATTTCTTATCAATGGCATGAAGAGAAGTAAGATAGCTTCCTTAATATACCATGTTAGTAGAAACAGAGGTGAAGGTCTTGGATTTTCTCGTTTTAAAGATAATCCATTATTTTCTAAACCCTCTAAAAGTGATAATTCAAAACCTAAGGCTGTATTTGTTAAAAGTCAATCAGAAGCAATAGTTATACCAGAACCTGAAAAAATAATTGTGTCAGAGGCTAAGAAGTCTCAGACTCTGAAACCTTCAGAGCCTAAGATCTCCAAACCTCAGACCAATATTAAAATAAATAAAACTCTGGTATATTCTAAAGTTAAGCCCAAGAGTTATACAAAGCCTAAAAGTTTTTCAAAAGGCTTCAATAACTCTAGAGCTCCTGATAGGCCAGATAAACAAAAACAATCTAAGGTAATGAGGACTAACTCTAAAGGACCCATAAAGGTATGGGTACCAAAGTCTGAGATTGTCTTTGCAGCAGATCTGCACTCAAAGAAGGCCATAGCAGCATTCTTGGTACCTGGACAGTGGCTGCTCGCGTCACATGACAGGAGACAAACATATGTTCCAAACCCTGACTCTGAAAGATGGAGGAACTGTGGGATTTGGAGGAAACCAAAAAGGGAAGATCACTGGTACGGGTACAGTTGGTAACTCTTCTCTCTCTATTAAAGATGTTTGGTTAGTTGATGGCCTCAAACATAATCTACTTAGCATCAGTCAATTTTGTGATAGTGGATTTGTTGTTAAGTTTAATAAAGATGCATGTACTGTAATTAGAGAGTCTGATGAGTCTGTAGTGTTCAGAGGCTTAAGGAAAGGCAATGTTTATAAAATTAATCTGTCAGAACTCTCAGAGCAAAAGATAGTATGTCTTCTATCTTTGAATGATGAGAAATGGGTCTGGCACCAACGCTTAGGACATGCTAACTGGAGATTAATCTCTAAGCTTAGCAAACTAAGCTTGGTTAAAGGCCTACCCAATCTTATCTATCATTCAGATGCTCTATGTGGTCCTTGTCAGATTGGAAAGATTTCAAAAACCTCTTTTAAACCTAAAAACACTGTCTCTACCTCAAGACCTCTTGAACTGCTTCACATTGATTTGTTTGGCCCTGTAAGTACAGCCTCAATCAATGGAAAGAAATATGGACTTGTTATTGTTGATGATTACAGTAGATGGACTTGGGTTAAATTTCTTCGAGTGAAAGATGATGCATATGATGTGTTTACCATTTTCTGCACACAAGTGCAAAGTGAGAAGAGTCTCAAGATCTTAAAGATCAGGAGTGATCATGGGGGTGAGTTTGAAAACGAACCCTTTGCAATTTATTGTGAAGACCATGGAATTGTCCATGAGTTCTCAGCTCCTAGAACACCACAGCAAAATGGTGTTGTAGAGAGAAAGAACAGGTCTTTACAAGAGATGGCAAGAACCATGATGCATGAGACTAAACTTGCTAAGCACTTCTGGGCAGAAGCTGTGAACACAGCTTGTTATATTCAAAATAGGATCTATATCAGACCTATATTAAATAAAACAACATATGAACTCTTTAAAGGAAGAAAGCCCAACATCTCTTATTTTCATCAGTTTGGATGTACCTGTTACATTCTGAACAATAAGGCCTACAAAAGAAAATTTGATGCCAAAGCTTGTAAGGGAATCTTTATAGGTTACTCTGAACGCTCAAAGGCATACATAGTGTATAATTCTGAAACTAACACAGTGGAAGAATCTATACATGTTAGATTTGATGACAAAGAGCCTGACAGTAAAATGTCAGAGCAAGATGATAGCTATGCAGGCGTTCCATATCTATATAACAATCCAGAACCTGAGAAAGCATCAGATGCCAATGAAACTTCAGAAGCTGAATTAGAAGAAGCATCTCCAGTAGAAGCATCTGATGGACATGATGATATATCAGAAGATGATACCCGAACAAGTGCTGAAACTAATGAAGCTCCAACGAGAAAATTCAAATACAGATCATCACATCCAGAAGATCTTATTCTTGGAAACAAAGAGAGTCCAAGAAAAACAAGATCAGATTATCAACAACATGATTCACTTCTAGGACTCATATCTATGATAGAACCTAAGAATGTTGATGAAGCTCTTTCTGATGATGGATGGATTTTAGCAATGCAAGATGAGCTCAATCAGTTTCAAAGAAATGATGTGTGGGATTTGGTACCAAGACCAACACACAAGAACATCATTGGAACCAAGTGGGTATTTAGGAACAAACTGAATGAACAAGGTGAAGTGGTACGAAACAAAGCTAGACTAGTAGCACAAGGCTACAGTCAGCAAGAAGGCATTGACTTCACTGAAACATTTGCTCCAGTGGCAAGACTGGAAGCAATCAGGTTATTGTTATCATATGCAGTTAATAATGGAATAACCTTATACCAAATGGATGTTAAGAGTGTCTTTCTAAATGGTGTCATTTCTGAAGAAGTATATGTCAAACAACCTCCAGGTTTTGAGGATTTGAAAAACCCTGATTATGTTTATAAGCTTAAGAAATCACTCTATGGTCTCAAACAAGCTCCAAGAGCTTGGTATGAAAGACTGAGTAATTTCCTTTTAAAAATGGTTTTCAAAAAGGTCAAATTGACAATACACTATTCAGAAAGACAACCAAGAAAGACATCTTAATTATTCAAATCTATGTTGATGATATAATATTTGGTTCTACTAATGCTTCCTTGTGCAAGAGTTTTTCAAAGCTGATGCAGGATGAATTTGAGATGAGCATGATGGGTGAACTAAAGTTTTTCCTTGGAATTCAAATCAATCAAGGAAAAGATTGCACTTACATTCATCAAAGCAAGTATACAAAAGAGCTTCTGAAGAAGTTTAATCTTGAAGACTGTAAGATAATGTCAACTCCCATGCATCCTACAAGCAGCCCAAGCAAGGAAGAAATCGGAAGCAAAGTAGATCAGAAGCTGTATAGAGGTATGATTGGTTCTTTACTCTATCTAACAGCTTCTAGACCTGATATTTTATTTAGTGTATGCTTGTGTGCAAGATTCCAGTCAGATCCTAGAGAACCTCACTTAACTGCCGTTAAGAGGATCTTTAGATATATGAAAGGAATTACTAATCTAGGACTTCTTTATAAAAAATCCCTAGATAGTAAGCTAGTTGGATTCTGTGATGCTGACTATGCTGGAGACAAGATAGAGAGAAAATCCACTAGTGGAAATTGCCAATTTATTGGTGAAAATCTCATATCTTGGGCCAGCAAGAGACAAACAACTATCGCTTTGTCTACAGCAGAAGCAGAATACATCTCAGCCGCTAAATGTTGCACACAGCTTCTCTGGATGAAATATCAGTTAGAGGACTATAACATAGCTGAAAGTAGTATTCCACTATATTGTGATAATACTGCTGCTATTCATTTATCTAAGAATCCAATTTTGCATTCCAGAGCTAAGCATATTGAAATTAAGCATCATTTTATAAGAGATCATGTTCAAAAAGGGACAATAGATATTCAATTCATTGATACTGATCATCAATGGGCTGATATATTTACTAAACCTTTGGCTATTGAACGTTTTGATTTTATTAAAAAGAATTTGAACATGCATTTTATCTCTGAAGAAAACTAGCTCTGAGATGTCAAAATAGAATTAGGATCTGAAGCTCCTTCAGAGCCTCTAATAATTCAGAGTCTCCTTTGGGAAGTTCTGAATAAAATAGGTTCTGAAGGGTAACAGGTTCTGATGAGGTGTTAGATATAAATGAGTGTGGCTCTGAACTAGACGGAAATGAAACGTTTTGCACTAGTAAGTGTAAAACAGTTGTCATTACACGTGTCAGTTTGTTATATTTCTTCTTGCACGTGTCTAGATTCTGATTGGATGGGGAACATTTAATGGTGAATTTACAGTTATTTCAATTTAAAATTTAATTTTAAAGTGTTCGCGCTCCATCCTTTGGCTTGCTTTTTCTGTGTATGTGTGCTACTTGCTACTTATATGTCACTTCACTCACATTGCACAACTTTTACACATAATCACTTCCTACACAAACCCTAAAACTCAGAATCATCAAAATCTCTCATCATTCTCAACACCTTCTGCAATCATGACTGCTCAACCTACTCACGTCATTGTTCAAGAACCTTTCAACCCTGAACTTGTACCGGTTATCGATTTAAACTCTCGAGCTTCCTTCGTTAATCGTCCACCTTCAACTGACTGTGGTAGAGATGCTATGGAATTTCTTACTGAGAAGTCCGTAGACTTTGAAAGTTTGAAGGTTAATGGAATCGACATTCAGAGTCTATTTTATGATCAACAGTGGGGAAACTATTTTGATATGTTAAATGGGTTTGTCTACTACGACATTGTGAAGAACTTCTGGCATAAAGCTTATGTTTTTGATGAGTTCAGTGCAAATGAAGAAGTTAGTAAGTTAGTAGCAAAGGATAAGACTCTGAGAGGCAAGACCAGAGTTCAATTGGGATTAAGACCATTCAAGGGAAAAGAAATTAGGTCTAACTTACTGGGTATTGATGCGCTGATTACCCAAGAACATGTGGCAAAGATTCTAGGTCTGGATAACAAAGGTCAAGATGTGAATGCGTACAAGTTGAAAAGTAAGTACACTGAGTCTATTAAAGAAGACCTTTTCCCTGCTGAAACAAAAGAAAAAGAACTTGGAAGAGCAAAGTTCATGAAGAAGGAATTCAACCTTGCCTTCAAGGTCCTTCTTGCTTCTATCATTCCCAGAGAAGGAGGAAAGGATACAATCTCTGTACCACACAAGCACTTCTTATGGTTTTTGCATAAAAGAGTAAAGATTAATCTGGCCAGTTTGTTATTTGAGCACCTCTGCTCCTGCATCGTTGAGAATCAAACTAAGGCTGTAGCAACACTTCATCACCCCAGATTGCTCTCTGAGATAATTCGTCAGACCAAGCTGATTGAGATTCTTAGGAAAAGGGAAAAGCTAAGAGTCTTTCAGACTGCCAAATTTGATGCCACTATTTTGTTCAACATGAAGCTAGTAAAGAAAGAGGATCTGATAAAGCCAGAAAATCCACTCAAGACCATCTATGAGACATACTTCTGGTGTGATGGATTTCCCACTATTTCAGAACATGATAATGAGGACGTTATCAAGAACTTCCTGGCGATGGTAAGAAGAGAAACTGGAAAAAGAGTTGACAGAAGTATGGTGGTGGGTGTGCCTGATTGGGATATCTTCAAGGGTCCTAAAGATATCACCAGGTCTAGAAAGAAGTCTATACTGGTAGAACAAGCTTTGCTTGAAGAAAATGCTGAAGAAACTAATGATGAAGGACAAGGAAATGAATCTGAGGAAGAAAGCATTGATGATAAGGTTGACAATGCTGCTGAAAGGTTAGCTGCTGAGGAAAAGGCCAAAGCTGAGGCAGAAGCTACTGAAAGGGTTACTGCTGCTAAGAATGAAAAGGAGAAGAGGACAAAGAAAAGAAATGAAAGACCATCATCCTCTGGAGATGATGACAATGTTCCTCTATCTGCTAAGATCCCCATCAAGAGGCAGAAGATGGTAGCCTCTAAACCTCCTTTGAAAGCTGCTGGCATCTCCAAAGGTAATGTTTCTGAGCCTAATACTTGTAGCAATTCTAAAGCTCAAACTCAAAACGAACCCCCTTCTAGCACTTCAATAGACTTTACCAAACCACTCAGAATGATTATTCCTACACCAATATCATCTGATTCATCATCATCATCATCATCTGATGGTACCCTCACTGACTCTAGCAGTGAAACCATTTCAGAAGTCATTAAGAGGGCACCAAAACCTAAACCAAAATCAAAGCCAAATTCCAAAATCTCTACACCCAAGGAAGCTGTTGCTGAAGACACTTCCTTCTTAGATCATCTTACACCACATCTTTCTGGTGATGCATTCACACATTCAAATCTCAACTCACCAAATCATCCAATAAACAAGTTCTTGAATGTAACTGCTGAAACACCTATAAAACCAGTAGTTCAAGAACCTCCCATTATCACTGTTGAAACACCACCCCCACACTCTGCTGCTCCTGAACAAAATTGTCCAAACACTATCAACACTTCTGAACCTGAGAAGCAAACACCTCAGATGCCACAGTCTAAATCACACACTCCTCCACCCTCTGACAAATGTGATGACAACCATTCTGATAATCAAAAGCATCACATTTCCACTGAACCAAATCCTGTTGAAACCCAAAACATTGAGACACCTCCTTCAACACCTCTCATCTATGGTCCATTCTTCAAACCTTTGACCTTAGAAGAACTTAGCCTACCAATTGACTTTGCCCTACCTATTCTTGAGGACTATCTTAAAAAGCAAATCAATATTGATGATGAACCAGAATCAACCTCTGAAGAATTAACCTCTGAAAAACCTTCTATTGACCTGAGAAAAATAAAAATAATCCCTCTCAAAAGAAAAAGACCTGAACCCACCATTCCTTTCAACAGAAACCATCCCTTTTTCAATCCCATCTCTGAACCTAATCTTGAGCTCTTAGACATTGCTATTAGTATTAGTCTTAAGAGATTCAAAAATATGGAGAAGGAAACTTTTGTCTTTCCTTCAGATGTGGATGCTGAGATTAGGGACTTGGAAGACAAGTTCAGTGAGTCTCTGAGGCTCTTGGGGAATTATGTAAAGAGTAAGATTGAAGGAAGAGGCATGAATGCTCTGACCCAGATAATGCGTGCAGAAGAAATCTCTCATGCTCCTAGGCTTACCTTTTATAATCATGAAGAAGAGTGTCAACGTTTAGCAATGCTGGCTGCTGTAAATGAAAGTATTAGAACATCACTTGAAGCAGCTAAAAGGCTAAATGAAGAAGAGACTACATATGCTAGAGTAGTAATTGATGCTGAGCAGGCTAGGATAACTGCTGAAGTAGAGCGTAAGAGGCTTGCTGATCAAGAAGCTCTCAAGTTGTTGGTGGATAGAGCTGTTCACATTGCTGTGATTGAGACTAACAAGATTAATGAGAATCAAGCAACTGAAGAGGATTGCATTATGCATGATCAGAACCTCAGTGAGCCAGATTCTGACAAGGGTAAAGCCGCTATTGTTGATTCATCTCCTCCTAGATCTCCACCAATACTTGTTCAAGGCTCTTCCTCATCTGCCATACCTTCAGCTATGCAACTGGCTCTGGATGAGATCAAGAGTGACTTAAGAGCTGAGAAATGAAATGGATGAATTTAGGGCTGATATAAGAGAAGATATGAACAAATCTGGTGAAGCCACTAATAAAAACATAGATGCAATGATGGAGCTCCTGCTGAAGCTTACTCAACAACAACCCAAACCTTAACTTTTATGTTTGAGCACTTGTTTGTATTCATGTTTTATGTAATTTGTTTGGATAATTTCTTCTTGTTTAATTAAACTTCTTATTACCCTTAATTGTGTGTTTGCGTATCTGAATGTATGTTATTTTTTACTTTTGTTTTTCAAAATTAAAAATATATTCACTTATTATGACTGATACTCTTGTGGATTCTGAACCTAGAGTAAGGTGTTGGAGAACATCTTGTTTTTTAACTTATATAGGATTTTGAAAACCTAAGGTTCCCCCACATCAGTATTCCTGTTTACAAATGAAATAGCTTCTTAGTATTATAGCCTGTTTATAAACGGGGCACCAATACCGAATGAGGCGTGTCTGGTAACTGGTGTTCTGACGTTTTAAGTTGAATATAAGAAATACGCAAGCAAAATAAACAAATTCAAAAGCAAGAATTTTTTTTTGATTAATGCAAAGTCTTATTACATGGATATTGAGAAA
Organism: Trifolium repens; assembly: GCA_030408175.1. Classification (NCBI taxonomy): domain Eukaryota; kingdom Viridiplantae; phylum Streptophyta; class Magnoliopsida; order Fabales; family Fabaceae; genus Trifolium; species Trifolium repens. The sequence goes on along the minus strand of CP125845.1, from coordinate 25,511,310 downwards.
ACTACTTAGACTCTACATCAGATTCAGCCTCTGACTCTTCTTTCTTGAGCACTTCTGACTTCTCAGCAGAGCTTGCATCAGAAAGAGAGTCAAGAATGGCTCTGTGGATCTCAGGGTCTGAGTACTCTTCCTCAGGATCATATGTTTTCAGGAACTCTGCATAATCAGAATCTATTTCATCAGAATCTGATATCTCAATCACTTGCTTGGTTGTTTCTTTTGGCTGCTTGTTTCTTCTTGAGCGTGAAGATGTTGCTTCCTTCTTGATCTCCTTCTTTGATCCCGAAGCTTTCTTCATTGCTTGATGTTCAATTGTATGATTGAAAATATATTCTTTGATTATTCGTTGTGAATAAAATGAGAAGAATCATCTCCTTTTATAATGCTTTCAAGCTCTCATGTCTACTTGGTAATCAGCAAAGTTCATTCAATTGAACATAGTTGTAACCACCCATTGACTTGACTGTCTTGAGGAATGAGTTATTTTTGACCTGATTCTCTTGTTTTATGTTACTTTTTGATTAATGACAAAAGGGGGAGTAAGAACAGCGTTAAAATTAATGTTAATTGATTTTTTTTTAACTGCTAAAGAACTGAAACTGTTATACTCATATCAATTTTTATCCCTTCTGAACTGTCGTTATGTGATTCATTCTGAATCTTATTGAAAGGGGAGAAAATTTTAGATTTGAAATACATTTTCGTAGATAAAATGAGAGAAGCTTGCAAACCTTCTCTGAATATTATCAGACTCTGAAGGAAGAGCTTACAAACCTCTGCCTCTGAGAGTCAAATATGAAAATTTATTTCAAATTAATAAATTAACTCTTAAACTGTTTTAATTAGTTATGGATAAGACTTAGGGGGAGCTTACAAACCTAACCCTATAGATTATCAGACTTAGGGGGAGATTGCAAACCTTTGAAACCTGAAATCAACATAAATAATTAAATCAACAACAATTGAATTTTAATGCTTTAGTTTGTCATCATCAAAAAGGGGGAGATTGTTGGAACAAAGTGGGTCTGACATGAACCTCTAAGATTTTAAGTGGTTTTGATGATAACAAAGTATTAAAATTGCAATTGGTATTACTAATGATTATTCTAGTGTGCAGAATTATAAGTTAAAATTCATTCAGAAGCACTATGAATTTCAAGAGAGAAGCCAAGCTATGAAGCTCTGAAAGCGTATCGCTGTTCATCAGAAGCTTAAAATTTGTGTGCTGAAGATAGTGCTTCTGAGGACCAAAAGCTAGACTCTGAGAAGTTCAGAAGCTGAAAACCTTAAGAAGCTATGACAACAGCATCTGAAGCAAAAGGAATTTACGTCACTCAAGAACTAACAGAATCAGAACCAATAATTGAAGAACAATCTACTTCAAGGCTCTGTCACATCCACAGGAAGGAATATTCGTTGGTACAACATTAATCTTATCCATAAGTGGAGCGCATTTGAGGATCGTACTATCGTACTATTATTACTCAAAATGAATGAGTGATAATTCAAATAGCAAGGTAGTGGAATTGGATTTCTTTACCAAAGATGGAAGATTACAGCTATCACAATTGTACGATGAATTCCAAGCTGGCACCTTATCTCTCTGCAATGGTCATCATCTTCCTTCAAGTATAAATAGAAGACTCAAATGGAAGAAATGACTACCGTTCTATTACTGCGTTTAAGGCTCTGAAATATTCTGACATAATTTGTTCAATCTGTCATTCAAGTCTTATAGCAATTTGCGTTGTATTTTGTAAACACCTCTGATAGTATATCAAGTGTCCATTAACAATCATTCTTATATTTTAAGTTTGTTTGTTGTAACAGCCCGTTTTTCAAAGGCCAGAAAAGGCATTATTTTTTTTTTTGTACACATCAGAGATACGCATAAACGCATAAAAGATTTTAAATGAGCCGGCATTCAAATATACAAAAGAACTCATTACCATAAGGTGCTTCGACAAGCAAAGTGTATTCCTGAATAATTACAATCCAAGTCTAAGTATTCAAAACAAGTTAGAAACCCTATGCTAACCAAAAAGCACGGTGCACAAAACACACCGGCGCATAGTCTAACTATACTAAGCTTCAACACGAGCCCACTATGGCCTAGAACTGCCAACACCATCCTCTCGACCTACATCGTCATCTGGGGTGGGATGAGCCCGCAAATGAAAGAAAGGGTCACCACAAAATAAAAGTATATATATATATAACCGGTGCGAGAGAGTATACAAATACCAAACATACAGATACCAACAGAGAAAGCTCTTTAAACACATAACCATTCCCACCAACGGGCTCATATAAGCAATGCACACATAGCCTATAAATGCAGACTCTACATGATCGTGACACCAATCACTGGCTGCCACATGCATGAATTCCGGAATTTAACCTCTCCGCAGAGAGTCGTAGGTTCAACCCCTACTATACCCCGCAGGGCGTCAATAAAATCCCAGCGGATTAGAGTGGATCCATTCCCGATAATCACACCCCGTGGTCCATTCCCGATAACCACGTATTGGACTCAATAAATCCCGCAGGATTAAGGTGGATCCATTCCCGATAATCGCACCCCGTGGTCCATTCCCGATAACCACGTACTATGAATGCATGAGCATATTTTATATTTCAGCATATATAGGGCAGTCACACAGACAAATCCCTGGTGAAGTCACACAGACACACACCCGTGTAGTCTCCACTGACATACACGTTCCATACATGCTCATGCAACAATTACATATCACACAGATATATGTAAACCAAACACAACGACATACATACATTTCCAATCATATGTATTCAAACAACCTGTTCATACATATATTCTCATAATCATATGTAAACAGCGCAAGTATTTTAAACACGTTCTCATCACGTGAATACATCAACCAGACATGCCAAACACAAAGCAAAGCATTACAGCAGAAATCCAAGCATGTCATAACCAGTTGAAAAGACGGAAATAAAGTGGAGCCCTTACCTCAGCAAGCTTTCCCTAACTTTTTCTCGTCAAATCTACGATACGCGCTACCTAAAAGTTAAGCAGCGTACAATCAATAAAATATTCCTCGTTTATCCTATCGAAACGAAACTTGTTCTCAAAGCTCTAGAGGGGTCTAAGGTACTTTGTAAAACTATCCCATAGTGATTTCGAGTTCTTCTCATAGTGATTAAAAATTCACGAAGTTAATTGCACTATTTCTCGCCACGCGAAAATATTTTCGTTTCAAAACAAACTAAGAAACACTTTGATTCCTAACTCCAAGGCAATCAATTTTCACATACTAAAACCATTTGAAAACAACCCAAAAACTATTTGAAAATTTTCACAAAAATAAAAGTTTACTTGCGCCACAAGTTACAAGTTTTTCCTTTCAAATAAAATGGCCATAACTCGCTCATTCTTCATCCAATCGAGACGAGCCATACGCCGAAATCTTCGTCTCGAAAAGACGAATCAAATAGTTAAGTTTCCAGGTCACAAAACAATTTTAAAAGGACGAAAATACCCCTGTCCATTTCGGCCAGAATCCAAAAACAAAGGTAGTTCAAACATTTTTCATTGCACAACCGTGGCATTGATCACTTAGTTCCCAAAATCATTTATTTGAACAACAAATACTTTTCAAAACACAAACTAAAATTCATAAAAGTTTTCTCTTGAACTCTCAAGAACAAATTTCTTGTTTTTCAAAACAAAACTATTTTTCACACATCCATTTTCTCTAAAAGCTCAAAAACAACTTCATAAACAAAATCATCATACAAAAGTTCATGTCTATGATCAATTTAAGTTTTTCTTATCAAACTCTAACAAGAATTTTCATGAGATTCTCATCCAACCATGGAAATCAAAATAACTAAGCTTAAACATCCTAGATATTCACTCATGAACAACTTTCAAGCAAGAGAAATCATTCATCAACAATTTCTCACAAAATCCTCTCAAGAACATAATCTAACAATCCATCAAACTCTATGATTTTAGCTAGCTAAGAGATGAAAGAAGTCTAGTTACCTTAGAGGAGATGATTTCCTTTTGATCTCTATGATCCAACAAAACAAATATCCAAAGCTTTGGTGATGTAATGAAGGATTTATGATGGTGGAGACAAAGGGTGGAAAGCCACGGCAAAAGAGAGAAAGAAGAGTGAAGTTTTTGTGATTTATTTTCTAAGTCCACTACTTAACAAAGTCTTGCTAGATTATGGCCATTGGATCAAATAGTGAAAGCTTCCAAGACTAATCCCTAGCCCTTGGATCAATCCAAGTCTATCCTCACAAGATATTTCCCACAACCTCTTACAACGAAACGCACGCTCAGTTCTCGCGCATCGCGACGAACGAAACTCGCAAAAACAGAAAACCTACAGAAAGAACATCTATCGTTTTTCCATTCCAAAACTTATCGCCGAATCTTTTTCCGCGACTGTAATTTTCTTCCATACCTTAGAAAATTAATCTCAGGACATATCCTAACTCACGCAGATATATGAAACTTCCATCCGAAACCTCACTTAAAACAGACGCAGTCAGATTTTCCATCAGCGGGTAAAATCCTACTCGTTTTTCCAAAAACAAGAATAATCCAAATCTTGTCATTCTGACTTCACAGAAATCTCCTCATACTTAAAAGAGGACTACGACCCAAAAGTCTGTGCCTTTCCAGCGCACGAGCACAAAACAGACTCAATTTCAGCAAAAATCTCATTAATACGACGATACTCACAAAACCGCTTCACCGAAAACCCTAAAACTCGTAGCCATTACTAGAGTTCCTTAGAAAAACTGTACAGTGGAATCTTGGGTCTTACATTTGTGAAGTCTCTTGTTTAGTGAAACTTGAGCACCTGAGAAGTCTCTTGCAAGTGTGCTTGAGCAATTTGTAATCTTGTGAAGATTATAGTGAAAAGCTCTTGTTAGTAACAAGGGGACTGGACGTACTCTCAATTTGTGAGAGGAACCAGGATAAATTTTGTGTCTTTCTTTCTTTCTCTCAGCACCCTTCTTTAACTTTGTGTTTACATCCGCTGCAAACGTGTTTAAATCTCGAAAAAGTTTTAATTCTCAAAACACAATTCAACCCCCCCTTCTTGTGTTTTTCCACCTTCAGTCATAAGGGTACCGGCAGCTATCATCCTCTGACGTGTATTGCCCCACCAAAAGTCAGCTTCATCAGTTAATCGGTGAGTAGCCATCATCACTTTTTGTGCCTCGGTCGCCTGCATGACCCGAAAGATCCTTTCAATCTCTTGCAACCACTTGTAAGCATCATCAGGATGATGACCTCCATCAAATTTGGGAGGCTCTTGCTTCAAAAATCGATCCAATCTACGCTCATCACCACCTCCCTACGGATTCTGATTTCCATGAAGAGCCTGAGCTACGGCAGTCAATGCGTCTGCGATCGCTTGGTCATTACGTCCTGCCATTGCTGTACAAGTTTTTAGAATTAGTAACGACACGACTTGGTCCGACTAGACCGACTTGCTCTGATACCAACTTGTAACACCCTCTAATTCCCATTGATTTTATTTTCAAAAAAAATAAAAATTAGTTAATGTAAGTCCAAAAAGGTGTCACATTTTCTCATCTAAGGACTCTCTAAGAATATGCAGCGAAAACATCTAAAAGTCTCAAATAAAGTTTCATAACTTCAACGTAAATAAGAAGTTTAATAAATTAATTCTCGTTTCAAATGTGACGAATTAAACAACCGAGCCTTTCAAATAAATAACAACTTCGGAAGAAACATTGTCTTAACATGCTATTTAAAATAAACTGAATTTAAAGTAAATGGTTTTCCCGACATTATCCTATCAGAGCGACTCTTTATTAAATGCTGAATGAACAATCTCTAAGACCCAGCGATGCGAGTTATTCGTCTACCTGAAAATCTACGATTGCACATCGTAGGGTCAAACCAAAACAAGGGTGAGATGAAATCACAAAATAAAATAAATTAGAACGCAATAAGAATAAAACATCAATAAACATTGTCACTCGGACAATCAAATATGTATAAGTGTTAGCCAATGTAAGACCCAAGATTTCATTGTATAGTTGGTTTAAGGATTATTAGGGTTCCGATGTGTTCGTGTTGTGAAACATCGTGTAATTAGTAGTTTTGCTGTAATTGAATCTGTTTTGGACTCGTGCGCTGTAAAGGCACAGGCTTTTGTCTTGTAATCCTCTTTTGTGAATAAGAAGGATGCTGTGGATTTAGAATGATGAGTTTTGGATTATTCTTGTTTTTGGAAAAACGAGTTGGATTTTACCCGCGGATGAAAAATCGTACTGTGTCTGTTTTAAGTGAGGTTTCGGATGGAAGTTTTATATATCTGCGTGAGCGAGGTTATGTTCTGAGAATAATTTTCTAAGGTATGGAAGAAAATTACAGTCGCGGAAAAAGATTCGGCGATAAGTTTTGGAAATGTTAGACGTTAGACATTCTTTCCGTAGGTTTTATGTTTTTGTGGTTTTCGTTCGTCGCGTCGCGCGAGAGCTGAGTACGAGACTTGTTATGGGAGAGTTGTTTTAATCTTGTGACTTTCTCATAAAGTAAAGTGATCCAATGGCTATGGTTTAAGCTTGGACTTTTGACTTTGATCCAATGGTGGTTTGGCTATCAAGAGCTTATAATAGTAAGGAGGTTTATGACTTTGTAAGACTTAGAAAAATTTCATCACAACTCACTCTCTTCTTCTTCCATCGTGCCATCACTTTCTCATACCCTAACCTTCACTAAATTTTCCATTTCTCACCATTTCACTCCATTTCAAGCTTGGAAGCTTAGTGGAAAGTTGTAGAGAATCACTTTCTTAAGGTAACCCTCTCTTCTCATCTCCTAGGTTGGTAGATTTTTAGAGTTGTGAGGTTTTTGGGTTTATGTTCTTAAGAGGGTTTGGTGAGAAAGGTTGTTTTTGCTAGTTCTGGTTTCATGAAAGTTGTTCATGAGAGTTTAGTAAGCATGCTAGGCTTTGTTGTTTTGTTTTCCATGAGTTGGTGAAAAATCTCATGAGAAAAGTTAGGGTTTTGGTTGGTTTATGTATTGATCATTTACATGAGGTTATGTTGTAAGGTTTTGAAAAGAAAAGTTGACTTTGAACCTTTGGGCAAAAGGGAAATGCGTTGTATAGTTTTGTTTTAGAAAATCCGATGAAAAATATTTTGGGGTTTATGAAAATATTTTCCTAAGTGTTTTGAGTAGTGTTTTTGGGGTCAAAGTGGTTTAAAACTCTTGTGACAGGTGGTGTTACTTTTTACCTTGAAAACATGTTTGAAAATGATTACCGGACGGTTAAGGCCCGTAATAAAACTTGTGCTTGGATTTGGTTTTGATTTTGGAAATGAAAATCAAATAACTTGCACTCGAAGCAACCAACAAGCTTTCGGAAACGAATTGCTTGCTTATGAAAATGGTTTGCTTTTGTGCCTTGAAAAAGTGTTGGGAACTAATAGAATCAAACTAGGCTTGGGTGGAAAAAGGTGGTGTGAGTTGCTGTCTTTTGCTGTCATGACAGGTGCAACTCGCTGGGCGAGTGGTTACTCGCCAGGGCGAGTGTCACAGGTCATGACAACACGCCAGGGCGAGCTCCAGGGCGAGTAAGACCAGTACTCCCTGCCTTCACTCGCCACCAACTCGCCAGGGCGAGCTCTGGGAGTTGAGATTTTGGATTCTGATTTCTAAAACTTGGTTTTTAACTTCTAATCCCTTTTTATTAATTTATGGAAGTGGTTGGGATTGGAAACGAGTTTCTCGGGTACTCGGAAAGTACGTAGCTTATAACGCAAGAAAACAGCCATTTTGCATTTCAAATTATTTAAGACTTTTGACAATTGTTTTGGGTCCTAAAAATAGTACAAATAACTCATGGTGGTTGATCAATACGGTAGTTTTTGGTTCGATGTCCGAAAGAGTGGTTTTTCCTTAGGAACCTTTAGGTTTTTGGGGTTTTGGGTGTAGTTTCAATACGATTGGTTAGAGAACAATGTATTGATTGTTACGCTGCTTGTTTTAGGAAGCGCGTTGTGTTGTCTAAGCGTGTGTTGTTGACGGGAGCTTGCCGAGGTAAGGGCTCCACTTTATTTCTGTCTTTTAAAACGGTTTGACATGCTTGGAATTCGCTGCGACGCAATGGTTTGTGTGTTGACATGTTTGTGTTATGTATGCTCGTTGATGGGAACGTGTTTACATTACTTGTGCAATTTACATATGATTTGGAAAATATATGTATGAATTGCTATGATTTAGTTACATATGCTTGAGAGGTATGTATGTGTGGCATTAGCATATATAGGGGATCGTATGCTCATGCATTCATTGTGCGTAGTTGCGTGAGTGGACTACGGGGTGTTGGTTGCGTGAGTGGACCCACCCAAAATCCTACGGGATCTTATTGAGTACGATAAGTGGTTGCGTGAGTGGACCACGGGGTGTGATTGCGTGAGTGGATCCACCTTAACCCTTTGCGGTTTTATTGGTTATGATTAGAAATTCCGGAATTCATTTGCATGTGGTAGCTCTGGCAGTACCACACCCATTGTAGAAGTCTGCATTAGGCTTGTTGTGCATTATATATATAAGCCCGTTGGAGGGAATTGTTGAAAGTTTTAAGAGCTTTCTCTTGTGTTTTGTGGAAATTTTGTTACGTGTACAATCTTTCGCACCGGTTATATATATATATATATATATATATCTACTTTTATTTTGTGGTGACCCTTTCTTTCATTTGCGGGCTCATCCCACCCCAGATGACGATGTAGGTCGAGAGGATGGTGTTGGCAGCTCTAGGCCTTAGTGAGCTCGTGTTGGAGCTGGAGTGGTAGTTTTAGTTAGACTATGCGCCGGTGTGTTTGTGCACTGTGCTTTTTGATTAGCATAGGACATTCTAACTTCTTTTGGTTAGTTAGTGCTTGTAAGCACATAGACTTATGGATTGTAATTATTCAGGTTTACACTTAGCATTTTCAAATACAATATATATATGGTGTGATATATATATGGTTCGTTTGTAATATTTAATGTCGGCTCAATCAATAATATTTTGCGCACTCTGAGTGTTTGTTAAAAAAAAAAATAATGCCCTTTTTGCGTTATGAAAACGGGGTGTTACATTTGTGGTATCAGAGCACGGCTTTAAATCTTCAAAGGGAAAGTGTATACTTGAGTCGTTAGTCCAGAGTCGGTTAGAACTTAGCTAGAGTAGTGTCAGTTCTAGTATTGTTCTGTGTCGGGTTATGGGTTAGTAATCCGTTGAGTGAGGTTTTCTGTTGGAATTCAGAAATGTTTGGATAAGGGTCTAATCGAAGAGAATTGGTATGTGCAGGAAACGATGCCTCCAAGAAGGGCACCTGCTAGAGATGATGATGATGTGGACATCCATCAGATGGCTTATGCCATGAATACAATGGCAGCAGCGGTGACTGCGCAAACTCATGCTAAGGCGCAGAGAGACCTTGAAAAGCGCGACAGGGAGATCCTGGCCGCTGGGTCTAGGGTTCTCACAAGTTTTAATCAGCAGGCCCCTCCAAAGTTTAATGGGGAGGGAGGTCCAGAAACAGCGGATCTATGGCTCCATGCTATGGAGAGGATATTTGGGGCAATTCATTGTCCGGAGGGGGAGAAGGTAGTTCTAGCTACCTATCAGCTGCTTGGGGGTTCCGAATTTTGGTGGAGGAACACCCGTCTGATTATGGAAAATGCATATGAGGAGATTAACTGGGAGAACTTCAAGAGGAGGTTCCTGGCTAAGTATTTCCCTGAGACTGCAAGGGAAAGGTATGGTGAGGAGTTTCTGAGACTACGTCAGGGGAGTATGAATGTGGAGGCATATTCCAAGAAGTTTGAATCATTATCTCGTTTCTTCCGCTTCTTTAGGGATGGGATAGATGAGGTCTATATGTGTCGTCGCTTCCAAGATGGGCTGAGGTACGAACTGCAGGATGCGGTTGTGCCATTGGGTATTCGGCAATTTCAGGTCTTGGTTGAAAAGTGCCAAGAGGTTGAAGATATGAGAAACAAAAGGGTGAACCGTCAGGGTGGTTTTAGTGCTGGGGGACCAAGTCGTTCTGGTGGTCCGAATCAAAGTCAGAACCGTGGAAAACAAGGCAGTAAGCCATATGACCGTCCACAGTATAACAAGGGACAGGGTCGATCGGTGAATCAGGACAGTCAGAATACCGGGAAGCAGGGCTGTTTTAAGTGTGGTGAAGTGGGCCACTATGTGAATGAATGCCGGAATCAGGGACATGTTTGTTTTAATTGCAAGAAGCCGGGACACTTTGCTAGAGATTGCAAAGCCCCGAAGGCCGGGCCGTCGGCTAATGTGGCACAAGGCTCACAAGGTACCAGACCTGCGGCAAAGGCACGTGCTTACTGTATGGGCACAGAAGTGAGTGGGCAGGCTAGCAATGCCATTCACGAGAGCTGTCACATTGCAGGTAATTCTTTAACTGCTTTGATTGACACGGGGGCAACCCACTCATTCATTTCTTTGGCTTGTGCAAATCGGTTGAGTTTGAATGTTTCTGTTCTTCCATTTGATTTGAATGTTTTGACTCCTGCTAAGGATTTGGTAGTGAATACTGCATGTTTGCATTGTTTAGTAGTAATTCAGAATAGGGAGTTTCTGGTCAACTTGGTGTGTTTACCGCTTACATCTCTCGAGATCATTCTCGGGATGGATTGGCTATCTTATCATTATGTTATACTAGATTGTGCTCGGAAATTGGTTTTCTTTCCCGAGCCAGGTGTGCGGAGATACCTGTCGGCCAATCAGCTTACAATGATTATGTGTAACGGAGAGCCAGAGATTGTTTCACTTGCTAGTTTGGGAGTGATATCAGAGGTCCGAATGGGGGAGATTCGGGTAGTTCAGAATTTCCAAGACGTGTTTCCGTCGGAGATTCCAGCTTTTCCTCCGTGTAGAGAGGTAGAATTCTTCATAGAATTGCATCCAGGTACGGGTCCGATTTCGGAATCGCCCTATCGGATGGCTCCAGCCGAGTTGGTAGAGTTGAAAAGTCAAATTGAGGACTTGTTAGAGAAGGGTTTCATAAGGCCTAGTGTGTCGCCGTGGGGAGCACCGATCTTATTGGTGAAAAAGAAGGATGGTAGATCCCGTTTGTGTGTGGATTATCGGAAGCTTAATAAGGCGACTATCAAGAACCGGTATCCATTGCCGCGTATTGATGATCTGATGGATCAGTTGAAAGGAGCGTCAGTATTTTCCAAGATTGACTTGAAATCTGGATATCATCAGATAAGAGTAAGGGAAGTGGATGTCCAGAAGACAGCATTTCGGTCACGTTATGGACACTACGAGTATCTAGTGATGCCATTTGGAGTGACGAATGCACCAGCCATTTTTATGGACTACATGAATCGGATATTCCATTCATTTCTGGACAAGTTCGTGGTTGTGTTCATTGATGATATCCTCGTGTATTCGAAGAGCGAAGAAGAGCATGAAGAGCATCTTCGTATGGTTTTGCAAGTGTTGCGGGAAAGAAAGTTGTATGCGAATCCGTCGAAGTGTGATTTTTGGTTGGAAGAGGTGAATTTCCTTGGCCATATAATATCAAAAGAGGGAATTGCCGTGGATCCAGCCAAGATTGACACAGTACTTGCATGGAAGCAACCGCAGACGGTGACGGACGTGAGGAGTTTTGTTGGTTTGGCCGGTTATTACCGGAGGTTCATAGAAGGATTCGCTAAGATTGTGGCACCAATGACGCAACTTACGAGAAAAGATCAACCGTTTGCGTGGACTGAGCAGTGTGAACTTAGTTTTCAATTGTTGAAGGAGTGGTTGACGACTTCACCGGTGTTGGTGTTACCTCAGTCAGATGAACCTTATGAGGTTTATTGTGATGCGTCTCATCAGGGTTTGGGTTGTGTGTTGATGCAGCACAAGAGGGCAGTGGCTTATGCATCACGGCAGTTGAAGGTGCATGAGAGGAATTATCCGACGCACGATTTGGAGCTTGCGGCCGTGGTTTTTGCATTGAAGATTTGGAGACACTATCTTTATGGTTGCACTTTCGTTGTGTTTAGTGACCATAAAAGCCTCAAGTATCTGTTCGACCAGAAGGAGTTGAATATGAGGCAAAGGAGGTGGATGGAAACATTGAAAGACTTTGACTTTACCTTAGAATACCATCCGGGGAAGGCTAATGTGGTAGCCGATGCTTTGAGTAGAAAGAGTGTGTCAGCGTGTTCGGCACAAATGGCTAGTCAACAAGAGTTGTTGAAAGAATTTCGAGACTTGCACCTGGAAGTGGAGTTTGCGTTAGGGAATATGAGATTGGGTATGATCACCATCTCGAATGGTTTGTTAGAGGACATTGCTAATTGTCAAGGTGACGAGTTTCTCATGGAGAAAAGGGCTTTGATTGTTCGAGGAACCAACCGAGATTTCAAGGTGGGACCGGACAACATTTTGAGATGTAATGGTAGGGTGTGTGTGCCCGATGCGATGGACTTGAGAAACACCATTCTAGGGGAGGCACACAAGAGTAAGCTTAGTATGCATCCCGGGGCAACAAAAATGTATCAGGACCTGAGGCAAGATTTCTGGTGGCCGGGTATGAAGAGGGATGTGGCCGAGTTTGTGGCGTCGTGTTTGACTTGTCAGAAGGCGAAGATTGAACATCAGAGACCAGCAGGGATGCTGCAGTCATTAGATATCCCCGAGTGGAAGTGGGATAGCATTTCTATGGATTTCATCACTGGTTTACCCAAGACCAGGAGGAAGCATGATTCCATTTGGGTGATAGTGGATCGTTTGACGAAGTCCGCTCATTTTCTACCGGTAAGGATTACGGATACGGCGGCAAAGTTGACCGATGTGTATATTGCTGAGATTGTGAGGTTACATGGGATTCCGTCAAGTATAGTGTCGGATAGAGATCCAAAGTTCACTTCACATTTTTGGAAGACTTTGCATGAGGCGTTGGGGACGAAACTGAGGTTGAGTTCTGCCTATCATCCCCAGACCGATGGGCAAACTGAGAGAACAAATCAGTCACTAGAGGATTTATTGAGAGCATGTGTGCTGGATGATCGTGGGAGTTGGGACGACGTGTTGCCGTTGATAGAGTTCACGTACAACAATAGTTACCATTCGACTATTGGAATGGCACCATATGAGGCTTTGTATGGGAGGAGATGTCAGACTCCTTTGTGTTGGTACCAAGATGGGGAAAGTTTGATAGTAGGACCGGAAATGGTACAACAGACGACGGACAAGGTCCGAAAGATAAGGGCAATGATGAAGGTTGCTCAAGATCGACAAAAGAGTTATGCGGATAGGCGTCGGAGGCCTTTAGAGTTTGAGGAGGGAGACCATGTATTTCTCCGTGTTACCCCAACAACTGGTGTTGGAAGGGCTTTGAAAGCAAAGAAGTTGACTCCGAAGTTTATAGGGCCTTATCAGATTTTGGAACGGGTTGGGAAGGTAGCATATCGGATCGCGTTGCCACCGGTACTATCTTTGATTCATGATGTGTTCCATGTGTCGCAATTGCGGAAGTATACACCGGATCCGTCACATGTGATCACGCCAGATGACATCCAGTTGAGGGATAACTTGTCATTTGAAGTTCCGCCGATCAAGATTGCGGATAGGAAGATGAAGCGTCTGAGAACGAAAGAGATACCTTTGGTGAGGGTAATATGGAACGAAGCTACAGGAGATACCACCTGGGAGCTCGAGAGTAAGATGAAAGAGTTGTACCCCAGTTTGTTTGACGACGTCTAAGTTTCGAGGACGAAACTTCTTTTAGGGGGGTGGTATTGTAAGACCCAAGATTTCATTGTATAGTTGGTTTAAGGATTATTAGGGTTCCGATGTGTTCGTGTTGTGAAACATCGTGTAATTAGTAGTTTTGCTGTAATTGAATCTGTTTTGGACTCGTGCGCTGTAAAGGCACAGGCTTTTGTCTTGTAATCCTCTTTTGTGAATAAGAAGGATGCTGTGGATTTAGAATGATGAGTTTTGGATTATTCTTGTTTTTGGAAAAACGAGTATGATTTTACCCGCGGATGAAAAATCGTACTGTGTCTGTTTTAAGTGAGGTTTCGGATGGAAGTTTTATATATCTGCGTGAGTGAGGTTATGTTCTGAGAATAATTTTCTAAGGTATGGAAGAAAATTACAGTCGCGGAAAAAGATTCGGCGATAAGTTTTGGAAATGTTAGACGTTAGACATTCTTTCCGTAGGTTTTATGTTTTTGTGGTTTTCGTTCGTCGCGTCGCGCGAGAGCTGAGTACGAGACTTGTTATGGGAGAGTTGTTTTAATCTTGTGACTTTCTCATAAAGTAAAGTGATCCAATGGCTAGGGTTTAAGCTTGGACTTTTGACTTTGATCCAATGGTGGTTTGGCTATCAAGAGCTTATAATAGTAAGGAGGTTTATGACTTTGTAAGACTTAGAAAAATTTCATCACAACTCACTCTCTTCTTCTTCCATCGTGCCATCACTTTCTCATACCCTAACCTTCACTAAATTTTCCATTTCTCACCATTTCACTCCATTTCAAGCTTGGAAGCTTAGTGGAAAGTTGTAGAGAATCACTTTCTTAAGGTAACCCTCTCTTCTCATCTCCTAGGTTGGTAGATTTTTAGAGTTGTGAGGTTTTTGGGTTTATGTTCTTAAGAGGGTTTGGTGAGAAAGGTTGTTTTTGCTAGTTCTGGTTTCATGAAAGTTGTTCATGAGAGTTTAGTAAGCATGCTAGGCTTTGTTGTTTTGTTTTCCATGAGTTGGTGAAAAATCTCATGAGAAAAGTTAGGGTTTTGGTTGGTTTATGTATTGATCATTTACATGAGGTTATGTTGTAAGGTTTTGAAAAGAAAAGTTGACTTTGAACCTTTGGGCAAAAGGGAAATGCGTTGTATGGTTTTGTTTTAGAAAATCCAATGAAAAATATTTTGGGGTTTATGAAAATATTTTCCTAAGTGTTTTGAGTAGTGTTTTTAGGGTCAAAGTGGTTTAAAACTCTTGTGACAGGTGGTGTTACTTTTTACCTTGAAAACATGTTTGAAAATGATTACCGGACGGTTAAGGCCCGTAATAAAACTTGTGCTTGGATTTGGTTTTGATTTTGGAAATGAAAATCAAATAACTTGCACTCGAAGCAACCAACAAGCTTTCGGAAACGAATTGCTTGCTTATGAAAATGGTTTGCTTTTGTGCCTTGAAAAAGTGTTGGGAACTAATAGAATCAAACTAGGCTTGGGTGGAAAAAGGTGGTGTGAGTTGCTGTCTTTTGCTGTCATGACAGGTGCAACTCGCTGGGCGAGTGGTTACTCGCCAGGGCGAGTGTCACAGGTCATGACAACACGCCAGGGCGAGCTCCAGGGCGAGTAAGACCAGTACTCCCTGCCTTCACTCGCCACCAACTCGCCAGGGCGAGCTCTGGGAGTTGAGATTTTGGATTCTGATTTCTAAAACTTGGTATTTAACTTCTAATCCCTTTTTATTAATTTATGGAAGTGGTTGGGATTGGAAACGAGTTTCTCGGGTACTCGGAAAGTACGTAGCTTATAACGCAAGAAAACGGCCATTTTGCATTTCAAATTATTTAAGACTTTTGACAATTGTTTTGGGTCCTAAAAATAGTACAAATAACTCATGGTGGTTGATCAATACGGTAGTTTTTGGTTCGATGTCCGAAAGAGTGGTTTTTCCTTAGGAACCTTTAGGTTTTTGGGGTTTTGGGTGTAGTTTCAATACGATTGGTTAGAGAACAATGTATTGATTGTTACGCTGCTTGTTTTAGGAAGCGCGTTGTGTTGTCTAAGCATGTGTTGTTGACGGGAGCTTGCCGAGGTAAGGGCTCCACTTTATTTCTGTCTTTTAAAACGGTTTGACATGCTTGGAATTCGCTGCGACGCAATGGTTTGTGTGTTGACATGTTTGTGTTATGTATGCTCGTTGATGGGAACGTGTTTACATTACTTGTGCAATTTACATATGATTTGGAAAATATATGTATGAATTGCTATGATTTAGTTACATATGCTTGAGAGGTATGTATGTGTGGCATTAGCATATATAGGGGATCGTATGCTCATGCATTCATTGTGCGTAGTTGCGTGAGTGGACTACGGGGTGTTGGTTGCGTGAGTGGACCCACCCAAAATCCTACGGGATCTTATTGAGTACGATAAGTGGTTGCGTGAGTGGACCACGGGGTGTGATTGCGTGAGTGGATCCACCTTAACCCTTTGCGGTTTTATTGGTTATGATTAGAAATTCCGGAATTCATTTGCATGTGGTAGCTCTGGCAGTACCACACCCATTGTAGAAGTCTGCATTAGGCTTGTTGTGCATTATATATATAAGCCCGTTGGAGGGAATTGTTGAATGTTTTAAGAGCTTTCTCTTGTGTTTTGTGGAAATTTTGTTACGTGTACAATCTTTCGCACCGGTTATATATATATATATATCTACTTTTATTTTGTGGTGACCCTTTCTTTCATTTGCGGGCTCATCCCACCCCAGATGACGATGTAGGTCGAGAGGATGGTGTTGGCAGCTCTAGGCCTTAGTGAGCTCGTGTTGGAGCTGGAGTGGTAGTTTAAGTTAGACTATGCGCCGGTGTGTTTGTGCACTGTGCTTTTTGATTAGCATAGGACATTCTAACTTCTTTTGGTTAGTTAGTGCTTGTAAGCACATAGACTTATGGATTGTAATTATTCAGGTTTACACTTAGCATTTTCAAATACAATATATATATGGTGTGATATATATATGGTTCGTTTGTAATATTTAATGTCGGCTCAATCAATAATATTTTGCGCACTCTGATGTTTGTTAAAAAAAAAAATAATGCCCTTTTTGCGTTATGAAAACGGGGTGTTACAGCCAACAACTCATTTAAACAACATCAAGAGTCAACAATTAAAAATTCATAGTTCTCAAGAAAATTAAAAATGTATGAATGTAGTCATAAACTCTCTATCTGCATAGGTTACCTGAAGTAGCGGAAGTCAAAGTTATTTCATTGAACATTCCTCTCAACGCTATTTTCTCAACGCTATTTTTCTCAACGCTAATTTCTCAACACTGTTTTTCTCAACGTTATTTTCTCAACGCTATTTTTCTCAACGTTATTTTCTCAACGTTACTTTCAATTAACTCACTCAATGCAATTAAACCGACTCAACTCAAACACGGCACCAAAAGACTCAACTTGTATACGGCAGTAATTTAACCCGGTTTATAAAATTAGTTGATCATCTATAATTAACTTACCATACTACTGATTGGAATAGATTGGCCGATACTCAAGATACTAATATCATAATAAGACAATTGCACTCCACAATAACACAAGGATCATCAATTAGTATCACTACACATCACCTACTCAACACATGCTTTACACTTTGAATTCAAACAACAAGTGCATCGTAATCCCAGGACATACACATATAATATTCATGGCATGACATGACAATATTAGGAATTTGTAATGAAAGAAAAACATGGCATCACTAATTATTCAATACGGGAATCTAAATATTCAAAGGAACAAAAGAAAGAAAATCCTCATCTCTAACACAAGTTTTAGTTTGCAACTCATCAAACCCCTTACCTCTACTAATGGTGAATTCTCTGTGTTCCTAATTGCAGAAATCTTCTTCAAGTTCCTTTTCACTATGCCTCCAATTCTTAGGTTTTGAAAATCCTAATTTTGTTCAGTACCCCGATCTCTCTCTTGCCTTCCCTTTTTAAGTTAATGCCAAGGGACAATGATATTATTACAATTAAAATGGTTTTAATGAAAATTAAAATTATGTTTATCCTCTTTTATTTTCATCTCTACTATTTTCCCATCTACACCCCCCTATGCTCCCAACACCTCTTTGATTTATTTTATTTTCTAGCTAGTCATGTCATTCTATCAATTATTTATTTATTCGCCACAAAATAATTAAATAAACATCGTCAATACACACCACAACAACTAGATAACTAAATAAAATGAATTTTAGTTTATTTATTTATTTTGGGGCGTTACATAAACGATGAGTTGAAAATTTAGCTAAAGGTTGAAAATAAATCTCCCCGTGAATTTTAAAAAAAAATAGTAATTGTTAATGTTTGTTGATTGGCTCATTTTTGTATGAACAATGTTGGATGCAATGTTTCAACATCCTGATACCTTTCCAGGCTGAGTGAGACGCGCGCTCATTTAATGTGAAATCTTTTAAATATGGAAAACGCGTTGTCCTGTTTATGGCTCATTTATTAGAAGATTTCTGCGTGATCATTTCCAGAAGAGCTCTGCATTGCTTATGGAAACAATTGACCAAACACATAAATGACGTGTGGAATCATGCAAAGAGATTGAAGCCCAAGTTTCAAAGAAGCCCATGAAGACTCTTAGTATATAAGCTTCTTTGTAATCCTAATTTCAGAGTGTGTGTGTTGTATTCTGAAAGTAGATCATTTTGTGTTAGGGTTTGTAAATTGTGAGCCTACCTTGCGTTTCCTTTATGCAAGTCTAGGACATAGGATATTGTATCTGTGTAAGACTACTCCAAAGCTTTGAAGTACGGAGTTGGTCTGGTTTTAGAGTGTGTACTCAAATTACTATATCTCTGTCTAGTATCACTAGGTGTGTGATGGATTAGGAGGTGAGATGGGATCTCAGACTTAGGAGTTCCTGAGTTGTAGTTGCACAAGATAGTGTCTAAGTCTTAAGGTGTGAACGGGTGTGTTTAGCTTAGGATTAGAACTATCATAGTGAACTTCTCTCCTGGATTGGTATCCCCCAGACGTAGGTCGCTGTTTTGCGCCGAACTGGGTTAACAATTGAACCGTGTCATTTATTTTCTGTCAACTTTATTTATTCTAGTATTTGCGTCGTTCAGTGAATGTTCCAACATCGTATTCAACATCTCAAGTGTTGGAACATTACATAGCACATCCTATACCTGTGTGCCGGAATTTCAATTGGCATCAGAGCAGGCACCCTGCCTGTACCTGGGTGAGATCTAGGGAAAATACTTTCTGGCGCTATGGAAAGGGAAGGAGGTTTTGTCAACAGACCACCCTTGTTGGATGGAACGAACTATGATTACTGGAAGTCTCGTATGGCTGCATTTCTCAAGTCCATTGACTCCCAAGTCTGGAGGGCTATACTCTCAGGTTGGGAAGCTCCCGTTGTTATTGACAAAGATGGGAACAAAACAAATGTCCTGAAGGCAGAGCTTGAGTGGACTAAGGAAGAACAAGAGCTGTCTACCTACAACTCCAAAGCCATCAATGCCCTGTTCAATGGGGTTGATAGAAGCATGTTCAGATTGATCAAGAAATGTGTAGTTGCCAAAGAAGCCTGGGACATCTTGGAAACTGTACATGAAGGTACATCTAAGGTAAAAATGTCTAGACTTCAACTCCTTACTACAAAGTTTGAAAGTTTAAAGATGAAAGAGGATGAAAGTGTTCATGAATTCTACATGAACATTCTGGATATAGCCAACTCGTTTGACGTCCTTGGTGAGAAGATGAGTGATGCTAAGTTGGTCAGGAAGATTCTTAGGTCACTCCCTAAGAGGTTTGATATGAAAGTCACAGCTATAGAAGAGGCACATGATATCAACACCATGAAAGTTGATGAATTAATTGGCTCTCTAGAAACGTTTGAATCGGCTATAAATGAAAGAAGTGACAAAAAGAGCAAGAGTATAGCTTTTGCCTCCAACACTGATGATTGTGAGTCTACAGGTGAGATTGATGAAGATGATGGTTTCTCTGAAGCTTTGGCCATGGTTGGTAGAAAACTTAGACAAGCTTGGAAACAAAAACCAAATGGGCAGAACATCCGATTCAACATCAACACTCAACCTGACAAGTTCAAAAAGGGTAAAGGTGATGATAAGCAAGCCCCTTCAAAAGGTATACAATGTCATGAATGTGAAGGGTATGGTCACATAAGGACTGAGTGTGCTACATTCCTCAAGAAACAAAAGAAGAGTATGACTGTCACTTGGTCTGATGAAGATGATTCTGAGGAAGAAAGTGAAACAGCAAAGTGTGTGACTGCTCTTGCTGGAGTTTGTGCATCAGATGTTGAGTCTGTTGATGAAGGGCTCTCATACGATGATCTTCTTGCATCCTATAGAGACCTATATGAGAAGGACTTGGAGATCAACAAGGTGCTGCGCAGACAAAAGAAGACCATTGCTCAACTGACTGTTGAAAGAGATGAAGGATTAACAAAGATAGCAGGATTATCTGATAAAGTCGCCCAACTCAATTCTCAGCTGGAAAGTGTCATGAAGCAAGTCAGAATGATGAATGTTGGAACAGATCTTCTTGAAGAAATTCTGGATAATGTACCAAGTGGGAAGTTGAAATCTGTTGGGTACAACTATTCAAGTCTGAACCAGTATCAACAGGATCCTGAAACCAAGTTTACATCAGCTGAAGAGGTTTTTGATCCTTGTACCGGAAAGAAGATGCCGAAGCATTCTACTCAACATTGCAGAACCTACCCCGTTCCAAAATTTGCGCTTGATTCAAAACCCCATGTGCATCAAAGACCTAAAAGTCAGAGGCGATATCGAAGGTGGGTGTGTCATCATTGTGGTGAGAAAGGACACATAAGACCTTACTGCTTCAAACTGTTTGGATATCCTAAATGGTATCATCACAATACAGAGGAGCAAGTCAACACTCCTACACATCAGCCTGAGAAGGAATGGAAGCCAAAGCTTGTGAATGAGGAAACAGCGCAGATTGCTCACATTGCTCTCAAAGCCACTTCTAGAAACTGTTGGTACTTTGACAGTGGGTGTTCAAGACACATGACTGGGGAAGATGATCATTTAGATGAACTTGAACCATATGCTACTAGCTATGTGACTTTTGGAGGTGGAGCCAAGGGTGAGATTGTTGGGATTGGAAAAACTGTCAAAAGAGGGCTACCTAAACTAGAAAGGGTGCTGTTTGTGAAAGGACTAACTGCAAACCTGATCAGTATCAGCCAGCTATGTGATCAAGGTATGAAAGTAGATTTCACTGATTCTAGATGTGAAGTTAAAGATGCACAGGGAAAGGTAGTAATGACAGGGATGAGATCAAAAGACAACTGTTACCACTGGGTTGATAATGAAGATTCAAACATCTCTACATGTCTGGTTAGTAAGGAAGAGGAAGTTTGGCTGTGGCACCAGAAGTTAGGCCATCTACATCTAAGAGGGATAAAGAAAGCTATTTCAACTGGAGCAATAAGAGACCTGCCTAAGCTCAACATTGAAGAGGGCAGAATATGTGGTGAATGTCAGATCGGTAAGCAAACCAGAATGTCCCATCAGAAGTTGGAACATCAGGTAACCACAAGACCACTTGAATTACTACATATAGACCTTATGGGACCAATGCAAGTGGAAAGCATGGGGGGAAGAAGGTATGCCCTGGTAGTTGTTGATGACTTCTCCAGATTCACATGGATTGAATTCATCAGAGAAAAATCAGATAGTTTTGATATTCTCAAGCTTCTCTGCTTACAACTTCAAAGAGAGAAGAATCTGTCTATTGTAAGAATCAGAAGTGATCATGGGAGAGAATTTGAAAATGCCAAGCTCTCTGATTTCTGTGAGTCAGAGGGAATAAAACAAGAGTTTTCCTCACCAATTACCCCACAACAAAATGGAGTAGTGGAAAGGAAAAACAGGACCATCCAAGAATCTGCAAGAGCCATGCTACATGCCAAGAAACTTCCATATCATTTTTGGGCTGAGGCTATGAACACAGCATGCTATGTCCACAATAGAGTGACCATGAGAAAAGGTACTAACTGCACTATCTATGAGCTATGGAAGGATAGGAAACCAACTGTAAAGTACTTTCATGTCTTTGGAAGTAAGTGTTACATTCTGGCTGACAGAGAACAGAGAAGAAAGATGGATCCAAAGAGCGATGAAGGGATTTTTTTGGGATACTCAAGAAATAGCAGAGCCTACAGAGTGTATAACTCCAGAACCAAAACCATGATGGAATCAATAAATGTAGTAATTGATGATCTTGGTACTGATACTGAAGCAGATGTTGCCGAAGATGTTGAAGCATTCCCCCCAACAGGAACATCTGGTGAAAGTAGGACAAATGCTCAAGAAGATGAGGAAGTAAGGGAAACTCACACTGTCAACAAAGGTCCCTCAGTCAGGGTTCAGAAGAATCATCCTCAAGAACTCATCATTGGTGATCCTCAGCAAGGAATCACTACCAGAAGAACCAATGAGGTAATTAGTAATTCTTGTTTTGTATCTCTGATGGAACCAAAGAATGTCAAGGAAGCTCTTAAAGATGAATACTGGATTGAGGCAATGCAAGAAGAGCTCAACCAATTTACAAGGAGTGAGGTTTGGGATCTAGTACCTAGACCAAATGGAGTAAATGTCATTGGCACTAAGTGGGTCTACAAGAACAAAACTGATGAGAAAGGAGTAATCACTAGAAACAAGGCTAGGTTAGTTGCTCAAGGATACACTCAGGTGGAAGGTCTTGATTTTGATGAAACTTTTGCACCAGTAGCTAGGTTGGAGGCTGTCAGATTATTACTAGGAGTTGCATGTATTCTAAAGTTCAAACTGTATCAAATGGATGTCAAAAGTGCCTTTCTAAATGGGTACTTACAGGAAGAAGTTTATGTTGAGCAACCCAAAGGATTTGTGGACACCAAGTATCCTGACTATGTGTACAAACTGAAAAAGGCCTTGTATGGTCTAAAGCAAGCCCCTAGGGCTTGGTATGAGAGACTCACTCAATTTCTGGTAAATAATGGATACAGGAAGGGAGGATCAGACAAGACTTTATTTGTTAAAGAAAGTGAAGGAAATCTGATGATAGCTCAAATATATGTTGATGACATAGTGTTTGGAGGGATGTCGAATCAGATGGTTCAACATTTCATATCCCAGATGCAGTCAGAGTTTGAAATGAGCTTGGTAGGAGAATTAACTTATTTTCTAGGCCTACAGGTCAAACAAATGGAGGATACAATATTCATCTCTCAAAGCAAGTATGCTAAGAATATTGTGAAAAAGTTTGGTCTAGACTCTGCTAGTCACAAGAAGACTCCAGCACCCACACATTTAAAGTTGACAAAGGATGAGAGTGGCATATCTGTTGATCAAAGTCAGTATAGAAGTATGATAGGGAGCTTGCTCTATCTCACTGCAAGCAGACCAGACATCACTTTTGCTGTTGGTGTGTGTGCCAGATATCAAGCAGACCCAAAAGTCAGTCATTTAGCTCAAGTGAAGAGGATTCTGAAATATGTCAATGGAACCTGCAATTATGGAATCCTATATTCTCACAGTGATTGCTGTAAGCTCATTGGGTATTGTGATGCAGATTGGGCAGGAAGTGCAGATGATAGGAAAAGTACCTCAGGTGGTTGTTTCTTTCTTGGTAACAATCTAATCTCTTGGTTTAGCAAGAAACAAAATAGTGTAGCTTTGTCTACTGCAGAGGCAGAGTACATTGCAGCTGGTAGCTCATGTTCTCAAATGATGTGGATGAAACAAATGCTCCAAGAATACAATGTTGAACAGGATGTTTTAACATTGTACTGTGATAATTTGAGCGCAATTAACATCTCCAAGAACCCTATTCAGCATAGTAGAACTAAGCATATTGACATTCGTCATCACTTTATAAGGGATCTTGTTGAAGATAATGTTATTACATTGGAACATGTGGATACAGAAGAACAAATCGCAGATATATTCACAAAGGCATTAGACTTGAAGAAATTTGAGAAACTCAGGGGTATGTTGGGTATTTGCCTGCATGAGGAGTTATAGCAGTTAATGGGCTTTAGGCGTGCAACTGTCATTTTTCCCTCTTTCTTATATTTTTGCACGCAATCCAAGGAAAATCAAAATCACATCATTACCTTCCTTTTTCAACTGCTCCTCACACGTTATATACTCCACTTCTCAACTTCTCAGGTTTCTAATCCTAGTTTTTCTGTTGCCGTCATAAAACTCCCCATCTCCTTGTACTCTCTGCAAAAATCATCAAAAATTGGTCAAATCATGTCTTCATCCACCAAAGCCCCCACTAGTAACGATGTACCCCAACCTACTGCTAATGAGGTTCCATTGCATGCTGATCCTATCACCACTGTTTTTCCTGATGAAATCATTACTACTACTCCTCCCAAGACGAAATCAAAGAAGAAGAAATCTAAGAAGAGTAGCAAATCCACCCCAGAATCTCAAACGACTACTGATCCTAAGAAGAAGGAACGGAAGTTGAAAAGGGGTGAGTGTCGTTTTCCTTTGAACATGCATGATCTTATGACAAAGGATGATCCTTTCCACCTCGAGAAGAAGGGTGATGTTGAGTCATCTAAGAATCCAATCGAAGATGCAGATGTTGAAGCAACAAATATTGCTCCCACCAATTCTAATAAAGGTAATGCTTCTGAAACCCTAGGATCTGATGAAAACATAGGTCTAGATGCCTTGAATGAAGCAATTAATAATATGGATGTTGATAAGCCTGCTGATGTTGTTGAAAAGAAAGGGGATGATACTGTTCATCAAACCCCTAAGATTTCTGAGATTCCTGAGAATACTCAGGATGTTGGACCGGATGTTGAAACATCCTTGGACCAACAAGCAAATTTCTCTGAGGGTAATACAGAGGAAATTGCTGAAGAGGATGATGCTGTTGAGGCTGAGAAGGAAGTTAGTAAGCCGTCTAGTGATCCTGGTAAAGGTACTCAGGCTATACCTGAAGTCACTGTTGAGATTCAGTATGATGATGAGGAAATCTCTGTTCATCAGGAACATGAGGTCATTACTGTAGGTGATAATGCTGAAGATGCTGTTGATAAAGTCCCTATATCTCAAGCTTTTGGGATTTCCAAGCGTTTGAGGAGTAGTAAGGGTAAATGTGTTGCTGGGCCACAAGAAATACCTCAATCTGTGAGGAAAACTGCTGGTAAAAGTGTAGGTGTAGGTCCTAAGAAGGGTTGGAGTAAGGTGACCTCTCCGGTCTCTGGTGTTAAGACAAGGAAAAGGAAGGCCGCTGCCTCAAGTGATACAGAGTACAATGTTGAAGAAGATGTGCCAAACATCCCTGCTCCTGACACTGGTATGAAAAGGTCTGCTGTCAAGTCTACTGTGAAGAGAGCTCCTACAGCTGTGAAATCTGTGCCAACTGACAAGATTTCCTTCCACTATCCTGAGTACTCGTACAGGTGGAAATACATCTATCACAGAAGACTGGCCTTGGAAAGAGAACTAGGAGAGGAAGCTCAGAAAGTTGTGGAGGTTGTGGATTTAATTAGAGAAGCTGGTCTTATGAAAACCATTTCTAAGCTGGGTCCTTGTTATGAGCAAATTGTCAAAGAGTTTCTGGTCAATATTCCTGAAGACTGTGATGATCCTGCTTCTGATGATTTTCAGACCGTGTTTGTTAGAGGTGAAGCCATAAAATTTTCTCCTAAAATCATTAACAACTATCTGGGTATTGTGGAGGAAGAGTGTCAACCATTGCAGGTGACTGATGCACAGGTTTGCAAAGTGATAACTGCAAACCAAATCAAGGTCTGGCCAAAGAAAGGTAAGATTCCTTCTGCCAAGCTATCTGTGAAGTATGCTATGTTGAATAGGATAGCTGCCACCAACTGGGTCCCTACCACCCACTCCTCTGATGTAGCTACTGAATTAGGAAGGTTGATTTTTGCTGTTGGTACTCACAAAAGGATCAATATGGGTAAATTCATTTTTGATCAAACCATTAAACATGCCAAGTCTACAGCTGTCAAACTCCCAATTGCTTTCCCCACTCTGTTGTGTGATCTGATTCTTGAACAACAGCCTGCTCTCAAGACTGTTGATGATGTGGCTAAGCCTAGAGAGGCCCCCTTGTCCTTCCACTTCAAGCTGTTTGCCAAGCATCATGCTCCAGACATTGTTGGAACATCTGGTACTCAAGCTCCAGAAGTCACTATGTCCAGGAAAGATATTGTTGTTGCTCTGAAAGACACCTGTGTCATGCTGGATGAGAAGAAAGCCTTGTTTGAAAAGATGATAGCTGCTCTTGAGAGGGAAGAAGAGGTTGCTGAAGCTGCAGATAACCAGAATGAGGAAGAGGATGCTGAAGACAACCCTGAGTCTGAGGCTGCAGAATCTGGAGATGAGGAAGAAACTGACAGTGACCCTGACAATTGATCATCTTCCTATCTGTGTTTTTTATTTGCTTTGTTAATTCTGCTCCTGTGTTGGACAAATTTTTTTTGCTGGTCTGTAATATTGGGCTCAGCCCTGACTACTTGTGTGGATCTATGCTTTATTTCCTGATAATATTATGCCTTTATTTGGCAAAATTTCGTGGCAAAAAAGGGGGAGTAATGACTGATTTCATCAATGTATTTGGTGTGTATGTTTGAGGGGGAGTGATGTTCTTGCAGGTGATCTTTGATTGAGGGGGAGTGTGCTCATGTTTTTATCCCTCAATGTGATACATGATGTTGAAACATTCTTGCATGTGATTTAGAACCTTATGGCAAATTCTGTGTGCTTCTGCTGTGTGTTTTGCCTCTGATGTTCATCTTAAGTAATAACTGTAGTGTATGAATGCTCCCTTGATTTGTGTGTCTGTGTTGATCAGGAGATTCATGCCATCTGTGCTATAGATGATTGTCTACCAGGTTCTAGAGTGTTTTAGCCAAAAATTTCGCCAAAGGGGGAGATTGTTAATGTTTGTTGATTGGCTCATTTTTGTATGAACAATGTTGGATGCAATGTTTCAACATCCTGATACCTTTCCAGGCTGAGTGAGACGCGCGCTCATTTAATGTGAAATCTTTTAAATATGGAAAACGCGTTGTCCTGTTTATGGCTCATTTATTAGAAGATTTCTGCGTGATCATTTCCAGAAGAGCTCTGCATTGCTTATGGAAACAATTGACCAAACACATAAATGACGTGTGGAATCATGCAAAGAGATTGAAGCCCAAGTTTCAAAGAAGCCCATGAAGACTCTTAGTATATAAGCTTCTTTGTAATCCTAATTTCAGAGTGTGTGTGTTGTATTCTGAAAGTAGATCATTTTGTGTTAGGGTTTGTAAATTGTGAGCCTACCTTGCGTTTCCTTTATGCAAGTCTAGGACATAGGATATTGTATCTGTGTAAGACTACTCCAAAGCTTTGAAGTACGGAGTTGGTCTGGTTTTAGAGTGTGTACTCAAATTACTATATCTCTGTCTAGTATCACTAGGTGTGTGATGGATTAGGAGGTGAGATGGGATCTCAGACTTAGGAGTTCCTGAGTTGTAGTTGCACAAGATAGTGTCTAAGTCTTAAGGTGTGAACGGGTGTGTTTAGCTTAGGATTAGAACTATCATAGTGAACTTCTCTCCTGGATTGGTATCCCCCAGACGTAGGTCGCTGTTTTGCGCCGAACTGGGTTAACAATTGAACCGTGTCATTTATTTTCTGTCAACTTTATTTATTCTAGTATTTGCGTCGTTCAGTGAATGTTCCAACATCGTATTCAACATCTCAAGTGTTGGAACATTACATAGCACATCCTATACCTGTGTGCCGGAATTTCAGTAATAACTTATAATGGTGATTTTAAAATTTTTATCAGAGAAAAAAATTATCAACTCCTCATGAATTATAAATTTTTGTCAATATATGATAATTAAGTTTTAAGCAATTTAATTTCCATTAATATAGGATCATTACGCTGAAATATTTTAAATGAATTATTGATTTTTGTTAATTGGTTAGAAGAGATGGCCGGAAAATAAAATTATCAACTCCCCGTGAATTATAAATTTTTATTAATAATAACCTATAATAGTGTATATTAAAGTTCACTGCTAGGTAGAATCCTTGCTTTTTAAGTTTAGTGTATATTAAAGCATGATTATAAACTACACATTAAATTAGCATTGACTATTCTTGAGTTACATGCGCTCTTATGTTTAGGTATGCATCTCAAATAATATAAACTAAAATTTTATAGTAAAGCGAATCCATTAATTTTATCATCGAACTCCATAGTAAAGCGAATCAAGTGCGAATTTTATAGTAGAGAACCTTCAAGACCCGTGACATGCATAAAATTTAATTTTTGCCTAAGAGCACACTTAAATCAGTTTTCTCATGTGTAGGTGTGCTTCCCTAATAATATAAACTAATTTGGTCAAATTTTCTCATGAGTAATACGTTAAGATGATGAAATTAAAAATCATTCACATAATTATTGATAATATGATCAAAAAGTACATTGCATAATCGTTACATCTAAAAGAGCAAACAAACTTAAAAACCAAATCATAATAAGTACTTTTACGCGCCACAATGCGCGCTAGGTAAAACTTTAAATATCAATAGAGAGGTTTATGATTTTTACGCGCCAGTTATAGAAAGGTTTATAATTTGTGCGTGATACTTCGACCTTCGAGTATTGTTTGATAGATTCATAATGTTTACACACTACTTTATGAAGAAGTTTATAATTTTTATGTGTAAGACCCAAGATTTTACTGTGCGGTTTTCCTAAGGAACTTTAGTGTCGGCTAAGTTTTTAGGGTTTTTGGTGAAACGGTTTTGTGAGTATCGTCACATTAATGAGATTTTTGCTGAAACGGAGCCTGTTTTGTGCTCGAGCGCTGGAAAGGCACAGACTTTTGGGTCGTGGTCCTCTTTCAAGTATGAGGAGATTTCTGTGAAGTCAGAATGACGAGTTTTGGATTATTCTTGTTTTTGGAAAAACGAGTAGGATTTTACCCGCTGATGGAAAATCTTACTGCGTCTGTTTTAAGTGAGGTTTCGGATGGAAGTTTCATATATCTGCGTGAGTTAGAATATGTCCTGAGATTAATTTTCTAAGGTATGGAAGAAAATTACAGTCGCGGAAAAGGATTCGACGATAAGTTTTGGAATTGTTTAACGATAGACGTTCTTTCCGTAAGTTTTCTGTTTTTGTGAGTTTCGTTCGTCGCGATGCGCGAGAACTGAACGTGCGTTTAGTTGTAAGAGGTTGTGGGAAATATCTTGTGAGGATAGACTTGGATTTGATCCAATGGCTAGGATTTAGTCTTGCAACTTTTTACTATTTGATCCAAAGGCCATAAGTTAGCAAGACCATTACTTAAGGAGACTTTTGGTCTCATTGTGACTTAGACAAAAATCACAAATTCACTTCTTCTTTCTCTATTTGGCCGTGGCATTCTTCTCCACCTTTCCATCTTGAGAAATTTTGCATTCCTTCACCAAATCATCCCATTTCAAGCTTGTTAGATCAAAGGAGTATTGCAAGGAATCATCTCCTAAGGTAACTAAACCTACTCCTTGCTCTTATTTGGCTAAACTCTTAGAGTTTTATGAATTTGTAGATTGTGTTCATGAGATGAAATTTCGGAAATGGGTTTTAATTGATTTTTGTTCCATGAAAGTTGTTCATGAGGGATTAACAAGCATGTCTAGGCTTAGTTGTTTTGGTTTCCATGGAGTGATGAGATTTTCATGAGATTTTGGGTTAGGGTTTCCATGAAAATTTTATATGAATCAAGAACATGAGTTTTTGTGTAGTGTTTGTGTTAATGATGTTGTTTTAAGACTTTTTAGAGAAATGGAAATATGAAAAATGGTTTTGTTTTGAAAAACATGGAAATATATTTGTTGGTGTTCATGAGATTTTTTTGAGAAAACTCATGTGATTTGTGGATTATGTTTGGAAATGTTTTGTTTGATCAATTAAATGATTTTGGGAACTAATTGATTTAGACTATGGATTTGAAAAGGAAAATTTTGGGAGTTAGCTTGTTATTTTGGTTCTGGCCGAAAACTTAAAGGGTATTCTGGTCATTTTAAATTTGTTTTTGTGACCTAGAAACTTAACTATTTGATTCGTCTTTTCGAGACGAAGATTTCGGCGTATGGCTCGTCTCGATTGGATAAAGAATGAGCGAGTTATGGCCATTTTATTTGAAAGGAAAAACTTGTAACTTGTGGCGCAAGTAAACTTTTATATTTGTGAAAATTTTCAAAGAGTTTTTGGGTTGTTTTCAAATGGTTTTAGTATGTGAAAATTGATTGCCTTGGAGTTAGGAATCAAAGTGTTTCTTAGTTTGTTTTGAAACGAAAATATTTTCGCGTAGCGAGAAATAGTGCAATTAACTTTGGGAATTTTTAATCGCTATAAGGGGGACTCGTAATCACTATCCGAGAGTGTGAGAAAGTACCTTAAACCCCCCTAGTTTTTAGAGAACAAGTTTCGTTTCGATAGGATACGTTGGGAGTATTTTATTGATTGTACGCTGCTTAATTTTAGGAAGCGCGAGTTGTAGAATTATGCGAGAAAAGTTAACGGAAGCTTGCCGAGGTAAGGGCATCACTTTATTTCTGTCTTTTCACTGAGTTATAACATGTTTGTTGGTTATTTTCGGTGATGCGTGTTTGTATGTTTGGCATGTATGTGTTATGTATTCTCGTGATGAGAAAGTGTTTACAATACGTGCGTTGTTTTACATATGATTGGAGATGTATGTATGAACAGGTGGGTGAATACATATGATTGGAAATGTATGTATGTTTGTTGTGGTTTGTTACATATGATTGGATATGTATGTATGTGGTTGGGATGGTTTACATATGCTAGGGAGGTATGTATTTGTTGCATTAGTATACATGGGGAATCGTATGCTCATGCATTGTTAGTGCGTAGTGGCGGGAGTGGACTACGAGGTGTGGTTGCGGGAGTGGACCCACCTGATTCTTATAGGGTTTTATTGAGTTCAATACATGGTTGCGGGAGTGGACCATGGGGTGTGATTGCGGGAGTGGATCCACCTTAATCCTGTGTGATTTTATTGAGTTCGATACATGGTTGCGGGAGTGGACCATGGGGTGTGATTGCGGGAGTGGATCCACCTTAACCTTGTGTTTTCGTTGGTGTGCTAGTAGGGGATGGACCTACGATTCCGGAGCTCATGCATTTTGTGGTAGCTAGGGTTAGTACCACGCATTGTAGAAGTCTGCATTAGGCTTGGTGTGCATTATATATATAAACCCGTTGGTGGGAATTGCTTTGGTGGTTAAGAGCTTTCTCTTGTGTTTGTGGAATTATTGTTATGTGTACAATCTTTCGCACCGGTTATATATATACATACTTTTATTTTGTGGTGACCCTTTCTTTCATTTGCGGGCTCATCCCACCCAGATGATGGGTTAGGTCGTGGTGACGACGGTGGCTGTTCCAGGCCCCAGTGAGATGTTGGAGTTTTAGCTTAGTTAGACTATGCGCCGGTGTGGGTTGTACACCGTGCTTTTTGGGTTTAGGCATAGGATTCTAACTTGTTTTGTTGTAAGTATTTGAATACTTAGACTTGGATTGTAATTATTCAGGAATACACTTTGCTTGTCGAAGCACCTTATGGTAATGAGTTCTTTTGTATATTTGAATGCCGGCTCATTGAAAAATATTCTATGCGCACTCTGAGTGTTAGTTGAAAAAGGAAAAAAAAAATATACTGCCTTTTCAGGCCTTTGAAAAACGGGCTGTTACAATTGGTATCAGAGCACGGCTTTAAATCTTCAAAGGGAAAGTGTATACTTGAGTCGTTAGTCCAGAGTCGGTTAGAACGGAACTAGTGTTGAGTTAGTTCTAGTGTTGGTTCTGTATCGGGTTATGGGTTAGTAACCGTTGAGCGAGATTTCTGTTGGAAAATCATGGTTGTGCGGGTATAGTACGGATTCAAAAGCACCACCTGAATGGATGTCATGACGGTGCGTGTGTTGTATGTGGAAATAAGAAGGATAAGAAATTGTCTAATGGCAAGTTGATGGAAGTTAGTAGAGCTTTGGTTCATTGTAGTGGTTACAATGAAGAGAGACGTGGTAAGTTGGAATTACGTGTGTCACACGTCAAGGGTCCGTGGGCCTAGTGTCGTTTGGAAGTAATGTGAACATATAAGGAACCGATTCTGGGGAATTGGGGATTTGGATAAAGGGAGTACAAGAGAAATAGATGGTATAGTTTGGCAAGTGACAAGACTATGAGGAGTTGTAATCACCAACCGGAGGTTGGGATGGTATTATTTAAGTCGTGTTTGGGAAGAAATTCGTATGTGAGTAGACGGTTCGGCGTATTCACTGAGTTGCGGACTTATGGATATTGGTAGAGCGGAAAATTCTTCTATAGAGAAGACAACTTGTTCGGAATGTAATGGTTTTGGTGGTACCTGCCGTGGTGGCATTGTATTACTGTTGAATGATGTTCAACGGATGTTTCATGAGTGGAATCATGAGAGCTTGAACGATGTGTTTTGAGTGTTGTGCCTTACGACTTCGACCTTGTATTCGTAAGAGATCGAGGGAAACATTAAGAAAAACCTCGAAAGATTTGTGGAACCCTTGTGACTCGGAGGACATTGAGCATAAGCGGAATGAAGCATCGTTTAAGTTGGGTAAAGATGGTCTAAACCACCATCATGATTGTCGACTATTTATTGACAAATTGAGGAACTGATCATCCTTAATCTCTTGTTGATAATAGACGGAGTCGTGTTGATTGGAATTGACTAGTTTTGCTAACTTTGGTGGTGCACAAAGAGTGCTGTGTTTCTTTTGGGGTGGCGACCTCGTTAAGGGTTGCGGTTAGGGCACGTGTATGCCTGTGTGTTAGTGTTAACTATGGTGCGGCTACACCTAATCCTGAGGGATTCTGTCGTGTTGGTAATGGTAATAACTGGTTGGGTTGTTACTCTTGTTTTAGTTTCGAGGACGAAACTTCTTTTTGGAGGGTAGTAATGTAAGACCCAAGATTTTACTGTGCGGTTTTCCTAAGGAACTTTAGTGTCGGCTAAGTTTTTAGGGTTTTTGGTGAAACGGTTTTGTGAGTATCGTCACATTAATGAGATTTTTGCTGAAACGGAGCCTGTTTTGTGCTCGAGCGCTGGAAAGGCACAGACTTTTGGGTCGTGGTCCTCTTTCAAGTATGAGGAGATTTCTGTGAAGTCAGAATGACGAGTTTTGGATTATTCTTGTTTTTGGAAAAACGAGTAGGATTTTACCCGCTGATGGAAAATCTTACTGCGTCTGTTTTAAGTGAGGTTTCGGATGGAAGTTTCATATATCTGCGTGAGTTAGAATATGTCCTGAGATTAATTTTCTAAGGTATGGAAGAAAATTACAGTCGCGGAAAAGGATTCGACGATAAGTTTTGGAATTGTTTAATGATAGACGTTCTTTCCGTAAGTTTTCTGTTTTTGTGAGTTTCGTTCGACGCGATGCGCGAGAACTGAACGTGCGTTTAGTTGTAAGAGGTTGTGGGAAATATCTTGTGAGGATAGACTTGGATTTGATCCAATGGCTAGGATTTAGTCTTGCAACTTTTTACTATTTGATCCAAAGGCCATAAGTTAGCAAGACCATTACTTAAGGAGACTTTTGGTCTCATTGTGACTTAGACAAAAATCACAAATTCACTTCTTCTTTCTCTATTTGGCCGTGGCCTTCTTCTCCACCTTTCCATCTTGAGAAATTTTGCATTCCTTCACCAAATCATCCCATTTCAAGCTTGTTAGATCAAAGGAGTATTGCAAGGAATCATCTCCTAAGGTAACTAAACCTACTCCTTGCTCTTATTTGGCTAAACTCTTAGAGTTTTATGAATTTGTAGATTGTGTTCATGAGATGAAATTTCGGAAATGGGTTTTAATTGATTTTTGTTCCATGAAAGTTGTTCATGAGGGATTAACAAGCATGTCTAGGCTTAGTTGTTTTGGTTTCCATGGAGTGATGAGATTTTCATGAGATTTTGGGTTAGGGTTTTCATGAAAATTTTATATGAATCAAGAACATGAGTTTTTGTGTAGTGTTTGTGTTAATGATGTTGTTTTAAGACTTTTTAGAGAAATGGAAATATGAAAAATGGTTTTGTTTTGAAAAACATGGAAATATATTTGTTGGTGTTCATGAGATTTTTTTGAGAAAACTCATGTGATTTGTGGATTATGTTTGGAAATGTTTTGTTTGATCAATTAAATGATTTTGGGAACTAATTGATTTAGACTATGGATTTGAAAAGGAAAATTTTGGGAGTTAGCTTGTTATTTTGGTTCTGGCCGAAAACTTAAAGGGTATTCTGGTCATTTTAAATTTGTTTTTGTGACCTAGAAACTTAACTATTTGATTCGTCTTTTCGAGACGAAGATTTCGGCGTATGGCTCGTCTCGATTGGATAAAGAATGAGC
This sequence comes from Trifolium repens, assembly GCA_030408175.1. Taxonomy (NCBI): domain Eukaryota; kingdom Viridiplantae; phylum Streptophyta; class Magnoliopsida; order Fabales; family Fabaceae; genus Trifolium; species Trifolium repens. The sequence continues at coordinate 25,477,049 of CP125845.1, read as the reverse complement.
GAGTTATGGCCATTTTATTTGAAAGGAAAAACTTGTAACTTGTGGCGCAAGTAAACTTTTATATTTGTGAAAATTTTCAAAGAGTTTTTGGGTTGTTTTCAAATGGTTTTAGTATGTGAAAATTGATTGCCTTGGAGTTAGGAATCAAAGTGTTTCTTAGTTTGTTTTGAAACGAAAATATTTTCGCGTAGCGAGAAATAGTGCAATTAACTTTGGGAATTTTTAATCGCTATAAGGGGGACTCGTAATCACTATCCGAGAGTGTGAGAAAGTACCTTAAACCCCCCTAGTTTTTAGAGAACAAGTTTCGTTTCGATAGGATACGTTGGGAGTATTTTATTGATTGTACGCTGCTTAATTTTAGGAAGCGCGAGTTGTAGAATTATGCGAGAAAAGTTAACGGAAGCTTGCCGAGGTAAGGGCATCACTTTATTTCTGTCTTTTCACTGAGTTATAACATGTTTGTTGGTTATTTTCGGTGATGCGTGTTTGTATGTTTGGCATGTATGTGTTATGTATTCTCGTGATGAGAAAGTGTTTACAATACGTGCGTTGTTTTACATATGATTGGAGATGTATGTATGAACAGGTGGGTGAATACATATGATTGGAAATGTATGTATGTTTGTTGTGGTTTGTTACATATGATTGGATATGTATGTATGTGGTTGGGATGGTTTACATATGCTAGGGAGGTATGTATTTGTTGCATTAGTATACATGGGGAATCGTATGCTCATGCATTGTTAGTGCGTAGTGGCGGGAGTGGACTACGAGGTGTGGTTGCGGGAGTGGACCCACCTGATTCTTATAGGGTTTTATTGAGTTCAATACATGGTTGCGGGAGTGGACCATGGGGTGTGATTGCGGGAGTGGATCCACCTTAATCCTGTGTGATTTTATTGAGTTCGATACATGGTTGCGGGAGTGGACCATGGGGTGTGATTGCGGGAGTGGATCCACCTTAACCTTGTGTTTTCGTTGGTGTGCTAGTAGGGGATGGACCTACGATTCCGGAGCTCATGCATTTTGTGGTAGCTAGGGTTAGTACCACGCATTGTAGAAGTCTGCATTAGGCTTGGTGTGCATTATATATATAAACCCGTTGGTGGGAATTGCTTTGGTGGTTAAGAGCTTTCTCTTGTGTTTGTGGAATTATTGTTATGTGTACAATCTTTCGCACCGGTTATATATATACATACTTTTATTTTGTGGTGACCCTTTCTTTCATTTGCGGGCTCATCCCACCCAGATGATGGGTTAGGTCGTGGTGACGACGGTGGCTGTTCCAGGCCCCAGTGAGATGTTGGAGTTTTAGCTTAGTTAGACTATGCGCCGGTGTGGGTTGTACACCGTGCTTTTTGGGTTTAGGCATAGGATTCTAACTTGTTTTGTTGTAAGTATTTGAATACTTAGACTTGGATTGTAATTATTCAGGAATACACTTTGCTTGTCGAAGCACCTTATGGTAATGAGTTCTTTTGTATATTTGAATGCCGGCTCATTGAAAAATATTCTATGCGCACTCTGAGTGTTAGTTGAAAAAGGAAAAAAAAAATATACTGCCTTTTCAGGCCTTTGAAAAACGGGCTGTTACAATTGGTATCAGAGCACGGCTTTAAATCTTCATAGGGAAAGTGTATACTTGAGTCGTTAGTCCAGAGTCGGTTAGAACGGAACTAGTGTTGAGTTAGTTCTAGTGTTGGTTCTGTATCGGGTTATGGGTTAGTAACCGTTGAGCGAGATTTCTGTTGGAAAATCATGGTTGTGCGGGTATAGTACGGATTCAAAAGCACCACCTGAATGGATGTCATGACGGTGCGTGTGTTGTATGTGGAAATAAGAAGGATAAGAAATTGTCTAATGGCAAGTTGATGGAAGTTAGTAGAGCTTTGGTTCATTGTAGTGGTTACAATGAAGAGAGACGTGGTAAGTTGGAATTACGTGTGTCACACGTCAAGGGTCCGTGGGCCTAGTGTCGTTTGGAAGTAATGTGAACATATAAGGAACCGATTCTGGGGAATTGGGGATTTGGATAAAGGGAGTACAAGAGAAATAGATGGTATAGTTTGGCAAGTGACAAGACTATGAGGAGTTGTAATCACCAACCGGAGGTTGGGATGGTATTATTTAAGTCGTGTTTGGGAAGAGATTCGTATGTGAGTAGACGGTTCGGCGTATTCACTGAGTTGCGGACTTATGGATATTGGTAGAGCGGAAAATTCTTCTATAGAGAAGACAACTTGTTCGGAATGTAATGGTTTTGGTGGTACCTGCCGTGGTGGCATTGTATTACTGTTGAATGATGTTCAACGGATGTTTCATGAGTGGAATCATGAGAGCTTGAACGATGTGTTTTGAGTGTTGTGCCTTACGACTTCGACCTTGTATTCGTAAGAGATCGAGGGAAACATTAAGAAAAACCTCGAAAGATTTGTGGAACCCTTGTGACTCGGAGGACATTGAGCATAAGCGGAATGAAGCATCGTTTAAGTTGGGTAAAGATGGTCTAAACCACCATCATGATTGTCGACTATTTATTGACAAATTGAGGAACTGATCATCCTTAATCTCTTGTTGATAATAGACGGAGTCGTGTTGATTGGAATTGACTAGTTTTGCTAACTTTGGTGGTGCACAAAGAGTGCTGTGTTTCTTTTGGGGTGGCGACCTCGTTAAGGGTTGCGGTTAGGGCACGGGTATGCCTGTGTGTTAGTGTTAACTATGGTGCGGCTACACCTAATCCTGAGGGATTCTGTCGTGTTGGTAATGGTAATAACTGGTTGGGTTGTTACTCTTGTTTTAGTTTCGAGGACGAAACTTCTTTTTGGAGGGTAGTAATGTAAGACCCAAGATTTTACTGTGCGGTTTTCCTAAGGAACTTTAGTGTCGGCTAAGTTTTTAGGGTTTTTGGTGAAACGGTTTTGTGAGTATCGTCACATTAATGAGATTTTTGCTGAAACGGAGCCTGTTTTGTGCTCGAGCGCTGGAAAGGCACAGACTTTTGGGTCGTGGTCCTCTTTCAAGTATGAGGAGATTTCTGTGAAGTCAGAATGACGAGTTTTGGATTATTCTTGTTTTTGGAAAAACGAGTAGGATTTTACCCGCTGATGGAAAATCTTACTGCGTCTGTTTTAAGTGAGGTTTCGGATGGAAGTTTCATATATCTGCGTGAGTTAGAATATGTCCTGAGATTAATTTTCTAAGGTATGGAAGAAAATTACAGTCGCGGAAAAGGATTCGACGATAAGTTTTGGAATTGTTTAATGATAGACGTTCTTTCCGTAAGTTTTCTGTTTTTGTGAGTTTCGTTCGTCGCGATGCGCGAGAACTGAACGTGCGTTTAGTTGTAAGAGGTTGTGGGAAATATCTTGTGAGGATAGACTTGGATTTGATCCAATGGCTAGGATTTAGTCTTGCAACTTTTTACTATTTGATCCAAAGGCCATAAGTTAGCAAGACCATTACTTAAGGAGACTTTTGGTCTCATTGTGACTTAGACAAAAATCACAAATTCACTTCTTCTTTCTCTATTTGGCCGTGGCCTTCTTCTCCACCTTTCCATCTTGAGAAATTTTGCATTCCTTCACCAAATCATCCCATTTCAAGCTTGTTAGATCAAAGGAGTATTGCAAGGAATCATCTCCTAAGGTAACTAAACCTACTCCTTGCTCTTATTTGGCTAAACTCTTAGAGTTTTATGAATTTGTAGATTGTGTTCATGAGATGAAATTTCGGAAATGGGTTTTAATTGATTTTTGTTCCATGAAAGTTGTTCATGAGGGATTAACAAGCATGTCTAGGCTTAGTTGTTTTGGTTTCCATGGAGTGATGAGATTTTCATGAGATTTTGGGTTAGGGTTTTCATGAAAATTTTATATGAATCAAGAACATGAGTTTTTGTGTAGTGTTTGTGTTAATGATGTTGTTTTAAGACTTTTTAGAGAAATGGAAATATGAAAAATGGTTTTGTTTTGAAAAACATGGAAATATATTTGTTGGTGTTCATGAGATTTTTTTGAGAAAACTCATGTGATTTGTGGATTATGTTTGGAAATGTTTTGTTTGATCAATTAAATGATTTTGGGAACTAATTGATTTAGACTATGGATTTGAAAAGGAAAATTTTGGGAGTTAGCTTGTTATTTTGGTTCTGGCCGAAAACTTAAAGGGTATTCTGGTCATTTTAAATTTGTTTTTGTGACCTAGAAACTTAACTATTTGATTCGTCTTTTCGAGACGAAGATTTCGGCGTATGGCTCGTCTCGATTGGATAAAGAATGAGCGAGTTATGGCCATTTTATTTGAAAGGAAAAACTTGTAACTTGTGGCGCAAGTAAACTTTTATATTTGTGAAAATTTTCAAAGAGTTTTTGGGTTGTTTTCAAATGGTTTTAGTATGTGAAAATTGATTGCCTTGGAGTTAGGAATCAAAGTGTTTCTTAGTTTGTTTTGAAACGAAAATATTTTCGCGTAGCGAGAAATAGTGCAATTAACTTTGGGAATTTTTAATCGCTATAAGGGGGACTCGTAATCACTATCCGAGAGTGTGAGAAAGTACCTTAAACCCCCCTAGTTTTTAGAGAACAAGTTTCGTTTCGATAGGATACGTTGGGAGTATTTTATTGATTGTACGCTGCTTAATTTTAGGAAGCGCGAGTTGTAGAATTATGCGAGAAAAGTTAACGGAAGCTTGCCGAGGTAAGGGCATCACTTTATTTCTGTCTTTTCACTGAGTTATAACATGTTTGTTGGTTATTTTCGGTGATGCGTGTTTGTATGTTTGGCATGTATGTGTTATGTATTCTCGTGATGAGAAAGTGTTTACAATACGTGCGTTGTTTTACATATGATTGGAGATGTATGTATGAACAGGTGGGTGAATACATATGATTGGAAATGTATGTATGTTTGTTGTGGTTTGTTACATATGATTGGATATGTATGTATGTGGTTGGGATGGTTTACATATGCTAGGGAGGTATGTATTTGTTGCATTAGTATACATGGGGAATCGTATGCTCATGCATTGTTAGTGCGTAGTGGCGGGAGTGGACTACGAGGTGTGGTTGCGGGAGTGGACCCACCTGATTCTTATAGGGTTTTATTGAGTTCAATACATGGTTGCGGGAGTGGACCATGGGGTGTGATTGCGGGAGTGGATCCACCTTAATCCTGTGTGATTTTATTGAGTTCGATACATGGTTGCGGGAGTGGACCATGGGGTGTGATTGCGGGAGTGGATCCACCTTAACCTTGTGTTTTCGTTGGTGTGCTAGTAGGGGATGGACCTACGATTCCGGAGCTCATGCATTTTGTGGTAGCTAGGGTTAGTACCACGCATTGTAGAAGTCTGCATTAGGCTTGGTGTGCATTATATATATAAACCCGTTGGTGGGAATTGCTTTGGTGGTTAAGAGCTTTCTCTTGTGTTTGTGGAATTATTGTTATGTGTACAATCTTTCGCACCGGTTATATATATACATACTTTTATTTTGTGGTGACCCTTTCTTTCATTTGCGGGCTCATCCCACCCAGATGATGGGTTAGGTCGTGGTGACGACGGTGGCTGTTCCAGGCCCCAGTGAGATGTTGGAGTTTTAGCTTAGTTAGACTTTGCGCCGGTGTGGGTTGTACACCGTGCTTTTTGGGTTTAGGCATAGGATTCTAACTTGTTTTGTTGTAAGTATTTGAATACTTAGACTTGGATTGTAATTATTCAGGAATACACTTTGCTTGTCGAAGCACCTTATGGTAATGAGTTCTTTTGTATATTTGAATGCCGGCTCATTGAAAAATATTCTATGCGCACTCTGAGTGTTAGTTGAAAAAGGAAAAAAAAATATACTGCCTTTTCAGGCCTTTGAAAAACGGGCTGTTACAATTGGTATCAGAGCACGGCTTTAAATCTTCAAAGGGAAAGTGTATACTTGAGTCGTTAGTCCAGACCTGTAAGTTTTTTTTTCCTTTTCTATTCATTTTTCGTTTTTTTCCTCTCCTATCTCTTATTTCTCTTTTTATTTTTGCAAGGTGTTGATGAATGATAGAAGCTTAGATTTTTTCAGGACTTAGAGATTTGGATTTTTTTGTATTGTTTGGGTATTGTATGTATTTTTTTTCTTCAGAATTTCTTAAATGTAATTTTTTCTAACAAATCTCATTCTCTGTGAAAACCTTATGTTTTACCCTTTTTTCCTACATTTTTTGTTGTCTATTTTGTGTTGTCATCTTTTCAATTTCTCTCACACATGCAAGCAACAAAATCAACAAAAAAAAATTAGAGTTTGGATATTCGGTAGATTTTGTATGTATGTATTTTTTTTTATAAAAAAGATGATTTCTTTGGATGTGTTTATATTTTCTGTTTGGATCTTGGTTTGTAAGATGATTTTGTATGCAGTCACTTCTCTTTTCCTCTCTCTACTTTACACTGGCCTCTTCAACTACTGTTCTTCTTACTTTTAAGGTTGAATAATAAAACAAATTAGAACAAAATAAGCCTATGAATGAGATAAATTCTGATTTTTTTTAATTTGGGATGAAATCTTGATGAATGAATATTTTAATTTTAATTTTCTTGATCTATTCCCCTTTCTTTCCATTTCTTTTTTAACATTATTTCTAGTGATAACATTATTGCAATTGTTTTGGTGTTGTAACCCTTCTGATGTGCGTCTGGTTTTTTGCTTTCCAGGTGCTTTTTTTGTTGTGGTGGTATGTTGTATATTGTAATTATCCCATAGTACTTGTACTTTGTTCTTTAATAAAATTAGTTTTATTCCAAAAAAAATCCATCTTTGTTGTGTGTTATATTTAGAAATTAAAAATATGATATCGACATGAAAGAAAAAATAATTATATTCTATTTTATATAAATATTTTCTAGGAAATTTTTTTGTTTCCAGATTTAATTTTTGTTTCCTTTCTAGATCTATTATTATTTATGTCTTTATGTAAACAATCTTTTATGAAGACCTAAATGAAGATCTTCTTTATTTTATTTTTTGTAATATCCCAACTCCTAAATTACCTAACTAATTTTAATTAGAAATGGTCTAATAAAATTAGAATCGATTTGTGGTAATTAATTAATCGTGGGACTTATGTTTGTGAATTAGTAAGTTTAATTAGATCTAAACTACCCAATTCTACCTTAATTCTACTCTTGTGATTAATTAACTCAAGGAAGAAATTCAAACTCCCTCCTCCCTCTCTCACGTGTCTCCCTCCCTCTCTTACTCATGAGTCATTGTTCCACTCACTCATCAAAACAACACCTCATCACCACATGCAACCAACACAACACAAAAATCAGAAACTCTCCACTCCATTTCTCTCATTTTTCTCACGCCATCATCATACAACAAGAGCAAGCAAACAAACTTTCCATTTCCAAAGATCATCACATGCAACAACCATCCAAAACTCTTTATTTCTCCAACACCATTAACTCTTCACATGCAATTGATCTCAGCAATCTGACCTGATGCTTTCTTACCATTAATCACATGAATCTGCAACCCATTCATTAGCCAACACCACCCCTCTCATCAATTCAATTTTAGCCAATAGCATGACATGCAAAGGAAACCAAGACCAGACCCAATTCTGTCTTTAAGCCCTCTCCACCCTCTATAAATACCCTCTTATGCCTCAGAAACTGATCATCAAACCACTTCAACTCATAGAACAAAGTTAAGGTTTTCAAAGTTCATCATTTTCACTCATTTTCAAAATCTGCTCAAAGTCTGGTCGTGGGTCTTACTAGGAAGTTGCAGTAGCTGTGTTAAGCCCAGAAGCAAAGATTAAAGCTTCATTTCCAGATAAGCAGGTTGGTTAAGGTATGCTGTTTGGCGTGCTCGTGGCTCTTGCTTGAGGATCGCATCTTTATTCATGCTTTCTAGTTCCTTATCTTGTTGTTGTATTCTAATAAATTCTGTTGTATCGTTGTACCGTTGGTATGCTTCCGTTGTTTCAGTTTATAATGGTGTACTTAGCACCTGCGTGTGCTTGAATTTCCTAATTGAATAATAATAATGACTCAGTACCAGTAATAATATTCTACGTTTTATTCTAGATATAGACGTGGGGTGTTACAATTGGTATCAGAGCAGGTCGATTCAGATCGCGCTTGAGTTCATTAATATTACGAATCCAATCCCAGTAGTTGTCTGGATTTCTAACATTTGTTCTAGGTGTCATGTCACTTTAAGCCTAGCTAACTTGACTTGATATTGGCAGTTAGAGCACTATGTCAGGAGCAAGACGAGGACCTGAAAGGCCAAGAAGGAACGTTGATGATGAGCCCTGAGATGTACGGAGATGCAGATGCTAACATGTGGGCTGAGATGATGCACCAGCAACAGCAGTTTCAGGCCCAGCAGGCTCAACAGCATCAAGAGTTCATGACCATGTTCCAGCAGCACATGAACAATCCTCCCCCTCAGCAGCAAGGATCAAGTGCTGCGTTCAGAGAGTTCTGCCGCATGAGTCCGCCGGAGTTTTATGGAGAGTACAATCCCGCCAAGGCTCGTGAATGGATTCAGCGAATGAGTGGAATCCTAGAATCTATGGATTGCACTGAAGCTGATAAGGTGGTGTTCGTCTCCCGCTTCTTTAGGGGCGACGCTTGTAACTGGTGGGATGGAACGAAGGCATATATGGAGGCCAGTCAAATGGAAGTAACCTGGGATAATTTCCGACGTCTCTTTGTCGGACATTATATTCCAGAGAGTTACCAATTCCAGATGGAACGAGAGTTGACTGAATTGAAGCAAGGAAGTATGTCAGTAGCGGAGTATACGATGAAGTTCAGTGAGTTGGTCCGTTATGTAATGGATGGGAATGACGCTCCAAGTGAATCATGGAAGATGAAGAAGTACAGGTTCGGGTTAAGAGCTGACATAGCCCATGACGTCTCTATGCAGCATATTACCACTTTCGGTGATTTGGTGCAAAAGAGCTATCATGCTGAAGCAAACCTGGGTAACATTCACAAAGAGCGGAGTGAAGCTTTTCAGAAAAAGAAGGATTCTGGGAAATTCAATTTGCAAGTAAGCACTAAAGGTACCACCAGCAAGGGAAAGCAGAGTTATTCCCAGCGCTCACCAAGGAATTGTGCAGAGTGTGGTTTCCCTCATAGCGGAGAATGTATGAAGGGAAAGAATATGTGCTACTACTGTAAGCAGCCAGGCCACTATAAGCATGAATGTCCTAAGCTGAAGAAGCACGGAGATTCCAGCGGCGCTTCTAAAAGCAAAGGTCGGGTATACTCACTTGATGGTGAGAGAGCTAAGTCTAATAATGCTTTAATTATGGATGTATGCATGTTAGGTCAGTCTGAAGTTTTAGTCTTGTTTGATTGTGGAGCCACTAATTCCTTTATAGTCGTTGACTGTGTTCAGCGACTACAATTGCCCTCCGTACCTTTAATTCCCCCAATGGCCGTAGCTGTTGCTACAGGCGGCAAAGTTACTTCTAAGCGTGTCTGCCAGAATTGTCCTGTTCTTGTGGGCAGTAAAGTCTATCATATAGATTTAATCTGTCTACCCTTGAAAGATATAGATGTAGTCCTAGGCATGGATTGGCTTTCCGCCAACACCGTGTACATTGGATGTGCTGAAAAGAATTTGTTCATTCCAACAGAAACTTCTACAGAAAGTAGAGCTCTCACTGCTTTGCTTCAGAACACCCATCAGATGATCCAGTACTTAGGTGCTACTAATAAATGTTTCAGTGTCTTGTTCACCATAGATCCGGAACCCAGTTTGAGTCCCAGTGATATTCCTATTGTTAGTGAGTTCCTAGATGTCTTTCCAGACGATATTATGAGTTTACCTCCTGAAAGGGAAGTTGAGTTTTCTATCGACCTAGTTCCTGGATCCCAGCCTATTTCTGTTGCCCCTTATAGAATGTCTCCCTTAGAGCTTCATGAGTTAAAATCTCAGCTAGAAGAGTTACTTCAAAAGCATTTCATTCGCCCCAGTGTCTCACCATGGGGAGCACCTGTGTTGCTAGTCAAGAAGAAAGACGGTACGATGCGCCTATGCATTGATTATCGTCAGCTGAACAAGGTCACAATTAAGAACAAGTATCCTTTGCCCGGAATTGATGACCTTTTGGATCAACTCAGAGGTGCTACCATCTTTTCCAAGATTGATCTTCGTTCTGGATACCATCAGATCCGTATCAAGTCCTCGGATGTTTCTAAGACAGCATTCAGGACCCGTTATGGACATTATGAATTATTGGTTATGCCTTTCGGTTTGACCAATGCTCCAGCCATATTCATGGATTACATGAATCGGATATTCCAGCCTTACCTTGACAAGTTTGTTGTTATCTTCATAGATGACATTCTGATCTATTCCAAGGATTCCGAAGAACATGCTGGGCATTTAAGGATCGTGTTGGAAGTACTTAGAGAGAAGCAGTTGTATGCAAAGTTCAGCAAATGTGAATTTTGGCTCTCTGAAGTCAAATTTTTGGGACATGTCATATCGCAAGGCGGTGTGTCTGTCGATCCATCCAAAGTGGAAGCTGTGTTGAATTGGGAAAGACCCAGAAGTGTAACAGAAGTTAGGAGTTTTCTTGGCTTAGCAGGTTACTACCGGAGATTCATCTTAGGATTTTCGGAAATTGCTTTGCCATTGACCCGCTTGACCAGAAAAGGCGCAGCCTTTGACTGGGATGCCGCTTGTGAATGGAGTTTCAGAACCTTAAAGGAAAAGCTAACAACCGCACCAGTGTTAGTTATTCCAGATCCAACCCGTAAGTATGTGGTATACTATGATGCATCCAACAAGGGACTTGGGTGCGTGCTTATGTAAGACGGAGCAGTTGTAGCATATGCATCACGACAGTTAAAACCTCATGAGCAAAACTACCCTACCCATGATTTGGAGTTAGCAGCCATAATCTTTGCCCTTAAGATCTAGAGACATCACCTGTATGGAGTACAGTTTGATTTATTCAGCGATCACAAGAGTTTGAAGTACTTGTTTGATCAGAAGGAGCTGAATATGAGACAACGCCGATGGATGGAGTATCTCAAGGACTTTGATTTTAATCTCAACTATCACCCTGGAAAGACAAATGTTGTAGCAGATGCCCTGAGTAGGAAGACCTTGTATGCGTCAGAGTTGTTGATGTATCAGTGTGGTCTGTATGAGAAGTTTAGAGACCTCGACCTGAATGTTGTGTATCGGAAGAGCGGAATTCGAGTTAACAGAATGGAGTTATCCTGTGAACTGCGCCCAAGAATAGTGCAGGCTCAACAGGATGATGTGGAACTGCAGAAGAGAGTGAACCACCCGGAGTTCTCAGTAGCTACGGACAGTGCCATTCTCTACGAAGGAAGACTCTGTGTACCTCAGAATGATGAGATAAAAAGGTTGATTTTGGAAGAGGCACATAAGAGTGGATTTTCAATTCACCCTGGATCCACCAAAATGTATCATGACTTGAAGGAGAACTATTGGTGGCCTAACATGAAGGCAGAAATTGCTGAATTTGTGTCAAGGTGTATTGTATGCCAACAGGTGAAGATTGAACATCAGAAACCTGGAGGACCATTGCAACCATTGGAGATACCTGAGTGGAAATGGGAGCATATCACCATGGACTTTGTAGGAGGACTACCACGTAACCAGAGAGGTCAAGATTCGATCTGGGTAATCGTGGACAGGTTGACTAAGTCAGCTCATTTCATTCCAGTGAAATCCACCTACAAGGCCCCTCAATATGCAGCTATATTCATGGAGCAGATTGTTAGGCTGCATGGTGTACCTTTGAGCATCGTGTCGGATAGAGACCCAATTTTCACTTCGAGGTTTTGGAAAGCATTTCAGAATGCGATGGGCACTCGGTTAAAGATGAGTACATCGCATCACCCTCAAACTGATGGTCAGTCAGAGAGAACTATTCAGACCCTTGAGGATATGCTTCGAGCATGTGTGTTAGAGGACGGTGGTGCTTGGAGCAATCATTTGCACTTGATTGAGTTTGCTTATAACAACAGTTACCATGCCAGTATCGGTATGGCGCCTTATGAAGCTCTGTATGGCAGGAAGTGTAGAACTCCTCTGTGTTGGACAGAAGTTGGTGACCGTGGATTCTTGGGACCGGATATTGTCCAAGAAACCACTATAAAGATTAAGTCTATTCGGGATAAGTTGAAAGTTGCTCAGAGTCGGCAAAAGAGTTATGCTGACCGAAGAAGGAGATCGTTGGAATTTCAGGAAGGTGATAATGTGTTCTTGAGAGTCACTCCTAAGTTAGGTTTGCGAGGTGTGTTCAAAACCAAAAAGCTCTGTCCAAGATTTATTGGACCTTATCAGATTCTCAGACGCGTCGGTCCTGTAGCCTATCAGTTAGCTCTACCTCCATCTATGTCAGGGTTACACGACGTGTTTCATGTGTCTCAGCTTCGGAAGTACATTCCTGATCCTTATCGACCAGTTGAACTTGAACAGATTGACCTTCAGCCAGATCTAACCTATCAGCCGGATCCAGTTCGGATTGTTGAGCGTGATACTAAAATACTTCGGAACAAGAGGATTCCCATAGTCAAGGTTGAATGGGCTCAGTCCCCGGATGGCGAATTCACTTGGGAATTGGAATCGGACATGCGGAAGAGTTATCCGTATCTATTTTCGAGGTAAATTTCTTAATTTCGAGGACGAAAATTCTTTAAGGAGGGTAGATTGTAATATCCCAACTCCTAAATTACCTAACTAATTTTAATTAGAAATGGTCTAATAAAATTAGAATCGATTTGTGGTAATTAATTAATCGTGGGACTTATGTTTGTGAATTAGTAAGTTTAATTAGATCTAAACTACCCAATTCTACCTTAATTCTACTCTTGTGATTATTTAACTCAAGGAAGAAATTCAAACTCCCTCCTCCCTCTCTCACGTGTCTCCCTCCCTCTCTTACTCATGAGTCATTGTTCCACTCACTCATCAAAACAACACCTCATCACCACATGCAACCAACACAACACAAAAATCAGAAACTCTCCACTCCATTTCTCTCATTTTTCTCACGCCATCATCATACAACAAGAGCAAGCAAACAAACTTTCCATGTCCAAAGATCATCACATGCAACAACCATCCAAAACTCTTTATTTCTCCAACACCATTAACTCTTCACATGCAATTGATCTCAGCAATCTGACCTGATGCTTTCTTACCATTAATCACATGAATCTGCAACCCATTCATTAGCCAACACCACCCCTCTCATCAATTCAATTTTAGCCAATAGCATGACATGCAAAGGAAACCAAGACCAGACCCAATTCTGTCTTTAAGCCCTCTCCACCCTCTATAAATACCCTCTTAAGCCTCAGAAACTGATCATCAAACCACTTCAAGTCATAGAACAAAGTTAAGGGTTTCAAAGTTCATCATTTTCACTCATTTTCAAAATCTGCTCAAAGTCTGGTCGTGGGTCTTACTAGGAAGTTGCAGTAGCTGTGTTAAGCCCAGAAGCAAAGATTAAAGCTTCATTTCCAGATAAGCAGGTTGGTTAAGGTATGCTGTTTGGCGTGCTCGTGGCTCTTGCTTGAGGATCGCATCTTTATTCATGCTTTCTAGTTCCTTATCTTGTTGTTGTATTCTAATAAATTATGTTGTATCGTTGTACCGTTGGTATGCTTCCGTTGTTTCAGTTTATAATGTTGTACTTAGCACCTGCGTGTGCTTGAATATCCTAATTGAATAATAATAATGACTCAGTACCAGTAATAATATTCTACGTTTTATTCTAGATATAGACGTGGGGTGTTACATTTTTTTTGTACAAAATAAGTTTATGAATAAAAAAGAATTGATTTTCTTTATACATGTTTCTGATTTTCGATAAAAGAATTGATTTTCTTTATACATGTTTCTGATTTTCGATTCAAAGTATCTCACAATATGCATGACCTTTTTTTTTCTTTTCAATTTTGCAGATTCTAAAGTTTATAGAAGTGAGAGATAAAAGTAGATATAAGGACGAAAAAAAAATACAGTGATGTATACTCTTCATGTTCTTTGTGGTGGCTTCTTCTTCTATACTTTTTTGTAATGACTACTCTATTCATCTTTTTTTTTTTTTTTTTTTTTTTGGTTGCACAGAGTTTTGATTTGTTTTCTTTTGTAACAAATTTAAACCAATATTTTGGCTTGTTAAAAAAAACAAATTTAAACTAAAATAATTGTTTTTTTACTGTGCTGTATTTGGTTTTTGTCTGCAGTTTTGCATTGGGCGAGATTCTCTTTGGATGGGATTGTTTTTTTACTTGTTTTTAGGTGATAAGGCCTGCGTTTTTGTAGCTTGAGCTTTTATCTCCTGTTTGTTGTAAATTGTTGCCTCATAGCACTCTTTGTGTTGTATACCTTTTAATAAAAATTTGTTTGCTGCTTAAAAAAAAATCAACATTTGTTAATATTATTATATATCATATTAAAAGAAATTAAATTGCAGTAAGTAAACAAATAAATTGTTGAAAGTGAGATAAAAGAGAAAGAAGGTGAATGAATAGAGAGGAGAGAAAAATTAGAATTAAAAAAGAAAAAGAAAAGAGGAAGCGTGTGAGTTGAATGAGAGAAGTAAAAATGAATGTGAGTGGTGTAGTTTTAAGAGGAGTTGGTTTATATAGAATTGATGGATTGATTTATGAAAGACATTTGTTCATTGGCATCCATGCATAGTGACACTTATATCTTGCCTTCTTTATACACATGTCACTTGTCTCTTGATTTTCATATGACATACATGCATGATGCCACTTTTCACTTATGTTCCATACACGTAATTGAAGAGGAATGATGAAAGAATGTGGTAGAAGTAATGAAGCATGTGATGGTACAGTATATGGAATAGAATTGCATCATTAGAATAGTAGATGTAGCACATGTATGGATTCCAATCTTTTAATTCTTTTAATTTATTTTATTTGTAGTACAAATAACATGTTATTAGATTATTGACCAAAGAGAAATTAGGGCACATGTAGATTCCATATGGAAGTCATCCATTAGCCAAAGCAAAATTAGGGCCAACTTGTAATCCACATATGCCCTAACATGAAAGGTGTTGTAATCTCATTAGTCCACATAAGATTATTACATCACGCTTGCATCATCTATGACATAAGGCATTAGGGTTTTGGTTTTGGAAGTGGAAAAAGCAGCTCTACTTTTAGTATTATAGAGAGATCATATTAGGGTTAGGGTTTAGGGTGCCTCTAGTTACTCTCGTTTTATTATAACTAGATTTTGACCCGTGCGATGCACGGTCAAAGATATTTTTAAAAAATATTTCTACTTTTTAGATTCTTAACATGTGCCTTAAGGGCACCTGTTAGCAAGACCCAAAAATTATAAATCACAAATTCGGTATAACATGAACTTAAATAATACATATTTTTTAGGCAATATTTACTTATTTTATTTTATTGTAAAAAATTCCAAATTCAGTTGTTATATATTTTTCAAGTATATCCTTATTGCTTACATTAAAAAAAAAGTATATCCATGTTGCTGATTTTCAAACCCTATTAGTTAGGAAATATATATCTATTACTAATTATTTGTATCAATTTTTAATTAAAATAAATCTTTCATGATTATTAATTTAATCCACAACAAATGGTACCTATTTTTAAGCCAGCCTTTATTTTTTTAATGAGCGCACATCTTGTAAAATAAGGAGAGTACAAATTCAAATGTTATATATTTTTCAAGTATATCTTTATTGTTTTGTTAAAAAAAGTGTTATTTATGAGTGTTTTTAAGATATATTTTTCAAGTATAGATCTTATTTTCTCAAGGTTAAAGCCTATTTTTAAGGAAAATAATATTGATTGATATTAGTATATGTCACGACAAATGGCACCTATTTTTACTCATTTGATTTCATCTACTTTTAATATGATAAAGTTATTTATTTAATTTAATATAATAAAGTTGATTACTACCAAATTTACTAATTTGTCCTTATCACTATTAATAATATTCCAAGTTTTATATCTTCATTGTAATTTCACCACATAAAATATACAAAAAATATACTACATAGAAAGAATAAGATAGATACAAAAAAAATTATATACAAATCTATGCATAAAAATAGGAACAATAAAAGTTAAAGATTTTTTTAATGAAAAAAAAAAGTTAAAGATTGTAGATGAATTTATGCATAAAAATAAGATAATATTCCAAATTTTGTATCCATCTTTGTAATTTAACTAAAAAAATTATTGAAAAAATATGATAAATACAATAAAACAATTACTACATATGAATCTATGCATAAACTATAAGGACAAAAAAAAAAGATAAATATTATAGATGAATTTATTCATAAAAATAGAATAATATTCTAAATTTTGTATCCTTCATTGTAATTTCTCTAAAAAATTAAGAAAGAGTATAGAAAGAATAAAATAATTAAAATAAAAGATTATATATGAATATATGCATAAAAATAGGAACGAAAGAAAACCAATAAAAAATTATACAAAAAAGATAAATACACGCATAAAATAAATCTAATAACAATATATTAAAATAAACTACAGCTAGAAATCCTAATTCGTCCTCATCTATTTTAATAATATTTCAAATCTTCTGCCCTTGAATCTAATTTTACCTGTAAAGATAAAAAAAAAATACAAAACATAAAAAATAGAAAAGAACATGAAATTAAATTGAATACTTTTAAATCTTAAATTTTGACCATGAAATTAAATTGAAAATATGAAAGCAACAAAAGAAAAAACATGAGATAATAACCAAATTGATACAGAACACAACAAACAAACAAAAAATAAGAATTCAAACACCTAAAAATATTCATAGTAGTACATACCTCTATAGAACCCCCAAAGCAAAACCTGCATCCAATATAAAATATATGAAACTTAAGAAAAATAAAACCCAATTTTTTTTCTTAAATGGAAGAATCAGAATTAATATCAAACACTACAAACAACAAAAAAAAAGATGGAATCCATACCTTTAGGAATCGATACCCATTGGAATAAAAATCAAATTCAAAAAGAATAGAGAATTAATATGGAACATTACAAACTATAATCAGAATTTAAACACCTAAAATATCTATAACAATCCATACATTTATAGAACCTCAAAGTCAAATCTGCATCAAATAAAAAAAATGTAAATAGTTGCGAAAACATGAAAATAGATGCATAATTTAAGGTTATAATTAGTGTGGAAGATACACTCTTGGTCTTGGGAGAAAGAAATAAAAAGGTTTCTATTTATTGTAAAAGATGCATAATTTAAGGCTATAAATAAAATAAATTTCATAGAGTATATCCAATAATCAATTGAAAGCATATAATTAGGGATTAGTAGATAACAAAATTAGGGATTAAATGAAAGCATATAATTAGGGATTAGTAGATAACAAAATTAGGGATTTGTATAAAATTATTTTATACATACATCCAATCATATATTGACACATCATCTATTGTGTTTTTAAACACATGACGTGTCACATTCATTAATTGATGTGGCAACATAGTATTCAAGATTTTATCGTAGCCGTTAATATAATATTTTTTTTCCACGTGTCAAAATCTATACCATTCATATTAGGGTTAGGGTTTATGGTGCCTCTAGTTACTATCGTTTTATTATAACTAGACTTTGACCCGTGTGATGCACGGTCAAAGATATTTTAAAAAAATGTTTCTACTTTTTAGATTCTTAACATGTGCCTTAAGGGCAACTGTTAGCAAGACCCAAAAATTATAAATCACAAATTTAGTATAACATGAACTTAAATAATACATATTTTTTAGGCAATATTTACTTATTTTATTTTATTTTATTGGACGCATATCTTGTAGAAAAAATCCGCAAATTCAGTTGTTATATATTTTTCAAGTATATCCTTATTGCTTACATTAAAAAAAAGTATATCCATGTTGCTGATTTTCAAACCCTATTAGTAAGGAAATATATATCTATTACTAATTATTTGTACCAATTTTTAATTAAAATAAATCCTTCATGATTATTAATTTAATCCACAACAAATGGTACCTATTTTTAAGTCAACCTTTATTTTTTTAATGAGCGCACATCTTGTAAAATAAGGAGAGCACAAATTCAAATGTTATATATTTTTCAAGTATATCCTTATTGTTTTGTTAAAAAAAGTGTTATTTATGAGTGTTTTTAAGATATATTTTTCAAGTATAGATCTTATTTTCTCAAGATTAAATCCTATTTTTAAGAAAAATAATATTGATTGATATTAGTGTATCTCACGACAAATGGCACATATTTTTACTCAATTGATTTCATCTACTTTTAATATGATAAAGTTATTTATTTATTTAATTTAATATAATAAAGTTGATTACTACCAAATTTACTAATTTGTCCTTATCTCTATTAATAATATTCCAAGTTTTATATCTTCATTGTAATTTCACCAGATAAAATAAACAAAAAATATACTACATAGAAAGAATAAGATAAATACAAAAAAAAAATTATATACAAATCTATGCATAAAAATAGGAAAAAAAAAGTTAAAAATTGTAGATGAATTTATGCATAAAAATAAGATAATATTCCAAATTTTGTATCCATCTTTGTAATTTCACTAAAAAAAATTATAGAAAAAATATGATAAATACAATAAAACAATTACTATATATGAATCTATGCATAAACTATAAGAACAAAAAAAAAAGATAAATATTATAGATGAATTTATTCATAAAAATAGGATAATATTCTAAATTTTGTATCCTTCATTGTAATTTCACTAAAAAATTAAGAAACAGTATGGAAAGAATAAAATAATTAAAATAAAAAAATTATATATGAATATATGCATAAAAATAGGAACGAAAGAAAACCAATAAAAAATTATACAAAAAGATAAATACACGCATAAAATAAATCTAATAACAATATATTAAAAGAAACTACAGCTAAAAATCTTAATTTGTCCTCATCTATTTTAATAATATTTCAAATCTTCTGCCCTTGAATCTAATTTTACCTGTAAAGATAAAAAAAATACAAAACATAAAAAATAAAAAAGAACATGAAATTAAATTGAATACTTATAAATCTTAAATTTTGACCATGAAATTAAATTGAAAATATGAAAGCAACAAAAGAAAAAACATGAAATAACAATCAAATTGATACAGAACACAACAAGCAAACAAAAATCAGAATTCAAACACCTAAAAATATTCATAGAAGTACATACCTTTATAGAACCCCAAAGCAAAACCTACATCCAATATAAAATATATGAAACTTAAGAAAAATAAAACCCAATTTTTTTTCTTAAATGGAAGAATCAGAATTAATATCAAACACTACAAAAAAAAAAGATGGAATCCATACCTTTAGGAATCCATACCTATTGGAATAAAAATCAAATTCAAAAAGAATAGAAAATTAATATGGAACACTACAAACTACAATCAGAATTTAAACACCTAAAATATCGATAACAATCATACCTTTATAGAACCCCAAAGTCAAATCTGCATCAAATAAAAAAAATGTAAATAGTTGTGAAAACGTGAAAATAGATGGATAATTTAAGGCTATAATTAATGTGAAAGAGTCACTCTTGGTCTTGGGAGAAAAAATAAAAATGTTTCTATTTATCGTAAAAGATGCATAATTTAAGGCTATAAATAAAATAGATTTCATAGAGTATATCCAATAATCAAATGAAAGCATATAATTAGGGGTTAGTAGATAACAAAATTAGGGATTAAATGAAAAGATATAATTAGGGATTAGTAGATAACAAAATTAGGGATTTGTATAAAATTATTTTATACACACATCCAATCATATATTGACACATCATCTATTGTGTTTTTAAACACATGACGTGTCACATTCATTAATTGATGTGGCAACATAGTATTCAAGATTTTATCGTAGCCGTTAATATAATATTTTTTTCCACGTGTCAAAATCTAGACCATTCATATTAGGGTTAGGGTTTAGAGTGCCTTTAGTTACTCTCGTTTTATTATAACTAGACTTTTTATCCGTGCTCACACGGGATGCATGGGGCACACTCATTCAATTATATAATATGTATATTAATAATATGTGATAAGCTTAAATTATATGATATTAAGAATATAGCAATCCCAAACCAAAAATGATGCATCAATGTCATTATACCTCTTAATCACCTACGTTGATGTATTACGAAAATTGTATAACACAGAGACCATAATTAAAAAAAATTCCAGTGGGGGCGAACAAACAATAAACATATATAAAAAGAAGTAATTCATATGTTATAAGAATATAATTCATAGGTTTAGAAACTAAAATACTTGTTTGTTCAAGTAGTTCCATCTAATAATAGAAAGAGAAAAAAAAAAGGATATTTAATAATTGACAATGTCTGTAAGACCCAAGATTTCACTGTACAGTTTTCCTAAGGAACTTTAGTGTCGGCTAAGTTTTTAGGGTTTTTGGTGAAGCGTTTTCATGAGTATTGTCGCGATTATAGGATTTTGCTGTAATTGAGCCTGTTTTGTGCTCGTGCGTTGTAAAGGCACGGACTTTTGTCTTGTAATCCTCTTTTGTGAATAAGAAGGTTGATGTGGATTCAGAATAACGAGTTTTGGATTATTCTTGTTTTTTTGGAAAAACGAGTAGGATTTTACCCGTTGTTGTAAAATTTTACTGCGTCTGTTTTAAGTGAGGTTTCGGATGGGAGTTTTATATATCTGCGTGAGTGAGGTTATGTTCTGAGAATAATTTTCCAAAGTGTGGAAGAAAATTACAGTCGCGGAAAAAGATTCGGCGATAAGTTTTGGAATGGAAAAACGATAGACGTTCTTTCCATAGGTTTTCTGTTTTTGTGAGTTTCGTTCGTCGCGACGCACGAGAACTGAACGTGCGTTTTGTTGTAAGAGGTTGTGGGAAATATCTTGTGAGGATAGACTTGGTTTTGATCCAAGGGTTATAATTAAACAAGACAAATTTTGGGAAGCTTTATGTTACTTGAACCATGAGTAAGAAAATCACAAAACACTCCCTCACTCCTCTCTCACGGCAAACCACCCTTTTTGTTCTTCACCTTCATAATTTTCTCATTTCTTCACCAAAGCTAAGGGTTTCAGGCTTGTTAGATCAAAGGATAGTTGCAAGGAATCATCTCCTAAGGTAACTAGAACCTCTTCCCTTCTCTTTGCTAGCCAAACTCTTGGAGTTTGATGGATTATTAGTTGATGTTCATGAGATGGGATATTTTAGGAATGGTTCATAATGATTCTTGTTTCATGAAAGTTGTTCATGAGAGTTTAGTAAGCATGCTAGGCTTTGTTATTTCAATTTTCCATGAGTTTGTGAGAATCTCATGAGAGTGAGAGTTAGGGTTTTGGAAAGAAATTATATTGATCAATTACATGAGGTTATGTTGTTTGGTTTTGGAAAATGAAGTTGTCTTTGAACCTTTGGGCAAAAGGGAAATGTGTTGTATGGTTTTGTTTTAGAAAATCCGATGAAAAATATTTTGGGGTTTACGAAAATATTTACTAAGTGTTTAGTGTGGTGTTTTTGGTATTCCAAGTGGTTTAAAACTCTTGAGTTATGTGGCGTTGCTTTTGCCTTGAAAACATGTTTGAAAATGGTTACCGGTCGGTTAAGGCCGTAATAAAACTTGTGCTTGGGTTTGGTTTTGATTTTGGAAATGAAAACCAAATAACTTGCACTCGAAGCAACCAACATGCTTTCGGAGATGTATTGCTTGCTTATGAAAATGGTTTGCTTTTGTGCCTTGAAAAGGTGTTGGGAACTAATAGAATCAAACTAGGCTTGGTTGGAAAAAGGTGGTGTGAGTTGCTGTTTTTGCTGTCATGACAGGTGCAACTCGCCGGGCGAGTGTTAACTCGCCAGGGCGAGTGTCACAGGCCATGAACTCGCCGCAGCGAGCGCCGCAGCGAGTGAGACCTATCTTCACTGCCTTCACTCGCCACCAACTCGCCAGGGCGAGCTCTGAGAGTTGAAATTTTGGATTCTGATTTCTAAACTTGGTTTTTAGCTTTCTAATCCCTTTTTATTAATTTATGGAAGTGGTTGGGATTGGAAACGGGTTTTCCGGGTATTCGGAAAGTACGTAACTTGTAACGCAAGAAAACGGTCATTTCACATTTCAAATTATTTAAGACTTTGGCCTATTGTTTTGGGTCCTAAAAATAGTACAAATAACTCATGGTGGTTGATCAATACGATAGTTTTTGGTATGATATCCGAAAGAGTGGATTTTCCTTAGGAACCTTTAGGTTTTTGGGGTTTTGGTTTAGTTTCAATACGATTGGTTGGAAAACAATGTATTGATAATACGCTGCTTGTTTTAGGAAGCGCGTTGTGTTGTTTGGACGAGTTTTAGTAAACGGAAGCTTGCCGAGGTAAGGGCTCCACTTTATTTCTGTCTTTTCAACTGGTTATGACATGCTTGGATTTCTGCTGTAATGCTTTGCTTTGTGTTTGGCATGTCTGGTTGATGTATTCTCGTGATGAGAACGTGTTTAAAATATTTGCGCTGTTTACATATGATTATGAGAATATATGTATGAATAGGTTGTTGGAATACATATGATTGGAAATGTATGTATGTCATTGTGTTTGGTTTACATATATCTGTGTGATATGTAATTGTTGCATGAGCATGTATGGAACGTGTAAGTCAGCTGGGACTACACGGGTGGATGTGTCTGTGTGACTCCGCGGGGGCTGTGTCTGTGTGACTGCCCTATATATGCTTAATTAGAAAGTATGCTCATGCATTTCATAGTTGGCGACAGCATCTGTGTGGCTGGTAGCATCTGTGTGGCTATTTTCGCCTGGTGACAGCATCTGTGTGGCTGACAGCATCTGTGTGGCTGGTAGCATCTGTGTGGCTATTTTCACCTGGTGATGGCGTCTGTGTGGCATCACCTGCCCTTGTGGCTTTAGTGGGTTGGACCTACAGTTCCGGAACTCATGCATTGTGGTAGCTAGGGTTAGTACCACGCATTGTAGAGGTTGCATTATAGGCTATGTGTGCATTGCTTATATGAACCCGTTGGTGGGAATTGCTTTGGTGGTTAAGAGTTTTCTCTTGTGTTTGTGGAATTATTGTTATGTGTACAATCTTTCGCACCGGTTATATATATATATACTTTTATTTTGTGGTGACCCTTTCTTTCATTTGCGGGCTCATCCCACCCAGATGATGGGTTAGGTCGTGGTGACGACGGTGGCTGTTCCAGGCCCCAGTGAGATGTTGGAGCTTTAGCTTAGTTAGACTATGCGCCGGTGTGGGTTGTACACCGTGCTTTTTGGGTTTAGGCATAGGATTCTAACTTGTTTTGTTGTATGTATTTGAATACTTAGACTTGGATTGTAATTATTCAGGAATACACTTTGCTTGTCGAAGCACCTTATGGTAATGAGTTCTTTTGTATATTTGAATGCCGGCTCATTTAAAATCTTTTATGCGTAACTCTGATGTGTACAAAAAAAAAAATATTTAATGCCTTTTCTGGCCTTTGAAAAACGGGTTGTTACAATTGGTATCAGAGCACGGCTTTAAATCTTCAAAGGGAAAGTGTATACTTGAGTCGTTAGTCCAGAGTCGGTTAGAACATAGCCAGAGTAGTGGCAGTTCTAGTGTTTGTTCTGTGTCGGGTTAGGAGTTAGTAAACATTGGATGAGATTTTCTGTTGAGACTCGGAAATGTTTGGATAAAGGGAGTACAAGAGAAATAGATGGTATAGTTGGCAAGTGACAAGACTATGAGGAGTTCTAATCACCAACCGGAGGTTGGGATGGTATTATTTAAGTCGTGTTTGGAAAGAGATTCGTATGTGAGTAGACGGCTCGGCGTATTCACTGAGTTGCGGACTTATGGATATTGGTAGAGCGGAAAATTCTTCTGTAGAGAAGACAACTTGTTCGGAATGTAATGGTTTTGGTGGTACCTGCCGTGGTGGCATTGTATTACTGTTGAATGATGTTCAACGGATGTTTCATGAGTGGAATCATGAGAGCTTGAACGATGTGTTTTGAGTGTTGTGTCTTACGACTTCGACCTTGTATTCGTAAGAGATCGAGGGAAACATTAAGAAAAACCTCGAAAGATTTGTGGAACCCTTGTGACTCGGAGGACATTGAGCATAAGCGGAATGAAGCATCGTTTAAGTTGGGTAAAGATGGTCTAAACCACCATCATGATTGTCAACTATTTATTGACAAATTGAGGAACTGATCATCCTTAATCTCTTGTTGATAATAGACGGAGTCGTGTTGACTGGAAATGACTAGTTTTGCCGGTTCTGCTGGTGCGCAGAAAGTTTCGGTGTTTCTTTTTGGAGGGTAGCCAGTAACTGCTTCGCGTGAACCTAGGGAAATTGGCTATGTCGCGGAGGCGAAAGAGGTGACTTTGGAAATTTTTGTTTGTGGGCACGAGGATCTTTGGGAACTAGAGGTTGTGAACCTCTGTTGTGAGGTTAATTTTTGAGTGGTGAACGGTTGTGCCAGTGTGTTGGTGAGAGTATCTGTGTGACTTCACCCGGTGTTAGCATCTGTGTGGCTGCACCTAATCCTGAGGGATTTTGTTGTGTTGGTGATGGTAATAATTAGTTGAGTTGTTACTCTTACCTTTAGTTTCGAGGACGAAACTTCTTTTTGGAGGGTAGTAATGTAAGACCCAAGATTTCACTGTACAGTTTTCCTAAGGAACTTTAGTGTCGGCTAAGTTTTTAGGGTTTTTGGTGAAGCGTTTTCATGAGTATTGTCGCGATTATAGGATTTTGCTGTAATTGAGCCTGTTTTGTGCTCGTGCGCTGTAAAGGCACAGACTTTTGTCTTGTAATCCTCTTTTGTGAATAAGAAGGTTGATGTGGATTCAGAATAACGAGTTTTGGATTATTCTTGTTTTTTTGGAAAAACGAGTAGGATTTTACCCATTGTTGTAAAATTTTACTGCGTCTGTTTTAAGTGAGGTTTCGGATGGGAGTTTTATATATCTGCGTGAGTGAGGTTATGTTCTGAGAATAATTTTCCAAAGTGTGGAAGAAAATTACAGTCACGGAAAAAGATTCGGCGATAAGTTTTGGAATGGAAAAACGATAGACGTTCTTTCCATAGGTTTTCTGTTTTTGTGAGTTTCGTTCGTCGCGACGCGCGAGAACTGAACGTGCGTTTTGTTGTAAGAGGTTGTGGGAAATATCTTGTGAGGATAGACTTGGTTTTGATCCAAGGGTTATAATTAAACAAGACAAATTTTGGGAAGCTTTATGTTACTTGAACCATGAGTAAGAAAATCACAAAACACTCCCTCACTCCTCTCTCACGGCAAACCACCCTTTTTGTTCTTCACCTTCATAATTTTCTCATTTCTTCACCAAAGCTAAGGGTTTCAAGCTTGTTAGATCAAAGGATAGTTGCAAGGAATCATCTCCTAAGGTAACTAGAACCTCTTCCCTTTTCTTTGCTAGCCAAACTCTTGGAGTTTGATGGATTATTAGTTGATGTTCATGAGATGGGATATTTTAGGAATGGTTCATAATGATTCTTGTTTCATGAAAGTTGTTCATGAGAGTTTAGTAAGCATGCTAGGCTTTGTTATTTCAATTTTCCATGAGTTTGTGAGAATCTCATGAGAGTGAGAGTTAGGGTTTTGGAAAGAAATTATATTGATCAATTACATGAGGTTATGTTGTTTGGTTTTGGAAAACGAAGTTGTCTTTGAACCTTTGGGCAAAAGGGAAATGTGTTGTATGGTTTTGTTTTAGAAAATCCGATGAAAAATATTTTGGGGTTTACGAAAATATTTACTAAGTGTTTAGTGTGGTGTTTTTGGTATTCCAAGTGGTTTAAAACTCTTGAGTTATGTGGCGTTGCTTTTGCCTTGAAAACATGTTTGAAAATGGTTACCGGTCGGTTAAGGCCGTAATAAAACTTGTGCTTGGGTTTGGTTTTGATTTTGGAAATGAAAACCAAATAACTTGCACTCGAAGCAACCAACATGCTTTCGGAGATGTATTGCTTGCTTATGAAAATGGTTTGCTTTTGTGCCTTGAAAAGGTGTTGGGAACTAATAGAATCAAACTAGGCTTGGTTGGAAAAAGGTGGTGTGAGTTGCTGTTTTTGCTGTCATGACAGGTGCAACTCGCCGGGCGAGTGTTAACTCGCCAGGGCGAGTGTCACAGGCCATGAACTCGCCGCAGCGAGCGCCGCAGCGAGTGAGACCTATCTTCACTGCCTTCACTCGCCACCAACTCGCCAGGGCGAGCTCTGAGAGTTGAAATTTTGGATTCTGATTTCTAAACTTGGTTTTTAGCTTTCTAATCCCTTTTTATTAATTTATGGAAGTGGTTGGGATTGGAAACGGGTTTTCCGGGTATTCGGAAAGTACGTAACTTGTAACGCAAGAAAACGGTCATTTCACATTTCAAATTATTTAAGACTTTGGCCTATTGTTTTGGGTCCTAAAAATAGTACAAATAACTCATGGTGGTTGATCAATACGATAGTTTTTGGTATGATATCCGAAAGAGTGGATTTTCCTTAGGAACCTTTAGGTTTTTGGGGTTTTGGTTTAGTTTCAATACGATTGGTTGGAAAACAATGTATTGATAATACGCTGCTTGTTTTAGGAAGCGCGTTGTGTTGTTTGGACGAGTTTTAGTAAACGGAAGCTTGCCGAGGTAAGGGCTCCACTTTATTTCTGTCTTTTCAACTGGTTATGACATGCTTGGATTTCTGCTGTAATGCTTTGCTTTGTGTTTGGCATGTCTGGTTGATGTATTCTCGTGATGAGAACGTGTTTAAAATATTTGCGCTGTTTACATATGATTATGAGAATATATGTATGAATAGGTTGTTGGAATACATATGATTGGAAATGTATGTATGTCATTGTGTTTGGTTTACATATATCTGTGTGATATGTAATTGTTGCATGAGCATGTATGGAACGTGTAAGTCAGCTGGGACTACACGGGTGGATGTGTCTGTGTGACTCCGCGGGGGCTGTGTCTGTGTGACTGCCCTATATATGCTTAATTAGAAAGTATGCTCATGCATTTCATAGTTGGCGACAGCATCTGTGTGGCTGGTAGCATCTGTGTGGCTATTTTCGCCTGGTGACAGCATCTGTGTGGCTGACAGCATCTGTGTGGCTGGTAGCATCTGTGTGGCTATTTTCACCTGGTGATGGCGTCTGTGTGGCATCACCTGCCCTTGTGGCTTTAGTGGGTTGGACCTACAGTTCCGGAACTCATGCATTGTGGTAGCTAGGGTTAGTACCACGCATTGTAGAGGTTGCATTATAGGCTATGTGTGCATTGCTTATATGAACCCGTTGGTGGGAATTGCTTTGGTGGTTAAGAGTTTTCTCTTGTGTTTGTGGAATTATTGTTATGTGTACAATCTTTCGCACCGGTTATATATATATATACTTTTATTTTGTGGTGACCCTTTCTTTCATTTGCGGGCTCATCCCACCCAGATGATGGGTTAGGTCGTGGTGACGACGGTGGCTGTTCCAGGCCCCAGTGAGATGTTGGAGCTTTAGCTTAGTTAGACTATGCGCCGGTGTGGGTTGTACACCGTGCTTTTTGGGTTTAGGCATAGGATTCTAACTTGTTTTGTTGTATGTATTTGAATACTTAGACTTGGATTGTAATTATTCAGGAATACACTTTGCTTGTCGAAGCACCTTATGGTAATGAGTTCTTTTGTATATTTGAATGCCGGCTCATTTAAAATCTTTTATGCGTAACTCTGATGTGTACAAAAAAAAAAAAAATTAATGCCTTTTCTGGCCTTTGAAAAACGGGTTGTTACAATGTCCAACATATTTCGACGTAATTATGCAAATTTGAAATAACAAACAATCCTACAAATTTTTGAAAATTTCTTTAAAAGATACATTTGAAGTGATATTTGTAATGTTACCGGCATCGTCAATGATCAAAATCTTCAACTCATTTTTCGACGTGACTGTTGATACAACAACACATAACTGATCGTTGAAAATACTATTCGCGGAAGGTACACCCAACATGTGATCCAATTGTATGACTAACACCTTGTAAAACCTAAACCTCTTGTCAACAATTCTAGGTACAAATTGAAACAAATGAGACATCAACTCTATACAAAGAAATAGTAAAACAAAAATAGTAAAAATGCTAATTAATTGATAATATAAGCTTTACATATGCTTACCTAGTTATATAGTCTGAACAGGCAAATCACGATTTATAATTAGTTGTGTTCCAAATAAAAGCATTTGACACCCTCATAGCACCTACATGTATAAATTAAAACATTGTAATCAATATTAATATAACCTCATAATTTTGGACATATTCTTAATAAAAAAAATAAGTATCTATAATTGATTAATTTCTACTATAAAACTTTGAAGTCTTTCCAAGTTGCAATATCACAATTATAGAAGATGATAATTGATATATAGCTTGCAAGAAATTTTTGCAATTGATCTGCAAATTGATTCCAATGAATTAATGACATGAATTTTGTTTCCTCTGCAGACACATGCTGGCCATATATAGTAACCTTCAATATTATTTATTTATATTAAAATACGATTAACAAATATATTTATAAAATAAATTACACTTACTCCCAATATAGAGTTCAAGGTGTCATTAGTTACTCTCGTTAAATTGAAAATATGAAACAACAATAGAAAAAATATGAAATAATAATCAAATTGATACATAACACAACAAACAAAAAAATAAAAATTCAAACACCTAAAAATATTCATAGGAGTACATACATTTACAGAACCCCAAAGCAAAATCTGCATCCAATAGAAAATATATGAAACATAAGAAAAATAAAACTCAATTTTTTTTCTTAAATAGAAGAATCAGAATTAATATGAAACACTACAAACAACAACAAAAAAATATGGAATCTACACCTATTGAAATAAAAATCAAATTCTAAAAGAGTAGGGAAATAATATGGAACACTACAAACTATAATAAGAATTTAAACACCTAAAATATCTATAGCAATTCATACCTTTATAGAACCCCAAAGTCAAATCTGCATCAATTAAAAAAAATGTAAACATGTGAGAAAAAGTGAAAATAGATGCATAATTTAAGGCTATAATTAATGTGAAAGATACACTCTTGGGAATGTAAAAGATAGGGAGAGAGAAATAAAAATGATATCTATTTATCGTAAAAGATGCATAATTTAAGGTTATAAATAAAAATAGATTCCATAGAGTATATCCAATCATCAAATGAAAGCATATAATTAGGGATTAGTAGGTAACAAAATTAGGGATTGTGTAAAATTATTTTATACACACATCCAATCATATATTGACACATCATGTATTGTGTTTTTAAACACGTGACGTGTCACATTCATTAATTGATGTGGCAACATAGTATTCAAGTTTTTATCGTAGCCGTTGATATAATATTTTTTCCACGTGTCAAAATCTAGATCATTCATATTAGGGTTAGGGTTTAGGGTGCCTCTAGTTACTCTCGTTTTATTATAACTAGACTGTTACCCGTGCGATGCACGGATTATGTAGAATATAATGTGTATAATTTAATTTCTTATAGTAAAAAATTAAAAATAAAAAATTTAAAAAAATATAGATAAATTGAAACTTAAATTATGCAAGAGATATAGAACAACAATGAATAATTAAAATCATAAAAGTAATGATAAAATTACATAAAAAAATACAGTGATATTTATAATGATTCATTGTTAACAACAAAATATTATGGAACACGTATTTGAATCATCACCTTCATCGCCAGTTATTACTACTTTAACCATTTTCTTGATGTAACCCTTGATAATGCAACATATAATTCTCAAGCTTCAACCCATAATTGTTGACAAATATCCGAACAAATTTTCTTTGAGTTGTATATCAAAGAAAGAGATATGATTTACAATTTAAAATAAATAGAATACATATCAAATCATGAAATTTACTGCAAACGACCTGTGAAATATAATGTCAAAAATATATGTATTGACATTTATAAAAAATACAGATAACGGTCTACAAAAGTCTACAGAAATAATTAGGAAGTAATAGAAAAATAATATTGACGCATTAAGCAACA
Organism: Trifolium repens; assembly: GCA_030408175.1. Taxonomy (NCBI): domain Eukaryota; kingdom Viridiplantae; phylum Streptophyta; class Magnoliopsida; order Fabales; family Fabaceae; genus Trifolium; species Trifolium repens. The sequence continues at coordinate 25,446,880 of CP125845.1, read as the reverse complement.
TTTTATAGTACTTTTTTTTTTTTACAAATCATCTTATAATACCTGAAAATAGATAGTCATGACAAAAACTCTAGAAAACATATAAATTAAGAAAACTTGTATACATGAGAAATAACACCGGATAAAAATAAATAGAATACATATTAAAGAATGAAATTTACTGCAAAACTGTGAAATATAATGTCAAAAATACTTGTATTGACATTTAGAAAAACACAAATATCAGTCCAGAAAAATCTAGAGAAATAATTAAGAAGTAATAAAAAATTAATATTGAAGCTTTAAACATCATCTTATAGTACCTTTTTTTTTTTACAAATTATCTTATAATACCTGAACATAGATAATCATGACAAAAACTCTAAAACACAAATAAATTAAGAAAACTTGTTGTATACATGAGAAACAACACCAGATAAAAATAAATGGAATACATATCAAAGAATGAAATTTACTGCAAACCTGTGAATATAATTTCTAAAATACCTGTATTGACATTTATAAAAACACAAATATCAAGCCACAAAAGTCTAGGGAAATAATTAGGAAGTAGTAGTAAAACAATATTGAAGCTTTAAGCAACATCTTATAGTAACTGAACATAGATAGGAAATGCATACGATGTTAAACTTGACATTAAATCAATCTTCATAGAAATTCCATGCAAAACTATGTTAAATTCAGAGAAAAAGGTTGAGAGAAAAATTAAATTCAGAACCGAGAGAGTGAGATGTGAAAGAGAGCAACAAAATTTAGGTAAAAACATATCATAAATCCTATTAAAACGAACCATAAATTTAGATAAAAACAAACCATACGATGTTAAACTTGACATTAAATCAATCTTCAAAGAAATTCCCTGCAAAACCATGCTAAATTCAGAGAAGAAGGTTGAGAGAAAAAATAAAGAGAAAGAAAAAATAAATTCAGAACTAAGAGAGCGAGATATGAAAGAGAGCAACAATTTAGGTAAAAACATATCATAAATCCTATTAAAACAAACCATAAATTTAGATAAAAACAAACCATACGATGTTAAACTTGACATTAAATCAATCTTCATAGAAATTCCCTGCAAAACCATGCTAAATTCAGAGAAAAAGGTTGAAAGAAAAATAAATTCAGAACCGAGACAGTGAGAGATTAAAGAGAGCAACAAAATTTAGGTAAAAACAAATCATAAATCCTATTAAAAGAAACCATAAATTTAGATAAAAACAAACTATACGATGTTAAACTTGACATTAAATCAATCTTCATAGAAATTCCTTGCAAAACCATGCTAAATTCATAGAAAAATGTTGAAAGAAAAAATAAATTCAGAACTGAGAGAGTGAGAGATGAAAGAGAGCAACAAAATTTAGGTAAAAACAAATCACAAATCCTATTAAAACAAACCATAAGTGGGATAATTAAGAGGTTTTATAGGGAATTTAGGAAAACAATTAATTAGGGATTTGTAGTTATAAAGATAAAGATTTAATTATTCAAGTTTTTATTGTAGCCGTTGATATAATATTGTTTTTCCACGTGTCAAAATCTAGACCATTCATATTAGGGTTAGGGTTTAGGGTGCCTCTAGTTACTCTCGTTTTATTATAACTAGACTTTTTACCCGTGCTCGCACGGGTTCAATTACTCAATTCAATTATACAATGGAAATATTGATAATGTGTGATTATTTATAGTAGTAAGCATTTAGGGCCGGTTTGGATAAATAACTTAAACAGGTGCTTATAGCATTAGAGGAGCGTATAGTATGAGAACTTACATCATAAGCTCTTATATTCAATAAGCCTTCTGTGTTTGGATATGTACACTAAAAAATACATATATAAATTAAAGTATTTGGATGTGTCATTATTCAGGCAACTATAGAATGTTAATATGATTTTAATTTCATGAAACAAAATTAAAGAATCAAACCATAATTAAAAATATAATAATAATTATATATATATAATTATCTATATAAATAAAGTAAAAAAAAATCCATTCAGCTATGTTACCAAAAAAAAAAAGATAATTAACTTAAAAGAAAAATAGAAAGTTTTCGTCAAAAAAGAAAAACAAAAACAGAAGTGTGTAGATAAGATGCATAAGCATAAAAAGACAAAGATAAAATAAACATTAGTTAAATTAAAAGTTTGAAAAAAATATGTTAATCCTCAGGCTCAGGCAAGAATCGAAACTTTCCAAATTTATATAAGCTGACGTATAAGTACATGTATAAGCTAATAGGGAGAACTTATCAAAATATGACATAAGTAGCTTATAAAAATGTGATAAACTTTTATTAATTTATCCAAATACTAATATAGTGACTTATGTCAATAGATAACTTCATATAAGCTTCAAATAAGACAATTCAAACGGGACCATAGTGTAGAACATTCTTGATCTTTTAGATGTGAATTCCAAATAATTTTTACTTTAATCTGGGAATAATAATAGGAGAGATAAATTTCAAGCATTATAAGCTTGAAATATTTGCTGATTTTTTTTGCTTGGGATTTTTGTGTGGCATATAGTTTTTTTGTTAACAATTTTTTTTAAAACAAATAATAAAATCATTAATTAATATGATGCATAATTATCCTTCACATGCTTATCATGCAATTTTTTTTTTCATTCTCATGCTTATCATTTGCGTGTGGCATATGTTTTTTTTGTTAACAAATCTTTTTTTTAAAATAATAAAATCATTAATTAATATGGTGCATGATTATCCTTCTCATGCTTATCAGGTACAATTAATTAAAATTACCCGCCAATTTGCTTAGCAAATTAGGGTTTAATATGATAAATAATTAGAGAAATTAGAAATAATAAGTAATAAGTAATTAGAGAAATTAGAGATAAGTAAGATAGATATATTTATGTTAAAATAAAAGATGGTGGAATTCAAATGACGGGAAACTATTGATTAATAAGAAACAAATTTGACATTACAATAAGCAGATTAATTCAAAATTAAATTAAAATACTGAAATATAAGGAAAAAACAAATGTTCCCATTAATATTTTCTACTTATACATCAAATTGATTTCCTAATCCTGAATCAAAGTTGCAAAACACCTAACGTCGTGACTGGTAAACATCTTCGAAAGCATTACTGCACTCTATCAAGACAAAACATATTAGAATAACATTTAGAAAATTTTGGTGAAACAACAACGTCAACAAATAATATAATACAAACAAACATACTTCGTTGATATCAAACTCAAATTTGCCACACAAGGCATATATTAAGCAAAAATAAAATAAAATTGCTATCTAAGATGAAAATAATTGAATGAAGCAATTAACAATGTGTGCTTCAATATTACTTAACATAATAGCACAAAAGGTTAGAATATGTGAAAAATTATAATTATACTTAGAACAAAATAAAAAGAGAAACAAAAATCAAACTGATAAATAAGAACAAAACACAACAAATTATATTAGATACATTCAAACTTTTTTCCTCTCAAATAAAAAGAAACGTGTTAACATTTATATTCCTTAAGAAAAAAAAATATCCAAAATTTTTATAAATCTTAAATTTTGACCATGAAATTAAATTGAAAATATGAAAGCAACAATAGAAAAACATGAAATAATGACCAAATTGATACATAACACAACAAACAAACAAAAATAAATCAGAATTCAAACACCTAAAACTATTCATAGGAGTACATACCTTTATAGAACTCCAAAGTTAAACCTGCATTCAACAGAAAATATATGAAACTTAAGAAAAATAAAACCCTATTTTTTTTCTTGAATGGAAGTATCAGAATTAATAAGAAACACTACAAAAAAAGAAAAAAAGATAGAATCCATACCTATTGGAATAAAAATCAAATTAAAAAAGAATAGAGAATTAATATGGAACACTACAAACTATAATCAAAATTTAAACACCAAAAATATCTATAGCAATTCATACCTTTATAGAACCTCAAAGTCAAATCTGCATCAAATAAAAAAAAGTAAATATGTGAGAAAAAGTGAAAATAAATGCATAATTGAAGGCTATAATTAATGTTAAAGATACACGGAGAAAGAAATAAAAGAGTTTCTATTTATCATAAAAGATGCATAATTTAAGGCTATATAAATAAAATAGATTTCATAGAGTATATCCAATTATCAAATGAAAGCATATAATTAGGGATTAGTAGGTAACAAAATTAGGGATTGGTGTAAAATTATTTTATACACACATCCAATCATATATTGACACATCATGTATTGTGTTTTTAAACACATGACGTGTCACATTCATTAATTGACGTGGCAACGTAGCATTTAAGTTTTTATCGTAACCGTTGATATAATATATTTTTTCCAAGTGTCAAAATCTAGATCATTCATATTAGGGTTAGGGTTTAGGTGCCTCTAATTACTCTCGTTTTATTATATAAAGATAAAGATAAAGATAATAAAGATAAAGATAAATATAAAGATAAAGATAAAGATAAAGATAAAGATTATAATAAAGATAAAGATCTAAACCAACAAAATTAAATAGTACTAAAAATTGATTTTTTAAGTTTTTATCATAGCCATTGATATAATATTTTTTTTCCACGTGTCAAAATATAGACCATTCATATTAGAGTTAGAGTTTATGGTGCCTCTAATTACTTTCATTTTATCTATTCTATAGCAATATATCTATAGCAATATATAAAGAGAATAACCCCTTTCGCGTTGACTTTTCTTATTGTCACTTTTGCCCTTCACTCTATTCAAATATTTTAATATTTGTATAGGTTTTCATATTTTTTTTAGTAAAAAAAAATATATTTTTTTCTTAATAAATAATCACAACAAAATAGGAGGTTAGCAATTTTTTTAGTAAAAAAACTAAGCACAACAAAAAAGGAGGTAAGTAGTTATCAATTAACCAAACACAAGAAATGTCAATCACACAAGGCCATTAATCTATTACTATATATAAAGAGGATACAAATTTTTGGGATGACTTTTTCATTATACCTATTTTACCCTTGAAAAAAACTACAAAAAAAAAAACTAAATATTTGTATATGTTGAAAAATAACTTCCACATAAAAATAGATTTTCAGTTTTTTTAGTAAATAATTTTTTTTCTCTTAATAACTAACCACAACTTCCACATAAAAGTATGTTTTCAATTTTTTTATAGTAAAAAAAAAATATATATTTTATTTCTTCTTAATAACTAGCCACAACAAAAAAGGATGTTAAATAGTTATCAATTAACTAAGTCCAATAAAAAAGGAGATTAAGTAGTTATTTATATTTGCACAATAGAGAATTTCGATCACAGCAAATAAAAAAAGAGAATATCGATCACACAAACGGGCACGGCGGCTAGTTATAATATAATAAAGATGGTAACCTTACCGAGCACAACAAATTCAATTATTTTTTGTTATACGTTATTCTCTCTCATAGATAAGCAAGCAGTGTTTTAAAAACCGGACCGGTCATCGAACCGGCAAGGTGCTGGGTTACTGGTTTATTGGTCGAACCGTTAGGTCACTGGTCGGACCGCATGAAAGAACCGGATTATTCAATCTTTAAAAATATTTTAACATTTATAAAATATTGAAAAATATCATCAAACAAAGTAGATATTTTTCACAAATTTATTCTTCAAAATTAAATCCATATACTTACATAATTATCTAATCAAATTAATTAATTAATTTTAAACACAAAATTAGTTTTCATACAAAAAGAAGCAAATTTTAAGCTTTTAATTAGCTACATTAAAATATTCCAAATAACTCTATTAATTTTTTAAGCAATTAGGAAAGGAAGAAGAGAGAAAAACAACAACAACAGCGACAAGCCTTATTGCTTCATTCCTCTTCAACCAAACAACAACAATGGAAAAACACGCCGACACCAATGACGCAACAATAATCAAACCTATTCCTTTGCCTTCTAAATTTCCGTTAAACTTTTTCGAAGCAACAATTGCTTCAACGGTGGCTTTGGGATTTATCATCGGTCTTCTTGGTGTTTATCTTACCATACCTCGTACCCTTCATGATCTTCAACTTCTACGGTAACCGTTTTTACCATTATGCCCTAATTTGCTTAAATTTGGTTTATGGTTACGGGGAATGAAATTCATCATTTTTTGCAATAAATGTTGTATTTTTATCATGGTTTTTGTTAGAAGGATGGTTAATTTGTTGCAAAATTGATTAATTGTTGAAAGAATCTGAACCATTACCTTATTTTTGTCTGATTATGATGATTGATTATAGCAAATCTGGAAATGACATTGGTTAGGGAAGAGATCCATATTTGAAATGAGAGATTTTTGTTTGTTTGTTTGTTTGTTATTATCTTTAGGAGTTAATTTGTTATCATAGGTAGTTGAATAATATGCTTTGAATCAATGATGATAATAAAAGGGGATCTTTATTTGCAAGCATATATTACTTGGAGCATCTCCAATTTGGGTTCTTTTCTTATACCTACGAACATGAATCTGATGTGTGTAGTCCAACTATGAGAACCAAGGTTTTAAATAAAGGTTTGCGGTTGCAATATGGGTCGTGACATAGCAGTTTTTATTGTCTGGAAACCGCAATGTGTCCGGGATTGAGGTTGCTTAGGCCACATTTGAGCATTGGTTCTATACATTATCAAGGACTGCGACTTGATTGCAATTGTTACCACGACGACGGTTTTCTTATTACGGTAAATTTGGAAGATGGTTGTGTCCCTAAATTGATTAAATGTCCTTTGATGTCCTTAAATTACTTATATGTCCCTAAATTGATTATCCAAAGAAACTAGTTACTAGTGAATAGTGATATGTGATCCAAAATTTCAGATTTAAATTGTTGAGATTCTTTAATTGAGGCATGCATAAATATGAAAGGGAATTTAGAGACGAAAATAGAAATTTGAAGATAGGTAGAAAGAGAATATGGTAATTAAGAAATCCTGAATTGAAAATGATAACAAGTTAAAAAAACTGGAATGAATTCCAAAATTGAATTGGAAAAGACATCTATGAATAACATGATAACATAGTTATTAGTAATACTCAGTGTAAATACTAAGTAAAACAAATATATTGAAATTGAAGTTAAAATCCTTGATCATGTGCTAGAACACCATGTTCTCAACATCTACTATTATTTAATTATTTAACTCAATTTGTCTTTTTTTCTTCTAGGGAGAAGATTTAAAAAAGGATACACTCCAATATCATAAGATTATTATTTTGACTGATGACATCTATGAATAACATGATAACATAGTTATTAGTAATACTCAGTGTAAATACTAAGTAAAACAAATATATTGAAATTGAAGTTAAAATCCTTGATCATGTGCTAGAACACCATGTTCTCAACATCTACTATTATTTAATTATTTAACTCAATTTGTCTTTTTTTCTTCTAGGGAGAAGATTTAAAAAAGGATACACTCCAATATCATAAGATTATTATTTTGACTGATGGTGCCCACATCCGTTTCTGCACCAACATTTTCGATACATATCAGGTAAAGTATACAGAAATTGCCTGCAAAATCTGCTCCTTCATGGAAGAAGACAAACAAGTTGGATCCCTTAAGAACAATAAATCAAAAAATGAACAAATTGATTCAGTGGTTGTTACTTGCAGAGAGCTTTGTTTCATAAAGGATGAATATATATTGTTGTTCCAACACTTTACAAGGTTTTATTATGTGGAGTGATTACATGATTCGATATGATCAAGCTAACTTCCTGGTTTACTGAAATAATCAGGTTTTAAGAGGAAAACAAGTGCACTATTGTCATGATCAAGCCGATCTTAAAAAACTTAAGTCGCTCTTAATGCATCATACAACATGCAAAGGTTCAAAGGTATGTTGTATGTTTATTGTTGTAGAACTATTTGTAGACTTGTAACAAATTTGACAAAATGAATTAAAAAGAATGCATCAAAGTATTTATTCGAATCATGTATAAATGTCATGAGAACCAATTTAATCAAAATTAGACTGTCTGGTGCAACTGGTCCAACCAGAACTGCATTGTTATCCGAAAAACCAGCTCAGAACCGGGAAAACTGGCAAAAATGAATGAGTCGCCGATTGTGAATGGATTCTATGCTGACCCACTTTATATCATCAAGTTGAAATAAACCACAAATGTTGATTTCTATGAAATGATGAGTCTTATCTTGTGTATTTGATGTGAAGTGGCATTTTACATTTGATGATTGCTATAAGAAACAATTTATGATATTTGAAGAATATACATGAAGTACACCAAAGTTTCAAATTTTGCTAGGCAACTTCAGAACACCATTTCTTATAGATATTAATACTTTGGTTACAGTGTTATTATAAAGAATACTTTGGTTCCAGTGTTATATTAAAGAATACCATTTCTTGATGATTGCGGTTATGCCATTTGGGTTCTTTACAATATTAAATTCTGTTATTTTCAATATAAATTTATTAATCTAGGTTCATTATTAGATGTGTCTGCATCATTTGGTATGGACGGAGTTGAATTTGTAAACGTTGGGGAGCTATGTTGGAGCACTAGTTTATGTGGCGGACCTTACAAATTGATAAAGGCGGGTCCTTGCTTTCTTCAAAGGAAGGTATGATGTTAATCTCTCAAAGGAAATATGTTATCAATCTTATTTAGGAGACAGGTTAATTGGGTTGCAAAACACCTAGATGTGAAATAGTATATATGTCCCTTGATAGTGAATGGATCACATATCACTATTCAGGGCTTATTCATAGTTTCTTTGGATCACATATCACTATTCACTATTAATTGGGTTGCTTAAATTGTTGGCGTGAATGGAATTTCAAAGTGAATGCTTAATCATAACTTCAAATGTAAGTAAGTGAATATGACATGTGGCACCATAGATGCGAAATACTATATATGTCCATCGATGTCCCTAAACTGAATTTATGTTCCTAAATTGAGTATATGTCCCTCGATGCCTTTGATGCGAAATTGAGTATTTGTCCCTCGATGTCCCTAAATTGATTATATGTCCCTTGATGTTCCTAAATTGATTATATGTCCCTCGATGTCCCTAAATTGTTGGCGTGAATGGAATTTCAAAGTGAATGCTTATTTTAAACTTGAAATGTAAGTGGATATGACATGTGGCGCAATAGATGCGAAATAGTATATATGTCCATCAATGTCCCTAAACTGAATATATGTTCCTAAATTGAGTAGATGTCCCTCGATGCCTTAGATGTGAAATTGAGTATTTGTATCTCGATGTCCCTAAATTGATTATATGTCCCTCAATGTCCCTAAATTGATTATATGTCATTCAATGTCCCTAAATTGATGGCTGAATGGAATTTCAATGTGGATGCTTATTCATAACTTCAAATGTAAGTGGATATGACATGTGGCGCCATAGATGCGAAATAGTATATATGTCCATCGATGTCCCTAAACTGAATTTATGTTCCTAAATTGAGTATATGCCCCTCGATGCCTTTGATGCGAAGTTGAGTATTTGTCCCTCGATGTTCCTAAATTGATTATATGTCCCTCGGTGTCCCTAAATTGAAAGCAAAACATTCATGGATCACTTTACATTCCCTTCTTCATTCTGAAAGAATTTCATACCGTCAAAATGAGTATATCTGGTTAGGTGATTTGCTTATTGCTGAAATTAGTGAGGAAAGAGATGGAAATATACGGTCAAGTATCAATTACTTCCAACATAAAATCGCTCAAGCAGGAACTCAAGGATACATCAAATATCCCTTTGTCCATTTTACTTATGTGTGGCCTTTTAAAGTCTAAATACAACTATATTAGATGGGGATTTTTGTTTGTTCTTGAAAGGCTTCTTATGAGTTGCAAATTTTTGCTAGATGAGCATGAAATGCAGCTATCAAACAATAAAGATCTGGAGCATGGGAAAAAAGATTGGCATCTTGAGAAAAGCCATTGCAGTGATCGACATTATGAGCAGTGCTTTGTCTTTGGTGTTTCAGATAAATGAAACAGACCGTATCAATATTCTGAAGGTAATCGTTTTCGAATCCAAAATACCTTTTTGCTAAATATCCTAATATCATAACATTATATGCGTATAAAAGAATGGCAAACAACAGTAGTTGCAACAACAGGCAGCAATTAAATGTGCATGTTCTTTATCTTATTATCGAAAGAGAAAAACACCATAGTTTTTCCAATGGAGTTTGTTGGGGGAACTTTTAGGAATTCCCAGTCATCATGATAGAGCATGTTCTTTTATGAAATATAACAAAATGAGTTTGTTTGTCAAGTGCAGATATGTTATTGTAAAATGAAATTACGTTCTACAAAATCTGAAATCACATAGACCTTTAAGTAGCTGAAATGTTTCTTTTGCTATAGATGAAATCCTATTTTAGAATTATCAATGTAAAGGCCACCTTGGAGGAATGTTTAGAGAATGTTCTATTTTGGTTAACATTTTGGATGTCGGTTTAAATGTTGTTTGTCATACTTGTTGCCTGTTTTGCTTTACACTTTCTCTATTTCGAAACAGATGTGTGACATACTATTCTCTCAATTGTGCCTAAGAGTTCCTCCTGCTACAGCTCCATCCTTTGGTGATGATGTGCAACATGACAGAAATTTAAATCTCACCAGTGTAAACAAAAAATCTGACATTGATAATCATGTCCTCAAACAAGATAGTTTCCACTGGGTTGATATTGCTTTAGGAGTTGCTTTTGGAAGTAAAGGAAGAGGAAACCTGCCTGGTGCCACATCAGATATTCGGGCCATACTTATCCTACTTCTTTTTGGTAAATGCTCAGCTGATCATGTTGCTTTCCAGGAAGAAGGCCAGGAACAATGTTTAGGTAATCCAAAATTTCTATATTCTTTGTAAATTGGTTCCCCTTCTTATTTGTAACTTTTATATATTGAAATGTAAAGCACGAGTGTTCTTGCATCTGGCAGGGAACTTTTGGATGACACAGATTCACGAGTGGCATATTATTCTTCTGCGTTTCTTCTGAAGGCATGTATTTTAATTGATTTTTAGTGTTGAAAGTATTGGGGAAATAAATACCATTTTCTAATGTTGTAATAATTTTCCATTGCTGCAGCGAATGATGATGGAGAAGCCAGAGAAATATCAAAACATGCTTTAGAATCTTGTTGTTAAAGCTCAACAGGTACTGCTTCTATTTTAATGAAACACTTAGATTAACATTGTAATCTTCCATTTAAATAAGCTTCAGATTAACATAATAAAGCTGCATCTTCAAATTCTGTCTTTTATATTAGTTAGTAGTTACACGTAACTTCTCAATTTTACATTCCCATGTTAGAGGGTGAGAATCTTTATTCCCATGGAAATAGAACACAACATTGACGACACTTGCCTTTAGAGCCTTATAGTTTGAGAATCTTAATTCTAATATTTGATAAAAATGACAGCATCAGAAGAGCCTTAGAGTTTGAAATTATTGAGCCAACATCTCTTAGAGGACATATCAGTTTCTTATTTCATAAATCTCAATTCTATAAAATTTGAATATATATCTTCATCAGAGATTGATTAGGATTCATATATTTTTAGAACAAAATAGTTTTATTGAAAGACTTGGTTTCCTGGAAATATTTAAACTATCATTTTTAGGTCAATAATACTACCATGTTTCACATTTCTTTCTACACAGTTACATTTTGGGTTTATAAAACTTGCATATTAGCTTCACTGATCTTTATGACAAATAGGATTGTGTTTTGAATATAAAATTCATTGTTCTTTATTCCCCTTGTTGCAGAAATTTGTATAGTTGAAGGTAATTCATTTGAGGGAAGTGCTAAGCAAGGACAGCGCTTTCAGTTAAAGTACACATTGTTAGTTAGATGAAAGTCTGCAACAGGTGGAACCACCTGACAGGTGCAGGGGCACACACACTCACAAATAAACACACTCATTTATATGTAAAGTCATGAAAAACTGTCCTAAAAGCGTAATCTATTTAGTAAAGATACTCTATAACATGCAACAACCTTTTAGGGTTAAAGTGTTACACTTTAGTGTAATCAATGCACAAACTCACTATACCTTGTGCTGAAACACTTAAACTTAACCTTTTAGTTAGAAAAAATAGTTGCTGTAAGGACTGAACTCCTAAATAGTAACCCCTTGTCGATTAGGCTCTGATATTATATCAAGGGATAATACTTCTAGAAGTTTGAACTCTCCGAAAGACAATATTGGATTTATTGTGTTTCTATAACCGAGAAAGTTAATTTTATTGGATTATACTTGTTGACTAGTTTATGTGCTAGAGTTTCACTTGGAAGAAGCAAAGATACATAAAATAGGAGTCATGCTTTAAAAAGTTGCCATCTGAATTTCAGAGTACAATAGGCAAAGTAACTTGCAAGTAACCTGTTTATATTCAAAATTCCAGATTTAAATTGTAGCCTTTAAATTTTTGAGATTCTTTAATTGAGGGATACATAAATATTGAAGGGAATTTAGAGACGAAAATAGAAATTTGAAGATACGTAGAAAGAGAATATGGTAATTAAGAAAGGGTGAACTGAAAATGATAACAAGATAAAAAACCTGTAATTAATTCCAAAATTGAATTGGAAAAGACATCCAGGTTCGTTATCAGATGTGTCTGCATCATTTGGTATGAACGGAATTGAATTTGTAAACGTTGGGGAGCTATGTTGGAGCACTACTTTATGTGCCGGACCTTACAAACTGATAAGGCAGGTCCTTGCTTTCTTCAAAGGAAGGTATGATGTTAAATAACATATATGTCCATCGATGTCCCTAAATTGATTATATGTCCCTCGATAGTGAATGAGTCACATATCACTATTCAGGGCTTATTCATAGTTTCTTTGGATCACATATCACTATTCACTATTAATTGGGCTGCTTAAATTGTTGGCGTGAATGGAACTTCAAAGTGAATGCTTATTCATAACTTCAAATGTAAGTAAGTGGATGACATGTGGCACCATAGATATGAAATAGTATATATGTCCATCAATGTCCCTAAACTGAATATATGTTCTTAAATGGAGTATATGTCCTTCGATGCCTTTGATGCGAAATTGAGTATTTGTCCCTCGATGTTCCTAAATTGATTATATGTCCCTCGATGCCCCTAAATTATTGGCGTAAATGGAATTTCAAAGAGAATGCTTATTTTAAACTTGAAATGTAAGTGGATATGACATGTGGCGCCATAGATGCGAAAGAGTATATATGTCCATCAATGTCCCTAAACTGAATAGATGTTCCTAAATGAGTATATGTCCCTCGATGCTTTTGATGCGAAATTGAGTATTTGTCCCTCGATATCCCTAAATTGATTATATGTCCTTCAATGTCCCTAAATTGATGGCCTGAATGGAATTTCAAAGTGGCTGCTTATTCATAACATAAAATGTAAGTGGATATGTGCATAGATGCGAAATAGTATATATGTCTATCGATGTCCCTAAACTGAATTTATGTTCCTAAATTGGGTATATGTCCCTCGATGCCTTCGATGCGAAATTGAGTATTTGTCCCTCGATGTTCCTAAATTGATTATATGTCCCTCAGTCCCTAAATTGATGGCCTGAATGGAATTTCAATGTGGATGCTTATTCATAACTTCAAATGTAAGTGGATATGACATGTGGCGCCATAGATACGAAATAGTATATATGTACATCGATGTCCCTAAACTGAATTTAAGTGGATATGTGCATAGATGCGAAATAGTATATATGTCTATCGATGTCCCTAAACTGAATTTATGTTCCTAAATTGGGTATATGTCCCTCGATGCCTTCGATGCGAAATTGAGTATTTGTCCCTCGATGTTCCTAAATTGATTATATGTCCCTCAGTCCCTAAATTGATGGCCTGAATGGAATTTCAATGTGGATGCTTATTCATAACTTCAAATGTAAGTGGATATGACATGTGGCGCCATAGATACGAAATAGTATATATGTACATCGATGTCCCTAAACTGAATTTATGTTCCTAAAATGGGTATATGTCCCGCGATGCCTTTGATGCGAAATTATGTATTTGTCCCTCGATGTCCCTAAATTGATTATATGTCCATCGATGTCCCTAAACTTAATTTATGTTCCTAAATTGAGTATATGTCCCTCGATGCCTTTGATGTGAAATTGAGTATTTGTCCCTCGATGTCCCTAAATTGATTATATGTCCCTCGATGTCCCTAAATTGATAATATGTCCCTCGATGTCCCTAAATTGATAATATGTCCCTCAATGTCCCTAAATTGATGGCCTGAATGGAATTTCAATGTGGATGCTTATTCATAACTTCAAATGTAAGTGGATATGACATGTGGCACCATAGATGCGAACTAGTATATATGTCCATCGATGTCCCTAAACTGAATTTATGTTCCTATTAGATGACAAAAACTATTAGATGACTCTTTCACTTTAATAGTTGCTTACTTGTTTTCTGAATGTGCCTAACATCTTTCTATTCAGAGCTTGCCTAATATGGGTTCGGAGGTAGTAAACATAATTGTTTTATTGAGACATGACTTAAGTATTCCATATTTAGACTGGTTTGCATAAGTTAAATTGACTTAAAGCTAGTGTGAAGGTATAGAGGAGTAAGACTCTTAGCTTGCCGAAGGATAGAAATTTTGAAAGGTGCATTCTTCTGATGTAAACCCTTACAGATGAATGGTTTAGTTTATGATTAAACAACATAGTAAATGGAACAAAATTCTTATTTGATTGACATAAGTGCTTGTTTGGAAGACATGAACTCGAAATTGAGAGACTTGAGATAGTAAATAGAGGCTAAACATCAACAATATGTATGTGTTCACGCTTAAGGTTGTTTATGTTGATGAATGTGATGGAAAATAGGCTAATGCATTATCCTAATATTAGCTAGATATTTTAAGAAAAGGCCACCCCTAATTTGTTTGAGGTTTTTTTTTTTTATAACTACAGTTCAACAAATGACTAAATTATTCCAAAAGGTTCAATGTGGGATTTCTGCTGATCCAAATTTAATGGTGGAAGATTTGGGTGAATGGAAAGAGGGGCAATGGCTTTTGATGTGGAAATGGCCGAGGGAATTAATTCAATAGGTGTATCATCGTATGACTTAATAAATGTGTTGTTGGCTAATGTAGTTTTGGAGGTTGGGGGTATTGACAGATTGAAATGGTTAGCTGATCCGAAAGGCACTTATTCAATGAAATCAACATGAGGTAATTCCAAATGGGGTTTCCAATATCCATCTGTCTACCAGCCCTCTAAAATTGTGAACCAACTTGTTGATGTTGAACAAAGTTAAGTGCTTACAGTGGACAATCTGGTTGTTAGAAATTCCTCACTGGTATCTAAATGGATGGCAGACGTGTCTCCCGGATCAGCTAACTATTTCATTGATCGAGTCAATACTGACGCAGTACGGAAGCTCGAAAAGGATCAGCAAACGCTAATCCTAGTAAATTGGTTTCCTGGAATCCACCAGGAAGAGAATAGCAAGCGCTAAACTCTAAAATAAAACTCTGGAATCCACCAGATTTCCGGAATCCACCAGAAAAGGTAAATAATTTGGAATCCACCAAACTTCGAGAAAAATCTCTATAATTTTTTTGAATCAAAAGGTTGCCATCAAGGCTACAATAGTTTAGCTTAAATAGTAGGGAAAATAAAAATATAACAAATCTTCCTAAAAGATAGTAAAAGAAAATAACACATCTAGCTAAAATAAAAATATAACAAATCTTCCTAAAAGATAGTAAAAGAAAATAACCAACTTAGCTAAATAAAAATAATAAATCTAGCTAAAATTATAAAATACTAAACTATAGTAAAATCAAATCTAGGTAAAATATAATAAAATCAAATCAACTGCAGTTGCGTTGAATTGCTCCTGCATCAGACTCCTCTTCTTATGAAGAACTCGACCTCGAGTTCTATTATAACAAAGAGATGCCTCTGTCCGGAACTCAAGAACACGAATACCAGGATCGAATACAAAAGTTTGTGTAGAACTATCTGATAGCCGTGTAGATGCGCCATACATAAGTGCTTTTGATGTCTTTACCTTCTCCTCAACCTCAAAAGAACTCGACCCCGAGTTCTCATCTTGATTAAAGGCTTGATACTCATGACTGTCAGCAACATCAAAACTATCAGATATATTCATGGAATTCGAGATAGCTACTATATATTTATATCTTCTTGGTTTATCAGCATCTGCTTTCTTCTTCTGTCGAGTAGCCTCTAACTTAGCGTTGATAGTTTCTTTAACTATTCCATCAAGCTTCTTTTCACTCCAACTGAGGGTGTATGGCTTCTTATGAGATTCTGTGGGTAACTTAACAAAATTTACCTTTTGTTTTTCCTCAATTTCTGGTGTCGCCTTTGTTTGGATGTCCCAACTCATGCCATTGTTGTTCACGTTGAAACAACCCTCCAATTCTAGATTGAACCCTCTCTCCTCATCGATTGTAGTTTCTACCGTTTTAGACTTCACCTCCATTTGGACCTCTGATTCTAGATTCAACTTTTCTTCCGCATCTAGTGGCGGCAACACATCGCAGAATTCTGGTTTATTATTGACGGCGTTGAGGATCTGAATTGTTAAAGTTGTCATCTGATCCGACATAACTTTGATGTACGCTTTGGATCTGTACGTTTTGGATTTGTTGTTGTTTAACTGGTTTATAAAAATCTTATATTGTGTAGTCAAAGCATTTAGGGTCGCGGTTAATCTCCCAAGGTCTGCCCTGGTCGATGGTTGATCTCCCATAGCTGATCACGTTGTGAAAAGAACAGGAGAAAGCCTGCTTTGATACCACCTGACGCAGTACGGAAGCTCGAAAAGGATCAGCAAACGCTAATCCTAGTAAATTGGTTTCCTGGAATCCACCAGGAAGAGAATAACAAGCGCTAAACTCTAAAATAAAACTCTGGAATCCACCAGATTTCCGGAATCCACCAGAAAAGGTAAATAATTTGGAATCCACCAAACTTCGAGAAAAATCTCTATAATTTTATTGAATCAAAAGGTTGCCATCAAGGCTACAATAGTTTAGCTTAAATAGTAGGGAAAATAAAAATATAACAAATCTTCCTAAAAGATAGTAAAAGAAAATAACACATCTAGCTAAAATAAAAATATAACAAATCTTCCTAAAAGATAGTAAAAGAAAATAACCAACCTAGCTAAATAAAAATAATAAATCTAGCTAAAATTATAAAATACTAAACTATAGTAAAATCAAATCTAGGTAAAATATAATAAAATCAAATCAACCGCAGTTGCGTTGAATTGCTCCTGCATCAAATACCCAGTCTTGCATAATGATTTTAGGAGTCACTTTCTTTAGTTTCATGGGTTTTTTCACTTTGGGAACGTGTATCGGGATGCTTGGTAATCTATATGGTTTGTTGTTATCTCAACTATTGGGTAATTTTGCATCCAAAAGGTGTTTAAATCTGTCTCTTTGGAACTTTGCTAGTTGTGACTATTTTTGAGGTAGTTAAATTGAAAGTCTGGACTCTGGAGTTGGTTAAGTGCAAGAAATGCCTGGTTCAAGTATCATGTTTTATCATGGTTTATTAATTTGACAAATTACTCGGGTATTGTCTAAATTCATAGGCATGTGTAGGATGAGATTATTGTCTGACAGCTCCTATTATGCAGATTTTGTGGTTGCTGTTTGTGGTGTTGTTGGAAATGGATGCCGCTAGAGGTTGCTGTCATGGCATGATGCTTGGTTCAACTCAGTAGTCTTGTTAGTCTGGTAATTTAGCATACGGTATGTATGTAGACTTTTTTTTTGCACCCCTCAATTTATATGTGCAACTTGTTTTGTTTAGTGGATTACCGTTTCTCTGAGGTATCTCCTGTGTTCAGCTTGTTCCGTCTTTTGGCCTAATATTTGGCATTCCTTGTGCTAAATTTCAGTATAAAAACAATGACTAAAGTTGTTTGAATGCACTTGCTAAAATTGTTTAGAACCTAAAAAAATATATGGATATTAGATAAACAGATCTAAAATAGCAATGCAATTTGAACATATTCCAAAAGGAAATCGAAAAAGTTGATTCCCACAAGTCTCACTGAACAACACCAAGTCAAGAGGAGGCTGGCGAAATTGATTCGGTGCATTTGAAGGAACCATGCAATGTTAGTTCTTGAAAGGATACAACTGTTTCATCTATCTTTTGTATCTTATTATCAAGTTATTCAATTATTTTATCATGTCTGATAGAGACCAAGTATGAGTGATATAGGAAAAAGGGCTATTATTGTAATAAAGAGAATAGTGAAGTTTTATGAGTAATTAGTAAGTAAGATAGGGTGCTGAGTTGGCAAGTTTGTTATGCCTCTTAGTAGTATATATAGTGGAGGTAAGGAAAGTGTGAGGGGATTATGGAAAATTATTGTTAAAACCATTATGGTTAGGCAAGGAAAGAGTCTTCTCTTTCTTTGAAGTAGCTTTGCTCTTGGGCATTAGGGTTTCATCCTTTTGCATTTTATCTTTCATTTTCAGAAATAATACTCTATTTACCTTTATTTGTGCATTTTTATCGATTCCTTCTATATTCTCTAAGTTGCGGATTTTCCGGTTCGCAACAATGTCCCTCATGTTTGTTAATTTATGGTTCTTAATTCTAATATTTGATAAACATGACAGCATAAGAAGAACCTTCAACTTCAAGTTTGAAATTATTGAGCCAACATCTCTTAGAGGATATATTAGTCTCTCTTTTCACAAATCTCAATTCTATAAAATTTGAATATACATCTTCATCTGAGATGGATCATGATTCATATTTTTTAGAAAAAATAGTTTTCTTGAAAGCCTTGGTTTGCTGGAGAGATTTGCAATCCTTCAAGGAAAGGGGACAGAAAACTATACTGAATCATGCTGCTGCTAAGGCTTATGAATCATGATTGATGCTGATTCATATTTGACAGTGAGATTGATGCTGCTACGGCTTATGAATCATGATTGTGCAGCTTTCAGAATGAGGAGGGGACAGAAAACTGTACTGAATTTTCCTTGAGGCTGAAGCTAATCCAAAGCCCGATGACAGTGGCAGGAAAAGGAGAATACATCAAATAGATTCTACCAGATGTTAATCAATGCTTAAGAAATTGATCCAAACATTGAATTGATGAGACCTCCAAGTCATGGTTCAACTGCTTTAAATCTTTCTAATCGAACTAATATGGTGGGTGATCTGAATAGGTACTATATTATATTATTACATTAGATATAATATAGCTTGTCTCACTTCGTATGCACTATTTTCAAACCATATTTACTCTTAATAGAAATGAGTTAAAGTTAATCAAGGAAAGCTAATAGTGTGAAATTTCACACCAAGAGTTAATCAGTTGATAAAATGATCTAATAGTGGTGTTGGTACTACTACTTGAATGCGGAAGAATTGAGGATTTTAGATACAATTTTTTGGGCATGTTTGCACACTGCTGTTTGTAACAGGTAATAGCTCCAAGTGATGAATTGTGAGAAGTAATTGCTCTCAACTATTTAACATAGAAGAAATGTTAATCTTGCAGCTACCTGATAACCAATATGTCCTTTTTTCTAGATATTCCATTGTTTTAAAATTTTTGGAATTTGTTTCTATGTAGATAATTACACAATCCTTTATGGATGGAAAATTATATTCATAGATCTATGAGACACAATATTGTTGTATGGCATTTTGAACTTTTTTCAGAAGATTCACAACTTCTAATACTAAAAAGTCAAAAGTATTTAGAGTCTTGAATCGGGCTTGGTTGATAGTGTGCGAGGAAGTTGCTTAGCCAATTAATTTGAGGGAGTATGTATAGGTTGATCTTTGTATTGAAGGAGGAGTGGCTTTGTCGGAATCAGAAGATAGAAATCAGAGCTTTAATTATATGCCATATGTCCTATATTAAGTGACATTATTTGCTAAAATAATTTGGTTAACTTGTTCAACTTTGAAGGTAATTTTCTTTTATTTTACCCTTTATATATGTTAAAATCTCTACCAATCTTTTAATTGTCTGTTAGGGAAATGCTAGTAACACATTGTTTCACACATACTATTATTGGGGGAATGTTGTGTAGTTCCCATTATATAACTCGAGTCCAACATCTATTTGGTGTATGAACCATATAAAATTAACCTTAACAATAAGGAGTACATTTGAAAGGAACCTTATGCTATTTAATGTACTATCCCAGTGAAAAAGTTTATAAATAGAACAAATAGACATATTAGCAGCTTATAGGCATATCTGCTTGTTTGAATTTTGAACCACTCTGTAATCTCTCCATAATTTCTATAGGACTTATAATGACTCCTGAACTTCTGAATTGAAATTTTGCTTTATTTTTTATTTCATGACTATTACCATTTTCATCTAGGCAAGACAAATTAGGTGTTCCTAAGAGCAGGCCAAATGGTCGAGTTGGATCATGCAGGTCCTTGGAAATGCAGCTAGAATCATCCAAAGGCAAACACGTACCCATATTGCACGAAAGGAATTCAATGAATTGCGTCGAGCTGCAATTAGTTTGCAATCTAATTTGTGAGGTACCCCTAGTCTTCTCTTTTCATGCATATGCTTTTTGTTGCTACCTTGTTTAGTGGTTTGTGACATTAACTGCATGTTTAAATTAACTTTATCTTACAAAAATATATATTTTAAAAACTAAACAGAAAAAAAAAACAATTCGGTAGTCTTAGTTTTTGAAACTGTTTTAGAAATGACAAAATGAAAAATATTGTTTGGCACACTTGTTTTAAAATTTAATTACCACTAGTTGTTTGATACTTATTTTTAAAAAACTGTAATTTCAAGTCAATTGTCAAAAGAATGCTAATCAATTAAATTACAATTTGATAAAAGGAATATTTTTATAAAGAATGATATATCGTCAAATCACAATTAAAATAATCATTTTCTATATTTTTTCTATCTTATTAAGGACATTTCAACAAAAATACCACTCTTTCATTTAAAGTATGTAAAATTATCAAATGAGTCGTCTAGTAGGGAACAAGTATATGAAACTATGTTCAATGCATTAGAAAATTTCGTCACCTACTGAGTTCTAGTATTGTTTTGGGTTGGACCTAAGCCCAAATCAATGTTGAGCTCGATTTACTTGGATGTTGAGCTCGGCCCAATACGACGTTGACCCAGTGTCACGATCTCATGCCCAACAACCATTGAAGTCAACCATTATAACGATCGACATCAAAATGATTTGCATATACTGCTAATCATAGCATTTTAGTCATTATTCTAACAACAGTTGAAGTCGTGGTCGTGCATTATTGGTCTTTCCTCTGCAGTCGGGACTATAAATACTCCTCTCATGTATGGAGTCAGGTAATATCATTTCTTACTCTAAAATATTCACTTTGTTCGAATGTTAACTTGAGTGTCAAAGTATCTGCAGGTACAAACTTCCTTTCACCACCATTGTACCGAGGATGAGTGCCACCGACCACATCACTTATGATCAGGTAAGATCAAGTATGTTGTGCATTGTGCCGAAAAATCCTTAATATAGCAGCATGACCATAGAAAATTGGATGACACTGACGCATGATGACAGGAATTTCTACGGTATTTTTAGTATTATTATTAGTAGTAAAATGACCAAGACAGGCCCAAATACGAAGGAAAACCTACAAAAGCAAGAAAAAGCATCAAGACAGAGTCCAAGATGCAAAAAGACAAGAAAAAGCCCAAAAAGTGAAGAAAATCAGCATTCCATCGCAGCACGATGGCTCCCATCGTGCCACGATGGGAGCTGCTTGTTCGCCAAGGAATCATAAGCAATAAATCTGAAGAGAATCTGTCCATCGCATCACGATGTGTGCTATCGCAGCACGATGGAGTAACTTGGCGCCCAAGCTGATGAAATGCACAGGATCAGTTATAAAATTGAACTGAATCTTCACATCGCAGCACGATGGCTTCATCGTGGTGCGATGCCTTGCTGAGGCCCATTACGAAAACTATAAATAGAGCCTCCCTTTCATTGTTTTATTCATTCAGAAATAGTAGAACACTCTCTACTATAAGGAGAGGTTCAGAGGAGCTCTATTGGGCATAGGTTTCTCCCCTTACGGGAAAACTAACTCAGCAAGGTATGTTTCTTTAGGCTTTTGTATTTAGGTTATAAATTCTTGTAATTTAAATATGTAGTCTTTATAATTATGCCTTAGGTTGTGGTGGAGAAGATGAACTCCCCTATGAATATTTGGAGTCTGTGATTGAGTCTAAGTTATAATAAATGATATTTAGTAATTGTATTTGTTATTTACTTTCGTGCACTTTAATAACGTATTCTCGTAATCTGGCCGGATAAGCGGGAGCGCCCATAGAATTGATATCAGGTTTTGACTTGATATGGTCTGGAACTCGTAGTAAATAATGCTAGGTGTATAGAGATGGTAACATGCCGCACTAGTCGTGAACTGAGCGGTTAGAGGAGGAATCATGCACTAGGTGTGATCTGAGCACTTAGAAGATGAACAGCCCGATACTAGGACCTAGAGGTTAATTGGTGAAGGTTATAATGCATGTTTATAAACAGCTCACTTAGTAATTAGGGTATGTGACACATCGAGGTTAGGCTCTCGTAGCTACCTTAGTTGTTAACGTAGGGAAACTTTAATAGACATAGTGTAATAGTAAGGTATTACTACAACAAGGATAATTCACCGCCGAACATAATCTAAGTAACTATGTTATATACCGATCATGCCAAATATGAAGAAGGGAGGGAGTCCAACCACCATACCTAGCCTCTATATTTCTTGAATCTATTATTTATACATTCCGCATTTATATTTCTGCAAAGCATTACGCTACTTTTATAAAACCCTTTTCAAAAACCAAAGCGAATACAAACTATCACAAACTTAAATAACGCTAGTGAAGCTTCGGCACGATCCCTGTGGATTCGAACTCATTCTAGACACCTAGAGTGTGAATTATTACTCGACGACAGACTGGTGCACTTGCCAGACCGTAGTCAACGCCTTTTTTTTAAGAGATATTAAAAAATGATCTTTAAAATAAAACCAAATATATGATGTAGCACCCAAACTTATTATCTAACTATTTCGAGTTTTACAAAAATCTTTTTCGAAATGCGCAACAGAAAATAAAGTTTGAATTATAAAACAAAGTTTGAGTATTACATGTTTCGTCAAAACACTACTATTTAACTTAATTAACGAGATATCACTTATACAAAATTCTTTTGAAAATGATACAACCTTGATAAATTAAAATAAGAAATACAAGACTCTATATATACATAAGGATGTAAACCCTTTCCCGTGTCCTAATCAGAGCGGAGCATCACCGACAACTTGGTCATAATCAAAATCTGAGAATCTGGACCCCCAAAGGTCCAGCAAGTACACAAAACAAAGAGTTAGTAAAGAATCTCAAAATAAATGTAAGTATATCGAATACTATACACTTAATAACAATATAATAAATTCTACTAACATTCGCACCATAAAGATGCAAGATTATACAATTAAGATACATCTATAACTCATAAATCAAGTATCATGTAAATCATATAATCCACATATCAACAAGTCATTCGCAATTAATAAACAATTAGCAATCACGTATCATCAACATCAAATTAATCACAATTGATACACAACTAACAATTAATGCACATAATAGTATCAATTACCAAGTATCAATTAGGAATGCACAAGTTCCTAATGCAACTAATGTCATCATCAATGTTATGTCACCCTAGACACAACTAAATGCATGTGGTACCATCTTCTTTATTAGAGTATATCACCTCTAATATCATTCTTTTTCGAATAACATAATTCGATATCCTTCTTTAGTAGAATAACATAATTCTAATATCCGACTCAATTCATGAATGCATGGATGTTCATGAATCTTTATCAAACATATGATAACAACTAGCATTAAGCTCTTCATCTCAATATGGACAACATAATCTAATATTCTTCTTTATTAGATACAATAATCTAATATTCTTCTTTATCTTTATTAGGATAACACAAATTCTAATATTTTATATTCATAAGCTTCATCATCATAATCAATCATCATTTATTAAAGCATATACACATATACATATACATATACTCTTCGTTCAACATGTATATATTTCCATATTATCATCCACTAATTATCAACAATTATCTATCATCATCATAAACATAGTCTCATTTAATTAGACATATCAATTTTACTTAACACATTAAGTAACATCAAAATTGGGTAAACATCACTAACTAAACAAAATCTCAGAAAACGAACTTCGGAATTGGAATCTACACGAAATTTTTTTAACAATGGGTTCCGGGTGCATAAACCGTCAAAAAGTCAAAAGTCAACAAAAAGTCAACAGACAACGATGCTGACCATTGACCTGCGCCAGGCGCCACCAGGACTGCGCCACTGCGCAGGAATCCGACTCAATTCATGAATGCATGGATGTTCATGAATCTTTATCAAACATATGATAACAACTAGCATTAAGCTCTTCATCTCAATATGGACAACATAATCTAATATTCTTCTTTATTAGATATAATAATCTAATATTCTTCTTTATCTTTATTAGGATAACACAAATCCTAATATTCTATATTCATAAGCTTCATCATCATAATCAATCATCATTTATCAAAGCATATACACATATACATATACTCTTCGTTCAACATGTATATATTTCCATATTATCATCCACTAATTATCGACAATTATCTATCATCATCATAAACATAGTCTCATTTAATTAGACATATCAATTTTACTTAACACATTAAGTAACATCAAAATTGGGTAAACATCACTAATTAAACACAATCTCAGAAAACGAACTTCGGAATTGGAATCTACACGAAAAATTATTAACAATGGGTTCCGGGTGCATAAACCGTCAAAAAGTCAAAAGTCAACAAAAAGTCAACAGACAACGATGCTGACCATTGACCTGCGCCAGGCACCACCAGGGCTCGCCACTGCGCAGAAATCCGAGGAGTCTGCGCCACTGCGCAGGCCCTCTGCGCCAGGCGCGGGTCGCTCAATCAAAAGTCGTTTTTTACGCATTTTTGAACTAAAAATCACTTTTCTTCATCCAAAATTACTTATTTGAACCCAATAACATAATAGTATAGCCACCAAGCATATATATACATAGAAACACTTATTTTAACTTCAAAAGCACTTAACATAACTTTATTTTGGGAATTTATACTCATTAATCATAAAACCCGTTTTTCATAACAACAACTCAATCAACTCATAAAGATATAGTTTTTCTCATGCCAATCTATCTATTACACATGAATAAACATCTATATTCATTCAATCAACATCAAATCACATAGATAAACATATTCTCAATTACTTTCCCCTAAAACCCCAAAAAGAAAAGAGTGAGAGAGGATTGAGATGGAGAGAGATAGACTTTCTCCCCCTCTCTTGATCACCCTAGGATACACATACTACTCTCATACCTTGTATTGATGGAATCTTTACTCCTTCTCTTCAACCTCTTTTTTTTTTTGAAATGGCAAAATATATTATTAACCAGGTCTCTGCACAAGACGAACAGAGACCCGTAAAAAGAACTACATAACATAGGTGCCGTATATAAGCGGAACACCCAAGGAAAAAAACCCCAAAATAAACACCACCTAATCAAGATTCATCACTTAATCCCAAATCAGAAAGACGCCCCACAGATTCCAGACTACCAGAGAAGTCACCAATCCGACCCAGAAAGTTGCCACAACTAGACGCTAACTCCCGAACTCGAAGCAAAAGTGCTCGGCCCATCAGAATCCAGAACCAGCTTCATCAGGCGAACCGCTGACCAAACAAAGGTAGAACACGAACCCAAACAGACAAGTCTCGGCCACGACAGAGGCACCACCATGAGGCCAGTAGTGGTGAAAAAGATACCAAAGAAACAAAACACCGCCGAGGATAAAACAGTCGACGCGGAAGAGGTCAACCCAGATATATAGAGACCTGCAAATCTCAGTAGATTTGGAAACCATCAGCAACTCAAAAAGAGTGCTGCAAATCTCAACAGATTTGAAAAGAGGTCAGAGAATCTAGAATCACAGAAAACCAATCTCGCGACATCAACTGCAACCTCATCACCACCAACCACCACCACCACCTCATCACAGCACCAACAATCATCACCGAAACCAGACCCCGGCGACGCCAAATCCGAACTCTGCCAACACCACCTCAACTCAATCAAATAACTGGACGAACCACACACATCACCTACACCCAACAACATTACCACCACCACATTAACCACACCACATCAACATCCAACCTCCCCACATCAGCAACTCAGCGCCTCCAACCATCACCACCATTACCACCATTACCACCACCACCTCACCATATCGTTGAAATTCACCTCCAAACAACACAAAACCTATAGAACCGGGTCGACAAACTGCAGCCACCGGAAAACCCATTCCGTCGTCGGCACAACGACTGCTAAAATCGTCGGGAAAATAGGTGATAGATGGATGAAACTCCAAAGAAAACATAAAACAACAAACAACAAGACAAACACAAAACCAACAAAGTTGCAGCAACACAAAACAAGCAACAAAGCTACTGCAAAAAACCAAAACAAAATGGACACCATGACCGAACAAAAAACAAAGCTCCGGCGAAAACACAACCACCACACAGAAACGAAAACGAAGCTGGAATAACATGAAACTGAAACAATACAGCAGATCCACCACAGAAAAACGAAAATGGTAGATCCACTGCAAAAAACGAAAACTAACCACAACAACAAACGGAAAGGAAGGTAGAGAAGCACTAACACACACACAAAACGACTACCGACGAACCAAGTGGTGGTGACGAACCAACAGCCGTCAAAGACGACGAACCAACCGCCGTCGTCGGGGAACAGTGCGACCGGAGCAAGAAGATGATGCGGAGAATCTTTGAGAGGCCCTCATCGCACCACCACAACCATGTCTACATCTTGACTTGAAGATTTGGATTGAAAAGGGTAAAAACAGAGAAAGGGCGTGGATCTAGTTTTAGTGAGAGGTGAGAGCTTTTATTTTAGAGAGAGAGAGCTGATTTTGATTGTTGTACACCCTTCTCTTCAACCTCTTAATCTAACATGGCTTTCCTTTAATTGTTCTCTATCTTATTCTCTGACCCATTTCTCTTATCTTCTTTCTTTCTTTCTTCTATTTTCTCTCTTCTCTCTCTACCTCCTTGTCTCTCAATTTTATGACAAAAGAAAATCTAACCTTACTCTTCATAAAACCATTCCTTTATATACTTCTACCTTAGGTTAAAGTAAAATCCCCACAATAACCTTAATTTCACTACAAATCTCACTCATCATCTTATCCTTACTCTTACTACTAATATTTGTACTATTTTCACAACTAGATACCTTGCCCGTGCGTTCGCACGGGTCATATATATGATATTAATAAACCGTGAATTTGTTAGATCAAATAAAATATGCAACAACGGTGTATTAACATGTATAAACAAAAACATTCATCCATAGTATGCGTTACACACTCATTGCTCTCTATGCCGGCCCTAATTTCTAACTTTTTCTTTTGAGATTTCTTCTTCCTCAATCGGTAAGGGGGTTGTTTTAGGTCATTTTTGGCCTAAAATCGCTCATCTGCGTCTTTTTTCCATTGCTTTTAATTTAAATAAGTGATTTTCACATAGTTTCTCTTTTAATTGCTTTCTTTTGTACTTGTGAGTTCGCCGTCAAGTGCGGCGTTGTGTTGGTCGTCGTCTTGTTACGACGTTGTTTGATTTCCCGTCTTGTTGCGGTGTTCGTTTAGTTCATATTCAAGGATTAACTTTAGTCAATTGCAGATTCAATCAATGATTTGAACATCAACGTTGCAGATTCGGAAGCATGGACATTCCGGTGACTTTATGTTATTAACTTGGATGATGTGATTTTGTTCACCGATTATATGGCCAATACTAAAACATCGAGCTTCTAGTGAATTTGTATCATAGCTTATTAGAATTTAACCACCATCCTTACTTAACAATAAGGGGCATCCTTAAGGGAAAGGTCAAAGCAACACTAACAAACAAACCAACATAACATATTTCAATCATAGTCCTAGCACAAAGTCCACGTACCAATAACATTTCCAAAAAAATCCTTACCACATATAGAAGTATACAATCTCAATCAAAATTAATTCAATTAATATGGGCTTTCACTCTAACCAACTTGATCATACAAACATACAAAAGCTAACGGGAACGACCAAATAACGGAATAAGAAAAAATACAGAGCATGAATGTATTTAGAGGGAAAAAGAAAATATATAAGTAGCTGCAATTAGAGGGAAAATAACATTAAAAATATAGAAGTAATGAATGAAAACCCCATCCTTGAATACCAATTGTCCTATTCTCTTTCAATATCCAATTTTTAAAAAGCTTAGCATGGTTTTGAAAATCATAGCAATTAAAGACTTTAAGGATACAAAATTGCCATCCGTTGACATTATAGCACTCCAAGTCCAATCTCTTACTAAAAAGCTAGTCCGTTTCCAACCATTAAACCTTATGAAACTGTACATTTCATTAAAAATTTATATTAGTTTTTATGTGCATTAAATGGAGAGTGACAATCCTATAAATCACAATGATTTTTTTTTAAGTCAATCATATCATTTCATTGAAATTGATCTGGTTCACAACATTAAAATGAGGTTAGAGCAGTAACAGTATGATTTCTAGTAGAGGCATTAGCCATCAAGACTTCTAATCCCCCATTCTGACTAAGTCATAAGCTTGTAAGCCTTGTACATTAGTAGTTTGCAATTTGTATGACAGGGTCGATTTTAACAATAGAACAATTTCCTAGAATGCAATCCACTACATTCACAGCATCAAATGCAGTTGTTAAATTGTTCAAGAGTTGATTGCAGTTCCCATCGTAATCCCAGTGCGCCTCAGCTAAGATTGAATCAACTTCAATCTGCTCCAATTTGCAGGCTCTAGAAACTGCAGACCGGAACTGTTTACCCATTCGAAAAATAGCAAACATCCACAATAATTGAGAAATCCTGAGCAGCCTGTATCCCAAGAATTCAAAAATAAGAAGAAAAAAAAAGAAAAACAGCTTCAAACCACCTATAAAAACTCTATAGTCCCAATCAAGACTTATCTTGGTTTTCACTATAAGCAAACTTCATCATGGAAAAAAAATAAAAAACAACAGGAACCATGCAAATAAGACATGCATTAAATATTTGAATCCACAACCAAATATTCTGAACAATAAACAATCAACAATCCAAATATAAAACTTCTAAAGAAATTCTAAAAACATACATATAGATTTGGTAGAAGTGATGACTTAATCTTTCTCTAAAAAGCAACATTACACTGCAATGATAGTCCTCACTTTCCCTGGAAGGCTGGAAGTTATGGCTTTAACTTTCCTTTGTTGCAGCAGCGAATCCTCCATGGATGCATATACTCTATCTTTCTCATGTCCCCCACATGGTTGTAGAATTGAAGGTTCAAAAATTGTCACATATAAGAAAAAACGAAATATGATTTATGAAAAATTAAAGGTGGATTAAAGCATGAAGGACAATAATAAACTACAAACCTTTTAGACTGAGCAAACCACTTGCAAGCTGCAACTTTTCTTTGGTTCTGAATTAGGAGAATCAAGAAAAGAAAGGTTGTGTTCGTAAGTAACTTCAAGATTGTGTGATTCACTCAATATCATTCCAACTTTATAGAGAATTAGTAACTTCCTATCCATGATACAATAGCCTCTGTGCACAATGAATAATTTGGAGGCTCAAAATCGTAATTGTTCATTAATGCTATCATGTTATTGGATATTTAATTTAATCAAGACAGCAAGACTCATTATATAGATTCATGGAAAAGAGAAACAACTATACATAGATAAACTTCATTTAAACCGTATATACACAAAGTGAAAGAGTAAAAGTAGTAGTAGGAAACATCTGCATTGGTGAGTGACAAAATAAGTTAATGCAGCCACTCAAAATACATTGGTAATAAATATTGTTAAAAGCAAATCAATAGACACCTAACATATTCAGATTTAATTGAATAACACTACATAAAAATACAAAATTAGAACCAAATCATACTCATAATTGAAAAAAATAAGAACATTATCAAGACAGATTTAATTGCAGTAATATGGCCATAAGGGGAGAGAGACTTTCCTTTGATTGATAAGTTTTTTTCATGATAGAAGGTGATCTGCAATTGAGAGAAGAAATATTGCATAAGCAAGAAATTTAAACAATAGCATGACACAAATCTCTTCTAAAAATGGTGAACTTTCAAAATATAATAAAGAAGGAAATTAAGGTTTGAATAAAAATTGGAAAAATCAATTTAAAGGAGAAATAGAAGAAGAAAAATTACCAAATGAAAACATAAGATACAGTGGCCACTAACAAAAACTCCGGCGCGGAAAAAGTGATTTCCGGCGTGGTGGTTGCCGGTGAAGTTGTTTCGATTCAAGAAATAAATTTGTGCCTTCAATTGCAGAACTCATGAGGAAGAAGATTAACGGTTTAATTTCTCCAATGGCAACTCACGGTGCCCCGAAAACAACAATGGATGTAGTGGTCTCAAATAATAAACTTGATAGATCTATAACCCTAAACCCTAAATTAATCACAATGCATAAGGTGAGGGAATTCCTATTGACATTAGATTAGAAATTCGTAGTTTCCCGATGGACAAATTTGAAAGCTGTTGCAGAACTGTACTTAGTAACATGGTAAATCTCAATAAGTTAAAGACAACGAATTTCAATTTCACATTAGACCTTTGTGTTCCTATTTCACCAAATTATTGTTTATCATTCACAACACCTTGCTCAGAATGAATAAAAAATAGATGTGAAAAAAAAGAAAGAAAAATCTCCATTGCATTGCATATGAAGAAAAACATAAAATGATTCTCACTATATATGTGTTTATTCCTTTAATGATTAGTTTCATTCCAAACACTGCATATCTCCCCTTACCATTGTTCTGAAACCTACACAAACAAAGAAAAATAAGATCAGTAATTTCAACAAAATAAACTATATTAGTTAAACTATATTAATGTCGTTGTTGCCATTGAAGATGGTGGCAGTGAAGAAGATTGTGGCCGGTGAGATGGTGGTTAGGTTGATTCATAGGTGCCAATGAAGATGATGAGAGGTGGGACGATGATGTATTGCTAGAAGTTGTCGAAGAAGAAGAGATGAATTTGTGATGGAAGAGATTGTGGAAGGAGAAGAGATAAAGTTATGATGGAACAAAGTTGTGAGGAAGCTGCTTTCAATTTTACGCTTGAGGCGTTGGAAAAATAATAGCAATATTTAATAATTGCTATTTTTTAGGAAAAGTAATATCTTGAATACATAAGAAAGAGTAGGGCAGTTAATACGTGCTATAATCAAGGAATTAAATTAGTGTTGATCTCTAACTACAATAATTTTGATCTGAGAAAGAAGGAAGGAGTAGTTAACTACAATAATTACTTTTTTTTTAATGATATTTCTAAGCATTAACTGCGATTTTCCCTCCCTTGTTAACCAAAGATTAGGGTTAACTGGCTGCAAATTAGGCTATGTTTTGGATTGGTGGAAAGTGATGCAAATTAGGCTATATTAGATTATAAGAAGATTGTCATTAATTCTTCTACAAGACATCAACCATTTTCTATGATATTACCAAATTGCCATTAATTCTCTAGCCACTCTCTAATTACCAAAATACCCTTAATGGATCATACTTCCATTCATAAAAGCTCAATTCTTACAACATCTCATAATCAATATCTCATTAACTCTCATAATTAATTAATTAACTCCTTCTAACTTAATTAAGGGCTCTCAACTAGATTAATAATTCTAATGGATTACTAAAATACCTTTCACTTATCCCAAAACATAATTATTCATAAAATCACGAAATCACATATATTCAATCAAATAAACAATAAATAAATAATCACACAAAAATCCTATTTATTAAAATACGGCTGTTACATATGATAAAGTTATAATTACATAATTTTTTATAAGAAACCTATCTATTTTGACTTTTTAAACAACATGCTATGAACACTTAATAACATTCTTAATTAATTATAATTATTCTACTTAAGTTTTTGTGTTTGTAGTACGATGATGCCTCTTCTTCTATTCACGCTCATTTAATTTTGCCATTCGTAGATGTGATCCTTTGTAGTTAAAATGCACTTCGTATTATATGTTATATTATACTTCATCTCTTCACGTCACTACATTTTTAAATGAGTTTGATTTTGATATGTCCTAAAAATATCATAATTTTGTCCAATTATATTTTTATGTCGGACTAATTGTGAGATTTTGATTTATTTTTTGCATAAACTAAGTATACTTTGCACACAAAGCGTAATTGTAAAGACTAATTTCTTAAATTTTGTAGGATCTAAATAGACAATAATCTCTCCCTAAAAATTTTAACACTAATTATTGGAGGTGTACATGGGTCGGATTGAATTAGGTTTAGGCAAAATCTAAATCCGAACCATATATGGTAGTCTAGATTGAGTACTTCTTTTTGCACCCCCGAGCCACTCACACACCCCCTGACTTTCCCAAAATACCTTTTTCGCTACGTAGGCACCAAGTGTGTAAATTGGAAAAATAGGCGCACCACAGTTCGCCGCCTACGTAGCGAGTAATATAGCCTTTGCACTACGCTGAAACCGGCCAGCGGCGGCGGTTCAAAACAGCATTTAGCGGCGGTTCAAACCGCCGCTAAATGCGAAGTGCGGCGGTTTGCAAGTGTCGCTATATGCGGCGTCGCTAGGTCAATCAGCGGCAGTTCGAGTGAACCGTCGGAATAACCGCCGCTAGGTTGTTAGCGTCGGTTCTGTCATTTTTGCGGCGGTTTAAAACCGCCGCTATTAGTCACCAGGTTGAAATTTTTTTAGAGTTAATTGCGACGGTTTAAACCGCCGCTATGGACTTTTTTTTTCTGGAACTTTTTTTTTCCACAATTTTTTTTTCTTTCCCACCATTTTTTTTAAACTGTTTTTTTTTAATTGCGACGGTTTAAACCGCCGCTATGGACTTTTTTTTCTGGAACGGTTTTTCTTTTCCCACAATTTTTTGAACAATTTTTTTTTTCTTTCCCACCATTTTTTTTAACTTTTTCTTTTGTTTCCCACAATTTTTTAAACGCTCTTTTTTTCCCGCATTTTTTTAAAACACTTTTTTCCCGCAATTTTTTCTTGCTTTCTTGCATTTTCATAATGTAAGGATATATAAAATAGATCTTTGCATTTTATTTTTAGATTCGAACAAAATATAAGTCAAAAGTGACAGAAATTGTAAACATACATTCAAACAAAATAATAATTTAACATAATAAGAAATTTCATATAATCTCATGTATTTCAAAATATTAATGTTTCCATAAGCACTTCAAATACCAAATAACCACCCTTCAAAAATATATCAATAACCACCTTACTTAAAAAGATATCAATAACCACCCTACTTCAAAAGATATCAAAGTACCAAATGATAAATCATTAAAACCTAATCTAGTGTTTCATGACTAGCTGAAAAAGAAGGTCATCCTCTTGTAGGAGCGTCCATGTCTGAAACCTGAAATTTAAACCCATAAAAAAATGAGTATTCGAAATATATTATCATCAATTGTACTTTTCCTGTGACCATTGAGAGGAAATATCAAGTAATGTAAACTTTATTAGAAGAAATTGAAACATGAATGAACAATAAGACAAACAAGTATCAATAGCCCAATTCCAAAAGCTGTACTATGTAATGTTTGATTCATATTTGAATCCCACAAGACCATGCATGGTCATAATTAGTATATACTAGTTTTTTTATGGCATTATGTTTTGAATTGATTACTTGACTGCCTCTAGAATGTAGAGCAAATTGTCGTGAATGTAAATTTCGGGACATTAAGCATTTCCCACACAGAAATATTGGAAGAGCTATAAGTGGAAATTGAAGCAAATATTAGTCTACGTAGTTGTCTAAGATGGAAAAATGCTTACACTCTTTTTCTGTGCTTCCGCATTTACAAATGATCCATTGCTTCTCTTGTGTGAGGGGCCATACATGTCACCTCTTGTATATTCGCGCCCGTCATCCGATTCCTAAAATTGCTACTTAAGTAAGTGAAAAATAAAGAAATTATCATTTAATGTTGAATGAATTTGAAAGCATAAGTTAATTTACCAATCGATGCCTGAATCGAGCCTAAGTCATTGTCCCAAGAGCGTGCGGAATCGTTTGCTTTGCACGATTAGCAGCATTTTTAGCCGCTTTCTCCTAATAATTTTACC
Organism: Trifolium repens; assembly: GCA_030408175.1. Taxonomy (NCBI): domain Eukaryota; kingdom Viridiplantae; phylum Streptophyta; class Magnoliopsida; order Fabales; family Fabaceae; genus Trifolium; species Trifolium repens. The sequence goes on along the minus strand of CP125845.1, from coordinate 25,412,421 downwards.
GAAGATGAAAAAATAGTTAAATAGTATAAATATTATATAATAAATGTTGTGTGAGTACTTGACATTTTCCTTAATCTATATATTTTTACCTGATTCTCAGGCTTCAATCTATAGGTCAAAAAACCAGCCCAGTTGTCCGCCTCAATTCCTTTTGGGCATCTTTTAAGATTTACCTCCCAACTTAGTGATGAATCATAACAGAGATCAATTGCAGCCTTACGATTGTCTCTCCACCTCTTTCCAATCTTACCAAGTATATGGTGTTTGTGGATGCCATCATTGACATCAAATTTTGTCTTCAAAACCAAATAAGTAAGCTGATCACATATGAGATAAAGTTGCATTGTAACCAATATTACATTATGCTTCAAAATAAAAAGAACTATCAATGTTACATTACTTTGTTGTTTATTAAATTTTCTTTGCTGAAGTTTGAAAGTTTCATGTTCATTGTCTAAATTGAAAATGGTCAATGAATTACATATATTGTTATAATGACATGTTTATATTTGAGAATGACATGTTTACAAGATGAAAACCAAAACAGGGGACAAGATGTGGTTCTGTCACTTAATATAAGAGGAAGAAAAAATATAATCAAGTTTACTGTTAATTAATGGATAGTAATTCAATTGTGTAAAATGTAATTGATCGACAATTAAACTCGTACACATAATCTTTTCTTTTATGTTCAAGTGTTTTATCATTGATCCTCTAAAGCTTTCATTATTTCACAACATTTTAAAACTTAAATGCATTGAATAATGAAGGTTATATATACCTGTATACTGTCCTTATAGACCTCATCTTTAATTTTACTTGATACGTCGGGCCACCTCGATTTGTCTATAGGGAACTTGTTGAAACTTGTCCCAACACTTCCTATATAATCCCCTAAAAGGCCAGCAGCCTCTCCAACTGGTTGATCATCTCTGCTCCATTCCATGAGTATCTTTTGTGCTGGAGGAAGGCTAAATACATCCTGACCTCTCAAACGAACTACTTTAACCACTCCTCTAGCATCTGCGGAATATAAAATCCATCAAAACAACAGGTCATATAGAGACAATTGGCATGAGTCTTGAAGCTAACTTCCTTTTATATATAAAAACCTGTTTTAAAAAAAATAAAATAAAGCATGCCCAGAGATTCAAAAGCCAATTTTATTAGGACTACTTGCCTTATTTAATCCAATGGCATCTTATTTTATTTTGAAAGTCTCCCTACAGTGTCATATTTAAATAATGAGTCCAATTAGCTTATGGTTCTACAGCCAGCAAACAACAACGAGCAGTTCGGCACTAATTAATCTAAAATTATCACATCTCATGGATATATTAAAACAAATTAAGCTAAAATTATCCAAATCCTTTTGAATCAAATTGAAAACTAATTAATCTAAAATTAAGCAAATCAGTAAAAGGAAAACAATTAACAACAAACAGGAAAACAAACGTCGGCCAGTAAAAGGAAGGAATTCACAAAATCACCATAGCCAAAGGGGGAAAACCAGTAAACATAGACAAGAATACAAAATTAACAACAAACGCAGGACAAAATTAACAACCCGTAACAGCACCAAAATCGCAGGACAAAGAAAAACTCCAACCGAACAGCAGCCCCTCCACAATAACAGATCAAAAACTACCGACAACAATAAAGAAAAGTAACTTACGAGCTATGAACGAGGCAGATGGACGCTGACGAAGGCGAAGGGAGGCAGAGCTTAGGGTTTCTAAAATAACGCTTTCTTTTCTTTTGTTTTGTGGCACCAGAGTTGTTTGAAAATTGCAATGAAGAAAGTTTCTAAAATATGTTAATTGTTTTCATCTGAGGTTATGCATATTTATTTATTTTATTTTTATGCTTATTTATTTATTTATCTTTTTTTACTATGCATCTTTTTTTTTTGTACATACTATACATACTTATTTTATTCTTTCTATAACCTATAAGTTTTTTATTGTTTTTTTTTATATTTCTATGCATAGATTCATATACAATCTTTTTATTGTTTTTATTTTTTATATAAATTTTTATTTTTGGTACATAACATATTAAATAAATTTTATGATATATATTTGGAAAATAAATTTTTATTTTTGGTACATAACATATTAAATTTTTTTTTTTTTTTGTGGTACATAACATATTAAATTTATTGAAAAAAGATAGTGTATGTAAAAAAATAGAAATTTATTGGTGGATTAAAATTAGGGTATAGTGGGAAGATAATGTGCAAAAATACACTTTCTTAATTATGTGTTACTAATCTAAAACAACAAATAAAAAAGAACGGATGATGTATAAATTTTCTACTTTAGTTACCTTTGCTTATCCTTAACCTTGCTTTACATATTTTTCACTTCTTTGAATTAGCTCCAGTTTATTGTGTAAAGAAGCTTATATGTTATGGCATATTTTTTGTCTAGTTTTAAAGCTACAACATCAATAAGCATCCTATTTTACATAATGATTGATAGACTAAAATTATTTTTACTTGTGTTGAAGAAAGAAAAAAAAAACATGAATTTGTGAATATTTGGCTAAAGTTAATGAAAAGGTGAGGTGCTAAAGTAAGCCTATTCTTTGTTCCTGCATATGTATTTTCAATTTTCACACAGGTGGATAGTGCCAATTACCATTTCAAAAGGTTTTGCTGCACGTTCCATATTGTGTAAATTTGTTCAAATTGGTATTTTAATTCACATTCAACAAAATTTTGTAAAATGTTTCGACTAGCCATCCTCTAGCCAAGACATTGACTCTATACCATTGTTGGCCACATAAGTCAATAGAATCAAAAGGCGAAAAGAACCGTTTATAACTTTCCACAGAAGGACGGTTGCCAGGAAAAAAAGGCTACAAAATAGGAAACATCTCTAACTCACTCTTGTTGCATAAGATTGGCTACTCCAACTCTTAAGGAAACAGAGGCAAGTAATGAAGCCCCAAGTTTTCTGCAACTCCCATTACTAAATAAAGATTTTGTAAGGCTTGACCTGAAGCTCCCTTCACTAAGTTATCAATCTGCAACAACAAATCAACATACTTAGAGACAATGCAATAAAAAGATCATATTGGTATTAAGTGACCCAAATGTTACATGTATAACATTCACCACACATATAATGATTGGTCTTCCAGGAATACTTCCTTGGTTTCAGATTCACCTAGCTAGCTACCTATCAATAATTTACACAACCCCTTCACATTATAACAATACTATGACACTCATTACTCAACCTATTCGATTTCCTTTAACTTTACCTATAACAATAACTCATTTTATTATTATGCATTCCTCTTTCTTGCAGTTCAAGTTACTGCACTCTATATGTAATTATGCGCTTCCTTAACGAATTAAATTAATTTGTAGTAGCAGGAGAGCAGATAGCTTCAACTGATAACCGCTTCATCACCCTTGGACATGGGTCTTTCCCGAAATTGTTGTTTGATACAGTAACTATGCATCTTGGCTTCCCTACACATTTCTGTTAAAAAATGCACCAAAGAAACTAGTTAACTATAAGTATAATTTGAATACAGGCTTACTAAAAATCATCAATGTAGAGACTGAAATAATTTCAAGAGTATGGTAAAGTGTTTACCTTCTCTAAAATGGCATAAGATGTAGGGGAATGGCATGCTCCTTGCACATAATTCCCACAAGTCCCGAGAGGAGTTCCGAAGCTTGCGAATTTAATTGAAGAGATGGTTTGGCCGGGGCTACAATGCAAGTGAACCTTTGGTGGACGGAATTCTTCAGACTTACCGTAGTTGTCAATGTGCCAATTCTTAATATTTGTGTGGTACTCTGACACGTCAGCGCATACACTGCTCACTGATCTCTTTACAAGTGAAATCTTTGAAGGATCTCCACCGAGTTCCTCAAAAATAACCAATAGATTTTGAGTTGGTTTCAACCATGATAGAGGCACATGGTACCTGAAACATTTCATATGAGATGCAATATAAGGTATTATGTCGGATGGGGATTTCTTGCACTAATGAAATCCATACACTATTGCAGTTATCAAGTCGGGACATAGAAACTTGATATTAAACTTTTTAAAACATAATTTGCCTAGCCTAAAATCTGAACCATTTGATCAGACAGTACTGGCTAGCTAATTGCGTGACGCAGAAAATCTTAATCCTATTTTTGTGCTTAAGTGAGCACTATATGTTTTATTTCTCAATATGATAACAATTGCAGAAGCTACAAAGTTTGCAACACTTACCATCGTTGGGTCGGTTGGCCACAACCGAGCTGACACTTTTCAGGTCTAAACGACCCTTCATAGTTACAGTCATTGCAATTACAATTAGCAAAAGCAGTCCAATATCTTCCAATACTCTGTCCATTAATCCATATTTGACCTTTACCCATACCCTCCATGTCCAATGCCAGTGGTTCGTCTCCTTCGGGTGCATCGAAATTAGTCTGCACAGTTTATAGATAAACGTCATCTAATTTTGAAGCAAAAATTTAGTTTTCAGTCAAACTTTAGCTTTTTTTCCCCTCTATTTTTTACCTTGTGCCATGTCAATGGTTGATTTCTTTGTACAACTATTGCTTACTGCATCCACTCAACTGATGAGATACTATTAGGAGATGCAAGATTCATGGCCTCGCCTTTCAGTCCAACCTGTTTATAAGCATTTCTTAGTAATATTTTCTTTTTAAAATATGTTAACTTAAGTATCTAGTGTAAGAATATGCGACCTGATAAGTCCATCTCTGCCGGGACAAGTCCCATTTTCCCTGGTTGAGTCCGTGGAGTGCAACCGGACCTAGGATTCCTGTGCTCCATGTCTCATAATGTGTTCCCACATTCTTTCACAACACAATATAGGAAAGCATTCAGTCAATAATTGTAGTCAAGACTCGTGAGCTGACAAAGAAACACGCCATTACTGATAAATTACGAATGTTCAAGTTTTAGTCCCTATATAAATTTTATTCAATTTTAGTCCCTATTTTTATTTTATACAAAAAATGCGTGTTTTTAGTCCCCGTGTTTAGTTCCTGTAAAATCGAAATAAGGACTAAAATTGAACAAAATTCATTTAGGGACTAAATTTGAAAAACTGTGAGTTTTATAGGGACTTAAAAGTAAAAACATGTTTAAGCCTAATTAGTAATTACAAAATCTCAACATTTTCTGATAGCATGATTTATAAAGCAAAAGAGGGAAGTAAAACTTACAGGAAGTCCGATTGCAACACTGAGCAGCGCTATTCTGTTTGTTCCAGCACGAAGTTTTACCTTGCCAATATGCATGAATCTCCTATACTCCCGAGCCATAGGTAGAACCTGGTTTTAATCATGTATTACTTTAGTAATCGTCTAGAAAGAGGTACTAAACCAAAGGCGAGTAAATTTACATACCAGAAAGTTGACCATTGATGAAAACATGTACAACATGGCCTGTGGACTGAACAATAAGAGTTGGGAGTTCGCCTCGATGTAGAAAGGATTCAGATGAACCTATATCAACGCTGAAGAAACATAGACATGAAATGATTTTCAAGATGCCGAAACAAGATACAAAGTTGAAGAACTCCAACGGTAAAGAAAATTTGGCTTACCTAGTTATATACCAAAGATAATCACTTGCATCCTGTGTTACATTTATTTGTTCCAGAAGACCAGGAGTACTGAGTGAGTAGCTATCATCTAGAGAAGAAATATCTTCATCGAAACTCTCCCGTGAGAACATATGAGAATTTGTCGGTAACATTTGCATTTGCAATGTTTGCACTCCAACCTAAAAGAAAGAGTTTCTATTAATAAATGACATTGAATTGTCGCATCAAAGGCGAAGAAATTGTGTCTGATATTTTACATACTTTTGCTGTATTAAAGACGGAATTTCTACAATCGGGAAGGATGCTGACGGACCAAGGGGGCAAACTATAGTGCATATTATTGAACAGCACTTTAGCAGGGGATTTTGAATAATAGTTTGAGAGAAAAGCAGCACAATCTCCTGATTCCGTAGAGTATACATGAGCCTGTAAAAGTTACATATACCTTAGGATCAGTAAATAAGCTAAACACGCATGGACGGAAAAATAACTTTGATAGCTTTATTAAGCTCCTTTAGATGACCATATTTTGGCTCCCTAATCAAAGCTGCATCGTTTTATAATAGAATACAAAACTATTCACTTATTCATCACTATTATTATTCACTAATTTAGTTTGAAATACTTTTCCGACAATCACATCTCAACAAGTGTAAGCATTTGAGAAATAATGTGTCGCATTTATTGTAGTGAGGATTAATGAGTTTTTACAGTTCGTGTCTGCAAAATATATTCCACTGCATACAACGAACTGCAAAAACTCATGAAAGGATATTGAGTTCTCACCATATTCATCTAGTGGAGCATCATAGTCAAAACTGGTAGCTACAAAAGGGCCTCTAGCTGCTCGTCTGAAATTGGTTCCTCCATGATACTACAGGAAAATGCAAGAAAAAATAGGCTTGTTACACTTATAGCAGGCGCGTCCGCGAGCATGTTTTAAAAGTAGCTAGTTATAAACTAACTAACTAACTAACCATATAGTAGTTTACAAATGACCCTCCTCGTGTTACAATTCGAGGAACTGCAAATGCTAAATCTTGGACAGGTCGTTTGTGAGTTGGACCTCCGAATTATGTAAACCTTCATATTTAACCGAAAATTTTGTATGATACTAATTTCTTTACTTTCAATTTTTACTGTAATTTGGTGATAGTGAAGACCGTTTGATAAGATTTTGAAGTATAAAAGAACAGCATATATTTGTACCTTCAACGCACTGAGATATTCAACCAAATCATTTTCAAATCCAGATCCCATGCTAAGACTATTTTGCTCTGTCCATGGAAAATCTTGCATCCATAGACCTTGGCTTTTATTGTTCCAATCTACATAAATTTTTGCCGTATGTACAATGATTCTTACACCTCGAGGATATACGAGAAACATGGCCTTTGAATGGTGTGTCCCAAATGAAATTGGCCATGGCGGTTTGTGCAAAATCCAATTTTTAGGTTTGCTTCTCTAACAACCATAGCAGTAGCAAGTTAACATTCATTTAACAAATCTTATATATTTAATCTAGCAAAGCATGTAGATCTGAAACAAACCTTAATGCAAGCCACCCTCTCATCACCCTCTCCATGAAGAACAAGCACATGGGGAACTTTTGAAAGTGCTGGACATGCTACACCAAGAAAATAAGAGAGAAACTTGCTAAAATGAAATAAGTAAAAACGAAAAAACTTTGATAAAAATGCACATATATATTTACAAATTTTACAGCACTAGCCCTGCAACAAAACTACATCATGGACAGATTAATAATTTGCCCCTTTGTCTATATTAGTATATAAATCACTCAAATATAAATTCCTAAAAATCCTGAGACACAGCATGTGCTATATCCATGTTACCATACAAAGTACAGAGGCATGGAGTTGGGGCGTTTTATTATATCTGCAAACCAATATAGAACAAAGAAAAAAGCACTTCAAAACCATGGTTTATAAAATTTCAGTGTGATTGTACTGTTTACCTATCCATTGCTATAACATAACCCATCAATGACTAAACTTTCTCTTTGCAGTTAACATAACCTCAACATTTGAAGCTTTCTGCTTCAAAACCTCCCCACTTGAAATGTTTGTTCTGCGAACCAATTAAAATTGTCAATTTTATGAAAGTGATTTCAGTTATTACTACATACAAAAAACAGTGAAGTTTTCATGCCTAACAAAATCATAGACCACCTAATACTTTTGAAGGAATTCATCCTTGCTATCAATAAGAGTCTCAGCAAAAATTACCTGCACAGGAGAACAAACCCAATAGTGAGGTCAAATTGAAGGATGGAAATTGAAAACAAGGGGTTGATCAAGTGATGCGATGGTGAAATTGAAAGCACCTGAAATTGAAAACACGTGAAATTGAAAGGGTTGATCAAGTGATGCGATGGTGAAATTGAAAACACCTGAAATTGAAGGATGGAAATTGATTTTGCCCATTCTTTGTTGAAAACAATGGGTTGCGGTGGTGATGAAGTGATGCGATGGTGATGAGCGAGTTCGTGACAGAGATTAAGAGAGAGGGAAAATGAACCGCCGCGGATACACCCATAAACGCCTCAGAGTGGATGTCGGTAATTGCTAGTGAGCGGCGGCGGTTGGAAAATGCCGCAGTTACCGTCGGTAATAGGATGAGCGGTGGCGGTTGTATTCCTAGTGCCTCGAGGTGACTGCCTCTATATTCAATTTTTCTTGTAGTGTTGCTTTATAGGCAGCAAACCTGTCGGCAGTGAAAAAATTCAGCCTCCATGCAGTCAAAAGTTGTTGCCACATGGTAACACGTGATTGGCCACATGGGAGGCAATCAATAGTGTTGAGCCAATTTGAATGCAGCAAATTGTGTATAAAAGGGGGTGGTTTGTGTGAAAAAAATTTCACACCACTCTTCTTTCCCTCATCCGTATATTTTCTCACATAAATTTTGATTTTTGTTATTTATAATTTTAGTTAGTCTCGTGGGGTACTCATATCAGCTCCATCGGTGTGGTTTTTTCACAATGGTTGGGACCGATACAATAATCCACATGATATTTTTTGTGTTCTCATTAGGATCAATATGATTAGCCCAAAACTATGCTACCAATGGTATAATTTTCCTCTCGGAAAAACTTGACAGGAGGAAGATTGCGTAATTTTTTTCACCAATCTCACCACTTTCTCCACTGCAAAACTGTACAGGTCTAGCACAAGTCCGAATCGCTGAGAGTTCAAGCTGGAGAGGGAACTAAAAATGGTAAAAGGTTCTACACCTCTTTTATCGCTTATGCGGGGCTTCAAATTTGATTTAGACTTTTATTTTAATTTTAATGTAATTTTTTTGCCTAACGAAATTTATTATTATGTAATTTTTTTGTCTAATGGTTTGTGATGTAATCACCACCTTTCATATGCAATAAAATAAACTCTTCTGCCGTTAATTTTCATTTTTGTCTTCTGGATCCAATAAATTACTTTTTTCTTACTTCCAATAAATTACTTTTATTTTATAGAAAAAAAAAAGAAATTGTTATGAATATTAGTGGATGTCCACATAGGTTTCTGGCCCATGTTATTCAGTTCAATTTTATAACTGATCATGTGCATTTCATCAACTTGGGCGCCAAGTTATGTCATCGTGCTGCGATATACTCCATCGTGCTACGATGCAAAGATTTTCTTCAGATTTATTTCTTCTGATTTCTTGGCGAACAAGCAGCTCCCATCGTGGCACGATGGGAGCCATCGTGCTGCGATGGAATGCTGATTTTCTTCACTTTTTGGGCTTTTTCTTGTCTTTTTGCATCTTGGACTCTGTCTTGATGCTTTTTCCTGCTTTTGTAGGTTTTCCTTCGTATTTGGGCCTGTCTTGGTCATTTTACTACTAATAATAATACTAAAAATACCATAGAAATTCCTGTCATCACAACCCCAAACTTAAACTGTTGCTTGTCCTCAAGTAACATGCTGTCAGACAAGATCGTTAGAAAAATAAGAGATAAATAAAGATGATAGGAATTTCACAACCTTGCTTTATATTTCAGCAATGGTATCGCTGAGTTCTTACCGCAGCGATCATGCTCAGTCCTGCTAGGCTCAGGAGACGTCAATAGTAGCAAATCGGACAAATGCCTGCAAGAGTCCATGTTCAACTTTTTCTCTCTCTCACATTTGTGTTTTTCGCTCATAATTGAAAGGGTTATCTCTCAATCATCGTGCAACCTGCCATTTTACCATAGGCTAGCAAGAACTCTAAGCAACCGGTCAAAATTCAATATACATGCATTTTTGGAGGTCTTTTCAGGGTTATAACGTGGCTTAAGTCAAGGTAGGACATTTTTGGGAATAGTAGGCTAAACATTGGAGTTAAGTTCTACTTTGTTGTTCCTTTTTGTGTACGCAACCTTTGTTCCTTAGGGTGCCTTTTGTGTTGGTATCGGAAAATAAGAACCGGATGTGTCTTTGTGTGGTTCTTTTCTATCACCGTCTTTGCCATTTGGCTCTTTCTTTTGCCCTTTGGCTCTTTCTTTTTCATTCATTTTTTTTAAGAGACTATTTTTTAAGGGAATTTTTGATGTTTTCCCGTCTCTTTTCATTTTTTTTTCTTTTTGTAGTGATAGTTCTCCGTACACCCACCCCAAACTTAAACGTTGCTAGTTCCATGAGCAACCCCAAACTTATTTTGTTGCCAAGACTAGAGAACTATTACCTTAACTTCAAAGAGGGTAATTTCATTGTTTTTCTGGTCTATAGGCTTGTAACGTGGTTTGTCACCGAAACAAAAGGGATATTTATTTTTTACGGCTCAAAATTGGCTAGCAAAGGATATAATAATAATAAGGGTGGCTTGAAAAGGCTCTGGGTTATAACAAACAATTGCCTCAATGCATATATATCAAATTAACCAGTCAGCAGAGAATTAGAGCAAGTTCTAGAAAATAAACAAGTGCACGGTACTCTCATAGTAATTCGAAAGAAAGTGGTAATACCGTTTGGAAATATTTGGCTCAAATCCTCACATGGCTTAGGTATCTGAAAGTTGAACACTTGTCTCACGGACACCAGCTTCATTACTCGTCTCTCTGTCTCCCGAACTTCGCACTTCGGAGCAATCACCTTTGGTTTCTGTATGAAGGCGTGAAATTCGGCTCATCAGAATTTATAACTTACTTCGCCGCAATCTTACCTATAACAGGTTATCATGCACTAGATAATAGACAACAAACAGTTATTTAATTTTTTGTAAGTTTGAATAAGGGGTAACTAGATGAAGATGACATGCGGAATTCTAGGCATACTTTATTGAATTGAAAAATTGAATTGAAATTACTAAATTGAAATTACTGAATTGAAAATACTGAAATTAAAATTACTCATCCTTGGGTTGCCTCCCAAGCAGCGCTTGTTTAGCCTCTCATTAGCTTGAGGCATTTCCTCCATTACAGAGGATAGGTTCGCATGTCTCTCTATTGTGCTTCTTTGTTCCAGCTTGAAGCACTGACCATCTTCCTTTTTCATTAATTACTGTCAGGAAGGACCAGGTCTGTTTCACCATATCCTCAACTATCCGGTTGGCGACTAATTTACCGGTACAGTTTCATAGAATGCAATGATTTCACCCCAAACTTATATTCGTGCATGTCTCTCTTTTTTATTATTTCTTCAAGGAAGAAGTTGTTCTCTGAGGTGACTTTGCAGAATGGTTTTCCTGATTGTAGTAGTTCATCCTTGATGGCCTTTCTCTATTCTCTCGTCATCAATGGTTCCCTTGTCTCCGAACCATTCCTGTAACAGCCCTTTTCTTCTCTTGCTTCCTGTGGAAGCTTTAGTCAAATGATCCTCCTGACCATTGACTTTTTGTTGCAGCTTCTCTTTCTCAATTTGCTTCATCTCTCATCATTTTGAGAGTTTTCCTGTAAGAATGCTGACTTTAATTTTTGTTGTTGCCAGCCTTTGTAATCCTTAGCGCTTGAGTACCTGTCTGCATGCACTTTAAACAAATACCTCAGTAGCACTGGATAAATATTTTTTGTGGAACTATTTTTGGTTTGTCTCATGGGTCTTTGTCACCATGAAAATTCCCAGGTAAGTGAGGTGGATCACAACGGATCGCTTAAATACCAAGACTTATCCTTAGCCAGAACTTTCACAGATCAAAATCCACAATCATCAACAAGATTTTTTGATTTTTTAATTTTTTTGTATTTTTGAAATTTTTTTTGACAAACTTAAATAAATCTAGTAATGCTTTGTAAACACAATCCCCGACAACGGCGCCAAAAACTTGACTACGGTCTGGCAAGTGCACCAGCCTGTCGTCGAGTAATAATTCACACTCTAGGTGTCTAGAATGAGTTCGTATCCACAGGGATCGTGCCGAAGCTTCACTAGTGTTATTTAAGTTTGGATAGTTTGCATTCGCTTTGGGTTTTGAAAAAGGTTTTATAAAAATAGCGTAATGCTTGTATAAATAAATATATAAATAATAGATTCAGAAACATAGAGGATAGGTATGGTGGTTGGACTCTCTCCCTTCTTCATATTTGGCATGACCGGTGTATAACATAGTTATTTAGATTAATGTTCGGCGGTGACTTTTCCTTGTTGTAGTAACACCTTACTGTTACACTATGTCTATTAAAGTTCCCCTACTTTCATAACTAAGGTACCTACGAGAGCCTAACCTCGATGTGTCACATACCCTAACTACTAAGTGAGTTGTTTATAAACATGCATTATAATCTTCACCAATTAACCTCTAGATCCTAGTATCGGGCTATTCATCATCTAAGTGCTCAGTTCACACCTAGTTCATAATTCCTCCTCTAACTGCTCATTCACGACTAGTTCAGGACGTTACCGTCTCTATACACCTAGCGTTATTTACTACTAGTTCCAGACCATATTTAGTTAGAAACCTAATATCAATTCTATGGGCGCTCCCGCTTATCCGGCTAGATTACGAGATACGTTATTAAAGTGCATGAAAGTAAATAACGAACATAATACTTAAATATCATTTATTATAACTTTGACTCAGTCACAGACTCCAAATATTCATTGGGGAGTTCATCTTCTCCACCACAACCTAAGGCATCTATTACAAAAGACTACATATTTAAATTACAATAAAGAAACTATAATCTAAACATAAAAGCCTAAAGAAAACATACCTTGCTGAGTTAGTTTTCCCGTAAGGGGAGAAAACTATGCCCAATAGAGCTCCTCTGAACCTCTCCTTATAGTAGAGAATGTTCTACTATTTCTGAATGAATAAAACAATGAAAATGAGGCTCTATTTATAGTTTTCGTAATGGGCCTCAGCAAGGCATCGCACCACGATGAAGCCATCGTGCTGCGATGTGAAGATTCAGTTCAATTTTATAACTGATCATGTGCATTTCATCAGCTTGGGCGTCAAGTTATGTCATCGTGCTGCGATATACTCCATCGTGCTGCGATGCAAAGATTTTCTCCAAATTTATTTCTTCTGATTTCTTGGCGAACAAGTAGCTCCCATTGTGGCACGACGGGAGCCATCGTGCTGCGATGGAATGCTGATTTTCTTCACATTTTGGGCTTTTTCTTGTCTTTTTGCATCTTGGACTCTGTCTTGATGCTTTTTCCTGCTTTTGTAGGTTTTCCTTCGTATTTGGGCCTGTCTTGGTCATTTTACTACTAATAATAATACTAAAAATACCATAGAAATTCTTGTCATCAGTACTACACTTATATTAGTACAATTGAAGCACATGTTATTGTAAACCCAAAGTTTACAAATCAAAATAAATTTGTTGTTTGGCATGACCGGTTAGGCCATCCCGGTTCTATAATGATGCGAAAAATAATTGAAAATTCATGTGGTCATCAATTGAAGAACCTGGAGATTCTTCAATCTAACAAGTTATCTTGTGCATCTTGTTCACAAGGGAAGTTGATAATTCGACCATCACCAGTAAAGATTAGAAGTGAACCTCTAAATTTTTTAGAACGTATACATGGTGATATTTGTGGGCCAACACACCCACCATGTGGACCATTTAGATATTTTATGGTTCTAATTGACGCATCAACTAGGTGGTCACATGTTTGTTTATTGTCAACTCGCAACCAGGCGTTTGCGAGATTGTTAGCTCAACTAATTCGAATAAGAGCTCACTTCCCTGATTATCCCGTCAAGAAAATACGTCTCGATAATGCTGCTGAGTTTTCATCTCAAGCATTTAATGAGTATTGTATGTCCATTGGGATTGACATTGAACATCCTGTACCACATGTTCATACACAAAATGGACTTGCAGAATCACTTATCAAGCGTATACAATTAATTGCAAGACCACTTCTCATGAGATGCAAACTTCCAATTTCTGCTAGGGGACATGCAATTTTGCATGCTGCATCATTAATTCGCATCAGGCCAACAAGTTATAATAACTCTTCCCCTCTAAAATTGGTTTTTGGTCAAGAACCAAATATTTCCCATCTAAGAATTTTTGGATGTGCGGTGTATGTACCGATTTACCCACCACAATGCACTAAGATGGGCCCACATAGAAGATTGGGAATATATGTTGGATATGAATCTCCATCTATTATTAAGTACCTTGAGCCAACAACAGGAGATTTATTTACAGCAAGATTTGCTGATTGTCATTTTGATGAGTCAAATTTCCCAACATTAGGGGGAGAGAATAAACAGCTAGAAAAAGAGATCAGTTGGAATGAATTATCATTATCTCACTTTGATCCTCGAACTAAACAATGTGAACTAGAAGTTCAAAAGATAATTCATCTACAAAATTTGGCAAATCAATTACCAAATGCATTCACTGATCCAAAAGGCGTGACTAAGTCATATATACCAGCTGTTAATGCTCCGATAAAATTGGATGTCCCTGTCGGACAACCTATTGTTGCAAACGAGTCTCAACCGCACCTGAAGCGTGGTCGGCCAGTCAGTTCCAAAGATAGAAATCCTCGAGTCAGAAAAGGAGCTAAAAGGATAGATGGCACAAATGAGGATATAAAAACTCTAAATGAGTCTTCAGACATAATTGATATTTCAGTTCCAGAAGAAACTAACCAGGTACCTGATATTCTAGAAAATAAAGAGATCTCAATGAATTATGTCACTAGTGGAATAGAATGGAATCGAAATAATGTCAACGTTGATGATGTTTTTACATATAATATAGCGCTAAATATCATAAATAATAATGAGGATCATGAGCCAAGGTCTATTAAAGATTGTTGACAAAGTGAGAATGGCCAAAATGGAAAGCTGCAATTGAGGCAGAATTAAATTCGCTTCATAAGCGTCAGGTTTTCGGACCTGTCGTCCGAACACCAGAAGGTGTGAAACCAGTTGGATATAAATGGGTATTTGTGCGAAAACGAAATGAAAATGGTGAAATTGTGAGATGTAAAGCAAGACTCGTTGCTCAAGGATTTAAGCAAAGACCCGGCGTCGATTATGATGAGACATATTCACCTGCAGTTGATGCAACTACTTTTAGATACTTAATTAGCTTTATAGCACATGAAGGGTGACTATGGTCTGGCAAGTGTACCAGTCTGTCGTCGAGTAATAATTCACACTCTAGGTGTCTAGAATGAGTTCGTATCCACAGGGATCGTGCCAAAGCTTCGTTAGCGTTATTTAAGATGTTGGTTTTGCATTCGCTTTGGGTTTTGGAAAAAGGTTTTCTAAAAAGAAGCGCAATGCTTGCATAAATAAATAAATAAATAAATAAATAAAGGCTAAACTACACATTTGGTCCCTTACGTTTATTTTAAGTTTCAATTTGGTCCCTTAGGTTTAAAAAGTTTCAATTTGGTCCCTTACGTTTATTTTAGGTTTGAATTTGGTCCCTTCCGTCAGTTTTTGCACATGTGGCAGACAGTTTGCTTACGTGGCAGACGGTTTGCACACGTGGATTGACACGTGGACACCTGGACACGTTGACACGTGTCCAATTGAAATAGTGGAACAGTGGAATCTGACGGAAGGGACCAACTAATGCAAACGTTGATAACGTAAGGGACCAAATTGAAACTTTTTAAACGTAAGGGACCAAATTGAAACCTAAAATAAACGTAAGGGACCAAATATGTAGTTTAGCCATAAATAAATAATAGACAAATAGATAGATTCAGAAACATAGAGGATAGGTATGGTGGTTGGACTCCCTCTCTTCTTCATATTTTGCATGAACGGTGTATAACATAGTTACTCAGATTATTGTTCGGCGGTGACTTTTCCTTTATTGTAGTAACACCTTACTGTTACACTAGGTATATTAAAGTTTCCCTACGTTAATAACTAAGGTACCTACGAGAACCTAACATCGATGTGTCACATACCCTAATTACTAAGTGAGTTGTTTATTACACATGCATTATTACCTTCACCCATCCAATGCCTCTAGATCCTAGTATCGGGCTATTCAACTTCTAAGTGCTCAATTCACACCTAGTGCATGATTCCTCCTCTAACCGCTCAGTTCACGACTAGTTCAGGATGTTACCGTCTCTATACACCTAGCATTATTTACTACTAGTTCCGGACCATATTAAGTTAATACCTAATATCAATTCTATGAGCGCTCCCGCTTATCCGGCCAGATTACGAGATACGTTGTTAAAGTGCAAGAAAGTAAATAACAAACATAATACTGAATAACGATTTATTATAACTTTGACTCAATCACAGACTCCAAATATTCATAGGGGAGTTCATCTTCTCCACCACAACCTAAGGCATCTAATACAAAAGACTACATATTTAAATTACAAAAGAAATCATAACCTAAATACAAAAGCCTAAAGAAAACATACCTTGCTGAGTTAGTTTTCCCGTAAGGGGAGAAAACTATGCCCTTAGAGCTCCTCCGAACACCTCCTTTATAGTAGAGAGTGTTCTACTATTTCTGAATGATTTAAACAATGGAAGGAGAGCTCTATTTATAGTTTTCGTAATGGGCCTCAGCAAGCCATCGTGCTGCGATAGGTCCATCGCAGTACGATGGGAAGATTTAGTTGAATTTTATAACTGATCCTGTGCATTTCATCAGCTTGGTCGCCAAGTAATGTCATCGTACCACGATGAGGGGCATCGTGCTGCGATGAACAAATATTTTCCAGATTTTCTCCTGTTGATTTCTTGGCCAACAAGCAGCTCCCATCGTGGCACGATGGGAGCCATCGTGCTACGATGATCAACACATTTTCTTCACTTTTTGGGCTTTTTCTTGTCTTTTTGCATTCTTGACTTCGTCTTGATACTTTTCTTGGATTCTGTAGGTTTTTCTTCGTATTTGGGCCTGTCTTGGTCATTTTACTACTAAAACTAATACTAAAAATACCATAGAAATTCCTGTCATCACAACCCCAAACTTAAACTGTTGCTTGTCCTAAAGTAACATGCTGTCAGACAAGATCGTTAGAGAAATAAGAGATAAATAAAGATGATAGGAATTTCACAACCCTGCACTTCAGCAATGGTACAGTTGATTCTTACCGCCTCGATCATGCCCAGTCCTGCTAGGCTCAGGAGACGTTGATAGTAGCAAATCAGACAAATGTCTGCAAGAGTCTGTGTTCAGCCTTTTCTCTCTCTCACATTTGTGTTTTTCGCTCATAATTGAAAGGGTTATCTCTCAATCATCGTACAACCTGCCATTTTACCATAGGCTTGCAAGAACTCTAAGCAACCAGACAAAATTTAATATACATGCATTTTTGGAGGTCTTTTCAGGGTTATAACGTGACTAGGGTCAAGGTAGGACATTTTTGGGATAAGTAGGCTAAACATTGGAGTTAAGTTCTACTTTGTTTCCTTTTTGTGTGCGCAACCTTATTCCTTAGGGTGCTTTTTGTGTTGGTTTCAGAGATTAAGAACCGGATGTGTCTTTGTGTGGTTCTTTTCTATCACTATTTTTGCCCTTTGGCTCTTTCTTTTGCCCTTTGGCTCTT
This sequence comes from Trifolium repens, assembly GCA_030408175.1. Classification (NCBI taxonomy): domain Eukaryota; kingdom Viridiplantae; phylum Streptophyta; class Magnoliopsida; order Fabales; family Fabaceae; genus Trifolium; species Trifolium repens. The sequence goes on along the minus strand of CP125845.1, from coordinate 25,394,869 downwards.
TCTTTTGCCTTTTGGTTTTTTTTTTTTTTGAAGAGACTATTTTTTTAGGGAATTTTTTTTATGTTTTCCTGTCTCTTTTTCATTTTTTTTTTCTTTTTGTAGTGATAGTTCTCTGTATACCCACCCCAAACTTAGATTTTGCTAGTTCCATGAACAACCCTAAACTTTGTTGTTGCCAAGACTAGAGAACTATTACCTTAACTCCAAAGAAGGGTAATTTTTTGTTTTTCTGGTCTATAGGCTTATAATGTGGTTTGTCACCGAAACAAAAGGGATAATAATTTTTTTACGGCTCAAAATTGGCTAGCAAAGGATAATATTAATAAAGGGTGGCTTGAAAAGGCTATGGGTTATAACAAACAATTGCCTCAATGCATATTATATTAAATCAACTAGTCAGCAGAGAATTAGAGCAAGTTCTAGAAAATAAACAAGTGCACGGTACTCTCATAGTAAATCGAAAGAAAGTGGTAATACCGTTTGGAAATATTTGGCTCAAATCCTCACTTGGCTTAGGTATCTGAAGGCATGACCATTTATCTCACAGACACCAGCTTCATCACTCGTCTCATTGTCTCCCGAACTTCGCACTTCGGAGCAATCACCTTTGGTATTTGTGTGAAGGCGTGAATTTCGTCTCATCAGAATTTATAACTCATTTCGCTGCAATCTTACCTATAACAGTTTCTCATACACAAGATAATAAACAGCAAACAGTTATTTAATTTTTTTTGTAAGTTTGAAAAAGGGTTAGATAGATGAAAGTGATATATCAGGAATTCTTAGGTACATGCTATGAATTGAAAATACTGCTTTAGAAATACTGAAATATAAATACTTATCCTTGGGTTGCCTCCCAAGCAGCGCTTGTTTAGTCTCTCATTAGCTTGAGGCATTTCCTCCATTACAGAGGATAGGTTCGCATGTTTCTCTTCTGTGCTCCTTTGTTCCAGCTCGAAGCACTGGCCATCCTCCTTAAATTCTTACAATCTTTGGTAGGACCAGGTCTGTTTCACCATGCCCTCGACTATCCCTGTTGACGACTTATTTTCCGGGTGCAGTTTCATAGAGCGTGGTGATTTCACCCCAAACTTGTACCTGTGCATGTCTTTCTGTTTTGCGCTTTTCCTCCCGAGGAAGAATTTTGTTCTTCTGAGATGATTTTGCAGATTGATTCACCTGATCGTAGTTATTCATCCCTGATGGCCTTTCTCTTCTCTTGTTATCTTTGACAATGGTCCCTGTGTCTCCGGACCATTTCTGTAAACAACCCTACTCTATCTTTCTTCCTGTGTTTCCGGAAGTTTTAGTCAAATGATCCTCCTGATCATTGACTTTTTGTTGCAGCTCTCTCTTTTACAATTCGTTCCACCTCCCATCTTCTTTCTTAGGAAGTTTCCTGTGAGAAATGTTGTCTTTAATTGGCTTGTTCCCAGCCTCGGTGATTCCCTAGTGCCTTGAGTACCTGCCTGCATGCACTTTAAACAAATACCTCAGTAGCACTGGAAAAAGTATTGATGATAGGAATTTCTATGGTATTTTTAATATTAGTTTTAGTAGTAAAATGACCAAGACAAGCCCAAATACGAAGAAAAACCTACAGAATAAAGGAAAAGCATCAAGACCAAGTCCAAGATGCAAAAAGACAAGAAAAAGCCCAAAAAGTGAAGAAAATGTGCTGATCATCGTAGCACGATGGCTTCCATCGTGCCACGATGGAAGCTACTTGTTGGCCAAGAAATCAACAAATGAAAATCTGAAGAGAATCTGCTCATCCTGCTACGATGCCCCTCATCGTGGTACGATGACATTACTTGGTGACCAAGCTGATGAAATGCACAGGATCAGTTATAATTTTGAACTGTATCTTTCCATCGTGCTGCAATGGACCTATCGCAGCACGATGGCTTGCTGAGGCCCATTACGAAAACTATAAATAGAGCTCCAATTCCTCATTATTTTTCATTCAGAAATAGTAGAACACTCTCTACTATAAATGAGGTGTTCAGAGGAGCTCTAAGGGCATAGTTTTCTCCCCTTACGGGAAAACTAACTCAGCAAGGTATGTTTTCTTTAGGCTTTTGTATTTAGATTCTTGTAATTTAAATATGTAGTCTTTATATTAGATGCCTTAGGATGTGGTGGAGAAGATGAACTCCCCTATGAATATTTGGAGTCTGTGATTGAGTCAAAGTTATAATAAATCGTTATTCAGTATTATGTTTGTTATTTACTTTCTTGCACTTTAATGACGTATCTCGTAATCTGGCCGGATAAGCGGGAGCGCTAATAGAATTGATGTTGGGTATTAACCTGATGTGGTCCGGAACTAGTAGTAAATAACGCTAGGTGTATAGAGACGGTAACATCCTGAACTAATCGCGAATTGAGCGGTTAGAGGAGGAATCATGCACTAGGTGTGAACTGAGCACTTAGAAGATGAATAGCCCGATACTAGAGGCATTGGATGGGTGAAGGTGATAATGCATGTGTAATAAACAACTGACGTAGTAATTAAGGTATGTGACACATCGAGGTTAGGCTCTCGTAGGTACCTTAGTCATTAACGTATGGAAACTTTAATATACATAGTGTAACAGTAAGGTGTTACTACAATAAAGGAAAAGTCACCCCTGAACAATAATCTGAGTAACTATGTTATACATCGTTCATGCCAAATATGAAGAAGGGAGGGAGTCCAACCATCATACCTATCCTCTATGTTTCTGAATCTACTATTTATTTATTTATTTATGCAAGCATTGCGCTTCTTTTTATAAAACCTTTTTCAAAACCCAAAGCGAATGCAAAACCCAACAGCTTAAATAACGCTAACAAAGCTTTGGCACGATCCCTGTGGATACGAACTCATTCTACTCAGTAGAGTGTGAATTATTACTCGACGACAAACTGGTACACTTGCCAGACCGTAGTCATGGATCACAACGGATCGCTTAAATACCAAGACTTTGCCTTAGCCAGAACTTTCACAGATCAAAATTCACAATCATCAACAAGATTTTTTGATTTTTTTGTATTTTTCAAAAAAAATTTGACAACTTACATAAATCTATCGACGCTTTGTAGACACAATCCCCGGCAACGGTGCCAAAAACTTGACTACGGTCTGGCAAGTGTACTAGTCTGTCGTCGAGTAATAATTCACACTCTAGGTGTCTAGAATGAGTTCGTATCCACAGGGATCATGCCAAAGCTTCGTTAGCGTTATTTAAGCTATTGGTTTTGCATTCGCTTTGGGTTTTGGAAAAAGGTTTTATAAAAAGAAGCGTAATGCTTGCATAAATAAATAAATAAATAATAGACAAATAGATAGATTCAGAAACATAGAGGATATGTATGGTGGTTGGACTCCCTCCCTTCTTCATATTTGGCATGACCGGTGTATAACATAGTTACTCAGATTATTTTTCGGCGGTGACTTTTCCTTTATTGTAGTAACACCTTACTGTTACACTATGTATATTAAAGTTTCCCTACGTTAATAACTAAGGTAACTACGAGAGCCTAACCTCGATGTGTCACATACCCTAATTACTAAATGAGTTGTTTATTACACATGCATTATTACCTTCACCCATCCAATACCTCTAGATCCTAGTATCGGGCTATTCATCTTCTAAGTGCTCAGTTCACACCTAGTGCATGATTCCTCCTCCAACCGCTCAGTTCACGACTAGTTCAGGATGTTACCGTCTCTATACACCTAGCATTATTTACTACTAGTTCCGGACCATATTAAGTTAATACCTAATATCAATTCTATGAGCGCTCCCGCTTATCCGGCCAGATTACGAGATACGTTGTTAAAGTGCAAGAAAGTAAATAACAAACATAATACTGAATAACGATTTATTATAACTTTGGCTCAATCACAGACTCCAAATATTCATAGGGGAGTTCATCTTCTCCACCACAACCTAAGGCGTCTAATGCAAAAGACTACATATTTAAATTACAAAAGAAATCATAACCTAAATACAAAAGCCTAAAGAAAACATACCTTGCTGAGTTAGTTTTCCCGTAAGGGGAGAAAACTAGGCCCTTAGAGCTCCTCCGAACACCTCCTTTATAGTAGAGAGTGTTCTACTATTTCTGAATGATTTAAACAATGGGAGGAGAGCTCTATTTATAGTTTTCGTAATGGGCCTCAGCAAGCCATCGTGCTGCGATAGGTCCATCGGAGTACGATGGGAAGATTCAGTTCAATTTTATAACTGATCATGTGCGTTTCATCAGCTTGGTCGCCAAGTAATGTCATCGTACCACGATGAGGGGCATCGTGCTGCGATGAACAGATATTTTCCAGATTTTCTTCTGTTGATTTCTTGGCCAACAAGCAGCTCCCATCGTGCTACGATGATCAGCACATTTTCTTCACTTTTTGGGCTTTTTCTTCTCTTTTTGCATTCTTGACTTCGTGTTGATGCTTTTCTTGGATTCTGTAGGTTTTTCTTCGTATTTGGGTCTGTCTTGGTCATTTTACTACTAAAACTAATACTAAAAATATCATAGAAATTCCTGTCATCAAAGGGCTAAATATGCACATGATGGATGTTGTTACAGCATATCTGTATGGCTCACTTGATAGTGACATTTACATGAAACTCCCAGAAGGATTTAATTTTCCCAATGCCAATAGTTTAGAGTCTCGAGAAGGCTACTCCATCAAATTGAATAAGTCTCTCTATGGACTAAAACAGTCTGGATGCATGTGGTATAATCGCCTCAGTGAATATTTGCTGAAAGAGGGGTATAAAAATGACTCCATTTGTCCATGTATTTTTATAAAAAGATCAGGAAGTGAATTTGCTATTGTTGTATATGTTGATGACATAAATATTAACGGAACTCCTGAAGAGCTTCCAAAAGCCATAAATTGCTTAAAGAAAGAGTTTGAGATGAAAGACTTGGGAAAGACATAATTTTGTCTTGGATTACAAATTGAACATGTGAAAAATGGAATTTTTGTGCATCAAGAAGCTTATATAGAAACATTGTTAAAACGCTTTTACATGGACAAATCTCATCTGTTATCTACTCCAATGGTTGTTAGATCACTGGATGTGGAGAAAGACCTTTTCAAACCTAAAGAAAAGGATGAAGAACTACTTGGTCCTGAAGTACCATACCTTAATGCAATAGGAGCACTATTGTACCTTGCTAATTATACACGTCCTGATATAGCATTTTCTATCAATCTATTATCAAGGTATAGTTCTTCACCCACTCGAAGACATTGGAACGGAGTTAAACATATACTTCGTTACCTTAGAGGTACAACGGATATGAGATTATTTTATCCTAAAGTACCCAAACTAGAATTAATAGGTTATGCAGATGCAGGTTATTTGTCAGATCCTCATAAAGGAAGATCACAAACAAGTTACTTGTTCACAAGTGGAGATACAACCATCTCATGGAGATCTGTCAAACAAACCATAACAGCAACATCATCAAATCATGCGGAACTTCTAGCACTACACGAGGCAAGTAGAGAATGTGTATGGTTGAGGTCCATGATTCAACACATACAAAAGAATTGTAGTTTATCTTCCAAAAAAATGCAGACAACAATCATTTATGAAGACAATACTGCATGCATTGCTCAGTTAAAGGAGGGGTACATTAAATGAGACAGAACAAAACATATTTCTCCAAAATTCTTTTTCACCCATGATCTCCAGAAGAATGGTGAAATAAGCATTCAACAAATTCGTTTGTCTGATAATATCGCAGACCTCTTTACAAAGTCACTCCCAAGCAGAATTTTCGAGAAACAAGTACAAAGGATTGGTCTTCGTCGTCTCAGAAATAATTGTCTAGCTGAGGGGGAGAAATAAATATATTGTAAAAGGAATGTACTCTTTTTCCTTCACTAGAATTTTTCCCACTGAGTTTTTTTCTAGTAAGGTTTTAATGAGGCATATTCTCGATGGACATACAAGGGGGAATGTTATGAATATTAGTGGATGTCCACATAGATTTCTGGTCCATGTTATTGGCCCATTACACTTGCCTATAAATATACCCTATGACTCATGTATTGTGCTCTCTTGCTTAAATTTATTTTTACTTTTAATGTAATATATTTTTCACGTCAAAATGTACATGTACACTAACCAACTTGAAAATTGACTCCTTTTTCTAGCAATGCGAAATTACGATCGTGGAATAATATAAAAAAAATTCTTAATTTATAATAAAATTTATATTAAATTAATATTTAAGATATTTAAAGTTAAATATTTAAAAATTATAATAAAATATATTCAACACAATTGTGTAAATTTTAAAATAAACATATAATAAAATTTGTGTGAAAATAAAGAAACAATAAGATATAAAGCATTTGGTAAAAATAATATATAAATTATATCAAAACGTTTTGTAAAAAAAAAAAAACAATATTAACACATGTAAAAACTTAACATGGCTACATGTACAGGTCAATTAGGTATGCAAACACTAGTGCAGAAAACACTTTTTACTACTGTCCAAATGCACCTTTTACATCTGGCTCCAGTCAGTCATAAACGCACGAGTCATAGTAAGTTGGACACTTTTTACTACTGGCTCTGTCAGATGTAAAAGGTGCACGTTTTACATCTATTTCTTATTTCCCTCAGATGTAAAAGGTGCAAGTTTCAATTTTTTTTAAAATTAAATTGGACTTTTTACATCTGACGTGCCATTTTCTCAGATGTAAAAGCGTCCGTTTTCACATCAGTCCAAATTATCCACAGATGTAAAAGCTCCACGTTTTTTTTTAATAAAAATCCTGCATTTTTTTTTCAAATCCTGATTATTTTTTTTTACTCATATGCTAGCATCAAAAGTATAACTTGCAACAAAGATAACCCACAGGCCAGTATCCAAAACATAACTTCACAACAAACACTGTAAGACCCAAGATTCCACTGTACAGTTTTTCTAAGGAACTCTAGTGATGGCTACGAGTTTTAGGGTTTTTGGTGAAGCGATTTTGTGAGTATCGTCGCATTAATGGAATTTTTGCTGTATTTGAGTCTGTTTTGTGCTCGTGCGTTGTAAAGGCACAGACTTTTATCTTGTAATCCTGTTTCTTGTATGAGAAGGTTGAGGTGGATTCAGAATAACGAGATTTGGATTATTCTTGTTTTTGGAAAAACGAGTAGGATTTTACCCGCTGATGTAAAATTTTACTGCGTCTATTTTAAGTAAGGTTTCGGATGAGAGTTTTATATATCTGCGGGGGTGAGGTTAGGTTCTGAGAATAATTTTCTAAGGTATGGAAGAAAATTACAATCGCGGAAAAAGATTCGGCGATAAGTTTTGGAAATGGTTAACGTTAGACGTTCTTTCCGTAGGTTTCATGTTTTTGTGTTTTACGTTTGTCGCGACGCGCGAGAGCTGTGAGGCGAGGTGGCTTCTTGAAGCATAGAAAATATCTTGTGAGGATAGACTTGGATTGATCCAAGGGCTAGGATTTTGTCTTGAATCTTTATACTATTTGATCCAAAGGCTATTATGGAACAAGACCAAGTCTTAAGGGAGACTTTTAGTCACTTTGTAGTCTTAAGAAAATTCACAAAAACTTCACTCTTCTTCTCTTTGGCCGTGAGTCCACCCTTTGTCTTTCCACCATCACAAAATTGTCATTACATAACCTTTTCTCTTGATTAAAAGCTTGTTGGAGCTTAGGAATTGCAAGGAATCATCTCCTAAGGTAACTAGAACCTCTTCCCTTCTCTTTGCTAGACAAACTCTTGGAGTTTGATGGATTATTATTTGATGTTCATGAGATGGAATATTTTAGGAATGGTTCATAATAATTCTTGTTTCATGAAAGTTGTTCATGAGAGTTTAGTAAGCATGCTAGGCTTTGTTATTTCAATTTTCCATGAGTTTGTGAGAATCTCATGAGAGTGAGAGTTAGGGTTTTGGAAAGAAATTATATTGATCAATTACATGAGGTTATGTTGTTTGGTTTTGGAAAACGAAGTTGCTTTTGAGCCTTTGGGCAAAAGGGAAATGTGTTGTATGGTTTTGTTTCAGAAAATCCGATGAAAAATATTTTGGGGTTTATGAAAATATTTCCTAAGTGTTTTGGGTGGTGTTTTTGGGGTCCAAGTGGTTTAAAACTCTTGTGACATGTGGTTTGCTTTTGTGCCTTGAAAAGGTGTTGGGAACTAATAGAATCAAACTAGGCTTGGTTGAGAAATTTGTGTGTGAGTTGCTGTATTCTGCTGTCATGACAGGTGCAACTCGCCGGGCGAGTGTTAACTCACTGGGGCGAGTGTTAACTCGCTGGGGCGAGTGTCACAGGCCATGAACACGCCAGGGCGAGCTCCACAGCGAGCGAGACCTGTCCTCTCTGCCTTCACTCGCTGCCAACTCGCCAGGGCGAGCTCTGAGACCTAAAATTTTGGATTCTGATTTCTAAACTTGGTTTTTATCTTTCTAATCCCTTTTTATTAATTTATGGAAGTGGTTGGGATTGGAAACAGGTTTTTCGGGTATTCGAAAAGTACGTAACTTGTAACGCAAGAAAACGGCCATTTTGCATTTCAAATTATTTAAGACTTTTGCCAATTGTTTTGGGTCCTAAAAATAGTACAAATAACTCATGGGTGTTGATCAATATGGTGGATTTTGGTATGGTATCCGAAAGAGATGTTTTTCCTTAGGAACCTTTAGGTTTTTGGGGTTTTGGTGTAGTTTCAATACTATTGGTTAGAGAACAATGTATTGATTGTTGCGCTGCTTGTTTTAGGAAGCGCGTTGTGTTGTTTGAACGAGTTTTAGTAAACGGAAGCTTGCCGAGGTAAGGGCTCCACTTTATTTCCGTCTTTTCAACTGGTTATGACATGCTTGGATTTCTGCTGTAATGCTTTGCTGTGTGTTTGGCATGTCTGGTTGATGTATTCTCGTGATGAGAACGTGTTTAAAATACTTGCGCTGTTTACATATGATTATGAGAATATATGTATGAACAGGTTGTTGGAATTCATATGTTTGGAAATGTATGTATGTCGTTGTGTTTGGTTTACATATATCTGTGTGATATGTAATTGTTGCATGAGCATGTATGGAACGTGTAAGTCAGCTGGGACTACACGGGTGGATGTGTCTGTGTGACTCTGCCGGGGCTGTGTCTGTGTGACTGCCCTATATATGCTTAATTAGAAAGTATGCTCATGCATTTCATAGTTGGCGACAGCATCTGTGTGGCTGGTAGCATCTGTGTGGCTATTTTCGCCTGGTGACAACATCTGTGTGGCTGACAGCATCTGTGTGGCTGGTAGCATCTGTGTGGCTATTTTCACCTGGTGATAGCGTCTGTGTGGCATCACTGTCATACCCTAATTTTGCCCCATGATATTTTTTCACTTTTGCTTTTTTTTAGAAAAATAAGTCAACAAAGTCAAACTTTGACCAAAAGTCAACAAAGTCAACAAAACCCTTTTTTTTCAATTCAAAAACCAATGTTGACACAAAAAATACATTGAATTATTTTTTCTTGCATGGTTATGGCTTAGTATGATCATAAAAGACAAAATTTTACCATTTTACCCTTTGCATTATTTTATTTCTCATTTATTAATTATGTTTAATTAGTTACTTGCATTTCAAGAAACCTTTAAAAAAAAAAAAAAATCAAGTTTCAATTCTTTTTTTATTTTATTTTATTCCATTTTTAATCCATAAATATTTCACACAATCATACCTCATCATGCATATTTTTATTCTTGTCTTTTATTTTTATTATGTCATATATTATTTTTATTTTGTTTTTATTCAAAAAAGTGACTAAAAAAAATAATAAAGCAAAGGTAGCAAAATTTCTCATTCCCATTACACCTCACCATGGACTTAGAGCCTTCTATTTTTCAGCCCAATCACCACCAATTTTTGGAACAAAAGAGAATCAAAAATAGTACAAATATCTTAATGATAAAACTCCAAAATGCCCTCAATCCTTCTCACAAATCACCACTCACTTAACCTAATTCTATTCCATAAATAGACACCTTGATTTCAGTGCCCAAGAGAGCTAAGAATCATCCAAAAACGGCGCAGAGAATCAACACAAGAACAACCACTTTTTTCTTCATTTTTCAAAAATTCCAAATCCCACAATCTCACCTCAAGCTCATAACTTAGCCATCAAAACACCTTCATCACGTTCTCAGAAGAAGGAATCAGTCATTTTCAGAGCAGAAAGGTGAAGAAATTGGAGTAGGAAGTAGCCACGGCACCAAGGAAAAAGATAAGCTCAAGTAGGACGATTCAGAAGGTTATCCAGGTAAATATCTACACCATTCGTCTCGTTTTGATGCCTAGAAACTTTCTGGTTTGCTGCTTTTGCTCAATTGTGCCTGAATCGTGTTTTTAAGTTTTTGATGTTGAAACTTTATCCCTTCTTTTTTTATTTTCTACAATGATTTGAGAAAAACTAATATCATTTTCATAATCTACGTGAAAAAACGAGCAAAACCATGTATATATCGTCTGTTTTTATGAAGTTTTGAAAACTCCGGTGGCCGGAGCCGTCGCCGGAGACGGTGGAACTCACCGGAGAAGACGACTGCATGGTGGGTCTTCTTCTTCGCTGAGTTTAAACCTCAGCCGTACGATCGTTTGTTTTAATCTGAAGCGTGGATCTCGTTTTTAAAACGGAGCCGTCAGATCTCATTTAAATGAGATCTGAAGGCGATGAGATGGTTGGCGTGTTCTGCGGCTTCATGCAGCGCCACATTTGATCATTAGTTTTGGGCCGGTAAGCGCATGGCCGTTAGATTTTGATCTGACGGCCCAGAACGTCCCAGCTTACGATGCGCCTTCATTCTCTGTTGTATTGGATCATTTTTTTTTTTTTGTTGACTTTTGTTTTTTGTCTGACTTTTGCGTGGACTTGGGCCTTGGGTGCAGACCCTGCTTTCTGCACCCCCCAGTTTTTACTTCTTTTCATAATTTACACCCCCCCCAGAATGACTTAAATTTTTTTTTAGCTTATTTGTAAAAGCACTTAAGTGACTTCCTAGCTTATTTAAGCTCAGTAAGTCACTGTTTATGCTTATATCATATTTCCATGTGTGATTTCCTTTTAACTTATTTTCATAAGTGTTTTTTTTTTTTTTTTATATTAAGCTTTTTGTGCATAAGTGCTTATTTAGGGTTTCAAGAAGCTCTTTAGCTTATTTGACCCTAATTTTTACACAACATTTATTTTGATACAGTAGCTTTCATATGTGAATATTATTTTGCTTTTCCAACTTATTTTCATAAGTCATTTTAGTTTAAGTTGCTTTTAGTTTATTTTTTTAATAAATGCTTAAGTGATCCAAATTACTTCTTTAAGTACTTTTGAGTCACTTTCTTTTGCACATATTCTTGTCTAAATCTAATTAGCTTAGGTCAATCATGTTTGCTTATGTTTGTTTATTTATCTCATACTTACATATATTAATTTAATTGCTCGCAATTTAATTTTCGTATCATATTTAATTTATTGCTTCATACATGTTTACTTAGCATTTCATATTTACATTAATCATTTGTATCTACGCATTTGCATTTGTGTTTTGCATATTTCATGATCTACTTTATTATTATTATCTGTTTTGCTATTGTGTCTGCTTTGTTCCTCCTGTTTTTTTCTTTTGGACTTTATTTTCCGAATAATTAATCAAACTCTTTTGCAATAATTAATGGATGAAAAAGGGAGAATCTGGCATCTGCTTCTTTCTTCCCGAGTTGTCTTGGTAGCCGGTCATCTGACTAGTCACTCAAGCTACTCTCATTCTAAAAGTACTAAAATTGACCAACCTTCGTCTTTCTTTTTGACTTTATTTTCCAAATAATCTGAATCAAAACTCTTTGCAATAATTAATGGGTGAAAAAGGGAGAATCTGGCATCTGCTTCTTTCTTCCCCGAGTTGTCTTGGTGGCCGGTCATCTGACTAGTCACTCAAGCTGCTCTCATTCTAAAACCGGTATTAAAAACAACCAACACTCGTCTTTTCTTTCAGACACTTTTTCTTAAGTAAACTTAACCAAAGATTTTCATAACAAATAATGAATGAAAAAGGGAGAATCTGGCATCTGCTTCTTTCTTCCCCGGGTTGTCTCGGTAGCCGGTCATCTGACTAGTTCACTCGAGCTGCTCTCATTCCAAAAACAAGCGTTAAAAACTTAACCTCACACACTTAAATTTCTTTTTCAATAAAACATGGATATACGCTTTATCCATTCCTCTGACACATACACAGCTTAAGCCTCTGATTAGAGCATACAAGCGTTGTTGTATCAGCGGAATGCGAAGTAAGCAACATCCGTTATTCAACTCTTTTTTCAATGGGTACACGTTTTATCTATTCCTCTGACTCACACACAGCTTAAGCCTCCGATTAGAGCATACAAGCGTCGTTGTGTCAGCGGAATACGAAATAAGCGTTATCCACTAAAATTAACCAACCACACAAGCGTTTTTTACCAGAACTACGTGAGTTTTGAGTTTCCCATTGCACCGGGGAATACGTAGGAGCGGGCTCCTACAACCGTCAAACTCGATTAATAAAAACTCTTATCTTTTTTTAATTTATTTTGGAAACGAAGTAGAGATTAAGTAAGAGATAAAAAGGCAATTTATTTTAAACCTACGCAAACAAACCCCAAACCACCTAAACGGTTCCCATCGAGTACGATGGATGCGAGGGGTGCTAACACCTTCCTCTCGCATAACCAACTCCCGAACCAAAACCAAAGGTTTTCGTGATATTTTCCTTTCCCCTTCCGGGATAAATAAACGTCAATGGCGACTTCATTGTATGAAAAATGGAAGTGATTTTCCAGCCCGCTACAGCTGGCGACTTCACTGGGGACTCTTGAGAGTTAAGCCCATTTAGTTGGTTTGTTGGTTTGTTTGCATTTTCAGGTTTGCAATATCTTGCCTTATCTTTTATTTTTCTGTCAATTATATCTGCTTGGATTGGCTGTTTCTCTTCTTCTACTCCTTCTTTTATTTTTCTTTTGCCCTTGTGGCGTGGTTACTGTGAAAAGCTCTATACCCGAGCTTGAGAAAAGCTTAGGCTAAGCTAGAGGTCTTTATGTTGGGTGACCGGTCATCTGACTAGTGACTCCGGCATAATCACCTCGCCTAGAGTAGATCCTCTTGGAGATGTCAGGACATCGGTCATCTGACTAGTGTCTCTGATGTTTTCTCGTTGGGTCCATGACTCTAGGGACCTTTTATTATCCGGTCTAGAACCAAACCTTGTTGTTAGGGACCTCTGCTTAGAACCCGTGTCAAGGTTGCTCCACGACCTTACCTAGAGGAGATTTCCTTTTGGACGCGTTTGTCGTGAGCTTCGCAATAGCGACATCGTTTCCAAAGGGGCAATCCGTGATTTTAGGCACTTTATCAAACTTAGAACAACATGTGAGAGGGATGGGTTACAGGTAACTTTGAGCCTTTCGACTTCAGAAATGTCAACTACACCTCTGCTTCACAGCGACAGAATCTGCTACAAAAGTGCATCCATGCATCCATGCACTCATGCATTCATTCATAAAAAATTCATGAAAAAAACTTTTTTGCATAACATTTGCATAAAAAATAAAATGATGAAGCCTAAAAACTTTTGCATGCATTTGCATTCATTCAAAAAACCATTATCTCACCCTCACCTGCTCACATAAACAGCTTCATTCCCGACACTACCGGACTCAAAGCATTTCAAAGAAACCATGGAAAACATGCAGAAGCAGATTGATGCCTTGAGAGGCGATGTGGACCAAGTGACTGATAAGTTGGACCGTGTTTTGGAAATACTAGCTAGTCTCAGTCTTCCTTCAAGAGAGAACGCTGCAATGGTAGTGGCGAATCCCCCAATTGGTTCCCCTTTGTCAAAAGTGATATGGCCTTCATTCGGTTCATCTTCCGGACATACTTCTGCAGCTGCTCAAGTCACCCAAGAGCCAATGGCCACTAACACTGAATTCATGGTTGGCCAGCCAAGAATTCATCAAGTCCAACCCAGGTTTGCTATACCGCAAAGTCCCGAGGATCATATGAGTGCTCATCAAGGTGACAACTCTAAGGGAAAATCTGTTGCATCCCCGAGTGAGGAGACTCGCCAAAAGTTCAAGGCAATAGAGGACAAGCTAAGGATGATGGAATCATTCTTACCCAACAATGTCAGCCCACCTCACTCTCACTCTCGCCCAACGGTGCCTGCTCGCACCCCATGCTTCAATCATCCAACAGTTGCTCAACCTCAACAATCCCAAGGGTTCCCAAAACAGGCAATACAGACGCCTTTGAATCATCCTCAGTCAGGGCAGTTCACACAGAACTTGGGACATCAGCAGAATCAGCCGAGGGCCACTAAAAAGAGAAAGGTCTTTGATTCCATCCCAATACCTTATGGTCAGCTTTTTCCACATTTGGTGCGTAATAGGATGGTAATCCCAAGAGCTTTAAAGCCGATAACTGCGCCGTTCCCTATTTAGTATGATCTCAAAGCCAATTGTGAGTATCATTCTGGGGCTGAAGGGCATACTATTGAAAATTGCAGAACCTTTAAACATGAAGTTCAGAGACTCATCAATCAGAAACTATTGACTTTCAAGGAAGATGGGGCAAATGCTGTCACTCCCCAAAATGGTCCGACATCACCAACGCAAGTCCCGTACCTAGCAGCTGCACAACATCAGCAACCTCACGGGCACTCTGTCCAAGTGCCTGTGAATCTTGTGCCACAAAGAACTCAGCAAGTACAACAGACTCAGCAGCGAGCTAAAAAGGTCTTTGATCCAATTCCTGTGTCATACAGTCAGCTTTTGCCATATCTGGTGCACAATGGGATGGTGACTCCAGTAGCTTTAAGGACAATGACTCCACCTTTCCCTGCTTGGTATGACCCTAAGGTCAAATGTGCATACCATGCTGATACCGAAGGTCACTCTACGGAAAATTGTAGGGTATTCAAAAACAAGGTTCAAGAGCTCATTGATAAGAAACTGTTGAGTTTCAAAGAGGGAGGGCCCAACCGTGAAGGATAATTCATTGCTAAGTCATGCAGACCCTTCTGAGTATGCCAGTTGAAGAGTTCAGGGATTGAATCAAGCTACAAAGATTATCATTTAGGCTGTTTCCCTTTTGTATTTCCCTTTGTTTTGCTAAGTATTTACCTACAGTTGAACTTTGTTTGTTTGAAATATTAATCTTAATGAAATGATAATGCATGTTTTGAATTCATTCTTTCATGTCCATTCAATTTTCTCTCTTCTACTTCTCAAAAGCAAAAAATATATATCAATACTTGTCATTTCTTTCATTTCTTTATCATTTCTGTTTGAACAAAGATTGGAGAGAGGATGATGAAAAACGAAATAACCAAGTTGCTACGGTATGCTTTCAAATAAAACTTTGTTGATGATGTAAGGCATTGTTTCAAATTCCCAAACACCGGAGAAATAAGGGAGATAATCCGTAATCAACCCCTTTGAGCCTAGAAGTTGGTGTTTCTTTCTATACGAAAAAACCCGCAATCTTAACCCGGGGCAAGGTAGTGTTCAGTTAACTCGGCCATACGTTTGAGTTTCAAGAGAAAAGCAAAAAATCAATAAGGTGTTCCTCATCACCTATATCAAGGCAGTCACAATTCGCCAAACAAAATTCAAACAAAAAGAGAGAAAGAAAAGCCCGCTAAGTCAAAACCTCAAAATGGCTTAGGCAAAAGTTAGGGTATCCCGCTAGACTAAAAATGCAAAAAGAACAGTCTAGGCAAAAGTTAGGGATTGAAAAAAAAATGAAGAAAAATTGAAAGTCACCAAGATTCATGACAAAACAAAATCATGTGACCAAAACAAAAAGGCAATGTGACTGCCACAAACAAAAGGGAAATACATCCTCGATTCCCAAACCATCACAATCTCAAAAACCTCTTAGGACTTAAACTTGTGAGTTTGAGTTAATTGAACTTAGGGATGAAGATCATCATGAAGAATGGGATGGGTTGAAATTAAACTTTGAGCCTTATATCTTTTTATTCAGAAACCGTGAACCAGGCCACGTTATAACCCTCAAAAGACCTAATTGAAGCAAGGTTTATTTTGAAAGCATACGGTAGCAAGGTTGCGTTAACCTGACTCACAAGGATCTTTTGCCAATCTTTTGTCAATATCATGCTCTCACACTTTCTTCTACAATATACATCCATTGTACATAAATACCATCTCAATTTCCATTTCAAAACTTGCATTAAAATGGCATTAGAATTACTATTTCAAGCAAACAGGTTTATCTGCAAGTCAACACTTGACAATAAAGAAGTTCCAACTCTGAGTTGTTACCAAGCAATCAAGAAGAACCTTGGGCTAATCTGGGGCAACTATCTCAGAACTTCACTTAATCTTGGGGCACATCCCTTCGAAAGGTCATTCAGCACGGACAGAGTGTCCTAAGATCGCATCTTGGAAAGCGGTATCGAAACCCAGATTTCAAGGACCTAATGAATCAGTTCAGAACGCTCTTGATCAGGGTCAAACCACCTTGGAGTTCTGCCAATCAAGAACAAACTCTTGTGACTAGGGGCAGATTATTTGAAGACCCTGCCGAGTCGGTCAAACATGTTTTAGGAATGGCTCAATCTAGGGGCATACCTCTCAGAGAGGGAGAACCAATATCAGTAAGTTGGCCAAGGCAAAGCACTTCATATGCCCAACAGACTGGGCAAGACAATATACACAGGGGCAGGTTCTCCCTATATCTTCCAAGCTTCTCAAGCTAAGCCTGATGAACATCTGCAACCGTTGGGTCCGGAACTGGTGTCGGGGATCAACATCAAGCCATCATTCCACAAAAAGCCTTGATACCCGAAACACTCCCACCCTCCATAGGGGCATCAGTCATCGTCATGCATTAGTCATGTCATTTCATTCATGCAAATAAGCGTCATGCATTAGTCATGTCATTTCATTCATGTAAATCATTAACATGCATTGATCACGTCATTTCATTCAAGCATCAGGTATGCCCCATACCACAAATCCAATAACCTCATAACCAAAAAGCCAAATCAAACATCCACAATCAAGAACCTAACCTTGCATTGACAATCTCAAAGTCCAATCATTGTTGGCACACCTTCAAAGTCCAATGATTATTGGCACAAACTCAAAGTCCAATCATTATTGGCAAACACCCTCAAAGTCCAATCATTATTGGCATCCACTCAAAATCCAATATTCAATGGAACCCATATAAAACCCAGTGTTCATAAACACCCATGTTGAAACCCAGCATCCCTTAGCACACAGTCGTTTCATGTCATCATATACATTAATCATGCATTTCATTTCATGCATAAATATTCATGATAAACATGCATTCATAAAGCAGGTTCAAAGGTTACTCCCTGCAGAATACAGCTTTTGGTCACTTAATCACAAAAAAGGCAGATTAACCTTTTTTTCAAAGCAGGATGGTTGGTAAAATTGTCTCCCCAGCAGATTAGTTGAGAAACCATGTCTAATCTCCTCCCTAGTGAATGGCAAATTTTCTGGAAATATTCTTCTACAAGATAATAACAACAGCTTGTTTAAGCACATCATCACAGCAACTTCTGATTGAGTTTCAGTTCGAGTGGCTAGATATGGTTTACTCAAATGACCGCACCATCTTAAATTTTGTCCGGTTCCCTAAAAGGAACAACAAGCAAGCATCTTCAACTTTGTCCGGTTCCCCAAAAGGAACAACAAGCAAGCATCTTCAACTTGGTCTGGTTCCCCCAAAAGGAATGACAGCAATTCCTGAGATAAAGAATCCTGAAATAGGGATATTCAGTGGAATCCGTAGGCCTGAGGGTGGTGATTTCTCTTCAAGTGCAACACCAAGGTGTTACATTTATCTTCCTCAAGGACGTACAACTCCTGGTTAGGCGTTAGCTCCTTCAGATACAGAATCCAAGCACCTGTTTAGGCGACGACTTATTCAGCAGAATCTAAGCACCTGTTTAGGCGACGATTCATCTTCATCAGTCCAAGTACCTGTTTAGGCGACGACTTATTCAGCAGAATCTAAGTACCTGTTTAGGCGACGATTCATCTTCGTCAGTCCAAGCACCTGGTTAGGCGACGATTTATTCCCAGAATCTAAGCACCCTTGAGGCGATGGTTCACATTCAAGAAGAAATCCTGAGATAAGGATACCAAGGATACTGAGCAGATGAACCTTCAGTGGAAGCGGCTGGATAAGATCTACTCAACTTCAGATTGATCTTCAGTGGAAGCGGCTGGATAAGATCTACTCAACTTCAGATTGATTTTCAGTGGAAGCGGCTGGATAAGATCTACTTAACTTCAGATTGATCTTCAGTGGAAGCGGCTGGATAAGATCTACTCAACTTCAGATTGATCTTCAGTGGAAGCGGCTGGATAAGATCTACTCAACTTCAGATTGATCTTCAGTGGAAGCGGCTGGATAAGATCTACTCAACTTCAGATTGATCTTCAGTGGAAGCGGCTGGATAAGATCTACTCAACTTCAGATTGATCTTCAGTGGAAGCGGCTGGATAAGATCTACTTAACTTCAGATTGATTTTCAGTGGAAGCGGCTGAATAAGATCTACTCAACTTTAGATTGACCTTCGGTGAGAGCGGCTGGATAAGATCTCCCCTACTTTACTAAGCTTTTCAGCATGGATGGCTGGTTAAGGTTAGTCATACTTTAGAGTTTGCCAGGTTCAACAAAAGGAATAACAACAGGTATACTCGATCCACTTATCTCATCACCATTCACTTCCTGGCAAAATTAGGGCATTCTGTATTTAATTATCTTCCACCAAAAGAATACGAATACCTGGACTATTCGCATTCTTATGGTTTAAGCTAATTAAATAGGGGCAGCTGTCATACCCTAATTTTGCCCCATGATATTTTTTCACTTTTGCTTTTTTTTAGAAAAATAAGTCAACAAAGTCAAACTTTGACCAAAAGTCAACAAAGTCAACAAAACCCTTTTTTTTCAATTCAAAAACCAATGTTGACACAAAAAATACATTGAATTATTTTTTCTTGCATGGTTATGGCTTAGTATGATCATAAAAGACAAAATTTTACCATTTTACCCTTTGCATTATTTTATTTCTCATTTATTAATTATGTTTAATTAGTTACTTGCATTTCAAGAAACCTTTAAAAAAAAAAAAATCAAGTTTCAATTCTTTTTTTATTTTATTTTATTCCATTTTTAATCCATAAATATTTCACACAATCATACCTCATCATGCATATTTTTATTCTTGTCTTTTATTTTTATTATGTCATATATTATTTTTATTTTGTTTTTATTCAAAAAAGTGACTAAAAAAAATAATAAAGCAAAGGTAGCAAAATTTCTCATTCCCATTACACCTCACCATGGACTTAGAGCCTTCTATTTTTCAGCCCAATCACCACCAATTTTTGGAACAAAAGAGAATCAAAAATAGTACAAATATCTTAATGATAAAACTCCAAAATGCCCTCAATCCTTCTCACAAATCACCACTCACTTAACCTAATTCTATTCCATAAATAGACACCTTGATTTCAGTGCCCAAGAGAGCTAAGAATCATCAAAAAACGGCGCAGAGAATCAACACAAGAACAACCACTTTTTTCTTCATTTTTCAAAAATTCCAAATCCCACAATCTCACCTCAAGCTCATAACTTAGCCATCAAAACACCTTCATCACGTTCTCAGAAGAAGGAATCAGTCATTTTCAGAGCAGAAAGGTGAAGAAATTGGAGTAGGAAGTAGCCACGGCACCAAGGAAAAAGATAAGCTCAAGTAGGACGATTCAGAAGGTTATCCAGGTAAATATCTACACCATTCGTCTCGTTTTGATGCCTAGAAACTTTCTGGTTTGCTGCTTTTGCTCAATTGTGCCTGAATCGTGTTTTTAAGTTTTTGATGTTGAAACTTTATCCCTTCTTTTTTTATTTTCTACAATGATTTGAGAAAAACTAATATCATTTTCATAATCTACGTGAAAAAACGAGCAAAACCATGTATATATCGTCTGTTTTTATGAAGTTTTGAAAACTCCGGTGGCCGGAGCCGTCGCCGGAGACGGTGGAACTCACCGGAGAAGACGACTGCATGGTGGGTCTTCTTCTTCGCTGAGTTTAAACCTCAGCCGTACGATCGTTTGTTTTAATCTGAAGCGTGGATCTCGTTTTTAAAACGGAGCCGTCAGATCTCATTTAAATGAGATCTGAAGGCGATGAGATGGTTGGCGTGTTCTGCGGCTTCATGCAGCGCCACATTTGATCATTAGTTTTGGGCCGGTAAGCGCATGGCCGTTAGATTTTGATCTGACGGCCCAGAACGTCCCAGCTTACGATGCGCCTTCATTCTCTGTTGTATTGGATCATTTTTTTTTTTTGTTGACTTTTGTTTTTTGTCTGACTTTTGCGTGGACTTGGGCCTTGGGTGCAGACCCTGCTTTCTGCACCCCCCAGTTTTTACTTCTTTTCATAATTTACACCCCCCCAGAATGACTTAAATTTTTTTTTTAGCTTATTTGTAAAAGCACTTAAGTGACTTCCTAGCTTATTTAAGCTCAGTAAGTCACTGTTTATGCTTATATCATATTTCCATGTGTGATTTCCTTTTAACTTATTTTCATAAGTGTTTTTTTTTTTTTTTTTTTTTTATATTAAGCTTTTTGTGCATAAGTGCTTATTTAGGGTTTCAAGAAGCTCTTTAGCTTATTTGACCCTAATTTTTACACAACATTTATTTTGATACAGTAGCTTTCATATGTGAATATTATTTTGCTTTTCCAACTTATTTTCATAAGTCATTTTAGTTTAAGTTGCTTTTAGTTTATTTTTTTAATAAGTGCTTAAGTGATCCAAATTACTTCTTTAAGTACTTTTGAGTCACTTTCTTTTGCACATATTCTTGTCTAAATCTAATTAGCTTAGGTCAATCATGTTTGCTTATGTTTGTTTATTTATCTCATACTTACATATATTAATTTAATTGCTCGCAATTTAATTTTCGTATCATATTTAATTTATTGCTTCATACATGTTTACTTAGCATTGCATATTTACATTAATCATTTGTATCTACGCATTTGCATTTGTGTTTTGCATATTTCATGATCTACTTTATTATTATTATCTGTTTTGCTATTGTGTCTGCTCTGTTCCTCCTGTTTTTTTCTTTTGGACTTTATTTTCCGAATAATTAATCAAACTCTTTTGCAATAATTAATGGATGAAAAAGGGAGAATCTGGCATCTGCTTCTTTCTTCCCGAGTTGTCTTGGTAGCCGGTCATCTGACTAGTCACTCAAGCTACTCTCATTCTAAAAGTACTAAAATTGACCAACCTTCGTCTTTCTTTTTGACTTTATTTTCCAAATAATCTGAATCAAAACTCTTTGCAATAATTAATGGGTGAAAAGGGAGAATCTGGCATCTGCTTCTTTCTTCCCCGAGTTGTCTTGGTGGCCGGTCATCTGACTAGTCACTCAAGCTGCTCTCATTCTAAAACCGGTATTAAAAACAACCAACACTCGTCTTTTCTTTCAGACACTTTTTCTTAAGTAAACTTAACCAAAGATTTTCATAACAAATAATGAATGAAAAAGGGAGAATCTGGCATCTGCTTCTTTCTTCCCCGGGTTGTCTCGGTAGCCGGTCATCTGACTAGTTCACTCGAGCTGCTCTCATTCCAAAAACAAGCGTTAAAAACTTAACCTCACACACTTAAATTTCTTTTTCAATAAAACATGGATATACGCTTTATCCATTCCTCTGACACATACACAGCTTAAGCCTCTGATTAGAGCATACAAGCGTTGTTGTATCAGCGGAATGCGAAGTAAGCAACATCCGTTATTCAACTCTTTTTTCAATGGGTACACGTTTTATCTATTCCTCTGACTCACACACAGCTTAAGCCTCCGATTAGAGCATACAAGCGTCGTTGTGTCAGCGGAATACGAAATAAGCGTTATCCACTAAAATTAACCAACCACACAAGCGTTTTTTACCAGAACTACGTGAGTTTTGAGTTTCCCATTGCACCGGGGAATACGTAGGAGCGGGCTCCTACAACCGTCAAACTCGATTAATAAAAACTCTTATCTTTTTTTAATTTATTTTGGAAACGAAGTAGAGATTAAGTAAGAGATAAAAAGGCAATTTATTTTAAACCTACGCAAACAAACCCCAAACCACCTAAACGGTTCCCATCGAGTACGATGGATGCGAGGGGTGCTAACACCATCCTCTCGCATAACCAACTCCCGAACCAAAACCAAAGGTTTTCGTGATATTTTCCTTTCCCCTTCCGGGATAAATAAACGTCAATGGCGACTTCATTGTATGAAAAATGGAAGTGATTTTCCAGCCCGCTACAATCACCTGCCCTCGTGGCTTTAGTGGGTTGGACCTACGATTCCGGAATTCATGCATGTGGTAGCTTGGATAGTACCACACCCATTGTAGAAGTCTGCATTAGGCTTGGTGTGCATTATATATGTAAGCCTGTTGGTGGGAATTGCTTTGGTGGTTAAGAGCTTTCTCTTGTGTATGTGGAATTATTGTTATGTGTACAATCTTTCGCACCGGTTATATATATATATATACATATATTTTGTGGTGACCCTTTCTTTCATTTGCGGGCTCATCCCACCCAGATGATGGGTTAGGTCGTGGTGACGACGGTGGCTGTTCCAGGCCCCAGTGAGATGTTGGTGTTTTAACTTAGTTAGACTATGCGCCGGTGTGGGTTGTACACCGTGCTTTTTGGGTTTAGGCATAGGATTCTAACTTGTTTTGTTGTAAGTATTTGAATACTTAGACTTGGATTGTAATTATTCAGGAATACACTTTGCTTGTCGAAGCACCTTATGGTAATGAGTTCTTTTGTATATTTGAATGCCGGCTCATTTAAAATCTTTTATGCGTAACTCTGATGTGTACCAAAAAAAAAAATATAATGCCTTTTCTGGCCTTTGAAAAACGGGTTGTTACAAACACCATCCAAAATTAAAAATCAAGAACATAATACTACAAATTCCATAGCATTCAACCTCCAAATTAAGGCAAATAGTAATGTAATTGATACAACCATACACCATCCAAAATGAAAATCAAAACAATTCATAACACAATAACTTTACACAAACCTAACTCCCTTCCTAAATCAAGATAGTTCACCACACTAACATTACTAAAATGTCAAAGCCTAATACTCACTAAATTAAAATAATTATAATGAGCGATTGCGGTTAACATAACCTCATTCTCCAATCAAGATACATGCATCTCCATTAACATAGTAGAATGTGAGAGTATAATCAATTTGCCCTTCATCTAGTGCCTAACATCTCCAAAACCTTCTCCTCATCATCTTGCTCAGTGTCCTTGCTACTTATCAAATAATGGCAAGCAAAGAAATTGAAATAGATAAAATTCAAAACTCCTAATGAAGCAATTAAGTAATAATAGTAATCAAGCCTAATTAGATTTAAATCATGACCACCTAACCAAGGTGTCTTCCCTTTATGTGATGTTGCACTGTTAACAATATTGACAATTAATGAACCAATATAGTTAGCAATTGACAAGCTCAAAAAGAAGACGGCACCAGCGATGGTTCGCATAGATTCCGGCAATTGTAAGGTAAAAAATTCCATTAGAGCAACAGCAGCAAATGCTTCATTTAAACCCGACAGTGCGAACTGTGGCAAGACGCTTCTTTTCAACAATTGCAGCTACCAACATGCATAAGATGGATAATAGAATCCCTATTCTGATTCTCCATCCCATGCTTATTCTTTTTGTAGCTTTTTTCTTGATTCTCTTCATTATTGGAATGTAGATACACTCATAAATGTATATCCAAATTGAAAGTGCTATCATTGAAAATAAATTCATCCAACCTGGTGGTACTTTGAATTTTGATCCAATAGACCTATCAGTTTGTATAACTTGAAGCACACCAAATGTGTTCTGTTGATCCATTACAATGAAACAACATATTCCTGTCACCCAAACTGGTAGAATTCCAAGCAAGCATTTCAAGTGTTCAACTTGTTGCATATTACAAAGTCTCCAACCATTTTTCGCAATACCTTCGTTGTTCAGTTCACTTGGATCGGCTATTATAGCCGCCTTATAAAGGAACTTGAACCTACCTGTCTGGACAAGCCTAATGTTATCTGATTCCGACAATGTTGAAACAGGATCATATAAAATTCTATCAGAAAGGTGAAGTTTGCGTTTTCGACACGCTGCTGAAATCACCTTTGCCATGTCAGTAAAAACACTCCCTTGAGGTTTTTTGTAAATGTAAGTTTTGCGGCCTAGCAGAAAGATGGTTATTGAGAAAGCGAAACACATCGTTGGAATTGCGAATCCCAAAGTCCAACTTACATTTGTTTGAATATAGACAACACCAGTGAGTGCTATAACAAGTGCAATGGTGAATGTGAAGTACCACCAATTAAAGAAACTCACTAATTGTCCTTTTCCTTTTTCTGTGTTAGTGTCAAATTGGTCAGCACCAAAAGCAATGTTGTAAGGCCTAATTCCGCCTGCACCGATTGATAATAGTCCTAGACCTGCAAACAGAATTCCTAGTTGCCAATTTTTTGGATGTTGACAATGTGGTTTATGAACATCCTCACAGGTAATTGTATTTCTATTATAGTATTTCTATTATACTTTAGCATCTCCATTAACATGTTCAACATAACCAATTGACCACAAAAAACTAGACCTCACTAAACATGAATATAAACAAGTAATCCTAGCATTCATACCGTAGAAATTGTTCATTTCTAAATCCTACTATAAACAGTATTAGTTATATTTCTTTCTCAAGCAACATCATTAAGAAGAGACGACAACAAGTTCTATTTTCTAATCTTATTGAAACAAAGAAGCAACACTAAAATATGATTCTTAACTAGTGTGCACCAAACTAAATCAACTATTGTATCTTTAATAATCAAAGGAGGGTCGGATATTAGATACAATTAACAATCAATAAAACATTGCACTGGCCAAAAATGGAACACAAACCTGCAACATCTACAAAAACTTCACGCTTGTACCATTTGCACCAGAAAAACAGAAGGCTACCAACAGACTCTAAATCATCTCTTTGGCACATTATATGTTAGATAATACCACTACCAATTTGCTGCACGTTAAGCAAATGAAAGTAAGCATAAAGATTGTATATACCAGTGCCAAGGAGGGTATTCATGCTAGCATATCTTGCAGTTCCAGTCAAATTCTTATTTTCCCTATCAATTCAAAATGAAATACATTACAAGTCATCACAAAATAATTTTAACCATTACAAGTCATTCATTGAAGATATTGGAAATTCTATAATTCAACGAAATATTAACTGGACTAGTTTTGTACTCTTGCTGAGTAAGGTAAATCAAATCCTACAACCACAACAAGTAGAGTAGTTTTCTACTGGCCCCTCATGATTTTCAACTGGGCCAATCACACCTATGTGTGCAATGTGGACAAAATTAAAAAAATCTATTTATAGTGTTTTTCTCATGTAAGGCTATATGGTGAATAAAATGAGAACACAACTAGAGAATATTTACCATCATAAATTTGCAATTAATCTTAAAAATGATGTCTAATTGTTGTTAAATATGCTTCATTTTTCAAACACTACATTAGTACACTTAGTGATAGTGATCTATATCAAATATCAATAATTCAAACACTGCATTAGTACACTCAAGACAAGTAATTGATAACATTGAAGATGTTACTACATGAATCTATGATTCAAACACTATAGTTAGTGATAATGATCTATATCTAATATCAAGGATTCAATTAGTACACAATAAAACAAAACATTAGTACACATAAGACACCACACCAAGTAATTAATAATGCTGAAGAAATTTACCTGAACAATACCAGCATGGTCACCTCTAGAATGGTCAAGTTCTGTTGAAGATCAAGTTCCATGTCAGTGAGAACCATCAGATATCCAAGTTGCTTTAGGAACCTTAAGGAGTTCAGATACATCAGCACCGGTTTCCACCTATTTCTTCTTGGCTCGTAACTTCTAATGAGCATTGTAAACATCTGACCTTAAACAAACAACAAAACAAACACATTAGGCTTTGAAAACTTAGAATTCACTCAATTGTGCTATATTGGCTTGATTCTTAAATCGTTTACTGCAACTAAATATTCAGAGTAGTTTAAGCATCTTACCATGCACAAGAAAGAAGCAATAATAGGACATAATTGTGCTAGATTTATTTATACCTCAGTTTCTGCAACTCTGAGAGGTGGTTCAACACAAACTCACAGGTCCATTTATTCCCACTCTTATCCATTATATATACTACTGTTCTTGTTAGATATGCCACTGTTACTTTCATCTTTGTTGGAGTAATTTTCTGAAATAGAAACTTATCATCCATTGATGCAATGGAATAGAGAGACATCAAGTGAAAATTCTTTGAAATAAAGTACTCCATGGTACTTTGTGTTGAATTAATCAAACACCAACACAATTTCAAAAGAATAAAATTATAAACAGGCCTTTACAAAGGTTCATATCATATGTATATAACATGTAACGGTTTGACAAATTCATTGCATTACTAATGCCTAGTATCAACAAATAACTATGCTATCATGAGATAATAAACCAAAAACACTACTAGATAAAGGAATCTTGACATAAAAAACTATGCTATCAAGAAGCTAAATGTTGTGCAGAGTTTATGTTAGTTATTACAATCCAAACAAATCTTAGAGATTGAAGAAGATTACTTTGACAAAAGAGAAATCGCAAATCTGTTGGAGTTAGGGTGCAAATCAAAGACGGAGAAATTAGGGTGCAAACTTGGAGACGAATTCAGGGCGTAAATCAAATTGGCGGCGTAAGTCGGAGTTAGCCCGTTCATCGACTTGACCACTGACTGAGGTAAAGTTTGGTCAGAGGAATAGTGATTAGAGGCACTCCTTTTGATTTTTGAGCAATTAATTTAGTAGAATTAATACCTTAAATACCTGGGTGTTGTATGTCCCCTGCGTAGTAGAAATAGATCACTACCTACATCTACTCAAGATGATAAGCATATAGAAACACTTTAAATGAAATAACGATTAAGAACATAAACAGATCGGCAGAGTTCCAAACTAAGAACATAATTTTAATTAACAATAGAAATTGAGAATATAATCGGTACCTGTTTGCGTTTCAGCCGGAGGGAGAGGAAACGAGCTTCAATTTGTGTAATTTGTGTTTCACTGATTTTAGGGTTTAGTGAACCTTGATTCTGCAATTAGGGATTAGAATCTGCGTTTCAGTGAAAGGGAGAGTGAGATTCAGTGAGCCTTGACGAGAGAGACGAGAGAGATGAGCGAGTTCAAGAGAGACGAAAGCGATGGAGACGAGAGAGACGAGAGAGATGAGCGAGTTCAAGAGAGACGAAAGCCATGGAGACGAGAGAGATGAGCGAGTTCAAGAGACACGAGAGCGATGGAGACGAGAGATAGGCGATATTAGGGTTCACGAGTTTGAGTTCAGTGGGAGAGGTGAGAGATCGAGTGAGTGAGAAGAAAGTTATTCAGTGAAAGACTTTTTACATCTGGGGGTATTATGGTCAGATGTAATATTAATTTAGACAATTTTTGCCATAATTATAGGATTGCCACCGCGTTTAGTTTTGCATCTGAACATATTATCGCAGATGTAAAAAGTTGTGTCTTTGTATTTTTCACTTCTGGCAAAATTGAAATCAGATGTAAAACGTATTTCATATTCCTTTTCACATCTGCTTTCTTTTTGACAGATGTAAAACCTTTATTAATAAGTCATAATTGTACTAAAGTTGCAAACATACAGATGTTACGGAAGAAGCTTGCATCGTCAATATGTTGGTTTTAGATATGGCTATAGCAAGGTAATTAAAACCGGACCGGATGTTGAACCGGTGAAGTCACCGGTTCAAGATTCAAAGGTTCAACTGGGGTCGGACCAGTATTAATTAAATATAATTTAAAAAACAAATTAAGATTTCATGTTTTTATACTATTATAGAATACTTAAGGTAATCAAAACCGGACCGGACGTTGAACCGGTGAAGTCACCGGTTCAAGGTTCAACCGAGGTAAGGCCGGTATTAATTAAATATAATTTAAAATTTAAAAATAGTACATAAAATAACAATACATAAAAATTAACAAATTAATTAGTAAAAAAAAACAAATTAAGATTTCGTGTTTTTATACTATTATACAATACTTTTTAAGTTTTTTTAGACGGAATACTTTTTAAGTTTCAATATTCAATATCCAATGAAGAAGTATAATTAAAAACATTAGTATAAAAAAATATGTTATTTTTTGGACACATAAAAAAAAAATTGTTGGATTTAATCTTTATGTGGGTTGTTTCATGTGTGATTGTTTTTCTATTGTTATTTTTTGGTTCAAGCCCACTTATTCTCCTAACCTTAAAATGCTAGTTAATAGGATGAGAAGCACATCTTTGTCAATACAACTTGCAGCCGCCACACTCCTATGTATTCTCTCAAGTCTCATATTCAATTTCTTTCTATATTCTATCAATACTCATCTCTAATATATTTGATTGATAAAGTGTGTCCATCTTTGTTTGTTTATTCTCATTCTTCTTCTTTAGGTACTATGATTGTATACATAATAAAATCCCATCTAATATCAATATCCACTCACCATGGTTAACAATATAAAATTATCAAATTCTACAGAAAGTTCAACAAAATGAATATTTCATCCATCTAATCCACACTCTTGCTAATTTAATGGAAAATCAATCTTGGAGATAAACAGAGGGTGAAAAACAGAGGTCGTGTGCTCTGTTTCCTTTTAAATTGCGTTTTTTGTTTTTCCGTTTTTTAAAAAAATCGCAGTTAGAAAAAAAAACAAAAAAAAAAATTTAGAACAAAAATAGGCCGTCTGACCGACCAGACCGGCCGAGTTACCGATTTTTACCGGTTTGCGCGGTTTTCTCCTGGTTCTCTTGCGGGACGGTTTACTGCAACAACCAGACCGAATGTAGGTCCGGTTCCCCGTTCGACCGGTCCGACCGGCCGGTCCGGTTTTAACAACCTTGGGCTATAGTCAATAAGGGTGAAACTGGACATTAAATTAGATAATAAGGGTATTAATGTAATAAAAAGTGATAAGCAATAAGCTAATAAGCTACTTGAAATAGCTTCTAGAAAATAAGTTATAAGTCAGTAAAATAAGCTATAAATTCATTTAAAAAAACTGTTTCCAAACAAGTCTTTTAGCTTATAAGCTATAAGACATAAGTTATAAGCTAGCTTTTTCGTTTTGCCAAAAAGAGCCACTATATCATCAATTTAATGTTTTTTTTTGTATTCAAATTAAATAGAAGTGATAACTTATTAATAATGTATGATACTAAATGTGGTATCACCATTATAGCAAAATATGTATGAGTTACATAAATATTATACAGCATTGTAGGGATCACTTTTTAGTGACGTATAATATTCAAAGTGTTATCATTATTGGAGATGCTCTTAAAAGGGAAGAATAGTAGCCAACTTTAAAACAAATATATTGGTATGATCAATAGTAAAAAAACCAACGCATTGTTATAAAAAAAAGCAATGGATGAAAAATAAATTTTAATAAAATCAAACCATTAGGACCCCCCTTAGAGGTTCTAACCAAGGAGCACGCAGATCCCAAAAATGCATAGTTTCTCCCCCAAAAATGACTTCTCCGGTCGGAGAACGCATTAGATATTTACCTAAACCAGTAGGTCCTTGAACAGATCCTACATTAGCTCCAAGACGTTGGTCTCTAACTAGAAAAGTAAATGCTTGAGCTTGAGAAGTTTCCGGTCCAGTGGGACCATAAAACTCACTAGGATAAACAATATTATTAAACCAGACAAAGCAACAAGCTATAAAACCAAAAACGGATAAAGCGGCTAAACTATAAGATCAAAACAAATTAATGTGATATTTATTTTCTAAAACATAATAATAGTATATTGTAACCGATCTATAATAATAGCATAAAAAATGTAACCGACCCCTGTTCATAATTTTCTCTTATAATTGGTCCTTATAACTGTTTTTAATTTTATTTTAATCGTGAGTTCTCAATCTGTTTCTTATATTTCAAAAATGTGTAAAAGAATTCAACGTTCTTACTTTAATACTTAATTTTTTCATTTTTAACAAACTCACCAACAATAATAAATAAGATTATTAAAATAACACTAAAATAAAAGATAAGAATAAACAAAAAAAAAGTATCTAGGTCTTTCACTATTTGAATCTATGTAGGGTATATTGATGCATGATTTTTAGTCAAGAAATTAAAAATATAATTCAGCTTTCAACATACTTTTAAAATTATTTCTAATGTATCACATATGTAATTAACCCACTGATGTCATGGTAATCTCTATGACGCGTATTTTCATATGAATCATCCACTTTTAGGAATAATGTTTAATTTGTTGAGGCAAAATCCCAAATTAATGTTTTAAAGAGAATAAACATCTTAATTATATTTTAAGAGAAATTCTGATCATATTGTTATATAACAAGTGCTCTTAAGTGTTTTAATCAAGTCAAGATTAAATGAACTTTTCACATTATTATTCACTTTATTTTCTAATAAGAACAAAAGCTGCAAGAGTGTTCTGAGAACATTCTCTGTTTTACGCTCAAAAACAAAGCTTCAATGATAAAACACTTATTTCTTAAAGTCAACTATATTCAAGACAAAGAAGCATTTTTTTCTTGGTAAGGCAACTATGTTCAATGATAAAGCACTTATTTCTTAAAGTCAACTATGTTCAAGACAAAGAAACACTTATTTCTTAACTCACAAGATCACAACAGTATTCATATTAAAAAAGGCAAGGAGTATTATGTACAAAATATGTGACTTTCCACTTTGTCCCAAGAAAAAGGATCAAGCATGTGCACATGGATTTAATTCAAGACAAAGATCATAAGTTGTCTATTTTGTGTTAGACAGATTTTTCATAGACCTATGAGCTTGCTCCAACTCATTTTCAACTAACAGTTGACATGTCCTTTATGAAGAATATTAAATCAACATTCTCCCACATGTGGATTGCTTTTTGTAGACAATTGTACTTTGCAAAGTACAACATGAATAGTGCTTAAAGGACCATACAACTGCGTTTCTGCAACCTCACAGCTGACTATCAAGAGAAGGATCAAAGTTTCTTGAAGACCAAGTTTATCTCCGCCTAGAATGTGAATTTTACAATCTTTTATGAATGTTTAATTTATTAGTTTTTCAAAACAATATACCTGGAGTGTATTCATAAACATGAATTGATTATGAAAAATTAGGTTTTCCACCTTTTCTTTTTTAGTTATTCGGGAACTATATCACAAATCTTAAAAAAAAAAAATCCTTTAAAATTGAATTTGGAAATAAAATTGAGTTTTTAAGTTCTAAAACAATTATGTAATATAATAACAATAATTTGTGCAATCCTCCAATGATGCATAAATATTGATACATAGATAATTTGTGCAATCCTTTCATAGGCACAACCCTAAATTAATAATATTTGGGCACACACACATCAAAAAGAAAAATTTAAACTTAAATGATAAAGTCACATTTACTATCATTAATCAATCATTTTATATTTAAATTTTTTAAAATCGTGTGGCCAAATGACAAGTGTCGGTTGTGCCCAACTATAAATAATGAGTTTTTTTTTACTAGTAATATTTTTTTTATTTGAACCACACAGAAATCATTTGAATCACATAAAAACGCTTTCTCTAGAAACCCTTTCTCCTGAAACCCTTCACCGTCGAATCGCCTTCGGTCAATCGTTTTTGCTCTCGAATTGCCTTCATCCGCTGCTTCAGTACCCTTTATTCCCCGTAAGAAAATCGCTGTCTTCTTCAACCTAGAAACTATTCTCTGTGTGAATTGGGTTTTCTATGGAACAATTTTTATTCTAAACGTTGAACGATTTACAAACCCTAGAACAAACCATTCTTGTTCAAACCTAAAACGATTCTCACTCAGTAAAGCCGAATCACACAGAGCGATGTCACAGAAATTCGTCGTCTTCTTGAAGATTCTCACACAACAAAATCGATTCACCTAAATCTCTCTCCTTCTCTCTCCGTCACGACTCTCTGTCACAACCATGCTGCAACGTTGTCAAATTCAATTCCAAAGTATATCTCATAGTTTTCCCCTCTTGCGATGGGTTTTCTTCTTTCCTCAAAGGTACTATCTGTTTGTGCATTTAACAGTTTAATTTTGATTCTTTTTTTCAACTAGGTATTATTGATATTGTTGTTGTTTTGAATTTTTTGATGAGGAGAAACATTAGGCTTGGGGGTTTCTTAGTGTTGTTTACTTTTACGGTGGTTGGTTTTCTGTTAATCAGTTTGGTCATTGTTCCTCTGAATCAATTTGGTGCAGGGATATATTAACTTGTTTGATCATACATAATTAAATCTGTTTTGTTTGTTGTTTTCTTTCATTTATACATAGGAAATAGGTGATGATCTTATTTTTTAAGATGAAGATCAATCTGAATATGTGTGTGGTGATAGAGAAATCATGGAGATATTGATGGAACTTTCAGTCACCATAGGCTTGAACGAGGTTGTTAATTACATTTAGTTTATTACTTTAATTAACTTATATATATATATATATATATATATTTTATTACTTTAATTAACACACACACACACACACCAATATGGCTCAATTTATTAATTATTTAGGGTGCTTGAATTTGTTGAAGTTGGTTGTACTTGCTATAGTTTTGCTCTCATCTTATAGATATAGGAACTGTTATGCGTGCATTCTAAGAATTTCCTCCCCTTTTTTAGCTTCTTGAGAAATCATGAAGTTTGATTAGAAATAACCAATTAATTTGTGATTTTCATTTTGCTCAAATTTAAGTCATTTTCTTATCATTGAGTTTATGAGTTTTTGCGGGCTGTAACATTTTTGGTTCCATGAAGTTTACAACTTAGATGCAATCTAGCCTATTTAACAATGTTTGCAACTATAGATGAAGATGAGTATGACTAAGCTGGCTATTTGAAATGGGTAATTAAGTTTTTTGAATACCATAATGAACTGCTTCAAAAGGAACTAAATAGACTTCCAGTTCTGTATCCTTTTACCAATATCATTCTATGGAGATTATTGCATTGCTGGATTGCAACTTTAACAATTATGTACTGTCTTATAATCCTCCTAAATTTTTATGCCATATCAATGTGTTTTTGTTGCACGCGAAGAACAAAAATATAGTCAAATCTGGGTTAGTTTTACATTTAGTGGTCCTACATATGACTCTCTTTGTATTCAAATATGGTGAGGTGATCTAAATTGATACTCAAGTATTTCTTTATTGTAAGTGCTAACAAATATTATCTATGACATGGTTCAGTGCTAATTACAAGTAACAATATGCTTTATTAGTATCTCAATTAAAAAAAATTAATGGAACAGGGAACTAGAAAATGATAACAAGTTAAAAAACCTGTAATGAATTCCAAAATTGAATTGGAAAAGTCATCTTTGAATAACATGATAACATAGTTATTATTAATACTCAGTGTAAATACTAAGTAAAACAAATATATTGAAATTGAAGTTAAAATCCTTGATCATCTGCTAGAACATCATGTTCTCAACATCTACTATTATTTAATTATTTAACTCAATTTGTCTTTTTTTCTTCTAGGGAGAAGATTTTAAAAAGGATACACTCCAATATCATAAGATTATTATTTTGACTGATGGTGCCCAGTGTTGTCAAAATCGCGAGTCAACTCGCTGACTCGGACGAGTTTACGCTTTACCCATCCCTAAGCGATCGGAATCGTGATCAGAATCGCCGGAGAAGAGAATCGGCGCCGGATCGGCGATCTGAATCGCAGAATCGTGGAAACGCTGTTCGTTCCGATTCTGAAAGGGTCGCGAGAAAGAAGAAGACTTGAAACGCGCCGTTTTGTTTTTTTATTAAAACACACCGTTTTGTGTTTTACTAAAACGCACCGTTTCACTTTTCTTTTTTTTTTTTTTTTTTTTTTTTACAAAACCGTTTCACTTTTCTAATAAATCCACGTTTCACTTTTCTAATCAATCCACGTTTCCTTCCTTATCCCTTTCCCTATTTTTTGCTGACTAATTCTTAGCCTTTCTTTTTTATTTTTTATTTAACTAATCCTTACCCCTTTATTTTGTTCCCACCGTTGCTTCTTTTTTCTTTTTTTCTTTTTTCTTTTTTTAATTAAAACTCTTCAAACACACAATCCCCACATTCATGGACCTGCAGCACCATTTTATCAGTAAAAGCAGTTGAAAAACCATTTCAACACACAAGCCCCATACCCATGGACGTGAATCAACTTCCCCTAGTCTATGCACTCATTTTTTTCCCTCCAATTGAACAAAATTTTCCCTCCACACTTCCACTATATAACCAACTTTTCTCCCTCTCTATCACTTGGATTAACATACCAGTCAATTACCATTTATTTGTTCTGTTTCCTTTGTTTTTTATCACCTTCATCTCTTTCTTATTTACCCTAAAAATGTCTTCAAACCCTGTGACTAATGGTAGCACTGCTGCTGCAACAATTGCCAATGGTGGAACTAGTGTTATACAAAATAGAAACACTGCTGGAAAGAAAACTGACATTGCTTGGAACCATGGTGTTGCAATTGACAAAACTGGAAAGAAAATCAAATGCAAATATTGTGAAAAGATCATCTCAGGAGGTGTTTACCGGTTGAAACACCATTTGGCTGGAACACAGAAGGATGTTGTAGCTTGCACTGCAGTTCCAATTGAAGTTAAGGCTCAGATGTGGGATGTTGTTGCATCTTTGCAACAAAAACTTGTTCAGAAGACACAAACTGCAGAGTTTGAGGAACAAATTGATGTCATTGCTGAATCGGTAGACGGAGCCGGAAAAAGAAAAATGTCATCAGAAGTTGATGGTGCAGCAAATCTCTTTAAGAGAAAGAACAATCAAGCTACTATCAATAGCATTTTCAAGAAGAGTGTAAGGGAAGATGCATGTATGGATGTTGCTTCTTTCTTTTACAACAATGCTATTCCATTCAATGCGGTGAAGAGTGAAGAATTTGTGAAGATGTGTGCTTCTATTGCCCGACATGGTATGGGATTTAAGCCACCATCATACCATGAGGTAAGGGTGACATATTTGAACAAACAAGTTGAAGCAACAAAGCTGATTTTGGAGGAACATAAAGCTGTTTGGAAGAAAACAGGATGCACCATCATGACAGATGGATGGACAGACCGAAGGAGGAGAACTATACTTAATTTTTTGGTCAATAGTCCTAAGGGTACTGTTTTTTTGAAGTCTATTGATGCATCAGACATCACCAAGACAGCTGATAAAGTATTTAAGATGATGGACGAGGTCGTTGATGAGATCGGGGAAGAGAACGTTGTTCAAGTCGTCACGGACAATGCAGCAAACTACAAGGCAGCAGGCGAATTGTTGATGCAGAAGCGCAAACACTTGTATTGGACACCTTGTGCAGCTCACTGCATCGACTTGATGCTGGAGGATTTTGAGAAAAACATACCACTCCACAAGGAGACAATCGCTACCGGTAAAAGAATCACAACTTATATCTATTCAAGAACTGGCCTTATGTCATTGTTGCATCATTTTACTAAAGGTGGAGACTTGATTAGACCTGCTGCCACTCGCTTTGCCACTTCCTATTTGACCTTAGGATGCTTGCATGACAATAAGGGAGCATTGATAAGGATGTTCACATCTCAGCAGTGGAAATCTAGTGCTTTTTCAAAATCGAATGATGGAAGTTTTGTTGAAAATCAGATTACAGATAAGGGATTTTGGAAAAACATCATCCTTTGTTTGAGGGGTGCATTTCCCTTAATCGGTGTGCTGCGCATAGTAGACTCTGATAAAAAGCCAGCCATGGGATCCATTTATGAAGCAATGGATCAAGCTAAAGAGAAGATACAAACTGGCTTCAATGGGGTTCAAAGGAGGTAATAATCTTTCATTTTTCACTTGTTTGGTTTAGAAATTTCTATACTTCAATGAGATATTTATTTCAGTTTTTTTCTCTCTTTTAGCTACACTCCCTTGTGGGAAATAATTGACAAAAGATGGGACAAGCAGCTGCACAGGCCATTACATGCTGCTGGTTATTACCTTAACCCTGAAATGCATTATAGTCCTACCTTTAAGGCTGATTTTGAGGTTAAGGAGGGAATGTATGAATGCTTGAAAAGGATGGTAGGAAATAGGGATGAAAGAATTAAGATTGATGCTCAATTGGAGGAATTCAAAAGTAAAGCTGGAATGTTTGGTGGTGAATTAGCTACATGTGCACTTAAGACCAAAACTCCGGCACAATGGTGGGAATCGTATGGTGATACATGTCCGGAGTTGCAAAGGTTTGCTATTCGAATATTGAGCTTGACATGTAGCTCATCCGGCTGTGAGCGTAATTGGAGCGCCTTTGAGAGGGTAAGATTTTAAAATTTATAAACTAATATATACTTTGTTTTTTAAATTATCTAGTATATTGTGTTTTAATTAATTATATAAACATTTAGGTCCACACCAAGAAAAGGAATCGTTTAAAGCAAAAGACCATGAATGATGTGGTCTTTGTGATGGTAAACTCAACACTAAACAAGAAGAAGCAAGCTAGGAAAGGAAAGGTTTATGACATAGATGATCTTGCTTCTGATGATGAGTGGGTTGCGGATAATGTAGAAGACAATTCAGATTTTGATTTGGATGCTCCAATTGAAGTTGGAGAAGAAGATGCTAATGTTGGTATTGGTGCTGCACTAGGAGATGATTTGGAGATTCCTAATGACAATGATCATGTTGAAGATGAAATTGATGAGAATGAAGATCATATGGAGGATGATTTTCCTGAATTTGGATTGAATAATATCATGGATATCTAGAGTGGCCGTTTTATAGTAGGATTAAGTTAGCTTCAGTTTTAATTATTTGCTTATGTTTTGAACTTATGTTGAATTAAGTTAGCTTTTGATTTGCTTAAGTAAGCTTCTAGTTTGGATTAAGTTAGCTTCTGTTTTGGTTAGCTTCAACTAGCTTCTGTTTTGATTTGCTGCAACTAGCTTCTAGTTTGGATTAAAGTTAGCTTCTGTTTTGGTTAGCTTCTAGTTAGCTTCTAGTTTGAATTAAGATAGCTTCTGTTTTGATTTGATTTCATTTCAAGTTATGTCATTTGTCTCTGTTTGAACTTATGTTGAATTATTTGAGTTTTGAGTTTAAGTTTTAAATCTTAATTTTTATGTTGAGTTATTTTTAGAGGTTACGATCCTACGATTTTGTATTACGATCCTTCTCCGATCTTTGATCCTTTATTTTTGTAGAATCTTACGATTCGTGTTACGATTACCCGAGTTACGAACTATTACCCTTCTCCCGATCCTAATCCGATTTACGTGTTTTACAACATTGATGGTGCCCACATCCTTCATGGAAGAAGACAAACAAGTTGGATCCCTTAAGAATAATAAATCAAAAAATGATCAAATTGATTCAGTGGTTGTTACTTGCAGAGAGCTTTGTTTCATGAAGGATGAATATAAATTGTTGTTCAAACACTTTACAAGGTTTGCGTTCAACTTTTATTATGCGGAGTGATTACATGATTCGATATGATCAACCTAACTTCCTGGTTTACTGAAATAATCAGGTTGTAAGAGGAAAACAAGTGCACTATTGTCATGATCAAGTTGATCTTAAAAAACTTAAGTCGGTCTTAATGCATCATCAACATGCAAAGGTTCAAAGGTATGTTGTATGTTTATTGTTGTAGAACTATTTGTAGACTTGACAAATATGACAAAATGAATTAAAAAGAAAGCATCAAAAGTATTTATTCGAATCATGTATAAATGTCATGAGAACCAATTTAATCAAAATTAGACTATCTGGTGCAACTGGTCCAACCAGAACTGCATTGTTATCCGAAAAACTAGCTCAGAACCGGGGAAACTAGCAAAAATGAATGAGTCGCCGATTGTGAATGGATTCTATGCTGACCCACTTTATATCATCAAGTTGAAATAAACCACATATGTTGGTTTCTATGAAATGATGAGTCTTATCTTATGTATTTGATGTGAAGTGGCATTTTACATTTGATGATTGCTACAAGAAACAATTTATGATATTTGAATATTCATGAAGTACTCCAAAGTTTTCATTTTCTTGTGCAACAAAGTTTCAAATTTTGCTAGGCAACTTCAGAACACCATTTCTTATTGATATTAATACTTTGGTCACAATGTTATTATAAAGAATACTTTGGTTACAGTGTTATATTAAAGAATACTTTGGTTACAGTGTTATATTTTCATTATAAATTTATTAATCTAGGTTCGTTATTAGATGTGTCGGCATCATTTGGTATGGAGGGAGTTGAATTTGTAAATGTTGGGGAGCTATGTTGGAGCACTACTTTATGTGGCATGGACGGAGTTGAATTTGTAAACGTTGGGGAGCTATGTTGGAGCACTACTTTATATGGCGGACCTTACAAATTGATAAAGGCGGGTCCTTGCTTTCTTCAAAGGAAGGTATGATGTTAATCTCTCAAAGGAAATATTGTATCAATCTTATTAAGGAGACAGATTAATTGGGTTGCAAATCCCCTAGATGTGAAATAGTATATATGTCCATCGATGTCCCTAAATTGATTATATGTCCCTCAATTGATTATATGTCCCTCGATAGTGAATGGATCACATATCACTATTCAGGGCTTGTTCATAGTTTTTTGGATCACATATCACTATTCACTATTAACTGGGTTGCTTAAATTGTTGGCGTGAATGGAATTTCAAAGTGAATGCTTCTTCATAACTTCAAATCTAAGTAAGTGGGTATGACATGTGGCACCATAGATGTGAAATAGTATATATGTCCATCGATGTCCCTAAACTGAATATATGTTTTTAAATTGAGTATATGTCCCTCGATGCCTTTGATGCGAAATTGAGTATTTGTCCCTGATGTCCCTAAATTGATTATATGTCCCTTGATGTCCCTAAATTGATTATATGTCCCTCAATTTCCCTAAATTGTTGGCGTGAATGGAATTTCAAAGTGAATGCGTATTTTAAACTTCAAATGTAAGTGGATATGACATGTGGCGCCATAGATGCGAAATAGTATATATGTCCATCGATGTCCCTAAACTGAATATATGTTCCTAAATTGAGTATATGTCCCTTGATGTCTTTGATGCGAAATTGAGTATTTGTCCCTCGATGTACCTAAATTAATTATATGTCCCTCGATGTCCCTAAATTGATTATATGTCCTTCAATGTCCCTAAATTGATGGCCTGAATGGAATTTCAATGTGGATGCTTATTCATAACTTCAAATGTAAGTGGATATGACATGTGGCGCCATAGATGCGAAATAGTATATATGTCCATCGATGTCCCTAAACTGAATTTATGTTCCTAAATTGAGTATATGTCCCCCGATGCCTTTGATGCAAAATTGAGTATTTGTCCCTCAATGTCCCTAAATTAATTATTTGTCTCTCGATGTCCCTTAATTGATTATATGTCCTTCAAAGTCCCTAAATTGATGGCCTGAATGGAATTTCAGTGTGGATGCTTATTCAAAACTTCAAATGTAAGTGGATATGACATGTGGCGCCATAGATACAAAATAGTATATATGTCCATCGATGTCCCTAAACTGAATTTATATTCCTAAATTGAGTATATGTCCCTCGATGCCTTTGATGCGAAATTGAGTATTTGTCCTTCGATGTCCCTAAATTGATTATATATCCCTTGATGTGCCTAAATTGATTATATGTCCCTCAATGCCCCTAAGGCGATGGCCTGAATGGAATATCAAATGTGGATGCTTATTCATAACTTCAAATGTAAGTGGATATGACATGTGGCGCCATAGATACAAAATTGTATATATGTCCATCGATGTCCCTAAACTGAATTTATGTTCCTAAATTGAGTATATGTCCCTCGATGCCTTTGATGAGAAATTGAGTATTTGTCCCTCGATGTCCCTAAATTGATTATATATCCCTCGATGTGCCTAAATTGATTATATGTCCCTCAATGTCCCTAAATTGATGGCCTGAATGGAATTTCAAATGTGGATGCTTATTCATAACTTAAAATAGGTGGATATGACATGTGGCGCCATAGATGTGAAATAGTATATATGTCTATCGATGTCACTAAATTGAATTTATGTTCCTAAATTAAGTATATGTCTCTCGATGCCTTTGATGCGAAATTGAGTATTTGTCCCTCGATGTCCCTAAATTGATTATATGTCTCTCGATGTCCCTAAATTGATTATATGTCCCTCAAAGTCCCTAAATTGATGGCCTGAATGGAATTTCAATGTGGTTGCTTATTCATAACTTTAAATGTAAGTGGATATGACATGTTGCGCCATAGATACGAAATAGTATATATGTCCATCGATGTCCTTAAACTGAATTTATGTTCCTAAATTGAGTATATGTCCCTCGATGCCTTTGATGCGAAATTGAGTATTTGTCCCTCGATGTCCCTAAATTGATTATATATCCCTCGATGTCCCTAAATTGATTATAGGTCCCTAAATTGATGGCCTGAATGGAATTTCAATATGGATGCTTATTCATAACTTCAAATGTAAGTGGATATGACATGTGGCGAAATAGTATATATGTCCATCGATGTCCCTAAACTGAATTTATGTTCCTAAATTGAGTATATGTCATTCGATGCCTTTGATGCGAAATTGAGTATTTGTCCCTCGATGTCCCTAAATTGATTATATGTCCCTCGATGTCCGTAAATTGATCATATGTCCCTCAATGTCCCTAAATTGATGGCCTGGATGGAATTTCATTGTGGGTGCTTATTCATAACTTCAAATGTAAGTGGATATGACATGTGGCGCCATAGATGCGAAATAGTATATATGTCCATCGATGTCTCTAAACTGAATTTATGTTCCTAAATTGAGTATATGTCCCTCGATGCCTTTGATGGTAGTGTGCTTTTGGTTACCTTTGATGCGAAATTGAGCATATGTCACTTGATTACTTTGAATTCAAAATTCGATATTTGAACCATATAAGCCTTAAATTGTTGGCTATTAATGTACCAATAGAAAAGAAACTAATTTGTTCATTGCATGCTGATTTCTATTGTTAACCAACATGTTTTATGAAGTTCCTGATGAAGTTACAAAGCCTGTCTCTAGAAAACCAAAATTCCTCGTGGATCAACTTGATCTGATTGGAGGACTTCAATTTATTTTAATCGAGGTATGCCTATATTTTAACTCTTAATATAATTCCAAATTCCAGTAGAGTTCATTATTACAATATCACTGTTATCCCTTCAATAATTAATACTGATAATATTGCTTGTATTGTCTAGGACTGATGTTATTGGACTTGATGCTTATCATACATGAGTGATATATTTAGACTTTGTAATGCTCCTTAATCTTGAGATTTTGAAGCTCTCCATAACTTTTTCATGATTTTCGTGGACTTGATGTGCCCAACATAGATTATCCATATCATCTACTTGATAAGATTCTATAGCTTATTTTTTCTCCCTTTTCAGAATAATATGATTGTAGTTGAAGTTCTTAACTAGCATCCTACACTTAGTGTTGCTTAGTTTCAAATTGCATGACTTCCCCTGTTTTTACATATGTTGGTACAGTATTCCCTTGCAAACTCAAGAGAAGAAAGGAAAAATCTGTATTCGGTGCATTTTGAGTACATTCTGCATCAAGTAAATGAAACATGTATAGCTACATGAGTAAATGAATACATTGATGACAACCTATTGCTTCTCTACTTGCTCAAGCAAATGTGGCCGAAGCATTTTATATTTCTGTCAAACTTGGGCTAGAATGCATTGGGGAGATTTTGAGGAGATCAATTGCATAAGAGGGCCTTCAAACGATTCCTTAAATATAAAAAACTAAAGTAATAGGTTTTTTTTTTGTAAAATATAGAAAAATGAATCTCCACATTGATTTTTATGATGTGTATTGCCTTATGTAATTCCTTCAGAAAACTAGACATGCAAGATTTCATCTAGTATTTTTTAAGGTTATGTAAACCTCATGGTAATACCTTCAGCAAACTGAAAGGTTTGCTACAGAAAATTTATGATACAGAATTTGTATAATTAAATTTGTACATACTTCAAATGCCAATGTTTTTAAGTTTTATGGATTATGCTTGATTTATGCTTCAGTAATTTTGCCATTAATAAATAATAAAAAAATGTCTCCAAAAAATTGATGGTTTTTTGAGGTAATTGTATAGTATTGAATAGTGAATGGAATATTCAATTAAATTTTCTTATTTGAAGTTAGAGTTTTCTTTTTTGTTGTAACCAAACTTGAAGATGTATTTTTTCTCCCATTCAACATTGTATATTCGGGTCTTTCTTCAATTGGCTGCAAGTGTAGATAACTGATTAGAAGTAAGAAGTGAGGCCATCCAATGCTTTTACTGAGATGCACTAATGTTTGCTCTATTTCACTGAATAATGTTTCACTGAATAATATTTAGATGACTGCTGCTTTTGTTTTGTCTTCTGTTGTTTAAATATCAGGAAGTTGTTGTTACTTTATATTGGAGATATATTTTCTTACGTTTGTATCTTGCATGTTTCTTGTAAAATGATGAAGTTATTTTAAACTTACATTCATTTGTATCTTGCATGTTTCTTGTAAATATTTGCAGCTACTGGAAATTGTAGCAGAGAAGTTTGACACCGTAATAAGTTCATTCACTTATCTGGACAAAGAATTCTGTCATATGATTGAGATAACGAAATCTCATAAGTTTTGTGAAAATATGGATGGTGCGGCTCTGCAAAATGGCATTGATTTGCAAGCAAAATATTCATGGGTCACTTTACATTCCCTTCTTCATTCTGAAAGAATTTCATACCGTCAAAATGAGTCTATCTGGTTAGGTGATTTGCTTATTGCCGAAATTAGTGAGGAAATAGATGGAAATATACGGTCAAGTATCAATTACTTCCGGCATAAAATCGCTCAAGCAGGAACTCAAGATTCTTTGGATAGATCAAATATCCCTTTGTCCATTTTACTTATGTGTGGCCTTTTAATGTCTAAATACAACTATATTAGATGGGGATTTTTGTTTGTTCTTGAAAGGCTTCTTATGAGTTGCAAATTTTTGCTAGATGAGCATGAAATGCAGCTATCAAACAACAAAGATCTGGAGCATGGGAAAAAAGATTGGCATCTTGAGAAAAGTCAATGCAGTGATCGACATTATGAGCAGTGCTTTGTCTTTGGTGTTTCAGATAAATGAAACAGACCGTATCAATATTCTGAAGGTAATCGTTTCTGAATCCAAAATACCTTTTTCCTAAATATCCTCATATCATAACATTATATGCGTATAAAAGAATGACAAACAACAGTAGTTGCAACCTCAGGCAACAATTAAATGTGGATGCTCTTTATCTTATTATCGAAAGAGAAAAACACAATAGTTTTGCCAATGGAGTTTGTTGGGGGAACTTTTAGAAATTTCCAGTCATCATGATAGAGCATGTTCTTTTATGAAATGTAACAAAATGAATTTGTTTGTCAAGTGAAGATGTATGTTATTGTAAAA
Source organism: Trifolium repens (assembly GCA_030408175.1). Lineage (NCBI taxonomy): Eukaryota > Viridiplantae > Streptophyta > Magnoliopsida > Fabales > Fabaceae > Trifolium > Trifolium repens. Next base: position 25,351,060 of record CP125845.1, on the reverse strand, counting down.
TGAAAATACGTTCTACAAAATCTGAAATCACATAGACCTTTAAGTAGCTGAAATGTTTCTTTTGCTATAGATGAAATCCTATTTCAGAATTATCAATGTAAACGCAACCTTGAAGGAATGTATAGAGAATGTTCTATTTGGGTTAACATATTGGATGTCGGTTTAAATGCTGTTTGTCATACTTGTTACGTGTTTTGCTTTACACTTTCTCTATTTCCAAACAAATGTGTGACATACTATTCTCTCAATTGTGACTTAGAGTTCCTCCTGCTACAGCTCCATCCTTTGGTGATGATGTGCAACATGACAGAAATTTAAATCTCACTAGTGTACACAAAAAATCTGACATTGATAATCATGTCCTCAAACAAGATAGTTTACACTGGGTTGAACGAAAGGAAGAATCTAATAGAAAATCTGGCTACTCTATTAATTCCATCCAGATCACGAGACTGCATCAATGGGTGCTCTTCTCCAAGGACGGGCTATGCAAATAATTGCACGTGTTCCTGCTGCCTTACTCTATTGGCCACTCATTTAGTTGGCAGGAGCAGCAACAGATGATATTGGTTTAGGAGTTGCTGTTGGAAGTAATGGAAGAGGAAACCTGCCTGGTGCCACATCAGATATTCGGGCCATATTTATCCTACTTATTTTTGGTAAATGCTCAGCTGATCCTGTTGCTTTCCAGGAAGTAGGCCAGGAACAATTTTTCAGGTAATCCAAAATTTCTATATTCTTTGTAAATTGGTTGCCCTTCTTATTAGTAACTTTTATATATTGAAACGTAAAGCACGAGTGTTCTTGCATATGGCAGGGAACTTTTGGATGACACAGATTCACGAGTGGCATATTATTCTTCTGCGTTTCTTTTGAAGGCATGTATTTTAATTGATTTTTAGTGTTGAAAGTATTGGGGAAATAAATATCACTTTCTAATGTTGTAATAATTTTCCATTGCTGCAGCGAATGATGACAAAGAAGCTAGAGAAATATTAAAACATGCTTCAGAATCTTGTTGTTAAAGCTCAACAGGTATTGCTTCTTTTTTAATGAAACACTTAGATTAACATTGTAATCTTCCATTTAAATAAGCTGCATCTTCAAACTCTGTCTTTTATATTAGTTAGTAGTTACATGTAACTTCTCAATTTTACATTCCCATGGAAATAGAACACAACAATGACTTTCCACTTGCCTTTATTTGTTCTTAATTTTCAAACTAAATAAAAATTTTAAAATAGTTTTTAGGAATATCAAACACTTGCCAAACATATATATGATAATATTATTCTTGGTAATAGTATTCTGAGGAACGCTATTTATTTTATGACGAAATCTATATCACATAACTATTACAAAATGGTGTTTGACCAATCACAGCCATTCATAATCATAAGCGTATACCGTGGGTATAAATGTAATATATGTGTGAACAAAAATAAACTGCCACAATGTATTCTTGCATTTTTTTATTTTAAGAAAAAAAATTAATTCTATACCTTGAAACAATTTGGGAAAGTACTGTCTACATATTTGGGAAAGTACTGACGCCATATGGTGTGAGTTGGACAAATTAATTCTTATTTCAAGAAGATTACATCTTACAAATGCAACCGGTGTAAAAAAACTCTTGATGTGGTTGGGTTTAGAGAAGGTCGGGACCCATTGGGTCTATGGTAGGCATCCTTATCCTGAATTGGCTATAGGCTGATTTCAGTGTTTCACAACTTAAACATGTGGCCTTGTAGCAACACAAATCATAGTGTCAATGCTTCCCTTCAGTTCACTTCATTGTGTTGTTGAAATAAAAAAATTATCTTCCTTTAAAATCTCCCACCTATATGATTATGTCTTGCATTTGCAATGCAGAGTAACAATGAAAAACTCTTGGAAAATCCGTACCTTCTCATTAGAAATGATATTGGGCCTAACTCATCCTTACAAAAATGGCTTGTAAGGTGAGGATTGCCCCTTACTTATAAACTCTTGTCCAGGCCTTCTCGCAACCATGTGGGACTTCTTAACACATCCCCTCACGCCCAGCCCTATTGGGCTTGGTGCGTGAATATAAACGGTGGGTGGCCCAATAGCGGAAACCTGATAACAGGTGACCCAACGATCGTGGATAGGCTCAGATACCATCTCAAAAATGATATTGGGCCTAACTCATCCTTACAAAACCGGCTTATAAGGTGAGGATTGCCTCTTACTTATAAACTATCTTAGAAATGATATTGGGCCTAACTCATCCTTACGAAATGATCTTGGAATTGACTTGTGATCTTCATTGTATGACTTTTCTGGAGGGATATATTGTTTGGAGTTGGAAGTGTGTGTTGGGTGTGTTGGTTTGACAAATTCTCACCATTGATTCTCAAGAAAGATCTTTCATCATTCAATTGGCTTAGTTTTCAAAATTGTGAATAAATTTTTAACATGGCCGAGGAGGGTGTGTTTGGATGACCCAATGAAATGAATATTTTTACCAAATATGCTACTTACATTATGAATTCCTTATTCAAAACGCAGGTCGAGGCTTGATCACAATTTTCTTATTTCATTAAAGTGAGAAGATGGTTGTGTTCCTTGGTGTCTTTTGTTAGTGTTTTCAACTTTTAAGGTTGTTTTTGTTTTAGGGTGTTGGCTTCATTTGCTAAAATAAGCCTTTGGTCCAGATGTGGAGTCTGATGTGCTCACATCTGGGACCTGACCTGAACGCCCTAGAATAACGCGCTTTTATTATTTTGCGTGTGATCTTTGAAAAAGATTTGTTTTGAAACAAACACACTCACGCTAGCTTGCGCGCCAAGGAACGAGCTGAAAGATTGAAAAAGATTCAGAAAGATTTAAAAGATGACCAGTTTGTTACTAGAAGATTTAAAAAGATTTAAAACAAATAAATCTTTTCAAAAGATTGAGTTTGTTTCTTGGAGATCACGAAGGCCAGCTATCAAATCAGGGATCCAAGCCCATGAAGCTCGTTCTATATAAAGGAAGACTGAAGACCTGTTTTATTCACTGAAATTAATATTCACAAATCTAATCTTTAGGATTTCAGTCTTTGTCCCTTTTCTTGGTTCTAGTTTTAAACAAGAATTAGGGTTGTAAGTTGCTCTTAAGCTTTTAAGCACAGAGCTATTTTGTTCCTTTCTTAGGTTCTAGTTTGAATCAAGAATAGGGTTGTATTTTACTCTTAAGCTTTTAAGCAAAGAGTTATTGTGAATCACTCAAAGCTTTGAAGCACGAGTTGGTTCTTTAGGTTAGGAGTGTGTCTCCATCATTGAGTTTGTTATTTAAATCATTACGAGTTGTAAGGTGGTTATAGGAAGTGACCAGAAATAGTAGAATACTCTCTACTATAAGGAGAGGTTCAGAGGAGCTCTATTGGGCATAATTTTCTCCCATTACGGGAAAACTAACTCAGCAAGGTATGATTTCTTTAGGCTTTTGTATTTAGGTTATAATTTCTTGTAATTTAAATATGTAGTCTTTATAATTTATGCCTTAGGTTGTGGTGGAGAAGATGAACTCCCCTATGAATATTTGGAGCCTGTGATTGAGTCTAACTTATAATAAATGATATTTAGTAATTATGTTTGTTATTTACTTTCGTGCACTTTAATAACGTATTCTCGTAATCTGGCCGGATAAGCGGGAGCGCCCATAGAATTGATATCAGGTTTTGACTTGGTATTAGTCCGGAACTCGTAGTAAATAATGCTAGGTGTATAGAGACGGTAACATCCTGAACTAGTCGTGATCTGAGCGGTTAGAGGAGGAATCATGCACTAGGTGTGATCTGAGCACTTAGAAGATGAACAGCCCGATACTAGGACCTAGAGGTTAATTGGTGAAGGTTATAATGCATGTTTATAAACAACTCACTTAGTAATTAAGGTATGTGACACATCGAGGTTAGGCTCTCATAGGTACCTTAGTTGTTAATGTAGGGAAACTTTAATAGACATAGTGTAATAGTAAGGTATTACTACAACAAGGATAATTCACCGCCGAACATAATCTAAGTAACTATGTTATATTTCGGTCATGCCAAATATGAAGAAGGGAGGGAGTCCAACCACCATACCTAGCCTCTATATTTCTTGAATCTATATTTATACATTCCGCATTTATATTTCTGCAAAGCATTACGCTATTTTTATAAAAACTTTTTCCAAAAACCAAAGCGAATGCAAACTATCACAAGCTTAAATAACGCTAGTAAAGCTGCGGCACGATCCCTGTGGATACGAACTCATTCTAGGACACCTAGATTGTGAATTATTACTCGATGACAGACTGGTGCACTTGCCAGACCGTAGTCAAGTTTCTGGCGCCGTTGCCGGGGATTGTGTTTACAAAGCCTTACTAGATTTATTTAAGCTTGGCAAAAAAATTTCAAAAATACAAAAAAATTAAAAAAATCAAAAAATCAAAAAATCATGTTGATGATTGTGGATTTTGATCTGTGAAAGTTCTGGCTAAGGATAAGTCTTGGTATTTAAGCGATCCGTTGTGATCCACCTCACTTACCTGAGAATTTTCATAGTGACAAAAACACATGAGACAAACCAAAAATAGTTTCACCAGTTAATTTTCCAGTGCTACTGAAGGTATTCATTTGTTGTGCTTGATAACAGGTATCCTGGAGTTTGAGTACGACCCTGAACCAGAAAGAACGCTTTGGAAAAGAAGGCAAGCGCAAAGGCTTGCAGCATCCAGCAGTCTCAAGATAAAAGAAGAGCCTACCACCAAAGCCATGGGGGACGAGCAAAGAATTACAATGGGAGACTATTGCAAGAGGACTGACACAGATCAGATCTCACTGGGATTCCAGCCGGCGAATCCAGCTAACTTTGATATTAAGGGCAATGTTCTTACAGGTTTGCGGGAGAACCAGTTCGATGGACGTGCCAACAATGATCCTTGGGATCATCTTGCAAAGTTTTCAGAGACATGTCAAATCCAGAAGGTGCCGGAAAGTGTTACTGATGACCAGAAGAAGCTGCGTTTGTTTGCTTTTTCTCTTACAGGTCCAGCTAAAGATTGGCTTCAATGCTTGCCAAGTGGAACGATTGCAACATGGAAGGAGCTTGAAGACAAGTTCCTGGAGAGATTCTTCACACACACATTATTCCAGAAAAGGAAGTCTGAGATTCTAAGTTTCAAACAGCATGAATCTGAAACGCTGTGCGAGGCTTATGAACGGTTCAAACTGCTTATGAGGAGGTGTCCTAACCACAGCATTAGTGCTATGGGGCAGATGCAACTATTCACTGCTGGTATGAAAATGCAACACCAGATGATACTAGATGCCTCCGCTGGTGGGTCCATCAAGGTAAAGACCTATGCGGAGACTAAGGATCTGGTTGAGCAGATGTGCCAGAATGAATACAACATGAGTCATGATAGAGCTGAAAAGACTCCTGGAGTTCTTAAGGTAGACCAGGAGATTGCCTACAAGGTAGAGATCGAATTACTGAGGAGGCAACTTGCTGATAAGGAGAAAGCTGTGAAGGAAGCTAGTGTTAAACATGTAGAGGGAGTTTGCGACTTCTACCTAGAAGATCACCCTAATGGGCAGTGTTTGCCAGGAGGAAGCGAGGAGCAGGTAAATTATATGGGGAACAACTACAACCCAGGTTGGAGCAAACACCCAAATTTGCGATGAGACCAGACAGGAAACCAGGCTCAAGCTTCATCTCAACTTAGAAAGCCATCTCCATTGGAAGAGTTACTCAATAAATTTGCTAGCATGAGCAAAACTAACTTTGAAAATATCCAGACGACAGTAGCCAACCAGGGGGCGACGATAAAAAGTCTTGATGAGTGGTTCGAAGCTACGTTGGGAATGACAATGGAAAATTACTAAGATGAATACTTAAGTGAGCTAGAAGAGTACAAAATCAACCCAACAGTAAAACCACATCTGCCAATCAAGAAGACAGATCCTGTAAGCGTCACCATACTCTGTCAGATTGAGGAAGCAGAAATTCAAGCCTTATGTGACGTGGGTTCAAGTGTTAACGTTATGCCATTATCTCTGGCAGAAAAGTTAAAACTCACAAAAGTAACTGCAGGTACAGAACGTGAACTCGTTTTAGCTAACCAAACAACAATTCACTCAGCAGGTACAATCGAGGATGTCTTGGTGAAAGTCGAAGACCTGGTATTTCCAGCAGACTTCATGATCCTAGATATCCAGGAAGATGAAGAGCATCCGATCATTCTTGGAAGACCATTCCTAGCAACTAGCAGGGCATTCATTAATGTGGAGCTCGCTGAGTTGACTCTAAGGAGTGGAGAAGAGGAAAGAACTATCAAAACTTCCAAAACAGAGAGGGTTGACTGCTATATGCTCGAGTGGAAAGACAGAAAAGCTACACCACCGACTCCAACTCAAGAAGTACAGGTAAAGGTAGAGATAGAGGAGCTGGAGAATGAAATGGCACAGCTAGAGATAGAGACAACTCAGGAAGAGGAGGTACCCGAGGAACTCACTGATAAAATGAAGAGGTTTACTATTGAAGTGGACGTCCGAGCAACATGGGTCAAAGCATGGGGCAGATACCGAAAAGTGGCCAAAAGATCTAAGTTTGGGGTTAATACGCCACCTCTGAAGAAGCCTGCTGCTAAAGAAAGAAAGAATAACAGGGTCAAAGCTGAGAAAGAACAAAAGAAGGAAAATCCACCAAGAGGCAAAGGGAAGTCCATTATAAAAACAGTACCAACAGACGATGATGGACGACTCTGCTATGCCACCTTCAAAGAAAGACAGAACCCAGAGAAGTATGAAAGAAGCAACAAGAAGGAGGGAGGAGCTAAGGCGAAAGCTCCTACAGATGAGAGAGACATGCGAACCTATCCTCTGTAATGGAGTAAATGCCTCAAGCTAATGAGAGGCTAAACATTTCTGGGTTCAACGATGTTGTTGCTATGGCTCGTACTGGCTCTGGCAAAACGGAGGCGTTTCTTGTTCCCATGTTGTGTCTCCTGAAAAATACAAGCTTGTCGGCAGGCCATTTTTCAAATAACCTGGTTACCTCTCATTCTCTCCGGCGTCGATGTCGTTGCTATGGCTCGTACTGGCTCTGGCAAAACGGCGGCGTTTCTTGTTCCCATGCTTCACCGAATTAATTGGAAAACACAACCTGGTTACCTCTCAATTAATGTCATTGCTATGGAGCCAGTACGAGCCAGTTTCTTGTAGGAGCCAGTTCCATGCGGTTATTTGAAAAATGGTTGCAAAGGATAAGAGTCTTAAAGGAATGACAAGAGTCTTAAAGTCAATGATTATGCATATTTTTTTATTATATTATATATTTTTTTATATATACAAATTCCTAAAATTAGCTTAACAACTTCGTCTACACCGTCCCCGACAACGGCGCCAAAAACTTGACTACGGTCTGGCAAGTGTACCAGTCTGTCGTCGAGTAATAATTCACACTCTACTGAGTAGAATGAGTTCGTATCCACAGGGACAACGCCTCGGTTACTAAGCTTATTCTAGGATTTGTTGAGATTGCCTCCGCTTTATAAGTTGGGATAATTTTAGATTCAAGAAACAGAGAATAAAACTAGAAAGAAAGACAATTTAAGAAGATAGGTTAAGTAGTTAGAATCCCTCCCTTATTCCTGCTGGGTAAGTGGTAATATATCGTTGACTATTCCTTTTTATTATTGGTGAACTAATATAATTAGTAATAACCGCGTACGATAATTACCCTAATTACGAGTATAGAGAATCTCAATTATTAGACAGGGAACCCGTGTTAGCCACGTTGTCACATCCCTAACCTAGTGATTAGACTCTAAATATGTAGTCAATTAAGCATGGTTTCATTAGTTCTTTTACCCTTAACTTGTTAAGCTATCATCTATTGATCGGGGTTGGCTGCCGGTTTTGAGGCACAATACTAGATCACTAACCCTATAGGTTAGTTGCCAGTCAGTGTTAAACACTGGTCCTAAGGCACAATGCTAGATATCACCATCCCTAAAAGCGTTCCTGATGACAGGAATTTCTACGTCACTTTTAGTATTATTATTAGTAGTAAAATGACCAAGACATGCCCAAATACGAAGGAAAACCTACAAAAGCAAGAAAAAGTATCAAGACAGAGTCCAAGATGCAAAAAGACAAGAAAAAGCCCAAAAAGTGAAGAAATACAGCATTCCATCGCAGCACGATGTGTGCTATCGTGCCACGATGAAAGCTCCTTGCGCGCCAAGCAATCAGAAGAAATAAATCTTGAGAAAATCTTCCATCGCAGTACGATGCCCTACAACGCAGTACGATGATGTTGCTTGACGCCCAACAAAGATTTGGGACCGCCGGAGAAGGGGAGAACCCGCCGGAAAAAACGCACCACACCACCACCACCACACGACGCACCACACCACCACCACACATATTCAAGAGGAAAAACGCGGTTCTAGAAGAGAGGACAATCGAAACCGAAAACCCACCGGAAAACACCTATGGCGCCAATCTGATGCACGGTGGTGCGGAGGGCTAGCTGCCTCCTCGTCGCACCACCACCTCTATCATGTCTACATGGTGAAAACAAGGGTTTGGATTTGAAGGAGATGTAGATCTGAAAAAAAAAAGCTTAGAGAGAGGTCAGAGATAGTGAGTTTAGAGAGAGAAAGGTTTGATATCCACTTAAGGATCAAGGTCTCCAGACCGTAGTCAATTACAGAGGAAGAACGCCACCCCATGACTCAGAAGATCATTGATGATGTCCTTAGGGAAATCAATGATGCTGATGTTGTGCCAGATGTTGAAACATCTTTGGCACAAGAAGAGCAGGGTACAGAAAAAGACCCTGAGGAAACAGATGCTGTAGTGGAGAAACAAGTCTCAAATGAAGAAAATCTTGAGGTTGACACCCAAGCTGACAAGGGAGAAGTGGCTAGAGACTCTGAAGAGGTAGAAGAAGGTTCTAAAGCCTCTGACAAAGATGTTGATGGAGATACTAATGTGGTTGATGTGGAAGAATATGACTCAGACCTTCCACTAACCAAGGTTGCTGAAGAAAGCATTGCTAAGAGGACAAGGAGTGGGAAAGTCTCTGCTGCTGTTAGTGCACCTTCAAAGAAAGACAAAGAAAAGAAGAAGAGTGCAACTAAGCATGTGAAGTATGGACCTAGTAGAGGTTCTAGCAAAGTTGTGACTCAGGCTGAGAAGAAGAAGAAAAGTTTGAAAAGAAAAGAGCCATCATCAAGTGACTCTGAATACGACGGGGAGAAGGATGTGCCCCACATCAGTGAGTCTGAGGCAGAAGAAGAAGATCAGGATGTAGAGCCAAATGTGGTCCACATTGGCGTTTCTCAGAAGAAGTCTGTTGGGAAGAAGAAGATTCCACAAGGGGTTCCTGATGTTCCCATTGACAACATCTCCTTCCATTCACTGGAGAATGTTGCTAGGTGGAAATTTGTGGTGAGTAGAAGACTGGCGCTGGAAAGAGAGCTTAGCAAGGAAGCTCTACAATGCAAGGAGGTCATGAAGCTGATCAAGCATGCTGGCTTGATGAAGACGGTTTCTGGGTTGGGCAACTGCTATGAGAAGCTGGTCAAAGAGTTCCAGGTGAACATCCTAGAAGATTGTGACAATCCTTTAAGCAAGGAGTACTAGAAGGTTTTTGTGCGAGGAAAAGAGATCACCTTCTCTCCTGACATCATCAACACTCACTTGGGCAGAAGTGAAGAACCTTATAGTGAGTTGGAGGTTACTGATGATGCTATCTGCAAGAGCATCACTGGAGGCAAGGTCAATCATTGGCCTAAGAAAGGAAAGCTACATGCTGACTACGGTCTGGCAAGTGCACCAGTCAGTCGTCGAGTAATAATTCACACTCTAGGTGTCTAGAATGAGTTCGTATCCACAGGGATCGTGCCGAAGCTTCACTAGCGTTATTTAAGTTGGTATAGTTTGCATTTGCTTTGGGTTTTGAAAAAGGTTTTTAATAAAATAGCGTAATGCGTTGCAGAAATATAAATATAGATTCAAGAAATATAGAGGCTAGGTATGGTGGTTGGACTTACTCCCTTCTTCCTATTTGGCATGATCGGTGTATAACAAAGTTACTCAGATTATTGTTCGGCGGTGACTTTTCCTTGTTGTAGTAATACCTTTACTATTACACTATGTATATTAAAGTTTCCCTACGTTAATAACTAAGGTACCTACGAGAGCCTAACCTCGATGTGTCACATACCCTAATTACTAAGTGAGTTGTTTATTATACATGCATTATTATCTTCACCAATTAACCTCTAGGTCCTAGTATGGAGTTGTTCATCTTCTAAGTGCTCAGTTCACACCTAGTTCATGATTCCTCCTCTAACCGCTCAGTTGACGACTAGTTCAGGACGTTACCGTCTCTATACACCTAGCATTATTTACTACTAGTTCCGGACCATATTAAGTTAAAACCTAATATCAATTATATGGGCGCTCCCGCTTATCCGGCCAGATTACGAGATACGTTATTAAAGTGCATGAAAGTAAATAACAAACATAATACTGAATAACATTTATTATAACTTGGGACTCAATCACAGACTCCAAATATTCATAGGGGAGTTCATCGTCTCCACCACAACCTAAGGTAGCTATTACAAAAGACTACATATTTAAATTACAATGAAGAAATTATAACCTAAAGAAAACATACCTTGCTGAGTTAGTTTTCCCGTAAGGGGAGAAAACTATGCCCAATAGAGCTCCTCTGAACCTCTCCTTATAGTAGAGAGTGTTCTACTATTTCTGAATGATTTAAACAATGAAATGGAGGCTCTATTTATAGTTTTCGTAATGGGCATCAGCAAGGCATCGTGCTGCGATAGCTCCATCGCAGTACGATGTGAAGATTCAGTTCAATTTTATAACTGATCCTGTGCATTTCATCAGCTTGGGCGCCAAGTCAAGTCATCGTGCTGCGATGGCACACATCGTGCTGCGATGAACAGATTTTCTTCAGATTTTATTCTTCTGTTTTCTTGGCAAACAAGCAGCTTCCATCGTGGCACGATGGAAGTCATCGTGCTGCGATGGAATGCTCAATTTCTTCACTTTTTGGGTTTTTTCTTGTCTTTTGGCATCTTGGACCTTGTCTTGATGCTTTTTCCTGCTTTTGTAGGTTTTCCTTCGTATTTGGGTCTGTCTTGGTCATTTTACTACTAATAATAATACTAAAAATACCATAGAAATTCCTGTCATCACAACCCCAAACTTAAATTGTTGCTAGTCCTCAAGTAACATGCTGTCAGACAAGATCGTTAGAAAAATAAGAGATAAATAAAGATGATAGGAATTTCACAACCTTGCTTAATATTTCAGCAATGGTACCGCTGATTTCTTACCGCAGCGATCATGCTCAGTCCTGCTAGGCTCAGGAGACGTCAATGGTAGCAAATCGGACAAATGTCCGCAAGAGTCCATGTTCAACTCTTTCTCTCTCTCACTTTTGTGTTTTTCGCTCATAATTGAAAGGGTTAGCTCTCAATCATCGTACAACCTGCCATTTTACCATAGGCTTGCAAGAACTCTAAGCAACCAGTCAAAATTCAATATACATGCATTATTGGAGGTCTTTTAAGGGTTATAACGTGGCTTGGGTCAAGGTAGGACATTTTTGGGAATAGTAGGCTAAACATTGGAGTTAAGTTCTACTTTGTTGTTCCCTTTTGTGTACGCAACCTTTGTTCCTTAGGGTGCCTTTTTGTGTTGGTATCGGAGATTAAGAACGGGATGTGTCTTTGTATGGTTCTTTTCTATCACTTTCTTTGCCCTTTGGCTCTTTTCTTTTGCCCTTTGACTCTTTCTTTTTCATTCATTTTTTTTAAGAGACTATTTTTTTAGGGAATTTTTTGATGTTTTCCCATCTCTTTTACATTTATTTTATTTTTTCTTTTGTAGTGATAGTTCTCCGTGCACCCACCTCAAACTTAGATGTTGCTAGTTCCATGAGCAACCCCAAACTTATTTTGTTGCCAAGACTTTGAGAACTATTACTTTAACTCCAAAGAGGGTAATTTTTTTTTTCTAGTCTACAGGCTTGTATCGTGGTTTGTCACCGAAACAAAAGGGATAATATATTTTTTTTACGGCTCAAATTTGGCTAACAAAGGATATAATATATAAAGGGTGGCTTGAAAAAGACTCTGGGTTATAACAAACAATTGCCTCAATGCATATAATATCAAATCAACTAGTCAGCAGAGAATTAGAGCAAGTTCTAGAAAATAAACAAGTGCATGGTACTCTCATAATAATTTGAAAGAAAGTGGTAATACCGTTTGGAAATATTTGGCTCAAATCCTCACATGGTTTAGGTATATCTGAAAGTTGAACACTTGTCTCACAGACACCAGCTTCATCACTCGTCTCTCTGTCTCCCGAACTTCGCACTTCGGAGCAATCACCTTTGGATTTGTATGAAGGGGTGAAATTCGGCTCATCAAAATTTATAACTCACTTCGCCGCAATCTTACCTATAACAGTTTATCATGCACTAGATAATAAACAGCAAACAATTATTTAATTTTTTGTAAGTTTGGAAAAAGAGTTGTTTATAGATGAAAATGACATGCGAAATTCTAGGCATACTTTATTGAATTGAAAAACTGAAATGAAAATACTGAATTGAAGTACTGAATTGAAAATACTTATCCTTGGGTTGCCTCCCAAGCAGCGCTTGTTTAGCCTCTCATTAGCTTGAGGCATTTCCTCCATTACAGAGGATAGGTTCGCATGTCTCTTGTAACACCCCAAATCTTATATTTTATTATATTTGATTAATTGATGTTATTTAATTAATTGTGTATGATAATTGGTATGTTTTATATGTATTAATTAGTTGTTACATTTATGTTTGTTAATAATGGGCTTTTATGAGTATTGGGCTTAATTAGAATGAATAAGAGTTTGTGGATTGGTAGAGATAAGAGTGGCATTTTGGTTATTATCTTAAAGGATAGAGTATCTTGGAGAGGAAGTAGTGACAATTGTGTAAATAAATGTAGAAGTGGGTGGTTAAAGTGAAGATAGAATTGTGAGTGGGAATTGTAGAGAAAAGAAGGGTAGAGTGGGAATTTGACATAAACCTAAGAAAATGGTTATATAAAGGGATGATTTTTATGAGAGATGTGTTGTTGATTGTCATAAAAATAGTAGAGAAAAAGAGGTAGAGAGAAAGAGAAGAAAAGCCAAGTTAGAATCAAGAGAGGAAAGGAGGACTAGAGAATCCAGCTAATCCAAGGTAAGAGGCTTAGATAATATAACTTTGAGTGATCAAAGAGAGGGGAGTTTGTCTATGACTCCACACCCAAACTCTCTTCACTCTTTTTGGGTTTTGGGAAGAAAAGGGTATTGGGAATGTGTTTATTATTGAAGCTTGATAATGATTCATGTATAATATGCTTCTATTTATGATTGTTGTGTGAAATCCATGATAAAGTTAATTACTTGAACTTTGATTTTGATTGATTATGTGATAAATGGATTTTATGAGTTAATACATGAAAATCATTACTTTTGGATGAAATGATGTTTATTTGAGTTGAATATTGTACTTCTATACTTGAGATGATTATAAATGATTAAAGTTACTTCCTTTATGTGTTTCTATGCATTGGATAATGATTTTAGAATCTTTGAGTTAATGGGTTTCAACTTGTATTTTGGAAAATCAAGGAATTGTGTAAGAAAAACTGTCTTTTAGAAAATCTGAAGAAAGATTGTCACTTTTGACTCCTTTGGACTTCGAATTGGAATTTTTGTTAAACATGAAAGTTGTAGGTCTCGTTCTTAGCTTTCAAACGCATGTTCACCCATCGCATTTGGATCAACGTAGCCCGAGTTATGTCCGATTTTGTAAAACTCACCTGTCAAGCTCGCCCCGGCGAGTTGGTGGCGAGTGAGGGGCGAGTTCCCCTGCTACTCCCTGCCCTAGCTCGCCCTGAGCTCGCCCTGGGCTCGCTCGGCGAGTTCAGCAGCCCCGAATCCTAACTTTTCTTGAAAAATATGATGTTTATGCTTATACTATGATTGTATTATGATCCTATGATGATTATATGGTATATATGACTTTAAATTGAGTCGTGGATGAAGAATTGAGTTGCGATATTGTACATGTTAATTAACTATGATTAATGTGCATGTTGAGATGAGATTATGTTGATGATGATAGATAATTAGTAATGATGAGTGATGATTAATGATGTATGAGGATTAGTTAATAATGTATGTTGATTAGCTAATGATGTGTGATGATTAGAAGTTAATTAATGATGATGAATTATGACGTTCATGTTTTATGATGATGAGTGTGTTGTTGTATCTTGCTTGAATGTATACCTTAATGATGATATGATGATGTGAATTTGATGCGAATTGAGAAGGAATGATAGGGATGAGTGGCCTATTATTCATGAGTAGATGTATAGTGTTATCATCATTATGTGGTATGTGTACATTCATGCATTCATGAGTCAACTTGAGATGAGTCCCCCATGACTTAAAACTGACTTGAGACGAGTCCCCCATGACTTAAAACTGACTTGAGACGAATGGATATAATTCTATCCTAAAATTGTGATGAGGGTACCACATGCATATAGATGTGTCTAGGTTGACATATCATTGATGATGACATTAGTTTGCATTAGGGTAATTGTGCACTCTAATTGGTAATTGGTAATTGTCATTATTTTACATTATGATTGTGAATGGTTGAATAATGTGATACTTATGATTGAGCGTATTATGAGATGTGTGATAATGATTGATAATTAATGATGATGTGTATACTTGTCAATTGATTGAGGATGTGATATTATTATGATGCATTATATTTTATGATTATGAAATATGAATGATATGAGATTGATATTTGTTTATGAAATGAATTGTGAGACATGACCATGTTATGTCCTAAGTATTAAGTGTGTTCTTATACTTAGTTTCTCTTATGGTTATATTATCTAACCCTCCGTTTTTTGTATGTGCTGGATTTGGGTTCCAGATCCTCAGGTTACATGTTGTTGATGTCCGAGTCGTCGGTGAAGCTCCGCTCTGATGTGACACGGGGATGAGATTATTTCTATAAAGTATATTTAGAGTCTTGCTCCTTATTTCCAATGTATTTAAAGATGTGTTTTTCTTATAAACTTATTTTGTACAATAATTGTTTTACTGATTAAGTTATTGGTAAGTTTTTATGTGTACGATGTAATACTCGAACCATTCATTTTTTTAAACCTAACATTTATTTTCCGCTGTGTATTATGAAAAGTATTTTATTAAGGTAGTATTTTATTAAATACGGGTTTGTAACAGCCCGGGCCCTTTTCTACGTATATAGTAGGCCACCCCGGCGCTGTACATCACGATCTTCTCCACCCTTCTCTCTAGTGGAGTTTTTGCCTTCCGTGGGAATCGGACCATGTACCATGGAGATAAGTACATGTTCAATCCATTCCCACTACCAATTGGGCTATTAGCTCAATTGGTAGTGGGAATGGATTGAACATGTACTTATCCCCATGGTACATGGTTCGATTCCCACGGAAGGCAAAAATTCCACTAGAGAGGGGGGTGGAGAAGATCGTGATGTACAGCGCCGGGGTGGCCTACTATATACGTAGAAAAGGGCCCGGGCTGTTACCAAAAAGACGCGATGATTGTACAATGCTTTTTCGTAGTGGTAAATTGGGGTGATGGTTTTCTGCCTCTCTGACCTTAGATGCTGACTACGGTCTGGCAAGTGCACCGGTCTGTCGTCGAGTAATAATTCACACTCTAGGTGTCTAGAATGAGTTCGTATCCACAGGGATCGTGCCGAAGCTTCACTAGCGTTATTTAAGTTTGGATAGTTTGCATTCGCTTTGGGTTTTGAAAAAGGTTTTATGAAAATAGAGGAATGCTTTGCATAAATAAATAAATAAATAAATAAATAATAAATTCAGAAACATAGAGGATAAACATGGTGGTTGGACTCTCTCCCTTCTTCATATTTGGCATGACCGGTGTATAACATAGTTATTTAGATTAATGTTCGGCGGTGACTTTTCCTTGTTGTAGTAACACCTTACTGTTACACTATATCTATTAAAGTTTCCCTACTTTCATAACTAAGGTACCTACGAGAGCCTAACCTCGATGTGTCACATACCCTAATTACTAAGTGAGTTGTTTATAAACATGCATTATTATCTTCACCAATTAACCTCTATATCCTAGTAACGGGCTATTCATCATCTAAGTGCTCAGTTCACACCTAGTTCATGATTCCTCCTCTAACCGCTCATTCACGACTAGTTCAGGACGTTACCGTCTCTATACACCTAGCGTTATTTACTACTAGTTCCGGACCATATTAAGTTAGAAACCTAATATAAATTCTATGGGCGCTCTCGCTTATCCGGCAAGATTACGAGAAACGTTATTAACTGCATGAAAGTAAATAACAAACATAATACTTAAATATCATTTATTATAACTTTGACTCAGTCACAGACTCCAAATATTCATTGGGGAGTTCATCTTCTCCACCACAACCTAAGGCATCTATTACAAAAGACTACATATTTAAATTACAATAAAGAAACTATAATCTAAACATAAAAGCCTAAAGAAAACATACCTTGCTGAGTTAGTTTTCCCGTAAGGGGAGAAAACTATGCCCAATAGAGCTCCTCTGAACCTCTCCTTATAGTAGAGAATGTTCTACTATTTCTGAATGAATAAAACAATGAAAAGCAGGCTCTATTTATAGTTTTCGTAATGGGCCTCAGCAAGGCATCGCACCACGATGAGGTCATCGTGCTGCGATGTGAAGATTCAGTTCAATTTTATAACTGATCCTGTGCATTTCATCAGCTTGGGCGCCAAGTTATGTCATCGTGCTGCGATGTGCTCCATCGTGCTGCGATGCAAAGATTTTCTTCAGATTTATTCCTTCTGATTTCTTGGCGAACAAGCAGCTCCCATCGTGGCACGATGGGAGCCATCGTGCTGCGATGGAATGCTGATTTTCTTCACTTTTTGGGCTTTTTCTTGTCTTTTTGCATCTTGGACTCTGTCTTGATGCTTTTTCCTGCTTTTGTAGGTTTTCCTTCGTATTTGGGCCTGTCTTGGTCATTTTACTACTAATAATAATACTAAAAATACCATAGAAATTCCTGTCATCACAACCCCAAACTTAAACTGTTGCTTGTCCTCAAGTAACATGCTGTCAGACAAGATCATTAGAAAAATAAGGGATAAATAAATATGATAGGAATTTCACAACCTTGCTTGTATTTCAGCAATGGTACCGATGATTTCTTACCGCAACGATCATGCTCAGTCCTGCTAGGCTCAGGAGACGTCAATAGTAGCAAATCAGACAAATGCCTGCAAGAGTCCATGTTCAACTTTTTCTCTTTCTCACATTTGTGTTTTTCGCTCATAATTGAAAGGGTTATCTCTCAATCATCGTGCAACCTGCCATTTTACCATAGGCTTGCAAGATCTCTAAGCAACCAGACAAAATTCAATATACATGCATTATTGGAGGTCTTTTTAAGGGTTATAACGTGGCTTAGGTCAAGGTAGGACATTTTTGGGAATAGTAGGCTAAACATTGGAGTTCTACTTTGTTGTTCCTTTTTGTGTACGCAACCTTTGTTCCTTAGGGTGCCTTTTTGTGTTGGTGTCGGAAAATAAGAACCGGATGTGTCTTTGTGTGGTTCTTTTCTATCACTGTTTTTGCCCTTTGGCTCTTTTATTTTGCCCTTTGGCTCTTTTATTTTGCCCTTTGGCTCTTTCTTTTGCATTCATTTTTTTTAAGAGACTATTTTTTTTAGGGAATTTTTTTTTTATGTTTTCCCGTCTCTTTTTCATTTTTTTTTCTTTTTTGTAGTGATAGTTCTCCGTACACCCACCCCAAACTTAAACTTTGCTAGTTCCATGAGCAACCCCAAACTTATTTTGTTGCCAAGACTTTTGAGAACTATTACCTAACTCTAAAGAGGGTAATTTCATTGTTTTTCTGGTCTATAGGCTTGTAACGTGGTTTGTCACCGAAACAAAAGGGATATTTATTTTTTTACGGCTCAAATTTGGCTAGCAAAGGATTATAATATATAAAGGGTGGCTTGAAAAGGCTCTGGGTTATAACAAACAATTGCCTCAATGCATATAATATCAAATCAACTAGTCAGCAGAGAATTAGAGCAAGTTCTAGAAAATAAACAAGTGCACGGTACTCTCATAGTAATTCGAAAGAAAGTGGTAATACCGTTTGGAAATATTTGGCTCAAATCCTCACATGGCTTAGGTATCTGAAAGTTGAACACTTGTCTCACAGACACCAGCTTCATTACTCGTCTCTCTGTCTCCCGAACTTCGCACTTCGGAGCAATCACCTTTGGTTTCTGTATGAAGGCGTGAAATTCGGCTCATCAGAATTTATAACTTACTTCGCCGCAATCTTACCTATAACAGTTTATCATGCACTAGATAATAAACAACAAACAGGTATTTAATTTTTTGTAAGTTTGAATAAGGGCTGTTTACAGATGAAGATGACATGCAGAATTCTAGGCATACTTTATTGAATTGAAAAACTGAATTGAAATTACTGAACTGAAAATACTGAATTGAAAATACTGAAATTAAAAATTACTCATCCTTGGGTTGCCTCCCAAGCAGCGCTTGTTTAGCCTCTCATTAGCTTGAGGCATTTCCTCCATTACAGAGGATAGGTTCGCATGTCTCTTTCTTCTGTAGGAGCTTTCGCCTTAGCTCCTCCCTCTTTCTTGTTGCTTCTTTCATACTTCTCTGGGTTCTGTTTTTCTTTGAAGGTGGCAAAGCAGAGTCGTTCATCATCTTCTGATGGCACTGTTTTCATGATGGACTTCCCCTTGCTTCATGGTGGATGTTCCTTCTTTTGTTCTTTTGGTGCATTGACCCAGCTGTTCTTCTTTCTTTCCTCTTTTCTCTCAGCAGCAGGCTTCTTCAGAGGTGGCGTATTAACCCCAAACTTAGATTTTCGGGCCACTTTTCGGTATCTACCCCATGCTTTGACCCGTGTTGCTCGGATGTCCACTTCAATAGTTAGCCTCTTCAGTTTATCAGTGAGTTCCTCGGGTACCTCATCTCCCTAAGCTGTCTCTATCTCTAGCTGCGCCATTTCATTCTCCAGCTCCTCTATCTCTATCTTTACCTGTACTTCTTGAGTTGGAGTCGGTGGTGTAGCTTCTCTGTCCTTCCACTCAAGCATGTAGCAGTCTACTCTTTCGGTTTTGGAAGCTTTGATTATTCTTTCCTTATCTCCACTCCTTATAGTCAACTCAGCGAGCTCCACATTAATGAGTGCCCTGCTAGTTGCTAGGAATGGTCTTCCAAGAATGATCGGATGCTCTTCATCTTCCTGGATATCTAGGATCATGAAGTCTGCTGGAGATACCAGGTCTTCGACTTTCACCAAGACATCCTAGATTGTACCTGCTGAGTGAATTGTTGTTTGGTTAGCTAAAACAAGTTCCCGTTTTGTACCTGCAGTTGCTTTTGTGAGTTTAAACTTCTCTGCCAGAGATAATGGCATTACGTTCACACTTGAACCCACATCACATAATGCTCGGACTTCCGTTTCCTTAAAATGACAGAGTATGGTGACGCTTCCAGGATCTGTCTTTTTGATTGGCTGACGTGGTCTTACCGTTGGCTTGATTCTGTATTTTTCTAGCTTACTTAAGTACTCATCATAGAAATTTTCCATTGTCGTTCCCAACGTAGCTTCGAACCACTCCTCGAACTGTTTTAGCTCCTCTTCATTGTATATGCGCCCTGTGTTCATATCTTTGAGCGCTTTGCATTCCTCCTTTGGATTGTCCACCGTGTTACCTGCAATATCTTTAGAAACATGAGTACTTACCAGTTTTGAGAGTTGACCAATCTGGATTTCAAGACTTTTAATCGTCGCCCCCTGGTTGGTTACTGTCGTCTGGATGTTTTCAAAGTTAGTTTGGCTCATGCTAGCAAACTTATTGAGTAACTCTTCCAATGGAGATGGCTTTCTTGGTTGAGGTGCAGCTTGAGCCTAGTTCCCTGTCTGGTCCCAGCGTAAATTTGGGTGTTTGCTCCAACCTGAGTTGTAGTTGTTCCCCATGTAATTTACCTGCTCCTCGCTTCCTCCTGGCAAACATTGCCTATTAGGGTGATCTTCTAGGCAGAAGTCGCAAACTCCCTCCACCTGTTTAACACTGGCTTCCTTCACAGCTTTCTCTTTATCAGCAAGTTGCCTCCTTAGTAACTCGATCTCTACTTTGTAGGCAATCTCCTGGTCCACCTTAAGAATTCCAGGAGTCTTTTCAGCTCTATTATGGCTCATGTTGTATTCATTCTGGCACATCTGCTCAACCAGATCCTTAGTTTCTGCATAGGTCTTTACTTTGATGGACCCGCCAGCTGAGGCATCTAGTATCATCCGATGTTGCATTTTCATACCAGCAGTGAATAGTTGCATCTGTTCCATAGCACTAATGTTGTGGTTAGGACACCTTCTCATAAGCAGCTTGAAACGTTCATAAGCCTCGCACAGCGTTTCAGATTCATGCTGTTTGAAACTTAGAATCTCAGACTTCCTTTTCTGGAATAGTGTGTGTGAAGAATCTTTCCAGGAACTTGTCTTCAAGCTCCTTCCATGTTGCAATTGTTCCCCTTGGCAAGCATTGAAGCCAATCTTTAGCTGGACCTGTAAGAGAAAAAGCAAACAAACGCAGCTTCTTCTGGTCATCAGTAACACTTTCCGGCACCTTCTGGATCCGACAATCATGTCTCTGAAAACTTTGCAAGATGATCCCAAGGATCATTGTTGGCACGTCCATCGAACTGGTTCTCCCGCAAACCTGTAAGAACATTGCCCTTAATATCAAAGTTAGCTGGATTCGCCGGCTGGAATCCCAGTGAGATCTGATCTGTGTCAGTCCTCTTGCAGTAGTCTCCCATTGTAATTCTTTGCTCGTCCCCCATGACTTTGGTGGTAGGCTCTTCTTCTGTTTTGAGACTACTGGATTCGGCAAGCCTTTGTGCTTGCCTTCTTTTCCAAAGCGTTCTTTCTGGTTCAGGGTCATACTCAAACCCCAGGATACCTGTTATCAAGCACAACAAATGAATACCTTCAGTACACTACAAAAAAAATTGGAAATTGCAACAAATGGATAGCAACAGTTTTGTAGAACTGCTGGTAATTTTAAAACAAAATTAAAATAGCAACGGTTTTGGGAAACCGCTGGTAAGGTTTCATAAAATAGCAACGGTTTTGGGGAACCGCTGGTAAATTTTTAATGAACCGGCGGTTCAATTTGGTTTACCAGCGGTTCAGTTGATAAATAGAAAATAAAAACCCGCGAACCATCTCTTATTTTATTTTTTTAATTTACTTCTTCAGAGAAAACGAAGCAGCGCGCGTTCCTTCTCCTTCTCCATCATCGCGAACCCTAACGCCACCGTCTCCAATCGCCGGCCGTTCTCCAATCGCCGGTCGTCGTTCTCCTTCCATAAGGTATGTTATTCACTCGCAATAATCTTTCCAGAAATCTCATCCTGAATAACACAAATAACATCCCAGCAAATTCGATCCTCAAAACATGATGAGAGTTGAAATTGAACACTCATCATCATCACCATGTTATTGTTATTGCTTCTTCTATTGATTTTCTGTTTATTGCTTCATGTTCTAACACTCATCATCATCGGCTACACAACACACACACACAGTTTGCTGGTGGTTCAAGCTTGTGAAGAAGTGAATGAGTTTTGTTTATTTTTTATCACAGGCTGACTTTTCATGTTTGGTGTCTAGCCTTAGTTGGTGTGTTGGATTACTAGACTATCGTTTTGCATTTTGTCTCATGCCTTGCTACCTATCAGTAAATTATTTCCCCGTGTTGTTCTAAAAAAATTTAGCACTGTCACAACCCTTTAGGACCAAATCAGTATTTTTTTTTTCTTTGGATAAAATATCATGAAATTTGAATTGTTGTCCCATGATTGTGTACATGTGGCTGTTTTGAAATTTAAAAATATCAAACCCTTGTGCATTCATATGTCAATCCCTTTTAAAGTCCATTAAGGATATAGACACAAAGTTCTTAATCTTGCTCATTCATGAGAATTCATTTTCCTCTTGGGTTTGTAATCTTTAAAGCTCAACATGGTAAACTCTTTTGGACCTTTTTCTCTTAGCAGAAGGCTGTTGCTATCTTGAAAACTGAGTGTTGATTAAATAGTTTTTCACATGTTACTATATTTTGAAACATAAAATGCCAATCATCTGTTGTTGATGCTTTATGAGTTCCTTGAGGTGTATATTTACATAGTTATAGTCTTAATCATTCATTGGAATCATGACATTACTATTATTAAGCACACACTTATCAAAGAGTCTAGGCTTCATGGAATCATGTTGTAACGGCTGTGCACAATGGATCTGGTAATTGCTGCCGTCAGAAGCTATAAATTTGTGCTTTAAAGGGCATTTGTTTCTTTTCAATTTGTTTATGGAATTGTAATAACCTGTATCTCATTTGTCACATGAATTTTAATTTGAAATCACTAGTGCAAAAAACAGTTTTTAACTCAGTGAATTTAAATCAGGTGCTATCCACCTGATTTAAAAAGTGTAACAGGGGGGACACAGAGGGAATTATCAAAATTGTTTTAATATTAAATCAGTTAACTTGATTTAAAAAGTGTTTTATAATTAAAATAAATTAAATTTGTTTAATATTTCACTCTTTCCTTCACTCAGAAACACAAAAACACGACAAGTCCTCCCTCTCCAAGATCTGGAACCCTAGTTTTCTCCCTCACATCGAAGAACATCGTCTCCCTCTCAGCGAACAAACACCATCTCCCTCACAACCAGCCAACATCGTCTCCCTCTCAAACCCTAAGTTGTTCTCCCTTTCAGCGAAGCGCACATCATCTTCCTCTCAGACGAAATCGGTTACGGAGAACTCGTTCTGTACCACGGTCAAATTCGTCCTCCCCATTCAAGGTTAGTTCAAACTCCCCTCATTCTTCTATAGATTATGATTCTAATTTCTTTTTGTGTGTGGTTATATCATTACTTTGATTATTCAATTGGGTTACTTTCTAATATGCAATTAGGTTTGTTTTTTGAATTGTCACTGAATGATTTATGATTCTAGTTAGTAGAAATTTCAACTTTGTAGCTAGATTTGGTTGGTGGCTTGATATTTAAAATGGGTAATTCAATTGTAACTAAATTTATGCATATGATTGGTTAAGGAACCTTTCAAACAAACTGAGTTGAAATTTGGAAGATTAATTGAAATACTTGTAGTTGAATTCTAATAGGTTTAGTAAGATCAGTTTCTAATTGAAATACAAGTCGTATTGGTTACTCTTTTGTATGCTATTCCAATAGGAAATAGTAAGAACAATTTCAAAGAACTGCATCTATGTTTGTCACTTTATTAAAGTGATTAAGCCTTTTTGGAGGATGGTTTTTCAAATTACCGCAAGTTTATATGATTAACAACTTCTTATAAGACTTTTATTTTGTTTAATGGATGGACGTTTAATGGATGGAGAGACATTGAGTGTTTGTGAGAAACAGATGATTGGAGTAAAGGATCGGAGCTAAGAAATCAAAGGAAAGATTGAAGTTGGAGTAGTGAAAAAATGGAATAAGCTTTGTGAAACCCGTGTTCTAGAACATGGCTCCATTTAAAAGGTAATTTCTCACTCCTCGTAACTCCGATTGAAATTTCGCTTGTTGCTATGGTTAGATAACGAAATTCCCGTCGTTTTGAGTACAAGTTTGGCTATTTTTGGGTCAATATTGAAGTCTGTCCATGCATCTGAAGTATAGGTACTGATGCTGTCAAAATGGTTTAAAACATGGATTTGGAGGCTTGAAGGATAGTCTGAAGTGAATGTGTCAAAGTTCAAATATTATCTTTCTTGTTCATCAATATCATCAGGTGGGTTCTCTAGGAAATTAGTATAACTAGTTGCCCCAAATTTAACATGAAATTGTATGATAACATTAGGTTGCCCCATTTCCTTTGCTTAGATATGAATGCAATTGATATGTGATTGTTCTGCAAATAGAATGTTGTTTCAGATAGCATTGTTGCTGTATGTGAATTAGGGATTGTTGGAATGTGTTTAAAAACTGTTTTAGCACTTGATTTCATGAAAAATTTGCCTTCCACGCATTATATATTGATATATAATGAGTTATGTATCGATACATGTTCTCAGTTTTTCATAAAAACCCAGTTATGAGCCTTTGTATCAATACAAGAGGGAGTATGCATCGATACAAGCCTGCTATTTGCTTGTTTTTGAGAAAAACTCGGTTTCACAGCTTGTACTGGTTCATGTGACAGCTTGTATCGATTCAGAGGTGTTAGAGCTGTTGGAAACCTTTTCTTTAAGCATGAATTGGTCATACATTCGTTTGTATTGATACGTATTGTATGGAAGGCATCAGACTCTTCTTACCATTTTATATGATCCCTAGTATGCATTGACAACGAACTATCGTGAAATAAGATTTTATGGATTTTTAGCATTCATATATTAGCGAGGATTTATGATTAGGATATTATAAAACAACTTAGTTGATGGCATGTGGATTTTATATCCGTTAGTTGAAAACTTAGTTGAATTTCGTGTTTAGGTTTTGCACAAATTGAATTCATTAGGTTTTGTAAAAATTGAATTTTGGTTACTGAATTTGTTCACCAAATTCCCTTTACTGTATGCGGTAGAATTGGATTATACTTATTGGATTGATTCTATAATTCACATTTCTAGTGGCATGTATTTAGATGATACATAGTTCTTATTCTTATAAAACTTTGTGTTCAGACAATAATCCCTGTATATTGATTGCCACAATCTTTATGTGTTCGTAATGATTGCCACTCACTTTGTGTAGGTGATTTGTGATATGGTTTAGTAAGTTAACAAATGCAGCTTTTTCTCCTAGATGATTCATATAAATCTTAGCAGCTATGTCTTCCGATAAAAAATGAATTGAAAGTTAGACAAAAGTCTTACATAGCTCAGTGGTATGCACGCCTTAGTATGATTATACTTGTGTAGTTTTGACTTATGACAACATATATATAGCTATCCAATATATAATTTTCAGTGTTCAAAATAATACTTCTTAAGTCAAGTCTTCATTGCAAACTACTTCATAGCTATACTTCTTAATCAATTGTGTTTCATAAGTCTTATATTTATTTAGAGAAATTTGAATAAACTGATATGGTTTGAAAATATCAAATGTTGAGCCTTGAGGGACATGCATGAACATAGTTTAATTGATTAGTTAAATTTTGTTGTTTTGATTTGTGTTGAATATGACTTAACTAATTTAAAGTTTGTGTTGATACAGTGAGCTTGGTCTTGCTCGTGGTTTTTTAGGTGGCAAAAGAGTCTTTGGATTTATTTAAGTAATTTGACTAGGTGTAAAGTAAGTGTTGTTCTAGGTGGGAAGCAAAGACAATGTTTATGTTTGTTTCAATGATTTTGTATTAATGAATAATTTTGTAGATATGATTTTATTTACAAGTTAGCTTGAATTAGGGTTCTAGGATGATATTTTGTACTGTATGATTTAGCATGGAATTTGTTGTTATAACCATGTATAATGTAAGAGAAATAATGGAAAATAATTTAAAAATAAATAAATTGTTTTTTTTTTCTTAAAATAAATATATTTTAAATCGGGTGAACAGATTTAAAATGTACGATTTTAAATCGGATTAAAACTGAAATATATATTAAACTTTTTTAAATTGGGCCAACCGATTTAATTAAAAGATTTAAAATCAGGCTAACCGATTTAAAAAAAGATTATAAATCGGATCTGATCCGATTTAAAAACACAAAGTTACTAAATCGGCTGTTATTAAATCGGACCTCGAACCGATTTAAAAAGCCTTTTTTAACCGATTTAAAAACTGTTTTTTACACTAGTGAATTGCTAACTGTGAGTAGTTAGAATTTTGACTTGATTTTTACATGTTGATTGTGCTACAATTTCAACTTGAAGTCTTAACACTCTATTCAATGAATAAAGCCAACATAAATAAGATAGATTTTTTTGTTAAAATGTCACACATCTACATTTCCTGAAGTCCTTTTCTCTACTTAAGTTTGCTGAGTTGTATATCAGTCAGAAATACTACAAGAGGAAGCATTCTTTTAAAGCATAAACTTCTATTGTTGGGTGTTTACTGTATACTTTTATACAATTAATTTAAATTTAACAAAGAAGAGGAAACAGTGAGTGACCTTTGAACCTATGTTTAGAGTAATTTGCCATCATTCATTTTTATTTATTTTTATCCCTTTATTCTATTAATTCCTAACTTGTTGCATCCTTTTCTATAGTACTTTCTCTGATTTGATACACTGATGAATGCAAGTGATCCACTTCTCAGTCATCTTAGATGTGCTTAGCTGAACCACTACACATCAAAATCATCTATTATCTTCTTGCAGCTTGTTGGAACAAAGTGGGTCTGACATGAACCTCTAAGATTTTAAGTGGTTTTGATGATAACAAAGTATTAAAATTGCAATTGGTATTACTAATGATTATTCTAGTGTGCAGAATTACAAGTTAAAATTCATTCAGAAGCACTATGAATAGTAGCAGAGAAGCCAGTCAAAACAAGCTCTGAAAGAGTATCGCTGTTCATCAGAAGCTTAAATTTTGCATGCTGAAGATAGCACTTCTGAGGACCAAAAGCTAGACTCTGATGAAGTTCAGAAGCTGAAGATCTTAAGAAGCTATGACAAGAGCATCAGAAGCAAAAAGAATTTACATCACTCAAGAACTGACAGAATCAGAATCAATGATTGAAGAACTATCTACTTCAAGGCTCTGTCACATCCACAGGAAGGAATATTCGTTGGTACAACGTTAACCTTATCCATAAGTGGAGCGCATTTGAGGATTGTACGATCGTACTATTATTACTCAAAATGGATGAGTGATAAATTGAATAGCTAGGTAGTGGAATTGGAATTCCTTGCCAAAGAAGGCAATATACAGCTATCAATTGTACGAGTAAATTCCAGCTGGCACAAAGCTCTCTGCAACGGTCATCATCTTCCTCCAAGTATAAATAGAAGACTCAAATGGAAGAAATTACCACTGTTCTATTACTGCGTTTAAGGCTCTGAAGCATCCTGACATTATTGTTCTATCTGTCATTCAAAGTCTTAAAACAATTTGCGTTGTATTTTGTAAACACCTCTGATAGTATATCAAGTGTTCCTTAACATTCATTCTTATTCGTAAGTTTGTTTGAGAAGTCTCTTGTTAAGATTAACTTGAGCATTTGAGAAGTCTCTTGTTTAGTGAAACTTGAGCATCTGAGAAGTCTCTTGCAAGTGTGCTTGAGCAATTTGTAAACTTAAGTAGATTATAGTGAAAATCTCTTGTTAGTAACAAGGGGACTGGAGTACTCTCGATTTGTGAGAGGAACCAGGATAAATTTTGTGTCCTTCTCTCTTTCTCTCAGCACCCCTTTTATTTTTGTGTTTATATCCGCTGCAAACTTAGTTTTATTTGGTAAAAAGTTTTAATTTTTAAAACACAATTCAACCCCCCTTCTTGTGTTTTTCCACCTTCAATTGGTATCAGGAGCTAGGTCTGTTGCCTAACTCACCTTACAGTGAAACAGTAAAGATCCAGGAGGAAAAACATGTCTGCTGAGAAGAATCTCAATGAAGTTCCTTTTGACTATGATTCAAACTCTCGTCAAAGAAGGGCATCTGATAAGGTTCCTTTCTTCAATGGAACTGAGACCAGCTACCCTTTCTGGAAAACAAATATGTACAGCTATATCATGAGTATTGATTGTGATTTATGGGACATGGTAGAAGATGGAGTTAACTTTGAAAACATGGACTTAGAAGGTGTTGTCAGCTCTCAGAACAGGAAAGCCTTTACACCTACTCAAAAGCTAGAGTACAAGAAGCATCACTCTGTAAAAGGAATGATGACTAATGCTATCTCACATGATGAGTACCTTAAAATTGGAGATAAAAGAACTGCAAAATCTATTTGGGATTCCTTAAAATCCAAGTATGAGGGCAACAAACAAGTTAAGGAGGCAAAGGCTAACTTGTTGGTGCATCAGTATGAGCTGTTTAAGATGAAGGATGGAGAGGACATTGAAACTATGTTTTCACGGTTTCAAATTCTTGTATCTGGACTTCAAGTATTAGACAAGAGTTATACTGAAGCTGATCATGTGAGAAAGGTACTCAGAAGCCTACCACCAAAATGGAGACCCAAGGTGACTGCTTTTCAAGAGTCTAAGGATTTAGACACAGTATCCCTTGAAAGCTTGAT
Organism: Trifolium repens; assembly: GCA_030408175.1. Taxonomy (NCBI): domain Eukaryota; kingdom Viridiplantae; phylum Streptophyta; class Magnoliopsida; order Fabales; family Fabaceae; genus Trifolium; species Trifolium repens. Next base: position 25,322,645 of record CP125845.1, on the reverse strand, counting down.
TAGTTCATTAAAGAGTCATGAGATGGAACTAATGACTGATGAATCAACCAAGAAGATGAAAGGGATAGCCTTAAGCTCTAAAAGTTCATCAAAGGCTCTGAAAGCTAAAATTATAGAATCTGAAGATGAGGCTTCTGAAGAGGGTCAAGAAGATGGGTCTGATGATGAAGAAGAGATGGTGCTGATGGCTGCTAAGGTTTCACAATGGGCAAAACGAAGCAAGAAATATGCAGGCAAATTTGGAGGATCTTCCAAGAGACTTAGTACTGCTAAAGACAAGAAGGAAGATCAAAACAAGTGTTTCAAATGCAACAAGCCTGGTCATTTCATTGCTGATTGTCCAGAAAACAAAAGTAGATCATCAAAGCAAAGCTCTAGCAAGGAAAGGTATAAGAGTAAAGTCAAGAAGAGCTTTCTGGCAACATGGGAAGATCTTGACAAAGACTCAGACTCAGATGGTGATGAGGAAGCAAATCTAGCACTGATGGCAACTACCTCTGACAGAGAAGACTCTGAAGCAGGTTCAGACTCTGAAGATGAGGAAGAGGTAATTGCTAAACTATCTAGAACTGAATTAGTAGATTCTCTTAAAGATGCCTTAAAAATGCTCACTAAAAAGGCAAGTGAATGTAAGGTCTTGAAAAAGGCTTACAATAACCTAACTGAGAAAATGAACATAATAGTTGAAGAAAATGAGTCTCTAAGTAGTAGAAACTCATATATGGAAACTCATTATGTTTATGATGATAAGGTTCCTCCAGAGCATGAATTTGCTCTGCAAGAATTTCTTATCAATGGCATGAAGAGAAGTAAGATAGCTTCCTTAATATACCATGTTAGTAGAAACAGAGGTGAAGGTCTTGGATTTTCTCGTTTTAAAGATAATCCATTATTTTCTAAACCCTCTAAATGTGATAATTCAAAACCTAAGACTGTATTTGTTAAAAGCCAATCAGAAGCAATAGGTATACCAGAACCTGAAAAAATAATTGTGTCAGAGGCCAAGAAGCCTCAGACTCTGAAACCTTCAGAGCCTAAGGTTTCCAAACCTCAGACCAATGTCAAAATAAATAAAACTCTGGTATATTCTAAAGCTAAGCACAAGAGTTATACAAAGCCTAAAAGTTTTTCAAAATGCTTCAATAACTCTAGAGCTCCTGATAGGCCTTATAAACAAAAACAATCTAAGGTAATGAGGACTAACTCTAAAGGACCCATAAAAGTATGGGTACCAAAGTCTGAGATTGTCTTTGCAGCAGATCTGCACTCAAAGAAGGCCAGAGCAGCATTCTTGGTACCTGGACAGTGGCTGCTCGCGTCATATGACAGGAGACAAGCATATGTTCCAAACCCTGACTCTGAAAGAGGGAGGAACTGTGGGATTTGGAGGAAACCAAAAAGGGAAGATCACTGGTACTGGTACAGTTGGTAATTCTTCTCTCTCTATCAAAGATGTTTGGTTAGTTAATGGCCTCAAACATAATCTTCTAAGCATTAGTCAATTTTGTGATAGTGGATTTGTTGTTAAGTTTAATAAAGATGCATGTACTGTAATCAGAGAGTCTGATGAGTCGGTAGTATTCAGAGGCTTAAGGAAAGGCAATGTCTATAAAATCAATCTGTCAGAACTCTCAGAGCAAAAGATAGTTTGTCTTCTATCTTTGAATGATGAGAAATGGGTCTGGCACCAACGCTTAGGACATGCTAATTGGAGATTAATCTCTAAGCTCAGCAAACTAAGCTTGGTTAAAGGTCTACCCAATCTTAATTATCATTCAGATGCTCTGTGTGGTCCTTGTCAGATTGGAAAGATTTCAAAAACTTCGTTTAAACCTAAAAACATTGTCTCTACCTCAAGACCTCTTGAATTGCTTCACATTGATTTGTTTGGTCCTGTAAGTACAACCTCAATCAATGGAAAGAAATATGGACTTGTTATTGTTGATGATTACAGTAGATGGACTTGGGTTAAATTTCTTAGAGTAAAGGATGATGCATATGATGTGTTTACCATCTTCTGCACACAAGTACAAAATGAGAAAAGTCTCAAGATCTTAAAGACCATGGGGGTGAGTTTGCAACCTATTGTGAAGACCATGGAATTATTCATGAGTTCTCAGCTCCTAGAACACCACAGCAAAATGGTGTTGTAGAGAGAAAGAACAGGTCTTTACAAGAGATGGCAAGAACCATGATGTATGAGACAAAACTTGCTAAGTACTTCTGGGCAGAAGCTGTGAACACAGCTTGCTATATTCAAAATAGGATCTATATCAGACCTATATTGAATAAAACAACATATGAACTATTTAAAGGAAGAAAGCCCAACATCTCTTATTTTCATCAGTTTGGATGTACCTGTTACATTCTGAACAATAAGGCCTACAAAAGAAAATTTGATGCCAAAGCTTGTAAGGGAATCTTTATAGGTTACTCTGAACGCTCAAAGGCATACAAAGTGTATAATTCTGAAACTAACACAGTGGAAGAATCTATACATGTTAGATTTGATGACAAGGAGCCTGACAGCAAAATGTCAGAGCAAGATGATAGCTATGCAGGTATTCCTTATCAATATAACAATCCAGAACCTGAGAAAGCATCAGATGCAAATGAAACTTCAGAAGCTGTATTGGAAGAAGTCTTTGAAAAAGCATCCCCAATAGAAGCATCTGAAGAGCATGATGATATCTCAGAAGATGATACCCAAACAGGTGCTGAAACTAATGAAGCTCCAAAGAGAAAATTCAAATACAGATCATCACATCCAGAAGATCTTATCCTTGGAAACAAAGAAAGTTCAAGAAAAACAAGATCAGATTATCAACAACATGATTCACTTCTAGGACTCATATCTGTGATAGAACCTAAGAATGTTGATGAAGCCCTTTCTGATGATGGATGGATTGTAGCAATGCAAGATGAGCTTAATCAGTTTCAAAGAAATGATGTGTGGGATTTGGTACCAAGACCAACACACAAGAACATCATTGGAACCAAGTGGGTATTTAGGAACAAACTGAATGAACAAGGTGAAGTGGTAAGAAACAAAGCTAGACTAGTAGCACAAGGCTACAGTCAGCAAGAAGGCATTGACTTCACTGAAACATTTGCTCCAGTGGCAAGACTGGAAGCAATCAGGTTATTATTATCATATGCAGTTAATAATGGAATAACCTTATACCAAATGGATGTTAAGAGTGCCTTTCTAAATGGTGTCATTTCTGAAGAAGTATATGTCAAACAACCCCCAGGTTTTGAGGATTTGAAAAACCCTGATTATGTTTATAAACTTAAGAAATCACTCTATGGTCTCAAACAAGCTCCAAGAGCTTGGTATGAAAGACTGAGTAATTTCCTTTTAGAAAATGGTTTTCAAAAAGGTCAAATTGACAATACACTATTCAGAAAGACAACTAAGAAAGACATCTTAATTATTCAAATCTATGTTGATGATATAATATTTGGTTCAACTAATGCTTCTCTTTGCAAGAATTTCTCCAAGCTTATGCAGGATGAATTTGAAATGAGTATGATGGGTGAGCTAAAATTCTTTCTTGGAATTCAAATCAACCAAGGAAAAGATGGCACTTACATTCATCAAAGCAAGTATACAAAAGAGCTTCTGAAGAAGTTCAATCTTGAAGACTGTAAGATAATGTCAACTCCCATGCATCCTTCAAGCAGCCTAAGCAAGGAAGAAATTGGAAGCAAAGTAGATCAGAAGCTATATAGAGGTATGATTGGTTCTTTACTCTACCTAACAGCTTCTAGACCTGATATTTAATATAGTGTATGCTTGTGCGCAAGATTCCAATCAGATCCTAGAGAACCTCACTTAACTGCTGTTAAGAGGATCTTTAGATATTTGAAAGGAACTACCAATCTAGGATTTCTTTATAAAAAATCCCTAGATAGTAAGCTAGTTGGATTCTGTGATGCTGACTATGCTGGAGACAAGATAGAAAGAAAATCCACTAGTGGAAATTGCCAATTTATTGGTGAGAATCTCATATCTTGGGCTAGCAAAAGACAAACAACTATTGCTTTGTCTACAGCAGAAGCAGAATACATTTCAGCTGCTAAATGTTGCACACAGCTTCTCTGGATGAAATATCAGTTAGAGGACTATAACATAGCTGAAAGTAGTATTCCACTATATTGTGACAATACTGCTGCTATTCATTTATCTAAGAACCCAATTTTGCATTCCAGAGCTAAACATATTGAAATAAAACATCATTTTATAAGAGATCATGTTCAAAAAGGCATAATAGATATTCAATTCATTGATACTGAACATCAATGGGCTGATATATTTACTAAGCCTTTAGCTATTGAAAGATTTGACTTTATTAAAAAGAATTTGAACATGCACTATATCTCTGAAGAAAATTAGCTCTGAGATGCAAATTAGAATTAGCATCTGAAGCTCTTTCAGAACCTCTGGTAATTTAGAGTCTCCTTTGGGAAGCTATGAATAAAACGGGTTCTGAAGAAGTAACAGATTCTGATGAGGTGTCAGATACAAATGAGTTTGGCTCTGAACTAAACGGAAATGAAACGTTTAGTACTAGTTAGTGTACAACAGTTGTCTGTACACGCGTCAGCTTGATTAAGTCTCTCCTGCACGTGTCTAGATCCTGATGGGTAGAGAACAGTTAATGATGAAAATGCAGTTATGCAATTTAAAATTAATTTTAAACTATTTACGCTCCCTCCCAATGTCTGCTTTCTCTGTGTATGTGTGCTAGTTACTATTTATAAGTCACTTCACTCACATTGCACAACTTTTACACATAATCACTTCCTACACAAACCTAAAACTCAGAAATTCCCAAACTTCTCTGCGTTGTAATCATGGCTGCTAGATCGTCAAACGAAATCGTTCAACGTCCGTTCAACCCGATCTTACCACCCGTCATTGATCTCAAGTCACAAGAGAAACTTGTCTTCAAAGATAACGTAACTGGCGCTGGTCTAGAATCTTTTGAGTTTGTAACGGAAAAGTTTGTTGATTTTGAGAGTTTCAAAGTGAATGGAATCGACATTCAGAGCTTATTCTACGATCAACAATGGAAGAATTACTTCGAGATGCTGAATGGGTTTGTCTATTATGACATTATGAAATACTTCTGGCAGAAAGCTACCATCTTTGACAAGTTCAATGCTGATGAAGAGGTTAGAAAGATGGTAGAGAAGGATGGTTCTCTGAAAGGTAAAACAAGAACTCAACTTGGCTTAAGACCCTATAGAGGAAAGGAGATTAGGTCAAATATCATGGGTATCAATGTTCTTATTACTCAAGAACATATTGCCAAAATTCTGGGTCTGGACAATGAAGGTGAGAATGTGGATGAATATGGTGAGAAGAGCAAACATATTTATTCATGCCTGGCAGTGCCAACAATGATTTTGGTAAAGCTAAATTCATGAAGCAAAACTTCAGCTTTGCTTTCAAAGTGTTTCTGGCCTCCATCATCACTAGAGAAGGAGGATATGATACTATTTCTCTACCACATCGGCACTTCATCTGGTTTTTGTACAAGAAGGTGAAGATAAATTTGGCAAAGCTTCTGTTTGATCACCTATGCTTTACTATATCCAAAAGCAGAACCAAATCACCTTCAATGATTCATCATCCAAGGTTGATTTCAGAAATCGTTCGACAGACGAAGCTTATTCACATTATTAGTACCAAGGAAAAACTTAGAGTTTTCAACACGGCTAAGTATGATGCAAGTGTTTTGGTAAACATGCATCTGAAGACAAAAGAGGAGCTGAAGACAGCCAAGAGCCCTCTGGAGCAAGTTTATGAGAAGTACTTCTGGTGTGACGGTTTCCCAACCATATCAGAATTTGATAATGATGATGTTATCAAGAACTTCTTGGAGTTGGTCAGATTGGACTCTGGTGTAAGTGTGCCCAGGAGTATGGTAGTTGGTGTACTAAACTGGGATATCTTCAAAGGACCCAAACAGATCACCAGGTCTAAGAGAAAACCTCAACCAATTGAACAAGATATTGTTGAGGAAGAACAATCTGAAGAAAAGAATGATGCTGCTGAGGTTGGTGGTGCTGAAAGGATAGCCACTGAAGAAAAGGAAGAAGTCAGTAAGGAGCAAGTGGCTAAGATTGCTCAGAGAAAGGCTGTTCAGAAAGAAAGAAGAACAAAGAAAAGGCAGGATAGGCCTGAAGATGCTGAAGAGGAACAACCTGTCAGAGCCCCAAAAAGAAAGAAGACAGTTGTCTCCAAACAAAAGGCTGCTGATTCAGGTAAAGATTCTAAGCCTAATATTGATAGTACTGCTAGTGCTCATCCCTCTACCCAATCATCTCCTATAGACTATACAAAGCCTATACGAATGATCCAACCTTCCCCTCAACCCTCATCATCCTCCTCATCATCATCTGAAGGGACCTCTTCTGATACAAGCACTGATTCTTCAGAGCTTATAGAAAAACTTGACAAAATTCAGAAGGAACAACATAAGAAAAAGATCCCTGTCAAAAGAACCCTCAAGAAACCTAAAATCAACCCACCAGCAGAAGAAAATATCACCATTGATACTTCCATTCTTGACCAACCTACCAACACAACAAGAAAATCACCCACCATTCTTGAACATCTCTCCACTCACCTATCTGGTGATGCCTTCACTCACTCCAACACAGCCTCACCTGACCAATTTCACTTTGTAAATACTACTTCTAATTTACCTAGTGATCCACCTCTTCCAGAACCACAAATTCAAACTCCGCCCTCCTCTCTTGCTGACATAGAACAAGAAGATCCACCCACATTCACACCAGCCCAGGATGAAGTCATGACTCAACCTGAACATACCACTGCTAAACCACCCACACCACAACCTGAACCTTCCACTCCTGAACCCACACCTGAACCACAAACTCAACCATCTGAACCCATCTATGGTCCATCTTACAAACCCTTAACCATAGATGAACTCAGTCTACCTACTGACTTTGCCCTACCCATTCTGGAGGATCTGCTAAAAGCAGAAATTACTGTTGATGATGATATCATAACCATTGATCCCTTTGACAAAATCAAAAGAATCAAAATCATTCCTCTCAAAAGAAAAAGGCCTGAACCCACCATTCCCTTCAATAGAAACCAGCCCTTCTTCAACTACAACTCTGAACCAAACCTTGAGCTGCTAGATAGTGCTATTAATGTTAGTCTAAGGAATTTTAAAAGCATGGAAGAAGAAGTACTGATATTTCCCTCAGATGTTGATGCTAAGATCAGGGAATTAGAGGAGAAATTCAGTCAGTCTCTGAGGCTGTTGGGAGGCTATGTAAAAAGAAGGATTGAGGGAAGAGGAATGGAAGCTCTGTCTCAGATTATGAGTGCTGCTGAACGCTCTCATGCTCTGAGACTTACTTTTTTCAACCATGAAGAAGAATGTCAGAGGTTAGCTTTTTTAGCTGCTGTGAATGAAAGTATAAGAAGATCTTTGGATGATGAGCAGGCTAGGATAGCTGCTGAAATGGAACGTCAGAGGCTTGCTGAACAAGAAGCCTTCAAGTTATTGGTTGATAGAGCTGTTCACATTGCTGTCATTGATACTAATAAGATTATTGAGAATCAAGGAGCTGCAGAAGATATTGTTATGAATGATCAGAACCTTAGTGAACCAGATTCTGATAAAGGTAAAGCTCCCATTGTTGCTTCATCTCCTCCTAGATCTCCACCTGTACTTGTCCAAGGCTCTTCTTCATCTGCTATACCTTCTGTTATGCAAGAAGCTCTGGATGTAATCAAGAATGACTTAAGAGATGAACTAAGAAATGAAATGGATGAGTTCAGGGCCGATATAAGAGAAGACATGAACAGATCTGGTGAAGCTACTAACAAGAAGATAGATGCAATGATGGAACTTCTTCTGAAGCTTACTCAACAGCAACCCAAACCTTAACCCTTATGTCTGAGCACTTATTTGTAATCATGTTTATGTAAATCTTTTGGATAATTTTCTTTTAAGTTAATTAAGCTTCTTATTATCCTCATATATGTGCTTGTGCTGGTGTGTTTATTTTATTTTGTTTTTCAAAATGAAAATCATATACTCTGATAATGTCTGATACTCTTGTGGATTCTGAATCTAGTGTAAGATGTTGGAGAACATCTTGTTTTTAAACTTATATAGGATTTTGAAAACCTAAGGTTCCCCCACATCAGTATTCCTGTTTACTCATGAAATAACTTCTTAGTATTATAGCCTGTTTATAAGCGGGGCAACAATATCGTATGAGGCGTGTCTGGTAACTGGTTTTCTGACGTTTGACAAGAGTATATAAAAGAAACATGCTCCATAAGAAAGAAATTTATAGCAGGAACATTTTTTTATAATTAAGAAGGATCTTTATTACATAAGATAGTGAAACTCTACTTAGATTTAGACTTGGACTCAGAAGCCTCTGCATCCAGTCTCTTATATTTCTTCCTAAGAACTGCGAGCAATTCTTCAGTAGCCTTCTGAACCTCAGTTCTATAATCTTCGTATGAAGTATCATCATCGTATGTCCATAAGAATTCCTCCAGATCAGAGCCCAATTCTTCTCTCTCTGATTCTGTCAATCTAAGTTCTTGCTTGTTTCGCTCATAACGAAGCCTGTTTTCTTCGCAGCGTCAGGGCTCTGCTTCCTTCTTGCTCTCTCCTTTTGAGCCTGAAGCATCCTTGGTAACCTGCCTTTCCATTGTATGTTTTTCTTTTGATGTTACTTGATTACTCTGGATGAGTAAAATGAGAGGAATCATCCCTTTTTATAGTGTCATCAAGCTCTCTTGTCAGGCCGTTATTCAACACAATTCATTAAATGAATTAGTTGTCACCACTTTTTGACTTGACTGCCTTGTTATGACGCGTTTGACTGCTTGGTTTTCTGTGTCTTTTTGACTGATGCCAAAAGGGGGAGTAAGGATAGAGCGTTAAAATTAATGTTGATTGATTCTAATACTGCTCAAAAGATCTGAAACTGTTATGTTATATACATTCTGAATCAATTTTTATCCATTCTGATTCCTTCTCATTCTGAACGTTATTAAAAGGGGAGAAAACTTAAGAACCTAAAATAAATCTCATAGACAATGTTGTAAGTGCACCAGTTCATCCTCATGTTTTAATAATTGTCAAAACATATGAAAATAGGATTGAACATATTTCGGCAACATTACAAATGACTTGACAACAAAGAACTACTTTCTAAAAACTTGGAAAACTGACTTTTAGGTATTTTGTATCGATACATACAATGGTGTATCGATACAAATGTCCTGAAACTACTTCCATCTGATTTTGGGTATTTTGTATCGATACATATATTGTCTGTATCGATACAAAAATTGTTTCTCAGAGGCAGAGAGTCACCTGTGCATCGAATCATGCTTGCATGTATCGATACATAGGTGAACACCCTCAAAATCCAGAGAGTTGATGATGTATCGAATCATGCTTGCATGATTTGATACATATTAGTCAAGAGTTTCAAGATTCTGATATTTGTATCGATACACACCCGTGTTTGTATCGATACAAAGGTCAAAAATTTCATTTTTAACGTTGGTCAAAGCATTTGTATCGATACAAATGATCATTTGTATCGATACATGTTTGAAAATTTATGCCCAAATTTGCTCATTCTATTTTCTCTTTAAATAGCAATGTGTGTGATCCTTTGTTTGTAACACACAACTGAGAAAAATCTAGTGAGAACCAGTGAGAAAGCAAGAGTGCTTTGAGAGAAACACTTTGGATACAATTTGGGTGAAAAATTGGGATCAAAGTGTATCCTTCACAAGATCATCATCTTCCATCAAGTTGCAACAATTGAAGATTGAGTATGGGATCAATCCAATAGAAGTTGTACGCTTGGTCGATAACGTTCGGTACGATTCGTGGTGAATCAGAATCGTGATCGGGTTGATTTGCGAAGGAGGTTTGGTTGCTCGCTAGGGATTCAAGATTGTTCGATATCTTGAAGGATCAATCGAGAAGAATCGAAGGACTCAGCTGGACGATTGTTGCAAGGAGTTGCACGAGTAAAATCGTTGGAATCAGAGGGTGAAGATTCGTTCGTCGATTGAGGTTTAGCATAGTTTTACTTTTGAGTCAATATAGGTTTATTGGATTCATTGTAATTTGTGCACTTGTGTTCAAACTGTTTTTAATCAATAATACTCTCAAATAACCCGTTTGGTTATTTGGGGGGAGACGTACCCGGCCGACCGCGAGGACGACACGAAAGCCGGGGAACTCCCTAATCATCTCTTGTGTGTCGATTCGCTTTAAATTCTTACTTTACGCAATTTGCTTATATTTTGAGTCAATTGAAGGTTTGTGTTCGTAAGTGTGCACAAAGGTTCAATTGTTATTATCTTGATTGTGATTGAGTTTGAGTATCGAATCATATAACTTGCTTGGGACTGTTTTTGTTAATCGATTGAATTTGGATACCTTGAATTAAGCATTCCGATAATTTTCCTATTTCGTTCAAGGCTATACTATCTTTCCTTTGGTCAAAAGGTGCAAAGTAGACTACCGATCCGGTGGTGCTTCCGCGCATTCGTTTTAATAAAATAATATTTTAAAATTGTCGTTGATTAACGAAGCCACTTATTCAACCCCCCCTTCTAAGTGGTAGCCTAGTAGTCTAACAAGTGGCATCAAGAGCCCGGTTCGATTTTAAACGATTAAACCGAGTAATTTGTGCCAATTATTAGAAAACATGGCTTTTGCACCTAAAGGGGCGTATAATAGGGCTCCGATATTCAATGGAGATCATTTTGACTATTGGAAAAGTAGTATGCGCATTCACATCAATTCTTTTGATGGTGAAGTGTGGAATGCCATTGAGAATGGTCCGTTTGTTCCAACTATCACGGATCCTCATGGCATTGTCGAAAATAAGCCTATGGCACAATGGACGGAAGAGGAAAAGAAAAAGGCCAATTACGATGCAAAGGCACAAAATATTTTAATATCATCCCTTGGGATTGATCAATTCTATCATGTGTCGCATTGTCAATCGGCTAAGGAAATGTGGGACACATTGGTTACTCACTTTGAGGGTACCAATGATGTAAAGATATCCAAAATTAATACATTGACACAAGAATTTGAGTTGTTCCATATGCTAGATGGTGAAACCATCGAGGATATGCAACAACGATTTATCAAAATAACCAACAAGTTACACGGTTTGGGAAAGCCAATCACAAATCAAGACGCCACTAACAAAATTTTAAGATGTCTTAGTAGGAGTTGGCAACCGAAGGTCACCGCGATTAAGGAGGCTAATGATCTAACTACTTTAAGTCTTACAACTCTATTTGGCAAGCTTACGGAACATGAACAAGTACTAAACTTGTTAGAAAAGCAAGAGAAAAGTGAGAAAAAGGGGAAGCATAATGACAAAGAGAAGGAAAAGGAAAAAGACAAGAGGTCTATTGCTCTAAAAACCTCTACATCTAAGTCCACCAAGTCTAAAAAGGTAGAGCATGTGGAAAGTAGCTCAAGCGAAGACGATTCCGATGATGAGGAAATGGGGTTCTTCGTTCGACGCTACAATAGGTATGTGAGAAAGAATGGGATAAGGCATTCCGATGACAATCTTAAGAAGTATCGGAAAGATAGTGGTTACCGTCGGAGAAATGAAGATGCTAGGTACTCCAAGAAAGGGATATGCTATGAATGCGGCCAATTTGGTCATTATAAGCCGGATTGCCCTAATCTCAAGAGAAAAGAGAAGGAGTCATCTTCAAACAAACGGAGGAGCAAAGCAAAGAAAGCTTATGTTGCATGGGAAAGCAATAATTCTTCATCCCATTCATCATCAAGCTCTAGTTCAAGTGATGAAAGCGAAATAGCTAATGTATGCTTCACAACTCATCATCACAAAAAGAAGGATAAAGCTCCCAAAAAGGTAAACCAAAATCCCTCTAGCTCATATACCTCATTAGAATATCTTGATTTGCAAAAAGCATTTGAGGACCTATGTAGTGAAACTAGAAAAGCTTTCAAACGATTAAAAGAGATTATAAAAGTTAACAAAACTCTTGAAGAGAAAGTTTCCGAAACGGAAAAAGAGTTGAAAGCTTTCAAGTTGTCATTAGTAGAAAGGTCAAGTGCAAATCATAATAGTGATATGGTTGGTTGTGTTCATTGTATCACTTTGTCAAAAGATATTAAAATTCTCAAAGACAAAGTGGAAAATTCATCAAAACCAAGAGTTCCTCATCAAGTTGATCCAAAACATTTCAAAAACACTTTGAAAGTCAAAATCAAAAATTCTACAAATTTGAAAAAGGATCAAAAGAAGGGTAACTCACATATCACGTGTCACTATTGTTGTTGTGAAGGTCATACCATTGCAAAATGCAAAGCTAGGAAATTGTTGGTACCAAAGGGCATATTGCAATGGATGCCAAAACTCAACAACACTTATTTGCCTCACCAATTAGGACCCAATGAAAATTGGGTACCTCTCTCTTATGTATAATTGTTGTAGGAAATGTGCCTTAACAATCTAGAAAGGAGATGGTTTCTAGATAGTGGATGTTCAAGGCACATGACGGGTGATGCCTCGCTTTTCATTGAATTCAAAGCAAAGAGGAAAGGCTATGTCACCTATGGAGACAACAACAAAGGAACTATTCTTGGTGAAGGTACTATTGGTAATCCCTCTACTATAACCATATCAAATGTTGTACTTGTGGATAACCTTAAGCACAACCTGCTGAGTGTTGCTAAGCTTTGTGATAAAGGGTTTACAATAAATTTCAAACCGATCTTTTGCACAATCGAAAGTAACAAAGACAAGAATGTGATTCTTAAGGCCATTAGGCATGGAAATGTATACATGTTAGACCTAGATGATAATTGCCTAAGTGGTGCTAAGTGTCTCATAACTAAGAATGATGAATCTTGGCTATGGCATAGAAGAATGGCACATCTTAATTTCGATTTACTAAATAAGTTAGCTTCTAAAGATCTTGTAATCGGTCTACCTAAAATTCGTTTTTCAAAAGATCACTTGTGTACCGCATGCCAAATGGGTAAACAAACTAAGGCTTCTTTCAATTCTAAAAAGTTTATTTCAACTACTAAGCCTTTAGAGTTAATCCATATGGATCTTTTTGGACCATCAAGAACTAAAAGCATTGGTGGTAATTACTATGGACTTGTGATTGTAGACGATTACTCAAGATTTTGTTGGACACTATTCTTATCTAGTAAAAGCGATACTTTGTCCGCCTTTAAACAATTTGCCAAGATGATTCAAAATAAACTAGACCTCAAGATCATCTCTATTAGGAGTGATTATGGAGGAGAATTTGAAAATCATAAATTTGAAGAGTTTTGCTCTAAATATGGCATTGAACACAATTTTTCAGCTCCACGTACACCACAACAAAATGGAGTAGTGGAGAGGAAAAATCGTAATCTAGAAGAGTTAGCTAGGACTATGTTAAGTGGTCTTCCTAAATACTTTTGGGCGGATGCGATAAGCACCGCAAGTTATGTTCTAAATAGGGCGATTATTCGACCTATTTTGGATAAAACCCCATATGAAATACTTAAAGGAAGAAAACCTAACCTTAGTCACTTACGCTCTTTTGGATGCAAATGCTTCATTTTAAATAATGGAAAGGAAAATCTTGGCAAATTCGATTTAAAAGCGGATGAGGGGATTTTCTTAGGTTACTCATTGTCTAGTAAAGCATATAGGGTATATAATAAAAGATTACAAATTGTTGAGGAGTCGGTACATATTACCTTTGATGAGGCTTTTCCGGAAGAAAACGGGAAAGGTAATTACATTGGTGTAGGTGTCGACACAATGGATATTCTAAAAGACAAGGAAGATGAGGGAGATGATCAACCCTCAAAGGACTTTCCAACAAATGACAAGAACACACCACCCAATGAAGATAAAAGTGATGGAGGGTCCTCTTCATCATCAAAGAATCATCATAAGGAAAGAGGAGCCGGACTTGCAAAAGAATGGCGCACTCTCAAAGATCATCCCATTGACAAGGTCTTAGGTGATATCTCAAAGGGAGTAGCTACTAGATTCCAAATTAGTAATTTTTGTTCTTACTATGCTTTTGTTTCACAAGTTGAACCTAAAAATTCGAAAGTCGCATTACTTGATGAGCATTGGACCCTTGCAATGCAAGAGGAACTAAACCAATTTAAAAGAAATGAGGTGTGGGATCTAGTACCACCTCCTCCAAATCATCAAGTAATTGGGACTCGTTGGGTTTTTAGGAATAAACTAGATGAAAATGGAGTAATAGTTAGGAACAAGGCTCGGTTAGTAGCTCAAGGCTATAACCAAGAGGAGGGCATTGATTATGAGGAGACCTATGCTCCGGTAGCCCGCCTAGAAGCCATTAGACTCTTATTAGCTTATGCATGCAATATGAATTTCAAGTTATATCAAATGGACGTTAAAAGTGCTTTCCTAAATGGTTACATAAATGAAGAAGTGTATGTTAAACAACCACCCGGTTTTGAAAATCATGAACATCCGGATTATGTTTTCAAATTAAAAAGAGCTCTATATGGCCTCAAATAAGCTCCTAGAGCTTGGTATGATAGACTTAGCAAGTTCTTAATTAAAAACGGATATTCAAGGGGAAAAGTTGACACTACACTCTTCATTAAACGTAAGGGAAAGGACGTCTTATTAGTTCAAATTTATGTTGATGACATTATTTTTGGTTCCACTAACCCATCTCTTGTCAAGAGTTTTTCTAATCTTATGCAAGGAGAATTTGAGATGAGCATGATGGGTGAACTCACTTACTTCTTGGGTTTACAAATCAAGCAACTAGATGAAGGAACTTTTATATATCAAACCAAGTATTGTCTTGAGTTGCTTAAGAAGTTTGAGATGACGAATTCAAAACACATGGACACTCCCATGGCATCAACATGTGCTTTAAGCAAAGATGAAGAAGGTAAAGATGTTGAAATCACAAAATATAGAGGTATAATCGGATCCTTACTCTATCTAACGGCATCTAGGCCGGATATTATGTTTAGTGTTTGCATGTGTGCACGATATCAATCATGCCCCAAAGAGTCGCACCTAAAAGCGGTTAAAAGAATCTTGAAATACTTAAAAGGAACATCAAATTTTGGCTTATGGTACTCTAAGGGGAATGATTGCTCTTTGGTAGGTTACTCCGATTCCGACTTTGCCGGTTGCAAGTTGGATAGGAAAAGTACTAGTGGAACATGTTACCTATTTTGTAATTGCTTGGTAAGTTGGCATAGCAAGAAACAAGTATCCGTTGCTTTGTCAACCGCCGAAGCGGAATACGTTGCGGCCGGAAGTTGTTGTTCACAAATACTTTGGTTAAAACAACAACTTCTCGACTATGATTTAAAACTTCAACGTGTTCCCATCTTGTGTGACAACACTAGTGCCATAAACCTAACAAAGAATCCCGTGTTGCATTCAAGGACAAAGCATATAGAGATTAGGCATCACTTTCTTCGCGACCATGTAGAAAAAGGGGATGCTGTTTTTGAACATGTTGAGTCTAAAAACCAACTTGCGGACATTTTTACAAAACCACTTGCAACGGAACCCTTTGTCTATATTCGCGGAGAATTAGGGATCCTTGATATCTCTAATCTAGAATAGCATACATCAAGCATGCACTTTACACACATATCACACTTCTTGGCAACTTGGAGTTTTACACAAAGGAAAGTGCATCAACATCCTAAGGTACAAGGTTAAAAGTATCGCCTCCCTCTTCTCTTCTTAACTTCAACTCGCTTATGTCCAATTGAACTCCCTCTTTAATCATCAACATTACATGTTTGTGTTTTTCAATACATTCATATGCTTGCTCATTTCCAAGAATTCTTTCTTCAAGATAAGTAATAATTCTTGAAGTCCATATGTATCAAATGGCAATATATGAAATATTGATTAATTGATGTGTCCATTACCTAACTTGTTGCTTCAATACTATGTGCGTATTTCATTTCTTCATGAACACCGTTATATGATATGGCAACATGAGTTTATGCATTTAGTTGCATTGTTTTGTTTATTTCGTCCCATATTTTGGTATGTTACTTGTTTACAAATGTCGATGTGTTTCAATACTCATGAGTTGGTTTATGGATTGTTGTTCTACATTCCATGTTTTATCATGATATTTGGTATTCGTCATTGATATATTTTGGCATATCTTTGTATGTATTTATATTGATTAGGAAACTATATCATAAAGTGCATTTCGACAAATGTAAGTGCACGATGTGATCAATTGATTAAAAATTGTGCTTGGACTTGTTACTTCTAATGTGCTCTCTTCTTCTTTTTGATATTGTCAAAGGGGGAGAGATTGGATGCACAAGCTAAAGAGGATGATCAAACGCATTATGGCATCAACTCAGGGGGAGCGTGCTTATTTGAATAGCCTTGGTGTTTTTAATTGCGTCTGTAGTACATTGCTATTTTTATTTTGCATAATAGGTATAGGCTTAGTTAGCTTATGCATAGTTTTGACAATTATCAAAAAGGGGGAGAATGTAAGTGCACCAGTTCATCCTCATGTTTTAATAATTGTCAAAACATATGAAAATAGGATTGAACATATTTCGGCAACATTACAAATGACTTGACAACAAAGAACTACTTTCTAAAAACTTGGAAAACTGACTTTTAGGTATTTTGTATCGATACATACAATGGTGTATCGATACAAATGTCCTGAAACTACTTCCATCTGATTTTGGGTATTTTGTATCGATACATATATTGTCTGTATCGATACAAAAATTGTTTCTCAGAGGCAGAGAGTCACCTGTGCATCGAATCATGCTTGCATGTATCGATACATAGGTGAACACCCTCAAAATCCAGAGAGTTGATGATGTATCGAATCATGCTTGCATGATTTGATACATATCAGTCAAGAGTTTCAAGATTCTGATATTTGTATCGATACACACCCGTGTTTGTATCGATACAAAGGTCAAAAATTTCATTTTTAACGTTGGTCAAAGCATTTGTATCGATACAAATGATCATTTGTATCGATACATGTTTGAAAATTTATGCCCAAATTTGCTCATTCTATTTTCTCTTTAAATAGCAATGTGTGTGATCCTTTGTTTGTAACACACAACTGAGAAAAATCTAGTGAGAACCAGTGAGAAAGCAAGAGTGCTTTGAGAGAAACACTTTGGATACAATTTGGGTGAAAAATTGGGATCAAAGTGTATCCTTCACAAGATCATCATCTTCCATCAAGTTGCAACAATTGAAGATTGAGTATGGGATCAATCCATTAGAAGTTGTACGCTTGGTCGATAACGTTCGGTACGATTCGTGGTGAATCAAAATCGTGATCGGGTTGATTTGCGAAGGAGGTTTGGTTGCTCGCTAGGGATTCAAGATTGTTCGATATCTTGAAGGATCAATCGAGAAGAATCGAAGGACTCAGCTGGACGATTGTTGCAAGGAGTTGCACGGGTAAAATCGTTGGAATCAGAGGGTGAAGATTCGTTCGTCGATTGAGGTTTAGCATAGTTTTACTTTTGAGTCAATATAGGTTTATTGGATTCATTGTAATTTGTGCACTTGTGTTCAAACTGTTTTTAATCAATAATACTCTCAAATAACCCGTTTGGTTATTTGGGGGGAGACGTACCCGGCCGACCGCGAGGACGACACGAAAGCCGGGGAACTCCCTAATCATCTCTTGTGTGTCGATTCGCTTTAAATTCTTACTTTACGCAATTTGCTTATATTTTGAGTCAATTGAAGGTTTGTGTTCGTAAGTGTGCACAAAGGTTCAATTGTTATTATCTTGATTGTGATTGAGTTTGAGTATCGAATCATATAACTTGCTTGGGACTGTTTTTGTTAATCGATTGAATTTGGATACCTTGAATTAAGCATTCCGATAATTTTCCTATTTCGTTCAAGGCTATACTATCTTTCCTTTGGTCAAAAGGTGCAAAGTAGACTACCGATCCGGTGGTGCTTCCGCGCATTCGTTTTAATCAAATAATATTTTAAAATTGTCGTTGATTAACGAAGCCACTTATTCAACCCCCCCTTCTAAGTGGTAGCCTAGTAGTCTAACAAATGTCAGAAGAGCTTGCAAACCTCTTCTGAGCATTATCAGACTCTGAGAAGAAGAGCTTACAAACCTCTGCTTCTGAGAGACAAATATGAAAATTTATTTTAAGTTAATAAGTTGGCTCTTAAACTGTTTTAATTAATTATGGATAAGACTTAGGGGGAGCTTACAAACCTAACCCTATGGACTGTCAGACTCAGGGGGAGATTGCAAACCTTTGAAACCTGAAGTCAACATAATTAAATTAAATCAACAACAATTGAATTTTAATGCTTTAGTTTGTCATCATCAAAAAGGGGGAGATTGTTGGAACAAAGTGGGTCTGACATGAACCTCTAAGATTTTAAGTGGTTTTGATGATAACAAAGTATTAAAATTGCAATTGGTATTACTAATGATTATTCTAGTGTGCAGAATTACAAGTTAAAATTCATTCAGAAGCACTATGAATAGTAGCAGAGAAGCCAGTCAAAACAAGCTCTGAAAGAGTATCGCTGTTCATCAGAAGCTTAAATTTTGCATGCTGAAGATAGCACTTCTGAGGACCAAAAGCTAGACTCTGATGAAATTCAGAAGCTGAAGATCTTAAGAAGCTATGACAAGAGCATCAGAAGCAAAAAGAATTTACATCACTCAAGAACTGACAGAATCAGAATCAATGATTGAAGAACTATCTACTTCAAGGCTCTGTCACATCCACAGGAAGGAATATTCGTTGGTACAACGTTAACCTTATCCATAAGTGGAGCGCATTTGAGGATTGTACGATCGTACTATTATTACTCAAAATGGATGAGTGATAAATTGAATAGCTAGGTAGTGGAATTGGAATTCCTTGCCAAAGAAGGCAATATACAGCTATCAATTGTACGAGTAAATTCCAGCTGGCACAAAGCTCTCTGCAACGGTCATCATCTTCCTCCAAGTATAAATAGAAGACTCAAATGGAAGAAATTACCACTGTTCTATTACTGCGTTTAAGGCTCTGAAGCATCCTGACATTATTGTTCTATCTGTCATTCAAAGTCTTAAAACAATTTGCGTTGTATTTTGTAAACACCTCTGATAGTATATCAAGTGTTCCTTAACATTCATTCTTATTCTTAAGTTTGTTTGAGAAGTCTCTTGTTAAGATTAACTTGAGCATTTGAGAAGTCTCTTGTTTAGTGAAACTTGAGCATCTGAGAAGTCCCTTGCAAGTGTGCTTGAGCAATTTGTAATCTTAAGTAGATTATAGTGAAAATCTCTTGTTAGTAACAAGGGGACTGGAGTACTCTCGATTTGTGAGAGGAACCAGGATAAATTTTGTGTCCTTCTCTCTTTCTCTCAGCACCCCTTTTATTTTTGTGTTTATATCCGCTGCAAACTTAGTTTTATTTGGTAAAAAGTTTTAATTTTTAAAACACAATTCAACCCCCCCTTCTTGTGTTTTTCCACCTTCACAGCTTACACTAGATACACTAGAAAACTAATAATTTTTTCAGACCACCTTTAACTGATCAGTTTCATTTTATATAAATTCTGTTGAGGTTCATGTAGCATTTTGTAGTGTGTTAGACACTGTAGAGGTAGGAGTTTGGACTCATGAGCTGAGAAGAAATAGGTATCCTCTTGCATGGACGAAGCTATAAATTTTTTAAGCTTCATGACATTACTATTATTAAGCACACACTTATCAAAGAGTCTAGGCTTCATGGAATCATGTTGTAACGGCTGTGCACAATGGATCTGGTAATTGCTGCCGTCAGAAGCTATAAATTTGTGCTTTAAAGGGCATTTGTTTCTTTTCAATTTGTTTATTGAATTGTAATAACATGTATCTCATTTGTCACATGAATTTTAATTTGAAATTGCTAACTGTGAGTAGTTAGAATTGTGACTTGATTTTTACATGTTGATTTTTGGTTAGAACTTAGAAACTTGCTTATAGGGCTGTTCTTACTTTTTTTCTTACAAAGGAACCTTTATTTTTTTGAAGAGGTAGTTTTTCACACTTGCAGGAGGTAGTTATATTCTCTTTTAATTGAGAAAGTTCTGTCCTTTTAGTTCTCAAGTATACAGCCACACAACCATTAGACTATTTGCATGATGGAAATGCGGCGGATTTAGCACTCTCTAGGCATAAAAAAACGTATATTAGACAAGTTAAACTAAATAAACATTGTGTCAATAACTTTCAACCTATTTAGACTTAATCCTCAAAAAATAATGAGGGAATTCAATGTTTCATTCTCTAAGCCAACAAGAGTAAAACTCAAACCTTTGGTGGCTCTATGTTTTTGTACTGTGATCTCACTAAGTACTTCTTTTGCGATCCGCTATTAATTAGCTTCTTTTGACAGTTCAGTAAGAAACTCCATGTTTCTTTTGACAAGCTAGAGAACAATGTGTTAGATCATGCATATACGATTAAGTAATTATGCTTATATGTTTTTAAGTGGTCTATTTTTTTTTTCTTTAGAACCTCTGATTTCTAATCAATTTTTTGCTTATGCAGAACTCAACCTATCTTTCCCAGACAGTTGCAACGTTTTCTTCCCTGATATTTACATTGCTTTGAACCTTTAGGTAAGTGAGCCACAAAATCTTATAAGCACTTGTTTTAAGTTAGCATGTATGTTTGTGATTTGGGTGCTTATAAAATTATTTGAAAAAAAATATGTTGTATATAAAATACAAAATTATGGACAAAAAGTTAGATTCTATGTATTTTGTATTCTATCCAGATCCTTGTGGTTGGACTCCAATTTTGATAAATAACATTGTATTTGTAGGAAGAGTTACCAAAAGAAAGGCAGACATCATCTGATAATGAGGCTTTTGTGACCGTGTTTGGGAAAGAGCATCATGGTTATGTTCGAGGAATGGGACTTGGTCCAACACCATCTCAAATTAATGGTTCTAGTTGTCGTCCTTCAGGATCAACTTCTTCATCGACTGCTGATGCCAAAATAGCTAAGATGCAAAGCGAAATTGATGTGCTAACTAAAGAAGTTGCTAAAGTTAATGAGCTTAAAGCTAAAGTTGCTGAATTTGATGCAATGAAGGAACAATTTGCTCTTATTATGGCTAATATGCAAAACCATGTAAGACAATATTTGTGTGCCTTACATATATATATAATGTGAAGATAATGACATTGACTTGTTGTTATTGTTATATTATAGTTTTTTAAAAATTTATTTCATGTTCAAAGTCACATGATATTAATTTGAAGTGCGTTTTTTATGAATGATATATATAAATATGTTGCTACTACAATACTTTTGTTTTTAACTATACTTTAAATTTTGTTTTCAGGGGTCTAACATAGGATCACTGTTTGAAGTACGACGCTCTTCTGAGTCTAGTCATAATGTTGAGGGTGATCAAGCAATTCCAGACGATTAAACTTAGATATATAATTTTTGTTTAGGTGTGTTGAACTTTTGATGTCACGCTTTTCCATTTGTTTTAACTTTGACGTACTAGGCGCATGTGTTGTGACCTTCGTTTTTATTTTTTGTTATGTACTATTAAGGTTGCATGTGTCAATGCAAACTTTGGATGTATTGCGCATGTATTGTGACCTTTAGTTCCATGTGTCGTTGCGAACACCTTATTTTTGAATCAAATGGATGATATTTTGTTTATGAATTTGTCTATATTAATTGCATGAATTATTATAGTAGTTCAATATTTAAAAATACTACGTTTGTTGTACCAAAAAAAAAAAAAAAATACTACGTTTGAATATTAATCGATGAATAAAAAAACAGGGTAAAAAATTGTCCTACAAAAATGGACCTCAAAGAAACCAGAAAATAAATTAAAAAAAAAAGTAAATTATATAGCGGCGGTTTCCAACCGTTGCTAAAATTTAAAAACAAAAAAATTTAAAAACGATAGCGGCGGTTTCAAACCGTTGGTAAAACTTAAAAACAAAAAAATTTAAAAACAATAGCGGCGGTTTCAAACCGTTGCTAAAATTTAAAACAAAAAAATTTAAAAACAATAGCGGCGGTTTCAAACCGTTGCTAAAACTTAAATACTAAAAAATTATAAAAAAATATAGCGGCGGTTTGCAACCGCCGCAACACATATTGTGGCCGTTTGTGTAACGGTTTTCCAAACCGCCGCTATTTGAGCTACCAACGCTCAAATCTGCAACGGTTTGGCAACCGCCGGTAAAGATGCTGCAACAGTTAAAAACCGTTGCTAAACCGTCCCATAACTGTTGCTAAACACCTTTTTTCTTGTAGTGGTAGCACTGGAAAATTAAATGGTAAAACTATTTTTGGTTTGTCTCATGTGTCTTTGTCACTATGAAAATTCCCAGGTAAGTGAGGTGGATCACAACGGATCGCTTAAATACCAAGACTTATCCTTAGCCAGAACTTTCACAGATCAAAATCCACAATCATCAACAAGATTTTTTTGAATTTTTAATTTTTTTGTATTTTTGAAATTTTTTTGACAAACTTAAATAAATCTAGTAATGCTTTGTAAACATAATCCCCGGCAACGGCGCCAAAAACTTGACTACGGTCTGGCAAGTGCACCAGTCTATCGTCGAGTAATAATTCACACTCTAGGTGTCTAGAATGCGTTCGTATCTGTAACAGCCCGTTTTTCAAAGGCCAAAAAGGCAATATTTTTTTTTTCTTTTTCAACTAACACTCAGAGTGCGCATAGAATATTTTTCAATGAGCCGGCATTCAAATATACAAAAGAACTCATTACCATAAGGTGCTTCGACAAGCAAAGTGTATTCCTGAATAATTACAATCCAAGTCTAAGTATTCAAATACTTACAACAAAACAAGTTAGAATCCTATGCTAACCAAAAAGCACGGTGCACAACCCACACCGGCGCATAGTCTAACTAAGCTAAAGCTAAGCTCCAACACCTCACTGGGGCCTGGAACAGCCACTGACGTCACCACGACCTAACCCATCATCTGGGTGGGATGAGCCCGCAAATGAAAGAAAGGGTCACCACAAAATAAAAGTATGTATATATATAACCGGTGCGAAAGATTGTACACATAACAATAATTCCACAAATACAAGAGAAAGCTCTTAACCACCAAAACAACTCCCACCAACGGGTTCATATAAGCAATGCACACATAGCCTATAATGCAACCTCTACAATGCGTGGTACTAACCCTAGCTACCACAATGCATGAGTTCCGGAATCGTAGGTCAAACCCACTAAAGCCACAAGGGCAGGTGATGCCACACAGACGCTATCACCAGGTGAAAATAGCCACACAGATGCTACCAGCCACACAGATGCTGTCACCAGCTATGAAATGCATGAGCATACTTTCTAATTAAGCATATATAGGGCAGTCACACAGACACAGCCCCGGCGGAGTCACACAGACACATCCACCCGTGTAGTCCCAGCTGACTTACACGTTCCATACATGCTCATGCAACAATTACATATCACACAGATATATGTAAACCAAACACAACGACATACATACATTTCCAATCATATGTATTCCAACAACCTGTTCATACATATATTCTCATAATCATATGTAAACAACGCAAGTATTTTAAACACGTTCTCATCACGAGAATACATCAACCAGACATGCCAAACACACAGCAAAACATTACAGCAGAAATCCAAGCATGTCGTAACCAGTTGAAAAGACGGAAATAAAGTGGAGCCCTTACCTCAGCAAGCTTCCGTCAACAACACACGTTCAAAACAACACAACGCGCTTCCTAAAACAAGCAGCGCAACAATCAATACATTGTTCTCTAACCAATCGTATTGAAACTACACCAAAACCCCAAAAACCTAAAGGTTTCTAAGGAAAATCCACTCTTTCGGATACCATACCAAAAACTATCGTATTGATCAACCCCCATGAGTTATTTGTACTATTTTAAGGACCCAAAACAATAGTCAAAAGTCTTAAATAATTTGAACTGCAAAATGGCCGTTTTCTTGCGTTATAAGCTACGTACTTTCCGAGTACCCGAAAAACTCGTTTCCAAACCCAACCACTTCCATAAATTAATAAAAAGGGATTAGAAAGCTAAAAACCAAGTTTAGAAATCAGAATCCATAATTTTAGGTCCCAGAGCTCGCCCTGGCGAGTTGGTGGCGAGTGAAGGCAGAGGCAACAGGTCTTACTCGCTCTGGAGCTCGCCCTGGCGTGTTGTCATGACCTGTGACACTCGCCCTGGCGAGTAAACACTCGCTCAGCGAGTTGCACCTGTCATGACAGCAAAAACAGCAACTCACACCACCTTCTTCCCCAACCAAACCTAGTTTGATTCTATTAGTTCCCAACACTTTTTCAAGGCACAAAAGCAAACCATTTTCATAAGCAAGCAATACTTTTCCGAAAGCATGTTGATTGCTTCGAGTGCAAGTTATTTGGTTTTCACTTCCAAAATCAAAACCAAATCCAAGCACAAGTCTTATTACGGGCCTTAACCGTCCGGTAATCATTTTCAAACATGTTTTCAAGGTAAAAAGCAACACCACATGTCACAAGAGTTTTAAACCACTTGGACCCCAAAATACCACACAAAACACTTAGTAAATATTTTCATAAACTCCAAAATATTTTTCATCGGATTTTCTAAAACAAAACCATACAACGCATTTCCCTTTTGCCCAAAGGTTCAAAGACAACTTTTCTTTTCAAAACCTTACAACTTAACCACATGTTATTGATCAATACATAAACCAACCAAAACCCTAACTTTTCTCATGAGATTCTCACAAACTCATGGAAAACAAAAACAACAAAGCCTACACATGCTTCTCTAAACCTCATGAACAACATTCATGAAACCAAAACCATTCAAAACCAAATCCTATGAAATTTCTCCCAAGAACATAAACATAAGAATCCTAACTCCTTAAGAATCTTAGCCAAACAAGGATAGGGAATAGGTTTAGTTACCTTAGGAGGAAGAATCTCACAACTCCAAGCTTTCCAACAAGCTTAAGATCAAGTGCTTTGGTGAAGGAATGGAATTTTTCTCAAGATGGAAGGTGGAAAAGACAGCTACGGCCAAGAGAGAAAAGAGTGAGGAAGTTTTGTGATTTTTCTTAAGTCCACAAGCAACAAACCTCCTTACTATTAAAAGGGTCTTGGTCACTTATCCACCCTTGGATCAAAGTCCAAAGTCCAAGCTTAAACCCTAGCCATTGGATCAATTTGCTTTATGGATAATCACAAGATTTAATCAAATCTTTCATGACGAGTCCCGCATTCAGCTCTCGCGCGACGCGACGAACGTAAATCGCAAAAACAGAAAACCTACGGAAAGAACGTCTAACGTTAAACATTCCCAAAACTTATCGCCAAATCTTTTTCCGCGACTGTAATTTTCTTCTACACCTTAGAAAATTATTCTCAGAACATAACCACACTCACGCAGATATATAAAACCTCCATCCGAAAACTCACTGAATTCAGACGCCATAAAATTTTACAACGACGGGTAAAATCCTACTCGTTTTTCCAAAAACAAGAATAATCCAAAACTCGTTATTCTAAGACCACAGAAATCTCCTCATACTTAAAAGAGAATCACTACCCGAAAGTCTGTGCCTTTCCAGCGCACGAGCAAAAAACAGGCTCCGTTTCAGCAAAAATCTCATTAATGCGACGATACTCACAAACCGCTTCTACTAAAAACCCTAAAACTCGTAGCCGACACTAGAGTTCCTTAGAAAATAGTACAGTAAAATCTTGGGTCTTACAGTATCCACAGGGATCGTGCCGAAGCTTCACTAGCGTTATTTAAGTTAGGATAGTTTGCATTCGCTTTGGGTTTTGAAAAAGGTTTTATGAAAATAGCGGAATGCTTTGCATAAATAAATAATAGATTAAGAAACATAGAGGATAGGTATGGTGGTTGGACTCTCTCCCTTCTTCATATTTGGCATGACCGGTGTATAACATAGTTATTTAGATTAATGTTCGGCGGTGACTTTTCCTTGTTGTAGTAACACCTTACTGTTACACTATATCTATTAAAGTTTCCCTACTTTCATAACTAAGGTACCTACGAGTGCCTAACCTCGATGTGTCACATACCCTAATTACTAAGTGAGTTGTTTATAAACAAGCATTATTATCTTCACCAATTAACCTCTAGATCCTAGTATCGGGCTATTCATCATCTAAGTGCCCAGTTCACACCTAGTTCATGATTCCTCCTCTAACCGCTCATTCACGACTAGTTCAGGACGTTACCGTCTCTATACACCTAGCGTTATTTACTACTAGTTCTGGACCATATTAAGTTAGAAACCTAATATCAATTCTATGGGCGCTCCCGCTTATCCGGCCAGATTACGAGAAACGTTATTAAGTGCATGAAAGTAAATAACAAACATCATACTTAAATATCATTTATTATAACTTTGACTCAGTCACAGACTCCAAATATTCATTGGGGAGTTCATCTTCTCCACCACAACCTAAGGCATCTATTACAAAAGACTACATATTTAAATTACAATAAAGAAACTATAATCTAAACATAAAAGCCTAAAGAAAACATACCTTGCTGAGTTAGTTTTCCCGTAAGGGGAGAAAACTATGCCCAATATAGCTCCTCTGAACCTCTCCTTATAGTAGAATATGTTCTACTATTTCTGAATGAATAAAACAATGAAAAGGAGACTCTATTTATAGTTTTCGTAATGGGCCTCAGCAAGGCATCGCACCACGATGAGGCCATCGTGTTGCGATGTGAAGATTCAGTTCAATTTTATAACTGATCCTGTGCATTTTATCAGCTTGGGCGCCAATTTTATAGTTTTTTTAATAAGTTTTTTTTAAAATTTATTTCATGTTCAAAGTCACATGATATTAATTTGAAGTGCGTTTTTTATGAATGATATATATAAATATGTTGCTACTACAATACTTTTGTTTTTAACTATACTTTAAATTTTGTTTTCAGGGGTCTAACATAGGATCACCGTTTGAAGTACGACGCTCTTCTAAGTCTAGTCATAATGTTGAGGGTGATCAAGCAATTCCAGACGATTAAACTTAGATATATAATTTTTGTTTAGGTGTGTTGAACTTTTGATGTCACGCTTTTCCATTTGTTTTAACTTTGACGTACTAGGCGCATGTGTTGTGACCTTCGTTTTTATTTTTTGTTATGTACTATTTAGGTTGCATGTGTCAATGCAAACTTTGGATGTATTGCGCATGTATTATGATCTTTAGTTCCATGTGTCGTTGCGAACACCTTATTTTTGAATCAAATGGATGATATTTTGTTTATGAATTTGTCTATATTAATTGCATGAATTATTATAGTAGTTCAATATTTAAAAATACTACGTTTGTTGTACCAAAAAAAAAAAAATACTACGTTTGAATATTAATCGATGAATAAAAAAACAGGGTAAAAAATTGTCCTACAAAAATGGACCTCAAAGAAACCAGAAAATAAATTAAAAAAAAAGTAAATTATATAGCGGCGGTTTCCAACCGTTGCTAAAATTTAAAAACAAAAAAATTTAAAAACGATAGCGGCGGTTTCAAACCGTTGGTAAAACTTAAAAACAAAAAAATTTAAAAACAATAGCGGCGGTTTCAAACCGTTGCTAAAACTTAAAACAAAAAAATTTAAAAACAGTAGCGGCGGTTTCAAACCGTTGCTAAAACTTAAATACTAAAAAATTATAAAAAAATATAGCGGCGGTTTCCAACCGCCGCTATTTGAGCTACCAACGCTCAAATCTGCAACGGTTTGGCAACCGCCGGTAAAGATGCTGCAACAGTTAAAAACCGTTGCTAAACCGTCCCATAATTGTTGCTAAACACCTTTTTTCTTGTAGTGGTAGCACTGGAAAATTAAATGGTAAAACTATTTTTGGTTTGTCTCATGTGTCTTTGTCACTATGAAAATTCCCAGGTAAGTGAGGTGGATCACAACGGATCGCTTAAATACCAAGACTTATCCTTAGCCAGAACATTCACAGATCAAAATCCACAATCATCAACAAGATTTTTTTGATTTTTTAATTTTTTTGTATTTTTGAAATTTTTTTGACAAACTTAAATAAATCTAGTAATGCTTTGTAAACACAATCCCCGGCAACGGCGCCAAAAACTTGACTACGGTCTGGCAAGTGCACCAGTCTGTCGTCGAGTAATAATTCACACTCTAGGTGTCTAGAATGAGTTCGTATCCACAGGGATCGTGCCGAAGCTTCACTAGTGTTATTCAAGTTTGGATAGTTTGCATTCGCTTTGGGTTTTGAAAAAGGTTTTATGAAAATAGCGGAATGCTTTGCATAAATAAATAAATAAATAAATAAATAAATAATAGATTCAGAAACATAGAGGATAGGTATGGTGGTTGGACTCTCTCCCTTCTTCATATTTGGCATGACCGGTGTATAACATAGTTATTTAGATTAATGTTCGGCGGTGACTTTTCCTTGTTGTAGTAACACCTTACTGTTACACTATATCTATTAAAGTTTCCCTACTTTCATAACTAAGGTACCTACGAGAGCCTAACCTCGATGTGTCACATACCCTAATTACTAAGTGAGTTGTTTATAAACAAGCATTATTATCTTCACCAATTAACCTCTAGATCCTAGTATCGGGCTATTCATCATCTAAGTGCCCAGTTCACACCTAGTTCATGATTCCTCCTCTAACCGCTCATTCACGACTAGTTCAGGACGTTACCGTCTCTATACACCTAGCGTTATTTAC
The DNA here is from genome assembly GCA_030408175.1 of Trifolium repens. NCBI lineage: Eukaryota > Viridiplantae > Streptophyta > Magnoliopsida > Fabales > Fabaceae > Trifolium > Trifolium repens. The sequence goes on along the minus strand of CP125845.1, from coordinate 25,293,776 downwards.
TACTAGTTCTGGACCATATTAAGTTAGAAACCTAATATCAATTCTATGGGCACTCCCGCTTATCCGGCCAGATTACGAGAAACGTTATTAAGTGCATGAAAGTAAATAACAAACATCATACTTAACTATCATTTATTATAACTTTGACTCAGTCACATACTCCAAATATTCATTGGGGAGTTCATCTTCTCCACCACAACCTAAGGCATCTATTACAAAAGACTACATATTTAAATTACAATAAAGAAACTATAATCTAAACATAAAAGCCTAAAGAAAACATACCTTGCTGAGTTAGTTTTCCCGTAAGGGGAGAAAACTATGCCCAATATAGCTCCTCTGAACCTCTCCTTATAGTAGAATATGTTCTACTATTTCTGAATGAATAAAACAATGAAAAGGAGACTCTATTTATAGTTTTCGTAATGGGCCTCAGCAAGGCATCGCACCACGATGAGGCCATCGTGCTGCGATGTGAAGATTCAGTTCAATTTTATAACTGATCCTGTGCATTTCATCAGCTTGGGCGCCAAGTTATGTCATCGTGCTGCGATGTGCTCCATCGTGCTGCGATGCAAAGATTTTCTTTAGATTTATTCCTTCTGATTTCTTGGCGAACAACCAGCTCCCATCGTGGCACGATGGGAGCCATCGTGCTGCGATGGAATGCTGGTTTTCTTCACTTTTTGGGCTTTTTCTTGTCTTTTTGCATCTTGGACTCTGTCTTGATGCTTTTTCCTGCTTTTGTAGGTTTTCCTTCGTATTTGGGCCTGTCTTGGTCATTTTACTACTAATAATAATACTAAAAATACCATAGAAATTCCTGTCATCAGATGCGAAATTTCAATATATTTCCCGTGATAACCTAAATTGTTGGGCTAAATGCAATTTCATTATGAATTTTTATTCATAACTTGATATGCATGTCGAGACGACCCTTGATACTGTGACACTATATATGATGCTTTCTTAATAATGATAAATTGTCATGATGGTATTGTGCTTTTGGTTACCTTAGATATTAAATTGAGCATGTCACTTGATTACTTTGAATGCAAAAATCGATATTTGAGCCATATAACCCCTAATTTGTTGGCTATTAATGTACAAATAGAAAAGAATTTTAAGCTTCTTGATTGGACCTTTAATGACTCTGCAAATCATTTTAGGTTTAGCAATGTCGCTTTTATCAATTTGTTTTTTTGTGATTTTTATCACATCTACATCTTTGTTTTCAAATTGTTATCCTTTATCTTTTGGAATTTTTTCTTATTGATTTTTGACTCAATGTTGTCTTTCTTGAAGTAACACAGATTGTCAAAAATATTGTTTGAAATAAATCTTGTTTTGGGTGTGTGTATGCATTGATTATCGAAGACTGTACTAAATAGGTGAAATTTGATTATTCATGCCTAAGAAGGTTAGTTTGGGTTGGGCCCTATGAAATTATGTAGTTGCTAAAAGAATTCTCAAGACAATTCTTGGGATGCTGTGTTAGGATGACCCAATGAGATGAATTTTTTTTTACCAAATATGCGGCTTATATTATAAATTCTTTATTCATATGGAATCAGGAAGGTATACATGAAAATTTTCATGGTCTAAATGCAATTTGGAATATGAATGAAACGCCTGCTGAGACTTGATAACGATTTTCTTATTACAATAAAGTGGGAAGATGGTTGTGTGCCTTGGTGCCTTTGATGCGAAATTGAGTATTTGTCTGTCGATGTCCCTAAATTGATTATATGTCCCTCGATGTCCCCAAATTGATGGCGTAAATGGAATTTCAATGTGAATGCTTATTCATAACTTCAAATGTAAGTGGATATGACATGTGGTGCCATAGATGCGAAATAGTATATATGTCCATCGATGTCCCTAAGTTGAATATATGTTTCCTCGATGTCCCTAAATTTGATATATGCCCCTCGTTGTCCCTAACTTGAATATATGTCCCTCGATATCCCTGAATTGATGGTCTGAATGAATTCAATTTCAATGTGAATGCTTAGTCATAACATGAAATATAAGTGGAGATGACCCTTGACGCGATGACTGTACAATGCTTTTTCGTAATGGTAAATTGGGGTGATGCTTTTGTGCCTATGTGACCTTAGATGCGAAATTTAATATATGTCCTTTGATGACCTAAATTTTTGGTCTAAATGCAATTTCATTATGAATTTTTGTTCATAACTTGATATGCATGTCAAGAAGACCCTTAATACTGTGACACTATGATGCTTTCTTATTCTTAATAATGATATGATGGTTGTGTGCCTTGGTACCTTTGACTCAAATTTGTCTTTAATGAAGTTAAACGGAGTCTCCAAAATATTGTTTGACACAATGTTGTTCTCTTGTAGTTTTTTGTATGCATTGGTTATCCAAGAGTGAGCTAAATCGGTGAATCTTGATTTTTTATGCCTAAGATTAAGAAGGCTAATTTGGCCCTTAAGAAATTGTGTATTTTCTGAAAGAATTCTAAGACAATTCTTGGGATGTTGTGTTTGGACGACCTTGACGAGATGAATTTTTATACCACAAATATGGATTACAATATGTTTGGAATAGACAGCTTCGGCTTTGATGTACTTGCAGCAGCTGCATGTACTACTTCCACTGCAAAGGTTTTGGTGAATCTTTGAACTATTGGGACTATTAGATGTTCATAATTATGTCGTGTTTTGTTCTTTATTATGGAGTTTATGGGAACAAGGTATAGAAACAAGTGCTATGGATTACAATATGTTTGGAATAGACAGCTTCGGCTTTGATGTACTTGCAGCAGCTGCATGTACTACTTCCACTGCAAAGGTTTTGGTGAATCTTTGAACTATTGGGACTATTAGATGTTCATAATTATGTCGTGTTTTGTTCTTTATTATGGAGTTTATGGGAACAAGGTATAGAAACAAGTGCTAGATTCACTGTTATAATCTAATATTGATGCATCCTTTTCATCGAATTTAAATGAAATTTAGAATATGAATTTGTGATGAACTTGGTCCATTTATGGTTTCTAAAACAAAATGGATTGCCCTTCTTTGTGGAGTGGATGTTGGTGAAGCTCTTGGTGAGTATATGTCCCTTGATGTCCCTAAATTGTTGGTCTGAATGCAATTTCAATATGAGTGCTTATTCATAACTTGAAATTCAAGTGGAGATGACCCTTGATGCAATGACTATACAATGTTTTTTTCATAATTGTAAATTGGGATGATGGTTTTGTGCCTTGGTGACCATGTGAAAATTAAATATATATCTCCCCTGATGACCCTAAATTATTGGCCTAAATGCAATTTCATTATGAACTTCTATTCATAACTTTATATGCATGTCGAGATGACCCTTGATATAATCACTATTATGATGTTTTTTGCATAATGATAAATTGGGAAGATGGTAGTATGCCTTTGGTGACCAATGATGCAAAATTGAATATTTGTCTCTTTGTGGCTGAATACGAAATTCGATATTAGAGCCTCGATAACTTTAAATTGTTGGTCTAAATACAATTTCATTATGAATTTTTATTCATAATAACTTGATATGCATTTCGAGACGACCCTTGATATAATGGGAAGATGGTAGTATGCCTTTGGTGACCAAAGATGTAAAACTGAATATATGTCCCTTGATGGCTGAATGCGAAATTCGATATTTGAGCCACAATGACACTAAATTGTTGTCCTAAATGCATTTTAATTATGAATTCTTATTTGTAACTTGAAATGCAGGTCGAGATGACCCTTGAATTGATACAATGATTTTGATGCTTTTTTAATAATGATAAATTGGCACAATGGTAGTGTGCTTTGGTTACCTTATATGCAAAATTGATTGATTATATGTCCCTTGATGACTTTGAATGCAAAATTCTATATTTGAGCTTTGATAACCAATTGTTGGCCTAAATACAATTTCATCATTGATGTTTATTCATAATTTGAAATGCATGTTGAAATGACCCTTGATTTAATGACTATACCATGCATTTTTCATAAATTGGATGATGGTAGTGTACTAGTGTTTGCCTTGGTATGTAAAAATTTAATATGTTTTTGATGACTTTGAAGGCAAAATTCGATATTTGAGTCTTCATACCCTGAATTGGTGGCTTAAATGCAATTTTATGCTTTTTGAGTACGTAGGGTTTTTGCATACTCTAATTTGAAGAAGAAAGCACCGAATCATGTTGTTCAAAAGGCATAATGTCAGGAGCCTTTTCTACACAAGGTACATCTTATATTACAATGAAGTGAAAAATGTTATTGTACGAACTCTTCAAAGAATTTGAGAAAGATGTTATTATCTCTATTACGTGTCGAATCTTATTTAATGTTCGAATGTAGTAGAAATCAATTGCTATTTGCTTGACAGAGGATGTAACAAAAAAAATAGTTGGAAATATTGCTCATACTATTTTCAATACCACTAAATGTATTCCTATTTAGTCGACAAAAACTATTAGATGGCTCTTTCACTTTAAATAGTTGCATACTTGTTAAATTGACTTAAAGCTAGTGTGAAGGTATGAGGACAAAAAGACTTGAGAAGAAGGGGAAGTTTAGTGGGTATGCCATATGGAATCTGACTTAAGCAAGAGAAGTCTCTTAGCTTGCAGATGGATAGAAATTTTAAAATGTGCATTCTTCTGATGTAAAATCTTACGGTGGAATGGTTTAGTTTATCGTTAAACAACATAGTAAACGGAACAAAATTCTTATTTGATTGCTGTAAGTGCTTGTTTGGAAGACATGAGCTCGAAATTGAGAGACTTGAGATAGTAAATAGAGGCTAAACATCAACAATATGTATGTGTTCAATATGGTTCAATATGGAATTTCTGCTGATCCAAATGCAATGTTGGAAGATTTGGGTGAATGGAAGGAGGGGTAATGACTTTTGGGTTGGAAGTGGCCAAGGGAATTACTTCAGTAGGTGTATCATCGTATGACTTAATCAATGTGTTGCTGGCCAATGGAGTTTTTGGAGGTTGGGGGTATTGACAAATTGAAATGGTTAGCTGATTTGGGAGGCGTTTATTCAATGAAATCAGCATATGAGGTAATTCCAAATGGGGGTATCCATCGGTTTACTATGCTCTCTAAAATTGTGAACCAACTGGTTGATCTTGAACAAAGTTAAGTGCCTACAGGCTACAAAGGACAATCTGATTGTTAGAAATTCCTCACTGGTATCAAATGGATGGCAGACGTGTTTCCCGGATCAGCTAACCATTTCATTGATTGAGTCAAAACCCAGTCTTGTATACTGATTTTAGGAGTCACTTTCTTTAGTTTCATGGGTTTTTGCACTTTGGGAACGAGTATCGGGATGCTTGGCAATCTATATGGTTTGTTGTTATCTCAACTATTGGGTGATCTCGCTTGTTTAAATTTGTCCCTTTGCAACTTTGCAAGTTGTGACTATTTTTGAGGTAGTTAAATTGAAATTCTAGAATTTGTTAAGTGCAAGGAATTTCTGGTTCAAGTATCATGATTCATCATGGTTTATTAATCTGACAAGTTACTCGGGTATTGTCTAAATTCATAGGCATGTGGGATGAAATTATTGTCTGACAACTCCTATTATGCAGATTTTGTTGGTTGCTGTTTGTGGTGTGTGAGATGGATGCTGTCATGGCATGTTGTTTGGTTCACCTCAGTAGTCTTGTTTGTCTGGTTTGATGCCATATGTATGTAGTCTCAATTCTATAACATCTGAATATAGATCTTCATCAGAGATTGATTAGGATTCATATTTTTTTTTAGAACAAAATAGGTTTCTTGAAAGCCTTGGTTTGCTGGAGAGATGTGTAATCCTTCAAGGAAAGGATAGTTAGGAACATTTTACAGTGAGATTGATGCTGCTACGGCTTATGATTGTGCAGCTTTCAGAACGAGGAGGAGACATAAAGCTTTACTGAATTTTCCTTTGGAGTCTGAAGCTAATCCAAAGCCTAATAACAGTGGCAGGAAAAGGAGAATTCATCAAAGAGATGCTATCACATGTTAATCAATGTTTAAGAAATTGAACGAAACATTGAATTGACGAGACCTCTAAATCGTAGTTCAACTACTTTAAATCGTTCTAATCAACATAATATGGTGGGTGATTTGAATAAATATGATTACATTAGGAGTCTTGGATCAAGCTTGGTTGATACTATGTGAGGAAGTTAAAAGTGTTTAAGAATCTTGGATCAATTTTTGGTGTTGGGAGGAAGTTGCTTAGCCAAATTGAGGGAGTATGTATAGGTTGATATTTGAAGAAGTGAATTTGTTGATATTTATATACGCCATATGTCCTTATATTAAGTGACATATTTGCTAAAATAATTTGCTTAACTTGTTCAACTTTTAAGGTAATTTTTATTTTATTTTATTAACCTTTATAAAATGTTTGGTTCAATACAACTTTGACCTAGTGCCATGCTCTCCTGTCCAATGGCAATACAAGTCAGGCCTTCTATAACAGTGACATCAAAATGATTGATATTTATTGTCAATCATGACTTTTCAGATATACTCATTATTAATAGCTATAATTTACCAACAGAACAAATTAAACACAATATAGGGTGGAATTTTATAAATGTAAAGGCACTAAACTAGATGCAATATACAGTGAAATAAGGCACAAAACAATCAATTATATGGTGCAACTTTCAAGTACCAAAGCATACAAGAGAACACAATGGAAACCCCTACTATTGAAACCTATAGGAAAAAAGGTAGAGAAACATTTGGATTGCAAATAACCGTTATTTATTTGTTTTTATATAAGAGCCAAATGCATATGCATATCTTCTAGAATTAAATTAGCATCAAAATGAATACAAATTTTAAATCAGAAAATACAGAGTGAAAACAAAATGAATACAAATACAGAATAAAGAAATATTTCGCTTGCATTTTCCTAAAAGGTAAAGATGAAATATTTTAACTACATCCGTAAAATATGTGTGCATACCCACTACTGGAAGCAACAACAATAGCGGATGACAACTGAGTTGCACTAGTGCTCGAACTAGAAACTACTGAAGCAGTAGAGGTTGACGTGGTTACCGCTGCAGAATAAACAATCTATCATGAGAAAAACAAATTAATTCGGCGTTTGGGTATGTTAGAATCGCGGTGGTGACTTATAGTGATTTTTCAAATGCTACTTTGATAACTAGAATTATGATGTTTTCTTTTTTCTTGGTCTTAAAATCAAGAAATCATTCACTCTACAATATGAAGTTATAAAACAGCCTTGAACACCAGCGAGAACACGAATTGAGAGAATTGCTCTTATGATAAAGACTATATTAGAGAAGAGACGAATTGAAAGACTCTGTCCCAGCGCCAGAAGGAAAAAGTGTGTATGGTATACAAAACTAAATGTTCAGCCATGTGATAGAATCAAACCACAAAACTCAAACTACCTTTCCCATAACACAGATAACTTGCTAGATATATTGTTATGGCAAATTTCACTATAAAATCAGCAAATAGTAGTACTTAATTCACAGACAGAACCATTTAAAAACAAAACTAATAACAACCACAAGCTGATCAAAGAACTAAAAACCACAACAAAACAGAGCAGAATAACGCAGCAAAAGCAACATAAAACAACAAATAACAAGCCCAAAGCTGTAGCAATACACCAGGCCCTAAAACAGACAGAATATCAAACTACTGAGACCCCAAACACCAGCGCCAGCAACAGCAGAAAAACACAATATCACAGTTTCATAGAGTTACTTCAACAACTTAGCATTTGTGATTCAATTTCTGAAAACGAATTTGAGGATCGATTTCGAGAGATTGATTCACTTGGAGATGATCATGTTATTTGTGTTATTGAGGATGAGATTTCTGCAAAGATTATTGCAACAGGGAGTGAATAACATACCTTATGGAAGATGAACAAAACGCCGATGGAGAACGACGGCTGAAGGAGAACGGCGGCGATTGGGTTTTGTGATGAAGGAGAACGGTGGCGCGTTCTGAAGAAGAGATGGCGATTGGGTTAGGGTTCTGAAGAAGATGAAGGAACGCGATGAAGGAGAAGGAACGCGCGTTCTGAAGAAGCAAATTAAAAACATAAAAAAAAAGATGGTTCACGGTTTTTTTTTCTATTTATCAACTAAACCGCTGGTAAACCAAATTAAACCGCCAGTTCATTAAAAACTTACCAGCGGTTCCCCAAAACCGTTGCTATTTTAATTTTGTTTTAAAATTATCGGCAGTTCTACAAAACTGTTGCTATCCATTTGTTGCAATTTCCAATTTTTTTTGTAGTGATTGATGTTGTGGACGTACATTGCTGGTCTTGGCTTTGAGATAGAGACTATATATATTCCTCTCATTTAGAGAAGTCGGGTAATATTATTTCTTATTCTAAAACTTTCACTTCACGCGATTTCTAACTTAAGCATCAGAGTGTCTGCAGGTACAATTCCCCCTTCACCACCATTGTACTGAAGATGAGCTCCACTAGCCATATCGATTCTAATCAGGTAATATAAAGTATGTTGTACATTTTGCCGAAAAATCCTCAATATTGCAGCACAGCCATAGGAAATTGGACGACATAGATTTTTTTAAGAAAATTTGTCTAGAAAATTAAAAATTGGAAATTTTGTAATACCTGAGGCTGACGAGGGCGGGGAGTGGTCGCCGGTGCACGGGGCAAAAACCGAATTCACATCGGAATGAGAGTGATCCTAAGGCTGTGCAGGTTTGAGACTGCATGGTTAAAGAAATGCTTATAAGGATTGATGGGTACTACCTATACCAACAAGATGCATCTTCTTTTCGGTAGCTCATTCCATAAGAACTCCACAGTTAAGCGTGCTTGACTTGGAGTAATCTTTGGATGAGTGACCTTCTGGGAAGTTTTCCGGAAAGCGTGCAAGTGAGAACAAAGTTCGCTGGGGCGTTACAAATTTTATCTTTAAAATATAAATAAAATATATGATAGTTATAATTACATTATTTTTTATAAGAAAATTATCTATTTTGACTTTTTAAACAATATGTTATGAACACTTAATAACATTCTTATGTTATTTTGACTTTTTATAACAATTAGTTATAAGTTCAGTTTCTGTCACAACATCATTTCCAACCACTCGTGTTTTTGTTTCTAAATCTTTGTTACAATCTTCTTCTTTATCTTCTAATCTTCTTGATCCCTTATTATGACAACCCTTCACTACTTCCATATTCTTGTTCTTCCTTTCTGAATAATAATTCACCAACAAAAAAAGCTCTTGTTTAATGTGAATTACTTCCTTTTAAGTACTTATATTTATTCCAGCTCGATCGTACATATATAGACACACAAAAAAAAATTGGAAATTAGACTTATCAAAATGTATTAGAGTGTATCCCGCGTGTGCTCTCCTAGGTCTGGAAACCCTTCGCCGCCGCCGCTGTGTTCTTGGGCTGCCGCAATTTCTTGGGCTTTCCCCTTGTGAGATGATTTCGGCTATCATCTGGTATGTGTTACAGACCTAGATGCTTCTTACCTTCCCTATTTATACAATCTCCTCCATGGTTATCTCTACACAACATCACTGCTACCACTTTTCACTATATGCAAATCCCCAAATTTCGTAACCTCCAATTTGCTGTCTTGCTTCTGATATCATCCTTCTTCACTACCATGGCCGAACCTAATCTGTCTCTCGATGGCCTTTCCCTCTCTGATGAAGGTCTCACTCTGAACCTTAATTCCGATCCCACAACTATCCAAATTCTGGACCACTGCTTGATTGGCCGCGTTCTAACAGACAAGCAGATTCGCTTTTCCTATTTCAAGGAACGGCTCGGTCATGTCTGGAAGCCGGGAAAGAAGGTTTCTATATTACAAGCCGATGACAGTCGGTTCCTATTTCAGTTCAACCACCGACTAGATGCTGCTAAGGTTGTCGATGAAGGACCTTGGCTTTTCGACAACTATAATCTTGTGATCGAGCGTATCGCCCCAGGTGTGGTTCCTGCTACTGTTGATTTGAATCACATTGATATCTGGCTGCATGTGCATCTGTTGCCTTTTGGTTTCATTCAACCAAAGGTGGGACAAGCTATCGGTAAATTTCTTGGCGAGTTAAAGGAGTATGATCATCGTAATTCTGTCCACAGTTCATATATGCGGTTGAAAGTCCGAATCAATGTTAACAACCCTCTGCAACAAAGTTGGAAAATAAGAGCTAATGAAGGTAATTATGTGCAAATCCTGTTCAAGTATGAGAAACTTGGTATTTTCTGTTATTTATGTGGTCTGCTAGGACATACGAACAAAAACTGCCCGAAGTTATTTGATATGGAACATGATGATGGTGTTCGTGGATGGGGAGAAACTCTTCGTCCTCTCATCAAGCGTGTCGGTACAGCTGCTACCAACAAATATCTCAAGGATCCTATACCTTCTCGTCCACAAGTTGCGTTTGATATTAATACAGGTTCTCACTCTGCTGCTGCTGCTCATAATGCAACTTTTCCTACTACTACTCCGGCTGCTGGTAATCTGGACGGGCGTATAATTGCGGTCCAAAAAGAAATTTCGGCTATTAAGAGCGGTATTCTACAGGCCCAAAAGCAAGCAATCGTGAAGTCCGGCAAGAATCCAAATGGTGCCTCTTCCTCTCACAACTCTATGGCTTTGTCTGTCACTCCCTCTCCGGCTGATTGCACAACTCCGCATCATCGCCCCGTGGTGTTAGGCCTGCTGGCCGAGACACACATTCAATCTCAAGGTGAGGACCTTCTTTATTTACAAGCTGCTAGATTGGATGCTTCAGGTGTGGAATTGAAGAAAAGGAAACGTGTGAAGGCTGTTAGTGAAGTCCAAGAAGCTGACAACATGTGTATTGGGGTAGAAGGGGTAGAGACAGTAGGTACTATTGTAGGGAATGGGACAACTGTTGTAATGTCAATGCATGACAATCCTATGTATGATGAAACTATTGTAACGGCAGGACCTGATGATCAGGCCTGCCGAGAATTATGAATCTAGTAGCATGGAACTGCCGGGGTTTAGGTAGCCCGAGTGCAGTTTCCAACCTTAAGTACCTAGTTAGGCATCATAAAATTGCCATCCTCTTTCTTAGTGAGACATTAGTCTACAGAAATAAAATAGAGGAAATTCGTTATGTGCTTGGTTTCGAGTCTTGCTTTTCTGTTGATCGCGTGGGCCGTAGTGGCGGTCTTGCTTTATTTTGGAACTCTTCTCATAGTTGTCAAATTCTTGATTACTCGCAAAATCACATATCTGTTGAATTTACTGACACTGTCCGCGACAATTGGCGGCTGACTGGCTATTACGGGTATCCTAACGGGGGGCGTCGTCGTGCCTCGTGGGACTTCTTGCGTACTTTATCTCATCAATCCTCCTTACCTTGGTGCATCTTTGGTGACTTTAACGATATTATGGACGCGAGTGAGAAACGGGGCAATATATCGCGCTCGCGCTGGTTAATAAACGGTTTCCGACAAGCTGTCCTGGACTCTGGTTTATCGGATGTTCTGGTAAACGGGTACCCCTTTACGTGGTTCATGTTCCTAGGCACTGCTCGGGCTGTTGAGGAACGACTTGATCGTGCTCTTGCTAACAACAGTTGGTTTACTTTATTTCCATACGCCAGGTTAGAGAATCTTGTTGCGCCTGCTTCTGATCATTACCCCATCTTTCTTGAATGCTCCCCGACAGTACAACCTTCTCCGAATCATCGTTATTTCCGCTTTGAAAATGCTTGGAAACTTGAGCCAGGCTTCAATGATTTTTTCGTCGACAAGTGGACTTCATCTGGTAATGATTCTGTTGTTTCCCGTCTTAATCGTTGTGCGGATGACCTCTCTGATTGGAGTCGCTCTCACTGTAACAAAGTTAGGAAAGATATCTCTGCTTGTCGTCAACATCTCTCCTTTCTTCGTAGTAATAACTCGGGCTGTAATCAAGATCAACTTTTGGCTACTAGACGAAAGATGACTCAACTTTTGCTGCAAGATGACACTTATTGGCGGCAACGTGCCAAAAAACTTTGGTACACAGATGGGGATAGAAATACTAAATTTTTTCACGCTTCGGCCACGACGCGGAAAAAAGCGAACCGTATATTGTCCTTGGAAGATAATAATGGAGTCAAAGTCACTAGTACAGAGGCGATGTGTTCGGTAGCAAAACAGTACTTTTCTGATATTTTCAAACCGAGTCCTAACAACATGGCTCCAGTAATTGATGCTATACGACATACTGTCAATGAAGAAGATAATCAGCGGCTTACATCCCCGTTCACTAAGGAGGAATTCCGTGAAGCTGTCTTTTCCATGCACCCTGACAAATGCCCGGGGCCTCATGGTTACAATCCGGGATTCTATCAACACTTTTGGTCTACTTGCAGTGATGATATCTTCAAGGATTATTGTTACTGGTTAGACACCGGACAATTCCCTGCTGCTCTCAGTACCACGAATATTGCTCTCATCCCCAAAGGTAATGTCCAAAAGACTATGAAGGACTGGCGACCTATTGCCCTGTGTAATGTTCTTTATAAAATCATAGCTAAAGTGCTGGCTAATCGACTCAAGGAGGTTCTTACCAAATGTGTCTCGCACCATCAGTCGACTTTTGTGCCCGAACGCTCCATCCTTGACAATGCTATGATTGCCATAGAAATTGTCTATTACATGAGAACCAAAACTACAGGTAAAGCCGGTTATGTTGCTCTTAAACTGGACATTAGCAAGGCTTATGATCGTATGAGATGGGAGTATGTTAAAGCTGTTCTGGTCCGTATGGGGTTCTGCGACAAGTGGGTTCATTGGGTGGCTATGTGTATTGAGTCAGTTGATTATACGGTGTTAGTTAATGGTGAGAAGGTGGGTCCTGTCATTCCTGGGCGCGGCTTGAGGCAAGGGGATCCTCTGTCCCCTTACCTGTTTATTTTATGTGCGGAAGGTCTTTCTTCGCTCATTAGCCGGGCAGAAGCTTCTGGTGATCTCACAGGTACAGCCATATGCAAGGGTGCCCCTCGGGTTACTCATTTGTTGTTCGCGGATGACTGTTTCTTATTCTTCAAAGCCTGTGAAAGGCAAGCTCAAACCATGAAAACTATTCTTCAGCTTTATGAGGAAGCTTCTGGTCAAGCTATTAGTCTGCCAAAGTCAGAAATTTTCTATAGCCGTAATGTGCCTGACACCCTTAAACTTTCCTTAACTGCCATCATGGGTGTTCAAGCTGTTCTCGGAACGGGTAAGTATCTCGGTTTACCATCTGTGATTGGTCGAAACCGTACATCGGTTTTTTCTTTTATTAAAGATCGTGTGTGGCAGAAAATAAGTTCGTGGAGTAGTCGTTGTCTCTCCAAGGCGGGTCGGGAAATTATGATTAAATCTGTCCTCCAGGCCATTCCTTCTTATATCATGAGTCTTTTCCTTCTACCGGGTACCATCATTACTACTATCGAGAGAATGCTGAATTCCTTCTGGTGGGGGTGTGGAGGTTCTAATAACAGAGGTATTCATCACTGGCTGTCTTGGGAAAAACTTTCTATGCATAAATCTCATGGCGGGATGGGTTTCAAAGATCTCACAGCTTTTAATCTGGCAATGTTAGGCAAACAAGGCTGGAAATTTCAAACCGACACTACCTCACGTGTTGCCCGCATCTTCCGGGCTCGGTACTTCCCTCGAGGTTCCTACTTGACTGCTTCTCTGGGGCACAATCCTAGTTACGTGTGGTGAAGTATTCTTCAGGCCCGCTTTATCGTTAGGGGTGGGGCACGTTGGAGTATCGGTTCAGGTGCGTCCATCCCTATCCTGCGCGAACCTTGGCTTTTGGATGGCAAATGCATTGACGACAATTACGACGTCTCTCATGTCACAGGCGGCCCCTCTGTTTAGAGTCTTATTGACACCACTGCTAAAGCTTGGAATGTGAATGTTATCCAACAGGTGTTTAGCCCCGAGATAACCAGGAGAATTTTAGATACTCCGTTGATTGATCAGGTGACTGATGACAGACTGGTGTGGAAGGCAGAAAGAAACGGTTACTATTCTGTAAAAAGTGCTTACAGACTCGTCTCATTTACGGCGGGAAGGTTACTGGCAGGGTATATGGCGGTTAAAAGTTCCACCAAAGATTAAAAATCTAGTTTGGCGTATTTGCAGGGACGTGGTTCCTACTAGGAGGAGGTTACAGGACAAAGGTGTTCAGTGTCCACTCTCCTGCGCTGCTTGCAATGGCGCTGAGGAGGATCTTAACCATTTATATTTTAACTGTCCTTTTTTCTGTACAGGTATGGCAACGAACCGGTCTGTGGAGTTCCATTCAGCAGATTTATCCTAACACGGGAACAGTGGCTGAATGCATTTTTGCACTACTACAGCATCATGACGTAGTGGAATCTCAGCACTTCACTGCCACTCTCTGGAGCCTATGGAAGCACCGTAATTTAAAGCTTTGGCAAGACGTCAACGAAACTGTGGCCCAAGTGATAGACATGGCGTTTCATCTTATTGAGGATTGGAGCTCTGCCAACTCCTCCACTCAGGCCCCGACGTCTCCCAGCGTTCCTCCTTGTGGGGTACGGCATGCTCACCATACCACCACCTCGCCCTTCTCGACCGGAGCAGCTTGGCAACGTCCTCCTCCAGGTAGACTGAAGTGTAATATTGATGCTTCTTTCTCAGATTCCCTAAATAGGACAGGTATTGGAATGTGCATACGCGATGATGAGGGCTCCTTTGTCTTGGCCAAAACTATCAGTTTCTCCCCCAAATGTTCGGTCCCTCTTGGTGAAGCCTTGGGTCTGCTGTATGCGTTGCAATGGCTTCGTGATTTGAGAAAAGACAATATTGACTATGTCTTAGATTCCAAAATCGTCACAGACGCTTTTCATCGTCAGCGGCCGGATGTTACTGAATTTGGTCAAGTTATGTCGGTTACTAGAAGTCTCTTCACTTCTTCTTTAACAAACTCTCGGGTTGAGTTCAGCAGGCGACAAGCTAATGAGGTAGCTCACGCTCTTGCGCAGGTTGCCCCCTTTTCTGCTAGTCCTACTATTTATATTGATGTACCCCATTGTATTGAACATTATATTATTAATGAAATGCTATAAGCATCTTTATGTCAAAAAAAAAAAAACATTCTTAATTAATTATATGTAACAAAAAAAAATTAATTAATAACAAAATTTGTTTTTATTAAAGCTATTGTCATGTGATATTTTTTAAATCTATACCAATATATAAAGAGAATAACCCCTTTCAATGTGGACTTTTTTTATTGTCACTTTTGTCCTTCACTCTATTCAAATATTTGTATATATATGTTTGTTAAAAAATATCTTCCACACAAAAATTGGTTTTTAGTTGTTTTTTATTTTTTTAGTCAAAAAATAATTTTTTTTTTAATAATAACTAAGCACAACAAAAAAAAGATTTAAAAAAAAAATGAGCACAACAAAAGAGAAGATAATTTGTACTATATATCTTTGTTGACAAAAAAAACTCACATAAAAGTTGGTTTTGAGTGAGAAAATTACATGAAATGTCTGACAACTTCAAACGATTTTTCTTTTGCCACAACTAGAGCTGTCAAATGGGCCGGCCCAGCCCGACCCGGCCTGGGCCCATAGGGTCAAGACATCTGTTGGGCCTAAGTGGGCCGGGCCATTAAGGCCCGAGGCCCGGCCCGCTTAGCCCAGCCCAATAAGCATGGGCCGATGGGCCGGCCTGACACATTTTTTCAAAATTTTTTTTATAAAAAATTGACAAATTTTTTGTAAAAAAAAAATTCAATGGACAATAAAACTACATATGCATCGCACACAAATTAATATCCATAAAAAAGTGAGTGTCATGATTTCATGAAATAATAAATACTTCAAAATATCCATGCAAAAGTCGAGAGATTTGTGTATGATGATTCATAAAGTGCATCCTCAAAGCTAATAAATTTCAAGCTTACATCAGACACTAAACTTTTAACATAACCATTCAAAATACATAAATTAAATTATAAAAAAAAAAGTAAATTATAAATCTCATCTTTTGTTACTTATTTTATCTAAAGATTTTATGCTAACTAAAATTCCTTATTTTTAGGTAAAATTTTTTTTAGATATATTTTTTTAATTCTTTAATGGGCCGGCCCAAAAGCCCGTTGGCCCAGCCCATGATGGCCCATAGGCCCGACAGCCTAGCCCAATAAGGCCCAATGATATTTTTGGAAAGCCCAGCCCGGCCCGTAGAAAACTATAGGGCTACTGGGCCGGCCCGATAGCCCGGCCCATTTTTACAGCTCTAGCCACAACGATAACCTCAAAATTAGTATGTGTTCGGATACACATTTAACTTCATTTACTTGCATCCAAAGATAGTTTGACATGGTATTTCAAAGTTACAACAATTGGCACTCTCTGTTACTCATTGCCACCAGACCACCACATATGTCTCGTTGGTGGCCATTTATTCAATGTGACTTTTTTTATTCTTTTGCCGCAATTCAATGTGACTATTGGGAAGTGAAAATTTAGTGTACTATCTCCGTCTCAAAAAAAAGTTTCACACCTGGATAAAATATAAAATATAAAAATATGGATCCATCGTGCTAGATAAAATTTTGAAGAAGTAATTCCCATGATAAAATATAAAAATATGGATCCACACCTGGAATTCAAATTTTCATTATTCAATGTATTTTTTTGTTAATAGTGGGGTGAGGAATGCTCCCCGTTTTTCATTCTACACCACTGAGACACTCTTATTCTACCCGTCTTCTGTGTCCGTTACATGACTCTATAGCTGCTCCATGAACAAAAAAGTATTTGTTAATTCTTTATTATTTTCTAATGAGTATCAATAAAATTCTCGTGTTTAGTTCTCGCTATTATCTATGAAATATGATTTTTTCTTTTATCAATTTACACTAAAATTATCGTGTTCAGTTCTCACTATCATCTAGGGACACATTTCATCACGGGATCACTTTTTATCGTGCTAGATAAAATTTTAAATGAGTGATCCCATAAAAAAAAATGAAATATGATTTAAATTTATTTTAAAACAAATCAACATAAAAATATAACATGTAATTGAATGATTGGATAATAGAAACATGTCCAATCAAATTTTATGCGAAGTGTTCACATAGTTTTGACATAGAAAATATATAATATTTAATCATGGATTAAATAAAATTTGTCGTCATTAAGAATATAATATATTAATAATTAAAATATAATATTTGAATTTCTACCAAAAAAAAATTATTAGAAAAGTTTTAATTGAATTTCACCTACGCAATAATATTAAAATATACAATAGTATTAGAGTTTCTAAATGAAAAAAATACTAATCTCCACAAAAAGAAAGATTTCTACATAAAAAAGATATAATATCGAAGATTCTACAAAAAAAAATAGAGTTTTTACAAAAAATATATATAATATTATAGTTTCTACAAAAAAAATAATATTTTAATTGAATGACAAAAAATAATACTAACTCGATAAAAAAAAAAAAGATAAAAAAAAAAAAAGAAACTCTAGTTTAGTTGTATATATCCAACAATTTTTTTTTAAACAATAAGGTTATTTTTTCTAAAAAAAAGATAGTAACTTTCCATAAAATTAAAATATTATAAAAATTAGATTATTGTTGTCAATGAGATTCGAACAACAGACCTTATACTAATAATAAGGTAGTTTTCTATAAAAACAAAAAAAAAAAAAGGTAAAATTCCATATAAAATTATAAAAATTGAATTATTGTTGTCAATAGGATTCGAACCACAGACCTCGTGCTAAAAGCTCCGCATAAGTAGAAGCTCTATAATAATGACACGTAGGATTTTTTTCTTGAGAATGCACCAGAGAGCTCCGTGGGAATCTCGTAATGTATATAATAAAGATTCCATCTTTGAGAATGCACCATATAGTTAAAAATACACTCGATAGACTTTTCCAACAATCTCACCAAAAGCCTTGAGACTTTTTCAAACTCTCCAAGACTTTATTTTGCTTTCACAATTCATCAACACTATGTTCTTCTTCTTCTTCACTTGCTTACCAAATATGTTTTTTGCAATTTTTCTTGGAACAAATTCTACTGCTTTTTCAGAAAACGTTTATGATTATAAACAATGCAATCACTGTAGCAAACGTTTTCTTTTAACAAATTCTGCAGCTTTTTTACGTTTATACTTTATATCAACATTGCAATCTTGTTTTTGTAAAATAAAAAATAAGCAACCTTATTGTATTTTTTTGGGTACAATGAACCCTAATAAGGTTACTCTTTTACGATGTAATTTGTTTCTTCAATTTCTTATTTTCTTTATTTTTTTTCAACAATTCAATGTGTTATATATAATTTGTTTCTTCAATTTCTTATTTTCTTTATTTTTTTACAACAATTCAATGTTTTATTAATTTTTTTATTTTGTTTGTTAAATTGATTTTTTTTTAATTCTTTTTATAAAGTTTCTTTTCATTTTATCGGTATTGTGTTAAAAATTGATTGAGTTATTTGAAATCTTAAAAATCTATAAAGTATTTTGAAATCTTGAAAATTTGTGTCATAAATCCATTCAAATCATCCATTGAAAATCTTGATTGTAAAAAGTCTTTTAAGGAGAATCTTTTAAAATCTCACAAAATCAATATAATCTCACAAAGTCTTTTATAATCTTCAAGATTTTTCTTGTCAAAATAATCTTTCAAAATCTCAATTGAATACACCCCCCTAAATTCAGCTGGACCACCAAAACACATGAAAGCATCAACAGGTTCAACAAGTAGAAGATTTCTCTTCCCAACCCCTGCGTCTCTTTTTCACCCCCCAAAAATCCAATTTTACCCCTAATTTTTCCCACCAAAAGTTCGGTTTTCATTTACTGAACTTTTTTTTAAGAGTATACACATGTATTTTCAACCGTTTAAAAGTTCGGTTCGCATTTACCGAACTTTTTTTTAAGAGTATAAACGGAAACTCAAGGGATGAAAAAGAAAAGCAGGGGGTGGGAAGAGAAATCTTCCAACAAGTACTCAATACAACTTAATCAACATACTTGACTTCAAGCTAAATTGAAGATCTTAGATCCCACAACATTCCGTTATTCATATCATATCACATGTATTATGAAAGTACAAATATAATAGCATATCATATAGGTTCACCCAATTAGTAGAGTTTATAAACATGGTGATATGTACCATGTAAAAGCAATGTGTGAGAGCCTGAGAGGTCTATAGATTTGGACCATAGTAAAATTAGAATTAACAGATCATTTGACATAACATTCAGAATAAAATCACTTGAAAACTAGTATACATTTTACAAGAAAAATTTCCCAAATTGAAGGGTTAGCCGTCAGGAAAAGACTGAAAGTTCAAACAGAGAAACAGCTTGTAAATGTAAACAGGGTGATTGCACCTGAGAGTCTCAGTAAATTACGAAAAAAAATAATCAAATTACATTATTAATCACAGCACCTGCTAGAAACAAATATTGAAACAAAACTGCACCTAACGGTATCTGGATGGCCTAAAAGCAGAAAGATATCATTGCATGTTATAGAGGTGTTGCAAAACCTGTCACAACATAAAATCAAATGTTAGGGTTATAGTGTATTAAAGAAAACTTCTTGGGCATTCGACAAGTGTTTTGGTAGCACTAATTATTATCATTTGGTTCTGCAATCACTAGTACATAGTCCTGAGAATTGGGTAGAGAGGAGTGCCAACCCCAGGGGTACAATAAAATTAGTATACCCATCATAAACATGACAATGCCATGTGTACTTTTTAATTATTATTTTTTTTTTGTTATTTCAGTTTTGTTTGGTTTGAACAAAGCCACATATATACTAATCAATAGAGAAGCATTATAATAAAGGCATTGAAATGAGATTCCTGTTTTTACAATATCACAATATAAGACTTTAAAATGCAAGAATCCTATCAACTTGTATTGATAACTTAAGAAAGTACTGTGACGGTTGGATGCATAACACATTAAGATTACGAGGAAACAACTTTTGCTAACAATCAAACAGAAACGAAGTAGACAAAATATCGACCTTAAGTTACCTGTCAATAAAACCTATCCACATCTAATCAAACTCCATGCCAGACTAACCCAGCTCAGTCAAATGTAGCATAACCAATCCACAATCCTAATGAAATCCTTTTCTTAAGTGTTTTATTAAGCATTTGTTTCAGAAAATAAGAAAAGTTATGTGCAATCTACACTACAGTGCTGTTGCCACTTGCCAAAGGTTGTCTTCATTTTTGCCTAGATGTATATTAAGGAACCTACAAAGTGATACATATGCTCTCTTCTGCCAAGTCATAATTTAGTTAGGAAAATGCTAAAAAGTTCCCTCAGGGCACTTGCTAAAAGGTGTCCTAATTAATTATCAATAACGGTTACTTATTATTTCATGTTAAAATTGATTACATTATCATACTTCTATTTAAAAACAAATTATTGTATTTTTAGCAGGATCTTATACTCATGCTATCATGACACAATTTATGATCTTTTAGCTCCCTTTTGATCCTAAATAGGATCTCAATTTGTAAACCTTAGTTGGCGTAGTTTACAAAAGTGCTTACAGGAGAAGTTATAAGAAACATCCCCCCCCTTTTCATAAATGCACAAAAAGATCTCATCTTCTTATCAATATTATTTTTACCCTTAGTCAAACATCACCAATATACTTAAGAGTTGATGTGGATATTCCCCTATCATTGTCACAGACACTATAGTACTACTATCCATAGCTTTGTTTTTTCATTTAACAAGTTAGAGACACTCAATTCTCATCTGCTTTTCCTCTCGTCACTAATATCTATGAATTACTAACTTCGATTGAGGAACTATTAAGTCTTTGAAGCTTAATTTTTTACCTATTTGTCACTACATTTGCCTGTACATATCAGGGAGGGAACATGAAGATGGTATTTCAACTGTTCTCAGGTCTTCCCATACATGAAGTATCCTTAAACTTATCCTATTAAGGAAATAAAAGTTGAAAATAAAAACTTGCCTGCCTACGTATTTGAAACATTGTTTTTAGGTCACATCCGCTGTCATTGAATCAAATGGACACTTAAACATTAGTAATTAGGAACCAAATTTTCAACCGCAGTTACAGATGAAATTGGATGAATAGCGGTGAAATGGTTACTAACAAATAGAACAGAAAATAAATGCGAGAAGAAAATACAATAGTAAAGCGCCAAATATCACTACCACTTATTTTTACCCTGACATGAGAAACTACAAGCCTTGTGACAAACTATCAATCAAATTACAAGTGAATACTATTTTACTTGAAGAAAATTCAATAAAGATAATACGCTCGAATGACCACCATATGTTATGAATGAAATGGAAAATCAAATAACATTGCAAATTACCACTACATTTACACCTATACTTTAACAGATGCTGGCATGCAAATAACCAATAATCTAGCAGGGGAAAGGACATAACACCGGACCAATAACAACTAACAATCCTAATCACTAACAATCAGAGTTCTTAAAGCCATATTAAATTTACAAATGACAGAAAACATGATGCGTTAATATGTCCCATTCGTTTTTTATTTATCATCCAAAAACTGTGGTTTTGAATACAAAAGAACAGTACTACTAACAATTGAAATGAAAGAACAAAGAGTAGCTCTCAAAACAAAAGAGTCATCCCTTGATTTTGTCCCTCAAGTATCACACTATCTCTCTAACTTAATCCCTGGTATGTTTGGATTAGTGCTATAGGGTAGAATTGAGTGGAATGAAATAAAGGGCCTGTTTGGATAAACAACTTATAGCACAAGCACTTATCATGATAAGCCCTTACGTATAAGCTTAGATAAGCTGTTTTTAAAGCAAAAGATAAAATAAAGATAAATGTTTTTATATATGCTACGAGCTATTTTCATAAGCTATATCATAGAAGTTATGAAAATAAGCGGAAAAAAATTTACGAAAATTATCATAAGTTCTCCCAAACGATCTCACAAAACTTATGCTAGTAGATAAGCTGAAATAAGCCAATTCAATCTATTTCTTAAAACCTAACTAAACTATTCCATTTCACCCAATACCACCAATCCAAATATACTAAGAAGTATATGTCTTAAACATGTTGTCAAATTGATCTTGTTAGCCCTGCTGTTACATATTAACGCGTCGGTTTTGACAAAACCCTATATCTACCTACATATACAATTTTAAGTAGTACTATTTTAAATTTTGAATAAACTTAAGGGAATAAGTAGAACATAGAACGATGCATTAAGGACAAAATTGGAAGAGAAGAATACCTTCAGAAAGACAACCCCAGTTGTTATTATGCAAAGATAACAGAGAAGTGAACAATGCAGAAGCAGTAGCACTATGCAATGGTGTCAGTGATACTTGTGCACCAGCCAACTGCACCGGAACCCTAAAAAGAACCATAATAATTAGTATTCGATTCAGATGCATATATATAAAAAATGTTGAAGAACAAATGGAGTGAAGATTATTACCAGGAGTAGGAAAGGGAACGTTTGTGTGGTGAATTTTGAAAAGAAGAAGCGTTGAATTTGTTAGCATTTGAAGAAGAAGAAGATAAAGATGGAGATCGACGAGATAGTAGGGTTTTGGCGGAAGATGAAGCTATTTGGAAAGATTTCCGAGCAGAGTTGGACGCCATTTCGTGTTTCTCAGTCGGAAGGAATGAGTCAGTCACCCAAGAAAGGGATGATTTGCTATATGGGCCGGATCTAATTAAATATCAAACGGATCTTTCAAACCCAACAAAAACAAAATTACTTTTGCCGCCCTACAGGGAAAATTTCTTTCCCCACCCCCTTGTCTCTTTTTAACCCCCCTAAAATCCAAATTTATCCCTGAAATTTTAAAAATTTTGAACACCAAAGTTCGGTAAAGGCGTACCGAGAATTCTAAATTTCGCGGTAAACGAAACCCGAGACCTGTTCTTATATACCTGCAGACCTGTCTTTCCCTCTTCATTTGTTCATCTTCTCAAACACACTAACAAAAGTTCCACACGTTTCTCTTACGCGATTCCGTACATTGGAGGCTTGAAATCAAGATTGGAACCTTGGCTAACCGTTTCTACACGCATTGAAGCTCAAAAACAAGGTAAATTTCAATCTCTACCGTTTAGTTTACGCACACCCACTTTCTAGCTTACTAGGTTTCTGACACATGATCGCTCGGGTTTTGTCTACCGAGAAGACCTTCGGTAAACGCGTACCGAGAAGACCTTCGATAAACGCGTACCGAGAAAGTCTGTGTGTGAAATTTTTTGCATAGCTCACTGCACTGGCAGAGCTTTGGTTTGTAATAGCTTAGTGTAAGTGCACCAGTTCACTCCCTTGTTTTAATAATTGTCAAAACACATGAAAATAGAGTGGAACATATTTTGGCAACATTACAAATGACTTGACAGCAAAAAACTATTTTTAAACTTTGGAAAATTGATTTTTAGGTATTATGTATCGATACATATACATGTGTATCGATACAAATGTCCTGAAACTACTTCAGACTGATTTTGTGCTTTTTGTATCGATACATACTTCATTTGTATCGATACAAAACTGGTATCTCAGGGGCAGAGAGTCTCTTGTGTATCGAATCATGCTTGCATGTATCGATACACACCTATATCTCTCAGAAAACCAGAGAGTGCATGATGTATCGAATCATGCTTGCATGCTTCGATACATATCAGTCAAGTTTTCAAGAAACTGATGTATGTATCGATACACACACGTGTTTGTATCGATACATAGGTCAAAATTTCACATTTTGAACGCTGGTCAAAGGGTTTGTATCGATACAAACCTTCATATGTATCGATACAAGTCTGTTCTATTTTGCCTAAATTTGCTCAATTCTATTTTCTCTATAAATAGCAATATGAGTTTTTGTTGTAAACATGAGAATCCATCTGAAAAACACATTTGATCAAAATTTGAGAGATTTTGGATCAAAGACTTATTCAACACAAGTTCATCATCTTCTATCAAATCACTTCCAATTTAAGATTGAGTATGGGATCAATCAAGGGTTCTTAGTTGATTTGGTGGATAACGTTCGGTGCAATTCGCGGTGAATCAGAATTGCGATCGGGTTGAATTGCGTTGGAGGTTTGGGTTCTCATCAAGGGTACAAGATTGTGCGATATCTTGAAGGTTCAACATCGAGGAAGCGAGGTAATCAGCTGGACGTTCGTTGCGGGGGTTTTCGGTTCGAAGACGGCGCAAGATTGGAACGTTGGAATCAGAGGTAGAAGCTTCACGAGGTGTTGAGGTTGCATCGCTCAATTTGCATTAGATTCAATATAGGGTTATTCGAGTCTTTGTAAATTGTGCACTAAAAAGCGTTTTTAATAAAATCGCTCAAATCGTCCGTTTGACGATTTGGGGGGAGACGTACCCGGCCGACCGCGAGGACGACACGAAAGCTGCGGGAACTCCCTAATCAACTGTTTGCGTTCTTCTTTCCTTACACTCTTTACTTTTCGAATTGTCATTAATTGATCAATTGAATTTTGTGATCGTAAGTGTTCATCAAAATTCAATTGAACTTGTCTTGAATTGTGATTGGGTATAACTTGAATTGTTGGAACTTGTGTGGTTTATCTTAGTAATTTGATTGCAATACATATCCTAATTCAATTTATCATTAAACGCTCCAAGGCTTATACTACCTTTCCTTTGATCGAAGGGTGCAAAGTAGACTACCAATCCGGTGGGCTTCCGCGTACTCGAAAATATTTTGAAAAACTCATTGTGTAGAAAGAGTCACTTATTCACCCCCCTCTAAGTGATCGCCAAGTAGTCTAACACTTAGAAATGACATAGTTATGGTTTGCAATAGCTTAGAAATGAAGTTAGCTTATGACTCAACATGTTTTGTTTTAATTTGCTTCATTTGTTAAGTAATCATGGTTTGTATTGGCTTATGAACTAACATGACTTAACATGATTAAGATAAGTTTAAGTGAATAATTGTTTGTAACATGACTTATTATTGGTTTGTTTTGTTATTTTGTAGTTATGGCCGACAAATCTAAACCTCCGGACGAGTGCAAAGCCATTGTAGTCAAAGCTCCGGCAATAAATATTGATGTATCTTCTCATTTTGTGACCAAAGAAGCTTTTCAAACAAAAGAGATGTTGCTTAAGTGGGCACGCGACAGAGCAACCCCTTTACGGTTTACAATTGTAGTTGAAAGATCCGACAACGGTAGCGCTAAGAGAAAGCCGTTTATTGTGTTGGGTTGTGAAAGGGGCGGTACATACAAACCGACGGGGAAGAAACAAAGAAAGATGGGTTGGGATCGAGGAAATGTGGTTGTCCGTTTCGCATTCGAGGCTACTTTCATGTAACTTCAAGGCTATGGAATGTTAGCGTTACTAATGGCACACACAACCATGAACTTGACAGTGCTCTACAAGGCCATCTAATTGCGGGGCGCTTGAAACCGGACGAGAAAGAGTTACTAGAAGAGTTGACAAGGAATTTTGTTGTGCCTAAGAATATTATGTCCGCGATGAAAGAGAGGGATCTGAATAATGTCACGGATGCGAGGCAAATTTACAATGCCCGGTGGAGATTAAAACAAAGGAGTAGGTCTACAATGAATGAAATGCAACACTTGATGAAGTTGCTTGACGACAACAATTACTTTTTCAAGGCTCAAACCATTGGTGAGTCCGAATATGTGCACGATATCTTCTTTGCACATCCTAAATCCGTTTGTTTGTTCAACACCTTTCCAACCGTTTTGTTGATGGATTCAACTTATAAAACGAACAAATACGGTATGCCATTGTTCGAAATTGTTGGCGAAACCTCATGTGAAGAAACATATAGCGTGGGGTTTGCGTTTATGAGTAGCGAAAAGGAAGAAAACTTCACTTGGGTGTTGCAACAATGTATGGTGTTGGAACAAAGTGGGTCTGACATAAACCTCCAAGTATTTAATTGGTTTTGATGATAACAAAGTATTAAAATTGCAATTGGTATTACTAATGATTGTTCTAGTGTGCAGAATTATAAGTTAAAATTCATTCAGAAGCACTACGAACAAAAGCAGAGAAGCCAAGATAAGAAGCTCTGATAGCATATCGCTGATCATCAGAAGCTTAAAATTCAAGTTCTGAAGTTAGTGGCTCTGAAGACAAAAGCCAGACTCTGAGAAGCATAGAAGCTGAAGACCCTAAGAAGCTACCACAACAGACTCTGAAGCAAAAGGAATTTACGTCACTCAAGAACTGACAGAATCAGAATCAATGATTGAAGAATAATCTACTTAAGGACTCTGTCATATCCACAGGAAGGAATATTCGTTGGTATAACGTTAACCTTATCCATAAGTGGAGCGCATTTGAGGATTGTACAATCGTACTATTATTACTCAAAATGGTTGAGTGATATTTCAAATTGCAAGGTAGTGGAATTGGATTTCTTTACTAAAGAAGTCAATGTACAGCTATCAATTTGTACGAGCAAATTCCAGCTGGCATCTTATCTCTCTGCAACGGTCATTACCATTCCATTCAAGTATAAATAGAAGACTCAAATGGAAGAAATGACTACTGTTCTATCACTGCGTTTAAGACTCTGAAATATTCTGACATTACAGCTTCTATCTGTCATTCTTAGTCTTAAGGCAAATCTGTGTTGTATTTTGTAAACACCTCTGATAGTATATCAAGTGTTCATTAACATTCATTCTTATTCTTAAGTTTGTTTGAGAAGTCTCTTGTTAATTGTAACTTGAGCATTTGAGAAGTTTTTATTTGAGAAAAAGCTTTAACTTTAAAAACACAATTCAACCAACCCTTCTTGTGTTTTTCCACCTTCAATTGGTATCAAGAGCTAGGTCTATTGCCTAACTCACCTTACAGTGAAACAGTAAAAGATCCAAAGGAAAAACATGACTGACGCTGCTGGAAATGATGGAGGAAAGAAAAATACTGAGATTCCATTTGATTATGACACAAGCTCAAATGATAGGAAGTCTTCTGACAGGATTCCATTTTTTAATGGAAATCCTACTTCTTACCCATTCTGGAAAACAAAGATGTATAGTTATATCATAGGTATTGATGTTGATTTGTGGGATTTGGTAGAAGAAGGTGTTGTCTTTGACAACATGGATAAAGAAGGAGTGGTTAGCCATCTACATAGAAAATCTTTCACACCTCTCAGAAGCTAGAGTACAAGAAGCATCACAATGTAAAAGGTATGATGACTAATGCGATTTCGCATGATGAGTATCTCAAGATTGTGGACAAAAGAACTGCTAAGTCTATTTGGGAGTCTCTGAAATCTAAATATGAAGGAAACAAACAAGTTAGAGAGGCTAAAGCAAACTTGTTAGTTCATCCGTATGAGTTGTTCAAGATGAAGGATGGAGATGATATTGAAGCTATGTTTTCTAGGTTTCAAGTTTTGGTCTCTGGACTTCAAGTACTGGACAAGAGTTATACTACTACTGATCATGTTAGAAAGATTCTCATAAGCCTACCCCCAAAGTGGAGACCTAAGGTGACTGCTTTTCAAGAACCCAAGGATTTGGATCTAGTATCTCTTGAAGATCTGATTAGTTCATTAAAGACTCATGAAATGGAGTTAATGACTGACGAGTCAACCAAGAAAATAAAAGGGATAGCCTTAAGCTCTAAGAGTTCATCAAAGGCTCTGAAAGCTAAGGTTATAGAATCTGAAGACGAAGCTTCTGAAGAAGGTCATGAGGTTGAGTCTGAAAATGAAGAAGAAATGGTGCTGATGGCTGCTAAAGTATCTCAATGGGCAAAATGAAGCAAGAAATATGCAGGAAAGTTTGGAAGTTCTTCCAAGAAAGTTGGTGCTACCAAAGAGAAAAAGGAAGAACAAAACAAGTGCTTTAAATGCAACAAGCCTGGGCATTTCATTGCTGACTGTCCAGAAAATCAGAATAGATCATCCAAGAGAACTTCTAGCAAAGAAAAATATAAAAGTAAACTCAAAAAGGGATTTCTTGCAACTTGGGAAGATCTAGATAAAGACTCAGACTCTGATGGAGATGAAGAAGCCAATCTGGCTCTGATGGCAACTACCTCTGATAAAGAAAACTCTGAGCATGAAGCAGATTCAAACTCAGAAGATGAAGATGAGGTACTTGCTCAACTCTCTATAACTGAATTAATAGATTCTTTAAAAGATGCTTTAAAACTTGTTACGAAAAAGGCAGGGGAATGTAAGGTCCTTAAAAAGGCCTATAACAACCTTACTGAAAAGGCAAACATAATAGTTGAAGAAAATGAGTCTCTTAAAAGTAGAAACACATTTCTTGAAACTCATTATGTTTATGATGATAAAGTTCCTCCAGAGCATGAATTTGCTCTTCAAGAACTTCTTATCAATGGCATGCAAAGAAGTAAGATAGCATCTTTAATTTATCATGTAAGTAGAAATAGAGGTGAAGGTCTTGGATTTTCACGTTTTAAAGATAATCCATTATTTTCTAAACCCTCTAACACTGATAAAACTAAACCTAAGGCTATCTTTGTTAAAAGTCAATCAGAAGTAAAAAATGTATCAGACTCTGAAGAGACATCTAAGTCAGAAGTAAAGAAGTCAGAGGTTCTGAATGTTAAAATCTCAGAACCAAAGACTTCCAAACCTCAGACTAATGTCAGATCAAAAGAGACTTTGATACACACTAGAGCTAAGTCTAAGAGTTATCCAAAGCCCAAAACATTTTCAAAAAGACTTGATAACTCTAGAACTTCTGAAAGATCTTTCAAACAAAGATCACCTAAGGCAATTAAGACTAACTCCAAAGGACCCATAAAAGTATGGGTACCAAAGTCCGAGATTGTATTTGCTTCAGATCTGCACTCCAAGAAAGCCAAAGCAGCAGTCCTGGTACCTGGACAGTGGTTGCTCACGACATATGACAGGAGAAAGGCATATGTTCCAAACCCTAACTCTGAAAGAGGGAGGCACTGTGGGGTTTGGAGGAAAGCAAAAAGGGAAGATCATTGGGACAGGTACAGTTGGTAATTCATCTTTATCTATTAATAATGTATGGCTTGTTGATGGCCTTAAACACAATCTACTGAGCATTAGTCAATTTTGTGACAGTGGATTTATGGTGATGTTTGATAAAGATGCATGTACTGTAACTAGAAACTCTGATAAGACTGTAGTATTCAGAGGCCTAAGGAAAGACAATGTTTATAAGGTCAATCTGTCAGAACTCACAGAGCAAAAGATAGTATGTCTACTATCTCTGAGTGATGAGAAATGGGTCTGGCACCAACGCTTAGGTCATGCTAACTGGAGATTAATCTCCAAGCCCAGCAAACTAAGCTTGGTTAAAGGTCTACCCAATCTCAACTATCACTCAGATGCTCTGTGTGGTCCTTGTCAAATTGGGAAAATTTCCAAAACTTCTTTTAAACCTAAAAACATTGTCTCCACCTCAAGACCTCTTGAATTGCTTCACATTGATATGTTTGGTCCTGTTAGTACAGCCTCAATCAATGGGAAGAAATATAGACTTGTCATAGTTGATGATTACAGTAGATGGACATGGGTTAAATTCTTGCGAGTAAAAGATGATGCATATGATGTGTTCAACATCTTTTGCACACAAGTACAGAGTGAGAAAAGTCTTAAGATCCTAAGGATCAGAAGTGATCATGGTGGTGAGTTTGAAAACGAACCATTTGCAACTTTCTGTGAAGATCATGGAATTATCCATGAGTTCTCTACTCCTAGAACACCACAACAAAATGGTGTTGTAGAGAGAAAGAACAGATCTTTACAAGAGATGGCAAGAACCATGATGCATGAAACTAAGCTTGCTAAGTACTTCTGGGCAGAAGCTGTGAATACAGCTTGTTATATTCAAAATAGGATCTACATCAGACCTATGTTGAATAAAACAACATATGAACTCTTTAAAGGAAGAAAACCCAACATCTCTTACTTTCATCAGTTTGGATGTACTTGTTACATCTTAAACAATAAGGTCTATAAAAAGAAATTTGATGCCAAAGCTTGTAAGGGAATCTTTATAGGTTACTCCGAACGCTCAAAGGCATACAGAGTGTATAATTCTGAAACTAACACAGTGGAGGAATCTATACATGTAAGATTTGATGACAAAGAGCCTAACAGTAAAATGTCAGAGCAAGATGATAGTTTTGCAGAAGTTCTATATCAATACAACTATCCAGAAGCTGAGAAAACATCAGAAGCTAATGAAACTTCAGAAGCTGAAATGGAAATAATCTCTGAAGAAATTTAATCTTGAAGATTGTAAGATAATGTCAACACCCATGCATCCTACAAGCAGCTTAAGCAAGGAAGAAATTGGTAGCAAAGTGGATCAGAAGCTATATAGAGGTATGATTGGTTCTTTACTCTATCTAACAGCTTCTAGACCTGACATTTTATACAGTGTATGTCTATGTGCAAGATTTCAATCAGATCCTAGAGAACCTCATCTAACTGCTGTTAAGAGGATCTTTAGATATTTGAAAGGAACAACTAATCTAGGACTTCTTTATAAAAAATCCCTAGATAGTAAGCTAGTTGGATTCTGTGATGCTGACTATGCTGGAGACAAGATTGAGAGAAAATCCACTAGTGGAAATTGCCAATTTATTGGTGAGAATCTCATATCTTGGGCCAGCAAGAGACAAACAACTATTGCTTTGTCTACAGCAGAAGCAGAATACATCTCAGCTACTAAATGTTGCACACAGCTTCTCTGGATGAAATATCAGTTAGAAGATTATAACATAACTGAAAGTAGTATTCCACTCTATTGTGATAATACTGCTGCCATTCATTTATCTAAAAATCCAATTTTACATTCCAGAGCTAAGCATATTGAAATTAAGCATCATTTTATAAGAGATCATGTTCAAAAAGGTACAATAAATATTCAATTCATTGATACTGACCATCAATGGGCTGATATATTTACTAAACCTTTAGCTATTGAACGATTTGATTTTATTAAAAAGAATTTGAACATGCATTTCATCTCTGAAGAAAACTAGCTCTGTGATGTAAAATAGAATCAGGGTCTGAAACTCTAACGCTCAGAGCCTCGAATGGGAAACTCTGAGTGAAGGAAGTTCTGAAGAATAACAGGTTCTGATGAGGTGTAAGATACAAATGAGTCAGGCACTGAAATAAGCGAAAGTGAAACGTTTTGTACTAAGTAAGTGTAAAACAGTTGTCCTTACGAGTGTCAGTTTGTTATCTTCTCTCTTGCACGTGTCTAGTTTCTGATTGGATGGAGAACAGTTAATGATGAATTTACAGTTATTACAATTTAAATTTAATTTTAAACTGTTCGCGCTCCCTCCTTTGTTTTGTTTTAGTTTGTTTCTGCTTTATGTGTGCTTATTACTTGCTATATATAGTCACTTCACTCACATAGCACAATTTTTTACACAAATCACTACCTACACGAACCCTAAAACTCAGAATCCCAAATTCTCTCAATATTCTCAAACTTTCTGCAACAATGACTGCTCAACCGTCTCGCAACATTGTTCAACGACCTTTCAACCCTGAGTTACCTCCAGTGATCGACTTAAATTCTCAAGCCTCATTCGAAGAACCCCCAAATTCAAATGACTGTGGTAGAGAGGCTATGGAATTTCTCACTGAAAAGTTTGTAGATTTCGAAAGTCTGAAGTTAAATGATATTGATATTCAGAAGCTATTCTATGATCAACAATGGGGTAATTATTTTGACATGTTAAATGGGTTTGTATACTACGACATCGTCAAAAATTTCTGGAACAAGGCAACTATCTTTGATGAGGTTAATGCTGAAGAGGAAGTTAGAAAAATGGTTGCAAAGGATAAGAGTCTTAAAAGAAAGACAAGATTTCAATTGGGGTTAAGACCCTTCAAAGGAAAAGAAATTAGGTCTAATCTTCTGGGTATCAATGTATTGATCACTCAAGAGCACGTGGCAAAGGTCCTAGGATTGGATAATGAGGGTGACAACGTTAATCTGTACAAGGTAAAAAGTAAATATGCTGACTCTATCAGAGAAGATCTCTACCCTACTGGAACAAGAGATGCTGAACTA
Source organism: Trifolium repens (assembly GCA_030408175.1). Taxonomy (NCBI): domain Eukaryota; kingdom Viridiplantae; phylum Streptophyta; class Magnoliopsida; order Fabales; family Fabaceae; genus Trifolium; species Trifolium repens. Next base: position 25,261,620 of record CP125845.1, on the reverse strand, counting down.
GGAAAGGCTAAGTTCATGAAGAAAGAGTTTAACTTTGCCTTCAAAGTTTTTCTTGCTTCAATTATTACAAGAGAAGGAGGTAAAGATACAATCTCTTGGCCTCACAGGCATTTCATGTGGTTTATGCATATAAGAGTTAAGATTAATCTGGCTGGTCAGTTGTTTGAGCATCTCTGTTGGGCCATCAATGAAAGTCATCATAAAGCAACAGCAACAATTCATCATCCAAGGTTGATGTCAGAGATAATTCGACAAACAAAACTGATAGAGATTCTGAGGACCAAGGAAAAGCTAAGAGTCTTCTGCACTGCAAAGTTTGATGCAACCATCTTAGTGAATATGCAGCTGGTTAAGAAAGAAGATTTAAAGAAGCCAGAACATCCTCTCAAGAAGGTCTGGGAGAAGTACTTCCGGTGTGATGGATTTCCAACCATCTCAGAACATGACAATGATGAGGTCATTGAAAATTTTCTGGAAATGGTTAGAAAAGAAAGTGGAGAATATGTGGATAGAAGCATGGTAGTCAATGTACCAGATTGGGATATCTTCAATGGTCCCAAGGATATCACAAGATCAAGAAAGAAGCCAATAGTATTTGAGCAAGCTATGGTTGAGGAAGATGCTGAGAATGCTAACATAGAGCATGGTGAAGACTCTGAGCAGGAAAATGTTGATGAGCTGGTGGATAATACTGAGAGGGTAGATGCTGCTAAGAAGGAAATGAGATCTAAGAAGAGAAATGAAAGACCTCCACCTTCTGAAGAAGGAGAAAAGACTTTGCCTGTTAGACCTGCTAAGAGGACAAATATCATGGCTAAAAGACCTCCAAGAAAGCATGTGCAAGATACCCAAGGTAAGACTTCTGAGACTAATACTTCTAGCACTGCTGAAGCTCAATATGCACCCACAACAAACCCTGATATAGACACATCCAAACCCATATCTATGATCCTACCTAACCAAACTCAACCAACAATACCAATATCATCTGATTCATCATCATCTGAAGGTACTCTCACTGACTCTAGCAGTGAAACCATTTCAAAAATCATCAAGAGGGCACCAAAACCAAAACCAAAACAAAAGCCCAAACACATAACCAAAACTCCCTCACTCAAAGAAACCGTCTCTGAAGATAATTCCTTCTTAGACCATCTTACACCACATCTTTCAGGTGATGCCTTTACCACCTCAAACCTAAATTCTCCAAATCACCCCATAAACAAATTCGTGAATGCTACCACTGAAGCATTCCAAGAACCACACACTCCTCAACCAGAACAGAACATTACTGAACCACATTCTGAACATATTCAAAATCCACTCTCTGACCAAAGTGATGACATTCCCTCTGACAATCACGAGCATCACATCTCTACACCACTCACTCCTTCTGAAACCTTTGAAAATACACTCCCATCATCACCCCTTTCTTATGGTCCAAATTATAAACCTCTGACCATAGATGAACTAAACCTACCCATTGATTTTGCTCTACCAATTCTTGAGGCTCTGTTAAAAGCAGATATAAATGTTGATGATGACATAATAACAACCTCTAAGAACCCCTTTGATGACCTGAGAAAAATCAAAATCATGCCTCTCAAAAGAAAGAGACCTGAACCCACCATTCCCTTCAACAGAAATCAGCCCTTCTTTAATCCCAATTCTGAACCAAACCTTGAGCTTTTATACAATGCTATTAGTATTAGTCTTAAGAAATTTAAAAGCATGGAAGAAGAAGTACTGATCTTTCCCTCAGATGTTGATGCTAAGATCAGGGAAGTGGAGTATAATTTTAGTCAATCTCTGAGGCTCTTGGGAGGATATGTGAAGAGCAAAATTCAAGGTAGGGGGATGAATGCTGTTACACAGATTATGGACGCTGCTGAACGATCTCATGCTCCGAGGCTCACCTTCTTTAACCATGAAGAAGAGTGTCAACGATTAAAATTGCTAGCTGCTGTGAATGAAAGCATCAGAACATCACTTGAAGCAGCTAAGAGATTAGCAGAGGAGGAAGCTGCATATGTTAGCAGAGTGTTTGATGCTGAGCAGGCTAGCTGCTGAAGCAGAGATAAAGAGGCTAGCTGATCAAGAAGCTATGAAGATTCTAGTGGAAAGGGCTGTGAGGATTGCAAAAGTTGAAACTCAGAAGCTTGCTGAAGCTCAAGAAATGGGTCCCCAACAGGGTGAGGACACTGTTATGATTGATCAAGAGACAGTTGAGCCAGCTTCTGATAGAGGAAAAGATATTGTTGTTGACTCTACTCCTCCAAACTCTCCAGTCAGACTCTCCAGAGAATCCGGATCTTCATCTATTCCTCCAGCTGTTCAAACATCATTAGATGAGATAAAAGAAGAGATGAAGAATGAAATAGATGAACTCAGGGCGGATATGAGATCTGATATGAATGCATCCACTGAAGCCACCAACAAGAAGCTTGATGAGATGATGGACTTTTTGAAGAATCTGGCCAGCCAAATACAAAAACCTTAATCTTTATGTTTGAGCACAAATCTTATTTGTTAATATTTTGGTTATGTAACTTCTGGATAATTTTATTTTGTTTATTTAATCTTTGATTATCCATGCTTATTTGGTTGCGTATCTGAATGTTTGTTTATTTTATTTTGTTTTCAAAAATTAAAATTTATATTCACTTATTATGTCCGATACTCTTGTGGCTTCTGAACCCAGAGTAAGGTGTTGAAGAACATCTTGTTTTTAAACTTATATAGGCCTTTGAAAACCTAAGGTTCCCCCACATCAATATTCATGTTTACTCATGAAATAGCTTCTTAGTATTATCGCCTGTTTATAAACGGGGCACCAATACCGAATGAGGCGTGTCTGGTAACAGGTGTTCTGATATTTTAAGTTGAATATAAGAAACATGCAAGAAAAATAAAGAATTTAAAAAGCAAGAATTTTTTTTATTGATGCAAAGTCTTATTACATGGATAGTGAGAAAACTACTTAGACTCTACATCAGATTCAGCCTCTGACTCTTCTTTCTTGGGCACTTCTGGCTTCTCAGCAGAGCTTGCATCAGAAAGAGAGTCAAGAATGGTTTTGTGGATCTCAGGGTCTGAGTACTCTTCCTCAGGATCATATGTTCTAAGGAACTCCGCATAATCAGAATCTATTTCATCAGAATCTGATATCTCAATCACTTGCTTGGTTGTTTCTTTTGGCTGCTTGTTTCTTCTTGAGCGTGAAGATGTTGCTTCCTTCTTGATCTCCTTCTTGGATCCTGAAGCTTTCTTCATTGCTTGATTTTCCTTTGTGTGCTTGATATTATATTCTTTGATTATTCGTTGTGAATAAAATGAGAAGAATCATCTCCTTTTATAATGCTCTCAAACAATGGTTATCAACACAGTTCATTTAATTGAACATCGTTGTGAATAAAATGAGAAGAATCAATTTCTATCCCTTCTGAACTAACGATTAAATGATTCATTCAATCTGGACTTTATTGAAAGGGGAGAAAATTTCAGAATTTGAAATACATTTTCATAGATAAAATGAGAGAAGATTGCAAACCTTCTCTGAATATTATCAGACTCTGAAGGAAGAGCTTACAAACCTCTGCCTCTGAGAGTCAAATATGAAAATTTATTTCAAGTTAATAAATTAACTCCTAAACTGTTTTAATTAATTATGGATAAAACTTAGGGGGAGTTTACAAACCTAACCCTATGGATTATCAGACTCAGGGGGAGATTGCAAACCTCTGAAACCTGGAGTCAACATAAATAACTAAATCAACAACAATTGAATTTTAATGCTTTAGTTTGTCATCATCAAAAAGGGGGAGATTGTTGGAACAAAGTGGGTCTGACATAAACCTCCAAGTATTTAATTGGTTTTGATGATAACAAAGTATTAAAATTGCAATTGGTATTACTAATGATTGTTCTAGTGTGCAGAATTATAAGTTAAAATTCATTCAGAAGCACTACGAACAAAAGCAGAGAAGCCAAGATAAGAAGCTCTGATAGCATATCGCTGATCATCAGAAGCTTAAAATTCAAGTTCTGAAGTTAGTGGCTCTGAAGACAAAAGCCAGACTCTGAGAAGCTCAGAAGCTGAAGACCCTAAGAAGCTACGACAACAGACTCTGAAGCAAAAGGAATTTACGTCACTCAAGAACTGACAAAATCAGAATCAATGATTGAAGAATAATCTACTTAAGGACTCTGTCATATCCACAGGAAAGAATATTCGTTGGTATAACGTTAACCTTATCCATAAGTGGAGCGCATTTGAGGATTGTACAATCGTACTATTATTACTCAAAATGGTTGAGTGATATTTCAAATTGCAAGGTAGTGGAATTGGATTTCTTTACTAAAGAAGGCAATGTACAGCTATCAATTTGTACGAGCAAATTCCAGCTGGCATCTTATCTCTCTGCAACGGTCATTACCATTCCATTCAAGTATAAATAGAAGACTCAAATGGAAGAAATGACTACTGTTCTATCACTGCGTTTAAGACTCTGAAATATTCTGACATTACAGCTTCTATCTGTCATTCTTAGTCTTAAGGCAAATCTGTGTTGTATTTTGTAAACACCTCTGATAGTATATCAAGTGTTCATTAACATTCATTCTTATTCTTAAGTTTGTTTGAGAAGTCTCTTGTTAATTGTAACTTGAGCATTTGAGAAGTCTCTTGTTAGTTGTAACTTGAGCATTAGAGAAGTCTCTTGCTATTGTGCTTGAGCATCTTGTAATCTTGTGAGACTTTAGTTAGAAGCCCTTGGAAGTGCAAGGGGACTGGACGTACTCTCGTTTTGTGAGAGGAACCAGTATAAATTTCTGTGTCTTTCTTTCTCTCTCTGTCTCATTATTGTTTTGTGTTTAATCCGCTGCAAACTTAGTTTTTATTTGAGAAAAAGTTTTAACTTTAAAAACACAATTCAACCCCCCCTTCTTGTGTTTTTCCACCTTCAATTGGTATCAAGAGCTAGGTTTATTGCCTAACTCACCTTACAGTGAAACAGTAAAAGATCCAAAGGAAAAACATGACTGACGCTGCTGGAAATGATGGAGGAAAGAAAAATACTGAGATTCCATTTGATTATGACACAAGCTCAAATGATAGGAAGTCTTCTGACAGGATTCCATTTTTTAATGGAAATCCTACTTCTTACCCATTCTGGAAAACAAAGATGTATAGTTATATCATAGGTATTGATGTTGATTTGTGGGATTTGGTAGAAGAAGGTGTTGTCTTTGACAACATGGATAAAGAAGGAGTGGTTAGCCATCTACATAGAAAATCTTTCACACCTCTCAGAAGCTAGAGTACAAGAAGCATCATAATGTAAAAGGTATGATGACTAATGCGATTTCGCATGATGAGTATCTCAAGATTGTGGACAAAAGAACTGCTAAGTCTATTTGGGAGTCTTTGAAATCTAAATATGAAGGAAACAAACAAGTTAGAGAGGCTAAAGCAAACTTGTTAGTTCATCAGTTTGAGTTGTTCAAGATGAAGGATGGAGAGGATATTGAAGCTATTTCTGCGTCTTTCTTTCTCTCTCTCTGTCTCATTATTGTTTTGTGTTTAATCCGCTGCAAACTTAGTTTTTATTTGAGAAAAAGTTTTAACTTTAAAAACACAATTCAACCCCCCCCCTTCTTGTGTTTTTCCACCTTCATATGGCTCTTTTGAGGAGTAAAGAGGTGAAGCCGAAGGTTGTGGTGACTGACAGGGACGCTGCATTGATGAATGCCGTTGCCACGGTTTTTCCGGAGTCGGCCCATTTAGTTTGTTATTTTCATGTGAAGAAAAATCTAACTCAGATGATGAAGCCATATTGCAAGATCAGAGACGGTGAAAATATTACCGCAAAACAACTTTGGGCTCAAATTGAGAAGGTTTCCGATGACATTTTGTTCTCGCGTGAAGAAGATGATTATGTTGCCTCTGTTTTAAAGTTTAGGCAACTATGTTCTCGGTTTCCACGGTTCCTCAGATATGTTGAAGAAACTATTTTGGATACCGATAGGGGGAGGTGTGTATGTGCTTGGACAGATAGAGTTATGCATCTCGGCAATACTACTACCAACAGAGTCGAAAGTGCACATGGTAGGTTGAAGGGTCTTTTGACGGATGGTCGTGGTGATTTGGCCAAGGGTTGGGCAGCGATCAACAAAATGTTGATTCTTTAATTCAACGAAATTCAAGCAACATTTGGTAGGAATATGTCAGTTTTAGAACACACCTTCAAGGGTCATTATCTCTATCCGTTGTTGGTTTATAAAATATCGAGAAATGCCTTGAATCACATTCGTGGAGAAGAACTAAGAGCTGAGGAGTGTGGTATGGATAGCAAGAAGTGCGGTTTTTGATGCGGAGGATTTATGGATTGCCATGTGCATGTGTCATTGCTCGGAAAATGAAGAACAAGTTACCTATCCGACTGGATGAGGTGAATGCACATTGGAAGAGGCTATGTTTCCTAGTAGAAGAAGGCGGTGAATCCGACGACGATGATTATTCTTGCTTGGCTGAGTGGCAAGCGATACAGGTAAATTTTCATTTAATTGACTTACATTGACATTTATGTTACATTGACATTTATGTTGTTAAATTTATGTTACATTGACATTTAATTTTTTATACTTTGTAGAAGCGTTTGAAAAGAGTTGATGTTAGTATGAAGGGTGCAATAAGAGATCAACTTCGCGAAATTGCGTTTCCTGAGACGACTTCTTTGAAAGCTCCTAAGGAGAATGTGGCTCCAAAGGGTGGAAAGAAAAAAAGGGTTGCTAAGGGTACGTCTCGCGTCACTAGGTCCAAGAATCAATCCACGAGTCAAGAACCGTCCGGTTGGGAGCATGTCGACAAACAATATCCGGGAACACAAGCTTCGCAAAAAAAACCATCATCGTCCAAATCAAAGGCTAAGGTGAGCGAACCTTCTCCTACTCGCATCATACCACGCATTAGAGAGATGCCGAAGTTTATGCATCCATATATTGATGATATAGTTGATGTGGTCGGTGACGGTTTTTGTGGATATCGGTGCATGGCTTTGGATTATAGTGGTAATGAGGAAGATTTTGAGCTAATCAAATTCCACATGCTTAAGGAGTTGAATTTGCATAAGGAAACGTATATGAAAGTTTATGCCACTGAGAGGCGTTTTAACTACATCAGAGATGCGTTGTATCCTCCTAAGCGTAAGATACTTCCGGTTCCGGGTCATGTTGCACCCATGGATAAGTGGTTGACATTCCCGGATATGGGACACATTCTTGCTACTCACTACAACAAGGTGGTTGTTGAGTTGACAGAACCTGGTGAACGAATTTCCGGGACCTTTTTCCCCTTACGTGGTAAGCCACCGTCAAATCCGGATAAAAATCTTGTTTGCCTCGGATTGGTTCCTGGCCATTTCTTTCTAGTGAAGTTGAAGGAAGGTTGTCCATTACCACCAACTTGTCTTGAATGGAAAAATCACCGGTCCGAAGAAGCTGCTGAGTGGGAGTATCCTTTCATGGATCGACAAAGCACGTATGTGGACCTCCTTGCACAGCATATGAAGGGCAAGCCAAAGAAAATTCTCACCGGAGTTGGATCGAGCAAAGACGAACCTTACATTTACTAATTATGTTATGTGTAAAACAATTGTAGTGGACTTCTTTTTAATTATGTTTTGGTGGCATGATCATTATTTTGGTGGCATTGTATTTTGGTACAAAACTTGTAATTTGAATGTCCGAATCTTTTTTTGGTTGTATGATTATGATCATGATTTTGGTGGTATGTAACATTAACCTAACTTGTAATTCGAATTATCGGATGTGCTTTGGTTATATGATAATCAATGTTGGTTACTTTAGTTTTTTATGTTTTCATTTTGAATTGCGTTGAGATCATTTAGAAATGTCATATTTGCTGACTGGAACAGGTTTTGAAACTCATGCACAAAATGAGATGGTATGTGTATACTGTCATTCTGTTCTGGTTTAATGTAAACACGGTTCGGTAAACGCGTACCGAGAGTTTCGTAAAACTCGGTATGCGTTTACCGTGATTTTTTTTTTTCAAACTCGGTACGCATTTACCGAACAAAAAAAGGTTATTATTTACAACAAAAAAAAGTTGCTTTTTGATTAATAAGATTATTATTGTTATTATTATTATTAATATTATTAATTTATGTTATGGTTACTATTAAACGTAAGAATGACTTCCACATCTTGAACGGACGAGATTTTGCCGACAGTTTAAACGGACAAGGTTCCACCGAAAATTTATATGGACGATAATGCTTCGCAAATTCCTTAAATACACACATCGAAAACCTTGTTAACACTCATATTGCAGCAGTTTACTTCGAAGCCGGAACGCCGAACATGTTTCGGATTGACGTTGATTCTACGCTGAGTGATCTTAAGCAGCAACTAGATGAAATTAATCGTTGTTGCATCAATCGGAACGATGACAGAAATGTCACAAGCGTTGAGTATCGAAGGCCATCAATAACATCTGAAGGAAGCGTTACGTTCAGCAAAATGCAGCTTACGAACAACGACGATGTGCGTACTATGTTTTCAATTTACTCCCGACACAGTAAGAAAGGGCCTATTTAGTTAGATGCAAAACTAACAAGATCCGTTGATGCAATTTTGGCGAACTTGAAACATCCAGAAGATGAAGATTGTACTGTTAACTTAGCGGATCCATAGCTATGTTTTTTATTCCGTCTATCGTTTTTTCTCAAGTGTATCGTTTTAATTTCCGGTGTATCGTTTATATCTCTCGTGTAATGTTTTTATTTCCCGTGTAATGTTTTTATTTCCCGTGTAATGTTTTTATTTTTAGTAACAATTATGTTATTTTTATGTGTTGGTGGCATGTTGTATTTTATTGTGGTTTTTGAGTGTTTTTATTTTTTCGTATAATATCATTAATGCACGTGTATTGTTACGCATGGTTGAGATTCCACCGACACTTTGCATGGTCAGGATTTTGCCGACACTTTGAACGTTCAAGATTCCACCGACACTTTGCACGGTCCAAAATCCACCGACACTTTTTTTTGTGGTTGAGATATAATCGACAATTTTTTGTGGCTATAATTTATCGGATCCGTGTATAAATACACAACCCTAATTCATATGCTCATACATCCAAAAACAATTTTAGAAAATGAATTCTTCCAATCGTAATTGTTCAGTGACATCTCATGCATTTACTGTCAGGTTTCGCGGTATCGATGAACTGTTCTGCGTGGAATTGAAGGACAATTTAAGGAGTCTTTTTACTCTCAAAGATAAGATTCAAGTTATGTATCATTTCAAATATGCGAGACATATCCAGATTGACAAACTTGGTTATTACGAACCGTTCATCGATCTAGGCTGCGATCGTGTGTGTGATTTCGACGATGCAACACGTAAATACGTGTGGAAAGAGTTGAAATCTGATGAAGATGTGGAATCTATGTTCAACTCCGTTTTAGTTGATCCCAAATATCCATGTTTGTACGCTACTTTGATTGTTGAAAAATGATGAACATTTTGTATGAGATTTCCAGTTGTGATGTACGTTTTAGTTTGTTTCCATTAAGTATCAGTTATGTAATCGTTGTTTAGTTTATTTCCGGTAAGAATGATGTTTCTTAATGTTTGTTTTTATTGTTTCAATCAAGGAATATGCTACCAACTTTCACCAAGTTTAATTTATAATGTTGAGTTGTGAAGATTAAGTGTATAAGTGTATGTTGTGTTTGAATGAAAAAAATATATGCAATGTTCATATTTACCACGAGTATGCAATGCCAAGTGCTTGCAAGTCCCCGCAAGTCCCAGCCAAGTCCCAGCAAGTCCCCGCAAGTATACCCGTAATTTCCTCGGTACGCATTTACCGAACTAAATTTCGGTAAACGTTTACCATATTTTTTTGCAGTATTCATATATTTCGGTACGCGTTTACCGAACGTTTAAATTTTATAACCTGAAAAATTTGCAAGTCCCAGAACCAACTCAGAACCAAATTCTAAGTTTATACTTGCGTCAAACAGCTTCATTTCAACAACAAATTCATAATATTTTCATACAAAAATCATTTGAATACAAATTCATAATATTTTCAACCTAACAAAAGTAATCAACGAAATACAAAATTATATTACATATCCAAGTTCACAAAGTCACCAAAACATACAAAGCGCTAATTAATGTTCACAAAGGTTAAGCAACAAAATGACGCGCTCAAAGTTACATAATATGCGTTCAAAGTTAACAAAATATGCGCTCTAACAAAATAACCCTAATAAACCCACACAAACTCTACTGAGTCGCTCTGAATCGACCTCTAGCTCTGGGTTGTCGACGCCTGGTACGCGTATACAGGAATGCTGGCTCAACAAAGCCTAGGATACGGGTCAAGGTTGCATGCATCGGCGTTCCCTCTGGCGCCTCACCAGCATCAAGTGTCCTCTGCACCTCTCTTCTCACGTCCTGGCAAATCTCCCATGTATCCGCCAAATTGTTTCGAGCCTGCTCCTCAATCAACACCTCCAAATTAGGTGGCCTAGGCGGTTGCTGCTCCGCAATAACCGGTCGCATAACAGGATGCGACACTCTGTAGAACCATGCAATATATCTCGGCTCACAGTCTCATGGGTTTGTCACGACTCTACCCCGCATGTCTTCATCAATCATCCGCATTTCCAATTCCTCCAGCCACACCCGGTCAATCATAGCACATCCCAGGCCAGGTGTAGCAGACACTGCTGGGTCTCTCGGAATGCCTTGTACATGTCCGAATTGACGAAGCACCCGTTCCGGCAAGTGTTTACCCAACACTTTTCCACTCCTTAACCAACCAGAAAAAAACACTCATTAATCAACGGCCGAACTCCACGATGGCTATCATATGGGGTGAATACAACATCTGACATCAGAAGGTTATCCAAACTGAGTCTATAAGACGATGGATCCTTGTGACCTTGTCCAGCGGTATACTTGGCCAATCGTGGCATGGTCTCGTTCCAGTTTTCTGCGTAGGTCCATGCTCCGAGAGTCGGAAAATGCTCAGTTATCCATCCCTGCAAAATTATAAATTTAAAATTAATTATACGCGTAAACGTAAATCGCAAATCGCAAACAATCTTAAAATAGATACGATGTATAATTATAACATGAATGAACTTTACGCATATGAATTTTAATTTATTTTTTACCTGGACTAAGGATAGGTATTCAGCCATCTGACTTGTCTCCGCATCAGATGCATCGTCCATATACTCTTGCATATAAGCAAGTGCTGCAGCACCCCAATTCCACTCATGGGTGGTTGTCAAATCTTGAAAGAACTGAAGGTAAGAAGCATCGACGTACCAAGCACTTTTGTTGGAAAATATTGTGCAGCAAACCAAGAACAAACAGAAAGCCCTCGAGTGCATCCCACTTGTCTTACCAAATTCATATTCGACATCTTCCTGTGCCATACCCAAGTAGGTAGTGACCATATCAACCGCCTCAGTCTTCCTCATCTTTTCATGGTTCACAAACTTCCCTGTAATCGACAGATGCAATAGGCATTGCACATCATCCAATGTGATGGCAAGCTCTCCTACGGAAAGGTGGAAAGAACTAGTTTCTGGATGCCATCTTTCCGCAAATGCCGTTAGGAGTCCATGATTCAGCTTACTGAAGCTGGTATGGCAAAGCGGCTCCAATCCAGTTGCCTTCAAAGTATCCCAAAACCACAACTTATCTTTATCCGGTTTTGGGATATTTACAATCTTTTTTCCGTTGGCAATGGAACGCATAGCTTCCTTTAAAAGCTGTGAAATACAAAACATAAATTGTGTTAATCATTGTGTTTAAAATTTAAATACGGACAATAATTTTAACTAAATAAATAATCTAATAATTTATAATAATTTAGATTTATACCTTGTGATCAGGCCCTACATTCCAAATCAAAATTGCCCTATGCTTGTGGTAAAGCGATAATAGGGACAAATCAGTCGGTCCTCCTCCGTAGACACCATCTTGCGCTTGTTGTTGATGAGGTTGAATTTCTTCTTGTGGCTCAGATGGTTCTTGCTCGGGCTCAGATGGTTCTTGCTCGGGCTCAGGTGGTTGTTGGGCTGCCTGTTCCGGTTGTTCTTGCTCCAACCAATCCCCATTCTCGTTTAGGTGCTGATTCGGGTCATACACATCGTCTTGGACAGGTTCATCAACCTGTGATCGGCGTGTGCGGGATGCTGAACCACCTGTTTCAGCCTGTTGGACTTTCTTGCGACAAGTTCATTTTGGCGCAGGAGGAATTTCTCTACGAGCAGAACCATGCGTCCTGCTATCCCTACCATGTCGGCCTCTACCAATATTTTCGTCCATACCTAAACAAACAAAAATAAATACATCAGCCATAAACTAATACAATTGCTTTCAATCCGTAATCGAACGTAATTCGTAACTAATGTGAAGCAATTTTTTGCATAAACTTACGATATGTCTCTAATCAATTCACCTATTGAAAATTAACATTACAACTAACCTACATTCATCAAAACAACCAGTAATCAACAACTTAAACAACACAATTCAGAATATAAACATTCAACCTAACAAGCATTCATCCCTAACCAAATCAAAATTGAAAATTTTACCAAAACCTAAATATAATCAAAATTCACGTTGAAAGTAACATGCATTCATCCTAAGAACCACTAATCAACTATTTGAACTACACAATCTACAATTTTTCGCAAATCAGAGATGATGATTGAGATGAAGATTGAGATGAAGAAATAAAAAATAATTTTGCACTGAGATGAAGTAAGAGGAACACAAATTAGGAACTAAAATTGAAATTAACTTACTTGATGGAGTAGGAGTTGATGAAATTTGTTGATTCCGGCCTCAAAACGAGTTGATGAGCAACAATGGTGAAATTTTTCCCCTTAGGGTTCGTTTGTTTTCAATAACGCAGAATGATGAAATGGGAGGAGGGAGTTACGTTATGTTTCTATAAACATCTACCTCGGTAAACCTTTACCGAGGTTTTTAAATTTCTCGGTACGCGTTCACCGAAGAAATTGATGTTATAAGGGGTGTAAATGGTGGGTAACTGAACAATTTCTTCGGTACGCGTTTACCGAAGGTATTTCTTAGGGGTAAAAAGGGAAACCCAGGGGGTGGAAAAGAGTTATGGGGGGTGGGGAAAGAAATTTTCGCCCTACAGGTTACTCGCGCGCCCTACCCGTTTCCCATTTTATCTTTTCGATATTTAAGTAGCGGACGTTATATAAATGAAAAGAAAATATTGTCTGCTACTTCTTAAGTAGTAATGGTAGGATGTTTTTTGGGGTATTGATGACAGGAATTTCTATGGTATTTTTAGTAGTATTATTAGTAGTAAAATGACCAAGAGAGGCCCAAATACGAAGGAAAACCTACAGAATCCAAGAAAAGCATCAAGACAAAGTCAAGAATACAAAAAGACAAGAAAAAGCCCAAAATATGAAGAAAATGAGCATTTCATCGTACCACGATGACTTCCATCGTGCCACGATGGGAGCTGCTTGCTTGCCAAGAAAACAGAAGAATTAAATCTGGAAAATATTTGTTCATCGCAGCACAGTGGCCTATATCGTAGCACGATGACTTTACTTGGCGACCAAGCTGATGAAATGCACAGGATCAGTTATAAAATTGTACTGAATCTTCCCATCGTACTGCGATGGACCTATCGCAGTACGATGGCTTGCTGAGGCCCAATACGAAAACTATAAATATAGCTCTCCTCTCATTGTTTAAATCATTCAGAAATAGTAGAACACACTCTACTATAAAGGAGGTGTTCAGAGGAGCTCTAAGGGCATAGTTTTCTCCCCTTACGGGAAAACTAACTCAGCAAGGTATGTTTTCTTTAGGCTTTTGTGTTTAGGTTATAATTCTTGTAATTTAAATATGTAGTCTTTTGTATAGATGCCTTAGGTTGTGGTGGAGAAGATGAACTCCCCTATGAATATTTGGAGTCTGTGATTGAGTCAAAGTTATAATAAATCTTTATTCAGTATTATGTTTGTTATTTACTTTCTTGCACTTTAATAACGTATCTCGTAATCTGGCCGGATAAGCGGGAGCGCTCATAGAATCTATATTAGGGACACCTAATATTCGTCCCGAACTAGTAGTAAATATGCTAGGTGAATAGAGACGGTAACATCTTGAACTTGTTGTGAACTGAGCAATTAGAGGAGGAATCAGGAACTAGGTGTGAACTGAGCACTTAGAAGCTGAATAGCCCGATACTAGGACCTAGAGGCATTTGATGGGTGAAGGTAATAATGCATGTGTAATGAATAACTCACCTAGTAATTAGGGTATGTGACACAGCGAGGTTAGGCTCTCGTAGGTACCTTAGTTATTAATGTAGGGAAACTTCAATATACATAGAGTAACAGTAAGGTGTTACTGCAATAAAGGAAAAGTCACCGCCGAATAATAATTTGATTAACTATGTTATACACCGTTCATGCCAAATAGGAAGAATGGAGTGAGTCCAACCACCATACCTATCCTCTATGTTTCTGAATCACTATCTTTATATTTTCTGCAAGCATTACGCTATTTTTATAAAAACCTTTTTCCAAAAACCCAAAGCGAATGCAAAACTACCGACTTAAATAACGCTAACGAAGCTTTGGCACGATCCTTGTGGATACGACTCATTCTAGACACCTAGAGTGTGAATTATTACTCGACGACAGACTGGTACACTTGCTAGAACGTAGTCAAGTTTTTGGCGCCGTTGCCGGGGATTGTGTCTACAAAGCGTCGATAGATTTATTTAAGTTGTCAAAAAATTTTCAAAAATACAAAAAAATTTAAAAATAAAAAAAATCTTGTTGATGATTGTAAATTTTGATCTGCGAAAGTTCTGGCTAAGGCAAAGTCTTGGTATTTAAGCGATCCGTTGTGATCCACCTCACTTACCTGAGAATTTTCACAGTGACAAAAGACACATGAGACAAACCAAAAATAAAATAAAATAACTATTCATTTTCCCGTGCTACTGAGGTATTTGTTTAAGTGCATGCAGACAGGTACTCAAAGCACTAAGGATTACTGAGGCTGGCAACAGCCAACTAAAGGCAGCATTCTCACAGGAAAACTCCCAAGGAAGATGGTGGGAGATGAAACGAATTGTAAAAGAGAAAGCTGCAACAGAAAGTCAATGGTCAGGAGGATCATTTGACCCAGAACTTCCAGAAATACAGAAAGTAAGATAACATAGGGCTGTTTACAGCAATGGTTCGGAGACACAGGGACCATTGGCAAAGATGACAAGAGAAGAGAAATGCCATCAGGGATGAACCACTACAATCAGGAGAATCAATCTGCAAAGTCACCTCAGAAGAACAACTTCTTCCCCGGGAGGGAAACGCCAAACAGAAAGATATGCACAGTTATAAGTTTGGGGTGAAATCACCACGCACTATGAAACTGCACCCGAAAAATAAGTCGTCAACAGGGATAGTTGAGGGTATGATGAAACAGACCTGGTCCTATCAGATTGTGATAAATATTAATGGAAGATGGCCAGTGTTTCGAGTTGGAACAAGGGAGCACAAAAGAAACATGCGAACCTATCCTCTGTAATGGAGGAAATGCCTCAAACTAATGAGAGGCTAAACAAGCGCTGCTTGGGAGGCAACCCAAGGATAAGTATTTTATTTCAGTATTTTATTTTTCAGCATTTTCAATGCAATAAAATGTACTTAAGAATTCCAGTATGTCATTTTCATCTATTAACCCCCTTCAAAACTTATGAAAAAATTAAATAACTGTTTGCTATTTATTATCTTGTGCATGAGAAACTGTTATAGGTAAGATTGCAGCAAAATGAGTTATAAATTCTGATGACCCGAATTTCACGCCTTCACACAAATACCAAAGGTGATTGCTCCGAAGTGCGAAGTTCGGGAGACAACGAGACGAGTGATGAAGCTGGTGTCTGTGAGACAAATGTTCAACTTTCAAATACCTAAGCCAAGTGAGGATTTGAGCCAAATATTTCCAAACGGTATTACCACTTTCTTTCGATTTACTATGAGAGTATCGTGCACTTGTTTATTTTTGAAATTCTGTTCTCTGGCAGGACAGATGTCGTACACAATGTCTAGGACAATGTGTCTATAGTCCAGATGTCTTAGACAACTGGTTCGACAACTGGTTATGAGGATCACGATTTATTGCAGTACTGAAGTAAATAAATAAAAGCAATAAATAACACCAGTGATTTGTTAACCCAGTTCGGCGCCAAATAGCCCTACTCTGGAGGATACCAATCCAGGAAGTGAACACTACTACTCTGAATTAATACTTAGTCTTACAACCACACCAAACACCTATTGGCATGTATGCCTTTTCTTAATCCTAGTAATCTTCTATTCAAGGGCTAACTCCCCCTGAATATGAGAACCTATCCAACTCCCTCTAATCACTAATCCCAAGTGACGACAACTTTAAACTTCACAGTTTAAAAGACTAAGTTGAATGACAACATTCAACGACTCAAAGTTACCAAGTATAAAAAACAATACGAGGAACCACTAATGCTTTGCACAGTAGGCACAAAGCTTTGGACTCACAATCTTCAGTTATTGTGGGTTAAGTTTTAAGCTC
Organism: Trifolium repens; assembly: GCA_030408175.1. Lineage (NCBI taxonomy): Eukaryota > Viridiplantae > Streptophyta > Magnoliopsida > Fabales > Fabaceae > Trifolium > Trifolium repens. The sequence continues at coordinate 25,244,943 of CP125845.1, read as the reverse complement.
TATGTTGAGTCCTTTATATAGGCTAGCAAGTCTTCAGAAAATCTCCAGTCTTTCAGATGCACTACAATTAAGAGTTAGTTTTAAAACAAGCTTATTGTAAAAACAATCTCCACAAGATAAAAGAATTAATCTTTATCCACAAATTAGATACGAATCCGATCGTATCTAACACTTAGAATTAATAACAAACTTTATCATTAATCCTAATCTCAGCTTGTTACTTAAAGATTCGCGCTTCATTCAAATTTAAACAAACACGCGTGCTTAATGGATAAGCATCATCTTTTAAGCTGAACTAGGTTCAGATGTCCTACCCACATGTCTTGGGACATCTTGTTCGACATGTTGCCTTAACATGCTCTGAACCCAGTGACAAGATGTCTAGGACATCTTGTTCAATCATGTTGCATCTGCACATCTTCAATATGCACAAGTGGTTTAGACTTAATTACTTTAGCATTGGTGCTTCAGTTAAGTCACTCTGACCAAGTTGTTTTAGCCTTATGATGCAGCCAATCTCAGAAGAACTACAATTTTCTAGAACTTGCTCTAATTCTCTGCTGACTAGTTGATTTGATATTATATGCATTGAGGCAATTGTTTGTTATAACCCAGAGCCTTTTCAAGCCACCCTTTTTTTATTATTATTATTATTATCCTTTGCTAGCCAATTTTGAGCCGTAAATATTTTTTTTATCCCTTTTGTTTCGGTGACAAACCACATTACAAGCCTATAGACCAGAAAAACAATAAATTACCCTTCTTTGGAGTTAAGGTAATAGTTCTCTAGTCTTGGCAACAACAAAGTTTGGGGTTGCTCATGGAACTAGCAACATCTATGTTTGGGGTGGCTGTACAGAGAACTATCACTACAAAAAAAGAAAAAAAAAATAAATGAAAAGAGACGGGAAACATAAAAAAAAATCCCCTAAAAAATAGACTCTTCAAAAAAATAATGAAAGAAAAAAATGAAAAAAGAAAGAGCCAAAGGGCAAAAATAGTGACAGAAAAGAACCACACAAAGACACATCCGGTTCTTAATCTCTGATTCCAACACACAAAAAGGCACCCTAAGGAATAAGGTTACGTACACAAAAAGGAAACAAAGTAGAACTTAACTCCAATGTTTAGCCTACTTATCCCAAAAATGTCCTACCTTGACCCTAGCCACGTTATAACCCTAAAAAGACCTCCAAAAATGCATGTATATTGAATTTTGACTGGTTGCTTAGAGTTCTTGCAAGCCTATGGTAAAATGGCAGGTTGTACGATGATTGAGAGATAACCCTTTCAATTATGAGCGAAAAATACAAATGTGAGAGAGAGAAAAGGTTGAACACGGTCTCTTGCAGACATTTGTCTGATTTGCTACTATCAACATCTCCTGAGCCTAGCAGGACTGAGCATGATCGCGGCGGTAAGAATCAGCGGTACCATTGCTGAAATAACATGCAAGGTTGTGAAATTCCTATCATCTTTATTTATCTCTTATTTTGCTAACGGTCTTGTCTGACAGCATGTTACTTGAGGACAAGCAACAGTTTAAGTTTGGGGTTGTGATGACAGGAATTTCTATGGTATTTTTAGTAGTATTATTAGTAGTAAAATGACCAAGACAGGCCCAAATACGAAGGAAAACCTACAGAATCCAAGAAAAGCATCAAGACAAAGTCAAGAATACAAAAAGACAAAAAAAAGCCCAAAATATGAAGAAAATGAGCATTTCATCGTAGCACGATGACTTCCATCGTGCCACGATGGGAGCTGCTTAAAGCTCTCCTCTCATTGTTTAAATCATTCAGAAATAGTAGAACACTCTTTACTATAAAGGAGGTGTTCGGAGGAGCTCTAAGGACATAATTTTCTCCCCTTACGGGAAAACTAACTCAACAAGGTATGTTTTCTTTAGGCTTTTATGTTTAGGTTATAATTCTTGTAATTTAAATATGTAGTCTTTTGTATAGATGCCTTAGGTTGTGGTGGAGAAGATGAACTCCCCTATGAATATTTGGAGTCTGTGATTGAGTCAAAGTTATAATAAATCGTTATTCAGTATTATGTTTGTTATTTATTTTCTTGCACTTTAATAACGTATCTCGTAATCTGGCCGGATAAGCAGGAGCGCTCATAGAATCTATATTAGGGACACCTAATATTCGTCCGGAACTAGTAGTAAATATGCTAGGTGAATAGAGACGGTAACATCATGAACTTGTTGTGAACTGAGCAATTAGAGGAGGAATCAGGAACTAGGTGTGAACTGAGCACTTAGAAGCTGAATAGCCCGATACTAGGACCTAGAGGCATTTGATGGGTGAAGGTAATAATGCATGTGTAATGAATAACTCACCTAGTAATTAGGGTATGTGACACAGCGAGGTTAGGCTCTCGTAGGTACCTTAGTTATTAATGTAGGGAAACTTCAATATACATAGAGTAACAGTAAGGTGTTACTGCAATAAAGGAAAAGTCACCGCCGAATAATAATCTGATTAACTATGCTATACACCGTTCATGCCAAATAGGAAGAAGGGTGTGAGTCCAACCACCATACATATCCTCTATGTTTCTGAATCACTATCTTTATATTTTCTGCAAGCATTACACTATTTTTATAAAAACCTTTTTCCAAAAACCCAAAGCGAATGCAAAACTACCGACTTAAATAACGCTAACGAAGCTTTGGCACGATCCTTGTGGATACGAACTCATTCTAGACACCTAGAGTGTGAATTATTACTCGACGACAGACTGGTACACTTGCTAGAACGTAGTCAAGTTTTTGGCGCCGTTGCCGGGGATTGTGTCTACAAAGCGTCGATAGATTTATTTAAGTTGTCAAAAAAATTTCAAAAATACAAAAAAATTTAAAAATAAAAAAAATCTTGTTGATGATTGTAAATTTTGATCTGCGAAAGTTCTGGCTAAGGCAAAGTCTTGGTATTTAAGCGATCCGTTGTGATCCACCTTACTTACCTGGGAATTTTCACAGTGACAAAAGACACATGAGACAAACCAAAAATAAAATAAAATAACTATTCATTTTCCCGTGCTACTGAGGTATTTGTTTAAGTGCATGCAGACAGGTACTCAAAGCACTAAGGATTACTGAGGCTGGCAACAACCAACTAAAGGCAGCATTCTCACAGGAAAACTCCCAAGGAAGATGGTGGGAGATGAAACGAATTGTAAAAGAGAAAGCTGCAACAGAAAGTCAATGGTCAGGAGGATCATTTGACCCAGAACTTCCAGAAATACAGAAAGTAAGATAACATAGGGCTGTTTACAGCAATGGTTCGGAGACACAGGGACCATTGGCAAAGATGACAAGAGAAGAGAAATGCCATCAGGGATGAACCACTACAATCAGGAGAATCAATCTGCAAAGTCACCTCAGAAGAACAACTTCTTCCTCGGGAGGGAAACGCCAAACAGAAAGATATGCACAGTTATAAGTTTGGGGTGAAATCACCACGCACTATGAAACTGCACCCGAAAAATAAGTCGTCAACAGGGATAGTTGAGGGTATGATGAAACAGACCTGGTCCTAATAGATTGTGATAAATATTAATGGAAGATGGCCAGTGTTTCGAGTTGGAACATGGGAGCACAAAAGAAACATGCGAACCTATCCTCTGTAATGGAGGAAATGCCTCAAACTAATGAGAGGCTAAACAAGCGCTGCTTGGGAGGCAACCCAAGGATAAGTATTTTATTTCAGTATTTTATTTTTCAGCATTTTCAATGCAATAAAATGTACTTAAGAATTCCAGTATGTCATTTTCATCTATTAACCCCCTTCAAAACTTATGAAAAAATTAAATAACTGTTTGCTATTTATTATCTTGTGCATGAGAAACTGTTATAGGTAAGATTGCAGCAAAATGAGTTATAAATTCTGATGACCCGAATTTCACGCCTTCACACAAATACCAAAGGTGATTGCTCCGAAGTGCGAAGTTCGGGAGACAACGAGACGAGTGATGAAGCTGGTGTCTGTGAGACAAATGTTCAACTTTCAAATACCTAAGCCAAGTGAGGATTTGAGCCAAATATTTCCAAACGGTATTACCACTTTCTTTCGATTTACTATGAGAGTATCGTGCACTTGTTTATTTTTGAAATTCTGTTCTCTGGCAGGACAGATGTCGTACACAATGTCTAGGACAATGTGTCTATAGTCCAGATGTCTTAGACAACTGGTTCGACAACTGGTTATGAGGATCACGATTTATTGTAGTACTGAAGTAAATAAATAAAAGCAATAAATAACACCAGTGATTTGTTAACCCTGTTCGGCGCCAAATAGCCCTACTCTGGAGGATACCAATCCAGGAAGTGAACACTACTACTCTGAATTAATACTTAGTCTTACAACCACACCAAACACCTATTGGCATGTATGCCTTTTCTTAATCCTAGTAATCTTCTATTCAAGGGCTAACTCCCCCTGAATATGAGAACCTATCCAACTCCCTCTAATCACTAATCCCAAGTGACGACAACTTTAAACTTCACAGTTTAAAAGACTAAGTTGAATGACAACATTCAACGACTCAAAGTTACCAAGTATAAAAAACAATACGAGGAACCACTAATGCTTTGCACAGTAGGCACAAAGCTTTGGACTCACAATCTTCAGTTATTGTGGGTTAAGTTTTAAGCTCTATGTTGAGTCCTTTATATAGGCTAGCAAGTCTTCAGAAAATCTTCAGTCTTTCAGATGCACTACAATTAAGAGTTAGTTTTAAAACAAGCTTATTGTAAAAACAAACTCCACAAGATAAAAGAATTAATCTTTATCCACAAATTAGATACGAATCCGATCGTATCTAACACTTAGAATTAATAACAAACTTTATCATTAATCATAATCTCAGCTTGTTACTTAAAGATTCGCGCTTCATTCAAATTTAAACAAACACGCGTGCTTAATGGATAAGCATCATCTTTTAAGCTGAACTGGGTTCAGATGTCCTACCCACATGTCTTGGGACATCTTGTTCGACATGTTGCCTTAACATGCTCTGAACCCAGTGACAAGATGTCTAGGACATCTTGTTCAATCATGTTGCATCTGCACATCTTCAATATGCACAAGTGGTTTAGACTTAATTACTTTAGCATTGGTGCTTCAGTTAAGTCACTCTGACCAAGTTGTTTTAGCCTTATGATGCAGCCAATCTCAGAAGAACTACAATTTTCTAGAACTTGCTCTAATTCTCTGCTGACTAGTTGATTTGATATTATATGCATTGAGGCAATTGTTTGTTATAACCCAGAGCCTTTTCAAGCCACCCTTTTTTTATTATTATTATCCTTTGCTAGCCAATTTTGAGCCGTAAATTTTTTTTTTTATCCCTTTTGTTTCGGTGACAAACCACATTACAAGCCTATAGACCAGAAAAACAATAAATTACCCTTCTTTGGAGTTAAGGTAATAGTTCTCTAGTCTTGGCAACAACAAAGTTTGGGGTTGCTCATGGAACTAGCAACATCTAAGTTTGGGGTGGCTGTACAAAGAACTATCACTACAAAAAAAGAAAAAAAAAATAAATGAAAAGAGACGGGAAACATAAAAAAAAATCCCCTAAAAAATAGTCTCTTCAAAAAAATAATGAAAGAAAAAAATGAAAAAAGAAAGAGCCAAAGGGCAAAAATAGTGACAGAAAAGAACCACACAAAGACACATCCGGTTCTTAATCTCTGATTCCAACACACAAAAAGGCACCCTAAGGAATAAGGTTGCGTACACAAAAAGGAAACAAAGTAGAACTTAACTCCAATGTTTAGCCTACTTATCCCAAAAATGTCCTACCTTGACCCTAGCCACGTTATAACCCTAAAAAGACCTCCAAAAATGCATGTATATTGAATTTTGACTGGTTGCTTAGAGTTCTTGCAAGCCTATGGTAAAATGGCAGGTTGTACGATGATTGAGAGATAACCCTTTCAATTATGAGCGAAAAATACAAATGTGAGAGAGAGAAAAGGTTGAACACGGTCTCTTGCAGACATTTGTCTGATTTGCTACTATCAACATCTCCTGAGCCTAGTAGGACAGAGCATGATCGCGGCGGTAAGAATCAGCGGTACCATTGCTGAAATAACATGCAAGGTTGTGAAATTCCTATCATCTTTATTTATCTCTTATTTTGCTAACGGTCTTGTCTGACAGCATGTTACTTGAGGACAAGCAACAGTTTAAGTTTGGGGTTGTGATGACAGGAATTTCTATGGTATTTTTAGTAGTATTATTAGTAGTAAAATGACCAAGACAGGCCCAAATACGAAGGAAAACCTACAGAATCCAAGAAAAGCATCAAGACAAAGTCAAGAATACAAAAAGACAAGAAAAAGCCCAAAATATGAAGAAAATGAGCATTTCATCGTAGCACGATGACTTCCATCGTGCCACGATGGGAGCTGCTTAAAGCTCTCCTCTCATTGTTTAAATCATTCAGAAATAGTAGAACACTCTTTACTATAAAGGAGGTGTTCGGAGGAGCTCTAAGGACATAATTTTCTCCCCTTACGGAAAAACTAACTCAACAAGGTATGTTTTCTTTAGGCTTTTATGTTTAGGTTATAATTCTTGTAATTTAAATATGTAGTCTTTTGTATAGATGCCTTAGGTTGTGGTGGAGAAGATGAACTCCCCTATGAATATTTGGAGTCTGTGATTGAGTCAAAGTTATAATAAATCGTTATTCAGTATTATGTTTGTTATTTATTTTCTTGCACTTTAATAACGTATCTCGTAATCTGGCCGGATAAGCAGGAGCGCTCATAGAATCTATATTAGGGACACCTAATATTCGTCCGGAACTAGTAGTAAATATGCTAGGTGAATAGAGACGGTAACATCATGAACTTGTTGTGAACTGAGCAATTAGAGGAGGAATCAGGAACTAGGTGTGAACTGAGCACTTAGAAGCTGAATAGCCCGATACTAGGACCTAGAGGCATTTGATGGGTGAAGGTAATAATGCATGTGTAATGAATAACTCACCTAGTAATTAGGGTATGTGACACAGCGAGGTTAGGCTCTCGTAGGTACCTTAGTTATTAATGTAGGGAAACTTCAATATACATAGAGTAACAGTAAGGTGTTACTGCAATAAAGGAAAAGTCACCGCCGAATAATAATCTGATTAACTATGCTATACACCGTTCATGCCAAATAGGAAGAAGGGTGTGAGTCCAACCACCATACATATCCTCTATGTTTCTGAATCACTATCTTTATATTTTCTGCAAGCATTACGCTATTTTTATAAAAACCTTTTTCCAAAAACCCAAAGCGAATGCAAAACTACCGACTTAAATAACGCTAACGAAGCTTTGGCACGATCCTTGTGGATACGAACTCATTCTAGACACCTAGAGTGTGAATTATTACTCGACGACAGACTGGTACACTTGCTAGAACGTAGTCAAGTTTTTGGCGCCGTTGCCGGGGATTGTGTCTACAAAGCGTCGATAGATTTATTTAAGTTGTCAAAAAATTTTCAAAAATACAAAAAAATTTAAAAATAAAAAAAATCTTGTTGATGATTGTAAATTTTGATCTGCGAAAGTTCTGGCTAAGGCAAAGTCTTGGTATTTAAGCGATCCGTTGTGATCCACCTCACTTACCTGGGAATTTTCACAGTGACAAAAGACACATGAGACAAACCAAAAATAAAATAAAATAACTATTCCTTTTCCCGTGCTACTGAGGTATTTGTTTAAGTGCATGCAGACAGGTACTCAAAGCACTAAGGATTACTGAGGCTGGAAACAGCCAACTAAAGGCAGCATTCTCACAGGAAAACTCCCAAGGAAGATGGTGGGAGATGAAACGAATTGTAAAAGAGAAAGCTGCAACAGAAAGTCAATGGTCAGGAGGATCATTTGACCCAGAACTTCCAGAAATACAGAAAGTAAGATAACATAGGGCTGTTTACAGCAATGGTTCGGAGAAACAGGGACCATTGGCAAAGATGACAAGAGAAGAGAAATGCCATCAGGGATGAACCACTACAATCAGGAGAATCAATCTGCAAAGTCACCTCAGAAGAACAACTTCTTCCTCGGGAGGGAAACGCCAAACAGAAAGATATGCACAGTTATAAGTTTGAGGTGAAATCACCACGCACTATGAAACTGCACCCGAAAAATAAGTCGTCAACAGGGATAGTTGAGGGTATGATGAAACAGACCTGGTCCTATCAGATTGTGATAAATATTAATGGAAGATGGCCAGTGTTTCGAGTTGGAACAAGGGAGCACAAAAGAAACATGCGAACCTATCCTCTGTAATGGAGGAAATGCCTCAAACTAATGAGAGGCTAAACAAGCGCTGCTTGGGAGGCAACCCAAGGATAAGTATTTTATTTCAGTATTTTATTTTTCAGCATTTTCAATGCAATAAAATGTACTTAAGAATTCCAGTATGTCATTTTCATCTATTAACCCCCTTCAAAACTTATGAAAAAATTAAATAACTGTTTGCTATTTATTATCTTGTGCATGAGAAACTGTTATAGGTAAGATTGCAGCAAAATGAGTTATAAATTCTGATGACCCGAATTTCACGCCTTCACACAAATACCAAAGGTGATTGCTCCGAAGTGCGAAGTTCGGGAGACAACGAGACGAGTGATGAAGCTGGTGTCTGTGAGACAAATGTTCAACTTTCAAATACCTAAGCCAAGTGAGGATTTGAGCCAAATATTTCCAAACGGTATTACCACTTTCTTTCGATTTACTATGAGAGTATCGTGCACTTGTTTATTTTTGAAATTCTGTTCTCTGGAAGGACAGATGTCGTACACAATGTCTAGGACAATGTGTCTATAGTCCAGATGTCTTAGACAACTGGTTCGACAACTGGTTATGAGGATCACGATTTATTGCAGTACTGAAGTAAATAAATAAAAGCAATAAATAACACCAGTGATTTGTTAACCCAGTTCGGCGCCAAATAGCCCTACTCTGGAGGATACCAATCCAGGAAGTGAACACTACTACTCTGAATTAATACTTAGTCTTACAACCACACCAAACACCTATTGGCATGTATGCCTTTTCTTAATCCTAGTAATCTTCTATTCAAGGGCTAACTCCCCCTGAATATGAGAACCTATCCAACTCCCTCTAATCACTAATCCCAAGTGACGACAACTTTAAACTTCACAGTTTAAAAGACTAAGTTGAATGACAACATTCAACGACTCAAAGTTACCAAGTATAAAAAACAATACGAGGAACCACTAATGCTTTGCACAGTAGGCACAAAGCTTTGGACTCACAATCTTCAGTTATTGTGAGTTAAGTTTTAAGCTCTATGTTGAGTCCTTTATATAGGCTAGCAAGTCTTTAGAAAATCTTCAGTCTTTCAGATGCACTACAATTAAGAGTTAGTTTTAAAACAAGCTTATTGTAAAAACAAACTCCACAAGATAAAAGAATTAATCTTTATCCACAAATTAGATACGAATCCGATCGTATCTAACACTTAGAATTAATAACAAACTTTATCATTAATCCTAATCTCAGCTTGTTACTTAAAGATTCGCGCTTCATTCAAATTTAAACAAACACGCGTGCTTAATGGATAAGCATCATCTTTTAAGCTGAACTGGGTTCAGATGTCCTACCCACATGTCTTGGGACATCTTGTTCGACATGTTGCCTTAACATGCTCTGAACCCATTGACAAGATGTCTAGGACATCTTGTTCAATCATGTTGCATCTGCATATCTTCAATATGCACAAGTGGTTTAGACTTAATTACTTTAGCATTGGTGCTTCAGTTAAGTCACTCTGACCAAGTTGTTTTAGCCTTATGATGCAGCCAATCTCAGAAGAACTACAATTTTCTAGAACTTGCTCTAATTCTCTGCTGACTAGTTGATTTGATATTATATGCATTGAGGCAATTGTTTGTTATAACCCAGAGCCTTTTCAAGCCACCCTTTTTTTATTATTATTATCCTTTGCTAGCCAATTTTGAGCCGTAAATTTTTTTTTTATCCCTTTTGTTTCGGTGACAAACCACATTACAAGCCTATAGACCAGAAAAACAATAAATTACCCTTCTTTGGAGTTAAGGTAATAGTTCTCTAGTCTTGGCTAGCAACATCTAAGTTTGGGGTGGCTGTACAGAGAACTATCACTACAAAAAAAGAAAAAAAAAATAAATGAAAAGAGACGGGAAACATAAAAAAAAATCCCCTAAAAAATAGTCTCTTCAAAAAAATAATGAAAGAAAAAAATGAAAAAAGAAAGAGCCAAAGGGCAAAAATAGTGACAGAAAAGAACCACACAAAGACACATCCGGTTCTTAATCTCTGATTCCAACACACAAAAAGGCACCCTAAGGAATAAGGTTGCGTACACAAAAAGGAAACAAAGTAGAACTTAACTCCAATGTTTAGCCTACTTATCCCAAAAATGTCCTACCTTGACCCTAGCCACGTTATAACCCTAAAAAGACCTCCAAAAATGCATGTATATTGAATTTTGACTGGTTGCTTAGAGTTCTTGCAAGCCTATGGTAAAATGGCAGGTTGTACGATGATTGAGAGATAACCCTTTCAATTATGAGCGAAAAATACAAATGTGAGAGAGAGAAAAGGTTGAACACGGTCTCTTGCAGACATTTGTCTGATTTGCTACTATCAACATCTCCTGAGCCTAGCAGGACTGAGCATGATCGCGGCGGTAAGAATCAGCGGTACCATTGCTGAAATAACATGCAAGGTTGTGAAATTCCTATCATCTTTATTTATCTCTTATTTTGCTAACGGTCTTGTCTGACAGCATGTTACTTGAGGACAAGCAACAGTTTAAGTTTGGGGTTGTGATGACAGGAATTTCTATGGTATTTTTAGTAGTATTATTAGTAGTAAAATGACCAAGACAGGCCCAAATACGAAGGAAAACCTACAGAATCCAAGAAAAGCATCAAGACAAAGTCAAGAATACAAAAAGACAAGAAAAAGCCCAAAATATGAAGAAAATGAGCATTTCATCGTAGCACGATGACTTCCTTCGTGCCACGATGGGAGCTGCTTAAAGCTCTCCTCTCATTGTTTAAATCATTCAGAAATAGTAGAACACTCTTTACTATAAAGGAGGTGTTCGGAGGAGCTCTAAGGACATAATTTTCTCCCCTTACGGGAAAACTAACTCAACAAGGTATGTTTTCTTTAGGCTTTTATGTTTAGGTTATAATTCTTGTAATTTAAATATGTAGTCTTTTGTATAGATGCCTTAGGTTGTGGTGGAGAAGATGAACTCCCCTATGAATATTTGGAGTCTGTGATTGAGTCAAAGTTATAATAAATCGTTATTCAGTATTATGTTTGTTATTTATTTTCTTGCACTTTAATAACGTATCTCGTAATCTGGCCGGATAAGCAGGAGCGCTCATAGAATCTATATTAGGGACACCTAATATTCGTCCGGAACTAGTAGTAAATATGCTAGGTGAATAGAGACGGTAACATCATGAACTTGTTGTGAACTGAGCAATTAGAGGAGGAATCAGGAACTAGGTGTGAACTGAGCACTTAGAAGCTGAATAGCCCGATACTAGGACCTAGAGGCATTTGATGGGTGAAGGTAATAATGCATGTGTAATGAATAACTCACCTAGTAATTAGGGTATGTGACACAGCGAGGTTAGGCTCTCGTAGGTACCTTAGTTATTAATGTAGGGAAACTTCAATATACATAGAGTAACAGTAAGGTGTTACTGCAATAAAGGAAAAGTCACCGCCGAATAATAATCTGATTAACTATGCTATACACCGTTCATGCCAAATAGGAAGAAGGGTGTGAGTCCAACCACCATACATATCCTCTATGTTTCTGAATCACTATCTTTATATTTTCTGCAAGCATTACGCTATTTTTATAAAAACCTTTTTCCAAAAACCCAAAGCGAATGCAAATCTACCGACTTAAATAACGCTAACGAAGCTTTGGCACGATCCTTGTGGATACGAACTCATTCTAGACACCTAGAGTGTGAATTATTACTCGACGACAGACTGGTACACTTGCTAGAACGTAGTCAAGTTTTTGGCGCCGTTGCCGGGGATTGTGTCTACAAAGCGTCGATAGATTTATTTAAGTTGTCAAAAAAATTTCAAAAATACAAAAAAATTTAAAAATAAAAAAAATCTTGTTGATGATTGTAAATTTTGATCTGCGAAAGTTCTGGCTAAGGCAAAGTCTTGGTATTTAAGCGATCCGTTGTGATCCACCTCACTTACCTGGGAATTTTCACAGTGACAAAAGACACATGAGACAAACCAAAAATAAAATAAAATAACTATTCATTTTCCCGTGCTACTGAGGTATTTGTTTAAGTGCATGCAGACAGGTACTCAAAGCACTAAGGATTACTGAGGCTGGCAACAGCCAACTAAAGGCAGCATTCTCACAGGAAAACTCCCAAGGAAGATGGTGGGAGATGAAACGAATTGTAAAAGAGAAAGCTGCAACAGAAAGTCAATGGTCAGGAGGATCATTTGACCCAGAACTTCCAGAAATACAGAAAGTAAGATAACATAGGGCTGTTTACAGCAATGGTTCGGAGACACAGGGACCATTGGCAAAGATGACAAGAGAAGAGAAATGCCATCAGGGATGAACCACTACAATCAGGAGAATCAATCTGCAAAGTCACCTCAGAAGAACAACTTCTTCCCCGGGAGGGAAACGCCAAACAGAAAGATATGCACAGTTATAAGTTTGGGGTGAAATCACCACGCACTATGAAACTGCCCCCGAAAAATAAGTCGTCAACAGGGATAGTTGAGGGTATGATGAAACAGACCTGGTCCTATCAGATTGTGATAAATATTAATGGAAGATGGCCAGTGTTTCGAGTTGGAACAAGGGAGCACAAAAGAAACATGCGAACCTATCCTCTGTAATGGAGGAAATGCCTCAAACTAATGAGAGGCTAAACAAGCGCTGCTTGGGAGGCAACCCAAGGATAAGTATTTTATTTCAGTATTTTATTTTTCAGCATTTTCAATGCAATAAAATGTACTTAAGAATTCCAGTATGTCATTTTCATCTATTAACCCCCTTCAAAACTTATGAAAAAATTTAATAACTGTTTGCTATTTATTATCTTGTGCATGAGAAACTGTTATAGGTAAGATTGCAGCAAAATGAGTTATAAATTCTGATGACCCAAATTTCACGCCTTCACACAAATACCAAAGGTGATTGCTCCGAAGTGCGAAGTTCGGGAGACAACGAGACGAGTGATGAAGCTGGTGTCTGTGAGACAAATGTTCAACTTTCAAATACCTAAGCCAAGTGAGGATTTGAGCCAAATATTTCCAAACGGTATTACCACTTTCTTTCGATTTACTATGAGAGTATCGTGCACTTGTTTATTTTTGAAATTCTGTTCTCTGGCAGGACAGATGTCGTACACAATGTCTAGGACAATGTGTCTATAGTCCATATGTCTTAGACAACTGGTTCGACAACTGGTTATGAGGATCACGATTTATTGTAGTACTGAAGTAAATAAATAAAAACAATAAATAACACCAGTGATTTGTTAACCCAGTTCGGCGCCAAATAGCCCTACTCTGGAGGATACCAATCCAGGAAGTGAACACTACTACTCTGAATTAATACTTAGTCTTACAACCACACCAAACACCTATTGGCATGTATGCCTTTTCTTAATCCTAGTAATCTTCTATTCAAGGGCTAACTCCCCCTGAATATGAGAACCTATCCAACTCCCTCTAATCACTAATCCCAAGTGACGACAACTTTAAACTTCACAGTTTAAAAGACTAAGTTGAATGACAACATTCAACGACTCAAAGTTACCAAGTATAAAAAACAATACGAGGAACCACTAATGCTTTGCACAGTAGGCACAAAGCTTTGGACTCACAATCTTCAGTTATTGTGGGTTAAGTTTTAAGCTCTATGTTGAGTCCTTTATATAGGCTAGCAAGTCTTCAGAAAATCTTCAGTCTTTCAGATGCACTACAATTAAGAGTTAGTTTTAAAACAAGCTTATTGTAAAAACAAACTCCACAAGATAAAAGAATTAATCTTTATCCACAAATTAGATACGAATCCGATCGTATCTAACACTTAGAATTAATAACAAACTTTATCATTAATCCTAATCTCAGCTTGTTACTTAAAGATTCGCGCTTCATTCAAATTTAAACAAACACGCGTGCTTAATGGATAAGCATCATCTTTTAAGCTGAACTGGGTTCAGATGTCCTACCCACATGTCTTGGGACATCTTGTTCGACATGTTGCCTTAACATGCTCTGAACCCAGTGACAAGATGTCTAGGACATCTTGTTCAATCATGTTGCATCTGCACATCTTCAATATGCACAAGTGGTTTAGACTTAATTACTTTAGCATTGGTGCTTCAGTTAAGTCACTCTGACCAAGTTGTTTTAGCCTTATGATGCAGCCAATCTCAGAAGAACTACAATTTTCTAGAACTTGCTCTAATTCTCTGCTGACTAGTTGATTTGATATTATATGCATTGAGGCAATTGTTTGTTATAACCCAGAGCCTTTTCAAGCCACCCTTTTTTTATTATTATTATCCTTTGCTAGCCAATTTTGAGCCGTAAATTTTTTTTTTATCCCTTTTGTTTCGGTGACAAACCACATTACAAGCCTATAGACCAGAAAAACAATAAATTACCCTTCTTAGGAGTTAAGGTAATAGTTCTCTAGTCTTGGCAACAACAAAGTTTGGGGTTGCTCATGGAACTAGCAACATCTAAGTTTGGGGTGGCTGTACAGAGAACTATCACTACAAAAAAAGAAAAAAAAAATAAATGAAAAGAGACGGGAAACATAAAAAAAATCCCCTAAAAAATAGTCTCTTCAAAAAAATAATGAAAGAAAAAAATGAAAAAAGAAAGAGCCAAATGGCAAAAATAGTGACAGAAAAGAACCACACAAAGACACATCCGGTTCTTAATCTCTGATTCCAACACACAAAAAGGCACCCTAAGGAATAAGGTTGCGTACACAAAAAGGAAACAAAGTAGAACTTAACTCCAATGTTTAGCCTACTTATCCCAAAAATGTCCTACCTTGACCCTAGCCACGTTATAACCCTAAAAAGACCTCCAAAAATGCATGTATATTGAATTTTGACTGGTTGCTTAGAGTTCTTGCAAGCCTATGGTAAAATGGCAGGTTGTACGATGATTGAGAGATAACCCTTTCAATTATGAGCGAAAAATACAAATGTGAGAGATAGAAAAGGTTGAACACGGTCTCTTGCAGACATTTGTCTGATTTGCTACTATCAACATCTCCTGAGCCTAGCAGGACTGAGCATGATCGCGGCGGTAAGAATCAGCGGTACCATTGCTGAAATAACATGCAAGGTTGTGAAATTCCTATCATCTTTATTTATCTCTTATTTTGCTAACGGTCTTGTCTGACAGCATGTTACTTGAGGACAAGCAACAGTTTAAGTTTGGGGTTGTGATGACAAGAATTTCTATGGTATTTTTAGTAGTATTATTAGTAGTAAAATGACCAAGACAGGCCCAAATACGAAGGAAAACCTACAGAATCCAAGAAAAGCATCAAGACAAAGTCAAGAATACAAAAAGACAAGAAAAAGCCCAAAATATGAAGAAAATGAGCATTTCATCGTAGCACGATGACTTCCATCGTGCCACGATGGGAGCTGCTTAAAGCTCTCCTCTCATTGTTTAAATCATTCAGAAATAGTAGAACACTTTTTACTATAAAGGAGGTGTTCGGAGGAGCTCTAAGGACATAATTTTCTCCCCTTACGGGAAAACTAACTCAACAAGGTATGTTTTTTTTAGGCTTTTATGTTTAGGTTATAATTCTTGTAATTTAAATATGTAGTCTTTTGTATAGATGGCTTAGGTTGTGGTGGAGAAGATGAACTCCCCTATGAATATTTGGAGTCTGTGATTGAGTCAAAGTTATAATAAATCGTTATTCAGTATTATGTTTGTTATTTATTTTCTTGCACTTTAATAACGTATCTCGTAATCTGGCCGGATAAGCAGGAGCGCTCATAGAATCTATGTTAGGGACACCTAATATTCGTCCGGAACTAGTAGTAAATATGCTAGGTGAATAGAGACGGTAACATCATGAACTTGTTGTGAACTGAGCAATTAGAGGAGGAATCAGGAACTTGGTGTGAACTGAGCACTTAGAAGCTGAATAGCCCGATACTAGGACCTAGAGGCATTTGATGGGTGAAGGTAATAATGCATGTGTAATGAATAACTCACCTAGTAATTAGGGTATGTGACACAGCGAGGTTAGGCTCTCGTAGGTACCTTAGTTATTAATGTAGGGAAACTTCAATATACATAGAGTAACAGTAAGGTGTTACTGCAATAAAGGAAAAGTCACCGCCGAATAATAATCTGATTAACTATGCTATACACCGTTCATGCCAAATAGGAAGAAGGGTGTGAGTCCAACCACCATACATATCCTCTATGTTTCTGAATCACTATCTTTATATTTTCTGCAAGCATTACGCTATTTTTATAAAAACCTTTTTCCAAAAACCCAAAGCGAATGCAAATCTACCGACTTAAATAACGCTAACGAAGCTTTGGCACGATCCTTGTGGATACGAACTCATTCTAGACACCTAGAGTGTGAATTATTACTCGACGACAGACTGGTACACTTGCTAGAACGTAGTCAAGTTTTTGGCGCCGTTGCCGGGGATTGTGTCTACAAAGCGTCGATAGATTTATTTAAGTTGTCAAAAAAATTTCAAAAATACAAAAAAATTTAAAAATAAAAAAAATCTTGTTGATGATTGTAAATTTTGATCTGCGAAAGTTCTGGCTAAGGCAAAGTCTTGGTATTTAAGCGATCCGTTGTGATCCACCTCACTTACCTGGGAATTTTCACAGTGACAAAAGACACATGAGACAAACCAAAAATAAAATAAAATAACTATTCATTTTCCCGTGCTACTGAGGTATTTGTTTAAGTGCATGCAGACAGGTACTCAAAGCACTAAGGATTACTGAGGCTGGCAACAGCCAACTAAAGGCAGCATTCTCACAGGAAAACTCCCAAGGAAGATGGTGGGAGATGAAACGAATTGTAAAAGAGAAAGCTGCAACAGAAAGTCAATGGTCAGGAGGATCATTTGACCCAGAACTTCCAGAAATACAGAAAGTAAGATAACATAGGGCTGTTTACAGCAATGGTTCGGAGACACAGGGACCATTGGCAAAGATGACAAGAGAAGAGAAATGCCATCAGGGATGAACCACTACAATCAGGAGAATCAATCTGCAAAGTCACCTCAGAAGAACAACTTCTTCCCCGGGAGGGAAACGCCAAATAGAAAGATATGCACAGTTATAAGTTTGGGGTGAAATCACCACGCACTATGAAACTGCCCCCGAAAAATAAGTCGTCAACAGGGATAGTTGAGGGTATGATGAAACAGACCTGGTCCTATCAGATTGTGATAAATATTAATGGAAGATGGCCAGTGTTTCGAGTTGGAACAAGGGAGCACAAAAGAAACATGCGAACCTATCCTCTGTAATGGAGGAAATGCCTCAAACTAATGAGAGGCTAAACAAGCGCTGCTTGGGAGGCAACCCAAGGATAAGTATTTTATTTCAGTATTTTATTTTTCAGCATTTTCAATGCAATAAAATGTACTTAAGAATTCCAGTATGTCATTTTCATCTATTAACCCCCTTCAAAACTTATGAAAAAATTAAATAACTGTTTGCTATTTATTATCTTGTGCATGAGAAACTGTTATAGGTAAGATTGCAGCAAAATGAGTTATAAATTCTGATGACCCAAATTTCACGCCTTCACACAAATACCAAAGGTGATTGCTCCGAAGTGCGAAGTTCGGGAGACAACGAGACGAGTGATGAAGCTGGTGTCTGTGAGACAAATGTTCAACTTTCAAATACCTAAGCCAAGTGAGGATTTGAGCTAAATATTTCCAAACGGTATTACCACTTTCTTTCGATTTACTATGAGAGTATCGTGCACTTGTTTATTTTTGAAATTCTGTTCTCTGGCAGGACAGATGTCGTACACAATGTCTAGGACAATGTGTCTATAGTCCATATGTCTTAGACAACTGGTTCGACAACTGGTTATGAGGATCACGATTTATTGTAGTACTGAAGTAAATAAATAAAAACAATAAATAACACCAGTGATTTGTTAACCCAGTTCGGCGCCAAATAGCCCTACTCTGGAGGATACCAATCCAGGAAGTGAACACTACTACTCTGAATTAATACTTAGTCTTACAACCACACCAAACACCTATTGGCATGTATGCCTTTTCTTAATCCTAGTAATCTTCTATTCAAGGGCTAACTCCCCCTGAATATGAGAACCTATCCAACTCCCTCTAATCACTAATCCCAAGTGACGACAACTTTAAACTTCACAGTTTAAAAGACTAAGTTGAATGACAACATTCAACGACTCAAAGTTACCAAGTATAAAAAACAATACGAGGAACCACTAATGCTTTGCACAGTAGGCACAAAGCTTTGGACTCACAATCTTCAGTTATTGTGGGTTAAGTTTTAAGCTCTATGTTGAGTCCTTTATATAGGCTAGCAAGTCTTCAGAAAATCTTCAGTCTTTCAGATGCACTACAATTAAGAGTTAGTTTTAAAACAAGCTTATTGTAAAAACAAACTCCACAAGATAAAAGAATTAATCTTTATCCACAAATTAGATACGAATCCGATCGTATCTAACACTTAGAATTAATAACAAACTTTATCATTAATCCTAATCTCAGCTTGTTACTTAAAGATTCGCGCTTCATTCAAATTTAAACAAACACGCGTGCTTAATGGATAAGCATCATCTTTTAAGCTGAACTGGGTTCAGATGTCCTACCCACATGTCTTGGGACATCTTGTTCGACATGTTGCCTTAACATGCTCTGAACCCAGTGACAAGATGTCTAGGACATCTTGTTCAATCATGTTGCATCTGCACATCTTCAATATGCACAAGTGGTTTAGACTTAATTACTTTAGCATTGGTGCTTCAGTTAAGTCACTCTGACCAAGTTGTTTTAGCCTTATGATGCAGCCAATCTCAGAAGAACTACAATTTTCTAGAACTTGCTCTAATTCTCTGCTGACTAGTTGATTTGATATTATATGCATTGAGGCAATTGTTTGTTATAACCCAGAGCCTTTTCAAGCCACCCTTTTTTTATTATTATTATCCTTTGCTAGCCAATTTTGAGCCGTAAATTTTTTTTTTATCCCTTTTGTTTCGGTGACAAACCACATTACAAGCCTATAGACCAGAAAAACAATAAATTACCCTTCTTAGGAGTTAAGGTAATAGTTCTCTAGTCTTGGCAACAACAAAGTTTGGGGTTGCTCATGGAACTAGCAACATCTAAGTTTGGGGTGGCTGTACAGAGAACTATCACTACAAAAAAAGAAAAAAAAAATAAATGAAAAGAGACGGGAAACATAAAAAAAATCCCCTAAAAAATAGTCTCTTCAAAAAAATAATGAAAGAAAAAAATGAAAAAAGAAAGAGCCAAATGGCAAAAATAGTGACAGAAAAGAACCACACAAAGACACATCCGGTTCTTAATCTCTGATTCCAACACACAAAAAGGCACCCTAAGGAATAAGGTTGCGTACACAAAAAGGAAACAAAGTAGAACTTAACTCCAATGTTTAGCCTACTTATCCCAAAAATGTCCTACCTTGACCCTAGCCACGTTATAACCCTAAAAAGACCTCCAAAAATGCATGTACATTGAATTTTGACTGGTTGCTTAGAGTTCTTGCAAGCCTATGGTAAAATGGCAGGTTGTACGATGATTGAGAGATAACCCTTTCAATTATGAGCGAAAAATACAAATGTGAGAGATAGAAAAGGTTGAACACGGTCTCTTGCAGACATTTGTCTGATTTGCTACTATCAACATCTCCTGAGCCTAGCAGGACTGAGCATGATCGCGGCGGTAAGAATCAGCGGTACCATTGCTGAAATAACATGCAAGGTTGTGAAATTCCTATCATCTTTATTTATCTCTTATTTTGCTAACGGTCTTGTCTGACAGCATGTTACTTGAGGACAAGCAACAGTTTAAGTTTGGGGTTGTGATGACAAGAATTTCTATGGTATTTTTAGTAGTATTATTAGTAGTAAAATGACCAAGACAGGCCCAAATACGAAGGAAAACCTACAGAATCCAAGAAAAGCATCAAGACAAAGTCAAGAATACAAAAAGACAAGAAAAAGCCCAAAATATGAAGAAAATGAGCATTTCATCGTAGCACGATGACTTCCATCGTGCCACGATGGGAGCTGCTTAAAGCTCTCCTCTCATTGTTTAAATCATTCAGAAATAGTAGAACACTTTTTACTATAAAGGAGGTGTTCGGAGGAGCTCTAAGGACATAATTTTCTCCCCTTACGGGAAAACTAACTCAACAAGGTATGTTTTTTTTAGGCTTTTATGTTTAGGTTATAATTCTTGTAATTTAAATATGTAGTCTTTTGTATAGATGGCTTAGGTTGTGGTGGAGAAGATGAACTCCCCTATGAATATTTGGAGTCTGTGATTGAGTCAAAGTTATAATAAATCGTTATTCAGTATTATGTTTGTTATTTATTTTCTTGCACTTTAATAACGTATCTCGTAATCTGGCCGGATAAGCAGGAGCGCTCATAGAATCTATGTTAGGGACACCTAATATTCGTCCGGAACTAGTAGTAAATATGCTAGGTGAATAGAGACGGTAACATCATGAACTTGTTGTGAACTGAGCAATTAGAGGAGGAATCAGGAACTTGGTGTGAACTGAGCACTTAGAAGCTGAATAGCCCGATACTAGGACCTAGAGGCATTTGATGGGTGAAGGTAATAATGCATGTGTAATGAATAACTCACCTAGTAATTAGGGTATGTGACACAGCGAGGTTAGGCTCTCGTAGGTACCTTAGTTATTAATGTAGGGAAACTTCAATATACATAGAGTAACAGTAAGGTGTTACTGCAATAAAGGAAAAGTCACCGCCGAATAATAATCTGATTAACTATGCTATACACCGTTCATGCCAAATAGGAAGAAGGGTGTGAGTCCAACCACCATACATATCCTCTATGTTTCTGAATCACTATCTTTATATTTTCTGCAAGCATTACGCTATTTTTATAAAAACCTTTTTCCAAAAACCGAAAGCGAATGCAAAACTACTGACTTAAGTAACGCTAACGAAGCTTTGGCATGATCCCTGTGGATACGAACCTATTCTAGACACCTAGAGTGTGAATTATTACTCGACGACAGACTGATACACTTGCCAGAACGTAGTCAGGTATCTGCTATTTAAGTATCTGACATGAGTATTTTGGTAAAATCGTAGGGTATGCGAGAAATAGTGTAGAGTGGCAAAATGACATTTCCAACAAAAAAAAAGGCTTCTTTTTTAAGTAAATCAAAAAGAGAATTTTATTTTGTGCCCCCATTACTTTCCGTTCTATTCAAGTAGAAAATCGTATAAAAATATACTCTCCGTTTCTATTTAAGTGTCCAAAAATGTCGGATTTAACGTTTCTATTTAACTGTCTATTTGATGTTTTAAGGGTAAGATTTGTCAATTGTACCATTTATCAATTACTCTTATGTTTTTCAATAAAATTAATTAATGCTATATATTTGGAAAACTATTTTTTTTTTTAAAAAAAAATTGGTATATAACATATTAAAGTTTTTTTTCTTGCACATAATATATTAAATTTATTGAAAAGAGAAAGTGTGTGCAAAAAAATTGGAATTTATTGTTGGATTAAAATTAGGGTATAATATGAAGATAAGATGTAAAAATACACTTTCTTAATTTCGTGTTACTATTCTAAACGGACACTTAAAAAAGAACAAGAGTAGTAATTGTTTTCATAGGGGTGAGGGGGACAAAAAAAAATTAGATTTGTATATTTATGCAATCGCTAATTAACCTACGAGGGGAGTAAAAATAGCATGAAAAGAAATTTCCAAACAAGTCACGTGAGCTTAACTCAGTTGGCAGAGACAATGCATTATATATGTCAGGGGATTCGAACCCCGGTCATCTCGCTTATCCACCTTAAGGGTGGAATTTCTAGCCATTAGACTACTTAACCAAAAAAAATCCAAACAAAATGGACCTAGCCCTTGATTGAGGAAAAAAAAATACTTAATGTAATATGACAAACTAATTGCAAGAATTTACTTAGTTCAAATGGTTGAGATGTGAAGACATCATATTTTAAGGACATGATTTAATTATTTCCTTGTTTTTTCTACACTGCCTTTTAATAAATTGGAGGTATTTATCCAACAATTAATGAAAACAAGTAAGATTTGCATGTGATATAAACAACTAACTTTTAACGAATTTGTCAATTCATGCATAAAAAACATTAAAAATAATGTTTTAAAAATAATGTTTTAAAAACATACTCACTCCATATCATGACACACTTGTTTCTTTTGTTGGAAGTGGCTCCTATTTCGCGTGAGAAACCCTCTTGGAGCTATTGTCATGACATTGGTGGTTTATTTTCCGTTAAGTCAAATTATGAGTTTTTGGCTCCCTTGTTGTCGTCTACTTCTTCTTTGCCCCATTCTCTTAGCGGTGTTGTTCACAAAGTGTGATATAGTTGGGCTCCCTCTAAAGTGGTGGTTTTTTCTTGGCAAACCTTACTTTCTAGAATTCCCACTAGGATAAATTTGGCTAATAGAGGGGTGGTCCTTGAGGCCCGCAATGTCTCTTGCGCCGTTTGTGGAGGGGGGGCGGAAATCGAAGATCTTTGTTTCTTTTGTGCCCCTTGGCTTGGTATATTTGGATGGAGGTGTATAAGTGGTTTGGTGTGGTGGAGGTTCTTTCGGGAAATATTGTCTCTCATTTTCAAAGCTCTTTATCTTTGCTTAAGCGTGGTAAACGACCTCTAAAAGGGATTTTGATGGTTTGGCAAACAGTTATTTGGACTCTTTGACGTGTTAGGAACGATAAAATTTTCTCCGTCAAAACAATTCACTTCGAGGAAATGTTGGATAGCCTTAAGTGTATTGCTTGGAAATGGCTCTTGGCGAGAAAATCTAACTCTCTCTCTTTGTATTATGAGTGGTGTGCCAATCCCTTAGATTGTATTGTTAGGTGATTTTTGTTGGGGTTTTGTTCTTGTCCCATCTTTGGTTTTTTTGGTTTCGGCTTAGGTCTTAGTACTTTTGTGTACTTTGTCCCGTTGCGGGTGGAGTACGTCTTGTACTTTCTCCTCTAGTTTTATAATATATTCGCAGGTTCAAAAAAAAACACATATCAAAAAGATTATAAATAAATAAAATACTAATTAACTTTATGACAAATTAAACTTATCTAGTGTGTTCAATATTTTTTTGTCAAATACTCTAGTGGCTAGAATTTTACCTCACATGGACTTTGTGTTTTCAACAACATTTTTTTTTGGGTTAAATAGCTGTTACCCCCCTGCAAAGTAGGGCTGTTTTGGGATACCCCTGTAATTTTTTTTTTTGAGATCCCCCCTTGCATACTAAAGATTATATGGGATACCCCCTGGAGTAACAGCAAGGCTGAGAATTGTAAGACCCAAGATTTCATTGTATAGTTGGTTTAAGGAATATTAGGGGTTCGATGTGTTCGTGTGACGAAACATCGTGTAATTATTAGCTTTTGCTGTAATTGAGCCTGTTTAGTGCTCGTGCACCGTAATTGTACAGACTTTGGTTCTGTGATCCTGTTGCTTGAATAAGAAGTTATATGCGGTTTCAGAATAATAAGTTTTGGATTATTCTTGTTTTTGGAAAAACGAGTAGGATTTTTACCGCGGATGGGAAAATCTTATTTCGTCTGTTTTAAGTGAGGTTTCGGATGGGAGTTTTATATATCTGCACGAGTTAAGATATATTCTGAGAATAATTTTCTGAGGTATGAAAGAAAATTACAGTCGCGGAAAAAGATTCGGCGATAAGTTTTGGAAATGTTAGACGTTAGACGTTCTTTCCGTAGGTTTTATGTTTTTGTGGTTTACGTTCGTCGCGTCGCGCGAGAGCTGAACGTGTGAGTGTTTCTATGAGGTTTTGAGTGTTATCTCAAGTGGGCTTTGTTTTGGTTTGATCCAATGGCTAGGGTTTAAGCTTGGCATTGTGGTTTTGATCCAATGGTGGATTGGCTATCAAGAGCTTTTTAAATAGTAAGGAGGTTTATGACTTGTGGACTTAAGAAAATCATAAATTTCACTCCATTCTTTCTCTTGTACGTGGAACTCCATTGTTTTCTTTCCAACCTTCACAAATTTCATTTCCTCACCATTTCACTCCATTTCAAGCTTGGAAGCTTAGTGGGAAGTTGTAGAGAATCACTTGCTTAAGGTAACCCTCTCTTCTCATCTCCTAGGTTGGTAGATTTTTAGAGTTGTGAGGTTTTTGGGTTTATGTTCTTAAGAGGGTTTGGTGAGAAATGTTGTTCTTGCTAGTTCTTGTTTCATGAAAGTTGTTCATGAGAGTTTAGGAAGCATGCTAGGCTTTGTTGGTTTTATTTTCCATGAGTTGGTGAAAAATCTCATGAGAAAAGTTAGGGTTTTGGTTGGTTATGTATTGATCAATAACATGTGGTTAAGTTGTAAGGTTTTGAAAAGAAAAGTTGTCTTTGAACCTTTGGGCGAAAGGGAAATGCGTTGTATGGTTTTGTTTTGGAAAATCCGATGAAAAATATTTTGAGGTTTATGAAAATATTTTTCCTAAGTGTTTTTGGGTAGTGTTTTGGGGTCAAAATGGTTTAAAACTATTGTGACATGTGGTGTCGCTTTTTACTTTGAAAACATGTTTGAAAATGATTACCGGACGGTTAAGGCCCGTAATAAAACTTGTGCTTGGATTTGGTTTTGATTTTGGAAATGAAAACCAAATAACTTGCACTCGAAGCAACCAACATGCTTTCGGAAATGTGTTGCTTGCTTATGGAAATGGTTTGCTTTTATGCCTTGAAAAGATGTTGGGAACTAATAGAATCAAACTAGGCTTGGGTGGAAAAAGGTGGTGTGAGTTGCTGTCTTGTGCTGTCATGACAGGTGCAACTCGCTGGGCGAGTGGTTACTCGCCAGGGCGAGTGTCACAGGTCCTGACAACTCGCCAGGGCGAGCTACAGAGCGAGTAAGACCAGTACTCTCTGCCTTCACTCGCCACCAACTCGCCAGGGCGAGCTCTGGGAGTTGAAATTTTGGATTCTGATTTCCAAACTTGGTTTTTAGCCTTCTAATCCCTTTTTATTAATTTATGAAAGTGGTTGGGTTTGGAAACGAGTTTTTCGGGTACTCGGAAAGTACGTAACTTATAACGCAAGAAAACGGCCATTTTGCATTTCAAATTATTTAAGACTTTTGGCAATTGTTTTGGGTCCTAAAAATAGTACAAATAACTCATGGGGGTTGATCAATACGATAGATTTTGGTATGGTATCCGAAAGAGTGAATTTTCCTTAGGAACCTTTAGGTTTTTGGGGTTTTGGTGTAGTTTCAATACTATTGGTTAGAGAACAATGTATTGATTGTTACGCTGCTTGTTTTAGGAAGCGCGTTGTGTTGTTTGAGCGTGTGTTATTGACGGAAGCTTGCCGAGGTAAGGGCTCCACTTTAATTCTGTCTTTGAAACGGTTTGACATGCTTGTGTTATGTATGCCCGTTGATGGGAACGTGTTTACGTTACTTGTGCAATTTACATATGATTTTGAAAATATATGTATGAATTGCTATGATCTAGTTACATATGCTTGAGAGGTATGTATGTGTGGCATTAGCATATGTAGGGAATCGTATGCTCATGCATTCATGGTGCGTAGTTGCGTGGGTGGACTACGGGGTGTTGGTTGCGTGAGTGGACCCACCCAAAATCCTATGGGATCTTTTTGAGTACAATAAGTGGTTGCGTGAGTGGACCACGGGGTGTGATTGCGTGAGTGGATCCACCTTAACCCTTTGCGGTTTTATTGGTTATGATTAGTAATTCCGGGATTCATTTGCATGTGGTAGCTCTGGTAGTACCACACCCATTGTAGAAGTCTGCATTAGGCTTGTTGTGCATTATATATATAAGCCCGTTGGTGGGAATTGTTGAATGTTTTAAGAGCTTTCTCTTGTGTTTTATGGAAATTTTGTTACGTGTACAATATTTCGAACCAGTTATATATATATATCTACTGTTATTTTGTGGTGACCCTTTCTTTCATTTGCGGGCTCATCCCACCCCAGATGACGATGTAGGTCGAGAGGACGGCGTTGGTAGCTCTAGGCCTTAGTGAGCTCGTGTTGGAGCTGGTGTGGTAGTTTCTAGTTAGACTATGCGCCGGTGTGTTTTGTGCACCGTGCTTTTTGGTTAGCATAGGGTTTCTAACTTTGTTTTGTTGTAAGTATTTGTATACTTAGACTTGGATTGTAATTATTCAGGAAATACACTTTGCTTGTCGAAGCACCTTTTGGTAATGAGTCTTTTGTATATTTGAATGCCGGCTCATTGGAAAATATTCTATGCGCACTCTGAGTGTTAGTTGAAAAAAAAAAAAAAAAAAAAAAAAAAAAATAATAATGCCCTTTTTGGCTTTCGAAAAACGGGGTGTTACAATTTGGTATCAGAGCTCGGCTTTAAATCTTCAAAGGGAAAGTGTATACTTGAGTCGTTAGTTCAGAGTCGGTTAGAACGTAACTAGGGTTGAGTTAGTTCTAGTGGTTGTTCTGTGTCGGGTTTTGTGTTAGTAGCCGTTGTATGAGATTTTCTGTTGAGACTCAGAAATGTCTGGATAAGGAATCTAATCAGAATTGGTATTGTGCAGAGATAGAATGCCTCCAAGAAGGGCACCTACAGCACCTGTGACGGATAATGCTGATATTTATCAAATGGCTTATGCCATGAACACAATGGCAGCGGCGGTGACTGCCCAGAGCCATGCTAAGGCGCAAAGGGATCTGGAAAAGCGCGAAAGAGAAATACTTGCGGCTGGATCTAGACTTCTTTCGAATTTCAACCACCAAACTCCTCCTAAGTTTAATGGGGAGGGAGGTCCGGAAACTGCTGATTTGTGGCTCCAATCTGTGGAGAGGATATTCGGGGCAATTCATTGTCCGGAGGGGGAGAAGGTAGTTCTAGCTACCTATCAGCTGCTTGGGGGTTCCGAATTTTGGTGGAGGAACACCCGTCTGATTATGGAAAATGCATATGAGGAGATTAACTGGGAGAACTTCAAGAGGAGGTTCCTGGCTAAGTATTTCCCTGAGACTGCAAGGGAAAGGTATGGTGAGGAGTTTCTGAGACTACGTCAGGGGAGTATGAATGTGGAGGCATATTCCAAGAAGTTTGAATCATTATCCCGTTTCTTCCGCTTCTTTAGGGATGGGATAGATGAGGTCTATATGTGTCGTCGATTCCAAGATGGGCTGAGGTACGAACTGCAGGATGCGGTTGTGCCATTGGGTATTCGGCAATTTCAAGTCTTGGTTGAAAAGTGCCAAGAGGTGGAAGATATGAGAAACAAGAGGGTGAACCGACAGGGTGGTTTTAGTGCTGGGGGACCAAGTCGTTCTAGTGGTCCGAATCAAAGTCAGAACCGTGGAAAACAAGGCAGTAAGCCATATGACCGTCCACAGTATAACAAGGGACAGGGTCGATCGGTGAATCAGAACAGTCAGAATACCGGGAAGCAGGGCTGTTTTAAGTGTGGTGAAGTGGGCCACTATGCGAATGAATGCCGGAATCAGGGGCATGTTTGTTTTAATTGCAAGAAGCCGGGACACTTTGCTAGGGATTGCAAAGCCCCGAAGGCCGGGCCGTCGGCTAATGTGGCACAAGGCTCACAAGGTACCAGACCTGCGGCAAAGGCACGTGCTTACTGCATGGGCACAGAAGTGAGTGGGCAGGCTAGCAATGCCATTCACGAGAGCTGTCACATTGCAGGTAATTCTTTAACTGCTTTGATTGACACGGGGGCAACCCACTCATTCATTTCTTTGGCATGTGCAAATCGGTTGAGTTTGAATGTTTCTGTTCTTCCATTTGATTTGAATGTTTTGACTCCTGCTAAGGATTTGGTAGTGAATACGGCATGTTTGCATTGTTTGGTAGTAATCCAGAATAGGGATTTTCTGGTCAACTTGGTGTGTTTACCGCTTACATCTCTCGAGATCATCCTCGGGATGGATTGGTTGTCTTATCATTATGTGATTCTAGACTGTGCTCGGAAATTGGTTTTCTTTCCCGAGCCAGGTGTGCGAAGGTACTTGTCCGCAAATCGACTTTCTGTGGTTATACGTAATGGAGAGCCGGAGATAGTTTCACTTGCTAGCTTAGGAGTGATGTCGGAGATCCGAATTGAGGAAATTCGTGTGGTTCAGGAGTTCCAAGATATGT
This sequence comes from Trifolium repens, assembly GCA_030408175.1. Classification (NCBI taxonomy): domain Eukaryota; kingdom Viridiplantae; phylum Streptophyta; class Magnoliopsida; order Fabales; family Fabaceae; genus Trifolium; species Trifolium repens. The sequence continues at coordinate 25,216,472 of CP125845.1, read as the reverse complement.
TCCCATCAGAGATTCCAGCTTTTCCTCCGTGTAGAGAGGTGGAATTCTTTATTGATTTGCAACCGGGTACGGGTCCGATTTCGGAATCAGCCTATCGGATGGCTCCAGTTGAGCTGGTAGAGTTGAAGAGTCAGATTGAGGACTTGTTAGAGAAAGGTTTCATAAGGCCTAGTGTGTCGCCTTGGGGAGCACCGGTCTTATTGGTGAAGAAGAAGGATGGGAAATCTCGTCTATGCGTGGATTATCGGAAGCTTAATAAGGTGACTATCAAGAACCGATATCCATTGCCACGGATTGATGATCTGATGGATCAGTTGAGGGGAGCCTCAGTGTTTTCAAAGATTGACTTGAAATCTGGTTATCACCAGATAAGAGTACGAGATGCGGATATTCAGAAAACGGCGTTTAGGACGCGTTATGGACATTATGAGTACTTGGTGATGCCGTTCGGAGTGACGAATGCACCTGCTATCTTTATGGCGTACATGAATCGGATATTCAACTCATTTTTGGACAAGTTTGTGGTGGTGTTCATTGATGACATTTTGGTGTATTCGAAGAGTGAAGAGGAGCATGAAGAGCATCTTCGCTTGGTTTTGCAAGTTTTGCGGGAAAGTAAGTTGTATGCGAACCCGTCAAAGTGTGACTTTTGGTTGGAAGAGGTGAATTTCCTTGGCCATGTTATATCAAAAGAGGGAATAGCCGTGGATCCAGCCAAGATTGATACGGTACTTTCATGGAAGCAGCCTCAAACAGTGACGGACGTGAGGAGTTTTGTTGGTTTGGCCGGTTATTACCGGAGGTTCATAGAAGGATTCGCTAAGATTGTGGCACCAATGACACAACTTACGCGAAAAGATCAACCGTTTGCGTGGACTGAGCAGTGCGAACTTAGTTTTCAATTGTTGAAGGAGCGGTTGACGACTTCACCGGTGTTGGTGTTACCTCAGTCAGATGAACCTTATGAGGTTTATTGTGATGCGTCTCATCAGGGTTTAGGTTGTGTGTTGATGCAGCACAAGAGAGCAGTGGCTTATGCATCACGGCAGTTGAAGGTGCATGAGAAGAATTATCCGACGCACGATTTGGAGCTTGCGGCCGTGGTTTTTGCATTGAAGATTTGGAGACATCATCTTTATGGTTGCACTTTTGTCGTGTTTAGTGACCATAAAAGTCTTAAGTATCTGTTTGATCAGAAAGAGCTTAACATGAGGCAACGGAGGTGGATGGAAACTTTGAAAGACTTCGACTTTACGTTGGAATACCATCCGGGAAAGGCTAATGTGGTAGCCGATGCTTTGAGTAGAAAGAGTGTGTCAGCGTGTTCGGCACAAATGGCTAGTCAACAAGAGTTGTTGAAAGAATTTCGAGATTTGCACCTAGAGGTAGAGTTTGCTTTAGGGAATATGAGACTGGGTATGATTACCATCTCAAGCGGTTTGTTGGAGGATATTTCTAATTGTCAAGATGACAAGTTTCTCATGGAGAAAAGAGCTTTGATTGTTCGAGGAACCAACCGAGATTTCAAGGTGGGATCGGACAATATCTTGAGGTGTCAAGGTAGGGTGTGTGTACCCGATGCTATGAACTTGAAAAACATCATTCTAGGGGAGGCACACAAGAGTAAGCTTAGTATGCATCCCGGGGCAACAAAAATGTATCAGGACCTGAGGCAAGATTTCTGGTGGCCGGGTATGAAAAAGGATGTGGCTGAGTATGTGGCGTCGTGTCTGACTTGTCAGAAGGCGAAGGTTGAGCATCAGAGACCAGCAGGGATGCTGCAGTCGTTAGATATCCCCGAGTGGAAGTGGGATAGTATTTCTATGGATTTCATCACTGGTTTACCTAAGACCAGGAGGAAGCATGATTCCATTTGGGTGATAGTGGATCGTTTGACGAAGTCCGCTCATTTTCTACCGGTAAGAATTACGGATACGGCGGCAAGGTTGACCGATGTGTATATTGCTGAGATTGTGAGGTTACATGGGATTCCGTCAAGTATAGTGTCGGATAGAGATCCAAAGTTCACTTCACATTTTTGGAAGACTTTGCATGAGGCGTTGGGGACAAAACTGAGGTTGAGTTCTGCTTATCATCCCCAGACCGATGGGCAGACCGAGAGAACAAATCAATCTTTAGAAGATTTGTTGAGAGCATGTGTGCTGGATGATCGTGGGAGTTGGGACGACGTGTTGCCGTTGATAGAGTTCACGTACAACAATAGTTACCATTCGACTATCGGAATGGCACCATATGAGGCTTTGTATGGGAGAAGATGTCAGACTCCTTTGTGTTGGTACCAAGATGGGGAAGGTTTAATAGTAGGACCGGAAATGGTACAACAGACGACGGACAAGGTCCGAAAGATAAGGGCAATGATGAAGGTTGCTCAAGATCGACAAAAGAGTTATGCGGATAGGCGTCGGAGGCCTTTAGAGTTTGAGGAGGGAGATCACGTATTTCTCCGTGTTACTCCAACAACTGGTGTTGGAAGGGCTTTGAAAGCAAAGAAGTTGACTCCGAAGTTTATAGGACCTTATCAGATTACGGAGCGGATTGGGAAGGTAGCATACCGGATCGCGTTGCCACCGGTACTATCTTTGATTCATGACGTGTTCCATGTGTCGCAATTGCGGAAGTATACACCGGATCCATCACATGTGATCACACCAGATGATATCCAGTTGAGGGATAACTTGTCATTTGAAGTTCCGCCGATCAAGATTGCGGATAGGAAGATGAAGCGTTTGAGAACGAAAGAGATACCTTTGGTGAAGGTGATATGGAACGAAGCTACAGGAGATACCACCTGGGAGCTCGAGAGTAAGATGAAGGAATTATACCCCGGTTTGTTTGTCGATGTCTAAGTTTCGAGGACGAAACTTCTTTTAGGGGGGTAGTATTGTAAGACCCAAGATTTCATTGTATAGTTGGTTTAAGGAATATTAGGGGTTCGATGTGTTCGTGTGACGAAACATCGTGTAATTATTAGCTTTTGCTGTAATTGAGCCTGTTTAGTGCTCGTGCACCGTAATTGTACAGACTTTGGTTCTGTGATCCTGTTGCTTGAATAAGAAGTTATATGCGGTTTCAGAATAATAAGTTTTGGATTATTCTTGTTTTTGGAAAAACGAGTAGGATTTTTACCGCGGATGGGAAAATCTTATTTCGTCTGTTTTAAGTGAGGTTTCGGATGGGAGTTTTATATATCTGCACGAGTTAAGATATATTCTGAGAATAATTTTCTGAGGTATGAAAGAAAATTACAGTCGCGGAAAAAGATTCGGCGATAAGTTTTGGAAATGTTAGACGTTAGACGTTCTTTCCGTAGGTTTTATGTTTTTGTGGTTTACGTTCGTCGCGTCGCGCGAGAGCTGAACGTGTGAGTGTTTCTATGAGGTTTTGAGTGTTATCTCAAGTGGGCTTTGTTTTGGTTTGATCCAATGGCTAGGGTTTAAGCTTGGCATTGTGGTTTTGATCCAATGGTGGATTGGCTATCAAGAGCTTTTTAAATAGTAAGGAGGTTTATGACTTGTGGACTTAAGAAAATCATAAATTTCACTCCATTCTTTCTCTTGTACGTGGAACTCCATTGTTTTCTTTCCAACCTTCACAAATTTCATTTCCTCACCATTTCACTCCATTTCAAGCTTGGAAGCTTAGTGGGAAGTTGTAGAGAATCACTTGCTTAAGGTAACCCTCTCTTCTCATCTCCTAGGTTGGTAGATTTTTAGAGTTGTGAGGTTTTTGGGTTTATGTTCTTAAGAGGGTTTGGTGAGAAATGTTGTTCTTGCTAGTTCTTGTTTCATGAAAGTTGTTCATGAGAGTTTAGGAAGCATGCTAGGCTTTGTTGGTTTTATTTTCCATGAGTTGGTGAAAAATCTCATGAGAAAAGTTAGGGTTTTGGTTGGTTATGTATTGATCAATAACATGTGGTTAAGTTGTAAGGTTTTGAAAAGAAAAGTTGTCTTTGAACCTTTGGGCGAAAGGGAAATGCGTTGTATGGTTTTGTTTTGGAAAATCCGATGAAAAATATTTTGAGGTTTATGAAAATATTTTTCCTAAGTGTTTTTGGGTAGTGTTTTGGGGTCAAAATGGTTTAAAACTATTGTGACATGTGGTGTCGCTTTTTACTTTGAAAACATGTTTGAAAATGATTACCGGACGGTTAAGGCCCGTAATAAAACTTGTGCTTGGATTTGGTTTTGATTTTGGAAATGAAAACCAAATAACTTGCACTCGAAGCAACCAACATGCTTTCGGAAATGTGTTGCTTGCTTATGGAAATGGTTTGCTTTTATGCCTTGAAAAGATGTTGGGAACTAATAGAATCAAACTAGGCTTGGGTGGAAAAAGGTGGTGTGAGTTGCTGTCTTGTGCTGTCATGACAGGTGCAACTCGCTGGGCGAGTGGTTACTCGCCAGGGCGAGTGTCACAGGTCCTGACAACTCGCCAGGGCGAGCTACAGAGCGAGTAAGACCAGTACTCTCTGCCTTCACTCGCCACCAACTCGCCAGGGCGAGCTCTGGGAGTTGAAATTTTGGATTCTGATTTCCAAACTTGGTTTTTAGCCTTCTAATCCCTTTTTATTAATTTATGAAAGTGGTTGGGTTTGGAAACGAGTTTTTCGGGTACTCGGAAAGTACGTAACTTATAACGCAAGAAAACGGCCATTTTGCATTTCAAATTATTTAAGACTTTTGGCAATTGTTTTGGGTCCTAAAAATAGTACAAATAACTCATGGGGGTTGATCAATACGATAGATTTTGGTATGGTATCCGAAAGAGTGAATTTTCCTTAGGAACCTTTAGGTTTTTGGGGTTTTGGTGTAGTTTCAATACTATTGGTTAGAGAACAATGTATTGATTGTTACGCTGCTTGTTTTAGGAAGCGCGTTGTGTTGTTTGAGCGTGTGTTATTGACGGAAGCTTGCCGAGGTAAGGGCTCCACTTTAATTCTGTCTTTGAAACGGTTTGACATGCTTGTGTTATGTATGCCCGTTGATGGGAACGTGTTTACGTTACTTGTGCAATTTACATATGATTTTGAAAATATATGTATGAATTGCTATGATCTAGTTACATATGCTTGAGAGGTATGTATGTGTGGCATTAGCATATGTAGGGAATCGTATGCTCATGCATTCATGGTGCGTAGTTGCGTGGGTGGACTACGGGGTGTTGGTTGCGTGAGTGGACCCACCCAAAATCCTACGGGATCTTTTTGAGTACAATAAGTGGTTGCGTGAGTGGACCACGGGGTGTGATTGCGTGAGTGGATCCACCTTAACCCTTTGCGGTTTTATTGGTTATGATTAGTAATTCCGGGATTCATTTGCATGTGGTAGCTCTGGTAGTACCACACCCATTGTAGAAGTCTGCATTAGGCTTGTTGTGCATTATATATATAAGCCCGTTGGTGGGAATTGTTGAATGTTTTAAGAGCTTTCTCTTGTGTTTTATGGAAATTTTGTTACGTGTACAATATTTCGAACCAGTTATATATATATATCTACTGTTATTTTGTGGTGACCCTTTCTTTCATTTGCGGGCTCATCCCACCCCAGATGACGATGTAGGTCGAGAGGACGGCGTTGGTAGCTCTAGGCCTTAGTGAGCTCGTGTTGGAGCTGGTGTGGTAGTTTCTAGTTAGACTATGCGCCGGTGTGTTTTGTGCACCGTGCTTTTTGGTTAGCATAGGGTTTCTAACTTTGTTTTGTTGTAAGTATTTGTATACTTAGACTTGGATTGTAATTATTCAGGAAATACACTTTGCTTGTCGAAGCACCTTTTGGTAATGAGTCTTTTGTATATTTGAATGCCGGCTCATTGGAAAATATTCTATGCGCACTCTGAGTGTTAGTTGAAAAAAAAAAAAAAAAAAAAAAAAAAAAAAAATAATAATGCCCTTTTTGGCTTTCGAAAAACGGGGTGTTACAAGAATCTCCACGTTTCACCTATGTGTCACAGCCACGTGGAATTTTTATATTTTTTAATTATTTTTGTGGCCACGTGGCATTAAAAAAAAATTTTAAAAATAAAATATTAAAACCAATTTTTTTCTATTTTCTTTTTTTTTTATTTATTAAAAAAAACAGTAAATGTTAATTAATTAAAAAATAACTTTATAAAAAGGAAAGAAAGAAAGAAGTTCATCATTCTCCTGCTTCATCATGTTCCTTTTTCTTGGTCCGGATCGTGCTCCATCGTGTTTCATCTTGTCACTGTTTAAACTGGTATGTGCTTCTCCTTCGTGCTTCTTCTTATTCGTTGTCACTGCTATGTGGTCGCTCTTCTTGTTCTGTTTCTAATTTGATGATTTTACTTCCAATTGGGAATTAGGGTTTTGGGAGATGGGTGGAAGTAAGTGCTCGCCAATTGGAACTTCAAGCTGCTCCAATTTACCTAGATGTGGTTGTGAGCTCCCTATGAAGCTGTGGGTTTCAAACACTGGGTTGAATCCAAAGAGAAAGTTTTGGAAATGTCGAAATAGCAGGGTAACAATTTCTTGACCTTGAATTATGTTTTGTTAACAATTATGTTTTGTCAATTATACGAATTTGAATTATTGTTTGTTAACAATTCTGTTTTGTCATTTATATGATTTTTTGCAGACTTTGGATAGTTGTGAATTCTTAGTTTGGGATGATGAATTATATGAAGTAAATGCTGCTAATGGAGGAGGACAAAGGCCTGCAACAATGCAGCTTGGTGCTGAGTTTGGCAAAGCCTTTGGTCAGGAGTTTGGCAAGGCATGTGGGGAGGCGTTTGGCAAGGGTTTGCAGGAGTTTGGCAAAGCATGTGGGCAGGAATTTGGCAATTCATTTGGGCAGGAATTTGGCAAAGCTTTTGGGCAGGAAATTGGCAAGGAAATTGGAAAGGAAATTGGGTCAATATGTATGGGTTGCAATCATGATGTGTAGGATATTAGTTGCAATCTTGTTCAAATTATTGTAATAACTAGAATTTTAAGTTAGTCATTTTAGTTTGTTTGGCATTAGTTTATTACATTAGTTTATGACATTAGTTTATGGCATTAGTTTGTTTCAAATGGTTGTGTTACAACTTGATGTTGTTATGAAAAATTTGTTTTGAGTTTATATGTTAAAATTTGGTATCAGATTACTTTTATGATAAACACATAACAGTGCAATTGTAAATCTACATAAATAAACACATAATAGTGCAATTGTCATTTTATGATAAACACAAACAACATAAATAAGCACATAATAGTGCAACTGTCATTACAAATAAGCACATAGCAGTCTTGAACTTGTGATTACAAAACAACAAATAAGCACATTAAAGTGCACACCATATCAGTGCATTTATTCATTACAAAACATAACATGATAGTGTCAATCATAAGCACATTACAAAGGACATGAAAGTGCATACCAAAACACATAAATATTGTCAATCATAAGCACATTAAAGTGCATAACAAAACAGTAGTGCATCATTAAAATTCCTAAATAGTGTTACAAATCAATTCTTCTTTTTTGGAATGTCTTTCCAAGACTTCATGGCTCTGAAACAAGTTCCAAGCTTTGAATCATCTGCAACAACTTCTGTGATTTCTATAGGTGCTTCCTTACTTGCACCAGGACCAATGATTGGTTGTTTGAATGCATTTTTTTTAACTCTTTCACTACTTCTCCTTTCTTTTCCATGGTATAGAGCAGACACCCTTTTCATCTTGTCTTTCTTCCCTTTGACAGTCCTGTCATTCTTTGTTGAACATTGGCTTACATCAACAACTATTTCAGGTATTGCAGCCATAATTTCATTAGATAAGTCATCAAATAATGACTGAGTTGTATTCTCTGCTGAACCTTGGCTTGCATTTATCACTGCATCAGTTGGTTCTTGACTTGGATTGAGAACTTGTGAAGCTTGAGTTGCTTGAGTTGGTTCTTGAACTTGTGATTGTTGAGTTGGTTCAATGACTTGTGAAGGTTGGGTTGGCTCTTGAACTTGTGAAGCTTCAGTTGGATGTTGGACTTGTGAACCTTGTGTTGGTTGTTGACCTTGTGAAGTTTGACCTGAGCCTTGTGCAGGTCCTGACTGGCCAGCATTTCCTTTTCCCTTTGCAGGTTTTCTCTGCCAAAAATTACAACACATTAACTACTAGCCAATTGGTACAAGTTTAAATAAACATTACAAGTGAAACATAAATACAAATATTACCTTTCTTTTCAAACCATTTGGACATTGTTCTTTACTCTTGCAAGTCAATGAATTATGACCAGGTAGACTGCATCTAGTAAAAGTATATGCTGCAACCCTTTTCTTTTTCCCAGCAACATCCTCATCAGTACCTCTAATCCTTAACTTTCTTGGTCTACCAGGACCATTTTTATATAAAGGTGGTAAGATAGTATCATCCACACCTTCAGCTGGTTTTGGCCACATATCTACCCCATTAATAGCACTTATACCATAACCATAACACTGTGCATATTTTTCTTTGGAATAACACTTATCAACAAAGTCAACAGGGTCTTGTTTTCTATATCCTAGTGCTGCAATTGCATGCCTACAGGGTATCCCAACCAACTCCCAGAATCCACAAGTACATGTTTTTTTTTGTGTGTCAACAATAAACTGTTGTTGATTATAAATATGTGAAACTTGCCAAGTTTCAGTGTTTGTCAATACTGGTCCTCAGCTACCAGCCATTTTAATCTCTTTTTTTAACCTCCTCAGAGGTAATAGAATTATCCTATGCTACAAGTTCTCTAACTTAATGCTACTCCGCATTATCCTATTCATTAGATAGTTTCTAATCCACTCAGCTAAAGTTAGAATAGGCTTGTCTCTAGCAGACAATATTGTTGCATTAAATGACTTAGAAAGATTGTTCATGAGAACATCACATTTGGAATAATGACTAAAAGCATGCTTACACCACATTTTGGTTAGAACCTTCATAAGCCATTCCCATGCCTTGAACTCTACCTTCTTCAGCTCATCCATCTTAGACTCCCATGCCTGAATATAAGTGGCCTTAGCAGCTCCCATCATTAGATCTCTTATCAATGCTCCTCCTCCAAATTTCTTTTTGAAATTGGCATATAAATGCCTTAAGAGCAACTCCAATGGTTAGTATTTCATGCTAGTCCTCCAGCATGTCACATCAAAAACCCAATTTTTTTCCTTGTTTCTACTGTTGGAGTACGCCAGCCTGGCATCACCATTCTTTCAGAAGGATACGTTCGTGAGCCTTGGTTTCCTGACACAATGGAATAGAATAATACTATATTGTAGTTACATTTTTTCTTGAGGCAATACCCAATAATATACAGTTGTTCATGGCTTCCGTATTATAGTGTCCAACTAATATGTTTATTTTAATAGATAGTCATTGATTGAATATCTTTGTGAAGCAAATCAATATTTATTTATAAAATAATTATTTTTTTTAACCAATAAAGATTTATAAAATAATTAGTAATTGAACTTGCCCTCCAATTTGATTTTAATTTTGTAAATATTTTATATTTTTTTGACAGAATATTTTTAATACTTTTCATATTATTATTAACATATTTTTAACAAAAAATATAAATACTAATTAAAATTATTATATAAGTTGCAATAAAACTAAATGTGATTAAAATATTATTATGTTATGTAAGGTTGTGGGACCCAGTATGAGTTCTTTATAGTAGCACCATTGGAGCAAATAATGGTTGAGTTGCTTTGAGGTGATGTGGCTTTAGCGGGACCCACAAAATAACACTATGTAAAGTTCACCATTGGAGATGCTCTAAGCATAATCTATGCTCTATTCTTTTAAACAGTTCATCAAACACTGCTACTAATACCTACCATAAACAAACAAACAAAACACCAGATATAACTGAATCAAATTATTATCAATTTAAGATCAGAAATTAACATTGGCCATAAACACTTCAATTTAATAACTGAATCAAATTAATAAAAAAATCAAACCTTCTGTTGATCAGATATAAACACAATTCTATTGTGTTGTCCAATGTCCTCCATTAATAACTGAATGAACCACCTCCAGCTTTCTTTTGTTTCTGTTTCAACAACACCAAATGCCAAAGGAAAGTATTGGTCATTTGGGTCTCTCCCAACAGCTATTAATAGTTGTCCACCATATTTGGTTTTAAGGTGACAACCATCAACCCCAATAAATAGTCTACAACCATTGTTGAATCCTTTTTTACATCCATCAAAACAGAAATAAAATGAAACAAACCTACCATAAACACCATAATTTTTAGTGTTAGGATCAGTAGATCTAAAAGAGTATTACTAAGAAGTCAAAATAGTAGATCTAGAGTTAATGAAAAATACAGAAATAATAACAGTGACAAATCTGGGATGCAGTGAAAATTGGTCTATCCACACCAATTTTGACAGTGTTTTGCTTGCAAACCCTTATCAATTCATCACCATATCTCCTTAACAATGCATATTGTCTATCTGAATCTCCCTCTATGATTGCAGTTGCATACTATTTTGCCTTCCATGCAGTGCTTGAATTGATGTTTAGAGAAAAATGGGTCCTCATGTGTTGAGTTATGTCCTTAATCCTCACATTCTGATTTGTGTGCATTAACTCAACCACAGACTTACTCACCCACTTAGAGTTAGCAGATTTATTGGTCAATGACTTTATACACTTGTGGACCATATTCTCCTCTGGTGTCTTTATTGCAAATGTTCTCTCCTGGCCCACTTGAGAGTGCAAGACACGATAAGGACACCCTCTAGCACACACCACCCTAAATCTGTCTCCCTCATTTTTAACCCACCTCAACTCATAACCATTCCTCACATTCCAATCTCTTATTGCATCTCTAAAATCTTGTAGACAGTTGAATTCCATCCTAAACCTGACTTTGTATGTTTTTCCCATTTGTTCTTTTCTGAATTTCTCATACCTCACCCCTCTTTCCTCATCACTTGCATCTGGATCTGAGCTATTCAATTCTTCACTCTCATAATCTCCATCTTCAAAATTAGTGTTAGTTTGACTGCACCCTATTGAACTAACTATAATTCTCATGTTATCTTCATTTTTTATCCTCTCATCAGCAACACCACCAAACTCATCATCCAAACCCACTGTCCTCTCATCCTCACTATCATAGAACTTAACTCCTTTGGCATAATCTGAATCATATTCACTCTCATAATCAGAATTATTTCCATTTTCAACTAAGTGCTCCACATAGATTGGTGCATCTCTTCCACTACCAACTATAAATGAACCAACCTCCAAATAATCATCATCTTCTCTCAATTTAAACATACCCCCATCATAATTATCAAAGATACTCCATAGTCTAAAGCTATTCTCTGCATACCCCCAACCCTTAACTAAATTGAACACATGAGACTTTGTCCAATCCTCTAATTTTTGACCACTCACTATTGTCTGCACTCCACCTCTGTAAAACCTAGTATTGTTTTCATTAACTAATTCACCTCCATGGTGAAAAACAGCAGTGAATTCAGGTTCTCTGAAGAAAAAAAAAACAATTTTTAGCACATAACACACACACAGACCCACACACGTGTCACTCATCCAAGCCAAAACCCACAACTACAACTCTATGTACAATACACACAATAAACAACTACACTAAACAACAAACATTGAAAACAGAATCCATGTGTGAATCAGTCCTACCATTATAGAGAATCTATCATGTGATTAAAGCTACCATTTTCAACATTTGATCCATTTCAATTTTGACTTTTTCGAAAATAGAAACTTACACAGTGTTTGTAGCTTTCGTCGCTTCTGTCTTCATTTTTTTCGCTTCTTTACTCGTCTTCTTCCACGCAGGTTTCTTCTTCATCGGTTTCGTATGTGGCTTCGTCGCCGGCGTCTTCGATTCCGCCGTCTTGCTCTTCGTCTTCTTCATCGCTGCTTTCTTCTTCGTTTTCGTCATTTAGGTTTTGCTTCTTACAGGGTCTGGTTGCAAAATAACCCTTCACATTCTCACTTCAATCTTTTATCCAATTAATTAATATTTACTGTTTTTTTAAATAATTAATATTAATGTTTAAATTAAAAAGAAAAAAAATTGGTTTTAATTTTTTTTTTTTAATATTTTAATGCCACATGGCCACAAAAATAATTAAAAAATATAAAAATTCCACGTGGCCGTGACACATAGGTGAAACGTGGAGATTCTCTGCCTTGCTGTTACTCCATGGGGGGTATCCCATAGAATCTTTAGTATGCAAGGGGGGGATTTCAAAAAAAAATAGGCTAAACTACACATTTGGTCCCTTATGTTTATTTTAGGTTTCAATTTGGTCCCTTACGTTTAAAAAGTTTCAATTTGGTCCCTTACATTTATTTTAGGTTTCAATTTGGTCCATTCCGTCAGTTTTTGCACATGTGGCAGACGGTTTGCTTACGTGGCAGACGGTTTGCACACGTGGATTGACACGTGGACACCTGGACACGTTGACACGTGTCCAATTGAAACAGTGGAACAGTAGAATATAACGGAAGGGACCAACTAATGCAAACGTTGATAACGTAAGGGACCAAATTGAAACCTAAAATAAACGTAAGGGACCAAATATGTAGTTTAACCAAAAAAATATTACAGGGGGTATCCCAAAACAGCCCTACTTTGCAGGGGGTACAACTATTTAACCCTTTTATTTTTATTCAACAACAAAAGGTCTGATAAAAAACTAGATGCAAAAAAAACAATTATCAAGTGTCTTCAAACATTTTGTCTAAATAAAGTTACTTCAAACAAAACATCCTCACAACATTCTAATGCCAAAACCTAATATTGGCTCGGCAGGGACAATAGGTCTTCAGCGGTACTTAATGAAACCAATTTCCTTGGCATTGTTGTGGAAGCATTGCCTGCAGCACATAAGGCCGTACTTCCTGATCAATCCATGTGAATTACCGTACACTCGGCAGGTGCGAGAACTAGGACTATAGGTCTTGGGGTGAGAGTTCCAGACGTTAGAGTGTCTCATGGCTTATTTCTTCAGTTTGATTTGATTTCGCCGGTGAGACCTAAACGCGCCGCCGATGAAGAATTGTTCGTCAACATAGAAAATAGAAAATATTGACTCCATATTTATACATATAATATTAATTAGATGATATAATTAAAAAATAGAAAATAATAATTAGTGTTACATTGTAAATTGAAAGTACATTAATTCATTTTGATACATTTTCTTTTCAAATATGGCATTCATATGTGTATGTTGCCAATACACCTATGTTGCCTAGGTGCGGGTACGGTACCGGTACTTGTACGGGGTACACCATTTTTAGAAAAATTAAGCTACGGGTACGTTTGTAAATATTTTTTTTAATATAATTATATAAACTAGCCGCCAAACAGGCACGTTCCGTGCCCGTTTGTGTGATCGATATATATTTGCTGGTTTCCTGCGGATTTTCCTGCGAATTTTAGTTTTAAGAGACTAAAACCAAAAGATTTGAACATCCAGAGACTAATTTGCAACAAAAAAAGATACAGGGATTAAAACAAAAAAATCACGAACTTACAGGGACGAAAATGATGATTAACCCTTTTTTTGTATTTGCTGTGATCGAAATTCTCTATTATGCAAATATAAATAACTACTTAATCTCTTTTTTTATTGGACTTAGTTAATTGATAACTACTTAACATCCTTTTTTGTTGTGGCTAGTTATAAAGAAGAACAAATGTATATATATATATATATATATATATATATATATATATATATTTTACTATAAAAAAACTAAAAACATACTTTTATGTGGAAGTTGTGCTTAGTTATTAAGAGGAAAAAAAATTATTTACTAAAAAAAATGAAAATCTATTTTTATGTGGAAGTTATTTTTCAACATATACAAATATTTAGTTTTTTTTAAGGGTAAAATAGATATAATGAAAAAGCCATCCCAAAAATTTGTATCCTTTTTATATATAGTAATAGATAAAATAATAGAACTGAAATTCTGTTCTCTGGCAGGACAGATGTCGTAGACAATGTCTAGGACAATGTGTCTGTAGTCCAGATGTCCTAGACAACCGGTTCGACAATTGGTTATGAGGATCACGATTTATTGCAGTACTGAAGTAAATAAATAAAAGCAATAAATAACACCAGTGATTTGTTAACCCAGTTCGGCGCCAAATAGCCCTACTCTGGAGGATACCAATCCAGGAAGTGAACACTACTACTCTGAATTAATACTTAGTCTTACAACCACACCAAACACCTATTGGCATGTATGCCTTTTCTTAATCCTAGTAATCTTCTACTCAAGGGTTAACTCCCCCTGAATATGAGAACCTACCCAACTCCCTCTAATCACTAATCCTAAGTGACGACAACTTTAAACTTCACAGTTTAAAAGACTAAGTTGAATGACAACATTCAACGACTCAAAGTTACCAAGTATCAAAAACAATACGAGGAACCACTAATGCTTTGCACAGTAGGCACAAAGCTTTGGACTCACAATCTTCAGTTATTGTGGGTTAAGTTTTAAGCTCTATGTTGAGTCCTTTATATAGGCGTGCAAGTCTTCAGATAATCTTCAGTCTTTCAGATGCACTACAATTAAGAGTTAGTTTTAAAACAAGCTTATTTTAAAAACAAACTCCACAAGATAAAAGAATTAATCTTTATCCACAAATTAGATACGAATCCGATCGTATCTAACACTTAGAATTAATCACAAACTTTATCATTAATCCTAATCTCAGCTTGTTACTTAAAGATTCGCGCTTCATTCAAATTTAAACAAACACGCGTGCTTAATGGATAAGCATTATCTTTTAAGCTGAACTGGGTTCAGATGTCCTACCCACATGTCTTGGGACATCTTGTTCGACATGTTGCCTTAACATGCTCTGAACCCAGTGACAAGATGTCTAGGACATCTTGTTCAACATGTTGCATCTGCACATATTCAATATGCACAAGTGGTTTAGACTTAATTACTTTAGCATTGGTGCTTCAGTTAAGTCACTCTGACCAAGTTGTTTTAGCCTTATGATGCAGCCAATCTCAGAAGATTTACAATCTCCCCCTTTGGCAAATTATGCCTAAAACAACCACAAACCACTTTATTGAATGTGCACTCTTCAGTCTTCAATCTTCAAATTCTTCAATCTTCAAATTGATCTCTGTTGATGCAATCTTCTGTTCTGAAATCTTCAGGTCTTCAAAGTCTTTGATCTTCAGAATCTTGTGTGTCTTCAATTTACAAGATTTCTTTAATCTTGACTGTGTGATGAACCTATTCTAGTATGAGACAGTCTTAGTCTTGTCTTCATATGATCCATTACAATAAATTTTCTAAGTCTAGGGATGAGATACCTAGTGACTTAGTGAACCAAAGTCTTGAGTTGCAGCGGAAAGTACTTAATCAGAGTGATCAATACTTACTAGACCTTTTAGAGGTTCAAATTGAGCATTTAAATTATGCTCTGGACACACCTATTTTAGCATAGCTTTTTAGTTTTTAATTTTTTTAAAGCTTGCTATTATTCATCCGTAAAGCAAGAGAAGATTCTTCTTGCCAAAGAGTTGTTCTTATCATCAATTATTTCTCCCCCTTTTTACCATAATTTGACAAAGGTTTAAAGGAAAATACTTCATTGATTTAAAAGAAACGAACAGCTTAAAAAGTGCACATATAGTGCCGGATGTCAAAGCCTCCAATGTCTAGGACATTTGGTAGGCCACAATACTTACAAGAAGTAGAACAGAACTAAAAGGAAAAATACAAAAGTACTTATTTTCCTATATTACCCAGTTGTTGTTCTTCAAACTTCTTCTGCTTCTTCACCATCTCCACCTTCATCATTCTCTTCTTACTCAGCATCAGCATCTTGTATGGACTTGATCAGATTGTCCACATGTTGTTTTCTTGCTGTGCTGGTCTTGATGGTTTCTCCCAAGGTCTTGGATATTTGCATCAGTTCAGCTAGTACATCCTTCTTGTTTGCTCTAGGCATAGAGCCTGATGCTTCAGCAGCTTCCTTCCCCTTTGAAAACACAATGTCGGGGACATGTGATCCAACAAAGAGCTTGTAGTCATAGCTCAAGACAGGGGGCTTCTTGTTTGGAGAGTCTTCAGGATACAAGATGTTTGGAAATTGCCTAAGTATCATTCCAGTAATTAGGCAAGGGAAGGCTATTGGCAGTTTCGTTGCAAAAGTGTTAGCATGCTTCATGGTTTGGTAGAAAATATGTTCTCCAAAGTTGATCTTCTTCTTCGTTCCTATGAGGTATATCATTTTAGCCAGCACAGGAGTGATCCCAGAACCATGATTTGTAGGAATCCAGTTTGCTGCACCAATCCTATTTAGGATAGCATACTTGACACTAAGAGTGCCTGTTGACAGCAAGCCCTTCTTAGGCCACTCCTTCACTTGTCCTCCAGTAATTTCCTTAGTCACCTCTCTGACTAACTCAGCTTCATAAGTTTCTATTGTTGGATCCCTACCAAGATACTGATTGATGGTTGTTGGGGAGAACTTCACATCTTTACCTCTGACTCGAACCTTCCTAAGCTCTTCACTCCCTTCACTGCAGTCCGTGGTGATGTTTACTATGAACTCTTTTACCAGTTTTTCGTAGCAATTGCCCAGGTCTTTCACAATCTTCATTACCTCAGCCTTTTCTAAGAGCTCTATGATCTCTTTGCATTCAAGAGCTTCTTGACTGAGTTCTCTTTCTTGACCAACTCTTCTCTGGTAAACGAACCTCCACTTTTGAGCACTTTCTTCAGAATGAAAAGAGACTCCATCCATTGGTGCTGGTGGAATGTTTGCAGGAATTCTTCTTCCTCCAATCCTTTTCCTTCCTCAGGTCGTGATGTCTAGGACAGTTGGTTCGACATCGGACTCAGAGTCACTGACAGCAATGACTTGTTTCTTCTTTGACCTTTTCTCACCAGAGGCTATGTTCTCAGCCTTCCTTTTTCCTCTCTTTGCAGTAATTGGTGTTTCCACTTGTTTAGACATGTACGTCTTAGCTTTTTCTTTAACTGGAATGCTAATTCGTACCCCTTCACTCTCTTCAGAACTTTCCTCATTAGCTCCCTGTTGACTCTTTTTCTTTATCTCTCGTAGTATCTGCTCCAGAGGCACCTCATCTTCATCTTCCGGATCTATTTCCCTTTGTTCTTGAACTTCTTCTTGTTCATGAGTTTGATCATGGCCAGATGTTGGAGCATGTGGTTCGACATCAGGTATTGGAACTTCTTCTGAAGGTATGGTTTGATCTTGGTTAAGATTCTCTTCAGAACACCTTGATGGTATGTTGATGGTGGTTTCTGGTGGTGTTGTAGTGTTGGTGGGTGGAGTGATTGACTTTGTGATCTCAGGGTTTGTTTCCAACGATGTTTGTATGGATGCTTTGACATTTGGTTCAGGGTCTTCAGAGGATTTAGGCTCAGAATCTTTGACTTCTTGATCTGAGTTTCTTGGTTCATCTTGATTGATTTCTTTGTCTGGTTTTGAATACTTGCCGGAAGAACTACCCTTCTTAGTGTCTTTTCTTTTCTTTGAGGTTGTTCTTTTGGTCTTCTTCTTCTTTGTTGAACCTTTGCTTAGCAGGACCATGTTGATTGGTACTGCATCAATGATGATTTCTTGATCAACTCTTGGTTCTTGAACCCTAGGCATTTGGGAAGATGCCTCTTCTGCATGTGTCTTTGAATCATCTTGATTCTCAATGCTGGTGTTCTTTGGTGAAACTTGAGACATTTTGCAGAGGTTTGAGAGAGAGGGAGTTTCTAAACTTTCTGGTAGAGATGTTTGACAAGATGTTGAAGCAAGAGGTATTATAGCCCTTTTATAGATGATTTTTGAGTGTAAAAAGGCTATTTTGTTTTACGTGCAGATATAATGATGATTTAATGTGGATTTAATCTGCATGTTACCTCTATAGTGACTCTTACACGCTTTTGGGCGTGTGAATACCCAAAGTCACTTTGATGCTTCCGACCAAAATCTCTTCAACTTTTTGTCCATTGTACAGATGTTGGGACATCTGGTGGGACATCTTGTCAAATTCTTCCTTGGCAGACAAGCAAGCTATTTCTGGACCATTGTCTTGAGGTGTCCAAGTATAGCATTTGTCACTTGACTTTCTCCCTTTCATCACTACTTCTTGATCATTTGCTATGGTGCAATCATGGTTGTTGAAGTGCACTTTTAGTCCTTGTTCACATAGTTGACTAATGCTAATCAAGTTTGCAGTGAGACCTTCAACTAGTAGAACATCATCTAGGCATGGAGTGTTTGGACCAGCTAGTTTTCCAATGCCTATGACTTTACCTTTAACTCCATCGCCAAAAGTAACACTTCCTTTTGAGTGAGACTTTAGTTCTCTAAGGTATCTTTTATCTCCAGTCATGTGTTTAGAACACCCACTGTCAAAATACCAATTTTTAGATGGAGATATTCTTAGAGGAGTATGAGCCTGTTGGGGTGGTGTTGGCTTGCATACTTTAGTTAGAACTTCTTTGTTTTTCATCCCTTGAAATAGGGTCTTCTTCCTGTTTTGACTTGGTGACTTAGGCTTATGAGGGTAGCCATGGAGGTGGAAGCATTCTGAGATTAGATGTCCAGTTTTTCCACAGTGTTTACATCTTTTCAGTGGTCCCTTATACTCTTTGTATTGAGGGGATACATGTTGAACACGATGTTGGGACATGTGGTCTGGCATGTGCTTCCTCTGTTGAGCTGGAGGCTGAGACCTTTGTTCAAACCTTTTCTGCTTGTGTTGAGTCAGATGATGTGTCTTTGTCACCTGTTTCTTCTGTCTAGCAGGTTGTTGAGGTTTGGATCCTGTCTTCTTAGGCTTGTCCTGAGACTAATGTTGAGACTTGTGGTTTGACATCTGGTCCTGAGAGTTATTCGTTGGGGGAATTTTCTTCTCAGGAGCCTTGTTGTAGTTGTCATACCCTAACCCCTTCTTGTCAATTGGGTTTCTACCAAGCTCAAGGACTTCTTCAAGCATGTCAGTTCCCTTGTTTAACATTCTCACAGATTTTTTCATCTCGGTGAGTTTTGAGTTTGACAGGGTGACTTGTTCTCTTAAAGCAGTTGTTGATGCTTCTAGTGCCTCTCTGTAAGCAGTGTGACTTGTTCTCTCAAGCCAGCTGCAGAAGCCTCTAGTGCTTTCTTTTCATGAGCTAGTTTCTCCATCTCCTTATCTTGTCTTCTTATAAGCTCACAAGATTGTTCCCATTTAATGGTGAGATTATTGTATTTCTCATCCAATTCTTCTTGTAGGAGATCTTCATTACTAGTGCAGCTGCTGGTTTCAAAAGTTCCAGTGAAGGCTTTATTTGTTGGTCCTTCTTCTTTCTCTTCCTCAGAATCAGATAAGGTGGCTGTCATTCCCTTTTCTGCTTCCTGAGAAAGTTTGGACATTCAAGTCTGATGTGTCCAAATCCTTCACATTCAAAACATCTTACTTCTTTGTTTTCCTCAGAAGTATTCTCCTCCTTGGTCTTGCCCTGTGACTTGATGTTGGACCTCTTGTCTGGGACATTTGTCCTATACCTGGCTTGTAGCTTATTCAAAGATTTATTGAAATTCTTTGTAAGGTAAGCTAATGCCTCTGATAACTCTTCATCAGTTTGGCTTTCCTCAGATTTAAAAGCCAGGTTCTTCATCTTCTTATCTGGTTTATCATCCAGAGACATCTCAAAAGTTTGTAATGAGCCAATAAGTTCATCAACTTTCATTGTGCTCAAGTCTTGAGATTCTTCGATTGCAGTCACCTTCATATTGAATCTCTTAGGCAGTGATCTAAGGATTTTTCTGGCTAGCTTTTCTTCAGGTATCTTCTCACCTAGGGCAAAGGTTGAATTTGCTATATCTCGTATTCTAGTGTTGAACTCAGATATAGTTTCTTCATCCACCATCCTTAAGTTCTCAAATTTTGTGGCGAGAAGTTGCAGCTTTGACATTCGAACTTTAGAGGTTCCTTCATGTGCAGTTTGAAGAATTTCCCAGGCTTGCTTGGCTTCAGTACATGTGTTGATTAACTTGAACATGTTTTCATCAACACCATTGAATATGGCATTGAGTGCTTTAGAGTTGCCACTGGCCTCAGTTTCTTCTTATGTACTCCAACCTGCTACTCCTTTTAGGCTTATGGAGCCATCTGCTGCTGTGACTATAGGATGATTACACCTAGTGATAATTGCCCTCCATGCTTTTTGATCCATGGATTTGAGAAAGGCAACCATTCTTGCTTTCCAATAATCATAATTTGATCCATCCAAGACTGGTGGTCTGTTGACTGATCCTCTCTTGTCCATCTTGAACAAAATATATCTCCCTGGAGCTCACCCAGCAGGTTAGGGTGCCTGCCTTGATACCAATTGAAATTCTGTTCTCTGGCAGGACATATGTCGAACACAATGTCTAGGACAATGTGTCTGTAGTCCAGATGTCCTAGACAACCGGTTCGACAATTGGTTATGAGGATCACGATTTATTGCAGTACTGAAGTAAATAAATAAAAGCAATAAATAACACCAGTGATTTGTTAACCCAGTTCGGCGCCAAATAGCCCTACTCTGGAGGATACCAATCCAGGAAGTGAACACTACTACTCTGAATTAATACTTAGTCTTACAACCACATCAAACACCTATTGGCATGTATGCCTTTTCTTAATCCTAGTAATCTTCTACTCAAGGGCTAACTCCCCCTGAATATGAGAACCTACCCAACTCCCTCTAATCACTAATCCCAAGTGACGACAACTTTAAACTTCACAGATTAAAAGACTAAGTTGAATGACAACGTTCAACGACTCAAAGTTACCAAGTATCAAAAACAATACGAGGAACCACTAATGCTTTGCACAGTAGGCACAAAGCTTTGGACTCACAATCTTCAGTTATTGTGGGTTAAGTTTTAAGCTCTATGTTGAGTCCTTTATATAGGCGTGCAAGTCTTCAGATAATCTTCAGTCTTTCAGATGCACTACAATTAAGAGTTAGTTTTAAAACAAGCTTATTTTAACAAACAAACTCCACAAGATAAAAGAATTAATCTTTATCCACAAATTAGATACGAATCCGATCGTATCTAACACTTAGAATTAATCACAAACTTTATCATTAATCCTAATCTCAGCTTGTTACTTAAAGATTCGTGCTTCATTCAAATTTAAACAAACACGCGTGCTTAATGGATAAGCATTATCTTTTAAGCTGAACTGGGTTCAGATGTCCTACCCACATGTCTTGGGACATCTTGTTCGACATGTTGCCTTAACATGCTCTGAACCCAGTGACAAGATGTCTAGGACATCTTGTTCAACATGTTGCATCTGCAGATCTTCAATATGCACAAGTGGTTTAGACTTAATTACTTTAGCATTGGTGCTTCAGTTAAGTCACTCTGACCAAGTTGTTTTAGCCTTATGATGCAGCCAATCTCAGAAGAACTACAAGAACTATATATTAAAACAAATAATTAAACATAAAAAATACCACATAAGTACTTCAAATTATTCAAAAACATCAATACATCAAGATTTGTATGAATAAAATTAGATTGAGCCTATTTCTTTCCAATGAATGAGTGAATAATCCAGCTACTACTTTGTTATTGCTTATTAGTAAAGTTGCTACTTTTATATTAAACAAATAAAAAAAATAAATCTTCCTATAAACAAAAAAAAAAATGAATAAAAGAAAAAGAAAAAAAATTGCATTTTTTTGGATTCGTGTACCAGAGGAGTACCACGTGCGTACCACAGGAGTACCACGTGTGTACCCGTTGCAAAATGAAAAATAAAAAAATATGCACGCTATCGGTGCGTACCCAAGGATTACCGTACGCGTACCGGTACCCGATACCGGTACTCTTTCTAAAATGGAGTACCCATGCTTCATACACACAAAAATTTGTTCTTATGTTAATGTAATTTGTTTTTGTTCTTTTCATATTCCGTTCCGGGTAGTATTTTTTCTACACCTCATCCTTGTAGATTCACGTAGTTTTGTGGGGATTGATAAACGTTAAAAAAAAAAAAATCAAACTTCTATTAATTTTTTTTTGGTCTTAAATTTCTTATAATTTTAATTCAATCAAAGTAGTTGTAAAAAAAATTTAATCATAAAACAAATAAAAATTTAAGACATTATTGTGAGTATTTTGACAATAATAAACATCACATATACACAAATTCGTACACATATTATATAAAAATATAATTAAATATAACATATAAAGTAATTGAATATATAAATATAAAAGTTATTTTAATTATGTGTTTGGGGACGAAGCATGCACTGCACATGATGGGGGATAAAATTATGTCTCCATCATGTAATCTCTCTTAGGGGAACATTCTCCTCCATCTGTGCAGAAATAAAATTCTCCATTTACATTGGGGCAATTGTCATAAAGATCTCTATTTACAAATCAAATTGGGTAATTGACATTCCTAAATTGTCCTACATTGTTACTATTATTGGAGGTGGATCCAGACGATCCATACTGATTTTTTATGATTTTGTGAAAGATTGATATGGTTATAATATATTTTTAAGGACTAAAATGTTTCTCTTAATGTAGTTAGATATTGAATTTTGTAGTTTATCGGTGAATATGAATAGAGGCTTACTATAATTGTTTCCCTTTTGAAAGGATAAATTTATTTAATCACAAAGCTGTAGCAAGTTCATTTGAGAGAATCTAAAGTTAATAATTTGAGAGGATATCTAGAGAAGGATCGATGTAGAGGTTATGAAAATTTAAATGATGAAGAGAGACGTGGAAATTAAATTTAATAAAGTTGAGATGGATATAACTATTAAAAAGTTCATGTTGAATTCTTTTTCATATTTAAAATGTGTGAATTTAATCATTAAACTACTAAACTTGAAAATAAGTTGAATTAAAATCTTGATGTTACGAATTGACAAAAAATAAAAAGACCGGTGTTCATAATTATTATTTTTAAGGATTACCAATATGTCATCGCCCCTATTTCGACCATAACCAGCACACAAACTGCTACTCTAATTTGACAAGTCTATAAACTAAACACAATTATGTATCAAATACAACCATGACATTAATTTAACAAAACTTATATGATATAGTTCCTACCAAAATTTCGATAGAACTTCCTCCAAGATATATGGACCTCACAAAATAGTATGAGTAACAATATCATGATAACAAAATAACACCAATCCATACAAAGCCTATACAGACCAACAGAAACATATCTAACTTCTACAAGGCAAATCCCAATAATGCAACAAAGCCAATTGGAGATCACATGTTACATTTACAAGGACATAGAAATGAATAACAATAATATTACTAGGTCCCTCCAAAAACCAAAAAGTTCATCACCAAGAAGTCAAAGACTTATTAAGGTCTAATGAAGATACTCGATTCAATGAGTCTCCACAGCTAAAACTAGTAAGTAATATTTGTGAGGGATGAAAATAAGACTTCACTCTAAATTATTCTATACAATTAAAAATGAAAACTAAAGGATAATGTTTTTAATTATAAAAAATATAATAATAAAATTAAAAGGCTACAACAGCAAATGTATGTTTCATGATTTTCGCCCAGGTTGCACCTAACCACATATTTTATAAAAGATATGTTTTGTCATATAAATAATTTATGCAAGTTAGTCCACATCTGTCCAATTCATTAACTGATAATGTCTATATTATTAAATTAAACGTTTTTATTCAAGTTTGAACTCAAAACTTCACAATATGAATGAGTTTCAGTTTCATTGATTAGTATGTATTAGTTTAAGAGATATTTGTCATTTCGTCTATGATTTGAAAAAAAATTAAAAAATTTAGCCAACATGATTTATTTTTTTACGCAAATTTAGCCAACATGATTGATCTTTATTTTTTATTTTTATTATTCTAGTCTCTCGAGCTGCATCATTTCTTTGATGAATTAATGTAATTAGTACCTCTTTAACTAATTTTCTAACAAAAATTACTTACCGACGATAATAATTTATCGGAAAATGCTAACTAGTATCCCCGGAGCATTAGTTAAGGATACTTCAAATAGTACAAATACATTAAAATGTATGCGGTCAATGTTTGAAAAGTAAAAAATGTGTTGTTTTCAATCTAAAAGTTGCTTCTTTTGTATCCACTAGTTAGCATGACCTAATTTATTTACCTATAACATAATAAATGCAAAAGAGCTCCATTAGCTATAGGTTGCTTATTGAGATGGTTTCTTTATCAAAGTGGTTGAAATGTTGCTGGCTATTTTACCTAACTTAACGGTCCTAAACACTTCTTTATAGGACACAATTAACGGTCATAAACATATACTAGTATGAATGGTAAATTTGAAATTACTTAATCATCATCCTAATCATACTTATTCCTTTTAATCAAACATAAAATGATTATCTGTCATGCACCGATTTTATATCCACTTTATTAATTAAGCTAACTAGTAAATTATGATCATATGTACCGTTGTGCTTTCGCTTTCACCTTTGCTCATACAAATTGCATTCCAATAATGACTTATTTCAAAGTCTAAACTACTACCACCTGCAAGTCAAGATATGAGAGTGTCACGCTCAAATCATTAGCTTACTTTAAATACATATAAGGATTGAAATTGAAAACATAATTTTTTTTTTGTAATACTCCAAATATATGTTGGTAAATTATAGTATTAGGTGTATATTGGTCTAACGGTTCTTTAAAATACATTACTCATTGTCGGATATTCAATAAGCCATAAGTAGTAAAACCAAATTATGAGATCACATTCTACCAGCATCTATTAAAAATAATTGGATCATTTTTTTTTTCATGTCTAAAATAATTGGATTCTATGACAACTTGTGATAAACAAAAGCTAGGTTAGGTTAGATAGTTAACGGTTCGTTTAATCTTTACATTATTGCTATGAGAATCACACTAAAAATACAATATTTTTTTCAACACACTCACTCTTTTTGGTTGAAATTTAATTAATTGAGATTCACTAAATTTTACTTATTCCACATATAAATTCAATACTGCCTATATGATTTTCAATCAATAAAAATGTAGGTAGTGTGGAGTATTTTTATTTTTAGTTCAAAATATACATGTTGTCTAGGGTGAGAGACTTAAATAGGTCTCTCACCGTGAGAGACCAAATTTTTTTTTTTTTTTTTGCAAGTTGCTTTTGAACCTTAGATTAAAAAGTGGTACATGATATTATGATGCACTATCAGCATTGTATTATTTTTCATTTCTTTTATTTTTTTTATTCCTACAAAATAGAAACCTTTTAAGTTTAGTCCTTACTTAATTTTAATAGTATTTTTAGTCGTACAAATTTTTTCTTGATACGTTGTTTGAACCCTGTTAAAATAAAATTTATTTAATTAATCTTAAACTCTTAAATTTTTTTAATGATTTTTTACACACGTGTTTATCGCTTTATAAAATACTCATTAACCAAAACTTATAACTTTTTAATGTTAGATCGTTGTACCCCATTTTTTGACCTAAATTTTTGCATTTTTTCATTCTTCAGTCATATTTTCGATTCGAAATAATCGTTATTTTTTTCAAGAAATTTTGACAGAGAAGTATTTTTGCATTTTTTCATTCGTCAGTCGTCTAAAAATCTCATAGTCGTCTGATAGTGATTCAGACGTCTAAGAATCTCATAGACGTCTATAAGCTAGCTTTTTTTTTGGACCTTAGATTAAAGAGTGGTACATGATATTATGATGCACTATCGGCATTGTATTATTTTTCATTTCTTTCATATTTTTTTATCCCTGTAAAATAGAGACATTTTAAGTTTAGTCTTTACTTAATTTTATCTCTACTTAAATATCAATTATAAACGTCTATGAGATTCTTAGACAACTGAATCAATATTCTCGAACTTGCATATCTCGCATATTAGTATTTCCCATTTTAATATTTCTCACTTAAATATCGGTTATAAACGTCTATGAGATTCTTATAGAACTCGATCACTCTTATCCCACTTAAATATCAATTATAAACGTCTATGAGATTCTTAGACGACTTAATCACTATTCTCAAACTTACATATCTCGCACATTAATATCTTCCACTTAAATATCAATTATAAACGTCTATGAGATTCTTAGACGACTGAATCACTCTTTTCGCACTTAAATATCTCACATATTAATATCTTCCACTTAAATATCGATTATAAACGTTTATGAGATTCTTAGGCGACTGAATCACTCTTTTCGGACTTAAATATCTCGCATATTAATATCTCCCACTTAAATATCGGCTATAAACATCTATGAGATTTTCATACGACTTGGTCACTCTTATTCCACTTAAATATCAATTATAAACGTCTATGAGATTCTTAGACGACTGAATCAATATTCTCGAACTTGCATATCTCGCATATTAGTATCTCCCACATTAATATCTCTCACTTAAATATCGGTTATAAACGTCAATGAGATTTTTACACAACTTGATCACTCTTATCCCACTTAAATATCAATTATAAACGTCTATGAGATTCTTAGACGACTGAGTCACTATTCTCAAACTTACGTATCTCGCACATTAATATCTTCCACTTAAATATCGATTATAAACGTCTATGAGATTCTTAGACGACTGAATCACTATTTCGCACTTAAATATCTCGCATATTAATATCTCTCACTTAAATATCGCTATAAACATCTATGAGATTCTTATACGACTTGGTCACTCTTATTCCACTTAAATATCAATTATAAACATCAATGAGATTCTTAGACGACTGAATCAATATTCTCGAACTTGCATATCTCGCATATTAGTATCTCCCACATTAATATCTTGTTAGCCTGTATTTTCGACAGGCATTAATGAATTGGAATGAGATGATGAAATCTCATTTAATGTATATTATTGCCTTTTAATATTCTCTTGGAAACTGATTCTGGCAATAAATCGAGAGAAAATCAAGGCATTTGACATCAAAGACTTTTAATGTGCAAAGTTGCTTGTCAAAGCCTAGAGTTCTGTCGAATTCGACAGAACGTGTGTTGTCTGAATAAGCTTGTCGAGTTCGACAAGATATTATTTGTGTAAAAGCATATTTTCGACACTAACTGGTAATGGTCGAAAATTATATATATGTATATATATGTACGTGTGTATGTTCGTTTGTCTAACGTACTGTGCAGAACTAAAGAAGCGTACTCTGGACTTAGCGAAATATTCAAAAGTGAGTAACGTTTAAAGGGTTCGCCAGGTGTCCAAGGAATTCAAATTCAGAAGACACGTGGAGCATAGTTAGGCAAATTGTAGTTTTATAGCAGTTATGTTAGTTTGTCTATAAATATTAGTTTCTCATAGGAGAAACGGGTTCACAATTCACATGCAAATTCCTAGAATATTCAGAGTACCCATGTCAACGAGCGAAATGAATGCCGAAAGGAACATGTACGAATCTGTGTACCAATCTTTGTAAACATTTTTACATTGTCAAATGCAATTTACTTTTCAAGTACTGATTACTTGTTTTCCTTTAAAATTTGTCATTTAAGCTTTCTGCAAATTTAAAGCTTTTCTGCAACTTTAAACATTCTGCAATTTATTTCATTGCATGCTTTCCTTTTTCAAAGTCTTTTCTTTAAACTTTATTTGCAATTCATTTACAAGTTTTCTGCAAATTTAAACTTTGAAGCATTTTACTTTAAACCAAACCATTTGACTTCGTCAAATGCTGTTTACTTTTTATCAACTTATCCGATTTAACCCAAAGATATGAATATGTTTTCACTATCTTCCGCACAATCCATATGTCCCAGGATTCACTAGTTGATCCTTCTTGTAATAATTAGACTAGCGGTTGTTTACTAAAAATCGGGGTAAACAAATTGGCACGCCCAGTGGGACATCTGGATTGTGTATTTTTATTTAGTGGTTTTTTTTAAATTTTTCTTACAAAATTTGTTGTTTGGTGTTTGTACTTTGATTGTGTGTATATTTGTATATGCATTTGAGGAGTGGTAAGTCCCTTCCAGTTTTTTCAAATATACCAAAGCGTCCTCGTTCCAGAATGGTGAGACCACCAAACAATCCTAACCCTAACAATAATAATAATAATAACAATAATGGGGCAGAAACCAATCCTGTTCCAAATTCGACAGGACAACCAAATCAACCAGTATCTGGCAATCCTGGCGCCAATCCTACTGGTGGGTCAACAAATCCTGCCCTGAATTTTACAACTTCTGGAAGTATCCCAAGCAATAATCCTAATGGTGGGGGTACAAACCCTATGATAAATTCCGGAACCGTTGGTGCAAGCGCCAGTGGATCAACAATGTCTGCCACTACTTCAAGTATGGCAGGAGGGTTTGTTCCTCCAAATACGAATGGTGCAATGATGACACAAATGAATGTATCATCCATGCCAACGAATGTATCACACATGCATGGGTACACAGACGGTAGTCAAGTTGGTGGAACACCGTCAAGACCCCCATGGTTGCCTAGAAACCCACAATTTGGAATGCCAACAACGACAATGGCAAGCCTGTATAATTGGCCTTCGATAGAAAGTTCTCCCTCATCTTCTGCGATGGGAAATAGGGGAAATTCTCTGAACTTGACAAATAATTCTATGAATGTACTTAGGCAACAAATGGACGAAAGTAACCATGACATGGTGAACGCGTTGACCCAACAGATTGGCACAATCTTCAATCCTGTGTTACAAACAGCCAATGACAATTATTTGTTGTTAGCCAATCAAATGGGAAGGATGGCAGACTTTTTTGGTGCCCCTGATGCTCCAAATAACCAAAGAGTTCCTCGTACAAACCCGGAAACTCAAACAGAAGTCCAAGCACAACCCGTGCGCATTGAGAGAGAACGGCCAGAACCGGAAGTAATTCTGGTTAATAGAAACCAAGATGCTGATAATGTTCTTAGGAATGTTCGACAAGAAAATGTTGCAGGGCAAAATAACTTGGCCAATTTGGTGGAAAATATCTTGGCCCAGAATGGTTTGAATATAGGGTTGCATAGGCCAAATTTTGTGTCAGCCTTGTCTGAATATGTATTGCAGGCAGAATTGCCAAGGGGATGGAAAATTCCCAAATTCACAAAATTTGCTGGTGATACTAATGAGTCTACTGTCGAACACATTGCCAGATATTTGGCAGAGGCAGGGAATTTGGCAAATAATGAAGATTTAAAAATGAAGTTTTTTCCCAATTCCCTCACTAAAAATGCCTTTACGTGGTTTACCACACTTCCCCCTCATTCAATTCATACCTGGACTCTATTAGAAAGGCTATTTCATGAACAATTTTACATGGGACAATCTAGGATTAGTCTCAAAGAATTAGCCAGTATGAAGCGCAAAACCTCAGAAGCCATTGATGACTATCTAAACAGGTTTCGCCTCCTTAAGGCAAGGTGCTTTACTCAAGTTCCTGAACATGAATTGGTTGAAATGGCTGCTGGTGGCCTTGACTATTCCATTAGGAAAAAATTAGATACTCAACATTTAAGAGATATGGCCCAATTAGCAGATCGTGTTCGACAGGTCGAACGCCTCAGGGCTGAAAAAGTCAGAAATTCTAAGTTCCACAAAAAAGAAAAAGTGGCATACATAGAAACTTATGAAAGTGAAAATGAGTTCGACGATGATCAGGAGTACATGGAAAACAATGAGGTTAATATTGCTGAATTGAAACCAGGACCTCCCTATACTTGTAAAATGTTAAGACCATCAAATGGGAAAAATCTCGTCGAACCAAAAAATGATAGATTTGTTTCTAAGACATATACTTTTGACATTACTAAGTGTGATGAAATTTTTGACTTATTGGTTGCTGATGGCCAAATAATTGTACCAAAGGGTTTGAAAATACCACCTTTGGAACAACGTAATAAAAGAGGTTTTTGTAAATACCATAATTTCTTGGGTCATAAAACCTCACAATGTGTTCTTTTCAGGGATCTGGTCCAGAAAGCCCTACAGGAGGGAAGACTCAAATTTGGCGAAAAGCCAAAATCCAAACAGCAGGTGGACGAGAATTCATTGCAGATTGCTGATGCTGCTTACACAGAGCCTTTTGAGTGCCTGATGATAGAAGCATTGAACCTCACTGAAGGGGGGCAATTAGTTTCCATTCCTGAAGATGAATATGAAAACAAAGTGGAGGAAGTATATCCACAAGCTGGAGAAACTCTACTAGATTTCCTTCAACGCTGCAAGGAAAATGATGGCGAAGCTACACTGTGTCCTCATTGTAGTGCCATGTTCGACAAGAAAGCTGCTGCAGGCCTTAACAAGTTTTTGCCTCACAGTCAGAACAGAAACAATTGGCCAAGTCAAAGGCCAACTTATTCCAATGTCCTGAATAGCCAACAGGCACCTGTACATCAGAGGTTGGGACCACAAAAATCATTTGTCCCCTCAAACAGGACACCTGTCAACCAATGGGTCCATGGAAAGAATATGGGCTATGGTCAAAGGAATATGGAGAAAGGGAACTCCAGTAACAACAATCCCAAAAAAGATCCTGAATCAAGGAAGTATGATTACAGGAATAATTACAAAGGGAAAAATCCCATGACAAGATCCCAATGGCGTAGATATCAACGCCAGAAAAGAGTGGCTGCTCAAAAATCACAAGTTACTACTAATGGTAATGAGGAGAAGCTTATGCAATTGGCTAAGAAGCCAATGAAAGAAAGGTTAGGAGAACCAAAAGCTGAGTCTTCAACTACTAACAACGTCGAAGACGAGCACATGGAGGCAGATGACTTTTTAGATTCTGAACCCGATCTCGACATAATAGTAAATGTTGTGTCCATTCTGCCAAGGGAGTTCGACGTCTGTTCTGAAATAACAGATGAAGAAGAAGAATCTGGAATGCAAATGGCCCTTCATAGGCCAGTCTGTTACTATGTCACAAGCAATGGTGCTTTGGAGGACCAAATGGCCACATTTGAAAGGCCAGATGAAGGCATGAAAAGTCACTTGAAGCCTCTCTTCATTCAGGCGAAGGTGAATAATGTCGGAATCAACAAAGTACTAATAGATGGTGGTGTCGCTGTTAACCTCATGCCAGAATTTCTGCTAAGAAAGATTGGCAAATCTTTGGTGGATCTTCATCCTCACAACATAGTTCTGTCAAACTATGAGGGCGAGACTGGTTTCTCTTTAGGAGCAATCCAGTTGGATGTGGTTGTCGGAAGCACTATAAGGCCAACCTTGTTCTTGGTTGTGGCCTCTAAGGCAAATTACAATCTACTTCTAGGTCGAGAGTGGATTCATGGAGTGGGGGCAGTTCCATCTACCCTGCACCAGCGCCTCATTATATGGCGAGAAGATGGAGTAGTCGAAAATGTTGAAGCAGATCAAAGCTACTTCAAGACTGAAGTCCATCATCTGACGAAGCACTCTTTCGACAAGAAATTGGCGACAATTGCACCATGCACTGAGAAAGACTTTGCATATCGCCTAGCAGGAAATGGTCACCATGCAATCAAACTGGATCCCACACATGGTTTCTTGTGGGAGAGAGAAGATGGAAACAGCGAGGATGGCGAGTATGAAGGCCACAACTACCCAACTGGGTGGGATGTCAAAGAGGATTACTATGTCTGAGTCCCAAACATGGGCAAAGATTACGGCCTACATGGCTGAAAACAGAATCAAAATGGCTTTGGAAGCCAATTCGTTATCAGAAAATATGGCTATTGCAGCCAACGATATAAAACTTGGCAAAAATAAGCCAGAATTGCAAAAATTGGATTGCATCTATGATGACGAACCCTTAGGATTTGAAAAAGATCCAATCAGTCAAAGTCACAAGATGCAAGCACAAGACCCTTTGCAGGAAATTGACCTTGGAGATGGTCTGACAAAAAGACCAACATATATTAGTGCAAACATTCCTCCAGATCTGAAGGCAAAAGTGGTGCAACTTCTGTTGGAATTTAAAGATTGTTTTGCTTGGGATTATAATGAAATGCCAGGTTTGAGCAGAAAATTGGTGGAACATGAACTCCCAGTTCGACCAGATAAAAAACCAGTGAAACAATTACCTAGAAGGTTCGCACCAGAAATAATGTCAAAGATCAAAGAAGAAATTGAGAGGCTGCTGAGGAGCAAATTTATCAGAACTGCAAGGTATGTCGAATGGTTAGCAAATATAGTGCCAGTGATTAAGAAAAATGGTTCTCTTAGAGTATGCATAGACTTTAGAGACTTAAATAATGCTACACCAAAAGATGAATATCCTATGCCTGTGGCAGAAATGTTAATTGATTCTGCAGCCGGATTTGAATATTTAAGTATGTTGGATGGTTATTCTGGATATAACCAAATTTTCATTGCTGAAAATGATGTACCCAAAACTGCCTTTAGATGCCCAGGGGCATTAGGCACATATGAATGGGTAGTGATGCCCTTTGGTCTAAAAAATGCTGGGGCTACTTATCAAAGAGCAATGAATTTAATTTTTCATGAATACATAGATGCGTTCATGCAAGTGTATATTGACGACATAGTTGTCAAATCCTCATCAAATGAAGATCATCTAGATCATTTGAGAAAATCTTTTGAAAAGATGAGGAAATATGGATTAAAAATGAATCCATTAAAATGTGCTTTTTGTGTTAATGCAGGAGATTTCATTGGGTTTGTTGTGCACAAAAAGGGCATTGAAATAAATCAAAACAAAACGAAGGCTATTATGGAGACCAAATCTCCAACTACAAAAAAGCAACTTCAGTCCTTACTTGGGAAAATCAATTTCTTGAGAAGATTTATTTCAAACTTAAGTGGTAAAGCTCAACCATTCTCACCACTGCTTCGACTCAAGAAAGAAAGCGCTTTCACTTGGGGGCAAGAGCAACAACAAGCTTTTGACGAAATCAAGAGTTATTTGTCAAAGCCACCAATGTTAATGCCCCCAATAAGGAACAAATTCATGAAGTTGTATATTTCAGCATCAGATTCGACGTTGGGTAGCATGCTTGCCCAAGAAGATGAAAATGGTGAAGAAAGAGCCATTTATTACTTAAGTAGGGTTTTAAATGATGCTGAAACTAGATATAGTAGTATTGAAAAATTATGCTTATGTTTGTATTTTTCTTGTATGAAACTCAAGCATTATATAAAGCCTGTTGATGTTTTTGTTTATTCTCATTGTGATATCATCAAACATATGTTATCCAAACCTATTCTGCATAGTCGAATTGGAAAATGGGCTTTAGCCTTGACAGAATATTCATTAACTTATAAACCTTTAAAGGCAGTTAAAGGCCAAATTGTGGCTGATTTTATAGCAGATCATTCTGCATTAGAAACTCCACAAAACTATGTAGATTCAGAACCTTGGAAATTATATTTTGATGGTTCTAAACATAAACATGGAGTTGGAATTGGGGTTTTAATCATTTCTCCCTCCAGAATTCCCACCAAGTTCAAATATAAAATTAACGGGTTCTGCTCAAATAACGAAGCAGAATATGAGGCTTTGATAACAGGCTTAGAAATTTTACTGGACTTGGGGGCAAGAAATATTTTGATCAGAGGCGATTCAGAATTGGTGTTGAAACAATTGACAAAGGAATATAAGTGCATAAAGGAGCACTTGATGAAATATTTTGTCATAGCAATTTCTTTGTTAAAACGTTTCGACCAAGTTATTTTTGAACATGTACCTCGCATAGAAAATCAAGAAGCCAATGATTTGGCTCAAATAGCTTCTGGTTATAAAATTTCTAGTGAAAAACTAGAGGAGTTGATTGAGATTAAAGATAAACTCATTGTTGATCAACCTCCTTATATGGAATTGTCAATGCCAAAACTTGTGGGGGCAGATGTACCACAAGATAATGGTCAAGATACCACCTATAACTCTGACGAAAATTCAGGAATTTTTGAAATTTTTGCCATTGACAATTTATCTGATAATGATTGGAGAAAACAACTTGTTGAATATTTGCGAGATCCAAATGGAACGACCAATAGAAAAATAAAGTATAGAGCCTTGAGTTATGTCATCATTGGAAATGAACTAATGAAGAAAACACCTGAGGGAGTTTTGCTAAAATGTTTAAGTGAAACAGAAGCCTATTTGGCTATATCTGACGTGCATAGTGGTGCATGTGGATCCCATCAGGCAGGCCATAAAATGAAATGGTTGTTGTTTCGACAAGGTGTGTATTGGCCAACAATCTTAAAGGATTGTATAGAATTTGCTAAAGGTTGTCAAGAATGCCAAAGGCATTCAGGTATACAACACGTACCTGCAAGTGAACTCCATTCAATAGTAAAACCTTGGCCTTTTAGAGGATGGGCTCTAGATTTAATTGGTGAAATTAAACCAAGTTCATCTAGAAAC
This sequence comes from Trifolium repens, assembly GCA_030408175.1. Taxonomy (NCBI): domain Eukaryota; kingdom Viridiplantae; phylum Streptophyta; class Magnoliopsida; order Fabales; family Fabaceae; genus Trifolium; species Trifolium repens. The sequence continues at coordinate 25,182,065 of CP125845.1, read as the reverse complement.
CAACGTTATATTTTGGTTAGTATAGATTATTTTACTAAATGGATAGAAGCAATTCCATTACCAAATGTTGACCAAGAAGCAGTGATTAGTTTTATACAAAGTCACATTATTTATAGATTTGGTATACCTGAGTCTATTACTACAGATCAAGGTTCAGTTTTCACTGGACGAAAAATGGTTGAATTTGCTCAACAAACTGGTTTTAAACTCTTAACCTCTACACCATATTATGCCCAAGCAAATGGTCAGGTAGAAGCTGCTAATAAGATCATAATTGGTCTGATTAAAAAACATATTGCCCAAAGGCCCAGAAATTGGAATAAGACTTTAGATCAAGTCCTATGGGCATGCAGAAATTCTCCAAAGGAATCAACTAACACTACACCTTTTCGACTAACATATGGGCATGATGCAGTCTTGCCAGTCGAAATACACCTGCAATCAGTTAGAATCCAAAGGCAGGAAGAAATCCCAAGAGATCATTACTGGGATATGATGTTAGACGAACTAGTTGATTTAGATGAAGAGAGAATAAAAGCTTTAGAGATGTTAACTCGACAGAAAGAAAGAGTTGCTAGAGCTTATAACAAAAAGGTTAAATCTAAAACCTTTAGTGTTGGAAATTTGGTTTGGAAAGTTATTTTGCCAATGGATAAAAAAGATAGAGTCTTAGGCAAATGGTCCCCAAATTGGGAAGGCCCTTTTAAGGTTGTTCAAGTTTTTTCAAATGGTGCTTACGAAATTGAAGAATTAACAGAAGAACAACGTTCGTTAATTATAAATGGTAAATACTTGAAGAAGTATAAACCAGCGTTGCAAGAAATAAAAATTAGCGAAGAATAAAATTTAAGATATGATAAACAATGGGGATCATAAAGTTGTTCGCCACAAAATGGGCATTGTCAAATTACAAACCAAAAAACTTCGACAAATTGTTCAAAGGTAAAACTAAAATTATTACAAGTTAAAATTTTTCTTCAAATCTTCATACAAACTCTTGAACGAAGAAACCTCTTTGTCGAGAACCTTGCTTGACTTCTCCAGATTCTGAATCTCTTCTTCCACTGCCGCTGAAGCACTAAAGGATTTGATGCCCTCATTAGCCTCTTTGTCAATCCAGGCTTTAACAGCAGTAGTAAGATTGGCCTTTGCTTCGTCACGTTTGATTTTCTCTGCATCAATCTTAGCATTGAGACTCTGAATCTTCAAGTGCAATTCAGCAATCTCACCCTCCCAAGCAGCAATGTTCTGGTTGTATTCAGTCAGCTCAGCATTCGACTCGATCTCCTTCTCAAAGCGTTCGACATTAGCCTGAGCAGTCTTGGCCTTTTCGACCAATGCAGCGTGAGCATGGGTTTGAGCTTCCAGCTTCATGGCATTCATTTTCTTCCTTTGAATGGCTTGAGTAAAACCATCAATGAGGTTTTCAAGTTGAATAACCTTACTAAGTGTGGCCTCATCTGTCAAAGGATTATGGAGCTTTTTCAAGAAGCCCAAGTGAGAAAATGCACTGCTAGGGTTTGCCTCAATCAAGGCAAAGACATCCTGATTGATGTAGTCTGCGTGCAATTTGAGGAGCAAAGAATCCTGCCTCACTGTTGAACTGATTTCTGTATCAGAAGCTGTCGAACTGCTGTGATGGGAAGCACCCTTGCTTTGGTCTTTGTTGCCTTTGCTTGATAGAAGCATCTTTAGTGCTGCAGCAGGATCAGAATCCTTCATAGCGATGAACTCCATTTCTGACATTCCAATGTCAGCAGATAACTTTGATGTCGAAGAGACAGGAAGAATGTCAGAGCCTCCTTCAGTGGCTTCAGGCATAATATCGTCGTCAGCGTCAGTCTCCATCTCGACATCAGTGTTTTCTGATGAATGGGTAGATTCAGTGAGTTGCACAGTTATGGTTTTCTCAGGTTCAGGATTATTGGTGGGAATTTCTTCATTCTCTTGACTTTGGCTATTTCCAGTTAAATCGACCTCGACGCGATTGGTGCCAACGTCTTGGGCCGAATTTTCCTCATTGTTAACAGGTGTAGTGGTGTTCTCTTCATTATCACCCTATTCAAAAACAAAATGAATTAGAGTCGAAAGGCCATAAAAGAATGTACATGTGGGGAGGTCTAAAAGACAAGGAAATTTTACCTGAGCACCAGGGTCTTGCAAACTTGGGTTTATTTTTTCCCGTATATGACCTCCAGTTGAAGGAGTTTCGACGTTGGTGTTTGGTTGATCCTCAACAGAAGGATCGGAAACTGGGATTTCAACATCCTTTTCTGTCCCTGCAGAAGGTTTAGGATCAGACTTGACTTTCTTTTTCTTCTTCTTTTCAATCTTTTTCTTTGGGTTTGGGGGCATGCTCGCCTCACTAGTTTCGACACTGGCCTTTCCTTTGTCTCTTTGGCCTTCTCCACTAGGGGCAGCAGCAGTTGGATTGATAGTGCCAGCAGGCTGAAAGGGAAATAAATATTTGCTAAAACAAGATTTTAGTTGAAGCTAAAACAAACTTAAAAGAAATGTCGAAGTCAGCTTACTGTTGGTTCATTGATGGTGAGAGCTTTTTGCTTTTTCTGTTTGGTAGGCCCTCCAGCCTCACTCGACGCCATTAGATTTCTCTTGCGAAGCTGCAGTTAAAAGTCGAAAAGATTAAGAATATGGCTGTGAAAACTAAGAAGAAAAATAATGCTAAGTTAAAAAAAAAAATTTTAAGACTTAGTACCTTGGCCCCAGTATTGGGAAGTGTCTTCTTTTGAGTTGCAGCAGGAGTAGTGGTGTATGTCGAAGTATTGACATCTTTGGTTTTAGAAGCACCTGGTGTCGGAACATGAAAAGAATTCACGTCAGCAAAAGGTTAAGAAACTATAAACACTATAAAAAATTATTTTGTTCAACAACTCAAGGTTACCTTTGCCTTTGGGAGTCTTTTGTTGAAGAGCGTCGAACCCAGCCTCTATTGCTTGCAGAAGCACTTCATCACTTTGCTTGGCATGCTTCTCATAATGCAAACTCCACCAGGTGGCGAACTCAAAAGTACATAGGTGAGAAATTCCAAAGGCAATAGGTGTGAGCTTATAGGGTCTTCTTTCCTTAGCGAGCTTCAAACGTCGCTCAAAATATTCGACAGACATTCCAGAATTACCCAAGACAATGTCATCTTTGTTCTTGAATAAACTTTTTGGCCTGAATTGACTAAGGCCAAATTGGCGAGCAACTAAGTTAGGCTGGTATCCAACCAAGCCTAAATGCCTTCTTTCAACTCCTTGTCTGGAGGATAAGATGGTAGGGTTCAAGAACATGGTCCAAATGTTGTTCGTATCCTCCTCTTCTTTTGTATTGGTTGCAGGGAATGGCCTTTTAAACCAATCAGGCCCGACAGTCCTTTTGACGAATGGAGTATTCTTTGGAGTAATTTCGTCAAACTCAAGGAGAGTCTTGAAGTAGTGAAGGAAGAGTTGGCGAGTAGACAAGTTTGTCTCTCTATATCTCAATAAGGCCAACCTAGCGCCTTCTGATTGTCGAGAAGCAACAGATGGTTCCATATGAGAGGGAAGGAAGAGTTTGAAGTTTGACTCAAATGTGGCATTCAGCCAAAGTTGCAGAAGCCAGACAGGTCCAGAGAAAGCGAGTTGTGATCCTTTCTCAATCTTCTTGAGCATATCACTAGCTTGCCCCAAAGAGTCATAAAGGGAAGCTAAGATGAACCTTCCTAAGGCTACATCTAATCCTTGGTGAAGCATGATGGCGAGGGGAACAAGTCTCTTCACCACTTGAAGTGAACCAGTGCACAAAACAAAGTGTGATAACCAATAAGTTAAGAAAGCAATGTGTTCTTCATGAGAAACATCATCGCTGCTAAGATCATGAAAAGTTTTGAGGAATCCTGAGAAGGATAAAACTTTGAAGTCAAATTGGTGATTGGGGGTGGTGTACTTGGGGTCGAATGTAGGTCCTGTTGGTCTTAGGCCAGTAATGGCAGCAACGTCGAATAAGGTCGGGGTCATCATTCCTGCTTTAAAGTGAAAGGTGTTGGTAGAATTTTCCCAAAAATGAAGGGCAGCTATGAGCATTTCTGCGTTGTACCTAGGTCCCTCTCTCGACAATTGAATTAAGTCGAATATACCACTCTCTTTCCATAAAGTGGCATAGTGTTTTTCAACCTTGTTAAGCCATTTCAAATAACCCTCACTAACTACGGGTGCAGATCTAAAAGCCCTATGGCCCGTTTCAAAGAAACTCATGTCGAAGACAGAGTTGACAAATATTTTGGGTTCACAAGTAACATTGAGAGGAAAGATGTTACTTACATCCTCATTGAAGTTGTCGGGTGAAGGAAGAGGCCCTGCGAAAGCAAGAGTTCGACCTCCAAGCTTGTGAGGAATCATCAATTCCTCTCCCCATAGAGTGTCTTCGACGGAGGTCATATCCGGTTCCGACACGAACTCTGAATCATCAATGATGATCAGGTCTTTATCATCAACAGCGTAAATCATCACGTTTCTGGAGGAAGAAGAAGCAGCCATTGTTGTTCTTCGTGTTCTTGATGTCCTTGAGTTTGGTGATGAAGATGAACAGTTAAACAGTGAGCAGAACGCCAAAATCACTAGATTCAACTCGTTTCTTGCTCAAATCCAAGAGAGAAAACAATGATGATGAACGGAAATGTTGGACGATTGCAATCACTGGTTTAGATTTCTCAGAAACGCAAGAACAATGCACGATTTGAAGATTGTTTGATGTGGGTTCATGAAGGAATACGTAGAACTCTGTTCTTTAGAGAGAAAGTAAAGAGTTGAAGTTTCAGAAAAGTGAAAGTGTGGAATACGTTTGCTACTTATAGGCACTCCAAGTTTGCATGTATCTGGTAACTGAAACATCACCACTCTTCCATCTCAGTTGTTCACATTCTGCCACGTGTCCCACTATGGAACTAAAAAGTTGGAAATCATGGTTTGTGGGGATTGAGGTGACAGTTATAAATATTGTCATGATTTACAATAACTTGATGTGACGTTTACGCCGTCTTTGATAAGCGTGCAGAATTGGAAAAGGTGAGTATTTTCAAAACTGCCATTTCTTTCTTTCGTATTCGACATGCAGTCGAAATTGGCATTTTTGAGGGGGCAATTTGTTAGCCTGTATTTTCGACAGGCATTAATGAATTGGAATGAGATGATGAAATCTCATTTAATGTATATTATTGCCTTTTAATATTCTCTTGGAAACTGATTCTGGCAATAAATCGAGAGAAAATCAAGGCATTTGACATCAAAGACTTTTAATGTGCAAAGTTGCTTGTCAAAGCCTAGAGTTCTGTCGAATTCGACAGAACGTGTGTTGTCTGAATAAGCTTGTCGAGTTCGACAAGATATTATTTGTGTAAAAGCATATTTTCGACACTAACTGGTAATGGTCGAAAATTATATATATGTATATATATGTACGTGTGTATGTTCGTTTGTCTAACGTACTGTGCAGAACTAAAGAAGCGTACTCTGGACTTAGCGAAATATTCAAAAGTGAGTAACGTTTGAAGGGTTCGCCAGGTGTCCAAGGAATTCAAATTCAGAAGACACGTGGAGCATAGTTAGGCAAATTGTAGTTTTATAGCAGTTATGTTAGTTTGTCTATAAATATTAGTTTCTCATAGGAGAAACGGGTTCACAATTCACATGCAAATTCCTAGAATATTCAGAGTACCCATGTCAACGAGCGAAATGAATGCCGAAAGGAACATGTACGAATCTGTGTACCAATCTTTGTAAACATTTTTACATTGTCAAATGCAATTTACTTTTCAAGTACTGATTACTTGTTTTCCTTTAAAATTTGTCATTTAAGCTTTCTGCAAATTTAAAGCTTTTCTGCAACTTTAAACATTCTGCAATTTATTTCATTGCATGCTTTCCTTTTTCAAAGTCTTTTCTTTAAACTTTATTTGCAATTCATTTACAAGTTTTCTGCAAATTTAAACTTTGAAGCATTTTACTTTAAACCAAACCATTTGACTTCGTCAAATGCTGTTTACTTTTTATCAACTTATCCGATTTAACCCAAAGATATGAATATGTTTTCACTATCTTCCGCACAATCCATATGTCCCAGGATTCACTAGTTGATCCTTCTTGTAATAATTAGACTAGCGGTTGTTTACTAAAAATCGGGGTAAACATATCTCTCACTTAAATATCGATTATAAACGTCAATGAGATTTTTACACAACTTGATCACTCTTATCCCACTTAAATATCAATTATAAACGTCTATGAGATTCTTAGACGACTGAATCACTATTCTCAAACTTACGTATCTCGCACATTAATATCTTCCACCTAATTATCGATTATAAACGTTTATGAGATTCTTAGACGACTGAATCACTATTTCGCACTTAAATATCTCGCATATTAATATCTCCCACTTAAATATCGGTTATAAACATCTATAAGATTCTTGTACGACTCGATCACTCTTATTCTATTTAAGTATCAATTATAAACGTCTATGAGATTTTTAGACGACTGAATCAATACTTTTGAACTTAAATATCTCGCACATTATTATATATATCCCACTTAGAAAATTAATTCCATCCCAAAATTATTTAATTGGGACGGAATTTGCCATAGATTTCTGTCACACATGATATTAATTAATAAACAAAAATATTTTATAATATTTAGTTTTTTTTTTACAAGTTATTTAGTTATTATTGTATATAATTTGTTTCCTTTTTTTATTTTTTCACAAAATCCAAAAATATGTCAATTTGATTCTTATCATTTAAAAAAGTCCCAAAATAATATGTTAAGTATTTAATTTTTTCCTTTTATCATTATTGCTATTATTATCATATATATTATTTCTCTCCTTTATTATTTACTTCATTTATCATTATTGTCCAAACCAAAATAATAAATAAATTAATAAATAAATGAGGAGGGAGTATACTATATATGGCTATTTCAAGAAAAAAAACAATTCATTTTTATCTCCAACTCTCTCTCAGGCTCTCTAATCTCTCTTTGTCCGGCGCGGTGGTCGCCTGAGCCAGGAGGCGGCGCCACCGCGCCGGAACCCTAAACCACCCTCAAAATTCAACCTTTTTTAACCAACAAAACTTTTTAAGCCTTTCTAAACCCGAATCCGAACATAAAATTCCCAAAATCTTACCCAAACGGCCGGATCGGAGCGGTGGTGGTGGACAGATTTTTTTGTTTTTCGCCTCTGTTTCGTCTCTTCTTCTTATTCTTTTTTTTCGATTTCTTTTTTTGTTTTTGGATTGCTTCGGTTCTGGGTGGTTCGTGTGTGTTGGGTGATTTGGGTGTGTGTTAAAGTTTCTTAGTTTTAGTGTTTACGGGTCGATTGATTCGGATTTGATTGTTTATGGTTTGTGTTTGTGGAGATTTTCTGTTGTATGGGTTTAATGGTGGTTATATGGTTACAGTGATATTGTTTTGCGATGGATTTGTGATTCTGGGATTGATTTCTGTTTGGATTCTGTGTTGATAAGGAGTTCCTGTTGGTACTGTGATGTTGTTCTTGATTGTTCGGTGATGGGTTTTGTTATGATATTGTTGTTTCTGAGATGTTGAGAAAACAAGTTAGGGTTTGAGGATTGTGGTTGCAGCGGCTCTGATATAAAAAATCCTCCCCTTTTGCTGGCTGAATTCATCTTTTCATGGTTGAAAAATTGAAACACAAATTTGGGAAAGAGAAAAAGAAAAAAAAAAACAAAAAACCTGTGTTCCTGGACTGATGAACGTGAATCTGCTGTTGCTTGAACGTGATCCCATTTTTTTGATTTTTTTTTTAAATTAATAATAAATAAAATAATAATAACAATAAATAATAATAATAATAAAAAGACAAAACAAACGACACAAAAATGAGGTATTTTAAAATACCTCTCTGCCGAAATTTTTGTAGAAACCTTCACAAATGAAGTATTTTAAAATACCTCTCTGTCTAAATTTCTTGAAAAAAATAACGATTATTCGAATCGAAAATATGACTGACGAATGAAAAAATGCAAAAATTTAGGTCAAAAAATGGGATACAACAATCTCACATTAAAAAATTATAAGTTTTGGTTAATGAGCATTTTATAAAGCGATAAACACGTGTGTAAAAAATCAATAAAAAATTTAAGAGTTTAAGATTAATTAAATAAATTTTATTTTAACAGGGTTTAAACAACGTATTAAGAAAAAATTTGTACGACTAAAAATACTATTAAAATTAAGTAAAGACTAAACTTAAAAGGTTTCTATTTTGTATGAATAAAAAAAATAAAAGAAATGAAAAATAATACAATGCTAATAGTGCATCATAATATCATGTACCACTTTTTAATCTAAGGTTCAAAAGCAACTTAAAAAAAAAAAAAAAACAAATTTGGTCTCTCACGATGAGAGACCTATTTAAGTCTCTCACCCTAGACGGGGCCAATTGAAATGCATATATAAAGAATGTGCCTCAAAAAATGACCGTCCGAAAAAATTCTTATTTTTTTTCTTGTGTATTTTTTACTAAATGATCATCTAGGATTTCAATAGACTCTTATGTCACATGAGAAAATTCATTCTCTAAATGTAAAAAAGGCTAGCTTCCACCTTTTGGATTGTCAAGGTAATTAAAATTGATGGAACAATTAATCAGCGTAGTCATTGCTTTAAGGTGTAATGGCGTAAATCCTAAAATGAGGGTCAACTGTGGCTATTCGTGTATTTCTTTTATTCTTTTCAATTTGGTTTTGTGACAGGCCGATTTTCAATTTCTCCAAATTAGACACGAGTCTGATTCCCGACCTAACGGATCGATCTAGGGGGTTTCTCGTTAAATAAACCGCCCGGTCATGTTTTTATTAGTTTGGGTTATATCATATATCACAACTGTTTTTTTTTAACAAGGTCCATGGTTTCATATCACAACTTTTTATATCATATCACAACTGTTGTATGCTTTCATTTAATGTTGTCCATTGTTCACATGTTATCCTTGATAGATCTTTGTGGACAGAAGGTCCATGGCCCCAAGTTTTTGTGAGAAAATCATTTACATAAATTGTTGATACACTGTATGCCTTCGTTATAGATGTTTTTGTGTGAAGTACCAAACAAACACATGGGACATTTGGAATCCTTTAAGTTTAATAATTCCAAATTATTTGGATGTCATCAATATTGTAAATCAGTCCATTTTTAATTATTATACCAAATATTTTTTATATGATTCAAAATTTTGTGGCAGGTCTCAAAATATATTATAATACCATATTACCAACTTATATGATTATCATATTTTTCTATCTTCAAGTTCCAAAAAGGCAATGAGGAAGTAAAGACATTTCTAAGAGGTATATGATCGAGTGATATGTTCTAACATCAAAGACACTTTATTGTGTGTGGTAAAAAATGTGACGGATAAATTTATGATTTAAGTAAAAGTTATATCATAGTTTAAATCTTTTCATAACAAATACAAATAAAACCAAACATGTATGTATCATCGGCCATGTCTAATCTAATAAATACTTTGTACTCGTGATACTATTTAAAGTTTATGACAGTTCAATATCAAAATCAAAATTAGTAACATTCAAGGTTATAGCTAGAATCATGACATGTGTGTGTAATGTTAAATTGTACATTAATACACTTGTCCAGTTAAATAGTGAGCTTGAGTCATTCCTAAACTAAAAAAATTAAAATAAAATAAAATTAATAAAACAAATACTGTAAGTAAGAATATTCTTAAAGTAGGAAAATAATTAAGAAAAGAGAGTTGATTAGACAAATTGTTGAATAACAACAAAATGAGCAATTTCTCCTCTATTTTTGAGTTAATACTTAGAACTGAAGCCAATGCAGAAAGACTTTACCCTTATTATTATTTATTTATATTATATACTTTATTTTAATAGTATTTTACTTATATTTGGACATTGGCTAACAATATCTGTCCCGTGAACTTTGTCACACCAATACAAAGTGATGTTTTGGGTGGTTTAAGGACCACCTCATCCTTTAAGTTCACATGGCTTTGTATATTTGTGGAAAATCCAATTCTATGTCCCTCTAATTGTTCTCCCTCTTTCTCAAATTTATCATCATTCAGAATCTGTGTATCATGTCTTTCATTTTTTGTCTCTTCATCATTTTTGTTCTATCACATTCTAACCAAACACTAATAATTGAATCAAAACAAAAAATAACATAGTAACAAAGTTAAATCATCAAAAGGAAAAGCTAAGCTAACTTGGTAAGATCAAATTAAAAAAAAAAAAAAGTATTTAATTTAATTCAACTTAATTCATTGCCTTTGATTCCCATCATTATGGAACCAAGCAATCCATAATCCATAAACACTTACAATTAATAATAATCTTATAATATAAAATATAATAATATACCTTCTTCCGGATTCCAAATGTAATACCATGCCTTAACTTTTCTATCAAACTAAAAATTGAAAAATAAAAATAAAATAAAAAATTACATTACTTAAATTAAAATTTAAACTCAAAACAAGTAGTTCTTTAAACTGCTGAAATTTTTTTAGCAGAAAAAAAGAACTAGTTTTGATTTTTTTTTCCCTATTGAATCATTCATCTTCACATTTTTCACAATCTTCTCACTCAATCAGCAACTGTCCAAGACATATCATTCTCAAAAATCCAGTGACAAACCTCAATTTGACCCGGACCCGACCCAAGAGACATAAAAGCTCCATGACTAGCACTCCAATCAGAAGTATCCAAGTGGCAAACCGCAACACCTTGATTTATCTTATCTTTAGTTTTCAGGTCAAGTAGATCGGCCTGATAAACTCGAACCTTAGGAACCGAGTGACAATAATAAAGCAAGTAAGGAAACAAACTCTGATGACACGAAACAGACCGAGTCACTTTCCCACCGTTTATTCCAATAACCCGACCCACCATAACACTCTTCTTCGACCCATTTAAATTCTGAGTAGTCCGAACCACAACATTTCGACCCAAAACAGAAGTTGCAAAATCAACCATATCCTCAATAGACCCCACACATCGCTTTGTCTCACCGCGGCTCGGAACTCTCTCACATTCACCCAATGAATCTCTCATCATCTTCTCCATTGAACCATTATCCGAAGCTTTAAATAACCGTTTCATTTCATCGATTTTTGAAGTAGAAAACGGTAATTTCGCAAGTATACTCCGCGGTAAAAACGACCTTTTCGGTAACTTATCACTAATATCAGGCATAGGCATAACAGTTCCTTCTTTCAACATCTTTTCTCTAAAGAACTTACCCGGTTCAACCCATTTTTTTACCAAATTACCCTCCACCACCGTATTTTTTTTCTCCACCACAGAAGCACTTAAACTTGAACTCACGTTTGTATACTTTGCAAAAGAAACACCTTCTTTTGAATACTCTTTGAATGTATTGTTAACACCATAGCCTTTAAAATCAACTTTTGTTTCACCTGTTGATGTTTTAGCATAGCTTGTGAATGTATCAGTTCCTTCATTGAATGATTTTCCATAATTGTTGAAACCAATTTTCGCTGCGTTTGAAGTTTTTGCATAGCTTGTAAAAGAATCAGCACCAACGTTAGCTTTTTCACGGTAAGTTGAAAATGTTTGAATTGCGCCGTTACCTCCGTTAGCATAGTTAGAAAAAGTATTGGTCGGGTTATTCATATCTACGCCGTAACCTTTAAAACTGTCGTTACCAGCATTCGAGGTTTCGGCGTAGTTTGAAAAACCCGATCCAGCAACATTGGAATTTGTTCCATAATTGGTGAATTCTTCAGTGGGTCCATTACCGTTTTTACCATAGGAAGAAAACGATTGTTCTCCGGCATTGCCGTTTTCAGTGTAAGAGTTGAATGATTGTGTTCTTCCGTTGGCATTATCGGAGTAAGAAGAGAAAACTAGGTTAGGAACGTTGGTTTCGTCGGCGTATTGTTTGAACTCGCCGGCGCCGCCTGTTGCTCCGGCGCCGTAAGTGTGAAAACTTTGATCAACGACGTTTCCTTCTGTGGCGTAGCTGGTGAAACTTTCTTCATGGCCGGCTGAGTTACGGCTGTAGCGACGGAAATCGTTCACCGGAATGTTTGCTCCGTCGGAGTAGTTTTTGAACGAGTCAGCTCCACCGGGTCGACTCGTTCCGTAGTTTGTGAAGTTTTTATCTCCGTACACAGCGAAACTTCCATCCTTATCATGTTTTTCAAGACTCTGAGCAACTTCAGGGATGCAGAGGAGATTTGCGGCGGAGCAAAATTCCGGCAACCGTGTGGAGAGTGTGTTACCGGCGGCGAGTTTAGCAAAAGTTGCCGTTTCAACCGTGCTTAACGGTGACGCTTTGGAGAACAAGAACGACGGTTTTGGTAAACCGTTGCGGATCTCTTTGTCCCAATAACGATTCAGAAATGCTTTTGGTGTGAATGGGTTTTTTTCTCCGGCCACCGCATCTCCGGCGGAATTAACCTGCATTGATGAATACCCATTTTAGATTTAATAATTATAAATGAAAAAATTGATACTTTGAATGATAATTAAAAATTGATAATATAGATGTTCTTACTGTGATAGATGAGAAGAGGAAAAAGAGACAGACAAGGATGAGTTGTTTGTTCATATTAATGTTGTTGTTTGAAAGAGTGAGAAAAGTGAAAAGGGTTTGAGAATGTTGGTGGATTTGTTGAGAGTTGAAATATTGATGAAGTTTATTTTATATAAAGAGGAGTGAGAAGAAGAATGTGTGTATGTGATTGTAGATAGATTGGGCTAGGTTTCAATCTTCATCCTCTCTCATGTCATGTGTGAATGTTGAAAATTTCCTGCATGACAAAAAAATTAATTTGTGATTAGAGGATAAATTAAATTATTATTGATTGAATAATTAATAGTGGTTCAAAGAACAAATACAATTATACAAAAACAAATCATGTAAAACAAAGATTAATGGAGTAGATAGTGGAGTGTTAATAGTAGCAGCAAACAAGTACTAGTACTACTACAATAATAAGTGTGAATGAATAATAGTGTGATAAAATAAAAAGATGGAGGAAGTAATAAGAGAGGAAAATATTTGGTGGGCATTGAATTTTGAGAGAGAGTATAGATAGAAAGAGAGAATTGATTTTTCACTAACCTTGTTTGTTGTTGGTTGATCTGGTGGACAGTTTGCATGAACAATACGCATGGGGATAAGAGCGTATTTATAGACCTTCAATTTAATTTCACGCGTTTTCTAGTTTCTCATTTCTCAATGCAATCACTCGGTGAAACATTATTAGGATTAGGGTGAATATCGGTCCGATTCGTCCAAAAATCGTCAAACCGATAAAAACTGCGGCCTCTTAATTTAAACTCAATTTCGACCGTCTATATCTTCGGTTTGTTCGGGTGTTGGGTCATACATGTGACAGGTATAACAAGTCGGTTTTAACGGGTTACATTGAAACTTTGTTATTATATTTAAAACTTCATTGATAAAAAAAGTAATATTCTTCAAATTGTTCAATATTTCGTACACAAAGGATACAATAAAAGTGATGAGATGCAGTTACTTTATTTCAAATTTGTAAATTCAACGACAATATATAGTAGATGAGAAGTAAAAATTAAGATAAGTCTAAAATATTATCTTTCACATCTTCTTTATTAACATATTACAAGCATAAGCTTGTAAAATATAACAATTTTCTCCTATATTAAAGATAGATAAAATTAATAAAAGCGAAGAGTATAAGAGATTAAGAGAGCGAAAAGGTGCTCGAAATTAAAATAAAATAAAATTGTATTTTAGTAATTGTTCGGTCGGTTTCGATTATGAAGAGATGAATTTTTAAAGACCCGTATACAACCGTTCATGGCCGTTTTTTTGCAATTGTTGACCCGAGAACTGACCCGCACCGACCGAGTGCTTCATTGTGTTGGCGGTTACGTCGATTTCGAGTCGGGTTGCGGGTTCATGCTTACCCCTAATTAGGATTGCACTCAACTCACAATGTATTCTCTGTTTTATTTTTTAAAAAATATTTTGTATAGAATATTTTGGAGTGAAATTTCTTTTTTATTTTTATAAAAAATATAAGTCTTGCTAACGAGTGTTTTCAGACACTCTTTAGACATTTCATTTAAATTTTAATGAAATTGTTTTTTAAAAACAAAAACATTTTAATTTTTAATATGTTGATTTTACACAATTTCATAAATTTTTTACAAAAATTTATTAGTACTATTTAAGATACTTTGATTCACATGCAAATTTGCAAAATAGAATAGAAACATTATATACTAAAAAAATTAAGGATGAATAAAAATATAATATGAAAACAGCATATTTTTAGGAAAAAATATAGTAAAGGTTAAAGTTGATTCATATCAAAATAGAATAGAGACGTGATATAATAATAAGAAGCTAAAAATGAACAAAATTTTAATACGATAACATATTTTTACAACAAATATAGTAAAGGATATATATTACAGATGATTTATATGTAAAATAGAATAGAGACATGATATAATAAGAAAATAAAAATGAATAAAAATATAATATAATAGTAATATGATAGACATTTATTGTATAATCATATCATGTCTTTAAGGGCCTGTTTGGTTCAATTGAGAAGGAGGGGAGGGGGTGAGAGGATGGATTTTTAAGGAGGGGAGGCGAGGTAAAACATAATTTATTATGTTGACAAAATTACCCTCATTTTTTTATTAAAATTCAAAATTATCCTTGTTGGAATATTAAAATTCTAGGTTTTATTTTTTTTTACAACAAAAAAAATTTAGGTTTTCTACTCATTAGATTTTTTTTTGTTATATATCCATTAGATTTTTTTTTTGACGTAATATATCCATTATAATTTAATCCTTATTTTGAGTTTATAAGGTTAAGAGTAAAAAAGTAAATTACTTCTCACATTCCCTCCCCTCCCCTCGTTAAAAAAATGAACCAAACATAAAAATTTAAAATATTCCCTCACCTCCCCTCCTCTCCCCTCCAAAAACTTCGAACCAAACGGACCCTAACATACATATGATAATAAACTAATGTTTTAATACACATTTGATAAAAGAAATGGTAAAATATATAGTATGATATAAAAAAAAAAATGTTATATTTAAATTACGTAATTTCCCTTGCAAAACAATTTTTTAAATATATTTCAATTTTTTAAAAATATAATAAGCTAACATAAAATACTAAAAAAATAAAAAATTAATTAAATAATTTTGGGGAACTTTAAAAAAAATACATAACTGCTATTAAATAAATTTTTTTTTATTTTAAAAAATCACGAGTAAATTTGTAACTTAATTATATATGTTTGATAAACTATATAGATATGATATATATTTAAAAATACAAAACTACCATCACAATAAAAGATGATATTTACTTTTTTAAGAAATAAATGCATATTCATATTTTGAATGTAATAATAATTTTTTTAAAAAATATTTTAATTTCAATAAATTAGTTATTATTTTTTTCATAATAGTTATTAGCTTTTTATATGTTAAATTAATATTGACTACATATTCACGCATCATTCACGTTTATTTTAAACAAAAATAAGGGAGTATTGGATCCCTAAAAAAATTGGGACATTTTGGTCCCTAAAAATTTTAAAAACCCAATCAGTAAATTTTCAATATTGTTCATTATTTTATTTTTTTTTTGGATTTCACCACCAGTTTAATCTGGTTCGGGGGTCAGTTTTGGCATCAAGTGGTTCCAGCCCTCTCCCAATCGCAGTTGCGGAGGATCGAACCGCGGTTCTCACTACCAAGTTCAGCGTCAATCACCACTGAACCAACTAACGATTGGTATTGTTCATTATTCTTTAATTTATGTGTTTGTTTTTTTCAATCATAAAATGATCCAATTTGTTGACCCCAAGCCTACTAAATTAGTACTTTGATAATTACTTCGTTCATATGTTGTGAGGTTCTGAATAGATATTTCCATTTTCATGTGGACTAGTTGGGACAAAATTACATTATCAAACTAACTGATAAAATTAAAGCATTAGAATTTGAGTTCGAATCTTGGTGAAAATAATTTTTTGCCTGATTTTATTTATCTTGTGATCGAATTCTGGATGATTAGAACCTCTTTCCTAGAAACCAGAAAATTAAAACAAAATAAAATAAATAAATAAATAAAAGCACTTTCATCTAATTAAATCAATCTTCCAAATACTTGAAGAGCATTAATCTAAGGATTTTTTAAAAAACTCTTAAGGAGAAAATTGTCTCAAAAAAATATTGTAGAACCTAAATATGACATTATTTTTGTTTAAAACCTAAATATGACATTATTTTTGTTTAAAACCTAAATATGACATTATTTTTGTTTAAAATACACATGAAACATTCATAATATGACATGTAGACGACTGTCACATAGTTCAGTGACGGTTGAAAATGAAAAAAATAATAGAATAACATTGGTAAAAGAACTAAAATTCCTTAATTGTTATAAACTGATTTAAACAAGAACAATACTATAGAGAATGAGTGAGAGATGAGAGAAAGAATAATATGTATTATTCACTATTGGAATTAGGGTTTTGTTACAATGATACATAGGTCATATATATAGGCAAACATATGGGCCAAATATATGGGCCGGTGACCTATATGGACATCCACTAATAATATTCATAACACTCCCCCTTGGATGTCCATCGAGAATGTGCCTCGTTAAAACCTTTGCTAGAAAAAACCCAGTGGGAAAAAATTCTAGTGAAGGAAAAAGAGTACAACATCCTTTGTGTTTAAACTGCCTCGTTAAAAACCTTACCAAGAAAACCCAATGGGATAAAACCATGGTTAAGGGAAAAAGAGTGCAGAACACAATTATATCTCCCCCTCATAAGGACAATTATATCTGAGACGAAGAACCTCAATTAATCTTCAATATAGTTGATTAGAAGCTTTACTTGACAATGATCTTGTAGAGAGATCTGATTCTTCTCCTTTAATATACTCTTCTCTAAATTAGCCGTGGATGCGATACTATCTTCTTCAAGTTTCTTGTATGTGTAGAATCGCAAACCTCAATAAAACCATATTCTGAACTTGTTGGATGTAGTGTTAAAACTTCCACATAATTGAAGGATATTGTTGTATCTCCAAGATACAAATTATATACTTGACTTTGTTCAAATATATTTGAGTTTATTGATATCATTAGATACATAATTAGCAAATAGCAATAATGTTCTCAATGGAACGAAAATATGGTACTCCAAGACCAATTCAAGCAATTGATCATTTTATCGAGACATGAAATGATCTTTGTTCATATCAAGTGACATTGCAATCAACAAATTATATTTGTCCATATCAAACTGATTTAGTACATTTGATATATAAGTTTCTCGATGCACAAAATTTTGCTGAAATACCAAGTTTGTAATTCCAAACAAACTTTTATCATCAAAGATATTTCATTTCAAACTTTTCTTTAATCAACTGATTTCAGAAACTCTTCAGGAGTTCTGGTCAAACATTTACAAATATGCTTGAATAATAATTCAAACTTTTAATATTTGTATTTCAACATTTTCTATTCACACGAAAATTGATTTGTATCTCATCATTTTTACATCTTCCGGTGTATGGACTACTGGTCCAAAAATCTTTCACTTTGCAAAGTGATTTTAATTACGTAGCAATTGCATCATTTCATTTAGACACTCAATGTCTTGTCTATAATTTTCAAAAAACTTTAGTTCATGATCCTCATTATCTCTTATCACATATAGCGCTATATTATATAAAAATATCGTCAGTGCCGACTTTCTTTCGATTCCATCGTATTTTATTCATGACATAATTTCCATTCATGACATAATTCGTCGAGATCTCTTTATTTTCATAACTTTCAAGTACTTGATAAGTTCTTCTGGAACTGATAAATCAATTATGTCAAATGTTCTTTTCAAAATTTCCATATCCTCACTTGGGTCATATTTCATATTAGCTCATTTTCTTATTTGAGGATTTTTATCTTTGGAACCGATTGGCTTACCACACTTCAGGGCGGTACCAAAACTCATTTGCAATATAAGACCGTCCAAAAAGGACATCTGACTACGGTCTGGCAAGTGCACCAGTCTGTCGTCGAGTAATAATTCACACTCTAGGTGTCTAGAATGAGTTCGTATCCACAGGGATCGTGCCGCAGCTTTACTAGCGTTATTTAAGCTTGTGATAGTTTGCATTCGCTTTGGTTTTTGGAAAAAGGTTTTATAAAAATAGCGTAATGCTTTGCAGAAATATAAATGCGGAATGTATAAATATAGATTCAAGAAATATAGAGGCTATGTATGGTGGTTGGACTCCCTCCCTTCTTCATATTTGGCATGACTGGTATATAACATAGTTTCTTAGATTATGTTCGGCGGTGAATTATCCTTGTTGTAGTAATACCTTACTATTACACTATGTCTATTAAAGTTTCCCTACATTAACAACTAAGGTACCTACGAGAGCCTAACCTCGATGTGTCACATACCTTAATTACTAAGTGAGTTGTTTATAAACATGCATTATAACCTTCACCAATTAACCTCTAGGTCCTAGTATCGGGTTGTTCATCTTCTAAGTGCTCAGATCACACCTAGTGCATGATTCCTCCTCTAACCGCTCAGTTCACGACTAGTTCAGGATGTTACCGTCTCTATACACATAGCATTATTTACTACGAGTTCCGGACTAATACCAAGTCAAAACCTGATATCAATTCTATGGGCGCTCCCGCTTATCCGGCCAGATTACGAGAATACGTTATTAAAGTGCACGAAAGTAAATAACAAACATAATTACTAAATATCATTTATTATAACTTAGACTCAATCACAGACTCCAAATATTCATAGGGGAGTTCATCTTCTCCACCACAACCTAAGGCATAAATTATAAAGACTACATATTTAAATTACAAGAAATTATAACCTAAATACAAAAGCCTAAAGAAATCATACCTTGCTGAGTTAGTTTTCCCGTAAGGGGAGAAAACTATGCCCAATAGAGCTCCTCTGAACCTCTCCTTATAGTAGAGAGTATTCTACTATTTCTGAATGAATAAAACAATGAATGGGAGGCTCTATTTATAGTTTTCGTAATGGGCTTCAGCAAGGCATCGCAGCACGATAAGGCCATCGTACTGCGATGTGAAGATTCAGTTCAGAATTATAACTGATCCTGTGCATTTCATCAGCTTGGGCGTCAAGTAACATCATCGTACTGCGTTGTAGGGCATCGTACTGCGATGGAAGATTTTCTCAAGATTTATATCTTCTGATTGCTTGGCGCGCAAGGAGCTTTCATCGTGGCACGATAGCATACATCGTGCTGCGATGGAATACTAAAAATGACGTAGAAATTCCTGTCATCACAACCCCAAACTTAAACTGTTGCTTGTCCTCAAGTAACATGCTGTCGGACAAGATTGTTAGAGAAATAAGAGATAAATAAGATGATAGGAATTTCACAACCTTGCTTAATATTTCAGCAATGGTACCGCTGATTTCTTACCGCAGTGATCATGCTCAGTCCTGCTAGGCTCAGGAGACGTCAATGGTAGCAAATCGGACAAATGTCTGCAAGAGTCCATGTTCAACTTTTTCTCTCTCTCACATTTGTGTTTTTCGATCATAATTGAAAGGGTTAACTCTCAATCATCGGGCAACCTGCCATTTTACCATAGGCTTGCAAGAATTCTAAGCAACCAGTCAAAATTTAATATACATGCATTATTGGAGGTCTTTTCAGGGTTATAACGTGGCTTAGGTCAAGGTAGGACATTTTTGGGAATAGTAGGCTAAACATTGGAGTTAAGTTCTACTTTGTTGTTCCTTTTTGTGTACGCAACCTTTGTTCCTTAGAGTGCCTTTTTGTGTTGGTATCGGAAAATAAGAACCGGATGTGTCTTTGTATGGTTCTTTTCTATCACTATTTTTGCCCTTTGGCTCTTTCTTTTGCCTTTTGGCTTTTTCATTCATTTTTTTTTTAAGAGACTATTTTTTAGGGAATTTTTTTTGTTTTTCCCGTCTCTTTTTCATTTATTTTTCTTTTTTGTAGTGATAGTTCTCCGTATACCCACCCCAAACTTAGACGTTGCTAGTTCCATGAGCAACCCCAAACTTGTTTTGTTGCCAAGACTTTGAGAAGTATTACCTAACTCCAAAGAGGGTAAATCATTGTTTTTCTGGTCTATAGGCTTATATCGTGGTTTGTCACCGAAACAAAAGGGATAATTATTTTTTACGGCTCAAATTTGGCTAGCAAAGGATAATAATAATATAAAGGGTGGCTTGAAAAGGCTCTAGGTTATAACAAACAATTGCCTCAATGCATATAATATTAAATCAACTAGTCAGCAGAGAATTAAAACAAGTTCTAGAAAATAAACAAGTGCACGGTACTCTCATAGTAATTCGAAAGAAAGTGGTAATACCGTTTGGAAATATTTGGCTCAAATCCTCACATGGCTTAGGTATCTGAAAGTTGAACACTTGTCCCACAGACACCAGCTTCATCACTCGTCTCTCTGTCTCCCCAACTTCGCACTTCGGAGCAATCACCTTTGGTTTCTTTATTGAAGGCGTGAAATTCGGCTCATCAGAATTTATAACTTACTTCGCCGCAATCTTACCTATAACAGTGTATCATGCACTAGATAATAAACAGCAAACAGTTATTTAATTTTTTGTAAGTTTGAATAAGAGCTGCTTACAGATGAAGATGACATGCAGAATTCTAGTCATATTTTATTGGAAAACTGAAATGAAAATACTGAAATGGAAATACTGAATTGGAAATACTGAAATTAAAATACTCATCCTTGGGTTGCCTCCCAAGCAGCGCTTATTTAGCCTCTCATTAGCTTGAGGCATTTCCTCCATTACAGAGGATAGGTTCGCATGTCTCTCTCATCTGTAGGAGCTTTCGCCTTAGCTCCTCCCTCCCTCTCTGTTTTGGAAGTTTTGATAGTTCTTTCCTCTTCTCCATGTAAGACCCAAGATTTCTTTGCATAGTTGGTTTAAGGAATATTAGGGTTACGATGTGTTCGGGTGATGAAACATCGTGTAATTATTAGGTTTTGCTGTAATCGAGTCTGTTTTGTGCTCGTGCACTGTAATTGTACAGACTTTTGTCTTGTAATCCTCTTTTGTGAATAAGAAGGTTGATGTGGATTCAGAATAACGAGTTTTGGATTATTCTTGTTTTTGGAAAAACGAGTAGGATTTTACCCGTCGTTGTAAAATCTTACTGCGTCTGTTTTAAGTGAGGTTTCGGATGGGAGTTTTATATATCTGCGTGAGTTAGGATATATTCTGAGAATAATTTTCTAAGGTATGGAAGAAAATTACAGTCGCGGAAAAAGATTCGGCGATAAGTTTTGGAAATGTTAAACGTTAGACGTTCTTTCCGTAGGTTTTATGTTTTGGTGAGTTTCGTTCGTCGCGGCGCGCGAGAGCTGAACGTGAGAGTGTTCTAAGAGGTGTTGAGTGTTATCTCAAGTGGATTTGGTTTGGTTTGATCCTATGGCTAGGGTTTTGTCTTGGCATTTTGTCTTTTGATCCAATGGCCATGAGTTAGCAAGAGGCTTTGTAATAGTAAGGAGGTCATGACTTTGTGGACTTAGAAACATCACATATTCACTCCATTCTTTCTCTCTTTCACGTGAAACTCCATTCTCACTTTCCAACCATCACCAAATTTTCCATTCTTCACCATTTCACTCCATTTCAAGCTTTGGAGCTTAGAGGAAAGTTGTAGAGAATCACTTTCTAAAGGTAACCCTCTCTTCTCATCTCTTAGATTGGTAGACTTATGGAGTTTAGGAGTTTTTGGGTTTATGTTCATGAGGGTTTGTTAGGAAATGTTACTTTACATGGTTTTTGTTCCATGAATGTTGTTCATGAGGGTTAGTAAGCATGTGTAGGCTTTGTTGTTTTTGTTTTCCATGAGTTGGTGAAAAATCTCATGAGAAAAGTTAGGGTTTTGTTTTGGTTATGTATTGATCAATAACATGTGGTTAAGTTGTAAGGTTTTGAAAAGAAACATTGTCTTTGAACCTTTGGGCGAAAGGGAAATGCGTTGTATGGTTTTGTTTTAGAAAATCCGATGAAAAATATTTTGTGGTTTATGAAAATATTTCCTAAGTGTTTTTGGGTAGTGTTTTGGGGTCAAAGTGGTTTAAAACTCTTGTGACATGTGGTGTCGCTTTTTACCTTGAAAACATGTTTGAAAATGATTACCGGACGGTTGAGGCCCGTAATAAAACTTGTGCTTGGATTTGGTTTTGATTTTGGAAATGAAAATCAAATAACTTGCACTCGAAGCAACCAACATGCTTTCGGAAATGTGTTGCTTGCTTATGAAAATGGTTTGCTTTTATGCCTTGAAAAAGTGTTGGGAACTAATAGAATCAAACTAGGCTTGGGTTGGAAAAAGGAGGTGTGAATTGCTGTCTTTTGATGTCATGACAGGTGCAACTCGCTGAGCGAGTGGTTACTCGCCAGGGCGAGTGTCACAGGTCATGACAACACGCCAGGGCGAGCTCCAGAGCGAGTAAGACCAGTCCTCACTGCCTTCACTCGCCACCAACTCGCCAGGGCGAGCTCTGGGACCTAAAATTTTGGATTCTGATTTCTAAACTTGGTTTTTAGCATTCTAATCCCTTTTTATAAATTTATGGAAGTGGTTGGGATTGGAAACGAGTTTTTCGGGTACTCGGAAAGTACGTAACTTATAACGCAAGAAAACGGCCATTTTGCATTTCAAATTATTTAAGACTTTGGCCTATTGTTTTGAGTCCTAAAAATAGTACAAATAACACATGGTGGATGATCAATACGATAGATTTGGATATGGTATCCGAAAGAGTGAATTTTCCTTAGAAAGCCTTTGGTTGTTGGGGTTTTAGAGTCCAATTCATTAAGGATTGATTGGATATGGTTTTGATTGAATAATTTGCTTGTTTTAGGAAGCGAGTAAGTGTTGTGTGATCGTGTGATAGTTGAGTGCTTGACGAGGTAAGGGCTCCACTTTATTTCCGTCTTTTAAAACGGTTACGACATGCTTGATTTTGCTGTTTATGCATTTGCTGTGTGCTTTGGCATGTTTGTACTTATGTATTCTCGTTGATGAGAACGTGGTTATAAATACGTGTGCAATTTACATATGATTAGGAAAATGTATGTAGGTTGTGATGGCTTGTGCATAGGCTTTAGGCTATGTGATTGTTTGCATGAGCATATATGAATACGTGCGTCGGATAGGACTACGCGGGGATTTTGTCTGTGTGACTATCCTGTATATGCCCAAGAGAATATATGCCATGCATTTCATAGTTGCGTGCCTAGGTGTATGTCTGTGTGACTTTGCCTACGTACCGGGCGTTTGACTGTGTGGCTTCGCCAAATCCTTCTGGATTTATATTGAGTTGGTGTATGTCTGTGTGACTTCGCCTGGTGTTTGTCTGTGTGACTTCACCTGCCTTGTGTGGCTTTTTAGTGCGGGTACGTATATTTCTGTGTGGCTTTGCCTACCCCACGACTCTTCGAGGAGAGGTTAATTTTCCGGAAAATCATGCATGTGGTAGCTTGGATAGTACCACACCCATTGTAGAAGTCTGCATTAGGCTTGGTGTGCATTTATTTATATAAGCCCGTTGGTGGGAATTACTTTTGAGATTAAGAGCTTTCTCTTGTGTTTTGTGGACTTATTGTTATGTGTACAATCTTTCGCACCGGTTATATATATATATATATACTTTTATTTTGTGGTGACCCTTTCTTTCATTTGCGGGCTCATCCCACCCCAGATGACGATGTAGGTCGAGAGGATGGTGTTGGCAGCTCTAGGCCATAGTGAGCTTGTGTTGAAGCTTAGAGTAGTTAGACTACGCGCCGGTGTGTGTTGTACACCGTGCTTTTTGGTTAGCATAGGGTTTCTAACTTGTTTTGTTGTAAGTATTTGAATACTTAGACTTGGATTGTAATTATTCAGGAATACACTTTGCTTGTCGAAGCACCTTATGGTAATGAGTTCTTTTGTATATTTGAATGCCGGCTCATTTAAAATCTTTTATGCGTAACTCTGATTGTGTACAAAAAAAAAATATATAGTGCCTTTTCTGGCCTTTGAAAAACGGGCTGTTACACTCCACTCCTTAGAGTCAACTCAGCGAGCTCCACATTAATGAGTGCCCTGCTAGTTGCTAGGAATGGTCTTCCAAGAATGATCGGATGCTCTTCATCTTCCTGGATATCTAGGATCATGAAGTCTGCTGGAAATACCAGGTCTTCGACTTTCACCAAGACATCCTCGATTGTACCTACTGAGTGAATTGTTGTTTGGTTAGCTAAAACGAGTTCACGTTCTGTACCTGCAGTTACTTTTGTGAGTTTTAACTTTTCTGCCAGAGATAATGGCATAACGTTAACACTTGAACCCACGTCACATAAGGCTTGAATTTCTGCTTCCTCAATCTGACAGAGTATGGTGACGCTTCCAGGATATGTCTTCTTGGGTGGCAATCGTGCTCGGCTTTCCCTATATTCTTGCAGTTCTCTCATGAATTCATCGTAGGCTTCGTCTAATGTCATATTGAACAGCTTGTACCACTCTTCGTAGTCTTTGATCTGTTCTTCTCTCTCTTCGTGCTCTGATTTCTTATCCTTGAGCATTTTGCATTCCTCCTTTGGATTGTCCACCGTGTTACCTGCAATATCTTTAGAAACATGAGTGCTTACCAGTTTTGAAAGTTGACCAATCTGGGTCTCAAGACTTTTTATCGTCGCCCCCTGGTTGGCTACTGTCGTCTGGATATTTTCAAAGTTAGTTTTGCTCATGCTAGCAAATTTATTGAGTAACTCTTCCAATGGAGATGGCTTTCTTGGTTGAGATGAAGCTTGAGCCTGGTTTCCTGTCTGGTCCCATCGCAAATTTGGGTGTTTGCTCCAACCTGGGTTGTAGTTGTTCCCCATATAATTTACCTGCTCCTCGCTTCCTCCTGGCAAACACTGCCCATTAGGGTGATCTTCTAGGCAGAAGTTGCAAACTCCCTCTACCTGTTTAACACTAGGTTCCTTCACAGCTTTCTCCTTATCAGCAAGAAATTATAACCTAAATACAAAAGCATAAAGAAATCATACCTTGCTGAGTTAGTTTTCCCGTAAGGGGAGAAAACTATGCCCAATAGAGCTTCTCTGAACCTCTCCTTATAGTAGAGAGTATTCTACTATTTCTGAATGAATAAAACAATGAATGAGAGGCTCTATTTATAGTTTTCGTAATGGGCCTCAGCAAGGCATCGCAGCACGATAAGGCCATCGTACTACGATGTGAAGATTCAGTTCAGAATTATAACTGATCCTGTGCATTTCATCAGCTTGGGCGTCAAGTAACATCATCGTACTGCGTTGTAGGGCATCGTACTGCGATGGAAGATTTTCTCAAGATTTATTTCTTCTGATTGCTTGGCGCGCAAGGAGCTTTCATCGTGGCACGATAGCACACATCGTGCTGCGATGGAATGCTATATTTCTTCACTTTTTGGGCTTTTTCTTGTCTTTTTGCATCTAGGACTCTGTCTTGATGCTTTTTCTTGCTTTTGTAGGTTTTCCTTCGTATTTGGGTCTGTCTTGGTCATTTTACTACTAATAATAATACTAAAAATGACGTAGAAATTCCTGTCATCAACATCCATTTTGATTGGAGCATTAGCAGCTATTTATTTTATAAACTTTGCAAATGATTTATCTAATAAACTTCTGGTTCATACTGATTTCTAAGAGGATCAAGATGAGATAATAATTTATTTCAAGTGATTCATTTGAACTGCTAGTTCACATTTTCAGCTGCTTATTATCTCCCCCTAATATTGGGAAATTAATTCATCACTTGAGAAGTAGCCTTCTGCGCTATAAATATATTTTCCCAATATTCTTTTCCGACCCATTTAAGTACATTGTATTTGAGCAATTGAACATACACAACACATCCAAAAATGCTTATATGGGATTCATGTTTATAAATTAATATTTAAATTGTAAATTACGGGGGATTTTACAAATAATAACTTGTTGGCTTGATGCGAATCAATATCTCAACATACACGTTTGAGTGTTCCCAACATGTAAAATAGAACTTATGATCTTATAAGTATCAGTCATGTAATTAACTTTAGACGTCTAAAGAATGAATCTTCAAGTCAATTTTTTTTTTATGAACATATACTTCAAGATGTTCAATATCAATTTTGATTTGATATACAATACTTATCAAATGCTTTATATAAAAATGAGCTCTTAACCAAATCAGTACTTCACAAACTTCTGGTTGTGAGTTGACAACAAACATACATGTGACCATTTAATTGACGCATCAATTAAAATTATAAAGATCTAATGGTCCACATGATTTACAAATATCACCTTTCATATTCTAAAAATAAAAGATGCTCATTTATTTAATTTATCAACTTCCTTTGGGAACTAGTAATACATAAAATTACTAGAATGAAGGAACTTCAGGCCCTTCAATATCTATAAAATTTCTTTTTCGCATCATAATAATCCGGGATGACCCAACCGGTATTGCCAACGATAAATTTAACATGATTTGTAAACTTCTGGTTTACAATGTTTTGTGCTTCAATTGCACTAGTATATTTATAAGTGTAGTATAAACTTCTGGTTTATAACTTTTTCATTACACTTATTTTACTTATAGCTATGAATCTTCGTGATTCATATTTTAAAAGACATTCTACGATATTTCTAAAAGTGTAGGCTTATGAATCTTCAGGATTTATATTTTAAAATATCTACTACGTTACTTTTAGACATGTAGGCTATGAATCTTCAGGATTCAAAATTTTCATCACGATGCTTCTGGATCGTATCCTATGAATCTTCGGGATTCATATTTCAAAAATTTCACTATGGTGCTTCTGGACCATAAATTGTGAATCAATATTCTTCAAGAACTCTATAATAGTTCTTATCAATTATTTATACATCCTTCAGGGATGTATCACACCATTGAATTCTTCAGGAATTCATGGAGAACAAAATTTGGTTCTTAGTTCTTAAAGAACTATATAATAAACCACTATCAATTTAATAAATCACTATCAATTTACAATCTTTCAAGGATGAAGTAATATTGAATTCTTCTGGAATTCATATATATTGATATTTTTCTAAGTTCTTCAGGAACTAGACCATTTGTTGAATTCTTCAGGAATTCATAAATTAAATCTATTAGTTCTTCAGGAACTAAGTTTATTGAATTCTTCGGGAATTCATAGATTAAATTTCCAAGTTCTTCAGGAACTGAAATTGTTGAATTCTTCTGAAATTCATAAATAAAATTTTCAAGTTCTTCAGGAACTGAAATTGTTGAATTCTTCTGGAATTCATAAATTAAATTTTCAAGTTCTTCAGGAACTGAAATTGTTGAATTCTTCTGGAATTCATAAATTAAATTTATTAGTTCTTCACGAACTAATTTTGTTTGTAGTTCTTCAGGAACTTTATAATATAATCAAAATATCTTTTGCAATCCTTTAAAGATGTACAAATATATTTTTCTAAAAATATATATAGAATAAATAAATTACCAAAATAAAAAAAAACATAAAAGGTAATATTGATTTGATACTATACTGATTCATATTGATTTGGTTGATTTCATATTTTCTTCTATAATGATACATACTCAATACACGTGCAGTATTTGTATCGTTTCAAATCAGTACAATATTGATGCATAACCATAGTAGAATAATATTGAAATTGGATCATGTGCAGTGTATGTATCGTTTCAAATCAGTATGAATCATGAGCAAGATTATGACATAAAATAAATTTTAAAGAAGAGATTATGTACCTTTACAAATAATTTTGGTAGAGTTACGTGCTGATAACCTGTTATAAACTGATGTAAACAAGAACAATACTATAGAGAATGAGTGAGAGATGAGAGAAAGAATAATATGTATTATTCACTATTGGAATTAGGGTTTTGTTACAATGATACATAGGTCATATATATAGGCAAACATATGGGCCAAATATATGGGCCGGTGACCTATATGGACATCCACTAATAATATTCATAATACTAATTTATTTTTGTAAAAAACATTGTTAGGACTAATTTTTCTTTTGTATTTTGTGAAAAACCATGATGGGTTCTCACTTTTTTTTCTTCTTCTTTCTTTTTAACTTTCTGATAGTACTAATTAGTTTAATATTTTTATAAATACTAGTTTTGAGACCCGTGCATTCGCACGGGTCTATTGACTTTTATTTATAAATTATTGTTAAAATATAAGTGACGTCATTCTGTTATTTTTTGTAAAATATATTAAATTAAGTCATCTTTTATTAAAGCAATTGTCCCGTGTATGATTAATTTTTTTTATTAAACCAATTGTCCCGTGTATGATTATTTTTTTTATTAAAGCAATTGTCCCGTGTATGATTAATTTTTTTTTATTAAAGCAATTGTGTCGTGTGTGATTAAAAAAAAATTATTAGAACAATTGTCCCGTGTATGATTGTTTATATATTAGTGATCAACACTTTCTTTTTTTTGACAATTATTGATCAACACTTGTCCCGTGATGTTTTAAGTATAATGACAAATATTTACGCCGTAATTATTATAATATATATTCATCAATAATGCATTTCTTCTGTATTTTTTATATAAGAGTAAACAAAAATTTAGTAGATTTTTTAATAATAAAAATAGAGTATAATTTAATATAAAAATATATTAAACTAAAAAGTATAATTTTTTTACGAAATAGAAGATTTGAAATATTTTTAAGAATTGGTGAGGACAAATTACAATTTTTAGTAGTAATACCTTTTAATATATTGGAAGTGTTTGAATTTGGCTTATTTTTAAGCTTATGAAATTAGTTTATGGTTATAATTTATAAATAAACGTTTATGTTAATTCATAAGTTTTTTTTACGCATGTTAATTCATAAGTTTTCACTAACAAAAATTATATCTTTTTTGAAGAAGACAAAAGTAATATCTTTATAAATTGTTTTCATGAACTACATTAAAAAACTTATAATAATACATAAAAATTTATTTATTTAGATAAATTATTTCGCATAAACTCATAAATAAGTCAAACCAAACGGGCCAATTGTTTTTTGTTTCTATTTTTCAGTTCTTTTATTTTTAAGCTCATAAATAAGTATCTTCTTTTATTAATTAGCTTATTCTATTTTTATTTTTTATATATACATTTTTATATGTTAGATTCAGTTACTATTTTTTCATTAAAAAAAAAAGTTACTATTTTTGAAGCGTATCTTTTATAGTGATTTTTGTTCATATTTTTATGTGTAAATTTATTTTAATTAAATTTTTATGGGAAGATTTATTTAATGCTTATCTTTTTTTTTTTTCTATTTTTATTTTTTTAGAGATTTGATTTCTGATGCTATTTTTATGAGAAGATTTCTTTTATGCTTATCTTTCTTTTCAATTTTTTTTTTTATTTCTTTTATTAGTCTAGAACTAAATAGTAGTTTCTTTTAATATATTGTAAGTAGATTATTTCATGCTTATCTATTTTTTTTACATATTTTATTTTTATGTTTATGCCTTTTTTTGTTCAATTTTATTTATTTCATGCTTATCTATTTTTGTTTTTTTTTTTGTACGTATTTTTTTTTTATGTTTATGCCTTTTTTTGTTCAATTTGATTTATTTCATACGTATCTATTTTTTTCCTATTTTTATTTTGGAATTTTTGTATTAGTTTAGAGATGTAGTTTTCAATGCTATTTTTATGGTAAATTGATTTTTTATACTTATCTTATTAAAATTAAAATTATATTTAAAGACATAAAACTTGGAACGCCGTTAAAAGTGTCAACGACAAATTTGGTTTTTTAACATAAGTTTCTTTTAATATATTGTAAGTAGATAAAAATGGAAACTACGTACTAATATTTATCACAATTTTACTATTTAATGTGTTTGTTACACACTTAATTGTAAAGTGTTAAATATTTAAAATTTAACTAAATAATTTTAAGTACCTTTTTTAAAAAACCATGACAACCGCAAAATAAACAATTTTAGGTACCTTTTGGGAGTGTCCCAATGCAAACGATTACCCCAGTATTTCAAAGCCCAAGTTTACCACAAGTAGCGCATCTGGGTATGAGTTGAAAAATTCTCTTCGTACCCTAAGATTCTCTCTCTTTCCCTCTAAAATTTTAATTTTGCTTCTGCCGTGAAAGTTTGGAAAATAATCTCCGAATTTTTTTTATGTTAGAAAATATTTTCTGAACTTTTTCGACATGAACAAAATTTGAATTTTAGAAAGGAAAATACAGTCTTTAAGGGGGAGAGAATTTTTCGTATGAGTTGATCTTTGTGACTTTGCAGTTTGCACCTTTGCTTGTACGAATTGAAAGTTGAACTTGACTGTTGTTTGGCTTCTTTAATTAATTTTACTCGCATCAAGTGTTCCTATTTCTCTCAATATATATGGTTGAAAACCTTTCTATAATATGGCAACAAATTTGTTGTTGGATGCGGTTCCCTTGATGTGTGCAAAATGACCTCTGTTAACATCTTCAAGGAAGAGAGATGAACATAGTACTCATTTGTAAGACTCTCTAAACTTGTCATAATAAACTATGAAATTTGAGAGAAAATTCTATTTACTTTTATGTTCCAAAATTTTAGTTCTTTTAAAGAATTGATGTACAATTAATTAATTAATGATATTTTACCATTTATACTATTACATAAATTAAAGCATCATCGAATGATTTTTTACTTTTTTAATAAAATAAAAGTAAAAATGACTTAAGTTAAGTTCAACTTAAGTCATTAATACTTTACCCAAATGGTAGAAGGCAAAAATGCCTTTACCCTAAAATTTAAATACTCAATGATAAAAGATCGATAACTTTGGATTTTCAATTGAATTTTGATTTAGTTTAAATATTTATTCCAAAATTTTTCAAATATTAAGAAATTGAGTATATACTTTTGTATTTTTGAAAAAGGAAAAATGGGCGTAGAGTAAACTTTTGGGGTGAGTTAAGTTCAACACAACTTTCATAAGTCTAATATCACATCCGCAAACCTATTTAAGCATCATCTCACAATCTAACAAAGTATGCCACATTCTAAGCTAATTTAGACGGGAGTCCCTGCAGGTATACTTTGTAGGTCCATCCGCCTTAAATTCCGACTAAACATCACCCTTCACGAGAATTTCTACCACCGATGAAAAACTCCGACTTCTTATTATAACAATGAGTATATTTAAACCAAAAATAAAATGAAAGAATATGGAAAATTATGGGGACCTATTTTAACAAACAAAGTTAGGAGAAAGAGACAGAATGATAGAAACTGTGGAGCTGAAAGCCAGGAAAAGTTCATACTTAATGGCCAATGTTGACAACACGTACGTGGGACTATGTGATTTGATTACACATTTTGTTTTATTACTTGTAGATTATATAGAATTTAACGCGTTAAGCCACTTATGATTTTGTTTTGTATAATTACTACTAGTACTATATATATTATAATCTTTTCGTGATCAATCTTTGGTGTGTTTGTAACAAATGTACAAGGACAGCGACAATTAAGGCTCGTGACCTGAAAATGGCACAAATTGCAATTGATACTATGGGAAAAAGGTTAGTTTATTTATAGATTTTATTTGTTTGCATGTGTGGTTTATGGCTAAAGACGCGTTTGGGTCTATTAGTTTGGAGACATATATTGTATATTTTGTTTGAGTTATGTCGGTTACGATTGTTACCAAAATTTCATTCTCATAAAATGTTAACTTTGTAGCTCTAAATTATTATTATTGGGGATTATTAATTAATATTATTATTATTATTATTATATATGACTTCTTTTTCTTAATTTCTTTTAGCAAAATCATTTTTTTAACTTATTATAATTAAAATATTTGACTTCTAGCACACACTTCAAGATCTTCTTACAACTTAAATCTCTTGGGTCTATCACGAGACTAATTTTCGAGTTGATAGCATGATATATGATATTTTTATAAATTTGGATTGTTTACGTTTAAAAATTTTACATTCACATTTTATTTTAATTTTAAGATTAATTTTATAATTATCATCTATTATATCATTTTTATTCTACAGATGTTTGGATGTATTGACTTTTGTATATTTTTGTTTGTTCCATTTGGCACACCTTATATTGATCAGGACCTGTTATTTTTATAAATAAATACCTTTTTTACTTGTCAAAAAAAAATTACTTTTTTTTCTAATATATTTGGGTTAAATATAAGTGAATATAGATAAATGTAGGATTTTTAAAAGTAGGGAATTCAAATCCTACTTTTATGAGCAAAATTAACTTTCAAATAGACAATATCGAAAATAAATTTTGGAAATTTTCTTTTTATAAAGAACCATCACTACTACAAAATAGACTTTTGGTTTAGACTTTTTACATCAGGTAATTGTATATCATATGTGAAAAGAGACACGGTGGCAATCTTGTAATTAAGAGGAAAATATGTTATAAAGATTTTACATGCAGCCCATGGTTCCACCGATGTAAAATTGTTTTCAATGTTAGAAATATCCTTCTTTCCCTACACTCTAGACACGCGAGCGCTTGACACTCAGAAATCTCTCACTTTTTCTCTCTCACACGAACGAACCCTAAACTCAGAAATCTCTCACTCTTTCTCTCTCACACTGAAAGTGAGTCTCTCAATCCTCACCGATCCTCACCGAAATCTACCTTTCTCTCTTGTTTCTCTCAATCCTCACCAAACCTTTCTCTCTCATTCACGAAATTCAACAACAACGACAACGAGATTCGCGAGTCTCTCAATGTCTCTTGCTTTAGGTTCGTGAGGTTGCTGGTGGCTTATTCAACAACAACGAGATTCATGTTCATCTGGATGAGGTACGCAGAAACCCTAGGTGAGTTGCTTCTGGATTGTGGTGTTGATTCATTTGAAAATAAAGGCGAATCTGTGAATGTGTTGAACTTCAATGATTTCAATTTGTTTCTAATTTTAGTTTTAATCTTGAATTTTGCTGATTTTTGTTTTGTGAGTTGCTTCTGGTTTTGGTTCTGATTCGTGTTCATCTAGTTTTGGTTTTTGTTTTTGTTTTGTGAGTTGCGTGCCTCTGGTTTTGGTTTATATTCATGCGTTTCTGCTCACCGTTTTTCTGTTTTGGCTGGGTGTTTTTAGCTTATGGTTATGTTGTCTCTGGTTATGGTGTTTTTAGTTATGGTTTGTTTTCTGTTTTTAGCTTCTGATTCAGTACCTCTGGTTATGGTGTTTTTAGCTTCTGTTTTTCAGCTTCTGGTTTTGAATTATGACTAGAAATTCATTCTTTGAACTGTTTATAACTACATTACACAACAAACTACTATTGTGCTGCATGTCCATAAGTTTATCAAATGTTAAATTATGTTAATCAAGTTTCTGATGGTTATTGTAAAATCTTGTGGGTAAAGCTTTATATTCTAAATTCTAATTCCAAATGAACTTTTTTGCATTGGATACATTAGTTTCTAATATGGAAACATAAAGTGTGTTTGGAAATAACGAAGAAATAAAAATAGTGTGAGATAGAGAGTTAGAAGAGTGAAAGAAAGAAAACGGAGAGGATTCATGTCCATAATTCACTGTATTTAACTAATTTGGAACTGAATTTTCCTTAAAAAAAAACTAATTTGGAACTGAATTTGTAACCGGCGATTCAATTATAATTTTCTTACTTCAATCAATACATGTCGGGGGTACATATATAGGGATAGGAAAGTGGGCTTGGGAATATGTTGGCCCATTAAGGGTCCAGTCCATAGAGGCCCAATAGGACTTCTCTATACTCCTTTTGTTACAATT
This sequence comes from Trifolium repens, assembly GCA_030408175.1. Classification (NCBI taxonomy): domain Eukaryota; kingdom Viridiplantae; phylum Streptophyta; class Magnoliopsida; order Fabales; family Fabaceae; genus Trifolium; species Trifolium repens. Next base: position 25,148,113 of record CP125845.1, on the reverse strand, counting down.
TGTTTCAGTACTATGATAACGATCTTACAACGTTAGGTGGAAGCAGCACAAAATAGTGACTCATTTTGTGCCCCCCGATTTGTTAAATTCTTACCATTTTAGCTTGATGATATGTAAGTTTAATTAAACACCATGTTTCAAGCTTTGGTAGTTTATTTCCCTTCAATTAATCCATTAAATAGATTGATAAAAAATTGTAATATGATGAGAGCTTTAAGTTATAAAAAATTGAATTCCTTTAGGGGTTTATGATTTCAATGATGAAATGAAAGAGATATTTGATTCTGCTGTCTTAATCTTTGTAACACAGTCCAAGGGTTGGTCCTATGCAAAAAGGAATGGTCATTTGCTAGTTTTTGCATACGTTATTGGTAAGCTTGTCCTATGCATAAAGTTTACAAGTTTACAAGCTTGTCCTAGCTTTTATGTATTGTGTAATTTATTTTTAGGTCTTTGCATCTGATATCTATGTAGTGGCTGAAGCTAATTAAGGATGTTGTTTTTCATGTTAGGTGCGTGTTAACAGACAGTCCAAAACTTGTTTGATAGGACCAAACTGCCCTTGTATCCTCAAGACTGATCATGGCCTTATTTTTGCTCAGCTATAGCAGATATTTGATGGACCAGTATTCTCTAACGTTTTTGCGGGAAAGGCAGGTAACTTTCCTTGTTTCATGTCCGTTGGATCAATTAAATAGCCTAGAATTTGACACGTGGAACTCTTTGTTTCTTCATCTTCTATGAAATCAAATAAAGCTTAAACATGTGACAGAGAATGAATTTTGCTGCGGTGCTTTGCTGCCTTCACCTTGTTGCCGCGACACTCTCCGATTCCTTTCCGACGCTGCCGGTCGTTTCCTTGTTGTCGGCGTTACGATTCGAGCAGAAAATTGGATTTTGGTTGAGCAGAAAATTAACATGTTTAAGGGAAAGTTAAATGATGAAAAGACAAAAAGATGAAGGATAACGCCGGATGGTTCCATGATGGCTGACCGGTAGAAGGGCGATGGTAGTTCCATGACGTCGGCCGGTGGACGGCGGGAAGCCATGTGACGGCGGAAGATTTCCAGGAACCGGTGAAAGAGATCCAAATATTACTTGAAGTAAAATAATTTAAATGAGTTGAACACGTGGCACAATATGGTCTTTGAGATCGATCGGAGGGATGCTATTGGTTGAAAGTTAGAGTGACTTTTATATTTCAAAGTTAGTGAATATGTATCCGACATTTGATAGTGGCATCCGCATTTTTGCTTTCCTCCCTGCTATCATAATTAGTGTAAAATGGAGAATTAATGTTCTTTTGCCTTTTGTGTTGCATTGGTCTTGTGTAAGCCATGCATGTTGTTTGCTTTTTGTATTAGGGATGACTTAATTAAGTACTACTTCAGTTTGATCGGTGAAATTTTAAATCACTTGTGTTTGTAGAAATGTTATAACCTTTGCTAGCTATTATTTTGTTGCAATGATAATTGAGTTTCGAACAATTATTATTAGAGTTATATATGTGTTTGTGGTTTGTGTGATCATATGTAAAAAAATTTAGGTATCAAATTGTGGTTTGTGTGATGATATGGAAAAAAAAATTTAGGTACCACAGATCTGTTTGTGATGCAAGAAAAAATAAGATAAATTATGTGCCAAAAAAGTAAAAAAAAGAAAAGAAGAGATTTCACATCGGTGTCGCTACTGCACCGAAGTGATATAGTGGCTTTTCACATCGGCTTAAATGAAAACCCGATGTGAAATCTACATTTGTTTTTAATAAAATAAAATTAAAGGTCAGATTTTACATCGGATATAATTAATAACGGATGTGATATCATAGTTTTCACATCGGGTGGCCAACCGATGTGAAATGTGTCAGACATACTACATCAACTGTCTTTACATCGGGCTCTGACCCGATGTAAAATGTCAAAATGGCCCGATGTAAAAACCCTTTTCTGTAGTAGTGCATGTTGTCAACTCTTGTAAAATTATATTGGTTAGCAAAATTGTCGACGATATAGTAAACATTGGTACTCTAGTTGAAGTAATAAGTAGTATTTTACAGGGCTAAAAGCCCTCTTTGTAAACAAAAAAAAAAATAAATAGTATTTTACAACTGCCTCTATATAGATTTAAATTTTGTCCCTTAAAATTATAAAATCAAACTCCAATCACAAAACTTACATATAGTAAACAAGTTAGTTAATTAGATTATTAGCATCTTATTGATTTGTCTCCTTGCAAACACTACTTTACAATAGTGTGAAAAGAAAGGAGAGTTATAAAAAATCTAATAACCTTCTGATTCATTAACTAGAGATGTTGGATTGTTTGTGCAAAATAACTTCTTATCATATATTAACGATTTTTTATCAAATGGATGTGCTTGTAGGAGTGTAATTTTTAAATAAATTAGCAAAAGGGTGTAAGTTATCAATGCCATGAACGACTTACCCCCAACTCATTTTTTTTTAACATTTTAGCAAAGTCGTGGATGGTAGCCACGATTTTGATTTTTTTTTTTTTAAAAAAAAATCATTACTGCCATTGAAGACTTTTTTTTTCAAATATAAATAAAATCTCCTTCTGTCAAAAAAAAAATCTCCTGGATTATTGGGCTTCATATTCGGGTCCAACATTGAAACTTATATCGTAACATGAGAAGACATAATAAGAGTAGACCGAATATAACTAGATTACATAACGAGATGAATGTAATTGTACCCAAGAAAATAAGAAAATGTACTTTATGTCGCACTGAAGGACATAAAAGAAATAATTGTCCCTGTAAAAATGAATATTTAAATATAATTTCTAAATCTAATAAAATATAGTTTGTAAGTCTTAAAAATTATCAATGTGTGCAATATTTATTTACCTCATGTATTAAATTTCATTTATATTTCTAAAAAAAAAAAAATCGTCAATGGCAGTGACACCTTTCAAAAAATAAATAAATAAAAAATCAAAGTGGTGACTGCCATCCACGACTTTGCTAAAACGTGAAAAAAATAAAATTGAGTTGGGGGTAAGTCGTACATGGCATTGACGACTTACACCCTTTTAATAATTTATTTGAAAACTACACTATTTTGGTAATAAGCTTGAAAAAGTACACCCTTATGGTAAAAAAATCTATATTAACTAAATTGTTCCACAAGTTTCTACAATTATAAAAAGAATAAAGTGGTTGGTGTAATTTACAATTATAATCTTTTTGGTTTTCACCACCAGTTTAATCTAGTTCGGAAGGCAGTTTACAATTATAATTTGGTGAACACTCCAGTACGTATCTTATGTGGATATGTATCAGTACACGACTTAGGTGGATGAGTGATTGGTCTATAAATAGTATTTAATATATAAAAATTAATAAATATTATTTGTAAACCAATCAAAAAAATTTACCTCAACAAATATATCAGTGCATATCCACATAATATGTGTACTGAAGAAAAATTCACCAAATTGAATCTCATTAAACACTCTTTCTTTTGTAATTAACTGGAATCCGAAAACATAACAATATTGTTATATATATTTTTTTCAAGTAGTCTAATAATTAAAAATTTACCTCTTAAATAAATACATAAGAGATTCTAAATTCGAACTCCAACTCTATATATAAAATATAATATCCTCACTGATTGAGATAAGTTTACTAGAATATTTTTTTTGTAGCCAAACGAAAAATATAATAAATAGAAATAAAGAGAGATACAGAGACTTGGGGGACATTTGACTTAATCCAGTTACAATTCAAAGAAATACAACGTGATAGTACGAACTAGAAAAGAGCAACCCTAATCAGTCTTACCAATATAGACACTCATCACAAGCGCAACCCAGCGAACCCTCGTACGGGCGCGAAATCAAGTTTAAAAAAAAGAAGATGAAGAGTAACCACATCGGCAAAGTACTAGGACATTTTATTATAGCTTAAATGCGGTTTTGGCCCTCTAAGTTTCACAATTGTGCGATTTTGGCCCCCCGAGTTTCAATTGGGCGATTTTAACCCCCAAAGTTCCACAATTGTGCGATTTTGGCCCCCAAAGTTTTAATTGTGCAATTTTGGCCCCCCAACTTTACCCCCTTTTGCATTTTGTTAGCCCCCCATTGACTTTTTCGACTAAAAATTGATTATGTGGCATTTTAAAATTTTAAAAAATATTTTTAAAACGAATTAAAATTATTATTTTGAAGAATATTTTTAAAACAAATTAAAAATAAAAATTGTTTTAAAAATTTTTTTTTAAAAAATTAACATTAAAAATCAGTTTACCCCCCTTTTGCGTCAATAAATGATTTTTTAAAAAAAAAAACTTATAAATATGTAGTTGATGAAATAATTTTGTTATAAAAAATAATTTACAAATTTTTGCTTGAGCTATTTTTTAATTTATTTTTAAAACAATAATTATTAAATCTTTTAGGGTCTGTTTGGTTCAATTGAGAAGGAGGGGAGGGGAGGGGAGGTGAGGGGAGAGATTTATTATGTTGACAAAATTACCCTTATTTTTTTATTAAAATTCAAAATTATCCTTGTTGGAATATTAAAATTCTAGGTTTTATTTTTTTTTTACAACAAAAAAAATTTAGGTTTTCTACTCATTAGATTTTTTTTTGTTATATATCCATTAAATTTTTTTTTTGACGTAATATATCCATTATAATTTAATCCTTATTTTGAGTTTACAAGGTTAAGAGTAAAAAAGTAAATTACTTCACCAAAATTTAAAATATTCCCTCACCTCCCCTCCCCTCCCCTCCAAAAACTTTGAACCAAACGGACCCTTATGAAAAAAAGTTTTTAATACTTCTTTAAAAACAAATATTTTTAATTTATTTTTAATTTGTTTTAAAATATTTTTGTACAATTTTAAATTGCCATGTAATCAATTTTTAGTCAAAATATGTCAATGGGGGGTTAACCAATGCAAAATGAGGTAAACTTGGAGGACCAAAATTGCACAATTGAAACTTGGGGGATCAAAATCGTTCAATTCTAAAACTTGAGGGGTTAAAATCGTACAATTAAAATTTGAGGAATCAAAATTGCACAATTATGAAACTTAGGAGCTAAATTTGAGCCTTTATATTTATATGCTTTAGTTAACCCCAATCAGTAGTTGGATTTTCTTTTGGATTGAGAAACTCAATTATTGTTTTTTTCTTTATAGACTATATGATATGATGACTCAAAATCAATTATATGTATAAATTTCAACGTATAGAAGACATACACAACATTTTACCAAATATTAAATAAGAAAGAAGAATTGAAGAACTACCACACATATTCTTCAGAATCTCTCCGCAGGAACTAAAATAAAATGAAAGAAACACGTGGAAGGACAAAGGAGCAGCATATAACATCAAAGGGGAGGATTGTCATGTAAAAACTTTGTTTGTTATAGGATCCTTGGTTTTTAGGAGACATGTGAAGATGGACCCTATAAAATACATAGACAATATCAACAAAACATGGAAATTCATTTCGTGACTATGTGTGGAAAAAAAAGAATAATTAGAAAATGACATAATTAAATTTTTAAATTGCATTTAATTAGAGATGAGACAACATACTTGGTGTTGAACTATAGGAAAGTCTTAAGTGAAAATATTAGCTAGGCGGTGTGCTTGAAATAATGTAATTAATTTGTTAATTTTTATATTCATTCTTTTTTGTTTAAGTTGCTAAATTATTCATTTTACTCAAGTTGCGAAATTATTTATTAAAATTTAACAATAAGTAACTTTAATATTTGACTTCAATTAATAAATTAATTTATTCGACCTGTCTTGTAATATTTATTTTTTTTAACCAAAAGAGGTGATAGCAAAGAGCTAACCACCCAAAATATATAAAGACATGAAAAGAGAGAGATATATACAATGGAGGGGATTAAGCCAAAACTCCATTAAGTAGAGCAAAGTCTAAAACTAGGGATCCCAACTTTGTTTCTATTAACCCAATCACTAATAAACAAAGGGGTATCAATCCAAAAAACAAAAGAAGTAAGATTTAAACCATAGTTTGCTAAAAGATCTGCTACTTGATTACCCTCTCTATAAATATGAGATACAATCAAATTCATTTGACTAGCCATAAACATTACATTTTTCCAACGGTTCCTTAACTGCCAAGCAACATGTTTACTAGGATTGTTGAAAGTTGAAACAACAAGAGCAGAATCTGTCTCCAACCATAAGTGCTGCCAATTTTTCTAAAAAGCAATCTCAATAGCCCTCATGGCTCCACTAAGTTCAGCAACATAAGAAGTAGTAATATCCAAAGGTTCAGCAAAAGCATAAATGCAATTAGATTCATGATTTCTAAAGACTCCTCCACAAGCAGAAATGCCAGGATTACCATTTGAAGCCCCATCTATGTTACACTTAAACCAGTTCAAAAAAGGGGGCTGCCAACAAACTTCTTTAAGAATTGGAACTCTAGGTTGGTGGATATTGATTCTAAACATTTTCAAAAAAGAGAAATCTCTAATGGAGTTGGAAGAGTGCTTAGAAGTGTTGTTACCTGATAAAGAGGTGTTGGCATATTAAGGATAAAGTAGACCTCCAAGAAGCTGGAATGTTGTTTAATCTAGATTGATTCCTTGCTGACCAAATAGAATTCAAAAGGTTGATGATTGCAGTAGTGATGGTTACCTTACTCTGAGGAGACCAATTCAAATCACACAACTTCCACATATCCTCCATGCAAGTGAATTGAATAGTTTGATTGAGACAACCAGCAAGCCAAGACCAAAGCCTTATAGCAAAGCTACACTCAAAGAAAATATGAAAAGAAGATTCAATATGGCAGTTACATAGATTGCACATAGAAGGAAATGCACAACCTCTAGACATAAGGTTTTCATCTGTTGGCATCTTCTCATGCATCAACCTCCACACCATCAAAGATTTTGAAGGAGGGAGGAATATCCTTATTCCATATTACTTTAGCCCAATGTAAATCTTGATACTGCTGCAACTTGAAGGAATAGGCTTGCTTGAGCTCCAAGTCACCATTATCTGAATGCATCCATAAAAGCTTGTCTTTAGATTGATCCATAGGAATGATTACATTGTGAACAATCATATCCAAATTGTTGAACATTAAAGAAAGCTGAGGAGGAATATTCCATTGCCCATTTATAATGAAATCGCTAACTGATGAGGTAAGAGATTGACTAATCTAATGAGGAATGTTGAATTGTTCTACTAAAGGCCTGCCACACCAACTATCTGACCAGAAATTGATGTCTTTTCCATTACCAAGAAGCCAAACAGAATTGCTCAAAATGACATCATATTCATCTTTGATACTGCTCCATAAAGATGAATAAACATTATATTGAATGATTCTTCTTTTTGTGATAACTCTATCCCTTAGAAGTCTGGCCCAAGAAGATTCATTGTGCATAAGAGACCAACAAAGCTTGAGGTTTGAGGCTTTATTCAGGCTAGTCAGTGACCTTAAATTACGGCCACCCTGAGAGAGAGGTCTACATATTTTTTTTTCCAAGAAATAGTTACCAATTTCCTTTTTTTAGTGTCTCCATTCCAGATAAAATTCCTTATGCATTTTTCTATCTCTTTAAGAAGTGAAACAGGCCAAGAATAGATAGAAATGCTATAAGTTAACATGCTTAAGATAACAGACCTCACCAGTTGAACTCTTCCAGCAATAGATAACAAAGATGCTTTCCAGGCAGATAATTTCAATTTGATTTTGTCAACTATAGGTTGAAGATAACAAGCTTTAGGCTTACCTTTAAAAATAAGCACCCCTAGATAGAGGAAAGGTAAGGAACCTATATTAAATCTGAATAACTGCATAATCAGGCTCAACCTCCCTTGAGTGATAGATCCAGAAAAAATAGTAGACTTAGAATTGTTGATAACCTGCCCAGATTCAAGAGCATAACTATTGAATAAATCCTTTAAAGATTTCAAACCCCTCAAATTACCTTTACAAAAGATCATCAGGTCATCAGCATAGAAAGAATGTGAAGGAACACTAACATTCCTAGTACCCTTGATCAAATTCAAACTGCCTTGAGACACAAGATTTGCAATGCTTCTGCTCAACACTTCTTCTGCTAAGCAAAAAAGAAGAGGAGAGAGAGGGTCACCTTGTCTAACCCCTCTATTACAATTAAAATAACCATAGGACTTGCCATTAATAGAAACTGAGAGAAAAGCTGATTGTAAGATAACATGAATCCATTGACAGAACTTTTCATTGAAGCCAAAAGTTTTCAACACCTTCAAAAGAAAATTCCAATCCAATGTGTCAAAAGCTTTGGTAATATCGATTTTCAGAGCTAGGTTACCTCCAAAGGACTTGTTGTGAAGGAGATTAGCAGCCTCAGAATCTATACATAAACAGTCTTTGATATCTCTCCCATGTATAAAACCATGTTGCTCTTCAGAGATGAGATTTGGTAAAATAGATGCAAGTCTATCAGCAATTACTTTGGAAATGATTTTAAATTTAAAGTTGGCCATGGCAATTGGTCTGTATTGATCAATAGAAGAGGCTTCAGGAGACTTAGGGAGCAAGGCAATTATGTTTGAATTGAAACCTGGCAGGATCCAGCTTGAAGAGAAAAATTGTAACACAGCTTCAATCACTTCTTTCTTAATTATATCCCAATAGTTTTGAAAAAAGAAAGCACCAAAGCCATCAGGGACTGGGGCACTATCCTTGTTAAGAGCAAAAACTGCAGCTTTGATTTCATTGTGTGAAGGAAGCACAGTCAGCATGACATTAATCTCATCAGATACTAGATTAGGAATAACTTCAGCAACAAGCAACGAGTCCGGCAAAACAAAGTTAGTACAAAATAAAGATTTATAATAATTTACAACATGTTCAGCAATTTGATCTGGACTTGTGATTATTGCATCACCATCTTGCAGTGAGGTTATGTGTTTGGTTGAGGTTTTGATTTTGGCTAGTCTATGAAAGTATTTTGTATTTCTATCTCCCTCTAAATGCCAGTTTAGTCTAGCTTTTTCTTGCCAAAAAGCTTCTTGCTTGTTTAAAGCTTCCTCATACAAAGCAACAACTGTTCTTTCTTCAAGTAACAACTCATCAGAATGGCCATGCTCTTGAATATGTGTTTGAATTTGATTGAGATTAAGTTCAACAGCAGACACTAGATCATGAACATTACCATAACTATCCTTGTTCCAGCATTTCAACTTGGCTTTAAGAATTTTCAATTTTTGACTAAGAACATACATGGGGCAACCTACAACATTTGAATTCCAACAATCCAAAATGACACTATAGCAATCAGGGTGCAATGACCACATTTTCATGAATTTGAACTGAGACACATGATAACTAGTGGAGGTTTGAAACTCAAAAAGCAAAGGAAAATGATCAGACCTAAGTTTAGTGAGTGAAGAGACAAAAGAAACAAAACAAGTGTCCACCCAAGAATGATTACAAATCACTCTATCTAATCTTCTTTCAGTGTGTCCACTACCCCCTCTACCATTGTTCCAAGTGAATTCGACACCTCTAGTAGGAAGGTGAACAAGGTTGAAAGAATCAGTCCAGGAGTGGAATTCTTCAATTGGAAGTCTAGCAGGAGAAGATCTACCTCTATGTTCATGAGCTCCCATAATCACATTAAAATCACCAATAAATCTCCAGGGGAGATCATGTTGAGCTTGTAATGAATTAAGAGCATTCCATAGTTTTCTTCTATTTCTATAATTTCTTGAAGCATACACAACAGCAATAGCTAAAGTTTTATCATTTTCACTAATGGTAAAGGAAACATGTTGGTCATCTGAGGCTAGAACTAAAGGGTTTAAGGAAATTTTACATAAACACCAAAGATTAGGCAAAAGGTTGGTTCTGGTATTTAAGGCAAAAAGCTTGAGGTTCAAGTTAGCTAACCATCTACTAGGAAAATCAGAGAAAGACATCCATGGTTCAGATAATAAGACAATATCAGGGTTATGCTGGAGAATAAGTTTCTTTAGTGCCAATCTTGTTGGGGGATTAGCAAGGCCCCTTGCATTCCAAAATATGCACTTCATCTAAAAGGCTTGTGAGAAACCCCTTTAGATCTGGTGGAGTATGAGTCCCTACTGGATTGTTTTAACTTTTTTTTGTGCTTTTTTTTTTTACTTTTAGACAACTGCATTTGAAAGCCCTCATTTTGTATATCATCATGTTGTCATGTATCTTCCAAATTCGTTTGATTTTCTTCTTCAGCATCAACAATGTTTGCCCAAGATTCCTTAAGAAAAGCCATATCTGCTAAACTCTATAAGGAGTGGAAACTGTAGTAGCAGCAACCACCTTGCTTGTATCTTTCCCAAGTTGACTAACATGCTCAAGCTGAATTGTAGAATCCAAATTAGGTTGATCTGGAGACACAACTTGTCTAACTGCAACATCAATTTGTGTGTCATTCACAATGGAGTCATGTGAGCTATCGTCCTCATCAAAATCATCATTCAAATCATTTTCCAACTGCATATCTTGATTTCTCAATAAAGTTCTAGGACTAACAGGATGTAAAACAAAATTCTGTTAAGCTTCCTTCTCAGAGATATGAATGGGTGAGCTATGATTATTCTTACTAGTAGAACCACTAGTATTTTTGCTGCTGCTATTTAAAATAGCTTGAGGTGTTTTGTTTGAGGAATCTTCCACATTAATTATTTCTGTTTCAACAATGACAGGCTCTTTATCTTGTGTTTTCCTTCCATCTTTGGTTTGCACAAATATCTGTTTAGGATCTAGAGGTGCTTTCTTCTTCACATTATTGACCTTATCATTTCTATATTCCTCATCTTTGTTCCATCTTTTGCAATTCTCAACATTATGGCCAATCACTCTGCAACCATCTACAAAAAAAGCAAACCCTTTCCTTTCAACAAGTAACTTATGTCTAAGGGGATGTAATAGGTCAATATCTATCAAAATTCTCACAAACTGACCAAAAGTCCTTTCATGCATGGGTTTGGCAGATACAGAGTCCATACATATGGGTGTACCAATGCTACCAGCAATTGTAAACAAAATGTTTTTGTGTCAATATTCTTGAGATAAACCAAAGATTTTAACCCAAACTTGAACTGAGGTATTATGTTGCAATTTTGGATTAAAATCTCTAGACCAAGCAAATAATTTCAACAAACCAGGGTTTAGATTCCAAGAAGGAGAAGAACGAACTCTTCTAACATCTTCCAAAGAAGAAAAAGTAAATTCGAAAAAACCCTTACCAAGAGATATGACATCCCATCGGGATAGATCTTTCCAAATCGCAGATAGCTTAGCTTTCAAGGCAACGACCGAAAGTGGAGTCGAACCTTTTGGCCACAGGATCCTACCAGGTAGATTGTGTTTGCATGCATCTAAGCCAGCTTCATAAGCAACTTCTGGTATTTCAATGGCAAGATGATCTCCTTTGACAACCGGTTGGGGAAGCTGTGAGAGTGGTATGTCGCAAAGGTTGGTGAGGGCTTGTGCGAAGGTTTTTTGTCGTTTGGGTGGTTCGATGATGTCTTTTATTGGTTCATTAGTGAGGTCTAGACATTTTCAAGGGATATTGAAAGATGCCATGGTGAAAAGATGAAGGATAAGAATGGCGGTGAGGGAGGGTTAGGTTGCAAGATGATGAACAGTAATCACGTAATCTCCACACACTCTCTCTCTAGAAAACATCTCTCTTCCTTGTCATCATGCATATCTAACAAGACATAATTTAAACAATTTGATTTTTTAATGTAAAATACAAACTATTTTCTTTTGGAAATTTTATATTATTAAAAAGCATAAAATAAAATACATGCATGAGTAAAAAAAATATAGATGTTGCAAAGTAAATAATTATAAATGCAATGGATGCAGTGCTTCTAAGGAGTAATTAAATTAAATATTAATAAAATATAAATAAGTTGTGTCAAAAAAAAAGTTATTAAATGATATATTGAGTTCAAGTGATCAATATATAAGGAATAATTACTAATCTTTACGAATCATTTAGAAAATCATATTTTTTTTTTAAATCATTTGTAGTTAGACTTTACTAAAATTTAACATGTAAAAAAACAGTTTCGTTGTTTTTGCATTATTATTCCTTCCTCCATTGACTATGTAACAACCCGTTTTTCAGAGGCCAAAAAGTCAATATTTTTTTTTTCTTTTTCAACTAACACTCAGAGTGCGCATAGAATATTTTTCAATGAGCCGGCATTCAAATATACAAAAGAACTCATTACCATAAGGTGCTTCGACAAGCAAAGTGTATTCCTGAATAATTACAATCCAAGTCTAAGTATTCAAATACTTACAACAAAACAAGTTAGAATCCTATGCCTAAACCCAAAAAAAGCACGGTGTACAACCCACACCGGCGCATAGTCTAACTAAGCTAAACTTCACCATGTGCTCACTATGGCCTAGAACTGCCACCGTCGTCACCACGACCTAACCCATCATCTGGGTGGGATGAGCCCGCAAATGAAAGAAAGGGTCACCACAAAATAAAAGGTATATATATATATAACCGGTGCGAGAGAGTATACAAATACCAAATATACAAATACCAACAGAGAAAACTCTTTAAACACATAGTCATTCCCACCAACGGGTTCATGTATATAATGCACACCAAGCCTAATGCAGACTTCTAAAATGCGTGGTACTAACCCTAGCTACCACAATGCATGAGTTCCGGAACTGTAGGTCCAACCCCTACTAAAACACCAACGAAATCACAAGGTTAAGGTGGATCCACTCCCGCAATCACACCCCATGGTCCACTCCCGCAACCATGTATCGAACTCAACAAAATCACAAAGGATTAAGGTGGATCCACTCCCGCAATCACACCCCATGGTCCACTCCCGCAACCATGTATTGAACTCAATAAAACCCTATAAGAATCAGGTGGGTCCACTCCCGCAACCACACCTCGTAGTCCACTCCCGCCACTACGCACTAACAATGCATGAGCATACGATTCCCCATGTATACTAATGCAACAAATACATACCTCCCTAGCATATGTAAACCATCCCAACAACATACATACATATCCAATCATATGTAACAAACCACAACAAACATACATACATTTCCAATCATATGTATTCACCCACATGTTCATACATACATCTCCAATCATATGTAAAACAACGCACGTATTATAAACACTTTCTCATCACGAGAATACATAACACATACATGCCAAACACACAGTAAATCCAAGCATGTCGTAACCATTTAAAGACAGAAATAAAGTGGAGCCCTTACCTCAGCAAGCTTCCGTTAACTTTTCTCACGAATTTCTACAATTCACGCAACCTAAAATATAAGCAGCGTACAATCAATAAAATACTCCCAACGTATCCTATCGAAACGAAACTCATTCTCTAAGTTCTAGAGAGGCTTAAGGTACTTTCTAACACTCTCGGATAGTGATTTCGAGTCCTCCCCATAGTGATTAAAAATTCCCAAAGTTAATTGCACTATTTCTCGCTACGCGAAAATATTTTCGTTTCAAAACAAACTAAGAAACACTTTGATTCCTAACTCCAAGGCAATCAATTTTCACATACTAAAACCATTTGAAAACAACCCAAAAACTCTTTGAAAATTTTCACAAAAATAAAAGTTTACTTGCGCCACAAGTTACAAGTTTTTCCTTTCAAATAAAATGGCCATAACTCGCTCATTCTTTATCCAATCGAGACGAGCCATACGCCGAAATCTTCGTCTCGAAAAGACGGATCAAATAGTTAAGTTTTCAGGTCACAAAAACAATTTTAAAAGGACGAAAATACCCCTGTCCATTTCGGCCAGAATCCAAAAACAAACGTAGTTCAAACATTTTTCATTGCACAACCATGGCATTGATCACTTAGTTCCCAAAATCATTTATTTGAACAACAATTACTTTTCAAAACACAAACTAAAATTCATAAAAGTTTTCTCTTGAACTCTCAAGAACAAATTTCTTGTTTTTCAAAACAAAACTATTTTTCACACATCCATTTCTCTAAAAGTCTTGACACAATTCATTAAACACAAAAGCTAAAACAATTTTCCATGTTCTTGATCAATTAGAATTTTCTCCAAAACCCTAATCCAAAAATCTCATGAGAATCTCATCTAACCATGGAAAGCATCACTACTAAGCCTAAACATGCTTGTTAATCCCTCATGAACAACTTTCATGGAACAAAAATAAACTATAAACAAGTTCTAAGAAAAATCTCTCAAGAACATAAACCACCCAATCATAAACCCTAAGAGTTTGAACCAACAAAAGGAAGGGAATAAGTTTAGTTACCTTAGAGAAAGTGATCCTTGCAATACTATGATTCCAACAAGCTTGAAATCCTTAGCTTTGGTGAAGAAATGGGAATTTTATGGAATGGTGAAGGACAAAGGGTGGACTCACGGCAAAGAGAAAAGGAATGGAAGAAAATCTCATGACTTTGCTACTTGTAGATATCTCATTTAATTCCTAGCCATTAGATCAAATAGGATAAAGTTCTAAGATCACATCCTAGCCATTGGATCAAATCCAAGTCTATCCTCACAAGATATTTCCCACAACCTCTTACAACTAAACGCACGTTCAGTTCTCGCGCATCGCGACGAACGAAACTCACAAAAACAGAAAACTTACGGAAAGAACGTCTATCGTTAAACAATTCCAAAACTTATCGTCGAATCCTTTTCCGCGACTGTAATTTTCTTCCATACCTTAGAAAATTAATCTCAGGACATATTCTAACTCACGCAGATATATGAAACTTCCATCCGAAACCTCACTTAAAACAGACGCAGTAAAATTTTGCATCCGCGGGTAAAATCCTACTCGTTTTTCCAAAAACAAGAATAATCCAAAACTCGTTATTCTGACTTCACAGAAACCTTCTCATACTCAAAAGAGGATTACGACCCAAAAGTCTGTGCCTTTCCAGCGCTCGAGCACAAAACAGGCTCCGTTTCAGCAAAAATCTCATTTATACAACGATACACACAAAACCGTTCCACTAAAAACCCTAAAACTTAGCCGACGCTAAAGTTCCTTAGGAAAAACTGTACAGTGGAATCTTGAGTCTTACAGACTACTTATTCAATCAAAGTAACAAAAAAAGTTGTTTATGAAGATTCTGCGATTTAAAAATAACCAGCTCCATTTGTCAAAAATTAAATAAAAAATAATGGCCACCTCATATGAGTTTAAATTAACTTGAGATTATCAATAATAAATTGATCTTAGTGATAGGTAATTTGAATGTGTTGGTGGTTTTGAATCTTCTATACCGCCGAAATTTGTATAGAAGAAGAGAACTCGCCTCGTCTATCTAACAAATATTTTAATGGAGAATAATACTCATCACCAAACGCTAATGAAATTTCATACCTCTAACATAATAATAAAAAATAAAATTAACTGGAGGTTTGTAAAATATTATTCTTTCTGTTAAAAATAATTTGGTTATCGCTTGAAAAAAATTGTTTGGATTAATTGCCATTTTGTGTTTAAAAGATGCAATTTTTTTTCTTCTAAATTCGTTCTTAAAAGTGTGTTTGAAACTTTGGACGAGTGACTTTTTTGAAGTAATTTAATTTTAAATGGAAATGTAAATTCTTAATTTTTTGTAAACTTTATTGTTTGGATAATAAATTTAGAGAATATTTAAGGAGAATAGATATTATAAAGCATATATATTATCAAATGAAAATTTAAATTTAGTGAATTTCAATACCATCTAAAACATAAAAAATTGAAATTTCTTCCCCACTTTATACAATGTATATCTCAAATTAGTTAGTAAAAATAATTATTTTAAATTATGCAAATTGGTTATGTTTAAACAATATGCACATGTTAATTTTTAAAATTTTGCAAAAATTTCTATATTTACAAATTAGTCACTGTCTTTTTTTATCTTTTCTTTTGAAAAGTGGCAAATCAGTCCATATACATTTTCAAACAATTATGAGTTAATATAGACCTAATGCGACTGAGAAAAACAATGTTGAAATAACATCTTTGCAAATGAATTATAAATAAAATAAAAAACTTTGCAAATGAGTCCGATAAGAATATAAGAAACGGATAATCAATCAACTGCCAATGATTTTGGTATGACAAATTTACCACAAAATACTTTCAAAAGCTAATTTGAGAAATGCTACAAAATTTGACTTATGAAATTCAATGGCTAATTTCAATTTCAGTTGTATATTTCCTCTGTGATAAAGTATAAATAAATTTTACTTTTTAAAGTTTATTGCATAATCAATATTGTATCTGGTTTCTAATAATATAAATCAAATATATTAATTATGTAATGAACCAAAAAATATAAATTTTGTTTATATTTTATCACATAGGAGTGATAAGTTTCTAGATATGGGGTTTTTGCTCGGCCGAACTTGTTGATTGGGCGAGGCAATAATTTCTCCGTATGGTGAAAAGATGTAGTGGGTTTGGGTGTGGAAAAAGGAGTGGTGGGGGATTGGATTGCCGAAATATTCATTAAGAAATTGGGAAATGGAGTGTCTACAAGATTTTGGTTTGATCATTGGATTGGATTATCTTCGTTAAAAGAGGCTTTCCCGCGACTTTATGGCATTTCTCTACAAATAAATCACACAATCCAAGAAATGGAGGAATGGGTGAATGATAAGTGGATTTGGCATATTAAATGGAGGAGGATCGAATCTATTGTGGTGGTGCCACAAGTATGGGGGAGTTGGGCTCGTCGAAGGTTATTGTTTTCTCTTGGCAAGCTCTTCTTGGCCGATTGCCTACAAGAGATAATTTAGTACATAGACAGACAGTGACGGATCTAGAAATTGTGATAAGTTGGGTCAAAGTTAATTACTATAAATACATATGAAAAACTTATATAAAAATATATAAGCAATAAAATAATGACGTTGTATATAAAATTACTAAAATACCCTTATTAATAGTAATTAGTGGAGTATAGGTAAATTGAAATGTTAGTTCAATAGTAACAATTTAATCTTATAATTTCAAGATACCAAATTCAACCTATAATAATATTGCTTGAATTAATTAAAATGACATCATTTTGCAATTTTTACTAAAAACTAAAAAAAATATTTAATATATACTAGTATTACACTAATTTATTAACACTAATTTATACATTACTAGAATATATTTAATATATACTTGCTATAAAATAAGTTTGTATTTACTAGTGCTTTCGTAAAAAATCAACAAAAGTTTATATGGAGTGTGCTAATATAGTGATGAAACTTGTAATATGGGGGCATCACCATATTTTCAGTGGGGTCATAACATTAAAATGTTTGATTATTGGTTAAAAAGAAATTAAACATGTGGGGTCAGCTGCCCCATATTTTACCCTAAGTACATCTGTGCCTGTAGACGGATTCTACCAAGTGGTGTAGCTTCATGGTGCCCATGGTGCAAGGGACAAGTCGAGTCGGAAAATCATCTTCTTGTCACATGTCCACTTGCTTGGGCCGTGTGGGCATTGGTCATACTATCGGTGGTGTTGTCAACCTTGGCCTCTATGTATGAAAGCTTCCTCAAGGGATGTAGAAAAGGGAAACAAGGATCCAAAGGTGTTCTTTTGGTATGGCATGCGGTGATTTGGATATTATGGCGTGCAAGGAATGATAAGATTTTCTCGGCAAAAGAGGTTGATGCAGATGTCTTATTTGATAAAATTCAAGTTACCTCATGAAAATGGTTGGTAGCAAAGAAGATTAATGCCCTGTGTTTATTTTATGAATGGTGCGTTAATCATTTTAATTGTATTGTTCGATAGCTTGTTGTGGATATGTATAGAAATTATAATTTACTCTGTCCAATGATATTGGGGCGAACACTATCTGTACTTTTTCTACTATTGTGAGTTTAGTAACTCTTATACTTATTCCATTATTCTAATAAAATTCATATTATTGCTGTTAAAAAAAAAGGAGTGTTCCACCACACCCCACCACATACTGGCCTTATTATATTTTATTTTCTATATAAAATGACAATTTTTGCCATATATACTTTTTTCTTCCTATGAAATAGCACATCTCTTTAGATAATTATTACACATTATCTTCTAGCTATAATCATGGTTATAAGTTCGATCTTGAGTTTGGACATTGTAGCAGTTTCAAGTCCCAAAAGACTTAAAAAATTAATTCATGCAATTTCGTACAAAGATATTCGGTTTACATAAAAATATCACATCTCTTAAATTTTTAAGGAACACGTATCATATTCGTACATATTATGGTGAAAAATTCAGTAACACTTAGTATCACAAGACATTTTTGGTTATTATATAGTATAGTTTATGAGATTGTTATTAGTTGGGTTGAAATAATTGCCTCCGGCTGTCCGGCAGTTGGTAGATGAAACTACATAGGACATCCAATACAATATAAGAATTTTGCAGTACTTGGAAAAGATGAAAATATCCCTGCTTAAAGTGTTGACACTTGGCATAAATGAGGGCAAATGGTGTCCAAAATTTAAGTAACTGAACTAAACAAAAGTTGAACCAAGCCATATTTTACTGTAACCAAGCCATTTACAAATGTTTGTGAGATAAAATGTCACTATCACTTGAGCCATGGTTGGAATCAAACTGAGCCGGTTCCAAAAAGTGCCTTTCTCACATGATTTTTATCCATTGGTTAATTGGTTAAAGTGTTGGTATCTATGTACTTACTTTTTGTCTCACATATCACATACAAGCAGCTGTATTTCCTTTTCCTGCATACACTTACACAACACATATTTTTCACTCTCTTTGCAGACGTCTCCTTTTTCATTCAAATTCAAATCTACAAATTTTCCCACTCTTTATAATTTACATTTCATTAATATATACTCATACTTATCTTCTCATCTTCAACTACAATTTTCTAATAACTTAATTTTTTGTGTTTTGCAGAAAAATTAAAAGATATTCATCTCTATCTAATATCAACAGCAACAACGCGCAGGTAAGAAGATCAAACTCTTTTTCTTCTTAATTTTTTTTCATATCATGTTTACTAAATAATTTCTTTTCTTGAACTTCATTACATCAAAATAAGTATCAGAAGATCAAACTCGGGTATATATGAAGATCAAACTCATTTTTCCTTTGTATGAGTAACAAAATAAAGAATGAATATCATAATCACATTGTTGAATATCTAACTATTTCTTATTTCTTACCTTTTTTTTCTTTTCATTTATCAGATTAAAAAAAAGTTATATCACAGAGACCTTTACAACAAGTAGTTGAAGAAGACAATGAAGAGAAAAAAGATGAAAGGTAAAGGTACCAAGAACGGAGAAATTATGTTGCAAAGCAAATACATATATCCTTAATTCCTTTTTATTCTGTGTTAATAATCTTTGTACTATTTTCTCTCAACTCATAAAATTATTCTCTACAGTTTGCAGAAAATAGATGAAATAAAAAATATAAAAATGTGATATTTTAAAAAATAAAACAACAAAGAGTTTGATTTAAACATTCTTTAAAGAGAGTGAAAAATTTGTTTCATTCATAAACAAACATAAAATCCAAAATAATGTCTGATCTAAATCAAACAAAAAAAAAACAGATCTAATCATTAAAAAAAAAAGTAAATAAACACATCCAAAAAATATTCATCAAAATTATTCTTTATTAAAAAAAATCAAACATACAGAGGTACAAAGTAAAAAAAAAAGTTCAAAAAATGATTTGTTTGTTTGGTAAATAAAATGGAATAAAAGAATATATTTATTGTTTATTTTTTGACATCTCTAAACTGTGATGTTGTTGTTGTTGCATGTAGAGGTATGAGAACTTAACTTAGAAGTACAATAGAAGTCAACCTCACAAGAATGGATGCATAAAAAATGACCGGAAAAGCCATATTTGTGGCGGAGATCGTTTCCGGCACGGTGGTTTCCGACCAACTTGCTCCGATTGATTTTTCTCTTTGCAGGTTTAATGAAGGAGATACAAAAGAGTATTTATATGTTAATAGTTTTTCAAAAAAAAACTTATGGTGGTTGAGATCTAAACCACATAAATTGGTGGTTGTATATATAAATTTGATGGAAGATAGAGAAGGAACAAATGGTGAAGATGATGAAAGTAAAGACATGGAAGAGTAGAGCAAAGAGAAGAGAGAAAAGTTGGTGATATTGACGGTGAAAAACCTAACAAGGTGGGAAACAGGGCAAAGCTCTGAGAGGTGTGGTGGATGAGTAATAAAATATGAATAAAGAAAGGAAAGTAACAAGTTTTTCTCATTGGATTTCACCAAATATCAAATCCAATTCATTACTAGATTTTTGTTAAAATAATATTGTATAGTATATGATGTTGATGAGACATGTGATATAAGAGGGCATTGGGCAGTGTTGTTGTGTTAAAAAGGTAACTATGCATTGTGAAGCATGTAATTCTATTATCCAACATGTTATCATTTTTTCTTCAAATAGGCTTCAGATATGGGTCTCACGCCTAATTGCCTAAAGACTAGCAAGTCCTCTACCAAATTCTTATGTCACAAATCTTAAATAAAAGAATGAAACAAGTTTAATTTTTTTATGACTGATTATACTGATTTTGTAAAATAAAAGAAAAACAAGTTTATTACACTGATTCCTTAAATATTCATATGGTGTGCGACACTTGAGATGTATTTTATTTATTATTTGAATTTTTTACAAAATTTATTATTGGATAAATATTAGTATCAAAATAATTATCATATATATATATATATATATATATATATATATATATATATTAAATAAATTATACATGGAACAAATTATGCTATTGAGTTTATACAACTTATAACAATTTTCACAATGGTTGCTATTATTTAACTACGGGAAATATGCTACTGATTTAAATACAGGAAATATTTAACTATAATGTATTAAATAAGTGATAAAAATTTTAAACTACAAAAAACTTTTTTTTTATAAGAAAACTACGGGAAACATTTAACTATAGTGGTTTTTTTAATACCTAAATGTTAATTGTTAGTACATATTGTTAAAGGGAAAAATATTAGTGAGTTTAGTAAACAAATGTGGATTTAATAAAAATAAATATATATTCAACAATTTTTTTCAATCTGAATTGGCAAAGTGAAACTTATAAAAATAACTATCATAGAAATGATCATCATATATATACTAAATAAATCAAACACCGACAATTATTTAACTATAATGTACTAAATAAATTATACATTGGACAAAATATACCGTCACATATGAAAAAAATGTGCTAAATAAATCTGTAACATCCCAGCTTTAATTAATAAGAGAATATGAGATATGTGAATGGAATTACTAGTAAGACAAGGGTCAATCGGTAAATAAGGAAAGATTAGGGATTATTTAAAGACATAACCCCTCTAACTTCATTCATTATTTCCTTACACTTACTGATACATCAAAACTCAGCCAGAAACTCTTCCCTCTAGCTCTCCTTCTCTCCCACGAAATCATCAACAACACCCACCCCAATCCTTGATCTCACATGCAACAAAAGATTCCATTACCTCTCAATGTTAGAACTGCAACTAGGTTTCATGAATCCTTTTCACTTCTTGTAGCTTTGAAATCTAAACCAACACCTCATGAGATAAATTCTGCAATTGATGGATGCATGAGCAAGGAGTCACATAATTGGAGTGATTCTGAATTTTGAGAATTAAATCAAGGTAAGGAAGCCTCTTTTACATGAACTCATCAATTCCTCTTTTGATTCAAACATCCAATTTGAACCCTCTCTTGAAATTCTCTGTGCATGTGTGTTATTCTGTCAAAAACCATGAGTTTGGAGAAGGTTAGAAGTCATGGTTATCATGGAGAAGTGAGAAATTGATGCAGAATCACAGAATTACGTTTCAGTTCTGTCCCGACTCGCTCTGGCACGTGGAACTCGCTCTGGCGAGCTTGTCAGCAAAACCTGCATTTTTGCTACTGTGACAACTAGCTCTGGCGAGCTGTTACTCGCTCTGGCGAGTTCAGCAGGATCAGCAACACATGTTTTCGCTTCTGTAACCCACTCTCAGCCTCGGTAAGTTGTCCCTTAACCCTTATAATCCTTCCTCAGCTGCTGTTAGGATTGTTCTATGCTTCAACCATATTCAAACTCTAACTTACCTTTTTAATCATTCTTTTCCAATCCTTTGATCAAGCACTCATGATGGGGTTCAAGTGAGTTGGTAAGAGTTCGTAGCTGTTGCTGAGCTTTGGTATGATCAGTATAAAGCTTCATTATCCAGGTGGGTTCTTTAGGCTAGTTTAGCTAGTTTCCCAAAATTAATGATTATGCATGATAACTATTAGGAATTTAGGAAATGTTGTGCGAGAGGAATTAAATCCCCAAATCCCTCTCCGTTCTATTTTGTATTATGTTGTTATCTGTTAATGCACTGGCTAAAATGAGGGTTGTAGGTGTTAGTTTGAAATATCATGATTTCTGCAAAAACAGGGCAATTCTGCATGAACTCGCTCCAGCGAGTAGTTGGCGAGCGTTCATGGCGAGCTGGGTTCTGGGCTGATGAAACTCGCCATGGCGAGCTATTGCTCGCCACAGCGAGTTGATTTAGGTCAGTACCTATAATCTCGCCATAGCGAGCTGGTGACTCGCCAAAGCAAGCTTGTACAGAATAGTCCACATTTTACAATTATTCTTGAAACTTCAAACACTCGTTTTATACCCTCATTAGAGACAGATAATTTGTATTAACGTAAATGACATAATGTCGAATAGCATGTTAGGCACAGATAATCTTTAGGGCATAACCTAGAATTATTTAGGAATGTATGCTCCCCGGGATTTTGGGAATTATGGTAGTAAGAACACAATTTTAGTGTCAGTCATTATGGGCGATTTACTATATCGCAAGTATGGACTCCCAATGGGATACTCCATTAGGTTATGTATATGTGAGCTTCATGCCGTGACCGAATCGGTTGACGGATATGTCAGGCCTCTGAGACATGCTCACCTCAGAGTGTCCTTGTGTTTAAAATGAATAAGATTCAGTTAATCTGTGATACACCTTTACTTATGTCATGATGAATTATGCTATGTTTAGTATTATACGACTGATTAGGTGCCCCCGGTGTAGTCACCTCTAGGAGGGTAGTAGGACTCACTGAGGCTTAGTAGTCTCACCCCACTCCAAACAATTTTTTTTTAGGTAGACAGGTTCTCCGGAGCAGGGACCAGGACGGGACTGACAGTTGGAGCTGAGCTTGGATTGTCAGATCAGAAGATTTTATTTTCTTCCTTGCTTTAGTTATCTGTTATATTAGAAACTTCTCCGCTGTATTTTACTCGTTATCTTATGTATCTGAAGCAATCTGTATCTTGCTTATGCATTTAGTAAATTTTATTTGTACTCAGATTCCATTATGTATGTCTCGACTAAATATTCTAGGTATTTTAGTTGGGGCGTTATAATTGGTATCAGAGCAGGTCGATTCAGTATCGGACCTTGCCACGAGTCAAAACAATCTCTTTCTAAACAATGCAGACCCTTTGGATCTGGACTGTTTACGCTGAACCCGTCGCGTGCTGAGCCTGATCAACTCAGTATTGTGTATGGTAGGCAGTGTATTATGGTTTAGAACTGAAGTGAACTCTGAAATCCCAGCGTTAACATCGCAGTGAAGTGCAATCAAGGAGCTGTCGTCGGAGGAAAATCGTATAAGTGGATTTTGGAATAGTGGCAGATGGTGCCACAGGAGTAAGTTGCGTAACATTAGACCAGAGTAAAGGTTGTAGCTTGAAGGAAAGTAAGTAAACCCTTAAGACTGAAGTGCGCAGTGCACAACAGTATTCCACTGACACAGTTCGTCAGGAGAATTTTCTAAGCCTAGAATCACCCTACCCTATCAGGAGCTAAGTCCAACCAAGTTTAGGAATCCATCAACAATCTATACCGGTAGGCAGTCAATCAATCCAGTTAATACTTGGGAAGTATGAGTGTTGTACTGAGTGAATATAAGGAACCGCAGAATAACCTTTTCCAGATCTGTCACACTCGCTCAGCGAGTAATCACTCGCTGCAGCGAGCGTAGCAGACTGTTACTGCCTCATGTTACTGTTTTACTTCCTGTTCAACTGTTTTAGCCTTGATGTTAGCCTTCAGCTCTCTCATAAACTACCATCCTACCTCCTAGTTTTAGGGTAAGCGATTCTTAGCTACCTCGTGTGCGTGAAGGCCGTAAAGGAAAGGCCTTTAGACATAACACCAGAAGATGGAAACCATGATCCTACTAAGCTATCCGAAAACTTAATAAATAGTTGAACATCACAAACGAGGAAATTCATGTGTGATAGAAAGACCTTAGATAGACCTCATACCTGTTCAGTTAAATTTGAGATCCCTATTTAGCTAGCCTATCCCAAGATTCTCCAACTTCGATGTTCTCAATGGAACGAGGACACACTCCTTTATAGTGAACCAACACTTGAGATAGGAATTAATTAACCGGGTTTTTACTAAATGTCTACTTATCCCGAGTAAGTGAAAAACTCATATACGTTTAAAACGTTAGGTAACCCTAGGCAAATTCCATTAGCTTTTAGAAACCCATGTTTGAACTGGACCATTGGAGACGCAACATTAACTAGTTTCAACAGTTAGGATTTCCTTTAGTGGTACCACATCCGCGAGACGTGTTAAGTATTAACACAGATAAGTAATTAGACTAACCAGATTTAGCATAGTGGACCTGACGTACATCATCGTAACGAGAGTCAAATAAGGACTTAAGCAACATTAAGCAGTAGAGATTTAGAATCCAAACTTCCTCCCTAAATCATTAGTCTTCTAGTGCGGGACAGGAACCCATAGGTGCCCAGAAGTTTGTCATATCTATGCCTACCCCATCAATTCTAAGGAACCAAACATCGACTGGATTGACCGTTAGTAAATCTCTAGTAACCACCCAAGCCACCAAGCTAGTCTATGGAACGTTATCATCAAACGATTAAGGGTCGATAATAGAACCTTACCAAGTAGGTTCATCATGCCGTCCATCAAAAACTAGAAACTCCTTTTGGAAAAACCGTACCTAAGAATACATCTTAGATATTATTACCCTATGTCCCTAAATTGGAAACCCAATATAGTTAACCTGTTAGACATTTCTATAATAGAGGCTGTTAGATGAACCACATAAGTTAAGGAAACCAAGATTAGAGCACAAACACATTTTAGTATTCCCCGAGGCCACTTTATTAAACTATCCTCTAGGACACATATATTTTACACTCTCTTGCCACAAACCTATTAAGTAAAACACCTAAGATTATTACCTTCAGATGTCAGTGACACGGATTAATCTGTCATCGGATACCAGCAGTCGCCAAGTTGAATTGTAAATAGCGTAGGGACCGGAAGCTCAGTCTCATGATAGGTTGACCTTTCTAAACAAGTTCAAACCCATGGACCAGTTAGTTGAGAAATCAGTAGTATTAATTAAACCACACGTGAGTAGTACCATCCGGTCATCATCAGATTTGTAGTATGTAGTAGAAATTTGCTAGTTAACCAGTTCAAGGCTTAGACTCAATCAGCCGTCCTTATCAAAGCTTTAGTATCAAACCGTAGGAGACATGTCCTGAAGAATGTAACATCTGAGAGACAGTACTAGAGACAATAAACACCTAGATCAGTCTACCAGCTATATATATATATTACTTACCCGGGGAAAGGCGAATTAAGTGTAAGTTAGTTTCCATTAAGCATCAACTACCTCAACTATTCCAGCACCTGTCAGCTGAGAGTTTATCAATCAGAGTTAAACCTCCCTGGGAGACTTAGCCAGTTAGAAGCCTGAGTAAAGACTTAATCACCCTAACCTGAGGGAAATAGAAAAGTAGAACTGTAGAAGGTTGAACCTACAAAGGAGACCAACTTCAGTTACCTTTATATACACGAATCCTCTTTTAGCCGTAGATTCGCGTCGAACAATGTTCCCTTCTACGTCCGTAGTTCTTGGAACACAATGAACGTGTATTCACCCTAACTTGTCGGAGGTGACGCATCAGACGCATATCTTTCCCATGTTTGAAACTGCCAGGTACTCCACACGAAACCAAATCAGATGCAGCTACCCAAACTTATCGACGTCAGTCAGTCGCGCTGACTTCGTAAAAGCATCACCCCTAAGTAATCTTACTCAACGCTTTCAGTCTTTCAGCCATGTTGTTAAGTAACTCCTTCGTGTTCGTAGAAATCAGACGCTTCTGAAAAATCCACGGATAGTTTTCATTCCACTTTCACTCGTTAGTTGACCCGTTAAGTAACAACCTCAATTGCTCGGACACAAATGATTTCGTTCAGTGTCAGCAAATCATTGAAACTTTGTACGCTCGAACCATGTAACCTATATTCTCAACTTAGTTGGTTAACCGAATTCGTCGAAACCTTCCAGCCAAATTCAGAGTTAAGATCATAGTTAATTCCAATTCAGAGAAATTCTGTCCCTCTAACGACACCAGTATTGGGAATCCAAGCCTCTCGATTCCTTCCAAAAACTCATGATTAGATTACCGTGTTGATTTCTAGTGTCTCTGCCGTGTGTTCGACCTTTCAGCTTTGTCTATCGTAACCTTGTGGGACTGAGTGTTCAGCCTGAGTAACTTGACCTGGATATCCCGACCCTAAGCCTGGACTCCTTCAACCAATTCGCAATAAGTGGAAGAAATAAATACTCGTTAGAGTGGTGTTTCATGTTAATCAAAACACGTTTTTTTTTTACCTTAAAGATTCGTCGGCTAGTTCAGCCTCAGTAGTATAAGTTCAAATCCAAAACCTAAACCTCATTGTCATGTCACTTCCATGTATGCTTACCACCTTCGTGGGTGACTGGAATAGGCAGTAGACACCATGGACTGGAGTGGTTATTGCGGTAGGGTGCGCACAGAACTGATGTTTGGCTACCTGATGAGCTCGCTCCGCGAGCAACTACTCGCCCTAGCGAGTGCTTCAGAACAGCAAGCATGGCTGCATGTGTGCCCTATCCTTTCCTACCGTTTCCAAACCCTATGTAAGTTATTTCTAAACCTTTCATTCCCTCCTTTGACACTGTATACATCAGTTCCATTTCATCCACCGTAGCAAGCTCATAAGCGCTTCTTAAATCAATTCTTTTGCTTTTTGACGAGAACACAAGATTGGAATGAGCCAAGTTTAGGACCCGACCGATTAGACAAGCCTCGTGCCATATTTATCAGTGAAGGATCTATAACGAGAATGACTCTTAACTTCAAGAGATAATCTGAACCTAAGTGCATACGCATGTTGAAAGTGCAACTTGATCACTGTGTTGGGCCAGGATGGATTAAACTGTAGGTGGGATTTTATCGGACAACTATAGGTTCATCTGCGGACGAGTCTGACTCGTTAGCAGAAGAATCGGTAGTGTTTAGACAATTTTCCACTCGTTTTATGTTTAAATCGATCCTGGAGTAATAGACGGCACCGTGGTACAGAAGTACAGACGACGTGTTATGCATAAAGGTGGTCAGAAAAGGGAAAATGTCTGCAGGAGGACTGAGCCGAATGATGCCCATAAGAGCGCACAGTTTTGACCCCAGTTAAGTGTATACCAACCAAGCCAGATACCGACCTTCTAAGACAGTGAGGTATTTGGAGCATTGTCAATCGTAGTAGAGAAGTATGAGACTAGACTACGATAGCAACGGCACTGTCAGAAGGTGACAGTGAACTTTCAATCTGAATGCACAACATTGGAACCTTAAGAATGGGAAGATAACCTTAGCCTGTAACCTTAAGAGGAAAGTTTTATTCCAAGAGATTGTATACATTAAACTAAATAACGGACGAAGTGTAGTTCCAGATGCAACCCTAAACAACCTACCCTGTAGTGGAATAGAGAATTCTGAATTTCGAGGACGAAATTCTTTAAGGGGGGTAGATTGTAACATCCCAGCTTTAATTAATAAGAGAATATGAGATATGTGAATGGAATTACTAGTAAGACAAGGGTCAATCGGTAAATAAGGAAAGATTAGGGATTATTTAAAGACATAACCCCTCTAACTTCATTCATTATTTCCTTACACTTACTGATACATCAAAACTCAGCAAGAAACTCTTCCCTCTAGCTCTCCTTCTCTCCCACGAAATCATCAACAACACCCACCCCAATCCTTGATCTCACATGCAACAAAAGATTCCATTACCTCTCAATGTTAGAACTGCAACTAGGTTTCATGAATCCTTTTCACTTCTTGTAGCTTTGAAATCTAAACCAACACCTCATGAGATAAATTCTGCAATTGATGGATGCATGAGCAAGGAGTCACATAATTGGAGTGATTCTGAATTTTGAGAATTAAATCAAGGTAAGGAAGCCTCTTTTACATGAACTCATCAATTCCTCTTTTGATTCAAACATCCAATTTGAACCCTCTCTTGAAATTCTCTGTGCATGTGTGTTATTCTGTCAAAAACCATGAGTTTGGAGAAGGTTAGAAGTCATGGTTATCATGGAGAAGTGAGAAATTGATGCAGAATCACAGAATTACGTTTCAGTTCTGTCCCGACTCGCTCTGGCACGTGGAACTCGCTCTGGCGAGCTTGTCAGCAAAACCTGCATTTTTGCTACTGTGACAACTAGCTCTGGCGAGCTGTTACTCGCTCTGGCGAGTTCAGCAGGATCAGCAACACATGTTTTCGCTTCTGTAACCCACTCTCAGCCTCGGTAAGTTGTCCCTTAACCCTTATAATCCTTCCTCAGCTGCTGTTAGGATTGTTCTATGCTTCAACCATATTCAAACTCTAACTTACCTTTTTAATCATTCTTTTCCAATCCTTTGATCAAGCACTCATGATGGGGTTCAAGTGAGTTGGTAAGAGTTCGTAGCTGTTGCTGAGCTTTGGTATGATCAGTATAAAGCTTCATTATCCAGGTGGGTTCTTTAGGCTAGTTTAGCTAGTTTCCCAAAATTAATGATTATGCATGATAACTATTAGGAATTTAGGAAATGTTGTGCGAGAGGAATTAAATCCCCAAATCCCTCTCCGTTCTATTTTGTATTATGTTGTTATCTGTTAATGCACTGGCTAAAATGAGGGTTGTAGGTGTTAGTTTGAAATATCATGATTTCTGCAAAAACAGGGCAATTCTGCATGAACTCGCTCCAGCGAGTAGTTGGCGAGCGTTCATGGCGAGCTGGGTTCTGGGCTGATGAAACTCGCCATGGCGAGCTATTGCTCGCCACAGCGAGTTGATTTAGGTCAGTACCTATAATCTCGCCATAGCGAGCTGGTGACTCGCCAAAGCAAGCTTGTACAGAATAGTCCACATTTTACAATTATTCTTGAAACTTCAAACACTCGTTTTATACCCTCATTAGAGACAGATAATTTGTATTAACGTAAATGACATAATGTCGAATAGCATGTTAGGCACAGATAATCTTTAGGGCATAACCTAGAATTATTTAGGAATGTATGCTCCCCGGGATTTTGGGAATTATGGTAGTAAGAACACAATTTTAGTGTCAGTCATTATGGGCGATTTACTATATCGCAAGTATGGACTCCCAATGGGATACTCCATTAGGTTATGTATATGTGAGCTTCATGCCGTGACCGAATCGGTTGACGGATATGTCAGGCCTCTGAGACATGCTCACCTCAGAGTGTCCTTGTGTTTAAAATGAATAAGATTCAGTTAATCTGTGATACACCTTTACTTATGTCATGATGAATTATGCTATGTTTAGTATTATACGACTGATTAGGTGCCCCCGGTGTAGTCACCTCTAGGAGGGTAGTAGGACTCACTGAGGCTTAGTAGTCTCACCCCACTCCAAACAATTTTTTTTTAGGTAGACAGGTTCTCCGGAGCAGGGACCAGGACGGGACTGACAGTTGGAGCTGAGCTTGGATTGTCAGATCAGAAGATTTTATTTTCTTCCTTGCTTTAGTTATCTGTTATATTAGAAACTTCTCCGCTGTATTTTACTCGTTATCTTATGTATCTGAAGCAATCTGTATCTTGCTTATGCATTTAGTAAATTTTATTTGTACTCAGATTCCATTATGTATGTCTCGACTAAATATTCTAGGTATTTTAGTTGGGGCGTTATAAAATCCTATATACTAAATAAATCATTCATGGGATAAATAATTATACTTATTCATATAACTCATTACAATTTCAAAACAACTATCATATATATTAATTAAATAATTCATACGTGAGATAAATTATACTACTGATTCATAGAATGATGATAATTTTAAAATAACTACCATATATATTAAATAAATTATACATGAGACAAAATATGCTACTGATTCATATAACTCATACCAATTTCAAAATAACAATTATATATAGTAAGCAAATCATACATGAGACAAATTATGCTACTGAAGCATAGAAGTCATTACAATTTCAAAATAACTATCACATATATATTAATTAAATAATTCATACGTGGGACAAATTATACCACTGATTTATATAACTAATGATAATTTTAAAATAACTACCATATATATTAAATAAATTATACACGGGACAAAGTATGCTACTGATTCATATAACTCATAACAATTTCAAAATAACGATTATATATAGTAAGTAAATCATACATGAGACAAATTATACTACTGATGTATAGAACTGATACCAATTTCAAAATAACTACATGTATATTAAATAAATTATATATGAGACAAATTATACTATTGATTTATAGTACTGATTAAATAAATTCAAATTTTCTTTTCTAATTTTAATTAGCAAAGTGTAACTTCTAAAAATATAAACGTAACGTTACGACCTGTGCGATAGCACGGGTCTCTTACTAGTTAAAGAACAAAAGCCCTTAAAAATAAGGTAAGGGGCATAAACAGATTCTCTATACTCATGTGTTTAAATTGTCCCTTTATAAAATCTGTGTTTTCCCTTTCACTGTCTTATTATGCCTCTCTTTGCTTTTTAATCTTTAATACCAAAATAAAATAAAATAATTTTTAATTCTGTCCAATTTATTTTTTCTCCAATTGGAAAAAACTCTGTTGAATTCAGAATGTTTGTATAAGATGGATGACTTTTTATGTGATTGTTTATAAAGACAATGATAAAATTTAGAGCATAATATAATCTCTTCTTTTCATAGCACTCTTTTGGATTAACAAAAAATTCTTGTAAGAACTTTGTCATATAAAGTTTAAATTTACAGTCTTTGACTATGTTTTCATCATTAATAGTGTAACAGACATATGCATGTGTGTCTCTCTTGGAATTTTGAGGAAAATGAATTTATAATTAAACTAGGACAATTTAACAAAACTTGGTTAATTAATTAGAGTGAGATTTTATAGTATGATGATTAGGTAACTAAAAATCATTACATTAATTCGCACCGAGTTTAAGTGCAGTCAGACATGGTGACCATCTAATTAAAATTGGACAGTCACAAATATTGTGACTGCATGGAAAGGGCGACGACGTTCAATCTGTTTTTTATACCTGCACTAACTCTTTATTTTATTTTTTTGTTTATAATGGAGTTGATGACCGAACTCATAATCTCTAGTATAGTATTATCTAAATCCCTCACTACTAAATCAAATTTAATGGCTCTGCACCAACTCGATCTTTTTTTTTTTTTGGTACAACTCGATCTCTTTTATTAGCATGTATAAATACAGAGAAATGTACATACTTTAAGGCTAAATTTTAGTTTTAGAAAGAGATAATGCCATTTTAATTAATATGTCACCAGGACATAAATACCACTATCACACCATTCCATCAATGTCTTACAATAGTGTTGCTGCTGCACATGGAAAATTAAATAAATTTTCTAAGTTAGATATAAAAATAAATGCAGCAGGTATGATGGTCATAGTCATATGATGATGGATATGAGGTAAATGTATACATATGATATCTGATAAGGTCTGACATTAAATTGGTTCAAGCTATAAACATCTTAGACTCTAAACAATTAATGGTCCTTGCAATTTAATCATATGCTTGAAATCCATCATTAGTGCCATATAAATGTTAATATGGTAGCTAGTAGTCTAGTACCTTATCAATGTTCTTATTCATTTTTGAATCTTAGGAATTAAGTTTGATAGGTAGTTACCTACAGATATAATGGACGTGCCATTGATATTGCAACGTTGATACTAATAACAATTTGAGAAAATGAACTAATAGTCTTGAATGTAATTACGTATTGTTGCAACACATATTGAACACACTTTTAATCAGAAGTGTGTGTGCTATAATAATGATTATTTAAAATAAAGATATCTCATTAATTGTGAATAGGTCATTATGAAGCACGAACACCGGACACGACACGGACACTGACACGTCATCACCAATAATAATTGAAGAAATTGACATAATTCAGTGTAATCATAAGTGTCGGTGTTATGTCAGTGTCTAACAACGATGCGTGTCCGACACAGGGACACACCTAATCTGATGAGTGTTCGCGCTTCATAAATAGATCACTTTTAATAACTATTAATACATATTTGGCTTTATCTATCTTTAGTTTTTGATTTCTTGTACAATTTTACCTATTGGCAGAAAAAAGATGCTCTACCTTTTCATCTTATGTGGTTTATTCTTCTCCTAGTTTTCACTTTCAACCTTTCATGAGCTAATAGTATTTTCATGAAAGCATATTCATAAAAGAGCTAAATTAGCAATAAGGCTCTTTGTCAACAAACAAAAAGCAATGACTTAAGTTGCCATCAAAAGTTATTTCTTTAAATGCATTACTGTCAAATATCCTTTACATGGACTTGGAGTTTGTATGCATGTAAAAAAGTAAATCATATTCATAAATTACCTCAAAATTGAAATGTCACATAATTAACTTGGTCTTTCAAATTAAGGAATCAAATTAGTCTTTTTGATTCAGTTAATACAATTCCTTGAATTGTCCTAAAATGATTAACACGGTCGAATATTTTTAATGATAAAGATTATTTTAAATTTTCGTTGATTTTTACAACCAAATCAACCCTACAATTTGGAGATTAAATTTGTGGTTCACTCGTTGTGTACTACGAGAAATAAATAGTGATAGATGATTTGGCGCCAATATATATGTCATCCTTCCAAACAAAATGGTTGTCGTCAGGCTATATAGCAGTGACATTTGAGATTAAAGATGTGTCCGAATGTGTGACACATACACAATACTTGTGATTACATACAATAGTTTCTACTTTGTCAGATTATTATCAATATTTATGTGTTAGTATTTTGTGCGATGTATATTGAGTGTGCTTTGTATATAGCTTTGAAGTACACAACTAGGAACTATCTATGTAGCTACTACTGCTATTATGAGTTATTGATTTCCATGTATTCCCATTATCTTTGTGCTTTCCTACTATTCATATATAAGACCTAATTTCCATACGTACTATATATGCATTCACTATTAAAGTAAAAGGGGTGTGTTGAAGTGCATTTATTTTCCACAGTACCCTACATGCCTAACTTGATTAATTATCTTGTATGCTCTATCTCTTGTACTCCCATTTGGAAAATGGAAAAGTCCTACCTATAAAAGAAAACTTCATTCCTAACTTTCTCTTGATCTCATTGTGCATTACTAGTATTTTTGAGAGATTCACATTGTAAAAGGACTATATAGGACATATATAGTTTATAGGTGAGGGATTGTACTATTAATTAGCATTGGACCACATATATAACATACTTGCAAATTAATTATATGACTGAAATGTAACTATGTATAGCTAAATGTAGTAAGTTTAGTAAGAAAATCGCATGTTCTTGTAAAGTTCATACTTGAAAGTTTTCAACAAGATGCATATGCATTCTAGCTAGTTATTAGCTAATAATCAATGAAATTCTTATTTGTGCAAAAAGAAGTCACTTATTTGATTCCAAAACCTTTCACTGGATTGGCACGACCTAACCGAAATGCAATGATTGATTTTTTTTTCTTTTCTTTTCTCTTTGGTGGTAAAACAGATATCTTCTGTGTACAATTACAGAGACTAATTTTGCAAATTGGATAAATTTGCAATGAGAGTCAAAGTTCTCCGTCAAAATTTTTAACGTTGTTGCATTCTCAAAGTTTGGATCCGAACTAAAGACATTTGATTAAGCTGGAAACTATGATCAATTATTACATAGTGAAATATAATTTGATAAAATAATTTTATTTGCAGAATCATACTAATCCACTAATGATCAATTATTTAGTGATGAATGAACATCTAAAGAATATTTTTTTTTTAACAATAGTTTATATATATAACTGTTGCTAATGTCAATGAGTGCTAAGAAAAATAATGATGTCAAATTCAAACATATATAATAAAAAAAATATGTCAACAATTAAGGACAGGGCCAGTTGTTTCAATGATGAAAAATTGTCCAGTTGTTTCATATTAGAGCTTCTAAATCACATGTGACACCACATGCATGATCATTTCTTGGTTAAAAAACAATACATATTAAGTTGCGATCTTATATTTTTTATAGAAAGACTTGTGTCTTCTGTACAGTATTATTCTTTTTATGTATTATTATTCTTCTGCAGAGTATCTCACTTTTATAGTTATATTTTTCAATTTTGTATGACAGAGATTGCATGTTTACCCTCTTGGCTTCTTTATCAACAGTGTAAGTGACATCAAGTTTAATCAATTATAGTTGAACCTCAAGGAAAAATGAACTGAGCAAGTCAACATTAACAGTAGTCAGTAGGAAAGTGATTATCTATATATATCGGTATATTTTGCAACATGTGTTGATAATTTGATATATAATACAAATCGTTAGAATAGAAATCTGGTTCAAAAGTAAAATTTACAAATAAATGCAAAAAGAGAACGCATAATATTTGATCACGAAGTTTGGTGTTGGGCCTACACCCTCGACTGCAAGCGGCTGCAGTGTCTTTGTATTATATATCACTCAAAGCTTAGGGCTTACAAAATACAACTTGTGTTTAAATAGGGAGAATTACAGTTCAGTGGTGATCGACGCTGAACTTGATAGGGAGAATTACAGTTCGATCTCCCGCAACTACGATCGGGAGGGGGCAGAAACTACTTGATGTCAGGACTGACCCCGAACCAGATTAAATTAGTGGTGAAAGCCAAAAAAAAAAAACCTAAAGCCATGGTGTTAATCTCTTATGAAGGAAGGAGTATTGAATCTCATGTAACACGAGCTTGTATAGTTGAAGCAGGAGTTAGTAAGATATCAAAATCAAACTTCCCCATGAAGAGAAACTCAATATCATGTACTCTACCATATCACAAGTACTGGCCTTTCTGTATTAATGCCTCATGATAATTTTCAAATAGAAGCTTTAATTGCACATGCATGTATTTAAAATATTGGACCACAAAAAATTTCATATTTGTTTTCTTTAGTATTTATTATCGTCAAATCGTTTAAGAGAAATCAAGTTTGAATTCTGATAGAAATTATTTTTAGTCCGACATTATTTTTTTTTGATTGACTGACTCTATTATTTTAACTCTCTTTCTCTAAGAACCTTAAGATGAAACAAAATATTTACAATATAAGCACAATATGCATGTGGAACAAAGTTAATCACATTTGACTTGTCTAAAAGACATTCACATGTGTCACAAAGGTTACATTTTGTAAGGTAATAAAGGTTAGGTCTTGGAACAAATAAGTATCTGAAGGCCCAGCCTATCTACATGTGCTTACAGCTTTGTTCAGAAATAAAATTTAATTATATTTAAGTTGATTATTTTGACAAACAAACTACAGACATGGTGGTATTGTACTATTAAGGAATTTGACATTATTAAAGAGTGTACAATCCATAAAAAAAAGGAAAAAAAAAAAAAGCGTACTATATAATAATAGTGTCTTTTTAATATGCGGAAATGTGTTAAAGAATTAAAATGTGCTAAGGAATTAAAATTTAAAACTTCGAGTTTTAAGATTGTTTACCTTCCAAGTCGAGCTTAATAAAGCTTGGAGTTTGGCAGATTGTTTAAGTCTCATCTCGAGAGTACATAGTTCGGTCTATATATGAGATGACACACACACAACACCATCACCCGGTCTCCAAGCCTAAAAGGCAAATAGACTCGATGACTCTTTTATGAGGCCAGCCACCACGACACACATTTCATAATTCTTTCATGATAGCTATTATACTATTTAACTTCTAAAATGTTTGCGCGCAGGCTTAAGTTAGTATTAGTTGTTAACTATTAGAGTAAAATAATTTTTATCTTCTCCATTTTCTTTAATGTCGAAGAACTTCACGCGATATTTTATCGCTTCAACTCTTATTCTTTCTCCAAACCACCACAGCTCATATAATTAAATCACTTACAATGAAGCAAACAATAACTCAAACATCTAAAGATTTTTAAAATTGTTAGTTAAGAAAGGTTTAAATGCTATACTGCATTTGGCAAAGCTCTTGCATTATATATCCACCCTAACTTAGTTCTGCCACCATCCCTATTAATTGATTTCAGGTTCACATTTAGTTAGTCCTATTTCATTTATCTGCACCCTACTGTCTATATTAATTTGTCCATAACCAACCATATAAAGTACATATTTTAATGTGGTAGTTATATCAGGCACTACCTTACAAATTTTTGACCAACATTATTTTCAATTTAATATTTAACTATTATATACTATATGATGTTCATTATTTGTCATCCTTTTGTTTCCGTACCCATTTTTCTTGGAATTTTTTTCTTCTCATTTTTTTCATTGTATAAATATGGGCCATGTGAGTGGTCCTTTCATTAGTTTAAAGAGTATATGATAACGTATGGAGCTTGATTCCCACTGATCATACAAAGACAAAGAAGGTTGTATATATGAGTGGGGCATACTATTATACCACACACACACACACCCACTTGTTTTTGATCCTTTGTTGTGTACAACTAAGCCATTTAGTGGTAGCAAGTATGGTGAAGATGAATAAGCCAATATTTCATCTACTATATAGGAATTTTGTTTTTGTCCTCAAACATATGTATTTGATCCTAAAACTCTATCCCCAAGATTCCCCTCTAGTTTAATACTATCATGTTAATCACATGCTAATTGTTTTATATATCCAATTACTTCAGCTGCAAGATTCAATTATGTAACATGAATTTTTGGGAAATAAGTTTGTGCACCGCGTTTATTTTATTAGTAATTTGTAAATCCGTTGGATTGTATTCTTAGATTGAGATTTGGGTTTGGTTTTAGCGTCCTTTGTTTATGTAGTGGGATAGGGCACAAGTTATGGTGCATAAGCCATGTTTATGCACCGTGCATAAATACCTAAAATTACTTAGCGCACCCCCCAAATTACTTTGTGCACCCCCAAATTTTTAGGAGGTTCGTTAGAAATTTGAGGGTGCGCTAAGTAATTTGGGGGTGCATTAAGTAATTTTCATTATTTATACACGGTGCATAAGGAAAAAGCTTATGCACCATAACCACTCCCGTGGGATAGTATCACTTGTACTTACTTTCAATCTATGGGCGAAGTATTACCGGTACTATTTTTCATTTATAATCAAAATGTGATTACATTTAATCATTTCCATTTAAAAAAATTATTATAAACACATACGTATCAGAATTGTATTCATGCCAATGTTTCAAGGGTTTCATGTACATCGTCTTAGTCTCTCACATAATGTATATGCCTTTTTAATCATTCCCACTAAACAAAGATTGATTTGGGAATAATTGGTTAACAATTGCTTATGCATATAAAAAATATACCTTCAAAACTCGACTCTACAATGAAAGGTAGTTTTGAAGCAAAAACAATAATGGAAAACAGACTATAAAAACCATTATTTTAATATTGCAATTAATTTATTTTTTTGGGAGTTTTCTATTGGACTAACTCAAGAACTCTACTTTGATCTTAGGGACATGGATTGGTTAGAGTAGGGCATGATTTGAACTACAAAACCCAATGACAAGGCTTTTGTGGTGCTGGCCTCACGTTTTTGTTGCCATATTGAAGAAGAATGTCTCATGTTTAATTATGTGTAGGGGACAGCCGCAACAGAGTGTCACGTGATATTCTCCTTGTTAATGAAAGTATACACACCAGTTATTCAAACCAACTTATAATTGCATGGCACATGATATTGAACATTCTTTAGGGAAAATAACACTAATCAACTGTGATGAAATGAAATAAAACATCAGGCAATCGGTAACAGTTAGAGTTATTGTAGATCTCTAAATTTTTATATCCACATGTGTGAACTAAATGATGTAACCCATAATATCAAAGTTTAAACAAAGCAAAGTAAATTATGCATGTTTGATCATTTTTTATGCAGTGTAGTTAAGCTGCAACCGTGGCAAAATTGCGTATCACATATTTTGACGATCCTTATGGGTAATTCGTGAAGGGATAACCATCCACCATGACGGCAGCACAGGCCGGAATCGCGTGTTTCTTATACTTTTTGGCCTTCCGCCATTCATCGGTAACAACACTTCTATTACCCTATGATTTTCTTACCTTTTGCATTTGCAACAAATGTTATCAACAAATGGTATGAAGGCCATGTTACCAAATGGCAGACGAAGGCCAAATTTCCGTTATATATTACGCTGTTGCAGCCTATGCACCACTATGGTGGGCTTCCCTTCACAAATTACCTCCACCATGCCATTCTGCCATGGTCGTGCTGGTCGTCATTTGACAACACTTTGCTGCTTAAAAAAATTTCGCAACATTATTGGGAGGTTATCAGGTAGTAAGTAGATCATGATGAGGAGAGTGATTAAACAAAGGCTGCCTTAAGTTTTAAGTTATATAAACATTCACCTGCCATATAAAATATCCATACATATAATCCATGGTAGATGAAGATAAACAAAATTAAAATATAGATAGGCATAGCAAAAAGTATGATCTGGAAGCCAATTCTTTCTTTTTTTTTCCAACTTGCATCACCATCTCTCTGGTGATTAAAGCTACAAGATCCATCGACTTGCAACGGTAAGAGCAGCTGTTGGTACTAATGGCTACACAAATCTATATTTCTAGCAAGGTAAACTGCAATGCGCATGATCATATTTCCCATAGACAAAAAGTAGATTCCTTTGCTGGATTGTTTTTATTCTTCATTTGAACATTCATAATGCTCCCAACAAGTCATTCAACAACGACATTCACCAATTCATACTCAATCAGGGACAAGTTATTATCTTCCTTGACAGTGAAGGCAGCTGGTTCTGTGACTTCAATACGGCCCCACTTGTCCACGGCAAGTCTCATTGATCCTTTGAACATGTCAATTTTGGCATTACGCAGGATGATAGTGGAGCCTTCTTTCACCAAATCCACTGAAAAGAAGCAAAATTAGAACCAACAGGAAATAAGATGTCATGAAGGAAAACTCAACACATTCATGGCCAAAGAGACAAAGATAGATCATAAATATAACTAATTTTAAAGAAAAACTCATCATTTGCATATTAATATTCTTTTATCATATTTGAAGGATTGTTTAGTTAGCAACATAATTTAACATTTCTACATAAAAATAGTATTCGGTGATTGTTATCAAACACAAACATTGAACTTCATTTAAAATTCTATGATGAATACAACTTGACATGTATTACCAACTATCAAGAGAGAATTCGAATCTAAGAATTTTGGTAAAGTATTGGCAAAGCAAGTAACTAAGTAGGCTCGTAGAGACAAGTGGCGATAGAGTGAGAGAAGCAGCATGCAGTTGGCTTAATTTTAAGATCCCATGTCAACTAGAGATCAGTGTTGTCAATGGCGGATTATGGCAGAGAGGCAAAAATTTGTTATATGGTGGGTGCATAACAGCTATGGCAGAAGCATGGCAAGCAAAATGAAAACATATATATTAAAAATTGGAGCAGATATAGAAAAGAGAATAAAATATAGAATATATAAAAACAAGCAGAAATGGTAATAGATATGAAGAAAGAAATAGAGCAGAAAATGAAGAAATACAACAAAGAAAAAAATTTAGCAGAAAATAGAATACTCAGAAAGAGGAGAAAGAAAAAATGGTGATATGCAAAAAATGGTAAACAAATTGAAGAAAAGTAAGAAACATTTTTCAAAGAAATGATGCTTCACCAGGGGTGGTGATCAATTTTCGACATCGCTGCTAGAGGTGTGGCCAAAGTAGCTCTTATAAAAGTTTGGGCAATCCTTAACTCTTGAGCAAGCTTTTCAAGTTGAGTTAAGCCTAGTATGAATTTTAAGATGATATCAGTGTCCTAGATTTGTTATTGAGCAACAGACATTTGTCCAGACTCCAGATATCAAGTGTCAGATGTTAGGGGGTTTGTTGAGATCACACATCAAACCGAGTAGAGATATAGTTGAAGTATACTCACCTCTTGAACTTATTTTTGGGGTTGAACTAGATAGACCTGGTCCAAATTCTAAAAGCTAACTTAAGAGGAAAAAGGAAAGGAAATGTGTTTTGGACTTTTGGCTAGAGGTTCAGTGCATCACGGACACTGTTCATTTATTGAAGGATTGTTTTAAAAATTTACATCATCGATATCTTGTTTTCTTTGGCTCTAAACTTCTCAGACATAGAGTGCAATGCACGCACAAGTGGAATAAAGATCTTTTCAAATCATACAATGGGGAGAATCTCGCATCTGCATAATTGATTAGTATTAGTATAGGAGATGGCTCTTTTATTCTTCTCTCTCTTTAAAAACAAAAATTCTTGAACCAAATTCTGTCACGTATTTGGAAGGATTTAATTTAACAAATCAGTGCTTAGGTAAATCCAAAATGAGATACAGCTGGTTAATAGAAGATAGCACAGATTCACATTTTTCTGGTTATCCCAGTTTATAAACCAGACCATTTGTGACAGGTCACACAAACTCCTTGTTAGATTCACATGAATGAAGAATTGATTTTCTATTACTTAACCCTCCAATTCCACATATACATTGTAAATTAAAAACTTCAAAATCAATGAATTCTTTTATTTCCTAGAATCGTTCAGATCAACAAAGATAACTAACAAGCCATATCTCATGGCCAAAAATGCTAACAATCATTCAGGAAAAGAATATTCTAATTAATATTAATAAACCTATTTACAATCAAGGGTTTTGGTTTAAATTGCAGCCAGTTAGTGTTACTAAATTTCCGTACTTCTTTGAAAACAACAAAGATAACAAACAAGGCATATCACATTGTCAAAAATGCTAACAATCGTTGAGGAAAAGAATATTCTAATAATAAACCTATTTACAATCAAGGGTTTTGGTTTCATTTGCAGCCAGTTAGTGCTACTAAATTTCTGTACTTCTTTGAAAACAAGATGTCTAAGGTCAAATGATATGTTTCAATCAAGTGACCAGAATGGTTCAGATATGTAACACATTTAAGAAATGATATTACTTACTTTGATTTCTACAAAAATTTGCAGAAAATACTCATATAGTTTTAATACTAGAAAAGGCAAATGGATGCGTCATATATAGCCATTTTGGACAAAAAATAAAAAGTACAGCAACATAATTGATTTCCTTGATTTCCAATGAGATAGATCGTGGAATCGTAACATTAATTGTAAGATTATGCAAAATTCATAAAACTCATGCATATAAAATAGCATTAGTAAGACAAAGAAAACAAAATCTCTTGAAATACTTGTGAAAATTTAAATTCATAAGCATATCTCATAAGATAATTAAAACCTTAAATCACACATCAAATCAAATCCTTATATAAATTTTAATTCATTCATAAGCATAATTGCAGAAACGTTTCAATATACGATTCAGCAATAAATCAAATCCTTGTATTATCTATCATAGATTAATTTTTATATTTCTTAGTTACTATTGTGATAAGTTTCCCTATTTATTTAGGATTGTGATTCTTCATAGTAGAAAGAAATGTGTTATTGCCTGATCGTAATGTATCATCAATCATATTATACCATAACAATATTACAAAGTATTTATTTTTGTTTCTCTATTCTTTTATATCTACTAAAAGTCTATAACGTCAACCTATGTTGTCAGTCCAAGATATTGGAGCAGAGCAGTCGACCCTAAATCTGGGATAGTGGGTGCAGGATGGCCGCTACTTGATATATTTAGGAATTATTAATAATTAATACTAAATGAAACAAATTACTTAAAATTCTCGTGAAACATTCATAATTACAAATAGAATTGATGAATTTTAAGCAAAACATAGTTGTAAATACCAACAAAATAGGTTAAGCCTTTAAAGCTTACAGCAACTTAACATTAAAAATCAAACAAAACAGAAATGTAAAAAGTGGCTGAGAAACAGGGACAAACAGAAACAGAGGGGCAGAAACAGGGAGACATAAACAGAAACAGTAAAGAAGGGGCTGAGACAAGAAAGTGGAACCCTAACATTATCGCATGGTGGGAGCAACAAAACATTTATGAAACACGATGCAATTCTGCGACATGAAAGTGGCAGCGACAGCTGCTAATCACTTTTGAGACAAGACACCGCGTGTGGGGGCAGCCATCCACCGTGACAGTGCCACTTTGTGATTGACAACATAGACCTCAACGTTAATATTCAGCCACCAACATTTGTCCACGCTCCTGATGGAGGCGTGTCCAGATCTCACGTCAATTCGAGTCGAGCTATGATAAAAGTAGTATTTATATGACTTGGGACAATCCTCACCATATGACCTAGCTTTTAGCGTTGAATTAGGCTTAACC
This sequence comes from Trifolium repens, assembly GCA_030408175.1. Taxonomy (NCBI): domain Eukaryota; kingdom Viridiplantae; phylum Streptophyta; class Magnoliopsida; order Fabales; family Fabaceae; genus Trifolium; species Trifolium repens. The sequence continues at coordinate 25,105,307 of CP125845.1, read as the reverse complement.
CAAATTCCAACCGCAGTTATTGCAAGTATTTTTATTTTTATTTAATAGGCATACACTTGTCATTTAAAAAATAAAATACATCTGCAATGATTCAATCCAAATGACTTTAGACATTAGCCTTTTGGTTCACAATACACGCATTAAACACAAATTACATATGCCGACGAAATTGACAAAATAAAATACTTGATACATGACAAAAACATGAACAGTTATCAAGAAAGAAATTAAACATGCCCGCGAAACATACAAAATAAAACACACGCACACACTTGGGACGTGAATACGCCATGCAAAATAATGATAATAGTAAAAGAAAATCCTTCCTCCATCCCCAAAAATAAAATTCAACAAAAATCTTAAAATAAGATGATAATGAAACACGATAGTGCATTAAAAACTTGTATAAAGGTTTAAGTAAATAACAAGTATACCCTGATCGTTCCTTGCAGTGAAAATAATCATTCCAGTCTCATCACCAACCAAACTTTCAGCAATTCGCATTTGACGGGGTTGAGGTCCATCAGGACGACCTCTCTGCATCACCATTTTAGTATCAACAACCTTCACAGTTATGGTGTGTCCGCTAGTTCCTGGGCGAAGCTGATCAACCTTAGTAAACACTGGCTTCCTCAATCCTTGTTTCGACTCTGCCATATTAAAAATCCTACAAAAGCCCAAAAACCACAACAAACTCCATTAATACAACAGAAAAACTGAACCATTGCACACCATAAGTAATAAGCACATTGCAAGTAGATTGTAACATACAACTTAAAATTAAGAGTGGCGACCCATTTTGGTCCTCACAATTCTCCGACGGCCCAATTAAGTCCTGACCTTTTCATACCGGGGACAAATTAGTCTCTATTATAACAATCCAGAGACTAGTTTGTCCCCCGAATGAACATATCAAGGACCAAATTGAGCTGTCAAAAAATTGTGAGGACTAAAATGAGTAAAATCATTTGCTGCAAATTGAAGAGTTATAGCTAAATTTCAAATATGAACTAAAATACATGTAACCTATCTCAATCAATATCAATTACAATACAGTAGAGTCCATAATCAAACTATCCCCAGCTTAAATGAGTAAGAAACAATTGATCTTTATAACAATAACTCATCAGAAATAAGGACAACAATAAGATCCAAACACATACCAGTTTTCCAATTCAATCAAACCTAGTTCATAGATTCTATATACAATTTTAAAGGATAAAAATTAAAACCTTAAAATTGGAAGTTGAATCACAAAAATTTGAAAGGAAAGAGAGATAAAAATAAAAAATTAACCTGAAAATGAAGCGGAAGTGAAATAGGGTGCGAGAGAAGAGAGAAGAGAAAATGTGAGTGTAGAGATGAAACTGATGTGTGATACGCAACGCAAGCGTCAAGGTCGGGTTTTAAGGACAGAGTAGAAGGGAAGCTAAGCTACTATCGTTTGGGTAATTTAATTAAACTCGGGCTCAATCAACTAAATGGGCTTAACGCCATGAAACATGGACTCAAACACGAAAAATTTTCCTCCCACCCTTATATTTAACCTTTCACCCCTACAAATAATTCAATTTTCTATTTTACTCCTTTTTATGGAACATCTAGTCACGGTTAAACCGTGGCTAAACTGAATTTTTTTAATTACATATGTAAATATTAATTATCTAGCTTAGGAATGAAAAATGATATTTTGCCAATTATTTTTGTATAATTTATGGGATAACTCTTTAGGTTAAGTTCTTTTAGTTTATTTTAATATTTATTTATTTGTTTTGATTTTTGTGTCAATACTCTGTTTACGCTGAATTTTGGTAAACAACGCTAGTTAGAGTTATTACAAGAGAGATCAACTAGTAAATCTCGGGACATAGTGCTTTTGTTTATATTTTCAAGACAAATAGTGTTTATCATTGCTCTTTATGCTTTTAATGTTCTTTTAATGATTAATTATGTTTTACTTTTCTTAAATTGCAAGAAAGAATGTTCATTCAATATAAATGAACAGAGGGAGAGAAAGGTCGAAACTTAAAAGGAATTGGAATGATAAAGAGACTGTAAATTGCATTTAAATGTAAATGTTTACAAGAAATAAATGGTGCACATTACATACATTTTCCTTCGATCACTCGTTTCTCTCGTTGACATGGGTACTTTGAGTTTTCTGTGGATTTTGTATAAAGATTGTGACCCTTTGCTCGATCACAGAAATAAACTATTTATAGACACTAATCCTAACTGCTAGTAACGTTTAACTAACTAAAAAGAGAACGTGTGTCTTGCCACGTATTTTGAATTTGAATTCCTTCATATTGTTTGATTTAACCGTTGTATGTATCGAAGTCGAAGTGCCAATGTTTCTTGAATATTCGCTAAGTCCACAGTCCTTTTCTTATACAGCGTGTACTTCGACCCTACTGGAGCTTCGACCAATTCGAAATAAACCTGAAGAAAACAAATTCAAGAAAAATGTTCGAAGTAAGAACATTTATGATATGTTCATGCATGATTTCTCATTAAATTCAATTGGCTCTAAAAACCAAACATCTTTAATGATTTTTGAAACAACAAATAATCCAATGAATTTCATTTGTTATCTTTTAATCACGCATTTAGAACATATTTTGACTTTACCAAAATATGGGCTAACATACTCACATTACTTCTATAGGACCACGGTTCGATCCCCCACAACTGCAATTGGGCAAAAACCACTTGATGCTAGAACTGACCCCCGAACCAGATTCAACTGGTGGTGAAAACAAAAACAAAAAACATTACTTCTATATTTTAGTTATCCCATAAATTGTCAAAGAATTGATTGTTCAAATAAGACACCTCATTACAAATTAACTAACTAATCTTCTGAAGGTAAAATCATACTCAACTCCAATGACATCTATTAACTCATAATCCACTTAAAAAATCATATTTTCTATCTTGAGCTCCATCATCCACTCAATAGATATAAGTAGACAAAGTTTGTCACCAACTCAAAGCTAAACATATATATAGGCTCTACGTTTGAAGGAAGCATAAGTAAGATTCACCTTCCTTCAAGTATGTGGTATCAATGGTTTTTTGTTTTTCAATAATCAAAACTCATTAAAAAAGAGTACAAAGGGTACTCTAATGCATACAACACATAACATTTATTTAAGATAAATTATAAAGATTATACAGGGTTACACCACTAATAAGAAATAAACCAGAATTTTTAAGAACTCTGTTAATAAACTACCCCCAAAAAAGATAATTTTTTTTATATATACAATATTTTTCGTATTCGCCGATTCGCCTTTGAACACAATGTTGTTCCTAGACTCTCATCAGTACCGGACTACAGAAAATCAAATTTGCTGATTTGTGACGTATGAGTGAAGAAACTGATGAACATCATAACTTCTTGTTTACATGTGAATAGAGCAAATGAGATCCCCCTGCAAAGTTTCTATGAGGTGTTGATATGCTTATTTAACTGAATATCCACCATCACCACTTCTTCACCACACCCAATTAAAAACAATTTATGCAATAGATTGAAACTCCTTTTATCACACAAATTTCTTGAATGAACGATAGTTGTAGACAAATCATGATGTGATCTCTACTGATCTTGATCTGTTCATCAAACCTACTTGTGTTCGCCTCTAGGATGTGATCACCATATGATCTGTAATGGGCTACTGATATCGAGAGGACACATTTTTTTGTTAAATTGGACTTGACTCGGTTCGGATTAAATCGTAGCTAAGCATTTCCGTGTTGTTCACCATTTTTCAATATCATCTAATGTGAGACTATGTACTCACACTTAATACTCCAACATAAAGGGGTAACTATGTGCTAGCATAAGATCATATACACCACATATCCATCAATTAAAAGGATATTAAAAGGGAAAAATACTATGAATAATATTGAAAATATATTGATATGAAAACAAAACACTCGAGTTATAGTTGTTTGTTCACAAAACATTATTATTGCTGAATGTATGTTTCTTTCTTGATGCTTTACCAATTGAAATTAACAAAATACTCTGCCAAAGAACTATTTTTCATCATATTTACTTCAAGTTTACTTTGGTGTTGGAGAGACCTTAAATGGATATAGAGGGCAAAAGGTTGAAATTCAAATCCCACAGCTCAAAAGTGCCATTAACAAAATTGTAATGTGCTCCTTTCAAAGCAAGTGTTTTCTTCACAACTCCATCTCTTACAAATGGATAAGTCAATAAGTTCCCAAGTGATACATTCACAGCTTCCTGCATTGGAGTTAGGATGCAAAATATTAAATTAGAAGACATTGTTACAAATTGCAAACATTGTTATATTTAATTTAAGAATTTATAATAATGAAGTGGTGTCTTTTAACTTATAAAATAAAATCTAATGAAAAATAATTTTTTGACACCATGGCTAAAACTAAAACTTTAGTAACCTTATGCTTGGATCAATTCTAACTTATATTAAACACTTTTAACATTGTCTGTCAATTATAATCTTTTGATCATTAAAAAAACAGTCATTCATCATATTTAACTTAAAAATCGTACAAATAATATATAATTTATAATTGGTTGATAGTATAAAAAAATTCCTACGGTGCATCAGAATTATTTTGTATATTTAATGCAATAAATTTAAAGAACTTTGTGCTTCATCCATTACAGAAAGTAGGTCATAAAATAAATAAGTTAAAGGTTTGGATTGGTGTAAATTTGCTTACCTTTTCACAGTTTGTACACTGCTCTGAAAAGCTTAAGCTGCCTGTGTCCGCTTTAACCTTGGACTTTGCTGGATTACATATTTGGACCCATTGTTCTATGAAATCACTGTAAGATGATGGAGGAAAGAAATTATTTATTTTTTTCAAGATGATTTTGTTAGTCATTTTACTTATACTTATGTTACCATGGTTTAAGTAAGAACAATTTATTTTTTTGACAAATATAAACTACTGCTATTCAATAAAAATCAAAGAATAAAATATCATAAAAAAGACTCAGAGCAAACTTTATGAAGGTCGTTTTAGCTAAATTATGAGCGATCATTATAAGTAAAAATTCTTAACTAAAGAATGACTAGTACTACTAAAGAATCACATCTAAGACAGAGGAGCACACTAATACGTACGTACTATTTGAAATTGTAAATGTCGATTAAATTATTCCCTAATATTTTGGAAAATATAATAACTTAGTCGCTTAAATTGTAAAATACCAATCAATTTAGTCATTCTATGAAAATTTATTTTCATTTTTTTTGTAAACATTCATCAAACTAATAAAAAATATACATATTGGCTTAAATAACATTTTGCAATATCAAATTACACAAGCATATAACTTTTAAAACTATGGTGCAAATTTTAAAAACATACATGACTAAATTAATTGATAATTTTTAATTTAAATGATTAAATTTCTTTTTAAAAAATTTGAGAAGTTATGGACTGAAAATTACAATTTTAAAGACTAATATTCATTATTCAACTGTTTCTCTTTATATTTTTAATATTAATATGCTATATAAAAGGTTCTAATTTGTTTATAAAAAAATAAGTTTCTAATATGTTCTTAATTGTCCAAAGCAAAATTTCCAAAAGTTGTTACTTTTGATATGTCAAGCTTTCTTTTGTCAATAAGGTGGAACCAATAGGGATAGCATATCATGTTGTTTATTGCTTTATAGATATTCACTTATAAATCAATATATTATTAATATTAATAATGCTGGCATGTGAATGATAATTGATAAGTATATAAGCATAAGCATTTCAACTATGTGGTGAAATGAAAAGGTGATATGTGAATCAACAATATACTTGGAAGTTCTGAAAAGCTATCATAATATTTTAAATTAATTAAATTTTAATCACATGTAATTGATACTCAACCTTTCATAAAATAGATTATTCTTTCTTTATAAGAGATATTCGAAGGAATATAATAATGAATAATAAAAACTTGCCTTGCGGTGGTCCCATCATCTGGGATAGACATAAGCCCCTTTATACCTCCACAGCAACTGTGTCCAATAACTACAATATTCTCCACCTATAAGGCATAGCATAGCGTTTAGAATCCAAAAATAAAAAAGTAAAATGCTAGTATTATAGTTTTAGAGATAGACATTTTATTCATCAATACAAAATAAACTTATTATGTTTAAGTCTAACTCAAAATATACAATGCTAATTTATTATATAGATCAGTGAGGCATCACTCTTTATTTATAAATTATAACTCATTTTTCAAATGATATATCTTATCAGATAAGATAATGATAAAGTTAGCATTTTGACATGCACAGATGCGCTATTTCCGGTAATTTACAATAAGATAAGCAAATTGAAATGCGTGTGGATCCACAAATAATGCAACATAACAATGCCAAATGATGTCCACTACTACCAAACTTCCCACCGTTGCTTCCATGTGACCCACCATATATATAATAGAGCATTATAAATTTATAATAATATTAAGATATGTTTTATATTTGCAATTATAGTAAGATACCAGTACTCCTACAATATAGTAGTATATGGTGATGTGAAGAAAGAGAAGTAAAAGAAATTAGTACCTTTAAATGTAAGACCGCATATTCAATGGCCGCCCCTGCTCCCGAATACTTGGTCTGCGAAATCATAAAGGTCGGTCAGACTTTCGTGTCTCAATTGAAACACCAAAACAGAAAGGATAACTTTGACAACAAAAAATGAATAAAAAATGAATAGATTTAGTTGATTCATTTTTTAAGTACAAAGAAGTACTTGTATAAAGAATACTAATGAAAATGATATTTTTTAAAAGTAAAATTTAACTTAATATATTTAATAATATTCAAAAACACAAAAATATCTTGTAAGAATTAGTCTAATGGTGAAGAGTCTCGGGGTACAAGTGTTAGATTCAAAACACATAACTAGGTTGACATTTAATCAAATATACAAATACAAAAGTATTTTATAGATTAATTAAAAAAATATTTTAGAAATTGATTAATTTGATTTGATATAAATTTATTTTAATTGTATAACTGTAATAATAAAGTAATTATAGTGTATTTTATTTTATTTTTTTTGGTAAAGATTATAGTGTATTTCTATTAAAATTTAAATATTTAATATTTTAATGATGATTTGCAATTGTTTCATTATATTTTGTGTTTTATCAAAGAAAAATGATAGTATAAAAATATAAAGATAAAATGATGTTGGTGTGACGGTGTTCATAAAAAGGAAACCATATTTTTTTTTGGTATATAGGAAAAATACAAAGAAAAATAATTTTGGTTTGAATTAATATGAAAACTTCAAATATGTAGCATGAAGATGACATGACACAAAAACATATGATTTTGTTGAAAATGAAAAATGATGAAGTGACTTCACACATGTAGGTGGGGATCATTTCTTTTACTCCATGTGAACTTCAATAAATTTAAAGTTGAAATCAATCTTCATGGTAGATTAACTATACAAAAGTTCATTCATAAAATTAAAAATCCAATTGATAGTTCATAGATGTGTGTATATGTTTGTATTAGCATATATTAAACTCTTAAAGTTTAATTTTTAGTATAGTCATAACTTTTTCTTAATGTTAGAGAGGGCAAATCACAAATGCAATAATGTTACAAAAGTAAACCTTATCATATGGTGGAACCATGTTAGCAATGTTTCGAACCACAAAAGCTTCACCCGGTTGGAAATCCAAAATGTGGGAGGGACAAACTCTAGAGTCTGAGCAAGCAAAAACCATAAACTGCATGTGCACTATAATCATTAGTCACAGAATATTATCCATTAAAATAAATAACAAGACTTTATATTATGATGATCATAATTTTTAGTCAATGTTTTCTTTTGTATACTAATAAGTAATAATAGTATAGATCAAATAATATAAAAATGCAATGATTTTTTTTAATAGAAATATATACATCAAAGGTCATACCTAGATGCATTATTAATCATAAAAATATAATATTAGACCAATATATCATTGTTAGTGAGACAACAAGATGTAATAATACAAAATTAAAGTTGATTAGGAATTAAGAAAACACATAATTAGTGTGAAATAGTACTAATAATATATCTGACCTTTGGGCTCTGGCCTTTGGCTAGTTCACCGTACAGATCAGGATTTTTCCTGAAAAGAAGACGTACAGCACCCACCAATAATCTCAGTAAAATGTACTTTTCCATTTCCATTAAATTTTAATATCAAATAAAAATAAATCTTTCCAACATTACGGCATATTTGGTTCCAACTCAAAACGCGGATTAAACGGCCGTTTTCATACCTAAAGCATCTTTCTACTTAGCTAATCTCGTTGCTTTTCTCAATTGTGGACAAGAATATGCTCATATGACCACCAAAGCATTTGTAATAATCAGTTTTTTCAAGAGTCAAAAAAATCAACTTTTTTTATTAATTTATAAATTAGCATTTGACCATATATGGTTAAAGTGTAACTTGTTAGGTTGAATATAAAAAATACGTAATGACTTTGTCTTTAGTTTTCATTTTATTTGAATTTTTTTATTAAATAGTCTAATAATTAAAATTCAAATCCATAAATAATTAGAAAATTTAATTTTAGTCAAAATTTCATTTGTGAATAAATAAAAAAATTTAGATCGAATTCATATATTGCAATGTCACATAACAAAATGTCAAAAGCCCCTTAAAATTTACAAACACATAACATTGCAAATATACAATTCAAATTGAATAAAAATATTAAACTTAACGGTATCAACATTGTCAACCGAGTTAATTATCCAATTATTTTATCTAAAACTCTAGATTTAATTAGTTAATTTTTTCAGCATCTAATAGCTTAATAGGCCACAAAGAATCCTATAATTTGAGATATGAGACAAAATAGAATACTATCGGTTGGCTTTCACTTTCTTCATCAATTTTTTTTATCCAATTGTAACAGTTAGTTTTAAACAAGAATCTTCCTAATTCCGTAAGTACGAAAACAATTGTAGCAAAAATGATCTTAATTCCTAAACAGTAAAAGCAAAAACGTACTCAAATTTCTCTGTCTTGAAATGAATAAACCCGGATCGGATCCTCTCATCCGGGTTAAACGGCTTTGAACCGTTCGCCTGTAACTCCGCCGTCAGCTCCTTTATCTTAACGGCGGCGATGCCACCAAGTTCAGCTTTCTCCCTAAAATATTAAAAAAATGAAACGAAAACCGTTACATTGCACGGAAAATACAACGTTTGTGTGGGTCCCGTAACAGAACCACCACCACTACCTCTTCTCAAATGAAAAATCGACACGAAGAAAACATTAGTACTTTCTTTGTTGTTATCTTAATTACCGAACCGAAATTCACGAGAACGAGAGAGAGAAAGAGGGAGAGAGAGAGAGGTTATTTTCTTACTGGAGAAGTCTGGTGAGTGTTGCGATGGTTTCTTCGTATGATTCAGCAGCCATGTCTTCCTTCTGATTTCGTAACAAAAACACAGACGAAACAAAAACAACGAATCAACTTTTCGTATAATTCTCGAAAATCATATATGATACCAGAAATTAACCGATCAAAATTATTTTGTAATAGAAAAATAATCGATTAATATGTATGAGTCAGTTCAATGAGATTAATTACATGACAAGTTGAAATTGATTAATAATAAAACAGAGAAAGAAGAGTGAAGATGAATCAAATCAAATCAATATATAAATAAATTATAATTATGTTTGTGATTTGACGTGAATTGTAGGTAATAAACGAGAGCATGATCTGAATCTGGAAGAGGAATTGAAAAAGAATCGCATCTAGACGAACCTTGTTTTTTTGTTGGTTTTGTTTTGTGTGTGATAGTAGAGATATTTGGAGGAAATAGGGAAGAAGTTTGACGCGGTGTAGATATGGCCTTGGAGAGAGAGAGAGCAGAAAGGGGAACAAGAGTTTTGTTTGGTGTGCCACTTAACACGGTTTCTTTGTAATATTATTTGTTGTTGACACCAACTATAAACAAACTAGTATTTCATTTTCATGAAAACAAAATAAAATAAAGAGTGGTACTAACTTGTGCAAAAAAGAAATTTAAGTGTAAATTTTTTTATATAAAAATAAAATATTTAATTTTTAAGGAAATTTATTGCACGACTTGTAAGATAATTTATCGATATAGAGTTTCTTAATATGTGTTCTTAGGGAACAAGCTAACATTTTTCAAAAATAAAAAAAATAATATTATTTTAAGCTGTATTTAAAATTTTAATATATATATTTTTTTTAATTACTCTATTTTATTTTTTGACAAATAAATAATCTGATTCTAAATTTTTCTATTTTGTTTATATAATCAAAATTGACAATTTGGAAAGAGAGAAATAATTGATTAATGGACTCATATTTGGGGTCAAGTCTTTTACGACGATTAGACTTGGAAAACGTTAATTTTTTTTATTAAAGAAAAGAATTATTGTATTCAATGGTAGTAAATACGATTAGATCCGTTGTTGACCCAAAAAAAGCATGGTAGATTTTTTTATTTTTTTTTTGAAGTAAAGCATAGTAGATTTGTTCTTATCTTCTTTCTTTTTTTGCAAGGAATTGTTTATATTTTTTTTAGGGAATTGTTTTTATTTTTAAAAATACATTTTTAATACCTTTTATGGTTTTTATTTTAATTACTCTACTAAAATGACAATAAAAATATCATGCTGAAAATAATAGAATTTTAATATTTTTTAACTTTCATGGATCCCTGTGGAAATTGGGGGATCCGCATGGATTGAAATGTGGATGAAGAAAGAATCTATAATCTTGACAACAGAGTTCCAAAAAATGCTACTGTAGGTTGCAAATCCGGTGGGTCGCGCCGTCTCCTATCGTTAATGAGTTTCAATTTTCGGCTAAAAGGGATTTGGGGTTATGTGATGCTGTCAGGCGAGGGTGTGCCTACTGGCATCTGCAGCTTGTCAGTGGGTGTGATCTGTTTAGGTGTTATCCAGGGGACTCCTCATCCAGGGATTTTTAATTTTCTTCTAAAAGGGATTTAGGGTTAAGCGCCGATGTTGTCAGGCGAGCGTGTGGCTTCAGGCTTCTGCAACATGGCAGGAGGTTTGTTCTGTTTAGGTGTTATCCAGTTTGGTATATTTTCCTATTTTCTTCTCACAAGCACTCATTCCATTCCTAGGGTTGTGCCGCATAGGGTTCTGCAGCATGTCAGGAGGTTTGTTCAAATTAGGTGTTATCCAGGTTAGTATATATCCCTCTTTTCTTCTCACAAGCAATCTCATCGCTTTCGTTCCATTACTAGGGTTAGGGATTGCATAGTCGAATTTCCCTCCAACGAATTCGTTTTCGAATTTGAATTTCAAAATCGTCCAATATTTTATATTATTTGTTGGGCTATAAATAGAAGGAGTTGTGCAGTTAGTTTGTATCCCAAACTTAACTAATCATCCATTTGATGTACTGAATATAACTTGACATTTAAGTGATGGCTAAAGTAAGCAAGCAGTTCTATAGTGTTGCTGAGATTCTGCCCAGCAAAGATAGCATCCGAATCCAGGTCAGGGTTCTATGGTTGTGGAAGGTACCTGCCTTCCTGAATCCTGCCGAGACCAGTCCTATTGTGATGGTTCTGGTAGATGAAAAGGTATCAATTTGATGGTTTTTATAATTTTTTGGTATATGTTCAACAAATATTGTATCTGGTTTATATGAATTTGACTAAATAAATTTCAAAATTGTAGGCTGGGAAGATCCATGCTTCCATTAGGAGACAATTGTTGTACATGTTTGAGTCTAAGATTGAGGAAGGGGAGGCTTACCAGATGTCTTACTTTTCTGCGGTGCCTCAAGTTGGTGTCTACAGAACCACCCTTCATACTTACAAGCTGCTTTTCCAAATCAAAACAAAGGTGCAACATGTGAAGGCTTCTGATATATGTCGGTATGGGCTTACTCTCACAAGTTTGGCTGAAGTTTGTAGTCATAGCCATGATTATGAATTCTTAGTTGATTAGTGCTATTGTTCCTGATATATTGGTGTTCACACCCTTTCTTTGTACTTATTTTGTTTTCCATTCTAAGCGAGCACTAAATAATTTTCTTTTCTAGATGTGATTGGCTTGATGACCGGTATTTCACCTGAAATGGAATATGTTAGGGATGGGAGGGTCACCAAGATGTTTGTGGTTGAACTAACTGATGCTAGGTGATGCTTTTAATTAATTTTTTGTCATGCAGTTTGCTACTGTTATTTATTGTTTAATTATTACTCCTCATTTTCTGATGCTATGATTCTGTTGGTTTGCATAGTGGGAAATGTGATTGCGCTCTGTTCGGTGACTATGTTGGTGAACTTAATAAGAAGATGGGCAAAGCTGGCCAAGGGCTCCCTGTTGTTGTGATTCAGTTTGCAAAAGTTAAGATATTTAGAGGTAATATCATTTGAAAACTCTGAGTTATTTGTTATGTATAATATTATGAATATGAATTATGAATATGATTTTTAATTTTTTATTTATTTGTAGATCAAGCATCTATTCAAAATTTCATCAACACTACTAGGATTTTTGTGAATCCTGATATTCTTGAAGCTTTGCAGTTCGAGGACAGGTTTGTAGTATAGTTGTAGTGTATAATTAACAAGATTCTAAGTTAGATGTTTAGTTCTGCCTTGGTATTTTTGTTGTGAATATAGTAATCACTTTATTTTTCCAGCATTACTGTACATGGGATTGAGCTGGATTCCAGTGTCCCTGTGATTGGTGGAGGAGTTAAGCCTGCAATGGATGAAGAATTTCTCTGAATGCATTCCAGGAAAACAGTTGCTGAGTTGAAGGATTTGGAGGAAGATCGTGTCTTTACTTTACCGTTTATGGGGTTGTTAGTGCAAATGTCATAAGTCTGTTGTCCCTGACTCGGGGGCATGTTATTGCAATGGTTGTGCAAAACATTTTTTGCATATAGTACCAAGGTAATTTATACCAATTGCAGAATTTGTTTTTTTTAGTGTTTCTGTTTATTGTTGTTAAAAGTTGGCTTGTCTCTTGTGTTTCCATTGAAGGTTTAAGGTGAAGGTTGAAGTTTCTGATGGTGGCTCTACATGCGTTTTTGTTATCTTTGATTCTGATATGAGCTATATACTTGAAAAATCATGTGCTCACTTTGTTGGAAAATCAAAGGTATTTTTAATTTTCGTAGATTTCTAAGTTATTAGTTCGTTAACTGTGTGTGGTTTCTAAACCCTCATTTGTTATAGGTGCCCAATGATGGTTCAATCCCCGTTACATTAAAAAAATGCCTATGACATGTATTTTGACAGTAACAGCATAATTCGATGACAGAAAATGTTGCTCCTTTACCTTATAATATAGATAGATCTTCACAACCTGCTAAATTGAGCATATGAACAGTTAAGTATATGCATAATACATGTTGATGCACCTTTTATTATCGAAAGCTGCGCCATTATTCAGATCATGTTATAGGAAGACTAGACTCTTACATGGCACCGTCCATAACTTTAAGAATTATATGTTTATGTCGTCTTCGTTACTGTTCCCTCCAGTAATTTCAGATTTAATTCTAGAACAAACACAGAAACAACTTCAGACAATGCTCCAAAATCCAAATTCATACCTGACAATATATGTAACATTTAAACACATTCAAGACAGCAGCATGACACCAAGAATGTCCAGAATTTGTTTGCATTCACTTCTTCCATCTATCTGTGCTTCCACTACTAATTTTATCGTACATCTGCACCAACACAACAACCACTCCACTCCCAGCTCCTTGCACATTCTTGTCAAAAATTTCAATCTGAATGCCATTCATTGAAATGGTTGTGGTTGTGCTGAGTTATCAGTTAAATAAAGAGCCTTGTGTTTGTTTAATTTGCTGGTGTTTTGTATCAGTGTATCAGTTACCATAATACCAATTGGGACCTCAATGAGTTATAGTCATTTTTTTTTTTACCTTTTAAAATCTATATTTTTACTTTATTTTTTGTTGTTTAAAGCTTTGTATGGGCTATGGCTGTCTATGAATTGGTTATACATATGTAAAGTTAAAAAATTACGGTTTGGACTGAAGTGCAGTAGAGTTGGATTTGGCTTCATGCCCATTATTTTAAAAGAGTTAAAACCGTGCGGGGCACGGGTCATAAGACTAGTATTCTACAAAGCGAAGAATGACCAGAGATGTGGAGCATTTTAGATGGCAACGAATGAAGTAGAAAGCGTTCAATATCTGCCTTATTGTCATTCCTACTTACCACGCGAAAAAATAATGTTTGAATTTCAACGGTAAAATAAAGTGTTTTCAATGTCATGAAAAAGTAGAGAAAAGTTATGACAAAAACAATTTATCCTGGAAAATGTTTAAATTGATAAAAAAAATTCACCGTTTTAGAATGACTTTCTATCTTCCTCCTAACCCGAATCTAGAGGCCGTTTGTTATAGATTATTTTAGAAAATAATCACTTTTAAAAATATTACATCTGTTTGTTACAGATTTTTAAAAAAATCAAAATTTAAAAATAATCAGAATTATTTGAAAAATATATAATATGAAGACTTGATTGACAAATTTTCTTCAAAAAATACTCAGAATAGAGGCTTTTTACATTGGTGGAAGGTACTTTGTTGTTATTGTTTAGAAAAAGAATTTTTTTTATACAAGAATGAGAACATTTTGTATAATAGTTCCGAGGATGACTATTTTTTTCTATTATTTATAGTTGAAATGAGGATTATTCTTTATAAATTTAAATTTTGAATGAATTTTGAGATATCGGTACTCAACCAAACTTTAAAAGTATAAAAAAATTTACTCCTACCTAGTTGAATAATACCAGATAATTTGTTTTAATAAACAATATAAAAAGTAATTAAAATCATTTAAAAGAATATAGCATTACTCAGTGTTATGAAAAGAAGTAGGCTTTATTTGGTGAAGTGTTAAGAAAAGAAGTAGGCTTTATTTGGTGAAAATATGAATGATTAATTAAACAACTAGCTAGCTGATAGTTAATAGCTAATGGCTAATAACTAATAATTTATTGATAAATTAATTGAAGTGTTTGATAAATTTAATAGTTCAATAAACCGATAAATATAGAATAACATAAAAAATAAATTTAAATTAACACAATGTTGAGTTTTCTATTCACTAAAATAAAAAAAAAATAAAAATAAAATAGAGCTTTCTTAAGCACCTGCGTATACGAAGGCTTGTGGATTTTGTGGTTGCACTGTAACTAACTAGGAAAAACAAAGTGGAATCTGATGAAGGTGGGGCGGTGAGGTATCCGTGGTTTACTGTTAAAATAGTTACCCAATAAATATGTGGTGGCCAAATTGAAAAACAAAAAGGTGTGGTGATGGAAATGAGCGGGTATAAGATAACCAATTATATTTTCTCTTTTACGTGGTATATATATATATATATATATAAAAGGTCATAATCAAATGACACCAATTAGTTTGACATCAAATGTTACACCGCTTAATAATACTTTAACGAATTCAAAGTTTACAAAATCCACCGTTGAATTGGAAGATTATATCATATAGATCATCTATGTAACATAGACTATGTTAAATTTTATAAAAATCTAAAATCATTTGATATGTTATTAAGATTCGTCAAGATTAACAGTATTCAATAAAAACGCATAAAACGTTAATCTTGATGAGTCTCAATAATATATTAAACGGTTTTAGATTTTTATAAAACTTAACATAGATAATCTATATGATATAATCTTTCAATCCAACGGTGGATTTTGTAAAATTTGAATTCGTTATAGCATTATTGAGCGGTGTAACATTTGGTGTGAAACTAATTTGTGTCATTTGATCTGACCCATATATATGTGTGTGTGTATATATATATATAGGGGAGAGATCAAATTACAGCAATGTAACTTTAAAAAAGTTACACTCATTAATATCCATTGATTTTGTTTTGATCTAGTGGCTATATATTAAAGAGTCACTTATCATAGACTCATATGATTCCATAAATTAAAAATTTCTTTTTTTATTTTCTTGCTTTCCTTTATTGCCACCATATTATTAATAAAAAATTGCCATTTTCCTTTTAGTTTTTTCTATTTGCTAAGAATTTTTTTTGGTACATTGTTAAGAATTGTTTTTAACTACGTCAAAAAAAAATTAAACGTTTTAATTTGTATCAGTTTATAGGAACATTTTTTTTTACAAATGTTTACATGACATAGCATGGGTTATTGTCTAATACAGAGCACTAAACATTTCTTAAATATGTAAATAAAATTTTGAGAAAAAGAATATATAAAAAAACTCAATTTTATGCTATTTGCAAAACCAACCTAATTTTAATATGATGCAAAACTCAATGGATATTGATCCCTCCCCATATATATATATATATATATATATATATATATATATATATATATAATTTTTGGAGTGATGGAATTTGAACTTAAGATTTCATATATTATTATCTGATTTTTTCATCATATTAAATCAAATTTAGTGGTTTTGATAAAAATATATTTTCATTATTGACTAAAGCATTTTCTTATATATTTATGATTTTTGTATGATAGCAAAAAGAAATATTTAATTGATGGTGTATATTTGAATAATTTTTATGTGTATACAAAAACCATAAACTAACAAAAAAAGAATACTACTACTACAATGGAGTTAGTGACTTAGTGCTACATTTTTTTTTTTGGGTGGAAGGAGGGTGTGCTACATTATTTCCTAGTTAATGGGAAAATTTAAACCTTTTCCATTTTATTTTAATGAATAATATTAATAATAAATAATGATGAGCAGTGATGAAGTAGTTTATTTATTGGCAAAGTTGACTTATTTAGAACACAAAGAAAGGGATAGGAAAACATATACCTACTTTGGCAAGGCATGTGCCTAGGAGACTTTGTACTATGAATTCAATTTTCTATAGTAGCAAACAAATCACAAATGAATTCAATGTGTCACCACCACTCACCACCGATGGGTACTTTGGTGCATAAATGTAACACATGTGTTGTTTGACCATTACAATTTCATAATTTTGACGCAATTTCATAATCAACTTAAATCTTATAGACAAGCATCAATATTGATTATGATAAACAATTATTGAATGTTATTTTTATTAAACTAATATTTTGATAATTGAGGCCACCCAGTCTGGAGATTCAAAATCAAAGTTCAATAAACAAACATACCGAGACAATCTTGCTTGTGCAACACAGCATCATGCATTTTTTGAATGCCCCAGCCATGAATGTATTTGCTCCTCTTCACCCTGCAGACAAAAAATATAACAAATCAACCATCTCAAATCTAAATAGTCTCAATAATTTTTCGTATTATTGCATACAATTGCTCTTCTTCCACCGTATTATTCACAATTCCCTAATCTCATCAAAAGATATCTTCACTAGTGTATATGTAATTGGAAAGTATCTTATGATAATATATTTTTCTAGTGAAAGATATATTGAAATAGTATATTTTATATTTTGTCTATTTGAACAACACAAGATGAGAAGAGCAATTAAGATTACTCCATCTAACCCTCCTCCCCCGAATCTTTTTAACCTCCAATATTCTAATTTTGTCCTTGAACAAAAATTACGGAACGCGTTTTCTGAAGTTTTCTAGTTCAAATTTGGCAAAATTTTGGAAAACACATTTCAAAGTTTATATTCAAGGCAAAAGAAAATCGGAAAACGTGTTCCGAAGTTTAAATTCAGAGCAAAAAAGGAAATTCGAGAGGGGAAAAAGAGGTGGGGGGAGGGGAGAGAGAAAGTTTCACTCCATCCAGTAAGGAAATTGCTTAAGTTTTGTGGGTCCCTTGGAACTATAGGAGACCTACTTTAGAACAATAAGCGTTAATTTATTGTTAAAAGCAAAGTGGTGAAAAATGTGTTCTTATGGGGGTGTTAAAAGCAGGAAAGTTCTAATACTTATGGCCCATAAGACTTGTGATCCATTTATTATTGGTGTTTTTGTTCTAATTTCCCCTGATACAATAAACATCATAGAAAGGAGGAAGTCTTCTATAGGCACAAACACAAATATATAGTGTTTGGACACACATATATAATTAAAGATAAAAGAATTTAATAATTAATAATTTTTAAATAAATAATTGATGTGCTTGTTTATGTGTTTGTGCCTAAGCACTATTTATTTATGTTTGTGTCTATATTAGACTTTGTCCATAGAAAGACATTATAAAAGATTTTGAAAATGATTATATATATATATATATATATATATATAATATTATATTTTAAAAAAAAATCTAAATAAAATTTAAAATATTTCTTTTTCGAAGCCATATTCGCTCTCCATCACAATTGAAAAGAAAATTCACAACTAAATGTCATTTCAGCCATCCACAAATATTAAAAAAAAAAACCATCCACAAATATACAAAATAAAAATATAATTTTTAAGACATGTATCCAAAAGATAATTGGAGAGAGGGAGGAAAAGAGATTACCAATTGGACTTATTTCGCTTTGCCCTATGAATGATATTGTTTCTGAAGGAAATGTGAGAAAAATAGCTAATAGACTGTTAGGTGCTTGTGTTGCATTGGACTAAAAGGTGTGTCTAACAAATAGAGGAATGAAAATGAATTTGAAAGGGGGGGGTGTATGCAAAACACACAATGAAAAGGATAAAGAAAGCGAAATGTGAGTTAATAGCAGCTTTTGGTTTGTAATTGACACTACTTCCTTATCTCTATTTTCAGTGTCAATCTGAATGAACATTTTGTTACATTGTTCTTAAGCCACAGGTAAAGGTGAAGATAAAATTTGCTTGCCAAACGTTATCCTAGTAATAGAAAGAATAATTGTGAATGTGATTTAACGCCAATGCCAATTTTGTCTTGTAATGAATTTGATCATATATATGTGTATGTATTTGCATTTTAAAGGCAGACTCATGTTTCTTTTTATTTTTTATATAGAGGAGGTGACAATTATTACCAAAAATTCATACATAATTTTAGATTTCATTATATTTATAGGGACTTGGTAATAGTTTAATTGCTCAAAAATTAATGTATTCTCAGCTAGATTGTTAAAAAAGTTGTTTCAAACTTGCAAATGGTAAAGAGCATTGAAATTATTAGATTAAAAATTGTGTTAATATTAGTCATTTGTTATTTCTTTAATATATATTTTTTAATCGATTATATACTTTCAATGTTTCAATTATATCTTCATTTGTGTCTTATTTTACATGTTTTTGTGTCCGACAAACTATGAGAATATAATCTCCATCCCTTTATTTTCAAGTGTCATTTAGAAGAATTTTGTTATTTTTATTTAAGTGTCGTTTTGATAGTTTAAGATATTTTCTTAATAACTTCACTTCACATTTTCCATAAAATTTAATGAAGAGGGTAAGAGTGTATATGCTAAATTTATTTGGAAAGAGAAAGTAAATCTAAATTAAATGAAGGTAGAATTGAAAACAAAAATATCAACAATTAACTACCTTAGAGCATCTCCAATGATGATACCATTTTGAGTATCATACATTAATAAAAAACGGTCCCTACAATGTTATGTAATATTTATGCAACTCATGCATATTTTGCTCCAATGATGATATCACTTTAAGTATCATACATTATTAACAAGTTTTTAATTCTATTTAATTTTATATACAAAAAAATGTAATATTAAATTGATGATACTGTACCTTAAATAAGGTACCGGTATCATCAATTTTGATATCCTCTGTGCCACGTCATTGAACTCCAATGATAAAAATAAATAAGGTACGGATCATTAGTCTATGATACTCTCTTTAATACCTTATTGGAGATGCTCTTAGAGCATATCCAGTGGTGATACCGTTTTGAGTATCATACATTATTAATAAGTGGTCCCTACAATGCCATGTAATACTTATGCAACTTGTACATATTTTGCTCCAGTGGTGATACCAGTACTTTGAGTATCATACATTATTAACAAGTGGTCTCTTCTATATTTAATTATTTTTTTAACTTTGTCTAAATAAAATTAAAAATTTATTTAATTTAATAAATTCGTAGATAAATAAATTAATAATTAAATATAATGAGAAATACAAGACAATAAATAAAAAATTGGTGAAAAATACATAAATATGACGGAAAATATATAATAAAAAATATAATAATTAATTTTGATTATTCTCTTGTCCGAAATGCTCCCAAATGCGTCTCTTGAGGAGCTTCAATCAAAGTGGTATTAAGTGGTGATGATGGATAAATAAAATAAGGATGAATTTGGAAGTTTTACCGATAGGAGATTGATTTTGGAACAAATTCATGTAAGCATGAATAATATTATTGTACATATTAGTATCCATTTGATAGAAAACAAATAAAATACGACTTGAGAACAAAACAAATAAAAATTGTGTAATATAAAAAATATGAAATATGATTAAATGTTTGTAAAACAAAAAGATCAGCGGTCATTTAATGATCAAACAAAAAAAAAAGGTAACATTAAATTGATGATATAGTACCTTATTTAAGGTACCAGTATCATCAATTTTGATACCCTCTATGCCACGTCATGAAACTCCAATGATAAAAATAATAAGGTACCGTATCATTAGCCTATGAAACTCTCTTAGATACCCTTATTGGAGATGCTCTTAGTTAAAAAAACTTTATGCTAAACTGACATTTAGAAAGAAGACTACAAGAATTCTAGTCTGCAGTTGCAAAATATTAGTGTGGGCCCGACTCCGACGATAGAAACTTTTGCGTCACCCGCCCACTAAAAGAATTTTGTTTTTCATTTTTCAATTGGCCCGTTAAACTTGTCGAAATAATTTCTAGACCGTTTGTTATAGCTTATCATAAAAAGAATAACTTATTTTATAAAAATAATCACTTTTAAAAAAATGCATCTGTTTGTTGCAGATTTAAAAAAAAATTAGAATCTAAAAAAAAGCTAAATAATAGATATTTTTGGAGGAGAAAGAAAATAAATGTTAAAAGATGGAGGTTATTTTTTAATTAAAAAAAATCACTTTTAGATGTTGTATCAAAACAAGCTAAAAATCATTTTATTCAAAATAGTAATTTTTATTATAGACAACAAACACAAAGTGAATTCTTATTTTATATGAAATCTCTAAAATTTTATTTAAAAAATTCAATAAGAATTCTAAAATGATAGGAAAACGGACAATAAATTACATTGCTAAAATTCAATTGAACTTTTTTTTTACAATAATCACTTTCTTGAAAGTTAAAACATTAAAATTGAAAAGTGTCTCCTCCATTTTAAACTCTTTTCAATTTCTTGTTCAACAAAAAATAAACTCTTTCAATTTCTCTCTAATTCTCCACCGCAAACCCTACTTCAACATTTTCAAACCCTTACTTTCAATTTTCTTTCCCTCAATATCTAAAATATATCATCTTCTGTTATTCAAACTACACCCAACTCCCTTTTTTTTTGTTTATATTGACAATCTCAACAACATCGATATCACCAATCTCAATTATTTGAATAGTCTTAAGCACCCACCCAAATCGCATTTGTAGAGCATTATCCGCAAATCTTCATTGATATCGCCAATCTAAACGGCATGAAAGGAGGAAACTACAAGATTGCCTCGTCTTTCTCTTAAGTCTTTTTGGCTTGGATTTGTAAAGCAATATCATGACATTCGTCTTAATGTTCATGATTTCTTAATCTTTATTCATATCAGTTGCTATTTTGAATCCTCACATATGACACATTTAACCCTTCTCAATTTGGTCAAACTGAATGTGTGATATGTTTGTAAGATTTTGTAAAACAGACAAACATATCATAGTTTACCATGTAGACATATCTTTCGCGAGGAATGTATGTAAATAGATATATTAAATTATGAGGAACGCCCTATCTGTTTAATAATTTTTTTAAATTAAAGAATTATGTAATTGATGTATTTATTTACTATCTTAAAATTAATTTTAATAAAGCGATATTGGTAGGATATTCAACAATATATAAGTAATTTTAAAATCACTTAATTTTCCATAAACTTTGCAACTTTGTTATTAAATCACTGTTTAAAGATGAATTTGGTGCTTGCAATTCTATCATATTCTTATTTATAAGTAAATCAGGTGTTAAGGCATGCTCGCACGCACGCCTGCATGCACACATATATTTTGAGATCGACAGTTCACACATATTAAGGGTGTGTCAACGAATCTACGAGTCTGCTTCTCTTAGTTGTTTCACCCAAGTTTTGACTCCTTCATTGGTTCCTTCTCCTTCATCAGCTGTTATTCTATCTGCATCATTGAGCAAGGCTTGGATGCTCTCCAGGTCATCTTTGATGTCATTAAAGTATTTGTCAACCCTTGCCAGTAAAGTTCATTCTTCTAATACAAATTTGTAGAGTTCTTGCAAAGCAGAAGACACTGCATCTGCCATTTTAGTACAATGTTTTTTGTCAATCAAGTTAACTCTTGCAATCAATTTTTGGCAATCCAACCAAGTTTAAGTGCCTTTTTTTTTTTTAATTAGAGGAGTATGTAATTGATGTATTTATTTACTATCTTAAAATTAATTTTTAGTAAAGCGGTATTTGTAGGATATTCAGTAATATATAAGCAATTTTACAATCAATTAATTTGCCATAAATTTTGCCACTTTATTATTAAAATAAGGCTTAAAGATGAATTTGGTGCTTGCAATTCTATCATATTCTTTTTTATAAGTAACTCAGGGGTTAAGGTATGCTCGCACGAACGTCTGCATGCACACATATATATTTTGAGATCGACTATTCACACATATTAAAGGGTCTGTCAACCAATCTTCGAGCCTGCTTCTCTTAGTTGTTTCACCGAAGTTTTGACTCCTTCATTAGCTGCCAATCTTGCGGCATTATCTTCATTAAATCCAACAAAATCATTGGGATCAAGTTTTGCTTCACCACCAAAGGTAACAAATATTGGGGCAGTAGAATTTGCACCACCCCAATATTTGAAATTGATGAAATATCTTTGTGGAAAGGTTCTGTAGCTTTGAGGGAAAAAGTTGAAGTGGTCTAAGGCTTGTTGGTAATAAAAAGTTTTTACATCATTATTTGTGTTGGTTTCAACCAAAATTTTTCCCCGGATCAAAGACATCCTTGATATCATGAACAAGTGTGCCGGAATGAGATATATGAAGAATATGATAGGAAGCCACTTGAAAAGTATGCAGTGGTCGTACTGTTTCATTGCAAATTAATTATACTGAGAGACTGTTTTGATTCAAACTAAGTGTTTTGTTTTTTGGTAGTAGTGGTACTGTTTTGATTCAAACTAATTAATTAACATAATTAATTACTATCAATAATTTTAAGTAAAGCGATATTTGTAGGATATTTAGTAATATATAAGCAATTTTACAATCAATTAATTTTCCATAAATTTTGCCACTTTATTATTAAAATAAGGTTTAAAGATGAATTTGGTGCTTGCAATTCTATCGTATTCTTTTTTATAAGTAACTCAGGCGTTAAGGTATGCTCGCACGCACGTCGCATGCACACATTTATTTTGAGATCGACTGTTCACACATAATAAGGGGTCTGTCAACCAATCTTCGAGTCTGCTTCTCTCAGTTGTTTCACCCAAGTTTTGACTCCTTCATTGGTTCCTTCTCCTTCAACAGCTGCCAATCTATATGCATCCTTGAGAAAGGCTTGAATGCTCTCAAGGTCATCTTTGATGTCATTGAAGTCTTTCTCAACCTATGTCAGCAAAGTTCCTTCTTCTAATACAAATTTGTAGAGTAATTGCAAAGCAGAAGACACTGCTCTGCCATTTCAGTACAATGTTTGTCATCAAACAAGTTTACTCTTGCAATCAATATTTTTTGGCAATCCAAGCAAGTTTAAATGCCTTGTTTTTAAATTATAGGAGTATGTAATTGATGTATTTATTTACTATCTTAAAATTAATTTTAAGTCTAAGCGATATTTGTAGGATATCAAGTAATATATAAACAATTTTACAATCAATTAATTTTCCATAAATTTTGCGGCTTTATTATTAAAATAAGGATTAAAGATGAATTTGGTGCTTGCAATTCTATCGTATTCTATTTTATAAGTAACTCAGGCGTTAAGGAATGCTCACACGCACGCCTGCATGCACCTATATATTTTGAGATCGACTGTTCTTACATATTAAGGGGTCAATCAACCAATCTATGAGCATGCTTCTCTCAGTTGTTTCACTCAAGTTTTAACTCCTTGATTAGTTCCTTCTCCTTCATCAGCTGCCATTCTTCCTTCATTTGTTAAATTTAATTGTAATTTTATAGCTTTTTAGTCAGTTTTTAGGATTATTGCTTCTTCAAAGAGAAGGATAATTAAGAAATTAACATATCAAGAAGTTTGAAGACAAAAGATCAAAAGAAGAAAAGACTTGGAAAAAAATTGCAAGTTTTGAAGGAAGAAATACGCGTTAGCTCTGGTATTTTTCGCGCTCCTATACATTAATCCCACCGTGGCGCGATTTGATGCTTTTACCAGAGCATGACATCAACATCTGTCATATCGTGGCACGACCATATGCCATAGTGGCGCGATTTGTCCTTGCTGCACTGACGCGTTAGTCAAGTCGGCAGCATAGGGACGCGATTTTCATCGTTTCTTGAGCTTATAAATAACATTTGTTAATCAGAAACAAGGGTTATGAAATTTGGAGAGAGAAAAAACAATCCCAGCTGAATTGAGAGTAGTCTTTTAGTGTTTCATCATTGAAGAACGCAATCAAGCGTGGTTCTCATCACCAATTCATGTATAGTCTTCACATCTTAATTGTTATGTTTATGTCTATCATGAGTAACTAAATTTCATATGATTAGAATTAGTAGATGATCTTCCTTAAATTGATTTGAACCATGTAAATTGTTAAGAATCCTTGGGACCTTTTTTAATATTATTGTTATTCAGTTATTTCTATGTAATGCTTTTTATTAATTGATCGACGAATTTATGAATTGAATTTGGGAATCGAATGATTACTAACCATAACTTTTGAATCTGGAATTTGAAATAATTGTTTGGTCAATAGTCGTTTTAGAAATATCGGATTATTGAACTATGCTAAATAGAATTAACGTGCATAAATCTTTCAATGAATTTGAATTGACCTAAGACATTAGGGAATTAGTTTTATGGAAAAGGGTTCTTAATCACTAACACTGGTCTGAACTATTTACTTAATTCATCGTGACAATAAGAGTAAAAACATAGCCTAGGACCTCATTTACCAAATTATGAAGGGAAAGTGATTCGAACAATCTAATCATCTGTTATGCGAACAATCTAATCATCAATTTTATTTTCTTGTCTAAGAAACAAACCTTGCCAAGCAAATCCCCTTTGCATTTACATCATAAATAGTAAATACGATACAATTTTTTTGTGGAGGTTGAAATAATCCTTGTGGATACGTATTTAATTATTACTTAACGATAGTTTAGTTCACTTGCTAAATTATTCATCAGCAGGTTTTGATCTTGAACGATCTTCCTTTTCCGTTGAAGCATGAATGGGAGTTTCCATCAGTGCGACAGTTCCGGGCCTTGCTACAATGTTTGGTAATGACAGGTATTGGGGTAGCTCCGGAATATACAGGTCGTAGGTGGGATCATCCTCTGATGCGATGGCCGTCATTCCATCATGACTATCTTCCTCATATCGGGACATGTTTAGGGGAATTTTTGGTTCAACATTGCGGATGTTTTCATCGGCCATTGGTCATTTTTGGTGGTTTTTGAAGTAATTTTGGTCTTAAGCTAAGAAAAACGGGGAACTAGAGAGTTTCCAACGCCACTAATCTTACCTAATCAGAATTAACGTGGTCAGTAGTGCTCCTCTTTAGTACAATGGTGGTGAAGGGAGATTGTACTTTTAGACATTGTGATGCTCAAGTAAGTTTTTGTGTGAAGTGAAGGTTTTAGAGATAGAATAGTATTGTCTCCAACATAGAGCCAAGACCATAAAGGGGAGGACAGATATGACGTCCTCACCATTTTATATATGAGTTCCACTAAATTTATGTGGAAATATATAATTCTTATATATGTTTTAGTGAAATTTATTTGAATTTCAATTAATGAAAGAGTGTTGTTTAAGATAATATAATAGAGTGTCTTGAGGATTCTTCACTTAGGGTGCGTTTGGTTTCAGAGTGAGAAATAATGAAGAGAGAAAAACACGAAAACCAATAAATGAATTTAAAATAATTTTAGTTCAAATTCATTTATTGATTTTTGTATTTTTCTCTCTTCCCTATTACTTTCTTTCAAACCAAACATACTCTTACATTTGAATTTAATGCTTTGCAGTCGGTGCAACCGAGCCAATTAGAGTGACTTTTGAAAATGTCAGTCTATTTGTATATGCCGTAAACTAAAGTAATTCAATTATTCAAGTGTAAAATATTTTATTTTGCGCAATCAATCAATCATAATTTTCATGTGATTCAAAATATTTGACTTTATATTTTTTGGTAAGGAAGCTAAAAAGAAAAAACTAAAAGGAAAAACTAATCAAGAATAAAGAAGGTTCTCATAGCGTCATTCCTAAGAAGATCACGAACAGCTTCTGGAGGAGAAGCATGAGTTAAGAAGTCAACATCTGAAGACGCTCCAAGTTTCGCGAAGAAATCTGCATATTGATTTCTCTTTCTAAGTGCGTGATAAAGAAAAATATTGGTTTGAGAGAGCAGCTTCTTTATATATTGGATCAACACCGCATAAATGTCCATAATTTCAATTATTATTCTAATTTCCTTAATCTAACAAAAAAAATAAAAACTTTTTTATTAGTGTTTACACACTACTCCTAATTCATATGATATGATGTAAACGCACTATATCTTTTAAGAATAGTGATAAGTTTTTATCTAACGTGGCTGTCGGCGTCATGATCCTCTTTTTCATTCATTTCACGGCACACTCTCTCAAAGAACATGCATGCATCTCAATTCTCATTCATTTTTCCTCTCAGAAGAAAATTTTCAACATGACAATAACAAGGTAACATAACAACCAATACTCTTCCAAGTTTATCATACTATTCTATTTTAGGAAAAGAAATAAAGGGTAATTTATTTGAAACAAAATATGGATTTTGATTATCTTTAACAAGTGACATTAGCAGGGTAATTGTTTCCTACTTAATCTTTCTAGCTGTATTGCATGAGTTTATTTTATTTTCATGTTTAAAAGGTTGGTTTAATATGATTCTTGTAAGTTGTAACTAGCAATGAAATTGATTCTGTTTTGTGGGTTTGAATTATGTTGTTGTTCATGAAGGGGTTATGTTATCCATTGGATGGGGAAAATGAGGATTTTCTTTAAAATTAGGTGTATTGAACTTTAAAATTAATCTAATCGAGTCAATATAATTAAGTTGGTCCAGTTGGTAAGGAGTTGATTCATACCTTACAAGGACGTGACTTCAACTCCTGCTGTCGGTGTTAGGATCTTGTTGGTGGACAATATGTAAGTACTTTTGTAAGTGCTCTTTGACCAAGTTTTCTCCGTCCCCCGTGAGCCCTCGGGATCCAACAAATCTAAACTTTTTTTAATAAAAAAAAAAGAAAAAAAGAATCTAATTCATTGTGCAACTATTTATCTCCCTATTGTTTAAAAATTCTAATGAAGAACAAGATGCAAAACCATGCGAAGACTATAATAATTTAGCATACAACATTAATTTGTTATGTTTGGGTGAGATGCAGCTTAGCTTAAGGGTCAGTGATAAGGATGCAGCTGGAAATTCATCATTCCAATTAGGAGATTCGAGTAGTTGTGGTGCCAATTGAACTCTTTTTCAATCACTTCGTAATATGGAATTCAATAAATCCTTTTTATATCATAAAGTAACCAAGTCCTCACCTTCCCCTGCACTTTGTTGTGTGGAGACAGTGTCTCAAGATGAACAAAATTCTCATATTACAGCTTATAATTCAGGAGATGGATCCACGAACTCAGATAAGGAATCTTCTTCATCAAAGACTGTGCGCGATGTACATATTGTAAGAACCACTACTGCATATCTGAATACTATTATACAACAAATTTCATGTGTATTTTCAGTTTTACACTATGACGCACCAACACTTCAAATTTAAGGTCTGTTCGGTCCGGCTCATGTCAATGTCTGACACCGGCACATGTGATTACATTCAATAATTCTATTTCTTCACACTATTAGTGGTGTCGCGCGTCATTGTCGTGTCTGTTTCAGTGCTTCATAGGTTTTACAACCTATGATTAGCCTCATAGAGGCCATGACTCTTGAAGATTATTTATACTTAACAAGTATTCTTTTATATATTTTCCAGTCAATGCGGTTAATGGAGGACTTTCTTGATTTGGCTAAAGAAAATACAGAAAAGGATCTGGAAACATGTGGTATACTTGGTGCCTTTCTTGTAAGAATCATTTTAATGCCATCAAATTTGTTAAATTGCTTTGTGTGTTGACGGCTTTACGAAGATAGATATTAGCTTTATCAATTTATAGCATTATCATCAGAAAATTAACACAAAAGAACAAAATAGTTCCATCTTTAGGATCTTTCTATAGATATAGAATAAATGAGAGATTCACATCCTCAGTTAATCTTTGTTGCAATTGAATTGTCTTTTTCTTTTCTCCTCTTTTATGCATGTACGCTCGTCATGTTTATTTTTTCTACTGCTCCTAATGCTTCTAGATTTTTTTTATTCTTTTAACTTTATGTCTTCTATGGTTGCTTTTAAGTACACAACATTGTATTATAGAGATTCATTGCATGTTTGGATTCACGACGAGTTTAGCGAAATCATGGTGAAACTGTGATTTTATTGAACCTACAAAGTGTAGTTTTTGGCAAAATCACGGTAAAATGTTGTGATTTTGGCAAACTTCCGTCAATCCAAACATAGACTCAACTCTTTCTTGTAGTCTTTTAAGTAAGAGCAACAAAGAACTTGTCCGATAAATGATTTACAGAATTTGAAATTTATATGCAACGATGGCTTTCAATTATCCAGGAGAAAGGAACCCTCTACATGACTACACTAATAATACCGAAGCAGGAATCAGCATCTAATTCAGTTAGTATCTGGTTTGCAATCTTACATTCTTTATGGCTTAGTTTTACATTATTTTAGTAGGTTTTTCAAGAGGGCTTGATTTTATTAATGCTTGTTACTAACTTGCGGCACTGTATTATAGTGCAATGCCACAAATGAGGAGGAAGTTTTCACAATTCTAAATGATAGATCCCTTTATCCTGTTGGATGGATCCATGTATGTTTTAGTTTTTTGCAATGTTATGGCACTAGTTTTAAGTTTTTACTTGTTTATTTATATCTAACCCTCGCTTTTTTTTAATGTTTTTAGACGCACCCTTCTCAAAGTTGTTTCATGTCATCGGTGGATCTGCACACTCAATATTCCTACCAGGTGATTAATCCAAGTATAACATTTTCTTGTAAAAGCATTTCTTTGTTCGACTATTATCAACTTCAAATCAGCATCTAAAGTGTTGTTATCTCCTTTACGAAGACATGTTGCATAACAGTTTTTTAATAATAGGCAGCAAAATATATGTTGCCTAACATATTATCCAGTGAATTAAATCATAATTCCTATCGACGCCATGGTTTGATCAAGTAGTTGAAACCTTTAAAGACAATTTTTAAATTGGACAACATTTATGATTTTACAGGTGATAATATCAATCTAACTATTGAAACTGGAATGGATATTGAATTGAAATGTATTCTAATTTTTTTCCTTTGTAGTCCAAATTTTGAACTTTTGGTTTGGTGCTATTTTTTCAGGCGATGATTCCCGAGGCATTTGCCATTGTATTGGCACCAACTGATACCTCAAGGTCTAATACTTGTCTCTCTTTTTAAAAATAAATTCCTTGCAGTTGCATCTAGTTTGCGCAATTAGGCGAAAAACGGCTCTGAATGTACAATATTTTGAACAAAACCTGCTTAAGTTTTATTATAGAGGCAGAATGCTGAAGTTCTTTTACTAGCTTTTCTTGAACAACAATTTAAGCCTATCTGCTATGGTAATGCCATGTTAAGAAAGAATTTCACGTCACGGATGCAGTACTAGTTATATGTTCTTTTTCCAGGACCTGTGGACTCTTTCGCCTAACCGAACCTGATGGAATGAATATTCTAAAAAATTGTCCGGAGAAAGGATTTCATCCGCACAAAGAACCAGATAATGGCAACCCTGTGTATGAGCACTGCTCCAATGTGTACAAAAACTCCAATCTAAGGTTTGAAATCTTTGATTTACGCTAAAATGACTCTGATTCGGCACATACTATCCCACGGTGGATGTATAGTATAATTACCGGAAACATGTAATAGTTACACGCGAAAGAATAGTTCTGATATACATATTGTGACATTTGATTTAATGTAATAATAAGGTCAGTTTAGTACTCTTGGACATTCATATTTATTTTGGATGGCAACTTTTCAAAATAAATTGAAAGTTGAAGGAAATAATTTCAATGAAGATTTCTATGATTTCTAGCTTTTGTTACACCAGAATCTACTCGTGCACTGCATTTCTTATCACAAAAATGGGCAAACAATCATTTTGTTTCTTGGAAATGTAAATCACTGTCACAATTGCCCTTGTATTTATTGAAATTGCAAGTACTCCCTCCGATTTCAAATATAAGCAAAAAATGACTTTTTAGATTCATTGAATAATCAATGATCTATATAATCAATGAATCTAAAAGTTGTTTTATGCTTATATTTGAAACCGGAGGGAGTACATGTGTCTCATTCTTTAGTAATTCTGAGAACTAAATTGACCATCAAAAACTTATTCTGAGAACTAAATTGACTACCTAGGAACATATTTGAGGACCAAAATGATGCATTGAGAGAGACTAATGTGACAGCGAGTTACATTTTCAATTACCAAAATTGTGGTGCATCTCATCATAGGTAGGGTTAAGGGTGGGGTGGGTAGTTCAACTAGTTTGAGCTAAGGGTGAATGAGTTAAGGAGTAAAGATCCAGAGTTTAAGTCCTGACGACTTAAAAATAACTAACACTAACAATTAATTATTAATTTTGGCTGTTTCAAAAAAATATAGGTAGAATTAAATATGTTTTGCATCCTACAAAATTTCTAATTTTTTTTTGTCCTTATATAATTTCTAAATTTTGTTTTCATCCCCATATAAGAAATCACATTTTTTTAGTACTTATACATAAGTTAACATATAAGGACACTAAGACAGTGAGTAGTAATTGGTTGAAATTTTTTTTTTGGTTTTTACCATCAGTTTAATCTGATTTGGAGGTCAATTCTGACATCAAGTGGTTTCAGACATTCTTCCGATCACAGCTGCGGGGAATCGAACCGTGGTTCTTCCTACCAAGTTCAGCGTCAATCACCACTGAACCAACTAACGATTGGTATTGGTTGAAAATTTTAGTTTATACTAGATTTTGAGGAAGATTTATGTTATTTTGACACAATAAATAAGTTGGATAGTACAGTTTAAATGTGCATATAATTTTTATAAATCATATACATATTTATTATAAAGGGTTAATAGGTTTTTACCCCCTGTAAAGTAGGCGAATTTTGCGTTATCCTTCTATAATTTATTTTTTGGAGATTACCCCCTGCAAAATTTATTTTTTTGATTTATCCCCCTTTTGCTGACGTGGCAGGCAAAAAAAAACAGAATAACCGATTTTAAAAACAAAACTTTTTAAATCGGTTGAACAAAATAATCGATTTAAAAAGTGCATCCGAGGGGGTAAATCAAAAAAATAAATTTTGTAGGGGGGTAATCGCAAAAAAAATAAATTATAGGGGGTAACGCAAAATTTGCCTACTTTGCAGGGGGTAAAGACCTATTAACCCAATTATAAATGACCCAAATTATGTTCAAATGTACTCCATTCGGTCTCGAATATAAGCAACAAAACAAAAAAATTGAAAGTCTCAAATATAAGCAAAAGTTACAACATTTATCAAAAACATATAATGATTACACTGTTTTGTGCGGTTTCCAATATAACTTTACTCTATTCCACCAATCCATGCAACTACTAATGTCATAAACAAACCCAAATAATACTCCATACTTTATCCATTTTCTTAAAGGGTGTGCTTTTTTTTTATTTTTGCTTACATACAAGACTAGAGGGAGTATATGATTTTTATGTGTTTAACATGATGTTGTTTAACTACAATTTATTTCCATCAAGATATACACTTTATTAATAAATTGTGACACTTTGTTCAATTAATTAATCATCGACTAAATTATGTTAACCACACATGCTTTGGTTGGGCTATAGATAATAACCCAAGTTTGATTGCTAAAGTGATATCCAAAGTTGGTATTCTTGACCCTTTGATCGTTCTTGTGCGTAATTATGATGGAACTTTATTTCAGATTGTGTTCTTCATCCTTTAATTTGTTGGCCATTGCTGCTGCTCTTTTCATATATGTTGCATGGGGGTGGATCCACCGACGATTTGGACAGTTCATTCATATTAATTATGTTTCTGGTTGGAGCGGTGAAACCAAATCATCTTCACATTACACCTTCCATCAAGACATTCAATAATTATTGTGTACGTATATCATCTTGCCTTATACTCCTTCCGGTCTCGAATATAAGCAAAAAAACAAAAAAATTGAAAGTCTCTAATATAAACAAAAAATACAACATTTATTATAAACATATAATGATTACACTGTTTTGTGCGGTTTCAATATAATGATTATACTCTATTCCACAAACAAATCCAAATAATATACTTTATCCATTTTCTTAAAGGGTGTAATTTTTTTTTTTGCTTACATACAAGACTAGAGGGAGTAATCATTATCATACTAATACACTCCATTACATGTTTAATAGTGGGGAAACGGATTAAAGGTTGTCACTTACTGATACAATCAGGTGCAGTCATCAATTATGAACTCTCCGTTTAATATTAGATGATTTAGATTTTTAAAGAGTTTTTAATTTTTTATTTAATATGATTTTTTTTTTTGAAAATTCGGTATCTGGCCAAAGACCGACTAATCCGAGGGGATTAACTCTACCGTCCACTTGCGGGGGTCCCATTTAAAGCCAGAGTTTTAAGGTTGAAATTTGATCCGTTATATCTTGATCGGACAAACTAATTAAGAGTGCCGTTTTGAGCTTTCATATAGCCTACCTGGACTATAAAAACCTATGCCTCTCTAACCAATAATACAAGAAGAGTAAACATTACCAGTAACAAGTTTCTTGCCAAGATTACTTTGATCACAATCCTTAAACAACATGGATGAAGGCCTATGCTTTCTAAGATCAAGCTTATTCCTCGCAACAGTTAGCTCATTGTCACCAGGGGCGTCTCGAAGTTTTCGGAGGCTATGTGCAAAACATAAAAGTGGCCCTTTTTAATAATAAAAAAAACATAATTTTTTTATAAGAAAAAACCATCATCAATTTAAATTGCAACTAACATAAAAAACCTCAAATCTTTTCTTTTTCTTACGTTTTTCATATCCAGATTCAAATTTCCTACCCTTAGGAGGTAATTTAGGAGGCATTGAGGGAAAAAAAAAATTAGAACCTGAAAATTCTCACTGTTCTTGATCAATTCCGCAGCATCAAAGTAGATCCAAGTAGACAATATTGAGTATTTGAGTTGAACCGATAAAAAAAAAATTAGCAATTAAAACAAATCAAATAAGACAACACATTAAAACATTATCAAACTAAATAGGACAAGAAACAATGTCATATTGAAACTAGGAATAAAGAGTTTTTTAATAAAATTGAAAACAACACAATAATAATCTCCACTTTATACAAAAAAAAAAAAAAGATCCCAATACACTTAGATAAAATTGAAAAAAGCTAATATTATTAACAATGACTCAATGAGCACTAGTAATTACAATTTACAAGGGATACGCAGCAAAACAAACACGTCAAAACAACACACCTGCTCAAAACAAACACGCAGCAAAACAACACGTAAACACCGCAAGCAGCAAAATTGAAAAAAGCAGGAGGATTAGGATACATAATTGATAATTCATAAAGCACCCCATACAAAACACACAAATTGTAAATAACAAACTCGTCTTCACAAATTCATCTTCAAATTGTAATATTTAACTTCAAATTTTAGAAACCCCAACTTGTAAAACTTTGATTTTTACCTTTATTTCAATTCCAATAGGGTTGTTTGTGCCGTTGGTGATGGTGCAGGCCGCCGTCGATAGTGGTGGTGGTGGTGGTGTACTGATATGCAAGTTCAGGGAGGCAGAACGGCAGAAGCGATTCGGTTCCTTTTTTTTTACGCGTTTTCTTTCCTTTTTTGATTAACAAGCGTAGTTTCTTTTTTTTTGTCCCTTAGAAAAGTTGGGCCTGGGCTTTAGAAAATATTGCAATATATTTATTTTTACACCCCCTATTTACTAATACTACCCCCCATATAAATTTTTTTTTTGAGGCCCTCTTATTTTGGAGGCCCTATGCAGCAGCCCATGCTGCACATGGGCTTGGGCCGCCCCTGATTGTCACCTATTTATACTACTCCCGCTGTCCCAAAATAAATGATTTATTTGACCACTGACACGTTTGCCAATACACAACTTTAATCGTTAATATATTTAATTATCTATTATTAAAAATTATAAAAATGGTATATTTTGAAAGTACTCGTCGAGACAAATCAAACATCTCATATGCTAATATTTGCATGTATATATTAGTAGAAAAATAAGATCAAAGTAGGTCAAATGAATAGTACACTAAGTCAAAAAAAAGTCATTTAAAATGGAACGGAGGGAGTACTAATTAAGTTGCCTTGGCATGAAAGTGTTTGATTCTTGTTGGACCGTCATTTTTTTTTTATTTTACAAGTAATGGTTTTACAAGGTTTCTATATGAAACATGAGGTGTCATGATAGCGAATGCAAGTAATTGGAACAGATACTTGAAAAAAACAGAAATGTTATTCCTACTAATTTTTTTACAACTCTATTACAACTTACACAACTGTTACTTTATACACCTATTTTCATTTAATTTTTATTTTTTAAAAAAGAACCCACACGTGACAGTTCTTTTTGTTCCTTTTCTTTTTTTCTTGTTACAGTATAACATTTTCTCTTTCTATTCCTTGCTCGTCTTCTTCCACTCTCACCAAAATCACTCCCTCCGATCTCCCTCCACCACCAATCACTTTCTAGTTGTTAATTCGTCATCGGTGGCTCTCTCTCTCACTCTGAATCGTATTTTATACTCGTGAGTTATTCTCTCATTTTCCTCTTCTACTATGTCGTTTTCAATATCCTTTATCCTTCATAATTTACTTCCAATTTATAAACTTTTGCAATCTAAATTGAAAAATTAGTGCCCATTTTGGTATTGGATTTGAAATTGCAAGGGTTGCTTTCTGTTCTGGTGAACAAATAAGGGTGGTGATAAATGATTGGACCGTATCTAAGAAATAAGTAACTCTCCACAATTGTGCAGCATTTCTGTATATTGAAAAATATGATCCGGTCCTCTATTACAATGAAATATGTTCTCCTATTTATAGATTTCACTAGGTAACAGTTACAGAATTCTACGATCATGGGAACCCCATGATCGTGGCGGTTTCTTCCCTCTCCTCCGCCTCATACACGGTGATGATGGGCGGTTTCTTCCTGTTTTGGTGATGATCATGGAGGTATGGGGTGGTTATCCCTCTCCACGTGTTGACTTATTGGAGAAGTTTCTATGAATGCGGTTACACCTGAGGCGAGGGCGCCTCCCACATGTAACCTCGCCGCTGAGTACCTTTGCCGCCAAGTTATCTCTTGAATTCCATGGGTTGAATAATTGGGCCATCTTGCTATTGGGCCTATGCTATTTATTTTTGGGCCTTACCCCAGTCCACAGCCCCCCAAGCACGAGGCTCAAAGAGGCGAAGTGGTGATAGTGGGAGTTAGACCAGTCGTGATGATCGTGGGGGTAACTACCTGTTTGTTTCTCTTGACATGCGTCGCCCCTCTCCTATAAATAGACCTTATGATGGTTTTGCTTTTTGTCCACATTTTCCAGATTTCTTTCTAACTCGTTGTTTTCTTTTTCGTTTCTTATGGCCATGGATCGGTCCATCCCTGCGTTGGAGTCGCCTGCTATGCCTGCTATTAGGCGTGTAAGGGACAAAGTGGAGGAAAACATAGACGAACTCATAGACAATGTGGGGGAATTTCAGCTTTACGTCGAGGAACTCAATGATTACAAATGGTGCCTGACTAATGACCAGAGGATCTTCTTGGATTTGGCTTTAGAGTTGTCTCGACGTTTGGAGAAGGATGTCGCTTTCATTGAGACCACCAATGCGGTTTTCAAATGTTATAACGAACTTGAAGACACGTTGGAGCAAAAGATATCTGTTACCAAAGACAGTATTGACCTGCAGGAGGAATCGTTATATCTCAATCTGTCTGCCGAGGAGGCCGTTGAGAATCGCATCGAAGTGTTGGAGAAGGAACTCCGCCCCCTGATGAAGAGGAAAAGGAACCTTCAACTGGACATTGAATATGACGTCGCGAGGCTCATCAGGACTCGTTCTTCACTTACTCGCCTCAAGGAGAAGATGGAGAGGTTGCAGGATGATCAAGATAGAATTAGCCCTGACCTCACAATTGCTAAGAAATATAAGGAGGAAATTGAGGAATTGCAGGCCGATGTTGTCGCGGCCGCCTACGTCGTTGCTTAAGTAGTTTCCCTTTCAGTACCTTAGGACTTCTCGTTTGTAATATGCTTTGCTGTCTCTGTATTTGGTGTTTGTTATTTCCCTCATGTTGTACTGTTTGGTTTCGTAATTAATGAAGTTTTTGTTTTCCTCGTGATATTGCATTTTTTGTTCTCCACGCATCGCCTTTGGGCGTGACCTTATAAATGGCGAGATAACAGTTCGCCTCAGGACACGCGTCAACCATCGCAACGCTTCACCTTTTTTCTTTCCAAAACGTTTTAACTTTTCAAATAGCTTTCTTCGACCGGTGCCATTGGTCCTATATATACGTTACTTCCTTCATCTTGCATCTTTCATTCCAATCGAAAAACTCTTGATTATTTTCTTTGCGCTAATTTCTGATTTCATTTACCGACGAGATTGCCCATTCATAACCGCTCTCCATACACTTCCCGCGCGACTTTCGCTAGCCACGTTCTTCAAATTTCAAGTGGTAACCGCTCCTTTAAACCAGGTACAAACCGCTATTTCTACCCTTTTTCCTTTTTGTTTCCATTTCGCGATTTAGGGTTTCTAGGGTTTTTCTGTGAAAATGGTCGTTTTGAGAGACCTTAGTGATGTTAATGAGGGCGATCTTTCTCGTCCTCTCCCTGTTGGTTGTCCTTTAGAACGCCAAGTTCATGATCACTTTACTAGGCCTGACGGATCGTTGAACTATTCTGGTTATTTCACCGAACTTTTGGGGGTTCCTATTACTCATAGCGATCTTGAGAGCAGTAGTGGCGATGATAGTAGTAGTGGTAGTAGTAGTTGTGTAATAATTTCTCCTTCGTCTTTCACAGGAAAACGAAGAGACGAATCACTTGCCCTAGTTGCTGTAGGCTCCGAAGTCGCAACCATGAATGTGTACTCATCGTATGATAGTGCTGAGAAAGTGGCGAAGTTCAGGGAGAAGTTTGATGTTTCTGGGGATTTTGAGGAAGATGACGTTGTGCTAGAGCCGGTGGGCGAGGGCGAGTATGTGACCGGCGTGCCTTCTTCTG
Organism: Trifolium repens; assembly: GCA_030408175.1. Taxonomy (NCBI): domain Eukaryota; kingdom Viridiplantae; phylum Streptophyta; class Magnoliopsida; order Fabales; family Fabaceae; genus Trifolium; species Trifolium repens. The sequence continues at coordinate 25,067,454 of CP125845.1, read as the reverse complement.
GCCCAACCTCCTTTTACATGTATACCAAGTTCATAGAAGATTTCCACCTTTACTTCCCTTTCTCTGAGTTCCAACAATCTATGCTCAGGGTTCTCAATGTTGCTCCTACTCAACTTAGTGCCAACAGTTGGTCGTTCATTAAGGTCTTTGAACTGATTTGTTTTGGCCTAGATATCCTTGACCCTTCAGTGGCCGTCTTCTTCTCTTTTTATCATATAAAGAACCTGAGTCCCAATTCCCTTGTCTCTCTGAGTGCTCAGCCCAATAGGGGTTTGTTTAGTTTGTATAGCTCTAACTATAAAAACTATAAGGAGACCTTCTTGCGTGTTCGTGGCGCTGAGGGGATTCAAAACCTAATGTACTCGCCTGAGGGTGAACCTCTCTTTCCTTTCCACTGGACCTCTAACCCTAGGTTAGTTAAAGGCGCCATCTACGAGAGCCTAAGTGAGTTTGAGAGGGACACCGTGGCTTATCTGGAGTCTTGTAACCAGATGAGTCCAAGGGACCTTATGGATGCTGATGGCGCCCCTGGCGTTATGAATAAATATCTTAGTAAGTTTATCTTTTGAGTCCATTCGCCTTTTGTATGTTTTTCTTTTATCTCCATGGCTAACCCTTTTTTGTTTCCTTACAGAAGATATGTTGACGCTCACTCCCGCCCAGAGAGCACAATTCCTGGAAAAGGCGAGGGCGCGCAAGGCCCAGATTGAGAAGGGGCAGGTCGACGACAAGGTGGAGGTCCTTAGCCAGTTGGAGATTGGCGAGGTGGAAGAGAAGAAGAAGAAGAGGAAAGGAGGCGAAGGTCGCATTACTGTTGCGGTGAAGGCTTCTAGCCCTAAGGTTGAGGGGGAAGTCAAGTCTCCTGCCAAGAAGAGATCCAAGACCCTGTCTCGAAAATCAAAGAAAGATGACAGTTTGGCGGAGGAGTACAAGGATTTGGTCGAGATCGAGGATCCGCCCCAAGAAGGCATTCCTGCAACTGATAAGGCTGTGGCTGGGGCGAGTCAAACTGGAGGGACTTCGCCATGGGATCCCTTTTTGACCCTGAGGCTTTCTTGGCGAGGTCGGTGGATATGGCGGGGAGTTCTGCTCGTTTTGATAGCACCGGATCCGATGAACTAATGAGGATGGCTCTTGGGTACGAGCTCAAGGGTTTGCTTCTGAACTATGCCCTGGCGTCTCGTCAAAGGGAGGAACTGGTCGGTGCTAAGGAGAAGGAAGCTCTTGTGGAAAAGAACTTAGCTACCCTTTAGGACGATGTCAGAGCTGCCAAGCTAAGGTGTGAGGGTGATGTGAAGGCCCTGGAGGAAAAACATGAAGAGGAGATTGCTCGGTTGACCAAGGAGTATGAGGGGAAATTGGCGATAGCTCAACGGGATCGTGAGACCGCCCTTAAGACCGTGACCGCCAAGGATGAGCGCATCAAAACTCTGGCTAAGGATAATGAGGCGGCCCTTGCTGCATTGGCCTCTTTGAGGGGGGAAAAGATCAAGTGGGAATCTGACAAGGATACCCTAGAGACGACCATTGGGGAGCAGTTCGAGGAGGGTTTCCAGCTTGCCTTGGATCAGGTGAAGGTCCTCTTTCCTGAGATTAACAGAGACCAACTTGGAAAGGCGGATGCCATGTTGATGGTTGAGGGCGACTAGTTGGTGTCTTCTGCTGCTGAACATATAATTCAAGACACGCCGGATGTTGAGGCGTTACCCAAGGCATCGCCTGATGAAGAGTCTCCTGCTGCTGAATAGTTTCCTTCTTCTCTTTGCTGTTGGTTGTTCGCCGTTTGTTGTTTTGTTGTCTTGTTGATTAGACTTTCTGGTCGTCCCTGCGAGGGTTTGATATATTTTTGTGGTTGCCCCTGCGTGGGTTTATTATATTTTGTAATGACAATGTTTTGGTGCTCTTCTGAGGCTTTGGTGGTTTTATGGATATTATCTTTGCCTTCGTCATTTTCCGTCTCGTCTTGATTTGATGCTAACTGTTATCCTTGTTGTTTTAAGTGTGTGTAAATCTTCTAATTTTTGCTGAGAGGCGAGATGAGGTGTGATTTCTGTGGCGTCATATGATTTGACGCCTCATGTGGCGTGATTTCCTATGTTTTGACCAGTCAGGAATTTCTGTTAAGTCTTCCTTGATTTTCGCGCGCCTATTGAAACGGCCAATCCCCTTTATTGCGGTGGTTGTAACTATCTTCTCCATTAATTTCGGATGCAGTTACTTAGGTTTAGTTTCTACCATCCCTGTTTATAAATAGCGTTTGTCTTCTTTCTTTTCCATTCATCATCTTTCAGTCGATATTTCTCTTCCTCCCTACTCACTGATTTGAGATGGATAGAAAAAACTCTAAGAAAATTGTCGCTAAGAGGTCTAAATCCCAGAAAGGGAAGAAGACATTAGAGGCTTCTGCTTCCTTATCTAGACGCACCACTGTGTCCAGAAAGGTTAAGGCGAAACAACCTTCGGTTTCGCCGAGTTCTTCGAGTTCTGAAGATATTGACGAAGATTATGCTGAGTTCTTGAAGACCTATGTTCCTGAGGAGTTCTACGTTTATGGGCCTTCTCCACATGAAGATGAGGGTTCCCAAATCACTGTGGAATCTGCGGCGAGGACGCCGAGATCTTCGAAGGTGAAAACCTCCAAGTGACGTCCCTTGTGGACGAGGATGATGGATCGGGGTCCCCTGCTCTGGCTTGTCAAAGTGGAAATATAATGCCAGGGGTTCCGATTCTTCTTAGAGTTATGCGAGTGTTGATGCTTATTGTAGTAATAGTTTAAGCACTCGTACACTTTTCAATAATCGGGTGATAAACAAGTTGTATATGCGAGTGTTGATGAGTGTAGTATTAACACTTCGTACACCCTTTTGAATTTGATGTAATTTCCTTTGAATTTGTATCCAAATCTGATGTAGTTTTCTTTGAATTTGTATGCGAATTTGATGTAGTTTTCTTTGAATTTGTATCCTATCCTCAATGAATGAAATCAGATTTTGAATAACTTTGTTGTTGCTTTCGTTGTCTTTCAATCTCTATTTTGAATGATCATCTGAGTAGTGCTTCTGCCTGTTTTTTAATGGTGAAACAACTGAATATAATAACATATGCTAAAGTTACCTTTATTCTTCCTTTATGACGTTTGCTTTGGGCGTCACCCCTTTGATAGGTTGCGCCCTGATGCTTTGATACGATTTTCTATTGTATTTTCTTCGTTCCCGACTCGTGAGTTTTATGGGTAACGTTTTGGACTTTCAACCACGCTTTAGTATTCCGGACGCCCCCCACTGAAAAGTTTAAAGGGTAACGCCTAGGGATTTCAACCTGATTTTTAATTTTTTGTCAATCACAAGCATAAAAGCGAGGAGGCAGAGTGTTTCAACTAGTTTCCGTCGTATCCGACTCTTAAGATTTAAGGATAGCGCCGTGTCTTTTTTAGACGTTCCCTACTCGTAAGATTCACGGGTAACGCCTTGGAATTTCAACTCGTTTCCGTCGTATCCAACTCGTAAGATTTAAGGATAGCGCCGTGTCTTTTTTAGACGTTCCCTACTCGTAAGATTCACGGGTAACGCCTTGGAATTCCAACTCGTTTCCGTCGTATCCAACTCGTAAGATTTAAGGATAGCGCCGTGTCTTTTTTAGACATTCCCTACTCGTAAGACTCACGGGTAACGCCTTGGAATTTCAACTCGTTTCCGTCGTATCCAACTCGTAAGATTTAAGGATAGCGCCGTGTCTTTTTTAGACGTTCCCTACTCGTAAGATTCACGGGTAACGCCTTGGAATTTCAACTCGTTTCCGTCGTATACAACTCGTAAGATTTAAGGATAGCGCCGTGTCTTTTTTAGACGTTTCCTACTCGTAAGATTCACGGGTAACGCCTTGGAATTTCAACTCGTTTCCGTCGTATCCAACTCGTAAGATTTAAGGATAGCACCGTGTCTTTTTTAGACGTTCCCTACTCGTAAGATTCACGGGTAACGCCTTGGAATTTCAACTCGTTTCCGTCTTTTTGGACGTGTCATCAACATATATGTTAGTTCTTCACAAAACCAAAGAATTTAAAACGGTGGGCCTCAATAAAAACTCCTATTTTCATAGGAGAAAAGAGTGTCCCATCGCTATTTATTAATTGGAAGGGAAAGATTTCAGTACATTTTGTGATACACATGCAATAACTTGTAAAAAATAACATTAGAAAGTTATACGCCGTGGCGTTGTTTTCCTCGTTTCATGTGGCAGTTTTAACTGTAGTAGAACCTGAGATTGGCCACATTCCACGTTCTGTGCAGGACTTCTCCTTTCATTGTTTCCAGCCTGTAAGCTCCCCCTTCAAATGCTTCATTGATTCTGAAGGGGCTTTTCCAATTTGCTGCTAATTTTCCTCCTTTATCTTTTCCCATGGGTCGTTTGAGGACTAAGTCTCCTTCTTTGAATCTTCTTGCTATAACTCTAGTATTGTATCTTCTTGCCGCTCTCTGTTTTGATACGAACTCCCTAAAGTGGGCTTTGTCTCTTAGTTCTTGTATTAAATCTAGATTCTCTTCCAATGCTCCTGAATTCTCCTCTAGCGTAAGGGTGTCTCTTCGCCAGCTTGACGGATTAATCTCTGTGGGAATCATTGCATCTGTGCCATATACCATGGTGAAGGGTGCCTCGCCTGTTGAAGATTGGGGCGTGGTGTGGTATGACCATAAAATTGGTAAAAGGTGGGCGACCCATCCTTCGCCTTTGCTTGTGATTCTCCTCTTGATTGCTCTTAAGATTACTTTGTTAGCTGACTCTGCTTGTCCATTGGCCTGGGGGTGCTCTACAGAGATGAAAGTGTTTTGTATACCTTTTCCTTTGCAGAATTGGACTACCTTTTCACTGGCGAACTGGGTTCCGTTATCGGATACGATGTATTTGGGTAGTTCCGTTATTGGACTACCTTTTCACTACCTTATACGCTTCTTCTTTTGCTGCTGGTAATTCGTCTTTTTGGAGGTATCTTATGATTGGCGATCTCCAATCTTCCGCTTCAATGACCATCATGACTGCTTCTTCCGTGATGCTAGGATTTGCAATTGTTTCCTGAATGAAAGTTCTGCTGCTTCCTGGTTTTTTGGTGCTTGCTAACTTTGACAACAAATCTGCTCTTGCGTTCTGTTCTCGTGGTACGTACACCAATTCAAATGATTTGAAATGGTTCGCCAGGTTGCGTACTTTCTCCAAGTATTTGACTAACTGTGGGTCTTTCGCCTGGAACTCTCCTGATACTTGGTTCGTTACTAATTGCGAGTCGCTTTTTGCTTTAAGGTCCGTGATGTCCATCTCCTTTGCCAGCTTCATTCCGACGAGCAAAGCTTCGTATTTCGCCTGATTGTTGCTCGCCTTGAACGCGAATCTTAGTGATTGTTCAATGAGGACTCCATCTGGGCCTTCTAACACTATTCCTGCTCCGCTTCCTCTAATGTTTGAAGCTCCGTCAACCGATAAGGTCCAAGGTTGTTCCGTGCTTTCTTCTGCAGGTGTCGTAAGCTCTAGCACAAAGTCTGCTAGTATTTGCGATTTGATCGCGCCTCTTGGAGAAAAAGTTATGTCAAATTCTGACAATTCTACTGACCATGCCACCATTCTTCCTGCCAGGTCTGGTTTTCTCAAAACATTTTTGATGGGGTAATCAGTTTTGACCACGATTTTGTGGCTTTGAAAGTACTGTCTCAGCTTCCTTGCCGTCGCAATTACTGCCAATGAGAGTTTTTCAATCTTTTGATACTTAGCTTCCGCTCCTTTGAATGTCCTGCTGACAAAATATATGGGTTTCTCCTCTCCCTTTATCTCCTGTACCAACGCAGAACTGAGGGCTTTGTCCGAAACGGCGAGGTACAGGTATAAGGTGTTATCCTTCTCCGGGCGAGTCAAGATCGGAGGCGAGGCGAGGAAAACTTTTAAGTTTTGGAAAGCTTCCTCGCACTGAGGGCTCCAAACAAATCTCTCACTTTTCCTAATCGTGGAGAAAAAATGAAATGTTTTTTCCCCTGCGCAGGATAAAAACCTTGATAACGCCGCAATCCTTCCTGTCAGCTGCTGAACTTCTTTGATTGATGTAGGGCTCCTCATGTCAATGATCGCTTGGCATTTATCCGGGTTCGCCTCTATTCCTCTGTTAGTTAACATGAACCCTAAGAACTTGCCAGATTGTACTCCGAACGAGCATTTGGAAGGATTTAAACGCATGTTGTGTTTCCTTACTGAGGCGAGGATGTCACTTAAATCTTGGTCATGCTCGCCTGCTTCCGCTGTCTTTACTACCATATCATCGATATAGACTTCCAGGTTTTTCCCTATCTGTTCCGAAAATACTCTGTCCATTAACCTCTGATAAGTGGCTCCTGCATTTTTTAGTCCAAACGGCATGACATTGTAGAAGTAGTTACAAGTGTTGGTCATAAATGCCGTGTGGGGAGCGTCGGCGGGATTCATCTTGATCTGGTTGTATCCTGAGTATGCGTCCATGAAACTGAGCGTTTTGTATCCTGATGCTCCGTCTATCAATCTGTCAATGTTGGGTAAGGGGTAGGGATCTTTTGGACATGCTTTGTTCAAGTCTGTGAAGTCGACGCACATTCTCCATTTTCTGTTTGCCTTTTTCACCATCACGACGTTCGCTAGCCACGATGGATATTTAATTTCCTCTATGAATCCTGCTTCTTTTAGCTTTGTTACTTCCTTCGTGATGGCCGCTCTTCTTTCTTCGCCGACTTTCCTTTTCTTTTGTGAGACGGGTTTTGTCTCGGGGGAGATGGATAGTTTGTGGGTGATGATCGTCTCGTCTATCCCTGGCATATCGGAAGGGTGCCATGCGAATAGATCGATGTTCTTCTTGAGTGTCGCCAGGATCCTTTCTCTCTCTTCAGGTTGTAAAGATGTGCCAATGTTGGTTGTTTGGTGTGTCGCCTCGCCAATTTGGACTTTCTCTAGTTCTTCAATGGGACTCACTCTCCTATCTTGGAATTCTTCTCTTGGATCTAAATCTAGAGGGCTGATCACATTGACTCCGCCCTTTTGAGAAATAGGGCGAGCGAGATCTGGGGGGTTGGTTGCTCTGTGCTTTATTTTCAAGCTTGACTCGTAACAACGCCTTGCCAGGACTTGATCTCCTTTGATGGTTCCTACTCTCCCGTCTTCAAGTGGATACTTTATTGATAAGTATAGCGTTGACATGGCTGCCTCTAAAGTGTTGAAAGCTGGTCGTCCAATGATGATGTTGTATGACGTGAAAGGTGTTTTTACTACCAGGTATCGTACTTTGATAGTCTTGGCTTGGTCTTTTTCTCCGAACGTTGTAAGCAACGTGGTGTAGCCCATGACTTCCACCTGTTCGCCTGCAAAGCCCACTAGCGTGCCGTTGTAGGGTAGTAGGTGTTCATTTGATAGTTGCATGGCTTTGAAGGCTTCCCAGTACATTATGTCCGCTGAACTTCCTGAGTCAATAAGCACTCTTTTCACGTCGCAGTTTAGGATTTGGACTTGAATTACCAATGGGTCGTCGTCATGGGGCATGACTTCCCTTTTGTCTTCTTTGGTGAAAGATAGGTCTGGAGTGGGTGAGATAGAAGTATGCCCTACAAATTTTGCTTCGAACACTGAGCGACGCACATATCGTTTACGGGCGTTACTTGATTCGCCTCCACCCGCGAAACCTCCGGCAATGGTGTTAACTGTTATCCTTACTTTCTCTCCTTCTGGGTTCTCCTCTTGGTTTCCTTGTGGGTCTCTGCGTACTTTTGGGACTACGACCTTCCCGTCAGCGGCGTCCTCTAAAAATTTCCTTAGATGACCACTTTTTATTAGTTCCTCTATAAGGTCTCTTAATCTGAAGCATTTCTCGGTGTCATGTCCCTTGCATCTGTGGTATGTGCACCAGGCATTCGTGTTTTGTCCCAATTGATATTCTTTTCCTCTCTTCTGGGGTAGCCTGGTGAGTCCTGCTTGGAGTATTTCGTCTAGAATGTAAACTCGTGCTCTGTTCAGGGGCGTGTATTCTTTCTCTGGGAACCTGACCATGTCTCGCCTTCCTTGCTGATGGTATGGTTTTCTGTGGGGCTCCTGTCCTCTGTGATCTGGCTGACGTCGTCTCTGTGAATAAAAATCTGGGCCTTTGTGGCTCATGTTGGGTGGTTCCCTTTCCCTCGCATCTCTAGATCTTTTCTCGGCGTTGCTCTCTTCGCCCTTGATGTAACATTCTGATCTCTTGATGATTTCCTGCATTGAAGTTGCTGGTTTTTGTGCTAAGGATTCGTTGAAATGACCGGCTTTTAAGCCGTTATGGAATGCTGCTACGAACATCTCTTGGTTTGGATTGGATACTTTGATGGTAGCCTCGCAGAACCTTGCCAGATACTCGCGCAAAGTTTCAACGGGGTTCTGGCGAGTGGTGAAGAGGCTAGTGGCCGTGACCTTGATGTGTTTTGATCCTGAAAACTGTTGGATGAATTTTCGTTGGAAATCTGTCCAACTTTCGATGGAATTCTTTGGTAAGTTCATGTACCATCTTAACGCTGCTTCCTTCAAGGTACCTGAGAGTAGTTTACATTTCAGGTGGTTAGCGGCGCCTATGATGGCGGTTTGGGTTCCCACTGCCATCAGGTGCTCCGACGGGTCGGTTTTTCCATCGAATACTGGAAGATGTGGGGTTTTGAAGTTTTCTGGGACTCTGGCGTCCCATAGGATTTGTGACAAGGGTTGGGAGTCGTTGATTTCATCCTCGTCCTTTTCGTTTTCTTTGTTGGCTTTTTCTTGGTCCATGATCGTTACCTTGTCTTGAAGCCGCCTCAGTTCGGTGACAGCCTCTGTTAAGGTCATACCGGGGCCTGAACCAGTGCCGTGGTTGGGTGTTCCTCCCGTCATGTTGGGAGATATTCCTCTCTAAGAAGTGGTAGGCTGGGAATCGTTTTACCGCAGCCCCACGGTGGGCGCCAAAATGTTCTGGTGAACAAATAAGGGGGTGATAAATGATTGGACCGTATCTAAGAAATAAGTAACTCTCCACAATTGTGCAGCATTTCTGTATATTGAAAAATATGATCCGGTCCTCTATTACAATGAAATATGTTCTCCTATTTATAGATTTCACTAGGTAACAGTTACGGAATTCTACGATCATGGGAACCCCATGATCGTGGCGGTTTCTTCCCTCTCCTCCGCCTCATACACGGTGATGATGGGCGGTTTCTTCCTGTTTTGGTGATGATCATGGAGGTATGGGGTGGTTATCCCTCTCCACGTGTTGACTTATTGGAGAAGTTTCTATGAATGCGGTTACACCTGAGGCGAGGGCGCCTCCCACATGTAACCTCGCCGCTGAGTACCTTTGCCGCCAAGTTATCTCTTGAATTCCATGGGTTGAATAATTGGGCCATCTTGCTATTGGGCCTATGCTATTTATTTTTGGGCCTTACCCCAGTCCACTTTCAATTGTAGAAAATCAAATTGGGGAAAAACTCTCAAGCTAGGTTTAAGAAATTGAATTGCTCTGCATTTTTTGGATGGGTGTAAATATTTATTCTTTGTGAAAAAACTATTGTAGAATAAGTAAGCATGTGATTATAGTTTGATGGTTTTATCAACTTATTTTTTTGTGTGTTTTGAATTTCAATATTTGGAAAATGAAATAAACATTAAGATTTATTGTACAAGTTGTTTGAAAATCACTAGTTAATGTTGAAAAGAACAATGCTTGCTGATAGCTTCCGATTGTAGTATCGACATGTATCGAGTGTTTGTAGCTAGGAACGAGAACCCACGATGTTGCGAACTGACCCCATGATGTTCTTATTCATTCTTTTCAAGTTTTTCTTCCATGAATTGAAAACAATTGTGTAATGGGTTTGTAATCCAAAGTAAATTGAACTCTTTTTTTTCTTTCTCACTATGAATTTATTATAAAAATTGATTGGGTAGAAGGCAAATTTGTGAGTTGAATTGTAATTTAAGGTGTGCTTTTAATTGTTTTTGAGTGATCTGATTTGTACATGTTTTTGATTAATCTCATCAACCCTCAATTTTGTTTCGTTGTTTTAGGGGGGAAAGGAAGAACAACCACCCGCAAAATCCCCATTCTTTGTTACCTATTGCGAACCAACAAGTAAGAACATGTTTAAGTAAAGGAAGTAGAGAACTTGTTTTGTGAATTCTTCTTAAAGTTCTGATATGTATAATCAAGTGACATTGTACAAGGAATCCAATGTAATTTAATAACTCCCTATGTGGAGAATGAAAAATTGAACATGTTTGATCTTATAGTTTGGACATTGATTGAATACATGTCAATAAAAGATGAATAAGTTTAATTGGAAGTGGCTAAAGATTTGAAAACTGTATAATTAGGATCAATAAACTTTCACATTTGACTTTTACTTATGAAGATTATTCAAGGACAAAACTTTAAGTTGCAGATATCTAACAAGTATCAATTCATGGGAGACATTCTACTATATTTGTTGTGAGCTATGTGTCTATTATTTGAGACTTCTTTTGCAGGGTCTGAATCTTGTTACTTAATTATATGGTTTTGGAGCTTGGCTGGTGTTATTAGAGTATCACATCTTTAAGAAGGTAAGGTCCTTTGGTTTTTACATGAGTGTGATAGTTTCATATTTCATGTAGAGATGGTCTCATTTCAACGAAGTTTGTGATTTCACCCCCTCATTCCTAGACTTTTCATAGGTGCTAAGAATTGGAAACCTATAAAAGGTCAAGTATTCCCCTAATTTGTATTATGTTGTGAATATAAATAGAGTTAAAGTAAAATCTCATTTGTTCTTTCTCTTCTATACCATGTGTGTTTGTGTTAGAAAGTATGTTTCATTGTTGTTTTTGTTGGCTGTTAGTTTTTGGTTTAGCTATTGGTGATAGTAGTTTGAGTTTCACCTTGATACACTTACTTGTTCTAATAAAATCATTTGCCGTTAAAATAAATAAAACAGGTTATTGAAGACTTGAGTGCCATTAAAGAAGAGCTCGAAGATGCAGTAGTGAAGGAAGTTTTATATTGGGCACCAAGGATTGAATAATTATGCATAAGGCTTGAGTGGCTTGTTGAAGGCTTTTGATAAGACACATAGCTGGTTAATCTAATATGTTTTCCAACTCCCCAGTTATATACATTTGACTCCCCACACCTAGATTGTGAATAATTTCAAAGAATATCACTTATTTGTTCAAGAGTGGAATTGTAGATGGGGCACATTTATGATTGTTTGTAGATGATAAAGTTAAAGTGGATGATTTGTGTAAATTTAGAAGATTTTAACTCAGTTAATCAAATATGTTCTCCAACTCCCTGGTTACCGACACATGACTCCCCACTTCTATATATTATTATTTCAAGAAATATCACTATTTATTAAAGAGTGAAATGGTATATCTGACACACTTCTAATAGTTTGGAGAAGATAAAGTTAAAACCAAGTTAAATGTGATTCATTTTTTCGAGTTTGGAAGATTTTAAACCCATTAACCAAATTTGTTTCCCAACTCCCCAATCATCTCAACATGACTCCCCAAATTGTATTGGTAATAGTTTTAAGGAATTTTAATATTTATTCACGAGTGACATTGTATATGTGACACAATTCTGTATATGACTCCCCACACTTGAACAAATAGTAAAATTCCTTAAAATTATTACTAATACAGATGTAGGAAGCTAAGTTCAAATAATCTAGGAGTTGCGGAGCAAATTTGGTTAATTGACTTAAAATCTTCTCAACTTAAAAAAATATATTAACCTTAAACTTTATTTTAACTTTATCGTCTGAAAACAATCAGAAGTGTATCCCATACACAATGTCACTCGTTAACAAATAGAGATTCCTTGAAATTATTACCAATACAGATATGGGGAGTCCATGTGCAGGTAACTGAAGAGTTGGAGAACAAATTTGGGTAACCGACTTAAAATCTTTTAAACCAAATTTAAAGATGAATAATTCTTTTTTCAAGAAATCTCACTATTTGTTCACGAATGACATTGAATATCGGACATACTTCTGATTGTTAACGTATGATAAAATTAAAACAAAGTTTAAGGTGAATGATTTTTTCAAGTTTAGAAAATTTTAAGTCAATTAACCAAATTTATTCTCCAACTCCCCCATCATCTACACATACCTCCCAACATCTGTATAATAATTTCAAGACATCTCATTATTCCATTAAATTATTAAAAATACAAATTTGTTTCTCAACTCCTCAATTATCTACACGTAACTCCCCACATTTGTATTTTTAATAATTTAATGGAATCTCACTATTTGTTCACAAGTGACGTTGTACATGAAATACACTTCTCATTGTTTTCAAATTAAAAGGTTAAAACCAAAGTTAAAGAGAAATTATTTTATCATGTCTGAAAGATTTTAAGCCCGTTAACCAAATTTGTTTCTCAACTCCTCAATTATCTACACGTAACTCCCCACATTTGTATTTTTAATAATTTAATGGAATCTCACTATTTGTTCACAAGTGACGTTGTACATGAAATACACTTCTCATTGTTTTCAAATTAAAAGGTTAAAACCAAAGTTAAAGAGAAATTATTTTATCATGTCTCAAAGATTTTAAGCCCGTTAACCAAATTTGTTTCTCAACTCCTCAATTATCTACACGTAACTCCCCACATCTGTGTTTTTAATAATTTAATAGAATCTCACTATTTATTCACAAGTGACGTTGTACATGAGACACACTTCTGATTATTTTAGATGAAAAAATTAAAACAAAGTTAAAAGTGAATGATTTTTTTAAATTTAGAAGATTTTAAATCAATTAACCAAATGTATTAAAGAACTCACCGGTTAGATACATGTGACTCCCCACATCTATGTTGGTCAAATTTCAAGGAATCTCGGTATTTGTTCACAATTGGCACTATATATCTGACACACTTCTAATTGTTTCAGATGAAAAGTTAAAGGTGAATGATTTTTTCAAGTTTAAAGATTCTAAGTCAGTTAACCAAATTTATTGAAGAACTCCCCATTTAGATATATCTGACCCCAAATATCTTTGTTGGTAAAATTTTAAGGAATCTTACTATTCGTTCACAACTGACATTGTATATGAGACACACTTTTGATTGTTTCAGTTGAACAAGTTAAAACAAAGTCAAAGGTGAATGATTTTTTTCAAGTTTAGAAGATTTTAAGCCAGTTAACCAAATATATTAAAGAACTCCCCATTTAGATATATGTGACTCCCCACATCTATGTTGGTAAAATTTTAACGAATCTCACTATTTGTTCACATGGGACACACTTCTGGATGTTTCAGATGAAAAAGTTACAAAAAAGTTAAAGGTAAAGAATTTTTTTCAAGTTTATAAGATTTTAAGTCAGTTAACCAAATGTATTAAAGAACTCCACATTTAGATACTTCTGACTCCCCATATCAATGTTGGTAAAATTTTAAGGAATCTCACTATTTGTTCACAACCCACACTATAGATGGGACACACTTATGATAGTTTCAGATAAAAAAAGTTAAAATAAAGTTAAAGGTTCTCTTTGCAATTCATTACTCTACATATCGAACCTATGAACAATCTAATCATAGATCACATCACAAGTAAATTTATAAATGTTCTCTTTGCAATTCATGTTCTCTTTGGAAGCTAGGAGTGCTTCACTCTCATCTCATTTATAAATGTATCTCAGAAAACACACAGGAAAAACCATGGGTTCATATAAGTGCTATGTTCAAACCCAATAACAAAATATTCCTAAAGGAACAAAACACTGGAAAAACCAAGAGTTCATATGAGTGCAAGATAAAATTGAACTGTGTTCTTAAACAAATTACCGTCGATCTTTACCTAAAAGCCATTAGGCTCCATAAAAAAGTTCTAAGCTTTATAAAAGATATGAAATAAATTTTTTATTTGAATAGATAAATTATATTAAAACACAACTTGAAGAACAAGACATGCCAAAGTTTGAGGAAATATTACAATAGACCTAAGCACATAGGCTAACAAAGTAACACAGGGGCAAAAGTACCTAAGTAAATGGAACAAAAATTACACGGGTCACATAGCCATGGCTCTAAAATCCAACGCTACATGCCTGCATACAAAAAATAACAACACAAACTCTTGCACACCTAAGATATGTAACAACCAAAATATTAGAAATTAAATAGTTGAGACGCTACAAAAACAAGGCAACAATAACAACACCCACAACAGCGGTCAGCAGCACAATGATCGAACAAAACATTTGTAAAACAGCCAACACACAGGAGTTGGAATAACAAAAAATACCACCATCTGATCGAAAACCACTAAGTTTGATGGAGCTGGACTTTCGCAAATCTTTTTGAAAATTTCCGCTTCAAAAGAAAACACAAGAGTCGTGTTTAACGATTCACTTGCAAGGGCCCCGTACATAGACTTTACCAAAAATTAATGGAATACACTATAAAAAAGTTGAATGCATACTTCAAATGAAACATCAAGATGATCACTTAAATTAAGAATTATCTTTATATAACTCTAGCTCTAGCAGTGTGAAGTAATTAATGAAATTCCTTCTAAAAACAACCCTAAAAACTGTGGGTTTGGAAGGAAAACCTTTGTAAAAATATTAAAATCAGCATTAAGCAAGTGAGGAACAGAGAACATGATCTGACTTTATTTCCATACACAATTTGCAGGATCTAATTTCATGAAAATATATTAAGCAAGTAAGAACAAAACAACCATCTATGGAGCAAAGAACAACACTATCATTTATGAAGCAAATCAAGAACAAATACTGCGAAAAGAAACAAAAATCACAGAAGCCCCTTAAACTGTGATTTATACTTTATATCCTAAATCGTTTAATCCCCTAAATTGTTTGACCCTAATTCATTTTTAAAGAATGATTACCTTAAAAATGTTTTTAAGGGTGTGAGGTAGAGATTGCAACGAGTAGAGCGAGATGGAGATCGCAAACGCAGTATCGAGCGCGCGAGAGAGAGATAGCAGACACAGTGAGAAGAGCGAGGGAGAGGCACAAACGATGCAGACAGAACAGAACGCGGGGGCGTCGGAGGGGACGGTGGCAAACGGCGACGGAGTGACGGTGGCGGTTTGGGAGATGGAGCAACAAGGAGAGAGACAGAGTTACCGTGTCTTTCTATGAGAGAAGCAGGGAAATAGGAGAGAGATATACTTCACATGTGTGAAGTGTTTTAAAAAAATAAAAATAAATGAATGTATAAATCTACATTAATACAAAAGTTGTAAAAGAGTTGTAACAAAATTTGTACATATAACAGTGAAAAAAATTGGTTAGCTGTCACACTATATTATGTAGAGAAATGATATCTCTTAATGATTAATTTGGGGCAATTTTGAACAACCCTTTAAAACCATTTTATTTTTTTAAAATAAATTTTTATTTGCCTCGATTTACGTGTCAAGATTCACATTACCATATTATCTTTTAGTCGTTCTATGAGTTCTCTAAAAAATAGATGTCCATATAACACACTTCATTACATATGCACTACCCCTTCGTTCCAATTTTAAGATTGGCCAAACATAATAAAAGGCCTAAAGAGAACTCCAAAAAGAAACATTTATATATTCTAATAAAAATATTTTTGCTAAAACAAAAGGGATAGATGATAGAGTCTAATATATAAATAATCCAATCAAACAAAAAATAAAAATTATTAACAAAATTTAATTGACTCTTGATGGAAGACCTTTTTTTCATAGTAAACTAGCTTTTAGGCCTTTGGACTATTAAGCTTATCACTTGTTTGAGAATTTTTTTTCTTGATAAAATTTTTATTTTGGGCTTAAAGTCATTGTTTGGGTCGCTTGACCCTTGAGCCGGCCCTGTCCAATTTATAAGAAAAAAAATTACTTTTATCATTTTTAGGATTTACTGTAACTTATTCTCATGAAATTTAATGCAAAATGCATTTAATTTACTCTCTATCTTCTTTTTCCCATAATTAATATCCAATAAAAAAATTTATATCTTCCAATAAAACTTATTTTAAGGAAAATAGAAAAAGTCATACTTCAAGTTATTATATTCTACATTTTCACTACAAGAAAACATCCAAATAGCGGCGAAAAAAACGGCCGGAAAACAAGAAAAACGGCCGAAAAATTCAAAAAACGTCAAAATTACCGGCGGCCGTGATCGGCCGCAAAAAACGGCGCCGGAAGCAGTTACCGGCGGCCACGTCCGCCGCTAATTCCTGCACACAGACTGACACGCTGCCAACAATTTACCGGCGGCCCAGGCCGTTGCTATTGCTTGCCACGCTGGAGGTTGAATTACCGGCGGCCCAGGCCGTCGCTAATCCTTCCTTTTATTTTTTTTTAAAATTATTTATTTTATTTAAATTTATGTTTATTAATTTATAAAATATAAATATTAATTTATAAAAATATATTTTAATTAAATAAATAATAACTAATAATCATTTTTCAATAGATTCATCCATTTTTCAAGAATTTATTCATCTTCATCATGCATCATAGATTCATCCATCATCAATCTCTTTCTTCTTCAACCTTCTTCATCATAGATTCATCATCATGAACAAGGTCAACAACAACAACAACAACAACAACAACAAACTCACCAATTTCAATTCCAAACCCATAAATTCAAAATCCCAAAAACTTATAAATTTCATCAAAAAACACTCATAAATTTCACATAACTCAAAATCCCAAGAGAAAACACTCATAAACACTCATAAGAACTCATAAATTCCAGGATTTGGTTTTGGTTATGATTGGTTTGAAGAATTTGATTTTAGTAGATATGAAGAGAAAACTTTGAACTTTAGAAAATTTGATGATGGTGAAGGTGTATTTGTTGTGATGATGAATATGGTGATGTTGTTGTTGGTTGGAAGAATTTTAGTTTGGATGAATGAATGAATAAATGAAAAAAGGGATAAACCGAGAGAAAAACTGAAAGAAAGAGAAAGGTTGTTGTTGTTGTTGATGATGATGAATAAATGCTGTTTTTTTTTTTTATTTGCTAAAATTACCGTCGGCCTAGGCCGCCGCTAACTGCTGGATCGCATTTCAAGACTAAGTGCAAAAATTACCGTCGGCCTAGGCCGCCGCTAAGTGGCTGACGCGTTTCAAAAATAATATTTTTTAATTTTGTGGCCGTTTTTTTCATTTTCCGGCAGCCTAGGTGGTCGCAAACTTACCGGCGGCTAAAACGACAGGTAAATTGATATTGAATCCGTCGAAAAATTGATGTATTCTTGTAGTGTTTTAATAAGTGTAATTTTTTTTTTGCTTATAATATGGAACGGATAAAGTACTTTTTTAAATATAGTAGTGTCTCAGGTGCAAGGCCATGAATAACATCGAAATAAGGCTTTTTCTAACATGAAAGGGTTGATCAAGTGGTGCACGGTGCACCACTTGTTAATAACTCTACAATGAATACGAATTTTACAAAATTCACCCGTTAGATTGAAAGTTTATATCATATTGATTATTTATATAAATTTTTAAAAAAATTAAAAATAATTTAATGTATTACTGAGATCCATCAAAATATAGTCAATTAGAACAACTAACTCCTAACTAGTATAACTAATTATATGTAACTAGGTTTAATAGCCCTTAAAGTTGAAAGATTTTTGCAACATTTCCAACTTGCAGATTTAGGCGATTTGACCACGGTAAAGTAGAAGCTAAAATTAAAGTCATATAGGGCAAAACTTTATCCTCCACAAGGCACGAACTAAATTCATAAAAGCCAATATTAAAATTTTAGATGAATTCTAATTCAACCTTAGAAAATTGGCTCGTAGGATATGAATTGCACCACTTGTATAAAGTATAAACATATGTTCATATCTCATCTAAATGTGTGTGACTCTTAACAAAATAAAATTGACATGGCTGATTGCACTTACAGTTACAACATTTCTGCCAAAAAATTTAACTATATGTTTGTATCACATTGAATTATCAAAATTATGATAAGCTATAATAGTCGCAACAAACGTGAGGTGGAACTTTAACAACGAGATATGAATGTCTTGAATTGAAGAAATATTTTTAATGCTATGTTAGGTCGCTAATTAAAGATTGATGGGCCGTTGTGCCGAATGATTGCTCTTCTCTATCCTGTGTTGTTCATGGGGTGGAGCCGCATGTGGGCTCGGCAAGGCTACGGTCCGCCCCAATTTTGTTTTAAAAAAAATTTACAATGGGAAAATAAGACATTTGAAGTCTGTTTTTTTTTTTTGGCTTAAATATGTAAATAGTCCCTACACTTAGGGGTCGTTTGATTTTCAGTCCCTACATTTCAAAAAATTTTCAAATTTGCCCCACACTTTCAGTCAATTTTAAAAAAGGTCCCTCCGTTGACTTTTTTGATGATGTGGCACTGATTCTGCCAAATGTCACTGATGAGTAGGATTAGTGGGACGCTGACTAGGCAAATTGCTTCGCGAAAGGACCAAAATGCCCTTAGTAACTATTGGCCTCCAGAAAATGACAAAAATGCCCTTCTCTTTTTCTTTCTTCAAAAATAGAAACAAGAGTTAGGGTTTGCAATGCTTAAGGATTTGCGATTCTGAAGGGTGATTCTGGAAGAAATTCACAAACCCATATCATCTACCTCATTTCCACTTGCACATCCAATTCTTCCAATTCCAACATCATCATTGAAACCCATTTCACC
This sequence comes from Trifolium repens, assembly GCA_030408175.1. Classification (NCBI taxonomy): domain Eukaryota; kingdom Viridiplantae; phylum Streptophyta; class Magnoliopsida; order Fabales; family Fabaceae; genus Trifolium; species Trifolium repens. Next base: position 25,048,744 of record CP125845.1, on the reverse strand, counting down.
TCCAACATCAAATCCTTTCAATTTTCACTCACCCTTCCAATTCTCCAAACAAAAACATCAACACCAGATTCAATTTCTTTCTTTTCAAAGAAGAATCTAAAAAATCCAGCCTTACAAACGCAAAACAAAGGTAGTCAAACTGTAGATTTGGAAAATTTGGAACTTTAGTTTGTTGTTGTTGTTGTTGTTGTTGTTGTTGTTCTTCTTCTTCTTCTTCTTCTTCTTCTTCTTCTTCTTTTTCTTTTCTTTCTTTCTATTTTCGATTTGCATATTAAGATTTCAAGTTTTAATTTTTAAGAGAAAGAAAGTTGTTTTAAGTTTTAATGTTACATAGGAAGAAATTAATTTATGGGTTGTTGTAGTTGTTCTCCATCACCAATCCATCATTCTTCTCAGCTTCAAGCCAGCAATGGAAGGCGAGCAATAGAAAGAAATTACATTTTGCTTTTTGCTTCTCAGCTTCTGAGAATGTGTCTGTGAGTAGAAGTCGTAGCTTAGTAAATTCAATTTTTAATAGAAACTGGCGAGGAAGTAGAAGAAGAACTTTGGAGTTGGAAGATTGATTGATTATGTAATAGCATTGACATGGCAATTTTGGTAAAAATACAATTTTTTTTGTTATTCATTTTCAGCTAAGAGATTCTTCATATTGTAAATAGATTGTAATTAGCAAACTATAGAAGCAGGTTTGTTTAGTTTTCACATCTCTGTGGAGGCTCTTTTGGTTTCATTCAAAATCAATAGAAGCTATGCTTTTTATTTGTTGGTCATTGAAAGGTTGCAATTTGAAACTTGAGAACTGAGAAAGGTTGTTGTTGGCATGGTGGCACCAGCTGTTTGTGGTGGTTGAACATGGAGAAGGGCAGTTTCGTCCTTTCATCAAGGCCAATACTCAGTGAGGGTATTTTTGTCCTTTCATGTAACATTTGCGTGAGTCAGCTTCCACTTAAGCCCAGTCATCAGTGACACATAAGCAAAAAAGTCTGCCCAGGGACCTTTTTTTAAGTTGACTAAAAATGTAGGACAAATTTGAAAGGTTTTTGAAATGTAGGGACTGAAAATCAAACGACCCCTAAGTGCAGGGACCTTTTACATATTTAAGCCTTTTTTTAAAAAAAAAATTCTGGTTATGTGTTTGTTTATTGATACAATCAGACCTAGTGAAATGTTTGATTTGAGTGATTACTGATTTGTTTATTTATTTATTGAAGTTGAAAAATGATGATTTCTACATTCAAACTTGCTAATGTTTAAAGAATTTGAAATTTTTGGATACAACATGATTTATATAATGTTTCACCTAAATATATATATGTTTATTACAACTTAAATTTTTGGTATACAACATAATTTACATATTTGATTTATAAATTTAAAAAAATTGTAGCCGTTTCAATATTTTCAGCTGGCTCTACCACTGATTGTTCACACAAGCAAAACATACTATAGAAAATATATTTCTTAATATCACTACCGAAAAATATCTTCCGATAAGATAGAAGAGATTTTGAACAATTCATAGAGAGCGAATAATAATTATCAATTTTGGTTCTGTTTCATGTACACTCACTTTTTGATGAACATTATTGGGTCAATGGATGATATCTCCTCTTTTGGGCCAATTCTTTTATCTAATCTGATTTAATCAACATTAGGTCATAATTGTTTTTTTTAAAAAAAAAAAACATTGGATCATAATTCAAAATATTTGTTTTCAGTTTACTCAACAACAAAAAGAAACAAAAAGAAAACAACTTTCAAGTTCCATGGCTCTTTTGAGTTTATTCAAAAGAAAAAAGATATATATACAATTGTTTAATCGTGGTTATAAACATGCAACTATTTTGTGACTAAATACACTATATTATCAACAAAATATACATTAAATTTCAAAAGAATCTCATCAAAAGTTAGATCAACATATATTAATCAAACATTTACAACAATTAAATGAATAAAAGAACATGAATTCAATCACATGAACTCAAAATCATATAAAAAAATTCTCAATAAGGATGAATATTCCTACTCATTCCCAATCCATTTGTACTAGAAAAGAACCCAAACAACTCTTGCCTATATGGCAAATAAGATTTCCGTTTATCACTTTCCTTCCTCGCTTTACTCATCATATAATGTTTCTCATGCGCAGACGGCGTCGTTTTACCTTTCACCATTTTCACTTTCTTCACAACAACGTTAACGTTTTTCGTCTCACCGGAACTCGTTTTCTCTACCTTCGCCGGATTCAAAAACACGAACGCGTCTTTACCGTCACTGTTACTTCTTAACTTCGGATCGCGTAACTTCCATAGCTTAGATGATCCTGTTGAGTTACTCTTCACCGCTTTTTTCGGATTCCATTCGCAGTACGTTCCTTCCGCCGCCGTGGAACTCGACGAGGTTGCTGTCTCCGATGAAGAAACCGATTCAACGAAGATCTTCCTCACCGGTGAACGGTTTCCAGATTCGTTATCGTAATCGTCGGTGAAATGAAGATCCTGACCGAAAATAGGAAAAATCGGACGAATCTGACCGTTATCGAATACATCGTCAGCGGAAATCGGTGAACCATCAGGATCTGCAAAAACGAAGGTAAACTCATCATCATCTTCATCTTCTACTTCATCTTCTTCATAAACTTCGTTTTCGTTTTCGATTTTCTCGTCTTCGATTTTAAGCTTTGCAAAGAAATCGTTTTCGAACTTTCCCGAAACCTCGCTGAGAGGTGAAACTGAAACGGTTTGCATTGTGAATGCAAGCTTTTGTGTTTTTGTTTTTATTTTTATTTTTATGTGTAACTGAAAAATGAAAGAGTTATGTTCTTTTTTTGGTTGAGAAAGTGGTTGAGGTTGAAGATTGGTGAGGAGTAAAATGAGAAGGTTGTTGGGTATTTATATGTGTAAGTTGAGGAGGCTATTCAAAAAAGTGTTACGTTTGATTTTTTATTTGGTCTTCTGAATAATTATCTAGTGAAAAGTGATTTTCCTTGATTTGAATGGGATTCACACGTTTTGTGTGTTCAAACTGTTCAAGCGAAGAAGTTTCGTTTCACCTTCGAGAAATGAAGTTCCTTGGCAATAACGGCTTGAAATTAAGAAAGTGATTTTTCGTGTTGGCGAAGGAATATAAATAAATAAGATTGTAAAATAAAGTGGGAGAGAAAATGTGTGAGAAATAAAATTATTTAAAAATTTGTTCTAGAATAATGCTGAAATTGATCAGTATTTAAAATATGATTTATTTAGTGGGTGTGTGAGATTAAAAAAAAGCATAATAGTTTACGTCACGGGTTATCTAATGGATGCAGATGATCTCATTGATGACTTGGGTAAATAGATGTGTGGGTGCATACTTGTTAACCTTAGTACATCACACTTGTGAATTGTGATAAGTGTGATAACTGATAGCTACTTTAAACAAATTGAGTATAAAGGTTACTTTGATCTTCTATTTTGTTTTGGTTTAAAACCTACTTTAAAAAGTTAAAATAAAAACTTTTAAAAATAAAATAACAGTTGTTTGGTGCATTTTTTAACGTATTCAGGTGGTGATTCGTTTCATTATAACATTAACATATGATCTTAGGATATATCTTAAGAATATAAATACAAGAATATCATCTTGTAATTTATATATTGTATCTTTAAAATATTAAATTTTTTATACTATTAAATTTAAATTTCTCTTTTAAATACTTTAATATATACATTTAAGGTACATGTTCGATTTTTTTTATACAAGGACAAAAGTTATATTGATTCTATATTTAAAAAGGAAGAAAAAAAAAGTTAATACTCCCTCCGTACCAAGTTATAAATCATATTGAGAAAAAGTTTGTACTAAATAATAAGTCTTTTTACATTAGCAATGAAATGTTTAATTTTATTTTTACTATTATACTCTTGCCTATTTATTATTTTCTCTTCTTTTAATTTTTCAATACCATTAATAAAATACCCATCTTTAAGGTGGAATTTCAAAGCCACTAGGCTATCTACCAAAAAAAAAAAAAAATACAATTTTGTAAACTGTAACTTATAATTTCTCTTTTTTCATATAACATTAATTGCATTTTTTTTCTTAAGCATAATATGTTCAAAGACTTGTATTGTGCACAAAGAAAGTACTTCCTCCTTTCCAAAAAATAAACAAAAGTTGGTCAACAAAAATGAATTTATTTAATTTAAATCTTTAACCAAATATATTAACTTTTTAAACTTATTTTTACTTATATTTTGAGACCGAAAAGATATCTATTAAAAAAAATTTATATGCCATTGAAGCGAATACTGAATGTGAATGTAGACAAGCACGTGTAAATGGTATTTGATTCTCATTTCTTGGTAGCCAAGCACAACGCTGACCTATTAAACTTCAACGAATCAACAGTTCTCCTAATCCATGTTTGACTCACGGATTTCCAAGTTCAGCAACCCTAACTTTGTTGACTCTCCAAAATTTATCTTGCTTATTAAGCCATTTTTAATTAGTGCTAAGTATCGCTATCATTCCATATAAAAGAAATCCGCATGAATCAGCTCATGAATCATGTGGGACCAATATCAAGGATGGGATCGTAATGCGGAATAGGATTGGAATGAATTCTCGTTTATTTTTTGGTCATGCTAACTAGGGTTCCGGGAACTAGTTAAGATAGTAAAAGAGGAAAATTTTGCATTAAAAACAACATTTCTTATACTTTAAAATGATTGACTGCACAAATGTCATGACAACTTTTTTATATATGATTTTCTTAACTAGTACCCCGGGGACACTAGTTAACATTTTCTTTTATTTTTTATCATGTTTTCTTAATTGTTCTTATCTCATTTTTAAATTTTATTTTTTTGTAAAAAAAGTTCTTGATGCGATATTACTGCAAGTGCACAAATATACCATGTAGTTATAAAAGATTATCGTTCCCACAAAGACTATTTTTTTCAATATTTCGCTTATGTTTTTAGGGTCATGCTAACTAGTGCCCCGGGGCACCAGTTAAGGATACAAAAATGGTAATTTCTATATTGAAAATAACACTTTTTATATTTTATAAATGTTGATTACACAATTTCCAAGATAACTTTAATATAGTGAGTATCCTTAACTAGTGTCCCGGAGTCACTAGTAGCATTTTCCATGTTTTTAATATTTTGTAAGGCTAAGGCTAAAGACTAATTAAAAGAGAGTTTAATTAATTAACTTAACTTTGTAGAAAATAATTAGAATTAAACTACTGGGATTTGATTTTTAATTGCTTCAAAGGATTCAATAATTAATTTGTGTTGAGAAGAGATTTAGTTTTCACAAAACGATATTGATTTAAAAATACGAATCTCACACCGTCGTGCTATTGACTAGTATTTAAAACTAAGTGTTGAGTCTTTGGTTGTTGGCTGCATTTTTTGTAAAATAAACCTTGTAGCAGGATGTGTGATAAGATGCCTCAACATCGTAACATGTACTGGAAGTGTTACTTACGGGCCAAGCATGCGCGCTTCCTATTTATGGAATTTATATTTCTCTCTCATGAATCATATCTTGTGCTTTAAGAAAGATTTTATTTTCTAAACAGATCTTTTGTTTAAAGATTGTTTTAGAAATTATTGTGAAGATTTATTTTCAAAACATATCTAATCTTTTAAGATATGATTTATTTTTACTTTGTGAGCTGGATCTTCTCTTTTGAATCTTTGCGTGAGCATTTATGTGGAGATTATTTCCTAAAGATATTCTATTATTTTAAGGAAGATTTATAATAGGAATTCGTGTGAAGACTATTTCTAAATCATATCTCATCTTTTAAGGAAAGTCTTGGTGTGATTCTATTTTATTTTAAGCTGGATATATTCTTGGATCAGATCTTCTAAAACCCATGTTACCAGCTATATATGGAAGGACGTAAAACCTAATGAAGCAGTTGTTCACGCCGTCTTTGTGATTAAGTCTAGGACTTAGGTTTGCGTGTGTTTTTCTTGTGAGCCTTTCTTGTGTCTCATCGATACAAGTTTAGGACTGTGTTATTTTGAGTTGTAATTTATGTGATCATCTCCTAAGCTTTGAAGTACGGAGTAAGGACTTTTGGTGGTTGTAACACTCTAAGCCTTTAGGTACAAGTGTGTAGCTTTTAGGAGTGTGTCTCCAAAACTCTTTTGTGTTGTGTTGTTAAAATCCTTGCTGTCTGTAAGGTTGTAAGGGAGTGAGATGAGATCTCTGATCTAGGAGTTCCTAGGTTGAAGAATCATTGGTGGTGCCTAGGTTGTAAGTTGTAAACGGGGCGTTTGCTGGTAACTTAGAAATAGGGCTATTATAGTGATATTCCTTTCTGGATTGGTATCCCCTAGACGTAGGTTTGCCGAACTGGGTTAACAAATACTCTGTCTCCTTTATTTGTTTTATGCTTCTTTGTTTTATTATTACGCGATAGATCTGTTAAGGTGCTTAGCACATCGTATCGCACATCGTGCATAGCGTGCCAGGAATTTCAATTGGCATCAGAGCAGGCACCCTGCCTATTTTAGGGTGAAATTCAGGACCTAAAATTTCTGGCATCATGGAAAAGGATGGAGGATACATGAATAGACCACCTTTGCTCAATGGATCCAACAACTATGATCATTGGAAATCTAAAATGACTGCTTTCCTGAAATCCATTGATAGCAAAGTTTGGAAGGTTGTTCTGACTGGATGGGATCATCCCACTGTCACTAGCAAGGAAGGTACCTCAACGGGGGTGCTGAAACCTGAAGTAGAATGGACTCCTGACGAGGAAACTGCAGCTCACTATAACAACAAGGCTATCTATGCTTTGTTTAATGGAGTGGACACCAACGTTTTCAAACTCATTAAAAATTGTGTGTCAGCCAAAGAAGCGTGGGAGATATTAAAAACCTGTTATGAAGGCACTACTAAAGTGAAACAGTCAAAGATTCAACACCTCACATCCAAGTTTGAAGCCTTGAGAATGAAGGATGATGAGAGCATCCAAGAGTTTCATTTGAGCCTCCTAGACATTGCAAATTCTTTTGAAGCCTTGGGAGAAAAAAAGCCTGATGAGAAATTGTCAAGAAAACTTCTTAGATCTCTTCCCAAAAGGTTTGATATGAAGGTAACTGCAATTGAGGAAGCACATGACATCTCCACAATGAAAATGGATGAGCTGGTTGGATCTCTCCAAACTTTTAAAACTGTCTTAAACGAACGTGGTGACAAAAAGAACAAGAGCATTGCTTTTGTTACAAATACTGACGATGGTAATGTTCAAAGTGAGGATGAAGAGGAAGAAAGCATAGCAGATGCTATTGCCATGCTTGGTAGACAGTTCAACAAAGTGCTGAAAAGAGTTGATCGTAGGAATCAGCAGAATAGGCAGAACATCAGATTCGACATCAACAAGCAACCAAACAGTTTGAAGAAAACCAAACCCGAGGAAAGGAACAGTTAAAGCAAGGGTGTTCAATGCAGTGTTTTAAAAACCGGACCGGGCGGTCGGATCGGTCAGACCGCGAACCGGAGGTTGGCCGGTCTGGTTCAGTAGTTGGATCGGACAAGCATTTAGACCGCTCAAAACCGCTCGGAACCGGAAAAACCGGCGAACCGGCGGTTTTCCCAAACCGGCGGGTTGATTCCACGCCTCTGTTAAACAGAACATATTTAGGTGAAAATAAATAGAAACAAAGAAAGTGGAGATTACCGTCAAAAAAAGAAAGAAAGTCGAGATTAAAATTATAACATAGATTTAGTCTTGCAATTTTAAACTCAAAATTCTCTTTGTTTTATGATGATCTTATTAAGTATTAATGATGTATGTTATGGGGATAGAAAAAGTAGAAACAGAGATGGAAGAAGTGAAGAAGAGATTTGATGGAGAAGAAGAAGAATAAGTGGTAGGCGGCTGCAAGAATAAAGAGATTAGGGTTGTTTCAATTGTGATCTTACTAGTGCTGATACCCGTGCAATGCACGGTGACATTGAAAAAATAATTTATTTTGTAATTATGTTTAAGTCCTTCAATAAAGGAAATGAATCAATGATATTTTATTTTGTTACATAAAAATAAAAAATCTGTTGAGAATGTAGAAAAAAATAATGAAATTTTCAATCCATAAATATGTGTGTTTTGGCAAACATATAGCAAGAAAAACAGTGCAAAGAATAATTATATAGACAAAATTGGATGCACGGGTACTCCATTTTAGGGAGAGTATCGGTACCGGGTACGTACTCATATCGGTACCGGGTATATATCCGTACCTTAATTTATAACCATACACGTTTATTAGTTTTTCAAAAAATGTCGTACCCCGTATCTGTAAAAAATATCTTGGATTTAAGAAAAAAAGAAAACAAAATTCAAATCGATAAAATGTGTGTGCTTTGGCAACAATATAGCAGTAAAAATAGTGTAAAGACAAAATCTGTACACGAATTTGGGGTAACAAAAAAAGTTTGAATATTATTAATTTACAAATAAAAGAGTAACAAAAATACCCAAAAAAAAAAAAAAAAAAAAATTATTTTGTAAGGTAGACCCTATATTAATTATCAAATGATACTTTTAGGTTAATCATACACACTTAAACTTATAATCTAAAAAAAACAATAGAATGTCATTGTTGACAAATACCTTTATAGAGTTATAAGACCTTATTTTAGTGTTAAACAAATTACCTTTATTTATCCCACAATTGACTAAGGTCCATTTTATTGTTAGGAAATATGTCACTTGTGGTTCCTTTAATCTTGCCTCTGACATTACAAATTAAGCATATGGAAGAATATCATTTTAGATTCTTAGCTATTAATAAGGTTAACAAAATTCAAGACTTTGTAACAACAATTAAATATTAAAATTATAACAATAATTTAACATTCTTCCCAAACTATAGAGACAAATTGGATCAAAGTTTGCATCAGCATACAATTAAAAACAAATAACATTCAACAAACACAACAAAACATCTAGCCTTTTCACAGACTTATTTTATATGCGTGTGCAACATGACTGCAATCAACCCACTCAAATTTAAAGCAAAGAACATCTCCAGCAACAAACTCGCTCTTGATACAAAAGCTTTCCCACCCTACGCCAATTGATGTTGTCTTAAAAGGTTTGTCAGTTTGAGCAATCACAAAGGTATCAATAGTTCCATTATCACAGCAAATCAGGATATACTTGAAATTGTATCTCCTCAGGTATTCTTCAAAAGGACCAAAAACATTCTGCAAAAATTAAAATTGACTTAATATTCCTATTGCAAATTCAAATTCATAATAATCTTAAAAATGAATCATAGACTAACGCACCAGGAAAGGTTTTTTGATGTTATCATCTGTTACATCAACAATGAACTCAATGGTATAACCAAATCTTGAATAACGACTATGATACCTTGGAATTTGACAATAACAATCCAATGATTTGCTACACATCAAACCAAAAACATTGTTACCATAATAGAGAAAATCAATCTCCTGGTTAAGATCGAAACCAAACACATCTTTCATTTCTCTCCATCCATTAGTAAGAAAAGGATGAATTAAACTCTGATTGAACTCAACACTGTGTGATTTATCCTTGTAGTCTATAAAATTCCAGATCTCAGGAAGCTCAGAACCATATTCTCTGACAAAGTGTGGATCAACCTCACCATAAGTCTTCAAAAAAATTTAAAACAATAAAGAATCAAATAAATAAAAAATGTCAATTACAACAGATATGTTTAAATCTTGTATGAAAATGAAATAAAAAAAAACAAAACAGCAGCATATAATTGACTTAAACTTAAGTATAAAATCAATACCTGGCCACTTAAATATATAGCAGTGAAAGAAGCCTTTGGAGTAAGTTTGAGATACTCACTGTATAACGACATTGTATTGAACTGTAATTAAACTTGTTTGTGGATTTGCACAGATATTCTTTGAAAAAATTGGAACAAAGTGAATATCATATTCCACTAAACTGCTTATATAGATTAGAATAGAATACATTGAAATTAAAATATTAACAATAGAAGAGAAAGTCAAAAAGATAAAGTTTTGGGTAAACAAAATAGTCCACATTTTCTGAAGTTATTAGAACTGATAGATTGATTAGAGGGAGCACTTCCAGGCGAAACTACAACTGAAAGATTGATTGAAATAAAGAAGACTAAAGACAAACTTAGTAGAAGAAGGTACATCCCCATTAATTAAAGTTGCTAGTGTGCTACGGCTTTAAACAAAACAGCCAAACAAATGAGCTGTTTTGCTTCCCAATCCAATTATCTAAAACAGTTTTACTGTGCCTCTGCAGAAACATTAAATGAATAACTCGGTGGACCCAAATTTTGAAGTAAATTCAACCCCAACCACAAAAGAAAAAATAGCTGTAAAAAAAGTGATATTACATGTATCAAATCCATCAAAAGTTGACTAATAGAGATATAAATATCTTTATTTAGATAATTTCCAACAGATGAGACAACACATAAAACTTGGTGAAATTGAATTAAACCAAATCAAGTGATATGATAATAAACTATACACAGTATTAAGTTTTACAAAAGAGGCACTTTGATACGAAAATAACTAATTAAAAAAAAATTAGTATTTAAAAGTTAATCTAAGAATGCATCCCCAATTTACCATTTTTTTTTGTACTACTCCATTTAAAATCAACTATAAATGAAGTAAATTATAAAAAAATACATTAATAGCGTGTAAAAAAGTTTATATAAAAAACTCACTTATTAGATTATAGGTAGATGAAATTATATCTTGCGAAATACTTCTTCGTAAACAACATTCGTCGTTGAAGTTGACACAGCACCAGAATCATCGAGAGCTAGAATCTTGAGACCTTCTCTAGTTTTTACCCTAGAAACAGCAACATATAGTTGACCGTGGCTGAACACAGGCCTAGGTAAAAAAAGTCCAACATTTGATAATGTTTGTCCTTGACTTTTGTTTATACTCATTGCAAAACACAAACAAAGAGGAAATTGACGTCTTTGAAAAGTTAGTGCTACATTTGCATCGGATGGGATCAAATTCTGGCGAGGAATGTAAGCTCTATCACCATGGTGTGGACCATTAATAATATCACCACCAATTATGTTTTTTCCAAGTTCGGTGACTATCATTCGAGTTCCATTGCAAAGTCCGGAAGACGCATCAACATTTCTAAGCAACATAACAGGAACACCGATTTTAAGACGCAATTCATGATTAGGCATTCCAGAACACTTAATATCGTTTAAAAATTCTGTTGTAATCCATCTTCGGTCAATTCCAATATCGTCATCAGCTTTGCAAAGAGTGTCACAGCTAAGATATAATCTTTCTTCATTTGGCAACAAAGACATAATATAATCATTCACTTTTTCAACCACTTGTAGAGTTGGAGCCAAAATAGCACGATTTTGGAAGAAACTGTAATCAACCATGTTTTCAATCAAGCTCGGATAAATTGCATCAACAATATCTCCAATATGATTACCGGAACTTTTGACACGAAGGTCTTCCGGTATTTCAATCAAACTTTCACCATCAACTGATTCACCCAACTTGCCATCACCAATATCTAAAATCCATTTTGCAAAATCAACCAAAGATTTATCTTGTTCAATATCATTAGAAAATTGCAACCTCATATTTATTGTTAATCTCAACACCGAGCATTTACGCCACAAAGGAGATGAATTAATAGTAGCGTGAACAATATCAGCTCTACCACCCTTTGGTACAACAGGAAGAATTTGTCTAAAATCACCACCAAAGACAACTGTTTTTCCACCAAATTGATGTTTAGAAGAACCCTTATGAATCTTTTCCATTACATCACGCATGCACCTTTCAAATGATTCAAAAGCTAGACGATTAATCATTGGAGCCTCGTCCCAAATTATAAGACTCGCCATTCCCAAAAGTTGTGCCTTCTTATTCTTATTATCAAGTCTACAAACAGATTCTTCGGTTAAAACCATTGGTATTCCAAATTGAGAATGAGCGGTTCTACCACCGGGAAGAAGTAACGCAGCAATGCCACTTGATGCTACATTTATAACAATTTTACCTTCTGCTCTAAAGTGAAACGAAAGTGCATTCCACAAATAGGTTTTTCCAGAACCTCCAAATCCGTCGACAAAAAACATTTTACCCAATTTATTTGTCACTGACTCAACTATTTGATGATACGCTGACCGTTGATCTTTATTTAAACTTCGAAACAAATCATCATGTTTTGTGGCCATTTCAACACAATCATACGATAACTCGTTTGCAATAAAAAGATTGTCAAATGGATCGATATCGCTAGTATCTATCTTCGGCATAAATTGAAAATCAGCCAAGCATCTTCCATTGGGTCTAAGTATCTTATCTATTTCAACTAAACACAATCTTTTTAATTCTGCCTCAGATATAACCAACTCTACATACATAATTATAAGTATTAAAATTTATTTTATACAATAAAATTAACTATAAAGTATACAACATATGCATATTAATTGATTTTAAATAACTACTTACTTGGGTTACGAAGAATCCGCCGCTTATAATACAAAATTCCATCAGCTAATATTTGCCACTTCATTTCCCAGACACGCAAAGGATTGCTCATGGATGACGCTAACAACAACATCGCGAATACATTTCTGAGATAACGACCAGATCCTAGAATAGAAAGTTCATCTATAGCATCCAAAAATTCACCGTCATCAGCAAGTAAACCTAGTTCCCCGCAGGCCTCACGATATGAATCACAAACATGTCCACGAACTGTTCTAATATCTTCAAAACTGGTGCAGCCAACTTGCCTGTTCAATAACATTCTCATATAAAACAGTTCACGGTTGCTAGTTGGAATGTATGTCAACCGACCAATTGATTGACCTCTGTTTCGTGGTCGCCAACAATGACTATCAGAATCATAGACAAATTTTGAAGGATACTTGGTATAAGTTAGATTCCGTCCCGAACGGTATTTTCTATTTGCAGCCATCCAAGCTAGAAACATGGTATTCTTTTCACGATTTCGGGCAAGAACAGATACCAAATTAGAATCTTCCCTAAAAACTATCCTTTGTTCATCACGAAGATGAAAACTGAGACGCTGTACTGGGGGCAGTCTGTGATGAATATCAAAACGGAAAATTCTCCAAATAGACTCAGATGGCGATAAATATCGACAATCATAAAATTGCTTGATTTCGTCAACATTTTCTTCATTGCCAAGCTGAAGTGATGCTGTAACTCTATCAACTCCCTTAGTGATATACTTGAACAAATACTTGATACAGTTTGATTTATTGCAGAATTCAATATTCACATGAGCCTGATATTTCATAATGAGGGATGCATTATATGGCACAACACTTCTATTATCTAAAAGTACACCTTTTTTTAAAACTGTGACTCCAAGATCGCGACGACGATAAACGGGATATCCGCTTTCATCAAAAGAGGTCTTGTTTATGAATTTTTTTGGATAATGTTTAGAGCAATACTTATCTTTAAAACATGGAGAATAGATTCCAGGAATACCACAGGGTCCATGGATCATAAACTTGCATACAGCTGCATATAATTTTGGAAATTTGTGTTGATCTGGCAACTCAGCAGATATAACAGCATCTATCGAGTCCGAAGCTTCAAGTTTATCCTTTTCGTCTAGCCACAACAGTATATGTGCATGGGGTAAACCTCTCTTTTGAAACTCAATAGTATATACACCTGAAGATATAAAAAATACATAAAAGAATATTACAAAATAAAAAACGACTAAAATTTTTTAAAAATAGAACTTACTTGCAACCACTCTCCCAAAGAACTGGCCTTTTCTAAAATCAGCCATCATATCATTTAATTTAATGTGGAAAACACGACAAGTAATATCCGGTCGATATGGGGCATAATTGTTGGATTTGGATAAATGACGCTGGATTTCTTCCCACTTAGGATTGCATGTTACAGTAAGAAACAAATCCGGATATCCAAATTTTTTACAAAGAGCCATTGCATCCTGACAATTGTTAAACATGTATCGCCTACCACCAACAAAAGAAGTAGGAATGACAACTCGTGTTCCAACCGAAGAAGCATCAATATCACCCCTTTCAACGGCTTCCTCGACGCCAGCTAAAAAATCAGCACGGATCTTTGTTTGATTTTGTCTAATAAATGACAACCGCTGTGATTCAATCATGGAGTACAAATCGACAACAAATTGTTGGAATAGACGCCTACTGTTGAATAAAACCGAGTTTTCAAATAGTCTTTCTTGCAATCTAAAAGCAATGAATTCTCGTAGTGTGACACGAACCCTTTTTTTAGAGCCCCTAGTTGAGGTTGATACAATTCGCTTCAATTTCTCATCATATTGGTCTTCACCATGTGGAAACAATAAGGGATACTGCAATGGTATATATTTGGCATGGGTTTCATGAATTCTTTGTAACTTGCCACCACACTCTCGAACAACTATATCTCTTCCTTCTTCAGTGCTATCAAAATCACCAACAATTAGAGCCGCAACCTCGCCCACATGAGGTACATTATAGGTTCTTGGATCAAAGTTTCGATTACGAAATAGCCGCAAATTAACAGGAACATTCTGATTTTGTTGACAAAAATCTCTCACCATTCTAAAACTTTTTACTAAAACATTATGCTCATCCATTACGTTAACCAAATCTTGTACCAATGATGCATCTAAATCATTTGATCCTGCTCCATCACTACAGCGAAGAATAAGATTCATACAATTTGGTAGTCAACAATACTGTAAACAAATATAAAACATATAAATAAAACACTGAACTAAAAAAAGTTTAAAATCACCTAAAATGCGACAAACGATTTTGAACTTCGTTTTCTGTATCGTATATATACAGTTGAGCAAATTTGGGTCTCTCGCCTTGTTTTGGTATTAAACTCCCAATTCTGTGATAATTTTGTCCAGATATGACAAAATTAGGAGGACCTCGCCCATCATTCTCACGAGACTCAACCCGACCACCAAAAGAAGTGAAAGCAAACATGTTGTTGTAACACCTAAGGTTTGAAATAAAGTTGGAACTTCTAGTGTCAACACCAGAGAACAAATTTTTAATCAGAGCAGGTGGTTCGATCATGTAAGGCAAAATGATGTTTCCTTTCATGCAGCAAATAGATACTTCCGGACCATTTAGAGGAGTACTTTTCCCAACTGTTTCTCTATCCCAAACTATAGCACCACATTTAGCACACTGTATATCCATATCACCTATGTCTTTGTATTCTACAAAAATTTTTGATTGAGTATAAGTGTATGCTGAAAAGCCAAACAAAATATACGGATAACATTTGTCTAAGCAAAATAAAGGTATGCAAAAGATAAAAATACCTAGCATTTCCGCAACTTGAAAGTGGCGACAATTAGACATTTGTATATCAATAATAATAGCGTCATTCACTTCATTATCAAACATTTCCTGCTGAGCTGAACTATCTGAAGTCCTTGAATGAGATGATCTTCTCCTAGAAGAGGACACTAAATACAAAACCAGAAAAAATCATACTTGAATATATAAATATCTGTATACAACCCAAAAGAAAACTATATTGTATTTGGGGTAACATACATCCACGCCTAACTAAAGGTTTTTGTCGAGGAATCGGAAGACGTAATCTCTTCAATTTCATTATTTCCATTCGTTGTCTACGTCGTTGTCTGAATGAATTTGTTCGATTTGAACTGCCTGTATAGGTTACATAACCACACTGATATAAGAACAATACGTGCTGTGATTTGCTTTACAAATATTGCAACCATGTCAAAAAAAATATAGCTCAAAAAATGATAACTAACCTTCTGTTTCGCCAAGAGACAAACAAAGAGGATTGAATAACACATTCTGAACATCCATGGAAACACGATTTTGTATATTCCTTTTGAGATTCAACTTGTTCTTTCTCTCTTTACGCTTAAATCTAGCCATTCCTTGACGATCTATTAATAACAATGAACATAATTGAAGTTATCAGCCACTGATAAATTTTGCTTATCTAGAATGAAATTTCTAATTCTAACAACCAAGTAAAATGAAGACCAATTATGCAAAAATCACACGAGTAACAAACTAATTACAAAAACTCAAATAATAATTTGCAATATAAAATAAATATAAATGAAATTCAGCTGCAACTAACCAATTTCATTGAAGCACACAGAGCTGGTGACACAATGGAGTCCTCTCATGAAATCCAATTTATCTTTCCTTTTTCTGCGATTGATTCGAGCTAAGAGTTTACGATAACCGTTGATGGGGGTAACAATATTCATTACAGAAACAAACAAAAGATGCTATTTCGTGTTGTTTGGTTCCCTTGCAATTTTCTTTATAACTCATCTCTAGAAAGGAGCTGACAAAGGTACAATAGAAATACATATACCACAAACAGTATACATTTTATTTAATACTAAAGTAAATATTATAAATTTAAAATATTTAACACTCAACTTTGCAGAGATATAAAATTTATAATAAATAGAACACTACACAAATTTTTTTTAGTCCAAAAAAAAATATCAATGTTAAATATCACTCAATATATCATTTAAAAAAACAAATAAATGAATAATTGATTTACCTTTAATGGGTAAGAGAATAATTATCAATTCATACATCTAAGGTGAATTATATATTACTCATTTATCTTTTTTTTTTTCTTTTGTTTGTGTGTGTATATAACTGTTTGTTTCTATATTTGTGGGAGGGTGTAGTTTTTTTTTTATGGTGTTACATGTTTAATCGTGATGTTGATTTGAGTTTGAAAACGGTGAAAGTTCATGATTTTTGTAGAAAGGAAGGTTCTGATGTTATGATTCTGCTGCAAAAACATTAAATGCACAATAGGGGTTTAATGTGGAACATTCCTTACTAAAAACTTTTCCATGTATTTTATATTCAACTTTAATTGTGGTGAGTTTTGTGAGTTTTTCTCAATGCACAGAATGCCACATAGGAGGGTGAGGATGCCCTTAGAGCCATGTACAGTGCTTAGAAGTCTTATTAGAAGTGTGATATAAGCTTAACCTACTTAATAGTGTCATAAAAGCTCATGGTGAGATAAAAACTATTTTGAAGTTTAATATTTGATTCCACTCCAGTGAATTTGTTTTTCTTTATTTGTAGGTACAAATTCATATCATTTGATTTTACTCTTGGCTCTATACGGGGACTTAATACTGGCTCAAAAACGATAATTAAAATAAAAGAGGATTTTCCAATGAGTTTTTATTCAATACATTTTCGGAATTTTTTTATAAAAGAAAGTATATTTTCGTTGAAAACATTTCTTGGAAATTTTTTCAATGACTTTTTCATTCACCTATTTTTGAAAACATTTTTGAGTATTTTTTCTCGTAAAATTTCCGAGTTTTTTTGCCATTAATTTTTCAACTATTTCTACTTGAAAACTTTTCAGCTATTTCTCATTGAAATTTTTTTGAGTATTTTCATTTTGAGAATTTTTTTTAAATTTCAAAAATAATACAATAAAATAAAAAGTGAACAAAAAACTCAAAGTAAACAAAATTGTTACACTTTAACTTTCCTTTTGCGACGTATTTTTTGAATGCTTTGTTAAATTTTATGACTTCATCAGCAAGCAATATTCACATAAGATAAACAATGATACCTTATAGCTTAATAAGAAACATATAACAAATTTCAAATTAGATATAAACTTGAACATAACAACAATAATAATAGTCACAATTAAGTAAATTACAAACTGATAACAACACAAACGAAATGTTGCTGGATAGAGAATTGGTGCTAAACACAACTGCCCTTACTTGAAACAAAGGAGAGTGGTAATTTCTTAAGATTTAAGCTACTACTGCATAGATACCTAGTTCCATTCAATACTACCTTATACCTGGTATATAACCCAAAATAATGGAACAACTAACACATCTTAGTGCTTTAAACTATAGAAGATTGGAAATAAAGCAGGTACCACAAAATGAAAGTTGAAACAACAAACTAAGATTGCTTAAGATCGATGATTAAATCATGTTTGAAGAAGATGCATCATCATTTAAACCAATCCTAGCAAACGGCCCCCCGTGATGACGCAACTTGAACTCCTTATACTTTTTATGGTATTGATCAGCAGAATCGTCCAGAATTTTCTGGAAAGCATCTCCATCAAGGTGAAACTTTCCAACACCAGCACACTCGGGAACAGCAGATACAGACGGAGGCACATTTATTGGCGAACTTAATTCACCAAAAGGAGTCTCCAAGATAGACTGCAACAAAATCATCTTGCATTAGTAAAATATAACACTCAAACAAACTCAGGGCCCAATAAAGAATGTACAATGACAATAGGGAAATTAAAAACACAAACCTTGAGAGGAGTATAATTATTTCCATTCACATGATATTCCTTAACAATATCAAGTTCATCCGTAACACGAATTATTTCGACTGCATTATCAGATAAATCATCAACCCTTTTATTTTTTCGTGCAATCAACAGCAACATTTTACCAATCAAAGGTGATTCAGCATTAACACTCAAAGTTAGCGAAGATGGCTGCAAATCGAACAAAAAAAACCATAATAAATAATAAGTGTGCATACTTAAAGAAAATGACTGTGTGGATAAATGAATGCAAGCTAAACCATACATTGTTTTCCATTGATCCAATTCCTTGAAGCAGATTTTGGGATACTGGCAATAGAGCAGCAGATGTAACATCTTGAACACCAATTTGAAGATTGCACCTACCAATGTATAATGCAACACAAATATCAGGAAACAAAAGAAGCTAGCAAAGGAACACAAAATACAATTCTACAATATAAATATGAAAACATCACCTAGCTGAAGTGCTGAACACAGTCATATGGCAAGAAACACAATAATAGGATCCGCTTGCATACTCGAGGAACTCACCGCAATGACAGACAGGATAAAAACAATGACTAAGTTTGAAAATACCAACAACTTTGCAGAATAAAACAAACAATCCATCTTCCATGGTGTGTATAAAATCAGAGAGAGTCTTGTGAGGATACAACCCATTGAACTCTAACTCCTTGCATGATTTGGAATTTGAGTAATAGTCTTTGTTACGCAAGTGATATGAAGCATCAATAATTCCCATCCTAATTAACGAAATAAAAGTAATACAGGTTGAAAATAAGATGATAATAAAGTGGACAAAAACTGTACTACAATAACATAAAACCTAACTTTTGTCAAAAAAAAATAACATAAAACCTAACTTACTCATTCTTAAACATATCAGCCTCAATAATAGGAGGGTTCATGGAAATTCTAGTGATGTTTTCCACACTTTCAACATACACAAAATCTGCATATTCAAGAACAAAATATATGAACGATTACACAACAGAATGAAAGCACTACTCCAAAAAACTATAGGTATAAAATAAGGCTAAACAAAAGAGTCAACCAACCTCCTTTGTTCTTGATCTGAACAAACTGTAACAGAAGAATTGGTGGATCAGAGAGCAATCCAGACATCATTGTCTTCAATTTTTCAGCATACATTCCAACCAAAATACACTCACATGTCCCTCTTGAAATTTAAAGAATCAGTATAACAAAAAATGAAAAATAAAGAGAACAAACTAACGATATATAAATTTCCTGCAGCAATATAATACCTCTTATCATTTAACGTAACTTTGACAGCATTGGTTTCATGAGTTTGTTTTGAATGAATATCAGTAACAATTCCAATGACATCTACAAACAACATCCACTAAAAATCTATAACAAAATAAAAAAACGAACACCAAGTAACTTCTACAAAAAAATAATCCATACCAATCAAATGACTCAAGCATTTTTCATAGCTTCTAATCGTCTGAGATGAGAATAGCAACAGAGAATACTGAGGAATCACCCAACTTTGTGATGGAATAACCATAGTGGTTGTGAAGAAAATCAACTTGAACTGATTCATAGCAATCATGCACTTGCCGACGTTACGTTTGACCTGGAAATTTGACATAAGATACACACCACCTTCATAAAAGATGCTGCACAAACGATCAACACTGTGAGCAGGTACAGTGGCTTGAATTTTTGAACCCTGTTTCGAAATCAAAACAAATTTTAGTTCACAGAACACATGAAAGTTATGTTCATAAAAGTGACAAATCACAGTGAAAATATAAATTTTTATTATAACCTCCTGATCAACTAAAATAAGCTGAATCTCATTGGTCTTATTCTGATCGATAATACTTCGAACATACCAAATCCTCACAACTCTTACTTTGATTGACCAATCTGACCTAAGGTTATCAATTTGCATCAAAGGTGTGACATGAGAAGGAACTGACATTGTATCTAAAATAGAAGTTTGACAAACAAAAATAGAAACAGAGTATGTGAATGAATTTGAAAGACATGCAACTACTTCTATATATGGAGAAACTGCAAGTACACTATGGAAATGACTTCATAACCCTCTTATTTGAGTTACATTAAAGGACTTCAAACAGCCTTATCGGTTACCTCATCAATCAGAAACTTAATTAGATTAAAGGAAAAATTAGACAAAGGCATTAATTGTGATAAACTTTGAGTGACTTGTTGGTGTTTTTTACCACTTCGACGGTGACAGGCAAATCATCACAACTATAAATTGAGTAGACCACACAAAAATTACACTACCCCATGTAGAAGACATATTAGGAAAATCTTAAGTTAGATTGTTTAGACAATTTTAGGGATACTTTATTTATTGATTTAATATACGCAAAATGCATTTGTATGTCCTTTAAATTTTACATTTGTATCAGATAGATCTTTAAGTTTTTAAATATCAAATAGGTCCTTTAAGTTTTATATTTGAAACAGATAGAATATTTAAATATTTTAAGCATCAGATAGATCCTTTAAGTTTTAGGTTCGTATCAAAGCGGTCCTATTTCTTAATAACATTTAAGGGCCTGTTTGATACGAAAATAAAACTTAAAGAACGTATCCGATACAAATGTAAAACTTAAAGGAACTATTTGATATTTATAAAATTTAAAGAACTAATCTGATATTTAAAAAACTGAAAACACCTATATGATACATACATAAAACTTAAAGGACATAGAGATGTATTTTACCTTTAATATATTTATTTAAGTTTTTAATCTGATCAATGTGAATACAAAATTAGATTTTTTCGTTTAGATTAATCTTATATTTATATTTATAGGTTTTAAAACAAAATCGCTACTTGGTTTTAAATATTAGGGTTTGTTTAGTTCAACCGAAAAATAGGGAAGATGAGAAGAGAAAAAGGATCTTTATTCTAAATTATGGTTGTTGGAATCATTAGAATATAAAATATTACCTCTCAGCTTGTCCAAAACTCCCAAACCAAACAAACCCTTATATTATTTTTTGCTATTAACTCAGTGCAATTAGATTACTAAAAGCTTCACCGCAAATTTTTTTAATGAATCATCTATATCAAATATTGATACAAATTACAATTATGTACAAATAAACTACATTTAGAGGTGATAAAAAAAAAATATAGAGATTATTACGGTTCGTTTGACCAGACTAATTTGAATGTTTATGTGAAATGCTTATGCAATATAAAATTTAATGACTTAGCGAAAATTCATCAAATTAACCTAACAAATTTGTTTGAAAATATAAAATATATAATTTTTTTTTTATACTTTAAATTATGTCTTGCTGTAGAACATGGAATTGTTTGCATTATATATTTTCTATAGATCTAAGCTGATATAGGACTAAAATGAATTCTTGCTTAAAATGGAATTATTGTAATTGAAATTAGTGTAACTGTGTGAACACTGTATATATGGAAAACAGCTATAAATAGCTCACACAAAAAAAATACTCAAAACATTGCAAACAAATACACACTTGGAGGACCACTGATATAGTTTTATATTTGACTATATTATATAGATATCTAAGGCCCCGTTTAATCTGACTTATTTTTTTATTTTGAATTTCTGCTTAAACCAAATCAAGATGATAAATAATTAAATAAGAAAGACTTATAATTTTTAAAAAAGTTGATAAAAAAAGTTCCTTAACTTACAATAAATTAGCTATCCATTGTATACAAACACAAAATTGATAATACATGCACAAAACGTATTTGACATTCATAATTAAGACTCAAATATAAATATTATAATCAGATTTTAAATAAATCTGAGTCAAGTTCAATACATAATTGAACATTTGAAGGAAATATTACAATCATAAAACTTGAACGATAAAAGCAACAATGCAATTAGATAACATCTAAGAAAATTCAGCAGATTTCAAAACTACATGATCTTGGGATGCTTGTCTGATTTGTTTCCATTGGATTCAGAGGTCCATTCTTTGATTGAAACTGCCTTTCTTTTGGATTCAACATTCAATGTATTCTCATTTGAATTTTCATAATTACTCGAAGAATACTCATCACAGACACGAACAGGTGACACTATCCCAGAAACAGAGTCAAACATTCCATAACTTGGCATATAATGTTCACAGAATTTATCCAAAATATTAGCATCAGTCAACATATCAACTATTTCATATGAATGAGGAACATGAGAACACTCCACAGCTTTAGTCATAACTTTAAAAAGTACTGCCTCCCCATATAAAACATCCATCTCATCAGGATATATGCAAGAAGCTCCCCCCTATAAAAAGAAAAAAACAACACAGAATATCAAACTTAAAAAAATTGAGGACAACATTTGCAATGTTAAAAAAGGGGACATAGGAACTTACAATGGAAACTAAAACACCACAAGTCTCAAATGCAAATCTTTTAACTTGTTCATCAAATAACACAAAGACAGCCTCATCGATTTCATCACGAACATTTATCTTCACACGGAATCTAAACAAATCAAACAGTTTGATATAAATTACTTAAAAGAAACACTTAAATAACCATGAAAAATGAAAATTGATAACGACCTTGGTTCATTACAATATTGAGAGACTGGATACCAAATATCAACTCCTTCATAAACGGAGTCATACCAAGCAATTACAATAGAGATTGAACCATTTTGGGAACTGGACAAATCGCTTAATCTTTTAACGTCGAAATTACCAATAAATTCATCAAGAGTAGAACAATTGGTCTTAATAGCAGAACCAATGGTTTTAATAGAAGGAACTATGATAGAAGGAACAACAACATCTCCAGCTTTAGCTAAACTTGCATTGGATGTAGCAACATCAGGAACTGTTTGCCCTAAAACCTGATGCAATTAATATCCCAATTATAAGTCTATAACATATAAATATTTTAGAATCAAAATAGAATCCAGGCTTGCAACATAATTTAATGTTTGGCCAAAACAAATAACTTACAATTTGGGAGTAAGCAGCATCATTTGGATTAAGGTAAATTTCAATGATATTAGAATCAATTAGCACATCCAAAACTTCAATTAAAATACCACCGCATGAATCACATGACTCTTCTTTTCTAACTTTAAAAAGCATTGGATCACCAAAGAATTCTTCAAGTTCTTGGGGAAATGAGTTAGAGCATCCATTCTATCAATGCAGAAAAATTATAAAAACAATGTAATAGAACAATAAAAAAAATATGCTGCGACAAATTCAAAATAAACTAACCTCTGTTGCAAGTTTAGAACATGCAAGTGGAGCAAATTTTTTGACAACATCGTCGTACATTACAAACTCAAATTCATCAAAATCGTCACCAGCCTTGATCTTTAGACAATACCTTAATAGAAAAGAATAAGCAAAAGTTATATAACAGATCATATAAGAAGGAATTTGCATGCAAACTAAATTACAAAACTACCTTTGATCCTCTTTGGAGTTACCATCAAACAATATGTCAACTC
Organism: Trifolium repens; assembly: GCA_030408175.1. Lineage (NCBI taxonomy): Eukaryota > Viridiplantae > Streptophyta > Magnoliopsida > Fabales > Fabaceae > Trifolium > Trifolium repens. The sequence continues at coordinate 25,024,850 of CP125845.1, read as the reverse complement.
CTTGGGCAACTCCAAAATAACAGCCAATCACATAAGCAATTGACTCTTCTTCAAGTGATAGCAAATCTATTAATTTTGATATCTTTCTACCATCAAGAAAACAATGTATATGAGAACTTAAAGTTGAAGAATGGCATGCCTTGGTAGATGAATTCATTACCACCATTGTTTCAGAGAAAATTATAATGTAGAGAACTAAATATAAATAGACCAAAACATGATTTCAAATTGAATTATGGAGGGAAACCACTAACAAAATACCAACAATACCCTCTAAACAGAAAGAATAAACTGATATTATAAACTGTAAAGCATATACAACTAAAAGGACAAATTTACATGGAAAAGATAACCAAATTCCTAATTCCCTGTTCTATGTGACAGGAACAAACAAAGCGGACCAGAGGTCAAACCACAAGTAAAGTTTCACCTTGTAACCCCACATGGATGTATGCATTAATGGCAAGGCATTTAATGCAGCCGAAACAAAACAGTGAAACCATAAGATCAACTCAAAAGGTACTCTACTGCTGATATATATCAGGAGGGATAAAACAAAAGAAAATTAATGCAAGCAAAGGGCGCCAATTGAAAATCTGCCCATCCATTCAAATTATAAACATGTGTGATGAAAGTTTTTAGCCAAAACACATAATTGAATAAAGGAACAAAAATATCTATTGCCTAACTACAATGTCAATTAAAACAAACAGAATTAACTAAATGTATAAAGGAGATTAACAAATAAGCATGACAATAAAACATTAGGAAGAACAAAAATTGAAAACAAACCAACTAATCCTCAATTAGTAAGTCTGTAATGAAACAAACAAAAACATAACTAATCTATTAATTTAAACAACCCACAGCAACGAAAAAACAAAATAATCAAATATCTAATAATAACCTATATTACAAAATTCTAAATCACAAAACAAAATAATATTCCATAAATCTACAACATTAGGAACACGAAGCCAATCAATCTTCACGAATCAGCGACCTCACAAACAACATAAAAAACAAATACCCACACAGAACATAATCCACCCCAAAAAAGGACATAAATAACGCTAATAGAAACCAAAAAACACATAATAGCCTAAGAAGATCTCAAGAATGAGAAGGCAAGATTCAGAAAAAAAATAAAAACGAAATTGATTATTGTATAGATAGCCTGTTTCAATCGAAGCCGTCGTTGGTGAAAAGTAAAAAACGTTAGCTGAAGCTGTTGAGAAGAACCAAACCGAACAGAGAGAAGAAATCAAAGATAAATCAGCATGAGGTACATTATAGGTACATATTGGGCTTATTTTAAAAAAAAAAATATTGGACTCATAAGACTATTACTATACGTTAAGCCCAATCTTATAATATTGAAACAGATTTTTTTTTTTTAAAAATAAAGTTCAAAATATATTAATTTATGTTGAGCAAAACCCAAAAAAATAAAAAATAACTGCTACTTGTGGATCTATAATATCAACATAATTAATCCCCTTTAGTCTATTTAATTTTTATACTAAAATAAAAAAAAAAGTTGGAAACTTTATAAATTTTTTTTTCTTTCAAATTTCAAATATATAATACAGAAAATAAAATCAATATGATTTATATATATATATATATATATAAGATTTTAATATGTGCTGCGTTATTTATAATATATTCAACAAAACTATATACAAAAGCAAACTATTTTACCATTATTATTATAGAATAATTACATATTCTACAAAATATTTCTCACGTATATGAATTAAAAAATACAATCTTGAAGATATTTTTTTTCCTATTTTGGGTACCAAATCTTAAATACATTTAAACAATTTAAAAAAAAAATGAAATTAAATATAATAGATATCTCTTATAATTATAATTGTTATAATAATTAAGAAAGGCGTATAAAACGCATTACAAATAGATATTGGCCATGGTACATAATACACGAATACTTGAACAATACTACAATTCTTAACTTAATAGAACGAAAGACAACTAAAGAAAAACAATACAATCTTGCTAATATTAATGCAAGATATGCCAGCAAGAAACTGGAAAACAAATTATTTAGACTACACGGCCAACATAGAGAAACCCATAGAACAGGTGAAACTCAGCCCTGAGCATGTTTAGGAATCTGAGAAGTGCTTTCTTCAGTGTCATCACACTCAGCAAAGGCAGCAGACAAATTCCTTTTAGCAGAGAAAACTTTGATGGGGTTCAAAGCAACACGCCCAGGAACAAACACAACCAAATCTTTATTAAAGTCATCGCCCAAATCGATCACTTCCTTGACAAACTGAGCGGTAGAAACCTTCACAATATAATTCAACCTCTTAAATTCTATAACATAATAAAGCATTCAGGAGCAAAATAGATAAGAAATAAAACAAATTTAAAGCAATGAACTATTAGTAGGAACATACAACAATTTCCTCATCATCACTGTCTTCATCATTTCCTGTAGCCAAATTTGGTGTCACAGCTACCTCACCAGCAACATCCTGAGACTCAACATTTTCAACAGACACTTCCTCACCACTACCTTCATCATCAGCATTGTAACCACTTCCAGTCACAGCCTACCACAATAATACAAACAAATAAAACATAACATGATCAATTAGATGAACAAAACAGAGATAACATAAACAAAAATAAAATTAAGAAAAATAACAAATCATACAGTTTCAAAAGCTTTCAGGATAGCCTCATCGCTGCATATCCTTTTCACTCTATATGAATCATCAAACCTTAAAGCTCCTGAATAACTTTTCTGAACTTTGAACAAAAATTTCTTCCCTTTAAGCAAATCAAATTCAGCAGGATAAAAACCTGCGTCTTCAGCCTATACACAATATTTCATCAAATACAAATCAATAGATATCAAATCAAATAAAAAAATGCCATAAACCAACCAAGAACAAAGAAAGGATAACCATAAAAGGAAACCTTAGAATCAAGAACCATTTCAAAGCAATGCTTGCCAACCATAGCATGCATATCACCATCAAAAACAACAAAGACAGCCTCAGCCGTTCCATCATCAACTCTGAGTTTCACCCTAAACCTACAACATAACATACATATAAAATACAGCTTTAAATAATTCCAATAGGATTAACATAGACATAAATAATCAGGAAAACAAATCTTGGGACCATTTTGAAAACATGCTTCACACAAAACTTGCAATAATAAGCACCGAAGTCAGCAGTAAGACTTCTATGACACCTACAACCTGGATACCACCACTCCTCAGGATCAACCAAATCGACCACAGAAGCACTGACCACATAAATACCATCCTCAGCAAGTCCAACCAATTTAGCTAGGGTAGTCTTAGGAAACATAAGCAAAAAATCATCCTCAAATGATGTAGTAACTCTAGGACCAAGTACAGGAATAGAGACAGCAGATTCAAGACCATCAACAGCCAAACTATCACAATAAGAAAGAAAACAATATCAAATCTGTGAATTAAAAATAAAATCAATCAAAAACTTACATGAACTTACTCTTTTTTCAAAGAGACAATCTCAGGTATTGGAGGATTTACAAAAATCCTTGTAGCATTAATAACATTTTGAATTGATATTTTTCCTAACAATAAAAAAAATAAGTTCAAAAACCAAAACATAAATAAACGAAACAACTAAAAAAAATAAACCAAATACAGAGTTATAACCTGCAAACATCTTGATTTTAGCAAATTGAACCACAACTATAGGAAGTCCAACACCAGCCTTCACCAGCATCCCTTGAAGAATATCAACATAATCACCAAAAAATGCGCATTCACACTTTCCACTGCTTAGATGACAAAAAAATAGTTACAAAAATATAAGCTCTCAAAAGTTAAGAACACTAAAAATTAACCATTAACAATTGGTAACAAACCTATTATCAGACAGCTCGAGTAGAACCATCTTGACAACTCTACCATCCCGAATATACTCCCTTTCCCCAGAAACACCAGTAATGATAGCAGCAACATCTACATATAATATAAATGCAAAACAGCTTATACCAGAATCCAATATTAACAATAGTAAAGAAGGGAATAACAAATACTAACCAATTAAAAAATCATGTTCAGGTCCATAGGCAAATATGTCACCAATAGTGCTGAGTGATAGTCCATAGGTATCAATTGAATTATTTTCGCAGATCTGGACTTTAGTCTTCATCTCAAACTTTAACTTATAAGGATGTTGAGTCGAACGAAACACACCAGATTCTGGAACAACAGTGAAGTAGGACATCTTATAAACTTCCCCTTCAGCAATTTTCGAACCAAACACATACATGAGTTGACGACGAACAGAGGCATGGATCTTAGCACCCTTTACAACAGTTCAATCGCAAATTAACATACAATTTCAAACCAAAATTTCAAAACTAACGGACGCAATAAATTAAGAGAAAGATTGTACTCACCTTCTCATCAATAAGAACCATCTCAATTGAGTTAGCTTGATCAGGTTTCATAAAAGAAGACACAGTCCATAACCTAAGAACACGAACCTTGAATCGCCAAGATTCTCTGCCAGGACTCACCGAACCGAGCATATCAAACGCAGTATTCATAGCAAATAACTTAATCAAAAGCTTTACTACCCAGTAAAACAAAAAGTTAATGCGGTGTGAAGAACAGATTTACGCTCCACTATTTATACACAAAGAAAATAAACAGAGCAAAAGCATAAGTTAAAACCATTTAATGGCTCTGCTACTAAAGGTACGAACAAATAAAGAAGACTGATAGACATCAGGATATAGAAAAAAAGATAAGTAAAAACTCTTATCAACATTAAATGCAAGAAAGTAGGCCTTAAAGTGGGCCAGTCGCTACTAAAAATTTTAACAAACATTTTTGAGTCAACTTTAATCCTGGTGAGTTTGGGAGAAATGCTGCAAGGAGAGATTGCCACATCAAACAGCCCAAGCTTATGAGCAGTGCTTTTAAGGCACATTAGAAGTTCACGCTTTGTTAAGAGTGGGGATTTTAAGAGATGGGCATTGGGTTCATTAGGCCCATATATTATTTTTGAAGCATGGCCCATATATAATATGTCAAGAGATGAATATTTTATTCAAAAATTAGAGGAAAATATATTAAGATATGAATACTTTAGTAATAAAAAGCAGGGGAAGTTAATTTTATATGTACCAAAAAAAAAAAAAGTAGGGGAAGTTTAACCATTATTGGGGCGAAAAAAAATTAAAAACTTACTCAACTTTCTTACGCCATCTATTTTCTTATTATTAAAATATATAAATTAGAAAATAGAAATAAATTTTGCTCAAAATTTATTTTGTATTATTTTGTTGTATATGTGATCACTATATTTAGAATTTGAATTTAAAGAGTAAACTTATAAAATTAAGATATTTTAAAATTTTCATATTTTTTGGATGTCATGATTTTTTTAGAGAGCAAGTCATCCGGTTCAACCAAATAGTTTTGTTATAAAGACCGGTTTATTAAACCGAGTTATCCGGTTTAATTCGGTTTAGTCACGCAGTTCGACCAATAACCCAATGGTTCGACCAACGAACCAGTGACCCAGTGCTCTCACGGTTCGATGTCCGGTCCGGTTTTTAAAACATTGGTTCAATGTCATGAGTGTGAAGGATATGGACACATAAGGTCAGAATGTGGTACTTATCAGAAAAGACAAAAGAAAGGTTTAACAGTTTCTTGGTCAGATGAAGACTCAGAGGAAGAGAATGAATCAGCCAGACACGTGACTGCCTTAACTGGAACGTGCGTTTCAGATTGTGACTCAGATGAAGATGGTGATGTATCTTATGAGGAACTTGCTTGCACCTACAAAGAGTTACTCACTAGATATGAAGAAATGTGTAGAATGTTGGAACAAAGTGGGTCTGACATGAACCTCTAAGATTTTAAGTGGTTTTGATGATAACAAAGTATTAAAATTGCAATTGGCATTACTAATGATTATTCTAGTGTGCAGAATTATAAGTTAAAATTCATTCAGAAGCACTATGAATAACAAGAGAGAAGCCAAGCTATGAAGCTCTGAAAGCGTATCGCTGTTCATCAGAAGCTTAAATTTTGCGTGCTGAAGATAATGCTTCTGAGGACCAAAGCTAGACTCTGAGGAGTTCAGAAGCTGAAGATCTTAAGAAGCTACGACAACAGCATCTGAAGCAAAAGGAATTTACGTCACTCAAGAACTGACAGAACCAGAACCAATGTTTGAAGAACAATCTACTTCAAGGCTCTGTCACATCCACAGGAAGGAATATTCGTTGGTACAACGTTAATCTTATCCATAAGTGGAGCGCATTTGAGGATCGTACTATAGTACTATTATTACTCAAAATGGATGAGTGATAATTTGAATTGCAAGGTAGTGGAATTGGATTTCTTTGCTAAAGAAGGCAATCTACAGCTAGCATTTGTACGAGCATATTCCAGCTGGCATCTTATCTCTCTACAACGGTCATCATCTTCCTTCAAGTATAAATAGAAGACTCAAATGGAAGAAATGACTACTGTTCTACCGTTCTATTACTGCGTTTAAGGCTCTGAAGCATTCTGACATTATTGTTCTATCTGTCATTCAAGTCTTAAAGCAATTTGCGTTGTATTTGGTAAACACCTCTGATAGTATATCAAGTGTTCCTTAACATTCATTCTTATTCTTAAGTTTGTTTGAGAAGTCTCTTGTTAAGTGTAACTTGAGCATTTGAGAAGTCTCTTGTTTAGTGAAACTTGAGCACCTGAGAAGTCTCTTGCAAGTGTGCTTGAGCAATTTGTAATCTTAAGTAGATTATAGTGAAAAGCTCTTGTTAGTAACAAGGGGACTGGAGTACTCTCGATTTGTGAGAGGAACCAGGATAAATTTTGTGTCTTTCTTTCTCTCTCTCAGCACCCCTTTTCTATCTTGTGTTTATTTCCGCTGCAAACTTAGATTTATTTGGTAAAAAGTTTTAATTTTTAAAACACAACTCAACCCCCCCTTCTTGTGTTTTTCCACCTTCAATTGGTATCAGGAGCTAGGTCTGTTGCCTAACTCACCTTACAGTGAAACAGTAAAGATCCAGGAGGAAAAACATGTCTGCTGAGAAGAATCTCAATGAAGTTCCTTTTGACTTTGACTTAAACTCTCGACAAAGAAGGTCATATGATAAGGTTCCTTTCTTCAACGGAACTGAGACTAGCTACCCTTTATGGAAAACCAATATGTATAGTTATATCATGAGTATTGATTGTGATTTATGGGATATGGTAGAAGATGGAGTTAACTTTGAAAATATGGATGGACTTAGAAGGAGTAGTCAGTTCTCAGAACAGGAAATCGTTTACACCTACTCAAAAGCTAGAGTACAAGAAGCATCACTCTGTAAAAGGAATGATGACTAATGCTATCTCACATGATGAGTACCTTAAAATTGGAGATAAAAGAACTGCAAAATCTATTTGGGATTCCTTAAAATCCAAGTATGAGGGCAACAAACAGGTTAAGGAGGCAAAGGCTAACTTGTTGGTGCATCAGTATGAGCTGTTTAAGATGAAGGACAGAGAGGACATTGAAACTATGTTTTCACGGTTTCAAATTCTAGTATCTGGACTTCAAGTATTAGACAAGAGTTATACTGAAGCTGATCATGTGAGAAAGGTACTCAGAAGCCTACCACCAAAATGGAGACCTAAGGTGACTGCCTTTCAAGAGTCTAAGGATTTGGAAGCTGTATCCCTTGAAAGCTTAATTAGCTCATTAAAGAGTCATGAGATGGAACTAATGACTGATGAATCAACTAAAAAGATGAAAGGGATAGCCTTAAGCTCTAAAAGTTCATCAAAGGCTCTGAAAGCTAAAATTATAGAATCTGAAGATGAGGCTTCTGAAGAGGGTCAAGAAGTTGGATCTGATGATGAAGAAGAGATGGTGCTGATGGCTGCTAAGGTTTCACAATGGGCAAAACGAAGCAAGAAATATGCAGGCAAATTTGGAGGATCTTCCAAGAGACTTAGTACTGCTAAAGACAAGAAGGAAGATCAAAGCAAGTGTTTCAAATGCAACAAGCCTGGTCATTTCATTGCTGATTGTCCAGAAAACAAAAGTAGATCATCAAAGCAAAGCTCTAGCAAGGAAAGATATAAGAGTAAAGTCAAGAAGAGCTTTCTGGCAACATGGGAAGATCTTGACAAAGACTCAGACTCAGATGGTGATGAGGAAGCAAATCTAGCACTAATGGCAACTACCTCTGACAGAGAAGACTCTGAAGCAGGTTCAGACTCTGAAGATGAGGAAGAGGTAATTGCTAAACTATCTAGAACTGAATTAGTAGATTCTCTTAAAGATGCCTTAAAAATGCTCACTAAAAAGGCAGGTGAATGTAAGGTCTTGAAAAAGGCTTACAATAACCTAACTGAGAAAATGAACATAATAGTTGAAGAAAATGAGTCTCTAAAAAGTAGAAACTCATTTATGGAAACTCATTATGTTTATGATGATAAGGTTCCTCCAGAGCATGAATTTGCTCTGCAAGAATTTCTTATCAATGGCATGAAGAGAAGTAAGATAGCTTCCTTAATATACCATGTTAGTAGAAACAGAGGTGAAGGTCTTGGATTTTCACGTTTTAAAGATAATCCATTATCTTCTAAACCCTCTAAAAGTGATAATTCAAAACCTAAGACTGTATTTGTTAAAAGCCAATCAGAAGCAATAGTTATACCAGAACCTGAAAAAATAATTGTGTCAGAGGCCAAGAAGCCTCAGACTCTGAAACCTTCAGAGCCTAAGGTCTCCAAACCTCAGACCAATGTCAAAATAAATAAAACTCTGGTATATTCTAAAGCTAAGCACAAGAGTTATACAAAGCCTAAAAGTCTTTCAAAATGCTTCAATAACTCTAGAGCTCCTGATAGGCCTTATAAACAAAAACAATCTAAGGTAATGAAGACTACTCTAAAGGACCCATAAAGGTATGGGTACCAAAGTCTGAGATTGTCTTTGCAGCAGATCTGCACTCAAAGAAGGCCAGAGCAGCATTCTTGTTACCTAGACAGTGGCTGCTCACGTCATATGACAGGAGACAAGCATATGTTCCAAACCCTGACTCTGAAAGAGGGAGGAACTGTGGGATTTGGAGGAAACCAAAAAGGGAAGATCACTGGTACTGGTACAGTTGGTAATTCTTCTCTCTCTATCAAAGATGTTTGGTTAGTTGATGGCCTCAAACATAATCTACTAAGCATTAGCCAATTTTGTGATAGTGGATTTGTTGTTAAGTTTAATAAAGATGCATGTACTGTAATCAGAGAGTCTGATGAGTCTGTAGTGTTCAGAGGCTTAAGGAAAGGCAATGTTTATAAAATCAATTTGTCAGAACTCTCAGAGCAAAAGATAGTTTGTCTTCTATCTTTGAATGATGAGAAATGGGTATGGCATCAACGCTTAGGTCATGCTAACTGGAGACTAATCTCTAAGCTTAGCAAACTAAGCTTGGTTAAAGGACTACCCAATCTTAACTATCATTTAGATGCTCTATGTGGTCCTTGTCAGATTGGAAAGATTTCAAAAATCTCTTTTAAACCTAAAAACATTGTCTCTACCTCAAGACCTCTTGAATTGCTTCACATTGATTTGTTTGGTCCTGTAAGTACAACCTCAATCAATGGAAAGAAATATGGACTTGTTATTGTTGATGATTACAGTAGATGGACTTGGGTCAAATTTCTTAGAGTGAAAGATGATGCATATGATGTGTTTACCATCTTCTGCACACAAGTGCAAAGTGAGAAGAGTCTCAAGATCTTAAAGATAAGAAGTGATCATGGGGGTGAGTTTGAAAACGAACCCTTTGCAATTTATTGTGAAGACCATGGAATTGTCCATGAGTTCTCAGCTCCTAGAACACCACAGCAAAATGGTGTTGTAGAGAGAAAGAACAGGTCTTTACAAGAGATGGCAAGAACCATGATGCATGAGACTAAACTTGCTAAGCATTTCTGGGCAGAAGCTGTGAACACAGCTTGTTATATTCAAAATAGGATCTATATCAGACCTATATTGAATAAAACAACATATGAACTCTTTAAAGGAAGAAAGCCCAACATCTCTTATTTTCATTAGTTTGGATGTACCTGTTACATTCTGAACAATAAGGCCTACAAAAGAAAATTTGATGCCAAAGCTTGTAAGGGAATCTTTATAGGTTACTCTGAACGCTCAAAGGCATACAGAGTGTATAATTCTGAAACTAACACAGTGGAAGAATCTATACATGTTAGATTTGATGACAAAGAGCCTGACAGTAAAATGTCAGAGCAAGATAATAGCTATGCATGTGTTCCATATATATATAACAATCCAGAACCTGAGAAAGCATCAGATGCAAAAGAAACTTCAGAAGCTGTATTGGAAGAAGTCTCTGAAGAAGCATCCCCAATAGAAGCATCTGAAGGACATGATGATATCTCAAAAGATGATACCCAAACAAGTGCTGAAACTAATGAAGCTCCAAAGAGAAAATTCAAATACAGATCATCACATCCAGAGGACCTTATTCTTGGAAACAAAGAAAGTCCAAGAAAAACAAGATCAGATTATCAACAACATGATTCACTTCTAGGACTCATATCTATGATAGAACCTAAGAATGTTGATGAAGCTCTTTCTGATGATGGATGGATTGTAGCAATGCAAGATGAGCTCAATCAGTTTCAAAGAAATGATGTGTGGGATTTGGTACCAAGACCAACACACAAGAACATTATTGGAACCAAGTGGGTATTTAGGAACAAACTGAATGAACAAGGTGAAGTGGTAAGAAACAAAGCTAGACTAGTAGCACAAGGCTACAGTCAGCAAGAAGGCATTGACTTCACTGAAACATTTGCTCCAGTGGCAAGACTGGAAGCAATCAGGTTATTATTATCATATGCAGTTAATAATGGAATAACCTTATACCAAATGGATGTTAAGAGTGCCTTTCTAAATGGTGTCATTTCTGAAGAAGTATATGTCAAACAACCCCCAGGTTTTGAGGATTTGAAAAACCCTGATTATGTTTATAAACTTAAGAAATCACTCTATGGTCTCAAACAAGCTCCAAGAGCTTGGTATGAAAGACTAAGTAATTTCCTTTTAGAAAATGGTTTTCAAAAAGGTCAGATTGACAATACATTATTCAGAAAGACAACTAAGAAAGACATCTTAATTATTCAAATATATGTGGATGATATAATATTTGGTTCTACTAATGCTTCCTTGTGCAAGAATTTTTCAAAGCTGATGCAGGATGAATTTGAAATGAGCATGATGGGTGAACTAAAGTTTTTCCTTGGAATTCAAATCAATCAAGGAAAAGATGGCACTTACATTCATCAAAGCAAGTATACAAAAGAGCTTCTGAAGAAGTTTAATCTTGAAGAATGTAAGATAATGTCAACTCCCATGCATCCTACAAGCAGCTTAAGCAAGGAAGAAATTGGAAGCAAAGTAGATCAGAAGCTGTATAGAGGTATGATTGGTTCTTTGCTCTATCTAACAGCTTCTAGACCTGATATTTTATATAGTGTATGCTTGTGTGCAAGATTCCAGTCAGATCCTAGAGAACCTCACTTAACTGCAGTTAAGAGGATCTTTAGATATCTGAAAGGAACTACTAATCTAGGACTTCTTTATAAAAAATCCCTAGATAGTAAGCTAGTTGGATTCTGTGATGCTGACTATGCTGGAGACAAGATAGAGAGAAAATCCACTAGTGGAAATTGCCAATTTATTGGTGAAAATCTCATATCTTGGGCCAGCAAGAGACAAACAACTATTGCTTTGTCTACAGCAGAAGCAGAATACATCTCAGCTGCTAAATGCTGCACACAGCTTCTCTGGATGAAATATCAGTTAGAGGACTATAACATAGCTGAAAGCAGTATTCCACTATATTGTGATAATACTGCTGCTATTCATTTATCTAAGAATCCAATTTTGCATTCCAGAGCTAAGCATATTGAAATTAAGCATCATTTTATAAGAGATCATGTTCAAAAAGGGACAATAAATATTCAATTCATTGATACTGATCATCAATGGGCTGATATATTTACTAAGCCTTTAGCTATTGAAAGATTTGACTTTATTAAAAAGAATTTGAACATGCATTTTATCTCTGAAGAAAACTAGCTCTGAGATGCAAAATAGAATTAGGATCTGAAGCTCTTTCAGAGCCTCCATTAATTCAAAGTCTCTTTTGGGAAGCTCTGAATAATATGGGATCTGAAGGATAACAGGTTCTGATGAGGTGTCAGATATTAATAAGTTTGGCTCTGAACTAGACGAAAATGAAACGTTTAGTACTAGTTAGTGTACAACAGTTGTCTGTACACGCGTCAGCTATGATTAAGTTTCTCCAACACGTGTCTAGATCCTGATGTGTAGAGAACAGTTAATGATGAAAATGCAGTTATACAATTTAAAATTAATTTTAAACTGTTCGCGCTCCCTTCTTTGTGCCTATTTTCTGAGTGTTTATTCTATTTGATATAAATTGTCACTTCACTCACAAAGCACAACTTTTTCACATAATCACTTCCTACACAAACCCTAAACCTCAGATTTTTCCCAAATCTCTCTGCTTCTTAATCTTCTGTAATCATGGCTGCTCGACCTTCAAACGAAATTGTTCAACGTCCTTTCAACCCCGTCCTACCACCGGTAATTGATCTTTCATCTCAAGCAAGACTCGTCTTCAAAGATAATGTAACCGATGCTGGTCCGGAATCGTTTGAGTTCGTTACGGAGAAATTTGTTGATTTTGAGAGTTTCAAAGTAAACGGGATTGACATTCAAAGTTTATTCTACGATCAACAATGGAAGAATTACTTTGAGATGCTAAATGGGTTTGTTTACTATGATATTGTCAAGTACTTATGGCAAAAAGCAACCATCTTTGACAAGTTCTGTGCTGATGAAGAGGTTAGAAAGATGGTTGAGAAGGATAGTTCCTTGAAAGGAAAAACAAGGAGTCAACTGGGTTTAAGACCCTATAAAGGAAAAGAGATTAGGTCAAACATCATGGGAATCAATGTTCTTATTACTCAAGAACATATTGCCAAAGTTTTGGGTCTGGACAATGAAGGAGAAAACATGGATGAATATGGTGAGAAGAGTAAGCATATTGAATCCATTAAGAAGGATTTATTTCTTCCTGGTAGTGCAAACAATGATTTTGGCAAAGCAAAATTCATGAAGCAAAACTTCTGCTTTGCTTTCAAAGTGTTTCTGGCCTCCATCATCACTAGAGAAGGAGGATATGATACTATTTCTCTACCACACAGACACTTCATCTGGTTTTTGTACAAGAAGGTAAAAATAAATCTGGCAAAGCTTCTGTTTGATCACCTATGCTTTACTATATCCAAGAGCAGAACCAAATCACCTTCCATTATCCATCATCCAAGGTTGATTTCAGAAATCATTCGTCAAACAAAGCTTATTCAGATTGTCAGTACCAAGGAGAAACTTAGAGTTTTCAATACTGCTAAGTATGATGCAAGTGTTCTGGTAAATATGAAGTTGAAGACAAAAGAAGAGCTGAAGACAGCCAAGAGCCCTCTGGAGCAGGTTTATGAAAAGTACTTCTGGTGTGATGGTTTTCCAACCATATCAGAATTTGATAATGATGATGTTATCAAGAACTTCTTGGAATTGGTTAGATTAGATTTTGGAGTAAGAGTGCCCAGGAGTATGGTAGTTGGTGTACCAAACTGGGATATCTTCAAAGGACCAAAGCAGATCACCAAGTCTAAGAGAAAACCTCAACCAATTGAACAAAAAATTGTTGAGGAAAGCTCCAAAGAACAATCTGGAGATAAGAATGATGCTGCTGAGGTTACTGATCAAGCAGAAAGTGGTGCTGATAGATTGGCCACTGAAGAGAATGAAGGAGTCACTGAAGAACAAGTGACTAAGATGGCTCAAAGAAAAGCTGTTTAGAAGGAAAGAAGATCCAAGAAGAGGAATGAGAGGCCTGAAATTGCAGAAGAGGATCAACCTGTCAGAGCCCCAAAAAGGAAAAAGACAGTTGTTTCCAAACAGAAAGCTGCTGACTCGTCCAAAGGTAAAAATTCTAAGCCTAATACTGATAGCGTTTCTAGTGCTCAACCTCCTACCCAATCACCTCCTATAGACTATACACAGCCTATACGTATGATTCCACCATCTCCACAACCCTCCTCACCTCATCATCATCATCTGAAGGGACTTCCTCTGATGCAAGCACTGATTCTTCAGAGCTTATTGAAAAACTAGATAAAATTCAGAAGGAACAATCTAAGAAAAAGATCCCTACAAAAAGAACCCTCAAGAAACCCAAAAACAACTCACCAGAAGAGGAAAATATTTTCATTGACACTTCAATCCTTGACCAACCCACCAACACAAAAAGAAAATCACCTACAATTCTTGAACACCTCTCCACTCACTTATCTGGTGATGCCTTTACCCACTCCAACACAAACTCACCTGATCAATTTCACTTTGTAAATACATCTTCTGATTTACCTATTGATCCACCAATTCCAGAACCACCAATTCAAACATCACCCTCCTCCCTTGCTGACATTGAACAAGAAGATCCACCCACCTTCACACCAGCTCAGGATGAAGTTATGAATCATTCTGAACATACCACTGCTGAACCATCCACACCACAACCTGAACCTTCCACACCTGAACCATCACCTGAACCACATACACCACAATCAGAACCCATCTATGGTCCATCTCACAAACCCTTAACCATAGATGAACTTAGTCTACCTTCTGACTTCGCCCTACCCATTCTGGAGGATCTGCTAAAAGCAGAAATTAATGTTGATGATGATATAATAACAACCCCCAAAGACCCCTTTGATGAAATCAGAAAAATCAAAATCATTCCTCTGAAAAGAAAAAGACCTGAACCCACCATTCCCTTCAACAGAAACCAGCCCTTCTTCAATCACAACTCTGAACCAAACCTTGAGCTGCTAGATAATGCTATTAATATTAGTCTTAAGAAATTTAAGAGCATGGAAGAAGAAGTACTGATATTTCCCTCAGATGTTGATGCTAAGATCAGGGAATTGGAACAGAAATTCAGTCAGTCTCTGAGGCTCTTAGGAGGTTATGTGAAAAGAAAGATTGAAGGAAGAGGAATGGAAGTTTTGTCTCAAATAATGAGTGCTGCTGATCGCTCTCATGCTCTGAGACTTACTTTTTTCAACCATGAAGAAGAATGTCAGAGGTTAGCATCTTTAGCTGCTGTAAATGAAAGTATAAGAAGATCTCTTGAAGCAGCTATAAGGCTAAATGAAGAAGAGGCTACTTATGCAAGAGTAGTAGTTGATGCTGAGCAGGCTAGGATAGCTGCTGAAATTGAACATAAGAGACTAGCTGATCAAGAGGCACTTAAATTGATGGTAGATATGGCTGTTCACATTGCTGAAGTTGAGACAAATAAGATCAGGGAGAATCAAGCGTCTGAAGAGGACTTTGTAATGGCTGATCAGAACCTCAGTGAACCAGATTCTGATAAAGGTAAAGCTCCCATTGTTGCTCCAACTCCTCCTAGATCTCCACCAGTACTTGTCCAAGGCTCTTCTTCATCTGCTATACCTTCAGCTATGCAAGAAGCTCTGGATGTGATCATGAGTGACTTAAGAGAGGAGCTGAGAAATGAAATGGATGAGTTCAGGGCCGATATAAGAGAAGACATGAACAGATCTGGTGAAGCTACTAACAAGAAGATAGATGCAATGATGGAGCTACTGCTGAAGCTTACTCAACAACAACAATCCAAACCCTAAACCTTATGTTTGTGCACCAGTTTATTTTGTTTTCACATTATCTCTTATGTAATCTTTGGATATTTTTTTTTTTATTTCCAAGTTATTTATTCATATTTTTGTGGTTGTGCTGGTGTGCTTATTTTATTTTGTTTTTCAAAATGAAAATCATATACTCTGATAATGTCTGATACTCTTGTGGATTTTGAACCTAGTGTAAGGTGTTGGAGAACATCTTGTTTTTAACTTATATAGGATTTTGAAAACCTAAGGTTCCCCCATATCAGTATTCCTGTTTACTCATGAAATAGCTTCTTAGTATTATAGCATGTTTATAAGCGGGGCAACAATACCGAATGAGGCGTGTCTGGTAACTGGTTTTCTGACGTTTGAAAAGAGTATATAAAAGAAACATGCTCAAAAAGAAAGAAATTTATAGCATGAACCCTTTATTAAAATTATTGAAGAAATTCTTTATTACATAAGATAATGAGATCCTACTTAGAATCAACGTCAGCAGCCTCTGGCTTCTTCTTCTTATGCTTCTCACTAACATAAGAAAGTAAGTCACGCATGGCTTGCTGAGCTTCAGCTTGATACTCTTCGCATGGCTTATCATCATCATATGTCCATAAGAACTCTTCCAGGTCAGAGCCTATTGCTTCACGCTCTGACTCTGTCAGAACCACCTCTCGCTTGTTTCTTTCATAACGATGCTTGTTCTCTTCGCAGCGCCAGGGCTCTGCTTCCTTCTTGATCACTTCCTTAGATCCTGAAGCATCCTTCGTAGCTTGCTTTTCCATTGTGTGTTTCTTACGATGCTCTTTGATTATTCTGTATGAATAAAATGAGAAGAATCATCTCTTTTTATAGTGCTCTCAAGCTTTCTTGTCTACCTGGGAATCAACATAGTTCATTTAATGAAAATAGTTGTAACCAATTTTTTGACTTGAATGTGTTGTTTTCTGCGCTTTTTGACTGATGACAAAAGGGGGAGTAAGAACAGCGTTAAAATTAATGATAATTGATTTTTTTTACTGCTAAAGAACTGAAACTGTTATACTCATATCAATTTCTATCCCTTCTGAACTGTCGTTATGAGATTCTTTCTGAACCTTATTTGAAAGGGGAGAAAATTTAAGAACCTAAAATTGATTTTCATAGATAATATAAGAGAAGCTTGCAAACCTCCTCTGAGCATTATCTGACTCTAAGAAGCAAAGCTTACAAAACTATGCTTCTGAGAGTCAAATATGAAAATCTACTTTAAGTTGATAAATTAATTCTTAAACTGTTTTAATTAATTATGGATAAGACTTAGGGGGAGCTTACAAACCTAACCCTATGAATTATCAGACTCAGGGGGAGATTGCAAACCTTTGAAACCTGAAGTCAACATAATTAAATTAAATCAACAACAATTGAATTTTAATGCTTTAGTTTGTCATCATCAAAAAGGGGGAGATTGTTGGAACAAAGTGGGTCTGACATGAACCTCTAAGATTTTAAGTGGTTTTGATGATAACAAAGTATTAAAATTGCAATTGGTATTACTAATGATTATTCTAGTGTGCAGAATTATAAGTTAAAATTCATTCAGAAGCACTATGAATAACAAGAGAGAAGCCAAGCTATGAAGCTCTGAAAGCGTATCGCTGTTCATCAGAAGCTTAAATTTTGCGTGCTGAAGATAATGCTTCTGAGGACCAAAGCTAGACTCTGAGGAGTTCAGAAGCTGAAGATCTTAAGAAGCTACGACAACAGCATCTGAAGGAAAAGGAATTTACGTCACTCAAGAACTGACAGAACCAGAACCAATGTTTGAAGAACAATCTACTTCAATGCTCTGTCACATCCACAGGAAGGAATATTCGTTGGTACAACGTTAATCTTATCCATAAGTGGAGCGCATTTGAGGATCGTACTATAGTACTATTATTACTCAAAATGGATGAGTGATAATTTGAATTGCAAGGTAGTGGAATTGGATTTCTTTGCTAAAGAAGGCAATCTACAGCTAGCATTTGTACGAGCATATTCCAGCTGGCATCTTATCTCTCTACAATGGTCATCATCTTCCTTCAAGTATAAATAGAAGACTCAAATGGAAGAAATGACTACTGTTCTACCGTTCTATTACTGCGTTTAAGGCTCTGAAGCATTCTGACATTATTGTTCTATCTGTCATTCAAGTCTTAAAGCAATTTGCGTTGTATTTGGTAAACACCTCTGATAGTATATCAAGTGTTCCTTAACATTCATTCTTATTCTTAAGTTTGTTTGAGAAGTCTCTTGTTAAGTGTAACTTGAGCATTTGAGAAGTCTCTTGTTTAGTGAAACTTGAGCACCTGAGAAGTCTCTTGCAAGTGTGCTTGAGCAATTTGTAATCTTAAGTAGATTATAGTGAAAAGCTCTTGTTAGTAACAAGGGGACTGGAGTACTCTCGATTTGTGAGAGGAACCAGGATAAATTTTGTGTCTTTCTTTCTCTCTCTCAGCACCCCTTTTCTATCTTGTGTTTATTTCCGCTGCAAACTTAGTTTTATTTGGTAAAAAGTTTTAATTTTTAAAACACAATTCAACCCCCCCTTCTTGTGTTTTTCCACCTTCATAGAATTCTTGAGAAGCAGAAGAAGACCATTAACAGGCTCCAGGCTGAAGTGAACATACAGATTGAAAAGGCGTCAAAAGCTCAGGATGAAGTCACCCAAGTCAATACTCAAATGGAAGACTTGAGGAAACGTGTGAGCCAACTGAACTCAGGAACAAATCTTCTTGAAGAAATTTGGAGAATGTACCAAGTGGTAAGGCAAAGTCAATTGGGTACAACTACTCAAGTCTGAATCAGTATCAACAGGACACTGAAACCAAGTTTACAACTGCTGAAGATGTTTTTGATCCTTGCACTGGGAAGGTGATGTTGAAGCATCATACTCAACATTCTAAAGCCTATCCAGTTCCAAAGTTTGCTCTTGATCCAAAACCTCGTGTTCACCAAAGACCCAAAAATCAGAGGAGATATCGTAGATGAGTGTGTAATCACTGTGGAAAACGAGGACACATTAGACGTTTTTGCTACAGGCTGTATGGGTATCCTGACCAGAAACCTCAACCAAATGTTGTGCAGAAAGAGGAAGTTATCAAGAAGGAGTGGAAGCCTAAATGAGAAAATGTTGGTTTAATTGCTCACACATCTCTTAGAGCATCATCAAGGGAAGATTGGTATTTTGATAGTGGATGCTCTAGACACATGACTGGTGTAGAGAAGTATCTTACAAATATGAGACCCTACAAGTCCAGCTTTGTAACTTTTGGAGATGGTGCCAAAGGAGAAATATTAGGAATTGGGGATCTAATCAATCATGGTTTGCCCAACTTGGAGAATGTGCTGTTGGTTAAAGGGCTCACAGCTAATCTGATTAGTATAAGCCAACTATGTGATCAAGGCATGAAAGTTAATTTCACCAAATCTGAATGTCTGGTCAATAATGAAGAAGGACAATTGCTGTTGAAGGGAACTAGATCTAAAGACAACTGCTACCTATGGACGCCTCAGGAAGAAGCTCACACATCCACTTGTCTTATCATCACAGAAGATGAAGTACAATTGTGGCACCAAAAGTTAGGTCATCTCAACCTGAAGGGGATGAAGACAGCAATGTCAGCTGAAGCTATTAGGGGATTGCCCAAACTCAAGATCATTGAAGGCAATGTATGTGGAGAATGTCAAATTGGAAAGCAAACCAGAATGTCGCATCCAATGTTGGAGCATCAGACAACTTCCAAGGTTCTTGAATTACTTCACATGGATCTCATGGGACCCATGCAGGTTGAAAGCTTGGGAGGCAAAAGGTATGTTCTTGTGGTTGTAGATGACTACTCTAGATACACATGGGTGAATTTCATTAGAGAGAAGTCAGATGCTTTTGATGTCTTCAAGGAACTATGTGTTCAGATTCAAAGGGAGAAAGGAAATAATGTGGTAAGAATAAGAAGTGACCATGGAAGAGAATTTGAGAACTCCAAGTTCAATGAATTCTGCTCTACTGAAGGGATCAAGCATGAATATTCATCTCCTATAACTCCACAACAGAATGGTGTAGTAGAAAGGAAAAATAGAACGATCCAAGAATCAGCTAGAGTCATGCTTCATGCCAAAAACATTTCATATCACTTTTGGGCTGAAGCCATGAACACTACATGTTACATACACAACAGAGTTACGCTGAGAAAAGGTACCTCTTCTACTTTATATGAACTATGGAAAGAAAGGAAGCCAACAGTCAAACACTTTCATGTTTTTGGGAGTAAGTGCTACATTCAAGTTGATAGAGAACAAAGAAGGAAACTTGACCCTAAAAGTGATGAGGGAATCTTCCTTGGATACTCTACAAACAATATAGCATACAGAGTTTACAACTCCAAGACTCAAGTTGTGATGGAATCTGTGAATGTTGTTGTAAAAGACACCCCCTTAGAGAAGAATGATGACATTGATCAAGGTACACCTGTTATTGACAATGTTGAGCAAGATGTTGGAGCATTAGAACATCCCAGTAAAGAAAAATCTGATGAAAAGACTCTTGAAGAAGATGCTGAGACAAGTACTGAACCTCAAGTCCAAAACAAAGGTCACTCAGTTCGTGTTCAGAAAAATCATCCCAAAGATCTCATTATTGGGAATCCTGAACAAGGAATAACCACCAGGAGAACAATTGATGTAATTGCGAACTCTTGCTCTGTATCTATGTTCGAGCCAAAGAATGTCAAAGAAGCACTCACTGATGAAGCTTGGATTGAGGCTATGCAAGAGGAATTAAACCAATTCAAAAGAAGTGAAGTGTGGGACCTGATTCCAAGACCAGAAAATGTGAATGTCATTAAAACGAAGTGGATCTATAAGAACAAGTCAGATGAGAATGGTACTATTACCAGAAATAAAGCAAGACTTGTAGCACAAGGATACACCCAGATTGAAGGACTTGACTTTGATGAAACTTTTGCACCTGTTGCCAGACTAGAATCCATCAGACTTCTCTTAGGAGTAGCTTGCATTCTCAAGTTCAAACTGTATCAAATGGACGTGAAGAGTGCATTTCTTAATGGATACCTACAGGAAGAAGTGTATGTTGAGCAACCCAAAGGTTTTGTAGACTCAGAACATCCTAATTATGTCTACAAACTAAAGAAAGCTCTATATGGATTGAAACAAGCACCTAGGGCATGGTATGAAAGGTTGACTCAGTTCTTGGAAGATCAAGGATACAGGAAGGGAGGGTCTGACAAAACCCTATTTGTAAAAGAAGACAAAGGAAAATTTATAATAGCTCAAATCTATGTTGATGACATTGTGTTTGGTGGAATGTCGAATACGATGGTCCAACATTTCGTCAAGCAAATGCAGTCAGAATTTGAAATGAGCCTTGTTGGAGAATTGACTTATTTTCTTGGGCTTCAGATTAAACAAATGGAGGACACCATCTTTATATCTCAAAGCAAGTATGCAAGAAACATAGTCAAGAAGTTTGGAATGGAAAATGCTACACACAAGAGAACACCAACACCTACTCACTTGAAACTTACCAAGGATGAAAAGGGAATAAGTGTTGATCAAAGCCTCTATAGAAGCATGATTGGTAGCTTGCTATACTTGTTGGTGTATGTGCTAGATACCAGGCAGATCCAAAGGTGAGTCACTTAACACAAGTCAAAAGGATACTGAAGTATGTGAGTGGCACTAGTGATTATGGAATCATGTATTCCCATTGTGAAGACTCTGCCCTATATGGATATTGTGATGCTGATTGGGCTGGAAGTGCAGATGATAGAAAAAGCACTTCGGGAGGATGCTTCTTTCTAGGCAACAATCTCATATCTTGGTTTAGCAAAAAGCAAACCTGTGTGGCTCTATCTATAGCTGAAGCTGAGTACATAGCTATTGGGAGTAGCTGCTCTCAACTTGTGTGGATGAAGCAAATGCAGAAAGAATACAATGTCGAACTAGATGTTCTAACATTGTACTGTGACAACCTGAGCGCCATAAACATTTCAAAGAATCCTGTTCAGCATAGCATGACCAAGCATATTGATATTCGCCATCATTTCATCAGAGATCTTGTCGAGAATAAAATTGTAACATTGGAGCATGTGGGTACAAAGGAGCAAGTGGCAGACATTTTCACTAAGGCTCTTGATGCGGTGCAATTTGAGAAGCTAAGGGGCAAGTTAGAAATTTGCCTCTATGAGGAGTTATAGCAGTTAATGAGCTTGAGGCGTGCAACTGTCATTTTTTTTCCTCTCCAACTTATGTGTGCACGCTATCCTAGGAGAATCAAATCAAATTCCTTCTTCCCATTACACGTGGTATGTGCTATCAGATGTCCTAACAACTGTTGTGTGTTATCTGTATGTTTGCATTTATCTACTGATGCATGATCGTTCTGATATTGGTAGTTGTAGATCAGTTGTATCATGTTTGCCTATAGAAGCATGTGTATGTTATGATGTTTACACATGGATTGTCTGCCCCATGTGCATTTGTAGTTGTGGTGTGTTTGCATATAGCTTGTCTGGCCTATGTGCATGAGATTGAGTGTTGAGGGGGAGTAGTAACTCTTGTGGTAGTTGATGGTGGTTACTACTATTCTTGTATGTGCTCCTTATGTGCAAGAATCTATTTTTTTTTGCATGCTGGTAGTAAGGGGGAGCGTAGTGATGATATGTGTGTGCTAGTTGTATGATAGCTAGCCTGTTGATAATCTTGCAACTTATGCTCTGATTAGAAGTGTGCTAGTTTCTATGCTTGATGAATATGGATGTGTTGTGATATGCTGTGCTATCAAATGTTGAAAAATCAAGGTGACTCAGAATTTATTTTTCCTAAGGGACTCGTTTGTGAGAGCTTACTTCTCTCTGTTATTGTTCTCTGTGAGGGTGGGTGAACCCAATTCCGCTGATGCATGCCTCTTGTGTTTTTTGTATGTATTTGTACTAAAGTGAAAGAAGGGTCACAATCATAGAAATATGGGTAACTTGTACATGCTTAATTATGGTTGCACACTGAAGATAGAAGATCAAGATCCACTATTGAGTTATGTATCCTGTGGTGTTATCTTCAAGTGCAGTAGTTCTGTGCACTATGTGGTATAGTCTGATGCTTTTGTTCCAAGATGTTATGGTCTGACATGCGTCTGCTGGTGTGTATTAAGGTCCTGAACTTCTGTTCTCTCTGCTGGTGTGTGTTTGTCAAATTTGTGGCCAAAACGGGGGAGTAAGTGTTTAATTTGTTGGTTTGGTTACCTGCTCTTGTTTCTGGTATGTGCTTCTGATATATGTTGTGACTGTGAACTATGTCTGTTATGGTATGTGTGCTTTGGATGGTGGTGTATGTATGTGCTGAGATATGCAGGTGCTCAGGGGGAGCTGATTTGTGTTTTGCAGGGGGAGATGTTGGATACGATGTTCCAACATCCTATGCATATGTGCAGGGGGAGATGTTTTGTGAAATGATGAAGCATTCTATTCAACATCCTATATGTGTTTATTTTCCTGACCATTTAAGGCGAAGTAGTTCTTTTGTGTTCCGCTGTTGCATGCCTCTCTGATAAACTTAAAAGATACATCTTATTCTTTTCTACTGTTCTCCATGAAGGAGTAGTATGGAAACTGTTTTGAAGGATAGCTACTATTCATCTTTATGCTTGTGTGTTTATGTTGAGAAAAAGAAGTGTAGTTGAAGTATCTGTTTAAGTAGTATCTATATGGTCATAATTTGTTTTAGCCAAAAATTTGCCAAAGGGGGAGTTTGTTGAGTCTTTGGTTGTTGGCTGCATTTTTGGTAAAATAAACCTTGCAGCAGGATGTGTGATAAGATGCCTCAACATCGTAACATGTACTGGAAGTGTTACTTGCGGGCCAAGCATGCGCGCTTCCTATTTATGGAATTTATATTTCTCTCTCATGAATCATATCTTGTGCTTTAAGAAAGGTTTTATTTTCTAAACAGATCTTTTGTTTAAAGATTGTTTTAGAAATTATTGTGAAGATTTATTTTCAAAACATATCTAATCTTTTAAGATATGATTTATTTTTACTTTGTGAGCTGGATCTTCTCTTTTGAATCTTTGCGTGAGCATTTATGTGGAGATTATTTCCTGAAGATATTCTATTATTTTAAGGAAGATTTATAATAGGAATTCGTGTGAAGACTATTTGTAAATCATATCTCATCTTTTAAGGAAAGTCTTGGTGTGATTCTATTTTATTTTAAGCTGGATATATTCTTGGATCAGATCTTCTAAAGCCCATGTTACCAGCTATATATGAAAGGACGTAAAACCTAATGAAGCAGTTGTTCACGCCGTCTTTGTGATTAAGTCTAGGACTTAGGTTTGAGTGTGTTTTTCTTGTGAGTCTTTCTTGTGTCTCATCGATACAAGTTTAGGACTGTGTTATTTTGAGATGTAATTTATGTGATCCTGTCCTAAGCTTTGAAGTACGGAGTAAGGACTTTTGGTGGTTGTAACACTCTAAGCCTTTAGGTACGAGTGTGTAGTTTTTAGGAGTGTGTCTCCAAAACTCTTTTGTGTTGTGTTGTTAAAATCCTTGTTGTTTGTAAGGTTGTAAGGGAGTGAGATGAGATCTCTGATCTAGGAGTTCCTAGGTTGAAGAATCATTGGTGGTGCCTAAGTTGTAAGTTGTAAACGGGGCGTTTGCTGGTAACTTAGAACTAGGGCTATTAAAGTGATATTCCTTCGCCGAACTGGGTTAACAAATACTCTGTCTCCTTTATTTGTTTTATGCTTCTTTGTTTTATTATTACGCGATAGATCTGTTAAGGTGCTTAGCACATCGTATCGCACATGTCGTGCATAGCGTGCCAGAAATTTCACTAAGCTTTGCTGTCGCTCACTCATTTATTTATAAAATACTTTTTGAAAATCAATATAATTTAATTAACTCTAAAGAGCTGTCGTGGTGTTTAGAATTAATGTTCAGTTTTTACTATCCAGCATAAATCTCACGTTGTCGCGCTATTAATTTATACCTTAGTTAATTTTCACTCTCGTGCAAAATTATTAATTTAATTGTTAAAAATTGATACAGAAAACTGATTTAGATTTGAATACACAAATTAGTTACCGAACCCTTTTAGCTTCCAATTTAACATTCTAGTTTTAATAAATTAGCTAGAACCGGTTATAAGTAAAGACATCATAATGAAATAATCAATTATTAAAGTAAATATTATAAACCAAGCGGCAATAACAATACTAATTAAACAGAAACGAAAAATAAATAAAGCAATAAAGAACCTGAAAGTCATTGAACTGGAATTAAATTGGAAACTGCAGAGTACACTGACTGGAATTGGAATAAAGATTAATCTGACTTGGATGCAAAATAACAATAAATGCCTAGAACTAAAATTATGAATACTGAACTTTATCGTTTTTTCTCTTTAAAAATCTTCGCGTGTTGAGTGGAAGCTGAGCAAGGTATTTATAGGCCAGTGATGAAAAGATCTGTCCTCCAAATCCGCAAGTCCATTGAGCTCTGAGAGGATATGCATGAGAGTGCACGTGCTCCTAATGAAGTGGAGTGGCGGGCGGCAGGTGGTTGTGGCGTACGCCACGTTGTTTTTTGATGTGAGTGACGGGGGCCACGTCTTGCTAGGTGTGCGCCAGAGAGAACAGAGTGGAAGGTGCCACGTTACACACATGGCGTGCGTTGTGTTGCTTGGGTGTGGCGTGGGCCACGTTGTGCTTATTTTTTTTGTCTTTAAATTAATTTCTATTTTATCTTTTTGATCCGATTTTGCATTTATTTTGTTCTAACTCTTTTTGTGATAAGTTCCAAACATAGTACCTGAAATACATAAAAATAATATAATAACACTACGAAAATGCAAAGAAATTGTAAAATATTAAGCTAATTTCATTAAATAAATAGTGCATTTTTCAGTGTTATCAATTCTCTCTCCTTGATAATCAAATGTGAGGATTTAAATGCACCCTCATGGCACATCAGATGATCCATTCTCGAGTAGGATTGTCTATTGCCTATTATTCACACAGTTTCACACGATAATAAATTTGGATTGTTGATTTGAGATCGGGCAATTTAGATTATCTATACAATAAAATAACTTCAACCGTCTATTCAGATTGTACGGTTATGAATTGTAATCGTGTGACGCAATTACAACAACATATCCAATTCTTGGTAACTAGGGAGTGAATTCTCTCCCGTTAGTAGTCTCTCTTGTGAGATTGTGACCTCTCAATTAAAAATATAAAATGGAAACCGAGAAAAATCCAGTGAATAATACACTGGAGGGAATCTTTCTCCAAGATAATGGGTATGATATGGATTGGATTGAGTGAATTCAAAAGTAAGTGCAGTCATACAGTCAGTGGTTTTAGGCTGTATATAATGATGATCGGACGGTCTAGATATTATCTCAAAATTTTATATTAAACCAAAATAAAAAACTGTTTTAAATCTAAACCGTCTGATCTTGATCAGACGGTTCACAGTCGCTAACTGCATGCAGTCACGTAATCTCATTCCATATGATATGGATAGGAAGACACAAATCTACACCACAAGCATTGGGGCATGCCACAACCTTCGCAACTATTTTTTTTTACTAATAGTTAAATGGCAAGTTCTATGGTACATTAGACAATTTCTAATGCATCGGTACATGATTATCAAATTAATAAATAAAATGAATATTTTTTAAGAAATTTTTTTTTTCTATCATTAAAAACATTATAATAATCAAATATCATTAACCAAAGTTGTCAAAAATATAAATTTTGATATTTTTTAAATTTTTATTCTTCATAATAGTCAATATTCAATTTTTTATTGAAAAAATGTTAAAATATTAGTGTAATCATTATAAACAATAAAATTGTATTTTTCCTTGTGCTATTATTATATCTAAAATACAATAATTAACTAATAGTATTTTTAATCCATAAAAATAATCGTTAATTTATTAAATTGCAATGTCATGTACCGGTACACTTGAATTATTCAAGTGTACCGTAGAAGCTCCCTAGTTAAATATTTTATTGATATGCCCTTAGATCAATTATTGTTTTGTCCCCGCATAAACCATTGTTTCACTCACTACAAGAAAACATGCGTTTAACAACCGATTTAACGACCGATTTTGATGAAAATCGGTTGCTAATTCAATTAGCAACCGATTTAGCAACCAATTAAAATCAGTAGCAAAAACCTTGGTCGCTGATCTGTAGTGACCAAATTAACAACCAATTTTTTAGAAACCGATTAGCAACTGAATTTTGAGATCGAATTAGCGACCAATATCAGCAACCAATTAAGAGACTGATTTGAAAGAACACTTTAGAGACAGATTGTTCGACGCATTGTTGACGCTATTAGCAACTGATTTAGTGACCACTTTATTTAATTTTAAAACAAATCGGTCGCTAATTCGGTTGCCAATATCGATTTTTTTTATAAAAAAAATGTAGCCCATGTAATATATATATATATATATAGACACACAAACACACAAACATAAATATAACAAAATATATTAGTAAATTATATTCTTATAAAGATATGCTTAATCAAAGATTATATGGAAAATAAATCTCCTATAGAAAATAAATTAAAGCTTTAATTATAAGCTATTACATTAAATATATACCTAAACTAACTTAGCATAGTATTAAACAAGGGTTTAACTAATGTATTTTTCTTCAAAGTCAATATTACAAAATAAATCTCCTATAGAAAATAAATTAAAGCTTCGGTTCATCAAGGCTTTACATCATGTATCATTCTAGAAGCCTCTAATCCACATGCTCCATGATATACATTCCTGGTACTATGACTACACTTACCTGCACAAAAGTTGAGGTATTCAATAGTTAATTTTTAATCAATAGTCTATAAAAAAAGAGCCCCAAAATACACTAGAAGAAAAAGCCCCAGATCAAGACTTCTGGACATTTGATGTATACAAATTCTCTTTCACAATAATCGCAAGCCTCACATGGAACGAACAGTGGAGAACAATGGTGATCATTATATAGAAGTGTAGAACAGAGTTAAAAGACGTACTTCATTTGACAATTTGTTCCAACCAATAATTTTTTTTGTAGTGTCTAAAGAACACATTAGAGCAGGCTTCAAACTTCCAAGCTGCACTCTGTCATAGTCACTATGCCCTTGGCACTACATCTATCCATTCTTTCAAGAAACCTCTAAAATATCTGATAATGAGGTAATACTGAATATAAGAACATACTTAAAGTAGAAGAGTTTAAAAAAAAAACAGTTATTAAATATGATTTAAAGGGTGCTGGAAAGAGCATGAATTTATCAATAGATAACTAACTTCACTTTTGTCAAATATATATAGGAGACTAATCCTTTTTCCATACTAATAACAACATTTTAGTTCATTTTAAAGGAGATAATAATCTTCATAACATTAGAAAAAGTGAGATAATGAGATACCAGTTCATAACTAACTTCACAAGTGAGTAAATTTAGACTCCCCAGTAGCATTTGAATCATCTGGCACGGCCAATTGTTTCTTGACTATGTCACACACCTTATGCACAATTTTGGATTTACGTAGAGAATTGTCACTGATTTCACAAATTCCTTTTCTTCTCTCTCTTAGTAAATCCATACTGAATATTTAACTGTAAACAAAAGCCTATCAGTGAAATACATAAATATATCTAGCTATAGAACTCTACCAAGGAAATTGCTTTCAATAGCCAACATAGCCTATGCAAGTTTAACTTGAACAACTTTAAGTCATAAACACTTTGTACACAGGAGCAGCAGCTAGCTAGCTATTAAATCTAGTCACACACACACAAACTATATATTTAATCGCATATAAAAGTTGAAATAAAGAAAGAGAAAAGAAAGATAACAATATAACCATGTTAGCTCTTTTATGGAATGTGGTATGTCTTCCTTTGTAATCATGTTTGCATCCCAGTCCCACAAATACCTAGAAGCTAAGCTAATGAAGAGAACAAACTACTATTGAGATACATTTAGCTTGAAACGTAAAAAATGGTATGAAATATAAAACCAGTTTCACACATTACAATTCCAAAGCAATGCCATTTGCATCTTCAGCTCTGCTCAAGATATAATATTATCATGAATCAACTATCCCAAAAAGCTTGGTGGTAGGTAAAAGCACATGAATGGTTTTAAATCTAACATATTATTGCACATGAACACCTAACCTTGGGCTGAAACTTAAGCTTTTTAATAGAAGACACGATATAACAAGGATTGAACTCTTCAAATCCCATTGTCACGGAGACTTAAATATCATGAGATTCTTGTCATGAACCATACCATATACCATAAGCCATTAGGTGAAAGCTCATGAATGGTTTTATATCTAACATGTCACAATTGTTATTAGTCCTATCTTAAGCACCTACTTATTCAAAACTTATTTGAGGTTTCTGACATCAACAAGTATAACACTTAAAGAGGAACAACATTGGAGATTTATCAACAATTGACAACTCAATTTATGAACAAAACTATAATTAACCTTCAACATATGTCATAAGCGAGTCTATTATAAACAAAACAAACAAAAACTAGAAACAAAAATAAATATATAATAAATAAAATATTTATGAATGTGTCTAGTTAAATTGACAACAGTATACATATCATGAAATTGCCAAAATATTGTACACTTCGAACAAGTATCAGCTCATTTTGTGACTCCTATTTGTATTAATAATACGTAAAGCTCTTTGGCATTTAAGGTAACATAGCATTTTGTATAGATAATCAAACCTGAAAATATATCATCTTTAAATAGTCATGATTAAGCATTCTTAAATTAGTCATAATTAAGCATTAAACATTCACAAGCTTTAAGCAAAATAAGATTTTCATTGAGAGCGTGAACCTTGTCGAGTTTAAAACCCTAAAATTTATAAAAAAAAATAACAGAAAAAAACCTATAACCTTTGAGTACAACTACACTACCATCTTACGCGCAAACAAAGAACACAATAAGAACAAGAGTGTTGAAATTCCATACCTGGAAAGAGTCGGCACTGACGATTTCATCGTTGAGGCACTTTGAGAGTTCCAATGTGATTCGGATCTAGTTAGAATTGTTGAGTTCTTCGTTTCCGATCACAGTTCGCTGAGATTGAAGAAGGGTTCGTGTGAGAATTGTTAATTGAAGAGGGTTCACCCAGATTGACAAAAGGGTTTTGGGTTGATGTGAATAAGGAAAGGGAAAAGGGTTCGTGATATTAGAAAAGAAAAGTGGGAAATAAAAAAAGAAGATTAAAGAGGTGTTTCCGGTCAAAAATAAAAAATTGAAGATAAGTATTATTAATAAAAAAATAATCTACTTATTGTCAAAAAAAAATAATAATAATAATCTACTTAAAGTAATACAGTCATAGCTTATTTAAAAAATTGTACAAATAATATTTTTTTAAAAAGATATTAATTTTTTACAAATAATTGATTAATTTTTTTAGTGAATTGTTAAAAAAAAAGTTTGCGATGGATTTTTTTAACGCTAATTATCGGTCTCCAATTCGGTCTCTATAGTGACCGATATAGCGACTGAATTTTTTTCACTTTGACGATCCAAATAATAGTCTCTAATTTGGTCTCTAAAGCGACCGATTTTATGGTTGCTAATTATCGGTCTCTATAATTAAGCAGCGACCAAAATAGCGACCAATTTTTTTTTACTTTGATGCTCGAAAAATCGGTTTCTAATTCGGTCTCTAAAGCGACCAAAATATTTTGGTTTCTAAATCGGTTGCTAAAAGCCAATTTTCTAGTAGTGACTACTGGATTGTAATTGTTAAATATTGCTACCCTATGCTTAAACAAGGAATGGGATAGTCTTATTAACTAAACCGTTTTCAATTTTTTAGAGAAGCCATTCTTTTTCCTTAAAAAAAATTAAAGATTGAGAAATATAAGTGGTGCTTTAAAAGAGAAACAAAGAGATTCCAAATGCACCAAATGAGATAAAAGAGATCAAGTTCTCAACATGTAACAACCAAAATACAAAAGAAAAAATGCAGTATTTTTACTCCATTTTACTTGTGTATTCCAATTCAATATTGTAGGTTTACTTCAACATTTGAAAGGAGTTTCACTGGTGTCTGTATATGGAATTGGATTTTTTTTTTTTGACAAATATGGAATTGGATATATATTATATATATATATATATATATATATATATATATATATATATGTGTGTGTGTGTGTGTGGGGGGGGGGAATTGATGCACCAATAATCCAAGAATCGGGCGACGCAAATTTCCAGACAATGGCAAGTGCTTGAGAAGGAGCTGTGTAAGAAATTGCTGCTAGAGAATAGGGAGTTGGAGATGGAAATTTCTATTTATATAGGCTGGTATCATATTTTCTTAATATTCCTATCTATCATGATTTTGGTAATCTTAGGTTTGATGTTAGTCTGTCTCGAGAGTGGATCCCCTCAAGTGTATATTACACTAGAGGGGGAGCAGTGAAACTATCTACCCTTAAAATTTTCTTTGTCAATTTTTATGAATTTTTTAAATGGTAATCTAAAGGCTAAATATCCACCGCAGAGTAAAGTGAATGGAGAGAATCCACTCTTGTCTGCCTCCTATTGGTGAGCTCACAGGGGTCGTATTCAACATAGTTTTAATTGATGTTTTCAATTGTGAGTACGGTAAGTAATGACCATGCCCTTCACTTCACGCAATCATTGACCTGGGACTAAAGCAAAGACTAGGATCAAAGTTGGTGTTAAATCTTACTCTCTCAGCCCTCCTACTTCACAGAAACATTGACCTAGGACTAAAGCAAATGTTGAGTTCAAAGCTGGTTTTAAAGGTTATAGGTTGACTTATTATACCCCCGATTATGAAATTAGAGATACATATACTAATATTTTGGCAACATTTTAAGTAACTCTTCAACTTGAAGTTTTCCCCAATGAAGAATGTTGCATGTACATTCCCTCGGTCACCGTATTGAAGAGGACGTTCATGGGCCACAATTTTTAAAATTAGATAAGATCGAATATCATTATAGCTATTAACCAAACTTGCAAAATCTATTCAGTATTCACATAAAAAAAAAGTTTTTTTTTATGTAATTTTGAATTTTACCTTTCAAATTTTAAATTATGTAATTTCGAAAGAGTTCGAGTAAAAAAAACGGTTTACTCTACATATGTAGTCTCTACTCTCTTCCTTCTCCGTCGAAACTACCCTCTTCTGCGAATCCCATCAGGCAGAAGTTGTTGAGGTTAGTTAACAGTTCTTTACTTTCAAATCACTTTTTTAATTCGAAATATTCAGCGATTCAAGATTCAGTTTCTGTTGACCAAGTCAAAATTTGTTCTTCCTCAGTTCTTACCGATTACATGCTGGAGCTGAATGTGATCTCTCTATTGCTTTTTGGTAAATGGTTGCTAGGACCCACTCACTCTCATTCCATATTTCCACACTATGTATTTTTCTCTGCAACGTAAATTGAATAAATCGTCAATTTAGTCCATAAACTATATAAATATAGTATGAAATCGTTCAATTTTGTTCCTAAAGTATATAAAATTCTGTCAAATTAGTCCGTAACATCTTAATAGAATGACTAAATTGTTGTATCTATTGGTAGGGAGTAGGGACATCATATTATATATGCAGAGGTGAGAGGTCGAGGTTCAAACCTGAATTCCCCACTTATGCCTAACTTATCTATAAGACACATCAGTGACATTACATATTGTACACTAAACTCTACTGCTTAATAATGATATCTAAATAAGAGAGTTCTAGTCATGTTTCTGTTTAACTGAGCTTAATTTCTCTCTCTGTGTATTTTTTTATCTATTCGTCTATATTTGTCTTCGATTTTATTTTATGATCTAATTAAAGTTAGCAATTTCTATGTTTCTTAATAAAAACTTGGTCAATGTTGAATCTATGTTTGGCTTATTATCATACCTGAATCTCAATACTTCCTTTTATGTTCCCTTTGGTTAAAACTTTTGAGAGTAAATACTAGTATCTTAAGTTCATCTACCCTGTTCCATTTTCCCGTTGTCACTGGTTTGGAAGGATCCTTGATACCCCCGCTTGCCATAATCCCTTCTCATTGTATATGATATGTTAATGTATGACCAATGCATCTCTCTTTTTCTAGCTAATATTGTCGTTATTTAATAAGACTTTCCCTCGTTGGACTAATGTTTCCAAATAAGAATACTTATACTTGTGCAAGAATGTGTGATGACGTCCTGTATTCTTTTATAAACCATTGCTATGCAAATCCATTAACCGAGGAAACTAAATTTTAGTATATTGGTTGTGTGATGATGAGATTTTTTTGTTTTTGTTCTTATGAGATATGCAAGCATGTACAATATGTAGAGTCAGTTGAGTGAATAATTGGATTCAGTTCATTTGCTAAATGCTATGTTTGAAAATTGTGATTTGGGAGGTAGATGTACTGTAGCATTGGGCACAACTCCATGCACTTATTGCTTTCGTTATGCATCATTTGCAATTCAGAAGACTTCAGTTTCTCGGGAAACAAAGAAATAAAAGTGTTACATGTTAGTGTTACCCTTGTTAGAATCACACAAACAAAGGGCTATCTATTCTTTTTAAATTCTTTCTCTTCAAGCATTCTCTGAAGATAAGAATTTTTCATTTCCAGCTCTTAATGATACAATTGAAAGTTTTTTTTTTTTTTTTGGCTTTTCCTTCTTACTCTATTACTATTATCTGAAGTCTAAAACTGTATTTCATGTTTCAGAGTCATGGTTTTATTCTCACATTGTTTTATGTTCATGCTGCAAAAGTAACTGGATTGTTTTACTCCTATGACTGCTGGATCTTACCTAGTCATCAAACTTTCTATCATGGTAAATAATTTCCTCCTTTGCAAGCACACATCTCAATCCTTTACTGATTTATTTATAGTTGTTACTTGTTTATACTTAACTATTGTGTGTTAGTGTAACGTTGATGTGTGTCTCTAAATAGAACTAGAGTATCCATCAATAGGAAAAGTTGATGTGTGATTTTCTTTGCTTAGGATTGAGTTCATTTGGAATCTCAAGAATCAAGATGTAGTCATTCAGATTTCAGTGAATCTTCGTCCTTGATGTATCAAACATATACAGGCTACTTGACATGCAAGTAATTAAAGATGCTATGATTAATTTGGGAAAATCTTCTTTGATTAATTCTTCTCATCAAATTTTGTGTTCTCACTTTCTCGGTAAGAGTTCTTCAATCCATGTTAATGAGTGTTGAATCTCTGTTGTTGCCAATGTCAATGGCCATTTGGGTGTTCAAGTATTGTGTCTTGGTTTTTGTTCATAGTGCAGGATATTGCAGAATTTAAGACCTAATGCTATTTCTTTTTCTATTTTCATTATTTGATCAGTGCATTTTGTTTCCATCTCTCATATTTACTCGATCTTTTTGTGTTTATTATTTGCTTGTCATCTGTTACTTTTTGAGTTGGTGCTGCTAGCCTTAACTAAATTGTGAGTAATTCTCTGTCCTGTTTTTTTCTGAAGGAATTCAATGTTGTTGGGAGGGAGACTGACAAAGGATACTACTAAGCCAGCTATGGTTTGTGCTACCAATCATTGACATGAATGGAAATATTTTTCCAAAGGACTACATTGGTAAGAGACTTTTTGGTTTCTTTCTTTCTATTTTGGCATGTCACCCAATGTAGGCCTCTTAACAGTGTAGGATTTTGGCCAACGCAAAAACCAAATTTTCTAGTAGTATTATGTTTAGAAACATCCAGTAATCATAGCATGAAAGTTTAGGACAAGTACGGCACAGAATAACAGCAGAAAGGTTAAGTGTAATAAGACAAACTAAAATTAATTATTTTAAAATATTAATTAAGATAAACGTAATAATTATGTTCGAACCTCAAGTTCGCAACACCACATTTTTTTAGGTATTGTCCTCACAGTTTTCTCCATTGTAAAAGGAGAATCAATGAGTAGAGGGGTGTGAATGTTTATAAATTACACTTGACTTCAATTTCCAAACAATGCGGGACTTCTTAGTGTACGGGAGCACTATCTCCAGTCAAGGCTAAGGGCCAATTAGAAGACAATACTTCGTAAATGGGTATGTGTGTCGGGGTCGTCGAACCCCGGACACCCCTTTCAACGCCCCGTTTATTTGTGCATGTCTTGGCCTTGGCCAATAGTAAAAAAAGGTAATTTAAATAAAGAGTAAGATTGGTAGCAGGGTCAATTATTTGATTGGTAGAAATAAGTTGTAAGTAAGGGTATGTTTGGAATACCTTACAACTTGATTTATTTTATGACAAACATCTACTTAGGTGTTTGAGTGCATATTTGGACTGGCATCTAGACACGATTGAATCACGGTGAGACGCCATGATTTTGGTAAAAACTATTCTCTCTAGCTGGTAGCTTGCAAATGTAAAATTAATTTTTATACAAGTTGCAATTTTGTTATACTATTTTGGGGTCATAATAATTGAAATTTTCGGCAAAGACCAAAATATAGGATCATAAGTTTTTGTTTTGTAGGAGTTCAAAGGATTTATCTATTGAAGACATATGTAAAGAATTTCTTTTTTGGTCAATAATTTAGAACAAAGACAACTTTATCAATTAAAATGATATCAAGTCTTTAAAGTTCATTTCCAATAATGTGAGCCTATGTACCCCAACCCCAATATGTAAGACATCGTTATGTGACGGACCAAAGTTGGTATAGTTGGTTAGTTAGTTGCATGGTAACCCCAAAATCTAGGAGAGAAGAGAGACAATAGAAAAAGAGTGATACTTGGCTCCTTAACAAACCCAACCGAAAAGGAACATGAATCTATGCAAACATGAAACCAACTACCTAAAATAATGCTAACACATAATAATGTTTAAGGAATTATAATGACTCATTTTCAGAGTTATTAATTATTATTATTATTATAACAATAATAATTACTATATTATCATTATTCATTAATTTATCTTCCTCAAAATTCAGACACGCATATAACTTCTTTCTTTTTCTTGTTGCATTGTGCTGGCAATTCTGTTACCCAAAATCATCGAATTTGCTGGACACTTCATCATTGGAATTAAGCTTCATTCTATGAACAAGAACAATACCATTACATTGTTTTTGTTTTTTGAGTATTGGATCTTAACATCAACAAAAATCCTCACAAATGGTCTAAAATTTCAATATTGTTGGTTCTCATTGTGTTAGTCTATTTTGTTTTTCAATTTCTAGCCATTTCTGAGAGTATATCAATTTTAAATTTTTGATAAATTCAGAAATGGCTAATGAAACTAAGTCAAATGGAACGTCTTTTTCTTTGAATATAGAAAAAAAAGATTCTGAAAAAGCTTCTGCTCCGTCTCCATCTTCATCTTTATTACAATCTGAGGACTCGGTTCCTCCAGAAAAAGCACCATCAAATTCTCCACCACCGTCGCCAACAGCATCGCCACCACCTTCACCGCCGCCGCAAGCGCAATCTCCACCGCCACAATCTTCGCCACCTCCATCAAAAGTTTCGCCTCCACCTTCTCAATCATCACCGCCTACAACACCAACATTGTCTCCGCCGCCTCCATCATTTTCACCACCACCACCAGTCGGCAATAATTCTCCCCCTCCTTCACAATCAAATTCCCCTCCTCACGTTCCGTCCTTACCTCCGCCTTCTTCCAAAACTAGTCCTTCCCCGCCACAAAATCGTCCTTCACCGTCACAATCATCATCAGATTCCCCAAGCTCCCATTCAAAACCAAGCTCTCCTCCTTCCAAAAGTAACTCTCTATCCAAACAGCACTCCTCCAATGATAATACAGGACAATACATTGGTTTTGCTGTTGCAGCAGTTTTTGTTCTCGCATTTATTGCATTCATTCTTTTTTACATATTAAAAAGAAAAGACAGACGAGGGAATTTCTATGGTATGCCGCCACCCCATATGAAACCTCAAATGAATGGAGGTAATATAGTACTAAATTGATATTTTGTACATCGATAATAATTTGTGAAAAAAGAAGTAACTGTATGTATGTAATCTCAAGTATAATGTTTTGTGCCGTTGTCCAATACTCATACATAGTGTTAAATATATTTGCTGTTAAAAAAAAAACAAAAAAAAATACATAGTGATAAATAGTTTCTTGTTAGCATTTCTGCTATTTTAATTATTAATATTATTGGATTGTGCAATTAACTTTTTTGCAGATGTGCATTATTATGTAGAGTCGCCGGGTTTTGGATATAGTCATAGGAACAATGCAGGTGCAATGCAACATACAAGAACTCCTTCAGACAAAACACAACAACAAATGAGTGGTGGTCAAATGGTTTTTAGTTACGACAATGTTGCTGAAATTACTAACGGGTTTTCAAGTGAAAACGTGATAGGAGAAGGAGGTTTTGGGTGTGTTTATAAGGCTTCAATGCCCGATGGTAGAATTGGAGCAGTTAAGTTGTTGAAGGCTGGTAGTGGTCAAGGAGAAAGAGAGTTTAGAGCAGAGGTTGATACTATTAGTCGTGTTCATCATCGACATTTGGTATCTTTGATTGGTTATTGTATATCTGAGCAACAAAGAGTTCTCATTTATGAGTTTGTTCCTAATGGAAATCTTGATCAACATTTGCATGGTAACGTGAGTTTCATTTTTGTTTTTTTCCCTCTTTAGATAAATTAAGAATGAAAATAGATCTGTATGGTGCAGCAACTATGGAGGGAGACCTTTAGATTTAGTTTTCTCTCTCTCTCTATCTCTCTATCTAATGGTCTCTGCAAATACTGCAATGTATCCAAACATTAAAAGATGTGTTTTTTATGTGAAGTGTTTCTTATATGTGTGTTGTTTGTGTATTTCATGATCTCAGGAAGTGCATGGAATGTTTTGGATTGGCCCAAGAGAATGAAGATAGCAATTGGTGCTGCAAGGGGCCTTGCATATCTACATGAAGGCTGTAAGTATCTGTATATATTGTGCTATGGTTTATGTTTTTCTATTTCATTTTTTATTTTTCTAGGCAACCCAAAGATTATTTTGAAAGGTAATTTTGTATTTAATGTAATGCTAAAGTTTATATTTATTTTTTTTAATTTTTGTAGGCAACCCAAAGATTATTCACAGAGATATTAAGTCATCGAATATACTTTTGGACAATGCTTATGAGGCACAGGTATGTTATGCATATACATTTTTAGTTTGATTTTTTCATGGCTCCTTATTTGTAAATTGAAGTCCTAGATTGTAATTTAATCTTGTTCTAAACCAGGTTGCAGATTTTGGACTTGCCAAATTAACCGATGCTGCTAATACTCATGTATCAACTAGGGTGATGGGTACTTTTGGGTAGGTTTCCTATGTGATTAAAATTAGCTCTCCCTTCGTCTTTAAATATAAATCCTCGTGCACTAACTTACGAGAATTAAAAAAATTGACTCTAATATCAAATTTGTTACTATCAATTTGCAGCTACATGGCTCCAGAGTATGCAACGAGTGGAAAACTAACGGATAGATCAGATGTTTTCTCATTTGGAGTTGTTCTTCTTGAGCTTATAACTGGAAGGAAACCTGTTGATCCAACACAGCCTGTGGGAGATGAGAGTTTGGTTGAGTGGGTATGTATGAACTATTTCCTTATTTACTAGAACTGTTAATTCCAAGTAGAAACATTCATCAATCATCATCTTAATTGCAAGTAGAAATTACAATGCTAACTTACCAAAGTTGTTTTTAACCCAATTCATTATATATTTGCTTAATTGTAATTTTGTTCCTCTATTTTCACTTGCTCACAAAATTGATCATTCCTTTCTAAAATTAAAATATTTGGTGCTCGTTACCAAAACGTGGTGATTTAGCAAATAAAATTACTGACGTGATATAAAGTCCGTTGATGTGGAATCATTCAAATGAATTGATATTGATAAAAGACTTGTCACATCACTTTTGTATCCACAAATCTGAGTGAGACTAAAAAACTAGATTTTAAATAGCGACCAAAATCCTGTGAGCGAGGAAAATTAAGGGTATTAAAATTGCAATTAAGTCTTAATTGGAAAGTATATTGATCATGAACACAGTTAACTTGTTCAACTGCTCTCTCTTGTTTTCTTTTTTGTTTTAAATTTCAAAAAATTAACACGTTCTTTGAATTTTTTTTCCTCTATCTTCACAGGCTCGTCCACTTCTCGTTCGTGCAATTGAAACGGGTGACTTTAGTGAACTAGTTGACCCGAGACTTCAACGACAATATAGTGACAGTGAAATGGTTAGAATGATTGAAGCAGCTGCAGCATGTGTTCGGCATTCTGCCCCAAAACGACCGCGGATGGTTCAGGTGAAAACACTACCAAGACATTCTTAGCTTGTTTTAAGAATTTACGGTGCAGTAGGGACCTTTTGATTTAGGGAGATAAAGTTTATCTTTCTAAATCTAAACGATCCCTATAGCTGTTGCACCATAAAGCAGGTGTAGAGGATCTAATTCCAAACTTATAGAACTTTAGGATGGTTATATTTAGAGAAACAACTCTAGGGTTTTCTGTCTAAATCTAACGGTCCCTACAACTGCAACCACAAATTTATATGGTACCATGAAAAATTTAAGCCATGGACTATTTTCATCAGAATTACATGTATTTATAATTTATAATATTCAAACCATTTACAATTTAGTAATCATTTACTTGTTTTTTATCAGGTTGCAAGAGCCTTGGACAGTGGAGATCAACTATATGATCTATCGAACGGGGTGAAGTATGGTCAGAGCACAATTTATGATTCTGATAAGTATCATGAAGACCTAATGAGATTCAAAAGGATGGCTAATGGAAGTTTTGGTGAGTCTGAATTTGATATGTACAGCACAGAATACAGTTCAAGATCTGCATTTGTGCCACCACACACTTCAAGTGGTGATTCACAAATTAGACCTTTCCAAAACTAA
This sequence comes from Trifolium repens, assembly GCA_030408175.1. Lineage (NCBI taxonomy): Eukaryota > Viridiplantae > Streptophyta > Magnoliopsida > Fabales > Fabaceae > Trifolium > Trifolium repens. The sequence continues at coordinate 24,985,006 of CP125845.1, read as the reverse complement.
AACAGCACTGTTGATATTGATAACAAAAAGTCTTGATGAGAACACAAATTCACCAAACTCTTTCCCTAGAAACCAAAAGTACAAATTTCACAAAAGTCCACTACATGGAATTTTTTGATTTATACATGACCTTCATCCAAACATGGCAATAAAACTTCAATTTTTGTTCTGTTTTGTTTCCCCAATCTTTTTTAACAGCGGGGAACATTGAAAACTTGTACTATATATGTATCTTATTACTATACTGCGGGATATGATGCAATCTTATTACATACTAATGATTTGTGTTTTCCATTTTTAATTTATGTTCGATAATTCTTCTGTGGTCACAAACCTAACTACTCTGCGTTTCGCACCCTGGCCAATATCTTCTTTGTTGTACATTATATGTTGATCTGATGTATTTTTTAGGACTTTATTTTGAACAACTAAAGTTAAATAGTTGATAGTAATTGTTAGTATGTTGGCAATGGGTGGAGATCAAACACCTTATAACTCTTACCTAAGTCACTTCAGTAACCAAGCCACCGTACTCACCTTGTATGTATGTTTGAATAGTGGTGAGTTCGGTAAAATCATAAGCTCAAAGGCGTAGTTTTTGGTAAAATCACAGCGGATCACCATCATTCTATCAATTCTATTGTCAATCTAAACATGCATGTACTTTTTTGCTTTTAGTAATTTTTTCTTTCACTTAATTAAGAACCAATTCAAATGACATTATGTGTCTTAAAAAAAATTCTACATGAATTTAATTTAAGATAAAATACAAAACTAGAATTTTTAATCCCATCAATTTAAAATTTAATTATTTCCACATGTTTTACATAGTCTTTACTTTCACAAATCCATATTGTAGAGAACACAAACATTTTTCTTAATCTTATAATAAAACATTGGCATGCAAAAAAGAAGTAGAAAAGATAATTATACATTTCATCATACACCTTAAAATCTAAGAAAAAGAAAAATTAATAGCCCACAAAATGTTATAGTGGTGAAATGGTTGCAATAATTAAGAAAATGAACCATGTCTACATAATAATCATCTCTTCTAACCCCATATTATGGACCTGGCCTATACTTTCCTTGAGGAGGACCAAGCTTTATTTCAAAACTCTTCATATCCTGATGACCATCAGCAACTGGCTTCTGAACTCTAACTCCTCCATGTCCATGTCCATTATTCATAGGCTTAGAAGCCGCAATTTTTTTGTCGAATCCAAATTCAATATCAACTTCTTTTGGACGTGAGTTATGGTGGTTTTGCTGCTTCTGCTGCTTTTGTTGCTTAACATGTTTCTGACTGTGACCGCTACCGCGGCGGCTGCAAAACCTTCCAAGACAACAAGCAATAGCAGAAATTATTATTATGATGGCTAAGACAACAAATACTGACCCAAATGATCCATTTGATGAATGGTGGTCAGGTTCAGGTGGTGATTGGTATGTGACAGTGGTTGGATAGACTTGAACTGGCTGCTGTTGCTGCTGTTGCTGCTGTTGTTGTTGCTGCATTGGTTGTTCTTGTAAAGACATCTTAGGTAATAAGAAAAGTTTTGTTTTTGAGGTGATTAAGGAAAATTGTTTGATATTTGAGGTTGAAGTTGTGGTTCTTTGAGTGTAGACTAAGGTAAATTTAGAGTGACTCAATTACTCAAGAATATTGGGTGTGAGGAGAGTAAATTTGGGTATGAAATAAATAGGAATAATTTTTTAATTTAAAAAGAGGGGAGAGGGGAATTTGCTTTAATAAAGAAAAGGAATAAAGATATTCTTTGTGTTCTTTACTCATTGATGAGTAATGTGATTGCTTTGTTAGAAGAGAAAGTGATATCCTGGGGCATCAAGAGACATAGTACTCTCAAGGCCCAAGGAAAGTGCAGCTTTTGTTTACTTGGAGTGTTCCCTTTAATAATCATTTGAATGAGATGTTACTCACACACTATATACAAAACATGGATTATGATATGTTGTTACTTTTCTTGCTACAAATTACTCCCTCCGTCCCATTTTAAATGACCTTTTTTTGACTTAGTGTACTATTCATTTGATCTGCTTTGACCTTATTTTTCTACTAATATATACATGCAAATATTAGCACATGAGATGTTGTTTGATTTGTCTCGACGAGTACTTTCTAAATATACCATTTTTATAATTTTTAATAATAGATAATTAGAGATATTAACGATTAAAGTTGTGCATTGGCAAACGTGTCAGTGGTCAAACAGGTCATTTATTTTGGGACAGAGGGAGTATATGAATGGGGAGACATTTTATAATAATGATTTATAACTAATCATCATAGTGTGGTATAGTTGGAAGATGACCAAGTCTCTTACTTGTGCTTATGCGTTCAATTTCTAATAATGCATATAGAGGAGCACTTGTGGGAGAGAGCCCTTAAACAAATCTCTTTATTTTGAAGAATTAGTCCATGAAAATTGCTATTTAGGGCCCCAAAAAATCCCAAAATACCCCTACTTTTGCATCCAGGATACTTTGGTTTCTAGGAAACGAAATCGCAGAAAACCAAAATTTCGTCTTCTAGGTGACAAAACACACAATTTCGTCTTCTTGGTGACAAAATTTCAAAAAATGAATTTTTCGGTAACTACGAGACGAAATTGTGTGTTTTGTGCCCAGATGTCATTAAACCAAAATTTCGTCTTCTAGGTGACAAAACACACAATTTCGTCTTCTAGGTGACAAAATTTCAAAAAATTGGCGTTTCGGTAACTACGAGACGAAATTGCGTGTTTTGTGCCCAGATGTGTGCGACAATGCAGGCCTACTATGTTTTAACATAATTTCGTCTTCTAGGTGACGAAATTTGTTTCCTTCGTTTCCTAGGATACGTATGCTTGTAAGGGCATTTTGGTCACGACGGGAGCCTGTGAGTAATAGTAGGGGACCTAAATAGCAAACTTCTTAGTTATGAGCTCCCGTATTAATCAAATGGGCAAGAGTTATAGGATCCAGGCCCAAAAACTAATATGCTCTATTAATTTTAAAAACTTTATATTTACGGGAAAATAGTAGTTTTTTTAACGGCAAAATATTTTTATTAATAATCAAATTTCTGCATAAGACGAACAGATACTTGTAAAAGAGGACTACAAAACAAAGATTCCGTATATAAGCGGAATACCAATGAAAATACTAAAACCGACACCACCTAATAGAGGTCCACTTCTAATATCATTTTTAGAAAATGACAATCTTCAGCTTCTAGACTACCAGAGAAGACAGCAACCTGTAGATACTAACTCCCGATTTCGAATCAAAAGTGATCGACTCATCAGAATCCAAAAAACACCTTCTTGAGTCAAAAGTTGATGGGACACTGGTAGAATGAGAACCTAGGAAGATGAGTCTCAACTCGCAGACCACTCCAATCAGTTAACACTAACACTATAGAAGTCAACGAAATACAAAAACCTGCAAATCTCAACAGATTTGGAAACCATCGGCAACTTAAAAAGAGCCTACAATTAGTTTTTAGTATTTTGAATTTTTCAACTAATACGAGTAAGAATATAGAATGCATAAAAATGTTAATTAATTGTTAAAAGTTTCACATTAAATGTAAGATAATATGTATATAGATTTATAAATGAGCGCAAATTTCACTTTACAACTTATAAGTCGATTAAATATAAAATTGGATTAGTCAAAAAAAAATTTAAAATTGGATTATGTGTAAAAAAAAAAGGAAAATGTTAAACGATGCCCCAGAGCACTGTTTAAGGAAGCAAAAATAGTAATATTACACTGGAGTTTGTGCAGTCAACTCCTTGAAAATAAAAAAATGTTATTTCCAATTTAAAACATTTTTTTTATATTCTTAATCGGTGGGGCACCGGTTAGCATGATCAAAAACAAATAGATTAAGTTAAGTTCCATCCAAGATGGCTCAGTCCAAATTTTAATATGTCCCCACTATTTTTATCCACCAACCAACCAGCATAAATATCTAAGATTTGCATTATCACAAAATGATTATTTAGCCGCAGGTTACAGTGGGAAGGTTGGTTAGTTTTCCCATGATGGGAAAATGAATAATCCTACCATTCAAAGGTGGAAACTACGGTGAGAGAGCAACTCATGTCTCTCACCGGTGGTTTGGTGTTATAACCGTTTGATGATGAGGTTATATAGATCAAATAATATGCTATTCACATGCAATTATTTTTTGTTGCTAATTTTTCTTCTCTTTCTCTCTCCAGCTTTCTTCCAAATCATTTTCATGTGACAAATTACCACACAATTTAATCATGGACAAAATATATTCGGTCTTTTTTCGGAAAATAAATTATGATATTTTATTTGAAAAAAAATTTCTGTTTTTTTCCGAAAAAAGTTTTTTTATCTTTTTTTGCGAAAATGTTTTTCGATTTTTTTCAAAAAATGTTCCCGATTATTTTTGGGAATAAAGTTTTGATTTCGGATGGAGGTGGATGATGGAAAAAGAGAGTGGAGTAATGAACTGAGAGCTGATTCTAGGAAGGTAGCCGGCCGGCCAAAATCACGGTGGTTAGTGGAAGAGCGAGGTGGCGGTCCGACGAGTTGGGGAAGAGGAGACGGTGCTAACAATGGTCCTAGACAGTCTGCTGGTGAGTCATCAATGCAGGGTCCCAACAAAATTAATGTGCCCAATGAATCTGTTAATAGCATAATAATTGCAAATCAAAACAGTCAAAACATTCCCATTAAAACTTGTCCTAATCCTGTCGGCCAGCTTTCAAATACCAAAGAACCCCAATCATTGCCTAATAATACCTTAAATGTCTCAATCCCAATTGTTACTGGTGGTACCGCATCTGTCATAAAGCCTGCTGTCAATCAACATTTATTTCCACCCATTGCCACTTTCAATGCTTCAGCCAAGTCAACATACCAACCTTCCACATCTACTACTAAACACGTGAGACCAGCAACATCACATGTCAAACGTGTTTCATCCTCTGTCCAATCATTAGCCAATCATTTTCAAACTTTAAGCCAACCATTACATGTCAGCCAACCAATCATGACACCAATTATTTTTACTGACCCTACCCACAAAAACAAATACTCACTACCCAACCACACAATGCCAACCCAACCGTCTTGCCGAAAATTGATTGACCATGAATTACCGTCCATGCAAGCCATACCTGCACCTCAGATACCCATTGTTACACCAGAAAATAATGTATCAGTACCATTCCCTGTAACTGTGACTGATGATTCAGAAGGGGTTGAAAATATGGAAGTTCAAGTGGAAAGGAAGAGGAGAAGGGAGGAGGAGATAAAGAAGTGTTCTACAAACGGTGATATTAACCAGCATTTTTTATCGGCAGGTCCTGGCAGCCAGGACTGCCGGGAGCAATGATTGTCTTAAGTTGGAATTGTCGGGGACTGGGCACTCCGAATGCAATTCCTAATCTCCGTAGGCTTGCTCAGAAACACCGTCCGGATGTGTTGTTCCTGTCTGAAACACTTTCTAAATCTAACCAGATGGAAAAAATTCGTGTCTTGTTAAAGTTTGATTCTTGTCTTGCAATTGACGTGGTCGGGAGGAGTGGAGGTCTAGCTATTTTATGGAATGACTCGGTGAAATGCAAAGTTCAAAATTATTGTCGGAATTTCATCAATTTAGAGGTTGATGAAGTGGGGAAAGGAGTCTGGCGGTTGACTTGTTATTATGGCTATCCAGAAAGAGGTCGTAGAAGGCAGGCTTGGGACATGTTACGTGAGCTGCGGAATATGTCTCCACTGCCCTGGTGCATCATTGGTGACTTCAATGATCTTTTGTCTCAGGAGGACAAAATCGGATACCATCCTCATCCGAACTGGTTGTTCTCAGGTTTTCGTAGTGCTGTTAATGATTGTGACCTTACAGATATTCAGTTAGAAGGACATCGTTTCACTTGGATAAAGAGTAGGGGCTCCCCACGTGTTATTGAGGAAAGACTGGATAGAGCAATGGCGTCAAGTGACTGGCTAGCGTTATTTCCGGAGGTCAAACTTACCAATTTGTTGGCCTCACATTCAGATCATAGCCCTATTCTCCTACATACTAACCCGGTAACCCGTACAAAATTTACTTACTCGTTCAAATTTGAAAACTTGTGGCTCCAAGAGGAGGATGTTGGGGAGGTAGTTGAGATGGGTTGGCGTAAGGAAACGAGTATGGAGGTGACGGATAGAGTGGAAGCATGTGCGGATGAGTTACAAAGGTGGGGTAGAAGGAAGAGAATGCGGTTTAAGGAAGAAGCGGAGGCTTGTATTGCGGAGATGGAGTTCTTGAGAGGCAAATCAGATGCGACTAGTGTTAGGCGGTTTCGTGAATTGCAAAATGACCATGCTAAATACCTTGTACAAGACGACGCGTATTGGAGACAAAGAGCCAAGATGCATTGGTTGAAGGAGGGAGATTTAAATACCAAATTCTTTCATTTGTCGGCTAATGCTAGAAGGAAGGTGAAGAAAATTGAGAGACTATCAAATGATGTTAATGTTGTGGTTACAGCCCAAGAGGACTTATGTGAGGTAGCAAAAAATTATTTTGACTCTCTTTTTCAAGCATCTGATGGTACTCATGATCCGGTGTTATCAATCATCCAACCTAAGGTGTCAGCAGAGGATAATGATCGTCTTACAGCTCCGATTCTGAAAGAAGAAATTCATGCGGCTCTCATGCAAATGCACCCAGATAAATCACCTGGTCCAGATGGCTTCAATCCTGCTTTCTACCAACATTTTTGGCACCTTTGTGGTGATGATATTTTTGCGGCGGTGAAGAGTTGGCTGGATAGGGGTTTCTTTCCTACTTCCCTTAATGAAACTAATATTTGCCTAATTCCAAAGTGTGATAATCCAGGTACCATGAAAGATTTGCGCCCCATTGCTTTGTGTAATGTCCTGTATAAAATGGTATCCAAACTCCTAGCTAACCGTCTACGGGTGTGCATTGACAAGTGTATTTCAGAGGAACAGTCAGCTTTTGTTGAAGGTCGCTCTATCCTAGATAATGCTATGATTGCAATGGAAGTTATACACTCCTTGAAGAGAAGAACTAGAGGAATGAAGGGGGAGTTGGCGCTTAAGATTGATATTAGCAAGGCGTACGACAAAATTGACTGGGGTTTTTTGAAAGGAATGTTATTTCGGTTAGGTTTTTCCGAGAAATGGATTCAGTGGATGATGATGTGTGTCAGTACGGTTAACTATTCGGTGCTAATGAATTTTGACAAAGTTGGACCTATCTATCCTGGTAGAGGTCTGAGACAAGGCGACCCGCTGTCTCCTTATCTTTTTATTTTGGCAACTGAAGGCTTAACAGCTTTGATCAAGCAATCTATAGGGAGAGGAGAACTACATGGCATCAAAATTTGTAGAGGGGCGCCTATGGTGTCCCACCTTTTATTTGCAGATGATTGTTTCTTGTTTTGCAGGGCCAATATTACGGAGGCTTCTCACCTAATGTCTTTACTTGATACCTACGGTGCAGCCAGTGGTTAGGAAATAAATCTTTCCAAATCCGAGGTGTTCTTTAGTAGAAATCTGAGCAAAGAAGCACAAGAGGACCTGTCGGGCATAATGGGCGTGAAACATGTTATGGGCACAGGCACATACCTTGGGCTACCGTCAATGGTGGGAAGAAGTAAAAAATCAACTTTTGGTTTTATTAAGGATCGAATATGGAAAAAAATCAACTCATGGCGTGGCCGAGCTCTCGCTAAAGCGGGTAAGGATGTCATGATACAATCTGTCCTTCAAGCTATCCCATCATATATTATGAGTGTTTATTTGTTGCCGGATTCTATTATTACTGACATAGAGAGAATGATTAACTCCTTTTGGTGGGGTGATGGTTCTAATAACAAAGGTATTCGGTGGTTAGCTTGGGATAAGTTGGCGAAGCCTAGAGCTATCGGTGGGTTGGGGTATCGCGATTTTCACGCTTTTAATTTATCCTTGATTGCAAAACAAGCATGGAAATTTGTGGTTGAACCGGATAAATTAGTATCAAGAGTATTCAAGGCGAGGTATTTTCCCCGGTCCTCTATTTTTCATGCAAAAATTGGTGACAATCCTAGTTATGTTTGGAGAAGTGTGTGGAAATCTCGTGATGTACTTTCTATTGGTTGTAGGTGGAAGATTGGTGATGGGAGAAAGATAAAGATCATGGATGAACCGTGGCTCCGTGGTGATGATAACTTATGGATGCAATCTCCTCAAAATCAAAGTATGTATGATCTATGTGTTAATGATCTGTTATTACAAGGTTTGAAAATGTGGGACAGTCATAAAATCCATTCGCTCTTTGCAGAAACAGTGGCTGAACAGATTTTGAACATGCCGCTTTTTGACGAGGTTCAGGAGGACAGATTGGTGTGGAAGTTTGAGAACCATGGAAACTATACCGTGAAGTCCGGCTATAATAACTACTTAAAAAGTAAAGCGGTGGGAGATAATGTGAGTGTGGAAGGCGAGTGGACCGCTCTTTGGAATGCTGCAGCCCCTCCTAAAACAAAACATCTTCTATGGAGAGTTTGTCGGGGTTGCTTACCTACGCGTGTTCGTTTACGAGGAAGGTATGTACCGTGTCCAAGTGAATGTCCGCTTTGCACTAATAATGATGAAGATGATTGGCATACTTTGTTTGGTTGTTGTGATAGCCAACAAGTGTGGATAGAATCCGGATTGAGAGAGGTTATTGAGCCTCGGCTGCTTGCTCATAATGACGTGAAAAGTGTTATTTTCGAATTGTGCAGGTCTGAATCTGTCGAGACTATAGGTCACTTTGCTATGGTTATTTGGTGCATTTGGAATAATAGAAACAATTGGGTTTGGAATGGAGTTAAAGACTCGGCGAAGGAAGTAGCACATCGAGCTAGTCACATGATCGGAGAATGGCGTACGGTTAAATTGGTTCAACGCAACACTGCTGGTTCTGGTGTACACAATGATAGGCGTGTTACTGCTGCTGCTAACAATGATATGCGTGTCGCTGCTGCTGCTGAACACAATTCAAGTCGTGATCGTTACCCATCTCAGCTGCTTCGATGGCAAAAACCACGTGACGGTTGGTGGAAATGTAACGTTGATGCGAGTTTCTCTCAAAATCCGAATGTTGTGGCTGCAGGTTGGTGTCTTAGAGATCATGCAGGTTCTTTTGTTGCAGCTGGTTCAAATGTTTGCAGATTTTCGGTCACAGCTGCTGAAGGTGAGGCGCTGGCTCTTTTGGAAGCTATGCGCGAAACTATAGCACGTGGTTGGTCCAACATTATTTTTGAAAGCGATTCCAAAATTGTCGTTGACGCCGTGAATTCAAATCACCAAGGATCTTCGGAGTGGAGCTCTATTATTTCATCTATTAGGTTGTTATTACATTTTCATTCGAACTTTGAGGTTAAGTTCACTAAGCGGCAAGCGAACATGGCGGCCCATTCGTTAGCTCGGGCGGCTTGTTCTTGGCCTAGTCGCATGTTTTTTAATAATGTGCCTCGTTGTATTGACTCTATTATTATTAATGAAATGAGTTAATTTTGTTTGCGTCAAAAAAAAAGTTTTGATTTCGGATAAAAAACAATTTCGGAGTTTTTTCCGAAAAAAATTTCCAATCTTTTTTGGGGAAAAAAGATTTAATATTTTATTTGGAAAAAAAGTTTCTGATTTTTTCCCGAAAAAAGTTTCCGATGTTTTGTCGGGAAAAATTTCCGATATTTTATTTTGAAAAAAGTTCCCAATTTTTCCCGAAAAAAGTTTTCGATTTTTTTTGGGAAAAGTTTTTCGATTTTTTATCGAAAAAAATGTTCCCGATTATTTTGGGGAAAAAAGTTTCGACTTCAGATAAACCAATTTTTTTTCTTCCAAAATGTTCCTTATAAAAAGAACCGGAGAAAATAATTTATAGTTTAATTTTACCTTTTAATTTAACGCTTAATTTATTTTGTGAAAATAAAATGTTTGATTAATAAAATTAAAATGACTAGTATTCATGTGAGGGGAATGGACAATGATTAAGTGTTGTTATACATGTATGATGTATTGTTAGATATGAATGGCTCAGATTCATAGTTTCATTGTTGCACCGGTGAGCTATATGATTCACTTGCTCACCATAGAAGCCGCCCCATTCAAATAGTTGTTTATATAATCAATGGTTAAGATTGAGGATGGCTTAAATAACAAAAATTGATGGCACACAAGCTAATTTTTGTTTTAGCATTTTTATGAAGTTCTTTTAGCATGTTTTTTAATGAGTTGTGAGAAAATATAATCAGTTACGGTGGCATGAAAATATCCTACGTAATTATATAAAATATTTTAGCAAGTTTTAATCCTATATATTTTTCGGTAACATTTTTAGTTTTGCGTTTAAATTGACTTATTTGTACTTTTCATATTTTTAAATAAGTTTTTGTATAAATAACTATAATATTATTAAAAAAATTCCCACAAATTTTTTTTTTCACAAAAGTTTAATTTTTTTTAACAAAAGATAAGTTAAATATGAATTTTTAAATGCTGTAAACTTAAAATTTCATATTTAATTCATCCTTTATTAAACAAAAATTAAAACATTGCATAAATAGATTTTTATAATGTACTAAATATAACTACAAAAAATAATTCAAAATTTTAAATATTACACAAGAATTAAATTAACAGCAGTACTAAAAATTGTAACAATAATATTTGAAATTAGAAATTTTTGAATTTTTTCATAAAGAATAAAAACAAAATTTATAATATTTATTGAAATAAAAAATATATTTAACCAACATATTGAAATTTATTGAAATAGTGGAAGAAAAATTTAACCAATATATAAAACGTCTCGTTTGTTTAATAAAAAAATCCACTCATTTGATTCTTATAATTTACCTTGTAAACCACCTACTTTTGTTATTTTATACATCATTAGATCTAAGCCATCAATTCATTAAACAAATATTTCAATGGTTAATATTGCATATTTCCCGTCATGGGAAAGTTATCCGACCTCCCCACCTTAACCGTAGCCTAAGCTTAAATCCGGTCAAGGATTTCATTGAAAACCGTGAAAGGTAAAACACTGGAGAGAGACCAATAATCTTGGTTATTAACATCGGGATCTGTGCAAAAGTACGAAGCACTAGCAATTTCTAAGGGCAACCTTATTAGATTTAGATTAGAGAGATGTTATTTGTACACCCAAAAAGTTGTCCTTTTTGGGACAACTTTCATGTTCTTTGGCAACAAAAATAATAAAGTGAGAGGAGAAAAGAGAGAGTGAGAATGTAATGAGAGTATAAGAGAGATAGTTGTCCAAAGTTGTCAATTTTTTTGTTGTACAAATATCATTTCTCTTTAGATTAAGTAGGGTTACCTGTCTTTATTCCTTTTCAAAGATGGAATCTAGTTAGGAGTGTTGAGTAGGTATTGATATTAGGATGAGTGTATTAAAGATTAGGGTCATGCTAACTAATATATTTGAGGCACCAGTTAAAAATATTAAAAAGAGTAAGTTTTACATTGATAATAATCTTATTTATATTTTTAAAAAATGAAGTACACAAATTCCAAAATATTTTTACTATATATAGTTCTTTAGTTAGCATTTTTCTAAAGATTATCAAAATAATAAATATTTATTAAAAAGGTGAATATTTATATTTTTGAAAAGTTAAATACAATTTTATTAAGTAAAATTTCCACTTTTAATTCTTAACATCTTAATATGTGTCCTACATGTGCTCTTGGGGCACATATTTACATTTTCCTTGATATTATCATTCATATACATATTGAAAAGTTGATTCTTCATTTCAAGTATTAATACAATTAAAAAAAAAAAAACTGTTACAAAGGACTTCTTAATTTTTTTTGAAATAGTTTTGTACTTGAAAGTAAAGTAAACTTTAAAAAATGTTAGAGAAAGATAAGGTGTTGAATCTTAGTCCAGAAAAAATTATGTCAAGTCTGTGTACTTGATAAATTCAATGACATTTTGTGCAGGTTTAGTTTTAAATTTGAGAGGTCTAGAAATGTTTTTAAAAGCATATAGAATTAATTTTCATATATTTGAATGTTCTCAAGTGGAAAGTAATTTTACATTGATTCTAACTTAAAATTGAGATTTAGATTTGTTATTCCACAATTGATTTTCAGGCGGAAATATATTGTTTTATAACCGTAGAAATCAAATACATCAATTGTATCAAAATTGAATTTTAACATATATAAATATAAATGACACTATGTTAGAGTTTCCTAGAAGTGCTTAATTGAAAAATAAAGGTCAGCATTTTATGCTCTTTCTTTTATTGTTCTTTTCTTTCTTATTTTATGTAACTTCATTCATTCCTTCCTTAGCCAAGGAGTCTAATGTGTACTTCCTCCGGCCACAAATATAAGCAAAAGTGTACTTTTTAGATTCATTGAATAATTAATGTATCTGAATTATAATACAAATTAGATATATTTGTTATTCAATGAATCTAAAAAGTGCACTTTAACTTATATTTGTGGCCGGAGGGAGTACCTAACAACTGATGGTTGGTCATAAAACCATGACATGTGGACAAAATCGCCACGTTGCATGCAGTAGCAAAGGGAAAATAATTTCTTTTATAAATTTTAATTCGATTGACAATGTTGATATTATTAGATTGAATGTTTTTATTCGAGTTCGAACTTAAAATTTCGTAAAGTTTTGGTGGTATTTGTGTATTCGTTTAAAGACACAAAAAAAATTCATTTGAAGGAAAAGGGAATAGTTTAGGTAAGTATTTGAAAAAATGATTTCACATATGAAGTAAGCAAAAGAAAAGAAAGCGTGGAAGAAAAGGGGAATAATTTCACTTCCTTCCAGCATAGAGAATATGATTAGGTGATGAAAGCGTGGGTTCTGTTTCATCCAGCGATGTCAATGGCTGGATTGCATTATGGGATGATATCATTCTTTCTAAATATGAGATTTCAATATGTTGAGGTATAGATTACTTATTTCAGTTTATGGCTGGCTATGTTTGAAATGCAAAACAGCTATTTTTTTTTATTTTATTTTTACGAGTAGTTTAGTGGCTTGAAATTCCACCTTAATATGAATAAGTAGGATGATCGGAGTTCGAATCTCAGCCTCCTACATATAAAATGCAATGTCCTACTAGGTGAGCTCACAGTACGCAAAACCGCTATTTACTGGGCTATAGAATATAAGTTCTATGGTGAAAAATAGAGTTGTTTGGTAGCGTTATTTTCACATGAGTTTATAAAGTCTCGTTACCAAAAAAAAAATTATGGCAAATAAATTATATTAAAAGAAACTAATTTATAAGAGCAATACGGACTAAAGAGTAAGGAGTATAGGAAACACTCAAATGGAAGCATAACAAAAACAAGAAAGAAGGAAAATAGTCGAAAAATAAGATAAACAATGAGCCAAAATTGAACACCCTTCCTTAGGGACAACCGATAAAAAATGAACAAAGTTTGAAAGCCAGGTGCACCCGTAATGACAGGAAAGACCATAGAAACAGGCAATCACCACACAATTCATCCCTACCAACCACACAAATCATTACCAGCCCTAGTGTTATGAAACATGGCATCCATGGAAGAAATGAGAGAAAAGCTATAAACTCTTTGTATTGATCAAACTAAAATATTACAATATGAGAAAAGTTGAATACAAATGACTATAGCAAAGGCTATAGATAGGCTAACTAACTAAACTAACTAACCACTAATTAGAGCAACTAATTATATCTCAATAGCCTCCCGCAAGCTGGAACGTGTTCTCAACACTTCCAGCTTGGGATGACTAATACAAAAGTACATCAAAATAAAGGAAAATACAATGAAATTGGCCGGAATACATCGGCTAAAACGACAACTCAGAGAAAAGTATGAGTGCTTAACCACCATAAGGAAGAAACACAGCCCATCCAACCCAACTAAGGGCAAATGCTTAACCACCAAGTAGAAACCATAACTCAAGGCTAAACTACTCGGAGGAAGCAACAAATCAATGCTTAACCACCATAGGTAGAAGCAAATCAACAAGGCCAATTAAGGCACAAAGCTTAACCATCAAGAGCACTCAATCACTCAAGATAGAAGCACAACAAGGAATGTCGAAAGGTCCGATGGCTACGAAGTGAAGCAACAAAACTCAAGTTGTGCTAAAGGTAATTAGCACATCAGAGGACCAACAAATCAACGAGAAAGATGACCAAGTAGCTTGGTTGATGGCTAGAGAGTGAAGCAACAAACCAATGTCGTGCTCAAGATGAAATAGCACATCAAAACCCAACCAATCAATCAGAAGTCAACCAAAGCCAATAAGGCTAATGAACAAAGAAACGAAGTACCCATCAGTAAGAACAAACTGAGGTTTTGCAAAGCAAATCTGAAGCCATGAAGAGCTATATCTTCAATAGAAAATAAAGCAAGAAACCAAATGTGCACATTGATCTTCATACAAGGAACATTGAGGAGTAGTAACTTCCAACCAAAAGTACTTCACAATCAGTACTGTAGCAGGGCTTCACCAAATAGACAAGTAACAACAAGATCCAAAGTATGAGTAAGCCACACAAGCTAAATCCATGAGCTTCATGACCAAGCTTCTACTCAATAGGCTTTATCCACATTTACAACATCCAATCAAATTGAGTAAAACAGAGAACAAAGTGCACGGCTATGTCTCCTCAAATTAAATGCTTGAAACCAAATTACATTCTTCAAATAATGATCATCACTCAAAGGTTCAGAAGCTTTTTTTTTTAATATCACAGACCACTTCCAATTTCTTGTCTACTGAGGAGAAATCACCTAAAACACTTGGATGTTTGTCCAAACTGAAAGTCACAGATCACCAAAATCCATAGATCAACACTACAAAGTTTAAGCTCAAACTATAACAAGACCTTCAACTAATTATATCACTATTCTTGAACAAGCCACACAAAAAAACTATAACAAGACCTTCACATTACATCCATCAATTTTCAATATGCAGTCAATGTTCAGAGCATGGCAACAGAACACAATGGATAAGAGAATCAACTATGAAAAAAAAATAGTCATCACCAAGTTGTGATCGGAGCAACAATAACAGAACCTTATGCTTTCTACCAACTCCAATTTAGCTTCCAAAAGAAGTATAACCAGAAGCAACTAATACACAACAGAATTGTCAAGAAGAAATTTATGTCAAACCTCAAAGCAGTGAAGGTGATGGAGAAAACAGAGCCAAACCTCAACCAAGTGCAAACTAAACCGAATCTAAACTCCAAACCTTTGCATGTTAGCGCGGAAAATAACACTCCAAGAGAATAACAATCGACCCGAATTCTTCCAAGAATCGTCAAATTGAAACCTCAGTCACCTTAAACAAATCGCGTCCTCTAG
Source organism: Trifolium repens (assembly GCA_030408175.1). NCBI lineage: Eukaryota > Viridiplantae > Streptophyta > Magnoliopsida > Fabales > Fabaceae > Trifolium > Trifolium repens. The sequence continues at coordinate 24,969,610 of CP125845.1, read as the reverse complement.
ATCTACAATGCATCATACTAAGCAATCATCAAATATCACAGTACCAGACATAGTCATGATGAGATCGGGATCAGAAATGAATGATTCAGTGAACTGAAAATGCGATCGCAAACCCTAGAATTTGGGGGTAATGATGGAAAACAGAAGTTGCGATAAAACGGAAGCGCATGCTGTGAAGAAGATGCGTTTCGGATCTGAGATGATGACACAAAAACGACGATTCTGAGTGAAATCAATAAATTGCAATGAAACATAAAACCTTGAACAGTAACTAACTCAAATTCGAACAAGAAATCGAAAGAGGCAAAAATCGATTAAGCGCAACAGAGCTTAGGGGAGAACTGAAACGGTGAAAAGAATCAAGATCAAAGAATTTTAAACTGAATCAAGATTGAAATCCGTAAACGGAAGGAAAATTGAGAAAACAAGATTTTCTCGAGAAAAAGCAAGAAAGAAAATGAAGATGAATGAGAAAAGAAACTGAGGAATGAGAAAATTAGATTTTCTCAAGAAAAGTGCAGCGGAAAAAATCTTCAAGGTGGATACCATATTTGCTCTGATACCATGTTATGAAACATGGCATCCATGGAAAAAATGAGAGAAAAGCTATAAACTCTTTGTATTGATCAAACTAAAATATTACAATATGAGAAAAGTTGAATACAAATGAGTATAGCAAACGCTATATATAGGCTAACTAACTAAACTAACTAACCACTAATTAGAGCAACTAATTATATCTCAATACCTAGCAGAGGATATGTTTCGCAACGGACCTGGATTCCACGCAGTTGCTTTTTGGGTGCAGTCGTGCAGTTATCCTATTTATAGCCGTCCGATCAAGATCGGACGGTTATAATTTAAAACTGAATTCTTTGATTGTATTTGTCTAAACCGTCCGATCACGATCGAACGGCTATAAAACGACTGCATCGTGCAGTCGACTGCACCTAATCCAAATTCGTTTCGCAACCCACTCATAATGAATGCAATGATTACCAAAGTGATTAGAATTTTAACTAATAATTTTTTCTCATTATCTTAACGAAAATAATTTTAATATTAATTAGTTCAACCGTTAATTTTATCTAATACTTCAAATTTAATTTACTAATTTATCCACTATCGACTATAAGTCCATCTGCTAAGTTATATGGTTTTTTTTTACCATTTTTTTTGTTGCTAAGCTAATGTCATTAGAATTTTTGACCCATGTCCAAAGGTGAATCTATGGTTTATGAAGCTTTTTGAGTTCGAAACTAATCCTTGCGTCGAGCTATCCAATTTTGTTCAAACGTAGTTAAATTGTCTCTAGACATGACATAAAGAATCAAATTCAAACTCTTTTACTAAAAATGAGAATCATGGGGCAAATTATCTCAACAGTACATTGATTTAATTGTTTTATCAAGACAATATATGTTTTTAAATGAACTTTTGAACTGGAGCAAGCCTAATATTGCATTCATGAGATTATGGGAAAATTACATTGACCTCTCTTGAGGTTGATTGAAATGTCACTCACACCCCCTCTATTTTTTAACATGACAGTGATCTTCCCCTATTTTATATTTCACTTAACCAATACACTCATTTTAGGTTTTTAAGTTAACAACGTTTATGTTCTGTTAAAAAAAATGTGAATTTTCTTTTAGTAACTGCACTCCAAAGTAGAAACGTGAAAAACTATGCTGATAGTATTGAAGTCACTCCCACCAAAACTTCTCTTTCCACCAAAACTACTCATCCTACAGAGAAAATAGAACTAGGACCGGTGAATTTAAAATTCACGGTGAGGAAATTTAAGGTTTTAGAATCTTGGAGTGTATGTAAACATTGTATAATTATTGCCAATTTCTATAGTGGTTGGTTGGTCTTGAGTACTTACTCAAGTCTTCCAAATCTCTGTATTGAAACTGGCATTTCACAAAAAAAAAAAAAAAACATTGTATAATTATTATACAAGAATAATAGGATGCATTGAGTGTAGTAGACATTTGCGCTTGCGAGCGCATACAATGAATAAGTCACAAATTACAATTCCTTTTTTTTTCTTCTCTTTCTCTTCAACTCAATTTCAATTATGTTAAGCAATGAAATAATTCATGTTTCAATAAAAAAAAGTGCAGAGTTTTTTTTTTAATGTAAGGGCAAGCTAACACCATCAAAGGTAGAGTAGGTCAGTATCATGTTAAAAAATTACAGAGGGAGTGTGTGAGTGACATTTCATCATATCTCAAGAGAGGTCAATGTAATTTTTCCTAAGAATATATAAGCATCACATAGTGACATATCAAGGTATCAGGTATGTCTCATTTCTAACCCCCTAACACCCACTTCGAGCTTATATCAACTCGAGTGACATAATATTTACAGGTATCATCCACCATTGGACACCAACATTCGGCCAACTGCTATAATTCAAAGAGTATTTTCTTCAATTGATCCTAAATCATTGTGAGACTCTATATCCTCTTAAATTAATCTGAGTTCTATCCAGAATCTAGGTTATATAATTGTAAATATATAATTTGTAAGAAAAGTCAAATATTATATCAATATTGAAAAGTTCACACCAAATAGATTTTTTTTTTGAATGGCAAATTGTTAGTATAGATTACAATGTTATAATAGTTTTTCTCTTTGCTAGGACTTGAACCCTAGACTTCCAACTCCTTTAACCCTTAGCTCAAACAGTTTAACTAGTTGAGCTACCCTTCCCACCCCACACCAAATAGATTAAATTGTTAGAATCTCTATGATAACTTTTAATTCTTCAAATAGATTTCAATATCAAAATCATAAGTGTCTAATCCTATTTTAAAATTTATTTATATTAATTATATAATTTATTTATTTCAATACATACGCAATACGCATGCACCCACACACAGTAAGCAAAATAAAATAAAACTAGTGCTCCTAAAATGGTGCTCTATGCAGTCGCTCCTCCCAAGCACCCGTTAGTGTTAGTGTTTTCAACCTATAAGGTTGTTTTTGTTTTAGGGTGTTGGCTTCATTTGCTAAAATAAGCCTTTGGTCCAGATGTGGTGACTGATGTGCACACATATGGGACCTGACCTGAACGCCCTAGAATAACGCGCTTTTGTTATTTTGCGTGTGATCTTTGAAAAAGATTTGTTTTGAAACAAACACATCCATGCTAGCTTGCGCGCCAAGGAACGAGCTGAAAGATTGAAAAAGATTCAGAAAGATTTAAAAGATGGCCAGTTTAACTAGAAGATTTAAAAAGATTTAAAACAAATAAATCTTTTCAAAAAATTGAGTTTGTTTCTTGGAGATCACGATGGTCAGCTATCAAATCAGGGATCCAAGCCCATGAAGCTCGTTCTATATAAAGGAAGACTGAAGACAAGTTTTACTCACTGAAATCGAAATCATTATTTCTAGTCTTTAGGATTTTCAGTCTTTGTCCCTTTGTTTCTTGTTTCCATTGAGACTTGAACTAGGGTTGTATTTAGCTCTTAAGCTTTTAAGCACAAAGCTGTTGTGTTCCTTTCTTGGTTCTAGTTTGAAACAAGAATAGGACTGTGTGTCACTCTTAAGCTTTTAAGCAAAGAGTTGTTTTGAATCACTCAAAGCTTTGAAGCACGAGTTGATTCTTTAGGATAGGAGTGCGTCACCATCATTGAGTTTGTTATTTAAATCCTTACGGTGTTGTAAGGTAGTTATAGGAAGTGACCAGAGGTTGTCATATCTAGGGAGGACCTAGGTAGAATTAGCACGGGTAATGTCTAAGTGATAAGTTGTAAACTGGGATTGTTTAGCTTAGAATTGGAACTATCATAGTGGATTCATTCCTGGATTGGTATCCCCAGAGTAGGTTGCGAGTTGCGCTAAACTGGGTTAACAAACTCATTGTGTTATTTATCTTCTGCACTTTATTTTCCTTGTTCATCAAGTTATTGCATGTCTACGATGTTAGCACATTAGGCACCACATCGTATATCATAACCCTAACGTGCTCCACATCACGCTGCACATCTGTGACTAGCTACCGGAATTTCAATTAGTATCAGAGCAGGCACCCTGTTCTGTTTTAGGGTGAGCTCCAGGGAAGATACTTTCCGGAACCATGGACAAGGATGGAACTTTCGTTAGCAAACCACCTCTTCTGGATGGCACTAACTATGACTACTGGAAGTCACGCATGGCTGCTTTCTTAAAATCCATTGATAGTAGAACTTGGAAAGCAGTGCTAAGAGGTTGGGAACACCCCAAAGTCAAGGATGCTAATGGAGTTGATACTGAAGAGCTCAAACCAGAAGAAGATTGGACTCTAGCAGAAGATACATTTGCTCTTGGCAACAATAAAGCTTTAAATGCCCTATTTAATGGAGTGGACGAAAACATGTTCAGACTCATCAAACAATGTACTGTTGCCAAAGATGCTTGGGAGATACTCAAGACAACCCATGAAGGGACCTCCAAGGTAAAAAGCTCAAGACTTCAACTTCTCCACTCAAAATTTGAGAATCTCAGAATGAAGGAAGAAGAGACCATCTATGACTTTCACATGAGTGTTCTTGACCTAGCAAACTCCTTTGATTCCTTGGGAGAAAGGTTGTCTGATGAGAAGTTAGTAAGGAAAATTCTTAGATCCCTACCCAAGAGGTTTGACATGAAGGTCACAGCAATTGAAGAAGCTCAAGACATTGCTAGCATGAAAGTAGAAGAAATTGTAGGCTCTCTTCAAACCTTTGAGAAGAACTTCAGTGATAAAGTTGATAAGAAAGGGAAAAATATAGCCTTTGCCTCCAACACTGAAAGAGAGAAAGTTGATGATAACCCAAGAGAAGACCTTTCAGAAGATATAGTGTTACTTGGGAGACAATTTAACAAGATCCTTAAGAGGGTAGATAGAAGACCAAGGAGGAATGTGCAGCACATCCAGCAAAACATCAGCAAACAAGGAAACACCTCAGCAAAAACCAAGGCAGATGACAAGACAAATCAAGACAAAGGTGTTCAATGCTATGAATGTGAAGGTTATGGTCACATTAGAACTGAATGTGCCAACTATCTGAAGAAACAGAAGAAGGGTCTGGCAGCAACATGGTCTGATGAAGATAACTCTGACAGTGAGTTAGAGAATGTAGCTGCAAATCATGTAAGTGCAATAACTGGTGTGTGCTCCTCTGATAATGACTCATGTGATGATGAATTCACTTATGAAGAACTAGCCTCTATGTACAAAGATTTGTACCTCAAAAATGAAGAAGTGTGCAGAACTGTTGTAGAACAGAAAATTCACATTGAGCAACTCAAGCATGAAAAGCAGGAGCTACAAGCTAAAGTAACCAGCCTTCAAAATGAAATCAGGCTTGTATCATCAAATCTAGAAAGCATGACTAAGTCTGTTAGGATGCTAGGCACTGGAACGAAGAAGCTCAATGAAGTCCTCAACATAAGAAATCATCTTGATGATCCAACTAGAGTAGGTTATGGGAAAACTTATAGCAAAGAAACTCTACAGTCAAACTTTGTTCCTGCTCAAAAAGGATTTGACATTGAGATGATGTTGCCACATCCTGCACCACATCAGACACATGTACACAAAAAGAAGTTCACTACAAAAGAGTGTCACTATTATGGAAAGAATGGTCATAGCAAACCCTCCTGCTATAAGCTCTATGGTTACCCAAAGAAGAAATCTAAAACTCAACCCAGAGCTTATCATGCAAAGGATAGGATCAAGAAAGAGTGGAAGCCAAAAGGCAAAGTAGCTGCTCACAAAGCTCATACATCCCTCAGAGCCTCATCAAGAGAAGATTGGTACTTTGATAGTGGGTGCTCTAGGCATATGACAGGTGTAGAAAAATTCTTGAAAGACATAAAGACATACACCACCAGTTATGTGACCTTTGGTGATGGAGCTAAAGGAGAAATCAAGGGAATTGGGAAACTACACAACAGTGGTCTACCAAAACTTGATAATGTTTTGCTTGTGAAAGGGTTAAAGGCAAACTTGATCAGTATTAGTCAACTCTGTGATCAAGGATTTAAAGTTGATTTTACAAAGAATGAATGCCTTGTAACCACCAACAAAGGAAAGCTGCTGATGAAAGGAGAAAGGTCAAAAGACAATTGTTACTTATGGATTCCTCAAGAAACAGCTCATTCTACTACATGCCTTGTTAGTCAAACAGATGAAGCAAAACTATGGCATCAAAAACTTGGGCATCTACACTTTAGAGGAATGATGAAGCTCATCTACAAAGAAGCCATCAGAGGTCTAACAAAGCTTACCATTGAAGAAAAGAATATCTGTGGAGAATGTCAGATAGGCAAGCAGATCCAGATGTCACACCCAATGTTGCCACATCAAGGAACATCTAGAGTTTTAGAACTCCTCCACATGGACTTAATGGGACCCATGCAAGTTGAAAGTCTTGGTGGAAGAAGGTATGCATTTGTTGTTGTGGATGATTTTTCAAGATACACTTGGATAAGCTTTCTCAAAGAAAAATCAGACACATTTGAAGAGTTCAAGGATCTGTGCATTACACTTCAAAGGGAGAAAGACAGCTCAATCATCAAAATTAGGAGTGATCATGGCAAGGAGTTTGAAAACTCAAGGTTTGCTGAGTTCTGCTCAACTGAAGGGATAGCACATGAGTTCTCCTCTCCAATCACACCACAACAAAATGGTGTTGTTGAAAGGAAGAACATAGCCATACAAGAAGCAGCAAGGGTCATGCTACATGCTAAGAAACTACCTTACTACTTCTGGGCGGAGGCAATGAACACATCATGCTATGTTCATAATTGTGTTACTCTATGAAAAGGCACCTCTACCACTCTGTATGAGATCTGGAAAGGAAGAAAACCCAGTGTCAAATATTTCCATGTCTTTGGAAGCAAGTGCTACATCTTGGCTGACAGAGAACAGAGAAGAAAGCTGGAACCCAAGAGTGATGAAGGAATTTTTCTTGGTTACACCACAAACAGCAGAGCCTATAGAGTCTTTAACAACAGGACCAAAACAATGATGGAATCAATCAATGTTGTTATTGATGACAAAAGTGCATGATGTGGTACCAGACGTGCTCCCATCAGACTCCCTACCAGAAGACTCTGAAGTTAAAGAAAGTACTGAGAAAGTAGATCAAGAACCAGATCAAGGTCACACAAGCAAGGGTCCTTCCATCAGAGTTCAGAAGAATCATCCCAAAGAACTCATCATGGGAAATCCAGAACTACCAGTCATGACTAGGTCAAGGGAGGTAATCTCTAATGCTTGCTTTGTATCCACCATAGAACCAAAGAATGTTAAGGAAGCCTTGACAGATGAATGCTGGATTAATGCAATGCAAGAAGAGTTGAACGAGTTCAAGAGGAATGAGGTGTGGGTCAACATCATTGGCACCAAGTGGGTTTATAGAAACAAGTCTGATGAAAGTCGTGTTGTTACAAGAAACAAGGCTAGGCTTGTAGCACAAGGATACTCTCAGATTGAAGGAGTAGACTTTGATGACACCTTTGCTCTAGTAGCTCGTCTTGAGTCTATAAGGTTACTTCTAGGAGTGGCATGTATTTTGAAGTTCAAGCTTTTTCAAATGGATGTGAAGAGTGTTTTCCTCAATGGGTACTTGAATGAAGAAGTTTATGTAGCACAGCCAAAGGGATTTGTTGATCCTAATCTCCCAGATCATGTCTACAGATTGAAGAAAGCTTTGTATGGGTTGAAGCAAGCTCCTAAGGCTTGGTATGAAAGGTTAACCAAGTTTCTTCTACAGCAAGGGTATAAAAAAGGTGAAACAGACAAGACCTTGTTTGTGAGACAAGAAAAAGGGAAGCTCATGATAGCACAAATCTATGTAGATGATATTGTGTTTGGTGGCATGACAGATGCTTTGGTGAAACAATTTGTACATCAAATGCAATCTGAATTTGAGATGAGCCTTGTAGGTGAATTAACCTATTTTCTTGGTCTGCAAGTAAAGCAAATGGAGGACACAATATTCATCTCTCAAAGCAAATATGCCAAGAATATTGTGAAGAAGTTTGGAATGGAGAGTGCAACTCACAAGAGAACTCCTGCAGCAACTCATCTTAAACTTACCAAAGATGAGAAAGGTGTCAGTGTTGATCAAAGCCTATACAGAAGTATCATTGGCAGTCTACTTTACCTCACAGCAAGTAGGCCTGATATCTCCTTTGCAGTTGGTGTATGTGCTAGATACCAAGCTGAGCCTAAGATGAGTCATCTCACACAAGTCAAGAGAATTCTGAAGTATATGAATGGCACAAGTGACTATGGTATTATGTACTCTCATGGTGAAGACTCAAGGTTGATAGGATATTGTGATGCTGATTGGGCAGACAGTGCAGATGATAGGAAGAGTACCTCAGGTGGATGTTTCTTTCTGGGCAACAACCTAATTTCATGGTTCAGCAAGAAACAAAATTGTGTAGCTCTTTCAACAGCTGAAGCTGAGTACATTGCAGCAGGAAGCAATTGTTCCCAATTACTGTGGATGAAGCAGATGCTGAGTGAGTACAATGTGGAGCAAGATGTGCTCACATTATACTGTGACAATATGAGTGCTATAAATATTTCCAAGAATCCTATCCAACATAGTAGGACTAAGCACATTGATATTCGTCACCATTTTATTAGGGATCTAGTGGAAGACAAGGTTGTAACCTTAGAGCATGTAGCCACAGAAAATCAACTGGATGACATTTTCACAAAGGCTTTGGATGCAAGTAAGTTTGAGACATTAAGGGGCAAACTCGGTATTTGCCTTCTTGATGATAAATAGCAACTTATGCTATTTAAGCGTGCAACAGATACCTGCCTTTTCCCTCCGTTTATTTATGCACGCTATCCAAAGGCAATCATCACATGTTTTTCTCAACTTCATATATCAAGACTATTCCATCTTTCATACTGTGATGAAGAACTATGTAGAAGATCCGGATGTAGAGGTCGATGTGGTCCACATTGGAGCCTCTGAGAAGAAGTGAAGAGCCCTATCCAGAGCTGAAGATTACAAATGATGCTATCTGCAAGAGCATTACTGAAGGCAAGGAATGACCTTTCTGGTATATCTGGTATAGGAGGAGTAGAGTATGTGCATGCAAAGCAACTCAAAAGCATTTAACCTTGCTATGGATTGCTATTCTATATGGATTTTGTGAAGACAAATACTAGTGAAGATGAAGACTACTGAAGCATCTCTTTTCTGAAGACCTTAATTGATGCTTAAAAACATTTGTCTATCTGCAATCAATCTACTCTGTAATTTGCACAATTAATGGCCCCAGTACTTTGATTACTCTTTCTGATCTTAACTTTTTGTCAATATTATGGCTAAAAAGGGGGAGAAAAGATAGGTAGTATATCTAGGGGGAGTAAGGTGTAAAGTAGTGCAAACGTGTGCTCTGGTACATGATGCGTGTGCTCTGGTACATGATGTGATGCCAGATGTGTGCACATCGTTGAAAACAAAATGTGGCTTGTATGTCGCACATCTTTTGAAGACTTTGGAGACCAGACGAATGAAGACTAATCTTTTGAAGACTGCTGAAGATGGTGCTTATATTTAGGGGGAGTAAATTATTACTGAAGGTGCTGAAGATGCTTCCCCCTTTACCTGTGTGCATGATTCATCACCATGCTTGTATGTTGGGAGTACTATTCTCTCAGAAGATATGAGGCAAGATTCCGCTGCTACTAGCCTATGATGTTCTAATGATTCTCTCCAAAGTTTAGTTGGCTGACTCCAAAGGTTATTTTAGCCAAAAATTGCCAAAGGGGGAGATTGTTAGTGTTTTCAACCTATAAGGTTGTTTTTGTTTTAGGGTGTTGGCTTCATTTGCTAAAATAAGCCTTTGGTCCAGATGTGGTGACTGATGTGCACACATATGGGACCAGACCTGAACGCCCTAGAAAAACACGCTTTTGTTATTTTGCGTGTGATCTTTGAAAAAGATTTGTTTTGAAACAAACACATCCACGCTAGCTTGCGCGCCAAGGAACGAGCTGAAAGATTGAAAAAGATTCAGAAAGATTTAAAAGATGGCCAGGTTAACTAGAAGATTTAAAAAGATTTAAAACAAATAAATCTTTTCAAAAGATTGAGTTTGTTTCTTGGAGATCACGATGGCCAGCCATCAAATCAGGGATCCAAGCCCATGAAGCTCGTTCTATATAAAGGAAGAATGAAGACAAGTTTTACTCACTGAAATCGAAATCATTATTTCTAGTCTTTAGGATTTTCAGTCTTTGTCCCTTTGTTTCTTGTTTCGATTGAGGCTTGAACTAGGGTTGTATTTAGCTCTTAAGCTTTTAAGCACAGAGCTGTTGTGTTCCTTTCTTGGTTCTAGTTTGAAACAAGAATAGGATTGTGTGTCACTCTTAAGCTTTTAAGCAAAGAGTTGTTTTGAATCACTCAAAGCTTTGAAGCACGAGTTGATTCTTTAGGATAGGAGTGCGTCTCCATCATTGAGTTTGTTATTTAAATCCTTACGGTGTTGTAAGGTAGTTATAGGAAGTGACCAGAGGTTGTCATATCTAGGGAGGACCTAGGTATAATTAGCACGGGTAGTGTCTAAGTGATAAGTTGTAAACTGAGATTGTTTAGCTTAGAATTGGAACTATCATAGTGGATTCATTCCTGGATTGGTATCCCCCAGAGTAGGTTGCGAGTTGCGCTAAACTGGGTTAACAAACTCATTGTGTTATTTATCTTCTGCACTTTATTTTCCTTGTTCATCAAGTTATTGCATGCTATGATGTTAGCACATTAGGCACCACATCGTATATCATAACCCTAACGTGCTCCACATCACGCTGCACATCTGTGACTTGCTACCGGAATTTCAGTTAGAATCCCCTAAATATATATATATATATATATATATATATATATATATATATTAGGGTTAGGATCAAATGACACCAACTAATTTGATACCAAATATTACACCGCTCAATAACGCTTTAACGAATTCAAATTTTACAAAATCCATCGTTGGATTGGAAGATTATATCATATGGATCATTTATGTTAAGTTTTATAAAAATCTAAAATCATTTGATATGTTATTGAGAGTTGCCAAAATTAACGGTATTCAATAAAAATGCATAAACCGTTAATCTTGATAAGTCTCAATAACATATCAAATGGTTTTAAATTTGATATGGAGGCTAATGCTACGGCAAGTGGTCCACCGTGGACAAGTGATCTACCGAATACGAATTTTACAAATTTTATTGGTAGATTGAAAGTTTATATCATATAGATCATTCATAAATTTTTTTAGAAAAATTGAAAATCATTTGACATTTTATTGGAATTTGTCAAGATTTACTGTATTTAATTAACCGTTAATCTTGATGGGTCTCAATAGCATATCAAATTATTTTCAATTTTTCTAAAATTTTCTATAGATGATCTATATGATATAAACTTTCAATCCAACGGTGAATTTTGTAAAATTCGTATTCATTGTAATAGTATTCATAACTGGTCCACCATAGACCACTTGATAAGGTGGTCCATATTAGAATTTACCTTGATGTGGATTCCATATAGTCAGAGAATCGTGCAATCACTATACATTGGAGGCCCTTAGATTAAACTTTAATGGTTCAAATTAAAGATCACCAAATAAACAAAATACATCAATAAAATCAAACGGCTGAAATTTATCTGCGGTCACTATATAACTATATGGAATCCATTTGCCAATTTCCTACAGCAATAACATCAACTCAATATTCACCATGTTATTACTTAACAAAACAAATTATGTAATTACTTAACAAAACAAATTATGCAAAATTATGTAATTACTTAACAAAACAATTATGCAGTTAGAAGCCTAATTAATACTCTAAAGGTTTTAATTTCCCGTTGTTACAACGTTTTACTGTAACAGATGTTTGAATTGCCCCTGTTAAAAATATCAAAGTTGTATTGGAAAATGTCCTTGGTGTTTATTGTTCATCATAGTCTATGGTGAAATCTATTCAAATAGATTTTAATCGTTAAAACTCTAAATCTATTTTAAAATTTATTATATTAATTATATAATTTATTTATTTTAATATGTATGCTTCTACTCACGCACACGTGCACACATACTAACACTAAGCAACAAAAAAAAAGTTGGCACCTGATGCTCGTTTCTCCCAACCATACTTTGTAACCCCTATGATCAGCCATACACATAAGTACATAACATAGCAGGGAAATTACAAGGCAGCAGTTCCGTTCCGTCAAACAAGCAGCGTGCCATCATTCAAGATTCCAAAGCATTGTGAGCAGCAGCGTAGTTGTCTGCAAAAGGATTTCATCTTGCTTGTCTTTGTGAGTGCAAGAAGTCAGGAATTTCAGTATAAGGACTGTAATGCAAAGCACTTTTCTCGTGAGGTTGTATACGATTATTGATGATAGTTAAAAATTCTCAAAAATTCGAATATTACTATCAGACTCCTCCAGTAATGCAAAGCACTTTGTAACCCCTACTTCATTTTATTTATTTTATTCAAAGATCAAAATAAAATTAATTATTTTATTTCTTAAAGACAAATAGTTAAAAATTATGTTAAAAATCCTCGGATAAAAAAAATAACTTAATTAACTTTTCAATTACTTTCTTTTCTTAATTACACATTAAAAAATTAACAACATAATTTTAAATATATCACATATAATCAAATTTAATAACTTTTATAAAATATGTACATTATATGACATGTGATCAAATTTAATGGTTACTTTTTTTGTCGAGTAAAAATATAACAATTCACCATTTTTCGTTAAAAATATATAAATTAAGAAGAAAAATATTAACCTTAAAAGGTTAATATTTGTTTTCTAAAATTCACTTAAAATATATTACTTACTTGTTGTGCCGAGTAGGGTCTGGCTTGACGAACCGGCGAAAGCCAAAACTACGACAACCGACGAACCAAACAACGCTCTCTAAATTAAATTAAATAAAATAACATTATTAACATAAATATACTTAATATAAAAAAAATATAATAAAATTAAAATCATTAAACATAAAAGATTTAGTTTTTAAAGTTCTAATAAAAAATATTGTTCAAACTAAATTTAACTACTATAAATATACACAAGAATAAAATAAAATGATAAAATTAATTCGATAATTGTAATATACTATCATCCATTTTAACAATATTTTTCATTATGAATGAAACAACAAGATTTTTCAAGTCACTAAATGTGCTAATTTATTTTAATGTCAAAAAACAAAAGTGGTAATTTATAGTACATGAAACTAATAAAATTAGACTTAATAATAATAAAAACCGTTAATTAAAAAAATTGTGTTTAAAGTTCAAATAAAAAATATTTTTTTGCAAGACCAAAAAAATAGTAGATACTAAACCATACTTACCTGTTATGCCGAATAGAGTCTACATGTTGGATTTTTTAATCCAGTGTTGGACTTATATGTGAATAATTATGTGTTGGGACTGTCACTTAAGTTAAGCTCAATTATAAGTGATCTACTAAGGTTTGACTAAAGTAGGCTTATGAGTATCTAATAGGGTGTGGGGCCTTTAATGTGTAGAGACCAAATGGGTAATTCTATTTTAGTGATGGGTTAAAATAGAAATACCAAAAAGTTAACCCTAATTTGGGTTGTATAAATAAGAAGGTTATGGTCCCCGGATCGCACACAGTTTCTGGCTCTTTGTTGACATCCCATTATCACAAAGATACGAAGAGAATAACTAAAGGCTTCTCTCATGGAGAGTGTGTTGATCTGGAAGACCAAACCAACACTAATCAGCACTATATGAACTCAGGTACGCTTCCGCTTATGATTATGTTTACGGTAATTTTCTTGATGATTAACATGATTGGATTCTAGGGTTTATGAATCAATTTAATTCTAACAAGTGGTATCAGAGCTAGTCATGTTTGATCATTGAGAAAACTAGTATTTCTGGTGTATTTGATTTTCTCGGCTTGAGTTAATTTCAGTAAATTTCTTTCGTTTCGGTTCCTTTTGTTGTCTAATTCAGGTTAAGAAAATTTGATTTACATATGTATATATATGTTTCGGTTTCTACATTTATTATAACATCTTCCGTTTTGGTCAAGTTTACACCGTTTGGTCTCAATCCAGATTATTGAATTTAGGTTTTGGCTAAGGAAAATTCATTGGGTAATTAAAGGTTAAATTGCATTAAATTAACATTCGTACTGTATCGTATTTGGGTTTGTATTCCATTACATATAGCTTTGTTATGATTTCATGATTCATCGCTGCACTAAACGATATGGCCTTCGGTTAATCCCTTTAGTTTTATTGTTCATAGTAGAACATGATAAAGTTTTTATTAAATTATTATACTTGGGACTTATGACAATTCTCATGCGTTTCAGTTCTATATTTGGACCAAATTAAGTTTAATTGTGTATTACAAAATTGTTTATTATTTGTATGTTGCAATTTGGCATCTTTGGTGAATTTTTATGACTTATGAATTCAGCACTCAGGTTTATGGTTTAAAGCATACAATCAAATTGATAGGTTTTTCTTATGCTACTGTTTGAATTGGCAAAATAAAATTTTATTATTTCGGTTCCAATTCTGTGATATCCCCTCTGTTCAGAATATGCCAAATTGGTATTGTCGTTCTGTTTCATATATGATGCAATTTACTTTGTTTCAAATTGATCTATATATTTATCATCTGGTTTGAATTCAGTATGAAGGGATATCGGTTTTGTATAAATTTTGGGGTTTATAGGTTCCATTCCAATTATTTTTGGTATATGGGTGATTTCAGTTTGGTCTCAGATTTAAGATGAGATGATTTAAGTTTTGATAAACTTTCGGTTCTATAGCTTTATGGTTTCTGTTAATTAATTTCCATAAAGCCTCATGAATTCTGTCTTGCAGAATGAAACAAATTGATTGGAACAAGAATAAACATTTGACATGTGAACTAAGTGTATATTTTGAATCAGTGCTTCATGTAAATTCAGATTTAAAAGCACTATTTTGGAAAATTGCAAATTGTATTGCTATATTTAGCAAATTTGGTTGCAATTTTGGTTAAGTAATTTTTAAATTCAAATATTGACAGTTTAAGTATATATTTTGAAATAAGTTAATTGAAGCATAACGTTGCCAAAGTAACCTCTTTTGTGGAAATTAATTTATTTCGAAATATAAAAGGTTAAGGTTGTGTGCTTGTAACTATGTGAATATTTAACCGGCCTAAAGGAAGGTGACTATTTTACAGAATTATAAGTGCACCTGTGGTGATAAACGTGTGATAATTATTCGGTTTTACGTGTGAATAGTAAATTGGCCTAATGGAAAATATATTATTCGACATGTTCTTATTATCAGTGTTTGATTACTACGTCAAGGTATCACTGAAAAGTTAATGTTTTGTCCAAAGATAAAATGTTAATGGTTTTCCGATATCTTGTAATGGGATTTACCTTTATTTGAATTTAAAATTAAAATTAATTTTATATTGAGGCTTATTTGAGCATGTTTTGCTTGATTTTTGTTCTCTCTTCGGTTATGAATGGTCTGTTGAAGTTTACTTCCAACATCAATTTAGTTAAATGGCTCAAAAGTCAAGTTCTAGAAAGTAAATCTTTTGATAGTTCTTGAAATATGGATCTTCACGTTATGTTAAGGATTGATTTTCCCTCACCTCTTACGGAATTGGAAAGGTGAGAGAGGTCAAATTACATATGTTTGATGATCATAAGGAAAGCCATTCTAGGGCAAACTATCTGAAGATATAAATACGGTAACAGATTTCATTAAGGAAATTGAAAAGAGGTTTCTCAAGAAGGAAAAGTGTGATATACCTATGCTTTTGGGAAACCTTAATTCAATAAAGTATAAGGATAAGTTGCACAGTGCCTTAAAAGGAACAACAACATAAATAATTTAAATCAGGTAACAATAGTTGTTTCTTTTGTGCAGCTAAAGGGTAAAGAAGCATTACTTTAACTGTCAAACATGGCGTGTTAAAGTAGTATATAGTTCTTAATATGGTTTGTTTTGAGGTAAATTTAACTTTGGTATGTAGACACACGTGTTGGATATATTCTGGTACTTCAACTCACAACAGTGTGCCTATGCAAGATTTTATGAATTGTCGGAAATTAATTGATGGTGAAAGATACATCTATACGACCGACGATAAAATAGTTCAAGTTGAGGCAATTGAAAATTTTAGATTATTGATAAAGACTAAATTTCATTTGGATTTTGATAAAACTAATTTTGTATTTTTTTTAGTCGAAATGAAATTTAATTTCTATTTATGTTTTGAACCTATTTAGTTTTTCTTGATTATTTGGGAATGGAAATATAAATTGTTTCAAAAATTCAAAATTAGTTGGTTCTGGTTCTTTGTCGGGTTACAATAATCTATATTTAATTTGACACAATTGCTTCATTTAATTGAGAAATGAGAATTCAGGTATATTTGACACAAGAGATTGGGTGACATCTCCAAATGGAGAATAGAGAGACTTGTGTCAAATGAAATCTCAGACTCATATCTTACAGAAAAGGGAAAACAAACCAATAAAGGAGATATGAGGCCAATAAGACTTCAGATGTCCTTGAGCTTATAAATATTGATATATGTGTGTGTCATTCTATCCGGCTATTTGGAATGGTAAACAATATTTATAATGTTCATAGACGACTTTCTATAAGGCATCATTTATCTCATTCATGATATAAGAAAGTTATTGGACGTGTTCAATTTTCATTCAGGTTGGAGTTGTGAATCAACTCGTCTAAAGAATCAAGAGTTAAGTTTAACCGTGGTGGTAAATACTTTGGTAGATTTAACAATTCAGGTGAACAACTTCCAATAATTTTATATTTATTTTTTCAATTAAAACTGCAGCATATGTCCTTAATATTGTTCCAATTATAGCAACTACCAAAACTCCTGGCTATTTTATGGGATACTCTAAAAGATCTAGGGGTACAAGTTTTATGATCCCACAATTAAGTTTGGTTTTTTATCAGGAAATGTCTAGTTCTTTGAGGGTGTCGAGTTTGCAGGGGGAGATATAGTTAGGGACAATGATATTCCCACAGGTGTTTAATTCCCCATACAAGAAATTGTTCCAGAAGAACAAACTCTTACACCTCAAGAACATATGTCATTCAGGAAATCCACGAGAGAAAAGAGAAATACAATACCAGATGACTATATTGTAATCTCTTCAGGTGGATATATGCCATGAATAAAGTAATCGAATCCATAATGGACAATGACATTCGGGATCTTTTCTCATTGCCATAAGGTACGAAACTCATTGGTCTTAAATAGATATTTAAGACTAAGAGGGATTTGAGAGGCAATGTGGAGAGGTAAAAGGTTCGTCTTGTCACAAAAGGATTTACACAAAAAGAAGGCATTGATTATAAAGAGACTTTCTTTTCGGTTTCTTTGAAAGACTCTTTTATGACCACAATGGCATTAGTGACGCATTCAGAACTTGAGTTACATCGATGGAACTAAAGACAATGTTTCTAAAGGGTAACATTGATGAAACAATGTATATGGTGCAACCAGAAAACTTTATTTCAAAAGATTTAAAGTATATGGTTTGCGAATTTAAGAAATCCATCTATGAACTCAAGTAAGCATCTTAATTATGGTATTTCAAAATTCACCAAGTGTTCATCTCGTTTGATTGTACATACCGTGAGTTCTGTGGGAGCAAATATGTTTTATTGGTTTTATATGTCGATAATAAGACAATAAATCATGTGATACCCCTATGGCTAAGGGAGACAAGTTTAGTCTCAATCAGTGCCCTATGAATAACTTTAAAGAAAAGTTAATATAAAAGATTTCTTATGCAAAAGTTGTAAGGAGTCTAATGTATATTCAGTTTTGTACGCGTTTGGCTATTGCGTACAATTTTTTGGGATGTTGGGCAGGTATTTAAGAAATTTAAGATTAAACCATTGGAAAGCAGCCAAATGGGTCATACGGTATTTAAAGAAAACAAAATATTACATGCTCATATATTGGAGGTCAAATCAGCTTGAGATCATTTGGTATACTGACTCCAATATTGTTGGATGCAAAGATAACATATTATGATGCATCCGATCATAGAACTTTGTCACGGGGCTGCGCAGAGTGGATAAGGATTTAAAGGACCACTAAAGTTATTTTTAACAATAAAGATTAAGTTCAGAGTGAACGGTTGTCTATAAAGCATATGTGTACAAACTCCATGTCTGCGGATCCGCCTACTAAAGTTTCCCACCCAAAAGGTTTCATGAGCATATTGCTCGTGTGGGTGTTAAGTCATTAAGTGATATTCAGTTTTAGTGGGAGTTTGTTATTTTTAATGCTTTTATGAAACAGACATACTTCAGTTCAAGTAAGGCTTAAGAATATTTTCTGCAGAAATAAAGTTTTGGTATTTTTCACTCTAATTTTGGTTAAGGTTTGATCTCACTAAGGATTAAGGAGGACCAGTTGGAATTAGGCATGTTAAGATCACATGACATGAAAATTCCATGCTACACATCCACATCATGATCCATGTCGTTCTTTTGTGTCCACATATGTGACCATTGATGGGTTTAGTTACGATAGATGTAACGAAAACTCCTTTGATCCTATGTTGGCATGACTGATGGACCGGATTGGTTATAGATACATTCAGTATTGACAGTCGTTTGAGCTCATTATGATAATTCTTGCAATACATAATTAATTATGAGGTTACACATATAGTCCAAGTGGGAGATTGTTGGATTTTTTAATCCAGTGTTGGACTTATATGTGAATAATTATGTGTTGGGACTGTCACTTAAGTTAAGCTCAATTATAAGTGATCTACTAAGGTTTGACTAAAGTAGGCTTATGAGTATCTAATAGGGTGTGGGGCCTTTAATGAGTAGAGACCAAATGGGTAATTCTATTTTAGTGATGGGTTAAAATAGAAATACCAAAAAGTTAACCCTAATTTGGGTTGTATAAATAAGAAGGTTATGGTCCCCGGATCGCACACGGTTTCTGGCTCTTTGTTGACATCCCATTATCACAAAGATACGAAGAGAATAACTAAAGGCTTCTCTCATGGAGAGTGTGTTGATCTGGAAGACCAAACCAACACTAATCAACACTATATGAACTCAGGTACGCTTCCGCTTATGATTATGTTTACGGTAATTTTCTTGATGATTAACATGATTGGATTCTAGGGTTTATGAATCAATTTAATTCTAACACTACATACTTTTATCTCCAATCGCAAACAACACAACAATTTCTACATTAAAACTAAAAATATAACTATTAGAATAAATACACAATAACTTTTAACTATAAATATAATATGACAAATTCTAACATTGTATAAATATGCTAAAAAAGTACTTACAAGAGT
Source organism: Trifolium repens (assembly GCA_030408175.1). NCBI lineage: Eukaryota > Viridiplantae > Streptophyta > Magnoliopsida > Fabales > Fabaceae > Trifolium > Trifolium repens. The sequence goes on along the minus strand of CP125845.1, from coordinate 24,950,183 downwards.
ATAGACCAAAAGAGTGGAGAATGTGGAAAATGTAAGAAAAAAAATTTAGAGAGAAGGTGGAGAAATTTGTAGAGAGAGGGGTGAAAGTTGAGAAATGAATGAGAATGAAATATAAAGGGATGCAAAGCAACGGACAAATTTAATTTTTTTAAAAACTGCACAATTACCAGCGGCCTTGCCCGCGCTAATGTCCAACGGTCCTTTTTTTTTTAAACGATTAAGAGGTACCGGCGGCTTGGTCCGTCGCTACCTGCTGTTTCAGATTCCAAGGCCTGCAACGTTGCAGGCAGCAGGTTTTGCAGCGGCCTTGCCCGCCGATAATTGTGCAGATTTTAAAAAAAATATTATTTAATTACTTTCCTGTGGATTTACTTAATTTGCGGCGGCTTAGGCGGCCGGTAAGTTAGCGGCTGCCTAAGCGGCTGGTAATTTAATGGAAAATCAGTCGGAAAATTGATGTTTTCTTGTAGTGACTGATCTTGGTACGTTAAAGTTCTAGGTGCAGAGCATGGAAGCACTATGATGAAGGTTAACACAACAGACCACTTTGTGTAACCTTGTGAGTTTGCTGGTGATTCTCATTACTCAGTGGGTTTACATATACTCACATTTACATGCTAGTTTTTGTGATTTTTCAACACGCACGCAAGCATGCATTTTTGCACATGCATCTCTCAAGTATATTAAATGTAGCTCTTTGACTACGGTCTGGCAAGTGCATCAGTCTGTCGTCGAGTAATAATTCACACTATAGGTGTCTAGAATGAGTTCGTATCCACAGGGATCGTGCCGAAGCTTCACTAGCGTTATTTAAGTTTGGATAATTTTCCATTCGCTTTGGGTTTTGAAAAAAGTTTTATAAAAATAGCGTAATAATTGCATAAGTAAATAAATAAATAAATAATAGATTCAGAAACATAGAGGATAGGTATGGTGGTTGGACTCTCTCCCTTCTTCATATTTGGCATGACTGGTGTATAACATAGTTATTTAGATTAATGTTCGGCGGTGACTTTTCCTTGTTGTAGTAACACCTTACTGTTACACTATGTCTATTAAAGTTTCCCTACTTTCATAACTAAGGTACCTACGAGAGCCTAACCTCGATGTGTCACATACCCTAATTACTAAGTGAGTTGTTTATAAACATGCATTATTATCTTCACCAATTAACCTCTAGATCCTAGTATCGAGCTATTCATCATCTAAGTGCTCAGTTCACACCTAGTTCATGATTCCTCCTCTAACCGCTCATTCACGACTAGTTCAGGACATTACCGTCTCTATACACCTAGCGTTATTTACTACTAGTTCCGGACCATATTAAGTTAGAAACCTAATATCAATTCTATGGGCGCTCCCGCTTATCCGGCCAGATTATGAGAAACGTTATTAAGTGCATGAAAGTAAATAACAAACATAATACTTAAATATCATTTATTATAACTTAGACTCAGTCACAGACTCCAAATATTCATTGGGGAGTTCATCTTCTCCACCACAACCTAAGACATCTATTACAAAAGACTACATATTTTAATTACAATAAAGAAATTATAACCTAAACATAAAAGCCTAAAGAAAACATACCTTGCTGAGTTAGTTTTCCCGTAAGGGGAGAAAACTATGCCCAATAGAGCTCCTCTGAACCTCTCCTTATAGTAGAGAGTGTTCTACTATTTCTGAATGAATAAAACAATGAAAGGGAGGCTCTATTTATAGTTTTCGTAATGGGCCTCAGCAAGGCATCGCACCACGATGAAGCCATCGTACTGCGATGAAGCATTGTGACCCCAACTCTTTTATTACAATCAGTCAATCAGTACTCCTCCGTCCCAAAATATTTGTCATATTTAACCACTGCACACTTGCCGATGCATAATTTTGATCATTAATATTTTTAGTTGTATATATTGAAAATTATGAAAAATTGATATTTTGGTTGTACTCATCGAGAAAAATCTAACAAGATCTCATACGCTAATATTTGTTTTTATACATTAGTAAAAAAAATATGATCAAAGTAGCTTGTTTGAATAGTGCACACAATCAAATTGTGACAAATATTTTAGGATGGATGAAATATTACCGTTGATTTTATTAATTTTAAACTCTAAAGTGAATCACTCATTTTAAAAAAGCTAAATTTTATTAAAATTCAAACATATAAATGAGAGATTTCGACCTAACAATTTTGAAGTTTTTATCAATCAAACTAGGACTTACGGATAATATTTTGTTCAAATTCAAGCTACCTCTTTCTTTAACCAATTTTTTTTCTCTATTATATGACATGAAAAAATAGCACACTTTGTAAAGTGAATATATTTGCCATTCTTTCACACAACTTAATCATAATATTTTTTTAAAATTTCAACAATATCCTTTTAACTTTTCTCAACTTCTCCATCTCACACTTTCTTTAATATTTGGTATGATTTCAAATTTAACCTCAAATATATTTATATGTAAAACTAGCGGGCCAAACGGGCACATTCCGTGCCTGTTTGTGTGATCCGAATTTTCTATTATGCTAACGTATATAAATTGTAAACAGTAATTTATTATAAATTTGATTTTTATTAAATTAATTTGTGCATTTTTAGTTTTTCTCAAAATAAAAATTGTAATTCATTAAAAAAAAATAAAAATTGTAATTTACGTGTATTGGTCCACACCATAGTTAAAGTAACATCTTAAAAAAGTTGCCAACCCTCTTTGTCATGATAATAAAAACTCCAAACGACAATATACAATCCCAAAAACACATATCATTTTTATATATTGTTTTGTTATAGATTTGAGGAAAGTAGGTTACTATCTTCTATATTGCAAAAGCCAATGTGAGTTATTTGAGGAAAGTTGGTTACTATAATATAATATTATTTTTTTAGTAAGTGGCAGTTTTTAAAGGATAAAATTGGAATTATAAAAAAGTCATCCCAAAAACACATATCCTTTTTATATATTGTTATAGATAATGACACTTTAATAGAAGGCAGGTGAGCAACAATTTGCGCCGCTAACCCTTTTTGGATGACAAAATAAATCCTCTCAAATACTATATCTAGAGACCTACGAGATACCACCACATTGCTATGCATAACTCTTTGAACTCTTTTCAAAATATTCACAGCATATGGTGCCAGAAAATCAAAAGTGTCAAAAGCAAATTGTATGAAAGCATGTTGATTATAAATGTTTGTTTATAAAAAAAATGTAAAAAAAATTCATGAAAACAAGATACACATCGATAGTGTAAAATAATTTAACATTGTCATTCAATAGCAACTTCCGCAAAATTACTCCACTATACTCCACTTTAAGTATATGACATGGAGGAATATTTGATTTCTATTGTACGTAAATATAAAATTAGTTTACACTGAAATAACATATTCATTAAACTCAGAAAAAATTAAGATTTTTTTTTCTATTTTTATAATATAATATATGGGATACAAAATCAGATGTGGGGTGTGAAAAACATCTGTCAGTATGGATTATAGACTAGACCGAAGCCCATAATATGTTGATGGGCCTACTTACCGGATCCATTTCAGTACACAGTTTTTCTTTCCGAGTATAATTATTGATTTTCAAAAACGATTTTTAGTTTCAGCGCGCGAACGAGATCGTTCTTATTCTGAAAATGGAGTTTTCTTCATCACAGAAACTTTGCTTACACGTGAGTTTTCTTCTACTTAATCTCTTCACAGAGAAATCTTCACATATATTTATTTTCCTATTATTTCTTCGTTGATTCGGTTATTTGAATGAATTTGTTCTTACATTGAATGCGAGTTTCGTTTTCTCTTCACAGCAAATTTTGTTCAAATTTGGTTTCTCTGATTTTATGATTTGTTCAGTTACTTATGTGATTCTAATTTTCGATTGCAGTTAATTTCTTCAGCTTATCAGAGATGCCGATTATCGGATCAGATTTGCAGACTCGCAGTTGGTCTCACTCGCTCTTCATCTTCCGATCCTTCTCTTCGAATTTCTAGTAAACCTCTATCGTCGCTCGCTGATTAATCTCATTTTTGTGTTGAATTTATCAGTTGAATGAATTGTTTAAAACTATCTTAGCATTATAATATAATATTAAGACTAAATTTAGATCCTGTTGTTTAGACTTTCTCCTTATGGCTATGTTATGCTATAATTTCAAATTTTAGGGAAAATCTTTCTTATCAGTAATGTTAGAAGAATTATTCATGTTCAATTTGTAGCGAAGTGCTTTCTATCTAGTAATGATGGAGGATTTTTCGTGTTCAATTTTTAGTGAAGTGCTTTCTATCTAGTAATGTTGGAGGAATTTTCACGGTTCGATCCCCCGCAACTGCGATCGGGAGGGGGCTGGAACCACTTGATGCCAGAACTGACCCCCGAACCAGATTAAACTGGTGGTGAAAAACCAAAAAATGTTGGAGGAATTTTCGTGTTCAAATTTAGTGTTAAATTTTGAGCGAAGTACTTTCTATCAGCATCTAGTAATTTTGGAGGAATTTTTGTGTTCAATTTTAGTGAAATGGTTTCTTCAGTAATTTCGATTTTCAAAACTAGCAGTGATTTGTGTTTTATTTTATAAATTAATATTCGAATTTCTTGTAAGCAGTTTCTGATACTGGCATTGGGAGCAGCTTAGAGGAGTTTCAAGATTTGAAGGTTTCTTTCACAAATGTTGCTGACAATTGGGGTAATAGAACAAGTCGTGATTATCAGCAGAGTTTATAATTTTTTCCTCCTTTGAGTCATTTGCATTTTACAGATATGTATTGATGATTTTTATTTTGTGAAACAGATGGAATGCTTTCTGTCAAAACCACTAGTAAGTTCAATGTTCTCGTCGTAATTGTGATTTTATCTCATTAAACATATATACATATCGATATCTCCCACGTGCACAAATTCAAAAAGAAATCATTACTCTTGTATCTGGACAACTCGATAGCTCTTTCTGATAGTGTATTAGTGTGGGAGATGATATATAGAGGAAAAGGGTTTTTACTTTAAGCACATTATTTTAATGGTTATTGGTACTTTTGATATGAACTCAGTTTTCACTAGCCATGTAGAAATCTGACAAATCTTTTAAGTATTTCCTTGGTGCCATTATTGTACTGCTCCATGGCCATGGTTTAAGAGTGACGTAGATTTCATCTATTTAATATGTTACCATGTTAGTTTAGTCGTTATCATGATTCTTATCGCAGCTTATGGAAATGGCAGGTATCAATGATAGCGAGATACATAATTATCAGATAAATCTGAAAGAAAGTGGTTCCTCCAGAATAACTAGACTACCTTCAGACACAAAAAATGGTGCAAAATTCAGGTAAGCAAGTTACTTGAACTTCATTGATTTAAGGCTAGTTTGTTGGTTAAGGTTTTGTAAGAAAATCGGATGGTCGTCTTAATTTGCAGTGGCAGTGAAGTTTGCCTCTCTTCTTTTGTTAACCCTGATCTCTTACTGGCTGACGTTCATAGCCTCCTAGAGAAGGTATGGTAACTTAATTGCCAACTTGGTGGAATCTATTTTTGTTGCAAAAAGAAAATCACTAGTGATTTATAGAACTTTTGAATATTTGTATGCTGATATTTTCAATCTACATCTGTTTGATCAAATGACATACAGTATTTGTTAAGGTGCTTTGGTCATCGAGCAGTTCTCGGGCAATGATTACCATATGTATCCTCATGGAAAAAAAAATTGGTATGAACCAAGAGCATACTTCTTGGTTGTGGCACTTGGAAGTACACCAAGAATACTTAGCTAAATGTTACAGAAAAAAGTAATTTAAATTTATGCTTTAAACTAATATTGGCATGCAGTGTAACAAATACTTCAATTATTAGAAAGCACTGACAGTTCTAGACAGTGTGTACGGCTGCACATTAGAGGTTTCAGTATATATTTTGCATTTCTCCATTGGGCAGTATGTAAAGCAATTTTGGAATATCAGATGTTGCTATATTGAGAAATCAAAGAATGTTAGTGCTTCTTCTATTTACTAAAATGATGCACTAAAAACAGGAAGTCGTACTTTGGTAAATAAGAAATAAAAGAACCAAATCAAAGTAGTGATAGACATTCACAAGAAAAAATATGAAGGTAGCTTTATTAAGCGTGAATGTGCCAACTGCCACGCTTGCGGTGACTTAGTTCTTTAATGCATATCATCAATATTGAAGCTATATTGTTCAAAGAAACTTATTGAAGTTCTAACATCACACTATTTCTCTGGGAAATATTCTTCAATTTCCATTTTCTTTTTGTTTATATATTTATTTTTTATTTTGCAGGTGCTGATTCTAAATATTCCTGTAAGTTGAACTGTCATTACTGCAGAAGTCTCAAAGGCTCTCGCATTCTTTCAAACTAACAAACATAAGCTGCAGAGCATTTTCCTTCCATCACATAGGCTTACAACAGTTAACAATTCTGCCAAATCAGATTGCATAATTGCAAGTCCATATCATTGATATTATCTGAAACAACCTTATATATTTAATGCAGAACCACCAATTGAAACATTGACATGGTTTTAATGCTTCAGTTTTATATGTTATCAACAGTTAATAATTTTACAAATCAGAGTGCAAATTGCACTTCATATCATTGATATAATCTACAGCTGCCATACAAACTTATGCTAAACACTTGATTGTGATTCTGACACAATTTTAGCAATTCACTTTGATTTTGTGTCCAGAATATTGCAATTCAATTAGTATCAGAAGATTACGATGTACCTGAATCACGGTATGAAAAGGTTTTTCTTGCAAATACATCCGAGCAGCCACCAATCTCAGCATCAAGTGTTGAACAGCTGCAGTCAGGCCTCGAAGACTATGTACTTAAGCATGGAAACAATTTAAGTAGCAAATGCAATTCTTGCTTCACAAGTTGGTACATTCCCAATCTCAAATCACCACCATGTTTATCATTTAGAAACTTAATGTGTTTGTTCTGATCAGTAGTTTGGTTGCTTTCCCAAAGATAAGTTGCTTAAGATTTAGGAAGATATATTTTCTACTATCTATACTTCAAATATGATTGATTATTTGTGGACATAATCTTCCGATTTTTTGGATATGTTGATTATTAGTCGAACAATAAAACTCCCAGTTTACAGTTATTTGTATTAATTCGTAGTAGTTTTCAGTTCTTTGTAAGATGTTTTAGTCAGTTACATGTTACAGACACTTTTTGGTGTCTAGTATTCACAACTGTTGGCCATATACATGTGATTTATAACATATTATTAATTTGATCCATTAAATTGATGTATGTAACACTGCATACAAATTGTAAAAGAAAATGCATCATGTGTAGAAGTAAATGTGAGAACTTGGTTTGCCTGGTAAATCTGAGCCTTCGCCAATATTTACTTCCTTAGTGGATATATCCTGTTTAATAAATAGGGCCCAGAGATTCTCAAATTTATAGTACTAAAAAATTTTAAATTACCTATTTTTTGAATCTTTGTTAGGGAAGAACTCAAAGTTGGGAGTGGAGTGGCTTGCTGCACTGTAAACCGTCTACACACTGAACTGGTGATGGAAGCGGTCATAGTAATAAGTAATATGTCAATTCAGAACACTATGTGCTTCAGGGAATATGGCGACAAAACTGAGGTCCCTGAACTATCCCCTTAAATTATATGCTTCAGTTTGTTTTGCTGCATAGATTTAACTTATGTGCTAATTAGTTTGGATGATAACAATGTTTGGTATCAGGTTTTGTATTTCAAGGACTTTTCACCATGTGTAATGTCTCAATCATCTATGAAGGCATTGAAAAGCATTGACTGGAAAAGATATGGTTTGCATTTAAGCGGTATAGTAGAGCTGGATGGCATTGCATTACTAGAATGGGAAAACTTGCCTACTGATACTCACATTGATATTGTCCTCCACTCATATCTCAAACAATATCCAGCGTTGGACAGATCCTTTTTTGCTTTATCTTGGACAGTTAAACACTTTATTTTTAACATTTTTTCTGTCTTTGATATTTTCTTGATGCTTTGTTGCAACACATTTCTTTGGATTTTTTCTATTATTATATCTACTAACTAAATAAGTGATGATAAAGCAGTTCATACTAAAATTTTAGGAGATCCAGTTTATCATGAGATTTGCCTTTTCTATTGACAAATAACCTTTTACATTTAGAACCAGTCCACAACTCTACATTTTAGTGTTAAAATTACATCTAATGTACTTCTAGGTATAACATACTTGTTTCTCTACATGAACACTGAGTATGATATGACCATTTGAATGTGTATATGATATGACAATTTCCATCAATCGTGTAGTATGTGTAAGTCTGTTAAAATTTATTGTTCTGTATGTGAAATTTACTTCCTTAACATATTGATAAGACCGTGATACCCACACCAAGGAAAATGTCTCAACTTGATAGAAGCCTTCTTAAAAGAGCTGTTAAACTTTCTCTTGATGACTTGAAGGCTAAGCACTCTGGGGATTTTCTAAGTTCTCGCGCCGTCCAGGTAAATTTATATCTTATTATTTATCTTTCTCTCTCACACACACATTTGTGATCTGTAGGCCTCTCTCGTACTGAGGTTTATATACAATAGAACCTCCCTCTGCAAGGGCATCCACCACCCACCACTACTTTTCAAAAGAATAAAAGCATCCACTGCAAATACAATAAACTGAAATGTCTTGGTTCTTAACATAACATCTTGATTTCCCATTCAATGAACTGAATTTTCATCAGAGTTTGTTTAATGTATAACTGTCCAGTCTATCCTAGTATGGCCAGGTCCCTTCATGCTTAGCCATTAGCAACCTTTCCTGGCTCGAGCTGAGTATGAGTGACAGACAGATCAAAGTAGTATTGCCCTATAAATTTTATAGGATTGTTAGTTTTCCTTCTTAGGGATGGTGAGGATTGAGAGTCGGCTGCAAAATCCTCGAAACTAAATTGGTCAATCACACTTGCATTCTTTGAAGACATATTTAAAATGAAGAAAACAAATCCGTAATCTAACTAGTGTAGTGACTACACGTTTTGCAGCTTTGTTTGGTGTAAGGTTTTTCATAAGTTCATAACATGTAATCATTGTATGGATTATAATCTACAATCTGACTTTATGTCTAGGAATACGATATAGTATAGCATTCACTATCATGTATGTGCTGAATCCATCAGATAATTCAGATGCATTTTTGCGTATGAGTAACTAGGTTGTAATATTGTTTTGCATTTTCTGTATCTTCTAGTTGGTTTCACTTTCAATTAATATATTGACCAACTTTGCAGACTAATAATGGTCTTTTACTTTCAGATTCGCAATCATGCACCTGATCTTGCTCAAACAATTGCCGGACTGATCTTGTCTTCAAGTGACTTAGATTTCCAGAGAGAATGCTTTTCTCTACTTGGATTACAGTCCCAAGATGTTGGAACTGAAATCATGGAAAACAGTATCAAGGAAAAGATTGTTTCAGTTATAGAGATCAACGACAAGGAGTCCGACAAATCTAAAGAAATTGTGCCTTTTCTTTTCAAAGAGGAAGATCATATGCAGGAACTTGAAGTAGAGTTTCAAGAAAGCGATTACAGTCCCTTGGACCTGGACATGGATATGTTTTAAGACTTTTTATACGTCCATATTTCAAATTCCATACACAGCTATCAAATGGGATCATTGTAGGACTATATGGATGCTGCTAACACCTTTTATTATTTCTAATCAGATGAAATTATGTTTGTCTAACAAAAACAAAACATACATTTTTACTAAAATTGTATTTAACAAGGATAAAAAAAAAACAGCTGTGATAAACTCAGATTTGTTACAAAGCTTGAAGAGGATTGTGTTCATTTTATGTTATATACTCGGATTAGCATCCACTGTTCTAGAACTAAACGCCCAAAGTTTGAAGAGGATCCATTTCCTTTTCGTTAAACTTGTGCTCCAAATCAAACTAGTTCAATGAGCACTAATGACACTCTTCAACACGCTCTTACAGGTAAGAATCAACATAGATCCATCATTTTTAGAAATAAATCCCACATAAAATGGTAAGACCCACATGAATTTCACCAATGTAGAGAACAAGTCTTGAAAACAGTGTATCTTGGTTTCTAACACTCCTCTTTGTTGGTGTAAGCCCTATAGGCCAATACTTTTAGTGCTTTACTTATTAATAATAATAGGCATTACTTTATTATGTTTGTAAAGTCCAAAATAATAAAGTCCCTAGAATAGATAGTCCGTTTAATGACATATTAAGTGTGACTTAATCATGAGATTCATTAAACATAAGGACATTATTCTTAAAGCATCCGTAGTCAAGCTTTATTGTGAATTGGGATAACTTTAAAGCATAGAGACTATTATGTTGGTAGACTGATGATCACATCTCACGGATCATAGATAAATAGTTATCAAGTCTTCGCATAGATATAAAGGTTAAGGGTAACATTTATATCGGATTGACCCACCATGAGAATACTACATAGTATGTTATGAAATGTCATAAGATATTCTCATAGTGATAAGTGGTGTATTCCACCCTTCGACCTGAAACCACCATGTACCCTAGATGTATGAGTGTAGTGCTTTATTGCCGTTCAAACATTATCCGTAACAGGATGACTATAAAGTCGGTTGATGGGTACTCCACGAATCATGCTGAGGGACATGAGTGACATAGATGGAATTTGCCCCTCCTACATAACAGGAGATATGTCTATGGGCCCAATATTGAACTTAGCAAGGGTGACATACTATGCCTTGTGTTCAATATAGACATAAGGGCAAAAGGGTAATTATACACAAGATATTTATCACGAGAAAAGGTTTGTCAGATCACGTGACATTCTTGTGACTTGGGTAGCAGTGATGTGTTGCTAGATACCGCTCACTGTTTATAATGTTAAAATTAATATTATTGCCAACGTCATGAGAACCTACAGGGTCACACACATAACAGTTAAGACGGGAAAAATAAGTAAGACTTATTTGGGGTGCAAGTAGTGATAGGCGGTTATTGGGCTTGTGAAGACCAATATTCGTTTGACTAGAAGACCACATAAGAAACTCTATATATAGAGCCTTGTGTAGTTCAGTTGTTCACTTCACTTGACATTCAGAATTTTGGAGAATCATAAAATTCTGAAACCCTAACTGAATTCCCTAATCCTTCATCTTGTAGCAGCTAGCACTGAAAGTTGAAGGAATCTGTTCGTGTGGACTGGCTAGAGGTGCTGCGATTGTGCAGTACTTGTGATCGAATCAGAAGCAAAGGATTTGTTCTTCAAAGGTAATAATCTAAACCCTGATCATGTTCATTCGCAAGCATCCATTGATGGGAAATTAAAATTTTAAAATTCCGCTGCGTTTATATCTCTGTTAAACGGTTTAATTTCCCAACAGTGGTATCAGAGCCACTTGTGAAACCATGAATCGGATTGGTTGTTTACTGCGTTTGTTTAAATCGTTTAAACATATTGTAAAATGTTTTGTTTAAATTGTTTAAACATGTTTCTATTTAAATCGTTGATTCTGATTAAATTGTTTAATCGCGTTTCTGTTTAAATTGTTTAAACTGCATTCTGCTTAAATCGCCGATTCTGATTAAATTGTTTAATCGCGTTTCTGTTTAAATTGTTTAAACGTATTATGAAATTGTTTAATCGCGTTTCTGTTTAAATTGTTTAAACATATTGGAATCGATTAAATAATAAAATAAATTAAAATCGGCATCGCAACAACTTTAAACCCCTAAGCGATAACAGTATATGTGATATACTTATTTTGATCATAAAATAATTAAGTCAGATGATATTTGTTTATTTGATAATTGATATTTGAAACTTCGGAACCGTATCTGGTAAAGTGCTTCGGAACCGTATCTGGTGAAGCGCTTCGGAACCGAATCTGGTGAAGTTTTAAAATATTCGATAATCATGTAGAATAAAAATCAGAGTACTTGATTTGGTATGATCATTAAGAAATCATAATGGCGCAAGTGTTGTGCCTATATTATAATTAGGGTTTGCAAAGTGACGGTTAGGGTTATTTGGAATGAATCAAGTGTGCAAAATAGGGTGTTAATTCTAAGTGAATTGTTCATTGAGAATTACTGTTGTTTTGAAAATTGTTTTAAAATGGAAACAAATAATTCTCAATTAAATAGATTTATTTGTTTTAATATTGCATTAACTAACTTTAAATTTAAAAGATTATGATTTGAAATAGTTTCAATATCAGATATGATCTTTTGAATTTATATAAAAGATTTGCATAATTTTAGCTTTATTTGTTTTGGAAATAATAAAGCCAAAATATGGACCAGATTTCCTTTTAAATTAAAAGATCGAGATTATCTTTAAAATTGTTTTAAAAGATATTATTTTAGCAAATATTTGATTTGCTAACCTTTTAATTTACTCGAAATCCGATAATGCCAAGTTTTAATTTTATTTATTTAATTAAGAAGTACTAATAATAATAATAATAATAATAATAATAATAATAATAATAATAATAATAAAAGTGTGTTTGTTATTATTTTGTTGTGAGTGATTATGGCTTTAGTCTTTTATTTCATGTTGGGATTTTGAAATACGACCTGCGTGTCGTGCCTCTCTCTTGAATTCTATATGTACATTCTCTTCTCATCCACTCCCTCGTATGTAAAACGAGTTTCTTATTTATCTAATGTAATTAGAATAAAAGGAGACAATAGGACAGGTGACGTTAGAGCAACCATGGAAGTCAAGCTTGGAGAAGCATGATCGTTCCTAGGGTTAGTTTAGATTCTCTCATTGGCTTGAGAGAGTCATAGCGTCAGGGGCCATAATCATGTCACTTTATTTTGTATAATTGTTATGCATGATTGAATGATTGGAGTGACGTTATTGTATGTAAGCCGTGGTGAGGTGAGATCTAATAAATTAATAAAACCCTCAAAAGAATATTAAGTTTTATGCTTTCCAAAGAATAGCACCCTTCAAGATCAATATTGATTAATGTAGGTTTTGCCAACGTAAAGTGCATTGTCAATATTGATAAGTTGCGGTGAGATAACCAGTTTATCCGATTGCTATTTATTGGGTCTAACTTAACTAAAGAAAATATAATATGATTATATAACTTTAGAAGCATATGTTGGGTTATTCCATATGATGGATTGCAATAAGTGTTATTTACCCAACGGAAAGGATATGAGAGTTGTATGAGATACAATTGGAAACGGTTTCCTACCTAAATAACTATGTTTTGTGTAATCAGCCCAACGCTGACTTAAAACAAAGTAAAATATGGATCTCATTCCCACTAGAAAACCTTCCAACAGGGTTTTCCGAATCAAATGTCGAGGGTCATTTGTTTTGAATAAAATAGTGGAAGCATTTTAATAAAAGTCCTTATTAAAATTATACAAATATCTTACATATCTTTGTAATTAAAACTTTATACAATACAAGTTATATTGTCCTTATGAAGGACAAGAATTTCAGAAAAGAGTTTCTGAATTGGTACACGAATGACGTAAATAATTCTTAGAAGAGTCAAACTAAAAGAATGAAGTGAAACTTCAATATTGTACATATTGTTATAGAAAGTCAAAATTTCTATTTCTACATCAAAAGTATATGATACAAGATGTTGAATCTCAATTTTTGAAAATAGAGATGCTTAAAGAATTAGAACATTGACTATAATTTTAAGTCAACACATATCTAGAATGAAAATTGTTTCATTGACAATGAGAGCTTATGCAATGACTTAAAATCGAGTTTGAAATGGAACACAATAATTGTTGTTGAATTCCATCTAGTAATAGAAGTATTAATTGTATATCTTGTATTGACAAGATATGAATTGTAGCTTTGAATGATAAGACAGGTAATAGTCCTATCATTTAAGCAAAGTCTTCTATACTATTACTCCAAGTCAAGTAATGGACTAGGGTTCCATGATCTTGATAGGGTTATCTATAATAGTTGTGATAAGAGCCAAATAAGATTTGGACCTTAAATAAATATATCAAGAGAATTGTTGTTTAGTACAAATATTCGATGTGTCAATAAAATGTCACATGACCTATTTGAACAATATACATGAGATGTATGTCGACCACTAAACATATTTGGTGTATTGAGTTTATTTTACTTCATTAACATTGATGATTAAAATCATTAGATGTTGATATGTGTGTGACACAAATTAGAAATTATAACGCCCCAACTAAAATATCTAGAATATTTAGCCAAGACATAAATAATAGTATCTGAGTACATTAATTGAAAGAACTTAAACAATTGGATTACAAGAATTTCTTAACAACATGGATGAAAGTAAAGAATTCAGCGGAAACAAAAGAGATTTCAAAATAAACAGAATAAACTAAAACAAAGAGGAAGACTAAAGTCTTCAAGTCTGATGAATCAAGCTCAACTCCAATCATCAGCTCCCTCCTGGTCCTTGCTCCAGTTGATCTGTCTACCTAAAAAAAAAAATTGGTTTGGAGTGGGGTGAGACTACTAAGCCTCAGTGAGTCCTACTACCCTCCTAGAGGTGACTACACCGGGGGCACCTAAATCAGTCGTATCATGCTAACATATACATATTCATATCCTGAAACTGAAAGTAAAAGGTGTAACACAGAATTTAACTCTTATTCATTTTAAACACAAGGACACTCTGAGGTGAGCATGTCTCAGAGGCCTGCCATATCCGTCAACCGATTCGGTCACGGCATGCAGCTCACAATAACATATCCTAATGGATTGTCCCATTGGGAGTCCATTACGCGATATCACAAGATCGCTCATAACTGACTGAAACTAAATTAGTTACTACTACCATAATTTCCCAATCCCGGGGAGCATACAAACCTAATTAATTTTCTATGTTATACCCTAATGATTATCTGTGATTAACATTCTGTTCGACATTATATTAATTACGTTACTGCAAGCTATCTGATTATAACGAGGATATAAAACGAGTGTAGAAAACTTTATTTAGAAAATGGAAATATAGGCCAATCCTGTACAAGCTCGCTACGGCGAGTTACCAGCTCGCTATGGCGAGATTATAGGTCCTGACCTAAATCAACTCGCTGTGGCGAGCAGAAGCTCGCCATGGCGAGTTTCATCAGCTCAAAGCCCAGCTCGCCATGAATTCTCGCCAGCTACTCGCTGTGGCGAGTTCATGCAGAACTTACCCTGTTTTGCAGAAATCGTAATATTTCAAGTAACACCTACAATCCTCATTTAACCAGTGCAGAAACATAATTTACATAATATAAAAACAGAATGGAGTGGAATTTGGGATTAATTCCTCTCACACAACAATTCCTAATATTCCTAAGTTATCATGCAAGTTTTGATTTAAGGGAAATCTAACTAAACTAGCCTAAAGAACCCACCTGGTATGAGATTAATCTCAGAAGCTTTACACAGATACTAAAGTTCAGCAACATCCACGAATTCTACTGCACCAGAACTCACTTGAACCCCCAATTGCTCTAAGAATATGGAATTAATGAATAATACTTCCAATGTGCTGAAGAGATGATGAGTTGTTCTCTGCAATATCTTGAGTTCCACTCCTTTGTTCAATCTCCAAAAACTCTCATGCAACACAAGAAGTGGATTATGAAATATAAGATTCTTTCTAAGGTTAAGGAATGGGAAAGAATAATTTGATATGTTTTGAACAATCTCCAAGGTTAATGAAACGAATTCACTATCCTCACAATAGGAATGATGGCTGAAAGATTAGGATTAGCTTACCAAGGTTTGGAATCGACTGAATAGAGAAGATTATCATCGTACAACAGCTGTTTCTGGTGAGCTCGCCACGGCGAAGAAGTGCTCGCTAGGCGAGTGCGTCGTGACAGGCCAAAATCAGCTTTGTTATCTACTTCTGCAACTCCAACCTTCTACCCATGATTCTTACATGCTATACCAGTCCTCCCCGAAGGTTTTCCCCACGCATGCAACATCAAAACAGTACGAATCAGACTTTGGGTTTTGAAATTGGTTTAAGAAAGGAAGAAAAACCAAAAACCATAATCATACCTCATTTGTACGAAATTGGTTAGACAATAAGTAACAATCCTTCATAGGCAACATGCAGAACTTCCTCCTTCTCCAGAGAGACATTTTGTGAGGATTGGATTTCAAGATGAATAGAATGAAGGGCTCTTGAAAAGGAAGAGAAAGGTGTGAAAGCATTCTTGTGAGCTTCAAGGGTTTCAATTTGCATTATGCATGAAATAATGGAGTGATAGATTGATGAGGTTGTTGGTGGGGTGAGAAAGGCGTGGAAAGGAAAAGAAGAAGATGGGAGCTTGCTGCTGTAAGTTTCAGGAAGTGGAAATGAAAATAAAAATGGAATGAATGAATGGCTAGTCCCTTAAAACCCCCTTTTTATTTAAGCACAATTCCTCTTTTGCCCCTCCACTTACTAACAAATTAAACTCTTAATCTTCATAGTTATCCAAGAATTATCTTTATTTACTTTTCTTCTATTAAATAAAGTTGGGATGTTACAATCTACCCCCCTTAAAGAATTTCGTCCTCGAAATTCAAAATTCCTTCGTTCAACGATAGGATAAGTCGCTTATGTCTGCATCCAATTCTACGCTTCGTCTATTCTCTAGTTATTAACATTCAATCCCTTGGAATAAAACTTTCCTCTCTTAAGGTTACTGGCTGAAGGTCATTCTCA
Organism: Trifolium repens; assembly: GCA_030408175.1. Taxonomy (NCBI): domain Eukaryota; kingdom Viridiplantae; phylum Streptophyta; class Magnoliopsida; order Fabales; family Fabaceae; genus Trifolium; species Trifolium repens. The sequence continues at coordinate 24,933,450 of CP125845.1, read as the reverse complement.
CATTCTCAAAGATTCCAGTGCTGCGCACTCTGATTCAGCTTTATACTACTTCTTATCCTTTTTCCATTCCCAATGGAACTAGTTCTAATTCCATCTAGTGTAGAGGGTCGGTGTCCGGCCTGGTGTTAATATTGCCATATCCACACTCTCCCAGTCATTGTCGTCCTCCTTCCTGAACACCACCATGCTTGGCATGTTATATGTACTTCTGTTTCGCGTGTTGTGAAATTACTCCAGAATCGATCGAAATATAAAACGAGTGGAAAATTGTCTAAATACTACTGGTTCTTCTGCCAACGAGTCAGACTCATTCGCAGACGGACTTATAGTTTTCCGATAAAATCCCACCTACAATCTCTATCTATCCCGACACGACACGATGATTAAGTCGCACATTTAACACGTGGCGTACTTGGGTTCAGATCGCTCCTCAGGGTTACAGGTCACACTTGTTTGAAGTCCTTCTCTGGTAACGAGTGTATGAAATTTGGCTAGCTGAAAGCACAAGGTCGGAATAGTAACGCTAAGACTTGATTGAATAATCGGGCTTATCACGGTTGACAGGATTATCTTAACAGATTACTAATGATAGGAAAAAGGGTTTGGTATATTACTTCGGACAAGTGATTTCCACACTCACACTACTGATTGCAGGAAACTAGACTTGGAATTGAAATTTTCTAGTTCAGGCGTTCAAGCTTCTGCGCTTGAGTTCACAAGATTACCGGAATTGAGTTCTGGAAGGTTGAAATGTTCGGGCAGAAACACTCAAGGTTAACACACTGATCTCACATGGTCAGGAGTACGGAGTTAGTAGGTTCGAATCCTCAACACTGCTTTCGCTGGTATAACTCAATTCCACTGAATTTGGAATTGGTCCAAACTTGATTCTGAATTCTACTGATAAGGCTACGAAAAATAGTTAGCTAACTTTACTGGTGAATAGATTGCTAGATTTAGTGTGCACGAAGTTTATTGATTTGCTGATATAGAGCTGGGTAAGTTTTACCGAATGGTTTGAAGTATGTTAATTGACGGATCAACCGAGCGAGTTGGAAATGAAACTGAAAATATTCTCGACCTTCTCAAGAATAATTAACTTCCGCAGTTAGATCTTCCTTGATAATAACACAACTGGAAAACTGAAAAACATCTAATGCGGTTACTTATGTGTGACATTAATCACTATTAATGTAACTAATTGGCTTCAAGGAATTTGAAAAGTTTGAATCCTGATTGAATTTAGGCATGACATGTGATTGACAAGTCATTTAAGGCACGAGGAGAATTTTCTCATCTGACACGTAATCGTACAAGTTATAATGTACATACGTTCATAGTATTCCAGGACTTATGAATGCAAATTTGGACATTGCTTGATCCAATGAGTTGGCTGCAAGAGGATTCCAGAACGAAATGGAGGCTATTGAAAATTGGTCTCCTATTGCATTGAGACTAGTGTTTCACATTCCTATTCCTGCCAGACTCTCGGGCTGGGGCAACTAAGTTTTTCACTCACGTTCATCGCTGACAAGTTCCCACAGGTAGGTCTAACTGGTTCTAATAGTCTCTTGGCTGAAGATTTTAATTATGCAGAAGGTGTCGACTGTTGGCTGAAGCTAAGGTCGATCTTAATTACTTGTCTCAGGTTAACGAATGTGTATCTAAAAGGTTAGTCCGAGTGGTAAGGATCATTAATAGAGCCATCCTATTTGTTATTTCCGTCAAGTATTGGTTTCCTACCTTCGGCACTACGGTAGTGGTAAACTATGGCTGGTTAGATCTGAATCTCAACTGGTTAACTATTTAGCCTATACGATTGAATGTCTAGTTTAAGGATGACTGAGTGGCATCTCTCAAGGTATGGTCAACTGAACCTATTGATTTACTAGCTGACGGATTTATATGTACAAACTTGTATAGTGGGTAGTCTAACTAGTATGGAACTAAGTTACTGATCTCTAAACCGCCTAATGATGAGGTATCTATGGTTCAACCTTGGGGACAGGTCATGCTAAAGGTAACTCTCAATTATTATTACTAATCAAACTTATCCTATGATGGGTTGGTGTAATTACTAGGGTAAGTGACAGGCTGTCTTATCTCATGGGCATCTAAGAGTAGCTGTCGCAAGCGTTAACTTAACGGTCTTGTGATGAGCTAATACTAAGGTAAAGATGCTAAGGTTCCACTATTTTTATTAATGTAATTAACTGGTCAAAAGTGCTGGATTACTAGTCTATGGGTACTCAAATTAACGGTCTTCAGTAAACCTATTTGGTGATGGTATTGCTAAGGGAGAACTTTATACGTATGTGACAGTGTGTTATTACTGATTTGGTTGCTAAACTATTCGGTAATAATGTCCTAGAGGCTTTGACTGAAGAGTTCTCGTGATATGGCCTAACTGTTGATCTAGTTATATTTGGGTTTCTAAAGTTTCGCTGGGTCTACTGCTAAAGACTGGTGTAGTTGCAAGGTGATTTTCTAATTGTCGTACTAAAAGTAACTGGTCCCTCAGGGTGAGGTAGAAGGGTTCTCACGAGTTGAAGGGTAAGAATAACTTAGTTAAGGATATTCTAACTAATAATCTAATAAGGTAACCTGGGTGATAAAGATAAGTGCTAGTATTCTAATCTTGGTTCCTCTAACTTAGGTATTACGGGTTGGATCCCTATTACTAATATCCATCAGGTTCACTATACTAACCCTGCTAAATCTGGAACACCTATGTACTACTACTTAATACGTCCTCTGGGTAAGGTACTCTTAGAAGGGAAATCTGATTGCTAATACTGGTTTAAGGCTGGGTTTTCCTATTAGTCTCAAAATGCTCATAGGCTCCTAATAGGAAAGGTATACTCATTCTAATTCCTGATTGTGTCCAATTCCAAGATTTCTAATTGTTGCATCAGTTACGATTAAGCTCCTAATAGTTTCACTATACCTATTGGTTTCTAAAGAAAGAGTACGGTACTGCTAGCAGAGAATTCTAGTCGCTATACTAGTGAAGGCCAAGTCTCTAATCGTTCGGAATAATTACTGGTTACTAATTGAGAGAGGGTACTCATTCCAATGAAAACACTTAAGGCTTAATAATCTTGGGGTAAGCTTAACTGGTTGCCTCATAACAGGGTGAACTTCTCGGCTTCACAAAAATTAATGGAATACATGTGAGGTTTATCTAAGTCTTCCTAATAAAAGGGGAGTTCCTCGTTTGCACTGGACAACTAAACGTCCCGAGATAAGTTTGGCTTACTCCTATTACTGGTGTTACTTGGTCAATATACTTGACTGATTTTAGGCTCTCGGTGGATAAGGCAATTCTAGATTCAGGAAATTCACCTGACACACTGTGCCAGTGGAATACTGTTGTGCACTGCGCACTTCAGTTTTAAGGGTACACTTACATTCCTTCAATTTATAACTCTACTCCTGTCTTGTGTTACGCAACTTACTCCTGTGGCACCATTTGCCACATTCCAATATCCACTTAAAAGAACTTCCTTCGACGATTGCTCCTCGATTGTAGTTTCACTACGGATTTAACGGTGGAATTCCAGAATTCACTTCAGTTCTAAACCATAATACCCTGCCTATCATACACAATACTGAGCTGATCAGACTCAGCACGTGATGGTTTCAGCGTAAACAGTCCAGATCCAAGGGTCTGTATTACTTGGGAAAGATTGATATGACTCATGGCAAGGTCCGATACTGGATCGACCTGCTCTGATACCAATTATAACGCCCCAACTAAAATATCTAGAATATTTAGCCAAGACATAAATAATAGTATCTGAGTACATTAATTGAAAGAACTTAAACAATTGGATTACAAGAATTTCTTAACAACATGGATGAAAGTAAAGAATTCAGCGGAAACAAAAGAGATTTCAAAATAAACAGAATAAACTAAAACAAAGAGGAAGACTAAAGTCTTCAAGTCTGATGAATCAAGCTCAACTCCAATCATCAGCTCCCTCCTGGTCCTTGCTCCAGTTGATCTGTCTACCTAAAAAAAAAAAATTGGTTTGGAGTGGGGTGAGACTACTAAGCCTCAGTGAGTCCTACTACCCTCCTAGAGGTGACTACACCGGGGGCACCTAAATCAGTCGTATCATGCTAACATATACATATTCATATCCTGAAACTGAAAGTAAAAGGTGTAACACAGAATTTAACTCTTATTCATTTTAAACACAAGGACACTCTGAGGTGAGCATGTCTCAGAGGCCTGCCATATCCGTCAACCGATTCGGTCACGGCATGCAGCTCACAATAACATATCCTAATGGATTGTCCCATTGGGAGTCCATTACGCGATATCACAAGATCGCTCATAACTGACTGAAACTAAATTAGTTACTACTACCATAATTTCCCAATCCCGGGGAGCATACAAACCTAATTAATTTTCTATGTTATACCCTAATGATTATCTGTGATTAACATTCTGTTCGACATTATATTAATTACGTTACTGCAAGCTATCTGATTATAACGAGGATATAAAACGAGTGTAGAAAACTTTATTTAGAAAATGGAAATATAGGCCAATCCTGTACAAGCTCGCTACGGCGAGTTACCAGCTCGCTATGGCGAGATTATAGGTCCTGACCTAAATCAACTCGCTGTGGCGAGTTTCATCAGCTCAAAGCCCAGCTCGCCATGAATTCTCGCCAGCTACTCGCTGTGGCGAGTTCATGCAGAACTTACCCTGTTTTGCAGAAATCGTAATATTTCAAGTAACACCTACAATCCTCATTTAACCAGTGCAGAAACATAATTTACATAATATAAAAACAGAATGGAGTGGAATTTGGGATTAATTCCTCTCACACAACAATTCCTAATATTCCTAAGTTATCATGCAAGTTTTGATTTAAGGGAAATCTAACTAAACTAGCCTAAAGAACCCACCTGGTATGAGATTAATCTCAGAAGCTTTACACAGATACTAAAGTTCAGCAACATCCACGAATTCTACTGCACCAGAACTCACTTGAACCCCCAATTGCTCTAAGAATATGGAATTAATGAATAATACTTCCAATGTGCTGAAGAGATGATGAGTTGTTCTCTGCAATATCTTGAGTTCCACTCCTTTGTTCAATCTCCAAAAACTCTCATGCAACACAAGAAGTGGATTATGAAATATAAGATTCTTTCTAAGGTTAAGGAATGGGAAAGAATAATTTGATATGTTTTGAACAATCTCCAAGGTTAATGAAACGAATTCACTATCCTCACAATAGGAATGATGGCTGAAAGATTAGGATTAGCTTACCAAGGTTTGGAATCGACTGAATAGAGAAGATTATCATCGTACAACAGCTGTTTCTGGTGAGCTCGCCACGGCGAAGAAGTGCTCGCTAGGCGAGTGCGTCGTGACAGGCCAAAATCAGCTTTGTTATCTACTTCTGCAACTCCAACCTTCTACCCATGATTCTTACATGCTATACCAGTCCTCCCCGAAGGTTTTCCCCACGCATGCAACATCAAAACAGTACGAATCAGACTTTGGGTTTTGAAATTGGTTTAAGAAAGGAAGAAAAACCAAAAACCATAATCATACCTCATTTGTACGAAATTGGTTAGACAATAAGTAACAATCCTTCATAGGCAACATGCAGAACTTCCTCCTTCTCCAGAGAGACATTTTGTGAGGATTGGATTTCAAGATGAATAGAATGAAGGGCTCTTGAAAAGGAAGAGAAAGGTGTGAAAGCATTCTTGTGAGCTTCAAGGGTTTCAATTTGCATTATGCATGAAATAATGGTGTGATAGATTGATGAGGTTGTTGGTGGGGTGAGAAAGGCGTGGAAAGGAAAAGAAGAAGATGGGAGCTTGCTGCTGTAAGTTTCAGGAAGTGGAAATGAAAATAAAAATGGAATGAATGAATGGCTAGTCCCTTAAAACCCCCTTTTTATTTAAGCACAATTCCTCTTTTGCCCCTCCACTTACTAACAAATTAAACTCTTAATCTTCATAGTTATCCAAGAATTATCTTTATTTACTTTTCTTCTATTAAATAAAGTTGGGATGTTACAGAAATCTTTGAATCTGTCAAAGAAATCCAACAGTAAAGTAAATAATAACTAGACGAAGTCATATGAATAAGTCATATTAGTTAATGAATATAATGACTATTTTATCACATCATGTTTGACATGATATCATTTAAAGATAGTTTAATTATATATTGACTCTTTCTAAAAATCTCTTTACTTATAGTTAATCTTCACCCACAATTAGTTTCCCTTTTTAAAATGATCATAAAGACACTATATGCGATATGGAGGCAAGAGCACCAAGTTTGTCTTTATGCGAATTTTGGATTAAAATTTATTAGATAAATTTAATTCCAAATGAATGAATAAATAAGTGGTAGTATCCTAAAGAAAGGGATATTGGTCCTATATCACTCTTAAGGACAAAAGTTGTTTTGTTGCTAGGTTTGAAACATTCCTCTAGTGGGAGTGTGTCTCTAAAAGAGACAGTGGGAGTGATATAGAACTTGAATAAATTCAAGTACCACAAAACATATTTATTTAAAAGGAAACGCAAACCGGTTCCTCAAGGTTGTTGAAGAACCATCGTTTTAAAGTTGCACAAATCCAAGATAAGTCTAACATATCACATATGGCTAAAAAGGTATGGTTTTATCATGACTCGGCAATGTGATATGATTCTCATGGAAGATGAGTCTTTGACTTTCTAAAAGGTCGTAAGACGGTCTAAATTCTGAGAAGTGGCTAAATGCCATGAAATCTTATGCAGAATCCATATACACTGACCTTATGTAGATAATGGTTATGTCATCAAGATGAGTAAGAGTCATACGATGAAAGTAAGTATTCTTGTTGAACACTAATATGGATGGTATTAAGAATACCTTTTAATATTTGATTGATCATTAAAGGTTTCACGCAAAATCATAATGAAAATTATGATGAAACCCTAAATATAATCATAGAGCTTAAAATCTGTTTAATTGTTTTTACTAAATGTTGTACTACATGTTTTGGTAGATGGATAACAAAGTTGCATTCCTTAATTGGAATGACCTCATATATATGTACTAGACATATACATAAGGGTTTTGTTGATCCAAAGGATGCTAGAAATGTATATAACTTGTAACTATCTAATTTTGATTAGATAGAGTTCTCGGAAATTTAAATTATTATTTGTTCCTTTTATGAAGTTTTATGAAAACAAATTAACAAGGACAAACCTATCTAATTTTGATTAGATCGAATAAATTTGAATATTTGTTCCTTTTGAAAGTTTTATGGAAAACAAATTAATGAAGGACAAATATAAATCTTGTGCATACAAAGTTTTAGTGGAAGTGATAATATTAAATCTGATATCATATGTGGATGACATATTTAAATAATCAAAACATTTTTCTTATACATGTGAGACATGACTAAGAAAATAACTCTTGATGAAATACTTAGGCTAGAATTCCTAAAGAGTTAGGAATAGCCTATGCATTTAGGCAAGGAATCCTAAAGAGTTAGGAATAGCCTATGTACATATATTGTCAAAGTGTTCATGACACTTAAATATGTGAAATTATTTCATGTGTCAAATGAATGATTTTGTCTAAAGGACAATGTCATATCTCATTAGATGAGAATGGGGCACGTGGAAGGAATCCATATGCTTTGGCATATAGGATTGATAATGCACATCATAATATGTACTGAATCAGACACACCATATGATTGTAACATAATCAATAAGTACCAAAATTGAAATTAGTGTTTGACACTAACGTACCTCCAAGAATATCCCTAAGGACCTTAAAGGAACTAAGGCCTATTTCTTGAAATAGATGGGTATGGGAAGGATCATTGTAAGGAAGTTATAATGATGTTTGTTACCATACCAACGTATTGTATATCATGCCTGAATATAAGCATTGAAAGCTATAAGATAAGCTTCGTAATATGTTTGTTTCAGTTACATAGGTTGAGTATTTAAGATTGGATCGTTTGGCTCATGATTGAGCTAAGGCTATGTTCCCAGTATTGCAAGTCACATTAATCACATTAGTGGTGGTAATGGTTTAATCTTGCAAGAACACTTGAGAATAGATCTCACCGATGATTCATGAATATACTTAGACACTTATCTATTTTGATAGAGATCGAAATAGAACGTTGGAAGATACGTAAGATACCAACATAGGAAACAGTTCCTGATCCACTTACAAAGCCTCTTGCGCAGTTGAAGCGTGATAGGTATACTAAGTCTATGGGTATTAAGAGAATGCCTGATTGCAGTGGCGGAGCCAGAAATTTTTTTTTGGGTGGGCCGCTAAAATTACATGCGAAAATTATATAACATATAACAATTAAAATTGTAATAAATACAAAGTTGATCACTTGAAATGAAATATCACCAATTTGCTTGCATAAAATAAAGTTGGTCACCAAAAAATTATATATTAATTTTTATCACATTACATATATACTAAAAAGATAATGATATAATACTAATTGTTAGAAATTATTAGAAATAAGTATGAGTCTATCTCAACCTCACAAAACTGGCTTGTAAGGTGAGGATTGCCTCTAGTTTATAAACACATATTCAGGTCTTCTCGTAACCGATGTGGGACTTCTTAACACACCCCCTCACGTCCAGCATTATTGGGCTTGGTGCGTGGATATAAATTGTGAATGACCTAATCAGAAACCCGTTATCATGGAGAGGCTCTGATACCATGTTAGAAACTATTAAAAATAAGTATGGGGCAAACTCATCTCACAAAATCGGCTTGTAAGGTGAGGACTACCACTTGCTTATAAACACTTGTCAAGGTCATCTCATATCCGATGTGAGACTTTTTAACACACCCCCCACGTCCAGAACTGAACAAGCTGGAATGTGGACTGAACAATAATGGGTGGCCCAAATAATGGGTAGTCCTATAGATCTTATAGAGAGACTATGATACCATGTTAGAAATTATTAGAAATAAGTATGGGCATAACTCATGAAGGATATTTCGTAGGATTATAAATGGATTATTAGAAATAAGCCGGTTTTATGAGATGAGTTAGGCTCATACTTATTTCTAATTATTTCTAACACTAATCAAAAGCGAATAATTATTTTTAATTGGTAAAAAATTGTGTGTTTTTTACATAAAAAGTTAGGGAGAAAGATAATAGTGGATATCTAAATTTGAAATTGAAAAACAGAGAAATTAAAAATTCACTTTACACAATAAAATTGATTTTTTTAAAGAAAGAAAAACGAAAAAATTTAAAAAATTACTTTACACAATAAAATGTATTTTGTTAAAGGAAGAAACATAAAAATTTGAAAATACATGTACATTTCACAATATGCACGCTGAACTACGCTAAGCAACCACTAGGCCAAAAGAAATCATATGATATAATGTTGCATCAACTCATATATGTAATATATACTCATAATTTTACATACCTATATTCAAGTAATTTCCAATTTTTCGGAGTGGGCCGTGGCCCGGCCTGGCCACCCCCTGTCTCCGCCACTGCCTGATTGGCTCTAGTGCTAGTGGGAGATTGTTGGTGTAAGCCCTAGAGGCCAATACTTTTAGTGTTTTACTTATTAATAATAATAGGCATTACTTTATTATGTTTGTAAAGTCCAAAATAATAAAGTCCCTAGAATAGATAGTCCGTTTAATGACATATTAAGTGTGACTTAATCATGAGATTCATTAAACATAAGGACATTATTCTTAAAGCATCCGTAGTCAAGCTTTATTGTGAATTGGGATAACTTTAAAGCATAGAGACTATTATGTTGGTAGACTGATGATCACATCTCACGGATCATAGATAAATAGTTATCAAGTCTTCACATAGATATAAAGGTTAAGGGTAACATTTATATCGGATTGACCCACCATGAGAATACTACATAGTATGTTATGAAATGTCATAAGATATTCTCATAGTGATAAGTGGTGTATTCCACCCTTCGACCTGAAACCACCATGTACCCTAGATGTATGAGTGTAGTTCTTTATTGCCGTTCAAACATTATCCGTAACAGGATGACTATAAAGTCGGTTGATGGGTACTCCACGAATCATGCTGAGGGACATGAGTGACCTAGATGGAATTTGCCCCTCCTACATAACAGGAGATATGTCTATGGGCCCAATATTGAACTTAGCAAGGGTGACATACTGTGCCTTGTGTTCAATATAGACATAAGGGCAAAAGGGTAATTATACACAAGATATTTATCACGAGAAAAGGTTTGTCAGATCACGTGACATTCTTGTGACTTGGGTAGCAGTGATGTGTTGCTAGATACCGCTCACTGTTTATAATGTTAAAATTAATATTATTGCCAACGTCATGAGAACCTACAGGGTCACACACATAAGGACAGTGAAGACGGGAAAAATAAGTAAGACTTATTTGGGGGTGCAATTAGTGATAGGCGGTTATTGGGCTTGTGAAGACCAATATTCGTTTGACTAGAAGACCACATAAGAAACTCTATATATAGAGCCTTGTGTAGTTCAGTTGTTCACTTCACTTGACATTCAGAATTTTGGAGAATCCTAAAATTCTGAAACCCTAACTGAATTCCCTAATCCTTCATCTTGTAGCAGCTAGCACTGAAAGTTGAAGGAATCTGTTCGTGTGGACTGGCTAGAGGTGCTGCGATTGTGCGGTACTTGTGATCGAATCAGAAGCAAAGGATTTGTTCTTCAAAGGTAATAATCTAAACCCTGATCATGTTCATTCGCAAGGATCCATTGATGGGAAATTAAAATTTTAAAATTCCGCTGCGTTTATATCTCTGTTAAACGGTTTAATTTCCCAACACTCTTAGCTCGATACTATCTTGTTAGTTTTTAAATGAGCATTAGGATAGAACGTACTATTTGATTATTGGGCAAAACTATTTTTCCTCCAAATTTGATTTAATTAGAGGCAATAAAATATAGATTTAGTATTTAGAATTAATTTAATTATAAAAAAAAAAGTATTTAGAATTAATCATTAAATCTCAAACTTAACTTAAACGAAAATTAATTTTACAAAACCAATTTAATCAATAATCACTTTTGCAAAAACAATCACCATACATTCCTAAATTTTTACTATATTATCAAAATAATCCCCCCTAAAATTCAGGTATTCGCATCGCGCAAAAAGTTAAGCATAATCGTCAAAATCTGTATGAAACTATGAATATCATATTTTCTTTGGTATCTTACAAGAAACAAAATCAACATCCGATACTCATTGTAGGAAAGGTATGACATGTATAAATCAGAACCCGATGGTGCATAGAATTAGTATCTTCATTACAGTTAGGGTGCATCTAAACCCAATAGAAAGCTCAAAAGTATTAAAACATCCATGAAACAAATTCCTACGACAATTGTAGCCACCAATATATTCTAAACCACAATACATGAACACAAATTCAAGTTGTTTCGGAAGAGGACCCAGAAATAAAAGCTAGATAATATTCAACTCTGCATCCAGAAATACCGATCCAAAAGACTCCCAAAAAGCATTATGCCTGCAATAATCGAAAATCAGTAAGAAAAGAAGCGAACGGAACAATTTCAGAATGTGCACAACTTTTGATTTCATTTCTTTCTTTTCACTGTTTATTATAACTAGGAACTAGGAAGACTATCTAGTCTAGGTAAAAGATTAAATAGAGCCAAGTTGCATTATGTCACATTTCTACCATTTTTTAGGTGTTCCGGAGGGGAAATCCCTCACAATAAAAAGCTAAACTATGACTCTACGAAGGAAAAGAACCCCCTACCACGTCTAACAAACTATTACTCATGTTTCATTTAATGTGCATTTAAAAAGGTTTACATATATTTAAAGTTCTGATCAAATTGGAATTGGAAATGTTATGTTTTATCCCTGTAAACATTTTCTGATGTTATAAGAACCAAAAACATTTTTTTTTATGAGGACCAAAAATTGCAAAATAGAGGAGGGAAGAAACCAATAGCTACCTTATTGGCTATGTTGTTGGAAAGCCAGTCCAAACCTTCATAAAGACCTTCCCCAGATGTTGCGCAAGTGCTCTGGATGTACCTGAAAGACCCAGAAGAGTATGTAAGATCAAAACGGAATAGATATTAATAATAACATAAAGCACTTCATTGTTAAAATACTTACCAGTGGCGCTGTCTGAGAGAGTGGAGACCCAGCTTGTCAGTAATCTCAGCTGCATTCATTGCATTAGGAAGATCTTGTTTGTTGGCAAACACAAGCAACACAGCATCTCTCAGTTCATCCTGAAATTATAATTAAAGGTTTAAAAAGAGTGATATAATTACAGGAACACTAAAAAGAGAAAGAAAAGAACAAGCACTCAAGGCGACTAATGATTCTTTTCATGAATCTTTTATAATTGAAGATGACAGAAATCAGAAACATTATAGGATATTGACTAGGAAGAACTGGCTATTCAACTTTCAAAAGACATAACTTAGTCCCACCAATATACAGCTGTCACCATAAATTACGATCCAGCAAAAACAGATGAATTAACAGCAACAATGATGAAGGGAAGGGCATTTCATGAAAAGTTCAATAAAAGTTTATCTTCATCAATAGAGACACCCATTGAGACCATGAACATTATGATCTAGACTAATGTATCTCTAGCAAAGTCAGAGCTGTAGCAGATGCAGAAAATATATTTTGCTTAAAACAATCAACCCCAGATCCTTCTTCATAGGTCAATATGATTCTTGGATCTTTCTATATAAGCTAATTTGTGGATCCTTTCTTTCGGCCACTACATGGTCTATAATCTAATATGATTGAAAGCATCTAACATGGAAAACTATGAAGATGAAAACATAGCATAACATGCCAGACTAAATAAACTAAGTACCTCATTCAACATCCTATGCAACTCATCTCTGGCCTCAACAACTCTGTCCCTGTCATTGCTGTCTACAACAAATATAAGACCCTGAGTGTTTTGGAAGTAGTGCCTCCACAAGGGACGAATCTGTAGAAGAAAGCATAAGTCTTTAGCCACTGACTACAATGAAAAACATAAAGGGTGCAGGGCTACAATATCTTGTAAAGTGCACTTTTTAGACTGAATGTGATTAAAAATATGCACCTTGTCCTGGCCTCCGACATCCCAAACAGTGAAGCTAATGTTCTTGTACTCCACAGTCTCCACATTGAACCCTAGATTAAAAAAAAAAACTTAAATTTATACACATAACAGCATTTCAGAAATCTGAAAACTTTTTACCAAGCACTCCTACGAAAATAAAAGTTTCCCTTCTAGTACCTTAAAACAACTGATGCTTCTAATTTTTTTCAGAAGATCTTACATTTAAGTGTAACTCATCCATAAACACCAACAAGCTTATTAAAAAAATTGCTTTAGGAACCAAATGCATATTTAAATTGAGAAGCTCTCACAAGGTAAAATCTAATCCAAACTACGCAATTATAGTTTAGTTGTTGAATAACATTTGCACATCACAACACAGCACCTAACATAAGCAACATAACTTGGGGTTCCAGAGTTAAATTTTAAAGACACTTCTTCACAGATTTAACAATGTCTTGATCACATTCACATCTCAACTTAAAAGATCATTGAGTTAACTAGTAAACAAGTCAGTTATATACCACAAATATTAAACAATTAATTAAGACAAATATAGTTTTAAGGTATTTCCATAAATTTCGAAATGGACACCAGACACAACACAAACACTAAGAAATCGACACCGATAATAATTTAAGAAAACGACATGATTCAATGTAACCAACGTGTCTGTGACACCGGGACATGCCTAATCTATAGAGTGTTGGTGCTTCATATGATCAAACAGATAATGAACAAACATACATGTACGAAAAGCCTACATATACAAAAGAGCAAAGTATAGTAGAGAAACTTACCAATGGTAGGGATCGTGGTGACGATCTCTCCAAGCTTGAGCTTGTAGAGGATGGTGGTCTTACCAGCAGCATCGAGACCAACCATCAAAATTCTCATTTCCTTCTTCGCGAATAACCGACTGAACAGCTTCGTGAATGTCAGCCCCATATCTCCTTCACTTCGTTGATCCTCCCTAATTTCAATTTTCAATGTTCAATCAAAATTTCAATAACAAAGAATAACAAATCAAAATATGAAGATCTCATAAAAGTATTCATAATTTCTTAACACAAATCTATTAAAGAAAATGGCGTCAATGTTACAAGATTCAACCAGATCTCAAGCTACATGAAAAACTTCACAAAACACAGTAGCATGCAAATCGATTCGAACCGTTAATCATTTCATGAGAATATAAATGGATCGCAGAGAATAAAATCACACATAATAAATCGATAAAAGAAGAAAAGGATCTGAACGAGAGAAAAATAGAACGATCTGAAAGAGTTTGATTGGGGAATTATGAGATCGAAGAAATCAAAAAGGAAACATAGAGAAACAAAAAAATGAAATTGAAGTGCGATTTAAGATAAATCGAATTGAATGAAGAGATTCGATCTGAAAATTGAATTTACCTTTGGAGATGAATGAAAAGTTTGGGTAGCAGAAAGCGCAGAGAGAAGAGAAGAAGAATGCTTTGTAGCAACGCGAAGAAATGAGAAGAGAGACGTGTATGAGTGAGAATTGGTTTTATTACGCCAAAAGGGCACCACAAATGTTCTTTTTTCTCTTTCCTTTGCTTAATTAATAAAAAGAGGACTGAAAATCCATTTTAATCAACTAACAAAAATAACATTTTAATAATGTAAAAAAAATCTTTCAACATTTTTATATGAGTTAATAGGCTTTTACACCATGCAAAGTAGGCGAGTTTTGCTTGCGTTACCCCCCTGTAATTTATTTTCTTGAGATTACCCCCTGTAAAATTTATTTTTTTGATTTACCCATTTTTTGCTAACGTGGCAGGCAAAAGTCAACTGCCACGTCAGCAAAGTTCACTGCCACGTCAGCAAAAAACTTGACTTTTTGCCTGCCACGTCAACAAAAAGGGGGTAAATGAAAAAAATAAATTTTGTAGGGGGTAATCTCAAGAAAAAAAATTACAGAGGGGTAACGCAAAACTCGCCTACTTTGCAGGGGGTAAAAACCTATTAACCCTTTTTATATTTAGGGTAATTTATAGCAAAAAAAAAGTTATGGTCAATTAATCTCATCTCAATTTGGTATAATAGGAAAACTAATTTGTTTTTTTTTTTGTATTTTTTTGAATTTTTTTTTGACAACTTACCGGTGACGAAGAGGTCAATATCCATATTGTGCGTACCGGATAAACATATAGATTCTATATTTTGAAATAGAAGGTTTTGCTAAGGAATTGTGGAAAAATTCAATTCTAGGCCGAGATTTCTGCAATTTCGGTTTATTGAACTTTCGCATTTTCGTAACGATGACGATTAGTTCAATATCCCTAAAGTGCGTATTGGATAATCATATAGATTTTATATGTTGAGATAGAAGTTTATACAAAAGAATTTTGGAAAAATTCAATTTCTATGCCGAGATTTCGATAATTTTGGTTTATTGAACTATCGCATTTTCGAACCGGTGACGAGGAGGTCAATATACATATTGTGCGTACCGAATAAACATATAGATTATATATTTTGAAATAGAAGGTTTTGCAAAGGAATTTTGGAATAATTCAATTTCTAGGCCGAGATTTCGGCATTTTCGATTTATTGAACTATTGCATTTTCGTACCGGTAACGAATAGTTCAATATCTATACAGTGCGTACCGGATAATCATATAGATTTTATACGTTGAGATAGAAGGTATTGCAAAGGAAATTTGGAAAAATTCAATTTCAAGGACGAGAATTCAGCAGTTTCGGTTTCTTGAACTTTCGCATTTTCGTACCGGTGACGAAGAGGTCAATATCCATATTGTGCGTACGGGATAAACATATAGATTTTATATGTTGATATAGATGGTTTTATAAAGGAATTTTGGAAAACTTCAATTTCTAGACCGAGATTTTGGCAGTTTCGGTTTATTGAACTGTCTCATTTTCGTATCGGTGACAAAGAGGTCAATATCCATACTGTGTGCACCGGATAAACATATAGATTCTACATGTTGAGATAGAAGGTTTTGCAAAGGAATTTTGGAAAAATTCAATTTCTAGACCGATATTTCGGCAGTTTCGGTTTATTGAACTGTCTCATTTTCGTATCGGTGACAAAGAGGTCAATATCCATACTGTGTGTACCAGATAAACATATAGATTCTATATGTTGAGATAAAAGGTTTTGCAATTGAATTTTGGATAAATTCAATTTCTATGCCGAGATTTCAATAATTTCGGGTTATTGAACTATCGCATTTTCGAACCGGTGATGAGGAGGTCAATATACATATTGTGCGTACCGAATAAACATATAGATTCTATATTTTAAAATAGAAGGTTTTGCAAAGGAATTTTGGAATAATTCAATTTCTAGGCCGAGATTTCGGTATTCTCGATTTATTGAACTATTGCATTTTCGTACCGGTAACGAATAGTTCAATATCTATACAGTGCGTACCGGATAATCATATAGATTTTATACGTTGAGATAGAAGGCATTGCAAAGGAATTTTGGAAAAATTCAATTTCAAGGACGAGAATTCAGCAATTTCGGTTTATTGAACTTTCATATTTTCGTACCGGTGACGAAGAGGTCAATATCCATACTGTGCGTACCGGATAAACATATAGATTTTATACGTTGATATAGATGGTTTTATAAAGTAATTTTGGAAAAATTCAATTTCTAGACCGAGATTTCGACAGTTTCGGTTTATTGAACTGTCTCATTTTCGTATCGGTGACAAAGAGGTCAATATCCATACTGTGTGTACCGGATAAACATATAGACTCTATATGTTGAGATAGAAGGTTTTGCAAAGGAATTTTGGAAAAATTCAATTTCTAGACCGAGATTTCAGAAGTTTCGGTTTATTGAACTGTCTCATTTTCGTATCGGTGACAAAGAGGTCAATATCCATATTGTGTGTACCGGATAAACATATAGATTCTATATGTTGAGATAAAAGGTTTTGCAATTGAATTTTGGATAAATTCAATTTCAAGGCCGAGATTTCAGCAGTTTCGATTTATTGAACAGTCGCATTTTCGTACCGGTGACGAAGAGGTCAATATCCATATTATGCGTACCGGATAAACATATAGATTCTATATTTTGAAATAGAAAGTTTTGCTAAGGAATTGTGGAAAAATTAAATTCTATGCCGAGATTTCTGCAATTTCAGTTTATTGAACCTTCGCATTTTCGTAACGATGACGAATAGTTCAATATCCCTAAAGTGGGTATTGGATAATCATATAGATTTTATATGATGAGATAGAAGTTTATACAAAAGAATTTTGGAAAAATTCAATTTCTATGCCGAGATTTCGATAATTTCGGTTTATTGAACTGTCGCATTTTCGAACCAGTGACGAGGAGGTCAATATACATATTGTGCGTACCGAATAAACATATAGATTCTATATTTTAAAAATAGAAGGTTTTGCAAAGGAATTTTGGAATAATTCAATTTCTAGGCCGAGATTTCGGCATTTTCAAATTATTGAACTATTGCATTTTCGTACCGGTGACGAATATTTCAATATCTATACAGTGCGTACCGGATAATCATATAGATTTTATATGTTGAGATAGAAGGTATTGCAAAGGAATTTTTGAAAAATTCAATTTCAAGGACGAGAATTCAGCAGTTTCGGTTTATTGAACTTTCGCATTTTCGTACCGGTGACGAAGAGGTCAATATCCTTACGGTGCGTACCGGATAATCATATATAGATTTTATATGTTGATATAGATGGTTTTATACAGGAATTTTGGAAAACTTCAATTTCTAGACCGAGATTTCGGCAGTTTCGGTTTATTGAACTGTCTCATTTTCGTATATGTGACAAAGAGGTCAATATCCATACTGTGTGTACCGGATAAACATATAGATTCTATATTTTAAAAATTGAAGGTTTTGCAAAGGAATTTTGGAATAATTCAATTTCTAGACCGAGATTTCGGCAGTTTCGGTTTATTGAACTATCTCATTTTCGTATCTGTGACAAAGAGGTCAATATCCATACTGTGCGTACCGAATAAACATATAGATTCTATATTTTAAAAATAGAAGGTTTTGCAAAGGAATTTTGGAATAATTTGTTAGACTACTTGGCGATCACTTAGAGGGGGGGTGAATAAGTGACTCTTTCTACACAATGAGTTTTTCAAAATATTTTCGAGTACGCGGAAGCCCACCGGATCGGTAGTCTACTTTGCACCCTTCGATCAAAGGAAAGGAATTTTGATGAACACTTACGATCACAAAATTCAATTGATCAATTAATGATAATTCGAAAAGTAAAGAGTGTAAGGAAAGAAGAACGCAAACAGTTGATTAGGGAGTTCCCGCAGCTTTCGTGTCGTCCTCGCGGTCGGCCGGGTACGTCTCCCCCCAAATCGTCAAACGGACGATTTGAGCGATTTTATTAAAAACGCTTTAGTGCACAATTTACAAAGACTCGAATAACCCTATATTGAATCTAATGCAAATTGAGCGATGCAACCTCAACACCTCGCGAAGCTTCTACCTCTGATTCCTGTTGGAACAAAGTGGGTCTGACATGAACCTCTAAAATTTTAAGTGGTTTTGATGATAACAAAGTATTAAAATTACAATTGGTATTACTAATGATTATTCTAGTGTGCAGAATTATAAGTTAAAATTCATTCAGAAGCACTATGAATAACAAGAGAGAAGCCAAGCTATGAAGCTCTGAAAGCGTATCGCTGTTCATCAGAAGCTTAAATTTTGCGTGCTGAAGATAATGCTTCTGAGGACCAAAGCTAGACTCTGAGGAGTTCAGAAGCTGAAGACCTTAAGAAGCTACGACAACAGCATCTGGAGCAAAAGGAATTTACGTCACTCAAGAACTGACAGAATCAGAACCATTGTTCGAAGAACAATCTACTTCAAGGCTCTGTCACATTCACAGGAAGGAATATTCGTTGGTACAACGTTAATCTTATCCATAAGTGGAGCGCATTTGAGGATTGTACTATCGTATTATTATTACTCAAAATGGATGAGTGATAATTTGAATTGCAAGGTAGTGGAATTGGATTTCTTTGCTAAAGAAGGCAATCTACAGCTAGCAATTGTACGAGCAAATTCCAGCTGACACCTTATCTCTCTACAACGGTCATCATCTTCCTTCAAGTATAAATAAGAAGACTCAAATGGAAGAAATGACTACTGTTCTACAATTCCTTTACTGCGTTTAAGGCTCTGAAGCATTCTGACATTATTGTTCTATCTGTCATTCAAAGTCTTAAAGCAATTTGCGTTGTATTTTGTAAACACATCTGATAGTATATCAAGTGTTCCTTAACATTCATTCTTATTCTTAAGTTTGTTTGAGAAGTCTCTTGTTAAGTTTAACTTGAGCATTTGAGAAGTCTCTTGTTTAGTGAAACTTGAGCACCTGAGAAGTCTCTTGCAAGTGTGCTTGAGCAATTTGTAATCTTAAGTAGATTATAGTGAAAATCTCTTGTTAGTAACAAGGGGACTGGAGTACTCTCGATTTGTGAGAGGAACCAGGATAAATTTTGTGTCTTTCTCTCTTTCTCTCAGCACCCCTTTCTATTTTGTGTTTATATCCGCTGCAAACTTAGTTTTATTTGGTAAAAAGTTTTAATTTTTAAAACACAATTCAACCCCCCCCCCCCTTCTTGTGTTTTTCACCTTCAATTGGTATCAAGAGCTAGGTCTGTTGCCTAACTCACCTTACAGTGAAACAGTAAAGATCCAGGAGGAAAAACATGTCTGCTGATGTAACACCTCGATTTTCAAAGGCTAACAGGGGCATTATTTTTTTATTTTTTTTTAAAACAAACAGAGTGCGCATAAATTTTCGTGATGAGCCGGCATTAACCATACAAAGGGACTGAATATATATTAGTACAACCCAAGCATCGGCATAGTACTAATCATACATAAAGGTGCTTCAGAGAAGCAGAGTGTAATACCTGAATATTTACAACCCTACAGACAAAGGGTCTAACAACCACAAAAGTAAATATTCAGAATACAGTCATCCAAAAGAGCACGATGTACAACCACACCGGCACAGAGTCTAATTCTAAACTATAGCTCCAGCACGAGCTCACTGAGGCCCTGAGCAGCCACCGCCCTCGCGACCTACAGCATTCATCTGGGGTGGGAGGAGCCCGCAAATGAATAATGAAAGGGTCACCACAAAATAAAAGTATATATATATATAACCGGTGCGAAAGATGTACACATAACAAATTTCCACATACACAAGGGAAAACTCTTTAACACAAAAGCAATTCCCACCAACGGGCTTATATATACAATGCACACATAGCCTACCAATGCAGACTCTACATGATCGTGACACCAATCACTGGCTGCCACATGCATGAATTTCGGAATTTAACGGTGGGATAACACCGGGTACGATCACCTAGATCAAGTACCGACTCAATTTGGTGGAATACCCCGAGTACAATCACCTAGATCAAATACCAACTCAATTAACGGCGGGTACAATCACCTAGATCAAATACCGGCTCAATTAAAGGCGGGATATCACCTGGTACAATCACCTAGATCAAATACCAACTATGAGTGCATGAGCATACTTTCTATTTAAGCATATATAGGGCAGTCACACAGACACAGCCCCGGCGGAGTCACACAGACACATCCACCCGGGTAGTCCCAGCTGACTTACACGTTCCATACATGCTCATGCAACAATTACATATCACACAGATATATGTAAACCAAACACCACGACATACATACATTTCCAATCATATGTATTCCAACAACTTGTTCGTACATATATTCTCATAATCATATGTAAACAGCGCAAGTATTTTAAACACGTTCTCATCACGAGAATACATCAATCAGACATGCCAAACACACAACAAAGCATTACAGCAGAAATCCAAGCATGTCATAACCAGTTGAAAAGACGGAAATAAAGTGGAGCCCTTACCTCAACAAGCATTCCAACACGCACAACTTACATTACGCGAGCAATAACCGCCCCCCTCGACGAAAACTCCAATTTGGCTAATCCTCTTAACCTTTTACAAAACATAACTTATCTAAGTTAATACCACATTCTAATTGGTTACTCAAATAAGTTCTAGATCGGCTACTAATGGATCAAGACCTATGGTTGTTCCCTCACAACTACTAGGCTCAAATCCACTATTCACGCTACCTAAAATTTAAGCAGCGTAATGCCAATAAAATACTCTCACTGTATTCTATCGCAACGAAACCAAAGCCCAAAAATCTATAGGGGTCTAAGGTACTTTCTAACACTCTCACTTAGTGATTTCGAGTTCTCCCCATAGTGATTAAAAATTCACGAAGTTAAATACACTATTTTTGCCATAAGAAATTCATTTTGTTTTTCAAAGCATATCACATACCACTATTATTATCAACCTCTAGGAAATCATTTTCACACAATCCAAACCATTTTAATCAAAACCACACACTTTGGCAAATTTTAAAAAATTGTTTCCATAAGACAAATCAACTAATTTTATTTTCCAATCAAAGCCATAATTAGTCATCTCTTTGAAACATGTCATGCCCTCTCAAATTAGGACTTAAAAATTGAAACTCTTTCTCCTACACCATTTGGATGCCACGACCAAAATAAATAAAAAGGCCAACATTCAATTTTTTTTCATTTCAAAACCTTAGTAACAATCTACTAGCTCCCAACATCATTTAATTGATCAATCAAGCATTTTAGAAACCAAATCAAAATTTCTAAGAATGTTCTTTCACTTCTCAAGAACACAAAAATATAATTTTTCTTGTTTCTCAAAACAAAATCATTATTCCAATATCCATTTCTCTAAAAAGCTTAAAAACAACTTCATAAACAAAAACATCAAACAAAAGTCCAAGCTTATGATCAATTTAAGTTTTTCTTATCAAACCCTAACAAGAATTTTAGTGAGAACTCAAATCAACCATGGGAATCATCTCCTACTTCACTTACATACACTAATCAACTCTCTTGAACACTCCTAAAAACCAATAACTAAATTAATTCAAGTTCTAAGAATTTTCTCTCAAGAACATAATCATTAAAAATCTTAAAATCTAAGAGGTTCATGGCAAGATAAGGAAGAGTAGAGGTTAGTTACCTTAAGAAAGAAGTTCTTGCAATTTCCTATGATCAAACAAGCTTGAAATGGATGAAAATGGTGAAGGATTGAAATTTGTGAAGACTAGGCAAATGAAGAAGAAGGAGCACGGTCAAGAGAGAGCAAGAGGAGTGAAATTTCTGATTTTTTTCTTTCTAAGTCCACAATGAGTTAAACCTCCTTACTATACAAAAGGTCTTGGTCAATCTTAACCCTTGGATCAAATAGTAAAAAGGTTTCAAGACTTACTCCTAGCCATTGGATCAATTCTAAGCTTATCCTCACAAGATATTTTCTTTCTCATGAGAAACTTACGCCTCAAAGACGAGTCGCGCCTCGCTAACGGACGGAAATCACAAAAATATAAATTCTACCAAATAAACGTCCGTCGTAAACCGTTTCCAAATATTATCGCTAAATCTTTTTCCTCGACTGTAATTTTCTTCCTCACCCTCGAAAATGATTCTCGGGACATATCCTAACTCGCGCAGATATATAAAACCTCCATCTAAATTTCTACGGAATTCAGAAGCCGTAAAATTTTACATCAGCGGGTAAAATTCCTACTCGTTTTTCCAAAAGCGAGAATAATCCAAAACTCGTTATTCTGACTACACATAAGCATTCTTATACTCAAAAGAAGACTACAACCCAAAAGTCTGTGCCTTTCCAGCGCACGAGCACAAAACAGGCTCCATTTCAGCAAACAGCCGTTATGGCGACAATACTCACAAAACCACTTAACAAAAACCCTAACATTCTTAGTCATTACTTATTTTATTCACGCAAAAGGTACAGTGGAATTACGGGTCTTACATTACTACCCTCCAAAAAGAAGTTTCGTCCTCGAAACTAAAAACAAGAGTAACAACCCAACCAGTTATTACCATTACCAACACGACAAAGTCCCTCAGGATTAGGTGCAGCCACACAGATGCTAACACCGGGTGAAGTCACACAGATACTCTCACCAACACACTGGCACAACCGTGCACCAACCGCAACTCTCAACGAGTTCACCACTCAAAAATTAACCTCCCAACAGAGGTTCACAACCTCTAGTTCCCAAAGATCCTCGTGCCCACAAACAAAATTCCCAAAGTCACCTTTTTCGCCTCCGCGACATAGCCAATTCCCTAGGTTCACGCGAAGCAGTTACTGGCTACCCTCCAAAGAGAAACACCGAAACTTTCTGCGCACCAGCAAAACCGGCAAAACTAGTCAGTTTCAGTCAACACGACTCCGTCTATTATCAACAAGAGATTAAGGATGATCAGTTCCTCAATTTGTCAATAAATAGTCGACAATCATGATGGTGGTTTAGACCATCTTTACCCAACTTAAACAATGCTTCATTCCGCTTATGCTCAATGTCCTCCGAGTCACAAGGGTTCCACAAATCTTTCGAGGTTTTTCTTAATGTTTCCCTCGATCTCTTACGAATACAAGGTCGAAGTCGTAAGACACAACACTCAAAACACATCGTTCAAGCTCTCATGATTCCACTCATGAAACATCCGTTGAACATCATTCAACAGTAATACAATGCCACCACGGCAGGTACCACCAAAACCATCACATTCCGAACAAGTTGTCTTCTCTATAGAAGAATTTTCCGCTCTACCAATATCCATAAGTCCGCAACTCAGTGAATACGCCGAACCGTCTACTCACATACGAATCTCTTTCCAAACACGACTTAAATAAAACAATCCCAACCTCCAGTTGGTGATTACACTCCTCATAGTCTTGACACTTGCCAAACTATACCATCTACTTCTCTTGGACTCCTTTTATCCAAATCCCCAATTCCCCAGAATCGGCTTCTTATGCGTTCATATTACTTCCAAACGACACTTAGATAAATCTCGCGTGCCTTAAACAAAACGCTTATCCTCGTCGACTACCATCGTCGGCGCACATCCTCTTCAAATCGTATTTCCATTCTAATTCTGAACTCTCTCTTGAGTTCTTTTCCTCTTGCAATTAAATCCTCTTTTACTCAAAAGAGTTGGTCACTCTGACCATTCTTAATTGCTTCGACATCACCACTCTCGTCGAGGTACCTGCCTTCAAAATAACTCTTAGGGTATTCCTCACATTACTATTGTCCAACCATCCTTGTTGACAACATCTGAATCCCTTATATTTACTCAATACCGATTTCCATCATACCACGTCTCTCTTGATTAGATCCTTAACCAAACATTTCTGAGTCTCAACAGAAAATCTCATTCAACGGTTACTAACTCAAAACCCGACATAGAACAAACACTAGAACTGACACTACTCTAGCTATGTTCTAACCGACTCTGGACTAACGACTCAAGTATACACTTTCCCTTTGAAGATTTAAAGCCGTGCTCTGATACCAATTTGTAACACCCCGATTTTCAAAGGCAAACAGGGGCATTATTTTTTATTTTTTTTTAAAACAAACAGAGTGCGCATAAATTTTCTTGATGAGCCGGCATTAACCATACAAAGGGACTGAATATATATTAGTACAACCCAAGCATCAGCATAGTACTAATCATACATAAAGGTGCTTCAGAGAAGCAGAGTGTAATACCTGAATATTTACAACCCTACAGACAAAGGGTCTAACAACCACAAAAGTAAATATTCAGAATACAGTCATCCAAAAGAGCACGATGTACAACCACACCGGCACAGAGTCTAATTCTAAACTATAGCTCCAGCACGAGCTCACTGAGGCCCTGAGCAGCCACCGCCCTCGCGACCTACAGCATTCATCTGGGGTGGGAGGAGCCCGCAAATGAATAATGAAAGGGTCACCACAAAATAAAAGTATATATATATATAACCGGTGCGAAAGATGTACACATAACAAATTTCCACATACACAAGGGAAAACTCTTTAACACAAAAGCAATTCCCACCAACGGGCTTATATATACAATGCACACATAGCCTACCAATGCAGACTCTACATGATCGTGACACCAATCACTGGCTGCCACATGCATGAATTCCGGAATTTAACGGTGGGATAACACCGGGTACGATCACCTAGATCAAGTACCGACTCAATTTGGTGGAATACCCCGAGTACAATCACCTAGATCAAATACCAACTCAATTAACGGCGGGTACAATCACCTAGATCAAATACCGGCTCAATTAAAGGCGGGATATCACCTGGTACAATCACCTAGATCAAATACCAACTATGAGTGCATGAGCATACTTTCTATTTAAGCATATATAGGGCAGTCACACAGACACAGCCCCGGCGGAGTCACACAGACACATCCACCCGGGTAGTCCCAGCTGACTTACACGTTCCATACATGCTCATGCAACAATTACATATCACACAGATATATGTAAACCAAACACCACGACATACATACATTTCCAATCATATGTATTCCAACAACTTGTTCGTACATATATTCTCATAATCATATGTAAACAGCGCAAGTATTTTAAACACGTTCTCATCACGAGAATACATCAATCAGACATGCCAAACACACAACAAAGCATTACAGCAGAAATCCAAGCATGTCATAACCAGTTGAAAAGACGGAAATAAAGTGGAGCCCTTACCTCAACAAGCATTCCAACACGCACAACTTACATTACGCGAGCAATAACCGCCCCCCTCGACGAAAACTCCAATTTGGCTAATCCTCTTAACCTTTTACAAAACATAACTTATCTAAGTTAATACCACATTCTAATTGGTTACTCAAATAAGTTCTAGATCGGCTACTAATGGATCAAGACCTATGGTTGTTCCCTCACAACTACTAGGCTCAAATCCACTATTCACGCTACCTAAAATTTAAGCAGCGTAATGCCAATAAAATACTCTCACTGTATTCTATCGCAACGAAACCAAAGCCCAAAAATCTATAGGGGTCTAAGGTACTTTCTAACACTCTCACTTAGTGATTTCGAGTTCTCCCCATAGTGATTAAAAATTCACGAAGTTAAATACACTATTTTTGCCATAAGAAATTCATTTTGTTTTTCAAAGCATATCACATACCACTATTATTATCAACCTCTAGGAAATCATTTTCACACAATCCAAACCATTTTAATCAAAACCACACACTTTGGCAAATTTTAAAAAATTGTTTCCATAAGACAAATCAACTAATTTTATTTTCCAATCAAAGCCATAATTAGTCATCTCTTTGAAACATGTCATGCCCTCTCAAATTAGGACTTAAAAATTGAAACTCTTTCTCCTACACCATTTGGATGCCACGACCAAAATAAATAAAAAGGCCAACATTCAATTTTTTTTCATTTCAAAACCTTAGTAACAATCTACTAGCTCCCAACATCATTTAATTGATCAATCAAGCATTTTAGAAACCAAATCAAAATTTCTAAGAATGTTCTTTCACTTCTCAAGAACACAAAAATATAATTTTTCTTGTTTCTCAAAACAAAATCATTATTCCAATATCCATTTCTCTAAAAAGCTTAAAAACAACTTCATAAACAAAAACATCAAACAAAAGTCCAAGCTTATGATCAATTTAAGTTTTTCTTATCAAACCCTAACAAGAATTTTAGTGAGAACTCAAATCAACCATGGGAATCATCTCCTACTTCACTTACATACACTAATCAACTCTCTTGAACACTCCTAAAAACCAATAACTAAATTAATTCAAGTTCTAAGAATTTTCTCTCAAGAACATAATCATTAAAAATCTTAAAATCTAAGAGGTTCATGGCAAGATAAGGAAGAGTAGAGGTTAGTTACCTTAAGAAAGAAGTTCTTGCAATTTCCTATGATCAAACAAGCTTGAAATGGATGAAAATGGTGAAGGATTGAAATTTGTGAAGACTAGGCAAATGAAGAAGAAGGAGCACGGTCAAGAGAGAGCAAGAGGAGTGAAATTTCTGATTTTTTTCTTTCTAAGTCCACAATGAGTTAAACCTCCTTACTATACAAAAGGTCTTGGTCAATCTTAACCCTTGGATCAAATAGTAAAAAGGTTTCAAGACTTACTCCTAGCCATTGGATCAATTCTAAGCTTATCCTCACAAGATATTTTCTTTCTCATGAGAAACTTACGCCTCAAAGACGAGTCGCGCCTCGCTAACGGACGGAAATCACAAAAATATAAATTCTACCAAATAAACGTCCGTCGTAAACCGTTTCCAAATATTATCGCTAAATCTTTTTCCTCGACTGTAATTTTCTTCCTCACCCTCGAAAATGATTCTCGGGACATATCCTAACTCGCGCAGATATATAAAACCTCCATCTAAATTTCTACGGAATTCAGAAGCCGTAAAATTTTACATCAGCGGGTAAAATTCCTACTCGTTTTTCCAAAAGCGAGAATAATCCAAAACTCGTTATTCTGACTACACATAAGCATTCTTATACTCAAAAGAAGACTACAACCCAAAAGTCTGTGCCTTTCCAGCGCACGAGCACAAAACAGGCTCCATTTCAGCAAACAGCCGTTATGGCGACAATACTCACAAAACCACTTAACAAAAACCCTAACATTCTTTGTCATTACTTATTTTATTCACGAAAAGGTACAGTGGAATTACGGGTCTTACTGCTGAGAAGAATCTCAATGAAGTTCCTTTTGACTATGACTCAAACTCTCGACAAAGAAGGTCATCTGATAAAGTTCCTTTCTTCAATGGAACTGAGACTAGCTACCCGTTCTGGAAAACAAATATGTACAGCTATATCATGAGTATTGACTGTGATTTATGGGACATGGTAGAAGATGGAGTTAACTTTGAAAACATGGACTTAGAAGGTGTTGTCAGCTCTCAGAACAGGAAAGCCTTTACACCTACTCAAAAGCTAGAGTACAAGAAGCATCACTCTGTAAAAGGAATGATGACTAATGCTATCTCACATGATGAGTACCTTAAAATTGGAGATAAAAGAACTGCAAAATCTATTTGGGACTCCTTAAAATCCAAGTATGAGGGCAACAAACAAGTTAAGGAGGCAAAGGCTAACTTGTTGGTGCATCAGTATGAGTTGTTTAAGATGAAGGACAGAGAGGACATTGAAACTATGTTTTCACGGTTTCAAATTCTAGTATCTGGACTTCAAGTATTAGAAAGGTACTCAGAAGCCTACCACCAAAATGGAGACCCAAGGTGACTGCTTTTCAAGAGTCTAAGGATTTGGATACAGTATCCCTTGAAAGCTTGATTAGTTCTTTAAAGAGTCATGAGATGGAACTAATGACTGATGAATCAACCAAGAAGATGAAAGGGATAGCCTTAAGCTCTAAAAGTTCATCAAAGGCTCTGAAAGCTAAAATTATAGAATCTGAAGATGAGGCTTCTGAAGAGGGTCAAGAAGTTGGGTCTGATGATGAAGAAGAGATGGTGCTGATGGCTGCTAAGGTTTCACAATGGGCAAAACGAAGCAAGAAATATGCAGGCAAATTTGGAGGATCTTCCAAGAGACTTAGTACTGCTAAAGACAAGAAGGAAGATCAAAACAAGTGTTTCAAATGCAACAAGCCTGGTCATTTCATTGCTGATTGTCCAGAAAACAAAAGTAGATCATCAAAGCAAAGCTCTAGCAAGGAAAGATATAAGAGTAAAGTCAAGAAGAGCTTTCTGGCAACATGGGAAGATCTTGACAAAGACTCAGACTCAGATGGTGATGAGGAAGCAAATCTAGCACTGATGGCAACTACCTCTGACAGAGAAGACTCTGAAGCAGGTTCAGACTCTGAAGACGAGGAAGAGGTAATTGCTAAACTATCTAGAACTGAATTAGTAGATTCTCTTAAAGATGCCTTAAAAATGCTCACTAAAAAGGCAGGTGAATGTAAGGTCCTGAAAAAGGCTTACAATAACCTAACTGAGAAAATGAACATAATAGTTGAAGAAAATGAGTCTCTAAGTAGTAGAAACTCATTTATGGAAACTCATTATGTTTATGATGATAAGGTTCCTCCAGAGCATGAATTTGCTCTGCAAGAATTTCTTATCAATGGCATAAAGAGAAGTAAGATAGCTTCCTTAATATACCATGTTAGTAGAAACAGAGGTGAAGGTCTTGGATTTTCACGTTTTAAGGATAATCCATTATTTTCTAAACCCTGTAAAAGTGATAATTCAAAACCTAAGGCTGTATTTGTTAAAAGCCAATCAGAAGCAATAAGTATACCAGAACCTGAAAAAATAATTGTGTCAGAGGCCAAGAAGCCTCAGACTCTGAAATCTTCAGAGCCTAAGGTTTCCAAACCTCAGACCAATGTCAAAATAAATAAAACTCTGGTATATTCTAAAGCAAAGCACAAGAGTTATACAAAGCCTAAAAGTTTTTCAAAATGCTTCAATAACTCTAGAGCTCCTGATAGGCCTTATAAACAAAAACAATCTAAGGTAATGAGGACTAACTCTAAAGGACCCATAAAGGTATGGGTACCAAAGTCTGAGATTGTCTTTGCAGCAGATCTGCACTCTAAGAAGGCCAGAGCAGCATTCTTGGTACCTGGACAGTGGCTGCTCGCGTCATATGACAGGAGACAAGCATATGTTCCAAACCCTGACTCTGAAAGAGGGAGGAACTGTGGGATTTGGAGGAAACCAAAAAGGGAAGATCACTGGTACTGGTACAGTTGGTAATTCTTCTCTCTCTATCAAAGATGTTAGGTTAGTTGATGGCCTCAAACATAATCTACTAAGCATTAGCCAATTTTGTGATAGTGGATTTGTTGTTAAGTTTAATAAAGATGCATGTACTGTAATCAGAGAGTCTGATGAGTCTGTAGTATTCAGAGGCTTAAGGAAAGGCAATGTTTATAAAATCAATTTGTCAGAACTCTCAGAGCAAAAGATAGTTTGTCTTCTATCTTTGAATGATGAGAAATGGGTCTGGCACCAACGCTTAGGTCATGCTAACTGGAGATTAATCTCTAAGCTTAGCAAACTAAGCTTGGTTAAAGGACTACCCAATCTCAACTATCATTCAGATGCTCTGTGTGGTCCTTGTCAGATTGGAAAGATTTCAAAAACCTCCTTTAAACCTAAAAACATTGTCTCTACCTCAAGACCTCTTGAATTGCTTCACATTGATTTGTTTGGTCCTGTAAGTACAGCCTCAATCAATGGAAAGAAATATGGACTTGTTATTGTAGATGATTACAGTAGATGGACTTGGGTCAAATTTCTTAGAGTGAAAGATGATGCATATGATGTGTTTACCATCTTCTACACACAAGTGCAAAGTGAGAAGAGTCTCAAGATCTTAAAGATCAGAAGTGATCATGGGGGTGAGTTTGAAAACGAACCCTTTGCAACTTTTTGTGAAGACCATGGAATTGTCCATGAGTTCTCAGCTCCTAGAACACCACAACAAAATGGTGTTGTAGAGAGAAAGAACAGGTCTTTACAAGAGATGGCAAGAACCATGATGCATGAGACTAAACTTGCTAAGCACTTTTGGGCAGAAGCTGTGAACACAGCTTGTTATATTCAAAATAGGATCTATATCAGACCTATATTGAATAAAACAACATATGAACTCTTTAAAGGAAGAAAGCCCAACATCTCTTATTTTCATCAGTTTGGATGTACCTGTTACATTCTGAACAATAAGGCCTACAAAAGAAAATTTGATGCCAAAGCTTGTAAGGGAATCTTTATAGGTTACTCTGAACGCTCAAAGGCATACAGATTGTATAATTCTGAAACTAACACAGTGGAAGAATCTATACATGTTAGATTTGATGACAAAGAGCCTGACAGTAAAATGTCAGAGCAAGATGATAGCTATGCAGGTGTTCCTTATCAATATAACAATCCAGAACCTGAGAAAGCATCAGATGCAAATGAAACTTCAGAAGCTGTATTGGAAGAAGTCTCTGAAGAAGCATCTCCAATAGAAGCATCTGAAGAGCATGATGATATCTCAGAAGATGATACCCAAACAAGTGCTGAAACTAATGAAGCTCCAAAGAGAAAATTCAAATACAGATCATCACATCCAGAAGATCTTATTCTTGGAAACAAAGAGAGTCCAAGAAAAACAAGATCAGATTATCAACAACATGATTCACTTCTAGGACTCATATCTATGATAGAACCTAAGAATGTTGATGAAGCTCTTTCTGATGATGGATGGATTGTAGCAATGCAAGATGAGCTCAATCAGTTTCAATGAAATGATGTGTGGGATTTGGTACCAAGACCAACACACAAAAACATCATTGGAACCAAGTGGGTATTTAGGAACAAACTGAATGAACAAGGTGAAGTGGTAAGAAACAAAGCTAGACTAGTAGCACAAGGCTACAGTCAGCAAGAAGGCATTGACTTCACTGAAACATTTGCTCCAGTGACAAGACTGGAAGCAATCAGGTTATTATTATCATATGCAGTTAATAATGGAATAACCTTATACCAAATGGATGTTAAGAGTGCCTTTCTAAATGGTGTCATTTCTGAAGAAGTATATGTCAAACAACCCCCAGGTTTTGAGGATTTGAAAAACCCTGATTATGTTTATAAACTTAAGAAATCACTCTATGGTCTCAAACAAGCTCCAAGAGCTTGGTATGAAAGACTGAGTAATTTCCTGTTAGAAAATGGTTTTCAAAAAGGTCAAATTGACAATACACTATTCAGAAAGACAACTAAGAAAGACATCTTAATTATTCAAATCTATGTCGATGATATAATATTTGGTTCTACTAATGCTTCCTTGTGCAAGAGTTTTTCAAAGCTGATGCAGGATGAATTTGAAATGAGCATGATGGGTGAACTAAAGTTTTT
The DNA here is from genome assembly GCA_030408175.1 of Trifolium repens. Classification (NCBI taxonomy): domain Eukaryota; kingdom Viridiplantae; phylum Streptophyta; class Magnoliopsida; order Fabales; family Fabaceae; genus Trifolium; species Trifolium repens. Next base: position 24,901,412 of record CP125845.1, on the reverse strand, counting down.
CCTTGGAATTCAAATCAATCAAGGAAAAGATGGCACTTACATTCATCAAAGCAAGTATACAAAAGAGCTTCTGAAGAAGTTTAATCTTGAAGACTGTAAGATAATGTCAACTCCCATGCATCCTTCAAGCAGCTTAAGCAAGGAAGAAATTGGAAGCAAAGTAGATCAGAAGTTGTATAGAGGTATGATTGGTTCTTTGCTCTATCTAACAGCTTCTAGACCTGATATTTTATATAGTGTATGCTTGTGTGCAAGATTCCAGTCAGATCCTAGAGAACCTCATTTAACTGCAGTTAAGAGGATCTTTAGATATCTGAAAGGAACTACTAATCTAGGACTTCTTTATAAAAAATCCCTAGATACTAAGCTAGTTGGATTCTGTGATGCTGACTATGCTGGAGACAAGATAGAGAGAAAATCCACTAGTGGAAATTGCCAATTTATTGGTGAGAATCTCATATCTTGGGCCAGCAAGAGACAAACAACTATTGCTTTGTCTACAGCAGAAGCAGAATACATTTCAGCTGCTAAATGTTGTACACAGCTTCTCTGGATGAAATATCAGTTAGAGGACTATAACATAGCTGAAAGTAGTATTCCACTATATTGTGATAATACTGCTGCTATTCATTTATCTAAGAATCCAATTTTGCATTCCAGAGCTAAGCATATTGAAATTAAGCATCATTTTATAAGAGATCATGTTCAAAAAGGGACAATAAATATTCAATTCATTGATACTGATCATCAATGGGCTGATATATTTACTAAGCCTTTAGCTATTGAAAGATTTGACTTTATTAAAAAGAATCTGAACATGCATTTTATCTCTGAAGAAAACTAGCTCTGAGATGCAAAATAGAATTAGGATCTGAAGCTCTTTCAGAGCCTACATTAATTCAGAGTCTCTTTTTGGAAGCTCTGAATAATATGGGATCTGAAGGATAACAGGTTCTGATGAGGTGACAGATATTAATGAGTTTGGCTCTGAACTAGACGGGAATGAAACGTTTAGTACCAGTTAGTGTACAACAGTTGTCTGTACACGCGTCAGCTTGATTAAGCCTCTCCTGCATGTGTCTAGATCCTGATGGGTAGAGAACAGTTAATGATGAAAATGCAGTTATGCAATTTAAAATTAATTTTAAACTGTTTGCGCTCCCTCCTTTGTGCCTATTTTCTGAGTGTTTACTCTATTTGATATAAATTGTCACTTCACTCACAAAGCACAACTTTTTCACATAATCACTTCCTACACAAACCCTAAACCTCAGATATTCCCAAATCTCCCTGCTTCTTAATCTTTTGCAATCATGGCTGCTCGTCCTTCAAACGAAATTGTTCAACGGCCGTTCAACCCTGTTCTACCACCAGTTATTGATCTTCTGTCTCAAGAAAAACTAGTCTTCAAAGATAATGTAACCGACGCTGGTCCAGAATCTTTTGAGTTCGTTACAGAAAAGTTTGTTGATTTTGAGAGTTTTAAAGTGAATGGAATTGACATTCAAAGTTTATTCTACGATCAACAATGGAAGAATTACTTTGAGATGCTAAACGGGTTTGTCTACTATGATATTGTCAAGTACTTCTGGCAGAAAGCTACCATCTTTGACAAGTTCAATGCTGATGAAGAGGTTAGAAAGATGGTAGAAAAGGATGGTTCTCTGAAAGGTAAAACAAGGAGTCAACTTGGCTTAAGACCCTATAAAGGAAATGAGATTAGGTCAAATATCATGGGTATCAATGTTCTTATTACTCAAGAACATATTGCCAAAATTTTGGGTCTGGACAATGAAGGAGAGAATGTGGATGAATATGGTGAGAAGAGCAAACATATTGAATCCATTAAGAAGGATTTATTCCTGCCTGGTAGTGCCAACAATGATTTTGGTAAAGCTAAATTCATGAAGGAAAACTTCAGCTTTGCTTTCAAAGTGTTTCTGGCCTCCATCATCACTAGAGAAGGAGGATATGATACTATTTCTCTACCACACCGGCACTTCATCTGGTTTTTGTACAAGAAGGTGAAGATAAATTTGGCAAAGCTTCTGTTTGATCACCTATGCTTTACTATATCCAAAAGCAGAACCAAATCACCTTCAATGATTCATCATCCAAGGTTGATCTCAGAAATCATCCGACAAACAAAGCTTATTCAAATTGTCAGTACCAAGGAGAAACTTAGAGTCTTCAATACTGCTAAGTATGATGCAAGCGTTCTGGTAAATATGCATCTGAAGACAAAAGAGGAGCTGAAAACAGCCAAGAGCCCTCTGGAGCAGGTTTATGAGAAGTACTTTTGGTGTGACGGTTTCCCAACCATATCAGAATTTGATAATGATGATGTTATCAAGAACTTCTTGGAATTGGTCAGATTAGATTCTGGGGTAAGTGTGCCCAGGAGTATGGTAGTTGGTGTACCAAACTGGGACATCTTCAAAGGACCAAAGCAGATCACCAGGTCTAAAAGAAAACCTCAACCAATTGAACAAGAAATTGTTGAGGAGGAACAATCTGAAGATAAGAATGATGCTGCTGAGGTTAGTGGTGCTGAAAGGATAGCCACTGAAGAAAAAGAAGAAGTCACTAAGGAACAAGTGGCTAAGATTGCTCAGAGGAAGGCTGTTCAGAAGGAAAGAAGAACAAAGAAAAGGAATGATAGGCCTGTAGATGCTGAAGAGGATCAACCTGTCAGAGCCACAAAAAGAAAGAAGACAGTTGTTTCCAAACAAAAGGCTGCTGACTCAGGTAAAAATTCTAAGCCTAATATTGATAGTGTATCTAGTGCTCATCCCTCTACCCAATCATCTCCTATAGACTATACAAAGCCTATACGAATGATCCCACCTTCCCCACAACCCTCATCATCCTCCTCATCATCATCTGAAGGGACCTCTTCTGATACAAGCACTGATTCTTCAGAGCTTATAGAAAAACTTGACAAAATTCAGAAGGAACAAGATAAGAAAAAGATCCCTGTCAAAAGAACCCTCAAGAAACCTAAAAACAACCCACCAGCAGAAGAAAATATCACCATTGATACTTCCATTCTTGACCAACCTACCAACACAACAAGAAAATCACCCACCATTCTTGAACATCTCTCCACTCATCTATCTGGTGATGCCTTCACCCACTCCAACACAAACTCACCTGACCAATTTCACTTTGTAAATACATCTTCTGATTTACCTAGTGATCCACCAATTCCAGAACCACCAATTCAAACATCACCATCCTCCCTTGTTAACATTGAACAAGAAGATCCACCCACCTTCACACCAGCTCAGGATGATGTTATGAATCATTCTGAACATATCACTGCTGAACCATCCACACCACAACCTGAACCCTCCACACCGGAACCATCACCTGAACCACAAACATCACAATCAGAACCCATTTATGGTCCATCTTACAAACCCTTAACCATAGATGAACTCAGTCTACCTACTGACTTTGTCCTACCCATTCTGGAGGATCTGCTAAAAGCAGAAATTAATGTTAATGATGATTTAATAACAACCCTCAAAGACCCCTTTGATGAAATCAGAAAAATCAAAATCATCCCTCTTAAAAGAAAAAGACCTGAACCCACCATCCCCTTCAACAAAAACCAACCCTTCTTCAATCACAACTCTGAACCAAACCTTGAGCTGCTAGATAATGATATTAGTATTAGTCTAAAGAAATTTAAGAGCATGGAAGAAGAAGTACTGATATTTCCCTCAGATGTTGATGCTAAGATCAGGGAATTGGAACAGAAATTCAGTCAGTCTTTAAGGCTCTTAGGAGGTTATGTGAAAAGAAAGATTGAAGGAAGAGGAATGGAAGTCTTGTCTCAAATAATGAGTGCTGCTGATCGCTCTCATGCTCTGAGACTTACTTTTTTCAACCATGAAGAAGAATGTCAGAGGTTAGCATTTTTAGCTGCTGTGAATGAAAGTATAAGAATATCTCTTGATGCTGAGCAGGCTAGGATAGCTGCTGAAATGGAACGTCAGAGGCTTGCTTAACAAGAAGCTTTCAAGTTGTTGGTTGATAGAGCTGTTCACATTGCTGTTATTGAGACTAATAAGATTATTGAGAATCCACTACTACAAAATGTGGAATAGACAGCACACTTTAGACAGCGCTTATTTACAAAAGCGATGCTAAAAGAAACACGGAACCATTAGACAGCGCTTACTGTAAAAAGCGCTGTCTAAAGTGTTGCCATTTTACACCGCTTTTCTGTAAAACCGCTTTTATAAGGTTTATAAAAAAAATTAAATCTACAAAAAAATGTATGTTTCACTTTAGACAACGCTTTATAAGAAAACGTTGTCTAAGATCTATGATTAGACAGCGCTTCTAAATTAAAAAAAAAACGTTGTCTAAGGTCTAGCATTGGACATCGCTTCTGAATTGATAAAAAACGATGTTTATACAAATTTTTTTAAAGAAATTAATACATCAAAATTCTATTAATAATAAAAAAAAAATATATATATATATTTTTAAAAAAAAACCAAAAAAATATTAAGTTGTGTCTATCTATTTTTGTTTTTATTAAAATTAAAATAATATCTAAAATAAAATAAAAACTCATATATTTCTGTACAAGAAAAAAAAAACTATTTCTATATTGAATCTCACGCAGACACCCATTCCACATCAATCCCTTCATCCTCTCATCTTCCTCTCGAAACTCGTCATTGATCTCCAGTACACCTTTGTTTTTACTGCAATCAAACCCTTTCCTCTCAATCTCACCCCAAATCCCTTTCAGTCACTTTAGAAACCCTAAATCATGATTGCACAACTTTCTCTTTCTCGCAACCTTCAACGGACAAACCCCAATAAACATCTCGCAACACATGATTACGCCAGATGAAATCCCAGAACCCTCGCACGCACAAACCCTAGAAACCATTCTATTGCAGCGTTACCCAAAACTTGTTCTTTCAATCGATAAATTTCTTCAATATCAAGAACAAGAAATTCTTCAACTTCTTGATTTCAAAAGTGAAAAAGGGAGAAAAAATGTTGGATCCATAGTCTCTGATTTGTGTTTTCATTTGTCATTACAATTTTAATTTCATGATTCAATTTTACATTATTGGATTCACATGTTTCTTGTTCCGAATCATACAATACAAGTTTATAATTACCTAGATCGCAGATGATAGCAGCGCAGAGGACGATTGCGATGATGACGAAAAAATTGGAATCAACAACGATGGCGGTTCATGTGCTTTAAATCTTATTCTATTTCATAGATAAGCTCATTCGACAACCAATCTCGTTCTGCTTTTTATTTGAATAAATGTTGGTTTAGTTATTGTTTTCAATTCTTTTCTGTGGAAGTTGTTTATTTAAGCTTATTAATTTATTTAAGCTATTAGTTTAAGCTTATGACTTTCGGTTGGACTAGACATGCTTGAAACTACTCTAGTTGCATTTCAATATATAATATTGGATAAAGTTCTTGATGATGCTGGTAGAAAGATTCTTTCTTCTGAGTTGTCTAAGATTCTTTCTTCTTGGACTAGATCTTACTTGAAACTACTCATGATTTTTATGTTATGTTTTCTTACATACTACATTGTGTAAAGTATTTTATTTTTCACTAAGTATATTTGGACAGGTACTGGTAGCTCTCTAAGAATATTTTAACTAGGTATTTTTTATTTCAGTCAAAATACTGCAAGTGTGCTTTATTCATTTACATGAGAAAGTAAAGGTAAATAACAAAGAGTGATGTTTAGAGTTGCTATCAAATTTTATAAGTATCAGGAACACATTAAGAAATTGACACTGAATTTGTTTTGTAGTTGATGAAGAGTGGTCAGTCTCGGCTTCAAGCACATGGATTGGTTTTGGGTAAATTGAACTTTTCTTTGGGTCTGAGTTCTAGATAACCTGAGGTAGTTAGTTGCTATTAGATGAATATATATATGTTTCCTAATCAATCTCACGTTCAAATTATGCATTACATGCATGTTAACTTGGAATACCATGTTAAGTTGGAATTTGGCACACTAAGCTCAGAGGTTGTACCAGATTCAATCTTCACTCAATATAGTCGAAGTTAGGTATTATAACATCAATGCTTATTAATGTGAGCAACTGAAACCCTTTAATAAATGATTGCATCACACAATTATCCATGTGTATGGACATAATTGTATTATTTTTTAAGCATATATAGTTTTATTTTCCTTAAACACATATTGTCCTTTACTAGGGAATACCAGCTTAAAGGATGCTATCATGAGAATGACACTAAAATTGTTGAGGCACCATTGGTAATTTCACACCTTCATTTTTTCCCCTTTTCTTTTATATTTTCTTTATGATATTTGTTATTCAATATATCAGAATATGCATATTGGTCTCCTTCACCTCATATGAAAGTTTATACTTTCTCAAATTAGGGTGTGAATGTGATATTATGTCTCCTTTTGTTCGTCGTTCACTCCTGAGTTTCGCTTCCGTCATTAGTTGCAATCGCAATCAACTCAAGATAATGCTAATGTAAGTTTCTTCTCTCTTTCAAAATATTTCTACATTTTTATTTTAATATAAAAGCTTTAGGTTGAGCACTGCAAATTGTTGCATTCCAATCATTGTACTGGTTTGTTATTCTTTTAAATGCATTTGACATTCAATTCCAACATAACAATATTGAAATAGTGTAAGCCATAGGTTAAATTAAAGGTTTCTCTTATTATTTATAGTTGGGGATTAATCACTATATACGAAAAAATGATATTAGGTTAAGTTTTAGCTTTAAATTGAAGGTCTTCCTTATTTTTGATTACGATTTGAAGGTATAGGGCTAAAGAAAAGGCTTCCTATATGTCGGTCTCTCTGTTAGCTTTTAAAGTTATTATACATGTTCTCTAAAATTTTCCTTTTTTATATTCCATTCATAACAAGTGTGTCTCGTCTTCAACCTTCTAAAATTTCTCTTTGTGTGAGAGTTTTTTATACCAGATGATGAGGAGTGAGTTTTTTTTTTGTTTTTACTAATGAATTATGTTCCTATTTAGAGAGGAAAAGAAAGTGTAAATTTTTTGTCTTTTTTATAATGATTTATTTTTTGTGACATGTAGATTGGGAGATCGGAAGAATCATGTAAATTGTACTTTTGATACACACTACATGAGATTGGTATTGCTGGGAACTATACAAATTTGTTTCAGCATAATTGTCATAAGAATTAAGGTCTCATATTTTATCCTCTTATAGCAACTGCAGTGGATCTATTAGAAGAGCAATTTGTTATCCTAGTCAGGTCTACACCTTTGAATATTAGAGTTGCCGATTTTGTTTTTGGAGAAACAAGAGCATTGTGTAATGTAGAATATGTAGTTTAGATAGTGTACAAATCATTGAAATTACACTTATTTTGCTTCTGTATTTTTGAAGTATTTTTCTGACAATTGGATTTTCATATTTTTTTTAATATTATATATATCAAATTCTAGAAATATGTTTTTTAAGTTGTTTGCAATATTTAAATTTAAAATGGAAACAGTGACGAAAAAAGGAGTATATGACTATTACAGCTTTTTTATAAAGACAGTCTATGACAGCGTTCATATTTAAAAAGCGATGTCTAAAGCAAGGTTATGACAGCATTTATACTTAAAAAGCGCTGTCTAAAGCCATGTTATGACAACGTTTATATTTAAGAAGTGGTGTCTATAGCTATTTTATGACAGCGTTTATATTTAAAAGCGCTGTCAAATGTTAGGCAATAACAGCGTTTACTAATAGAAAGTGTTGTCTAATGGTAAGATATAATAGCACTTTAGAGAAAATGCACTGTCTAAAGTTGATATTAGATAGCGCTTTTACTTGATCATAAAGCGATGTCTATACTTTTAACAGCGCCAGAATAGACAGCGCTTTTAAAGCGCTGTATAAGGCCAAAAAAAGCGCTGTCTAAAACCTTTTTTGGCATAGTGATCAAGGAGCTGCAGAAGATATTGTTATGCATGATCAAAACCTCAGTGAACCAGATTCTGATAAAGGTAAAACTCCCATTGTTGCTCCATCTCCTCCTAGATCTCCACCAGTACTTGTACAAGGCTCTTCTTCATCTGCTATACCTTCAGCTATGCAAGAAGCTCTGGATGTAATCAAGAATGACTTAAGAGAGGAACTAAGAAATGAAATGGATGAGTTCAGGGCCGATATAAGAGAAGACATGAACAGATCTGGTGAAGCTACTAACAAGAAGATAGATGCAATGATGGAACTTCTTCTGAAGCTTACTCAACAGCAACCCAAACCTTAACCCTTATGTCTGAGCACTTATTTGTAATCATGTTTATGTAATTCTTTTGGATAATATTCTTTTGGTTAATTAAGCTTCTTATTATCCTTATATATGTGCTTGTGCTGGGGTGTTTATTTTATTTTGTTTTTCAAAATGAAAATCATATACTCTGATAATGTCTGATACTCTTGTGGATTCTGAACCTAGTGTAAGATGTTGGAGAACATCTTGTTTTTAAACTTATATAGGATTTTGAAAACCTAAGGTTCCCCCACATCAGTATTCCTGTTTACTCATGAAATAGCTTCTTAGTATTATAGTCTGTTTATAAGCGGGGCAACAATACCGTATGAGGCGTGTCTGGTAACTGGTTTTCTGACGTTTGACAAGAGTATATAAAAGAAACATGCTCAAAAAGAAAGAAATTTATAGCAGAAACTCTTTATTAAATTTATTGAAGAAATTCTTTATTACATAAGATAATGAGATCCTACTTAGAATCAACGTCAGCAGCCTCTGGCTTATTCTTCTTATGCTTCTCATCAACATAAGAAAGTAGGTCACGCAGGGCTTGCTGAGCTTCAGCTTGATACTCTTCGTATGGCTTGTCATCATCATATGTCCATAAGAATTCTTCCAGGTCAGAGCCTATTTCTTCAAGCTCTGACTCTGTCAGAACCAATTCTCGCTTGTTTCTTTCATAACGATGCCTGTTTTCTTCGCAGCGCCAGGGCACTGCTTCCTTTTTGATCACTTCTTTAGATCCTGAAGCATCCTTCGTAGCTTGCTTTTCCATTGTGTGTTTCTTATGATGCTCTTTGATTATTCTGTATGAATAAAATGAGAAGAATCATCTCTTTTTATAGTGCTCTCAAGCTTTCTTGTCTACCTGGGAATCAACACAATTCATTTAATGAATGTAGTTATAACCATTTTTTGACTTGAATGTCTTGTTTTCTGAGCTTTTTGACTGATGACAAAAGGGGGAGTAAGAACAGCGTTAAAATTGATGATAATTGATTTCTTTTACTGCTAAAGAACTGAAACTGTTATACTCATATCAATTTCTATCCCTTCTGAACTATCGTTATGTGTTTCATTCTGAACCTTATTAAAAGGGGAGAAAATTTAAGAACCTAAAATTGATTTCCATAGATAATATAAGAGAAGCTTGCAAACCTCCTCTGAACATTATCTGACTCTAAGAAGCAAAGCTTACAAAACTGTGCTTCTGAGAGTCAAATATGAAAATCTAATTTAAGTTGATAAATTAACTCTTAAACTGTTTTAATTAATTATGGATAAGACTTAGGGGGAGCTTACAAACCTAACCCTATGTATTATCAGACTCAGGGGGAGATAGCAAACCTTTGAAACCTGAAGTCAACATAATTAAATTAAATCAACAACAATTGAATTTTAATGCTTTAGTTTGTCATCATCTTAAAGGGGGAGATTGTTGGAACAAAGTGGGTCTGACATGAACCTCTAAAATTTTAAGTGGTTTTGATGATAACAAAGTATTAAAATTACAATTGGTATTACTAATGATTATTCTAGTGTGCAGAATTATAAGTTAAAATTCATTCAGAAGCACTATGAATAACAAGAGAGAAGCCAAGCTATGAAGCTCTGAAAGCGTATCGCTGTTCATCAGAAGCTTAAATTTTGCGTGCTGAAGATAATGCTTCTGAGGACCAAAGCTAGACTCTGAGGAGTTCAGAAGCTGAAGACCTTAAGAAGCTACGACAACAGCATCTGAAGCAAAAGGAATTTACGTCACTCAAGAACTGACAGAACCAGAACCATTGTTTGAAGAACAATCTACTTCAAGGCTCTGTCACATCCACAGGAAGGAATATTCGTTGGTACAACGTTAATCTTATCCATAAGTGGAGCGCATTTGAGGATCGTACTATCGTACTATTATTACTCAAAATGGATGGTGATAATTTGAATTGCAAGGTAGTGGAATTGGATTTCTTTGCTAAAGAAGGCAATCTACAGCTAGCAATTGTACGAGCAAATTCCAGCTGGCACCTTATCTCTCTACAACGGTCATCATCTTCCTTCAAGTATAAATAAGAAGACTCAAATGGAAGAAATGACTACTGTTCTACAATTCCTTTACTGCGTTTAAGGCTCTGAAGCATTCTGACATTATTGTTCTATCTGTCATTCAAAGTCTTAAAGCAATTTGCGTTGTATTTTGTAAACACCTCTGATAGTATATCAAGTGTTCCTTAACATTCATTCTTATTCTTAAGTTTGTTTGAGAAGTCTCTTGTTAAGTTTAACTTGAGCATTTGAGAAGTCTCTTGTTTAGTGAAACTTGAGCACCCGAGAAGTCTCTTGCAAGTGTGCTTGAGCAATTTGTAATCTTAAGTAGATTATAGTGAAAATCTCTTGTTAGTAACAAGGGGACTGGAGTACTCTCGATTTGTGAGAGGAACCAGGATAAATTTTGTGTCTTTCTCTCTTTCTCTCAGCACCCCTTTTTATTTTGTGTTTATATCCGCTGCAAACTTAGTTTTATTTGGTAAAAAGTTTTAATTTTTAAAACACAATTCAACCCCCCCCCCCCCCTTCTTGTGTTTTTCACCTTCAATTCCAACGTTCCAATCTTGCGCCGTCTTCGAACTGAAAACCCCCGCAACGAACGTCCAGCTGATTACCTCGCTTCCTCGATGTTGAACCTTCAAGATATCGCACAATCTTGAACCCTTGATGATAACCCAAACCTCCAACGCAATTCAACCCGATCGCAATTCTGATTCACCGCGAATTGCACCGAACGTTATCCACCAAATCAACTAAGAACCCTTGATTGATCCCATACTCAATCTCAAATTGGAAGTGATTTGATAGAAGATGATGAACTTGTGTTGAATAAGTCTTTGATCCAAAATTTCTCTCAAATTTTGATCAAATGTGTTTTTCAGATGGATTCTCATTATTACAACAAAATCTCGTATTGCTATTTATAGAGAAAATATAATTGAGCAAATTTAGGCAAAACAGAACAGACTTGTATCGATACATATGAAGGTTTGTATCGATACAAACCCTTTGACCAGCGTTCAAATGTGAAAATTTGACCTATGTATCGATACAAACACGTGTGTGTATCGATACATACATCAGTTTCTTGAAATCTTGACTGATATGTATCGAAGCATGCAAGCATGATTCGATACATCATGCACTCTCTGGTTTTCTGAGAGATATAGGTGTGTATCGATACATGCAAGCATGATTCGATATACAAGAAACTCTCTGCCCCTGAGACACCAGTTTTGTATCGATACAAACGAAGTATGTATCGATACAAAATGCACAAAATCAGTCTGAAGTAGTTTCAGGACATTTGTATCGATACAAGTGATTATGTATCGATACAAAATACCTTAAAATCAATTTTTCAAAGTTTAAAAATAGTTTTTCACTGTCAAGTCATTTCTAATGTTGCCAAAATATGTTCCACTCTATTTTCATGTGTTTTGACAATTATTAAAACAAGGGAATGAACTGGTGCACTTACATTCTCCCCCTTTTTGATAATTGTCAAAACTTTGCATAAGCTAAACTAAGCCTATACCTAATATGCAATAAAATAGCAATATGTATACAGACGCAATTACATCAAGGCTAACCATAAGCACGCTCCCCCTGAGTTGATGCCATAATGCGTTTGATATGTTGATAATCAAGAATTCTTTCCTTAGCTTGTGCAATCCAAATCTCTCCCCCTTTGACAATATCAAAAAGAAGAAGAGAACTCATTAGAAGTATCAAGTCCAAAACGTTTTTATCATGGTCATATCGTGCACTTACATTTGTTGAAATGCACTTTATGATGAATATCCTAATCAATATAAATACGTACAAGATATGCAAGTATAATCCAATGGCGAAAAACCAAATATCATGACAAATATGGAATGTAGAACAACAAACCAAGTCCAAAGCATGAATATTGTAACAACATCGTCATTATAAAGAATTAACATATCAAAATACGAGACGAAATAAACAAACCATGCAACTAATGCATAAACATAACCAATAATCCATACAAACAAGATTATCCAAAATATAAAGTCATACAAACCAAAATGTAATGTTGTCCAAACCATGACAACATAAGAAATTATCCGTACAACCAAATCGAAATAAAGAAAGTCATAAGAAATAACTAAAATAAAATTGTTCATGCGGAAAAAGAAAATAAAATGCAATAAACACAAAGTCAGGTATTATCATCATTCATCCATGTTGTCCGGGTTAGGAGGAGGGTTAGGTTGATAGTAGCCATGCATCTGGGCTTGCATCTCATCAAAGCGAGTAGTCACATAGGTTCGGAGATCATTGGTGTTGGTGTACAACTCTTCAATTCTAGCACTTTGAGTTTGGTAGTTCTGAGTGTACTTATTGTAGAAGGTGGTTTGTTGCATGCTCATATTCCTTAGCATGCCCATCATTTCATTCCAATTGCCGCCTTCTTCACCTTGACCTACACCTTCACCTTCACCTTGCCTAGCATTTCTTCTTGGTCTCCTACCTCTTGGAGCAGCAGCTTGATCCACATTTTCTTCCTCTTGACCATGGTAGACATAGACATTGTCAACATTTAAGGTCCAATTCATCTTTGTCATTTGAGTATCACTAAATTTTTGTAACCTTCCAAGGGTAGTGTACTCAATGGGAAGGTTTTGTCCAAGCTTAAACTTTCTCAAGATGCTAGCTATCAAACTACAATATCCAAAGCTTTGATCATGGCTGGAGTTCCTCAAGTCAAACATTCTACTCACAATATAAAAAGGCCAATCAACTTTTCGGTCTTCCATTAGCAAAAACATGAGATCAATGTCTTTCCTATCCATTCTAGAACTTGCACTCTTAGGACGCAATATGCGACTTACAATCCAATAAATCACTCTAGCGTTCACATTTAATTTTCCGGTTCCCATAGTTTCCGGAATATTTCCATTTCTAGTGATGGAGGAGATGAAGACATTAGAATCATAATCAACCTGGCTAGATTCAGAATAGGCCAAAAGATCTTCTCCGGTTATCCTACTACCGGTACTCATTCCAAACAAGTCAAACCACATAGTTGCACTAAACCTATAAACCTTACGTCCCCAACAAAATTCAAATTCAGCACCATTTCTCTCCTGCAACCCAGCATAAAATATCCTAACCAAAGTATCATTATATTTGGTTTGCAAATCACAAAAAGTGTCAAGTTGTTCGTTTTCAAGAATTTCCGCAATATCATTGAGACGTAAATTTCTAAGTGTTTCAGTATTAACAGATTTCTGAGGAAAAATGCTCCTAGTTCTACAATATTGCGTATAAGTAGTAATGCAATCCTTATGAACAAACTCTTCCTCCCTAAGTCCAAGATTAGCAACTACAGCAGCACCACTAGTTTCTGCTTCTTTTCCTTTTCTTGACTTAGTCCTAGGTGCCATTTTTCAGAGAGAATGAAAGAGTATGAATTACCTTGATAAAATTTGAAGAACCTTGAAGATACAAACACCCAAAAACGCAACCCGAGCCTTTGAATGTAGAGGTTGAGGAGCTTGAACCACGAAATTGATGAGTGGAGATGATTGGGTATGAAATTTGGAGTGGTTTAGGGTCAAGTTTTGATGAATTTGGTTGAGTTTTGAGGGAGATTGAGAATTTGGGAATGAGGGTTTTTGATGTTGGTTCGGTTGAGAGGATGAGAAGTTGTGATGTTTGATGAATGAATGAATCAAAACTGATAAATAAAACTGTTTTTCGTGCGTATGTATCGATACAAACTCGTGTATGTATCGATACAAGTAAGTGTTCTGCAGCATGTATCGAAGCATGCGAGCATGTATCGATACATGAGACTGTGTCTGTCCCAAACTGAAGAGTTATGTATCGATACAATCATCATATGTATCGATACATATCAGTTCATTTTGAAATTCTGCAGAATAACCAACATGTATCAATACAAATTTCATTTGTATCGATCCAAAATGCATTATTTTCAAATTTTCTCAAAACACATGAACTTATAAATTTGAAAAATAATTTTTATGACTTCCAAATAACATGTATGTATTAAACACATATAATCAACAAGGTACACACTTATGCATGTGATCAAAACACTATCAAAGCTTGTCATAACATGAGAACACATGTTAAACCATAAAATGCATGATAAGATATTCACATAGATGAATTAAAGTACCAAGATGAATCATACGTAATTGATTGTATGTGTATGTATGCACAATAAGTCACACATAAGAATAGAACAAACATATACAAAACAAGTATGGACTTAATATGGTGTTTGTAATGATCTTTGTCAAATCCCCATTTTAAACATATGAGTCTCAAAAACTTATAAATACTTTTGAGCAAAATTCTTGGAAATGGAGGATTAGACAACTATCAATACAAACTTCATATTAAGATGAAAAGGTATATGTATATGAAACCAATGTACAAATGCTAAGTAAAAAAAATATAAAAGCAAAGATAGAGAATAGAATCTTCCCTTAAGTGTTAGATGTAGGAAGTGATCAATTTCCATAACCTTGTAAATGTCGAGTTGAAGCTTTTCTCATCACTTTACTTCTTCACATGTCTTGAACGCCATTGTTGTCGGTGTCTCTCGTCAATGGTTCAAGACGTTTTCCCTACAAACTTAGACATTTGAAATAGGTCCCCAACTCATGTTGGGTCCTAGTTGGTTAGTAGCACCATTATTGCTTAACTTAGGTAACCATTGCAATTTGCCTTTTGGTACCAAGATTTTTCGAGCATGGCATTTTGCAATAGTATGACCCTTGTCACAACAATAATGACAAACGATATGTGAGTCACTCTTCTTTTGATCCATTTTGAAATGTTTAGAATTTTTGTTTTTGACTTTCAAAGTGTTTTGAAAATGTTTTGGATCAACTTGATGAGAGACTCTAGGTTTTGATGAATTTTCCACTTTGTCCTTGAGAGTCTTAATATTTTTTGACAAAGTGATACAATTATCACAACCAACTATATTACTATTATCATGACTTGCACTTGACCTTTCTAATAATGATACCTTGAAAGCTTTCAACTCTTCTTCCGTTTTGGAAACTTTCTTTTCAAGAGCTTTGTTAACTTTTATAATTTCTTTTAATCGTTTGAAAGCTTTCCTAGTTTCACTACATAGGTCCTCAAATGCACTTTGCAAATCATGATATTCTAACGAAGTATATGAGCTAGAGGGATTTTGGTTTACCTTTTTGGGAGCTTTATCCTTCTTTTTGTGATGATGAGTTGTGAAGCATACATTAGCCACTTCGCCTTCATCACTTGAACTAGAGCTTGATGATGAATGAGATGAAGAGCTACTACTCTCCCATGCAACATAAGCTTTCTTTCCTTTGCTCCTCCTTTTGTTTGAAGATGACTCCTTCTCTTTTCTCTTGAGATTAGGACAATCCGGCTTGTAGTGACCAACTTGGCCGCACTCATAGCATATCCCTTTCTTGGAGTACCTAGCATCTTCATTCTTCCGGCGGTAACCACTATCTTTCCGAAACTTCTTAAGATTGTCATCGGAATGTCTTATCCCATTCTTTCTCACATATCTATTATAGCGTCGAACGAAGAGCCCCATTTCCTCATCATCGGAATCGTCTTCGCTTGAGCTACTCTCCACTTGCTCAACCTTTTTGGACTTGGATTTGGAGGCCTTTAGAGCAATGGACCTCTTATCCTTTTCTTTTTCCTTTTCGTTGTGTTTCTCCTTTTTCTCACCTTTCTCATGCTTTTCCAACAAATTAAGCACTTGTTCATGTTCCGTTAGCTTACCAAATAAGGTTGGGAGACTTAAAGTTGTAAGATCATTCGCTTCTTTGATTGCGGTGACCTTTGGTTGCCATGACCTATTAAGACATCTCAAAATCTTATTAGTAGCATCTTGATTTGTGATTGGTTTACCTAGACCATGTAACTTGTTGGTAATTTTTACAAATCTTTGTTGCATATCCGCAATGGTTTCACCATCTTGCATATGAAACAATTCGAACTCTTGAGTTAAGGTGTTTATCTTAGATATTTTGACTTCATTAGTACCCTCAAAATGAGTAACTAATGTATCCCACATTTCTTTGGCCGTTGAACAATGCGACACATGATAAAATTGTTCAATCCCAAGGGATGAAATAAGTATGTTTTGTGCCTTTGCATCGTAATTGACCTTTTTCTTATCATCCTCCGTCCATTGTGCCATACGCTTATTGGTGACAATGCCATTAGGATCGGTGTTTGTCGGAACAAACGGACCGTTCTCAATAGCATTCCACACTTCACCATCAAAAGAATTGATGTGTATGCGCATACTACTTTTCCAATAATCGAAATGGTCTCCATTGAATATAGGAGCCCTATTATAAGCCCCTTTGGGTGCAAACGCCATGTTTTCTAATAATAGGCACAAATTACTCGGTTTAATCGTTTAAAATCGAACCGGGCTCTTGATGCCACTTGTTAGACTACTTGGCGATCACTTAGAGGGGGGTGAATAAGTGACTCTTTCTACACAATGAGTTTTTCAAAATATTTTCGAGTACGCGGAAGCCCACCGGATCGGTAGTCTACTTTGCACCCTTCGATCAAAGGAAAGGTAGTATAAGCCTTGGAGCGTTTAATGATAAATTGAATTAGGTTATGTATTGCAATCAAATTACTAAGATAAACCACACAAGTTCCAACAATTCAAGTTATACACAATCACAATTCAAGACAATATTCAATTGAATTTTGATGAACACTTACGATCACAAAATTCAATTGATCAATTAATGATAATTCGAAAAGTAAAGAGTGTAAGGAAAGAAGAACGCAAACAGTTGATTAGGGAGTTCCCGCAGCTTTCGTGTCGTCCTCGCGGTCGGCCGGGTACGTCTCCCCCAAATCGTCAAACGGACGATTTGAGCGATTTTATTAAAAACGCTTTAGTGCACAATTTACAAAGACTCGAATAACCCTATATTGAATCTAATGCAAATTGAGCGATGCAACCTCAACACCTCGCGAAGCTTCTACCTCTGATTCCAACGTTCCAATCTTGCGCCGTCTTCGAACCGAAAACCCCCGCAACGAACGTCCAGCTGATTACCTCGCTTCCTCGATGTTGAACCTTCAAGATATCGCACAATCTTGAACCCTTGATGAGAACCCAAACCTCCAACACAATTCAACCAGATCGCAATTCTGATTCACCGCGAATTGCACCGAACGTTATCCACCAAATCAACTAAGAACCCTTGATTGATCCCATACTCAATCTCAAATTGGAAGTGATTTGATAGAAGATGATGAACTTGTGTTGAATAAGTCTTTGATCCAAAATTTCTCTCAAATTTTGATCAAATGTGTTTTTCAGATGGATTCTCATTATTACAACAAAAACTCATATTGCTATTTATAGAGAAAATAGAATTGAGCAAATTTAGGCAAAATAGAACAGACTTGTATCGATACATATGAAGGTTTGTATCGATACAAACCCTTTGACCAGCGTTCAAATGTGAAAATTTGACCTATGTATCGATACATACACGTGTGTGTATCGATACATACATCAGTTTCTTGAAATCTTGACTGATATGTATCGAAGCATGCAAGCATGATTCGATACATCATGCACTCTCTGGTTTTCTGAGAGATATAGGTGTGTATCGATACATGCAAGCATGATTCGATACACAAGAAACTTTCTGCCCCTGAGACACCAGTTTTGTATCGATACAAACGAAGTATGTATCGATACAAAATACACAAAATCAGTCTGAAGTAGTTTCAGGACATTTGTATCGATACAAGTGATTATGTATCGATACAATATACCTTAAAATCAATTTTTCAAAGTTTAAAAATAGTTTTTCACTGTCAAGTCATTTCTAATGTTGCCAAAATATGTTCCACTCTATTTTCATGTGTTTTGACAATTATTAAAACAAAGGAATGAACTGGTGCACTTACATAATTCAATTTCTAGGCCGAGATTTCGGCATTTTCGATTTATTGAACTATTGCATTTTCGTACCGGTGACGAATATTTCAATATCTATACAGTGCGTACCGGATAATCATATAGATTTTATACGTTGAGATAGAAGGTATTGCAAAGGAATTTTTGAAAAATTCAATTTCAAGGACGAGAATTAAGCAGTTTCGGTTTATTGAACTTTCGCATTTTCGTACCGGTGACGAAGAGGTCAATATCCATACTGTGCGTACCGGATAAACATATAGATTTTATACGTTGATATAGATGGTTTTATAAAGGAATTTTGGAAAAATTCAATTTCTAGACCGAGATTTCGCCAGTTTCGGTTTATTGAACTGTCTCATTTTCGTATCGGTGACAAAGAGGTCAATATCCATACTGTGTGTACCGGATAAACATATAGATTCTATATGTTGAGATAGAAGGTTTTGCAAAGGAATTTTGGAAAAATTCAATTTCGAGACCGAGATTTCGGAAGTTTCGGTTTATTGAACTATCTCATTTTCGTATCGGTGACAAAGAGGTCAATATCCATACTGTGTGTACCGGATAAACATATAGATTCTATATGTTGAGATAAAAGGTTTTGCAATTGAATTTTGGATAAATTCAATTTCAAGGCCGAGATTTCAGCAGTTTCGATTTATTGTGTTAGACTACTTGGCTACCACTTAGAAGGGGGGTTGAATAAGTGGCCCTTTTAAACAATGTTGATTTTTAAAAAAAAATTAGTTTAAAAGGTACGCGCTGAAGCACCACCAGATCGGTAGTCTCTTTGCACCCGATTGATCACTGAAAAAGTAGTATAGCCTTGAACGTATAATGATAAAGAACTAGAAACGATCGTTTGCAAAATATTCAAATTAAACGATCCAATAACACAGTCCAAGCAAGTTACAAAAAATATAGAGCTAATCCAATCACAATCAAGATATATGTCAATTGAATTTTAGTGCACACGTACGAACACAAAAATTCAATCGAATCGAAAATTAAAGCAATTGCGTAAAGTAAAAGATTAAGGAAGAAAGACACAAGCGATTGATTAGGGAGTTCCCCGGCTTTCGTGTCGTCCTCGCGGTCGGCCGGGTACGTCTCCCCCCAAATAACCAAACGGGTTATTTGAGCGTATATTGATTAAAAATGATTGAACTATAATGCACAATTTACAAAAGACTCCAATAACCCTATATCGAATCTAATGCAAACTATGCGTAATAACCTCAACAAGTAATGAAGCTTCTCCCTCTGATTCCAACGATCCTAACCGTGCGCAAATCCTCACACCGATCGTCCAGCTGAGTACCTCGCTTCTTCGTTGTTGATCCTTCAAGATATCGCACAATCTTGAATCCTTAAGAAAATCCCAAACCTTCTTCACAAATCAACTCGATCACGCCTCTGATTCACCGCTAGCCGTATCGAACGTTATCGACCAAATGTACAACCTTTATCCGAATGATCCCATACTCACTCTTCAATGAATCGCAATTTGATGGAAGATGATGATCTTGTGAAGAATAACCCTTTGATCCAAATTCTTCAACCAATTTGAATCCCAAAGAGTTTATCAAAGCTATTTCACTTTCTCACAGGTTTTTCTCTCTTTTTACAATAACAAAGCACATTGCTATTTATAGAGAAAATAGAATTGAGCAAATTTAGGCAAAACTTAACATACATGTATCGATACAAATGATGGTTTGTATCGATACAAACCCTTTGACCAGCGTTCAAATATGAAAATTTGACCTATGTATCGATACAAACACGTATGTGTATCGATACATACATCAGTTTCTTGAAATCTTGACTGATATGTATCGAAGCATGCAAGCATGATTCGATACATCATGCACTCTCTGGTTTTCTGAGAGATATAGGTGTGTATCGATACATGCAAGCATGATTCGATACACAGGTGACTCTCTGCCTCTGAGAGACCACTTTTGTATCGATACAAGTGATATATGTATCGATACAAATTGTACAAAATCAGTCTAAAGTAATTTCAGGACATTTGTATCGATACACATGTATCGATACATAATACCTAAAAATCAATTTTTCAGAGTTTAAAAATAGTTTTTCGCTGTCACGTCATTTGTAATGTTGCCAAAATATGTTCTACTCTATTTTCATGTGTTTTGACAATTATTAAAACATGAGGATGAACTGGTGCACTTACATTCTCCCCCTTTTTGATAATTGTCAAAACTTTGCATAAGCTAGCTAAGCCTATACCTAATATGCAATAAAATAGCAATATGTATACAGACGCAATTACACCAAGGCTAACAATAAGCACGCTCCCCCTGAGTTGATGCCATAATGCGTTTGATATTGTTGATAATATTCAAGAATTCTTAGCTATTCATCCTTAGCTTGTGCAATCCAAATCTCTCCCCCTTTGACAATATCAAAAAGAAGAAGAGAGCTCATTAGAAGTATCAAGTTCAAACAATTTTAACCATAGTCATATCGTGCACTTACATTTGTCGAAATGCACTATATGATGAAAGTTCCTAATCAAAATAATTACATACAAAGATATGCCAAAATATATCAATGGCGAATACCAAATATCATGATAAACATGGAATGTAGAATAACAAACCAAAACCAACTCATGAATATTGTAACACTTCGACATTTTAATCAAGTAACATATCCAAATACGGGACGAAATAAACAAAGCAATGCAACAAATGCATAATTTCATGTTGCCATATCATATTATAACAATGTTCATGAAGAAATGAAATACACGGATAGCATTTATGCAACATGTTAGGCTCTAGACACATTAATTAATCAATATTTCACACATTGCCATTTGATACATATGGACTTCAAGAATTATTACTTATCTTAAAGCAAATTTTTTTGGAAATGAGCAAACATATGAATGTATTGAAATGCACTAATATGTTATGTTGATAATTGAAAAGACTTCACATAGGCATAAGCTTGTAAGGATTAAGAAGAGAAGATTGAGATGATACTATTTAACCTTGTACCGTAGGGTGTTGATGCACTTTCCTTTGTATAAAACTCCAAGGTGCCAAGAAGTGTGACATGTATATAAAGTGCATGCTTGATGTAGGTTATTCTAGGTTAGAGATATCTAGGATCCCTAATTCCCCGCGAATATAGATAAAGGGATCCGTTGCAAGTGGCTTTGTAAAGATGTCCGCAAGTTGGTTTTTCGATTCCACATGCTCAAAAATAACATCCCCTTTTTCTACATGATCGCGAAGAAAGTGATGCCTAATCTCTATATGCTTAGTCCTTGAATGCAACACGGGGTTCTTTGTGAGGTTTATGGCGCTAGTGTTGTCACACATGATTGGAACACGTTGTAGTTTTAAATCGTAGTCGAGAAGTTGTTGTTTTAACCAAAGTATTTGGGAACAACAACTTCCGGCCGCAACGTATTCCACCTCGGCGGTTGACAAAGCAACCGATACTTGTTTTTTTGCTATGCCAACTTACCAAGCTATTACAAAATAGGTGACATGTTCCACTAGTACTCTTCCTATCCAACTTGCAACCGGCAAAGTCGGAATCGGAGTAACCTACCAAAGAACAATCATTCCCCTTAGAGTACCATAAGCCAAAGTTTGATGTTCCTTTCAAGTATTTTAAAATCCTTTTTACGGCTTTTAGGTGTGATTCTTTGGGGCATGATTGATACCTTGCACACATGCAAGCACTAAACATAATATCCGGCCTAGATGCCGTTAGGTAGAGTAAGGATCCGATTATACCTCTATATTTTGTAATTTCCACATCTTTACCTTCTTCATCTTTGCTTAACGCACATGTTGATGCCATGGGAGTTTCCATATGTTTTGAATCCGTCATCCCAAACTTCTTAAGCAATTCAAGGCAATATTTAGTTTGATATATAAAAGTTCCTTCTTCTAGTTGCTTGATTTGTAATCCCAAGAAGTAGGTTAGTTCACCCATCATGCTCATCTCAAATTCACCTTGCATAAGACTAGAAAAGCTCTTGACAAGAGATGGGTTAGTGGAACCAAAAATGATATCATCAACATAAATTTGAACCAATAAGACGTCTTTTCGCTTACGTTTAATGAAGAGTGTAGTGTCAACCTTTCCCCTTGAATATCCGTTTTTAATTAAGAACTTGCTAAGTCTATCATCCGCTTTTGGATCAAATTTCCCAAGATTCTCCTTTTCATTATTTAAAATAAAGCATTTGCATCCGAAAGAGCGCAAATGACTAAGATTAGGTTTTCTACCTTTAAGTATTTCATAGGGAGTTTTGTCCAAAATAGGTCGAATGATTGCCCAATTTAGCACATAACTCGCGGTGCTTATCGAATCGGCCCAAAAATACTTAGGAAGACCACTTAACATAGTCCTAGCTAACTCTTCTAGAGTACGATTTTTCCTCTCCACTACTCCATTTTGTTGTGGTGTACGTGGAGCCGAAAAATTGTGTTCAATGCCATGTTTAGAGCAAAACTTTTCAAACTTATGGTTTTCAAATTCACCTCCATGATCACTCCTAATAGAAATGATCTTAAGGTCTAGCTTATTTTGAATCATCTTAGCAAATTGTTTAAAAGCGGACAAGGTATCGCTTTTACTAGATAAGAATAATGTCCAACAAAATCTTGAGTAATCGTCTACAATCACAAGTCCATAGTAATTACCACCAAAGCTTTTGGTCCTTGATGGTCCAAAAAGATCCATATGGATTAACTCTAAAGGCTTAGTAGTAGAAATAAACTTTTTAGATTTGAAAGAAGCCTTAGTTTGTTTACCCATTTGGCATGCGTGACACAAGTGATCTTTTGAAAAACGTATTTTAGGTAGACTGATTACAAGATCTTTACAAGCTATCTTATTTAGTAAATCGAAATTAAGATGTGCCATTCTTCTATGCCACAACCAAGATTCATCATTCTTGGTTATGAGACACTTAGCACCACTTAGGCAATTATCATCTAGGTCTAACATGTATACATTTCCATGCCTAATAGCCTTAAGAATCACATTCTTGTCTTTGTTACTTTCGATTGTGCAAAAGGTTGGTTTAAAATTGATTATGAACCCTTTATCACAAAGCTTAGCAACACTCAACAAGTTGTGCTTAAGGTTATCCACAAGTACAACATTAGATATGGTTATAGCAGAGGGATTACCGATAGTACCTACACCAAGAATAGTGCCCTTATTGTTGTCTCCATAGGTGACATAGCCTTTCTCCTTTGCTTTGAACTCAATAAAAGCGAGGCATCACCCGTCATGTGCCTTGAACATCCACTATCTAGGAACCATCTCCTTTCTAGATTATCTAGGCACTTTTCCTACAACATTTAAACATAGGAGGGAGGTACCCAATTTTCATTGGGTCCTAATTGGTGAGGCAAATAAGTTTTGTTGAGTTTTGGCATCCATTGCAATACGCCCTTAGGTACCAACAATTTTCTAGCTTTACATTTTGCAATGGTATGGCCTTCACAACAACAATAGTGACAAGTGATATGTGAGTCACTCTTCTTTTGATCCATTTTGAAACTTTTAGAATTTTTGCTTTTGACTTTCAAAGTGTTTTGAAAATGTTTTGGATCAACTTGATGAGAGACTCTAGGTTTTAATGAATTTTCCACTTTGTCCTTGAGAGTCTTAATATTTTTTGACAAAGTGATACAATTATCACAACCAACTATATCACTATTATTATGACTTGCACTTGACCTCTCTAATAATGACACCTTGAAAGCTTTCAACTCTTCTTCCGTTTCGGAAACTTTCTTTTCAAGAGCTTTGTTAACTTTTATAATTTCTTGGCTAAACTATATATTTGGTCCCTTACGTTTATTTTAGGTTTCAATTTGGTCCCTTAGGTTTAAAAAGTTTCAATTTGGTCCCTTACGTTATCAACGTTTGCATTAGTTGGTCCCTTCCGTCAGATTCCACTGTTCCACTGTTTCAATTGGACACGTGTCAACATGTCCAAGTGTCCACGTGTCAATCCACATGTGCAAACCGTCCGCCACGTCAGCAAACCGTCTGCCACATGTGCAAAAACTGACGGAAGGGACCAAATTGAAACCTAAAATAAACGTAAGGGACCAAATTGAAACTTTTTAAACGTAAGGGACCAAATTGAAAACTAAAATAAACATAAGGGACCAAATGTGTAGTTTAGCCTAATTTCTTTTAATCGTTTGAAAGCTTTCCTAGTTTCACTACATAGGTCCTCAAATGCATTTTGCAAATCATTATATTCTAACGAAGTATATGAGCTAGAGGGATTTTGGTTTACCTTTTTGGGAGCTTTATCCTTCTTTTTGTGGTGATGAGTTGTGAAGCATACATTAGCCACTTCGCCTTCATCACTTGAACTCGAGCTTGATGATGAATGAGATGAAGAGCTACTACTCTCCCATGCAACATAAGCTTTCTTTCCTTTGCTCCTCCTTTTGTTTGAAGATGACTCCTTTTCTTTTCTTTTCTTTTGAGATTAGGACAATCCGGCTTGTAGTGACCAATTTGGCCGCACTCATAGCATATCCCTTTCTTGGAGTACCTAGCATCTTCATTCTTCCGGCGGTAACCACTATCTTTCCGAAACTTCTTAAGATTGTCATCAGAATGTCTTATCTCATTCTTTCTCACATATCTATTATAGCGTCGAACGAAGAGCCCCATTTCCTCATCATCGGAATCGTCTTCGCTTGAGCTACTCTCCACTTGCTCAACCTTTTTGGACTTGGATTTGAAGGCCTTTAGAGCAATGGACCTCTTATCCTTTTCTTTTTCTTTTTCGTTGTGTTTCTCCTTTTTCTCACCTTTCTCATGCTTTTCCAACAAATTAAGCACTTGTTCATGTTCCGTTAGCTTACCAAATAAGGTTGGGAGACTTAAAGTTGTAAGATCATTCGCTTCTTTGATTGCGGTGACCTTTGGTTGCCATGATCTATTAAGACATCTCAAAATCTTATTAGTAGCATCTTGATTAGTGATTGGTTTGCCTAGACCATGTAACTTGTTGGTAATTTTTACAAACCTTTGTTGCATATCCGCAATGGTTTCACCATCTTGCATATGAAACAATTCGAACTCTTGAGTTAAGGTGTTTATCTTGGATATTTTGACTTCATTAGTACCCTCAAAATGAGTAACTAATGTATCCCACATTTCTTTGGCCGTTGAACAATGCGACACATGATAAAATTGTTCAATCCCAAGGGATGAAATAAGTATGTTTTGTGCCTTTGCATCGTAATTGACCTTTTTCTTATCATCATCCGTCCATTGTGCCATAGGCTTATTGGTGACAATGCCATTAGGATCGGTGTTTGTTGGAACAAACGGACCGTTCTCAATAGCATTCCACACTTCACCATCAAAAGAATTGATGTGTATGCGCATACTACTTTTCCAATAATCAAAATGATCTCCATTGAATATAGGTGCCCGATTATAAGCCCCTTTAGGTGCAAAAGCCATGTTTTCTAATAATTGGCACAATCCACCGAATTTTGTAAACAAAATTGAACCATGCTCTGATACCACTTGTTAGACTACTTGGCTATCACTTAGAAGGGGGGGTTGAATAAGTGGCCCTTTTAAACAATGTTGATTTAAAAAAAAAAAATTAGTTTAAAAGGTACGCGCGGAAGCACCACCGGATCAGTAGTATCTTTGCACCCGATTGATCACTGAAAAAGTAGTATAGCCTTGAACGTATAATGGTAAAGAACTAGAAACGATCGTGTGCAAAATATTCAAATTAAACGATCCAATAACACAGTCCAAGCAAGTTACAAAAAATATAGAGTTAATCCAATCACAATCAAGATATATGTCAATTGAATTTTAGTGCACACGTACGAACACAAAAATTCAATCGAATCGAAAATTAAAGCAATTGCGTAAAGTAAAAGATTAAGGAAGAAAGACACAAGCGATTGATTAGGGAGTTCCCCGGCTTTCGTGTCGTCCTCGCGGTCGGCCGGGTACGTCTCCCCCCAAATAACCAAACGGGTTATTTGAGCGTATATTGATTAAAAACGATTGAACTATAGTGCACAATTTACAAAAGACTCCAATAACCCTATATCGAATCTAATGCAAACTATGCGTAATAACCTCAACAAGTAATGAAGCTTCTCCCTCTGATTCCAACGATCCTAACCGTGCACAAATCCTCGCACCGATCGTCCAGCTGAGTACCTCGCTTCTTCGTTGTTGATACTTCAAGATATCGCACAATCTTGAATCCTTAAGAAAAACCCAAACCTTCTTCACAAATCAACTCGATCACGCCTCTGAATCACCGCAAGCCGTATCGAACGTTATCGACCAAATGTACAACCTTTATCCGAATGATCCCATACTCACTCTTCAATGAATTGCAATTTGATGGAAGATGATGATCTTGTGAAGAATAACCCTTTGATCCAAATTCTTCAACCAATTTGAATCCCAAAGAGTTTATCAAAGCTATTTCACTTTCTCACAGGTTTTTCTCTCTTTTTACAATAACAAAGCACATTGCTATTTATAGAGAAAATATAATTGAGCAAATTTAGGCAAAACTTAACATACATGTATCGATACAAATGATGGTTTGTATCGATACAAACCCTTTGACCAGCGTTCAAATATGAAAATTTGACCTATGTATCGATACAAACACGTATGTGTATCGATACATACATGAGTTTCTTGAAATCTTGACTGATATGTATCGAAGCATGCAAGCATGATTCGATACATCATGCACTCTCTGGTTTTCTGAGAGATATAGGTGTGTATCGATACATGCAAGCATGATTCGATACACAGGTGACTCTCTGCCTCTGAGAGACCACTTTTGTATCGATACAAGTGATATATGTATCGATACAAATTGTACAAAATCCGTCTAAAGTAATTTCAGGACATTTGTATCGATACACATGTATATGTATCGATACATAATACCTAAAAATCAATTTTTCAGAGTTTAAAAATAGTTTTTCGCTGTCAAGTCATTTGTAATGTTGCCAAAATATGTTCTACTCTATTTTCATGTGTTTTGACAATTATTAAAACATGAGGAATAATTGTCAAAACACATGAAAATAGAGTAGAACACATTTTGGCAACATTACAAATGACTTGACAGCGAAAAACTATTTTTAAACTTTGAAAAAAAACTGTCTTTTAGGTATTATGTATCGATACATAAATCATGTGTATCGATACAAATGTCCTGAAATTACTTCAGACTGATTTTGTGCAATTTGTATCGATACATCTATCACTTGTATCGATACAAAAGTGATCTCTCAGAGGCAGAGAGTCACCTGTGTATCGAATCATGCTTGCATGTATCGATACACACTCACTTCTCTCAAAAAATCAGAGAGTGCATGATGTATCGAATCATGCTTGCATGATTTGATACATATCAGTCAAGATTTCAAGAAACTGATATATGTATCGATACACATACGTGTTTGTATCGATACATAGGTCAAATCTTTCAATTTGAACGCTGGTCAAAGGGTTTGTATCGATACAAACCATCATTTGTATCGATACACGTATGTTAAATTTTGCCCAAATTTGCTCAATTCTATTCTCTCTTTAAATAGCAATGTGGTGTGTCATTGTAAAAGGAGAGGAAACCAGTGAGAAAGTTCAGAAAACGCTTTGGGATTCAAATTGAGTGAAAATTTGGATCAAAGGTTTTATTCATCACAAGTTCATCATCTTCATCAAGTTTGCAATCAAATTGAAGTTTGAGTATGGGATCAATTCAATAGAGATTGCATATTTGTTTGATAACGTTCGATACGGTTCGCGGTGAATCAGAATCGTGATCGGGTTGAATTGTGACGAAGGTTTTGGTTTCTCTCAAGGGTTCAAGATTGTGCGAATCTTGAAGGTTCAACAACAAGAAGCGAAGGACTCAGCTGGACGATCGAGTGCGGATTGGCACGGGTCGGATCGTTGGAATCAGAGGGTGAAGCTTCGTTGTGTGTTGAGGTTTATTCGCATAGTTTACTTTTGATTCGTTATAGGGTTATAAGATTCAATTGTAAATTGTGCACTTGTGTTCATCTTTTTTGATCAATATACTCTCAAATAACCCGTTTGGTTATTTGGGGGGAGACGTACCCGGCCGACCGCGAGGACGACACGAAAGCCGGGGAACTCCCTAATCAAACCATTTGTGTCTCTCTCTCTCAATCTTTTACTTTTCATAATTTCGTTAATTTTGAATCAATTGAATTTTTCGTGTTCGTATTGGTACACCAAAAATTCAATTGCTATTGCTTGATTGTGATTGGATTAAATTTGATATTTGTAACTTGCATGGGGCTGATTTAATTCAAACGTTTATATTCAATTAATTTTGAACACGATCATTTCCATTCCTTTTCATAAATCGTTCCAAGGCTATACTACATTTCCTTTAATCAATCGGTGCATAGACTACCGATCCGGTGGTACTTCCGCGCACACGATTGAAACGAAATAATTTTTTAAAAACCTACATTGTTTCAAGGATCACTTATTCAACCCCCCTTCTAAGTGATAGCCAAGTAGTCTAACAACGATGACGAATAGTTCAATATCCCTAAAGTGGGTATTGGATAATCATATAGATTTTATATGATGAGATAGAAGTTTATACAAAAGAATTTTGGAAAAATTCAATTTCTATGCCGAGATTTCGATAATTTCGGTTTATTGAACTGTTGCATTTTCGAACCGGTGACGAGGAGGTCAATATACATATTGTGCGTACCGAATAAACATATAGATTCTATATTTTAAAAATAGAAGGTTTTGCAAAGGAATTTTGGAATAATTCAATTTCTAGGCCGAGATTTCGGCATTTTCAAATTATTGAACTATTGCATTTTCGTACCGGTGACGAATATTTCAATATCTATACAGTGCGTACCGGATAATCATATAGATTTTACGTTGAGATAGAAGGTATTGCAAAGGAATTTTTGAAAAATTCAATTTCAAGGACGAGAATTCAGCAGTTTCGGTTTATTGAACTTTCGCATTTTCGTACCGGTGAAGAAGAGGTCAATATCCTTACGGTGCGTACCGGATAATCATATAGATTTTATATGGTGATATAGATGGTTTTATACAGGAATTTTGGAAAACTTTAATTTCTAGACCGAGATTTCGGCAGTTTCGGTTTATTGAACTGTCTCATTTTCGTATCTGTGACAAAGAGGTCAATATCCATACTGTGTGTACCGGATAAACATATAGATTCTATATTTTAAAAATTGAAGGTTTTGCAAAGGAATTTTGGAATAATTCAATTTCTAGACCGAGATTTCGGCAGTTTCGGTTTATTGAACTGTCTCATTTTCGTATCTGTGACAAAGAGGTCAATATCCATACTGTGCGTACCGAATAAACATATAGATTCTATATTTTAAAAATAGCAGGTTTTGCAAAGGAATTTTGGAATAATTCAATTTCTAGGCCGAGATTTCGGCATTTTCGATTTATTGAACAATTGCATTTTCGTACCGGTGACGAAAATTTCAATATCTATACAGTGCATACCGGATAATCATATAGATTTTATACGTTGAGATAGAAGGTATTGCAAAGGAATTTTTGAAAAATTCAATTTCAAGGACGAGAATTCAGCAGTTTCGGTTTATTGAACTTTCGCATTTTCGTACCGGTGACGAAGAGGTCAATATCCTTACAGTGCGTACCGGATAATCATATAGATTTTATACGTTGATATAGATGGTTTTATAAAGGAATTTTGGAAAAATTCAATTTCTAGACCGAGATTTCGGCAGTTTCGGTTTATTGAACTGTCTCATTTTCGTATCGGTGACAAAGAGGTCAATATCCATACTGTGTGTACCGGATAAACATATAGATTCTATATGTTGAGATAGAAGGTTTTGCAAAGGAATTTTGGAAAAATTCAATTTCGAGACCGAGATTTCGGAAGTTTCGGTTTATTGAACTGTCTCATTTTCATATCGGTGACAAAGAGGTCAATATCCATATTGTGCGTACCGGATAAACATATAGATTCTATATGTTGAGATAAAAGGTTTTGCAATTGAATTTTGGATAAATTCAATTTCAAGGCCGAGATTTAAATAATTTCGGGTTATTGAACTATCGCATTTTCGAACCGGTGACGAGGAGGTCAATATCCATATTGTGTGTACCGGATAAACATATAGATTCTATATTTCGAAATAGAAAGTTTGCTAAGGAATTGTGGAAAAATTAAATTCTAGGCCGAGATTTCTGCAATTTCGGTTTATTAAACTTTCGCATTTTCGTAACGATGACCAATAGTTCAATATCCCTAAAGTGGGTATTGGATAATCATATAGATTTTATATGTTGAGATAGAAGTTTATACTAAAGAATTTTGGAAAAACTCAATTTCTATGCCGAGATTTCGATAATTTCGGTTTATTGAACTATCGCATTTTTGAACCGGTGACGAGGAGGTCAATATACATATTGTGCGTACCGAATAAACATATAGATTCTATGTTTTAAATTGAAGGTTTTGCAAAGGAATTTTGGAATAATTCAATTTCTAGGCCGAGATTTCGGCATTTTCGATTTATTGAACTATTGCATTTTCGTACCGGTGACGAATATTTCAATATCTATACAGTGCGTACCGGATAATCATATAGATTTTATACGTTGAGATAGAAGGTATTGCAAAGGAATTTTGGAAAAATTCAATTTCAAGGACGAGAATTCAGCAGTTTCGGTTTATTGAACTTTCGCATTTTCGTACCGGTGACGAAGAGGTCAATATCCATACTGTGCGTACCGGATAAACATATAGATTTTATACGTTGACATAGATGGTTTTATAAAGGAATTTTGGAAAAATTCAATTTCTAGACCGAGATTTCGGCAGTTTCGATTTATTGAACTGTCTCATTTTCGTATCGATGACAAAGAGGTCAATATCCATACTGTGTGTACCGGATAAACATATAGATTCTATATGTTGAGATAGAAGGTTTTGCAAAGGAATTGTGGAAAAATTAAATTCTAGGCCGAGATTTCTGCAATTTCGGTTTATTGAACTTTCGCATTTTCGTAACGATGACGAATAGTTCAATATCCCTAAAGTGCGTATTGGATAATCATATAGATTTTATATGTTGAGATAGAAGTTTATACAAAAGAATTTTGGAAAAATTCAATTTCTATGCCGAGATTTCGATAATTTCGGTTTATTGAACTATCGCATTTTTGAACCGGTGACGAGGAGGTCAATATACATATTGTGCGTACCGAATAAACATATAGATTCTATGTTTTAAATTGAAGGTTTTGCAAAGGAATTTTGGAATAATTCAATTTCTAGGCCGAGATTTCGGCATTTTCGATTTATTGAACTATTGCATTTTCGTACCGGTGACGAATATTTCAATAGCTATACAGTGCGTACCGGATAATCATATAGATTTTATACGTTGAGATAGAAGGTATTGCAAAGGAATTTTGGAAAAATTCAATTTCAAGGACGAGAATTCAGCAGTTTCGGTTTATTGAACTTTCGCATTTTCGTACCGGTGACGAAGAGGTCAATATCCTTACAGTGCGTACCGGATAATCATATAGATTTTATATGTTGATATGGATGGTTTTATAAAGGAATTTTGGAAAAATTCAATTTCTAGACCGAGATTTCGGCAGTTTCGGTTTATTGAACTGTCTCATTTTCGTACCGGTGACGAAGAGTTCAATATCAATACAGTGCGTACCGGATAAACATATAGATTCTTTATTTTTAAATAGAAAGTTTTGCAAAGAAATTTTGGTAAAATTCAATTTCAAGGCCGAGATTTCAGTAGGTTCGGTTTAATGAACAATCCCATTTTCGTACCGGTGACGAAAAGGTCAATATCCATATTGTGCGTACCGGATAAACATATAGATTCTATATTTTGAAATAGAATGGTTTGCTAAGGAATTGTGGAAAAATTAAATTCTAGGCCGAGATTTCTGCAATTTCGGTTTATTGAACTTTCGCATTTTCGTAACGATGACGAATAGTTCAATATCCCTAAAGTGCGTATTGGATAATCATATAGATTTTATATGTTGAGATAGAAGTTTATACAAAAGAATTTTGGAAAAATTCAATTTCTATGCCGAGATTTCGATAATTTCGGTTTATTGAACTATCGCATTTTCGAACCGGTGACGAGGAGGTCAATATACATATTGTGCGAACCGAATAAACATATAGATTCTATATTTTAAAATAGAAGGTTTTGCAAAGGAATTTTGGAATAATTCAATTTCTAGGCCGAGATTTCGGCATTTTCGATTTATTGAACTATTGCATTTTCGTACCGGTGACGAAGAGGTCAATATCCTTACAGTGCGTACCGGATAATCATATAGATTTTATATGTTGATATAGATGGTTTTATAAAGGAATTTTGGAAAAATTCAATTTCTAGACCGAGATTTCGGCAGTTTCGGTTTATTGAACTGTCTCATTTTCGTACCGGTGACGAAGAGTTCAATATCAATACAGTGCGTACCGGATAAACATATAGATTCTTTATTTTTAAATAGAAAGTTTTGCAAAGAAATTTTGGTAAAATTCAATTTCAAGGCCGAGATTTCAGTAGGTTCGGTTTAATGAACTATCCCATTTTCGTACCGGTGACGAAGAGGTCAATATCCATATTGTGCGTACCGGATAAACATATAGATTCTATATTTTGAAATAGAATGGTTTGCTAAGGAATTGTGGAAAAATTAAATTCTAGGCCGAGATTTCTGCAATTTCGGTTTATTGAACTTTCGCATTTTCGTAACGATGACGAATAGTTCAATATCCCTAAAGTGCGTATTGGATAATCATATAGATTTTATATGTTGAGATAGAAGTTTATACAAAAGAATTTTGGAAAAATTCAATTTCTATGCCGAGATTTCGATAATTTCGGTTTATTGAACTATCGCATTTTCGAACCGGTGACGAGGAGGTCAATATACATATTGTGCGAACCGAATAAACATATAGATTCTATATTTTAAAATAGAAGGTTTTGCAAAGGAATTTTGGAATAATTCAATTTCTAGGCCGAGATTTCGGCATTTTCGATTTATTGAACTATTGCATTTTCGTACCGGTGACGAAGAGGTCAATATCCTTACAGTGCGTACCGGATAATCATATAGATTTTATATGTTGATATAGATGGTTTTATAAAGGAATTTTGGAAAAATTCAATTTCTAGACCGAGATTTCGGCAGTTTCGGTTTATTGAACTGTCTCATTTTCGTATCAGTGACCAAGAGGTCAATATCCATACTGTGTGGAAAAATTAAATTCTAGGCCGAGATTTCTGCAATTTCGGTTTATTGAACTTTCGCATTTTCGTAACGATGACGAATAGTTCAATATCCCTAAAGTGCGTATTGTAAGTGCACCAGTTCATCCTCATGTTTTAATAATTGTCAAAACACATGAAAATAGAATAGAACATATTTTGGCAACATTACAAATGACTTGACAGCGAAAAACTATTTTTAAACCTTGAAAAATTGATTTTTAGGTATTATGTATCGATACATATACATGTGTATCGATACAAATGTCCTGATATTACTTCAGACTGATTTTGTGCAATTTGTATCGATACATATATCACTTGTATCGATACAAAAGTGATCTCTCAGAGGCAGAGAGTCACCTGTGTATCGAATCATGCTTGCATGTATCGATACACACCTATATCTCTCAGAAAACCAGAGAGTGCATGATGTATCGAATCATGCTTGCATGCTTCGATACATATCAGTCAAGATTTCAAGAAACTGATGTATGTATCGATACACATACGTGTTTGTATCGATACATAGGTCAAATTTTCATATTTGAACGCTGGTCAAAGGGCTTGTATCGATACAAACCATCATTTGTATCGATACATGTATGTTAAGTTTTGCCTAAATTTGCTCAATTCTATTTTCTCTATAAATAGCAATGTGCTTTGTTATTGTAAAGAGAGAAAAACCAGTGAGAAAGTGAAATAGCTTTGAAAAACTTTTTGGGATTCAAATTGATTGAAGAATTTGGATCAAAGGGTTATTCTTCACAAGATCATCATCTTCCATCAAATTGCAATTCATTGAAGAGTGAGTATGGGATCATTCGGATAAAGGTTGTACATTTGGTCGATAACGTTCGATACGGCTTGCGGTGAATCAGAGGCGTGATCGAGTTGATTTGTGAAGAAGGTTTGGGTTTTTCTTAAGGATTCAAGATTGTGCGATATCTTGAAGGATCAACAACGAAGAAG
This sequence comes from Trifolium repens, assembly GCA_030408175.1. Taxonomy (NCBI): domain Eukaryota; kingdom Viridiplantae; phylum Streptophyta; class Magnoliopsida; order Fabales; family Fabaceae; genus Trifolium; species Trifolium repens. The sequence continues at coordinate 24,866,740 of CP125845.1, read as the reverse complement.
CGAGGTACTCAGCTGGACGATCGGTGCGAGGATTTGCGCACGGTTAGGATCGTTGGAATCAGAGGGAGAAGCTTCATTACTTGTTGAGGTTATTACGCATAGTTTGCATTAGATTCGATATAGGGTTATTGGAGTCTTTTGTAAATTGTGCACTATAGTTCAATCGTTTTTTAGTCAATATACGCTCAAATAACCCGTTTGGTTATTTGGGGGGAGACGTACCCGGCCGACCGCGAGGACGACACGAAAGCCGGGGAACTCCCTAATCAATCGTTTGTGTCTTTCTCCCTTAATCTTTTACTTTACGCAATTGCTTTAATTTTCGATTCGATTGAATTTTTGTGTTCGTACGTGTGCACCAAAATTTAATTGACATATATCTTGATTGTGATTGGATTAGCTCTATATTTTTGTAACTTGCTTGGACTATGTTATTGGATCGTTTAATTCGAATATTTTGCACATGATCGTTTCTAGTTCTTTATCATCATACGTTCAAGGTAATACTACTTTTTCAGTGATCAATCGGGTGCAAAGAGACTACCGATCCGGTGGTGCTTCCGCGCGTACCTTTTAAACTAAATTTTTTAAAATCAACATTGTTCAAAAGGGCCACTTATTCAACCCCCCTTCTAAGTGGTAGCCAAGTAGTCTAACACGTATTGGATAATCATATAGATTTTATATGTTAAGATAGAAGTTTATACAAAAGAATTTTGGAAAAATTCAATTTCTATGCCGAGATTTCGATAATTTCGGTTTATTGAACTATCGCATTTTCGAACCGGTGACGAGGAGGTCAATATACATATTGTGCGTACCGAATAAACATATAGATTCTATATTTTAAAATAGAAGGTTTTATAAAGGAATTGGAAAAATTAAATTTCTAGACCGAGATTTCGGCAGGTTCGGTTTATTGAACTGTCTCATTTTCGTACCGATGACAAAGACGTCAATATCCATACATTGCGTACCGGATTAACATATAGATTCTATATTTTGTAATAGAAGGTTTTGCAAAAGAATTTTGGAAAAATTCAATTTCAAGGCCGAGATTTCAGCAGGTTCGGTTTATTGAACTGTCCCATTTTCGTACCGGTGACGAAGAGGTCAATATCCATACTGTGCGTAGGAGATAAACATATAGATTCTATATTTTGAAATAGAAGGTTTTGCAAAAGAATTTTGGAAAACTACAATTTCTAGGCCGAGATATCGACAATTTCGGTTTATTGAATTGTCGCATTTTTGTACCGGTGACAAAGAGGTCAATATCCATACATTGCTTACCGGATAAACATATATATTCTATATTTTGAATTTGAAGGTTTTGCAAAGGAATTTTGGAAAAAATCAATTTCAAGGCTGATATTTCGGCAATTTTGATTTATTGAACTGTAGCATTTTCGTACCGGTGACGAAGAGGTCAATATCAATATAGATTCTGTATTTTTAAATAGAAGGTTTCACAATGAAATTTTCGAAAAATTCAATTTCAAGGCCGAGATCTCAGCAGGTTCGGTTTATTGAACTGTTGTATTTTCGTACCGGTGACAAAGAGGTCAATATCCATATTGTGCGTAGCAGATAAACATATAGATTCTTTATTTTGAAATAGAAGGTTTTGCAAAAGAATTTTGGAAAAATTCAATTTCTAGGCCGAGATATCAGCAATTTTGGTTTACTGAACTGTCGCATTTTCGTACCGGTAACAAAGATGTCAATATCCAAAGAGTGCGTACCGGATAAACATATAGATTCTATATTTTAAAATAGAAGGTTTATCAAAGAAATTTTGGAAAAATTCAATTTCAAGGCCGAGATTTCAGCAGGTTCGGTTTACTGAACTGTCGCATTTTCGTACCGGTGACGAAGAGGTCAATATCCATACTGTGTAGCAGATAAATGTATAGATTCTATATTTTGTAATTGAAGGTTTTGCAAAAGAATTTTGGAAAAATTAAATTTTAAGGCCGAGATTTCGGCAATCTCGGTTTATTGAACTGTCGCATTTTTGTACCGGTGACAAAGAGGTCAATATCCATACAGTGCGTACAAGATAAGCATATAGATTCTACATTTTGAAATTGAAGGTTTTGCAAAGGAATTTTGGAAAAGATCAAGTTCAACAATTTCGATTTATTGAACTGTCGCATTTTAGTACCGGTGACGAAGAGTTCAATATCAATACAGTGCGTACCGGATAAACATATAGATTCTTTATTTTTAAATAGAAAGTTTTGCAAAGAAATTTTGGTAAAATTCAATTTCAAGGCCGAGATTTCAGTAGGTTCGGTTTAATGAACTATCCCATTTTCGTACCGGTGACGAAGAGGTCAATATCCATACTGTGCGTAGGAGATAAACATATAGATTCTATATTTTGAAATAGAAGGTTTTGCAAAAGAATTTTGGAAAACTTCAATTTCTAGGCCGAGATATCAGCAATTTCGGTTTATTGAACTGTCACATTTTTGTACCGGTGACAAATAGGTCAATATCCATACAGTGCTTACCGGATAAACATATATATTCTACATTTTGAAATTGAAGGTTTTGCAAAGGAATTTTGGAAAAAATCAATTTCAAGGCCGACATTTCGGCAATTTCGATTTATTGAACTGTCGCATTTTTGTACCGGTGACGAAGAGGTCAATATCAATACAGTGCGTATCGGATAAACATATAGATTCTGTATTTTTAAATAGAAGGTTTCGCAAAGAAATTTTGGAAAAATTCAATTTCAAGGCCGAGATCTCAGCAGGTTCGGTTTATTGAACTATCGTATTTTCGTACCGGTGACAAAGAGGTCAATATCCATACTGTGCGTAGCAGATAAACATATAGATTCTATATTTTGAAATAGAAGGTTTTGCAAAAGAATTTTGGAAAACTTCAATTTCTAGGCCGAGATATCAGCAATTTCGGTTTATTGAACTGTCGCATTTTTGTACCGGTGACAAATAGGTCAATATCCATACAGTGCTTACCGGATAAACATATATATTCTACATTTTGAAATAGAAGGTTTCGCAATGAAATTTTGGAAAAATTCAATTTCAAGGCCGAGATCTCAGCAGGTTCGGTTTATTGAATTGTTGTATTTTCGTACCGGTGACAAAGAGGTCAATATCCATTTTGTGCGTAGAAGATAAACATATAGATTCTATATTTTTAAATAGAAGGTTTTGCAAAGAAATTTTGGAAAAATTCAATTTCAAGGCCGAGATTTCAGCAGGTTCAGTTTACTGAACTGTCGCATTTTCGTACCGGTGACGAAGAGGTCAATATCCATACTGTGTAGCAGATAAATGTATCGATTCTATATTTTGTAATTGAAGGTTTTGCAAAAGAATTTTGGAAAAATTCAATTTCTAGGCCGAGATATCGGCAATTTTGTTTTATTAAACTGTCGCATTTTCGTACCGGTGACCAAGACGTCAATATCCATACATTGCATACCGGATAAACATATAGATTCTATACTTTGTAATAGAAGGTTTTGCAAAAGAATTTAGGAAAAATTCAATTTCTAGGCCGAGATATCGGCAATTTCGTTTTATTAAACTGTCGCTTTTTCGTACCGGTGACCAAGACGTCAATATCCATACTTTGCATACCGGATAAACATATAGATTCTATACTTTGTAATAGAATGTTTTGCAAAAGAATTTTGGAAAAATTAAATTTTAAGGCCGAGATTTCGGCAATCTCGGTTTATTGAACTGTCGTATTTTTGAACCGGTGACAAAGACGTCAATATCCAAACATTGCGAACCGGATTAACATATAGATTCTATATTTTGTAATAGAAGGTTTTGCAAAAGAATTTTGGAAAAATTCAATTTCTAGGCCGAGATATCGGCAATTTTGGTTTATTGAACTGTCGCATTTTCGTACCGGTAACAAAGATGTCAATATTCAAACAGTGCGTACCGGATAAACATATATATTCTACATTTTGAAATTGAAGGTTTTGCAAAGGAATTTTGGAAAAAATCAATTTCAAGGCCGATATTTAGGCAATTTCGATTTATTGAACTGTCGCATTTTCGTACCGGTGACGAAGAGCTCAATATCAATACAATGCGTATCGGATAAACATATAGATTCTGTATTTTTAAATAGAAGGTTTCGCAAAGAAATTTTGGAAAAATTGAATTTCAAGGCCGAGATCTCAGCAGGTTCGGTTTATTGAACTGTCGTATTTTCGTACCGGTAACAAAGAGGTCAATATCCATACTGTGCGTAGCAGATAAACATATAGATTCTCTATTTTGAAATAAAGGTTTTGCAAAAGAATTTTGGAAAAATTCAATTTCTAGGCCGAGATATCGGCAATTTTGGTTTATTGAACTGTCGCATTTTCGTAGCGGTAACAAAGATGTCAATATTCAAACAGTGCGTACCGGATAAACATATATATTCGACATTTTGAAATTGAAGGTTTTGCAAAGGAATTTTGGAAAAAATCAATTTCAAGGCCGATATTTAGGCAATTTCGATTTATTGAACTGTCGCATTTTCATACCGGTGACGAAGAGCTCAATATCAATACAATGCGTATAGGATAAACATATAGATTCTGTATTTTTAAATAGAAGGTTTCGCAAAGAAATTTTGGAAAAATTCAATTTCAAGGCCGAGATCTCAGCAGGTTCGGTTTATTGAACTGTCGTATTTTCGTACCGGTGACAAAGAGGTCAATATCCATACTGTGCGTAGCAGATAAACATATAGATTCTATATTTTGAAATAAAGGTTTTGCAAAAGAATTTTGGAAAAATTAAATTTCTAGGCCGAGATATCGGCAATTTTGGTTTATTGAACTGTCGCATTTTCGTACCGGTAACAAAGATGTCAATATTCAAACAGTGCGTACCGGATAAACATATATATTCTACATTTTGAAATTGAAGGTTTTGCAAAGGAATTTTGGAAAAAATCAATTTCAAGGCCGATATTTAGGCAATTTCGATTTATTGAACTGTCGCATTTTCGTACCGGTGACGAAGAGCTCAATATCAATACAATGCGTATCGGATAAACATATAGATTTTGTATTTTTAAATAGAAGGTTTCGCAAAGAAATTTTGGAAAAATTCAATTTCAAGGCCGAGATCTCAGTAGGTTCGGTTTATTGAACTGTCGTATTTTCGTACCGGTGACAAAGAGGTCAATATCCATACTGTGCGTAGCAGATAAACATATAGATTCTATATTTTGAAATAAAGGTTTTGCAAAAGAATTTTGGAAAAATTCAATTTCTAGGCCGAGATATCGGCAATTTTGGTTTATTGAACTGTCGCATTTTATACCGGTAACAAAGATGTCAATATTCAAACAGTGCGTACCGGATAAACATATATATTCTACATTTTGAAATTGAAGGTTTTGCAAAGGAATTTTGGAAAAAATCAATTTCAAGGCCGATATTTAGGCAATTTCGATTTATTGAACTGTCGCATTTTCGTACCGGTGACGAAGAACTCAATATCAATACAATGCGTATCGGATAAACATATAGATTCTGTATTTTTAAATAGAAGGTTTCGCAAAGAAATTTTGGAAAAATTCAATTTCAAGGCCGAGATCTCAGCAGGTTCGGTTTATTGAACTGTCGTATTTTCGTACCGGTGACAAAGAGGTCAATATCCATACTGTGCGTAGCAGATAAACATATAGATTCTATATTTTGAAATAGAAGGTTTTGCAAAAGAATTTTGGAAAACTTCAATTTCTAGGTCGAGATATCAGCAATTTCGGTTTATTGAACTGTCGCATTTTTGTACCGGTGACAAATAGGTCAATATCCATACAGTGCTTACCGGATAAAGATATATATTCTACATTTTGAAATTGAAGGTTTTGCAAAGGAATTTTGGAAATAATCAATTTCAAGGCCGATATTTCGGCAATTTCGATTTATTGAACTGTAGCATTTTCGTACCGGTGACGAAGAGGTCAATATCAATACAGTGAGTATCGGATAAACATATAGATTCTGTATTTTTAAATAGAAGGTTTCGCAATGAAATTTTGGAAAAATTCAATTTCATGGCCGAGATCTCAGCAGGTTTGGTTTATTGAATTGTTGTATTTTCGTACCGGTGACAAAGAAGTCAATATCCATTTTGTGCGTAGCAGATAAACATATAGATTCTATATTTTGAAATAGAAGGTTTTGCAAAAGAATTTTGGAAAAATTCAATTTCTAGGCCGAGATATCGGCAATTTTGGCTTATTGAACTGTCGCATTTTCGTACCGGTAACAAAGATGTCAATATCCAAACAGTGCGTACCGGAAACATATAAATTCTATATTTTTAAATAGAAGGTTTTGCAAAGAAATTTTGGAAAAATTCAATTTCGAGGCCGAGATTTCAGCAGGTTCGGTTTACTGAACTGTCGCATTTTCGTACCGGTGACGAAGAGGTCAATATCCATACTGTGTAGCAGATAAATGTATAGATTCAATATTTTGTAATTGAAGGTTTTGCAAAAGAATTTTGGAAAAATTCAATTTCTAGGCCGAGATATCGGCAATTTTGTTTTATTAAACTGTCGCATTTTCGTACCGGTGACCAAGACGTCAATATCCATACATTGCATACCGGATAAACTTATAGATTCTATACTTTGTAATAGAAGGTTTTGCAAAAGAATTTAGGAAAAATTCAATTTCCTGGCCGAGATATCGGCAATTTCGTTTTATTAAACTGTCGCTTTTTCGTACCGGTGACCAAGACGTCAATATCCATACATTGCATACCGGATAAACATATAGATTCTATACTTTGTAATAGAAGGTTTTGCAAAAGAATTTTGGAAAAATTAAATTTTAAGGCCGAGATTTCGGCAATCTCGGTTTATTGAACTGTCGCATTTTTGTACCGGTGACAAAGACGTCAATATCCAAACATTGCGTACCGGATTAACATATAGATTCTATATTTTGTAATAGAAGGTTTTGCAAAAGAATTTTGGAAAAATTCAATTTCTAGGCCGAGATATCGGCAATTTTGGTTTATTGAACTGTCGCATTTTCGTATCGGTAACAAAGATGTCAATATTCAAACAGTGCGTACCGGATAAACATATATATTCTACATTTTGAAATTGAAGGTTTTGCAAAGGAATTTTGGAAAAAATCAAAATCAAGGCCGATATTTAGGCAATTTCGATTTATTGAACTGTCGCATTTTCATACCGGTGACGAAGAGCTCAATATCAATACAATGCGTATCGGATAAACATATAAATTCTGTATTTTTAAATAGAAGGTTTCGCAATGAAATTTTGGAAAAATTCAATTTCAAGGCCGAGATCTCAGCAGGTTCGGTTTATTGAATTGTTGTATTTTCGTACCGGTGACAAAGAGGTCAATATCCATTTTGTGCGTAGCAGATAAACATATAGATTCTATATTTTGAAATAGAAGGTTTTGCAAAAGAATTTTGGAAAAATTAAATTTCTAGGCCGAGATATCGGCAATTTTGGTTTATTGAACTGTCGCATTTTCGTACCGGTAACAAAGATGTCAATATTCAAACAGTGCGTTCCGGATAAACATATATATTCTACATTTTGAAATTGAAGGTTTTGCAAAGGAATTTTGGAAAAAATCAATTTCAAGGCCGATATTTAGGCAATTTCGATTTATTGAACTGTCGCATTTTCGTACCGGTGACGAAGAGCTCAATATCAATACAATGCGTATCGGATAAACATATAGATTCTGTATTTTTAAATAGAAGGTTTCGCAAAGAAATTTTGGAAAAATTCAATTTCAAGGCCGAGATCTCAGCAGGTTCGGTTTATTGAACTGTCGTATTTTCGTACCGGTGACAAAGAGGTCAATATCCATACTGTGCGTAGCAGATAAACATATAGATTCTCTATTTTGAAATAAAGGTTTTGCAAAAGAATTTTGGAAAAATTCAATTTCTAGGCCGAGATATCGGCAATTTTGGTTTAATGAACTGTCGCATTTTCGTAGCGGTAACAAAGATGTCAATATTCAAACAGTGCGTACCGGATAAACATATATATTCGACATTTTGAAATTGAAGGTTTTGCAAAGGTGTAACATCCCAAATTAATTAATAGAAGAGTATTAATTAAAAGAGTGTTATTGGAAACAATTTGAGAATAGGTGAACTAGTGTGGAGAAATAATTAACTTACACAAGTAAATTAGTTGTTTAAAGGAAGGACCAAATGGGAATTGAACATAAGGCAAGTTGCAATTGTAGTATTTATATACCAAGACCAAAGACTAATTCCTTCCCAACACTTTCATTTTACAAAGTCAGAAACCTTCCTCCTCTTGCTCTCACACTCTCACGTAAACACCATAACCTTTCCCTCCATAGATGAAGCACCAGAACACACCTCAACCTTGTAAGCTCACATGCAATCATGAAATCTTAACCCTTGAATTAACATTAGCCAAGCCAAAAGCTCAATTTCATTCCTTTTCCCCTTTTTGGCCGATTCCACCCTTTTTCCTACCTATGAGAAATTCTAGAAATTATTGATTATGGGAGGCAACCTGTGTATATTGAATTGAAGTTCAACTTTCTGGGTGCTAAAGGATTGTGAGGTAAGATCAAAAATAATCAATTCCATTCTTTTTCCTTTTCTTCTAAACCTAAAACTTGAACTTCCATTCTTACACTTTCTGTGACTGCATGTGTATGGTTATCATCCAAAATGTGACTCTGAGACGGTTGGGAACGTTTTAGATGCTGAAGAAGTGGAGGATTCGAGCCAAAACGACAGAACTTTGTGTCCAGGTCTGTCGCGCTCGCCACGGCGAGCTGGTACTCGCCTAGCGAGTTTAGCAGCTGCTGCTGCATGTGTTGCTCTGTTGTGTACTCAGTTCTGCAGCCTTATTCACCCTTCTGATAACGGAGTTGAGGCTTAAGAAATTGCAGAGAACAACCCGTGACTAATTCAGCACCCAGAAGCCTCTATCCATCATTTTCGTATTCGTAAGAGCTAGTTGGGGTTTCCCAAATATGAGTCCTGGTACACTAGAGCTTGTGACTGTTGCAGAGCATTTGTATCAAAGAAAAGCTTCTGAGTTAATCTCAATACAGGTGGGTTCTTTAGGCTAGTTTAGCTAGTTTTCCCATGAATCAAATCTTGCATGATAACTTAGGAAATTAGGAATTGTTGTGTGAGGGGAATTAATCCCAAATTCTCCTCCATTCTATTTGTATATTATGTAAATTATGCTGCTGCACTGATTAGAATTAGGATTGTAGGTGTATTTATGAAAAACTATGATTTTGCAAAAACAGGGAATATTCTGCATGAACTCGCCACAGCGAGTAGCTGGCGAGTATTCATGGCGAGCTGGGTTCTGGGCTGATGAAACTCGCCAAGGCGAGCTTCTGCTCGCCACAGCGAGTTGATTTAGGTCAGGACCTATAATCTCGCCATGGCGAGCTGGTGACTCGCCGTAGCGAACTTGTACAGAATTGGCCTATATTTTCCATTTTCTAAATAAAGTTTTCAACACTCGTTTTATATCCTCGTTATAATCAGATAGTTTGCAGTAATATAATTAATATAATGTCGAACAGAATGTTCTTCACAGATAATTGTTAGGGTATAACTTAGACTATTATTAGGTTTGTATGCTCCCCGGGTTTTGGGAATTATGGTAGAATAACTAAATTAGTTTCAGTCAATTATGAGCGATTTTGTGATATCGCGTTATGGACTCCCAATGGGATAATCCATTAGGATAAGTTATTGTGAGCTGCATGCCGTGACCGAATCGGTTGACGGATATGGCAGGCCTCTGAGACATGCTCACCTCAGAGTGTCCTTGTGTCTAAAATGAATAAGAGTTTATTAATCTGTGATACACCTTATTTTATGCTATTATGTTATGTTAGTTAAGTTAGTATGTTACGACTGATTTTAGGATCCCCCGGTGTAGTCACCTCTAGGAGGGTAGTAGGACTCACTGAGGCTTAGTAGTCTCACCCCACTCCAAACAATTTTTTTTAGGTAAACAGGATATTCGGAGCAAGGACCAGTTAGGAGGCTGACAGTTGGAGTTGAGCTTGGATTGTCCGCCGTGAAGATTTTATTTCTTCGTCTTGCTATTTGTTTACTATCTTGTTTACTCAAAATACTAGCACTTACCGCTGTATTTAATTGCTATTCCTTTGTATTGTAAGCAATTTTGTATCTTGCTAATTCAATTAGCAAACTTTATTGGTACTCAGATCCAAATTATTTATGTCTTGACTAAATATTCTAGATATTTTAGTTGGGGCGTTATAATTGGTATCAGAGCAGGTCGATCCAGTATCGGACCTTGCCATGAGTCGGAACAACTCATTCCTAAGTAATGCAGACCCTTTGGATCTGGACTGTTTACGCTGAAACCATCGCGTGCTGAGCCTGATCAACTCAGTATTGTGAATGGTAGGCAGGGTATTATGGTTTAGAACTGAAGTGAATTCTGGAATTCCACCGTTAAATCCGTAGTGAAACTACAGTCGAGGAGCAATCGTCGAAGGAAGTTCTTTTAAGTGGATTTTGGAATGTGGCAAATGGTGCCACAGGAGTAAGTTGCGTAACACAAGACAGGAGTAGAGTTATAAATTGAAGGAATGTAAGTGTACCTTTAAAACTGAAGTGCGCAGTGCACAACAGTATTCCACTGGCACAGTGTGTCAGGTGAATTTCCTGAATCTAGAATTGCCTTATCCACCGAGAGCCTAAAATCAGTCAAGTATATTGACCAAGTAACACCAGTGATAGGAGTAAGCCAAACTTATCTCGGGACGTTTAGTTATCCAGTGCAAACGAGGAACTCCCCTTTATTAGGAAGACTTAGATAAACCTCACATGTATTCCATTAATTCTTGTGAAGCCGAGAAGTTCACCCTGTTAGGAGACAACTTAGTAATACCTCAGCCAAGTAACACTAATCCCTGAGGACAACCAGTTAAGCTTACCCCAAGATTATTAAGCCTTAAGTGTTCTCATTGGAATGAGTACCCTCTCTCAATTAGTAACCAGTAATTATTCCGAACGATTAGAGACTTGGCCTTCATTAGTATAGCGACTAGGATTCTTGGAATTGGACACAATCAGGAATTAGAATGAGTATACCTTTCCTATTAGGAGCCTATGAGCATTTTGAGACTAATAGGAAAACCCAGCCTTAAACCAGTATTAGCAATCAGATTTCCCTTCTAAGAGTACCTTACCCAGAGGACGTATTAAGTAGTAGTACATAGGTGTTCCAGATTTAGCAGGGTTAGTATAGTGAACCTGATGGATATTAGTAATAGGGATCCAACCCGAAATACCTAAGTTAGAGGAACCAAGATTAGAATGCTAGCACTTATCTTTATCACCCAGGTTACCTTATTAGATTATTAGTTAGAATATCCTTAACTAAGTTATTCTTACCCTTCAACTCGTGAGAACCCTTCTACCTCACCCTGAGGGACAAGTTACTTTTAGTACGACAATTAGAAAATCACCTTGCAACTACACCAGTCTTTAGCAGTAGACCCAGCGAAACTTTAGAAACCCAAATATAACTAGATCAACAGTTAGGCCATATCACGAGAACTCTTCAGTCAAAGCCTCTAGGACATTATTACCGAATAGTTTAGCAACCAAATCAGTAATAACACACTGTCACATAAGTATAAAGTTCTCCCTTAGCAATACCATCACCAAATAGGTTTACTGAAGACCGTTAATTTGAGTACCCATAGACTAGTAATCCAGCACTTTTGACCAGTTAATTACATTAATAAAAATAGTGGAACCTTAGCATCCTTACCTTAGTATTAGCTCATCACAAGACCGTTAAGTTAACGCTTGCGACAGCTACTCTTAGATGCCCATGAGATAAGACAGCCTGTCACTTACCCTAGTAATTGCACCAACCCATCACAGGATAAGTTTGATTAGTAATAATAATTGAGAGTTACCTTTAGCATGACCTGTCCCCAAGGTTGAACCATAGATACCTCATCATTAGGCGGTTTAGGGATCAGTAACTTAGTTCCATACTAGTTAGACTACCCACTATATAAGTTTGTACATATAAATCCGTCAGCTAGTAAATCAATAGGTTCAGTTGACCATACCTTGAGAGATGCCACTCAGTCATCCTTAAACTAGACATTCAATCGTATAGGCTAAATAGTTAACCAGTTGAGATTCAGATCTAACCAACCATAGTTTACCACTACCGTAGTGCCGAAGGTAGGAAACCAATACTTGACGGAAATAACAAATAGGATGGCTCTATTAATGATCCTTACCACTCGGACTAACCTTTTAGATACACATTAGTTAACCAGAGACAAGTAATTAAGATCGACCTTAGCTTCAGCCAACAGTCGACACTTTCTGCATAATTAAAATCTTCAGCCAAGAGACTATTAGAACCAGTTAGACCTACCTGTGAGAACTTGTCAGCAATGAACGTGAGTGAAAAACTTAGTTGCCCCAGCTCGAGAGTCTGGCAGGAATAGGAATGCGAAACACTAGTCTCAATGCAATAGGAGACCAATTTTCAGTAGCCTCCATTTCGTTCTGGATTTTCTTCAGCCGACTCGTTGGACCGAGCATTGGTCAAATTTTATGTTCATAAGTCTTGAAACACTAAGGATGTAGGTACCCTCTAATTTATCTGCTTACGAATCAGATGAGAAAATTCTTCTCGTGCCGTAATAACTGGACAACCATGTGCAATGCCTAAATTTAATTAGGATGCAATTTCCCAAACTTCCTCGAAGCCAGTTAGTTAAACTAATGGTAATCAACGTCATTCTTAGGTAATCATAGTAATTGTTCTCAGTTTCTTTCAGTTGTGTTATCAGTGGCTCCATCCTATATGAGGAAGTTAAATATTCTTGAGAAGGTCAAGAACAATTTCAATTTAATTTCTTGCTCACTTCAGCTGATCCGTTAATTCCACATGCTTCAAAACTACTTTGGTAAAAACTTACCTAGCTTAGTGTCAGTAAACCCTTTAGACCTTCATTCTCGCAATCGTCGAAGTCATTATTCCAGCTGAATTAGTTAACTCTTCTCTACCAAGCTTCATCAGTTAAAATCAGGATAAGTTTCAGTTCCATCAGCTTAAGTGAAACCTAGAAAATAAGAATGTTATCCGGGTTCGTTGTATATCAGTTCCACACTCTGGAATCATGTTAGATCAGTGTATTCACCTCGAATACTTCTGCCGAACGTTTTGCCTCCCAGATTCAGTTCTTGTACCTTGTAATACCAAGTTCCTAACTCAGACACCATGACTAGAGCTTTCCAAACCTTAAGACTAATTATCCAAATCCGACTCAGATAAGTGTGTGTTAACTGCCCGTTTAAGTTGATGTATCCTCGTCCTTGGAACTACTTTCTGTCCTTGGTAATCAGCCAGTTATTTCAGTAAATCATCTTGAGTCGAGTATAATTATTTCAGCCTTAGCTTTACAAACTCAAGCTGTGCGTGTACTATCAGCCAAGTTTATAATCTGATCATTCTAGCCATAATTCCACGCATCAGTCACCGGTAAAAGGTTTCAAACAAGATGAACCGTTAACCCTGGAAGATAGTTTGAACCTAAATGCATCTTCAGGTTAAATGTGCGAATGTGATCACCGTGTTGTACCAGAATGGATTAAAATTGTAGGTGGGATTTTATCGGATAACTATAGATTCGTCTGCGGATGGGTCTGACTCGCCAGCAGAAGAATCAGTAGTGTCTAGACGATTTTCCACTCGTTTTATATTTCGATCGATTCTGGAGTATTTAGATAACACGTGGTACAGGTGTACATTTGACATGTCGTGCATGATAGCGTTCGAAAGGGAACGACCTTGGAAGGAAGATTTAGAATTTGCCCGTTATGACACTCAAGCTTATACCATAGGTTCTAGTTGTACCCAACCAGGCCGGATACCGACATCCAAGTCCGCTGGAGTTGGAGTTATACCGGTGGTAATGGAAAAAGACTGATCATAGTAAAGGTGCCCAAAGAATTATGGACTAGGATGATGGCGCTCCTGTCAGAAGGTGACAGTAAGCATTTGAATCAGAGTGCGCAACACAGGAACCTTGAGAATGTGAGGACAACCTTCAGCCAGTAACCTTATAAGAGGAAAGTTTTATTCCAAGGGATTGAATACAGTTGGCCGGAGAATAAGGGAAGCATGGATGTCGAGTGCAGATATACACGATTTACCCTGAAGAGAACGAAGAAGTTTAAATTTCGAGGACGAAATTTCTTTAAGGAGGGTAGATTGTAACATCCCAAATTAATTAATAGAAGAGTATTAATTAAAAGAGTGTTATTGGAAACAATTTGAGAATAGGTGAACTAGTGTGGAGAAATAATTAACTTACACAAGTAAATTAGTTGTTTAAAGGAAGGACCAAATGGGAATTGAACATAAGGCAAGTTGCAATTGTAGTATTTATATACCAAGACCAAAGACTAATTCCTTCCCAACACTTTCATTTTACAAAGTCAGAAACCTTCCTCCTCTTGCTCTCACACTCTCACGTAAACACCATAACCTTTCCCTCCATAGATGAAGCACCAGAACACACCTCAACCTTGTAAGCTCACATGCAATCATGAAATCTTAACCCTTGAATTAACATTAGCCAAGCCAAAAGCTCAATTTCATTCCTTTTCCCCTTTTTGGCCGATTCCACCCTTTTTCCTACCTATGAGAAATTCTAGAAATTATTGATTATGGGAGGCAACCTGTGTATATTGAATTGAAGTTCAACTTTCTGGGTGCTAAAGGATTGTGAGGTAAGATCAAAAATAATCAATTCCATTCTTTTTCCTTTTCTTCTAAACCTAAAACTTGAACTTCCATTCTTACACTTTCTGTGACTGCATGTGTATGGTTATCATCCAAAATGTGACTCTGAGACGGTTGGGAACGTTTTAGATGCTGAAGAAGTGGAGGATTCGAGCCAAAACGACAGAACTTTGTGTCCAGGTCTGTCGCGCTCGCCACGGCGAGCTGGTACTCGCCTAGCGAGTTTAGCAGCTGCTGCTGCATGTGTTGCTCTGTTGTGTACTCAGTTCTGCAGCCTTATTCACCCTTCTGATAACGGAGTTGAGGCTTAAGAAATTGCAGAGAACAACCCGTGACTAATTCAGCACCCAGAAGCCTCTATCCATCATTTTCGTATTCGTAAGAGCTAGTTGGGGTTTCCCAAATATGAGTCCTGGTACACTAGAGCTTGTGACTGTTGCAGAGCATTTGTATCAAAGAAAAGCTTCTGAGTTAATCTCAATACAGGTGGGTTCTTTAGGCTAGTTTAGCTAGTTTTCCCATGAATCAAATCTTGCATGATAACTTAGGAAATTAGGAATTGTTGTGTGAGGGGAATTAATCCCAAATTCTCCTCCATTCTATTTGTATATTATGTAAATTATGCTGCTGCACTGATTAGAATTAGGATTGTAGGTGTATTTATGAAAAACTATGATTTTGCAAAAACAGGGAATATTCTGCATGAACTCGCCACAGCGAGTAGCTGGCGAGTATTCATGGCGAGCTGGGTTCTGGGCTGATGAAACTCGCCAAGGCGAGCTTCTGCTCGCCACAGCGAGTTGATTTAGGTCAGGACCTATAATCTCGCCATGGCGAGCTGGTGACTCGCCGTAGCGAGCTTGTACAGAATTGGCCTATATTTTCCATTTTCTAAATAAAGTTTTCAACACTCGTTTTATATCCTCGTTATAATCAGATAGTTTGCAGTAATATAATTAATATAATGTCGAACAGAATGTTCTTCACAGATAATTGTTAGGGTATAACTTAGACTATTATTAGGTTTGTATGCTCCCCGGGTTTTGGGAATTATGGTAGAATAACTAAATTAGTTTCAGTCAATTATGAGCGATTTTGTGATATCGCGTTATGGACTCCCAATGGGATAATCCATTAGGATAAGTTATTGTGAGCTGCATGCCGTGACCGAATCGGTTGACGGATATGGCAGGCCTCTGAGACATGCTCACCTCAGAGTGTCCTTGTGTCTAAAATGAATAAGAGTTTATTAATCTGTGATACACCTTATTTTATGCTATTATGTTATGTTAGTTAAGTTAGTATGTTACGACTGATTTTAGGATCCCCCGGTGTAGTCACCTCTAGGAGGGTAGTAGGACTCACTGAGGCTTAGTAGTCTCACCCCACTCGAAACAATTTTTTTTAGGTAAACAGGATATTCGGAGCAAGGACCAGTTAGGAGGCTGACAGTTGGAGTTGAGCTTGGATTGTCCGCCGTGAAGATTTTATTTCTTCGTCTTGCTATTTGTTTACTATCTTGTTTACTCAAAATACTAGCACTTACCGCTGTATTTAATTGCTATTCCTTTGTATTGTAAGCAATTTTGTATCTTGCTAATTCAATTAGCAAACTTTATTGGTACTCAGATCCAAATTATTTATGTCTTGACTAAATATTCTAGATATTTTAGTTGGGGCGTTATAAAAGGAATTTTGGAAAAAATCAATTTCAAGGCCGATATTTAGGCAATTTCGATTTATTGAACTGTCGCATTTTCATACCGGTGACGAAGAGCTCAATATCAATACAATGCGTATAGGATAAACATATAGATTCTGTATTTTTAAATAGAAGGTTTCGCAAAGAAATTTTGGAAAAATTCAATTTCAAGGCCGAGATCTCAGCAGGTTCGGTTTATTGAACTGTCGTATTTTCGTACCGGTGACAAAGAGGTCAATATCCATACTGTGCGTAGCAGATAAACATATAGATTCTATATTTTGAAATAAAGGTTTTGCAAAAGAATTTTGGAAAAATTAAATTTCTAGGCCGAGATATCGGCAATTTTGGTTTATTGAACTGTCGCATTTTCGTACCGGTAACAAAGATGTCAATATTCAAACAGTGCGTACCGGATAAACATATATATTCTACATTTTGAAATTGAAGGTTTTGCAAAGGAATTTTGGAAAAAATCAATTTCAAGGCCGATATTTAGGCAATTTCGATTTATTGAACTGTCGCATTTTCGTACCGGTGACGAAGAGCTCAATATCAATACAATGCGTATCGGATAAACATATAGATTTTGTATTTTTAAATAGAAGGTTTCGCAAAGAAATTTTGGAAAAATTCAATTTCAAGGCCGAGATCTCAGTAGGTTCGGTTTATTGAACTGTCGTATTTTCGTACCGGTGACAAAGAGGTCAATATCCATACTGTGCGTAGCAGATAAACATATAGATTCTATATTTTGAAATAAAGGTTTTGCAAAAGAATTTTGGAAAAATTCAATTTCTAGGCCGAGATATCGGCAATTTTGGTTGATTGAACTGTCGCATTTTATACCGGTAACAAAGATGTCAATATTCAAACAGTGCGTACCGGATAAACATATATATTCTACATTTTGAAATTGAAGGTTTTGCAAAGGAATTTTGGAAAAAATCAATTTCAAGGCCGATATTTAGGCAATTTCGATTTATTGAACTGTCGCATTTTCGTACCGGTGACGAAGAACTCAATATCAATACAATGCGTATCGGATAAACATATAGATTCTGTATTTTTAAATAGAAGGTTTCGCAAAGAAATTTTGGAAAAATTCAATTTCAAGGCCGAGATCTCAGCAGGTTCGGTTTATTGAACTGTCGTATTTTCGTACCGGTGACAAAGAGGTCAATATCCATACTGTGCGTAGCAGATAAACATATAGATTCTATATTTTGAAATAGAAGGTTTTGCAAAAGAATTTTGGAAAACTTCAATTTCTAGGTCGAGATATCAGCAATTTCGGTTTATTGAACTGTCGCATTTTTGTACCGGTGACAAATAGGTCAATATCCATACAGTGCTTACCGGATAAAGATATATATTCTACATTTTGAAATTGAAGGTTTTGCAAAGGAATTTTGGAAATAATCAATTTCAAGGCCGATATTTCGGCAATTTCGATTTATTGAACTGTAGCATTTTCGTACCGGTGACGAAGAGGTCAATATCAATACAGTGAGTATCGGATAAACATATAGATTCTGTATTTTTAAATAGAAGGTTTCGCAATGAAATTTTGGAAAAATTCAATTTCAGGGCCGAGATCTCAGCAGGTTTGGTTTATTGAATTGTTGTATTTTCGTACCGGTGACAAAGAAGTCAATATCCATTTTGTGCGTAACAGATAAACATATAGATTCTATATTTTGAAATAGAAGGTTTTGCAAAAGAATTTTGGAAAAATTCAATTTCTAGGCCGAGATATCGGCAATTTTGGCTTATTGAACTGTCGCATTTTCGTACCGGTAACAAAGATGTCAATATCCAAACAGTGCGTACCGGAAACATATAAATTCTATATTTTTAAATAGAAGGTTTTGCAAAGAAATTTTGGAAAAATTCAATTTCGAGGCCGAGATTTCAGCAGGTTCGGTTTACTGAACTGTCGCATTTTCGTACCGGTGACGAAGAGGTCAATATCCATACTGTGTAGCAGATAAATGTATAGATTCAATATTTTGTAATTGAAGGTTTTGCAAAAGAATTTTGGAAAAATTCAATTTCTAGGCCGAGATATCGGCAATTTTGTTTTATTAAACTGTCGCATTTTCGTACCGGTGACCAAGACGTCAATATCCATACATTGCATACCGGATAAACTTATAGATTCTATACTTTGTAATAGAAGGTTTTGCAAAAGAATTTAGGAAAAATTCAATTTCCTGGCCGAGATATCGGCAATTTCGTTTTATTAAACTGTCGCTTTTTCGTACCGGTGACCAAGACGTCAATATCCATACATTGCATACCGGATAAACATATAGATTCTATACTTTGTAATAGAAGGTTTTGCAAAAGAATTTTGGAAAAATTAAATTTTAAGGCCGAGATTTCGGCAATCTCGGTTTATTGAACTGTCGCATTTTTGTACCGGTGACAAAGACGTCAATATCCAAACATTGCGTACCGGATTAACATATAGATTCTATATTTTGTAATAGAAGGTTTTGCAAAAGAATTTTGGAAAAATTCAATTTCTAGGCCGAGATATCGGCAATTTTGGTTTATTGAACTGTCGCATTTTCGTATCGGTAACAAAGATGTCAATATTCAAACAGTGCGTACCGGATAAACATATATATTCTACATTTTGAAATTGAAGGTTTTGCAAAGGAATTTTGGAAAAAATCAAAATCAAGGCCGATATTTAGGCAATTTCGATTTATTGAACTGTCGCATTTTCATACCGGTGACGAAGAGCTCAATATCAATACAATGCGTATCGGATAAACATATAAATTCTGTATTTTTAAATAGAAGGTTTCGCAATGAAATTTTGGAAAAATTCAATTTCAAGGCCGAGATCTCAGCAGGTTCGGTTTATTGAATTGTTGTATTTTCGTACCGGTGACAAAGAGGTCAATATCCATTTTGTGCGTAGCAGATAAACATATAGATTCTATATTTTGAAATAGAAGGTTTTGCAAAAGAATTTTGGAAAAATTCAATTTCTAGGCCGAGATATCGGCAATTTTGGCTTATTGAACTGTCGCATTTTCGTACCGGTAACAAAGATGTCAATATCCAAACAGTGCGTACCGGAAACATATAGATTCTATATTTTTAAATAGAAGGTTTTGCAAAGAAATTTTGGAAAAATTCAATTTCAAGGCCGAGATTTCAGCAGGTTCGGTTTACTGAACTGTCGCATTTTCGTACCGGTGACGAAGAGGTCAATATCCATACTGTGTAGCAGATAAATGTATAGATTCTATATTTTGTAATTGAAGGTTTTGCAAAAGAATTTTGGAAAAATTCAATTTCTAGGCCGAGATATCGGCAATTTTGTTTTATTAAACTGTCGCATTTTCGTACCGGTGACCAAGACGTCAATATCCATACATTGCATACCGGATAAACTTATAGATTCTATACTTTGTAATAGAAGGTTTTGCAAAAGAATTTAGGAAAAATTCAATTTCTAGGCTGAGATATCGGCAATTTCGTTTTATTAAACTGTCGCTTTTTCGTACCGGTGACCAAGACGTCAATATCCATACATTGCATACCGGATAAACATATAGATTCTATACTTTGTAATAGAAGGTTTTGCAAAAGAATTTTGGAAAAATTAAATTTTAAGGCCGAGATTTCGGCAATCTCGGTTTATTGAACTGTCGCATTTATGTACCGGTGACAAAGACGTCAATATCCAAACATTGCGTACCGGATTAACATATAGATTCTATATTTTGTAATACAAGGTTTTGCAAAAGAATTTTGGAAAAATTCAATTTCTAGGCCGAGATATCGGCAATTTTGGTTTATTGAACTGTCGCATTTTCGTATCGGTAACAAAGATGTCAATATTAAACAGTGCGTACCGGATAAACATATATATTCTACATTTTGAAATTGAAGGTTTTGCAAAGGAATTTTGGAATAAATCAATTTCAAGGCCGATATTTAGGCAATTTCGATTTATTGAACTGTCGCATTTTCATACCGGTGACGAAGAGCTCAATATCAATACAATGCGTATCGGATAAACATATAGATTATGTATTTTTAAATAGAAGGTTTCGCAAAGAAATTTTGGAAAAATTCAATTTCAAGGCCGAGATCTCAGCAGGTTCGGTTTATTGAACTGTCGTATTTTCGTACCGGTGACAAAGAGGTCAATATCCATACTGTGCGTAGCAGATAAACATATAGATTCTATATTTTGAAATAGAAGGTTTTGCAAAAGAATTTTGGAAAACTTCAATTTCTAGGCCGAGATATCAGCAATTTCGGTTTATTGAACTGTCGCATTTTTGTACCGGTGACAAATAGGTCAATATCCATACAGTGCTTACCGGATAAACATATATATTCTACATTTTGAAATTGAAGGTTTTGCAAACGAATTATGGAAATAATCAATTTCAAGGCCGATATTTCGGCAATTTCGATTTATTGAACTGTAGCATTTTCGTACCGGTGACGAAGAGGTCAATATCAATACAGTGCGTATCGGATAAACATATAAATTCTTTATTTTTGAATAGAAGGTTTCGCAATGAAATTTTGGAAAAATTCAATTTCAAAGCCGAGATCTCAGCAGGTTCGGTTTATTGAACTGTCGTATTTTCGTACCGGTGACAAAGAGGTCAATATCCATACTGTGCGTAGCAGATAAACATATAGATTCTATATTTTGAAATAGAAGGTTTTGCAAAAGAATTTTGGAAAAATTCAATTTCTAGGCCGAGATATCGACAATTTTGATTTATTGAACTTCGCATTTTCGTACCGGTCACAAAGATGTCAATACCCAAACAGTGCGTACCGGATAAACATATAGATTCTATATTTTTAAATAGAAGGTTTTGCAAAGAAATTTTGGAAAAATTCAATTTCAAAGCCGAGATTTCAGCAGGTTCGGTTTACTGAACTGTCGCATTTTCGTACCGGTGACGAAGAGGTCAATATCCATACTGTGTAGCAGATAAATGTATAGATTCTATATTTTGTAATTGAAGGTTTTGCAAAAGAATTTTGGAAAAATTCAATTTCTAGGCCGAGATATCGGCAATTTTGTTTTATTAAACTGTCGCATTTTCGTACCAGTGACTAAGACGTCAATATCCATACATTGCATACCGGATAAACATATAGATTCTATACTTTGTAATAGAAGGTTTTGCAAAAGAATTTAGGAAAAATTCAATTTCTAGGCCGAGATATCGGCAATTTCGTTTTATTAAACTGTCGCTTTTTCGTACCGGTGACCAAGACGTCAATATCCATACATTGCATACCGGATAAACATATAGATTCTATACTTTGTAATAGAAGGTTTTGCAAAAGAATTTTGGAAAAATTCAATTTCTAGGCCGAGATATCAGCAATTTCGGTTTATTGAACTGTCGCATTTTTGTACCGGTGACAAATAGGTCAATATCCATACAGTGCTTACCGGATAAACATATATATTCTACATTTTGAAATTGAAGGTTTTGCAAAGGAATTTTGGAAATAATCAATTTCAAGGCCGATATTTCGGCAATTTCGATTTATTGAACTGTAGCATTTTCGTACCGGTGACGAAGAGGTCAATATCAATACAGTGCGTATCGGATAAACATATAGATTCTGTATTTTTAAATAGAAGGTTTCGCAAAGAAATTTCGGAAAAATTCAATTTCAAGGCCGAGATCTCAGCAAGTTCGGTTTATTGAACAGTCGTATTTTCGTACCGGTGACAAAGAGGTCAATATCCATACTGTGCGTAGCAGATAAACATATAGATTCTATATTTTGAAATAGAAGGTTTTGCAAAAGAATTTTGGAAAAATTCAATTTCTAGGCCGAGATATCGACAATTTTGGTTTATTGAACTGTCGCATTTTCGTACCGGTCACAAAGATGTCAATACCCAAACAGTGCGTACCAGATAAACATATAGATTCTATATTTTTAAATAGAAGGTTTTGCAAAGAAATTTTGGAAAAATTCAATTTCAAGGCCGAGATTTCAGCAGGTTCGGTTTACTGAACTGTCGCATTTTCGTACCGGTGACGAAGAGGTCAATATCCATACTGTGTAGCAGATAAATGTATAGATTCTATATTTTGTAATTGAAGGTTTTGCAAAAGAATTTTGGAAAAATTCAATTTCTAGGCCGAGATATCGGCAATTTTGTTTTATTAAACTGTCGCATTTTCGTACCAGTGACTAAGACGTCAATATCCATACATTGCATACCGGATAAACATATAGATTCTATACTTTGTAATAGAAGGTTTTGCAAAAGAATTTAGGAAAAATTCAATTTCTAGGCCGAGATATCGGCAATTTCGTTTTATTAAACTGTCGCTTTTTCGTACCGGTGACCAAGACGTCAATATCCATACATTGCATACCGGATAAACATATAGATTCTATACTTTGTAATAGAAGGTTTTGCAAAAGAATTTTGGAAAAATTAAATTTTAAGACCGATATTTCGGCAATCTCGGTTTATTGAACTGTTGCATTTTTGTACCGGTGACAAAGACGTCAATATCCATACATTGCGTACCGGATTAACATATAGATTCTATATTTTGTAATAGAAGGTTTTGCAAAAGAATTTTGGAAAAATTCAATTTCTAGGCCGAGATATCGGCAATTTTGGTTTATTGAACTATCGCATTTTCGTACCGGTAACAAAGATGTCAATATTCAAACAGTGCGTACCGGATAAACATATATATTCTACATTTTGAAATTGAAGGTTTTGCAAAGGAATTTTGGAAAAAATCAATTTCAAGGCCGATATTTATGCAATTTCGATTTATTGAACTGTCGCATTTTCGTACAGGTGACGAAGAGCTCAATATCAATACAATGCGTATCGGATAAACATATAGATTCTGTATTTTTAAATAGAAGGTTTCACAAAGAAATTTTGGAAAAATTCAATTTCAAGGCCGAGATCTCAGCAGGTTCGGTTTATTGAACTGTCGTATTTTCGTACCGGTGACAAAGAGGTCAATATCCATACTGTGCGTAGCAGATAAACATATAGATTCTATATTTTGAAATAGAAGGTTTTGCAAAAGAATTTTGGAAAACTTCAATTTCTAGGCCGAGATATCAGCAATTTCGGTTTATTGAACTGTCGCATTTTTGTACCGGTGACAAATAGGTCAATATCCATACAGTGCTTACCGGATAAACATATATATTCTACATTTTGAAATTGAAGGTTTTGCAAACGAATTATGGAAATAATCAATTTCAAGGCCGATATTTCGGCAATTTCGATTTATTGAACTGTAGCATTTTCGTACCGGTGACGAAGAGGTCAATATCAATACAGTGCGTATCGGATAAACATATAAATTCTTTATTTTTGAATAGAAGGTTTCGCAATGAAATTTTGGAAAAATTCAATTTCAAAGCCGAGATCTCAGCAGGTTCGGTTTATTGAACTGTCGTATTTTCGTACCGGTGACAAAGAGGTCAATATCCATACTGTGCGTAGCAGATAAACATATAGATTCTATATTTTGAAATAGAAGGTTTTGCAAAAGAATTTTGGAAAAATTCAATTTCTAGGCCGAGATATCGACAATTTTGATTTATTGAACTTCGCATTTTCGTACCGGTCACAAAGATGTCAATACCCAAACAGTGCGTACCGGATAAACATATAGATTCTATATTTTTAAATAGAAGGTTTTGCAAAGAAATTTTGGAAAAATTCAATTTCAAAGCCGAGATTTCAGCAGGTTCGGTTTACTGAACTGTCGCATTTTCGTACCGGTGACGAAGAGGTCAATATCCATACTGTGTAGCAGATAAATGTATAGATTCTATATTTTGTAATTGAAGGTTTTGCAAAAGAATTTTGGAAAAATTCAATTTCTAGGCCGAGATATCGGCAATTTTGTTTTATTAAACTGTCGCATTTTCGTACCAGTGACTAAGACGTCAATATCCATACATTGCATACCGGATAAACATATAGATTCTATACTTTGTAATAGAAGGTTTTGCAAAAGAATTTAGGAAAAATTCAATTTCTAGGCCGAGATATCGGCAATTTCGTTTTATTAAACTGTCGCTTTTTCGTACCGGTGACCAAGACGTCAATATCCATACATTGCATACCGGATAAACATATAGATTCTATACTTTGTAATAGAAGGTTTTGCAAAAGAATTTTGGAAAAATTCAATTTCTAGGCCGAGATATCAGCAATTTCGGTTTATTGAACTGTCGCATTTTTGTACCGGTGACAAATAGGTCAATATCCATACAGTGCTTACCGGATAAACATATATATTCTACATTTTGAAATTGAAGGTTTTGCAAAGGAATTTTGGAAATAATCAATTTCAAGGCCGATATTTCGGCAATTTCGATTTATTGAACTGTAGCATTTTCGTACCGGTGACGAAGAGGTCAATATCAATACAGTGCGTATCGGATAAACATATAGATTCTGTATTTTTAAATAGAAGGTTTCGCAAAGAAATTTCGGAAAAATTCAATTTCAAGGCCGAGATCTCAGCAAGTTCGGTTTATTGAACAGTCGTATTTTCGTACCGGTGACAAAGAGGTCAATATCCATACTGTGCGTAGCAGATAAACATATAGATTCTATATTTTGAAATAGAAGGTTTTGCAAAAGAATTTTGGAAAAATTCAATTTCTAGGCCGAGATATCGACAATTTTGGTTTATTGAACTGTCGCATTTTCGTACCGGTCACAAAGATGTCAATACCCAAACAGTGCGTACCAGATAAACATATAGATTCTATATTTTTAAATAGAAGGTTTTGCAAAGAAATTTTGGAAAAATTCAATTTCAAGGCCGAGATTTCAGCAGGTTCGGTTTACTGAACTGTCGCATTTTCGTACCGGTGACGAAGAGGTCAATATCCATACTGTGTAGCAGATAAATGTATAGATTCTATATTTTGTAATTGAAGGTTTTGCAAAAGAATTTTGGAAAAATTCAATTTCTAGGCCGAGATATCGGCAATTTTGTTTTATTAAACTGTCGCATTTTCGTACCAGTGACTAAGACGTCAATATCCATACATTGCATACCGGATAAACATATAGATTCTATACTTTGTAATAGAAGGTTTTGCAAAAGAATTTAGGAAAAATTCAATTTCTAGGCCGAGATATCGGCAATTTCGTTTTATTAAACTGTCGCTTTTTCGTACCGGTGACCAAGACGTCAATATCCATACATTGCATACCGGATAAACATATAGATTCTATACTTTGTAATAGAAGGTTTTGCAAAAGAATTTTGGAAAAATTAAATTTTAAGACCGATATTTCGGCAATCTCGGTTTATTGAACTGTTGCATTTTTGTACCGGTGACAAAGACGTCAATATCCATACATTGCGTACCGGATTAACATATAGATTCTATATTTTGTAATAGAAGGTTTTGCAAAAGAATTTTGGAAAAATTCAATTTCTAGGCCGAGATATCGGCAATTTTGGTTTATTGAACTATCGCATTTTCGTACCGGTAACAAAGATGTCAATATTCAAACAGTGCGTACCGGATAAACATATATATTCTACATTTTGAAATTGAAGGTTTTGCAAAGGAATTTTGGAAAAAATCAATTTCAAGGCCGATATTTATGCAATTTCGATTTATTGAACTGTCGCATTTTCGTACAGGTGACGAAGAGCTCAATATCAATACAATGCGTATCGGATAAACATATAGATTCTGTATTTTTAAATAGAAGGTTTCACAAAGAAATTTTGGAAAAATTCAATTTCAAGGCCGAGATCTCAGCAGGTTCGGTTTATTGAACTGTCGTATTTTCGTACCGGTGACAAAGAGGTCAATATCCATACTGTGCGTAGCAGATAAACATATAGATTCTATATTTTGAAATAGAAGGTTTTACAAAAGAATTTTGGAAAAATTCAATTTCTAGGCCGAGATATCGACAATTTTGGTTTATTGGACTGTCGCATTTTCGTACCGGTCACAAAGATGTCAATACCCAAACAGTGCGTACCAGATAAACATATAGATTCTATATTTTTAAATAGAAGGTTTTGCAAAGAAATTTTGGAAAAATTCAATTTCAAGGCCGAGATTTCAGCAGGTTCGGTTTACTGAACTGTTGCATTTTCGTACCGGTGACGAAGAGGTCAATATCCATACTGTGTAGCAGATAAATGTATAGACTCTATATTTTAAAATAGAAGGTTTTGAAAAAGAATTTTGGAAAAATTCAATTTCTAGGCCGAGATATCGGCAATTTCGGTTTATTGAACTGTCGCATTTTGTACCGATGACAAAGACGTCAATATCCATACATTGCGTACCGGATAAACATATAGATTCTATATTTTGTAATGGAAGGTTTTGCAAAAGAATTTTGGAAAAATTCAATTTCTAGGCCGAGATATCGGCAATTTCGTTTTATTAAACTGTCGCATTTTCGTACCGGTGACCAAGACGTCAATATCCATACATTGCATACCGGATAAACATATATATTCTATACTTTGTAATAGAAGGTTTTGCAAAAGAATTTTGGAAAAATTAAATTCGAAGGCCGAGATTTCGGCAATCTCGGTTTATTGAACTGTCGCATTTTTGTATCAGTGACAAAGAGGTCAATATCCATAAAGTGCGTACAAGATAAGCATATAGATTCTACATTTTGAAATTGAAGGTTTTGCAAAGGAATTTTGGAAAAGATCAAGTTCAACAATTTTGATTTATTGAACTGTCGCATTTTTGTACCGGTGACGAAGAGTTCAATATCAACACAGTGCGTACCGGATAAACATATAGATTCTTTATTTTTAAATAGAAGGTTTTGCAAATAGCTTCATATGAAGAGAATATTGGCCTTTTTTTGGACCAATATGAAGTGATAAAGATATAAATATAGTAATAAACCTAATATAAGAACGTTAGACCCATTTTTGATCCAACGGAAAACTTGTGCAAATTTCTACGACAAAGATCGTCCAAACTTTCAATAGATTCGTATGAAGGTTTAAATTGAGATTTAAAGCTTTTAGAATGAATACCGGCCATTTTTTGGACCAATATAAAGTTATAAACGTGTTAATATAGTTTTTAAATAATTCTCAAAAAGTTAGACCCATTATTGGAGCAACGAAAACTTGGTCCACACTACTTTGACAAAGAACTGCCCAACTTTGAATAGCTTCATATGAAGAGAATATTGGCATTTTTTTGGACCAATATGAAGTGATAAAGATATAAATATAGTAATAAACATAATATAAGAACGTTAGACCCATTTTTGATCCAACGGAAAACTTGTGCAAACTTCTACGACGAAGATCGTCCAAACTTTCAATAGATTCGTCTGAAGGTTTAAATTGAGATTTAAAGGTTTTAGAATGAATAACGGCCTTTTTTCGGACCAATATAAAGTTCTAAAGGTGTAAATATAGTTTTTAAATAATTCTCAAAAAGTTAGACCCATTATTGGAGCAACGGAAACTTGGTCCAAATTACTTTGACAAAGAACTGCCCAACTTTGAATAGCTTCATATGAAGAGAATATTGTCCTTTTTTTGGACCAATATGAAGTGATAAAGATATAAATATAGTAATAAACCTAATATAAGAACGTTAGACCCATTTTTGATCCAACGGAAAACTTGTGCAAACTTCTACGACAAATATCGTCCAAACTTTCAATAGATTCGTATGAAGGTTTAAATTGAGATTTAAAGCTTTTAGAATGAATACCGGCCATTTTTTGGACCAATATAAAGTTATAAACGTGTTAATATAGTTTTTAAATAATTCTCAAAAAGTTAGACCCATTATTGGAGCAACGAAAACTTGGTCCACACTACTTTGACAAAGAACTGCCCAACTTTGAATAGCTTCATATGAAGAGAATATTGGCCTTTTTTTGGACCAATATGAAGTGATAAAGATATAAATATAGTAATAAACATAATATAAGAACGTTAGACCCATTTTTGATCCAACGGAAAACTTGTGCAAACTTCTACGACGAAGATCGTTCAAACTTTCAATAGATTCGTCTGAAGGTTTAAATTGAGATTTAAAGGTTTTAGAATGAATAACGGCCTTTTTTCGGACCAATATAAAGTTCTAAAGGTGTAAATATAGTTTTTAAATAATTCTCAAAAAGTTAGACCCATTATTGGAGCAACGGAAACTTGGTCCAAATTACTTTGACAAAGAACTGCCCAACTTTGAATAGCTTCATATGAAGAGATTATTGGCCTTTTTTTGGACCAATATGAAGTGATAAAGATATAAATATAGTAATAAACCTAATATAAGAACGTTAGACCCATTTTTGATCCAACGGAAAACTTGTGCAAATTTCTACGACAAAGATCGTCCAAACTTTCAATAGATTCGTATGAAGGTTTAAATTGAGATTTAAAGCTTTTAGAATGAATACCGGCCTTTTTTTGGACCAATATAAAGTTATAAAGGTGTAAATATAGTTTTTAAATTATTCTCAAAAAGTTAGACCCATTATTGGAGCAGCGGAAACTAGGTCCAAACTACTTTGACAAAGAACTGCCCAACTTTGAATAGCTTCGTATGAAGAGAATATTGGCCTTTTTTTGGTCCAATATGAAGTGATAAAGATATAAATATAGTAATGAACATAATATAAGAACGTTAGACCCATTTTTGATCCAACGGAAAACTTGTGCAAACTTCTACGACGAAGATCGTCCAAACTTTCAATAGATTCGTCTGAAGGTTTAAATTGAGATTTAAAGGTTTTAGAATGAATAACGGCCTTTTTTCGGACCAATATAAAGTTCTAAAGTTGTAAATATAGTTTTTAAATAATTCTCAAAAAGTTAGACCCATTATTGGAGCAACGAAAACTTGGTCCACACTACTTTGACAAAGAACTGCCCAACTTTGAATAGCTTCATATGAAGAGAATATTGGCCTTTTTTTGGACCAATATGAAGTGATAAAGATATAAATATAGTAATAAACATAATATAAGAACGTTAGACCCATTTTTGATCCAACGGAAAACTTGTGCAAACTTCTACGACGAAGATCGTCCAAACTTTCAATAGATTCGTCTGAAGGTTTAAATTGAGATTTAAAGGTTTTAGAATGAATAACGGCCTTTTTTCGGACCAATATAAAGTTCTAAAGGTGTAAATATAGTTTTTAAATAATTCTCAAAAAGTTAGACCCATTATTGGAGCAACGGAAACTTGGTCCAAATTACTTTGACAAAGAACTGCCCAACTTTGAATAGCTTCATATGAAGAGAATATTGGCCTTTTTTTGGACCAATATGAAGTGATAAAGATATAAATATAGTAATAAACCTAATATAAGAACGTTAGACCCATTTTTGATCCAACGGAAAACTTGTGCAAACTTCTACGACAAATATCGTCCAAACTTTCAATAGATTCGTATGAAGGTTTAAATTGAGATTTAAAGCTTTTAGAATGAATACCGGCCATTTTTTGGACCAATATAAAGTTATAAACGTGTTAATATAGTTTTTAAATAATTCTCAAAAAGTTAGACCCATTATTGGAGCAACGAAAACTTGGTCCACACTACTTTGACAAAGAACTGCCCAACTTTGAATAGCTTCATATGAAGAGAATATTGGCCTTTTTTTGGACCAATATGAAGTGATAAAGATATAAATATAGTAATAAACATAATATAAGAACGTTAGACCCATTTTTGATCCAACGGAAAACTTGTGCAAACTTCTACGACGAAGATCGTTCAAACTTTCAATAGATTCGTCTGAAGGTTTAAATTGAGATTTAAAGGTTTTAGAATGAATAACGGCCTTTTTTCGGACCAATATAAAGTTCTAAAGGTGTAAATATAGTTTTTAAATAATTCTCAAAAAGTTAGACCCATTATTGGAGCAACGGAAACTTGGTCCAAATTACTTTGACAAAGAACTGCCCAACTTTGAATAGCTTCATATGAAGAGATTATTGGCCTTTTTTTGGACCAATATGAAGTGATAAAGATATAAATATAGTAATAAACCTAATATAAGAACGTTAGACCCATTTTTGATCCAACGGAAAACTTGTGCAAATTTCTACGACAAAGATCGTCCAAACTTTCAATAGATTCGTATGAAGGTTTAAATTGAGATTTAAAGCTTTTAGAATGAATACCGGCCTTTTTTTGGACCAATATAAAGTTATAAAGGTGTAAATATAGTTTTTAAATTATTCTCAAAAAGTTAGACCCATTATTGGAGCAGCGGAAACTAGGTCCAAACTACTTTGACAAAGAACTGCCCAACTTTGAATAGCTTCGTATGAAGAGAATATTGGCCTTTTTTTGGTCCAATATGAAGTGATAAAGATATAAATATAGTAATAAACATAATATAAGAAAGTTAGACCCATTTTTGATCCAACGGAAAACTTGTGCAAACTTCTACGACGAAGATCGTCCAAACTTTCAATAGATTCGTCTGAAGGTTTAAATTGAGATTTAAAGGTTTTAGAATGAATAACGGCCTTTTTTCGGACCAATATAAAGTTCTAAAGTTGTAAATATAGTTTTTAAATAATTCTCAAAAAGTTAGACCCATTATTGGAGCAACGGAAACTTGGTCCAAATTACTTTGACAAAGAACTGCCCAACTTTGAATAGCTTCATATGAAGAGATTATTGGCCTTTTTTTGGACCAATATGAAGTGATAAAGATATAAATATAGTAATAAACCTAATATAAGAACGTTAGACCCATTTTTGATCCAACGGAAAACTTGTGCAAATTTCTACGACAAAGATCGTCCAAACTTTCAATAGATTCGTATGAAGGTTTAAATTGAGATTTAAAGCTTTTAGAATGAATACCGGCCTTTTTTTGGACCAATATAAAGTTATAAAGGTGTAAATATAGTTTTTAAATTATTCTCAAAAAGTTAGACCCATTATTGGAGCAGCGGAAACTAGGTCCAAACTACTTTGACAAAGAACTGCCCAACTTTGAATAGCTTCGTATGAAGAGAATATTGGCCTTTTTTTGGTCCAATATGAAGTGATAAAGATATAAATATAGTAATAAACATAATATAAGAACGTTAGACCCATTTTTGATCCAACGGAAAACTTGTGCAAACTTCTACGACGAAGATCGTCCAAACTTTCAATAGATTCGTCTGAAGGTTTAAATTGAGATTTAAAGGTTTTAGAATGAATAACGGCCTTTTTTCGGACCAATATAAAGTTCTAAAGTTGTAAATATAGTTTTTAAATAATTCTCAAAAAGTTAGACCCATTATTGGAGCAACGGAAACTTGGTCCAAATTACTTTGACAAAGAACTGCCCAACTTTGAATAGCTTCATATGAAGAGATTATTGGCCTTTTTTTGGACCAATATGAAGTGATAAAGATATAAATATAGTAATAAACCTAATATAAGAACGTTAGACCCATTTTTGATCCAACGGAAAACTTGTGCAAATTTCTACGACAAAGATCGTCCAAACTTTCAATAGATTCGTATGAAGGTTTAAATTGAGATTTAAAGCTTTTAGAATGAATACCGGCCTTTTTTTGGACCAATATAAAGTTATAAAGGTGTAAATATAGTTTTTAAATTATTCTCAAAAAGTTAGACCCATTATTGGAGCAGCGGAAACTAGGTCCAAACTACTTTGACAAAGAACTGCCCAACTTTGAATAGCTTCGTATGAAGAGAATATTGGCCTTTTTTTGGTCCAATATGAAGTGATAAAGATATAAATATAGTAATAAACATAATATAAGAACGTTAGACCCATTTTTGATCCAACGGAAAACTTGTGCAAACTTCTACGACGAAGATCGTCCAAACTTTCAATAGATTCGTCTGAAGGTTTAAATTGAGATTTAAAGGTTTTAGAATGAATAACGGCCTTTTTTCGGACCAATATAAAGTTCTAAAGTTGTAAATATAGTTTTTAAATAATTCTCAAAAAGTTAGACCCATTATTGGAGCAACGGAAACTTGGTCCAAATTACTTTGACAAAGAACTGCCCAACTTTGAATAGCTTCATATGAAGAGATTATTGGCCTTTTTTTGGACCAATATGAAGTGATAAAGATATAAATATAGTAATAAACCTAATATAAGAACGTTAGACCCATTTTTGATCCAACGGAAAACTTGTGCAAATTTCTACGACAAAGATCGTCCAAACTTTCAATAGATTCGTATGAAGGTTTAAATTGAGATTTAAAGCTTTTAGAATGAATACCGGCCTTTTTTTGGACCAATATAAAGTTATAAAGGTGTAAATATAGTTTTTAAATTATTCTCAAAAAGTTAGACCCATTATTGGAGCAGCGGAAACTAGGTCCAAACTACTTTGACAAAGAACTGCCCAACTTTGAATAGCTTCGTATGAAGAGAATATTGGCCTTTTTTTGGTCCAATATGAAGTGATAAAGATATAAATATAGTAATAAACATAATATAAGAACGTTAGACCCATTTTTGATCCAACGGAAAACTTGTGCAAACTTCTACGACGAAGATCGTCCAAACTTTCAATAGATTCGTCTGAAGGTTTAAATTGAGATTTAAAGGTTTTAGAATGAATAACGGCCTTTTTTCGGACCAATATAAAGTTCTAAAGTTGTAAATATAGTTTTTAAATAATTCTCAAAAAGTAAGACCCATTATTGGAGCAACGGAAACTTGGTCCAAATTACTTTGACAAAGAACTGCCCAACTTTGAATAGCTTCATATGAAGAGATTATTGGCCTTTTTTTGGACCAATATGAAGTGATAAAGATATAAATATAGTAATAAACCTAATATAAGAACGTTAGACCCATTTTTGATCCAACGGAAAACTTGTGCAAATTTCTACGACAAAGATCGTCCAAACTTTCAATAGATTCGTATGAAGGTTTAAATTGAGATTTAAAGCTTTTAGAATGAATACCGGCCTTTTTTTGGACCAATATAAAGTTATAAAGGTGTAAATATAGTTTTTAAATTATTCTCAAAAAGTTAGACCCATTATTGGAGCAGCGGAAACTAGGTCCAAACTACTTTGACAAAGAACTGCCCAACTTTGAATAGCTTCGTATGAAGAGAATATTGGCCTTTTTTTGGTCCAATATGAAGTGATAAAGATATAAATATAGTAATAAACATAATATAAGAACGTTAGACCCATTTTTGATCCAACGGAAAACTTGTGCAAACTTCTACGACGAAGATCGTCCAAACTTTCAATAGATTCGTCTGAAGGTTTAAATTGAGATTTAAAGGTTTTAGAATGAATAACGGCCTTTTTTCGGACCAATATAAAGTTCTAAAGTTGTAAATATAGTTTTTAAATAATTCTCAAAAAGTTAGACCCATTATTGGAGCAACGGAAACTTGGTCCAAATTACTTTGACAAAGAACTGCCCAACTTTGAATAGCTTCATATGAAGAGATTATTGGCCTTTTTTTGGACCAATATGAAGTGATAAAGATATAAATATAGTAATAAACCTAATATAAGAACGTTAGACCCATTTTTGATCCAACGGAAAACTTGTGCAAATTTCTACGACAAAGATCGTCCAAACTTTCAATAGATTCGTATGAAGGTTTAAATTGAGATTTAAAGCTTTTAGAATGAATACCGGCCTTTTTTTGGACCAATATAAAGTTATAAAGGTGTAAATATAGTTTTTAAATTATTCTCAAAAAGTTAGACCCATTATTGGAGCAGCGGAAACTAGGTCCAAACTACTTTGACAAAGAACTGCCCAACTTTGAATAGCTTCGTATGAAGAGAATATTGGCCTTTTTTTGGTCCAATATGAAGTGATAAAGATATAAATATAGTAATAAACATAATATAAGAACGTTAGACCCATTTTTGATCCAACGGAAAACTTGTGCAAACTTCTACGACGAAGATCGTCCAAACTTTCAATAGATTCGTCTGAAGGTTTAAATTGAGATTTAAAGGTTTTAGAATGAATAACGGCCTTTTTTCGGACCAATATAAAGTTCTAAAGTTGTAAATATAGTTTTTAAATAATTCTCAAAAAGTTAGACCCATTATTGGAGCAACGGAAACTTGGTCCAAATTACTTTGACAAAGAACTGCCCAACTTTGAATAACTTCATATGAAGAGATTATTGGCCTTTTTTTGGACCAATATGAAGTGATAAAGATATAAATATAGTAATAAACCTAATATAAGAACGTTAGACCCATTTTTGATCCAACGGAAAACTTGTGCAAATTTCTACGACAAAGATCGTCCAAACTTTCAATAGATTCGTATGAAGGTTTAAATTGAGATTTAAAGCTTTTAGAATGAATACCGGCCTTTTTTTGGACCAATATAAAGTTATAAAGGTGTAAATATAGTTTTTAAATTATTCTCAAAAAGTTAGACCCATTATTGGAGCAGCGGAAACTAGGTCCAAACTACTTTGACAAAGAACTGCCCAACTTTGAATAGCTTCGTATGAAGAGAATATTGGCCTTTTTTTGGTCCAATATGAAGTGATAAAGATATAAATATAGTAATAAACCTAATATAAGAACGTTAGACCCATTTTTGATCCAACGGAAAACTTGTGCAAACTTCTACGACAAATATCGTCCAAACTTTCAATAGATTCGTATGAAGGTTTAAATTGAGATTTAAAGCTTTTAGAATGAATACCGGCCTTTTTTTGGACCAACATAAATTTATAAAGGTGTTAATATAGTTTTTAAATAATTCTCAAAAAGTTAGACCCATTATTGGAGCAACGGAAACTTGGTCCAAACTACTTTGACAAAGAACTGCCCATCTTTGAATAGCTTCATATGAAGAGAATATTGGCCTTTTTTTGGACCAATATGAAATGATAAAGATATAAATATAGTAATAAACCTAATATAAGAACGTTAGACCCATTTTTGATCCAACGGAAAACTTGTGCAAACTTCTACGACAAAGATCGTCCAAACTTTCAATAGATTCGTATGAAGGTTTAAATTGAGATTTAAAGCTTTTAGAATGAATACCGGCCTTTTTTTGGACCAATATAAAGTTATAAAGGTGTAAATATAGTTTTTAAATTATTCTCAAAAAGTTAGACCCATTATTGGAGCAGCGGAAAGTTGGTCCAAACTACTTTGACAAAGAACTGCCCAACTTTGAATAGCTTCGTATGAAGAGAATATTGGCCTTTTTTTTGACCAATATGAAGTGATAAAGATTTAAATATAGTAATAAACCTAATAGAAGAACGTTGGACCCATTTTTGATCCAACGGAAAACTTGTGCAAACTTCTACGACAAAGATCGTCCAAACTTTCAATAGATTCGTATGAAGGTTTAAATTGAGATTTAAATCTTTTAGAATGAATACCGGCCTTTTTTCGGACCTATATAAAGTTATAAAGGTGTAAATATATGAAACACACCGTTTCAATTAAAAATAATAAATAAATAAAAGAAACATTAAGTAAATAAATAAAAGAAGAAAAAGAAAGAAGGGTCTAGAAAGTAAAACCCATGTGAGAAGTAACCAAACCCCACCTTCACTAGTCACTACTATTTCTTTCACGTTTCCATTTCCATTCTTTCCCTTTCTTCTCTGTTCCGAATTTCTTACAACTCAGTCTACCTCTTCACATTCAAATCACCAAATTCATTTGATAATTCAAATTCTCATGAGAAAAATTACAAGTTTAAGAAAACCTCTTCCATACTCACACATATATTATTGGGTATGGTTTTGGGATTATTATGGGTAGTGCTCTAAAGAAGGAGAAGAGTACCCACTCCTTGAAAGTTGTTTGTTGAGACTCTTTGAGGTAAATATATCACTTATAATTCAACAATTTATTTTTTGGTATATGTAGTTGGTTTAGAAATTTAATGTTAGAGATTAGAGAAGATATTGGAGAATTTTATGGTTACATATGTTTAGCCAAACTCTAGAATGAGTAGTGGAACTAGTATAGATAGTAAAATCTTAGATTTTAAAGAGTCTCTTTCAAACTCTAATCCAAACAAATTGGGGGTTTTGTCTAATTCTTTTATCTATTGGTAGTCTGACCTTAAATGAGTTTTCACAAGAGCTGAAATTATTGTATGATGTTCAGATTTGGCGGAAATTGCTCCGGTGGTCATTCCGGAAAGCATTGCTAGGAATGGAGCTTATTCATCATAGTAGTGAGTTGATAATGATCATTGCTACTTGTTTTAATTAACTACTATTATTAATTTTATGTTACTCAGTTTTTATGTTAAAGTATTTATAAAAATCGGGAAACACAACCTTTGAACATTTTTCTCATTGTCGTTATTATGTTTTAAAAGTTATCGATATTAATATGGTATCTATTTGGATTTACTTATGATTTATTGAGCATACGATTTGGAATTGTGATTTGATTTATCTACTTTGGGCATAAGTTTGATATGTTGAGAAATACGGTTTTGAGATATATGTTTTCGAAAAATGTTGATATTCTACGTTTGGATTTGATTTTACTTATGGTTTATAAAGTGGAATATTTTCATTCCGTTTCGACTGTACTTATTTCGACAAACGTTTTCGAAAGGTATTGAAACATGGTTTAAGATATGTATTTTAAGAATCACGATTATAATGAAGACGACCTAGGTGCACCTAGTAATGTGAATTCGATTAGAGAGAATTACCCGTTAGATGGAGCCACCCCTATGGAAAGGCCACCATTAGGAGGAGAGGGCTATCAACGAGATGTAAACTCCCTAATCGATAGATTTGATATGTCTTCCGAATCGATGAGAAAAGGGCTATCCGTTAGATGGAGCCGCCACTAAGTGAGAGGC
The DNA here is from genome assembly GCA_030408175.1 of Trifolium repens. Lineage (NCBI taxonomy): Eukaryota > Viridiplantae > Streptophyta > Magnoliopsida > Fabales > Fabaceae > Trifolium > Trifolium repens. The sequence continues at coordinate 24,829,361 of CP125845.1, read as the reverse complement.
CACTCTTAGGAGGAAAGGGCTATCAATGAGATGGAGCCATCTCTCGATTCTCTCGCAACGATTTTTTATTCTATTCTATTTTATTTTATTTTATTGGATTTCTATATTTTTCTTTTAAGTTGATTATTTTGATTCCATTAAATTGTATCAGATTTATATACTTTCTTCAGGGATGATTATTTTGATTATTTTAATTATACAAGGTTTTATATTTTCTATAGAGTTGCTGATTTGGTTTTCACCTCTTTATAACCTTGGATTTTTGAATAGTCTTATTCTATGGACAAACTTACAAGTTCATGAATTTCCACGCGTATACTTAGTTTTAGATTAATTATATCTTTACATGGCTACTACTATCTTTGTTAATGGAATTAGATTTGAGAAAACTAATTATTCGTGCCTTTGTGTGTTTCCCTTCTAGTTGGTGGTGGTTGTTGTCTCTCACTAAGTCCCCGTGGCTTACCCCTTCATATTCTATTTTTTTCAGATTCAGAAGAGTAGCAAGCTTCTAATAGATTCAAAGTTCCAGATTGTAGCTCTTTCGGTAGGTTTCCTTTGGTTGAAGACTCTTTGTTTATGTTTATGTTGAGTCAGTGTATCTGCAGCTATTTTGAGTCTAGGAATACTTTATTTTGGGTTGTATGATTATTAAATTTGTAAACTTTGAGCTGTTGACTGATAATGTATGCTGTAAGAATCTTAAACAGGATTTATTTGATTTGGAAATGTTGAAAATACACAGGATACTCCGTTGAAATTTCAGGAAATATTATATTTGAAGTAAAAGTCATTTTTTCTGAAATATTTTATTTACCGGTTGATGAGTTTGTCATAAGGCTTGCCGGACTAGTGTGTTAGTTCGTGCGCCGGTCACGATGCGGAATTGGGTCGTGACAATATAGTTTTTAAATTATTCTCAAAAAGTTAGACCCATTATTGGAGCAACGGAAACTTGGTCCAAACTACTTTGACAACGAACTGCCCAACTTTGAATAGCTTCATATGAAGAGAATATTGGCCTTTTTTTGGACCAATATGAAATGATAAAGATATAAATATAGTAATAAACCTAATATAAGAACGTTAGACCCATTTTTGATCCAACGGAAAACTTGTGCAAACTTCTACGACAAAGATCATCCAAACTTTCAATATATTCGTATGAAGGTTTAAATTGAGATTTAAAGCTTTTAGAATGAATACCGGCCTTTTTTTGGACCAATATAAAGTTATAAAGGTGTAAATATAGTTTTTAAATTATTCTCAAAAAGTTAGACCCATTATTGGAGCAGCGGAAAGTTGGTCCAAACTACTTTGACAAAGAACTGCCCAATTTTGAATAGCTTCGTATGAAGAGAATATTGGCCTTTTTTTGGACCAATATGAAGTGATAAAGATATAAATATAGTAATAAACCTAATATAAGAACGTTAGACCCATTTTTGATCCAACGGAAAACATGTGCAAACTTCTACGACAAAGATCGTCCAAACTTTCAATAGATTCGTCTGAAGGTTTAAATTGAGATTTAAAGCTTTTAGAATGAATACCGGCCTTTTTTTGGACCAATATAAAGTTATAAAGGTGTAAATATAGTTTTTAAATTATTCTCAAAAAGTTAGACCCATTATTGGAGCAGCGGAAACTTGGTCCAAACTACTTTGACAAAGAACTGCCCAACTTTGAATAGCTTCGTATGAAGAGAATATTGGCCTTTTTTTGGCCCAATATGAAGTGATAAAGATATAAATATAGTAATAAACCTAATATAAGAACGTTAGACCCATTTTTGATACAACGGAAAACTTGTGCAAACTTCTACGGCAAAGATCGTCCAAACTTTCAATAGATTCGTATGAAGGTTTAAATTGAGATTTAAAGCTTTTAGAATGAATACCGGCCTTTTTTTGGACCAATATAAAGTTATAAAGGTGTAACTATAGTTTTTAAATTATTCTCAAAAAGTTAGACCCATTATTGGAGCAGCGGAAACTTGGTCCAAACTACTTTGACAAAGAACTGCCCAACTTTGAATAGCTTCGTATGAAGCGAATATTGGCCTTTTTTTGGCCCAATATGAAGTGATAAAGATATATATATATAGTAATAAACCTAATATAAGAACGTTAGACCCATTTTTGATCCAACGGAAAACTTGTGCAAACTTCTACGACAAATATCGTCCAAACTTTCAATAGATTTGTATGAAGGTTTAAATTGAGATTTAAAGCTTTTAGAATGAATACCGGCCATTTTTTGGACCAATATAAAGTTATAAACGTGTTAATATAGTTTTTAAATAATTCTCAAAAAGTTAGACCCATTATTGGAGCAACGAAAACTTGGTCCACACTACTTTGACAAAGAACTGCCCAACTTTGAATAGCTTCATATGAAGAGAATATTGGCCTTTTTTTGGACCAATATGAAGTGATAAAGATATAAATATAGTAATAAACATAATATAAGAACGTTAGACCCATTTTTGATTCAACGGAAAACTTGTGCAAACTTCTACGACGAAGATCGTCCAAACTTTCAATAGATTCGTCTGAAGGTTTAAATTGAGATTTAAAGGTTTTAGAATGAATAACGGCCTTTTTTTGGACCAATATAAAGTTCTAAAGGTGTAAATATAGTTTTTAAATAATTCTCAAAAAGTTAGACCCATTATTGGAGCAACGGAAACTTGGTCCAAATTACTTTGACAAAGAACTGCCCAACTTTGAATAGCTTCATATGAAGAGATTATTGGCCTTTTTTTGGACCAATATGAAGTGATAAAGATATAAATATAGTAATAAACCTAATATAAGAACGTTAGACCCATTTTTGATCCAACGGAAAACTTGTGCAAATTTCTACGACAAAGATCGTCCAAACTTTCAATAGATTCGTATGAAGGTTTAAATTGAGATTTAAAGCTTTTAGAATGAATACCGGCCTTTTTTTGGACCAATATAAAGTTATAAAGGTGTAAATATAGTTTTTAAATTATTCTCAAAAAGTTAGACCCATTATTGGAGCAGCGGAAACTAGGCCCAAACTACTTTGACAAAGAACTGCCCAACTTTGAATAGCTTCGTATGAAGAGAATATTGGCCTTTTTTTGGTCCAATATGAAGTGATAAAGATATAAATATAGTAATAAACCTAATATAAGAACGTTAGACCCATTTTTGATCCAACGGAAAACTTGTGCAAACTTCAACGACAAATATCGTCCAAACTTTCAATAGATTCGTATGAAGGTTTAAATTGAGATTTAAAGCTTTTAGAATGAATACCGGCCTTTTTTTGGACCAATATAAATTTATAAAGGAGTTAATATAGTTTTTAAATAATTTTCAAAAAGTTAGACCCATTATTGGAGCAACGAAAACTTGGTCCAAACTACTTTGACAAAGAACTGCCCAACTTTGAATAGCTTCATATGAAGAGAATATTGGCCTATTTTTGGACCAATATGAAGTGATAAAGATATAAATATAGCAATAAACCTAATATAAGAACGTTAGACCTATATTTGATCCAACGGAAAACTTGTGCAAACTTCTACGACAAAGATCGTCCAAACTTTCAATAGATTCGTATGAAGGTTAAATTGAGATTTAAAGCTTTTAGAATGAATACCGGCTTTTTTTTGGACCAATATAAAGTTATAAAGGTGTAAATATAGTTTTTAAATAATTCTCAAAAAGTTAGACCCATTATTGGAGCAACGGAAACTTGGTCCAAACTACTTTGACAAAGAACTGCCCAACTTTGAATAGCTTCATATGAAGAGAATATTGGCCTTTTTTTGGACCAATATGAAATGATAAAGATATAAATATAGTAATAAACCTAATATAAGAACGTTAGACCCATTTTTGATCCAACGGAAAACATGTGCAAACTTCTACGACAAAGATCGTCCTAACTTTCAATAGATTCGTCTGAAGGTTTAAATTGAGATTTAAAGCTTTTAGAATGAATACCGGCCTTTTTTTGGACCAATATAAAGTTATAAAGGTGTAAATATAGTTTTTAAATTATTCTCAAAAAGTTAGACCCATTATTGGAGCAGCGGAAACTTGGTCCAAACTACTTTGACAAAGAACTGCCCAACTTTGAATAGCTTCGTATGAAGAGAATATTGGCCTTTTTTTGGCCCAATATGAAGTGATAAAGATATAAATATAGTAATAAACCTAATATAAGAACGTTAGACCCATTTTTGATACAACGGAAAACTTGTGCAAACTTCTACGGCAAAGATCGTCCAAACTTTCAATAGATTCGTATGAAGGTTTAAATTGAGATTTAAAGCTTTTAGAATGAATACCGGCCTTTTTTTGGACCAATATAAAGTTATAAAGGTGTAACTATAGTTTTTAAATTATTCTCAAAAAGTTAGACCCATTATTGGAGCAGCGGAAAGTTGGTCCAAACTACTTTGACAAAGAACTGCCCAACTTTGAATAGCTTCATATGAAGAGAATATTGGCCTTTTTTTGGACCAATATGAAATGATAAAGATATAAATATAGTAATAAACCTAATATAAGAACGTTAGACCCATTTTTGATCCAACGGAAAACATGTGCAAACTTCTACGACAAAGATCGTCCTAACTTTCAATAGATTCGTCTGAAGGTTTAAATTGAGATTTAAAGCTTTTAGAATGAATACCGGCCTTTTTTTGGACCAATATAAAGTTATAAAGGTGTAAATATAGTTTTTAAATTATTCTCAAAAAGTTAGACCCATTATTGGAGCAGCGGAAACTTGGTCCAAACTACTTTGACAAAGAACTGCCCAACTTTGAATAGCTTCATATGAAGAGAATATTGGCCTTTTTTTGGACCAATATGAAATGATAAAGATATAAATATAGTAATAAACCTAATATAAGAACGTTAGACCCATTTTTGATCCAACGGAAAACATGTGCAAACTTCTACGACAAAGATCGTCCTAACTTTCAATAGATTCGTCTGAAGGTTTAAATTGAGATTTAAAGCTTTTAGAATGAATACCGGCCTTTTTTTGGACCAATATAAAGTTATAAAGGTGTAAATATAGTTTTTAAATTATTCTCAAAAAGTTAGACCCATTATTGGAGCAGCGGAAACTTGGTCCAAACTACTTTGACAAAGAACTGCCCAACTTTGAATAGCTTCGTATGAAGAGAATATTGGCCTTTTTTTGGCCCAATATGAAGTGATAAAGATATAAATATAGTAATAAACCTAATATAAGAACGTTAGACCCATTTTTGATACAACGGAAAACTTGTGCAAACTTCTACGGCAAAGATCGTCCAAACTTTCAATAGATTCGTATGAAGGTTTAAATTGAGATTTAAAGCTTTTAGAATGAATACCGGCCTTTTTTTGGACCAATATAAAGTTATAAAGGTGTAACTATAGTTTTTAAATTATTCTCAAAAAGTTAGACCCATTATTGGAGCAGCGGAAACTTGGTCCAAACTACTTTGACAAAGAACTGCCCAACTTTGAATAGCTTCGTATGAAGCGAATATTGGCCTTTTTTTGGCCCAATATGAAGTGATAAAGATATATATATATAGTAATAAACCTAATATAAGAACGTTAGACCCATTTTTGATCCAACGGAAAACTTGTGCAAACTTCTACGACAAATATCGTCCAAACTTTCAATAGATTTGTATGAAGGTTTAAATTGAGATTTAAAGCTTTTAGAATGAATACCGGCCATTTTTTGGACCAATATAAAGTTATAAACGTGTTAATATAGTTTTTAAATAATTCTCAAAAAGTTAGACCCATTATTGGAGCAACGAAAACTTGGTCCACACTACTTTGACAAAGAACTGCCCAACTTTGAATAGCTTCATATGAAGAGAATATTGGCCTTTTTTTGGACCAATATGAAGTGATAAAGATATAAATATAGTAATAAACATAATATAAGAACGTTAGACCCATTTTTGATCCAACGGAAAACTTGTGCAAACTTCTACGACGAAGATCGTCCAAACTTTCAATAGATTCGTCTGAAGGTTTAAATTGAGATTTAAAGGTTTTAGAATGAATAACGGCCTTTTTTTGGACCAATATAAAGTTCTAAAGGTGTAAATATAGTTTTTAAATAATTCTCAAAAAGTTAGACCCATTATTGGAGCAACGGAAACTTGGTCCAAATTACTTTGACAAAGAACTGCCCAACTTTGAATAGCTTCATATGAAGAGATTATTGGCCTTTTTTTGGACCAATATGAAGTGATAAAGATATAAATATAGTAATAAACCTAATATAAGAACGTTAGACCCATTTTTGATCCAACGGAAAACTTGTGCAAATTTCTACGACAAAGATCGTCCAAACTTTCAATAGATTCGTATGAAGGTTTAAATTGAGATTTAAAGCTTTTAGAATGAATACCAGCCTTTTTTTGGACCAATATAAAGTTATAAAGGTGTAAATATAGTTTTTAAATTATTCTCAAAAAGTTAGACCCATTATTGGAGCAGCGGAAACTAGGTCCAAACTACTTTGACAAAGAACTGCCCAACTTTGAATAGCTTCGTATGAAGAGAATATTGGCCTTTTTTTGGTCCAATATGAAGTGATAAAGATGTAAATATAGTAATAAACCTAATATAAGAACGTTAGACCCATTTTTGATCCAACGGAAAACTTGTGCAAACTTCAACGACAAATATCGTCCAAACTTTCAATAGATTCGTATGAAGGTTTAAATTGAGATTTAAAGCTTTTAGAATGAATACCGGCCTTTTTTTGGACCAATATAAATTTATAAAGGAGTTAATATAGTTTTTAAATAATTTTCAAAAAGTTAGACCCATTATTGGAGCAACGAAAACTTGGTCCAAACTACTTTGACAAAGAACTGCCCAACTTTGAATAGCTTCATATGAAGAGAATATTGGCCTATTTTTGGACCAATATGAAGTGATAAAGATATAAATATAGCAATAAACCTAATATAAGAACGTTAGACCTATTTTTGATCCAACGGAAAACTTGTGCAAACTTCTACGACAAAGATCGTCCAAACTTTCAATAGATTCGTATGAAGGTTAAATTGAGATTTAAAGCTTTTAGAATGAATACCGGCTTTTTTTTGGACCAATATAAAGTTATAAAGGTGTAAATATAGTTTTTAAATAATTCTCAAAAAGTTAGACCCATTATTGGAGCAACGAAAACTTGGTCCACACTACTTTGACAAAGAACTGCCCAACTTTGAATAGCTTCATATGAAGAGAATATTGGCCTTTTTTTGGACCAATATGAAGTGATAAAGATATAAATATAGTAATAAACATAATATAAGAACGTTAGACCCATTTTTGATCCAACGGAAAACTTGTGCAAACTTCTACGACGAAGATCGTCCAAACTTTCAATAGATTCGTCTGAAGGTTTAAATTGAGATTTAAAGGTTTTAGAATGAATAACGGCCTTTTTTTGGACCAATATAAAGTTCTAAAGGTGTAAATATAGTTTTTAAATAATTCTCAAAAAGTTAGACCCATTATTGGAGCAACGGAAACTTGGTCCAAATTACTTTGACAAAGAACTGCCCAACTTTGAATAGCTTCATATGAAGAGATGATTGGCCTTTTTTTGGACCAATATGAAGTGATAAAGATATAAATATAGTAATAAACCTAATATAAGAACGTTAGACCCATTTTTGATCCAACGGAAAACTTGTGCAAATTTCTACGACAAAGATCGTCCAAACTTTCAATAGATTCGTATGAAGGTTTAAATTGAGATTTAAAGCTTTTAGAATGAATACCGGCCTTTTTTTGGACCAATATAAAGTTATAAAGGTGTAAATATAGTTTTTAAATTATTCTCAAAAAGTTAGACCCATTATTGGAGCAGCGGAAACTAGGTCCAAACTACTTTGACAAAGAACTGCCCAACTTTAATAGCTTCGTATGAAGAGAATATTGGCCTTTTTTTGGTCCAATATGAAGTGATAAAGATATAAATATAGTAATAAACCTAATATAAGAACGTTAGACCCATTTTTGATACAACGGAAAACTTGTGCAAACTTCTACGGCAAAGATCGTCCAAACTTTCAATAGATTCGTATGAAGGTTTAAATTGAGATTTAAAGCTTTTAGAATGAATACCGGCCTTTTTTTGGACCAATATAAAGTTATAAAGGTGTAACTATAGTTTTTAAATTATTCTCAAAAAGTTAGACCCATTATTGGAGCAGCGGAAAGTTGGTCCAAACTACTTTGACAAAGAACTGCCCAACTTTGAATAGCTTCATATGAAGAGAATATTGGCCTTTTTTTGGACCAATATGAAATGATAAAGATATAAATATAGTAATAAACCTAATATAAGAACGTTAGACCCATTTTTGATCCAACGGAAAACATGTGCAAACTTCTACGACAAAGATCGTCCTAACTTTCAATAGATTCGTCTGAAGGTTTAAATTGAGATTTAAAGCTTTTAGAATGAATACCGGCCTTTTTTTGGACCAATATAAAGTTATAAAGGTGTAAATATAGTTTTTAAATTATTCTCAAAAAGTTAGACCCATTATTGGAGCAGCGGAAACTTGGTCCAAACTACTTTGACAAAGAACTGCCCAACTTTGAATAGCTTCATATGAAGAGAATATTGGCCTTTTTTTGGACCAATATGAAATGATAAAGATATAAATATAGTAATAAACCTAATATAAGAACGTTAGACCCATTTTTGATCCAACGGAAAACATGTGCAAACTTCTACGACAAAGATCGTCCTAACTTTCAATAGATTCGTCTGAAGGTTTAAATTGAGATTTAAAGCTTTTAGAATGAATACCGGCCTTTTTTTGGACCAATATAAAGTTATAAAGGTGTAAATATAGTTTTTAAATTATTCTCAAAAAGTTAGACCCATTATTGGAGCAGCGGAAACTTGGTCCAAACTACTTTGACAAAGAACTGCCCAACTTTGAATAGCTTCGTATGAAGAGAATATTGGCCTTTTTTTGGCCCAATATGAAGTGATAAAGATATAAATATAGTAATAAACCTAATATAAGAACGTTAGACCCATTTTTGATACAACGGAAAACTTGTGCAAACTTCTACGGCAAAGATCGTCCAAACTTTCAATAGATTCGTATGAAGGTTTAAATTGAGATTTAAAGCTTTTAGAATGAATACCGGCCTTTTTTTGGACCAATATAAAGTTATAAAGGTGTAACTATAGTTTTTAAATTATTCTCAAAAAGTTAGACCCATTATTGGAGCAGCGGAAACTTGGTCCAAACTACTTTGACAAAGAACTGCCCAACTTTGAATAGCTTCGTATGAAGCGAATATTGGCCTTTTTTTGGCCCAATATGAAGTGATAAAGATATATATATATAGTAATAAACCTAATATAAGAACGTTAGACCCATTTTTGATCCAACGGAAAACTTGTGCAAACTTCTACGACAAATATCGTCCAAACTTTCAATAGATTTGTATGAAGGTTTAAATTGAGATTTAAAGCTTTTAGAATGAATACCGGCCATTTTTTGGACCAATATAAAGTTATAAACGTGTTAATATAGTTTTTAAATAATTCTCAAAAAGTTAGACCCATTATTGGAGCAACGAAAACTTGGTCCACACTACTTTGACAAAGAACTGCCCAACTTTGAATAGCTTCATATGAAGAGAATATTGGCCTTTTTTTGGACCAATATGAAGTGATAAAGATATAAATATAGTAATAAACATAATATAAGAACGTTAGACCCATTTTTGATCCAACGGAAAACTTGTGCAAACTTCTACGACGAAGATCGTCCAAACTTTCAATAGATTCGTCTGAAGGTTTAAATTGAGATTTAAAGGTTTTAGAATGAATAACGGCCTTTTTTTGGACCAATATAAAGTTCTAAAGGTGTAAATATAGTTTTTAAATAATTCTCAAAAAGTTAGACCCATTATTGGAGCAACGGAAACTTGGTCCAAATTACTTTGACAAAGAACTGCCCAACTTTGAATAGCTTCATATGAAGAGATTATTGGCCTTTTTTTGGACCAATATGAAGTGATAAAGATATAAATATAGTAATAAACCTAATATAAGAACGTTAGACCCATTTTTGATCCAACGGAAAACTTGTGCAAATTTCTACGACAAAGATCGTCCAAACTTTCAATAGATTCGTATGAAGGTTTAAATTGAGATTTAAAGCTTTTAGAATGAATACCAGCCTTTTTTTGGACCAATATAAAGTTATAAAGGTGTAAATATAGTTTTTAAATTATTCTCAAAAAGTTAGACCCATTATTGGAGCAGCGGAAACTAGGTCCAAACTACTTTGACAAAGAACTGCCCAACTTTGAATAGCTTCGTATGAAGAGAATATTGGCCTTTTTTTGGTCCAATATGAAGTGATAAAGATGTAAATATAGTAATAAACCTAATATAAGAACGTTAGACCCATTTTTGATCCAACGGAAAACTTGTGCAAACTTCAACGACAAATATCGTCCAAACTTTCAATAGATTCGTATGAAGGTTTAAATTGAGATTTAAAGCTTTTAGAATGAATACCGGCCTTTTTTTGGACCAATATAAATTTATAAAGGAGTTAATATAGTTTTTAAATAATTTTCAAAAAGTTAGACCCATTATTGGAGCAACGAAAACTTGGTCCAAACTACTTTGACAAAGAACTGCCCAACTTTGAATAGCTTCATATGAAGAGAATATTGGCCTATTTTTGGACCAATATGAAGTGATAAAGATATAAATATAGCAATAAACCTAATATAAGAACGTTAGACCTATTTTTGATCCAACGGAAAACTTGTGCAAACTTCTACGACAAAGATCGTCCAAACTTTCAATAGATTCGTATGAAGGTTAAATTGAGATTTAAAGCTTTTAGAATGAATACCGGCTTTTTTTTGGACCAATATAAAGTTATAAAGGTGTAAATATAGTTTTTAAATAATTCTCAAAAAGTTAGACCCATTATTGGAGCAACGAAAACTTGGTCCACACTACTTTGACAAAGAACTGCCCAACTTTGAATAGCTTCATATGAAGAGAATATTGGCCTTTTTTTGGACCAATATGAAGTGATAAAGATATAAATATAGTAATAAACATAATATAAGAACGTTAGACCCATTTTTGATCCAACGGAAAACTTGTGCAAACTTCTACGACGAAGATCGTCCAAACTTTCAATAGATTCGTCTGAAGGTTTAAATTGAGATTTAAAGGTTTTAGAATGAATAACGGCCTTTTTTTGGACCAATATAAAGTTCTAAAGGTGTAAATATAGTTTTTAAATAATTCTCAAAAAGTTAGACCCATTATTGGAGCAACGGAAACTTGGTCCAAATTACTTTGACAAAGAACTGCCCAACTTTGAATAGCTTCATATGAAGAGATGATTGGCCTTTTTTTGGACCAATATGAAGTGATAAAGATATAAATATAGTAATAAACCTAATATAAGAACGTTAGACCCATTTTTGATCCAACGGAAAACTTGTGCAAATTTCTACGACAAAGATCGTCCAAACTTTCAATAGATTCGTATGAAGGTTTAAATTGAGATTTAAAGCTTTTAGAATGAATACCGGCCTTTTTTTGGACCAATATAAAGTTATAAAGGTGTAAATATAGTTTTTAAATTATTCTCAAAAAGTTAGACCCATTATTGGAGCAGCGGAAACTAGGTCCAAACTACTTTGACAAAGAACTGCCCAACTTTAATAGCTTCGTATGAAGAGAATATTGGCCTTTTTTTGGTCCAATATGAAGTGATAAAGATATAAATATAGTAATAAACCTAATATAAGAACGTTAGACCCATTTTTGATCCAACGGAAAACTTGTGCAAACTTCAACGACAAATATCGTCCAAACTTTCAATAGATTCGTATGAAGGTTTAAATTGAGATTTAAAGCTTTTAGAATGAATACCGGCCTTTTTTTGGACCAATATAAATTTATAAAGGAGTTAATATAGTTTTTAAATAATTTTCAAAAAGTTAGACCCATTATTGGAGCAACGAAAACTTGGTCCAAACTACTTTGACAAAGAACTGCCCAACTTTGAATAGCTTCATATGAAGAGAATATTGGCCTATTTTTGGACCAATATGAAGTGATAAAGATATAAATATAGCAATAAACCTAATATAAGAACGTTAGACCTATTTTTGATCCAACGGAAAACTTGTGCAAACTTCTACGACAAAGATCGTCCAAACTTTCAATAGATTCGTATGAAGGTTAAATTGAGATTTAAAGCTTTTAGAATGAATACCGGCTTTTTTTTGGACCAATATAAAGTTATAAAGGTGTAAATATAGTTTTTAAATAATTCTCAAAAAGTTAGACCCATTATTGGAGCAACGGAAACTTGGTCCAAACTACTTTGACAAAGAACTGCCCAACTTTGAATAGCTTCATATGAAGAGAATATTGGCCTTTTTTTGGACCAATATGAAATGATAAAGATATAAATATAGTAATAAACCTAATATAAGAACGTTAGACCCATTTTTGATCCAACGGAAAACATGTGCAAACTTCTACGACAAAGATCGTCCAAACTTTCAATAGATTCGTCTGAAGGTTTAAATTGAGATTTAAAGCTTTTAGAATGAATACCGGCCTTTTTTTGGACCAATATAAAGTTATAAAGGTGTAAATATAGTTTTTAAATAATTCTCAAAAAGTTAGACCCATTATTGGAGCAACGAAAACTTGGTCCACACTACTTTGACAAAGAACTGCCCAACTTTGAATAGCTTCATATGAAGAGAATATTGGCCTTTTTTTGGACCAATATGAAGTGATAAAGATATAAATATAGTAATAAACATAATATAAGAACGTTAGACCCATTTTTGATCCAACGGAAAACTTGTGCAAACTTCTACGACGAAGATCGTCCAAACTTTCAATAGATTCGTCTGAAGGTTTAAATTGAGATTTAAAGGTTTTAGAATGAATAACGGCCTTTTTTTGGACCAATATAAAGTTCTAAAGGTGTAAATATAGTTTTTAAATAATTCTCAAAAAGTTAGACCCATTATTGGAGCAACGGAAACTTGGTCCAAATTACTTTGACAAAGAACTGCCCAACTTTGAATAGCTTCATATGAAGAGATGATTGGCCTTTTTTTGGACCAATATGAAGTGATAAAGATATAAATATAGTAATAAACCTAATATAAGAACGTTAGACCCATTTTTGATCCAACGGAAAACTTGTGCAAATTTCTACGACAAAGATCGTCCAAACTTTCAATAGATTCGTATGAAGGTTTAAATTGAGATTTAAAGCTTTTAGAATGAATACCGGCCTTTTTTTGGACCAATATAAAGTTATAAAGGTGTAAATATAGTTTTTAAATTATTCTCAAAAAGTTAGACCCATTATTGGAGCAGCGGAAACTAGGTCCAAACTACTTTGACAAAGAACTGCCCAACTTTAATAGCTTCGTATGAAGAGAATATTGGCCTTTTTTTGGTCCAATATGAAGTGATAAAGATATAAATATAGTAATAAACCTAATATAAGAACGTTAGACCCATTTTTGATCCAACGGAAAACTTGTGCAAACTTCAACGACAAATATCGTCCAAACTTTCAATAGATTCGTATGAAGGTTTAAATTGAGATTTAAAGCTTTTAGAATGAATACCGGCCTTTTTTTGGACCAATATAAATTTATAAAGGAGTTAATATAGTTTTTAAATAATTTTCAAAAAGTTAGACCCATTATTGGAGCAACGAAAACTTGGTCCAAACTACTTTGACAAAGAACTGCCCAACTTTGAATAGCTTCATATGAAGAGAATATTGGCCTATTTTTGGACCAATATGAAGTGATAAAGATATAAATATAGCAATAAACCTAATATAAGAACGTTAGACCTATTTTTGATCCAACGGAAAACTTGTGCAAACTTCTACGACAAAGATCGTCCAAACTTTCAATAGATTCGTATGAAGGTTAAATTGAGATTTAAAGCTTTTAGAATGAATACCGGCTTTTTTTTGGACCAATATAAAGTTATAAAGGTGTAAATATAGTTTTTAAATAATTCTCAAAAAGTTAGACCCATTATTGGAGCAACGGAAACTTGGTCCAAACTACTTTGACAAAGAACTGCCCAACTTTGAATAGCTTCATATGAAGAGAATATTGGCCTTTTTTTGGACCAATATGAAATGATAAAGATATAAATATAGTAATAAACCTAATATAAGAACGTTAGACCCATTTTTGATCCAACGGAAAACATGTGCAAACTTCTACGACAAAGATCGTCCAAACTTTCAATAGATTCGTCTGAAGGTTTAAATTGAGATTTAAAGCTTTTAGAATGAATACCGGCCTTTTTTTGGACCAATATAAAGTTATAAAGGTGTAAATATAGTTTTTAAATTATTCTCAAAAAGTTAGACCCATTATTGGAGCAGCGGAAACTTGGTCCAAACTACTTTGACAAAGAACTGCCCAACTTTGAATAGCTTCGTATGAAGAGAATATTGGCCTTTTTTTGGCCCAATATGAAGTGATAAAGATATAAATATAGTAATAAACCTAATATAAGAACGTTAGACCCATTTTTGATACAACGGAAAACTTGTGCAAACTTCTACGGCAAAGATCGTCCAAACTTTCAATAGATTCGTATGAAGGTTTAAATTGAGATTTAAAGCTTTTAGAATGAATACCGGCCTTTTTTTGGACCAATATAAAGTTATAAAGGTGTAACTATAGTTTTTAAATTATTCTCAAAAAGTTAGACCCATTATTGGAGCAGCGGAAACTTGGTCCAAACTACTTTGACAAAGAACTGCCCAACTTTGAATAGCTTCGTATGAAGAGAATATTGGCCTTTTTTTGGCCCAATATGAAGTGATAAAGATATATATATAGTAATAAACCTAATATAAGAACGTTAGACCCATTTTTGATCCAACGGAAAACTTGTGCAAACTTCTACGACAAATATCGTCCAAACTTTCAATAGATTTGTATGAAGGTTTAAATTGAGATTTAAAGCTTTTAGAATGAATACCGGCCATTTTTTGGACCAATATGAAATGATAAAGATATAAATATAGTAATAAACCTAATATAAGAACGTTAGACCCATTTTTGATCCAACGGAAAACATGTGCAAACTTCTACGACAAAGATCGTCCAAACTTTCAATAGATTCGTCTGATGGTTTAAATTGAGATTTAAAGCTTTTAGAATGAATACCGGCCTTTTTTTGGACCAATATAAAGTTATAAAGGTGTAAATATAGTTTTTAAATTATTCTCAAAAAGTTAGACCCATTATTGGAGCAGCGGAAACTTGGTCCAAACTACTTTGACAAAGAACTGCCCAACTTTGAATAGCTTCGTATGAAGAGAATATTGGCCTTTTTTTGGCCCAATATGAAGTGATAAAGATATAAATATAGTAATAAACCTAATATAAGAACGTTAGACCCATTTTTGATACAACGGAAAACTTGTGCAAACTTCTACGGCAAAGATCGTCCAAACTTTCAATAGATTCGTATGAAGGTTTAAATTGAGATTTAAAGCTTTTAGAATGAATACCGGCCTTTTTTTGGACCAATATAAAGTTATAAAGGTGTAACTATAGTTTTTAAATTATTCTCAAAAAGTTAGACCCATTATTGGAGCAGCGGAAACTTGGTCCAAACTACTTTGACAAAGAACTGCCCAACTTTGAATAGCTTCGTATGAAGAGAATATTGGCCTTTTTTTGGCCCAATATGAAGTGATAAAGATATATATATAGTAATAAACCTAATATAAGAACGTTAGACCCATTTTTGATCCAACGGAAAACTTGTGCAAACTTCTACGACAAATATCGTCCAAACTTTCAATAGATTTGTATGAAGGTTTAAATTGAGATTTAAAGCTTTTAGAATGAATACCGGCCATTTTTTGGACCAATATAAAGTTATAAACGTGTTAATATAGTTTTTAAATAATTCTCAAAAAGTTAGACCCATTATTGGAGCAACGAAAACTTGGTCCACACTACTTTGACAAAGAACTGCCCAACTTTGAATAGCTTCATATGAAGAGAATATTGGCCTTTTTTTTGACCAATATGAAGTGATAAAGATATAAATATAGTAATAAACATAATATAAGAACGTTAGACCCATTTTTGATCCAACGGAAAACTTGTGCAAACTTCTACGACGAAGATCGTCCAAACTTTCAATAGATTCGTCTGAAGGTTTAAATTGAGATTTAAAGGTTTTAGAATGAATAACGGCCTTTTTTCGGACCAATATAAAGTTCTAAAGGTGTAAATATAGTTTTTAAATAATTCTCAAAAAGTTAGACCCATTATTGGAGCAACGGAAACTTGGTCCAAATTACTTTGACAAAGAACTGCCCAACTTTGAATAGCTTCATATGAAGAGATTATTGGCCTTTTTTTGGACCAATATGAAGTGATAAAGATATAAATATAGTAATAAACCTAATATAAGAACGTTAGACCCATTTTTGATCCAACGGAAAACTTGTGCAAATTTCTACGACAAAGATCGTCCAAACTTTCAATAGATTCGTATGAAGGTTTAAATTGAGATTTAAAGCTTTTAGAATGAATACCGGCCTTTTTTTGGACCAATATAAAGTTATAAAGGTGTAAATATAGTTTTTAAATTATTCTCAAAAAGTTAGACCCATTATTGGAGCAGCGGAAACTAGGTCCAAACTACTTTGACAAAGAACTGCCCAACTTTGAATAGCTTCGTATGAAGAGAATATTGGCCTTTTTTTGGTCCAATATGAAGTGATAAAGATATAAATATAGTAATAAACCTAATATAAGAACGTTAGACCCATTTTTGATCCAACGGAAAACTTGTGCAAACTTCAACGACAAATATCGTCCAAACTTTCAATAGATTCGTATGAAGGTTTAAATTGAGATTTAAAGCTTTTAGAATGAATACCGGCCTTTTTTTGGAACAATATAAATTTATAAAGGTGTTAATATAGTTTTTAAATAATTCTCAAAAAGTTAGACCCATTATTGGAGCAACGAAAACTTGGTCCAAACTACTTTGACAAAGAACTGCCCAACTTTGAATAGCTTCATATGAAGAGAATATTGGCCTATTTTTGGACCAATATGAAGTGATAAAGATATAAATATAGCAATAAACCTAATATAAGAACGTTAGACCTATTTTTGATCCAACGGAAAACTTGTGCAAACTTCTACGACAAAGATCGTCCAAACTTTCAATAGATTCGTATGAAGGTTAAATTGAGATTTAAAGCTTTTAGAATGAATACCGGCTTTTTTTTGGACCAATATAGAGTTATAAAGGTGTAAATATAGTTTTTAAATAATTCTCAAAAAGTTAGACCCATTATTGGAGCAACGGAAACTTGGTCCAAACTACTTTGACAAAGAACTGCCCAACTTTGAATAGCTTCATATGAAGAGAATATTGGCCTTTTTTTGGACCAATATGAAATGATAAAGATATAAATATAGTAATAAACCTAATATAAGAACGTTAGACCCATTTTTGATCCAACGAAAAACTTGTTCAAACTTCTACGACAAAGATCGTCCAAACTTTCAATAGATTCGTATGAAGGTTTAAATTGAGATTTAAAGCTTTTAGAAGGAATACCGGCCTTTTTTTGGACCAATATAAAGTTATAAAGGTGTAAATATAGTTTTTAAATTATTCTCAAAAAGTTAGACCCATTATTGGAGCAGCGGAAACTAGGTCCAAACTACTTTGACAAAGAACTGCCCAACTTTGAATAGCTTCGTATGAAGAGAATATTGGCCTTTTTTTGGTCCAATATGAAGTGATAAAGATATAAATATAGTAATAAACCTAATATAAGAACGTTAGACCCATTTTTGATCCAACGGAAAACTTGTGCAAACTTCAACGACAAATATCGTCCAAACTTTCAATAGATTCGTATGAAGGTTTAAATTGAGATTTAAAGCTTTTAGAATGAATACCGGCCTTTTTTTGGACCAATATAAATTTATAAAGGTGTTAATATAGTTTTTAAATAATTCTCAAAAAGTTAGACCCATTATTGGAGCAACGAAAACTTGGTCCAAACTACTTTGACAAAGAACTGCCCAACTTTGAATAGCTTCATATGAAGAGAATATTGGCCTATTTTTGGACCAATATGAAGTGATAAAGATATAAATATAGCAATAAACCTAATATAAGAACGTTAGACCTATTTTTGATCCAACGGAAAACTTGTGCAAACTTCTACGACAAAGATCGTCCAAACTTTCAATAGATTCGTATGAAGGTTAAATTGAGATTTAAAGCTTTTAGAATGAATACCGGCTTTTTTTTGGACCAATATAGAGTTATAAAGGTGTAAATATAGTTTTTAAATAATTCTCAAAAAGTTAGACCCATTATTGGAGCAACGGAAACTTGGTCCAAACTACTTTGACAAAGAACTGCCCAACTTTGAATAGCTTCATATGAAGAGAATATTGGCCTTTTTTTGGACCAATATGAAATGATAAAGATATAAATATAGTAATAAACCTAATATAAGAACGTTAGACCCATTTTTGATCCAACGAAAAACTTGTGCAAACTTCTACGACAAAGATCGTCCAAACTTTCAATAGATTCGTATGAAGGTTTAAATTGAGATTTAAAGCTTTTAGAATGAATACCGGCCTTTTTTTGGACCAATATAAAGTTATAAAGGTGTAAATATAGTTTTTAAATTATTCTCAAAAAGTTAGACCCATTATTGGAGCAGCGGAAACTTGGTCCAAACTACATTGACAAAGAACTGCCCAACTTTGAATAGCTTCATATGAAGAGAATATTGGCCTTTTTTTGGACCAATATGAAATGATAAAGATATAAATATAGTAATAAACCTAATATAAGAACGTTAGACCCATTTTTGATCCAACGGAAAACATGTGCAAACTTCTACGACAAAGATCGTCCAAACTTTCAATAGATTCGTCTGAAGGTTTAAATTGAGATTTAAAGCTTTTAGAATGAATACCGGCCTTTTTTTGGACCAATATAAAGTTATAAAGGTGTAAATATAGTTTTTAAATTATTCTCAAAAAGTTAGACCCATTATTGGAGCAGCGGAAACTTGGTCCAAACTACTTTGACAAAGAACTGCCCAACTTTGAATAGCTTCGTAGGAAGAGAATATTGGCCTTTTTTTGGCCCAATATGAAGTGATAAAGATATAAATATAGTAATAAACCTAATATAAGAACGTTAGACCCATTTTTGATACAACGGAAAACTTGTGCAAACTTCTACGGCAAAGATCGTCCAAACTTTCAATAGATTCGTATGAAGGTTTAAATTGAGATTTAAAGCTTTTAGAATGAATACCGGCCTTTTTTTGGACCAATATAAAGTTATAAAGGTGTAACTATAGTTTTTAAATTATTCTCAAAAAGTTAGACCCATTATTGGAGCAGCGGAAACTTGGTCCAAACTACTTTGACAAAGAACTGCCCAACTTTGAATAGCTTCGTATGAAGAGAATATTGGCCTTTTTTTGGCCCAATATGAAGTGATAAAGATATATATATAGTAATAAACCTAATATAAGAACGTTAGACCCATTTTTGATCCAACGGAAAACTTGTGCAAACTTCTACGACAACTATCGTCCAAACTTTCAATAGATTTGTATGAAGGTTTAAATTGAGATTTAAAGCTTTTAGAATGAATACCGGCCATTTTTTGGACCAATATAAAGTTATAAACGTGTTAATATAGTTTTTAAATAATTCTCAAAAAGTTAGACCCATTATTGGAGCATCGAAAACTTGGTCCACACTACTTTGACAAAGAACTGCCCAACTTTGAATAGCTTCATATGAAGAGAATATTGGCCTTTTTTTGGACCAATATGAAGTGATAAAGATATAAATATAGTAATAAACATAATATAAGAACGTTAGACCCATTTTTGATCCAACGGAAAACTTGTGCAAACTTCTACGACGAAGATCGTCCAAACTTTCAATAGATTCGTCTGAAGGTTTAAATTGAGATTTAAAGGTTTTAGAATGAATAACGGCCTTTTTTCGGACCAATATAAAGTTCTAAAGGTGTAAATATAGTTTTTAAATAATTCTCAAAAAGTTAGACCCATTATTGGAGCAACGGAAACTTGGTCCAAATTACTTTGACAAAGAACTGCCCAACTTTGAATAGCTTCATATGAAGAGATTATTGGCCTTTTTTTGGACCAATATGAAGTGATAAAGATATAAATATAGTAATAAACCTAATATAAGAACGTTAGACCCATTTTTGATCCAACGGAAAACTTGTGCAAATTTCTACGACAAAGATCGTCCAAACTTTCAATAGATTCGTATGAAGGTTTAAATTGAGATTTAAAGCTTTTAGAATGAATACCGGCCTTTTTTTGGACCAATATAAAGTTATAAAGGTGTAAATATAGTTTTTAAATTATTCTCAAAAAGTTAGACCCATTATTGGAGCAGCGGAAACTAGGTCCAAACTACTTTGACAAAGAACTGCCCAACTTTGAATAGCTTCGTATGAAGAGAATATTGGCCTTTTTTTGGTCCAATATGAAGTGATAAAGATATAAATATAGTAATAAACCTAATATAAGAACGTTAGACCCATTTTTGATCCAACGGAAAACTTGTGCAAACTTCAACGACAAATATCGTCCAAACTTTCAATAGATTCGTATGAAGGTTTAAATTGAGATTTAAAGCTCTTAGAATGAATACCGGCCTTTTTTTGGACCAATATAAATTTATAAAGGTGTTAATACAGTTTTTAAATAATTCTCAAAAAGTTAGACCCATTATTGGAGCAACGAAAACTTGGTCCAAACTACTTTGACAAAGAACTGCCCAACTTTGAATAGCTTCATATGAAGAGAATATTGGCCTATTTTTGGACCAATATGAAGTGATAAAGATATAAATATAGCAATAAACCTAATATAAGAACGTTAGACCTATTTTTGATCCAACGGAAAACTTGTGCAAACTTCTACGACAAAGATCGTCCAAACTTTCAATAGATTCGTATGAAGGTTAAATTGAGATTTAAAGCTTTTAGAATGAATACCGGCTTTTTTTTGGACCAATATAGAGTTATAAAGGTGTAAATATAGTTTTTAAATAATTCTCAAAAAGTTAGACCCATTATTGGAGCAACGGAAACTTGGTCCAAACTACTTTGACAAAGAACTGCCCAACTTTGAATAGCTTCATATGAAGAGAATATTGGCCTTTTTTTGGACCAATATGAAATGATAAAGATATAAATATAGTAATAAACCTAATATAAGAACGTTAGACCCATTTTTGATCCAACGGAAAACTTGTGCAAACTTCTACGACAAAGATCGTCCAAACTTTCAATAGATTCGTATGAAGGTTTAAATTGAGATTTAAAGCTTTTAGAATGAATACCGGCCTTTTTTTGGACCAATATAAAGTTATAAAGGTGTAAATATAGTTTTTAAATTATTCTCAAAAAGTTAGACCCATTATTGGAGCAGCGGAAACTTGGTCCAAACTACATTGACAAAGAACTGCCCAACTTTGAATAGCTTCATATGAAGAGAATATTGGCCTTTTTTTGGACCAATATGAAATGATAAAGATATAAATATAGTAATAAACCTAATATAAGAACGTTAGACCCATTTTTGATCCAACGGAAAACATGTGCAAACTTCTACGACAAAGATCGTCCAAACTTTCAATAGATTCGTCTGAAGGTTTAAATTGAGATTTAAAGCTTTTAGAATGAATACCGGCCTTTTTTTGGACCAATATAAAGTTATAAAGGTGTAAATATAGTTTTTAAATTATTCTCAAAAAGTTAGACCCATTATTGGAGCAGCGGAAACTTGGTCCAAACTACTTTGACAAAGAACTGCCCAACTTTGAATAGCTTCGTATGAAGAGAATATTGGCCTTTTTTTGGCCCAATATGAAGTGATAAAGATATAAATATAGTAATAAACCTAATATAAGAACGTTAGACCCATTTTTGATACAACGGAAAACTTGTGCAAACTTCTACGGCAAAGATCGTCCAAACTTTCAATAGATTCGTATGAAGGTTTAAATTGAGATTTGAAGCTTTTAGAATGAATACCGGCCTTTTTTTGGACCAATATAAAGTTATAAAGGTGTAACTATAGTTTTTAAATTATTCTCAAAAAGTTAGACCCATTATTGGAGCAGCGGAAACTTGGTCCAAACTACTTTGACAAAGAACTGCCCAACTTTGAATAGCTTCGTATGAAGAGAATATTGGCCTTTTTTTGGCCCAATATGAAGTGATAAAGATATATATATAGTAATAAACCTAATATAAGAACGTTAGACCCATTTTTGATCCAACGGAAAACTTGTGCAAACTTCTACGACAAATATCGTCCAAACTTTCAATAGATTTGTATGAAGGTTTAAATTGAGATTTAAAGCTTTTAGAATGAATACCGGCCATTTTTTGGACCAATATAAAGTTATAAACGTGTTAATATAGTTTTTAAATAATTCTCAAAAAGTTAGACCCATTATTGGAGCAACGAAAACTTGGTCCAAACTACTTTGACAAAGAACTGCCCAACTTTGAATAGCTTCATATGAAGAGAATATTGGCCTATTTTTGGACCAATATGAAGTGATAAAGATATAAATATAGCAATAAACCAAATATAAGAACGTTAGACCTATTTTTGATCCAACGGAAAACTTGTGCAAACTTCTACGACAAAGATCGTCCAAACTTTCAATAGATTCGTATGAAGGTTAAATTGAGATTTAAAGCTTTTAGAATGAATACCGGCTTTTTTTTGGACCAATATAAAGTTATAAAGGTGTAAATATAGTTTTTAAATAATTCTCAAAAAGTTAGACCCATTATTGGAGCAACGGAAACTTGGTCCAAACTACTTTGACAAAGAACTGCCCAACTTTGAATAGCTTCATATGAAGAGAATATTGGCCTTTTTTTGGACCAATATGAAATGATAAAGATATAAATATAGTAATAAACCTAATATAAGAACGTTAGACCCATTTTTGATCCAACGGAAAACTTGTGCAAACTTCTACGACAAAGATCGTCCAAACTTTCAATAGATTCGTATGAAGGTTTAAATTGAGATTTAAAGCTTTTAGAATGAATACCGGCCTTTTTTTGGACCAATATAAAGTTATAAAGGTGTAAATATAGTTTTTAAATAATTCTCAAAAAGTTAGACCCATTATTGGAGCAACGGAAACTTGGTCCAAACTACTTTGACAAAGAACTGCCCAACTTTGAATAGCTTCATATGAAGAGAATATTGGCCTTTTTTTGGACCAATATGAAATGATAAAGATATAAATATAGTAATAAACCTAATATAAGAACGTTAGACCCATTTTTGATCCAACGGAAAACTTGTGCAAACTTCTACGACAAAGATCGTCCAAACTTTCAATAGATTCGTATGAAGGTTTAAATTGAGATTTAAAGCTTTTAGAATGAATACCGGCCTTTTTTTGGACCAATATAAAGTTATAAAAGTGTAAATATAGTTTTTAAATTATTCTCAAAAAGTTAGACCCATTATTGGAGCAGCGGAAACTTGGTCCAAACTACATTGACAAAGAACTGCCCAACTTTGAATAGCTTCATATGAAGAGAATATTGGCCTTTTTTTGGACCAATATGAAATGATAAAGATATAAATATAGTAATAAACCTAATATAAGAACGTTAGACCCATTTTTGATCCAACGGAAAACATGTGCAAACTTCTACGACAAAGATCGTCCAAACTTTCAATAGATTCGTCTGAAGGTTTAAATTGAGATTTAAAGCTTTTAGAATGAATACCGGCCTTTTTTTGGACCAATATAAAGTTATAAAGGTGTAAATATAGTTTTTAAATTATTCTCAAAAAGTTAGACCCATTATTGGAGCAGCGGAAACTTGGTCCAAACTACATTGACAAAGAACTGCCCAACTTTGAATAGCTTCATATGAAGAGAATATTGGCCTTTTTTTGGACCAATATGAAATGATAAAGATATAAATATAGTAATAAACCTAATATAAGAACGTTAGACCCATTTTTGATCCAACGGAAAACATGTGCAAACTTCTACGACAAAGATCGTCCAAACTTTCAATAGATTCGTCTGAAGGTTTAAATTGAGATTTAAAGCTTTTAGAATGAATACCGGCCTTTTTTTGGACCAATATAAAGTTATAAAGGTGTAAATATAGTTTTTAAATTATTCTCAAAAAGTTAGACCCATTATTGGAGCAGCGGAAACTTGGTCCAAACTACTTTGACAAAGAACTGCCCAACTTTGAATAGCTTCGTATGAAGAGAATATTGGCCTTTTTTTGGCCCAATATGAAGTGATAAAGATATAAATATAGTAATAAACCTAATATAAGAACGTTAGACCCATTTTTGATACAACGGAAAACTTGTGCAAACTTCTACGGCAAAGATCGTCCAAACTTTCAATAGATTCGTATGAAGGTTTAAATTGAGATTTAAAGCTTTTAGAATGAATACCGGCCTTTTTTTGGACCAATATAAAGTTATAAAGGTGTAACTATAGTTTTTAAATTATTCTCAAAAAGTTAGACCCATTATTGGAGCAGCGG
The DNA here is from genome assembly GCA_030408175.1 of Trifolium repens. Classification (NCBI taxonomy): domain Eukaryota; kingdom Viridiplantae; phylum Streptophyta; class Magnoliopsida; order Fabales; family Fabaceae; genus Trifolium; species Trifolium repens. The sequence goes on along the minus strand of CP125845.1, from coordinate 24,804,632 downwards.
AAACTTGGTCCAAACTACTTTGACAAAGAACTGCCCAACTTTGAATAGCTTCGTATGAAGAGAATATTGGCCTTTTTTTGGCCCAATATGAAGTGATAAAGATATATATATAGTAATAAACCTAATATAAGAACGTTAGACCCATTTTTGATCCAACGGAAAACTTGTGCAAACTTCTACGACAAATATCGTCCAAACTTTCAATAGATTTGTATGAAGGTTTAAATTGAGATTTAAAGCTTTTAGAATGAATACCGGCCATTTTTTGGACCAATATAAAGTTATAAACGTGTTAATATAGTTTTTAAATAATTCTCAAAAAGTTAGACCCATTATTGGAGCAACGAAAACTTGGTCCACACTACTTTGACAAAGAACTGCCCAACTTTGAATAGCTTCATATGAAGAGAATATTGGCCTTTTTTTGGACCAATATGAAGTGATAAAGATATAAATATAGTAATAAACATAATATAAGAACGTTAGACCCATTTTTGATCCAACGGAAAACTTGTGCAAACTTCTACGACGAAGATCGTCCAAACTTTCAATAGATTCGTCTGAAGGTTTAAATTGAGATTTAAAGGTTTTAGAATGAATAACGGCCTTTTTTCGGACCAATATAAAGTTCTAAAGGTGTAAATATAGTTTTTAAATAATTCTCAAAAAGTTAGACCCATTACTGGAGCAACGGAAACTTGGTCCAAATTACTTTGACAAAGAACTGCCCAACTTTGAATAGCTTCATATGAAGAGATTATTGGCCTTTTTTTTGACCAATATGAAGTGATAAAGATATAAATATAGTAATAAACCTAATATAAGAACGTTAGACCCATTTTTGATCCAACGGAAAACTTGTGCAAATTTCTACGACAAAGATCGTCCAAACTTTCAATAGATTCGTATGAAGGTTTAAATTGAGATTTAAAGCTTTTAGAATGAATACCGGCCTTTTTTTGGACCAATATAAAGTTATAAAGGTGTAAATATAGTTTTTAAATTATTCTCAAAAAGTTAGACCCATTATTGGAGCAGCGGAAACTAGGTCCAAACTAATTTGACAAAGAACTGCCCAACTTTGAATAGCTTCGTATGAAGAGAATATTGGCCTTTTTTTGGTCCAATATGAAGTGATAAAGATATAAATATAGTAATAAACCTAATATAAGAACGTTAGACCCATTTTTGATCCAACGGAAAACTTGTGCAAACTTCAACGACAAATATCGTCCAAACTTTCAATAGATTCGTATGAAGGTTTAAATTGAGATTTAAAGCTTTTAGAATGAATACCGGCCTTTTTTTGGACCAATATAAATTTATAAAGGTGTTAATATAGTTTTTAAATAATTCTCAAAAAGTTAGACCCATTATTGGAGCAACGAAAACTTGGTCCAAACTACTTTGACAAAGAACTGCCCAACTTTGAATAGCTTCATATGAAGAGAATATTGGCCTATTTTTGGACCAATATGAAGTGATAAAGATATAAATATAGCAATAAACCTAATATAAGAACGTTAGACCTATTTTTGATCCAACGGAAAACTTGTGCAAACTTCTACGACAAAGATCGTCCAAACTTTCAATAGATTCGTATGAAGGTTAAATTGAGATTTAAAGCTTTTAGAATGAATACCGGCTTTTTTTTGGACCAATATAAAGTTATTAAGGTGTAAATATAGTTTTTAAATAATTCTCAAAAAGTTAGACCCATTATTGGAGCAACGGAAACTTGGTCCAAACTACTTTGACAAAGAACTGCCCAACTTTGAATAGCTTCATATGAAGAGAATATTGGCCTTTTTTTGGACCAATATGAAATGATAAAGATATAAATATAGTAATAAACCTAATATAAGAACGTTAGACCCATTTTTGATCCAACGGAAAACTTGTGCAAACTTCTACGACAAAGATCGTCCAAACTTTCAATAGATTCGTATGAAGGTTTAAATTGAGATTTAAAGCTTTTAGAATGAATACCGGCCTTTTTTTGGACCAATATAAAGTTATAAAGGTGTAAATATAGTTTTTAAATTATTCTCAAAAAGTTAGACCCATTATTGGAGCAGCGGAAAGTTGGTCCAAACTACTTTGACAAAGAACTGCCCAACTTTGAATAGCTTCATATGAAGAGAATATTGGCCTTTTTTGGGACCAATATGAAATGATAAAGATATAAATATAGTAATAAACCTAATATAAGAACGTTAGACCCATTTTTGATCCAACGGAAAACTTGTGCAAACTTCTACGACAAAGATCGTCCAAACTTTCAATAGATTCGTATGAAGGTTTAAATTGAGATTTAAAGCTTTTAGAATGAATACCGGCCTTTTTATGGACCAATATAAAGTTATAAAGGTGTAAATATAGTTTTTAAATTATTCTCAAAAAGTTAGACCCATTATTGGAGCAGCGGAAACTTGGTCCAAACTACATTGACAAAGAACTGCCCAACTTTGAATAGCTTCGTATGAAGAGAATATTGGCCTTTTTTTGGACCAATATGAAGTGATAAAGATTTAAATATAGTAATAAACCTAATAGAAGAACGTTAGACCCATTTTTGATCCAACGGAAAACTTGTGCAAACTTCTACGACAAAGATCGTTCAAACTTTCAATAGATTCGTATGAAGGTTAAATTGAGATTTAAAGCTTTTAGAATGAATACCGGCTTTTTTTTGGACCAATATAAAGTTATAAAGGTGTAAATATAGTTTTTAAATAATTCTCAAAAAGTTAGACCCATTATTGGAGCAACGGAAACTTGGTCCAAACTACTTTGACAAAGAACTGCCCAACTTTGAATAGCTTCATATGAAGAGAATATTGGCCTTTTTTTGGACCAATATGAAATGATAAAGATATAAATATAGTAATAAACCAAATATAAGAACGTTAGACCCATTTTTGATCCAACGGAAAACTTGTGCAAACTTCTACGACAAAGATCGTCCAAACTTTCAATAGATTCGTATGAAGGTTTAAATTGAGATTTAAAGCTTTTAGAATGAATACCGGCCTTTTTTTGGACCAATATAAAGTTAAAAAGGTGTAAATATAGTTTTTAAATTATTCTCAAAAAGTTAGACCCATTATTGGAGCAGCGGAAACTTGGTCCAAACTACATTGACAAAGAATTGCCCAACTTTGAATAGCTTCGTATGAAGAGAATATTGGCCTTTTTTTGGTCAAATATGAAGTGATAAAGATATAAATATAGTAATAAACCTAATATAAGAACGTTAGACCCATTTTTGATCCAACGGAAAACTTGTGCAAACTTCAACGACAAATATCGTCCAAACTTTCAATAGATTCGTATGAAGGTTTAAATTGAGATTTAAAGCTTTTAGAATGAATACCGGCCTTTTTTTGGACCAATATAAATTTATAAAGGTGTTAATATAGTTTTTAAATAATTCTCAAAAAGTTAGACCCATTATTGGAGCAACGAAAACTTGGTCCAAACTACTTTGACAAAGAACTGCCCAACTTTGAATAGCTTCATATGAAGAGAATATTGGCCTATTTTTGGACCAATATGAAGTGATAAAGATATAAATATAGCAATAAACCTAATATAAGAACGTTAGACCTATTTTTGATCCAACGGAAAACTTGTGCAAACTTCTACGACAAAGATCGTCCAAACTTTCAATAGATTCGTATGAAGGTTAAATTGAGATTTAAAGCTTTTAGAATGAATACCGGCTTTTTTTTGGACCAATATAAAGTTATAAAGGTGTAAATATAGTTTTTAAATAATTCTCAAAAAGTTAGACCCATTATTGGAGCAACGGAAACTTGGTCCAAACTACTTTGACAAAGAACTGCCCAACTTTGAATAGCTTCATATGAAGAGAATATTGGCCTTTTTTTGGACCAATATGAAATGATAAAGATATAAATATAGTAATAAACCTAATATAAGAACGTTAGACCCATTTTTGATCCAACGGAAAACTTGTGCAAACTTCTACGACAAAGATCGTCCAAACTTTAAATAGATTCGTATGAAGGTTTAAATTGAGATTTAAAGCTTTTAGAATGAATACCGGACTTTTTTCGGACCTATATAAAGTTATAAAGGTGTAAATATAGTTTTTAAATTATTCTCAAAAAGTTAGACCCATTATTGGAGCAGCGGAAAGTTGGTCCAAACTACTTTGACAAAGAACTGCCCAACTTTGAATAGCTTCATATGAAGAGAATATTGGCCTTTTTTTGGACCAATATGAAATGATAAAGATATAAATATAGTAATAAACCTAATATAAGAACGTTAGACCCATTTTTGATCCAACGGAAAACTTTTGCAAACTTCTACGACAAAGATCGTCCAAACTTTCAATAGATTCGTATGAAGGTTTAAATTGAGATTTAAAGCTTTTAGAATGAATACCGGCCTTTTTTTGGACCAATATAAAGTTATAAAGGTGTAAATATAGTTTTTAAATTATTCTCAAAAAGTTAGACCCATTATTGGAGCAGCGGAAACTTGGTCCAAACTACATTGACAAAGAACTGCCCAACTTTGAATAGCTTCGTATGAAGAGAATATTGGCCTTTTTTTGGACCAATATGAAGTGATAAAGATTTAAATATAGTAATAAACCTAATAGAAGAACGTTAGACCCATTTTTGATCCAACGGAAAACTTGTGCAAACTTCTACGACAAAGATCGTCCAAACTTTAAATAGATTCGTATGAAGGTTTAAATTGAGATTTAAAGCTTTTAGAATGAATACCGGCCTTTTTTCGGACCTATATAAAGTTATAAAGGTGTAAATATAGTTTTTAAATTATTCTCAAAAAGTTAGACCCATTATTGGAGCAACGGAAACTTGGTCCAAACAACTTTGACAAAGAACTGCCCAACTTTGAATAGCTTCATATGAAGAGAATATTGGCCTTTTTTTGGACCAATATGAAATGATAAAGATATAAATATAGTAATAAACCTAATATAAGAACGTTAGACCCATTTTTGATCCAACGGAAAACTTGTGCAAACTTCTACGACAAAGATCGTCCAAACTTTCAATAGATTCGTATGAAGGTTTAAATTGAGATTTAAAGCTTTTAGAATGAATACCGGCCTTTTTTTGGACCAATATAAAGTTATAAAGGTGTAAATATAGTTTTTAAATTATTCTCAAAAAGTTAGACCCATTATTGGAGCAGCGGAAAGTTGGTCCAAACTACTTTGACAAAGAACTGCCCAACTTTGAATAGCTTCATATGAAGAGAATATTGGCCTTTTTTTGGACCAATATGAAATGATAAAGATATAAATATAGTAATAAACCTAATATAAGAACGTTAGACCCATTTTTGATCCAACGGAAAACTTGTGCAAACTTCTACGACAAAGATCGTCCAAACTTTCAATAGATTCGTATGAAGGTTTAAATTGAGATTTAAAGCTTTTAGAATGAATACCGGCCTTTTTATGGACCAATATAAAGTTATAAAGGTGTAAATATAGTTTTTAAATTATTCTCAAAAAGTTAGACCCATTATTGGAGCAGCGGAAACTTGGTCCAAACTACATTGACAAAGAACTGCCCAACTTTGAATAGCTTCGTATGAAGAGAATATTGGCCTTTTTTTGGACCAATATTGTAACATCCCAAGATTTAATTAATAGAAGAATATTAATTAAATTAGCAATAGTAGAACTTAATTGGAAATTAAGTGGCCAAACCAATAATACAATTATACTAGTTACTACCATGGTGTATAAGAAACAAGAACAATTCCATCCACTCATGCCTACTCACACGCCCCCATTTCTACTTCCAAGCCCCCATCAATTGTGATTTCTCTATTTAATTACCACTTCAAGAGGAGTACAGCAAGTCAATAGGTTATTTCCATTTCTCAATTCCTACAAGAGTCCACAACAAAGCCTCTCATGCTCTCTTCTCTCTCTTCACGTACAACAACAACAACAAGGTTCAAACAACCCATTTCTTAAAATCTAACTCCACTAGGTATTAGAACCAAACAATGAACTTTGATTTGATTTCTCTTCTCACTTGGCCGTTTCAGCCCCTACCTTCAATTAGAGGAATTTAATTGGTTTTCCAAAGATTGAAAGCTATGCATGTGAGGTGGTTGGAGGAGGAAGTATGAGAAGCTTTTAAGATGGGATTGTTGATCTTCCAAACTCAGGAAGTGGCTGCTATTACCAAGGGTGAAGTGACTGAATGTGTTAAAGGGGTAAGAACTTCACGAATCTTTCATCACTCATTCAAAAGTTCTATTCCTTGGTAGTTAGAAACTCCTAAATTCACCTATCTTCCCAAATTTTGCTTGCATGTGTGATTAAATCCTTAAATTCGGGCGTGGTGTTGGCTGGAAGGTTGTGGGTGCTTTGGGAAAAGAAGAATTTTGGAACTGCAGAACCCTATTCCTCAATCTGATAAGCTCGCTAAGCGAGCGGGAGTACTCGCCCCGGCGAGTTAATCAGCACAGCTCAACATTGTTACTTGCAGCCTCTGTTGCGTGTCATCTATTTCCAATTCGTGGTGAGCTATTCCTAACCTTCTTTTACCCCTCTCAGAATGGTATTGACTACTCCATTTTCCTTAAACTCAACAATTAATATAAACTCATGAATCCACTCTTTTTCTCATGAGCACAAGTCTTGGGGTTTCAAGTGGGTCCTGGCAGAGATGTGTTGATGTCGTAGCAGAGCTAGAATTCGAGCTAAAGCTTCTGAGTTAAACTCAATACAGGTGGGTTCTTTAGGTTAGTTTAGTTAGATTTCCCTTAAATCAAAACTTGCATGATAACTTAGGAATATTAGGAATTGTTGTGTGAGAGGAATTAATCCCAAATTCCACTCCATTCTGTTTTTATATTATGTAAATTATGCTTCTGCACTGGTTAAATGAGGATTGTAGGTGTGCTACTTGAAATATTACGATTTCTGCAAAACAGGGTAAGTTCTGCATAAACTCGCCACAGCGAATAGCTGGCGAGCATTCATGGCGAGCTGGGCTCTGAGCTGATGAAACTCGCCATGGCGAGCTTCTGCTCGCCACAGCGAGTTGATTTAGGTCAGGACCTATAATCTCGCCATAGCGAGCTGGTAACTCGCCGTAGCGAGCTTGTACAGGATTGACCTATATTTTCCATTTTCTAAATAAAGTTTTCTACACTCGTTTTATATCCTCGATATAATCAGATAGCTTGCAGTAACGTAATTAATATAATGTTGAACAGAATGTTAATCACAGATAATCATTAGGGTATAACATAGAACATTAATTAGGTTTGTATGCTCCCCGGGATTGGGAAATTATGGTAGTAATAACTAATTTAGTTCAGTCAGTTATGAGCGATCTTGTGATATCGCGTTATGGACTCCCAATGGGACAATCCATTAGGATAAGTTATTGTGAGCTGCATGCCGTGACCGAATCGGTTGACGGATAGGGCAGGCCTCTGAGACATGCTCACCTCAGAGTGTCCTTGTGTTTTAAAATGAATAAGAGTTTAATATTCTGTGATACACCTTTATATTATGCTGTTTATGTCATGTTAGTTATGTTAGTATGTACGACTGATTTAGGTGCCCCGGTGTAGTCACCATTAGGAGGGTAGTAGGACTCACTGAGGCTTAGTAGTCTCACCCCACTCCAAACAATTTTTTTTAGGTAAACAGGATATTCGGAGCAAGGACCAGTTAGGAGGCTGACAGTTGGAGCTGAGCTTGGATTGTCCGCCTTGAAGATTTTATTTCTTCGTCTTGCTTTTTAGTTTATTATCGTGTTTACTCAGAATACTAGCAACTTCCGCTGTATTTTTATCTGTCACTTATTTTGTATCTGAAACAATGTTGTATCTTGTTTATTTTAATCAGAGAATTATTTGTACTCAGATCCTTTTATGTATGTCTCGACTAAATATTCTAGGTATTTTAGTTGGGGCGTTATAATTGGTATCAGAGCAGGTCGATCCAGTATCGGACCTTGCCATGAGTCATTCCAATCATTCCCTAAGTAATACAGACCCTTTGGATCTGGACTGTTTACGTTGAAACCATCGCATGCTGAGCCTGATCAACTTAGTATTGTGTATGGTAGGCAGGGTATTATGGTTTAGAACTGAAGTGAACTCTGGAATTCCACCGTCAAATCCGTAGTGAAACTACAACGAGGAGCAGTCGTCGAAGGAAGATCTTATAAGTGGATTTTGGGACAGTGGCAGATGGTGCCACAGGAGTAAGTTGCGTAACACATGACAGGAGTAAAGATTGTAGCTTGAAGGAAAGTAAGTATACCCTTATAACTGAAGTGCGCAGTGCACAGCAGTGTTCCACTGACACAGTGTGTCAGGTGAATTTCCTGAACCTAGAATTACCTTAGCTTACCGAGAGCCTAGAATCCGTCGGGTTATTGACCAAGTAACACCAGTAATAAGAAGTAAGCCTGGGATTTGTACAGAATCAGTCAGACGAATGAACCACCCTTGTAGCATAACATGCAAGGAGTAGAGTTGTAACCTAAAGGAAGCAAGCGTAACCTTATATACTGAAATGTGTGGTACATGACGGTATTCCACTGACCTTGTGTGTCAGCAAAACTTCCTGAACCCAAGAGCAACTTCACCTTTTATTAGGCGAACCACAGAATTATCCTGCTGCACACTGACTAACTCGCTTAGCGAGCAAGTGCTCGCTGTAGCGAGCTTGACAGACTGCAACTAATGCTTGATGCTATCATGTTCTCTGCCCAAACCTTTCAACCACTACAACAGACTCTGGCCCTAACTTATGTTACTCATTATACCAACTTTTGGTGATTTAGAGTAAGCAACCCTAAACTACCTTGTGTACATAAGTAGTATTGAGAAAATGCATATGGGGAAACGAAGGAGAAGTTGTATGCAACAAGAAGTGAAAGGAGTATACCCATCTTACTAGAAGCCTATAACCATATTTGAAACTACTAGGAGATTAACCGTAAACTAGTTCAAAGATTAGAATCCTTGTGGGATACCCCATGCACGAGAGAAACACATTGAGTTCAAACCACCTATGGATTTTGAGATATCAACCAAGCTTAGTGAGCTAGAGAGAATACCCGGTTACTAAGACTCAAGCCACCTTATTAGGTTATCATTTAGAAATGCCCTTAACTAAAGTTACTCTTATCATCCAACTCGTGAGAACACTTCTACCTCACCACTAGGTGTCAAGTTACTATTAGTACGACAATTAGAAATCAATTTCCAACTACCCCAGTTTCTAACAGTAGACCCAACAAACTCTAGAGACCCATGTATGTAACTAGATTAACAGTTAGGTCCCAACACTAGGACTCTTTAGACAAATCCCTGGAACATTACCACCGAATAGTTTAGCAACCAAATCAGTAATAGCACACTGTCACATAAGTATAACCTCGACTCACATCAAAAATTGAATTCTTCCCTAGCAATACCGTCATCTAAATAGGATTGATAAAGACCGTTAGGTTAAGTGTCCATAGACTAGTAACCCAACTAACCATCCAGTTCTAGGATTAGAAATAATCGGCCTCATTTTGTCGACTACCTTAATACCAGTCGTTGTAGGGCGTAACTTCATAAGGAGTACTATCTTTGACACAATCACATAGACCGAACTATTAGGAGTAGACTAGTTAACCAGAGGCAAGAAATTAAGTTAACATTAGCTTCAGCCATCCATACCAATCTTTTAGTACCCATGTTAGTTACCTAGACACAGGCAAACAAGTTAGTCTCAACCCAGGCTAGTCAACCGATACTTCCATACATTTAGACCTTTCAGCTAGGAGAGTATTAGGATCAGTTAGACGGTCTACCGGTGAGGAATTGTCAGCGAGAAGCATTGAGTGGAAACGTAGTAGTCCTAACCTGAGAGACTGACAGAAAAATTAAAAGTGTAGAAAATGAGATTAAATCAGTAGAAGGAAAATTTTCAGTTGCCTATTCATCCCTAGAGATCCTAACTCAGAAGGTCATCAAACCGAACAATACTCAATTCCATGTTCGCAAGTCTTAGAACACCATGAACGTGTGTATTCTCTAACCCGTCTAATCATGTCTCAGTTGGAAAAAAAAAAAAAAAAATTATTTTCGTGTCTTAATGGCTTGACAACCACGTGTTGTACCTAAATTAAATTAGGATGCAAACTTTCTAAATTCCCACGAATCCAGTTGGTTAAACTAATAGTGCTCCACGTCACTCTTAGGTAATCATATTACCTGTTCTCAGTTTCTTTTCAGATGTGATATCAGTAGCTCCATCCTACCTGAGGAAGTCAATTATTCTTGAGAAGGTCAAGAATAGTTTCAATTTAATTTCTTACTCGTCTCAGTTGATCTGTTAATTAACATACTTCAAAACCACTCCGGTAAAACTTATCTAGCTCAGTATCAGCAAATCAGTTAAACTTCGTGCACTCACAACCAGTAATCTGTTCTTCCAAAAAGTTAGTTATCTATCCTTCGTAGCCTTATCAGTAGAATTCAGAATTAAGTTTGGACCAGTTCCAGATTCAGTGGAATTGAGTTATACCAGTGAAAGCAGTGTTAAGGATTCAAACCTGCTAATTCCGTGCTCCTAACCATGTTAGATCAGTGTGTTACCCTTGAGTGTCTCTACCCGAACATTCCAACTTTCCATGATTCAATTCCTATAATATCGTGAGATCAAGTATAGAAGCCTGAACGCCTGAACCTGAGCTTTCCTATTCCTAGTATAGTTGTCAGTAATTAGTTAGTATAAGTGTAAGAGTTAATCATGCGTTTGGAGTATTATGTCAATCTCTTTTAGAAACCCTTCTCTATCCTTAGTGATCCGTTGAGATAACTCCATCAGCCGTATTAAGTCAAATCATTCAATTCAGCCTTAGCGTTACAAATTCGGAACTTATGCTTTCAACTAGCCAAGTTCCATACATTAGTTACCAATGAAGGATTTCAAACAAGTTAGACCCGTAACGCAGAGAAATGATCTGAACCTAAGTGCGTCCGCATGTTAAATATACAACTTGATCATCGTGTCGTGTTGGGATAGATAGAGATTGTAGGTGGGATTTTATCGGATAACTATAAGTTCGTCTGCGGATGAGTTCCACTCGTGGGCAGAGGAACCAGTAGTGCTAGACAATTTTCCACTCGTTTTATATTTCGATCGATCCTGGAGTAATTTCACAACACGCGATACAGAAATACATATAACATGTCAAGTATGGTGGTACCCAGAAAGAAGAGAATTTGAATATGGCAATATCAATACCAGGCCAGATACCGACCCTCTAAACTAGTTAGAGCTGGAACTAATTCCATTGGGAATGGAAAAAGTAGAAGTAGTAGTAAGATGCTGAATCAGAGTGCGCAGCACTGCAACTTTTGAGAATGTGAGATTAGTCTTTAACCAGTAAACCTTAAGAGAGGAAAGTTTTATTCCAAGGGATTGAACATTGTTGACCAATGTAAGGTGAAGCGTAGAGTTGGACGCGAATATAAACGATCTACCCTGTTGTAGGACGAAGGAGTTTTGAATTTCGAGGACGAAATTCTTTAAGGGGGGTAGATTGTAACATCCCAAGATTTAATTAATAGAAGAATATTAATTAAATTAGCAATAGTAGAACTTAATTGGAAATTAAGTGGCCAAACCAATAATACAATTATACTAGTTACTACCATGGTGTATAAGAAACAAGAACAATTCCATCCACTCATGCCTACTCACACGCCCCCATTTCTACTTCCAAGCCCCCATCAATTGTGATTTCTCTATTTAATTACCACTTCAAGAGGAGTACAGCAAGTCAATAGGTTATTTCCATTTCTCAATTCCTACAAGAGTCCACAACAAAGCCTCTCATGCTCTCTTCTCTCTCTTCACGTACAACAACAACAACAACAAGGTTCAAACAACCCATTTCTTAATTTCTAACTCCACTAGGTATTAGAACCAAACAATGAACTTTGATTTGATTTCTCTTCTCACTTGGCCGTTTCAGCCCCTACCTTCAATTAGAGGAATTTAATTGGTTTTCCAAAGATTGAAAGCTATGCATGTGAGGTGGTTGGAGGAGGAAGTATGAGAAGCTTTTAAGATGGGATTGTTAATCTTCCAAACTCAGGAAGTGGCTGCTATTACCAAGGGTGAAGTGACTGAATGTGTTAAAGGGGTAAGAACTTCACGAATCTTTCATCACTCATTCAAAAGTTCTATTCCTTGGTAGTTAGAAACTCCTAAATTCACCTATCTTCCCAAATTTTGCTTGCATGTGTGATTAAATCCTTAAATTCGGGCGTGGTGTTGGCTGGAAGGTTGTGGGTGCTTTGGGAAAAGAAGAATTTTGGAACTGCAGAACCCTATTCCTCAATCTGATAAGCTCGCTAAGCGAGCGGGAGTACTCGCCCCGGCGAGTTAATCAGCACAGCTCAACATTGTTACTTGCAGCCTCTGTTGCGTGTCATCTATTTCCAATTCGTGGTGAGCTATTCCTAACCTTCTTTTACCCCTCTCAGAATGGTATTGACTACTCCATTTTCCTTAAACTCAACAATTAATATAAACTCATGAATCCACTCTTTTTCTCATGAGCACAAGTCTTGGGGTTTCAAGTGGGTCCTGGCAGAGATGTGTTGATGTCGTAGCAGAGCTAGAATTCGAGCTAAAGCTTCTGAGTTAAACTCAATACAGGTGGGTTCTTTAGGTTAGTTTAGTTAGATTTCCCTTAAATCAAAACTTGCATGATAACTTAGGAATATTAGGAATTGTTGTGTGAGAGGAATTAATCCCAAATTCCACTCCATTCTGTTTTTATATTATGTAAATTATGCTTCTGCACTGGTTAAATGAGGATTGTAGGTGTGCTACTTGAAATATTACGATTTCTGCAAAACAGGGTAAGTTCTGCATAAACTCGCCACAGCGAATAGCTGGCGAGCATTCATGGCGAGCTGGGCTCTGAGCTGATGAAACTCGCCATGGCGAGCTTCTGCTCGCCACAGCGAGTTGATTTAGGTCAGGACCTATAATCTCGCCATAGCGAGCTGGTAACTCGCCGTAGCGAGCTTGTACAGGATTGACCTATATTTTCCATTTTCTAAATAAAGTTTTCTACACTCGTTTTATATCCTCGATATAATCAGATAGCTTGCAGTAACGTAATTAATATAATGTTGAACAGAATGTTAATCACAGATAATCATTAGGGTATAACATAGAACATTAATTAGGTTTGTATGCTCCCCGGGATTGGGAAATTATGGTAGTAATAACTAATTTAGTTCAGTCAGTTATGAGCGATCTTGTGATATCGCGTTATGGACTCCCAATGGGACAATCCATTAGGATAAGTTATTGTGAGCTGCATGCCGTGACCGAATCGGTTGACGGATAGGGCAGGCCTCTGAGACATGCTCACCTCAGAGTGTCCTTGTGTTTTAAAATGAATAAGAGTTTAATATTCTGTGATACACCTTTATATTATGCTGTTTATGTCATGTTAGTTATGTTAGTATGTACGACTGATTTAGGTGCCCCGGTGTAGTCACCATTAGGAGGGTAGTAGGACTCACTGAGGCTTAGTAGTCTCACCCCACTCCAAACAATTTTTTTTAGGTAAACAGGATATTCGGAGCAAGGACCAGTTAGGAGGCTGACAGTTGGAGCCGAGCTTGGATTGTCCGCCTTGAAGATTTTATTTCTTCGTCTTGCTTTTTAGTTTATTATCGTGTTTACTCAGAATACTAGCAACTTCCGCTGTATTTTTATCTGTCACTTATTTTGTATCTGAAACAATGTTGTATCTTGTTTATTTTAATCAGAGAATTATTTGTACTCAGATCCTTTTATGTATGTCTCGACTAAATATTCTAGGTATTTTAGTTGGGGCGTTATAAATATGAAGTGATAAAGATTTAAATATAGTAATAAACCTAATAGAAGAACGTTAGACCCATTTTTGATCCAACGGAAAACTTGTGCAAACTTCTACGACAAAGATCGTCCAAACTTTCAATAGATTCGTATGAAGGTTTAAATTGAGATTTAAAGCTTTTAGAATGAATACCGGCCTTTTTTTGGACCAATATAAAGTTATAAAGGTGTAAATATAGTTTTTAAATTATTCTCAAAAAGTTAGACCCATTATTGGAGCAGCGGAAACTAGGTCCAAACTACTTTGACAAAGAACTGCCCAACTTTGAATAGCTTCGTATGAAGAGAATATTGGCCTTTTTTTGGTCCAATATGAAGTGATAAAGATATAAATATAGCAATAAACCTAATATAAGAACGTTAGACCTATTTTTGATCCAACGGAAAACTTGTGCAAACTTCTACGACAAATATCGTCCAAACTTTCAATAGATTCGTATGAAGGTTAAATTGAGATTTAAAGCTTTTAGAATGAATACCGGCTTTTTTTTGGACCAATATAAAGTTATAAAGGTGTAAATATAGTTTTTAAATAATTCTCAAAAAGTCAGACCCATTATTGGAGCAACGGAAACTTGGTCCAAACTACTTTGACAAAGAACTGCCCAACTTTGAATAGCTTCATATGAAGAGAATATTGGCCTTTTTTTGGACCAATATGAAATGATAAAGATATAAATATAGTAATAAACCTAATAGAAGAACGTTAGACCCATTTTTGATCCAACGGAAAACTTGTGCAAACTTCTACGACAAATATCGTCCAAACTTTCAATAGATTCGTATGAAGGTTAAATTGAGATTTAAAGCTTTTAGAATGAATACCGGCTTTTTTTTGGACCAATATAAAGTTATAAAGGTGTAAATATAGTTTTTAAATAATTCTCAAAAAGTTAGACCCATTATTGGAGCAACGGAAACTTGGTCCAAACTACTTTGACAAAGAACTGCCCAACTTTGAATAGCTTCATATGAAGAGAATATTGGCCTTTTTTTGGACCAATATGAAATGATAAAGATATAAATATAGTAATAAACCTAATATAAGAACGTTAGACCCATTTTTGATCCAACGGAAAACTTGTGCAAACTTCTACGACAAAGATCGTCCAAACTTTCAATAGATTCGTATGAAGGTTTAAATTGAGATTTAAAGCTTTTAGAATGAATACCGGCCTTTTTTTGGACCAATATAAAGTTATAAAGGTGTAAATATAGTTTTTAAATTATTCTCAAAAAGTTAGACCCATTATTGGAGCAGCGGAAAGTTGGTCCAAACTACTTTGACAAAGAACTGCCCAACTTTGAATAGCTTCATATGAAGAGAATATTGGCCTTTTTTTGGACCAATATGAAATGATAAAGATATAAATATAGTAATAAACCTAATATAAGAACGTTAGACCCATTTTTGATCCAACGGAAAACTTGTGCAAACTTCTACGACAAAGATCGTCCAAACTTTCAATAGATTCGTATGAAGGTTTAAATTGAGATTTAAAGCTTTTAGAATGAATACCGGCCTTTTTTTGGACCAATATAAAGTTATAAAGGTGTAAATATAGTTTTTAAATTATTCTCAAAAAGTTAGACCCATTATTGGAGCAGCGGAAAGTTGGTCCAAACTACTTTGACAAAGAACTGCCCAACTTTGAATAGCTTCATATGAAGAGAATATTGGCCTTTTTTTGGACCAATATGAAATGATAAAGATATAAATATAGTAATAAACCTAATATAAGAACGTTAGACCCATTTTTGATCCAACGGAAAACTTGTGCAAACTTCTACGACAAAGATCGTCCAAACTTTCAATAGATTCGTATGAAGGTTTAAATTGAGATTTAAAGCTTTTAGAATGAATACCGGCCTTTTTTTGGACCAATATAAAGTTATAAAGGTGTAAATATAGTTTTTAAATTATTCTCAAAAAGTTAGACCCATTATTGGAGCAGCGGAAACTTGGTCCAAACTACATTGACAAAGAACTGCCCAACTTTGAATAGCTTCGTATGAAGAGAATATTGGCCTTTTTTTGGACCAATATGAAGTGATAAAGATTTAAATATAGTAATAAACCTAATAGAAGAACGTTAGACCCATTTTTGATCCAACGGAAAACTTGTGCAAACTTCTACGACAAAGATCGTCCAAACTTTAAATAGATTCGTATGAAGGTTTAAATTGAGATTTAAAGCTTTTAGAATGAATACCGGCCTTTTTTCGGACCTATATAAAGTTATAAAGGTGTAAATATAGTTTTTAAATTATTCTCAAAAAGTTAGACCCATTATTGGAGCAACGGAAACTTGGTCCAAACAACTTTGACAAAGAACTGCCCAACTTTGAATAGCTTCATATGAAGAGAATATTGGCCTTTTTTTGGACCAATATGAAATGATAAAGATATAAATATAGTAATAAACCTAATATAAGAACGTTAGACCCATTTTTGATCCAACGGAAAACTTGTGCAAACTTCTACGACAAAGATCGTCCAAACTTTCAATAGATTCGTATGAAGGTTTAAATTGAGATTTAAAGCTTTTAGAATGAATACCGGCCTTTTTTTGGACCAATATAAAGTTATAAAGGTGTAAATATAGTTTTTAAATTATTCTCAAAAAGTTAGACCCATTATTGGAGCAGCGGAAAGTTGGTCCAAACTACTTTGACAAAGAACTGCCCAACTTTGAATAGCTTCATATGAAGAGAATATTGGCCTTTTTTTGGACCAATATGAAATGATAAAGATATAAATATAGTAATAAACCTAATATAAGAACGTTAGACCCATTTTTGATCCAACGGAAAACTTGTGCAAACTTCTACGACAAAGATCGTCCAAACTTTCAATAGATTCGTATGAAGGTTTAAATTGAGATTTAAAGCTTTTAGAATGAATACCGGCCTTTTTATGGACCAATATAAAGTTATAAAGGTGTAAATATAGTTTTTAAATTATTCTCAAAAAGTTAGACCCATTATTGGAGCAGCGGAAACTTGGTCCAAACTACATTGACAAAGAACTGCCCAACTTTGAATAGCTTCGTATGAAGAGAATATTGGCCTTTTTTTGGACCAATATGAAGTGATAAAGATTTAAATATAGTAATAAACCTAATAGAAGAACGTTAGACCCATTTTTGATCCAACGGAAAACTTGTGCAAACTTCTACGACAAAGATCGTCCAAACTTTCAATAGATTCGTATGAAGGTTTAAATTGAGATTTAAAGCTTTTAGAATGAATACCGGCCTTTTTTTGGACCAATATAAAGTTATAAAGGTGTAAATATAGTTTTTAAATTATTCTCAAAAAGTTAGACCCATTATTGGAGCAGCGGAAACTTGGTCCAAACTACATTGACAAAGAATTGCCCAACTTTGAATAGCTTCGTATGAAGAGAATATTGGCCTTTTTTTGGTCCAATATGAAGTGATAAAGATATAAATATAGTAATAAACCTAATATAAGAACGTTAGACCCATTTTTGATCCAACGGAAAACTTGTGCAAACTTCAACGACAAATATCGTCCAAACTTTCAATAGATTCGTATGAAGGTTTAAATTGAGATTTAAAGCTTTTAGAATGAATACCGGCCTTTTTTTGGACCAATATAAATTTATAAAGGTGTTAATATAGTTTTTAAATAATTCTCAAAAAGTTAGACCCATTATTGGAGCAACGAAAACTTGGTCCAAACTACTTTGACAAAGAACTGCCCAACTTTGAATAGCTTCATATGAAGAGAATATTGGCCTATTTTTGGACCAATATGAAGTGATAAAGATATAAATATAGCAATAAACCTAATATAAGAACGTTAGACCTATTTTTGATCCAACGGAAAACTTGTGCAAACTTCTACGACAAAGATCGTCCAAACTTTCAATAGATTCGTATGAAGGTTAAATTGAGATTTAAAGCTTTTAGAATGAATACCGGCTTTTTTTTGGACCAATATAAAGTTATAAAGGTGTAAATATAGTTTTTAAATAATTCTCAAAAAGTTAGACCCATTATTGGAGCAACGGAAACTTGGTCCAAACTACTTTGACAAAGAACTGCCCAACTTTGAATAGCTTCATATGAAGAGAATATTGGCCTTTTTTTGGACCAATATGAAATGATAAAGATATAAATATAGTAATAAACCTAATATAAGAACGTTAGACCCATTTTTGATCCAACGGAAAACTTGTGCAAACTTCTACGACAAAGATCGTCCAAACTTTAAATAGATTCGTATGAAGGTTTAAATTGAGATTTAAAGCTTTTAGAATGAATACCGGCCTTTTTTCGGACCTATATAAAGTTATAAAGGTGTAAATATAGTTTTTAAATTATTCTCAAAAAGTTAGACCCATTATTGGAGCAGCGGAAAGTTGGTCCAAACTACTTTGACAAAGAACTGCCCAACTTTGAATAGCTTCATATGAAGAGAATATTGGCCTTTTTTTGGACCAATATGAAATGATAAAGATATAAATATAGTAATAAACCTAATATAAGAACGTTAGACCCATTTTTGATCCAACGGAAAACTTGTGCAAACTTCTACGACAAAGATCGTCCAAACTTTCAATAGATTCGTATGAAGGTTTAAATTGAGATTTAAAGCTTTTAGAATGAATACCGGCCTTTTTTTGGACCAATATAAAGTTATAAAGGTGTAAATATAGTTTTTAAATTATTCTCAAAAAGTTAGACCCATTATTGGAGCAGCGGAAACTTGGTCCAAACTACATTGACAAAGAACTGCCCAACTTTGAATAGCTTCGTATGAAGAGAATATTGGCCTTTTTTTGGACCAATATGAAGTGATAAAGATTTAAATATAGTAATAAACCTAATAGAAGAACGTTAGACCCATTTTTGATCCAACGGAAAACTTGTGCAAACTTCTACGACAAAGATCGTCCAAACTTTAAATAGATTCGTATGAAGGTTTAAATTGAGATTTAAAGCTTTTAGAATGAATACCGGCCTTTTTTCGGACCTATATAAAGTTATAAAGGTGTAAATATAGTTTTTAAATTATTCTCAAAAAGTTAGACCCATTATTGGAGCAACGGAAACTTGGTCCAAACAACTTTGACAAAGAACTGCCCAACTTTGAATAGCTTCATATGAAGAGAATATTGGCCTTTTTTTGGACCAATATGAAATGATAAAGATATAAATATAGTAATAAACCTAATATAAGAACGTTAGACCCATTTTTGATCCAACGGAAAACTTGTGCAAACTTCAACGACAAATATCGTCCAAACTTTCAATAGATTCGTATGAAGGTTTAAATTGAGATTTAAAGCTTTTAGAATGAATACCGGCCTTTTTTTGGACCAATATAAAGTTATAAAGGTGTAAATATAGTTTTTAAATTATTCTCAAAAAGTTAGACCCATTATTGGAGCAGCGGAAACTTGGTCCAAACTACATTGACAAAGAATTGCCCAACTTTGAATAGCTTCGTATGAAGAGAATATTGGCCTTTTTTTGGTCCAATATGAAGTGATAAAGATATAAATATAGTAATAAACCTAATATAAGAACGTTAGACCCATTTTTGATCCAACGGAAAACTTGTGCAAACTTCAACGACAAATATCGTCCAAACTTTCAATAGATTCGTATGAAGGTTTAAATTGAGATTTAAAGCTTTTAGAATGAATACCGGCCTTTTTTTGGACCAATATAAATTTATAAAGGTGTTAATATAGTTTTTAAATAATTCTCAAAAAGTTAGACCCATTATTGGAGCAACGAAAACTTGGTCCAAACTACTTTGACAAAGAACTGCCCAACTTTGAATAGCTTCATATGAAGAGAATATTGGCCTATTTTTGGACCAATATGAAGTGATAAAGATATAAATATAGCAATAAACCTAATATAAGAACGTTAGACCTATTTTTGATCCAACGGAAAACTTGTGCAAACTTCTACGACAAAGATCGTCCAAACTTTCAATAGATTCGTATGAAGGTTAAATTGAGATTTAAAGCTTTTAGAATGAATACCGGCTTTTTTTTGGACCAATATAAAGTTATAAAGGTGTAAATATAGTTTTTAAATAATTCTCAAAAAGTTAGACCCATTATTGGAGCAACGGAAACTTGGTCCAAACTACTTTGACAAAGAACTGCCCAACTTTGAATAGCTTCATATGAAGAGAATATTGGCCTTTTTTTGGACCAATATGAAATGATAAAGATATAAATATAGTAATAAACCTAATATAAGAACGTTAGACCCATTTTTGATCCAACGGAAAACTTGTGCAAACTTCTACGACAAAGATCGTCCAAACTTTAAATAGATTCGTATGAAGGTTTAAATTGAGATTTAAAGCTTTTAGAATGAATACCGGCCTTTTTTCGGACCTATATAAAGTTATAAAGGTGTAAATATAGTTTTTAAATTATTCTCAAAAAGTTAGACCCATTATTGGAGCAGCGGAAAGTTGGTCCAAACTACTTTGACAAAGAACTGCCCAACTTTGAATAGCTTCATATGAAGAGAATATTGGCCTTTTTTTGGACCAATATGAAATGATAAAGATATAAATATAGTAATAAACCTAATATAAGAACGTTAGACCCATTTTTGATCCAACGGAAAACTTGTGCAAACTTCTACGACAAAGATCGTCCAAACTTTAAATAGATTCGTATGAAGGTTTAAATTGAGATTTAAAGCTTTTAGAATGAATACCGGCCTTTTTTCGGACCTATATAAAGTTATAAAGGTGTAAATATAGTTTTTAAATTATTCTCAAAAAGTTAGACCCATTATTGGAGCAGCGGAAAGTTGGTCCAAACTACTTTGACAAAGAACTGCCCAACTTTGAATAGCTTCATATGAAGAGAATATTGGCCTTTTTTTGGACCAATATGAAATGATAAAGATATAAATATAGTAATAAACCTAATATAAGAACGTTAGACCCATTTTTGATCCAACGGAAAACTTGTGCAAACTTCTACGACAAAGATCGTCCAAACTTTCAATAGATTCGTATGAAGGTTTAAATTGAGATTTAAAGCTTTTAGAATGAATACCGGCCTTTTTTTGGACCAATATAAATTTATAAAGGTGTTAATATAGTTTTTAAATAATTCTCAAAAAGTTAGACCCATTATTGGAGCACCGAAAACTTGGTCCAAACTACTTTGACAAAGAACTGCCCAACTTTGAATAGCTTCATATGAAGAGAATATTGGCCTATTTTTGGACCAATATGAAGTGATAAAGATATAAATATAGCAATAAACCTAATATAAGAACGTTAGACCTATTTTTGATCCAACGGAAAACTTGTGCAAACTTCTACGACAAAGATCGTCCAAACTTTCAATAGATTCGTATGAAGGTTAAATTGAGATTTAAAGCTTTTAGAATGAATACCGGCTTTTTTTTGGACCAATATAAAGTTATAAAGGTGTAAATATAGTTTTTAAATAATTCTCAAAAAGTTAGACCCATTATTGGAGCAACGGAAACTTGGTCCAAACTACTTTGACAAAGAACTGCCCAACTTTGAATAGCTTCATATGAAGAGAATATTGGCCTTTTTTTGGACCAATATGAAATGATAAAGATATAAATATAGTAATAAACCTAATATAAGAACGTTAGACCCATTTTTGATCCAACGGAAAACTTGTGCAAACTTCTACGACAAAGATCGTCCAAACTTTAAATAGATTCGTATGAAGGTTTAAATTGAGATTTAAAGCTTTTAGAATGAATACCGGCCTTTTTTCGGACCTATATAAAGTTATAAAGGTGTAAATATAGTTTTTAAATTATTCTCAAAAAGTTAGACCCATTATTGGAGCAGCGGAAAGTTGGTCCAAACTACTTTGACAAAGAACTGCCCAACTTTGAATAGCTTCATATGAAGAGAATATTGGCCTTTTTTTGGACCAATATGAAATGATAAAGATATAAATATAGTAATAAACCTAATATAAGAACGTTAGACCCATTTTTGATCCAACGGAAAACTTGTGCAAACTTCTACGACAAAGATCGTCCAAACTTTCAATAGATTCGTATGAAGGTTTAAATTGAGATTTAAAGCTTTTAGAATGAATACCGGCCTTTTTTTGGACCAATATAAAGTTATAAAGGTGTAAATATAGTTTTTAAATTATTCTCAAAAAGTTAGACCCATTATTGGAGCAGCGGAAACTTGGTCCAAACTACATTGACAAAGAACTGCCCAACTTTGAATAGCTTCGTATGAAGAGAATATTGGCCTTTTTTTGGACCAATATGAAGTGATAAAGATTTAAATATAGTAATAAACCTAATAGAAGAACGTTAGACCCATTTTTGATCCAACGGAAAACTTGTGCAAACTTCTACGACAAAGATCGTCCAAACTTTAAATAGATTCGTATGAAGGTTTAAATTGAGATTTAAAGCTTTTAGAATGAATACCGGCCTTTTTTCGGACCTATATAAAGTTATAAAGGTGTAAATATAGTTTTTAAATTATTCTCAAAAAGTTAGACCCATTATTGGAGCAACGGAAACTTGGTCCAAACAACTTTGACAAAGAACTGCCCAACTTTGAATAGCTTCATATGAAGAGAATATTGGCCTTTTTTTGGACCAATATGAAATGATAAAGATATAAATATAGTAATAAACCTAATATAAGAACGTTAGACCCATTTTTGATCCAACGGAAAACTTGTGCAAACTTCTACGACAAAGATCGTCCAAACTTTAAATAGATTCGTATGAAGGTTTAAATTGAGATTTAAAGCTTTTAGAATGAATACCGGCCTTTTTTCGGACCTATATAAAGTTATAAAGGTGTAAATATAGTTTTTAAATTATTCTCAAAAAGTTAGACCCATTATTGGAGCAGCGGAAAGTTGGTCCAAACTACTTTGACAAAGAACTGCCCAACTTTGAATAGCTTCATATGAAGAGAATATTGGCCTTTTTTTGGACCAATATGAAATGATAAAGATATAAATATAGTAATAAACCTAATATAAGAACGTTAGACCCATTTTTGATCCAACGGAAAACTTGTGCAAACTTCAACGACAAATATCGTCCAAACTTTCAATAGATTCGTATGAAGGTTTAAATTGAGATTTAAAGCTTTTAGAATGAATACCGGCCTTTTTTTGGACCAATATAAATTTATAAAGGTGTTAATATAGTTTTTAAATAATTCTCAAAAAGTTAGACCCATTATTGGAGCAACGAAAACTTGGTCCAAACTACTTTGACAAAGAACTGCCCAACTTTGAATAGCTTCATATGAAGAGAATATTGGCCTATTTTTGGACCAATATGAAGTGATAAAGATATAAATATAGCAATAAACCTAATATAAGAACGTTAGACCTATTTTTGATCCAACGGAAAACTTGTGCAAACTTCTACGACAAAGATCGTCCAAACTTTCAATAGATTCGTATGAAGGTTAAATTGAGATTTAAAGCTTTTAGAATGAATACCGGCTTTTTTTTGGACCAATATAAAGTTATAAAGGTGTAAATATAGTTTTTAAATAATTCTCAAAAAGTTAGACCCATTATTGGAGCAACGGAAACTTGGTCCAAACTACTTTGACAAAGAACTGCCCAACTTTGAATAGCTTCATATGAAGAGAATATTGGCCTTTTTTTGGACCAATATGAAATGATAAAGATATAAATATAGTAATAAACCTAATATAAGAACGTTAGACCCATTTTTGATCCAACGGAAAACTTGTGCAAACTTCTACGACAAAGATCGTCCAAACTTTAAATAGATTCGTATGAAGGTTTAAATTGAGATTTAAAGCTTTTAGAATGAATACCGGCCTTTTTTCGGACCTATATAAAGTTATAAAGGTGTAAATATAGTTTTTAAATTATTCTCAAAAAGTTAGACCCATTATTGGAGCAGCGGAAAGTTGGTCCAAACTACTTTGACAAAGAACTGCCCAACTTTGAATAGCTTCATATGAAGAGAATATTGGCCTTTTTTTGGACCAATATGAAATGATAAAGATATAAATATAGTAATAAACCTAATATAAGAACGTTAGACCCATTTTTGATCCAACGGAAAACTTGTGCAAACTTCTACGACAAAGATCGTCCAAACTTTTAATAGATTCGTATGAAGGTTTAAATTGAGATTTAAAGCTTTTAGAATGAATACCGGCCTTTTTTCGGACCTATATAAAGTTATAAAGGTGTAAATATAGTTTTTAAATTATTCTCAAAAAGTTAGACCCATTATTGGAGCAGCGGAAAGTTGGTCCAAACTACTTTGACAAAGAACTGCCCAACTTTGAATAGCTTCATATGAAGAGAATATTGGCCTTTTTTTGGACCAATATGAAATGATAAAGATATAAATATAGTAATAAACCTAATATAAGAACGTTAGACCCATTTTTGATCCAACGGAAAACTTGTGCAAACTTCAACGACAAATATCGTCCAAACTTTCAATAGATTCGTATGAAGGTTTAAATTGAGATTTAAAGCTTTTAGAATGAATACCGGCCTTTTTTTGGACCAATATAAATTTATAAAGGTGTTAATATAGTTTTTAAATAATTCTCAAAAAGTTAGACCCATTATTGGAGCAACGAAAACTTGGTCCAAACTACTTTGACAAAGAACTGCCCAACTTTGAATAGCTTCATATGAAGAGAATATTGGCCTATTTTTGGACCAATATGAAGTGATAAAGATATAAATATAGCAATAAACCTAATATAAGAACGTTAGACCTATTTTTGATCCAACGGAAAACTTGTGCAAACTTCTACGACAAAGATCGTCCAAACTTTCAATAGATTCGTATGAAGGTTAAATTGAGATTTAAAGCTTTTAGAATGAATACCGGCTTTTTTTTGGACCAATATAAAGTTATAAAGGTGTAAATATAGTTTTTAAATAATTCTCAAAAAGTTAGACCCATTATTGGAGCAGCGGAAAGTTGGTCCAAACTACTTTGACAAAGAACTGCCCAACTTTGAATAGCTTCATATGAAGAGAATATTGGCCTTTTTTTGGACCAATATGAAATGATAAAGATATAAATATAGTAATAAACCTAATATAAGAACGTTAGACCCATTTTTGATCCAACGGAAAACTTGTGCAAACTTCAACGACAAATATCGTCCAAACTTTCAATAGATTCGTATGAAGGTTTAAATTGAGATTTAAAGCTTTTAGAATGAATACCGGCCTTTTTTTGGACCAATATAAATTTATAAAGGTGTTAATATAGTTTTTAAATAATTCTCAAAAAGTTAGACCCATTATTGGAGCAGCGGAAAGTTGGTCCAAACTACTTTGACAAAGAACTGCCCAACTTTGAATAGCTTCATATGAAGAGAATATTGGCCTTTTTTTGGACCAATATGAAATGATAAAGATATAAATATAGTAATAAACCTAATATAAGAACGTTAGACCCATTTTTGATCCAACGGAAAACTTGTGCAAACTTCAACGACAAATATCGTCCAAACTTTCAATAGATTCGTATGAAGGTTTAAATTGAGATTTAAAGCTTTTAGAATGAATACCGGCCTTTTTTTGGACCAATATAAATTTATAAAGGTGTTAATATAGTTTTTAAATAATTCTCAAAAAGTTAGACCCATTATTGGAGCAACGAAAACTTGGTCCAAACTACTTTGACAAAGAACTGCCCAACTTTGAATAGCTTCATATGAAGAGAATATTGGCCTATTTTTGGACCAATATGAAGTGATAAAGATATAAATATAGCAATAAACCTAATATAAGAACGTTAGACCTATTTTTGATCCAACGGAAAACTTGTGCAAACTTCTACGACAAAGATCGTCCAAACTTTCAATAGATTCGTATGAAGGTTAAATTGAGATTTAAAGCTTTTAGAATGAATACCGGCTTTTTTTTGGACCAATATAAAGTTATAAAGGTGTAAATATAGTTTTTAAATAATTCTCAAAAAGTTAGACCCATTATTGGAGCAACGGAAACTTGGTCCAAACTACTTTGACAAAGAACTGCCCAACTTTGAATAGCTTCATATGAAGAGAATATTGGCCTTTTTTTGGACCAATATGAAATGATAAAGATATAAATATAGTAATAAACCTAATATAAGAACGTTAGACCCATTTTTGATCCAACGGAAAACTTGTGCAAACTTCTACGACAAAGATCGTCCAAACTTTAAATAGATTCGTATGAAGGTTTAAATTGAGATTTAAAGCTTTTAGAATGAATACCGGCCTTTTTTCGGACCTATATAAAGTTATAAAGGTGTAAATATAGTTTTTAAATTATTCTCAAAAAGTTAGACCCATTATTGGAGCAGCGGAAAGTTGGTCCAAACTACTTTGACAAAGAACTGCCCAACTTTGAATAGCTTCATATGAAGAGAATATTGGCCTTTTTTTGGACCAATATGAAATGATAAAGATATAAATATAGTAATAAACCTAATATAAGAACGTTAGACCCATTTTTGATCCAACGGAAAACTTGTGCAAACTTCTACGACAAAGATCGTCCAAACTTTAAATAGATTCGTATGAAGGTTTAAATTGAGATTTAAAGCTTTTAGAATGAATACCGGCCTTTTTTCGGACCTATATAAAGTTATAAAGGTGTAAATATAGTTTTTAAATTATTCTCAAAAAGTTAGACCCATTATTGGAGCAGCGGAAAGTTGGTCCAAACTACTTTGACAAAGAACTGCCCAACTTTGAATAGCTTCATATGAAGAGAATATTGGCCTTTTTTTGGACCAATATGAAATGATAAAGATATAAATATAGTAATAAACCTAATATAAGAACGTTAGACCCATTTTTGATCCAACGGAAAACTTGTGCAAACTTCAACGACAAATATCGTCCAAACTTTCAATAGATTCGTATGAAGGTTTAAATTGAGATTTAAAGCTTTTAGAATGAATACCGGCCTTTTTTTGGACCAATATAAATTTATAAAGGTGTTAATATAGTTTTTAAATAATTCTCAAAAAGTTAGACCCATTATTGGAGCAACGAAAACTTGGTCCAAACTACTTTGACAAAGAACTGCCCAACTTTGAATAGCTTCATATGAAGAGAATATTGGCCTATTTTTGGACCAATATGAAGTGATAAAGATATAAATATAGCAATAAACCTAATATAAGAACGTTAGACCTATTTTTGATCCAACGGAAAACTTGTGCAAACTTCTACGACAAAGATCGTCCAAACTTTCAATAGATTCGTATGAAGGTTAAATTGAGATTTAAAGCTTTTAGAATGAATACCGGCTTTTTTTTGGACCAATATAAAGTTATAAAGGTGTAAATATAGTTTTTAAATAATTCTCAAAAAGTTAGACCCATTATTGGAGCAACGGAAACTTGGTCCAAACTACTTTGACAAAGAACTGCCCAACTTTGAATAGCTTCATATGAAGAGAATATTGGCCTTTTTTTGGACCAATATGAAATGATAAAGATATAAATATAGTAATAAACCTAATATAAGAACGTTAGACCCATTTTTGATCCAACGGAAAACTTGTGCAAACTTCTACGACAAAGATCGTCCAAACTTTAAATAGATTCGTATGAAGGTTTAAATTGAGATTTAAAGCTTTTAGAATGAATACCGGCCTTTTTTCGGACCTATATAAAGTTATAAAGGTGTAAATATAGTTTTTAAATTATTCTCAAAAAGTTAGACCCATTATTGGAGCAGCGGAAAGTTGGTCCAAACTACTTTGACAAAGAACTGCCCAACTTTGAATAGCTTCATATGAAGAGAATATTGGCCTTTTTTTGGACCAATATGAAATGATAAAGATATAAATATAGTAATAAACCTAATATAAGAACGTTAGACCCATTTTTGATCCAACGGAAAACTTGTGCAAACTTCTACGACAAAGATCGTCCAAACTTTAAATAGATTCGTATGAAGGTTTAAATTGAGATTTAAAGCTTTTAGAATGAATACCGGCCTTTTTTCGGACCTATATAAAGTTATAAAGGTGTAAATATAGTTTTTAAATTATTCTCAAAAAGTTAGACCCGTTATTGGAGCAGCGGAAAGTTGGTCCAAACTACTTTGACAAAGAACTGCCCAACTTTGAATAGCTTCATATGAAGAGAATATTGGCCTTTTTTTGGACCAATATGAAATGATAAAGATATAAATATAGTAATAAACCTAATATAAGAACGTTAGACCCATTTTTGATCCAACGGAAAACTTGTGCAAACTTCTACGACAAAGATCGTCCAAACTTTAAATAGATTCGTATGAAGGTTTAAATTGAGATTTAAAGCTTTTAGAATGAATACCGGCCTTTTTTCGGACCTATATAAAGTTATAAAGGTGTAAATATAGTTTTTAAATTATTCTCAAAAAGTTAGACCCATTATTGGAGCAACGGAAACTTGGTCCAAACAACTTTGACAAAGAACTGCCCAACTTTGAATAGCTTCATATGAAGAGAATATTGGCCTTTTTTTGGACCAATATGAAATGATAAAGATATAAATATAGTAATAAACCTAATATAAGAACGTTAGACCCATTTTTGATCCAACGGAAAACTTGTGCAAACTTCTACGACAAAGATCGTCCAAACTTTAAATAGATTCGTATGAAGGTTTAAATTGAGATTTAAAGCTTTTAGAATGAATACCGGCCTTTTTTTGGACCAATATAAAGTTATAAAGGTGTAAATATAGTTTTTAAATTATTCTCAAAAAGTTAGACCCATTATTGGAGCAGCGGAAACTTGGTCCAAACTACATTGACAAAGAACTGCCCAACTTTGAATAGCTTCGTATGAAGAGAATATTGGCCTTTTTTTGGACCAATATGAAGTGATAAAGATTTAAATATAGTAATAAACCTAATAGAAGAACGTTAGACCCATTTTTGATCCAACGGAAAACTTGTGCAAACTTCTACGACAAAGATCGTCCAAACTTTAAATAGATTCGTATGAAGGTTTAAATTGAGATTTAAAGCTTTTAGAATGAATACCGGCCTTTTTTCGGACCTATATAAAGTTATAAAGGTGTAAATATAGTTTTTAAATTATTCTCAAAAAGTTAGACCCATTATTGGAGCAACGGAAACTTGGTCCAAACAACTTTGACAAAGAACTGCCCAACTTTGAATAGCTTCATATGAAGAGAATATTGGCCTTTTTTTGGACCAATATGAAATGATAAAGATATAAATATAGTAATAAACCTAATATAAGAACGTTAGACCCATTTTTGATCCAACGGAAAACTTGTGCAAACTTCTACGACAAAGATCGTCCAAACTTTAAATAGATTCGTATGAAGGTTTAAATTGAGATTTAAAGCTTTTAGAATGAATACCGGCCTTTTTTCGGACCTATATAAAGTTATAAAGGTGTAAATATAGTTTTTAAATTATTCTCAAAAAGTTAGACCCATTATTGGAGCAGCGGAAAGTTGGTCCAAACTACTTTGACAAAGAACTGCCCAACTTTGAATAGCTTCATATGAAGAGAATATTGGCCTTTTTTTGGACCAATATGAAATGATAAAGATATAAATATAGTAATAAACCTAATATAAGAACGTTAGACCCATTTTTGATCCAACGGAAAACTTGTGCAAACTTCAACGACAAATATCGTCCAAACTTTCAATAGATTCGTATGAAGGTTTAAATTGAGATTTAAAGCTTTTAGAATGAATACCGGCCTTTTTTTGGACCAATATAAATTTATAAAGGTGTTAATATAGTTTTTAAATAATTCTCAAAAAGTTAGACCCATTATTGGAGCAACGAAAACTTGGTCCAAACTACTTTGACAAAGAACTGCCCAACTTTGAATAGCTTCATATGAAGAGAATATTGGCCTATTTTTGGACCAATATGAAGTGATAAAGATATAAATATAGCAATAAACCTAATATAAGAACGTTAGACCTATTTTTGATCCAACGGAAAACTTGTGCAAACTTCTACGACAAAGATCGTCCAAACTTTCAATAGATTCGTATGAAGGTTAAATTGAGATTTAAAGCTTTTAGAATGAATACCGGCTTTTTTTTGGACCAATATAAAGTTATAAAGGTGTAAATATAGTTTTTAAATAATTCTCAAAAAGTTAGACCCATTATTGGAGCAACGGAAACTTGGTCCAAACTACTTTGACAAAGAACTGCCCAACTTTGAATAGCTTCATATGAAGAGAATATTGGCCTTTTTTTGGACCAATATGAAATGATAAAGATATAAATATAGTAATAAACCTAATATAAGAACGTTAGACCCATTTTTGATCCAACGGAAAACTTGTGCAAACTTCTACGACAAAGATCGTCCAAACTTTAAATAGATTCGTATGAAGGTTTAAATTGAGATTTAAAGCTTTTAGAATGAATACCGGCCTTTTTTCGGACCTATATAAAGTTATAAAGGTGTAAATATAGTTTTTAAATTATTCTCAAAAAGTTAGACCCATTATTGGAGCAGCGGAAAGTTGGTCCAAACTACTTTGACAAAGAACTGCCCAACTTTGAATAGCTTCATATGAAGAGAATATTGGCCTTTTTTTGGACCAATATGAAATGATAAAGATATAAATATAGTAATAAACCTAATATAAGAACGTTAGACCCATTTTTGATCCAACGGAAAACTTGTGCAAACTTCTACGACAAAGATCGTCCAAACTTTAAATAGATTCGTATGAAGGTTTAAATAGAGATTTAAAGCTTTTAGAATGAATACCGGCCTTTTTTCGGACCTATATAAAGTTATAAAGGTGTAAATATAGTTTTTAAATTATTCTCAAAAAGTTAGACCCATTATTGGAGCAGCGGAAAGTTGGTCCAAACTACTTTGACAAAGAACTGCCCAACTTTGAATAGCTTCATATGAAGAGAATATTGGCCTTTTTTTGGACCAATATGAAATGATAAAGATATAAATATAGTAATAAACCTAATATAAGAACGTTAGACCCATTTTTGATCCAACGGAAAACTTGTGCAAACTTCAACGACAAATATCGTCCAAACTTTCAATAGATTCGTATGAAGGTTTAAATTGAGATTTAAAGCTTTTAGAATGAATACCGGCCTTTTTTTGGACCAATATAAATTTATAAAGGTGTTAATATAGTTTTTAAATAATTCTCAAAAAGTTAGACCCATTATTGGAGCAACGAAAACTTGGTCCAAACTACTTTGACAAAGAACTGCCCAACTTTGAATAGCTTCATATGAAGAGAATATTGGCCTTTTTTTGGACCAATATGAAATGATAAAGATATAAATATAGTAATAAACCTAATATAAGAACGTTAGACCCATTTTTGATCCAACGGAAAACTTGTGCAAACTTCTACGACAAAGATCGTCCAAACTTTAAATAGATTCGTATGAAGGTTTAAATTGAGATTTAAAGCTTTTAGAATGAATACCGGCCTTTTTTCGGACCTATATAAAGTTATAAAGGTGTAAATATAGTTTTTAAATTATTCTCAAAAAGTTAGACCCATTATTGGAGCAGCGGAAAGTTGGTCCAAACTACTTTGACAAAGAACTGCCCAACTTTGAATAGCTTCATATGAAGAGAATATTGGCCTTTTTTTGGACCAATATGAAATGATAAAGATATAAATATAGTAATAAACCTAATATAAGAACGTTAGACCCATTTTTGATCCAACGGAAAACTTGTGCAAACTTCTACGACAAAGATCGTCCAAACTTTAAATAGATTCGTATGAAGGTTTAAATTGAGATTTAAAGCTTTTAGAATGAATACCGGCCTTTTTTCGGACCTATATAAAGTTATAAAGGTGTAAATATAGTTTTTAAATTATTCTCAAAAAGTTAGACCCATTATTGGAGCAGCGGAAAGTTGGTCCAAACTACTTTGACAAAGAACTGCCCAACTTTGAATAGCTTCATATGAAGAGAATATTGGCCTTTTTTTGGACCAATATGAAATGATAAAGATATAAATATAGTAATAAACCTAATATAAGAACGTTAGACCCATTTTTGATCCAACGGAAAACTTGTGCAAACTTCAACGACAAATATCGTCCAAACTTTCAATAGATTCGTATGAAGGTTTAAATTGAGATTTAAAGCTTTTAGAATGAATACCGGCCTTTTTTTGGACCAATATAAATTTATAAAGGTGTTAATATAGTTTTTAAATAATTCTCAAAAAGTTAGACCCATTATTGGAGCAACGAAAACTTGGTCCAAACTACTTTGACAAAGAACTGCCCAACTTTGAATAGCTTCATATGAAGAGAATATTGGCCTATTTTTGGACCAATATGAAGTGATAAAGATATAAATATAGCAATAAACCTAATATAAGAACGTTAGACCTATTTTTGATCCAACGGAAAACTTGTGCAAACTTCTACGACAAAGATCGTCCAAACTTTCAATAGATTCGTATGAAGGTTAAATTGAGATTTAAAGCTTTTAGAATGAATACCGGCTTTTTTTTGGACCAATATAAAGTTATAAAGGTGTAAATATAGTTTTTAAATAATTCTCAAAAAGTTAGACCCATTATTGGAGCAACGGAAACTTGGTCCAAACTACTTTGACAAAGAACTGCCCAACTTTGAATAGCTTCATATGAAGAGAATATTGGCCTTTTTTTGGACCAATATGAAATGATAAAGATATAAATATAGTAATAAACCTAATATAAGAACGTTAGACCCATTTTTGATCCAACGGAAAACTTGTGCAAACTTCTACGACAAAGATCGTCCAAACTTTAAATAGATTCGTATGAAGGTTTAAATTGAGATTTAAAGCTTTTAGAATGAATACCGGCCTTTTTTCGGACCTATATAAAGTTATAAAGGTGTAAATATAGTTTTTAAATTATTCTCAAAAAGTTAGACCCATTATTGGAGCAGCGGAAAGTTGGTCCAAACTACTTTGACAAAGAACTGCCCAACTTTGAATAGCTTCATATGAAGAGAATATTGGCCTTTTTTTGGACCAATATGAAATGATAAAGATATAAATATAGTAATAAACCTAATATAAGAACGTTAGACCCATTTTTGATCCAACGGAAAACTTGTGCAAACTTCTACGACAAAGATCGTCCAAACTTTAAATAGATTCGTATGAAGGTTTAAATTGAGATTTAAAGCTTTTAGAATGAATACCGGCCTTTTTTCGGACCTATATAAAGTTATAAAGGTGTAAATATAGTTTTTAAATTATTCTCAAAAAGTTAGACCCGTTATTGGAGCAGCGGAAAGTTGGTCCAAACTACTTTGACAAAGAACTGCCCAACTTTGAATAGCTTCATATGAAGAGAATATTGGCCTTTTTTTGGACCAATATGAAATGATAAAGATATAAATATAGTAATAAACCTAATATAAGAACGTTAGACCCATTTTTGATCCAACGGAAAACTTGTGCAAACTTCTACGACAAAGATCGTCCAAACTTTAAATAGATTCGTATGAAGGTTTAAATTGAGATTTAAAGCTTTTAGAATGAATACCGGCCTTTTTTCGGACCTATATAAAGTTATAAAGGTGTAAATATAGTTTTTAAATTATTCTCAAAAAGTTAGACCCATTATTGGAGCAGCGGAAAGTTGGTCCAAACTACTTTGACAAAGAACTGCCCAACTTTGAATAGCTTCATATGAAGAGAATATTGGCCTTTTTTTGGACCAATATGAAATGATAAAGATATAAATATAGTAATAAACCTAATATAAGAACGTTAGACCCATTTTTGATCCAACGGAAAACTTGTGCAAACTTCAACGACAAATATCGTCCAAACTTTCAATAGATTCGTATGAAGGTTTAAATTGAGATTTAAAGCTTTTAGAATGAATACCGGCCTTTTTTTGGACCAATATAAATTTATAAAGGTGTTAATATAGTTTTTAAATAATTCTCAAAAAGTTAGACCCATTATTGGAGCAACGAAAACTTGGTCCAAACTACTTTGACAAAGAACTGCCCAACTTTGAATAGCTTCATATGAAGAGAATATTGGCCTATTTTTGGACCAATATGAAGTGATAAAGATATAAATATAGCAATAAACCTAATATAAGAACGTTAGACCTATTTTTGATCCAACGGAAAACTTGTGCAAACTTCTACGACAAAGATCGTCCAAACTTTCAATAGATTCGTATGAAGGTTAAATTGAGATTTAAAGCTTTTAGAATGAATACCGGCTTTTTTTTGGACCAATATAAAGTTATAAAGGTGTAAATATAGTTTTTAAATAATTCTCAAAAAGTTAGACCCATTATTGGAGCAACGGAAACTTGGTCCAAACTACTTTGACAAAGAACTGCCCAACTTTGAATAGCTTCATATGAAGAGAATATTGGCCTTTTTTTGGACCAATATGAAATGATAAAGATATAAATATAGTAATAAACCTAATATAAGAACGTTAGACCCATTTTTGATCCAACGGAAAACTTGTGCAAACTTCTACGACAAAGATCGTCCAAACTTTAAATAGATTCGTATGAAGGTTTAAATTGAGATTTAAAGCTTTTAGAATGAATACCGGCCTTTTTTCGGACCTATATAAAGTTATAAAGGTGTAAATATAGTTTTTAAATTATTCTCAAAAAGTTAGACCCATTATTGGAGCAGCGGAAAGTTGGTCCAAACTACTTTGACAAAGAACTGCCCAACTTTGAATAGCTTCATATGAAGAGAATATTGGCCTTTTTTTGGACCAATATGAAATGATAAAGATATAAATATAGTAATAAACCTAATATAAGAACGTTAGACCCATTTTTGATCCAACGGAAAACTTGTGCAAACTTCTACGACAAAGATCGTCCAAACTTTAAATAGATTCGTATGAAGGTTTAAATTGAGATTTAAAGCTTTTAGAATGAATACCGGCCTTTTTTCGGACCTATATAAAGTTATAAAGGTGTAAATATAGTTTTTAAATTATTCTCAAAAAGTTAGACCCGTTATTGGAGCAGCGGAAAGTTGGTCCAAACTACTTTGACAAAGAACTGCCCAACTTTGAATAGCTTCATATGAAGAGAATATTGGCCTTTTTTTGGACCAATATGAAATGATAAAGATATAAATATAGTAATAAACCTAATATAAGAACGTTAGACCCATTTTTGATCCAACGGAAAACTTGTGCAAACTTCTACGACAAAGATCGTCCAAACTTTAAATAGATTCGTATGAAGGTTTAAATTGAGATTTAAAGCTTTTAGAATGAATACCGGCCTTTTTTCGGACCTATATAAAGTTATAAAGGTGTAAATATAGTTTTTAAATTATTCTCAAAAAGTTAGACCCATTATTGGAGCAACGGAAACTTGGTCCAAACAACTTTGACAAAGAACTGCCCAACTTTGAATAGCTTCATATGAAGAGAATATTGGCCTTTTTTTGGACCAATATGAAATGATAAAGATATAAATATAGTAATAAACCTAATATAAGAACGTTAGACCCATTTTTGATCCAACGGAAAACTTGTGCAAACTTCTACGACAAAGATCGTCCAAACTTTAAATAGATTCGTATGAAGGTTTAAATTGAGATTTAAAGCTTTTAGAATGAATACCGGCCTTTTTTTGGACCAATATAAAGTTATAAAGGTGTAAATATAGTTTTTAAATTATTCTCAAAAAGTTAGACCCATTATTGGAGCAGCGGAAACTTGGTCCAAACTACATTGACAAAGAACTGCCCAACTTTGAATAGCTTCGTATGAAGAGAATATTGGCCTTTTTTTGGACCAATATGAAGTGATAAAGATTTAAATATAGTAATAAACCTAATAGAAGAACGTTAGACCCATTTTTGATCCAACGGAAAACTTGTGCAAACTTCTACGACAAAGATCGTCCAAACTTTAAATAGATTCGTATGAAGGTTTAAATTGAGATTTAAAGCTTTTAGAATGAATACCGGCCTTTTTTCGGACCTATATAAAGTTATAAAGGTGTAAATATAGTTTTTAAATTATTCTCAAAAAGTTAGACCCATTATTGGAGCAACGGAAACTTGGTCCAAACAACTTTGACAAAGAACTGCCCAACTTTGAATAGCTTCATATGAAGAGAATATTGGCCTTTTTTTGGACCAATATGAAATGATAAAGATATAAATATAGTAATAAACCTAATATAAGAACGTTAGACCCATTTTTGATCCAACGGAAAACTTGTGCAAACTTCTACGACAAAGATCGTCCAAACTTTAAATAGATTCGTATGAAGGTTTAAATTGAGATTTAAAGCTTTTAGAATGAATACCGGCCTTTTTTCGGACCTATATAAAGTTATAAAGGTGTAAATATAGTTTTTAAATTATTCTCAAAAAGTTAGACCCATTATTGGAGCAGCGGAAAGTTGGTCCAAACTACTTTGACAAAGAACTGCCCAACTTTGAATAGCTTCATATGAAGAGAATATTGGCCTTTTTTTGGACCAATATGAAATGATAAAGATATAAATATAGTAATAAACCTAATATAAGAACGTTAGACCCATTTTTGATCCAACGGAAAACTTGTGCAAACTTCAACGACAAATATCGTCCAAACTTTCAATAGATTCGTATGAAGGTTTAAATTGAGATTTAAAGCTTTTAGAATGAATACCGGCCTTTTTTTGGACCAATATAAATTTATAAAGGTGTTAATATAGTTTTTAAATAATTCTCAAAAAGTTAGACCCATTATTGGAGCAACGAAAACTTGGTCCAAACTACTTTGACAAAGAACTGCCCAACTTTGAATAGCTTCATATGAAGAGAATATTGGCCTATTTTTGGACCAATATGAAGTGATAAAGATATAAATATAGCAATAAACCTAATATAAGAACGTTAGACCTATTTTTGATCCAACGGAAAACTTGTGCAAACTTCTACGACAAAGATCGTCCAAACTTTCAATAGATTCGTATGAAGGTTAAATTGAGATTTAAAGCTTTTAGAATGAATACCGGCTTTTTTTTGGACCAATATAAAGTTATAAAGGTGTAAATATAGTTTTTAAATAATTCTCAAAAAGTTAGACCCATTATTGGAGCAACGGAAACTTGGTCCAAACTACTTTGACAAAGAACTGCCCAACTTTGAATAGCTTCATATGAAGAGAATATTGGCCTTTTTTTGGACCAATATGAAATGATAAAGATATAAATATAGTAATAAACCTAATATAAGAACGTTAGACCCATTTTTGATCCAACGGAAAACTTGTGCAAACTTCTACGACAAAGATCGTCCAAACTTTAAATAGATTCGTATGAAGGTTTAAATTGAGATTTAAAGCTTTTAGAATGAATACCGGCCTTTTTTCGGACCTATATAAAGTTATAAAGGTGTAAATATAGTTTTTAAATTATTCTCAAAAAGTTAGACCCATTATTGGAGCAGCGGAAAGTTGGTCCAAACTACTTTGACAAAGAACTGCCCAACTTTGAATAGCTTCATATGAAGAGAATATTGGCCTTTTTTTGGACCAATATGAAATGATAAAGATATAAATATAGTAATAAACCTAATATAAGAACGTTAGACCCATTTTTGATCCAACGGAAAACTTGTGCAAACTTCTACGACAAAGATCGTCCAAACTTTAAATAGATTCGTATGAAGGTTTAAATAGAGATTTAAAGCTTTTAGAATGAATACCGGCCTTTTTTCGGACCTATATAAAGTTATAAAGGTGTAAATATAGTTTTTAAATTATTCTCAAAAAGTTAGACCCATTATTGGAGCAGCGGAAAGTTGGTCCAAACTACTTTGACAAAGAACTGCCCAACTTTGAATAGCTTCATATGAAGAGAATATTGGCCTTTTTTTGGACCAATATGAAATGATAAAGATATAAATATAGTAATAAACCTAATATAAGAACGTTAGACCCATTTTTGATCCAACGGAAAACTTGTGCAAACTTCAACGACAAATATCGTCCAAACTTTCAATAGATTCGTATGAAGGTTTAAATTGAGATTTAAAGCTTTTAGAATGAATACCGGCCTTTTTTTGGACCAATATAAATTTATAAAGGTGTTAATATAGTTTTTAAATAATTCTCAAAAAGTTAGACCCATTATTGGAGCAACGAAAACTTGGTCCAAACTACTTTGACAAAGAACTGCCCAACTTTGAATAGCTTCATATGAAGAGAATATTGGCCTATTTTTGGACCAATATGAAGTGATAAAGATATAAATATAGCAATAAACCTAATATAAGAACGTTAGACCTATTTTTGATCCAACGGAAAACTTGTGCAAACTTCTACGACAAAGATCGTCCAAACTTTCAATAGATTCGTATGAAGGTTAAATTGAGATTTAAAGCTTTTAGAATGAATACCGGCTTTTTTTTGGACCAATATAAAGTTATAAAGGTGTAAATATAGTTTTTAAATAATTCTCAAAAAGTTAGACCCATTATTGGAGCAACGGAAACTTGGTCCAAACTACTTTGACAAAGAACTGCCCAACTTTGAATAGCTTCATATGAAGAGAATATTGGCCTTTTTTTGGACCAATATGAAATGATAAAGATATAAATATAGTAATAAACCTAATATAAGAACGTTAGACCCATTTTTGATCCAACGGAAAACTTGTGCAAACTTCTACGACAAAGATCGTCCAAACTTTAAATAGATTCGTATGAAGGTTTAAATTGAGATTTAAAGCTTTTAGAATGAATACCGGCCTTTTTTCGGACCTATATAAAGTTATAAAGGTGTAAATATAGTTTTTAAATTATTCTCAAAAAGTTAGACCCATTATTGGAGCAGCGGAAAGTTGGTCCAAACTACTTTGACAAAGAACTGCCCAACTTTGAATAGCTTCATATGAAGAGAATATTGGCCTTTTTTTGGACCAATATGAAATGATAAAGATATAAATATAGTAATAAACCTAATATAAGAACGTTAGACCCATTTTTGATCCAACGGAAAACTTGTGCAAACTTCTACGACAAAGATCGTCCAAACTTTAAATAGATTCGTATGAAGGTTTAAATTGAGATTTAAAGCTTTTAGAATGAATACCGGCCTTTTTTCGGACCTATATAAAGTTATAAAGGTGTAAATATAGTTTTTAAATTATTCTCAAAAAGTTAGACCCATTATTGGAGCAGCGGAAAGTTGGTCCAAACTACTTTGACAAAGAACTGCCCAACTTTGAATAGCTTCATATGAAGAGAATATTGGCCTTTTTTTGGACCAATATGAAATGATAAAGATATAAATATAGTAATAAACTTAATATAAGAACGTTAGACCCATTTTTGATCCAACGGAAAACTTGTGCAAACTTCAACGACAAATGTCGTCCAAACTTTCAATAGATTCGTATGAAGGTTTAAATTGAGATTTAAAGCTTTTAGAATGAATACCGGCCTTTTTTTGGACCAATATAAATTTATAAAGGTGTTAATATAGTTTTTAAATAATTCTCAAAAAGTTAGACCCATTATTGGAGCAACGAAAACTTGGTCCAAACTACTTTGACAAAGAACTGCCCAACTTTGAATAGCTTCATATGAAGAGAATATTGGCCTATTTTTGGACCAATATGAAGTGATAAAGATATAAATATAGCAATAAACCTAATATAAGAACGTTAGACCTATTTTTGATCCAACGGAAAACTTGTGCAAACTTCTACGACAAAGATCGTCCAAACTTTCAATAGATTCGTATGAAGGTTAAATTGAGATTTAAAGCTTTTAGAATGAATACCGGCTTTTTTTTGGACCAATATAAAGTTATAAAGGTGTAAATATAGTTTTTAAATAATTCTCAAAAAGTTAGACCCATTATTGGAGCAACGGAAACTTGGTCCAAACTACTTTGACAAAGAACAGCCCAACTTTGAATAGCTTCATATGAAGAGAATATTGGCCTTTTTTTGGACCAATATGAAATGATAAAGATATAAATATAGTAATAAACCTAATATAAGAACGTTAGACCCATTTTTGATCCAACGGAAAACTTGTGCAAACTTCTACGACAAAGATCGTCCAAACTTTAAATAGATTCGTATGAAGGTTTAAATTGAGATTTAAAGCTTTTAGAATGAATACCGGCCTTTTTTCGGACCTATATAAAGTTATAAAGGTGTAAATATAGTTTTTAAATTATTCTCAAAAAGTTAGACCCATTATTGGAGCAGCGGAAAGTTGGTCCAAACTACTTTGACAAAGAACTGCCCAACTTTGAATAGCTTCATATGAAGAGAATATTGGCCTTTTTTTGGACCAATATGAAATGATAAAGATATAAATATAGTAATAAACCTAATATAAGAACGTTAGACCCATTTTTGATCCAACGGAAAACTTGTGCAAACTTCTACGACAAAGATCGTCCAAACTTTCAATAGATTCGTATGAAGGTTTAAATTGAGATTTAAAGCTTTTAGAATGAATACCGGCCTTTTTTTGGACCAATATAAAGTTATAAAGGTGTAAATATAGTTTTTAAATTATTCTCAAAAAGTTAGACCCATTATTGGAGCAGCGGAAACTTGGTCCAAACTACATTGACAAAGAACTGCCCAACTTTGAATAGCTTCGTATGAAGAGAATATTGGCCTTTTTTTGGACCAATATGAAGTGATAAAGATTTAAATATAGTAATAAACCTAATAGAAGAACGTTAGACCCATTTTTGATCCAACGGAAAACTTGTGCAAACTTCTACGACAAAGATCGTCCAAACTTTAAATAGATTCGTATGAAGGTTTAAATTGAGATTTAAAGCTTTTAGAATGAATACCGGCCTTTTTTCGGACCTATATAAAGTTATAAAGGTGTAAATATAGTTTTTAAATTATTCTCAAAAAGTTAGACCCATTATTGGAGCAACGGAAACTTGGTCCAAACAACTTTGACAAAGAACTGCCCAACTTTGAATAGCTTCATATGAAGAGAATATTGGCCTTTTTTTGGACCAATATGAAATGATAAAGATATAAATATAGTAATAAACCTAATATAAGAACGTTAGACCCATTTTTGATCCAACGGAAAACTTGTGCAAACTTCTACGACAAAGATCGTCCAAACTTTAAATAGATTCGTATGAAGGTTTAAATTGAGATTTAAAGCTTTTAGAATGAATACCGGCCTTTTTTCGGACCTATATAAAGTTATAAAGGTGTAAATATAGTTTTTAAATTATTCTCAAAAAGTTAGACCCATTATTGGAGCAGCGGAAAGTTGGTCCAAACTACTTTGACAAAGAACTGCCCAACTTTGAATAGCTTCA
The DNA here is from genome assembly GCA_030408175.1 of Trifolium repens. NCBI lineage: Eukaryota > Viridiplantae > Streptophyta > Magnoliopsida > Fabales > Fabaceae > Trifolium > Trifolium repens. The sequence goes on along the minus strand of CP125845.1, from coordinate 24,763,346 downwards.
TATGAAGAGAATATTGGCCTTTTTTTGGACCAATATGAAATGATAAAGATATAAATATAGTAATAAACCTAATATAAGAACGTTAGACCCATTTTTGATCCAACGGAAAACTTGTGCAAACTTCAACGACAAATATCGTCCAAACTTTCAATAGATTCGTATGAAGGTTTAAATTGAGATTTAAAGCTTTTAGAATGAATACCGGCCTTTTTTTGGACCAATATAAATTTATAAAGGTGTTAATATAGTTTTTAAATAATTCTCAAAAAGTTAGACCCATTATTGGAGCAACGAAAACTTGGTCCAAACTACTTTGACAAAGAACTGCCCAACTTTGAATAGCTTCATATGAAGAGAATATTGGCCTATTTTTGGACCAATATGAAGTGATAAAGATATAAATATAGCAATAAACCTAATATAAGAACGTTAGACCTATTTTTGATCCAACGGAAAACTTGTGCAAACTTCTACGACAAAGATCGTCCAAACTTTCAATAGATTCGTATGAAGGTTAAATTGAGATTTAAAGCTTTTAGAATGAATACCGGCTTTTTTTTGGACCAATATAAAGTTATAAAGGTGTAAATATAGTTTTTAAATAATTCTCAAAAAGTTAGACCCATTATTGGAGCAACGGAAACTTGGTCCAAACTACTTTGACAAAGAACTGCCCAACTTTGAATAGCTTCATATGAAGAGAATATTGGCCTTTTTTTGGACCAATATGAAATGATAAAGATATAAATATAGTAATAAACCTAATAGAAGAACGTTAGACCCATTTTTGATCCAACGGAAAACTTGTGCAAACTTCTACGACAAAGATCGTCCAAACTTTAAATAGATTCGTATGAAGGTTTAAATTGAGATTTAAAGCTTTTAGAATGAATACCGGCCTTTTTTCGGACCTATATAAAGTTATAAAGGTGTAAATATAGTTTTTAAATTATTCTCAAAAAGTTAGACCCATTATTGGAGCAGCGGAAACTTGGTCCAAACTACATTGACAAAGAACTGCCCAACTTTGAATAGCTTCGTATGAAGAGAATATTGGCCTTTTTTTGGACCAATATGAAATGATAAAGATATAAATATAGTAATAAACCTAATATAAGAACGTTAGACCCATTTTTGATCCAACGGAAAACTTGTGCAAACTTCTACGACAAAGATCGTCCAAACTTTCAATAGATTCGTATGAAAGTTTAAATTGAGATTTAAAGCTTTTAGAATGAATACCGGCCTTTTTTTGGACCAATATAAAGTTATAAAGGTGTAAATATAGTTTTTAAATTATTCTCAAAAAGTTAGACCCATTATTGGAGCAGCGGAAAGTTGGTCCAAACTACTTTGACAAAGAACTGCCCAACTTTGAATAGCTTCATATGAAGAGAATATTGGCCTTTTTTTGGACCAATATGAAATGATAAAGATATAAATATAGTAATAAACCTAATATAAGAACGTTAGACCCATTTTTGATCCAACGGAAAACTTGTGCAAACTTCTACGACAAAGATCGTCCAAACTTTCAATAGATTCGTATGAAGGTTTAAATTGAGATTTAAAGCTTTTAGAATGAATACGGGCCTTTTTATGGACCAATATAAAGTTATAAAGGTGTAAATATAGTTTTTAAATTATTCTCAAAAAGTTAGACCCATTATTGGAGCAGCGGAAACTTGGTCCAAACTACATTGACAAAGAACTGCCCAACTTTGAATAGCTTCGTATGAAGAGAATATTGGCCTTTTTTTGGACCAATATGAAGTGATAAAGATTTAAATATAGTAATAAACCTAATAGAAGAACGTTAGACCCATTTTTGATCCAACGGAAAACTTGTGCAAACTTCTACGACAAAGATCGTCCAAACTTTCAATAGATTCGTATGAAGGTTTAAATTGAGATTTAAAGCTTTTAGAATGAATACCGGCCTTTTTTTGGACCAATATAAAGTTATAAAGGTGTAAATATAGTTATTAAATTATTCTCAAAAAGTTAGACCCATTATTGGAGCAGCGGAAACTTGGTCCAAACTACATTGACAAAGAATTGCCCAACTTTGAATAGCTTCGTATGAAGAGAATATTGGCCTTTTTTTGGTCCAATATGAAGTGATAAAGATATAAATATAGTAATAAACCTAATATAAGAACGTTAGACCCATTTTTGATCCAACGGAAAACTTGTGCAAACTTCAACGACAAATATCGTCCAAACTTTCAATAGATTCGTATGAAGGTTTAAATTGAGATTTAAAGCTTTTAGAATGAATACCGGCCTTTTTTTGGACCAATATAAATTTATAAAGGTGTTAATATAGTTTTTAAATAATTCTCAAAAAGTTAGACCCATTATTGGAGCAACGAAAACTTGGTCCAAACTACTTTGACAAAGAACTGCCCAACTTTGAATAGCTTCATATGAAGAGAATATTGGCCTATTTTTGGACCAATATGAAGTGATAAAGATATAAATATAGCAATAAACCTAATATAAGAACGTTAGACCTATTTTTGATCCAACGGAAAACTTGTGCAAACTTCTACGACAAAGATCGTCCAAACTTTCAATAGATTCGTATGAAGGTTAAATTGAGATTTAAAGCTTTTAGAATGAATACCGGCTTTTTTTGGACCAATATAAAGTTATAAAGGTGTAAATATAGTTTTTAAATAAATCTCAAAAAGTTAGACCCATTATTGGAGCAACGGAAACTTGGTCCAAATTACTTTGACAAAGAACTGCCCAACTTTGAATAGCTTCATATGAAGAGAATATTGGCCTTTTTTTGGACCAATATGAAATGATAAAGATATAAATATAGTAATAAACCTAATATAAGAACGTTAGACCCATTTTTGATCCAACGGAAAACTTGTGCAAACTTCTACGACAAAGATCGTCCAAACTTTCAATAGATTCGTATGAAGGTTTAAATTGAGATTTAAAGCTTTTAGAATGAATACGGGCCTTTTTATGGACCAATATAAAGTTATAAAGGTGTAAATATAGTTTTTAAATTATTCTCAAAAAGTTAGACCCATTATTGGAGCAGCGGAAACTTGGTCCAAACTACATTGACAAAGAACTGCCCAACTTTGAATAGCTTCGTATGAAGAGAATATTGGCCTTTTTTTGGACCAATATGAAGTGATAAAGATTTAAATATAGTAATAAACCTAATAGAAGAACGTTAGACCCATTTTTGATCCAACGGAAAACTTGTGCAAACTTCTACGACAAAGATCGTCCAAACTTTCAATAGATTCGTATGAAGGTTTAAATTGAGATTTAAAGCTTTTAGAATGAATACCGGCCTTTTTTTGGACCAATATAAAGTTATAAAGGTGTAAATATAGTTATTAAATTATTCTCAAAAAGTTAGACCCATTATTGGAGCAGCGGAAACTTGGTCCAAACTACATTGACAAAGAATTGCCCAACTTTGAATAGCTTCGTATGAAGAGAATATTGGCCTTTTTTTGGTCCAATATGAAGTGATAAAGATATAAATATAGTAATAAACCTAATATAAGAACGTTAGACCCATTTTTGATCCAACGGAAAACTTGTGCAAACTTCAACGACAAATATCGTCCAAACTTTCAATAGATTCGTATGAAGGTTTAAATTGAGATTTAAAGCTTTTAGAATGAATACCGGCCTTTTTTTGGACCAATATAAATTTATAAAGGTGTTAATATAGTTTTTAAATAATTCTCAAAAAGTTAGACCCATTATTGGAGCAACGAAAACTTGGTCCAAACTACTTTGACAAAGAACTGCCCAACTTTGAATAGCTTCATATGAAGAGAATATTGGCCTATTTTTGGACCAATATGAAGTGATAAAGATATAAATATAGCAATAAACCTAATATAAGAACGTTAGACCTATTTTTGATCCAACGGAAAACTTGTGCAAACTTCTACGACAAAGATCGTCCAAACTTTCAATAGATTCGTATGAAGGTTAAATTGAGATTTAAAGCTTTTAGAATGAATACCGGCTTTTTTTGGACCAATATAAAGTTATAAAGGTGTAAATATAGTTTTTAAATAATTCTCAAAAAGTTAGACCCATTATTGGAGCAACGGAAACTTGGTCCAAATTACTTTGACAAAGAACTGCCCAACTTTGAATAGCTTCATATGAAGAGAATATTGGCCTTTTTTTGGACCAATATGAAATGATAAAGATATAAATATAGTAATAAACCTAATATAAGAACGTTAGACCCATTTTTGATCCAACGGAAAACTTGTGCAAACTTCTACGACAAAGATCGTCCAAACTTTCAATAGATTCGTATGAAGGTTTAAATTGAGATTTAAAGCTTTTAGAATGAATACCGGCCTTTTTTTGGACCAATATAAAGTTATAAAGGTGTAAATATAGTTTTTAAATTATTCTCAAAAAGTTAGACCCATTATTGGAGCAGCGGAAAGTTGGTCCAAACTAATTTGACAAAGAACTGCCCAACTTTGAATAGCTTCATATGAAGAGAATATTGGCCTTTTTTTGGACCAATATGAAATGATAAAGATATAAATATAGTAATAAACCTAATATAAGAACGTTAGACCCATTTTTGATCCAACGGAAAACTTGTGCAAACTTCTACGACAAAGATCGTCCAAACTTTCAATAGATTCGTATGAAGGTTTAAATTGAGATTTAAAGCTTTTAGAATGAATACCGGCCTTTTTTTGGACCAATATAAAGTTATAAAGGTGTAAATATAGTTATTAAATTATTCTCAAAAAGTTAGACCCATTATTGGAGCAGCGGAAACTTGGTCCAAACTACATTGACAAAGAATTGCCCAACTTTGAATAGCTTCGTATGAAGAGAATATTGGCCTTTTTTTGGTCCAATATGAAGTGATAAAGATATAAATATAGTAATAAACCTAATATAAGAACGTTAGACCCATTTTTGATCCAACGGAAAACTTGTGCAAACTTCAACGACAAATATCGTCCAAACTTTCAATAGATTCGTATGAAGGTTTAAATTGAGATTTAAAGCTTTTAGAATGAATACCGGCCTTTTTTTGGACCAATATAAATTTATAAAGGTGTTAATATAGTTTTTAAATAATTCTCAAAAAGTTAGACCCATTATTGGAGCAACGAAAACTTGGTCCAAACTACTTTGACAAAGAACTGCCCAACTTTGAATAGCTTCATATGAAGAGAATATTGGCCTATTTTTGGACCAATATGAAGTGATAAAGATTTAAATATAGTAATAAACCTAATAGAAGAACGTTAGACCCATTTTTGATCCAACGGAAAACTTGTGCAAACTTCTACGACAAAGATCGTCCAAACTTTCAATAGATTCGTATGAAGGTTTAAATTGAGATTTAAAGCTTTTAGAATGAATACCGGCCTTTTTTTGGACCAATATAAAGTTATAAAGGTGTAAATATAGTTTTTAAATTATTCTCAAAAAGTTAGACCCATTATTGGAGCAGCGGAAACTTGGTCCAAACTACATTGACAAAGAATTGCCCAACTTTGAATAGCTTCGTATGAAGAGAATATTGGCCTTTTTTTGGTCCAATATGAAGTGATAAAGATATAAATATAGTAATAAACCTAATATAAGAACGTTAGACCCATTTTTGATCCAACGGAAAACTTGTGCAAACTTCTACGACAAAGATCGTCCAAACTTTCAATAGATTCGTATGAAGGTTTAAATTGAGATTTAAAGCTTTTAGAATGAATACCGGCCTTTTTTTGGACCAATATAAAGTTATAAAGGTGTAAATATAGTTATTAAATTATTCTCAAAAAGTTAGACCCATTATTGGAGCAGCGGAAACTTGGTCCAAACTACATTGACAAAGAACTGCCCAACTTTGAATAGCTTCGTATGAAGAGAATATTGGCCTTTTTTTGGACCAATATGAAGTGATAAAGATTTAAATATAGTAATAAACCTAATAGAAGAACGTTAGACCCATTTTTGATCCAACGGAAAACTTGTGCAAACTTCTACGACAAAGATCGTCCAAACTTTCAATAGATTCGTATGAAGGTTTAAATTGAGATTTAAAGCTTTTAGAATGAATACCGGCCTTTTTTTGGACCAATATAAAGTTATAAAGGTGTAAATATAGTTATTAAATTATTCTCAAAAAGTTAGACCCATTATTGGAGCAGCGGAAACTTGGTCCAAACTACATTGACAAAGAATTGCCCAACTTTGAATAGCTTCGTATGAAGAGAATATTGGCCTTTTTTTGGTCCAATATGAAGTGATAAAGATATAAATATAGTAATAAACCTAATATAAGAACGTTAGACCCATTTTTGATCCAACGGAAAACTTGTGCAAACTTCAACGACAAATATCGTCCAAACTTTCAATAGATTCGTATGAAGGTTTAAATTGAGATTTAAAGCTTTTAGAATGAATACCGGCCTTTTTTTGGACCAATATAAATTTATAAAGGTGTTAATATAGTTTTTAAATAATTCTCAAAAAGTTAGACCCATTATTGGAGCAACGAAAACTTGGTCCAAACTACTTTGACAAAGAACTGCCCAACTTTGAATAGCTTCATATGAAGAGAATATTGGCCTATTTTTGGACCAATATGAAGTGATAAAGATATAAATATAGCAATAAACCTAATATAAGAACGTTAGACCTATTTTTGATCCAACGGAAAACTTGTGCAAACTTCTACGACAAAGATCGTCCAAACTTTCAATAGATTCGTATGAAGGTTAAATTGAGATTTAAAGCTTTTAGAATGAATACCGGCTTTTTTTTGGACCAATATAAAGTTATAAAGGTGTAAATATAGTTTTTAAATAATTCTCAAAAAGTTAGACCCATTATTGGAGCAACGGAAACTTGGTCCAAACTACTTTGACAAAGAACTGCCCAACTTTGAATAGCTTCATATGAAGAGAATATTGGCCTTTTTTTGGACCAATATGAAATGATAAAGATATAAATATAGTAATAAACCTAATATAAGAACGTTAGACCCATTTTTGATCCAACGGAAAACTTGTGCAAACTTCTACGACAAATATCGTCCAAACTTTCAATAGATTCGTATGAAGGTTTAAATTGAGATTTAAAGCTTTTAGAATGAATACGGGCCTTTTTATGGACCAATATAAAGTTATAAAGGTGTAAATATAGTTTTTAAATTATTCTCAAAAAGTTAGACCCATTATTGGAGCAGCGGAAACTTGGTCCAAACTACATTGACAAAGAACTGCCCAACTTTGAATAGCTTCGTATGAAGAGAATATTGGCCTTTTTTTGGACCAATATGAAGTGATAAAGATTTAAATATAGTAATAAACCTAATAGAAGAACGTTAGACCCATTTTTGATCCAACGGAAAACTTGTGCAAACTTCTACGACAAAGATCGTCCAAACTTTCAATAGATTCGTATGAAGGTTTAAATTGAGATTTAAAGCTTTTAGAATGAATACCGGCCTTTTTTTGGACCAATATAAAGTTATAAAGGTGTAAATATAGTTATTAAATTATTCTCAAAAAGTTAGACCCATTATTGGAGCAGCGGAAACTTGGTCCAAACTACATTGACAAAGAATTGCCCAACTTTGAATAGCTTCGTATGAAGAGAATATTGGCCTTTTTTTGGTCCAATATGAAGTGATAAAGATATAAATATAGTAATAAACCTAATATAAGAACGTTAGACCCATTTTTGATCCAACGGAAAACTTGTGCAAACTTCAACGACAAATATCGTCCAAACTTTCAATAGATTCGTATGAAGGTTTAAATTGAGATTTAAAGCTTTTAGAATGAATACCGGCCTTTTTTTGGACCAATATAAATTTATAAAGGTGTTAATATAGTTTTTAAATAATTCTCAAAAAGTTAGACCCATTATTGGAGCAACGAAAACTTGGTCCAAACTACTTTGACAAAGAACTGCCCAACTTTGAATAGCTTCATATGAAGAGAATATTGGCCTATTTTTGGACCAATATGAAGTGATAAAGATATAAATATAGCAATAAACCTAATATAAGAACGTTAGACCTATTTTTGATCCAACGGAAAACTTGTGCAAACTTCTACGACAAAGATCGTCCAAACTTTCAATAGATTCGTATGAAGGTTAAATTGAGATTTAAAGCTTTTAGAATGAATACCGGCTTTTTTTGGACCAATATAAAGTTATAAAGGTGTAAATATAGTTTTTAAATAAATCTCAAAAAGTTAGACCCATTATTGGAGCAACGGAAACTTGGTCCAAATTACTTTGACAAAGAACTGCCCAACTTTGAATAGCTTCATATGAAGAGAATATTGGCCTTTTTTTGGACCAATATGAAATGATAAAGATATAAATATAGTAATAAACCTAATATAAGAACGTTAGACCCATTTTTGATCCAACGGAAAACTTGTGCAAACTTCTACGACAAAGATCGTCCAAACTTTCAATAGATTCGTATGAAGGTTTAAATTGAGATTTAAAGCTTTTAGAATGAATACGGGCCTTTTTATGGACCAATATAAAGTTATAAAGGTGTAAATATAGTTTTTAAATTATTCTCAAAAAGTTAGACCCATTATTGGAGCAGCGGAAACTTGGTCCAAACTACATTGACAAAGAACTGCCCAACTTTGAATAGCTTCGTATGAAGAGAATATTGGCCTTTTTTTGGACCAATATGAAGTGATAAAGATTTAAATATAGTAATAAACCTAATAGAAGAACGTTAGACCCATTTTTGATCCAACGGAAAACTTGTGCAAACTTCTACGACAAAGATCGTCCAAACTTTCAATAGATTCGTATGAAGGTTTAAATTGAGATTTAAAGCTTTTAGAATGAATACCGGCCTTTTTTTGGACCAATATAAAGTTATAAAGGTGTAAATATAGTTATTAAATTATTCTCAAAAAGTTAGACCCATTATTGGAGCAGCGGAAACTTGGTCCAAACTACATTGACAAAGAATTGCCCAACTTTGAATAGCTTCGTATGAAGAGAATATTGGCCTTTTTTTGGTCCAATATGAAGTGATAAAGATATAAATATAGTAATAAACCTAATATAAGAACGTTAGACCCATTTTTGATCCAACGGAAAACTTGTGCAAACTTCAACGACAAATATCGTCCAAACTTTCAATAGATTCGTATGAAGGTTTAAATTGAGATTTAAAGCTTTTAGAATGAATACCGGCCTTTTTTTGGACCAATATAAATTTATAAAGGTGTTAATATAGTTTTTAAATAATTCTCAAAAAGTTAGACCCATTATTGGAGCAACGAAAACTTGGTCCAAACTACTTTGACAAAGAACTGCCCAACTTTGAATAGCTTCATATGAAGAGAATATTGGCCTATTTTTGGACCAATATGAAGTGATAAAGATATAAATATAGCAATAAACCTAATATAAGAACGTTAGACCTATTTTTGATCCAACGGAAAACTTGTGCAAACTTCTACGACAAAGATCGTCCAAACTTTCAATAGATTCGTATGAAGGTTAAATTGAGATTTAAAGCTTTTAGAATGAATACCGGCTTTTTTTGGACCAATATAAAGTTATAAAGGTGTAAATATAGTTTTTAAATAATTCTCAAAAAGTTAGACCCATTATTGGAGCAACGGAAACTTGGTCCAAATTACTTTGACAAAGAACTGCCCAACTTTGAATAGCTTCATATGAAGAGAATATTGGCCTTTTTTTGGACCAATATGAAATGATAAAGATATAAATATAGTAATAAACCTAATATAAGAACGTTAGACCCATTTTTGATCCAACGGAAAACTTGTGCAAACTTCTACGACAAAGATCGTCCAAACTTTCAATAGATTCGTATGAAGGTTTAAATTGAGATTTAAAGCTTTTAGAATGAATACCGGCCTTTTTTTGGACCAATATAAAGTTATAAAGGTGTAAATATAGTTTTTAAATTATTCTCAAAAAGTTAGACCCATTATTGGAGCAGCGGAAAGTTGGTCCAAACTAATTTGACAAAGAACTGCCCAACTTTGAATAGCTTCATATGAAGAGAATATTGGCCTTTTTTTGGACCAATATGAAATGATAAAGATATAAATATAGTAATAAACCTAATATAAGAACGTTAGACCCATTTTTGATCCAACGGAAAACTTGTGCAAACTTCTACGACAAAGATCGTCCAAACTTTCAATAGATTCGTATGAAGGTTTAAATTGAGATTTAAAGCTTTTAGAATGAATACCGGCCTTTTTATGGACCAATATAAAGTTATAAAGGTGTAAATATAGTTTTTAAATTATTCTCAAAAAGTTAGACCCATTATTGGAGCAGCGGAAACTTGGTCCAAACTACATTGACAAAGAACTGCCCAACTTTGAATAGCTTCGTATGAAGAGAATATTGGCCTTTTTTTGGACCAATATGAAGTGATAAAGATTTAAATATAGTAATAAACCTAATAGAAGAACGTTAGACCCATTTTTGATCCAACGGAAAACTTGTGCAAACTTCTACGACAAAGATCGTCCAAACTTTCAATAGATTCGTATGAAGGTTTAAATTGAGATTTAAAGCTTTTAGAATGAATACCGGCCTTTTTTTGGACCAATATAAAGTTATAAAGGTGTAAATATAGTTTTTAAATTATTCTCAAAAAGTTAGACCCATTATTGGAGCAGCGGAAACTTGGTCCAAACTACATTGACAAAGAATTGCCCAACTTTGAATAGCTTCGTATGAAGAGAATATTGGCCTTTTTTTGGTCCAATATGAAGTGATAAAGATATAAATATAGTAATAAACCTAATATAAGAACGTTAGACCCATTTTTGATCCAACGGAAAACTTGTGCAAACTTCTACGACAAAGATCGTCCAAACTTTCAATAGATTCGTATGAAGGTTTAAATTGAGATTTAAAGCTTTTAGAATGAATACCGGCCTTTTTTTGGACCAATATAAAGTTATAAAGGTGTAAATATAGTTATTAAATTATTCTCAAAAAGTTAGACCCATTATTGGAGCAGCGGAAACTTGGTCCAAACTACATTGACAAAGAACTGCCCAACTTTGAATAGCTTCGTATGAAGAGAATATTGGCCTTTTTTTGGACCAATATGAAGTGATAAAGATTTAAATATAGTAATAAACCTAATAGAAGAACGTTAGACCCATTTTTGATCCAACGGAAAACTTGTGCAAACTTCTACGACAAAGATCGTCCAAACTTTCAATAGATTCGTATGAAGGTTTAAATTGAGATTTAAAGCTTTTAGAATGAATACCGGCCTTTTTTTGGACCAATATAAAGTTATAAAGGTGTAAATATAGTTATTAAATTATTCTCAAAAAGTTAGACCCATTATTGGAGCAGCGGAAACTTGGTCCAAACTACATTGACAAAGAATTGCCCAACTTTGAATAGCTTCGTATGAAGAGAATATTGGCCTTTTTTTGGTCCAATATGAAGTGATAAAGATATAAATATAGTAATAAACCTAATATAAGAACGTTAGACCCATTTTTGATCCAACGGAAAACTTGTGCAAACTTCAACGACAAATATCGTCCAAACTTTCAATAGATTCGTATGAAGGTTTAAATTGAGATTTAAAGCTTTTAGAATGAATACCGGCCTTTTTTTGGACCAATATAAATTTATAAAGGTGTTAATATAGTTTTTAAATAATTCTCAAAAAGTTAGACCCATTATTGGAGCAACGAAAACTTGGTCCAAACTACTTTGACAAAGAACTGCCCAACTTTGAATAGCTTCATATGAAGAGAATATTGGCCTATTTTTGGACCAATATGAAGTGATAAAGATATAAATATAGCAATAAACCTAATATAAGAACGTTAGACCTATTTTTGATCCAACGGAAAACTTGTGCAAACTTCTACGACAAAGATCGTCCAAACTTTCAATAGATTCGTATGAAGGTTAAATTGAGATTTAAAGCTTTTAGAATGAATACCGGCTTTTTTTTGGACCAATATAAAGTTATAAAGGTGTAAATATAGTTTTTAAATAATTCTCAAAAAGTTAGACCCATTATTGGAGCAACGGAAACTTGGTCCAAACTACTTTGACAAAGAACTGCCCAACTTTGAATAGCTTCATATGAAGAGAATATTGGCCTTTTTTTGGACCAATATGAAATGATAAAGATATAAATATAGTAATAAACCTAATATAAGAACGTTAGACCCATTTTTGATCCAACGGAAAACTTGTGCAAACTTCTACGACAAATATCGTCCAAACTTTCAATAGATTCGTATGAAGGTTTAAATTGAGATTTAAAGCTTTTAGAATGAATACCGGCCTTTTTTTGGACCAATATAAAGTTATAAAGGTGTAAATATAGTTTTTAAATTATTCTCAAAAAGTTAGACCCATTATTGGAGCAGCGGAAAGTTGGTCCAAACTACTTTGACAAAGAACTGCCCAACTTTGAATAGCTTCATATGAAGAGAATATTGGCCTTTTTTTGGACCAATATGAAATGATAAAGATATAAATATAGTAATAAACCTAATATAAGAACGTTAGACCCATTTTTGATCCAACGGAAAACTTGTGCAAACTTCTACGACAAAGATCGTCCAAACTTTCAATAGATTCGTATGAAGGTTTAAATTGAGATTTAAAGCTTTTAGAATGAATACCGGCCTTTTTATGGACCAATATAAAGTTATAAAGGTGTAAATATAGTTTTTAAATTATTCTCAAAAAGTTAGACCCATTATTGGAGCAGCGGAAACTTGGTCCAAACTACATTGACAAAGAACTGCCCAACTTTGAATAGCTTCGTATGAAGAGAATATTGGCCTTTTTTTGGACCAATATGAAGTGATAAAGATTTAAATATAGTAATAAACCTAATAGAAGAACGTTAGACCCATTTTTGATCCAACGGAAAACTTGTGCAAACTTCTACGACAAAGATCGTCCAAACTTTCAATAGATTCGTATGAAGGTTTAAATTGAGATTTAAAGCTTTTAGAATGAATACCGGCCTTTTTTTGGACCAATATAAAGTTATAAAGGTGTAAATATAGTTTTTAAATTATTCTCAAAAAGTTAGACCCATTATTGGAGCAGCGGAAACTTGGTCCAAACTACATTGACAAAGAATTGCCCAACTTTGAATAGCTTCGTATGAAGAGAATATTGGCCTTTTTTTGGTCCAATATGAAGTGATAAAGATATAAATATAGTAATAAACCTAATATAAGAACGTTAGACCCATTTTTGATCCAACGGAAAACTTGTGCAAACTTCAACGACAAATATCGTCCAAACTTTCAATAGATTCGTATGAAGGTTTAAATTGAGATTTAAAGCTTTTAGAATGAATACCGGCCTTTTTTTGGACCAATATAAAGTTATAAAGGTGTAAATATAGTTTTTAAATTATTCTCAAAAAGTTAGACCCATTATTGGAGCAGCGGAAACTTGGTCCAAACTACATTGACAAAGAACTGCCCAACTTTGAATAGCTTCGTATGAAGAGAATATTGGCCTTTTTTTGGACCAATATGAAGTGATAAAGATTTAAATATAGTAATAAACCTAATAGAAGAACGTTAGACCCATTTTTGATCCAACGGAAAACTTGTGCAAACTTCTACGACAAAGATCGTCCAAACTTTAAATAGATTCGTATGAAGGTTTAAATTGAGATTTAAAGCTTTTAGAATGAATACCGGCCTTTTTTCGGACCTATATAAAGTTATAAAGGTGTAAATATAGTTTTTAAATTATTTTCAAAAAGTTAGACCCATTATTGGAGCAACGGAAACTTGGTCCAAACAACTTTGACAAAGAACTGCCCAACTTTGAATAGCTTCATATGAAGAGAATATTGGCCTTTTTTTGGACCAATATGAAATGATAAAGATATAAATATAGTAATAAACCTAATATAAGAACGTTAGACCCATTTTTGATCCAACGGAAAACTTGTGCAAACTTCTACGACAAAGATCGTCCAAACTTTCAATAGATTCGTATGAAGGTTTAAATTGAGATTTAAAGCTTTTAGAATGAATACCGGCCTTTTTTTGGACCAATATAAAGTTATAAAGGTGTAAATATAGTTTTTAAATTATTCTCAAAAAGTTAGACCCATTATTGGAGCAGCGGAAACTTGGTCCAAACTACATTGACAAAGAATTGCCCAACTTTGAATAGCTTCGTATGAAGAGAATATTGGCCTTTTTTTGGTCCAATATGAAGTGATAAAGATATAAATATAGTAATAAACCTAATATAAGAACGTTAGACCCATTTTTGATCCAACGGAAAACTTGTGCAAACTTCAACGACAAATATCGTCCAAACTTTCAATAGATTCGTATGAAGGTTTAAATTGAGATTTAAAGCTTTTAGAATGAATACCGGCCTTTTTTTGGACCAATATAAAGTTATAAAGGTGTAAATATAGTTTTTAAATTATTCTCAAAAAGTTAGACCCATTATTGGAGCAGCGGAAACTTGGTCCAAACTACATTGACAAAGAACTGCCCAACTTTGAATAGCTTCGTATGAAGAGAATATTGGCCTTTTTTTGGACCAATATGAAGTGATAAAGATTTAAATATAGTAATAAACCTAATAGAAGAACGTTAGACCCATTTTTGATCCAACGGAAAACTTGTGCAAACTTCTACGACAAAGATCGTCCAAACTTTAAATAGATTCGTATGAAGGTTTAAATTGAGATTTAAAGCTTTTAGAATGAATACCGGCCTTTTTTCGGACCTATATAAAGTTATAAAGGTGTAAATATAGTTTTTAAATTATTTTCAAAAAGTTAGACCCATTATTGGAGCAACGGAAACTTGGTCCAAACAACTTTGACAAAGAACTGCCCAACTTTGAATAGCTTCATATGAAGAGAATATTGGCCTTTTTTTGGACCAATATGAAATGATAAAGATATAAATATAGTAATAAACCTAATATAAGAACGTTAGACCCATTTTTGATCCAACGGAAAACTTGTGCAAACTTCTACGACAAAGATCGTCCAAACTTTCAATAGATTCGTATGAAGGTTTAAATTGAGATTTAAAGCTTTTAGAATGAATACCGGCCTTTTTTTGGACCAATATAAAGTTATAAAGGTGTAAATATAGTTTTTAAATTATTCTCAAAAAGTTAGACCCATTATTGGAGCAGCGGAAAGTTGGTCCAAACTACTTTGACAAAGAACTACCCAACTTTGAATAGCTTCATATGAAGAGAATATTGGCCTTTTTTTGGACCAATATGAAATGATAAAGATATAAATATAGTAATAAACCTAATATAAGAACGTTGGACCCATTTTTGATCCAACGGAAAACTTGTGCAAACTTCTACGACAAAGATCGTCCAAACTTTCAATAGATTCGTATGAAGGTTTAAATTGAGATTTAAAGCTTTTAGAATGAATACCGGCCTTTTTATGGACCAATATAAAGTTATAAAGGTGTAAATATAGTTTTTAAATTATTCTCAAAAAGTTAGACCCATTATTGGAGCTGCGGAAACTTGGTCCAAACTACATCGACAAAGAACTGCCCAACTTTGAATAGCTTCGTATGAAGAGAATATTGGCCTTTTTTTGGACCAATATGAAGTGATAAAGATTTAAATATAGTAATAAACCTAATAGAAGAACGTTAGACCCATTTTTGATCCAACGGAAAACTTGTGCAAACTTCTACGACAAAGATCGTCCAAACTTTAAATAGATTCGTATGAAGGTTTAAATTGAGATTTAAAGCTTTTAGAATGAATACCGGCCTTTTTTCGGACCTATATAAAGTTATAAAGGTGTAAATATAGTTTTTAAATTATTCTCAAAAAGTTAGACCCATTATTGGAGCAACGGAAACTTGGTCCAAACAACTTTGACAAAGAACTGCCCAACTTTGAATAGCTTCATATGAAGAGAATATTGGCCTTTTTTTGGACCAATATGAAATGATAAAGATATAAATATAGTAATAAACCTAATATAAGAACGTTAGACCCATTTTTGATCCAACGGAAAACTTGTGCAAACTTCTACGACAAAGATCGTCCAAACTTTCAATAGATTCGTATGAAGGTTTAAATTGAGATTTAAAGCTTTTAGAATGAATACCGGCCTTTTTTTGGACCAATATAAATTTATAAAGGTGTTAATATAGTTTTTAAATAATTCTCAAAAAGTTAGACCCATTATTGGAGCAACGAAAACTTGGTCCAAACTACTTTGACAAAGAACTGCCCAACTTTGAATAGCTTCATATGAAGAGAATATTGGCCTATTTTTGGACCAATATGAAGTGATAAAGATATAAATATAGCAATAAACCTAATATAAGAACGTTAGACCTATTTTTGATCCAACGGAAAACTTGTGCAAACTTCTACGACAAAGATCGTCCAAACTTTCAATAGATTCGTATGAAGGTTAAATTGAGATTTAAAGCTTTTAGAATGAATACCGGCTTTTTTTTGGACCAATATAAAGTTATAAAGGTGTAAATATAGTTTTTAAATAATTCTCAAAAAGTTAGACCCATTATTGGAGCAACGGAAACTTGGTCCAAACTACTTTGACAAAGAACTGCCCAACTTTGAATAGCTTCATATGAAGAGAATATTGGCCTTTTTTTGGACCAATATGAAATGATAAAGATATAAATATAGTAATAAACCTAATATAAGAACGTTAGACCCATTTTTGATCCAACGGAAAACTTGTGCAAACTTCTACGACAAAGATCGTCCAAACTTTAAATAGATTCGTATGAAGGTTTAAATTGAGATTTAAAGCTTTTAGAATGAATACCGGCCTTTTTTCGGACCTATATAAAGTTATAAAGGTGTAAATATAGTTTTTAAATTATTCTCAAAAAGTTAGACCCATTATTGGAGCAGCGGAAAGTTGGTCCAAACTACTTTGACAAAGAACTGCCCAACTTTGAATAGCTTCATATGAAGAGAATATTGGCCTTTTTTTGGACCAATATGAAATGATAAAGATATAAATATAGTAATAAACCTAATATAAGAACGTTAGACCCATTTTTGATCCAACGGAAAACTTGTGCAAACTTCTACGACAAAGATCGTCCAAACTTTCAATAGATTCGTATGAAGGTTTAAATTGAGATTTAAAGCTTTTAGAATGAATACCGGCCTTTTTATGGACCAATATAAAGTTATAAAGGTGTAAATATAGTTTTTAAATTATTCTCAAAAAGTTAGACCCATTATTGGAGCTGCGGAAACTTGGTCCAAACTACATTGACAAAGAACTGCCCAACTTTGAATAGCTTCGTATGAAGAGAATATTGGCCTTTTTTTGGACCAATATGAAGTGATAAAGATTTAAATATAGTAATAAACCTAATAGAAGAACGTTAGACCCATTTTTTATCCAACGGAAAACTTGTGCAAACTTCTACGACAAAGATCGTCCAAACTTTAAATAGATTCGTATGAAGGTTTAAATTGAGATTTAAAGCTTTTAGAATGAATACCGGCCTTTTTTCGGACCTATATAAAGTTATAAAGGTGTAAATATAGTTTTTAAATTATTCTCAAAAAGTTAGACCCATTATTGGAGCAACGGAAACTTGGTCCAAACAACTTTGACAAAGAACTGCCCAACTTTGAATAGCTTCATATGAAGAGAATATTGGCCTTTTTTTGGACCAATATGAAATGATAAAGATATAAATATAGTAATAAACCTAATATAAGAACGTTAGACCCATTTTTGATCCAACGGAAAACTTGTGCAAACTTCTACGACAAAGATCGTCCAAACTTTCAATAGATTCGTATGAAGGTTTAAATTGAGATTTAAAGCTTTTAGAATGAATACCGGCCTTTTTTTGGACCAATATAAATTTATAAAGGTGTTAATATAGTTTTTAAATAATTCTCAAAAAGTTAGACCCATTATTGGAGCAACGAAAACTTGGTCCAAACTACTTTGACAAAGAACTGCCCAACTTTGAATAGCTTCATATGAAGAGAATATTGGCCTATTTTTGGACCAATATGAAGTGATAAAGATATAAATATAGCAATAAACCTAATATAAGAACGTTAGACCTATTTTTGATCCAACGGAAAACTTGTGCAAACTTCTACGACAAAGATCGTCCAAACTTTCAATAGATTCGTATGAAGGTTAAATTGAGATTTAAAGCTTTTAGAATGAATACCGGCTTTTTTTTGGACCAATATAAAGTTATAAAGGTGTAAATATAGTTTTTAAATAATTCTCAAAAAGTTAGACCCATTATTGGAGCAACGGAAACTTGGTCCAAACTACTTTGACAAAGAACTGCCCAACTTTGAATAGCTTCATATGAAGAGAATATTGGCCTTTTTTTGGACCAATATGAAATGATAAAGATATAAATATAGTAATAAACCTAATATAAGAACGTTAGACCCATTTTTGATCCATCGGAAAACTTGTGCAAACTTCTACGACAAAGATCGTCCAAACTTTAAATAGATTCGTATGAAGGTTTAAATTGAGATTTAAAGCTTTTAGAATGAATACCGGCCTTTTTTCGGACCTATATAAAGTTATAAAGGTGTAAATATAGTTTTTAAATTATTCTCAAAAAGTTAGACCCATTATTGGAGCAGCGGAAAGTTGGTCCAAACTACTTTGACAAAGAACTGCCCAACTTTGAATAGCTTCATATGAAGAGAATATTGGCCTTTTTTTGGACCAATATGAAATGATAAAGATATAAATATAGTAATAAACCTAATATAAGAACGTTAGACCCATTTTTGATCCAACGGAAAACTTGTGCAAACTTCTACGACAAAGATCGTCCAAACTTTCAATAGATTCGTATGAAGGTTTAAATTGAGATTTAAAGCTTTTAGAATGAATACCGGCCTTTTTTTGGACCAATATAAAGTTATAAAGGTGTAAATATAGTTTTTAAATTATTCTCAAAAAGTTAGACCCATTATTGGAGCAGCGGAAACTTGGTCCAAACTACATTGACAAAGAACTGCCCAACTTTGAATAGCTTCGTATGAAGAGAATATTGGCCTTTTTTTGGACCAATATGAAGTGATAAAGATTTAAATATAGTAATAAACCTAATAGAAGAACGTTAGACCCATTTTTGATCCAACGGAAAACTTGTGCAAACTTCTACGACAAAGATCGTCCAAACTTTAAATAGATTTGTATGAAGGTTTAAATTGAGATTTAAAGCTTTTAGAATGAATACCGGCCTTTTTTCGGACCTATATAAAGTTATAAAGGTGTAAATATAGTTTTTAAATTATTCTCAAAAAGTTAGACCCATTATTGGAGCAACGGAAACTTGGTTCAAACAACTTTGACAAAGAACTGCCCAACTTTGAATAGCTTCATATGAAGAGAATATTGGCCTTTTTTTGGACCAATATGAAATGATAAAGATATAAATATAGTAATAAACCTAATATAAGAACGTTAGACCCATTTTTGATCCAACGGAAAACTTGTGCAAACTTCTACGACAAAGATCGTCCAAACTTTCAATAGATTCGTATGAAGGTTTAAATTGAGATTTAAAGCTTTTAGAATGAATACCGGCCTTTTTTTGGACCAATATAAAGTTATAAAGGTGTAAATATAGTTTTTAAATTATTCTCAAAAAGTTAGACCCATTATTGGAGCAGCGGAAACTTGGTCCAAACTACATTGACAAAGAATTGCCCAACTTTGAATAGCTTCGTATGAAGAGAATATTGGCCTTTTTTTGGTCCAATATGAAGTGATAAAGATATAAATATAGTAATAAACCTAATATAAGAACGTTAGACCCATTTTTGATCCAACGGAAAACTTGTGCAAACTTCAACGACAAATATCGTCCAAACTTTCAATAGATTCGTATGAAGGTTTAAATTGAGATTTAAAGCTTTTAGAATGAATACCGGCCTTTTTTTGGACCAATATAAATTTATAAAGGTGTTAATATAGTTTTTAAATAATTCTCAAAAAGTTAGACCCATTATTGGAGCAACGAAAACTTGGTCCAAACTACTTTGACAAAGAACTGCCCAACTTTGAATAGCTTCATATGAAGAGAATATTGGCCTATTTTTGGACCAATATGAAGTGATAAAGATATAAATATAGCAATAAACCTAATATAAGAACATTAGACCTATTTTTGATCCAACGGAAAACTTGTGCAAACTTCTACGACAAAGATCGTCCAAACTTTCAATAGATTCGTATGAAGGTTAAATTGAGATTTAAAGCTTTTAGAATGAATACCGGCTTTTTTTTGGACCAATATAAAGTTATAAAGGTGTAAATATAGTTTTTAAATAATTCTCAAAAAGTTAGACCCATTATTGGAGCAACGGAAACTTGGTCCAAACTACTTTGACAAAGAACTGCCCAACTTTGAATAGCTTCATATGAAGAGAATATTGGCCTTTTTTTGGACCAATATGAAATGATAAAGATATAAATATAGTAATAAACCTAATATAAGAACGTTAGACCCATTTTTGATCCAACGGAAAACTTGTGCAAACTTCTACGACAAAGATCGTCCAAACTTTAAATAGATTCGTATGAAGGTTTAAATTGAGATTTAAAGCTTTTAGAATGAATACCGGCCTTTTTTCGGACCTATATAAAGTTATAAAGGTGTAAATATAGTTTTTAAATTATTCTCAAAAAGTTAGACCCATTATTGGAGCAGCGGAAAGTTGGTCCAAACTACTTTGACAAAGAACTGCCCAACTTTGAATAGCTTCATATGAAGAGAATATTGGCCTTTTTTTGGACCAATATGAAATGATAAAGATATAAATATAGTAATAAACCTAATATAAGAACGTTAGACCCATTTTTGATCCAACGGAAAACTTGTGCAAACTTCTACGACAAAGATCGTCCAAACTTTCAATAGATTCGTATGAAGGTTTAAATTGAGATTTAAAGCTTTTAGAATGAATACCGGTCTTTTTTTGGACCAATATAAAGTTATAAAGGTGTAAATATAGTTTTTAAATTATTCTCAAAAAGTTAGACCCATTATTGGAGCAGCGGAAACTTGGTCCAAACTACATTGACAAAGAACTGCCCAACTTTGAATAGCTTCGTATGAAGAGAATATTGGCCTTTTTTTGGACCAATATGAAGTGATAAAGATTTAAATATAGTAATAAACCTAATAGAAGAACGTTAGACCCATTTTTGATCCAACGGAAAACTTGTGCAAACTTCTACGACAAAGATCGTCCAAACTTTAAATAGATTCGTATGAAGATTTAAATTGAGATTTAAAGCTTTTAGAATGAATACCGGCCTTTTTTCGGACCTATATAAAGTTATAAAGGTGTAAATATAGTTTTTAAATTATTCTCAAAAAGTTAGACCCATTATTGGAGCAACGGAAACTTGGTTCAAACAACTTTGACAAAGAACTGCCCAACTTTGAATAGCTTCATATGAAGAGAATATTGGCCTTTTTTTGGACCAATATGAAATGATAAAGATATAAATATAGTAATAAACCTAATATAAGAACGTTAGACCCATTTTTGATCCAACGGAAAACTTGTGCAAACTTCTACGACAAAGATCGTCCAAACTTTCAATAGATTCGTATGAAGGTTTAAATTGAGATTTAAAGCTTTTAGAATGAATACCGGCCTTTTTTTGGACCAATATAAAGTTATAAAGGTGTAAATATAGTTTTTAAATTATTCTCAAAAAGTTAGACCCATTATTGGAGCAGCGGAAACTTGGTCCAAACTACATTGACAAAGAATTGCCCAACTTTGAATAGCTTCGTATGAAGAGAATATTGGCCTTTTTTTGGTCCAATATGAAGTGATAAAGATATAAATATAGTAATAAACCTAATATAAGAACGTTAGACCCATTTTTGATCCAACGGAAAACTTGTGCAAACTTCAACGACAAATATCGTCCAAACTTTCAATAGATTCGTATGAAGGTTTAAATTGAGATTTAAAGCTTTTAGAATGAATACCGGCCTTTTTTTGGACCAATATAAATTTATAAAGGTGTTAATATAGTTTTTAAATAATTCTCAAAAAGTTAGACCCATTATTGGAGCAACGAAAACTTGGTCCAAACTACTTTGACAAAGAACTGCCCAACTTTGAATAGCTTCATATGAAGAGAATATTGGCCTATTTTTGGACCAATATGAAGTGATAAAGATATAAATATAGCAATAAACCTAATATAAGAACGTTAGACCTATTTTTGATCCAACGGAAAACTTGTGCAAACTTCTACGACAAAGATCGTCCAAACTTTCAATAGATTCGTATGAAGGTTAAATTGAGATTTAAAGCTTTTAGAATGAATACCGGCTTTTTTTTGGACCAATATAAATTTATAAAGGTGTAAATATAGTTTTTAAATAATTCTCAAAAAGTTAGACCCATTATTGGAGCAACGGAAACTTGGTCCAAACTACTTTGACAAAGAACTGCCCAACTTTGAATAGCTTCATATGAAGAGAATATTGGCCTTTTTTTGGACCAATATGAAATGATAAAGATATAAATATAGTAATAAACCTAATATAAGAACGTTAGACCCATTTTTGATCCAACGGAAAACTTGTGCAAACTTCTACGACAAAGATCGTCCAAACTTTCAATAGATTCGTATGAAGGTTTAATTTGAGATTTAAAGCTTTTAGAATGAATACCGGCCTTTTTTTGGACCAATATAAAGTTATAAAGGTGTAAATATAGTTTTTAAATTATTCTCAAAAATTTAGACCCATTATTGGAGCAGCGGAAAGTTGGTCCAAACTACTTTGACAAAGAACTGCCCAACTTTGAATAGCTTCATATGAAGAGAATATTGGCCTTTTTTTGGACCAATATGAAATGATAAAGATATAAATATAGTAATAAACCTAATATAAGAACGTTAGACCCATTTTTGATCCAACGGAAAACTTGTGCAAACTTCTACGACAAAGATCGTCCAAACTTTCAATAGATTCGTATGAAGGTTTAAATTGAGATTTAAAGCTTTTAGAATGAATACCGGCCTTTTTTTGGACCAATATAAAGTTATAAAGGTGTAAATATAGTTTTTAAATTATTCTCAAAAAGTTAGACCCATTATTGGAGCAGCGGAAACTTGGTCCAAACTACATTGACAAAGAACTGCCCAACTTTGAATAGCTTCGTATGAAGAGAATATTGGCCTTTTTTTGGACCAATATGAAGTGATAAAGATTTAAATATAGTAATAAACCTAATAGAAGAACGTTAGACCCATTTTTGATCCAACGGAAAACTTGTGCAAACTTCTACGACAAAGATCGTCCAAACTTTAAATAGATTCGTATGAAGGTTTAAATTGAGATTTAAAGCTTTTAGAATGAATACCGGCCTTTTTTCGGACCTATATAAAGTTATAAAGGTGTAAATATAGTTTTTAAATTATTCTCAAAAAGTTAGACCCATTATGGGAGCAACGGAAACTTGGTCCAAACAACTTTGACAAAGAACTGCCCAACTTTGAATAGCTTCATATGAAGAGAATATTGGCCTTTTTTTGGACCAATATGAAATGATAAAGATATAAATATAGTAATAAACCTAATATAAGAACGTTAGACCCATTTTTGATCCAACGGAAAACTTGTGCAAACTTCTACGACAAAGATCGTCCAAACTTTCAATAGATTCGTATGAAGGTTTAAATTGAGATTTAAAGCTTTTAGAATGAATACCGGCCTTTTTTTGGACCAATATAAAGTTATAAAGGTGTAAATATAGTTTTTAAATTATTCTCAAAAATTTAGACCCATTATTGGAGCAGCGGAAAGTTGGTCCAAACTACTTTGACAAAGAACTGCCCAACTTTGAATAGCTTCATATGAAGAGAATATTGGCCTTTTTTTGGACCAATATGAAATGATAAAGATATAAATATAGTAATAAACCTAATATAAGAACGTTAGACCCATTTTTGATCCAACGGAAAACTTGTGCAAACTTCTACGACAAAGATCGTCCAAACTTTCAATAGATTCGTATGAAGGTTTAAATTGAGATTTAAAGCTTTTAGAATGAATACCGGCCTTTTTTTGGACCAATATAAAGTTATAAAGGTGTAAATATAGTTTTTAAATTATTCTCAAAAAGTTAGACCCATTATTGGAGCAGCGGAAACTTGGTCCAAACTACATTGACAAAGAATTGCCCAACTTTGAATAGCTTCGTATGAAGAGAATATTGGCCTTTTTTTGGTCCAATATGAAGTGATAAAGATATAAATATAGTAATAAACCTAATATAAGAACGTTAGACCCATTTTTGATCCAACGGAAAACTTGTGCAAACTTCAACGACAAATATCGTCCAAACTTTCAATAGATTCGTATGAAGGTTTAAATTGAGATTTAAAGCTTTTAGAATGAATACCGGCCTTTTTTTGGACCAATATAAATTTATAAAGGTGTTAATATAGTTTTTAAATAATTCTCAAAAAGTTAGACCCATTATTGGAGCAACGAAAACTTGGTCCAAACTACTTTGACAAAGAACTGCCCAACTTTGAATAGCTTCATATGAAGAGAATATTGGCCTATTTTTGGACCAATATGAAGTGATAAAGATATAAATATAGCAATAAACCTAATATAAGAACGTTAGACCTATTTTTGATCCAACGGAAAACTTGTGCAAACTTCTACGACAAAGATCGTCCAAACTTTCAATAGATTCGTATGAAGGTTAAATTGAGATTTAAAGCTTTTAGAATGAATACCGGCTTTTTTTTGGACCAATATAAAGTTATAAAGGTGTAAATATAGTTTTTAAATAATTCTCAAAAAGTTAGACCCATTATTGGAGCAACGGAAACTTGGTCCAAACTACTTTGACAAAGAACTGCCCAACTTTGAATAGCTTCATATGAAGAGAATATTGGCCTTTTTTTGGACCAATATGAAATGATAAAGATATAAATATAGTAATAAACCTAATATAAGAACGTTAGACCCATTTTTGATCCAACGGAAAACTTGTGCAAACTTCTACGACAAAGATCGTCCAAACTTTAAATAGATTCGTATGAAGGTTTAAATTGAGATTTAAAGCTTTTAGAATGAAAACCGGCCTTTTTTCGGACCTATATAAAGTTATAAAGGTGTAAATATAGTTTTTAAATTATTCTCAAAAAGTTAGACCCATTATTGGAGCAGCGGAAAGTTGGTCCAAACTACTTTGACAAAGAACTGCCCAACTTTGAATAGCTTCATATGAAGAGAATATTGGCCTTTTTTTGGACCAATATGAAATGATAAAGATATAAATATAGTAATAAACCTAATATAAGAACGTTAGACCCATTTTTGATCCAACGGAAAACTTGTGCAAACTTCAACGACAAATATCGTCCAAACTTTCAATAGATTCGTATGAAGGTTTAAATTGAGATTTAAAGCTTTTAGAATGAATACCGGCCTTTTTTTGGACCAATATAAATTTATAAAGGTGTTAATATAGTTTTTAAATAATTCTCAAAAAGTTAGACCCATTATTGGAGCAACGAAAACTTGGTCCAAACTACTTTGACAAAGAACTGCCCAACTTTGAATAGCTTCATATGAAGAGAATATTGGCCTATTT
Source organism: Trifolium repens (assembly GCA_030408175.1). Lineage (NCBI taxonomy): Eukaryota > Viridiplantae > Streptophyta > Magnoliopsida > Fabales > Fabaceae > Trifolium > Trifolium repens. The sequence continues at coordinate 24,737,660 of CP125845.1, read as the reverse complement.
TTGGACCAATATGAAGTGATAAAGATATAAATATAGCAATAAACCTAATATAAGAACGTTAGACCTATTTTTGATCCAACGGAAAACTTGTGCAAACTTCTACGACAAAGATCGTCCAAACTTTCAATAGATTCGTATGAAGGTTAAATTGAGATTTAAAGCTTTTAGAATGAATACCGGCTTTTTTTTGGACCAATATAAAGTTATAAAGGTGTAAATATAGTTTTTAAATAATTCTCAAAAAGTTAGACCCATTATTGGAGCAACGGAAACTTGGTCCAAACTACTTTGACAAAGAACTGCCCAACTTTGAATAGCTTCATATGAAGAGAATATTGGCCTTTTTTTGGACCAATATGAAATGATAAAGATATAAATATAGTAATAAACCTAATATAAGAACGTTAGACCCATTTTTGATCCAACGGAAAACTTGTGCAAACTTCTACGACAAAGATCGTCCAAACTTTAAATAGATTCGTATGAAGGTTTAAATTGAGATTTAAAGCTTTTAGAATGAAAACCGGCCTTTTTTCGGACCTATATAAAGTTATAAAGGTGTAAATATAGTTTTTAAATTATTCTCAAAAAGTTAGACCCATTATTGGAGCAGCGGAAAGTTGGTCCAAACTACTTTGACAAAGAACTGCCCAACTTTGAATAGCTTCATATGAAGAGAATATTGGCCTTTTTTTGGACCAATATGAAATGATAAAGATATAAATATAGTAATAAACCTAATATAAGAACGTTAGACCCATTTTTGATCCAACGGAAAACTTGTGCAAACTTCTACGACAAAGATCGTCCAAACTTTCAATAGATTCGTATGAAGGTTTAAATTGAGATTTAAAGCTTTTAGAATGAATACCGGCCTTTTTTTGGACCAATATAAAGTTATAAAGGTGTAAATATAGTTTTTAAATTATTCTCAAAAAGTTAGACCCATTATTGGAGCAGCGGAAACTTGGTCCAAACTACATTGACAAAGAACTGCCCAACTTTGAATAGCTTCGTATGAAGAGAATATTGGCCTTTTTTTGGACCAATATGAAGTGATAAAGATTTAAATATAGTAATAAACCTAATAGAAGAACGTTAGACCCATTTTTGATCCAACGGAAAACTTGTGCAAACTTCTACGACAAAGATCGTCCAAACTTTAAATAGATTCGTATGAAGGTTTAAATTGAGATTTAAAGCTTTTAGAATGAATACCGGCCTTTTTTCGGACCTATATAAAGTTATAAAGGTGTAAATATAGTTTTTAAATTATTCTCAAAAAGTTAGACCCATTATTGGAGCAACGGAAACTTGGTTCAAACAACTTTGACAAAGAACTGCCCAACTTTGAATAGCTTCATATGAAGAGAATATTGGCCTTTTTTTGGACCAATATGAAATGATAAAGATATAAATATAGTAATAAACCTAATATAAGAACGTTAGACCCATTTTTGATCCAACGGAAAACTTGTGCAAACTTCTACGACAAAGATCGTCCAAACTTTCAATAGATTCGTATGAAGGTTTAAATTGAGATTTAAAGCTTTTAGAATGAATACCGGCCTTTTTTTGGACCAATATAAAGTTATAAAGGTGTAAATATAGTTTTTAAATTATTCTCAAAAAGTTAGACCCATTATTGGAGCAGCGGAAACTTGGTCCAAACTACATTGACAAAGAATTGCCCAACTTTGAATAGCTTCGTATGAAGAGAATATTGGCCTTTTTTTGGTCCAATATGAAGTGATAAAGATATAAATATAGTAATAAACCTAATATAAGAACGTTAGACCCATTTTTGATCCAACGGAAAACTTGTGCAAACTTCAACGACAAATATCGTCCAAACTTTCAATAGATTCGTATGAAGGTTTAAATTGAGATTTAAAGCTTTTAGAATGAATACCGGCCTTTTTTTGGACCAATATAAATTTATAAAGGTGTTAATATAGTTTTTAAATAATTCTCAAAAAGTTAGACCCATTATTGGAGCAACGAAAACTTGGTCCAAACTACTTTGACAAAGAACTGCCCAACTTTGAATAGCTTCATATGAAGAGAATATTGGCCTATTTTTGGACCAATATGAAGTGATAAAGATATAAATATAGCAATAAACCTAATATAAGAACGTTAGACCTATTTTTGATCCAACGGAAAACTTGTGCAAACTTCTACGACAAAGATCGTCCAAACTTTCAATAGATTCGTATGAAGGTTAAATTGAGATTTAAAGCTTTTAGAATGAATACCGGCTTTTTTTTGGACCAATATAAAGTTATAAAGGTGTAAATATAGTTTTTAAATAATTCTCAAAAAGTTAGACCCATTATTGGAGCAACGGAAACTTGGTCCAAACTACTTTGACAAAGAACTGCCCAACTTTGAATAGCTTCATATGAAGAGAATATTGGCCTTTTTTTGGACCAATATGAAATGATAAAGATATAAATATAGTAATAAACCTAATATAAGAACGTTAGACCCATTTTTGATCCAACGGAAAACTTGTGCAAACTTCTACGACAAAGATCGTCCAAACTTTCAATAGATTCGTATGAAGGTTTAAATTGAGATTTAAAGCTTTTAGAATGAATACCGGCCTTTTTTTGGACCAATATAAAGTTATAAAGGTGTAAATATAGTTTTTAAATTATTCTCAAAAAGTTAGACCCATTATTGGAGCAGCGGAAACTTGGTCCAAACTACATTGACAAAGAACTGCCCAACTTTGAATAGCTTCGTATGAAGAGAATATTGGCCTTTTTTTGGACCAATATGAAGTGATAAAGATTTAAATATAGTAATAAACCTAATAGAAGAACGTTAGACCCATTTTTGATCCAACGGAAAACTTGTGCAAACTTCTACGACAAAGATCGTCCAAACTTTAAATAGATTCGTATGAAGGTTTAAATTGAGATTTAAAGCTTTTAGAATGAATACCGGCCTTTTTTCGGACCTATATAAAGTTATAAAGGTGTAAATATAGTTTTTAAATTATTCTCAAAAAGTTAGACCCATTATTGGAGCAACGGAAACTTGGTTCAAACAACTTTGACAAAGAACTGCCCAACTTTGAATAGCTTCATATGAAGAGAATATTGGCCTTTTTTTGGACCAATATGAAATGATAAAGATATAAATATAGTAATAAACCTAATATAAGAACGTTAGACCCATTTTTGATCCAACGGAAAACTTGTGCAAACTTCTACGACAAAGATCGTCCAAACTTTCAATAGATTCGTATGAAGGTTTAAATTGAGATTTAAAGCTTTTAGAATGAATACCGGCCTTTTTTTGGACCAATATAAAGTTATAAAGGTGTAAATATAGTTTTTAAATTATTCTCAAAAAGTTAGACCCATTATTGGAGCAGCGGAAACTTGGTCCAAACTACATTGACAAAGAATTGCCCAACTTTGAATAGCTTCGTATGAAGAGAATATTGGCCTTTTTTTGGTCCAATATGAAGTGATAAAGATATAAATATAGTAATAAACCTAATATAAGAACGTTAGACCCATTTTTGATCCAACGGAAAACTTGTGCAAACTTCAACGACAAATATCGTCCAAACTTTCAATAGATTCGTATGAAGGTTTAAATTGAGATTTAAAGCTTTTAGAATGAATACCGGCCTTTTTTTGGACCAATATAAATTTATAAAGGTGTTAATATAGTTTTTAAATAATTCTCAAAAAGTTAGACCCATTATTGGAGCAACGAAAACTTGGTCCAAACTACTTTGACAATGAACTGCCCAACTTTGAATAGCTTCATATGAAGAGAATATTGGCCTATTTTTGGACCAATATGAAGTGATAAAGATATAAATATAGCAATAAACCTAATATAAGAACGTTAGACCTATTTTTGATCCAACGGAAAACTTGTGCAAACTTCTACGACAAAGATCGTCCAAACTTTCAATAGATTCGTATGAAGGTTAAATTGAGATTTAAAGCTTTTAGAATGAATACCGGCTTTTTTTTGGACCAATATAAAGTTATAAAGGTGTAAATATAGTTTTTAAATAATTCTCAAAAAGTTAGACCCATTATTGGAGCAACGGAAACTTGGTCCAAACTACTTTGACAAAGAACTGCCCAACTTTGAATAGCTTCATATGAAGAGAATATTGGCCTTTTTTTGGACCAATATGAAATGATAAAGATATAAATATAGTAATAAACCTAATATAAGAACGTTAGACCCATTTTTGATCCAACGGAAAACTTGTGCAAACTTCTACGACAAAGATCGTCCAAACTTTCAATAGATTCGTATGAAGGTTTAAATTGAGATTTAAAGCTTTTAGAATGAATACCGGCCTTTTTTTGGACCAATATAAAGTTATAAAGGTGTAAATATAGTTTTTAAATTATTCTCAAAAAGTTAGACCCATTATTGGAGCAGCGGAAACTTGGTCCAAACTACATTGACAAAGAACTGCCCAACTTTGAATAGCTTCGTATGAAGAGAATATTGGCCTTTTTTTGGACCAATATGAAGTGATAAAGATTTAAATATAGTAATAAACCTAATAGAAGAACGTTAGACCCATTTTTGATCCAACGGAAAACTTGTGCAAACTTCTACGACAAAGATCGTCCAAACTTTAAATAGATTCGTATGAAGGTTTAAATTGAGATTTAAAGCTTTTAGAATGAATACCGGCCTTTTTTCGGACCTATATAAAGTTATAAAGGTGTAAATATAGTTTTTAAATTATTCTCAAAAAGTTAGACCCATTATTGGAGCAACGGAAACTTGGTTCAAACAACTTTGACAAAGAACTGCCCAACTTTGAATAGCTTCATATGAAGAGAATATTGGCCTTTTTTTGGACCAATATGAAATGATAAAGATATAAATATAGTAATAAACCTAATATAAGAACGTTAGACCCATTTTTGATCCAACGGAAAACTTGTGCAAACTTCTACGACAAAGATCGTCCAAACTTTCAATAGATTCGTATGAAGGTTTAAATTGAGATTTAAAGCTTTTAGAATGAATACCGGCCTTTTTTTGGACCAATATAAAGTTATAAAGGTGTAAATATAGTTTTTAAATTATTCTCAAAAAGTTAGACCCATTATTGGAGCAGCGGAAACTTGGTCCAAACTACATTGACAAAGAATTGCCCAACTTTGAATAGCTTCGTATGAAGAGAATATTGGCCTTTTTTTGGTCCAATATGAAGTGATAAAGATATAAATATAGTAATAAACCTAATATAAGAACGTTAGACCCATTTTTGATCCAACGGAAAACTTGTGCAAACTTCAACGACAAATATCGTCCAAACTTTCAATAGATTCGTATGAAGGTTTAAATTGAGATTTAAAGCTTTTAGAATGAATACCGGCCTTTTTTTGGACCAATATAAATTTATAAAGGTGTTAATATAGTTTTTAAATAATTCTCAAAAAGTTAGACCCATTATTGGAGCAACGAAAACTTGGTCCAAACTACTTTGACAATGAACTGCCCAACTTTGAATAGCTTCATATGAAGAGAATATTGGCCTATTTTTGGACCAATATGAAGTGATAAAGATATAAATATAGCAATAAACCTAATATAAGAACGTTAGACCTATTTTTGATCCAACGGAAAACTTGTGCAAACTTCTACGACAAAGATCGTCCAAACTTTCAATAGATTCGTATGAAGGTTAAATTGAGATTTAAAGCTTTTAGAATGAATACCGGCTTTTTTTTGGACCAATATAAAGTTATAAAGGTGTAAATATAGTTTTTAAATAATTCTCAAAAAGTTAGACCCATTATTGGAGCAACGGAAACTTGGTCCAAACTACTTTGACAAAGAACTGCCCAACTTTGAATAGCTTCATATGAAGAGAATATTGGCCTTTTTTTGGACCAATATGAAATGATAAAGATATAAATATAGTAATAAACCTAATATAAGAACGTTAGACCCATTTTTGATCCAACGGAAAACTTGTGCAAACTTCTACGACAAAGATCGTCCAAACTTTAAATAGATTCGTATGAAGGTTTAAATTGAGATTTAAAGCTTTTAGAATGAATACCGGCCTTTTTTCGGACCTATATAAAGTTATAAAGGTGTAAATATAGTTTTTAAATTATTCTCAAAAAGTTAGACCCATTATTGGAGCAGCGGAAAGTTGGTCCAAACTACTTTGACAAAGAACTGCCCAACTTTGAATAGCTTCATATGAAGAGAATATTGGCCTTTTTTTGGACCAATATGAAATGATAAAGATATAAATATAGTAATAAACCTAATATAAGAACGTTAGACCCATTTTTGATCCAACGGAAAACTTGTGCAAACTTCTACGACAAAGATCGTCCAAACTTTCAATAGATTCGTATGAAGGTTTAAATTGAGATTTAAAGCTTTTAGAATGAATACCGGCCTTTTTTTGGACCAATATAAAGTTATAAAGGTGTAAATATAGTTTTTAAATTATTCTCAAAAAGTTAGACCCATTATTGGAGCAGCGGAAACTTGGTCCAAACTACATTGACAAAGAACTGCCCAACTTTGAATAGCTTCGTATGAAGAGAATATTGGCCTTTTTTTGGACCAATATGAAGTGATAAAGATTTAAATATAGTAATAAACCTAATAGAAGAACGTTAGACCCATTTTTGATCCAACGGAAAACTTGTGCAAACTTCTACGACAAAGATCGTCCAAACTTTAAATAGATTCGTATGAAGGTTTAAATTGAGATTTAAAGCTTTTAGAATGAATACCGGCCTTTTTTCGGACCTATATAAAGTTATAAAGGTGTAAATATAGTTTTTAAATTATTCTCAAAAAGTTAGACCCATTATTGGAGCAACGGAAACTTGGTCCAAACAACTTTGACAAAGAACTGCCCAACTTTGAATAGCTTCATATGAAGAGAATATTGGCCTTTTTTTGGACCAATATGAAATGATAAAGATATAAATATAGTAATAAACCTAATATAAGAACGTTAGACCCATTTTTGATCCAACGGAAAACTTGTGCAAACTTCTACGACAAAGATCGTCCAAACTTTCAATAGATTCGTATGAAGGTTTAAATTGAGATTTAAAGCTTTTAGAATGAATACCGGCCTTTTTTTGGACCAATATAAAGTTATAAAGGTGTAAATATAGTTTTTAAATTATTCTCAAAAATTTAGACCCATTATTGGAGCAGCGGAAAGTTGGTCCAAACTACTTTGACAAAGAACTGCCCAACTTTGAATAGCTTCATATGAAGAGAATATTGGCCTTTTTTTGGACCAATATGAAATGATAAAGATATAAATATAGTAATAAACCTAATATAAGAACGTTAGACCCATTTTTGATCCAACGGAAAACTTGTGCAAACTTCTACGACAAAGATCGTCCAAACTTTCAATAGATTCGTATGAAGGTTTAAATTGAGATTTAAAGCTTTTAGAATGAATACCGGCCTTTTTATGGACCAATATAAAGTTATAAAGGTGTAAATATAGTTTTTAAATTATTCTCAAAAAGTTAGACCCATTATTGGAGCTGCGGAAACTTGGTCCAAACTACATTGACAAAGAACTGCCCAACTTTGAATAGCTTCGTATGAAGAGAATATTGGCCTTTTTTTGGACCAATATGAAGTGATAAAGATTTAAATATAGTAATAAACCTAATAGAAGAACGTTAGACCCATTTTTGATCCAACGGAAAACTTGTGCAAACTTCTACGACAAAGATCGTCCAAACTTTAAATAGATTCGTATGAAGGTTTAAATTGAGATTTAAAGCTTTTAGAATGAATACCGGCCTTTTTTCGGACCTATATAAAGTTATAAAGGTGTAAATATAGTTTTTAAATTATTCTCAAAAAGTTAGACCCATTATTGGAGCAACGGAAACTTGGTCCAAACTACTTTGACAAAGAACTGCCCAACTTTGAATAGCTTCATATGAAGAGAATATTGGCCTTTTTTTGGACCAATATGAAATGATAAAGATATAAATATAGTAATAAACCTAATATAAGAACGTTAGACCCATTTTTGATCCAACGGAAAACTTGTGCAAACTTCTACGACAAAGATCGTCCAAACTTTCAATAGATTCGTATGAAGGTTTAAATTGAGATTTAAAGCTTTTAGAATGAATACCGGCCTTTTTTTGGACCAATATAAAGTTATAAAGGTGTAAATATAGTTTTTAAATTATTCTCAAAAAGTTAGACCCATTATTGGAGCAGCGGAAACTTGGTCCAAACTACATTGACAAAGAACTGCCCAACTTTGAATAGCTTCGTATGAAGAGAATATTGGCCTTTTTTTGGACCAATATGAAGTGATAAAGATTTAAATATAGTAATAAACCTAATAGAAGAACGTTAGACCCATTTTTGATCCAACGGAAAACTTGTGCAAACTTCTACGACAAAGATCGTCCAAACTTTAAATAGATTCGTATGAAGGTTTAAATTGAGATTTAAAGCTTTTAGAATGAATACCGGCCTTTTTTCGGACCTATATAAAGTTATAAAGGTGTAAATATAGTTTTTAAATTATTCTCAAAAAGTTAGACCCATTATTGGAGCAACGGAAACTTGGTTCAAACAACTTTGACAAAGAACTGCCCAACTTTGAATAGCTTCATATGAAGAGAATATTGGCCTTTTTTTGGACCAATATGAAATGATAAAGATATAAATATAGTAATAAACCTAATATAAGAACGTTAGACCCATTTTTGATCCAACGGAAAACTTGTGCAAACTTCTACGACAAAGATCGTCCAAACTTTAAATAGATTCGTATGAAGGTTTAAATTGAGATTTAAAGCTTTTAGAATGAATACCGGCCTTTTTTCGGACCTATATAAAGTTATAAAGGTGTAAATATAGTTTTTAAATTATTCTCAAAAAGTTAGACCCATTATTGGAGCAGCGGAAAGTTGGTCCAAACTACTTTGACAAAGAACTGCCCAACTTTGAATAGCTTCATATGAAGAGAATATTGGCCTTTTTTTGGACCAATATGAAATGATAAAGATATAAATATAGTAATAAACCTAATATAAGAACATTAGACCCATTTTTGATCCAACGGAAAACTTGTGCAAACTTCTACGACAAAGATCGTCCAAACTTTCAATAGATTCGTATGAAGGTTTAAATTGAGATTTAAAGCTTTTAGAATGAATACCGGCCTTTTTTTGGACCAATATAAAGTTATAAAGGTGTAAATATAGTTTTTAAATTATTCTCAAAAAGTTAGACCCATTATTGGAGCAGCGGAAACTTGGTCCAAACTACATTGACAAAGAATTGCCCAACTTTGAATAGCTTCGTATGAAGAGAATATTGGCCTTTTTTTGGTCCAATATGAAGTGATAAAGATATAAATATAGTAATAAACCTAATATAAGAACGTTAGACCCATTTTTGATCCAACGGAAAACTTGTGCAAACTTCAACGACAAATATCGTCCAAACTTTCAATAGATTCGTATGAAGGTTTAAATTGAGATTTAAAGCTTTTAGAATGAATACCGGCCTTTTTTTGGACCAATATAAATTTATAAAGGTGTTAATATAGTTTTTAAATAATTCTCAAAAAGTTAGACCCATTATTGGAGCAACGAAAACTTGGTCCAAACTACTTTGACAATGAACTGCCCAACTTTGAATAGCTTCATATGAAGAGAATATTGGCCTATTTTTGGACCAATATGAAGTGATAAAGATATAAATATAGCAATAAACCTAATATAAGAACGTTAGACCTATTTTTGATCCAACGGAAAACTTGTGCAAACTTCTACGACAAAGATCGTCCAAACTTTCAATAGATTCGTATGAAGGTTAAATTGAGATTTAAAGCTTTTAGAATGAATACCGGCTTTTTTTTGGACCAATATAAAGTTATAAAGGTGTAAATATAGTTTTTAAATAATTCTCAAAAAGTTAGACCCATTATTGGAGCAACGGAAACTTGGTCCAAACTACTTTGACAAAGAACTGCCCAACTTTGAATAGCTTCATATGAAGAGAATATTGGCCTTTTTTTGGACCAATATGAAATGATAAAGATATAAATATAGTAATAAACCTAATATAAGAACGTTAGACCCATTTTTGATCCAACGGAAAACTTGTGCAAACTTCTACGACAAAGATCGTCCAAACTTTAAATAGATTCGTATGAAGGTTTAAATTGAGATTTAAAGCTTTTAGAATGAATACCGGCCTTTTTTCGGACCTATATAAAGTTATAAAGGTGTAAATATAGTTTTTAAATTATTCTCAAAAAGTTAGACCCATTATTGGAGCAGCGGAAAGTTGGTCCAAACTACTTTGACAAAGAACTGCCCAACTTTGAATAGCTTCATATGAAGAGAATATTGGCCTTTTTTTGGACCAATATGAAATGATAAAGATATAAATATAGTAATAAACCTAATATAAGAACGTTAGACCCATTTTTGATCCAACGGAAAACTTGTGCAAACTTCTACGACAAAGATCGTCCAAACTTTCAATAGATTCGTATGAAGGTTTAAATTGAGATTTAAAGCTTTTAGAATGAATACCGGCCTTTTTTTGGACCAATATAAAGTTATAAAGGTGTAAATATAGTTTTTAAATTATTCTCAAAAAGTTAGACCCATTATTGGAGCAGCGGAAACTTGGTCCAAACTACATTGACAAAGAACTGCCCAACTTTGAATAGCTTCGTATGAAGAGAATATTGGCCTTTTTTTGGACCAATATGAAGTGATAAAGATTTAAATATAGTAATAAACCTAATAGAAGAACGTTAGACCCATTTTTGATCCAACGGAAAACTTGTGCAAACTTCTACGACAAAGATCGTCCAAACTTTAAATAGATTCGTATGAAGGTTTAAATTGAGATTTAAAGCTTTTAGAATGAATACCGGCCTTTTTTCGGACCTATATAAAGTTATAAAGGTGTAAATATAGTTTTTAAATTATTCTCAAAAAGTTAGACCCATTATTGGAGCAACGGAAACTTGGTCCAAACAACTTTGACAAAGAACTGCCCAACTTTGAATAGCTTCATATGAAGAGAATATTGGCCTTTTTTTGGACCAATATGAAATGATAAAGATATAAATATAGTAATAAACCTAATATAAGAACGTTAGACCCATTTTTGATCCAACGGAAAACTTGTGCAAACTTCTACGACAAAGATCGTCCAAACTTTCAATAGATTCGTATGAAGGTTTAAATTGAGATTTAAAGCTTTTAGAATGAATACCGGCCTTTTTTTGGACCAATATAAAGTTATAAAGGTGTAAATATAGTTTTTAAATTATTCTCAAAAATTTAGACCCATTATTGGAGCAGCGGAAAGTTGGTCCAAACTACTTTGACAAAGAACTGCCCAACTTTGAATAGCTTTATATGAAGAGAATATTGGCCTTTTTTTGGACCAATATGAAATGATAAAGATATAAATATAGTAATAAACCTAATATAAGAACGTTAGACCCATTTTTGATCCAACGGAAAACTTGTGCAAACTTCTACGACAAAGATCGTCCAAACTTTCAATAGATTCGTATGAAGGTTTAAATTGAGATTTAAAGCTTTTAGAATGAATACCGGCCTTTTTATGGACCAATATAAAGTTATAAAGGTGTAAATATAGTTTTTAAATTATTCTCAAAAAGTTAGACCCATTATTGGAGCTGCGGAAACTTGGTCCAAACTACATTGACAAAGAACTGCCCAACTTTGAATAGCTTCGTATGAAGAGAATATTGGCCTTTTTTTGGACCAATATGAAGTGATAAAGATTTAAATATAGTAATAAACCTAATAGAAGAACGTTAGACCCATTTTTGATCCAACGGAAAACTTGTGCAAACTTCTACGACAAAGATCGTCCAAACTTTAAATAGATTCGTATGAAGGTTTAAATTGAGATTTAAAGCTTTTAGAATGAATACCGGCCTTTTTTCGGACCTATATAAAGTTATAAAGGTGTAAATATAGTTTTTAAATTATTCTCAAAAAGTTAGACCCATTATTGGAGCAACGGAAACTTGGTCCAAACTACTTTGACAAAGAACTGCCCAACTTTGAATAGCTTCATATGAAGAGAATATTGGCCTTTTTTTGGACCAATATGAAATGATAAAGATATAAATATAGTAATAAACCTAATATAAGAACGTTAGACCCATTTTTGATCCAACGGAAAACTTGTGCAAACTTCTACGACAAAGATCGTCCAAACTTTCAATAGATTCGTATGAAGGTTTAAATTGAGATTTAAAGCTTTTAGAATGAATACCGGCCTTTTTTTGGACCAATATAAAGTTATAAAGGTGTAAATATAGTTTTTAAATTATTCTCAAAAAGTTAGACCCATTATTGGAGCAGCGGAAACTTGGTCCAAACTACATTGACAAAGAACTGCCCAACTTTGAATAGCTTCGTATGAAGAGAATATTGGCCTTTTTTTGGACCAATATGAAGTGATAAAGATTTAAATATAGTAATAAACCTAATAGAAGAACGTTAGACCCATTTTTGATCCAACGGAAAACTTGTGCAAACTTCTACGACAAAGATCGTCCAAACTTTAAATAGATTCGTATGAAGGTTTAAATTGAGATTTAAAGCTTTTAGAATGAATACCGGCCTTTTTTCGGACCTATATAAAGTTATAAAGGTGTAAATATAGTTTTTAAATTATTCTCAAAAAGTTAGACCCATTATTGGAGCAACGGAAACTTGGTTCAAACAACTTTGACAAAGAACTGCCCAACTTTGAATAGCTTCATATGAAGAGAATATTGGCCTTTTTTTGGACCAATATGAAATGATAAAGATATAAATATAGTAATAAACCTAATATAAGAACGTTAGACCCATTTTTGATCCAACGGAAAACTTGTGCAAACTTCTACGACAAAGATCGTCCAAACTTTAAATAGATTCGTATGAAGGTTTAAATTGAGATTTAAAGCTTTTAGAATGAATACCGGCCTTTTTTCGGACCTATATAAAGTTATAAAGGTGTAAATATAGTTTTTAAATTATTCTCAAAAAGTTAGACCCATTATTGGAGCAGCGAAAAGTTGGTCCAAACTACTTTGACAAAGAACTGCCCAACTTTGAATAGCTTCATATGAAGAGAATATTGGCCTTTTTTTGGACCAATATGAAATGATAAAGATATAAATATAGTAATAAACCTAATATAAGAACGTTAGACCCATTTTTGATCCAACGGAAAACTTGTGCAAACTTCTACGACAAAGATCGTCCAAACTTTCAATAGATTCGTATGAAGGTTTAAATTGAGATTTAAAGCTTTTAGAATGAATACCGGCCTTTTTTTGGACCAATATAAAGTTATAAAGGTGTAAATATAGTTTTTAAATTATTCTCAAAAAGTTAGACCCATTATTGGAGCAGCGGAAACTTGGTCCAAACTACATTGACAAAGAACTGCCCAACTTTGAATAGCTTCGTATGAAGAGAATATTGGCCTTTTTTTGGACCAATATGAAGTGATAAAGATTTAAATACAGTAATAAACCTAATAGAAGAACGTTGGACCCATTTTTGATCCAACGGAAAACTTGTGCAAACTTCTACGACAAAGATCGTCCAAACTTTAAATAGATTCGTATGAAGGTTTAAATTGAGATTTAAAGCTTTTAGAATGAATACCGGCCTTTTTTCGGACCTATATAAAGTTATAAAGGTGTAAATATAGTTTTTAAATTATTCTCAAAAAGTTAGACCCATTATTGGAGCAACGGAAACTTGGTCCAAACAACTTTGACAAAGAACTGCCCAACTTTGAATAGCTTCATATGAAGAGAATATTGGCCTTTTTTTGGACCAATATGAAATGATAAAGATATAAATATAGTAATAAACCTAATATAAGAACGTTAGACCCATTTTTGATCCAACGGAAAACTTGTGCAAACTTCTACGACAAAGATCGTCCAAACTTTCAATAGATTCGTATGAAGGTTTAAATTGAGATTTAAAGCTTTTAGAATGAATACCGGCCTTTTTTTGGACCAATATAAAGTTATAAAGGTGTAAATATAGTTTTTAAATTATTCTCAAAAATTTAGACCCATTATTGGAGCAGCGGAAAGTTGGTCCAAACTACTTTGACAAAGAACTGCCCAACTTTGAATAGCTTCATATGAAGAGAATATTGGCCTTTTTTTGGACCAATATGAAATGATAAAGATATAAATATAGTAATAAACCTAATATAAGAACGTTAGACCCATTTTTGATCCAACGGAAAACTTGTGCAAACTTCTACGACAAAGATCGTCCAAACTTTCAATAGATTCGTATGAAGGTTTAAATTGAGATTTAAAGCTTTTAGAATGAATACCGGCCTTTTTATGGACCAATATAAAGTTATAAAGGTGTAAATATAGTTTTTAAATTATTCTCAAAAAGTTAGACCCATTATTGGAGCTGCGGAAACTTGGTCCAAACTACATTGACAAAGAACTGCCCAACTTTGAATAGCTTCGTATGAAGAGAATATTGGCCTTTTTTTGGACCAATATGAAGTGATAAAGATTTAAATATAGTAATAAACCTAATAGAAGAACGTTAGACCCATTTTTGATCCAACGGAAAACTTGTGCAAACTTCTACGACAAAGATCGTCCAAACTTTAAATAGATTCGTATGAAGGTTTAAATTGAGATTTAAAGCTTTTAGAATGAATACCGGCCTTTTTTCGGACCTATATAAAGTTATAAAGGTGTAAATATAGTTTTTAAATTATTCTCAAAAAGTTAGACCCATTATTGGAGCAACGGAAACTTGGTCCAAACTACTTTGACAAAGAACTGCCCAACTTTGAATAGCTTCATATGAAGAGAATATTGGCCTTTTTTTGGACCAATATGAAATGATAAAGATATAAATATAGTAATAAACCTAATATAAGAACGTTAGACCCATTTTTGATCCAACGGAAAACTTGTGCAAACTTCTACGACAAAGATCGTCCAAGCTTTCAATAGATTCGTATGAAGGTTTAAATTGAGATTTAAAGCTTTTAGAATGAATACCGGCCTTTTTATGGACCAATATAAAGTTATAAAGGTGTAAATATAGTTTTTAAATTATTCTCAAAAAGTTAGACCCATTATTGGAGCTGCGGAAACTTGGTCCAAACTACATTGACAAAGAACTGCCCAACTTTGAATAGCTTCGTATGAAGAGAATATTGGCCTTTTTTTGGACCAATATGAAGTGATAAAGATTTAAATATAGTAATAAACCTAATAGAAGAACGTTAGACCCATTTTTGATCCAACGGAAAACTTGTGCAAACTTCTACGACAAAGATCGTCCAAACTTTAAATAGATTCGTATGAAGGTTTAAATTGAGATTTAAAGCTTTTAGAATGAATACCGGCCTTTTTTCGGACCTATATAAAGTTATAAAGGTGTAAATATAGTTTTTAAATTATTCTCAAAAAGTTAGACCCATTATTGGAGCAACGGAAACTTGGTCCAAACTACTTTGACAAAGAACTGCCCAACTTTGAATAGCTTCATATGAAGAGAATATTGGCCTTTTTTTGGACCAATATGAAATGATAAAGATATAAATATAGTAATAAACCTAATATAAGAACGTTAGACCCATTTTTGATCCAACGGAAAACTTGTGCAAACTTCTACGACAAAGATCGTCCAAACTTTAAATAGATTCGTATGAAGGTTTAAATTGAGATTTAAAGCTTTTAGAATGAATACCGGCCTTTTTTCGGACCTATATAAAGTTATAAAGGTGTAAATATAGTTTTTAAATTATTCTCAAAAAGTTAGACCCATTATTGGAGCAACGGAAACTTGGTCCAAACTACTTTGACAAAGAACTGCCCAACTTTGAATAGCTTCATATGAAGAGAATATTGGCCTTTTTTTGGACCAATATGAAATGATAAAGATATAAATATAGTAATAAACCTAATATAAGAACGTTAGACCCATTTTTGATCCAACGGAAAACTTGTGCAAACTTCTACGACAAAGATCGTCCAAACTTTCAATAGATTCGTATGAAGGTTTAAATTGAGATTTAAAGCTTTTAGAATGAATACCGGCCTTTTTTTGGACCAATATAAAGTTATAAAGGTGTAAATATAGTT
This sequence comes from Trifolium repens, assembly GCA_030408175.1. Classification (NCBI taxonomy): domain Eukaryota; kingdom Viridiplantae; phylum Streptophyta; class Magnoliopsida; order Fabales; family Fabaceae; genus Trifolium; species Trifolium repens. The sequence continues at coordinate 24,721,477 of CP125845.1, read as the reverse complement.
TTTAAATTATTCTCAAAAAGTTAGACCCATTATTGGAGCAGCGGAAAGTTGGTCCAAACTACTTTGACAAAGAACTGCCCAACTTTGAATAGCTTCGTATGAAGAGAATATTGGCCTTTTTTTGGACCAATATGAAGTGATAAAGATTTAAATATAGTAATAAACCTAATAGAAGAACGTTGGACCCATTTTTGATCCAACGGAAAACTTGTGCAAACTTCTACGACAAAGATCGTCCAAACTTTCAATAGATTCGTATGAAGGTTTAAATTGAGATTTAAAGCTTTTAGAATGAATACCGGCCTTTTTTCGGACCTATATAAAGTTATAAAGGTGTAAATATAGTTTTTAAATTATTCTCAAAAAGTTAGATCCATTATTGGAGCAACGGAAAGTTAGTCCAAACTACATTGACAAAGAACTCCCCAACTTTGAATAGCTTCGTATGAAGAGAATATTGGCCTTTTTTTGGACCAATATGAAGTGATAAAGATTTAAATATAGTAATAAACCTAATAGAAGAACGTTAGACCCCTTTTTGATCCAACGGAAAACTTGTGCAAACTTCTACGACAAAGATCGTCCAAACTTTCAATAGATTCGTATGAAGGTTTAAATTGAGATTTAAAGCTTTTAGAATGAATACCGGCCTTTTTTTGGACCAATATAAAGTTATAAAGGTGTAAATATAGTTTTTAAATTATTCTCAAAAAGTTAGACCCATTATTGGAGCAGCGGAAAGTTGGTCCAAACTACTTTGACAAAGAACTGCCCAACTTTGAATAGCTTCGTATGTAGAGAATATTGGCCTTTTTTTGGACCAATATGAAGTGATAAAGATTTAAATATAGTAATAAACCTAATAGAAGAACGTTGGACCCATTTTTGATCCAACGGAAAACTTGTGCAAACTTCTACGACAAAGATCGTCCAAACTTTCAATAGATTCGTATGAAGGTTTAAATTGAGATTTAAAGCTTTTAGAATGAATACCGGCCTTTTTTCGGACCTATATAAAGTTATAAAGGTGTAAATATAGTTTTTAAATTATTCTCAAAAAGTTAGATCCATTATTGGAGCAACGGAAAGTTAGTCCAAACTACATTGACAAAGAACTCCCCAACTTTGAATAGCTTCGTATGAAGAGAATATTGGCCTTTTTTTGGACCAATATGAAGTGATAAAGATATAAATATAGTAATAAACCTAATAGAAGAACGTTAGACCCCTTTTTGATCCAACGGAAAACTTGTGCAAACTTCTACGACAAAGATCGTCCAAACTTTCAATAGATTCGTATGAAGGTTTAAATTGAGATTTAAAGCTTTTAGAATGAATACCGGCCTTTTTTTGGACCAATATAAAGTTATAAAGGTGTAAATATAGTTTTTAAATTATTCTCAAAAAGTTAGACCCATTATTGGAGCAGCGGAAAGTTGGTCCAAACTACATTGACAAAGAACTGCCCAACTTTGAATAGCTTCGTATGAAGAGAATATTGGCCTTTTTTTGGACCAATATGAAGTGATAAAGAATTAAATATAGTAATAAACCTAATAGAAGAACGTTAGACCCATTTTTGATCCAACGGAAAACTTGTGCAAACTTCTACGACAAAGATCGTCCAAACTTTCAATAGATTCGTATGAAGGTTTAAATTGAGATTTAAATCTTTTAGAATGAATACCGGCCTTTTTTTGGACCAATATAAAGTTATAAAGGTGTAAATATAGTTTTTAAATTATTCTCAAAAAGTTAGACCCATTATTGGAGCAGCGGAAACTTGGTCCATACTACATTGACAAAGAACTGCCCAACTTTGAATAGCTTCGTATGAAGAGAATATTGGCCTTTTTTTGGACCAATATGAAGTGATAAAGATTTAAATATAGTAATAAACCTAATAGAAGAACGTTAGACCCATTTTTGATCCAACGGAAAACTTGTGCAATCTTCTACGACAAAGATCGTCCAAACTTTAAATAGATTCGTATGAAGGTTTAAATTGAGATTTAAAGCTTTTAGAATGAATACCGGCCTTTTTTCGGACCTATATAAAGTTATAAAGGTGTAAATATAGTTTTTAAATTATTCTCAAAAAGTTAGACCCATTATTGGAGCAACGGAAACTTGGTCCAAACTACTTTGACAAAGCACTGCCCAACTTTGAATAGCTTCATATGAAGAGAATATTGGCCTTTTTTTGGACCAATATGAAATGATAAAGATATAAATATAGTAATAAACCTAATATAAGAACGTTAGACCCATTTTTGATCCAACGGAAAACTTGTGCAAACTTCTACGACAAAGATCGTCCAAACTTTCAATAGATTCGTATGAAGGTTTAAATTGAGATTTAAAGCTTTTACAATGAATACCGGCCTTTTTTTGGACCAATATAAAGTTATAAAGGTGTAAATATAGTTTTTAAATTATTCTCAAAAAGTTAGACCCATTATTGGAGCAGCGGAAAGTTGGTCCAAACTACTTTGACAAAGAACTGCCCAACTTTGAATAGCTTCGTATGAAGAGAATATTGGCCTTTTTTTGGACCAATATGAAGTGATAAAGATTTAAATATAGTAATAAACCTAATAGAAGAACGTTAGACCCATTTTTGATCCAACGGAAAACTTGTGCAAACTTCTACGACAAAGATCGTCCAAACTTTAAATAGATTCGTATGAAGGTTTAAATTGAGATTTAAAGCTTTTAGAATGAATACCGGCCTTTTTTTGGACCAATATAAAGTTATAAAGGTGTAAATATAGTTTTTAAATTATTCTCAAAAAGTTAGACCCATTATTGGAGCAACGGAAACTTGGTCCAAACTACTTTGACAAAGAACTGCCCAACTTTGAATAGCTTCATATGAAGAGAATATTGGCCTTTTTTTGGACCAATATGAAATGATAAAGATATAAATATAGTAATAAACCTAATATAAGAACGTTAGACCCATTTTTGATCCAACGGAAAACTTGTGCAAACTTCTACGACAAAGATCGTCCAAACTTTCAATAGATTCGTATGAAGGTTTAAATTCAGATTTAAAGCTTTTAGAATGAATACCGGCCTTTTTTTGGACCAATATAAAGTTATAAAGGTGTAAATATAGTTTTTAAATTATTCTCAAAAAGTTAGACCCATTATTGGAGCAGCGGAAAGTTGGTCCAAACTTTTTTGACAAAGAACTGCCCAACTTTGAATAGCTTCGTATGAAGAGAATATTGGCCTTTTTTTGGACCAATATGAAGTGATAAAGATTTAAATATAGTAATAAACCTAATAGAAGAACGTTGGACCCATTTTTTATCCAACGGAAAACTTGTGCAAACTTCTACGACAAAGATCGTCCAAACTTTCAATAGATTCGTATGAAGGTTTAAATTGAGATTTAAAGCTTTTAGAATGAATACCGGCCTTTTTTCGGACCTATATAAAGTTATAAAGGTGTAAATATAGTTTTTAAATTATTCTCAAAAAGTTAGATCCATTATTGGAGCAGCGGAAAGTTGGTCCAAACTACATTGACAAAGAACTCCCCAACTTTGAATAGCTTCGTATGAAGAGAATATTGGCCTTTTTTTGGACCAATATGAAGTGATAAAGATTTAAATATAGTAATAAACCTAATAGAAGAACGTTAGACCCATTTTGGATCCAACGGAAAACTTGTGCAAACTTCTACGACAAAGATCGTCCAAACTTTCAATAGATTCGTATGAAGGTTTAAATTGAGATTTAAAGCTTTTAGAATGAATACCGGCCTTTTTTTGGACCAATATAAAGTTATAAAGGTGTAAATATAGTTTTTAAATTATTCTCAAAAAGTTAGACCCATTATTGGAGCAACGGAAACTTGGTCCAAACTACATTGACAAAGAACTGCCCAACTTTGAATAGCTTCGTATGAAGAGAATATTGGCCTTTTTTTGGACCAATATGAAGTGATAAAGAATTAAATATAGTAATAAACCTAATAGAAGAACGTTAGACCCATTTTTGATCCAACGGAAAACTTGTGCAAACTTCTACGACAAAGATCGTCCAAACTTTCAATAGATTCGTATGAAGGTTTAAATTGAGATTTAAAGCTTTTAGAATGAATACCGGCCTTTTTTTGGACCAATATAAAGTTATAAAGGTGTAAATATAGTTTTTAAATTATTCTCAAAAAGTTAGACCCATTATTGGAGCAGCGGAAAGTTGGTCCAAACTACATTGACAAAGAACTGCCCAACTTTGAATAGCTTCGTATGAAGAGAATATTGGCCTTTTTTTGGACCAATATGAAGTTATAAAGAATTAAATATAGTAATAAACCTAATAGAAGAACGTTAGACCCATTTTTAATTCAACGGAAAACTTGTGCAAACTTCTACGACAAATATCGTCCAAACTTTCAATAGATTCGTATGAAGGTTTAAATTGAGATTTAAAGCTTTTAGAATGAATACCGGCCTTTTTTTGGACCAATATAAAGTTATAAAGGTGTAAATATAGTTTTTAAATTATTCTCAAAAAGTTAGACCCATTATTGGAGCAGCGGAAACTTGGTCCATACTACTTTGACAAAGAACTGCCCAACTTTGAATAGCTTCGTATGAAGAGAATATTGGCCTTTTTTTGGACCAATATGAAGTGATAAAGATATAAATATAGTAATAAACCTAATAGAAGAACGTTGGACCCATTTTTGATCCAACGGAAAACTTATGCAAACTTCTACGACAAAGATCGTCCAAACTTTCAATAGATTCGTATGAAGGTTTAAATTGAGATTTAAAGCTTTTAGAATGAATACCGGCCTTTTTTCGGACCTATATAAAGTTATAAAGGTGTAAATATAGTTTTTAAATTATTCTCAAAAAGTTAGATCCATTATTGGAGCCACGGAAACTTGGTCCAAACTACTTTGACAAAGAACTGCCCAACTTTGAATAGCTTCGTAAGAAGAGAATATTGGCCTTTTTTTGGACCAATATGAAGTGATAAAGATTTAAATATAGTAATAAACCTAATAGAAGAACGTTGGACCCATTTTTGATCCAACGGAAAACTTGTGCAAACTTCTACGACAAAGATCGTCCAAACTTTCAATAGATTCGTATGAAGGTTTAAATTGAGATTTAAAGCTTTTAGAATGAATACCGGCCTTTTTTCGGACCTATATAAAGTTATAAAGGTGTAAATATAGTTTTTAAATTATTCTCAAAAAGTTAGATCCATTATTGGAGCAGCGGAAAGTTGGTCCAAACTACATTGACAAAGAACTCCCCAACTTTGAATAGCTTCGTATGAAGAGAATATTGGCCTTTTTTTGGACCAATATGAAGTGATAAAGATTTAAATATAGTAATAAACCTAATAGAAGAACGTTAGACCCATTTTTGATCCAACGGAAAACTTGTGCAAACTTCTATGACAAAGATCGTCCAAACTTTCAATAGATTCGTATGAAGGTTTAAATTGAGATTTAAAGCTTTTAGAATGAATACCGGCCTTTTTTTGGACCAATATAAAGTTATAAAGGTGTAAATATAGTTTCTAAATTATTCTCAAAAAGTTAGACCCATTATTGGAGCAGCGGAAACTTGGTCCAAACTACATTGACAAAGAACTGCCCAACTTTGAATAGCTTCGTATGAAGAGAATATTGGCCTTTTTTTGGACCAATATGAAGTGATAAAGATTTAAATATAGTAATAAACCTAATAGAAGAACGTTAGACCCATTTTTGATCCAACGGAAAACTTGTGCAAACTTCTACGACAAAGATCGTCCAAACTTTAAATAGATTCGTATGAAGGTTTAAATTGAGATTTAAAGCTTTTAGAATGAATACCGGCCTTTTTTCGGACCTATATAAAGTTATAAAGGTGTAAATATAGTTTTTAAATTATTCTCAAAAAGTTAGACCCATTATTGGAGCAACGGAAACTTGGTCCAAACTACTTTGACAAAGAACTGCCCAACTTTGAATAGCTTCATATGAAGAGAATATTGGCCTTTTTTTGGACCAATATGAAATGATAAAGATATAAATATAGTAATAAACCTAATATAAGAACGTTAGACCCATTTTTGATCCAACGGAAAACTTGTGCAAACTTCTACGACAAAGATCGTCCAAACTTTCAATAGATTCGTATGAAGGTTTAAATTGAGATTTAAAGCTTTTAGAATGAATACCGGCCTTTTTTCGGACCTATATAAAGTTATAAAGGTGTAAATATAGTTTTTAAATTATTCTCAAAAAGTTAGATCCATTATTGGAGCAGCGGAAAGTTGGTCCAAACTACATTGACAAAGAACTCCCCAACTTTGAATAGCTTCGTATGAAGAGAATATTGGCCTTTTTTTGGACCAATATGAAGTGATAAAGATTTAAATATAGTAATAAACCTAATAGAAGAACGTTAGACCCATTTTTGATCCAACGGAAAACTTGTGCAAACTTCTACGACAAAGATCGTCCAAACTTTCAATAGATTCGTATGAAGGTTTAAATTGAGATTTAAAGCTTTTAGAATGAATACCGGCCTTTTTTTGGACCAATATAAAGTTATAAAGGTGTAAATATAGTTTTTAAATTATTCTCAAAAAGTTAGACCCATTATTGGAGCAACGGAAACTTGGTCCAAACTACATTGACAAAGAACTGCCCAACTTTGAATAGCTTCGTATGAAGAGAATATTGGCCTTTTTTTGGACCAATATGAAGTGATAAAGAATTAAATATAGTAATAAACCTAATAGAAGAACGTTAGACCCATTTTTGATCCAACGGAAAACTTGTGCAAACTTCTACGACAAAGATCGTCCAAACTTTCAATAGATTCGTATGAAGGTTTAAATTGAGATTTAAAGCTTTTAGAATGAATACCGGCCTTTTTTTGGACCAATATAAAGTTATAAAGGTGTAAATATAGTTTTTAAATTATTCTCAAAAAGTTAGACCCATTATTGGAGCAGCGGAAAGTTGGTCCAAACTACATTGACAAAGAACTGCCCAACTTTGAATAGCTTCGTATGAAGAGAATATTGGCCTTTTTTTGGACCAATATGAAGTTATAAAGATATAAATATAGTAATAAATCTAATTTAAGAACGTTAGACCCATTTTTAATTCAACGGAAAACTTGTGCAAACTTCTACGACAAATATCGTCCAAACTTTCAATAGATTCGTATGAAGGTTTAAATTGAGATTTAAAGCTTTTAGAATGAATACCGGCCTTTTTTTGGACCAATATAAAGTTATAAAGGTGTAAATATAGTTTTTAAATTATTCTCAAAAAGTTAGACCCATTATTGGAGCAGCGGAAACTTGGTCCAAACTACTTTGACAAAGAACTGCCCAACTTTGAATAGCTTCGTATGAAGAGAATATTGGCCTTTTTTTGGACCAATATGAAGTGATAAAGATATAAATATAGTAATAAACCTAATAGAAGAACGTTGGACCCATTTTTGATCCAACGGAAAACTTATGCAAACTTCTACGACAAAGATCGTCCAAACTTTCAATAGATTCGTATGAAGGTTTAAATTGAGATTTAAAGCTTTTAGAATGAATACCGGCCTTTTTTCGGACCTATATAAAGTTATAAAGGTGTAAATATAGTTTTTAAATTATTCTCAAAAAGTTAGACCCATTATTGGAGCCACGGAAACTTGGTCCAAACTACTTTGACAAAGAACTGCCCAACTTTGAATAGCTTCGTAAGAAGAGAATATTGGCCTTTTTTTGGACCAATATGAAGTGATAAAGATTTAAATATAGTAATAAACCTAATAGAAGAACGTTGGACCCATTTTTGATCCAACGGAAAACTTGTGCAAACTTCTACGACAAAGATCGTCCAAACTTTCAATAGATTCGTATGAAGGTTTAAATTGAGATTTAAAGCTTTTAGAATGAATACCGGCCTTTTTTCGGACCTATATAAAGTTATAAAGGTGTAAATATAGTTTTTAAATTATTCTCAAAAAGTTAGATCCATTATTGGAGCAGCGGAAAGTTGGTCCAAACTACATTGACAAAGAACTCCCCAACTTTGAATAGCTTCGTATGAAGAGAATATTGGCCTTTTTTTGGACCAATATGAAGTGATAAAGATTTAAATATAGTAATAAACCTAATAGAAGAACGTTAGACCCATTTTTGATCCAACGGAAAACTTGTGCAAACTTCTATGACAAAGATCGTCCAAACTTTCAATAGATTCGTATGAAGGTTTAAATTGAGATTTAAAGCTTTTAGAATGAATACCGGCCTTTTTTTGGACCAATATAAAGTTATAAAGGTGTAAATATAGTTTCTAAATTATTCTCAAAAAGTTAGACCCATTATTGGAGCAGCGGAAACTTGGTCCAAACTACATTGACAAAGAACTGCCCAACTTTGAATAGCTTCGTATGAAGAGAATATTGGCCTTTTTTTGGACCAATATGAAGTGATAAAGATTTAAATATAGTAATAAACCTAATAGAAGAACGTTAGACCCATTTTTGATCCAACGGAAAACTTGTGCAAACTTCTACGACAAAGATCGTCCAAACTTTAAATAGATTCGTATGAAGGTTTAAATTGAGATTTAAAGCTTTTAGAATGAATACCGGCCTTTTTTCGGACCTATATAAAGTTATAAAGGTGTAAATATAGTTTTTAAATTATTCTCAAAAAGTTAGACCCATTATTGGAGCAACGGAAACTTGGTCCAAACTACTTTGACAAAGAACTGCCCAACTTTGAATAGCTTCATATGAAGAGAATATTGGCCTTTTTTTGGACCAATATGAAATGATAAAGATATAAATATAGTAATAAACCTAATATAAGAACGTTAGACCCATTTTTGATCCAACGGAAAACTTGTGCAAACTTCTACGACAAAGATCGTCCAAACTTTCAATAGATTCGTATGAAGGTTTAAATTGAGATTTAAAGCTTTTAGAATGAATACCGGCCTTTTTTTGGACCAATATAAAGTTATAAAGGTGTAAATATAGTTTTTAAATTATTCTCAAAAAGTTAGACCCATTATTGGAGCAGCGGAAAGTTGGTCCAAACTTTTTTGACAAAGAACTGCCCAACTTTGAATAGCTTCATATGAAGAGAATATTGGCCTTTTTTTGGACCAATATGAAATGATAAAGATATAAATATAGTAATAAACCTAATATAAGAACGTTAGACCCATTTTTGATCCAACGGAAAACTTGTGCAAACTTCTACGACAAAGATCGTCCAAACTTTCAATAGATTCGTATGAAGGTTTAAATTGAGATTTAAAGCTTGTAGAATGAATACCGGCCTTTTTTTGGACCAATATAAAGTTATAAAGGTGTAAATATAGTTTTTAAATTATTCTCAAAAAGTTAGACCCATTATTGGAGCAGCGGAAAGTTGGTCCAAACTACTTTGACAAAGAACTGCCCAACTTTGAATAGCTTCGTATGAAGAGAATATTGGCCTTTTTTTGGACCAATATGAAGTGATAAAGATTTAAATATAGTAATAAACCTAATAGAAGAACGTTGGACCCATTTTTGATCCAACGGAAAACTTGTGCAAACTTCTACGACAAAGATCGTCCAAACTTTCAATAGATTCGTATGAAGGTTTAAATTGAGATCTAAAGCTTTTAGAATGAATACCGGCCTTTTTTCGGACCTATATAAAGTTATAAAGGTGTAAATATAGTTTTTAAATTATTCTCAAAAAGTTAGACCCATTATTGGAGCAGCGGAAAGTTGGTCCAAACTACATTGACAAAGAACTGCCCAACTTTGAATAGCTTCGTATGAAGAGAATATTGGCCTTTTTTTGGACCAATATGAAGTGATAAAGATTTAAATATAGTAATAAACCTAATAGAAGAACGTTAGACCCATTTTTGATCCAACGGAAAACTTGTGCAAACTTCTACGACAAAGATCGTCCAAACTTTAAATAGATTCGTATGAAGGTTTAAATTGAGATTTAAAGCTTTTAGAATGAATACCGGCCTTTTTTCGGACCTATATAAAGTTATAAAGGTGTAAATATAGTTTTTAAATTATTCTCAAAAAGTTAGACCCATTATTGGAGCAACGGAAACTTGGTCCAAACTACTTTGACAAAGAACTGCCCAACTTTGAATAGCTTCATATGAAGAGAATATTGGCCTTTTTCTGGACCAATATGAAATGATAAAGATATAAATATAGTAATAAACCTAATATAAGAACGTTAGACCCATTTTTGATCCAACGGAAAACTTGTGCAAACTTCTACGACAAAGATCGTCCAAACTTTCAATAGATTCGTATGAAGGTTTAAATTGAGATTTAAAGCTTTTAGAATGAATACCGGCCTTTTTTTGGACCAATATAAAGTTATAAAGGTGTAAATATAGTTTTTAAATTATTCTCAAAAACTTAGACCCATTATTGGAGCAGCGGAAAGTTGGTCCAAACTACTTTGACAAAGAACTGCCCAACTTTGAATAGCTTCGTATGAAGAGAATATTGGCCTTTTTTTGGACCAATATGAAGTGATAAAGATTTAAATATAGTAATAAACCTAATAGAAGAACGTTGGACCCATTTTTGATCCAACGGAAAACTTGTGCAAACTTCTACGACAAAGATCGTCCAAACTTTCAATAGATTCGTATGAAGGTTTAAATTGAGATTTAAAGCTTTTAGAATGAATACCGGCCTTTTTTTGGACCAATATAAAGTTATAAAGGTGTAAATATAGTTTCTAAATTATTCTCAAAAAGTTAGACCCATTATTGGAGCAGCGGAAACTTGGTCCAAACTACATTGACAAAGAACTGCCCAACTTTGAATAGCTTCGTATGAAGAGAATATTGGCCTTTTTTTGGACCAATATGAAGTGATAAAGATTTAAATATAGTAATAAACCTAATAGAAGAACGTTAGACCCATTTTTGATCCAACGGAAAACTTGTGCAAACTTCGACGACAAAGATCGTCCAAACTTTAAATAGATTCGTATGAAGGTTTAAATTGAGATTTAAAGCTTTTAGAATGAATACCGGCCTTTTTTCGGACCTATATAAAGTTATAAAGGTGTAAATATAGTTTTTAAATTATTCTCAAAAAGTTAGACCCATTATTGGAGCAACGGAAACTTGGTCCAAACTACTTTGACAAAGAACTGCCCAACTTTGAATAGCTTCATATGAAGAGAATATTGGCCTTTTTTTGGACCAATATGAAATGATAAAGATATAAATATAGTAATAAACCTAATATAAGAACGTTAGACCCATTTTTGATCCAACGGAAAACTTGTGCAAACTTCTACGACAAAGATCGTCCAAACTTTCAATAGATTCGTATGAAGGTTTAAATTGAGATTTAAAGCTTTTAGAATGAATACCGGCCTTTTTTTGGACCAATATAAAGTTATAAAGGTGTAAATATAGTTTTTAAATTATTCTCAAAAAGTTAGACCCATTATTGGAGCAGCGGAAAGTTGGTCCAAACTACTTTGACAAAGAACTGCCCAACTTTGAATAGCTTCGTATGAAGAGAATATTGGCCTTTTTTTGGACCAATATGAAGTGATAAAGATTTAAATATAGTAATAAACCTAATAGAAGAACGTTGGACCCATTTTTGATCCAACGGAAAACTTGTGCAAACTTCTACGACAAAGATCGTCCAAACTTTCAATAGATTCGTATGAAGGTTTAAATTGAGATTTAAAGCTTTTAGAATGAATACCGGCCTTTTTTTGGACCAATATAAAGTTATAAAGGTGTAAATATAGTTTTTAAATTATTCTCAAAAAGTTAGACCCATTATTGGAGCAGCGGAAAGTTGGTCCAAACTTTTTTGACAAAGAACTGCCCAACTTTGAATAGCTTCATATGAAGAGAATATTGGCCTTTTTTTGGACCAATATGAAATGATAAAGATATAAATATAGTAATAAACCTAATATAAGAACGTTAGACCCATTTTTGATCCAACGGAAAACTTGTGCAAACTTCTACGACAAAGATCGTCCAAACTTTCAATAGATTCGTATGAAGGTTTAAATTGAGATTTAAAGCTTGTAGAATGAATACCGGCCTTTTTTTGGACCAATATAAAGTTATAAAGGTGTAAATATAGTTTTTAAATTATTCTCAAAAAGTTAGACCCATTATTGGAGCAGCGGAAAGTTGGTCCAAACTACTTTGACAAAGAACTGCCCAACTTTGAATAGCTTCGTATGAAGAGAATATTGGCCTTTTTTTGGACCAATATGAAGTGATAAAGATTTAAATATAGTAATAAACCTAATAGAAGAACGTTGGACCCATTTTTGATCCAACGGAAAACTTGTGCAAACTTCTACGACAAAGATCGTCCAAACTTTCAATAGATTCGTATGAAGGTTTAAATTGAGATCTAAAGCTTTTAGAATGAATACCGGCCTTTTTTCGGACCTATATAAAGTTATAAAGGTGTAAATATAGTTTTTAAATTATTCTCAAAAAGTTAGACCCATTATTGGAGCAGCGGAAAGTTGGTCCAAACTACATTGACAAAGAACTGCCCAACTTTGAATAGCTTCGTATGAAGAGAATATTGGCCTTTTTTTGGACCAATATGAAGTGATAAAGATTTAAATATAGTAATAAACCTAATAGAAGAACGTTAGACCCATTTTTGATCCAACGGAAAACTTGTGCAAACTTCTACGACAAAGATCGTCCAAACTTTAAATAGATTCGTATGAAGGTTTAAATTGAGATTTAAAGCTTTTAGAATGAATACCGGCCTTTTTTCGGACCTATATAAAGTTATAAAGGTGTAAATATAGTTTTTAAATTATTCTCAAAAAGTTAGACCCATTATTGGAGCAACGGAAACTTGGTCCAAACTACTTTGACAAAGAACTGCCCAACTTTGAATAGCTTCATATGAAGAGAATATTGGCCTTTTTCTGGACCAATATGAAATGATAAAGATATAAATATAGTAATAAACCTAATATAAGAACGTTAGACCCATTTTTGATCCAACGGAAAACTTGTGCAAACTTCTACGACAAAGATCGTCCAAACTTTCAATAGATTCGTATGAAGGTTTAAATTGAGATTTAAAGCTTTTAGAATGAATACCGGCCTTTTTTTGGACCAATATAAAGTTATAAAGGTGTAAATATAGTTTTTAAATTATTCTCAAAAACTTAGACCCATTATTGGAGCAGCGGAAAGTTGGTCCAAACTACTTTGACAAAGAACTGCCCAACTTTGAATAGCTTCGTATGAAGAGAATATTGGCCTTTTTTTGGACCAATATGAAGTGATAAAGATTTAAATATAGTAATAAACCTAATAGAAGAACGTTGGACCCATTTTTGATCCAACGGAAAACTTGTGCAAACTTCTACGACAAAGATCGTCCAAACTTTCAATAGATTCGTATGAAGGTTTAAATTGAGATTTAAAGCTTTTAGAATGAATACCGGCCTTTTTTTGGACCAATATAAAGTTATAAAGGTGTAAATATAGTTTCTAAATTATTCTCAAAAAGTTAGACCCATTATTGGAGCAGCGGAAACTTGGTCCAAACTACATTGACAAAGAACTGCCCAACTTTGAATAGCTTCGTATGAAGAGAATATTGGCCTTTTTTTGGACCAATATGAAGTGATAAAGATTTAAATATAGTAATAAACCTAATAGAAGAACGTTAGACCCATTTTTGATCCAACGGAAAACTTGTGCAAACTTCGACGACAAAGATCGTCCAAACTTTAAATAGATTCGTATGAAGGTTTAAATTGAGATTTAAAGCTTTTAGAATGAATACCGGCCTTTTTTCGGACCTATATAAAGTTATAAAGGTGTAAATATAGTTTTTAAATTATTCTCAAAAAGTTAGACCCATTATTGGAGCAACGGAAACTTGGTCCAAACTACTTTGACAAAGAACTGCCCAACTTTGAATAGCTTCATATGAAGAGAATATTGGCCTTTTTTTGGACCAATATGAAATGATAAAGATATAAATATAGTAATAAACCTAATATAAGAACGTTAGACCCATTTTTGATCCAACGGAAAACTTGTGCAAACTTCTACGACAAAGATCGTCCAAACTTTCAATAGATTCGTATGAAGGTTTAAATTGAGATTTAAAGCTTTTAGAATGAATACCGGCCTTTTTTTGGACCAATATAAAGTTATAAAGGTGTAAATATAGTTTTTAAATTATTCTCAAAAAGTTAGACCCATTATTGGAGCAGCGGAAAGTTGGTCCAAACTACTTTGACAAAGAACTGCCCAACTTTGAATAGCTTCGTATGAAGAGAATATTGGCCTTTTTTTGGACCAATATGAAGTGATAAAGATTTAAATATAGTAATAAACCTAATAGAAGAACGTTGGACCCATTTTTGATCCAACGGAAAACTTGTGCAAACTTCTACGACAAAGATCGTCCAAACTTTCAATAGATTCGTATGAAGGTTTAAATTGAGATTTAAAGCTTTTAGAATGAATACCGGCCTTTTTTTGGACCAATATAAAGTTATAAAGGTGTAAATATAGTTTCTAAATTATTCTCAAAAAGTTAGACCCATTATTGGAGCAGCGGAAACTTGGTCCAAACTACATTGACAAAGAACTGCCCAACTTTGAATAGCTTCGTATGAAGAGAATATTGGCCTTTTTTTGGACCAATATGAAGTGATAAAGATTTAAATATAGTAATAAACCTAATAGAAGAACGTTAGACCCATTTTTGATCCAACGGAAAACTTGTGCAAACTTCGACGACAAAGATCGTCCAAACTTTAAATAGATTCGTATGAAGGTTTAAATTGAGATTTAAAGCTTTTAGAATGAATACCGGCCTTTTTTCGGACCTATATAAAGTTATAAAGGTGTAAATATAGTTTTTAAATTATTCTCAAAAAGTTAGACCCATTATTGGAGCAACGGAAACTTGGTCCAAACTACTTTGACAAAGAACTGCCCAACTTTGAATAGCTTCATATGAAGAGAATATTGGCCTTTTTTTGGACCAATATGAAATGATAAAGATATAAATATAGTAATAAACCTAATATAAGAACGTTAGACCCATTTTTGATCCAACGGAAAACTTGTGCAAACTTCTACGACAAAGATCGTCCAAACTTTCAATAGATTTGTATGAAGGTTTAAATTGAGATTTAAAGCTTTTAGAATGAATACCGGCCTTTTTTTGGACCAATATAAAGTTATAAAGGTGTAAATATAGTTTTTAAATTATTCTCAAAAAGTTAGACCCATTATTGGAGCAGCGGAAAGTTGGTCCAAACTACTTTGACAAAGAACTGCCCAACTTTGAATAGCTTCGTATGAAGAGAATATTGGCCTTTTTTTGGACCAATATTAAGTGATAAAGATTTAAATATAGTAATAAACCTAATAGAAGAACGTTGGACCCATTTTTGATCCAACGGAAAACTTGTGCAAACTTCTACGACAAAGATCGTCCAAACTTTCAATAGATTCGTATGAAGGTTTAAATTGAGATCTAAAGCTTTTAGAATGAATACCGGCCTTTTTTCGGACCTATATAAAGTTATAAAGGTGTAAATATAGTTTTTAAATTATTCTCAAAAAGTTAGACCCATTATTGGAGCAGCGGAAAGTTGGTCCAAACTACATTGACAAAGAACTGCCCAACTTTGAATAGCTTCGTATAAAGAGAATATTGGCCTTTTTTTGGACCAATATGAAGTGATAAAGATTTAAATATAGTAATAAACCTAATAGAAGAACGTTAGACCCATTTTTGATCCAACGGAAAACTTGTGCAAACTTCGACGACAAAGATCGTCCAAACTTTAAATAGATTCGTATGAAGGTTTAAATTGAGATTTAAAGCTTTTAGAATGAATACCGGCCTTTTTTCGGACCTATATAAAGTTATAAAGGTGTAAATATAGTTTTTAAATTATTCTCAAAAAGTTAGACCCATTATTGGAGCAACGGAAACTTGGTCCAAACTACTTTGACAAAGAACTGCCCAACTTTGAATAGCTTCATATGAAGAGAATATTGGCCTTTTTTTGGACCAATATGAAATGATAAAGATATAAATATAGTAATAAACCTAATATAAGAACGTTAGACCCATTTTTGATCCAACGGAAAACTTGTGCAAACTTCTACGACAAAGATCGTCCAAACTTTCAATAGATTCGTATGAAGGTTTAAATTGAGATTTAAAGCTTTTAGAATGAATACCGGCCTTTTTTTGGACCAATATAAAGTTATAAAGGTGTAAATATAGTTTTTAAATTATTCTCAAAAAGTTAGACCCATTATTGGAGCAGCGGAAAGTTGGTCCAAACTACTTTGACAAAGAACTGCCCAACTTTGAATAGCTTCGTATGAAGAGAATATTGGCCTTTTTTTGGACCAATATGAAGTGATAAAGATTTAAATATAGTAATAAACCTAATAGAAGAACGTTGGACCCATTTTTGATCCAACGGAAAACTTGTGCAAACTTCTACGACAAAGATCGTCCAAACTTTCAATAGATTCGTATGAAGGTTTAAATTGAGATTTAAAGCTTTTAGAATGAATACCGGCCTTTTTTTGGACCAATATAAAGTTATAAAGGTGTAAATATAGTTTCTAAATTATTCTCAAAAAGTTAGACCCATTATTGGAGCAGCGGAAACTTGGTCCAAACTACATTGACAAAGAACTGCCCAACTTTGAATAGCTTCGTATGAAGAGAATATTGGCCTTTTTTTGGACCAATATGAAGTGATAAAGATTTAAATATAGTAATAAACCTAATAGAAGAACGTTAGACCCATTTTTGATCCAACGGAAAACTTGTGCAAACTTCGACGACAAAGATCGTCCAAACTTTAAATAGATTCGTATGAAGGTTTAAATTGAGATTTAAAGCTTTTAGAATGAATACCGGCCTTTTTTCGGACCTATATAAAGTTATAAAGGTGTAAATATAGTTTTTAAATTATTCTCAAAAAGTTAGACCCATTATTGGAGCAACGGAAACTTGGTCCAAACTACTTTGACAAAGAACTGCCCAACTTTGAATAGCTTCATATGAAGAGAATATTGGCCTTTTTTTGGACCAATATGAAATGATAAAGATATAAATATAGTAATAAACCTAATATAAGAACGTTAGACCCATTTTTGATCCAACGGAAAACTTGTGCAAACTTCTACGACAAAGATCGTCCAAACTTTCAATAGATTCGTATGAAGGTTTAAATTGAGATTTAAAGCTTTTAGAATGAATACCGGCCTTTTTTTGGACCAATATAAAGTTATAAAGGTGTAAATATAGTTTTTAAATTATTCTCAAAAAGTTAGACCCATTATTGGAGCAGCGGAAAGTTGGTCCAAACTACTTTGACAAAGAACTGCCCAACTTTGAATAGCTTCGTATGAAGAGAATATTGGCCTTTTTTTGGACCAATATTAAGTGATAAAGATTTAAATATAGTAATAAACCTAATAGAAGAACGTTGGACCCATTTTTGATCCAACGGAAAACTTGTGCAAACTTCTACGACAAAGATCGTCCAAACTTTCAATAGATTCGTATGAAGGTTTAAATTGAGATCTAAAGCTTTTAGAATGAATACCGGCCTTTTTTCGGACCTATATAAAGTTATAAAGGTGTAAATATAGTTTTTAAATTATTCTCAAAAAGTTAGACCCATTATTGGAGCAGCGGAAAGTTGGTCCAAACTACATTGACAAAGAACTGCCCAACTTTGAATAGCTTCGTATGAAGAGAATATTGGCCTTTTTTTGGACCAATATGAAGTGATAAAGATTTAAATATAGTAATAAACCTAATAGAAGAACGTTAGACCCATTTTTGATCCAACGGAAAACTTGTGCAAACTTCTACGACAAAGATCGTCCAAACTTTAAATAGATTCGTATGAAGGTTTAAATTGAGATTTAAAGCTTTTAGAATGAATACCGGCCTTTTTTCGGACCTATATAAAGTTATAAAGGTGTAAATATAGTTTTTAAATTATTCTCAAAAAGTTAGACCCATTATTGGAGCAACGGAAACTTGGTCCAAACTACTTTGACAAAGAACTGCCCAACTTTGAATAGCTTCATATGAAGAGAATATTGGCCTTTTTTTGGACCAATATGAAATGATAAAGATATAAATATAGTAATAAACCTAATATAAGAACGTTAGACCCATTTTTGATCCAACGGAAAACTTGTGCAAACTTCTACGACAAAGATCGTCCAAACTTTCAATAGATTCGTATGAAGGTTTAAATTGAGATTTAAAGCTTTTAGAATGAATACCGGCCTTTTTTTGGACCAATATAAAGTTATAAAGGTGTAAATATAGTTTTTAAATTATTCTCAAAAAGTTAGACCCATTATTGGAGCAGCGGAAAGTTGGTCCAAACTACTTTGACAAAGAACTGCCCAACTTTGAATAGCTTCGTATGAAGAGAATATTGGCCTTTTTTTGGACCAATATTAAGTGATAAAGATTTAAATATAGTAATAAACCTAATAGAAGAAGGTTGGACCCATTTTTGATCCAACGGAAAACTTGTGCAAACTTCTACGACAAAGATCGTCCAAACTTTCAATAGATTCGTATGAAGGTTTAAATTGAGATTTAAAGCTTTTAGAATGAATACCGGCCTTTTTTCGGACCTATATAAAGTTATAAAGGTGTAAATATAGTTTTTAATTTATTCTCAAAAAGTTAGACCCATTATTGGAGCAGCGGAAAGTTGGTCCAAACTACATTGACAAAGAACTGCCCAACTTTGAATAGCTTCGTATGAAGAGAATATTGGCCTTTTTTTGGACCAATATGAAGTGATAAAGATTTAAATATAGTAATAAACCTAATAGAAGAACGTTAGACCCATTTTTGATCCAACGGAAAACTTGTGCAAACTTCTACGACAAAGATCGTCCAAACTTTAAATAGATTCGTATGAAGGTTTAAATTGAGATTTAAAGCTTTTAGAATGAATACCGGCCTTTTTTCGGACCTATATAAAGTTATAAAGGTGTAAATATAGTTTTTAAATTATTCTCAAAAAGTTAGACCCATTATTGGAGCAACGGAAACTTGGTCCAAACTACTTTGACAAAGAACTGCCCAACTTTGAATAGCTTCATATGAAGAGAATATTGGCCTTTTTTTGGACCAATATGAAATGATAAAGATATAAATATAGTAATAAACCTAATATAAGAACGTTAGACCCATTTTTGATCCAACGGAAAACTTGTGCAAACTTCTACGACAAAGATCGTCCAAACTTTCAATAGATTCGTATGAAGGTTTAAATTGAGATTTAAAGCTTTTAGAATGAATACCGGCCTTTTTTTGGACCAATATAAAGTTATAAAGGTGTAAATATAGTTTTTAAATTATTCTCAAAAAGTTAGACCCATTATTGGAGCAGCGGAAAGTTGGTCCAAACTACTTTGACAAAGAACTGCCCAACTTTGAATAGCTTCGTATGAAGAGAATATTGGCCTTTTTTTGGACCAATATTAAGTGATAAAGATTTAAATATAGTAATAAACCTAATAGAAGAACGTTGGACCCATTTTTGATCCAACGGAAAACTTGTGCAAACTTCTACGACAAAGATCGTCCAAACTTTCAATAGATTCGTATGAAGGTTTAAATTGAGATCTAAAGCTTTTAGAATGAATACCGGCCTTTTTTCGGACCTATATAAAGTTATAAAGGTGTAAATATAGTTTTTAAATTATTCTCAAAAAGTTAGACCCATTATTGGAGCAGCAGAAAGTTGGTCCAAACTACATTGACAAAGAACTGCCCAACTTTGAATAGCTTCGTATGAAGAGAATATTGGCCTTTTTTTGGACCAATATGAAGTGATAAAGATTTAAATATAGTAATAAACCTAATAGAAGAACGTTAGACCCATTTTTGATCCAACGGAAAACTTGTGCAAACTTCTACGACAAAGATCGTCCAAACTTTAAATAGATTCGTATGAAGGTTTAAATTGAGATTTAAAGCTTTTAGAATGAATACCGGCCTTTTTTCGGACCTATATAAAGTTATAAAGGTGTAAATATAATTTTTAAATTATTCTCAAAAAGTTAGACCCATTATTGGAGCAACGGAAACTTGGTCCAAACTACTTTGACAAAGAACTGCCCAACTTTGAATAGCTTCATATGAAGAGAATATTGGCCTTTTTTTGGACCAATATGAAATGATAAAGATATAAATATAGTAATAAACCTAATATAAGAACGTTAGACCCATTTTTGATCCAACGGAAAACTTGTGCAAACTTCTACGACAAAGATCGTCCAAACTTTCAATAGATTCGTATGAAGGTTTAAATTGAGATTTAAAGCTTTTAGAATGAATACCGGCCTTTTTTTGGACCAATATAAAGTTATAAAGGTGTAAATATAGTTTTTAAATTATTCTCAAAAAGTTAGACCCATTATTGGAGCAGCGGAAAGTTGGTCCAAACTACTTTGACAAAGAACTGCCCAACTTTGAATAGCTTCGTATGAAGAGAATATTGGCCTTTTTTTGGACCAATATTAAGTGATAAAGATTTAAATATAGTAATAAACCTAATAGAAGAAGGTTGGACCCATTTTTGATCCAACGGAAAACTTGTGCAAACTTCTACGACAAAGATCGTCCAAACTTTCAATAGATTCGTATGAAGGTTTAAATTGAGATTTAAAGCTTTTAGAATGAATACCGGCCTTTTTTCGGACCTATATAAAGTTATAAAGGTGTAAATATAGTTTTTAATTTATTCTCAAAAAGTTAGACCCATTATTGGAGCAGCGGAAAGTTGGTCCAAACTACATTGACAAAGAACTGCCCAACTTTGAATAGCTTCGTATGAAGAGAATATTGGCCTTTTTTTGGACCAATATGAAGTGATAAAGATTTAAATATAGTAATAAACCTAATAGAAGAACGTTAGACCCATTTTTGATCCAACGGAAAACTTGTGCAAACTTCTACGACAAAGATCGTCCAAACTTTAAATAGATTCGTATGAAGGTTTAAATTGAGATTTAAAGCTTTTAGAATGAATACCGGCCTTTTTTCGGACCTATATAAAGTTATAAAGGTGTAAATATAGTTTTTAAATTATTCTCAAAAAGTTAGACCCATTATTGGAGCAACGGAAACTTGGTCCAAACTACTTTGACAAAGAACTGCCCAACTTTGAATAGCTTCATATGAAGAGAATATTGGCCTTTTTTTGGACCAATATGAAATGATAAAGATATAAATATAGTAATAAACCTAATATAAGAACGTTAGACCCATTTTTGATCCAACGGAAAACTTGTGCAAACTTCTACGACAAAGATCGTCCAAACTTTCAATAGATTCGTATGAAGGTTTAAATTGAGATTTAAAGCTTTTAGAATGAATACCGGCCTTTTTTTGGACCAATATAAAGTTATAAAGGTGTAAATATAGTTTTTAAATTATTCTCAAAAAGTTAGACCCATTATTGGAGCAGCGGAAAGTTGGTCCAAACTACTTTGACAAAGAACTGCCCAACTTTGAATAGCTTCGTATGAAGAGAATATTGGCCTTTTTTTGGACCAATATTAAGTGATAAAGATTTAAATATAGTAATAAACCTAATAGAAGAACGTTGGACCCATTTTTGATCCAACGGAAAACTTGTGCAAACTTCTACGACAAAGATCGTCCAAACTTTCAATAGATTCGTATGAAGGTTTAAATTGAGATCTAAAGCTTTTAGAATGAATACCGGCCTTTTTTCGGACCTATATAAAGTTATAAAGGTGTAAATATAGTTTTTAAATTATTCTCAAAAAGTTAGACCCATTATTGGAGCAGCAGAAAGTTGGTCCAAACTACATTGACAAAGAACTGCCCAACTTTGAATAGCTTCGTATGAAGAGAATATTGGCCTTTTTTTGGACCAATATGAAGTGATAAAGATTTAAATATAGTAATAAACCTAATAGAAGAACGTTAGACCCATTTTTGATCCAACGGAAAACTTGTGCAAACTTCTACGACAAAGATCGTCCAAACTTTAAATAGATTCGTATGAAGGTTTAAATTGAGATTTAAAGCTTTTAGAATGAATACCGGCCTTTTTTCGGACCTATATAAAGTTATAAAGGTGTAAATATAATTTTTAAATTATTCTCAAAAAGTTAGACCCATTATTGGAGCAACGGAAACTTGGTCCAAACTACTTTGACAAAGAACTGCCCAACTTTGAATAGCTTCATATGAAGAGAATATTGGCCTTTTTTTGGACCAATATGAAATGATAAAGATATAAATATAGTAATAAACCTAATATAAGAACGTTAGACCCATTTTTGATCCAACGGAAAACTTGTGCAAACTTCTACGACAAAGATCGTCCAAACTTTCAATAGATTCGTATGAAGGTTTAAATTGAGATTTAAAGCTTTTAGAATGAATACCGGCCTTTTTTTGGACCAATATAAAGTTATAAAGGTGTAAATATAGTTTTTAAATTATTCTCAAAAACTTAGACCCATTATTGGAGCAGCGGAAAGTTGGTCCAAACTACTTTGACAAAGAACTGCCCAACTTTGAATAGCTTCGTATGAAGAGAATATTGGCCTTTTTTTGGACCAATATGAAGTGATAAAGATTAAAATATAGTAATAAACCTAATAGAAGAACGTTGGACCCATTTTTGATCCAACGGAAAACTTGTGCAAACTTCTACGACAAAGATCGTCCAAACTTTCAATAAATTCGTATGAAGGTTTAAATTGAGATTTAAAGCTTTTAGAATGAATACCGGCCTTTTTTTGGACCAATATAAAGTTATAAAGGTGTAAATACAGTTTTTAAATTATTCTCAAAAAGTTAGACCCATTATTGGAGCAGCGGAAAGTTGGTCCAAACTACTTTGACAAAGAACTGCCCAACTTTGAATAGCTTCGTATGAAGAGAATATTGGCCTTTTTTTGGACCAATATTAAGTGATAAAGATTTAAATATAGTAATAAACCTAATAGAAGAACGTTGGACCCATTTTTGATCCAACGGAAAACTTGTGCAAACTTCTACGACAAAGATCGTCCGAACTTTCAATAGATTCGTATGAAGGTTTAAATTGAGATTTAAAGCTTTTAGAATGAATACCGGCCTTTTTTTGGACCAATATAAAGTTATAAAGGTGTAAATACAGTTTTTAAATTATTCTCAAAAAGTTAGACCCATTATTGGAGCAGCGGAAAGTTGGTCCAAACTACTTTGACAAAGAACTGCCCAACTTTGAATAGCTTCGTATGAAGAGAATATTGGCCATTTTTTGGACCAATATGAAGTGATAAAGATTTAAATATAGTAATAAACCTAATAGAAGAACGTTGGACCCATTTTTGATCCAACGGAAAACTTGTGCAAACTTCTACGACAAAGATCGTCCAAACTTTCAATAGATTCGTATGAAGGTTTAAATTGAGATTTAAAGCTTTTAGAATGAATACCGGCCTTTTTTTGGACCAATATAAAGTTATAAAGGTGTAAATACAGTTTTTAAATTATTCTCAAAAAGTTAGACCCATTATTGGAGCAGCGGAAAGTTGGTCCAAACTACTTTGACAAAGAACTGCCCAACTTTGAATAGCTTCGTATGAAGAGAATATTGGCCATTTTTTGGACCAATATGAAGTGATAAAGATTTAAATATAGTAATAAACCTAATAGAAGAACGTTGGACCCATTTTTGATCCAACGGAAAACTTGTGCAAACTTCTACGACAAAGATCGTCCAAACTTTCAATAGATTCGTATGAAGGTTTAAATTGAGATCTAAAGCTTTTAGAATGAATACCGGCCTTTTTTCGGACCTATATAAAGTTATAAAGGTGTAAATATAGTTTTTAAATTATTCTCAAAAAGTTAGACCCATTATTGGAGCAGCGGAAAGTTGGTCCAAACTACATTGACAAAGAACTGCCCAACTTTGAATAGCTTCGTATGAAGAGAATATTGGCCTTTTTTTGGACCAATATGAAGTGATAAAGATTTAAATATAGTAATAAACCTAATAGAAGAACGTTAGACCCATTTTTGATCCAACGGAAAACTTGTGCAAACTTCTACGACAAAGATCGTCCAAACTTTCAATAGATTCGTATGAAGGTTTAAATTGAGATTTAAAGCTTTTAGAATGAATACCGGCCTTTTTTTGGACCAATATAAAGTTATAAAGGTGTAAATATAGTTTTTAAATTATTCTCAAAAACTTAGACCCATTATTGGAGCAGCGGAAAGTTGGTCCAAACTACTTTGACAAAGAACTGCCCAACTTTGAATAGCTTCGTATGAAGAGAATATTGGCCTTTTTTTGGACCAATATGAAGTGATAAAGATTAAAATATAGTAATAAACCTAATAGAAGAACGTTGGACCCATTTTTGATCCAACGGAAAACTTGTGCAAACTTCTACGACAAAGATCGTCCAAACTTTCAATAAATTCGTATGAAGGTTTAAATTGAGATTTAAAGCTTTTAGAATGAATACCGGCCTTTTTTTGGACCAATATAAAGTTATAAAGGTGTAAATACAGTTTTTAAATTATTCTCAAAAAGTTAGACCCATTATTGGAGCAGCGGAAAGTTGGTCCAAACTACTTTGACAAAGAACTGCCCAACTTTGAATAGCTTCGTATGAAGAGAATATTGGCCTTTTTTTGGACCAATATTAAGTGATAAAGATTTAAATATAGTAATAAACCTAATAGAAGAACGTTGGACCCATTTTTGATCCAACGGAAAACTTGTGCAAACTTCTACGACAAAGATCGTCCAAACTTTCAATAGATTCGTATGAAGGTTTAAATTGAGATTTAAAGCTTTTAGAATGAATACCGGCCTTTTTTTGGACCAATATAAAGTTATAAAGGTGTAAATACAGTTTTTAAATTATTCTCAAAAAGTTAGACCCATTATTGGAGCAGCGGAAAGTTGGTCCAAACTACTTTGACAAAGAACTGCCCAACTTTGAATAGCTTCGTATGAAGAGAATATTGGCCATTTTTTGGACCAATATGAAGTGATAAAGATTTAAATATAGTAATAAACCTAATAGAAGAACGTTGGACCCATTTTTGATCCAACGGAAAACTTGTGCAAACTTCTACGACAAAGATCGTCCAAACTTTCAATAGATTCGTATGAAGGTTTAAATTGAGATTTAAAGCTTTTAGAATGAATACCGGCCTTTTTTTGGACCAATATAAAGTTATAAAGGTGTAAATACAGTTTTTAAATTATTCTCAAAAAGTTAGACCCATTATTGGAGCAGCGGAAAGTTGGTCCAAACTACTTTGACAAAGAACTGCCCAACTTTGAATAGCTTCGTATGAAGAGAATATTGGCCATTTTTTGGACCAATATGAAGTGATAAAGATTTAAATATAGTAATAAACCTAATAGAAGAACGTTGGACCCATTTTTGATCCAACGGAAAACTTGTGCAAACTTCTACGACAAAGATCGTCCAAACTTTCAATAGATTCGTATGAAGGTTTAAATTGAGATTTAAAGCTTTTAGAATGAATACCGGCCTTTTTTTGGACCAATATAAAGTTATAAAGGTGTAAATACAGTTTTTAAATTATTCTCAAAAAGTTAGACCCATTATTGGAGCAGCGGAAAGTTGGTCCAAACTACTTTGACAAAGAACTGCCCAACTTTGAATAGCTTCGTATGAAGAGAATATTGGCCATTTTTTGGACCAATATGAAGTGATAAAGATTTAAATATAGTAATAAACCTAATAGAAGAACGTTGGACCCATTTTTGATCCAACGGAAAACTTGTGCAAACTTCTACGACAAAGATCGTCCAAACTTTCAATAGATTCGTATGAAGGTTTAAATTGAGATCTAAAGCTTTTAGAATGAATACCGGCCTTTTTTCGGACCTATATAAAGTTATAAAGGTGTAAATATAGTTTTTAAATTATTCTCAAAAAGTTAGACCCATTATTGGAGCAGCGGAAAGTTGGTCCAAACTACATTGACAAAGAACTGCCCAACTTTGAATAGCTTCGTATGAAGAGAATATTGGCCTTTTTTTGGACCAATATGAAGTGATAAAGATTTAAATATAGTAATAAACCTAATAGAAGAACGTTAGACCCATTTTTGATCCAACGGAAAACTTGTGCAAACTTCTACGACAAAGATCGTCCAAACTTTCAATAGATTCGTATGAAGGTTTAAATTGAGATTTAAAGCTTTTAGAATGAATACCGGCCTTTTTTTGGACCAATATAAAGTTATAAAGGTGTAAATATAGTTTTTAAATTATTCTCAAAAACTTAGACCCATTATTGGAGCAGCGGAAAGTTGGTCCAAACTACTTTGACAAAGAACTGCCCAACTTTGAATAGCTTCGTATGAAGAGAATATTGGCCTTTTTTTGGACCAATATGAAGTGATAAAGATTAAAATATAGTAATAAACCTAATAGAAGAACGTTGGACCCATTTTTGATCCAACGGAAAACTTGTGCAAACTTCTACGACAAAGATCGTCCAAACTTTCAATAAATTCGTATGAAGGTTTAAATTGAGATTTAAAGCTTTTAGAATGAATACCGGCCTTTTTTTGGACCAATATAAAGTTATAAAGGTGTAAATACAGTTTTTAAATTATTCTCAAAAAGTTAGACCCATTATTGGAGCAGCGGAAAGTTGGTCCAAACTACTTTGACAAAGAACTGCCCAACTTTGAATAGCTTCGTATGAAGAGAATATTGGCCTTTTTTTGGACCAATATTAAGTGATAAAGATTTAAATATAGTAATAAACCTAATAGAAGAACGTTGGACCCATTTTTGATCCAACGGAAAACTTGTGCAAACTTCTACGACAAAGATCGTCCAAACTTTCAATAGATTCGTATGAAGGTTTAAATTGAGATTTAAAGCTTTTAGAATGAATACCGGCCTTTTTTTGGACCAATATAAAGTTATAAAGGTGTAAATACAGTTTTTAAATTATTCTCAAAAAGTTAGACCCATTATTGGAGCAGCGGAAAGTTGGTCCAAACTACTTTGACAAAGAACTGCCCAACTTTGAATAGCTTCGTATGAAGAGAATATTGGCCATTTTTTGGACCAATATGAAGTGATAAAGATTTAAATATAGTAATAAACCTAATAGAAGAACGTTGGACCCATTTTTGATCCAACGGAAAACTTGTGCAAACTTCTACGACAAAGATCGTCCAAACTTTCAATAGATTCGTATGAAGGTTTAAATTGAGATTTAAAGCTTTTAGAATGAATACCGGCCTTTTTTTGGACCAATATAAAGTTATAAAGGTGTAAATACAGTTTTTAAATTATTCTCAAAAAGTTAGACCCATTATTGGAGCAGCGGAAAGTTGGTCCAAACTACTTTGACAAAGAACTGCCCAACTTTGAATAGCTTCGTATGAAGAGAATATTGGCCATTTTTTGGACCAATATGAAGTGATAAAGATTTAAATATAGTAATAAACCTAATAGAAGAACGTTGGACCCATTTTTGATCCAACGGAAAACTTGTGCAAACTTCTACGACAAAGATCGTCCAAACTTTCAATAGATTCGTATGAAGGTTTAAATTGAGATCTAAAGCTTTTAGAATGAATACCGGCCTTTTTTCGGACCTATATAAAGTTATAAAGGTGTAAATATAGTTTTTAAATTATTCTCAAAAAGTTAGACCCATTATTGGAGCAGCGGAAAGTTGGTCCAAACTACATTGACAAAGAACTGCCCAACTTTGAATAGCTTCGTATGAAGAGAATATTGGCCTTTTTTTGGACCAATATGAAGTGATAAAGATTTAAATATAGTAATAAACCTAATAGAAGAACGTTAGACCCATTTTTGATCCAACGGAAAACTTGTGCAAACTTCTACGACAAAGATCGTCCAAACTTTAAATAGATTCGTATGAAGGTTTAAATTGAGATTTAAAGCTTTTAGAATGAATACCGGCCTTTTTTCGGACCTATATAAAGTTATAAAGGTGTAAATATAGTTTTTAAATTATTCTCAAAAAGTTAGACCCATTATTGGAGCAACGGAAACTTGGTCCAAACTACTTTGACAAAGAACTGCCCAACTTTGAATAGCTTCATATGAAGAGAATATTGGCCTTTTTTTGGACCAATATGAAATGATAAAGATATAAATATAGTAATAAACCTAATATAAGAACGTTAGACCCATTTTTTATCCAACGGAAAACTTGTGCAAACTTCTACGACAAAGATCGTCCAAACTTTCAATAGATTCGTATGAAGGTTTAAATTGAGATTTAAAGCTTTTAGAATGAATACCGGCCTTTTTTTGGACCAATATAAAGTTATAAAGGTGTAAATATAGTTTTTAAATTATTCTCAAAAACTTAGACCCATTATTGGAGCAGCGGAAAGTTGGTCCAAACTACTTTGACAAAGAACTGCCCAACTTTGAATAGCTTCGTATGAAGAGAATATTGGCCTTTTTTTGGACCAATATGAAGTGATAAAGATTTAAATATAGTAATAAACCTAATAGAAGAACGTTGGACCCATTTTTGATCCAACGGAAAACTTGTGCAAACTTCTACGACAAAGATCGTCCAAACTTTCAATAGATTCGTATGAAGGTTTAAATTGAGATTTAAAGCTTTTAGAATGAATACCGGCCTTTTTTCGGACCTATATAAAGTTATAAAGGTGTAAATATAGTTTTTAAATTATTCTCAAAAAGTTAGACCCATTATTGGAGCAACGGAAACTTGGTCCAAACTACTTTGGCAAAGAACTGCCCAACTTTGAATAGCTTCATATGAAGAGAATATTGGCCTTTTTTTGGACCAATATGAAACGATAAAGATATAAATATAGTAATAAACCTAATATAAGAATGTTAGACCCATTTTTGATCCAACGGAAAACTTGTGCAAACTTCTACGACAAAGATCGTCCAAACTTTCAATAGATTCGTATGAAGGTTTAAATTGAGATTTAAAGCTTTTAGATTGAATACCGGCCTTTTTTTGGACCAATATAAAGTTATAAAGGTGTAAATATAGTTTTTAAATTATTCTCAAAAAGTTAGACCCATTATTGGAGCAGCGGAAAGTTGGTCCAAACTACTTTGACAAAGAACTGCCCAACTTTGAATAGCTTCGTATGAAGAGAATATTGGCCTTTTTTTGGACCAATATTAAGTGATAAAGATTTAAATATAGTAATAAACCTAATAGAAGAACGTTGGACCCATTTTTGATCCAACGGAAAACTTGTGCAAACTTCTACGACAAAGATCGTCCAAACTTTCAATAGATTCGTATGAAGGTTTAAATTGAGATCTAAAGCTTTTAGAATGAATACCGGCCTTTTTTCGGACCTATATAAAGTTATAAAGGTGTAAATATAGTTTTTAAATTATTCTCAAAAAGTTAGACCCATTATTGGAGCAGCAGAAAGTTGGTCCAAACTACATTGACAAAGAACTGCCCAACTTTGAATAGCTTCGTATGAAGAGAATATTGGCCTTTTTTTGGACCAATATGAAGTGATAAAGATTTAAATATAGTAATAAACCTAATAGAAGAACGTTAGACCCATTTTTGATCCAACGGAAAACTTGTGCAAACTTCTACGACAAAGATCGTCCAAACTTTAAATAGATTCGTATGAAGGTTTAAATTGAGATTTAAAGCTTTTAGAATGAATACCGGCCTTTTTTCGGACCTATATAAAGTTATAAAGGTGTAAATATAATTTTTAAATTATTCTCAAAAAGTTAGACCCATTATTGGAGCAACGGAAACTTGGTCCAAACTACTTTGACAAAGAACTGCCCAACTTTGAATAGCTTCATATGAAGAGAATATTGGCCTTTTTTTGGACCAATATGAAATGATAAAGATATAAATATAGTAATAAACCTAATATAAGAACGTTAGACCCATTTTTGATCCAACGGAAAACTTGTGCAAACTTCTACGACAAAGATCGTCCAAACTTTCAATAGATTCGTATGAAGGTTTAAATTGAGATTTAAAGCTTTTAGAATGAATACCGGCCTTTTTTTGGACCAATATAAAGTTATAAAGGTGTAAATATAGTTTTTAAATTATTCTCAAAAACTTAGACCCATTATTGGAGCAGCGGAAAGTTGGTCCAAACTACTTTGACAAAGAACTGCCCAACTTTGAATAGCTTCGTATGAAGAGAATATTGGCCTTTTTTTGGACCAATATGAAGTGATAAAGATTAAAATATAGTAATAAACCTAATAGAAGAACGTTGGACCCATTTTTGATCCAACGGAAAACTTGTGCAAACTTCTACGACAAAGATCGTCCAAACTTTCAATAGATTCGTATGAAGGTTTAAATTGAGATTTAAAGCTTTTAGAATGAATACCGGCCTTTTTTTGGACCAATATAAAGTTATAAAGGTGTAAATATAGTTTTTAAATTATTCTCAAAAAGTTAGACCCATTATTGGAGCAGCGGAAAGTTGGTCCAAACTACATTGACAAAGAACTGCCCAACTTTGAATAGCTTCGTATGAAGAGAATATTGGCCTTTTTTTGGACCAATATGAAGTGATAAAGATTTAAATATAGTAATAAACCTAATAGAAGAACGTTAGACCCATTTTTGATCCAACGGAAAACTTGTGCAAACTTCTACGACAAAGATCGTCCAAACTTTAAATAGATTCGTATGAAGGTTTAAATTGAGATTTAAAGCTTTTAGAATGAATACCGGCCTTTTTTCGGACCTATATAAAGTTATAAAGGTGTAAATATAATTTTTAAATTATTCTCAAAAAGTTAGACCCATTATTGGAGCAACGGAAACTTGGTCCAAACTACTTTGACAAAGAACTGCCCAACTTTGAATAGCTTCATATGAAGAGAATATTGGCCTTTTTTTGGACCAATATGAAATGATAAAGATATAAATATAGTAATAAACCTAATATAAGAACGTTAGACCCATTTTTGATCCAACGGAAAACTTGTGCAAACTTCTACGACAAAGATCGTCCAAACTTTCAATAGATTCGTATGAAGGTTTAAATTGAGATTTAAAGCTTTTAGAATGAATACCGGCCTTTTTTTGGACCAATATAAAGTTATAAAGGTGTAAATATAGTTTTTAAATTATTCTCAAAAACTTAGACCCATTATTGGAGCAGCGGAAAGTTGGTCCAAACTACTTTGACAAAGAACTGCCCAACTTTGAATAGCTTCGTATGAAGAGAATATTGGCCTTTTTTTGGACCAATATGAAGTGATAAAGATTAAAATATAGTAATAAACCTAATAGAAGAACGTTGGACCCATTTTTGATCCAACGGAAAACTTGTGCAAACTTCTACGACAAAGATCGTCCAAACTTTCAATAGATTCGTATGAAGGTTTAAATTGAGATTTAAAGCTTTTAGAATGAATACCGGCCTTTTTTTGGACCAATATAAAGTTATAAAGGTGTAAATATAGTTTTTAAATTATTCTCAAAAACTTAGACCCATTATTGGAGCAGCGGAAAGTTGGTCCAAACTACTTTGACAAAGAACTGCCCAACTTTGAATAGCTTCGTATGAAGAGAATATTGGCCTTTTTTTGGACCAATATGAAGTGATAAAGATTAAAATATAGTAATAAACCTAATAGAAGAACGTTGGACCCATTTTTGATCCAACGGAAAACTTGTGCAAACTTCTACGACAAAGATCGTCCAAACTTTCAATAGATTCGTATGAAGGTTTAAATTGAGATTTAAAGCTTTTAGAATGAATACCGGCCTTTTTTCGGACCTATATAAAGTTATAAAGGTGTAAATATAGTTTTCAATTTATTCTCAAAAACTTAGACCCATTATTGGAGCAACGGAAACTTGGTCCAAACTACTTTGGCAAAGAACTGCCCAACTTTGAATAGCTTCATATGAAGAGAATATTGGCCTTTTTTTGGACCAATATGAAACGATAAAGATATAAATATAGTAATAAACCTAATATAAGAACGTTAGACCCATTTTTGATCCAACGGAAAACTTGTGCAAACTTCTACGACAAAGATCGTCCAAACTTTCAATAGATTCGTATGAAGGTTTAAATTGAGATTTAAAGCTTTTAGAATGAATACCGGCCTTTTTTTGGACCAATATAAAGTTATAAAGGTGTAAATACAGTTTTTAAATTATTCTCAAAAAGTTAGACCCATTATTGGAGCAGCGGAAAGTTGGTCCAAACTACTTTGACAAAGAACTGCCCAACTTTGAATAGCTTCGTATGAAGAGAATATTGGCCATTTTTTGGACCAATATGAAGTGATAAAGATTTAAATATAGTAATAAACCTAATAGAAGAACGTTGGACCCATTTTTGATCCAACGGAAAACTTGTGCAAACTTCTACGACAAAGATCGTCCAAACTTTCAATAGATTCGTATGAAGGTTTAAATTGAGATCTAAAGCTTTTAGAATGAATACCGGCCTTTTTTCGGACCTATATAAAGTTATAAAGGTGTAAATATAGTTTTTAAATTATTCTCAAAAAGTTAGACCCATTATTGGAGCAGCGGAAAGTTGGTCCAAACTACATTGACAAAGAACTGCCCAACTTTGAATAGCTTCGTATGAAGAGAATATTGGCCTTTTTTTGGACCAATATTAAGTGATAAAGATTTAAATATAGTAATAAACCTAATAGAAGAACGTTGGACCCATTTTTGATCCAACGGAAAACTTGTGCAAACTTCTACGACAAAGATCGTCCAAACTTTCAATAGATTCGTATGAAGGTTTAAATTGAGATCTAAAGCTTTTAGAATGAATACCGGCCTTTTTTCGGACCTATATAAAGTTATAAAGGTGTAAATATAGTTTTTAAATTATTCTCAAAAAGTTAGACCCATTATTGGAGCAGCAGAAAGTTGGTCCAAACTACATTGACAAAGAACTGCCCAACTTTGAATAGCTTCGTATGAAGAGAATATTGGCCTTTTTTTGGACCAATATGAAGTGATAAAGATTTAAATATAGTAATAAACCTAATAGAAGAACGTTAGACCCATTTTTGATCCAACGGAAAACTTGTGCAAACTTCTACGACAAAGATCGTCCAAACTTTAAATAGATTCGTATGAAGGTTTAAATTGAGATTTAAAGCTTTTAGAATGAATACCGGCCTTTTTTCGGACCTATATAAAGTTATAAAGGTGTAAATATAATTTTTAAATTATTCTCAAAAAGTTAGACCCATTATTGGAGCAACGGAAACTTGGTCCAAACTACTTTGACAAAGAACTGCCCAACTTTGAATAGCTTCATATGAAGAGAATATTGGCCTTTTTTTGGACCAATATGAAATGATAAAGATATAAATATAGTAATAAACCTAATATAAGAACGTTAGACCCATTTTTGATCCAACGGAAAACTTGTGCAAACTTCTACGACAAAGATCGTCCAAACTTTCAATAGATTCGTATGAAGGTTTAAATTGAGATTTAAAGCTTTTAGAATGAATACCGGCCTTTTTTTGGACCAATATAAAGTTATAAAGGTGTAAATATAGTTTTTAAATTATTCTCAAAAACTTAGACCCATTATTGGAGCAGCGGAAAGTTGGTCCAAACTACTTTGACAAAGAACTGCCCAACTTTGAATAGCTTCGTATGAAGAGAATATTGGCCTTTTTTTGGACCAATATGAAGTGATAAAGATTAAAATATAGTAATAAACCTAATAGAAGAACGTTGGACCCATTTTTGATCCAACGGAAAACTTGTGCAAACTTCTACGACAAAGATCGTCCAAACTTTCAATAGATTCGTATGAAGGTTTAAATTGAGATTTAAAGCTTTTAGAATGAATACCGGCCTTTTTTTGGACCAATATAAAGTTATAAAGGTGTAAATATAGTTTTTAAATTATTCTCAAAAAGTTAGACCCATTATTGGAGCAGCGGAAAGTTGGTCCAAACTACATTGACAAAGAACTGCCCAACTTTGAATAGCTTCGTATGAAGAGAATATTGGCCTTTTTTTGGACCAATATGAAGTGATAAAGATTTAAATATAGTAATAAACCTAATAGAAGAACGTTAGACCCATTTTTGATCCAACGGAAAACTTGTGCAAACTTCTACGACAAAGATCGTCCAAACTTTAAATAGATTCGTATGAAGGTTTAAATTGAGATTTAAAGCTTTTAGAATGAATACCGGCCTTTTTTCGGACCTATATAAAGTTATAAAGGTGTAAATATAATTTTTAAATTATTCTCAAAAAGTTAGACCCATTATTGGAGCAACGGAAACTTGGTCCAAACTACTTTGACAAAGAACTGCCCAACTTTGAATAGCTTCATATGAAGAGAATATTGGCCTTTTTTTGGACCAATATGAAATGATAAAGATATAAATATAGTAATAAACCTAATATAAGAACGTTAGACCCATTTTTGATCCAACGGAAAACTTGTGCAAACTTCTACGACAAAGATCGTCCAAACTTTCAATAGATTCGTATGAAGGTTTAAATTGAGATTTAAAGCTTTTAGAATGAATACCGGCCTTTTTTTGGACCAATATAAAGTTATAAAGGTGTAAATATAGTTTTTAAATTATTCTCAAAAACTTAGACCCATTATTGGAGCAGCGGAAAGTTGGTCCAAACTACTTTGACAAAGAACTGCCCAACTTTGAATAGCTTCGTATGAAGAGAATATTGGCCTTTTTTTGGACCAATATGAAGTGATAAAGATTAAAATATAGTAATAAACCTAATAGAAGAACGTTGGACCCATTTTTGATCCAACGGAAAACTTGTGCAAACTTCTACGACAAAGATCGTCCAAACTTTCAATAGATTCGTATGAAGGTTTAAATTGAGATTTAAAGCTTTTAGAATGAATACCGGCCTTTTTTTGGACCAATATAAAGTTATAAAGGTGTAAATATAGTTTTTAAATTATTCTCAAAAACTTAGACCCATTATTGGAGCAGCGGAAAGTTGGTCCAAACTACTTTGACAAAGAACTGCCCAACTTTGAATAGCTTCGTATGAAGAGAATATTGGCCTTTTTTTGGACCAATATGAAGTGATAAAGATTAAAATATAGTAATAAACCTAATAGAAGAACGTTGGACCCATTTTTGATCCAACGGAAAACTTGTGCAAACTTCTACGACAAAGATCGTCCAAACTTTCAATAGATTCGTATGAAGGTTTAAATTGAGATTTAAAGCTTTTAGAATGAATACCGGCCTTTTTTCGGACCTATATAAAGTTATAAAGGTGTAAATATAGTTTTCAATTTATTCTCAAAAACTTAGACCCATTATTGGAGCAACGGAAACTTGGTCCAAACTACTTTGGCAAAGAACTGCCCAACTTTGAATAGCTTCATATGAAGAGAATATTGGCCTTTTTTTGGACCAATATGAAACGATAAAGATATAAATATAGTAATAAACCTAATATAAGAACGTTAGACCCATTTTTGATCCAACGGAAAACTTGTGCAAACTTCTACGACAAAGATCGTCCAAACTTTCAATAGATTCGTATGAAGGTTTAAATTGAGATTTAAAGCTTTTAGAATGAATACCGGCCTTTTTTTGGACCAATATAAAGTTATAAAGGTGTAAATACAGTTTTTAAATTATTCTCAAAAAGTTAGACCCATTATTGGAGCAGCGGAAAGTTGGTCCAAACTACTTTGACAAAGAACTGCCCAACTTTGAATAGCTTCGTATGAAGAGAATATTGGCCATTTTTTGGACCAATATGAAGTGATAAAGATTTAAATATAGTAATAAACCTAATAGAAGAACGTTGGACCCATTTTTGATCCAACGGAAAACTTGTGCAAACTTCTACGACAAAGATCGTCCAAACTTTCAATAGATTCGTATGAAGGTTTAAATTGAGATCTAAAGCTTTTAGAATGAATACCGGCCTTTTTTCGGACCTATATAAAGTTATAAAGGTGTAAATATAGTTTTTAAATTATTCTCAAAAAGTTAGACCCATTATTGGAGCAGCGGAAAGTTGGTCCAAACTACATTGACAAAGAACTGCCCAACTTTGAATAGCTTCGTATGAAGAGAATATTGGCCTTTTTTTGGACCAATATGAAGTGATAAAGATTTAAATATAGTAATAAACCTAATAGAAGAACGTTCGACCCATTTTTGATCCAACGGAAAACTTGTGCAAACTTCTACGACAAAGATCGTCCAAACTTTAAATAGATTCGTATGAAGGTTTAAATTGAGATTTAAAGCTTTTAGAATGAATACCGGCCTTTTTTCGGACCTATATAAAGTTATAAAGGTGTAAATATAGTTTTTAAATTATTCTCAAAAAGTTAGACCCATTATTGGAGCAGCGGAAAGTTGGTCCAAACTACATTGACAAAGAACTGCCCAACTTTGAATAGCTTCGTATGAAGAGAATATTGGCCTTTTTTTGGACCAATATGAAGTGATAAAGATTTAAATATAGTAATAAACCTAATAGAAGAACGTTGGACCCATTTTTGATCCAACGGAAAACTTGTGCAAACTTCTACGACAAAGATCGTCCAAACTTTCAATAGATTCGTATGAAGGTTTAAATTGAGATTTAAAGCTTTTAGAATGAATACCGGCCTTTTTTCGGACCTATATAAAGTTATAAAGGTGTAAATATAGTTTTTAAATTATTCTCAAAAAGTTAGACCCATTATTGGAGCAACGGAAACTTGGTCCAAACTACTTTGGCAAAGAACTGCCCAACTTTGAATAGCTTCATATGAAGAGAATATTGGCCTTTTTTTGGACCAATATGAAACGATAAAGATATAAATATAGTAATAAACCTAATATAAGAATGTTAGACCCATTTTTGATCCAACGGAAAACTTGTGCAAACTTCTACGACAAAGATCGTCCAAACTTTCAATAGATTCGTATGAAGGTTTAAATTGAGATTTAAAGCTTTTAGATTGAATACCGGCCTTTTTTTGGACCAATATAAAGTTATAAAGGTGTAAATATAGTTTTTAAATTATTCTCAAAAAGTTAGACCCATTATTGGAGCAGCGGAAAGTTGGTCCAAACTACTTTGACAAAGAACTGCCCAACTTTGAATAGCTTCGTATGAAGAGAATATTGGCCTTTTTTTGGACCAATATTAAGTG
Organism: Trifolium repens; assembly: GCA_030408175.1. Classification (NCBI taxonomy): domain Eukaryota; kingdom Viridiplantae; phylum Streptophyta; class Magnoliopsida; order Fabales; family Fabaceae; genus Trifolium; species Trifolium repens. The sequence continues at coordinate 24,684,209 of CP125845.1, read as the reverse complement.
ATAAAGATTTAAATATAGTAATAAACCTAATAGAAGAACGTTGGACCCATTTTTGATCCAACGGAAAACTTGTGCAAACTTCTACGACAAAGATCGTCCAAACTTTCAATAGATTCGTATGAAGGTTTAAATTGAGATCTAAAGCTTTTAGAATGAATACCGGCCTTTTTTCGGACCTATATAAAGTTATAAAGGTGTAAATATAGTTTTTAAATTATTCTCAAAAAGTTAGACCCATTATTGGAGCAGCAGAAAGTTGGTCCAAACTACATTGACAAAGAACTGCCCAACTTTGAATAGCTTCGTATGAAGAGAATATTGGCCTTTTTTTGGACCAATATGAAGTGATAAAGATTTAAATATAGTAATAAACCTAATAGAAGAACGTTAGACCCATTTTTGATCCAACGGAAAACTTGTGCAAACTTCTACGACAAAGATCGTCCAAACTTTAAATAGATTCGTATGAAGGTTTAAATTGAGATTTAAAGCTTTTAGAATGAATACCGGCCTTTTTTCGGACCTATATAAAGTTATAAAGGTGTAAATATAATTTTTAAATTATTCTCAAAAAGTTAGACCCATTATTGGAGCAACGGAAACTTGGTCCAAACTACTTTGACAAAGAACTGCCCAACTTTGAATAGCTTCATATGAAGAGAATATTGGCCTTTTTTTGGACCAATATGAAATGATAAAGATATAAATATAGTAATAAACCTAATATAAGAACGTTAGACCCATTTTTGATCCAACGGAAAACTTGTGCAAACTTCTACGACAAAGATCGTCCAAACTTTCAATAGATTCGTATGAAGGTTTAAATTGAGATTTAAAGCTTTTAGAATGAATACCGGCCTTTTTTTGGACCAATATAAAGTTATAAAGGTGTAAATATAGTTTTTAAATTATTCTCAAAAACTTAGACCCATTATTGGAGCAGCGGAAAGTTGGTCCAAACTACTTTGACAAAGAACTGCCCAACTTTGAATAGCTTCGTATGAAGAGAATATTGGCCTTTTTTTGGACCAATATGAAGTGATAAAGATTAAAATATAGTAATAAACCTAATAGAAGAACGTTGGACCCATTTTTGATCCAACGGAAAACTTGTGCAAACTTCTACGACAAAGATCGTCCAAACTTTCAATAGATTCGTATGAAGGTTTAAATTGAGATTTAAAGCTTTTAGAATGAATACCGGCCTTTTTTCGGACCTATATAAAGTTATAAAGGTGTAAATATAGTTTTCAATTTATTCTCAAAAACTTAGACCCATTATTGGAGCAACGGAAACTTGGTCCAAACTACTTTGGCAAAGAACTGCCCAACTTTGAATAGCTTCATATGAAGAGAATATTGGCCTTTTTTTGGACCAATATGAAACGATAAAGATATAAATATAGTAATAAACCTAATATAAGAACGTTAGACCCATTTTTGATCCAACGGAAAACTTGTGCAAACTTCTACGACAAAGATCGTCCAAACTTTCAATAGATTCGTATGAAGGTTTAAATTGAGATTTAAAGCTTTTAGAATGAATACCGGCCTTTTTTTGGACCAATATAAAGTTATAAAGGTGTAAATACAGTTTTTAAATTATTCTCAAAAAGTTAGACCCATTATTGGAGCAGCGGAAAGTTGGTCCAAACTACTTTGACAAAGAACTGCCCAACTTTGAATAGCTTCGTATGAAGAGAATATTGGCCATTTTTTGGACCAATATGAAGTGATAAAGATTTAAATATAGTAATAAACCTAATAGAAGAACGTTGGACCCATTTTTGATCCAACGGAAAACTTGTGCAAACTTCTACGACAAAGATCGTCCAAACTTTCAATAGATTCGTATGAAGGTTTAAATTGAGATCTAAAGCTTTTAGAATGAATACCGGCCTTTTTTCGGACCTATATAAAGTTATAAAGGTGTAAATATAGTTTTTAAATTATTCTCAAAAAGTTAGACCCATTATTGGAGCAGCGGAAAGTTGGTCCAAACTACATTGACAAAGAACTGCCCAACTTTGAATAGCTTCGTATGAAGAGAATATTGGCCTTTTTTTGGACCAATATGAAGTGATAAAGATTTAAATATAGTAATAAACCTAATAGAAGAACGTTCGACCCATTTTTGATCCAACGGAAAACTTGTGCAAACTTCTACGACAAAGATCGTCCAAACTTTAAATAGATTCGTATGAAGGTTTAAATTGAGATTTAAAGCTTTTAGAATGAATACCGGCCTTTTTTCGGACCTATATAAAGTTATAAAGGTGTAAATATAGTTTTTAAATTATTCTCAAAAAGTTAGACCCATTATTGGAGCAGCGGAAAGTTGGTCCAAACTACATTGACAAAGAACTGCCCAACTTTGAATAGCTTCGTATGAAGAGAATATTGGCCTTTTTTTGGACCAATATGAAGTGATAAAGATTTAAATATAGTAATAAACCTAATAGAAGAACGTTGGACCCATTTTTGATCCAACGGAAAACTTGTGCAAACTTCTACGACAAAGATCGTCCAAACTTTCAATAGATTCGTATGAAGGTTTAAATTGAGATTTAAAGCTTTTAGAATGAATACCGGCCTTTTTTCGGACCTATATAAAGTTATAAAGGTGTAAATATAGTTTTTAAATTATTCTCAAAAAGTTAGACCCATTATTGGAGCAACGGAAACTTGGTCCAAACTACTTTGGCAAAGAACTGCCCAACTTTGAATAGCTTCATATGAAGAGAATATTGGCCTTTTTTTGGACCAATATGAAACGATAAAGATATAAATATAGTAATAAACCTAATATAAGAATGTTAGACCCATTTTTGATCCAACGGAAAACTTGTGCAAACTTCTACGACAAAGATCGTCCAAACTTTCAATAGATTCGTATGAAGGTTTAAATTGAGATTTAAAGCTTTTAGATTGAATACCGGCCTTTTTTTGGACCAATATAAAGTTATAAAGGTGTAAATATAGTTTTTAAATTATTCTCAAAAAGTTAGACCCATTATTGGAGCAGCGGAAAGTTGGTCCAAACTACTTTGACAAAGAACTGCCCAACTTTGAATAGCTTCGTATGAAGAGAATATTGGCCTTTTTTTGGACCAATATTAAGTGATAAAGATTTAAATATAGTAATAAACCTAATAGAAGAACGTTGGACCCATTTTTGATCCAACGGAAAACTTGTGCAAACTTCTACGACAAAGATCGTCCAAACTTTCAATAGATTCGTATGAAGGTTTAAATTGAGATCTAAAGCTTTTAGAATGAATACCGGCCTTTTTTCGGACCTATATAAAGTTATAAAGGTGTAAATATAGTTTTTAAATTATTCTCAAAAAGTTAGACCCATTATTGGAGCAGCAGAAAGTTGGTCCAAACTACATTGACAAAGAACTGCCCAACTTTGAATAGCTTCGTATGAAGAGAATATTGGCCTTTTTTTGGACCAATATGAAGTGATAAAGATTTAAATATAGTAATAAACCTAATAGAAGAACGTTAGACCCATTTTTGATCCAACGGAAAACTTGTGCAAACTTCTACGACAAAGATCGTCCAAACTTTAAATAGATTCGTATGAAGGTTTAAATTGAGATTTAAAGCTTTTAGAATGAATACCGGCCTTTTTTCGGACCTATATAAAGTTATAAAGGTGTAAATATAATTTTTAAATTATTCTCAAAAAGTTAGACCCATTATTGGAGCAACGGAAACTTGGTCCAAACTACTTTGACAAAGAACTGCCCAACTTTGAATAGCTTCATATGAAGAGAATATTGGCCTTTTTTTGGACCAATATGAAATGATAAAGATATAAATATAGTAATAAACCTAATATAAGAACGTTAGACCCATTTTTGATCCAACGGAAAACTTGTGCAAACTTCTACGACAAAGATCGTCCAAACTTTCAATAGATTCGTATGAAGGTTTAAATTGAGATTTAAAGCTTTTAGAATGAATACCGGCCTTTTTTTGGACCAATATAAAGTTATAAAGGTGTAAATATAGTTTTTAAATTATTCTCAAAAACTTAGACCCATTATTGGAGCAGCGGAAAGTTGGTCCAAACTACTTTGACAAAGAACTGCCCAACTTTGAATAGCTTCGTATGAAGAGAATATTGGCCTTTTTTTGGACCAATATGAAGTGATAAAGATTAAAATATAGTAATAAACCTAATAGAAGAACGTTGGACCCATTTTTGATCCAACGGAAAACTTGTGCAAACTTCTACGACAAAGATCGTCCAAACTTTCAATAGATTCGTATGAAGGTTTAAATTGAGATTTAAAGCTTTTAGAATGAATACCGGCCTTTTTTTGGACCAATATAAAGTTATAAAGGTGTAAATATAGTTTTTAAATTATTCTCAAAAACTTAGACCCATTATTGGAGCAGCGGAAAGTTGGTCCAAACTACTTTGACAAAGAACTGCCCAACTTTGAATAGCTTCGTATGAAGAGAATATTGGCCTTTTTTTGGACCAATATGAAGTGATAAAGATTAAAATATAGTAATAAACCTAATAGAAGAACGTTGGACCCATTTTTGATCCAACGGAAAACTTGTGCAAACTTCTACGACAAAGATCGTCCAAACTTTCAATAGATTCGTATGAAGGTTTAAATTGAGATTTAAAGCTTTTAGAATGAATACCGGCCTTTTTTCGGACCTATATAAAGTTATAAAGGTGTAAATATAGTTTTCAATTTATTCTCAAAAACTTAGACCCATTATTGGAGCAACGGAAACTTGGTCCAAACTACTTTGGCAAAGAACTGCCCAACTTTGAATAGCTTCATATGAAGAGAATATTGGCCTTTTTTTGGACCAATATGAAACGATAAAGATATAAATATAGTAATAAACCTAATATAAGAACGTTAGACCCATTTTTGATCCAACGGAAAACTTGTGCAAACTTCTACGACAAAGATCGTCCAAACTTTCAATAGATTCGTATGAAGGTTTAAATTGAGATTTAAAGCTTTTAGAATGAATACCGGCCTTTTTTTGGACCAATATAAAGTTATAAAGGTGTAAATACAGTTTTTAAATTATTCTCAAAAAGTTAGACCCATTATTGGAGCAGCGGAAAGTTGGTCCAAACTACTTTGACAAAGAACTGCCCAACTTTGAATAGCTTCGTATGAAGAGAATATTGGCCATTTTTTGGACCAATATGAAGTGATAAAGATTTAAATATAGTAATAAACCTAATAGAAGAACGTTGGACCCATTTTTGATCCAACGGAAAACTTGTGCAAACTTCTACGACAAAGATCGTCCAAACTTTCAATAGATTCGTATGAAGGTTTAAATTGAGATCTAAAGCTTTTAGAATGAATACCGGCCTTTTTTCGGACCTATATAAAGTTATAAAGGTGTAAATATAGTTTTTAAATTATTCTCAAAAAGTTAGACCCATTATTGGAGCAGCGGAAAGTTGGTCCAAACTACATTGACAAAGAACTGCCCAACTTTGAATAGCTTCGTATGAAGAGAATATTGGCCTTTTTTTGGACCAATATGAAGTGATAAAGATTTAAATATAGTAATAAACCTAATAGAAGAACGTTCGACCCATTTTTGATCCAACGGAAAACTTGTGCAAACTTCTACGACAAAGATCGTCCAAACTTTAAATAGATTCGTATGAAGGTTTAAATTGAGATTTAAAGCTTTTAGAATGAATACCGGCCTTTTTTCGGACCTATATAAAGTTATAAAGGTGTAAATATAGTTTTTAAATTATTCTCAAAAAGTTAGACCCATTATTGGAGCAGCGGAAAGTTGGTCCAAACTACATTGACAAAGAACTGCCCAACTTTGAATAGCTTCGTATGAAGAGAATATTGGCCTTTTTTTGGACCAATATGAAGTGATAAAGATTTAAATATAGTAATAAACCTAATAGAAGAACGTTAGACCCATTTTTGATCCAACGGAAAACTTGTGCAAACTTCTACGACAAAGATCGTCCAAACTTTAAATAGATTCGTATGAAGGTTTAAATTGAGATTTAAAGCTTTTAGAATGAATACCGGCCTTTTTTCGGACCTATATAAAGTTATAAAGGTGTAAATATAGTTTTTAAATTATTCTCAAAAAGTTAGACCCATTATTGGAGCAACGGAAACTTGGTCCAAACTACTTTGACAAAGAACTGCCCAACTTTGAATAGCTTCATATGAAGAGAATATTGGCCTTTTTTTGGACCAATATGAAATGATAAAGATATAAATATAGTAATAAACCTAATATAAGAACGTTAGACCCATTTTTTATCCAACGGAAAACTTGTGCAAACTTCTACGACAAAGATCGTCCAAACTTTCAATAGATTCGTATGAAGGTTTAAATTGAGATTTAAAGCTTTTAGAATGAATACCGGCCTTTTTTTGGACCAATATAAAGTTATAAAGGTGTAAATATAGTTTTTAAATTATTCTCAAAAACTTAGACCCATTATTGGAGCAGCGGAAAGTTGGTCCAAACTACTTTGACAAAGAACTGCCCAACTTTGAATAGCTTCGTATGAAGAGAATATTGGCCTTTTTTTGGACCAATATGAAGTGATAAAGATTTTAATATAGTAATAAACCTAATAGAAGAACGTTGGACCCATTTTTGATCCAACGGAAAACTTGTGCAAACTTCTACGACAAAGATCGTCCAAACTTTCAATAGATTCGTATGAAGGTTTAAATTGAGATTTAAAGCTTTTAGAATGAATACCGGCCTTTTTTCGGACCTATATAAAGTTATAAAGGTGTAAATATAGTTTTTAAATTATTCTCAAAAAGTTAGACCCATTATTGGAGCAACGGAAACTTGGTCCAAACTACTTTGGCAAAGAACTGCCCAACTTTGAATAGCTTCATATGAAGAGAATATTGGCCTTTTTTTGGACCAATATGAAACGATAAAGATATAAATATAGTAATAAACCTACTATAAGAACGTTAGACCCATTTTTGATCCAACGGAAAACTTGTGCAAACTTCTACGACAAAGATCGTCCAAACTTTCAATAGATTCGTATGAAGGTTTAAATTGAGATTTAAAGCTTTTAGAATGAATACCGGCCTTTTTTCGGACCTATATAAAGTTATAAAGGTGTAAATATAGTTTTTAAATTATTCTCAAAAAGTTAGACCCATTATTGGAGCAACGGAAACTTGGTCCAAACTACTTTGACAAAGAACTGCCCAACTTTGAATAGCTTCATATGAAGAGAATATTGGCCTTTTTTTGGACCAATATGAAATGATAAAGATATAAATATAGTAATAAACCTAATATAAGAACGTTAGACCCATTTTTTATCCAACGGAAAACTTGTGCAAACTTCTACGACAAAGATCGTCCAAACTTTCAATAGATTCGTATGAAGGTTTAAATTGAGATTTAAAGCTTTTAGAATGAATACCGGCCTTTTTTTGGACCAATATAAAGTTATAAAGGTGTAAATATAGTTTTTAAATTATTCTCAAAAACTTAGACCCATTATTGGAGCAGCGGAAAGTTGGTCCAAACTACTTTGACAAAGAACTGCCCAACTTTGAATAGCTTCGTATGAAGAGAATATTGGCCTTTTTTTGGACCAATATGAAGTGATAAAGATTTAAATATAGTAATAAACCTAATAGAAGAACGTTGGACCCATTTTTGATCCAACGGAAAACTTGTGCAAACTTCTACGACAAAGATCGTCCAAACTTTCAATAGATTCGTATGAAGGTTTAAATTGAGATTTAAAGCTTTTAGAATGAATACCGGCCTTTTTTCGGACCTATATAAAGTTATAAAGGTGTAAATATAGTTTTTAAATTATTCTCAAAAAGTTAGACCCATTATTGGAGCAACGGAAACTTGGTCCAAACTACTTTGGCAAAGAACTGCCCAACTTTGAATAGCTTCATATGAAGAGAATATTGGCCTTTTTTTGGACCAATATGAAACGATAAAGATATAAATATAGTAATAAACCTACTATAAGAACGTTAGACCCATTTTTGATCCAACGGAAAACTTGTGCAAACTTCTACGACAAAGATCGTCCAAACTTTCAATAGATTCGTATGAAGGTTTAAATTGAGATTTAAAGCTTTTAGAATGAATACCGGCCTTTTTTTGGACCAATATAAAGTTATAAAGGTGTAAATATAGTTTTTAAATTATTCTCAAAAAGTTAGACCCATTATTGGAGCAGCGGAAAGTTGGTCCAAACTACTTTGACAAAGAACTGCCCAACTTTGAATAGCTTCGTATGAAGAGAATATTGGCCTTTTTTTGGACCAATATGAAGTGATAAAGATTTAAATATAGTAATAAACCTAATAGAAGAACGTTAGACCCATTTTTGATCCAACGGAAAACTTGTGCAAACTTCTACGACAAAGATCGTCCAAACTTTAAATAGATTCGTATGAAGGTTTAAATTGAGATTTAAAGCTTTTAGAATGAATACCGGCCTTTTTTCGGACCTATATAAAGTTATAAAGGTGTAAATATAGTTTTTAAATTATTCTCAAAAAGTTAGACCCATTATTGGAGCAACGGAAACTTGGTCCAAACTACTTTGACAAAGAACTGCCCAACTTTGAATAGCTTCATATGAAGAGAATATTGGCCTTTTTTTGGACCAATATGAAATGATAAAGATATAAATATATTAATAAACCTAATATAAGAACGTTAGACCCATTTTTTATCCAACGGAAAACTTGTGCAAACTTCTACGACAAAGATCGTCCAAACTTTCAATAGATTCGTATGAAGGTTTAAATTGAGATTTAAAGCTTTTAGAATGAATACCGGCCTTTTTTTGGACCAATATAAAGTTATAAAGGTGTAAATATAGTTTTTAAATTATTCTCAAAAACTTAGACCCATTATTGGAGCAGCGGAAAGTTGGTCCAAACTACTTTGACAAAGAACTGCCCAACTTTGAATAGCTTCGTATGAAGAGAATATTGGCCTTTTTTTGGACCAATATGAAGTGATAAAGATTTAAATATAGTAATAAACCTAATAGAAGAACGTTGGACCCATTTTTGATCCAACGGAAAACTTGTGCAAACTTCTACGACAAAGATCGTCCAAACTTTCAATAGATTCGTATGAAGGTTTAAATTGAGATTTAAAGCTTTTAGAATGAATACCGGCCTTTTTTCGGACCTATATAAAGTTATAAAGGTGTAAATATAGTTTTTAAATTATTCTCAAAAAGTTAGACCCATTATTGGAGCAACGGAAACTTGGTCCAAACTACTTTGGCAAAGAACTGCCCAACTTTGAATAGCTTCATATGAAGAGAATATTGGCCTTTTTTTGGACCAATATGAAACGATAAAGATATAAATATAGTAATAAACCTAATATAAGAATGTTAGACCCATTTTTGATCCAACGGAAAACTTGTGCAAACTTCTACGACAAAGATCGTCCAAACTTTCAATAGATTCGTATGAAGGTTTAAATTGAGATTTAAAGCTTTTAGAATGAATACCGGCCTTTTTTTGGACCAATATAAAGTTATAAAGGTGTAAATATAGTTTTTAAATTATTCTCAAAAAGTTAGACCCATTATTGGAGCAGCGGAAAGTTGGTCCAAACTACTTTGACAAAGAACTGCCCAACTTTGAATAGCTTCGTATGAAGAGAATATTGGCCTTTTTTTGGACCAATATGAAGTGATAAAGATTTAAATATAGTAATAAACCTAATAGAAGAACGTTGGACCCATTTTTGATCCAACGGAAAACTTGTGCAAACTTCTACGACAAAGATCGTCCAAACTTTCAATAGATTCGTATGAAGGTTTAAATTGAGATCTAAAGCTTTTAGAATGAATACCGGCCTTTTTTCGGACCTATATAAAGTTATAAAGGTGTAAATATAGTTTTTAAATTATTCTCAAAAAGTTAGACCCATTATTGGAGCAGCGGAAAGTTGGTCCAAACTACATTGACAAAGAACTGCCCAACTTTGAATAGCTTCGTATGAAGAGAATATTGGCCTTTTTTTGGACCAATATGAAGTGATAAAGATTTAAATATAGTAATAAACCTAATAGAAGAACGTTAGACCCATTTTTGATCCAACGGAAAACTTGTGCAAACTTCTACGACAAAGATCGTCCAAACTTTAAATAGATTCGTATGAAGGTTTAAATTGAGATTTAAAGCTTTTAGAATGAATACCGGCCTTTTTTCGGACCTATATAAAGTTATAAAGGTGTAAATATAGTTTTTAAATTATTCTCAAAAAGTTAGACCCATTATTGGAGCAACGGAAACTTGGTCCAAACTACTTTGACAAAGAACTGCCCAACTTTGAATAGCTTCATATGAAGAGAATATTGGCCTTTTTTTGGACCAATATGAAATGATAAATATATAAATATAGTAATAAACCTAATATAAGAACGTTAGACCCATTTTTGATCCAACGGAAAACTTGTGCAAACTTCTACGACAAAGATCGTCCAAACTTTCAATAGATTCGTATGACGGTTTAAATTGAGATTTAAAGCTTTTAGAATGAATACCGGCCTTTTTTTTGACCAATATAAAGTTATAAAGGTGTAAATATAGTTTTTAAATTATTCTCAAAAACTTAGACCCATTATTGGAGCAGCGGAAAGTTGGTCCAAACTACTTTGACAAAGAACTGCCCAACTTTGAATAGCTTCGTATGAAGAGAATATTGGCCTTTTTTTGGACCAATATGAAGTGATAAAGATTTAAATATAGTAATAAACCTAATAGAAGAACGTTGGACCCATTTTTGATCCAACGGAAAACTTGTGCAAACTTCTACGACAAAGATCGTCCAAACTTTCAATAGATTCGTATGAAGGTTTAAATTGAGATTTAAAGCTTTTAGAATGAATACCGGCCTTTTTTTGGACCAATATAAAGTTATAAAGGTGTAAATATAGTTTCTAAATTATTCTCAAAAAGTTAGACCCATTATTGGAGCAGCGGAAACTTGGTCCAAACTACATTGACAAAGAACTGCCCAACTTTGAATAGCTTCGTATGAAGAGAATATTGGCCTTTTTTTGGACCAATATGAAGTGATAAAGATTTAAATATAGTAATAAACCTAATAGAAGAACGTTAGACCCATTTTTGATCCAACGGAAAACTTGTGCAAACTTCTACGACAAAGATCGTCCAAACTTTAAATAGATTCGTATGAAGGTTTAAATTGAGATTTAAAGCTTTTAGAATGAATACCGGCCTTTTTTCGGACCTATATAAAGTTATAAAGGTGTAAATATAGTTTTTAAATTATTCTCAAAAAGTTAGACCCATTATTGGAGCAACGGAAACTTGGTCCAAACTACTTTGACAAAGAACTGCCCAACTTTGAATAGCTTCATATGAAGAGAATATTGGCCTTTTTTTGGACCAATATGAAATGATAAAGATATAAATATAGTAATAAACCTAATATAAGAACGTTAGACCCATTTTTGATCCAACGGAAAACTTGTGCAAACTTCTACGACAAAGATCGTCCAAACTTTCAATAGATTCGTATGAAGGTTTAAATTGAGATTTAAAGCTTTTAGAATGAATACCGGCCTTTTTTTGGACCAATATAAAGTTATAAAGGTGTAAATATAGTTTTTAAATTATTCTCAAAAAATTAGACCCATTATTGCAGCAGCGGAAAGTTGGTCCAAACTACTTTGACAAAGAACTGCCCAACTTTGAATAGCTTCGTATGAAGAGAATATTGGCCTTTTTTTGGACCAATATTAAGTGATAAAGATTTAAATATAGTAATAAACCTAATAGAAGAACGTTGGACCCATTTTTGATCCAACGGAAAACTTGTGCAAACTTCTACGACAAAGATCGTCCAAACTTTCAATAGATTCGTATGAAGGTTTAAATTGAGATCTAAAGCTTTTAGAATGAATACCGGCCTTTTTTCGGACCTATATAAAGTTATAAAGGTGTAAATATAGTTTTTAAATTATTCTCACAAAGTTAGACCCATTATTGGAGCAGCGGAAAGTTGGTCCAAACTACATTGACAAAGAACTGCCCAACTTTGAATAGCTTCGTATGAAGAGAATATTGGCCTTTTTTTGGACCAATATGAAGTGATAAAGATTTAAATATAGTAATAAACCTAATAGAAGAACGTTAGACCCATTTTTGATCCAACGGAAAACTTGTGCAAACTTCTACGACAAAGATCGTCCAAACTTTAAATTGATTCGTATGAAGGTTTAAATTGAGATTTAAAGCTTTTAGAATGAATACCGGCCTTTTTTCGGACCTATATAAAGTTATAAAGGTGTAAATATAGTTTTTAAATTATTCTCAAAAACTTAGACCCATTATTGGAGCAGCGGAAAGTCGGTCCAAACTACTTTGACAAAGAACTGCCCAACTTTGAATAGCTTCGTATGAAGAGAATATTGGCCTTTTTTTGGACCAATATGAAGTGATAAAGATTTAAATATAGTAATAAACCTAATAGAAGAACGTTGGACCCATTTTTGATCCAACGGAAAACTTGTGCAAACTTCTACGACAAAGATCGTCCAAACTTTCAATAGATTCGTATGAAGGTTTAAATTGAGATTTAAAGCTTTTAGAATGAATACCGGCCTTTTTTCGGACCTATATAAAGTTATAAAGGTGTAAATATAGTTTTTAAATTATTCTCAAAAAGTTAGACCCATTATTGGAGCAACGGAAACTTGGTCCAAACTACTTTGGCAAAGAACTGCCCAACTTTGAATAGCTTCATATGAAGAGAATATTGGCCTTTTTTTGGACCAATATGAAACGATAAAGATATAAATATAGTAATAAACCTAATATAAGAACGTTAGACCCATTTTTGATCCAACGGAAAACTTGTGCAAACTTCTACGACAAAGATCGTCCAAACTTTCAATAGATTCGTATGAAGGTTTAAATTGAGATTTAAAGCTTTTAGAATGAATACCGGCCTTTTTTTGGACCAATATAAAGTTATAAAGGTGTAAATATAGTTTTTAAATTATTCTCAAAAAGTTAGACCCATTATTGGAGCAGCGGAAAGTTGGTCCAAACTACTTTGACAAAGAACTGCCCAACTTTGAATAGCTTCGTATGAAGAGAATATTGGCCTTTTTTTGGACCAATATGAAGTGATAAAGATTTAAATATAGTAATAAACCTAATAGAAGAACGTTGGACCCATTTTTGATCCAACGGAAAACTTGTGCAAACTTCTACGACAAAGATCGTCCAAACTTTCAATAGATTCGTATGAAGGTTTAAATTGAGATCTAAAGCTTTTAGAATGAATACCGGCCTTTTTTCGGACCTATATAAAGTTATAAAGGTGTAAATATAGTTTTTAAATTATTCTCAAAAAGTTAGACCCATTATTGGAGCAGCGGAAAGTTGGTCCAAACTACATTGACAAAGAACTGCCCAACTTTGAATAGCTTCGTATGAAGAGAATATTGGCCTTTTTTTGGACCAATATGAAGTGATAAAGATTTAAATATAGTAATAAACCTAATAGAAGAACGTTAGACCCATTTTTGATCCAACGGAAAACTTGTGCAAACTTCTACGACAAAGATCGTCCAAACTTTAAATAGATTCGTATGAAGGTTTAAATTGAGATTTAAAGCTTTTAGAATGAATACCGGCCTTTTTTCGGACCTATATAAAGTTATAAAGGTGTAAATATAGTTTTTAAATTATTCTCAAAAAGTTAGACCCATTATTGGAGCAACGGAAACTTGGTCCAAACTACTTTGACAAAGAACTGCCCAACTTTGAATAGCTTCATATGAAGAGAATATTGGCCTTTTTTTGGACCAATATGAAATGATAAATATATAAATATAGTAATAAACCTAATATAAGAACGTTAGACCCATTTTTGATCCAACGGAAAACTTGTGCAAACTTCTACGACAAAGATCGTCCAAACTTTCAATAGATTCGTATGACGGTTTAAATTGAGATTTAAAGCTTTTAGAATGAATACCGGCCTTTTTTTTGACCAATATAAAGTTATAAAGGTGTAAATATAGTTTTTAAATTATTCTCAAAAACTTAGACCCATTATTGGAGCAGCGGAAAGTTGGTCCAAACTACTTTGACAAAGAACTGCCCAACTTTGAATAGCTTCGTATGAAGAGAATATTGGCCTTTTTTTGGACCAATATGAAGTGATAAAGATTTAAATATAGTAATAAACCTAATAGAAGAACGTTGGACCCATTTTTGATCCAACGGAAAACTTGTGCAAACTTCTACGACAAAGATCGTCCAAACTTTCAATAGATTCGTATGAAGGTTTAAATTGAGATTTAAAGCTTTTAGAATGAATACCGGCCTTTTTTTGGACCAATATAAAGTTATAAAGGTGTAAATATAGTTTCTAAATTATTCTCAAAAAGTTAGACCCATTATTGGAGCAGCGGAAACTTGGTCCAAACTACATTGACAAAGAACTGCCCAACTTTGAATAGCTTCGTATGAAGAGAATATTGGCCTTTTTTTGGACCAATATGAAGTGATAAAGATTTAAATATAGTAATAAACCTAATAGAAGAACGTTAGACCCATTTTTGATCCAACGGAAAACTTGTGCAAACTTCTACGACAAAGATCGTCCAAACTTTAAATAGATTCGTATGAAGGTTTAAATTGAGATTTAAAGCTTTTAGAATGAATACCGGCCTTTTTTCGGACCTATATAAAGTTATAAAGGTGTAAATATAGTTTTTAAATTATTCTCAAAAAGTTAGACCCATTATTGGAGCAACGGAAACTTGGTCCAAACTACTTTGACAAAGAACTGCCCAACTTTGAATAGCTTCATATGAAGAGAATATTGGCCTTTTTTTGGACCAATATGAAATGATAAAGATATAAATATAGTAATAAACCTAATATAAGAACGTTAGACCCATTTTTGATCCAACGGAAAACTTGTGCAAACTTCTACGACAAAGATCGTCCAAACTTTCAATAGATTCGTATGAAGGTTTAAATTGAGATTTAAAGCTTTTAGAATGAATACCGGCCTTTTTTTGGACCAATATAAAGTTATAAAGGTGTAAATATAGTTTTTAAATTATTCTCAAAAAATTAGACCCATTATTGCAGCAGCGGAAAGTTGGTCCAAACTACTTTGACAAAGAACTGCCCAACTTTGAATAGCTTCGTATGAAGAGAATATTGGCCTTTTTTTGGACCAATATTAAGTGATAAAGATTTAAATATAGTAATAAACCTAATAGAAGAACGTTGGACCCATTTTTGATCCAACGGAAAACTTGTGCAAACTTCTACGACAAAGATCGTCCAAACTTTCAATAGATTCGTATGACGGTTTAAATTGAGATCTAAAGCTTTTAGAATGAATACCGGCCTTTTTTCGGACCTATATAAAGTTATAAAGGTGTAAATATAGTTTTTAAATTATTCTCACAAAGTTAGACCCATTATTGGAGCAGCGGAAAGTTGGTCCAAACTACATTGACAAAGAACTGCCCAACTTTGAATAGCTTCGTATGAAGAGAATATTGGCCTTTTTTTGGACCAATATGAAGTGATAAAGATTTAAATATAGTAATAAACCTAATAGAAGAACGTTAGACCCATTTTTGATCCAACGGAAAACTTGTGCAAACTTCTACGACAAAGATCGTCCAAACTTTAAATAGATTCGTATGAAGGTTTAAATTGAGATTTAAAGCTTTTAGAATGAATACCGGCCTTTTTTCGGACCTATATAAAGTTATAAAGGTGTAAATATAGTTTTTAAATTATTCTCAAAAAGTTAGACCCATTATTGGAGCAACGGAAACTTGGTCCAAACTACTTTGACAAAGAACTGCCCAACTTTGAATAGCTTCATATGAAGAGAATATTGGCCTTTTTTTGGACCAATATGAAATGATAAAGATATAAATATAGTAATAAACCTAATATAAGAACGTTAGACCCATTTTTGATCCAACGGAAAACTTGTGCAAACTTCTACGACAAAGATCGTCCAAACTTTCAATAGATTCGTATGAAGGTTTAAATTGAGATTTAAAGCTTTTAGAATGAATACCGGCCTTTTTTTGGACCAATATAAAGTTATAGAGGTGTAAATATAGTTTTTAAATTATTCTCAAAAACTTAGACCCATTATTGGAGCAGCGGAAAGTTGGTCCAAACTACTTTGACAAAGAACTGCCCAACTTTGAATAGCTTCGTATGAAGAGAATATTGGCCTTTTTTTGGACCAATATGAAGTGATAAAGATTTAAATATAGTAATAAACCTAATAGAAGAACGTTGGACCCATTTTTGATCCAACGGAAAACTTGTGCAAACTTCTACGACAAAGATCGTCCAAACTTTCAATAGATTCGTATGAAGGTTTAAATTGAGATTTAAAGCTTTTAGAATGAATACCGGCCTTTTTTCGGACCTATATAAAGTTATAAAGGTGTAAATATAGTTTTTAAATTATTCTCAAAAAATTAGACCCATTATTGGAGCAGCGGAAAGTTGGTCCAAACTACTTTGACAAAGAACTGCCCAACTTTGAATAGCTTCATATGAAGAGAATATTGGCCTTTTTTTGGACCAATATGAAGTGATAAAGATTTAAATATAGTAATAAACCTAATAGAAGAACGTTGGACCCATTTTTGATCCAACGGAAAACTTGTGCAAACTTCTACGACAAAGATCGTCCAAACTTTCAATAGATTCGTATGAAGGTTTAAATTGAGATCTAAAGCTTTTAGAATGAATACCGGCCTTTTTTTGGACCTATATAAAGTTATAAAGGTGTAAATATAGTTTTTAAATTATTCTCACAAAGTTAGACCCATTATTGGAGCAGCGGAAAGTTGGTCCAAACTACATTGACAAAGAACTGCCCAACTTTGAATAGCTTCGTATGAAGAGAATATTGGCCTTTTTTTGGACCAATATGAAGTGATAAAGATTTAAATATAGTAATAAACCTAATAGAAGAACGTTAGACCCATTTTTGATCCAACGGAAAACTTGTGCAAACTTCTACGACAAAGATCGTCCAAACTTTCAATAGATTCGTATGAAGGTTTAAATTGAGATTTAAAGCTTTTAGAATGAATACCGGCCTTTTTTCGGACCTATATAAAGTTATAAAGGTGTAAATATAGTTTTTAAATTATTCTCAAAAAGTTAGACCCATTATTGGAGCAACGGAAACTTGGTCCAAACTACTTTGACAAAGAACTGCCCAACTTTGAATAGCTTCATATGAAGAGAATATTGGCCTTTTTTTGGACCAATATGAAATGATAAAGATATAAATATAGTAATAAACCTAATATAAGAACGTTAGACCCATTTTTGATCCAACGGAAAACTTGTGCAAACTTCTACGACAAAGATCGTCCAAACTTTCAATAGATTCGTATGAAGGTTTAAATTGAGATTTAAAGCTTTTAGAATGAATACCGGCCTTTTTTTGGACCAATATAAAGTTATAGAGGTGTAAATATAGTTTTTAAATTATTCTCAAAAACTTAGACCCATTATTGGAGCAGCGGAAAGTTGGTCCAAACTACTTTGACAAAGAACTGCCCAACTTTGAATAGCTTCGTATGAAGAGAATATTGGCCTTTTTTTGGACCAATATGAAGTGATAAAGATTTAAATATAGTAATAAACCTAATAGAAGAACGTTGGACCCATTTTTGATCCAACGGAAAACTTGTGCAAACTTCTACGACAAAGATCGTCCAAACTTTCAATAGATTCGTATGAAGGTTTAAATTGAGATTTAAAGCTTTTAGAATGAATACCGGCCTTTTTTCGGACCTATATAAAGTTATAAAGGTGTAAATATAGTTTTTAAATTATTCTCAAAAAGTTAGACCCATTATTGGAGCAACGGAAACTTGGTCCAAACTACTTTGGCAAAGAACTGCCCAACTTTGAATAGCTTCATATGAAGAGAATATTGGCCTTTTTTTGGACCAATATGAAACGATAAAGATATAAATATAGTAATAAACCTAATATAAGAACGTTAGACCCATTTTTGATCCAACGGAAAACTTGTGCAAACTTCTACGACAAAGATCGTCCAAACTTTCAATAGATTCGTATGAAGGTTTAAATTGAGATTTTAAGCTTTTAGAATGAATACCGGCCTTTTTTTGGACCAATATAAAGTTATAAAGGTGTAAATATAGTTTTTAAATTATTCTCAAAAAGTTAGACCCATTATTGTTGCAGCGGAAAGTTGGTCCAAACTACTTTGACAAAGAACTGCCCAACTTTGAATAGCTTCGTATGAAGAGAATATTGGCCTTTTTTTGGACCAATATGAAGTGATAAAGATTTAAATATAGTAATAAACCTAATAGAAGAACGTTGGACCCATTTTTGATCCAACGGAAAACTTGTGCAAACTTCTACGACAAAGATCGTCCAAACTTTCAATAGATTCGTATGAAGGTTTAAATTGAGATTTAAAGCTTTTAGAATGAATACCGGCCTTTTTTCGGACCTATATAAAGTTATAAAGATGTAAATATAGTTTTTAAATTATTCTCAAAAAGTTAGACCCATTATTGGAGCAGCGGAAAGTTGGTCCAAACTACATTGACAAAGAACTGCCCAACTTTGAATAGCTTCGTATGAAGAGAATATTGGCCTTTTTTTGGACCAATATGAAGTGATAAAGATTTAAATATAGTAATAAACCTAATAGAAGAACGTTAGACCCATTTTTGATCCAACGGAAAACTTGTGCAAACTTCTACGACAAAGATCGTCCAAACTTTCAATAGATTCGTATGAAGGTTTAAATTGAGATTTAAAGCTTTTAGAATGAATACCGGCCTTTTTTTGGACCAATATAAAGTTATAAAGGTGTAAATATAGTTTTTAAATTATTCTCAAAAAGTTAGACCCATTATTGGAGCAGCGGAAAGTTGGTCCAAACTACTTTGACAAAGAACTGCCCAACTTTGAATAGCTTCGTATGAAGAGAATATTGGCCTTTTTTTGGACCTATATGAAGTGATAAAGATTTAAATATAGTAATAAACCTAATAGAAGAACGTTGGACCCATTTTTGATCCAACGGAAAACTTGTGCAAACTTCTACGACAAAGATCGTCCAAACTTTCAATAGATTCGTATGAAGGTTTAAATTGAGATTTAAAGCTTTTAGAATGAATACCGGCCTTTTTTCAGACCTATATAAAGTTATAAAGGTGTAAATATAGTTTTTAAATTATTCTCAAAAAGTTAGACCCATTATTGGAGCAGCGGAAAGTTGGTCCAAACTACATTGACAAAGAACTGCCCAACTTTGAATAGCTTCGTATGAAGAGAATATTGGCCTTTTTTTGGACCAATATGAAGTGATAAAGATTTAAATATAGTAATAAACCTAATAGAAGAACGTTAGACCCATTTTTGATCCAACGGAAAACTTGTGCAAACTTCTACGACAAAGATCGTCCAAACTTTAAATAGATTCGTATGAAGGTTTAAATTGAGATTTAAAGCTTTTAGAATGAATACCGGCCTTTTTTCGGACCTATATAAAGTTATAAAGGTGTAAATATAGTTTTTAAATTATTCTCAAAAAGTTAGACCCATTATTGGAGCAACGGAAACTTGGTCCAAACTACTTTGACAAAGAACAGCCCAACTTTGAATAGCTTCATATGAAGAGAATACTGGCCTTTTTTTGGACCAATATGAAATGATAAAGATATAAATATAGTAATAAACCTAATATAAGAACGTTAGACCCATTTTTGATCCAACGGAAAACTTGTGCAAACTTCTACGACAAAGATCGTCCAAACTTTCAATAGATTCGTATGAAGGTTTAAATTGAGATTTAAAGCTTTTAGAATGAATACCGGCCTTTTTTTGGACCAATATAAAGTTATAAAGGTGTAAATATAGTTTTTAAATTATTCTCAAAAAGTTAGACCCATTATTGGAGCAACGGAAACTTGGTCCAAACTACTTTGGCAAAGAACTGCCCAACTTTGAATAGCTTCATATGAAGAGAATATTGGCCTTTTTTTGGACCAATATGAAACGATAAAGATATAAATATAGTAATAAACCTAATATAAGAACGTTAGACCCATTTTTGATCCAACGGAAAACTTGTGCAAACTTCTACGACAAAGATCGTCCAAACTTTCAATAGATTCGTATGAAGGTTTAAATTGAGATTTAAAGCTTTTAGAATGAATACCGGCCTTTTTTTTGGACCAATATAAAGTTATAAAGGTGTAAATATAGTTTTTAAATTATTCTCAAAAAGTTAGACCCATTATTGGAGCAGCGGAAAGTTGGTCCAAACTACTTTGACAAAGAACTGCCCAACTTTGAATAGCTTCGTATGAAGAGAATATTGGCCTTTTTTTGGACCAATATGAAGTGATAAAGATTTAAATATAGTAATAAACCTAATAGAAGAACGTTGGACCCATTTTTGATCCAACGGAAAACTTGTGCAAACTTCTACGACAAAGATCGTCCAAACTTTCAATAGATTCGTATGAAGGTTTAAATTGAGATCTAAAGCTTTTAGAATGAATACCGGCCTTTTTTCGGACCTATATAAAGTTATAAAGGTGTAAATATAGTTTTTAAATTATTCTCACAAAGTTAGACCCATTATTGGAGCAGCGGAAAGTTGGTCCAAACTACATTGACAAAGAACTGCCCAACTTTGAATAGCTTCGTATGAAGAGAATATTGGCCTTTTTTTGGACCAATATGAAGTGATAAAGATTTAAATATAGTAATAAACCTAATAGAAGAACGTTAGACCCATTTTTGATCCAACGGAAAACTTGTGCAAACTTCTACGACAAAGATCGTCCAAACTTTAAATAGATTCGTATGAAGGTTTAAATTGAGATTTAAAGCTTTTAGAATGAATACCGGCCTTTTTTCGGACCTATATAAAGTTATAAAGGTGTAAATATAGTTTTTAAATTATTCTCAAAAACTTAGACCCATTATTGGAGCAGCGGAAAGTTGGTCCAAACTACTTTGACAAAGAACTGCCCAACTTTGAATAGCTTCGTATGAAGAGAATATTGGCCTTTTTTTGGACCAATATGAAGTGATAAAGATTTAAATATAGTAATAAACCTAATAGAAGAACGTTGGACCCATTTTTGATCCAACGGAAAACTTATGCAAACTTCTACGACAAAGATCGTCCAAACTTTCAATAGATTCGTATGAAGGTTTAAATTGAGATCTAAAGCTTTTAGAATGAATACCGGCCTTTTTTCGGACCTATATAAAGTTATAAAGGTGTAAATATAGTTTTTAAATTATTCTCAAAAAGTTAGACCCATTATTGGAGCAGCGGAAAGTTGGTCCAAACTACATTGACAAAGAACTGCCCAACTTTGAATAGCTTCGTATGAAGAGAATATTGGCCTTTTTTTGGACCAATATGAAGTGATAAAGATTTAAATATAGTAATAAACCTAATAGAAGAACGTTAGACCCATTTTTGATCCAACGGAAAACTTGTGCAAACTTCTACGACAAAGATCGTCCAAACTTTAAATAGATTCGTATGAAGGTTTAAATTGAGATTTAAAGCTTTTAGAATGAATACCGGCCTTTTTTCGGACCTATATAAAGTTATAAAGGTGTAAATATAGTTTTTAAATTATTCTCAAAAAGTTAGACCCATTATTGGAGCAACGGAAACTTGGTCCAAACTACTTTGACAAAGAACTGCCCAACTTTGAATAGCTTCATATGAAGAGAATATTGGCCTTTTTTTGGACCAATATGAAATGATAAATATATAAATATAGTAATAAACCTAATATAAGAACGTTAGACCCATTTTTGATCCAACGGAAAACTTGTGCAAACTTCTACGACAAAGATCGTCCAAACTTTCAATAGATTCGTATGACGGTTTAAATTGAGATTTAAAGCTTTTAGAATGAATACCGGCCTTTTTTTTGACCAATATAAAGTTATAAAGGTGTAAATATAGTTTTTAAATTATTCTCAAAAACTTAGACCCATTATTGGAGCAGCGGAAAGTTGGTCCAAACTACTTTGACAAAGAACTGCCCAACTTTGAATAGCTTCGTATGAAGAGAATATTGGCCTTTTTTTGGACCAATATGAAGTGATAAAGATTTAAATATAGTAATAAACCTAATAGAAGAACGTTGGACCCATTTTTGATCCAACGGAAAACTTGTGCAAACTTCTACGACAAAGATCGTCCAAACTTTCAATAGATTCGTATGAAGGTTTAAATTGAGATTTAAAGCTTTTAGAATGAATACCGGCCTTTTTTTGGACCAATATAAAGTTATAAAGGTGTAAATATAGTTTCTAAATTATTCTCAAAAAGTTAGACCCATTATTGGAGCAGCGGAAACTTGGTCCAAACTACATTGACAAAGAACTGCCCAACTTTGAATAGCTTCGTATGAAGAGAATATTGGCCTTTTTTTGGACCAATATGAAGTGATAAAGATTTAAATATAGTAATAAACCTAATAGAAGAACGTTAGACCCATTTTTGATCCAACGGAAAACTTGTGCAAACTTCTACGACAAAGATCGTCCAAACTTTAAATAGATTCGTATGAAGGTTTAAATTGAGATTTAAAGCTTTTAGAATGAATACCGGCCTTTTTTCGGACCTATATAAAGTTATAAAGGTGTAAATATAGTTTTTAAATTATTCTCAAAAAGTTAGACCCATTATTGGAGCAACGGAAACTTGGTCCAAACTACTTTGACAAAGAACTGCCCAACTTTGAATAGCTTCATATGAAGAGAATATTGGCCTTTTTTTGGACCAATATGAAATGATAAAGATATAAATATAGTAATAAACCTAATATAAGAACGTTAGACCCATTTTTGATCCAACGGAAAACTTGTGCAAACTTCTACGACAAAGATCGTCCAAACTTTCAATAGATTCGTATGAAGGTTTAAATTGAGATTTAAAGCTTTTAGAATGAATACCGGCCTTTTTTTGGACCAATATAAAGTTATAAAGGTGTAAATATAGTTTTTAAATTATTCTCAAAAAATTAGACCCATTATTGCAGCAGCGGAAAGTTGGTCCAAACTACTTTGACAAAGAACTGCCCAACTTTGAATAGCTTCGTATGAAGAGAATATTGGCCTTTTTTTGGACCAATATTAAGTGATAAAGATTTAAATATAGTAATAAACCTAATAGAAGAACGTTGGACCCATTTTTGATCCAACGGAAAACTTGTGCAAACTTCTACGACAAAGATCGTCCAAACTTTCAATAGATTCGTATGAAGGTTTAAATTGAGATCTAAAGCTTTTAGAATGAATACCGGCCTTTTTTCGGACCTATATAAAGTTATAAAGGTGTAAATATAGTTTTTAAATTATTCTCACAAAGTTAGACCCATTATTGGAGCAGCGGAAAGTTGGTCCAAACTACATTGACAAAGAACTGCCCAACTTTGAATAGCTTCGTATGAAGAGAATATTGGCCTTTTTTTGGACCAATATGAAGTGATAAAGATTTAAATATAGTAATAAACCTAATAGAAGAACGTTAGACCCATTTTTGATCCAACGGAAAACTTGTGCAAACTTCTACGACAAAGATCGTCCAAACTTTAAATTGATTCGTATGAAGGTTTAAATTGAGATTTAAAGCTTTTAGAATGAATACCGGCCTTTTTTCGGACCTATATAAAGTTATAAAGGTGTAAATATAGTTTTTAAATTATTCTCAAAAACTTAGACCCATTATTGGAGCAGCGGAAAGTCGGTCCAAACTACTTTGACAAAGAACTGCCCAACTTTGAATAGCTTCGTATGAAGAGAATATTGGCCTTTTTTTGGACCAATATGAAGTGATAAAGATTTAAATATAGTAATAAACCTAATAGAAGAACGTTGGACCCATTTTTGATCCAACGGAAAACTTGTGCAAACTTCTACGACAAAGATCGTCCAAACTTTCAATAGATTCGTATGAAGGTTTAAATTGAGATTTAAAGCTTTTAGAATGAATACCGGCCTTTTTTCGGACCTATATAAAGTTATAAAGGTGTAAATATAGTTTTTAAATTATTCTCAAAAAGTTAGACCCATTATTGGAGCAACGGAAACTTGGTCCAAACTACTTTGGCAAAGAACTGCCCAACTTTGAATAGCTTCATATGAAGAGAATATTGGCCTTTTTTTGGACCAATATGAAACGATAAAGATATAAATATAGTAATAAACCTAATATAAGAACGTTAGACCCATTTTTGATCCAACGGAAAACTTGTGCAAACTTCTACGACAAAGATCGTCCAAACTTTCAATAGATTCGTATGAAGGTTTAAATTGAGATTTAAAGCTTTTAGAATGAATACCGGCCTTTTTTTGGACCAATATAAAGTTATAAAGGTGTAAATATAGTTTTTAAATTATTCTCAAAAAGTTAGACCCATTATTGGAGCAGCGGAAAGTTGGTCCAAACTACTTTGACAAAGAACTGCCCAACTTTGAATAGCTTCGTATGAAGAGAATATTGGCCTTTTTTTGGACCAATATGAAGTGATAAAGATTTAAATATAGTAATAAACCTAATAGAAGAACGTTAGACCCATTTTTGATCCAACGGAAAACTTGTGCAAACTTCTACGACAAAGATCGTCCAAACTTTAAATAGATTCGTATGAAGGTTAAAATTGAGATTTAAAGCTTTTAGAATGAATACCGGCCTTTTTTCGGACCTATATAAAGTTATAAAGGTGTAAATATAGTTTTTAAATTATTCTCAAAAAGTTAGACCCATTATTGGAGCAACGGAAACTTGGTCCAAACTACTTTGACAAAGAACTGCCCAACTTTGAATAGCTTCATATGAAGAGAATATTGGCCTTTTTTTGGACCAATATGAAATGATAAAGATATAAATATAGTAATAAACCTAATATAAGAACGTTAGACCCATTTTTTATCCAACGGAAAACTTGTGCAAACTTCTACGACAAAGATCGTCCAAACTTTCAATAGATTCGTATGAAGGTTTAAATTGAGATTTAAAGCTTTTAGAATGAATACCGGCCTTTTTTTGGACCAATATAAAGTTATAAAGGTGTAAATATAGTTTTTAAATTATTCTCAAAAACTTAGACCCATTATTGGAGCAGCGGAAAGTTGGTCCAAACTACTTTGACAAAGAACTGCCCAACTTTGAATAGCTTCGTATGAAGAGAATATTGGCCTTTTTTTGGACCAATATGAAGTGATAAAGATTTAAATATAGTAATAAACCTAATAGAAGAACGTTGGACCCATTTTTGATCCAACGGAAAACTTGTGCAAACTTCTACGACAAAGATCGTCCAAACTTTCAATAGATTCGTATGAAAGTTTAAATTGAGATTTAAAGCTTTTAGAATGAATACCGGCCTTTTTTCGGACCTATATAAAGTTATAAAGGTGTAAATATAGTTTTTAAATTATTCTCAAAAAGTTAGACCCATTATTGGAGCAACGGAAACTTTGTCCAAACTACTTTGGCAAAGAACTGCCCAACTTTGAATAGCTTCATATGAAGAGAATATTGGCCTTTTTTTGGACCAATATGAAACGATAAAGATATAAATATAGTAATAAACCTAATATAAGAATGTTAGACCCATTTTTGATCCAACGGAAAACTTGTGCAAACTTCTACGACAAAGATCGTCCAAACTTTCAATAGATTCGTATGAAGGTTTAAATTGAGATTTAAAGCTTTTAGAATGAATACCGGCCTTTTTTTGGACCAATATAAAGTTATAAAGGTGTAAATATAGTTTTTAAATTATTCTCAAAAAGTTAGACCCATTATTGGAGCAGCGGAAAGTTGGTCCAAACTACTTTGACAAAGAACTGCCCAACTTTGAATAGCTTCGTATGAAGAGAATATTGGCCTTTTTTTGGACCAATATGAAGTGATAAAGATTTAAATATAGTAATAAACCTAATAGAAGAACGTTGGACCCATTTTTGATCCAACGGAAAACTTGTGCAAACTTCTACGACAAAGATCGTCCAAACTTTCAATAGATTCGTATGAAGGTTTAAATTGAGATCTAAAGCTTTTAGAATGAATACCGGCCTTTTTTCGGACCTATATAAAGTTATAAAGGTGTAAATATAGTTTTTAAATTATTCTCAAAAAGTTAGACCCATTATTGGAGCAGCGGAAAGTTGGTCCAAACTACATTGACAAAGAACTGCCCAACTTTGAATAGCTTCGTATGAAGAGAATATTGGCCTTTTTTTGGACCAATATGAAGTGATAAAGATTTAAATATAGTAATAAACCTAATAGAAGAACGTTAGACCCATTTTTGATCCAACGGAAAACTTGTGCAAACTTCTACGACAAAGATCGTCCAAACTTTAAATAGATTCGTATGAAGGTTTAAATTGAGATTTAAAGCTTTTAGAATGAATACCGGCCTTTTTTCGGACCTATATAAAGTTATAAAGGTGTAAATATAGTTTTTAAATTATTCTCAAAAAGTTAGACCCATTATTGGAGCAACGGAAACTTGGTCCAAACTACTTTGACAAAGAACTGCCCAACTTTGAATAGCTTCATATGAAGAGAATATTGGCCTTTTTTTGGACCAATATGAAATGATAAATATATAAATATAGTAATAAACCTAATATAAGAACGTTAGACCCATTTTTGATCCAACGGAAAACTTGTGCAAACTTCTACGACAAAGATCGTCCAAACTTTCAATAGATTCGTATGACGGTTTAAATTGAGATTTAAAGCTTTTAGAATGAATACCGGCCTTTTTTTTGACCAATATAAAGTTATAAAGGTGTAAATATAGTTTTTAAATTATTCTCAAAAACTTAGACCCATTATTGGAGCAGCGGAAAGTTGGTCCAAACTACTTTGACAAAGAACTGCCCAACTTTGAATAGCTTCGTATGAAGAGAATATTGGCCTTTTTTTGGACCAATATGAAGTGATAAAGATTTAAATATAGTAATAAACCTAATAGAAGAACGTTGGACCCATTTTTGATCCAACGGAAAACTTGTGCAAACTTCTACGACAAAGATCGTCCAAACTTTCAATAGATTCGTATGAAGGTTTAAATTGAGATTTAAAGCTTTTAGAATGAATACCGGCCTTTTTTTGGACCAATATAAAGTTATAAAGGTGTAAATATAGTTTCTAAATTATTCTCAAAAAGTTAGACCCATTATTGGAGCAGCGGAAACTTGGTCCAAACTACATTGACAAAGAACTGCCCAACTTTGAATAGCTTCGTATGAAGAGAATATTGGCCTTTTTTTGGACCAATATGAAGTGATAAAGATTTAAATATAGTAATAAACCTAATAGAAGAACGTTAGACCCATTTTTGATCCAACGGAAAACTTGTGCAAACTTCTACGACAAAGATCGTCCAAACTTTAAATAGATTCGTATGAAGGTTTAAATTGAGATTTAAAGCTTTTAGAATGAATACCGGCCTTTTTTCGGACCTATATAAAGTTATAAAGGTGTAAATATAGTTTTTAAATTATTCTCAAAAAGTTAGACCCATTATTGGAGCAACGGAAACTTGGTCCAAACTACTTTGACAAAGAACTGCCCAACTTTGAATAGCTTCATATGAAGAGAATATTGGCCTTTTTTTGGACCAATATGAAATGATAAAGATATAAATATAGTAATAAACCTAATATAAGAACGTTAGACCCATTTTTGATCCAACGGAAAACTTGTGCAAACTTCTACGACAAAGATCGTCCAAACTTTCAATAGATTCGTATGAAGGTTTAAATTGAGATTTAAAGCTTTTAGAATGAATACCGGCCTTTTTTTGGACCAATATAAAGTTATAAAGGTGTAAATATAGTTTTTAAATTATTCTCAAAAAATTAGACCCATTATTGCAGCAGCGGAAAGTTGGTCCAAACTACTTTGACAAAGAACTGCCCAACTTTGAATAGCTTCGTATGAAGAGAATATTGGCCTTTTTTTGGACCAATATTAAGTGATAAAGATTTAAATATAGTAATAAACCTAATAGAAGAACGTTGGACCCATTTTTGATCCAACGGAAAACTTGTGCAAACTTCTACGACAAAGATCGTCCAAACTTTCAATAGATTCGTATGAAGGTTTAAATTGAGATCTAAAGCTTTTAGAATGAATACCGGCCTTTTTTCGGACCTATATAAAGTTATAAAGGTGTAAATATAGTTTTTAAATTATTCTCACAAAGTTAGACCCATTATTGGAGCAGCGGAAAGTTGGTCCAAACTACATTGACAAAGAACTGCCCAACTTTGAATAGCTTCGTATGAAGAGAATATTGGCCTTTTTTTGGACCAATATGAAGTGATAAAGATTTAAATATAGTAATAAACCTAATAGAAGAACGTTAGACCCATTTTTGATCCAACGGAAAACTTGTGCAAACTTCTACGACAAAGATCGTCCAAACTTTAAATAGATTCGTATGAAGGTTTAAATTGAGATTTAAAGCTTTTAGAATGAATACCGGCCTTTTTTCGGACCTATATAAAGTTATAAAGGTGTAAATATAGTTTTTAAATTATTCTCAAAAAGTTAGACCCATTATTGGAGCAACGGAAACTTGGTCCAAACTACTTTGACAAAGAACTGCCCAACTTTGAATAGCTTCATATGAAGAGAATATTGGCCTTTTTTTGGACCAATATGAAATGATAAAGATATAAATATAGTAATAAACCTAATATAAGAACGTTAGACCCATTTTTGATCCAACGGAAAACTTGTGCAAACTTCTACGACAAAGATCGTCCAAACTTTCAATAGATTCGTATGAAGGTTTAAATTGAGATTTAAAGCTTTTAGAATGAATACCGGCCTTTTTTTGGACCAATATAAAGTTATAGAGGTGTAAATATAGTTTTTAAATTATTCTCAAAAACTTAGACCCATTATTGGAGCAGCGGAAAGTTGGTCCAAACTACTTTGACAAAGAACTGCCCAACTTTGAATAGCTTCGTATGAAGAGAATATTGGCCTTTTTTTGGACCAATATGAAGTGATAAAGATTTAAATATAGTAATAAACCTAATAGAAGAACGTTGGACCCATTTTTGATCCAACGGAAAACTTGTGCAAACTTCTACGACAAAGATCGTCCAAACTTTCAATAGATTCGTATGAAGGTTTAAATTGAGATTTAAAGCTTTTAGAATGAATACCGGCCTTTTTTCGGACCTATATAAAGTTATAAAGGTGTAAATATAGTTTTTAAATTATTCTCAAAAAGTTAGACCCATTATTGGAGCAACGGAAACTTGGTCCAAACTACTTTGGCAAAGAACTGCCCAACTTTGAATAGCTTCATATGAAGAGAATATTGGCCTTTTTTTGGACCAATATGAAACGATAAAGATATAAATATAGTAATAAACCTAATATAAGAACGTTAGACCCATTTTTGATCCAACGGAAAACTTGTGCAAACTTCTACGACAAAGATCGTCCAAACTTTCAATAGATTCGTATGAAGGTTTAAATTGAGATTTTAAGCTTTTAGAATGAATACCGGCCTTTTTTTGGACCAATATAAAGTTATAAAGGTGTAAATATAGTTTTTAAATTATTCTCAAAAAGTTAGACCCATTATTGTTGCAGCGGAAAGTTGGTCCAAACTACTTTGACAAAGAACTGCCCAACTTTGAATAGCTTCGTATGAAGAGAATATTGGCCTTTTTTTGGACCAATATGAAGTGATAAAGATTTAAATATAGTAATAAACCTAATAGAAGAACGTTGGACCCATTTTTGATCCAACGGAAAACTTGTGCAAACTTCTACGACAAAGATCGTCCAAACTTTCAATAGATTCGTATGAAGGTTTAAATTGAGATTTAAAGCTTTTAGAATGAATACCGGCCTTTTTTCGGACCTATATAAAGTTATAAAGATGTAAATATAGTTTTTAAATTATTCTCAAAAAGTTAGACCCATTATTGGAGCAGCGGAAAGTTGGTCCAAACTACATTGACAAAGAACTGCCCAACTTTGAATAGCTTCGTATGAAGAGAATATTGGCCTTTTTTTGGACCAATATGAAGTGATAAAGATTTAAATATAGTAATAAACCTAATAGAAGAACGTTAGACCCATTTTTGATCCAACGGAAAACTTGTGCAAACTTCTACGACAAAGATCGTCCAAACTTTCAATAGATTCGTATGAAGGTTTAAATTGAGATTTAAAGCTTTTAGAATGAATACCGGCCTTTTTTTGGACCAATATAAAGTTATAAAGGTGTAAATATAGTTTTTAAATTATTCTCAAAAAGTTAGACCCATTATTGGAGCAGCGGAAAGTTGGTCCAAACTACTTTGACAAAGAACTGCCCAACTTTGAATAGCTTCGTATGAAGAGAATATTGGCCTTTTTTTGGACCTATATGAAGTGATAAAGATTTAAATATAGTAATAAACCTAATAGAAGAACGTTGGACCCATTTTTGATCCAACGGAAAACTTGTGCAAACTTCTACGACAAAGATCGTCCAAACTTTCAATAGATTCGTATGAAGGTTTAAATTGAGATTTAAAGCTTTTAGAATGAATACCGGCCTTTTTTCAGACCTATATAAAGTTATAAAGGTGTAAATATAGTTTTTAAATTATTCTCAAAAAGTTAGACCCATTATTGGAGCAGCGGAAAGTTGGTCCAAACTACATTGACAAAGAACTGCCCAACTTTGAATAGCTTCGTATGAAGAGAATATTGGCCTTTTTTTGGACCAATATGAAGTGATAAAGATTTAAATATAGTAATAAACCTAATAGAAGAACGTTAGACCCATTTTTGATCCAACGGAAAACTTGTGCAAACTTCTACGACAAAGATCGTCCAAACTTTAAATAGATTCGTATGAAGGTTTAAATTGAGATTTAAAGCTTTTAGAATGAATACCGGCCTTTTTTCGGACCTATATAAAGTTATAAAGGTGTAAATATAGTTTTTAAATTATTCTCAAAAAGTTAGACCCATTATTGGAGCAACGGAAACTTGGTCCAAACTACTTTGACAAAGAACAGCCCAACTTTGAATAGCTTCATATGAAGAGAATACTGGCCTTTTTTTGGACCAATATGAAATGATAAAGATATAAATATAGTAATAAACCTAATATAAGAACGTTAGACCCATTTTTGATCCAACGGAAAACTTGTGCAAACTTCTACGACAAAGATCGTCCAAACTTTCAATAGATTCGTATGAAGGTTTAAATTGAGATTTAAAGCTTTTAGAATGAATACCGGCCTTTTTTTGGACCAATATAAAGTTATAAAGGTGTAAATATAGTTTTTAAATTATTCTCAAAAAGTTAGACCCATTATTGGAGCAACGGAAACTTGGTCCAAACTACTTTGGCAAAGAACTGCCCAACTTTGAATAGCTTCATATGAAGAGAATATTGGCCTTTTTTTGGACCAATATGAAACGATAAAGATATAAATATAGTAATAAACCTAATATAAGAACGTTAGACCCATTTTTGATCCAACGGAAAACTTGTGCAAACTTCTACGACAAAGATCGTCCAAACTTTCAATAGATTCGTATGAAGGTTTAAATTGAGATTTAAAGCTTTTAGAATGAATACCGGCCTTTTTTTTGGACCAATATAAAGTTATAAAGGTGTAAATATAGTTTTTAAATTATTCTCAAAAAGTTAGACCCATTATTGGAGCAGCGGAAAGTTGGTCCAAACTACTTTGACAAAGAACTGCCCAACTTTGAATAGCTTCGTATGAAGAGAATATTGGCCTTTTTTTGGACCAATATGAAGTGATAAAGATTTAAATATAGTAATAAACCTAATAGAAGAACGTTGGACCCATTTTTGATCCAACGGAAAACTTGTGCAAACTTCTACGACAAAGATCGTCCAAACTTTCAATAGATTCGTATGAAGGTTTAAATTGAGATCTAAAGCTTTTAGAATGAATACCGGCCTTTTTTCGGACCTATATAAAGTTATAAAGGTGTAAATATAGTTTTTAAATTATTCTCACAAAGTTAGACCCATTATTGGAGCAGCGGAAAGTTGGTCCAAACTACATTGACAAAGAACTGCCCAACTTTGAATAGCTTCGTATGAAGAGAATATTGGCCTTTTTTTGGACCAATATGAAGTGATAAAGATTTAAATATAGTAATAAACCTAATAGAAGAACGTTAGACCCATTTTTGATCCAACGGAAAACTTGTGCAAACTTCTACGACAAAGATCGTCCAAACTTTAAATAGATTCGTATGAAGGTTTAAATTGAGATTTAAAGCTTTTAGAATGAATACCGGCCTTTTTTCGGACCTATATAAAGTTATAAAGGTGTAAATATAGTTTTTAAATTATTCTCAAAAACTTAGACCCATTATTGGAGCAGCGGAAAGTTGGTCCAAACTACTTTGACAAAGAACTGCCCAACTTTGAATAGCTTCGTATGAAGAGAATATTGGCCTTTTTTTGGACCAATATGAAGTGATAAAGATTTAAATATAGTAATAAACCTAATAGAAGAACGTTGGACCCATTTTTGATCCAACGGAAAACTTGTGCAAACTTCTACGACAAAGATCGTCCAAACTTTCAATAGATTCGTATGAAGGTTTAAATTGAGATTTAAAGCTTTTAGAATGAATACCGGCCTTTTTTCGGACCTATATAAAGTTATAAAGGTGTAAATATAGTTTTTAAATTATTCTCAAAAAGTTAGACCCATTATTGGAGCAACGGAAACTTGGTCCAAACTACTTTGGCAAAGAACTGCCCAACTTTGAATAGCTTCATATGAAGAGAATATTGGCCTTTTTTTGGACCAATATGAAACGATAAAGATATAAATATAGTAATAAACCTAATATAAGAACGTTAGACCCATTTTTGATCCAACGGAAAACTTGTGCAAACTTCTACGACAAAGATCGTCCAAACTTTCAATAGATTCGTATGAAGGTTTAAATTGAGATTTAAAGCTTTTAGAATGAATACCGGCCTTTTTTTTGGACCAATATAAAGTTATAAAGGTGTAAATATAGTTTTTAAATTATTCTCAAAAAGTTAGACCCATTATTGGAGCAGCGGAAAGTTGGTCCAAACTACTTTGACAAAGAACTGCCCAACTTTGAATAGCTTCGTATGAAGAGAATATTGGCCTTTTTTTGGACCAATATGAAGTGATAAAGATTTAAATATAGTAATAAACCTAATAGAAGAACGTTAGACCCATTTTTGATCCAACGGAAAACTTGTGCAAACTTCTACGACAAAGATCGTCCAAACTTTAAATAGATTCGTATGAAGGTTTAAATTGAGATTTAAAGCTTTTAGAATGAATACCGGCCTTTTTTCGGACCTATATAAAGTTATAAAGGTGTAAATATAGTTTTTAAATTATTCTCAAAAAGTTAGACCCATTATTGGAGCAACGGAAACTTGGTCCAAACTACTTTGACAAAGAACTGCCCAACTTTGAATAGCTTCATATGAAGAGAATATTGGCCTTTTTTTGGACCAATATGAAATGATAAAGATATAAATATAGTAATAAACCTAATATAAGAACGTTAGACCCATTTTTTATCCAACGGAAAACTTGTGCAAACTTCTACGACAAAGATCGTCCAAACTTTCAATAGATTCGTATGAAGGTTTAAATTGAGATTTAAAGCTTTTAGAATGAATACCGGCCTTTTTTTGGACCAATATAAAGTTATAAAGGTGTAAATATAGTTTTTAAATTATTCTCAAAAAGTTAGACCCATTATTGGAGCAGCGGAAAGTTGGTCCAAACTTTTTTGACAAAGAACTGCCCAACTTTGAATAGCTTCATATGAAGAGAATATTGGCCTTTTTTTGGACCAATATGAAATGATAAATATATAAATATAGTAATAAACCTAATATAAGAACGTTAGACCCATTTTTGATCCAACGGAAAACTTGTGCAAACTTCTACGACAAAGATCGTCCAAACTTTCAATAGATTCGTATGACGGTTTAAATTGAGATTTAAAGCTTTTAGAATGAATACCGGCCTTTTTTTTGACCAATATAAAGTTATAAAGGTGTAAATATAGTTTTTAAATTATTCTCAAAAACTTAGACCCATTATTGGAGCAGCGGAAAGTTGGTCCAAACTACTTTGACAAAGAACTGCCCAACTTTGAATAGCTTCGTATGAAGAGAATATTGGCCTTTTTTTGGACCAATATGAAGTGATAAAGATTTAAATATAGTAATAAACCTAATAGAAGAACGTTGGACCCATTTTTGATCCAACGGAAAACTTGTGCAAACTTCTACGACAAAGATCGTCCAAACTTTCAATAGATTCGTATGAAGGTTTAAATTGAGATTTAAAGCTTTTAGAATGAATACCGGCCTTTTTTTGGACCAATATAAAGTTATAAAGGTGTAAATATAGTTTCTAAATTATTCTCAAAAAGTTAGACCCATTATTGGAGCAGCGGAAACTTGGTCCAAACTACATTGACAAAGAACTGCCCAACTTTGAATAGCTTCGTATGAAGAGAATATTGGCCTTTTTTTGGACCAATATGAAGTGATAAAGATTTAAATATAGTAATAAACCTAATAGAAGAACGTTAGACCCATTTTTGATCCAACGGAAAACTTGTGCAAACTTCTACGACAAAGATCGTCCAAACTTTAAATAGATTCGTATGAAGGTTTAAATTGAGATTTAAAGCTTTTAGAATGAATACCGGCCTTTTTTCGGACCTATATAAAGTTATAAAGGTGTAAATATAGTTTTTAAATTATTCTCAAAAAGTTAGACCCATTATTGGAGCAACGGAAACTTGGTCCAAACTACTTTGACAAAGAACTGCCCAACTTTGAATAGCTTCATATGAAGAGAATATTGGCCTTTTTTTGGACCAATATGAAATGATAAAGATATAAATATAGTAATAAACCTAATATAAGAACGTTAGACCCATTTTTGATCCAACGGAAAACTTGTGCAAACTTCTACGACAAAGATCGTCCAAACTTTCAATAGATTCGTATGAAGGTTTAAATTGAGATTTAAAGCTTTTAGAATGAATACCGGCCTTTTTTTGGACCAATATAAAGTTATAAAGGTGTAAATATAGTTTTTAAATTATTCTCAAAAAATTAGACCCATTATTGCAGCAGCGGAAAGTTGGTCCAAACTACTTTGACAAAGAACTGCCCAACTTTGAATAGCTTCGTATGAAGAGAATATTGGCCTTTTTTTGGACCAATATTAAGTGATAAAGATTTAAATATAGTAATAAACCTAATAGAAGAACGTTGGACCCATTTTTGATCCAACGGAAAACTTGTGCAAACTTCTACGACAAAGATCGTCCAAACTTTCAATAGATTCGTATGAAGGTTTAAATTGAGATCTAAAGCTTTTAGAATGAATACCGGCCTTTTTTCGGACCTATATAAAGTTATAAAGGTGTAAATATAGTTTTTAAATTATTCTCACAAAGTTAGACCCATTATTGGAGCAGCGGAAAGTTGGTCCAAACTACATTGACAAAGAACTGCCCAACTTTGAATAGCTTCGTATGAAGAGAATATTGGCCTTTTTTTGGACCAATATGAAGTGATAAAGATTTAAATATAGTAATAAACCTAATAGAAGAACGTTAGACCCATTTTTGATCCAACGGAAAACTTGTGCAAACTTCTACGACAAAGATCGTCCAAACTTTAAATAGATTCGTATGAAGGTTTAAATTGAGATTTAAAGCTTTTAGAATGAATACCGGCCTTTTTTCGGACCTATATAAAGTTATAAAGGTGTAAATATAGTTTTTAAATTATTCTCAAAAAGTTAGACCCATTATTGGAGCAACGGAAACTTGGTCCAAACTACTTTGACAAAGAACTGCCCAACTTTGAATAGCTTCATATGAAGAGAATATTGGCCTTTTTTTGGACCAATATGAAATGATAAAGATATAAATATAGTAATAAACCTAATATAAGAACGTTAGACCCATTTTTGATCCAACGGAAAACTTGTGCAAACTTCTACGACAAAGATCGTCCAAACTTTCAATAGATTCGTATGAAGGTTTAAATTGAGATTTAAAGCTTTTAGAATGAATACCGGCCTTTTTTTGGACCAATATAAAGTTATAGAGGTGTAAATATAGTTTTTAAATTATTCTCAAAAACTTAGACCCATTATTGGAGCAGCGGAAAGTTGGTCCAAACTACTTTGACAAAGAACTGCCCAACTTTGAATAGCTTCGTATGAAGAGAATATTGGCCTTTTTTTGGACCAATATGAAGTGATAAAGATTTAAATATAGTAATAAACCTAATAGAAGAACGTTGGACCCATTTTTGATCCAACGGAAAACTTGTGCAAACTTCTACGACAAAGATCGTCCAAACTTTCAATAGATTCGTATGAAGGTTTAAATTGAGATTTAAAGCTTTTAGAATGAATACCGGCCTTTTTTCGGACCTATATAAAGTTATAAAGGTGTAAATATAGTTTTTAAATTATTCTCAAAAAGTTAGACCCATTATTGGAGCAACGGAAACTTGGTCCAAACTACTTTGGCAAAGAACTGCCCAACTTTGAATAGCTTCATATGAAGAGAATATTGGCCTTTTTTTGGACCAATATGAAACGATAAAGATATAAATATAGTAATAAACCTAATATAAGAACGTTAGACCCATTTTTGATCCAACGGAAAACTTGTGCAAACTTCTACGACAAAGATCGTCCAAACTTTCAATAGATTCGTATGAAGGTTTAAATTGAGATTTAAAGCTTTTAGAATGAATACCGGCCTTTTTTTGGACCAATATAAAGTTATAAAGGTGTAAATATAGTTTTTAAATTATTCTCAAAAAGTTAGACCCATTATTGTTGCAGCGGAAAGTTGGTCCAAACTACTTTGACAAAGAACTGCCCAACTTTGAATAGCTTCGTATGAAGAGAATATTGGCCTTTTTTTGGACCAATATGAAGTGATAAAGATTTAAATATAGTAATAAACCTAATAGAAGAACGTTGGACCCATTTTTGATCCAACGGAAAACTTGTGCAAACTTCTACGACAAAGATCGTCCAAACTTTCAATAGATTCGTATGAAGGTTTAAATTGAGATTTAAAGCTTTTAGAATGAATACCGGCCTTTTTTCGGACCTATATAAAGTTATAAAGATGTAAATATAGTTTTTAAATTATTCTCAAAAAGTTAGACCCATTATTGGAGCAGCGGAAAGTTGGTCCAAACTACATTGACAAAGAACTGCCCAACTTTGAATAGCTTCGTATGAAGAGAATATTGGCCTTTTTTGGACCAATATGAAGTGATAAAGATTTAAATATAGTAATAAACCTAATAGAAGAACGTTAGACCCATTTTTGATCCAACGGAAAACTTGTGCAAACTTCTACGACAAAGATCGTCCAAACTTTCAATAGATTCGTATGAAGGTTTAAATTGAGATTTAAAGCTTTTAGAATGAATACCGGCCTTTTTTTGGACCAATATAAAGTTATAAAGGTGTAAATATAGTTTTTAAATTATTCTCAAAAAGTTAGACCCATTATTGGAGCAGCGGAAAGTTGGTCCAAACTACTTTGACAAAGAACTGCCCAACTTTGAATAGCTTCGTATGAAGAGAATATTGGCCTTTTTTTGGACCTATATGAAGTGATAAAGATTTAAATATAGTAATAAACCTAATAGAAGAACGTTGGACCCATTTTTGATCCAACGGAAAACTTGTGCAAACTTCTACGACAAAGATCGTCCAAACTTTCAATAGATTCGTATGAAGGTTTAAATTGAGATTTAAAGCTTTTAGAATGAATACCGGCCTTTTTTCAGACCTATATAAAGTTATAAAGGTGTAAATATAGTTTTTAAATTATTCTCAAAAAGTTAGACCCATTATTGGAGCAGCGGAAAGTTGGTCCAAACTACATTGACAAAGAACTGCCCAACTTTGAATAGCTTCGTATGAAGAGAATATTGGCCTTTTTTTGGACCAATATGAAGTGATAAAGATTTAAATATAGTAATAAACCTAATAGAAGAACGTTAGACCCATTTTTGATCCAACGGAAAACTTGTGCAAACTTCTACGACAAAGATCGTCCAAACTTTAAATAGATTCGTATGAAGGTTTAAATTGAGATTTAAAGCTTTTAGAATGAATACCGGCCTTTTTTCGGACCTATATAAAGTTATAAAGGTGTAAATATAGTTTTTAAATTATTCTCAAAAAGTTAGACCCATTATTGGAGCAACGGAAACTTGGTCCAAACTACTTTGACAAAGAACAGCCCAACTTTGAATAGCTTCATATGAAGAGAATATTGGCCTTTTTTTGGACCAATATGAAATGATAAAGATATAAATATAGTAATAAACCTAATATAAGAACGTTAGACCCATTTTTGATCCAACGGAAAACTTGTGCAAACTTCTACGACAAAGATCGTCCAAACTTTCAATAGATTCGTATGAAGGTTTAAATTGAGATTTAAAGCTTTTAGAATGAATACCGGCCTTTTTTTGGACCAATATAAAGTTATAAAGGTGTAAATATAGTTTTTAAATTATTCTCAAAAACTTAGACCCATTATTGGAGCAGCGGAAAGTTGGTCCAAACTACTTTGACAAAGAACTGCCCAACTTTGAATAGCTTCGTATGAAGAAAATATTGGCCTTTTTTTGGACCAATATGAAGTGATAAAGATTTAAATATAGTAATAAACCTAATAGAAGAACGTTGGACCCATTTTTGATCCAACGGAAAACTTGTGCAAACTTCTACGACAAAGATCGTCCAAACTTTCAATAGATTCGTATGAAGGTTTAAATTGAGATTTAAAGCTTTTAGAATGAATACCGGCCTTTTTTCGGACCTATATAAAGTTATAAAGGTGTAAATATAGTTTTTAAATTATTCTCAAAAAGTTAGACCCATTATTGGAGCAACGGAAACTTGGTCCAAACTACTTTGGCAAAGAACTGCCCAACTTTGAATAGCTTCATATGAAGAGAATATTGGCCTTTTTTTGGACCAATATGAAACGATAAAGATATAAATATAGTAATAAACCTAATATAAGAACGTTAGACCCATTTTTGATCCAACGGAAAACTTGTGCAAACTTCTACGACAAAGATCGTCCAAACTTTCAATAGATTCGTATGAAGGTTTAAATTGAGATTTAAAGCTTTTAGAATGAATACCGGCCTTTTTTTGGACCAATATAAAGTTATAAAGGTGTAAATATAGTTTTTAAATTATTCTCAAAAAGTTAGACCCATTATTGTTGCAGCGGAAAGTTGGTCCAAACTACTTTGACAAAGAACTGCCCAACTTTGAATAGCTTCGTATGAAGAGAATATTGGCCTTTTTTTGGACCAATATGAAGTGATAAAGATTTAAATATAGTAATAAACCTAATAGAAGAACGTTGGACCCATTTTTGATCCAACGGAAAACTTGTGCAAACTTCTACGACAAAGATCGTCCAAACTTTCAATAGATTCGTATGAAGGTTTAAATTGAGATTTAAAGCTTTTAGAATGAATACCGGCCTTTTTTCGGACCTATATAAAGTTATAAAGATGTAAATATAGTTTTTAAATTATTCTCAAAAAGTTAGACCCATTATTGGAGCAGCGGAAAGTTGGTCCAAACTACATTGACAAAGAACTGCCCAACTTTGAATAGCTTCGTATGAAGAGAATATTGGCCTTTTTTTGGACCAATATGAAGTGATAAAGATTTAAATATAGTAATAAACCTAATAGAAGAACGTTAGACCCATTTTTGATCCAACGGAAAACTTGTGCAAACTTCTACGACAAAGATCGTCCAAACTTTCAATAGATTCGTATGAAGGTTTAAATTGAGATTTAAAGCTTTTAGAATGAATACCGGCCTTTTTTTGGACCAATATAAAGTTATAAAGGTGTAAATATAGTTTTTAAATTATTCTCAAAAAGTTAGACCCATTATTGGAGCAGCGGAAAGTTGGTCCAAACTACTTTGACAAAGAACTGCCCAACTTTGAATAGCTTCGTATGAAGAGAATATTGGCCTTTTTTTGGACCTATATGAAGTGATAAAGATTTAAATATAGTAATAAACCTAATAGAAGAACGTTGGACCCATTTTTGATCCAACGGAAAACTTGTGCAAACTTCTACGACAAAGATCGTCCAAACTTTCAATAGATTCGTATGAAGGTTTAAATTGAGATTTAAAGCTTTTAGAATGAATACCGGCCTTTTTTCAGACCTATATAAAGTTATAAAGGTGTAAATATAGTTTTTAAATTATTCTCAAAAAGTTAGACCCATTATTGGAGCAGCGGAAAGTTGGTCCAAACTACATTGACAAAGAACTGCCCAACTTTGAATAGCTTCGTATGAAGAGAATATTGGCCTTTTTTTGGACCAATATGAAGTGATAAAGATTTAAATATAGTAATAAACCTAATAGAAGAACGTTAGACCCATTTTTGATCCAACGGAAAACTTGTGCAAACTTCTACGACAAAGATCGTCCAAACTTTAAATAGATTCGTATGAAGGTTTAAATTGAGATTTAAAGCTTTTAGAATGAATACCGGCCTTTTTTCGGACCTATATAAAGTTATAAAGGTGTAAATATAGTTTTTAAATTATTCTCAAAAAGTTAGACCCATTATTGGAGCAACGGAAACTTGGTCCAAACTACTTTGACAAAGAACAGCCCAACTTTGAATAGCTTCATATGAAGAGAATATTGGCCTTTTTTTGGACCAATATGAAATGATAAAGATATAAATATAGTAATAAACCTAATATAAGAACGTTAGACCCATTTTTGATCCAAC
This sequence comes from Trifolium repens, assembly GCA_030408175.1. Classification (NCBI taxonomy): domain Eukaryota; kingdom Viridiplantae; phylum Streptophyta; class Magnoliopsida; order Fabales; family Fabaceae; genus Trifolium; species Trifolium repens. Next base: position 24,643,199 of record CP125845.1, on the reverse strand, counting down.
GGAAAACTTGTGCAAACTTCTACGACAAAGATCGTCCAAACTTTCAATAGATTCGTATGAAGGTTTAAATTGAGATTTAAAGCTTTTAGAATGAATACCGGCCTTTTTTTGGACCAATATAAAGTTATAAAGGTGTAAATATAGTTTTTAAATTATTCTCAAAAACTTAGACCCATTATTGGAGCAGCGGAAAGTTGGTCCAAACTACTTTGACAAAGAACTGCCCAACTTTGAATAGCTTCGTATGAAGAAAATATTGGCCTTTTTTTGGACCAATATGAAGTGATAAAGATTTAAATATAGTAATAAACCTAATAGAAGAACGTTGGACCCATTTTTGATCCAACGGAAAACTTGTGCAAACTTCTACGACAAAGATCGTCCAAACTTTCAATAGATTCGTATGAAGGTTTAAATTGAGATTTAAAGCTTTTAGAATGAATACCGGCCTTTTTTCGGACCTATATAAAGTTATAAAGGTGTAAATATAGTTTTTAAATTATTCTCAAAAAGTTAGACCCATTATTGGAGCAACGGAAACTTGGTCCAAACTACTTTGGCAAAGAACTGCCCAACTTTGAATAGCTTCATATGAAGAGAATATTGGCCTTTTTTTGGACCAATATGAAACGATAAAGATATAAATATAGTAATAAACCTAATATAAGAACGTTAGACCCATTTTTGATCCAACGGAAAACTTGTGCAAACTTCTACGACAAAGATCGTCCAAACTTTCAATAGATTCGTATGAAGGTTTAAATTGAGATTTAAAGCTTTTAGAATGAATACCGGCCTTTTTTTGGACCAATATAAAGTTATAAAGGTGTAAATATAGTTTTTAAATTATTCTCAAAAAGTTAGACCCATTATTGGAGCAGTGGAAAGTTGGTCCAAACTACTTTGACAAAGAACTGCCCAACTTTGAATAGCTTCGTATGAAGAGAATATTGGCCTTTTTTTGGACCAATATGAAGTGATAAAGATTTAAATATAGTAATAAACCTAATAGAAGAACGTTGGACCCATTTTTGATCCAACGGAAAACTTGTGCAAACTTCTACGACAAAGATCGTCCAAACTTTCAATAGATTCGTATGAAGGTTTAAATTGAGATTTAAAGCTTTTAGAATGAATACCGGCCTTTTTTCAGACCTATATAAAGTTATAAAGGTGTAAATATAGTTTTTAAATTATTCTCAAAAAGTTAGACCCATTATTGGAGCAGCGGAAAGTTGGTCCAAACTACATTGACAAAGAACTGCCCAACTTTGAATAGCTTCGTATGAAGAGAATATTGGCCTTTTTTTGGACCAATATGAAGTGATAAAGATTTAAATATAGTAATAAACCTAATAGAAGAATGTTGGACCCATTTTTGATCCAACGGAAAACTTGTGCAAACTTCTACGACAAAGATCGTCCAAACTTTCAATAGATTCGTATGAAGGTTTAAATTGAGATTTAAAGCTTTTAGAATGAATACCGGCCTTTTTTCGGACCTATATAAAGTTATAAAGGTGTAAATATAGTTTTTAAATTATTCTCAAAAAGTTAGACCCATTATTGGAGCAACGGAAACTTGGTCCAAACTACTTTGGCAAAGAACTGCCCAACTTTGAATAGCTTCATATGAAGAGAATATTGGCCTTTTTTTGGACCAATATGAAACGATAAAGATATAAATATAGTAATAAACCTAATATAAGAACGTTAGACCCATTTTTGACCCAACGGAAAACTTGTGCTAACTTCTACGACAAAGATCGTCCAAACTTTCAATAGATTCGTATGAAGGTTTAAATTGAGATTTAAAGCTTTTAGAATGAATACCGGCCTTTTTTTGGACCAATATAAAGTTATAAAGGTGTAAATATAGTTTTTAAATTATTCTCAAAAAGTTAGACCCATTATTGGAGCAGCGGAAAGTTGGTCCAAACTACTTTGACAAAGAACTGCCCAACTTTGAATAGCTTCGTATGAAGAGAATATTGGCCTTTTTTTGGACCAATATGAAGTGATAAAGATTTAAATATAGTAATAAACCTAATAGAAGAACGTTGGACCCATTTTTGATCCAACGGAAAACTTGTGCAAACTTCTACGACAAAGATCGTCCAAACTTTCAATAGATTCGTATGAAGGTTTAAATTGAGATTTAAAGCTTTTAGAATGAATACCGGCCTTTTTTCAGAACTATATAAAGTTATAAAGGTGTAAATATAGTTTTTAAATTATTCTCAAAAAGTTAGACCCATTATTGGAGCAGCGGAAAGTTGGTCCAAACTACATTGACAAAGAACTGCCCAACTTTGAATAGCTTCGTATGAAGAGAATATTGGCCTTTTTTTGGACCAATATGAAGTGATAAAGATTTAAATATAGTAATAAACCTAATAGAAGAACGTTAGACCCATTTTTGATCCAACGGAAAACTTGTGCAAACTTCTACGACAAAGATCGTCCAAACTTTAAATAGATTCGTATGAAGGTTTAAATTGAGATTTAAAGCTTTTAGAATGAATACCGGCCTTTTTTTGGACCAATATAAAGTTATAAAGGTGTAAATATAGTTTTTAAATTATTCTCAAAAAGTTAGACCCATTATTGGAGCAGCGGAAAGTTGGTCCAAACTACTTTGACAAAGAACTGCCCAACTTTGAATAGCTTCGTATGAAGAGAATATTGGCCTTTTTTTGGACCAATATGAAGTGATAAAGATTTAAATATAGTAATAAACCTAATAGAAGAACGTTGGACCCATTTTTGATCCAACGGAAAACTTGTGCAAACTTCTACGACAAAGATCGTCCAAACTTTCAATAGATTCGTATGAAGGTTTAAATTGAGATTTAAAGCTTTTAGAATGAATACCGGCCTTTTTTCGGACCTATATAAAGTTATAAAGGTGTAAATATAGTTTTTAAATTATTCTCAAAAAGTTAGACCCATTATTGGAGCAACGGAAACTTGGTCCAAACTACTTTGGCAAAGAACTGCCCAACTTTGAATAGCTTCATATGAAGAGAATATTGGCCTTTTTTTGGACCAATATGAAACGATAAAGATATAAATATAGTAATAAACCTAATATAAGAACGTTAGACCCATTTTTGATCCAACGGAAAACTTGTGCAAACTTCTACGACAAAGATCGTCCAAACTTTCAATAGATTCGTATGAAGGTTTAAATTGAGATTTAAAGCTTTTAGAATGAATACCGGCCTTTTTTTGGACCAATATAAAGTTATAAAGGTGTAAATATAGTTTTTAAATTATTCTCAAAAAGTTAGACCCATTATTGGAGCAGCGGAAAGTTGGTCCAAACTACTTTGACAAAGAACTGCCCAACTTTGAATAGCTTCGTATGAAGAGAATATTGGCCTTTTTTTGGACCAATATGAAGTGATAAAGATTTAAATATAGTAATAAACCTAATAGAAGAACGTTGGACCCATTTTTGATCCAACGGAAAACTTGTGCAAACTTCTACGACAAAGATCGTCCAAACTTTCAATAGATTCGTATGAAGGTTTAAATTGAGATTTAAAGCTTTTAGAATGAATACCGGCCTTTTTTCAGACCTATATAAAGTTATAAAGGTGTAAATATAGTTTTTAAATTATTCTCAAAAAGTTAGACCCATTATTGGAGCAGCGGAAAGTTGGTCCAAACTACATTGACAAAGAACTGCCCAACTTTGAATAGCTTCGTATGAAGAGAATATTGGCCTTTTTTTGGACCAATATGAAGTGATAAAGATTTAAATATAGTAATAAACCTAATAGAAGAATGTTGGACCCATTTTTGATCCAACGGAAAACTTGTGCAAACTTCTACGACAAAGATCGTCCAAACTTTCAATAGATTCGTATGAAGGTTTAAATTGAGATTTAAAGCTTTTAGAATGAATACCGGCCTTTTTTCGGACCTATATAAAGTTATAAAGGTGTAAATATAGTTTTTAAATTATTCTCAAAAAGTTAGACCCATTATTGGAGCAACGGAAACTTGGTCCAAACTACTTTGGCAAAGAACTGCCCAACTTTGAATAGCTTCATATGAAGAGAATATTGGCCTTTTTTTGGACCAATATGAAACGATAAAGATATAAATATAGTAATAAACCTAATATAAGAACGTTAGACCCATTTTTGACCCAACGGAAAACTTGTGCTAACTTCTACGACAAAGATCGTCCAAACTTTCAATAGATTCGTATGAAGGTTTAAATTGAGATTTAAAGCTTTTAGAATGAATACCGGCCTTTTTTTGGACCAATATAAAGTTATAAAGGTGTAAATATAGTTTTTAAATTATTCTCAAAAAGTTAGACCCATTATTGGAGCAGCGGAAAGTTGGTCCAAACTACTTTGACAAAGAACTGCCCAACTTTGAATAGCTTCGTATGAAGAGAATATTGGCCTTTTTTTGGACCAATATGAAGTGATAAAGATTTAAATATAGTAATAAACCTAATAGAAGAACGTTGGACCCATTTTTGATCCAACGGAAAACTTGTGCAAACTTCTACGACAAAGATCGTCCAAACTTTCAATAGATTCGTATGAAGGTTTAAATTGAGATTTAAAGCTTTTAGAATGAATACCGGCCTTTTTTCAGAACTATATAAAGTTATAAAGGTGTAAATATAGTTTTTAAATTATTCTCAAAAAGTTAGACCCATTATTGGAGCAGCGGAAAGTTGGTCCAAACTACATTGACAAAGAACTGCCCAACTTTGAATAGCTTCGTATGAAGAGAATATTGGCCTTTTTTTGGACCAATATGAAGTGATAAAGATTTAAATATAGTAATAAACCTAATAGAAGAACGTTAGACCCATTTTTGATCCAACGGAAAACTTGTGCAAACTTCTACGACAAAGATCGTCCAAACTTTAAATAGATTCGTATGAAGGTTTAAATTGAGATTTAAAGCTTTTAGAATGAATACCGGCCTTTTTTTGGACCAATATAAAGTTATAAAGGTGTAAATATAGTTTTTAAATTATTCTCAAAAAGTTAGACCCATTATTGGAGCAGCGGAAAGTTGGTCCAAACTACTTTGACAAAGAACTGCCCAACTTTGAATAGCTTCGTATGAAGAGAATATTGGCCTTTTTTTGGACCAATATGAAGTGATAAAGATTTAAATATAGTAATAAACCTAATAGAAGAACGTTGGACCCATTTTTGATCCAACGGAAAACTTGTGCAAACTTCTACGACAAAGATCGTCCAAACTTTCAATAGATTCGTATGAAGGTTTAAATTGAGATTTAAAGCTTTTAGAATGAATCCCGGCCTTTTTTCGGACCTATATAAAGTTATAAAGGTGTAAATATAGTTTTTAAATTATTCTCAAAAAGTTAGACCCATTATTGGAGCAACGGAAACTTGGTCCAAACTACTTTGACAACGAACTGCCCAACTTTGAATAGCTTCATATGAAGAGAATATTGGCCTTTTTTTGGACCAATATGAAATGATAAAGATATAAATATAGTAATAAACCTAATATAAGAACGTTAGACCCATTTTTGATCCAACGGAAAACTTGTGCAAACTTCTACGACAAAGATCGTCCAAACTTTCAATAGATTTGTATGAAGGTTTAAATTGAGATTTAAAGCTTTTAGAATGAATACCGGCCTTTTTTTGGACCAATATAAAGTTATAAAGGTGTAAATATAGTTTTTAAATTATTCTCAAAAAGTTAGACCCATTATTGGAGCAGCGGAAACTTGGTCCAAACTACATTGACAAAGAACTGCCCAACTTTGAATAGCTTCGTATGAAGAGAATATTGGCCTTTTTTTGGACCAATATGAAATGATAAAGATATAAATATAGTAATAAACCTAATATAAGAACGTTAGACCCATTTTTGATCCAACGGAAAACTTGTGCAAACTTCTACGACAAAGATCGTCCAAACTTTCAATAGATTCGTATGAAGGTTTAAATTGAGATTTAAAGCTTTTAGAATGAATACTGGCCTTTTTTTGGACCAATATAAAGTTATAAAGGTGTAAATATAGTTTTTAAATTATTCTCAAAAAGTTAGACCCATTATTGGAGCTGCGGAAAGTTGGTCCAAACTACTTTGACAAAGAACTGCCCAACTTTGAATAGCTTCGTATGAAGAGAATATTGGCCTTTTTTTGGACCAATATGAAGTGATAAAGATTTAAATATAGTAATAAACCTAATAGAAGAACGTTGGACCCATTTTTGATCCAACGGAAAACTTGTGCAAACTTCTACGACAAAGATCGTCCAAACTTTCAATAGATTCGTATGAAGGTTTAAATTGAGATTTAAAGCTTTTAGAATGAATACCGGCCTTTTTTCGGACCTATATAAAGTTATAAAGGTGTAAATATAGTTTTTAAATTATTCTCAAAAAGTTAGACCCATTATTGGAGCAACGGAAACTTGGTCCAAACTACTTTGACAAAGAACTGCCCAACTTTGAATAGCTTCATATGAAGAGAATATTGGCCTTTTTTTGGACCAATATGAAATGATAAAGATATAAATATAGTAATAAACCTAATATAAGAACGTTAGACCCATTTTTGATCCAACGGAAAACTTGTGCAAACTTCTACGACAAAGATCGTCCAAACTTTCAATAGATTCGTATGAAGGTTTAAATTGAGATTTAAAGCTTTTAGAATGAATACCGGCCTTTTTTTGGACCAATATAAAGTTATAAAGGTGTAAATATAGTTTTTAAATTATTCTCAAAAAGTTAGACCCATTATTGGAGCAGCGGAAAGTTGGTCCAAACTACTTTGACAAAGAACTGCCCAACTTTGAATAGCTTCGTATGAAGAGAATATTGGCCTTTTTTTGGACCAATATGAAGTGATAAAGATTTAAATATAGTAATAAACCTAATAGAAGAACGTTGGACCCATTTTTGATCCAACGGAAAACTTGTGCAAACTTCTACGACAAAGATCGTCCAAACTTTCAATAGATTCGTATGAAGGTTTAAATAGAGATTTAAAGCTTTTAGAATTAATACCGGCGTTTTTTCGGACCTATATAAAGTAATAAAGGTGTAAATATAGTTTTTAAATTATTCTCAAAAAGTTAGACCCATTATTGGAGCAACGGAAACTTGGTCCAAACTACTTTGGCAAAGAACTGCCCAACTTTGAATAGCTTCATATGAAGAGAATATTGGCCTTTTTTTGGACCAATATGAAACGATAAAGTTATAAATATAGTAATAAACCTAATATAAGAACGTTAGACCCATTTTTGATCCAACGGAAAACTTGTGCAAACTTCTACGACAAAGATCGTCCAAACTTTCAATAGATTCGTATGAAGGTTTAAATTGAGATTTAAAGCTTTTAGAATGAATACCGGCCTTTTTTTGGACCAATATAAAGTTATAAAGGTGTAAATATAGTTTTTAAATTATTCTCAAAAAGTTAGACCCATTATTGGAGCAGCGGAAAGTTGGTCCAAACTACTTTGACAAAGAACTGCCCAACTTTGAATAGCTTCGTATGAAGAGAATATTGGCCTTTTTTTGGACCAATATGAAGTGATAAAGATTTAAATATAGTAATAAACCTAATAGAAGAACGTTGGACCCATTTTTGATCCAACGGAAAACTTGTGCAAACTTCTACGACAAAGATCGTCCAAACTTTCAATAGATTCGTATGAAGGTTTAAATTGAGATTTAAAGCTTTTAGAATGAATACCGGCCTTTTTTCGGACCTATATAAAGTTATAAAGGTGTAAATATAGTTTTTAAATTATTCTCAAAAAGTTAGACCCATTATTGGAGCAGCGGAAAGTTGGTTCAAACTACTTTGACAAAGAACTGCCCAACTTTGAATAGCTTCGTATGAAGAGAATATTGGCCTTTTTTTGGACCAATATGAAGTGATAAAGATTTAAATATAGTAATAAACCTAATAGAAGAACGTTGGACCCATTTTTGATCCAACGGAAAACTTGTGCAAACTTCTACGACAAAGATCGTCCAAACTTTCAATAGATTCGTATGAAGGTTTAAATTGGGATTTAAAGCTTTTAGAATGAATACCGGCCTTTTTTCGGACCTATATAAAGTTATAAAGGTGTAAATATAGTTTTTAAATTATTCTCAAAAAGTTAGACCCATTATTGGAGCAACGGAAACTTGGTCCAAACTACTTTGACAACGAACTGCCCAACTTTGAATAGCTTCATATGAAGAGAATATTGGCCTTTTTTTGGACCAATATGAAGTGATAAAGATTTAAATATAGTAATAAACCTAATAGAAGAACGTTGGACCCATTTTTGATCCAACGGAAAACTTGTGCAAACTTCTACGACAAAGATCGTCCAAACTTTCAATAGATTCGTATGAAGGTTTAAATTGAGATTTAAAGCTTTTAGAATGAATACCGGCCTTTTTTCGGACCTATATAAAGTTATAAAGGTGTAAATATAGTTTTTAAATTATTCTCAAAAAGTTAGACCCATTATTGGAGCAGCGGAAAGTTGGTTCAAACTACTTTGACAAAGAACTGCCCAACTTTGAATAGCTTCGTATGAAGAGAATATTGGCCTTTTTTTGGACCAATATGAAGTGATAAAGATTTAAATATAGTAATAAACCTAATAGAAGAACGTTGGACCCATTTTTGATCCAACGGAAAACTTGTGCAAACTTCTACGACAAAGATCGTCCAAACTTTCAATAGATTCGTATGAAGGTTTAAATTGAGATTTAAAGCTTTTAGAATGAATACCGGCCTTTTTTCGGACCTATATAAAGTTATAAAGGTGTAAATATAGTTTTTAAATTATTCTCAAAAAGTTAGACCCATTATTGGAGCAGCGGAAAGTTGGTTCAAACTACTTTGACAAAGAACTGCCCAACTTTGAATAGCTTCGTATGAAGAGAATATTGGCCTTTTTTTGGACCAATATGAAGTGATAAAGATTTAAATATAGTAATAAACCTAATAGAAGAACGTTGGACCCATTTTTGATCCAACGGAAAACTTGTGCAAACTTCTACGACAAAGATCGTCCAAACTTTCAATAGATTCGTATGAAGGTTTAAATTGAGATTTAAAGCTTTTAGAATGAATACCGGCCTTTTTTCGGACCTATATAAAGTTATAAAGGTGTAAATATAGTTTTTAAATTATTCTCAAAAAGTTAGACCCATTATTGGAGCAACGGAAACTTGGTCCAAACTACTTTGACAACGAACTGCCCAACTTTGAATAGCTTCATATGAAGAGAATATTGGCCTTTTTTTGGACCAATATGAAATGATAAAGATATAAATATAGTAATAAACCTAATATAAGAACGTTAGACCCATTTTTGATCCAACGGAAAACTTGTGCAAACTTCTACGACAAAGATCGTCCAAACTTTCAATAGATTCGTATGAAGGTTTAAATTGAGATTTAAAGCTTTTAGAATGAATACCGGCGTTTTTTTGGACCAATATAAAGTTATAAAGGTGTAAATATAGTTTTTAAATTATTCTCAAAAAGTTAGACCCATTATTGGAGCAGCGGAAACTTGGTCCAAACTACATTGACAAAGAACTGCCCAACTTTGAATAGCTTCGTATGAAGAGAATATTGGCCTTTTTTTGGACCAATATGAAGTGATAAAGATTTAAATATAGTAATAAACCTAATAGAAGAACGTTAGACCCATTTTTGATCCAACGGAAAACTTGTGCAAACTTCTACGACAAAGATCGTCCAAACTTTCAATAGATTCGTATGAAGGTTTAAATTGAGATTTAAAGCTTTTAGAATGAATACCGGCCTTTTTTCGGACCTATATAAAGTTATAAAGGTGTAAATATAGTTTTTAAATTATTCTCAAAAAGTTAGACCCATTATTGGAGCAGCGGAAAGTTGGTTCAAACTACTTTGACAAAGAACTGCCCAACTTTGAATAGCTTCGTATGAAGAGAATATTGGCCTTTTTTTGGACCAATATGAAGTGATAAAGATTTAAATATAGTAATAAACCTAATAGAAGAACGTTGGACCCATTTTTGATCCAACGGAAAACTTGTGCAAACTTCTACGACAAAGATCGTCCAAACTTTCAATAGATTCGTATGAAGGTTTAAATTGAGATTTAAAGCTTTTAGAATGAATACCGGCCTTTTTTCGGACCTATATAAAGTTATAAAGGTGTAAATATAGTTTTTAAATTATTCTCAAAAAGTTAGACCCATTATTGGAGCAACGGAAACTTGGTCCAAACTACTTTGACAACGAACTGCCCAACTTTGAATAGCTTCATATGAAGAGAATATTGGCCTTTTTTTGGACCAATATGAAATGATAAAGATATAAATATAGTAATAAACCTAATATAAGAACGTTAGACCCATTTTTGATCCAACGGAAAACTTGTGCAAACTTCTACGACAAAGATCGTCCAAACTTTCAATAGATTCGTATGAAGGTTTAAATTGAGATTTAAAGCTTTTAGAATGAATACCGGCCTTTTTTTGGACCAATATAAAGTTATAAAGGTGTAAATATAGTTTTTAAATTATTCTCAAAAAGTTAGACCCATTATTGGAGCAGCGGAAACTTGGTCCAAACTACATTGACAAAGAACTGCCCAACTTTGAATAGCTTCGTATGAAGAGAATGTTGGCCTTTTTTTGGACCAATATGAAGTGATAAAGATTTAAATATAGTAATAAACCTAATAGAAGAACGTTAGACCCATTTTTGATCCAACGGAAAACTTGTGCAAACTTCTACGACAAAGATCGTCCAAACTTTCAATAGATTCGTATGAAGGTTTAAATTGAGATTTAAAGCTTTTAGAATGAATACCGGCCTTTTTTCGGACCTATATAAAGTTATAAAGGTGTAAATATAGTTTTTAAATTATTCTCAAAAAGTTAGACCCATTATTGGAGCAACGGAAACTTGGTCCAAACTACTTTGGCAAAGAACTGCCCAACTTTGAATAGCTTCATATGAAGAGAATATTGGCCTTTTTTTGGACCAATATGAAACGATAAAGATATAAATATAGTAATAAACCTAATATAAGAACGTTAGACCCATTTTTGATCCAACGGAAAACTTGTGCAAACTTCTACGACAAAGATCGTCCAAACTTTCAATAGATTCGTATGAAGGTTTAAATTGAGATTTAAAGCTTTTAGAATGAATACTGGCCTTTTTTTGGACCAATATAAAGTTATAAAGGTGTAAATATAGTTTTTAAATTATTCTCAAAAAGTTAGACCCATTATTGGAGCAGCGGAAAGTTGGTCCAAACTACTTTGACAAAGAACTGCCCAACTTTGAATAGCTTCGTATGAAGAGAATATTGGCCTTTTTTTGGACCAATATGAAGTGATAAAGATTTAAATATAGTAATAAACCTAATAGAAGAACGTTGGACCCATTTTTGATCCAACGGAAAACTTGTGCAAACTTCTACGACAAAGATCGTCCAAACTTTCAATAGATTCGTATGAAGGTTTAAATTGAGATTTAAAGCTTTTAGAATGAATACCGGCCTTTTTTTGGACCAATATAAAGTTATAAAGGTGTAAATATAGTTTTTAAATTATTCTCAAAAAGTTAGACCCATTATTGGAGCAGCGGAAAGTTGGTCCAAACTACTTTGACAAAGAACTGCCCAACTTTGAATAGCTTCGTATGAAGAGAATATTGGCCTTTTTTTGGACCAATATGAAGTGATAAAGATTTAAATATAGTAATAAACCTAATAGAAGAACGTTGGACCCATTTTTGATCCAACGGAAAACTTGTGCAAACTTCTACGACAAAGATCGTCCAAACTTTCAATAGATTCGTATGAAGGTTTAAATAGAGATTTAAAGCTTTTAGAATTAATACCGGCGTTTTTTCGGACCTATATAAAGTAATAAAGGTGTAAATATAGTTTTTAAATTATTCTCAAAAAGTTAGACCCATTATTGGAGCAACGGAAACTTGGTCCAAACTACTTTGGCAAAGAACTGCCCAACTTTGAATAGCTTCATATGAAGAGAATATTGGCCTTTTTTTGGACCAATATGAAACGATAAAGTTATAAATATAGTAATAAACCTAATATAAGAACGTTAGACCCATTTTTGATCCAACGGAAAACTTGTGCAAACTTCTACGACAAAGATCGTCCAAACTTTCAATAGATTCGTATGAAGGTTTAAATTGAGATTTAAAGCTTTTAGAATGAATACCGGCCTTTTTTTGGACCAATATAAAGTTATAAAGGTGTAAATATAGTTTTTAAATTATTCTCAAAAAGTTAGACCCATTATTGGAGCAGCGGAAAGTTGGTCCAAACTACTTTGACAAAGAACTGCCCAACTTTGAATAGCTTCGTATGAAGAGAATATTGGCCTTTTTTTGGACCAATATGAAGTGATAAAGATTTAAATATAGTAATAAACCTAATAGAAGAACGTTGGACCCATTTTTGATCCAACGGAAAACTTGTGCAAACTTCTACGACAAAGATCGTCCAAACTTTCAATAGATTCGTATGAAGGTTTAAATTGAGATTTAAAGCTTTTAGAATGAATACCGGCCTTTTTTCGGACCTATATAAAGTTATAAGGTGTAAATATAGTTTTTAAATTATTCTCAAAAAGTTAGACCCATTATTGGAGCAGCGGAAAGTTGGTTCAAACTACTTTGACAAAGAACTGCCCAACTTTGAATAGCTTCGTATGAAGAGAATATTGGCCTTTTTTTGGACCAATATGAAGTGATAAAGATTTAAATATAGTAATAAACCTAATAGAAGAACGTTGGACCCATTTTTGATCCAACGGAAAACTTGTGCAAACTTCTACGACAAAGATCGTCCAAACTTTCAATAGATTCGTATGAAGGTTTAAATTGGGATTTAAAGCTTTTAGAATGAATACCGGCCTTTTTTCGGACCTATATAAAGTTATAAAGGTGTAAATATAGTTTTTAAATTATTCTAAAAAAGTTAGACCCATTATTGGAGCAACGGAAACTTGGTCCAAACTACTTTGACAACGAACTGCCCAACTTTGAATAGCTTCATATGAAGAGAATATTGGCCTTTTTTTGGACCAATATGAAGTGATAAAGATTTAAATATAGTAATAAACCTAATAGAAGAACGTTGGACCCATTTTTGATCCAACGGAAAACTTGTGCAAACTTCTACGACAAAGATCGTCCAAACTTTCAATAGATTCGTATGAAGGTTTAAATTGAGATTTAAAGCTTTTAGAATGAATACCGGCCTTTTTTCGGACCTATATAAAGTTATAAAGGTGTAAATATAGTTTTTAAATTATTCTCAAAAAGTTAGACCCATTATTGGAGCAGCGGAAAGTTGGTTCAAACTACTTTGACAAAGAACTGCCCAACTTTGAATAGCTTCGTATGAAGAGAATATTGGCCTTTTTTTGGACCAATATGAAGTGATAAAGATTTAAATATAGTAATAAACCTAATAGAAGAACGTTGGACCCATTTTTGATCCAACGGAAAACTTGTGCAAACTTCTACGACAAAGATCGTCCAAACTTTCAATAGATTCGTATGAAGGTTTAAATTGAGATTTAAAGCTTTTAGAATGAATACCGGCCTTTTTTCGGACCTATATAAAGTTATAAAGGTGTAAATATAGTTTTTAAATTATTCTCAAAAAGTTAGACCCATTATTGGAGCAACGGAAACTTGGTCCAAAGTACTTTGACAACGAACTGCCCAACTTTGAATAGCTTCATATGAAGAGAATATTGGCCTTTTTTTGGACCAATATGAAATGATAAAGATATAAATATAGTAATAAACCTAATATAAGAACGTTAGACCCATTTTTGATCCAACGGAAAACTTGTGCAAACTTCTACGACAAAGATCGTCCAAACTTTCAATAGATTCGTATGAAGGTTTAAATTGAGATTTAAAGCTTTTAGAATGAATACCGGCCTTTTTTTGGACCAATATAAAGTTATAAAGGTGTAAATATAGTTTTTAAATTATTCTCAAAAACTTAGACCCATTATTGGTGCAGCGGAAACTTGGTCCAAACTACATTGACAAAGAACTGCCCAACTTTGAATAGCTTCGTATGAAGAGAATATTGGCCTTTTTTTGGACCAATATGAAGTGATAAAGATTTAAATATAGTAATAAACCTAATAGAAGAAAGTTAGACCCATTTTTGATCCAACGGAAAACTTGTGCAAACTTCTACGACAAAGATCGTCCAAACTTTCAATAGATTCGTATGAAGGTTTAAATTGAGATTTAAAGCTTTTAGAATGAATACCGGCCTTTTTTCGGACCTATATAAAGTTATAAAGGTGTAAATATAGTTTTTAAATTATTCTCAAAAAGTTAGACCCATTATTGGAGCAACGGAAACTTGGTCCAAACTACTTTGACAACGAACTGCCCAACTTTGAATAGCTTCATATGAAGAGAATATTGGCCTTTTTTTGGACCAATATGAAGTGATAAAGATTTAAATATAGTAATAAACCTAATAGAAGAACGTTGGACCCATTTTTGATCCAACGGAAAACTTGTGCAAACTTCTACGACAAAGATCGTCCAAACTTTCAATAGATTCGTATGAAGGTTTAAATTGAGATTTAAAGCTTTTAGAATGAATACCGGCCTTTTTTCGGACCTATATAAAGTTATAAAGGTGTAAATATAGTTTTTAAATTATTCTCAAAAAGTTAGACCCATTATTGGAGCAGCGGAAAGTTGGTTCAAACTACTTTGACAAAGAACTGCCCAACTTTGAATAGCTTCGTATGAAGAGAATATTGGCCTTTTTTTGGACCAATATGAAGTGATAAAGATTTAAATATAGTAATAAACCTAATAGAAGAACGTTGGACCCATTTTTGATCCAACGGAAAACTTGTGCAAACTTCTACGACAAAGATCGTCCAAACTTTCAATAGATTCGTATGAAGGTTTAAATTGAGATTTAAAGCTTTTAGAATGAATACCGGCCTTTTTTCGGACCTATATAAAGTTATAAAGGTGTAAATATAGTTTTTAAATTATTCTCAAAAAGTTAGACCCATTATTGGAGCAACGGAAACTTGGTCCAAACTACTTTGACAACGAACTGCCCAACTTTGAATAGCTTCATATGAAGAGAATATTGGCCTTTTTTTGGACCAATATGAAATGATAAAGATATAAATATAGTAATAAACCTAATATAAGAACGTTAGACCCATTTTTGATCCCACGGAAAACTTGTGCAAACTTCTACGACAAAGATCGTCCAAACTTTCAATAGATTCGTATGAAGGTTTAAATTGAGATTTAAAGCTTTTAGAATGAATACCGGCGTTTTTTTGGACCAATATAAAGTTATAAAGGTGTAAATATAGTTTTTAAATTATTCTCAAAAAGTTAGACCCATTATTGGAGCAGCGGAAACTTGGTCCAAACTACATTGACAAAGAACTGCCCAACTTTGAATAGCTTCGTATGAAGAGAATATTGGCCTTTTTTTGGACCAATATGAAGTGATAAAGATTTAAATATAGTAATAAACCTAATAGAAGAACGTTAGACCCATTTTTGATCCAACGGAAAACTTGTGCAAACTTCTACGACAAAGATCGTCCAAACTTTCAATAGATTCGTATGAAGGTTTAAATTGAGATTTAAAGCTTTTAGAATGAATACCGGCCTTTTTTCGGACCTATATAAAGTTATAAAGGTGTAAATATAGTTTTTAAATTATTCTCAAAAAGTTAGACCCATTATTGGAGCAGCGGAAAGTTGGTTCAAACTACTTTGACAAAGAACTGCCCAACTTTGAATAGCTTCGTATGAAGAGAATATTGGCCTTTTTTTGGACCAATATGAAGTGATAAAGATTTAAATATAGTAATAAACCTAATAGAAGAACGTTGGACCCATTTTTGATCCAACGGAAAACTTGTGCAAACTTCTACGACAAAGATCGTCCAAACTTTCAATAGATTCGTATGAAGGTTTAAATTGAGATTTAAAGCTTTTAGAATGAATACCGGCCTTTTTTCGGACCTATATAAAGTTATAAAGGTGTAAATATAGTTTTTAAATTATTCTCAAAAAGTTAGACCCATTATTGGAGCAACGGAAACTTGGTCCAAACTACTTTGACAACGAACTGCCCAACTTTGAATAGCTTCATATGAAGAGAATATTGGCCTTTTTTTGGACCAATATGAAATGATAAAGATATAAATATAGTAATAAACCTAATATAAGAACGTTAGACCCATTTTTGATCCAACGGAAAACTTGTGCAAACTTCTACGACAAAGATCGTCCAAACTTTCAATAGATTCGTATGAAGGTTTAAATTGAGATTTAAAGCTTTTAGAATGAATACCGGCCTTTTTTTGGACCAATATAAAGTTATAAAGGTGTAAATATAGTTTTTAAATTATTCTCAAAAAGTTAGACCCATTATTGGAGCAGCGGAAACTTGGTCCAAACTACATTGACAAAGAACTGCCCAACTTTGAATAGCTTCGTATGAAGAGAATGTTGGCCTTTTTTTGGACCAATATGAAGTGATAAAGATTTAAATATAGTAATAAACCTAATAGAAGAACGTTAGACCCATTTTTGATCCAACGGAAAACTTGTGCAAACTTCTACGACAAAGATCGTCCAAACTTTCAATAGATTCGTATGAAGGTTTAAATTGAGATTTAAAGCTTTTAGAATGAATACCGGCCTTTTTTCGGACCTATATAAAGTTATAAAGGTGTAAATATAGTTTTTAAATTATTCTCAAAAAGTTAGACCCATTATTGGAGCAACGGAAACTTGGTCCAAACTACTTTGGCAAAGAACTGCCCAACTTTGAATAGCTTCATATGAAGAGAATATTGGCCTTTTTTTGGACCAATATGAAACGATAAAGATATAAATATAGTAATAAACCTAATATAAGAACGTTAGACCCATTTTTGATCCAACGGAAAACTTGTGCAAACTTCTACGACAAAGATCGTCCAAACTTTCAATAGATTCGTATGAAGGTTTAAATTGAGATTTAAAGCTTTTAGAATGAATACCGGCCTTTTTTTGGACCAATATAAAGTTATAAAGGTGTAAATATAGTTTTTAAATTATTCTCAAAAAGTTAGACCCATTATTGGAGCAGCGGAAAGTTGGTCCAAACTACTTTGACAAAGAACTGCCCAACTTTGAATAGCTTCGTATGAAGAGAATATTGGCCTTTTTTTGGACCAATATGAAGTGATAAAGATTTAAATATAGTAATAAACCTAATAGAAGAACGTTGGACCCATTTTTGATCCAACGGAAAACTTGTGCAAACTTCTACGACAAAGATCGTCCAAACTTTCAATAGATTCGTATGAAGGTTTAAATTGAGATTTAAAGCTTTTAGAATGAATACCGGCCTTTTTTCGGACCTATATAAAGTTATAAAGGTGTAAATATAGTTTTTAAATTATTCTCAAAAAGTTAGACCCATTATTGGAGCAGCGGAAAGTTGGTTCAAACTACTTTGACAAAGAACTGCCCAACTTTGAATAGCTTCGTATGAAGAGAATATTGGCCTTTTTTTGGACCAATATGAAGTGATAAAGATTTAAATATAGTAATAAACCTAATAGAAGAACGTTGGACCCATTTTTGATCCAACGGAAAACTTGTGCAAACTTCTACGACAAAGATCGTCCAAACTTTCAATAGATTCGTATGAAGGTTTAAATTGAGATTTAAAGCTTTTAGAATGAATACCGGCCTTTTTTCGGACCTATATAAAGTTATAAAGGTGTAAATATAGTTTTTAAATTATTCTCAAAAAGTTAGACCCATTATTGGAGCAACGGAAACTTGGTCCAAACTACTTTGACAACGAACTGCCCAACTTTGAATAGCTTCATATGAAGAGAATATTGGCCTTTTTTTGGACCAATATGAAATGATAAAGATATAAATATAGTAATAAACCTAATATAAGAACGTTAGACCCATTTTTGATCCAACGGAAAACTTGTGCAAACTTCTACGACAAAGATCGTCCAAACTTTCAATAGATTCGTATGAAGGTTTAAATTGAGATTTAAAGCTTTTAGAATGGATACCGGCCTTTTTTTTGGACCAATATAAAGTTATAAAGGTGTAAATATAGTTTTTAAATTATTCTCAAAAAGTTAGACCCATTATTGGAGCAGCGGAAACTTGGTCCAAACTACATTGACAAAGAACTGCCCAACTTTGAATAGCTTCGTATGAAGAGAATATTGGCCTTTTTTTGGACCAATATGAAGTGATAAAGATTTAAATATAGTAATAAACCTAATAGAAGAACGTTAGACCGATTTTTGATCCAACGGAAAACTTGTGCAAACTTCTACGACAAAGATCGTCCAAACTTTCAATAGATTCGTATGAAGGTTTAAATTGAGATTTAAAGCTTTTAGAATGAATACCGGCCTTTTTTCGGACCTATATAAAGTTATAAAGGTGTAAATATAGTTTTTAAATTATTCTCAAAAAGTTAGACCCATTATTGGAGCAACGGAAACTTGGTCCAAACTACTTTGGCAAAGAACTGCCCAACTTTGAATAGCTTCATATGAAGAGAATATTGGCCTTTTTTTGGACCAATATGAAACGATAAAGATATAAATATAGTAATAAACCTAATATAAGAACGTTAGACCCATTTTTGATCCAACGGAAAACTTGTGCAAACTTCTACGACAAAGATCGTCCAAACTTTCAATAGATTCGTATGAAGGTTTAAATTGAGATTTAAAGCTTTTAGAATGAATACCGGCCTTTTTTTGGACCAATATAAAGTTATAAAGGTGTAAATATAGTTTTTAAATTATTCTCAAAAAGTTAGACCCATTATTGGAGCAGCGGAAAGTTGGTCCAAACTACTTTGACAAAGAACTGCCCAACTTTGAATAGCTTCGTATGAAGAGAATATTGGCCTTTTTTTGGACCAATATGAAGTGATAAAGATTTAAATATAGTAATAAACCTAATAGATGAACGTTGGACCCATTTTTGATCCAACGGAAAACTTGTGCAAACTTCTACGACAAAGATCGTCCAAACTTTCAATAGATTCGTATGAAGGTTTAAATTGAGATTTAAAGCTTTTAGAATGAATACCGGCCTTTTTTCGGACCTATATAAAGTTATAAAGGTGTAAATATAGTTTTTAAATTATTCTCAAAAAGTTAGACCCATTATTGGAGCAGCGGAAAGTTGGTTCAAACTACTTTGACAAAGAACTGCCCAACTTTGAATAGCTTCGTATGAAGAGAATATTGGCCTTTTTTTGGACCAATATGAAGTGATAAAGATTTAAATATAGTAATAAACCTAATAGAAGAACGTTGGACCCATTTTTGATCCAACGGAAAACTTGTGCAAACTTCTACGACAAAGATCGTCCAAACTTTCAATAGATTCGTATGAAGGTTTAAATTGAGATTTAAAGCTTTTAG
Source organism: Trifolium repens (assembly GCA_030408175.1). NCBI lineage: Eukaryota > Viridiplantae > Streptophyta > Magnoliopsida > Fabales > Fabaceae > Trifolium > Trifolium repens. Next base: position 24,623,678 of record CP125845.1, on the reverse strand, counting down.
AATGAATACCGGCCTTTTTTCGGACCTATATAAAGTTATAAAGGTGTAAATATAGTTTTTAAATTATTCTCAAAAAGTTAGACCCATTATTGGAGCAACGGAAACTTGGTCCAAACTACTTTGACAACGAACTGCCCAACTTTGAATAGCTTCATATGAAGAGAATATTGGCCTTTTTTTGGACCAATATGAAATGATAAAGATATAAATATAGTAATAAACCTAATATAAGAACGTTAGACCCATTTTTGATCCAACGGAAAACTTGTGCAAACTTCTACGACAAAGATCGTCCAAACTTTCAATAGATTCGTATGAAGGTTTAAATTGAGATTTAAAGCTTTTAGAATGAATACCGGCCTTTTTTTGGACCAATATAAAGTTATAAAGGTGTAAATATAGTTTTTAAATTATTCTCAAAAAGTTAGACCCATTATTGGAGCAGCGGAAACTTGGTCCAAACTACATTGACAAAGAACTGCCCAACTTTGAATAGCTTCGTATGAAGAGAATATTGGCCTTTTTTTGGACCAATATGAAGTGATATAGATTTAAATATAGTAATAAACCTAATAGAAGAACGTTAGACCCATTTTTGATCCAACGGAAAACTTGTGCAAACTTCTACGACAAAGATCGTCCAAACTTTCAATAGATTCGTATGAAGGTTTAAATTGAGATTTAAAGCTTTTAGAATGAATACCGGCCTTTTTTTGGACTAATATAAAGTTATAAAGGTGTAAATATAGTTTTTAAATTATTCTCAAAAAGTTAGACCCATTATTGGAGCAGCGGAAAGTTGGTTCAAACTACTTTGACAAAGAACTGCCCAACATTGAATAGCTTCGTATGAAGAGAATATTGGCCTTTTTTTGGACCAATATGAAGTGATAAAGATTTAAATATAGTAATAAACCTAATAGAAGAACGTTGGACCCATTTTTGATCCAACGGAAAACTTGTGCAAACTTCTACGACAAAGATCGTCCAAACTTTCAATAGATTCGTATGAAGGTTTAAATTGAGATTTAAAGCTTTTAGAATGAATACCGGCCTTTTTTCGGACCTATATAAAGTTATAAAGGTGTAAATATAGTTTTTAAATTATTCTCAAAAAGTTAGACCCATTATTGGAGCAGCGGAAACTTGGTCCAAACTACATTGACAAAGAACTGCCCAACTTTGAATAGCTTCGTATGAAGAGAATATTGGCCTTTTTTTGGACCAATATGAAGTGATATAGATTTAAATATAGTAATAAACCTAATAGAAGAACGTTAGACCCATTTTTGATCCAACGGAAAACTTGTGCAAACTTCTACGACAAAGATCGTCCAAACTTTCAATAGATTCGTATGAAGGTTTAAATTGAGATTTAAAGCTTTTAGAATGAATACCGGCCTTTTTTTGGACCAATATAAAGTTATAAAGGTGTAAATATAGTTTTTAAATTATTCTCAAAAAGTTAGACCCATTATTGGAGCAACGGAAACTTGGTCCAAACTACTTTGACAACGAACTGCCCAACTTTGAATAGCTTCATATGAAGAGAATATTGGCCTTTTTTTGGACCAATATGAAATGATAAAGATATAAATATAGTAATAAACCTAATATAAGAACGTTAGACCCATTTTTGATCCAACGGAAAACTTGTGCAAACTTCTACGACAAAGATCGTCCAAACTTTCAATAGATTCGTATGAAGGTTTAAATTGAGATTTAAAGCTTTTAGAATGAATACCGGCCTTTTTTTGGACCAATATAAAGTTATAAAGGTGTAAATATAGTTTTTAAATTATTCTCAAAAAGTTAGACCCATTATTGGAGCAGCGGAAACTTGGTCCAAACTACATTGACAAAGAACTGCCCAACTTTGAATAGCTTCGTATGAAGAGAATATTGGCCTTTTTTTGGACCAATATGAAGTGATATAGATTTAAATATAGTAATAAACCTAATAGAAGAACGTTAGACCCATTTTTGATCCAACGGAAAACTTGTGCAAACTTCTACGACAAAGATCGTCCAAACTTTCAATAGATTCGTATGAAGGTTTAAATTGAGATTTAAAGCTTTTAGAATGAATACCGGCCTTTTTTTGGACTAATATAAAGTTATAAAGGTGTAAATATAGTTTTTAAATTATTCTCAAAAAGTTAGACCCATTATTGGAGCAGCGGAAAGTTGGTTCAAACTACTTTGACAAAGAACTGCCCAACATTGAATAGCTTCGTATGAAGAGAATATTGGCCTTTTTTTGGACCAATATGAAGTGATAAAGATTTAAATATAGTAATAAACCTAATAGAAGAACGTTGGACCCATTTTTGATCCAACGGAAAACTTGTGCAAACTTCTACGACAAAGATCGTCCAAACTTTCAATAGATTCGTATGAAGGTTTAAATTGAGATTTAAAGCTTTTAGAATGAATACCGGCCTTTTTTCGGACCTATATAAAGTTATAAAGGTGTAAATATAGTTTTTAAATTATTCTCAAAAAGTTAGACCCATTATTGGAGCAGCGGAAACTTGGTCCAAACTACATTGACAAAGAACTGCCCAACTTTGAATAGCTTCGTATGAAGAGAATATTGGCCTTTTTTTGGACCAATATGAAGTGATATAGATTTAAATATAGTAATAAACCTAATAGAAGAACGTTAGACCCATTTTTGATCCAACGGAAAACTTGTGCAAACTTCTACGACAAAGATCGTCCAAACTTTCAATAGATTCGTATGAAGGTTTAAATTGAGATTTAAAGCTTTTAGAATGAATACCGGCCTTTTTTTGGACCAATATAAAGTTATAAAGGTGTAAATATAGTTTTTAAATTATTCTCAAAAAGTTAGACCCATTATTGGAGCAGCGGAAAGTTGGTTCAAACTACTTTGACAAAGAACTGCCCAACATTGAATAGCTTCGTATGAAGAGAATATTGGCCTTTTTTTGGACCAATATGAAGTGATAAAGATTTAAATATAGTAATAAACCTAATAGAAGAACGTTGGACCCATTTTTGATCCAACGGAAAACTTGTGCAAACTTCTACGACAAAGATCGTCCAAACTTTCAATAGATTCGTATGAAGGTTTAAATTGAGATTTAAAGCTTTTAGAATGAATACCGGCCTTTTTTCGGACCTATATAAAGTTATAAAGGTGTAAATATAGTTTTTAAATTATTCTCAAAAAGTTAGACCCATTATTGGAGCAGCGGAAAGTTGGTTCAAACTACTTTGACAAAGAACTGCCCAACTTTGAATAGCTTCGTATGAAGAGAATATTGGCCTTTTTTTGGACCAATATGAAGTGATAAAGATTTAAATATAGTAATAAACCTAATAGAAGAACGTTGGACCCATTTTTGATCCAACGGAAAACTTGTGCAAACTTCTACGAGAAAGATCGTCCAAACTTTCAATAGATTCGTATGAAGGTTTAAATTGAGATTTAAAGCTTTTAGAATGAATACCGGCCTTTTTTCGGACCTATATAAAGTTATAAAGGTGTAAATATAGTTTTTAAATTATTCTCAAAAAGTTAGACCCATTATTGGAGCAACGGAAACTTGGTCCAAACTACTTTGACAACGAACTGCCCAACTTTGAATAGCTTCATATGAAGAGAATATTGGCCTTTTTTTGGACCAATATGAAATGATAAAGATATAAATATAGTAATAAACCTAATATAAGAACGTTAGACCCATTTTTGATCCAACGGAAAACTTGTGCAAACTTCTACGACAAAGATCGTCCAAACTTTCAATAGATTCGTATGAAGGTTTAAATTGAGATTTAAAGCTTTTAGAATGAATACCGGCCTTTTTTTGGACCAATATAAAGTTATAAAGGTGTAAATATAGTTTTTAAATTATTCTCAAAAAGTTAGACCCATTATTGGAGCAACGGAAACTTGGTCCAAACTACATTGACAAAGAACTGCCCAACTTTGAATAGCTTCGTATGAAGAGAATATTGGCCTTTTTTTGGACCAATATGAAGTGATATAGATTTAAATATAGTAATAAACCTAATAGAAGAACGTTAGACCCATTTTTGATCCAACGGAAAACTTGTGCAAACTTCTACGACAAAGATCGTCTAAACTTTCAATAGATTCGTATGAAGGTTTAAATTGAGATTTAAAGCTTTTAGAATGAATACCGGCCTTTTTTTGGACCAATATAAAGTTATAAAGGTGTAAATATAGTTTTTAAATTATTCTCAAAAAGTTAGACCCATTATTGGAGCAGCGGAAAGTTGGTTCAAACTACTTTGACAAAGAACTGCCCAACATTGAATAGCTTCGTATGAAGAGAATATTGGCCTTTTTTTGGACCAATATGAAGTGATAAAGATTTAAATATAGTAATAAACCTAATAGAAGAACGTTGGACCCATTTTTGATCCAACGGAAAACTTGTGCAAACTTCTACGACAAAGATCGTCCAAACTTTCAATAGATTCGTATGAAGGTTTAAATTGAGATTTAAAGCTTTTAGAATGAATACCGGCCTTTTTTCGGACCTATATAAAGTTATAAAGGTGTAAATATAGTTTTTAAATTATTCTCAAAAAGTTAGACCCATTATTGGAGCAACGGAAACTTGGTCCAAACTACTTTGACAACGAACTGCCCAACTTTGAATAGCTTCTTATGAAGAGAATATTGGCCTTTTTTTGGACCAATATGAAATGATAAAGATATAAATATAGTAATAAACCTAATATAAGAACGTTAGACCCATTTTTGATCCAACGGAAAACTTGTGCAAACTTCTACGACAAAGATCGTCCAAACTTTCAATAGATTCGTATGAAGGTTTAAATTGAGATTTAAAGCTTTTAGAATGAATACCGGCCTTTTTTTGGACCAATATAAAGGTGTAAATATAGTTTTTAAATTATTCTCAAAAAGTTAGACCCATTATTGGAGCAGCGGAAAGTTGGTTCAAACTACTTTGACAAAGAACTGCCCAACTTTGAATAGCTTCGTATGAAGAGAATATTGGCCTTTTTTTGGACCAATATGAAGTGATAAAGATTTAAATATAGTAATAAACCTAATAGAAGAACGTTGGACCCATTTTTGATCCAACGGAAAACTTGTGCAAACTTCTACGACAAAGATCATCCAAACTTTCAATAGATTCGTATGAAGGTTTAAATTGAGATTTAAAGCTTTTAGAATGAATACCGGCCTTTTTTCGGACCTATATAAAGTTATAAAGGTGTAAATATAGTTTTTAAATTATTCTCAAAAAGTTAGACCCATTATTGGAGCAACGGAAACTTGGTCCAAACTACTTTGACAACGAACTGCCCAACTTTGAATAGCTTCATATGAAGAGAATATTGGCCTTTTTTTGGACCAATATGAAATGATAAAGATATAAATATAGTAATAAACCTAATATAAGAACGTTAGACCCATTTTTGATCCAACGGAAAACTTGTGCAAACTTCGTCCAAACTTTCAATAGATTCGTATGAAGGTTTAAATTGAGATTTAAAGCTTTTAGAATGAATACCGGCCTTTTTTTGGACCAATATAAAGTTATAAAGGTGTAAATATAGTTTTTAAATTATTCTCAAAAAGTTAGACCCATTATTGGAGCAGCGGAAACTTGGTCCAAACTACATTGACAAAGAACTGCCCAACTTTGAATAGCTTCGTATGAAGAGAATATTGGCCTTTTTTTGGACCAATATGAAGTGATAAAGATTTAAATATAGTAATAAACCTAATAGAAGAACGTTAGACCCATTTTTGATCCAACGGAAAACTTGTGCAAACTTCTACGACAAAGATCGTCCAAACTTTCAATAGATTCGTATGAAGGTTTAAATTGAGATTTAAAGCTTTTAGAATGAATACCGGCCTTTTTTCGGACCTATATAAAGTTATAAAGGTGTAAATATAGTTTTTAAATTATTCTCAAAAAGTTAGACCCATTATTGGAGCAACGGAAACTTGGTCCAAACTACTTTGGCAAAGAACTGCCCAACTTTGAATAGCTTCATATGAAGAGAATATTGGCCTTTTTTTGGACCAATATGAAACGATAAAGATATAAATATAGTAATAAACCTAATATAAGAACGTTAGACCCATTTTTGATCCAACGGAAAACTTGTGCAAACTTCTACGACAAAGATCGTCCAAACTTTCAATAGATTCGTATGAAGGTTTAAATTGAGATTTAAAGCTTTTAGAATGAATACCGGCCTTTTTTTGGACCAATATAAAGTTATAAAGGTGTAAATATAGTTTTTAAATTATTCTCAAAAAGTTAGACCCATTATTGGAGCAGCGGAAAGTTGGTCCAAACTACTTTGACAAAGAACTGCCCAACTTTGAATAGCTTCGTATGAAGAGAATATTGGCCTTTTTTTGGACCAATATGAAGTGATAAAGATTTAAATATAGTAATAAACCTAATAGAAGAACGTTGGACCCATTTTTGATCCAACGGAAAACTTGTGCAAACTTCTACGACAAAGATCGTCCAAACTTTCAATAGATTCGTATGAAGGTTTAAATTGAGATTTAAAGCTTTTAGAATGAATACCGGCCTTTTTTCGGACCTATATAAAGTTATAAAGGTGTAAATATAGTTTTTAAATGATTCTCAAAAAGTTAGACCCATTATTGGAGCAGCGGAAAGTTGGTTCAAACTACTTTGACAAAGAACTGCCCAACTTTGAATAGCTTCGTATGAAGAGAATATTGGCCATTTTTTGGACCAATATGAAGTGATAAAGATTTAAATATAGTAATAAACCTAATAGAAGAACGTTGGACCCATTTTTGATCCAACGGAAAACTTGTGCAAACTTCTACGACAAAGATCGTCCAAACTTTCAATAGATTCGTATGAAGGTTTAAATTGAGATTTAAAGCTTTTAGAATGAATACCGGCCTTTTTTCGGACCTATATAAAGTTATAAAGGTGTAAATATAGTTTTTAAATTATTCTCAAAAAGTTAGACCCATTATTGGAGCAACGGAAACTTGGTCCAAACTACTTTGACAACGAACTGCCCAACTTTGAATAGCTTCATATGAAGAGAATATTGGCCTTTTTTTGGACCAATATGAAATGATAAAGATATAAATATAGTAATAAACCTAATATAAGAACGTTAGACCCATTTTTGATCCAACGGAAAACTTGTGCAAACTTCTACGACAAAGATCGTCCAAACTTTCAATAGATTCGTATGAAGGTTTAAATTGAGATTTAAAGCTTTTAGAATGAATACCGGCCTTTTTTTGGACCAATATAAAGTTATAAAGGTGTAAATATAGTTTTTAAATTATTCTCAAAAAGTTAGACCCATTATTGGAGCAGCGGAAACTTGGTCCAAACTACATTGACAAAGAACTGCCCAACTTTGAATAGCTTCGTATGAAGAGAATATTGGCCTTTTTTTGGACCAATATGAAGTGATAAAGATTTAAATATAGTAATAAACCTAATAGAAGAACGTTAGACCCATTTTTGATCCAACGGAAAACTTGTGCAAACTTCTACGACAAAGATCGTCCAAACTTTCAATAGATTCGTATGAAGGTTTAAATTGAGATTTAAAGCTTTTAGAATGAATACCGGCCTTTTTTCGGACCTATATAAAGTTATAAAGGTGTAAATATAGTTTTTAAATTATTCTCAAAAAGTTAGACCCATTATTGGAGCAACGGAAACTTGGTCCAAACTACTTTGGCAAAGAACTGCCCAACTTTGAATAGCTTCATATGAAGAGAATATTGGCCTTTTTTTGGACCAATATGAAACGATAAAGATATAAATATAGTAATAAACCTAATATAAGAACGTTAGACCCATTTTTGATCCAACGGAAAACTTGTGCAAACTTCTACGACAAAGATCGTCCAAACTTTCAATAGATTCGTATGAAGGTTTAAATTGAGATTTAAAGCTTTTAGAATGAATACCGGCCTTTTTTTGGACCAATATAAAGTTATAAAGGTGTAAATATAGTTTTTAAATTATTCTCAAAAAGTTAGACCCATTATTGGAGCAGCGGAAAGTTGGTCCAAACTACTTTGACAAAGAACTGCCCAACTTTGAATAGCTTCGTATGAAGAGAATATTGGCCTTTTTTTGGACCAATATGAAGTGATAAAGATTTAAATATAGTAATAAACCTAATAGAAGAACGTTGGACCCATTTTTGATCCAACGGAAAACTTGTGCAAACTTCTACGACAAAGATCGTCCAAACTTTCAATAGATTCGTATGAAGGTTTAAATTGAGATTTAAAGCTTTTAGAATGAATACCGGCCTTTTTTCGGACCTATATAAAGTTATAAAGGTGTAAATATAGTTTTTAAATGATTCTCAAAAAGTTAGACCCATTATTGGAGCAGCGGAAAGTTGGTTCAAACTACTTTGACAAAGAACTGCCCAACTTTGAATAGCTTCGTATGAAGAGAATATTGGCCATTTTTTGGACCAATATGAAGTGATAAAGATTTAAATATAGTAATAAACCTAATAGAAGAACGTTGGACCCATTTTTGATCCAACGGAAAACTTGTGCAAACTTCTACGACAAAGATCGTCCAAACTTTCAATAGATTCGTATGAAGGTTTAAATTGAGATTTAAAGCTTTTAGAATGAATACCGGCCTTTTTTCGGACCTATATAAAGTTATAAAGGTGTAAATATAGTTTTTAAATTATTCTCAAAAAGTTAGACCCATTATTGGAGCAACGGAAACTTGGTCCAAACTACTTTGACAACGAACTGCCCAACTTTGAATAGCTTCATATGAAGAGAATATTGGCCTTTTTTTGGACCAATATGAAATGATAAAGATATAAATATAGTAATAAACCTAATATAAGAACGTTAGACCCATTTTTGATCCAACGGAAAACTTGTGCAAACTTCTACGACAAAGATCGTCCAAACTTTCAATAGATTCGTATGAAGGTTTAAATTGAGATTTAAAGCTTTTAGAATGAATACCGGCCTTTTTTTGGACCAATATAAAGTTATAAAGGTGTAAATATAGTTTTTAAATTATTCTCAAAAAGTTAGACCCATTATTGGAGCAGCGGAAACTTGGTCCAAACTACATTGACAAAGAACTGCCCAACTTTGAATAGCTTCGTATGAAGAGAATATTGGCCTTTTTTTGGACCAATATGAAGTGATAAAGATTTAAATATAGTAATAAACCTAATAGAAGAACGTTAGACCCATTTTTGATCCAACGGAAAACTTGTGCAAACTTCTACGACAAAGATCGTCCAAACTTTCAATAGATTCGTATGAAGGTTTAAATTGAGATTTAAAGCTTTTAGAATGAATACCGGCCTTTTTTCGGACCTATATAAAGTTATAAAGGTGTAAATATAGTTTTTAAATTATTCTCAAAAAGTTAGACCCATTATTGGAGCAACGGAAACTTGGTCCAAACTACTTTGGCAAAGAACTGCCCAACTTTGAATAGCTTCATATGAAGAGAATATTGGCCTTTTTTTGGACCAATATGAAACGATAAAGATATAAATATAGTAATAAACCTAATATAGGAACGTTAGACCCATTTTTGATCCAACGGAAAACTTGTGCAAACTTCTACGACAAAGATCGTCCAAACTTACAATAGATTCGTATGAAGGTTTAAATTGAGATTTAAAGCTTTTAGAATGAATACCGGCCTTTTTTTGGACCAATATAAAGTTATAAAGGTGTAAATATAGTTTTTAAATTATTCTCAAAAAGTTAGACCCATTATTGGAGCAGCGGAAAGTTGGTCCAAACTACTTTGACAAAGAACTGCCCAACTTTGAATAGCTTCGTATGAAGAGAATATTGGCCATTTTTTGGACCAATATGACTAGATAAAGATTTAAATATAGTAATAAACCTAATAGAAGAACGTTGGACCCATTTTTGATCCAACGGAAAACTTGTGCAAACTTCTACGACAAAGATCGTCCAAACTTTCAATAGATTCGTATGAAGGTTTAAATTGAGATTTAAAGCTTTTAGAATGAATACCGGCCTTTTTTCGGACCTATATAAAGTTATAAAGGTGTAAATATAGTTTTTAAATTATTCTCAAAAAGTTAGACCCATTATTGGAGCAACGGAAACTTGGTCCAAACTACTTTGACAACGAACTGCCCAACTTTGAATAGCTTCATATGAAGAGAATATTGGCCTTTTTTTGGACCAATATGAAATGATAAAGATATAAATATAGTAATAAACCTAATATAAGAACGTTAGACCCATTTTTGATCCAACGGAAAACTTGTGCAAACTTCTACGACAAAGATCGTCCAAACTTTCAATAGATTCGTATGAAGGTTTAAATTGAGATTTAAAGCTTTTAGAATGAATACCGGCCTTTTTTTGGACCAATATAAAGTTATAAAGGTGTAAATATAGTTTTAAATTATTCTCAAAAAGTTAGACCCATTATTGGAGCAGCGGAAACTTGGTCCAAACTACATTGACAAAGAACTGCCCAACTTTGAATAGCTTCGTATGAAGAGAATATTGGCCTTTTTTTGGACCAATATGAAGTGATAAAGATTTAAATATAGTAATAAACCTAATAGAAGAACGTTAGACCCATTTTTGATCCAACGGAAAACTTGTGCAAACTTCTACGACAAAGATCGTCCAAACTTTCAATAGATTCGTATGAAGGTTTAAATTGAGATTTAAAGCTTTTAGAATGAATACCGGCCTTTTTTCGGACCTATATAAAGTTATAAAGGTGTAAATATAGTTTTTAAATTATTCTCAAAAAGTTAGACCCATTATTGGAGCAACGGAAACTTGGTCCAAACTACTTTGGCAAAGAACTGCCCAACTTTGAATAGCTTCATATGAAGAGAATATTGGCCTTTTTTTGGACCAATATGAAACGATAAAGATATAAATATAGTAATAAACCTAATATAGGAACGTTAGACCCATTTTTGATCCAACGGAAAACTTGTGCAAACTTCTACGACAAAGATCGTCCAAACTTACAATAGATTCGTATGAAGGTTTAAATTGAGATTTAAAGCTTTTAGAATGAATACCGGCCTTTTTTTGGACCAATATAAAGTTATAAAGGTGTAAATATAGTTTTTAAATTATTCTCAAAAAGTTAGACCCATTATTGGAGCAGCGGAAAGTTGGTCCAAACTACTTTGACAAAGAACTGCCCAACTTTGAATAGCTTCGTATGAAGAGAATATTGGCCTTTTTTTGGACCAATATGAAGTGATAAAGATTTAAATATAGTAATAAACCTAATAGAAGAACGTTGGACCCATTTTTGATCAAACGGAAAACTTGTGCAAACTTCTACGACAAAGATCGTCCAAACTTTCAATAGATTCGTATGAAGGTTTAAATTGAGATTTAAAGCTTTTAGAATGAATACCGGCCTTTTTTCGGACCTATATAAAGTTATAAAGGTGTAAATATAGTTTTTAAATTATTCTCAAAAAGTTAGACCCATTATTGGAGCAGCGGAAAGTTGGTTCAAACTACTTTGACAAAGAACTACCCAACATTGAATAGCTTCGTATGAAGAGAATATTGGCCTTTTTTTGGACCAATATGAAGTGATAAAGATTTAAATATAGTAATAAACCTAATAGAAGAACGTTGGACCCATTTTTGATCCAACGGAAAACTTGTGCAAACTTCTACGACAAAGATCGTCCAAACTTTCAATAGATTCGTATGAAGGTTTAAATTGAGATTTAAAGCTTTTAGAATGAATACCGGCCTTTTTTCGGACCTATATAAAGTTATAAAGGTGTAAATATAGTTTTTAAATTATTCTCAAAAAGTTAGACCCATTATTGGAGCAACGGAAACTTGGTCCAAACTACTTTGACAACGAACTGCCCAACTTTGAATAGCTTCTTATGAAGAGAATATTGGCCTTTTTTTGGACCAATATGAAATGATAAAGATATAAATATAGTAATAAACCTAATATAAGAACGTTAGACCCATTTTTGATCCAACGGAAAACTTGTGCAAACTTCTACGACAAAGATCGTCCAAACTTTCAATAGATTCGTATGAAGGTTTAAATTGAGATTTAAAGCTTTTAGAATGAATACCGGCCTTTTTTTGGACCAATATAAAGGTGTAAATATAGTTTTTAAATTATTCTCAAAAAGTTAGACCCATTATTGGAGCAGCGGAAAGTTGGTTCAAACTACTTTGACAAAGAACTGCCCAACTTTGAATAGCTTCGTATGAAGAGAATATTGGCCTTTTTTTGGACCAATATGAAGTGATAAAGATTTAAATATAGTAATAAACCTAATAGAAGAACGTTGGACCCATTTTTGATCCAACGGAAAACTTGTGCAAACTTCTTCGACAAAGATCGTCCAAACTTTCAATAGATTCGTATGAAGGTTTAAATTGAGATTTAAAGCTTTTAGAATGAATACCGGCCTTTTTTCGGACCTATATAAAGTTATAAAGGTGTAAATATAGTTTTTAAATTATTCTCAAAAAGTTAGACCCATTATTGGAGCAACGGAAACTTGGTCCAAACTACTTTGACAACGAACTGCCCAACTTTGAATAGCTTCATATGAAGAGAATATTGGCCTTTTTTTGGACCAATATGAAATGATAAAGATATAAATATAGTAATAAACCTAATATAAGAACGTTAGACCCATTTTTGATCCAACGGAAAACTTGTGCAAACTTCGTCCAAACTTTCAATAGATTCGTATGAAGGTTTAAATTGAGATTTAAAGCTTTTAGAATGAATACCGGCCTTTTTTTGGACCAATATAAAGTTATAAAGGTGTAAATATAGTTTTTAAATTATTGTCAAAAAGTTAGACCCATTATTGGAGCAGCGGAAACTTGGTCCAAACTACATTGACAAAGAACTGCCCAACTTTGAATAGCTTCGTATGAAGAGAATATTGGCCTTTTTTTGGACCAATATGAAGTGATAAAGATTTAAATATAGTAATAAACCTAATAGAAGAACGTTAGACCCATTTTTGATCCAACGGAAAACTTGTGCAAACTTCTACGACAAAGATCGTCCAAACTTTCAATAGATTCGTATGAAGGTTTAAATTGAGATTTAAAGCTTTTAGAATGAATACCGGCCTTTTTTCGGACCTATATAAAGTTATAAAGGTGTAAATATAGTTTTTAAATTATTCTCAAAAAGTTAGACCCATTATTGGAGCAACGGAAACTTGGTCCAAACTACTTTGGCAAAGAACTGCCCAACTTTGAATAGCTTCATATGAAGAGAATATTGGCCTTTTTTTGGACCAATATGAAACGATAAAGATATAAATATAGTAATAAACCTAATATAAGAACGTTAGACCCATTTTTGATCCAACGGAAAACTTGTGCAAACTTCTACGACAAAGATCGTCCAAACTTTCAATAGATTCGTATGAAGGTTTAAATTGAGATTTAAAGCTTTTAGAATGAATACCGGCCTTTTTTTGGACCAATATAAAGTTATATAGGTGTAAATATAGTTTTTAAATTATTCTCAAAAAGTTAGACCCATTATTGGAGCAGCGGAAAGTTGGTCCAAACTACATTGACAAAGAACTGCCCAACTTTGAATAGCTTCGTATGAAGAGAATATTGGCCTTTTTTTGGACCAATAAGAAGTGATAAAGATTTAAATATAGTAATAAACCTAATAGAAGAACGTTGGACCCATTTTTGATCCAACGGAAAACTTGTGCAAACTTCTACGACAAAGATCGTCCAAACTTTCAATAGATTCGTATGAAGGTTTAAATTGAGATTTAAAGCTTTTAGAATGAATACCGGCCTTTTTTTGGACCAATATAAAGTTATAAAGGTGTAAATATAGTTTTTAAATTATTCTCAAAAAGTTAGACCCATTATTGGAGCAGCGGAAACTTGGTCCAAACTACATTGACAAAGAACTGCCCAACTTTGAATAGCTTCGTATGAAGAGAATATTGGCCTTTTTTTGGACCAATATGAAGTGATAAAGATTTAAATATAGTAATAAACCTAATAGAAGAACGTTGGACCCATTTTTGATCCAACGGAAAACTTGTGCAAACTTCTACGACAAAGATCGTCCAAACTTTCAATAGATTCGTATGAAGGTTTAAATTGAGATTTAAAGCTTTTAGAATGAATGCCGGCCTTTTTTCGGACCTATATAAAGTTATAAAGGTGTAAATATAGTTTTTAAATGATTCTCAAAAAGTTAGACCCATTATTGGAGCAGCGGAAAGTTGGTTCAAACTACTTTGACAAAGAACTGCCCAACTTTGAATAGCTTCGTATGAAGAGAATATTGGCCATTTTTTGGACCAATATGAAGTGATAAAGATTTAAATATAGTAATAAACCTAATAGAAGAACGTTGGACCCATTTTTGATCCAACGGAAAACTTGTGCAAACTTCTACGACAAAGATCGTCCAAACTTTCAATAGATTCGTATGAAGGTTTAAATTGAGATTTAAAGCTTTTAGAATGAATACCGGCCTTTTTTCGGACCTATATAAAGTTATAAAGGTGTAAATATAGTTTTTAAATTATTCTCAAAAAGTTAGACCCATTATTGGAGCAACGGAAACTTGGTCCAAACTACTTTGACAACGAACTGCCCAACTTTGAATAGCTTCTTATGAAGAGAATATTGGCCTTTTTTTGGACCAATATGAAATGATAAAGATATAAATATAGTAATAAACCTAATATAAGAACGTTAGACCCATTTTTGATCCAACGGAAAACTTGTGCAAACTTCTACGACAAAGATCGTCCAAACTTTCAATAGATTCGTATGAAGGTTTAAATTGAGATTTAAAGCTTTTAGAATGAATACCGGCCTTTTTTTGGACCAATATAAAGGTGTAAATATAGTTTTTAAATTATTCTCAAAAAGTTAGACCCATTATTGGAGCAGCGGAAAGTTGGTTCAAACTACTTTGACAAAGAACTGCCCAACTTTGAATAGCTTCGTATGAAGAGAATATTGGCCTTTTTTTGGACCAATATGAAGTGATAAAGATTTAAATATAGTAATAAACCTAATAGAAGAACGTTGGACCCATTTTTGATCCAACGGAAAACTTGTGCAAACTTCTTCGACAAAGATCGTCCAAACTTTCAATAGATTCGTATGAAGGTTTAAATTGAGATTTAAAGCTTTTAGAATGAATACCGGCCTTTTTTCGGACCTATATAAAGTTATAAAGGTGTAAATATAGTTTTTAAATTATTCTCAAAAAGTTAGACCCATTATTGGAGCAACGGAAACTTGGTCCAAACTACTTTGACAACGAACTGCCCAACTTTGAATAGCTTCATATGAAGAGAATATTGGCCTTTTTTTGGACCAATATGAAATGATAAAGATATAAATATAGTAATAAACCTAATATAAGAACGTTAGACCCATTTTTGATCCAACGGAAAACTTGTGCAAACTTCTACGACAAAGATCGTCCAAACTTTCAATAGATTCGTATGAAGGTTTAAATTGAGATTTAAAGCTTTTAGAATGAATACCGGCCTTTTTTTGGACCAATATAAAGGTGTAAATATAGTTTTTAAATTATTCTCAAAAAGTTAGACCCATTATTGGAGCAGCGGAAAGTTGGTTCAAACTACTTTGACAAAGAACTGCCCAACTTTGAATAGCTTCGTATGAAGAGAATATTGGCCTTTTTTTGGACCAATATGAAGTGATAAAGATTTAAATATAGTAATAAACCTAATAGAAGAACGTTGGACCCATTTTTGATCCAACGGAAAACTTGTGCAAACTTCTTCGACAAAGATCGTCCAAACTTTCAATAGATTCGTATGAAGGTTTAAATTGAGATTTAAAGCTTTTAGAATGAATACCGGCCTTTTTTCGGACCTATATAAAGTTATAAAGGTGTAAATATAGTTTTTAAATTATTCTCAAAAAGTTAGACCCATTATTGGAGCAACGGAAACTTGGTCCAAACTACTTTGACAACGAACTGCCCAACTTTGAATAGCTTCATATGAAGAGAATATTGGCCTTTTTTTGGACCAATATGAAATGATAAAGATATAAATATAGTAATAAACCTAATATAAGAACGTTAGACCCATTTTTGATCCAACGGAAAACTTGTGCAAACTTCGTCCAAACTTTCAATAGATTCGTATGAAGGTTTAAATTGAGATTTAAAGCTTTTAGAATGAATACCGGCCTTTTTTTGGACCAATATAAAGTTATAAAGGTGTAAATATAGTTTTTAAATTATTCTCAAAAAGTTAGACCCATTATTGGAGCAGCGGAAACTTGGTCCAAACTACATTGACAAAGAACTGCCCAACTTTGAATAGCTTCGTATGAAGAGAATATTGGCCTTTTTTTGGACCAATATGAAGTGATAAAGATTTAAATATAGTAATAAACCTAATAGAAGAACGTTAGACCCATTTTTGATCCAACGGAAAACTTGTGCAAACTTCTACGACAAAGATCGTCCAAACTTTCAATAGATTCGTATGAAGGTTTAAATTGAGATTTAAAGCTTTTAGAATGAATACCGGCCTTTTTTCGGACCTATATAAAGTTATAAAGGTGTAAATATAGTTTTTAAATTATTCTCAAAAAGTTAGACCCATTATTGGAGCAACGGAAACTTGGTCCAAACTACTTTGGCAAAGAACTGCCCAACTTTGAATAGCTTCATATGAAGAGAATATTGGCCTTTTTTTGGACCAATATGAAACGATAAAGATATAAATATAGTAATAAACCTAATATAAGAACGTTAGACCCATTTTTGATCCAACGGAAAACTTGTGCAAACTTCTACGACAAAGATCGTCCAAACTTTCAATAGATTCGTATGAAGGTTTAAATTGAGATTTAAAGCTTTTAGAATGAATACCGGCCTTTTTTTGGACCAATATAAAGTTATAAAGGTGTAAATATAGTTTTTAAATTATTCTCAAAAAGTTAGACCCATTATTGGAGCAGCGGAAAGTTGGTCCAAACTACATTGACAAAGAACTGCCCAACTTTGAATAGCTTCGTATGAAGAGAATATTGGCCTTTTTTTGGACCAATATGAAGTGATAAAGATTTAAATATAGTAATAAACCTAATAGAAGAACGTTGGACCCATTTTTGATCCAACGGAAAACTTGTGCAAACTTCTACGACAAAGATCGTCCAAACTTTCAATAGATTCGTATGAAGGTTTAAATTGAGATTTAAAGCTTTTAGAATGAATGCCGGCCTTTTTTCGGACCTATATAAAGTTATAAAGGTGTAAATATAGTTTTTAAATGATTCTCAAAAAGTTAGACCCATTATTGGAGCAGCGGAAAGTTGGTTCAAACTACTTTGACAAAGAACTGCCCAACTTTGAATAGCTTCGTATGAAGAGAATATTGGCCATTTTTTGGACCAATATGAAGTGATAAAGATTTAAATATAGTAATAAACCTAATAGAAGAACGTTGGACCCATTTTTGATCCAACGGAAAACTTGTGCAAACTTCTACGACAAAGATCGTCCAAACTTTCAATAGATTCGTATGAAGGTTTAAATTGAGATTTAAAGCTTTTAGAATGAATACCGGCCTTTTTTCGGACCTATATAAAGTTATAAAGGTGTAAATATAGTTTTTAAATTATTCTCAAAAAGTTAGACCCATTATTGGAGCAACGGAAACTTGGTCCAAACTACTTTGACAACGAACTGCCCAACTTTGAATAGCTTCTTATGAAGAGAATATTGGCCTTTTTTTGGACCAATATGAAATGATAAAGATATAAATATAGTAATAAACCTAATATAAGAACGTTAGACCCATTTTTGATCCAACGGAAAACTTGTGCAAACTTCTACGACAAAGATCGTCCAAACTTTCAATAGATTCGTATGAAGGTTTAAATTGAGATTTAAAGCTTTTAGAATGAATACCGGCCTTTTTTTGGACCAATATAAAGGTGTAAATATAGTTTTTAAATTATTCTCAAAAAGTTAGACCCATTATTGGAGCAGCGGAAAGTTGGTTCAAACTACTTTGACAAAGAACTGCCCAACTTTGAATAGCTTCGTATGAAGAGAATATTGGCCTTTTTTTGGACCAATATGAAGTGATAAAGATTTAAATATAGTAATAAACCTAATAGAAGAACGTTGGACCCATTTTTGATCCAACGGAAAACTTGTGCAAACTTCTTCGACAAAGATCGTCCAAACTTTCAATAGATTCGTATGAAGGTTTAAATTGAGATTTAAAGCTTTTAGAATGAATACCGGCCTTTTTTCGGACCTATATAAAGTTATAAAGGTGTAAATATAGTTTTTAAATTATTCTCAAAAAGTTAGACCCATTATTGGAGCAACGGAAACTTGGTCCAAACTACTTTGACAACGAACTGCCCAACTTTGAATAGCTTCATATGAAGAGAATATTGGCCTTTTTTTGGACCAATATGAAATGATAAAGATATAAATATAGTAATAAACCTAATATAAGAACGTTAGACCCATTTTTGATCCAACGGAAAACTTGTGCAAACTTCGTCCAAACTTTCAATAGATTCGTATGAAGGTTTAAATTGAGATTTAAAGCTTTTAGAATGAATACCGGCCTTTTTTTGGACCAATATAAAGTTATAAAGGTGTAAATATAGTTTTTAAATTATTCTCAAAAAGTTAGACCCATTATTGGAGCAGCGGAAACTTGGTCCAAACTACATTGACAAAGAACTGCCCAACTTTGAATAGCTTCGTATGAAGAGAATATTGGCCTTTTTTTGGACCAATATGAAGTGATAAAGATTTAAATATAGTAATAAACCTAATAGAAGAACGTTAGACCCATTTTTGATCCAACGGAAAACTTGTGCAAACTTCTACGACAAAGATCGTCCAAACTTTCAATAGATTCGTATGAAGGTTTAAATTGAGATTTAAAGCTTTTAGAATGAATACCGGCCTTTTTTCGGACCTATATAAAGTTATAAAGGTGTAAATATAGTTTTTAAATTATTCTCAAAAAGTTAGACCCATTATTGGAGCAACGGAAACTTGGTCCAAACTACTTTGGCAAAGAACTGCCCAACTTTGAATAGCTTCATATGAAGAGAATATTGGCCTTTTTTTGGACCAATATGAAACGATAAAGATATAAATATAGTAATAAACCTAATATAAGAACGTTAGACCCATTTTTGATCCAACGGAAAACTTGTGCAAACTTCTACGACAAAGATCGTCCAAACTTTCAATAGATTCGTATGAAGGTTTAAATTGAGATTTAAAGCTTTTAGAATGAATACCGGCCTTTTTTTGGACCAATATAAAGTTATAAAGGTGTAAATATAGTTTTTAAATTATTCTCAAAAAGTTAGACCCATTATTGGAGCAGCGGAAAGTTGGTCCAAACTACATTGACAAAGAACTGCCCGACTTTGAATAGCTTCGTATGAAGAGAATATTGGCCTTTTTTTGGACCAATAAGAAGTGATAAAGATTTAAATATAGTAATAAACCTAATAGAAGAACGTTGGACCCATTTTTGATCCAACGGAAAACTTGTGCAAACTTCTACGACAAAGATCGTCCAAACTTTCAATAGATTCGTATGAAGGTTTAAATTGAGATTTAAAGCTTTTAGAATGAATACCGGCCTTTTTTTGGACCAATATAAAGTTATAAAGGTGTAAATATAGTTTTTAAATTATTCTCAAAAAGTTAGACCCATTATTGGAGCAGCGGAAACTTGGTCCAAACTACATTGACAAAGAACTGCCCAACTTTGAATAGCTTCGTATGAAGAGAATATTGGCCTTTTTTTGGACCAATATGAAGTGATAAAGATTTAAATATAGTAATAAACCTAATAGAAGAACGTTGGACCCATTTTTGATCCAACGGAAAACTTGTGCAAACTTCTACGACAAAGATCGTCCAAACTTTCAATAGATTCGTATGAAGGTTTAAATTGAGATTTAAAGCTTTTAGAATGAATGCCGGCCTTTTTTCGGACCTATATAAAGTTATAAAGGTGTAAATATAGTTTTTAAATGATTCTCAAAAAGTTAGACCCATTATTGGAGCAGCGGAAAGTTGGTTCAAACTACTTTGACAAAGAACTGCCCAACTTTGAATAGCTTCGTATGAAGAGAATATTGGCCATTTTTTTGGACCAATATGAAGTGATAAAGATTTAAATATAGTAATAAACCTAATAGAAGAACGTTGGACCCATTTTTGATCCAACGGAAAACTTGTGCAAACTTCTACGACAAAGATCGTCCAAACTTTCAATAGATTCGTATGAAGGTTTAAATTGAGATTTAAAGCTTTTAGAATGAATACCGGCCTTTTTTCGGACCTATATAAAGTTATAAAGGTGTAAATATAGTTTTTAAATTATTCTCAAAAAGTTAGACCCATTATTGGAGCAACGGAAACTTGGTCCAAACTACTTTGACAACGAACTACCCAACTTTGAATAGCTTCATATGAAGAGAATATTGGCCTTTTTTTGGACCAATATGAAATGATAAAGATATAAATATAGTAATAAACCTAATATAAGAACGTTAGACCCATTTTTGATCCAACGGAAAACTTGTGCAAACTTCTACGACAAAGATCGTCCAAACTTTCAATAGATTCGTATGAAGGTTTAAATTGAGATTTAAAGCTTTTAGAATGAATACCGGCCTTTTTTTGGACCAATATAAAGTTATAAAGGTGTAAATATAGTTTTTAAATTATTCTCAAAAAGTTAGACCCATTATTGGAGCAGCGGAAACTTGGTCCAAACTACATTGACAAAGAACTGCCCAACTTTGAATAGCTTCGTATGAAGAGAATATTGGCCTTTTTTTGGACCAATATGAAGTGATAAAGATTTAAATATAGTAATAAACCTAATAGAAGAACGTTAGACCCATTTTTGATCCAACGGAAAACTTGTGCAAACTTCTACGACAAAGATCGTCCAAACTTTCAATAGATTCGTATGAAGGTTTAAATTGAGATTTAAAGCTTTTAGAATGAATACCGGCCTTTTTTCGGACCTATATAAAGTTATAAAGGTGTAAATATAGTTTTTAAATTATTCTCAAAAAGTTAGACCCATTATTGGAGCAACGGAAACTTGGTCCAAACTACTTTGGCAAAGAACTGCCCAACTTTGAATAGCTTCATATGAAGAGAATATTGGCCTTTTTTTGGACCAATATGAAACGATAAAGATATAAATATAGTAATAAACCTAATATAGGAACGTTAGACCCATTTTTGATCCAACGGAAAACTTGTGCAAACTTCTACGACAAAGATCGTCCAAACTTACAATAGATTCGTATGAAGGTTTAAATTGAGATTTAAAGCTTTTAGAATGAATACCGGCCTTTTTTTGGACCAATATAAAGTTATAAAGGTGTAAATATAGTTTTTAAATTATTCTCAAAAAGTTAGACCCATTATTGGAGCAGCGGAAAGTTGGTCCAAACTACTTTGACAAAGAACTGCCCAACTTTGAATAGCTTCGTATGAAGAGAATATTGGCCTTTTTTTGGACCAATATGAAGTGATAAAGATTTAAATATAGTAATAAACCTAATAGAAGAACGTTGGACCCATTTTTGATCCAACGGAAAACTTGTGCAAACTTCTACGACAAAGATCGTCCAAACTTTCAATAGATTCGTATGAAGGTTTAAATTGAGATTTAAAGCTTTTAGAATGAATACCGGCCTTTTTTCGGACCTATATAAAGTTATAAAGGTGTAAATATAGTTTTTAAATTATTCTCAAAAAGTTAGACCCATTATTGGAGCAGCGGAAAGTTGGTTCAAACTACTTTGACAAAGAACTACCCAACATTGAATAGCTTCGTATGAAGAGAATATTGGCCTTTTTTTGGTCCAATATGAAGTGATAAAGATTTAAATATAGTAATAAACCTAATAGAAGAACGTTGGACCCATTTTTGATCCAACGGAAAACTTGTGCAAACTTCTACGACAAAGATCGTCCAAACTTTCAATAGATTCGTATGAAGGTTTAAATTGAGATTTAAAGCTTTTAGAATGAATACTGGCCTTTTTTCGGACCTATATAAAGTTATAAAGGTGTAAATATAGTTTTTAAATTATTCTCAAAAAGTTAGACCCATTATTGGAGCAACGGAAACTTGGTCCAAACTACTTTGACAACGAACTGCCCAACTTTGAATAGCTTCTTATGAAGAGAATATTGGCCTTTTTTTGGACCAATATGAAATGATAAAGATATAAATATAGTAATAAACCTAATATAAGAACGTTAGACCCATTTTTGATCCAACGGAAAACTTGTGCAAACTTCTACGACAAAGATCGTCCAAACTTTCAATAGATTCGTATGAAGGTTTAAATTGAGATTTAAAGCTTTTAGAATGAATACCGGCCTTTTTTTGGACCAATATAAAGGTGTAAATATAGTTTTTAAATTATTCTCAAAAAGTTAGACCCATTATTGGAGCAGCGGAAAGTTGGTTCAAACTACTTTGACAAAGAACTGCCCAACTTTGAATAGCTTTGTATGAAGAGAATATTGGCCTTTTTTTGGACCAATATGAAGTGATAAAGATTTAAATATAGTAATAAACCTAATAGAAGAACGTTGGACCCATTTTTGATCCAACGGAAAACTTGTGCAAACTTCTACGACAAAGATCGTCCAAACTTTCAATAGATTCGTATGAAGGTTTAAATTGAGATTTAAAGCTTTTAGAATGAATACCGGCCTTTTTTCGGACCTATATAAAGTTATAAAGGTGTAAATATAGTTTTTAAATTATTCTCAAAAAGTTAGACCCATTATTGGAGCAACGGAAACTTGGTCCAAACTACTTTGACAACGAACTGCCCAACTTTGAATAGCTTCATATGAAGAGAATATTGGCCTTTTTTTGGACCAAAATGAAATGATAAAGATATAAATATAGTAATAAACCTAATATAAGAACGTTAGACCCATTTTTGATCCAACGGAAAACTTGTGCAAACTTCTACGACAAAGATCGTCCAAACTTTCAATAGATTCGTATGAAGGTTTAAATTGAGATTTAAAGCTTTTAGAATGAATACCGGCCTTTTTTTGGACCAATATAAAGTTATAAAGGTGTAAATATAGTTTTTAAATTATTCTCAAAAAGTTAGACCCATTATTGGAGCAGCGGAAAGTTGGTCCAAACTACATTGACAAAGAACTGCCCAACTTTGAATAGCTTCGTATGAAGAGAATATTGGCCTTTTTTTGGACCAATAAGAAGTGATAAAGATTTAAATATAGTAATAAACCTAATAGAAGAACGTTGGACCCATTTTTGATCCAACGGAAAACTTGTGCAAACTTCTACGACAAAGATCGTCCAAACTTTCAATAGATTCGTATGAAGGTTTAAATTGAGATTTAAAGCTTTTAGAATGAATACCGGCCTTTTTTTGGACCAATATAAAGTTATAAAGGTGTAAATATAGTTTTTAAATTATTCTCAAAAAGTTAGACCCATTATTGGAGCAGCGGAAACTTGGTCCAAACTACATTGACAAAGAACTGCCCAACTTTGAATAGCTTCGTATGAAGAGAATATTGGCCTTTTTTTGGACCAATATGAAGTGATAAAGATTTAAATATAGTAATAAACCTAATAGAAGAACGTTGGACCCATTTTTGATCCAACGGAAAACTTGTGCAAACTTCTACGACAAAGATCGTCCAAACTTTCAATAGATTCGTATGAAGGTTTAAATTGAGATTTAAAGCTTTTAGAATGAATACCGGCCTTTTTTCGGACCTATATAAAGTTATAAAGGTGTAAATATAGTTTTTAAATGATTCTCAAAAAGTTAGACCCATTATTGGAGCAGCGGAAAGTTGGTTCAAACTACTTTGACAAAGAACTGCCCAACTTTGAATAGCTTCGTATGAAGAGAATATTGGCCATTTTTTGGACCAATATGAAGTGATAAAGATTTAAATATAGTAATAAACCTAATAGAAGAACGTTGGACCCATTTTTGATCCAACGGAAAACTTGTGCAAACTTCTACGACAAAGATCGTCCAAACTTTCAATAGATTCATATGAAGGTTTAAATTGAGATTTAAAGCTTTTAGAATGAATACCGGCCTTTTTTCGGACCTATATAAAGTTATAAAGGTGTAAATATAGTTTTTAAATTATTCTCAAAAAGTTAGACCCATTATTGGAGCAGCGGAAAGTTGGTTCAAACTACTTTGACAAAGAACTACCCAACATTGAATAGCTTCGTATGAAGAGAATATTGGCCTTTTTTTGGTCCAATATGAAGTGATAAAGATTTAAATATAGTAATAAACCTAATAGAAGAACGTTGGACCCATTTTTGATCCAACGGAAAACTTGTGCAAACTTCTACGACAAAGATCGTCCAAACTTTCAATAGATTCGTATGAAGGTTTAAATTGAGATTTAAAGCTTTTAGAATGAATACTGGCCTTTTTTCGGACCTATATAAAGTTATAAAGGTGTAAATATAGTTTTTAAATTATTCTCAAAAAGTTAGACCCATTATTGGAGCAACGGAAACTTGGTCCAAACTACTTTGACAACGAACTGCCCAACTTTGAATAGCTTCTTATGAAGAGAATATTGGCCTTTTTTTGGACCAATATGAAATGATAAAGATATAAATATAGTAATAAACCTAATATAAGAACGTTAGACCCATTTTTGATCCAACGGAAAACTTGTGCAAACTTCTACGACAAAGATCGTCCAAACTTTCAATAGATTCGTATGAAGGTTTAAATTGAGATTTAAAGCTTTTAGAATGAATACCGGCCTTTTTTTGGACCAATATAAAGGTGTAAATATAGTTTTTAAATTATTCTCAAAAAGTTAGACCCATTATTGGAGCAGCGGAAAGTTGGTTCAAACTACTTTGACAAAGAACTGCCCAACTTTGAATAGCTTTGTATGAAGAGAATATTGGCCTTTTTTTGGACCAATATGAAGTGATAAAGATTTAAATATAGTAATAAACCTAATAGAAGAACGTTGGACCCATTTTTGATCCAACGGAAAACTTGTGCAAACTTCTACGACAAAGATCGTCCAAACTTTCAATAGATTCGTATGAAGGTTTAAATTGAGATTTAAAGCTTTTAGAATGAATACCGGCCTTTTTTCGGACCTATATAAAGTTATAAAGGTGTAAATATAGTTTTTAAATTATTCTCAAAAAGTTAGACCCATTATTGGAGCAACGGAAACTTGGTCCAAACTACTTTGACAACGAACTGCCCAACTTTGAATAGCTTCATATGAAGAGAATATTGGCCTTTTTTTGGACCAAAATGAAATGATAAAGATATAAATATAGTAATAAACCTAATATAAGAACGTTAGACCCATTTTTGATCCAACGGAAAACTTGTGCAAACTTCTACGACAAAGATCGTCCAAACTTTCAATAGATTCGTATGAAGGTTTAAATTGAGATTTAAAGCTTTTAGAATGAATACCGGCCTTTTTTTGGACCAATATAAAGTTATAAAGGTGTAAATATAGTTTTTAAATTATTCTCAAAAAGTTAGACCCATTATTGGAGCAGCGGAAAGTTGGTCCAAACTACATTGACAAAGAACTGCCCAACTTTGAATAGCTTCGTATGAAGAGAATATTGGCCTTTTTTTGGACCAATAAGAAGTGATAAAGATTTAAATATAGTAATAAACCTAATAGAAGAACGTTGGACCCATTTTTGATCCAACGGAAAACTTGTGCAAACTTCTACGACAAAGATCGTCCAAACTTTCAATAGATTCGTATGAAGGTTTAAATTGAGATTTAAAGCTTTTAGAATGAATACCGGCCTTTTTTTGGACCAATATAAAGTTATAAAGGTGTAAATATAGTTTTTAAATTATTCTCAAAAAGTTAGACCCATTATTGGAGCAGCGGAAACTTGGTCCAAACTACATTGACAAAGAACTGCCCAACTTTGAATAGCTTCGTATGAAGAGAATATTGGCCTTTTTTTGGACCAATATGAAGTGATAAAGATTTAAATATAGTAATAAACCTAATAGAAGAACGTTGGACCCATTTTTGATCCAACGGAAAACTTGTGCAAACTTCTACGACAAAGATCGTCCAAACTTTCAATAGATTCGTATGAAGGTTTAAATTGAGATTTAAAGCTTTTAGAATGAATACCGGCCTTTTTTCGGACCTATATAAAGTTATAAAGGTGTAAATATAGTTTTTAAATGATTCTCAAAAAGTTAGACCCATTATTGGAGCAGCGGAAAGTTGGTTCAAACTACTTTGACAAAGAACTGCCCAACTTTGAATAGCTTCGTATGAAGAGAATATTGGCCATTTTTTGGACCAATATGAAGTGATAAAGATTTAAATATAGTAATAAACCTAATAGAAGAACGTTGGACCCATTTTTGATCCAACGGAAAACTTGTGCAAACTTCTACGACAAAGATCGTCCAAACTTTCAATAGATTCGTATGAAGGTTTAAATTGAGATTTAAAGCTTTTAGAATGAATACCGGCCTTTTTTCGGACCTATATAAAGTTATAAAGGTGTAAATATAGTTTTTAAATTATTCTCAAAAAGTTAGACCCATTATTGGAGCAGCGGAAAGTTGGTTCAAACTACTTTGACAAAGAACTACCCAACATTGAATAGCTTCGTATGAAGAGAATATTGGCCTTTTTTTGGTCCAATATGAAGTGATAAAGATTTAAATATAGTAATAAACCTAATAGAAGAACGTTGGACCCATTTTTGATCCAACGGAAAACTTGTGCAAACTTCTACGACAAAGATCGTCCAAACTTTCAATAGATTCGTATGAAGGTTTAAATTGAGATTTAAAGCTTTTAGAATGAATACTGGCCTTTTTTCGGACCTATATAAAGTTATAAAGGTGTAAATATAGTTTTTAAATTATTCTCAAAAAGTTAGACCCATTATTGGAGCAACGGAAACTTGGTCCAAACTACTTTGACAACGAACTGCCCAACTTTGAATAGCTTCTTATGAAGAGAATATTGGCCTTTTTTTGGACCAATATGAAATGATAAAGATATAAATATAGTAATAAACCTAATATAAGAACGTTAGACCCATTTTTGATCCAACGGAAAACTTGTGCAAACTTCTACGACAAAGATCGTCCAAACTTTCAATAGATTCGTATGAAGGTTTAAATTGAGATTTAAAGCTTTTAGAATGAATACCGGCCTTTTTTTGGACCAATATAAAGGTGTAAATATAGTTTTTAAATTATTCTCAAAAAGTTAGACCCATTATTGGAGCAGCGGAAAGTTGGTTCAAACTACTTTGACAAAGAACTGCCCAACTTTGAATAGCTTTGTATGAAGAGAATATTGGCCTTTTTTTGGACCAATATGAAGTGATAAAGATTTAAATATAGTAATAAACCTAATAGAAGAACGTTGGACCCATTTTTGATCCAACGGAAAACTTGTGCAAACTTCTACGACAAAGATCGTCCAAACTTTCAATAGATTCGTATGAAGGTTTAAATTGAGATTTAAAGCTTTTAGAATGAATACCGGCCTTTTTTCGGACCTATATAAAGTTATAAAGGTGTAAATATAGTTTTTAAATTATTCTCAAAAAGTTAGACCCATTATTGGAGCAACGGAAACTTGGTCCAAACTACTTTGACAACGAACTGCCCAACTTTGAATAGCTTCATATGAAGAGAATATTGGCCTTTTTTTGGACCAAAATGAAATGATAAAGATATAAATATAGTAATAAACCTAATATAAGAACGTTAGACCCATTTTTGATCCAACGGAAAACTTGTGCAAACTTCTACGACAAAGATCGTCCAAACTTTCAATAGATTCGTATGAAGGTTTAAATTGAGATTTAAAGCTTTTAGAATGAATACCGGCCTTTTTTTGGACCAATATAAAGTTATAAAGGTGTAAATATAGTTTTTAAATTATTCTCAAAAAGTTAGACCCATTATTGGAGCAGCGGAAAGTTGGTCCAAACTACATTGACAAAGAACTGCCCAACTTTGAATAGCTTCGTATGAAGAGAATATTGGCCTTTTTTTGGACCAATAAGAAGTGATAAAGATTTAAATATAGTAATAAACCTAATAGAAGAACGTTGGACCCATTTTTGATCCAACGGAAAACTTGTGCAAACTTCTACGACAAAGATCGTCCAAACTTTCAATAGATTCGTATGAAGGTTTAAATTGAGATTTAAAGCTTTTAGAATGAATACCGGCCTTTTTTTGGACCAATATAAAGTTATAAAGGTGTAAATATAGTTTTTAAATTATTCTCAAAAAGTTAGACCCATTATTGGAGCAGCGGAAACTTGGTCCAAACTACATTGACAAAGAACTGCCCAACTTTGAATAGCTTCGTATGAAGAGAATATTGGCCTTTTTTTGGACCAATATGAAGTGATAAAGATTTAAATATAGTAATAAACCTAATAGAAGAACGTTGGACCCATTTTTGATCCAACGGAAAACTTGTGCAAACTTCTACGACAAAGATCGTCCAAACTTTCAATAGATTCGTATGAAGGTTTAAATTGAGATTTAAAGCTTTTAGAATGAATACCGGCCTTTTTTCGGACCTATATAAAGTTATAAAGGTGTAAATATAGTTTTTAAATGATTCTCAAAAAGTTAGACCCATTATTGGAGCAGCGGAAAGTTGGTTCAAACTACTTTGACAAAGAACTGCCCAACTTTGAATAGCTTCGTATGAAGAGAATATTGGCCATTTTTTGGACCAATATGAAGTGATAAAGATTTAAATATAGTAATAAACCTAATAGAAGAACGTTGGACCCATTTTTGATCCAACGGAAAACTTGTGCAAACTTCTACGACAAAGATCGTCCAAACTTTCAATAGATTCGTATGAAGGTTTAAATTGAGATTTAAAGCTTTTAGAATGAATACCGGCCTTTTTTCGGACCTATATAAAGTTATAAAGGTGTAAATATAGTTTTTAAATTATTCTCAAAAAGTTAGACCCATTATTGGAGTAGCGGAAAGTTGGTTCAAACTACTTTGACAAAGAACTACCCAACATTGAATAGCTTCGTATGAAGAGAATATTGGCCTTTTTTTGGTCCAATATGAAGTGATAAAGATTTAAATATAGTAATAAACCTAATAGAAGAACGTTGGACCCATTTTTGATCCAACGGAAAACTTGTGCAAACTTCTACGACAAAGATCGTCCAAACTTTCAATAGATTCGTATGAAGGTTTAAATTGAGATTTAAAGCTTTTAGAATGAATACTGGCCTTTTTTCGGACCTATATAAAGTTATAAAGGTGTAAATATAGTTTTTAAATTATTCTCAAAAAGTTAGACCCATTATTGGAGCAACGGAAACTTGGTCCAAACTACTTTGACAACGAACTGCCCAACTTTGAATAGCTTCTTATGAAGAGAATATTGGCCTTTTTTTGGACCAATATGAAATGATAAAGATATAAATATAGTAATAAACCTAATATAAGAACGTTAGACCCATTTTTGATCCAACGGAAAACTTGTGCAAACTTCTACGACAAAGATCGTCCAAACTTTCAATAGATTCGTATGAAGGTTTAAATTGAGATTTAAAGCTTTTAGAATGAATACCGGCCTTTTTTTGGACCAATATAAAGGTGTAAATATAGTTTTTAAATTATTCTCAAAAAGTTAGACCCATTATTGGAGCAGCGGAAAGTTGGTTCAAACTACTTTGACAAAGAACTGCCCAACTTTGAATAGCTTTGTATGAAGAGAATATTGGCCTTTTTTTGGACCAATATGAAGTGATAAAGATTTAAATATAGTAATAAACCTAATAGAAGAACGTTGGACCCATTTTTGATCCAACGGAAAACTTGTGCAAACTTCTACGACAAAGATCGTCCAAACTTTCAATAGATTCGTATGAAGGTTTAAATTGAGATTTAAAGCTTTTAGAATGAATACCGGCCTTTTTTCGGACCTATATAAAGTTATAAAGGTGTAAATATAGTTTTTAAATTATTCTCAAAAAGTTAGACCCATTATTGGAGCAACGGAAACTTGGTCCAAACTACTTTGACAACGAACTGCCCAACTTTGAATAGCTTCATATGAAGAGAATATTGGCCTTTTTTTGGACCAAAATGAAATGATAAAGATATAAATATAGTAATAAACCTAATATAAGAACGTTAGACCCATTTTTGATCCAATGGAAAACTTGTGCAAACTTCTACGACAAAGATCGTCCAAACTTTCAATAGATTCGTATGAAGGTTTAAATTGAGATTTAAAGCTTTTAGAATGAATACCGGCCTTTTTTTGGACCAATATAAAGTTATAAAGGTGTAAATATAGTTTTTAAATTATTCTCAAAAAGTTAGACCCATTATTGGAGCAGCGGAAAGTTGGTCCAAACTACATTGACAAAGAACTGCCCAACTTTGAATAGCTTCGTATGAAGAGAATATTGGCCTTTTTTTGGACCAATAAGAAGTGATAAAGATTTAAATATAGTAATAAACCTAATAGAAGAACGTTGGACCCATTTTTGATCCAACGGAAAACTTGTGCAAACTTCTACGACAAAGATCGTCCAAACTTTCAATAGATTCGTATGAAGGTTTAAATTGAGATTTAAAGCTTTTAGAATGAATACCGGCCTTTTTTCGGACCTATATAAAGTTATAAAGGTGTAAATATAGTTTTTAAATTATTCTCAAAAAGTTAGACCCATTATTGGAGCAACGGAAACTTAGTCCAAACTACTTTGGCAAAGAACTGCCCAACTTTGAATAGCTTCATATGAAGAGAATATTGGCCTTTTTTTGGACCAATATGAAACGATAAAGATATAAATATAGTAATAAACCTAATATAGGAACGTTAGACCCATTTTTGATCCAACGGAAAACTTGTGCAAACTTCTACGACAAAGATCGTCCAAACTTACAATAGATTCGTATGAAGGTTTAAATTGAGATTTAAAGCTTTTAGAATGAATACCGGCCTTTTTTTGGACCAATATAAAGTTATAAAGGTGTAAATATAGTTTTTAAATTATTCTCAAAAAGTTAGACCCATTATTGGAGCAGCGGAAAGTTGGTCCAAACTACTTTGACAAAGAACTGCCCAACTTTGAATAGCTTCGTATGAAGAGAATATTGGCCTTTTTTTGGACCAATATGAAGTGATAAAGATTTAAATATAGTAATAAACCTAATAGAAGAACGTTGGACCCATTTTTGATCCAACGGAAAACTTGTGCAAACTTCTACGACAAAGATCGTCCAAACTTTCAATAGATTCGTATGAAGGTTTAAATTGAGATTTAAAGCTTTTAGAATGAATACCGGCCTTTTTTCGGACCTATATAAAGTTATAAAGGTGTAAATATAGTTTTTAAATTATTCTCAAAAAGTTAGACCCATTATTGGAGCAACGGAAACTTGGTCCAAACTACTTTGACAAAGAACTGCCCAATTTTGAATAGCTTCATATGAAGAGAATATTGGCCTTTTTTTGGACCAATATGAAATGATAAAGATATAAATATAGTAATAAACCTAATATAAGAACGTTAGACCCATTTTTGATCCAACGGAAAACTTGTGCAAACTTCTACGACAAAGATCGTCCAAACTTTCAATAGATTCGTATGAAGGTTTAAATTGAGATTTAAAGCTTTTAGAATGAATACCGGCCTTTTTTTGGACCAATATAAAGTTATAAAGGTGTAAATATAGTTTTTAAATTATTCTCAAAAAGTTAGACCCATTATTGGAGCAGCGGAAACTTGGTCAAAACTACATTGACAAAGAACTGCCCAACTTTGAATAGCTTCGTATGAAGAGAATATTGGCCTTTTTTTGGACCAATATGAAGTGATAAAGATTTAAATATAGTAATAAACCTAATAGAAGAACGTTAGACCCATTTTTGATCCAACGGAAAACTTGTGCAAACTTCTACGACAAAGATCGTCCAAACTTTCAATAGATTCGTATGAAGGTTTAAATTGAGATTTAAAGCTTTTAGAATGAATACCGGCCTTTTTTCGGACCTATATAAAGTTATAAAGGTGTAAATATAGTTTTTAAATTATTCTCAAAAAGTTAGACCCATTATTGGAGCAACGGAAACTTGGTCCAAACTACTTTGGCAAAGAACTGCCCAACTTTGAATAGCTTCATATGAAGAGAATATTGGCCTTTTTTTGGACCAATATGAAACGATAAAGATATAAATATAGTAATAAACCTAATATAGGAACGTTAGACCCATTTTTGATCCAACGGAAAACTTGTGCAAACTTCTACGACAAAGATCGTCCAAACTTACAATAGATTCGTATGAAGGTTTAAATTGAGATTTAAAGCTTTTAGAATGAATACCGGCCTTTTTTTGGACCAATATAAAGTTATAAAGGTGTAAATATAGTTTTTAAATTATTCTCAAAAAGTTAGACCCATTATTGGAGCAGCGGAAAGTTGGTCCAAACTACTTTGACAAAGAACTGCCCAACTTTGAATAGCTTCGTATGAAGAGAATATTGGCCTTTTTTTGGACCAATATGAAGTGATAAAGATTTAAATATAGTAATAAACCTAATAGAAGAACGTTGGACCCATTTTTGATCCAACGGAAAACTTGTGCAAACTTCTACGACAAAGATCGTCCAAACTTTCAATAGATTCGTATGAAGGTTTAAATTGAGATTTAAAGCTTTTAGAATGAATACCGGCCTTTTTTCGGACCTATATAAAGTTATAAAGGTGTAAATATAGTTTTTAAATTATTCTCAAAAAGTTAGACCCATTATTGGAGCAGCGGAAAGTTGGTTCAAACTACTTTGACAAAGAACTACCCAACATTGAATAGCTTCGTATGAAGAGAATATTGGCCTTTTTTTGGACCAATATGAAGTGATAAAGATTTAAATATAGTAATAAACCTAATAGAAGAACGTTGGACCCATTTTTGATCCAACGGAAAACTTGTGCAAACTTCTACGACAAAGATCGTCCAAACTTTCAATAGATTCGTATGAAGGTTTAAATTGAGATTTAAAGCTTTTAGAATGAATACCGGCCTTTTTTCGGACCTATATAAAGTTATAAAGGTGTAAATATAGTTTTTAAATTATTCTCAAAAAGTTAGACCCATTATTGGAGCAACGGAAACTTGGTCCAAACTACTTTGACAACGAACTGCCCAACTTTGAATAGCTTCTTATGAAGAGAATATTGGCCTTTTTTTGGACCAATATGAAATGATAAAGATATAAATATAGTAATAAACCTAATATAAGAACGTTAGACCCATTTTTGATCCAACGGAAAACTTGTGCAAACTTCTACGACAAAGATCGTCCAAACTTTCAATAGATTCGTATGAAGGTTTAAATTGAGATTTAAAGCTTTTAGAATGAATACCGGCCTTTTTTTGGACCAATATAAAGGTGTAAATATAGTTTTTAAATTATTCTCAAAAAGTTAGACCCATTATTGGAGCAGCGGAAAGTTGGTTCAAACTACTTTGACAAAGAACTGCCCAACTTTGAATAGCTTCGTATGAAGAGAATATTGGCCTTTTTTTGGACCAATATGAAGTGATAAAGATTTAAATATAGTAATAAACCTAATAGAAGAACGTTGGACCCATTTTTGATCCAACGGAAAACTTGTGCAAACTTCTACGACAAAGATCGTCCAAACTTTCAATAGATTCGTATGAAGGTTTAAATTGAGATTTAAAGCTTTTAGAATGAATACCGGCCTTTTTTCGGACCTATATAAAGTTATAAAGGTGTAAATATAGTTTTTAAATTATTCTCAAAAAGTTAGACCCATTATTGGAGCAACGGAAACTTGGTCCAAACTACTTTGACAACGAACTGCCCAACTTTGAATAGTTTCATACGAAGAGAATATTGGCCTTTTTTTGGACCAATATGAAATGATAAAGATATAAATATAGTAATAAACCTAATATAAGAACGTTAGACCCATTTTTGATCCAACGGAAAACTTGTGCAAACTTCGTCCAAACTTTCAATAGATTCGTATGAAGGTTTAAATTGAGATTTAAAGCTTTTAGAATGAATACCGGCCTTTTTTTGGACCAATATAAAGTTATAAAGGTGTAAATATAGTTTTTAAATTATTCTCAAAAAGTTAGACCCATTATTGGAGCAGCGGAAACTTGGTCCAAACTACATTGACAAAGAACTGCCCAACTTTGAATAGCTTCGTATGAAGAGAATATTGGCCTTTTTTTGGACCAATATGAAGTGATAAAGATTTAAATATAGTAATAAACCTAATAGAAGAACGTTAGACCCATTTTTGATCCAACGGAAAACTTGTGCAAACTTCTACGACAAAGATCGTCCAAACTTTCAATAGATTCGTATGAAGGTTTAAATTGAGATTTAAAGCTTTTAGAATGAATACCGGCCTTTTTTCGGACCTATATAAAGTTATAAAGGTGTAAATATAGTTTTTAAGTTATTCTCAAAAAGTTAGACCCATTATTGGAGCAACGGAAACTTGGTCCAAACTACTTTGGCAAAGAACTGCCCAACTTTGAATAGCTTCATATGAAGAGAATATTGGCCTTTTTTTGGACCAATATGAAACGATAAAGATATAAATATAGTAATAAACCTAATATAAGAACGTTAGACCCATTTTTGATCCAACGGAAAACTTGTGCAAACTTCTACGACAAAGATCGTCCAAACTTTCAATAGATTCGTATGAAGGTTTAAATTGAGATTTAAAGCTTTTAGAATGAATACCGGCCTTTTTTTGGACCAATATAAAGTTATAAAGGTGTAAATATAGTTTTTAAATTATTCTCAAAAAGTTAGACCCATTATTGGAGCAGCGGAAAGTTGGTCCAAACTACTTTGACAAAGAACTGCCCAACTTTGAATAGCTTCGTATGAAGAGAATATTGGCCTTTTTTTGGACCAATAAGAAGTGATAAAGATTTAAATATAGTAATAAACCTAATAGAAGAACGTTGGACCCATTTTTGATCCAACGGAAAACTTGTGCAAACTTCTACGACAAAGATCGTCCAAACTTTCAATAGATTCGTATGAAGGTTTAAATTGAGATTTAAAGCTTTTAGAATGAATACCGGCCTTTTTTTGGACCAATATAAAGTTATAAAGGTGTAAATATAGTTTTTAAATTATTCTCAAAAAGTTAGACCCATTATTGGAGCAGCGGAAACTTGGTCCAAACTACATTGACAAAGAACTGCCCAACTTTGAATAGCTTCGTATGAAGAGAATATTGGCCTTTTTTTGGACCAATATGAAGTGATAAAGATTTAAATATAGTAATAAACCTAATAGAAGAACGTTAGACCCATTTTTGATCCAACGGAAAACTTGTGCAAACTTCTACGACAAAGATCGTCCAAACTTTCAATAGATTCGTATGAAGGTTTAAATTGAGATTTAAAGCTTTTAGAATGAATACCGGCCTTTTTTCGGACCTATATAAAGTTATAAAGGTGTAAATATAGTTTTTAAATTATTCTCAAAAAGTTAGACCCATTATTGGAGCAACGGAAACTTGGTCCAAACTACTTTGGCAAAGAACTGCCCAACTTTGAATAGCTTCATATGAAGAGAATATTGGCCTTTTTTTGGACCAATATGAAACGATAAAGATATAAATATAGTAATAAACCTAATATAAGAACGTTAGACCCATTTTTGATCCAACGGAAAACTTGTGCAAACTTCTACGACAAAGATCGTCCAAACTTTCAATAGATTCGTATGAAGGTTTAAATTGAGATTTAAAGCTTTTAGAATGAATACCGGCCTTTGTTTGGACCAATATAAAGTTATAAAGGTGTAAATATAGTTTTTAAATTATTCTCAAAAAGTTAGACCCATTATTGGAGCAGCGGAAAGTTGGTCCAAACTACTTTGACAAAGAACTGCCCAACTTTGAATAGCTTCGTATGAAGAGAATATTGGCCTTTTTTTGGACCAATATGAAGTGATAAAGATTTAAATATAGTAATAAACCTAATAGAAGAACGTTGGACCCATTTTTGATCCAACGGAAAACTTGTGCAAACTTCTACGACAAAGATCGTCCAAACTTTCAATAGATTCGTATGAAGGTTTAAATTGAGATTTAAAGCTTTTAGAATGAATACCGGCCTTTTTTCGGACCTATATAAAGTTATAAAGGTGTAAATATAGTTTTTAAATGATTCTCAAAAAGTTAGACCCATTATTGGAGCAGCGGAAAGTTGGTTCAAACTACTTTGACAAAGAACTGCCCAACTTTGAATAGCTTCGTATGAAGAGAATATTGGCCTTTTTTTGGACCAATATGAAGTGATAAAGATTTAAATATAGTAATAAACCTAATAGAAGAACGTTGGACCCATTTTTGATCCAACGGAAAACTTGTGCAAACTTCTACGACAAAGATCGTCCAAACTTTCAATAGATTCGTATGAAGGTTTAAATTGAGATTTAAAGCTTTTAGAATGAATACCGGCCTTTTTTCGGACCTATATTAAGTTATAAAGGTGTAAATATTGTTTTTAAATTATTCTCAAAAAGTTAGACCCATTATTGGAGCAACGGAAACTTGGTCCAAACTACTTTGACAACGAACTGCCCAACTTTGAATAGCTTCATATGAAGAGAATATTGGCCTTTTTTTGGACCAATATGAAATGATAAAGATATAAATATAGTAATAAACCTAATATAAGAACGTTAGACCCATTTTTGATCCAACGGAAAACTTGTGCAAACTTCTACGACAAAGATCGTCCAAACTTTCAATAGATTCGTATGAAGGTTTAAATTGAGATTTAAAGCTTTTAGAATGAATACCGGCCTTTTTTTGGACCAATATAAAGTTATAAAGGTGTAAATATAGTTTTTAAATTATTCTCAAAAAGTTAGACCCATTATTGGAGCAGCGGAAACTTGGTCCAAACTACATTGACAAAGAACTGCCCAACTTTGAATAGCTTCGTATGAAGAGAATATTGGCCTTTTTTTGGACCAATATGAAGTGATAAAGATTTAAATATAGTAATAAACCTAATAGAAGAACGTTAGACCCATTTTTGATCCAACGGAAAACTTGTGCAAACTTCTACGACAAAGATCGTCCAAACTTTCAATAGATTCGTATGAAGGTTTAAATTGAGATTTAAAGCTTTTAGAATGAATACCGGCCTTTTTTCGGACCTATATAAAGTTATAAAGGTGTAAATATAGTTTTTAAATTATTCTCAAAAAGTTAGACCCATTATTGGAGCAACGGAAACTTGGTCCAAACTACTTTGGCAAAGAACTGCCCAACTTTGAATAGCTTCATATGAAGAGAATATTGGCCTTTTTTTGGACCAATATGAAACGATAAAGATATAAATATAGTAATAAACCTAATATAAGAACGTTAGACCCATTTTTGATCCAACGGAAAACTTGTGCAAACTTCTACGACAAAGATCGTCCAAACTTTCAATAGATTCGTATGAAGGTTTAAATTGAGATTTAAAGCTTTTAGAATGAATACCGGCCTTTTTTTGGACCAATATAAAGTTATAAAGGTGTAAATATTGTTTTTAAATTATTCTCAAAAAGTTAGACCCATTATTGGAGCAGCGGAAAGTTGGTTCAAACTACTTTGACAAAGAACTGCCCAACTTTGAATAGCTTCGTATGAAGAGAATATTGGCCTTTTTTTGGACCAATATGAAGTGATAAAGATTTAAATATAGTAATAAACCTAATAGAAGAACGTTGGACCCATTTTTGATCCAACGGAAAACTTGTGCAAACTTCTACGACAAAGATCGTCCAAACTTTCAATAGATTCGTATGAAGGTTTAAATTGAGATTTAAAGCTTTTAGAATGAATACCGGCCTTTTTTCGGACCTATATAAAGTTATAAAGGTGTAAATATAGTTTTTAAATTATTCTCAAAAAGTTAGACCCATTATTGGAGCAACGGAAACTTGGTCCAAACTACTTTGACAACGAACTGCCCAACTTTGAATAGCTTCATATGAAGAGAATATTGGCCTTTTTTTGGACCAATATGAAATGATAAAGATATAAATATAGTAATAAACCTAATATAAGAACGTTAGACCCATTTTTGATCCAACGGAAAACTTGTGCAAACTTCGTCCAAACTTTCAATAGATTCGTATGAAGGTTTAAATTGAGATTTAAAGCTTTTAGAATGAATACCGGCCTTTTTTTGGACCAATATAAAGTTATAAAGATGTAAATATAGTTTTTAAATTATTCTCAAAAAGTTAGACCCATTATTGGAGCAGCGGAAACTTGGTCCAAACTACATTGACAAAGAACTGCCCAACTTTGAATAGCTTCGTATGAAGAGAATATTGGCCTTTTTTTGGACCAATATGAAGTGATAAAGATTTAAATATAGTAATAAACCTAATAGAAGAACGTTAGACCCATTTTTGATCCAACGGAAAACTTGTGCAAACTTCTACGACAAAGATCGTCCAAACTTTCAATAGATTCGTATGAAGGTTTAAATTGAGATTTAAAGCTTTTAGAATGAATACCGGCCTTTTTTCGGACCTATATAAAGTTATAAAGGTGTAAATATAGTTTTTAAATTATTCTCAAAAAGTTAGACCCATTATTGGAGCAACGGAAACTTGGTCCAAACTACTTTGGCAAAGAACTGCCCAACTTTGAATAGCTTCATATGAAGAGAATATTGGCCTTTTTTTGGACCAATATGAAACGATAAAGATATAAATATAGTAATAAACCTAATATAAGAACGTTAGACCCATTTTTGATCCAACGGAAAACTTGTGCAAACTTCTACGACAAAGATCGTCCAAACTTTCAATAGATTCGTATGAAGGTTTAAATTGAGATTTAAAGCTTTTAGAATGAATACCGGCCTTTTTTTGGACCAATATAAAGTTATAAAGGTGTAAATATAGTTTTTAAATTATTCTCAAAAAGTTAGACCCATTATTGGAGCAGCGGAAAGTTGGTCCAAACTACTTTGACAAAGAACTGCCCAACTTTGAATAGCTTCGTATGAAGAGAATATTGGCCTTTTTTTGGACCAATAAGAAGTGATAAAGATTTAAATATAGTAATAAACCTAATAGAAGAACGTTGGACCCATTTTTGATCCAACGGAAAACTTGTGCAAACTTCTACGACAAAGATCGTCCAAACTTTCAATAGATTCGTATGAAGGTTTAAATTGAGATTTAAAGCTTTTAGAATGAATACCGGCCTTTTTTTGGACCAATATAAAGTTATAAAGGTGTAAATATAGTTTTTAAATTATTCTCAAAAAGTTAGACCCATTATTGGAGCAGCGGAAACTTGGTCCAAACTACATTGACAAAGAACTGCCCAACTTTGAATAGCTTCGTATGAAGAGAATATTGGCCTTTTTTTGGACCAATATGAAGTGATAAAGATTTAAATATAGTAATAAACCTAATAGAAGAACGTTAGACCCATTTTTGATCCAACGGAAAACTTGTGCAAACTTCTACGACAAAGATCGTCCAAACTTTCAATAGATTCGTATGAAGGTTTAAATTGAGATTTAAAGCTTTTAGAATGAATACCGGCCTTTTTTCGGACCTATATAAAGTTATAAAGGTGTAAATATAGTTTTCAAATTATTCTCAAAAAGTTAGACCCATTATTGGAGCAACGGAAACTTGGTCCAAACTACTTTGGCAAAGAACTGCCCAACTTTGAATAGCTTCATATGAAGAGAATATTGGCCTTTTTTTGGACCAATATGAAACGATAAAGATATAAATATAGTAATAAACCTAATATAAGAACGTTAGACCCATTTTTGATCCAACGGAAAACTTGTGCAAACTTCTACGACAAAGATCGTCCAAACTTTCAATAGATTCGTATGAAGGTTTAAATTGAGATTTAAAGCTTTTAGAATGAATACCGGCCTTTGTTTGGACCAATATAAAGTTATAAAGGTGTAAATATAGTTTTTAAATTATTCTCAAAAAGTTAGACCCATTATTGGAGCAGCGGAAAGTTGGTCCAAACTACTTTGACAAAGAACTGCCCAACTTTGAATAGCTTCGTATGAAGAGAATATTGGCCTTTTTTTGGACCAATATGAAGTGATAAAGATTTAAATATAGTAATAAACCTAATAGAAGAACGTTGGACCCATTTTTGATCCAACGGAAAACTTGTGCAAACTTCTACGACAAAGATCGTCCAAACTTTCAATAGATTCGTATGAAGGTTTAAATTGAGATTTAAAGCTTTTAGAATGAATACCGGCCTTTTTTCGGACCTATATAAAGTTATAAAGGTGTAAATATAGTTTTTAAATGATTCTCAAAAAGTTAGACCCATTATTGGAGCAGCGGAAAGTTGGTTCAAACTACTTTGACAAAGAACTGCCCAACTTTGAATAGCTTCGTATGAAGAGAATATTGGCCTTTTTTTGGACCAATATGAAGTGATAAAGATTTAAATATAGTAATAAACCTAATAGAAGAACGTTGGACCCATTTTTGATCCAACGGAAAACTTGTGCAAACTTCTACGACAAAGATCGTCCAAACTTTCAATAGATTCGTATGAAGGTTTAAATTGAGATTTAAAGCTTTTAGAATGAATACCGGCCTTTTTTCGGACCTATATAAAGTTATAAAGGTGTAAATATTGTTTTTAAATTATTCTCAAAAAGTTAGACCCATTATTGGAGCAACGGAAACTTGGTCCAAACTACTTTGACAACGAACTGCCCAACTTTGAATAGCTTCATATGAAGAGAATATTGGCCTTTTTTTGGACCAATATGAAATGATAAAGATATAAATATAGTAATAAACCTAATATAAGAACGTTAGACCCATTTTTGATCCAACGGAAAACTTGTGCAAACTTCTACGACAAAGATCGTCCAAACTTTCAATAGATTCGTATGAAGGTTTAAATTGAGATTTAAAGCTTTTAGAATGAATACCGGCCTTTTTTTGGACCAATATAAAGTTATAAAGGTGTAAATATAGTTTTTAAATTATTCTCAAAAAGTTAGACCCATTATTGGAGCAGCGGAAACTTGGTCCAAACTACATTGACAAAGAACTGCCCAACTTTGAATAGCTTCGTATGAAGAGAATATTGGCCTTTTTTTGGACCAATATGAAGTGATAAAGATTTAAATATAGTAATAAACCTAATAGAAGAACGTTAGACCCATTTTTGATCCAACGGAAAACTTGTGCAAACTTCTACGACAAAGATCGTCCAAACTTTCAATAGATTCGTATGAAGGTTTAAATTGAGATTTAAAGCTTTTAGAATGAATACCGGCCTTTTTTCGGACCTATATAAAGTTATAAAGGTGTAAATATAGTTTTTAAATTATTCTCAAAAAGTTAGACCCATTATTGGAGCAACGGAAACTT
Organism: Trifolium repens; assembly: GCA_030408175.1. Taxonomy (NCBI): domain Eukaryota; kingdom Viridiplantae; phylum Streptophyta; class Magnoliopsida; order Fabales; family Fabaceae; genus Trifolium; species Trifolium repens. Next base: position 24,582,089 of record CP125845.1, on the reverse strand, counting down.
GGTCCAAACTACTTTGGCAAAGAACTGCCCAACTTTGAATAGCTTCATATGAAGAGAATATTGGCCTTTTTTTGGACCAATATGAAACGATAAAGATATAAATATAGTAATAAACCTAATATAAGAACGTTAGACCCATTTTTGATCCAACGGAAAACTTGTGCAAACTTCTACGACAAAGATCGTCCAAACTTTCAATAGATTCGTATGAAGGTTTAAATTGAGATTTAAAGCTTTTAGAATGAATACCGGCCTTTTTTTGGACCAATATAAAGTTATAAAGGTGTAAATATTGTTTTTAAATTATTCTCAAAAAGTTAGACCCATTATTGGAGCAGCGGAAAGTTGGTCCAAACTACTTTGACAAAGAACTGCCCAACTTTGAATAGCTTCGTATGAAGAGAATATTGGCCTTTTTTTGGACCAATATGAAGTGATAACGATTTAAATATAGTAATAAACCTAATAGAAGAACGTTGGACCCATTTTTGATCCAACGGAAAACTTGTGCAAACTTCTACGACAAAGATCGTCCAATCTTTCAATAGATTCGTATGAAGGTTTAAATTGAGATTTAAAGCTTTTAGAATGAATACCGGCCTTTTTTCGGACCTATATAAAGTTATAAAGGTGTAAATATAGTTTTTAAATTATTATCAAAAAGTTAGACCCATTATTGGAGCAGCGGAAAGTTGGTTCAAACTACTTTGACAAAGAACTGCCCAACATTGAATAGCTTCGTATGAAGAGAATATTGGCCTTTTTTTGGACCAATATGAAGTGATAAAGATTTAAATATAGTAATAAACCTAATAGAAGAACGTTGGACCCATTTTTGATCCAACGGAAAACTTGTGCAAACTTCTACGACAAAGATCGTCCAAACTTTCAATAGATTCGTATGAAGGTTTAAATTGAGATTTAAAGCTTTTAGAATGAATACCGGCCTTTTTTCGGACCTATATAAAGTTATAAAGGTGTAAATATAGTTTTTAAATTATTCTCAAAAAGTTAGACCCATTATTGGAGCAACGGAAACTTGGTCCAAACTACTTTGACAACGAACTGCCCAACTTTGAATAGCTTCTTATGAAGAGAATATTGGCCTTTTTTTGGACCAATATGAAATGATAAAGATATAAATATAGTAATAAACCTAATATAAGAACGTTAGACCCATTTTTGATCCAACGGAAAACTTGTGCAAACTTCGTCCAAACATTCAATAGATTCGTATGAAGGTTTAAATTGAGATTTAAAGCTTTTAGAATGAATACCGGCCTTTTTTTGGACCAATATAAAGTTATAAAGGTGTAAATATAGTTTTTAAATTATTCTCAAAAAGTTAGACCCATTATTGGAGCAGCGGAAACTTGGTCCAAACTACATTGACAAAGAACTGCCCAACTTTGAATAGCTTCGTATGAAGAGAATATTGGCCTTTTTTTGGACCAATATGAAGTGATAAAGATTTAAATATAGTAATAAACCTAATAGAAGAACGTTAGACCCATTTTTGATCCAACGGAAAACTTGTGCAAACTTCTACGACAAAGATCGTCCAAACTTTCAATAGATTCGTATGAAGGTTTAAATTGAGATTTAAAGCTTTTAGAATGAATACCGGCCTTTTTTCGGACCTATATAAAGTTATAAAGGTGTAAATATAGTTTTTAAATTATTCTCAAAAAGTTAGACCCATTATTGGAGCAACGGAAACTTGGTCCAAACTACTTTGGCAAAGAACTGCCCAACTTTGAATAGCTTCATATGAAGAGAATATTGGCCTTTTTTTGGACCAATATGAAACGATAAAGATATAAATATAGTAATAAACCTAATATAAGAACGTTAGACCCATTTTTGATCCAACGGAAAACTTGTGCAAACTTCTACGACAAAGATCGTCCAAACTTTCAATAGATTCGTATGAAGGTTTAAATTGAGATTTAAAGCTTTTAGAATGAATACCGGCCTTTGTTTGGACCAATATAAAGTTATAAAGGTGTAAATATAGTTTTTAAATTATTCTCAAAAAGTTAGACCCATTATTGGAGCAGCGGAAAGTTGGTCCAAACTACTTTGACAAAGAACTGCCCAACTTTGAATAGCTTCGTATGAAGAGAATATTGGCCTTTTTTTGGACCAATATGAAGTGATAAAGATTTAAATATAGTAATAAACCTAATAGAAGAACGTTGGACCCATTTTTGATCCAACGGAAAACTTGTGCAAACTTCTACGACAAAGATCGTCCAAACTTTCAATAGATTCGTATGAAGGTTTAAATTGAGATTTAAAGCTTTTAGAATGAATACCGGCCTTTTTTCGGACCTATATAAAGTTATAAAGGTGTAAATATAGTTTTTAAATGATTCTCAAAAAGTTAGACCCATTATTGGAGCAGCGGAAAGTTGGTTCAAACTACTTTGACAAAGAACTGCCCAACTTTGAATAGCTTCGTATGAAGAGAATATTGGCCTTTTTTTGGACCAATATGAAGTGATAAAGATTTAAATATAGTAATAAACCTAATAGAAGAACGTTGGACCCATTTTTGATCCAACGGAAAACTTGTGCAAACTTCTACGACAAAGATCGTCCAAACTTTCAATAGATTCGTATGAAGGTTTAAATTGAGATTTAAAGCTTTTAGAATGAATACCGGCCTTTTTTCGGACCTATATAAAGTTATAAAGGTGTAAATATTGTTTTTAAATTATTCTCAAAAAGTTAGACCCATTATTGGAGCAACGGAAACTTGGTCCAAACTACTTTGACAACGAACTGCCCAACTTTGAATAGCTTCATATGAAGAGAATATTGGCCTTTTTTTGGACCAATATGAAATGATAAAGATATAAATATAGTAATAAACCTAATATAAGAACGTTAGACCCATTTTTGATCCAACGGAAAACTTGTGCAAACTTCTACGACAAAGATCGTCCAAACTTTCAATAGATTCGTATGAAGGTTTAAATTGAGATTTAAAGCTTTTAGAATGAATACCGGCCTTTTTTTGGACCAATATAAAGTTATAAAGGTGTAAATATAGTTTTTAAATTATTCTCAAAAAGTTAGACCCATTATTGGAGCAGCGGAAACTTGGTCCAAACTACATTGACAAAGAACTGCCCAACTTTGAATAGCTTCGTATGAAGAGAATATTGGCCTTTTTTTGGACCAATATGAAGTGATAAAGATTTAAATATAGTAATAAACCTAATAGAAGAACGTTAGACCCATTTTTGATCCAACGGAAAACTTGTGCAAACTTCTACGACAAAGATCGTCCAAACTTTCAATAGATTCGTATGAAGGTTTAAATTGAGATTTAAAGCTTTTAGAATGAATACCGGCCTTTTTTCGGACCTATATAAAGTTATAAAGGTGTAAATATAGTTTTTAAATTATTCTCAAAAAGTTAGACCCATTATTGGAGCAACGGAAACTTGGTCCAAACTACTTTGGCAAAGAACTGCCCAACTTTGAATAGCTTCATATGAAGATAATATTGGCCTTTTTTTGGACCAATATGAAACGATAAAGATATAAATATAGTAATAAACCTAATATAAGAACGTTAGACCCATTTTTGATCCAACGGAAAACTTGTGCAAACTTCTACGACAAAGATCGTCCAAACTTTCAATAGATTCGTATGAAGGTTTAAATTGAGATTTAAAGCTTTTAGAATGAATACCGGCCTTTTTTTGGACCAATATAAAGTTATAAAGGTGTAAATATTGTTTTTAAATTATTCTCAAAAAGTTAGACCCATTATTGGAGCAGCGGAAAGTTGGTCCAAACTACTTTGACAAAGAACTGCCCAACTTTGAATAGCTTCGTATGAAGAGAATATTGGCCTTTTTTTGGACCAATATGAAGTGATAACGATTTAAATATAGTAATAAACCTAATAGAAGAACGTTGGACCCATTTTTGATCCAACGGAAAACTTGTGCAAACTTCTACGACAAAGATCGTCCAATCTTTCAATAGATTCGTATGAAGGTTTAAATTGAGATTTAAAGCTTTTAGAATGAATACCGGCCTTTTTTCGGACCTATATAAAGTTATAAAGGTGTAAATATAGTTTTTAAATTATTATCAAAAAGTTAGACCCATTATTGGAGCAGCGGAAAGTTGGTTCAAACTACTTTGACAAAGAACTGCCCAACATTGAATAGCTTCGTATGAAGAGAATATTGGCCTTTTTTTGGACCAATATGAAGTGATAAAGATTTAAATATAGTAATAAACCTAATAGAAGAACGTTGGACCCATTTTTGATCCAACGGAAAACTTGTGCAAACTTCTACGACAAAGATCGTCCAAACTTTCAATAGATTCGTATGAAGGTTTAAATTGAGATTTAAAGCTTTTAGAATGAATACCGGCCTTTTTTCGGACCTATATAAAGTTATAAAGGTGTAAATATAGTTTTTAAATTATTCTCAAAAAGTTAGACCCATTATTGGAGCAACGGAAACTTGGTCCAAACTACTTTGACAACGAACTGCCCAACTTTGAATAGCTTCTTATGAAGAGAATATTGGCCTTTTTTTGGACCAATATGAAATGATAAAGATATAAATATAGTAATAAACCTAATATAAGAACGTTAGACCCATTTTTGATCCAACGGAAAACTTGTGCAAACTTCGTCCAAACATTCAATAGATTCGTATGAAGGTTTAAATTGAGATTTAAAGCTTTTAGAATGAATATCGGCCTTTTTTTGGACCAATATAAAGTTATAAAGGTGTAAATATAGTTTTTAAATTATTCTCAAAAAGTTAGACCCATTATTGGAGCAGCGGAAACTTGGTCCAAACTACATTGACAAAGAACTGCCCAACTTTGAATAGCTTCGTATGAAGAGAATATTGGCCTTTTTTTGGACCAATATGAAGTGATAAAGATTTAAATATAGTAATAAACCTAATAGAAGAACGTTAGACCCATTTTTGATCCAACGGAAAACTTGTGCAAACTTCTACGACAAAGATCGTCCAAACTTTCAATAGATTCGTATGAAGGTTTAAATTGAGATTTAAAGCTTTTAGAATGAATACCGGCCTTTTTTCGGACCTATATAAAGTTATAAAGGTGTAAATATAGTTTTTAAATTATTCTCAAAAAGTTAGACCCATTATTGGAGCAACGGAAACTTGGTCCAAACTACTTTGGCAAAGAACTGCCCAACTTTGAATAGCTTCATATGAAGAGAATATTGGCCTTTTTTTGGACCAATATGAAACGATAAAGATATAAATATAGTAATAAACCTAATATAAGAACGTTAGACCCATTTTTGATCCAACGGAAAACTTGTGCAAACTTCTACAACAAAGATCGTCCAAACTTTCAATAGATTCGTATGAAGGTTTAAATTGAGATTTAAAGCTTTTAGAATGAATACCGGCCTTTTTTTGGACCAATATAAAGTTATAAAGGTGTAAATATTGTTTTTAAATTATTCTCAAAAAGTTAGACCCATTATTGGAGCAGCGGAAAGTTGGTCCAAACTACTTTGACAAAGAACTGCCCAACTTTGAATAGCTTCGTATGAAGAGAATATTGGCCTTTTTTTGGACCAATATGAAGTGATAACGATTTAAATATAGTAATAAACCTAATAGAAGAACGTTGGACCCATTTTTGATCCAACGGAAAACTTGTGCAAACTTCTACGACAAAGATCGTCCAAACTTTCAATAGATTCGTATGAAGGTTTAAATTGAGATTTAAAGCTTTTAGAATGAATACCGGCCTTTTTTCGGACCTATATAAAGTTATAAAGGTGTAAATATAGTTTTTAAATTATTATCAAAAAGTTAGACCCATTATTGGAGCAGCGGAAAGTTGGTTCAAACTACTTTGACAAAGAACTGCCCAACATTGAATAGCTTCGTATGAAGAGAATATTGGCCTTTTTTTGGACCAATATGAAGTGATAAAGATTTAAATATAGTAATAAACCTAATAGAAGAACGTTGGACCCATTTTTGATCCAACGGAAAACTTGTGCAAACTTCTACGACAAAGATCGTCCAAACTTTCAATAGATTCGTATGAAGGTTTAAATTGAGATTAAAAGCTTTTAGAATGAATACCGGCCTTTTTTCGGACCTATATAAAGTTATAAAGGTGTAAATATAGTTTTTAAATTATTCTCAAAAAGTTAGACCCGTTATTGGAGCAACGGAAACTTGGTCCAAACTACTTTGACAACGAACTGCCCAACTTTGAATAGCTTCTTATGAAGAGAATATTGGCCTTTTTTTGGACCAATATGAAATGATAAAGATATAAATATAGTAATAAACCTAATATAAGAACGTTAGACCCATTTTTGATCCAACGGAAAACTTGTGCAAACTTCGTCCAAACATTCAATAGATTCGTATGAAGGTTTAAATTGAGATTTAAAGCTTTTAGAATGAATACCGGCCTTTTTTTGGACCAATATAAAGTTATAAAGGTGTAAATATAGTTTTTAAATTATTCTCAAAAAGTTAGACCCATTATTGGAGCAGCGGAAACTTGGTCCAAACTACATTGAGAAAGAACTGCCCAACTTTGAATAGCTTCGTATGAAGAGAATATTGGCCTTTTTTTGGACCAATATGAAGTGATAAAGATTTAAATATAGTAATAAACCTAATAGAAGAACGTTAGACCCATTTTTGATCCAACGGAAAACTTGTGCAAACTTCTACGACAAAGATCGTCCAAACTTTCAATAGATTCGTATGAAGGTTTAAATTGTGATTTAAAGCTTTTAGAATGAATACCGGCCTTTTTTCGGACCTATATAAAGTTATAAAGGTGTAAATATAGTTTTTAAATTATTCTCAAAAAGTTAGACCCATTATTGGAGCAACGGAAACTTGGTCCAAACTACTTTGGCAAAGAACTGCCCAACTTTGAATAGCTTCATATGAAGAGAATATTGGCCTTTTTTTGGACCAATATGAAACGATAAAGATATAAATATAGTAATAAACCTAATATAAGAACGTTAGACCCATTTTTGATCCAACGGAAAACTTGTGCAAACTTCTACGACAAAGATCGTCCAAACTTTCAATAGATTCGTATGAAGGTTTAAATTGAGATTTAAAGCTTTTAGAATGAATACCGGCCTTTTTTTGGACCAATATAAAGTTATAAAGGTGTAAATATAGTTTTTAAATTATTCTCAAAAAGTTAGACCCATTATTGGAGCAGCGGAAAGTTGGTCCAAACTACTTTGACAAAGAACTGCCCAACTTTGAATAGCTTCGTATGAAGAGAATATTGGCCTTTTTTGGGACCAATATGAAGTGATAAAGATTTAAATATAGTAATAAACCTAATAGAAGAACGTTGGACCCATTTTTGATCCAACGGAAAACTTGTGCAAACTTCTACGACAAAGATCGTCCAAACTTTCAATAGATTCGTATGAAGGTTTAAATTGAGATTTAAAGCTTTTAGAATGAATACCGGCCTTTTTTCGGACCTATATAAAGTTATAAAGGTGTAAATATAGTTTTTAAATGATTCTCAAAAAGTTAGACCCATTATTGGAGCAGCGGAAAGTTGGTTCAAACTACTTTGACAAAGAACTGCCCAACTTTGAATAGCTTCGTATGAAGAGAATATTGGCCTTTTTTTGGACCAATATGAAGTGATAAAGATTTAAATATAGTAATAAACCTAATATAAGAACGTTGGACCCATTTTTGATCCAACGGAAAACTTGTGCAAACTTCTACGACAAAGATCGTCCAAACTTTCAATAGATTCGTATGAAGGTTTAAATTGAGATTTAAAGCTTTTAGAATGAATACCGGCCTTTTTTCGGACCTATATAAAGTTATAAAGGTGTAAATATAGTTTTTAAATTATTCTCAAAAAGTTAGACCCATTATTGGAGCAGCGGAAAGTTGGTCCAAACTACTTTGACAAAGAACTGCCCAACTTTGAATAGCTTCGTATGAAGAGAATATTGGCCTTTTTTTGGACCAATATGAAGTGATAACGATTTAAATATAGTAATAAACCTAATAGAAGAACGTTGGACCCATTTTTGATCCAACGGAAAACTTGTGCAAACTTCTACGACAAAGATCGTCCAAACTTTCAATAGATTCGTATGAAGGTTTAAATTGAGATTTAAAGCTTTTAGAATGAATACCGGCCTTTTTTCGGACCTATATAAAGTTATAAAGGTGTAAATATAGTTTTTAAATTATTATCAAAAAGTTAGACCCATTATTGGAGCAGCGGAAAGTTGGTTCAAACTACTTTGACAAAGAACTGCCCAACATTGAATAGCTTCGTATGAAGAGAATATTGGCCTTTTTTTGGACCAATATGAAGTGATAAAGATTTAAATATAGTAATAAACCTAATAGAAGAACGTTGGACCCATTTTTGATCCAACGGAAAACTTGTGCAAACTTCTACGACAAAGATCGTCCAAACTTTCAATAGATTCGTATGAAGGTTTAAATTGAGATTAAAAGCTTTTAGAATGAATACCGGCCTTTTTTCGGACCTATATAAAGTTATAAAGGTGTAAATATAGTTTTTAAATTATTCTCAAAAAGTTAGACCCGTTATTGGAGCAACGGAAACTTGGTCCAAACTACTTTGACAACGAACTGCCCAACTTTGAATAGCTTCTTATGAAGAGAATATTGGCCTTTTTTTGGACCAATATGAAATGATAAAGATATAAATATAGTAATAAACCTAATATAAGAACGTTAGACCCATTTTTGATCCAACGGAAAACTTGTGCAAACTTCGTCCAAACATTCAATAGATTCGTATGAAGGTTTAAATTGAGATTTAAAGCTTTTAGAATGAATACCGGCCTTTTTTTGGACCAATATAAAGTTATAAAGGTGTAAATATAGTTTTTAAATTATTCTCAAAAAGTTAGACCCATTATTGGAGCAGCGGAAACTTGGTCCAAACTACATTGACAAAGAACTGCCCAACTTTGAATAGCTTCGTATGAAGAGAATATTGGCCTTTTTTTGGACCAATATGAAGTGATAAAGATTTAAATATAGTAATAAACCTAATAGAAGAACGTTAGACCCATTTTTGATCCAACGGAAAACTTGTGCAAACTTCTACGACAAAGATCGTCCAAACTTTCAATAGATTCGTATGAAGGTTTAAATTGTGATTTAAAGCTTTTAGAATGAATACCGGCCTTTTTTCGGACCTATATAAAGTTATAAAGGTGTAAATATAGTTTTTAAATTATTCTCAAAAAGTTAGACCCATTATTGGAGCAACGGAAACTTGGTCCAAACTACTTTGGCAAAGAACTGCCCAACTTTGAATAGCTTCATATGAAGAGAATATTGGCCTTTTTTTGGACCAATATGAAACGATAAAGATATAAATATAGTAATAAACCTAATATAAGAACGTTAGACCCATTTTTGATCCAACGGAAAACTTGTGCAAACTTCTACGACAAAGATCGTCCAAACTTTCAATAGATTCGTATGAAGGTTTAAATTGAGATTTAAAGCTTTTAGAATGAATACCGGCCTTTTTTTGGACCAATATAAAGTTATAAAGGTGTAAATATAGTTTTTAAATTATTCTCAAAAAGTTAGACCCATTATTGGAGCAGCGGAAAGTTGGTCCAAACTACTTTGACAAAGAACTGCCCAACTTTGAATAGCTTCGTATGAAGAGAATATTGGCCTTTTTTGGGACCAATATGAAGTGATAAAGATTTAAATATAGTAATAAACCTAATAGAAGAACGTTGGACCCATTTTTGATCCAACGGAAAACTTGTGCAAACTTCTACGACAAAGATCGTCCAAACTTTCAATAGATTCGTATGAAGGTTTAAATTGAGATTTAAAGCTTTTAGAATGAATACCGGCCTTTTTTCGGACCTATATAAAGTTATAAAGGTGTAAATATAGTTTTTAAATGATTCTCAAAAAGTTAGACCCATTATTGGAGCAGCGGAAAGTTGGTTCAAACTACTTTGACAAAGAACTGCCCAACTTTGAATAGCTTCATATGAAGAGAATATTGGCCTTTTTTTGGACCAATATGAAGTGATAAAGATTTAAATATAGTAATAAACCTAATAGAAGAACGTTAGACCCATTTTTGATCCAACGGAAAACTTGTGCAAACTTCTACGACAAAGATCGTCCAAACTTTCAATAGATTCATATGAAGGTTTAAATTGAGATTTAAAGCTTTTAGAATGAATACCGGCCTTTTTTCGGACCTATATAAAGTTATAAAGGTGTAAATATAGTTTTTAAATTATTCTCAAAAAGTTAGACCCATTATTGGAGCAACGGAAACTTGGTCCAAACTACTTTGGCAAAGAACTGCCCAACTTTGAATAGCTTCATATGAAGAGAATATTGGCCTTTTTTTGGACCAATATGAAGTTATAAAGATTTAAATATAGTAATAAACCTAATAGAAGAACGTTGGACCCATTTTTGATCCAACGGAAAACTTGTGCAAACTTCTACGACAAAGATCGTCCAAACTTTCAATAGATTCGTATGAAGGTTTAAATTGAGATTTAAAGCTTTTAGAATGAATACCGGCCTTTTTTTGGACCAATATAAAGTTATAAAGGTGTAAATATAGTTTTTAAATTATTCTCAAAAAGTTAGACCCATTATTGGAGCAGCGGAAAGTTGGTCCAAACTACTTTGACAAAGAACTGCCCAACTTTGAATAGCTTCGTATGAAGAGAATATTGGCCTTTTTTTGGACCAATATGAAGTGATAAAGATTTAAATATAGTAATAAACCTAATAGAAGAACGTTGGACCCATTTTTGATCCAACGGAAAACTTGTGCAAACTTCTACGACAAAGATCGTCCAAACTTTCAATAGATTCGTATGAAGGTTTAAATTGAGATTTAAAGCTTTTAGAATGAATACCGGCCTTTTTTCGGACCTATATAAAGTTATAAAGGTGTAAATATAGTTTTTAAATTATTCTCAAAAAGTTAGACCCATTATTGGAGCAGCGGAAACTTGGTCCAAACTACATTGACAAAGAACTGCCCAACTTTGAATAGCTTCGTATGAAGAGAATATTGGCCTTTTTTTGGACCAATATGAAGTGATAAAGATTTAAATATAGTAATAAACCTAATAGAAGAACGTTAGACCCATTTTTGATCCAACGGAAAACTTGTGCAAACTTCTACGACAAAGATCGTCCAAACTTTCAATAGATTCGTATGAAGGTTTAAATTGAGATTTAAAGCTTTTAGAATGAATACCGGCCTTTTTTCGGACCTATATAAAGTTATAAAGGTGTAAATATAGTTTTTAAATTATTCTCAAAAAGTTAGACCCATTATTGGAGCAACGGAAACTTGGTCCAAACTACTTTGGCAAAGAACTGCCCAACTTTGAATAGCTTCATATGAAGAGAATATTGGCCTTTTTTTGGACCAATATGAAACGATAAAGATATAAATATAGTAATAAACCTAATATAAGAACGTTAGACCCATTTTTGATCCAACGGAAAACTTGTGCAAACTTCTACGACAAAGATCGTCCAAACTTTCAATAGATTCGTATGAAGGTTTAAATTGAGATTTAAAGCTTTTAGAATGAATACCGGCCTTTTTTTGGACCAATATAAAGTTATAAAGGTGTAAATATAGTTTTTAAATTATTCTCAAAAAGTTAGACCCATTATTGGAGCAGCGGAAAGTTGGTCCAAACTACTTTGACAAAGAACTGCCCAACTTTGAATAGCTTCGTATGAAGAGAATATTGGCCTTTTTTTGGACCAATATGAAGTGATAAAGATTTAAATATAGTAATAAACCTAATAGAAGAACGTTGGACCCATTTTTGATCCAACGGAAAACTTGTGCAAACTTCTACGACAAAGATCGTCCAAACTTTCAATAGATTCGTATGAAGGTTTAAATTGAGATTTAAAGCTTTTAGAATGAATACCGGCCTTTTTTCGGACCTATATAAAGTTATAAAGGTGTAAATATAGTTTTTAAATTATTCTCAAAAAGTTAGACCCATTATTGGAACAGCGGAAACTTGGTCCAAACTACATTGACAAAGAACTGCCCAACTTTGAATAGCTTCGTATGAAGAGAATATTGGCCTTTTTTTGGACCAATATGAAGTGATAAAGATTTAAATATAGTAATAAACCTAATAGAAGAACGTTAGACCCATTTTTGATCCAACGGAAAACTTGTGCAAACTTCTACGACAAAGATCGTCCAAACTTTCAATAGATTCGTATGAAGGTTTAAATTGAGATTTAAAGCTTTTAGAATGAATACCGGCCTTTTTTCGGACCTATATAAAGTTATAAAGGTGTAAATATAGTTTTTAAATTATTCTCAAAAAGTTAGACCCATTATTGGAGCAACGGAAACTTGGTCCAAACTACTTTGGCAAAGAACTGCCCAACTTTGAATAGCTTCATATGAAGAGAATATTGGCCTTTTTTTGGACCAATATGAAACGATAAAGATATAAATATAGTAATAAACCTAATATAAGAACGTTAGACCCATTTTTGATCCAACGGAAAACTTGTGCAAACTTCTACAACAAAGATCGTCCAAACTTTCAATAGATTCGTATGAAGGTTTAAATTGAGATTTAAAGCTTTTAGAATGAATACCGGCCTTTTTTTGGACCAATATAAAGTTATAAAGGTGTAAATATTGTTTTTAAATTATTCTCAAAAAGTTAGACCCATTATTGGAGCAGCGGAAAGTTGGTCCAAACTACTTTGACAAAGAACTGCCCAACTTTGAATAGCTTCGTATGAAGAGAATATTGGCCTTTTTTTGGACCAATATGAAGTGATAACGATTTAAATATAGTAATAAACCTAATAGAAGAACGTTGGACCCATTTTTGATCCAACGGAAAACTTGTGCAAACTTCTACGACAAAGATCGTCCAAACTTTCAATAGATTCGTATGAAGGTTTAAATTGAGATTTAAAGCTTTTAGAATGAATACCGGCCTTTTTTCGGACCTATATAAAGTTATAAAGGTGTAAATATAGTTTTTAAATTATTCTCAAAAAGTTAGACCCATTATTGGAGCAACGGAAACTTGGTCCAAACTACTTTGGCAAAGAACTGCCCAACTTTGAATAGCTTCATATGAAGAGAATATTGGCCTTTTTTTGGACCAATATGAAACGATAAAGATATAAATATAGTAATAAACCTAATATAAGAACGTTAGACCCATTTTTGATCCAACGGAAAACTTGTGCAAACTTCTACAACAAAGATCGTCCAAACTTTCAATAGATTCGTATGAAGGTTTAAATTGAGATTTAAAGCTTTTAGAATGAATACCGGCCTTTTTTTGGACCAATATAAAGTTATAAAGGTGTAAATATTGTTTTTAAATTATTCTCAAAAAGTTAGACCCATTATTGGAGCAGCGGAAAGTTGGTCCAAACTACTTTGACAAAGAACTGCCCAACTTTGAATAGCTTCGTATGAAGAGAATATTGGCCTTTTTTTGGACCAATATGAAGTGATAACGATTTAAATATAGTAATAAACCTAATAGAAGAACGTTGGACCCATTTTTGATCCAACGGAAAACTTGTGCAAACTTCTACGACAAAGATCGTCCAAACTTTCAATAGATTCGTATGAAGGTTTAAATTGAGATTTAAAGCTTTTAGAATGAATACCGGCCTTTTTTCGGACCTATATAAAGTTATAAAGGTGTAAATATAGTTTTTAAATTATTATCAAAAAGTTAGACCCATTATTGGAGCAGCGGAAAGTTGGTTCAAACTACTTTGACAAAGAACTGCCCAACATTGAATAGCTTCGTATGAAGAGAATATTGGCCTTTTTTTGGACCAATATGAAGTGATAAAGATTTAAATATAGTAATAAACCTAATAGAAGAACGTTGGACCCATTTTTGATCCAACGGAAAACTTGTGCAAACTTCTACGACAAAGATCGTCCAAACTTTCAATAGATTCGTATGAAGGTTTAAATTGAGATTAAAAGCTTTTAGAATGAATACCGGCCTTTTTTCGGACCTATATAAAGTTATAAAGGTGTAAATATAGTTTTTAAATTATTCTCAAAAAGTTAGACCCGTTATTGGAGCAACGGAAACTTGGTCCAAACTACTTTGACAACGAACTGCCCAACTTTGAATAGCTTCTTATGAAGAGAATATTGGCCTTTTTTTGGACCAATATGAAATGATAAAGATATAAATATAGTAATAAACCTAATATAAGAACGTTAGACCCATTTTTGATCCAACGGAAAACTTGTGCAAACTTCGTCCAAACATTCAATAGATTCGTATGAAGGTTTAAATTGAGATTTAAAGCTTTTAGAATGAATACCGGCCTTTTTTTGGACCAATATAAAGTTATAAAGGTGTAAATATAGTTTTTAAATTATTCTCAAAAAGTTAGACCCATTATTGGAGCAGCGGAAACTTGGTCCAAACTACATTGACAAAGAACTGCCCAACTTTGAATAGCTTCGTATGAAGAGAATATTGGCCTTTTTTTGGACCAATATGAAGTGATAAAGATTTAAATATAGTAATAAACCTAATAGAAGAACGTTAGACCCATTTTTGATCCAACGGAAAACTTGTGCAAACTTCTACGACAAAGATCGTCCAAACTTTCAATAGATTCGTATGAAGGTTTAAATTGTGATTTAAAGCTTTTAGAATGAATACCGGCCTTTTTTCGGACCTATATAAAGTTATAAAGGTGTAAATATAGTTTTTAAATTATTCTCAAAAAGTTAGACCCATTATTGGAGCAACGGAAACTTGGTCCAAACTACTTTGGCAAAGAACTGCCCAACTTTGAATAGCTTCATATGAAGAGAATATTGGCCTTTTTTTGGACCAATATGAAACGATAAAGATATAAATATAGTAATAAACCTAATATAAGAACGTTAGACCCATTTTTGATCCAACGGAAAACTTGTGCAAACTTCTACGACAAAGATCGTCCAAACTTTCAATAGATTCGTATGAAGGTTTAAATTGAGATTTAAAGCTTTTAGAATGAATACCGGCCTTTTTTTGGACCAATATAAAGTTATAAAGGTGTAAATATAGTTTTTAAATTATTCTCAAAAAGTTAGACCCATTATTGGAGCAGCGGAAAGTTGGTCCAAACTACTTTGACAAAGAACTGCCCAACTTTGAATAGCTTCGTATGAAGAGAATATTGGCCTTTTTTGGGACCAATATGAAGTGATAAAGATTTAAATATAGTAATAAACCTAATAGAAGAACGTTGGACCCATTTTTGATCCAACGGAAAACTTGTGCAAACTTCTACGACAAAGATCGTCCAAACTTTCAATAGATTCGTATGAAGGTTTAAATTGAGATTTAAAGCTTTTAGAATGAATACCGGCCTTTTTTCGGACCTATATAAAGTTATAAAGGTGTAAATATAGTTTTTAAATGATTCTCAAAAAGTTAGACCCATTATTGGAGCAGCGGAAAGTTGGTTCAAACTACTTTGACAAAGAACTGCCCAACTTTGAATAGCTTCGTATGAAGAGAATATTGGCCTTTTTCTGGACCAATATGAAGTGATAAAGATTTAAATATAGTAATAATCCTAATATAAGAACGTTGGACCCATTTTTGATCCAACGGAAAACTTGTGCAAACTTCTACGACAAAGATCGTCCAAACTTTCAATAGATTCGTATGAAGGTTTAAATTGAGATTTAAAGCTTTTAGAATGAATACCGGCCTTTTTTCGGACCTATATAAAGTTATAAAGGTGTAAATATAGTTTTTAAATTATTCTCAAAAAGTTAGACCCATTATTGGAGCAACGGAAACTTGGTCCAAACTACTTTGACAACGAACTGCCCAACTTTGAATAGCTTCATATGAAGAGAATATTGGCCTTTTTTTGGACCAATATGAAATGATAAAGATATAAATATCGTAATAAACCTAATATAAGAACGTTAGACCCATTTTTGATCCAACGGAAAACTTGTGCAAACTTCTACGACAAAGATCGTCCAAACTTTCAATAGATTCGTATGAAGGTTTAAATTGAGATTTAAAGCTTTTAGAATGAATACCGGCCTTTTTTTGGACCAATATAAAGTTATAAAGGTGTAAATATAGTTTTTAAATTATTCTCAAAAAGTTAGACCCATTATTGGAGCAGCGGAAACTTGGTCCAAACTACATTGACAAAGAACTGCCCAACTTTGAATAGCTTCGTATGAAGAGAATATTGGCCTTTTTTTGGACCAATATGAAGTGATAAAGATTTAAATATAGTAATAAACCTAATAGAAGAACGTTAGACCCATTTTTGATCCAACGGAAAACTTGTGCAAACTTCTACGACAAAGATCGTCCAAACTTTCAATAGATTCATATGAAGGTTTAAATTGAGATTTAAAGCTTTTAGAATGAATACCGGCCTTTTTTCGGACCTATATAAAGTTATAAAGGTGTAAATATAGTTTTTAAATTATTCTCAAAAAGTTAGACCCATTATTGGAGCAACGGAAACTTGGTCCAAACTACTTTGGCAAAGAACTGCCCAACTTTGAATAGCTTCATATGAAGAGAATATTGGCCTTTTTTTGGACCAATATGAAGTTATAAAGATTTAAATATAGTAATAAACCTAATAGAAGAACGTTGGACCCATTTTTGATCCAACGGAAAACTTGTGCAAACTTCTACGACAAAGATCGTCCAAACTTTCAATAGATTCGTATGAAGGTTTAAATTGAGATTTAAAGCTTTTAGAATGAATACCGGCCTTTTTTTGGACCAATATAAAGTTATAAAGGTGTAAATATAGTTTTTAAATTATTCTCAAAAAGTTAGACCCATTATTGGAGCAGCGGAAAGTTGGTCCAAACTACTTTGACAAAGAACTGCCCAACTTTGAATAGCTTCGTATGAAGAGAATATTGGCCTTTTTTTGGACCAATATGAAGTGATAAAGATTTAAATATAGTAATAAACCTAATAGAAGAACGTTGGACCCATTTTTGATCCAACGGAAAACTTGTGCAAACTTCTACGACAAAGATCGTCCAAACTTTCAATAGATTCGTATGAAGGTTTAAATTGAGATTTAAAGCTTTTAGAATGAATACCGGCCTTTTTTCGGACCTATATAAAGTTATAAAGGTGTAAATATAGTTTTTAAATTATTCTCAAAAAGTTAGACCCATTATTGGAGCAACGGAAACTTGGTCCAAACTACTTTGACAACGAACTGCCCAACTTTGAATAGCTTCTTATGAAGAGAATATTGGTCTTTTTTTGGACCAATATGAAGTGATAAAGATTTAAATATAGTAATAAACCTAATAGAAGAACGTTAGACCCATTTTTGATCCAACGGAAAACTTGTGCAAACTTCTACGACAAAGATCGTCCAAACTTTCAATAGATTCATATGAAGGTTTAAATTGAGATTTAAAGCTTTTAGAATGAATACCGGCCTTTTTTCGGACCTATATAAAGTTATAAAGGTGTAAATATAGTTTTTAAATTATTCTCAAAAAGTTAGACCCATTATTGGAGCAACGGAAACTTGGTCCAAACTACTTTGGCAAAGAACTGCCCAACTTTGAATAGCTTCATATGAAGAGAATATTGGCCTTTTTTTGGACCAATATGAAGTTATAAAGATTTAAATATAGTAATAAACCTAATAGAAGAACGTTGGACCCATTTTTGATCCAACGGAAAACTTGTGCAAACTTCTACGACAAAGATCGTCCAAACTTTCAATAGATTCGTATGAAGGTTTAAATTGAGATTTAAAGCTTTTAGAATGAATACCGGCCTTTTTTTGGACCAATATAAAGTTATAAAGGTGTAAATATAGTTTTTAAATTATTCTCAAAAAGTTAGACCCATTATTGGAGCAGCGGAAAGTTGGTCCAAACTACTTTGACAAAGAACTGCCCAACTTTGAATAGCTTCGTATGAAGAGAATATTGGCCTTTTTTTGGACCAATATGAAGTGATAAAGATTTAAATATAGTAATAAACCTAATAGAAGAACGTTGGACCCATTTTTGATCCAACGGAAAACTTGTGCAAACTTCTACGACAAAGATCGTCCAAACTTTCAATAGATTCGTATGAAGGTTTAAATTGAGATTTAAAGCTTTTAGAATGAATACCGGCCTTTTTTCGGACCTATATAAAGTTATAAAGGTGTAAATATAGTTTTTAAATTATTCTCAAAAAGTTAGACCCATTATTGGAGCAACGGAAACTTGGTCCAAACTACTTTGACAACGAACTGCCCAACTTTGAATAGCTTCTTATGAAGAGAATATTGGCCTTTTTTTGGACCAATATGAAATGATAAAGATATAAATATAGTAATAAACCTAATATAAGAACGTTAGACCCATTTTTGATCCAACGGAAAACTTGTGCAAACTTCTACGACAAAGATCGTCCAAACTTTCAATAGATTCGTATGAAGGTTTAAATTGAGATTTAAAGCTTTTAGAATGAATACCGGCCTTTTTTTGGACCAATATAAAGGTGTAAATATAGTTTTTAAATTATTCTCAAAAAGTTAGACCCATTATTGGAGCAGCGGAAACTTGGTCCAAACTACATTGACAAAGAACTGCCCAACTTTGAATTGCTTCGTATGAAGAGAATATTGGCCTTTTTTTGGACCAATATGAAGTGATAAAGATTTAAATATAGTAATAAACCTAATAGAAGAACGTTGGACCCATTTTTGATCCAACGGAAAACTTGTGCAAACTTCTACGACAAAGATCGTCCAAACTTTCAATAGATTCGTATGAAGGTTTAAATTGAGATTTAAAGCTTTTAGAATGAATACCGGCCTTTTTTCGGACCTATATAAAGTTATAAAGGTGTAAATATAGTTTTTAAATTATTCTCAAAAAGTTAGACCCATTATTGGAGCAACGGAAACTTGGTCCAAACTACTTTGACAACGAACTGCCCAACTTTGAATAGCTTCATATGAAGAGAATATTGGCCTTTTTTTGGACCAATATGAAATGATAAAGATATAAATATAGTAATAAACCTAATATAAGAACGTTAGACCCATTTTTGATCCAACGGAAAACTTGTGCAAACTTCTACGACAAAGATCGTCCAAACTTTCAATAGATTCGTATGAAGGTTTAAATTGAGATTTAAAGCTTTTAGAATGAATACCGGCCTTTTTTCGGACCTATATAAAGTTATAAAGGTGTAAATATAGTTTTTAAATTATTCTCAAAAAGTTAGACCCATTATTGGAGCAGCGGAAAGTTGGTTCAAACTACTTTGACAAAGAACTGCCCAACATTGAATAGCTTCGTATGAAGAGAATAATGGCCTTTTTTTGGACCAATATGAAGTGATAAAGATTTAAATATAGTAATAAACCTAATAGAAGAACGTTGGACCCATTTTTGATCCAACGGAAAACTTGTGCAAACTTCTACGACAAAGATCGTCCAAACTTTCAATAGATTCGTATGAAGGTTTAAATTGAGATTTAAAGCTTTTAGAATGAATACCGGCCTTTTTTCGGACCTATATAAAGTTATAAAGGTGTAAATATAGTTTTTAAATTATTCTCAAAAAGTTAGACCCATTATTGGAGCAACGGAAACTTGGTCCAAACTACTTTGGCAAAGAACTGCCCAACTTTGAATAGCTTCATATGAAGAGAATATTGGCCTTTTTTTGGACCAATATGAAACGATAAAGATATAAATATAGTAATAAACCTAATATAAGAACGTTAGACCCATTTTTGATCCAACGGAAAACTTGTGCAAACTTCTACGACAAAGATCGTCCAAACTTTCAATAGATTCGTATGAAGGTTTAAATTGAGATTTAAAGCTTTTAGAATGAATACCGGCCTTTTTTCGGACCTATATAAAGTTATAAAGGTGTAAATATAGTTTTTAAATTATTCTCAAAAAGTTAGACCCATTATTGGAGCAACGGAAACTTGGTCCAAACTACTTTGGCAAAGAACTGCCCAACTTTGAATAGCTTCATATGAAGAGAATATTGGCCTTTTTTTGGACCAATATGAAACGATAAAGATATAAATATAGTAATAAACCTAATATAAGAACGTTAGACCCATTTTTGATCCAACGGAAAACTTGTGCAAACTTCTACGACAAAGATCGTCCAAACTTTCAATAGATTCGTATGAAGGTTTAAATTGAGATTTAAAGCTTTTAGAATGAATACCGGCCTTTTTTTGGACCAATATAAAGTTATAAAGGTGTAAATATAGTTTTTAAATTATTCTCAAAAAGTTAGACCCATTATTGGAGCAGCGGAAAGTTGGTCCAAACTACTTTGACAAAGAACTGCCCAACTTTGAATAGCTTCGTATGAAGAGAATATTGGCCTTTTTTTGGACCAATATGAAGTGATAAAGATTTAAATATAGTAATAAACCTAATAGAAGAACGTTGGACCCATTTTTGATCCAACGGAAAACTTGTGCAAACTTCTACGACAAAGATCGTCCAAACTTTCAATAGATTCGTATGAAGGTTTAAATTGAGATTTAAAGCTTTTAGAATGAATACCGGCCTTTTTTCGGACCTATATAAAGTTATAAAGGTGTAAATATAGTTTTTAAATTATTCTCAAAAAGTTAGACCCATTATTGGAGCAGCGGAAAGTTGGTTCAAACTACTTTGACAAAGAACTGCCCAACTTTGAATAGCTTCGTATGAAGAGAATATTGGCCTTTTTTTGGACCAATATGAAGTGATAAAGATTTAAATATAGTAATAAACCTAATAGAAGAACGTTGGACCCATTTTTGATCCAACGGAAAACTTGTGCAAACTTCTACGACAAAGATCGTCCAAACTTTCAATAGATTCGTATGAAGGTTTAAATTGAGATTTAAAGCTTTTAGAATGAATACCGGCCTTTTTTCGGACCTATATAAAGTTATAAAGGTGTAAATATAGTTTTTAAATTATTCTCAAAAAGTTAGACCCATTATTGGAGCAACGGAAACTTGGTCCAAACTACTTTGACAACGAACTGCCCAACTTTGAATAGCTTCATATGAAGAGAATATTGGCCTTTTTTTGGACCAATATGAAATGATAAAGATATAAATATAGTAATAAACCTAATATAAGAACGTTAGACCCATTTTTGATCCAACGGAAAACTTGTGCAAACTTCTACGACAAAGATCGTCCAAACTTTCAATAGATTCGTATGAAGGTTTAAATTGAGATTTAAAGCTTTTAGAATGAATACCGGCCTTTTTTCGGACCTATATAAAGTTATAAAGGTGTAAATATAGTTTTTAAATTATTCTCAAAAAGTTAGACCCATTATTGGAGCAGCGGAAAGTTGGTTCAAACTACTTTGACAAAGAACTGCCCAACATTGAATAGCTTCGTATGAAGAGAATAATGGCCTTTTTTTGGACCAATATGAAGTGATAAAGATTTAAATATAGTAATAAACCTAATAGAAGAACGTTGGACCCATTTTTGATCCAACGGAAAACTTGTGCAAACTTCTACGACAAAGATCGTCCAAACTTTCAATAGATTCGTATGAAGGTTTAAATTGAGATTTAAAGCTTTTAGAATGAATACCGGCCTTTTTTCGGACCTATATAAAGTTATAAAGGTGTAAATATAGTTTTTAAATTATTCTCAAAAAGTTAGACCCATTATTGGAGCAACGGAAACTTGGTCCAAACTACTTTGACAACGAACTGCCCAACTTTGAATAGCTTCTTATGAAGAGAATATTGGCCTTTTTTTGGACCAATATGAAATGATAAAGATATAAATATAGTAATAAACCTAATATAAGAACGTTAGACCCATTTTTGATCCAACGGAAAACTTGTGCAAACTTCTACGACAAAGATCGTCCAAACTTTCAATAGATTCGTATGAAGGTTTAAATTGAGATTTAAAGCTTTTAGAATGAATACCGGCCTTTTTTTGGACCAATATAAAGGTGTAAATATAGTTTTTAAATTATTCTCAAAAAGTTAGACCCATTATTGGAGCAGCGGAAACTTGGTCCAAACTACATTGACAAAGAACTGCCCAACTTTGAATTGCTTCGTATGAAGAGAATATTGGCCTTTTTTTGGACCAATATGAAGTGATAAAGATTTAAATATAGTAATAAACCTAATAGAAGAACGTTAGACCCATTTTTGATCCAACGGAAAACTTGTGCAAACTTCTACGACAAAGATCGTCCAAACTTTCAATAGATTCGTATGAAGGTTTAAATTGAGATTTAAAGCTTTTAGAATGAATACAGGCCTTTTTTCGGACCTATATAAAGTTATAAAGGTGTAAATATAGTTTTTAAATTATTCTCAAAAAGTTAGACCCATTATTGGAGCAACGGAAACTTGGTCCAAACTACTTTGGCAAAGAACTGCCCAACTTTGAATAGCTTCATATGAAGAGAATATTGGCC
Organism: Trifolium repens; assembly: GCA_030408175.1. Taxonomy (NCBI): domain Eukaryota; kingdom Viridiplantae; phylum Streptophyta; class Magnoliopsida; order Fabales; family Fabaceae; genus Trifolium; species Trifolium repens. The sequence continues at coordinate 24,559,549 of CP125845.1, read as the reverse complement.
TTTTTTTGGAGCAATATGAAACGATAAAGATATAAATATAGTAATAAACCTAATATAAGAACGTTAGACCCATTTTTGATCCAACGGAAAACTTGTGCAAACTTCTACGACAAAGATCGTCCAAACTTTCAATAGATTCGTATGAAGGTTTAAATTGAGATTTAAAGCTTTTAGAATGAATACCGGCCTTTTTTTGGACCAATATAAAGTTATAAAGGTGTAAATATAGTTTTTAAATTATTCTCAAAAAGTTAGACCCATTATTGGAGCAGCGGAAAGTTGGTCCAAACTACTTTGACAAAGAACTGCCCAACTTTGAATAGCTTCGTATGAAGAGAATATTGGCCTTTTTTTGGACCAATATGAAGTGATAAAGATTTAAATATAGTAATAAACCTAATAGAAGAACGTTGGACCCATTTTTGATCCAACGGAAAACTTGTGCAAACTTCTACGACAAAGATCGTCCAAACTTTCAATAGATTCGTATGAAGGTTTAAATTGAGATTTAAAGCTTTTAGAATGAATACCGGCCTTTTTTCGGACCTATATAAAGTTATAAAGGTGTAAATATAGTTTTTAAATTATTCTCAAAAAGTTAGACCCATTATTGGAGCAGCGGAAAGTTGGTTCAAACTACTTTGACAAAGAACTGCCCAACTTTGAATAGCTTCGTATGAAGAGAATATTGGCCTTTTTTTGGACCAATATGAAGTGATAAAGATTTAAATATAGTAATAAACCTAATAGAAGAACGTTGGACCCATTTTTGATCCAACGGAAAACTTGTGCAAACTTCTACGACAAAGATCGTCCAAACTTTCAATAGATTCGTATGAAGGTTTAAATTGAGATTTAAAGCTTTTAGAATGAATACCGGCCTTTTTTCGGACCTATATAAAGTTATAAAGGTGTAAATATAGTTTTTAAATTATTCTCAAAAAGTTAGACCCATTATTGGAGCAACGGAAACTTGGTCCAAACTACTTTGACAACGAACTGCCCAACTTTGAATAGCTTCATATGAAGAGAATATTGGCCTTTTTTTGGACCAATATGAAATGATAAAGATATAAATATAGTAATAAACCTAATATAAGAACGTTAGACCCATTTTTGATCCAACGGAAAACTTGTGCAAACTTCTACGACAAAGATCGTCCAAACTTTCAATAGATTCGTATGAAGGTTTAAATTGAGATTTAAAGCTTTTAGAATGAATACCGGCCTTTTTTCGGACCTATATAAAGTTATAAAGGTGTAAATATAGTTTTTAAATTATTCTCAAAAAGTTAGACCCATTATTGGAGCAGCGGAAAGTTGGTTCAAACTACTTTGACAAAGAACTGCCCAACATTGAATAGCTTCGTATGAAGAGAATAATGGCCTTTTTTTGGACCAATATGAAGTGATAAAGATTTAAATATAGTAATAAACCTAATAGAAGAACGTTGGACCCATTTTTGATCCAACGGAAAACTTGTGCAAACTTCTACGACAAAGATCGTCCAAACTTTCAATAGATTCGTATGAAGGTTTAAATTGAGATTTAAAGCTTTTAGAATGAATACCGGCCTTTTTTCGGACCTATATAAAGTTATAAAGGTGTAAATATAGTTTTTAAATTATTCTCAAAAAGTTAGACCCATTATTGGAGCAACGGAAACTTGGTCCAAACTACTTTGACAACGAACTGCCCAACTTTGAATAGCTTCTTATGAAGAGAATATTGGCCTTTTTTTGGACCAATATGAAATGATAAAGATATAAATATAGTAATAAACCTAATATAAGAACGTTAGACCCATTTTTGATCCAACGGAAAACTTGTGCAAACTTCTACGACAAAGATCGTCCAAACTTTCAATAGATTCGTATGAAGGTTTAAATTGAGATTTAAAGCTTTTAGAATGAATACCGGCCTTTTTTTGGACCAATATAAAGGTGTAAATATAGTTTTTAAATTATTCTCAAAAAGTTAGACCCATTATTGGAGCAGCGGAAACTTGGTCCAAACTACATTGACAAAGAACTGCCCAACTTTGAATTGCTTCGTATGAAGAGAATATTGGCCTTTTTTTGGACCAATATGAAGTGATAAAGATTTAAATATAGTAATAAACCTAATAGAAGAACGTTAGACCCATTTTTGATCCAACGGAAAACTTGTGCAAACTTCTACGACAAAGATCGTCCAAACTTTCAATAGATTCGTATGAAGGTTTAAATTGAGATTTAAAGCTTTTAGAATGAATACAGGCCTTTTTTCGGACCTATATAAAGTTATAAAGGTGTAAATATAGTTTTTAAATTATTCTCAAAAAGTTAGACCCATTATTGGAGCAACGGAAACTTGGTCCAAACTACTTTGGCAAAGAACTGCCCAACTTTGAATAGCTTCATATGAAGAGAATATTGGCCTTTTTTTGGAGCAATATGAAACGATAAAGATATAAATATAGTAATAAACCTAATATAAGAACGTTAGACCCATTTTTGATCCAACGGAAAACTTGTGCAAACTTCTACGACAAAGATCGTCCAAACTTTCAATAGATTCGTATGAAGGTTTAAATTGAGATTTAAAGCTTTTAGAATGAATACCGGCCTTTTTTTGGACCAATATAAAGTTATAAAGGTGTAAATATAGTTTTTAAATTATTCTCAAAAAGTTAGACCCATTATTGGAGCAGCGGAAAGTTGGTCCAAACTACTTTGACAAAGAACTGCCCAACTTTGAATAGCTTCGTATGAAGAGAATATTGGCCTTTTTTTGGACCAATATGAAGTGATAAAGATTTAAATATAGTAATAAACCTAATAGAAGAACGTTGGACCCATTTTTGATCCAACGGAAAACTTGTGCAAACTTCTACGACAAAGATCGTCCAAACTTTCAATAGATTCGTATGAAGGTTTAAATTGAGATTTAAAGCTTTTAGAATGAATACCGGCCTTTTTTCGGACCTATATAAAGTTATAAAGGTGTAAATATAGTTTTTAAATTATTCTCAAAAAGTTAGACCCATTATTGGAGCAGCGGAAAGTTGGTTCAAACTACTTTGACAAAGAACTGCCCAACTTTGAATAGCTTCGTATGAAGAGAATATTGGCCTTTTTTTGGACCAATATGAAGTGATAAAGATTTAAATATAGTAATAAACCTAATAGAAGAACGTTGGACCCATTTTTGATCCAACGGAAAACTTGTGCAAACTTCTACGACAAAGATCGTCCAAACTTTCAATAGATTCGTATGAAGGTTTAAATTGAGATTTAAAGCTTTTAGAATGAATACCGGCCTTTTTTCGGACCTATATAAAGTTATAAAGGTGTAAATATAGTTTTTAAATTATTCTCAAAAAGTTAGACCCATTATTGGAGCAACGGAAACTTGGTCCAAACTACTTTGACAACGAACTGCCCAACTTTGAATAGCTTCATATGAAGAGAATATTGGCCTTTTTTTGGACCAATATGAAATGATAAAGATATAAATATAGTAATAAACCTAATATAAGAACGTTAGACCCATTTTTGATCCAACGGAAAACTTGTGCAAACTTCTACGACAAAGATCGTCCAAACTTTCAATAGATTCGTATGAAGGTTTAAATTGAGATTTAAAGCTTTTAGAATGAATACCGGCCTTTTTTCGGACCTATATAAAGTTATAAAGGTGTAAATATAGTTTTTAAATTATTCTCAAAAAGTTAGACCCATTATTGGAGCAGCGGAAAGTTGGTTCAAACTACTTTGACAAAGAACTGCCCAACATTGAATAGCTTCGTATGAAGAGAATAATGGCCTTTTTTTGGACCAATATGAAGTGATAAAGATTTAAATATAGTAATAAACCTAATAGAAGAACGTTGGACCCATTTTTGATCCAACGGAAAACTTGTGCAAACTTCTACGACAAAGATCGTCCAAACTTTCAATAGATTCGTATGAAGGTTTAAATTGAGATTTAAAGCTTTTAGAATGAATACCGGCCTTTTTTCGGACCTATATAAAGTTATAAAGGTGTAAATATAGTTTTTAAATTATTCTCAAAAAGTTAGACCCATTATTGGAGCAACGGAAACTTGGTCCAAACTACTTTGACAACGAACTGCCCAACTTTGAATAGCTTCTTATGAAGAGAATATTGGCCTTTTTTTGGACCAATATGAAATGATAAAGATATAAATATAGTAATAAACCTAATATAAGAACGTTAGACCCATTTTTGATCCAACGGAAAACTTGTGCAAACTTCTACGACAAAGATCGTCCAAACTTTCAATAGATTCGTATGAAGGTTTAAATTGAGATTTAAAGCTTTTAGAATGAATACCGGCCTTTTTTTGGACCAATATAAAGGTGTAAATATAGTTTTTAAATTATTCTCAAAAAGTTAGACCCATTATTGGAGCAGCGGAAACTTGGTCCAAACTACATTGACAAAGAACTGCCCAACTTTGAATTGCTTCGTATGAAGAGAATATTGGCCTTTTTTTGGACCAATATGAAGTGATAAAGATTTAAATATAGTAATAAACCTAATAGAAGAACGTTAGACCCATTTTTGATCCAACGGAAAACTTGTGCAAACTTCTACGACAAAGATCGTCCAAACTTTCAATAGATTCGTATGAAGGTTTAAATTGAGATTTAAAGCTTTTAGAATGAATACAGGCCTTTTTTCGGACCTATATAAAGTTATAAAGGTGTAAATATAGTTTTTAAATTATTCTCAAAAAGTTAGACCCATTATTGGAGCAACGGAAACTTGGTCCAAACTACTTTGGCAAAGAACTGCCCAACTTTGAATAGCTTCATATGAAGAGAATATTGGCCTTTTTTTGGAGCAATATGAAACGATAAAGATATAAATATAGTAATAAACCTAATATAAGAACGTTAGACCCATTTTTGATCCAACGGAAAACTTGTGCAAACTTCTACGACAAAGATCGTCCAAACTTTCAATAGATTCGTATGAAGGTTTAAATTGAGATTTAAAGCTTTTAGAATGAATACCGGCCTTTTTTTGGACCAATATAAAGTTATAAAGGTGTAAATATAGTTTTTAAATTATTCTCAAAAAGTTAGACCCATTATTGGAGCAGCGGAAAGTTGGTCCAAACTACTTTGACAAAGAACTGCCCAACTTTGAATAGCTTCGTATGAAGAGAATATTGGCCTTTTTTTGGACCAATATGAAGTGATAAAGATTTAAATATAGTAATAAACCTAATAGAAGAACGTTGGACCCATTTTTGATCCAACGGAAAACTTGTGCAAACTTCTACGACAAAGATCGTCCAAACTTTCAATAGATTCGTATGAAGGTTTAAATTGAGATTTAAAGCTTTTAGAATGAATACCGGCCTTTTTTCGGACCTATATAAAGTTATAAAGGTGTAAATATAGTTTTTAAATTATTCTCAAAAAGTTAGACCCATTATTGGAGCAGCGGAAAGTTGGTTCAAACTACTTTGACAAAGAACTGCCCAACTTTGAATAGCTTCGTATGAAGAGAATATTGGCCTTTTTTTGGACCAATATGAAGTGATAAAGATTTAAATATAGTAATAAACCTAATAGAAGAACGTTGGACCCATTTTTGATCCAACGGAAAACTTGTGCAAACTTCTACGACAAAGATCGTCCAAACTTTCAATAGATTCGTATGAAGGTTTAAATTGAGATTTAAAGCTTTTAGAATGAATACCGGCCTTTTTTCGGACCTATATAAAGTTATAAAGGTGTAAATATAGTTTTTAAATTATTCTCAAAAAGTTAGACCCATTATTGGAGCAACGGAAACTTGGTCCAAACTACTTTGACAACGAACTGCCCAACTTTGAATAGCTTCATATGAAGAGAATATTGGCCTTTTTTTGGTCCAATATGAAATGATAAAGATATAAATATAGTAATAAACCTAATATAAGAACGTTAGACCCATTTTTGATCCAACGGAAAACTTGTGCAAACTTCTACGACAAAGATCGTCCAAACTTTCAATAGATTCGTATGAAGGTTTAAATTGAGATTTAAAGCTTTTAGAATGAATACCGGCCTTTTTTTGGACCAATATAAAGTTATAAAGGTGTAAATATAGTTTTTAAATTATTCTCAAAAAGTTAGACCCATTATTGGAGCAGCGGAAAGTTGGTCCAAACTACATTGACAAAGAACTGCCCAACTTTGAATAGCTTCGTATGAAGAGAATATTGGCCTTTTTTTTGGACCAATATGAAGTGATAAAGATTTAAATATAGTAATAAACCTAATAGAAGAACGTTGGACCCATTTTTGATCCAACAGAAAACTTGTGCAAACTTCTACGACAAAGATCGTCCAAACTTTCAATAGATTCGTATGAAGGTTTAAATTGAGATTTAAAGCTTTTAGAATGAATACCGGCCTTTTTTCGGACCTATATAAAGTTATAAAGGTGTAAATATAGTTTTTAAATTATTCTCAAAAAGTTAGACCCATTATTGGAGCAGCGGAAAGTTGGTTCAAACTACTTTGACAAAGAACTGCCCAACTTTGAATAGCTTCGTATGAAGAGAATATTGGCCTTTTTTTGGACCAATATGAAGTGATAAAGATTTAAATATAGTAATAAACCTAATAGAAGAACGTTGGACCCATTTTTGATCCAACGGAAAACTTGTGCAAACTTCTACGACAAAGATCGTCCAAACTTTCAATAGATTCGTATGAAGGTTTAAATTGAGATTTAAAGCTTTTAGAATGAATACCGGCCTTTTTTCGGACCTATATAAAGTTATAAAGGTGTAAATATAGTTTTTAAATTATTCTCAAAAAGTTAGACCCATTATTGGAGCAACGGAAACTTGGTCCAAACTACTTTGACAACGAACTGCCCAACTTTGAATAGCTTCATATGAAGAGAATATTGGCCTTTTTTTGGACCAATATGAAATGATAAAGATATAAATATAGTAATAAACCTAATATAAGAACGTTAGACCCATTTTTGATCCAACGGAAAACTTGTGCAAACTTCTACGACAAAGATCGTCCAAACTTTCAATAGATTCGTATGAAGGTTTAAATTGAGATTTAAAGCTTTTAGAATGAATACCGGCGTTTTTTTGGACCAATATAAAGTTATAAAGGTGTAAATATAGTTTTTAAATTATTCTCAAAAAGTTAGACCCATTATTGGAGCAGCGGAAACTTGGTCCAAACTACATTGACAAAGAACTGCCCAACTTTGAATAGCTTCGTATGAAGAGAATATTGGCCTTTTTTTGGACCAATATGAAGTGATAAAGATTTAAATATAGTAATAAACCTAATAGAAAAACGTTAGACCCATTTTTGATCCAACGGAAAACTTGTGCAAACTTCTACGACAAAGATCGTCCAAACTTTCAATAGATTCGTATGAAGGTTTAAATTGAGATTTAAAGCTTTTAGAATGAATACCGGCCTTTTTTCGGACCTATATAAAGTTATAAAGGTGTAAATATAGTTTTTAAATTATTCTCAAAAAGTTAGACCCATTATTGGAGCAACGGAAACTTGGTGCAAACTACTTTGGCAAAGAACTGCCCAACTTTGAATAGCTTCATATGAAGAGAATATTGGCCTTTTTTTGGACCAATATGAAACGATAAAGATATAAATATAGTAATAAACCTAATATAAGAACGTTAGACCCATTTTTGATCCAACGGAAAACTTGTGCAAACTTCTACGACAAAGATCGTCCAAACTTTCAATAGATTCGTATGAAGGTTTAAATTGAGATTTAAAGCTTTTAGAATGAATACCGGCCTTTTTTTGGACCAATATAAAGTTATAAAGGTGTAAATATAGTTTTTAAATTATTCTCAAAAAGTTAGACCCATTATTGGAGCAGCGGAAAGTTGGTCCAAACTACATTGACAAAGAACTGCCCAACTTTGAATAGCTTCGTATGAAGAGAATATTGGCCTTTTTTTGGACCAATATGAAGTGATAAAGATTTAAATATAGTAATAAACCTAATAGAAGAACGTTGGACCCATTTTTGATCCAACAGAAAACTTGTGCAAACTTCTACGACAAAGATCGTCCAAACTTTCAATAGATTCGTATGAAGGTTTAAATTGAGATTTAAAGCTTTTAGAATGAATACCGGCCTTTTTTCGGACCTATATAAAGTTATAAAGGTGTAAATATAGTTTTTAAATTATTCTCAAAAAGTTAGACCCATTATTGGAGCAGCGGAAAGTTGGTTCAAACTACTTTGACAAAGAACTGCCCAACTTTGAATAGCTTCGTATGAAGAGAATATTGGCCTTTTTTTGGACCAATATGAAGTGATAAAGATTTAAATATAGTAATAAACCTAATAGAAGAACGTTGGACCCATTTTTGATCCAACGGAAAACTTGTGCAAACTTCTACGACAAAGATCGTCCAAACTTTCAATAGATTCGTATGAAGGTTTAAATTGAGATTTAAAGCTTTTAGAATGAATACCGGCCTTTTTTCGGACCTATATAAAGTTATAAAGGTGTAAATATAGTTTTTAAATTATTCTCAAAAAGTTAGACCCATTATTGGAGCAACGGAAACTTGGTCCAAACTACTTTGACAACGAACTGCCCAACTTTGAATAGCTTCATATGAAGAGAATATTGGCCTTTTTTTGGACCAATATGAAATGATAAAGATATAAATATAGTAATAAACCTAATATAAGAACGTTAGACCCATTTTTGATCCAACGGAAAACTTGTGCAAACTTCTACGACAAAGATCGTCCAAACTTTCAATAGATTCGTATGAAGGTTTAAATTGAGATTTAAAGCTTTTAGAATGAATACCGGCGTTTTTTTGGACCAATATAAAGTTATAAAGGTGTAAATATAGTTTTTAAATTATTCTCAAAAAGTTAGACCCATTATTGGAGCAGCGGAAACTTGGTCCAAACTACATTGACAAAGAACTGCCCAACTTTGAATAGCTTCGTATGAAGAGAATATTGGCCTTTTTTTGGACCAATATGAAGTGATAAAGATTTAAATATAGTAATAAACCTAATAGAAAAACGTTAGACCCATTTTTGATCCAACGGAAAACTTGTGCAAACTTCTACGACAAAGATCGTCCAAACTTTCAATAGATTCGTATGAAGGTTTAAATTGAGATTTAAAGCTTTTAGAATGAATACCGGCCTTTTTTCGGACCTATATAAAGTTATAAAGGTGTAAATATAGTTTTTAAATTATTCTCAAAAAGTTAGACCCATTATTGGAGCAACGGAAACTTGGTGCAAACTACTTTGGCAAAGAACTGCCCAACTTTGAATAGCTTCATATGAAGAGAATATTGGCCTTTTTTTGGACCAATATGAAACGATAAAGATATAAATATAGTAATAAACCTAATATAAGAACGTTAGACCCATTTTTGATCCAACGGAAAACTTGTGCAAACTTCTACGACAAAGATCGTCCAAACTTTCAATAGATTCGTATGAAGGTTTAAATTGAGATTTAAAGCTTTTAGAATGAATACCGGCCTTTTTTTGGACCAATATAAAGTTATAAAGGTGTAAATATAGTTTTTAAATTATTCTCAAAAAGTTAGACCCATTATTGGAGCAGCGGAAAGTTGGTCCAAACTACATTGACAAAGAACTGCCCAACTTTGAATAGCTTCGTATGAAGAGAATATTGGCCTTTTTTTGGACCAATATGAAGTGATAAAGATTTAAATATAGTAATAAACCTAATAGAAGAACGTTGGACCCATTTTTGATCCAACGGAAAACTTGTGCAAACTTCTACGACAAAGATCGTCCAAACTTTCAATAGATTCGTATGAAGGTTTAAATTGAGATTTAAAGCTTTTAGAATGAATACCGGCCTTTTTTCGGACCTATATAAAGTTATAAAGGTGTAAATATAGTTTTTAAATTATTCTCAAAAAGTTAGACCCATTATTGGAGCAGCGGAAAGTTGGTTCAAACTACTTTGACAAAGAACTGCCCAACTTTGAATAGCTTCGTATGAAGAGAATATTGGCCTTTTTTTGGACCAATATGAAGTGATAAAGATTTAAATATAGTAATAAACCTAATAGAAGAACGTTGGACCCATTTTTGATCCAACGGAAAACTTGTGCAAACTTCTACGACAAAGATCGTCCAAACTTTCAATAGATTCGTATGAAGGTTTAAATTGAGATTTAAAGCTTTTAGAATGAATACCGGCCTTTTTTCGGACCTATATAAAGTTATAAAGGTGTAAATATAGTTTTTAAATTATTCTCAAAAAGTTAGACCCATTATTGGAGCAACGGAAACTTGGTGCAAACTACTTTGGCAAAGAACTGCCCAACTTTGAATAGCTTCATATGAAGAGAATATTGGCCTTTTTTTGGACCAATATGAAACGATAAAGATATAAATATAGTAATAAACCTAATATAAGAACGTTAGACCCATTTTTGATCCAACGGAAAACTTGTGCAAACTTCTACGACAAAGATCGTCCAAACTTTCAATAGATTCGTATGAAGGTTTAAATTGAGATTTAAAGCTTTTAGAATGAATACCGGCCTTTTTTTGGACCAATATAAAGTTATAAAGGTGTAAATATAGTTTTTAAATTATTCTCAAAAAGTTAGACCCATTATTGGAGCAGCGGAAAGTTGGTCCAAACTACATTGACAAAGAACTGCCCAACTTTGAATAGCTTCGTATGAAGAGAATATTGGCCTTTTTTTGGACCAATATGAAGTGATAAAGATTTAAATATAGTAATAAACCTAATAGAAGAACGTTGGACCCATTTTTGATCCAACGGAAAACTTGTGCAAACTTCTACGACAAAGATCGTCCAAACTTTCAATAGATTCGTATGAAGGTTTAAATTGAGATTTAAAGCTTTTAGAATGAATACCGGCCTTTTTTCGGACCTATATAAAGTTATAAAGGTGTAAATATAGTTTTTAAATTATTCTCAAAAAGTTAGACCCATTATTGGAGCAGCGGAAAGTTGGTTCAAACTACTTTGACAAAGAACTGCCCAACTTTGAATAGCTTCGTATGAAGAGAATATTGGCCTTTTTTTGGACCAATATGAAGTGATAAAGATTTAAATATAGTAATAAACCTAATAGAAGAACGTTGGACCCATTTTTGATCCAACGGAAAACTTGTGCAAACTTCTACGACAAAGATCGTCCAAACTTTCAATAGATTCGTATGAAGGTTTAAATTGAGATTTAAAGCTTTTAGAATGAATACCGGCCTTTTTTCGGACCTATATAAAGTTATAAAGGTGTAAATATAGTTTTTAAATTATTCTCAAAAAGTTAGACCCATTATTGGAGCAACGGAAACTTGGTCCAAACTACTTTGACAACGAACTGCCCAACTTTGAATAGCTTCATATGAAGAGAATATTGGCCTTTTTTTGGACCAATATGAAATGATAAAGATATAAATATAGTAATAAACCTAATATAAGAACGTTAGACCCATTTTTGATCCAACGGAAAACTTGTGCAAACTTCTACGACAAAGATCGTCCAAACTTTCAATAGATTCGTATGAAGGTTTAAATTGAGATTTAAAGCTTTTAGAATGAATACCGGCCTTTTTTTGGACCAATATAAAGTTATAAAGGTGTAAATATAGTTTTTAAATTATTCTCAAAAAGTTAGACCCATTATTGGAGCAGCGGAAAGTTGGTCCAAACTACATTGACAAAGAACTGCCCAACTTTGAATAGCTTCGTATGAAGAGAATATTGGCCTTTTTTTGGACCAATATGAAGTGATAAAGATTTAAATATAGTAATAAACCTAATAGAAGAACGTTGGACCCATTTTTGATCCAACAGAAAACTTGTGCAAACTTCTACGACAAAGATCGTCCAAACTTTCAATAGATTCGTATGAAGGTTTAAATTGAGATTTAAAGCTTTTAGAATGAATACCGGCCTTTTTTCGGACCTATATAAAGTTATAAAGGTGTAAATATAGTTTTTAAATTATTCTCAAAAAGTTAGACCCATTATTGGAGCAGCGGAAAGTTGGTTCAAACTACTTTGACAAAGAACTGCCCAACTTTGAATAGCTTCGTATGAAGAGAATATTGGCCTTTTTTTGGACCAATATGAAGTGATAAAGATTTAAATATAGTAATAAACCTAATAGAAGAACGTTGGACCCATTTTTGATCCAACGGAAAACTTGTGCAAACTTCTACGACAAAGATCGTCCAAACTTTCAATAGATTCGTATGAAGGTTTAAATTGAGATTTAAAGCTTTTAGAATGAATACCGGCCTTTTTTCGGACCTATATAAAGTTATAAAGGTGTAAATATAGTTTTTAAATTATTCTCAAAAAGTTAGACCCATTATTGGAGCAACGGAAACTTGGTCCAAACTACTTTGACAACGAACTGCCCAACTTTGAATAGCTTCATATGAAGAGAATATTGGCCTTTTTTTGGACCAATATGAAATGATAAAGATATAAATATAGTAATAAACCTAATATAAGAACGTTAGACCCATTTTTGATCCAACGGAAAACTTGTGCAAACTTCTACGACAAAGATCGTCCAAACTTTCAATAGATTCGTATGAAGGTTTAAATTGAGATTTAAAGCTTTTAGAATGAATACCGGCGTTTTTTTGGACCAATATAAAGTTATAAAGGTGTAAATATAGTTTTTAAATTATTCTCAAAAAGTTAGACCCATTATTGGAGCAGCGGAAACTTGGTCCAAACTACATTGACAAAGAACTGCCCAACTTTGAATAGCTTCGTATGAAGAGAATATTGGCCTTTTTTTGGACCAATATGAAGTGATAAAGATTTAAATATAGTAATAAACCTAATAGAAAAACGTTAGACCCATTTTTGATCCAACGGAAAACTTGTGCAAACTTCTACGACAAAGATCGTCCAAACTTTCAATAGATTCGTATGAAGGTTTAAATTGAGATTTAAAGCTTTTAGAATGAATACCGGCCTTTTTTCGGACCTATATAAAGTTATAAAGGTGTAAATATAGTTTTTAAATTATTCTCAAAAAGTTAGACCCATTATTGGAGCAACGGAAACTTGGTGCAAACTACTTTGGCAAAGAACTGCCCAACTTTGAATAGCTTCATATGAAGAGAATATTGGCCTTTTTTTGGACCAATATGAAACGATAAAGATATAAATATAGTAATAAACCTAATATAAGAACGTTAGACCCATTTTTGATCCAACGGAAAACTTGTGCAAACTTCTACGACAAAGATCGTCCAAACTTTCAATAGATTCGTATGAAGGTTTAAATTGAGATTTAAAGCTTTTAGAATGAATACCGGCCTTTTTTTGGACCAATATAAAGTTATAAAGGTGTAAATATAGTTTTTAAATTATTCTCAAAAAGTTAGACCCATTATTGGAGCAGCGGAAAGTTGGTCCAAACTACATTGACAAAGAACTGCCCAACTTTGAATAGCTTCGTATGAAGAGAATATTGGCCTTTTTTTGGACCAATATGAAGTGATAAAGATTTAAATATAGTAATAAACCTAATAGAAGAACGTTGGACCCATTTTTGATCCAACGGAAAACTTGTGCAAACTTCTACGACAAAGATCGTCCAAACTTTCAATAGATTCGTATGAAGGTTTAAATTGAGATTTAAAGCTTTTAGAATGAATACCGGCCTTTTTTCGGACCTATATAAAGTTATAAAGGTGTAAATATAGTTTTTAAATTATTCTCAAAAAGTTAGACCCATTATTGGAGCAGCGGAAAGTTGGTTCAAACTACTTTGACAAAGAACTGCCCAACTTTGAATAGCTTCGTATGAAGAGAATATTGGCCTTTTTTTGGACCAATATGAAGTGATAAAGATTTAAATATAGTAATAAACCTAATAGAAGAACGTTGGACCCATTTTTGATCCAACGGAAAACTTGTGCAAACTTCTACGACAAAGATCGTCCAAACTTTCAATAGATTCGTATGAAGGTTTAAATTGAGATTTAAAGCTTTTAGAATGAATACCGGCCTTTTTTCGGACCTATATAAAGTTATAAAGGTGTAAATATAGTTTTTAAATTATTCTCAAAAAGTTAGACCCATTATTGGAGCAACGGAAACTTGGTGCAAACTACTTTGGCAAAGAACTGCCCAACTTTGAATAGCTTCATATGAAGAGAATATTGGCCTTTTTTTGGACCAATATGAAACGATAAAGATATAAATATAGTAATAAACCTAATATAAGAACGTTAGACCCATTTTTGATCCAACGGAAAACTTGTGCAAACTTCTACGACAAAGATCGTCCAAACTTTCAATAGATTCGTATGAAGGTTTAAATTGAGATTTAAAGCTTTTAGAATGAATACCGGCCTTTTTTTGGACCAATATAAAGTTATAAAGGTGTAAATATAGTTTTTAAATTATTCTCAAAAAGTTAGACCCATTATTGGAGCAGCGGAAAGTTGGTCCAAACTACATTGACAAAGAACTGCCCAACTTTGAATAGCTTCGTATGAAGAGAATATTGGCCTTTTTTTGGACCAATATGAAGTGATAAAGATTTAAATATAGTAATAAACCTAATAGAAGAACGTTGGACCCATTTTTGATCCAACGGAAAACTTGTGCAAACTTCTACGACAAAGATCGTCCAAACTTTCAATAGATTCGTATGAAGGTTTAAATTGAGATTTAAAGCTTTTAGAATGAATACCGGCCTTTTTTCGGACCTATATAAAGTTATAAAGGTGTAAATATAGTTTTTAAATTATTCTCAAAAAGTTAGACCCATTATTGGAGCAGCGGAAAGTTGGTTCAAACTACTTTGACAAAGAACTGCCCAACTTTGAATAGCTTCGTATGAAGAGAATATTGGCCTTTTTTTGGACCAATATGAAGTGATAAAGATTTAAATATAGTAATAAACCTAATAGAAGAACGTTGGACCCATTTTTGATCCAACGGAAAACTTGTGCAAACTTCTACGACAAAGATCGTCCAAACTTTCAATAGATTCGTATGAAGGTTTAAATTGAGATTTAAAGCTTTTAGAATGAATACCGGCCTTTTTTCGGACCTATATAAAGTTATAAAGGTGTAAATATAGTTTTTAAATTATTCTCAAAAAGTTAGACCCATTATTGGAGCAACGGAAACTTGGTCCAAACTACTTTGACAACGAACTGCCCAACTTTGAATAGCTTCATATGAAGAGAATATTGGCCTTTTTTTGGACCAATATGAAATGATAAAGATATAAATATAGTAATAAACCTAATATAAGAACGTTAGACCCATTTTTGATCCAACGGAAAACTTGTGCAAACTTCTACGACAAAGATCGTCCAAACTTTCAATAGATTCGTATGAAGGTTTAAATTGAGATTTAAAGCTTTTAGAATGAATACCGGCGTTTTTTTGGACCAATATAAAGTTATAAAGGTGTAAATATAGTTTTTAAATTATTCTCAAAAAGTTAGACCCATTATTGGAGCAGCGGAAACTTGGTCCAAACTACATTGACAAAGAACTGCCCAACTTTGAATAGCTTCGTATGAAGAGAATATTGGCCTTTTTTTGGACCAATATGAAGTGATAAAGATTTAAATATAGTAATAAACCTAATAGAAAAACGTTAGACCCATTTTTGATCCAACGGAAAACTTGTGCAAACTTCTACGACAAAGATCGTCCAAACTTTCAATAGATTCGTATGAAGGTTTAAATTGAGATTTAAAGCTTTTAGAATGAATACCGGCCTTTTTTCGGACCTATATAAAGTTATAAAGGTGTAAATATAGTTTTTAAATTATTCCCAAAAAGTTAGACCCATTATTGGAGCAACGGAAACTTGGTGCAAACTACTTTGGCAAAGAACTGCCCAACTTTGAATAGCTTCATATGAAGAGAATATTGGCCTTTTTTTGGACCAATATGAAACGATAAAGATATAAATATAGTAATAAACCTAATATAAGAACGTTAGACCCATTTTTGATCCAACGGAAAACTTGTGCAAACTTCTACGACAAAGATCGTCCAAACTTTCAATAGATTCGTATGAAGGTTTAAATTGAGATTTAAAGCTTTTAGAATGAATACCGGCCTTTTTTCGGACCTATATAAAGTTATAAAGGTGTAAATATAGTTTTTAAATTATTCTCAAAAAGTTAGACCCATTATTGGAGCAGCGGAAAGTTGGTTCAAACTACTTTGACAAAGAACTGCCCAACTTTGAATAGCTTCGTATGAAGAGAATATTGGCCTTTTTTTGGACCAATATGAAGTGATAAAGATTTAAATATAGTAATAAACCTAATAGAAGAACGTTGGACCCATTTTTGATCCAACGGAAAACTTGTGCAAACTTCTACGACAAAGATCGTCCAAACTTTCAATAGATTCGTATGAAGGTTTAAATTGAGATTTAAAGCTTTTAGAATGAATACCGGCCTTTTTTCGGACCTATATAAAGTTATAAAGGTGTAAATATAGTTTTTAAATTATTCTCAAAAAGTTAGACCCATTATTGGAGCAACGGAAACTTGGTCCAAACTACTTTGACAACGAACTGCCCAACTTTGAATAGCTTCATATGAAGAGAATATTGGCCTTTTTTTGGACCAATATGAAATGATAAAGATATAAATATAGTAATAAACCTAATATAAGAACGTTAGACCCATTTTTGATCCAACGGAAAACTTGTGCAAACTTCTACGACAAAGATCGTCCAAACTTTCAATAGATTCGTATGAAGGTTTAAATTGAGATTTAAAGCTTTTAGAATGAATACCGGCGTTTTTTTGGACCAATATAAAGTTATAAAGGTGTAAATATAGTTTTTAAATTATTCTCAAAAAGTTAGACCCATTATTGGAGCAGCGGAAACTTGGTCCAAACTACATTGACAAAGAACTGCCCAACTTTGAATAGCTTCGTATGAAGAGAATATTGGCCTTTTTTTGGACCAATATGAAGTGATAAAGATTTAAATATAGTAATAAACCTAATAGAAAAACGTTAGACCCATTTTTGATCCAACGGAAAACTTGTGCAAACTTCTACGACAAAGATCGTCCAAACTTTCAATAGATTCGTATGAAGGTTTAAATTGAGATTTAAAGCTTTTAGAATGAATACCGGCCTTTTTTCGGACCTATATAAAGTTATAAAGGTGTAAATATAGTTTTTAAATTATTCTCAAAAAGTTAGACCCATTATTGGAGCAACGGAAACTTGGTGCAAACTACTTTGGCAAAGAACTGCCCAACTTTGAATAGCTTCATATGAAGAGAATATTGGCCTTTTTTTGGACCAATATGAAACGATAAAGATATAAATATAGTAATAAACCTAATATAAGAACGTTAGACCCATTTTTGATCCAACGGAAAACTTGTGCAAACTTCTACGACAAAGATCGTCCAAACTTTCAATAGATTCGTATGAAGGTTTAAATTGAGATTTAAAGCTTTTAGAATGAATACCGGCCTTTTTTCGGACCTATATAAAGTTATAAAGGTGTAAATATAGTTTTTAAATTATTCTCAAAAAGTTAGACCCATTATTGGAGCAACGGAAACTTGGTCCAAACTACTTTGACAACGAACTGCCCAACTTTGAATAGCTTCATATGAAGAGAATATTGGCCTTTTTTTGGACCAATATGAAATGATAAAGATATAAATATAGTAATAAACCTAATATAAGAACGTTAGACCCATTTTTGATCCAACGGAAAACTTGTGCAAACTTCTACGACAAAGATCGTCCAAACTTTCAATAGATTCGTATGAAGGTTTAAATTGAGATTTAAAGCTTTTAGAATGAATACCGGCCTTTTTTTGGACCAATATAAAGTTATAAAGGTGTAAATATAGTTTTTAAATTATTCTCAAAAAGTTAGACCCATTATTGGAGCAGCGGAAACTTGGTCCAAACTACATTGACAAAGAACTGCCCAACTTTGAATAGCTTCGTATGAAGAGAATATTGGCCTTTTTTTGGACCAATATGAAGTGATAAAGATTTAAATATAGTAATAAACCTAATAGAAAAACGTTAGACCCATTTTTGATCCAACGGAAAACTTGTGCAAACTTCTACGACAAAGATCGTCCAAACTTTCAATAGATTCGTATGAAGGTTTAAATTGAGATTTAAAGCTTTTAGAATGAATACCGGCCTTTTTTCGGACCTATATAAAGTTATAAAGGTGTAAATATAGTTTTTAAATTATTCTCAAAAAGTTAGACCCATTATTGGAGCAACGGAAACTTGGTGCAAACTACTTTGGCAAAGAACTGCCCAACTTTGAATAGCTTCATATGAAGAGAATATTGGCCTTTTTTTGGACCAATATGAAACGATAAAGATATAAATATAGTAATAAACCTAATATAAGAACGTTAGACCCATTTTTGATCCAACGGAAAACTTGTGCAAACTTCTACGACAAAGATCGTCCAAACTTTCAATAGATTCGTATGAAGGTTTAAATTGAGATTTAAAGCTTTTAGAATGAATAACGGCCTTTTTTTGGACCAATATAAAGTTATAAAGGTGTAAATATAGTTTTTAAATTATTCTCAAAAAGTTAGACCCATTATTGGAGCAGCGGAAAGTTGGTCCAAACTACATTGACAAAGAACTGCCCAACTTTGAATAGCTTCGTATGAAGAGAATATTGGCCTTTTTTTGGACCAATATGAAGTGATAAAGATTTAAATATAGTAATAAACCTAATAGAAGAACGTTGGACCCATTTTTGATCCAACGGAAAACTTGTGCAAACTTCTACGACAAAGATCGTCCAAACTTTCAATAGATTCGTATGAAGGTTTAAATTGAGATTTAAAGCTTTTAGAATGAATACCGGCCTTTTTTCGGACCTATATAAAGTTATAAAGGTGTAAATATAGTTTTTAAATTATTCTCAAAAAGTTAGACCCATTATTGGAGCAGCGGAAAGTTGGTTCAAACTACTTTGACAAAGAACTGCCCAACTTTGAATAGCTTCGTATGAAGAGAATATTGGCCTTTTTTTGGACCAATATGAAGTGATAAAGATTTAAATATAGTAATAAACCTAATAGAAGAACGTTGGACCCATTTTTGATCCAACGGAAAACTTGTGCAAACTTCTACGACAAAGATCGTCCAAACTTTCAATAGATTCGTATGAAGGTTTAAATTGAGATTTAAAGCTTTTAGAATGAATACCGGCCTTTTTTCGGACCTATATAAAGTTATAAAGGTGTAAATATAGTTTTTAAATTATTCTCAAAAAGTTAGACCCATTATTGGAGCAGCGGAAAGTTGGTCCAAACTACTTTGACAAAGAACTGCCCAACTTTGAATAGCTTCGTATGAAGAGAATATTGGCCTTTTTTTGGACCAATATGAAGTGATAAATATTTAAATATAGTAATAAACCTAATAGAAGAACGTTGGACCCATTTTTGATCCAACGGAAAACTTGTGCAAACTTCTACGACAAAGATCGTCCAAACTTTCAATAGATTCGTATGAAGGTTTAAATTGAGATTTAAAGCTTTTAGAATGAATACCGGCCTTTTTTCGGACCTATATAAAGTTATAAAGGTGTAAATATAGTTTTTAAATTATTCTCAAAAAGTTAGACCCATTATTGGAGCAGCGGAAAGTTGGTTCAAACTACTTTGACAAAGAACTGCCCAACTTTGAATAGCTTCGTATGAAGAGAATATTGGCCTTTTTTTGGACCAATATGAAGTGATAAAGATTTAAATATAGTAATAAACCTAATAGAAGAACGTTGGACCCATTTTTGATCCAACGGAAAACTTGTGCAAACTTCTACGACAAAGATCGTCCAAACTTTCAATAGATTCGTATGAAGGTTTAAATTGAGATTTAAAGCTTTTAGAATGAATACCGGCCTTTTTTCGGACCTATATAAAGTTATAAAGGTGTAAATATAGTTTTTAAATTATTCTCAAAAAGTTAGACCCATTATTGGAGCAACGGAAACTTGGTCCAAACTACTTTGACAACGAACTGCCCAACTTTGAATAGCTTCATATGAAGAGAATATTGGCCTTTTTTTGGACCAAAATGAAATGATAAAGATATAAATATAGTAATAAACCTAATATAAGAACGTTAGACCCATTTTTGATCCAACGGAAAACTTGTGCAAACTTCTACGACAAAGATCGTCCAAACTTTCAATAGATTCGTATGAAGGTTTAAATTGAGATTTAAAGCTTTTAGAATGAATACCGGCCTTTTTTTGGACCAATATAAAGTTATAAAGGTGTAAATATAGTTTTTAAATTATTCTCAAAAAGTTAGACCCATTATTGGAGCAGCGGAAAGTTGGTCCAAACTACTTTGACAAAGAACTGCCCAACTTTGAATAGCTTCGTATGAAGAGAATATTGGCCTTTTTTTGGACCAATATGAAGTGATAAAGATTTAAATATAGTAATAAACCTAATAGAAGAACGTTGGACCCATTTTTGATCCAACGGAAAACTTGTGCAAACTTCTACGACAAAGATCGTCCAAACTTTCAATAGATTCGTATGAAGGTTTAAATTGAGATTTAAAGCTTTTAGAATGAATACCGGCCTTTTTTCGGACCTATATAAAGTTATAAAGGTGTAAATATAGTTTTTAAATTATTCTCAAAAAGTTAGACCCATTATTGGAGCAGCGGAAAGTTGGTTCAAACTACTTTGACAAAGAACTGCCCAACTTTGAATAGCTTCGTATGAAGAGAATATTGGCCTTTTTTTGGACCAATATGAAGTGATAAAGATTTAAATATAGTAATAAACCTAATAGAAGAACGTTGGACCCATTTTTGATCCAACGGAAAACTTGTGCAAACTTCTACGACAAAGATCGTCCAAACTTTCAATAGATTCGTATGAAGGTTTAAATTGAGATTTAAAGCTTTTAGAATGAATACCGGCCTTTTTTCGGACCTATATAAAGTTATAAAGGTGTAAATATAGTTTTTAAATTATTCTCAAAAAGTTAGACCCATTATTGGAGCAGCGGAAAGTTGGTCCAAACTACTTTGACAAAGAACTGCCCAACTTTGAATAGCTTCGTATGAAGAGAATATTGGCCTTTTTTTGGACCAATATGAAGTGATAAAGATTTAAATATAGTAATAAACCTAATAGAAGAACGTTGGACCCATTTTTGATCCAACGGAAAACTTGTGCAAACTTCTACGACAAAGATCGTCCAAACTTTCAATAGATTCGTATGAAGGTTTAAATTGAGATTTAAAGCTTTTAGAATGAATACCGGCCTTTTTTCGGACCTATATAAAGTTATAAAGGTGTAAATATAGTTTTTAAATTATTCTCAAAAAGTTAGACCCATTATTGGAGCAGCGGAAAGTTGGTTCAAACTACTTTGACAAAGAACTGCCCAACTTTGAATAGCTTCGTATGAAGAGAATATTGGCCTTTTTTTGGACCAATATGAAGTGATAAAGATTTAAATATAGTAATAAACCTAATAGAAGAACGTTGGACCCATTTTTGATCCAACGGAAAACTTGTGCAAACTTCTACGACAAAGATCGTCCAAACTTTCAATAGATTCGTATGAAGGTTTAAATTGAGATTTAAAGCTTTTAGAATGAATACCGGCCTTTTTTCGGACCTATATAAAGTTATAAAGGTGTAAATATAGTTTTTAAATTATTCTCAAAAAGTTAGACCCATTATTGGAGCAGCGGAAAGTTGGTTCAAACTACTTTGACAAAGAACTGCCCAACTTTGAATAGCTTCGTATGAAGAGAATATTGGCCTTTTTTTGGACCAATATGAAGTGATAAAGATTTAAATATAGTAATAAACCTAATAGAAGAACGTTGGACCCATTTTTGATCCAACGGAAAACTTGTGCAAACTTCTACGACAAAGATCGTCCAAACTTTCAATAGATTCGTATGAAGGTTTAAATTGAGATTTAAAGCTTTTAGAATGAATACCGGCCTTTTTTCGGACCTATATAAAGTTATAAAGGTGTAAATATAGTTTTTAAATTATTCTCAAAAAGTTAGACCCATTATTGGAGCAGCGGAAAGTTGGTCCAAACTACTTTGACAAAGAACTGCCCAACTTTGAATAGCTTCGTATGAAGAGAATATTGGCCTTTTTTTGGACCAATATGAAGTGATAAATATTTAAATATAGTAATAAACCTAATAGAAGAACGTTGGACCCATTTTTGATCCAACGGAAAACTTGTGCAAACTTCTACGACAAAGATCGTCCAAACTTTCAATAGATTCGTATGAAGGTTTAAATTGAGATTTAAAGCTTTTAGAATGAATACCGGCCTTTTTTCGGACCTATATAAAGTTATAAAGGTGTAAATATAGTTTTTAAATTATTCTCAAAAAGTTAGACCCATTATTGGAGCAGCGGAAAGTTGGTTCAAACTACTTTGACAAAGAACTGCCCAACTTTGAATAGCTTCGTATGAAGAGAATATTGGCCTTTTTTTGGACCAATATGAAGTGATAAAGATTTAAATATAGTAATAAACCTAATAGAAGAACGTTGGACCCATTTTTGATCCAACGGAAAACTTGTGCAAACTTCTACGACAAAGATCGTCCAAACTTTCAATAGATTCGTATGAAGGTTTAAATTGAGATTTAAAGCTTTTAGAATGAATACCGGCCTTTTTTCGGACCTATATAAAGTTATAAAGGTGTAAATATAGTTTTTAAATTATTCTCAAAAAGTTAGACCCATTATTGGAGCAACGGAAACTTGGTCCAAACTACTTTGACAACGAACTGCCCAACTTTGAATAGCTTCATATGAAGAGAATATTGGCCTTTTTTTGGACCAAAATGAAATGATAAAGATATAAATATAGTAATAAACCTAATATAAGAACGTTAGACCCATTTTTGATCCAACGGAAAACTTGTGCAAACTTCTACGACAAAGATCGTCCAAACTTTCAATAGATTCGTATGAAGGTTTAAATTGAGATTTAAAGCTTTTAGAATGAATACCGGCCTTTTTTTGGACCAATATAAAGTTATAAAGGTGTAAATATAGTTTTTAAATTATTCTCAAAAAGTTAGACCCATTATTGGAGCAGCGGAAAGTTGGTCCAAACTACTTTGACAAAGAACTGCCCAACTTTGAATAGCTTCGTATGAAGAGAATATTGGCCTTTTTTTGGACCAATATGAAGTGATAAAGATTTAAATATAGTAATAAACCTAATAGAAGAACGTTGGACCCATTTTTGATCCAACGGAAAACTTGTGCAAACTTCTACGACAAAGATCGTCCAAACTTTCAATAGATTCGTATGAAGGTTTAAATTGAGATTTAAAGCTTTTAGAATGAATACCGGCCTTTTTTCGGACCTATATAAAGTTATAAAGGTGTAAATATAGTTTTTAAATTATTCTCAAAAAGTTAGACCCATTATTGGAGCAGCGGAAAGTTGGTTCAAACTACTTTGACAAAGAACTGCCCAACTTTGAATAGCTTCGTATGAAGAGAATATTGGCCTTTTTTTGGACCAATATGAAGTGATAAAGATTTAAATATAGTAATAAACCTAATAGAAGAACGTTGGACCCATTTTTGATCCAACGGAAAACTTGTGCAAACTTCTACGACAAAGATCGTCCAAACTTTCAATAGATTCGTATGAAGGTTTAAATTGAGATTTAAAGCTTTTAGAATGAATACCGGCCTTTTTTCGGACCTATATAAAGTTATAAAGGTGTAAATATAGTTTTTAAATTATTCTCAAAAAGTTAGACCCATTATTGGAGCAGCGGAAAGTTGGTCCAAACTACTTTGACAAAGAACTGCCCAACTTTGAATAGCTTCGTATGAAGAGAATATTGGCCTTTTTTTGGACCAATATGAAGTGATAAATATTTAAATATAGTAATAAACCTAATAGAAGAACGTTGGACCCATTTTTGATCCAACGGAAAACTTGTGCAAACTTCTACGACAAAGATCGTCCAAACTTTCAATAGATTCGTATGAAGGTTTAAATTGAGATTTAAAGCTTTTAGAATGAATACCGGCCTTTTTTCGGACCTATATAAAGTTATAAAGGTGTAAATATAGTTTTTAAATTATTCTCAAAAAGTTAGACCCATTATTGGAGCAGCGGAAAGTTGGTCCAAACTACTTTGACAAAGAACTGCCCAACTTTGAATAGCTTCGTATGAAGAGAATATTGGCCTTTTTTTGGACCAATATGAAGTGATAAATATTTAAATATAGTAATAAACCTAATAGAAGAACGTTGGACCCATTTTTGATCCAACGGAAAACTTGTGCAAACTTCTACGACAAAGATCGTCCAAACTTTCAATAGATTCGTATGAAGGTTTAAATTGAGATTTAAAGCTTTTAGAATGAATACCGGCCTTTTTTCGGACCTATATAAAGTTATAAAGGTGTAAATATAGTTTTTAAATTATTCTCAAAAAGTTAGACCCATTATTGGAGCAGCGGAAAGTTGGTTCAAACTACTTTGACAAAGAACTGCCCAACTTTGAATAGCTTCGTATGAAGAGAATATTGGCCTTTTTTTGGACCAATATGAAGTGATAAAGATTTAAATATAGTAATAAACCTAATAGAAGAACGTTGGACCCATTTTTGATCCAACGGAAAACTTGTGCAAACTTCTACGACAAAGATCGTCCAAACTTTCAATAGATTCGTATGAAGGTTTAAATTGAGATTTAAAGCTTTTAGAATGAATACCGGCCTTTTTTCGGACCTATATAAAGTTATAAAGGTGTAAATATAGTTTTTAAATTATTCTCAAAAAGTTAGACCCATTATTGGAGCAACGGAAACTTGGTCCAAACTACTTTGACAACGAACTGCCCAACTTTGAATAGCTTCATATGAAGAGAATATTGGCCTTTTTTTGGACCAAAATGAAATGATAAAGATATAAATATAGTAATAAACCTAATATAAGAACGTTAGACCCATTTTTGATCCAACGGAAAACTTGTGCAAACTTCTACGACAAAGATCGTCCAAACTTTCAATAGATTCGTATGAAGGTTTAAATTGAGATTTAAAGCTTTTAGAATGAATACCGGCCTTTTTTTGGACCAATATAAAGTTATAAAGGTGTAAATATAGTTTTTAAATTATTCTCAAAAAGTTAGACCCATTATTGGAGCAGCGGAAAGTTGGTCCAAACTACTTTGACAAAGAACTGCCCAACTTTGAATAGCTTCGTATGAAGAGAATATTGGCCTTTTTTTGGACCAATATGAAGTGATAAAGATTTAAATATAGTAATAAACCTAATAGAAGAACGTTGGACCCATTTTTGATCCAACGGAAAACTTGTGCAAACTTCTACGACAAAGATCGTCCAAACTTTCAATAGATTCGTATGAAGGTTTAAATTGAGATTTAAAGCTTTTAGAATGAATACCGGCCTTTTTTCGGACCTATATAAAGTTATAAAGGTGTAAATATAGTTTTTAAATTATTCTCAAAAAGTTAGACCCATTATTGGAGCAGCGGAAAGTTGGTTCAAACTACTTTGACAAAGAACTGCCCAACTTTGAATAGCTTCGTATGAAGAGAATATTGGCCTTTTTTTGGACCAATATGAAGTGATAAAGATTTAAATATAGTAATAAACCTAATAGAAGAACGTTGGACCCATTTTTGATCCAACGGAAAACTTGTGCAAACTTCTACGACAAAGATCGTCCAAACTTTCAATAGATTCGTATGAAGGTTTAAATTGAGATTTAAAGCTTTTAGAATGAATACCGGCCTTTTTTCGGACCTATATAAAGTTATAAAGGTGTAAATATAGTTTTTAAATTATTCTCAAAAAGTTAGACCCATTATTGGAGCAGCGGAAAGTTGGTCCAAACTACTTTGACAAAGAACTGCCCAACTTTGAATAGCTTCGTATGAAGAGAATATTGGCCTTTTTTTGGACCAATATGAAGTGATAAAGATTTAAATATAGTAATAAACCTAATAGAAGAACGTTGGACCCATTTTTGATCCAACGGAAAACTTGTGCAAACTTCTACGACAAAGATCGTCCAAACTTTCAATAGATTCGTATGAAGGTTTAAATTGAGATTTAAAGCTTTTAGAATGAATACCGGCCTTTTTTCGGACCTATATAAAGTTATAAAGGTGTAAATATAGTTTTTAAATTATTCTCAAAAAGTTAGACCCATTATTGGAGCAGCGGAAAGTTGGTTCAAACTACTTTGACAAAGAACTGCCCAACTTTGAATAGCTTCGTATGAAGAGAATATTGGCCTTTTTTTGGACCAATATGAAGTGATAAAGATTTAAATATAGTAATAAACCTAATAGAAGAACGTTGGACCCATTTTTGATCCAACGGAAAACTTGTGCAAACTTCTACGACAAAGATCGTCCAAACTTTCAATAGATTCGTATGAAGGTTTAAATTGAGATTTAAAGCTTTTAGAATGAATACCGGCCTTTTTTCGGACCTATATAAAGTTATAAAGGTGTAAATATAGTTTTTAAATTATTCTCAAAAAGTTAGACCCATTATTGGAGCAGCGGAAAGTTGGTTCAAACTACTTTGACAAAGAACTGCCCAACTTTGAATAGCTTCGTATGAAGAGAATATTGGCCTTTTTTTGGACCAATATGAAGTGATAAAGATTTAAATATAGTAATAAACCTAATAGAAGAACGTTGGACCCATTTTTGATCCAACGGAAAACTTGTGCAAACTTCTACGACAAAGATCGTCCAAACTTTCAATAGATTCGTATGAAGGTTTAAATTGAGATTTAAAGCTTTTAGAATGAATACCGGCCTTTTTTCGGACCTATATAAAGTTATAAAGGTGTAAATATAGTTTTTAAATTATTCTCAAAAAGTTAGACCCATTATTGGAGCAGCGGAAAGTTGGTCCAAACTACTTTGACAAAGAACTGCCCAACTTTGAATAGCTTCGTATGAAGAGAATATTGGCCTTTTTTTGGACCAATATGAAGTGATAAATATTTAAATATAGTAATAAACCTAATAGAAGAACGTTGGACCCATTTTTGATCCAACGGAAAACTTGTGCAAACTTCTACGACAAAGATCGTCCAAACTTTCAATAGATTCGTATGAAGGTTTAAATTGAGATTTAAAGCTTTTAGAATGAATACCGGCCTTTTTTCGGACCTATATAAAGTTATAAAGGTGTAAATATAGTTTTTAAATTATTCTCAAAAAGTTAGACCCATTATTGGAGCAGCGGAAAGTTGGTTCAAACTACTTTGACAAAGAACTGCCCAACTTTGAATAGCTTCGTATGAAGAGAATATTGGCCTTTTTTTGGACCAATATGAAGTGATAAAGATTTAAATATAGTAATAAACCTAATAGAAGAACGTTGGACCCATTTTTGATCCAACGGAAAACTTGTGCAAACTTCTACGACAAAGATCGTCCAAACTTTCAATAGATTCGTATGAAGGTTTAAATTGAGATTTAAAGCTTTTAGAATGAATACCGGCCTTTTTTCGGACCTATATAAAGTTATAAAGGTGTAAATATAGTTTTTAAATTATTCTCAAAAAGTTAGACCCATTATTGGAGCAACGGAAACTTGGTCCAAACTACTTTGACAACGAACTGCCCAACTTTGAATAGCTTCATATGAAGAGAATATTGGCCTTTTTTTGGACCAAAATGAAATGATAAAGATATAAATATAGTAATAAACCTAATATAAGAACGTTAGACCCATTTTTGATCCAACGGAAAACTTGTGCAAACTTCTACGACAAAGATCGTCCAAACTTTCAATAGATTCGTATGAAGGTTTAAATTGAGATTTAAAGCTTTTAGAATGAATACCGGCCTTTTTTTGGACCAATATAAAGTTATAAAGGTGTAAATATAGTTTTTAAATTATTCTCAAAAAGTTAGACCCATTATTGGAGCAGCGGAAAGTTGGTCCAAACTACTTTGACAAAGAACTGCCCAACTTTGAATAGCTTCGTATGAAGAGAATATTGGCCTTTTTTTGGACCAATATGAAGTGATAAAGATTTAAATATAGTAATAAACCTAATAGAAGAACGTTGGACCCATTTTTGATCCAACGGAAAACTTGTGCAAACTTCTACGACAAAGATCGTCCAAACTTTCAATAGATTCGTATGAAGGTTTAAATTGAGATTTAAAGCTTTTAGAATGAATACCGGCCTTTTTTCGGACCTATATAAAGTTATAAAGGTGTAAATATAGTTTTTAAATTATTCTCAAAAAGTTAGACCCATTATTGGAGCAGCGGAAAGTTGGTTCAAACTACTTTGACAAAGAACTGCCCAACTTTGAATAGCTTCGTATGAAGAGAATATTGGCCTTTTTTTGGACCAATATGAAGTGATAAAGATTTAAATATAGTAATAAACCTAATAGAAGAACGTTGGACCCATTTTTGATCCAACGGAAAACTTGTGCAAACTTCTACGACAAAGATCGTCCAAACTTTCAATAGATTCGTATGAAGGTTTAAATTGAGATTTAAAGCTTTTAGAATGAATACCGGCCTTTTTTCGGACCTATATAAAGATATAAAGGTGTAAATATAGTTTTTAAATTATTCTCAAAAAGTTAGACCCATTATTGGAGCAGCGGAAAGTTGGTCCAAACTACTTTGACAAAGAACTGCCCAACTTTGAATAGCTTCGTATGAAGAGAATATTGGCCTTTTTTTGGACCAATATGAAGTGATAAAGATTTAAATATAGTAATAAACCTAATAGAAGAACGTTGGACCCATTTTTGATCCAACGGAAAACTTGTGCAAACTTCTACGACAAAGATCGTCCAAACTTTCAATAGATTCGTATGAAGGTTTAAATTGAGATTTAAAGCTTTTAGAATGAATACCGGCCTTTTTTCGGACCTATATAAAGTTATAAAGGTGTAAATATAGTTTTTAAATTATTCTCAAAAAGTTAGACCCATTATTGGAGCAGCGGAAAGTTGGTTCAAACTACTTTGACAAAGAACTGCCCAACTTTGAATAGCTTCGTATGAAGAGAATATTGGCCTTTTTTTGGACCAATATGAAGTGATAAAGATTTAAATATAGTAATAAACCTAATAGAAGAACGTTGGACCCATTTTTGATCCAACGGAAAACTTGTGCAAACTTCTACGACAAAGATCGTCCAAACTTTCAATAGATTCGTATGAAGGTTTAAATTGAGATTTAAAGCTTTTAGAATGAATACCGGCCTTTTTTCGGACCTATATAAAGTTATAAAGGTGTAAATAAAGTTTTTAAATTATTCTCAAAAAGTTAGACCCATTATTGGAGCAGCGGAAAGTTGGTCCAAACTACTTTGACAAAGAACTGCCCAACTTTGAATAGCTTCGTATGAAGAGAATATTGGCCTTTTTTTGGACCAATATGAAGTGATAAAGATTTAAATATAGTAATAAACCTAATAGAAGAACGTTGGACCCATTTTTGATCCAACGGAAAACTTGTGCAAACTTCTACGACAAAGATCGTCCAAACTTTCAATAGATTCGTATGAAGGTTTAAATTGAGATTTAAAGCTTTTAGAATGAATACCGGCCTTTTTTCGGACCTATATAAAGTTATAAAGGTGTAAATATAGTTTTTAAATTATTCTCAAAAAGTTAGACCCATTATTGGAGCAGCGGAAAGTTGGTTCAAACTACTTTGACAAAGAACTGCCCAACTTTGAATAGCTTCGTATGAAGAGAATATTGGCCTTTTTTTGGACCAATATGAAGTGATAAAGATTTAAATATAGTAATAAACCTAATAGAAGAACGTTGGACCCATTTTTGATCCAACGGAAAACTTGTGCAAACTTCTACGACAAAGATCGTCCAAACTTTCAATAGATTCGTATGAAGGTTTAAATTGAGATTTAAAGCTTTTAGAATGAATACCGGCCTTTTTTCGGACCTATATAAAGTTATAAAGGTGTAAATATAGTTTTTAAATTATTCTCAAAAAGTTAGACCCATTATTGGAGCAACGGAAACTTGGTCCAAACTACTTTGACAACGAACTGCCCAACTTTGAATAGCTTCATATGAAGAGAATATTGGCCTTTTTTTGGACCAAAATGAAATGATAAAGATATAAATATAGTAATAAACCTAATATAAGAACGTTAGACCCATTTTTGATCCAACGGAAAACTTGTGCAAACTTCTACGACAAAGATCGTCCAAACTTTCAATAGATTCGTATGAAGGTTTAAATTGAGATTTAAAGCTTTTAGAATGAATACCGGCCTTTTTTCGGACCAATATAAAGTTATAAAGGTGTAAATATAGTTTTTAAATTATTCTCAAAAAGTTAGACCCATTATTGGAGCAACGGAAACTTGGTCCAAACTACTTTGACAACGAACTGCCCAACTTTGAATAGCTTCATATGAAGAGAATATTGGCCTTTTTTTGGACCAAAATGAAATGATAAAGATATAAATATAGTAATAAACCTAATATAAGAACGTTAGACCCATTTTTGATCCAACGGAAAACTTGTGCAAACTTCTACGACAAAGATCGTCCAAACTTTCAATAGATTCGTATGAAGGTTTAAATTGAGATTTAAAGCTTTTAGAATGAATACCGGCCTTTTTTTGGACCAATATAAAGTTATAAAGGTGTAAATATAGTTTTTAAATTATTCTCAAAAAGTTAGACCCATTATTGGAGCAACGGAAACTTGGTCCAAACTACTTTGACAACGAACTGCCCAACTTTGAATAGCTTCATATGAAGAGAATATTGGCCTTTTTTTGGACCAAAATGAAATGATAAAGATATAAATATAGTAATAAACCTAATATAAGAACGTTAGACCCATTTTTGATCCAACGGAAAACTTGTGCAAACTTCTACGACAAAGATCGTCCAAACTTTCAATAGATTCGTATGAAGGTTTAAATTGAGATTTAAAGCTTTTAGAATGAATACCGGCCTTTTTTTGGACCAATATAAAGTTATAAAGGTGTAACTATAGTTTTTAAATTATTCTCAAAAAGTTAGACCCATTATTGGAGCAGCGGAAACTTGGTCCAAACTACTTTGACAAAGAACTGCCCAACTTTGAATAGCTTCGTATGAAGAGAATATTGGCCTTTTTTTGGACCAATATGAAGTGATAAAGATATAAATATAGTAATAAACCTAATATAAGAACGTTAGACCCATTTTTGATCCAACGGAAAACTTGTGCAAACTTCTACGACAAAGATCGTCCAAACTTTCAATAGATTCGTATGAAGGTTTAAATTGAGATTTAAAGCTTTTAGAATGAATACCGGCCTTTTTTCGGACCAATATAAAGTTATAAAGGTGTAAATATAGTTTTTAAATTATTCTCAAAAAGTTAGACCCATTATTGGAGCAACGGAAACTTGGTCCAAACTACTTTGACAACGAACTGCCCAACTTTGAATAGCTTCATATGAAGAGAATATTGGCCTTTTTTTGGACCAAAATGAAATGATAAAGATATAAATATAGTAATAAACCTAATATAAGAACGTTAGACCCATTTTTGATCCAACGGAAAACTTGTGCAAACTTCTACGACAAAGATCGTCCAAACTTTCAATAGATTCGTATGAAGGTTTAAATTGAGATTTAAAGCTTTTAGAATGAATACCGGCCTTTTTTTGGACCAATATAAAGTTATAAAGGTGTAAATATAGTTTTTAAATTATTCTCAAAAAGTTAGACCCATTATTGGAGCAGCGGAAAGTTGGTCCAAACTACTTTGACAAAGAACTGCCCAACTTTGAATAGCTTCGTATGAAGAGAATATTGGCCTTTTTTTGGACCAATATGAAGTGATAAGGATTTAAATATAGTAATAAACCTAATAGAAGAACGTTGGACCCATTTTTGATCCAACGGAAAACTTGTGCAAACTTCTACGACAAAGATCGTCCAAACTTTCAATAGATTCGTATGAAGGTTTAAATTGAGATTTAAAGCTTTTAGAATGAATACCGGCCTTTTTTCGGACCTATATAAAGTTATAAAGGTGTAAATATAGTTTTTAAATTATTCTCAAAAAGTTAGACCCATTATTGGAGCAGCGGAAAGTTGGTTCAAACTACTTTGACAAAGAACTACCCAACTTTGAATAGCTTCGTATGAAGAGAATATTGGCCTTTTTTTGGACCAATATGAAGTGATAAAGATTTAAATATAGTAATAAACCTAATAGAAGAACGTTGGACCCATTTTTGATCCAACGGAAAACTTGTGCAAACTTCTACGACAAAGATCGTCCAAACTTTCAATAGATTCGTATGAAGGTTTAAATTGAGATTTAAAGCTTTTAGAATGAATACCGGCCTTTTTTCGGACCTATATAAAGTTATAAAGGTGTAAATATAGTTTTTAAATTATTCTCAAAAAGTTAGACCCATTATTGGAGCAACGGAAACTTGGTCCAAACTACTTTGACAACGAACTGCCCAACTTTGAACAGCTTCATATGAAGAGAATATTGGCCTTTTTTTGGACCAATATGAAATGATAAAGATATAAATATAGTAATAAACCTAATATAAGAACGTTAGACCCATTTTTGATCCAACGGAAAACTTGTGCAAACTTCTACGACAAAGATCGTCCAAACTTTCAATAGATTCGTATGAAGGTTTAAATTGAGATTTAAAGCTTTTAGAATGAATACCGGCCTTTTTTTGGACCAATATAAAGTTATAAAGGTGTAAATATAGTTTTTAAATTATTCTCAAAAAGTTAGACCCATTATTGGAGCAGCGGAAACTTGGTCCAAACTACATTGACAAAGAACTGCCCAACTTTGAATAGCTTCGTATGAAGAGAATATTGGCCTTTTTTTGGACCAATATGAAACGATAAAGATATAAATATAGTAATAAACCTAATATAAGAACGTTAGACCCATTTTTGATCCAACGGAAAACTTGTGCAAACTTCTACGACAAAGATCGTCCAAACTTTCAATAGATTCGTATGAAGGTTTAAATTGAGATTTAAAGCTTTTAGAATGAATACCGGCCTTTTTTTGGACCTATATAAAGTTATAAAGGTGTAAATATAGTTTTTAAATTATTCTCAAAAAGGTAGACCCATTATTGGAGCAACGGAAACTTGGTCCAAACTACTTTGGCAAAGAACTGCCCAACTTTGAATAGCTTCACATGAAGAGAATATTGGCCTTTTTTTGGACCAATATGAAACGATAAAGATATAAATATAGTAATAAACCTAATATAAGAACGTTAGACCCATTTTTGATCCAACGGAAAACTTGTGCAAACTTCTACGACAAAGATCGTCCAAACTTTCAATAGATTCGTATGAAGGTTTAAATTGAGATTTAAAGCTTTTAGAATGAATACCGGCCTTTTTTTGGACCAATATAAAGTTATAAAGGTGTAAATATAGTTTTTAAATTATTCTCAAAAAGTTAGACCCATTATTGGAGCAGCGGAAAGTTGGTCCAAACTACTTTGACAAAGAACTGCCCAACTTTGAATAGCTTCGTATGAAGAGAATATTGGCCTTTTTTTGGACCAATATGAAGTGATAAGGATTTAAATATAGTAATAAACCTAATAGAAGAACGTTGGACCCATTTTTGATCCAACGGAAAACTTGTGCAAACTTCTACGACAAAGATCGTCCAAACTTTCAATAGATTCGTATGAAGGTTTAAATTGAGATTTAAAGCTTTTAGAATGAATACCGGCCTTTTTTCGGACCTATATAAAGTTATAAAGGTGTAAATATAGTTTTTAAATTATTCTCAAAAAGTTAGACCCATTATTGGAGCAGCGGAAAGTTGGTTCAAACTACTTTGACAAAGAACTACCCAACTTTGAATAGCTTCGTATGAAGAGAATATTGGCCTTTTTTTGGACCAATATGAAGTGATAAAGATTTAAATATAGTAATAAACCTAATAGAAGAACGTTGGACCCATTTTTGATCCAACGGAAAACTTGTGCAAACTTCTACGACAAAGATCGTCCAAACTTTCAATAGATTCGTATGAAGGTTTAAATTGAGATTTAAAGCTTTTAGAATGAATACCGGCCTTTTTTCGGACCTATATAAAGTTATAATGGTGTAAATATAGTTTTTAAATTATTCTCAAAAAGTTAGACCCATTATTGGAGCAACGGAAACTTGGTCCAAACTACTTTGACAACGAACTGCCCAACTTTGAACAGCTTCATATGAAGAGAATATTGGCCTTTTTTTGGACCAATATGAAATGATAAAGATATAAATATAGTAATAAACCTAATATAAGAACGTTAGACCCATTTTTGATCCAACGGAAAACTTGTGCAAACTTCTACGACAAAGATCGTCCAAACTTTCAATAGATTCGTATGAAGGTTTAAATTGAGATTTAAAGCTTTTAGAATGAATACCGGCCTTTTTTTGGACCAATATAAAGTTATAAAGTTGTAAATATAGTTTTTAAATTATTCTCAAAAAGTTAGACCCATTATTGGAGCAGCGGAAACTTGGTCCAAACTACATTGACAAAGAACTGCCCAACTTTGAATAGCTTCGTATGAAGAGAATATTGGCCTTTTTTTGGACCAATATGAAACGATAAAGATATAAATATAGTAATAAACCTAATATAAGAACGTTAGACCCATTTTTGATCCAACGGAAAACTTGTGCAAACTTCTACGACAAAGATCGTCCAAACTTTCAATAGATTCGTATGAAGGTTTAAATTGAGATTTAAAGCTTTTAGAATGAATACCGGCCTTTTTTTGGACCTATATAAAGTTATAAAGGTGTAAATATAGTTTTTAAATTATTCTCAAAAAGGTAGACCCATTATTGGAGCAACGGAAACTTGGTCCAAACTACTTTGGCAAAGAACTGCCCAACTTTGAATAGCTTCACATGAAGAGAATATTGGCCTTTTTTTGGACCAATATGAAACGATAAAGATATAAATATAGTAATAAACCTAATATAAGAACGTTAGACCCATTTTTGATCCAACGGAAAACTTGTGCAAACTTCTACGACAAAGATCGTCCAAACTTTCAATAGATTCGTATGAAGGTTTAAATTGAGATTTAAAGCTTTTAGAATGAATACCGGCCTTTTTTTGGACCAATATAAAGTTATAAAGGTGTAAATATAGTTTTTATATTATTCTCAAAAAGTTAGACCCATTATTGGAGCAGCGGAAAGTTGGTCCAAACTACTTTGACAAAGAACTGCCCAACTTTGAATAGCTTCGTATGAAGAGAATATTGGCCTTTTTTGGACCAATATGAAGTTATAAAGATTTAAATTTAGTAATAAACCTAATAGAAGAACGTTGGACCCATTTTTGATCCAACGGAAAACTTGTGCAAACTTCTACGACAAAGATCGTCCAAACTTTCAATAGATTCGTATGAAGGTTTAAATTGAGATTTAAAGCTTTTAGAATGAATA
Organism: Trifolium repens; assembly: GCA_030408175.1. Taxonomy (NCBI): domain Eukaryota; kingdom Viridiplantae; phylum Streptophyta; class Magnoliopsida; order Fabales; family Fabaceae; genus Trifolium; species Trifolium repens. Next base: position 24,523,989 of record CP125845.1, on the reverse strand, counting down.
CCGGCCTTTTTTCGGACCTATATAAAGTTATAAAGGTGTAAATATAGTTTTTAAATTATTCTCAAAAAGTTAGACCCATTATTGGAGCAGCGGAAAGTTGGTTCAAACTACTTTGACAAAGAACTGCCCAACTTTGAATAGCTTCGTATGAAGAGAATATTGGCCTTTTTTTGGACCAATATGAAGTGATAAAGATTTAAATATAGTAATAAACCTAATAGAAGAACGTTGGACCCATTTTTGATCCAACGGAAAACTTGTGCAAACTTCTACGACAAAGATCGTCCAAACTTTCAATAGATTCGTATGAAGGTTTAAATTGAGATTTAAAGCTTTTAGAATGAATACCGGCCTTTTTTCGGACCTATATAAAGTTATAAAGGTGTAAATATAGTTTTTAAATTATTCTCAAAAAGTTAGACCCATTATTGGAGCAACGGAAACTTGGTCCAAACTACTTTGACAACGAACTGCCCAACTTTGAATAGCTTCATATGAAGAGAATATTGGCCTTTTTTTGGACCAAAATGAAATGATAAAGATATAAATATAGTAATAAACCTAATATAAGAACGTTAAACCCATTTTTGATCCAACGGAAAACTTGTGCAAACTTCTACGACAAAGATCGTCCAAACTTTCAATAGATTCGTATGAAGGTTTAAATTGAGATTTAAAGCTTTTAGAATGAATACCGGCCTTTTTTTGGACCAATATAAAGTTATAAAGGTGTAAATATAGTTTTTAAATTATTCTCAAAAAGTTAGACCCATTATTGGAGCAGCGGAAAGTTGGTCCAAACTACTTTGACAAAGAACTGCCCAACTTTGAATAGCTTCGTATGAAGAGAATATTGGCCTTTTTTTGGACCAATATGAAGTGATAAGGATTTAAATATAGTAATAAACCTAATAGAAGAACGTTGGACCCATTTTTGATCCAACGGAAAACTTGTGCAAACTTCTACGACAAAGATCGTCCAAACTTTCAATAGATTCGTATGAAGGTTTAAATTGAGATTTAAAGCTTTTAGAATGAATACCGGCCTTTTTTCGGACCTATATAAAGTTATAAAGGTGTAAATATAGTTTTTAAATTATTCTCAAAAAGTTAGACCCATTATTGGAGCAGCGGAAAGTTGGTTCAAACTACTTTGACAAAGAACTACCCAACTTTGAATAGCTTCGTATGAAGAGAATATTGGCCTTTTTTTGGACCAATATGAAGTGATAAAGATTTAAATATAGTAATAAACCTAATAGAAGAACGTTGGACCCATTTTTGATCCAACGGAAAACTTGTGCAAACTTCTACGACAAAGATCGTCCAAACTTTCAATAGATTCGTATGAAGGTTTAAATTGAGATTTAAAGCTTTTAGAATGAATACCGGCCTTTTTTCGGACCTATATAAAGTTATAAAGGTGTAAATATAGTTTTTAAATTATTCTCAAAAAGTTAGACCCATTATTGGAGCAACGGAAACTTGGTCCAAACTACTTTGACAACGAACTGCCCAACTTTGAACAGCTTCATATGAAGAGAATATTGGCCTTTTTTTGGACCAATATGAAATGATAAAGATATAAATATAGTAATAAACCTAATATAAGAACGTTAGACCCATTTTTGATCCAACGGAAAACTTGTGCAAACTTCTACGACAAAGATCGTCCAAACTTTCAATAGATTCGTATGAAGGTTTAAATTGAGATTTAAAGCTTTTAGAATGAATACCGGCCTTTTTTTGGACCAATATAAAGTTATAAAGGTGTAAATATAGTTTTTAAATTAATCTCAAAAAGTTAGACCCATTATTGGAGCAGCGGAAACTTGGTCCAAACTACATTGACAAAGAACTGCCCAACTTTGAATAGCTTCGTATGAAGAGAATATTGGCCTTTTTTTGGACCAATATGAAACGATAAAGATATAAATATAGTAATAAACCTAATATAAGAACGTTAGACCCATTTTTGATCCAACGGAAAACTTGTGCAAACTTCTACGACAAAGATCGTCCAAATTTTCAATAGATTCGTATGAAGGTTTAAATTGAGATTTAAAGCTTTTAGAATGAATACCGGCCTTTTTTTGGACCTATATAAAGTTATAAAGGTGTAAATATAGTTTTTAAATTATTCTCAAAAAGGTAGACCCATTATTGGAGCAACGGAAACTTGGTCCAAACTACTTTGGCAAAGAACTGCCCAACTTTGAATAGCTTCACATGAAGAGAATATTGGCCTTTTTTTGGACCAATATGAAACGATAAAGATATAAATATAGTAATGAACCTAATATAAGAACGTTAGACCCATTTTTGATCCAACGGAAAACTTGTGCAAACTTCTACGACAAAGATCGTCCAAACTTTCAATAGATTCGTATGAAGGTTTAAATTGAGATTTAAAGCTTTTAGAATGAATACCGGCCTTTTTTTTGACCAATATAAAGTTATAAAGGTGTAAATATAGTTTTTAAATTATTCTCAAAAAGTTAGACCCATTATTGGAGCAGCGGAAAGTTGGTCCAAACTACTTTGACAAAGAACTGCCCAACTTTGAATAGCTTCGTATGAAGAGAATATTGGCCTTTTTTGGACCAATATGAAGTTATAAAGATTTAAATTTAGTAATAAACCTAATAGAAGAACGTTGGACCCATTTTTGATCCAACGGAAAACTTGTGCAAACTTCTACGACAAAGATCGTCCAAACTTTCAATAGATTCGTATGAAGGTTTAAATTGAGATTTAAAGCTTTTAGAATGAATACCGGCCTTTTTTCGGACCTATATAAAGTTATAAAGGTGTAAATATAGTTTTTAAATTATTCTCAAAAAGTTAGACCCATTATTGGAGCAGCGGAAAGTTGGTTCAAACTACTTTGACAAAGAACTGCCCAACTTTGAATAGCTTCGTATGAAGAGAATATTGGCCTTTTTTTGGACCAATATGAAGTGATAAAGATTTAAATATAGTAATAAACCTAATAGAAGAACGTTGGACCCATTTTTGATCCAACGGAAAACTTGTGCAAACTTCTACGACAAAGATCGTCCAAACTTTCAATAGATTCGTATGAAGGTTTAAATTGAGATTTAAAGCTTTTAGAATGAATACCGGCCTTTTTTCGGACCTATATAAAGTTATAAAGGTGTAAATATAGTTTTTAAATTATTCTCAAAAAGTTAGACCCATTATTGGAGCAACGGAAACTTGGTCCAAACTACTTTGACAACGAACTGCCCAACTTTGAATAGCTTCATATGAAGAGAATATTGGCCTTTTTTTGGACCAATATGAAATGATAAAGATATAAATATAGTAATAAACCTAATATAAGAACGTTAGACCCATTTTTGATCCAACGGAAAACTTGTGCAAAATTCTACGACAAAGAACGTCCAAACTTTCAATAGATTCGTATGAAGGTTTAAATTGAGATTTAAAGCTTTTAGAATGAATACCGGCCTTTTTTTGGACCAATATAAAGGTGTAAATATAGTTTTTAAATTATTCTCAAAAAGTTAGACCCATTATTGGAGCAGCGGAAAGTTGGTTCTGTAACATCCCAAATTTTATTTAATAGAAGAAAATTAAATAAAATCAATTAAAGGGATCTAATTGGAGATATTTCTAAATTATTAGAAATATAGAGAATTATGAAGGACAAGGGTAATTTGGTAATGAAACAATTATTGGACTATAAGACCAACTCTTGACCAAGCCTTTATCCATTCATTCATTTCTCTTCACTTGAAGTAATTCATCAGTAAAGCAAATCACCCACTTCTCTTTTCTTTCCTTCCTCTCACGCCTTCATCTCACCCAACACCAACACCATCAGATTTTCACCTAGCCTCTCATGCAAGACCAGCAGCTCCATCACTCATCCTCCCTTGTCTCACGTTCTGTTCCTCACAACATCACCCCATCACTAACCTCTTGCAATTTCTCAACTCCAAATCTATGCATGTGTGAGATGCGAACAAAGGTACAAGCTTTGGGGTGCTAAGGAGTTAAAGAACCATGAATTTATGAGTGGGATTATGGTTCAGAAATCTTAAGGTAAGAATGTGAAACTCCATACCCTTTTATAATTTCTCTTAAACCCTTTTCTATCAATTGAATACTCATTCCCAATCCATCACTTGTATTTCGTGTTGCATGTGTGTGAATAATATTCGTGGATGACCGGAAATCATGTAAGAAGCAAAGGATGAAGCTTGATGCTGCAGCAGCAAGCACACAGAGGTGCTGTTGGCAGAATCGCGGTACTCGCTTAGCGAGTGCTTGGCTCGCTGCAGCGAGCATCTCAGGGCAGCCCCTGCTGCTGTTAGTGTTATTCTTCCATGCATGTACCTAGTTCCTAGCCTTTGGTAAGTCACTCCCAACTATTTAATCACCCTATTCAGTGAAGGAAATGATTATTCCATTACCTTGACCTCATTTAACTCTCAATCCTTCATTAATCCTTTCTTTCCATTATTTGCTCATGGATATAAATTGGAGATCCAAACCAGTTCTGGAAGTAGGGGATTCATTGGCTGTAGCAGAGCTCTTGTTCTAGTGTTAAAGCTCCTATCAGGTGGGTTCTTAGGTTCCTTACCTTAGTTTTGCTTTAGAAACTAGTTTTCCCCAAATATGAGAAATGCATGCAAACATAGGGTTTAAGTTTAATTTTATGATTAGAGCAGGAATCAAGCCCAATTCCTACTCCTATATATTCTACATTATATTATTATCTGTGTTTATAACTGGTTGCATGAAGATTGTAGGTGAAAAACTGGATTTTTCGTATTTTCTGCAAAACAGGGGCTGTTTCTGCAACTCTCGCTAAGCGACCACCTGCTCGCTGTAGCGAACGTTCCTGAACTGTATAGCTCGCTGAGCGAGTTATTGACTTGCTGAGCGAGCATTACGGGACCTGGCATGGATTATTCGCTGTAGCGAGGAAGAGCTCGCTGAGCGAGCATGACAGAACAGATCTGCATAATTTCTAAATTATCTCTCAAAGAAGAAGAAAACACTCGTTTTATATCTTAAAGCAACCAGGGCCTTATATGAACATATTTAACGATATAATCTAGACTATATGGTTAACAATTAACATGTAAATTATTTATGAGCAACAACATGTTAGGAACCTTTGGGGGGAATATATTGGTAGAAATTGTAAAACTTAGAGACTAATGGCACTATGCCAAGATTAATAGAATGCCTCTGTATTCTGTTATTATTATTGTGAGCCAACGATGGAATCCGAGCCTCTGTTTCGGTAGTACGCAGAGTCAGGCATCGAGACCGGCTTGCCTCGGTGACCTTTGAAGAGTAATTGATCAAGATAATAAATTCTGTGACACACCTTTATTTTATGATATTATTAATCAGAACATGTAACATACAACTTAGTACTATTACACACTCTAGTTCCCCGGTGTAGTCACCTTTAGGCGGGTAGTAGGACTCACTGAGGCTTAGTAGTCTCACCCCACTCCAAATCAATTTTTTTTAGGTAAACAGGTTATACGGAGCAAGGACCAGGTAGGAGACTGACAGTTGGAGCCGGGCTTGGATTGTCAGACTTGAAGACTTTAGTCTTCATCTTGTTTCTTAAATAATCTGTTTATTTGTCGATGTTTCTTTCGTTGTATTTTATCAGTTTGATTCATTGTATTCGTGAAGTTGTTGCAATCTATTTAAAATATTCTGGAATTTTTTATTGTACTCAGATCCTTTTATTAATGTCTCGGCTAAATATTCTAGATATTTTAGTTGGGGTGTTATAATTGGTATCAGAGCAGGTCGATCCAGTATCAGACCGTCCCATGAGTCATTCCAATCCTTCCTAAGTAATGCAGACCCTTTGGGATCTGAGCTGTTTACGCTGAAACCATCACGTGCTGAGTCTGATCAGCTCAGTATTGTGTATGGTAGGCAGGGTATTATGGTTTAGAACTGAAGTGGACTCTGAAAACTCCAGCGTTAAGATCGCAGAGAAGATGCAGTCAAGGGCAGTCGTTGAAAAGAATCTTATAAATGTATATTGGGACAGTGACAAATGGTGTCACAGGAGTAAGTTGTATAAAACAACTAAGGAATACAAGTGTACCATTATACTGGAATGTGCAGTGCATAACAGTATTCGACTGACACTGTGTGTCAGGTAAGCTCTCTGAATCTAGGAACAACTTAAACCCTAAATTTTTCTGAGCTTGGTTAACCAAGTAGCACCCAATTTTAGTAAGTAGCAAACCAAAATCTCTTTTATGGGTATTTTGTCGTTCAACGCAGCCGTGAAATGCACCTTTGAGGGAAAACTTAGTAAGACCACAACCGTGTTTCATTATGTCCTAACAACAACTAGATAGATTTGCCCAAGGATATCAAACTTTAATGTTCTCAACGGAACGAGTACATTCCTCCTAATAGGAACCCATATTTAAATTCAACCACTAGAAATCCAGTTTTAACTAGTCTAGTGATTAGGATCCTTTATTAACTGTATCCTACCCGAGAATACGTCTTAAGTTCAACCACCCTTATGTTCCTAAATTAGCAACCCAATGTAGAGGACCAAATAGATACCTTGGCAACAGAACTTCCAAATGGACTATCTAGATTCGAGAAACCAAATTAGGACTTAAGCACATTCCAATATCCCCTCCAGTCATCTTGTTAGACTAACCACTAGTATACCTTAATTCAATTACGTCGAGCCTTATTGTTAGGGAGTTTAGAGACCGACAATTCAGTTCCGTATTAGTTTGACTACACACTACGCAATTCATACATTAGAACCTAATAGTTATAGAATTAGTGGAATCGGCTAACCGCCCGTTGAGAGTTGTCGTCCAGTCATCATGAGACTAGTGATTTAGTACTAGGGACCAATTAGCAACCCGGTTGAAGGTTAGAAATGACCAACCACATTTGATCACTACCAAAAATACCAATCAATTAGAATACCGTTTAGTAGATTTACATTAGACGCCGAAAGGTTTAGAGACAACATTTTAGGACGAACCCAATATTAGTGCCAGATAATAGAAGACACAACTTGATAAAATTAGCAAACCAGAGACAGTATCAATAGCACCAACCACTTAGATCAACCTGTTAGATATTAGCTATTAATTTAGTATGGTAGATTAATCTTTTAGGTGTACACGTTAGTTATCCAGACATAGATAACCAAGTTAATTTCAGCTCAGGTTAGTCACCCGACACCTCCACATATTCAGACCTTCAGCTAGAGACTATTAGAATCAGTTAGACCTACCGGTGAGAACTTGTCAGCTAGGAACTTGAAAGAAAACTTAGAGGCTCTGACCTAAGGAAAACTGACTGAAGAAACAAATTGTGAATCTTGAGTCTGAACCCAATAGGAGACCAATCTTCAATTATCTTTCATTCGTTATGGATCCTCTTTCAGCCAACTTGTCGAACCGAGCAATGTTCATTCCCACGTTCATAAGTCTTGGAACACCATGAACGTGTATATTCTCTAACTTGTCTGATTACGTCTCAGACGAATACTTCTCCTCGTGCTTTAAAATACTTGTCAGTCAAGTACTGCGTACGAATTCAGTAGAATGCAACTTTCCAAATTCATCAACGTCAGTCGTTCGGATTGCGTAGAACGTCACTTCTAAGTAACCGTATCCAATGTCTTCACTTTTTCTAGTTGTGCCGCTAGTAACTCCATCAGATGCGTGGAAATCTGCCACTCTTGAAAACCCACGGTTAGATTCAAAAATTCAATCTCTCATTTATTGATAGGTCGGTTAATCAATATTCTCAGCTGTTCTGATGCAAATGACTTGGCTCAGTATCAGCAAATCAGTTAAACTTCGTGCATCCGAATCTAGTAATCAACACTTCAATATAATTAGCTATATATCTTTCGTGGCCTTATCAGTCGAATTCAGAATTAAGTTCAATCATTTCCAATTCAGTGAACTTAAGCTCTGCAAGTGAAATCAGTTTTGAGTACCCGAACCTTTCAGCCTCGTGTTCTATATCATGTGAGGTCAGGTTGTCAACCTTAAGTATTTCTACCGAACGGTTCAACCTTCCAGATTCATACATGCAACCTTGTGAGATCTAAGTACTGACCCGGATACCTCGACCAGAATATTCCAACTTCAAGATTAGTTACCGTTAAACCAATCCTCAAAAGTGAAAGAGTTCATTTCTCGTATAGGGTATTGTCTCATTATATTGGAGACCACCCCTCAACCTTAGTGTTCCGTTAGTTAGTTTAGTAAGTTATCTTAAGCCAAACAATTCGGTTCAGCCTCAGCAGTACAATGCTCAAACCTTAAGTGTTTAACTAGCCAAGTTTTGGAACCAGACTTTTTAGCCAAGTTCCAGACATTAGTTACCAGCAAAGGATTTCAAACAAGATTGATCATTAACCATGAGAGATAATCTGAACCTAAGTGCATCCGCATGTTGAATGTACAACTCGATCGTCGTGTCGTGCCAGAATGGATTAAAATTGTAGGTGAAATTTTATCGGATAACTATAGGTTCATTTGCGGATGAGTCTAACTCGTTGGCAGAAGAGTCAGTAGTGTTTAGACAATTTTTCACTCGTTTTATGTTCGATCGATCCTGGAGTATTTAGACAACACACGTGGTACAGTTATACATATGACGTGCTGTGCATAACGGTGTTCAGAAAAGAGGACGACTATGGAAAGGTAGTATGTGAATTGCCAGTAGGAATGCCCAAGCTTACACCCTTCAGTTAATTATTTAGCATCACCACCAGTTTTGCGGGTACCTAACCGGGCCAGATATCGACCTCCTAAGCCAGTTGAAATTGGATTTAATACCATCGCGAATGGAAGAAGTTAAATTGTAGTAGAACAAGTAGAGACGGATAAGACAAGTAGGTGAAAATATGTATTCAGAAATTATAAGACTAAGTTAGTAACCGCACTGTCAGAAGGTGACAGTAAGTGTTCGTAATCAGAGTGCGCAGCATGAAAAATTAGTTATAAGTATGGAGAAAATTGACCGGCTTCTAGCCAATGACCAAAGAGAAGAAGTTGTATTCCAAGGGGTTAAATGTAATTGGCCGGAGAATAGGAGAAGTATGGATGTTGAATGCGGATATAAACGATCTACCATGAAGTGGAATGAAAGGATTAAAAATTTCGAGGACGAAATTTCTTTAAGGGGGGTAGATTGTAACATCCCAAATTTTATTTAATAGAAGAAAATTAAATAAAATCAATTAAAGGGATCTAATTGGAGATATTTCTAAATTATTAGAAATATAGAGAATTATGAAGGACAAGGGTAATTTGGTAATGAAACAATTATTGGACTATAAGACCAACTCTTGACCAAGCCTTTATCCATTCATTCATTTCTCTTCACTTGAAGTAATTCATCAGTAAAGCAAATCACCCACTTCTCTTTTCTTTCCTTCCTCTCACGCCTTCATCTCACCCAACACCAACACCATCAGATTTTCACCTAGCCTCTCATGCAAGACCAGCAGCTCCATCACTCATCCTCCCTTGTCTCACGTTCTGTTCCTCACAACATCACCCCATCACTAACCTCTTGCAATTTCTCAACTCCAAATCTATGCATGTGTGAGATGCGAACAAAGGTTCAAGCTTTGGGGTGCTAAGGAGTTAAAGAACCATGAATTTATGAGTGGGATTATGGTTCAGAAATCTTAAGGTAAGAATGAGAAACTCCATACCCTTTTATAATTTCTCTTAAACCCTTTTCTATCAATTGAATACTCATTCCCAATCCATCACTTGTATTTCGTGTTGCATGTGTGTGAATAATATTCGTGGATGACCGGAAATCATGTAAGAAGCAAAGGATGAAGCTTGATGCTGCAGCAGCAAGCACACAGAGGTGCTGTTGGCAGAATCGCGGTACTCGCTTAGCGAGTGCTTGGCTCGCTGCAGCGAGCATCTCAGGGCAGCCCCTGCTGCTGTTAGTGTTATTCTTCCATGCATGTACCTAGTTCCTAGCCTTTGGTAAGTCACTCCCAACTATTTAATCACCCTATTCAGTGAAGGAAATGATTATTCCATTACCTTGACCTCATTTAACTCTCAATCCTTCATTAATCCTTTCTTTCCATTATTTGCTCATGGATATAAATTGGAGATCCAAACCAGTTCTGGAAGTAGGGGATTCATTGGCTGTAGCAGAGCTCTTGTTCTAGTGTTAAAGCTCCTATCAGGTGGGTTCTTAGGTTCCTTACCTTAGTTTTGCTTTAGAAACTAGTTTTCCCCAAATATGAGAAATGCATGCAAACATAGGGTTTAAGTTTAATTTTATGATTAGAGCAGGAATCAAGCCCAATTCCTACTCCTATATATTCTACATTATATTATTATCTGTGTTTATAACTGGTTGCATGAAGATTGTAGGTGAAAAACTGGATTTTTCGTATTTTCTGCAAAACAGGGGCTGTTTCTGCAACTCTCGCTAAGCGACCACCTGCTCGCTGTAGCGAACGTTCCTGAACTGTATAGCTCGCTGAGCGAGTTATTGACTCGCTGAGCGAGCATTACGGGACCTGGCATGGATTATTCGCTGTAGCGAGGAAGAGCTCGCTGAGCGAGCATGACAGAACAGATCTGCATAATTTCTAAATTATCTCTCAAAGAAGAAGAAAACACTCGTTTTATATCTTAAAGCAACCAGGGCCTTATATGAACATATTTAACGATATAATCTAGACTATATGGTTAACAATTAACATGTAAATTATTTATGAGCAACAACATGTTAGGAACCTTTGGGGGGAATATATTGGTAGAAATTGTAAAACTTAGAGACTAATGGCACTATGCCAAGATTAATAGAATGCCTCTGTATTCTGTTATTATTATTGTGAGCCAACGACGGAATCCGAGCCTCTGTTTCGGTAGTACGCAGAGTCAGGCATCGAGACCGGCTTGCCTCGGTGACCTTTGAAGAGTAATTGATCAAGATAATAAATTCTGTGACACACCTTTATTTTATGATATTATTAATCAGAACATGTAACATACAACTTAGTACTATTACACACTCTAGTTCCCCGGTGTAGTCACCTTTAGGCGGGTAGTAGGACTCACTGAGGCTTAGTAGTCTCACCCCACTCCAAATCAATTTTTTTTAGGTAAACAGGTTATACGGAGCAAGGACCAGGTAGGAGACTGACAGTTGGAGCCGGGCTTGGATTGTCAGACTTGAAGACTTTAGTCTTCATCTTGTTTCTTAAATAATCTGTTTATTTGTCGATGTTTCTTTCGTTGTATTTTATCAGTTTGATTCATTGTATTCGTGAAGTTGTTGCAATCTATTTAAAATATTCTGGAATTTTTTATTGTACTCAGATCCTTTTATTAATGTCTCGGCTAAATATTCTAGATATTTTAGTTGGGGTGTTATAGGTTCAAACTACTTTGACAAAGAACTGCCCAACTTTGAATAGCTTCGTATGAAGAGAATATTGGCCTTTTTTTGGAACAATATGAAATGATAAAGATATAAATATAGTAATAAACCTAATATAAGAACGTTAGACCCATTTTTGATCCAACGGAAAACTTGTGCAAACTTCTACGACAAAGATCGTCCAAACTTTCGATAGATTCGTATGAAGGTTTAAATTGAGATTTAAAGCTTTTAGAATGAGTACCGGCCTTTTTTTGGACCAATATAAAGTTATAAAGGTGTAAATATAGTTTTTAAATTATTCTCAAAAAGTTAGACCCATTATTGGAGCAGCGGAAACTTGGTCCAAACTACTTTGACAATGAACTGCCCAACTTTGAATAGCTTCATATGAAGAGAATATTGGCCTTTTTTTGGACCAATATGAAATGATAAAGATATAAATATAGTAATAAACCTAATATAAGAACGTTAGACCCATTTTTGATCCAACGGAAAACTTGTGCAAACTTCTACGACAAAGATCGTCCAAACTTTCAATAGATTCGTATGAAGGTTTAAATTGAGATTGAAAGCTTTTAGAATGAATACCGGCCTTTTTTTGGACCAATATAAAGTTATAAAGGTGTAAATATAGTTTTTAAATTATTCTCAAAAAGTTAGACCCATTATTGGAGCAGCAGAAAGTTGGTCCAAACAACTTTGACAAAGAACTGCCCAACTTTTCGTATGAAGAGAATATTGGCCTTTTTTTGGACCAATATGAAGTGATAAAGATTTAAATATAGTAATAAACCTAATAGAAGAACGTTAGACCCATTTTTGATCCAACGGAAAACTTGTGCAAACTTCAACGACAAAGATCGTCCAAACTTTCAATAGATTCGTATGAAGGTTTAAATTGAGATTTAAAGCTTTTAGAATGAATACCGGCCTTTTTTTGGACCAATATAAAGTTATAAAGGTGTAAATATAGTTTTTAAATTATTCTCAAAAAGTTAGACCCATTATTGGAGCAGCGGAAACTTGGTCCAAACTACTTTGACAAAGAACTGCCCAACTTTGAATAGCTTCGTATGAAGAGAATATTGGCCTTTTTTTGGACCAATATGAAGTGATAAAGATTTAAATATAGTAATAAACCTAATAGAAGAACGTTGGACCCATTTTTGATCCAACGGAAAACTTGTGCAAACTTCTACGACAAAGATCGTCCAAACTTTCAATAGATTCGTATGAAGGTTTAAATTGAGATTTAAAGCTTTTAGAATGAATACCGGCCTTTTTTTGGACCAATATAAAGTTATAAAGGTGTAAATATAGTATTTAAATTATTCTCAAAAAGTTAGACCCATTATTGGAGCAGCGGAAAGTTGGTCCAAACTACTTTGACAAAGAACTGCCCAACTTTGAATAGCTTCATATGAAGAGAATATTGGCCTTTTTTTGGACCAATATGAAATGATAAAGATATAAATATAGTAATAAACCTAATATAAGAACGTTAGACCCATTTTTGATCCAACGGAAAACTTGTGCAAACTTCTACGACAAATATCGTCCAAACTTTCAATAGATTCGTATGAAGGTTTAAATTGAGATTTAAAGCTTTTAGAATGAATACCGGCCTTTTTTTCGGACCTATATATAGTTATAAAGGTGTAAATATAGTTTTTAAATTATTCTCAAAAAGTTAGACCCATTATTGGAGCAACGGAAACTTGGTCCAAACTACTTTGACAAAGAACTGCCCAACTTTGAATAGCTTCATATGAAGAGAATATTGGCCTTTTTTTGGACCAATATGAAATGATAAAGATATAAATATAGTAATAAACCTAATATAAGAACGTTAGACCCATTTTTGATCCAACGGAAAACTTGTGCAAACTTCTACGACAAAGATCGTCCAAACTTTCAATAGATTCGTATGAAGGTTTAAATTGAGATTTAAATCTTTTAGAATGAATACCGGCCTTTTTTTGGACCAATATAAAGTTATAAAGGTGTAAATATAGTTTTTAAATTATTCTCAAAAAGTTAGACCCATTATTGGAGCAACGGAAACTTGGTCCAAACTACTTTGACAACGAACTGCCCAACTTTGAATAGCTTCATATGAAGAGAATATTGGCCTTTTTTTGGACCAATATGAAATGATAAAGATATAAATATAGTAATAAACTTAATATAAGAACGTTAGACCCATTTTTGATCCAACGGAAAACTTGTGCAAACTTCTACGACAAAGATCGTCCAAACTTTCAATAGATTCGTATGAAGGTTTTAATTGAGATTTAAAGCTTTTAGAATGAATACCGGCCTTTTTTTGGACCAATATAAAGTTATAAAGGTGTAAATATAGTTTTTAAATTATTCTCAAAAAGTTAGACCCATTATTGGAGCAGCGGAAAGTTGGTCCAAACTACTTTGACAAAGAACTGCCCAACTTTGAATAGCTTCATATGAAGAGAATATTGGCCTTTTTTTGGACCAATATGAAATGATAAAGATATAAATATAGTAATAAACCTAATAGAAGAACGTTAGACCCATTTTTGATCCAACGGAAAACTTGTGCAAACTTCTACGACAAATATCGTCCAAACTTTCAATAGATTCGTATGAAGGTTTAAATTGAGATTTAAAGCTTTTAGAATGAATACCGGCCTTTTTTCGGACCTATATATAGTTATAAAGGTGTAAATATAGTTTTTAAATTATTCTCAAAAAGTTAGACCCATTATTGGAGCAACGGAAACTTGGTCCAAACTACTTTGACAAAGAACTGCCCAACTTTGAATAGCTTCATATGAAGAGAATATTGGCCTTTTTTTGGACCAATATGAAATGATAAAGATATAAATAAAGTAATAAACCTAATATAAGAACGTTAGACCCATTTTTGATCCAACGGAAAACTTGTGCAAACTTCTACGACAAAGATCGTCCAAACTTTCAATAGATTCGTATGAAGGTTTAAATTGAGATTTAAAGCTTTTAGAATGAATACCGGCCTTTTTTTGGACCAATATAAAGTTATAAAGGTGTAAATATAGTTTTTAAATTATTCTCAAAAAGTTAGACCCATTATTGGAGCAACGGAAACTTGGTCCAAACTACTTTGACAACGAACTGCCCAACTTTGAATAGCTTCATATGAAGAGAATATTGGCCTTTTTTTGGACCAATATGAAATGATAAAGATATAAATATAGTAATAAACCTAATATAAGAACGTTAGACCCATTATGATCCAACGGAAAACTTGTGCAAACTTCTACGACAAAGATCGTCCAAACTTTCAATAGATTCGTATGAAGGTTTAAATTGAGATTTAAAGCTTTTAGAATGAATACCGGCCTTTTTTTGGACCAATATAAAGTTACAAAGGTGTAAATATAGTTTTTAAATTATTCTCAAAAAGTTAGACCCATTATTGGAGCAACGGAAACTTGGTCCAAACTACTTTGACAAAGAACTGCCCAACTTTGAATAGCTTCATATGAAGAGAATATTGGCCTTTTTTTGGAACAATATGAAATGATAAAGATATAAATATAGTAATAAACCTAATATAAGAACGTTAGACCCATTTTTGATCCAACGGAAAACTTGTGCAAATTTCTACGACAAAGATCGTCCAAACTTTCGATAGATTCGTATGAAGGTTTAAATTGAGATTTAAAGCTTTTAGAATGAATACCGGCCTTTTTTTGGACCAATATAAAGTTATAAAGGTGTAAATATAGTTTTTAAATTATTCTCAAAAAGTTAGACCCATTATTGGAGCAGCGGAAACTTGGTCCAAACTACTTTGACAAAGAACTGCCCAACTTTGAATAGCTTCGTATGAAGAGAATATTGGCCTTTTTTTGGACCAATATGAAGTGATAAAGATATAAATATAGTAATAAACCTAATATAAGAACGTTAGACCCATTTTTGATCCAACGGAAAACTTGTGCAAACTTCTACGACAAAGATCGTCCAAACTTTCAATAGATTCGTATGAAGGTTTAAATTGAGATTTAAAGCTTTTAGAATGAATACCGGCCTTTTTTTGGACCAATATAAAGTTATAAAGGTGTAAATATAGTTTTTAAATTATTCTCAAAAGGTTAGACCCATTATTGGAGCAGCGGAAAGTTGGTCCAAACTACTTTGACAAAGAACTGCCCAACTTTTCGTATGAAGAGAATATTGGCCTTTTTTGGGACCAATATGAAGTGATAAAGATTTAAATATAGTAATAAACCTAATAGAAGAACGTTAGACCCATTTTTGATCCAACGGAAAACTTGTGCAAACTTCTACGACAAAGATCGTCCAAACTTTCAATAGATTCGTATGAAGGTTTAAATTGAGATTTAAAGCTTTTAGAATGAATACCGGCCTTTTTTCGGACCTATATAAAGTTATAAAGGTGTAAATATAGTTTTTAAATTATTCTCAAAAAGTTAGACCCATTATTGGAGCAACGGAAACTTGGTCCAAACTACTTTGACAAAGAACTGCCCAACTTTGAATAGCTTCATATGAAGAGAATATTGGCCTTTTTTTGGACCAATATGAAATGATAAAGATATAAATATAGTAATAAACCTAATATAAGAACGTTAGACCCATTTTTGATCCAACAGAAAACTTGTGCAAACTTCTACGACAAAGATCGTCCAAACTTTCAATAGATTCGTATGAAGGTTTAAATTGAGATTTAAAGCTTTTAGAATGAATACCGGCCTTTTTTTGGACCAATATAAAGTTATAAAGGTGTAAATATAGTTTTTAAATTATTCTCAAAAAGTTAGACCCATTATTGGAGCAGCGGAAAGTTGGTCCAAACTACTTTGACAAAGAACTGCCCAACTTTGAATAGCTTCGTATGAAGAGAATATTGGCCTTTTTTTGGACCAATATGAAGTGATAAAGATTTAAATATAGAAATAAACCTAATAGAAGAATGTTGGACCCATTTTTGATCCAACGGAAAACTTGTGCAAACTTCTACGACAAAGGTCGTCCAAACTTTCAATAGATTCGTATGAAGGTTTAAGTTGAGATTTAAAGCTTTTAGAATGAATACCGGCCTTTTTTCGGACCTATATAAAGTTATAAAGGTGTAAATATAGTTTTTAAATTATTCTCAAAAAGTTAGACCCATTATTGGAGCAACGGAAACTTGGTCCAAACTACTTTGACAAAGAACTGCCCAACTTTGAATAGCTTCATATGAATAGAATATTGGCCTTTTTTTGGACCAATATGAAATTATAAAGATATAAAGATAGTAATAAACCGAATATAAGAACGTTAGACCCATTTTTGATCCAACGGAAAACTTGTGCAAACTTCTACGACAAATATCGTCCAAACTTTCAATAGATTCGTATGAAGGTTTAAATTGAGATTTAAAGCTTTTAGAATGAATACAGGCCTTTTTTCGGACCTATATAAAGTTATAAAGGTGTAAATATAGTTTTTAAATTATTCTCAAAAAGTTAGACCCATTATTGGAGCAACGGAAACTTGGTCCAAACTACTTTGACAAAGAACTGCCCAACTTTGAATAGCTTCATATGAAGAGAATATTGGCCTTTTTTTGGACCAATATGAAATGATAAAGATATAAATATAGTAATAAACCTAATATATGAACGTTAGACCCATTTTTGATCCAACGGAAAACTTGTGCAAACTTCTACGACAAAGATCGTCCAAACTTTCAATAGATTCGTATGAAGGTTTAAATTGAGATTTAAAGCTTTTAGAATGAATACCGGCCTTTTTTTGGACCAATATAAAGTTATAAAGGTGTAAATATAGTTTTTAAATTATTCTCAGAAAGTTAGACCCATTATTGGAGCAGCGGAAAGTTGGTCCAAACTACTTTGACAAAGAACTGCCCAACTTTGAATAGCTTCGTATGAAGAGAATATTGCCCTTTTTTTGGACCAATATGAAGTGATAAAGATTTAAATATAGTAATAAACCTAATAGAAGAACGTTAGACCCATTTTTGATCCAACGGAAAACTTGTGCAAACTTCTACGACAAAGATCGTCCAAACTTTCAATAGATTCGTATGAAGGTTTAAGTTGAGATTTAAAGCTTTTAGAATGAATACCGGCCTTTTTTCGGACCTATATAAAGTTATAAAGGTGTAAATATAGTTTTTAAATTATTCTCAAAAAGTTAGACCCATTATTGGAGCAACGGAAACTTGGTCCAAACTACTTTGACAAAGAACTGCCCAACTTTGAATAGCTTCATATGAAGAGAATATTGGCCTTTTTTTGGACCAATATGAAATGATAAAGATATAAATATAGTAATAAACCTAATATAAGAACGTTAGACCCATTTTTGATCCAACAGAAAACTTGTGCAAACTTCTACGACAAAGATCGTCCAAACTTTCAATAGATTCGTATGAAGGTTTAAATTGAGATTTAAAGCTTTTAGAATGAATACCGGCCTTTTTTTGGACCAATATAAAGTTATAAAGGTGTAAATATAGTTTTTAAATTATTCTCAAAAAGTTAGACCCATTATTGGAGCAGCGGAAAGTTGGTCCAAACTACTTTGACAAAGAACTGCCCAACTTTGAATAGCTTCGTATGAAGAGAATATTGGCCTTTTTTTGGACCAATATGAAGTGATAAAGATTTAAATATAGAAATAAACCTAATAGAAGAATGTTGGACCCATTTTTGATCCAACGGAAAACTTGTGCAAACTTCTACGACAAAGATCGTCCAAACTTTCAATAGATTCGTATGAAGGTTTAAGTTGAGATTTAAAGCTTTTAGAATGAATACCGGCCTTTTTTCGGACCTATATAAAGTTATAAAGGTGTAAATATAGTTTTTAAATTATTCTCAAAAAGTTAGACCCATTATTGGAGCAACGGAAACTTGGTCCAAACTACTTTGACAAAGAACTGCCCAACTTTGAATAGCTTCATATGAATAGAATATTGGCCTTTTTTTGGACCAATATGAAATGATAAAGATATAAAGATAGTAATAAACCGAATATAAGAACGTTAGACCCATTTTTGATCCAACGGAAAACTTGTGCAAACTTCTTCGACAAATATCGTCCAAACTTTCAATAGATTCGTATGAAGGTTTAAATTGAGATTTAAAGCTTTTAGAATGAATACCGGCCTTTTTTCGGACCTATATAAAGTTATAAAGGTGTAAATATAGTTTTTAAATTATTCTCAAAAAGTTAGACCCATTATTGGAGCAACGGAAACTTGGTCCAAACTACTTTGACAAAGAACTGCCCAACTTTGAATAGCTTCATATGAAGAGAATATTGGCCTTTTTTTGGACCAATATGAAATGATAAAGATATAAATATAGTAATAAACCTAATATAAGAACGTTAGACCCATTTTTGATCCAACGGAAAACTTGTGCAAACTTCTACGACAAAGATCGTCCAAACTTTCAATAGATTCGTATGAAGGTTTAAATTGAGATTTAAAGCTTTTAGAATGAATACCGGCCTTTTTTTGGACCAATATAAAGTTATAAAGGTGTAAATATAGTTTTTAAATTATTCTCAGAAAGTTAGACCCATTATTGGAGCAGCGGAAAGTTGGTCCAAACTACTTTGACAAAGAACTGCCCAACTTTGAATAGCTTCGTATGAAGAGAATATTGCCCTTTTTTTGGACCAATATGAAGTGATAAAGATTTAAATATAGTAATAAACCTAATAGAAGAACGTTGGATCCATTTTTGATCCAACGGAAAACTTGTGCAAACTTCTACGACAAAGATCGTCTAAACTTTCAATAGATTCGAATGAAGGTTTAAATTGAGATTTAAAGCTTTTAGAATGAATACCGGCCTTTTTTCGGACCTATATAAAGTTATAAAGGTGTAAATATAGTTTTTAAATTATTCTCAAAAAGTTAGACCCATTATTGGAGCAACGGAAACTTGGTCCAAACTACTTTGACAAAGAACTGCCCAACTTTGAATAGCTTCATATGAATAGAATATTGGCCTTTTTTTGGACCAATATGAAATGATAAAGATATAAAGATAGTAATAAACCGAATATAAGAACGTTAGACCCATTTTTGATCCAACGGAAAACTTGTGCAAACTTCTACGACAAATATCGTCCAAACTTTCAATAGATTCGTATGAAGGTTTAAATTGAGATTTAAAGCTTTTAGAATGAATACCGGCCTTTTTTTGGACCAATATAAAGTTATAAAGGTGTAACTATAGTTTTTAAATTTTTCTCAAAAAGTTAGACCCATTATTGGAGCAACGGAAACTTGGTCCAAACTACTTTGACAAAGAACTGCCCAACTTTGAATAGCTTCATATGAAGAGAATATTGGCCTTTTTTTGGACCAATATGAAATGATAAAGATATAAATATAGTAATAAACCTAATATAAGAACGTTAGACCCATTTTTGATCCAACGGAAAACTTGTGCAAACTTCTACGACAAAGATCGTCCAAACTTTCAATAGATTCGTATGAAGGTTTAAATTGAGATTTAAAGCTTTTAGAATGAATACCGGCCTTTTTTTGGACCAATATAAAGTTATATAGGTGTAAATATAGTTTTTAAATTATTCTCAAAAAGTTAGACCCATTATTGGAGCAGCGGAAAGTTGGTCCAAACTACTTTGACAAAGAACTGCCCAACTTTGAATAGCTTCGTATGAAGAGAATATTGGCCTTTTTTGGACCAATATGAAGTGATAAAGATTTAAATATAGTAATAAACCTAATAGAAGAACGTTGGACCCATTTTTGATCCAACGGAAAACTTGTGCAAACTTCTACGACAAAGATCGTCCAAACTTTCAATAGATTCGTATGAAGGTTTAAATTGAGATTTAAAGCTTTTAGAATGAATACCGGCCTTTTTTCGGACCTATATAAAGTTATAAAGGTGTAAATATAGTTTTTAAATTATTCTCAAAAAGTTAGACCCATTATTGGAGCAACGGAAACTTGGTCCAAACTACTTTGACAAAGAACTGCCCAACTTTGAATAGCTTCATATGAATAGAATATTGGCCTTTTTTTGGACCAATATGAAATGATAAAGATATAAAGATAGTAATAAACCGAATATAAGAACGTTAGACCCATTTTTGATCCAACGGAAAACTTGTGCAAACTTCTACGACAAATATCGTCCAAACTTTCAATAGATTCGTATGAAGGTTTAAATTGAGATTTAAAGCTTTTAGAATGAATACCGGCCTTTTTTTGGACCAATATAAAGTTATAAAGGTGTAACTATAGTTTTTAAATTTTTCTCAAAAAGTTAGACCCATTATTGGAGCAACGGAAACTTGGTCCAAACTACTTTGACAAAGAACTGCCCAACTTTGAATAGCTTCCTATGAAGAGAATATTGGCCTTTTTTTGGACCAATATGAAATGATAAAGATATAAATATAGTAATAAACCTAATATAAGAACGTTAGACCCATTTTTGATCCAACGGAAAACTTGTGCAAACTTCTACGACAAAGATCGTCCAAACTTTCAATAGATTCGTATGAAGGTTTAAATTGAGATTTAAAGCTTTTAGAATGAATACCGGCCTTTTTTTGGACCAATATAAAGTTATATAGGTGTAAATATAGTTTTTAAATTATTCTCAAAAAGTTAGACCCATTATTGGAGCAGCGGAAAGTTGGTCCAAACTACTTTGACAAAGAACTGCCCAACTTTGAATAGCTTCGTATGAAGAGAATATTGGCCTTTTTTGGACCAATATGAAGTGATAAAGATTTAAATATAGTAATAAACCTAATAGAAGAACGTTGGACCCATTTTTGATCCAACGGAAAACTTGTGCAAACTTCTACGACAAAGATCGTCCAAACTTTCAATAGATTCGTATGAAGGTTTAAATTGAGATTTAAAGCTTTTAGAATGAATACCGGCCTTTTTTCGGACCTATATAAAGTTATAAAGGTGTAAATATAGTTTTTAAATTATTCTCAAAAAGTTAGACCCATTATTGGAGCAACGGAAACTTGGTCCAAACTACTTTGACAAAGAACTGCCCAACTTTGAATAGCTTCATATGAATAGAATATTGGCCTTTTTTTGGACCAATATGAAATGATAAAGATATAAAGATAGTAATAAACCGAATATAAGAACGTTAGACCCATTTTTGATCCAACGGAAAACTTGTGCAAACTTCTACGACAAATATCGTCCAAACTTTCAATAGATTCGTATGAAGGTTTAAATTGAGATTTAAAGCTTTTAGAATGAATACCGGCCTTTTTTTGGACCAATATAAAGTTATAAAGGTGTAACTATAGTTTTTAAATTTTTCTCAAAAAGTTAGACCCATTATTGGAGCAACGGAAACTTGGTCCAAACTACTTTGACAAAGAACTGCCCAACTTTGAATAGCTTCATATGAAGAGAATATTGGCCTTTTTTTGGACCAATATGAAATGATAAAGATATAAATATAGTAATAAACCTAATATAAGAACGTTAGACCCATTTTTGATCCAACGGAAAACTTGTGCAAACTTCTACGACAAAGATCGTCCAAACTTTCAATAGATTCGTATGAAGGTTTAAATTGAGATTTAAAGCTTTTAGAATGAATACCGGCCTTTTTTTGGACCAATATAAAGTTATATAGGTGTAAATATAGTTTTTAAATTATTCTCAAAAAGTTAGACCCATTATTGGAGCAGCGGAAAGTTGGTCCAAACTACTTTGACAAAGAACTGCCCAACTTTGAATAGCTTCGTATGAAGAGAATATTGGCCTTTTTTGGACCAATATGAAGTGATAAAGATTTAAATATAGTAATAAACCTAATAGAAGAACGTTGGACCCATTTTTGATCCAACGGAAAACTTGTGCAAACTTCTACGACAAAGATCGTCCAAACTTTCAATAGATTCGTATGAAGGTTTAAATTGAGATTTAAAGCTTTTAGAATGAATACCGGCCTTTTTTCGGACCTATATAAAGTTATAAAGGTGTAAATATAGTTTTTAAATTATTCTCAAAAAGTTAGACCCATTATTGGAGCAACGGAAACTTGGTCCAAACTACTTTGACAAAGAACTGCCCAACTTTGAATAGCTTCATATGAATAGAATATTGGCCTTTTTTTGGACCAATATGAAATGATAAAGATATAAAGATAGTAATAAACCGAATATAAGAACGTTAGACCCATTTTTGATCCAACGGAAAACTTGTGCAAACTTCTACGACAAATATCGTCCAAACTTTCAATAGATTCGTATGAAGGTTTAAATTGAGATTTAAAGCTTTTAGAATGAATACCGGCCTTTTTTTGGACCAATATAATGTTATAAAGGTGTAACTATAGTTTTTAAATTTTTCTCAAAAAGTTAGACCCATTATTGGAGCAGCGGAAACTTGGTCCCAACTACTTTGACAAAGAACTGCCCAACTTTGAATAGCTTCGTATGAAGAGAATATTGGCCTTTTTTTGGACCAATATGAAGTGATAAAGATATAAATATAGTAATAAACCTAATATAAGAACTTTAGACCCATTTTTGATCCAACGGAAAACTTGTGCAAACTTCTACGACAAATATCGTCCAAACTTTCAATAGATTCGTATGAAGGTTTACATTGAGATTTAAAGCTTTTAGAATGAATACCGGCCTTTTTTTAGACCAATATAATGTTATAAAGGTGTAAATATAGTTTTTAAATAATTCTCAAAAAGTTAGACCCATTATTGGAGCAGCGGAAACTTGGTCCAAACTACTCTGACAAAGAACTGCCCAACTTTGAATAACTTCATATGAAGAGAATGTTGGCCTATTTTTGGACCAATATGAAGTGATAAAGATATAAATATAGCAATAAACCTAATTGAGATTTAAAGCTTTTAGAATGAATACCGGCCTTTTTTTGGACCAATATAAAGTTATAAAGGTGTAAATATAGTTTTTAAATTATTCTCAAAAAGTTAGACCCATTATTGGAGCAGCGGAAAGTTGGTCCAAACTACTTTGACAAAGAACTGCCCAACTTTGAATAGCTTCGTATGAAGAGAATATTGCCCTTTTTTTGGACCAATATGAAGTGATAAAGATTTAAATATAGTAATAAACCTAATAGAAGAACGTTGGATCCATTTTTGATCCAACGGAAAACTTGTGCAAACTTCTACGACAAAGATCGTCTAAACTTTCAATAGATTCGAATGAAGGTTTAAATTGAGATTTAAAGCTTTTAGAATGAATACCGGCCTTTTTTCGGACCTATATAAAGTTATAAAGCTGTAAATATAGTTTTTAAATTATTCTCAAAAAGTTAGACCCATTATTGGAGCAACGGAAACTTGGTCCAAACTACTTTGACAAAGAACTGCCCAACTTTGAATAGCTTCATATGAATAGAATATTGGCCTTTTTTTGGACCAATATGAAATGATAAAGATATAAAGATAGTAATAAACCGAATATAAGAACGTTAGACCCATTTTTGATCCAACGGAAAACTTGTGCAAACTTCTACGACAAATATCGTCCAAACTTTCAATAGATTCGTATGAAGGTTTAAATTGAGATTTAAAGCTTTTAGAATGAATACCGGCCTTTTTTTGGACCAATATAAAGTTATAAAGGTGTAACTATAGTTTTTAAATTTTTCTCAAAAAGTTAGACCCATTATTGGAGCAACGGAAACTTGGTCCAAACTACTTTGACAAAGAACTGCCCAACTTTGAATAGCTTCATATGAAGAGAATATTGGCCTTTTTTTGGACCAATATGAAATGATAAAGATATAAATATAGTAATAAACCTAATATAAGAACGTTAGACCCATTTTTGATCCAACGGAAAACTTGTGCAAACTTCTACGACAAAGATCGTCCAAACTTTCAATAGATTCGTATGAAGGTTTAAATTGAGATTTAAAGCTTTTAGAATGAATACCGGCCTTTTTTTGGACCAATATAAAGTTATAAAGGTGTAAATATAGTTTTTAAATTATTCTCAAAAAGTTAGACCCATTATTGGAGCAGCGGAAAGTTGGTCCAAACTACTTTGACAAAGAACTGCCCAACTTTGAATAGCTTCGTATGAAGAGAATATTGCCCTTTTTTTGGACCAATATGAAGTGATAAAGATTTAAATATAGTAATAAACCTAATAGAAGAACGTTGGACCCATTTTTGATCCAACGGAAAACTTGTGCAAACTTCTACGACAAAGATCGTCTAAACTTTCAATAGATTCGTATGAAGGTTTAAATTGAGATTTAAAGCTTTTAGAATGAATACCGGCCTTTTTTCGGACCTATATAAAGTTATAAAGGTGTAAATATAGTTTTTAAATTATTCTCAAAAAGTTAGACCCATTATTGGAGCAACGGAAACTTGGTCCAAACTACTTTGACAAAGAACTGCCCAACTTTGAATAGCTTCATATGAATAGAATATTGGCCTTTTTTTGGACCAATATGAAATGATAAAGATATAAAGATAGTAATAAACCGAATATAAGAACGTTAGACCCATTTTTGATCCAACGGAAAACTTGTGCAAACTTCTACGACAAATATCGTCCAAACTTTCAATAGATTCGTATGAAGGTTTAAATTGAGATTTAAAGCTTTTAGAATGAATACCGGCCTTTTTTTGGACCAATATAAAGTTATAAAGGTGTAACTATAGTTTTTAAATTTTTCTCAAAAAGTTAGACCCATTATTGGAGCAACGGAAACTTGGTCCAAACTACTTTGACAAAGAACTGTCCAACTTTGAATAGCTTCATATGAAGAGAATATTGGCCTTTTTTTGGACCAATATGAAATGATAAAGATATAAATATAGTAATAAACCTAATATAAGAACGTTAGACCCATTTTTGATCCAACGGAAAACTTGTGCAAACTTCTACGACAAAGATCGTCCAAACTTTCAATAGATTCGTATGAAGGTTTAAATTGAGATTTAAAGCTTTTAGAATGAATACCGGCCTTTTTTTGGACCAATATAAAGTTATATAGGTGTAAATATAGTTTTTAAATTATTCTCAAAAAGTTAGACCCATTATTGGAGCAGCGGAAAGTTGGTCCAAACTACTTTGACAAAGAACTGCCCAACTTTGAATAGCTTCGTATGAAGAGAATATTGGCCTTTTTTGGGACCAATATGAAGTGATAAAGATTTAAATATAGTAATAAACCTAATAGAAGAACGTTGGACCCATTTTTGATCCAACGGAAAACTTGTGCAAACTTCTACGACAAATATCGTCCAAACTTTCAATAGATTCGTATGAAGGTTTAAATTGAGATTTAAAGCTTTTAGAATGAATACCGGCCTTTTTTTGGACCAATATAATGTTATAAAGGTGTAACTATAGTTTTTAAATTTTTCTCAAAAAGTTAGACCCATTATTGGAGCAGCGGAAACTTGGTCCCAACTACTTTGACAAAGAACTGCCCAACTTTGAATAGCTTCGTATGAAGAGAATATTGGCCTTTTTTTGGACCAATATGAAGTGATAAAGATATAAATATAGTAATAAACCTAATATAAGAACTTTAGACCCATTTTTGATCCAACGGAAACCTGTGCAAACTTCTACGACAAATATCGTCCAAACTTTCAATAGATTCGTATGAAGGTTTACATTGAGATTTAAAGCTTTTAGAATGAATACCGGCCTTTTTTTAGACCAATATAATGTTATAAAGGTGTAAATATAGTTTTTAAATAATTCTCAAAAAGTTAGACCCATTATTGGAGCAGCGGAAACTTGGTCCAAACTACTCTGACAAAGAACTGCCCAACTTTGAATAACTTCATATGAAGAGAATGTTGGCCTATTTTTGGACCAATATGAAGTGATAAAGATATAAATATAGCAATAAACCTAATTGAGATTTAAAGCTTTTAGAATGAATACCGGCCTTTTTTTGGACCAATATAAAGTTATAAAGGTGTAAATATAGTTTTTAAATTATTCTCAAAAAGTTAGACCCATTATTGGAGCAACGGAAACTTGGTCCAAACTACTTTGACAAAGAACTGCCCAACTTTGAATAGCTTCATATGAATAGAATATTGGCCTTTTTTTGGACCAATATGAAATGATAAAGATATAAAGATAGTAATAAACCGAATATAAGAACGTTAGACCCATTTTTGATCCAACGGAAAACTTGTGCAAACTTCTACGACAAATATCGTCCAAACTTTCAATAGATTCGTATGAAGGTTTAAATTGAGATTTAAAGCTTTTAGAATGAATACCGGCCTTTTTTTGGACCAATATAAAGTTATAAAGGTGTAACTATAGTTTTTAAATTTTTCTCAAAAAGTTAGACCCATTATTGGAGCAACGGAAACTTGGTCCAAACTACTTTGACAAAGAACTGCCCAACTTTGAATAGCTTCATATGAAGAGAATATTGGCCTTTTTTTGGACCAATATGAAATGATAAAGATATAAATATAGTAATAAACCTAATATAAGAACGTTAGACCCATTTTTGATCCAACGGAAAACTTGTGCAAACTTCTACGACAAAGATCGTCCAAACTTTCAATAGATTCGTATGAAGGTTTAAATTGAGATTTAAAGCTTTTAGAATGAATACCGGCCTTTTTTTGGACCAATATAAAGTTATATAGGTGTAAATATAGTTTTTAAATTATTCTCAAAAAGTTAGACCCATTATTGGAGCAGCGGAAAGTTGGTCCAAACTACTTTGACAAAGAACTGCCCAACTTTGAATAGCTTCCTATGAAGAGAATATTGGCCTTTTTTTGGACCAATATGAAATGATAAAGATATAAATATAGTAATAAACCTAATATAAGAACGTTAGACCCATTTTTGATCCAACGGAAAACTTGTGCAAACTTCTACGACAAAGATCGTCCAAACTTTCGATAGATTCGTATGAAGGTTTAAATTGAGATTTAAAGCTTTTAGAATGAATACCGGCCTTTTTTTGGACCAATATAAAGTTATAAAGGTGTAAATATAGTTTTTAAATTATTCTCAAAAAGTTAGACCCATTATTGGAGCAGCGGAAACTTGGTCCAAACTACTTTGACAAAGAACTGCCCAACTTTGAATAGCTTCGTATGAAGAGAATATTGGCCTTTTTTTGGACCAATATGAAGTGATAAAGATATAAATATAGTAATAAACCTAATAGAAGAACGTTAGACCCATTTTTGATCCAACGGAAAACTTGTGCAAACTTCTACGACAAAGATCGTCCAAACTTTCAATAGATTCGTATGAAGGTTTAAATTGAGATTTAAAGCTTTTAGAATGAATACCGGCCTTTTTTTGGACCAATATAAAGTTATAATGGTGTAAATATAGTTTTTAAATTATTCTCAAAAAGTTAGACCCATTATTGGAGCAGCGGAAACTTGGTCCAAACTACTTTGACAAAGAACTGCCCAACTTTGAATAGCTTCATATGAAGAGAATATTGGCCTTTTTTTGGACCAATATGAAGTGATAAAGATATAAATATAGTAATAAATCTAATTTAAGAACGTTAGACCCATTTTTAATTCAACGGAAAACTTGTGCAAACTTCTACGACAAAGATCGTCCAAACTTTCGATAGATTCGTATGAAGGTTTAAATTGAGATTTAAAGCTTTTAGAATGAATACCGGCCTTTTTTTGGACCAATATAAAGTTATAAAGGTGTAAATATAGTTTTTAAATTATTCTCAAAAAGTTAGACCCATTATTGGAGCAGCGGAAACTTGGTCCAAACTACTTTGACAAAGAACTGCCCAACTTTGAATAGCTTCGTATGAAGAGAATGTTGGCCTTTTTTTGGACCAATATGAAGTGATAAAGATATAAATATAGTAATAAACCTAATATAAGAACGTTAGACCCATTTTTGATCCAACGGAAAACTTGTGCAAACTTCTACGACAAAGATCGTCCAAACTTTCAATAGATTCGTATGAAGGTTTAAATTGAGATTTAAAGCTTTTAGAATGAATACCGGCCTTTTTTTGGACCAATATAAAGTTATAAAGGTGTAAATATAGTTTTTAAATTATTCTCAAAAAGTTAGACCCATTATTGGAGCAGCGGAAAGTTGGTCCAAACTACTTTGACAAAGAACTGCCCAACTTTGAATAGCTTCGTATGAAGAGAATATTGGCCTTTTTTTGGGCCAATATGAAGTGATAAAGATTTAAATATAGTAATAAACCTAATAGAAGAACGTTAGACCCATTTTTGATCCAACGGAAAACTTGTGCAAACTTCTACGACAAAGATCGTCCAAACTTTCAATAGATTCGTATGAAGGTTTAAATTGAGATTTAAAGCTTTTAGAATGAATACCGGCCTTTTTTTGGACCAATATAAAGTTATAAAGGTGTAAATATAGTTTTTAAATTATTCTCAAAAAGTTAGACCCATTATTGGAGCAACGGAAACTTGGTCCAAACTACTTTGACAAAGAACTGCCCAACTTTGAATAGCTTCATATGAAGAGAATATTGGCCTTTTTTTGGACCAATATGAAATGATAAAGATATAAATATAGTAATAAACCTAATATAAGAACGTTAGACCCATTTTTGATCCAACGGAAAACTTGTGCAAACTTCTACGACAAAGATCGTCCAAACTTTCGATAGATTCGTATGAAGGTTTAAATTGAGATTTAAAGCTTTTAGAATGAATACCGGCCTTTTTTTGGACCAATATAAAGTTATAAAGGTGTAAATATAGTTTTTAAATTATTCTCAAAAAGTTAGACCCATTATTGGAGCAGCGGAAACTTGGTCCAAACTACTTTGACAAAGAACTGCCCAACTTTGAATAGCTTCGTATGAAGAGAATATTGGCCTTTTTTTGGACCAATATGAAGTGATAAAGATATAAATATAGTAATAAACCTAATATAAGAACGTTAGACCCATTTTTGATCCAACGGAAAACTTGTGCAAACTTCTACGACAAAGATCGTCCAAACTTTCAATAGATTCGTATGAAGGTTTAAATTGAGATTTAAAGCTTTTAGAATGAATACCGGCCTTTTTTTGGACCAATATAAAGTTATAAAGGTGTAAATATAGTTTTTAAATTATTCTCAAAAAGTTAGACCCATTATTGGAGCAGCGGAAACTTGGTCCAAACTACTTTGACAAAGAACTGCCCAACTTTGAATAGCTTCGTATGAAGAGAATATTGGCCTTTTTTTGGACCAATATGAAGTGATAAAGATATAAATATAGTAATAAACCTAATAGAAGAACGTTAGACCCATTTTTGATCCAACGGAAAACTTGTGCAAACTTCTACGACAAAGATCGTCCAAACTTTCAATAGATTCGTATGAAGGTTTAAATTGAGATTTAAAGCTTTTAGAATGAATACCGGCCTTTTTTTGGACCAATATAAAGTTATAATGGTGTAAATATAGTTTTTAAATTATTCTCAAAAAGTTAGACCCATTATTGGAGCAGCGGAAACTTGGTCCAAACTACTTTGACAAAGAACTGCCCAACTTTGAATAGCTTCATATGAAGAGAATATTGGCCTTTTTTTGGACCAATATGAAGTGATAAAGATATAAATATAGTAATAAATCTAATTTAAGAACGTTAGACCCATTTTTAATTCAACGGAAAACTTGTGCAAACTTCTACGACAAAGATCGTCCAAACTTTCGATAGATTCGTATGAAGGTTTAAATTGAGATTTAAAGCTTTTAGAATGAATACCGGCCTTTTTTTGGACCAATATAAAGTTATAAAGGTGTAAATATAGTTTTTAAATTATTCTCAAAAAGTTAGACCCATTATTGGAGCAGCGGAAACTTGGTCCAAACTACTTTGACAAAGAACTGCCCAACTTTGAATAGCTTCGTATGAAGAGAATGTTGGCCTTTTTTTGGACCAATATGAAGTGATAAAGATATAAATATAGTAATAAACCTAATATAAGAACGTTAGACCCATTTTTGATCCAACGGAAAACTTGTGCAAACTTCTACGACAAAGATCGTCCAAACTTTCAATAGATTCGTATGAAGGTTTAAATTGAGATTTAAAGCTTTTAGAATGAATACCGGCCTTTTTTTGGACCAATATAAAGTTATAAAGGTGTAAATATAGTTTTTAAATTATTCTCAAAAAGTTAGACCCATTATTGGAGCAGCGGAAAGTTGGTCCAAACTACTTTGACAAAGAACTGCCCAACTTTGAATAGCTTCGTATGAAGAGAATATTGGCCTTTTTTTGGGCCAATATGAAGTGATAAAGATTTAAATATAGTAATAAACCTAATAGAAGAACGTTAGACCCATTTTTGATCCAACGGAAAACTTGTGCAAACTTCTACGACAAAGATCGTCCAAACTTTCAATAGATTCGTATGAAGGTTTAAATTGAGATTTAAAGCTTTTAGAATGAATACCGGCCTTTTTTTGGACCAATATAAAGTTATAAAGGTGTAAATATAGTTTTTAAATTATTCTCAAAAAGTTAGACCCATTATTGGAGCAACGGAAACTTGGTCCAAACTACTTTGACAAAGAACTGCCCAACTTTGAATAGCTTCATATGAAGAGAATATTGGCCTTTTTTTGGACCAATATGAAATGATAAAGATATAAATATAGTAATAAACCTAATATAAGAACGTTAGACCCATTTTTGATCCAACGGAAAACTTGTGCAAACTTCTACGACAAAGATCGTCCAAACTTTCGATAGATTCGTATGAAGGTTTAAATTGAGATTTAAAGCTTTTAGAATGAATACCGGCCTTTTTTTGGACCAATATAAAGTTATAAAGGTGTAAATATAGTTTTTAAATTATTCTCAAAAAGTTAGACCCATTATTGGAGCAGCGGAAACTTGGTCCAAACTACTTTGACAAAGAACTGCCCAACTTTGAATAGCTTCGTATGAAGAGAATATTGGCCTTTTTTTGGACCAATATGAAGTGATAAAGATATAAATATAGTAATAAACCTAATATAAGAACGTTAGACCCATTTTTGATCCAACGGAAAACTTGTGCAAACTTCTACGACAAAGATCGTCCAAACTTTCAATAGATTCGTATGAAGGTTTAAATTGAGATTTAAAGCTTTTAGAATGAATACCGGCCTTTTTTTGGACCAATATAAAGTTATAAAGGTGTAAATATAGTTTTTAAATTATTCTCAAAAAGTTAGACCCATTATTGGAGCAGCGGAAACTTGGTCCAAACTACTTTGACAAAGAACTGCCCAACTTTGAATAGCTTCGTATGAAGAGAATATTGGCCTTTTTTTGGACCAATATGAAGTGATAAAGATATAAATATAGTAATAAACCTAATAGAAGAACGTTAGACCCATTTTTGATCCAACGGAATACTTGTGCAAACTTCTACGACAAAGATCGTCCAAACTTTCAATAGATTCGTATGAAGGTTTAAATTGAGATTTAAAGCTTTTAGAATGAATACCGGCCTTTTTTTGGACCAATATAAAGTTATAAAGGTGTAAATATAGTTTTTAAATTATTCTCAAAAAGTTAGACCCATTATTGGAGCAGCGGAAACTTGGTCCAAACTACTTTGACAAAGAACTGCCCAACTTTGAATAGCTTCATATGAAGAGAATATTGGCCTTTTTTAGGACCAATATGAAGTGATAAAGATATAAATATAGTAATAAATCTAATTTAAGAACGTTAGACCCATTTTTAATTCAACGGAAAACTTGTGCAAACTTCTACGACAAAGATCGTCCAAACTTTCGATAGATTCGTATGAAGGTTTACATTGAGATTTAAAGCTTTTAGAATGAATACCGGCCTTTTTTTGGACCAATATAAAGTTATAAAGGTGTAAATATAGTTTTTAAATTATTCTCAAAAAGTTAGACCCATTATTGGAGCAGCGGAAACTTGGTCCAAACTACTTTGACAAAGAACTGCCCAACTTTGAATAGCTTCGTATGAAGAGAATGTTGGCCTTTTTTTGGACCAATATGAAGTGATAAAGATATAAATATAGTAATAAACCTAATATAAGAACGTTAGACCCATTTTTGATCCAACGGAAAACTTGTGCAAACTTCTACGACAAAGATCGTCCAAACTTTCAATAGATTCGTATGAAGGTTTAAATTGAGATTTAAAGCTTTTAGAATGAATACCGGCCTTTTTTTGGACCAATATAAAGTTATAAAGGTGTAAATATAGTTTTTAAATTATTCTCAAAAAGTTAGACCCATTATTGGAGCAGCGGAAAGTTGGTCCAAACTACTTTGACAAAGAACTGCCCAACTTTGAATAGCTTCGTATGAAGAGAATATTGGCCTTTTTTTGGGCCAATATGAAGTGATAAAGATTTAAATATAGTAATAAACCTAATAGAAGAACGTTAGACCCATTTTTGATCCAACGGAAAACTTGTGCAAACTTCTACGACAAAGATCGTCCAAACTTTCAATAGATTCGTATGAAGGTTTAAATTGAGATTTAAAGCTTTTAGAATGAATACCGGCCTTTTTTTGGACCAATATAAAGTTATAAAGGTGTAAATATAGTTTTTAAATTATTCTCAAAAAGTTAGACCCATTATTGGAGCAGCGGAAAGTTGGTCCAAACTACTTTGACAAAGAACTGCCCAACTTTGAATAGCTTCATATGAAGAGAATATTGGCCTTTTTTTGGACCAATATGAAGTAATAAAGATTTAAATATAGTAATAAACCTAATAGAAGAACGTTAGACCCATTTTTGATCCAACGGAAAACTCGTGCAAACTTCTACGACAAAGATCGTCCAAACTTTCAATAGATTCGTATGAAGGTTTAAATTGAGATTTAAAGCTTTTAGAATGAATACCGGCCTTTTTTCGGACCTATATAAAGTTATAAAGGTGTAAATATAGTTTTTAAATTATTCTCAAAAAGTTAGACCCATTATTGGAGCAACGGAAACTTGGTCCAAACTACTTTGACAAAGAACTGCCCAATTTTGAATAGCTTCATATGAAGAGAATATTGGCCTTGTTTTGGACCAATATGAAATGATAAAGATATAAATATAGTAATAAACCTAATATAAGAACGTTAGACCCATTTTTGATCCAACGGAAAACTTGTGCAAACTTCTACGACAAAGATCGTCCAAACTTTCAATAGATTCGTATGAAGGTTTAAATTGAGATTTAAAGCTTTTAGAATGAATACCGGCCTTTTTTTGGACCAATATAAAGTTATAAAGGTGTAAATATAGTTTTTAAATTATTCTCAAAAAGTTAGACCCATTATTGGAGCAGCGGAAACTTGGTCCAAACTACTTTGACAAAGAACTGCCCAACTTTGAATAGCTTCATATGAAGAGAATATTGGCCTTTTTTTGGACCAATATGAAGTGATAAAGATATAAATATAGTAATAAATCTAATTTAAGAACGTTAGACCCATTTTTAATTCAACGGAAAACTTGTGCAAACTTCTACGACAAAGATCGTCCAAACTTTCGATAGATTCGTATGAAGGTTTACATTGAGATTTAAAGCTTTTAGAATGAATACCGGCCTTTTTTTGGACCAATATAAAGTTATAAAGGTGTAAATATAGTTTTTAAATTATTCTCAAAAAGTTAGACCCATTATTGGAGCAGCGGAAACTTGGTCCAAACTACTTTGACAAAGAACTGCCCAACTTTGAATAGCTTCGTATGAAGAGAATGTTGGCCTTTTTTTGGACCAATATGAAGTGATAAAGATATAAATATAGTAATAAACCTAATATAAGAACGTTAGACCCATTTTTGATCCAACGGAAAACTTGTGCAAACTTCTACGACAAAGATCGTCCAAACTTTCAATAGATTCGTATGAAGGTTTAAATTGAGATTTAAAGCTTTTAGAATGAATACCGGCCTTTTTTTGGACCAATATAAAGTTATAAAGGTGTAAATATAGTTTTTAAATTATTCTCAAAAAGTTAGACCCATTATTGGAGCAGCGGAAAGTTGGTCCAAACTACTTTGACAAAGAACTGCCCAACTTTGAATAGCTTCGTATGAAGAGAATATTGGCCTTTTTTTGGGCCAATATGAAGTGATAAAGATTTAAATATAGTAATAAACCTAATAGAAGAACGTTAGACCCATTTTTGATCCAACGGAAAACTTGTGCAAACTTCTACGACAAAGATCGTCCAAACTTTCAATAGATTCGTATGAAGGTTTAAATTGAGATTTAAAGCTTTTAGAATGAATACCGGCCTTTTTTTGGACCAATATAAAGTTATAAAGGTGTAAATATAGTTTTTAAATTATTCTCAAAAAGTTAGACCCATTATTGGAGCAGCGGAAAGTTGGTCCAAACTACTTTGACAAAGAACTGCCCAACTTTGAATAGCTTCATATGAAGA
The DNA here is from genome assembly GCA_030408175.1 of Trifolium repens. Lineage (NCBI taxonomy): Eukaryota > Viridiplantae > Streptophyta > Magnoliopsida > Fabales > Fabaceae > Trifolium > Trifolium repens. The sequence goes on along the minus strand of CP125845.1, from coordinate 24,489,132 downwards.
GAATATTGGCCTTTTTTTGGACCAATATGAAGTAATAAAGATTTAAATATAGTAATAAACCTAATAGAAGAACGTTAGACCCATTTTTGATCCAACGGAAAACTCGTGCAAACTTCTACGACAAAGATCGTCCAAACTTTCAATAGATTCGTATGAAGGTTTAAATTGAGATTTAAAGCTTTTAGAATGAATACCGGCCTTTTTTCGGACCTATATAAAGTTATAAAGGTGTAAATATAGTTTTTAAATTATTCTCAAAAAGTTAGACCCATTATTGGAGCAACGGAAACTTGGTCCAAACTACTTTGACAAAGAACTGCCCAACTTTGAATAGCTTCATATGAATAGAATATTGGCCTTTTTTTGGACCAATATGAAATGATAAAGATATAAATATAGTAATAAACCTAATATAAGAACGTTAGACCCATTTTTGATCCAACGGAAAACTTGTGCAAACTTCTACGACAAATATCGTCCAAACTTTCAATAGATTCGTATGAAGGTTTAAATTGAGATTTAAAGCTTTTAGAATGAATACCGGCCTTTTTTTGGACCAATATAAAGTTATAAAGGTGTAACTATAGTTTTTAAATTTTTCTCAAAAAGTTAGACCCATTATTAGAGCAGCGGAAACTTGGTCCAAACTACTTTGACAAAGAACTGCCCAACTTTGAATAGCTTCGTATGAAGAGAATATTGGCCTTTTTTTGGACCAATATGAAGTGATAAAGATATAAATATAGTAATAAACCTAATATAAGAACTTTAGACCCATTTTTGATCCAACGGAAAACTTGTGCAAACTTCTACGACAAAGATCGTCCAAACTTTCAATAGATTCGTATGAAGGTTTAAATTGAGATTTAAAGCTTTTAGAATGAATACCGGCCTTTTTTTGGACCAATATAAAGTTATAAAGGTGTAAATATAGTTTTTAAATTATTCTCAAAAAGTTAGACCCATTATTGGAGCAGCGGAAAGTTGGTCCAAACTACTTTGACAAAGAACTGCCCAACTTTGAATAGCTTCATATGAAGAGAATATTGGCCTTTTTTTGGACCAATATGAAGTAATAAAGATTTAAATATAGTAATAAACCTAATAGAAGAACGTTAGACCCATTTTTGATCCAACGGAAAACTCGTGCAAACTTCTACGACAAAGATCGTCCAAACTTTCAATAGATTCGTATGAAGGTTTAAATTGAGATTTAAAGCTTTTAGAATGAATACCGGCCTTTTTTCGGACCTATATAAAGTTATAAAGGTGTAAATATAGTTTTTAAATTATTCTCAAAAAGTTAGACCCATTATTGGAGCAACGGAAACTTGGTCCAAACTACTTTGACAAAGAACTGCCCAACTTTGAATAGCTTCATATGAATAGAATATTGGCCTTTTTTTGGACCAATATGAAATGATAAAGATATAAATATAGTAATAAACCTAATATAAGAACGTTAGACCCATTTTTGATCCAACGGAAAACTTGTGCAAACTTCTACGACAAATATCGTCCAAACTTTCAATAGATTCGTATGAAGGTTTAAATTGAGATTTAAAGCTTTTAGAATGAATACCGGCCTTTTTTTGGACCAATATAAAGTTATAAAGGTGTAACTATAGTTTTTAAATTTTTCTCAAAAAGTTAGACCCATTATTAGAGCAGCGGAAACTTGGTCCAAACTACTTTGACAAAGAACTGCCCAACTTTGAATAGCTTCGTATGAAGAGAATATTGGCCTTTTTTTGGACCAATATGAAGTGATAAAGATATAAATATAGTAATAAACCTAATATAAGAACTTTAGACCCATTTTTGATCCAACGGAAAACTTGTGCAAACTTCTACGACAAATATCGTCCAAACTTTCAATAGATTCGTATGAAGGTTTACATTGAGATTTAAAGCTTTTAGAATGAATACCGGCCTTTTTTTAGACCAATATAAAGTTATAAAGGTGTAAATATAGTTTTTAAATAATTCTCAAAAAGTTAGACCCATTATTGGAGCAGCGGAAACTTGGTCCAAACTACTCTGACAAAGAACTGCCCAACTTTGAATAACTTCATATGAAGAGAATATTGGCCTATTTTTGGACCAATATGAAGTGATAAAGATATAAATATAGCAATAAACCTAATTGAGATTTAAAGCTTTTAGAATGAATACCGGCCTTTTTTTGGACCAATATAAAGTTATAAAGGTGTAAATATAGTTTTTAAATTATTCTCAAAAAGTTAGACCCATTATTGGAGCAGCGGAAACTTGGTCCAAACTACTTTGACAAACAACTGCCCAACTTTGAATAGCTTCATATGAAGAGAATTGGCATTTTTTTGGACCAATATGAAGTGATAAAGATATAAATATAGTAATAAACCTAATAGAAGAACGTTAGACCCATTTTTGATCCAACGGAAAACTTGTGCAAACTTCTACGACAAAGATCGTCCAAACTTTCAATAGATTCGTATGAAGGTTTAAATTGAGATTTAAAGCTTTTAGAATGAATACCGGCCTTTTTTTGGACCAATATAAAGTTATAAAGGTGTAAATATAGTTTTTAAATTATTCTCAAAAAGTTAGACCCATTATTGGAGCAGCGGAAAGTTGGTCCAAACTACTTTGACAAAGAACTGCCCAACTTTGAATAGCTTCATATGAAGAGAATATTGGCCTTTTTTTGGACCAATATGAAATGATAAAGATATAAATATAGTAATAAACCTAATATTAGAACGTTAGACCCATTTTTGATCCAACGGAAAACTTGTGCAAACTTCTACGACAAAGATCGTCCAAACTTTCGATAGATTCGTATGAAGGTTTAAATTGAGATTTAAAGCTTTTAGAATGAATACTGGCCTTTTTTTGGACCAATATAAAGTTATAAAGGTGTAAATATAGTTTTTAAATTATTCTCAAAAAGTTAGACCCATTATTGGAGCAGCGGAAACTTGGTCCAAACTACTTTGACAAAGAACTGCCCAACTTTGAATAGCTTCATATGAATAGAATATTGGCCTTTTTTTGGACCAATATGAAATGATAAAGATATAAAGATAGTAATAAACCGAATATAAGAACGTTAGACCCATTTTTGATCCAACGGAAAACTTGTGCAAACTTCTACGACAAATATCGTCCAAACTTTCAATAGATTCGTATGAAGGTTTAAATTGAGATTTAAAGCTTTTAGAATGAATACCGGCCTTTTTTTGGACCAATATAATGTTATAAAGGTGTAACTATAGTTTTTAAATTTTTCTCAAAAAGTTAGACCCATTATTGGAGCAGCGGAAACTTGGTCCCAACTACTTTGACAAAGAACTGCCCAACTTTGAATAGCTTCGTATGAAGAGAATATTGGCCTTTTTTTGGACCAATATGAAGTGATAAAGATATAAATATAGTAATAAACCTAATATAAGAACTTTAGACCCATTTTTGATCCAACGGAAAACTTGTGCAAACTTCTACGACAAATATCGTCCAAACTTTCAATAGATTCGTTTGAAGGTTTACATTGAGATTTAAAGCTTTTAGAATGAATACCGGCCTTTTTTTAGACCAATATTATAACGCCCCAACTAAAATATCTAGAATATTTAGTCAAGACATAAATAATTGAATCTGAGTACATTAATTTCACGAGATAAACAAACGAATTACAAAATGATTCTTTACATCAGTTGATGAGCTTAAGACAAAAACAGCGGAAATAGAATAAAATTCCAAGTATACAGATAAAAGCTAAAACAAGGGAAGACTAAATCGTCTAATGCGATGATCCAAGCTCAGCTCCAATCATCAGCTCCATCCTGGTCCTTGCTCCAGTTAACCTGTCGACCTAAAAAAATTGGTTTGGAGTGGGGTGAGACTACTAAGCCTCAGCGAGTCCTACTACCCTCCTAATGGCGACTACGCCGGGGCACCTAAATCAGTCGTTTCAAATACTAACATAATCATAAACATAACATAATACTGAAATTAAAGGTGTAACACGGATTATAAACTATTATTCATTTTAAACACAAGGACACTCTGAGGTGAGCATGTCTCAGAGGCCTGCCATATCCGTCAACCGATTCGGTCACGGCATGCAGCTCACAATAACTTATCCTAATGGATTATCCCATTGGGAGTCCATAGCGCGATATCATAAAATCGCTCATAATTGACTGAAACTAAATTAATTCTTACTACCAATATTTCCCAAAACCCGGGGAGCATATAATCCTAAATAGTTCTAGATTATACCCTAAAGATTATCTGTGCCTAACATTCTATTTAACATTATGTCAATTACATTAATGCAAATTATCTGACTCTGATAAGGGTATAAAACGAGTGCATGAAGTTTCAAGGATAATTATAAAATGCAGGCTATTCTGTTCAAGCTCGCTCTGGCGAGTCACCAGCTCGCTATGGCGAGATTATAGGTCCTGACCTAAGTCAACTCGCTGTGGCGAGCAGTAGCTCGCCATGGCGAGTTTCATCAGCCCAGAACCCAGCTCGCCATGAATACTCGCTAATCACTCGCCGGGGCGAGTTCATGCAGAAGTGCCCTGTTTTGCAAAAATCATGATTTTTCAATACAACACCTACAACCCTCATTTTAGACAGTGCATCAATATATATAAACATAATATAGAATAGAATGGAGAGGAATTTGGGATTTAATCCCTCTCACACAACATTTCCTAAAATCCTAGATTATCATGCAATTTATTTAATTTAGGGGAAACTAGCTAAACTAGCCTAAAGAACCCACCTGTAATGAGATTGACTCAGAAGCTTTAACACTGATAACACAGCTCATCAACAGCCTCAAAGTCTCCTGTCCAGAATTCACTTGAAAGCCCCAACTTCGTGTTCATGAGACAAAAGGAAAGGTATGGATTTAATGAGTAATTGTAAGCTTGAAAGATTTAAAGGAACGGAACGGTCATCACCACACTTAAAGAAAGGAAATAGGTAGGGTTCCAGCAATTTACCAAGGGTTTGAAAAATGATTCGCACGAACAGGAGACCACATGCACTAACAGGTGTTATCTGCAACACTCGCTGCGGCGAGTGATATCGCTCGCTAGGCGAGTTCATCGAGTGACAGAAAAACAGCCCTGCTACATTGATGCTGCTACACCCACCTTCAATCCATGGTTCCCAACGGTCTTACAGCTACCCACGACGGTTATAACCACACATGCAACATCAACACAGAAGGATTGCCATATTTGTGATTTTTGGAATCATAAAAGGGGAAAGAAATGTTGGAAAGGGTTATGAACATAGTCTAGAAATCTTACTCTTAACTCATGGATTGCTGATTGAGAAGGTTCCAGAACTTTGTACATGCAATAAACTCCTTAAGCTCCTCAGATTTTGAGCAATTGGTGAAGAGGTTCCATTGAGAGGGGTTTGGCGTGAATTAATGAAGAGGATGAGGAGGGGTTGTTGATTCTCTTTAGCCTTGGAGTTGGAAAATCAGCTTAACAATATTGGGGTTTTGTTGTTTGCGTGAGGTGAGAAGAAATAAGGGAGTAATTCTACTGATTTGCAAAGTACCAGGAAGTGTAAAAATGAATAGACTTGGAATGGCTTTATGTATATAAATACTAGTATAACATGCCCTATGTTAAATTCCCATTTGGTCCCTCCATTTTACAACCTATTTACTAGTGTAAGTCAATTATCCCTCCACACTAACACCATATATTTCTGAAGTCAACTCCAATAACACTCTTTTAATTAATAACTTTCTATTAATTAATTTGGAATGTTACAATCTACCCCCCTTAAAGAATTTCGTCCTCGAAATTTGAAATTTCTTCATTCCATAACAGGGTAGGTTGTTTATGTCTGCATCTGTAACTACTCTTCGTCTATTCTTTAGTTAATAACATTCAATTCCTTGGAATAAAACTTTCCTCTCTTAAGGTTATTGGCTGAGGTCATTCTCACATTCTCAACAGTTGCAGTGCTGCGCACTCTGATTCGAGTACTTACTATCATTACACTTATTCCATTCCCAATGAAGTCAGTTCCAGTCCCAACTGGCTCAGAGGGTCGGTACCTGGTCTGGTATTGATATTGTCATATCCAAATTCCCTCAGTCATATAGTCGTTCTCCTTTCTGAACACCACCATGCTTGACATGTTATATGTGCCTCTGTATCACGTGTAGTGTAATTACTCCAGAATCGTTCGAAATATAAAACGAGTGGAAAATTGTCTAAACACTACTGGTTCTTCTACCAATGGGTTGGACCCATCCATAGACGAACTTATAGTTATCCGATAAAATCCCACCTACAATTTCTATCCATTCCGTCACGACACGACGATCGAGTCGTACATTTAACACGCGGATGCACTTAGGTTCAGATCACTTCTCAGGATTACAGGTCAATCTTGTTTGAAGCCCTTCGTTGGTAACCCAAGTATGGGACTTGGCTAGCTGGAAACATAAAGTCTGAATTTGTAATGCTAAGGTTGGATTGAATGGTTTGGCTTAGAGTGGTTGACTGAATTGTCTTAACAGATCACTAGGATAGAAAAGGGTTTCCAAAAGAGGATGACACATTACTCCAAGCGAGTAATTAACTCTTATACTTACACTGACTAATTACTGGCAACTATACTAAGATTTGGAAAGCTCTGGTCCAGGCGTTCAGGCTTCTATACTTGATCTCACGAGATTATAGGAATTGAATCATGGAAAGTCGGAATGTTCGGGCAGAGACACTCAAGGTTAACATACTGATCTTACATGGTTAGGAGCACGTAGTTAGCAGGTTTGAATCCTTAACACTGCTTTCACTGGTATAACTTAATCCCACTGATTTAGGGGCTGGTCCAAACTTAATTCTGAGTTCGACTGATAAGGCTACGAAGGATAGATAGCTAACTTTATTGAAGATCGGGTTACTGGGTTCAAGTGCACGAGGTCTAACTGATTTCTAACAGTCTCCTAACGGGAAGGTCCGAATATACTGAGGTATGTCGGTGGCTAAGACTAAGGTCAAACTTAGTTACTTAAGTCTGGATAATTAATACATGTACCTAAAGGAGTGTTCCAGGAATTGGTGTTATTGGTACAGTCTCTTATTTTGTCAATCTTATCGAGTTGTGTCTTCTACTGTCTGGCTTAAGGTTTGTTCTACACAAACTGTCGACTCTATGTCGCTGGCATCTAATGTTATTATCTGAGGTAGTAATACAGCCTGGTTGGATTCGGGAGAGTAATAAAATATGGTAGTTTAAACCTAATCCTCAAACTGGGTGACTAGTGGGCCTACAACATTGGATTACTAGCCTATTGGTAAATGGATGAAACCTCTCGAATGTACGGTTTAACTGATCTTACGGGTTTTCTTAGTTAAATGGTCCAACTGTAAGGGTTCGTAAACTACATGGTCAACCTATCATGGAACTGAGTTTCCGGTCTCTAATTCTTCTAATGGCAAGGTAACTACGGATTGTCTTGGCGGCTGACGGTGCTAATGGTAATCCTTAATTGCTACACTAGCTAAAACTTAACCCACAAGGGTCAGGTGCGTCTACTGGTATACTCTGATAGGCCGGTCCTATTTACTGACATCTAAGGTTAGTTACCTTAGGTGTTCACCTAATAGGTTTTGCGATAAGGAAAATATTGAGGTACGGATGCTGAGGTTTCCTATTCTTAACGGGTGATTAAATTGGCCAAAAGTTCTATGCCACTAGCGTTTGAATGCTTGATTTAACGGTCTATTACAAACCTATTTGGATGACGGTGTTACTAAAGAGGAATTTTAATTTTGGTGTGAGGCAAGGTCAGTACTTATATGTCAAGGTTCTATTATTGTCGTCTAATGTGATTCTCTGGTACAGGTTGTTCGATTTAAAATCCTAAACACGTAGTATCGGCTTGTGCTAATCCATGGAATTACTATTTTAGGGACATGATAGTAAAGGTATTTAATGAGTTTGCTGGGTCTACTACTAGAGACTGGTGTAGTTGAAAAGGAAATTCCTAATTGTTGTTCTAAATGAAGTTTAGTTCTTAATGGTGGATTAGGAACACTATCACGAGACGAAAGGTCAAAGTAACTTAGTTAAGAGCATTCTAGAGGGAAGTCTAATAAGGTGACCTTAAAGAAATATTGGGATGTGCTCGCGCCCTAATTTTGGTTTCTCTAGTTTAGGTAGTTCAATTTGAAAGTTCTATGCCAAGGATATCTATTTGGTTCACTATACTGGATTTCTAACTTGTAATCATAGGGGCGGTCTGAGTTTACGGTGCTAACTCGGGTACGGACACGGATAAAATGGAGTCTAATTTGTTAAACTAAATATGGCTGAGTCCCAGTGCTCTCAGTTTATTCATTGCTTTTAATTAGGACGGGTTTACTTATTCCCACTTCTAGTTCGCACTCAATTTCTAATGTTACCTCCAAATGTGTTTCCTCAACCATCCCTAAAAGTACAAGTTGGATTAGGGTCAAGTACACTGAAGTTCTAAAAGATAGTATGGTAAGAATATGAATGAGGGCTTGAGACTGTTCACCATGGCAAAAATGATTGAACAGAGAACCAGGCTGCAACAAGCAACAATAGCAGCCTGCTAAGCTCGCTGCAGCGTGTTTTTACTCGCTAAGCGAATGAAACAGAGTGAAAGAGAATGATTATGTGGTTTGTCCAATCTTCCACTTTACACAATACCATAACATCCAATCCTGAGCTGACTTGAATTTAGGATGAATTTTTGGTTTACTGCCCACTGTTCTTGGGTGTTGATTTGGTCCACAGACTTGGCTGAGTTTAGACTCTCGCTGGGATAAGGTTACTCATAGGTTCAGGGAGTTTATCTGACACGCAGTGTCAGTTGGATACTGTTATGTATTACACATTTCAGTATAAGGATACACTAGCATATCTTCATCTACAGCTCTACTCCTGATTTCTTACTTCACAAAATTAATATATCCATCAGACTGCGCTTACTCCGGTGGCACCATTTGCCATTGTCCCACAATTCCCTTATAAGAATTTCCTTCAACGATTGCTCCTCGATTGCAGCTTCACTACGGATTTACCGCTGGAATTCCAGAGTTCACTCCAGTTCTAAACCATAATACCCTGCCTACCATACACAATACTGAGTTGATCAGGCTCAGCACGCGATAGTTTCAGCGTAAACAGTCCAGATCCAAAGGGTCTGTATTACTTAGGGAGAATTAAAATGACTCATGGCAAGGTCCGATACTGGATCGACCTGCTCTGATACCAATTATAACGCCCCAACTAAAATATCTAGAATATTTAGTCAAGACATAAATAATTGAATCTGAGTACATTAATTTCACGAGATAAACAAACGAATTACAAAATGATTCTTTACATCAGTTGATGAGCTTAAGACAAAAACAGCGGAAATAGAATAAAATTCCAAGTATACAGATAAAAGCTAAAACAAGGGAAGACTAAATCGTCTAATGCGATGATCCAAGCTCAGCTCCAATCATCAGCTCCATCCTGGTCCTTGCTCCAGTTAACCTGTCGACCTAAAAAAATTGGTTTGGAGTGGGGTGAGACTACTAAGCCTCAGCGAGTCCTACTACCCTCCTAATGGCGACTACGCCGGGGCACCTAAATCAGTCGTTTCAAATACTAACATAATCATAAACATAACATAATACTGAAATTAAAGGTGTAACACGGATTATAAACTATTATTCATTTTAAACACAAGGACACTCTGAGGTGAGCATGTCTCAGAGGCCTGCCATATCCGTCAACCGATTCGGTCACGGCATGCAGCTCACAATAACTTATCCTAATGGATTATCCCATTGGGAGTCCATAGCGCGATATCATAAAATCGCTCATAATTGACTGAAACTAAATTAATTCTTACTACCAATATTTCCCAAAACCCGGGGAGCATATAATCCTAAATAGTTCTAGATTATACCCTAAAGATTATCTGTGCCTAACATTCTATTTAACATTATGTCAATTACATTAATGCAAATTATCTGACTCTGATAAGGGTATAAAACGAGTGCATGAAGTTTCAAGGATAATTATAAAATGCAGGCTATTCTGTTCAAGCTCGCTCTGGCGAGTCACCAGCTCGCTATGGCGAGATTATAGGTCCTGACCTAAGTCAACTCGCTGTGGCGAGCAGTAGCTCGCCATGGCGAGTTTCATCAGCCCAGAACCCAGCTCGCCATGAATACTCGCTAATCACTCGCCGGGGCGAGTTCATGCAGAAGTGCCCTGTTTTGCAAAAATCATGATTTTTCAATACAACACCTACAACCCTCATTTTAGACAGTGCATCAATATATATAAACATAATATAGAATAGAATGGAGAGGAATTTGGGATTTAATCCCTCTCACACAACATTTCCTAAAATCCTAGATTATCATGCAATTTATTTAATTTAGGGGAAACTAGCTAAACTAGCCTAAAGAACCCACCTGTAATGAGATTGACTCAGAAGCTTTAACACTGATAACACAGCTCATCAACAGCCTCAAAGTCTCCTGTCCAGAATTCACTTGAAAGCCCCAACTTCGTGTTCATGAGACAAAAGGAAAGGTATGGATTTAATGAGTAATTGTAAGCTTGAAAGATTTAAAGGAACGGAACGGTCATCACCACACTTAAAGAAAGGAAATAGGTAGGGTTCCAGCAATTTACCAAGGGTTTGAAAAATGATTCGCACGAACAGGAGACCACATGCACTAACAGGTGTTATCTGCAACACTCGCTGCGGCGAGTGATATCGCTCGCTAGGCGAGTTCATCGAGTGACAGAAAAACAGCCCTGCTACATTGATGCTGCTACACCCACCTTCAATCCATGGTTCCCAACGGTCTTACAGCTACCCACGACGGTTATAACCACACATGCAACATCAACACAGAAGGATTGCCATATTTGTGATTTTTGGAATCATAAAAGGGGAAAGAAATGTTGGAAAGGGTTATGAACATAGTCTAGAAATCTTACTCTTAACTCATGGATTGCTGATTGAGAAGGTTCCAGAACTTTGTACATGCAATAAACTCCTTAAGCTCCTCAGATTTTGAGCAATTGGTGAAGAGGTTCCATTGAGAGGGGTTTGGCGTGAATTAATGAAGAGGATGAGGAGGGGTTGTTGATTCTCTTTAGCCTTGGAGTTGGAAAATCAGCTTAACAATATTGGGGTTTTGTTGTTTGCGTGAGGTGAGAAGAAATAAGGGAGTAATTCTACTGATTTGCAAAGTACCAGGAAGTGTAAAAATGAATAGACTTGGAATGGCTTTATGTATATAAATACTAGTATAACATGCCCTATGTTAAATTCCCATTTGGTCCCTCCATTTTACAACCTATTTACTAGTGTAAGTCAATTATCCCTCCACACTAACACCATATATTTCTGAAGTCAACTCCAATAACACTCTTTTAATTAATAACTTTCTATTAATTAATTTGGAATGTTACAAATATAATGTTATAAAGGTGTAAATATAGTTTTTAAATAATTCTCAAAAAGTTAGACCCATTATTGGAGCAGCGGAAACTTGGTCCAAACTACTCTGACAAAGAACTGCCCAACTTTGAATAACTTCATATGAAGAGAATGTTGGCCTATTTTTGGACCAATATGAAGTGATAAAGATATAAATATAGCAATAAACCTAATTGAGATTTAAAGCTTTTAGAATGAATACCGGCCTTTTTTTGGACCAATATAAAGTTATAAAGGTGTAAATATAGTTTTTAAATTATTCTCAAAAAGTTAGACCCATTATTGGAGCAACGGAAACTTGGTCCAAACTACTTTGACAAAGAACTGCCCAACTTTGAATAGCTTCATATGAATAGAATATTGGCCTTTTTTTGGACCAATATGAAATGATAAAGATATAAAGATAGTAATAAACCGAATATAAGAACGTTAGACCCATTTTTGATCCAACGGAAAACTTGTGCAAACTTCTACGACAAATATCTTCCAAACTTTCAATAGATTCGTATGAAGGTTTATATTGAGATTTAAAGCTTTTAGAATGAATACCGGCCTTTTTTTGGACCAATATAAAGTTATAAAGGTGTAACTATAGTTTTTAAATTTTTCTCAAAAAGTTAGACCCATTATTGGAGCAACTGAAACTTGGTCCAAACTACTTTGACAAAGAACTGCCCAACTTTGAATAGCTTCATATGAAGAGAATATTGGCCTTTTTTTGGACCAATATGAAATGATAAAGATATAAATATAGTAATAAACCTAATATAAGAACGTTAGACCCATTTTTGATCCAACGGAAAACTTGTGCAAACTTCTACGACAAAGATCGTCCAAACTTTCAATAGATTCGTATGAAGGTTTTAATTGAGATTTAAAGCTTTTAGAATGAATACCGGCCTTTTTTTGGACCAATATAAAGTTATATAGGTGTAAATATAGTTTTTAAATTATTCTCAAAATGTTAGACCCATTATTGGAGCAGCGGAAAGTTGGTCCAAACTACTTTGACAAAGAACTGCCCAACTTTGAATAGCTTCATATGAAGAGAATATTGGCCTTTTTTTGGACCAATATGAAATGATAAAGATATAAATATAGTAATAAACCTAATATAAGAACGTTAGACCCATTTTTGATCCAACGGAAAACTTGTGCAAACTTCTACGACAAAGATCGTCCAAACTTTCAATAGATTCGTATGAAGGTTTAAATTGAGATTTAAAGGTTTTAGAATGAATACCGGCCTTTTTTTGGACCAATATAAAGTTATAAAGGTGTAAATATAGTTTTTAAATTATTCTCAAAAATTTAGACCCATTATTGGAGCAGCGGAAACTTGGTCCAAACTACTCTGACAAAGAACTGCCCAACTTTGAATAACTTCATATGAAGAGAATGTTGGCCTATTTTTGGACCAATATGAAGTGATAAAGATATAAATATAGCAATAAACCTAATTGAGATTTAAAGCTTTTAGAATGAATACCGGCCTTTTTTTGGACCAATATAAAGTTATAAAGGTGTACATATAGTTTTTAAATTATTCTCAAAAAGTTAGACCCATTATTGGAGCAACGGAAACTTGGTCCAAACTACTTTGACAAAGAACTGCCCAACTTTGAATAGCTTCATATGAATAGAATATTGGCCTTTTTTTGGACCAATATGAAATGATAAAGATATAAAGATAGTAATAAACCGAATATAAGAACGTTAGACCCATTTTTGATCCAACGGAAAACTTGTGCAAACTTCTACGACAAATATCGTCCAAACTTTCAATAGATTCGTATGAAGGTTTAAATTGAGATTTAAAGCTTTTAGAATGAATACCGGCCTTTTTTCGGACCTATATAAAGTTATAAAGGTGTAAATATAGTTTTTAAATTATTCTCAAAAAGTTAGACCCATTATTGGAGCAACGGAAACTTGGTCCAAACTACTTTGACAAAGAACTGCCCAACTTTGAATAGCTTCATATGAATAGAATATTGGCCTTTTTTTGGACCAATATGAAATGATAAAGATATAAATATAGTAATAAACCTAATATAAGAACGTTAGACCCATTTTTGATCCAACGGAAAACTTGTGCAAACTTCTACGACAAATATCGTCCAAACTTTCAATAGATTCGTATGAAGGTTTAAATTGAGATTTAAAGCTTTTAGAATGAATACCGGCCTTTTTTTGGACCAATATAAAGTTATAAAGGTGTAACTATAGTTTTTAAATTTTTCTCAAAAAGTTAGACCCATTATTAGAGCAGCGGAAACTTGGTCCAAACTACTTTGACAAAGAACTGCCCAACTTTGAATAGCTTCGTATGAAGAGAATATTGGCCTTTTTTTGGACCAATATGAAGTGATAAAGATATAAATATAGTAATAAACCTAATATAAGAACTTTAGACCCATTTTTGATCCAACGGAAAACTTGTGCAAACTTCTACGACAAAGATCGTCCAAACTTTCAATAGATTCGTATGAAGGTTTAAATTGAGATTTAAAGCTTTTAGAATGAATACCGGCCTTTTTTTGGACCAATATAAAGTTATAAAGGTGTAAATATAGTTTTTAAATTATTCTCAAAAAGTTAGACCCATTATTGGAGCAGCGGAAAGTTGGTCCAAACTACTTTGACAAAGAACTGCCCAACTTTGAATAGCTTCATATGAAGAGAATATTGGCCTTTTTTTGGACCAATATGAAGTAATAAAGATTTAAATATAGTAATAAACCTAATAGAAGAACGTTAGACCCATTTTTGATCCAACGGAAAACTCGTGCAAACTTCTACGACAAAGATCGTCCAAACTTTCAATAGATTCGTATGAAGGTTTAAATTGAGATTTAAAGCTTTTAGAATGAATACCGGCCTTTTTTCGGACCTATATAAAGTTATAAAGGTGTAAATATAGTTTTTAAATTATTCTCAAAAAGTTAGACCCATTATTGGAGCAACGGAAACTTGGTCCAAACTACTTTGACAAAGAACTGCCCAACTTTGAATAGCTTCATATGAATTGAATATTGGCCTTTTTTTGGACCAATATGAAATGATAAAGATATAAATATAGTAATAAACCTAATATAAGAACGTTAGACCCATTTTTGATCCAACGGAAAACTTGTGCAAACTTCTACGACAAATATCGTCCAAACTTTCAATAGATTCGTATGAAGGTTTAAATTGAGATTTAAAGCTTTTAGAATGAATACCGGCCTTTTTTTGGACCAATATAAAGTTATAAAGGTGTAACTATAGTTTTTAAATTTTTCACAAAAAGTTAGACCCATTATTAGAGCAGCGGAAACTTGGTCCAAACTACTTTGACAAAGAACTGCCCAACTTTGAATAGCTTCGTATGAAGAGAATATTGGCCTTTTTTTGGACCAATATGAAGTGATAAAGATATAAATATAGTAATAAACCTAATATAAGAACTTTAGACCCATTTTTGATCCAACGGAAAACTTGTGCAAACTTCTACGACAAATATCGTCCAAACTTTCAATAGATTCGTATGAAGGTTTACATTGAGATTTAAAGCTTTTAGAATGAATACCGGCCTTTTTTTAGACCAATATAAAGTTATAAAGGTGTAAATATAGTTTTTAAATAATTCTCAAAAAGTTAGACCCATTATTGGAGCAGCGGAAACTTGGTCCAAACTACTCTGACAAAGAACTGCCCAACTTTGAATAACTTCATATGAAGAGAATATTGGCCTATTTTTGGACCAATATGAAGTGATAAAGATATAAATATAGCAATAAACCTAATTGAGATTTAAAGCTTTTAGAATGAATACCGGCCTTTTTTTGGACCAATATAAAGTTATAAAGGTGTAAATATAGTTTTTAAATTATTCTCAAAAAGTTAGACCCATTATTGGAGCAGCGGAAACTTGGTCCAAACTACTTTGACAAACAACTGCCCAACTTTGAATAGCTTCATATGAAGAGAATTGGCATTTTTTTGGACCAATATGAAGTGATAAAGATATAAATATAGTAATAAACCTAATAGAAGAACGTTAGACCCATTTTTGATCCAACGGAAAACTTGTGCAAACTTCTACGACAAAGATCGTCCAAACTTTCAATAGATTCGTATGAAGGTTTAAATTGAGATTTAAAGCTTTTAGAATGAATACCGGCCTTTTTTTGGACCAATATATAGTTATAAAGGTGTAAATATAGTTTTTAAATTATTCTCAAAAAGTTAGACCCATTATTGGAGCAGCGGAAAGTTGGTCCAAACTACTTTGACAAAGAACTGCCCAACTTTGAATAGCTTCATATGAAGAGAATATTGGCCTTTTTTTGGACCAATATGAAATGATAAAGATATAAATATAGTAATAAACCTAATATTAGAACGTTAGACCCATTTTTGATCCAACGGAAAACTTGTGCAAACTTCTACGACAAAGATCGTCCAAACTTTCGATAGATTCGTATGAAGGTTTAAATTGAGATTTAAAGCTTTTAGAATGAATACTGGCCTTTTTTTGGACCAATATAAAGTTATAAAGGTGTAAATATAGTTTTTAAATTATTCTCAAAAAGTTAGACCCATTATTAGAGCAGCGGAAACTTGGTCCAAACTACTTTGACAAAGAACTGCCCAACTTTGAATAGCTTCGTATGAAGAGAATATTGGCCTTTTTTTGGACCAATATGAAGTGATAAAGATATAAATATAGTAATAAACCTAATATAAGAACTTTAGACCCATTTTTGATCCAACGGAAAACTTGTGCAAACTTCTACGACAAATATCGTCCAAACTTTCAATAGATTCGTATGAAGGTTTACATTGAGATTTAAAGCTTTTAGAATGAATACCGGCCTTTTTTTAGACCAATATAAAGTTATAAAGGTGTAAATATAGTTTTTAAATAATTCTCAAAAAGTTAGACCCATTATTGGAGCAGCGGAAACTTGGTCCAAACTACTCTGACAAAGAACTGCCCAACTTTGAATAACTTCATATGAAGAGAATATTGGCCTATTTTTGGACCAATATGAAGTGATAAAGATATAAATATAGCAATAAACCTAATTGAGATTTAAAGCTTTTAGAATGAATACCGGCCTTTTTTTGGACCAATATAAAGTTATAAAGGTGTAAATATAGTTTTTAAATTATTCTCAAAAAGTTAGACCCATTATTGGAGCAGCGGAAACTTGGTCCAAACTACTTTGACAAACAACTGCCCAACTTTGAATAGCTTCATATGAAGAGAATTGGCATTTTTTTGGACCAATATGAAGTGATAAAGATATAAATATAGTAATAAACCTAATAGAAGAACGTTAGACCCATTTTTGATCCAACGGAAAACTTGTGCAAACTTCTACGACAAAGATCGTCCAAACTTTCAATAGATTCGTATGAAGGTTTAAATTGAGATTTAAAGCTTTTAGAATGAATACCGGCCTTTTTTTGGACCAATATATAGTTATAAAGGTGTAAATATAGTTTTTAAATTATTCTCAAAAAGTTAGACCCATTATTGGAGCAGCGGAAAGTTGGTCCAAACTACTTTGACAAAGAACTGCCCAACTTTGAATAGCTTCATATGAAGAGAATATTGGCCTTTTTTTGGACCAATATGAAATGATAAAGATATAAATATAGTAATAAACCTAATATTAGAACGTTAGACCCATTTTTGATCCAACGGAAAACTTGTGCAAACTTCTACGACAAAGATCGTCCAAACTTTCGATAGATTCGTATGAAGGTTTAAATTGAGATTTAAAGCTTTTAGAATGAATACTGGCCTTTTTTTGGACCAATATAAAGTTATAAAGGTGTAAATATAGTTTTTAAATTATTCTCAAAAAGTTAGACCCATTATTGGAGCAGCGGAAACTTGGTCCAAACTACTTTGACAAAGAACTGCCCAACTTTGAATAGCTTCATATGAATAGAATATTGGCCTTTTTTTGGACCAATATGAAATGATAAAGATATAAAGATAGTAATAAACCGAATATAAGAACGTTAGACCCATTTTTGATCCAACGGAAAACTTGTGCAAACTTCTACGACAAATATCGTCCAAACTTTCAATAGATTCGTATGAAGGTTTAAATTGAGATTTAAAGCTTTTAGAATGAATACCGGCCTTTTTTTGGACCAATATAATGTTATAAAGGTGTAACTATAGTTTTTAAATTTTTCTCAAAAAGTTAGACCCATTATTGGAGCAGCGGAAACTTGGTCCCAACTACTTTGACAAAGAACTGCCCAACTTTGAATAGCTTCGTATGAAGAGAATATTGGCCTTTTTTTGGACCAATATGAAGTGATAAAGATATAAATATAGTAATAAACCTAATATAAGAACTTTAGACCCATTTTTGATCCAACGGAAAACTTGTGCAAACTTCTACGACAAATATCGTCCAAACTTTCAATAGATTCGTTTGAAGGTTTACATTGAGATTTAAAGCTTTTAGAATGAATACCGGCCTTTTTTTAGACCAATATAATGTTATAAAGGTGTAAATATAGTTTTTAAATAATTCTCAAAAAGTTAGACCCATTATTGGAGCAGCGGAAACTTGGTCCAAACTACTCTGACAAAGAACTGCCCAACTTTGAATAACTTCATATGAATAGAATGTTGGCCTATTTTTGGACCAATATGAAGTGATAAAGATATAAATATAGCAATAAACCTAATTGAGATTTAAAGCTTTTAGAATGAATACCGGCCTTTTTTTGGACCAATATAAAGTTATAAAGGTGTAACTATAGTTTTTAAATTTTTCTCAAAAAGTTAGACCCATTATTGGAGCAACTGAAACTTGGTCCAAACTACTTTGACAAAGAACTGCCCAACTTTGAATAGCTTCATATGAAGAGAATATTGGCCTTTTTTTGGACCAATATGAAATGATAAAGATATAAATATAGTAATAAACCTAATATAAGAACGTTAGACCCATTTTTGATCCAACGGAAAACTTGTGCAAACTTCTACGACAAAGATCGTCCAAACTTTCAATAGATTCGTATGAAGGTTTTAATTGAGATTTAAAGCTTTTAGAATGAATACCGGCCTTTTTTTGGACCAATATAAAGTTATATAGGTGTAAATATAGTTTTTAAATTATTCTCAAAATGTTAGACCCATTATTGGAGCAGCGGAAAGTTGGTCCAAACTACTTTGACAAAGAACTGCCCAACTTTGAATAGCTTCATATGAAGAGAATATTGGCCTTTTTTTGGACCAATATGAAATGATAAAGATATAAATATTGTAATAAACCTAATATAAGAACGTTAGACCCATTTTTGATCCAACGGAAAACTTGTGCAAACTTCTACGACAAAGATCGTCCAAACTTTCAATAGATTCGTATGAAGGTTTAAATTGAGATTTAAAGGTTTTAGAATGAATACCGGCCTTTTTTTGGACCAATATAAAGTTATAAAGGTGTAAATATAGTTTTTAAATTATTCTCAAAAATTTAGACCCATTATTGGAGCAGCGGAAACTTGGTCCAAACTACTCTGACAAAGAACTGCCCAACTTTGAATAACTTCATATGAAGAGAATGTTGGCCTATTTTTGGACCAATATGAAGTGATAAAGATATAAATATAGCAATAAACCTAATTGAGATTTAAAGCTTTTAGAATGAATACCGGCCTTTTTTTGGACCAATATAAAGTTATAAAGGTGTAAATATAGTTTTTAAATTATTCTCAAAAAGTTAGACCCATTATTGGAGCAACGGAAACTTGGTCCAAACTACTTTGACAAAGAACTGCCCAACTTTGAATAGCTTCATATGAATAGAATATTGGCCTTTTTTTGGACCAATATGAAATGATAAAGATATAAAGATAGTAATAAACCGAATATAAGAACGTTAGACCCATTTTTGATCCAACGGAAAACTTGTGCAAACTTCTACGACAAATATCGTCCAAACTTTCAATAGATTCGTATGAAGGTTTAAATTGAGATTTAAAGCTTTTAGAATGAATACCGGCCTTTTTTTGGACCAATATAAAGTTATAAAGGTGTAAATATAGTTTTTAAATTATTCTCAAAAAGTTAGACCCATTATTGGAGCAGCGGAAAGTTGGTCCAAACTACTTTGACAAAGAACTGCCCAACTTTGAATAGCTTCGTATGAAGAGAATATTGGCCTTTTTTTGGACCAATATGAAGTGATAAAGATTTAAATATAGTAATAAACCTAATAGAAGAACGTTGGACCCATTTTTGATCCAACGGAAAACTTGTGCAAACTTCTACGACAAAGATCGTCCAAACTTTCAATAGATTCGTATGAAGGTTTAAATTGAGATTTAAAGCTTTTAGAATGAATACCGGCCTTTTTTCGGACCTATATAAAGTTATAAAGGTGTAAATATAGTTTTTAAATTATTCTCAAAAAGTTAGACCCATTATTGGAGCAACGGAAACTTGGTCCAAACAACTTTGACAAAGAACTGCCCAACTTTGAATAGCTTCATATGAATAGAATATTGGCCTTTTTTTGGACCAATATGAAATGATAAAGATATAAATATAGTAATAAACCGAATATAAGAACGTTAGACCCATTTTTGATCCAACGGAAAACTTGTGCAAACTTCTACGACAAATATCGTCCAAACTTTCGATAGATTCGTATGAAGGTTTAAATTGAGATTTAAAGCTTTTAGAATGAATACCGGCCTTTTTTTAGACCAATATAAAGTTATAAAGGTGTAAATATAGTTTTTAAATAATTCTCAAAAAGTTAGACCCATTATTGGAGCAGCGGAAACTTGGTCCAAACTACTCTGACAAAGAACTGCCCAACTTTGAATAACTTCATATGAAGAGAATATTGGCCTATTTTTGGACCAATATGAAGTGATAAAGATATAAATATAGCAATAAACTTAATTGAGATTTAAAGCTTTTAGAATGAATACCGGCCTTTTTTTGGACCAATATAAAGTTATAAAGGTGTAAATATAGTTTTTAAATTATTCTCAAAAAGTTAGACCCATTATTGGAGCAGCGGAAAGTTGGTCCAAACTACTTTGACAAACAACTGCCCAACTTTGAATAGCTTCATATGAAGAGAATTGGCATTTTTTTGGACCAATATGAAGTGATAAAGATATAAATATAGTATTAAACCTAATAGAAGAACGTTAGACCCATTTTTGATCCAACGGAAAACTTGTGCAAACTTCTACGACAAAGATCGTCCAAACTTTCAATAGATTCGTATGAAGGTTTAAATTGAGATTTAAAGCTTTTAGAATGAATACCGGCCTTTTTTTGGACCAATATAAAGTTATAAAGGTGTAAATATAGTTTTTAAATTATTCTCAAAAAGTTAGACCCATTATTGGAGCAACGGAAACTTGGTCCAAACTACTTTGACAAAGAACTGCCCAACTTTGAATAGCTTCATATGAATAGAATATTGGCCTTTTTTTGGACCAATATGAAATGATAAAGATATAAATATAGTAATAAACCTAATATAAGAACGTTAGACCCATTTTTGATCCAACGGAAAACTTGTGCAAACTTCTACGACAAATATCGTCCAAACTTTCAATAGATTCGTATGAAGGTTTAAATTGAGATTTAAAGCTTTTAGAATGAATACCGGCCTTTTTTTGGACCAATATAAAGTTATAAAGGTGTAACTATAGTTTTTAAATTTTTCTCAAAAAGTTAGACCCATTATTAGAGCAGCGGAAACTTGGTCCAAACTACTTTGACAAAGAACTGCCCAACTTTGAATAGCTTCGTATGAAGAGAATATTGGCCTTTTTTTGGACCAATATGAAGTGATAAAGATATAAATATAGTAATAAACCTAATATAAGAACTTTAGACCCATTTTTAATCCAACGGAAAACTTGTGCAAACTTCTACGACAAATATCGTCCAAACTTTCAATAGATTCGTATGAAGGTTTACATTGAGATTTAAAGCTTTTAGAATGAATACCGGCCTTTTTTTAGACAAATATAAAGTTATAAAGGTGTAAATATAGTTTTTAAATAATTCTCAAAAAGTTAGACCCATTATTGGAGCAGCGGAAACTTGGTCCAAACTACTCTGACAAAGAACTGCCCAACTTTGAATAACTTCATATGAAGAGAATATTGGCCTATTTTTGGACCAATATGAAGTGATAAAGATATAAATATAGCAATAAACCTAATTGAGATTTAAAGCTTTTAGAATGAATACCGGCCTTTTTTTGGACCAATATAAAGTTATAAAGGTGTAAATATAGTTTTTAAATTATTCTCAAAAAGTTAGACCCATTATTGGAGCAGCGGAAAGTTGGTCCAAACTACTTTGACAAACAACTGCCCAACTTTGAATAGCTTCATATGAAGAGAATTGGCATTTTTTTGGACCAATATGAAGTGATAAAGATATAAATATAGTAATAAACCTAATAGAAGAACGTTAGACCCATTTTTGATCCAACGGAAAACTTGTGCAAACTTCTACGACAAAGATCGTCCAAACTTTCAATAGATTCGTATGAAGGTTTAAATTGAGATTTAAAGCTTTTAGAATGAATACCGGCCTTTTTTTGGACCAATATAAAGTTATAAAGGTGTAAATATAGTTTTTAAATTATTCTCAAAAAGTTAGACCCATTATTGGAGCAGCGGAAAGTTGGTCCAAACTACTTTGACAAAGAACTGCCCAACTTTGAATAGCTTCATATGAAGAGAATATTGGCCTTTTTTTGGACCAATATGAAATGATAAAGATATAAATATAGTAATAAACCTAATATTAGAACGTTAGACCCATTTTTGATCCAACGGAAAACTTGTGCAAACTTCTACGACAAAGATCGTCCAAACTTTCGATAGATTCGTATGAAGGTTTAAATTGAGATTTAAAGCTTTTAGAATGAATACCGGCCTTTTTTTGGACCAATATAAAGTTATAAAGGTGTAAATATAGTTTTTAAATTATTCTCAAAAAGTAGACCCATTATTGGAGCAGCGGAAACTTGGTCCAAACTACTTTGACAAAGAACTGCCCAACTTTGAATAGCTTCGTATGAAGAGAATATTGGCCTTTTTTTGGACCAATATGAAGTGATAAAGATATAAATATAGTAATAAACCTAATATAAGAACGTTAGACCCATTTTTGATCCAACGGAAAACTTGTGCAAACTTCTACGACAAAGATCGTCCAAACTTTCAATAGATTCGTATGAAGGTTTAAATTGAGATTTAGAGCTTTTAGAATGAATACCGGCCTTTTTTTGGACCAATATAAAGTTATAAAGGTGTAAATATAGTTTTTAAATTATTCTCAAAAAGTTAGACCCATTATTGGAGCAGCGGAAAGTTGGTCCAAACTACTTTGACAAAGAACTGCCCAACTTTGAATAGCTTCGTATGAAGAGAATATTGGCCTTTTTTTGGACCAATATGAAGTGATAAAGATTTAAATATAGTAATAAACCTAATAGAAGAACGTTAGACCCATTTTTGATCCAACGGAAAACTTGTGCAAACTTCTACGACAAAGATCGTCCAAACTTTCAATAGATTCGTATGAAGGTTTAAATTGAGATTTAAAGCTTTTAGAATGAATACCGGCCTTTTTTCGGACCTATATAAAGTTATAAAGGTGTAAATATAGTTTTTAAATTATTCTCAAAAAGTTAGACCCATTATTGGAGCAACGGAAACTTGGTCCAAACTACTTTGACAAAGAACTGCCCAATTTTGAATAGCTTCATATGAAGAGAATATTGGCCTTTTTTTGGACCAATATGAAATGATAAAGATATAAATATAGTAATAAACCTAATATAAGAACGTTAGACCCATTTTTGATCCAACGGAAAAATTGTGCAAACTTCTACGACAAAGATCGTCCAAACTTTCAATAGATTCGTATGAAGGTTTAAATTGAGATTTAAAGCTTTTAGAATGAATACCGGCCTTTTTTTGGACCAATATAAAGTTATAAAGGTGTAAATATAGTTTTTAAATTATTCTCAAAAAGTTAGACCCATTATTGGAGCAGCGGAAAGTTGGTCCAAACTACTTTGACAAAGAACTGCCCAACTTTGAATAGCTTCGTATGAAGAGAATATTGGCCTTTTTTTGGACCAATATGAAGTGATAAAGATTTAAATATAGTAATAAACCTAATAGAAGAACGTTGGACCCATTTTTGATCCAACGGAAAACTTGTGCAAACTTCTACGACAAAGATCGTCCAAACTTTCAATAGATTCGTATGAAGGTTTAAATTGAGATTTAAAGCTTTTAGAATGAATACCGGCCTTTTTTCGGACCTATATAAAGTTATAAAGGTGTAAATATAGTTTTTAAATTATTCTCAAAAAGTTAGACCCATTATTGGAGCAACGGAAACTTGGTCCAAACAACTTTGACAAAGAACTGCCCAACTTTGAATAGCTTCATATGAATAGAATATTGGCCTTTTTTTGGACCAATATGAAATGATAAAGATATAAATATAGTAATAAACCGAATATAAGAACGTTAGACCCATTTTTGATCCAACGGAAAACTTGTGCAAACTTCTACGACAAATATCGTCCAAACTTTCGATAGATTCGTATGAAGGTTTAAATTGAGATTTAAAGCTTTTAGAATGAATACCGGCCTTTTTTTAGACCAATATAAAGTTATAAAGGTGTAAATATAGTTTTTAAATAATTCTCAAAAAGTTAGACCCATTATTGGAGCAGCGGAAACTTGGTCCAAACTACTCTGACAAAGAACTGCCCAACTTTGAATAACTTCATATGAAGAGAATATTGGCCTATTTTTGGACCAATATGAAGTGATAAAGATATAAATATAGCAATAAACTTAATTGAGATTTAAAGCTTTTAGAATGAATACCGGCCTTTTTTTGGACCAATATAAAGTTATAAAGGTGTAAATATAGTTTTTAAATTATTCTCAAAAAGTTAGACCCATTATTGGAGCAGCGGAAAGTTGGTCCAAACTACTTTGACAAACAACTGCCCAACTTTGAATAGCTTCATATGAAGAGAATTGGCATTTTTTTGGACCAATATGAAGTGATAAAGATATAAATATAGTATTAAACCTAATAGAAGAACGTTAGACCCATTTTTGATCCAACGGAAAACTTGTGCAAACTTCTACGACAAAGATCGTCCAAACTTTCAATAGATTCGTATGAAGGTTTAAATTGAGATTTAAAGCTTTTAGAATGAATACCGGCCTTTTTTTGGACCAATATAAAGTTATAAAGGTGTAAATATAGTTTTTAAATTATTCTCAAAAAGTTAGACCCATTATTGGAGCAACGGAAACTTGGTCCAAACTACTTTGACAAAGAACTGCCCAACTTTGAATAGCTTCATATGAATAGAATATTGGCCTTTTTTTGGACCAATATGAAATGATAAAGATATAAATATAGTAATAAACCTAATATAAGAACGTTAGACCCATTTTTGATCCAACGGAAAACTTGTGCAAACTTCTACGACAAATATCGTCCAAACTTTCAATAGATTCGTATGAAGGTTTAAATTGAGATTTAAAGCTTTTAGAATGAATACCGGCCTTTTTTTGGACCAATATAAAGTTATAAAGGTGTAACTATAGTTTTTAAATTTTTCTCAAAAAGTTAGACCCATTATTAGAGCAGCGGAAACTTGGTCCAAACTACTTTGACAAAGAACTGCCCAACTTTGAATAGCTTCGTATGAAGAGAATATTGGCCTTTTTTTGGACCAATATGAAGTGATAAAGATATAAATATAGTAATAAACCTAATATAAGAACTTTAGACCCATTTTTAATCCAACGGAAAACTTGTGCAAACTTCTACGACAAATATCGTCCAAACTTTCAATAGATTCGTATGAAGGTTTACATTGAGATTTAAAGCTTTTAGAATGAATACCGGCCTTTTTTTAGACAAATATAAAGTTATAAAGGTGTAAATATAGTTTTTAAATAATTCTCAAAAAGTTAGACCCATTATTGGAGCAGCGGAAACTTGGTCCAAACTACTCTGACAAAGAACTGCCCAACTTTGAATAACTTCATATGAAGAGAATATTGGCCTATTTTTGGACCAATATGAAGTGATAAAGATATAAATATAGCAATAAACCTAATTGAGATTTAAAGCTTTTAGAATGAATACCGGCCTTTTTTTGGACCAATATAAAGTTATAAAGGTGTAAATATAGTTTTTAAATTATTCTCAAAAAGTTAGACCCATTATTGGAGCAGCGGAAAGTTGGTCCAAACTACTTTGACAAACAACTGCCCAACTTTGAATAGCTTCATATGAAGAGAATTGGCATTTTTTTGGACCAATATGAAGTGATAAAGATATAAATATAGTAATAAACCTAATAGAAGAACGTTAGACCCATTTTTGATCCAACGGAAAACTTGTGCAAACTTCTACGACAAAGATCGTCCAAACTTTCAATAGATTCGTATGAAGGTTTAAATTGAGATTTAAAGCTTTTAGAATGAATACCGGCCTTTTTTTGGACCAATATAAAGTTATAAAGGTGTAAATATAGTTTTTAAATTATTCTCAAAAAGTTAGACCCATTATTGGAGCAGCGGAAAGTTGGTCCAAACTACTTTGACAAAGAACTGCCCAACTTTGAATAGCTTCATATGAAGAGAATATTGGCCTTTTTTTGGACCAATATGAAATGATAAAGATATAAATATAGTAATAAACCTAATATTAGAACGTTAGACCCATTTTTGATCCAACGGAAAACTTGTGCAAACTTCTACGACAAAGATCGTCCAAACTTTCGATAGATTCGTATGAAGGTTTAAATTGAGATTTAAAGCTTTTAGAATGAATACCGGCCTTTTTTTGGACCAATATAAAGTTATAAAGGTGTAAATATAGTTTTTAAATTATTCTCAAAAAGTTAGACCCATTATTGGAGCAGCGGAAACTTGGTCCAAACTACTTTGACAAAGAACTGCCCAACTTTGAATAGCTTCGTATGAAGAGAATATTGGCCTTTTTTTGGACCAATATGAAGTGATAAAGATATAAATATAGTAATAAACCTAATATAAGAACGTTAGACCCATTTTTGATCCAACGGAAAACTTGTGCAAACTTCTACGACAAAGATCGTCCAAACTTTCAATAGATTCGTATGAAGGTTTAAATTGAGATTTAGAGCTTTTAGAATGAATACCGGCCTTTTTTTGGACCAATATAAAGTTATAAAGGTGTAAATATAGTTTTTAAATTATTCTCAAAAAGTTAGACCCATTATTGGAGCAGCGGAAAGTTGGTCCAAACTACTTTGACAAAGAACTGCCCAACTTTGAATAGCTTCGTATGAAGAGAATATTGGCCTTTTTTTGGACCAATATGAAGTGATAAAGATTTAAATATAGTAATAAACCTAATAGAAGAACGTTAGACCCATTTTTGATCCAACGGAAAACTTGTGCAAACTTCTACGACAAAGATCGTCCAAACTTTCAATAGATTCGTATGAAGGTTTAAATTGAGATTTAAAGCTTTTAGAATGAATACCGGCCTTTTTTCGGACCTATATAAAGTTATAAAGGTGTAAATATAGTTTTTAAATTATTCTCAAAAAGTTAGACCCATTATTGGAGCAACGGAAACTTGGTCCAAACTACTTTGACAAAGAACTGCCCAATTTTGAATAGCTTCATATGAAGAGAATATTGGCCTTTTTTTGGACCAATATGAAATGATAAAGATATAAATATAGTAATAAACCTAATATAAGAACGTTAGACCCATTTTTGATCCAACGGAAAAATTGTGCAAACTTCTACGACAAAGATCGTCCAAACTTTCAATAGATTCGTATGAAGGTTTAAATTGAGATTTAAAGCTTTTAGAATGAATACCGGCCTTTTTTTGGACCAATATAAAGTTATAAAGGTGTAAATATAGTTTTTAAATTATTCTCAAAAAGTTAGACCCATTATTGGAGCAGCGGAAAGTTGGTCCAAACTACTTTGACAAAGAACTGCCCAACTTTGAATAGCTTCGTATGAAGAGAATATTGGCCTTTTTTTGGACCAATATGAAGTGATAAAGATTTAAATATAGTAATAAACCTAATAGAAGAACGTTGGACCCATTTTTGATCCAACGGAAAACTTGTGCAAACTTCTACGACAAAGATCGTCCAAACTTTCAATAGATTCGTATGAAGGTTTAAATTGAGATTTAAAGCTTTTAGAATGAATACCGGCCTTTTTTCGGACCTATATAAAGTTATAAAGGTGTAAATATAGTTTTTAAATTATTCTCAAAAAGTTAGACCCATTATTGGAGCAACGGAAACTTGGTCCAAACAACTTTGACAAAGAACTGCCCAACTTTGAATAGCTTCATATGAATAGAATATTGGCCTTTTTTTGGACCAATATGAAATGATAAAGATATAAATATAGTAATAAACCGAATATAAGAACGTTAGACCCATTTTTGATCCAACGGAAAACTTGTGCAAACTTCTACGACAAATATCGTCCAAACTTTCGATAGATTCGTATGAAGGTTTAAATTGAGATTTAAAGCTTTTAGAATGAATACCGGCCTTTTTTTAGACCAATATAAAGTTATAAAGGTGTAAATATAGTTTTTAAATAATTCTCAAAAAGTTAGACCCATTATTGGAGCAGCGGAAACTTGGTCCAAACTACTCTGACAAAGAACTGTCCAACTTTGAATAACTTCATATGAAGAGAATATTGGCCTATTTTTGGACCAATATGAAGTGATAAAGATATAAATATAGCAATAAACCTAATTGAGATTTAAAGCTTTTAGAATGAATACCGGCCTTTTTTTGGACCAATATAAAGTTATAAAGGTGTAAATATAGTTTTTAAATTATTCTCAAAAAGTTAGACCCATTATTGGAGCAGCGGAAAGTTGGTCCAAACTACTTTGACAAACAACTGCCCAACTTTGAATAGCTTCATATGAAGAGAATTGGCATTTTTTTGGACCAATATGAAGTGATAAAGATATAAATATAGTATTAAACCTAATAGAAGAACGTTAGACCCATTTTTGATCCAACGGAAAACTTGTGCAAACTTCTACGACAAAGATCGTCCAAACTTTCAATAGATTCGTATGAAGGTTTAAATTGAGATTTAAAGCTTTTAGAATGAATACCGGCCTTTTTTTGGACCAATATAAAGTTATAAAGGTGTAAATATAGTTTTTAAATTATTCTCAAAAAGTTAGACCCATTATTGGAGCAACGGAAACTTGGTCCAAACTACTTTGACAAAGAACTGCCCAACTTTGAATAGCTTCATATGAATAGAATATTGGCCTTTTTTTGGACCAATATGAAATGATAAAGATATAAATATAGTAATAAACCTAATATAAGAACGTTAGACCCATTTTTGATCCAACGGAAAACTTGTGCAAACTTCTACGACAAAGATCGTCCAAACTTTCAATAGATTCGTATGAAGGTTTAAATTGAGATTTAGAGCTTTTAGAATGAATACCGGCCTTTTTTTGGACCAATATAAAGTTATAAAGGTGTAAATATAGTTTTTAAATTATTCTCAAAAAGTTAGACCCATTATTGGAGCAGCGGAAAGTTGGTCCAAACTACTTTGACAAAGAACTGCCCAACTTTGAATAGCTTCGTATGAAGAGAATATTGGCCTTTTTTTGGACCAATATGAAGTGATAAAGATTTAAATATAGTAATAAACCTAATAGAAGAACGTTAGACCCATTTTTGATCCAACGGAAAACTTGTGCAAACTTCTACGACAAAGATCGTCCAAACTTTCAATAGATTCGTATGAAGGTTTAAATTGAGATTTAAAGCTTTTAGAATGAATACCGGCCTTTTTTCGGACCTATATAAAGTTATAAAGGTGTAAATATAGTTTTTAAATTATTCTCAAAAAGTTAGACCCATTATTGGAGCAACGGAAACTTGGTCCAAACTACTTTGACAAAGAACTGCCCAATTTTGAATAGCTTCATATGAAGAGAATATTGGCCTTTTTTTGGACCAATATGAAATGATAAAGATATAAATATAGTAATAAACCTAATATAAGAACGTTAGACCCATTTTTGATCCAACGGAAAAATTGTGCAAACTTCTACGACAAAGATCGTCCAAACTTTCAATAGATTCGTATGAAGGTTTAAATTGAGATTTAAAGCTTTTAGAATGAATACCGGCCTTTTTTTGGACCAATATAAAGTTATAAAGGTGTAAATATAGTTTTTAAATTATTCTCAAAAAGTTAGACCCATTATTGGAGCAGCGGAAAGTTGGTCCAAACTACTTTGACAAAGAACTGCCCAACTTTGAATAGCTTCGTATGAAGAGAATATTGGCCTTTTTTTGGACCAATATGAAGTGATAAAGATTTAAATATAGTAATAAACCTAATAGAAGAACGTTGGACCCATTTTTGATCCAACGGAAAACTTGTGCAAACTTCTACGACAAAGATCGTCCAAACTTTCAATAGATTCGTATGAAGGTTTAAATTGAGATTTAAAGCTTTTAGAATGAATACCGGCCTTTTTTCGGACCTATATAAAGTTATAAAGGTGTAAATATAGTTTTTAAATTATTCTCAAAAAGTTAGACCCATTATTGGAGCAACGGAAACTTGGTCCAAACAACTTTGACAAAGAACTGCCCAACTTTGAATAGCTTCATATGAATAGAATATTGGCCTTTTTTTGGACCAATATGAAATGATAAAGATATAAATATAGTAATAAACCGAATATAAGAACGTTAGACCCATTTTTGATCCAACGGAAAACTTGTGCAAACTTCTACGACAAATATCGTCCAAACTTTCGATAGATTCGTATGAAGGTTTAAATTGAGATTTAAAGCTTTTAGAATGAATACCGGCCTTTTTTTAGACCAATATAAAGTTATAAAGGTGTAAATATAGTTTTTAAATAATTCTCAAAAAGTTAGACCCATTATTGGAGCAGCGGAAACTTGGTCCAAACTACTCTGACAAAGAACTGTCCAACTTTGAATAACTTCATATGAAGAGAATATTGGCCTATTTTTGGACCAATATGAAGTGATAAAGATATAAATATAGCAATAAACCTAATTGAGATTTAAAGCTTTTAGAATGAATACCGGCCTTTTTTTGGACCAATATAAAGTTATAAAGGTGTAAATATAGTTTTTAAATTATTCTCAAAAAGTTAGACCCATTATTGGAGCAGCGGAAAGTTGGTCCAAACTACTTTGACAAACAACTGCCCAACTTTGAATAGCTTCATATGAAGAGAATTGGCATTTTTTTGGACCAATATGAAGTGATAAAGATATAAATATAGTATTAAACCTAATAGAAGAACGTTAGACCCATTTTTGATCCAACGGAAAACTTGTGCAAACTTCTACGACAAAGATCGTCCAAACTTTCAATAGATTCGTATGAAGGTTTAAATTGAGATTTAAAGCTTTTAGAATGAATACCGGCCTTTTTTTGGACCAATATAAAGTTATAAAGGTGTAAATATAGTTTTTAAATTATTCTCAAAAAGTTAGACCCATTATTGGAGCAACGGAAACTTGGTCCAAACTACTTTGACAAAGAACTGCCCAACTTTGAATAGCTTCATATGAATAGAATATTGGCCTTTTTTTGGACCAATATGAAATGATAAAGATATAAATATAGTAATAAACCTAATATAAGAACGTTAGACCCATTTTTGATCCAACGGAAAACTTGTGCAAACTTCTACGACAAAGATCGTCCAAACTTTCAATAGATTCGTATGAAGGTTTAAATTGAGATTTAGAGCTTTTAGAATGAATACCGGCCTTTTTTTGGACCAATATAAAGTTATAAAGGTGTAAATATAGTTTTTAAATTATTCTCAAAAAGTTAGACCCATTATTGGAGCAGCGGAAAGTTGGTCCAAACTACTTTGACAAAGAACTGCCCAACTTTGAATAGCTTCGTATGAAGAGAATATTGGCCTTTTTTTGGACCAATATGAAGTGATAAAGATTTAAATATAGTAATAAACCTAATAGAAGAACGTTAGACCCATTTTTGATCCAACGGAAAACTTGTGCAAACTTCTACGACAAAGATCGTCCAAACTTTCAATAGATTCGTATGAAGGTTTAAATTGAGATTTAAAGCTTTTAGAATGAATACCGGCCTTTTTTCGGACCTATATAAAGTTATAAAGGTGTAAATATAGTTTTTAAATTATTCTCAAAAAGTTAGACCCATTATTGGAGCAACGGAAACTTGGTCCAAACTACTTTGACAAAGAACTGCCCAATTTTGAATAGCTTCATATGAAGAGAATATTGGCCTTTTTTTGGACCAATATGAAATGATAAAGATATAAATATAGTAATAAACCTAATATAAGAACGTTAGACCCATTTTTGATCCAACGGAAAAATTGTGCAAACTTCTACGACAAAGATCGTCCAAACTTTCAATAGATTCGTATGAAGGTTTACATTGAGATTTAAAGCTTTTAGAATGAATACCGGCCTTTTTTTAGACAAATATAAAGTTATAAAGGTGTAAATATAGTTTTTAAATAATTCTCAAAAAGTTAGACCCATTATTGGAGCAGCGGAAACTTGGTCCAAACTACTCTGACAAAGAACTGCCCAACTTTGAATAACTTCATATGAAGAGAATATTGGCCTATTTTTGGACCAATATGAAGTGATAAAGATATAAATATAGCAATAAACCTAATTGAGATTTAAAGCTTTTAGAATGAATACCGGCCTTTTTTTGGACCAATATAAAGTTATAAAGGTGTAAATATAGTTTTTAAATTATTCTCAAAAAGTTAGACCCATTATTGGAGCAGCGGAAAGTTGGTCCAAACTACTTTGACAAACAACTGCCCAACTTTGAATAGCTTCATATGAAGAGAATTGGCATTTTTTTGGACCAATATGAAGTGATAAAGATATAAATATAGTAATAAACCTAATAGAAGAACGTTAGACCCATTTTTGATCCAACGGAAAACTTGTGCAAACTTCTACGACAAAGATCGTCCAAACTTTCAATAGATTCGTATGAAGGTTTAAATTGAGATTTAAAGCTTTTAGAATGAATACCGGCCTTTTTTTGGACCAATATAAAGTTATAAAGGTGTAAATATAGTTTTTAAATTATTCTCAAAAAGTTAGACCCATTATTGGAGCAGCGGAAAGTTGGTCCAAACTACTTTGACAAAGAACTGCCCAACTTTGAATAGCTTCATATGAAGAGAATATTGGCCTTTTTTTGGACCAATATGAAATGATAAAGATATAAATATAGTAATAAACCTAATATTAGAACGTTAGACCCATTTTTGATCCAACGGAAAACTTGTGCAAACTTCTACGACAAAGATCGTCCAAACTTTCGATAGATTCGTATGAAGGTTTAAATTGAGATTTAAAGCTTTTAGAATGAATACCGGCCTTTTTTTGGACCAATATAAAGTTATAAAGGTGTAAATATAGTTTTTAAATTATTCTCAAAAAGTTAGACCCATTATTGGAGCAGCGGAAACTTGGTCCAAACTACTTTGACAAAGAACTGCCCAACTTTGAATAGCTTCGTATGAAGAGAATATTGGCCTTTTTTTGGACCAATATGAAGTGATAAAGATATAAATATAGTAATAAACCTAATATAAGAACGTTAGACCCATTTTTGATCCAACGGAAAACTTGTGCAAACTTCTACGACAAAGATCGTCCAAACTTTCAATAGATTCGTATGAAGGTTTAAATTGAGATTTAAAGCTTTTAGAATGAATACCGGCCTTTTTTCGGACCTATATAAAGTTATAAAGGTGTAAATATAGTTTTTAAATTATTCTCAAAAAGTTAGACCCATTATTGGAGCAACGGAAACTTGGTCCAAACAACTTTGACAAAGAACTGCCCAACTTTGAATAGCTTCATATGAATAGAATATTGGCCTTTTTTTGGACCAATATGAAATGATAAAGATATAAATATAGTAATAAACCGAATATAAGAACGTTAGACCCATTTTTGATCCAACGGAAAACTTGTGCAAACTTCTACGACAAATATCGTCCAAACTTTCAATAGATTCGTATGAAGGTTTAAATTGAGATTTAAAGCTTTTAGAATGAATACCGGCCTTTTTTTGGACCAATATAAAGTTATAAAG
Organism: Trifolium repens; assembly: GCA_030408175.1. Classification (NCBI taxonomy): domain Eukaryota; kingdom Viridiplantae; phylum Streptophyta; class Magnoliopsida; order Fabales; family Fabaceae; genus Trifolium; species Trifolium repens. Next base: position 24,455,360 of record CP125845.1, on the reverse strand, counting down.
GTGTAACTATAGTTTTTAAATTTTTCTCAAAAAGTTAGACCCATTATTAGAGCAGCGGAAACTTGGTCCAAACTACTTTGACAAAGAACTGCTCAACTTTGAATAGCTTCGTATGAAGAGAATATTGGCCTTTTTTTGGACCAATATGAAGTGATAAAGATATAAATATAGTAATAAACCTAATATAAGAACTTTAGACCCATTTTTGATCCAACGGAAAACTTGTGCAAACTTCTACGACAAATATCGTCCAAACTTTCAATAGATTCGTATGAAGGTTTAAATTGAGATTTAAAGCTTTTAGAATGAATACCGGCCTTTTTTTGGACCAATATAAAGTTATAAAGGTGTAAATATAGTTTTTAAATTATTCTCAAAAAGTTAGACCCATTATTGGAGCAACGGAAACTTGGTCCAAACTACTTTGACAAAGAACTGCCCAACTTTGAATAGCTTCATATGAATAGAATATTGGCCTTTTTTTGGACCAATATGAAATGATAAAGATATAAATATAGTAATAAACCTAATATAAGAACGTTAGACCCATTTTTGATCCAACGGAAAACTTGTGCAAACTTCTACGACAAATATCGTCCAAACTTTCAATAGATTCGTATGAAGGTTTAAATTGAGATTTAAAGCTTTTAGAATGAATACCGGCCTTTTTTTGGACCAATATAAAGTTATAAAGGTGTAACTATAGTTTTTAAATTTTTCTCAAAAAGTTAGACCCATTATTAGAGCAGCGGAAACTTGGTCCAAACTACTTTGACAAAGAACTGCCCAACTTTGAATAGCTTCGTATGAAGAGAATATTGGCCTTTTTTTGGACCAATATGAAGTGATAAAGATATAAATATAGTAATAAACCTAATATAAGAACTTTAGACCCATTTTTAATCCAACGGAAAACTTGTGCAAACTTCTACGACAAATATCGTCCAAACTTTCAATAGATTCGTATGAAGGTTTAAATTGAGATTTAAAGCTTTTAGAATGAATACCGGCCTTTTTTTAGACCAATATAAAGTTATAAAGGTGTAAATATAGTTTTTAAATAATTCTCAAAAAGTTAGACCCATTATTGGAGCAGCGGAAACTTGGTCCAAACTACTCTGACAAAGAACTGCCCAACTTTGAATAACTTCATATGAAGAGAATATTGGCCTATTTTTGGACCAATATGAAGTGATAAAGATATAAATATAGCAATAAACCTAATTGAGATTTAAAGCTTTTAGAATGAATACCGGCCTTTTTTTGGACCAATATAAAGTTATAAAGGTGTAAATATAGTTTTTAAATTATTCTCAAAAAGTTAGACCCATTATTGGAGCAGCGGAAAGTTGGTCCAAACTACTTTGACAAACAACTGCCCAACTTTGAATAGCTTCATATGAAGAGAATTGGCATTTTTTTGGACCAATATGAAGTGATAAAGATATAAATATAGTAATAAACCTAATAGAAGAACGTTAGACCCATTTTTGATCCAACGGAAAACTTGTGCAAACTTCTACGACAAAGATCGTCCAAACTTTCAATAGATTCGTATGAAGGTTTAAATTGAGATTTAAAGCTTTTAGAATGAATACCGGCCTTTTTTTGGACCAATATAAAGTTATAAAGGTGTAAATATAGTTTTTAAATTATTCTCAAAAAGTTAGACCCATTATTGGAGCAGCGGAAACTTGGTCCAAACTACTTTGACAAAGAACTGCCCAACTTTGAATAGCTTCATATGAAGAGAATATTGGCCTTTTTTTGGACCAATATGAAGTGATAAAGATATAAATATAGTAATAAATCTAATTTAAGAACGTTAGACCCATTTTTAATTCAACGGAAAACTTGTGCAAACTTCTACGACAAAGATCGTCCAAACTTTCAATAGATTCGTATGAAGGTTTAAATTGAGATTTAAAGCTTTTAGAATGAATACCGGCCTTTTTTTGGACCAATATAAAGTTATAAAGGTGTAAATATAGTTTTTAAATTATTCTCAAAAAGTTAGACCCATTATTGGAGCAGCGGAAAGTTGGTCCAAACTACTTTGACAAAGAACTGCCCAACTTTGAATAGCTTCATATGAAGAGAATTGGCATTTTTTTGGACCAATATGAAGTGATAAAGATATAAATATAGTAATAAACCTAATAGAAGAACGTTAGACCCATTTTTGATCCAACGGAAAACTTGTGCAAACTTCTACGACAAATATCGTCCAAACTTTCAATAGATTCGTATGAAGGTTTAAATTGAGATTTAAAGCTTTTAGAATGAATACCGGCCTTTTTTTGGACCAATATAAAGTTATAAAGGTGTAAATATAGTTTTTAAATTATTCTCAAAAAGTTAGACCCATTATTGGAGCAGCGGAAACTTGGTCCAAACTACTTTGACAAAGAACTGCCCAACTTTGAATAGCTTCGTATGAAGAGAATATTGGCCTTTTTTTGGACCAATATGAAGTGATAAAGATATAAATATAGTAATAAACCTAATATAAGAACGTTAGACCCATTTTTGATCCAACGGAAAACTTGTGCAAACTTCTACGACAAAGATCGTCCAAACTTTCAATAGATTCGTATGAAGGTTTAAATTGAGATTTAGAGCTTTTAGAATGAATACCGGCCTTTTTTTGGACCAATATAAAGTTATAAAGGTGTAAATATAGTTTTTAAATTATTCTCAAAAAGTTAGACCCATTATTGGAGCAGCGGAAAGTTGGTCCAAACTACTTTGACAAAGAACTGCCCAACTTTGAATAGCTTCGTATGAAGAGAATATTGGCCTTTTTTTGGACCAATATGAAGTGATAAAGATTTAAATATAGTAATAAACCTAATAGAAGAACGTTAGACCCATTTTTGATCCAACGGAAAACTTGTGCAAACTTCTACGACAAAGATCGTCCAAACTTTCAATAGATTCGTATGAAGGTTTAAATTGAGATTTAAAGCTTTTAGAATGAATACCGGCCTTTTTTCGGACCTATATAAAGTTATAAAGGTGTAAATATAGTTTTTAAATTATTCTCAAAAAGTTAGACCCATTATTGGAGCAACGGAAACTTGGTCCAAACTACTTTGACAAAGAACTGCCCAATTTTGAATAGCTTCATATGAAGAGAATATTGGCCTTTTTTTGGACCAATATGAAATGATAAAGATATAAATATAGTAATAAACCTAATATAAGAACGTTAGACCCATTTTTGATCCAACGGAAAAATTGTGCAAACTTCTACGACAAAGATCGTCCAAACTTTCAATAGATTCGTATCAAGGTTTAAATTGAGATTTAAAGCTTTTAGAATGAATACCGGCCTTTTTTTGGACCAATATAAAGTTATAAAGGTGTAAATATAGTTTTTAAATTATTCTCAAAAAGTTAGACCCATTATTGGAGCAGCGGAAAGTTGGTCCAAACTACTTTGACAAAGAACTGCCCAACTTTGAATAGCTTCGTATGAAGAGAATATTGGCCTTTTTTTGGACCAATATGAAGTGATAAAGATTTAAATATAGTAATAAACCTAATAGAAGAACGTTGGACCCATTTTTGATCCAACGGAAAACTTGTGCAAACTTCTACGACAAAGATCGTCCAAACTTTCAATAGATTCGTATGAAGGTTTAAATTGAGATTTAAAGCTTTTAGAATGAATACCGGCCTTTTTTCGGACCTATATAAAGTTATAAAGGTGTAAATATAGTTTTTAAATTATTCTCAAAAAGTTAGACCCATTATTGGAGCAACGGAAACTTGGTCCAAACAACTTTGACAAAGAACTGCCCAACTTTGAATAGCTTCATATGAATAGAATATTGGCCTTTTTTTGGACCAATATGAAATGATAAAGATATAAATATAGTAATAAACCGAATATAAGAACGTTAGACCCATTTTTGATCCAACGGAAAACTTGTGCAAACTTCTACGACAAATATCGTCCAAACTTTCAATAGATTCGTATGAAGGTTTAAATTGAGATTTAAAGCTTTTAGAATGAATACCGGCCTTTTTTGGGACCAATATAAAGTTATAAAGGTGTAACTATAGTTTTTAAATTTTTCTCAAAAAGTTAGACCCATTATTAGAGCAGCGGAAACTTGGTCCAAACTACTTTGACAAAGAACTGCTCAACTTTGAATAGCTTCGTATGAAGAGAATATTGGCCTTTTTTTGGACCAATATGAAGTGATAAAGATATAAATATAGTAATAAACCTAATATAAGAACTTTAGACCCATTTTTGATCCAACGGAAAACTTGTGCAAACTTCTACGACAAATATCGTCCAAACTTTCAATAGATTCGTATGAAGGTTTAAATTGAGATTTAAAGCTTTTAGAATGAATACCGGCCTTTTTTTGGACCAATATAAAGTTATAAAGGTGTAAATATAGTTTTTAAATTATTCTCAAAAAGTTAGACCCATTATTGGAGCAGCGGAAAGTTGGTCCAAACTACTTTGACAAAGAACTGCCCAACTTTGAATAGCTTCGTATGAAGAGAATATTGGCCTTTTTTTGGACCAATATGAAGTGATAAAGATTTAAATATAGTAATAAACCTAATAGAAGAACGTTAGACCCATTTTTGATCCAACGGAAAACTTGTGCAAACTTCTACGACAAAGATCGTCCAAACTTTCAATAGATTCGTATGAAGGTTTAAATTGAGATTTAAAGCTTTTAGAATGATTACCGGCCTTTTTTCGGACCTATATAAAGTTATAAAGGTGTAAATATAGTTTTTAAATTATTCTCAAAAAGTTAGACCCATTATTGGAGCAACGGAAACTTGGTCCAAACTACTTTGGCAAAGAACTGCCCAACTTTGAATAGCTTCATATGAAGAGAATATTGGCCTTTTTTTGGACCAATATGAAATGATAAAGATATAAATATAGTAATAAACCTAATATAAGAACGTTAGACCCATTTTTGATCCAACGGAAAACTTGTGCAAACTTCTACGACAAAGATCGTCCAAACTTTCAATAGATTCGTATGAAGGTTTAAATTGAGATTTAAAGCTTTTAGAATGAATACCGGCCTTTTTTTGGACCAATATAAAGTTATAAAGGTGTAAATATAGTTTTTAAATTATTCTCAAAAAGTTAGACCCATTATTGGAGCAGCGGAAACTTGGTCCAAACTACTTTGACAAAGAACTGCCCAACTTTGAATAGCTTCGTATGAAGAGAATATTGGCCTTTTTTTGGACCAATATGAAGTGATAAAGATTTAAATATAGTAATAAACCTAATAGAAGAACGTTGGACCCATTTTTGATCCAACGGAAAACTTGTGCAAACTTCTACGACAAAGATCGTCCAAACTTTCAATAGATTCGTATGAAGGTTTAAATTGAGATTTAAAGCTTTTAGAATGAATACCGGCCTTTTTTCGGACCTATATAAAGTTATAAAGGTGTAAATATAGTTTTTAAATTATTCTCAAAAAGTTAGACCCATTATTGGAGCAACGGAAACTTGGTCCAAACAACTTTGACAAAGAACTGCCCAACTTTGAATAGCTTCATATGAATAGAATATTGGCCTTTTTTTGGACCAATATGAAATGATAAAGATATAAATATAGTAATAAACCGAATATAAGAACGTTAGACCCATTTTTGATCCAACGGAAAACTTGTGCAAACTTCTACGACAAATATCGTCCAAACTTTCAATAGATTCGTATGAAGGTTTAAATTGAGATTTAAAGCTTTTAGAATGAATACCGGCCTTTTTTTGGACCAATATAAAGTTATAAAGGTGTAACTATAGTTTTTAAATTTTTCTCAAAAAGTTAGACCCATTATTAGAGCAGCGGAAACTTGGTCCAAACTACTTTGACAAAGAACTGCTCAACTTTGAATAGCTTCGTATGAAGAGAATATTGGCCTTTTTTTGGACCAATATGAAGTGATAAAGATATAAATATAGTAATAAACCTAATATAAGAACTTTAGACCCATTTTTGATCCAACGGAAAACTTGTGCAAACTTCTACGACAAATATCGTCCAAACTTTCAATAGATTCGTATGAAGGTTTAAATTGAGATTTAAAGCTTTTAGAATGAATACCGGCCTTTTTTTGGACCAATATAAAGTTATAAAGGTGTAAATATAGTTTTTAAATTATTCTCAAAAAGTTAGACCCATTATTGGAGCAACGGAAACTTGGTCCAAACTACTTTGACAAAGAACTGCCCAACTTTGAATAGTTTCATATGAATAGAATATTGGCCTTTTTTTGGACCAATATGAAGTGATAAAGATTTAAATATAGTAATAAACCTAATAGAAGAACGTTGGACCCATTTTTGATCCAACGGAAAACTTGTGCAAACTTCTACGACAAAGATCGTCCAAACTTTCAATAGATTCGTATGAAGGTTTAAATTGAGATTTAAAGCTTTTAGAATGAATACCGGCCTTTTTTCGGACCTATATAAAGTTATAAAGGTGTAAATATAGTTTTTAAATTATTCTCAAAAAGTTAGACCCATTATTGGAGCAACGGAAACTTGGTCCAAACAACTTTGACAAAGAACTGCCCAACTTTGAATAGCTTCATATGAATAGAATATTGGCCTTTTTTTGGACCAATATGAAATGATAAAGATATAAATATAGTAATAAACCGAATATAAGAACGTTAGACCCATTTTTGATCCAACGGAAAACTTGTGCAAACTTCTACGACAAATATCGTCCAAACTTTCAATAGATTCGTATGAAGGTTTAAATTGAGATTTAAAGCTTTTAGAATGAATACCGGCCTTTTTTTGGACCAATAAAAAGTTATAAAGGTGTAACTATAGTTTTTAAATTTTTCTCAAAAAGTTAGACCCATTATTAGAGCAGCGGAAACTTGGTCCAAACTACTTTGACAAAGAACTGCTCAACTTTGAATAGCTTCGTATGAAGAGAATATTGGCCTTTTTTTGGACCAATATGAAGTGATAAAGATATAAATATAGTAATAAACCTAATATAAGAACTTTAGACCCATTTTTGATCCAACGGAAAACTTGTGCAAACTTCTACGACAAATATCGTCCAAACTTTCAATAGATTCGTATGAAGGTTTAAATTGAGATTTAAAGCTTTTAGAATGAATACCGGCCTTTTTTTGGACCAATATAAAGTTATAAAGGTGTAAATATAGTTTTTAAATTATTCTCAAAAAGTTAGACCCATTATTGGAGCAACGGAAACTTGGTCCAAACTACTTTGACAAAGAACTGCCCAACTTTGAATAGTTTCATATGAATAGAATATTGGCCTTTTTTTGGACCAATATGAAGTGATAAAGATTTAAATATAGTAATAAACCTAATAGAAGAACGTTGGACCCATTTTTGATCCAACGGAAAACTTGTGCAAACTTCTACGACAAAGATCGTCCAAACTTTCAATAGATTCGTATGAAGGTTTAAATTGAGATTTAAAGCTTTTAGAATGAATACCGGCCTTTTTTCGGACCTATATAAAGTTATAAAGGTGTAAATATAGTTTTTAAATTATTCTCAAAAAGTTAGACCCATTATTAGAGCAGCGGAAACTTGGTCCAAACTACTTTGACAAAGAACTGCTCAACTTTGAATAGCTTCGTATGAAGAGAATATTGGCCTTTTTTTGGACCAATATGAAGTGATAAAGATATAAATATAGTAATAAACCTAATATAAGAACTTTAGACCCATTTTTGATCCAACGGAAAACTTGTGCAAACTTCTACGACAAATATCGTCCAAACTTTCAATAGATTCGTATGAAGGTTTAAATTGAGATTTAAAGCTTTTAGAATGAATACCGGCCTTTTTTTGGACCAATATAAAGTTATAAAGGTGTAAATATAGTTTTTAAATTATTCTCAAAAAGTTAGACCCATTATTGGAGCAACGGAAACTTGGTCCAAACTACTTTGACAAAGAACTGCCCAACTTTGAATAGTTTCATATGAATAGAATATTGGCCTTTTTTTGGACCAATATGAAATGATAAAGATATAAATATAGTAATAAACCTAATATAAGAACGTTAGACCCATTTTTGATCCAACGGAAAACTTGTGCAAACTTCTACGACAAATATCGTCCAAACTTTCAATAGATTCGTATGAAGGTTTAAATTGAGATTTAAAGCTTTTAGAATGAATACCGGCCTTTTTTTGGACCAATATAAAGTTATAAAGGTGTAACTATAGTTTTTAAATTTTTCTCAAAAAGTTAGACCCATTATTAGAGCAGCGGAAACTTGGTCCAAACTACTTTGACAAAGAACTGCCCAACTTTGAATAGCTTCGTATGAAGAGAATATTGGCCTTTTTTTGGACCAATATGAAGTGATAAAGATATAAATATAGTAATAAACCTAATATAAGAACTTTAGACCCATTTTTAATCCAACGGAAAACTTGTGCAAACTTCTACGACAAATATCGTCCAAACTTTCAATAGATTCGTATGAAGGTTTAAATTGAGATTTAAAGCTTTTAGAATGAATACCGGCCTTTTTTTAGACCAATATAAAGTTATAAAGGTGTAAATATAGTTTTTAAATAATTCTCAAAAAGTTAGACCCATTATTGGAGCAGCGGAAACTTGGTCCAAACTACTCTGACAAAGAACTGCCCAACTTTGAATAACTTCATATGAAGAGAATATTGGCCTATTTTTGGACCAATATGAAGTGATAAAGATATAAATATAGCAATAAACCTAATTGAGATTTAAAGCTTTTAGAATGAATACCGGCCTTTTTTTGGACCAATATAAAGTTATAAAGGTGTAAATATAGTTTTTAAATTATTCTCAAAAAGTTAGACCCATTATTGGAGCAGCGGAAAGTTGGTCCAAACTACTTTGACAAACAACTGCCCAACTTTGAATAGCTTCATATGAAGAGAATTGGCATTTTTTTGGACCAATATGAAGTGATAAAGATATAAATATAGTAATAAACCTAATAGAAGAACGTTAGACCCATTTTTGATCCAACGGAAAACTTGTGCAAACTTCTACGACAAAGATCGTCCAAACTTTCAATAGATTCGTATGAAGGTTTAAATTGAGATTTAAAGCTTTTAGAATGAATACCGGCCTTTTTTTGGACCAATATAAAGTTATAAAGGTGTAAATATAGTTTTTAAATTATTCTCAAAAAGTTAGACCCATTATTGGAGCAGCGGAAAGTTGGTCCAAACTACTTTGACAAAGAACTGCCCAACTTTGAATAGCTTCATATGAAGAGAATATTGGCCTTTTTTTGGACCAATATGAAATGATAAAGATATAAATATAGTAATAAACCTAATATTAGAACGTTAGACCCATTTTTGATCCAACGGAAAACTTGTGCAAACTTCTACGACAAAGATCGTCCAAACTTTCGATAGATTCGTATGAAGGTTTAAATTGAGATTTAAAGCTTTTAGAATGAATACCGGCCTTTTTTTGGACCAATATAAAGTTATAAAGGTGTAAATATAGTTTTTAAATTATTCTCAAAAAGTTAGACCCATTATTGGAGCAGCGGAAACTTGGTCCAAACTACTTTGACAAAGAACTGCCCAACTTTGAATAGCTTCGTATGAAGAGAATATTGGCCTTTTTTTGGACCAATATGAAGTGATAAAGATATAAATATAGTAATAAACCTAATATAAGAACGTTAGACCCATTTTTGATCCAACGGAAAACTTGTGCAAACTTCTACGACAAAGATCGTCCAAACTTTCAATAGATTCGTATGAAGGTTTAAATTGAGATTTAGAGCTTTTAGAATGAATACCGGCCTTTTTTTGGACCAATATAAAGTTATAAAGGTGTAAATATAGTTTTTAAATTATTCTCAAAAAGTTAGACCCATTATTGGAGCAGCGGAAAGTTGGTCCAAACTACTTTGACAAAGAACTGCCCAACTTTGAATAGCTTCGTATGAAGAGAATATTGGCCTTTTTTTGGACCAATATGAAGTGATAAAGATTTAAATATAGTAATAAACCTAATAGAAGAACGTTAGACCCATTTTTGATCCAACGGAAAACTTGTGCAAACTTCTACGACAAAGATCGTCCAAACTTTCAATAGATTCGTATGAAGGTTTAAATTGAGATTTAAAGCTTTTAGAATGAATACCGGCCTTTTTTCGGACCTATATAAAGTTATAAAGGTGTAAATATAGTTTTTAAATTATTCTCAAAAAGTTAGACCCATTATTGGAGCAACGGAAACTTGGTCCAAACTACTTTGACAAAGAACTGCCCAATTTTGAATAGCTTCATATGAAGAGAATATTGGCCTTTTTTTGGACCAATATGAAATGATAAAGATATAAATATAGTAATAAACCTAATATAAGAACGTTAGACCCATTTTTGATCCAACGGAAAAATTGTGCAAACTTCTACGACAAAGATCGTCCAAACTTTCAATAGATTCGTATGAAGGTTTAAATTGAGATTTAAAGCTTTTAGAATGAATACCGGCCTTTTTTTGGACCAATATAAAGTTATAAAGGTGTAAATATAGTTTTTAAATTATTCTCAAAAAGTTAGACCCATTATTGGAGCAGCGGAAAGTTGGTCCAAACTACTTTGACAAAGAACTGCCCAACTTTGAATAGCTTCGTATGAAGAGAATATTGGCCTTTTTTTGGACCAATATGAAGTGATAAAGATTTAAATATAGTAATAAACCTAATAGAAGAACGTTGGACCCATTTTTGATCCAACGGAAAACTTGTGCAAACTTCTACGACAAAGATCGTCCAAACTTTCAATAGATTCGTATGAAGGTTTAAATTGAGATTTAAAGCTTTTAGAATGAATACCGGCCTTTTTTCGGACCTATATAAAGTTATAAAGGTGTAAATACAGTTTTTAAATTATTCTCAAAAAGTTAGACCCATTATTGGAGCAACGGAAACTTGGTCCAAACAACTTTGACAAAGAACTGCCCAACTTTGAATAGCTTCATATGAATAGAATATTGGCCTTTTTTTGGACCAATATGAAATGATAAAGATATAAATATAGTAATAAACCGAATATAAGAACGTTAGACCCATTTTTGATCCAACGGAAAACTTGTGCAAACTTCTACGACAAATATCGTCCAAACTTTCAATAGATTCGTATGAAGGTTTAAATTGAGATTTAAAGCTTTTAGAATGAATACCGGCCTTTTTTTGGACCAATATAAAGTTATAAAGGTGTAACTATAGTTTTTAAATTTTCTCAAAAAGTTAGACCCATTATTAGAGCAGCGGAAACTTGGTCCAAACTACTTTGACAAAGAACTGCTCAACTTTGAATAGCTTCGTATGAAGAGAATATTGGCCTTTTTTTGGACCAATATGAAGTGATAAAGATATAAATATAGTAATAAACCTAATATAAGAACTTTAGACCCATTTTTGATCCAACGGAAAACTTGTGCAAACTTCTACGACAAATATCGTCCAAACTTTCAATAGATTCGTATGAAGGTTTAAATTGAGATTTAAAGCTTTTAGAATGAATACCGGCCTTTTTTTGGACCAATATAAAGTTATAAAGGTGTAAATATAGTTTTTAAATTATTCTCAAAAAGTTAGACCCATTATTGGAGCAGCGGAAAGTTGGTCCAAACTACTTTGACAAAGAACTGCCCAACTTTGAATAGCTTCGTATGAAGAGAATATTGGCCTTTTTTTGGACCAATATGAAGTGATAAAGATTTAAATATAGTAATAAACCTAATAGAAGAACGTTAGACCCATTTTTGATCCAACGGAAAACTTGTGCAAACTTCTACGACAAAGATCGTCCAAACTTTCAATAGATTCGTATGAAGGTTTAAATTGAGATTTAAAGCTTTTAGAATGAATACCGGCCTTTTTTCGGACCTATATAAAGTTATAAAGGTGTAAATATAGTTTTTAAATTATTCCCAAAAAGTTAGACCCATTATTGGAGCAACGGAAACTTGGTCCAAACTACTTTGACAAAGAACTGCCCAATTTTGAATAGCTTCATATGAAGAGAATATTGGCCTTTTTTTGGACCAATATGAAATGATAAAGATATAAATATAGTAATAAACCTAATATAAGAACGTTAGACCCATTTTTGATCCAACGGAAAACTTGTGCAAACTTCTACGACAAAGATCGTCCAAACTTTCAATAGATTCGTATGAAGGTTTAAATTGAGATTTAAAGCTTTTAGAATGAATACCGGCCTTTTTTTGGACCAATATAAAGTTATAAAGGTGTAAATATAGTTTTTAAATTATTCTCAAAAAGTTAGACCCATTATTGGAGCAGCGGAAAGTTGGTCCAAACTACTTTGACAAAGAACTGCCCAACTTTGAATAGCTTCGTATGAAGAGAATATTGGCCTTTTTTTGGACCAATATGAAGTGATAAAGATTTAAATATAGTAATAAACCTAATAGAAGAACGTTGGACCCATTTTTGATCCAACGGAAAACTTGTGCAAACTTCTACGACAAAGATCGTCCAAACTTTCAATAGATTCGTATGAAGGTTTAAATTGAGATTTAAAGCTTTTAGAATGAGTACCGGCCTTTTTTCGGACCTATATAAAGTTATAAAGGTGTAAATATAGTTTTTAAATTATTCTCAAAAAGTTAGACCCATTATTGGAGCAACGGAAACTTGGTCCAAACAACTTTGACAAAGAACTGCCCAACTTTGAATAGCTTCATATGAATAGAATATTGGCCTTTTTTTGGACCAATATGAAATGATAAAGATATAAATATAGTAATAAACCGAATATAAGAACGTTAGACCCATTTTTGATCCAACGGAAAACTTGTGCAAACTTCTACGACAAATATCGTCCAAACTTTCAATAGATTCGTATGAAGGTTTAAATTGAGATTTAAAGCTTTTAGAATGAATACCGGCCTTTTTTTGGACCAATATAAAGTTATAAAGGTGTAACTATAGTTTTTAAATTTTTCTCAAAAAGTTAGACCCATTATTAGAGCAGCGGAAACTTGGTCCAAACTACTTTGACAAAGAACTGCTCAACTTTGAATAGCTTCGTATGAAGAGAATATTGGCCTTTTTTTGGACCAATATGAAGTGATAAAGATATAAATATAGTAATAAACCTAATATAAGAACTTTAGACCCATTTTTGATCCAACGGAAAACTTGTGCAAACTTCTACGACAAATATCGTCCAAACTTTCAATAGATTCGTATGAAGGTTTAAATTGAGATTTAAAGCTTTTAGAATGAATACCGGCCTTTTTTTGGACCAATATAAAGTTATAAAGGTGTAAATATAGTTTTTAAATTATTCTCAAAAAGTTAGACCCATTATTGGAGCAGCGGAAAGTTGGTCCAAACTACTTTGACAAAGAACTGCCCAACTTTGAATAGCTTCGTATGAAGAGAATATTGGCCTTTTTTTGGACCAATATGAAGTGATAAAGATTTAAATATAGTAATAAACCTAATAGAAGAACGTTAGACCCATTTTTGATCCAACGGAAAACTTGTGCAAACTTCTACGACAAAGATCGTCCAAACTTTCAATAGATTCGTATGAAGGTTTAAATTGAGATTTAAAGCTTTTAGAATGAATACCGGCCTTTTTTCGGACCTATATAAAGTTATAAAGGTGTAAATATAGTTTTTAAATTATTCTCAAAAAGTTAGACCCATTATTGGAGCAACGGAAACTTGGTCCAAACTACTTTGACAAAGAACTGCCCAATTTTGAATAGCTTCATATGAAGAGAATATTGGCCTTTTTTTGGACCAATATGAAATGATAAAGATATAAATATAGTAATAAACCTAATATAAGAACGTTAGACCCATTTTTGATCCAACGGAAAACTTGTGCAAACTTCTACGACAAAGATCGTCCAAACTTTCAATAGATTCGTATGAAGGTTTAAATTGAGATTTAAAGCTTTTAGAATGAATACCGGCCTTTTTTTGGACCAATATAAAGTTATAAAGGTGTAAATATAGTTTTTAAATTATTCTCAAAAAGTTAGACCCATTATTGGAGCAGCGGAAAGTTGGTCCAAACTACTTTGACAAAGAACTGCCCAACTTTGAATAGCTTCGTATGAAGAGAATATTGGCCTTTTTTTGGACCAATATGAAGTGATAAAGATTTAAATATAGTAATAAACCTAATAGAAGAACGTTGGACCCATTTTTGATCCAACGGAAAACTTGTGCAAACTTCTACGACAAAGATCGTCCAAACTTTCAATAGATTCGTATGAAGGTTTAAATTGAGATTTAAAGCTTTTAGAATGAATACCGGCCTTTTTTCGGACCTATATAAAGTTATAAAGGTGTAAATATAGTTTTTAAATTATTCTCAAAAAGTTAGACCCATTATTGGAGCAACGGAAACTTGGTCCAAACAACTTTGACAAAGAACTGCCCAACTTTGAATAGCTTCATATGAATAGAATATTGGCCTTTTTTTGGACCAATATGAAATGATAAAGATATAAATATAGTAATAAACCTAATATAAGAACTTTAGACCCATTTTTGATCCAACGGAAAACTTGTGCAAACTTCTACGACAAATATCGTCCAAACTTTCAATAGATTCGTATGAAGGTTTAAATTGAGATTTAAAGCTTTTAGAATGAATACCGGCCTTTTTTTGGACCAATATAAAGTTATAAAGGTGTAACTATAGTTTTTAAATTTTTCTCAAAAAGTTAGACCCATTATTAGAGCAGCGGAAACTTGGTCCAAACTACTTTGACAAAGAACTGCCCAACTTTGAATAGCTTCGTATGAAGAGAATATTGGCCTTTTTTTGGACCAATATGAAGTGATAAAGATATAAATATAGTAATAAACCTAATATAAGAACTTTAGACCCATTTTTGATCCAACGGAAAACTTGTGCAAACTTCTACGACAAATATCGTCCAAACTTTCAATAGATTCGTATGAAGGTTTACATTGAGATTTAAAGCTTTTAGAATGAATACCGGCCTTTTTTTAGACCAATATAAAGTTATAAAGGTGTAAATATAGTTTTTAAATAATTCTCAAAAAGTTAGACCCATTATTGGAGCAGCGGAAACTTGGTCCAAACTACTCTGACAAAGAACTGCCCAACTTTGAATAACTTCATATGAAGAGAATATTGGCCTATTTTTGGACCAATATGAAGTGATAAAGATATAAATATAGCAATAAACCTAATTGAGATTTAAAGCTTTTAGAATGAATACCGGCCTTTTTTTGGACCAATATAAAGTTATAAAGGTGTAAATATAGTTTTTAAATTATTCTCAAAAAGTTAGACCCATTATTGGAGCAGCGGAAAGTTGGTCCAAACTACTTTGACAAACAACTGCCCAACTTTGAATAGCTTCATATGAAGAGAATTGGCATTTTTTTGGACCAATATGAAGTGATAAAGATATAAATATAGTAATAAACCTAATAGAAGAACGTTAGACCCATTTTTGATCCAACGGAAAACTTGTGCAAACTTCTACGACAAAGATCGTCCAAACTTTCAATAGATTCGTATGAAGGTTTAAATTGAGATTTAAAGCTTTTAGAATGAATACCGGCCTTTTTTTGGACCAATATAAAGTTATAAAGGTGTAAATATAGTTTTTAAATTATTCTCAAAAAGTTAGACCCATTATTGGAGCAGCGGAAAGTTGGTCCAAACTACTTTGACAAAGAACTGCCCAACTTTGAATAGCTTCATATGAAGAGAATATTGGCCTTTTTTTGGACCAATATGAAATGATAAAGATATAAATATAGTAATAAACCTAATATTAGAACGTTAGACCCATTTTTGATCCAACGGAAAACTTGTGCAAACTTCTACGACAAAGATCGTCCAAACTTTCGATAGATTCGTATGAACGTTTAAATTGAGATTTAAAGCTTTTAGAATGAATACCGGCCTTTTTTTGGACCAATATAAAGTTATAAAGGTGTAAATATAGTTTTTAAATTATTCTCAAAAAGTTAGACCCATTATTGGAGCAGCGGAAACTTGGTCCAAACTACTTTGACAAAGAACTGCCCAACTTTGAATAGCTTCGTATGAAGAGAATATTGGCCTTTTTTTGGACCAATATGAAGTGATAAAGATATAAATATAGTAATAAACCTAATATAAGAACGTTAGACCCATTTTTGATCCAACGGAAAACTTGTGCAAACTTCTACGACAAAGATCGTCCAAACTTTCAATAGATTCGTATGAAGGTTTAAATTGAGATTTAGAGCTTTTAGAATGAATACCGGCCTTTTTTTGGACCAATATAAAGTTATAAAGGTGTAAATATAGTTTTTAAATTATTCTCAAAAAGTTAGACCCATTATTGGAGCAGCGGAAAGTTGGTCCAAACTACTTTGACAAAGAACTGCCCAACTTTGAATAGCTTCGTATGAAGAGAATATTGGCCTTTTTTTGGACCAATATGAAGTGATAAAGATTTAAATATAGTAATAAACCTAATAGAAGAACGTTAGACCCATTTTTGATCCAACGGAAAACTTGTGCAAACTTCTACGACAAAGATCGTCCAAACTTTCAATAGATTCGTATGAAGGTTTAAATTGAGATTTAAAGCTTTTAGAATGAATACCGGCCTTTTTTCGGACCTATATAAAGTTATAAAGGTGTAAATATAGTTTTTAAATTATTCTCAAAAAGTTAGACCCATTATTGGAGCAACGGAAACTTGGTCCAAACAACTTTGACAAAGAACTGCCCAACTTTGAATAGCTTCGTATGAATAGAATATTGGCCTTTTTTTGGACCAATATGAAATGATAAAGATATAAATATAGTAATAAACCGAATATAAGAACGTTAGACCCATTTTTGATCCAACGGAAAACTTGTGCAAACTTCTACGACAAATATCGTCCAAACTTTCAATAGATTCGTATGAAGGTTTAAATTGAGATTTAAAGCTTTTAGAATGAATACCGGCCTTTTTTTGGACCAATATAAAGTTATAAAGGTGTAACTATAGTTTTTAAATTTTTCTCAAAAAGTTAGACCCATTATTAGAGCAGCGGAAACTTGGTCCAAACTACTTTGACAAAGAACTGCTCAACTTTGAATAGCTTCGTATGAAGAGAATATTGGCCTTTTTTTGGACCAATATGAAGTGATAAAGATATAAATATAGTAATAAACCTAATATAAGAACTTTAGACCCATTTTTGATCCAACGGAAAACTTGTGCAAACTTCTACGACAAAGATCGTCCAAACTTTCAATAGATTCGTATGAAGGTTTAAATTGAGATTTAAAGCTTTTAGAATGAATACCGGCCTTTTTTTGGACCAATATAAAGTTATAAAGGTGTAAATATAGTTTTTAAATTATTCTCAAAAAGTTAGACCCATTATTGGAGCAGCGGAAAGTTGGTCCAAACTACTTTGACAAAGAACTGCCCAACTTTGAATAGCTTCGTATGAAGAGAATATTGGCCTTTTTTTGGACCAATATGAAGTGATAAAGATTTAAATATAGTAATAAACCTAATAGAAGAACGTTGGACCCATTTTTGATCCAACGGAAAACTTGTGCAAACTTCTACGACAAAGATCGTCCAAACTTTCAATAGATTCGTATGAAGGTTTAAATTGAGATTTAAAGCTTTTAGAATGAATACCGGCCTTTTTTCGGACCTATATAAAGTTATAAAGGTGTAAATATAGTTTTTAAATTATTCTCAAAAAGGTAGACCCATTATTGGAGCAACGGAAACTTGGTCCAAACAACTTTGACAAAGAACTGCCCAACTTTGAATAGCTTCATATGAATAGAATATTGGCCTTTTTTTGGACCAATATGAAATGATAAAGATATAAATATAGTAATAAACCGAATATAAGAACGTTAGACCCATTTTTGATCCAACGGAAAACTTGTGCAAACTTCTACGACAAATATCGTCCAAACTTTCAATAGATTCGTATGAAGGTTTAAATTGAGATTTAAAGCTTTTAGAATGAATACCGGCCTTTTTTTGGACCAATATAAAGTTATAAAGGTGTAACTATAGTTTTTAAATTTTTCTCAAAAAGTTAGACCCATTATTAGAGCAGCGGAAACTTGGTCCAAACTACTTTGACAAAGAACTACTCAACTTTGAATAGCTTCGTATGAAGAGAATATTGGCCTTTTTTTGGACCAATATGAAGTGATAAAGATATAAATATAGTAATAAACCTAATATAAGAACTTTAGACCCATTTTTGATCCAACGGAAAACTTGTGCAAACTTCTACGACAAAGATCGTCCAAACTTTCAATAGATTCGTATGAAGGTTTAAATTGAGATTTAAAGCTTTTAGAATGAATACCGGCCTTTTTTTGGACCAATATAAAGTTATAAAGGTGTAAATATAGTTTTTAAATTATTCTCAAAAAGTTAGACCCATTATTGGAGCAGCGGAAACTTGGTCCAAACTACTTTGACAAAGAACTGCCCAACTTTGAATAGCTTCATATGAAGAGAATTGGCATTTTTTTGGACCAATATGAAGTGATAAAGATATAAATATAGTAATAAACCTAATAGAAGAACGTTAGACCCATTTTTGATCCAACGGAAAACTTGTGCAAACTTCTACGACAAAGATCGTCCAAACTTTCAATAGATTCGTATGAAGGTTTAAATTGAGATTTAAAGCTTTTAGAATGAATACCGGCCTTTTTTTGGACCAATATAAAGTTATAAAGGTGTAAATATAGTTTTTAAATTATTCTCAAAAAGTTAGACCCATTATTGGAGCAGCGGAAACTTGGTCCAAACTACTTTGACAAAGAACTGCCCAACTTTGAATAGCTTCATATGAAGAGAATATTGGCCTTTTTTTGGACCAATATGAAGTGATAAAGATATAAATATAGTAATAAATCTAATTTAAGAACGTTAGACCCATTTTTAATTCAACGGAAAACTTGTGCAAACTTCTGCGACAAAGATCGTCCAAACTTTCAATAGATTCGTATGAAGGTTTAAATTGAGATTTAAAGCTTTTAGAATGAATACCGGCCTTTTTTTGGACCAATATAAAGTTATAAAGGTGTAAATATTGTTTTTAAATAATTCTCAAAAAGTTAGACCCATTATTGGAGCAGCGGAAACTTGGTCCAAACTACTCTGACAAAGAACTGCCCAACTTTGAATAACTTCATATGAAGAGAATATTGGCCTATTTTTGGACCAATATGAAGTGATAAAGATATAAATATAGTAATAAACCTAATATAAGAACTTTAGACCCATTTTTGATCCAACGGAAAACTTGTGCAAACTTCTACGACAAAGATCGTCCAAACTTTCAATAGATTCGTATGAAGGTTTAAATTGAGATTTAAAGCTTTTAGAATGAATACCGGCCTTTTTTTGGACCAATATAAAGTTATAAAGGTGTAAATATAGTTTTTAAATTATTCTCAAAAAGTTAGACCCATTATTGGAGCAGCGGAAACTTGGTCCAAACTACTTTGACAAAGAACTGCCCAACTTTGAATAGCTTCATATGAAGAGAATTGGCATTTTTTTGGACCAATATGAAGTGATAAAGATATAAATATAGTAATAAACCTAATAGAAGAACGTTAGACCCATTTTTGATCCTACGGAAAACTTGTGCAAACTTCTACGACAAAGATCGTCCAAACTTTCAATAGATTCGTATGAAGGTTTAAATTGAGATTTAAAGCTTTTAGAATGAATCCCGGCCTTTTTTTGGACCAATATAAAGTTATAAAGGTGTAAATATAGTTTTTAAATTATTCTCAAAAAGTTAGACCCATTATTGGAGCAGCGGAAACTTGGTCCAAACTACTTTGACAAAGAACTGCCCAACTTTGAATAGCTTCATATGAAGAGAATATTGGCCTTTTTTTGGACCAATATGAAGTGATAAAGATATAAATATAGTAATAAACCTAATAGAAGAACGTTAGACCCATTTTTGATCCTACGGAAAACTTGTGCAAACTTCTACGACAAAGATCGTCCAAACTTTCAATAGATTCGTATGAAGGTTTAAATTGAGATTTAAAGCTTTTAGAATGAATACCGGCCTTTTTTTGGACCAATATAAAGTTATAAAGGTGTAAATATAGTTTTTAAATTATTCTCAAAAAGTTAGACCCATTATTGGAGCAGCGGAAACTTGGTCCAAACTACTTTGACAAAGAACTGCCCAACTTTGAATAGCTTCATATGAAGAGAATATTGGCCTTTTTTTGGACCAATATGAAGTGATAAAGATATAAATATAGTAATAAATCTAATTTAAGAACGTTAGACCCATTTTTAATTCAACGGAAAACTTGTGCAAACTTCTACGACAAAGATCGTCCAAACTTTCAATAGATTCGTATGAAGGTTTAAATTGAGATTTAAAGCTTTTAGAATGAATACCGGCTTTTTTTGGACCAATATAAAGTTATAAAGGTGTAAATATAGTTTTTAAATAATTCTCAAAAAGTTAGACCCATTATTGGAGCAGCGGAAACTTGGTCCAAACTACTCTGACAAAGAACTGCCCAACTTTGAATAACTTCATATGAAGAGAATATTGGCCTATTTTTGGACCAATATGAAGTGATGAAGATATAAATATAGTAATAAACCTAATATAAGAACTTTAGACCCATTTTTGATCCAACGGAAAACTTGTGCAAACTTCTACGACAAAGATCGTCCAAACTTTCAATAGATTCGTATGAAGGTTTAAATTGAGATTTAAAGCTTTTAGAATGAATACCGGCCTTTTTTTGGACCAATATAAAGTTATAAAGGTGTAAATATAGTTTTTAAATTATTCTCAAAAAGTTAGACCCATTATTGGAGCAGCGGAAACTTGGTCCAAACTACTTTGACAAAGAACTGCCCAACTTTGAATAGCTTCATATGAAGAGAATTGGCATTTTTTTGGACCAATATGAAGTGATAAAGATATAAATATAGTAATAAACCTAATAGAAGAACGTTAGACCCATTTTTGATCCAACGGAAAACTTGTGCAAACTTCTACGACAAAGATCGTCCAAACTTTCAATAGATTCGTATGAAGGTTTAAATTGAGATTTAAAGCTTTTAGAATGAATACCGGCCTTTTTTTGGACCAATATAAAGTTATAAAGGTGTAAATATAGTTTTTAAATTATTCTCAAAAAGTTAGACCCATTATTGGAGCAGCGGAAACTTGGTCCAAACTACTTTGACAAAGAACTGCCCAACTTTGAATAGCTTCATATGAAGAGAATATTGGCCTTTTTTTGGACCAATATGAAGTGATAAAGATATAAATATAGTAATAAATCTAATTTAAGAACGTTAGACCCATTTTTAATTCAACGGAAAACTTGTGCAAACTTCTACGACAAAGATCGTCCAAACTTTCAATAGATTCGTATGAAGGTTTAAATTGAGATTTAAAGCTTTTAGAATGAATACCGGCCTTTTTTTGGACCAATATAAAGTTATAAAGGTGTAAATATAGTTTTTAAATAATTCTCAAAAAGTTAGACCCATTATTGGAGCAGCGGAAACTTGGTCCAAACTACTCTGACAAAGAACTGCCCAACTTTGAATAACTTCATATGAAGAGAATATTGGCCTATTTTTGGACCAATATGAAGTGATAAAGATATAAATATAGAAATAAACCTAATTGAGATTTAAAGCTTTTAGAATGAATACCGGCCTTTTTTTGGACCAATATAAAGTTTTAAAGGTGTAAATATAGTTTTTAAATTATTCTCAAAAAGTTAGACCCATTATTGGAGCAGCGGAAACTTGGTCCAAACTACTTTGACAAAGAACTGCCCAACTTTGAATAGCTTCATATGAAGAGAATATTGGCCTTTTTTTGGACCAATATGAAGTGATAAAGATATAAATATAGCAATAAACCTAATTGAGATTTAAAGCTTTTAGAATGAATACCGGCCTTTTTTTGGACCAATATAAAGTTATAAAGGTGTAAATATAGTTTTTAAATTATTCTCAAAAAGTTAGACCCATTATTGGAGCAGCGGAAACTTGGTCCAAACTACTTTGACAAACAACTGCCCAACTTTGAATAGCTTCATATGAAGAGAATTGGCATTTTTTTGGACCAATATGAAGTGATAAAGATATAAATATAGTAATAAACCTAATAGAAGAACGTTAGACCCATTTTTGATCCAACGGAAAACTTGTGCAAACTTCTACGACAAAGATCGTCCAAACTTTCAATAGATTCGTATGAAGGTTTAAATTGAGATTTAAAGCTTTTAGAATGAATACCGGCCTTTTTTTGGACCAATATAAAGTTATAAAGGTGTAAATATAGTTTTTAAATTATTCTCAAAAAGTTAGACCCATTATTGGAGCAGCGGAAACTTGGTCCAAACTACTTTGACAAAGAACTGCCCAACTTTGAATAGCTTCATATGAAGAGAATATTGGCCTTTTTTTGGACCAATATGAAGTGATAAAGATATAAATATAGTAATAAATCTAATTTAAGAACGTTAGACCCATTTTTAATTCAACGGAAAACTTGTGCAAACTTCTACGACAAAGATCGTCCAAACTTTCAATAGATTCGTATGAAGGTTTAAATTGAGATTTAAAGCTTTTAGAATGAATACCGGCCTTTTTTTGGACCAATATAAAGTTATAAAGGTGTAAATATAGTTTTTAAATAATTCTCAAAAAGTTAGACCCATTATTGGAGCAGCGGAAACTTGGTCCAAACTACTCTGACAAAGAACTGCCCAACTTTGAATAACTTCATATGAAGAGAATATTGGCCTATTTTTGGACCAATATGAAGTGATAAAGATATAAATATAGCAATAAACCTAATTGAGATTTAAAGCTTTTAGAATGAATACCGGCCTTTTTTTGGACCAATATAAAGTTATAAAGGTGTAAATATAGTTTTTAAATTATTCTCAAAAAGTTAGACCCATTATTGGAGCAGCGGAAACTTGGTCCAAACTACTTTGACAAACAACTGCCCAACTTTGAATAGCTTCATATGAAGAGAATTGGCATTTTTTTGGACCAATATGAAGTGATAAAGATATAAATATAGTAATAAACCTAATAGAAGAACGTTTGACCCATTTTTGATCCAACGGAAAACTTGTGCAAACTTCTACGACAAAGATCGTCCAAACTTTCAATAGATTCGTATGAAGGTTTAAATTGAGATTTAAAGCTTTTAGAATGAATACCGGCCTTTTTTTGGACCAATATAAAGTTATAAAGGTGTAAATATAGTTTTTAAATTATTCTCAAAAAGTTAGACCCATTATTGGAGCAGCGGAAACTTGGTCCAAACTACTTTGACAAAGAACTGCCCAACTTTGAATAGCTTCATATGAAGAGAATATTGGCCTTTTTTTGGACCAATATGAAGTGATAAAGATATAAATATAGTAATAAATCTAATTTAAGAACGTTAGACCCATTTTTAATTCAACGGAAAACTTGTGCAAACTTCTACGACAAAGATCGTCCAAACTTTCAATAGATTCGTATGAAGGTTTAAATTGAGATTTAAAGCTTTTAGAATGAATACCGGCCTTATTTTGGACCAATATAAAGTTATAAAGGTGTAAATATAGTTTTTAAATAATTCTCAAAAAGTTAGACCCATTATTGGAGCAGCGGAAACTTGGTCCAAACTACTCTGACAAAGAACTGCCCAACTTTGAATAACTTCATATGAAGAGAATATTGGCCTATTTTTGGACCAATATGAAGTGATAAAGATATAAATATAGCAATAAACCTAATTGAGATTTAAAGCTTTTAGAATGAATACCGGCCTTTTTTTGGACCAATATAAAGTTATAAAGGTGTAAATATAGTTTTTAAATTATTCTCAAAAAGTTAGACCCATTATTGGAGCAGCGGAAACTTGGTCCAAACTACTTTGACAAACAACTGCCCAACTTTGAATAGCTTCATATGAAGAGAATTGGCATTTTTTTGGACCAATATGAAGTGATAAAGATATAAATATAGTAATAAACCTAATAGAAGAACGTTAGACCCATTTTTGATCCAACGGAAAACTTGTGCAAACTTCTACGACAAAGATCGTCCAAACTTTCAATAGATTCGTATGAAGGTTTAAATTGAGATTTAAAGCTTTTAGAATGAATACCGGCCTTTTTTTGGACCAATATAAAGTTATAAAGGTGTAAATATAGTTTTTAAATTATTCTCAAAAAGTTAGACCCATTATTGGAGCAGCGGAAACTTGGTCCAAACTACTTTGACAAAGAACTGCCCAACTTTGAATAGCTTCATATGAAGAGAATATTGGCCTTTTTTTGGACCAATATGAAGTGATAAAGATATAAATATAGTAATAAATCTAATTTAAGAACGTTAGACCCATTTTTAATTCAACGGAAAACTTGTGCAAACTTCTACGACAAAGATCGTCCAAACTTTCAATAGATTCGTATGAAGGTTTAAATTGAGATTTAAAGCTTTTAGAATGAATACCGGCCTTTTTTTGGACCAATATAAAGTTATAAAGGTGTAAATATAGTTTTTAAATAATTCTCAAAAAGTTAGACCCATTATTGGAGCAGCGGAAACTTGGTCCAAACTACTCTGACAAAGAACTGCCCAACTTTGAATAACTTCATATGAAGAGAATATTGGCCTATTTTTGGACCAATATGAAGTGATAAAGATATAAATATAGCAATAAACCTAATTGAGATTTAAAGCTTTTAGAATGAATACCGGCCTTTTTTTGGACCAATATAAAGTTTTAAAGGTGTAAATATAGTTTTTAAATTATTCTCAAAAAGTTAGACCCATTATTGGAGCAGCGGAAACTTGGTCCAAACTACTTTGACAAAGAACTGCTCAACTTTGAATAGCTTCATATGAAGAGAATATTGGCCTTTTTTTGGACCAATATGAAGTGATAAAGATATAAATATAGCAATAAACCTAATTGAGATTTAAAGCTTTTAGAATGAATACCGGCCTTTTTTTGGACCAATATAAAGTTATAAAGGTGTAAATATAGTTTTTAAATTATTCTCAAAAAGTTAGACCCATTATTGGAGCAGCGGAAACTTGGTCCAAACTACTTTGACAAACAACTGCCCAACTTTGAATAGCTTCATATGAAGAGAATTGGCATTTTTTTGGACCAATATGAAGTGATAAAGATATAAATATAGTAATAAACCTAATAGAAGAACGTTAGACCCATTTTTGATCCAACGGAAAACTTGTGCAAACTTCTACGACAAAGATCGTCCAAACTTTCAATAGATTCGTATGAAGGTTTAAATTGAGATTTAAAGCTTTTAGAATGAATACCGGCCTTTTTTTGGACCAATATAAAGTTATAAAGGTGTAAATATAGTTTTTAAATTATTCTCAAAAAGTTAGACCCATTATTGGAGCAGCGGAAACTTGGTCCAAACTACTTTGACAAAGAACTGCCCAACTTTGAATAGCTTCATATGAAGAGAATATTGGCCTTTTTTTGGACCAATATGAAGTGATAAAGATATAAATATAGTAATAAATCTAATTTAAGAACGTTAGACCCATTTTTAATTCAACGGAAAACTTGTGCAAACTTCTACGACAAAGATCGTCCAAACTTTCAATAGATTCGTATGAAGGTTTAAATTGAGATTTAAAGCTTTTAGAATGAATACCGGCCTTTTTTTGGACCAATATAAAGTTATAAAGGTGTAAATATAGTTTTTAAATAATTCTCAAAAAGTTAGACCCATTATTGGAGCAGCGGAAACTTGGTCCAAACTACTCTGACAAAGAACTGCCCAACTTTGAATAACTTCATATGAAGAGAATATTGGCCTATTTTTGGACCAATATGAAGTGATAAAGATATAAATATAGCAATAAACCTAATTGAGATTTAAAGCTTTTAGAATGAATACCGGCCTTTTTTTGGACCAATATAAAGTTATAAAGGTGTAAATATAGTTTTTAAATTATTCTCAAAAAGTTAGACCCATTATTGGAGCAGCGGAAACTTGGTCCAAACTACTTTGACAAACAACTGCCCAACTTTGAATAGCTTCATATGAAGAGAATTGGCATTTTTTTGGACCAATATGAAGTGATAAAGATATAAATATAGTAATAAACCTAATAGAAGAACGTTTGACCCATTTTTGATCCAACGGAAAACTTGTGCAAACTTCTACGACAAAGATCGTCCAAACTTTCAATAGATTCGTATGAAGGTTTAAATTGAGATTTAAAGCTTTTAGAATGAATACCGGCCTTTTTTTGGACCAATATAAAGTTATAAAGGTGTAAATATAGTTTTTAAATTATTCTCAAAAAGTTAGACCCATTATTGGAGCAGCGGAAACTTGGTCCAAACTACTTTGACAAAGAACTGCCCAACTTTGAATAGCTTCATATGAAGAGAATATTGGCCTTTTTTTGGGCCAATATGAAGTGATAAAGATATAAATATAGTAATAAATCTAATTTAAGAACGTTAGACCCATTTTTAATTCAACGGAAAACTTGTGCAAACTTCTACGACAAAGATCGTCCAAACTTTCAATAGATTCGTATGAAGGTTTAAATTGAGATTTAAAGCTTTTAGAATGAATACCGGCCTTTTTTTGGACCAATATAAAGTTATAAAGGTGTAAATATAGTTTTTAAATAATTCTCAAAAAGTTAGACCCATTATTGGAGCAGCGGAAACTTGGTCCAAACTACTCTGACAAAGAACTGCCCAACTTTGAATAACTTCATATGAAGAGAATATTGGCCTATTTTTGGACCAATATGAAGTGATAAAGATATAAATATAGCAATAAACCTAATTGAGATTTAAAGCTTTTAGAATGAATACCGGCCTTTTTTTGGACCAATATAAAGTTATAAAGGTGTAAATATAGTTTTTAAATTATTCTCAAAAAGTTAGACCCATTATTGGAGCAGCGGAAACTTGGTCCAAACTACTTTGACAAACAACTGCCCAACTTTGAATAGCTTCATATGAAGAGAATTGGCATTTTTTTGGACCAATATGAAGTGATAAAGATATAAATATAGTAATAAACCTAATAGAAGAACGTTAGACCCATTTTTGATCCAACGGAAAACTTGTGCAAACTTCTACGACAAAGATCGTCCAAACTTTCAATAGATTCGTATGAAGGTTTAAATTGAGATTTAAAGCTTTTAGAATGAATACCGGCCTTTTTTTGGACCAATATAAAGTTATAAAGTTGTAAATATAGTTTTTAAATTATTCTCAAAAAGTTAGACCCATTATTGGAGCAGCGGAAACTTGGTCCAAACTACTTTGACAAAGAACTGCCCAACTTTGAATAGCTTCATATGAAGAGAATATTGGCCTTTTTTTGGACCAATATGAAGTGATAAAGATATAAATATAGTAATAAATCTAATTTAAGAACGTTAGACCCATTTTTAATTCAACGGAAAACTTGTGCAAACTTCTACGACAAAGATCGTCCAAACTTTCAATAGATTCGTATGAAGGTTTAAATTGAGATTTAAAGCTTTTAGAATGAATACCGGCCTTTTTTTGGACCAATATAAAGTTATAAAGGTGTAAATATAGTTTTTAAATTATTCTCAAAAAGTTAGACCCATTATTGGAGCAGCGGAAACTTGGTCCAAACTACTTTGACAAAGAACTGCCCAACTTTGAATAGCTTCATATGAAGAGAATATTTGCCTTTTTTTGGACCAATATGAAGTGATAAAGATATAAATATAGTAATAAATCTAATTTAAGAACGTTAGACCCATTTTTAATTCAACGGAAAACTTGTGCAAACTTCTACGACAAAGATCGTCCAAACTTTCAATAGATTCGTATGAAGGTTTAAATTGAGATTTAAAGCTTTTAGAATGAATACCGGCCTTTTTTTGGACCAATATAAAGTTATAAAGGTGTAAATATAGTTTTTAAATAATTCTCAAAAAGTTAGACCCATTATTGGAGCAGCGGAAACTTGGTCCAAACTACTCTGACAAAGAACTGCCCAACTTTGAATAACTTCATATGAAGAGAATATTGGCCTATTTTTGGACCAATATGAAGTGATAAAGATATAAATATAGCAATAAACCTAATTGAGATTTAAAGCTATTAGAATGAATACCGGCCTTTTTTTGGACCAATATAAAGTTATAAAGGTGTAAATATAGTTTTTAAATTATTCTCAAAAAGTTAGACCCATTATTGGAGCAGCGGAAACTTGGTCCAAACTACTTTGACAAACAACTGCCCAACTTTGAATAGCTTCATATGAAGAGAATTGGCATTTTTTTGGACCAATATGAAGTGATAAAGATATAAATATAGTAATAAACCTAATAGAAGAACGTTAGACCCATTTTTGATCCAACGGAAAACTTGTGCAAACTTCTACGACAAAGATCGTCCAAACTTTCAATAGATTCGTATGAAGGTTTAAATTGAGATTTAAAGCTTTTAGAATGAATACCGGCCTTTTTTTGGACCAATATAAAGTTATAAAGGTGTAAATATAGTTTTTAAATTATTCTCAAAAAGTTAGACCCATTATTGGAGCAGCGGAAACTTGGTCCAAACTACTTTGACAAAGAACTGCCCAACTTTGAATAGCTTCATATGAAGAGAATATTGGCCTTTTTTTGGGCCAATATGAAGTGATAAAGATATAAATATAGTAATAAATCTAATTTAAGAACGTTAGACCCATTTTTAATTCAACGGAAAACTTGTGCAAACTTCTACGACAAAGATCGTCCAAACTTTCAATAGATTCGTATGAAGGTTTAAATTGAGATTTAAAGCTTTTAGAATGAATACCGGCCTTTTTTTGGACCAATATAAAGTTATAAAGGTGTAAATATAGTTTTTAAATAATTCTCAAAAAGTTAGACCCATTATTGGAGCAGCGGAAACTTGGTCCAAACTACTCTGACAAAGAACTGCCCAACTTTGAATAACTTCATATGAAGAGAATATTGGCCTATTTTTGGACCAATATGAAGTGATAAAGATATAAATATAGCAATAAACCTAATTGAGATTTAAAGCTTTTAGAATGAATACCGGCCTTTTTTTGGACCAATATAAAGTTATAAAGGTGTAAATATAGTTTTTAAATTATTCTCAAAAAGTTAGACCCATTATTGGAGCAGCGGAAACTTGGTCCAAACTACTTTGACAAACAACTGCCCAACTTTGAATAGCTTCATATGAAGAGAATTGGCATTTTTTTGGACCAATATGAAGTGATAAAGATATAAATATAGTAATAAACCTAATAGAAGAACGTTAGACCCATTTTTGATCCAACGGAAAACTTGTGCAAACTTCTACGACAAAGATCGTCCAAACTTTCAATAGATTCGTATGAAGGTTTAAATTGAGATTTAAAGCTTTTAGAATGAATACCGGCCTTTTTTTGGACCAATATAAAGTTATAAAGGTGTAAATATAGTTTTTAAATTATTCTCAAAAAGTTAGACCCATTATTGGAGCAGCGGAAACATGGTCCAAACTACTTTGACAAAGAACTGCCCAACTTTGAATAGCTTCATATGAAGAGAATATTGGCCTTTTTTTGGACCAATATGAAGTGATAAAGATATAAATATAGTAATAAATCTAATTTAAGAACGTTAGACCCATTTTTAATTCAACGGAAAACTTGTGCAAACTTCTACGACAAAGATCGTCCAAACTTTCAATAGATTCGTATGAAGGTTTAAATTGAGATTTAAAGCTTTTAGAATGAATACCGGCCTTTTTTTGGACCAATATAAAGTTATAAAGGTGTAAATATAGTTTTTAAATAATTCTCAAAAAGTTAGACCCATTATTGGAGCAGCGGAAACTTGGTCCAAACTACTCTGACAAAGAACTGCCCAACTTTGAATAACTTCATATGAAGAGAATATTGGCCTATTTTTGGACCAATATGAAGTGATAAAGATATAAATATAGCAATAAACCTAATTGAGATTTAAAGCTTTTAGAATGAATACCGGCCTTTTTTTGGACCAATATAAAGTTATAAAGGTGTAAATATAGTTTTTAAATTATTCTCAAAAAGTTAGACCCATTATTGGAGCAGCGGAAACTTGGTCCAAACTACTTTGACAAACAACTGCCCAACTTTGAATAGCTTCATATGAAGAGAATTGGCATTTTTTTGGACCAATATGAAGTGATAAAGATATAAATATAGTAATAAACCTAATAGAAGAACGTTAGACCCATTTTTGATCCAACGGAAAACTTGGGCAAACTTCTACGACAAAGATCGTCCAAACTTTCAATAGATTCGTATGAAGGTTTACATTGAGATTTAAAGCTTTTAGAATGAATACCGGCCTTTTTTTGGACCAATATAAAGTTATAAAGGTGTAAATATAGTTTTTAAATTATTCTCAAAAAGTTAGACCCATTATTGGAGCAGCGGAAACTTGGTCCAAACTACTTTGACAAAGAACTGCCCAACTTTGAATAGCTTCATATGAAGAGAATATTGGCCTTTTTTTGGGCCAATATGAAGTGATAAAGATATAAATATAGTAATAAATCTAATTTAAGAACGTTAGACCCATTTTTAATTCAACGGAAAACTTGTGCAAACTTCTACGACAAAGATCGTCCAAACTTTCAATAGATTCGTATGAAGGTTTAAATTGAGATTTAAAGCTTTTAGAATGAATACCGGCCTTTTTTTGGACCAATATAAAGTTATAAAGGTGTAAATATAGTTTTTAAATAATTCTCAAAAAGTTAGACCCATTATTGGAGCAGCGGAAACTTGGTCCAAACTACTCTGACAAAGAACTGCCCAACTTTGAATAACTTCATATGAAGAGAATATTGGCCTATTTTTGGACCAATATGAAGTGATAAAGATATAAATATAGCAATAAACCTAATTGAGATTTAAAGCTTTTAGAATGAATACCGGCCTTTTTTTGGACCAATATAAAGTTATAAAGGTGTAAATATAGTTTTTAAATTATTCTCAAAAAGTTAGACCCATTATTGGAGCAGCGGAAACTTGGTCCAAACTACTTTGACAAACAACTGCCCAACTTTGAATAGCTTCATATGAAGAGAATTGGCATTTTTTTGGACCAATATGAAGTGATAAAGATATAAATATAGTAATAAACCTAATAGAAGAACGTTAGACCCATTTTTGATCCAACGGAAAACTTGGGCAAACTTCTACGACAAAGATCGTCCAAACTTTCAATAGATTCGTATGAAGGTTTACATTGAGATTTAAAGCTTTTAGAATGAATACCGGCCTTTTTTTGGACCAATATAAAGTTATAAAGGTGTAAATATAGTTTTTAAATTATTCTCAAAAAGTTAGACCCATTATTGGAGCAGCGGAAACTTGGTCCAAACTACTTTGACAAAGAACTGCCCAACTTTGAATAGCTTCATATGAAGAGAATATTGGCCTTTTTTTGGGCCAATATGAAGTGATAAAGATATAAATATAGTAATAAATCTAATTTAAGAACGTTAGACCCATTTTTAATTCAACGGAAAACTTGTGCAAACTTCTACGACAAAGATCGTCCAAACTTTCAATAGATTCGTATGAAGGTTTAAATTGAGATTTAAAGCTTTTAGAATGAATACCGGCCTTTTTTTGGACCAATATAAAGTTATAAAGGTGTAAATATAGTTTTTAAATAATTCTCAAAAAGTTAGACCCATTATTGGAGCAGCGGAAACTTGGTCCAAACTACTCTGACAAAGAACTGCCCAACTTTGAATAACTTCATATGAAGAGAATATTGGCCTATTTTTGGACCAATATGAAGTGATAAAGATATAAATATAGCAATAAACCTAATTGAGATTTAAAGCTTTTAGAATGAATACCGGCCTTTTTTTGGACCAATATAAAGTTATAAAGGTGTAAATATAGTTTTTAAATTATTCTCAAAAAGTTAGACCCATTATTGGAGCAGCGGAAACTTGGTCCAAACTACTTTGACAAACAACTGCCCAACTTTGAATAGCTTCATATGAAGAGAATTGGCATTTTTTTGGACCAATATGAAGTGATAAAGATATAAATATAGTAATAAACCTAATAGAAGAACGTTAGACCCATTTTTGATCCAACGGAAAACTTGTGCAAACTTCTACGACAAAGATCGTCCAAACTTTCAATAGATTCGTATGAAGGTTTAAATTGAGATTTAAAGCTTTTAGAATGAATACCGGCCTTTTTTTGGACCAATATAAAGTTATAAAGTTGTAAATATAGTTTTTAAATTATTCTCAAAAAGTTAGACCCATTATTGGAGCAGCGGAAACTTGGTCCAAACTACTTTGACAAAGAACTGCCCAACTTTGAATAGCTTCATATGAAGAGAATATTGGCCTTTTTTTGGACCAATATGAAGTGATAAAGATATAAATATAGTAATAAATCTAATTTAAGAACGTTAGACCCATTTTTAATTCAACGGAAAACTTGTGCAAACTTCTACGACAAAGATCGTCCAAACTTTCAATAGATTCGTATGAAGGTTTAAATTGAGATTTAAAGCTTTTAGAATGAATACCGGCCTTTTTTTGGACCAATATAAAGTTATAAAGGTGTAAATATAGTTTTTAAATTATTCTCAAAAAGTTAGACCCATTATTGGAGCAGCGGAAACTTGGTCCAAACTACTTTGACAAAGAACTGCCCAACTTTGAATAGCTTCATATGAAGAGAATATTTGCCTTTTTTTGGACCAATATGAAGTGATAAAGATATAAATATAGTAATAAATCTAATTTAAGAACGTTAGACCCATTTTTAATTCAACGGAAAACTTGTGCAAACTTCTACGACAAAGATCGTCCAAACTTTCAATAGATTCGTATGAAGGTTTAAATTGAGATTTAAAGCTTTTAGAATGAATACCGGCCTTTTTTTGGACCAATATAAAGTTATAAAGGTGTAAATATAGTTTTTAAATAATTCTCAAAAAGTTAGACCCATTATTGGAGCAGCGGAAACTTGGTCCAAACTACTCTGACAAAGAACTGCCCAACTTTGAATAACTTCATATGAAGAGAATATTGGCCTATTTTTGGACCAATATGAAGTGATAAAGATATAAATATAGCAATAAACCTAATTGAGATTTAAAGCTTTTAGAATGAATACCGGCCTTTTTTTGGACCAATATAAAGTTATAAAGGTGTAAATATAGTTTTTAAATTATTCTCAAAAAGTTAGACCCATTATTGGAGCAGCGGAAACTTGGTCCAAACTACTTTGACAAACAACTGCCCAACTTTGAATAGCTTCATATGAAGAGAATTGGCATTTTTTTGGACCAATATGAAGTGATAAAGATATAAATATAGTAATAAACCTAATAGAAGAACGTTAGACCCATTTTTGATCCAACGGAAAACTTGTGCAAACTTCTACGACAAAGATCGTCCAAACTTTCAATAGATTCGTATGAAGGTTTAAATTGAGATTTAAAGAGAATGAATACCGGCCTTTTTTTGGACCAATATAAAGTTATAAAGGTGTAAATATAGTTTTTAAATTATTCTCAAAAAGTTAGACCCATTATTGGAGCAGCGGAAACTTGGTCCAAACTACTTTTACAAAGAACTGCCCAACTTTGAATAGCTTCATATGAAGAGAATATTGGCCTATTTTTGGACCAATATGAAGTGATAAAGATATAAATATAGCAATAAACCTAATTGAGATTTAAAGCTTTTAGAATGAATACCGGCCTTTTTTTGGACCAATATAAAGTTATAAAGGTGTAAATATAGTTTTTAAATTATTCTCAAAAAGTTAGACCCATTATTGGAGCAGCGGAAACTTGGTCCAAACTACTTTGACAAACAACTGCCCAACTTTGAATAGCTTCATATGAAGAGAATTGGCATTTTTTTGGACCAATATGAAGTGATAAAGATATAAATATAGTAATAAACCTAATAGAAGAACGTTAGACCCATTTTTGATCCAACGGAAAACTTGTGCAAACTTCTACGACAAAGATCGTCCAAACTTTCAATAGATTCGTATGAAGGTTTAAATTGAGATTTAAAGCTTTTAGAATGAATACCGGCCTTTTTTTGGACCAATATAAAGTTATAAAGGTGTAAATATAGTTTTTAAATTATTCTCAAAAAGTTAGACCCATTATTGGAGCAGCGGAAACATGGTCCAAACTACTTTGACAAAGAACTGCCCAACTTTGAATAGCTTCATATGAAGAGAATATTGGCCTTTTTTTGGACCAATATGAAGTGATAAAGATATAAATATAGTAATAAATCTAATTTAAGAACGTTAGACCCATTTTTAATTCAACGGAAAACTTGTGCAAACTTCTACGACAAAGATCGTCCAAACTTTCAATAGATTCGTATGAAGGTTTAAATTGAGATTTAAAGCTTTTAGAATGAATACCGGCCTTTTTTTGGACCAATATAAAGTTATAAAGGTGTAAATATAGTTTTTAAATAATTCTCAAAAAGTTAGACCCATTATTGGAGCAGCGGAAACTTGGTCCAAACTACTCTGACAAAGAACTGCCCAACTTTGAATAACTTCATATGAAGAGAATATTGGCCTATTTTTGGACCAATATGAAGTGATAAAGATATAAATATAGCAATAAACCTAATTGAGATTTAAAGCTTTTAGAATGAATACCGGCCTTTTTTTGGACCAATATAAAGTTATAAAGGTGTAAATATAGTTTTTAAATTATTCTCAAAAAGTTAGACCCATTATTGGAGCAGCGGAAACTTGGTCCAAACTACTTTGACAAACAACTGCCCAACTTTGAATAGCTTCATATGAAGAGAATTGGCATTTTTTTGGACCAATATGAAGTGATAAAGATATAAATATAGTAATAAACCTAATAGAAGAACGTTAGACCCATTTTTGATCCAACGGAAAACTTGGGCAAACTTCTACGACAAAGATCGTCCAAACTTTCAATAGATTCGTATGAAGGTTTACATTGAGATTTAAAGCTTTTAGAATGAATACCGGCCTTTTTTTGGACCAATATAAAGTTATAAAGGTGTAAATATAGTTTTTAAATTATTCTCAAAAAGTTAGACCCATTATTGGAGCAGCGGAAACTTGGTCCAAACTACTTTGACAAAGAACTGCCCAACTTTGAATAGCTTCATATGAAGAGAATATTGGCCTTTTTTTGGGCCAATATGAAGTGATAAAGATATAAATATAGTAATAAATCTAATTTAAGAACGTTAGACCCATTTTTAATTCAACGGAAAACTTGTGCAAACTTCTACGACAAAGATCGTCCAAACTTTCAATAGATTCGTATGAAGGTTTAAATTGAGATTTAAAGCTTTTAGAATGAATACCGGCCTTTTTTTGGACCAATATAAAGTTATAAAGGTGTAAATATAGTTTTTAAATAATTCTCAAAAAGTTAGACCCATTATTGGAGCAGCGGAAACTTGGTCCAAACTACTCTGACAAAGAACTGCCCAACTTTGAATAACTTCATATGAAGAGAATATTGGCCTATTTTTGGACCAATATGAAGTGATAAAGATATAAATATAGCAATAAACCTAATTGAGATTTAAAGCTTTTAGAATGAATACCGGCCTTTTTTTGGACCAATATAAAGTTATAAAGGTGTAAATATAGTTTTTAAATTATTCTCAAAAAGTTAGACCCATTATTGGAGCAGCGGAAACTTGGTCCAAACTACTTTGACAAACAACTGCCCAACTTTGAATAGCTTCATATGAAGAGAATTGGCATTTTTTTGGACCAATATGAAGTGATAAAGATATAAATATAGTAATAAACCTAATAGAAGAACGTTAGACCCATTTTTGATCCAACGGAAAACTTGTGCAAACTTCTACGACAAAGATCGTCCAAACTTTCAATAGATTCGTATGAAGGTTTAAATTGAGATTTAAAGCTTTTAGAATGAATACCGGCCTTTTTTTGGACCAATATAAAGTTATAAAGTTGTAAATATAGTTTTTAAATTATTCTCAAAAAGTTAGACCCATTATTGGAGCAGCGGAAACTTGGTCCAAACTACTTTGACAAAGAACTGCCCAACTTTGAATAGCTTCATATGAAGAGAATATTGGCCTTTTTTTGGACCAATATGAAGTGATAAAGATATAAATATAGTAATAAATCTAATTTAAGAACGTTAGACCCATTTTTAATTCAACGGAAAACTTGTGCAAACTTCTACGACAAAGATCGTCCAAACTTTCAATAGATTCGTATGAAGGTTTAAATTGAGATTTAAAGCTTTTAGAATGAATACCGGCCTTTTTTTGGACCAATATAAAGTTATAAAGGTGTAAATATAGTTTTTAAATTATTCTCAAAAAGTTAGACCCATTATTGGAGCAGCGGAAACTTGGTCCAAACTACTTTGACAAAGAACTGCCCAACTTTGAATAGCTTCATATGAAGAGAATATTTGCCTTTTTTTGGACCAATATGAAGTGATAAAGATATAAATATAGTAATAAATCTAATTTAAGAACGTTAGACCCATTTTTAATTCAACGGAAAACTTGTGCAAACTTCTACGACAAAGATCGTCCAAACTTTCAATAGATTCGTATGAAGGTTTAAATTGAGATTTAAAGCTTTTAGAATGAATACCGGCCTTTTTTTGGACCAATATAAAGTTATAAAGGTGTAAATATAGTTTTTAAATAATTCTCAAAAAGTTAGACCCATTATTGGAGCAGCGGAAACTTGGTCCAAACTACTCTGACAAAGAACTGCCCAACTTTGAATAACTTCATATGAAGAGAATATTGGCCTATTTTTGGACCAATATGAAGTGATAAAGATATAAATATAGCAATAAACCTAATTGAGATTTAAAGCTTTTAGAATGAATACCGGCCTTTTTTTGGACCAATATAAAGTTATAAAGGTGTAAATATAGTTTTTAAATTATTCTCAAAAAGTTAGACCCATTATTGGAGCAGCGGAAACTTGGTCCAAACTACTTTGACAAACAACTGCCCAACTTTGAATAGCTTCATATGAAGAGAATTGGCATTTTTTTGGACCAATATGAAGTGATAAAGATATAAATATAGTAATAAACCTAATAGAAGAACGTTAGACCCATTTTTGATCCAACGGAAAACTTGTGCAAACTTCTACGACAAAGATCGTCCAAACTTTCAATAGATTCGTATGAAGGTTTAAATTGAGATTTAAAGCTTTTAGAATGAATACCGGCCTTTTTTTGGACCAATATAAAGTTATAAAGGTGTAAATATAGTTTTTAAATTATTCTCAAAAAGTTAGACCCATTATTGGAGCAGCGGAAACTTGGTCCAAACTACTTTTACAAAGAACTGCCCAACTTTGAATAGCTTCATATGAAGAGAATATTGGCCTATTTTTGGACCAATATGAAGTGATGAAGATATAAATATAGCAATAAACCTAATTGAGATTTAAAGCTTTTAGAATGAATACCGGCCTTTTTTTGGACCAATATAAAGTTATAAAGGTGTAAATATAGTTTTTAAATTATTCTCAAAAAGTTAGACCCATTATTGGAGCAGCGGAAACTTGGTCCAAACTACTTTGACAAACAACTGCCCAACTTTGAATAGCTTCATATGAAGAGAATTGGCATTTTTTTGGACCAATATGAAGTGATAAAGATATAAATATAGTAATAAACCTAATAGAAGAACGTTAGACCCATTTTTGATCCAACGGAAAACTTGTGCAAACTTCTACGACAAAGATCGTCCAAACTTTCAATAGATTCGTATGAAGGTTTAAATTGAGATTTAAAGCTTTTAGAATGAATACCGGCCTTTTTTTGGACCAATATAAAGTTATAAAGGTGTAAATATAGTTTTTAAATTATTCTCAAAAAGTTAGACCCATTATTGGAGCAGCGGAAACATGGTCCAAACTACTTTGACAAAGAACTGCCCAACTTTGAATAGCTTCATATGAAGAGAATATTGGCCTTTTTTTGGACCAATATGAAGTGATAAAGATATAAATATAGTAATAAATCTAATTTAAGAACGTTAGACCCATTTTTAATTCAACGGAAAACTTGTGCAAACTTCTACGACAAAGATCGTCCAAACTTTCAATAGATTCGTATGAAGGTTTAAATTGAGATTTAAAGCTTTTAGAATGAATACCGGCCTTTTTTTGGACCAATATAAAGTTATAAAGGTGTAAATATAGTTTTTAAATAATTCTCAAAAAGTTAGACCCATTATTGGAGCAGCGGAAACTTGGTCCAAACTACTCTGACAAAGAACTGCCCAACTTTGAATAACTTCATATGAAGAGAATATTGGCCTATTTTTGGACCAATATGAAGTGATAAAGATTTAAATATAGCAATAAACCTAATTGAGATTTAAAGCTTTTAGAATGAATACCGGCCTTTTTTTGGACCAATATAAAGTTATAAAGGTGTAAATATAGTTTTTAAATTATTCTCAAAAAGTTAGACCCATTATTGGAGCAGCGGAAACTTGGTCCAAACTACTTTGACAAACAACTGCCCAACTTTGAATAGCTTCATATGAAGAGAATTGGCATTTTTTTGGACCAATATGAAGTGATAAAGATATAAATATAGTAATAAACCTAATAGAAGAACGTTAGACCCATTTTTGATCCAACGGAAAACTTGTGCAAACTTCTACGACAAAGATCGTCCAAACTTTCAATAGATTCGTATGAAGGTTTACATTGAGATTTAAAGCTTTTAGAATGAATACCGGCCTTTTTTTGGACCAATATAAAGTTATAAAGGTGTAAATATAGTTTTTAAATTATTCTCAAAAAGTTAGACCCATTATTGGAGCAGCGGAAACTTGGTCCAAACTACTTTGACAAAGAACTGCCCAACTTTGAATAGCTTCATATGAAGAGAATATTGGCCTTTTTTTGGGCCAATATGAAGTGATAAAGATATAAATATAGTAATAAATCTAATTTAAGAACGTTAGACCCATTTTTAATTCAACGGAAAACTTGTGCAAACTTCTACGACAAAGATCGTCCAAACTTTCAATAGATTCGTATGAAGGTTTAAATTGAGATTTAAAGCTTTTAGAATGAATACCGGCCTTTTTTTGGACCAATATAAAGTTATAAAGGTGTAAATATAGTTTTTAAATAATTCTCAAAAAGTTAGACCCATTATTGGAGCAGCGGAAACTTGGTCCAAACTACTCTGACAAAGAACTGCCCAACTTTGAATAACTTCATATGAAGAGAATATTGGCCTATTTTTGGACCAATATGAAGTGATAAAGATATAAATATAGCAATAAACCTAATTGAGATTTAAAGCTTTTAGAATGAATACCGGCCTTTTTTTGGACCAATATAAAGTTATAAAGGTGTAAATATAGTTTTTAAATTATTCTCAAAAAGTTAGACCCATTATTGGAGCAGCGGAAACTTGGTCCAAACTACTTTGACAAACAACTGCCCAACTTTGAATAGCTTCATATGAAGAGAATTGGCATTTTTTTGGACCAATATGAAGTGATAAAGATATAAATATAGTAATAAACCTAATAGAAGAACGTTAGACCCATTTTTGATCCAACGGAAAACTTGTGCAAACTTCTACGACAAAGATCGTCCAAACTTTCAATAGATTCGTATGAAGGTTTAAATTGAGATTTAAAGCTTTTAGAATGAATACCGGCCTTTTTTTGGACCAATATAAAGTTATAAAGGTGTAAATATAGTTTTTAAATTATTCTCAAAAAGTTAGACCCATTATTGGAGCAGCGGAAACTTGGTCCAAACTACTTTGACAAAGAACTGCCCAACTTTGAATAGCTTCATATGAAGAGAATATTGGCCTTTTTTTGGACCAATATGAAGTGATAAAGATATAAATATAGTAATAAATCTAATTTAAGAACGTTAGACCCATTTTTAATTCAACGGAAAACTTGTGCAAACTTCTACGACAAAGATCGTCCAAACTTTCAATAGATTCGTATGAAGGTTTAAATTGAGATTTAAAGCTTTTAGAATGAATACCGGCCTTTTTTTGGACCAATATAAAGTTATAAAGGTGTAAATATAGTTTTTAAATTATTCTCAAAAAGTTAGACCCATTATTGGAGCAGCGGAAACTTGGTCCAAACTA
Source organism: Trifolium repens (assembly GCA_030408175.1). Taxonomy (NCBI): domain Eukaryota; kingdom Viridiplantae; phylum Streptophyta; class Magnoliopsida; order Fabales; family Fabaceae; genus Trifolium; species Trifolium repens. The sequence goes on along the minus strand of CP125845.1, from coordinate 24,415,087 downwards.
CTCTGACAAAGAACTGCCCAACTTTGAATAACTTCATATGAAGAGAATATTGGCCTATTTTTGGACCAATATGAAGTGATAAAGATATAAATATAGCAATAAACCTAATTGAGATTTAAAGCTTTTAGAATGAATACCGGCCTTTTTTTGGACCAATATAAAGTTATAAAGGTGTAAATATAGTTTTTAAATTATTCTCAAAAAGTTAGACCCATTATTGGAGCAGCGGAAACTTGGTCCAAACTACTTTGACAAACAACTGCCCAACTTTGAATAGCTTCATATGAAGAGAATTGGCATTTTTTTGGACCAATATGAAGTGATAAAGATATAAATATAGTAATAAACCTAATAGAAGAACGTTAGACCCATTTTTGATCCAACGGAAAACTTGTGCAAACTTCTACGACAAAGATCGTCCAAACTTTCAATAGATTCGTATGAAGGTTTACATTGAGATTTAAAGCTTTTAGAATGAATACCGGCCTTTTTTTGGACCAATATAAAGTTATAAAGGTGTAAATATAGTTTTTAAATTATTCTCAAAAAGTTAGACCCATTATTGGAGCAGCGGAAACTTGGTCCAAACTACTTTGACAAAGAACTGCCCAACTTTGAATAGCTTCATATGAAGAGAATATTGGCCTTTTTTTGGGCCAATATGAAGTGATAAAGATATAAATATAGTAATAAATCTAATTTAAGAACGTTAGACCCATTTTTAATTCAACGGAAAACTTGTGCAAACTTCTACGACAAAGATCGTCCAAACTTTCAATAGATTCGTATGAAGGTTTAAATTGAGATTTAAAGCTTTTAGAATGAATACCGGCCTTTTTTTGGACCAATATAAAGTTATAAAGGTGTAAATATAGTTTTTAAATAATTCTCAAAAAGTTAGACCCATTATTGGAGCAGCGGAAACTTGGTCCAAACTACTCTGACAAAGAACTGCCCAACTTTGAATAACTTCATATGAAGAGAATATTGGCCTATTTTTGGACCAATATGAAGTGATAAAGATATAAATATAGCAATAAACCTAATTGAGATTTAAAGCTTTTAGAATGAATACCGGCCTTTTTTTGGACCAATATAAAGTTATAAAGGTGTAAATATAGTTTTTAAATTATTCTCAAAAAGTTAGACCCATTATTGGAGCAGCGGAAACTTGGTCCAAACTACTTTGACAAACAACTGCCCAACTTTGAATAGCTTCATATGAAGAGAATTGGCATTTTTTTGGACCAATATGAAGTGATAAAGATATAAATATAGTAATAAACCTAATAGAAGAACGTTAGACCCATTTTTGATCCAACGGAAAACTTGTGCAAACTTCTACGACAAAGATCGTCCAAACTTTCAATAGATTCGTATGAAGGTTTAAATTGAGATTTAAAGCTTTTAGAATGAATACCGGCCTTTTTTTGGACCAATATAAAGTTATAAAGGTGTAAATATAGTTTTTAAATTATTCTCAAAAAGTTAGACCCATTATTGGAGCAGCGGAAACTTGGTCCAAACTACTTTGACAAAGAACTGCCCAACTTTGAATAGCTTCATATGAAGAGAATATTGGCCTTTTTTTGGACCAATATGAAGTGATAAAGATATAAATATAGTAATAAATCTAATTTAAGAACGTTAGACCCATTTTTAATTCAACGGAAAACTTGTGCAAACTTCTACGACAAAGATCGTCCAAACTTTCAATAGATTCGTATGAAGGTTTAAATTGAGATTTAAAGCTTTTAGAATGAATACCGGCCTTTTTTTGGACCAATATAAAGTTATAAAGGTGTAAATATAGTTTTTAAATTATTCTCAAAAAGTTAGACCCATTATTGGAGCAGCGGAAACTTGGTCCAAACTACTTTGACAAAGAACTGCCCAACTTTGAATAGCTTCATATGAAGAGAATATTTGCCTTTTTTTGGACCAATATGAAGTGATAAAGATATAAATATAGTAATAAATCTAATTTAAGAACGTTAGACCCATTTTTAATTCAACGGAAAACTTGTGCAAACTTCTACGACAAAGATCGTCCAAACTTTCAATAGATTCGTATGAAGGTTTAAATTGAGATTTAAAGCTTTTAGAATGAATACCGGCCTTTTTTTGGACCAATATAAAGTTATAAAGGTGTAAATATAGTTTTTAAATAATTCTCAAAAAGTTAGACCCATTATTGGAGCAGCGGAAACTTGGTCCAAACTACTCTGACAAAGAACTGCCCAACTTTGAATAACTTCATATGAAGAGAATATTGGCCTATTTTTGGACCAATATGAAGTGATAAAGATATAAATATAGCAATAAACCTAATTGAGATTTAAAGCTTTTAGAATGAATACCGGCCTTTTTTTGGACCAATATAAAGTTATAAAGGTGTAAATATAGTTTTTAAATTATTCTCAAAAAGTTAGACCCATTATTGGAGCAGCGGAAACTTGGTCCAAACTACTTTGACAAACAACTGCCCAACTTTGAATAGCTTCATATGAAGAGAATTGGCATTTTTTTGGACCAATATGAAGTGATAAAGATATAAATATAGTAATAAACCTAATAGAAGAACGTTAGACCCATTTTTGATCCAACGCAAAACTTGTGCAAACTTCTACGACAAAGATCGTCCAAACTTTCAATAGATTCGTATGAAGGTTTAAATTGAGATTTAAAGCTTTTAGAATGAATACCGGCCTTTTTTTGGACCAATATAAAGTTATAAAGGTGTAAATATAGTTTTTAAATTATTCTCAAAAAGTTAGACCCATTATTGGAGCAGCGGAAACTTGGTCCAAACTACTTTGACAAAGAACTGCCCAACTTTGAATAGCTTCATATGAAGAGAATATTGGCCTTTTTTTGGGCCAATATGAAGTGATAAAGATATAAATATAGTAATAAATCTAATTTAAGAACGTTAGACCCATTTTTAATTCAACGGAAAACTTGTGCAAACTTCTACGACAAAGATCGTCCAAACTTTCAATAGATTCGTATGAAGGTTTAAATTGAGATTTAAAGCTTTTAGAATGAATACCGGCCTTTTTTTGGACCAATATAAAGTTATAAAGGTGTAAATATAGTTTTTAAATAATTCTCAAAAAGTTAGACCCATTATTGGAGCAGCGGAAACTTGGTCCAAACTACTCTGACAAAGAACTGCCCAACTTTGAATAACTTCATATGAAGAGAATATTGGCCTATTTTTGGACCAATATGAAGTGATAAAGATATAAATATAGCAATAAACCTAATTGAGATTTAAAGCTTTTAGAATGAATACCGGCCTTTTTTTGGACCAATATAAAGTTATAAAGGTGTAAATATAGTTTTTAAATTATTCTCAAAAAGTTAGACCCATTATTGGAGCAGCGGAAACTTGGTCCAAACTACTTTGACAAACAACTGCCCAACTTTGAATAGCTTCATATGAAGAGAATTGGCATTTTTTTGGACCAATATGAAGTGATAAAGATATAAATATAGTAATAAACCTAATAGAAGAACGTTAGACCCATTTTTGATCCAACGGAAAACTTGTGCAAACTTCTACGACAAAGATCGTCCAAACTTTCAATAGATTCGTATGAAGGTTTAAATTGAGATTTAAAGCTTTTAGAATGAATACCGGCCTTTTTTTGGACCAATATAAAGTTATAAAGGTGTAAATATAGTTTTTAAATTATTCTCAAAAAGTTAGACCCATTATTGGAGCAGCGGAAACTTGGTCCAAACTACTTTGACAAACAACTGCCCAACTTTGAATAGCTTCATATGAAGAGAATATTGGCCTTTTTTTGGACCAATATGAAGTGATAAAGATATAAATATAGTAATAAATCTAATTTAAGAACGTTAGACCCATTTTTAATTCAACGGAAAACTTGTGCAAACTTCTACGACAAAGATCGTCCAAACTTTCAATAGATTCGTATGAAGGTTTAAATTGAGATTTAAAGCTTTTAGAATGAATACCGGCCTTTTTTTGGACCAATATAAAGTTATAAAGGTGTAAATATAGTTTTTAAATTATTCTCAAAAAGTTAGACCCATTATTAGAGCAGCGGAAACTTGGTCCAAACTACTTTGACAAAGAACTGCCCAACTTTGAATAGCTTCATATGAAGAGAATATTGGCCTTTTTTTGGGCCAATATGAAGTGATAAAGATATAAATATAGTAATAAATCTAATTTAAGAACGTTAGACCCATTTTTAATTCAACGGAAAACTTGTGCAAACTTCTACGACAAAGATCGTCCAAACTTTCAATAGATTCGTATGAAGGTTTAAATTGAGATTTAAAGCTTTTAGAATGAATACCGGCCTTTTTTTGGACCAATATAAAGTTATAAAGGTGTAAATATAGTTTTTAAATAATTCTCAAAAAGTTAGACCCATTATTGGAGCAGCGGAAACTTGGTCCAAACTACTCTGACAAAGAACTGCCCAACTTTGAATAACTTCATATGAAGAGAATATTGGCCTATTTTTGGACCAATATGAAGTGATAAAGATATAAATATAGCAATAAACCTAATTGAGATTTAAAGCTTTTAGAATGAATACCGGCCTTTTTTTGGACCAATATAAAGTTATAAAGGTGTAAATATAGTTTTTAAATTATTCTCAAAAAGTTAGACCCATTATTGGAGCAGCGGAAACTTGGTCCAAACTACTTTGACAAACAACTGCCCAACTTTGAATAGCTTCATATGAAGAGAATTGGCATTTTTTTGGACCAATATGAAGTGATAAAGATATAAATATAGTAATAAACCTAATAGAAGAACGTTAGACCCATTTTTGATCCAACGGAAAACTTGTGCAAACTTCTACGACAAAGATCGTCCAAACTTTCAATAGATTCGTATGAAGGTTTAAATTGAGATTTAAAGCTTTTAGAATGAATACCGGCCTTTTTTTGGACCAATATAAAGTTATAAAGGTGTAAATATAGTTTTTAAATTATTCTCAAAAAGTTAGACCCATTATTGGAGCAGCGGAAACTTGGTCCAAACTACTTTGACAAAGAACTGCCCAACTTTGAATAGCTTCATATGAAGAGAATATTGGCCTTTTTTTGGACCAATATGAAGTGATAAAGATATAAATATAGTAATAAATCTAATTTAAGAACGTTAGACCCATTTTTAATTCAACGGAAAACTTGTGCAAACTTCTACGACAAAGATCGTCCAAACTTTCAATAGATTCGTATGAAGGTTTAAATTGAGATTTAAAGCTTTTAGAATGAATACCGGCCTTTTTTTGGACCAATATAAAGTTATAAAGGTGTAAATATAGTTTTTAAATAATTCTCAAAAAGTTAGACCCATTATTGGAGCAGCGGAAACTTGGTCCAAACTACTCTGACAAAGAACTGCCCAACTTTGAATAACTTCATATGAAGAGAATATTGGCCTATTTTTGGACCAATATGAAGTGATAAAGATATAAATATAGCAATAAACCTAATTGAGATTTAAAGCTTTTAGAATGAATACCGGCCTTTTTTTGGACCAATATAAAGTTATAAAGGTGTAAATATAGTTTTTAAATTATTCTCAAAAAGTTAGACCCATTATTGGAGCAGCGGAAACTTGGTCCAAACTACTTTGACAAACAACTGCCCAACTTTGAATAGCTTCATATGAAGAGAATTGGCATTTTTTTGGACCAATATGAAGTGATAAAGATATAAATATAGTAATAAACCTAATAGAAGAACGTTAGACCCATTTTTGATCCAACGGAAAACTTGTGCAAACTTCTACGACAAAGATCGTCCAAACTTTCAATAGATTCGTTTGAAGGTTTAAATTGAGATTTAAAGCTTTTAGAATGAATACCGGACTTTTTTTGGACCAATATAAAGTTATAAAGGTGTAAATATAGTTTTTAAATTATTCTCAAAAAGTTAGACCCATTATTGGAGCAGCGGAAACTTGGTCCAAACTACTTTGACAAAGAACTGCCCAACTTTGAATAGCTTCATATGAAGAGAATATTGGCCTTTTTTTGGGCCAATATGAAGTGATAAAGATATAAATATAGTAATAAATCTAATTTAAGAACGTTAGACCCATTTTTAATTCAACGGAAAACTTGTGCAAACTTCTACGACAAAGATCGTCCAAACTTTCAATAGATTCGTATGAAGGTTTAAATTGAGATTTAAAGCTTTTAGAATGAATACCGGCCTTTTTTTGGACCAATATAAAGTTATAAAGGTGTAAATATAGTTTTTAAATAATTCTCAAAAAGTTAGACCCATTATTGGAGCAGCGGAAACTTGGTCCAAACTACTCTGACAAAGAACTGCCCAACTTTGAATAACTTCATATGAAGAGAATATTGGCCTATTTTTGGACCAATATGAAGTGATAAAGATATAAATATAGCAATAAACCTAATTGAGATTTAAAGCTTTTAGAATGAATACCGGCCTTTTTTTGGACCAATATAAAGTTATAAAGGTGTAAATATAGTTTTTAAATTATTCTCAAAAAGTTAGACCCATTATTGGAGCAGCGGAAACTTGGTCCAAACTACTTTGACAAAGAACTGCCCAACTTTGAATAGCTTCATATGAAGAGAATATTGGCCTTTTTTTGGACCAATATGAAGTGATAAAGATATAAATATAGTAATAAATCTAATTTAAGAACGTTAGACCCATTTTTAATTCAACGGAAAACTTGTGCAAACTTCTACGACAAAGATCGTCCAAACTTTCAATAGATTCGTATGAAGGTTTAAATTGAGATTTAAAGCTTTTAGAATGAATACCGGCCTTTTTTTGGACCAATATAAAGTTATAAAGGTGTAAATATAGTTTTTAAATTATTCTCAAAAAGTTAGACCCATTATTGGAGCAGCGGAAACTTGGTCCAAACTACTTTGACAAAGAACTGCCCAACTTTGAATAGCTTCATATGAAGAGAATATTGGCCTTTTTTTGGACCAATATGAAGTGATAAAGATATAAATATAGTAATAAATCTAATTTAAGAACGTTAGACCCATTTTTAATTCAACGGAAAACTTGTGCAAACTTCTACGACAAAGATCGTCCAAACTTTCAATAGATTCGTATGAAGGTTTAAATTGAGATTTAAAGCTTTTAGAATGAATACCGGCCTTTTTTTGGACCAATATAAAGTTATAAAGGTGTAAATATAGTTTTTAAATAATTCTCAAAAAGTTAGACCCATTATTGGAGCAGCGGAAACTTGGTCCAAACTACTCTGACAAAGAACTGCCCAACTTTGAATAACTTCATATGAAGAGAATATTGGCCTATTTTTGGACCAATATGAAGTGATAAAGATATAAATATAGCAATAAACCTAATTGAGATTTAAAGCTTTTAGAATGAATACCGGCCTTTTTTTGGACCAATATAAAGTTATAAAGGTGTAAATATAGTTTTTAAATTATTCTCAAAAAGTTAGACCCATTATTGGAGCAGCGGAAACTTGGTCCAAACTACTTTGACAAACAACTGCCCAACTTTGAATAGCTTCATATGAAGAGAATTGGCATTTTTTTGGACCAATATGAAGTGATAAAGATATAAATATAGTAATAAACCTAATAGAAGAACGTTAGACCCATTTTTGATCCAACGGAAAACTTGTGCAAACTTCTACGACAAAGATCGTCCAAACTTTCAATAGATTCGTTTGAAGGTTTAAATTGAGATTTAAAGCTTTTAGAATGAATACCGGACTTTTTTTGGACCAATATAAAGTTATAAAGGTGTAAATATAGTTTTTAAATTATTCTCAAAAAGTTAGACCCATTATTGGAGCAGCGGAAACTTGGTCCAAACTACTTTGACAAAGAACTGCCCAACTTTGAATAGCTTCATATGAAGAGAATATTGGCCTTTTTTTGGGCCAATATGAAGTGATAAAGATATAAATATAGTAATAAATCTAATTTAAGAACGTTAGACCCATTTTTAATTCAACGGAAAACTTGTGCAAACTTCTACGACAAAGATCGTCCAAACTTTCAATAGATTCGTATGAAGGTTTAAATTGAGATTTAAAGCTTTTAGAATGAATACCGGCCTTTTTTTGGACCAATATAAAGTTATAAAGGTGTAAATATAGTTTTTAAATAATTCTCAAAAAGTTAGACCCATTATTGGAGCAGCGGAAACTTGGTCCAAACTACTCTGACAAAGAACTGCCCAACTTTGAATAACTTCATATGAAGAGAATATTGGCCTATTTTTGGACCAATATGAAGTGATAAAGATATAAATATAGCAATAAACCTAATTGAGATTTAAAGCTTTTAGAATGAATACCGGCCTTTTTTTGGACCAATATAAAGTTATAAAGGTGTAAATATAGTTTTTAAATTATTCTCAAAAAGTTAGACCCATTATTGGAGCAGCGGAAACTTGGTCCAAACTACTTTGACAAAGAACTGCCCAACTTTGAATAGCTTCATATGAAGAGAATATTGGCCTTTTTTTGGACCAATATGAAGTGATAAAGATATAAATATAGTAATAAATCTAATTTAAGAACGTTAGACCCATTTTTAATTCAACGGAAAACTTGTGCAAACTTCTACGACAAAGATCGTCCAAACTTTCAATAGATTCGTATGAAGGTTTAAATTGAGATTTAAAGCTTTTAGAATGAATACCGGCCTTTTTTTGGACCAATATAAAGTTATAAAGGTGTAAATATAGTTTTTAAATTATTCTCAAAAAGTTAGACCCATTATTGGAGCAGCGGAAACTTGGTCCAAACTACTTTGACAAAGAACTGCCCAACTTTGAATAGCTTCATATGAAGAGAATATTGGCCTTTTTTTGGACCAATATGAAGTGATAAAGATATAAATATAGTAATAAATCTAATTTAAGAACGTTAGACCCATTTTTAATTCAACGGAAAACTTGTGCAAACTTCTACGACAAAGATCGTCCAAACTTTCAATAGATTCGTATGAAGGTTTAAATTGAGATTTAAAGCTTTTAGAATGAATACCGGCCTTTTTTTGGACCAATATAAAGTTATAAAGGTGTAAATATAGTTTTTAAATAATTCTCAAAAAGTTAGACCCATTATTGGAGCAGCGGAAACTTGGTCCAAACTACTCTGACAAAGAACTGCCCAACTTTGAATAACTTCATATGAAGAGAATATTGGCCTATTTTTGGACCAATATGAAGTGATAAAGATATAAATATAGCAATAAACCTAATTGAGATTTAAAGCTTTTAGAATGAATACCGGCCTTTTTTTGGACCAATATAAAGTTATAAAGGTGTAAATATAGTTTTTAAATTATTCTCAAAAAGTTAGACCCATTATTGGAGCAGCGGAAACTTGGTCCAAACTACTTTGACAAACAACTGCCCAACTTTGAATAGCTTCATATGAAGAGAATTGGCATTTTTTTGGACCAATATGAAGTGATAAAGATATAAATATAGTAATAAACCTAATAGAAGAACGTTAGACCCATTTTTGATCCAACGGAAAACTTGTGCAAACTTCTACGACAAAGATCGTCCAAACTTTCAATAGATTCGTTTGAAGGTTTAAATTGAGATTTAAAGCTTTTAGAATGAATACCGGACTTTTTTTGGACCAATATAAAGTTATAAAGGTGTAAATATAGTTTTTAAATTATTCTCAAAAAGTTAGACCCATTATTGGAGCAGCGGAAACTTGGTCCAAACTACTTTGACAAAGAACTGCCCAACTTTGAATAGCTTCATATGAAGAGAATATTGGCCTTTTTTTGGGCCAATATGAAGTGATAAAGATATAAATATAGTAATAAATCTAATTTAAGAACGTTAGACCCATTTTTAATTCAACGGAAAACTTGTGCAAACTTCTACGACAAAGATCGTCCAAACTTTCAATAGATTCGTATGAAGGTTTAAATTGAGATTTAAAGCTTTTAGAATGAATACCGGCCTTTTTTTGGACCAATATAAAGTTATAAAGGTGTAAATATAGTTTTTAAATAATTCTCAAAAAGTTAGACCCATTATTGGAGCAGCGGAAACTTGGTCCAAACTACTCTGACAAAGAACTGCCCAACTTTGAATAACTTCATATGAAGAGAATATTGGCCTATTTTTGGACCAATATGAAGTGATAAAGATATAAATATAGCAATAAACCTAATTGAGATTTAAAGCTTTTAGAATGAATACCGGCCTTTTTTTGGACCAATATAAAGTTATAAAGGTGTAAATATAGTTTTTAAATTATTCTCAAAAAGTTAGACCCATTATTGGAGCAGCGGAAACTTGGTCCAAACTACTTTGACAAAGAACTGCCCAACTTTGAATAGCTTCATATGAAGAGAATATTGGCCTTTTTTTGGACCAATATGAAGTGATAAAGATATAAATATAGTAATAAATCTAATTTAAGAACGTTAGACCCATTTTTAATTCAACGGAAAACTTGTGCAAACTTCTACGACAAAGATCGTCCAAACTTTCAATAGATTCGTATGAAGGTTTAAATTGAGATTTAAAGCTTTTAGAATGAATACCGGCCTTTTTTTGGACCAATATAAAGTTATAAAGGTGTAAATATAGTTTTTAAATTATTCTCAAAAAGTTAGACCCATTATTGGAGCAGCGGAAACTTGGTCCAAACTACTTTGACAAAGAACTGCCCAACTTTGAATAGCTTCATATGAAGAGAATATTGGCCTTTTTTTGGACCAATATGAAGTGATAAAGATATAAATATAGTAATAAATCTAATTTAAGAACGTTAGACCCATTTTTAATTCAACGGAAAACTTGTGCAAACTTCTACGACAAAGATCGTCCAAACTTTCAATAGATTCGTATGAAGGTTTAAATTGAGATTTAAAGCTTTTAGAATGAATACCGGCCTTTTTTTGGACCAATATAAAGTTATAAAGGTGTAAATATAGTTTTTAAATAATTCTCAAAAAGTTAGACCCATTATTGGAGCAGCGGAAACTTGGTCCAAACTACTCTGACAAAGAACTGCCCAACTTTGAATAACTTCATATGAAGAGAATATTGGCCTATTTTTGGACCAATATGAAGTGATAAAGATATAAATATAGCAATAAACCTAATTGAGATTTAAAGCTTTTAGAATGAATACCGGCCTTTTTTTGGACCAATATAAAGTTATAATGGTGTAAATATAGTTTTTAAATTATTCTCAAAAAGTTAGACCCATTATTGGAGCAGCGGAAACTTGGTCCAAACTACTTTGACAAACAACTGCCCAACTTTGAATAGCTTCATATGAAGAGAATTGGCATTTTTTTGGACCAATATGAAGTGATAAAGATATAAATATAGTAATAAACCTAATAGAAGAACGTTAGACCCATTTTTGATCCAACGGAAAACTTGTGCAAACTTCTACGACAAAGATCGTCCAAACTTTCAATAGATTCGTATGAAGGTTTAAATTGAGATTTAAAGCTTTTAGAATGAATACCGGCCTTTTTTTGGACCAATATAAAGTTATAAAGGTGTAAATATAGTTTTTAAATTATTCTCAAAAAGTTAGACCCATTATTGGAGCAGCGGAAACTTGGTCCAAACTACTTTGACAAAGAACTGCCCAACTTTGAATAGCTTCATATGAAGAGAATATTGGCCTTTTTTTGGGCCAATATGAAGTGATAAAGATATAAATATAGTAATAAATCTAATTTAAGAACGTTAGACCCATTTTTAATTCAACGGAAAACTTGTGCAAACTTCTACGACAAAGATCGTCCAAACTTTCAATAGATTCGTATGAAGGTTTAAATTGAGATTTAAAGCTTTTAGAATGAATACCGGCCTTTTTTTGGACCAATATAAAGTTATAAAGGTGTAAATATAGTTTTTAAATAATTCTCAAAAAGTTAGACCCATTATTGGAGCAGCGGAAACTTGGTCCAAACTACTCTGACAAAGAACTGCCCAACTTTGAATAACTTCATATGAAGAGAATATTGGCCTATTTTTGGACCAATATGAAGTGATAAAGATATAAATATAGCAATAAACCTAATTGAGATTTAAAGCTTTTAGAATGAATACCGGCCTTTTTTTGGACCAATATAAAGTTATAAAGGTGTAAATATAGTTTTTAAATTATTCTCAAAAAGTTAGACCCATTATTGGAGCAGCGGAAACTTGGTCCAAACTACTTTGACAAACAACTGCCCAACTTTGAATAGCTTCATATGAAGAGAATTGGCATTTTTTTGGACCAATATGAAGTGATAAAGATATAAATATAGTAATAAACCTAATAGAAGAACGTTAGACCCATTTTTGATCCAACGGAAAACTTGTGCAAACTTCTACGACAAAGATCGTCCAAACTTTCAATAGATTCGTATGAAGGTTTAAATTGAGATTTAAAGCTTTTAGAATGAATACCGGCCTTTTTTTGGACCAATATAAAGTTATAAAGGTGTAAATATAGTTTTTAAATTATTCTCAAAAAGTTAGACCCATTATTGGAGCAGCGGAAACTTGGTCCAAACTACTTTGACAAAGAACTGCCCAGCTTTGAATAGCTTCATATGAAGAGAATATTGGCCTTTTTTTGGACCAATATGAAGTGATAAAGATATAAATATAGTAATAAATCTAATTTAAGAACGTTAGACCCATTTTTAATTCAACGGAAAACTTGTGCAAACTTCTACGACAAAGATCGTCCAAACTTTCAATAGATTCGTATGAAGGTTTAAATTGAGATTTAAAGCTTTTAGAATGAATACCGGCCTTTTTTTGGACCAATATAAAGTTATAAAGGTGTAAATATAGTTTTTAAATAATTCTCAAAAAGTTAGACCCATTATTGGAGCAGCGGAAACTTGGTCCAAACTACTCTGACAAAGAACTGCCCAACTTTGAATAACTTCATATGAAGAGAATATTGGCCTATTTTTGGACCAATATGAAGTGATAAAGATATAAATATAGCAATAAACCTAATTGAGATTTAAAGCTTTTAGAATGAATACCGGCCTTTTTTTGGACCAATATAAAGTTATAAAGGTGTAAATATAGTTTTTAAATTATTTTCAAAAAGTTAGACCCATTATTGGAGCAGCGGAAACTTGGTCCAAACTACTTTGACAAACAACTGCCCAACTTTGAATAGCTTCATATGAAGAGAATTGGCATTTTTTTGGACCAGTATGAAGTGATAAAGATATAAATATAGTAATAAACCTAATAAAAGAACGTTAGACCCATTTTTGATCCAACGGAAAACTTGTGCAAACTTCTACGACAAAGATCGTCCAAACTTTCAATAGATTCGTATGAAGGTTTAAATTGAGATTTAAAGCTTTTAGAATGAATACCGGCCTTTTTTTGGACCAATATAAAGTTATAAAGGTGTAAATATAGTTTTTAAATTATTCTCCAAAAGTTAGACCCATTATTGGAGCAGCGGAAACTTGGTCCAAACTACTTTGACAAAGAACTGCCCAACTTTGAATAGCTTCATATGAAGAGAATATTGGCCTTTTTTTGGGCCAATATGAAGTGATAAAGATATAAATATAGTAATAAATCTAATTTAAGAACGTTAGACCCATTTTTAATTCAACGGAAAACTTGTGCAAACTTCTACGACAAAGATCGTCCAAACTTTCAATAGATTCGTATGAAGGTTTAAATTGAGATTTAAAGCTTTTAGAATGAATACCGGCCTTTTTTTGGACCAATATAAAGTTATAAAGGTGTAAATATAGTTTTTAAATAATTCTCAAAAAGTTAGACCCATTATTGGAGCAGCGGAAACTTGGTCCAAACTACTTTGACAAAGAACTGCCCAACTTTGAATAGCTTCATATGAAGAGAATATTGGCCTTTTTTTGGACCAATATGAAGTGATAAAGATATAAATATAGTAATAAATCTAATTTAAGAACGTTAGACCCATTTTTAATTCAACGGAAAACTTGTGCAAACTTCTACGACAAAGATCGTCCAAACTTTCAATAGATTCGTATGAAGGTTTAAATTGAGATTTAAAGCTTTTAGAATGAATACCGGCCTTTTTTTGGACCAATATAAAGTTATAAAGGTGTAAATATAGTTTTTAAATAATTCTCAAAAAGTTAGACCCATTATTGGAGCAGCGGAAACTTGGTCCAAACTACTCTGACAAAGAACTGCCCAACTTTGAATAACTTCATATGAAGAGAATATTGGCCTATTTTTGGACCAATATGAAGTGATAAAGATATAAATATAGCAATAAACCTAATTGAGATTTAAAGCTTTTAGAATGAATACCGGCCTTTTTTTGGACCAATATAAAGTTATAAAGGTGTAAATATAGTTTTTAAATTATTCTCAAAAAGTTAGACCCATTATTGGAGCAGCGGAAACTTGGTCCAAACTACTTTGACAAACAACTGCCCAACTTTGAATAGCTTCATATGAAGAGAATTGGCATTTTTTTGGACCAATATGAAGTGATAAAGATATAAATATAGTAATAAACCTAATAGAAGAACGTTAGACCCATTTTTGATCCAACGGAAAACTTGTGCAAACTTCTACGACAAAGATCGTCCAAACTTTCAATAGATTCGTATGAAGGTTTAAATTGAGATTTAAAGCTTTTAGAATGAATACCGGCCTTTTTTTGGACCAATATAAAGTTATAAAGGTGTAAATATAGTTTTTAAATTATTCTCAAAAAGTTAGACCCATTATTGGAGCAGCGGAAACTTGGTCCAAACTACTTTGACAAAGAACTGCCCAACTTTGAATAGCTTCATATGAAGAGAATATTGGCCTTTTTTTGGACCAATATGAAGTGATAAAGATATAAATATAGTAATAAATCTAATTTAAGAACGTTAGACCCATTTTTAATTCAACGGAAAACTTGTGCAAACTTCTACGACAAAGATCGTCCAAACTTTCAATAGATTCGTATGAAGGTTTAAATTGAGATTTAAAGCTTTTAGAATGAATACCGGCCTTTTTTTGGACCAATATAAAGTTATAAAGGTGTAAATATAGTTTTTAAATAATTCTCAAAAAGTTAGACCCATTATTGGAGCAGCGGAAACTTGGTCCAAACTACTCTGACAAAGAACTGCCCAACTTTGAATAACTTCATATGAAGAGAATATTGGCCTATTTTTGGACCAATATGAAGTGATAAAGATATAAATATAGTAATAAACCTAATAGAAGAACGTTAGACCCATTTTTGATCCAACGGAAAACTTGTGCAAACTTCTACGACAAAGATCGTCCAAACTTTCAATAGATTCGTATGAAGGTTTAAATTGAGATTTAAAGCTTTTAGAATGAATAACGGCCTTTTTTTGGACCAATATAAAGTTATAAAGGTGTAAATATAGTTTTTAAATTATTCTCAAAAAGTTAGACCCATTATTGGAGCAGCGGAAACTTGGTCCAAACTACTTTGACAAAGAACTGCCCAACTTTGAATAGCTTCATATGAAGAGAATATTGGCCTTTTTTTGGGCCAATATGAAGTGATAAAGATATAAATATAGTAATAAATCTAATTTAAGAACGTTAGACCCATTTTTAATTCAACGGAAAACTTGTGCAAACTTCTACGACAAAGATCGTCCAAACTTTCAATAGATTCGTATGAAGGTTTAAATTGAGATTTAAAGCTTTTAGAATGAATACCGGCCTTTTTTTGGACCAATATAAAGTTATAAAGGTGTAAATATAGTTTTTAAATTATTCTCAAAAAGTTAGACCCATTATTGGAGCAGCGGAAACTTGGTCCAAACTACTTTGACAAAGAACTGCCCAACTTTGAATAGCTTCATATGAAGAGAATATTGGCCTTTTTTTGGACCAATATGAAGTGATAAAGATATAAATATAGTAATAAATCTAATTTAAGAACGTTAGACCCATTTTTAATTCAACGGAAAACTTGTGCAAACTTCTACGACAAAGATCGTCCAAACTTTCAATAGATTCGTATGAAGGTTTAAATTGAGATTTAAAGCTTTTAGAATGAATACCGGCCTTTTTTTGGACCAATATAAAGTTATAAAGGTGTAAATATAGTTTTTAAATAATTCTCAAAAAGTTAGACCCATTATTGGAGCAGCGGAAACTTGGTCCAAACTACTCTGACAAAGAACTGCCCAACTTTGAATAACTTCATATGAAGAGAATATTGGCCTATTTTTGGACCAATATGAAGTGATAAAGATATAAATATAGTAATAAACCTAATAGAAGAACGTTAGACCCATTTTTGATCCAACGGAAAACTTGTGCAAACTTCTACGACAAAGATCGTCCAAACTTTCAATAGATTCGTATGAAGGTTTAAATTGAGATTTAAAGCTTTTAGAATGAATACCGGCCTTTTTTTGGACCAATATAAAGTTATAAAGGTGTAAATATAGTTTTTAAATTATTCTCAAAAAGTTAGACCCATTATTGGAGCAGCGGAAACTTGGTCCAAACTACTTTGACAAAGAACTGCCCAACTTTGAATAGCTTCATATGAAGAGAATATTGGCCTTTTTTTGGGCCAATATGAAGTGATAAAGATATAAATATAGTAATAAATCTAATTTAAGAACGTTAGACCCATTTTTAATTCAACGGAAAACTTGTGCAAACTTCTACGACAAAGATCGTCCAAACTTTCAATAGATTCGTATGAAGGTTTAAATTGAGATTTAAAGCTTTTAGAATGAATACCGGCCTTTTTTTGGACCAATATAAAGTTATAAAGGTGTAAATATAGTTTTTAAATTATTCTCAAAAAGTTAGACCCATTATTGGAGCAGCGGAAACTTGGTCCAAACTACTTTGACAAAGAACTGCCCAACTTTGAATAGCTTCATATGAAGAGAATATTGGCCTTTTTTTGGACCAATATGAAGTGATAAAGATATAAATATAGTAATAAATCTAATTTAAGAACGTTAGACCCATTTTTAATTCAACGGAAAACTTGTGCAAACTTCTACGACAAAGATCGTCCAAACTTTCAATAGATTCGTATGAAGGTTTAAATTGAGATTTAAAGCTTTTAGAATGAATACCGGCCTTTTTTTGGACCAATATAAAGTTATAAAGGTGTAAATATAGTTTTTAAATAATTCTCAAAAAGTTAGACCCATTATTGGAGCAGCGGAAACTTGGTCCAAACTACTCTGACAAAGAACTGCCCAACTTTGAATAACTTCATATGAAGAGAATATTGGCCTATTTTTGGACCAATATGAAGTGATAAAGATATAAATATAGCAATAAACCTAATTGAGATTTAAAGCTTTTAGAATGAATACCGGCCTTTTTTTGGACCAATATAAAGTTATAAAGGTGTAAATATAGTTTTTAAATTATTCTCAAAAAGTTAGACCCATTATTGGAGCAGCGGAAACTTGGTCCAAACTACTTTGACAAACAACTGCCCAACTTTGAATAACTTCATATGAAGAGAATATTGGCCTATTTTTGGACCAATATGAAGTGATAAAGATATAAATATAGTAATAAACCTAATAGAAGAACGTTAGACCCATTTTTGATCCAACGGAAAACTTGTGCAAACTTCTACGACAAAGATCGTCCAAACTTTCAATAGATTCGTATGAAGGTTTAAATTGAGATTTAAAGCTTTTAGAATGAATACCGGCCTTTTTTTGGACCAATATAAAGTTATAAAGGTGTAAATATAGTTTTTAAATTATTCTCAAAAAGTTAGACCCATTATTGGAGCAGCGGAAACTTGGTCCAAACTACTTTGACAAAGAACTGCCCAACTTTGAATAGCTTCATATGAAGAGAATATTGGCCTTTTTTGGACCAATATGAAGTGATAAAGATATAAATATAGTAATAAATCTAATTTAAGAACGTTAGACCCATTTTTAATTCAACGGAAAACTTGTGCAAACTTCTACGACAAAGATCGTCCAAACTTTCAATAGATTCGTATGAAGGTTTAAATTGAGATTTAAAGCTTTTAGAATGAATACCGGCCTTTTTTTGGACCAATATAAAGTTATAAAGGTGTAAATATAGTTTTTAAATAATTCTCAAAAAGTTAGACCCATTATTGGAGCAGCGGAAACTTGGTCCAAACTACTCTGACAAAGAACTGCCCAACTTTGAATAACTTCATATGAAGAGAATATTGGCCTATTTTTGGACCAATATGAAGTGATAAAGATATAAATATAGCAATAAACCTAATTGAGATTTAAAGCTTTTAGAATGAATACCGGCCTTTTTTTGGACCAATATAAAGTTATAAAGGTGTAAATATAGTTTTTAAATTATTCTCAAAAAGTTAGACCCATTATTGGAGCAGCGGAAACTTGGTCCAAACTACTTTGACAAAGAACTGCCCAACTTTGAATAGCTTCATATGAAGAGAATATTGGCCTTTTTTTGGACCAATATGAAGTGATAAAGATATAAATATAGTAATAAATCTAATTTAAGAACGTTAGACCCATTTTTAATTCAACGGAAAACTTGTGCAAACTTCTACGACAAAGATCGTCCAAACTTTCAATAGATTCGTATGAAGGTTTAAATTGAGATTTAAAGCTTTTAGAATGAATACCGGCCTTTTTTTGGACCAATATAAAGTTATAAAGGTGTAAATATAGTTTTTAAATAATTCTCAAAAAGTTAGACCCATTATTGGAGCAGCGGAAACTTGGTCCAAACTACTCTGACAAAGAACTGCCCAACTTTGAATAACTTCATATGAAGAGAATATTGGCCTATTTTTGGACCAATATGAAGTGATAAAGATATAAATATAGCAATAAACCTAATTGAGATTTAAAGCTTTTAGAATGAATACCGGCCTTTTTTTGGACCAATATAAAGTTATAAAGGTGTAAATATAGTTTTTAAATTATTCTCAAAAAGTTAGACCCATTATTGGAGCAGCGGAAACTTGGTCCAAACTACTTTGACAAACAACTGCCCAACTTTGAATAGCTTCATATGAAGAGAATTGGCATTTTTTTGGACCAATATGAAGTGATAAAGATATAAATATAGTAATAAACCTAATAGAAGAACGTTAGACCCATTTTTGATCCAACGGAAAACTTGTGCAAACTTCTACGACAAAGATCGTCCAAACTTTCAATAGATTCGTATGAAGGTTTAAATTGAGATTTAAAGCTTTTAGAATGAATACCGGCCTTTTTTTGGACCAATATAAAGTTATAAAGGTGTAAATATAGTTTTTAAATTATTCTCAAAAAGTTAGACCCATTATTGGAGCAGCGGAAACTTGGTCCAAACTACTTTGACAAAGAACTGCCCAACTTTGAATAGCTTCATATGAAGAGAATATTGGCCTTTTTTTGGACCAATATGAAGTGATAAAGATATAAATATAGTAATAAATCTAATTTAAGAACGTTAGACCCATTTTTAATTCAACGGAAAACTTGTGCAAACTTCTACGACAAAGATCGTCCAAACTTTCAATAGATTCGTATGAAGGTTTAAATTGAGATTTAAAGCTTTTAGAATGAATACCGGCCTTTTTTTGGACCAATATAAAGTTATAAAGGTGTAAATATAGTTTTTAAATAATTCTCAAAAAGTTAGACCCATTATTGGAGCAGCGGAAACTTGGTCCAAACTACTCTGACAAAGAACTGCCCAACTTTGAATAACTTCATATGAAGAGAATATTGGCCTATTTTTGGACCAATATGAAGTGATAAAGATATAAATATAGCAATAAACCTAATTGAGATTTAAAGCTTTTAGAATGAATACCGGCCTTTTTTTGGACCAATATAAAGTTATAAAGGTGTAAATATAGTTTTTAAATTATTCTCAAAAAGTTAGACCCATTATTGGAGCAGCGGAAACTTGGTCCAAACTACTTTGACAAACAACTGCCCAACTTTGAATAGCTTCATATGAAGAGAATTGGCATTTTTTTGGACCAGTATGAAGTGATAAAGATATAAATATAGTAATAAACCTAATAAAAGAACGTTAGACCCATTTTTGATCCAACGGAAAACTTGTGCAAACTTCTACGACAAAGATCGTCCAAACTTTCAATAGATTCGTATGAAGGTTTAAATTGAGATTTAAAGCTTTTAGAATGAATACCGGCCTTTTTTTGGACCAATATAAAGTTATAAAGGTGTAAATATAGTTTTTAAATTATTCTCAAAAAGTTAGACCCATTATTGGAGCAGCGGAAACTTGGTCCAAACTACTTTGACAAAGAACTGCCCAACTTTGAATAGCTTCATATGAAGAGAATATTGGCCTTTTTTTGGGCCAATATGAAGTGATAAAGATATAAATATAGTAATAAATCTAATTTAAGAACGTTAGACCCATTTTTAATTCAACGGAAAACTTGTGCAAACTTCTACGACAAAGATCGTCCAAACTTTCAATAGATTCGTATGAAGGTTTAAATTGAGATTTAAAGCTTTTAGAATGAATACCGGCCTTTTTTTGGACCAATATAAAGTTATAAAGGTGTAAATATAGTTTTTAAATTATTCTCAAAAAGTTAGACCCATTATTGGAGCAGCGGAAACTTGGTCCAAACTACTTTGACAAAGAACTGCCCAACTTTGAATAGCTTCATATGAAGAGAATATTGGCCTTTTTTTGGACCAATATGAAGTGATAAAGATATAAATATAGTAATAAATCTAATTTAAGAACGTTAGACCCATTTTTAATTCAACGGAAAACTTGTGCAAACTTCTACGACAAAGATCGTCCAAACTTTCAATAGATTCGTATGAAGGTTTAAATTGAGATTTAAAGCTTTTAGAATGAATACCGGCCTTTTTTTGGACCAATATAAAGTTATAAAGGTGTAAATATAGTTTTTAAATAATTCTCAAAAAGTTAGACCCATTATTGGAGCAGCGGAAACTTGGTCCAAACTACTCTGACAAAGAACTGCCCAACTTTGAATAACTTCATATGAAGAGAATATTGGCCTATTTTTGGACCAATATGAAGTGATAAAGATATAAATATAGCAATAAACCTAATTGAGATTTAAAGCTTTTAGAATGAATACCGGCGTTTTTTTGGACCAATATAAAGTTATAAAGGTGTAAATATAGTTTTTAAATTATTCTCAAAAAGTTAGACCCATTATTGGAGCAGCGGAAACTTGGTCCAAACTACTTTGACAAAGAACTGCCCAACTTTGAATAGCTTCATATGAAGAGAATATTGGCCTTTTTTTGGACCAATATGAAGTGATAAAGATATAAATATAGTAATAAATCTAATTTAAGAACGTTAGACCCATTTTTAATTCAACGGAAAACTTGTGCAAACTTCTACGACAAAGATCGTCCAAACTTTCAATAGATTCGTATGAAGGTTTAAATTGAGATTTAAAGCTTTTAGAATGAATACCGGCCTTTTTTTGGAC
Organism: Trifolium repens; assembly: GCA_030408175.1. NCBI lineage: Eukaryota > Viridiplantae > Streptophyta > Magnoliopsida > Fabales > Fabaceae > Trifolium > Trifolium repens. The sequence continues at coordinate 24,393,633 of CP125845.1, read as the reverse complement.
CAATATAAAGTTATAAAGGTGTAAATATAGTTTTTAAATTATTCTCAAAAAGTTAGACCCATTATTGGAGCAGCGGAAACTTGGTCCAAACTACTTTGACAAAGAACTGCCCAACTTTGAATAGCTTCATATGAAGAGAATATTGGCCTTTTTTTGGACCAATATGAAGTGATAAAGATATAAATATAGTAATAAATCTAATTTAAGAACGTTAGACCCATTTTTAATTCAACGGAAAACTTGTGCAAACTTCTACGACAAAGATCGTCCAAACTTTCAATAGATTCGTATGAAGGTTTAAATTGAGATTTAAAGCTTTTAGAATGAATACCGGCCTTTTTTTGGACCAATATAAAGTTATAAAGGTGTAAATATAGTTTTTAAATAATTCTCAAAAAGTTAGACCCATTATTGGAGCAGCGGAAACTTGGTCCAAACTACTCTGACAAAGAACTGCCCAACTTTGAATAACTTCATATGAAGAGAATATTGGCCTATTTTTGGACCAATATGAAGTGATAAAGATATAAATATAGCAATAAACCTAATTGAGATTTAAAGCTTTTAGAATGAATACCGGCGTTTTTTTGGACCAATATAAAGTTATAAAGGTGTAAATATAGTTTTTAAATTATTCTCAAAAAGTTAGACCCATTATTGGAGCAGCGGAAACTTGGTCCAAACTACTTTGACAAACAACTGCCCAACTTTGAATAGCTTCATATGAAGAGAATTGGCATTTTTTTGGACCAATATGAAGTGATAAAGATATAAATATAGTAATAAACCTAATAGAAGAACGTTAGACCCATTTTTGATCCAACGGAAAACTTGTGCAAACTTCTACGACAAAGATCGTCCAAACTTTCAATAGATTCGTATGAAGGTTTAAATTGAGATTTAAAGCTTTTAGAATGAATACCGGCCTTTTTTTGGACCAATATAAAGTTACAAAGGTGTAAATATAGTTTTTAAATTATTCTCAAAAAGTTAGACCCATTATTGGAGCAGCGGAAACTTGGTCCAAACTACTTTGACAAAGAACTGCCCAACTTTGAATAGCTTCATATGAAGAGAATATTGGCCTTTTTTTGGACCAATATGAAGTGATAAAGATATAAATATAGTAATAAATCTAATTTAAGAACGTTAGACCCATTTTTAATTCAACGGAAAACTTGTGCAAACTTCTACGACAAAGATCGTCCAAACTTTCAATAGATTCGTATGAAGGTTTAAATTGAGATTTAAAGCTTTTAGAATGAATACCGGCCTTTTTTTGGACCAATATAAAGTTATAAAGGTGTAAATATAGTTTTTAAATTATTCTCAAAAAGTTAGACCCATTATTGGAGCAGCGGAAACTTGGTCCAAACTACTTTGACAAAGAACTGCCCAACTTTGAATAGCTTCATATGAAGAGAATATTGGCCTTTTTTTGGACCAATATGAAGTGATAAAGATATAAATATAGTAATAAATCTAATTTAAGAACGTTAGACCCATTTTTAATTCAACGGAAAACTTGTGCAAACTTCTACGACAAAGATCGTCCAAACTTTCAATAGATTCGTATGAAGGTTTAAATTGAGATTTAAAGCTTTTAGAATGAATACCGGCCTTTTTTTGGACCAATATAAAGTTATAAAGGTGTAAATATAGTTTTTAAATAATTCTCAAAAAGTTAGACCCATTATTGGAGCAGCGGAAACTTGGTCCAAACTACTCTGACAAAGAACTGCCCAACTTTGAATAACTTCATATGAAGAGAATATTGGCCTATTTTTGGACCAATATGAAGTGATAAAGATATAAATATAGCAATAAACCTAATTGAGATTTAAAGCTTTTAGAATGAATACCGGCCTTTTTTTGGACCAATATAAAGTTATAAAGGTGTAAATATAGTTTTTAAATTATTCTCAAAAAGTTAGACCCATTATTGGAGCAGCGGAAACTTGGTCCAAACTACTTTGACAAAGAACTGCCCAACTTTGAATAGCTTCATATGAAGAGAATATTGGCCTTTTTTTGGACCAATATGAAGTGATAAAGATATAAATATAGTAATAAATCTAATTTAAGAACGTTAGACCCATTTTTAATTCAACGGAAAACTTGTGCAAACTTCTACGACAAAGATCGTCCAAACTTTCAATAGATTCGTATGAAGGTTTAAATTGAGATTTAAAGCTTTTAGAATGAATACCGGCCTTTTTTTGGACCAATATAAAGTTATAAAGGTGTAAATATAGTTTTTAAATAATTCTCAAAAAGTTAGACCCATTATTGGAGCAGCGGAAACTTGGTCCAAACTACTCTGACAAAGAACTGCCCAACTTTGAATAACTTCATATGAAGAGAATATTGGCCTATTTTTGGACCAATATGAAGTGATAAAGATATAAATATAGCAATAAACCTAATTGAGATTTAAAGCTTTTAGAATGAATACCGGCCTTTTTTTGGACCAATATAAAGTTATAAAGGTGTAAATATAGTTTTTAAATTATTCTCAAAAAGTTAGACCCATTATTGGAGCAGCGGAAACTTGGTCCAAACTACTTTGACAAACAACTGCCCAACTTTGAATAGCTTCATATGAAGAGAATTGGCATTTTTTTGGACCAATATGAAGTGATAAAGATATAAATATAGTAATAAACCTAATAGAAGAACGTTAGACCCATTTTTGATCCAACGGAAAACTTGTGCAAACTTCTACGACAAAGATCGTCCAAACTTTCAATAGATTCGTATGAAGGTTTAAATTGAGATTTAAAGCTTTTAGAATGAATACCGGCCTTTTTTTGGACCAATATAAAGTTATAAAGGTGTAAATATAGTTTTTAAATTATTCTCAAAAAGTTAGACCCATTATTGGAGCAGCGGAAACTTGGTCCAAACTACTTTGACAAAGAACTGCCCAACTTTGAATAGCTTCATATGAAGAGAATATTGGCCTTTTTTTGGACCAATATGAAGTGATAAAGATATAAATATAGTAATAAATCTAATTTAAGAACGTTAGACCCATTTTTAATTCAACGGAAAACTTGTGCAAACTTCTACGACAAAGATCGTCCAAACTTTCAATAGATTCGTATGAAGGTTTAAATTGAGATTTAAAGCTTTTAGAATGAATACCGGCCTTTTTTTGGACCAATATAAAGTTATAAAGGTGTAAATATAGTTTTTAAATAATTCTCAAAAAGTTAGACCCATTATTGGAGCAGCGGAAACTTGGTCCAAACTACTCTGACAAAGAACTGCCCAACTTTGAATAACTTCATATGAAGAGAATATTGGCCTATTTTTGGACCAATATGAAGTGATAAAGATATAAATATAGCAATAAACCTAATTGAGATTTAAAGCTTTTAGAATGAATACCGGCCTTTTTTTGGACCAATATAAAGTTATAAAGGTGTAAATATAGTTTTTAAATTATTCTCAAAAAGTTAGACCCATTATTGGAGCAGCGGAAACTTGGTCCAAACTACTTTGACAAACAACTGCCCAACTTTGAATAGCTTCATATGAAGAGAATTGGCATTTTTTTGGACCAGTATGAAGTGATAAAGATATAAATATAGTAATAAACCTAATAAAAGAACGTTAGACCCATTTTTGATCCAACGGAAAACTTGTGCAAACTTCTACGACAAAGATCGTCCAAACTTTCAATAGATTCGTATGAAGGTTTAAATTGAGATTTAAAGCTTTTAGAATGAATACCGGCCTTTTTTTGGACCAATATAAAGTTATAAAGGTGTAAATATAGTTTTTAAATTATTCTCAAAAAGTTAGACCCATTATTGGAGCAGCGGAAACTTGGTCCAAACTACTTTGACAAAGAACTGCCCAACTTTGAATAGCTTCATATGAAGAGAATATTGGCCTTTTTTTGGGCCAATATGAAGTGATAAAGATATAAATATAGTAATAAATCTAATTTAAGAACGTTAGACCCATTTTTAATTCAACGGAAAACTTGTGCAAACTTCTACGACAAAGATCGTCCAAACTTTCAATAGATTCGTATGAAGGTTTAAATTGAGATTTAAAGCTTTTAGAATGAATACCGGCCTTTTTTTGGACCAATATAAAGTTATAAAGGTGTAAATATAGTTTTTAAATTATTCTCAAAAAGTTAGACCCATTATTGGAGCAGCGGAAACTTGGTCCAAACTACTTTGACAAAGAACTGCCCAACTTTGAATAGCTTCATATGAAGAGAATATTGGCCTTTTTTTGGACCAATATGAAGTGATAAAGATATAAATATAGTAATAAATCTAATTTAAGAACGTTAGACCCATTTTTAATTCAACGGAAAACTTGTGCAAACTTCTACGACAAAGATCGTCCAAACTTTCAATAGATTCGTATGAAGGTTTAAATTGAGATTTAAAGCTTTTAGAAGGAATACCGGCCTTTTTTTGGACCAATATAAAGTTATAAAGGTGTAAATATAGTTTTTAAATAATTCTCAAAAAGTTAGACCCATTATTGGAGCAGCGGAAACTTGGTCCAAACTACTCTGACAAAGAACTGCCCAACTTTGAATAACTTCATATGAAGAGAATATTGGCCTATTTTTGGACCAATATGAAGTGATAAAGATATAAATATAGCAATAAACCTAATTGAGATTTAAAGCTTTTAGAATGAATACCGGCCTTTTTTTGGACCAATATAAAGTTATAAAGGTGTAAATATAGTTTTTAAATTATTCTCAAAAAGTTAGACCCATTATTGGAGCAGCGGAAACTTGGTCCAAACTACTTTGACAAACAACTGCCCAACTTTGAATAGCTTCATATGAAGAGAATTGGCATTTTTTTGGACCAATATGAAGTGATAAAGATATAAATATAGTAATAAACCTAATAGAAGAATGTTAGACCCATTTTTGATCCAACGGAAAACTTGTGCAAACTTCTACGACAAAGATCGTCCAAACTTTCAATAGATTCGTATGAAGGTTTAAATTGAGATTTAAAGCTTTTAGAATGAATACCGGCCTTTTTTTGGACCAATATAAAGTTATAAAGGTGTAAATATAGTTTTTAAATTATTCTCAAAAAGTTAGACCCATTATTGGAGCAGCGGAAACTTGGTCCAAACTACTTTGACAAAGAACTGCCCAACTTTGAATAGCTTCATATGAAGAGAATATTGGCCTTTTTTTGGACCAATATGAAGTGATAAAGATATAAATATAGTAATAAATCTAATTTAAGAACGTTAGACCCATTTTTAATTCAACGGAAAACTTGTGCAAACTTCTACGACAAAGATCGTCCAAACTTTCAATAGATTCGTATGAAGGTTTAAATTGAGATTTAAAGCTTTTAGAATGAATACCGGCCTTTTTTTGGACCAATATAAAGTTATAAAGGTGTAAATATAGTTTTTAAATAATTCTCAAAAAGTTAGACCCATTATTGGAGCAGCGGAAACTTGGTCCAAACTACTCTGACAAAGAACTGCCCAACTTTGAATAACTTCATATGAAGAGAATATTGGCCTATTTTTGGACCAATATGAAGTGATAAAGATATAAATATAGTAATAAACCTAATAGAAGAACGTTAGACCCATTTTTGATCCAACGGAAAACTTGTGCAAACTTCTACGACAAAGATCGTCCAAACTTTCAATAGATTCGTATGAAGGTTTAAATTGAGATTTAAAGCTTTTAGAATGAATACCGGCCTTTTTTTGGACCAATATAAAGTTATAAAGGTGTAAATATAGTTTTTAAATTATTCTCAAAAAGTTAGACCCATTATTGGAGCAGCGGAAACTTGGTCCAAACTACTTTGACAAAGAACTGCCCAACTTTGAATAGCTTCATATGAAGAGAATATTGGCCTTTTTTTGGGCCAATATGAAGTGATAAAGATATAAATATAGTAATAAATCTAATTTAAGAACGTTAGACCCATTTTTAATTCAACGGAAAACTTGTGCAAACTTCTACGACAAAGATCGTCCAAACTTTCAATAGATTCGTATGAAGGTTTAAATTGAGATTTAAAGCTTTTAGAATGAATACCGGCCTTTTTTTGGACCAATATAAAGTTATAAAGGTGTAAATATAGTTTTTAAATTATTCTCAAAAAGTTAGACCCATTATTGGAGCAGCGGAAACTTGGTCCAAACTACTTTGACAAAGAACTGCCCAACTTTGAATAGCTTCATATGAAGAGAATATTGGCCTTTTTTTGGACCAATATGAAGTGATAAAGATATAAATATAGTAATAAATCTAATTTAAGAACGTTAGACCCATTTTTAATTCAACGGAAAACTTGTGCAAACTTCTACGACAAAGATCGTCCAAACTTTCAATAGATTCGTATGAAGGTTTAAATTGAGATTTAAAGCTTTTAGAATGAATACCGGCCTTTTTTTGGACCAATATAAAGTTATAAAGGTGTAAATATAGTTTTTAAATAATTCTCAAAAAGTTAGACCCATTATTGGAGCAGCGGAAACTTGGTCCAAACTACTCTGACAAAGAACTGCCCAACTTTGAATAACTTCATATGAAGAGAATATTGGCCTATTTTTGGACCAATATGAAGTGATAAAGATATAAATATAGCAATAAACCTAATTGAGATTTAAAGCTTTTAGAATGAATACCGGCCTTTTTTTGGACCAATATAAAGTTATAAAGGTGTAAATATAGTTTTTAAATTATTCTCAAAAAGTTAGACCCATTATTGGAGCAGCGGAAACTTGGTCCAAACTACTTTGACAAACAACTGCCCAACTTTGAATAACTTCATATGAAGAGAATATTGGCCTATTTTTGGACCAATATGAAGTGATAAAGATATAAATATAGTAATAAACCTAATAGAAGAACGTTAGACCCATTTTTGATCCAACGGAAAACTTGTGCAAACTTCTACGACAAAGATCGTCCAAACTTTCAATAGATTCGTATGAAGGTTTAAATTGAGATTTAAAGCTTTTAGAATGAATACCGGCCTTTTTTTGGACCAATATAAAGTTATAAAGGTGTAAATATAGTTTTTAAATTATTCTCAAAAAGTTAGACCCATTATTGGAGCAGCGGAAACTTGGTCCAAACTACTTTGACAAAGAACTGCCCAACTTTGAATAGCTTCATATGAAGAGAATATTGGCCTTTTTTTGGGCCAATATGAAGTGATAAAGATATAAATATAGTAATAAATCTAATTTAAGAACGTTAGACCCATTTTTAATTCAACGGAAAACTTGTGCAAACTTCTACGACAAAGATCGTCCAAACTTTCAATAGATTCGTATGAAGGTTTAAATTGAGATTTAAAGCTTTTAGAATGAATACCGGCCTTTTTTTGGACCAATATAAAGTTATAAAGGTGTAAATATAGTTTTTAAATTATTCTCAAAAAGTTAGACCCATTATTGGAGCAGCGGAAACTTGGTCCAAACTACTTTGACAAAGAACTGCCCAACTTTGAATAGCTTCATATGAAGAGAATATTGGCCTTTTTTTGGACCAATATGAAGTGATAAAGATATAAATATAGTAATAAATCTAATTTAAGAACGTTAGACCCATTTTTAATTCAACGGAAAACTTGTGCAAACTTCTACGACAAAGATCGTCCAAACTTTCAATAGATTCGTATGAAGGTTTAAATTGAGATTTAAAGCTTTTAGAATGAATACCGGCCTTTTTTTGGACCAATATAAAGTTATAAAGGTGTAAATATAGTTTTTAAATAATTCTCAAAAAGTTAGACCCATTATTGGAGCAGCGGAAACTTGGTCCAAACTACTCTGACAAAGAACTGCCCAACTTTGAATAACTTCATATGAAGAGAATATTGGCCTATTTTTGGACCAATATGAAGTGATAAAGATATAAATATAGCAATAAACCTAATTGAGATTTAAAGCTTTTAGAATGAATACCGGCCTTTTTTTGGACCAATATAAAGTTATAAAGGTGTAAATATAGTTTTTAAATTATTCTCAAAAAGTTAGACCCATTATTGGAGCAGCGGAAACTTGGTCCAAACTACTTTGACAAACAACTGCCCAACTTTGAATAGCTTCATATGAAGAGAATTGGCATTTTTTTGGACCAATATGAAGTGATAAAGATATAAATATAGTAATAAACCTAATAGAAGAATGTTAGACCCATTTTTGATCCAACGGAAAACTTGTGCAAACTTCTACGACAAAGATCGTCCAAACTTTCAATAGATTCGTATGAAGGTTTAAATTGAGATTTAAAGCTTTTAGAATGAATACCGGCCTTTTTTTGGACCAATATAAAGTTATAAAGGTGTAAATATAGTTTTTAAATTATTCTCAAAAAGTTAGACCCATTATTGGAGCAGCGGAAACTTGGTCCAAACTACTTTGACAAAGAACTGCCCAACTTTGAATAGCTTCATATGAAGAGAATATTGGCCTTTTTTTGGACCAATATGAAGTGATAAAGATATAAATATAGTAATAAATCTAATTTAAGAACGTTAGACCCATTTTTAATTCAACGGAAAACTTGTGCAAACTTCTACGACAAAGATCGTCCAAACTTTCAATAGATTCGTATGAAGGTTTAAATTGAGATTTAAAGCTTTTAGAATGAATACCGGCCTTTTTTTGGACCAATATAAAGTTATAAAGGTGTAAATATAGTTTTTAAATAATTCTCAAAAAGTTAGACCCATTATTGGAGCAGCGGAAACTTGGTCCAAACTACTCTGACAAAGAACTGCCCAACTTTGAATAACTTCATATGAAGAGAATATTGGCCTATTTTTGGACCAATATGAAGTGATAAAGATATAAATATAGTAATAAACCTAATAGAAGAACGTTAGACCCATTTTTGATCCAACGGAAAACTTGTGCAAACTTCTACGACAAAGATCGTCCAAACTTTCAATAGATTCGTATGAAGGTTTAAATTGAGATTTAAAGCTTTTAGAATGAATACCGGCCTTTTTTTGGACCAATATAAAGTTATAAAGGTGTAAATATAGTTTTTAAATTATTCTCAAAAAGTTAGACCCATTATTGGAGCAGCGGAAACTTGGTCCAAACTACTTTGACAAAGAACTGCCCAACTTTGAATAGCTTCATATGAAGAGAATATTGGCCTTTTTTTGGGCCAATATGAAGTGATAAAGATATAAATATAGTAATAAATCTAATTTAAGAACGTTAGACCCATTTTTAATTCAACGGAAAACTTGTGCAAACTTCTACGACAAAGATCGTCCAAACTTTCAATAGATTCGTATGAAGGTTTAAATTGAGATTTAAAGCTTTTAGAATGAATACCGGCCTTTTTTTGGACCAATATAAAGTTATAAAGGTGTAAATATAGTTTTTAAATTATTCTCAAAAAGTTAGACCCATTATTGGAGCAGCGGAAACTTGGTCCAAACTACTTTGACAAAGAACTGCCCAACTTTGAATAGCTTCATATGAAGAGAATATTGGCCTTTTTTTGGACCAATATGAAGTGATAAAGATATAAATATAGTAATAAATCTAATTTAAGAACGTTAGACCCATTTTTAATTCAACGGAAAACTTGTGCAAACTTCTACGACAAAGATCGTCCAAACTTTCAATAGATTCGTATGAAGGTTTAAATTGAGATTTAAAGCTTTTAGAATGAATACCGGCCTTTTTTTGGACCAATATAAAGTTATAAAGGTGTAAATATAGTTTTTAAATAATTCTCAAAAAGTTAGACCCATTATTGGAGCAGCGGAAACTTGGTCCAAACTACTCTGACAAAGAACTGCCCAACTTTGAATAACTTCATATGAAGAGAATATTGGCCTATTTTTGGACCAATATGAAGTGATAAAGATATAAATATAGCAATAAACCTAATTGAGATTTAAAGCTTTTAGAATGAATACCGGCCTTTTTTTGGACCAATATAAAGTTATAAAGGTGTAAATATAGTTTTTAAATTATTCTCAAAAAGTTAGACCCATTATTGGAGCAGCGGAAACTTGGTCCAAACTACTTTGACAAACAACTGCCCAACTTTGAATAACTTCATATGAAGAGAATATTGGCCTATTTTTGGACCAATATGAAGTGATAAAGATATAAATATAGTAATAAACCTAATAGAAGAACGTTAGACCCATTTTTGATCCAACGGAAAACTTGTGCAAACTTCTACGACAAAGATCGTCCAAACTTTCAATAGATTCGTATGAAGGTTTAAATTGAGATTTAAAGCTTTTAGAATGAATACCGGCCTTTTTTTGGACCAATATAAAGTTATAAAGGTGTAAATATAGTTTTTAAATTATTCTCAAAAAGTTAGACCCATTATTGGAGCAGCGGAAACTTGGTCCAAACTACTTTGACAAAGAACTGCCCAACTTTGAATAGCTTCATATGAAGAGAATATTGGCCTTTTTTTGGGCCAATATGAAGTGATAAAGATATAAATATAGTAATAAATCTAATTTAAGAACGTTAGACCCATTTTTAATTCAACGGAAAACTTGTGCAAACTTCTACGACAAAGATCGTCCAAACTTTCAATAGATTCGTATGAAGGTTTAAATTGAGATTTAAAGCTTTTAGAATGAATACCGGCCTTTTTTTGGACCAATATAAAGTTATAAAGGTGTAAATATAGTTTTTAAATTATTCTCAAAAAGTTAGACCCATTATTGGAGCAGCGGAAACTTGGTCCAAACTACTTTGACAAAGAACTGCCCAACTTTGAATAGCTTCATATGAAGAGAATATTGGCCTTTTTTTGGACCAATATGAAGTGATAAAGATATAAATATAGTAATAAATCTAATTTAAGAACGTTAGACCCATTTTTAATTCAACGGAAAACTTGTGCAAACTTCTACGACAAAGATCGTCCAAACTTTCAATAGATTCGTATGAAGGTTTAAATTGAGATTTAAAGCTTTTAGAATGAATACCGGCCTTTTTTTGGACCAATATAAAGTTATAAAGGTGTAAATATAGTTTTTAAATAATTCTCAAAAAGTTAGACCCATTATTGGAGCAGCGGAAACTTGGTCCAAACTACTCTGACAAAGAACTGCCCAACTTTGAATAACTTCATATGAAGAGAATATTGGCCTATTTTTGGACCAATATGAAGTGATAAAGATATAAATATAGCAATAAACCTAATTGAGATTTAAAGCTTTTAGAATGAATACCGGCCTTTTTTTGGACCAATATAAAGTTATAAAGGTGTAAATATAGTTTTTAAATTATTCTCAAAAAGTTAGACCCATTATTGGAGCAGCGGAAACTTGGTCCAAACTACTTTGACAAACAACTGCCCAACTTTGAATAGCTTCATATGAAGAGAATTGGCATTTTTTTGGACCAATATGAAGTGATAAAGATATAAATATAGTAATAAACCTAATAGAAGAACGTTAGACCCATTTTTGATCCAACGGAAAACTTGTGCAAACTTCTACGACAAAGATCGTCCAAACTTTCAATAGATTCGTATGAAGGTTTAAATTGAGATTTAAAGCTTTTAGAATGAATACCGGCCTTTTTTTGGACCAATATAAAGTTATAAAGGTGTAAATATAGTTTTTAAATTATTCTCAAAAAGTTAGACCCATTATTGGAGCAGCGGAAACTTGGTCCAAACTACTTTGACAAAGAACTGCCCAACTTTGAATAGCTTCATATGAAGAGAATATTGGCCTTTTTTTGGACCAATATGAAGTGATAAAGATATAAATATAGTAATAAATCTAATTTAAGAACGTTAGACCCATTTTTAATTCAACGGAAAACTTGTGCAAACTTCTACGACAAAGATCGTCCAAACTTTCAATAGATTCGTATGAAGGTTTAAATTGAGATTTAAAGCTTTTAGAATGAATACCGGCCTTTTTTTGGACCAATATAAAGTTATAAAGGTGTAAATATAGTTTTTAAATAATTCTCAAAAAGTTAGACCCATTATTGGAGCAGCGGAAACTTGGTCCAAACTACTTTGACAAAGAACTGCCCAACTTTGAATAGCTTCATATGAAGAGAATATTGGCCTTTTTTTGGACCAATATGAAGTGATAAAGATATAAATATAGTAATAAATCTAATTTAAGAACGTTAGACCCATTTTTAATTCAACGGAAAACTTGTGCAAACTTCTACGACAAAGATCGTCCAAACTTTCAATAGATTCGTATGAAGGTTTAAATTGAGATTTAAAGCTTTTAGAATGAATACCGGCCTTTTTTTGGACCAATATAAAGTTATAAAGGTGTAAATATAGTTTTTAAATAATTCTCAAAAAGTTAGACCCATTATTGGAGCAGCGGAAACTTGGTCCAAACTACTCTGACAAAGAACTGCCCAACTTTGAATAACTTCATATGAAGAGAATATTGGCCTATTTTTGGACCAATATGAAGTGATAAAGATATAAATATAGCAATAAACCTAATTGAGATTTAAAGCTTTTAGAATGAATACCGGCCTTTTTTTGGACCAATATAAAGTTATAAAGGTGTAAATATAGTTTTTAAATTATTCTCAAAAAGTTAGACCCATTATTGGAGCAGCGGAAACTTGGTCCAAACTACTTTGACAAACAACTGCCCAACTTTGAATAGCTTCATATGAAGAGAATTGGCATTTTTTTGGACCAGTATGAAGTGATAAAGATATAAATATAGTAATAAACCTAATAAAAGAACGTTAGACCCATTTTTGATCCAACGGAAAACTTGTGCAAACTTCTACGACAAAGATCGTCCAAACTTTCAATAGATTCGTATGAAGGTTTAAATTGAGATTTAAAGCTTTTAGAATGAATACCGGCCTTTTTTTGGACCAATATAAAGTTATAAAGGTGTAAATATAGTTTTTAAATTATTCTCAAAAAGTTAGACCCATTATTGGAGCAGCGGAAACTTGGTCCAAACTACTTTGACAAAGAACTGCCCAACTTTGAATAGCTTCATATGAAGAGAATATTGGCCTTTTTTTGGACCAATATGAAGTGATAAAGATATAAATATAGTAATAAATCTAATTTAAGAACGTTAGACCCATTTTTAATTCAACGGAAAACTTGTGCAAACTTCTACGACAAAGATCGTCCAAACTTTCAATAGATTCGTATGAAGGTTTAAATTGAGATTTAAAGCTTTTAGAATGAATACCGGCCTTTTTTTGGACCAATATAAAGTTATAAAGGTGTAAATATAGTTTTTAAATAATTCTCAAAAAGTTAGACCCATTATTGGAGCAGCGGAAACTTGGTCCAAACTACTCTGACAAAGAACTGCCCAACTTTGAATAACTTCATATGAAGAGAATATTGGCCTATTTTTGGACCAATATGAAGTGATAAAGATATAAATATAGCAATAAACCTAATTGAGATTTAAAGCTTTTAGAATGAATACCGGCCTTTTTTTGGACCAATATAAAGTTATAAAGGTGTAAATATAGTTTTTAAATTATTCTCAAAAAGTTAGACCCATTATTGGAGCAGCGGAAACTTGGTCCAAACTACTTTGACAAACAACTGCCCAACTTTGAATAGCTTCATATGAAGAGAATTGGCATTTTTTTGGACCAATATGAAGTGATAAAGATATAAATATAGTAATAAACCTAATAGAAGAACGTTAGACCCATTTTTGATCCAACGGAAAACTTGTGCAAACTTCTACGACAAAGATCGTCCAAACTTTCAATAGATTCGTATGAAGGTTTAAATTGAGATTTAAAGCTTTTAGAATGAATACCGGCCTTTTTTTGGACCAATATAAAGTTATAAAGGTGTAAATATAGTTTTTAAATTATTCTCAAAAAGTTAGACCCATTATTGGAGCAGCGGAAACTTGGTCCAAACTACTTTGACAAAGAACTGCCCAACTTTGAATAGCTTCATATGAAGAGAATATTGGCCTTTTTTTGGACCAATATGAAGTGATAAAGATATAAATATAGTAATAAATCTAATTTAAGAACGTTAGACCCATTTTTAATTCAACGGAAAACTTGTGCAAACTTCTACGACAAAGATCGTCCAAACTTTCAATAGATTCGTATGAAGGTTTAAATTGAGATTTAAAGCTTTTAGAATGAATACCGGCCTTTTTTTGGACCAATATAAAGTTATAAAGGTGTAAATATAGTTTTTAAATAATTCTCAAAAAGTTAGACCCATTATTGGAGCAGCGGAAACTTGGTCCAAACTACTTTGACAAAGAACTGCCCAACTTTGAATAGCTTCATATGAAGAGAATATTGGCCTTTTTTTGGACCAATATGAAGTGATAAAGATATAAATATAGTAATAAATCTAATTTAAGAACGTTAGACCCATTTTTAATTCAACGGAAAACTTGTGCAAACTTCTACGACAAAGATCGTCCAAACTTTCAATAGATTCGTATGAAGGTTTAAATTGAGATTTAAAGCTTTTAGAATGAATACCGGCCTTTTTTTGGACCAATATAAAGTTATAAAGGTGTAAATATAGTTTTTAAATAATTCTCAAAAAGTTAGACCCATTATTGGAGCAGCGGAAACTTGGTCCAAACTACTCTGACAAAGAACTGCCCAACTTTGAATAACTTCATATGAAGAGAATATTGGCCTATTTTTGGACCAATATGAAGTGATAAAGATATAAATATAGCAATAAACCTAATTGAGATTTAAAGCTTTTAGAATGAATACCGGCCTTTTTTTGGACCAATATAAAGTTATAAAGGTGTAAATATAGTTTTTAAATTATTCTCAAAAAGTTAGACCCATTATTGGAGCAGCGGAAACTTGGTCCAAACTACTTTGACAAACAACTGCCCAACTTTGAATAGCTTCATATGAAGAGAATTGGCATTTTTTTGGACCTGTATGAAGTGATAAAGATATAAATATAGTAATAAACCTAATAAAAGAACGTTAGACCCATTTTTGATCCAACGGAAAACTTGTGCAAACTTCTACGACAAAGATCGTCCAAACTTTCAATAGATTCGTATGAAGGTTTAAATTGAGATTTAAAGCTTTTAGAATGAATACCGGCCTTTTTTTGGACCAATATAAAGTTATAAAGGTGTAAATATAGTTTTTAAATTATTCTCAAAAAGTTAGACCCATTATTGGAGCAGCGGAAACTTGGTCCAAACTACTTTGACAAAGAACTGCCCAACTTTGAATAGCTTCATATGAAGAGAATATTGGCCTTTTTTTGGGCCAATATGAAGTGATAAAGATATAAATATAGTAATAAATCTAATTTAAGAACGTTAGACCCATTTTTAATTCAACGGAAAACTTGTGCAAACTTCTACGACAAAGATCGTCCAAACTTTCAATAGATTCGTATGAAGGTTTAAATTGAGATTTAAAGCTTTTAGAATGAATACCGGCCTTTTTTTGGACCAATATAAAGTTATAAAGGTGTAAATATAGTTTTTAAATTATTCTCAAAAAGTTAGACCCATTATTGGAGCAGCGGAAACTTGGTCCAAACTACTTTGACAAAGAACTGCCCAACTTTGAATAGCTTCATATGAAGAGAATATTGGCCTTTTTTTGGACCAATATGAAGTGATAAAGATATAAATATAGTAATAAATCTAATTTAAGAACGTTAGACCCATTTTTAATTCAACGGAAAACTTGTGCAAACTTCTACGACAAAGATCGTCCAAACTTTCAATAGATTCGTATGAAGGTTTAAATTGAGATTTAAAGCTTTTAGAATGAATACCGGCCTTTTTTTGGACCAATATAAAGTTATAAAGGTGTAAATATAGTTTTTAAATAATTCTCAAAAAGTTAGACCCATTATTGGAGCAGCGGAAACTTGGTCCAAACTACTCTGACAAAGAACTGCCCAACTTTGAATAACTTCATATGAAGAGAATATTGGCCTATTTTTGGACCAATATGAAGTGATAAAGATATAAATATAGCAATAAACCTAATTGAGATTTAAAGCTTTTAGAATGAATACCGGCCTTTTTTTGGACCAATATAAAGTTATAAAGGTGTAAATATAGTTTTTAAATTATTCTCAAAAAGTTAGACCCATTATTGGAGCAGCGGAAACTTGGTCCAAACTACTTTGACAAACAACTGCCCAACTTTGAATAGCTTCATATGAAGAGAATTGGCATTTTTTTGGACCAATATGAAGTGATAAAGATATAAATATAGTAATAAACCTAATAGAAGAATGTTAGACCCATTTTTGATCCAACGGAAAACTTGTGCAAACTTCTACGACAAAGATCGTCCAAACTTTCAATAGATTCGTATGAAGGTTTAAATTGAGATTTAAAGCTTTTAGAATGAATACCGGCCTTTTTTTGGACCAATATAAAGTTATAAAGGTGTAAATATAGTTTTTAAATTATTCTCAAAAAGTTAGACCCATTATTGGAGCAGCGGAAACTTGGTCCAAACTACTTTGACAAAGAACTGCCCAACTTTGAATAGCTTCATATGAAGAGAATATTGGCCTTTTTTTGGACCAATATGAAGTGATAAAGATATAAATATAGTAATAAATCTAATTTAAGAACGTTAGACCCATTTTTAATTCAACGGAAAACTTGTGCAAACTTCTACGACAAAGATCGTCCAAACTTTCAATAGATTCGTATGAAGGTTTAAATTGAGATTTAAAGCTTTTAGAATGAATACCGGCCTTTTTTTGGACCAATATAAAGTTATAAAGGTGTAAATATAGTTTTTAAATAATTCTCAAAAAGTTAGACCCATTATTGGAGCAGCGGAAACTTGGTCCAAACTACTCTGACAAAGAACTGCCCAACTTTGAATAACTTCATATGAAGAGAATATTGGCCTATTTTTGGACCAATATGAAGTGATAAAGATATAAATATAGTAATAAACCTAATAGAAGAACGTTAGACCCATTTTTGATCCAACGGAAAACTTGTGCAAACTTCTACGACAAAGATCGTCCAAACTTTCAATAGATTCGTATGAAGGTTTAAATTGAGATTTAAAGCTTTTAGAATGAATACCGGCCTTTTTTTGGACCAATATAAAGTTATAAAGGTGTAAATATAGTTTTTAAATTATTCTCAAAAAGTTAGACCCATTATTGGAGCAGCGGAAACTTGGTCCAAACTACTTTGACAAAGAACTGCCCAACTTTGAATAGCTTCATATGAAGAGAATATTGGCCTTTTTTTGGGCCAATATGAAGTGATAAAGATATAAATATAGTAATAAATCTAATTTAAGAACGTTAGACCCATTTTTAATTCAACGGAAAACTTGTGCAAACTTCTACGACAAAGATCGTCCAAACTTTCAATAGATTCGTATGAAGGTTTAAATTGAGATTTAAAGCTTTTAGAATGAATACCGGCCTTTTTTTGGACCAATATAAAGTTATAAAGGTGTAAATATAGTTTTTAAATTATTCTCAAAAAGTTAGACCCATTATTGGAGCAGCGGAAACTTGGTCCAAACTACTTTGACAAAGAACTGCCCAACTTTGAATAGCTTCATATGAAGAGAATATTGGCCTTTTTTTGGACCAATATGAAGTGATAAAGATATAAATATAGTAATAAATCTAATTTAAGAACGTTAGACCCATTTTTAATTCAACGGAAAACTTGTGCAAACTTCTACGACAAAGATCGTCCAAACTTTCAATAGATTCGTATGAAGGTTTAAATTGAGATTTAAAGCTTTTAGAATGAATACCGGCCTTTTTTTGGACCAATATAAAGTTATAAAGGTGTAAATATAGTTTTTAAATAATTCTCAAAAAGTTAGACCCATTATTGGAGCAGCGGAAACTTGGTCCAAACTACTCTGACAAAGAACTGCCCAACTTTGAATAACTTCATATGAAGAGAATATTGGCCTATTTTTGGACCAATATGAAGTGATAAAAATATAAATATAGCAATAAACCTAATTGAGATTTAAAGCTTTTAGAATGAATACCGGCCTTTTTTTGGACCAATATAAAGTTATAAAGGTGTAAATATAGTTTTTAAATTATTCTCAAAAAGTTAGACCCATTATTGGAGCAGCGGAAACTTGGTCCAAACTACTTTGACAAACAACTGCCCAACTTTGAATAACTTCATATGAAGAGAATATTGGCCTATTTTTGGACCAATATGAAGTGATAAAGATATAAATATAGTAATAAACCTAATAGAAGAACGTTAGACCCATTTTTGATCCAACGGAAAACTTGTGCAAACTTCTACGACAAAGATCGTCCAAACTTTCAATAGATTCGTATGAAGGTTTAAATTGAGATTTAAAGCTTTTAGAATGAATACCGGTCTTTTTTTGGACCAATATAAAGTTATAAAGGTGTAAATATAGTTTTTAAATTATTCTCAAAAAGTTAGACCCATTATTGGAGCAGCGGAAACTTGGTCCAAACTACTTTGACAAAGAACTGCCCAACTTTGAATAGCTTCATATGAAGAGAATATTGGCCTTTTTTTGGGCCAATATGAAGTGATAAAGATATAAATATAGTAATAAATCTAATTTAAGAACGTTAGACCCATTTTTAATTCAACGGAAAACTTGTGCAAACTTCTACGACAAAGATCGTCCAAACTTTCAATAGATTCGTATGAAGGTTTAAATTGAGATTTAAAGCTTTTAGAATGAATACCGGCCTTTTTTTGGACCAATATAAAGTTATAAAGGTGTAAATATAGTTTTTAAATTATTCTCAAAAAGTTAGACCCATTATTGGAGCAGCGGAAACTTGGTCCAAACTACTTTGACAAAGAACTGCCCAACTTTGAATAGCTTCATATGAAGAGAATATTGGCCTTTTTTTGGACCAATATGAAGTGATAAAGATATAAATATAGTAATAAATCTAATTTAAGAACGTTAGACCCATTTTTAATTCAACGGAAAACTTGTGCAAACTTCTACGACAAAGATCGTCCAAACTTTCAATAGATTCGTATGAAGGTTTAAATTGAGATTTAAAGCTTTTAGAATGAATACCGGCCTTTTTTTGGACCAATATAAAGTTATAAAGGTGTAAATATAGTTTTTAAATAATTCTCAAAAAGTTAGACCCATTATTGGAGCAGCGGAAACTTGGTCCAAACTACTCTGACAAAGAACTGCCCAACTTTGAATAACTTCATATGAAGAGAATATTGGCCTATTTTTGGACCAATATGAAGTGATAAAGATATAAATATAGCAATAAACCTAATTGAGATTTAAAGCTTTTAGAATGAATACCGGCCTTTTTTTGGACCAATATAAAGTTATAAAGGTGTAAATATAGTTTTTAAATTATTCTCAAAAAGTTAGACCCATTATTGGAGCAGCGGAAACTTGGTCCAAACTACTTTGACAAACAACTGCCCAACTTTGAATAGCTTCATATGAAGAGAATTGGCATTTTTTTGGACCAATATGAAGTGATAAAGATATAAATATAGTAATAAACCTAATAGAAGAATGTTAGACCCATTTTTGATCCAACGGAAAACTTGTGCAAACTTCTACGACAAAGATCGTCCAAACTTTCAATAGATTCGTATGAAGGTTTAAATTGAGATTTAAAGCTTTTAGAATGAATACCGGCCTTTTTTTGGACCAATATAAAGTTATAAAGGTGTAAATATAGTTTTTAAATTATTCTCAAAAAGTTAGACCCATTATTGGAGCAGCGGAAACTTGGTCCAAACTACTTTGACAAAGAACTGCCCAACTTTGAATAGCTTCATATGAAGAGAATATTGGCCTTTTTTTGGACCAATATGAAGTGATAAAGATATAAATATAGTAATAAATCTAATTTAAGAACGTTAGACCCATTTTTAATTCAACGGAAAACTTGTGCAAACTTCTACGACAAAGATCGTCCAAACTTTCAATAGATTCGTATGAAGGTTTAAATTGAGATTTAAAGCTTTTAGAATGAATACCGGCCTTTTTTTGGACCAATATAAAGTTATAAAGGTGTAAATATAGTTTTTAAATAATTCTCAAAAAGTTAGACCCATTATTGGAGCAGCGGAAACTTGGTCCAAACTACTCTGACAAAGAACTGCCCAACTTTGAATAACTTCATATGAAGAGAATATTGGCCTATTTTTGGACCAATATGAAGTGATAAAGATATAAATATAGTAATAAACCTAATAGAAGAACGTTAGACCCATTTTTGATCCAACGGAAAACTTGTGCAAACTTCTACGACAAAGATCGTCCAAACTTTCAATAGATTCGTATGAAGGTTTAAATTGAGATTTAAAGCTTTTAGAATGAATACCGGCCTTTTTTTGGACCAATATAAAGTTATAAAGGTGTAAATATAGTTTTTAAATTATTCTCAAAAAGTTAGACCCATTATTGGAGCAGCGGAAACTTGGTCCAAACTACTTTGACAAAGAACTGCCCAACTTTGAATAGCTTCATATGAAGAGAATATTGGCCTTTTTTTGGGCCAATATGAAGTGATAAAGATATAAATATAGTAATAAATCTAATTTAAGAACGTTAGACCCATTTTTAATTCAACGGAAAACTTGTGCAAACTTCTACGACAAAGATCGTCCAAACTTTCAATAGATTCGTATGAAGGTTTAAATTGAGATTTAAAGCTTTTAGAATGAATACCGGCCTTTTTTTGGACCAATATAAAGTTATAAAGGTGTAAATATAGTTTTTAAATTATTCTCAAAAAGTTAGACCCATTATTGGAGCAGCGGAAACTTGGTCCAAACTACTTTGACAAAGAACTGCCCAACTTTGAATAGCTTCATATGAAGAGAATATTGGCCTTTTTTTGGACCAATATGAAGTGATAAAGATATAAATATAGTAATAAATCTAATTTAAGAACGTTAGACCCATTTTTAATTCAACGGAAAACTTGTGCAAACTTCTACGACAAAGATCGTCCAAACTTTCAATAGATTCGTATGAAGGTTTAAATTGAGATTTAAAGCTTTTAGAATGAATACCGGCCTTTTTTTGGACCAATATAAAGTTATAAAGGTGTAAATATAGTTTTTAAATAATTCTCAAAAAGTTAGACCCATTATTGGAGCAGCGGAAACTTGGTCCAAACTACTCTGACAAAGAACTGCCCAACTTTGAATAACTTCATATGAAGAGAATATTGGCCTATTTTTGGACCAATATGAAGTGATAAAAATATAAATATAGCAATAAACCTAATTGAGATTTAAAGCTTTTAGAATGAATACCGGCCTTTTTTTGGACCAATATAAAGTTATAAAGGTGTAAATATAGTTTTTAAATTATTCTCAAAAAGTTAGACCCATTATTGGAGCAGCGGAAACTTGGTCCAAACTACTTTGACAAACAACTGCCCAACTTTGAATAACTTCATATGAAGAGAATATTGGCCTATTTTTGGACCAATATGAAGTGATAAAGATATAAATATAGTAATAAACCTAATAGAAGAACGTTAGACCCATTTTTGATCCAACGGAAAACTTGTGCAAACTTCTACGACAAAGATCGTCCAAACTTTCAATAGATTCGTATGAAGGTTTAAATTGAGATTTAAAGCTTTTAGAATGAATACCGGTCTTTTTTTGGACCAATATAAAGTTATAAAGGTGTAAATATAGTTTTTAAATTATTCTCAAAAAGTTAGACCCATTATTGGAGCAGCGGAAACTTGGTCCAAACTACTTTGACAAAGAACTGCCCAACTTTGAATAGCTTCATATGAAGAGAATATTGGCCTTTTTTTGGGCCAATATGAAGTGATAAAGATATAAATATAGTAATAAATCTAATTTAAGAACGTTAGACCCATTTTTAATTCAACGGAAAACTTGTGCAAACTTCTACGACAAAGATCGTCCAAACTTTCAATAGATTCGTATGAAGGTTTAAATTGAGATTTAAAGCTTTTAGAATGAATACCGGCCTTTTTTTGGACCAATATAAAGTTATAAAGGTGTAAATATAGTTTTTAAATTATTCTCAAAAAGTTAGACCCATTATTGGAGCAGCGGAAACTTGGTCCAAACTACTTTGACAAAGAACTGCCCAACTTTGAATAGCTTCATATGAAGAGAATATTGGCCTTTTTTTGGACCAATATGAAGTGATAAAGATATAAATATAGTAATAAATCTAATTTAAGAACGTTAGACCCATTTTTAATTCAACGGAAAACTTGTGCAAACTTCTACGACAAAGATCGTCCAAACTTTCAATAGATTCGTATGAAGGTTTAAATTGAGATTTAAAGCTTTTAGAATGAATACCGGCCTTTTTTTGGACCAATATAAAGTTATAAAGGTGTAAATATAGTTTTTAAATAATTCTCAAAAAGTTAGACCCATTATTGGAGCAGCGGAAACTTGGTCCAAACTACTCTGACAAAGAACTGCCCAACTTTGAATAACTTCATATGAAGAGAATATTGGCCTATTTTTGGACCAATATGAAGTGATAAAGATATAAATATAGCAATAAACCTAATTGAGATTTAAAGCTTTTAGAATGAATACCGGCCTTTTTTTGGACCAATATAAAGTTATAAAGGTGTAAATATAGTTTTTAAATTATTCTCAAAAAGTTAGACCCATTATTGGAGCAGCGGAAACTTGGTCCAAACTACTTTGACAAACAACTGCCCAACTTTGAATAGCTTCATATGAAGAGAATTGGCATTTTTTTGGACCAATATGAAGTGATAAAGATATAAATATAGTAATAAACCTAATAGAAGAACGTTAGACCCATTTTTGATCCAACGGAAAACTTGTGCAAACTTCTACGACAAAGATCGTCCAAACTTTCAATAGATTCGTATGAAGGTTTAAATTGAGATTTAAAGCTTTTAGAATGAATACCGGCCTTTTTTTGGACCAATATAAAGTTATAAAGGTGTAAATATAGTTTTTAAATTATTCTCAAAAAGTTAGACCCATTATTGGAGCAGCGGAAACTTGGTCCAAACTACTTTGACAAAGAACTGCCCAACTTTGAATAGCTTCATATGAAGAGAATATTGGCCTTTTTTTGGACCAATATGAAGTGATAAAGATATAAATATAGTAATAAATCTAATTTAAGAACGTTAGACCCATTTTTAATTCAACGGAAAACTTGTGCAAACTTCTACGACAAAGATCGTCCAAACTTTCAATAGATTCGTATGAAGGTTTAAATTGAGATTTAAAGCTTTTAGAATGAATACCGGCCTTTTTTTGGACCAATATAAAGTTATAAAGGTGTAAATATAGTTTTTAAATAATTCTCAAAAAGTTAGACCCATTATTGGAGCAGCGGAAACTTGGTCCAAACTACTTTGACAAAGAACTGCCCAACTTTGAATAGCTTCATATGAAGAGAATATTGGCCTTTTTTTGGACCAATATGAAGTGATAAAGATATAAATATAGTAATAAATCTAATTTAAGAACGTTAGACCCATTTTTAATTCAACGGAAAACTTGTGCAAACTTCTACGACAAAGATCGTCCAAACTTTCAATAGATTCGTATGAAGGTTTAAATTGAGATTTAAAGCTTTTAGAATGAATACCGGCCTTTTTTTGGACCAATATAAAGTTATAAAGGTGTAAATATAGTTTTTAAATTATTCTCAAAAAGTTAGACCCATTATTGGAGCAGCGGAAACTTGGTCCAAACTACTTTGACAAAGAACTGCCCAACTTTGAATAGCTTCATATGAAGAGAATATTGGCCTTTTTTTGGACCAATATGAAGTGATAAAGATATAAATATAGTAATAAATCTAATTTAAGAACGTTAGACCCATTTTTAATTCAACGGAAAACTTGTGCAAACTTCTACGACAAAGATCGTCCAAACTTTCAATAGATTCGTATGAAGGTTTAAATTGAGATTTAAAGCTTTTAGAATGAATAAAGGCCTTTTTTTGGACCAATATAAAGTTATAAAGGTGTAAATATAGTTTTTAAATAATTCTCAAAAAGTTAGACCCATTATTGGAGCAGCGGAAACTTGGTCCAAACTACTCTGACAAAGAACTGCCCAACTTTGAATAACTTCATATGAAGAGAATATTGGCCTATTTTTGGACCAATATGAAGTGATAAAGATATAAATATAGCAATAAACCTAATTGAGATTTAAAGCTTTTAGAATGAATACCGGCCTTTTTTTGGACCAATATAAAGTTATAAAGGTGTAAATATAGTTTTTAAATTATTCTCAAAAAGTTAGACCCATTATTGGAGCAGCGGAAACTTGGTCCAAACTACTTTGACAAAGAACTGCCCAACTTTGAATAGCTTCATATGAAGAGAATATTGGCCTTTTTTTTGGGCCAATATGAAGTGATAAAGATATAAATATAGTAATAAATCTAATTTAAGAACGTTAGACCCATTTTTAATTCAACGGAAAACTTGTGCAAACTTCTACGACAAATATCGTCCAAACTTTCAATAGATTCGTATGAAGGTTTAAATTGAGATTTAAAGCTTTTAGAATGAATACCACCCTTTTTTTGGACCAATATAAAGTTATAAAGGTGTAAATATAGTTTTTAAATAATTCTCAAAAAGTTAGACCCATTATTGGAGCAGCGGAAACTTGGTCCAAACTACTCTGACAAAGAACTGCCCAACTTTGAATAACTTCATATGAAGAGAATATTGGCCTATTTTTGGACCAATATGAAGTGATAAAGATATAAATATAGCAATAAACCTAATTGAGATTTAAAGCTTTTAGAATGAATACCGGCGTTTTTTTGGACCAATATAAAGTTATAAAGGTATAAATATAGTTTTTAAATTATTCTCAAAAAGTTAGACCCATTATTGGAGCAGCGGAAACTTGGTCCAAACTACTTTGACAAACAACTGCCCAACTTTGAATAGCTTCATATGAAGAGAATTGGCATTTTTTTGGACCAATATGAAGTGATAAAGATATAAATATAGTAATAAACCTAATAGAAGAACGTTAGACCCATTTTTGATCCAACGGAAAACTTGTGCAAACTTCTACGACAAAGATCGTCCAAACTTTCAATAGATTCGTATGAAGGTTTAAATTGAGATTTAAAGCTTTTAGAATGAATACCGGCCTTTTTTTGGACCAATATAAAGTTATAAAGGTGTAAATATAGTTTTTAAATTATTCTCAAAAAGTTAGACCCATTATTGGAGCAGCGGAAACTTGGTCCAAACTACTTTGACAAAGAACTGCCCAACTTTGAATAGCTTCATATGAAGAGAATATTGGCCTTTTTTTCGACCAATATGAAGTGATAAAGATATAAATATAGTAATAAATCTAATTTAAGAACGTTAGACCCATTTTTAATTCAACGGAAAACTTGTGCAAACTTCTACGACAAAGATCGTCCAAACTTTCAATAGATTCGTATGAAGGTTTAAATTGAGATTTAAAGCATTTAGAATGAATACCGGCCTTTTTTTGGACCAATATAAAGTTATAAAGGTGTAAATATAGTTTTTAAATAATTCTCAAAAAGTTAGACCCATTATTGGAGCAGCGGAAACTTGGTCCAAACTACTCTGACAAAGAACTGCCCAACTTTGAATAACTTCATATGAAGAGAATATTGGCCTATTTTTGGACCAATATGAAGTGATAAAGATATAAATATAGCAATAAACCTAATTGAGATTTAAAGCTTTTAGAATGAATACCGGCGTTTTTTTGGACCAATATAAAGTTATAAAGGTGTAAATATAGTTTTTAAATTATTCTCAAAAAGTTAGACCCATTATTGGAGCAGCGGAAACTTGGTCCAAACTACTTTGACAAACAACTGCCCAACTTTGAATAGCTTCATATGAAGAGAATTGGCATTTTTTTGGACCAATATGAAGTGATAAAGATATAAATATAGTAATAAACCTAATAGAAGAACGTTAGACCCATTTTTGATCCAACGGAAAACTTGTGCAAACTTCTACGACAAAGATCGTCCAAACTTTCAATAGATTCGTATGAAGGTTTAAATTGAGATTTAAAGCTTTTAGAATGAATACCGGCCTTTTTTTGGACCAATATAAAATTATAAAGGTGTAAATATAGTTTTTAAATTATTCTCAAAAAGTTAGACCCATTATTGGAGCAGCGGAAACTTGGTCCAAACTACTTTGACAAAGAACTGCCCAACTTTGAATAGCTTCATATGAAGAGAATATTGGCCTTTTTTTGGACCAATATGAAGTGATAAAGATATAAATATAGTAATAAATCTAATTTAAGAACGTTAGACCCATTTTTAATTCAACGGAAAACTTGTGCAAACTTCTACGACAAAGATCGTCCAAACTTTCAATAGATTCGTATGAAGGTTTAAATTGAGATTTAAAGCATTTAGAATGAATACCGGCCTTTTTTTGGACCAATATAAAGTTATAAAGGTGTAAATATAGTTTTTAAATTATTCTCAAAAAGTTAGACCCATTATTGGAGCAGCGGAAACTTGGTCCAAACTACTTTGACAAAGAACTGCCCAACTTTGAATAGCTTCATATGAAGAGAATATTGGCCTTTTTTTGGACCAATATGAAGTGATAAAGATATAAATATAGTAATAAATCTAATTTAAGAACGTTAGACCCATTTTTAATTCAACGGAAAACTTGTGCAAACTTCTACGACAAAGATCGTCCAAACTTTCAATAGATTCGTATGAAGGTTTAAATTGAGATTTAAAGCTTTTAGAATGAATACCGGCCTTTTTTTGGACCAATATAAAGTTATAAAGGTGTAAATATAGTTTTTAAATTATTCTCAAAAAGTTAGACCCATTATTGGAGCAGCGGAAACTTGGTCCAAACTACTTTGACAAAGAACTGCCCAACTTTGAATAGCTTCATATGAAGAGAATATTGGCTTTTTTTTGGACCAATATGAAGTGATAAAGATATAAATATAGTAATAAACCTAATTTAAGAACGTTAGACCCATTTTTAATTCAACGGAAAACTTGTGCAAACTTCTACGACAAAGATCGTCCAAACTTTCAATAGATTCGTATGAAGGTTTAAATTGAGATTTAAAGCTTTTAGAATGAATACCGGCCTTTTTTTGGACCAATATAAAGTTATAAAGGTGTAAATATAGTTTTTAAATAATTCTCAAAAAGTTAGACCCATTATTGGAGCAGCGGAAACTTGGTCCAAACTACTCTGACAAAGAACTGCCCAACTTTGAATAACTTAATATGAAGAGAATATTGGCCTATTTTTGGACCAATATGAAGTGATAAAGATATAAATATAGCAATAAACCTAATTGAGATTTAAAGCTTTTAGAATGAATACCGGCCTTTTTTTGGACCAATATAAAGTTATAAAGGTGTAAATATAATTTTTAAATTATTCTCAAAAAGTTAGACCCATTATTGGAGCAGCGGAAACTTGGTCCAAACTACTTTGACAA
The DNA here is from genome assembly GCA_030408175.1 of Trifolium repens. Classification (NCBI taxonomy): domain Eukaryota; kingdom Viridiplantae; phylum Streptophyta; class Magnoliopsida; order Fabales; family Fabaceae; genus Trifolium; species Trifolium repens. The sequence goes on along the minus strand of CP125845.1, from coordinate 24,366,184 downwards.
ACAACTGCCCAACTTTGAATAGCTTCATATGAAGAGAATTGGCATTTTTTTGTACCAATATGAAGTGATAAAGATATAAATATAGTAATAAACCTAATAGAAGAACGTTAGACCCATTTTTGATCCAACGGAAAACTTGTGCAAACTTCTACGACAAAGATCGTCCAAACTTTCAATAGATTCGTATGAAGGTTTAAATTGAGATTTAAAGCTTTTAGAATGAATACCGGCCTTTTTTTGGACCAATATAAAGTTTTAAAGGTGTAAATATAGTTTTTAAATTATTCTCAAAAAGTTAGACCCATTATTGGAGCAGCGGAAACTTGGTCCAAACTACTTTGACAAAGAACTGCCCAACTTTGAATAGCTTCATATGAAGAGAATATTGGCCTTTTTTTGGACCAATATGAAGTGATAAAGATATAAATATAGTAATAAATCTAATTTAAGAACGTTAGACCCATTTTTAATTCAACGGAAAACTTGTGCAAACTTCTACGACAAAGATCGTCCAAACTTTCAATAGATTCGTATGAAGGTTTAAATTGAGATTTAAAGCTTTTAGAAAGAATACCGGCCTTTTTTTGGACCAATATAAAGTTATAAAGGTGTAAATATAGTTTTTAAATTATTCTCAAAAAGTTAGACCCATTATTGGAGCAGCGGAAACTTGGTCCAAACTACTTTGACAAAGAACTGCCCAACTTTGAATAGCTTCGTATGAAGAGAATATTGGCCTTTTTTTGGACCAATATGAAGTGATAAAGATTTAAATATAGTAATAAACCTAATAGAAGAACGTTAGACCCATTTTTGATCCAACGGAAATCTTGTGCAAACTTCTACGACAAAGATCGTCCAAACTTTCAATAGATTCGTATGAAGGTTTAAATTGAGATTTAAAGCTTTTAAATGAATACCGGCCTTTTTTTGGACCAATATAAAGTTATAAAGGTGTAAATATAGTTTTTAAATTATTCTCAAAAAGTTAGACCCATTATTGGAGCAGCGGAAACTTGGTCCAAACTACTTTGACAAAGAACTGCCCAACTTTGAATAGCTTCATATGAAGAGAATATTGGCCTTTTTTTGGACCAATATGAAGTGATAAAGATATAAATATAGTAATAAATCTAATTTAAGAACGTTAGACCCATTTTTAATTCAACGGAAAACTTGTGCAAACTTCTACGACAAAGATCGTCCAAACTTTCAATAGATTCGTATGAAGGTTTAAATTGAGATTTAAAGCAGTTAGAATTAATACCGGCCTTTTTTTGGACCAATATAAAGTTATAAAGGTGTAAATATAGTTTTTAAATTATTCTCAAAAAGTTAGCCCCATTATTGGAGCAGCGGAAACTTGGTCCAAACTACTTTGACAAAGAACTGCCCAACTTTGAATAGCTTCATATGAAGAGAATATTGGCTTTTTTTTGGACCAATATGAAGTGATAAAGATATAAATATAGTAATAAACCTAATTTAAGAACGTTAGACCCATTTTTAATTCAACGGAAAACTTGTGCAAACTTCTACGACAAAGATCGTCCAAACTTTCAATAGATTCGTATGAAGGTTTAAATTGAGATTTAAAGCTTTTAGAATGAATACCGGCCTTTTTTTGGACCAATATAAAGTTATAAAGGTGTAAATATAGTTTTTAAATAATTCTCAAAAAGTTAGACCCATTATTGGAGCAGCGGAAACTTGGTCCAAACTACTCTGACAAAGAACTGCCCAACTTTGAATAACTTAATATGAAGAGAATATTGGCCTATTTTTGGACCAATATGAAGTGATAAAGATATAAATATAGCAATAAACCTAATTGAGATTTAAAGCTTTTAGAATGAATACCGGCCTTTTTTTGGACCAATATAAAGTTATAAAGGTGTAAATATAATTTTTAAATTATTCTCAAAAAGTTAGACCCATTATTGGAGCAGCGGAAACTTGGTCCAAACTACTTTGACAAACAACTGCCCAACTTTGAATAGCTTCATATGAAGAGAATTGGCATTTTTTTGGACCAATATGAAGTGATAAAGATATAAATATAGTAATAAACCTAATAGAAGAACGTTAGACCCATTTTTGATCCAACGGAAAACTTGTGCAAACTTCTACGACAAAGATCGTCCAAACTTTCAATAGATTCGTATGAAGGTTTAAATTGAGATTTAAAGCTTTTAGAATGAATACCGGCCTTTTTTTGGACCAATATAAAGTTTTAAAGGTGTAAATATAGTTTTTAAATTATTCTCAAAAAGTTAGACCCATTATTGGAGCAGCGGAAACTTGGTCCAAACTACTCTGACAAAGAACTGCCCAACTTTGAATAACTTCATATGAAGAGAATATTGGCCTATTTTTGGACCAATATGAAGTGATAAAGATATAAATATAGCAATAAACCTAATTGAGATTTAAAGCTTTTAGAATGAATACCGGCGTTTTTTTGGACCAATATAAAGTTATAAAGGTGTAAATATAGTTTTTAAATTATTCTCAAAAAGTTAGACCCATTATTGGAGCAGCGGAAACTTGGTCCAAACTACTTTGACAAACAACTGCCCAACTTTGAATAGCTTCATATGAAGAGAATTGGCATTTTTTTGGACCAATATGAAGTGATAAAGATATAAATATAGTAATAAACCTAATAGAAGAACGTTAGACCCATTTTTGATCCAACGGAAAACTTGTGCAAACTTCTACGACAAAGATCGTCCAAACTTTCAATAGATTCGTATGAAGGTTTAAATTGAGATTTAAAGCTTTTAGAATGAATACCGGCCTTTTTTTGGACCAATATAAAGTTATAAAGGTGTAAATATAGTTTTTAAATTATTCTCAAAAAGTTAGACCCATTATTGGAGCAGCGGAAACTTGGTCCAAACTACTTTGACAAAGAACTGCCCAACTTTGAATAGCTTCATATGAAGAGAATATTGGCCTTTTTTTGGACCAATATGAAGTGATAAAGATATAAATATAGCAATAAACCTAATTGAGATTTAAAGCTTTTAGAATGAATACCGGCGTTTTTTTGGACCAATATAAAGTTATAAAGGTGTAAATATAGTTTTTAAATTATTCTCAAAAAGTTAGACCCATTATTGGAGCAGCGGAAACTTGGTCCAAACTACTTTGACAAACAACTGCCCAACTTTGAATAGCTTCATATGAAGAGAATTGGCATTTTTTTGGACCAATATGAAGTGATAAAGATATAAATATAGTAATAAACCTAATAGAAGAACGTTAGACCCATTTTTGATCCAACGGAAAACTTGTGCAAACTTCTACGACAATGATCGTCCAAACTTTCAATAGATTCGTATGAAGGTTTAAATTGAGATTTAAAGCTTTTAGAATGAATACCGGCCTTTTTTTGGACCAATATAAAGTTATAAAGGTGTAAATATAGTTTTTAAATTATTCTCAAAAAGTTAGACCCATTATTGGAGCAGCGGAAACTTGGTCCAAACTACTTTGACAAAGAACTGCCCAACTTTGAATAGCTTCATATGAAGAGAATATTGGCCTTTTTTTGGACCAATATGAAGTGATAAAGATATAAATATAGTAATAAATCTAATTTAAGAACGTTAGACCCATTTTTAATTCAACGGAAAACTTGTGCAAACTTCTACGACAAAGATCGTCCAAACTTTCAATAGATTCGTATGAAGGTTTAAATTGAGATTTAAAGCATTTAGAAGGAATACCGGCCTTTTTTTGGACCAATATAAAGTTATAAAGGTGTAAATATAGTTTTTAAATTATTCTCAAAAAGTTAGACCCATTATTGGAGCAGCGGAAACTTGGTCCAAACTACTTTGACAAAGAACTGCCCAACTTTGAATAGCTTCATATGAAGAGAATATTGGCCTTTTTTTGGACCAATATGAAGTGATAAAGATATAAATATAGTAATAAATCTAATTTAAGAACGTTAGACCCATTTTTAATTCAACGGAAAACTTGTGCAAACTTCTACGACAAAGATCGTCCAAACTTTCAATAGATTCGTATGAAGGTTTAAATTGAGATTTAAAGCTTTTAGAATGAATACCGGCCTTTTTTTGGACCAATATAAAGTTATAAAGGTGTAAATATAGTTTTTAAATTATTCTCAAAAAGTTAGACCCATTATTGGAGCAGCGGAAACTTGGTCCAAACTACTTTGACAAAGAACTGCCCAACTTTGAATAGCTTCATATGAAGAGAATATTGGCTTTTTTTTGGACCAATATGAAGTGATAAAGATATAAATATAGTAATAAACCAAATTTAAGAACGTTAGACCCATTTTTAATTCAACGGAAAACTTGTGCAAACTTCTACGACAAAGATCGTCCAAACTTTCAATAGATTCGTATGAAGGTTTAAATTGAGATTTAAAGCTTTTAGAATGAATACCGGCCTTTTTTTGGACCAATATAAAGTTATAAAGGTGTAAATATAGTTTTTAAATAATTCTCAAAAAGTTAGACCCATTATTGGAGCAGCGGAAACTTGGTCCAAACTACTCTGACAAAGAACTGCCCAACTTTGAATAACTTAATATGAAGAGAATATTGGCCTATTTTTGGACCAATATGAAGTGATAAAGATATAAATATAGCAATAAACCTAATTGAGATTTAAAGCTTTTAGAATGAATACCGGCCTTTTTTTGGACCAATATAAAGTTATAAAGGTGTAAATATAATTTTTAAATTATTCTCAAAAAGTTAGACCCATTATTGGAGCAGCGGAAACTTGGTCCAAACTACTTTGACAAACAACTGCCCAACTTTGAATAGCTTCATATGAAGAGAATTGGCATTTTTTTGGACCAATATGAAGTGATAAAGATATAAATATAGTAATAAACCTAATAGAAGAACGTTAGACCCATTTTTGATCCAACGGAAAACTTGTGCAAACTTCTACGACAAAGATCGTCCAAACTTTCAATAGATTCGTATGAAGGTTTAAATTGAGATTTAAAGCTTTTAGAATGAATACCGGCCTTTTTTTGGACCAATATAAAGTTTTAAAGGTGTAAATATAGTTTTTAAATTATTCTCAAAAAGTTAGACCCATTATTGGAGCAGCGGAAACTTGGTCCAAACTACTTTGACAAAGAACTGCCCAACTTTGAATAGCTTCATATGAAGAGAATATTGGCCTTTTTTTGGACCAATATGAAGTGATAAAGATATAAATATAGTAATAAATCTAATTTAAGAACGTTAGACCCATTTTTAATTCAACGGAAAACTTGTGCAAACTTCTACGACAAAGATCGTCCAAACTTTCAATAGATTCGTATGAAGGTTTAAATTGAGATTTAAAGCTTTTAGAAAGAATACCGGCCTTTTTTTGGACCAATATAAAGTTATAAAGGTGTAAATATAGTTTTTAAATTATTCTCAAAAAGTTAGACCCATTATTGGAGCAGCGGAAACTTGGTCCAAACTACTTTGACAAAGAACTGCCCAACTTTGAATAGCTTCGTATGAAGAGAATATTGGCCTTTTTTTGGACCAATATGAAGTGATAAAGATTTAAATATAGTAATAAACCTAATAGAAGAACGTTAGACCCATTTTTGATCCAACGGAAATCTTGTGCAAACTTCTACGACAAAGATCGTCCAAACTTTCAATAGATTCGTATGAAGGTTTAAATTGAGATTTAAAGCTTTTAAATGAAAACCGGCCTTTTTTTGGACCAATATAAAGTTATAAAGGTGTAAATATAGTTTTTAAATTATTCTCAAAAAGTTAGACCCATTATTGGAGCAGCGGAAACTTGGTCCAAACTACTTTGACAAAGAACTGCCCAACTTTGAATAGCTTCATATGAAGAGAATATTGGCCTTTTTTTGGACCAATATGAAGTGATAAAGATATAAATATAGCAATAAACCTAATTGAGATTTAAAGCTTTTAGAATGAATACCGGCGTTTTTTTGGACCAATATAAAGTTATAAAGGTGTAAATATAGTTTTTAAATTATTCTCAAAAAGTTAGACCCATTATTGGAGCAGCGGAAACTTGGTCCAAACTACTTTGACAAACAACTGCCCAACTTTGAATAGCTTCATATGAAGAGAATTGGCATTTTTTTGGACCAATATGAAGTGATAAAGATATAAATATAGTAATAAACCTAATAGAAGAACGTTAGACCCATTTTTGATCCAACGGAAAACTTGTGCAAACTTCTACGACAAAGATCGTCCAAACTTTCAATAGATTCGTATGAAGGTTTAAATTGAGATTTAAAGCTTTTAGAATGAATACCGGCCTTTTTTTGGACCAATATAAAGTTATAAAGGTGTAAATATAGTTTTTAAATTATTCTCAAAAAGTTAGACCCATTATTGGAGCAGCGGAAACTTGGTCCAAACTACTTTGACAAAGAACTGCCCAACTTTGAATAGCTTCATATGAAGAGAATATTGGCCTTTTTTTGGACCAATATGAAGTGATAAAGATATAAATATAGTAATAAATCTAATTTAAGAACGTTAGACCCATTTTTAATTCAACGGAAAACTTGTGCAAACTTCTACGACAAAGATCGTCCAAACTTTCAATAGATTCGTATGAAGGTTTAAATTGAGATTTAAAGCATTTAGAATGAATACCGGCCTTTTTTTGGACCAATATAAAGTTATAAAGGTGTAAATATAGTTTTTAAATTATTCTCAAAAAGTTAGACCCATTATTGGAGCAGCGGAAACTTGGTCCAAACTACTTTGACAAAGAACTGCCCAACTTTGAATAGCTTCATATGAAGAGAATATTGGCCTTTTTTTGGACCAATATGAAGTGATAAAGATATAAATATAGTAATAAATCTAATTTAAGAACGTTAGACCCATTTTTAATTCAACGGAAAACTTGTGCAAACTTCTACGACAAAGATCGTCCAAACTTTCAATAGATTCGTATGAAGGTTTAAATTGAGATTTAAAGCTTTTAGAATGAATACCGGCCTTTTTTTGGACCAATATAAAGTTATAAAGGTGTAAATATAGTTTTTAAATTATTCTCAAAAAGTTAGACCCATTATTGGAGCAGCGGAAACTTGGTCCAAACTACTTTGACAAAGAACTGCCCAACTTTGAATAGCTTCATATGAAGAGAATATTGGCTTTTTTTTGGACCAATATGAAGTGATAAAGATATAAATATAGTAATAAACCAAATTTAAGAACGTTAGACCCATTTTTAATTCAACGGAAAACTTGTGCAAACTTCTACGACAAAGATCGTCCAAACTTTCAATAGATTCGTATGAAGGTTTAAATTGAGATTTAAAGCTTTTAGAATGAATACCGGCCTTTTTTTGGACCAATATAAAGTTATAAAGGTGTAAATATAGTTTTTAAATAATTCTCAAAAAGTTAGACCCATTATTGGAGCAGCGGAAACTTGGTCCAAACTACTCTGACAAAGAACTGCCCAACTTTGAATAACTTAATATGAAGAGAATATTGGCCTATTTTTGGACCAATATGAAGTGATAAAGATATAAATATAGCAATAAACCTAATTGAGATTTAAAGCTTTTAGAATGAATACCGGCCTTTTTTTGGACCAATATAAAGTTATAAAGGTGTAAATATAATTTTTAAATTATTCTCAAAAAGTTAGACCCATTATTGGAGCAGCGGAAACTTGGTCCAAACTACTTTGACAAACAACTGCCCAACTTTGAATAGCTTCATATGAAGAGAATTGGCATTTTTTTGGACCAATATGAAGTGATAAAGATATAAATATAGTAATAAACCTAATAGAAGAACGTTAGACCCATTTTTGATCCAACGGAAAACTTGTGCAAACTTCTACGACAAAGATCGTCCAAACTTTCAATAGATTCGTATGAAGGTTTAAATTGAGATTTAAAGCTTTTAGAATGAATACCGGCCTTTTTTTGGACCAATATAAAGTTTTAAAGGTGTAAATATAGTTTTTAAATTATTCTCAAAAAGTTAGACCCATTATTGGAGCAGCGGAAACTTGGTCCAAACTACTTTGACAAAGAACTGCCCAACTTTGAATAGCTTCATATGAAGAGAATATTGGCCTTTTTTTGGACCAATATGAAGTGATAAAGATATAAATATAGTAATAAATCTAATTTAAGAACGTTAGACCCATTTTTAATTCAACGGAAAACTTGTGCAAACTTCTACGACAAAGATCGTCCAAACTTTCAATAGATTCGTATGAAGGTTTAAATTGAGATTTAAAGCTTTTAGAAAGAATACCGGCCTTTTTTTGGACCAATATAAAGTTATAAAGGTGTAAATATAGTTTTTAAATTATTCTCAAAAAGTTAGACCCATTATTGGAGCAGCGGAAACTTGGTCCAAACTACTTTGACAAAGAACTGCCCAACTTTGAATAGCTTCGTATGAAGAGAATATTGGCCTTTTTTTGGACCAATATGAAGTGATAAAGATTTAAATATAGTAATAAACCTAATAGAAGAACGTTAGACCCATTTTTGATCCAACGGAAATCTTGTGCAAACTTCTACGACAAAGATCGTCCAAACTTTCAATAGATTCGTATGAAGGTTTAAATTGAGATTTAAAGCTTTTAAATGAAAACCGGCCTTTTTTTGGACCAATATAAAGTTATAAAGGTGTAAATATAGTTTTTAAATTATTCTCAAAAAGTTAGACCCATTATTGGAGCAGCGGAAACTTGGTCCAAACTACTTTGACAAAGAACTGCCCAACTTTGAATAGCTTCATATGAAGAGAATATTGGCCTTTTTTTGGACCAATATGAAGTGATAAAGATATAAATATAGTAATAAATCTAATTTAAGAACGTTAGACCCATTTTTAATTCAACGGAAAACTTGTGCAAACTTCTACGACAAAGATCGTCCAAACTTTCAATAGATTCGTATGAAGGTTTAAATTGAGATTTAAAGCAGTTAGAATGAATACCGGCCTTTTTTTGGACCAATATAAAGTTATAAAGGTGTAAATATAGTTTTTAAATTATTCTCAAAAAGTTAGCCCCATTATTGGAGCAGCGGAAACTTGGTCCAAACTACTTTGACAAAGAACTGCCCAACTTTGAATAGCTTCATATGAAGAGAATATTGGCTTTTTTTTGGACCAATATGAAGTGATAAAGATATAAATATAGTAATAAACCTAATTTAAGAACGTTAGACCCATTTTTAATTCAACGGAAAACTTGTGCAAACTTCTACGACAAAGATCGTCCAAACTTTCAATAGATTCGTATGAAGGTTTAAATTGAGATTTAAAGCTTTTAGAATGAATACCGGCCTTTTTTTGGACCAATATAAAGTTATAAAGGTGTAAATATAGTTTTTAAATAATTCTCAAAAAGTTAGACCCATTATTGGAGCAGCGGAAACTTGGTCCAAACTACTCTGACAAAGAACTGCCCAACTTTGAATAACTTAATATGAAGAGAATATTGGCCTATTTTTGGACCAATATGAAGTGATAAAGATATAAATATAGCAATAAACCTAATTGAGATTTAAAGCTTTTAGAATGAATACCGGCCTTTTTTTGGACCAATATAAAGTTATAAAGGTGTAAATATAATTTTTAAATTATTCTCAAAAAGTTAGACCCATTATTGGAGCAGCGGAAACTTGGTCCAAACTACTTTGACAAACAACTGCCCAACTTTGAATAGCTTCATATGAAGAGAATTGGCATTTTTTTGGACCAATATGAAGTGATAAAGATATAAATATAGTAATAAACCTAATAGAAGAACGTTAGACCCATTTTTGATCCAACGGAAAACTTGTGCAAACTTCTACGACAAAGATCGTCCAAACTTTCAATAGATTCGTATGAAGGTTTAAATTGAGATTTAAAGCTTTTAGAATGAATACCGGCCTTTTTTTGGACCAATATAAAGTTTTAAAGGTGTAAATATAGTTTTTAAATTATTCTCAAAAAGTTAGACCCATTATTGGAGCAGCGGAAACTTGGTCCAAACTACTTTGACAAAGAACTGCCCAACTTTGAATAGCTTCATATGAAGAGAATATTGGCCTTTTTTTGGACCAATATGAAGTGATAAAGATATAAATATAGTAATAAATCTAATTTAAGAACGTTAGACCCATTTTTAATTCAACGGAAAACTTGTGCAAACTTCTACGACAAAGATCGTCCAAACTTTCAATAGATTCGTATGAAGGTTTAAATTGAGATTTAAAGCTTTTAGAAAGAATACCGGCCTTTTTTTGGACCAATATAAAGTTATAAAGGTGTAAATATAGTTTTTAAATTATTCTCAAAAAGTTAGACCCATTATTGGAGCAGCGGAAACTTGGTCCAAACTACTTTGACAAAGAACTGCCCAACTTTGAATAGCTTCGTATGAAGAGAATATTGGCCTTTTTTTGGACCAATATGAAGTGATAAAGATTTAAATATAGTAATAAACCTAATAGAAGAACGTTAGACCCATTTTTGATCCAACGGAAATCTTGTGCAAACTTCTACGACAAAGATCGTCCAAACTTTCAATAGATTCGTATGAAGGTTTAAATTGAGATTTAAAGCTTTTAAATGAATACCGGCCTTTTTTTGGACCAATATAAAGTTATAAAGGTGTAAATATAGTTTTTAAATTATTCTCAAAAAGTTAGACCCATTATTGGAGCAGCGGAAACTTGGTCCAAACTACTTTGACAAAGAACTGCCCAACTTTGAATAGCTTCATATGAAGAGAATATTGGCCTTTTTTTGGACCAATATGAAGTGATAAAGATATAAATATAGTAATAAATCTAATTTAAGAACGTTAGACCCATTTTTAATTCAACGGAAAACTTGTGCAAACTTCTACGACAAAGATCGTCCAAACTTTCAATAGATTCGTATGAAGGTTTAAATTGAGATTTAAAGCAGTTAGAATGAATACCGGCCTTTTTTTGGACCAATATAAAGTTATAAAGGTGTAAATATAGTTTTTAAATTATTCTCAAAAAGTTAGCCCCATTATTGGAGCAGCGGAAACTTGGTCCAAACTACTTTGACAAAGAACTGCCCAACTTTGAATAGCTTCATATGAAGAGAATATTGGCCTTTTTTTGGACCAATATGAAGTGATAAAGATATAAATATAGTAATAAATCTAATTTAAGAACGTTAGACCCATTTTTAATTCAACGGAAAACTTGTGCAAACTTCTACGACAAAGATCGTCCAAACTTTCAATAGATTCGTATGAAGGTTTAAATTGAGATTTAAAGCTTTTAGAATGAATACCGGCCTTTTTTTGGACCAATATAAAGTTATAAAGGTGTAAATATAGTTTTTAAATAATTCTCAAAAAGTTAGACCCATTATTGGAGCAGCGGAAACTTGGTCCAAACTACTCTGACAAAGAACTGCCCAACTTTGAATAACTTCATATGAAGAGAATATTGGCCTATTTTTGGACCAATATGAAGTGATAAAGATATAAATATAGCAATAAACCTAATTGAGATTTAAAGCTTTTAGAATGAATACCGGCCTTTTTTTGGACCAATATAAAGTTATAAAGGTGTAAATATAGTTTTTAAATTATTCTCAAAAAGTTAGACCCATTATTGGAGCAGCGGAAACTTGGTCCAAACTACTTTGACAAACAACTGCCCAACTTTGAATAGCTTCATATGAAGAGAATTGGCATTTTTTTGGACCAATATGAAGTGATAAAGATATAAATAAAGTAATAAACCTAATAGAAGAACGTTAGACCCATTTTTGATCCAACGGAAAACTTGTGCAAACTTCTACGACAAAGATCGTCCAAACTTTCAATAGATTCGTATGAAGGTTTAAATTGAGATTTAAAGCTTTTAGAATGAATACCGGCCTTTTTTTGGACCAATATAAAGTTATAAAGGTGTAAATATAGTTTTTAAATTATTCTCAAAAAGTTAGACCCATTATTGGAGCAGCGGAAACTTGGTCCAAACTACTTTGACAAAGAACTGCCCAACTTTGAATAGCTTCATATGAAGAGAATATTGGCCTTTTTTTGGACCAATATGAAGTGATAAAGATATAAATATAGTAATAAATCTAATTTAAGAACGTTAGACCCATTTTTAATTCAACGGAAAACTTGTGCAAACTTCTACGACAAAGATCGTCCAAACTTTCAATAGATTCGTATGAAGGTTTAAATTGAGATTTAAAGCTTTTAGAATGAATACCGGCCTTTTTTTGGACCAATATAAAGTTATAAAGGTGTAAATATAGTTTTTAAATAATTCTCAAAAAGTTAGACCCATTATTGGAGCAGCGGAAACTTGGTCCAAACTACTCTGACAAAGAACTGCCCAACTTTGAATAACTTCATATGAAGAGAATATTGGCCTATTTTTGGACCAATATGAAGTGATAAAGATATAAATATAGCAATAAACCTAATTGAGATTTAAAGCTTTTAGAATGAATACCGGCGTTTTTTTGGACCAATATAAAGTTATAAAGGTGTAAATATAGTTTTTAAATTATTCTCAAAAAGTTAGACCCATTATTGGAGCAGCGGAAACTTTGTCCAAACTACTTTGACAAACAACTGCCCAACTTTGAATAGCTTCATATGAAGAGAATTGGCATTTTTTTGGACCAATATGAAGTGATAAAGATATAAATATAGTAATAAACCTAATAGAAGAACGTTAGACCCATTTTTGATCCAACGGAAAACTTGTGCAAACTTCTACGACAAAGATCGTCCAAACTTTCAATAGATTCGTATGAAGGTTTAAATTGAGATTTAAAGCTTTTAGAATGAATACCGGCCTTTTTTTGGACCAATATAAAGTTTTAAAGGTGTAAATATAGTTTTTAAATTATTCTCAAAAAGTTAGACCCATTATTGGAGCAGCGGAAACTTGGTCCAAACTACTTTGACAAAGAACTGCCCAACTTTGAATAGCTTCATATGAAGAGAATATTGGCCTTTTTTTGGACCAATATGAAGTGATAAAGATATAAATATAGTAATAAATCTAATTTAAGAACGTTAGACCCATTTTTAATTCAACGGAAAACTTGTGCAAACTTCTACGACAAAGATCGTCCAAACTTTCAATAGATTCGTATGAAGGTTTAAATTGAGATTTAAAGCTTTTAGAAAGAATACCGGCCTTTTTTTGGACCAATATAAAGTTATAAAGGTGTAAATATAGTTTTTAAATTATTCTCAAAAAGTTAGACCCATTATTGGAGCAGCGGAAACTTGGTCCAAACTACTTTGACAAAGAACTGCCCAACTTTGAATAGCTTCGTATGAAGAGAATATTGGCCTTTTTTTGGACCAATATGAAGTGATAAAGATTTAAATATAGTAATAAACCTAATAGAAGAACGTTAGACCCATTTTTGATCCAACGGAAATCTTGTGCAAACTTCTACGACAAAGATCGTCCAAACTTTCAATAGATTCGTATGAAGGTTTAAATTGAGATTTAAAGCTTTTAAATGAATACCGGCCTTTTTTTGGACCAATATAAAGTTATAAAGGTGTAAATATAGTTTTTAAATTATTCTCAAAAAGTTAGACCCATTATTGGAGCAGCGGAAACTTGGTCCAAACTACTTTGACAAAGAACTGCCCAACTTTGAATAGCTTCATATGAAGAGAATATTGGCCTTTTTTTGGACCAATATGAAGTGATAAAGATATAAATATAGTAATAAATCTAATTTAAGAACGTTAGACCCATTTTTAATTCAACGGAAAACTTGTGCAAACTTCTACGACAAAGATCGTCCAAACTTTCAATAGATTCGTATGAAGGTTTAAATTGAGATTTAAAGCAGTTAGAATGAATACCGGCCTTTTTTTGGACCAATATAAAGTTATAAAGGTGTAAATATAGTTTTTAAATTATTCTCAAAAAGTTAGCCCCATTATTGGAGCAGCGGAAACTTGGTCCAAACTACTTTGACAAAGAACTGCCCAACTTTGAATAGCTTCATATGAAGAGAATATTGGCCTTTTTTTGGACCAATATGAAGTGATAAAGATATAAATATAGTAATAAATCTAATTTAAGAACGTTAGACCCATTTTTAATTCAACGGAAAACTTGTGCAAACTTCTACGACAAAGATCGTCCAAACTTTCAATAGATTCGTATGAAGGTTTAAATTGAGATTTAAAGCTTTTAGAATGAATACCGGCCTTTTTTTGGACCAATATAAAGTTATAAAGGTGTAAATATAGTTTTTAAATAATTCTCAAAAAGTTAGACCCATTATTGGAGCAGCGGAAACTTGGTCCAAACTACTCTGACAAAGAACTGCCCAACTTTGAATAACTTCATATGAAGAGAATATTGGCCTATTTTTGGACCAATATGAAGTGATAAAGATATAAATATAGCAATAAACCTAATTGAGATTTAAAGCTTTTAGAATGAATACCGGCCTTTTTTTGGACCAATATAAAGTTATAAAGGTGTAAATATAGTTTTTAAATTATTCTCAAAAAGTTAGACCCATTATTGGAGCAGCGGAAACTTGGTCCAAACTACTTTGACAAACAACTGCCCAACTTTGAATAGCTTCATATGAAGAGAATTGGCATTTTTTTGGACCAATATGAAGTGATAAAGATATAAATAAAGTAATAAACCTAATAGAAGAACGTTAGACCCATTTTTGATCCAACGGAAAACTTGTGCAAACTTCTACGACAAAGATCGTCCAAACTTTCAATAGATTCGTATGAAGGTTTAAATTGAGATTTAAAGCTTTTAGAATGAATACCGGCCTTTTTTTGGACCAATATAAAGTTATAAAGGTGTAAATATAGTTTTTAAATTATTCTCAAAAAGTTAGACCCATTATTGGAGCAGCGGAAACTTGGTCCAAACTACTTTGACAAAGAACTGCCCAACTTTGAATAGCTTCATATGAAGAGAATATTGGCCTTTTTTTGGACCAATATGAAGTGATAAAGATATAAATATAGTAATAAATCTAATTTAAGAACGTTAGACCCATTTTTAATTCAACGGAAAACTTGTGCAAACTTCTACGACAAAGATCGTCCAAACTTTCAATAGATTCGTATGAAGGTTTAAATTGAGATTTAAAGCTTTTAGAATGAATACCGGCCTTTTTTTGGACCAATATAAAGTTATAAAGGTGTAAATATAGTTTTTAAATAATTCTCAAAAAGTTAGACCCATTATTGGAGCAGCGGAAACTTGGTCCAAACTACTCTGACAAAGAACTGCCCAACTTTGAATAACTTCATATGAAGAGAATATTGGCCTATTTTTGGACCAATATGAAGTGATAAAGATATAAATATAGCAATAAACCTAATTGAGATTTAAAGCTTTTAGAATGAATACCGGCGTTTTTTTGGACCAATATAAAGTTATAAAGGTGTAAATATAGTTTTTAAATTATTCTCAAAAAGTTAGACCCATTATTGGAGCAGCGGAAACTTTGTCCAAACTACTTTGACAAACAACTGCCCAACTTTGAATAGCTTCATATGAAGAGAATTGGCATTTTTTTGGACCAATATGAAGTGATAAAGATATAAATATAGTAATAAACCTAATAGAAGAACGTTAGACCCATTTTTGATCCAACGGAAAACTTGTGCAAACTTCTACGACAAAGATCGTCCAAACTTTCAATAGATTCGTATGAAGGTTTAAATTGAGATTTAAAGCTTTTAGAATGAATACCGGCCTTTTTTTGGACCAATATAAAGTTTTAAAGGTGTAAATATAGTTTTTAAATTATTCTCAAAAAGTTAGACCCATTATTGGAGCAGCGGAAACTTGGTCCAAACTACTTTGACAAAGAACTGCCCAACTTTGAATAGCTTCATATGAAGAGAATATTGGCCTTTTTTTGGACCAATATGAAGTGATAAAGATATAAATATAGTAATAAATCTAATTTAAGAACGTTAGACCCATTTTTAATTCAACGGAAAACTTGTGCAAACTTCTACGACAAAGATCGTCCAAACTTTCAATAGATTCGTATGAAGGTTTAAATTGAGATTTAAAGCTTTTAGAAAGAATACCGGCCTTTTTTTGGACCAATATAAAGTTATAAAGGTGTAAATATAGTTTTTAAATTATTCTCAAAAAGTTAGACCCATTATTGGAGCAGCGGAAACTTGGTCCAAACTACTTTGACAAAGAACTGCCCAACTTTGAATAGCTTCGTATGAAGAGAATATTGGCCTTTTTTTGGACCAATATGAAGTGATAAAGATTTAAATATAGTAATAAACCTAATAGAAGAACGTTAGACCCATTTTTGATCCAACGGAAATCTTGTGCAAACTTCTACGACAAAGATCGTCCAAACTTTCAATAGATTCGTATGAAGGTTTAAATTGAGATTTAAAGCTTTTAAATGAATACCGGCCTTTTTTTGGACCAATATAAAGTTATAAAGGTGTAAATATAGTTTTTAAATTATTCTCAAAAAGTTAGACCCATTATTGGAGCAGCGGAAACTTGGTCCAAACTACTTTGACAAAGAACTGCCCAACTTTGAATAGCTTCATATGAAGAGAATATTGGCCTTTTTTTGGACCAATATGAAGTGATAAAGATATAAATATAGTAATAAATCTAATTTAAGAACGTTAGACCCATTTTTAATTCAACGGAAAACTTGTGCAAACTTCTACGACAAAGATCGTCCAAACTTTCAATAGATTCGTATGAAGGTTTAAATTGAGATTTAAAGCAGTTAGAATGAATACCGGCCTTTTTTTGGACCAATATAAAGTTATAAAGGTGTAAATATAGTTTTTAAATTATTCTCAAAAAGTTAGCCCCATTATTGGAGCAGCGGAAACTTGGTCCAAACTACTTTGACAAAGAACTGCCCAACTTTGAATAGCTTCATATGAAGAGAATATTGGCCTTTTTTTGGACCAATATGAAGTGATAAAGATATAAATATAGTAATAAATCTAATTTAAGAACGTTAGACCCATTTTTAATTCAACGGAAAACTTGTGCAAACTTCTACGACAAAGATCGTCCAAACTTTCAATAGATTCATATGAAGGTTTAAATTGAGATTTAAAGCTTTTAGAATGAATACCGGCCTTTTTTTGGACCAATATAAAGTTATAAGGGTGTAAATATAGTTTTTAAATAATTCTCAAAAAGTTAGACCCATTATTGGAGCAGCGGAAACTTGGTCCAAACTACTCTGACAAAGAACTGCCCAACTTTGAATAACTTCATATGAAGAGAATATTGGCCTATTTTTGGACCAATATGAAGTGATAAAGATATAAATATAGCAATAAACCTAATTGAGATTTAAAGCTTTTAGAATGAATACCGGCCTTTTTTTGGACCAATATAAAGTTATAAAGGTGTAAATATAGTTTTTAAATTATTCTCAAAAAGTTAGACCCATTATTGGAGCAGCGGAAACTTGGTCCAAACTACTTTGACAAACAACTGCCCAACTTTGAATAGCTTCATATGAAGAGAATTGGCATTTTTTTGGACCAATATGAAGTGATAAAGATATAAATATAGTAATAAACCTAATAGAAGAACGTTAGACCCATTTTTGATCCAACGGAAAACTTGTGCAAACTTCTACGACAAAGATCGTCCAAACTTTCAATAGATTCGTATGAAGGTTTAAATTGAGATTTAAAGCTTTTAGAATGAATACCGGCCTTTTTTTGGACCAATATAAAGTTATAAAGGTGTAAATATAGTTTTTAAATTATTCTCAAAAAGTTAGACCCATTATTGGAGCAGCGGAAACTTGGTCCAAACTACTTTGACAAAGAACTGCCCAACTTTGAATAGCTTCATATGAAGAGAATATTGGCCTTTTTTTGGACCAATATGAAGTGATAAAGATATAAATATAGTAATAAATCTAATTTAAGAACGTTAGACCCATTTTTAATTCAACGGAAAACTTGTGCAAACTTCTACGACAAAGATCGTCCAAACTTTCAATAGATTCGTATGAAGGTTTAAATTGAGATTTAAAGCAGTTAGAATGAATACCGGCCTTTTTTTGGACCAATATAAAGTTATAAAGGTGTAAATATAGTTTTTAAATTATTCTCAAAAAGTTAGCCCCATTATTGGAGCAGCGGAAACTTGGTCCAAACTACTTTGACAAAGAACTGCCCAACTTTGATTAGCTTCATATGAAGAGAATATTGGCCTTTTTTTGGACCAATATGAAGTGATAAAGATATAAATATAGTAATAAATCTAATTTAAGAACGTTAGACCCATTTTTAATTCAACGGAAAACTTGTGCAAACTTCTACGACAAAGATCGTCCAAACTTTCAATAGATTCGTATGAAGGTTTAAATTGAGATTTAAAGCTTTTAGAAAGAATACCGGCCTTTTTTTGGACCAATATAAAGTTATAAAGGTGTAAATATAGTTTTTAAATTATTCTCAAAAAGTTAGACCCATTATTGGAGCAGCGGAAACTTGGTCCAAACTACTTTGACAAAGAACTGCCCAACTTTGAATAGCTTCGTATGAAGAGAATATTGGCCTTTTTTTGGACCAATATGAAGTGATAAAGATTTAAATATAGTAATAAACCTAATAGAAGAACGTTAGACCCATTTTTGATCCAACGGAAATCTTGTGCAAACTTCTACGACAAAGATCGTCCAAACTTTCAATAGATTCGTATGAAGGTTTAAATTGAGATTTAAAGCTTTTAAATGAATACCGGCCTTTTTTTGGACCAATATAAAGTTATAAAGGTGTAAATATAGTTTTTAAATTATTCTCAAAAAGTTAGACCCATTATTGGAGCAGCGGAAACTTGGTCCAAACTACTTTGACAAACAACTGCCCAACTTTGAATAGCTTCATATGAAGAGAATTGGCATTTTTTTGGACCAATATGAAGTGATAAAGATATAAATATAGTAATAAACCTAATAGAAAAACGTTAAACCCATTTTTGATCCAACGGAAAACTTGTGCAAACTTCTTCGACAAAGATCGTCCAAACTTTCAATAGATTCGTATGAAGGTTTAAATTGAGATTTAAAGCTTTTAGAATGAATACCGGCCTTTTTTTGGACCAATATAAAGTTATAAAGGTGTAAATATAGTTTTTAAATTATTCTCAAAAAGTTAGACCCATTATTGGAGCAGCGGAAACTTGGTCCAAACTACTTTGACAAAGAACTGCCCAACTTTGAATAGCTTCATATGAAGAGAATATTGGCCTTTTTTTGGACCAATATGAAGTGATAAAGATATAAATATAGTAATAAATCTAATTTAAGAACGTTAGACCCATTTTTAATTCAACGGAAAACTTGTGCAAACTTCTACGACAAAGATCGTCCAAACTTTCAATAGATTCGTATGAAGGTTTAAATTGAGATTTAAAGCATTTAGAATGAATACCGGCCTTTTTTTGGACCAATATAAAGTTATAAAGGTGTAAATATAGTTTTTAAATTATTCTCAAAAAGTTAGACCCATTATTGGAGCAGCGGAAACTTGGTCCAAACTACTTTGACAAAGAACTGCCCAACTTTGAATAGCTTCATATGAAGAGAATATTGGCCTTTTTTTGGACCAATATGAAGTGATAAAGATATAAATATAGTAATAAATCTAATTTAAGAACGTTAGACCCATTTTTAATTCAACGGAAAACTTGTGCAAACTTCTACGACAAAGATCGTCCAAACTTTCAATAGATTCGTATGAAGGTTTAAATTGAGATTTAAAGCTTTTAGAATGAATACCGGCCTTTTTTTGGACCAATATAAAGTTATAAAGGTGTAAATATAGTTTTTAAATTATTCTCAAAAAGTTAGACCCATTATTGGAGCAGCGGAAACTTGGTCCAAACTACTTTGACAAAGAACTGCCCAACTTTGAATAGCTTCATATGAAGAGAATATTGGCTTTTTTTTGGACCAATATGAAGTGATAAAGATATAAATATAGTAATAAACCTAATTTAAGAACGTTAGACCCATTTTTAATTCAACGGAAAACTTGTGCAAACTTCTACGACAAAGATCGTCCAAACTTTCAATAGATTCGTATGAAGGTTTAAATTGAGATTTAAAGCTTTTAGAATGAATACCGGCCTTTTTTTGGACCAATATAAAGTTATAAAGGTGTAAATATAGTTTTTAAATAATTCTCAAAAAGTTAGACCCATTATTGGAGCAGCGGAAACTTGGTCCAAACTACTCTGACAAAGAACTGCCCAACTTTGAATAACTTAATATGAAGAGAATATTGGCCTATTTTTGGACCAATATGAAGTGATAAAGATATAAATATAGCAATAAACCTAATTGAGATTTAAAGCTTTTAGAATGAATACCGGCCTTTTTTTGGACCAATATAAAGTTATAAAGGTGTAAATATAATTTTTAAATTATTCTCAAAAAGTTAGACCCATTATTGGAGCAGCGGAAACTTGGTCCAAACTACTTTGACAAACAACTGCCCAACTTTGAATAGCTTCATATGAAGAGAATTGGCATTTTTTTGGACCAATATGAAGTGATAAAGATATAAATATAGTAATAAATCTAATAGAAGAACGTTAAACCCATTTTTGATCCAACGGAAAACTTGTGCAAACTTCTACGACAAAGATCGTCCAAACTTTCAATAGATTCGTATGAAGGTTTAAATTGAGATTTAAAGCTTTTAGAATGAATACCGGCCTTTTTTTGGACCAATATAAAGTTTTAAAGGTGTAAATATAGTTTTTAAATTATTCTCAAAAAGTTAGACCCATTATTGGAGCAGCGGAAACTTGGTCCAAACTACTTTGACAAAGAACTGCCCAACTTTGAATAGCTTCATATGAAGAGAATATTGGCCTTTTTTTGGACCAATATGAAGTGATAAAGATATAAATATAGTAATAAATCTAATTTAAGAACGTTAGACCCATTTTTAATTCAACGGAAAACTTGTGCAAACTTCTACGACAAAGATCGTCCAAACTTTCAATAGATTCGTATGAAGGTTTAAATTGAGATTTAAAGCTTTTAGAATGAATACCGGCCTTTTTTTGGACCAATATAAAGTTATAAAGGTGTAAATATAGTTTTTAAATTATTCTCAAAAAGTTAGACCCATTATTGGAGCAGCGGAAACTTGGTCCAAACTACTTTGACAAAGAACTGCCCAACTTTGAATAGCTTCATATGAAGAGAATATTGGCTTTTTTTTGGACCAATATGAAGTGATAAAGATATAAATATAGTAATAAACCTAATTTAAGAACGTTAGACCCATTTTTAATTCAACGGAAAACTTGTGCAAACTTCTACGACAAAGATCGTCCAAACTTTCAATAGATTCGTATGAAGGTTTAAATTGAGATTTAAAGCTTTTAGAATGAATACCGGCCTTTTTTTGGACCAATATAAAGTTATAAAGGTGTAAATATAGTTTTTAAATAATTCTCAAAAAGTTAGACCCATTATTGGAGCAGCGGAAACTTGGTCCAAACTACTCTGACAAAGAACTGCCCAACTTTGAATAACTTAATATGAAGAGAATATTGGCCTATTTTTGGACCAATATGAAGTGATAAAGATATAAATATAGCAATAAACCTAATTGAGATTTAAAGCTTTTAGAATGAATACCGGCCTTTTTTTGGACCAATATAAAGTTATAAAGGTGTAAATATAATTTTTAAATTATTCTCAAAAAGTTAGACCCATTATTGGAGCAGCGGAAACTTGGTCCAAACTACTTTGACAAACAACTGCCCAACTTTGAATAGCTTCATATGAAGAGAATTGGCATTTTTTTGGACCAATATGAAGTGATAAAGATATAACTATAGTAATAAACCTAATAGAAGAACGTTAAACCCATTTTTGATCCAACGGAAAACTTGTGCAAACTTCTACGACAAAGATCGTCCAAACTTTCAATAGATTCGTATGAAGGTTTAAATTGAGATTTAAAGCTTTTAGAATGAATACCGGCCTTTTTTTGGACCAATATAAAGTTTTAAAGGTGTAAATATAGTTTTTAAATTATTCTCAAAAAGTTAGACCCATTATTGGAGCAGCGGAAACTTGGTCCAAACTACTTTGACAAAGAACTGCCCAACTTTGAATAGCTTCATATGAAGAGAATATTGGCCTTTTTTTGGACCAATATGAAGTGATAAAGATATAAATATAGTAATAAATCTAATTTAAGAACGTTAGACCCATTTTTAATTCAACGGAAAACTTGTGCAAACTTCTACGACAAAGATCGTCCAAACTTTCAATAGATTCGTATGAAGGTTTAAATTGAGATTTAAAGCTTTTAGAATGAATACCGGCCTTTTTTTGGACCAATATAAAGTTATAAAGGTGTAAATATAGTTTTTAAATTATTCTCAAAAAGTTAGACCCATTATTGGAGCAGCGGAAACTTGGTCCAAACTACTTTGACAAAGAACTGCCCAACTTTGAATAGCTTCGTATGAAGAGAATATTGGCCTTTTTTTGGACCAATATGAAGTGATAAAGATTTAAATATAGTAATAAACCTAATAGAAGAACGTTAGACCCATTTTTGATCCAACGGAAATCTTGTGCAAACTTCTACGACAAAGATCGTCCAAACTTTCAATAGATTCGTATGAAGGTTTAAATTGAGATTTAAAGCTTTTAAATGAATACCGGCCTTTTTTTGGACCAATATAAATTTATAAAGGTGTAAATATAGTTTTTAAATTATTCTCAAAAAGTTAGACCCATTATTGGAGCAGCGGAAACTCGATCCAAACTACTTTGACAAAGAACTGCCCAACTTTGAATAGCTTCATATGAAGAGAATATTGGCCTTTTTTTGGACCAATATGAAGTGATAAAGATATAAATATAGTAATAAATCTAATTTAAGAACGTTAGACCCATTTTTAATTCAACGGAAAACTTGTGCAAACTTCTACGACAAAGATCGTCCAAACTTTCAATAGATTCGTATGAAGGTTTAAATTGAGATTTAAAGCAGTTAGAATGAATACCGGCCTTTTTTTGGACCAATATAAAGTTATAAAGGTGTAAATATAGTTTTTAAATTATTCTCAAAAAGTTAGCCCCATTATTGGAGCAGCGGAAACTTGGTCCAAACTACTTTGACAAAGAACTGCCCAACTTTGAATAGCTTCATATGAAGAGAATATTGGCCTTTTTTTGGACCAATATGAAGTGATAAAGATATAAATATAGTAATAAATCTAATTTAAGAACGTTAGACCCATTTTTAATTCAACGGAAAACTTGTGCAAACTTCTACGACAAAGATCGTCCAAACTTTCAATAGATTCGTATGAAGGTTTAAATTGAGATTTAAAGCTTTTAGAATGAATACCGGCCTTTTTTTGGACCAATATAAAGTTATAAAGGTGTAAATATAGTTTTTAAATAATTCTCAAAAAGTTAGACCCATTATTGGAGCAGCGGAAACTTGGTCCAAACTACTCTGACAAAGAACTGCCCAACTTTGAATAACTTCATATGAAGAGAATATTGGCCTATTTTTGGACCAATATGAAGTGATAAAGATATAAATATAGCAATAAACCTAATTGAGATTTAAAGCTTTTAGAATGAATACCGGCCTTTTTTTGGACCAATATAAAGTTATAAAGGTGTAAATATAGTTTTTAAATTATTCTCAAAAAGTTAGACCCATTATTGGAGCAGCGGAAACTTGGTCCAAACTACTTTGACAAACAACTGCCCAACTTTGAATAGCTTCATATGAAGAGAATTGGCATTTTTTTGGACCAATATGAAGTGATAAAGATATAAATATAGTAATAAACCTAATAGAAGAACGTTAGACCCATTTTTGATCCAACGGAAAACTTGTGCAAACTTCTACGACAAAGATCGTCCAAACTTTCAATAGATTCGTATGAAGGTTTAAATTGAGATTTAAAGCTTTTAGAATGAATACCGGCCTTTTTTTGGACCAATATAAAGTTATAAAGGTGTAAATATAGTTTTTAAATTATTCTCAAAAAGTTAGACCCATTATTGGAGCAGCGGAAACTTGGTCCAAACTACTTTGACAAAGAACTGCCCAACTTTGAATAGCTTCATATGAAGAGAATATTGGCCTTTTTTTGGACCAATATGAAGTGATAAAGATATAAATATAGTAATAAATCTAATTTAAGAACGTTAGACCCATTTTTAATTCAACGGAAAACTTGTGCAAACTTCTACGACAAAGATCGTCCAAACTTTCAATAGATTCGTATGAAGGTTTAAATTGAGATTTAAAGCATTTAGAATGAATACCGGCCTTTTTTTGGACCAATATAAAGTTATAAAGGTGTAAATATAGTTTTTAAATTATTCTCAAAAAGTTAGACCCATTATTGGAGCAGCGGAAACTTGGTCCAAACTACTTTGACAAAGAACTGCCCAACTTTGAATAGCTTCATATGAAGAGAATATTGGCCTTTTTTTGGACCAATATGAAGTGATAAAGATATAAATATAGTAATAAATCTAATTTAAGAACGTTAGACCCATTTTTAATTCAATGGAAAACTTGTGCAAACTTCTACGACAAAGATCGTCCAAACTTTCAATAGATTCGTATGAAGGTTTAAATTGAGATTTAAAGCTTTTAGAATGAATACCAGCCTTTTTTTGGACCAATATAAAGTTATAAAGGTGTAAATATAGTTTTTAAATTATTCTCAAAAAGTTAGACCCATTATTGGAGCAGCGGAAACTTGGTCCAAACTACTTTGACAAAGAACTGCCCAACTTTGAATAGCTTCATATGAAGAGAATATTGGCTTTTTTTTGGACCAATATGAAGTGATAAAGATATAAATATAGTAATAAACCTAATTTAAGAACGTTAGACCCATTTTTAATTCAACGGAAAACTTGTGCAAACTTCTACGACAAAGATCGTCCAAACTTTCAATAGATTCGTATGAAGGTTTAAATTGAGATTTAAAGCTTTTAGAATGAATACCGGCCTTTTTTTGGACCAATATAAAGTTATAAAGGTGTAAATATAGTTTTTAAATAATTCTCAAAAAGTTAGACCCATTATTGGAGCAGCGGAAACTTGGTCCAAACTACTCTGACAAAGAACTGCCAAACTTTGAATAACTTAATATGAAGAGAATATTGGCCTATTTTTGGACCAATATGAAGTGATAAAGATATAAATATAGCAATAAACCTAATTGAGATTTAAAGCTTTTAGAATGAATACCGGCCTTTTTTTGGACCAATATAAAGTTATAAAGGTGTAAATATAATTTTTAAATTATTCTCAAAAAGTTAGACCCATTATTGGAGCAGCGGAAACTTGGTCCAAACTACTTTGACAAACAACTGCCCAACTTTGAATAGCTTCATATGAAGAGAATATTGGCCTTTTTTGGGACCAATATGAAGTGATAAAGATATAAATATAGTAATAAATCTAATTTAAGAACGTTAGACCCATTTTTAATTCAACGGAAAACTTGTGCAAACTTCTACGACAAAGATCGTCCAAACTTTCAATAGATTCGTATGAAGGTTTAAATTGAGATTTAAAGCTTTTAGAATGAATACCGGCCTTTTTTTGGACCAATATAAAGTTATAAAGGTGTAAATATAGTTTTTAAATTATTCTCAAAAAGTTAGACCCATTATTGGAGCAGCGGAAACTTGGTCCAAACTACTTTGACAAAGAACTGCCCAACTTTGAATAGCTTCGTATGAAGAGAATATTGGCCTTTTTTTGGACCAATATGAAGTGATAAAGATTTAAATATAGTAATAAACCTAATAGAAGAACGTTAGACCCATTTTTGATCCAACGGAAATCTTGTGCAAACTTCTACGACAAATATCGTCCAAACTTTCAATAGATTCGTATGAAGGTTTAAATTGAGATTTAAAGCAGTTAGAATGAATACCGGCCTTTTTTTGGACCAATATAAAGTTATAAAGGTGTAAATATAGTTTTTAAATTATTCTCAAAAAGTTAGACCCATTATTGGAGCAGCGGAAAGTTGGTCCAAACTACTTTGACAAAGAACTGCCCAACTTTGAATAGCTTCGTATGAAGAGAATATTGGCCTTTTTTTGGACCAATATGAAGTGATAAAGATATAAATATAGTAATAAATCTAATTTAAGAACGTTAGACCCATTTTTAATTCAACGGAAAACTTGTGCAAACTTCTACGACAAAGATCGTCCAAACTTTCAATAGATTCGTATGAAGGTTTAAATTGAGATTTAAAGCTTTTAGAATGAATACCGGCCTTTTTTTGGACCAATATAAAGTTATAAAGGTGTAAATATAGTTTTTAAATAATTCTCAAAAAGTTAGACCCATTATTGGAGCAGCGGAAACTTGGTCCAAACTACTCTGACAAAGAACTGCCCAACTTTGAATAACTTCATATGAAGAGAATATTGGCCTATTTTTGGACCAATATGAAGTGATAAAGATATAAATATAGCAATAAACCTAATTGAGATTTAAAGCTTTTAGAATGAATACCGGCCTTTTTTTGGACCAATATAAAGTTATAAAGGTGTAAATATAGTTTTTAAATTATTCTCAAAAAGTTAGACCCATTATTGGAGCAGCGGAAACTTGGTCCAAACTACTTTGACAAACAACTGCCCAACTTTGAATAGCTTCATATGAAGAGAATTGGCATTTTTTTGGACCAATATGAAGTGATAAAGATATAAATATAGTAATAAACCTAATAGAAGAACGTTAGACCCATTTTTGATCCAACGGAATACTTGTGCAAACTTCTACGACAAAGATCGTCCAAACTTTCAATAGATTCGTATGAAGGTTTAAATTGAGATTTAAAGCTTTTAGAATGAATACCGGCCTTTTTTTGGACCAATATAAAGTTATAAAGGTGTAAATATAGTTTTTAAATTATTCTCAAAAAGTTAGACCCATTATTGGAGCAGCGGAAACTTGGTCCAAACTACTTTGACAAAGAACTGCCCAACTTTGAATAGCTTCATATGAAGAGAATATTGGCCTTTTTTGGGACCAATATGAAGTGATAAAGATATAAATATAGTAATAAATCTAATTTAAGAACGTTAGACCCATTTTTAATTCAACGGAAAACTTGTGCAAACTTCTACGACAAAGATCGTCCAAACTTTCAATAGATTCGTATGAAGGTTTAAATTGAGATTTAAAGCTTTTAGAATGAATACCGGCCTTTTTTTGGACCAATATAAAGTTATAAAGGTGTAAATATAGTTTTTAAATTATTCTCAAAAAGTTAGACCCATTATTGGAGCAGCGGAAACTTGGTCCAAACTACTTTGACAAAGAACTGCCCAACTTTGAATAGCTTCATATGAAGAGAATATTGGCCTTTTTTTGGACCAATATGAAGTGATAAAGATATAAATATAGTAATAAATCTAATTTAAGAACGTTAGACCCATTTTTAATTCAACGGAAAACTTGTGCAAACTTCTACGACAAAGATCGTCCAAACTTTCAATAGATTCGTATGAAGGTTTAAATTGAGATTTAAAGCATTTAGAATGAATACCGGCCTTTTTTTGGACCAATATAAAGTTATAAAGGTGTAAATATAGTTTTTAAATTATTCTCAAAAAGTTAGACCCATTATTGGGGCAGCGGAAACTTGGTCCAAACTACTTTGACAAAGAACTGCCCAACTTTGAATAGCTTCATATGAAGAGAATATTGGCCTTTTTTGGGACCAATATGAAGTGATAAAGATATAAATATAGTAATAAATCTAATTTAAGAACGTTAGACCCATTTTTAATTCAACGGAAAACTTGTGCAAACTTCTACGACAAAGATCGTCCAAACTTTCAATAGATTCGTATGAAGGTTTAAATTGAGATTTAAAGCTTTTAGAATGAATACCGGCCTTTTTTTGGACCAATATAAAGTTATAAAGGTGTAAATATAGTTTTTAAATTATTCTCAAAAAGTTAGACCCATTATTGGAGCAGCGGAAACTTGGTCCAAACTACTTTGACAAAGAACTGCCCAACTTTGAATAGCTTCATATGAAGAGAATATTGGCCTTTTTTTGGACCAATATGAAGTGATAAAGATATAAATATAGTAATAAATCTAATTTAAGAACGTTAGACCCATTTTTAATTCAACGGAAAACTTGTGCAAACTTCTACGACAAAGATCGTCCAAACTTTCAATAGATTCGTATGAAGGTTTAAATTGAGATTTAAAGCTTTTAGAATGAATACCGGCCTTTTTATGGACCAATATAAAGTTATAAAGGTGTAAATATAGTTTTTAAATTATTCTCAAAAAGTTAGACCCATTATTGGAGCAGCGGAAACTTGGTCCAAACTACTTTGACAAAGAACTGCCCAACTTTGAATAGCTTCATATGAAGAGAATATTGGCCTTTTTTTGGACCAATATGAAGTGATAAAGATTTAAATATAGTAATAAACCTAATAGAAGAACGTTAGACCCATTTTTAATTCAACGGAAAACTTGTGCAAACTTCTACGACAAAGATCGTCCAAACTTTCAATAGATTCGTATGAAGGTTTAAATTGAGATTTAAAGCTTTTAGAATGAATACCGGCCTTTTTTTGGACCAATATAAAGTTATAAAGGTGTAAATATAGTTTTTAAATTATTCTCAAAAAGTTAGACCCATTATTGGAGCAGCGGAAACTTGGTCCAAACTACTTTGACAAAGAACTGCCCAACTTTGAATAGCTTCGTATGAAGAGAATATTGGCCTTTTTTTGGACCAATATGAAGTGATAAAGATTTAAATATAGTAATAAACCTAATAGAAGAACGTTAGACCCATTTTTGATCCAACGGAAATCTTGTGCAAACTTCTACGACAAAGATCGTCCAAACTTTCAATAGATTCGTATGAAGGTTTAAATTGAGATTTAAAGCTTTTAAATGAATACCGGCCTTTTTTTGGACCAATATAAATTTATAAAGGTGTAAATATAGTTTTTAAATTATTCTCAAAAAGTTAGACCCATTATTGGAGCAGCGGAAACTTGGTCCAAACTACTTTGACAAAGAACTGCCCAACTTTGAATAGCTTCATATGAAGAGAATATTGGCCTTTTTTTGGACCAATATGAAGTGATAAAGATATAAATATAGTAATAAATCTAATTTAAGAACGTTAGACCCATTTTTAATTCAACGGAAAACTTGTGCAAACTTCTACGACAAAGATCGTCCAAACTTTCAATAGATTCGTATGAAGGTTTAAATTGAGATTTAAAGCAGTTAGAATGAATACCGGCCTTTTTTGGACCAATATAGAGTTATAAAGGTGTAAATATAGTTTTTAAATTATTCTCAAAAAGTTAGCCCCATTATTGGAGCAGCGGAAACTTGGTCCAAACTACTTTGACAAAGAACTGCCCAACTTTGAATAGCTTCATATGAAGAGAATATTGGCCTTTTTTTGGACCAATATGAAGTGATAAAGATATAAATATAGTAATAAATCTAATTTAAGAACGTTAGACCCATTTTTAATTCAACGGAAAACTTGTGCAAACTTCTACGACAAAGATCGTCCAAACTTTCAATAGATTCGTATGAAGGTTTAAATTGAGATTTAAAGCTTTTAGAATGAATACCGGCCTTTTTTTGGACCAATATAAAGTTATAAAGGTGTAAATATAGTTTTTAAATAATTCTCAAAAAGTTAGACCCATTATTGGAGCAGCGGAAACTTGGTCCAAACTACTCTGACAAAGAACTGCCCAACTTTGAATAACTTCATATGAAGAGAATATTGGCCTATTTTTGGACCAATATGAAGTGATAAAGATATAAATATAGCAATAAACCTAATTGAGATTTAAAGCTTTTAGAATGAATACCGGCCTTTTTTTGGACCAATATAAAGTTATAAAGGTGTAAATATAGTTTTTAAATTATTCTCAAAAAGTTAGACCCATTATTGGAGCAGCGGAAACTTGGTCCAAACTACTTTGACAAAGAACTGCCCAACTTTGAATAGCTTCATATGAAGAGAATATTGGCCTTTTTTTGGACCAATATGAAGTGATAAAGATATAAATATAGTAATAAATCTAATTTAAGAACGTTAGACCCATTTTTAATTCAACGGAAAACTTGTGCAAACTTCTACGACAAAGATCGTCCAAACTTTCAATAGATTCGTATGAAGGTTTAAATTGAGATTTAAAGCATTTAGAATGAATACCGGCCTTTTTTTGGACCAATATAAAGTTATAAAGGTGTAAATATAGTTTTTAAATTATTCTCAAAAAGTTAGACCCATTATTGGGGCAGCGGAAACTTGGTCCAAACTACTTTGACAAAGAACTGCCCAACTTTGAATAGCTTCATATGAAGAGAATAATGGCCTTTTTTGGGACCAATATGAAGTGATAAAGATATAAATATAGTAATAAATCTAATTTAAGAACGTTAGACCCATTTTTAATTCAACGAAAAACTTGTGCAAACTTCTACGACAAAGATCGTCCAAACTTTCAATAGATTCGTATGAAGGTTTAAATTGAGATTTAAAGCTTTTAGAATGAATACCGGCCTTTTTTTGGACCAATATAAAGTTATAAAGGTGTAAATATAGTTTTTAAATTATTCTCAAAAAGTTAGACCCATTATTGGAGCAGCGGAAACTTGGTCCAAACTACTTTGACAAAGAACTGCCCAACTTTGAATAGCTTCATATGAAGAGAATATTGGCTTTTTTTTGGACCAATATGAAGTGATAAAGATATAAATATAGTAATAAACCTAATTTAAGAACGTTAGACCCATTTTTAATTCAACGGAAAACTTGTGCAAACTTCTACGACAAAGATCGTCCAAACTTTCAATAGATTCGTATGAAGGTTTAAATTGAGATTTAAAGCTTTTAGAATGAATACCGGCCTTTTTTTGGACCAATATAAAGTTATAAAGGTGTAAATATAATTTTTAAATTATTCTCAAATAGTTAGACCCATTATTGGAGCAGCGGAAACTTGGTCCAAACTACTTTGACAAACAACTGCCCAACTTTGAATAGCTTCATATGAAGAGAATTGGCATTTTTTTGGACCAATATGAAGTGATAAAGATATAAATATAGTAATAAACCTAATAGAAGAACGTTAGACCCATTTTTGATCCAACGGAAAACTTGTGCAAACTTCTACGACAAAGATCGTCCAAACTTTCAATAGATTCGTATGAAGGTTTAAATTGAGATTTAAAGCTTTTAGAATGAATACCGGCCTTTTTTTGGACCAATATAAAGTTTTAAAGGTGTAAATATAGTTTTTAAATTATTCTCAAAAAGTTAGACCCATTATTGGAGCAGCGGAAACTTGGTCCAAACTACTTTGACAAAGAACTGCCCAACTTTGAATAGCTTCATATGAAGAGAATATTGGCCTTTTTTTGGACCAATATGAAGTGATAAAGATATAAATATAGTAATAAATCTAATTTAAGAACGTTAGACCCATTTTTAATTCAACGGAAAACTTGTGCAAACTTCTACGACAAAGATCGTCCAAACTTTCAATAGATTCGTATGAAGGTTTAAATTGAGATTTAAAGCATTTAGAATGAATACCGGCCTTTTTTTGGACCAATATAAAGTTATAAAGGTGTAAATATAGTTTTTAAATTATTCTCAAAAAGTTAGACCCATTATTGGGGCAGCGGAAACTTGGTCCAAACTACTTTGACAAAGAACTGCCCAACTTTGAATAGCTTCATATGAAGAGAATATTGGCCTTTTTTGGGACCAATATGAAGTGATAAAGATATAAATATAGTAATAAATCTAATTTAAGAACGTTAGACCCATTTTTAATTCAACGGAAAACTTGTGCAAACTTCTACGACAAAGATCGTCCAAACTTTCAATAGATTCGTATGAAGGTTTAAATTGAGATTTAAAGCTTTTAGAATGAATACCGGCCTTTTTTTGGACCAATATAAAGTTATAAAGGTGTAAATATAGTTTTTAAATTATTCTCAAAAAGTTAGACCCATTATTGGAGCAGCGGAAACTTGGTCCAAACTACTTTGACAAAGAACTGCCCAACTTTGAATAGCTTCATATGAAGAGAATATTGGCCTTTTTTTGGACCAATATGAAGTGATAAAGATATAAATATAGTAATAAATCTAATTTAAGAACGTTAGACCCATTTTTAATTCAACGGAAAACTTGTGCAAACTTCTACGACAAAGATCGTCCAAACTTTCAATAGATTCGTATGAAGGTTTAAATTGAGATTTAAAGCTTTTAGAATGAATACCGGCCTTTTTATGGACCAATATAAAGTTATAAAGGTGTAAATATAGTTTTTAAATTATTCTCAAAAAGTTAGACCCATTATTGGAGCAGCGGAAACTTGGTCCAAACTACTTTGACAAAGAACTGCCCAACTTTGAATAGCTTCATATGAAGAGAATATTGGCCTTTTTTTGGACCAATATGAAGTGATAAAGATTTAAATATAGTAATAAACCTAATAGAAGAACGTTAGACCCATTTTTAATTCAACGGAAAACTTGTGCAAACTTCTACGACAAAGATCGTCCAAACTTTCAATAGATTCGTATGAAGGTTTAAATTGAGATTTAAAGCTTTTAGAATGAATACCGGCCTTTTTTTGGACCAATATAAAGTTATAAAGGTGTAAATATAGTTTTTAAATTATTCTCAAAAAGTTAGACCCATTATTGGAGCAGCTGAAACTTGGTCCAAACTACTTTGACAAAGAACTGCCCAACTTTGAATAGCTTCGTATGAAGAGAATATTGGCCTTTTTTTGGACCAATATGAAGTGATAAAGATTTAAATATAGTAATAAACCTAATAGAAGAACGTTAGACCCATTTTTGATCCAACGGAAATCTTGTGCAAACTTTTACGACAAAGATCGTCCAAACTTTCAATAGATTCGTATGAAGGTTTAAATTGAGATTTAAAGCTTTTAAATGAATACCGGCCTTTTTTTGGACCAATATAAATTTATAAAGGTGTAAATATAGTTTTTAAATTATTCTCAAAAAGTTAGACCCATTATTGGAGCAGCGGAAACTTGGTCCAAACTACTTTGACAAAGAACTGCCCAACTTTGAATAGCTTCATATGAAGAGAATATTGGCCTTTTTTTGGACCAATATGAAGTGATAAAGATATAAATATAGTAATAAATCTAATTTAAGAACGTTAGACCCATTTTTAATTCAACGGAAAACTTGTGCAAACTTCTACGACAAAGATCGTCCAAACTTTCAATAGATTCGTATGAAGGTTTAAATTGAGATTTAAAGCAGTTAGAGAGAATACCGGCCTTTTTTGGACCAATATAGAGTTATAAAGGTGTAAATATAGTTTTTAAATTATTCTCAAAAAGTTAGCCCCATTATTGGAGCAGCGGAAACTTGGTCCAAACTACTTTGACAAAGAACTGCCCAACTTTGAATAGCTTCATATGAAGAGAATATTGGCCTTTTTTTGGACCAATATGAAGTGATAAAGATATAAATATAGTAATAAATCTAATTTAAGAACGTTAGACCCATTTTTAATTCAACGGAAAACTTGTGCAAACTTCTACGACAAAGATCGTCCAAACTTTCAATAGATTCGTATGAAGGTTTAAATTGAGATTTAAAGCTTTTAGAATGAATACCGGCCTTTTTTTGGACCAATATAAAGTTATAAAGGTGTAAATATAGTTTTTAAATAATTCTCAAAAAGTTAGACCCATTATTGGAGCAGCGGAAACTTGGTCCAAACTACTCTGACAAAGAACTGCCCAACTTTGAATAACTTCATATGAAGAGAATATTGGCCTATTTTTGGACCAATATGAAGTGATAAAGATATAAATATAGCAATAAACCTAATTGAGATTTAAAGCTTTTAGAATGAATACCGGCCTTTTTTTGGACCAATATAAAGTTATAAAGGTGTAAATATAGTTTTTAAATTATTCTCAAAAAGTTAGACCCATTATTGGAGCAGCGGAAACTTGGTCCAAACTACTTTGACAAAGAACTGCCCAACTTTGAATAGCTTCATATGAAGAGAATATTGGCCTTTTTTTGGACCAATATGAAGTGATAAAGATATAAATATAGTAATAAATCTAATTTAAGAACGTTAGACCCATTTTTAATTCAACGGAAAACTTGTGCAAACTTCTACGACAAAGATCGTCCAAACTTTCAATAGATTCGTATGAAGGTTTAAATTGAGATTTAAAGCATTTAGAATGAATACCGGCCTTTTTTTGGACCAATATAAAGTTATAAAGGTGTAAATATAGTTTTTAAATTATTCTCAAAAAGTTAGACCCATTATTGGGGCAGCGGAAACTTGGTCCAAACTACTTTGACAAAGAACTGCCCAACTTTGAATAGCTTCATATGAAGAGAATATTGGCCTTTTTTGGGACCAATATGAAGTGATAAAGATATAAATATAGTAATAAATCTAATTTAAGAACGTTAGACCCATTTTTAATTCAACGAAAAACTTGTGCAAACTTCTACGACAAAGATCGTCCAAACTTTCAATAGATTCGTATGAAGGTTTAAATTGAGATTTAAAGCTTTTAGAATGAATACCGGCCTTTTTTTGGACCAATATAAAGTTATAAAGGTGTAAATATAGTTTTTAAATTATTCTCAAAAAGTTAGACCCATTATTGGAGCAGCGGAAACTTGGTCCAAACTACTTTGACAAAGAACTGCCCAACTTTGAATAGCTTCATATGAAGAGAATATTGGCTTTTTTTTGGACCAATATGAAGTGATAAAGATATAAATATAGTAATAAACCTAATTTAAGAACGTTAGACCCATTTTTAATTCAACGGAAAACTTGTGCAAACTTCTACGACAAAGATCGTCCAAACTTTCAATAGATTCGTATGAAGGTTTAAATTGAGATTTAAAGCTTTTAGAATGAATACCGGCCTTTTTTTGGACCAATATAAAGTTATAAAGGTGTAAATATAGTTTTTAAATAATTCTCAAAAAGTTAGACCCATTATTGGAGCAGCGGAAACTTGGTCCAAACTACTCTGACAAAGAACTGCCCAACTTTGAATAACTTCATATGAAGAGAATATTGGCCTATTTTTGGACCAATATGAAGTGATAAAGATATAAATATAGCAATAAACCTAATTGAGATTTAAAGCTTTTAGAATGAATACCGGCCTTTTTTTGGACCAATATAAAGTTATAAAGGTGTAAATATAGTTTTTAAATTATTCTCAAAAAGTTAGACCCATTATTGGAGCAGCGGAAACTTGGTCCAAACTACTTTGACAAAGAACTGCCCAACTTTGAATAGCTTCATATGAAGAGAATATTGGCCTTTTTTTGGACCAATATGAAGTGATAAAGATATAAATATAGTAATAAATCTAATTTAAGAACGTTAGACCCATTTTTAATTCAACGGAAAACTTGTGCAAACTTCTACGACAAAGATCGTCCAAACTTTCAATAGATTCGTATGAAGGTTTAAATTGAGATTTAAAGCATTTAGAATGAATACCGGCCTTTTTTTGGACCAATATAAAGTTATAAAGGTGTAAATATAGTTTTTAAATTATTCTCAAAAAGTTAGACCCATTATTGGGGCAGCGGAAACTTGGTCCAAACTACTTTGACAAAGAACTGCCCAACTTTGAATAGCTTCATATGAAGAGAATATTGGCCTTTTTTGGGACCAATATGAAGTGATAAAGATATAAATATAGTAATAAATCTAATTTAAGAACGTTAGACCCATTTTTAATTCAACGAAAAACTTGTGCAAACTTCTACGACAAAGATCGTCCAAACTTTCAATAGATTCGTATGAAGGTTTAAATTGAGATTTAAAGCTTTTAGAATGAATACCGGCCTTTTTTTGGACCAATATAAAGTTATAAAGGTGTAAATATAGTTTTTAAATTATTCTCAAAAAGTTAGACCCATTATTGGAGCAGCGGAAACTTGGTCCAAACTACTTTGACAAAGAACTGCCCAACTTTGAATAGCTTCATATGAAGAGAATATTGGCTTTTTTTTGGACCAATATGAAGTGATAAAGATATAAATATAGTAATAAACCTAATTTAAGAACGTTAGACCCATTTTTAATTCAACGGAAAACTTGTGCAAACTTCTACGACAAAGATCGTCCAAACTTTCAATAGATTCGTATGAAGGTTTAAATTGAGATTTAAAGCTTTTAGAATGAATACCGGCCTTTTTTTGGACCAATATAAAGTTATAAAGGTGTAAATATAGTTTTTAAATAATTCTCAAAAAGTTAGACCCATTATTGGAGCAGCGGAAACTTGGTCCAAACTACTCTGACAAAGAACTGCCCAACTTTGAATAACTTAATATGAAGAGAATATTGGCCTATTTTTGGACCAATATGAAGTGATAAAGATATAAATATAGCAATAAACCTAATTGAGATTTAAAGCTTTTAGAATGAATACCGGCCTTTTTTTGGACCAATATAAAGTTATAAAGGTGTAAATATAATTTTTAAATTATTCTCAAAAAGTTAGACCCATTATTGGAGCAGCGGAAACTTGGTCCAAACTACTTTGACAAACAACTGCCCAACTTTGAATAGCTTCATATGAAGAGAATATTGGCCTTTTTTTGGACCAATATGAAGTGATAAAGATATAAATATAGTAATAAATCTAATTTAAGAACGTTGGACCCATTTTTAATTCAACGGAAAACTTGTGCAAACTTCTACGACAAAGATCGTCCAAACTTTCAATAGATTCGTATGAAGGTTTAAATTGAGATTTAAAGCTTTTAGAATGAATACCGGCCTTTTTTTGGACCAATATAAAGTTATAAAGGTGTAAATATAGTTTTTAAATAATTCTCAAAAAGTTAGACCCATTATTGGAGCAGCGGAAACTTGGTCCAAACTACTCTGACAAAGAACTGCCCAACTTTGAATAACTTCATATGAAGAGAATATTGGCCTATTTTTGGACCAATATGAAGTGATAAAGATATAAATATAGCAATAAACCTAATTGAGATTTAAAGCTTTTAGAATGAATACCGGCCTTTTTTTGGACCAATATTAAGTTATAAAGGTGTAAATATAGTTTTTAAATTATTCTCAAAAAGTTAGACCCATTATTGGAGCAGCGGAAACTTGGTCCAAACTACTTTGACA
Organism: Trifolium repens; assembly: GCA_030408175.1. NCBI lineage: Eukaryota > Viridiplantae > Streptophyta > Magnoliopsida > Fabales > Fabaceae > Trifolium > Trifolium repens. The sequence goes on along the minus strand of CP125845.1, from coordinate 24,328,899 downwards.
AAGAACTGCCCAACTTTGAATAGCTTCATATGAAGAGAATATTGGCTTTTTTTTGGACCAATATGAAGTGATAAAGATATAAATATAGTAATAAACCTAATTTAAGAACGTTAGACCCATTTTTAATTCAACGGAAAACTTGTGCAAACTTCTACGACAAAGATCGTCCAAACTTTCAATAGATTCGTATGAAGGTTTAAATTGAGATTTAAAGCTTTTAGAATGAATACCGGCCTTTTTTTGGACCAATATAAAGTTATAAAGGTGTAAATATAGTTTTTAAATAATTCTCAAAAAGTTAGACCCATTATTGGAGCAGCGGAAACTTGGTCCAAACTACTCTGACAAAGAACTGCCCAACTTTGAATAACTTAATATGAAGAGAATATTGGCCTATTTTTGGACCAATATGAAGTGATAAAGATATAAATATAGCAATAAACCTAATTGAGATTTAAAGCTTTTAGAATGAATACCGGCCTTTTTTTGGACCAATATAAAGTTATAAAGGTGTAAATATAATTTTTAAATTATTCTCAAAAAGTTAGACCCATTATTGGAGCAGCGGAAACTTGGTCCAAACTACTTTGACAAACAACTGCCCAACTTTGAATAGCTTCATATGAAGAGAATATTGGCCTTTTTTTGGACCAATATGAAGTGATAAAGATATAAATATAGTAATAAATCTAATTTAAGAACGTTGGACCCATTTTTAATTCAACGGAAAACTTGTGCAAACTTCTACGACAAAGATCGTCCAAACTTTCAATAGATTCGTATGAAGGTTTAAATTGAGATTTAAAGCTTTTAGAATGAATACCGGCCTTTTTTTGGACCAATATAAAGTTATAAAGGTGTAAATATAGTTTTTAAATAATTCTCAAAAAGTTAGACCCATTATTGGAGCAGCGGAAACTTGGTCCAAACTACTCTGACAAAGAACTGCCCAACTTTGAATAACTTCATATGAAGAGAATATTGGCCTATTTTTGGACCAATATGAAGTGATAAAGATATAAATATAGCAATAAACCTAATTGAGATTTAAAGCTTTTAGAATGAATACCGGCCTTTTTTTGGACCAATATTAAGTTATAAAGGTGTAAATATAGTTTTTAAATTATTCTCAAAAAGTTAGACCCATTATTGGAGCAGCGGAAACTTGGTCCAAACTACTTTGACAAACAACTGCCCAACTTTGAATAGCTTCATATGAAGAGAATTGGCATTTTTTTGGACCAATATGAAGTGATAAAGATATAAATATAGTAATAAACCTAATAGAAGAACGTTAGACCCATTTTTGATCCAACGGAATACTTGTGCAAACTTCTACGACAAAGATCGTCCAAACTTTCAATAGATTCGTATGAAGGTTTAAATTGAGATTTAAAGCTTTTAGAATGAATACCGGCCTTTTTTTGGACCAATATAAAGTTATAAAGGTGTAAATATAGTTTTTAAATTATTCTCAAAAAGTTAGACCCATTATTGGAGCAGCGGAAACTTGGTCCAAACTACTTTGACAAAGAACTGCCCAACTTTGAATAGCTTCATATGAAGAGAATATTGGCCTTTTTTTGGACCAATATGAAGTGATAAAGATATAAATATAGTAATAAATCTAATTTAAGAACGTTAGACCCATTTTTAATTCAACGGAAAACTTGTGCAAACTTCTACGACAAAGATCGTCCAAACTTTCAATAGATTCGTATGAAGGTTTAAATTGAGATTTAAAGCATTTAGAATGAATACCGGCCTTTTTTTGGACCAATATAAAGTTATAAAGGTGTAAATATAGTTTTTAAATTATTCTCAAAAAGTTAGACCCATTATTGGGGCAGCGGAAACTTGGTCCAAACTACTTTGACAAAGAACTGCCCAACTTTGAATAGCTTCATATGAAGAGAATATTGGCCTTTTTTGGGACCAATATGAAGTGATAAAGATATAAATATAGTAATAAATCTAATTTAAGAACGTTAGACCCATTTTTAATTCAACGGAAAACTTGTGCAAACTTCTACGACAAAGATCGTCCAAACTTTCTATAGATTCGTATGAAGGTTTAAATTGAGATTTAAAGCTTTTAGAATGAATACCGGCCTTTTTTTGGACCAATATAAAGTTATAAAGGTGTAAATATAGTTTTTAAATTATTCTCAAAAAGTTAGACCCATTATTGGAGCAGCGGAAACTTGGTCCAAACTACTTTGACAAAGAACTGCCCAACTTTGAATAGCTTCATATGAAGAGAATATTGGCCTTTTTTTGGACCAATATGAAGTGATAAAGATATAAATATAGTAATAAATCTAATTTAAGAACGTTAGACCCATTTTTAATTCAACGGAAAACTTGTGCAAACTTCTACGACAAAGATCGTCCAAACTTTCAATAGATTCGTATGAAGGTTTAAATTGAGATTTAAAGCTTTTAGAATGAATACCGGCCTTTTTATGGACCAATATAAAGTTATAAAGGTGTAAATATAGTTTTTAAATTATTCTCAAAAAGTTAGACCCATTATTGGAGCAGCGGAAACTTGGTCCAAACTACTTTGACAAAGAACTGCCCAACTTTGAATAGCTTCATATGAAGAGAATATTGGCCTTTTTTTGGACCAATATGAAGTGATAAAGATTTAAATATAGTAATAAACCTAATAGAAGAACGTTAGACCCATTTTTAATTCAACGGAAAACTTGTGCAAACTTCTACGACAAAGATCGTCCAAACTTTCAATAGATTCGTATGAAGGTTTAAATTGAGATTTAAAGCTTTTAGAATGAATACCGGCCTTTTTTTGGACCAATATAAAGTTATAAAGGTGTAAATATAGTTTTTAAATTATTCTCAAAAAGTTAGACCCATTATTGGAGCAGCGGAAACTTGGTCCAAACTACTTTGACAAAGAACTGCCCAACTTTGAATAGCTTCGTATGAAGAGAATATTGGCCTTTTTTTGGACCAATATGAAGTGATAAAGATTTAAATATAGTAATAAACCTAATAGAAGAACGTTAGACCCATTTTTGATCCAACGGAAATCTTGTGCAAACTTCTACGACAAAGATCGTCCAAACTTTCAATAGATTCGTATGAAGGTTTAAATTGAGATTTAAAGCTTTTAAATGAATACCGGCCTTTTTTTGGACCAATATAAATTTATAAAGGTGTAAATATAGTTTTTAAATTATTCTCAAAAAGTTAGACCCATTATTGGAGCAGCGGAAACTTGGTCCAAACTACTTTGACAAAGAACTGCCCAACTTTGAATAGCTTCATATGAAGAGAATATTGGCCTTTTTTTGGACCAATATGAAGTGATAAAGATATAAATATAGTAATAAATCTAATTTAAGAACGTTAGACCCATTTTTAATTCAACGGAAAACTTGTGCAAACTTCTACGACAAAGATCGTCCAAACTTTCAATAGATTCGTATGAAGGTTTAAATTGAGATTTAAAGCAGTTAGAATGAATACCGGCCTTTTTTTGGACCAATATAGAGTTATAAAGGTGTAAATATAGTTTTTAAATTATTCTCAAAAAGTTAGCCCCATTATTGGAGCAGCGGAAACTTGGTCCAAACTACTTTGACAAAGAACTGCCCAACTTTGAATAGCTTCATATGAAGAGAATATTGGCCTTTTTTTGGACCAATATGAAGTGATAAAGATATAAATATAGTAATAAATCTAATTTAAGAACGTTAGACCCATTTTTAATTCAACGGAAAACTTGTGCAAACTTCTACGACAAAGATCGTCCAAACTTTCAATAGATTCGTATGAAGGTTTAAATTGAGATTTAAAGCTTTTAGAATGAATACCGGCCTTTTTTTGGACCAATATAAAGTTATAAAGGTGTAAATATAGTTTTTAAATAATTCTCAAAAAGTTAGACCCATTATTGGAGCAGCGGAAACTTGGTCCAAACTACTCTGACAAAGAACTGCCCAACTTTGAATAACTTCATATGAAGAGAATATTGGCCTATTTTTGGACCAATATGAAGTGATAAAGATATAAATATAGCAATAAACCTAATTGAGATTTAAAGCTTTTAGAATGAATACCGGCCTTTTTTTGGACCAATATAAAGTTATAAAGGTGTAAATATAGTTTTTAAATTATTCTCAAAAAGTTAGACCCATTATTGGAGCAGCGGAAACTTGGTCCAAACTACTTTGACAAAGAACTGCCCAACTTTGAATAGCTTCATATGAAGAGAATATTGGCCTTTTTTTGGACCAATATGAAGTGATAAAGATATAAATATAGTAATAAATCTAATTTAAGAACGTTAGACCCATTTTTAATTCAACGGAAAACTTGTGCAAACTTCTACGACAAAGATCGTCCAAACTTTCAATAGATTCGTATGAAGGTTTAAATTGAGATTTAAAGCATTTAGAATGAATACCGGCCTTTTTTTGGACCAATATAAAGTTATAAAGGTGTAAATATAGTTTTTAAATTATTCTCAAAAAGTTAGACCCATTATTGGGGCAGCGGAAACTTGGTCCAAACTACTTTGACAAAGAACTGCCCAACTTTGAATAGCTTCATATGAAGAGAATATTGGCCTTTTTTGGGACCAATATGAAGTGATAAAGATATAAATATAGTAATAAATCTAATTTAAGAACGTTAGACCCATTTTTAATTCAACGGAAAACTTGTGCAAACTTCTACGACAAAGATCGTCCAAACTTTCAATAGATTCGTATGAAGGTTTAAATTGAGATTTAAAGCTTTTAGAATGAATACCGGCCTTTTTTTGGACCAATATAAAGTTATAAAGGTGTAAATATAGTTTTTAAATTATTCTCAAAAAGTTAGACCCATTATTGGAGCAGCGGAAACTTGGTCCAAACTACTTTGACAAAGAACTGCCCAACTTTGAATAGCTTCATATGAAGAGAATATTGGCCTTTTTTTGGACCAATATGAAGTGATAAAGATATAAATATAGTAATAAATCTAATTTAAGAACGTTAGACCCATTTTTAATTCAACGGAAAACTTGTGCAAACTTCTACGACAAAGATCGTCCAAACTTTCAATAGATTCGTATGAAGGTTTAAATTGAGATTTAAAGCTTTTAGAATGAATACCGGCCTTTTTATGGACCAATATAAAGTTATAAAGGTGTAAATATAGTTTTTAAATTATTCTCAAAAAGTTAGACCCATTATTGGAGCAGCGGAAACTTGGTCCAAACTACTTTGACAAAGAACTGCCCAACTTTGAATAGCTTCATATGAAGAGAATATTGGCCTTTTTTTGGACCAATATGAAGTGATAAAGATTTAAATATAGTAATAAACCTAATAGAAGAACGTTAGACCCATTTTTAATTCAACGGAAAACTTGTGCAAACTTCTACGACAAAGATCGTCCAAACTTTCAATAGATTCGTATGAAGGTTTAAATTGAGATTTAAAGCTTTTAGAATGAATACCGGCCTTTTTTTGGACCAATATAAAGTTATAAAGGTGTAAATATAGTTTTTAAATTATTCTCAAAAAGTTAGACCCATTATTGGAGCAGCGGAAACTTGGTCCAAACTACTTTGACAAAGAACTGCCCAACTTTGAATAGCTTCGTATGAAGAGAATATTGGCCTTTTTTTGGACCAATATGAAGTGATAAAGATTTAAATATAGTAATAAACCTAATAGAAGAACGTTAGACCCATTTTTGATCCAACGGAAATCTTGTGCAAACTTCTACGACAAAGATCGTCCAAACTTTCAATAGATTCGTATGAAGGTTTAAATTGAGATTTAAAGCTTTTAAATGAATACCGGCCTTTTTTTGGACCAATATAAATTTATAAAGGTGTAAATATAGTTTTTAAATTATTCTCAAAAAGTTAGACCCATTATTGGAGCAGCGGAAACTTGGTCCAAACTACTTTGACAAAGAACTGCCCAACTTTGAATAGCTTCATATGAAGAGAATATTGGCCTTTTTTTGGACCAATATGAAGTGATAAAGATATAAATATAGTAATAAATCTAATTTAAGAACGTTAGACCCATTTTTAATTCAACGGAAAACTTGTGCAAACTTCTACGACAAAGATCGTCCAAACTTTCAATAGATTCGTATGAAGGTTTAAATTGAGATTTAAAGCAGTTAGAATGAATACCGGCCTTTTTTTGGACCAATATAGAGTTATAAAGGTGTAAATATAGTTTTTAAATTATTCTCAAAAAGTTAGCCCCATTATTGGAGCAGCGGAAACTTGGTCCAAACTACTTTGACAAAGAACTGCCCAACTTTGAATAGCTTCATATGAAGAGAATATTGGCCTTTTTTTGGACCAATATGAAGTGATAAAGATATAAATATAGTAATAAATCTAATTTAAGAACGTTAGACCCATTTTTAATTCAACGGAAATCTTGTGCAAACTTCTACGACAAAGATCGTCCAAACTTTCAATAGATTCGTATGAAGGTTTAAATTGAGATTTAAAGCTTTTAAATGAATACCGGCCTTTTTTTGGACCAATATAAATTTATAAAGGTGTAAATATAGTTTTTAAATTATTCTCAAAAAGTTAGACCCATTATTGGAGCAGCGGAAACTTGGTCCAAACTACTTTGACAAAGAACTGCCCAACTTTGAATAGCTTCATATGAAGAGAATATTGGCCTTTTTTTGGACCAATATGAACTGATAAAGATATAAATATAGTAATAAATCTAATTTAAGAACGTTAGACCCATTTTTAATTCAACGGAAAACTTGTGCAAACTTCTACGACAAAGATCGTCCAAACTTTCAATAGATTCGTATGAAGGTTTAAATTGAGATTTAAAGCAGTTAGAATGAATACCGGCCTTTTTTTGGACCAATATAGAGTTATAAAGGTGTAAATATAGTTTTTAAATTATTCTCAAAAAGTTAGCCCCATTATTGGAGCAGCGGAAACTTGGTCCAAACTACTTTGACAAAGAACTGCCCAACTTTGAATAGCTTCATATGAAGAGAATATTGGCCTTTTTTTGGACCAATATGAAGTGATAAAGATATAAATATAGTAATAAATCTAATTTAAGAACGTTAGACCCATTTTTAATTCAACGGAAAACTTGTGCAAACTTCTACGACAAAGATCGTCCAAACTTTCAATAGATTCGTATGAAGGTTTAAATTGAGATTTAAAGCTTTTAGAATGAATACCGGCCTTTTTTTGGACCAATATAAAGTTATAAAGGTGTAAATATAGTTTTTAAATAATTCTCAAAAAGTTAGACCCATTATTGGAGCAGCGGAAACTTGGTCCAAACTACTCTGACAAAGAACTGCCCAACTTTGAATAACTTCATATGAAGAGAATATTGGCCTATTTTTGGACCAATATGAAGTGATAAAGATATAAATATAGCAATAAACCTAATTGAGATTTAAAGCTTTTAGAATGAATACCGGCCTTTTTTTGGACCAATATAAAGTTATAAAGGTGTAAATATAGTTTTTAAATTATTCTCAAAAAGTTAGACCCATTATTGGAGCAGCGGAAACTTGGTCCAAACTACTTTGACAAAGAACTGCCCAACTTTGAATAGCTTCATATGAAGAGAATATTGGCCTTTTTTTGGACCAATATGAAGTGATAAAGATATAAATATAGTAATAAATCTAATTTAAGAACGTTAGACCCATTTTTAATTCAACGGAAAACTTGTGCAAACTTCTACGACAAAGATCGTCCAAACTTTCAATAGATTCGTATGAAGGTTTAAATTGAGATTTAAAGCATTTAGAATGAATACCGGCCTTTTTTTGGAGCAATATAAAGTTATAAAGGTGTAAATATAGTTTTTAAATTATTCTCAAAAAGTTAGACCCATTATTGGGGCAGCGGAAACTTGGTCCAAACTACTTTGACAAAGAACTGCCCAACTTTGAATAGCTTCATATGAAGAGAATATTGGCCTTTTTTGGGACCAATATGAAGTGATAAAGATATAAATATAGTAATAAATCTAATTTAAGAACGTTAGACCCATTTTTAATTCAACGGAAAACTTGTGCAAACTTCTACGACAAAGATCGTCCAAACTTTCAATAGATTCGTATGAAGGTTTAAATTGAGATTTAAAGCTTTTAGAATGAATACCGGCCTTTTTTTGGACCAATATAAAGTTATAAAGGTGTAAATATAGTTTTTAAATTATTCTCAAAAAGTTAGACCCATTATTGGAGCAGCGGAAACTTGGTCCAAACTACTTTGACAAAGAACTGCCCAACTTTGAATAGCTTCATATGAAGAGAATATTGGCCTTTTTTTGGACCAATATGAAGTGATAAAGATATAAATATAGTAATAAATCTAATTTAAGAACGTTAGACCCATTTTTAATTCAACGGAAAACTTGTGCAAACTTCTACGACAAAGATCGTCCAAACTTTCAATAGATTCGTATGAAGGTTTAAATTGAGATTTAAAGCTTTTAGAATGAATACCGGCCTTTTTATGGACCAATATAAAGTTATAAAGGTGTAAATATAGTTTTTAAATTATTCTCAAAAAGTTAGACCCATTATTGGAGCAGCGGAAACTTGGTCCAAACTACTTTGACAAAGAACTGCCCAACTTTGAATAGCTTCATATGAAGAGAATATTGGCCTTTTTTTGGACCAATATGAAGTGATAAAGATTTAAATATAGTAATAAACCTAATAGAAGAACGTTAGACCCATTTTTAATTCAACGGAAAACTTGTGCAAACTTCTACGACAAAGATCGTCCAAACTTTCAATAGATTCGTATGAAGGTTTAAATTGAGATTTAAAGCTTTTAGAATGAATACCGGCCTTTTTTTGGACCAATATAAAGTTATAAAGGTGTAAATATAGTTTTTAAATTATTCTCAAAAAGTTAGACCCATTATTGGAGCAGCGGAAACTTGGTCCAAACTACTTTGACAAAGAACTGCCCAACTTTGAATAGCTTCGTATGAAGAGAATATTGGCCTTTTTTTGGACCAATATGAAGTGATAAAGATTTAAATATAGTAATAAACCTAATAGAAGAACGTTAGACCCATTTTTGATCCAACGGAAATCTTGTGCAAACTTCTACGACAAAGATCGTCCAAACTTTCAATAGATTCGTATGAAGGTTTAAATTGAGATTTAAAGCTTTTAAATGAATACCGGCCTTTTTTTGGACCAATATAAATTTATAAAGGTGTAAATATAGTTTTTAAATTATTCTCAAAAAGTTAGACCCATTATTGGAGCAGCGGAAACTTGGTCCAAACTACTTTGACAAAGAACTGCCCAACTTTGAATAGCTTCATATGAAGAGAATATTGGCCTTTTTTTGGACCAATATGAAGTGATAAAGATATAAATATAGTAATAAATCTAATTTAAGAACGTTAGACCCATTTTTAATTCAACGGAAAACTTGTGCAAACTTCTACGACAAAGATCGTCCAAACTTTCAATAGATTCGTATGAAGGTTTAAATTGAGATTTAAAGCAGTTAGAATGAATACCGGCCTTTTTTTGGACCAATATAGAGTTATAAAGGTGTAAATATAGTTTTTAAATTATTCTCAAAAAGTTAGCCCCATTATTGGAGCAGCGGAAACTTGGTCCAAACTACTTTGACAAAGAACTGCCCAACTTTGAATAGCTTCATATGAAGAGAATATTGGCCTTTTTTTGGACCAATACGAAGTGATAAAGATATAAATATAGTAATAAATCTAATTTAAGAACGTTAGACCCATTTTTAATTCAACGGAAAACTTGTGCAAACTTCTACGACAAAGATCGTCCAAACTTTCAATAGATTCGTATGAAGGTTTAAATTGAGATTTAAAGCTTTTAGAATGAATACCGGCCTTTTTTTGGACCAATATAAAGTTATAAAGGTGTAAATATAGTTTTTAAATAATTCTCAAAAAGTTAGACCCATTATTGGAGCAGCGGAAACTTGGTCCAAACTACTCTGACAAAGAACTGCCCAACTTTGAATAACTTCATATGAAGAGAATATTGGCCTATTTTTGGACCAATATGAAGTGATAAAGATATAAATATAGCAATAAACCTAATTGAGATTTAAAGCTTTTAGAATGAATACCGGCCTTTTTTTGGACCAATATAAAGTTATAAAGGTGTAAATATAGTTTTTAAATTATTCTCAAAAAGTTAGACCCATTATTGGAGCAGCGGAAACTTGGTCCAAACTACTTTGACAAAGAACTGCCCAACTTTGAATAGCTTCATATGAAGAGAATATTGGCCTTTTTTTGGACCAATATGAAGTGATAAAGATATAAATATAGTAATAAATCTAATTTAAGAACGTTAGACCCATTTTTAATTCAACGGAAAACTTGTGCAAACTTCTACGACAAAGATCGTCCAAACTTTCAATAGATTCGTATGAAGGTTTAAATTGAGATTTAAAGCATTTAGAATGAATACCGGCCTTTTTTTGGACCAATATAAAGTTATAAAGGTGTAAATATAGTTTTTAAATTATTCTCAAAAAGTTAGACCCATTATTGGGGCAGCGGAAACTTGGTCCAAACTACTTTGACAAAGAACTGCCCAACTTTGAATAGCTTCATATGAAGAGAATATTGGCCTTTTTTGGGACCAATATGAAGTGATAAAGATATAAATATAGTAATAAATCTAATTTAAGAACGTTAGACCCATTTTTAATTCAACGGAAAACTTGTGCAAACTTCTACGACAAAGATCGTCCAAACTTTCAATAGATTCGTATGAAGGTCTAAATTGAGATTTAAAGCTTTTAGAATGAATACCGGCCTCTTTTTGGACCAATATAAAGTTATAAAGGTGTAAATATAGTTTTTAAATTATTCTCAAAAAGTTAGACCCATTATTGGAGCAGCGGAAACTTGGTCCAAACTACTTTGACAAAGAACTGCCCAACTTTGAATAGCTTCATATGAAGAGAATATTGGCCTTTTTTTGGACCAATATGAAGTGATAAAGATATAAATATAGTAATAAATCTAATTTAAGAACGTTAGACCCATTTTTAATTCAACGGAAAACTTGTGCAAACTTCTACGACAAAGATCGTCCAAACTTTCAATAGATTCGTATGAAGGTTTAAATTGAGATTTAAAGCTTTTAGAATGAATACCGGCCTTTTTATGGACCAATATAAAGTTATAAAGGTGTAAATATAGTTTTTAAATTATTCTCAAAAAGTTAGACCCATTATTGGAGCAGCGGAAACTTGGTCCAAACTACTTTGACAAAGAACTGCCCAACTTTGAATAGCTTCATATGAAGAGAATATTGGCCTTTTTTTGGACCAATATGAAGTGATAAAGATTTAAATATAGTAATAAACCTAATAGAAGAACGTTAGACCCATTTTTAATTCAACGGAAAACTTGTGCAAACTTCTACGACAAAGATCGTCCAAACTTTCAATAGTTTCGTATGAAGGTTTAAATTGAGATTTAAAGCTTTTAGAATGAATACCGGCCTTTTTTTGGACCAATATAAAGTTATAAAGGTGTAAATATAGTTTTTAAATTATTCTCAAAAAGTTAGACCCATTATTGGAGCAGCGGAAACTTGGTCCAAACTACTTTGACAAAGAACTGCCCAACTTTGAATAGCTTCGTATGAAGAGAATATTGGCCTTTTTTTGGACCAATATGAAGTGATAAAGATTTAAATATAGTAATAAACCTAATAGAAGAACGTTAGACCCATTTTTGATCCAACGGAAATCTTGTGCAAACTTCTACGACAAAGATCGTCCAAACTTTCAATAGATTCGTATGAAGGTTTAAATTGAGATTTAAAGCTTTTAAATGAATACCGGCCTTTTTTTGGACCAATATAAATTTATAAAGGTGTAAATATAGTTTTTAAATTATTCTCAAAAAGTTAGACCCATTATTGGAGCAGCGGAAACTTGGTCCAAACTACTTTGACAAAGAACTGCCCAACTTTGAATAGCTTCATATGAAGAGAATATTGGCCTTTTTTTGGACCAATATGAAGTGATAAAGATATAAATATAGTAATAAATCTAATTTAAGAACGTTAGACCCATTTTTAATTCAACGGAAAACTTGTGCAAACTTCTACGACAAAGATCGTCCAAACTTTCAATAGATTCGTATGAAGGTTTAAATTGAGATTTAAAGCAGTTAGAATGAATACCGGCCTTTTTTTGGACCAATATAGAGTTATAAAGGTGTAAATATAGTTTTTAAATTATTCTCAAAAAGTTAGCCCCATTATTGGAGCAGCGGAAACTTGGTCCAAACTACTTTGACAAAGAACTGCCCAACTTTGAATAGCTTCATATGAAGAGAATATTGGCCTTTTTTTTGGACCAATATGAAGTGATAAAGATATAAATATAGTAATAAATCTAATTTAAGAACGTTAGACCCATTTTTAATTCAACGGAAAACTTGTGCAAACTTCTACGACAAAGATCGTCCAAACTTTCAATAGATTCGTATGAAGGTTTAAATTGAGATTTAAAGCTTTTAGAATGAATACCGGCCTTTTTTTGGACCAATATAAAGTTATAAAGGTGTAAATATAGTTTTTAAATAATTCTCAAAAAGTTAGACCCATTATTGGAGCAGCGGAAACTTGGTCCAAACTACTCTGACAAAGAACTGCCCAACTTTGAATAACTTCATATGAAGAGAATATTGGCCTATTTTTGGACCAATATGAAGTGATAAAGATATAAATATAGCAATAAACCTAATTGAGATTTAAAGCTTTTAGAATGAATACCGGCCTTTTTTTGGACCAATATAAAGTTATAAAGGTGTAAATATAGTTTTTAAATTATTCTCAAAAAGTTAGACCCATTATTGGAGCAGCGGAAACTTGGTCCAAACTACTTTGACAAAGAACTGCCCAACTTTGAATAGCTTCATATGAAGAGAATATTGGCCTTTTTTTGGACCAATATGAAGTGATAAAGATATAAATATAGTAATAAATCTAATTTAAGAACGTTAGACCCATTTTTAATTCAACGGAAAACTTGTGCAAACTTCTACGACAAAGATCGTCCAAACTTTCAATAGATTCGTATGAAGGTTTAAATTGAGATTTAAAGCATTTAGAATGAATACCGGCCTTTTTTTGGACCAATATAAAGTTATAAAGGTGTAAATATAGTTTTTAAATTATTCTCAAAAAGTTAGACCCATTATTGGGGCAGCGGAAACTTGGTCCAAACTACTTTGACAAAGAACTGCCCAACTTTGAATAGCTTCATATGAAGAGAATATTGGCCTTTTTTGGGACCAATATGAAGTGATAAAGATATAAATATAGTAATAAATCTAATTTAAGAACGTTAGACCCATTTTTAATTCAACGGAAAACTTGTGCAAACTTCTACGACAAAGATCGTCCAAACTTTCAATAGATTCGTATGAAGGTTTAAATTTAGATTTAAAGCTTTTAGAATGAATACCGGCCTTTTTTTGGACCAATATAAAGTTATAAAGGTGTAAATATAGTTTTTAAATTATTCTCAAAAAGTTAGACCCATTATTGGAGCAGCGGAAACTTGGTCCAAACTACTTTGACAAAGAACTGCCCAACTTTGAATAGCTTCATATGAAGAGAATATTGGCTTTTTTTTGGACCAATATGAAGTGATAAAGATATAAATATAGTAATAAACCTAATTTAAGAACGTTAGACCCATTTTTAATTCAACGGAAAACTTGTGCAAACTTCTACGACAAAGATCGTCCAAACTTTCAATAGATTCGTATGAAGGTTTAAATTGAGATTTAAAGCTTTTAGAATGAATACCGGCCTTTTTTTGGACCAATATAAAGTTATAAAGGTGTAAATATAGTTTTTAAATAATTCTCAAAAAGTTAGACCCATTATTGGAGCAGCGGAAACTTGGTCCAAACTACTCTGACAAAGAACTGCCCAACTTTGAATAACTTAATATGAAGAGAATATTGGCCTATTTTTGGACCAATATGAAGTGATAAAGATATAAATATAGCAATAAACCTAATTGAGATTTAAAGCTTTTAGAATGAATACCGGCCTTTTTTTGGACCAATATAAAGTTATAAAGGTGTAAATATAATTTTTAAATTATTCTCAAAAAGTTAGACCCATTATTGGAGCAGCGGAAACTTGTTCCAAACTACTTTGACAAACAACTGCCCAACTTTGAATAGCTTCATATGAAGAGAATATTGGCCTTTTTTTGGACCAATATGAAGTGATAAAGATATAAATATAGTAATAAATCTAATTTAAGAACGTTAGACCCATTTTTAATTCAACGGAAAACTTGTGCAAACTTCTACGACAAAGATCGTCCAAACTTTCAATAGATTCGTATGAAGGTTTAAATTGAGATTTAAAGCTTTTAGAATGAATACCGGCCTTTTTTTGGACCAATATAAAGTTATAAAGGTGTAAATATAGTTTTTAAATTATTCTCAAAAAGTTAGACCCATTATTGGAGCAGCGGAAACTTGGTCCAAACTACTTTGACAAAGAACTGCCCAACTTTGAATAGCTTCGTATGAAGAGAATATTGGCCTTTTTTTGGACCAATATGAAGTGATAAAGATTTAAATATAGTAATAAACCTAATAGAAGAACGTTAGACCCATTTTTGATCCAACGGAAATCTTGTGCAAACTTCTACGACAAAGATCGTCCAAACTTTCAATAGATTCGTATGAAGGTTTAAATTGAGATTTAAAGCTTTTAAATGAATACCGGCCTTTTTTTGGACCAATATAAAGTTATAAAGGTGTAAATATAGTTTTTAAATTATTCTCAAAAAGTTAGACCCATTATTGGAGCAGCGGAAACTTGGTCCAAACTACTTTGACAAAGAACTGCCCAACTTTGAATAGCTTCATATGAAGAGAATATTGGCCTTTTTTTGGACCAATATGAAGTGATAAAGATATAAATATAGTAATAAATCTAATTTAAGAACGTTAGACCCATTTTTAATTCAACGGAAAACTTGTGCAAACTTCTACGACAAAGATCGTCCAAACTTTCAATAGATTCGTATGAAGGTTTAAATTGAGATTTAAAGCAGTTAGAATGAATACCGGCCTTTTTTTGGACCAATATAAAGTTATAAAGGTGTAAATATAGTTTTTAAATTATTCTCAAAAAGTTAGCCCCATTATTGGAGCAGCGGAAACTTGGTCCAAACTACTTTGACAAAGAACTGCCCAACTTTGAATAGCTTCATATGAAGAGAATATTGGCCTTTTTTTGGACCAATATGAAGTGATAAAGATATAAATATAGTAATAAACCTAATTTAAGAACGTTAGACCTATTTTTAATTCAACGGAAAACTTGTGCAAACTTCTACGACAAAGATCGTCCAAACTTTCAATAGATTCGTATGAAGGTTTAAATTGAGATTTAAAGCTTTTAGAATGAATACCGGCCTTTTTTTGGACCAATATAAAGTTATAAAGGTGTAAATATAGTTTTTAAATAATTCTCAAAAAGTTAGACCCATTATTGGAGCAGCGGAAACTTGGTCCAAACTACTCTGACAAAGAACTGCCCAACTTTGAATAACTTAATATGAAGTGAATATTGGCCTATTTTTGGACCAATATGAAGTGATAAAGATATAAATATAGCAATAAACCTAATTGAGATTTAAAGCTTTTAGAATGAATACCGGCCTTTTTTTGGACCAATATAAAGTTATAAAGGTGTAAATATAATTTTTAAATTATTCTCAAAAAGTTAGACCCGTTATTGGAGCAGCGGAAACTTGGTCCAAACTACTTTGACAAACAACTGCCCAACTTTGAATAGCTTCATATGAAGAGAATTGGCATTTTTTTGGACCAATATGAAGTGATAAAGATATAAATATAGTAATAAACCTAATAGAAGAACGTTAGACCCATTTTTGATCCAACGGAAAACTTGTGCAAACTTCTACGACAAAGATCGTCCAAACTTTCAATAGATTCGTATGAAGGTTTAAATTGAGATTTAAAGCTTTTAGAATGAATACCGGCCTTTTTTTGGACCAATATAAAGTTTTAAAGGTGTAAATATAGTTTTTAAATTATTCTCAAAAAGTTAGACCCATTATTGGAGCAGCGGAAACTTGGTCCAAACTACTTTGACAAAGAACTGCCCAACTTTGAATAGCTTCATATGAAGAGAATATTGGCCTTTTTTTGGACCAATATGAAGTGATAAAGATATAAATATAGTAATAAATATAATTTAAGAACGTTAGACCCATTTTTAATTCAACGGAAAACTTGTGCAAACTTCTACGACAAAGATCGTCCAAACTTTCAATAGATTCGTATGAAGGTTTAAATTGAGATTTAAAGCTTTTAGAATGAATACCGGCCTTTTTTTGGACCAATATAAAGTTATAAAGGTGTAAATATAGTTTTTAAATTATTCTCAAAAAGTTAGACCCATTATTGGAGCAGCGGAAACTTGGTCCAAACTACTTTGACAAAGAACTGCCCAACTTTGAATAGCTTCGTATGAAGAGAATATTGGCCTTTTTTTGGACCAATATGAAGTGATAAAGATATAAATATAGTAATAAACCTAATTTAAGAACGTTAGACCTATTTTTAATTCAACGGAAAACTTGTGCAAACTTCTACGACAAAGATCGTCCAAACTTTCAATAGATTCGTATGAAGGTTTAAATTGAGATTTAAAGCTTTTAGAATGAATACCGGCCTTTTTTTGGACCAATATAAAGTTATAAAGGTGTAAATATAGTTTTTAAATAATTCTCAAAAAGTTAGACCCATTATTGGAGCAGCGGAAACTTGGTCCAAACTACTCTGACAAAGAACTGCCCAACTTTGAATAACTTAATATGAAGTGAATATTGGCCTATTTTTGGACCAATATGAAGTGATAAAGATATAAATATAGCAATAAACCTAATTGAGATTTAAAGCTTTTAGAATGAATACCGGCCTTTTTTTGGACCAATATAAAGTTATAAAGGTGTAAATATAATTTTTAAATTATTCTCAAAAAGTTAGACCCATTATTGGAGCAGCGGAAACTTGGTCCAAACTACTTTGACAAACAACTGCCCAACTTTGAATAGCTTCATATGAAGAGAATTGGCATTTTTTTGGACCAATATGAAGTGATAAAGATATAAATATAGTAATAAACCTAATAGAAGAACGTTAGACCCATTTTTGATCCACCGGAAAACTTGTGCAAACTTCTACGACAAAGATCGTCCAAACTTTCAATAGATTCGTATGAAGGTTTAAATTGAGATTTAAAGCTTTTAGAATGAATACCGGCCTTTTTTTGGACCAATATAAAGTTTTAAAGGTGTAAATATAGTTTTTAAATTATTCTCAAAAAGTTAGACCCATTATTGGAGCAGCGGAAACTTGGTCCAAACTACTTTGACAAAGAACTGCCCAACTTTGAATAGCTTCATATGAAGAGAATATTGGCCTTTTTTTGGACCAATATGAAGTGATAAAGATATAAATATAGTAATAAATCTAATTTAAGAACGTTAGACCCATTTTTAATTCAACGGAAAACTTGTGCAAACTTCTACGACAAAGATCGTCCAAACTTTCAATAGATTCGTATGAAGGTTTAAATTGAGATTTAAAGCTTTTAGAATGAATACCGGCCTTTTTTTGGACCAATATAAAGTTATAAAGGTGTAAATATAGTTTTTAAATTATTCTCAAAAAGTTAGACCCATTATTGGAGCAGCGGAAACTTGGTCCAAACTACTTTGACAAAGAACTGCCCAACTTTGAATAGCTTCGTATGAAGAGAATATTGGCCTTTTTTTGGACCAATATGAAGTGATAAAGATTTAAATATAGTAATAAACCTAATAGAAGAACGTTAGACCCATTTTTGATCCAACGGAAATCTTGTGCAAACTTCTACGACAAAGATCGTCCAAACTTTCAATAGATTCATATGAAGGTTTAAATTGAGATTTAAAGCTTTTAAATGAATACCGGCCTTTTTTTGGACCAATATAAAGTTATAAAGGTGTAAATATAGTTTTTAAATTATTCTCAAAAAGTTAGACCCATTATTGGAGCAGCGGAAACTTGGTCCAAACTACTTTGACAAACAACTGCCCAACTTTGAATAGCTTCATATGAAGAGAATATTGGCCTTTTTTTGGACCAATATGAAGTGATAAAGATATAAATATAGTAATAAATCTAATTTAAGAACGTTAGACACATTTTTAATTCAACGGAAAACTTGTGCAAACTTCTACGACAAAGATCGTCCAAACTTTCAATAGATTCGTATGAAGGTTTAAATTGAGATTTAAAGCAGTTAGAATGAATACCGGCCTTTTTTTGGACCAATATAAAGTTATAAAGGTGTAAATATAGTTTTTAAATTATTCTCAAAAAGTTAGCCCCATTATTGGAGCAGCGGAAACTTGGTCCAAACTACTTTGACAAAGAACTGCCCAACTTTGAATAGCTTCATATGAAGAGAATATTGGCCTTTTTTTGGACCAATATGAAGTGATAAAGATATAAATATAGTAATAAATCTAATTTAAGAACGTTAGACCCATTTTTAATTCAACAGAAAACTTGTGCAAACTTCTACGACAAAGATCGTCCAAACTTTCAATAGATTCGTATGAAGGTTTAAATTGAGATTTAAAGCTTTTAGAATGAATACCGGCCTTTTTTTGGACCAATATAAAGTTATAAAGGTGTAAATATAGTTTTTAAATTATTCTCAAAAAGTTAGACCCATTATTGGAGCAGCGGAAACTTGGTCCAAACTACTTTGACAAAGAACTGCCCAACTTTGAATAGCTTCGTATGAAGAGAATATTGGCCTTTTTTTGGACCAATATGAAGTGATAAAGATTTAAATATATTAATAAACCTAATAGAAGAACGTTAGACCCATTTTTGATCCAACGGAAATCTTGTGCAAACTTCTACGACAAAGATCGTCCAAACTTTCAATAGATTCGTATGAAGGTTTAAATTGAGATTTAAAGCTTTTAAATGAATACCGGCCTTTTTTTGGACCAATATAAAGTTATAAAGGTGTAAATATAGTTTTTAAATTATTCTCAAAAAGTTAGACCCATTATTGGAGCAGCGGAAACTTGGTCCAAACTACTTTGACAAACAACTGCCCAACTTTGAATAGCTTCATATGAAGAGAATATTGGCCTTTTTTTGGACCAATATGAAGTGATAAAGATATAAATATAGTAATAAATCTAATTTAAGAACGTTAGACCCATTTTTAATTCAACGGAAAACTTGTGCAAACTTCTACGACAAAGATCGTCCAAACTTTCAATAGATTCGTATGAAGGTTTAAATTGAGATTTAAAGCAGTTAGAATGAATACCGGCCTTTTTTTGGACCAATATAAAGTTATAAAGGTGTAAATATAGTTTTTAAATTATTCTCAAAAAGTTAGCCCCATTATTGGAGCAGCGGAAACTTGGTCCAAACTACTTTGACAAAGAACTGCCCAACTTTGAATAGCTTCATATGAAGAGAATATTGGCCTTTTTTTGGACCAATATGAAGTGATAAAGATATAAATATAGTAATAAACCTAATTTAAGAACGTTAGACCTATTTTTAATTCAACGGAAAACTTGTGCAAACTTCTACGACAAAGATCGTCCAAACTTTCAATAGATTCGTATGAAGGTTTAAATTGAGATTTAAAGCTTTTAGAATGAATACCGGCCTTTTTTTGGACCAATATAAAGTTATAAAGGTGTAAATATAGTTTTTAAATAATTCTCAAAAAGTTAGACCCATTATTGGAGCAGCGGAAACTTGGTCCAAACTACTCTGACAAAGAACTGCCCAACTTTGAATAACTTAATATGAAGTGAATATTGGCCTATTTTTGGACCAATATGAAGTGATAAAGATATAAATATAGCAATAAACCTAATTGAGATTTAAAGCTTTTAGAATGAATACCGGCCTTTTTTTGGACCAATATAAAGTTATAAAGGTGTAAATATAATTTTTAAATTATTCTCAAAAAGTTAGACCCATTATTGGAGCAGCGGAAACTTGGTCCAAACTACTTTGACAAACAACTGCCCAACTTTGAATAGCTTCATATGAAGAGAATTGGCATTTTTTTGGACCAATATGAAGTGATAAAGATATAAATATAGTAATAAACCTAATAGAAGAACGTTAGACCCATTTTTGATCCAACGGAAAACTTGTGCAAACTTCTACGACAAAGATCGTCCAAACTTTCAATAGATTCGTATGAAGGTTTAAATTGAGATTTAAAGCTTTTAGAATGAATACCGGCCTTTTTTTGGACCAATATAAAGTTTTAAAGGTGTAAATATAGTTTTTAAATTATTCTCAAAAAGTTAGACCCATTATTGGAGCAGCGGAAACTTGGTCCAAACTACTTTGACAAAGAACTGCCCAACTTTGAATAGCTTCATATGAAGAGAATATTGGCCTTTTTTTGGACCAATATGAAGTGATAAAGATATAAATATAGTAATAAATCTAATTTAAGAACGTTAGACCCATTTTTAATTCAACGGAAAACTTGTGCAAACTTCTACGACAAAGATCGTCCAAACTTTCAATAGATTCGTATGAAGGTTTAAATTGAGATTTAAAGCTTTTAGAATGAATACCGGCCTTTTTTTGGACCAATATAAAGTTATAAAGGTGTAAATATAGTTTTTAAATTATTCTCAAAAAGTTAGACCCATTATTGGAGCAGCGGAAACTTGGTCCAAACTACTTTGACAAAGAACTGCCCAACTTTGAATAGCTTCGTATGAAGAGAATATTGGCCTTTTTTTGGACCAATATGAAGTGATAAAGATTTAAATATAGTAATAAACCTAATAGAAGAACGTTAGACCCATTTTTGATCCAACGGAAATCTTGTGCAAACTTCTACGACAAAGATCGTCCAAACTTTCAATAGATTCGTATGAAGGTTTAAATTGAGATTTAAAGCTTTTAAATGAATACCGGCCTTTTTTTGGACCAATATAAAGTTATAAAGGTGTAAATATAGTTTTTAAATTATTCTCAAAAAGTTAGACCCATTATTGGAGCAGCGGAAACTTGGTCCAAACTACTTTGACAAACAACTGCCCAACTTTGAATAGCTTCATATGAAGAGAATATTGGCCTTTTTTTGGACCAATATGAAGTGATAAAGATATAAATATAGTAATAAATCTAATTTAAGAACGTTAGACACATTTTTAATTCAACGGAAAACTTGTGCAAACTTCTACGACAAAGATCGTCCAAACTTTCAATAGATTCGTATGAAGGTTTAAATTGAGATTTAAAGCAGTTAGAATGAATACCGGCCTTTTTTTGGACCAATATAAAGTTATAAAGGTGTAAATATAGTTTTTAAATTATTCTCAAAAAGTTAGCCCCATTATTGGAGCAGCGGAAACTTGGTCCAAACTACTTTGACAAAGAACTGCCCAACTTTGAATAGCTTCATATGAAGAGAATATTGGCCTTTTTTTGGACCAATATGAAGTGATAAAGATATAAATATAGTAATAAATCTAATTTAAGAACGTTAGACCCATTTTTAATTCAACAGAAAACTTGTGCAAACTTCTACGACAAAGATCGTCCAAACTTTCAATAGATTCGTATGAAGGTTTAAATTGAGATTTAAAGCTTTAAAATGAATACCGGCCTTTTTTTTGGGACCAATATAAAGTTATAAAGGTGTAAATATAGTTTTTAAATTATTCTCAAAAAGTTAGACCCATTATTGGAGCAGCGGAAACTTGGTCCAAACTACTTTGACATAGAACTGCCCAACTTTGAATAGCTTCATATGAAGAGAATATTGGCTTTTTTTTGGACCAATATGAAGTGATAAAGATATAAATATAGTAATAAACCTAATTTAAGAACGTTAGACCCATTTTTAATACAACGGAAAACTTGTGCAAACTTCTACGACAAAGATCGTCCAAACTTTCAATAGATTCGTATGAAGGTTTAAATTGAGATTTAAAGCTTTTAGAATGAATACCGGCCTTTTTTTGGACCAATATAAAGTTATAAAGGTGTAAATATAGTTTTTAAATTATTCTCAAAAAGTTAGACCCATTATTGGAGCAGCGGAAACTTGGTCCAAACTACTTTGACAAAGAACTGCCCAACTTTGAATAGCTTCGTATGAAGAGAATATTGGCCTTTTTTTGGACCAATATGAAGTGATAAAGATTTAAATATATTAATAAACCTAATAGAAGAACGTTAGACCCATTTTTGATCCAACGGAAATCTTGTGCAAACTTCTACGACAAAGATCGTCCAAACTTTCAATAGATTCGTATGAAGGTTTAAATTGAGATTTAAAGCTTTTAAATGAATACCGGCCTTTTTTTGGACCAATATAAAGTTATAAAGGTGTAAATATAGTTTTTAAATTATTCTCAAAAAGTTAGACCCATTATTGGAGCAGCGGAAACTTGGTCCAAACTACTTTGACAAACAACTGCCCAACTTTGAATAGCTTCATATGAAGAGAATATTGGCCTTTTTTTGGACCAATATGAAGTGATAAAGATATAAATATAGTAATAAATCTAATTTAAGAACGTTAGACCCATTTTTAATTCAACGGAAAACTTGTGCAAACTTCTACGACAAAGATCGTCCAAACTTTCAATAGATTCGTATGAAGGTTTAAATTGAGATTTAAAGCAGTTAGAATGAATACCGGCCTTTTTTTGGACCAATATAAAGTTATAAAGGTGTAAATATAGTTTTTAAATTATTCTCAAAAAGTTAGCCCCATTATTGGAGCAGCGGAAACTTGGTCCAAACTACTTTGACAAAGAACTGCCCAACTTTGAATAGCTTCATATGAAGAGAATATTGGCCTTTTTTTGGACCAATATGAAGTGATAAAGATATAAATATAGTAATAAACCTAATTTAAGAACGTTAGACCTATTTTTAATTCAACGGAAAACTTGTGCAAACTTCTACGACAAAGATCGTCCAAACTTTCAATAGATTCGTATGAAGGTTTAAATTGAGATTTAAAGCTTTTAGAATGAATACCGGCCTTTTTTTGGACCAATATAAAGTTATAAAGGTGTAAATATAGTTTTTAAATAATTCTCAAAAAGTTAGACCCATTATTGGAGCAGCGGAAACTTGGTCCAAACTACTCTGACAAAGAACTGCCCAACTTTGAATAACTTAATATGAAGTGAATATTGGCCTATTTTTGGACCAATATGAAGTGATAAAGATATAAATATAGCAATAAACCTAATTGAGATTTAAAGCTTTTAGAATGAATACCGGCCTTT
The DNA here is from genome assembly GCA_030408175.1 of Trifolium repens. Classification (NCBI taxonomy): domain Eukaryota; kingdom Viridiplantae; phylum Streptophyta; class Magnoliopsida; order Fabales; family Fabaceae; genus Trifolium; species Trifolium repens. The sequence goes on along the minus strand of CP125845.1, from coordinate 24,305,498 downwards.
TTTTGGACCAATATAAAGTTATAAAGGTGTAAATATAATTTTTAAATTATTCTCAAAAAGTTAGACCCATTATTGGAGCAGCGGAAACTTGGTCCAAACTACTTTGACAAACAACTGCCCAACTTTGAATAGCTTCATATGAAGAGAATTGGCATTTTTTTGGACCAATATGAAGTGATAAAGATATAAATATAGTAATAAACCTAATAGAAGAACGTTAGACCCATTTTTGATCCAACGGAAAACTTGTGCAAACTTCTACGACAAAGATCGTCCAAACTTTCAATAGATTCGTATGAAGGTTTAAATTGAGATTTAAAGCTTTTAGAATGAATACCGGCCTTTTTTTGGACCAATATAAAGTTTTAAAGGTGTAAATATAGTTTTTAAATTATTCTCAAAAAGTTAGACCCATTATTGGAGCAGCGGAAACTTGGTCCAAACTACTTTGACAAAGAACTGCCCAACTTTGAATAGCTTCATATGAAGAGAATATTGGCCTTTTTTTGGACCAATATGAAGTGATAAAGATATAAATATAGTAATAAATCTAATTTAAGAACGTTAGACCCATTTTTAATTCAACGGAAAACTTGTGCAAACTTCTACGACAAAGATCGTCCAAACTTTCAATAGATTCGTATGAAGGTTTAAATTGAGATTTAAAGCTTTTAAATGAATACCGGCCTTTTTTTGGACCAATATAAAGTTATAAAGGTGTAAATATAGTTTTTAAATTATTCTCAAAAAGTTAGACCCATTATTGGAGCAGCGGAAACTTGGTCCAAACTACTTTGACAAACAACTGCCCAACTTTGAATAGCTTCATATGAAGAGAATATTGGCCTTTTTTTGGACCAATATGAAGTGATAAAGATATAAATATAGTAATAAATCTAATTTAAGAACGTTAGACCCATTTTTAATTCAACGGAAAACTTGTGCAAACTTCTACGACAAAGATCGTCCAAACTTTCAATAGATTCGTATGAAGGTTTAAATTGAGATTTAAAGCAGTTAGAATGAATACCGGCCTTTTTTTGGACCAATATAAAGTTATAAAGGTGTAAATATAGTTTTTAAATTATTCTCAAAAAGTTAGCCCCATTATTGGAGCAGCGGAAACTTGGTCCAAACTACTTTGACAAAGAACTGCCCAACTTTGAATAGCTTCATATGAAGAGAATATTGGCCTTTTTTTGGACCAATATGAAGTGATAAAGATATAAATATAGTAATAAACCTAATTTAAGAACGTTAGACCTATTTTTAATTCAACGGAAAACTTGTGCAAACTTCTACGACAAAGATCGTCCAAACTTTCAATAGATTCGTATGAAGGTTTAAATTGAGATTTAAAGCTTTTAGAATGAATACCGGCCTTTTTTTGGACCAATATAAAGTTATAAAGGTGTAAATATAGTTTTTAAATAATTCTCAAAAAGTTAGACCCATTATTGGAGCAGCGGAAACTTGGTCCAAACTACTCTGACAAAGAACTGCCCAACTTTGAATAACTTAATATGAAGTGAATATTGGCCTATTTTTGGACCAATATGAAGTGATAAAGATATAAATATAGCAATAAACCTAATTGAGATTTAAAGCTTTTAGAATGAATACCGGCCTTTTTTTGGACCAATATAAAGTTATAAAGGTGTAAATATAATTTTTAAATTATTCTCAAAAAGTTAGACCCATTATTGGAGCAGCGGAAACTTGGTCCAAACTACTTTGACAAACAACTGCCCAACTTTGAATAGCTTCATATGAAGAGAATTGGCATTTTTTTGGACCAATATGAAGTGATAAAGATATAAATATAGTAATAAACCTAATAGAAGAACGTTAGACCCATTTTTGATCCAACGGAAAACTTGTGCAAACTTCTACGACAAAGATCGTCCAAACTTTCAATAGATTCGTATGAAGGTTTAAATTGAGATTTAAAGCTTTTAGAATGAATACCGGCCTTTTTTTGGACCAATATAAAGTTTTAAAGGTGTAAATATAGTTTTTAAATTATTCTCAAAAAGTTAGACCCATTATTGGAGCAGCGGAAACTTGGTCCAAACTACTTTGACAAAGAACTGCCCAACTTTGAATAGCTTCATATGAAGAGAATATTGGCCTTTTTTTGGACCAATATGAAGTGATAAAGATATAAATATAGTAATAAATCTAATTTAAGAACGTTAGACCCATTTTTAATTCAACGGAAAACTTGTGCAAACTTCTACGACAAAGATCGTCCAAACTTTCAATAGATTCGTATGAAGGTTTAAATTGAGATTTAAAGCTTTTAGAATGAATACCGGCCTTTTTTTGGACCAATATAAAGTTATAAAGGTGTAAATATAGTTTTTAAATTATTCTCAAAAAGTTAGACCCATTATTGGAGCAGCGGAAACTTGGTCCAAACTACTTTGACAAAGAACTGCCCAACTTTGAATAGCTTCGTATGAAGAGAATATTGGCCTTTTTTTGGACCAATATGAAGTGATAAAGATTTAAATATAGTAATAAACCTAATAGAAGAACGTTAGACCCATTTTTGATCCAACGGAAATCTTGTGCAAACTTCTACGACAAAGATCGTCCAAACTTTCAATAGATTCGTATGAAGGTTTAAATTGAGATTTAAAGCTTTTAAATGAATACCGGCCTTTTTTTGGACCAATATAAAGTTATAAAGGTGTAAATATAGTTTTTAAATTATTCTCAAAAAGTTAGACCCATTATTGGAGCAGCGGAAACTTGGTCCAAACTACTTTGACAAACAACTGCCCAACTTTGAATAGCTTCATATGAAGAGAATATTGGCCTTTTTTTGGACCAATATGAAGTGATAAAGATATAAATATAGTAATAAATCTAATTTAAGAACGTTAGACACATTTTTAATTCAACGGAAAACTTGTGCAAACTTCTACGACAAAGATCGTCCAAACTTTCAATAGATTCGTATGAAGGTTTAAATTGAGATTTAAAGCAGTTAGAATGAATACCGGCCTTTTTTTGGACCAATATAAAGTTATAAAGGTGTAAATATAGTTTTTAAATTATTCTCAAAAAGTTAGCCCCATTATTGGAGCAGCGGAAACTTGGTCCAAACTACTTTGACAAAGAACTGCCCAACTTTGAATAGCTTCATATGAAGAGAATATTGGCCTTTTTTTGGACCAATATGAAGTGATAAAGATATAAATATAGTAATAAATCTAATTTAAGAACGTTAGACCCATTTTTAATTCAACGGAAAACTTGTGCAAACTTCTACGACAAAGATCGTCCAAACTTTCAATAGATTCGTATGAAGGTTTAAATTGAGATTTAAAGCAGTTAGAATGAATACCGGCCTTTTTTTGGACCAATATAAAGTTATAAAGGTGTAAATATAGTTTTTAAATTATTCTCAAAAAGTTAGCCCCATTATTGGAGCAGCGGAAACTTGGTCCAAACTACTTTGACATAGAACTGCCCAACTTTGAATAGCTTCATATGAAGAGAATATTGGCTTTTTTTTGGACCAATATGAAGTGATAAAGATATAAATATAGTAATAAACCTAATTTAAGAACGTTAGATCCATTTTTAATACAACGGAAAACTTGTGCAAACTTCTACGACAAAGATCGTCCAAACTTTCAATAGATTCGTATGAAGGTTTAAATTGAGATTTAAAGCTTTTAGAATGAATACCGGCCTTTTTTTGGACCAATATAAAGTTATAAAGGTGTAAATATAGTTTTTAAATTATTCTCAAAAAGTTAGACCCATTATTGGAGCAGCGGAAACTTGGTCCAAACTAGTTTGACAAAGAACTGCCCAACTTTGAATAACTTAATATGAAGAGAATATTGGCCTATTTTTGGACCAATATGAAGTGATAAAGATATAAATATAGCAATAAACCTAATTGAGATTTAAAGTTTTAGAATGAATACCGGCCTTTTTTTGGACCAATATAAAGTTATAAAGGTGTAAATATAATTTTTAAATTATTCTCAAAAAGTTAGACCCATTATTGGAGCAGCGGAAACTTGGTCCAAACTACTTTGACAAACAACTGCCCAACTTTGAATAGCTTCATATGAAGAGAATTGGCATTTTTTTGGACCAATATGAAGTGATAAAGATATAAATATAGTAATAAACCTAATAGAAGAACGTTAGACCCATTTTTGATCCAACGGAAAACTTGTGCAAACTTCTACGACAAAGATCGTCCAAACTTTCAATAGATTCGTATGAAGGTTTAAATTGAGATTTAAAGCTTTTAGAATGAATACCGGCCTTTTTTTGGACCAATATAAAGTTTTAAAGGTGTAAATATAGTTTTTAAATTATTCTCAAAAAGTTAGACCCATTATTGGAGCAGCGGAAACTTGGTCCAAACTAGTTTGACAAAGAACTGCCCAACTTTGAATAGCTTCATATGAAGAGAATATTGGCCTTTTTTTGGACCAATATGAAGTGATAAAGATATAAATATAGTAATAAATCTAATTTAAGAACGTTAGACCCATTTTTAATTCAACGGAAAACTTGTGCAAACTTCTACGACAAAGATCGTCCAAACTTTCAATAGATTCGTATGAAGGTTTAAATTGAGATTTAAAGCTTTTAGAATGAATACCGGCCTTTTTTTGGACCAATATTAAGTTATAAAGGTGTAAATATAGTTTTTAAATTATTCTCAAAAAGTTAGACCCATTATTGGAGCAGCGGAAACTTGGTCCAAACTACTTTGACAAAGAACTGCCCAACTTTGAATAGCTTCGTATGAAGAGAATATTGGCCTTTTTTTGGACCAATATGAAGTGATAAAGATTTAAATATAGTAATAAACCTAATAGAAGAACGTTAGACCCATTTTTGATCCAACGAAAATCTTGTGCAAACTTCTACGACAAAGATCGTCCAAACTTTCAATAGATTCGTATGAAGGTTTAAATTGAGATTTAAAGCTTTTAAATGAATACCGGCCTTTTTTTGGACCAATATAAAGTTATAAAGGTGTAAATATAGTTTTTAAATTATTCTCAAAAAGTTAGACCCATTATTGGAGCAGCGGAAACTTGGTCCAAACTACTTTGACAAAGAACTGCCCAACTTTGAATAGCTTCATATGAAGAGAATATTGGCCTTTTTTTGGACCAATATGAAGTGATAAAGATATAAATATAGTAATAAATCTAATTTAAGAACGTTAGACCCATTTTTAATTCAACGGAAAACTTGTGCAAACTTCTACGACAAAGATCGTCCAAACTTTCAATAGATTCGTATGAAGGTTTAAATTGAGATTTAAAGCAGTTAGAATGAATACCGGCCTTTTTTTGGACCAATATAAAGTTATAAAGGTGTAAATATAGTTTTTAAATTATTCTCAAAAAGTTAGCCCCATTATTGGAGCAGCGGAAACTTGGTCCAAACTACTTTGACAAAGAACTGCCCAACTTTGAATAGCTTCATATGAAGAGAATATTGGCCTTTTTTTGGACCAATATGAAGTGATAAAGATATAAATATAGTAATAAACCTAATTTAAGAACGTTAGACCTATTTTTAATTCAACGGAAAACTTGTGCAAACTTCTACGACAAAGATCGTCCAAACTTTCAATAGATTCGTATGAAGGTTTAAATTGAGATTTAAAGCTTTTAGAATGAATACCGGCCTTTTTTTGGACCAATATAAAGTTATAAAGGTGTAAATATAGTTTTTAAATAATTCTCAAAAAGTTAGACCCATTATTGGAGCAGCGGAAACTTGGTCCAAACTACTCTGACAAAGAACTGCCCAACTTTGAATAACTTAATATGAAGTGAATATTGGCCTATTTTTGGACCAATATGAAGTGATAAAGATATAAATATAGCAATAAACCTAATTGAGATTTAAAGCTTTTAGAATGAATACCGGCCTTTTTTTGGACCAATATAAAGTTATAAAGGTGTAAATATAATTTTTAAATTATTCTCAAAAAGTTAGACCCATTATTGGAGCAGCGGAAACTTGGTCCAAACTACTTTGACAAACAACTGCCCAACTTTGAATAGCTTCATATGAAGAGAATTGGCATTTTTTTGGACCAATATGAAGTGATAAAGATATAAATATAGTAATAAACCTAATAGAAGAACGTTAGACCCATTTTTGATCCAACGGAAAACTTGTGCAAACTTCTACGACAAAGATCGTCCAAACTTTCAATAGATTCGTATGAAGGTTTAAATTGAGATTTAAAGCTTTTAGAATGAATACCGGCCTTTTTTTGGACCAATATAAAGTTATAAAGGTGTAAATATAGTTTTTAAATTATTCTCAAAAAGTTAGACCCATTATTGGAGCAGCGGAAACTTGGTCCAAACTAGTTTGACAAAGAACTGCCCAACTTTGAATAACTTAATATGAAGAGAATATTGGCCTATTTTTGGACCAATATGAAGTGATAAAGATATAAATATAGCAATAAACCTAATTGAGATTTAAAGTTTTAGAATGAATACCGGCCTTTTTTTGGACCAATATAAAGTTATAAAGGTGTAAATATAATTTTTAAATTATTCTCAAAAAGTTAGACCCATTATTGGAGCAGCGGAAACTTGGTCCAAACTACTTTGACAAACAACTGCCCAACTTTGAATAGCTTCATATGAAGAGAATTGGCATTTTTTTGGACCAATATGAAGTGATAAAGATATAAATATAGTAATAAACCTAATAGAAGAACGTTAGACCCATTTTTGATCCAACGGAAAACTTGTGCAAACTTCTACGACAAAGATCGTCCAAACTTTCAATAGATTCGTATGAAGGTTTAAATTGAGATTTAAAGCTTTTAGAATGAATACCGGCCTTTTTTTGGACCAATATAAAGTTTTAAAGGTGTAAATATAGTTTTTAAATTATTCTCAAAAAGTTAGACCCATTATTGGAGCAGCGGAAACTTGGTCCAAACTAGTTTGACAAAGAACTGCCCAACTTTGAATAGCTTCATATGAAGAGAATATTGGCCTTTTTTTGGACCAATATGAAGTGATAAAGATATAAATATAGTAATAAATCTAATTTAAGAACGTTAGACCCATTTTTAATTCAACGGAAAACTTGTGCAAACTTCTACGACAAAGATCGTCCAAACTTTCAATAGATTCGTATGAAGGTTTAAATTGAGATTTAAAGCTTTTAGAATGAATACCGGCCTTTTTTTGGACCAATATTAAGTTATAAAGGTGTAAATATAGTTTTTAAATTATTCTCAAAAAGTTAGACCCATTATTGGAGCAGCGGAAACTTGGTCCAAACTACTTTGACAAAGAACTGCCCAACTTTGAATAGCTTCGTATGAAGAGAATATTGGCCTTTTTTTGGACCAATATGAAGTGATAAAGATTTAAATATAGTAATAAACCTAATAGAAGAACGTTAGACCCATTTTTGATCCAACGAAAATCTTGTGCAAACTTCTACGACAAAGATCGTCCAAACTTTCAATAGATTCGTATGAAGGTTTAAATTGAGATTTAAAGCTTTTAAATGAATACCGGCCTTTTTTTGGACCAATATAAAGTTATAAAGGTGTAAATATAGTTTTTAAATTATTATCAAAAAGTTAGACCCATTATTGGAGCAGCGGAAACTTGGTCCAAACTACTTTGACAAAGAACTGCCCAACTTTGAATAGCTTCATATGAAGAGAATATTGGCCTTTTTTTGGACCAATATGAAGTGATAAAGATATAAATATAGTAATAAATCTAATTTAAGAACGTTAGACCCATTTTTAATTCAACGGAAAACTTGTGCAAACTTCTACGACAAAGATCGTCCAAACTTTCAATAGATTCGTATGAAGGTTTAAATTGAGATTTAAAGCAGTTAGAATGAATACCGGCCTTTTTTTGGACCAATATAAAGTTATAAAGGTGTAAATATAGTTTTTAAATTATTCTCAAAAAGTTAGCCCCATTATTGGAGCAGCGGAAACTTGGTCCAAACTACTTTGACAAAGAACTGCCCAACTTTGAATAGCTTCATATGAAGAGAATATTGGCCTTTTTTTGGACCAATATGAAGTGATAAAGATATAAATATAGTAATAAACCTAATTTAAGAACGTTAGACCTATTTTTAATTCAACGGAAAACTTGTGCAAACTTCTACGACAAAGATCGTCCAAACTTTCAATAGATTCGTATGAAGGTTTAAATTGAGATTTAAAGCTTTTAGAATGAATACCGGCCTTTTTTTGGACCAATATAAAGTTATAAAGGTGTAAATATAGTTTTTAAATAATTCTCAAAAAGTTAGACCCATTATTGGAGCAGCGGAAACTTGGTCCAAACTACTCTGACAAAGAACTGCCCAACTTTGAATAACTTAATATGATGTGAATATTGGCCTATTTTTGGACCAATATGAAGTGATAAAGATATAAATATAGCAATAAACCTAATTGAGATTTAAAGCTTTTAGAATGAATACCGGCCTTTTTTTGGACCAATATAAAGTTATAAAGGTGTAAATATAATTTTTAAATTATTCTCAAAAAGTTAGACCCATTATTGGAGCAGCGGAAACTTGGTCCAAACTACTTTGACAAACAACTGCCCAACTTTGAATAGCTTCATATGAAGAGAATTGGCATTTTTTTGGACCAATATGAAGTGATAAAGATATAAATATAGTAATAAACCTAATAGAAGAACGTTAGACCCATTTTTGATCCAACGGAAAACTTGTGCAAACTTCTACGACAAAGATCGTCCAAACTTTCAATAGATTCGTATGAAGGTTTAAATTGAGATTTAAAGCTTTTAGAATGAATACCGGCCTTTTTTTGGACCAATATAAAGTTTTAAAGGTGTAAATATAGTTTTTAAATTATTCTCAAAAAGTTAGACCCATTATTGGAGCAGCGGAAACTTGGTCCAAACTACTTTGACAAAGAACTGCCCAACTTTGAATAGCTTCATATGAAGAGAATATTGGCCTTTTTTTGGACCAATATGAAGTGATAAAGATATAAATATAGTAATAAATCTAATTTAAGAACGTTAGACCCATTTTTAATTCAACGGAAAACTTGTGCAAACTTCTACGACAAAGATCGTCCAAACTTTCAATAGATTCGTATGAAGGTTTAAATTGAGATTTAAAGCTTTTAGAATGAATACCGGCCTTTTTTTGGACCAATATAAAGTTATAAAGGTGTAAATATAGTTTTTAAATTATTCTCAAAAAGTTAGACCCATTATTGGAGCAGCGGAAACTTGGTCCAAACTACTTTGACAAAGAACTGCCCAACTTTGAATAGCTTCGTATGAAGAGAATATTGGCCTTTTTTTGGACCAATATGAAGTGATAAAGATTTAAATATAGTGATAAACCTAATAGAAGAACGTTAGACCCATTTTTGATCCAACGGAAATCTTGTGCAAACTTCTACGACAAAGATCGTCCAAACTTTCAATAGATTCGTATGAAGGTTTAAATTGAGATTTAAAGCTTTTAAATGAATACCGGCCTTTTTTTGGACCAATATAAAGTTATAAAGGTGTAAATATAGTTTTTAAATTATTCTCAAAAAGTTAGACCCATTATTGGAGCAGCGGAAACTTGGTCCAAACTACTTTGACAAACAACTGCCCAACTTTGAATAGCTTCATATGAAGAGAATATTGGCCTTTTTTTGGACCAATATGAAGTGATAAAGATATAAATATAGTAATAAATCTAATTTAAGAACGTTAGACACATTTTTAATTCAACGGAAAACTTGTGCAAACTTCTACGACAAAGATCGTCCAAACTTTCAATAGATTCGTATGAAGGTTTAAATTGAGATTTAAAGCAGTTAGAATGAATACCGGCCTTTTTTTGGACCAATATAAAGTTATAAAGGTGTAAATATAGTTTTTAAATTATTCTCAAAAAGTTAGCCCCATTATTGGAGCAGCGGAAACTTGGTCCAAACTACTTTGACAAAGAACTGCCCAACTTTGAATAGCTTCATATGAAGAGAATATTGGCCTTTTTTTGGACCAATATGAAGTGATAAAGATATAAATATAGTAATAAATCTAATTTAAGAACGTTAGACCCATTTTTAATTCAACAGAAAACTTGTGCAAACTTCTACGACAAAGATCGTCCAAACTTTCAATAGATTCGTATGAAGGTTTAAATTGAGATTTAAAGCTTTTAGAATGAATACCGGCCTTTTTTTTGGGACCAATATAAAGTTATAAAGGTGTAAATATAGTTTTTAAATTATTCTCAAAAAGTTAGACCCATTATTGGAGCAGCGGAAACTTGGTCCAAACTACTTTGACATAGAACTGCCCAACTTTGAATAGCTTCATATGAAGAGAATATTGGCTTTTTTTTGGACCAATATGAAGTGATAAAGATATAAATATAGTAATAAACCTAATTTAAGAACGTTAGACCCATTTTTAATACAACGGAAAACTTGTGCAAACTTCTACGACAAAGATCGTCCAAACTTTCAATAGATTCGTATGAAGGTTTAAATTGAGATTTAAAGCTTTTAGAATGAATACCGGCCTTTTTTTGGACCAATATAAAGTTATAAAGGTGTAAATATAGATTTTTAAATTATTCTCAAAAAGTTAGACCCATTATTGGAGCAGCGGAAACTTGGTCCAAACTACTTTGACAAAGAACTGCCCAACTTTGAATAGCTTCGTATGAAGAGAATATTGGCCTTTTTTTGGACCAATATGAAGTGATAAAGATATAAATATAGTAATAAATCTAATTTAAGAACGTTAGACCCATTTTTAATTCAACTGAAAACTTGTGCAAACTTCTACGACAAAGATCGTCCAAACTTTCAATAGATTCGTATGAAGGTTTAAATTGAGATTTAAAGCTTTTAAATGAATACCGGCCTTTTTTTGGACCAATATAAAGTTATAAAGGTGTAAATATAGTTTTTAAATTATTCTCAAAAAGTTAGACCCATTATTGGAGCAGCGGAAACTTGGTCCAAACTACTTTGACAAACAACTGCCCAACTTTGAATAGCTTCATATGAAGAGAATATTGGCCTTTTTTTGGACCAATATGAAGTGATAAAGATATAAATATAGTAATAAATCTAATTTAAGAACGTTAGACACATTTTTAATTCAACGGAAAACTTGTGCAAACTTCTACGACAAAGATCGTCCAAACTTTCAATAGATTCGTATGAAGGTTTAAATTGAGATTTAAAGCAGTTAGAATGAATACCGGCCTTTTTTTGGACCAATATAAAGTTATAAAGGTGTAAATATAGTTTTTAAATTATTCTCAAAAAGTTAGCCCCATTATTGGAGCAGCGGAAACTTGGTCCAAACTACTTTGACAAAGAACTGCCCAACTTTGAATAGCTTCATATGAAGAGAATATTGGCCTTTTTTTGGACCAATATGAAGTGATAAAGATATAAATATAGTAATAAATCTAATTTAAGAACGTTAGACCCATTTTTAATTCAACAGAAAACTTGTGCAAACTTCTACGACAAAGATCGTCCAAACTTTCAATAGATTCGTATGAAGGTTTAAATTGAGATTTAAAGCTTTTAGAATGAATACCGGCCTTTTTTTTGGGACCAATATAAAGTTATAAAGGTGTAAATATAGTTTTTAAATTATTCTCAAAAAGTTAGACCCATTATTGGAGCAGCGGAAACTTGGTCCAAACTACTTTGACATAGAACTGCCCAACTTTGAATAGCTTCATATGAAGAGAATATTGGCTCTTTTTTGGACCAATATGAAGTGATAAAGATATAAATATAGTAATAAACCTAATTTAAGAACGTTAGACCCATTTTTAATACAACGGAAAACTTGTGCAAACTTCTACGACAAAGATCGTCCAAACTTTCAATAGATTCGTATGAAGGTTTAAATTGAGATTTAAAGCTTTTAGAATGAATACCGGCCTTTTTTTGGACCAATATAAAGTTATAAAGGTGTAAATATAGTTTTTAAATTATTCTCAAAAAGTTAGACCCATTATTGGAGCAGCGGAAACTTGGTCCAAACTACTTTGACAAAGAAATGCCCAACTTTGAATAGCTTCGTATGAAGAGAATATTGGCCTTTTTTTGGACCAATATGAAGTGATAAAGATATAAATATAGTAATAAATCTAATTTAGAACGTTAGACCCATTTTTAATTCAACGGAAAACTTGTGCAAACTTCTACGACAAAGGTCGTCCAAACTTTCAATAGATTCGTATGAAGGTTTAAATTGAGATTTAAAGCATTTAGAATGAATACCGGCCTTTTTTTGGACCAATATAAAGTTATAAAGGTGTAAATATAGTTTTTAAATTATTCTCAAAAAGTTAGACCCATTATTGGAGCAGCGGAAACTTGGTCCAAACTACTTTGACAAAGAACTGCCCAACTTTGAATAGCTTCATATGAAGAGAATATTGGCCTTTTTTTGGACCAATATGAAGTGATAAAGATATAAATATTGTAATAAATCTAATTTAAGAACGTTAGACCCATTTTTAATTCAACGGAAAACTTGTGCAAACTTCTACGACAAAGATCGTCCAAACTTTCAATAGATTCGTATGAAGGTTTAAATTGAGATTTAAAGCTTTTAGAATGAATACCGGCCTTTTTTTGGACCAATATAAAGTTATAAAGGTGTAAATATAGTTTTTAAATTATTCTCAAAAAGTTATAGACCCATTATTGGAGCAGCGGAAACTTGGTCCAAACTACTTTGACAAAGAACTGCCCAACTTTGAATAGCTTCGTATGAAGAGAATATTGGCTTTTTTTTGGACCAATATGAAGTGATAAAGATATAAATATAGTAATAAACCTAATTTAAGAACGTTAGACCCATTTTTAATTCAACGGAAAACTTGTGCAAACTTCTACGACAAAGATCGTCCAAACTTTCAATAGATTCGTATGAAGGTTTAAATTGAGATTTAAAGCTTTTAGAATGAATACCGGCCTTTTTTTGGACCAATATAAAGTTATAAAGGTGTAAATATAGTTTTTAAATAATTCTCAAAAATTTAGACCCATTATTGGAGCAGCGGAAACTTGGTCCAAACTACTCTGACAAAGAACTGCCCAACTTTGAATAACTTAATATGAAGAGAATATTGGCCTATTTTTGGACCAATATGAAGTGATAAAGATATAAATATAGCAATAAACCTAATTGAGATTTAAAGCTTTTAGAATGAATACCGGCCTTTTTTTGGACCAATATAAAGTTATAAAGGTGTAAATATAATTTTTAAATTATTCTCAAAAAGTTAGACCCATTATTGGAGCAGCGGAAACTTGGTCCAAACTACTTTGACAAACAACTGCCCAACTTTGAATAGCTTCATATGAAGAGAATTGGCATTTTTTTGGACCAATATGAAGTGATAAAGATATAAATATAGTAATAAACCTAATAGAAGAACGTTAGACCCATTTTTGATCCAAGGGAAAACTTGTGCAAACTTCTACGACAAAGATCGTCCAAACTTTCAATAGATTCGTATGAAGGTTTAAATTGAGATTTAAAGCTTTTAGAATGAATACCGGCCTTTTTTTGGACCAATATAAAGTTTTAAAGGTGTAAATATAGTTTTTAAATTATTCTCAAAAAGTTAGACCCATTATTGGAGCAGCGGAAACTTGGTCCAAACTACTTTGACAAAGAACTGCCCAACTTTGAATAGCTTCATATGAAGAGAATATTGGCCTTTTTTTGGACCAATATGAAGTGATAAAGATATAAATATAGTAATAAATCTAATTTAAGAACGTTAGACCCATTTTTAATTCAACGGAAAACTTGTGCAAACTTCTACGACAAAGATCGTCCAAACTTTCAATAGATTCGTATGAAGGTTTAAATTGAGATTTAAAGCTTTTAGAATGAATACCGGCCTTTTTTTGGACAAATATAAAGTTATAAAGGTGTAAATATAGTTTTTAAATTATTCCCAAAAAGTTAGACCCATTATTGGAGCAGCGGAAACTTGGTCCAAACTACTTTGACAAAGAACTGCCCAACTTTGAATAGCTTCGTATGAAGAGAATATTGGCCTTTTTTTGGACCAATATGAAGTGATAAAGATTTAAATATAGTAATAAACCTAATAGAAGAACGTTAGACCCATTTTTGATCCAACGGAAATCTTGTGCAAACTTCTACGACAAAGATCGTCCAAACTTTCAATAGATTCGTATGAAGGTTTAAATTGAGATTTAAAGCTTTTAAATGAATACCGGCCTTTTTTTGGACCAATATAAAGTTATAAAGGTGTAAATATAGTTTTTAAATTATTCTCAAAAAGTTAGACCCATTATTGGAGCAGCGGAAACTTGGTCCAAACTACTTTGACAAAGAACTGCCCAACTTTGAATAGCTTCATATGAAGAGAATATTGGCCTTTTTTTGGACCAATATGAAGTGATAAAGATATAAATATAGTAATAAATCTAATTTAAGAACGTTAGACCCATTTTTAATTCAACGGAAAACTTGTGCAAACTTCTACGACAAAGATCGTCCAAACTTTCAATAGATTCGTATGAAGGTTTAAATTGAGATTTAAAGCAGTTAGAATGAATACCGGCCTTTTTTTGGACCAATATAAAGTTATAAAGGTGTAAATATAGTTTTTAAATTATTCTCAAAAAGTTAGCCCCATTATTGGAGCAGCGGAAACTTGGTCCAAACTACTTTGACAAAGAACTGCCCAACTTTGAATAGCTTCATATGAAGAGAATATTGGCCTTTTTTTGGACCAATATGAAGTGATAAAGATATAAATATAGTAATAAACCTAATTTAAGAACGTTAGACCTATTTTTAATTCAACGGAAAACTTGTGCAAACTTCTACGACAAAGATCGTCCAAACTTTCAATAGATTCGTATGAAGGTTTAAATTGAGATTTAAAGCTTTTAGAATGAATACCGGCCTTTTTTTGGACCAATATAAAGTTATAAAGGTGTAAATATAGTTTTTAAATAATTCTCAAAAAGTTAGACACATTATTGGAGCAGCGGAAACTTGGTCCAAACTACTCTGACAAAGAACTGCCCAACTTTGAATAACTTAATATGAAGTGAATATTGGCCTATTTTTGGACCAATATGAAGTGATAAAGATATAAATATAGCAATAAACCTAATTGAGATTTAAAGCTTTTAGAATGAATACCGGCCTTTTTTTGGACCAATATAAAGTTATAAAGGTGTAAATATAATTTTTAAATTATTCTCAAAAAGTTAGACCCATTATTGGAGCAGCGGAAACTTGGTCCAAACTACTTTGACAAACAACTGCCCAACTTTGAATAGCTTCATATGAAGAGAATTGGCATTTTTTTGGACCAATATGAAGTGATAAAGATATAAATATAGTAATAAACCTAATAGAAGAACGTTAGACCCATTTTTGATCCAACGGAAAACTTGTGCAAACTTCTACGACAAAGATCGTCCAAACTTTCAATAGATTCGTATGAAGGTTTAAATTGAGATTTAAAGCTTTTAGAATGAATACCGGCCTTTTTTTGGACCAATATAAAGTTTTAAAGGTGTAAATATAGTTTTTAAATTATTCTCAAAAAGTTAGACCCATTATTGGAGCAGCGGAAACTTGGTCCAAACTACTTTGACAAAGAACTGCCCAACTTTGAATAGCTTCATATGAAGAGAATATTGGCCTTTTTTTGGACCAATATGAAGTGATAAAGATATAAATATAGTAATAAATCTAATTTAAGAACGTTAGACCCATTTTTAATTCAACGGAAAACTTGTGCAAACTTCTACGACAAAGATCGTCCAAACTTTCAATAGATTCGTATGAAGGTTTAAATTGAGATTTAAAGCTTTTAGAATGAATACCGGCCTTTTTTTGGACCAATATAAAGTTATAAAGGTGTAAATATAGTTTTTAAATTATTCTCAAAAAGTTAGACCCATTATTGGAGCAGCGGAAACTTGGTCCAAACTACTTTGACAAAGAACTGCCCAACTTTGAATAGCTTCATATGAAGAGAATATTGGCCTTTTTTTGGACCAATATGAAGTGATAAAGATATAAATATAGTAATAAATCTAATTTAAGAACGTTAGACCCATTTTTAATTCAACGGAAAACTTGTGCAAACTTCTACGACAAAGATCGTCCAAACTTTCAATAGATTCGTATGAAGGTTTAAATTGAGATTTAAAGCTTTTAGAATGAATACCGGCCTTTTTTTGGACCAATATAAAGTTATAAAGGTGTAAATATAGTTTTTAAATTATTCTCAAAAAGTTAGACCCATTATTGGAGCAGCGGAAACTTGGTCCAAACTACTTTGACAAAGAACTGCCCAACTTTGAATAGCTTCGTATGAAGAGAATATTGGCCTTTTTTTGGACCAATATGAAGTGATAAAGATTTAAATATAGTAATAAACCTAATAGAAGAACGTTAGACCCATTTTTGATCCAACGGAAATCTTGTGCAAACTTCTACGACAAAGATCGTCCAAACTTTCAATAGATTCGTATGAAGGTTTAAATTGAGATTTAAAGCTTTTAGAATGAATACCGGCCTTTTTTTGGACCAATATAAAGTTTTAAAGGTGTAAATATAGTTTTTAAATTATTCTCAAAAAGTTAGACCCATTATTGGAGCAGCGGAAACTTGGTCCAAACTACTTTGACAAAGAACTGCCCAACTTTGAATAGCTTCATATGAAGAGAATATTGGCCTTTTTTTGGACCAATATGAAGTGATAAAGATATAAATATAGTAATAAATCTAATTTAAGAACGTTAGACCCATTTTTAATTCAACGGAAAACTTGTGCAAACTTCTACGACAAAGATCGTCCAAACTTTCAATAGATTCGTATGAAGGTTTAAATTGAGATTTAAAGCTTTTAGAATGAATACCGGCCTTTTTTTGGACCAATATAAAGTTATAAAGGTGTAAATATAGTTTTTAAATTATTCCCAAAAAGTTAGACCCATTATTGGAGCAGCGGAAACTTGGTCCAAACTACTTTGACAAAGAACTGCCCAACTTTGAATAGCTTCGTATGAAGAGAATATTGGCCTTTTTTTGGACCAATATGAAGTGATAAAGATTTAAATATAGTAATAAACCTAATAGAAGAACGTTAGACCCATTTTTGATCCAACGGAAATCTTGTGCAAACTTCTACGACAAAGATCGTCCAAACTTTCAATAGATTCGTATGAAGGTTTAAATTGAGATTTAAAGCTTTTAAATGAATACCGGCCTTTTTTTGGACAAATATAAAGTTATAAAGGTGTAAATATAGTTTTTAAATTATTCTCAAAAAGTTAGACCCATTATTGGAGCAGCGGAAACTTGGTCCAAACTACTTTGACAAAGAACTGCCCAACTTTGAATAGCTTCATATGAAGAGAATATTGGCCTTTTTTTGGACCAATATGAAGTGATAAAGATATAAATATAGTAATAAATCTAATTTAAGAACGTTAGACCCATTTTTAATTCAACGGAAAACTTGTGCAAACTTCTACGACAAAGATCGTCCAAACTTTCAATAGATTCGTATGAAGGTTTAAATTGAGATTTAAAGCAGTTAGAATGAATACCGGCCTTTTTTTGGACCAATATAAAGTTATAAAGGTGTAAATATAGTTTTTAAATTATTCTCAAAAAGTTAGCCCCATTATTGGAGCAGCGGAAACTTGGTCCAAACTACTTTGACAAAGAACTGCCCAACTTTGAATAGCTTCATATGAAGAGAATATTGGCCTTTTTTTGGACCAATATGAAGTGATAAAGATATAAATATAGTAATAAACCTAATTTAAGAACGTTAGACCTATTTTTAATTCAACGGAAAACTTGTGCAAACTTCTACGACAAAGATCGTCCAAACTTTCAATAGATTCGTATGAAGGTTTAAATTGAGATTTAAAGCTTTTAGAATGAATACCGGCCTTTTTTTGGACCAATATAAAGTTATAAAGGTGTAAATATAGTTTTTAAATAATTCTCAAAAAGTTAGACACATTATTGGAGCAGCGGAAACTTGGTCCAAACTACTCTGACAAAGAACTGCCCAACTTTGAATAACTTAATATGAAGTGAATATTGGCCTATTTTTGGACCAATATGAAGTGATAAAGATATAAATATATCAATAAACCTAATTGAGATTTAAAGCTTTTAGAATGAATACCGGCCTTTTTTTGGACCAATATAAAGTTATAAAGGTGTAAATATAATTTTTAAATTATTCTCAAAAAGTTAGACCCATTATTGGAGCAGCGGAAACTTGGTCCAAACTACTTTGACAAACAACTGCCCAACTTTGAATAGCTTCATATGAAGAGAATTGGCATTTTTTTGGACCAATATGAAGTGATAAAGATATAAATATAGTAATAAACCTAATAGAAGAACGTTAGACCCATTTTTGATCCAACGGAAAACTTGTGCAAACTTCTACGACAAAGATCGTCCAAACTTTCAATAGATTCGTATGAAGGTTTAAATTGAGATTTAAAGCTTTTAGAATGAATACCGGCCTTTTTTTGGACCAATATAAAGTTTTAAAGGTGTAAATATAGTTTTTAAATTATTCTCAAAAAGTTAGACCCATTATTGGAGCAGCGGAAACTTGGTCCAAACTACTTTGACAAAGAACTGCCCAACTTTGAATAGCTTCATATGAAGAGAATATTGGCCTTTTTTTGGACCAATATGAAGTGATAAAGATATAAATATAGTAATAAATCTAATTTAAGAACGTTAGACCCATTTTTAATTCAACGGAAAACTTGTGCAAACTTCTACGACAAAGATCGTCCAAACTTTCAATAGATTCGTATGAAGGTTTAAATTGAGATTTAAAGCTTTTAGAATGAATACCGGCCTTTTTTTGGACCAATATAAAGTTATAAAGGTGTAAATATAGTTTTTAAATTATTCTCAAAAAGTTAGACCCATTATTGGAGCAGCGGAAACTTGGTCCAAACTACTTTGACAAAGAACTGCCCAACTTTGAATAGCTTCATATGAAGAGAATATTGGCCTTTTTTTGGACCAATATGAAGTGATAAAGATATAAATATAGTAATAAATCTAATTTAAGAACGTTAGACCCATTTTTAATTCAACGGAAAACTTGTGCAAACTTCTACGACAAAGATCGTCCAAACTTTCAATAGATTCGTATGAAGGTTTAAATTGAGATTTAAAGCTTTTAGAATGAATACCGGCCTTTTTTTGGACCAATATAAAGTTATAAAGGTGTAAATATAGTTTTTAAATTATTCTCAAAAAGTTAGACCCATTATTGGAGCAGCGGAAACTTGGTCCAAACTACTTTGACAAAGAACTGCCCAACTTTGAATAGCTTCGTATGAAGAGAATATTGGCCTTTTTTTGGACCAATATGAAGTGATAAAGATTTAAATATAGTAATAAACCTAATAGAAGAACGTTAGACCCATTTTTGATCCAACGGAAATCTTGTGCAAACTTCTACGACAAAGATCGTCCAAACTTTCAATAGATTCGTATGAAGGTTTAAATTGAGATTTAAAGCTTTTAAATGAATACCGGCCTTTTTTTGGACCAATATAAAGTTATAAAGGTGTAAATATAGTTTTTAAATTATTCTCAAAAAGTTAGACCCATTATTGGAGCAGCGGAAACTTGGTCCAAACTACTTTGACAAAGAACTGCCCAACTTTGAATAGCTTCATATGAAGAGAATATTGGCCTTTTTTTGGACCAATATGAAGTGATAAAGATATAAATATAGTAATAAATCTAATTTAAGAACGTTAGACCCATTTTTAATTCAACGGAAAACTTGTGCAAACTTCTACGACAAAGATCGTCCAAACTTTCAATAGATTCGTATGAAGGTTTAAATTGAGATTTAAAGCTTTTAGAATGAATACCGGCCTTTTTTTTGGGACCAATATAAAGTTATAAAGGTGTAAATATAGTTTTTAAATTATTCTCAAAAAGTTAGACCCATTATTGGAGCAGCGGAAACTTGGTCCAAACTACTTTGACATAGAACTGCCCAACTTTGAATAGCTTCATATGAAGAGAATATTGGCTTTTTTTTGGACCAATATGAAGTGATAAAGATATAAATATAGTAATAAACCTAATTTAAGAACGTTAGACCCATTTTTAATACAACGGAAAACTTGTGCAAACTTCTACGACAAAGATCGTCCAAACTTTCAATAGATTCGTATGAAGGTTTAAATTGAGATTTAAAGCTTTTAGAATGAATACCGGCCTTTTTTTGGACCAATATAAAGTTATAAAGGTGTAAATATAGTTTTTAAATTATTCTCAAAAAGTTAGACCCATTATTGGAGCAGCGGAAACTTGGTCCAAACTACTTTGACAAAGAACTGCCCAACTTTGAATAGCTTCGTATGAAGAGAATATTGGCCTTTTTTTGGACCAATATGAAGTGATAAAGATATAAATATAGTAATAAATCTAATTTAAGAACGTTAGACCCATTTTTAATTCAACGGAAAACTTGTGCAAACTTCTACGACAAAGATCGTCCAAACTTTCAATAGATTCGTATGAAGGTTTAAATTGAGATTTAAAGCTTTTAGAATGAATACCGGCCTTTTTTTTGGGACCAATATAAAGTTATAAAGGTGTAAATATAGTTTTTAAATTATTCTCAAAAAGTTAGACCCATTATTGGAGCAGCGGAAACTTGGTCCAAACTACTTTGACATAGAACTGCCCAACTTTGAATAGCTTCATATGAAGAGAATATTGGCTTTTTTTTGGACCAATATGAAGTGATAAAGATATAAATATAGTAATAAACCTAATTTAAGAACGTTAGACCCATTTTTAATACAACGGAAAACTTGTGCAAACTTCTACGACAAAGATCGTCCAAACTTTCAATAGATTCGTATGAAGGTTTAAATTGAGATTTAAAGCTTTTAGAATGAATACCGGCCTTTTTTTGGACCAATATAAAGTTATAAAGGTGTAAATATAGTTTTTAAATTATTCTCAAAAAGTTAGACCCATTATTGGAGCAGCGGAAACTTGGTCCAAACTACTTTGACAAAGAACTGCCCAACTTTGAATAGCTTCGTATGAAGAGAATATTGGCCTTTTTTTGGACCAATATGAAGTGATAAAGATATAAATATAGTAATAAATCTAATTTAAGAACGTTAGACCCATTTTTAATTCAACGGAAAACTTGTGCAAACTTCTACGACAAAGATCGTCCAAACTTTCAATAGATTCGTATGAAGGTTTAAATTGAGATTTAAAGCTTTTAGAATGAATACCGGCCTTTTTTTGGACCAATATAAAGTTATAAAGGTGTAAATATAGTTTTTAAATTATTCCCAAAAAGTTAGACCCATTATTGGAGCAGCGGAAACTTGGTCCAAACTACTTTGACAAAGAACTGCCCAACTTTGAATAGCTTCGTATGAAGAGAATATTGGCCTTTTTTTGGACCAATATGAAGTGATAAAGATTTAAATATAGTAATAAACCTAATAGAAGAACGTTAGACCCATTTTTGATCCAACGGAAATCTTGTGCAAACTTCTACGACAAAGATCGTCCAAACTTTCAATAGATTCGTATGAAGGTTTAAATTGAGATTTAAAGCTTTTAAATGAATACCGGCCTTTTTTTGGACCAATATAAAGTTATAAAGGTGTAAATATAGTTTTTAAATTATTCTCAAAAAGTTAGACCCATTATTGGAGCAGCGGAAACTTGGTCCAAACTACTTTGACAAAGAACTGCCCAACTTTGAATAGCTTCATATGAAGAGAATATTGGCCTTTTTTTGGTCCAATATGAAGTGATAAAGATATAAATATAGTAATAAATCTAATTTAAGAACGTTAGACCCATTTTTAATTCAACGGAAAACTTGTGCAAACTTCTACGACAAAGATCGTCCAAACTTTCAATAGATTCGTATGAAGGTTTAAATTGAGATTTAAAGCAGTTAGAATGAATACCGGCCTTTTTTTGGACCAATATAAAGTTATAAAGGTGTAAATATAGTTTTTAAATTATTCTCAAAAAGTTAGCCCCATTATTGGAGCAGCGGAAACTTGGTCCAAACTACTTTGACAAAGAACTGCCCAACTTTGAATAGCTTCATATGAAGAGAATATTGGCCTTTTTTTGGACCAATATGAAGTGATAAAGATATAAATATAGTAATAAACCTAATTTAAGAACGTTAGACCTATTTTTAATTCAACGGAAAACTTGTGCAAACTTCTACGACAAAGATCGTCCAAACTTTCAATAGATTCGTATGAAGGTTTAAATTGAGATTTAAAGCTTTTAGAATGAATACCGGCCTTTTTTTGGACCAATATAAAGTTATAAAGGTGTAAATATAGTTTTTAAATAATTCTCAAAAAGTTAGACCCATTATTGGAGCAGCGGAAACTTGGTCCAAACTACTCTGACAAAGAACTGCCCAACTTTGAATAACTTAATATGAAGTGAATATTGGCCTATTTTTGGACCAATATGAAGTGATAAAGATATAAATATAGCAATAAACCTAATTGAGATTTAAAGCTTTTAGAATGAATACCGGCCTTTTTTTGGACCAATATAAAGTTATAAAGGTGTAAATATAATTTTTAAATTATTCTCAAAAAGTTAGACCCATTATTGGAGCAGCGGAAACTTGGTCCAAACTACTTTGACAAACAACTGCCCAACTTTGAATAGCTTCATATGAAGAGAATTGGCATTTTTTTGGACCAATATGAAGTGATAAAGATATAAATATAGTAATAAACCTAATAGAAGAACGTTAGACCCATTTTTGATCCAACGGAAAACTTGTGCAAACTTCTACGACAAAGATCGTCCAAACTTTCAATAGATTCGTATGAAGGTTTAAATTGAGATTTAAAGCTTTTAGAATGAATACCGGCCTTTTTTTGGACCAATATACAGTTTTAAAGGTGTAAATATAGTTTTTAAATTATTCTCAAAAAGTTAGACCCATTATTGGAGCACCGGAAACTTGGTCCAAACTACTTTGACAAAGAACTGCCCAACTTTGAATAGCTTCATATGAAGAGAATATTGGCCTTTTTTTGGACCAATATGAAGTGATAAAGATATAAATATAGTAATAAATCTAATTTAAGAACGTTAGACCCATTTTTAATTCAACGGAAAACTTGTGCAAACTTCTACGACAAAGATCGTCCAAACTTTCAATAGATTCGTATGAAGGTTTAAATTGAGATTTAAAGCTTTTAGAATGAATACCGGCCTTTTTTTGGACCAATATAAAGTTATAAAGGTGTAAATATAGTTTTTAAATTATTCTCAAAAAGTTAGACCCATTATTGGAGCAGCGGAAACTTGGTCCAAACTACTTTGACAAAGAACTGCCCAACTTTGAATAGCTTCATATGAAGAGAATATTGGCCTTTTTTTGGACCAATATGAAGTGATAAAGATATAAATATAGTAATAAATCTAATTTAAGAACGTTAGACCCATTTTTAATTCAACGGAAAACTTGTGCAAACTTCTACGACAAAGATCGTCCAAACTTTCAATAGATTCGTATGAAGGTTTAAATTGAGATTTAAAGCTTTTAGAATGAATACCGGCCTTTTTTTGGACCAATATAAAGTTATAAAGGTGTAAATATAGTTTTTAAATTATTCTCAAAAAGTTAGACCCATTATTGGAGCAGCGGAAACTTGGTCCAAACTACTTTGACAAAGAACTACCCAAATTTGAATAGCTTCGTATGAAGAGAATATTGGCCTTTTTTTGGACCAATATGAAGTGATAAAGATTTAAATATAGTAATAAACCTAATAGAAGAACGTTAGACCCATTTTTGATCCAACGGAAATCTTGTGCAAACTTCTACGACAAAGATCGTCCAAACTTTCAATAGATTCGTATGAAGGTTTAAATTGAGATTTAAAGCTTTTAAATGAATACCGGCCTTTTTTTGGACCAATATAAAGTTATAAAGGTGTAAATATAGTTTTTAAATTATTCTCAAAAAGTTAGACCCATTATTGGAGCAGCGGAAACTTGGTCCAAACTACTTTGACAAAGAACTGCCCAACTTTGAATAGCTTCATATGAAGAGAATATTGGCCTTTTTTTGGACCAATATGAAGTGATAAAGATATAAATATAGTAATAAATCTAATTTAAGAACGTTAGACCCATTTTTAATTCAACGGAAAACTTGTGCAAACTTCTACGACAAAGATCGTCCAAACTCTCAATAGATTCGTATGAAGGTTTAAATTGAGATTTAAAGCAGTTAGAATGAATACCGGCCTTTTTTTGGACCAATATAAAGTTATAAAGGTGTAAATATAGTTTTTAAATTATTCTCAAAAAGTTAGCCCCATTATTGGAGCAGCGGAAACTTGGTCCAAACTACTTTGACAAAGAACTGCCCAACTTTGAATAGCTTCATATGAAGAGAATATTGGCCTTTTTTTGGACCAATATGAAGTGATAAAGATATAAATATAGTAATAAACCTAATTTAAGAACGTTAGACCTATTTTTAATTCAACGGAAAACTTGTGCAAACTTCTACGACAAAGATCGTCCAAACTTTCAATAGATTCGTATGAAGGTTTAAATTGAGATTTAAAGCTTTTAGAATGAATACCGGCCTTTTTTTGGACCAATATAAAGTTATAAAGGTGTAAATATAGTTTTTAAATAATTGTCAAAAAGTTAGACCCATTATTGGAGCAGCGGAAACTTGGTCCAAACTACTCTGACAAAGAACTGCCCAACTTTGAATAACTTAATATGAAGTGAATATTGGCCTATTTTTGGACCAATATGAAGTGATAAAGATATAAATATAGCAATAAACCTAATTGAGATTTAAAGATTTTAGAATGAATACCGGCCTTTTTTTGGACCAATATAAAGTTATAAAGGTGTAAATATAATTTTTAAATTATTCTCAAAAAGTTAGACCCATTATTGGAGCAGCGGAAACTTGGTCCAAACTACTTTGACAAACAACTGCCCAACTTTGAATAGCTTCATATGAAGAGAATTGGCATTTTTTTGGACCAATATGAAGTGATAAAGATATAAATATAGTAATAAACCTAATAGAAGAACGTTAGACCCATTTTTGATCCAACGGAAAACTTGTGCAAACTTCTACGACAAAGATCGTCCAAACTTTCAATAGATTCGTATGAAGGTTTAAATTGAGATTTAAAGCTTTTAGAATGAATACCGGCCTTTTTTTGGACCAATATAAAGTTTTAAAGGTGTAAATATAGTTTTTAAATTATTCTCAAAAAGTTAGACCCATTATTGGAGCAGCGGAAACTTGGTCCAAACTACTTTGACAAAGAACTGCCCAACTTTGAATAGCTTCATATGAAGAGAATATTGGCCTTTTTTTGGACCAATATGAAGTGATAAAGATATAAATATAGTAATAAATCTAATTTAAGAACGTTAGACCCATTTTTAATTCAACGGAAAACTTGTGCAAACTTCTACGACAAAGATCGTCCAAACTCTCAATAGATTCGTATGAAGGTTTAAATTGAGATTTAAAGCAGTTAGAATGAATACCGGCCTTTTTTTGGACCAATATAAAGTTATAAAGGTGTAAATATAGTTTTTAAATTATTCTCAAAAAGTTAGCCCCATTATTGGAGCAGCGGAAACTTGGTCCAAACTACTTTGACAAAGAACTGCCCAACTTTGAATAGCTTCATATGAAGAGAATATTGGCCTTTTTTTGGACCAATATGAAGTGATAAAGATATAAATATAGTAATAAACCTAATTTAAGAACGTTAGACCTATTTTTAATTCAACGGAAAACTTGTGCAAACTTCTACGACAAAGATCGTCCAAACTTTCAATAGATTCGTATGAAGGTTTAAATTGAGATTTAAAGCTTTTAGAATGAATACCGGCCTTTTTTTGGACCAATATAAAGTTATAAAGGTGTAAATATAGTTTTTAAATAATTCTCAAAAAGTTAGACCCATTATTGGAGCAGCGGAAACTTGGTCCAAACTACTCTGACAAAGAACTGCCCAACTTTGAATAACTTAATATGAAGTGAATATTGGCCTATTTTTGGACCAATATGAAGTGATAAAGATATAAATATAGCAATAAACCTAATTGAGATTTAAAGCTTTTAGAA
Source organism: Trifolium repens (assembly GCA_030408175.1). Lineage (NCBI taxonomy): Eukaryota > Viridiplantae > Streptophyta > Magnoliopsida > Fabales > Fabaceae > Trifolium > Trifolium repens. The sequence continues at coordinate 24,279,236 of CP125845.1, read as the reverse complement.
TGAATACCGGCCTTTTTTTGGACCAATATAAAGTTATAAAGGTGTAAATATAATTTTTAAATTATTCTCAAAAAGTTAGACCCATTATTGGAGCAGCGGAAACTTGGTCCAAACTACTTTGACAAACAACTGCCCAACTTTGAATAGCTTCATATGAAGAGAATTGGCATTTTTTTGGACCAATATGAAGTGATAAAGATATAAATATAGTAATAAACCTAATAGAAGAACGTTAGACCCATTTTTGATCCAACGGAAAACTTGTGCAAACTTCTACGACAAAGATCGTCCAAACTTTCAATAGATTCGTATGAAGGTTTAAATTGAGATTTAAAGCTTTTAGAATGAATACCGGCCTTTTTTTGGACCAATATAAAGTTTTAAAGGTGTAAATATAGTTTTTAAATTATTCTCAAAAAGTTAGACCCATTATTGGAGCAGCGGAAACTTGGTCCAAACTACTTTGACAAAGAACTGCCCAACTTTGAATAGCTTCATATGAAGAGAATATTGGCCTTTTTTTGGACCAATATGAAGTGATAAAGATATAAATATAGTAATAAATCTAATTTAAGAACGTTAGACCCATTTTTAATTCAACGGAAAACTTGTGCAAACTTCTACGACAAAGATCGTCCAAACTTTCAATAGATTCGTATGAAGGTTTAAATTGAGATTTAAAGCTTTTAGAATGAATACCGGCCTTTTTTTGGACCAATATAAAGTTATAAAGGTGTAAATATAGTTTTTAAATTATTCTCAAAAAGTTAGACCCATTATTGGAGCAGCGGAAACTTGGTCCAAACTACTTTGACAAAGAACTGCCCAACTTTGAATAGCTTCATATGAAGAGAATATTGGCCTTTTTTTGGACCAATATGAAGTGATAAAGATATAAATATAGTAATAAATCTAATTTAAGAACGTTAGACCCATTTTTAATTCAACGGAAAACTTGTGCAAACTTCTACGACAAAGATCGTCCAAACTTTCAATAGATTCGTATGAAGGTTTAAATTGAGATTTAAAGCTTTTAGAATGAATACCGGCCTTTTTTTGGACCAATATAAAGTTATAAAGGTGTAAATATAGTTTTTAAATTATTCTCAAAAAGTTAGACCCATTATTGGAGCAGCGGAAACTTGGTCCAAACTACTTTGACAAAGAACTGCCCAACTTTGAATAGCTTCGTATGAAGAGAATATTGGCCTTTTTTTGGACCAATATGAAGTGATAAAGATTTAAATATAGTAATAAACCTAATAGAAGAACGTTAGACCCATTTTTGATCCAACGGAAATCTTGTGCAAACTTCTACGACAAAGATCGTCCAAACTTTCAATAGATTCGTATGAAGGTTTAAATTGAGATTTAAAGCTTTTAAATGAATACCGGCCTTTTTTTGGACCAATATAAAGTTATAAAGGTGTAAATATAGTTTTTAAATTATTCTCAAAAAGTTAGACCCATTATTGGAGCAGCGGAAACTTGGTCCAAACTACTTTGACAAAGAACTGCCCAACTTTGAATAGCTTCATATGAAGAGAATATTGGCCTTTTTTTGGACCAATATGAAGTGATAAAGATATAAATATAGTAATAAATCAAATTTAAGAACGTTAGACCCATTTTTAATTCAACGGAAAACTTGTGCAAACTTCTACGACAAAGATCGTCCAAACTTTCAATAGATTCGTATGAAGGTTTAAATTGAGATTTAAAGCAGTTAGAATGAATACCGGCCTTTTTTTGGACCAATATAAAGTTATAAAGGTGTAAATATAGTTTTTAAATTATTCTCAAAAAGTTAGACCCATTATTGGAGCAGCGGAAACTTGGTCCAAACTACTTTGACAAAGAACTGCCCAACTTTGAATAGCTTCATATGAAGAGAATATTGGCCTTTTTTTGGGCCAATATGAAGTGATAAAGATATAAATATAGTAATAAATCTAATTTAAGAACGTTAGACCCATTTTTAATTCAACGGAAAACTTGTGCAAACTTCTACGACAAAGATCGTCCAAACTTTCAATAGATTCGTATGAAGGTTTAAATTGAGATTTAAAGCATTTAGAATGAATACCGGCCTTTTTTTGGACCAATATAAAGTTATAAAGGTGTAAATATAGTTTTTAAATTATTCTCAAAAAGTTAGACCCATTATTGGAGCAGCGGAAACTTGGTCCAAACTACTTTGACAAAGAACTGCCCAACTTTGAATAGCTTCATATGAAGAGAATATTGGCCTTTTTTTGGACCAATATGAAGTGATAAAGATATAAATATTGTAATAAATCTAATTTAAGAACGTTAGACCCATTTTTAATTCAACGGAAAACTTGTGCAAACTTCTACGACAAAGATCGTCCAAACTTTCAATAGATTCGTATGAAGGTTTAAATTGAGATTTAAAGCTTTTAGAATGAATACCGGCCTTTTTTTGGACCAATATAAAGTTATAAAGGTGTAAATATAGTTTTTAAATTATTCTCAAAAAGTTAGACCCATTATTGGAGCAGCGGAAACTTGGTCCAAACTACTTTGACAAACAACTGCCCAACTTTGAATAGCTTCATATGAAGAGAATTGGCATTTTTTTGGACCAATATGAAGTGATAAAGATATAAATATAGTAATAAACCTAATAGAAGAACGTTAGACCCATTTTTGATCCAACGGAAAACTTGTGCAAACTTCTACGACAAAGATCGTCCAAACTTTCAATAGATTCGTATGAAGGTTTAAATTGAGATTTAAAGCTTTTAGAATGAATACCGGCCTTTTTTTGGACCAATATAAAGTTTTAAAGGTGTAAATATAGTTTTTAAATTATTCTCAAAAAGTTAGACCCATTATTGGAGCAGCGGAAACTTGGTCCAAACTACTTTGACAAAGAACTGCCCAACTTTGAATAGCTTCATATGAAGAGAATATTGGCCTTTTTTTGGACCAATATGAAGTGATAAAGATATAAATATAGTAATAAATCTAATTTAAGAACGTTAGACCCATTTTTAATTCAACGGAAAACTTGTGCAAACTTCTACGACAAAGATCGTCCAAACTTTCAATAGATTCGTATGAAGGTTTAAATTGAGATTTAAAGCTTTTAGAATGAATACCGGCCTTTTTTTGGACCAATATAAAGTTATAAAGGTGTAAATATAGTTTTTAAATTATTCTCAAAAAGTTAGACCCATTATTGGAGCAGCGGAAACTTGGTCCAAACTACTTTGACAAAGAACTGCCCAACTTTGAATAGCTTCGTATGAAGAGAATATTGGCCTTTTTTTGGACCAATATGAAGTGATAAAGATTTAAATATAGTAATAAACCTAATAGAAGAACGTTAGACCCATTTTTGATCCAACGGAAATCTTGTGCAAACTTCTACGACAAAGATCGTCCAAACTTTCAATAGATTCGTATGAAGGTTTAAATTGAGATTTAAAGCTTTTAAATGAATACCGGCCTTTTTTTGGACCAATATAAAGTTATAAAGGTGTAAATATAGTTTTTAAATTATTCTCAAAAAGTTAGACCCATTATTGGAGCAGCGGAAACTTGGTCCAAACTACTTTGACAAAGAACTGCCCAACTTTGAATAGCTTCATATGAAGAGAATATTGGCCTTTTTTTGGACCAATATGAAGTGATAAAGATATAAATATAGTAATAAATCTAATTTAAGAACGTTAGACCCATTTTTAATTCAACGGAAAACTTGTGCAAACTTCTACGACAAAGATCGTCCAAACTTTCAATAGATTCGTATGAAGGTTTAAATTGAGATTTAAAGCAGTTAGAATGAATACCGGCCTTTTTTTGGACCAATATAAAGTTATAAAGGTGTAAATATAGTTTTTAAATTATTCTCAAAAAGTTAGACCCATTATTGGAGCAGCGGAAACTTGGTCCAAACTACTTTGACAAAGAACTGCCCAACTTTGAATAGCTTCATATGAAGAGAATATTGGCCTTTTTTTGGACCAATATGAAGTGATAAAGATATAAATATAGTAATAAATCTAATTTAAGAACGTTAGACCCATTTTTAATTCAACGGAAAACTTGTGCAAACTTCTACGACAAAGATCGTCCAAACTTTCAATAGATTCGTATGAAGGTTTAAATTGAGATTTAAAGCAGTTAGAATGAATACCGGCCTTTTTTTGGACCAATATAAAGTTATAAAGGTGTAAATATAGTTTTTAAATTATTCTCAAAAAGTTAGACCCATTATTGGAGCAGCGGAAACTTGGTCCAAACTACTTTGACAAAGAACTGCCCAACTTTGAATAGCTTCATATGAAGAGAATATTGGCCTTTTTTTGGACCAATATGAAGTGATAAAGATATAAATATAGTAATAAATCTAATTTAAGAACGTTAGACCCATTTTTAATTCAACGGAAAACTTGTGCAAACTTCTACGACAAAGATCGTCCAAACTTTCAATAGATTCGTATGAAGGTTTAAATTGAGATTTAAAGCATTTAGAATGAATACCGGCCTTTTTTTGGACCAATATAAAGTTATAAAGGTGTAAATATAGTTTTTAAATTATTCTCAAAAAGTTAGACCCATTATTGGAGCAGCGGAAACTTGGTCCAAACTACTTTGACAAAGAACTGCCCAACTTTGAATAGCTTCATATGAAGAGAATATTGGCCTTTTTTTGGACCAATATGAAGTGATAAAGATATAAATATAGTAATAAATCTAATTTAAGAACGTTAGACCCATTTTTAATTCAACGGAAAACTTGTGCAAACTTCTACGACAAAGATCGTCCAAACTTTCAATAGATTCGTATGAAGGTTTAAATTGAGATTTAAAGCAGTTAGAATGAATACCGGCCTTTTTTTGGACCAATATAAAGTTATAAAGGTGTAAATATAGTTTTTAAATTATTCTCAAAAAGTTAGACCCATTATTGGAGCAGCGGAAACTTGGTCCAAACTACTTTGACAAAGAACTGCCCAACTTTGAATAGCTTCATATGAAGAGAATATTGGCCTTTTTTTGGACCAATATGAAGTGATAAAGATATAAATATAGTAATAAATCTAATTTAAGAACGTTAGACCCATTTTTAATTCAACGGAAAACTTGTGCAAACTTCTACGACAAAGATCGTCCAAACTTTCAATAGATTCGTATGAAGGTTTAAATTGAGATTTAAAGCATTTAGAATGAATACCGGCCTTTTTTTGGACCAATATAAAGTTATAAAGGTGTAAATATAGTTTTTAAATTATTCTCAAAAAGTTAGACCCATTATTGGAGCAGCGGAAACTTGGTCCAAACTACTTTGACAAAGAACTGCCCAACTTTGAATAGCTTCATATGAAGAGAATATTGGCCTTTTTTTGGACCAATATGAAGTGATAAAGATATAAATATTGTAATAAATCTAATTTAAGAACGTTAGACCCATTTTTAATTCAACGGAAAACTTGTGCAAACTTCTACGACAAAGATCGTCCAAACTTTCAATAGATTCGTATGAAGGTTTAAATTGAGATTTAAAGCTTTTAGAATGAATACCGGCCTTTTTTTGGACCAATATAAAGTTATAAAGGTGTAAATATAGTTTTTAAATTATTCTCAAAAAGTTAGACCCATTATTGGAGCAGCGGAAACTTGGTCCAAACTACTTTGACAAACAACTGCCCAACTTTGAATAGCTTCATATGAAGAGAATTGGCATTTTTTTGGACCAATATGAAGTGATAAAGATATAAATATAGTAATAAACCTAATAGAAGAACGTTAGACCCATTTTTGATCCAACGGAAAACTTGTGCAAACTTCTACGACAAAGATCGTCCAAACTTTCAATAGATTCGTATGAAGGTTTAAATTGAGATTTAAAGCTTTTAGAATGAATACCGGCCTTTTTTTGGACCAATATAAAGTTTTATAGGTGTAAATATAGTTTTTAAATTATTCTCAAAAAGTTAGACCCATTATTGGAGCAGCGGAAACTTGGTCCAAACTACTTTGACAAAGAACTGCCCAACTTTGAATAGCTTCGTATGAAGAGAATATTGGCCTTTTTTTGGACCAATATGAAGTGATAAAGATTTAAATATAGTAATAAACCTAATAGAAGAACGTTAGACCCATTTTTGATCCAACGGAAATCTTGTGCAAACTTCTACGACAAAGATCGTCCAAACTTTCAATAGATTCGTATGAAGGTTTAAATTGAGATTTAAAGCTTTTAAATGAATACCGGCCTTTTTTTGGACCAATATAAAGTTATAAAGGTGTAAATATAGTTTTTAAATTATTCTCAAAAAGTTAGACCCATTATTGGAGCAGCGGAAACTTGGTCCAAACTACTTTGACAAAGAACTGCCCAACTTTGAATAGCTTCATATGAAGAGAATATTGGCCTTTTTTTGGACCAATATGAAGTGATAAAGATATAAATATAGTAATAAATCTAATTTAAGAACGTTAGACCCATTTTTAATTCAACGGAAAACTTGTGCAAACTTCTACGACAAAGATCGTCCAAACTTTCAATAGATTCGTATGAAGGTTTAAATTGAGATTTAAAGCTTTTAGAATGAATACCGGCCTTAAATTGAGATTTAAAGCTTTTAGAATGAATACCGGCCTTTTTTTGGACCAATATAAAGTTATAAAGGTGTAAATATAGTTTTTAAATTATTCTCAAAAAGTTAGACCCATTATTGGAGCAGCGGAAACTTGGTCCAAACTACTTTGACAAAGAACTGCCCAACTTTGAATAGCTTCGTATGAAGAGAATATTGGCCTTTTTTTGGACCAATATGAAGTGATAAAGATTTAAATATAGTAATAAACCTAATAGAAGAACGTTAGACCCATTTTTGATCCAACGGAAATCTTGTGCAAACTTCTACGACAAAGATCGTCCAAACTTTCAATAGATTCGTATGAAGGTTTAAATTGAGATTTAAAGCTTTTAAATGAATACCGGCCTTTTTTTGGACCAATATAAAGTTATAAAGGTGTAAATATAGTTTTTAAATTATTCTCAAAAAGTTAGACCCATTATTGGAGCAGCGGAAACTTGGTCCAAACTACTTTGACAAAGAACTGCCCAACTTTGAATAGCTTCATATGAAGAGAATATTGGCCTTTTTTTGGACCAATATGAAGTGATAAAGATATAAATATAGTAATAAATCTAATTTAAGAACGTTAGACCCATTTTTAATTCAACGGAAAACTTGTGCAAACTTCTACGACAAAGATCGTCCAAACTTTCAATAGATTCGTATGAAGGTTTAAATTGAGATTTAAAGCTTTTAGAATGAATACCGGCCTTAAATTGAGATTTAAAGCTTTTAGAATGAATACCGGCCTTTTTTTGGACCAATATAAAGTTATAAAGGTGTAAATATAGTTTTTAAATTATTCTCAAAAAGTTAGACCCATTATTGGAGCAGCGGAAACTTGGTCTAAACTACTTTGACAAAGAACTGCCCAACTTTGAATGGCTTCCTATGAAAAGAATATTGGCCTTTTTTTTGACCAATATGAAGTGATAAAGATATAAATATAGTAATAAATCTAATATAAGAACGTTAGACCCATTTTTGATCCAACGGAAAACTTGTGCAAACTTCTACGACAAAGATCGTCCAAACTTTCAATAGATTCGTATGAAGCTTTAAATTGAGATTTAAAGCTTTTAGAATGAATACCGGCCTTTTTTTGGACCAATATAAAGTAATAAAGGTGTAAATATAGTTTTTAAATTATTCTCAAAAAGTTAGACCCATTATTGGAGCAGCGGAAACTTGGTCTAAACTACTTTGACAAAGAACTGCCCAACTTTGAATGGCTTCCTATGAAAAGAATATTGGCCTTTTTGTTGACCAATATGAAGTGATAATGATATAAATATAGTAATAAATCTAATATAAGAACGTTAGACCCATTTTTGATCCAACGGAAAACTTGTGCAAACTTCTACGACAAAGATCGTCCAAACTTTCAATAGATTCGTATGAAGCTTTAAATTGAGATTTAAAGCTTTTAGAATGAATACCGGCCTTTTTTTGGACCAATATAAAGTTATAAAGGTGTAAATATAGTTTTTAAATTATTCTCCAAAAGTTAGACCCATTATTGGAGCAGCGGAAACTTGGTCCAAACTACTTTGACAAAGAACTGCCCAACTTTGAATAGCTTCCTATGAAGAGAATTGGCCTTTTTTTGGACCAATATGAAGTGATAAAGATATAAATATAGTAATAAACCTAATAGAAGAACGTTAGATCCATTTTTGATCCAACGGAAAACTTGTGCAAACTTCTACAACAAAGATCATCCAAACTTTCAATAGATTCTATGAAGGTTTAATTTGAGATTTAATGCTTTTAGAATGAATACCGGCCTTTTTTTGGACCAATATAAAGTTATAAAGGTGTAAATATAGTTTTTAAATTATTCTCAAAAAGTTAGACCCATTATTGGAGCAGCGGAAACTTGGTCCAAACTACTTTGACAAAGAACTCCCCAACTTTGAATAGCTTCGTATGAAGAGAATATTGGCCTTTTTTTGGACCAATATGAAGTGATAAAGATATAAATATAGTAATAAACCTAATATAAGAACGTTAGACCCATTTTTGATCCAACGGAAAACTTGTGCAAACTTCTACGACAAAGATCGTCCAAACTTTCAATAGATTCGTATGAAGCTTTAAATTGAGATTTAAAGCTTTTAGAATGAATACCGGCCTTTTTTTGGACCAATATAAAGTTATAAAGGTGTAAATATAGTTTTTAAATTATTCTCAAAAAGTTAGACCCATTATTGGAGCAGCGGAAACTTGGTCTAAACTACTTTGACAAAGAACTGCCCAACTTTGAATGGCTTCCTATGAAAAGAATATTGGCCTTTTTTTTGACCAATATGAAGTGATAAAGATATAAATATAGTAATAAATCTAATATAAGAACGTTAGACCCATTTTTGATCCAACGGAAAACTTGTGCAAACTTCTACGACAAAGATCGTCCAAACTTTCAATAGATTCGTATGAAGGTTTAAATTGAGATTTGAAGCTTTTAGAATGAATACCGGCCTTTTTTTGGACCAATATAAAGTTATAAAGGTGTAAATATAGTTTTTAAATTATTCTCAAAAAGTTAGACCCATTATTGGAGCAGCGGAAACTTGGTCCAAACTACTTTGACAAAGAACTGCCCAACTTTGAATAGCTTCATATGAAGAGAATATTGGCCTTTTTTTGGACCAATATGAAGTGATAAAGATATAAATATAGTAATAAATCTAATTTAAGAACGTTAGACCCATTTTTAATTCAACGGAAAACTTGTGCAAACTTCTACGACAAAGATCGTCCAAACTTTCAATAGATTCGTATGAAGGTTTAAATTGAGATTTAAAGCTTTTAGAATGAATACCGGCCTTAAATTGAGATTTAAAGCTTTTAGAATGAATACCGGCCTTTTTTTGGACCAATATAAAGTTATAAAGGTGTAAATATAGTTTTTAAATTATTCTCAAAAAGTTAGACCCATTATTGGAGCAGCGGAAACTTGGTCCAAACTACTTTGACAAAGAACTGCCCAACTTTGAATAGCTTCGTATGAAGAGAATATTGGCCTTTTTTTGGACCAATATGAAGTGATAAAGATTTAAATATAGTAATAAACCTAATAGAAGAACGTTAGACCCATTTTTGATCCAACGGAAATCTTGTGCAAACTTCTACGACAAAGATCGTCCAAACTTTCAATAGATTCGTATGAAGGTTTAAATTGAGATTTAAAGCTTTTAAATGAATACCGGCCTTTTTTTGGACCAATATAAAGTTATAAAGGTGTAAATATAGTTTTTAAATTATTCTCAAAAAGTTAGACCCATTATTGGAGCAGCGGAAACTTGGTCCAAACTACTTTGACAAAGAACTGCCCAACTTTGAATAGCTTCATATGAAGAGAATATTGGCCTTTTTTTGGACCAATATGAAGTGATAAAGATATAAATATAGTAATAAATCTAATTTAAGAACGTTAGACCCATTTTTAATTCAACGGAAAACTTGTGCAAACTTCTACGACAAAGATCGTCCAAACTTTCAATAGATTCGTATGAAGGTTTAAATTGAGATTTAAAGCTTTTAGAATGAATACCGGCCTTAAATTGAGATTTAAAGCTTTTAGAATGAATACCGGCCTTTTTTTGGACCAATATAAAGTTATAAAGGTGTAAATATAGTTTTTAAATTATTCTCAAAAAGTTAGACCCATTATTGGAGCAGCGGAAACTTGGTCTAAACTACTTTGACAAAGAACTGCCCAACTTTGAATGGCTTCCTATGAAAAGAATATTGGCCTTTTTTTTGACCAATATGAAGTGATAAAGATATAAATATAGTAATAAATCTAATATAAGAACGTTAGACCCATTTTTGATCCAACGGAAAACTTGTGCAAACTTCTACGACAAAGATCGTCCAAACTTTCAATAGATTCGTATGAAGCTTTAAATTGAGATTTAAAGCTTTTAGAATGAATACCGGCCTTTTTTTGGACCAATATAAAGTAATAAAGGTGTAAATATAGTTTTTAAATTATTCTCAAAAAGTTAGACCCATTATTGGAGCAGCGGAAACTTGGTCTAAACTACTTTGACAAAGAACTGCCCAACTTTGAATGGCTTCCTATGAAAAGAATATTGGCCTTTTTGTTGACCAATATGAAGTGATAATGATATAAATATAGTAATAAATCTAATATAAGAACGTTAGACCCATTTTTGATCCAACGGAAAACTTGTGCAAACTTCTACGACAAAGATCGTCCAAACTTTCAATAGATTCGTATGAAGCTTTAAATTGAGATTTAAAGCTTTTAGAATGAATACCGGCCTTTTTTTGGACCAATATAAAGTTATAAAGGTGTAAATATAGTTTTTAAATTATTCTCAAAAAGTTAGACCCATTATTGGAGCAGCGGAAACTTGGTCCAAACTACTTTGACAAAGAACTGCCCAACTTTGAATAGCTTCCTATGAAGAGAATTGGCCTTTTTTTGGACCAATATGAAGTGATAAAGATATAAATATAGTAATAAACCTAATAGAAGAACGTTAGATCCATTTTTGATCCAACGGAAAACTTGTGCAAACTTCTACAACAAAGATCATCCAAACTTTCAATAGATTCTATGAAGGTTTAATTTGAGATTTAATGCTTTTAGAATGAATACCGGCCTTTTTTTGGACCAATATAAAGTTATAAAGGTGTAAATATAGTTTTTAAATTATTCTCAAAAAGTTAGACCCATTATTGGAGCAGCGGAAACTTGGTCCAAACTACTTTGACAAAGAACTCCCCAACTTTGAATAGCTTCGTATGAAGAGAATATTGGCCTTTTTTTGGACCAATATGAAGTGATAAAGATATAAATATAGTAATAAACCTAATATAAGAACGTTAGACCCATTTTTGATCCAACGGAAAACTTGTGCAAACTTCTACGACAAAGATCGTCCAAACTTTCAATAGATTCGTATGAAGCTTTAAATTGAGATTTAAAGCTTTTAGAATGAATACCGGCCTTTTTTTGGACCAATATAAAGTTATAAAGGTGTAAATATAGTTTTTAAATTATTCTCAAAAAGTTAGACCCATTATTGGAGCAGCGGAAACTTGGTCTAAACTACTTTGACAAAGAACTGCCCAACTTTGAATGGCTTCCTATGAAAAGAATATTGGCCTTTTTTTTGACCAATATGAAGTGATAAAGATATAAATATAGTAATAAATCTAATATAAGAACGTTAGACCCATTTTTGATCCAACGGAAAACTTGTGCAAACTTCTACGACAAAGATCGTCCAAACTTTCAATAGATTCGTATGAAGCTTTAAATTGAGATTTGAAGCTTTTAGAATGAATACCGGCCTTTTTTTGGACCAATATAAAGTTATAAAGGTGTAAATATAGTTTTTAAATTATTCTCAAAAAGTTAGACCCATTATTGGAGCAGCGGAAACTTGGTCCAAACTACTTTGACAAAGAACTGCCCAACTTTGAATAGCTTCCTATGAAGAGAATTGGCCTTTTTTTGGACCAATATGAAGTGATAAAGATATAAATATAGTAATAAACCTAATAGAAGAACGTTAGATCCATTTTTGATCCAACGGAAAACTTGTGCAAACTTCTACAACAAAGATCATCCAAACTTTCAATAGATTCTATGAAGGTTTAATTTGAGATTTAATGCTTTTATAATGAATACCGGCCTTTTTTTGGACCAATATAAAGTTATAAAGGTGTAAATATAGTTTTTAAATTATTCTCAAAAAGTTAGACCCATTATTGGAGCAGCGGAAACTTGGTCTAAACTACTTTGACAAAGAACTGCCCAACTTTGAATGGCTTCCTATGAAAAGAATATTGGCCTTTTTTTTTGACCAATATGAAGTGATAAAGATATAAATATAGTAATAAATCTAATATAAGAACGTTAGACCCATTTTTGATCCAACGGAAATCTTGTGCAAACTTCTACGACAAAGATCGTCCAAACTTTCAATAGATTCGTATGAAGGTTTAAATTGAGATTTAAAGCTTTTAAATGAATACCGGCCTTTTTTTGGACCAATATAAAGTTATAAAGGTGTAAATATAGTTTTTAAATTATTCTCAAAAAGTTAGACCCATTATTGGAGAAGCGGAAACTTGGTCCAAACTACTTTGACAAAGAACTGCCCAACTTTGAATAGCGTCATATGAAGAGAATATTGGCCTTTTTTTGGACCAATATGAAGTGATAAAGATATAAATATATTAATAAACCTAATTTAAGAACGTTAGACCCATTTTTGATCCAACGGAAAACTTGTGCAAACTTCTACGACAAAGATCGTCCAAACTTTCAATAGATTCGTATGAAGGTTTAAATTGAGATTTAAAGCTTTTAGAATGAATACCGGCCTTTTTTTGGACCAATATAAAGTTATAAAGGTGTAAATATAGTTTTTAAATTATTCTCAAAAAGTTAGACCCATTATTGGAGCAGCGGAAACTTGGTCCAAACTACTTTGACATAGAACTGCCCAACTTTGAATAGCTTCATATGAAGAGAATATTGGCTTTTTTTTGGACCAATATGAAGTGATAAAGATATAAATATAGTAATAAACCTAATTTAAGAACGTTAGACCCATTTTTAATACAACGGAAAACTTGTGCAAACTTCTACGACAAAGATCGTCCAAACTTTCAATAGATTCGTATGAAGGTTTAAATTGAGATTTAAAGCTTTTAAATGAATACCGGCCTTTTTTTGGACCAATATAAAGTTATAAAGGTGTAAATATAGTTTTTAAATTATTCTCAAAAAGTTAGACCCATTATTGGAGCAGCGGAAACTTGGTCCAAACTACTTTGACAAAGAACTGCCCAACTTTGAATAGCTTCATATGAAGAGAATATTGGCCTTTTTTTGGACCAATATGAAGTGATAAAGATATAAATATTGTAATAAATCTAATTTAAGAACGTTAGACCCATTTTTAATTCAACGGAAAACTTGTGCAAACTTCTACGACAAAGATCGTCCAAACTTTCAATAGATTCGTATGAAGGTTTAAATTGAGATTTAAAGCTTTTAGAATGAATACCGGCCTTTTTTTGGACCAATATAAAGTTATAAAGGTGTAAATATAGTTTTTAAATTATTCTCAAAAAGTTAGACCCATTATTGGAGCAGCGGAAACTTGGTCCAAACTACTTTGACAAAGAACTGCCCAACTTTGAATAGCTTCGTATGAAGAGAATATTGGCCTTTTTTTGGACCAATATGAAGTGATAAAGATTTAAATATAGTAATAAACCTAATAGAAGAACGTTAGACCCATTTTTGATCCAACGGAAATCTTGTGCAAACTTCTACGACAAAGATCGTCCAAACTTTCAATAGATTCGTATGAAGGTTTAAATTGAGATTTAAAGCTTTTAAATGAATACCGGCCTTTTTTTGGACCAATATAAAGTTATAAAGGTGTAAATATAGTTTTTAAATTATTCTCAAAAAGTTAGACCCATTATTGGAGCAGCGGAAACTTGGTCCAAACTACTTTGACATAGAACTGCCCAACTTTGAATAGCTTCATATGAAGAGAATATTGGCTTTTTTTTGGACCAATATGAAGTGATAAAGATATAAATATAGTAATAAACCTAATTTAAGAACGTTAGACCCATTTTTAATACAACGGAAAACTTGTGCAAACTTCTACGACAAAGATCGTCCAAACTTTCAATAGATTCGTATGAAGGTTTAAATTGAGATTTAAAGCTTTTAAATGAATACCGGCCTTTTTTTGGACCAATATAAAGTTATAAAGGTGTAAATATAGTTTTTAAATTATTCTCAAAAAGTTAGACCCATTATTGGAGCAGCGGAAACTTGGTCCAAACTACTTTGACAAAGAACTGCCCAACTTCGAATAGCTTCATATGAAGAGAATATTGGCCTTTTTTTGGACCAATATGAAGTGATAAAGATATAAATATTGTAATAAATCTAATTTAAGAACGTTAGACCCATTTTTAATTCAACGGAAAACTTGTGCAAACTTCTACGACAAAGATCGTCCAAACTTTCAATAGATTCGTATGAAGGTTTAAATTGAGATTTAAAGCTTTTAGAATGAATACCGGCCTTTTTTTGGACCAATATAAAGTTATAAAGGTGTAAATATAGTTTTTAAATTATTCTCAAAAAGTTAGACCCATTATTGGAGCAGCGGAAACTTGGTCCAAACTACTTTGACAAAGAACTGCCCAACTTTGAATAGCTTCGTATGAAGAGAATATTGGCCTTTTTTTGGACCAATATGAAGTGATAAAGATTTAAATATAGTAATAAACCTAATAGAAGAACGTTAGACCCATTTTTGATCCAACGGAAATCTTGTGCAAACTTCTACGACAAAGATCGTCCAAACTTTCAATAGATTCGTATGAAGGTTTAAATTGAGATTTAAAGCTTTTAAATGAATACCGGCCTTTTTTTGGACCAATATAAAGTTATAAAGGTGTAAATATAGTTTTTAAATTATTCTCAAAAAGTTAGACCCATTATTGGAGCAGCGGAAACTTGGTCCAAACTACTTTGACAAAGAACTGCCCAACTTTGAATAGCTTCGTATGAAGAGAATATTGGCCTTTTTTTGGACCAATATGAAGTGATAAAGATTTAAATATAGTAATAAACCTAATAGAAGAACGTTAGACCCATTTTTGATCCAACGGAAATCTTGTGCAAACTTCTACGACAAAGATCGTCCAAACTTTCAATAGATTCGTATGAAGGTTTAAATTGAGATTTAAAGCTTTTAAATGAATACCGGCCTTTTTTTGGACCAATATAAAGTTATAAAGGTGTAAATATAGTTTTTAAATTATTCTCAAAAAGTTAGACCCATTATTGGAGCAGCGGAAACTTGGTCCAAACTACTTTGACATAGAACTGCCCAACTTTGAATAGCTTCATATGAAGAGAATATTGGCTTTTTTTTGGACCAATATGAAGTGATAAAGATATAAATATAGTAATAAACCTAATTTAAGAACGTTAGACCCATTTTTAATACAACGGAAAACTTGTGCAAACTTCTACGACAAAGATCGTCCAAACTTTCAATAGATTCGTATGAAGGTTTAAATTGAGATTTAAAGCTTTTAAATGAATACCGGCCTTTTTTTGGACCAATATAAAGTTATAAAGGTGTAAATATAGTTTTTAAATTATTCTCAAAAAGTTAGACCCATTATTGGAGCAGCGGAAACTTGGTCCAAACTACTTTGACAAAGAACTGCCCAACTTTGAATAGCTTCATATGAAGAGAATATTGGCCTTTTTTTGGACCAATATGAAGTGATAAAGATATAAATATTGTAATAAATCTAATTTAAGAACGTTAGACCCATTTTTAATTCAACGGAAAACTTGTGCAAACTTCTACGACAAAGATCGTCCAAACTTTCAATAGATTCGTATGAAGGTTTAAATTGAGATTTAAAGCTTTTAGAATGAATACCGGCCTTTTTTTGGACCAATATAAAGTTATAAAGGTGTAAATATAGTTTTTAAATTATTCTCAAAAAGTTAGACCCATTATTGGAGCAGCGGAAACTTGGTCCAAACTACTTTGACAAAGAACTGCCCAACTTTGAATAGCTTCGTATGAAGAGAATATTGGCCTTTTTTTGGACCAATATGAAGTGATAAAGATTTAAATATAGTAATAAACCTAATAGAAGAACGTTAGACCCATTTTTGATCCAACGGAAATCTTGTGCAAACTTCTACGACAAAGATCGTCCAAACTTTCAATAGATTCGTATGAAGGTTTAAATTGAGATTTAAAGCTTTTAAATGAATACCGGCCTTTTTTTGGACCAATATAAAGTTATAAAGGTGTAAATATAGTTTTTAAATTATTCTCAAAAAGTTAGACCCATTATTGGAGCAGCGGAAACTTGGTCCAAACTACTTTGACAAAGAACTGCCCAACTTTGAATAGCTTCATATGAAGAGAATATTGGCCTTTTTTTGGACCAATATGAAGTGATAAAGATATAAATATTGTAATAAATCTAATTTAAGAACGTTAGACCCATTTTTAATTCAACGGAAAACTTGTGCAAACTTCTACGACAAAGATCGTCCAAACTTTCAATAGATTCGTATGAAGGTTTAAATTGAGATTTAAAGCTTTTAGAATGAATACCGGCCTTTTTTTGGACCAATATAAAGTTATAAAGGTGTAAATATAGTTTTTAAATTATTCTCAAAAAGTTAGACCCATTATTGGAGCAGCGGAAACTTGGTCCAAACTACTTTGACAAAGAACTGCCCAACTTTGAATAGCTTCGTATGAAGAGAATATTGGCCTTTTTTTGGACCAATATGAAGTGATAAAGATATAAATATAGTAATAAACCTAATATAAGAACGTTAGACCCATTTTTGATCCAACGGAAAACTTGTGCAAACTTCTACGACAAAGATCGTCCAAACTTTCAATAGATTCGTATGAAGCTTTAAATTGAGATTTAAAGCTTTTAGAATGAATACCGGCCTTTTTTTGGACCAATATAAAGTTATAAAGGTGTAAATATAGTTTTTAAATTATTCTCAAAAAGTTAGACCCATTATTGGAGCAGCGGAAACTTGGTCTAAACTACTTTGACAAAGAACTGCCCAACTTTGAATGGCTTCCTATGAAAAGAATATTGGCCTTTTTTTTGACCAATATGAAGTGATAAAGATATAAATATAGTAATAAATCTAATATAAGAACGTTAGACCCATTTTTGATCCAACGGAAAACTTGTGCAAACTTCTACGACAAAGATCGTCCAAACTTTCAATAGATTCGTATGAAGCTTTAAATTGAGATTTGAAGCTTTTAGAATGAATACCGGCCTTTTTTTGGACCAATATAAAGTTATAAAGGTGTAAATATAGTTTTTAAATTATTCTCAAAAAGTTAGACCCATTATTGGAGCAGCGGAAACTTGGTCCAAACTACTTTGACAAAGAACTGCCCAACTTTGAATAGCTTCCTATGAAGAGAATTGGCCTTTTTTTGGACCAATATGAAGTGATAAAGATATAAATATAGTAATAAACCTAATAGAAGAACGTTAGATCCATTTTTGATCCAACGGAAAACTTGTGCAAACTTCTACAACAAAGATCATCCAAACTTTCAATAGATTCTATGAAGGTTTAATTTGAGATTTAATGCTTTTATAATGAATACCGGCCTTTTTTTGGACCAATATAAAGTTATAAAGGTGTAAATATAGTTTTTAAATTATTCTCAAAAAGTTAGACCCATTATTGGAGCAGCGGAAACTTGGTCTAAACTACTTTGACAAAGAACTGCCCAACTTTGAATGGCTTCCTATGAAAAGAATATTGGCCTTTTTTTTGACCAATATGAAGTGATAAAGATATAAATATAGTAATAAATCTAATATAAGAACGTTAGACCCATTTTTGATCCAACGGAAATCTTGTGCAAACTTCTACGACAAAGATCGTCCAAACTTTCAATAGATTCGTATGAAGGTTTAAATTGAGATTTAAAGCTTTTAAATGAATACCGGCCTTTTTTTGGACCAATATAAAGTTATAAAGGTGTAAATATAGTTTTTAAATTATTCTCAAAAAGTTAGACCCATTATTGGAGAAGCGGAAACTTGGTCCAAACTACTTTGACAAAGAACTGCCCAACTTTGAATAGCGTCATATGAAGAGAATATTGGCCTTTTTTTGGACCAATATGAAGTGATAAAGATATAAATATATTAATAAACCTAATTTAAGAACGTTAGACCCATTTTTGATCCAACGGAAAACTTGTGCAAACTTCTACGACAAAGATCGTCCAAACTTTCAATAGATTCGTATGAAGGTTTAAATTGAGATTTAAAGCTTTTAGAATGAATACCGGCCTTTTTTTGGACCAATATAAAGTTATAAAGGTGTAAATATAGTTTTTAAATTATTCTCAAAAAGTTAGACCCATTATTGGAGCAGCGGAAACTTGGTCCAAACTACTTTGACATAGAACTGCCCAACTTTGAATAGCTTCATATGAAGAGAATATTGGCTTTTTTTTGGACCAATATGAAGTGATAAAGATATAAATATAGTAATAAACCTAATTTAAGAACGTTAGACCCATTTTTAATACAACGGAAAACTTGTGCAAACTTCTACGACAAAGATCGTCCAAACTTTCAATAGATTCGTATGAAGGTTTAAATTGAGATTTAAAGCTTTTAAATGAATACCGGCCTTTTTTTGGACCAATATAAAGTTATAAAGGTGTAAATATAGTTTTTAAATTATTCTCAAAAAGTTAGACCCATTATTGGAGCAGCGGAAACTTGGTCCAAACTACTTTGACAAAGAACTGCCCAACTTTGAATAGCTTCATATGAAGAGAATATTGGCCTTTTTTTGGACCAATATGAAGTGATAAAGATATAAATATTGTAATAAATCTAATTTAAGAACGTTAGACCCATTTTTAATTCAACGGAAAACTTGTGCAAACTTCTACGACAAAGATCGTCCAAACTTTCAATAGATTCGTATGAAGGTTTAAATTGAGATTTAAAGCTTTTAGAATGAATACCGGCCTTTTTTTGGACCAATATAAAGTTATAAAGGTGTAAATATAGTTTTTAAATTATTCTCAAAAAGTTAGACCCATTATTGGAGCAGCGGAAACTTGGTCCAAACTACTTTGACAAAGAACTGCCCAACTTTGAATAGCTTCGTATGAAGAGAATATTGGCCTTTTTTTGGACCAATATGAAGTGATAAAGATTTAAATATAGTAATAAACCTAATAGAAGAACGTTAGACCCATTTTTGATCCAACGGAAATCTTGTGCAAACTTCTACGACAAAGATCGTCCAAACTTTCAATAGATTCGTATGAAGGTTTAAATTGAGATTTAAAGCTTTTAAATGAATACCGGCCTTTTTTTGGACCAATATAAAGTTATAAAGGTGTAAATATAGTTTTTAAATTATTCTCAAAAAGTTAGACCCATTATTGGAGCAGCGGAAACTTGGTCCAAACTACTTTGACAAAGAACTGCCCAACTTTGAATAGCTTCATATGAAGAGAATATTGGCCTTTTTTTGGACCAATATGAAGTGATAAAGATATAAATATTGTAATAAATCTAATTTAAGAACGTTAGACCCATTTTTAATTCAACGGAAAACTTGTGCAAACTTCTACGACAAAGATCGTCCAAACTTTCAATAGATTCGTATGAAGGTTTAAATTGAGATTTAAAGCTTTTAGAATGAATACCGGCCTTAAATTGAGATTTAAAGCTTTTAGAATGAATACCGGCCTTTTTTTGGACCAATATAAAGTTATAAAGGTGTAAATATAGTTTTTAAATTATTCTCAAAAAGTTAGACCCATTATTGGAGCAGCGGAAACTTGGTCTAAACTACTTTGACAAAGAACTGCCCAACTTTGAATGGCTTCCTATGAAAAGAATATTGGCCTTTTTTTTGACCAATATGAAGTGATAAAGATATAAATATAGTAATAAATCTAATATAAGAACGTTAGACCCATTTTTGATCCAACGGAAAACTTGTGCAAACTTCTACGACAAAGATCGTCCAAACTTTCAATAGATTCGTATGAAGCTTTAAATTGAGATTTAAAGCTTTTAGAATGAATACCGGCCTTTTTTTGGACCAATATAAAGTAATAAAGGTGTAAATATAGTTTTTAAATTATTCTCAAAAAGTTAGACCCATTATTGGAGCAGCGGAAACTTGGTCTAAACTACTTTGACAAAGAACTGCCCAACTTTGAATGGCTTCCTATGAAAAGAATATTGGCCTTTTTTTTGACCAATATGAAGTGATAATGATATAAATATAGTAATAAATCTAATATAAGAACGTTAGACCCATTTTTGATCCAACGGAAAACTTGTGCAAACTTCTACGACAAAGATCGTCCAAACTTTCAATAGATTCGTATGAAGCTTTAAATTGAGATTTAAAGCTTTTAGAATGAATACCGGCCTTTTTTTGGACCAATATAAAGTTATAAAGGTGTAAATATAGTTTTTAAATTATTCTCAAAAAGTTAGACCCATTATTGGAGCAGCGGAAACTTGGTCCAAACTACTTTGACAAAGAACTGCCCAACTTTGAATAGCTTCCTATGAAGAGAATTGGCCTTTTTTTGGACCAATATGAAGTGATAAAGATATAAATATAGTAATAAACCTAATAGAAGAACGTTAGATCCATTTTTGATCCAACGGAAAACTTGTGCAAACTTCTACAACAAAGATCATCCAAACTTTCAATAGATTCTATGAAGGTTTAATTTGAGATTTAATGCTTTTAGAATGAATACCGGCCTTTTTTTGGACCAATATAAAGTTATAAAGGTGTAAATATAGTTTTTAAATTATTCTCAAAAAGTTAGACCCATTATTGGAGCAGCGGAAACTTGGTCCAAACTACTTTGACAAAGAACTCCCCAACTTTGAATAGCTTCGTATGAAGAGAATATTGGCCTTTTTTTGGAAAAATATGAAGTGATAAAGATATAAATATAGTAATAAACCTAATATAAGAACGTTAGACCCATTTTTGATCCAACGGAAAACTTGTGCAAACTTCTACGACAAAGATCGTCCAAACTTTCAATAGATTCGTATGAAGCTTTAAATTGAGATTTAAAGCTTTTAGAATGAATACCGGCCTTAAATTGAGATTTAAAGCTTTTAGAATGAATACCGGCCTTTTTTTGGACCAATATAAAGTTATAAAGGTGTAAATATAGTTTTTAAATTATTCTCAAAAAGTTAGACCCATTATTGGAGCAGCGGAAACTTGGTCTAAACTACTTTGACAAAGAACTGCCCAACTTTGAATGGCTTCCTATGAAAAGAATATTGGCCTTTTTTTTGACCAATATGAAGTGATAAAGATATAAATATAGTAATAAATCTAATATAAGAACGTTAGACCCATTTTTGATCCAACGGAAAACTTGTGCAAACTTCTACGACAAAGATCGTCCAAACTTTCAATAGATTCGTATGAAGCTTTAAATTGAGATTTAAAGCTTTTAGAATGAATACCGGCCTTTTTTTGGACCAATATAAAGTTATAAAGGTGTAAATATAGTTTTTAAATTATTCTCAAAAAGTTAGACCCATTATTGGAGCAGCGGAAACTTGGTCTAAACTACTTTGACAAAGAACTGCCCAACTTTGAATGGCTTCCTATGAAAAGAATATTGGCCTTTTTTTTGACCAATATGAAGTGATAAAGATATAAATATAGTAATAAATCTAATATAAGAACGTTAGACCCATTTTTGATCCAACGGAAAACTTGTGCAAACTTCTACGACAAAGATCGTCCAAACTTTCAATAGATTCGTATGAAGCTTTAAATTGAGATTTGAAGCTTTTAGAATGAATACCGGCCTTTTTTTGGACCAATATAAAGTTATAAAGGTGTAAATATAGTTTTTAAATTATTCTCAAAAAGTTAGACCCATTATTGGAGCAGCGGAAACTTGGTCCAAACTACTTTGACAAAGAACTGCCCAACTTTGAATAGCTTCCTATGAAGAGAATTGGCCTTTTTTTGGACCAATATGAAGTGATAAAGATATAAATATAGTAATAAACCTAATAGAAGAACGTTAGATCCATTTTTGATCCAACGGAAAACTTGTGCAAACTTCTACAACAAAGATCATCCAAACTTTCAATAGATTCTATGAAGGTTTAATTTGAGATTTAATGCTTTTAGAATGAATACCGGCCTTTTTTTGGACCAATATAAAGTTATAAAGGTGTAAATATAGTTTTTAAATTATTCTCAAAAAGTTAGACCCATTATTGGAGCAGCGGAAACTTGGTCCAAACTACTTTGACAAAGAACTCCCCAACTTTGAATAGCTTCGTATGAAGAGAATATTGGCCTTTTTTTGGACCAATATGAAGTGATAAAGATATAAATATAGTAATAAACCTAATATAAGAACGTTAGACCCATTTTTGATCCAACGGAAAACTTGTGCAAACTTCTACGACAAAGATCGTCCAAACTTTCAATAGATTCGTATGAAGCTTTAAATTGAGATTTAAAGCTTTTAGAATGAATACCGGCCTTTTTTTGGACCAATATAAAGTTATAAAGGTGTAAATATAGTTTTTAAATTATTCTCAAAAAGTTAGACCCATTATTGGAGCAGCGGAAACTTGGTCTAAACTACTTTGACAAAGAACTGCCCAACTTTGAATGGCTTCCTATGAAAAGAATATTGGCCTTTTTTTTGACCAATATGAAGTGATAAAGATATAAATATAGTAATAAATCTAATATAAGAACGTTAGACCCATTTTTGATCCAACGGAAAACTTGTGCAAACTTCTACGACAAAGATCGTCCAAACTTTCAATAGATTCGTATGAAGCTTTAAATTGAGATTTGAAGCTTTTAGAATGAATACCGGCCTTTTTTTGGACCAATATAAAGTTATAAAGGTGTAAATATAGTTTTTAAATTATTCTCAAAAAGTTAGACCCATTATTGGAGCAGCGGAAACTTGGTCCAAACTACTTTGACAAAGAACTGCCCAACTTTGAATAGCTTCCTATGAAGAGAATTGGCCTTTTTTTGGACCAATATGAAGTGATAAAGATATAAATATAGTAATAAACCTAATAGAAGAACGTTAGATCCATTTTTGATCCAACGGAAAACTTGTGCAAACTTCTACAACAAAGATCATCCAAACTTTCAATAGATTCTATGAAGGTTTAATTTGAGATTTAATGCTTTTATAATGAATACCGGCCTTTTTTTGGACCAATATAAAGTTATAAAGGTGTAAATATAGTTTTTAAATTATTCTCAAAAAGTTAGACCCATTATTGGAGCAGCGGAAACTTGGTCTAAACTACTTTGACAAAGAACTGCCCAACTTTGAATGGCTTCCTATGAAAAGAATATTGGCCTTTTTTTTGACCAATATGAAGTGATAAAGATATAAATATAGTAATAAATCTAATATAAGAACGTTAGACCCATTTTTGATCCAACGGAAATCTTGTGCAAACTTCTACGACAAAGATCGTCCAAACTTTCAATAGATTCGTATGAAGGTTTAAATTGAGATTTAAAGCTTTTAAATGAATACCGGCCTTTTTTTGGACCAATATAAAGTTATAAAGGTGTAAATATAGTTTTTAAATTATTCTCAAAAAGTTAGACCCATTATTGGAGAAGCGGAAACTTGGTCCAAACTACTTTGACAAAGAACTGCCCAACTTTGAATAGCGTCATATGAAGAGAATATTGGCCTTTTTTTGGACCAATATGAAGTGATAAAGATATAAATATATTAATAAACCTAATTTAAGAACGTTAGACCCATTTTTGATCCAACGGAAAACTTGTGCAAACTTCTACGACAAAGATCGTCCAAACTTTCAATAGATTCGTATGAAGGTTTAAATTGAGATTTAAAGCTTTTAGAATGAATACCGGCCTTTTTTTGGACCAATATAAAGTTATAAAGGTGTAAATATAGTTTTTAAATTATTCTCAAAAAGTTAGACCCATTATTGGAGCAGCGGAAACTTGGTCCAAACTACTTTGACATAGAACTGCCCAACTTTGAATAGCTTCATATGAAGAGAATATTGGCTTTTTTTTGGACCAATATGAAGTGATAAAGATATAAATATAGTAATAAACCTAATTTAAGAACGTTAGACCCATTTTTAATACAACGGAAAACTTGTGCAAACTTCTACGACAAAGATCGTCCAAACTTTCAATAGATTCGTATGAAGGTTTTAATTGAGATTTAAAGCTTTTAAATGAATACCGGCCTTTTTTTGGACCAATATAAAGTTATAAAGGTGTAAATATAGTTTTTAAATTATTCTCAAAAAGTTAGACCCATTATTGGAGCAGCGGAAACTTGGTCCAAACTACTTTGACAAAGAACTGCCCAACTTTGAATAGCTTCCTATGAAGAGAATTGGCCTTTTTTTGGACCAATATGAAGTGATAAAGATATAAATATAGTAATAAACCTAATAGAAGAACGTTAGATCCATTTTTGATCCAACGGAAAACTTGTGCAAACTTCTACAACAAAGATCATCCAAACTTTCAATAGATTCTATGAAGGTTTAATTTGAGATTTAATGCTTTTAGAATGAATACCGGCCTTTTTTTGGACCAATATAAAGTTATAAAGGTGTAAATATAGTTTTTAAATTATTCTCAAAAAGTTAGACCCATTATTGGAGCAGCGGAAACTTGGTCCAAACTACTTTGACAAAGAACTCCCCAACTTTGAATAGCTTCGTATGAAGAGAATATTGGCCTTTTTTTGGACCAATATGAAGTGATAAAGATATAAATATAGTAATAAACCTAATATAAGAACGTTAGACCCATTTTTGATCCAACGGAAAACTTGTGCAAACTTCTACGACAAAGATCGTCCAAACTTTCAATAGATTCGTATGAAGCTATAAATTGAGATTTAAAGCTTTTAGAATGAATACCGGCCTTTTTTTGGACCAATATAAAGTTATAAAGGTGTAAATATAGTTTTTAAATTATTCTCAAAAAGTTAGACCCATTATTGGAGCAGCGGAAACTTGGTCTAAACTACTTTGACAAAGAACTGCCCAACTTTGAATGGCTTCCTATGAAAAGAATATTGGCCTTTTTTTTGACCAATATGAAGTGATAAAGATATAAATATAGTAATAAATCTAATATAAGAACGTTAGACCCATTTTTGATCCAACGGAAAACTTGTGCAAACTTCTACGACAAAGATCGTCCAAACTTTCAATAGATTCGTATGAAGCTTTAAATTGAGATTTGAAGCTTTTAGAATGAATACCGGCCTTTTTTTGGACCAATATAAAGTTATAAAGGTGTAAATATAGTTTTTAAATTATTCTCAAAAAGTTAGACCCATTATTGGAGCAGCGGAAACTTGGTCCAAACTACTTTGACAAAGAACTGCCCAACTTTGAATAGCTTCCTATGAAGAGAATTGGCCTTTTTTTGGACCAATATGAAGTGATAAAGATATAAATATAGTAATAAACCTAATAGAAGAACGTTAGATCCATTTTTGATCCAACGGAAAACTTGTGCAAACTTCTACAACAAAGATCATCCAAACTTTCAATAGATTCTATGAAGGTTTAATTTGAGATTTAATGCTTTTATAATGAATACCGGCCTTTTTTTGGACCAATATAAAGTTATAAAGGTGTAAATATAGTTTTTAAATTATTCTCAAAAAGTTAGACCCATTATTGGAGCAGCGGAAACTTGGTCTAAACTACTTTGACAAAGAACTGCCCAACTTTGAATGGCTTCCTATGAAAAGAATATTGGCCTTTTTTTTGACCAATATGAAGTGATAAAGATATAAATATAGTAATAAATCTAATATAAGAACGTTAGACCCATTTTTGATCCAACAGAAATCTTGTGCAAACTTCTACGACAAAGATCGTCCAAACTTTCAATAGATTCGTATGAAGGTTTAAATTGAGATTTAAAGCTTTTAAATGAATACCGGCCTTTTTTTGGACCAATATAAAGTTATAAAGGTGTAAATATAGTTTTTAAATTATTCTCAAAAAGTTAGACCCATTATTGGAGAAGCGGAAACTTGGTCCAAACTACTTTGACAAAGAACTGCCCAACTTTGAATAGCGTCATATGAAGAGAATATTGGCCTTTTTTTGGACCAATATGAAGTGATAAAGATATAAATATATTAATAAACCTAATTTAAGAACGTTAGACCCATTTTTGATCCAACGGAAAACTTGTGCAAACTTCTACGACAAAGATCGTCCAAACTTTCAATAGATTCGTATGAAGGTTTAAATTGAGATTTAAAGCTTTTAGAATGAATACCGGCCTTTTTTTGGACCAATATAAAGTTATAAAGGTGTAAATATAGTTTTTAAATTATTCTCAAAAAGTTAGACCCATTATTGGAGCAGCGGAAACTTGGTCCAAACTACTTTGACATAGAACTGCCCAACTTTGAATAGCTTCATATGAAGAGAATATTGGCTTTTTTTTGGACCAATATGAAGTGATAAAGATATAAATATAGTAATAAACCTAATTTAAGAACGTTAGACCCATTTTTAATACAACGGAAAACTTGTGCAAACTTCTACGACAAAGATCGTCCAAACTTTCAATAGATTCGTATGAAGGTTTTAATTGAGATTTAAAGCTTTTAAATGAATACCGGCCTTTTTTTGGACCAATATAAAGTTATAAAGGTGTAAATATAGTTTTTAAATTATTCTCAAAAAGTTAGACCCATTATTGGAGCAGCGGAAACTTGGTCCAAACTACTTTGACAAAGAACTCCCCAACTTTGAATAGCTTCGTATGAAGAGAATATTGGCCTTTTTTTGGACCAATATGAAGTGATAAAGATATAAATATAGTAATAAACCTAATATAAGAACGTTAGACCCATTTTTGATCCAACGGAAAACTTGTGCAAACTTCTACGACAAAGATCGTCCAAACTTTCAATAGATTCGTATGAAGCTTTAAATTGAGATTTAAAGCTTTTAGAATGAATACCGGCCTTTTTTTGGACCAATATAAAGTTATAAAGGTGTAAATATAGTTTTTAAATTATTCTCAAAAAGTTAGACCCATTATTGGAGCAGCGGAAACTTGGTCTAAACTACTTTGACAAAGAACTGCCCAACTTTGAATGGCTTCCTATGAAAAGAATATTGGCCTTTTTTTTGACCAATATGAAGTGATAAAGATATAAATATAGTAATAAATCTAATATAAGAACGTTAGACCCATTTTTGATCCAACGGAAAACTTGTGCAAACTTCTACGACAAAGATCGTCCAAACTTTCAATAGATTCGTATGAAGCTTTAAATTGAGATTTGAAGCTTTTAGAATGAATACCGGCCTTTTTTTGGACCAATATAAAGTTATAAAGGTGTAAATATAGTTTTTAAATTATTCTCAAAAAGTTAGACCCATTATTGGAGCAGCGGAAACTTGGTCCAAACTACTTTGACAAAGAACTGCCCAACTTTGAATAGCTTCCTATGAAGAGAATTGGCCTTTTTTTGGACCAATATGAAGTGATAAAGATATAAATATAGTAATAAACCTAATAGAAGAACGTTAGATCCATTTTTGATCCAACGGAAAACTTGTGCAAACTTCTACAACAAAGATCATCCAAACTTTCAATAGATTCTATGAAGGTTTAATTTGAGATTTAATGCTTTTATAATGAATACCGGCCTTTTTTTGGACCAATATAAAGTTATAAAGGTGTAAATATAGTTTTTAAATTATTCTCAAAAAGTTAGACCCATTATTGGAGCAGCGGAAACTTGGTCTAAACTACTTTGACAAAGAACTGCCCAACTTTGAATGGCTTCCTATGAAAAGAATATTGGCCTTTTTTTTGACCAATATGAAGTGATAAAGATATAAATATAGTAATAAATCTAATATAAGAACGTTAGACCCATTTTTGATCCAACGGAAATCTTGTGCAAACTTCTACGACAAAGATCGTCCAAACTTTCAATAGATTCGTATGAAGGTTTAAATTGAGATTTAAAGCTTTTAAATGAATACCGGCCTTTTTTTGGACCAATATAAAGTTATAAAGGTGTAAATATAGTTTTTAAATTATTCTCAAAAAGTTAGACCCATTATTGGAGAAGCGGAAACTTGGTCCAAACTACTTTGACAAAGAACTGCCCAACTTTGAATAGCGTCATATGAAGAGAATATTGGCCTTTTTTTGGACCAATATGAAGTGATAAAGATATAAATATATTAATAAACCTAATTTAAGAACGTTAGACCCATTTTTGATCCAACGGAAAACTTGTGCAAACTTCTACGACAAAGATCGTCCAAACTTTCAATAGATTCGTATGAAGGTTTAAATTGAGATTTAAAGCTTTTAGAATGAATACCGGCCTTTTTTTGGACCAATATAAAGTTATAAAGGTGTAAATATAGTTTTTAAATTATTCTCAAAAAGTTAGACCCATTATTGGAGCAGCGGAAACTTGGTCCAAACTACTTTGACATAGAACTGCCCAACTTTGAATAGCTTCATATGAAGAGAATATTGGCTTTTTTTTGGACCAATATGAAGTGATAAAGATATAAATATAGTAATAAACCTAATTTAAGAACGTTAGACCCATTTTTAATACAACGGAAAACTTGTGCAAACTTCTACGACAAAGATCGTCCAAACTTTCAATAGATTCGTATGAAGGTTTTAATTGAGATTTAAAGCTTTTAAATGAATACCGGCCTTTTTTTGGACCAATATAAAGTTATAAAGGTGTAAATATAGTTTTTAAATTATTCTCAAAAAGTTAGACCCATTATTGGAGCAGCGGAAACTTGGTCCAAACTACTTTGACAAAGAACTGCCCAACTTTGAATAGCTTCCTATGAAGAGAATTGGCCTTTTTTTGGACCAATATGAAGTGATAAAGATATAAATATAGTAATAAACCTAATAGAAGAACGTTAGATCCATTTTTGATCCAACGGAAAACTTGTGCAAACTTCTACAACAAAGATCATCCAAACTTTCAATAGATTCTATGAAGGTTTAATTTGAGATTTAATGCTTTTAGAATGAATACCGGCCTTTTTTTGGACCAATATAAAGTTATAAAGGTGTAAATATAG
This sequence comes from Trifolium repens, assembly GCA_030408175.1. Classification (NCBI taxonomy): domain Eukaryota; kingdom Viridiplantae; phylum Streptophyta; class Magnoliopsida; order Fabales; family Fabaceae; genus Trifolium; species Trifolium repens. The sequence continues at coordinate 24,249,861 of CP125845.1, read as the reverse complement.
TTTTTAAATTATTCTCAAAAAGTTAGACCCATTATTGGAGCAGCGGAAACTTGGTCCAAACTACTTTGACAAAGAACTCCCCAACTTTGAATAGCTTCGTATGAAGAGAATATTGGCCTTTTTTTGGACCAATATGAAGTGATAAAGATATAAATATAGTAATAAACCTAATATAAGAACGTTAGACCCATTTTTGATCCAACGGAAAACTTGTGCAAACTTCTACGACAAAGATCGTCCAAACTTTCAATAGATTCGTATGAAGCTTTAAATTGAGATTTAAAGCTTTTAGAATGAATACCGGCCTTTTTTTGGACCAATATAAAGTTATAAAGGTGTAAATATAGTTTTTAAATTATTCTCAAAAAGTTAGACCCATTATTGGAGCAGCGGAAACTTGGTCTAAACTACTTTGACAAAGAACTGCCCAACTTTGAATGGCTTCCTATGAAAAGAATATTGGCCTTTTTTTTGACCAATATGAAGTGATAAAGATATAAATATAGTAATAAATCTAATATAAGAACGTTAGACCCATTTTTGATCCAACGGAAAACTTGTGCAAACTTCTACGACAAAGATCGTCCAAACTTTCAATAGATTCGTATGAAGCTTTAAATTGAGATTTGAAGCTTTTAGAATGAATACCGGCCTTTTTTTGGACCAATATAAAGTTATAAAGGTGTAAATATAGTTTTTAAATTATTCTCAAAAAGTTAGACCCATTATTGGAGCAGCGGAAACTTGGTCCAAACTACTTTGACAAAGAACTGCCCAACTTTGAATAGCTTCCTATGAAGAGAATTGGCCTTTTTTTGGACCAATATGAAGTGATAAAGATATAAATATAGTAATAAACCTAATAGAAGAACGTTAGATCCATTTTTGATCCAACGGAAAACTTGTGCAAACTTCTACAACAAAGATCATCCAAACTTTCAATAGATTCTATGAAGGTTTAATTTGAGATTTAATGCTTTTATAATGAATACCGGCCTTTTTTTGGACCAATATAAAGTTATAAAGGTGTAAATATAGTTTTTAAATTATTCTCAAAAAGTTAGACCCATTATTGGAGCAGCGGAAACTTGGTCTAAACTACTTTGACAAAGAACTGCCCAACTTTGAATGGCTTCCTATGAAAAGAATATTGGCCTTTTTTTTGACCAATATGAAGTGATAAAGATATAAATATAGTAATAAATCTAATATAAGAACGTTAGACCCATTTTTGATCCAACAGAAATCTTGTGCAAACTTCTACGACAAAGATCGTCCAAACTTTCAATAGATTCGTATGAAGGTTTAAATTGAGATTTAAAGCTTTTAAATGAATACCGGCCTTTTTTTGGACCAATATAAAGTTATAAAGGTGTAAATATAGTTTTTAAATTATTCTCAAAAAGTTAGACCCATTATTGGAGAAGCGGAAACTTGGTCCAAACTACTTTGACAAAGAACTGCCCAACTTTGAATAGCGTCATATGAAGAGAATATTGGCCTTTTTTTGGACCAATATGAAGTGATAAAGATATAAATATATTAATAAACCTAATTTAAGAACGTTAGACCCATTTTTGATCCAACGGAAAACTTGTGCAAACTTCTACGACAAAGATCGTCCAAACTTTCAATAGATTCGTATGAAGGTTTAAATTGAGATTTAAAGCTTTTAGAATGAATACCGGCCTTTTTTTGGACCAATATAAAGTTATAAAGGTGTAAATATAGTTTTTAAATTATTCTCAAAAAGTTAGACCCATTATTGGAGCAGCGGAAACTTGGTCCAAACTACTTTGACATAGAACTGCCCAACTTTGAATAGCTTCATATGAAGAGAATATTGGCTTTTTTTTGGACCAATATGAAGTGATAAAGATATAAATATAGTAATAAACCTAATTTAAGAACGTTAGACCCATTTTTAATACAACGGAAAACTTGTGCAAACTTCTACGACAAAGATCGTCCAAACTTTCAATAGATTCGTATGAAGGTTTTAATTGAGATTTAAAGCTTTTAAATGAATACCGGCCTTTTTTTGGACCAATATAAAGTTATAAAGGTGTAAATATAGTTTTTAAATTATTCTCAAAAAGTTAGACCCATTATTGGAGCAGCGGAAACTTGGTCCAAACTACTTTGACAAAGAACTGCCCAACTTTGAATAGCTTCATATGAAGAGAATATTGGCCTTTTTTTGGACCAATATGAAGTGATAAAGATATAAATATTGTAATAAATCTAATTTAAGAACGTTAGACCCATTTTTAATTCAACGGAAAACTTGTGCAAACTTCTACGACAAAGATCGTCCAAACTTTCAATAGATTCGTATGAAGGTTTAAATTGAGATTTAAAGCTTTTAGAATGAATACCGGCCTTTTTTTGGACCAATATAAAGTTATAAAGGTGTAAATATAGTTTTTAAATTATTCTCAAAAAGTTAGACCCATTATTGGAGCAGCGGAAACTTGGTCCAAACTACTTTGACAAAGAACTGCCCAACTTTGAATAGCTTCGTATGAAGAGAATATTGGCCTTTTTTTGGACCAATATGAAGTGATAAAGATTTAAATATAGTAATAAACCTAATAGAAGAACGTTAGACCCATTTTTGATCCAACGGAAATCTTGTGCAAACTTCTACGACAAAGATCGTCCAAACTTTCAATAGATTCGTATGAAGGTTTAAATTGAGATTTAAAGCTTTTAAATGAATACCGGCCTTTTTTTGGACCAATATAAAGTTATAAAGGTGTAAATATAGTTTTTAAATTATTCTCAAAAAGTTAGACCCATTATTGGAGCAGCGGAAACTTGGTCCAAACTACTTTGACAAAGAACTGCCCAACTTTGAATAGCTTCATATGAAGAGAATATTGGCCTTTTTTTGGACCAATATGAAGTGATAAAGATATAAATATAGTAATAAATCCAATTTAAGAACGTTAGACCCATTTTTAATTCAACGGAAAACTTGTGCAAACTTCTACGACAAAGATCGTCCAAACTTTCAATAGATTCGTATGAAGGTTTAAATTGAGATTTAAAGCTTTTAGAATGAATACCGGCCTTAAATTGAGATTTAAAGCTTTTAGAATGAATACCGGCCTTTTTTTGGACCAATATAAAGTTATAAAGGTGTAAATATAGTTTTTAAATTATTCTCAAAAAGTTAGACCCATTATTGGAGCAGCGGAAACTTGGTCTAAACTACTTTGACAAAGAACTGCCCAACTTTGAATGGCTTCCTATGAAAAGAATATTGGCCTTTTTTTTGACCAATATGAAGTGATAAAGATATAAATATAGTAATAAATCTAATATAAGAGCGTTAGACCCATTTTTGATCCAACGGAAAACTTGTGCAAACTTCTACGACAAAGATCGTCCAAACTTTCAATAGATTCGTATGAAGCTTTAAATTGAGATTTAAAGCTTTTAGAATGAATACCGGCCTTTTTTTGGACCAATATAAAGTAATAAAGGTGTAAATATAGTTTTTAAATTATTCTCAAAAAGTTAGACCCATTATTGGAGCAGCGGAAACTTGGTCTAAACTACTTTGACAAAGAACTGCCCAACTTTGAATGGCTTCCTATGAAAAGAATATTGGCCTTTTTTTTGACCAATATGAAGTGATAATGATATAAATATAGTAATAAATCTAATATAAGAACGTTAGACCCATTTTTGATCCAACGGAAAACTTGTGCAAACTTCTACGACAAAGATCGTCCAAACTTTCAATAGATTCGTATGAAGCTTTAAATTGAGATTTAAAGCTTTTAGAATGAATACCGGCCTTTTTTTGGACCAATATAAAGTTATAAAGGTGTAAATATAGTTTTTAAATTATTCTCAAAAAGTTAGACCCATTATTGGAGCAGCGGAAACTTGGTCCAAACTACTTTGACAAAGAACTGCCCAACTTTGAATAGCTTCCTATGAAGAGAATTGGCCTTTTTTTGGACCAATATGAAGTGATAAAGATATAAATATAGTAATAAACCTAATAGAAGAACGTTAGATCCATTTTTGATCCAACGGAAAACTTGTGCAAACTTCTACAACAAAGATCATCCAAACTTTCAATAGATTCTATGAAGGTTTAATTTGAGATTTAATGCTTTTAGAATGAATACCGGCCTTTTTTTGGACCAATATAAAGTTATAAAGGTGTAAATATAGTTTTTAAATTATTCTCAAAAAGTTAGACCCATTATTGGAGCAGCGGAAACTTGGTCCAAACTACTTTGACAAAGAACTCCCCAACTTTGAATAGCTTCGTATGAAGAGAATATTGGCCTTTTTTTGGAAAAATATGAAGTGATAAAGATATAAATATAGTAATAAACCTAATATAAGAACGTTAGACCCATTTTTGATCCAACGGAAAACTTGTGCAAACTTCTACGACAAAGATCGTCCAAACTTTCAATAGATTCGTATGAAGCTTTAAATTGAGATTTAAAGCTTTTAGAATGAATACCGGCCTTAAATTGAGATTTAAAGCTTTTAGAATGAATACCGGCCTTTTTTTGGACCAATATAAAGTTATAAAGGTGTAAATATAGTTTTTAAATTATTCTCAAAAAGTTAGACCCATTATTGGAGCAGCGGAAACTTGGTCTAAACTACTTTGACAAAGAACTGCCCAACTTTGAATGGCTTCCTATGAAAAGAATATTGGCCTTTTTTTTGACCAATATGAAGTGATAAAGATATAAATATAGTAATAAATCTAATATAAGAACGTTAGACCCATTTTTGATCCAACGGAAAACTTGTGCAAACTTCTACGACAAAGATCGTCCAAACTTTCAATAGATTCGTATGAAGCTTTAAATTGAGATTTAAAGCTTTTAGAATGAATACCGGCCTTTTTTTGGACCAATATAAAGTAATAAAGGTGTAAATATAGTTTTTAAATTATTCTCAAAAAGTTAGACCCATTATTGGAGCAGCGGAAACTTGGTCTAAACTACTTTGACAAAGAACTGCCCAACTTTGAATGGCTTCCTATGAAAAGAATATTGGCCTTTTTTTTGACCAATATGAAGTGATAATGATATAAATATAGTAATAAATCTAATATAAGAACGTTAGACCCATTTTTGATCCAACGGAAAACTTGTGCAAACTTCTACGACAAAGATCGTCCAAACTTTCAATAGATTCGTATGAAGCTTTAAATTGAGATTTAAAGCTTTTAGAATGAATACCGGCCTTTTTTTGGACCAATATAAAGTTATAAAGGTGTAAATATAGTTTTTAAATTATTCTCAAAAAGTTAGACCCATTATTGGAGCAGCGGAAACTTGGTCCAAACTACTTTGACAAAGAACTGCCCAACTTTGAATAGCTTCCTATGAAGAGAATTGGCCTTTTTTTGGACCAATATGAAGTGATAAAGATATAAATATAGTAATAAACCTAATAGAAGAACGTTAGATCCATTTTTGATCCAACGGAAAACTTGTGCAAACTTCTACAACAAAGATCATCCAAACTTTCAATAGATTCTATGAAGGTTTAATTTGAGATTTAATGCTTTTAGAATGAATACCGGCCTTTTTTTGGACCAATATAAAGTTATAAAGGTGTAAATATAGTTTTTAAATTATTCTCAAAAAGTTAGACCCATTATTGGAGCAGCGGAAACTTGGTCCAAACTACTTTGACAAAGAACTCCCCAACTTTGAATAGCTTCGTATGAAGAGAATATTGGCCTTTTTTTGGACCAATATGAAGTGATAAAGATATAAATATAGTAATAAACCTAATATAAGAACGTTAGACCCATTTTTGATCCAACGGAAAACTTGTGCAAACTTCTACGACAAAGATCGTCCAAACTTTCAATAGATTCGTATGAAGCTTTAAATTGAGATTTAAAGCTTTTAGAATGAATACCGGCCTTTTTTTGGACCAATATAAAGTTATAAAGGTGTAAATATAGTTTTTAAATTATTCTCAAAAAGTTAGACCCATTATTGGAGCAGCGGAAACTTGGTCTAAACTACTTTGACAAAGAACTGCCCAACTTTGAATGGCTTCCTATGAAAAGAATATTGGCCTTTTTTTTGACCAATATGAAGTGATAAAGATATAAATATAGTAATAAATCTAATATAAGAACGTTAGACCCATTTTTGATCCAACGGAAAACTTGTGCAAACTTCTACGACAAAGATCGTCCAAACTTTCAATAGATTCGTATGAAGCTTTAAATTGAGATTTGAAGCTTTTAGAATGAATACCGGCCTTTATTTGGACCAATATAAAGTTATAAAGGTGTAAATATAGTTTTTAAATTATTCTCAAAAAGTTAGACCCATTATTGGAGCAGCGGAAACTTGGTCCAAACTACTTTGACAAAGAACTGCCCAACTTTGAATAGCTTCCTATGAAGAGAATTGGCCTTTTTTTGGACCAATATGAAGTGATAAAGATATAAATATAGTAATAAACCTAATAGAAGAACGTTAGATCCATTTTTGATCCAACGGAAAACTTGTGCAAACTTCTACAACAAAGATCATCCAAACTTTCAATAGATTCTATGAAGGTTTAATTTGAGATTTAATGCTTTTAGAATGAATACCGGCCTTTTTTTGGACCAATATAAAGTTATAAAGGTGTAAATATAGTTTTTAAATTATTCTCAAAAAGTTAGACCCATTATTGGAGCAGCGGAAACTTGGTCCAAACTACTTTGACAAAGAACTGCCCAACTTTGAATAGCTTCATATGAAGAGAATATTGGCCTTTTTTTGGACCAATATGAAGTGATAAAGATATAAATATAGTAATAAATCCAATTTAAGAACGTTAGACCCATTTTTAATTCAACGGAAAACTTGTGCAAACTTCTACGACAAAGATCGTCCAAACTTTCAATAGATTCGTATGAAGGTTTAAATTGAGATTTAAAGCTTTTAGAATGAATACCGGCCTTAAATTGAGATTTAAAGCTTTTAGAATGAATACCGGCCTTTTTTTGGACCAATATAAAGTTATAAAGGTGTAAATATAGTTTTTAAATTATTCTCAAAAAGTTAGACCCATTATTGGAGCAGCGGAAACTTGGTCTAAACTACTTTGACAAAGAACTGCCCAACTTTGAATGGCTTCCTATGAAAAGAATATTGGCCTTTTTTTTGACCAATATGAAGTGATAAAGATATAAATATAGTAATAAATCTAATATAAGAACGTTAGACCCATTTTTGATCCAACGGAAAACTTGTGCAAACTTCTACGACAAAGATCGTCCAAACTTTCAATAGATTCGTATGAAGCTTTAAATTGAGATTTAAAGCTTTTAGAATGAATACCGGCCTTTTTTTGGACCAATATAAAGTAATAAAGGTGTAAATATAGTTTTTAAATTATTCTCAAAAAGTTAGACCCATTATTTGAGCAGCGGAAACTTGGTCTAAACTACTTTGACAAAGAACTGCCCAACTTTGAATGGCTTCCTATGAAAAGAATATTGGCCTTTTTTTTGACCAATATGAAGTGATAATGATATAAATATAGTAATAAATCTAATATAAGAACGTTAGACCCATTTTTGATCCAACGGAAAACTTGTGCAAACTTCTACGACAAAGATCGTCCAAACTTTCAATAGATTCGTATGAAGCTTTAAATTGAGATTTAAAGCTTTTAGAATGAATACCGGCCTTTTTTTGGACCAATATAAAGTTATAAAGGTGTAAATATAGTTTTTAAATTATTCTCAAAAAGTTAGACCCATTATTGGAGCAGCGGAAACTTGGTCCAAACTACTTTGACAAAGAACTGCCCAACTTTGAATAGCTTCCTATGAAGAGAATTGGCCTTTTTTTGGACCAATATGAAGTGATAAAGATATAAATATAGTAATAAACCTAATAGAAGAACGTTAGATCCATTTTTGATCCAACGGAAAACTTGTGCAAACTTCTACAACAAAGATCATCCAAACTTTCAATAGATTCTATGAAGGTTTAATTTGAGATTTAATGCTTTTAGAATGAATACCGGCCTTTTTTTGGACCAATATAAAGTTATAAAGGTGTAAATATAGTTTTTAAATTATTCTCAAAAAGTTAGACCCATTATTGGAGCAGCGGAAACTTGGTCCAAACTACTTTGACAAAGAACTCCCCAACTTTGAATAGCTTCGTATGAAGAGAATATTGGCCTTTTTTTGGAAAAATATGAAGTGATAAAGATATAAATATAGTAATAAACCTAATATAAGAACGTTAGACCCATTTTTGATCCAACGGAAAACTTGTGCAAACTTCTACGACAAAGATCGTCCAAACTTTCAATAGATTCGTATGAAGCTTTAAATTGAGATTTAAAGCTTTTAGAATGAATACCGGCCTTAAATTGAGATTTAAAGCTTTTAGAATGAATACCGGCCTTTTTTTGGACCAATATAAAGTTATAAAGGTGTAAATATAGTTTTTAAATTATTCTCAAAAAGTTAGACCCATTATTGGAGCAGCGGAAACTTGGTCTAAACTACTTTGACAAAGAACTGCCCAACTTTGAATGGCTTCCTATGAAAAGAATATTGGCCTTTTTTTTGACCAATATGAAGTGATAAAGATATAAATATAGTAATAAATCTAATATAAGAACGTTAGACCCATTTTTGATCCAACGGAAAACTTGTGCAAACTTCTACGACAAAGATCGTCCAAACTTTCAATAGATTCGTATGAAGCTTTAAATTGAGATTTAAAGCTTTTAGAATGAATACCGGCCTTTTTTTGGACCAATATAAAGTAATAAAGGTGTAAATATAGTTTTTAAATTATTCTCAAAAAGTTAGACCCATTATTGGAGCAGCGGAAACTTGGTCTAAACTACTTTGACAAAGAACTGCCCAACTTTGAATGGCTTCCTATGAAAAGAATATTGGCCTTTTTTTTGACCAATATGAAGTGATAATGATATAAATATAGTAATAAATCTAATATAAGAACGTTAGACCCATTTTTGATCCAACGGAAAACTTGTGCAAACTTCTACGACAAAGATCGTCCAAACTTTCAATAGATTCGTATGAAGCTTTAAATTGAGATTTAAAGCTTTTAGAATGAATACCGGCCTTTTTTTGGACCAATATAAAGTTATAAAGGTGTAAATATAGTTTTTAAATTATTCTCAAAAAGTTAGACCCATTATTGGAGCAGCGGAAACTTGGTCCAAACTACTTTGACAAAGAACTGCCCAACTTTGAATAGCTTCCTATGAAGAGAATTGGCCTTTTTTTGGACCAATATGAAGTGATAAAGATATAAATATAGTAATAAACCTAATAGAAGAACGTTAGATCCATTTTTGATCCAACGGAAAACTTGTGCAAACTTCTACAACAAAGATCATCCAAACTTTCAATAGATTCTATGAAGGTTTAATTTGAGATTTAATGCTTTTAGAATGAATACCGGCCTTTTTTTGGACCAATATAAAGTTATAAAGGTGTAAATATAGTTTTTAAATTATTCTCAAAAAGTTAGACCCATTATTGGAGCAGCGGAAACTTGGTCCAAACTACTTTGACAAAGAACTCCCCAACTTTGAATAGCTTCGTATGAAGAGAATATTGGCCTTTTTTTGGACCAATATGAAGTGATAAAGATATAAATATAGTAATAAACCTAATATAAGAACGTTAGACCCATTTTTGATCCAACGGAAAACTTGTGCAAACTTCTACGACAAAGATCGTCCAAACTTTCAATAGATTCGTATGAAGCTTTAAATTGAGATTTAAAGCTTTTAGAATGAATACCGGCCTTTTTTTGGACCAATATAAAGTTATAAAGGTGTAAATATAGTTTTTAAATTATTCTCAAAAAGTTAGACCCATTATTGGAGCAGCGGAAACTTGGTCTAAACTACTTTGACAAAGAACTGCCCAACTTTGAATGGCTTCCTATGAAAAGAATATTGGCCTTTTTTTTGACCAATATGAAGTGATAAAGATATAAATATAGTAATAAATCTAATATAAGAACGTTAGACCCATTTTTGATCCAACGGAAAACTTGTGCAAACTTCTACGACAAAGATCGTCCAAACTTTCAATAGATTCGTATGAAGCTTTAAATTGAGATTTGAAGCTTTTAGAATGAATACCGGCCTTTATTTGGACCAATATAAAGTTATAAAGGTGTAAATATAGTTTTTAAATTATTCTCAAAAAGTTAGACCCATTATTGGAGCAGCGGAAACTTGGTCCAAACTACTTTGACAAAGAACTGCCCAACTTTGAATAGCTTCCTATGAAGAGAATTGGCCTTTTTTTGGACCAATATGAAGTGATAAAGATATAAATATAGTAATAAACCTAATAGAAGAACGTTAGATCCATTTTTGATCCAACGGAAAACTTGTGCAAACTTCTACAACAAAGATCATCCAAACTTTCAATAGATTCTATGAAGGTTTAATTTGAGATTTAATGCTTTTAGAATGAATACCGGCCTTTTTTTGGACCAATATAAAGTTATAAAGGTGTAAATATAGTTTTTAAATTATTCTCAAAAAGTTAGACCCATTATTGGAGCAGCGGAAACTTGGTCCAAACTACTTTGACAAAGAACTGCCCAACTTTGAATAGCTTCATATGAAGAGAATATTGGCCTTTTTTTGGACCAATATGAAGTGATAAAGATATAAATATAGTAATAAATCCAATTTAAGAACGTTAGACCCATTTTTAATTCAACGGAAAACTTGTGCAAACTTCTACGACAAAGATCGTCCAAACTTTCAATAGATTCGTATGAAGGTTTAAATTGAGATTTAAAGCTTTTAGAATGAATACCGGCCTTAAATTGAGATTTAAAGCTTTTAGAATGAATACCGGCCTTTTTTTGGACCAATATAAAGTTATAAAGGTGTAAATATAGTTTTTAAATTATTCTCAAAAAGTTAGACCCATTATTGGAGCAGCGGAAACTTGGTCTAAACTACTTTGACAAAGAACTGCCCAACTTTGAATGGCTTCCTATGAAAAGAATATTGGCCTTTTTTTTGACCAATATGAAGTGATAAAGATATAAATATAGTAATAAATCTAATATAAGAACGTTAGACCCATTTTTGATCCAACGGAAAACTTGTGCAAACTTCTACGACAAAGATCGTCCAAACTTTCAATAGATTCGTATGAAGCTTTAAATTGAGATTTAAAGCTTTTAGAATGAATACCGGCCTTTTTTTGGACCAATATAAAGTAATAAAGGTGTAAATATAGTTTTTAAATTATTCTCAAAAAGTTAGACCCATTATTTGAGCAGCGGAAACTTGGTCTAAACTACTTTGACAAAGAACTGCCCAACTTTGAATGGCTTCCTATGAAAAGAATATTGGCCTTTTTTTTGACCAATATGAAGTGATAATGATATAAATATAGTAATAAATCTAATATAAGAACGTTAGACCCATTTTTGATCCAACGGAAAACTTGTGCAAACTTCTACGACAAAGATCGTCCAAACTTTCAATAGATTCGTATGAAGCTTTAAATTGAGATTTAAAGCTTTTAGAATGAATACCGGCCTTTTTTTGGACCAATATAAAGTTATAAAGGTGTAAATATAGTTTTTAAATTATTCTCAAAAAGTTAGACCCATTATTGGAGCAGCGGAAACTTGGTCCAAACTACTTTGACAAAGAACTGCCCAACTTTGAATAGCTTCCTATGAAGAGAATTGGCCTTTTTTTGGACCAATATGAAGTGATAAAGATATAAATATAGTAATAAACCTAATAGAAGAACGTTAGATCCATTTTTGATCCAACGGAAAACTTGTGCAAACTTCTACAACAAAGATCATCCAAACTTTCAATAGATTCTATGAAGGTTTAATTTGAGATTTAATGCTTTTAGAATGAATACCGGCCTTTTTTTGGACCAATATAAAGTTATAAAGGTGTAAATATAGTTTTTAAATTATTCTCAAAAAGTTAGACCCATTATTGGAGCAGCGGAAACTTGGTCCAAACTACTTTGACAAAGAACTCCCCAACTTTGAATAGCTTCGTATGAAGAGAATATTGGCCTTTTTTTGGAAAAATATGAAGTGATAAAGATATAAATATAGTAATAAACCTAATATAAGAACGTTAGACCCATTTTTGATCCAACGGAAAACTTGTGCAAACTTCTACGACAAAGATCGTCCAAACTTTCAATAGATTCGTATGAAGCTTTAAATTGAGATTTAAAGCTTTTAGAATGAATACCGGCCTTAAATTGAGATTTAAAGCTTTTAGAATGAATACCGGCCTTTTTTTGGACCAATATAAAGTTATAAAGGTGTAAATATAGTTTTTAAATTATTCTCAAAAAGTTAGACCCATTATTGGAGCAGCGGAAACTTGGTCTAAACTACTTTGACAAAGAACTGCCCAACTTTGAATGGCTTCCTATGAAAAGAATATTGGCCTTTTTTTTGACCAATATGAAGTGATAAAGATATAAATATAGTAATAAATCTAATATAAGAACGTTAGACCCATTTTTGATCCAACGGAAAACTTGTGCAAACTTCTACGACAAAGATCGTCCAAACTTTCAATAGATTCGTATGAAGCTTTAAATTGAGATTTAAAGCTTTTAGAATGAATACCGGCCTTTTTTTGGACCAATATAAAGTAATAAAGGTGTAAATATAGTTTTTAAATTATTCTCAAAAAGTTAGACCCATTATTGGAGCAGCGGAAACTTGGTCTAAACTACTTTGACAAAGAACTGCCCAACTTTGAATGGCTTCCTATGAAAAGAATATTGGCCTTTTTTTTGACCAATATGAAGTGATAATGATATAAATATAGTAATAAATCTAATATAAGAACGTTAGACCCATTTTTGATCCAACGGAAAACTTGTGCAAACTTCTACGACAAAGATCGTCCAAACTTTCAATAGATTCGTATGAAGCTTTAAATTGAGATTTAAAGCTTTTAGAATGAATACCGGCCTTTTTTTGGACCAATATAAAGTTATAAAGGTGTAAATATAGTTTTTAAATTATTCTCAAAAAGTTAGACCCATTATTGGAGCAGCGGAAACTTGGTCCAAACTACTTTGACAAAGAACTGCCCAACTTTGAATAGCTTCCTATGAAGAGAATTGGCCTTTTTTTGGACCAATATGAAGTGATAAAGATATAAATATAGTAATAAACCTAATAGAAGAACGTTAGATCCATTTTTGATCCAACGGAAAACTTGTGCAAACTTCTACAACAAAGATCATCCAAACTTTCAATAGATTCTATGAAGGTTTAATTTGAGATTTAATGCTTTTAGAATGAATACCGGCCTTTTTTTGGACCAATATAAAGTTATAAAGGTGTAAATATAGTTTTTAAATTATTCTCAAAAAGTTAGACCCATTATTGGAGCAGCGGAAACTTGGTCCAAACTACTTTGACAAAGAACTCCCCAACTTTGAATAGCTTCGTATGAAGAGAATATTGGCCTTTTTTTGGACCAATATGAAGTGATAAAGATATAAATATAGTAATAAACCTAATATAAGAACGTTAGACCCATTTTTGATCCAACGGAAAACTTGTGCAAACTTCTACGACAAAGATCGTCCAAACTTTCAATAGATTCGTATGAAGCTTTAAATTGAGATTTAAAGCTTTTAGAATGAATACCGGCCTTTTTTTGGACCAATATAAAGTTATAAAGGTGTAAATATAGTTTTTAAATTATTCTCAAAAAGTTAGACCCATTATTGGAGCAGCGGAAACTTGGTCTAAACTACTTTGACAAAGAACTGCCCAACTTTGAATGGCTTCCTATGAAAAGAATATTGGCCTTTTTTTTGACCAATATGAAGTGATAAAGATATAAATATAGTAATAAATCTAATATAAGAACGTTAGACCCATTTTTGATCCAACGGAAAACTTGTGCAAACTTCTACGACAAAGATCGTCCAAACTTTCAATAGATTCGTATGAAGCTTTAAATTGAGATTTGAAGCTTTTAGAATGAATACCGGCCTTTTTTTGGACCAATATAAAGTTATAAAGGTGTAAATATAGTTTTTAAATTATTCTCAAAAAGTTAGACCCATTATTGGAGCAGCGGAAACTTGGTCCAAACTACTTTGACAAAGAACTGCCCAACTTTGAATAGCTTCCTATGAAGAGAATTGGCCTTTTTTTGGACCAATATGAAGTGATAAAGATATAAATATAGTAATAAACCTAATAGAAGAACGTTAGATCCATTTTTGATCCAACAGAAAACTTGTGCAAACTTCTACAACAAAGATCATCCAAACTTTCAATAGATTCTATGAAGGTTTAATTTGAGATTTAATGCTTTTAGAATGAATACCGGCCTTTTTTTGGACCAATATAAAGTTATAAAGGTGTAAATATAGTTTTTAAATTATTCTCAAAAAGTTAGACCCATTATTGGAGCAGCGGAAACTTGGTCCAAACTACTTTGACAAAGAACTCCCCAACTTTGAATAGCTTCGTATGAAGAGAATATTGGCCTTTTTTTGGACCAATATGAAGTGATAAAGATATAAATATAGTAATAAACCTAATATAAGAACGTTAGACCCATTTTTGATCCAACGGAAAACTTGTGCAAACTTCTACGACAAAGATCGTCCAAACTTTCAATAGATTCGTATGAAGCTTTAAATTGAGATTTAAAGCTTTTAGAATGAATACCGGCCTTTTTTTGGACCAATATAAAGTTATAAAGGTGTAAATATAGTTTTTAAATTATTCTCAAAAAGTTAGACCCATTATTGGAGCAGCGGAAACTTGGTCTAAACTACTTTGACAAAGAACTGCCCAACTTTGAATGGCTTCCTATGAAAAGAATATTGGCCTTTTTTTTGACCAATATGAAGTGATAAAGATATAAATATAGTAATAAATCTAATATAAGAACGTTAGACCCATTTTTGATCCAACGGAAAACTTGTGCAAACTTCTACGACAAAGATCGTCCAAACTTTCAATAGATTCGTATGAAGCTTTAAATTGAGATTTGAAGCTTTTAGAATGAATACCGGCCTTTTTTTGGACCAATATAAAGTTATAAAGGTGTAAATATAGTTTTTAAATTATTCTCAAAAAGTTAGACCCATTATTGGAGCAGCGGAAACTTGGTCCAAACTACTTTGACAAAGAACTGCCCAACTTTGAATAGCTTCCTATGAAGAGAATTGGCCTTTTTTTGGACCAATATGAAGTGATAAAGATATAAATATAGTAATAAACCTAATAGAAGAACGTTAGATCCATTTTTGATCCAACAGAAAACTTGTGCAAACTTCTACAACAAAGATCATCCAAACTTTCAATAGATTCTATGAAGGTTTAATTTGAGATTTAATGCTTTTAGAATGAATACCGGCCTTTTTTTGGACCAATATAAAGTTATAAAGGTGTAAATATAGTTTTTAAATTATTCTCAAAAAGTTAGACCCATTATTGGAGCAGCGGAAACTTGGTCCAAACTACTTTGACAAAGAACTCCCCAACTTTGAATAGCTTCGTATGAAGAGAATATTGGCCTTTTTTTGGACCAATATGAAGTGATAAAGATATAAATATAGTAATAAACCTAATATAAGAACTGGACCCATTTTTGATCCAACGGAAAACTTGTGCAAACTTCTACGACAAAGATCGTCCAAACTTTCAATAGATTCGTATGAAGGTTTAAATTGAGATTTAAAGCTTTTAAATGAATACCGGCCTTTTTTTGGACCAATATAAAGTTATAAAGGTGTAAATATAGTTTTTAAATTATTCTCAAAAAGTTAGACCCATTATTGGAGCAGCGGAAACTTGGTCCAAACTACTTTGACAAAGAACTGCCCAACTTTGAATAGCTTCATATGAAGAGAATATTGGCCTTTTTTTGGACCAATATGAAGTGATAAAGATATAAATATTGTAATAAATCTAATTTAAGAACGTTAGACCCATTTTTAATTCAACGGAAAACTTGTGCAAACTTCTACGACAAAGATCGTCCAAACTTTCAATAGATTCGTATGAAGGTTTAAATTGAGATTTAAAGCTTTTAGAATGAATACCGGCCTTTTTTTGGACCAATATAAAGTTATAAAGGTGTAAATATAGTTTTTAAATTATTCTCAAAAAGTTAGACCCATTATTGGAGCAGCGGAAACTTGGTCCAAACTACTTTGACAAAGAACTGCCCAACTTTGAATAGCTTCGTATGAAGAGAATATTGGCCTTTTTTTGGACCAATATGAAGTGATAAAGATTTAAATATAGTAATAAACCTAATAGAAGAACGTTAGACCCATTTTTGATCCAACGGAAATCTTGTGCAAACTTCTACGACAAAGATCGTCCAAACTTTCAATAGATTCGTATGAAGGTTTAAATTGAGATTTAAAGCTTTTAAATGAATACCGGCCTTTTTTTGGACCAATATAAAGTTATAAAGGTGTAAATATAGTTTTTAAATTATTCTCAAAAAGTTAGACCCATTATTGGAGCAGCGGAAACTTGGTCCAAACTACTTTGACAAAGAACTGCCCAACTTTGAATAGCTTCATATGAAGAGAATATTGGCCTTTTTTTGGACCAATATGAAGTGATAAAGATATAAATATAGTAATAAATCCAATTTAAGAACGTTAGACCCATTTTTAATTCAACGGAAAACTTGTGCAAACTTCTACGACAAAGATCGTCCAAACTTTCAATAGATTCGTATGAAGGTTTAAATTGAGATTTAAAGCTTTTAGAATGAATACCGGCCTTAAATTGAGATTTAAAGCTTTTAGAATGAATACCGGCCTTTTTTTGGACCAATATAAAGTTATAAAGGTGTAAATATAGTTTTTAAATTATTCTCAAAAAGTTAGACCCATTATTGGAGCAGCGGAAACTTGGTCTAAACTACTTTGACAAAGAACTGCCCAACTTTGAATGGCTTCCTATGAAAAGAATATTGGCCTTTTTTTTGACCAATATGAAGTGATAAAGATATAAATATAGTAATAAATCTAATATAAGAACGTTAGACCCATTTTTGATCCAACGGAAAACTTGTGCAAACTTCTACGACAAAGATCGTCCAAACTTTCAATAGATTCGTATGAAGCTTTAAATTGAGATTTAAAGCTTTTAGAATGAATACCGGCCTTTTTTTGGACCAATATAAAGTAATAAAGGTGTAAATATAGTTTTTAAATTATTCTCAAAAAGTTAGACCCATTATTGGAGCAGCGGAAACTTGGTCTAAACTACTTTGACAAAGAACTGCCCAACTTTGAATGGCTTCCTATGAAAAGAATATTGGCCTTTTTTTTGACCAATATGAAGTGATAATGATATAAATATAGTAATAAATCTAATATAAGAACGTTAGACCCATTTTTGATCCAACAGAAAACTTGTGCAAACTTCTACGACAAAGATCGTCCAAACTTTCAATAGATTCGTATGAAGCTTTAAATTGAGATTTAAAGCTTTTAGAATGAATACCGGCCTTTTTTTGGACCAATATAAAGTTATAAAGGTGTAAATATAGTTTTTAAATTATTCTCAAAAAGTTAGACCCATTATTGGAGCAGCGTAAACTTGGTCCAAACTACTTTGACAAAGAACTGCCCAACTTTGAATAGCTTCCTATGAAGAGAATTGGCCTTTTTTTGGACCAATATGAAGTGATAAAGATATAAATATAGTAATAAACCTAATAGAAGAACGTTAGATCCATTTTTGATCCAACGGAAAACTTGTGCAAACTTCTACAACAAAGATCATCCAAACTTTCAATAGATTCTATGAAGGTTTAATTTGAGATTTAATGCTTTTAGAATGAATACCGGCCTTTTTTTGGACCAATATAAAGTTATAAAGGTGTAAATATAGTTTTTAAATTATTCTCAAAAAGTTAGACCCATTATTGGAGCAGCGGAAACTTGGTCCAAACTACTTTGACAAAGAACTCCCCAACTTTGAATAGCTTCGTATGAAGAGAATATTGGCCTTTTTTTGGAAAAATATGAAGTGATAAAGATATAAATATAGTAATAAACCTAATATAAGAACGTTAGACCCATTTTTGATCCAACGGAAAACTTGTGCAAACTTCTACGACAAAGATCGTCCAAACTTTCAATAGATTCGTATGAAGCTTTAAATTGAGATTTAAAGCTTTTAGAATGAATACCGGCCTTAAATTGAGATTTAAAGCTTTTAGAATGAATACCGGCCTTTTTTTGGACCAATATAAAGTTATAAAGGTGTAAATATAGTTTTTAAATTATTCTCAAAAAGTTAGACCCATTATTGGAGCAGCGGAAACTTGGTCTAAACTACTTTGACAAAGAACTGCCCAACTTTGAATGGCTTCCTATGAAAAGAATATTGGCCTTTTTTTTGACCAATATGAAGTGATAAAGATATAAATATAGTAATAAATCTAATATAAGAACGTTAGACCCATTTTTGATCCAACGGAAAACTTGTGCAAACTTCTACGACAAAGATCGTCCAAACTTTCAATAGATTCGTATGAAGCTTTAAATTGAGATTTAAAGCTTTTAGAATGAATACCGGCCTTTTTTTGGACCAATATAAAGTAATAAAGGTGTAAATATAGTTTTTAAATTATTCTCAAAAAGTTAGACCCATTATTGGAGCAGCGGAAACTTGGTCTAAACTACTTTGACAAAGAACTGCCCAACTTTGAATGGCTTCCTATGAAAAGAATATTGGCCTTTTTTTTGACCAATATGAAGTGATAATGATATAAATATAGTAATAAATCTAATATAAGAACGTTAGACCCATTTTTGATCCAACGGAAAACTTGTGCAAACTTCTACGACAAAGATCGTCCAAACTTTCAATAGATTCGTATGAAGCTTTAAATTGAGATTTAAAGCTTTTAGAATGAATACCGGCCTTTTTTTGGACCAATATAAAGTTATAAAGGTGTAAATATAGTTTTTAAATTATTCTCAAAAAGTTAGACCCATTATTGGAGCAGCGGAAACTTGGTCCAAACTACTTTGACAAAGAACTGCCCAACTTTGAATAGCTTCCTATGAAGAGAATTGGCCTTTTTTTGGACCAATATGAAGTGATAAAGATATAAATATAGTAATAAACCTAATAGAAGAACGTTAGATCCATTTTTGATCCAACGGAAAACTTGTGCAAACTTCTACAACAAAGATCATCCAAACTTTCAATAGATTCTATGAAGGTTTAATTTGAGATTTAATGCTTTTAGAATGAATACCGGCCTTTTTTTGGACCAATATAAAGTTATAAAGGTGTAAATATAGTTTTTAAATTATTCTCAAAAAGTTAGACCCATTATTGGAGCAGCGGAAACTTGGTCCAAACTACTTTGACAAAGAACTCCCCAACTTTGAATAGCTTCGTATGAAGAGAATATTGGCCTTTTTTTGTAAAAATATGAAGTGATAAAGATATAAATATAGTAATAAACCTAATATAAGAACGTTAGACCCATTTTTGATCCAACGGAAAACTTGTGCAAACTTCTACGACAAAGATCGTCCAAACTTTCAATAGATTCGTATGAAGCTTTAAATTGAGATTTAAAGCTTTTAGAATGAATACCGGCCTTTTTTTGGACCAATATAAAGTAATAAAGGTGTAAATATAGTTTTTAAATTATTCTCAAAAAGTTAGACCCATTATTGGAGCAGCGGAAACTTGGTCTAAACTACTTTGACAAAGAACTGCCCAACTTTGAATGGCTTCCTATGAAAAGAATATTGGCCTTTTTTTTGACCAATATGAAGTGATAATGATATAAATATAGTAATAAATCTAATATAAGAACGTTAGACCCATTTTTGATCCAACGGAAAACTTGTGCAAACTTCTACGACAAAGATCGTCCAAACTTTCAATAGATTCGTATGAAGCTTTAAATTGAGATTTAAAGCTTTTAGAATGAATACCGGCCTTTTTTTGGACCAATATAAAGTTATAAAGGTGTAAATATAGTTTTTAAATTATTCTCAAAAAGTTAGACCCATTATTGGAGCAGCGGAAACTTGGTCCAAACTACTTTGACAAAGAACTGCCCAACTTTGAATAGCTTCCTATGAAGAGAATTGGCCTTTTTTTGGACCAATATGAAGTGATAAAGATATAAATATAGTAATAAACCTAATAGAAGAACGTTAGATCCATTTTTGATCCAACGGAAAACTTGTGCAAACTTCTACAACAAAGATCATCCAAACTTTCAATAGATTCTATGAAGGTTTAATTTGAGATTTAATGCTTTTAGAATGAATACCGGCCTTTTTTTGGACCAATATAAAGTTATAAAGGTGTAAATATAGTTTTTAAATTATTCTCAAAAAGTTAGACCCATTATTGGAGCAGCGGAAACTTGGTCTAAACTACTTTGACAAAGAACTGCCCAACTTTGAATGGCTTCCTATGAAAAGAATATTGGCCTTTTTTTTGACCAATATGAAGTGATAAAGATATAAATATAGTAATAAATCTAATATAAGAACGTTAGACCCATTTTTGATCCAACGGAAAACTTGTGCAAACTTCTACGACAAAGATCGTCCAAACTTTCAATAGATTCGTATGAAGCTTTAAATTGAGATTTGAAGCTTTTAGAATGAATACCGGCCTTTTTTTGGACCAATATAAAGTTATAAAGGTGTAAATATAGTTTTTAAATTATTCTCAAAAAGTTAGACCCATTATTGGAGCAGCGGAAACTTGGTCCAAACTACTTTGACAAAGAACTGCCCAACTTTGAATAGCTTCCTATGAAGAGAATTGGCCTTTTTTTGGACCAATATGAAGTGATAAAGATATAAATATAGTAATAAACCTAATAGAAGAACGTTAGATCCATTTTTGATCCAACGGAAAACTTGTGCAAACTTCTACAACAAAGATCATCCAAACTTTCAATAGATTCTATGAAGGTTTAATTTGAGATTTAATGCTTTTAGAATGAATACCGGCCTTTTTTTGGACCAATATAAAGTTATAAAGGTGTAAATATAGTTTTTAAATTATTCTCAAAAAGTTAGACCCATTATTGGAGCAGCGGAAACTTGGTCCAAACTACTTTGACAAAGAACTCCCCAACTTTGAATAGCTTCGTATGAAGAGAATATTGGCCTTTTTTTGGACCAATATGAAGTGATAAAGATATAAATATAGTAATAAACCTAATATAAGAACTGGACCCATTTTTGATCCAACGGAAAACTTGTGCAAACTTCTACGACAAAGATCGTCCAAACTTTCAATAGATTCGTATGAAGGTTTAAATTGAGATTTAAAGCTTTTAAATGAATACCGGCCTTTTTTTGGACCAATATAAAGTTATAAAGGTGTAAATATAGTTTTTAAATTATTCTCAAAAAGTTAGACCCATTATTGGAGCAGCGGAAACTTGGTCCAAACTACTTTGACAAAGAACTGCCCAACTTTGAATAGCTTCATATGAAGAGAATATTGGCCTTTTTTTGGACCAATATGAAGTGATAAAGATATAAATATTGTAATAAATCTAATTTAAGAACGTTAGACCCATTTTTAATTCAACGGAAAACTTGTGCAAACTTCTACGACAAAGATCGTCCAAACTTTCAATAGATTCGTATGAAGGTTTAAATTGAGATTTAAAGCTTTTAGAATGAATACCGGCCTTTTTTTGGACCAATATAAAGTTATAAAGGTGTAAATATAGTTTTTAAATTATTCTCAAAAAGTTAGACCCATTATTGGAGCAGCGGAAACTTGGTCCAAACTACTTTGACAAAGAACTGCCCAACTTTGAATAGCTTCGTATGAAGAGAATATTGGCCTTTTTTTGGACCAATATGAAGTGATAAAGATTTAAATATAGTAATAAACCTAATAGAAGAACGTTAGACCCATTTTTGATCCAACGGAAATCTTGTGCAAACTTCTACGACAAAGATCGTCCAAACTTTCAATAGATTCGTATGAAGGTTTAAATTGAGATTTAAAGCTTTTAAATGAATACCGGCCTTTTTTTGGACCAATATAAAGTTATAAAGGTGTAAATATAGTTTTTAAATTATTCTCAAAAAGTTAGACCCATTATTGGAGCAGCGGAAACTTGGTCCAAACTACTTTGACAAAGAACTGCCCAACTTTGAATAGCTTCATATGAAGAGAATATTGGCCTTTTTTTGGACCAATATGAAGTGATAAAGATATAAATATAGTAATAAATCCAATTTAAGAACGTTAGACCCATTTTTAATTCAACGGAAAACTTGTGCAAACTTCTACGACAAAGATCGTCCAAACTTTCAATAGATTCGTATGAAGGTTTAAATTGAGATTTAAAGCTTTTAGAATGAATACCGGCCTTAAATTGAGATTTAAAGCTTTTAGAATGAATACCGGCCTTTTTTTGGACCAATATAAAGTTATAAAGGTGTAAATATAGTTTTTAAATTATTCTCAAAAAGTTAGACCCATTATTGGAGCAGCGGAAACTTGGTCTAAACTACTTTGACAAAGAACTGCCCAACTTTGAATGGCTTCCTATGAAAAGAATATTGGCCTTTTTTTTGACCAATATGAAGTGATAAAGATATAAATATAGTAATAAATCTAATATAAGAACGTTAGACCCATTTTTGATCCAACGGAAAACTTGTGCAAACTTCTACGACAAAGATCGTCCAAACTTTCAATAGATTCGTATGAAGCTTTAAATTGAGATTTAAAGCTTTTAGAATGAATACCGGCCTTTTTTTGGACCAATATAAAGTAATAAAGGTGTAAATATAGTTTTTAAATTATTCTCAAAAAGTTAGACCCATTATTGGAGCAGCGGAAACTTGGTCTAAACTACTTTGACAAAGAACTGCCCAACTTTGAATGGCTTCCTATGAAAAGAATATTGGCCTTTTTTTTGACCAATATGAAGTGATAATGATATAAATATAGTAATAAATCTAATATAAGAACGTTAGACCCATTTTTGATCCAACGGAAAACTTGTGCAAACTTCTACGACAAAGATCGTCCAAACTTTCAATAGATTCGTATGAAGCTTTAAATTGAGATTTAAAGCTTTTAGAATGAATACCGGCCTTTTTTTGGACCAATATAAAGTTATAAAGGTGTAAATATAGTTTTTAAATTATTCTCAAAAAGTTAGACCCATTATTGGAGCAGCGTAAACTTGGTCCAAACTACTTTGACAAAGAACTGCCCAACTTTGAATAGCTTCCTATGAAGAGAATTGGCCTTTTTTTGGACCAATATGAAGTGATAAAGATATAAATATAGTAATAAACCTAATAGAAGAACGTTAGATCCATTTTTGATCCAACGGAAAACTTGTGCAAACTTCTACAACAAAGATCATCCAAACTTTCAATAGATTCTATGAAGGTTTAATTTGAGATTTAATGCTTTTAGAATGAATACCGGCCTTTTTTTGGACCAATATAAAGTTATAAAGGTGTAAATATAGTTTTTAAATTATTCTCAAAAAGTTAGACCCATTATTGGAGCAGCGGAAACTTGGTCCAAACTACTTTGACAAAGAACTCCCCAACTTTGAATAGCTTCGTATGAAGAGAATATTGGCCTTTTTTTGGAAAAATATGAAGTGATAAAGATATAAATATAGTAATAAACCTAATATAAGAACGTTAGACCCATTTTTGATCCAACGGAAAACTTGTGCAAACTTCTACGACAAAGATCGTCCAAACTTTCAATAGATTCGTATGAAGCTTTAAATTGAGATTTAAAGCTTTTAGAATGAATACCGGCCTTAAATTGAGATTTAAAGCTTTTAGAATGAATACCGGCCTTTTTTTGGACCAATATAAAGTTATAAAGGTGTAAATATAGTTTTTAAATTATTCTCAAAAAGTTAGACCCATTATTGGAGCAGCGGAAACTTGGTCTAAACTACTTTGACAAAGAACTGCCCAACTTTGAATGGCTTCCTATGAAAAGAATATTGGCCTTTTTTTTGACCAATATGAAGTGATAAAGATATAAATATAGTAATAAATCTAATATAAGAACGTTAGACCCATTTTTGATCCAACGGAAAACTTGTGCAAACTTCTACGACAAAGATCGTCCAAACTTTCAATAGATTCGTATGAAGCTTTAAATTGAGATTTAAAGCTTTTAGAATGAATACCGGCCTTTTTTTGGACCAATATAAAGTAATAAAGGTGTAAATATAGTTTTTAAATTATTCTCAAAAAGTTAGACCCATTATTGGAGCAGCGGAAACTTGGTCTAAACTACTTTGACAAAGAACTGCCCAACTTTGAATGGCTTCCTATGAAAAGAATATTGGCCTTTTTTTTGACCAATATGAAGTGATAATGATATAAATATAGTAATAAATCTAATATAAGAACGTTAGACCCATTTTTGATCCAACGGAAAACTTGTGCAAACTTCTACGACAAAGATCGTCCAAACTTTCAATAGATTCGTATGAAGCTTTAAATTGAGATTTAAAGCTTTTAGAATGAATACCGGCCTTTTTTTGGACCAATATAAAGTTATAAAGGTGTAAATATAGTTTTTAAATTATTCTCAAAAAGTTAGACCCATTATTGGAGCAGCGGAAACTTGGTCCAAACTACTTTGACAAAGAACTGCCCAACTTTGAATAGCTTCCTATGAAGAGAATTGGCCTTTTTTTGGACCAATATGAAGTGATAAAGATATAAATATAGTAATAAACCTAATAGAAGAACGTTAGATCCATTTTTGATCCAACGGAAAACTTGTGCAAACTTCTACAACAAAGATCATCCAAACTTTCAATAGATTCTATGAAGGTTTAATTTGAGATTTAATGCTTTTAGAATGAATACCGGCCTTTTTTTGGACCAATATAAAGTTATAAAGGTGTAAATATAGTTTTTAAATTATTCTCAAAAAGTTAGACCCATTATTGTAGCAGCGGAAACTTGGTCCAAACTACTTTGACAAAGAACTCCCCAACTTTGAATAGCTTCGTATGAAGAGAATATTGGCCTTTTTTTGGACCAATATGAAGTGATAAAGATATAAATATAGTAATAAACCTAATATAAGAACGTTAGACCCATTTTTGATCCAACGGAAAACTTGTGCAAACTTCTACGACAAAGATCGTCCAAACTTTCAATAGATTCGTATGAAGCTTTAAATTGAGATTTAAAGCTTTTAGAATGAATACCGGCCTTTTTTTGGACCAATATAAAGTTATAAAGGTGTAAATATAGTTTTTAAATTATTCTCAAAAAGTTAGACCCATTATTGGAGCAGCGGAAACTTGGTCCAATCTACTTTGACAAAGAACTGCCCAACTTTGAATGGCTTCCTATGAAAAGAATATTGGCCTTTTTTTTGACCAATATGAAGTGATAATGATATAAATATAGTAATAAATCTAATATAAGAACGTTAGACCCATTTTTGATCCAACGGAAAACTTGTGCAAACTTCTACGACAAAGATCGTCCAAACTTTCAATAGATTCGTATGAAGCTTTAAATTGAGATTTAAAGCTTTTAGAATGAATACCGGCCTTTTTTTGGACCAATATAAAGTAATAAAGGTGTAAATATAGTTTTTAAATTATTCTCAAAAAGTTAGACCCATTATTGGAGCAGCGGAAACTTGGTCTAAACTACTTTGACAAAGAACTGCCCAACTTTGAATGGCTTCCTATGAAAAGAATATTGGCCTTTTTTTTGACCAATATGAAGTGATAATGATATAAATATAGTAATAAATCTAATATAAGAACGTTAGACCCATTTTTGATCCAACGGAAAACTTGTGCAAACTTCTACGACAAAGATCGTCCAAACTTTCAATAGATTCGTATGAAGCTTTAAATTGAGATTTAAAGCTTTTAGAATGAATACCGGCCTTTTTTTGGACCAATATAAAGTTATAAAGGTGTAAATATAGTTTTTAAATTATTCTCAAAAAGTTAGACCCATTATTGGAGCAGCGGAAACTTGGTCCAAACTACTTTGACAAAGAACTGCCCAACTTTGAATAGCTTCCTATGAAGAGAATTGGCCTTTTTTTGGACCAATATGAAGTGATAAAGATATAAATATAGTAATAAACCTAATAGAAGAACGTTAGATCCATTTTTGATCCAACGGAAAACTTGTGCAAACTTCTACAACAAAGATCATCCAAACTTTCAATAGATTCTATGAAGGTTTAATTTGAGATTTAATGCTTTTAGAATGAATACCGGCCTTTTTTTGGACCAATATAAAGTTATAAAGGTGTAAATATAGTTTTTAAATTATTCTCAAAAAGTTAGACCCATTATTGGAGCAGCGGAAACTTGGTCCAAACTACTTTGACAAAGAACTCCCCAACTTTGAATAGCTTCGTATGAAGAGAATATTGGCCTTTTTTTGGACCAATATGAAGTGATAAAGATATAAATATAGTAATAAACCTAATATAAGAACGTTAGACCCATTTTTGATCCAACGGAAAACTTGTGCAAACTTCTACGACAAAGATCGTCCAAACTTTCAATAGATTCGTATGAAGCTTTAAATTGAGATTTAAAGCTTTTAGAATGAATACCGGCCTTTTTTTGGACCAATATAAAGTTATAAAGGTGTAAATATAGTTTTTAAATTATTCTCAAAAAGTTAGACCCATTATTGGAGCAGCGGAAACTTGGTCTAAACTACTTTGACAAAGAACTGCCCAACTTTGAATGGCTTCCTATGAAAAGAATATTGGCCTTTTTTTTGACCAATATGAAGTGATAAAGATATAAATATAGTAATAAATCTAATATAAGAACGTTAGACCCATTTTTGATCCAACGGAAAACTTGTGCAAACTTCTACGACAAAGATCGTCCAAACTTTCAATAGATTCGTATGAAGCTTTAAATTGAGATTTAAAGCTTTTAGAATGAATACCGGCCTTTTTTTGGACCAATATAAAGTAATAAAGGTGTAAATATAGTTTTTAAATTATTCTCAAAAAGTTAGACCCATTATTGGAGCAGCGGAAACTTGGTCTAAACTACTTTGACAAAGAACTGCCCAACTTTGAATGGCTTCCTATGAAAAGAATATTGGCCTTTTTTTTGACCAATATGAAGTGATAATGATATAAATATAGTAATAAATCTAATATAAGAACGTTAGACCCATTTTTGATCCAACGGAAAACTTGTGCAAACTTCTACGACAAAGATCGTCCAAACTTTCAATAGATTCGTATGAAGCTTTAAATTGAGATTTAAAGCTTTTAGAATGAATACCGGCCTTTTTTTGGACCAATATAAAGTTATAAAGGTGTAAATATAGTTTTTAAATTATTCTCAAAAAGTTAGACCCATTATTGGAGCAGCGTAAACTTGGTCCAAACTACTTTGACAAAGAACTGCCCAACTTTGAATAGCTTCCTATGAAGAGAATTGGCCTTTTTTTGGACCAATATGAAGTGATAAAGATATAAATATAGTAATAAACCTAATAGAAGAACGTTAGATCCATTTTTGATCCAACGGAAAACTTGTGCAAACTTCTACAACAAAGATCATCCAAACTTTCAATAGATTCTATGAAGGTTTAATTTGAGATTTAATGCTTTTAGAATGAATACCGGCCTTTTTTTGGACCAATATAAAGTTATAAAGGTGTAAATATAGTTTTTAAATTATTCTCAAAAAGTTAGACCCATTATTGGAGCAGCGGAAACTTGGTCCAAACTACTTTGACAAAGAACTCCCCAACTTTGAATAGCTTCGTATGAAGAGAATATTGGCCTTTTTTTGGAAAAATATGAAGTGATAAAGATATAAATATAGTAATAAACCTAATATAAGAACGTTAGACCCATTTTTGATCCAACGGAAAACTTGTGCAAACTTCTACGACAAAGATCGTCCAAACTTTCAATAGATTCGTATGAAGCTTTAAATTGAGATTTAAAGCTTTTAGAACGAATACCGGCCTTAAATTGAGATTTAAAGCTTTTAGAATGAATACCGGCCTTTTTTTGGACCAATATAAAGTTATAAAGGTGTAAATATAGTTTTTAAATTATTCTCAAAAAGTTAGACTCATTATTGGAGCAGCGGAAACTTGGTCTAAACTACTTTGACAAAGAACTGCCCAACTTTGAATGGCTTCCTATGAAAAGAATATTGGCCTTTTTTTTGACCAATATGAAGTGATAAAGATATAAATATAGTAATAAATCTAATATAAGAACGTTAGACCCATTTTTGATCCAACGGAAAACTTGTGCAAACTTCTACGACAAAGATCGTCCAAACTTTCAATAGATTCGTATGAAGCTTTAAATTGAGATTTAAAGCTTTTAGAATGAATACCGGCCTTTTTTTGGACCAATATAAAGTAATAAAGGTGTAAATATAGTTTTTAAATTATTCTCAAAAAGTTAGACCCATTATTGGAGCAGCGGAAACTTGGTCTAAACTACTTTGACAAAGAACTGCCCAACTTTGAATGGCTTCCTATGAAAAGAATATTGGCCTTTTTTTTGACCAATATGAAGTGATAATGATATAAATATAGTAATAAATCTAATATAAGAACGTTAGACCCATTTTTGATCCAACGGAAAACTTGTGCAAACTTCTACGACAAAGATCGTCCAAACTTTCAATAGATTCGTATGAAGCTTTAAATTGAGATTTAAAGCTTTTAGAATGAATACCGGCCTTTTTTTGGACCAATATAAAGTTATAAAGGTGTAAATATAGTTTTTAAATTATTCTCAAAAAGTTAGACCCATTATTGGAGCAGCGGAAACTTGGTCCAAACTACTTTGACAAAGAACTGCCCAACTTTGAATAGCTTCCTATGAAGAGAATTGGCCTTTTTTTGGACCAATATGAAGTGATAAAGATATAAATATAGTAATAAACCTAATAGAAGAACGTTAGATCCATTTTTGATCCAACGGAAAACTTGTGCAAACTTCTACAACAAAGATCATCCAAACTTTCAATAGATTCTATGAAGGTTTAATTTGAGATTTAATGCTTTTAGAATGAATACCGGCCTTTTTTTGGACCAATATAAAGTTATAAAGGTGTAAATATAGTTTTTAAATTATTCTCAAAAAGTTAGACCCATTATTGGAGCAGCGGAAACTTGGTCCAAACTACTTTGACAAAGAACTCCCCAACTTTGAATAGCTTCGTATGAAGAGAATATTGGCCTTTTTTTGGACCAATATGAAGTGATAAAGATATAAATATAGTAATAAACCTAATATAAGAACGTTAGACCCATTTTTGATCCAACGGAAAACTTGTGCAAACTTCTACGACAAAGATCGTCCAAACTTTCAATAGATTCGTATGAAGCTTTAAATTGAGATTTAAAGCTTTTAGAATGAATACCGGCCTTTTTTTGGACCAATATAAAGTTATAAAGGTGTAAATATAGTTTTTAAATTATTCTCAAAAAGTTAGACCCATTATTGGAGCAGCGGAAACTTGGTCTAAACTACTTTGACAAAGAACTGCCCAACTTTGAATGGCTTCCTATGAAAAGAATATTGGCCTTTTTTTTGACCAATATGAAGTGATAAAGATATAAATATAGTAATAAATCTAATATAAGAACGTTAGACCCATTTTTGATCCAACGGAAAACTTGTGCAAACTTCTACGACAAAGATCGTCCAAACTTTCAATAGATTCGTATGAAGCTTTAAATTGAGATTTAAAGCTTTTAGAATGAATACCGGCCTTTTTTTGGACCAATATAAAGTAATAAAGGTGTAAATATAGTTTTTAAATTATTCTCAAAAAGTTAGACCCATTATTGGAGCAGCGGAAACTTGGTCTAAACTACTTTGACAAAGAACTGCCCAACTTTGAATGGCTTCCTATGAAAAGAATATTGGCCTTTTTTTTGACCAATATGAAGTGATAATGATATAAATATAGTAATAAATCTAATATAAGAACGTTAGACCCATTTTTGATCCAACGGAAAACTTGTGCAAACTTCTACGACAAAGATCGTCCAAACTTTCAATAGATTCGTATGAAGCTTTAAATTGAGATTTAAAGCTTTTAGAATGAATACCGGCCTTTTTTTGGACCAATATAAAGTTATAAAGGTGTAAATATAGTTTTTAAATTATTCTCAAAAAGTTAGACCCATTATTGGAGCAGCGGAAACTTGGTCCAAACTACTTTGACAAAGAACTGCCCAACTTTGAATAGCTTCCTATGAAGAGAATTGGCCTTTTTTTGGACCAATATGAAGTGATAAAGATATAAATATAGTAATAAACCTAATAGAAGAACGTTAGATCCATTTTTGATCCAACGGAAAACTTGTGCAAACTTCTACAACAAAGATCATCCAAACTTTCAATAGATTCTATGAAGGTTTAATTTGAGATTTAATGCTTTTAGAATGAATACCGGCCTTTTTTTGGACCAATATAAAGTTATAAAGGTGTAAATATAGTTTTTAAATTATTCTCAAAAAGTTAGACCCATTATTGGAGCAGCGGAAACTTGGTCCAAACTACTTTGACAAAGAACTCCCCAACTTTGAATAGCTTCGTATGAAGAGAATATTGGCCTTTTTTTGGACCAATATGAAGTGATAAAGATATAAATATAGTAATAAACCTAATATAAGAACGTTAGACCCATTTTTGATCCAACGGAAAACTTGTGCAAACTTCTACGACAAAGATCGTCCAAACTTTCAATAGATTCGTATGAAGCTTTAAATTGAGATTTAAAGCTTTTAGAATGAATACCGGCCTTTTTTTGGACCAATATAAAGTTATAAAGGTGTAAATATAGTTTTTAAATTATTCTCAAAAAGTTAGACCCATTATTGGAGCAGCGGAAACTTGGTCTAAACTACTTTGACAAAGAACTGCCCAACTTTGAATGGCTTCCTATGAAAAGAATATTGGCCTTTTTTTTGACCAATATGAAGTGATAAAGATATAAATATAGTAATAAATCTAATATAAGAACGTTAGACCCATTTTTGATCCAACGGAAAACTTGTGCAAACTTCTACGACAAAGATCGTCCAAACTTTCAATAGATTCGTATGAAGCTTTAAATTGAGATTTAAAGCTTTTAGAATGAATACCGGCCTTTTTTTGGACCAATATAAAGTAATAAAGGTGTAAATATAGTTTTTAAATTATTCTCAAAAAGTTAGACCCATTATTGGAGCAGCGGAAACTTGGTCTAAACTACTTTGACAAAGAACTGCCCAACTTTGAATGGCTTCCTATGAAAAGAATATTGGCCTTTTTTTTGACCAATATGAAGTGATAATGATATAAATATAGTAATAAATCTAATATAAGAACGTTAGACCCATTTTTGATCCAACGGAAAACTTGTGCAAACTTCTACGACAAAGATCGTCCAAACTTTCAATAGATTCGTATGAAGCTTTAAATTGAGATTTAAAGCTTTTAGAATGAATACCGGCCTTTTTTTGGACCAATATAAAGTTATAAAGGTGTAAATATAGTTTTTAAATTATTCTCAAAAAGTTAGACCCATTATTGGAGCAGCGGAAACTTGGTCCAAACTACTTTGACAAAGAACTGCCCAACTTTGAATAGCTTCCTATGAAGAGAATTGGCCTTTTTTTGGACCAATATGAAGTGATAAAGATATAAATATAGTAATAAACCTAATAGAAGAACGTTAGATCCATTTTTGATCCAACGGAAAACTTGTGCAAACTTCTACAACAAAGATCATCCAAACTTTCAATAGATTCTATGAAGGTTTAATTTGAGATTTAATGCTTTTAGAATGAATACCGGCCTTTTTTTGGACCAATATAAAGTTATAAAGGTGTAAATATAGTTTTTAAATTATTCTCAAAAAGTTAGACCCATTATTGGAGCAGCGGAAACTTGGTCCAAACTACTTTGACAAAGAACTCCCCAACTTTGAATAGCTTCGTATGAAGAGAATATTGGCCTTTTTTTGGACCAATATGAAGTGATAAAGATATAAATATAGTAATAAACCTAATATAAGAACGTTAGACCCATTTTTGATCCAACGGAAAACTTGTGCAAACTTCTACGACAAAGATCGTCCAAACTTTCAATAGATTCGTATGAAGCTTTAAATTGAGATTTAAAGCTTTTAGAATGAATACCGGCCTTTTTTTGGACCAATATAAAGTTATAAAGGTGTAAATATAGTTTTTAAATTATTCTCAAAAAGTTAGACCCATTATTGGAGCAGCGGAAACTTGGTCTAAACTACTTTGACAAAGAACTGCCCAACTTTGAATGGCTTCCTATGAAAAGAATATTGGCCTTTTTTTTGACCAATATGAAGTGATAAAGATATAAATATAGTAATAAATCTAATATAAGAACGTTAGACCCATTTTTGATCCAACGGAAAACTTGTGCAAACTTCTACGACAAAGATCGTCCAAACTTTCAATAGATTCGTATGAAGCTTTAAATTGAGATTTAAAGCTTTTAGAATGAATACCGGCCTTTTTTTGGACCAATATAAAGTAATAAAGGTGTAAATATAGTTTTTAAATTATTCTCAAAAAGTTAGACCCATTATTGGAGCAGCGGAAACTTGGTCTAAACTACTTTGACAAAGAACTGCCCAACTTTGAATGGCTTCCTATGAAAAGAATATTGGCCTTTTTTTTGACCAATATGAAGTGATAATGATATAAATATAGTAATAAATCTAATATAAGAACGTTAGACCCATTTTTGATCCAACGGAAAACTTGTGCAAACTTCTACGACAAAGATCGTCCAAACTTTCAATAGATTCGTATGAAGCTTTAAATTGAGATTTAAAGCTTTTAGAATGAATACCGGCCTTTTTTTGGACCAATATAAAGTTATAAAGGTGTAAATATAGTTTTTAAATTATTCTCAAAAAGTTAGACCCATTATTGGAGCAGCGTAAACTTGGTCCAAACTACTTTGACAAAGAACTGCCCAACTTTGAATAGCTTCCTATGAAGAGAATTGGCCTTTTTTTGGACCAATATGAAGTGATAAAGATATAAATATAGTAATAAACCTAATAGAAGAACGTTAGATCCATTTTTGATCCAACGGAAAACTTGTGCAAACTTCTACAACAAAGATCATCCAAACTTTCAATAGATTCTATGAAGGTTTAATTTGAGATTTAATGCTTTTAGAATGAATACCGGCCTTTTTTTGGACCAATATAAAGTTATAAAGGTGTAAATATAGTTTTTAAATTATTCTCAAAAAGTTAGACCCATTATTGGAGCAGCGGAAACTTGGTCCAAACTACTTTGACAAAGAACTCCCCAACTTTGAATAGCTTCGTATGAAGAGAATATTGGCCTTTTTTTGGAAAAATATGAAGTGATAAAGATATAAATATAGTAATAAACCTAATATAAGAACGTTAGACCCATTTTTGATCCAACGGAAAACTTGTGCAAACTTCTACGACAAAGATCGTCCAAACTTTCAATAGATTCGTATGAAGCTTTAAATTGAGATTTAAAGCTTTTAGAACGAATACCGGCCTTAAATTGAGATTTAAAGCTTTTAGAATGAATACCGGCCTTTTTTTGGACCAATATAAAGTTATAAAGGTGTAAATATAGTTTTTAAATTATTCTCAAAAAGTTAGACTCATTATTGGAGCAGCGGAAACTTGGTCTAAACTACTTTGACAAAGAACTGCCCAACTTTGAATGGCTTCCTATGAAAAGAATATTGGCCTTTTTTTTGACCAATATGAAGTGATAAAGATATAAATATAGTAATAAATCTAATATAAGAACGTTAGACCCATTTTTGATCCAACGGAAAACTTGTGCAAACTTCTACGACAAAGATCGTCCAAACTTTCAATAGATTCGTATGAAGCTTTAAATTGAGATTTAAAGCTTTTAGAATGAATACCGGCCTTTTTTTGGACCAATATAAAGTAATAAAGGTGTAAATATAGTTTTTAAATTATTCTCAAAAAGTTAGACCCATTATTGGAGCAGCGGAAACTTGGTCTAAACTACTTTGACAAAGAACTGCCCAACTTTGAATGGCTTCCTATGAAAAGAATATTGGCCTTTTTTTTGACCAATATGAAGTGATAATGATATAAATATAGTAATAAATCTAATATAAGAACGTTAGACCCATTTTTGATCCAACGGAAAACTTGTGCAAACTTCTACGACAAAGATCGTCCAAACTTTCAATAGATTCGTATGAAGCTTTAAATTGAGATTTAAAGCTTTTAGAATGAATACCGGCCTTTTTTTGGACCAATATAAAGTTATAAAGGTGTAAATATAGTTTTTAAATTATTCTCAAAAAGTTAGACCCATTATTGGAGCAGCGGAAACTTGGTCCAAACTACTTTGACAAAGAACTGCCCAACTTTGAATAGCTTCCTATGAAGAGAATTGGCCTTTTTTTGGACCAATATGAAGTGATAAAGATATAAATATAGTAATAAACCTAATAGAAGAACGTTAGATCCATTTTTGATCCAACGGAAAACTTGTGCAAACTTCTACAACAAAGATCATCCAAACTTTCAATAGATTCTATGAAGGTTTAATTTGAGATTTAATGCTTTTAGAATGAATACCGGCCTTTTTTTGGACCAATATAAAGTTATAAAGGTGTAAATATAGTTTTTAAATTATTCTCAAAAAGTTAGACCCATTATTGGAGCAGCGGAAACTTGGTCCAAACTACTTTGACAAAGAACTCCCCAACTTTGAATAGCTTCGTATGAAGAGAATATTGGCCTTTTTTTGGACCAATATGAAGTGATAAAGATATAAATATAGTAATAAACCTAATATAAGAACGTTAGACCCATTTTTGATCCAACGGAAAACTTGTGCAAACTTCTACGACAAAGATCGTCCAAACTTTCAATAGATTCGTATGAAGCTTTAAATTGAGATTTAAAGCTTTTAGAATGAATACCGGCCTTTTTTTGGACCAATATAAAGTTATAAAGGTGTAAATATAGTTTTTAAATTATTCTCAAAAAGTTAGACCCATTATTGGAGCAGCGGAAACTTGGTCTAAACTACTTTGACAAAGAACTGCCCAACTTTGAATGGCTTCCTATGAAAAGAATATTGGCCTTTTTTTTGACCAATATGAAGTGATAAAGATATAAATATAGTAATAAATCTAATATAAGAACGTTAGACCCATTTTTGATCCAACGGAAAACTTGTGCAAACTTCTACGACAAAGATCGTCCAAACTTTCATTAGATTCGTATGAAGCTTTAAATTGAGATTTGAAGCTTTTAGAATGAATACCGGCCTTTTTTTGGACCAATATAAAGTTATAAAGGTGTAAATATAGTTTTTAAATTATTCTCAAAAAGTTAGACCCATTATTGGAGCAGCGGAAACTTGGTCCAAACTACTTTGACAAAGAACTGCCCAACTTTGAATAGCTTCCTATGAAGAGAATTGGCCTTTTTTTGGACCAATATGAAGTGATAAAGATATAAATATAGTAATAAACCTAATAGAAGAACGTTAGATCCATTTTTGATCCAACGGAAAACTTGTGCAAACTTCTACAACAAAGATCATCCAAACTTTCAATAGATTCTATGAAGGTTTAATTTGAGATTTAATGCTTTTAGAATGAATACCGGCCTTTTTTTGGACCAATATAAAGTTATAAAGGTGTAAATATAGTTTTTAAATTATTCTCAAAAAGTTAGACCCATTATTGGAGCAGCGGAAACTTGGTCCAAACTACTTTGACAAAGAACTCCCCAACTTTGAATAGCTTCGTATGAAGAGAATATTGGCCTTTTTTTGGACCAATATGAAGTGATAAAGATATAAATATAGTAATAAACCTAATATAAGAACGTTAGACCCATTTTTGATCCAACGGAAAACTTGTGCAAACTTCTACGACAAAGATCGTCCAAACTTTCAATAGATTCGTATGAAGCTTTAAATTGAGATTTAAAGCTTTTAGAATGAATACCGGCCTTTTTTTGGACCAATATAAAGTTATAAAGGTGTAAATATAGTTTTTAAATTATTCTCAAAAAGTTAGACCCATTATTGGAGCAGCGGAAACTTGGTCCAATCTACTTTGACAAAGAACTGCCCAACTTTGAATGGCTTCCTATGAAAAGAATATTGGCCTTTTTTTTGACCAATATGAAGTGATAATGATATAAATATAGTAATAAATCTAATATAAGAACGTTAGACCCATTTTTGATCCAACGGAAAACTTGTGCAAACTTCTACGACAAAGATCGTCCAAACTTTCAATAGATTCGTATGAAGCTTTAAATTGAGATTTAAAGCTTTTAGAATGAATACCGGCCTTTTTTTGGACCAATATAAAGTTATAAAGGTGTAAATATAGTTTTTAAATTATTCTCAAAAAGTTAGACCCATTATTGGAGCAGCGGAAACTTGGTCCAAACTACTTTGACAAAGAACTGCCCAACTTTGAATAGCTTCCTATGAAGAGAATTGGCCTTTTTTTGGACCAATATGAAGTGATAAAGATATAAATATAGTAATAAACCTAATAGAAGAACGTTAGATCCATTTTTGATCCAACGGAAAACTTGTGCAAACTTCTACAACAAAGATCATCCAAACTTTCAATAGATTCTATGAAGGTTTAATTTGAGATTTAATGCTTTTAGAATGAATACCGGCCTTTTTTTGGACCAATATAAAGTTATAAAGGTGTAAATATAGTTTTTAAATTATTCTCAAAAAGTTAGACCCATTATTGTAGCAGCGGAAACTTGGTCCAAACTACTTTGACAAAGAACTCCCCAACTTTGAATAGCTTCGTATGAAGAGAATATTGGCCTTTTTTTGGACCAATATGAAGTGATAAAGATATAAATATAGTAATAAACCTAATATAAGAACGTTAGATCCATTTTTGATCCAACGGAAAACTTGTGCAAACTTCTACAACAAAGATCATCCAAACTTTCAATAGATTCTATGAAGGTTTAATTTGAGATTTAATGCTTTTAGAATGAATACCGGCCTTTTTTTGGACCAATATAAAGTTATAAAGGTGTAAATATAGTTTTTAAATTATTCTCAAAAAGTTAGACCCATTATTGGAGCAGCGGAAACTTGGTCCAAACTACTTTGACAAAGAACTCCCCAACTTTGAATAGCTTCGTATGAAGAGAATATTGGCCTTTTTTTGGACCAATATGAAGTGATAAAGATATAAATATAGTAATAAACCTAATATAAGAACGTTAGACCCATTTTTGATCCAACGGAAAACTTGTGCAAACTTCTACGACAAAGATCGTCCAAACTTTCAATAGATTCGTATGAAGCTTTAAATTGAGATTTAAAGCTTTTAGAATGAATACCGGCCTTAAATTGAGATTTAAAGCTTTTAGAATGAATACCGGCCTTTTTTTGGACCAATATAAAGTTATAAAGGTGTAAATATAGTTTTTAAATTATTCTCAAAAAGTTAGACCCATTATTGGAGCAGCGGAAACTTGGTCTAAACTACTTTGACAAAGAACTGCCCAACTTTGAATGGCTTCCTATGAAAAGAATATTGGCCTTTTTTTTGACCAATATGAAGTGATAAAGATATAAATATAGTAATAAATCTAATATAAGAACGTTAGACCCATTTTTGATCCAACGGAAAACTTGTGCAAACTTCTACGACAAAGATCGTCCAAACTTTCAATAGATTCGTATGAAGCTTTAAATTGAGATTTAAAGCTTTTAGAATGAATACCGGCCTTTTTTTGGACCAATATAAAGTAATAAAGGTGTAAATATAGTTTTTAAATTATTCTCAAAAAGTTAGACCCATTATTGGAGCAGCGGAAACTTGGTCTAAACTACTTTGACAAAGAACTGCCCAACTTTGAATGGCTTCCTATGAAAAGAATATTGGCCTTTTTTTTGACCAATATGAAGTGATAATGATATAAATATAGTAATAAATCTAATATAAGAACGTTAGACCCATTTTTGATCCAACGGAAAACTTGTGCAAACTTCTACGACAAAGATCGTCCAAACTTTCAATAGATTCGTATGAAGCTTTAAATTGAGATTTAAAGCTTTTAGAATGAATACCGGCCTTTTTTTGGACCAATATAAAGTTATAAAGGTGTAAATATAGTTTTTAAATTATTCTCAAAAAGTTAGACCCATTATTGGAGCAGCGGAAACTTGGTCCAAACTACTTTGACAAAGAACTGCCCAACTTTGAATAGCTTCCTATGAAGAGAATTGGCCTTTTTTTGGACCAATATGAAGTGATAAAGATATAAATATAGTAATAAACCTAATAGAAGAACGTTAGATCCATTTTTGATCCAACGGAAAACTTGTGCAAACTTCTACAACAAAGATCATCCAAACTTTCAATAGATTCTATGAAGGTTTAATTTGAGATTTAATGCTTTTAGAATGAATACCGGCCTTTTTTTGGACCAATATAAAGTTATAAAGGTGTAAATATAGTTTTTAAATTATTCTCAAAAAGTTAGACCCATTATTGGAGCAGCGGAAACTTGGTCTAAACTACTTTGACAAAGAACTGCCCAACTTTGAATGGCTTCCTATGAAAAGAATATTGGCCTTTTTTTTGACCAATATGAAGTGATAAAGATATAAATATAGTAATAAATCTAATATAAGAACGTTAGACCCATTTTTGATCCAACGGAAAACTTGTGCAAACTTCTACGACAAAGATCGTCCAAACTTTCAATAGATTCGTATGAAGCTTTAAATTGAGATTTGAAGCTTTTAGAATGAATACCGGCCTTTTTTTGGACCAATATAAAGTTATAAAGGTGTAAATATAGTTTTTAAATTATTCTCAAAAAGTTAGACCCATTATTGGAGCAGCGGAAACTTGGTCTAAACTACTTTGACAAAGAACTGCCCAACTTTGAATGGCTTCCTATGAAAAGAATATTGGCCTTTTTTTTGACCAATATGAAGTGATAAAGATATAAATATAGTAATAAATCTAATATAAGAACGTTAGACCCATTTTTGATCCAACGGAAAACTTGTGCAAACTTCTACGACAAAGATCGTCCAAACTTTCAATAGATTCGTATGAAGCTTTAAATTGAGATTTGAAGCTTTTAGAATGAATACCGGCCTTTTTTTGGACCAATATAAAGTTATAAAGGTGTAAATATAGTTTTTAAATTATTCTCAAAAAGTTAGACCCATTATTGGAGCAGCGGAAACTTGGTCCAAACTACTTTGACAAAGAACTGCCCAACTTTGAATAGCTTCCTATGAAGAGAATTGGCCTTTTTTTGGACCAATATGAAGTGATAAAGATATAAATATAGTAATAAACCTAATAGAAGAACGTTAGATCCATTTTTGATCCAACGGAAAACTTGTGCAAACTTCTACAACAAAGATCATCCAAACTTTCAATAGATTCTATGAAGGTTTTATTTGAGATTTAAAGCTTTTAGAATGAATACCGGCCTTTTTTTGGACCAATATAAAGTTATAAAGGTGTAAATATAGTTTTTAAATTATTCTCAAAAAGTTAGACCCATTATTGGAGCAACGGAAACTTGGTCCAAACTACTTTGACAAAGAAATGCCCAACTTTGAATAGCTTCATATGAAGAGAATTGGCCTTTTTTTGGACCAATATGAAGTGATAAAGATATAAATATAGTAATAAACCTAATAGAAGAACGTTAGATCCATTTTTGATCCAACGGAAAACTTGTGCAAACTTCTACAACAAAGATCATCCAAACTTTCAATAGATTCTATGAAGGTTTAATTTAAGATTTAAAGCTTTTAGAATGAATACCGGCCTTTTTTTGGACCAATATAAAGTTATAAAGGTGTAAATATAGTTTTTAAATTATTCTCAAAAAGTTAGACCCATTATTGGAGCAACGGAAACTTGGTCCAAACTACTTTGACAAAGAACTGCCCAACTTTGAATAGCTTCGTATGAAGAGAATATTGGCCTTTTTTTGGACCAATATGAAGTGATAAAGATATAAATATAGTAATAAACCTAATATAAGAACGTTAGATCCATTTTTGATCCAACGGAAAACTTGTGCAAACTTCTACAACAAAGATCATCCAAACTTTCAATAGATTCTATGAAGGTTTAATTTAAGATTTAAAGCTTTTAGAATGAATACCGGCCTTTTTTTGGACCAATATAAAGTTATAAAGGTGTAAATATAGTTTTTAAATTATTCTCAAAAAGTTAGACCCATTATTGGAGCAGCGGAAACTTGGTCCAAACTACTTTGACAAAGAACTACCCAACTTTGAATAGCTTCGTATGAAGAGAATATTGGCCTTTTTTTGGACCAATATGAAGTGATAAAGATATAAATATAGTAATAAACCTAATAGAAGAACGTTAGACCCATTTTTGATCCAACGGAAAACTTGTGCAAACTTCTACGACAAAGATCGTCCAAACTATCAATAGATTCGTATGAAGGTTTAAATTGAGATTTAAAGCTTTTAGAATGAATACCGGCCATTTTTTGGACCAATATAAAGTTATAAAGGTGTAAATATAGTTTTTAAATTATTCTCAAAAAGTTAGACCCATTATTGGAGCAGCGGAAACTTGGTCCAAACTACTTTGACAAAGAACTGCCCAACTTTGAATAGCTTCGTATGAAGAGAATATTGGCCTTTTTTTGGACCAATATGAAGTGATAAAGATATAAATATAGTAATAAACCTAATAGAAGAACGTTAAACCCATTTTTGATCCAACGGAAAACTTGTGCAAACTTCTACAACAAAGATCGTCCAAACTTTCAATAGATTCGAATGAAGGTTTAAATTGAGATTTAAAGCTTTTAGTATGAATACCGGCCTTTTTTTGGACCAATATAAAGTTATAAAGGTGTAAATATAGTTTTTAAATTATTCTCAAAAAGTTAGACCCATTATTGGAACAGCGGAAACTTGGTCCAAACTACTTTGACAAAGAACTGCCCAACTTTGAATGGCTTCCTATGAAGAGAATATTGGCCTTTTTTTGGACCAATATGAAGTGATAAAGATATAAATATAGTAATAAACCTAATATAAGAACGTTAGACCCATTTTTGATCCAACGGAAAACTTGTGCAAACTTCTACGACAAAGATCGTCCAAACTTTCAATAGATTCGTATGAAGCTTTAAATTGAGATTTAAAGCTTTTAGAATGAATACCGGCCTTTTTTTGGACCAATATAAAGTTATAAAGGTGTAAATATAGTTTTTAAATTATTCTCAAAAAGTTAGACCCATTATTGGAGCAGCGGAAACTTGGTCCAAACTACTTTGACAAAGAACTGCCCAACTTTGAATAGCTTCGTATGAAGAGAATATTGGCCTTTTTTTGGACCAATATGAAGTGATAAAGATTTAAATATAGTAATAAACCTAATAGAAGAACGTTAGACCCATTTTTGATCCAACGGAAATCTTGTGCAAACTTCTACGACAAAGATCGTCCAAACTTTCAATAGATTCGTATGAAGGTTTAAATTGAGATTTAAAGCTTTTAAATGAATACCGGCCTTTTTTTGGACCAATATAAAGTTATAAAGGTGTAAATATAGTTTTTAAATTATTCTCAAAAAGTTAGACCCATTATTGGAGCAGCGGAAACTTGGTCCAAACTACTTTGACAAAGAACTGCCCAACTTTGAATAGCTTCATATGAAGAGAATATTGGCCTTTTTTTGGACCAATATGAAGTGATAAAGATATAAATATAGTAATAAATCTAATTTAAGAACGTTAGACCCATTTTTAATTCAACGGAAAACTTGTGCAAACTTCTACGACAAAGATCGTCCAAACTTTCAATAGATTCGTATGAAGGTTTAAATTGAGATTTAAAGCTTTTAGAATGAATACCGGCCTTAAATTGAGATTTAAAGCTTTTAGAATGAATACCGGCCTTTTTTTGGACCAATATAAAGTTATAAAGGTGTAAATATAGTTTTTAAATTATTCTCAAAAAGTTAGACCCATTATTGGAGCAGCGGAAACTTGGTCTAAACTACTTTGACAAAGAACTGCCCAACTTTGAATGGCTTCCTATGAAAAGAATATTGGCCTTTTTTTTGACCAATATGAAGTGATAAAGATATAAATATAGTAATAAATCTAATATAAGAACGTTAGACCCATTTTTGATCCAACGGAAAACTTGTGCAAACTTCTACGACAAAGATCGTCCAAACTTTCAATAGATTCGTATGAAGCTTTAAATTGAGATTTAAAGCTTTTAGAATGAATACCGGCCTTTTTTTGGACCAATATAAAGTAATAAAGGTGTAAATATAGTTTTTAAATTATTCTCAAAAAGTTAGACCCATTATTGGAGCAGCGGAAACTTGGTCTAAACTACTTTGACAAAGAACTGCCCAACTTTGAATGGCTTCCTATGAAAAGAATATTGGCCTTTTTTTTGACCAATATGAAGTGATAATGATATAAATATAGTAATAAATCTAATATAAGAACGTTAGACCCATTTTTGATCCAACGGAAAACTTGTGCAAACTTCTACGACAAAGATCGTCCAAACTTTCAATAGATTCGTATGAAGCTTTAAATTGAGATTTAAAGCTTTTAGAATGAATACCGGCCTTTTTTTGGTCCAATATAAAGTTATAAAGGTGTAAATATAGTTTTTAAATTATTCTCAAAAAGTTAGACCCATTATTGGAGCAGCGGAAACTTGGTCCAAACTACTTTGACAAAGAACTGCCCAACTTTGAATAGCTTCCTATGAAGAGAATTGGCCTTTTTTTGGACCAATATGAAGTGATAAAGATATAAATATAGTAATAAACCTAATAGAAGAACGTTAGATCCATTTTTGATCCAACGGAAAACTTGTGCAAACTTCTACAACAAAGATCATCCAAACTTTCAATAGATTCTATGAAGGTTTAATTTGAGATTTAATGCTTTTAGAATGAATACCGGCCTTTTTTTGGACCAATATAAAGTTATAAAGGTGTAAATATAGTTTTTAAATTATTCTCAAAAAGTTAGACCCATTATTGGAGCAGCGGAAACTTGGTCCAAACTACTTTGACAAAGAACTCCCCAACTTTGAATAGCTTCGTATGAAGAGAATATTGGCCTTTTTTTGGACCAATATGAAGTGATAAAGATATAAATATAGTAATAAACCTAATATAAGAACGTTAGACCCATTTTTGATCCAACGGAAAACTTGTGCAAACTTCTACGACAAAGATCGTCCAAACTTTCAATAGATTCGTATGAAGCTTTAAATTGAGATTTAAAGCTTTTAGAATGAATACCGGCCTTTTTTTGGACCAATATAAAGTTATAAAGGTGTAAATATAGTTTTTAAATTATTCTCAAAAAGTTAGACCCATTATTGGAGCAGCGGAAACTTGGTCTAAACTACTTTGACAAAGAACTGCCCAACTTTGAATGGCTTCCTATGAAAAGAATATTGGCCTTTTTTT
The DNA here is from genome assembly GCA_030408175.1 of Trifolium repens. Classification (NCBI taxonomy): domain Eukaryota; kingdom Viridiplantae; phylum Streptophyta; class Magnoliopsida; order Fabales; family Fabaceae; genus Trifolium; species Trifolium repens. Next base: position 24,206,266 of record CP125845.1, on the reverse strand, counting down.
TGACCAATATGAAGTGATAAAGATATAAATATAGTAATAAACCTAATAGAAGAACGTTAGATCCATTTTTGATCCAACGGAAAACTTGTGCAAACTTCTACAACAAAGATCATCCAAACTTTCAATAGATTCTATGAAGGTTTAATTTGAGATTTAATGCTTTTAGAATGAATACCGGCCTTTTTTTGGACCAATATAAAGTTATAAAGGTGTAAATATAGTTTTTAAATTATTCTCAAAAAGTTAGACCCATTATTGGAGCAGCGGAAACTTGGTCTAAACTACTTTGACAAAGAACTGCCCAACTTTGAATGGCTTCCTATGAAAAGAATATTGGCCTTTTTTTTGACCAATATGAAGTGATAAAGATATAAATATAGTAATAAATCTAATATAAGAACGTTAGACCCATTTTTGATCCAACGGAAAACTTGTGCAAACTTCTACGACAAAGATCGTCCAAACTTTCAATAGATTCGTATGAAGCTTTAAATTGAGATTTGAAGCTTTTAGAATGAATACCGGCCTTTTTTTGGACCAATATAAAGTTATAAAGGTGTAAATATAGTTTTTAAATTATTCTCAAAAAGTTAGACCCATTATTGGAGCAGCGGAAACTTGGTCCAAACTACTTTGACAAAGAACTGCCCAACTTTGAATAGCTTCCTATGAAGAGAATTGGCCTTTTTTTGGACCAATATGAAGTGATAAAGATATAAATATAGTAATAAACCTAATAGAAGAACGTTAGATCCATTTTTGATCCAACGGAAAACTTGTGCAAACTTCTACAACAAAGATCATCCAAACTTTCAATAGATTCTATGAAGGTTTAATTTGAGATTTAATGCTTTTAGAATGAATACCGGCCTTTTTTTGGACCAATATAAAGTTATAAAGGTGTAAATATAGTTTTTAAATTATTCTCAAAAAGTTAGACCCATTATTGGAGCAGCGGAAACTTGGTCCAAACTACTTTGACAAAGAACTCCCCAACTTTGAATAGCTTCGTATGAAGAGAATATTGGCCTTTTTTTGGACCAATATGAAGTGATAAAGATATAAATATAGTAATAAACCTAATATAAGAACGTTAGACCCATTTTTGATCCAACGGAAAACTTGTGCAAACTTCTACGACAAAGATCGTCCAAACTTTCAATAGATTCGTATGAAGCTTTAAATTGAGATTTAAAGCTTTTAGAATGAATACCGGCCTTTTTTTGGACCAATATAAAGTTATAAAGGTGTAAATATAGTTTTTAAATTATTCTCAAAAAGTTAGACCCATTATTGGAGCAGCGGAAACTTGGTCCAATCTACTTTGACAAAGAACTGCCCAACTTTGAATGGCTTCCTATGAAAAGAATATTGGCCTTTTTTTTGACCAATATGAAGTGATAATGATATAAATATAGTAATAAATCTAATATAAGAACGTTAGACCCATTTTTGATCCAACGGAAAACTTGTGCAAACTTCTACGACAAAGATCGTCCAAACTTTCAATAGATTCGTATGAAGCTTTAAATTGAGATTTAAAGCTTTTAGAATGAATACCGGCCTTTTTTTGGACCAATATAAAGTTATAAAGGTGTAAATATAGTTTTTAAATTATTCTCAAAAAGTTAGACCCATTATTGGAGCAGCGGAAACTTGGTCCAAACTACTTTGACAAAGAACTGCCCAACTTTGAATAGCTTCCTATGAAGAGAATTGGCCTTTTTTTGGACCAATATGAAGTGATAAAGATATAAATATAGTAATAAACCTAATAGAAGAACGTTAGATCCATTTTTGATCCAACGGAAAACTTGTGCAAACTTCTACAACAAAGATCATCCAAACTTTCAATAGATTCTATGAAGGTTTAATTTGAGATTTAATGCTTTTAGAATGAATACCGGCCTTTTTTTGGACCAATATAAAGTTATAAAGGTGTAAATATAGTTTTTAAATTATTCTCAAAAAGTTAGACCCATTATTGGAGCAGCGGAAACTTGGTCCAAACTACTTTGACAAAGAACTCCCCAACTTTGAATAGCTTCGTATGAAGAGAATATTGGCCTTTTTTTGGACCAATATGAAGTGATAAAGATATAAATATAGTAATAAACCTAATATAAGAACGTTAGACCCATTTTTGATCCAACGGAAAACTTGTGCAAACTTCTACGACAAAGATCGTCCAAACTTTCAATAGATTCGTATGAAGCTTTAAATTGAGATTTAAAGCTTTTAGAATGAATACCGGCCTTAAATTGAGATTTAAAGCTTTTAGAATGAATACCGGCCTTTTTTTGGACCAATATAAAGTTATAAAGGTGTAAATATAGTTTTTAAATTATTCTCAAAAAGTTAGACCCATTATTGGAGCAGCGGAAACTTGGTCTAAACTACTTTGACAAAGAACTGCCCAACTTTGAATGGCTTCCTATGAAAAGAATATTGGCCTTTTTTTTGACCAATATGAAGTGATAAAGATATAAATATAGTAATAAATCTAATATAAGAACGTTAGACCCATTTTTGATCCAACGGAAAACTTGTGCAAACTTCTACGACAAAGATCGTCCAAACTTTCAATAGATTCGTATGAAGCTATAAATTGAGATTTAAAGCTTTTAGAATGAATACCGGCCTTTTTTTGGACCAATATAAAGTAATAAAGGTGTAAATATAGTTTTTAAATTATTCTCAAAAAGTTAGACCCATTATTGGAGCAGCGGAAACTTGGTCTAAACTACTTTGACAAAGAACTGCCCAACTTTGAATGGCTTCCTATGAAAAGAATATTGGCCTTTTTTTTGACCAATATGAAGTGATAATGATATAAATATAGTAATAAATCTAATATAAGAACGTTAGACCCATTTTTGATCCAACGGAAAACTTGTGCAAACTTCTACGACAAAGATCGTCCAAACTTTCAATAGATTCGTATGAAGCTTTAAATTGAGATTTAAAGCTTTTAGAATGAATACCGGCCTTTTTTTGGACCAATATAAAGTTATAAAGGTGTAAATATAGTTTTTAAATTATTCTCAAAAAGTTAGACCCATTATTGGAGCAGCGGAAACTTGGTCCAAACTACTTTGACAAAGAACTGCCCAACTTTGAATAGCTTCCTATGAAGAGAATTGGCCTTTTTTTGGACCAATATGAAGTGATAAAGATATAAATATAGTAATAAACCTAATAGAAGAACGTTAGATCCATTTTTGATCCAACGGAAAACTTGTGCAAACTTCTACAACAAAGATCATCCAAACTTTCAATAGATTCTATGAAGGTTTAATTTGAGATTTAATGCTTTTAGAATGAATACCGGCCTTTTTTTGGACCAATATAAAGTTATAAAGGTGTAAATATAGTTTTTAAATTATTCTCAAAAAGTTAGACCCATTATTGGAGCAGCGGAAACTTGGTCCAAACTACTTTGACAAAGAACTCCCCAACTTTGAATAGCTTCGTATGAAGAGAATATTGGCCTTTTTTTGGACCAATATGAAGTGATAAAGATATAAATATAGTAATAAACCTAATATAAGAACGTTAGACCCATTTTTGATCCAACGGAAAACTTGTGCAAACTTCTACGACAAAGATCGTCCAAACTTTCAATAGATTCGTATGAAGCTTTAAATTGAGATTTAAAGCTTTTAGAATGAATACCGGCCTTTTTTTGGACCAATATAAAGTTATAAAGGTGTAAATATAGTTTTTAAATTATTCTCAAAAAGTTAGACCCATTATTGGAGCAGCGGAAACTTGGTCTAAACTACTTTGACAAAGAACTGCCCAACTTTGAATGGCTTCCTATGAAAAGAATATTGGCCTTTTTTTTGACCAATATGAAGTGATAAAGATATAAATATAGTAATAAATCTAATATAAGAACGTTAGACCCATTTTTGATCCAACGGAAAACTTGTGCAAACTTCTACGACAAAGATCGTCCAAACTTTCAATAGATTCGTATGAAGCTTTAAATTGAGATTTGAAGCTTTTAGAATGAATACCGGCCTTTTTTTGGACCAATATAAAGTTATAAAGGTGTAAATATAGTTTTTAAATTATTCTCAAAAAGTTAGACCCATTATTGGAGCAGCGGAAACTTGGTCCAAACTACTTTGACAAAGAACTGCCCAACTTTGAATAGCTTCCTATGAAGAGAATTGGCCTTTTTTTGGACCAATATGAAGTGATAAAGATATAAATATAGTAATAAACCTAATAGAAGAACGTTAGATCCATTTTTGATCCAACGGAAAACTTGTGCAAACTTCTACAACAAAGATCATCCAAACTTTCAATAGATTCTATGAAGGTTTTATTTGAGATTTAAAGCTTTTAGAATGAATACCGGCCTTTTTTTGGACCAATATAAAGTTATAAAGGTGTAAATATAGTTTTTAAATTATTCTCAAAAAGTTAGACCCATTATTGGAGCAACGGAAACTTGGTCCAAACTACTTTGACAAAGAAATGCCCAACTTTGAATAGCTTCATATGAAGAGAATTGGCCTTTTTTTGGACCAATATGAAGTGATAAAGATATAAATATAGTAATAAACCTAATAGAAGAACGTTAGATCCATTTTTGATCCAACGGAAAACTTGTGCAAACTTCTACAACAAAGATCATCCAAACTTTCAATAGATTCTATGAAGGTTTAATTTAAGATTTAAAGCTTTTAGAATGAATACCGGCCTTTTTTTGGACCAATATAAAGTTATAAAGGTGTAAATATAGTTTTTAAATTATTCTCAAAAAGTTAGACCCATTATTGGAGCAGCGGAAACTTGGTCCAAACTACTTTGACAAAGAACTACCCAACTTTGAATAGCTTCGTATGAAGAGAATATTGGCCTTTTTTTGGACCAATATGAAGTGATAAAGATATAAATATAGTAATAAACCTAATAGAAGAACGTTAGACCCATTTTTGATCCAACGGAAAACTTGTGCAAACTTCTACGACAAAGATCGTCCAAACTATCAATAGATTCGTATGAAGGTTTAAATTGAGATTTAAAGCTTTTAGAATGAATACCGGCCATTTTTTGGACCAATATAAAGTTATAAAGGTGTAAATATAGTTTTTAAATTATTCTCAAAAAGTTAGACCCATTATTGGAGCAGCGGAAACTTGGTCCAAACTACTTTGACAAAGAACTGCCCAACTTTGAATAGCTTCGTATGAAGAGAATATTGGCCTTTTTTTGGACCAATATGAAGTGATAAAGATATAAATATAGTAATAAACCTAATAGAAGAACGTTAAACCCATTTTTGATCCAACGGAAAACTTGTGCAAACTTCTACAACAAAGATCGTCCAAACTTTCAATAGATTCGAATGAAGGTTTAAATTGAGATTTAAAGCTTTTAGTATGAATACCGGCCTTTTTTTGGACCAATATAAAGTTATAAAGGTGTAAATATAGTTTTTAAATTATTCTCAAAAAGTTAGACCCATTATTGGAACAGCGGAAACTTGGTCCAAACTACTTTGACAAAGAACTGCCCAACTTTGAATGGCTTCCTATGAAGAGAATATTGGCCTTTTTTTGGACCAATATGAAGTGATAAAGATATAAATATAGTAATAAACCTAATATAAGAACGTTAGACCCATTTTTGATCCAACGGAAAACTTGTGCAAACTTCTACGACAAAGATCGTCCAAACTTTCAATAGATTCGTATGAAGCTTTAAATTGAGATTTAAAGCTTTTAGAATGAATACCGGCCTTTTTTTGGACCAATATAAAGTTATAAAGGTGTAAATATAGTTTTTAAATTATTCTCAAAAAGTTAGACCCATTATTGGAGCAGCGGAAACTTGGTCCAAACTACTTTGACAAAGAACTGCCCAACTTTGAATAGCTTCGTATGAAGAGAATATTGGCCTTTTTTTGGACCAATATGAAGTGATAAAGATTTAAATATAGTAATAAACCTAATAGAAGAACGTTAGACCCATTTTTGATCCAACGGAAATCTTGTGCAAACTTCTACGACAAAGATCGTCCAAACTTTCAATAGATTCGTATGAAGGTTTAAATTGAGATTTAAAGCTTTTAAATGAATACCGGCCTTTTTTTGGACCAATATAAAGTTATAAAGGTGTAAATATAGTTTTTAAATTATTCTCAAAAAGTTAGACCCATTATTGGAGCAGCGGAAACTTGGTCCAAACTACTTTGACAAAGAACTGCCCAACTTTGAATAGCTTCATATGAAGAGAATATTGGCCTTTTTTTGGACCAATATGAAGTGATAAAGATATAAATATAGTAATAAATCTAATTTAAGAACGTTAGACCCATTTTTAATTCAACGGAAAACTTGTGCAAACTTCTACGACAAAGATCGTCCAAACTTTCAATAGATTCGTATGAAGGTTTAAATTGAGATTTAAAGCTTTTAGAATGAATACCGGCCTTAAATTGAGATTTAAAGCTTTTAGAATGAATACCGGCCTTTTTTTGGACCAATATAAAGTTATAAAGGTGTAAATATAGTTTTTAAATTATTCTCAAAAAGTTAGACCCATTATTGGAGCAGCGGAAACTTGGTCTAAACTACTTTGACAAAGAACTGCCCAACTTTGAATGGCTTCCTATGAAAAGAATATTGGCCTTTTTTTTGACCAATATGAAGTGATAAAGATATAAATATAGTAATAAATCTAATATAAGAACGTTAGACCCATTTTTGATCCAACGGAAAACTTGTGCAAACTTCTACGACAAAGATCGTCCAAACTTTCAATAGATTCGTATGAAGCTTTAAATTGAGATTTAAAGCTTTTAGAATGAATACCGGCCTTTTTTTGGACCAATATAAAGTAATAAAGGTGTAAATATAGTTTTTAAATTATTCTCAAAAAGTTAGACCCATTATTGGAGCAGCGGAAACTTGGTCTAAACTACTTTGACAAAGAACTGCCCAACTTTGAATGGCTTCCTATGAAAAGAATATTGGCCTTTTTTTTGACCAATATGAAGTGATAATGATATAAATATAGTAATAAATCTAATATAAGAACGTTAGACCCATTTTTGATCCAACGGAAAACTTGTGCAAACTTCTACGACAAAGATCGTCCAAACTTTCAATAGATTCGTATGAAGCTTTAAATTGAGATTTAAAGCTTTTAGAATGAATACCGGCCTTTTTTTGGTCCAATATAAAGTTATAAAGGTGTAAATATAGTTTTTAAATTATTCTCAAAAAGTTAGACCCATTATTGGAGCAGCGGAAACTTGGTCCAAACTACTTTGACAAAGAACTGCCCAACTTTGAATAGCTTCCTATGAAGAGAATTGGCCTTTTTTTGGACCAATATGAAGTGATAAAGATATAAATATAGTAATAAACCTAATAGAAGAACGTTAGATCCATTTTTGATCCAACGGAAAACTTGTGCAAACTTCTACAACAAAGATCATCCAAACTTTCAATAGATTCTATGAAGGTTTAATTTGAGATTTAATGCTTTTAGAATGAATACCGGCCTTTTTTTGGACCAATATAAAGTTATAAAGGTGTAAATATAGTTTTTAAATTATTCTCAAAAAGTTAGACCCATTATTGGAGCAGCGGAAACTTGGTCCAAACTACTTTGACAAAGAACTCCCCAACTTTGAATAGCTTCGTATGAAGAGAATATTGGCCTTTTTTTGGACCAATATGAAGTGATAAAGATATAAATATAGTAATAAACCTAATATAAGAACGTTAGACCCATTTTTGATCCAACGGAAAACTTGTGCAAACTTCTACGACAAAGATCGTCCAAACTTTCAATAGATTCGTATGAAGCTTTAAATTGAGATTTAAAGCTTTTAGAATGAATACCGGCCTTTTTTTGGACCAATATAAAGTTATAAAGGTGTAAATATAGTTTTTAAATTATTCTCAAAAAGTTAGACCCATTATTGGAGCAGCGGAAACTTGGTCTAAACTACTTTGACAAAGAACTGCCCAACTTTGAATGGCTTCCTATGAAAAGAATATTGGCCTTTTTTTTGACCAATATGAAGTGATAAAGATATAAATATAGTAATAAATCTAATATAAGAACGTTAGACCCATTTTTGATCCAACGGAAAACTTGTGCAAACTTCTACGACAAAGATCGTCCAAACTTTCAATAGATTCGTATGAAGCTTTAAATTGAGATTTGAAGCTTTTAGAATGAATACCGGCCTTTTTTTGGACCAATATAAAGTTATAAAGGTGTAAATATAGTTTTTAAATTATTCTCAAAAAGTTAGACCCATTATTGGAGCAGCGGAAACTTGGTCCAAACTACTTTGACAAAGAACTGCCCAACTTTGAATAGCTTCCTATGAAGAGAATTGGCCTTTTTTTGGACCAATATGAAGTGATAAAGATATAAATATAGTAATAAACCTAATAGAAGAACGTTAGATCCATTTTTGATCCAACGGAAAACTTGTGCAAACTTCTACAACAAAGATCATCCAAACTTTCAATAGATTCTATGAAGGTTTAATTTGAGATTTAATGCTTTTAGAATGAATACCGGCCTTTTTTTGGACCAATATAAAGTTATAAAGGTGTAAATATAGTTTTTAAATTATTCTCAAAAAGTTAGACCCATTATTGGAGCAGCGGAAACTTGGTCCAAACTACTTTGACAAAGAACTCCCCAACTTTGAATAGCTTCGTATGAAGAGAATATTGGCCTTTTTTTGGACCAATATGAAGTGATAAAGATATAAATATAGTAATAAACCTAATATAAGAACGTTAGACCCATTTTTGATCCAACGGAAAACTTGTGCAAACTTCTACGACAAAGATCGTCCAAACTTTCAATAGATTCGTATGAAGCTTTAAATTGAGATTTAAAGCTTTTAGAATGAATACCGGCCTTTTTTTGGACCAATATAAAGTTATAAAGGTGTAAATATAGTTTTTAAATTATTCTCAAAAAGTTAGACCCATTATTGGAGCAGCGGAAACTTGGTCTAAACTACTTTGACAAAGAACTGCCCAACTTTGAATGGCTTCCTATGAAAAGAATATTGGCCTTTTTTTTGACCAATATGAAGTGATAAAGATATAAATGTAGTAATAAATCTAATATAAGAACGTTAGACCCATTTTTGATCCAACGGAAAACTTGTGCAAACTTCTACGACAAAGATCGTCCAAACTTTCAATAGATTCGTATGAAGCTTTAAATTGAGATTTGAAGCTTTTAGAATGAATACCGGCCTTTTTTTGGACCAATATAAAGTTATAAAGGTGTAAATATAGTTTTTAAATTATTCTCAAAATGTTAGACCCATTATTGGAGCAGCGGAAACTTGGTCCAAACTACTTTGACAAAGAACTGCCCAACTTTGAATAGCTTCCTATGAAGAGAATTGGCCTTTTTTTGGACCAATATGAAGTGATAAAGATATAAATATAGTAATAAACCTAATAGAAGAACGTTAGATCCATTTTTGATCCAACGGAAAACTTGTGCAAACTTCTACAACAAAGATCATCCAAACTTTCAATAGATTCTATGAAGGTTCTATTTGAGATTTAAAGCTTTTAGAATGAATACCGGCCTTTTTTTGGACCAATATAAAGTTATAAAGGTGTAAATATAGTTTTTAAATTATTCTCAAAAAGTTAGACCCATTATTGGAGCAACGGAAACTTGGTCCAAACTACTTTGACAAAGAACTGCCCAACTTTGAATAGCTTCATATGAAGAGAATTGGCCTTTTTTTGGACCAATATGAAGTGATAAAGATATAAATATAGTAATAAACCTAATAGAAGAACATTAGATCCATTTTTGATCCCACGGAAAACTTGTGCAAACTTCTACAACAAAGATCATCCAAACTTTCAATAGATTCTATGAAGGTTTAATTTAAGATTTAAAGCTTTTAGAATGAATACCGGCCTTTTTTTGGACCAATATAAAGTTATAAAGGTGTAAATATAGTTTTTAAATTATTCTCAAAAAGTTAGACCCATTATTGGAGCAACGGAAACTTGGTCCAAACTACTTTGACAAAGAACTGCCCAACTTTGAATAGCTTCCTATGAAGAGAATTGGCCTTTTTTTGGACCAATATGAAGTGATAAAGATATAAATATAGTAATAAACCTAATAGAAGAACGTTAGATCCATTTTTGATCCAACGGAAAACTTGTGCAAACTTCTACAACAAAGATCATCCAAACTTTCAATAGATTCTATGAAGGTTTAATTTGAGATTTAATGCTTTTAGAATGAATACCGGCCTTTTTTTGGACCAATATAAAGTTATAAAGGTGTAAATATAGTTTTTAAATTATTCTCAAAAAGTTAGACCCATTATTGGAGCAGCGGAAACTTGGTCCAAACTACTTTGACAAAGAACTCCCCAACTTTGAATAGCTTCGTATGAAGAGAATATTGGCCTTTTTTTGGACCAATATGAAGTGATAAAGATATAAATATAGTAATAAACCTAATATAAGAACGTTAGACCCATTTTTGATCCAACGGAAAACTTGTGCAAACTTCTACGACAAAGATCGTCCAAACTTTCAATAGATTCGTATGAAGCTTTAAATTGAGATTTAAAGCTTTTAGAATGAATACCGGCCTTTTTTGGACCAATATAAAGTTATAAAGGTGTAAATATAGTTTTTAAATTATTCTCAAAAAGTTAGACCCATTATTGGAGCAGCGGAAACTTGGTCTAAACTACTTTGACAAAGAACTGCCCAACTTTGAATGGCTTCCTATGAAAAGAATATTGGCCTTTTTTTTGACCAATATGAAGTGATAAAGATATAAATGTAGTAATAAATCTAATATAAGAACGTTAGACCCATTTTTGATCCAACGGAAAACTTGTGCAAACTTCTACGACAAAGATCGTCCAAACTATCAATAGATTCGTATGAAGGTTTAAATTGAGATTTAAAGCTTTTAGAATGAATACCGGCCATTTTTTGGACCAATATAAAGTTATAAAGGTGTAAATATAGTTTGTAAATTATTCTCAAAAAGTTAGACCCATTATTGGAGCAGCGGAAACTTGGTCCAAACTACTTTGACAAAGAACTCCCCAACTTTGAATAGCTTCGTATGAAGAGAATATTGGCCTTTTTTTGGACCAATATGAAGTGATAAAGATATAAATATAGTAATAAACCTAATATAAGAACGTTAGACCCATTTTTGATCCAACGGAAAACTTGTGCAAACTTCTACGACAAAGATCGTCCAAACTTTCAATAGATTCGTATGAAGCTTTAAATTGAGATTTAAAGCTTTTAGAATGAATACCGGCCTTTTTTTGGACCAATATAAAGTTATAAAGGTGTAAATATAGTTTTTAAATTATTCTCAAAAAGTTAGACCCATTATTGGAGCAGCGGAAACTTGGTCTAAACTACTTTGACAAAGAACTGCCCAACTTTGAATGGCTTCCTATGAAAAGAATATTGGCCTTTTTTTTGACCAATATGAAGTGATAAAGATATAAATGTAGTAATAAATCTAATATAAGAACGTTAGACCCATTTTTGATCCAACGGAAAACTTGTGCAAACTTCTACGACAAAGATCGTCCAAACTTTCAATAGATTCGTATGAAGCTTTAAATTGAGATTTGAAGCTTTTAGAATGAATACCGGCCTTTTTTTGGACCAATATAAAGTTATAAAGGTGTAAATATAGTTTTTAAATTATTCTCAAAAAGTTAGACCCATTATTGGAGCAGCGGAAACTTGGTCCAAACTACTTTGACAAAGAACTGCCCAAATTTGAATAGCTTCCTATGAAGAGAATTGGCCTTTTTTTGGACCAATATGAAGTGATAAAGATATAAATATAGTAATAAACCTAATAGAAGAACGTTAGATCCATTTTTGATCCAACGGAAAACTTGTGCAAACTTCTACAACAAAGATCATCCAAACTTTCAATAGATTCTATGAAGGTTTTATTTGAGATTTAAAGCTTTTAGAATGAATACCGGCCTTTTTTTGGACCAATATAAAGTTATAAAGGTGTAAATATAGTTTTTAAATTATTCTCAAAAAGTTAGACCCATTATTGGAGCAGCGGAAACTTGGTCCAAACTACTTTGACAAAGAACTGCCCAACTTTGAATAGCTTCCTATGAAGAGAATTGGCCTTTTTTTGGACCAATATGAAGTGATAAAGATATAAATATAGTAATAAACCTAATAGAAGAACGTTAGATCAATTTTTGATCCAACGGAAAACTTGTGCAAACTTCTACAACAAAGATCATCCAAACTTTCAATAGATTCTATGAAGGTTTTATTTGAGATTTAAAGCTTTTAGAATGAATACCGGCCTTTTTTTGGACCAATATATAGTTATAAAGGTGTAAATATAGTTTTTAAATTATTCTCAAAAAGTTAGACCCATTATTGGAGCAACGGAAACTTGGTCCAAACTACTTTGACAAAGAACTGCCCAACTTTGAATAGCTTCATATGAAGAGAATTGGCCTTTTTTTGGACCAATATGAAGTGATAAAGATATAAATATAGTAATAAACCTAATAGAAGAACGTTAGATCCATTTTTGATCCCACGGAAAACTTGTGCAAACTTCTACAACAAAGATCATCCAAACTTTCAATAGATTCTATGAAGGTTTAATTTAAGATTTAAAGCTTTTAGAATGAATACCGGCCTTTTTTTGGACCAATATAAAGTTATAAAGGTGTAAATATAGTTTTTAAATTATTCTCAAAAAGTTAGACCCATTATTGGAGCAACGGAAACTTGGTCCAAACTACTTTGACAAAGAACTGCCCAACTTTGAATAGCTTCGTATGAAGAGAATATTGGCCTTTTTTTGGACCAATATGAAGTGATAAAGATATAAATATAGTAATAAACCTAATATAAGAACGTTAGACCCATTTTTGATCCAACGGAAAACTTGTGCAAACTTCTACGACAAAGATCGTCCAAACTTTCAATAGATTCGTATGAAGCTTTAAATTGAGATTTAAAGCTTTTAGAATGAATACCGGCCTTTTTTGGACCAATATAAAGTTATAAAGGTGTAAATATAGTTTTTAAATTATTCTCAAAAAGTTAGACCCATTATTGGAGCAGCGGAAACTTGGTCTAAACTACTTTGACAAAGAACTGCCCAACTTTGAATGGCTTCCTATGAAAAGAATATTGGCCTTTTTTTTGACCAATATGAAGTGATAAAGATATAAATGTAGTAATAAATCTAATATAAGAACGTTAGACCCATTTTTGATCCAACGGAAAACTTGTGCAAACTTCTACGACAAAGATCGTCCAAACTATCAATAGATTCGTATGAAGGTTTAAATTGAGATTTAAAGCTTTTAGAATGAATACCGGCCATTTTTTGGACCAATATAAAGTTATAAAGGTGTAAATATAGTTTGTAAATTATTCTCAAAAAGTTAGACCCATTATTGGAGCAGCGGAAACTTGGTCCAAACTACTTTGACAAAGAACTCCCCAACTTTGAATAGCTTCGTATGAAGAGAATATTGGCCTTTTTTTGGACCAATATGAAGTGATAAAGATATAAATATAGTAATAAACCTAATATAAGAACGTTAGACCCATTTTTGATCCAACGGAAAACTTGTGCAAACTTCTACGACAAAGATCGTCCAAACTTTCAATAGATTCGTATGAAGCTTTAAATTGAGATTTAAAGCTTTTAGAATGAATACCGGCCTTTTTTTGGACCAATATAAAGTTATAAAGGTGTAAATATAGTTTTTAAATTATTCTCAAAAAGTTAGACCCATTATTGGAGCAGCGGAAACTTGGTCTAAACTACTTTGACAAAGAACTGCCCAACTTTGAATGGCTTCCTATGAAAAGAATATTGGCCTTTTTTTTGACCAATATGAAGTGATAAAGATATAAATGTAGTAATAAATCTAATATAAGAACGTTAGACCCATTTTTGATCCAACGGAAAACTTGTGCAAACTTCTACGACAAAGATCGTCCAAACTTTCAATAGATTCGTATGAAGCTTTAAATTGAGATTTGAAGCTTTTAGAATGAATACCGGCCTTTTTTTGGACCAATATAAAGTTATAAAGGTGTAAATATAGTTTTTAAATTATTCTCAAAAAGTTAGACCCATTATTGGAGCAGCGGAAACTTGGTCCAAACTACTTTGACAAAGAACTGCCCAACTTTGAATAGCTTCCTATGAAGAGAATTGGCCTTTTTTTGGACCAATATGAAGTGATAAAGATATAAATATAGTAATAAACCTAATAGAAGAACGTTAGATCCATTTTTGATCCAACGGAAAACTTGTGCAAACTTCTACAACAAAGATCATCCAAACTTTCAATAGATTCTATGAAGGTTTTATTTGAGATTTAAAGCTTTTAGAATGAATACCGGCCTTTTTTTGGACCAATATAAAGTTATAAAGGTGTAAATATAGTTTTTAAATTATTCTCAAAAAGTTAGACCCATTATTGGAGCAACGGAAACTTGGTCCAAACTACTTTGACAAAGAACTGCCCAACTTTGAATAGCTTCATATGAAGAGAATTGGCCTTTTTTTGGACCAATATGAAGTGATAAAGATATAAATATAGTAATAAACCTAATAGAAGAACGTTAGATCCATTTTTGATCCAACGGAAAACTTGTGCAAACTTCTACAACAAAGATCATCCAAACTTTCAATAGATTCTATGAAGGTTTAATTTAAGATTTAAAGCTTTTAGAATGAATACCGGCCTTTTTTTGGACCAATATAAAGTTATAAAGGTGTAAATATAGTTTTTAAATTATTCTCAAAAAGTTAGACCCATTATTGGAGCAACGGAAACTTGGTCCAAACTACTTTGACAAAGAACTGCCCAACTTTGAATAGCTTCGTATGAAGAGAATATTGGCCTTTTTTTGGACCAATATGAAGTGATAAAGATATAAATATAGTAATAAACCTAATATAAGAACGTTAGACCCATTTTTGATCCAACGGAAAACTTGTGCAAACTTCTACGACAAAGATCGTCCAAACTTTCAATAGATTCGTATGAAGCTTTAAATTGAGATTTAAAGCTTTTAGAATGAATACCGGCCTTTTTTGGACCAATATAAAGTTATAAAGGTGTAAATATAGTTTTTAAATTATTCTCAAAAAGTTAGACCCATTATTGGAGCAGCGGAAACTTGGTCTAAACTACTTTGACAAAGAACTGCCCAACTTTGAATGGCTTCCTATGAAAAGAATATTGGCCTTTTTTTTGACCAATATGAAGTGATAAAGATATAAATGTAGTAATAAATCTAATATAAGAACGTTAGACCCATTTTTGATCCAACGGAAAACTTGTGCAAACTTCTACGACAAAGATCGTCCAAACTTTCAATAGATTCGTATGAAGCTTTAAATTGAGATTTGAAGCTTTTAGAATGAATACCGGCCTTTTTTTGGACCAATATAAAGTTATAAAGGTGTAAATATAGTTTTTAAATTATTCTCAAAAAGTTAGACCCATTATTGGAGCAGCGGAAACTTGGTCCAAACTACTTTGACAAAGAACTGCCCAACTTTGAATAGCTTCCTATGAAGAGAATTGGCCTTTTTTTGGACCAATATGAAGTGATAAAGATATAAATATAGTAATAAACCTAATAGAAGAACGTTAGATCCATTTTTGATCCAACGGAAAACTTGTGCAAACTTCTACAACAAAGATCATCCAAACTTTCAATAGATTCTATGAAGGTTTTATTTGAGATTTAAAGCTTTTAGAATGAATACCGGCCTTTTTTTGGACCAATATAAAGTTATAAAGGTGTAAATATAGTTTTTAAATTATTCTCAAAAAGTTAGACCCATTATTGGAGCAACGGAAACTTGGTCCAAACTACTTTGACAAAGAACTGCCCAACTTTGAATAGCTTCATATGAAGAGAATTGGCCTTTTTTTGGACCAATATGAAGTGATAAAGATATAAATATAGTAATAAACCTAATAGAAGAACGTTAGACCCATTTTTGATCCAACGGAAAACTTGTGCAAACTTCTACGACAAAGATCGTCCAAACTTTCAATAGATTCTATGAAGCTTTAAATTGAGATTTAAAGCTTTTAGAATGAATACCGGCCTTTTTTGGACCAATATAAAGTTATAAAGGTGTAAATATAGTTTTTAAATTATTCTCAAAAAGTTAGACCCATTATTGGAGCAGCGGAAACTTGGTCCAAACTACTTTGACAAAGAACTGCCCAACTTTGAATAGCTTCGTATGAAGAGAATATTGGCCTTTTTTTGGACCAATATGAAGTGATAAAGATATAAATATAGTAATAAACCTAATATAAGAACGTTAGATCCATTTTTGATCCAACGGAAAACTTGTGCAAACTACTACAACAAAGATCGTCCAAACTTTCAATAGATTCTATGAAGGTTTAATTTAAGATTTAAAGCTTTTAGAATGAATACCGGCCTTTTTTTGGACCAATATAAAGTTATAAAGGTGTAAATATAGTTTTTAAATTATTCTCAAAAAGTTAGACCCATTATTGGAGCAGCGGAAACTTGGTCCAAACTACTTTGACAAAGAACTACCCAACTTTGAATAGCTTCGTATGAAGAGAATATTGGCCTTTTTTTGGACCAATATGAAGTGATAAATATATAAATATAGTAATAAACCTAATATAAGAACGTTAGACCCATTTTTGATCCAACGGAAAACTTGTGCAAACTTCTACGACAAAGATCGTCCAAACTATCAATAGATTCGTATGAAGGTTTAAATTGAGATTTAAAGCTTTTAGAATGAATACCGGCCATTTTTTGGACCAATATAAAGTTATAAAGGTGTAAATATAGTTTGTAAATTATTCTCAAAAAGTTAGACCCATTATTGGAGCAGCGGAAACTTGGTCCAAACTACTTTGACAAAGAACTGCCCAACTTTGAATAGCTTCGTATGAAGAGAATATTGGCCTTTTTTTGGACCAATATGAAGTGATAAAGATATAAATATAGTAATAAACCTAATAGAAGAACGTTAAACCCATTTTTGATCCAACGGAAAACTTGTGCAAACTTCTACAACAAAGATCGTCCAAACTTTCAATAGATTCGTATGAAGGTTTAAATTGAGATTTAAAGCTTTTAGTATGAATACCGGCCTTTTTTTGGACCAATATAAAGTTATAAAGGTGTAAATATAGTTTTTAAATTATTCTCAAAAAGTTAGACCCATTATTGGAACAGCGGAAACTTGGTCCAAACTACTTTGACAAAGAACTGCCCAACTTTGAATGGCTTCCTATGAAGAGAATATTGGCCTTTTTTTGGACCAATATGAAGTGATAAAGATATAAATATAGTAATAAACCTAATATAAGAACGTTAGACCCATTTTTGATCCAACGGAAAACTTGTGCAAACTTCTACGACAAAGATCGTCCAAACTTTCAATAGATTCGTATGAAGCTTTAAATTGAGATTTAAAGCTTTTAGAATGAATACCGGCCTTTTTTTGGACCAATATAAAGTTATAAAGGTGTAAATATAGTTTTTAAATTATTCTCAAAAAGTTAGACCCATTATTGGAGCAACGGAAACTTGGTCCAAACTACTTTGACAAAGAACTGCCCAACTTTGAATAGCTTCGTATGAAGAGAATATTGGCCTTTTTTTGGACCAATATGAAGTGATAAAGATATAAATATAGTAATAAACCTAATAGAAGAACGTTAGACCCATTTTTGATCCAACGGAAATCTTGTGCAAACTTCTACAACAAAGATCATCCAAACTTTCAATAGATTCTATGAAGGTTTAATTTAAGATTTAAAGCTTTTAGAATGAATACCGGCCTTTTTTTGGACCAATATAAAGTTATAAAGGTGTAAATATAGTTTTTAAATTATTCTCAAAAAGTTAGACCCATTATTGGAGCAACGGAAACTTGGTCCAAACTACTTTGACAAAGAACTGCCCAACTTTGAATAGCTTCGTATGAAGAGAATATTGGCCTTTTTTTGGACCAATATGAAGTGATAAAGATATAAATATAGTAATAAACCTAATATAAGAACGTTAGACCCATTTTTGATCCAACGGAAAACTTGTGCAAACTTCTACGACAAAGATCGTCCAAACTTTCAATAGATTCGTATGAAGCTTTAAATTGAGATTTAAAGCTTTTAGAATGAATACCGGCCTTTTTTGGACCAATATAAAGTTATAAAGGTGTAAATATAGTTTTTAAATTATTCTCAAAAAGTTAGACCCATTATTGGAGCAGCGGAAACTTGGTCTAAACTACTTTGACAAAGAACTGCCCAATTTTGAATGGCTTCCTATGAAAAGAATATTGGCCTTTTTTTTGACCAATATGAAGTGATAAAGATATAAATGTAGTAATAAATCTAATATAAGAACGTTAGACCCATTTTTGATCCAACGGAAAACTTGTGCAAACTTCTACGACAAAGATCGTCCAAACTTTCAATAGATTCGTATGAAGCTTTAAATTGAGATTTGAAGCTTTTAGAATGAATACCGGCCTTTTTTTGGACCAATATAAAGTTATAAAGGTGTAAATATAGTTTTTAAATTATTCTCAAAAAGTTAGACCCATTATTGGAGCAGCGGAAACTTGGTCCAAACTACTTTGACAAAGAACTGCCCAACTTTGAATAGCTTCCTATGAAGAGAATTGGCCTTTTTTTGGACCAATATGAAGTGATAAAGATATAAATATAGTAATAAACCTAATAGAAGAACGTTAGATCCATTTTTGATCCAACGGAAAACTTGTGCAAACTTCTACAACAAAGATCATCCAAACTTTCAATAGATTCTATGAAGGTTTTATTTGAGATTTAAAGCTTTTAGAATGAATACCGGCCTTTTTTTGGACCAATATAAAGTTATAAAGGTGTAAATATAGTTTTTAAATTATTCTCAAAAAGTTAGACCCATTATTGGAGCAACGGAAACTTGGTCCAAACTACTTTGACAAAGAACTGCCCAACTTTGAATAGCTTCATATGAAGAGAATTGGCCTTTTTTTGGACCAATATGAAGTGATAAAGATATAAATATAGTAATAAACCTAATAGAAGAACGTTAGATCCATTTTTGATCCAACGGAAAACTTGTGCAAACTTCTACAACAAAGATCATCCAAACTTTCAATAGATTCTATGAAGGTTTAATTTAAGATTTAAAGCTTTTAGAATGAATACCGGCCTTTTTTTGGACCAATATAAAGTTATAAAGGTGTAAATATAGTTTTTAAATTATTCTCAAAAAGTTAGACCCATTATTGGAGCAACGGAAACTTGGTCCAAACTACTTTGACAAAGAACTGCCCAACTTTGAATAGCTTCGTATGAAGAGAATATTGGCCTTTTTTTGGACCAATATGAAGTGATAAAGATATAAATATAGTAATAAACCTAATATAAGAACGTTAGATCCATTTTTGATCCAACGGAAAACTTGTGCAAACTACTACAACAAAGATCATCCAAACTTTCAATAGATTCTATGAAGGTTTAATTTAAGATTTAAAGCTTTTAGAATGAATACCGGCCTTTTTTTGGACCAATATAAAGTTATAAAGGTGTAAATATAGTTTTTAAATTATTCTCAAAAAGTTAGACCCATTATTGGAGCAGCGGAAACTTGGTCCAAACTACTTTGACAAAGAACTACCCAACTTTGAATAGCTTCGTATGAAGAGAATATTGGCCTTTTTTTGGACCAATATGAAGTGATAAATATATAAATATAGTAATAAACCTAATATAAGAACGTTAGACCCATTTTTGATCCAACGGAAAACTTGTGCAAACTTCTACGACAAAGATCGTCCAAACTATCAATAGATTCGTATGAAGGTTTAAATTGAGATTTAAAGCTTTTAGAATGAATACCGGCCATTTTTTGGACCAATATAAAGTTATAAAGGTGTAAATATAGTTTGTAAATTATTCTCAAAAAGTTAGACCCATTATTGGAGCAGCGGAAACTTGGTCCAAACTACTTTGACAAAGAACTGCCCAACTTTGAATAGCTTCGTATGAAGAGAATATTGGCCTTTTTTTGGACCAATATGAAGTGATAAAGATATAAATATAGTAATAAACCTAATAGAAGAACGTTAAACCCATTTTTGATCCAACGGAAAACTTGTGCAAACTTCTACAACAAAGATCGTCCAAACTTTCAATAGATTCGTATGAAGGTTTAAATTGAGATTTAAAGCTTTTAGTATGAATACCGGCCTTTTTTTGGACCAATATAAAGTTATAAAGGTGTAAATATAGTTTTTAAATTATTCTCAAAAAGTTAGACCCATTATTGGAACAGCGGAAACTTGGTCCAAACTACTTTGACAAAGAACTGCCCAACTTTGAATGGCTTCCTATGAAGAGAATATTGGCCTTTTTTTGGACCAATATGAAGTGATAAAGATATAAATATAGTAATAAACCTAATATAAGAACGTTAGACCCATTTTTGATCCAACGGAAAACTTGTGCAAACTTCTACGACAAAGATCGTCCAAACTTTCAATAGATTCGTATGAAGCTTTAAATTGAGATTTAAAGCTTTTAGAATGAATACCGGCCTTTTTTTGGACCAATATAAAGTTATAAAGGTGTAAATATAGTTTTTAAATTATTCTCAAAAAGTTAGACCCATTATTGGAGCAACGGAAACTTGGTCCAAACTACTTTGACAAAGAACTGCCCAACTTTGAATAGCTTCGTATGAAGAGAATATTGGCCTTTTTTTGGACCAATATGAAGTGATAAAGATATAAATATAGTAATAAACCTAATATAAGAACGTTAGACCCATTTTTGATCCAACGGAAAACTTGTGCAAACTTCTACAACAAAGATCATCCAAACTTTCAATAGATTCTATGAAGGTTTAATTTGAGATTTAAAGCTTTTAGAATGAATACCGGCCTTTTTTTGGACCAATATAAAGTTATAAAGGTGCAAATATAGTTTTTAAATTATTCTCAAAAACTTAGACCCATTATTGGAGCAGCGGAAACTTGGTCCAAACTACTTTGACAAAGAATTGCCCAACTTTGAATAGCTTCATATGAAGAGAATTGGCCTTTTTTTGGACCAATATGAAGTGATAAAGATATAAATATAGTAATAAACCTAATAGAAGAACGTTAGATCCATTTTTGATCCAACGGAAAACTTGTGCAAACTTCTACAACAAAGATCATCCAAACTTTCAATAGATTCTATGAAGGTTTAATTTGAGATTTAAAGCTTTTAGAATGAATACCGGCCTTTTTTTGGACCAATATAAAGTTATAAAGGTGTAAATATAGTTTTTAAATTATTCTCAAAAAGTTAGACCCATTATTGGAGCAGCGGAAACTTGGTCTAAACTACTTTGACAAAGAACTGCCCAACTTTGAATGGCTTCCTATGAAAAGAATATTGGCCTTTTTTTTGACCAATATGAAGTGATAAAGATATAAATATAGTAATAAATCTAATATAAGAACGTTAGACCCATTTTTGATCCAACGGAAAACTTGTGCAAACTTCTACGACAAAGATCGTCCAAACTATCAATAGATTCGTATGAAGGTTTAAATTGAGATTTAAAGCTTTTAGTATGAATACCGGCCATTTTTTGGACCAATATAAAGTTATAAAGGTGTAAATATAGTTTGTAAATTATTCTCAAAAAGTTAGACCCATTATTGGAGCAGCGGAAACTTGGTCCAAACTACTTTGACAAAGAACTGCCCAACTTTGAATAGCTTCGTATGAAGAGAATATTGGCCTTTTTTTGGACCAATATGAAGTGATAAAGATATAAATATAGTAATAAACCTAATAGAAGAACGTTAAACCCATTTTTGATCCAACGGAAAACTTGTGCAAACTTCTACAACAAAGATCGTCCAAACTTTCAATAGATTCGTATGAAGGTTTAAATTGAGATTTAAAGCTTTTAGTATGAATACCGGCCTTTTTTTGGACCAATATAAAGTTATAAAGGTGTAAATATAGTTTTTAAATTATTCTCAAAAAGTTAGACCCATTATTGGAACAGCGGAAACTTGGTCCAAACTACTTTGACAAAGAACTGCCCAACTTTGAATGGCTTCCTATGAAGAGAATATTGGCCTTTTTTTGGACCAATATGAAGTGATAAAGATATAAATATAGTAATAAACCTAATATAAGAACGTTAGACCCATTTTTGATCCAACGGAAAACTTGTGCAAACTTCTACGACAAAGATCGTCCAAACTTTCAATAGATTCGTATGAAGCTTTAAATTGAGATTTAAAGCTTTTAGAATGAATACCGGCCTTTTTTTGGACCAATATAAAGTTATAAAGGTGTAAATATAGTTTTTAAATTATTCTCAAAAAGTTAGACCCATTATTGGAGCAACGGAAACTTGGTCCAAACTACTTTGACAAAGAACTGCCCAACTTTGAATAGCTTCGTATGAAGAGAATATTGGCCTTTTTTTGGACCAATATGAAGTGATAAAGATATAAATATAGTAATAAACCTAATATAAGAACGTTAGACCCATTTTTGATCCAACGGAAAACTTGTGCAAACTTCTACAACAAAGATCATCCAAACTTTCAATAGATTCTATGAAGGTTTAATTTGAGATTTAAAGCTTTTAGAATGAATACCGGCCTTTTTTTGGACCAATATAAAGTTATAAAGGTGTAAATATAGTTTTTAAATTATTCTCAAAAAGTTAGACCCATTATTGGAGCAACGGAAACTTGGTCCAAACTACTTTGACAAAGAACTGCCCAACTTTGAATAGCTTCGTATGAAGAGAATTGGCCTTTTTTTGGACCAATATGAAGTGATAAAGATATAAATATAGTAATAAACCTAATAGAAGAACGTTAGATCCATTTTTGATCCAACGGAAAACTTGTGCAAACTTCTACAACAAAGATCATCCAAACTTTCAATAGATTCTATGAAGGTTTAATTTAAGATTTAAAGCTTTTAGAATGAATACCGGCCTTTTTTTGGACCAATATAAAGTTATAAAGGTGTAAATATAGTTTTTAAATTATTCTCAAAAAGTTAGACCCATTATTGGAGCAACGGAAACTTGGTCCAAACTACTTTGACAAAGAACTGCCCAACTTTGAATAGCTTCGTATGAAGAGAATATTGGCATTTTTTTGGACCAATATGAAGTGATAAAGATATAAATATAGTAATAAACCTAATATAAGAACGTTAGATCCATTTTTGATCCAACGGAAAACTTGTGCAAACTTCTACAACAAAGATCATCCAAACTTTCAATAGATTCTATGCAGGTTTAATTTAAGATTTAAAGCTTTTAGAATGAATACCGGCCTTTTTTTGGACCAATATAAAGTTATAAAGGTGTAAATATAGTTTTTAAATTATTCTCAAAAAGTTAGACCCATTATTGGAGCAGCGGAAACTTGGTCCAAACTACTTTGACAAAGAACTACCCAACTTTGAATAGCTTCGTATGAAGAGAATATTGGCCTTTTTTTGGACCAATATGAAGTGATAAAGATATAAATATAGTAATAAACCTAATAGAAGAACGTTAGACCCATTTTTGATCCAACGGAAAACTTGTGCAAACTTCTACGACAAAGATCGTCCAAACTATCAATAGATTCGTATGAAGGTTTAAATTGAGATTTAAAGCTTTTAGAATGAATACCGGCCATTTTTTGGACCAATATAAAGTTATAAAGGTGTAAATATAGTTTTTAAATTATTCTCAAAAAGTTAGACCCATTATTGGAGCAGCGGAAACTTGGTCCAAACTACTTTGACAAAGAACTGCCCAACTTTGAATAGCTTCGTATGAAGAGAATATTGGCCTTTTTTTGGACCAATATGAAGTGATAAAGATATAAATATAGTAATAAACCTAATAGAAGAACGTTAAACCCATTTTTGATCCAACGGAAAACTTGTGCAAACTTCTACAACAAAGATCGTCCAAACTTTCAATAGATTCGTATGAAGGTTTAAATTGAGATTTAAAGCTTTTAGTATGAATACCGGCCTTTTTTTGGACCAATATAAAGTTATAAAGGTGTAAATATAGTTTTTAAATTATTCTCAAAAAGTTAGACCCATTATTGGAACAGCGGAAACTTGGTCCAAACTACTTTGACAAAGAACTGCCCAACTTTGAATGGCTTCCTATGAAGAGAATATTGGCCTTTTTTTGGACCAATATGAAGTGATAAAGATATAAATATAGTAATAAACCTAATATAAGAACGTTAGACCCATTTTTGATCCAACGGAAAACTTGTGCAAACTTCTACGACAAAGATCGTCCAAACTTTCAATAGATTCGTATGAAGCTTTAAATTGAGATTTAAAGCTTTTAGAATGAATACCGGCCTTTTTTTGGACCAATATAAAGTTATCAAGGTGTAAATATAGTTTTTAAATTATTCTCAAAAAGTTAGACCCATTATTGGAGCAACGGAAACTTGGTCCAAACTACTTTGACAAAGAACTGCCCAACTTTGAATAGCTTCGTATGAAGAGAATATTGGCCTTTTTTTGGACCAATATGAAGTGATAAAGATATAAATATAGTAATAAACCTAATATAAGAACGTTAGACCCATTTTTGATCCAACGGAAAACTTGTGCAAACTTCTACAACAAAGATCATCCAAACTTTCAATAGATTCTATGAAGGTTTAATTTGAGATTTAAAGCTTTTAGAATGAATACCGGCCTTTTTTTGGACCAATATAAAGTTATAAAGGTGTAAATATAGTTTTTAAATTATTCTCAAAAACTTAGACCCATTATTGGAGCAGCGGAAACTTGGTCCAAACTACTTTGACAAAGAACTGCCCAACTTTGAATAGCTTCATATGAAGAGAATTGGCCTTTTTTTGGACCAATATGAAGTGATAAAGATATAAATATAGTAATAAACCTAATAGAAGAACGTTAGATCCATTTTTGATCCAACGGAAAACTTGTGCAAACTTCTACAACAAAGATCATCCAAACTTTCAATAGATTCTATGAAGGTTTAATTTGAGATTTAAAGCTTTTAGAATGAATACCGGCCTTTTTAGGGACCAATATAAAGTTATAAAGGTGTAAATATAGTTTTTAAATTATTCTCAAAAAGTTAGACCCATTATTGGAGCAACGGAAACTTGGTCCAAACTACTTTGACAAAGAACTGCCAAACTTTGAATAGCTTCGTATGAAGAGAATATTGGCCTTTTTTTGGACCAATATGAAGTGATAAAGATTTAAATATAGTAATAAACCTAATAGAAGAACGTTAGACCCATTTTTGATCCAACGGAAATCTTATGCAAACTTCTACGACAAAGATCGTCCAAACTTTCAATAGATTCGTATGAAGGTTTAAATTGAGATTTAAAGCTTTTAGAATGAATACCGGCCTTTTTTTGGACCAATATAAAGTTATAAAGGTGTAAATATAGTTTTTAAATTATTCTCAAAAAGTTAGACCCATTATTGGAGCAGCGGAAACTTGGTCCAAACTACTTTGACAAAGAACTGCCCAACTTTGAATAGCTTCATATGAAGAGAATATTGGCCTTTTTTTGGACCAATATGAAGTGATAAAGATATAAATATAGTAATAAATCTAATTTAAGAACGTTAGACCCATTTTTAATTCAACGGAAAACTTGTGCAAACTTCTACGACAAAGATCGTCCAAACTTTCAATAGATTCGTATGAAGGTTTAAATTGAGATTTAAAGCTTTTAGAATGAATACCGGCCTTTTTTTGGACCAATATAAAGTTATAAAGGTGTAAATATAGTTTTTAAATTATTCTCAAAAAGTTAGACCCATTATTGGAGCAGCGGAAACTTGGTCCAAACTACTTTGACAAAGAACTGCCCAACTTTGAATAGCTTCCTATGAAGAGAATATTGGCCTTTTTTGGACCAATATGAAGTGATAAAGATATAAATATAGTAATAAACCTAATATAAGAACGTTAGACCCATTTTTGATCCAACGGAAAACTTGTGCAAACTTCTACGACAAAGATCGTCCAAACTTTCAATAGATTCGTATGAAGGTTTAAATTGAGATTTAAAGCTTTTAGAATGAATACCGGCCTTTTTTTGGACCAATATAAAGTTATAAAGGTGTAAATATAGTTTTTAAATTATTCTCAAAAAGTTAGACCCATTATTGGAGCAGCGGAAACTTGGTCCAAACTACTTTGACAAAGAACTGCCCAACTTTGAATGGCTTCCTATGAAGAGAATATTGGCCTTTTTTTTGACCAATATGAAGTGATAAAGATATAAATATAGTAATAAATCTAATATAAGAACGTTAGACCCATTTTTGATCCAACGGAAAACTTGTGCAAACTTCTACGACAAAGATCGTCCAAACTTTCAATAGATTCGTATGAAGCTTTAAATTGAGATTTAAAGCTTTTAGAATGAATACCGGCCTTTTTTTGGACCAATATAAAGTTATAAAGGTGTAAATATAGTTTTTAAATTATTCTCAAAAAGTTAGACCCATTATTGGAGCAGCGGAAACTTCGTCCAAACTACTTTGACAAAGAACTGCCCAACTTTGAATAGCTTCATATGAAGAGAATTGGCCTTTTTTTGGACCAATATGAAGTGATAAAGATATAAATATAGTAATAAACCTAATAGAAGAACGTTAGATCCATTTTTGATCCAACGGAAAACTTGTGCAAACTTCTACAACAAAGATCATCCAAACTTTCAATAGATTCTATGAAGGTTTAATTTGAGATTTAAAGCTTTTAGAATGAATACCGGCCTTTTTTTGGACCAATATAAAGTTATAAAGGTGTAAATATAGTTTTTAAATTATTCTCAAAAAGTTAGACCCATTATTGGAGCAGCGGAAACTTGGTCCAAACTACTTTGACAAAGAACTGCCCAACTTTGAATAGCTTCATATGAAGAGAATATTGGCCTTTTTTTGGACCAATATGAAGTGATAAAGATATAAATATAGTAATAAATCTAATTTAAGAACGTTAGACCCATTTTTAATTCAACGGAAAACTTGTGCAAACTTCTACGACAAAGATCGTCCAAACTTTCAATAGATTCGTATGAAGGTTTAAATTGAGATGTAAAGCTTTTAGAATGAATACCGGCCTTTTTTTGGACCAATATAAAGTTATAAAGGTGTAAATATAGTTTTTAAATTATTCTCAAAAAGTTAGACCCATTATTGGAGCAGCGGAAACTTGGTCCAAACTACTTTGACAAAGAACTGCCCAGCTTTGAATGGCTTCCTATGAAGAGAATATTGGCCTTTTTTTTGACCAATATGAAGTGATAAAGATATAAATATAGTAATAAATCTAATATAAGAACGTTAGACCCATTTTTGATCCAACGGAAAACTTGTGCAAACTTCTACGACAAAGATCGTCCAAACTTTCAATAGATTCGTATGAAGCTTTAAATTGAGATTTAAAGCTTTCAGAATGAATACCGGCCTTTTTTTGGACCAATATAAAGTTATAAAGGTGTAAATATAGTTTTTAAATTATTCTCAAAAAGTTAGACCCATTATTGGAGCAGCGGAAACTTCGTCCAAACTACTTTGACAAAGAACTGCCCAACTTTGAATAGCTTCATATGAAGAGAATTGGCCTTTTTTTGGACCAATATGAAGTGATAAAGATATAAATATAGTAATAAACCTAATAGAAGAACGTTAGATCCATTTTTGATCCAACGGAAAACTTGTGCAAACTTCTACAACAAAGATCATCCAAACTTTCAATAGATTCTATGAAGGTTTAATTTGAGATTTAAAGCTTTTAGAATGAATACCGGCCTTTTTTTGGACCAATATAAAGTTATAAAGGTGTAAATATAGTTTTTAAATTATTCTCAAAAAGTTAGACCCATTATTGGAGCAGCGGAAACTTGGTCCAAACTACTTTGACAAAGAACTGCCCAACTTTGAATAGCTTCATACGAAGAGAATATTGGCCTTTTTTTGGACCAATATGAAGTGATAAAGATATAAATATAGTAATAAATCTAATTTAAGAACGTTAGACCCATTTTTAATTCAACGGAAAACTTGTGCAAACTTCTACGACAAAGATCGTCCAAACTTTCAATAGATTCGTATGAAGGTTTAAATTGAGATGTAAAGCTTTTAGAATGAATACCGGCCTTTTTTTGGACCAATATAAAGTTATAAAGGTGTAAATATAGTTTTTAAATTATTCTCAAAAAGTTAGACCCATTATTGGAGCAGCGGAAACTTGGTCCAAACTACTTTGACAAAGAACTGCCCAACTTTGAATAGCTTCCTATGAAGAGAATATTGGCCTTTTTTTGGACCAATATGAAGTGATAAAGATATAAATATAGTAATAAACCTAATATAAGAACGTTAGACCCATTTTTGATCCAACGGAAAACTTGTGCAAACTTCTACGCCAAAGATCGTCCAAACTTTCAATAGATTCGTATGAAGGTTTAAATTGAGATTTAAAGCTTTTAGAATGAATACCGGCCTTTTTTTGGACCAATATAAAGTTATAAAGGCGTAAATATAGTTTTTAAATTATTCTCAAAAAGTTAGATCCATTATTGGAGCAGCGGAAACTTGGTCCAAACTACTTTGACAAAGAACTGCCCAACTTTGAATGGCTTCCTATGAAGAGAATATTGGCCTTTTTTTTGACCAATATGAAGTGATAAAGATATAAATATAGTAATAAACCTAATATAAGAACGTTAGACCCATTTTTGATCCAACGGAAAACTTGTGCAAACTTCTACGACAAAGATCGTCCAAACTTTCAATAGATTCGTATGAAGGTTTAAATTGAGATTTAAAGCTTTTAGAATGAATACCGGCCTTTTTTTGGACCAATATAAAGTTATAAAGGTGTAAATATAGTTTTTAAATTATTCTCAAAAAGTTAGACCCATTATTGGAGCAGCGGAAACTTGGTCCAAACTACTTTGACAAAGAACTGCCCAACTTTGAATGGCTTCCTATGAAGAGAATATTGGCCTTTTTTTTGACCAATATGAAGTGATAAAGATATAAATATAGTAATAAATCTAATATAAGAACGTTAGACCCATTTTTGATCCAACGGAAAACTTGTGCAAACTTCTACGACAAAGATCGTCCAAACTTTCAATAGATTCGTATGAAGCTTTAAATTGAGATTTAAAGCTTTTAGAATGAATACCGGCCTTTTTTTGGACCAATATAAAGTTATAAAGGTGTAAATATAGTTTTTAAATTATTCTCAAAAAGTTAGACCCATTATTGGAGCAGCGGAAACTTCGTCCAAACTACTTTGACAAAGAACTGCCCAACTTTGAATAGCTTCATATGAAGAGAATTGGCCTTTTTTTGGACCAATATGAAGTGATAAAGATATAAATATAGTAATAAACCTAATAGAAGAACGTTAGATCCATTTTTGATCCAACGGAAAACTTGTGCAAACTTCTACAACAAAGATCATCCAAACTTTCAATAGATTCTATGAAGGTTTAATTTGAGATTTAAAGCTTTTAGAATGAATACCGGCCTTTTTTTGGACCAATATAAAGTTATAAAGGTGTAAATATAGTTTTTAAATTATTCTCAAAAAGTTAGACCCATTATTGGAGCAGCGGAAACTTGGTCCAAACTACTTTGACAAAGAACTGCCCAACTTTGAATAGCTTCATATGAAGAGAATATTGGCCTTTTTTTGGACCAATATGAAGTGATAAAGATATAAATATAGTAATAAATCTAATTTAAGAACGTTAGACCCATTTTTAATTCAACGGAAAACTTGTGCAAACTTCTACGACAAAGATCGTCCAAACTTTCAATAGATTCGTATGAAGGTTTAAATTGAGATGTAAAGCTTTTAGAATGAATACCGGCCTTTTTTTGGACCAATATAAAGTTATAAAGGTGTAAATATAGTTTTTAAATTATTCTCAAAAAGTTAGACCCATTATTGGAGCAGCGGAAACTTGGTCCAAACTACTTTGACAAAGAACTGCCCAGCTTTGAATGGCTTCCTATGAAGAGAATATTGGCCTTTTTTTTGACCAATATGAAGTGATAAAGATATAAATATAGTAATAAATCTAATATAAGAACGTTAGACCCATTTTTGATCCAACGGAAAACTTGTGCAAACTTCTACGACAAAGATCGTCCAAACTTTCAATAGATTCGTATGAAGCTTTAAATTGAGATTTAAAGCTTTTAGAATGAATACCGGCCTTTTTTTGGACCAATATAAAGTTATAAAGGTGTAAATATAGTTTTTAAATTATTCTCAAAAAGTTAGACCCATTATTGGAGCAGCGGAAACTTCGTCCAAACTACTTTGACAAAGAACTGCCCAACTTTGAATAGCTTCATATGAAGAGAATTGGCCTTTTTTTGGACCAATATGAAGTGATAAAGATATAAATATAGTAATAAACCTAATAGAAGAACGTTAGATCCATTTTTGATCCAACGGAAAACTTGTGCAAACTTCTACAACAAAGATCATCCAAACTTTCAATAGATTCTATGAAGGTTTAATTTGAGATTTAAAGCTTTTAGAATGAATACCGGCCTTTTTTTGGACCAATATAAAGTTATAAAGGTGTAAATATAGTTTTTAAATTATTCTCAAAAAGTTAGACCCATTATTGGAGCAGCGGAAACTTGGTCCAAACTACTTTGACAAAGAACTGCCCAACTTTGAATAGCTTCATACGAAGAGAATATTGGCCTTTTTTTGGACCAATATGAAGTGATAAAGATATAAATATAGTAATAAATCTAATTTAAGAACGTTAGACCCATTTTTAATTCAACGGAAAACTTGTGCAAACTTCTACGACAAAGATCGTCCAAACTTTCAATAGATTCGTATGAAGGTTTAAATTGAGATGTAAAGCTTTTAGAATGAATACCGGCCTTTTTTTGGACCAATATAAAGTTATAAAGGTGTAAATATAGTTTTTAAATTATTCTCAAAAAGTTAGACCCATTATTGGAGCAGCGGAAACTTGGTCCAAACTACTTTGACAAAGAACTGCCCAACTTTGAATAGCTTCCTATGAAGAGAATATTGGCCTTTTTTTGGACCAATATGAAGTGATAAAGATATAAATATAGTAATAAACCTAATATAAGAACGTTAGACCCATTTTTGATCCAACGGAAAACTTGTGCAAACTTCTACGCCAAAGATCGTCCAAACTTTCAATAGATTCGTATGAAGGTTTAAATTGAGATTTAAAGCTTTTAGAATGAATACCGGCCTTTTTTTGGACCAATATAAAGTTATAAAGGCGTAAATATAGTTTTTAAATTATTCTCAAAAAGTTAGATCCATTATTGGAGCAGCGGAAACTTGGTCCAAACTACTTTGACAAAGAACTGCCCAACTTTGAATGGCTTCCTATGAAGAGAATATTGGCCTTTTTTTTGACCAATATGAAGTGATAAAGATATAAATATAGTAATAAACCTAATAGAAGAACGTTAGACCCATTTTTGATCCAACGGAAATCTTGTGCAAACTTCTACGACAAAGATCGTCCAAACTTTCAATAGATTCGTATGAAGCTTTAAATTGAGATTTAAAGCTTTTAGAATGAATACCGGCATTTTTTTGGACCAATATAAAGTTATAAAGGTGTAAATATAGTTTTTAAATTATTCTCAAAAAGTTAGACCCATTATTGGAGCAGCGGAAACTTGGTCCAAACTACTTTGACAAAGAACTGCCCAACTTTGAATAGCTTCATATGAAGAGAATTGGCCTTTTTTTGGACCAATATGAAGTGATAAAGATATAAATATAGTAATAAACCTAATAGAAGAACGTTAGATCCATTTTTGATCCAACGGAAAACTTGTGCAAACTTCTACAACAAAGATCATCCAAACTTTCAATAGATTCTATGAAGGTTTAATTTGAGATTTAAAGCTTTTAGAATGAATACCGGCCTTTTTTTGGACCAATATAAAGTTATAAAGGTGTAAATATAGTTTTTAAATTATTCTCAAAAAGTTAGACCCATTATTGGAGCAGCGGAAACTTGGTCCAAACTACTTTGACAAAGAACTGCCCAACTTTGAATAGCTTCATATGAAGAGAATATTGGCCTTTTTTTGGACCAATATGAAGTGATAAAGATATAAATATAGTAATAAATCTAATTTAAGAACGTTAGACCCATTTTTAATTCAACGGAAAACTTGTGCAAACTTCTACGACAAAGATCGTCCAAACTTTCAATAGATTCGTATGAAGGTTTAAATTGAGATGTAAAGCTTTTAGAATGAATACCGGCCTTTTTTTGGACCAATATTTAGTTATAAAGGTGTAAATATAGTTTTTAAATTATTCTCAAAAAGTTAGACCCATTATTGGAGCAGCGGAAACTTGGTCCAAACTACTTTGACAAAGAACTGCCCAACTTTGAATAGCTTCATACGAAGAGAATATTGGCCTTTTTTTGGACCAATATGAAGTGATAAAGATATAAATATAGTAATAAATCTAATTTAAGAACGTTAGACCCATTTTTAATTCAACGGAAAACTTGTGCAAACTTCTACGACAAAGATCGTCCAAACTTTCAATAGATTCGTATGAAGGTTTAAATTGAGATGTAAAGCTTTTAGAATGAATACCGGCCTTTTTTTGGACCAATATAAAGTTATAAAGGTGTAAATATAATTTTTAAATTATTCTCAAAAAGTTAGACCCATTATTGGAGCAGCGGAAACTTGGTCCAAACTACTTTGACAAAGAACTGCCCAACTTTGAATAGCTTCCTATGAAGAGAATATTGGCCTTTTTTTGGACCAATATGAAGTGATAAAGATATAAATATAGTAATAAACCTAATATAAGAACGTTAGACCCATTTTTGATCCAACGGAAAACTTGTGCAAACTTCTACGCCAAAGATCGTCCAAACTTTCAATAGATTCGTATGAAGGTTTAAATTGAGATTTAAAGCTTTTAGAATGAATACCGGCCTTTTTTTGGACCAATATAAAGTTATAAAGGCGTAAATATAGTTTTTAAATTATTCTCAAAAAGTTAGATCCATTATTGGAGCAGCGGAAACTTGGTCCAAACTACTTTGACAAAGAACTGCCCAACTTTGAATGGCTTCCTATGAAGAGAATATTGGCCTTTTTTTTGACCAATATGAAGTGATAAAGATATAAATATAGTAATAAACCTAATAGAAGAACGTTAGACCCATTTTTGATCCAACGGAAATCTTGTGCAAACTTCTACGACAAAGATCGTCCAAACTTTCAATAGATTCGTATGAAGCTTTAAATTGAGATTTAAAGCTTTTAGAATGAATACCGGCATTTTTTTGGACCAATATAAAGTTATAAAGGTGTAAATATAGTTTTTAAATTATTCTCAAAAAGTTAGACCCATTATTGGAGCAGCGGAAACTTGGTCCAAACTACTTTGACAAAGAACTGCCCAACTTTGAATAGCTTCATATGAAGAGAATTGGCCTTTTTTTGGACCAATATGAAGTGATAAAGATATAAATATAGTAATAAACCTAATAGAAGAACGTTAGATCCATTTTTGATCCAACGGAAAACTTGTGCAAACTTCTACAACAAAGATCATCCAAACTTTCAATAGATTCTATGAAGGTTTAATTTGAGATTTAAAGCTTTTAGAATGAATACCGGCCTTTTTTTGGACCAATATAAAGTTATAAAGGTGTAAATATAGTTTTTAAATTATTCTCAAAAAGTTAGACCCATTATTGGAGCAGCGGAAACTTGGTCCAAACTACTTTGACAAAGAACTGCCCAACTTTGAATAGCTTCATATGAAGAGAATATTGGCCTTTTTTTGGACCAATATGAAGTGATAAAGATATAAATATAGTAATAAATCTAATTTAAGAACGTTAGACCCATTTTTAATTCAACGGAAAACTTGTGCAAACTTCTACGACAAAGATCGTCCAAACTTTCAATAGATTCGTATGAAGGTTTAAATTGAGATGTAAAGCTTTTAGAATGAATACCGGCCTTTTTTTGGACCAATATTTAGTTATAAAGGTGTAAATATAGTTTTTAAATTATTCTCAAAAAGTTAGACCCATTATTGGAGCAGCGGAAACTTGGTCCAAACTACTTTGACAAAGAACTGCCCAACTTTGAATGGCTTCCTATGAAGAGAATATTGGCCTTTTTTTTGACCAATATGAAGTGATAAAGATATAAATATAGTAATAAATCTAATATAAGAACGTTAGACCCATTTTTGATCCAACGGAAAACTTGTGCAAACTTCTACGACAAAGATCGTCCAAACTTTCAATAGATTCGTATGAAGCTTTAAATTGAGATTTAAAGCTTTTAGAATGAATACCGGCCTTTTTTTGGACCAATATAAAGTTATAAAGGTGTAAATATAGTTTTTAAATTATTCTCAAAAAGTTAGACCCATTATTGGAGCAGCGGAAACTTCGTCCAAACTACTTTGACAAAGAACTGCCCAACTTTGAATAGCTTCATATGAAGAGAATTGGCCTTTTTTTGGACCAATATGAAGTGATAAAGATATAAATATAGTAATAAACCTAATAGAAGAACGTTAGATCCATTTTTGATCCAACGGAAAACTTGTGCAAACTTCTACAACAAAGATCATCCAAACTTTCAATAGATTCTATGAAGGTTTAATTTGAGATTTAAAGCTTTTAGAATGAATACCGGCCTTTTTTTGGACCAATATTAAGTTATAAAGGTGTAAATATAGTTTTTAAATTATTCTCAAAAAGTTAGACCCATTATTGGAGCAGCGGAAACTTGGTCCAAACTACTTTGACAAAGAACTGCCCAACTTTGAATAGCTTCATATGAAGAGAATATTGGCCTTTTTTGGACCAATATGAAGTGATAAAGATATAAATATAGTAATAAATCTAATTTAAGAACGTTAGACCCATTTTTAATTCAACGGAAAACTTGTGCAAACTTCTACGACAAAGATCGTCCAAACTTTCAATAGATTCGTATGAAGGTTTAAATTGAGATGTAAAGCTTTTAGAATGAATACCGGCCTTTTTTTGGACCAATATAAAGTTATAAAGGTGTAAATATAGTTTTTAAATTATTCTCAAAAAGTTAGACCCATTATTGGAGCAGCGGAAACTTGGTCCAAACTACTTTGACAAAGAACTGCCCAACTTTGAATAGCTTCCTATGAAGAGAATATTGGCCTTTTTTTGGACCAATATGAAGTGATAAATATATAAATATAGTAATAAACCTAATATAAGAACGTTAGACCCATTTTTGATCCAACGGAAAACTTGTGCAAACTTCTACGACAAAGATCGTCCAAACTTTCAATAGATTCGTATGAAGGTTTAAATTGAGATTTAAAGCTTTTAGAATGAATACCGGCCTTTTTTTGGACCAATATAAAGTTATAAAGGTGTAAATATAGTTTTTAAATTATTCTCAAAAAGTTAGACCCATTATTGGAGCAGCGGAAACTTGGTCCAAACTACTTTGACAAAGAACTGCCCAACTTTGAATGGCTTCATATGAAGAGAATTGGCCTTTTTTTGGACCAATATGAAGTGATAAAGATATAAATATAGTAATAAACCTAATAGAAGAACGTTAGATCCATTTTTGATCCAACGGAAAACTTGTGCAAACTTCTACAACAAAGATCATCCAAACTTTCAATAGATTCTATGAAGGTTTAATTTGAGATTTAAAGCTTTTAGAATGAATACCGGCCTTTTTTGGACCAATATAAAGTGATAAAGGTGTAAATATAGTTTTTAAATTATTCTCAAAAACTTAGACACATTATTGGAGCAGCGGAGACTTGGTCCAAACTACTTTGACAAAGAACTGCCCAACTTTGAATAGCTTCATATGAAGAGAATTGGCCTTTTTTTGGACCAATATGAAGTGATAAAGATATAAATATAGTAATAAACCTAATAGAAGAACGTTAGATCCATTTTTGATCCAACGGAAAACTTGTGCAAACTTCTACAACAAAGATCATCCAAACTTTCAATAGATTCTATGAAGGTTTAATTTGAGATTTAAAGCTTTTAGAATGAATACCGGACTTTTTTTGGACCAATATAAAGTTATAAAGGTGTAAATATAGTTTTTAAATTATTCTCAAAAAGTTAGACCCATTATTGGAGCAACGGAAACTTGGTCCAAACTACTTTGACAAAGAACTGCCCAACTTTGAATAGCTTCGTATGAAGAGAATATTGGCCTTTTTTTGGACCAATATGAAGTGATAAAGATTTAAATATAGTAATAAACCTAATAGAAGAACGTTAGACCCATTTTTGATCCAACGGAAATCTTATGCAAACTTCAACGACAAAGATCGTCCAAACTTTCAATAGATTCGTATGATGGTTTAAATTGAGATTTAAAGCTTTTAGAATGAATACCGGCCATTTTTTGGACCAATATAAAGTTATAAAGGTGTAAATATAGTTTTTAAATTATTCTCAAAAAGTTAGACCCATTATTGGAGCAGCGGAAACTTGGTCCAAACTACTTTGACAAAGAACTGCCCAACTTTGAATAGCTTCATATGAAGAGAATATTGGCCTTTTTTTGGACCAATATGAAGTGATAAAGATATAAATATAGTAATAAATCTAATTTAAGAACGTTAGACCCATTTTTAATTCAACGGAAAACTTGTGCAAACTTCTACGACAAAGATCGTCCAAACTTTCAATAGATTCGTATGAAGGTTTAAATTGAGATGTAAAGCTTTTAGAATGAATACCGGCCTTTTTTTGGACCAATATAAAGTTATAAAGGTGTAAATATAGTTTTTAAATTATTCTCAAAAAGTTAGACCCATTATTGGAGCAGCGGAAACTTGGTCCAAACTACTTTGACAAAGAACTGCCCAACTTTGAATAGCTTCCTATGAAGAGAATATTGGCCTTTTTTTGGACCAATATGAAGTGATAAATATATAAATATAGTAATAAACCTAATATAAGAACGTTAGACCCATTTTTGATCCAACGGAAAACTTGTGCAAACTTCTACGACAAAGATCGTCCAAACTTTCAATAGATTCGTATGAAGGTTTAAATTGAGATTTAAAGC
Organism: Trifolium repens; assembly: GCA_030408175.1. Taxonomy (NCBI): domain Eukaryota; kingdom Viridiplantae; phylum Streptophyta; class Magnoliopsida; order Fabales; family Fabaceae; genus Trifolium; species Trifolium repens. Next base: position 24,169,008 of record CP125845.1, on the reverse strand, counting down.
TTTTAGAATGAATACCGGCCTTTTTTTGGACCAATATAAAGTTATAAAGGTGTAAATATAGTTTTTAAATTATTCTCAAAAAGTTAGACCCATTATTGGAGCAGCGGAAACTTGGTCCAAACTACTTTGACAAAGAACTGCCCAACTTTGAATGGCTTCATATGAAGAGAATTGGCCTTTTTTTGGACCAATATGAAGTGATAAAGATATAAATATAGTAATAAACCTAATAGAAGAACGTTAGATCCATTTTTGATCCAACGGAAAACTTGTGCAAACTTCTACAACAAAGATCATCCAAACTTTCAATAGATTCTATGAAGGTTTAATTTGAGATTTAAAGCTTTTAGAATGAATACCGGCCTTTTTTGGACCAATATAAAGTGATAAAGGTGTAAATATAGTTTTTAAATTATTCTCAAAAACTTAGACACATTATTGGAGCAGCGGAGACTTGGTCCAAACTACTTTGACAAAGAACTGCCCAACTTTGAATAGCTTCATATGAAGAGAATTGGCCTTTTTTTGGACCAATATGAAGTGATAAAGATATAAATATAGTAATAAACCTAATAGAAGAACGTTAGATCCATTTTTGATCCAACGGAAAACTTGTGCAAACTTCTACAACAAAGATCATCCAAACTTTCAATAGATTCTATGAAGGTTTAATTTGAGATTTAAAGCTTTTAGAATGAATACCGGACTTTTTTTGGACCAATATAAAGTTATAAAGGTGTAAATATAGTTTTTAAATTATTCTCAAAAAGTTAGACCCATTATTGGAGCAACGGAAACTTGGTCCAAACTACTTTGACAAAGAACTGCCCAACTTTGAATAGCTTCGTATGAAGAGAATATTGGCCTTTTTTTGGACCAATATGAAGTGATAAAGATTTAAATATAGTAATAAACCTAATAGAAGAACGTTAGACCCATTTTTGATCCAACGGAAATCTTATGCAAACTTCAACGACAAAGATCGTCCAAACTTTCAATAGATTCGTATGATGGTTTAAATTGAGATTTAAAGCTTTTAGAATGAATACCGGCCATTTTTTGGACCAATATAAAGTTATAAAGGTGTAAATATAGTTTTTAAATTATTCTCAAAAAGTTAGACCCATTATTGGAGCAGCGGAAACTTGGTCCAAACTACTTTGACAAAGAACTGCCCAACTTTGAATAGCTTCATATGAAGAGAATATTGGCCTTTTTTTGGACCAATATGAAGTGATAAAGATATAAATATAGTAATAAATCTAATTTAAGAACGTTAGACCCATTTTTAATTCAATGGAAAACTTGTGCAAACTTCTACGACAAAGATCGTCCAAACTTTCAATAGATTCGTATGAAGGTTTAAATTGAGATTTAAAGCTTTTAGAATGAATACCGGCCTTTTTTTGGACCAATATAAAGTTATAAAGGTGTAAATATAGTTTTTAAATTATTCTCAAAAAGTTAGACCCATTATTGGAGCAGCGGAAACTTGGTCCAAACTACTTTGACAAAGAACTGCCCTACTTTGAATAGCTTCCTATGAAGAGAATATTGGCCTTTTTTTGGACCAATATGAAGTGATAAAGATATAAATATAGTAATAAACCTAATATAAGAACGTTAGACCCATTTTTGATCCAACGGAAAACTTGTGCAAACTTCTACCACAAAGATCGTCCAAACTTTCAATAGATTCGTATGAAGGTTTAAATTGAGATTTAAAGCTTTTAGAATGAATACCGGCCTTTTTTTGGACCAATATAAAGTTATAAAGGTGTAAATATAGTTTTTAAATTATTCTCAAAAAGTTAGACCCATTATTGGAGCAGCGGAAACTTGGTCCAAACTACTTTGACAAAGAACTGCCCAACTTTGAATGGCTTCCTATGAAGAGAATATTGGCCTTTTTTTTGACCAATATGAAGTGATAAAGATATAAATATAGTAATAAATCTAATATAAGAACGTTAGACCCATTTTTGATCCAACGGAAAACTTGTGCAAACTTCTACGACAAAGATCGTCCAAACTTTCAATAGATTCGTATGAAGCTTTAAATTGAGATTTAAAGCTTTTAGAATGAATACCGGCCTTTTTTTGGACCAATATAAAGTTATAAAGGTGTAAATATAGTTTTTAAATTATTCTCAAAAAGTTAGACCCATTATTGGAGCAGCGGAAACTTCGTCCAAACTACTTTGACAAAGAACTGCCCAACTTTGAATAGCTTCATATGAAGATAATTGGCCTTTTTTTGGACCAATATGAAGTGATAAAGATATAAATATAGTAATAAACCTAATAGAAGAACGTTAGATCCATTTTTGATCCAACGGAAAACTTGTGCAAACTTCTACTACAAAGATCATCCAAACTTTCAATAGATTCTATGAAGGTTTAATTTGAGATTTAAAGCTTTTAGAATGAATACCGGCCTTTTTTTGGACCAATATAAAGTTATAAAGGTGTAAATATGGTTTTTAAATTATTCTCAAAAAGTTAGACCCATTATTGGAGCAGCGGAAACTTGGTCCAAACTACTTTGACAAAGAACTGCCCAACTTTGAATAGCTTCATATGAAGAGAATATTGGCCTTTTTTTGGACCAATATGAAGTGATAAAGATATAAATATAGTAATAAATCTAATTTAAGAACGTTAGACCCATTTTTAATTCAACGGAAAACTTGTGCAAACTTCTACGACAAAGATCGTCCAAACTTTCAATAGATTCGTATGAAGGTTTAAATTTAGATTTAAAGCTTTTAGAATGAATACCGGCCTTTTTTTGGACCAATATAAAGTTATAAAGGTGTAAATATAGTTTTTAAATTATTCTCAAAAAGTTAGACCCATTATTGGAGCAGCGGAAACTTGGTCCAAACTACTTTGACAAAGAACTGCCCAACTTTGAATAGCTTCATATGAAGAGAATTGGCCTTTTTTTGGACCAATATGAAGTGATAAAGATATAAATATAGTAATAAACCTAATAGAAGAACGTTAGATCCATTTTTGATCCAACGGAAAACTTGTGCAAACTTCTACAACAAAGATCATCCAAACTTTCAATAGATTTTATGAAGGTTTAATTTGAGATTTAAAGCTTTTAGAATGAATACCGGCCTTTTTTGGACCAATATAAAGTTATAAAGGTGTAAATATAGTTTTTAAATTATTCTCAAAAACATAGACACATTATTGGAGCAGCGGAAACTTGGTCCAAACTACTTTGACAAAGAACTGCCCAACTTTGAATGGCTTCATATGAAGAGAATTGGCCTTTTTTTGGACCAATATGAAGTGATAAAGATATAAATATAGTAATAAACCTAATAGAAGAACGTTAGATCCATTTTTGATCCAACGGAAAACTTGTGCAAACTTCTACAACAAAGATCATCCAAACTTTCAATAGATTCTATGAAGGTTTAATTTGAGATTTAAAGCTTTTAGAATGAATACCGGACTTTTTTTGGACCAATATAAAGTGATAAAGGTGTAAATATAGTTTTTAAATTATTCTCAAAAACTTAGACACATTATTGGAGCAGCGGAGACTTGGTCCAAACTACTTTGACAAAGAACTGCCCAACTTTGAATAGCTTCGTATGAAGAGAATATTGGCCTTTTTTTGGACCAATATGAAGTGATAAAGATTTAAATATAGTAATAAACCTAATAGAAGAACGTTAGACCCATTTTTGATCCAACGGAAATCTTATGCAAACTTCTACGACAAAGATCGTCCAAACTTTCAATAGATTCGTATGATGGTTTAAATTGAGATTTAAAGCTTTTAGAATGAATACCGGCCATTTTTTGGACCAATATAAAGTTATAAAGGTGTAAATATAGTTTTTAAATTATTCTCAAAAAGTTAGACCCATTATTGGAGCAGCGGAAACTTGGTCCAAACTACTTTGACAAAGAACTGCCCAACTTTGAATAGCTTCCTATGAAGAGAATATTGGCCTTTTTTTGACCAATATGAAGTGATAAAGATATAAATATAGTAATAAACCTAATAGAAGAACGTTAGACCCATTTTTGATCCAACGGAAATCTTGTGCAAACTTCTACGACAAAGATCGTCCAAACTTTCAATAGATTCGTATGAAGCTTTAAATTGAGATTTAAAGCTTTTAGAATGAATACCGGCCTTTTTTTGGACCAATATAAAGTTATAAAGGTGTAAATATAGTTTTTAAATTATTCTCAAAAAGTTAGACCCATTATTGGAGCAGCGGAAACTTGGTCCAAACTACTTTGACAAAGAACTGCCCAACTTTGAATAGCTTCATATGAAGAGAATTGGCCTTTTTTTGGACCAATATGAAGTGATAAAGATATAAATATAGTAATAAACCTAATAGAAGAACGTTAGATCCATTTTTGATCCAACGGAAAACTTGTGCAAACTTCTACAACAAAGATCATCCAAACTTTCAATAGATTCTATGAAGGTTTAATTTGAGATTTAAAGCTTTTAGAATGAATACCGGCCTTTTTTTGGACCAATATAAAGTTATAAAGGTGTAAATATAGTTTTTAAATTATTCTCAAAAAGTTAGACCCATTATTGGAGCAGCGGAAACTTGGTCCAAACTACTTTGACAAAGAACTGCCCAACTTTGAATAGCTTCATATGAAGAGAATATTGGCCTTTTTTTGGACCAATATGAAGTGATAAAGATATAAATATAGTAATAAATCTAATTTAAGAACGTTAGACCCATTTTTAATTCAACGGAAAACTTGTGCAAACTTCTACGACAAAGATCGTCCAAACTTTCAATAGATTCGTATGAAGGTTTAAATTGAGATTTAAAGCTTTTAGAATGAATACCGGCCTTTTTTTGGACCAATATAAAGTTATAAAGGTGTAAATATAGTTTTTAAATTATTCTCAAAAAGTTAGACCCATTATTGGAGCAGCGGAAACTTGGTCCAAACTACTTTGACAAAGAACTGCCCAACTTTGAATGGCTTCCTATGAAGAGAATATTGGCCTTTTTTTTGACCAATATGAAGTGATAAAGATATAAATATAGTAATAAACCTAATAGAAGAACGTTAGACCCATTTTTGATCCAACGGAAATCTTGTGCAAACTTCTACGACAAAGATCGTCCAAACTTTCAATGGATTCGTATGAAGCTTTAAATTGAGATTTAAAGCTTTTAGAATGAATACCGGCCTTTTTTTGGACCAATATAAAGTTATAAAGGTGTAAATATAGTTTTTAAATTATTCTCAAAAAGTTAGACCCATTATTGGAGCAGCGGAAACTTGGTCCAAACTACTTTGACAAAGAACTGCCCAACTTTGAATAGCTTCATATGAAGAGAATTGGCCTTTTTTTGGACCAATATGAAGTGATAAAGATATAAATATAGTAATAAACCTAATAGAAGAACGTTAGATCCATTTTTGATCCAACGGAAAACTTGTGCAAACTTCTACAACAAAGATCATCCAAACTTTCAATAGATTCTATGAAGGTTTAATTTGAGATTTAAAGCTTTTAGAATGAATACCGGCCTTTTTTTGGACCAATATAAAGTTATAAAGGTGTAAATATAGTTTTTAAATTATTCTCAAAAAGTTAGACCCATTATTGGAGCAGCGGAAACTTGGTCCAAACTACTTTGACAAAGAACTGCCCAACTTTGAATAGCTTCATATGAAGAGAATATTGGCCTTTTTTTGGACCAATATGAAGTGATAAAGATATAAATATAGTAATAAATCTAATTTAAGAACGTTAGACCCATTTTTAATTCAACGGAAAACTTGTGCAAACTTCTACGACAAAGATCGTCCAAACTTTCAATAGATTCGTATGAAGGTTTAAATTGAGATTTAAAGCTTTTAGAATGAATACCGGCCTTTTTTTGGACCAATATAAAGTTATAAAGGTGTAAATATAGTTTTTAAATTATTCTCAAAAAGTTAGACCCATTATTGGAGCAGCGGAAACTTGGTCCAAACTACTTTGACAAAGAACTGCCCAACTTTGAATGGCTTCCTATGAAGAGAATATTGGCCTTTTTTTTGACCAATATGAAGTGATAAAGATATAAATATAGTAATAAACCTAATAGAAGAACGTTAGACCCATTTTTGATCCAACGGAAATCTTGTGCAAACTTCTACGACAAAGATCGTCCAAACTTTCAATGGATTCGTATGAAGCTTTAAATTGAGATTTAAAGCTTTTAGAATGAATACCGGCCTTTTTTTGGACCAATATAAAGTTATAAAGGTGTAAATATAGTTTTTAAATTATTCTCAAAAAGTTAGACCCATTATTGGAGCAGCGGAAACTTGGTCCAAACTACTTTGACAAAGAACTGCCCAACTTTGAATAGCTTCATATGAAGAGAATTGGCCTTTTTTTGGACCAATATGAAGTGATAAAGATATAAATATAGTAATAAACCTAATAGAAGAACGTTAGATCCATTTTTGATCCAACGAAAAACTTGTGCAAACTTCTACAACAAAGATCATCCAAACATTCAATAGATTCTATGAAGGTTTAATTTGAGATTTAAAGCTTTTAGAATGAATACCGGCCTTTTTTGGACCAATATAAAGTTATAAAGGTGTAAATATAGTTTTTAAATTATTCTCAAAAAGTTAGACCCATTATTGGAGCAGCGGAAACTTGGTCCAAACTACTTTGACAAAGAACTGCCCAACTTTGAATAGCTTCATATGAAGAGAATTGGCCTTTTTTTGGACCAATATGAAGTGATAAAGATATAAATATAGTAATAAACCTAATAGAAGAACGTTAGATCCATTTTTGATCCAACGGAAAACTTGGGCAAACTTCTACAACAAAGATCATCCAAACTTTCAATAGATTCTATGAAGGTTTAATTTGAGATTTAAAGCTTTTAGAATGAATACCGGCCTTTTTTTGGACCAATATAAAGTTATAAAGGTGTAAATATAGTTTTTAAATTATTCTCATAAAGTTAGACCCATTATTGGAGCAGCGGAAACTTGGTCCAAACTACTTTGACAAAGAACTGCCCAACTTTGAATAGCTTCCTATGAAGAGAATATTGGCCTTTTTTTGGACCAATATGAAGTGATAAAGATATAAATATAGTAATAAACCTAATATAAGAACGTTAGACCCATTTTTGATCCAACGGAAAACTTCTGCAAACTTCTACGACAAATATCGTCCAAACTTTCAATAGATTCGTATGAAGGTTTAAATTGAGATTTAAAGCTTTTAGAATGAATACCGGCCTTTTTTTGGACCAATATAAAGTTATAAAGGTGTAAATATAGTTTTTAAATTATTCTCAAAAAGTTAGACCCATTATTGGAGCAGCGGAAACTTGGTCCAAACTACTTTGACAAAGAACTGCCCAACTTTGAATGGCTTCCTATGAAGAGAATATTGGCCTTTTTTTTGACCAATATGAAGTGATAAAGATATAAATATAGTAATAAACCTAATAGAAGAACGTTAGACCCATTTTTGATCCAACGGAAATCTTGTGCAAACTTCTACGACAAAGATCGTCCAAACTTTCAATAGATTCGTATGAAGCTTTAAATTGAGATTTAAAGCTTTTAGAATGAATACCGGCCTTTTTTTGGACCAATATAAAGTTATAAAGGTGTAAATATAGTTTTTAAATTATTCTCAAAAAGTTAGACCCATTATTGGAGCAGCGGAAACTTGGTCCAAACTACTTTGACAAAGAACTGCCCAACTTTGAATAGCTTCATATGAAGAGAATTGGCCTTTTTTTGGACCAATATGAAGTGATAAAGATATAAATATAGTAATAAACCTAATAGAAGAACGTTAGATCCATTTTTGATCCAACGGAAAACTTGTGCAAACTTCTACAACAAAGATCATCCAAACTTTCAATAGATTCTATGAAGGTTTAATTTGAGATTTAAAGCTTTTAGAATGAATACCAGCCTTTTTTTGGACCAATATAAAGTTATAAAGGTGTAAATATAGTTTTTAAATTATTCTCAAAAAGTTAGACTCATTATTGGAGCAACGGAAACTTGGTCCAAACTACTTTGACAAAGAACTGCCCAACTTTGAATAGCTTCATATGAAGAGAATTGGCCTTTTTTTGGACCAATATGAAGTGATAAAGATATAAATATAGTAATAAACCTAATAGAAGAACGTTAGATCCATTTTTGATCCAACGGAAAACTTGTGCAAACTTCTACAACAAAGATCATCCAAACTTTCAATAGATTCTATGAAGGTTTAATTTGAGATTTAAAGCTTTTAGAATGAATACCGGCCTTTTTTTGGACCAATATAAAGTTATAAAGGTGTAAATATAGTTTTTAAATTATTCTCAAAAAGTTAGACCCATTATTGGAGCAACGGAAACTTGGTCCAAACTACTTTGACAAAGAACTGCCCAACTTTGAATAGCTTCGTATGAAGAGAATATTGGCCTTTTTTTGGACCAATATGAAGTGATAAAGATTTAAATCTAGTAATAAACCTAATAGAAGAACGTTAGACCCATTTTTGATCCAACGGAAAACTTGGGCAAACTTCTACAACAAAGATCATCCAAACTTTCAATAGATTCTATGAAGGTTTAATTTGAGATTTAAAGCTTTTAGAATGAATACCGGCCTTTTTTTGGACCAATATAAAGTTATAAAGGTGTAAATATAGTTTTTAAATTATTCTCAAAAAGTTAGACCCATTATTGGAGCAGCGGAAACTTGGTCCAAACTACTTTGACAAAGAACTGCCCAACTTTGAATAGCTTCGTATGAAGAGAATATTGGCCTTTTTTTGGACCAATATGAAGTGATAAAGATATAAATATAGTAATAAATCTAATTTAAGAACGTTAGACCCATTTTTAATTCAACGGAAAACTTGTGCAAACTTCTACGACAAAGATCGTCCAAACTTTCAATAGATTCGTATGAAGGTTTAAATTGAGATTTAAAGCTTTTAGAATGAATACCGGCCTTTTTTTGGACAAGTATAAAGTTATAAAGGTGTAAATATAGTTTTTAAATTATTCTCAAAAAGTTAGACCCATTATTGGAGCAGCGGAAACTTGGTCCAAACTACTTTGACAAAGAACTGCCCAACTTTGAATAGCTTCCTATGAAGAGAATATTGGCCTTTTTTTGGACCAATATGAAGTGATAAAGATATAAATATAGTAATAAACCTAATATAAGAACGTTAGACCCATTTTTGATCCAACGGAAAACTTCTGCAAACTTCTACGACAAATATCGTCCAAACTTTCAATAGATTCGTATGAAGGTTTAAATTGAGATTTAAAGCTTTTAGAATGAATACCGGCCTTTTTTTGGACCAATATAAAGTTATAAAGGTGTAAATATAGTTTTTAAATTATTCTCAAAAAGTTAGACCCATTATTGGAGCAGCGGAAACTTGGTCCAAACTACTTTTACAAAGAACTGCCCAACTTTGAATGGCTTCCTATGAAGAGAATATTGGCCTTTTTTTTGACCAATATGAAGTGATAAAGATATAAATATAGTAATAAACCTAATAGAAGAACGTTAGACCCATTTTTGATCCAACGGAAATCTTGTGCAAACTTCTACGACAAAGATCGTCCAAACTTTCAATAGATTCGTATGAAGCTTTAAATTGAGATTTAAAGCTTTTAGAATGAATACCGGCCTTTTTTTGGACCAATATAAAGTTATAAAGGTGTAAATATAGTTTTTAAATTATTCTCAAAAAGTTAGACCCATTATTGGAGCAGCGGAAACTTGGTCCAAACTACTTTGACAAAGAACTGCCCAACTTTGAATAGCTTCATATGAAGAGAATTGGCCTTTTTTTGGACCAATATGAAGTGATAAAGATATAAATATAGTAATAAACCTAATAGAAGAACGTTAGATCCATTTTTGATCCAACGGAAAACTTGTGCAAACTTCTACAACAAAGATCATCCAAACTTTCAATAGATTCTATGAAGGTTTAATTTGAGATTTAAAGCTTTTAGAATGAATACCAGCCTTTTTTTGGACCAATATAAAGTTATAAAGGTGTAAATATAGTTTTTAAATTATTCTCAAAAAGTTAGACTCATTATTGGAGCAACGGAAACTTGGTCCAAACTACTTTGACAAAGAACTGCCCAACTTTGAATAGCTTCATATGAAGAGAATTGGCCTTTTTTTGGACCAATATAAAGTGATAAAGATATAAATATAGTAATAAACCTAATAGAAGAACGTTAGATCCATTTTTGATCCAACGGAAAACTTGTGCAAACTTCTACAACAAAGATCATCCAAACTTTCAATAGATTCTATGAAGGTTTAATTTGAGATTTAAAGCTTTTAGAATGAATACCGGCCTTTTTTTGGACCAATATAAAGTTATAAAGGTGTAAATATAGTTTTTAAATTATTCTCAAAAAGTTAGACCCATTATTGGAGCAACGGAAACTTGGTCCAAACTACTTTGACAAAGAACTGCCCAACTTTGAATAGCTTCGTATGAAGAGAATATTGGCCTTTTTTTGGACCAATATGAAGTGATAAAGATATAAATATAGTAATAAACCTAATAGAAGAACGTTAGACCCATTTTTGATCCAACGGAAAACTTGGGCAAACTTCTACAACAAAGATCATCCAAACTTTCAATAGATTCTATGAAGGTTTAATTTGAGATTTAAAGCTTTTAGAATGAATACCGGCCTTTTTTTGGACCAATATAAAGTTATAAAGGTGTAAATATAGTTTTTAAATTATTCTCAAAAAGTTAGACCCATTATTGGAGCAGCGGAAACTTGGTCCAAACTACTTTGACAAAGAACTGCCCAACTTTGAATAGCTTCATATGAAGAGAATTGGCCTTTTTTTGGACCAATATGAAGTGATAAAGATATAAATATAGTAATAAACCTAATAGAAGAACGTTAGATCCATTTTTGATCCAACGAAAAACTTGTGCAAACTTCTACAACAAAGATCATCCAAACTTTCAATAGATTCTATGAAGGTTTAATTTGAGATTTAAAGCTTTTAGAATGAATACCGGCCTTTTTTGGACCAATATAAAGTTATAAAGGTGTAAATATAGTTTTTAAATTATTCTCAAAAAGTTAGACCCATTATTGGAGCAGCGGAAACTTGGTCCAAACTACTTTGACAAAGAACTGCCCAACTTTGAATAGCTTCATATGAAGAGAATTGGCCTTTTTTTGGACCAATATGAAGTGATAAAGATATAAATATAGTAATAAACCTAATAGAAGAACGTTAGATCCATTTTTGATCCAACGGAAAACTTGGGCAAACTTCTACAACAAAGATCATCCAAACTTTCAATAGATTCTATGAAGGTTTAATTTGAGATTTAAAGCTTTTAGAATGAATACCGGCCTTTTTTTGGACCAATATAAAGTTATAAAGGTGTAAATATAGTTTTTAAATTATTCTCAAAAAGTTAGACCCATTATTGGAGCAGCGGAAACTTGGTCCAAACTACTTTGACAAAGAACTGCCCAACTTTGAATAGCTTCGTATGAAGAGAATATTGGCCTTTTTTTGGACCAATATGAAGTGATAAAGATATAAATATAGTAATAAATCTAATTTAAGAACGTTAGACCCATTTTTAATTCAACGGAAAACTTGTGCAAACTTCTACGACAAAGATCGTCCAAACTTTCAATAGATTCGTATGAAGGTTTAAATTGAGATTTAAAGCTTTTAGAATGAATACCGGCCTTTTTTTGGACAAGTATAAAGTTATAAAGGTGTAAATATAGTTTTTAAATTATTCTCATAAAGTTAGACCCATTATTGGAGCAGCGGAAACTTGGTCCAAACTACTTTGACAAAGAACTGCCCAACTTTGAATAGCTTCCTATGAAGAGAATATTGGCCTTTTTTTGGACCAATATGAAGTGATAAAGATATAAATATAGTAATAAACCTAATATAAGAACGTTAGACCCATTTTTGATCCAACGGAAAACTTCTGCAAACTTCTACGACAAATATCGTCCAAACTTTCAATAGATTCGTATGAAGGTTTAAATTGAGATTTAAAGCTTTTAGAATGAATACCGGCCTTTTTTTGGACCAATATAAAGTTATAAAGGTGTAAATATAGTTTTTAAATTATTCTCAAAAAGTTAGACCCATTATTGGAGCAGCGGAAACTTGGTCCAAACTACTTTGACAAAGAACTGCCCAACTTTGAATGGCTTCCTATGAAGAGAATATTGGCCTTTTTTTTGACCAATATGAAGTGATAAAGATATAAATATAGTAATAAACCTAATAGAAGAACGTTAGATCCATTTTTGATCCAACGGAAAACTTGTGCAAACTTCTACAACAAAGATCATCCAAACTTTCAATAGATTCTATGAAGGTTTAATTTGAGATTTAAAGCTTTTAGAATGAATACCAGCCTTTTTTTGGACCAATATAAAGTTATAAAGGTGTAAATATAGTTTTTAAATTATTCTCAAAAAGTTAGACTCATTATTGGAGCAACGGAAACTTGGTCCAAACTACTTTGACAAAGAACTGCCCAACTTTGAATAGCTTCATATGAAGAGAATTGGCCTTTTTTTGGACCAATATGAAGTGATAAAGATATAAATATAGTAATAAACCTAATAGAAGAACGTTAGATCCATTTTTGATCCAACGGAAAACTTGTGCAAACTTCTACAACAAAGATCATCCAAACTTTCAATAGATTCTATGAAGGTTTAATTTGAGATTTAAAGCTTTTAGAATGAATACCGGCCTTTTTTTGGACCAATATAAAGTTATAAAGGTGTAAATATAGTTTTTAAATTATTCTCAAAAAGTTAGACCCATTATTGGAGCAACGGAAACTTGGTCCAAACTACTTTGACAAAGAACTGCCCAACTTTGAATAGCTTCGTATGAAGAGAATATTGGCCTTTTTTTGGACCAATATGAAGTGATAAAGATTTAAATATAGTAATAAACCTAATAGAAGAACGTTAGACCCATTTTTGATCCAACGGAAAACTTGGGCAAACTTCTACAACAAAGATCATCCAAACTTTCAATAGATTCTATGAAGGTTTAATTTGAGATTTAAAGCTTTTAGAATGAATACCGGCCTTTTTTTGGACCAATATAAAGTTATAAAGGTGTAAATATAGTTTTTAAATTATTCTCAAAAAGTTAGACCCATTATTGGAGCAGCGGAAACTTGGTCCAAACTACTTTGACAAAGAACTGCCCAACTTTGAATAGCTTCGTATGAAGAGAATATTGGCCTTTTTTTGGACCAATATGAAGTGATAAAGATATAAATATAGTAATAAATCTAATTTAAGAACGTTAGACCCATTTTTAATTCAACGGAAAACTTGAGCAAACTTCTACGACAAAGATCGTCCAAACTTTCAATAGATTCGTATGAAGGTTTAAATTGAGATTTAAAGCTTTTAGAATGAATACCGGCCTTTTTTTGGACAAGTATAAAGTTATAAAGGTGTAAATATAGTTTTTAAATTATTCTCAAAAAGTTAGACCCATTATTGGAGCAGCGGAAACTTGGTCCAAACTACTTTGACAAAGAACTGCCCAACTTTGAATAGCTTCCTATGAAGAGAATATTGGCCTTTTTTTGGACCAATATGAAGTGATAAAGATATAAATATAGTAATAAACCTAATATAAGAACGTTAGACCCATTTTTGATCCAACGGAAAACTTCTGCAAACTTCTACGACAAATATCGTCCAAACTTTCAATAGATTCGTATGAAGGTTTAAATTGAGATTTAAAGCTTTTAGAATGAATACCGGCCTTTTTTTGGACCAATATAAAGTTATAAAGGTGTAAATATAGTTTTTAAATTATTCTCAAAAAGTTAGACCCATTATTGGAGCAGCGGAAACTTGGTCCAAACTACTTTGACAAAGAACTGCCCAACTTTGAATGGCTTCCTATGAAGAGAATATTGGCCTTTTTTTTGACCAATATGAAGTGATAAAGATATAAATATAGTAATAAACCTAATAGAAGAACGTTAGACCCATTTTTGATCCAACGGAAATCTTGTGCAAACTTCTACGACAAAGATCGTCCAAACTTTCAATAGATTCGTATGAAGCTTTAAATTGAGATTTAAAGCTTTTAGAATGAATACCGGCCTTTTTTTGGACCAATATAAAGTTATAAAGGTGTAAATATAGTTTTTAAATTATTCTCAAAAAGTTAGACCCATTATTGGAGCAGCGGAAACTTGGTCCAAACTACTTTGACAAAGAACTGCCCAACTTTGAATAGCTTCATATGAAGAGAATTGGCCTTTTTTTGGACCAATATGAAGTGATAAAGATATAAATATAGTAATAAACCTAATAGAAGAACGTTAGATCCATTTTTGATCCAACGGAAAACTTGTGCAAACTTCTACAACAAAGATCATCCAAACTTTCAATAGATTCTATGAAGGTTTAATTTGAGATTTAAAGCTTTTAGAATGAATACCAGCCTTTTTTTGGACCAATATAAAGTTATAAAGGTGTAAATATAGTTTTTAAATTATTCTCAAAAAGTTAGACTCATTATTGGAGCAACGGAAACTTGGTCCAAACTACTTTGACAAAGAACTGCCCAACTTTGAATAGCTTCATATGAAGAGAATTGGCCTTTTTTTGGACCAATATAAAGTGATAAAGATATAAATATAGTAATAAACCTAATAGAAGAACGTTAGATCCATTTTTGATCCAACGGAAAACTTGTGCAAACTTCTACAACAAAGATCATCCAAACTTTCAATAGATTCTATGAAGGTTTAATTTGAGATTTAAAGCTTTTAGAATGAATACCGGCCTTTTTTTGGACCAATATAAAGTTATAAAGGTGTAAATATAGTTTTTAAATTATTCTCAAAAAGTTAGACCCATTATTGGAGCAACGGAAACTTGGTCCAAACTACTTTGACAAAGAACTGCTCAACTTTGAATAGCTTCGTATGAAGAGAATATTGGCCTTTTTTTGGACCAATATGAAGTGATAAAGATTTAAATATTGTAATAAACCTAATAGAAGAACGTTAGACCCATTTTTGATCCAACGAAAATCTTGTGCAAACTTCTACGACAAAGATTGTCCAAACTTTCAATAGATTCGTATGAAGGTTTAAATTGAGATTTAAAGCTTTTAGAATGAATACCGGCCTTTTTTTGGACCAATATAAAGTTATAAAGGTGTAAATATAGTTTTTAAATTATTCTCAAAAAGTTAGACCCATTATTGGAGCAGCGGAAACTTGGTCCAAACTACTTTGACAAAGAACTGCCCAACTTTGAATAGCTTCATATGAAGAGAATATTGGCCTTTTTTTGGACCAATATGAAGTGATAAAGATATAAATATAGTAATAAATCTAATTTAAGAACGTTAGACCCATTTTTAATTCAACGGAAAACTTGTGCAAACTTCTACGACAAAGATCGTGCAAACTTTCAATAGATTCGTATGAAGGTTTAAATTGAGATTTAAAGCTTTTAGAATGAATACCGGCCTTTTTTTGGACCAATATAAAGTTATAAAGGTGTAAATATAGTTTTTGAATTATTCTCAAAAAGTTAGACCCATTATTGGAGCAGCGGAAACTTGGTCCAAACTACTTTGACAAAGAACTGCCCAACTTTGAATAGCTTCCTATGAAGAGAATATTGGCCTTTTTTTGGACCAATATGAAGTGATAAAGATATAAATATAGTAATAAACCTAATATAAGAACGTTAGACCCATTTTTGATCCAACGGAAAACTTGTGCAAACTTCTACGACAAAGATCGTCCAAACTTTCAATAGATTCGTATGAAGGTTTAAATTGAGATTTAAAGCTTTTAGAATGAATACCGGCCTTTTTTTGGACCAATATAAAGTTATAAAGGTGTAAATATAGTTTTTAAATTATTCTCAAAAAGTTAGACCCATTATTGGAGCAGCGGAAACTTGGTCCAAACTACTTTGACAAAGAACTGCCCAACTTTGAATGGCTTCCTATGAAGAGAATATTGGTCTTTTTTTTGACCAATATGAAGTGATAAAGATATAAATATAGTAATAAATCTAATATAAGAACGTTAGACCCATTTTTGATCCAACGGAAAACTTGTGCAAACTTCTACGACAAAGATCGTCCAAACTTTCAATAGATTCGTATGAAGCTTTAAATTGAGATTTAAAGCTTTTAGAATGAATACCGGCCTTTTTTTGGACCAATATAAAGTTATAAAGGTGTAAATATAGTTTTTAAATTATTCTCAAAAAGTTAGACCCATTATTGGAGCAGCGGAAACTTGGTCCAAACTACTTTGACAAAGAACTGCCCAACTTTGAATAGCTTCCTATGAAGAGAATATTGGCCTTTTTTTGGACCAATATGAAGTGATAAAGATATAAATATAGTAATAAACCTAATATAAGAACGTTAGACCCATTTTTGATCCAACGGAAAACTTGTGCAAACTTCTACGACAAAGATCGTCCAAACTTTCAATAGATTCGTATGAAGGTTTAAATTGAGATTTAAAGCTTTTAGAATGAATACCGGCCTTTTTTTGGACCAATATAAAGTTATAAAGGTGTAAATATAGTTTTTAAATTATTCTCAAAAAGTTAGACCCATTATTGGAGCAGCGGAAACTTGGTCCAAACTACTTTGACAAAGAACTGCCCAACTTTGAATGGCTTCCTATGAAGAGAATATTGGTCTTTTTTTTGACCAATATGAAGTGATAAAGATATAAATATAGTAATAAATCTAATATAAGAACGTTAGACCCATTTTTGATCCAACGGAAAACTTGTGCAAACTTCTACGACAAAGATCGTCCAAACTTTCAATAGATTCGTATGAAGCTTTAAATTGAGATTTAAAGCTTTTAGAATGAATACCGGCCTTTTTTTGGACCAATATAAAGTTATAAAGGTGTAAATATAGTTTTTAAATTATTCTCAAAAAGTTAGACCCATTATTGGAGCAGCGGAAACTTGGTCCAAACTACTTTGACAAAGAACTGCCCAACTTTGAATAGCTTCATATGAAGAGAATTGGCCTTTTTTTGGACCAATATGAAGTGATAAAGATATAAATATAGTAATAAACCTAATAGAAGAACGTTAGATCCATTTTTGATCCAACGGAAAACTTGTGCAAACTTCTACAACAAAGATCATCCAAACTTTCAATAGATTCTATGAAGGTTTAATTTGAGATTTAAAGCTTTTAGAATGAATACCGGCCTTTTTTTGGACCAATATAAAGTTATAAAGGTGTAAATATAGTTTTTAAATTATTCTCAAAAAGTTAGACCCATTATTGGAGCAACGGAAACTTGGTCCAAACTACTTTGACAAAGAACTGCCCAACTTTGAATAGCTTCATATGAAGAGAATTGGCCTTTTTTTTGACCAATATGAAGTGATAAAGATATAAATATAGTAATAAACCTAATAGAAGAACGTTAGATCCATTTTTGATCCAACGGAAAACTTGTGCAAACTTCTACAACAAAGATCATCCAAACTTTCAATAGATTCTATGAAGGTTTAATTTGAGATTTAAAGCTTTTAGAATGAATACCGGCCTTTTTTTGGACC
Source organism: Trifolium repens (assembly GCA_030408175.1). Taxonomy (NCBI): domain Eukaryota; kingdom Viridiplantae; phylum Streptophyta; class Magnoliopsida; order Fabales; family Fabaceae; genus Trifolium; species Trifolium repens. The sequence goes on along the minus strand of CP125845.1, from coordinate 24,151,348 downwards.
AATATAAAGTTATAAAGGTGTAAATATAGTTTTTCAATTATTCTCAAAAAGTTAGACCCATTATTGGAGCAACGGAAACTTGGTCCAAACTACTTTGACAAAGAACTGCCCAACTTTGAATAGCTTCGTATGAAGAGAATATTGGCCTTTATTTGGACCAATATGAAGTGATAAAGATTTAAATATAGTAATAAACCTAATAGAAGAACGTTAGACCCATTTTTGATCCAACGGAAATCTTGTGCAAACTTCTACGACAAAGATCGTCCAAACTTTCAATAGATTCGTATGAAGGTTTAAATTGAGATTTAAAGCTTTTAGAATGAATACCGGCCTTTTTTTGGACCAATATAAAGTTATAAAGGTGTAAATATAGTTTTTAAATTATTCTCAAAAAGTTAGACCCATTATTGGAGCATCGGAAACTTGGTCCAAACTACTTTGACAAAGAACTGCCCAACTTTGAATGGCTTCCTATGAAGAGAATATTGGCCTTTTTTTGGACCAATATGAAGTGATAAAGATATAAATATAGTAATAAACCTAATATAAGAACGTTAGACCCATTTTTGATCCAACGGAAAACTTGTGCAAACTTCTACGACAAAGATCGTCCAAACTTTCAATAGATTCGTATTAAGCTTTAAATTGAGATTTAAAGCTTTTAGAATGAATACCGGCCTTTTTTTGGACCAATATAAAGTTATAAAGGTGTAAATATAGTTTTTAAATTATTCTCAAAAAGTTAGACCCATTATTGGAGCAACGGAAACTTGGTCCAAACTACTTTGACCAAGAACTGCCCAACTTTGAATAGCTTCGTATGAAGAGAATATTGGCCTTTTTTTGGACCAATATGAAGTGATAAAGATTTAAATATACTAATAAACCTAATAGAAGAACGTTAGACCCATTTTTGATCCAACGGAAAACTAGTGCAAACTTCTACAACAAAGATCGTCACAACTTTCAATAGATTCGTATGAAGGTTTAATTTGAGATTTAAAGCTTTTAGAATGAATACCGGCCTTTTTATGGACCAATATAAAGTTATAAAGGTGTAAATATAGTTTTTAAATTATTCTCAAAAACTTAGACCCATTATTGGAGCAGCGGAAACTTGGTCCAAACTACTTTGACAAAGAACTGCCCAACTTTGAATAGCTTCATATGAAGAGAATTGGCCTTTTTTTGGACTAATATGAAGTGATAAAGATATAAATATAGTAATAAACCTAATAGAAGAACGTTAGATCCTTTTTTGATCCAACGGAAAACTTGTGCAAACTTCTACAACAAAGATCATCCAAACTTTCAATAGATTCTATGAAGGTTTAATTTGAGATTTAAAGCTTTTAGAATGAATACCGGCCTTTTTTTGGACCAATATAAAGTTATAAAGGTGTAAATATAGTTTTTAAATTATTCTAAAAAAGTTAGACCCATTATTGGAGCAACGGAAACTTGGTCCAAACTACTTTGACAAAGAACTGCCCAACTTTGAATAGCTTCGTATGAAGAGAATATTGGCCTTTTTTTGGACCAATATGAAGTGATAAAGATTTAAATATAGTAATAAACCTAATAGAAGAACGTTAGACCCATTTTTGATCCAACGGAAATCTTGTGCAAACTTCTATGACAAAGATCGTCCAAACTTTCAATAGATTCGTATGAAGGTTTAAATTGAGATTTAAAGCTTTTAGAATGAATACCGGCCTTTTTTTGGACCAATATAAAGTTATAAAGGTGTAAATATAGTTTTTAAATTATTCTCAAAAAGTTAGACCCATTATTGGAGCAGCGGAAACTTGGTCCAAACTACTTTGACAAAGAACTGCCCAACTTTGAATAGCTTCATATGAAGAGAATATTGGCCTTTTTTTGGACCAATATGAAGTGATAAAGATATAAATATAGTAATAAATTTAATTTAAGAACGTTAGACCCATTTTTGATCCAACGGAAAACTTGTGCAAACTTCTACGACAAAGATCGTCCAAACTTTCAATAGATTCGTATTAAGCTTTAAATTGAGATTTAAAGCTTTTAGAATGAATACCGGCCTTTTTTTGGACCAATATAAAGTTATAAAGGTGTAAATATAGTTTTTAAATTATTCTCAAAAAGTTAGACCCATTATTGGAGCAACGGAAACTTGGTCCAAACTACTTTGACCAAGAACTGCCCAACTTTGAATAGCTTCGTATGAAGAGAATATTGGCCTTTTTTTGGACCAATATGAAGTGATAAAGATTTAAATATACTAATAAACCTAATAGAAGAACGTTAGACCCATTTTTGATCCAACGGAAAACTAGTGCAAACTTCTACAACAAAGATCGTCACAACTTTCAATAGATTCGTATGAAGGTTTAATTTGAGATTTAAAGCTTTTAGAATGAATACCGGCCTTTTTATGGACCAATATAAAGTTATAAAGGTGTAAATATAGTTTTTAAATTATTCTCAAAAACTTAGACCCATTATTGGAGCAGCGGAAACTTGGTCCAAACTACTTTGACAAAGAACTGCCCAACTTTGAATAGCTTCATATGAAGAGAATTGGCCTTTTTTTGGACTAATATGAAGTGATAAAGATATAAATATAGTAATAAACCTAATAGAAGAACGTTAGATCCTTTTTTGATCCAACGGAAAACTTGTGCAAACTTCTACAACAAAGATCATCCAAACTTTCAATAGATTCTATGAAGGTTTAATTTGAGATTTAAAGCTTTTAGAATGAATACCGGCCTTTTTTTGGACCAATATAAAGTTATAAAGGTGTAAATATAGTTTTTAAATTATTCTCAAAAAGTTAGACCCATTATTGGAGCAACGGAAACTTGGTCCAAACTACTTTGACCAAGAACTGCCCAACTTTGAATAGCTTCGTATGAAGAGAATATTGGCCTTTTTTTGGACCAATATGAAGTGATAAAGATTTAAATATACTAATAAACCTAATAGAAGAACGTTAGACCCATTTTTGATCCAACGGAAAACTAGTGCAAACTTCTACAACAAAGATCGTCACAACTTTCAATAGATTCGTATGAAGGTTTAATTTGAGATTTAAAGCTTTTAGAATGAATACCGGCCTTTTTATGGACCAATATAAAGTTATAAAGGTGTAAATATAGTTTTTAAATTATTCTCAAAAACTTAGACCCATTATTGGAGCAGCGGAAACTTGGTCCAAACTACTTTGACAAAGAACTGCCCAACTTTGAATAGCTTCATATGAAGAGAATTGGCCTTTTTTTGGACTAATATGAAGTGATAAAGATATAAATATAGTAATAAACCTAATAGAAGAACGTTAGATCCTTTTTTGATCCAACGGAAAACTTGTGCAAACTTCTACAACAAAGATCATCCAAACTTTCAATAGATTCTATGAAGGTTTAATTTGAGATTTAAAGCTTTTAGAATGAATACCGGCCTTTTTTTGGACCAATATAAAGTTATAAAGGTGTAAATATAGTTTTTAAATTATTCTAAAAAAGTTAGACCCATTATTGGAGCAACGGAAACTTGGTCCAAACTACTTTGACAAAGAACTGCCCAACTTTGAATAGCTTCGTATGAAGAGAATATTGGCCTTTTTTTGGACCAATATGAAGTGATAAAGATTTAAATATAGTAATAAACCTAATAGAAGAACGTTAGACCCATTTTTGATCCAACGGAAATCTTGTGCAAACTTCTATGACAAAGATCGTCCAAACTTTCAATAGATTCGTATGAAGGTTTAAATTGAGATTTAAAGCTTTTAGAATGGATACCGGCCTTTTTTTGGACCAATATAAAGTTATAAAGGTGTAAATATAGTTTTTAAATTATTCTCAAAAAGTTAGACCCATTATTGGAGCAACGGAAACTTGGTCCAAACTACTTTGACCAAGAACTGCCCAACTTTGAATAGCTTCGTATGAAGAGAATATTGGCCTTTTTTTGGACCAATATGAAGTGACAAAGATATAAATATAGTAATAAATTTAATTTAAGAACGTTAGACCCATTTTTGATCCAACGGAAAACTTGTGCAAACTTCTACGACAAAGATCGTCCAAACTTTCTATAGATTCGTATGAAGGTTTAAATTGAGATTTAAAGCTTTTAGAATGAATACCGGCCTTTTTTTGGACCAATATAAAGTTATAAAGGTGTAAACATAGTTTTTAAATTATTCTCAAAAAGTTAGACCCATTATTGGAGCAGCGGAAACTTGGTCCAAACTACTTTGACAAAGAACTGCCCAACTTTGAATAGCTTCATATGAAGAGAATATTGGCCTTTTTTTGGACCAATATGAAGTGATAAAGATATAAATATAGTAATAAATTTAATTTAAGAACGTTAGACCCATTTTTAATTCAACGGAAAACTTGTGCAAACTTCTACGACAAAGATCGTCCAAACTTTCTATAGATTCGTATGAAGGTTTAAATTGAGATTTAAAGCTTTTAGAATGAATACCGGCCTTTTTTTGGACCAATATAAAGTTATAAAGGTGTAAATATAGTTTTTAAATTATTCTCAAAAAGTTAGACCCATTATTGGAGCAGCGGAAACTTGGTCCAAACTACTTTGACAAAGAACTGCCCAACTTTGAATAGCTTCCTATGAAGAGAATATTGGCCTTTTTTTGGACCAATATGAAGTGATAAAGATATAAATATAGTAATAAACCTAATATAAGAACGTTAGACCCATTTTTAATTCAACGGAAAACTTGTGCAAACTTCTACGACAAAGATCGTGCAAACTTTCAATAGATTCGTATGAAGGTTTAAATTGAGATTTAAAGCTTTTAGAATGAATACCGGCCTTTTTTTGGACCAATATAAAGTTATAAAGGTGTAAATATAGTTTTTAAATTATTCTCAAAAAGTTAGACCCATTATTGGAGCAGCGGAAACTTGGTCCAAACTACTTTGACAAAGAACTGCCCAACTTTGAATAGCTTCCTATGAAGAGAATATTGGCCTTTTTTTGGACCAATATGAAGTGATAAAGATATAAATATAGTAATAAACCTAATATAAGAACGTTAGACCCATTTTTGATCCAACGGAAAACTTGTGCAAACTTCTACGACAAAGATCGTGCAAACTTTCAATAGATTCGTATGAAGGTTTAAATTGAGATTTAAAGCTTTTAGAATGAATACCGGCCTTTTTTTGGACCAATATAAAGTTATAAAGGTGTAAATATAGTTTTTAAATTATTCTCAAAAAGTTAGACCCATTATTGGAGCAGCGGAAACTTGGTCCAAACTACTTTGACAAAGAACTGCCCAACTTTGAATAGCTTCCTATGAAGAGAATATTGGCCTTTTTTTGGACCAATATGAAGTGATAAAGATATAAATATAGTAATAAACCTAATATAAGAACGTTAGAACCATTTTTGATCCAACGGAAAACTTGTGCAAACTTCTACGACAAAGATCGTCCAAACTTTCAATAGATTCGTATGAAGGTTTAAATTGAGATTTAAAGCTTTTAGAATGAATACCGGCCTTTTTTTGGACCAATATAAAGTTATAAAGGTGTAAATATAGTTTTTAAATTATTCTCAAAAAGTTAGACCCATTATTGGAGCAGCGGAAACTTGGTCCAAACTACTTTGACAAAGAACTGCCCAACTTTGAATAGCTTCATATGAAGAGAATATTGGCCTTTTTTTGGACCAATATGAAGTGATAAAGATATAAATATAGTAATAAATCTAATTTAAGAACGTTAGACCCATTTTTAATTCAACGGAAAACTTGTGCAAACTTCTACGACAAAGATCGTGCAAACTTTCAATAGATTCGTATGAAGGTTTAAATTGAGATTTAAAGCTTTTAGAATGAATACCGGCCTTTTTTTGGACCAATATAAAGTTATAAAGGTGTAAATATAGTTTTTAAATTATTCTCAAAAAGTTAGACCCATTATTGGAGCAGCGGAAACTTGGTCCAAACTACTTTGACAAAGAACTGCCCAACTTTGAATAGCTTCCTATGAAGAGAATATTGGCCTTTTTTTGGACCAATATGAAGTGATAAAGATATAAATATAGTAATAAACCTAATATAAGAACGTTAGACCCATTTTTGATCCAACGGAAAACTTGTGCAAACTTCTACGACAAAGATCGTCCAAACTTTCAATAGATTCGTATGAAGGTTTAAATTAAGATTTAAAGCTTTTAGAATGAATACCGGCCTTTTTTTGGACCAATATAAAGTTATAAAGGTGTAAATATAGTTTTTAAATTATTCTCAAAAAGTTAGACCCATTATTGGAGCAGCGGAAACTTGGTCCAAACTACTTTGACAAAGAACTGCCCAACTTTGAATAGCTTCATATGAAGAGAATATTGGCCTTTTTTTGGACCAATATGAAGTGATAAAGATATAAATATAGTAATAAATCTAATTTAAGAACGTTAGACCCATTTTTAATTCAACGGAAAACTTGTGCAAACTTCTACGACAAAGATCGTGCAAACTTTCAATAGATTCGTATGAAGGTTTAAATTGAGATTTAAAGCTTTTAGAATGAATACCGGCCTTTTTTTGGACCAATATAAAGTTATAAAGGTGTAAATATAGTTTTTAAATTATTCTCAAAAAGTTAGACCCATTATTGGAGCAGCGGAAACTTGGTCCAAACTACTTTGACAAAGAACTGCCCAACTTTGAATAGCTTCCTATGAAGAGAATATTGGCCTTTTTTTGGACCAATATGAAGTGATAAAGATATAAATATAGTAATAAACCTAATATAAGAACGTTAGACCCATTTTTGATCCAACGGAAAACTTGTGCAAACTTCTACGACAAAGATCGTCCAAACTTTCAATAGATTCGTATGAAGGTTTAAATTGAGATTTAAAGCTTTTAGAATGAATACCGGCCTTTTTTTGGACCAATATAAAGTTATAAAGGTGTAAATATAGTTTTTAAATTATTCTCAAAAAGTTAGACCCATTATTGGAGCAGCGGAAACTTGGTCCAAACTACTTTGACAAAGAACTGCCCAACTTTGAATGGCTTCCTATGAAGAGAATATTGGTCTTTTTTTTGACCAATATGAAGTGATAAAGATATAAATATAGTAATAAATCTAATATAAGAACGTTAGACCCATTTTTGATCCAACGGAAAACTTGTGCAAACTTCTACGACAAAGATCGTCCAAACTTTCAATAGATTCGTATGAAGCTTTAAATTGAGATTTAAAGCTTTTAGAATGAATACCGGCCTTTTTTTGGACCAATATAAAGTTATAAAGGTGTAAATATAGTTTTTAAATTATTCTCAAAAAGTTAGACCCATTATTGGAGCAGCGGAAACTTGGTCCAAACTACTTTGACAAAGAACTGCCCAACTTTGAATAGCTTCATATAAAGAGAATTGGCCTTTTTTTGGACCAATATGAAGTGATAAAGATATAAATATAGTAATAAACCTAATAGAAGAACGTTAGATCCATTTTTGATCCAACGGAAAACTTGTGCAAACTTCTACAACAAAGATCATCCAAACTTTCAATAGATTCTATGAAGGTTTAATTTGAGATTTAAAGCTTTTAGAATGAATACCGGCCTTTTTTTGGACCAATATAAAGTTATAAAGGTGTAAATATAGTTTTTAAATTATTCTCAAAAAGTTAGACCCATTATTGGAGCAACGGAAACTTGGTCCAAACTACTTTGACAAAGAACTGCCCAACTTTGAATAGCTTCACATGAAGAGAATTGGCCTTTTTTTTGACCAATATGAAGTGATAAAGATATAAATATAGTAATAAACCTAATAGAAGAACGTTAGATCCATTTTTGATCCAACGGAAAACTTGTGCAAACTTCTACAACAAAGATCATCCAAACTTTCAATAGATTCTATGAAGGTTTAATTTGAGATTTAAAGCTTTTAGAATGAATACCGGCCTTTTTTTGGACCAATATAAAGTTATAAAGGTGTAAATATAGTTTTTCAATTATTCTCAAAAAGTTAGACCCATTATTGGAGCAACGGAAACTTGGTCCAAACTACTTTGACAAAGAACTGCCCAACTTTGAATAGCTTCGTATGAAGAGAATATTGGCCTTTATTTCGACCAATATGAAGTGATAAAGATATAAATATAGTAATAAATCTAATATAAGAACGTTAGACCCATTTTTGATCCAACGGAAATCTTGTGCAAACTTCTACGACAAAGATCGTCCAAACTTTCAATAGATTCGTATGAAGCTTTAAATTGAGATTTAAAGCTTTTAGAATGAATACCGGCCTTTTTTTGGACCAATATAAAGTTATAAAGGTGTAAATATAGTTTTTAAATTATTCTCAAAAAGTTAGACCCATTATTGGAGCAACGGAAACTTGGTCCAAACTACTTTGACCAAGAACTGCCCAACTTTGAATAGCTTCGTATGAAGAGAATATTGGCCTTTTTTTGGACCAATATGAAGTGATAAAGATTTAAATATACTAATAAACCTAATAGAAGAACGTTAGACCCATTTTTGATCCAACGGAAAACTAGTGCAAACTTCTACAACAAAGATCGTCACAACTTTCAATAGATTCGTATGAAGGTTTAATTTGAGATTTAAAGCTTTTAGAATGAATACCGGCCTTTTTATGGACCAATATAAAGTTATAAAGGTGTAAATATAGTTTTTAAATTATTCTCAAAAACTTAGACCCATTATTGGAGCAGCGGAAACTTGGTCCAAACTACTTTGACAAAGAACTGCCCAACTTTGAATAGCTTCATATGAAGAGAATTGGCCTTTTTTTGGACTAATATGAAGTGATAAAGATATAAATATAGTAATAAACCTAATAGAAGAACGTTAGATCCATTTTTGATCCAACGGAAAACTTGTGCAAACTTCTACAACAAAGATCATCCAAACTTTCAATAGATTCTATGAAGGTTTAATTTGAGATTTAAAGCTTTTAGAATGAATACCGGCCTTTTTTTGGACCAATATAAAGTTATAAAGGTGTAAATATAGTTTTTCAATTATTCTCAAAAAGTTAGACCCATTAATGGAGCAACGGAAACTTGGTCCAAACTACTTTGACAAAGAACTGCCCAACTTTGAATAGCTTCGTATGAAGAGAATATTGGCCTTTATTTGGACCAATATGAAGTGATAAAGATATAAATATAGTAATAAATCTAATATAAGAACGTTAGACCCATTTTTGATCCAACGGAAATCTTGTGCAAACTTCTACGACAAAGATCGTCCAAACTTTCAATAGATTCGTATGAAGCTTTAAATTGAGATTTAAAGCTTTTAGAATGAATACCGGCCTTTTTTTGGACCAATATAAAGTTATAAAGGTGTAAATATAGTTTTTAAATTATTCTCAAAAAGTTAGACCCATTATTGGAGCAACGGAAACTTGGTCCAAACTACTTTGACCAAGAACTGCCCAACTTTGAATAGCTTCGTATGAAGAGAATATTGGCCTTTTTTTGGACCAATATGAAGTGATAAAGATTTAAATATACTAATAAACCTAATAGAAGAACGTTAGACCCATTTTTGATCCAACGGAAAACTAGTGCAAACTTCTACAACAAAGATCGTCACAACTTTCAATAGATTCGTATGAAGGTTTAATTTGAGATTTAAAGCTTTTAGAATGAATACCGGCCTTTTTATGGACCAATATAAAGTTATAAAGGTGTAAATATAGTTTTTAAATTATTCTCAAAAACTTAGACCCATTATTGGAGCAGCGGAAACTTGGTCCAAACTACTTTGACAAAGAACTGCCCAACTTTGAATAGCTTCATATGAAGAGAATTGGCCTTTTTTTGGACTAATATGAAGTGATAAAGATATAAATATAGTAATAAACCTAATAGAAGAACGTTAGATCCTTTTTTGATCCAACGGAAAACTTGTGCAAACTTCTACCACAAAGATCATCCAAACTTTCAATAGATTCTATGAAGGTTTAATTTGAGATTTAAAGCTTTTAGAATGAATACCGGCCTTTTTTTGGACCAATATAAAGTTATAAAGGTGTAAATATAGTTTTTAAATTATTCTAAAAAAGTTAGACCCATTATTGGAGCAACGGAAACTTGGTCCAAACTACTTTGACAAAGAACTGCCCAACTTTGAATAGCTTCGTATGAAGAGAATATTGGCCTTTTTTTGGACCAATATGAAGTGATAAAGATTTAAATATAGTAATAAACCTAATAGAAGAACGTTAGACCCATTTTTGATCCAACGGAAATCTTGTGCAAACTTCTATGACAAAGATCGTCCAAACTTTCAATAGATTCGTATGAAGGTTTAAATTGAGATTTAAAGCTTTTAGAATGAATACCGGCCTTTTTTTGGACCAATATAAAGTTATAAAGGTGTAAATATAGTTTTTAAATTATTCTCAAAAAGTTAGACCCATTATTGGAGCAGCGGAAACTTGGTCCAAACTACTTTGACAAAGAACTGCCCAACTTTGAATAGCTTCATATGAAGAGAATATTGGCCTTTTTTTGGACCAAAATGAAGTGATAAAGATATAAATATAGTAATAAATTTAATTTAAGAACGTTAGACCCATTTTTAATTCAACGGAAAACTTGTGCAAACTTCTACGACAAAGATCGTCCAAACTTTCTATAGATTCGTATGAAGGTTTAAATTGAGATTTAAAGCTTTTAGAATGAATACCGGCCTTTTTTTGGACCAATATAAAGTTATAAAGGTGTAAATATAGTTTTTAAATTATTCTCAAAAAGTTAGACCCATTATTGGAGCAGCGGAAACTTGGTCCAAACTACTTTGACAAAGAACTGCCCAACTTTGAATAGCTTCATATGAAGAGAATATTGGCCTTTTTTTGGACCAATATGAAGTGATAAAGATATAAATATAGTAATAAATCTAATTTAAGAACGTTAGACCCATTTTTAATTCAACGAAAAACTTGTGCAAACTTCTACGACAAAGATCGTGCAAACTTTCAATAGATTCGTATGAAGGTTTAAATTGAGATTTAAAGCTTTTAGAATGAATACCGGCCTTTTTTTGGACCAATATAAAGTTATAAAGGTGTAAATATAGTTTTTAAATTATTCTCAAAAAGTTAGACCCATTATTGGAGCAGCGGAAACTTGGTCCAAACTACTTTGACAAAGAACTGCCCAACTTTGAATAGCTTCCTATGAAGAGAATATTGGCCTTTTTTTGGACCAATATGAAGTGATAAAGATATAAATATAGTAATAAACCTAATATAAGAACGTTAGACCCATTTTTGATCCAACGGAAAACTTGTGCAAACTTCTACGACAAAGATCGTCCAAACTTTCAATAGATTCGTATGAAGGTTTAAATTTAGATTTAAAGCTTTTAGAATGAATACCGGCCTTTTTTTGGACCAATATAAAGTTATAAAGGTGTAAATATAGTTTTTAAATTATTCTCAAAAAGTTAGACCCATTATTGGAGCAGCGGAAACTTGGTCCAAACTACTTTGACAAAGAACTGCCCAACTTTGAATGGCTTCCGATGAAGAGAATATTGGTCTTTTTTTTGACCAATATGAAGTGATAAAGATATAAATATAGTAATAAATCTAATATAAGAACGTTAGACCCATTTTTGATCCAACGGAAAACTTGTGCAAACTTCTACGACAAAGATCGTCCAAACTTTCAATAGATTCGTATGAAGCTTTAAATTGAGATTTAAAGCTTTTAGAATGAATACCGGCCTTTTTTTGGACCAATATAAAGTTATAAAGGTGTAAATATAGTTTTTAAATTATTCTCAAAAAGTTAGACCCATTATTGGAGCAGCGGAAACTTGGTCCAAACTACTTTGACAAAGAACTGCCCAACTTTGAATAGCTTCATATGAAGAGAATTGGCCTTTTTTTGGACCAATATGAAGTGATAAAGATATAAATATAGTAATAAACCTAATAGAAGAACGTTAGATCCATTTTTGATCCAACGGAAAACTTGTGCAAACTTCTACAACAAAGATCATCCAAACTTTCAATAGATTCTATGAAGGTTTAATTTGAGATTTAAAGCTTTTAGAATGAATACCGGCCTTTTTTTGGACCAATATAAAGTTATAAAGGTGTAAATATAGTTTTTAAATTATTCTCAAAAAGTTAGACCCATTATTGGAGCAACGGAAACTTGGTCCAAACTACTTTGACAAAGAACTGCCCAACTTTGAATAGCTTCATATGAAGAGAATTGGCCTTTTTTTTGACCAATATGAAGTGATAAAGATATAAATATAGTAATAAACCTAATAGAAGAACGTTAGATCCATTTTTGATCCAACGGAAAACTTGTGCAAACTTCTACAACAAAGATCATCCAAACTTTCAATAGATTCTATGAAGGTTTAATTTGAGATTTAAAGCTTTTAGAATGAATACCGGCCTTTTTTTGGACCAATATAAAGTTATAAAGGTGTAAATATAGTTTTTCAATTATTCTCAAAAAGTTAGACCCATTATTGGAGCAACGGAAACTTGGTCCAAACTACTTTGACAAAGAACTGCCCAACTTTGAATAGCTTCGTATGAAGAGAATATTGGCCTTTATTTGGACCAATATGAAGTGATAAAGATTTAAATATAGTAATAAACCTAATAGAAGAACGTTAGACCCATTTTTGATCCAACGGAAATCTTGTGCAAACTTCTACGACAAAGATCGTCCAAACTTTCAATAGATTCGTATGAAGGTTTAAATTGAGATTTAAAGCTTTTAGAATGAATACCGGCCTTTTTTTGGACCAATATAAAGTTATAAAGGTGTAAATATAGTTTTTAAATTATTCTCAAAAAGTTAGACCCATTATTGGAGCAACGGAAACTTGGTCCAAACTACTTTGACAAAGAACTGCCCAACTTTGAATAGCTTCATATGAAGAGAATTGGCCTTTTTTTTGACCAATATGAAGTGATAAAGATATAAATATAGTAATAAACCTAATAGAAGAACGTTAGATCCATTTTTGATCCAACGGAAAACTTGTGCAAACTTCTACAACAAAGATCATCCAAACTTTCAATAGATTCTATGAAGGTTTAATTTGAGATTTAAAGCTTTTAGAATGAATACCGGCCTTTTTTTGGACCAATATAAAGTTATAAAGGTGTAAATATAGTTTTTCAATTATTCTCAAAAAGTTAGACCCATTATTGGAGCAACGGAAACTTGGTCCAAACTACTTTGACAAAGAACTGCCCAACTTTGAATAGCTTCGTATGAAGAGAATATTGGCCTTTATTTGGACCAATATGAAGTGATAAAGATTTAAATATAGTAATAAACCTAATAGAAGAACGTTAGACCCATTTTTGATCCAACGGAAATCTTGTGCAAACTTCTACGACAAAGATCGTCCAAACTTTCAATAGATTCGTATGAAGGTTTAAATTGAGATTTAAAGCTTTTAGAATGAATACCGGCCTTTTTTTGGACCAATATAAAGTTATAAAGGTGTAAATATAGTTTTTAAATTATTCTCAAAAAGTTAGACCCATTATTGGAGCATCGGAAACTTGGTCCAAACTACTTTGACAAAGAACTGCCCAACTTTGAATGGCTTCCTATGAAGAGAATATTGGCCTTTTTTTGGACCAATATGAAGTGATAAAGATATAAATATAGTAATAAACCTAATATAAGAACGTTAGACCCATTTTTGATCCAACGGAAAACTTGTGCAAACTTCTACGACAAAGATCGTCCAAACTTTCAATAGATTCGTATTAAGCTTTAAATTGAGATTTAAAGCTTTTAGAATGAATACCGGCCTTTTTTTGGACCAATATAAAGTTATAAAGGTGTAAATATAGTTTTTAAATTATTCTAAAAAAGTTAGACCCATTATTGGAGCAACGGAAACTTGGTCCAAACTACTTTGACAAAGAACTGCCCAACTTTGAATAGCTTCGTATGAAGAGAATATTGGACTTTTTTTGGACCAATATGAAGTGATAAAGATTTAAATATAGTAATAAACCTAATAGAAGAACGTTAGACCCATTTTTGATCCAACGGAAATCTTGTGCAAACTTCTATGACAAAGATCGTCCAAACTTTCAATAGATTCGTATGAAGGTTTAAATTGAGATTTAAAGCTTTTAGAATGAATACCGGCCTTTTTTTGGACCAATATAAAGTTATAAAGGTGTAAATATAGTTTTTAAATTATTCTCAAAAAGTTAGACCCATTATTGGAGCAGCGGAAACTTGGTCCAAACTACTTTGACAAAGAACTGCCCAACTTTGAATAGCTTCATATGAAGAGAATATTGGCCTTTTTTTGGACCAATATGAAGTGATAAAGATATAAATATAGTAATAAATTTAATTTAAGAACGTTAGACCCATTTTTAATTCAACGGAAAACTTGTGCAAACTTCTACGACAAAGATCGTCCAAACTTTCTACAGATTCGTATGAAGGTTTAAATTGAGATTTAAAGCTTTTAGAATGAATACCGGCCTTTTTTTGGACCAATATAAAGTTATAAAGGTGTAAATATAGTTTTTAAATTATTCTCAAAAAGTTAGACCCATTATTGGAGCAGCGGAAACTTGGTCCAAACTACTTTGACAAAGAACTGCCCAACTTTGAATAGCTTCATATGAAGAGAATATTGGCCTTTTTTTGGACCAATATGAAGTGATAAAGATATAAATATAGTAATAAATCTAATTTAAGAACGTTAGACCCATTTTTAATTCAACGGAAAACTTGTGCAAACTTCTACGACAAAGATCGTGCAAACTTTCAATAGATTCGTATGAAGGTTTAAATTGAGATTTAAAGCTTTTAGAATGAATACCGGCCTTTTTTTGGACCAATATAAAGTTATAAAGGTGTAAATATAGTTTTTAAATTATTCTCAAAAAGTTAGACCCATTATTGGAGCAGCGGAAACTTGGTCCAAACTACTTTGACAAAGAACTGCCCAACTTTGAATAGCTTCCTATGAAGAGAATATTGGCCTTTTTTTGAACCAATATGAAGTGATAAAGATATAAATATAGTAATAAACCTAATATAAGAACGTTAGACCCATTTTTGATCCAACGGAAAACTTGTGCAAACTTCTACGACAAAGATCGTCCAAACTTTCAATAGATTCGTATGAAGCTTTAAATTGAGATTTAAAGCTTTTAGAATGAATACCGGCCTTTTTTTGGACCAATATAAAGTTATAAAGGTGTAAATATAGTTTTTAAATTATTCTCAAAAAGTTAGACCCATTATTGGAGCAGCGGAAACTTGGTCCAAACTACTTTGACAAAGAACTGCCCAACTTTGAATAGCTTCATATGAAGAGAATTGGCCTTTTTTTGGACCAATATGAAGTGATAAAGATATAAATATAGTAATAAACCTAATAGAAGAACGTTAGATCCATTTTTGATCCAACGGAAAACTTGTGCAAACTTCTACAACAAAGATCATCCAAACTTTCAATAGATTCTATGAAGGTTTAATTTGAGATTTAAAGCTTTTAGAATGAATACCGGCCTTTTTTTGGACCAATATAAAGTTATAAAGGTGTAAATATAGTTTTTAAATTATTCTCAAAAAGTTAGACCCATTATTGGAGCAACGGAAACTTGGTCCAAACTACTTTGACAAAGAACTGCCCAACTTTGAATAGCTTCATATGAAGAGAATTGGCCTTTTTTTTGACCAATATGAAGTGATAAAGATATAAATATAGTAATAAACCTAATAGAAGAACGTTAGATCCATTTTTGATCCAACGGAAAACTTGTGCAAACTTCTACAACAAAGATCATCCAAACTTTCAATAGATTCTATGAAGGTTTAATTTGAGATTTAAAGCTTTTAGAATGAATACCGGCCTTTTTTTGGACCAATATAAAGTTATAAAGGTGTAAATATAGTTTTTCAATTATTCTCAAAAAGTTAGACCCATTATTGGAGCAACGGAAACTTGGTCCAAACTACTTTGACAAAGAACTGCCCAACTTTGAATAGCTTCGTATGAAGAGAATATTGGCCTTTATTTGGACCAATATGAAGTGATAAAGATTTAAATATAGTAATAAACCTAATAGAAGAACGTTAGACCCATTTTTGATCCAACGGAAATCTTGTGCAAACTTCTACGACAAAGATCGTCCAAACTTTCAATAGATTCGTATGAAGGTTTAAATTGAGATTTAAAGCTTTTAGAATGAATACCGGCCTTTTTTTGGACCAATATAAAGTTATAAAGGTGTAAATATAGTTTTTAAATTATTCTCAAAAAGTTAGACCCATTATTGGAGCAACGGAAACTTGGTCCAAACTACTTTGACCAAGAACTGCCCAACTTTGAATAGCTTCGTATGAAGAGAATATTGGCCTTTTTTTGGACCAATATGAAGTGATAAAGATTTAAATATACTAATAAACCTAATAGAAGAACGTTAGACCCATTTTTGATCCAACGGAAAACTAGTGCAAACTTCTACAACAAAGATCGTCACAACTTTCAATAGATTCGTATGAAGGTTTAATTTGAGATTTAAAGCTTTTAGAATGAATACCGGCCTTTTTATGGACCAATATAAAGTTATAAAGGTGTAAATATAGTTTTTAAATTATTCTCAAAAACTTAGACCCATTATTGGAGCAGCGGAAACTTGGTCCAAACTACTTTGACAAAGAACTGCCCAACTTTGAATAGCTTCATATGAAGAGAATTGGCCTTTTTTTGGACTAATATGAAGTGATAAAGATATAAATATAGTAATAAACCTAATAGAAGAACGTTAGATCCTTTTTTGATCCAACGGAAAACTTGTGCAAACTTCTACAACAAAGATCATCCAAACTTTCAATAGATTCTATGAAGGTTTAATTTGAGATTTAAAGCTTTTAGAATGAATACCGGCCTTTTTTTGGACCAATATAAAGTTATAAAGGTGTAAATATAGTTTTTAAATTATTCTAAAAAAGTTAGACCCATTATTGGAGCAACGGAAACTTGGTCCAAACTACTTTGACAAAGAACTGCCCAACTTTGAATAGCTTCGTATGAAGAGAATATTGGCCTTTTTTTGGACCAATATGAAGTGATAAAGATTTAAATATAGTAATAAACCTAATAGAAGAACGTTAGACCCATTTTTGATCCAACGGAAATCTTGTGCAAACTTCTATGACAAAGATCGTCCAAACTTTCAATAGATTCGTATGAAGGTTTAAATTGAGATTTAAAGCTTTTAGAATGAATACCGGCCTTTTTTTGGACCAATATAAAGTTATAAAGGTGTAAATATAGTTTTTAAATTATTCTCAAAAAGTTAGACCCATTATTGGAGCAGCGGAAACTTGGTCCAAACTACTTTGACAAAGAACTGCCCAACTTTGAATAGCTTCATATGAAGAGAATATTGGCCTTTTTTTGGACCAATATGAAGTGATAAAGATATAAATATAGTAATAAATTTAATTTAAGAACGTTAGACCCATTTTTAATTCAACGGAAAACTTGTGCAAACTTCTACGACAAAGATCGTCCAAACTTTCTATAGATTCGTATGAAGGTTTAAATTGAGATTTAAAGCTTTTAGAATGAATACCGGCATTTTTTTGGACCAATATAAAGTTATAAAGGTGTAAATATAGTTTTTAAATTATTCTCAAAAAGTTAGACCCATTATTGGAGCAGCGGAAACTTGGTCCAAACAACTTTGACAAAGAACTGCCCAACTTTGAATAGCTTCCTATGAAGAGAATATTGGCCTTTTTTTGGACCAATATGAAGTGATAAAGATTTAAATATACTAATAAACCTAATAGAAGAACGTTAGACCCATTTTTGATCCAACGGAAAACTTGTGCAAACTTCTACGACAAAGATCGTCCAAACTTTCAATAGATTCGTATGAAGGTTTAAATTGAGATTTAAAGTTTTTAGAACGAATACCGGCCTTTTTTTGGACCAATATAAAGTTATAAAGGTGTAAATATAGTTTTTAAATTATTCTCAAAAAGTTAGACCCATTATTGGAGCAATGGAAACTTGGTCCAAACTACTTTGACAAAGAACTGCCCAACTTTGAATAGCTTCGTATGAAGAGAATATTGGCCTTTTTTTGGACCAATATGAAGTGATATAGATTTAAATATACTAATAAACCTAATAGAAGAAAGTTAGACCCATTTTTGATCCAACATAAAACTTGTGCAAACTTCTACTACAAAGATCGTCACAACTTTCAATAGATTCGTATGAAGGTTTAGTTTGAGATTTAAAGCTTTTAGAATGAATACCGGTCTTTTTTTGGACCAATATAAAGTTATAAAGGTGTAAATATAGTTTTTAAATTATTCTAAAAAAGTTAGACCCATTATTGGAGCAACGGAAACTTGGTCCAAACTACTTTGACAAAGAACTGCCCAACTTTGAATAGCTTCGTATGAAGAGAATATTGGCCTTTTTTTGGACCAATATGAAGTGATAAAGATTTAAATATACTAATAAACCTAATAGAAGAACGTTAGACCCATTATTGGAGCAGCGGAAACTTGGTCCAAACTACTTTGACAAAGAACTGCCCAACTTTGAATGGCTTCCTATAAAGAGAATATAGGCCTTTTTTTGGACCAATATGAAGTGATAAAGATATAAATATAGTAATAAACTTAATATAAGAACGTTAGACCCATTTTTGATCCAACGGAAATCTTGTGCAAACTTCTACGACAAAGATCGTCCAAACTTTCAATAGATTCGTTTGAAGGTTTAAATTGAGATTTAAAGCTTTTAGAATGAATACCGGCCTTTTTTTGGACCAATATAAAGTTATAAAGGTGTAAATATAGTTTTTAAATTATTCTCAAAAAGTTAGACCCATTATTGGAGCAGCGGAAACTTGGTCCAAACTACTTTGACAAAGAACTGCCCAACTTTGAATAGCTTCATATGAAGAGAATTGGCCTTTTTTTGGACCAATATGAAGTGATAAAGATATAAATATAGTAATAAACCTAATAGAAGAACGTTAGATCCATTTTTGATCCAACGGAAAACTTGTGCAAACTTCTACAACAAAGATCATCCAAACTTTCAATAGATTCTATGAAGGTTTAATTTGAGATTTAAAGCTTTTAGAATGAATACCGGCCTTTTTTTGGACCAATATAAAGTTATAAAGGTGTAAATATAGTTTTTAAATTATTCTCAAAAAGTTAGACCCATTATTGGAGCAACGGAAACTTGGTCCAAACTACTTTGACAAAGAACTGCCCAACTTTGAATAGCTTCATATGAAGAGAATTGGCCTTTTTTTGGACCAATATGAAGTGATAAAGATATAAATATAGTAATAAACCTAATAGAAGAACGTTAGATCCATTTTTGATCCAACGGAAAACTTGTGCAAACTTCTACAACAAAGATCATCCAAACTTTCAATAGATTCTATGAAGGTTTAATTTGAGATTTAAAGCTTTTAGAATGAATACCGGCCTTTTTTTGGACCAATATAAAGTTATAAAGGTGTAAATATAGTTTTTCAATTATTCTCAAAAAGTTAGACCCATTATTGGAGCAACGGAAACTTGGTCCAAACTACTTTGACAAAGAACTGCCCAACTTTGAATAGCTTCGTATGAAGAGAATATTGGCCTTTATTTGGACCAATATGAAGTGATAAAGATTTAAATATAGTAATAAACCTAATAGAAGAACGTTAGACCCATTTTTGATCCAACGGAAATCTTGTGCAAACTTCTACGACAAAGATCGTCCAAACTTTCAATAGATTCGTATGAAGGTTTAAATTGAGATTTAAAGCTTTTAGAATGAATACCGGCCTTTTTTTGGACCAATATAAAGTTATAAAGGTGTAAATATAGTTTTTAAATTATTCTCAAAAAGTTAGACCCATTATTGGAGCAGCGGAAACTTGGTCCAAACAACTTTGACAAAGAACTGCCCAACTTTGAATAGCTTCCTATGAAGAGAATATTGGCCTTTTTTTGGACCAATATGAAGTGATAAAGATTTAAATATACTAATAAACCTAATAGAAGAACGTTAGACCCATTTTTGATCCAACGGAAAACTTGTGCAAACTTCTACGACAAAGATCGTCCAAACTTTCAATAGATTCGTATGAAGGTTTAAATTGAGATTTAAAGTTTTTAGAACGAATACCGGCCTTTTTTTGGACCAATATAAAGTTATAAAGGTGTAAATATAGTTTTTAAATTATTCTCAAAAAGTTAGACCCATTATTGGAGCAATGGAAACTTGGTCCAAACTACTTTGACAAAGAACTGCCCAACTTTGAATAGCTTCGTATGAAGAGAATATTGGCCTTTTTTTGGACCAATATGAAGTGATATAGATTTAAATATACTAATAAACCTAATAGAAGAAAGTTAGACCCATTTTTGATCCAACATAAAACTTGTGCAAACTTCTACTACAAAGATCGTCACAACTTTCAATAGATTCGTATGAAGGTTTAGTTTGAGATTTAAAGCTTTTAGAATGAATACCGGTCTTTTTTTGGACCAATATAAAGTTATAAAGGTGTAAATATAGTTTTTAAATTATTCTAAAAAAGTTAGACCCATTATTGGAGCAACGGAAACTTGGTCCAAACTACTTTGACAAAGAACTGCCCAACTTTGAATAGCTTCGTATGAAGAGAATATTGGCCTTTTTTTGGACCAATATGAAGTGATAAAGATTTAAATATACTAATAAACCTAATAGAAGAACGTTAGACCCATTATTGGAGCAGCGGAAACTTGGTCCAAACTACTTTGACAAAGAACTGCCCAACTTTGAATGGCTTCCTATAAAGAGAATATAGGCCTTTTTTTGGACCAATATGAAGTGATAAAGATATAAATATAGTAATAAACTTAATATAAGAACGTTAGACCCATTTTTGATCCAACGGAAATCTTGTGCAAACTTCTACGACAAAGATCGTCCAAACTTTCAATAGATTCGTTTGAAGGTTTAAATTGAGATTTAAAGCTTTTAGAATGAATACCGGCCTTTTTTTGGACCAATATAAAGTTATAAAGGTGTAAATATAGTTTTTAAATTATTCTCAAAAAGTTAGACCCATTATTGGAGCAGCGGAAACTTGGTCCAAACTACTTTGACAAAGAACTGCCCAACTTTGAATAGCTTCATATGAAGAGAATTGGCCTTTTTTTGGACCAATATGAAGTGATAAAGATATAAATATAGTAATAAACCTAATAGAAGAACGTTAGATCCATTTTTGATCCAACGGAAAACTTGTGCAAACTTCTACAACAAAGATCATCCAAACTTTCAATAGATTCTATGAAGGTTTAATTTGAGATTTAAAGCTTTTAGAATGAATACCGGCCTTTTTTTGGACCAATATAAAGTTATAAAGGTGTAAATATAGTTTTTAAATTATTCTCAAAAAGTTAGACCCATTATTGGAGCAACGGAAACTTGGTCCAAACTACTTTGACAAAGAACTGCCCAACTTTGAATAGCTTCATATGAAGAGAATTGGCCTTTTTTTGGACCAATATGAAGTGATAAAGATATAAATATAGTAATAAACCTAATAGAAGAACGTTAGATCCATTTTTGATCCAACGGAAAACTTGTGCAAACTTCTACAACAAAGATCATCCAAACTTTCAATAGATTCTATGAAGGTTTAATTTGAGATTTAAAGCTTTTAGAATGAATACCGGCCTTTTTTTGGACCAATATAAAGTTATAAAGGTGTAAATATAGTTTTTCAATTATTCTCAAAAAGTTAGACCCATTATTGGAGCAACGGAAACTTGGTCCAAACTACTTTGACAAAGAACTGCCCAACTTTGAATAGCTTCGTATGAAGAGAATATTGGCCTTTATTTGGACCAATATGAAGTGATAAAGATTTAAATATAGTAATAAACCTAATAGAAGAACGTTAGACCCATTTTTGATCCAACGGAAATCTTGTGCAAACTTCTACGACAAAGATCGTCCAAACTTTCAATAGATTCGTATGAAGGTTTAAATTGAGATTTAAAGCTTTTAGAATGAATACCGGCCTTTTTTTGGACCAATATAAAGTTATAAAGGTGTAAATATAGTTTTTAAATTATTCTCAAAAAGTTAGACCCATTATTGGAGCAGCGGAAACTTGGTCCAAACAACTTTGACAAAGAACTGCCCAACTTTGAATAGCTTCCTATGAAGAGAATATTGGCCTTTTTTTGGACCAATATGAAGTGATAAAGATTTAAATATACTAATAAACCTAATAGAAGAACGTTAGACCCATTTTTGATCCAACGGAAAACTTGTGCAAACTTCTACGACAAAGATCGTCCAAACTTTCAATAGATTCGTATGAAGGTTTAAATTGAGATTTAAAGTTTTTAGAACGAATACCGGCCTTTTTTTGGACCAATATAAAGTTATAAAGGTGTAAATATAGTTTTTAAATTATTCTCAAAAAGTTAGACCCATTATTGGAGCAATGGAAACTTGGTCCAAACTACTTTGACAAAGAACTGCCCAACTTTGAATAGCTTCGTATGAAGAGAATATTGGCCTTTTTTTGGACCAATATGAAGTGATATAGATTTAAATATACTAATAAACCTAATAGAAGAAAGTTAGACCCATTTTTGATCCAACATAAAACTTGTGCAAACTTCTACTACAAAGATCGTCACAACTTTCAATAGATTCGTATGAAGGTTTAGTTTGAGATTTAAAGCTTTTAGAATGAATACCGGTCTTTTTTTGGACCAATATAAAGTTATAAAGGTGTAAATATAGTTTTTAAATTATTCTAAAAAAGTTAGACCCATTATTGGAGCAACGGAAACTTGGTCCAAACTACTTTGACAAAGAACTGCCCAACTTTGAATAGCTTCGTATGAAGAGAATATTGGCCTTTTTTTGGACCAATATGAAGTGATAAAGATTTAAATATACTAATAAACCTAATAGAAGAACGTTAGACCCATTATTGGAGCAGCGGAAACTTGGTCCAAACTACTTTGACAAAGAACTGCCCAACTTTGAATGGCTTCCTATAAAGAGAATATAGGCCTTTTTTTGGACCAATATGAAGTGATAAAGATATAAATATAGTAATAAACTTAATATAAGAACGTTAGACCCATTTTTGATCCAACGGAAATCTTGTGCAAACTTCTACGACAAAGATCGTCCAAACTTTCAATAGATTCGTTTGAAGGTTTAAATTGAGATTTAAAGCTTTTAGAATGAATACCGGCCTTTTTTTGGACCAATATAAAGTTATAAAGGTGTAAATATAGTTTTTAAATTATTCTCAAAAAGTTAGACCCATTATTGGAGCAGCGGAAACTTGGTCCAAACTACTTTGACAAAGAACTGCCCAACTTTGAATAGCTTCATATGAAGAGAATTGGCCTTTTTTTGGACCAATATGAAGTGATAAAGATATAAATATAGTAATAAACCTAATAGAAGAACGTTAGATCCATTTTTGATCCAACGGAAAACTTGTGCAAACTTCTACAACAAAGATCATCCAAACTTTCAATAGATTCTATGAAGGTTTAATTTGAGATTTAAAGCTTTTAGAATGAATACCGGCCTTTTTTTGGACCAATATAAAGTTATAAAGGTGTAAATATAGTTTTTCAATTATTCTCAAAAAGTTAGACCCATTATTGGAGCAACGGAAACTTGGTCCAAACTACTTTGACAAAGAACTGCCCAACTTTGAATAGCTTCGTATGAAGAGAATATTGGCCTTTATTTGGACCAATATGAAGTGATAAAGATTTAAATATAGTAATAAACCTAATAGAAGAACGTTAGACCCATTTTTGATCCAACGGAAATCTTGTGCAAACTTCTACGACAAAGATCGTCCAAACTTTCAATAGATTCGTATGAAGGTTTAAATTGAGATTTAAAGCTTTTAGAATGAATACCGGCCTTTTTTTGGACCAATATAAAGTTATAAAGGTGTAAATATAGTTTTTAAATTATTCTCAAAAAGTTAGACCCATTATTGGAGCAGCGGAAACTTGGTCCAAACAACTTTGACAAAGAACTGCCCAACTTTGAATAGCTTCCTATGAAGAGAATATTGGCCTTTTTTTGGACCAATATGAAGTGATAAAGATTTAAATATACTAATAAACCTAATAGAAGAACGTTAGACCCATTTTTGATCCAACGGAAAACTTGTGCAAACTTCTACGACAAAGATCGTCCAAACTTTCAATAGATTCGTATGAAGGTTTAAATTGAGATTTAAAGTTTTTAGAACGAATACCGGCCTTTTTTTGGACCAATATAAAGTTATAAAGGTGTAAATATAGTTTTTAAATTATTCTCAAAAAGTTAGACCCATTATTGGAGCAATGGAAACTTGGTCCAAACTACTTTGACAAAGAACTGCCCAACTTTGAATAGCTTCGTATGAAGAGAATATTGGCCTTTTTTTGGACCAATATGAAGTGATATAGATTTAAATATACTAATAAACCTAATAGAAGAAAGTTAGACCCATTTTTGATCCAACATAAAACTTGTGCAAACTTCTACTACAAAGATCGTCACAACTTTCAATAGATTCGTATGAAGGTTTAGTTTGAGATTTAAAGCTTTTAGAATGAATACCGGTCTTTTTTTGGACCAATATAAAGTTATAAAGGTGTAAATATAGTTTTTAAATTATTCTAAAAAAGTTAGACCCATTATTGGAGCAACGGAAACTTGGTCCAAACTACTTTGACAAAGAACTGCCCAACTTTGAATAGCTTCGTATGAAGAGAATATTGGCCTTTTTTTGGACCAATATGAAGTGATAAAGATTTAAATATACTAATAAACCTAATAGAAGAACGTTAGACCCATTATTGGAGCAGCGGAAACTTGGTCCAAACTACTTTGACAAAGAACTGCCCAACTTTGAATGGCTTCCTATAAAGAGAATATAGGCCTTTTTTTGGACCAATATGAAGTGATAAAGATATAAATATAGTAATAAACTTAATATAAGAACGTTAGACCCATTTTTGATCCAACGGAAATCTTGTGCAAACTTCTACGACAAAGATCGTCCAAACTTTCAATAGATTCGTTTGAAGGTTTAAATTGAGATTTAAAGCTTTTAGAATGAATACCGGCCTTTTTTTGGACCAATATAAAGTTATAAAAGTGTAAATATAGTTTTTAAATTATTCTCAAAAAGTTAGACCCATTATTGGAGCAGCGGAAACTTGGTCCAAACTACTTTGACAAAGAACTGCCCAACTTTGAATAGCTTCATATGAAGAGAATTGGCCTTTTTTTGGACCAATATGAAGTGATAAAGATATAAATATAGTAATAAACCTAATAGAAGAACGTTAGATCCATTTTTGATCCAACGGAAAACTTGTGCAAACTTCTACAACAAAGATCATCCAAACTTTCAATAGATTCTATGAAGGTTTAATTTGAGATTTAAAGCTTTTAGAATGAATACCGGCCTTTTTTTGGACCAATATAAAGTTATAAAGGTGTAAATATAGTTTTTAAATTATTCTCAAAAAGTTAGACCCATTATTGGAGCAACGGAAACTTGGTCCAAACTACTTTGACAAAGAACTGCCCAACTTTGAATAGCTTCATATGAAGAGAATTGGCCTTTTTTTGGACCAATATGAAGTGATAAAGATATAAATATAGTAATAAACCTAATAGAAGAACGTTAGATCCATTTTTGATCCAACGGAAAACTTGTGCAAACTTCTACAACAAAGATCATCCAAACTTTCAATAGATTCTATGAAGGTTTAATTTGAGATTTAAAGCTTTTAGAATGAATACCGGCCTTTTTTTGGACCAATATAAAGTTATAAAGGTGTAAATATAGTTTTTCAATTATTCTCAAAAAGTTAGACCCATTATTGGAGCAACGGAAACTTGGTCCAAACTACTTTGACAAAGAACTGCCCAACTTTGAATAGCTTCGTATGAAGAGAATATTGGCCTTTATTTGGACCAATATGAAGTGATAAAGATTTAAATATAGTAATAAACCTAATAGAAGAACGTTAGACCCATTTTTGATCCAACGGAAATCTTGTGCAAACTTCTACGACAAAGATCGTCCAAACTTTCAATAGATTCGTATGAAGGTTTAAATTGAGATTTAAAGCTTTTAGAATGAATACCGGCCTTTTTTTGGACCAATATAAAGTTATAAAGGTGTAAATATAGTTTTTAAATTATTCTCAAAAAGTTAGACCCATTATTGGAGCAGCGGAAACTTGGTCCAAACTACTTTGACAAAGAACTGCCCAACTTTGAATGGCTTCCTATGAAGAGAATATTGGCCTTTTTTTGGACCAATATGAAGTGATAAAGATATAAATATAGTAATAAACCTAATATAAGAACGTTAGACCCATTTTTCATCCAACGGAAAACTTGTGCAAACTTCTACGACAAAGATCGTCCAAACTTTCAATAGATTCGTATTAAGCTTTAAATTGAGATTTAAAGCTTTTAGAATGAATACCGGCCTTTTTTTGGACCAATATAAAGTTATAAAGGTGTAAATATAGTTTTTAAATTATTCTCAAAAAGTTAGACCCATTATTGGAGCAACGGAAACTTGGTCCAAACTACTTTGACCAAGAACTGCCCAACTTTGAATAGCTTTATATGAAGAGAATTGGCCTTTTTTTGGACCAATATGAAGTGATAAAGATATAAATATAGTAATAAACCTAATAGAAGAACGTTAGATCCATTTTTGATCCAACGGAAAACTTGTGCAATCTTCTACAACAAAGATCATCCAAACTTTCAATAGATTCTATGAAGGTTTAATTTGAGATTTAAAGCTTTTAGAATGAATACCGGCCTTTTTTTGGACCAATATAAAGTTATAAAGGTGTAAATATAGTTTTTAAATTATTCTAAAAAAGTTAGACCCATTATTGGAGCAACGGAAACTTGGTCCAAACTACTTTGACAAAGAACTGCCCAACTTTGAATAGCTTCGTATGAAGAGAATATTGGCCTTTTTTTGGACCAATATGAAGTGATAAAGATTTAAATATAGTAATAAACCTAATAGAAGAACGTTAGACCCATTTTTGATCCAACGGAAATCTTGTGCAAACTTCTATGACAAAGATCGTCCAAACTTTCAATAGATTCGTATGAAGGTTTAAATTGAGATTTAAAGCTTTTAGAATGAATACCGGCCATTTTTTGGACCAATATAAAGTTATAAAGGTGTAAATATAGTTTTTAAATTATTCTCAAAAAGTTAGACTCATTATTGGAGCAGCGGAAACTTGGTCCAAACTACTTTGACAAAGAACTGCCCAACTTTGAATAGCTTCATATGAAGAGAATATTGGCCTTTTTTTGGACCAATATGAAGTGATAAAGATATAAATATAGTAATAAATCTAATTTAAGAACGTTAGACCCATTTTTAATTCAACGGAAAACTTGTGCAAACTTCTACGACAAAGATCGTCCAAACTTTCAATAGATTCGTATGAAGGTTTAAATTGAGATTTAAAGCTTTTAGAATGAATACCGGCCTTTTTTTGGACCAATATAAAGTTATAAAGGTGTAAATATAGTTTTTAAATTATTCTCAAAAAGTTAGACCCATTATTGGAGCAGCGGAAACTTGGTCCAAACAACTTTGACAAAGAACTGCCCAACTTTGAATAGCTTCCTATGAAGAGAATATTGGCCTTTTTTTGGACCAATATGAAGTGATAAAGATTTAAATATACTAATAAACCTAATAGAAGAACGTTAGACCCATTTTTGATCCAACGGAAAACTTGTGCAAACTTCTACGACAAAGATCGTCCAAACTTTCAATAGATTCGTATGAAGGTTTAAATTGAGATTTAAAGCTTTTAGAATGAATACCGGCCTTTTTTTGGACCAATATAAAGTTATAAAGGTGTAAATATAGTTTTTAAATTATTCTCAAAAAGTTAGACCCATTATTGGAGCAATGGAAACTTGGTCCAAACTACTTTGACAAAGAACTGCCCAACTTTGAATAGCTTCGTATGAAGAGAATATTGGCCTTTTTTTGGACCAATATGAAGTGATATAGATTTAAATATACTAATAAACCTAATAGAAGAAAGTTAGACCCATTTTTGATCCAACGTAAAACTTGTGCAAACTTCTACTACAAAGATCGTCACAACTTTCAATAGATTCGTATGAAGGTTTAGTTTGAGATTTAAAGCTTTTAGAATGAATACCGGTCTTTTTTTGGACCAATATAAAGTTATAAAGGTGTAAATATAGTTTTTAAATTATTCTAATAAAGTTAGACCCATTATTGGAGCAACGGAAACTTGGTCCAAACTACTTTGACAAAGAACTGCCCAACTTTGAATAGCTTCGTATGAAGAGAATATTGGCCTTTTTTTGGACCAATATGAAGTGATAAAGATTTAAATATACTAATAAACCTAATAGAAGAACGTTAGACCCATTATTGGAGCAGCGGAAACTTGGTCCAAACTACTTTGACAAAGAACTGCCCAACTTTGAATGGCTTCCTATAAAGAGAATATTGGCCTTTTTTTGGACCAATATGAAGTGATAAAGATATAAATATAGTAATAAACCTAATATAAGAACGTTAGACCCATTTTTGATCCAACGGAAAACTTGTGCAAACTTCTACGACAAAGATCGTCCAAACTTTCAATAGATTCGTATGAAGCTTTAAATTGAGATTTAAAGCTTTTAGAATGAATACCGGCCTTTTTTTGGACCAATATAAAGTTATAAAGGTGTAAATATAGTTTTTAAATTATTCTCAAAAAGTTAGACCCATTATTGGAGCAACGGAAACTTGGTCCAAACTACTTTGACAAAGAACTGCCCAACTTTGAATAGCTTCATATGAAGAGAATTGGCCTTTTTTTGGACCAATATGAAGTGATAAAGATATAAATATAGTAATAAACCTAATAGAAGAACGTTAGATCCATTTTTGATCCAACGGAAAACTTGTGCAAACTTCTACAACAAAGATCATCCAAACTTTCAATAGATTCTATGAAGGTTTAATTTGAGATTTAAAGCTTTTAGAATGAATACCGGCCTTTTTTTGGACCAATATAAAGTTATAAAGGTGTAAATATAGTTTTTCAATTATTCTCAAAAAGTTAGACCCATTATTGGAGCAACGGAAACTTGGTCCAAACTACTTTGACAAAGAACTGCCCAACTTTGAATAGCTTCGTATGAAGAGAATATTGGCCTTTATTTGGACCAATATGAAGTGATAAAGATTTAAATATAGTAATAAACCTAATAGAAGAACGTTAGACCCATTTTTGATCCAACGGAAATCTTGTGCAAACTTCTACGACAAAGATCGTCCAAACTTTCAATAGATTCGTATGAAGGTTTAAATTGAGATTTAAAGCTTTTAGAATGAATACCGGCCTTTTTTTGGACCAATATAAAGTTATAAAGGTGTAAATATAGTTTTTAAATTATTCTCAAAAAGTTAGACCCATTATTGGAGCAGCGGAAACTTGGTCCAAACTACTTTGACAAAGAACTGCCCAACTTTGAATGGCTTCCTATGAAGAGAATATTGGCCTTTTTTTGGACCAATATGAAGTGATAAAGATATAAATATAGTAATAAACCTAATATAAGAACGTTAGACCCATTTTTGATCCAACGGAAAACTTGTGCAAACTTCTACGACAAAGATCGTCCAAACTTTCAATAGATTCGTATTAAGCTTTAAATTGAGATTTAAAGCTTTTAGAATGAATACCGGCCTTTTTTTGGACCAATATAAAGTTATAAAGGTGTAAATATAGTTTTTAAATTATTCTCAAAAAGTTAGACCCATTATTGGAGCAACGGAAACTTGGTCCAAACTACTTTGACAAAGAACTGCCCAACTTTGAATAGCTTCGTATGAAGAGAATATTGGCCTTTTTTTGGACCAATATGAAGTGATAAAGATTTAAATATACTAATAAACCTAATAGAAGAACGTTAGACCCATTATTGGAGCAGCGGAAACTTGGTCCAAACTACTTTGACAAAGAACTGCCCAACTTTGAATAGCTTCATATGAAGAGAATATTGGCCTTTTTTTGGACCAATATGAAGTGATAAAGATATAAATATAGTAATAAACCTAATATAAGAACGTTAGACCCATTTTTGATCCAACGGAAAACTTGTGCAAACTTCTACGACAAAGATCGTCCAAACTTTCAATAGATTCGTATGAAGCTTTAAATTGAGATTTAAAGCTTTTAGAATGAATACCGGCCTTTTTTTGGACCAATATAAAGTTATAAAGGTGTAAATATAGTTTTTAAATTATTCTCAAAAAGTTAGACCCATTATTGGAGCAACGGAAACTTGGTCCAAACTACTTTGACAAAGAACTGCCCAACTTTGAATAGCTTCATATGAAGAGAATTGGCCTTTTTTTGGACCAATATGAAGTGATAAAGATATAAATATAGTAATAAACCTAATAGAAGAACGTTAGATCCATTTTTGATCCAACGGAAAACTTGTGCAAACTTCTACAACAAAGATCATCCAAACTTTCAATAGATTCTATGAAGGTTTAATTTGAGATTTAAAGCTTTTAGAATGAATACCGGCCTTTTTTTGGACCAATATAAAGTTATAAAGGTGTAAATATAGTTTTTCAATTATTCTCAAAAAGTTAGACCCATTATTGGAGCAACGGAAACTTGGTCCAAACTACTTTGACAAAGAACTGCCCAACTTTGAATAGCTTCGTATGAAGAGAATATTGGCCTTTATTTGGACCAATATGAAGTGATAAAGATTTAAATATAGTAATAAACCTAATAGAAGAACGTTAGACCCATTTTTGATCCAACGGAAATCTTGTGCAAACTTCTACGACAAAGATCGTCCAAACTTTCAATAGATTCGTATGAAGGTTTAAATTGAGATTTAAAGCTTTTAGAATGAATACCGGCCTTTTTTTGGACCAATATAAAGTTATAAAGGTGTAAATATAGTTTTTAAATTATTCTCAAAAAGTTAGACCCATTATTGGAGCAGCGGAAACTTGGTCCAAACTACTTTGACAAAGAACTGCCCAACTTTGAATGGCTTCCTATGAAGAGAATATTGGCCTTTTTTTGGACCAATATGAAGTGATAAAGATATAAATATAGTAATAAACCTAATATAAGAACGTTAGACCCATTTTTGATCCAACGGAAAACTTGTGCAAACTTCTACGACAAAGATCGTCCAAACTTTCAATAGATTCGTATTAAGCTTTAAATTGAGATTTAAAGCTTTTAGAATGAATACCGGCCTTTTTTTGGACCAATATAAAGTTATAAAGGTGTAAATATAGTTTTTAAATTATTCTCAAAAAGTTAGACCCATTATTGGAGCAACGGAAACTTGGTCCAAACTACTTTGACAAAGAACTGCCCAACTTTGAATAGCTTCGTATGAAGAGAATATTGGCCTTTTTTTGGACCAATATGAAGTGATAAAGATTTAAATATACTAATAAACCTAATAGAAGAACGTTAGACCCATTATTGGAGCAGCGGAAACTTGGTCCAAACTACTTTGACAAAGAACTGCCCAACTTTGAATAGCTTCATATGAAGAGAATATTGGCCTTTTTTTGGACCAATATGAAGTGATAAAGATATAAATATAGTAATAAACCTAATATAAGAACGTTAGACCCATTTTTGATCCAACGGAAAACTTGTGCAAACTTCTACGACAAAGATCGTCCAAACTTTCAATAGATTCGTATGAAGCTTTAAATTGAGATTTAAAGCTTTTAGAATGAATACCGGCCTTTTTTTGGACCAATATAAAGTTATAAAGGTGTAAATATAGTTTTTAAATTATTCTCAAAAAGTTAGACCCATTATTGGAGCAACGGAAACTTGGTCCAAACTACTTTGACAAAGAACTGCCCAACTTTGAATAGCTTCATATGAAGAGAATTGGCCTTTTTTTGGACCAATATGAAGTGATAAAGATATAAATATAGTAATAAACCTAATAGAAGAACGTTAGATCCATTTTTGATCCAACGGAAAACTTGTGCAAACTTCTACAACAAAGATCATCCAAACTTTCAATAGATTCTATGAAGGTTTAATTTGAGATTTAAAGCTTTTAGAATGAATACCGGCCTTTTTTTGGACCAATATAAAGTTATAAAGGTGTAAATATAGTTTTTCAATTATTCTCAAAAAGTTAGACCCATTATTGGAGCAACGGAAACTTGGTCCAAACTACTTTGACAAAGAACTGCCCAACTTTGAATAGCTTCGTATGAAGAGAATATTGGCCTTTATTTGGACCAATATGAAGTGATAAAGATTTAAATATAGTAATAAACCTAATAGAAGAACGTTAGACCCATTTTTGATCCAACGGAAATCTTGTGCAAACTTCTACGACAAAGATCGTCCAAACTTTCAATAGATTCGTATGAAGGTTTAAATTGAGATTTAAAGCTTTTAGAATGAATACCGGCCTTTTTTTGGACCAATATAAAGTTATAAAGGTGTAAATATAGTTTTTAAATTATTCTCAAAAAGTTAGACCCATTATTGGAGCAGCGGAAACTTGGTCCAAACTACTTTGACAAAGAACTGCCCAACTTTGAATGGCTTCCTATGAAGAGAATATTGGCCTTTTTTTGGACCAATATGAAGTGATAAAGATATAAATATAGTAATAAACCTAATATAAGAACGTTAGACCCATTTTTGATCCAACGGAAAACTTGTGCAAACTTCTACGACAAAGATCGTCCAAACTTTCAATAGATTCGTATTAAGCTTTAAATTGAGATTTAAAGCTTTTAGAATGAATACCGGCCTTTTTTTGGACCAATATAAAGTTATAAAGGTGTAAATATAGTTTTTAAATTATTCTCAAAAAGTTAGACCCATTATTGGAGCAACGGAAACTTGGTCCAAACTACTTTGACCAAGAACTGCCCAACTTTGAATAGCTTCATATGAAGAGAATTGGCCTTTTTTTGGACCAATATGAAGTGATAAAGATATAAATATAGTAATAAACCTAATAGAAGAACGTTAGATCCATTTTTGATCCAACGGAAAACTTGTGCAATCTTCTACAACAAAGATCATCCAAACTTTCAATAGATTCTATGAAGGTTTAATTTGAGATTTAAAGCTTTTAGAATGAATACCGACCTTTTTTTGGACCAATATAAAGTTATAAAGGTGTAAATATAGTTTTTAAATTATTCTAAAAAAGTTAGACCCATTATTGGAGCAACGGAAACTTGGTCCAAAGTACTTTGACAAAGAACTGCCCAACTTTGAATAGCTTCGTATGAAGAGAATATTGGCCTTTTTTTGGACCAATATGAAGTGATAAAGATTTAAATATAGTAATAAACCTAATAGAAGAACGTTAGACCCATTTTTGATCCAACGGAAATCTTGTGCAAACTTCTATGACAAAGATCGTCCAAACTTTCAATAGATTCGTATGAAGGTTTAAATTGAGATTTAAAGCTTTTAGAATGAATACCGGCCTTTTTTTGGACCAATATAAAGTTATAAAGGTGTAAATATAGTTTTTAAATTATTCTCAAAAAGTTAGACCCATTATTGGAGCAGCGGAAACTTGGTCCAAACAACTTTGACAAAGAACTGCCCAACTTTGAATAGCTTCCTATGAAGAGAATATTGGCCTTTTTTTGGACCAATATGAAGTGATAAAGATTTAAATATACTAATAAACCTAATAGAAGAACGTTAGACCCATTTTTGATCCAACGGAAAACTTGTGCAAACTTCTACGACAAAGATCGTCCAAACTTTCAATAGATTCGTATGAAGGTTTAAATTGAGATTTAAAGCTTTTAGAATGAATACCGGCCTTTTTTTGGACCAATATAAAGTTATAAAGGTGTAAATATAGTTTTTAAATTATTCTCAAAAAGTTAGACCCATTATTGGAGCAACGGAAACTTGGTCCAAACTACTTTGACCAAGAACTGCCCAACTTTGAATAGCTTTATATGAAGAGAATTGGCCTTTTTTTGGACCAATATGAAGTGATAAAGATATAAATATAGTAATAAACCTAATAGAAGAACGTTAGATCCATTTTTGATCCAACGGAAAACTTGTGCAATCTTCTACAACAAAGATCATCCAAACTTTCAATAGATTCTATGAAGGTTTAATTTGAGATTTAAAGCTTTTAGAATGAATACCGGCCTTTTTTTGGACCAATATAAAGTTATAAAGGTGTAAATATAGTTTTTAAATTATTCTAAAAAAGTTAGACCCATTATTGGAGCAACGGAAACTTGGTCCAAACTACTTTGACAAAGAACTGCCCAACTTTGAATAGCTTCGTATGAAGAGAATATTGGCCTTTTTTTGGACCAATATGAAGTGATAAAGATTTAAATATAGTAATAAACCTAATAGAAGAACGTTAGACCCATTTTTGATCCAACGGAAATCTTGTGCAAACTTCTATGACAAAGATCGTCCAAACTTTCAATAGATTCGTATGAAGGTTTAAATTGAGATTTAAAGCTTTTAGAATGAATACCGGCCATTTTTTGGACCAATATAAAGTTATAAAGGTGTAAATATAGTTTTTAAATTATTCTCAAAAAGTTAGACCCATTATTGGAGCAGCGGAAACTTGGTCCAAACTACTTTGACAAAGAACTGCCCAACTTTGAATAGCTTCATATGAAGAGAATATTGGCCTTTTTTTGGACCAATATGAAGTGATAAAGATATAAATATAGTAATAAATCTAATTTAAGAACGTTAGACCCATTTTTAATTCAACGGAAAACTTGTGCAAACTTCTACGACAAAGATCGTCCAAACTTTCAATAGATTCGTATGAAGGTTTAAATTGAGATTTAAAGCTTTTAGAATGAATACCGGCCTTTTTTTGGACCAATATAAAGTTATAAAGGTGTAAATATAGTTTTTAAATTATTCTCAAAAAGTTAGACCCATTATTGGAGCAGCGGAAACTTGGTCCAAACAACTTTGACAAAGAACTGCCCAACTTTGAATAGCTTCCTATGAAGAGAATATTGGCCTTTTTTTGGACCAATATGAAGTGATAAAGATTTAAATATACTAATAAACCTAATAGAAGAACGTTAGACCCATTTTTGATCCAACGGAAAACTTGTGCAAACTTCTACGACAAAGATCGTCCAAACTTTCAATAGATTCGTATGAAGGTTTAAATTGAGATTTAAAGCTTTTAGAATGAATACCGGCCTTTTTTTGGACCAATATAAAGTTATAAAGGTGTAAATATAGTTTTTAAATTATTCTCAAAAAGTTAGACCCATTATTGGAGCAATGGAAACTTGGTCCAAACTACTTTGACAAAGAACTGCCCAACTTTGAATAGCTTCGTATGAAGAGAATATTGGCCTTTTTTTGGACCAATATGAAGTAATATAGATTTAAATATACTAATAAACCTAATAGAAGAAAGTTAGACCCATTTTTGATCCAACGTAAAACTTGTGCAAACTTCTACTACAAAGATCGTCACAACTTTCAATAGATTCGTATGAAGGTTTAGTTTGAGATTTAAAGCTTTTAGAATGAATACCGGTCTTTTTTTGGACCAATATAAAGTTATAAAGGTGTAAATATAGTTTTTAAATTATTCTAATAAAGTTAGACCCATTATTGGAGCAACGGAAACTTGGTCCAAACTACTTTGACAAAGAACTGCCCAACTTTGAATAGCTTCGTATGAAGAGAATATTGGCCTTTTTTTGGACCAATATGAAGTGATAAAGATTTAAATATACTAATAAACCTAATAGAAGAACGTTAGACCCATTATTGGAGCAGCGGAAACTTGGTCCAAACTACTTTGACAAAGAACTGCCCAACTTTGAATGGCTTCCTATAAAGAGAATATTGGCCTTTTTTTGGACCAATATGAAGTGATAAAGATATAAATATAGTAATAAACCTAATATAAGAACGTTAGACCCATTTTTGATCCAACGGAAAACTTGTGCAAACTTCTACGACAAAGATCGTCCAAACTTTCAATAGATTCGTATGAAGCTTTAAATTGAGATTTAAAGCTTTTAGAATGAATACCGGCCTTTTTTTGGACCAATATAAAGTTATAAAGGTGTAAATATAGTTTTTAAATTATTCTCAAAAAGTTAGACCCATTATTGGAGCAACGGAAACTTGGTCCAAACTACTTTGACAAAGAACTGCCCAACTTTGAATAGCTTCATATGAAGAGAATTGGCCTTTTTTTGGACCAATATGAAGTGATAAAGATATAAATATAGTAATAAACCTAATAGAAGAACGTTAGATCCATTTTTGATCCAACGGAAAACTTGTGCAAACTTCTACAACAAAGATCATCCAAACTTTCAATAGATTCTATGAAGGTTTAATTTGAGATTTAAAGCTTTTAGAATGAATACCGGCCTTTTTTTGGACCAATATAAAGTTATAAAGGTGTAAATATAGTTTTTCAATTATTCTCAAAAAGTTAGACCCATTATTGGAGCAACGGAAACTTGGTCCAAACTACTTTGACAAAGAACTGCCCAACTTTGAATAGCTTCGTATGAAGAGAATATTGGCCTTTATTTGGACCAATATGAAGTGATAAAGATTTAAATATAGTAATAAACCTAATAGAAGAACGTTAGACCCATTTTTGATCCAACGGAAATCTTGTGCAAACTTCTACGACAAAGATCGTCCAAACTTTCAATAGATTCGTATGAAGGTTTAAATTGAGATTTAAAGCTTTTAGAATGAATACCGGCCTTTTTTTGGACCAATATAAAGTTATAAAGGTGTAAATATAGTTTTTAAATTATTCTCAAAAAGTTAGACCCATTATTGGAGCAGCGGAAACTTGGTCCAAACTACTTTGACAAAGAACTGCCCAACTTTGAATGGCTTCCTATGAAGAGAATATTGGCCTTTTTTTGGACCAATATGAAGTGATAAAGATATAAATATAGTAATAAACCTAATATAAGAACGTTAGACCCATTTTTGATCCAACGGAAAACTTGTGCAAACTTCTACGACAAAGATCGTCCAAACTTTCAATAGATTCGTATTAAGCTTTAAATTGAGATTTAAAGCTTTTAGAATGAATACCGGCCTTTTTTTGGACCAATATAAAGTTATAAAGGTGTAAATATAGTTTTTAAATTATTCTCAAAAAGTTAGACCCATTATTGGAGCAACGGAAACTTGGTCCAAACTACTTTGACCAAGAACTGCCCAACTTTGAATAGCTTCATATGAAGAGAATTGGCCTTTTTTTGGACCAATATGAAGTGATAAAGATATAAATATAGTAATAAACCTAATAGAAGAACGTTAGATCCATTTTTGATCCAACGGAAAACTTGTGCAATCTTCTACAACAAAGATCATCCAAACTTTCAATAGATTCTATGAAGGTTTAATTTGAGATTTAAAGCTTTTAGAATGAATACCGGCCTTTTTTTGGACCAATATAAAGTTATAAAGGTGTAAATATAGTTTTTAAATTATTCTAAAAAAGTTAGACCCATTATTGGAGCAACGGAAACTTGGTCCAAACTACTTTGACAAAGAACTGCCCAACTTTGAATAGCTTCGTATGAAGAGAATATTGGCCTTTTTTTGGACCAATATGAAGTGATAAAGATTTAAATATAGTAATAAACCTAATAGAAGAACGTTAGACCCATTTTTGATCCAACGGAAATCTTGTGCAAACTTCTATGACAAAGATCGTCCAAACTTTCAATAGATTCGTATGAAGGTTTAAATTGAGATTTAAAGCTTTTAGAATGAATACCGGCCTTTTTTTGGACCAATATAAAGTTATAAAGGTGTAAATATAGTTTTTAAATTATTCTCAAAAAGTTAGACCCATTATTGGAGCAGCGGAAACTTGGTCCAAACAACTTTGACAAAGAACTGCCCAACTTTGAATAGCTTCCTATGAAGAGAATATTGGCCTTTTTTTGGACCAATATGAAGT
This sequence comes from Trifolium repens, assembly GCA_030408175.1. Lineage (NCBI taxonomy): Eukaryota > Viridiplantae > Streptophyta > Magnoliopsida > Fabales > Fabaceae > Trifolium > Trifolium repens. The sequence continues at coordinate 24,113,209 of CP125845.1, read as the reverse complement.
GATAAAGATTTAAATATACTAATAAACCTAATAGAAGAACGTTAGACCCATTTTTGATCCAACGGAAAACTTGTGCAAACTTCTACGACAAAGATCGTCCAAACTTTCAATAGATTCGTATGAAGGTTTAAATTGAGATTTAAAGCTTTTAGAATGAATACCGGCCTTTTTTTGGACCAATATAAAGTTATAAAGGTGTAAATATAGTTTTTAAATTATTCTCAAAAAGTTAGACCCATTATTGGAGCAATGGAAACTTGGTCCAAACTACTTTGACAAAGAACTGCCCAACTTTGAATAGCTTCGTATGAAGAGAATATTGGCCTTTTTTTGGACCAATATGAAGTGATATAGATTTAAATATACTAATAAACCTAATAGAAGAAAGTTAGACCCATTTTTGATCCAACGTAAAACTTGTGCAAACTTCTACTACAAAGATCGTCACAACTTTCAATAGATTCGTATGAAGGTTTAGTTTGAGATTTAAAGCTTTTAGAATGAATACCGGTCTTTTTTTGGACCAATATAAAGTTATAAAGGTGTAAATATAGTTTTTAAATTATTCTAATAAAGTTAGACCCATTATTGGAGCAACGGAAACTTGGTCCAAACTACTTTGACAAAGAACTGCCCAACTTTGAATAGCTTCGTATGAAGAGAATATTGGCCTTTTTTTGGACCAATATGAAGTGATAAAGATTTAAATATACTAATAAACCTAATAGAAGAACGTTAGACCCATTATTGGAGCAGCGGAAACTTGGTCCAAACTACTTTGACAAAGAACTGCCCAACTTTGAATGGCTTCCTATAAAGAGAATATTGGCCTTTTTTTGGACCAATATGAAGTGATAAAGATATAAATATAGTAATAAACCTAATATAAGAACGTTAGACCCATTTTTGATCCAACGGAAAACTTGTGCAAACTTCTACGACAAAGATCGTCCAAACTTTCAATAGATTCGTATGAAGCTTTAAATTGAGATTTAAAGCTTTTAGAATGAATACCGGCCTTTTTTTGGACCAATATAAAGTTATAAAGGTGTAAATATAGTTTTTAAATTATTCTCAAAAAGTTAGACCCATTATTGGAGCAACGGAAACTTGGTCCAAACTACTTTGACAAAGAACTGCCCAACTTTGAATAGCTTCATATGAAGAGAATTGGCCTTTTTTTGGACCAATATGAAGTGATAAAGATATAAATATAGTAATAAACCTAATAGAAGAACGTTAGATCCATTTTTGATCCAACGGAAAACTTGTGCAAACTTCTACAACAAAGATCATCCAAACTTTCAATAGATTCTATGAAGGTTTAATTTGAGATTTAAAGCTTTTAGAATGAATACCGGCCTTTTTTTGGACCAATATAAAGTTATAAAGGTGTAAATATAGTTTTTCAATTATTCTCAAAAAGTTAGACCCATTATTGGAGCAACGGAAACTTGGTCCAAACTACTTTGACAAAGAACTGCCCAACTTTGAATAGCTTCGTATGAAGAGAATATTGGCCTTTATTTGGACCAATATGAAGTGATAAAGATTTAAATATAGTAATAAACCTAATAGAAGAACGTTAGACCCATTTTTGATCCAACGGAAATCTTGTGCAAACTTCTACGACAAAGATCGTCCAAACTTTCAATAGATTCGTATGAAGGTTTAAATTGAGATTTAAAGCTTTTAGAATGAATACCGGCCTTTTTTTGGACCAATATAAAGTTATAAAGGTGTAAATATAGTTTTTAAATTATTCTCAAAAAGTTAGACCCATTATTGGAGCAGCGGAAACTTGGTCCAAACTACTTTGACAAAGAACTGCCCAACTTTGAATGGCTTCCTATGAAGAGAATATTGGCCTTTTTTTGGACCAATATGAAGTGATAAAGATATAAATATAGTAATAAACCTAATATAAGAACGTTAGACCCATTTTTGATCCAACGGAAAACTTGTGCAAACTTCTACGACAAAGATCGTCCAAACTTTCAATAGATTCGTATTAAGCTTTAAATTGAGATTTAAAGCTTTTAGAATGAATACCGGCCTTTTTTTGGACCAATATAAAGTTATAAAGGTGTAAATATAGTTTTTAAATTATTCTCAAAAAGTTAGACCCATTATTGGAGCAACGGAAACTTGGTCCAAACTACTTTGACCAAGAACTGCCCAACTTTGAATAGCTTCATATGAAGAGAATTGGCCTTTTTTTGGACCAATATGAAGTGATAAAGATATAAATATAGTAATAAACCTAATAGAAGAACGTTAGATCCATTTTTGATCCAACGGAAAACTTGTGCAATCTTCTACAACAAAGATCATCCAAACTTTCAAAAGATTCTATGAAGGTTTAATTTGAGATTTAAAGCTTTTAGAATGAATACCGGCCTTTTTTTGGACCAATATAAAGTTATAAAGGTGTAAATATAGTTTTTAAATTATTCTAAAAAAGTTAGACCCATTATTGGAGCAACGGAAACTTGGTCCAAACTACTTTGACAAAGAACTGCCCAACTTTGAATAGCTTCGTATGAAGAGAATATTGGCCTTTTTTTGGACCAATATGAAGTGATAAAGATTTAGATATAGTAATAAACCTAATAGAAGAACGTTAGACCCATTTTTGATCCAACGGAAATCTTGTGCAAACTTCTATGACAAAGATCGTCCAAACTTTCAATAGATTCGTATGAAGGTTTAAATTGAGATTTAAAGCTTTTAGAATGAATACCGGCCATTTTTTGGACCAATATAAAGTTATAAAGGTGTAAATATAGTTTTTAAATTATTCTCAAAAAGTTAGACCCATTATTGGAGCAGCGGAAACTTGGTCCAAACTACTTTGACAAAGAACTGCCCAACTTTGAATAGCTTCATATGAAGAGAATATTGGCCTTTTTTTGGACCAATATGAAGTGATAAAGATATAAATATAGTAATAAATCTAATTTAAGAACGTTAGACCCATTTTTAATTCAACGGAAAACTTGTGCAAACTTCTACGACAAAGATCGTCCAAACTTTCAATAGATTCGTATGAAGGTTTAAATTGAGATTTAAAGCTTTTAGAATGAATACCGGCCTTTTTTTGGACCAATATAAAGTTATAAAGGTGTAAATATAGTTTTTAAATTATTCTCAAAAAGTTAGACCCATTATTGGAGCAGCGGAAACTTGGTCCAAACAACTTTGACAAAGAACTGCCCAACTTTGAATAGCTTCCTATGAAGAGAATATTGGCCTTTTTTTGGACCAATATGAAGTGATAAAGATTTAAATATACTAATAAACCTAATAGAAGAACGTTAGACCCATTTTTGATCCAACGGAAAACTTGTGCAAACTTCTACGACAAAGATCGTCCAAACTTTCAATAGATTCGTATGAAGGTTTAAATTGAGATTTAAAGCTTTTAGAATGAATACCGGCCTTTTTTTGGACCAATATAAAGTTATAAAGGTGTAAATATAGTTTTTAAATTATTCTCAAAAAGTTAGACCCATTATTGGAGCAATGGAAACTTGGTCCAAACTACTTTGACAAAGAACTGCCCAACTTTGAATAGCTTCGTATGAAGAGAATATTGGCCTTTTTTTGGACCAATATGAAGTGATATAGATTTAAATATACTAATAAACCTAATAGAAGAAAGTTAGACCCATTTTTGATCCAACGTAAAACTTGTGCAAACTTCTACTACAAAGATCGTCACAACTTTCAATAGATTCGTATGAAGGTTTAGTTTGAGATTTAAAGCTTTTAGAATGAATACCGGTCTTTTTTTGGACCAATATAAAGTTATAAAGGTGTAAATATAGTTTTTAAATTATTCTAATAAAGTTAGACCCATTATTGGAGCAACGGAAACTTGGTCCAAACTACTTTGACAAAGAACTGCCCAACTTTGAATAGCTTCGTATGAAGAGAATATTGGCCTTTTTTTGGACCAATATGAAGTGATAAAGATTTAAATATACTAATAAACCTAATAGAAGAACGTTAGACCCATTATTGGAGCAGCGGAAACTTGGTCCAAACTACTTTGACAAAGAACTGCCCAACTTTGAATGGCTTCCTATAAAGAGAATATTGGCCTTTTTTTGGACCAATATGAAGTGATAAAGATATAAATATAGTAATAAACCTAATATAAGAACGTTAGACCCATTTTTGATCCAACGGAAAACTTGTGCAAACTTCTACGACAAAGATCGTCCAAACTTTCAATAGATTCGTATGAAGCTTTAAATTGAGATTTAAAGCTTTTAGAATGAATACCGGCCTTTTTTTGGACCAATATAAAGTTATAAAGGTGTAAATATAGTTTTTAAATTATTCTCAAAAAGTTAGACCCATTATTGGAGCAACGGAAACTTGGTCCAAACTACTTTGACAAAGAACTGCCCAACTTTGAATAGCTTCGTATGAAGAGAATATTGGCCTTTTTTTGGACCAATATGAAGTGATAAAGATTTAAATATACTAATAAACCTAATAGAAGAACGTTAGACCCATTTTTGATCCAACGGAAAACTTGTGCAAACTTCTACAACAAAGATCGTCACAACTTTCAATAGATTCGTATGAAGGTTTAATTTGAGATTTAAAGCTTTTAGAATGAATACCGGCCTTTTTATGGACCAATATAAAGTTATAAAGGTGTAAATATAGTTTTTAAATTATTCTCAAAAACTTAGACCCATTATTGGAGCAGCGGAAACTCGGTCCAAACTACTTTGACAAAGAACTGCCCAACTTTGAATAGCTTCATATGAAGAGAATTGGCCTTTTTTGGACCAATATGAAGTGATAAAGATATAAATATAGTAATAAACCGAATAGAAGAACGTTAGATCCATTTTTGATCCAACGGAAAACTTGTGCAAACTTCTACAACAAAGATCATCCAAACTTTCAATAGATTCTATGAAGGTTTAATTTGAGATTTAAAGCTTTTAGAATGAATACCGGCCTTTTTTTGGACCAATATAAAGTTATAAAGGTGTAGATATAGTTTTTCAATTATTCTCAAAAAGTTAGACCCATTATTGGAGCAACGGAAACTTTGTCCAAACTACTTTGACAAAGAACTGCCCAACTTTGAATAGCTTCGTATGAAGAGAATATTGGCCTTTATTTGGACCAATATGAAGTGATAAAGATTTAAATATAGTAATAAACCTAATAGAAGAACGTTAGACCCATTTTTGATCCAACGGAAATCTTGTGCAAACTTCTACGACAAAGATCGTCCAAACTTTCAATAGATTCGTATGAAGGTTTAAATTGAGATTTAAAGCTTTTAGAATGAATACCGGCCTTTTTTTGGACCAATATAAAGTTATAAAGGTGTAAATATAGTTTTTAAATTATTCTCAAAAAGTTAGACCCATTATTGGAGCAATGGAAACTTGGTCCAAACTACTTTGACAAAGAACTGCCCAACTTTGAATAGCTTCGTATGAAGAGAATATTGGCCTTTTTTTGGACCAATATGAAGTGATATAGATTTAAATATACTAATAAACCTAATAGAAGAAAGTTAGACCCATTTTTGATCCAACGTAAAACTTGTGCAAACTTCTACTACAAAGATCGTCACAACTTTCAATAGATTCGTATGAAGGTTTAGTTTGAGATTTAAAGCTTTTAGAATGAATACCGGTCTTTTTTTGGACCAATATAAAGTTATAAAGGTGTAAATATAGTTTTTAAATTATTCTAATAAAGTTAGACCCATTATTGGAGCAACGGAAACTTGGTCCAAACTACTTTGACAAAGAACTGCCCAACTTTGAATAGCTTCGTATGAAGAGAATATTGGCCTTTTTTTGGACCAATATGAAGTGATAAAGATTTAAATATACTAATAAACCTAATAGAAGAACGTTAGACCCATTATTGGAGCAGCGGAAACTTGGTCCAAACTACTTTGACAAAGAACTGCCCAACTTTGAATGGCTTCCTATAAAGAGAATATTGGCCTTTTTTTGGACCAATATGAAGTGATAAAGATATAAATATAGTAATAAACCTAATATAAGAACGTTAGACCCATTTTTGATCCAACGGAAAACTTGTGCAAACTTCTACGACAAAGATCGTCCAAACTTTCAATAGATTCGTATGAAGCTTTAAATTGAGATTTAAAGCTTTTAGAATGAATACCGGCCTTTTTTTGGACCAATATAAAGTTATAAAGGTGTAAATATAGTTTTTAAATTATTCTCAAAAAGTTAGACCCATTATTGGAGCAACGGAAACTTGGTCCAAACTACTTTGACAAAGAACTGCCCAACTTTGAATAGCTTCGTATGAAGAGAATATTGGCCTTTTTTTGGACCAATATGAAGTGATAAAGATTTAAATATACTAATAAACCTAATAGAAGAACGTTAGACCCATTTTTGATCCAACGGAAAACTTGTGCAAACTTCTACAACAAAGATCGTCACAACTTTCAATAGATTCGTATGAAGGTTTAATTTGAGATTTAAAGCTTTTAGAATGAATACCGGCCTTTTTATGGACCAATATAAAGTTATAAAGGTGTAAATATAGTTTTTAAATTATTCTCAAAAACTTAGACCCATTATTGGAGCAGCGGAAACTCGGTCCAAACTACTTTGACAAAGAACTGCCCAACTTTGAATAGCTTCATATGAAGAGAATTGGCCTTTTTTGGACCAATATGAAGTGATAAAGATATAAATATAGTAATAAACCGAATAGAAGAACGTTAGATCCATTTTTGATCCAACGGAAAACTTGTGCAAACTTCTACAACAAAGATCATCCAAACTTTCAATAGATTCTATGAAGGTTTAATTTGAGATTTAAAGCTTTTAGAATGAATACCGGCCTTTTTTTGGACCAATATAAAGTTATAAAGGTGTAGATATAGTTTTTCAATTATTCTCAAAAAGTTAGACCCATTATTGGAGCAACGGAAACTTTGTCCAAACTACTTTGACAAAGAACTGCCCAACTTTGAATAGCTTCGTATGAAGAGAATATTGGCCTTTATTTGGACCAATATGAAGTGATAAAGATTTAAATATAGTAATAAACCTAATAGAAGAACGTTAGACCCATTTTTGATCCAACGGAAATCTTGTGCAAACTTCTACGACAAAGATCGTCCAAACTTTCAATAGATTCGTATGAAGGTTTAAATTGAGATTTAAAGCTTTTAGAATGAATACCGGCCTTTTTTTGGACCAATATAAAGTTATAAAGGTGTAAATATAGTTTTTAAATTATTCTCAAAAAGTTAGACCCATTATTGGAGCAATGGAAACTTGGTCCAAACTACTTTGACAAAGAACTGCCCAACTTTGAATAGCTTCGTATGAAGAGAATATTGGCCTTTTTTTGGACCAATATGAAGTGATATAGATTTAAATATACTAATAAACCTAATAGAAGAAAGTTAGACCCATTTTTGATCCAACGTAAAACTTGTGCAAACTTCTACTACAAAGATCGTCACAACTTTCAATAGATTCGTATGAAGGTTTAGTTTGAGATTTAAAGCTTTTAGAATGAATACCGGTCTTTTTTTGGACCAATATAAAGTTATAAAGGTGTAAATATAGTTTTTAAATTATTCTAATAAAGTTAGACCCATTATTGGAGCAACGGAAACTTGGTCCAAACTACTTTGACAAAGAACTGCCCAACTTTGAATAGCTTCGTATGAAGAGAATATTGGCCTTTTTTTGGACCAATATGAAGTGATAAAGATTTAAATATACTAATAAACCTAATAGAAGAACGTTAGACCCATTATTGGAGCAGCGGAAACTTGGTCCAAACTACTTTGACAAAGAACTGCCCAACTTTGAATGGCTTCCTATAAAGAGAATATTGGCCTTTTTTTGGACCAATATGAAGTGATAAAGATATAAATATAGTAATAAACCTAATATAAGAACGTTAGACCCATTTTTGATCCAACGGAAAACTTGTGCAAACTTCTACGACAAAGATCGTCCAAACTTTCAATAGATTCGTATGAAGCTTTAAATTGAGATTTAAAGCTTTTAGAATGAATACCGGCCTTTTTTTGGACCAATATAAAGTTATAAAGGTGTAAATATAGTTTTTAAATTATTCTCAAAAAGTTAGACCCATTATTGGAGCAACGGAAACTTGGTCCAAACTACTTTGACAAAGAACTGCCCAACTTTGAATAGCTTCGTATGAAGAGAATATTGGCCTTTTTTTGGACCAATATGAAGTGATAAAGATTTAAATATACTAATAAACCTAATAGAAGAACGTTAGACCCATTTTTGATCCAACGGAAAACTTGTGCAAACTTCTACAACAAAGATCGTCACAACTTTCAATAGATTCGTATGAAGGTTTAATTTGAGATTTAAAGCTTTTAGAATGAATACCGGCCTTTTTATGGACCAATATAAAGTTATAAAGGTGTAAATATAGTTTTTAAATTATTCTCAAAAACTTAGACCCATTATTGGAGCAGCGGAAACTCGGTCCAAACTACTTTGACAAAGAACTGCCCAACTTTGAATAGCTTCATATGAAGAGAATTGGCCTTTTTTGGACCAATATGAAGTGATAAAGATATAAATATAGTAATAAACCGAATAGAAGAACGTTAGATCCATTTTTGATCCAACGGAAAACTTGTGCAAACTTCTACAACAAAGATCATCCAAACTTTCAATAGATTCTATGAAGGTTTAATTTGAGATTTAAAGCTTTTAGAATGAATACCGGCCTTTTTTTGGACCAATATAAAGTTATAAAGGTGTAGATATAGTTTTTCAATTATTCTCAAAAAGTTAGACCCATTATTGGAGCAACGGAAACTTTGTCCAAACTACTTTGACAAAGAACTGCCCAACTTTGAATAGCTTCGTATGAAGAGAATATTGGCCTTTATTTGGACCAATATGAAGTGATAAAGATTTAAATATAGTAATAAACCTAATAGAAGAACGTTAGACCCATTTTTGATCCAACGGAAATCTTGTGCAAACTTCTACGACAAAGATCGTCCAAACTTTCAATAGATTCGTATGAAGGTTTAAATTGAGATTTAAAGCTTTTAGAATGAATACCGGCCTTTTTTTGGACCAATATAAAGTTATAAAGGTGTAAATATAGTTTTTAAATTATTCTCAAAAAGTTAGACCCATTATTGGAGCAGCGGAAACTTGGTCCAAACTACTTTGACAAAGAACTGCCCAACTTTGAATGGCTTCCTATGAAGAGAATATTGGCCTTTTTTTGGACCAAAATGAAGTGATAAAGATATAAATATAGTAATAAACCTAATATAAGAACGTTAGACCCATTTTTGATCCAACGGAAAACTTGTGCAAACTTCTACGACAAAGATCGTCCAAACTTTCAATAGATTCGTATGAAGCTTTAAATTGAGATTTAAAGCTTTTAGAATGAATACCGGCCTTTTTTTGGACAAATATAAAGTTATAAAGGTGTAAATATAGTTTTTAAATTATTCTCAAAAAGTTAGACCCCTTATTGGAGCAACGGAAACTTGGTCCAAACTACTTTTACCAAGAACTGCCCAACTTTGAATAGCTTCGTATGAAGAGAATATTGGCCTTTTTTTGGACCAATATGAAGTGATAAAGATTTAAATATACTAATAAACCTAATACAAGAAAGTTAGACCCATTTTTGATCCAACGTAAAACTTGTGCAAACTTCTACTACAAAGATCGTCACAACTTTCAATAGATTCGTATGAAGGTTTAGTTTGAGATTTAAAGCTTTTAGAATGAATACCGGTTTTTTTTGGACCAATATAAAGTTATAAAGGTGTAAATATAGTTTTTAAATAATTCTAATAAAGTTAGACCCATTATTGGAGCAACGGAAACTTGGTCCAAACTACTTTGACAAAGAACTGCCCAACTTTGAATAGCTTCGTATGAAGAGAATATTGGCCTTTTTTTGGACCAATATGAAGTGATAAAGATTTAAATATACTAATAAACCTAATAGAAGAACGTTAGACCCATTATTGGAGCAGCGGAAACTTGGTCCAAACTACTTTGACAAAGAACTGCCCAACTTTGAATGGCTTCCTATAAAGAGAATATTGGCCTTTTTTTGGACCAATATGAAGTGATAAAGATTTAAATATACTAATAAACCTAATAGAAGAACGTTAGACCCATTATTGGAGCAGCGGAAACTTGGTCCAAACTACTTTGACAAAGAACTGCCCAACTTTGAATGGCTTCCTATAAAGAGAATATTGGCCTTTTTTTGGACCAATATGAAGTGATAAAGATATAAATATAGTAATAAACCTAATATAAGAACGTTAGACCCATTTTTGATCCAACGGAAAACTTGTGCAAACTTCTACGACAAAGATCGTCCAAACTTTCAATAGATTCGTATGAAGCTTTAAATTGAGATTTAAAGCTTTTAGAATGAATACCGGCCTTTTTTTGGACCAATATAAAGTTATAAAGGTGTAAATATAGTTTTTAAATTATTCTCAAAAAGTTAGACCCATTATTGGAGCAACGGAAACTTGGTCCAAACTACTTTGACAAAGAACTGCCCAACTTTGAATAGCTTCGTATGAAGAGAATATTGGCCTTTTTTTGGACCAATATGAAGTGATAAAGATTTAAATATACTAATAAACCTAATAGAAGAACGTTAGACCCATTTTTGATCCAACGGAAAACTTGTGCAAACTTCTACAACAAAGATCGTCACAACTTTCAATAGATTCGTATGAAGGTTTAATTTGAGATTTAAAGCTTTTAGAATGAATACCGGCCTTTTTATGGACCAATATAAAGTTATAAAGGTGTAAATATAGTTTTTAAATTATTCTCAAAAACTTAGACCCATTATTGGAGCAGCGGAAACTCGGTCCAAACTACTTTGACAAAGAACTGCCCAACTTTGAATAGCTTCATATGAAGAGAATTGGCCTTTTTTGGACCAATATGAAGTGATAAAGATATAAATATAGTAATAAACCGAATAGAAGAACGTTAGATCCATTTTTGATCCAACGGAAAACTTGTGCAAACTTCTACAACAAAGATCATCCAAACTTTCAATAGATTCTATGAAGGTTTAATTTGAGATTTAAAGCTTTTAGAATGAATACCGGCCTTTTTTTGGACCAATATAAAGTTATAAAGGTGTAGATATAGTTTTTCAATTATTCTCAAAAAGTTAGACCCATTATTGGAGCAACGGAAACTTTGTCCAAACTACTTTGACAAAGAACTGCCCAACTTTGAATAGCTTCGTATGAAGAGAATATTGACCTTTATTTGGACCAATATGAAGTGATAAAGATTTAAATATAGTAATAAACCTAATAGAAGAACGTTAGACCCATTTTTGATCCAACGGAAATCTTGTGCAAACTTCTACGACAAAGATCGTCCAAACTTTCAATAGATTCGTATGAAGGTTTAAATTGAGATTTAAAGCTTTTAGAATGAATACCGGCCTTTTTTTGGACCAATATAAAGTTATAAAGGTGTAAATATAGTTTTTAAATTATTCTCAAAAAGTTAGACCCATTATTGGAGCAGCGGAAACTTGGTCCAAACTACTTTGACAAAGAACTGCCCAACTTTGAATGGCTTCCTATGAAGAGAATATTGGCCTTTTTTTGGACCAAAATGAAGTGATAAAGATATAAATATAGTAATAAACCTAATATAAGAACGTTAGACCCATTTTTGATCCAACGGAAAACTTGTGCAAACTTCTACGACAAAGATCGTCCAAACTTTCAATAGATTCGTATGAAGCTTTAAATTGAGATTTAAAGCTTTTAGAATGAATACCGGCCTTTTTTTGGACAAATATAAAGTTATAAAGGTGTAAATATAGTTTTTAAATTATTCTCAAAAAGTTAGACCCCTTATTGGAGCAACGGAAACTTGGTCCAAACTACTTTTACCAAGAACTGCCCAACTTTGAATAGCTTCGTATGAAGAGAATATTGGCCTTTTTTTGGACCAATATGAAGTGATAAAGATTTAAATATACTAATAAACCTAATACAAGAAAGTTAGACCCATTTTTGATCCAACGTAAAACTTGTGCAAACTTCTACTACAAAGATCGTCACAACTTTCAATAGATTCGTATGAAGGTTTAGTTTGAGATTTAAAGCTTTTAGAATGAATACCGGTTTTTTTTGGACCAATATAAAGTTATAAAGGTGTAAATATAGTTTTTAAATAATTCTAATAAAGTTAGACCCATTATTGGAGCAACGGAAACTTGGTCCAAACTACTTTGACAAAGAACTGCCCAACTTTGAATAGCTTCGTATGAAGAGAATATTGGCCTTTTTTTGGACCAATATGAAGTGATAAAGATTTAAATATACTAATAAACCTAATAGAAGAACGTTAGACCCATTATTGGAGCAGCGGAAACTTGGTCCAAACTACTTTGACAAAGAACTGCCCAACTTTGAATGGCTTCCTATAAAGAGAATATTGGCCTTTTTTTGGACCAATATGAAGTGATAAAGATTTAAATATACTAATAAACCTAATAGAAGAACGTTAGACCCATTATTGGAGCAGCGGAAACTTGGTCCAAACTACTTTGACAAAGAACTGCCCAACTTTGAATGGCTTCCTATAAAGAGAATATTGGCCTTTTTTTGGACCAATATGAAGTGATAAAGATATAAATATAGTAATAAACCTAATATAAGAACGTTAGACCCATTTTTGATCCAACGGAAAACTTGTGCAAACTTCTACGACAAAGATCGTCCAAACTTTCAATAGATTCGTATGAAGCTTTAAATTGAGATTTAAAGCTTTTAGAATGAATACCGGCCTTTTTTTGGACCAATATAAAGTTATAAAGGTGTAAATATAGTTTTTAAATTATTCTCAAAAAGTTAGACCCATTATTGGAGCAACGGAAACTTGGTCCAAACTACTTTGACAAAGAACTGCCCAACTTTGAATAGCTTCGTATGAAGAGAATATTGGCCTTTTTTTGGACCAATATGAAGTGATAAAGATTTAAATATACTAATAAACCTAATAGAAGAACGTTAGACCCATTTTTGATCCAACGGAAAACTTGTGCAAACTTCTACAACAAAGATCGTCACAACTTTCAATAGATTCGTATGAAGGTTTAATTTGAGATTTAAAGCTTTTAGAATGAATACCGGCCTTTTTATGGACCAATATAAAGTTATAAAGGTGTAAATATAGTTTTTAAATTATTCTCAAAAACTTAGACCCATTATTGGAGCAGCGGAAACTCGGTCCAAACTACTTTGACAAAGAACTGCCCAACTTTGAATAGCTTCATATGAAGAGAATTGGCCTTTTTTGGACCAATATGAAGTGATAAAGATATAAATATAGTAATAAACCGAATAGAAGAACGTTAGATCCATTTTTGATCCAACGGAAAACTTGTGCAAACTTCTACAACAAAGATCATCCAAACTTTCAATAGATTCTATGAAGGTTTAATTTGAGATTTAAAGCTTTTAGAATGAATACCGGCCTTTTTTTGGACCAATATAAAGTTATAAAGGTGTAGATATAGTTTTTCAATTATTCTCAAAAAGTTAGACCCATTATTGGAGCAACGGAAACTTTGTCCAAACTACTTTGACAAAGAACTGCCCAACTTTGAATAGCTTCGTATGAAGAGAATATTGACCTTTATTTGGACCAATATGAAGTGATAAAGATTTAAATATAGTAATAAACCTAATAGAAGAACGTTAGACCCATTTTTGATCCAACGGAAATCTTGTGCAAACTTCTACGACAAAGATCGTCCAAACTTTCAATAGATTCGTATGAAGGTTTAAATTGAGATTTAAAGCTTTTAGAATGAATACCGGCCTTTTTTTGGACCAATATAAAGTTATAAAGGTGTAAATATAGTTTTTAAATTATTCTCAAAAAGTTAGACCCATTATTGGAGCAGCGGAAACTTGGTCCAAACTACTTTGACAAAGAACTGCCCAACTTTGAATGGCTTCCTATGAAGAGAATATTGGCCTTTTTTTGGACCAAAATGAAGTGATAAAGATATAAATATAGTAATAAACCTAATATAAGAACGTTAGACCCATTTTTGATCCAACGGAAAACTTGTGCAAACTTCTACGACAAAGATCGTCCAAACTTTCAATAGATTCGTATGAAGCTTTAAATTGAGATTTAAAGCTTTTAGAATGAATACCGGCCTTTTTTTGGACAAATATAAAGTTATAAAGGTGTAAATATAGTTTTTAAATTATTCTCAAAAAGTTAGACCCCTTATTGGAGCAACGGAAACTTGGTCCAAACTACTTTTACCAAGAACTGCCCAACTTTGAATAGCTTCGTATGAAGAGAATATTGGCCTTTTTTTGGACCAATATGAAGTGATAAAGATTTAAATATACTAATAAACCTAATACAAGAAAGTTAGACCCATTTTTGATCCAACGTAAAACTTGTGCAAACTTCTACTACAAAGATCGTCACAACTTTCAATAGATTCGTATGAAGGTTTAGTTTGAGATTTAAAGCTTTTAGAATGAATACCGGTCTTTTTTTGGACCAATATAAAGTTATAAAGGTGTAAATATAGTTTTTAAATAATTCTAATAAAGTTAGACCCATTATTGGAGCAACGGAAACTTGGTCCAAACTACTTTGACAAAGAACTGCCCAACTTTGAATAGCTTCGTATGAAGAGAATATTGGCCTTTTTTTGGACCAATATGAAGTGATAAAGATTTAAATATACTAATAAACCTAATAGAAGAACGTTAGACCCATTATTGGAGCAGCGGAAACTTGGTCCAAACTACTTTGACAAAGAACTGCCCAACTTTGAATGGCTTCCTATAAAGAGAATATTGGCCTTTTTTTGGACCAATATGAAGTGATAAAGATATAAATATACTAATAAACCTAATAGAAGAACGTTAGACCCATTTTTGATCCAACGGAAAACTTGTGCAAACTTCTACAACAAAGATCGTCACAACTTTCAATAGATTCGTATGAAGGTTTAGTTTGAGATTTAAAGCTTTTAGAATGAATACCGGCCTTTTTTTGGACCAATATAAAGTTATAAAGGTGTAAATATAGTTTTTAAATTATTCTCAAAAAGTTAGACCCATTATTGGAGCAGCGGAAACTTGGTCCAAACTACTTTGACAAAGAACTGCCCAACTTTGAATGGCTTCCTATGAAGAGAATATTGGCCTTTTTTTGGACCAAAATGAAGTGATAAAGATATAAATATAGTAATAAACCTAATATAAGAACGTTAGACCCATTTTTGATCCAACGGAAAACTTGTGCAAACTTCTACGACAAAGATCGTCCAAACTTTCAATAGATTCGTATGAAGCTTTAAATTGAGATTTAAAGCTTTTAGAATGAATACCAGCCTTTTTCTGGACAAATATAAAGTTATAAAGGTGTAAATATAGTTTTTAAATTATTCTCAAAAAGTTAGACCCATTATTGGAGCAACGGAAACTTGGTCCAAACTACTTTTACCAAGAACTGCCCAACTTTGAATAGCTTCGTATGAAGAGAATATTGGCCTTTTTTTGGACCAATATGAAGTGATAAAGATTTAAATATAGTAATAAACCTAATAGAAGAACGTTAGATCCATTTTTGATCCAACGGAAAACTTGTGCAAACTTCTACAACAAAGATCATCCAAACTTTCAATAGATCTATGAAGGTTTAATTTGAGATTTAAAGCTTTTAGAATGAATACCGGCCTTTTTTTGGACCAATATAAAGTTATAAAGGTGTAAATATAGTTTTTAAATTATTCTAAAAAAGTTAGACCCATTATTGGAGCAACGGAAACTTGGTCCAAACTACTTTGACAAAGAACTGCCCAACTTTGAATAGCTTCGTATGAAGAGAATATTGGCCTTTTTTTGGACCAATATGAAGTGATAAAGATTTAAATATAGTAATAAACCTAATAGAAGAACGTTAGACCCATTTTTGATCCAACGGAAATCTTGTGCAAACTTCTACGACAAAGATCGTCCAAACTTTCAATAGATTCGTATGAAGGTTTAAATTGAGATTTAAAGCTTTTAGAATGAATACCGGCCTTTCTTTGGACCAATATAAAGTTATAAAGGTGTAAATATAGTTTTTAAATTATTCTCAAAAAGTTAGACCCATTATTGGAGCAGCGGAAACTTGGTCCAAACTACTTTGACAAAGAACTGCCCAACTTTGAATAGCTTCATATGAAGAGAATATTGGCCTTTTTTTGGACCAATATGAAGTGATAAAGATATAAATATAGTAATAAATCTAATTTAAGAACGTTAGACCCATTTTTAATTCAACGGAAAACTTGTGCAAACTTCTACGACAAAGATCGTCCAAACTTTCAATAGATTCGTATGAAGGTTTAAATTGAGATTTAAAGCTTTTAGAATGAATACCGGCCTTTTTTTGGACCAATATAAAGTTATAAAGGTGTAAATATAGTTTTTAAATTATTCTCAAAAAGTTAGACCCATTATTGGAGCAACGGAAACTTGGTCCAAACTACTTTGACAAAGAACTGCCCAACTTTGAATAGCTTCATATGAAGAGAATTGGCCTTTTTTTGGACCAATATGAAGTGATAAAGATATAAATATAGTAATAAACCTAATAGAAGAACGTTAGATCCATTTTTGATCCAACGGAAAACTTGTGCAAACTTCTACAACAAAGATCATCCAAACTTTCAATAGATTCTAGGAAGGTTTAATTTGAGATTTAAAGCTTTTAGAATGAATACCGGCCTTTTTTTGGACCAATATAAAGTTATAAAGGTGTAAATATAGTTTTTCAATTATTCTCAAAAAGTTAGACCCATTATTGGAGCAACGGAAACTTGGTCCAAACTACTTTGACAAAGAACTGCCCAACTTTGAATAGCGTCGTATGAAGAGAATATTGGCCTTTATTTGGACCAATATGAAGTGATAAAGATTTAAATATAGTAATAAACCTAATAGAAGAACGTTAGACCCATTTTTGATCCAACGGAAATCTTGTGCAAACTTCTACGACAAAGATCGTCCAAACTTTCAATAGATTCGTATGAAGGTTTAAATTGAGATTTAAAGCTTTTAGAATGAATACCGGCCTTTTTTTGGACCAATATAAAGTTATAAAGGTGTAAATATAGTTTTTAAATTATTCTCAAAAAGTTAGACCCATTATTGGAGCAGCGGAAACTTGGTCCAAACTACTTTGACAAAGAACTGCCCAACTTTGAATGGCTTCCTATGAAGAGAATATTGGCCTTTTTTTGGACCAATATGAAGTGATAAAGATATAAATATAGTAATAAATCTAATTTAAGAACGTTAGACCCATTTTTAATTCAACGGAAAACTTGTGCAAACTTCTACGACAAAGATCGTCCAAACTTTCAATAGATTCGTATGAAGGTTTAAATTGAGATTTAAAGCTTTTAGAATGAATACCGGCCTTTTTTTGGACCAATATAAAGTTATAAAGGTGTAAATATAGTTTTTAAATTATTCTCAAAAAGTTAGACCCATTATTGGAGCAACGGAAACTTGGTCCAAACTACTTTGACAAAGAACTGCCCAACTTTGAATAGCTTCATATGAAGAGAATTGGCCTTTTTTTGGACCAATATGAAGTGATAAAGATATAAATATAGTAATAAACCTAATAGAAGAACGTTAGATCCATTTTTGATCCAACGGAAAACTTGTGCAAACTTCTACAACAAAGATCATCCAAACTTTCAATAGATTCTAGGAAGGTTTAATTTGAGATTTAAAGCTTTTAGAATGAATACCGGCCTTTTTTTGGACCAATATAAAGTTATAAAGGTGTAAATATAGTTTTTCAATTATTCTCAAAAAGTTAGACCCATTATTGGAGCAACGGAAACTTGGTCCAAACTACTTTGACAAAGAACTGCCCAACTTTGAATAGCGTCGTATGAAGAGAATATTGGCCTTTATTTGGACCAATATGAAGTGATAAAGATTTAAATATAGTAATAAACCTAATAGAAGAACGTTAGACCCATTTTTGATCCAACGGAAATCTTGTGCAAACTTCTACGACAAAGATCGTCCAAACTTTCAATAGATTCGTATGAAGGTTTAAATTGAGATTTAAAGCTTTTAGAATGAATACCGGCCTTTTTTTGGACCAATATAAAGTTATAAAGGTGTAAATATAGTTTTTAAATTATTCTCAAAAAGTTAGACCCATTATTGGAGCAGCGGAAACTTGGTCCAAACTACTTTGACAAAGAACTGCCCAACTTTGAATGGCTTCCTATGAAGAGAATATTGGCCTTTTTTTGGACCAATATGAAGTGATAAAGATATAAATATAGTAATAAACCTAATATAAGAACGTTAGACCCATTTTTGATCCAACGGAAAACTTGTGCAAACTTCTACGACAAAGATCGTCCAAACTTTCAATAGATTCGTATTAAGCTTTAAATTGAGATTTAAAGCTTTTAGAATGAATACCGGCCTTTTTTTGGACCAATATAAAGTTATAAAGGTGTAAATATAGTTTTTAAATTATTCTCAAAAAGTTAGACCCATTATTGGAGCAACGGAAACTTGGTCCAAACTACTTTGACCAAGAACTGCCCAACTTTGAATAGCTTCATATGAAGAGAATTGGCCTTTTTTTGGACCAATATGAAGTGATAAAGATATAAATATAGTAATAAACCTAATAGAAGAACGTTAGATCCATTTTTGATCCAACGGAAAACTTGTGCAATCTTCTACAACAAAGATCATCCAAACTTTCAATAGATTCTATGAAGGTTTAAATTGAGATTTAAAGCTTTTAGAATGAATACCGGCCTTTTTTTGGACCAATATAAAGTTATAAAGGTGTAAATATAGTTTTTAAATTATTCTCAAAAAGTTAGACCCATTATTGGAGCAACGGAAACTTGGTCCAAACTACTTTGACAAAGAACTGCCCAACTTTGAATGGCTTCCTATGAAGAGAATATTGGCCTTTTTTTGGACCAATATGAAGTGATAAAGATTTAAATATACTAATAAACCTAATAGAAGAACGTTAGACCCATTTTTGATCCAACGGAAAACTTGTGCAAACTTCTACGACAAAGATCGTCACAACTTTCAATAGATTCGTATGAAGGTTTAGTTTGAGATTTAAAGCTTTTAGAATGAATACCGGTCTTTTTTTGGACCAATATAAAGTTATAAAGGTGTAAATATAGTTTTTAAATTATTCTAATAAAGTTAGACCCATTATTGGAGCAACGGAAACTTGGTCCAAACTACTTTGACAAAGAACTGCCCAACTTTGAATAGCTTCGTATGAAGAGAATATTGGCCTTTTTTTGGACCAATATGAAGTGATAAAGATTTAAATATACTAATAAACCTAATAGAAGAACGTTAGACCCATTATTGGAGCAGCGGAAACTTGGTCCAAACTACTTTGACAAAGAACTGCCCAACTTTGAATGGCTTCCTATAAAGAGAATATTGGCCTTTTTTTGGACCAATATGAAGTGATAAAGATATAAATATAGTAATAAACCTAATATAAGAACGTTAGACCCATTTTTGATCCAACGGAAAACTTGTGCAAACTTCTACGACAAAGATCGTCCAAACTTTCAATAGATTCGTATGAAGCTTTAAATTGAGATTTAAAGCTTTTAGAATGAATACCGGCCTTTTTTTGGACCAATATAAAGTTATAAAGGTGTAAATATAGTTTTTAAATTATTCTCAAAAAGTTAGACCCATTATTGGAGCAACGGAAACTTGGTCCAAACTACTTTGACAAAGAACTGCCCAACTTTGAATAGCTTCGTATGAAGAGAATATTGGCCTTTTTTTGGACCAATATGAAGTGATAAAGATTTAAATATACTAATAAACCTAATAGAAGAACGTTAGACCCATTTTTGATCCAACGGAAAACTTGTGCAAACTTCTACAACAAAGATCGTCACAACTTTCAATAGATTCGTATGAAGGTTTAATTTGAGATTTAAAGCTTTTAGAATGAATACCGGCCTTTTTATGGACCAATATAAAGTTATAAAGGTGTAAATATAGTTTTTAAATTATTCTCAAAAACTTAGACCCATTATTGGAGCAGCGGAAACTCGGTCCAAACTACTTTGACAAAGAACTGCCCAACTTTGAATAGCTTCATATGAAGAGAATTGGCCTTTTTTGGACCAATATGAAGTGATAAAGATATAAATATAGTAATAAACCGAATAGAAGAACGTTAGATCCATTTTTGATCCAACGGAAAACTTGTGCAAACTTCTACAACAAAGATCATCCAAACTTTCAATAGATTCTATGAAGGTTTAATTTGAGATTTAAAGCTTTTAGAATGAATACCGGCCTTTTTTTGGACCAATATAAAGTTATAAAGGTGTAGATATAGTTTTTCAATTATTCTCAAAAAGTTAGACCCATTATTGGAGCAACGGAAACTTTGTCCAAACTACTTTGACAAAGAACTGCCCAACTTTGAATAGCTTCGTATGAAGAGAATATTGGCCTTTATTTGGACCAATATGAAGTGATAAAGATTTAAATATAGTAATAAACCTAATAGAAGAACGTTAGACCCATTTTTGATCCAACGGAAATCTTGTGCAAACTTCTACGACAAAGATCGTCCAAACTTTCAATAGATTCGTATGAAGGTTTAAATTGAGATTTAAAGCTTTTAGAATGAATACCGGCCTTTTTTTGGACCAATATAAAGTTATAAAGGTGTAAATATAGTTTTTAAATTATTCTCAAAAAGTTAGACCCATTATTGGAGCAGCGGAAACTTGGTCCAAACTACTTTGACAAAGAACTGCCCAACTTTGAATGGCTTCCTATGAAGAGAATATTGGCCTTTTTTTGGACCAAAATGAAGTGATAAAGATATAAATATAGTAATAAACCTAATATAAGAACGTTAGACCCATTTTTGATCCAACGGAAAACTTGTGCAAACTTCTACGACAAAGATCGTCCAAACTTTCAATAGATTCGTATGAAGCTTTAAATTGAGATTTAAAGCTTTTAGAATGAATACCGGCCTTTTTTTGGACAAATATAAAGTTATAAAGGTGTAAATATAGTTTTTAAATTATTCTCAAAAAGTTAGACCCCTTATTGGAGCAACGGAAACTTGGTCCAAATTACTTTTACCAAGAACTGCCCAACTTTGAATAGCTTCGTATGAAGAGAATATTGGCCTTTTTTTGGACCAATATGAAGTGATAAAGATTTAAATATACTAATAAACCTAATACAAGAAAGTTAGACCCATTTTTGATCCAACGTAAAACTTGTGCAAACTTCTACTACAAAGATCGTCACAACTTTCAATAGATTCGTATGAAGGTTTAGTTTGAGATTTAAAGCTTTTAGAATGAATACCGGTCTTTTTTTGGACCAATATAAAGTTATAAAGGTGTAAATATAGTTTTTAAATTATTCTAATAAAGTTAGACCCATTATTGGAGCAACGGAAACTTGGTCCAAACTACTTTGACAAAGAACTGCCCAACTTTGAATAGCTTCGTATGAAGAGAATATTGGCCTTTTTTTGGACCAATATGAAGTGATAAAGATTTAAATATACTAATAAACCTAATAGAAGAACGTTAGACCCATTATTGGAGCAGCGGAAACTTGGTCCAAACTACTTTGACAAAGAACTGCCCAACTTTGAATGGCTTCCTATAAAGAGAATATTGGCCTTTTTTTGGACCAATATGAAGTGATAAAGATATAAATATACTAATAAACCTAATAGAAGAACGTTAGACCCATTTTTGATCCAACGGAAAACTTGTGCAAACTTCTACAACAAAGATCGTCACAACTTTCAATAGATTCGTATGAAGGTTTAGTTTGAGATTTAAAGCTTTTAGAATGAATACCGGCCTTTTTTTGGACCAATATAAAGTTATAAAGGTGTAAATATAGTTTTTAAATTATTCTCAAAAAGTTAGACCCATTATTGGAGCAGCGGAAACTTGGTCCAAACTACTTTGACAAAGAACTGCCCAACTTTGAATGGCTTCCTATGAAGAGAATATTGGCCTTTTTTTGGACCAAAATGAAGTGATAAAGATATAAATATAGTAATAAACCTAATATAAGAACGTTAGACCCATTTTTGATCCAACGGAAAACTTGTGCAAACTTCTACGACAAAGATCGTCCAAACTTTCAATAGATTCGTATGAAGCTTTAAATTGAGATTTAAAGCTTTTAGAATGAATACCGGCCTTTTTCTGGACAAATATAAAGTTATAAAGGTGTAAATATAGTTTTTAAATTATTCTCAAAAAGTTAGACCCATTATTGGAGCAACGGAAACTTGGTCCAAACTACTTTTACCAAGAACTGCCCAACTTTGAATAGCTTCGTATGAAGAGAATATTGGCCTTTTTTTGGACCAATATGAAGTGATAAAGATTTAAATATAGTAATAAACCTAATAGAAGAACGTTAGATCCATTTTTGATCCAACGGAAAACTTGTGCAAACTTCTACAACAAAGATCATCCAAACTTTCAACAGATCTATGAAGGTTTAATTTGAGATTTAAAGCTTTTAGAATGAATACCGGCCTTTTTTTGGACCAATATAAAGTTATAAAGGTGTAAATATAGTTTTTAAATTATTCTAAAAAAGTTAGACCCATTATTGGAGCAACGGAAACTTGGTCCAAACTACTTTGACAAAGAACTGCCCAACTTTGAATAGCTTCGTATGAAGAGAATATTGGCCTTTTTTTGGACCAATATGAAGTGATAAAGATTTAAATATAGTAATAAACCTAATAGAAGAACGTTAGACCCATTTTTGATCCAACGGAAATCTTGTGCAAACTTCTACGACAAAGATCGTCCAAACTTTCAATAGATTCGTATGAAGGTTTAAATTGAGATTTAAAGCTTTTAGAATGAATACCGGCCTTTCTTTGGACCAATATAAAGTTATAAAGGTGTAAATATAGTTTTTAAATTATTCTCAAAAAGTTAGACCCATTATTGGAGCAGCGGAAACTTGGTCCAAACTACTTTGACAAAGAACTGCCCAACTTTGAATAGCTTCATATGAAGAGAATATTGGCCTTTTTTTGGACCAATATGAAGTGATAAAGATATAAATATAGTAATAAATCTAATTTAAGAACGTTAGACCCATTTTTAATTCAACGGAAAACTTGTGCAAACTTCTACGACAAAGATCGTCCAAACTTTCAATAGATTCGTATGAAGGTTTAAATTGAGATTTAAAGCTTTTAGAATGAATACCGGCCTTTTTTTGGACCAATATAAAGTTATAAAGGTGTAAATATAGTTTTTAAATTATTCTCAAAAAGTTAGACCCATTATTGGAGCAATGGAAACTTGGTCCAAACTACTTTGACAAAGAACTGCCCAACTTTGAATAGCTTCGTATGAAGAGAATATTGGCCTTTTTTTGGACCAATATTTAGTGATAAAGATTTAAATATACTAATAAACCTAATAGAAGAAAGTTAGACCCATTTTTGATCCAACGGAAAACTTGTGCAAACTTCTACTACAAAGATCGTCACAACTTTCAATAGATTCGTATGAAGGTTTAGTTTGAGATTTAAAGCTTTTAGAATGAATACCGGTCTTTTTTTGGACCAATATAAAGTTATAAAGGTGTAAATATAGTTTTTAAATTATTCTAATAAAGTTAGACCCATTATTGGAGCAACGGAAACTTGGTCCAAACTACTTTGACAAAGAACTGCCCAACTTTGAATAGCTTCGTATGAAGAGAATATTGGCCTTTTTTTGGACCAATATGAAGTGATAAAGATTTAAATATACTAATAAACCTAATAGAAGAACGTTAGACCCATTATTGGAGCAGCGGAAACTTGGTCCAAACTACTTTGACAAAGAACTGCCCAACTTTGAATGGCTTCCTATAAAGAGAATATTGGCCTTTTTTTGGACCAATATGAAGTGATAAAGATATAAATATACTAATAAACCTAATAGAAGAACGTTAGACCCATTTTTGATCCAACGGAAAACTTGTGCAAACTTCTACAACAAAGATCGTCACAACTTTCAATAGATTCGTATGAAGGTTTAGTTTGAGATTTAAAGCTTTTAGAATGAATACCGGCCTTTTTTTGGACCAATATAAAGTTATAAAGGTGTAAATATAGTTTTTAAATTATTCTCAAAAAGTTAGACCCATTATTGGAGCAGCGGAAACTTGGTCCAAACTACTTTGACAAAGAACTGCCCAACTTTGAATGGCTTCCTATGAAGAGAATATTGGCCTTTTTTTGGACCAAAATGAAGTGATAAAGATATAAATATAGTAATAAACCTAATATAAGAACGTTAGACCCATTTTTGATCCAACGGAAAACTTGTGCAAACTTCTACGACAAAGATCGTCCAAACTTTCAATAGATTCGTATGAAGCTTTAAATTGAGATTTAAAGCTTTTAGAATGAATACCGGCCTTTTTTTGGACAAATATAAAGTTATAAAGGTGTAAATATAGTTTTTAAATTATTCTCAAAAAGTTAGACCCCTTATTGGAGCAACGGAAACTTGGTCCAAACTACTTTTACCAAGAACTGCCCAACTTTGAATAGCTTCGTATGAAGAGAATATTGGCCTTTTTTTGGACCAATATGAAGTGATAAAGATTTAAATATACTAATAAACCTAATACAAGAAAGTTAGACCCATTTTTGATCCAACGTAAAACTTGTGCAAACTTCTACTACAAAGATCGTCACAACTTTCAATAGATTCGTATGAAGGTTTAGTTTGAGATTTAAAGCTTTTAGAATGAATACCGGTCTTTTTTTGGACCAATATAAAGTTATAAAGGTGTAAATATAGTTTTTAAATTATTCTAATAAAGTTAGACCCATTATTGGAGCAACGGAAACTTGGTCCAAACTACTTTGACAAAGAACTGCCCAACTTTGAATAGCTTCGTATGAAGAGAATATTGGCCTTTTTTTGGACCAATATGAAGTGATAAAGATTTAAATATACTAATAAACCTAATAGAAGAACGTTAGACCCATTATTGGAGCAGCGGAAACTTGGTCCAAACTACTTTGACAAAGAACTGCCCAACTTTGAATGGCTTCCTATAAAGAGAATATTGGCCTTTTTTTGGACCAATATGAAGTGATAAAGATATAAATATACTAATAAACCTAATAGAAGAACGTTAGACCCATTTTTGATCCAACGGAAAACTTGTGCAAACTTCTACAACAAAGATCGTCACAACTTTCAATAGATTCGTATGAAGGTTTAGTTTGAGATTTAAAGCTTTTAGAATGAATACCGGCCTTTTTTTGGACCAATATAAAGTTATAAAGGTGTAAATATAGTTTTTAAATTATTCTCAAAAAGTTAGACCCATTATTGGAGCAGCGGAAACTTGGTCCAAACTACTTTGACAAAGAACTGCCCAACTTTGAATGGCTTCCTATGAAGAGAATATTGGCCTTTTTTTGGACCAAAATGAAGTGATAAAGATATAAATATAGTAATAAACCTAATATAAGAACGTTAGACCCATTTTTGATCCAACGGAAAACTTGTGCAAACTTCTACGACAAAGATCGTCCAAACTTTCAATAGATTCGTATGAAGCTTTAAATTGAGATTTAAAGCTTTTAGAATGAATACCGGCCTTTTTCTGGACAAATATAAAGTTATAAAGGTGTAAATATAGTTTTTAAATTATTCTCAAAAAGTTAGACCCATTATTGGAGCAACGGAAACTTGGTCCAAACTACTTTTACCAAGAACTGCCCAACTTTGAATAGCTTCGTATGAAGAGAATATTGGCCTTTTTTTGGACCAATATGAAGTGATAAAGATTTAAATATAGTAATAAACCTAATAGAAGAACGTTAGATCCATTTTTGATCCAACGGAAAACTTGTGCAAACTTCTACAACAAAGATCATCCAAACTTTCAACAGATCTATGAAGGTTTAATTTGAGATTTAAAGCTTTTAGAATGAATACCGGCCTTTTTTTGGACCAATATAAAGTTATAAAGGTGTAAATATAGTTTTTAAATTATTCTAAAAAAGTTAGACCCATTATTGGAGCAACGGAAACTTGGTCCAAACTACTTTGACAAAGAACTGCCCAACTTTGAATAGCTTCGTATGAAGAGAATATTGGCCTTTTTTTGGACCAATATGAAGTGATAAAGATTTAAATATAGTAATAAACCTAATAGAAGAACGTTAGACCCATTTTTGATCCAACGGAAATCTTGTGCAAACTTCTACGACAAAGATCGTCCAAACTTTCAATAGATTCGTATGAAGGTTTAAATTGAGATTTAAAGCTTTTAGAATGAATACCGGCCTTTCTTTGGACCAATATAAAGTTATAAAGGTGTAAATATAGTTTTTAAATTATTCTCAAAAAGTTAGACCCATTATTGGAGCAGCGGAAACTTGGTCCAAACTACTTTGACAAAGAACTGCCCAACTTTGAATAGCTTCATATGAAGAGAATATTGGCCTTTTTTTGGACCAATATGAAGTGATAAAGATATAAATATAGTAATAAATCTAATTTAAGAACGTTAGACCCATTTTTAATTCAACGGAAAACTTGTGCAAACTTCTACGACAAAGATCGTCCAAACTTTCAATAGATTCGTATGAAGGTTTAAATTGAGATTTAAAGCTTATAGAATGAATACCGGCCTTTTTTTGGACCAATATAAAGTTATAAAGGTGTAAATATAGTTTTTAAATTATTCTCAAAAAGTTAGACCCATTATTGGAGCAATGGAAACTTGGTCCAAACTACTTTGACAAAGAACTGCCCAACTTTGAATAGCTTCGTATGAAGAGAATATTGGCCTTTTTTTGGACCAATATTTAGTGATAAAGATTTAAATATACTAATAAACCTAATAGAAGAAAGTTAGACCCATTTTTGATCCAACGGAAAACTTGTGCAAACTTCTACTACAAAGATCGTCACAACTTTCAATAGATTCGTATGAAGGTTTAGTTTGAGATTTAAAGCTTTTAGAATGAATACCGGTCTTTTTTTGGACCAATATAAAGTTATAAAGGTGTAAATATAGTTTTTAAATTATTCTAATAAAGTTAGACCCATTATTGGAGCAACGGAAACTTGGTCCAAACTACTTTGACAAAGAACTGCCCAACTTTGAATAGCTTCGTATGAAGAGAATATTGGCCTTTTTTTGGACCAATATGAAGTGATAAAGATTTAAATATACTAATAAACCTAATAGAAGAACGTTAGACCCATTATTGGAGCAGCGGAAACTTGGTCCAAACTACTTTGACAAAGAACTGCCCAACTTTGAATGGCTTCCTATAAAGAGAATATTGGCCTTTTTTTGGACCAATATGAAGTGATAAAGATATAAATATACTAATAAACCTAATAGAAGAACGTTAGACCCATTTTTGATCCAACGGAAAACTTGTGCAAACTTCTACAACAAAGATCGTCACAACTTTCAATAGATTCGTATGAAGGTTTAGTTTGAGATTTAAAGCTTTTAGAATGAATACCGGCCTTTTTTTGGACCAATATAAAGTTATAAAGGTGTAAATATAGTTTTTAAATTATTCTCAAAAAGTTAGACCCATTATTGGAGCAGCGGAAACTTGGTCCAAACTACTTTGACAAAGAACTGCCCAACTTTGAATGGCTTCCTATGAAGAGAATATTGGCCTTTTTTTGGACCAAAATGAAGTGATAAAGATATAAATATAGTAATAAACCTAATATAAGAACGTTAGACCCATTTTTGATCCAACGGAAAACTTGTGCAAACTTCTACGACAAAGATCGTCCAAACTTTCAATAGATTCGTATGAAGCTTTAAATTGAGATTTAAAGCTTTTAGAATGAATACCGGCCTTTTTCTGGACAAATATAAAGTTATAAAGGTGTAAATATAGTTTTTAAATTATTCTCAAAAAGTTAGACCCATTATTGGAGCAACGGAAACTTGGTCCAAACTACTTTTACCAAGAACTGCCCAACTTTGAATAGCTTCGTATGAAGAGAATATTGGCCTTTTTTTGGACCAATATGAAGTGATAAAGATTTAAATATAGTAATAAACCTAATAGAAGAACGTTAGATCCATTTTTGATCCAACGGAAAACTTGTGCAAACTTCTACAACAAAGATCATCCAAACTTTCAATAGATCTATGAAGGTTTAATTTGAGATTTAAAGCTTTTAGAATGAATACCGGCCTTTTTTTGGACCAATATAAAGTTATAAAGGTGTAAATATAGTTTTTAAATTATTCTAAAAAAGTTAGACCCATTATTGGAGCAACGGAAACTTGGTCCAAACTACTTTGACAAAGAACTGCCCAACTTTGAATAGCTTCGTATGAAGAGAATATTGGCCTTTTTTTGGACCAATATGAAGTGATAAAGATTTAAATATAGTAATAAACCTAATAGAAGAACGTTAGACCCATTTTTGATCCAACGGAAATCTTGTGCAAACTTCTACGACAAAGATCGTCCAAACTTTCAATAGATTCGTATGAAGGTTTAAATTGAGATTTAAAGCTTTTAGAATGAATACCGGCCTTTTTTTGGACCAATATAAAGTTATAAAGGTGTAAATATAGTTTTTAAATTATTCTCAAAAAGTTAGACCCATTATTGGAGCAGCGGAAACTTGGTCCAAACTACTTTGACAAAGAACTGCCCAACTTTGAATAGCTTCATATGAAGAGAATATTGGCCTTTTTTTGGACCAATATGAAGTGATAAAGATATAAATATAGTAATAAATCTAATTTAAGAACGTTAGACCCATTTTTAATTCAACGGAAAACTTGTGCAAACTTCTACGACAAAGATCGTCCAAACTTTCAATAGATTCGTATGAAGGTTTAAATTGAGATTTAAAGCTTTTAGAATGAATACCGGCCTTTTTTTGGACCAATATAAAGTTATAAAGGTGTAAGTATAGTTTTTAAATTATTCTCAAAAAGTTAGACCCATTATTGGAGCAACGGAAACTTGGTCCAAACAACTTTGACAAAGAACTGCCCAACTTTGAATAGCTTCCTATGAAGAGAATATTGGCCTTTTTTTGGACCAATATGAAGTGATAAAGATTTAAATATACTAATAAACCTAATAGAAGAACGTTAGACCCATTTTTGATCCAACGGAAAACTTGTGCAAACTTCTACAACAAAGATCGTCACAACTTTCAATAGATTCGTATGAAGGTTTAATTTGAGATTTAAAGCTTTTAGAATGAATACCGGCCTTTTTATGGACCAATATAAAGTTATAAAGGTGTAAATATAGTTTTTAAATTATTCTCA
Source organism: Trifolium repens (assembly GCA_030408175.1). Taxonomy (NCBI): domain Eukaryota; kingdom Viridiplantae; phylum Streptophyta; class Magnoliopsida; order Fabales; family Fabaceae; genus Trifolium; species Trifolium repens. Next base: position 24,083,742 of record CP125845.1, on the reverse strand, counting down.
AAAACTTAGACCCATTATTGGAGCAGCGGAAACTCGGTCCAAACTACTTTGACAAAGAACTGCCCAACTTTGAATAGCTTCATATGAAGAGAATTGGCCTTTTTTGGACCAATATGAAGTGATAAAGATATAAATATAGTAATAAACCGAATAGAAGAACGTTAGATCCATTTTTGATCCAACGGAAAACTTGTGCAAACTTCTACAACAAAGATCATCCAAACTTTCAATAGATTCTATGAAGGTTTAATTTGAGATTTAAAGCTTTTAGAATGAATACCGGCCTTTTTTTGGACCAATATAAAGTTATAAAGGTGTAGATATAGTTTTTCAATTATTCTCAAAAAGTTAGACCCATTATTGGAGCAACGGAAACTTTGTCCAAACTACTTTGACAAAGAACTGCCCAACTTTGAATAGCTTCGTATGAAGAGAATATTGGCCTTTATTTGGACCAATATGAAGTGATAAAGATTTAAATATAGTAATAAACCTAATAGAAGAACGTTAGACCCATTTTTGATCCAACGGAAATCTTGTGCAAACTTCTACGACAAAGATCGTCCAAACTTTCAATAGATTCGTATGAAGGTTTAAATTGAGATTTAAAGCTTTTAGAATGAATACCGGCCTTTTTTTGGACCAATATAAAGTTATAAAGGTGTAAATATAGTTTTTAAATTATTCTCAAAAAGTTAGACCCATTATTGGAGCAGCGGAAACTTGGTCCAAACTACTTTGACAAAGAACTGCCCAACTTTGAATGGCTTCCTATGAAGAGAATATTGGCCTTTTTTTGGACCAAAATGAAGTGATAAAGATATAAATATAGTAATAAACCTAATATAAGAACGTTAGACCCATTTTTGATCCAACGGAAAACTTGTGCAAACTTCTACGACAAAGATCGTCCAAACTTTCAATAGATTCGTATGAAGCTTTAAATTGAGATTTAAAGCTTTTAGAATGAATACCGGCCTTTTTTTGGACAAATATAAAGTTATAAAGGTGTAAATATAGTTTTTAAATTATTCTCAAAAAGTTAGACCCCTTATTGGAGCAACGGAAACTTGGTCCAAACTACTTTTACCAAGAACTGCCCAACTTTGAATAGCTTCGTATGAAGAGAATATTGGCCTTTTTTTGGACCAATATGAAGTGATAAAGATTTAAATATAGTAATAAACCTAATACAAGAAAGTTAGACCCATTTTTGATCCAACGTAAAACTTGTGCAAACTTCTACTACAAAGATCGTCACAACTTTCAATAGATTCGTATGAAGGTTTAGTTTGAGATTTAAAGCTTTTAGAATGAATACCGGTCTTTTTTTGGACCAATATAAAGTTATAAAGGTGTAAATATAGTTTTTAAATAATTCTAATAAAGTTAGACCCATTATTGGAGCAACGGAAACTTGGTCCAAACTACTTTGACAAAGAACTGCCCAACTTTGAATAGCTTCGTATGAAGAGAATATTGGCCTTTTTTTGGACCAATATGAAGTGATAAAGATTTAAATATACTAATAAACCTAATAGAAGAACGTTAGACCCATTATTGGAGCAGCGGAAACTTGGTCCAAACTACTTTGACAAAGAACTGCCCAACTTTGAATGGCTTCCTATAAAGAGAATATTGGCCTTTTTTTGGACCAATATGAAGTGATAAAGATATAAATATACTAATAAACCTAATAGAAGAACGTTAGACCCATTTTTGATCCAACGGAAAACTTGTGCAAACTTCTACAACAAAGATCGTCACAACTTTCAATAGATTCGTATGAAGGTTTAGTTTGAGATTTAAAGCTTTTAGAATGAATACCGGCCTTTTTTTGGACCAATATAAAGTTATAAAGGTGTAAATATAGTTTTTAAATTATTCTCAAAAAGTTAGACCCATTATTGGAGCAGCGGAAACTTGGTCCAAACTACTTTGACAAAGAACTGCCCAACTTTGAATGGCTTCCTATGAAGAGAATATTGGCCTTTTTTTGGACCAAAATGAAGTGATAAAGATATAAATATAGTAATAAACCTAATATAAGAACGTTAGACCCATTTTTGATCCAACGGAAAACTTGTGCAAACTTCTACGACAAAGATCGTCCAAACTTTCAATAGATTCGTATGAAGCTTTAAATTGAGATTTAAAGCTTTTAGAATGAATACCGGCCTTTTTCTGGACAAATATAAAGTTATAAAGGTGTAAATATAGTTTTTAAATTATTCTCAAAAAGTTAGACCCATTATTGGAGCAACGGAAACTTGGTCCAAACTACTTTTACCAAGAACTGCCCAACTTTGAATAGCTTCGTATGAAGAGAATATTGGCCTTTTTTTGGACCAATATGAAGTGATAAAGATTTAAATATAGTAATAAACCTAATAGAAGAACGTTAGATCCATTTTTGATCCAACGGAAAACTTGTGCAAACTTCTACAACAAAGATCATCCAAACTTTCAATAGATCTATGAAGGTTTAATTTGAGATTTAAAGCTTTTAGAATGAATACCGGCCTTTTTTTGGACCAATATAAAGTTATAAAGGTGTAAATATAGTTTTTAAATTATTCTAAAAAAGTTAGACCCATTATTGGAGCAACGGAAACTTGGTCCAAACTACTTTGACAAAGAACTGCCCAACTTTGAATAGCTTCGTATGAAGAGAATATTGGCCTTTTTTTGGACCAATATGAAGTGATAAAGATTTAAATATAGTAATAAACCTAATAGAAGAACGTTAGACCCATTTTTGATCCAACGGAAATCTTGTGCAAACTTCTACGACAAAGATCGTCCAAACTTTCAATAGATTCGTATGAAGGTTTAAATTGAGATTTAAAGCTTTTAGAATGAATACCGGCCTTTCTTTGGACCAATATAAAGTTATAAAGGTGTAAATATAGTTTTTAAATTATTCTCAAAAAGTTAGACCCATTATTGGAGCAGCGGAAACTTGGTCCAAACTACTTTGACAAAGAACTGCCCAACTTTGAATAGCTTCATATGAAGAGAATATTGGCCTTTTTTTGGACCAATATGAAGTGATAAAGATATAAATATAGTAATAAATCTAATTTAAGAACGTTAGACCCATTTTTAATTCAACGGAAAACTTGTGCAAACTTCTACGACAAAGATCGTCCAAACTTTCAATAGATTCGTATGAAGGTTTAAATTGAGATTTAAAGCTTTTAGAATGAATACCGGCCTTTTTTAGGACCAATATAAAGTTATAAAGGTGTAAATATAGTTTTTAAATTATTCTCAAAAAGTTAGACCCATTATTGGAGCAACGGAAACTTGGTCCAAACTACTTTGACAAAGAACTGCCCAACTTTGAATAGCTTCATATGAAGAGAATTGGCCTTTTTTTGGACCAATATGAAGTGATAAAGATATAAATATAGTAATAAACCTAATAGAAGAACGTTAGATCCATTTTTGATCCAACGGAAAACTTGTGCAAACTTCTACAACAAAGATCATCCAAACTTTCAATAGATTCTAGGAAGGTTTAATTTGAGATTTAAAGCTTTTAGAATGAATACCGGCCTTTTTTTGGACCAATATAAAGTTATAAAGGTGTAAATATAGTTTTTCAATTATTCTCAAAAAGTTAGACCCATTATTGGAGCAACGGAAACTTGGTCCAAACTACTTTGACAAAGAACTGCCCAACTTTGAATAGCGTCGTATGAAGAGAATATTGGCCTTTATTTGGACCAATATGAAGTGATAAAGATTTAAATATAGTAATAAACCTAATAGAAGAACGTTAGACCCATTTTTGATCCAACGGAAATCTTGTGCAAACTTCTACGACAAAGATCGTCCAAACTTTCAATAGATTCGTATGAAGGTTTAAATTGAGATTTAAAGCTTTTAGAATGAATACCGGCCTTTTTTTGGACCAATATAAAGTTATAAAGGTGTAAATATAGTTTTTAAATTATTCTCAAAAAGTTAGACCCATTATTGGAGCAGCGGAAACTTGGTCCAAACTACTTTGACAAAGAACTGCCCAACTTTGAATGGCTTCCTATGAAGAGAATATTGGCCTTTTTTTGGACCAATATGAAGTGATAAAGATATAAATATAGTAATAAACCTAATATAAGAACGTTAGACCCATTTTTGATCCAACGGAAAACTTGTGCAAACTTCTACGACAAAGATCGTCCAAACTTTCAATAGATTCGTATTAAGCTTTAAATTGAGATTTAAAGCTTTTAGAATGAATACCGGCCTTTTTTTGGACCAATATAAAGTTATAAAGGTGTAAATATAGTTTTTAAATTATTCTCAAAAAGTTAGACCCATTATTGGAGCAACGGAAACTTGGTCCAAACTACTTTGACCAAGAACTGCCCAACTTTGAATAGCTTCATATGAAGAGAATTGGCCTTTTTTTGGACCAATATGAAGTGATAAAGATATAAATATAGTAATAAACCTAATAGAAGAACGTTAGATCCATTTTTGATCCAACGGAAAACTTGTGCAATCTTCTACAACAAAGATCATCCAAACTTTCAATAGATTCTATGAAGGTTTAAATTGAGATTTAAAGCTTTTAGAATGAATACCGGCCTTTTTTTGGACCAATATAAAGTTATAAAGGTGTAAATATAGTTTTTAAATTATTCTCAAAAAGTTAGACCCATTATTGGAGCAACGGAAACTTGGTCCAAACTACTTTGACAAAGAACTGCCCAACTTTGAATGGCTTCCTATGAAGAGAATATTGGCCTTTTTTTGGACCAATATGAAGTGATAAAGATTTAAATATACTAATAAACCTAATAGAAGAACGTTAGACCCATTTTTGATCCAACGGAAAACTTGTGCAAACTTCTACGACAAAGATCGTCACAACTTTCAATAGATTCGTATGAAGGTTTAGTTTGAGATTTAAAGCTTTTAGAATGAATACCGGTCTTTTTTTGGACCAATATAAAGTTATAAAGGTGTAAATATAGTTTTTAAATTATTCTAATAAAGTTAGACCCATTATTGGAGCAACGGAAACTTGGTCCAAACTACTTTGACAAAGAACTGCCCAACTTTGAATAGCTTCGTATGAAGAGAATATTGGCCTTTTTTTGGACCAATATGAAGTGATAAAGATTTAAATATACTAATAAACCTAATAGAAGAACGTTAGACCCATTATTGGAGCAGCGGAAACTTGGTCCAAACTACTTTGACAAAGAACTGCCCAACTTTGAATGGCTTCCTATAAAGAGAATATTGGCCTTTTTTTGGACCAATATGAAGTGATAAAGATATAAATATAGTAATAAACCTAATATAAGAACGTTAGACCCATTTTTGATCCAACGGAAAACTTGTGCAAACTTCTACGACAAAGATCGTCCAAACTTTCAATAGATTCGTATGAAGCTTTAAATTGAGATTTAAAGCTTTTAGAATGAATACCGGCCTTTTTTTGGACCAATATAAAGTTATAAAGGTGTAAATATAGTTTTTAAATTATTCTCAAAAAGTTAGACCCATTATTGGAGCAACGGAAACTTGGTCCAAACTACTTTGACAAAGAACTGCCCAACTTTGAATAGCTTCGTATGAAGAGAATATTGGCCTTTTTTTGGACCAATATGAAGTGATAAAGATTTAAATATACTAATAAACCTAATAGAAGAACGTTAGACCCATTTTTGATCCAACGGAAAACTTGTGCAAACTTCTACAACAAAGATCGTCACAACTTTCAATAGATTCGTATGAAGGTTTAATTTGAGATTTAAAGCTTTTAGAATGAATACCGGCCTTTTTATGGACCAATATAAAGTTATAAAGGTGTAAATATAGTTTTTAAATTATTCTCAAAAACTTAGACCCATTATTGGAGCAGCGGAAACTCGGTCCAAACTACTTTGACAAAGAACTGCCCAACTTTGAATAGCTTCATATGAAGAGAATTGGCCTTTTTTGGACCAATATGAAGTGATAAAGATATAAATATAGTAATAAACCGAATAGAAGAACGTTAGATCCATTTTTGATCCAACGGAAAACTTGTGCAAACTTCTACAACAAAGATCATCCAAACTTTCAATAGATTCTATGAAGGTTTAATTTGAGATTTAAAGCTTTTAGAATGAATACCGGCCTTTTTTTGGACCAATATAAAGTTATAAAGGTGTAGATATAGTTTTTCAATTATTCTCAAAAAGTTAGACCCATTATTGGAGCAACGGAAACTTTGTCCAAACTACTTTGACAAAGAACTGCCCAACTTTGAATAGCTTCGTATGAAGAGAATATTGGCCTTTATTTGGACCAATATGAAGTGATAAAGATTTAAATATAGTAATAAACCTAATAGAAGAACGTTAGACCCATTTTTGATCCAACGGAAATCTTGTGCAAACTTCTACGACAAAGATCGTCCAAACTTTCAATAGATTCGTATGAAGGTTTAAATTGAGATTTAAAGCTTTTAGAATGAATACCGGCCTTTTTTTGGACCAATATAAAGTTATAAAGGTGTAAATATAGTTTTTAAATTATTCTCAAAAAGTTAGACCCATTATTGGAGCAGCGGAAACTTGGTCCAAACTACTTTGACAAAGAACTGCCCAACTTTGAATGGCTTCCTATGAAGAGAATATTGGCCTTTTTTTGGACCAAAATGAAGTGATAAAGATATAAATATAGTAATAAACCTAATATAAGAACGTTAGACCCATTTTTGATCCAACGGAAAACTTGTGCAAACTTCTACGACAAAGATCGTCCAAACTTTCAATAGATTCGTATGAAGCTTTAAATTGAGATTTAAAGCTTTTAGAATGAATACCGGCCTTTTTTTGGACAAATATAAAGTTATAAAGGTGTAAATATAGTTTTTAAATTATTCTCAAAAAGTTAGACCCCTTATTGGAGCAACGGAAACTTGGTCCAAACTACTTTTACCAAGAACTGCCCAACTTTGAATAGCTTCGTATGAAGAGAATATTGGCCTTTTTTTGGACCAATATGAAGTGATAAAGATTTAAATATACTAATAAACCTAATACAAGAAAGTTAGACCCATTTTTGATCCAACGTAAAACTTGTGCAAACTTCTACTACAAAGATCGTCACAACTTTCAATAGATTCGTATGAAGGTTTAGTTTGAGATTTAAAGCTTTTAGAATGAATACCGGTCTTTTTTTGGACCAATATAAAGTTATAAAGGTGTAAATATAGTTTTTAAATTATTCTCAAAAAGTTAGACCCATTATTGGAGCAACGGAAACTTGGTCCAAACTACTTTGACAAAGAACTGCCCAACTTTGAATGGCTTCCTATGAAGAGAATATTGGCCTTTTTTTGGACCAATATGAAGTGATAAAGATTTAAATATACTAATAAACCTAATAGAAGAACGTTAGACCCATTTTTGATCCAACGGAAAACTTGTGCAAACTTCTACGACAAAGATCGTCACAACTTTCAATAGATTCGTATGAAGGTTTAGTTTGAGATTTAAAGCTTTTAGAATGAATACCGGTCTTTTTTTGGACCAATATAAAGTTATAAAGGTGTAAATATAGTTTTTAAATTATTCTAATAAAGTTAGACCCATTATTGGAGCAACGGAAACTTGGTCCAAACTACTTTGACAAAGAACTGCCCAACTTTGAATAGCTTCGTATGAAGAGAATATTGGCCTTTTTTTGGACCAATATGAAGTGATAAAGATTTAAATATACTAATAAACCTAATAGAAGAACGTTAGACCCATTATTGGAGCAGCGGAAACTTGGTCCAAACTACTTTGACAAAGAACTGCCCAACTTTGAATGGCTTCCTATAAAGAGAATATTGGCCTTTTTTTGGACCAATATGAAGTGATAAAGATATAAATATAGTAATAAACCTAATATAAGAACGTTAGACCCATTTTTGATCCAACGGAAAACTTGTGCAAACTTCTACGACAAAGATCGTCCAAACTTTCAATAGATTCGTATGAAGCTTTAAATTGAGATTTAAAGCTTTTAGAATGAATACCGGCCTTTTTTTGGACCAATATAAAGTTATAAAGGTGTAAATATAGTTTTTAAATTATTCTCAAAAAGTTAGACCCATTATTGGAGCAACGGAAACTTGGTCCAAACTACTTTGACAAAGAACTGCCCAACTTTGAATAGCTTCGTATGAAGAGAATATTGGCCTTTTTTTGGACCAATATGAAGTGATAAAGATTTAAATATACTAATAAACCTAATAGAAGAACGTTAGACCCATTTTTGATCCAACGGAAAACTTGTGCAAACTTCTACAACAAAGATCGTCACAACTTTCAATAGATTCGTATGAAGGTTTAATTTGAGATTTAAAGCTTTTAGAATGAATACCGGCCTTTTTATGGACCAATATAAAGTTATAAAGGTGTAAATATAGTTTTTAAATTATTCTCAAAAACTTAGACCCATTATTGGAGCAGCGGAAACTCGGTCCAAACTACTTTGACAAAGAACTGCCCAACTTTGAATAGCTTCATATGAAGAGAATTGGCCTTTTTTGGACCAATATGAAGTGATAAAGATATAAATATAGTAATAAACCGAATAGAAGAACGTTAGATCCATTTTTGATCCAACGGAAAACTTGTGCAAACTTCTACAACAAAGATCATCCAAACTTTCAATAGATTCTATGAAGGTTTAATTTGAGATTTAAAGCTTTTAGAATGAATACCGGCCTTTTTTTGGACCAATATAAAGTTATAAAGGTGTAGATATAGTTTTTCAATTATTCTCAAAAAGTTAGACCCATTATTGGAGCAACGGAAACTTTGTCCAAACTACTTTGACAAAGAACTGCCCAACTTTGAATAGCTTCGTATGAAGAGAATATTGGCCTTTATTTGGACCAATATGAAGTGATAAAGATTTAAATATAGTAATAAACCTAATAGAAGAACGTTAGACCCATTTTTGATCCAACGGAAATCTTGTGCAAACTTCTACGACAAAGATCGTCCAAACTTTCAATAGATTCGTATGAAGGTTTAAATTGAGATTTAAAGCTTTTAGAATGAATACCGGCCTTTTTTTGGACCAATATAAAGTTATAAAGGTGTAAATATAGTTTTTAAATTATTCTCAAAAAGTTAGACCCATTATTGGAGCAGCGGAAACTTGGTCCAAACTACTTTGACAAAGAACTGCCCAACTTTGAATGGCTTCCTATGAAGAGAATATTGGCCTTTTTTTGGACCAAAATGAAGTGATAAAGATATAAATATAGTAATAAACCTAATATAAGAACGTTAGACCCATTTTTGATCCAACGGAAAACTTGTGCAAACTTCTACGACAAAGATCGTCCAAACTTTCAATAGATTCGTATGAAGCTTTAAATTGAGATTTAAAGCTTTTAGAATGAATACCGGCCTTTTTTTGGACAAATATAAAGTTATAAAGGTGTAAATATAGTTTTTAAATTATTCTCAAAAAGTTAGACCCCTTATTGGAGCAACGGAAACTTGGTCCAAACTACTTTTACCAAGAACTGCCCAACTTTGAATAGCTTCGTATGAAGAGAATATTGGCCTTTTTTTGGACCAATATGAAGTGATAAAGATTTAAATATACTAATAAACCTAATACAAGAAAGTTAGACCCATTTTTGATCCAACGTAAAACTTGTGCAAACTTCTACTACAAAGATCGTCACAACTTTCAATAGATTCGTATGAAGGTTTAGTTTGAGATTTAAAGCTTTTAGAATGAATACCGGTCTTTTTTTGGACCAATATAAAGTTATAAAGGTGTAAATATAGTTTTTAAATTATTCTAATAAAGTTAGACCCATTATTGGAGCAACGGAAACTTGGTCCAAACTACTTTGACAAAGAACTGCCCAACTTTGAATAGCTTCGTATGAAGAGAATATTGGCCTTTTTTTGGACCAATATGAAGTGATAAAGATTTAAATATACTAATAAACCTAATAGAAGAACGTTAGACCCATTATTGGAGCAGCGGAAACTTGGTCCAAACTACTTTGACAAAGAACTGCCCAACTTTGAATGGCTTCCTATAAAGAGAATATTGGCCTTTTTTTGGACCAATATGAAGTGATAAAGATATAAATATACTAATAAACCTAATAGAAGAACGTTAGACCCATTTTTGATCCAACGGAAAACTTGTGCAAACTTCTACAACAAAGATCGTCACAACTTTCAATAGATTCGTATGAAGGTTTAGTTTGAGATTTAAAGCTTTTAGAATGAATACCGGCCTTTTTTTGGACCAATATAAAGTTATAAAGGTGTAAATATAGTTTTTAAATTATTCTCAAAAAGTTAGACCCATTATTGGAGCAGCGGAAACTTGGTCCAAACTACTTTGACAAAGAACTGCCCAACTTTGAATGGCTTCCTATGAAGAGAATATTGGCCTTTTTTTGGACCAAAATGAAGTGATAAAGATATAAATATAGTAATAAACCTAATATAAGAACGTTAGACCCATTTTTGATCCAACGGAAAACTTGTGCAAACTTCTACGACAAAGATCGTCCAAACTTTCAATAGATTCGTATGAAGCTTTAAATTGAGATTTAAAGCTTTTAGAATGAATACCGGCCTTTTTCTGGACAAATATAAAGTTATAAAGGTGTAAATATAGTTTTTAAATTATTCTCAAAAAGTTAGACCCATTATTGGAGCAACGGAAACTTGGTCCAAACTACTTTTACCAAGAACTGCCCAACTTTGAATAGCTTCGTATGAAGAGAATATTGGCCTTTTTTTGGACCAATATGAAGTGATAAAGATTTAAATATAGTAATAAACCTAATAGAAGAACGTTAGATCCATTTTTGATCCAACGGAAAACTTGTGCAAACTTCTACAACAAAGATCATCCAAACTTTCAACAGATCTATGAAGGTTTAATTTGAGATTTAAAGCTTTTAGAATGAATACCGGCCTTTTTTTGGACCAATATAAAGTTATAAAGGTGTAAATATAGTTTTTAAATTATTCTAAAAAAGTTAGACCCATTATTGGAGCAACGGAAACTTGGTCCAAACTACTTTGACAAAGAACTGCCCAACTTTGAATAGCTTCGTATGAAGAGAATATTGGCCTTTTTTTGGACCAATATGAAGTGATAAAGATTTAAATATAGTAATAAACCTAATAGAAGAACGTTAGACCCATTTTTGATCCAACGGAAATCTTGTGCAAACTTCTACGACAAAGATCGTCCAAACTTTCAATAGATTCGTATGAAGGTTTAAATTGAGATTTAAAGCTTTTAGAATGAATACCGGCCTTTCTTTGGACCAATATAAAGTTATAAAGGTGTAAATATAGTTTTTAAATTATTCTCAAAAAGTTAGACCCATTATTGGAGCAGCGGAAACTTGGTCCAAACTACTTTGACAAAGAACTGCCCAACTTTGAATAGCTTCATATGAAGAGAATATTGGCCTTTTTTTGGACCAATATGAAGTGATAAAGATATAAATATAGTAATAAATCTAATTTAAGAACGTTAGACCCATTTTTAATTCAACGGAAAACTTGTGCAAACTTCTACGACAAAGATCGTCCAAACTTTCAATAGATTCGTATGAAGGTTTAAATTGAGATTTAAAGCTTTTAGAATGAATACCGGCCTTTTTTTGGACCAATATAAAGTTATAAAGGTGTAAATATAGTTTTTAAATTATTCTCAAAAAGTTAGACCCATTATTGGAGCAATGGAAACTTGGTCCAAACTACTTTGACAAAGAACTGCCCAACTTTGAATAGCTTCGTATGAAGAGAATATTGGCCTTTTTTTGGACCAATATTTAGTGATAAAGATTTAAATATACTAATAAACCTAATAGAAGAAAGTTAGACCCATTTTTGATCCAACGGAAAACTTGTGCAAACTTCTACTACAAAGATCGTCACAACTTTCAATAGATTCGTATGAAGGTTTAGTTTGAGATTTAAAGCTTTTAGAATGAATACCGGTCTTTTTTTGGACCAATATAAAGTTATAAAGGTGTAAATATAGTTTTTAAATTATTCTAATAAAGTTAGACCCATTATTGGAGCAACGGAAACTTGGTCCAAACTACTTTGACAAAGAACTGCCCAACTTTGAATAGCTTCGTATGAAGAGAATATTGGCCTTTTTTTGGACCAATATGAAGTGATAAAGATTTAAATATACTAATAAACCTAATAGAAGAACGTTAGACCCATTATTGGAGCAGCGGAAACTTGGTCCAAACTACTTTGACAAAGAACTGCCCAACTTTGAATGGCTTCCTATAAAGAGAATATTGGCCTTTTTTTGGACCAATATGAAGTGATAAAGATATAAATATACTAATAAACCTAATAGAAGAACGTTAGACCCATTTTTGATCCAACGGAAAACTTGTGCAAACTTCTACAACAAAGATCGTCACAACTTTCAATAGATTCGTATGAAGGTTTAGTTTGAGATTTAAAGCTTTTAGAATGAATACCGGCCTTTTTTTGGACCAATATAAAGTTATAAAGGTGTAAATATAGTTTTTAAATTATTCTCAAAAAGTTAGACCCATTATTGGAGCAGCGGAAACTTGGTCCAAACTACTTTGACAAAGAACTGCCCAACTTTGAATGGCTTCCTATGAAGAGAATATTGGCCTTTTTTTGGACCAAAATGAAGTGATAAAGATATAAATATAGTAATAAACCTAATATAAGAACGTTAGACCCATTTTTGATCCAACGGAAAACTTGTGCAAACTTCTACGACAAAGATCGTCCAAACTTTCAATAGATTCGTATGAAGCTTTAAATTGAGATTTAAAGCTTTTAGAATGAATACCGGCCTTTTTCTGGACAAATATAAAGTTATAAAGGTGTAAATATAGTTTTTAAATTATTCTCAAAAAGTTAGACCCATTATTGGAGCAACGGAAACTTGGTCCAAACTACTTTTACCTAGAACTGCCCAACTTTGAATAGCTTCGTATGAAGAGAATATTGGCCTTTTTTTGGACCAATATGAAGTGATAAAGATTTAAATATAGTAATAAACCTAATAGAAGAACGTTAGATCCATTTTTGATCCAACGGAAAACTTGTGCAAACTTCTACAACAAAGATCATCCAAACTTTCAACAGATCTATGAAGGTTTAATTTGAGATTTAAAGCTTTTAGAATGAATACCGGCCTTTTTTTGGACCAATATAAAGTTATAAAGGTGTAAATATAGTTTTTAAATTATTCTAAAAAAGTTAGACCCATTATTGGAGCAACGGAAACTTGGTCCAAACTACTTTGACAAAGAACTGCCCAACTTTGAATAGCTTCGTATGAAGAGAATATTGGCCTTTTTTTGGACCAATATGAAGTGATAAAGATTTAAATATAGTAATAAACCTAATAGAAGAACGTTAGACCCATTTTTGATCCAACGGAAATCTTGTGCAAACTTCTACGACAAAGATCGTCCAAACTTTCAATAGATTCGTATGAAGGTTTAAATTGAGATTTAAAGCTTTTAGAATGAATACCGGCCTTTCTTTGGACCAATATAAAGTTATAAAGGTGTAAATATAGTTTTTAAATTATTCTCAAAAAGTTAGACCCATTATTGGAGCAGCGGAAACTTGGTCCAAACTACTTTGACAAAGAACTGCCCAACTTTGAATAGCTTCATATGAAGAGAATATTGGCCTTTTTTTGGACCAATATGAAGTGATAAAGATATAAATATAGTAATAAATCTAATTTAAGAACGTTAGACCCATTTTTAATTCAACGGAAAACTTGTGCAAACTTCTACGACAAAGATCGTCCAAACTTTCAATAGATTCGTATGAAGGTTTAAATTGAGATTTAAAGCTTTTAGAATGAATACCGGCCTTTTTTTGGACCAATATAAAGTTATAAAGGTGTAAATATAGTTTTTAAATTATTCTCAAAAAGTTAGACCCATTATTGGAGCAATGGAAACTTGGTCCAAACTACTTTGACAAAGAACTGCCCAACTTTGAATAGCTTCGTATGAAGAGAATATTGGCCTTTTTTTGGACCAATATTTAGTGATAAAGATTTAAATATACTAATAAACCTAATAGAAGAAAGTTAGACCCATTTTTGATCCAACGGAAAACTTGTGCAAACTTCTACTACAAAGATCGTCACAACTTTCAATAGATTCGTATGAAGGTTTAGTTTGAGATTTAAAGCTTTTAGAATGAATACCGGTCTTTTTTTGGACCAATATAAAGTTATAAAGGTGTAAATATAGTTTTTAAATTATTCTAATAAAGTTAGACCCATTATTGGAGCAACGGAAACTTGGTCCAAACTACTTTGACAAAGAACTGCCCAACTTTGAATAGCTTCGTATGAAGAGAATATTGGCCTTTTTTTGGACCAATATGAAGTGATAAAGATTTAAATATACTAATAAACCTAATAGAAGAACGTTAGACCCATTATTGGAGCAGCGGAAACTTGGTCCAAACTACTTTGACAAAGAACTGCCCAACTTTGAATGGCTTCCTATAAAGAGAATATTGGCCTTTTTTTGGACCAATATGAAGTGATAAAGATATAAATATACTAATAAACCTAATAGAAGAACGTTAGACCCATTTTTGATCCAACGGAAAACTTGTGCAAACTTCTACAACAAAGATCGTCACAACTTTCAATAGATTCGTATGAAGGTTTAGTTTGAGATTTAAAGCTTTTAGAATGAATACCGGCCTTTTTTTGGACCAATATAAAGTTATAAAGGTGTAAATATAGTTTTTAAATTATTCTCAAAAAGTTAGACCCATTATTGGAGCAGCGGAAACTTGGTCCAAACTACTTTGACAAAGAACTGCCCAACTTTGAATGGCTTCCTATGAAGAGAATATTGGCCTTTTTTTGGACCAAAATGAAGTGATAAAGATATAAATATAGTAATAAACCTAATATAAGAACGTTAGACCCATTTTTGATCCAACGGAAAACTTGTGCAAACTTCTACGACAAAGATCGTCCAAACTTTCAATAGATTCGTATGAAGCTTTAAATTGAGATTTAAAGCTTTTAGAATGAATACCGGCCTTTTTCTGGACAAATATAAAGTTATAAAGGTGTAAATATAGTTTTTAAATTATTCTCAAAAAGTTAGACCCATTATTGGAGCAACGGAAACTTGGTCCAAACTACTTTTACCAAGAACTGCCCAACTTTGAATAGCTTCGTATGAAGAGAATATTGGCCTTTTTTTGGACCAATATGAAGTGATAAAGATTTAAATATAGTAATAAACCTAATAGAAGAACGTTAGATCCATTTTTGATCCAACGGAAAACTTGTGCAAACTTCTACAACAAAGATCATCCAAACTTTCAATAGATCTATGAAGGTTTAATTTGAGATTTAAAGCTTTTAGAATGAATACCGGCCTTTTTTTGGACCAATATAAAGTTATAAAGGTGTAAATATAGTTTTTAAATTATTCTAAAAAAGTTAGACCCATTATTGGAGCAACGGAAACTTGGTCCAAACTACTTTGACAAAGAACTGCCCAACTTTGAATAGCTTCGTATGAAGAGAATATTGGCCTTTTTTTGGACCAATATGAAGTGATAAAGATTTAAATATAGTAATAAACCTAATAGAAGAACGTTAGACCCATTTTTGATCCAACGGAAATCTTGTGCAAACTTCTACGACAAAGATCGTCCAAACTTTCAATAGATTCGTATGAAGGTTTAAATTGAGATTTAAAGCTTTTAGAATGAATACCGGCCTTTTTTTGGACCAATATAAAGTTATAAAGGTGTAAATATAGTTTTTAAATTATTCTCAAAAAGTTAGACCCATTATTGGAGCAGCGGAAACTTGGTCCAAACTACTTTGACAAAGAACTGCCCAACTTTGAATAGCTTCATATGAAGAGAATATTGGCCTTTTTTTGGACCAATATGAAGTGATAAAGATATAAATATAGTAATAAATCTAATTTAAGAACGTTAGACCCATTTTTAATTCAACGGAAAACTTGTGCAAACTTCTACGACAAAGATCGTCCAAACTTTCAATAGATTCGTATGAAGGTTTAAATTGAGATTTAAAGCTTTTAGAATGAATACCGGCCTTTTTTTGGACCAATATAAAGTTATAAAGGTGTAAGTATAGTTTTTAAATTATTCTCAAAAAGTTAGACCCATTATTGGAGCAACGGAAACTTGGTCCAAACAACTTTGACAAAGAACTGCCCAACTTTGAATAGCTTCCTATGAAGAGAATATTGGCCTTTTTTTGGACCAATATGAAGTGATAAAGATTTAAATATACTAATAAACCTAATAGAAGAACGTTAGACCCATTTTTGATCCAACGGAAAACTTGTGCAAACTTCTACGACAAAGATCGTCCAAACTTTCAATAGATTCGTATGAAGGTTTAAATTGAGATTTAAAGCTTTTAGAATGAATACCGGCCTTTTTTTGGACCAATATAAAGTTATAAAGGTGTAAATATAGTTTTTAAATTATTCTCAAAAAGTTAGACCCATTATTGGAGCAATGGAAACTTGGTCCAAACTACTTTGACAAAGAACTGCCCAACTTTGAATAGCTTCGTATGAAGAGAATATTGGCCTTTTTTTGGACCAATATTTAGTGATAAAGATTTAAATATACTAATAAACCTAATAGAAGAAAGTTAGACCCATTTTTGATCCAACGGAAAACTTGTGCAAACTTCTACTACAAAGATCGTCACAACTTTCAATAGATTCGTATGAAGGTTTAGTTTGAGATTTAAAGCTTTTAGAATGAATACCGGTCTTTTTTTGGACCAATATAAAGTTATAAAGGTGTAAATATAGTTTTTAAATTATTCTCAAAAAGTTAGACCCATTATTGGAGCAACGGAAACTTGGTCCAAACTACTTTGACAAAGAACTGCCCAACTTTGAATAGCTTCGTATGAAGAGAATATTGGCCTTTTTTTGGACCAATATGAAGTGATAAAGATTTAAATATACTAATAAACCTAATAGAAGAACGTTAGACCCATTATTGGAGCAGCGGAAACTTGGTCCAAACTACTTTGACAAAGAACTGCCCAACTTTGAATGGCTTCCTATGAAGAGAATATTGGCCTTTTTTTGGACCAATATGAAGTGATAAAGATATAAATATAGGAATAAACCTAATATAAGAACGTTAGACCCATTTTTGATCCAACGGAAAACTTGTGCAAACTTCTACGACAAAGATCGTCCAAACTTTCAATAGATTCGTATGAAGCTTTAAATTGAGATTTAAAGCTTTTAGAATGAATACCGGCCTTTTTTTGGACCAATATAAAGTTATAAAGGTGTAAATATAGTTTTTAAATTATTCTCAAAAAGTTAGACCCATTATTGGAGCAACGGAAACTTGGTCCAAACTACTTTGACAAAGAACTGCCCAACTTTGAATAGCTTCGTATGAAGAGAATATTGGCCTTTTTTTGGACCAATATGAAGTGATAAAGATTTAAATATACCAATAAACCTAATAGAAGAACGTTAGACCCATTTTTGATCCAACGGAAAACTTGTGCAAACTTCTACAACAAAGATCGTCACAACTTTCAATAGATTCGTATGAAGGTTTAATTTGAGATTTAAAGCTTTTAGAATGAATACCGGCCTTTTTTTGGACCAATATAAAGTTATAAAGGTGTAAATATAGTTTTTAAATTATTCTAAAAAAGTTAGACCCATTATTGGAGCAACGGAAACTTGGTCCAAACTACTTTGACAAAGAACTGCCCAACTTTGAATAGCTTCGTATGAAGAGAATATTGGCCTTTTTTTGGACCAATATGAAGTGATAAAGATTTAAATATAGTAATAAACCTAATAGAAGAACGTTAGACCCATTTTTGATCCAACGGAAATCTTGTGCAAACTTCTACGACAAAGATCGTCCAAACTTTCAATAGATTCGTATGAAGGTTTAAATTGAGATTTAAAGATTTTAGAATGAATACCGGCCTTTTTTTGGACCAATATAAAGTTATAGAGGTGTAAATATAGTTTTTAAATTATTCTCAAAAAGTTAGACCCATTATTGGAGCAGCGGAAACTTGGTCCAAACTACTTTGACAAAGAACTGCCCAACTTTGAATAGCTTCATATGAAGAGAATATTGGCCTTTTTTTGGACCAATATGAAGTGATAAAGATATAAATATAGTAATAAATCTAATTTAAGAACGTTAGACCTATTTTTAATTCAACGGAAAACTTGTGCAAACTTCTACGACAAAGATCGTCCAAACTTTCAATAGATTCGTATGAAGGTTTAAATTGAGATTTAAAGCTTTTAGAATGAATACCGGCCTTTTTTTGGACCAATATAAAGTTATAAAGGTGTAAATATAGTTTTTAAATTATTCTCAAAAACTTAGACCCATTATTGGAGCAGCGGAATCTCGGTCCAAACTACTTTGACAAAGAACTGCCCAACTTTGAATAGCTTCATATGAACAGAATTGGCCTTTTTTTGGACCAATATGAAGTGATAAAGATATAAATATAGTTATAAACCTAATAGAAGAACGTTAGATCCATTTTTGATCCAACGGAAAACTTGTGCAAACTTCTACGACAAAGATCATCCAAACTTTCAATAGATTCTATGAAGGTTTAATTTGAGATTTAATGCTTTTAGAATGAATACCGGCCTTTTTTTGGACCAATATAAAGTTATAAAGGTGTAAATATAGTTTTTAAATTATTCTCAAAAAGTTAGACCCATTATTGGAGCAACGGAAACTTGGTCCAAACTACTTTGACAAAGAACTGCCCAACATTGAATAGCTTCGTATGAAGAGAATATTGGCCTTTTTTTGGACCAATATGAAGTGATAAAGATTTAAATATACTAATCAACCTAATAGAAGAACGTTAGACCCATTTTTGATCCAACGGAAAACTTGTGCAAACTTCTACAACAAAGATCGTCACAACTTTCAATAGATTCGTATGAAGGTTTAATTTGAGATTTAAAGCTTTTAGAATGAATACCGGCCTTTTTTTGGACCAATATAAAGTTATAAAGGTGTAAATATAGTTTTTAAATTATTCTAAAAAAGTTAGACCCATTATTGGAGCAACGGAAACTTGGTCCAAACTACTTTGACAAAGAACTGCCCAACTTTGAATAGCTTCGTATGAAGAGAATATTGGCCTTTTTTTGGACCAATATGAAGTGATAAAGATTTAAATATAGTAATAAACCTAATAGAAGAACGTTAGACCCATTTTTGATCCAACGGAAATCTTGTGCAAACTTCTACGACAAAGATCGTCCAAACTTTCAATAGATTCGTATGAAGGTTTAAATTGAGATTTAAAGCTTTTAGAATGAATACCGGCCTTTTTTTGGACCAATATAAAGTTATAAAGGTGTAAATATAGTTTTTAAATTATTCTCAAAAAGTTAGACCCATTATTGGAGCAGCGGAAACTTGGTCCAAACTACTTTGACAAAGAACTGCCCAACTTTGAATAGCTTCATATGAAGAGAATATTGGCCTTTTTTTGGACCAATATGAAGTGATAAAGATATAAATATAGTAATAAATCTAATTTAAGAACGTTAGACCTATTTTTAATTCAACGGAAAACTTGTGCAAACTTCTACGACAAAGATCGTCCAAACTTTCAATAGATTCGTATGAAGGTTTAAATTGAGATTTAAAGCTTTTAGAATGAATACCGGCCTTTTTTTGGACCAATATAAAGTTATAAAGGTGTAAATATAGTTTTTAAATTATTCTCAAAAACTTAGACCCATTATTGGAGCAGCGGAAACTCGGTCCAAACTACTTTGACAAAGAACTGCCCAACTTTGAATAGCTTCATATGAACAGAATTGGCCTTTTTTTGGACCAATATGAAGTGATAAAGATATAAATATAGTTATAAACCTAATAGAAGAACGTTAGATCCATTTTTGATCCAACGGAAAACTTGTGCAAACTTCTACAACAAAGATCATCCAAACTTTCAATAGATTCTATGAAGGTTTAATTTGAGATTTAAAGCTTTTAGAATGAATACCGGCCTTTTTTTGGACCAATATAAAGTTATAAAGGTGTAAATATAGTTTTTAAATTATTCTCAAAAAGTTAGACCCATTATTGGAGCAACGGAAACTTGGTCCAAACTACTTTGACAAAGAACTGCCCAACTTTGAATTGCTTCGTATGAAGAGAATATTGGCCTTTTTTTGGACCAATATGAAGTGATAAAGATTTAAATATACTAATAAACCTAATAGAAGAACGTTAGACCCGTTTTTGATCCAACGGAAAACTTGTGCAAACTTCTACAACAAAGATCGTCACAACTTTCAATAGATTCGTATGAAGGTTTAATTTGAGATTTAAAGCTTTTAGAATGAATACCGGCCTTTTTTTGGACCAATATAAAGTTATAAAGGTGTAAATATAGTTTTTCAATTATTCTCAAAAAGTTAGACCCATTATTGGAGCAACGGAAACTTTGTCCAAACTACTTTGACAAAGAACTGCCCAACTTTGAATAGCTTCGTATGAAGAGAATATTGGCCTTTATTTGGACCAATATGAAGTGATAAAGATTTAAATATAGTAATAAACCTAATAGAAGAACGTTAGACCCATTTTTGATCCAACGGAAATCTTGTACAAACTTCTACGACAAAGATCGTCCAAACTTTCAATAGATTCGTATGAAGGTTTAAATTGAGATTTAAAGCTTTTAGAATGAATACCGGCCTTTTTTTGGACCAATATAAAGTTATAAAGGTGTAAATATAGTTTTTAAATTATTCTCAAAAAGTTAGACCCATTATTGGAGCAGCGGAAACTTGGTCCAAACTACTTTGACAAAGAACTGCCCAACTTTGAATAGCTTCATATGAAGAGAATATTGGCCTTTTTTTGGACCAATATGAAGTGATAAAGATTTAAATATAGTAATAAACCTAATAGAAGAACGTTAGACCCATTTTTGATCCAACGGAAATCTTGTGCAAACTTCTACGACAAAGATCGTCCAAACTTTCAATAGATTCGTATGAAGGTTTAAATTGAGATTTAAAGCTTTTAGAATGAATACCGGCCTTTTTTTGGACCAATATAAAGTTATAAAGGTGTAAATATAGTTTTTAAATTATTCTCAAAAAGTTAGACCCATTATTGGAGCAGCGGAAACTTGGTCCAAACTACTTTGACAAAGAACTGCCCAACTTTGAATAGCTTCATATGAAGAGAATATTGGCCTTTTTTTGGACCAATATTTAGTGATAAAGATTTAAATATACCAATAAACCTAATAGAAGAAAGTTAGACCCATTTTTGATCCAACGGAAAACTTGTGCAAACTTCTACAACAAAGAACGTCACAACTTTCAATAGATTCGTATGAAGGTTTAATTTGAGATTTAAAGCTTTTAGAATGAATACCGGCCTTTTTTTGGACCAATATAAAGTTATAAAGGTGTAAATATAGTTTTTCAATTATTCTCAAAAAGTTAGACCCATTATTGGAGCAACGGAAACTTGGTCCAAACTACTTTGACAAAGAACTGCCCAACTTTGAATTGCTTCGTATGAAGAGAATATTGGCCTTTTTTTGGACCAATATGAAGTGATAAAGATTTAAATATACTAATAAACCTAATAGAAGAACGTTAGACCCATTTTTGATCCAACGGAAAACTTGTGCAAACTTCTACAACAAAGATCGTCACAACTTTCAATAGATTCGTATGAAGGTTTAATTTGAGATTTAAAGCTTTTAGAATGAATACCGGCCTTTTTTTGGACCAATATAAAGTTATAAAGGTGTAAATATAGTTTTTCAATTATTCTCAAAAAGTTAGACCCATTATTGGAGCAACGGAAACTTGGTCCAAACTACTTTGACAAAGAACTGCCCAACTTTGAATTGCTTCGTATGAAGAGAATATTGGCCTTTTTTTGGACCAATATGAAGTGATAAAGATTTAAATATACTAATAAACCTAATAGAAGAACGTTAGACCCATTTTTGATCCAACGGAAAACTTGTGCAAACTTCTACAACAAAGATCGTCACAACTTTCAATAGATTCGTATGAAGGTTTAATTTGAGATTTAAAGCTTTTAGAATGAATACCGGCCTTTTTTTGGACCAATATAAAGTTATAAAGGTGTAAATATAGTTTTTCAATTATTCTCAAAAAGTTAGACCCATTATTGGAGCAACGGAAACTTTGTCCAAACTACTTTGACAAAGAACTGCCCAACTTTGAATAGCTTCGTATGAAGAGAATATTGGCCTTTATTTGGACCAATATGAAGTGATAAAGATTTAAATATAGTAATAAACCTAATAGAAGAACGTTAGACCCATTTTTGATCCAACGGAAATCTTGTACAAACTTCTACGACAAAGATCGTCCAAACTTTCAATAGATTCGTATGAAGGTTTAAATTGAGATTTAAAGCTTTTAGAATGAATACCGGCCTTTTTTTGGACCAATATAAAGTTATAAAGGTGTAAATATAGTTTTTAAATTATTCTCAAAAAGTTAGACCCATTATTGGAGCAGCGGAAACTTGGTCCAAACTACTTTGACAAAGAACTGCCCAACTTTGAATAGCTTCGTATGAAGAGAATATTGGCCTTTTTTTGGACCAATATGAAGTGATAAAGATTTAAATATAGTAATAAACCTAATAGAAGAACGTTAGACCCATTTTTGATCCAACGGAAATCTTGTGCAAACTTCTACGACAAAGATCGTCCAAACTTTCAATAGATTCGTATGAAGGTTTAAATTGAGATTTAAAGCTTTTAGAATGAATACTGGCCTTTTTTTGGACCAATATAAAGTTATAAAGGTGTAAATATAGTTTTTAAATTATTCTCAAAAAGTTAGACCCATTATTGGAGCAGCGGAAACTTGGTCCAAACTACTTTGACAAAGAACTGCCCAACTTTGAATAGCTTCATATGAAGAGAATATTGGCCTTTTTTTGGACCAATATTTAGTGATAAAGATTTAAATATACCAATAAACCTAATAGAAGAAAGTTAGACCCATTTTTGATCCAACGGAAAACTTGTGCAAACTTCTACAACAAAGAACGTCACAACTTTCAATAGATTCGTATGAAGGTTTAATTTGAGATTTAAAGCTTTTAGAATGAATACCGGCCTTTTTTTGGACCAATATAAAGTTATAAAGGTGTAAATATAGTTTTTCAATTATTCTCAAAAAGTTAGACCCATTATTGGAGCAACGGAAACTTTGTCCAAACTACTTTGACAAAGAACTGCCCAACTTTGAATAGCTTCGTATGAAGAGAATATTGGCCTTTATTTGGACCAATATGAAGTGATAAAGATTTAAATATAGTAATAAACCTAATAGAAGAACGTTAGACCCATTTTTTATCCAACGGAAATCTTGTGCAAACTTCTACGACAAAGATCGTCCAAACTTTCAATAGATTCGTATGAAGGTTTAAATTGAGATTTAAAGCTTTTAGAATGAATACCGGCCTTTTTTTGGACCAATATAAAGTTATAAAGGTGTAAATATAGTTTTTAAATTATTCTCAAAAAGTTAGACCCATTATTGGAGCAGCGGAAACTTGGTCCAAACTACTTTGACAAAGAACTGCCCAACTTTGAATAGCTTCGTATGAAGAGAATATTGGCCTTTTTTTGGACCAATATGAAGTGATAAAGATTTAAATATAGTAATAAACCTAATAGAAGAACGTTAGACCCATTTTTGATCCAACGGAAATCTTGTGCAAACTTCTACGACAAAGATCGTCCAAACTTTCAATAGATTCGTATGAAGGTTTAAATTGAGATTTAAAGCTTTTAGAATGAATACCGGCCTTTTTTTGGACCAATATAAAGTTATAAAGGTGTAAATATAGTTTTTAAATTATTCTCAAAAAGTTAGACCCATTATTGGAGCAGCGGAAACTTGGTCCAAACTACTTTGACAAAGAACTGCCCAACTTTGAATAGCTTCATATGAAGAGAATATTGGCCTTTTTTTGGACCAATATGAAGTGATAAAGATATAAATATAGTAATAAATCTAATTTAAGAACGTTAGACCCATTTTTAATTCAACGGAAAACTTGTGCAAACTTCTACGACAAAGATCGTCCAAACTTTCAATAGATTCGTATGAAGGTTTAAATTGAGATTTAAAGCTTTTAGAATGAATACCGGCCTTTTTTTGGACCAATATAAAGTTATAAAGGTGTAAATATAGTTTTTAAATTATTCTCAAAAAGTTAGACCCATTATTGGAGCAGCGGAAACTTGGTCCAAACTACTTTGACAAAGAACTGCCCAACTTTGAATTGCTTCGTATGAAGAGAATATTGGCCTTTTTTTGGACCAATATGAAGTGATAAAGATTTAAATATACTAATAAACCTAATAGAAGAACGTTCGACCCATTTTTGATCCAACGGAAAACTTGTGCAAACTTCTACAACAAAGATCGTCACAACTTTCAATAGATTCGTATGAAGGTTTAATTTGAGATTTAAAGCTTTTAGAATGAATACCGGCCTTTTTTTGGACCAATATAAAGTTATAAAGGTGTAAATATAGTTTTTCAATTATTCTCAAAAAGTTAGACCCATTATTGGAGCAACGGAAACTTTGTCCAAACTACTTTGACAAAGAACTGCCCAACTTTGAATAGCTTCGTATGAAGAGAATATTGGCCTTTATTTGGACCAATATGAAGTGATAAAGATTTAAATATAGTAATAAACCTAATAGAAGAACGTTAGACCCATTTTTGATCCAACGGAAATCTTGTACAAACTTCTACGACAAAGATCGTCCAAACTTTCAATAGATTCGTATGAAGGTTTAAATTGAGATTTAAAGCTTTTAGAATGAATACCGGCCTTTTTTTGGACCAATATAAAGTTATAAAGGTGTAAATATAGTTTTTAAATTATTCTCAAAAAGTTAGACCCATTATTGGAGCAGCGGAAACTTGGTCCAAACTACTTTGACAAAAAACTGCCCAACTTTGAATAGCTTCGTATGAAGAGAATATTGGCCTTTTTTTGGACCAATATGAAGTGAGAAAGATTTAAATATAGTAATAAACCTAATAGAAGAACGTTAGACCCATTTTTGATCCAACGGAAATCTTGTGCAAACTTCTACGACAAAGATCGTCCAAACTTTCAATAGATTCGTATGAAGGTTTAAATTGAGATTTAAAGCTTTTAGAATGAATACCGGCCTTTTTTTGGACCAATATAAAGTTATAAAGGTGTAAATATAGTTTTTAAATTATTCTCAAAAAGTTAGACCCATTATTGGAGCAGCGGAAACTTGGTCCAAACTACTTTGACAAAGAACTGCCCAACTTTGAATAGCTTCATATGAAGAGAATATTGGCCTTTTTTTGGACCAATATTTAGTGATAAAGATTTAAATATACCAATAAACCTAATAGAAGAAAGTTAGACCCATTTTTGATCCAACGGAAAACTTGTGCAAACTTCTACAACAAAGAACGTCACAACTTTCAATAGATTCGTATGAAGGTTTAATTTGAGATTTAAAGCTTTTAGAATGAATACCGGCCTTTTTTTGGACCAATATAAAGTTATAAAGGTGTAAATATAGTTTTTCAATTATTCTCAAAAAGTTAGACCCATTATTGGAGCAACGGAAACTTTGTCCAAACTACTTTGACAAAGAACTGCCCAACTTCGAATAGCTTCGTATGAAGAGAATATTGGCCTTTATTTGGACCAATATGAAGTGATAAAGATTTAAATATAGTAATAAACCTAATAGAAGAACGTTAGACCCATTTTTTATCCAACGGAAATCTTGTGCAAACTTCTACGACAAAGATCGTCCAAACTTTCAATAGATTCGTATGAAGGTTTAAATTGAGATTTAAAGCTTTTAGAATGAATACCGGCCTTTTTTTGGACCAATATAAAGTTATAAAGGTGTAAATATAGTTTTTAAATTATTCTCAAAAAGTTAGACCCATTATTGGAGCAGCGGAAACTTGGTCCAAACTACTTTGACAAAGAACTGCCCAACTTTGAATAGCTTCGTATGAAGAGAATATTGGCCTTTTTTTGGACCAATATGAAGTGATAAAGATTTAAATATAGTAATAAACCTAATAGAAGAACGTTAGACCCATTTTTGATCCAACGGAAATCTTGTGCAAACTTCTACGACAAAGATCGTCCAAACTTTCAATAGATTCGTATGAAGGTTTAAATTGAGATTTAAAGCTTTTAGAATGAATACCGGCCTTTTTTTGGACCAATATAAAGTTATAAAGGTGTAAATATAGTTTTTAAATTATTCTCAAAAAGTTAGACCCATTATTGGAGCAGCGGAAACTTGGTCCAAACTACTTTGACAAAGAACTGCCCAACTTTGAATAGCTTCATATGAAGAGAATATTGGCCTTTTTTTGGACCAATATTTAGTGATAAAGATTTAAATATACTAATAAACCTAATAGAAGAAAGTTAGACCCATTTTTGATCCAACGGAAAACTTGTGCAAACTTCTACAACAAAGATCGTCACAACTTTCAATAGATTCGTATGAAGGTTTAATTTGAGATTTAAAGCTTTTAGAATGAATACCGGCCTTTTTTTGGACCAATATAAAGTTATAAAGGTGTAAATATAGTTTTTCAATTATTCTCAAAAAGTTAGACCCATTATTGGAGCAACGGAAACTTTGTCCAAACTACTTTGACAAAGAACTGCCCAACTTTGAATAGCTTCGTATGAAGAGAATATTGGCCTTTATTTGGACCAATATGAAGTGATAAAGATTTAAATATAGTAATAAACCTAATAGAAGAACGTTAGACCCATTTTTGATCCAACGGAAATCTTGTGCAAACTTCTACGACAAAGATCGTCCAAACTTTCAATAGATTCGTATGAAGGTTTAAATTGAGATTTAAAGCTTTTAGAATGAATACCGGCCTTTTTTTGGACCAATATAAAGTTATAAAGGTGTAAATATAGTTTTTAAATTATTCTCAAAAAGTTAGACCCATTATTGGAGCAGCGGAAACTTGGTCCAAACTACTTTGACAAAGAACTGCCCAACTTTGAATAACTTCGTATGAAGAGAATATTGGCCTTTTTTTGGACCAATATGAAGTGATAAAGATTTAAATATAGTAATAAACCTAATAGAAGAACGTTAGACCCATTTTTGATCCAACGGAAATCTTGTGCAAACTTCTACGACAAAGATCGTCCAAACTTTCAATAGATTCGTATGAAGGTTTAAATTGAGATTTAAAGCTTTTAGAATGAATACCGGCCTTTTTTTGGACCAATATAAAGTTATAAAGGTGTAAATATAGTTTTTAAATTATTCTCAAAAAGTTAGACCCATTATTGGAGCAGCGGAAACTTGGTCCAAACTACTTTGACAAAGAACTGCCCAACTTTGAATAGCTTCGTATGAAGAGAATATTGGCCTTTTTTTGGACCAATATGAAGTGATAAAGATTTAAATATAGTAATAAACCTAATAGAAGAACGTTAGACCCATTTTTGATCCAACGGAAATCTTGTGCAAACTTCTACGACAAAGATCGTCCAAACTTTCAATAGATTCGTATGAAGGTTTAAATTGAGATTTAAAGCTTTTAGAATGAATACCGGCCTTTTTTTGGACCAATATAAAGTTATAAAGGTGTAAATATAGTTTTTAAATTATTCTCAAAAAGTTAGACCCATTATTGGAGCAGCGGAAACTTGGTCCAAACTACTTTGACAAAGAACTGCCCAACTTTGAATAGCTTCATATGAAGAGAATATTGGCCTTTTTTTGGACCAATATGAAGTGATAAAGATATAAATATAGTAATAAATCTAATTTAAGAACGTTAGACCCATTTTTAATTCAACGGAAAACTTGTGCAAACTTCTACGACAAAGATCGTCCAAACTTTCAATAGATTCGTATGAAGGTTTAAATTGAGATTTAAAGCTTTTAGAATGAATACCGGCCTTTTTTTGGACCAATATAAAGTTATAAAGGTGTAAATATAGTTTTTAAATTATTCTCAAAAAGTTAGACCCATTATTGGAGCAGCGGAAACTTGGTCCAAACTACTTTGACAAAGAACTGCCCAACTTTGAATTGCTTCGTATGAAGAGAATATTGGCCTTTTTTTGGACCAATATGAAGTGATAAAGATTTAAATATACTAATAAACCTAATAGAAGAACGTTAGACCCATTTTTGATCCAACGGAAAACTTGTGCAAACTTCTACAACAAAGATCGTCACAACTTTCAATAGATTCGTATGAAGGTTTAATTTGAGATTTAAAGCTTTTAGAATGAATACCGGCCTTTTTTTGGACCAATATAAAGTTATAAAGGTGTAAATATAGTTTTTCAATTATTCTCAAAAAGTTAGACCCATTATTGGAGCAACGGAAACTTTGTCCAAACTACTTTGACAAAGAACTGCCCAACTTTGAATAGCTTCGTATGAAGAGAATATTGGCCTTTATTTGGACCAATATGAAGTGATAAAGATTTAAATATAGTAATAAACCTAATAGAAGAACGTTAGACCCATTTTTGATCCAACGGAAATCTTGTACAAACTTCTACGACAAAGATCGTCCAAACTTTCAATAGATTCGTATGAAGGTTTAAATTGAGATTTAAAGCTTTTAGAATGAATACCGGCCTTTTTTTGGACCAATATAAAGTTATAAAGGTGTAAATATAGTTTTTAAATTATTCTCAAAAAGTTAGACCCATTATTGGAGCAGCGGAAACTTGGTCCAAACTACTTTGACAAAGAACTGCCCAACTTTGAATACCTTCGTATGAAGAGAATATTGGCCTTTTTTTGGACCAATATGAAGTGATAAAGATTTAAATATAGTAATAAACCTAATAGAAGAACGTTAGACCCATTTTTGATCCAACGGAAATCTTGTGCAAACTTCTACGACAAAGATCGTCCAAACTTTCAATAGATTCGTATGAAGGTTTAAATTGAGATTTAAAGCTTTTAGAATGAATACCGGCCTTTTTTTGGACCAATATAAAGTTATAAAGGTGTAAATATAGTTTTTAAATTATTCTCAAAAAGTTAGACCCATTATTGGAGCAGCGGAAACTTGGTCCAAACTACTTTGACAAAGAACTGCCCAACTTTGAATAGCTTCATATGAAGAGAATATTGGCCTTTTTTTGGACCAATATTTAGTGATAAAGATTTAAATATACCAATAAACCTAATAGAAGAAAGTTAGACCCATTTTTGATCCAACGGAAAACTTGTGCAAACTTCTACAACAAAGAACGTCACAACTTTCAATAGATTCGTATGAAGGTTTAATTTGAGATTTAAAGCTTTTAGAATGAATACCGGCCTTTTTTTGGACCAATATAAAGTTATAAAGGTGTAAATATAGTTTTTCAATTATTCTCAAAAAGTTAGACCCATTATTGGAGCAGCGGAAACTTGGTCCAAACTACTTTGACAAAGAACTGCCCAACCTTGAAAAGCTTCGTATGAAGAGAATATTGGCCTTTTTTTGGACCAATATGAAGTGATAAAGATATAAATATAGTAATAAACCTAATTTAAGAACGTTAGACCCATTTTTTATCCAACGGAAATCTTGTGCAAACTTCTACGACAAAGATCGTCCAAACTTTCAATAGATTCGTATGAAGGTTTAAATTGAGATTTAAAGCTTTTAGAATGGATACCGGCCTTTTTTTGGACCAATAAAAAGTTATAAAGGTGTAAATATAGTTTTTAAATTATTCTCAAAAAGTTAGACCCATTATTGGAGCAGCGGAAACTTGGTCCAAACTACTTTGACAAAGAACTGCCCAACTTTGAATAGCTTCGTATGAAGAGAATATTGGCCTTTTTTTGGACCAATATGAAGTGATAAAGATTTAAATATAGTAATAAACCTAATAGAAGAACGTTAGACCCATTTTTGATCCAACGGAAATCTTGTGCAAACTTCTACGACAAAGATCGTCCAAACTTTCAATAGATTCGTATGAAGGTTTAAATTGAGATTTAAAGCTTTTAGAATGAATACCGGCCTTTTTTTGGACCAATATAAAGTTATAAAGGTGTAAATATAGTTTTTAAATTATTCTCAAAAAGTTAGACCCATTATTGGAGCAGCGGAAACTTGGTCCAAACTACTTTGACAAAGAACTGCCCAACTTTGAATAGCTTCATATGAAGAGAATATTGGCCTTTTTTTGGACCAATATTTAGTGATAAAGATTTAAATATACTAATAAACCTAATAGAAGAAAGTTAGACCCATTTTTGATCCAACGGAAAACTTGTGCAAACTTCTACAACAAAGATCGTCACAACTTTCAATAGATTCGTATGAAGGTTTAATTTGAGATTTAAAGCTTTTAGAATGAATACCGGCCTTTTTTTGGACCAATATAAAGTTATAAAGGTTTAAATATAGTTTTTCAATTATTCTCAAAAAGTTAGACCCATTATTGGAGCAACGGAAACTTTGTCCAAACTACTTTGACAAAGAACTGCCCAACTTTGAATAGCTTCGTATGAAGAGAATATTGGCCTTTATTTGGACCAATATGAAGTGATAAAGATTTAAATATAGTAATAAACCTAATAGAAGAACGTTAGACCCATTTTTGATCCAACGGAAATCTTGTGCAAACTTCTACGACAAAGATCGTCCAAACTTTCAATAGATTCGTATGAAGGTTTAAATTGAGATTTAAAGCTTTTAGAATGAATACCGGCCTTTTTTTGGACCAATATAAAGTTATAAAGGTGTAAATATAGTTTTTAAATTATTCTCAAAAAGTTAGACCCATTATTGGAGCAGCGGAAACTTGGTCCAAACTACTTTGACAAAGAACTGCCCAACTTTGAATAGCTTCGTATGAAGAGAATATTGGCCTTTTTTTGGACCAATATGAAGTGATAAAGATTTAAATATAGTAATAAACCTAATAGAAGAACGTTAGACCCATTTTTGATCCAACGGAAATCTTGTGCAAACTTCTACGACAAAGATCGTCCAAACTTTCAATAGATTCGTATGAAGGTTTAAATTGGGATTTAAAGCTTTTAGAATGAATACCGGCCTTTTTTTGGACCAATATAAAGTTATAAAGGTGTAAATATAGTTTTTAAATTATTCTCAAAAAGTTAGACCCATTATTGGAGCAGCGGAAACTTGGTCCAAACTACTTTGACAAAGAACTGCCCAACTTTGAATAGCTTCATATGAAGAGAATATTGGCCTTTTTTTGGACCAATATTTAGTGATAAAGATTTAAATATACTAATAAACCTAATAGAAGAAAGTTAGACCCATTTTTGATCCAACGGAAAACTTGTGCAAACTTCTACTACAAAGATCGTCACAACTTTCAATAGATTCGTATGAAGGTTTAGTTTGAGATTTAAAGCTTTTAGAATGAATACCGGTCTTTTTTTTTGGACCAATATAAAGTTATAAAGATGTAAATATAGTTTTTAAATAATTCTCAAAAAGTTAGACCCATTATTGGAGCAGCGGAAACTTGGTCCAAACTACTTTGACAAAGAACTGCCCAACCTTGAAAAGCTTCATATGAAGAGAATATTGGCCTTTTTTTGGACCAATATGAAGTGATAAAGATATAAATATATTAATAAACCTAATTTAAGAACGTTAGACCCATTTTTGATCCAACGGAAAACTTGTGCAAACTTCTACGACAAAGATCGTCCAAACTTTCAATAGATTCGTATGAAGGTTTAAATTGAGATTTAAAGCTTTTAGAATGGATACCGGCCTTTTTTTGGACCAATAAAAAGTTATAAAGGTGTAAATATAGTTTTTAAATTATTCTCAAAAAGTTAGACCCATTATTGGAGAAGCGGAAACTTGGTCCAAACTACTTTGACAAAGAACTGCCCAACTTTGAATAGCTTCATATGAAGAGAATATTGGCCTTTTTTTGGACCAATATGAAGTGATAAAGATATAAATATATTAATAAACCTAATTTAAGAACGTTAGACCCATTTTAGATCCAACGGAAAACTTGTGCAAACTTCTACGATAAAGATCGTCCAAACTTTCAATAGATTCGTATGAAGGTTTAAATTGAGATTTAAAGCTTTTAGAATGAATACCGGCCTTTTTTTGGACCAATAAAAAGTTATAAAGGTGTAAATATAGTTTTTAAATAATTCTCAAAAAGTTAGACCCATTATTGGAGCAGCGGAAACTTGTCCAAACTACTTTGACAAAGAACTGCCCAACTTTGAATAGCTACATATGAAGAGGATATTGGCCTTTTTTTGGACCAATATGAAGTGATAAAGATATAAATATATTAATAAACCAAATATAAGAACGTTAGACCCATTTTTGATCCAACGGAAAACTTGTGCAAACTTATACGACAAAGATCGTCCAAACTTTCAATAGATTCGTATGAAGGTTTAAATTGAGATTTAAAGCTTTTAGAATGAATACCGGCCTTTTTTTGGACCAATATAAAGTTATAAAGGTGTAATTATAGTTTTTAAATTATTCTCAAAAAGTTAGACCCATTATTGGAGAAGCGGAAACTTGGTCCAAACTACTTTGACAAAGAACTGCCCAACTTTGAATAGCTTCATATGAAGAGAATATTGGCCTTTTTTTGGACCAATATGAAGTGATAAAGATATAAATATATTAATAAACCTAATTTAAGAACGTTAGACCCATTTTTGATCCAACGGAAAACTTGTGCAAACTTCTACGACAAAGATCGTCCAAACTTTCAATAGATTCGTATGAAGGTTTAAATTGAGATTTAAAGCTTTTAGAATGAATACCGCCCTTTTTTTGGACCAATAAAAAGTTATAAAGGTGTAAATATAGTTTTTAAATAATTCTCAAAAAGTTAGACCCATTATTGGAGAAGCGGAAACTTGGTCCAAACTACTTTGATAAAGAACTGCCCAACTTTGAATAGCATCATATGAAGAGAATATTGGATTTTTTTGGACCAATATGAAGTGATAAAGATATAAATATATTAATAAACCTAATTTAAGAACGTTAGACGCATTTTAGATCCAACGGAAAACTTGTGCAAACTTCTACGATAAAGATCGTCCAAATTTTCAATAGATTCGTATGAAGGTTTAAATTGAGATTTAAAGCTTTTAGAATGAATACCGGCCTTTTTTTGGACCAATAAAAAGTTATAAAGGTGTAAATATAGTTTTTAAATAATTCTCAAAAAGTTAGACCCATTATTGGAGCAGCGGAAACTTGGTCCAAACTACTTTGACAAAGAACTGCCCAACTTTGAATAGCTTCGTATGAAGAGAATATTGGCCTTTTTTGGAACCAATATGAAGTGATAAAGATATAAATACAGTAATAAACCTAATTTAAGAACGTTAGACCCATTTTTGATCCAACGGAAAACTTGTGCAAACTTCTACGACAAAGATCGTCCAAACTTTCAATAGATCTGTATGAAGGTTTAAATTGAGATTTAAAGCTTTTAGAATGAATACCGGCCTTTTTTTGGACCAATATAAAGTTATAAAGGTGTAAATATAGTTTTTAAATAATTCTCAAAAAGTTAGACCCATTATTGGAGCAGCGGAAACTTGGTCAAACTACTTTGACAAAGAACTGCCCAACTTTGAATAGCTACATATGAAGAGAATATTGGCCTTTTTTTGGACCAATATGAAGTGATAAAGATATAAATATATTAATAAACCTAATTTAAGAACGTTAGACCCATTTTTGATCGAACGGAAAACTTGTGCAAACTTCTACGACAAAGATCGTCCAAACTTTCAATAGATTCGTATGAAGGTTTAAATTGAGATTTAAAGCTTTTAGAATGAATACCGGCCTTTTTTTGGACCAATAAAAAGTTATAAAGGTGTAATTATAGTTTTTAAATTATTCTCAAAAAGTTAGACCCATTATTGGAGAAGCGGAAACTTGGTCCAAACTACTTTGACAAAGAACTGCCCAACTTTGAATAGCTTCATATGAAGAGAATATTGGCCTTTTTTTGGACCAATATGAAGTGATAAAGATATAAATATATTAATAAACCTAATTTAAGAACGTTAGACCCATTTTAGATCCAACGGAAAACTTGTGCAAACTTCTACGACAAAGATCGTCCAAACTTTCAATAGATTCGTATGAAGGTTGAAATTGAGATTTAAAGCTTTTAGAATGAATACCGGCCTTTTTTTGGACCAATAAAAAGTTATAAAGGTGTAAATATAGTTTTTAAATAATTCTCAAAAAGTTAGACCCATTATTGGAGAAGCGGAAACTTGGTCCAAACTACTTTGTTAAAGAACTGCCCAACTTTGAATAGCTTCATATGAAGAGAATATTGGATTTTTTTGGACCAATATGAAGTGATAAAGATATAAATATATTAATAAACCTAATTTAAGAACGTTAGACCCATTTTAGATCCAACGGAAAACTTGTGCAAACTTCTACGATAAAGATCGTCCAAACTTTCAATAGATTCGTATGAAGGTTTAAATTGAGATTTAAAGCTTTTAGAATGAATACCGGCCTTTTTTTGGACCAATAAAAAGTTATAAAGGTGTAAATATAGTTTTTAAATAATTCTCAAAAAGTTAGACCCATTATTGGAGCAGCGGAAACTTGGTCCAAACTACTTTGACAAAGAACTGCCCAACTTTGAATAGCTTCGTATGAAGAGAATATTGGCCTTTTTTGGAACCAATATGAAGTGATAAAGATATAAATACAGTAATAAACCTAATTTAAGAACGTTAGACCCATTTTTGATCCAACGGAAAACTTGTGCAAACTTCTACGACAAAGATCGTCCAAACTTTCAATAGATCTGTATGAAGGTTTAAATTGAGATTTAAAGCTTTTAGAATGAATACCGGCCTTTTTTTGGACCAATATAAAGTTATAAAGGTGTAAATATAGTTTTTAAATAATTCTCAAAAAGTTAGACCCATTATTGGAGCAGCGGAAACTTGGTCAAACTACTTTGACAAAGAACTGCCCAACTTTGAATAGCTACATATGAAGAGAATATTGGCCTTTTTTTGGACCAATATGAAGTGATAAAGATATAAATATATTAATAAACCTAATTTAAGAACGTTAGACCCATTTTTGATCGAACGGAAAACTTGTGCAAACTTCTACGACAAAGATCGTCCAAACTTTCAATAGATTCGTATGAAGGTTTAAATTGAGATTTAAAGCTTTTAGAATGAATACCGGCCTTTTTTTGGACCAATAAAAAGTTATAAAGGTGTAATTATAGTTTTTAAATTATTCTCAAAAAGTTAGACCCATTATTGGAGAAGCGGAAACTTGGTCCAAACTACTTTGACAAAGAACTGCCCAACTTTGAATAGCTTCATATGAAGAGAATATTGGCCTTTTTTTGGACCAATATAAAGTGATAAAGATATAAATATATTAATAAACCTAATTTAAGAACGTTAGACCCATTTTAGATCCAACGGAAAACTTGTGCAAACTTCTACGACAAAGATCGTCCAAACTTTCAATAGATTCGTATGAAGGTTTAAATTGAGATTTAAAGCTTTTAGAATGAATACCGGCCTTTTTTTGGACCAATAAAAAGTTATAAAGGTGTAAATATAGTTTTTAAATAATTCTCAAAAAGTTAGACCCATTATTGGAGAAGCGGAAACTTGGTCCAAACTACTTTGATAAAGAACTGCCCAACTTTGAATAGCTTCATATGAAGAGAATATTGGATTTTTTTGGACCAATATGAAGTGATAAAGATATAAATATATTAATAAACCTAATTTAAGAACGTTAGACCCATTTTAGATCCAACGGAAAACTTGTGCAAACTTCTACGATAAAGATCGTCCAAACTTTCAATAGATTCGTATGAAGCTTTAAATTGAGATTTAAAGCTTTTAGAATGAATACCGGCCTTTTTTTGGACCAATAAAAAGTTATAAAGGTGTAAATATAGTTTTTAAATAATTCTCAAAAAGTTAGACCCATTATTGGAGCAGCGGAAACTTGGTCCAAACTACTTTGACAAAGAACTGCCCAACTTTGAATAGCTTCGTATGAAGAGAATATTGGCCTTTTTTGGAACCAATATGAAGTGATAAAGATATAAATACAGTAATAAACCTAATTTAAGAACGTTAGACCCATTTTTGATCCAACGGAAAACTTGTGCAAACTTCTACGACAAAGATCGTCCAAACTTTCAATAGATTCGTATGAAGGTTTAAATTGAGATTTAAAGCTTTTAGAATGAATACCGGCCTTTTTTTGGACCAATAAAAAGTTATAAAGGTGTAATTATAGTTTTTAAATTATTCTCAAAAAGTTAGACCCATTATTGGAGAAGCGGAAACTTGGTCCAAACTACTTTGACAAAGAACTGCCCAACTTTGAATAGCTTCATATGAAGAGAATATTGGCCTTTTTTTGGACCAATATCAAGTGATAAAGATATAAATATATTAATAAACCTAATTTAAGAACGTTAGACCCATTTTAGATCCAACGGAAAACTTGTGCAAACTTCTACGACAAAGATCGTCCAAACTTTCAATAGATTCGTATGAAGGTTTAAATTGAGATTTAAAGCTTTTAGAATGAATACCGGCCTTTTTTTGGACCAATAAAAAGTTATAAAGGTGTAAATATAGTTTTTAAATAATTCTCAAAAAGTTAGACCCATTATTGGAGAAGCGGAAACTTGGTCCAAACTACTTTGATAAAGAACTGCCCAACTTTGAATAGCTTCATATGAAGAGAATAATGGATTTTTTTGGACCAATATGAAGTGATAAAGATATAAATATATTAATAAACCTAATTTAAGAACGTTAGACCCATTTTAGATCCAACGGAAAACTTGTGCAAACTTCTACGATAAAGATCGTCCAAACTTTCAATAGATTCGTATGAAGGTTTAAATTGAGATTTAAAGCTTTTAGAATGAATACCGGCCTTTTTTTGGACCAATAAAAAGTTATAAAGGTGTAAATATAGTTTTTAAATAATTCTCAAAAAGTTAGACCCATTATTGGAGCAGCGGAAACTTGGTCCAAACTACTTTGACAAAGAACTGCCCAACTTTGAATAGCTTCGTATGAAGAGAATATTGGCCTTTTTTGGAACCAATATGAAGTGATAAAGATATAAATACAGTAATAAACCTAATTTAAGAACGTTAGACCCATTTTTGATCCAACGGAAAACTTGTGCAAACTTCTACGACAAAGATCGTCCAAACTTTCAATAGATCTGTATGAAGGTTTAAATTGAGATTTAAAGCTTTTAGAATGAATACCGGCCTTTTTTTGGACCAATATAAAGTTATAAAGGTGTAAATATAGTTTTTAAATAATTCTCAAAAAGTTAGACCCATTATTGGAGCAGCGGAAACTTGGTCAAACTACTTTGACAAAGAACTGCCCAACTTTGAATAGCTACATATGAAGAGAATATTGGCCTTTTTTTGGACCAATATGAAGTGATAAAGATATAAATATATTAATAAACCTAATTTAAGAACGTTAGACCCAGTTTTGATCGAACGGAAAACTTGTGCAAACTTCTACGACAAAGATCGTCCAAACTTTCAATAGATTCGTATGAAGGTTTAAATTGAGATTTAAAGCTTTTAGAATGAATACCGGCCTTTTTTTGGACCAATAAAAAGTTATAAAGGTGTAATTATAGTTTTTAAATTATTCTCAAAAAGTTAGACCCATTATTGGAGAAGCGGAAACTTGGTCCAAACTACTTTGACAAAGAACTGCCCAACTTTGAATAGCTTCATATGAAGAGAATATTGGCCTTTTTTTGGACCAATATAAAGTGATAAAGATATAAATATATTAATAAACCTAATTTAAGAACGTTAGACCCATTTTAGATCCAACGGAAAACTTGTGCAAACTTCTACGACAAAGATCGTCCAAACTTTCAATAGATTCGTATGAAGGTTTAAATTGAGATTTAAAGCTTTTAGAATGAATACCGGCCTTTTTTTGGACCAATAAAAAGTTATAAAGGTGTAAATATAGTTTTTAAATAATTCTCAAAAAGTTAGACCCATTATTGGAGAAGCGGAAACTTGGTCCAAACTACTTTGATAAAGAACTGCCCAACTTTGAATAGCTTCATATGAAGAGAATATTGGATTTTTTTGGACCAATATGAAGTGATAAAGATATAAATATATTAATAAACCTAATTTAAGAACGTTAGACCCATTTTAGATCCAACGGAAAACTTGTGCAAACTTCTACGATAAAGATCGTCCAAACTTTCAATAGATTCGTATGAAGGTTTAAATTGAGATTTAAAGCTTTTAGAATGAATACCGGCCTTTTTTTGGACCAATAAAAAGTTATAAAGGTGTAAATATAGTTTTTAAATAATTCTCAAAAAGTTAGACCCATTATTGGAGCAGCGGAAACTTGGTCCAAACTACTTTGACAAAGAACTGCCCAACTTTGAATAGCTTCGTATGAAGAGAATATTGGCCTTTTTTGGAACCAATATGAAGTGATAAAGATATAAATACAGTAATAAACCTAATTTAAGAACGTTAGACCCATTTTTGATCCAACGGAAAACTTGTGCAAACTTCTACGACAAAGATCGTCCAAACTTTCAATAGATTCGTATGAAGGTTTAAATTGAGATTTAAAGCTTTTAGAATGAATACCGGCCTTTTTTTGGACCAATAAAAAGTTATAAAGGTGTAATTATAGTTTTTAAATTATTCTCAAAAAGTTAGACCCATTATTGGAGAAGCGGAAACTTGGTCCAAACTACTTTGACAAAGAACTGCCCAACTTTGAATAGCTTCATATGAAGAGAATATTGGCCTTTTTTTGGACCAATATCAAGTGATAAAGATATAAATATATTAATAAACCTAATTTAAGAACGTTAGACCCATTTTAGATCCAACGGAAAACTTGTGCAAACTTCTACGACAAAGATCGTCCAAACTTTCAATAGATTCGTATGAAGGTTTAAATTGAGATTTAAAGCTTTTAGAATGAATACCGGCCTTTTTTTGGACCAATAAAAAGTTATAAAGGTGTAAATATAGTTTTTAAATAATTCTCAAAAAGTTAGACCCATTATTGGAGAAGCGGAAACTTGGTCCAAACTACTTTGATAAAGAACTGCCCAACTTTGAATAGCTTCATATGAAGAGAATATTGGATTTTTTTGGACCAATATGAAGTGATAAAGATATAAATATATTAATAAACCTAATTTAAGAACGTTAGACCCATTTTAGATCCAACGGAAAACTTGTGCAAACTTCTACGATAAAGATCGTCCAAACTTTCAATAGATTCGTATGAAGGTTTAAATTGAGATTTAAAGCTTTTAGAATGAATACCGGCCTTTTTTTGGACCAATAAAAAGTTATAAAGGTGTAAATATAGTTTTTAAATAATTCTCAAAAAGTTAGACCCATTATTGGAGCAGCGGAAACTTGGTCCAAACTACTTTGACAAAGAACTGCCCAACTTTGAATAGCTTCGTATGAAGAGAATATTGGCCTTTTTTGGAACCAATATGAAGTGATAAAGATATAAATACAGTAATAAACCTAATTTAAGAACGTTAGACCCATTTTTGATCCAACGGAAAACTTGTGCAAACTTCTACGACAAAGATCGTCCAAACTTTCAATAGATCTGTATGAAGGTTTAAATTGAGATTTAAAGCTTTTAGAATGAATACCGGCCTTTTTTTGGACCAATATAAAGTTATAAAGGTGTAAATATAGTTTTTAAATAATTCTCAAAAAGTTAGACCCATTATTGGAGCAGCGGAAACTTGGTCAAACTACTTTGACAAAGAACTGCCCAACTTTGAATAGCTACATATGAAGAGAATATTGGCCTTTTTTTGGACCAATATGAAGTGATAAAGATATAAATATATTAATAAACCTAATTTAAGAACGTTAGACCCATTTTTGATCGAACGGAAAACTTGTGCAAACTTCTACGACAAAGATCGTCCAAACTTTCAATAGATTCGTATGAAGGTTTAAATTGAGATTTAAAGCTTTTAGAATGAATACCGGCTTTTTTTGGACCAATAAAAAGTTATAAAGGTGTAATGATAGTTTTTAAATTATTCTCAAAAAGTTAGACCCATTATTGGAGAAGCGGAAACTTGGTCCAAACTACTTTGACAAAGAACTGCCCAACTTTGAATAGCTTCATATGAAGAGAATATTGGCCTTTTTTTGGACCAATATGAAGTGATAAAGATATAAATATATTAATAAACCTAATTTAAGAACGTTAGACCCATTTTTGATCCAACGGAAAACTTGTGCAAACTTCTACGACAAAGATCGTCCAAACTTTCAATAGATTCGTATGAAGGTTTAAATTGAGATTTAAAGCTTTTAGAATGAATACCGGCCTTTTATTGGACCAATAAAAAGTTATAAAGGTGTAAATATAGTTTTTAAATAATTCTCAAAAAGTTAGACCCATTATTGGAGCAGCGGAAACTTGGTCCAAACTACTTTGACAAAGAACTGCCCAACTTTGAATAGCTTCATATGAAGAGAATATTGGATTTTTTTGGACCAATATGAAGTGATAAAGATATAAATATAGTAATAAACCTAATAGAAGAACGTTAGACCCATTTTAGATCCAACGGAAAAGTTGTGCAAACTTCTATGACAAAGATCGTCCAAACTTTCAATAGATTCGTATGAAGGTTTAAATTGAGATTTAAAGATTTTAGAATGAATACCGGCCTTTTTTTGGACCAATATAAAGTTATAAAGGTGTAAATGTAGTTTTTAAATAATTCTCAAAAAGTTAGACCCATTATTGGAGAAGCGGAAACTTGGTCCAAACTACTTTGACAAAGAACTGCCCAACTTTGAATAGCTTCATATGAAGAGAATATTGGATTTTTTTGGACCAATATGAAGTGATAAAGATATAAATATAGTAATAAACCTAATAGAAGAACGTTAGACCCATTTTAGATCCAACGGAAATCTTGTGCAAACTTCTACGACAAAGATCGTCCAAACTTTCAATAGATTCGTATGAAGGTTTAAATTGAGATTTAAAGCTTTTAGAATGAATACCGGCCTTTTTTTGGACCAATAAAAAGTTATAAAGGTGTAAATATAGTTTTTAAATAATTCTCAAAAAGTTAGACCCATTATTGGAGAAGCGGAAACTTGGTCCAAACTACTTTGATAAAGAACTGCCCAACTTTGAATAGCTTCATATGAAGAGAATATTGGATTTTTTTGGACCAATATGAAGTGATAAAGATATAAATATATTAATAAACCTAATTTAAGAACGTTAGACCCATTTTAGATCCAACGGAAAACTTGTGCAAACTTCTACGATAAAGATCGTCCAAACTTTCAATAGATTCGTATGAAGGTTTAAATTGAGATTTAAAGCTTTTAGAATGAATACCGGCCTTTTTTTGGACCAATAAAAAGTTATAAAGGTGTAAATATAGTTTTTAAATAATTCTCAAAAAGTTAGACCCATTATTGGAGCAGCGGAAACTTGGTCCAAACTACTTTGACAAAGAACTGCCCAACTTTGAATAGCTTCGTATGAAGAGAATATTGGCCTTTTTTGGAACCAATATGAAGTGATAAAGATATAAATATAGTAATAAACCTAATTTAAGAACGTTAGACCCATTTTTGATCCAACGGAAAACTTGTGCAAACTTCTACGACAAAGATCGTCCAAACTTTCAATAGATCTGTATGAAGGTTTAAATTGAGATTTAAAGCTTTTAGAATGAATACCGGCCTTTTTTTGGACCAATATAAAGTTATAAAGGTGTAAATATAGTTTTTAAATAATTCTCAAAAAGTTAGACCCATTATTGGAGCAGCGGAAACTTGGTCAAACTACTTTGACAAAGAACTGCCCAACTTTGAATAGCTACATATGAAGAGAATATTGGCCTTTTTTTGGACCAATATGAAGTGATAAAGATATAAATATATTAATAAACCTAATTTAAGAACGTTAGACCCATTTTTGATCGAACGGAAAACTTGTGCAAACTTCTACGACAAAGATCGTCCAAACTTTCAATAGATTCGTATGAAGGTTTAAATTGAGATTTAAAGCTTTTAGAATGAATACCGGCTTTTTTTGGACCAATAAAAAGTTATAAAGGTGTAATTATAGTTTTTAAATTATTCTCAAAAAGTTAGACCCATTATTGGAGAAGCGGAAACTTGGTCCAAACTACTTTGACAAAGAACTGCCCAACTTTGAATAGCTTCATATGAAGAGAATATTGGCCTTTTTTTGGACCAATATGAAGTGATAAAGATATAAATATATTAATAAACCTAATTTAAGAACGTTAGACCCATTTTTGATCCAACGGAAAACTTGTGCAAACTTCTACGACAAAGATCGTCCAAACTTTCAATAGATTCGTATGAAGGTTTAAATTGAGATTTAAAGCTTTTAGAATGAATACCGGCCTTTTATTGGACCAATAAAAAGTTATAAAGGTGTAAATATAGTTTTTAAATAATTCTCAAAAAGTTAGACCCATTATTGGAGCAGCGGAAACTTGGTCCAAACTACTTTGACAAAGAACTGCCCAACTTTGAATAGCTTCATATGAAGAGAATATTGGATTTTTTTGGACCAATATGAAGTGATAAAGATATAAATATAGTAATAAACCTAATAGAAGAACGTTAGACCCATTTTAGATCCAACGGAAAAGTTGTGCAAACTTCTATGACAAAGATCGTCCAAACTTTCAATAGATTCGTATGAAGGTTTAAATTGAGATTTAAAGATTTTAGAATGAATACCGGCCTTTTTTTGGACCAATATAAAGTTATAAAGGTGTAAATGTAGTTTTTAAATAATTCTCAAAAAGTTAGACCCATTATTGGAGAAGCGGAAACTTGGTCCAAACTACTTTGACAAAGAACTGCCCAACTTTGAATAGCTTCATATGAAGAGAATATTGGATTTTTTTGGACCAATATGAAGTGATAAAGATATAAATATAGTAATAAACCTAATAGAAGAACGTTAGACCCATTTTAGATCCAACGGAAATCTTGTGCAAACTTCTACGACAAAGATCGTCCAAACTTTCAATAGATTCGTATGAAGGTTTAAATTGAGATTTAAAGCTTTTAGAATGAATACCGGCCTTTTTTTGGACCAATAAAAAGTTATAAAGGTGTAAATATAGTTTTTAAATAATTCTCAAAAAGTTAGACCCATTATTGGAGAAGCGGAAACTTGGTCCAAACTACTTTGATAAAGAACTGCCCAACTTTGAATAGCTTCATATGAAGAGAATATTGGATTTTTTTGGACCAATATGAAGTGATAAAGATATAAATATATTAATAAACCTAATTTAAGAACGTTAGACCCATTTTAGATCCAACGGAAAACTTGTGCAAACTTCTACGATAAAGATCGTCCAAACTTTCAATAGATTCGTATGAAGGTTTAAATTGAGATTTAAAGCTTTTAGAATGAATACCGGCCTTTTTTTGGACCAATAAAAAGTTATAAAGGTGTAAATATAGTTTTTAAATAATTCTCAAAAAGTTAGACCCATTATTGGAGCAGCGGAAACTTGGTCCAAACTACTTTGACAAAGAACTGCCCAACTTTGAATAGCTTCGTATGAAGAGAATATTGGCCTTTTTTGGAACCAATATGAAGTGATAAAGATATAAATACAGTAATAAACCTAATTTAAGAACGTTAGACCCATTTTTGATCCAACGGAAAACTTGTGCAAACTTCTACGACAAAGATCGTCCAAACTTTCAATAGATCTGTATGAAGGTTTAAATTGAGATTTAAAGCTTTTAGAATGAATACCGGCCTTTTTTTGGACCAATATAAAGTTATAAAGGTGTAAATATAGTTTTTAAATAATTCTCAAAAAGTTAGACCCATTATTGGAGCAGCGGAAACTTGGTCAAACTACTTTGACAAAGAACTGCCCAACTTTGAATAGCTACATATGAAGAGAATATTGGCCTTTTTTTGGACCAATATGAAGTGATAAAGATATAAATATATTAATAAACCTAATTTAAGAACGTTAGACCCATTTTTGATCGAA
Organism: Trifolium repens; assembly: GCA_030408175.1. NCBI lineage: Eukaryota > Viridiplantae > Streptophyta > Magnoliopsida > Fabales > Fabaceae > Trifolium > Trifolium repens. Next base: position 24,039,467 of record CP125845.1, on the reverse strand, counting down.
CGGAAAACTTGTGCAAACTTCTACGACAAAGATCGTCCAAACTTTCAATAGATTCGTATGAAGGTTTAAATTGAGATTTAAAGCTTTTAGAATGAATACCGGCCTTTTTTTGGACCAATAAAAAGTTATAAAGGTGTAATTATAGTTTTTAAATTATTCTCAAAAAGTTAGACCCATTATTGGAGAAGCGGAAACTTGGTCCAAACTACTTTGACAAAGAACTGCCCAACTTTGAATAGCTTCATATGAAGAGAATATTGGCCTTTTTTTGGACCAATATGAAGTGATAAAGATATAAATATATTAATAAACCTAATTTAAGAACGTTAGACCCATTTTAGATCCAACGGAAAACTTGTGCAAACTTCTACGATAAAGATCGTCCAAACTTTCAATAGATTCGTATGAAGGTTTAAATTGAGATTTAAAGCTTTTAGAATGAATACCGGCCTTTTTTTGGACCAATAAAAAGTTATAAAGGTGTAAATATAGTTTTTAAATAATTCTCAAAAAGTTAGACCCATTATTGGAGCAGCGGAAACTTGGTCCAAACTACTTTGACAAAGAACTGCCCAACTTTGAATAGCTTCGTATGAAGAGAATATTGGCCTTTTTTGGAACCAATATGAAGTGATAAAGATATAAATATAGTAATAAACCTAATTTAAGAACGTTAGACCCATTTTTGATCCAACGGAAAACTTGTGCAAACTTCTACGACAAAGATCGTCCAAACTTTCAATAGATCTGTATGAAGGTTTAAATTGAGATTTAAAGCTTTTAGAATGAATACCGGCCTTTTTTTGGACCAATATAAAGTTATAAAGGTGTAAATATAGTTTTTAAATAATTCTCAAAAAGTTAGACCCATTATTGGAGCAGCGGAAACTTGGTCAAACTACTTTGACAAAGAACTGCCCAACTTTGAATAGCTACATATGAAGAGAATATTGGCCTTTTTTTGGACCAATATGAAGTGATAAAGATATAAATATATTAATAAACCTAATTTAAGAACGTTAGACCCATTTTTGATCGAACGGAAAACTTGTGCAAACTTCTACGACAAAGATCGTCCAAACTTTCAATAGATTCGTATGAAGGTTTAAATTGAGATTTAAAGCTTTTAGAATGAATACCGGCTTTTTTTGGACCAATAAAAAGTTATAAAGGTGTAATTATAGTTTTTAAATTATTCTCAAAAAGTTAGACCCATTATTGGAGAAGCGGAAACTTGGTCCAAACTACTTTGACAAAGAACTGCCCAACTTTGAATAGCTTCATATGAAGAGAATATTGGCCTTTTTTTGGACCAATATGAAGTGATAAAGATATAAATATATTAATAAACCTAATTTAAGAACGTTAGACCCATTTTTGATCCAACGGAAAACTTGTGCAAACTTCTACGACAAAGATCGTCCAAACTTTCAATAGATTCGTATGAAGGTTTAAATTGAGATTTAAAGCTTTTAGAATGAATACCGGCCTTTTATTGGACCAATAAAAAGTTATAAAGGTGTAAATATAGTTTTTAAATAATTCTCAAAAAGTTAGACCCATTATTGGAGCAGCGGAAACTTGGTCCAAACTACTTTGACAAAGAACTGCCCAACTTTGAATAGCTTCATATGAAGAGAATATTGGATTTTTTTGGACCAATATGAAGTGATAAAGATATAAATATAGTAATAAACCTAATAGAAGAACGTTAGACCCATTTTAGATCCAACGGAAAAGTTGTGCAAACTTCTATGACAAAGATCGTCCAAACTTTCAATAGATTCGTATGAAGGTTTAAATTGAGATTTAAAGATTTTAGAATGAATACCGGCCTTTTTTTGGACCAATATAAAGTTATAAAGGTGTAAATGTAGTTTTTAAATAATTCTCAAAAAGTTAGACCCATTATTGGAGAAGCGGAAACTTGGTCCAAACTACTTTGACAAAGAACTGCCCAACTTTGAATAGCTTCATATGAAGAGAATATTGGATTTTTTTGGACCAATATGAAGTGATAAAGATATAAATATAGTAATAAACCTAATAGAAGAACGTTAGACCCATTTTAGATCCAACGGAAAACTTGTGCAAACTTCTACGACAAAGATCGTCCAAACTTTCAATAGATTCGTATGAAGGTTTAAATTGAGATTTAAAGCTTTTAGAATGAATACCGGCCTTTTTTTGGACCAATAAAAAGTTATAAAGGTGTAAATATAGTTTTTAAATAATTCTCAAAAAGTTAGACCCATTATTGGAGAAGCGGAAACTTGGTCCAAACTACTTTGATAAAGAACTGCCCAACTTTGAATAGCTTCATATGAAGAGAATATTGGATTTTTTTGGACCAATATGAAGTGATAAAGATATAAATATATTAATAAACCTAATTTAAGAACGTTAGACCCATTTTAGATCCAACGGAAAACTTGTGCAAACTTCTACGATAAAGATCGTCCAAACTTTCAATAGATTCGTATGAAGGTTTAAATTGAGATTTAAAGCTTTTAGAATGAATACCGGCCTTTTTTTGGACCAATAAAAAGTTATAAAGGTGTAAATATAGTTTTTAAATAATTCTCAAAAAGTTAGACCCATTATTGGAGCAGCGGAAACTTGGTCCAAACTACTTTGACAAAGAACTGCCCAACTTTGAATAGCTTCGTATGAAGAGAATATTGGCCTTTTTTGGAACCAATATGAAGTGATAAAGATATAAATACAGTAATAAACCTAATTTAAGAACGTTAGACCCATTTTTGATCCAACGGAAAACTTGTGCAAACTTCTACGACAAAGATCGTCCAAACTTTCAATAGATCTGTATGAAGGTTTAAATTGAGATTTAAAGCTTTTAGAATGAATACCGGCCTTTTTTTGGACCAATATAAAGTTATAAAGGTGTAAATATAGTTTTTAAATAATTCTCAAAAAGTTAGACCCATTATTGGAGCAGCGGAAACTTGGTCAAACTACTTTGACAAAGAACTGCCCAACTTTGAATAGCTACATATGAAGAGAATATTGGCCTTTTTTTGGACCAATATGAAGTGATAAAGATATAAATATATTAATAAACCTAATTTAAGAACGTTAGACCCATTTTTGATCGAACGGAAAACTTGTGCAAACTTCTACGACAAAGATCGTCCAAACTTTCAATAGATTCGTATGAAGGTTTAAATTGAGATTTAAAGCTTTTAGAATGAATACCGGCCTTTTTTTGGACCAATAAAAAGTTATAAAGGTGTAATTATAGTTTTTAAATTATTCTCAAAAAGTTAGACCCATTATTGGAGAAGCGGAAACTTGGTCCAAACTACTTTGACAAAGAACTGCCCAACTTTGAATAGCTTCATATGAAGAGAATATTGGCCTTTTTTTGGACCAATATGAAGTGATAAAGATATAAATATATTAATAAACCTAATTTAAGAACGTTAGACCCATTTTAGATCCAACGGAAAACTTGTGCAAACTTCTACGATAAAGATCGTCCAAACTTTCAATAGATTCGTATGAAGGTTTAAATTGAGATTTAAAGCTTTTAGAATGAATACCGGCCTTTTTTTGGACCAATAAAAAGTTATAAAGGTGTAAATATAGTTTTTAAATAATTCTCAAAAAGTTAGACCCATTATTGGAGCAGCGGAAACTTGGTCCAAACTACTTTGACAAAGAACTGCCCAACTTTGAATAGCTTCGTATGAAGAGAATATTGGCCTTTTTTGGAACCAATATGAAGTGATAAAGATATAAATATAGTAATAAACCTAATTTAAGAACGTTAGACCCATTTTTGATCCAACGGAAAACTTGTGCAAACTTCTACGACAAAGATCGTCCAAACTTTCAATAGATCTGTATGAAGGTTTAAATTGAGATTTAAAGCTTTTAGAATGAATACCGGCCTTTTTTTGGACCAATATAAAGTTATAAAGGTGTAAATATAGTTTTTAAATAATTCTCAAAAAGTTAGACCCATTATTGGAGCAGCGGAAACTTGGTCAAACTACTTTGACAAAGAACTGCCCAACTTTGAATAGCTACATATGAAGAGAATATTGGCCTTTTTTTGGACCAATATGAAGTGATAAAGATATAAATATATTAATAAACCTAATTTAAGAACGTTAGACCCATTTTTGATCGAACGGAAAACTTGTGCAAACTTCTACGACAAAGATCGTCCAAACTTTCAATAGATTCGTATGAAGGTTTAAATTGAGATTTAAAGCTTTTAGAATGAATACCGGCTTTTTTTGGACCAATAAAAAGTTATAAAGGTGTAATTATAGTTTTTAAATTATTCTCAAAAAGTTAGACCCATTATTGGAGAAGCGGAAACTTGGTCCAAACTACTTTGACAAAGAACTGCCCAACTTTGAATAGCTTCATATGAAGAGAATATTGGCCTTTTTTTGGACCAATATGAAGTGATAAAGATATAAATATATTAATAAACCTAATTTAAGAACGTTAGACCCATTTTTGATCCAACGGAAAACTTGTGCAAACTTCTACGACAAAGATCGTCCAAACTTTCAATAGATTCGTATGAAGGTTTAAATTGAGATTTAAAGCTTTTAGAATGAATACCGGCCTTTTATTGGACCAATAAAAAGTTATAAAGGTGTAAATATAGTTTTTAAATAATTCTCAAAAAGTTAGACCCATTATTGGAGCAGCGGAAACTTGGTCCAAACTACTTTGACAAAGAACTGCCCAACTTTGAATAGCTTCATATGAAGAGAATATTGGATTTTTTTGGACCAATATGAAGTGATAAAGATATAAATATAGTAATAAACCTAATAGAAGAACGTTAGACCCATTTTAGATCCAACGGAAAAGTTGTGCAAACTTCTATGACAAAGATCGTCCAAACTTTCAATAGATTCGTATGAAGGTTTAAATTGAGATTTAAAGATTTTAGAATGAATACCGGCCTTTTTTTGGACCAATATAAAGTTATAAAGGTGTAAATGTAGTTTTTAAATAATTCTCAAAAAGTTAGACCCATTATTGGAGAAGCGGAAACTTGGTCCAAACTACTTTGACAAAGAACTGCCCAACTTTGAATAGCTTCATATGAAGAGAATATTGGATTTTTTTGGACCAATATGAAGTGATAAAGATATAAATATAGTAATAAACCTAATAGAAGAACGTTAGACCCATTTTAGATCCAACGGAAATCTTGTGCAAACTTCTACGACAAAGATCGTCCAAACTTTCAATAGATTCGTATGAAGGTTTAAATTGAGATTTAAAGCTTTTAGAATGAATACCGGCCTTTTTTTGGACCAATAAAAAGTTATAAAGGTGTAAATATAGTTTTTAAATAATTCTCAAAAAGTTAGACCCATTATTGGAGAAGCGGAAACTTGGTCCAAACTACTTTGATAAAGAACTGCCCAACTTTGAATAGCTTCATATGAAGAGAATATTGGATTTTTTTGGACCAATATGAAGTGATAAAGATATAAATATATTAATAAACCTAATTTAAGAACGTTAGACCCATTTTAGATCCAACGGAAAACTTGTGCAAACTTCTACGATAAAGATCGTCCAAACTTTCAATAGATTCGTATGAAGGTTTAAATTGAGATTTAAAGCTTTTAGAATGAATACCGGCCTTTTTTTGGACCAATAAAAAGTTATAAAGGTGTAAATATAGTTTTTAAATAATTCTCAAAAAGTTAGACCCATTATTGGAGCAGCGGAAACTTGGTCCAAACTACTTTGACAAAGAACTGCCCAACTTTGAATAGCTTCGTATGAAGAGAATATTGGCCTTTTTTGGAACCAATATGAAGTGATAAAGATATAAATACAGTAATAAACCTAATTTAAGAACGTTAGACCCATTTTTGATCCAACGGAAAACTTGTGCAAACTTCTACGACAAAGATCGTCCAAACTTTCAATAGATCTGTATGAAGGTTTAAATTGAGATTTAAAGCTTTTAGAATGAATACCGGCCTTTTTTTGGACCAATATAAAGTTATAAAGGTGTAAATATAGTTTTTAAATAATTCTCAAAAAGTTAGACCCATTATTGGAGCAGCGGAAACTTGGTCAAACTACTTTGACAAAGAACTGCCCAACTTTGAATAGCTACATATGAAGAGAATATTGGCCTTTTTTTGGACCAATATGAAGTGATAAAGATATAAATATATTAATAAACCTAATTTAAGAACGTTAGACCCATTTTTGATCGAACGGAAAACTTGTGCAAACTTCTACGATAAAGATCGTCCAAACTTTCAATAGATTCGTATGAAGGTTTAAATTGAGATTTAAAGCTTTTAGAATGAATACCGGCCTTTTTTTGGACCAATATAAAGTTATAAAGGTGTAAATATAGTTTTTAAATTATTCTCAAAAAGTTAGACCCATTATTGGAGAAGCGGAAACTTGGTCCAAACTACTTTGACAAAGAACTGCCCAACTTTGAATAGCTTCATATGAAGAGAATATTGGCCTTTTTTTGGACCAATATGAAGTGATAAAGATATAAATATATTAATAAACCTAATTTAAGAACGTTAGACCCATTTTAGATCCAACGGAAAACTTGTGCAAACTTCTACGATAAAGATCGTCCAAACTTTCAATAGATTCGTATGAAGGTTTAAATTGAGATTTAAAGCTTTTAGAATGAATACCGACCTTTTTTCGGACCAATAAAAAGTTATAAAGGTGTAAATATAGTTTTTAAATAATTCTCAAAAAGTTAGACCCATTATTGGAGCAGCGGAAACTTGGTCCAAACTACTTTGACAAAGAACTGCCCAACTTTGAATAGCTTCGTATGAAGAGAATATTGGCCTTTTTTGGAACCAATATGAAGTGATAAAGATATAAATATAGTAATAAACCTAATTTAAGAACGTTAGACCCATTTTTGATCCAACGGAAAACTTGTGCAAACTTCTACGACAAAGATCGTCCAAACTTTCAATAGATCTGTATGAAGGTTTAAATTGAGATTTAAAGCTTTTAGAATGAATACCGGCCTTTTTTTGGACCAATATAAAGTTATAAAAGTGTAAATATAGTTTTTAAATAATTCTCAAAAAGTTAGACCCATTATTGGAGCAGCGGAAACTTGGTCAAACTACTTTGACAAAGAACTGCCCAACTTTGAATAGCTACATATGAAGAGAATATTGGCCTTTTTTTGGACCAATATGAAGTGATAAAGATATAAATATATTAATAAACCTAATTTAAGAACGTTAGACCCATTTTTGATCCAACGGAAAACTTGTGCAAACTTCTACGACAAAGATCGTCCAAACTTTCAATAGATTCGTATGAAGGTTTAAATTGAGATTTAAAGCTTTTAGAATGAATACGGGCCTTTTTTTGGACCAATAAAAAGTTATAAAGGTGTAATTATAGTTTTTAAATTATTCTCAAAAAGTTAGACCCATTATTGGAGAAGCGGAAACTTGGTCCAAACTACTTTGACAAAGAACTGCCCAACTTTGAATAGCTTCATATGAAGAGAATATTGGCCTTTTTTTTGGACCAATATGAAGTGATAAAGATATAAATATATTAATAAACCTAATTTAAGAACGTTAGACCCATTTTTGATCGAACGGAAAACTTGTGCAAACTTCTACGATAAAGATCGTCCAAACTTTCAATAGATTCGTATGAAGGTTTAAATTGAGATTTAAAGCTTTTAGAATGAATACCGGCCTTTTTTTGGACCAATATAAAGTTATAAAGGTGTAAATATAGTTTTTAAATTATTCTCAAAAAGTTAGACCCATTATTGGAGAAGCGGAAACTTGGTCCAAACTACTTTGACAAAGAACTGCCCAACTTTGAATAGCTTCATATGAAGAGAATATTGGCCTTTTTTTGGACCAATATGAAGTGATAAAGATATAAATATATTAATAAACCTAATTTAAGAACGTTAGACCCATTTTAGATCCAACGGAAAACTTGTGCAAACTTCTACGATAAAGATCGTCCAAACTTTCAATAGATTCGTATGAAGGTTTAAATTGAGATTTAAAGCTTTTAGAATGAATACCGACCTTTTTTCGGACCAATAAAAAGTTATAAAGGTGTAAATATAGTTTTTAAATAATTCTCAAAAAGTTAGACCCATTATTGGAGCAGCGGAAACTTGGTCCAAACTACTTTGACAAAGAACTGCCCAACTTTGAATAGCTTCGTATGAAGAGAATATTGGCCTTTTTTGGAACCAATATGAAGTGATAAAGATATAAATATAGTAATAAACCTAATTTAAGAACGTTAGACCCATTTTTGATCCAACGGAAAACTTGTGCAAACTTCTACGACAAAGATCGTCCAAACTTTCAATAGATCTGTATGAAGGTTTAAATTGAGATTTAAAGCTTTTAGAATGAATACCGGCCTTTTTTTGGACCAATATAAAGTTATAAAAGTGTAAATATAGTTTTTAAATAATTCTCAAAAAGTTAGACCCATTATTGGAGCAGCGGAAACTTGGTCAAACTACTTTGACAAAGAACTGCCCAACTTTGAATAGCTACATATGAAGAGAATATTGGCCTTTTTTTGGACCAATATGAAGTGATAAAGATATAAATATATTAATAAACCTAATTTAAGAACGTTAGACCCATTTTTGATCCAACGGAAAACTTGTGCAAACTTCTACGACAAAGATCGTCCAAACTTTCAATAGATTCGTATGAAGGTTTAAATTGAGATTTAAAGCTTTTAGAATGAATACGGGCCTTTTTTTGGACCAATAAAAAGTTATAAAGGTGTAATTATAGTTTTTAAATTATTCTCAAAAAGTTAGACCCATTATTGGAGAAGCGGAAACTTGGTCCAAACTACTTTGACAAAGAACTGCCCAACTTTGAATAGCTTCATATGAAGAGAATATTGGCCTTTTTTTTGGACCAATATGAAGTGATAAAGATATAAATATATTAATAAACCTAATTTAAGAACGTTAGACCCATTTTTGATCCAACGGAAAACTTGTGCAAACTTCTACGACAAAGATCGTCCAAACTTTCAATAGATTCGTATGAAGGTTTAAATTGAGATTTAAAGCTTTTAGAATGAATACCGGCCTTTTATTGGACCAATAAAAATTTATAAAGGTGTAAATATAGTTTTTAAATAATTCTCAAAAAGTTAGACCCATTATTGGAGAAGCGGAAACTTGGTCCAAACTACTTTGACAAAGAACTGCCCAACTTTGAATAGCTTCATATGAAGAGAATATTGGATTTTTTTGGACCAATATGAAGTGATAAAGATATAAATATAGTAATAAACCTAATAGAAGAACGTTAGACCCATTTTAGATCCAACGGAAAAGTTGTGCAAACTTCTATGACAAAGATCGTCCAAACTTTCAATAGATTCGTATGAAGGTTTAAATTGAGATTTAAAGATTTTAGAATGAATACCGGCCTTTTTTTGGACCAATATAAAGTTATAAAGGTGTAAATGTAGTTTTTAAATAATTCTCAAAAAGTTAGACCCATTATTGGAGAAGCGGAAACTTGGTCCAAACTACTTTGACAAAGAACTGCCCAACCTTGAAAAGCTTCATATGAAGAGAATATTGGCCTTTTTTTGGACCAATATGAAGTGATAAAGATATAAATATAGTAATAAACCTAATAGAAGAACGTTAGACCCATTTTAGATCCAACGGAAAACTTGTGCAAACTTCTACGACAAAGATCGTCCAAACTTTCAATAGATTCGTATGAAGGTTTAAATTGAGATTTAAAGCTTTTAGAATGGATACCGGCCTTTTTTTGGACCAATAAAAAGTTATAAAGGTGTAAATATAGTTTTTAAATTATTCTCAAAAAGTTAGACCCATTATTGGAGAAGCGGAAACTTGGTCCAAACTACTTTGACAAAGAACTGCCCAACTTTGAATAGCTTCATATGAAGAGAATATTGGATTTTTTTGGACCAATATGAAGTGATAAAGATATAAATATGTTAATAAACCTAATTTAAGAACGTTAGACCCATTTTAGATCCAACGGAAAACTTGTGCAAACTTCTACGATAAAGATCGTCCAAACTTTCAATAGATTCGTATGAAGGTTTAAATTGAGATTTAAAGCTTTTAGAATGAATACCGACCTTTTTTTGGACCAATAAAAAGTTATAAAGGTGTAAATATAGTTTTTAAATAATTCTCAAAAAGTTAGACCCATTATTGGAGAAGCGGAAACTTGGTCCAAACTACTTTGACAAAGAACTGCCCAACTTTGAATAGCTTCGTATGAAGAGAATATTGGCCTTTTTTGCAACCAATATGAAGTGATAAAGATATAAATATAGTAATAAACCTAATTTAAGAACGTTAGACCCATTTTTGATCCAACGGAAAACTTGTGCAAACTTCTACGACAAAGATCGTCCAAACTTTCAATAGATTCGTATGAAGGTTTAAATTGAGATTTAAAGCTTTTAGAATGAATACCGGCCTTTTTTTGGACCAATATAAAGTTATAAAGGTGTAAATATAGTTTTTAAATTATTCTCAAAAAGTTAGACCCATTATTGGAGAAGCGGAAACTTGGTCCAAACTACTTTGACAAAGAACTGCCCAACTTTGAATAGCTTCATATGAAGAGAATATTGGCCTTTTTGTGGACCAATATGAAGTGATAAAGATATAAATATAGTAATAAACCTAATAGAAGAACGTTAGACCCATTTTAGATCCAACGGAAAAGTTGTGCAAACTTCTATGACAAAGATCGTCCAAACTTTCAATAGATTTGTATGAAGGTTTAAATTGAGATTTAAAGATTTTAGAATGAATACCGGCCTTTTTTTGGACCAATATAAAGTTATAAAGGTGTAAATATAGTTTTTAAATAATTCTCAAAAAGTTAGACCCATTATTGGAGCAGCGGAAACTTGGTCCAAACTACTTTGACAAAGAACTGCCCAACTTTGAATAGCTTCGTATGAAGAGAATATTGGCCTTTTTTGCAACCAATATGAAGTGATAAAGATATAAATATAGTAATAAACCTAATTTAAGAACGTTAGACCCATTTTTGATCCAACGGAAAACTTGTGCAAACTTCTACGACAAAGATCGTCCAAACTTTCAATAGATCTGTATGAAGGTTTAAATTGAGATTTAAAGCTTTTAGAATGAATACCGGCCTTTTTTTGGACCAATATAAAGTTATAAAAGTGTAAATATAGTTTTTAAATAATTCTCAAAAAGTTAGACCCATTATTGGAGCAGCGGAAACTTGGTCAAACTACTTTGACAAAGAACTGCCCAACTTTGAATAGCTACATATGAAGAGAATATTGGCCTTTTTTTGGACCAATATGAAGTGATAAAGATATAAATATATTAATAAACCTAATTTAAGAACGTTAGACCCATTTTTGATCCAACGGAAAACTTGTGCAAACTTCTACGACAAAGATCGTCCAAACTTTCAATAGATTCGTATGAAGGTTTAAATTGAGATTTAAAGCTTTTAGAATGAATACGGGCCTTTTTTTGGACCAATAAAAAGTTATAAAGGTGTAATTATAGTTTTTAAATTATTCTCAAAAAGTTAGACCCATTATTGGAGAAGCGGAAACTTGGTCCAAACTACTTTGACAAAGAACTGCCCAACTTTGAATAGCTTCATATGAAGAGAATATTGGCCTTTTTTTTGGACCAATATGAAGTGATAAAGATATAAATATATTAATAAACCTAATTTAAGAACGTTAGACCCATTTTTGATCCAACGGAAAACTTGTGCAAACTTCTACGACAAAGATCGTCCAAACTTTCAATAGATTCGTATGAAGGTTTAAATTGAGATTTAAAGCTTTTAGAATGAATACCGGCCTTTTATTGGACCAATAAAAAGTTATAAAGGTGTAAATATAGTTTTTAAATAATTCTCAAAAAGTTAGACCCATTATTGGAGAAGCGGAAACTTGGTCCAAACTACTTTGACAAAGAACTGCCCAACTTTGAATAGCTTCATATGAAGAGAATATTGGATTTTTTTGGACCAATATGAAGTGATAAAGATATAAATATAGTAATAAACCTAATAGAAGAACGTTAGACCCATTTTAGATCCAACGGAAAAGTTGTGCAAACTTCTATGACAAAGATCGTCCAAACTTTCAATAGATTCGTATGAAGGTTTAAATTGAGATTTAAAGATTTTAGAATGAATACCGGCCTTTTTTTGGACCAATATAAAGTTATAAAGGTGTAAATGTAGTTTTTAAATAATTCTCAAAAAGTTAGACCCATTATTGGAGAAGCGGAAACTTGGTCCAAACTACTTTGACAAAGAACTGCCCAACCTTGAAAAGCTTCATATGAAGAGAATATTGGCCTTTTTTTGGACCAATATGAAGTGATAAAGATATAAATATAGTAATAAACCTAATAGAAGAACGTTAGACCCATTTTAGATCCAACGGAAAACTTGTGCAAACTTCTACGACAAAGATCGTCCAAACTTTCAATAGATTCGTATGAAGGTTTAAATTGAGATTTAAAGCTTTTAGAATGGATACCGGCCTTTTTTTGGACCAATAAAAAGTTATAAAGGTGTAAATATAGTTTTTAAATTATTCTCAAAAAGTTAGACCCATTATTGGAGAAGCGGAAACTTGGTCCAAACTACTTTGACAAAGAACTGCCCAACTTTGAATAGCTTCATATGAAGAGAATATTGGATTTTTTTGGACCAATATGAAGTGATAAAGATATAAATATATTAATAAACCTAATTTAAGAACGTTAGACCCATTTTAGATCCAACGGAAAACTTGTGCAAACTTCTACGATAAAGATCGTCCAAACTTTCAATAGATTCGTATGAAGGTTTAAATTGAGATTTAAAGCTTTTAGAATGAATACCGACCTTTTTTTGGACCAATAAAAAGTTATAAAGGTGTAAATATAGTTTTTAAATAATTCTCAAAAAGTTAGACCCATTATTGGAGAAGCGGAAACTTGGTCCAAACTACTTTGACAAAGAACTGCCCAACTTTGAATAGCTTCGTATGAAGAGAATATTGGCCTTTTTTGCAACCAATATGAAGTGATAAAGATATAAATATAGTAATAAACCTAATTTAAGAACGTTAGACCCATTTTTGATCCAACGGAAAACTTGTGCAAACTTCTACGACAAAGATCGTCCAAACTTTCAATAGATTCGTATGAAGGTTTAAATTGAGATTTAAAGCTTTTAGAATGAATACCGGCCTTTTTTTGGACCAATATAAAGTTATAAAGGTGTAAATATAGTTTTTAAATTATTCTCAAAAAGTTAGACCCATTATTGGAGAAGCGGAAACTTGGTCCAAACTACTTTGACAAAGAACTGCCCAACTTTGAATAGCTTCATATGAAGAGAATATTGGCCTTTTTGTGGACCAATATGAAGTGATAAAGATATAAATATAGTAATAAACCTAATAGAAGAACGTTAGACCCATTTTAGATCCAACGGAAAAGTTGTGCAAACTTCTATGACAAAGATCGTCCAAACTTTCAATAGATTTGTATGAAGGTTTAAATTGAGATTTAAAGATTTTAGAATGAATACCGGCCTTTTTTTGGACCAATATAAAGTTATAAAGGTGTAAATATAGTTTTTAAATAATTCTCAAAAAGTTAGACCCATTATTGGAGCAGCGGAAACTTGGTCCAAACTACTTTGACAAAGAACTGCCCAACTTTGAATAGCTTCGTATGAAGAGAATATTGGCCTTTTTTGGAACCAATATGAAGTGATAAAGATATAAATATAGTAATAAACCTAATTTAAGAACGTTAGACCCATTTTTGATCCAACGGAAAACTTGTGCAAACTTCTACGACAAAGATCGTCCAAACTTTCAATAGATCTGTATGAAGGTTTAAATTGAGATTTAAAGCTTTTAGAATGAATACCGGCCTTTTTTTGGACCAATATAAAGTTATAAAAGTGTAAATATAGTTTTTAAATAATTCTCAAAAAGTTAGACCCATTATTGGAGCAGCGGAAACTTGGTCAAACTACTTTGACAAAGAACTGCCCAACTTTGAATAGCTACATATGAAGAGAATATTGGCCTTTTTTTGGACCAATATGAAGTGATAAAGATATAAATATATTAATAAACCTAATTTAAGAACGTTAGACCCATTTTTGATCCAACGGAAAACTTGTGCAAACTTCTACGACAAAGATCGTCCAAACTTTCAATAGATTCGTATGAAGGTTTAAATTGAGATTTAAAGCTTTTAGAATGAATACGGGCCTTTTTTTGGACCAATAAAAAGTTATAAAGGTGTAATTATAGTTTTTAAATTATTCTCAAAAAGTTAGACCCATTATTGGAGAAGCGGAAACTTGGTCCAAACTACTTTGACAAAGAACTGCCCAACTTTGAATAGCTTCATATGAAGAGAATATTGGCCTTTTTTTTGGACCAATATGAAGTGATAAAGATATAAATATATTAATAAACCTAATTTAAGAACGTTAGACCCATTTTTGATCCAACGGAAAACTTGTGCAAACTTCTACGACAAAGATCGTCCAAACTTTCAATAGATTCGTATGAAGGTTTAAATTGAGATTTAAAGCTTTTAGAATGAATACCGGCCTTTTATTGGACCAATAAAAAGTTATAAAGGTGTAAATATAGTTTTTAAATAATTCTCAAAAAGTTAGACCCATTATTGGAGAAGCGGAAACTTGGTCCAAACTACTTTGACAAAGAACTGCCCAACTTTGAATAGCTTCATATGAAGAGAATATTGGATTTTTTTGGACCAATATGAAGTGATAAAGATATAAATATAGTAATAAACCTAATAGAAGAACGTTAGACCCATTTTAGATCCAACGGAAAAGTTGTGCAAACTTCTATGACAAAGATCGTCCAAACTTTCAATAGATTCGTATGAAGGTTTAAATTGAGATTTAAAGATTTTAGAATGAATACCGGCCTTTTTTTGGACCAATATAAAGTTATAAAGGTGTAAATGTAGTTTTTAAATAATTCTCAAAAAGTTAGACCCATTATTGGAGAAGCGGAAACTTGGTCCAAACTACTTTGACAAAGAACTGCCCAACCTTGAAAAGCTTCATATGAAGAGAATATTGGCCTTTTTTTGGACCAATATGAAGTGATAAAGATATAAATATAGTAATAAACCTAATAGAAGAACGTTAGACCCATTTTAGATCCAACGGAAAACTTGTGCAAACTTCTACGACAAAGATCGTCCAAACTTTCAATAGATTCGTATGAAGGTTTAAATTGAGATTTAAAGCTTTTAGAATGGATACCGGCCTTTTTTTGGACCAATAAAAAGTTATAAAGGTGTAAA
Organism: Trifolium repens; assembly: GCA_030408175.1. Lineage (NCBI taxonomy): Eukaryota > Viridiplantae > Streptophyta > Magnoliopsida > Fabales > Fabaceae > Trifolium > Trifolium repens. The sequence continues at coordinate 24,024,076 of CP125845.1, read as the reverse complement.
TATAGTTTTTAAATTATTCTCAAAAAGTTAGACCCATTATTGGAGAAGCGGAAACTTGGTCCAAACTACTTTGACAAAGAACTGCCCAACTTTGAATAGCTTCATATGAAGAGAATATTGGATTTTTTTGGACCAATATGAAGTGATAAAGATATAAATATATTAATAAACCTAATTTAAGAACGTTAGACCCATTTTAGATCCAACGGAAAACTTGTGCAAACTTCTACGATAAAGATCGTCCAAACTTTCAATAGATTCGTATGAAGGTTTAAATTGAGATTTAAAGCTTTTAGAATGAATACCGACCTTTTTTTGGACCAATAAAAAGTTATAAAGGTGTAAATATAGTTTTTAAATAATTCTCAAAAAGTTAGACCCATTATTGGAGAAGCGGAAACTTGGTCCAAACTACTTTGACAAAGAACTGCCCAACTTTGAATAGCTTCGTATGAAGAGAATATTGGCCTTTTTTGCAACCAATATGAAGTGATAAAGATATAAATATAGTAATAAACCTAATTTAAGAACGTTAGACCCATTTTTGATCCAACGGAAAACTTGTGCAAACTTCTACGACAAAGATCGTCCAAACTTTCAATAGATTCGTATGAAGGTTTAAATTGAGATTTAAAGCTTTTAGAATGAATACCGGCCTTTTTTTGGACCAATATAAAGTTATAAAGGTGTAAATATAGTTTTTAAATTATTCTCAAAAAGTTAGACCCATTATTGGAGAAGCGGAAACTTGGTCCAAACTACTTTGACAAAGAACTGCCCAACTTTGAATAGCTTCATATGAAGAGAATATTGGCCTTTTTGTGGACCAATATGAAGTGATAAAGATATAAATATAGTAATAAACCTAATAGAAGAACGTTAGACCCATTTTAGATCCAACGGAAAAGTTGTGCAAACTTCTATGACAAAGATCGTCCAAACTTTCAATAGATTTGTATGAAGGTTTAAATTGAGATTTAAAGATTTTAGAATGAATACCGGCCTTTTTTTGGACCAATATAAAGTTATAAAGGTGTAAATGTAGTTTTTAAATAATTCTCAAAAAGTTAGACCCATTATTGGAGAAGCGGAAACTTGGTCCAAACTACTTTGACAAAGAACTGCCCAACCTTGAAAAGCTTCATATGAAGAGAATATTGGCCTTTTTTTGGACCAATATGAAGTGATAAAGATATAAATATAGTAATAAACCTAATAGAAGAACGTTAGACCCATTTTAGATCCAACGGAAAACTTGTGCAAACTTCTACGACAAAGATCGTCCAAACTTTCAATAGATTCGTATGAAGGTTTAAATTGAGATTTAAAGCTTTTAGAATGGATACCGGCCTTTTTTTGGTCCAATAAAAAGTTATAAAGGTGTAAATATAGTTTTTAAATTATTCTCAAAAAGTTAGACCCATTATTGGAGAAGCGGAAACTTGGTCCAAACTACTTTGACAAAGAACTGCCCAACTTTGAATAGCTTCATATGAAGAGAATATTGGATTTTTTTGGACCAATATGAAGTGATAAAGATATAAATATATTAATAAACCTAATTTAAGAACGTTAGACCCATTTTAGATCCAACGGAAAACTTGTGCAAACTTCTACGATAAAGATCGTCCAAACTTTCAATAGATTCGTATGAAGGTTTAAATTGAGATTTAAAGCTTTTAGAATGAATACCGACCTTTTTTTGGACCAATAAAAAGTTATAAAGGTGTAAATATAGTTTTTAAATAATTCTCAAAAAGTTAGACCCATTATTGGAGAAGCGGAAACTTGGTCCAAACTACTTTGACAAAGAACTGCCCAACTTTGAATAGCTTCGTATGAAGAGAATAATGGCCTTTTTTGCAACCAATATGAAGTGATAAAGATATAAATATAGTAATAAACCTAATTTAAGAACGTTAGACCCATTTTTGATCCAACGGAAAACTTGTGCAAACTTCTACGACAAAGATCGTCCAAACTTTCAATAGATTCGTATGAAGGTTTAAATTGAGATTTAAAGCTTTTAGAATGAATACCGGCCTTTTTTTGGACCAATATAAAGTTATAAAGGTGTAAATATAGTTTTTAAATTATTCTCAAAAAGTTAGACCCATTATTGGAGAAGCGGAAACTTGGTCCAAACTACTTTGACAAAGAACTGCCCAACTTTGAATAGCTTCATATGAAGAGAATATTGGCCTTTTTTTGGACCAATATGAAGTGATAAAGATATAAATATATTAATAAACCTAATTTAAGAACGTTAGACCCATTTTAGATCCAACGGAAAACTTGTGCAAACTTCTACGATAAAGATCGTCCAAACTTTCAATAGATTCGTATGAAGGTTTAAATTGAGATTTAAAGCTTTTAGAATGAATACCGACCTTTTTTCGGACCAATAAAAAGTTATAAAGGTGTAAATATAGTTTTTAAATAATTCTCAAAAAGTTAGACCCATTATTGGAGCAGCGGAAACTTGGTCCAAACTACTTTGACAAAGAACTGCCCAACTTTGAATAGCTTCGTATGAAGAGAATATTGGCCTTTTTTGGAACCAATATGAAGTGATAAAGATATAAATATAGTAATAAACCTAATTTAAGAACGTTAGACCCATTTTTGATCCAACGGAAAACTTGTGCAAACTTCTACGACAAAGATCGTCCAAACTTTCAATAGATCTGTATGAAGGTTTAAATTGAGATTTAAAGCTTTTAGAATGAATACCGGCCTTTTTTTGGACCAATATAAAGTTATAAAAGTGTAAATATAGTTTTTAAATAATTCTCAAAAAGTTAGACCCATTATTGGAGCAGCGGAAACTTGGTCAAACTACTTTGACAAAGAACTGCCCAACTTTGAATAGCTACATATGAAGAGAATATTGGCCTTTTTTTGGACCAATATGAAGTGATAAAGATATAAATATATTAATAAACCTAATTTAAGAACGTTAGACCCATTTTTGATCCAACGGAAAACTTGTGCAAACTTCTACGACAAAGATCGTCCAAACTTTCAATAGATTCGTATGAAGGTTTAAATTGAGATTTAAAGCTTTTAGAATGAATACGGGCCTTTTTTTGGACCAATAAAAAGTTATAAAGGTGTAATTATAGTTTTTAAATTATTCTCAAAAAGTTAGACCCATTATTGGAGAAGCGGAAACTTGGTCCAAACTACTTTGACAAAGAACTGCCCAACTTTGAATAGCTTCATATGAAGAGAATATTGGCCTTTTTTTTGGACCAATATGAAGTGATAAAGATATAAATATATTAATAAACCTAATTTAAGAACGTTAGACCCATTTTTGATCCAACGGAAAACTTGTGCAAACTTCTACGACAAAGATCGTCCAAACTTTCAATAGATTCGTATGAAGGTTTAAATTGAGATTTAAAGCTTTTAGAATGAATACCGGCCTTTTATTGGACCAATAAAAAGTTATAAAGGTGTAAATATAGTTTTTAAATAATTCTCAAAAAGTTAGACCCATTATTGGAGAAGCGGAAACTTGGTCCAAACTACTTTGACAAAGAACTGCCCAACTTTGAATAGCTTCATATGAAGAGAATATTGGCCTTTTTTTTGGACCAATATGAAGTGATAAAGATATAAATATATTAATAAACCTAATTTAAGAACGTTAGACCCATTTTTGATCCAACGGAAAACTTGTGCAAACTTCTACGACAAAGATCGTCCAAACTTTCAATAGATTCGTATGAAGGTTTAAATTGAGATTTAAAGCTTTTAGAATGAATACCGGCCTTTTATTGGACCAATAAAAAGTTATAAAGGTGTAAATATAGTTTTTAAATAATTCTCAAAAAGTTAGACCCATTATTGGAGAAGCGGAAACTTGGTCCAAACTACTTTGACAAAGAACTGCCCAACTTTGAATAGCTTCATATGAAGAGAATATTGGATTTTTTTGGACCAATATGAAGTGATAAAGATATAAATATAGTAATAAACCTAATAGAAGAACGTTAGACCCATTTTAGATCCAACGGAAAAGTTGTGCAAACTTCTATGACAAAGATCGTCCAAACTTTCAATAGATTCGTATGAAGGTTTAAATTGAGATTTAAAGATTTTAGAATGAATACCGGCCTTTTTTTGGACCAATATAAAGTTATAAAGGTGTAAATGTAGTTTTTAAATAATTCTCAAAAAGTTAGACCCATTATTGGAGAAGCGGAAACTTGGTCCAAACTACTTTGACAAAGAACTGCCCAACCTTGAAAAGCTTCATATGAAGAGAATATTGGCCTTTTTTTGGACCAATATGAAGTGATAAAGATATAAATATAGTAATAAACCTAATAGAAGAACGTTAGACCCATTTTAGATCCAACGGAAAACTTGTGCAAACTTCTACGACAAAGATCGTCCAAACTTTCAATAGATTCGTATGAAGGTTTAAATTGAGATTTAAAGCTTTTAGAATGGATACCGGCCTTTTTTTGGACCAATAAAAAGTTATAAAGGTGTAAATATAGTTTTTAAATTATTCTCAAAAAGTTAGACCCATTATTGGAGAAGCGGAAACTTGGTCCAAACTACTTTGACAAAGAACTGCCCAACTTTGAATAGCTTCATATGAAGAGAATATTGGATTTTTTTGGACCAATATGAAGTGATAAAGATATAAATATATTAATAAACCTAATTTAAGAACGTTAGACCCATTTTAGATCCAACGGAAAACTTGTGCAAACTTCTACGATAAAGATCGTCCAAACTTTCAATAGATTCGTATGAAGGTTTAAATTGAGATTTAAAGCTTTTAGAATGAATACCGACCTTTTTTTGGACCAATAAAAAGTTATAAAGGTGTAAATATAGTTTTTAAATAATTCTCAAAAAGTTAGACCCATTATTGGAGAAGCGGAAACTTGGTCCAAACTACTTTGACAAAGAACTGCCCAACTTTGAATAGCTTCGTATGAAGAGAATATTGGCCTTTTTTGCAACCAATATGAAGTGATAAAGATATAAATATAGTAATAAACCTAATTTAAGAACGTTAGACCCATTTTTGATCCAACGGAAAACTTGTGCAAACTTCTACGACAAAGATCGTCCAAACTTTCAATAGATTCGTATGAAGGTTTAAATTGAGATTTAAAGCTTTTAGAATGAATACCGGCCTTTTTTTGGACCAATATAAAGTTATAAAGGTGTAAATATAGTTTTTAAATTATTCTCAAAAAGTTAGACCCATTATTGGAGAAGCGGAAACTTGGTCCAAACTACTTTGACAAAGAACTGCCCAACTTTGAATAGCTTCATATGAAGAGAATATTGGCCTTTTTTTGGACCAATATGAAGTGATAAAGATATAAATATATTAATAAACCTAATTTAAGAACGTTAGACCCATTTTAGATCCAACGGAAAACTTGTGCAAACTTCTACGATAAAGATCGTCCAAACTTTCAATAGATTCGTATGAAGGTTTAAATTGAGATTTAAAGCTTTTAGAATGAATACCGACCTTTTTTTGGACCAATAAAAAGTTATAAAGGTGTAAATATAGTTTTTAAATAATTCTCAAAAAGTTAGACCCATTATTGGAGCAGCGGAAACTTGGTCCAAACTACTTTGACAAAGAACTGCCCAACTTTGAATAGCTTCGTATGAAGAGAATATTGGCCTTTTTTGGAACCAATATGAAGTGATAAAGATATAAATATAGTAATAAACCTAATTTAAGAACGTTAGACCCATTTTTGATCCAACGGAAAACTTGTGCAAACTTCTACGACAAAGATCGTCCAAACTTTCAATAGATCTGTATGAAGGTTTAAATTGAGATTTAAAGCTTTTAGAATGAATACCGGCCTTTTTTTGGACCAATATAAAGTTATAAAAGTGTAAATATAGTTTTTAAATAATTCTCAAAAAGTTAGACCCATTATTGGAGCAGCGGAAACTTGGTCAAACTACTTTGACAAAGAACTGCCCAACTTTGAATAGCTACATATGAAGAGAATATTGGCCTTTTTTTGGACCAATATGAAGTGTTAAAGATATAAATATATTAATAAACCTAATTTAAGAACGTTAGACCCATTTTTGATCCAACGGAAAACTTGTGCAAACTTCTACGACAAAGATCGTCCAAACTTTCAATAGATTCGTATGAAGGTTTAAATTGAGATTTAAAGCTTTTAGAATGAATACGGGCCTTTTTTTGGACCAATAAAAAGTTATAAAGGTGTAATTATAGTTTTTAAATTATTCTCAAAAAGTTAGACCCATTATTGGAGAAGCGGAAACTTGGTCCAAACTACTTTGACAAAGAACTGCCCAACTTTGAATAGCTTCATATGAAGAGAATATTGGCCTTTTTTTTGGACCAATATGAAGTGATAAAGATATAAATATATTAATAAACCTAATTTAAGAACGTTAGACCCATTTTTGATCCAACGGAAAACTTGTGCAAACTTCTACGATAAAGATCGTCCAAACTTTCAATAGATTCGTATGAAGGTTTAAATTGAGATTTAAAGCTTTTAGAATGAATACCGGCCTTTTATTGGACCAATAAAAAGTTATAAAGGTGTAAATATAGTTTTTAAATAATTCTCAAAAAGTTAGACCCATTATTGGAGCAGCGGAAACTTGGTCCAAACTACTTTGACAAAGAACTGCCCAACTTTGAATAGATTCATATGAAGAGAATATTGGATTTTTTTGGACCAATATGAAGTGATAAAGATATAAATATAGTAATAAACCTAATTTAAGAATGTTAGACCCATTTTTGATCCAACGGAAAACTTGTGCAAACTTCTACGACAAAGATCGTCCAAACTTTCAATAGATCTGTATGAAGGTTTAAATTGAGATTTAAAGCTTTTAGAATGAATACCGGCCTTTTTTTGGACCAATATAAAGTTATAAAGGTGTAAATGTAGTTTTTAAATAATTCTCAAAAAGTTAGACCCATTATTGGAGAAGCGGAAACTTGGTCCAAACTACTTTGACAAAGAACTGCCCAACTTTGAATAGCTTCATATGAAGAGAATATTGGATTTTTTTGGACCAATATGAAGTGATAAAGATATAAATATAGTAATAAACCTAATAGAAGAACGTTAGACCCATTTTAGATCCAACGGAAAAGTTGTGCAAACTTCTATGACAAAGATCGTCCAAACTTTCAATAGATTCGTATGAAGGTTTAAATTGAGATTTAAAGATTTTAGAATGAATACCGGCCTTTTTTTGGACCAATATAAAGTTATAAAGGTGTAAATGTAGTTTTTAAATAATTCTCAAAAAGTTAGACCCATTATTGGAGAAGCGGAAACTTGGTCCAAACTACTTTGACAAAGAACTGCCCAACCTTGAAAAGCTTCATATGAAGAGAATATTGGCCTTTTTTTGGACCAATATGAAGTGATAAAGATATAAATATATTAATAAACCTAATTTAAGAACGTTAGACCCATTTTTGATCCAACGGAAAACTTGTGCAAACTTCTACGACAAAGATCGTCCAAACTTTCAATAGATTCGTATGAAGGTTTAAATTGAGATTTAAAGCTTTTAGAATGGATACCGGCCTTTTTTTGGACCAATAAAAAGTTATAAAGGTGTAAATATAGTTTTTAAATTATTCTCAAAAAGTTAGACCCATTATTGGAGAAGCGGAAACTTGGTCCAAACTACTTTGACAAAGAACTGCCCAACTTTGAATAGCTTCATATGAAGAGAATACTGGCCTTTTTTTGGACCAATATGAAGTGATAAAGATATAAATATATTAATAAACCTAATTTAAGAACGTTAGACCCATTTTAGATCCAACGGAAAACTTGTGCAAACTTCTACGATAAAGATCGTCCAAACTTTCAATAGATTCGTATGAAGGTTTAAATTGAGATTTAAAGCTTTTAGAATGAATACCGACCTTTTTTTGGACCAATAAAAAGTTATAAAGGTGTAAATATAGTTTTTAAATAATTCTCAAAAAGTTAGACCCATTATTGGAGCAGCGGAAACTTGGTCAAACTACTTTGACAAAGAACTGCCCAACTTTGAATAGCTACATATGAAGAGAATATTGGCCTTTTTTTGGACCAATATGAAGTGATAAAGATATAAATATATTAATAAACCTAATTTAAGAACGTTAGACCCATTTTTGATCCAACGGAAAACTTGTGCAAACTTCTACGACAAAGATCGTCCAAACTTTCAATAGATTCGTATGAAGGTTTAAATTGAGATTTAAAGCTTTTAGAATGAATACCGGCCTTTTTTTGGACCAATAAAAAGTTATAAAGGTGTAATTATAGTTTTTAAATTATTCTCAAAAAGTTAGACCCATTATTGGAGAAGCGGAAACTTGGTCCAAACTACTTTGACAAAGAACTGCCCAACTTTGAATAGCTTCATATGAAGAGAATATTGGCCTTTTTTTTGGACCAATATGAAGTGATAAAGATATAAATATATTAATAAACCTAATTTAAGAACGTTAGACCCATTTTTGATCCAACGGAAAACTTGTGCAAACTTCTACGACAAAGATCGTCCAAACTTTCAATAGATTCGTATGAAGGTTTAAATTGAGATTTAAAGCTTTTAGAATGAATACCGGCCTTTTATTGGACCAATAAAAAGTTATAAAGGTGTAAATATAGTTTTTAAATAATTCTCAAAAAGTTAGACCCATTATTGGAGCAGCGGAAACTTGGTCCAAACTACTTTGACAAAGAACTGCCCAACTTTGAATAGCTTCATATGAAGAGAATATTGGATTTTTTTGGACCAATATGAAGTGATAAAGATATAAATATAGTAATAAACCTAATTTAAGAATGTTAGACCCATTTTTGATCCAACGGAAAACTTGTGCAAACTTCTACGATAAAGATCGTCCAAACTTGCAATAGATCTGTATGAAGGTTTAAATTGAGATTTAAAGCTTTTAGAATGAATACCGGCCTTTTTTTGGACCAATATAAAGTTATAAAGGTGTAAATATAGTTTTTAAATAATTCTCAAAAAGTTAGACCCATTATTGGAGCAGCGGAAACTTGGTCAAACTACTTTGACAAAGAACTGCCCAACTTTGAATAGCTACATATGAAGAGAATATTGGCCTTTTTTTGGACCAATATGAAGTGATAAAGATATAAATATATTAATAAACCTAATTTAAGAACGTTAGACCCATTTTTGATCCAACGGAAAACTTGTGCAAACTTCTACGACAAAGATCGTCCAAACTTTCAATAGATTCGTATGAAGGTTTAAATTGAGATTTAAAGCTTTTAGAATGAATACCGGCCTTTTTTTGGACCAATAAAAAGTTATAAAGGTGTAATTATAGTTTTTAAATTATTCTCAAAAAGTTAGACCCATTATTGGAGAAGCGGAAACTTGGTCCAAACTACTTTGACAAAGAACTGCCCAACTTTGAATAGCTTCATATGAAGAGAATATTGGCCTTTTTTTGGACCAATATGAAGTGATAAAGATATAAATATATTAATAAACCTAATTTAAGAACGTTAGACCCATTTTTGATCCAACGAAAAACTTGTGCAAACTTCTACGACAAAGATCGTCCAAACTTTCAATAGATTCGTATGAAGGTTTAAATTGAGATTTAAAGCTTTTAGAATGAATACCGGCCTTTTTTTGGACCAATAAAAAGTTATAAAGGTGTAATTATAGTTTTTAAATTATTCTCAAAAAGTTAGACCCATTATTGGAGAAGCGGAAACTTGGTCCAAACTACTTTGACAAAGAACTGCCCAACTTTGACTAGCTTCATATGAAGAGAATATTGGACTTTTTTTGGACCAATATGAAGTGATAAAGATATAAATATATTAATAAACCTAATTTAAGAACGTTAGACCCATTTTTGATCCAACGGAAAACTTGTGCAAACTTCTACGACAAAGATCGTCCAAACTTTCAATAGATTCGTATGAAGGTTTAAATTGAGATTTAAAGCTTTTAGAGTGAATACCGGCCTTTTATTGGACCAATAAAAAGTTATAAAGGTGTAAATATAGTTTTTAAATAATTCTCAAAAAGTTAGACCCATTATTGGAGCAGCGGAAACTTGGTCAAACTACTTTGACAAAGAACTGCCCAACTTTGAATAGCTACATATGAAGAGAATATTGGCCTTTTTTTGGACCAATATGAAGTGATAAAGATATAAATATATTAATAAACCTAATTTAAGAACGTTAGACCCATTTTTGATCCAACGGAAAACTTGTGCAAACTTCTACGACAAAGATCGTCCAAACTTTCAATAGATTCGTATGAAGGTTTAAATTGAGATTTAAATCTTTTAGAATGAATACCGGCCTTTTTTTGGACCAATAAAAAGTTATAAAGGTGTAATTATAGTTTTTAAATTATTCTCAAAAAGTTAGACCCATTATTGGAGAAGCGGAAACTTGGTCCAAACTACTTTGACAAAGAACTGCCCAACTTTGAATAGCTACATATGAAGAGAATATTGGATTTTTTTGGACCAATATGAAGTGATAAAGATATAAATATAGTAATAAACCTAATAGAAGAACGTTAGACCCATTTTAGATCCAACGGAAAAGTTGTGCAAACTTCTATGACAAAGATCGTCCAAACTTTCAATAGATTCGTATGAAGGTTTAAATTGAGATTTAAAGATTTTAGAATGAATACCGGCCTTTTTTTGGACCAATATAAAGTTATAAAGGTGTAAATGTAGTTTTTAAATAATTCTCAAAAAGTTAGACCCATTATTGGAGAAGCGGAAACTTGGTCCAAACTACTTTGACAAAGAACTGCCCAACCTTGAAAAGCTTCATATGAAGAGAATATTGGCCTTTTTTTGGACCAATATGAAGTGATAAAGATATAAATATATTAATAAACCTAATTTAAGAACGTTAGACCCATTTTTGATCCAACGGAAAACTTGTGCAAACTTCTACGACAAAGATCGTCCAAACTTTCAATAGATTCGTATGAAGGTTTAAATTGAGATTTAAAGCTTTTAGAATGGATACCGGCCTTTTTTTGGACCAATAAAAAGTTATAAAGGTGTAAATATAGTTTTTAAATTATTCTCAAAAAGTTAGACCCATTATTGGAGAAGCGGAAACTTGGTCCAAACTACTTTGACAAAGAACTGCCCAACTTTGAATAGCTTCATATGAAGAGAATATTGGCCTTTTTTTGGACCAATATGAAGTGATAAAGATATAAATATATTAATAAACCTAATTTAAGAACGTTAGACCCATTTTAGATCCAACGGAAAACTTGTGCAAACTTCTACGATAAAGATCGTCCAAACTTTCAATAGATTCGTATGAAGGTTTAAATTGAGATTTAAAGCTTTTAGAATGAATACCGACCTTTTTTTGGACCAATAAAAAGTTATAAAGGTGTAAATATAGTTTTTAAATAATTCTCAAAAAGTTAGACCCATTATTGGAGCAGCGGAAACTTGGTCAAACTACTTTGACAAAGAACTGCCCAACTTTGAATAGCTACATATGAAGAGAATATTGGCCTTTTTTTGGACCAATATGAAGTGATAAAGATATAAATATATTAATAAACCTAATTTAAGAACGTTAGACCCATTTTTGATCCAACGGAAAACTTGTGCAAACTTCTACGACAAAGATCGTCCAAACTTTCAATAGATTCGTATGAAGGTTTAAATTGAGATTTAAAGCTTTTAGAATGAATACCGGCCTTTTTTTGGACCAATAAAAAGTTATAAAGGTGTAATTATAGTTTTTAAATTATTCTCAAAAAGTTAGACCCATTATTGGAGAAGCGGAAACTTGGTCCAAACTACTTTGACAAAGAACTGCCCAACTTTGAATAGCTTCATATGAAGAGAATATTGGCCTTTTTTTTGGACCAATATGAAGTGATAAAGATATAAATATATTAATAAACCTAATTTAAGAACGTTAGACCCATTTTTGATCCAACGGAAAACTTGTGCAAACTTCTACGACAAAGATCGTCCAAACTTTCAATAGATTCGTATGAAGGTTTAAATTGAGATTTAAAGCTTTTAGAATGAATACCGGCCTTTTATTGGACCAATAAAAAGTTATAAAGGTGTAAATATAGTTTTTAAATAATTCTCAAAAAGTTAGACCCATTATTGGAGCAGCGGAAACTTGGTCCAAACTACTTTGACAAAGAACTGCCCAACTTTGAATAGCTTCATATGAAGAGAATATTGGATTTTTTTGGACCAATATGAAGTGATAAAGATATAAATATAGTAATAAACCTAATTTAAGAATGTTAGACCCATTTTTGATCCAACGGAAAACTTGTGCAAACTTCTACGATAAAGATCGTCCAAACTTGCAATAGATCTGTATGAAGGTTTAAATTGAGATTTAAAGCTTTTAGAATGAATACCGGCCTTTTTTTGGACCAATATAAAGTTATAAAGGTGTAAATATAGTTTTTAAATAATTCTCAAAAAGTTAGACCCATTATTGGAGCAGCGGAAACTTGGTCAAACTACTTTGACAAAGAACTGCCCAACTTTGAATAGCTACATATGAAGAGAATATTGGCCTTTTTTTGGACCAATATGAAGTGATAAAGATATAAATATATTAATAAACCTAATTTAAGAACGTTAGACCCATTTTTGATCCAACGGAAAACTTGTGCAAACTTCTACGACAAAGATCGTCCAAACTTTCAATAGATTCGTATGAAGGTTTAAATTGAGATTTAAAGCTTTTAGAATGAATACCGGCCTTTTTTTGGACCAATAAAAAGTTATAAAGGTGTAATTATAGTTTTTAAATTATTCTCAAAAAGTTAGACCCATTATTGGAGAAGCGGAAACTTGGTCCAAACTACTTTGACAAAGAACTGCCCAACTTTGAATAGCTTCATATGAAGAGAATATTGGCCTTTTTTTGGACCAATATGAAGTGATAAAGATATAAATATATTAATAAACCTAATTTAAGAACGTTAGACCCATTTTTGATCCAACGGAAAACTTGTGCAAACTTCTACGACAAAGATCGTCCAAACTTTCAATAGATTCGTATGAAGGTTTAAATTGAGATTTAAAGCTTTTAGAATGAATACCGGCCTTTTTTTGGACCAATAAAAAGTTATAAAGGTGTAATTATAGTTTTTAAATAATTCTCAAAAAGTTAGACCCATTATTGGAGAAGCGGAAACTTGGTCCAAACTACTTTGACAAAGAACTGCCCAACTTTGAATAGCTTCATATGAAGAGAATATTGGACTTTTTTTGGACCAATATGAAGTGATAAAGATATAAATATATTAATAAACCTAATTTAAGAACGTTAGACCCATTTTTGATCCAACGGAAAACTTGTGCAAACTTCTACGACAAAGATCGTCCAAACTTTCAATAGATTCGTATGAAGGTTTAAATTGAGATTTAAAGCTTTTAGAGTGAATACCGGCCTTTTATTGGACCAATAAAAAGTTATAAAGGTGTAAATATAGTTTTTAAATAATTCTCAAAAAGTTAGACCCATTATTGGAGCAGCGGAAACTTGGTCCAAACTACTTTGACAAAGAACTGCCCAACTTTGAATAGCTTCATATGAAGAGAATATTGGATTTTTTTGGACCAATATGAAGTGATAAAGATATAAATATAGTAATAAACCTAATAGAAGAACGTTAGACCCATTTTAGATCCAACGGAAAAGTTGTGCAAACTTCTATGACAAAGATCGTCCAAACTTTCAATAGATTCGTATGAAGGTTTAAATTGAGATTTAAAGATTTTAGAATGAATACCGGCCTTTTTTTGGACCAATATAAAGTTATAAAGGTGTAAATGTAGTTTTTAAATAATTCACAAATAGTTAGACCCATTATTGGAGAAGCGGAAACTTGGTCCAAACTACTTTGACAAAGAACTGCCCAACTTTGAATAGCTTCATATGAAGAGAATATTGGATTTTTTTCGACCAATATGAAGTGATAAAGATATAAATATAGTAATAAACCTAATAGAAGAACGTTAGACCCATTTTTGATCCAACGGAAAACTTGTGCAAACTTCTACGACAAAGATCGTCCAAACTTTCAATAGATTCGTATGAAGGTTTAAATTGAGATTTAAAGCTTTTAGAATGAATACCGGCCTTTTTTTGGACCAATAAAAAGTTATAAAGGTGTAATTATAGTTTTTAAATTATTCTCAAAAAGTTAGACCCATTATTGGAGAAGCGGAAACTTGGTCCAAACTACTTTGACAAAGAACTGCCCAACTTTGAATAGCTTCATATGAAGAGAATATTGGCCTTTTTTTTGGACCAATATGAAGTGATAAAGATATAAATATATTAATAAACCTAATTTAAGAACGTTAGACCCATTTTTGATCCAACGGAAAACTTGTGCAAACTTCTACGACAAAGATCGTCCAAACTTTCAATAGATTCGTATGAAGGTTTAAATTGAGATTTAAAGCTTTTAGAATGAATACCGGCCTTTTATTGGACCAATAAAAAGTTATAAAGGTGTAAATATAGTTTTTAAATAATTCTCAAAAAGTTAGACCCATTATTGGAGCAGCGGAAACTTGGTCCAAACTACTTTGACAAAGAACTGCCCAACTTTGAATAGCTTCATATGAAGAGAATATTGGATTTTTTTGGACCAATATGAAGTGATAAAGATATAAATATAGTAATAAACCTAATTTAAGAATGTTAGACCCATTTTTGATCCAACGGAAAACTTGTGCAAACTTCTACGACAAAGATCGTCCAAACTTTCAATAGATCTGTATGAAGGTTTAAATTGAGATTTAAAGCTTTTAGAATGAATACCGGCCTTTTTTTGGACCAATATAAAGTTATAAAGGTGTAAATGTAGTTTTTAAATAATTCTCAAAAAGTTAGACCCATTATTGGAGAAGCGGAAACTTGGTCCAAACTACTTTGACAAAGAACTGCCCAACTTTGAATAGCTTCATATGAAGAGAATATTGGATTTTTTTGGACCAATATGAAGTGATAAAGATATAAATATAGTAATAAACCTAATAGAAGAACGTTAGACCCATTTTAGATCCAACGGAAAAGTTGTGCAAACTTCTATGACAAAGATCGTCCAAACTTTCAATAGATTCGTATGAAGGTTTAAATTGAGATTTAAAGATTTTAGAATGAATACCGGCCTTTTTTTGGACCAATATAAAGTTATAAAGGTGTAAATGTAGTTTTTAAATAATTCTCAAAAAGTTAGACCCATTATTGGAGAAGCGGAAACTTGGTCCAAACTACTTTGACAAAGAACTGCCCAACCTTGAAAAGCTTCATATGAAGAGAATATTGGCCTTTTTTTGGACCAATATGAAGTGATAAAGATATAAATATATTAATAAACCTAATTTAAGAACGTTAGACCCATTTTTGATCCAACGGAAAACTTGTGCAAACTTCTACGACAAAGATCGTCCAAACTTTCAATAGATTCGTATGAAGGTTTAAATTGAGATTTAAAGCTTTTAGAATGGATACCGGCCTTTTTTTGGACCAATAAAAAGTTATAAAGGTGTAAATATAGTTTTTAAATTATTCTCAAAAAGTTAGACCCATTATTGGAGAAGCGGAAACTTGGTCCAAACTACTTTGACAAAGAACTGCCCAACTTTGAATAGCTTCATATGAAGAGAATATTGGCCTTTTTTTGGACCAATATGAAGTGATAAAGATATAAATATATTAATAAACCTAATTTAAGAAAGTTAGACCCATTTTAGATCCAACGGAAAACTTGTGCAAACTTCTACGATAAAGATCGTCCAAACTTTCAATAGATTCGTATGAAGGTTTAAATTGAGATTTAAAGCTTTTAGAATGAATACCGACCTTTTTTTGGACCAATAAAAAGTTATAAAGGTGTAAATATAGTTTTTAAATAATTCTCAAAAAGTTAGACCCATTATTGGAGCAGCGGAAACTTGGTCAAACTACTTTGACAAAGAACTGCCCAACTTTGAATAGCTACATATGAAGAGAATATTGGCCTTTTTTTGGACCAATATGAAGTGATAAAGATATAAATATATTAATAAACCTAATTTAAGAACGTTAGACCCATTTTTGATCCAACGGAAAACTTGTGCAAACTTCTACGACAAAGATCGTCCAAACTTTCAATAGATTCGTATGAAGGTTTAAATTGAGATTTAAAGCTTTTAGAATGAATACCGGCCTTTTTTTGGACCAATAAAAAGTTATAAAGGTGTAATTATAGTTTTTAAATTATTCTCAAAAAGTTAGACCCGTTATTGGAGAAGCGGAAACTTGGTCCAAACTACTTTGACAAAGAACTGCCCAACTTTGAATAGCTTCATATGAAGAGAATATTGGCCTTTTTTTTGGACCAATATGAAGTGATAAAGATATAAATATATTAATAAACCTAATTTAAGAACGTTAGACCCATTTTTGATCCAACGGAAAACTTGTGCAAACTTCTACGACAAAGATCGTCCAAACTTTCAATAGATTCGTATGAAGGTTTAAATTGAGATTTAAAGCTTTTAGAATGAATACCGGCCTTTTATTGGACCAATAAAAAGTTATAAAGGTGTAAATATAGTTTTTAAATAATTCTCAAAAAGTTAGACCCATTATTGGAGCAGCGGAAACTTGGTCCAAACTACTTTGACAAAGAACTGCCCAACTTTGAATAGCTTCATATGAAGAGAATATTGGATTTTTTTGGACCAATATGAAGTGATAAAGATATAAATATAGTAATAAACCTAATTTAAGAATGTTAGACCCATTTTTGATCCAACGGAAAACTTGTGCAAACTTCTACGACAAAGATCGTCCAAACTTTCAATAGATCTGTATGAAGGTTTAAATTGAGATTTAAAGCTTTTAGAATGAATACCGGCCTTTTTTTGGACCAATATAAAGTTATAAAGGTGTAAATGTAGTTTTTAAATAATTCTCAAAAAGTTAGACCCATTATTGGAGAAGCGGAAACTTGGTCCAAACTACTTTGACAAAGAACTGCCCAACTTTGAATAGCTTCATATGAAGAGAATATTGGATTTTTTTGGACCAATATGAAGTGATAAAGATATAAATATAGTAATAAACCTAATAGAAGAACGTTAGACCCATTTTAGATCCAACGGAAAAGTTGTGCAAACTTCTATGACAAAGATCGTCCAAACTTTCAATAGATTCGTATGAAGGTTTAAATTGAGATTTAAAGATTTTAGAATGAATACCGGCCTTTTTTTGGACCAATATAAAGTTATAAAGGTGTAAATGTAGTTTTTAAATAATTCTCAAAAAGTTAGACCCATTATTGGAGAAGCGGAAACTTGGTCCAAACTACTTTGACAAAGAACTGCCCAACCTTGAAAAGCTTCATATGAAGAGAATATTGGCCTTTTTTTGGACCAATATGAAGTGATAAAGATATAAATATATTAATAAACCTAATTTAAGAACGTTAGACCCATTTTTGATCCAACGGAAAACTTGTGCAAACTTCTACGACAAAGATCGTCCAAACTTTCAATAGATTCGTATGAAGGTTTAAATTGAGATTTAAAGCTTTTAGAATGGATACCGGCCTTTTTTTGGACCAATAAAAAGTTATAAAGGTGTAAATATAGTTTTTAAATTATTCTCAAAAAGTTAGACCCATTATTGGAGAAGCGGAAACTTGGTCCAAACTACTTTGACAAAGAACTGCCCAACTTTGAATAGCTTCATATGAAGAGAATATTGGCCTTTTTTTGGACCAATATGAAGTGATAAAGATATAAATATATTAATAAACCTAATTTAAGAACGTTAGACCCATTTTAGATCCAACGGAAAACTTGTGCAAACTTCTACGACAAAGATCGTTCAAACTTTCAATAGATTCGTATGAAGGTTTAAATTGAGATTTAAAGCTTTTAGAATGAATACCGACCTTTTTTTGGACCAATAAAAAGTTATAAAGGTGTAAATATAGTTTTTAAATAATTCTCAAAAAGTTAGACCCATTATTGGAGCAGCGGAAACTTGGTCAAACTACTTTGACAAAGAACTGCCCAACTTTGAATAGCTACATATGAAGAGAATATTGGCCTTTTTTTGGACCAATATGAAGTGATAAAGATATAAATATATTAATAAACCTAATTTAAGAACGTTAGACCCATTTTTGATCCAACGGAAAACTTGTGCAAACTTCTACGACAAAGATCGTCCAAACTTTCAATAGATTCGTATGAAGGTTTAAATTGAGATTTAAAGCTTTTAGAATGAATACCGGCCTTTTTTTGGACCAATAAAAAGTTATAAAGGTGTAATTATAGTTTTTAAATTATTCTCAAAAAGTTAGACCCATTATTGGAGAAGCGGAAACTTGGTCCAAACTACTTTGACAAAGAACTGCCCAACTTTGAATAGCTTCATATGAAGAGAATATTGGCCTTTTTTTTGGACCAATATGAAGTGATAAAGATATAAATATATTAATAAACCTAATTTAAGAACGTTAGACCCATTTTTGATCCAACGGAAAACTTGTGCAAACTTCTACGACAAAGATCGTCCAAACTTTCAATAGATTCGTATGAAGGTTTAAATTGAGATTTAAAGCTTTTAGAATGAATACCGGCCTTTTATTGGACCAATAAAAAGTTATAAAGGTGTAAATATAGTTTTTAAATAATTCTCAAAAAGTTAGACCCATTATTGGAGCAGCGGAAACTTGGTCCAAACTACTTTGACAAAGAACTGCCCAACTTTGAATAGCTTCATATGAAGAGAATATTGGATTTTTTTGGACCAATATGAAGTGATAAAGATATAAATATAGTAATAAACCTAATTTAAGAATGTTAGACCCATTTTTGATCCAACGGAAAACTTGTGCAAACTTCTACGATAAAGATCGTCCAAACTTGCAATAGATCTGTATGAAGGTTTAAATTGAGATTTAAAGCTTTTAGAATGAATACCGGCCTTTTTTTGGACCAATATAAAGTTATAAAGGTGTAAATATAGTTTTTAAATAATTCTCAAAAAGTTAGACCCATTATTGGAGCAGCGGAAACTTGGTCAAACTACTTTGACAAAGAACTGCCCAACTTTGAATAGCTACATATGAAGAGAATATTGGCCTTTTTTTGGACCAATATGAAGTGATAAAGATATAAATATATTAATAAACCTAATTTAAGAACGTTAGACCCATTTTTGATCCAACGGAAAACTTGTGCAAACTTCTACGACAAAGATCGTCCAAACTTTCAATAGATTCGTATGAAGGTTTAAATTGAGATTTAAAGCTTTTAGAATGAATACCGGCCTTTTTTTGGACCAATAAAAAGTTATAAAGGTGTAATTATAGTTTTTAAATTATTCTCAAAAAGTTAGACCCATTATTGGAGAAGCGGAAACTTGGTCCAAACTACTTTGACAAAGAACTGCCCAACTTTGAATAGCTTCATATGAAGAGAATATTGGACTTTTTTTGGACCAATATGAAGTGATAAAGATATAAATATATTAATAAACCTAATTTAAGAACGTTAGACCCATTTTTGATCCAACGGAAAACTTGTGCAAACTTCTACGACAAAGATCGTCCAAACTTTCAATAGATTCGTATGAAGGTTTAAATTGAGATTTAAAGCTTTTAGAGTGAATACCGGCCTTTTATTGGACCAATAAAAAGTTATAAAGGTGTAAATATAGTTTTTAAATAATTCTCAAAAAGTTAGACCCATTATTGGAGCAGCGGAAACTTGGTCCAAACTACTTTGACAAAGAACTGCCCAACTTTGAATAGCTTCATATGAAGAGAATATTGGATTTTTTTGGACCAATATGAAGTGATAAAGATATAAATATAGTAATAAACCTAATAGAAGAACGTTAGACCCATTTTAGATCCAACGGAAAAGTTGTGCAAACTTCTATGACAAAGATCGTCCAAACTTTCAATAGATTCGTATGAAGGTTTAAATTGAGATTTAAAGATTTTAGAATGAATACCGGCCTTTTTTTGGACCAATATAAAGTTATAAAGGTGTAAATGTAGTTTTTAAATAATTCACAAATAGTTAGACCCATTGTTGGAGAAGCGGAAACTTGGTCCAAACTACTTTGACAAAGAACTGCCCAACTTTGAATAGCTTCATATGAAGAGAATATTGGATTTTTTTGGACCAATATGAAGTCATAAAGATATAAATATAGTAATAAACCTAATAGAAGAACGTTAGACCCATTTTTGATCCAACGGAAAACTTGTGCAAACTTCTACGACAAAGATCGTCCAAACTTTCAATAGATTCGTATGAAGGTTTAAATTGAGATTTAAAGCTTTTAGAATGAATACCGGCCTTTTTTTGGACCAATAAAAAGTTATAAAGGTGTAATTATAGTTTTTAAATTATTCTCAAAAAGTTAGACCCATTATTGGAGAAGCGGAAACTTGGTCCAAACTACTTTGACAAAGAACTGCCCAACTTTGAATAGCTTCATATGAAGAGAATATTGGCCTTTTTTTTGGACCAATATGAAGTGATAAAGATATAAATATATTAATAAACCTAATTTAAGAACGTTAGACCCATTTTTGATCCAACGGAAAACTTGTGCAAACTTCTACGACAAAGATCGTCCAAACTTTCAATAGATTCGTATGAAGGTTTAAATTGAGATTTAAAGCTTTTAGAGTGAATACCGGCCTTTTATTGGACCAATAAAAAGTTATAAAGGTGTAAATATAGTTTTTAAATAATTCTCAAAAAGTTAGACCCATTATTGGAGCAGCGGAAACTTGGTCCAAACTACTTTGACAAAGAACTGCCCAACTTTGAATAGCTTCATATGAAGAGAATATTGGATTTTTTTGGACCAATATGAAGTGATAAAGATATAAATATAGTAATAAACCTAATAGAAGAACGTTAGACCCATTTTAGATCCAACGGAAAAGTTGTGCAAACTTCTATGACAAAGATCGTCCAAACTTTCAATAGATTCGTATGAAGGTTTAAATTGAGATTTAAAGATTTTAGAATGAATACCGGCCTTTTTTTGGACCAATATAAAGTTATAAAGGTGTAAATGTAGTTTTTAAATAATTCACAAATAGTTAGACCCATTGTTGGAGAAGCGGAAACTTGGTCCAAACTACTTTGACAAAGAACTGCCCAACTTTGAATAGCTTCATATGAAGAGAATATTGGATTTTTTTGGACCAATATGAAGTCATAAAGATATAAATATAGTAATAAACCTAATAGAAGAACGTTAGACCCATTTTTGATCCAACGGAAAACTTGTGCAAACTTCTACGACAAAGATCGTCCAAACTTTCAATAGATTCGTATGAAGGTTTAAATTGAGATTTAAAGCTTTTAGAATGAATACCGGCCTTTTTTTGGACCAATAAAAAGTTATAAAGGTGTAATTATAGTTTTTAAATTATTCTCAAAAAGTTAGACCCATTATTGGAGAAGCGGAAACTTGGTCCAAACTACTTTGACAAAGAACTGCCCAACTTTGAATAGCTTCATATGAAGAGAATATTGGCCTTTTTTTTGGACCAATATGAAGTGATAAAGATATAAATATATTAATAAACCTAATTTAAGAACGTTAGACCCATTTTTGATCCAACGGAAAACTTGTGCAAACTTCTACGACAAAGATCGTCCAAACTTTCAATAGATTCGTATGAAGGTTTAAATTGAGATTTAAAGCTTTTAGAATGAATACCGGCCTTTTATTGGACCAATAAAAAGTTATAAAGGTGTAAATATAGTTTTTAAATAATTCTCAAAAAGTTAGACCCATTATTGGAGCAGCGGAAACTTGGTCCAAACTACTTTGACAAAGAACTGCCCAACTTTGAATAGCTTCATATGAAGAGAATATTGGATTTTTTTGGACCAATATGAAGTGATAAAGATATAAATATAGTAATAAACCTAATTTAAGAATGTTAGACCCATTTTTGATCCAACGGAAAACTTGTGCAAACTTCTACGACAAAGATCGTCCAAACTTTCAATAGATCTGTATGAAGGTTTAAATTGAGATTTAAAGCTTTTAGAATGAATACCGGCCTTTTTTTGGAACAATATAAAGTTATAAAGGTGTAAATATAGTTTTTAAATAATTCTCAAAAAGTTAGACCCATTATTGGAGCAGCGGAAACTTGGTCAAACTACTTTGACAAAGAACTGCCCAACTTTGAATAGCTACATATGAAGAGAATATTGGCCTTTTTTTGGACCAATATGAAGTGATAAAGATATAAATATATTAATAAACCTAATTTAAGAACGTTAGACCCATTTTTGATCCAACGGAAAACTTGTGCAAACTTCTACGACAAAGATCGTCCAAACTTTCAATAGATTCGTATGAAGGTTTAAATTGAGATTTAAAGCTTTTAGAATGAATACCGGCCTTTTTTTGGACCAATAAAAAGTTATAAAGGTGTAATTATAGTTTTTAAATTATTCTCAAAAAGTTAGACCCATTATTGGAGAAGCGGAAACTTGGTCCAAACTACTTTGACAAAGAACTGCCCAACTTTGAAAAGCTTCATATGAAGAGAATATTGGCCTTTTTTTGGACCAATATGAAGTGATAAAGATATAAATATATTAATAAACCTAATTTAAGAACGTTAGACCCATTTTTGATCCAACGGAAAACTTGTGCAAACTTCTACGACAAAGATCGTCCAAACTTTCAATAGATTCGTATGAAGGTTTAAATTGAGATTTAAAGCTTTTAGAATGAATTTCGGCCTTTTTTTGGACCAATAAAAAGTTATAAAGGTGTAAATATAGTTTTTAAATTATTCTCAAAAAGTTAGACCCATTATTGGAGAAGCGGAAACTTGGTCCAAACTACTTTGACAAAAAACTGCCCAACTTTGAATAGCTTCATATGAAGAGAATATTGGCCTTTTTTTGGACCAATATGAAGTGATAAAGATATAAAAATATTAATAAACCTAATTTAAGAACGTTAGACCCATTTTAGATCCAACGGAAAACTTGTGCAAACTTCTACGATAAAGATCGTCCAAACTTTCAATAGATTCGTATGAAGGTTTAAATTGAGATTTAAAGCTTTTAGAGTGAATACCGGCCTTTTATTGGACCAATAAAAAGTTATAAAGGTGTAAATATAGTTTTTAAATTATTCTCAAAAAGTTAGACCCATTATTGGAGAAGCGGAAACTTGGTCCAAACTACTTTGACAAAGAACTGCCCAACTTTGAATAGCTTCATATGAAGAGAATATTGGCCTTTTTTTGGACCAATATGAAGTGATAAAGATATAAATATATTAATAAACCTAATTTAAGAACGTTAGACCCATTTTTGATCCAACGGAAAACTTGTGCAAACTTCTACGACAAAGATCGTCCAAACTTTCAATAGATTCGTATGAAGGTTTAAATTGAGATTTAAAGCTTTTAGAGTGAATACCGGCCTTTTATTGGACCAATAAAAAGTTATAAAGGTGTAAATATAGTTTTTAAATAATTCTCAAAAAGTTAGACCCATTATTGGAGCAGCGGAAACTTGGTCCAAACTACTTTGACAAAGAACTGCCCAACTTTGAATAGCTTCATATGAAGAGAATATTGGATTTTTTTGGACCAATATGAAGTGATAAAGATATAAATATAGTAATAAACCTAATAGAAGAACGTTAGACCCATTTTAGATCCAACGGAAAAGTTGTGCAAACTTCTATGACAAAGATCGTCCAAACTTTCAATAGATTCGTATGAAGGTTTAAATTGAGATTTAAAGATTTTAGAATGAATACCGGCCTTTTTTTGGACCAATATAAAGTTATAAAGGTGTAAATGTAGTTTTTAAATAATTCTCAAATAGTTAGACCCATTATTGGAGAAGCGGAAACTTGGTCCAAACTACTTTGACAAAGAACTGCCCAACTTTGAATAGCTTCATATGAAGAGAATATTGGATTTTTTTGGACCAATATGAAGTGATAAAGATATAAATATAGTAATAAACCTAATAGAAGAACGTTAGACCCATTTTAGATCCAACGGAAAAGTTGTGCAAACTTCTACGACAAAGATCGTCCAAACTTTCAATAGATTCGTATGAAGGTTTAAATTGAGATTTAAAGCTTTTAGAATGAATACCGGCCTTTTTTTGGACCAATAAAAAGTTATAAAGGTGTAATTATAGTTTTTAAATTATTCTCAAAAAGTTAGACCCATTATTGGAGAAGCGGAAACTTGGTCCAAACTACTTTGACAAAGAACTGCCCAACTTTGAATAGCTTCATATGAAGAGAATATTGGCCTTTTTTTGGACCAATATGAAGTGATAAAGATATAAATATATTAATAAACCTAATTTAAGAACGTTAGACCCATTTTTGATCCAACGGAAAACTTGTGCAAACTTCTATGACAAAGATCGTCCAAACTTTCAATAGATTCGTATGAAGGTTTAAATTGAGATTTAAAGATTTTAGAATGAATACCGGCCTTTTTTTGGACCAATATAAAGTTATAAAGGTGTAAATGTAGTTTTTAAATAATTCTCAAAAAGTTAGACCCATTATTGGAGAAGCGGAAACTTGGTCCAAACTACTTTGACAAAGAACTGCCCAACTTTGAAAAGCTTCATATGAAGAGAATATTGGCCTTTTTTTGGACCAATATGAAGTGATAAAGATATAAATATATTAATAAACCTAATTTAAGAACGTTAGACCCATTTTTGATCCAACGGAAAACTTGTGCAAACTTCTACGACAAAGATCGTCCAAACTTTCAATAGATTCGTATGAAGGTTTAAATTGAGATTTAAAGCTTTTAGAATGAATTTCGGCCTTTTTTTGGACCAATAAAAAGTTATAAAGGTGTAAATATAGTTTTTAAATTATTCTCAAAAAGTTAGACCCATTATTGGAGAAGCGGAAACTTGGTCCAAACTACTTTGACAAAAAACTGCCCAACTTTGAATAGCTTCATATGAAGAGAATATTGGCCTTTTTTTGGACCAATATGAAGTGATAAAGATATAAAAATATTAATAAACCTAATTTAAGAACGTTAGACCCATTTTAGATCCAACGGAAAACTTGTGCAAAC
This sequence comes from Trifolium repens, assembly GCA_030408175.1. Taxonomy (NCBI): domain Eukaryota; kingdom Viridiplantae; phylum Streptophyta; class Magnoliopsida; order Fabales; family Fabaceae; genus Trifolium; species Trifolium repens. The sequence goes on along the minus strand of CP125845.1, from coordinate 23,998,891 downwards.
TTCTACGATAAAGATCGTCCAAACTTTCAATAGATTCGTATGAAGGTTTAAATTGAGATTTAAAGCTTTTAGAATGAATACCAGCCTTTTTTTGGACCAATAAAAAGTTATAAAGGTGTAATTATAGTTTTTAAATTATTCTCAAAAAGTTAGACCCATTATTGGAGAAGCGGAAACTTGGTCCAAACTACTTTGACAAAGAACTGCCCAACTTTGAATAGCTTCATATGAAGAGAATATTGGCCTTTTTTTGGACCAATATGAAGTGATAAAGATATAAATATATTAATAAACCTAATTTAAGAACGTTAGACCCATTTTTGATCCAACGGAAAACTTGTGCAAACTTCTACGACAAAGATCGTCCAAACTTTCAATAGATTCGTATGAAGGTTTAAATTGAGATTTAAAGCTTTTAGAATGAATACCGGCCTTTTTTTGGACCAATAAAAAGTTATAAAGGTGTAAATATAGTTTTTAAATAATTCTCAAAAAGTTAGACCCATTATTGGAGCAGCGGAAACTTGGTCCAAACTACTTTGACAAAGAACTGCCCAACTTTGAATAGCTTCATATGAAGAGAATATTGGATTTTTTTGGACCAATATGAAGTGATAAAGATATAAATATAGTAATAAACCTAATAGAAGAACGTTAGACCCATTTTAGATCCAACGGAGAAGTTGTGCAAACTTCTATGACAAAGATCGTCCAAACTTTCAATAGATTCGTATGAAGGTTTAAATTGAGATTTAAAGATTTTAGAATGAATACCGGCCTTTTTTTGGACCAATATAAAGTTATAAAGGTGTAAATGTAGTTTTTAAATAATTCTCTAAAAGTTAGACCCATTATTGGAGAAGCGGAAACATGGTCCAAACTACTTTGACAAAGAACTGCCCAACTTTGAAAAGCTTCATATGAAGAGAATATTGGCCTTTTTTTGGACCAATATGAAGTGATAAAGATATAAATATATTAATAAACCTAATGTAAGAACGTTAGACCCATTTTTGATCCAACGGAAAACTTGTGCAAACTTCTACGACAAAGATCGTCCAAACTTTCAATAGATTCGTATGAAGGTTTAAATTGAGATTTAAAGCTTTTAGAATGATTACCGGCCTTTTTTTGGACCAATAAAAAGTTATAAAGGTGTAAATATAGTTTTTAAATTATTCTCAAAAAGTTAGACCCATTATTGGAGAAGCGGAAACTTGGTCCAAACTACTTTGACAAAGAACTGCCCAACTTTGAATAGCTTCATATGAAGAGAATATTGGCCTTTTTTTGGACCAATATGAAGTGATAAAGATATAAATATATTAATAAACCTAATTTAAGAACGTTAGACCCATTTTAGATCCAACGGAAAACTTGTGCAAACTTCTACGATAAAGATCGTCCAAACTTTCAATAGATTCGTATGAAGGTTTAAATTGAGATTTTCAGCTTTTAGAATGAATACCGGCCTTTTTTTGGACCAATAAAAAGTTATAAAGGTGTAAATATAGTTTTTAAATAATTCTCAATAAGTTAGACCCATTATTGGAGCAGCGGAAACTTGGTCCAAACTACTTTGACAAAGAACTGCCCAACTTTGAATAGCTTCGTATGAAGAGAATATTGGCCTTTTTTGGAACCAATATGAAGTGATAAAGATATAAATATAGTAATAAACCTAATTTAAGAACGTTAGACCCATTTTTGATCCAACGAAAAACTTGTGCAAACTTCTACGACAAAGATCGTCCAAACTTTCAATAGATCTGTATGAAGGTTTAAATTGAGATTTAAAGCTTTTAGAATGAATACCGGCCTTTTTTTGGACCAATATAAAGTTATAAAGGTGTAAATATAGTTTTTAAATAATTCTCAAAAAGTTAGACCCATTATTGGAGCAGCGGAAACATGGTCCAAACTACTTTGACAAAGAACTGCCCAACTTTGAAAAGCTTCATATGAAGAGAATATTGGCCTTTTTTTGGACCAATATGAAGTGATAAAGATATAAATATATTAATAAACCTAATTTAAGAACGTTAGACCCATTTTTGATCCAACGGAAAACTTGTGCAAACTTCTACGACAAAGATCGTCCAAACTTTCAATAGATTCGTATGAAGGTTTAAATTGAGATTTAAAGCTTTTAGAATGATTACCGGCCTTTTTTTGGACCAATAAAAAGTTATAAAGGTGTAAATATAGTTTTTAAATTATTCTCAAAAAGTTAGACCCATTATTGGAGAAGCGGAAACTTGGTCCAAACTACTTTGACAAAGAACTGCCCAACTTTGAATAGCTTCATATGAAGAGAATATTGGCCTTTTTTTGGACCAATATGAAGTGATAAAGATATAAATATATTAATAAACCTAATTTAAGAACGTTAGACCCATTTTAGATCCAACGGAAAACTTGTGCAAACTTCTACGATAAAGATCGTCCAAACTTTCAATAGATTCGTATGAAGGTTTAAATTGAGATTTAAAGCTTTTAGAATGAATACCGGCCTTTTTTTGGACCAATAAAAAGTTATAAAGGTGTAAATATAGTTTTTAAATAATTCTCAATAAGTTAGACCCATTATTGGAGCAGCGGAAACTTGGTCCAAACTACTTTGACAAAGAACTGCCCAACTTTGAATAGCTTCGTATGAAGAGAATATTGGCCTTTTTTGGAACCAATATGAAGTGATAAAGATATAAATATAGTAATAAACCTAATTTAAGAACGTTAGACCCATTTTTGATCCAACGAAAAACTTGTGCAAACTTCTACGACAAAGATCGTCCAAACTTTCAATAGATCTGTATGAAGGTTTAAATTGAGATTTAAAGCTTTTAGAATGAATACCGGCCTTTTTTTGGACCAATATAAAGTTATAAAGGTGTAAATATAGTTTTTAAATAATTCTCAAAAAGTTAGACCCATTATTGGAGCAGCGGAAACTTGGTCAAACTACTTTGACAAAGAACTGCCCAACTTTGAATAGCTTCGTATGAAGAGAATATTGGCCTTTTTTGGAACCAATATGAAGTGATAAAGATATAAATATAGTAATAAACCTAATTTAAGAACGTTAGACCCATTTTTGATCCAACGAAAAACTTGTGCAAACTTCTACGACAAAGATCGTCCAAACTTTCAATAGATCTGTATGAAGGTTTAAATTGAGATTTAAAGCTTTTAGAATGAATACCGGCCTTTTTTTGGACCAATATAAAGTTATAAAGGTGTAAATATAGTTTTTAAATAATTCTCAAAAAGTTAGACCCATTATTGGAGCAGCGGAAACATGGTCCAAACTACTTTGACAAAGAACTGCCCAACTTTGAAAAGCTTCATATGAAGAGAATATTGGCCTTTTTTTGGACCAATATGAAGTGATAAAGATATAAATATATTAATAAACCTAATTTAAGAACGTTAGACCCATTTTTGATCCAACGGAAAACTTGTGCAAACTTCTACGACAAAGATCGTCCAAACTTTCAATAGATTCGTATGAAGGTTTAAATTGAGATTTAAAGCTTTTAGAATGATTACCGGCCTTTTTTTGGACCAATAAAAAGTTATAAAGGTGTAAATATAGTTTTTAAATTATTCTCAAAAAGTTAGACCCATTATTGGAGAAGCGGAAACTTGGTCCAAACTACTTTGACAAAGAACTGCCCAACTTTGAATAGCTTCATATGAAGAGAATATTGGCCTTTTTTTGGACCAATATGAAGTGATAAAGATATAAATATATTAATAAACCTAATTTAAGAACGTTAGACCCATTTTAGATCCAACGGAAAACTTGTGCAAACTTCTACGATAAAGATCGTCCAAACTTTCAATAGATTCGTATGAAGGTTTAAATTGAGATTTAAAGCTTTTAGAATGAATACCGGCCTTTTTTTGGACCAATAAAAAGTTATAAAGGTGTAAATATAGTTTTTAAATAATTCTCAATAAGTTAGACCCATTATTGGAGCAGCGGAAACTTGGTCCAAACTACTTTGACAAAGAACTGCCCAACTTTGAATAGCTTCGTATGAAGAGAATATTGGCCTTTTTTGGAACCAATATGAAGTGATAAAGATATAAATATAGTAATAAACCTAATTTAAGAACGTTAGACCCATTTTTGATCCAACGAAAAACTTGTGCAAACTTCTACGACAAAGATCGTCCAAACTTTCAATAGATCTGTATGAAGGTTTAAATTGAGATTTAAAGCTTTTAGAATGAATACCGGCCTTTTTTTGGACCAATATAAAGTTATAAAGGTGTAAATATAGTTTTTAAATAATTCTCAAAAAGTTAGACCCATTATTGGAGCAGCGGAAACTTGGTCAAACTACTTTGACAAAGAACTGCCCAACTTTGAATAGCTTCGTATGAAGAGAATATTGGCCTTTTTTGGAACCAATATGAAGTGATAAAGATATAAATATAGTAATAAACCTAATTTAAGAACGTTAGACCCATTTTTGATCCAACGAAAAACTTGTGCAAACTTCTACGACAAAGATCGTCCAAACTTTCAATAGATCTGTATGAAGGTTTAAATTGAGATTTAAAGCTTTTAGAATGAATACCGGCCTTTTTTTGGACCAATATAAAGTTATAAAGGTGTAAATATAGTTTTTAAATAATTCTCAAAAAGTTAGACCCATTATTGGAGCAGCGGAAACATGGTCCAAACTACTTTGACAAAGAACTGCCCAACTTTGAAAAGCTTCATATGAAGAGAATATTGGCCTTTTTTTGGACCAATATGAAGTGATAAAGATATAAATATATTAATAAACCTAATTTAAGAACGTTAGACCCATTTTTGATCCAACGGAAAACTTGTGCAAACTTCTACGACAAAGATCGTCCAAACTTTCAATAGATTCGTATGAAGGTTTAAATTGAGATTTAAAGCTTTTAGAATGATTACCGGCCTTTTTTTGGACCAATAAAAAGTTATAAAGGTGTAAATATAGTTTTTAAATTATTCTCAAAAAGTTAGACCCATTATTGGAGAAGCGGAAACTTGGTCCAAACTACTTTGACAAAGAACTGCCCAACTTTGAATAGCTTCATATGAAGAGAATATTGGCCTTTTTTTGGACCAATATGAAGTGATAAAGATATAAATATATTAATAAACCTAATTTAAGAACGTTAGACCCATTTTAGATCCAACGGAAAACTTGTGCAAACTTCTACGATAAAGATCGTCCAAACTTTCAATAGATTCGTATGAAGGTTTAAATTGAGATTTAAAGCTTTTAGAATGAATACCGGCCTTTTTTTGGACCAATAAAAAGTTATAAAGGTGTAAATATAGTTTTTAAATAATTCTCAATAAGTTAGACCCATTATTGGAGCAGCGGAAACTTGGTCCAAACTACTTTGACAAAGAACTGCCCAACTTTGAATAGCTTCGTATGAAGAGAATATTGGCCTTTTTTGGAACCAATATGAAGTGATAAAGATATAAATATAGTAATAAACCTAATTTAAGAACGTTAGACCCATTTTTGATCCAACGAAAAACTTGTGCAAACTTCTACGACAAAGATCGTCCAAACTTTCAATAGATCTGTATGAAGGTTTAAATTGAGATTTAAAGCTTTTAGAATGAATACCGGCCTTTTTTTGGACCAATATAAAGTTATAAAGGTGTAAATATAGTTTTTAAATAATTCTCAAAAAGTTAGACCCATTATTGGAGCAGCGGAAACTTGGTCAAACTACTTTGACAAAGAACTGCCCAACTTTGAATAGCTACATATGAAGAGAATATTGGCCTTTTTTTGGACCAATATGAAGTGATAAAGATATAAATATATTAATAAACCTAATTTAAGAACGTTAGACCCATTTTTGATCCAACGGAAAACTTGTGCAAACTTCTACGACAAAGATCGTCCAAACTTTCAATAGATTCGTATGAAGGTTTAAATTGAGATTTAAAGCTTTTAGAATGAATACCGGCCTTTTTTTGGACCAATAAAAAGTTATAAAGGTGTAAATATAGTTTTTAAATAATTCTCAAAAAGTTAAACCCATTATTGGAGCAGCGGAAACTTGGTCCAAACTACTTTGACAAAGAACTGCCCAACTTTGAATAGCTTCATATGAAGAGAATATTGGATTTTTTTGGACCAATATGAAGTGATAAAGATATAAATATAGTAATAAACCTAATAGAAGAACGTTAGACCCATTTTAGATCCAACGGAAAAGTTGTGCAAACTTCTATGACAAAGATCGTCCAAACTTTCAATAGATCTGTATGAAGGTTTAAATTGAGATTTAAAGCTTTTAGAATGAATACCGGCCTTTTTTTGGACCAATATAAAGTTATAAAGGTGTAAATATAGTTTTTAAATAATTCTCAAAAAGTTAGACCCATTATTGGAGCAGCGGAAACATGGTCCAAACTACTTTGACAAAGAACTGCCCAACTTTGAAAAGCTTCATATGAAGAGAATATTGGCCTTTTTTTGGACCAATATGAAGTGATAAAGATATAAATATATTAATAAACCTAATTTAAGAACGTTAGACCCATTTTTGATCCAACGGAAAACTTGTGCAAACTTCTACGACAAAGATCGTCCAAACTTTCAATAGATTCGTATGAAGGTTTAAATTGAGATTTAAAGCTTTTAGAATGATTACCGGCCTTTTTTTGGACCAATAAAAAGTTATAAAGGTGTAAATATAGTTTTTAAATTATTCTCAAAAAGTTAGACCCATTATTGGAGAAGCGGAAACTTGGTCCAAACTACTTTGACAAAGAACTGCCCAACTTTGAATAGCTTCATATGAAGAGAATATTGGCCTTTTTTTGGACCAATATGAAGTGATAAAGATATAAATATATTAATAAACCTAATTTAAGAACGTTAGACCCATTTTAGATCCAACGGAAAACTTGTGCAAACTTCTACGATAAAGATCGTCCAAACTTTCAATAGATTCGTATGAAGGTTTAAATTGAGATTTAAAGCTTTTAGAATGAATACCGGCCTTTTTTTGGACCAATAAAAAGTTATAAAGGTGTAAATATAGTTTTTAAATAATTCTCAATAAGTTAGACCCATTATTGGAGCAGCGGAAACTTGGTCCAAACTACTTTGACAAAGAACTGCCCAACTTTGAATAGCTTCGTATGAAGAGAATATTGGCCTTTTTTGGAACCAATATGAAGTGATAAAGATATAAATATAGTAATAAACCTAATTTAAGAACGTTAGACCCATTTTTGATCCAACGAAAAACTTGTGCAAACTTCTACGACAAAGATCGTCCAAACTTTCAATAGATCTGTATGAAGGTTTAAATTGAGATTTAAAGCTTTTAGAATGAATACCGGCCTTTTTTTGGACCAATATAAAGTTATAAAGGTGTAAATATAGTTTTTAAATAATTCTCAAAAAGTTAGACCCATTATTGGAGCAGCGGAAACTTGGTCAAACTACTTTGACAAAGAACTGCCCAACTTTGAATAGCTACATATGAAGAGAATATTGGCCTTTTTTTGGACCAATATGAAGTGATAAAGATATAAATATATTAATAAACCTAATTTAAGAACGTTAGACCCATTTTTGATCCAACGGAAAACTTGTGCAAACTTCTACGACAAAGATCGTCCAAACTTTCAATAGATTCGTATGAAGGTTTAAATTGAGATTTAAAGCTTTTAGAATGAATACCGGCCTTTTTTTGGACCAATAAAAAGTTATAAAGGTGTAAATATAGTTTTTAAATAATTCTCAAAAAGTTAAACCCATTATTGGAGCAGCGGAAACTTGGTCCAAACTACTTTGACAAAGAACTGCCCAACTTTGAATAGCTTCATATGAAGAGAATATTGGATTTTTTTGGACCAATATGAAGTGATAAAGATATAAATATAGTAATAAACCTAATAGAAGAACGTTAGACCCATTTTAGATCCAACGGAAAAGTTGTGCAAACTTCTATGACAAAGATCGTCCAAACTTTCAATAGATCTGTATGAAGGTTTAAATTGAGATTTAAAGCTTTTAGAATGAATACCGGCCTTTTTTTGGACCAATATAAAGTTATAAAGGTGTAAATATAGTTTTTAAATAATTCTCAAAAAGTTAGACCCATTATTGGAGCAGCGGAAACATGGTCCAAACTACTTTGACAAAGAACTGCCCAACTTTGAAAAGCTTCATATGAAGAGAATATTGGCCTTTTTTTGGACCAATATGAAGTGATAAAGATATAAATATATTAATAAACCTAATTTAAGAACGTTAGACCCATTTTTGATCCAACGGAAAACTTGTGCAAACTTCTACGACAAAGATCGTCCAAACTTTCAATAGATTCGTATGAAGGTTTAAATTGAGATTTAAAGCTTTTAGAATGATTACCGGCCTTTTTTTGGACCAATAAAAAGTTATAAAGGTGTAAATATAGTTTTTAAATTATTCTCAAAAAGTTAGACCCATTATTGGAGAAGCGGAAACTTGGTCCAAACTACTTTGACAAAGAACTGCCCAACTTTGAATAGCTTCATATGAAGAGAATATTGGCCTTTTTTTGGACCAATATGAAGTGATAAAGATATAAATATATTAATAAACCTAATTTAAGAACGTTAGACCCATTTTAGATCCAACGGAAAACTTGTGCAAACTTCTACGATAAAGATCGTCCAAACTTTCAATAGATTCGTATGAAGGTTTAAATTGAGATTTAAAGCTTTTAGAATGAATACCGGCCTTTTTTTGGACCAATAAAAAGTTATAAAGGTGTAAATATAGTTTTTAAATAATTCTCAATAAGTTAGACCCATTATTGGAGCAGCGGAAACTTGGTCCAAACTACTTTGACAAAGAACTGCCCAACTTTGAATAGCTTCGTATGAAGGGAATATTGGCCTTTTTTGGAACCAATATGAAGTGATAAAGATATAAATATAGTAATAAACCTAATTTAAGAACGTTAGACCCATTTTTGATCCAACGAAAAACTTGTGCAAACTTCTACGACAAAGATCGTCCAAACTTTCAATAGATCTGTATGAAGGTTTAAATTGAGATTTAAAGCTTTTAGAATGAATACCGGCCTTTTTTTGGACCAATATAAAGTTATAAAGGTGTAAATATAGTTTTTAAATAATTCTCAAAAAGTTAGACCCATTATTGGAGCAGCGGAAACTTGGTCAAACTACTTTGACAAAGAACTGCCCAACTTTGAATAGCTACATATGAAGAGAATATTGGCCTTTTTTTGGACCAATATGAAGTGATAAAGATATAAATATATTAATAAACCTAATTTAAGAACGTTAGACCCATTTTGGATCCAACGGAAAAGTTGTGCAAACTTCTACGACAAAGATCGTCCAAACTTTCAATAGATTCGTATGAAGGTTTAAATTGAGATTTAAAGCTTTTAGAATGAATACCGGCCTTTTTTTGGACCAATAAAAAGTTATAAAGGTGTAAATATAGTTTTTAAATAATTCTCAAAAAGTTAAACCCATTATTGGAGCAGCGGAAACTTGGTCCAAACTACTTTGACAAAGAACTGCCCAACTTTGAATAGCTTCATATGAAGAGAATATTGGATTTTTTTGGACCAATATGAAGTGATAAAGATATAAATATAGTAATAAACCTAATAGAAGAACGTTAGACCCATTTTAGATCCAACGGAAAAGTTGTGCAAACTTCTATGACAAAGATCGACCAAACTTTCAATAGATTCGTATGAAGGTTTAAATTGAGATTTAAAGCTTTTAGAATGAATACCGGCCTTTTTTTGGACCAATATAAAGTTATAAAGGTGTAAATGTAGTTTTTAAATAATTCTCAAAAAGTTAGACCCATTATTGGAGCAGCGGAAACTTGTCCATACTACTTTTACAAAGAACTGCCCAACTTTGAATAGCTTCATATGAAGAGAATATTGGCCTTTTTTTGGACCAATATGAAGTGATAAAGATATAAACATATTAATAAACCAAATAGAAGAACGTTAGACCCATTTTTGATCCAACGGAAAAGTTGTGCAAACTTCTATGACAAAGATCGTCCAAACTTTCAATAGATTCGTATGAAGGTTTAAATTGAGATTTAAAGCTTTTAGAATGAATACCGGCCTTTTTTTGGACCAATATAAAGTTATAAAGGTGTAAATGTAGTTTTTAAATAATTCTCAAAAAGTTAGACCCATTATTGGAGCAGCGGAAACTTGGTCAAACTACTTTGACAAAGAACTGCCCAACTTTGAATAGCTACATATGAAGAGAATATTGGCCTTTTTTTGGACCAATATGAAGTGATAAAGATATAAATATATTAATAAACCTAATTTAAGAACGTTAGACCCATTTTTGATCCAACGGAAAACTTGTGCAAACTTCTACGACAAAGATCGTCCAAACTTTCAATAGATTCGTATGAAGGTTTAAATTGAGATTTAAAGCTTTTAGAATGAATACCGGCCTTTTTTTGGACCAATAAAAAGTTATAAAGGTGTAAATATAGTTTTTAAATAATTCTCAAAAAGTTAGACCCATTATTGGAGCAGCGGAAACTTGGTCCAAACTACTTTGACAAAGAACTGCCCAACTTTGAATAGCTTCATATGAAGAGAATATTGGATTTTTTTGGACCAATATGAAGTGATAAAGATATAAATATAGTAATAAACCTAATAGAAGAACGTTAGACCCATTTTAGATCCAACGGAAAAGTTGTGCAAACTTCTATGACAAAGATCGTCCAAACTTTCAATAGATTCGTATGAAGGTTTAAATTGAGATTTAAAGCTTTTAGAATGAATACCGGCCTTTTTTTGGACCAATATAAAGTTATAAAGGTGTAAATGTAGTTTTTAAATAATTCTCAAAAAGTTAGACCCATTATTGGAGCAGCGGAAACTTGTCCATACTACTTTTACAAAGAACTGCCCAACTTTGAATAGCTTCATATGAAGAGAATATTGGATTTTTTTGGACCAATATGAAGTGATAAAGATATAAACATATTAATAAACCAAATAGAAGAACGTTAGACCCATTTTGGATCCAACGGAAAAGTTGTGCAAACTTCTATGACAAAGATCGTCCAAACTTTCAATAGATTCGTATGAAGGTTTAAATTGAGATTTAAAGCTTTTAGAATGAATACCGGCCTTTTTTTGGACCAATATAAAGTTATAAAGGTGTAAATGTAGTTTTTAAATAATTCTCAAAAAGTTAGACCCATTATTGGAGAAGCGGAAACTTGGTCCTAACTACTTTGACAAAGAACTGCCCAACTTTGAAAAGCTTCATATGAAGAGAATATTGGCCTTTTTTTGGACCAATATGAAGTGATAAAGATATAAATATATTAATAAACCTAATTTAAGAACGTTAGACCCATTTTTGATCCAACGGAAAACTTGTGCAAACTTCTACGACAAAGATCGTCCAAACTTTCAATAGATTCGTATGAAGGTTTAAATTGAGATTTAAAGCTTTTAGAATGAATACCGGCCTTTTTTTGGACCAATAAAAAGTTATAAAGGTGTAAATATAGTTTTTAAATTATTCTCAAAAAGTTAGACCCATTATTGGAGAAGCGGAAACTTGGTCCAAACTACTTTGACAAAGAACTGCCCAACTTTGAAAAGCTTCATATGAAGAGAATATTGGCCTTTTTTTGGACCAATATGAAGTGATAAAGATATAAATATATTAATAAACCTAATTTAAGAACGTTAGACCCATTTTTGATCCAACGGAAAACTTGTGCAAACTTCTACGACAAAGATCGTCCAAACTTTCAATAGATTCGTATGAAGGTTTAAATTGAGATTTAAAGCTTTTAGAATGAATACCGGCCTTTTTTTGGACCAATAAAAAGTTATAAAGGTGTAAATATAGTTTTTAAATAATTCTCAAAAAGTTAGACCCATTATTGGAGCAGCGGAAACTTGGTCCAAACTACTTCGACAAAGAACTGCCCAACTTTGAATAGCTTCATATGAAGAGAATATTGGATTTTTCTGGACCAATATGAAGTGATAAAGATATAAATATAGTAATAAACCTAATAGAAGAACGTTAGACCCATTTTAGATCCAACGGAGAAGTTGTGCAAACTTCTATGACAAAGATCGTCCAAACTTTCAATAGATTCGTATGAAGGTTTAAATTGAGATTTAAAGATTTTAGAATGAATACCGGCCTTTTTTTGGACCAATATAAAGTTATAAAGGTGTAAATGTAGTTTTTAAATAATTCTCAAAAAGTTAGACCCATTATTGGAGAAGCGGAAACATGGTCCAAACTACTTTGACAAAGAACTGCCCAACTTTGAAAAGCTTCATATGAAGAGAATATTGGCCTTTTTTTGGACCAATATGAAGTGATAAAGATATAAATATATTAATAAACCTAATTTAAGAACGTTAGACCCATTTTTGATCCAACGGAAAACTTGTGCAAACTTCTACGACAAAGATCGTCCAAACTTTCAATAGATTCGTATGAAGGTTTAAATTGAGATTTAAAGCTTTTAGAATGATTACCGGCCTTTTTTTGGACCAATAAAAAGTTATAAAGGTGTAAATATAGTTTTTAAATTATTCTCAAAAAGTTAGACCCATTATTGGAGAAGCGGAAACTTGGTCCAAACTACTTTGACAAAGAACTGCCCAACTTTGAAAAGCTTCATATGAAGAGAATATTGGCCTTTTTTTGGACCAATATGAAGTGATAAAGATATAAATATATTAATAAACCTAATTTAAGAACGTTAGACCCATTTTAGATCCAACGGAAAACTTGTGCAAACTTCTACGATAAAGATCGTCCAAACTTTCAATAGATTCGTATGAAGGTTTAAATTGAGATTTAAAGCTTTTAGAATGAATACCGGCCTTTTTTTGGACCAATAAAAAGTTATAAAGGTGTAAATATAGTTTTTAAATAATTCTCAAAAAGTTAGACCCATTATTGGAGCAGCGGAAACTTGTCCAAACTACTTTGACAAAGAACTGTCCAACTTTGAATAGCTACATATGAAGAGAATATTGGCCTTTTTTTGGACCAATATGAAGTGATAAAGATATAAATATATTAATAAACCTAATATAAGAACGTTAGATCCATTTTTGATCCAACGGAAAACTTGTGCAAACTTATACGACAAAGATCGTCCAAACTTTCAATAGATTCGTATGAAGGTTTAAATTGAGATTTAAAGCTTTTAGAATGAATACCAGCCTTTTTTTGGACCAATAAAAAGTTATAAAGGTGTAATTATAGTTTTTAAATTATTCTCAAAAAGTTAGACCCATTATTGGAGAAGCGGAAACTTGGTCCAAACTACTTTGACAAAGAACTGCCCAACTTTGAATAGCTTCATATGAAGAGAATATTGGCCTTTTTTTGGACCAATATGAAGTGATAAAGATATAAATATATTAATAAACCTAATTTAAGAACGTTAGACCCATTTTTGATCCAACGGAAAACTTGTGCAAACTTCTACGACAAAGATCGTCCAAACTTTCAATAGATTCGTATGAAGGTTTAAATTGAGATTTAAAGCTTTTAGAATGAATACCGGCCTTTTTTTGGACCAATAAAAAGTTATAAAGGTGTAAATATAGTTTTTAAATAATTCTCAAAAAGTTAGACCCATTATTGGAGCAGCGGAAACTTGGTCCAAACTACTTTGACAAAGAACTGCCCAACTTTGAATAGCTTCATATGAAGAGAATATTGGATTTTTTTGGACCAATATGAAGTGATAAAGATATAAATATAGTAATAAACCTAATAGAAGAACGTTAGACCCATTTTAGATCCAACGGAGAAGTTGTGCAAACTTCTATGACAAAGATCGTCCAAACTTTCAATAGATTCGTATGAAGGTTTAAATTGAGATTTAAAGATTTTAGAATGAATACCGGCCTTTTTTTGGACCAATATAAAGTTATAAAGGTGTAAATGTAGTTTTTAAATAATTCTCAAAAAGTTAGACCCATTATTGGAGAAGCGGAAACATGGTCCAAACTACTTTGACAAAGAACTGCCCAACTTTGAAAAGCTTCATATGAAGAGAATATTGGCCTTTTTTTGGACCAATATGAAGTGATAAAGATATAAATATATTAATAAACCTAATTTAAGAACGTTAGACCCATTTTTGATCCAACGGAAAACTTGTGCAAACTTCTACGACAAAGATCGTCCAAACTTTCAATAGATTCGTATGAAGGTTTAAATTGAGATTTAAAGCTTTTAGAATGATTACCGGCCTTTTTTTGGACCAATAAAAAGTTATAAAGGTGTAAATATAGTTTTTAAATTATTCTCAAAAAGTTAGACCCATTATTGGAGAAGCGGAAACTTGGTCCAAACTACTTTGACAAAGAACTGCCCAACTTTGAATAGCTTCATATGAAGAGAATATTGGCCTTTTTTTGGACCAATATGAAGTGATAAAGATATAAATATATTAATAAACCTAATTTAAGAACGTTAGACCCATTTTTGATCCAACGGAAAACTTGTGCAAACTTCTACGACAAAGATCGTCCAAACTTTCAATAGATTCGTATGAAGGTTTAAATTGAGATTTAAAGCTTTTAGAATGAATACCGGCCTTTTTTTGGACCAATAAAAAGTTATAAAGGTGTAAATATAGTTTTTAAATAATTCTCAAAAAGTTAGACCCATTATTGGAGCAGCGGAAACTTGGTCCAAACTACTTTGACAAAGAACTGCCCAACTTTGAATAGCTTCATATGAAGAGAATATTGGATTTTTTTGGACCAATATGAAGTGATAAAGATATAAATATAGTAATAAACCTAATAGAAGAACGTTAGACCCATTTTAGATCCAACGGAGAAGTTGTGCAAACTTCTATGACAAAGATCGTCCAAACTTTCAATAGATTCGTATGAAGGTTTAAATTGAGATTTAAAGATTTTAGAATGAATACCGGCCTTTTTTTGGACCAATATAAAGTTATAAAGGTGTAAATGTAGTTTTTAAATAATTCTCAAAAAGTTAGACCCATTATTGGAGAAGCGGAAACATGGTCCAAACTACTTTGACAAAGAACTGCCCAACTTTGAAAAGCTTCATATGAAGAGAATATTGGCCTTTTTTTGGACCAATATGAAGTGATAAAGATATAAATATATTAATAAACCTAATTTAAGAACGTTAGACCCATTTTTGATCCAACGGAAAACTTGTGCAAACTTCTACGACAAAGATCGTCCAAACTTTCAATAGATTCGTATGAAGGTTTAAATTGAGATTTAAAGCTTTTAGAATGATTACCGGCCTTTTTTTGGACCAATAAAAAGTTATAAAGGTGTAAATATAGTTTTTAAATTATTCTCAAAAAGTTAGACCCATTATTGGAGAAGCGGAAACTTGGTCCAAACTACTTTGACAAAGAACTGCCCAACTTTGAATAGCTTCATATGAAGAGAATATTGGCCTTTTTTTGGACCAATATGAAGTGATAAAGATATAAATATATTAATAAACCTAATTTAAGAACGTTAGACCCATTTTAGATCCAACGGAAAACTTGTGCAAACTTCTACGATAAAGATCGTCCAAACTTTCAATAGATTCGTATGAAGGTTTAAATTGAGATTTAAAGCTTTTAGAATGAATACCGGCCTTTTTTTGGACCAATAAAAAGTTATAAAGGTGTAAATATAGTTTTTAAATAATTCTCAATAAGTTAGACCCATTATTGGAGCAGCGGAAACTTGGTCCAAACTACTTTGACAAAGAACTGCCCAACTTTGAATAGCTTCGTATGAAGAGAATATTGGCCTTTTTTGGAACCAATATGAAGTGATAAAGATATAAATATAGTAATAAACCTAATTTAAGAACGTTAGACCCATTTTTGATCCAACGAAAAACTTGTGCAAACTTCTACGACAAAGATCGTCCAAACTTTCAATAGATCTGTATGAAGGTTTAAATTGAGATTTAAAGCTTTTAGAATGAATACCGGCCTTTTTTTGGACCAATATAAAGTTATAAAGGTGTAAATATAGTTTTTAAATAATTCTCAAAAAGTTAGACCCATTATTGGAGCAGCGGAAACTTGGTCAAACTACTTTGACAAAGAACTGCCCAACTTTGAATAGCTACATATGAAGAGAATATTGGCCTTTTTTTGGACCAATATGAAGTGATAAAGATATAAATATATTAATAAACCTAATTTAAGAACGTTAGACCCATTTTTGATCCAACGGAAAACTTGTGCAAACTTCTACGACAAAGATCGTCCAAACTTTCAATAGATTCGTATGAAGGTTTAAATTGAGATTTAAAGCTTTTAGAATGAATACCGGCCTTTTTTTGGACCAATAAAAAGTTATAAAGGTGTAAATATAGTTTTTAAATAATTCTCAAAAAGTTAAACCCATTATTGGAGCAGCGGAAACTTGGTCCAAACAACTTTGACAAAGAACTGCCCAACTTTGAATAGCTTCATATGAAGAGAATATTGGATTTTTTTGGACCAATATGAAGTGATAAAGATATAAATATAGTAATAAACCTAATAGAAGAACGTTAGACCCATTTTAGATCCAACGGAAAAGTTGTGCAAACTTCTATGACAAAGATCGTCCAAACTTTCAATAGATTCGTATGAAGGTTTAAATTGAGATTTAAAGCTTTTAGAATGAATACCGGCCTTTTTTTGGACCAATATAAAGTTATAAAGGTGTAAATGTAGTTTTTAAATAATTCTCAAAAAGTTAGACCCATTATTGGAGCAGCGGAAACTTGTCCATACTACTTTTACAAAGAACTGCCCAACTTTGAATAGCTTCATATGAAGAGAATATTGGCCTTTTTTTGGACCAATATGAAGTGATAAAGATATAAACATATTAATAAACCAAATAGAAGAACGTTAGACCCATTTTTGATCCAACGGAAAAGTTGTGCAAACTTCTATGACAAAGATCGTCCAAACTTTCAATAGATTCGTATGAAGGTTTAAATTGAGATTTAAAGCTTTTAGAATGAATACCGGCCTTTTTTTGGACCAATATAAAGTTATAAAGGTGTAAATGTAGTTTTTAAATAATTCTCAAAAAGTTAGACCCATTATTGGAGCAGCGGAAACTTGGTCAAACTACTTTGACAAAGAACTGCCCAACTTTGAATAGCTACATATGAAGAGAATATTGGCCTTTTTTTGGACCAATATGAAGTGATAAAGATATAAATATATTAATAAACCTAATTTAAGAACGTTAGACCCATTTTTGATCCAACGGAAAACTTGTGCAAACTTCTACGACAAAGATCGTCCAAACTTTCAATAGATTCGTATGAAGGTTTAAATTGAGATTTAAAGCTTTTAGAATGAATACCGGCCTTTTTTTGGACCAATAAAAAGTTATAAAGGTGTAAATATAGTTTTTAAATAATTCTCAAAAAGTTAGACCCATTATTGGAGCAGCGGAAACTTGGTCCAAACTACTTTGACAAAGAACTGCCCAACTTTGAATAGCTTCATATGAAGAGAATATTGGATTTTTTTGGACCAATATGAAGTGATAAAGATATAAATATAGTAATAAACCTAATAGAAGAACGTTAGACCCATTTTAGATCCAACGGAAAAGTTGTGCAAACTTCTATGACAAAGATCGTCCAAACTTTCAATAGATTCGTATGAAGGTTTAAATTGAGATTTAAAGCTTTTAGAATGAATACCGGCCTTTTTTTGGACCAATATAAAGTTATAAAGGTGTAAATGTAGTTTTTAAATAATTCTCAAAAAGTTAGACCCATTATTGGAGCAGCGGAAACTTGTCCATACTACTTTTACAAAGAACTGCCCAACTTTGAATAGCTTCATATGAAGAGAATATTGGCTTTTTTTGGACCAATATGAAGTGATAAAGATATAAACATATTAATAAACCAAATAGAAGAACGTTAGACCCATTTTGGATCCAACGGAAAAGTTGTGCAAACTTCTATGACAAAGATCGTCCAAACTTTCAATAGATTCGTATGAAGGTTTAAATTGAGATTTAAAGCTTTTAGAATGAATACCGGCCTTTTTTTGGACCAATATAAAGTTATAAAGGTGTAAATGTAGTTTTTAAATAATTCTCAAAAAGTTAGACCCATTATTGGAGAAGCGGAAACTTGGTCCTAACTACTTTGACAAAGAACTGCCCAACTTTGAAAAGCTTCATATGAAGAGAATATTGGCCTTTTTTTGGACCAATATGAAGTGATAAAGATATAAATATATTAATAAACCTAATTTAAGAACGTTAGACCCATTTTTGATCCAACGGAAAACTTGTGCAAACTTCTACGACAAAGATCGTCCAAACTTTCAATAGATTCGTATGAAGGTTTAAATTGAGATTTAAAGCTTTTAGAATGAATACCGGCCTTTTTTTGGACCAATAAAAAGTTATAAAGGTGTAAATATAGTTTTTAAATTATTCTCAAAAAGTTAGACCCATTATTGGAGAAGCGGAAACTTGGTCCAAACTACTTTGACAAAGAACTGCCCAACTTTGAAAAGCTTCATATGAAGAGAATATTGGCCTTTTTTTGGACCAATATGAAGTGATAAAGATATAAATATATTAATAAACCTAATTTAAGAACGTTAGACCCATTTTAGATCCAACGGAAAACTTGTGCAAACTTCTACGATAAAGATCGTCCAAACTTTCAATAGATTCGTATGAAGGTTTAAATTGAGATTTAAAGCTTTTAGAATGAATACCGGCCTTTTTTTGGACCAATAAAAAGTTATAAAGGTGTAAATATAGTTTTTAAATAATTCTCAAAAAGTTAGACCCATTATTGGAGCAGCGGAAACTTGTCCAAACTACTTTGACAAAGAACTGCCCAACTTTGAATAGCTACATATGAAGAGAATATTGGCCTTTTTTTGGACCAATATGAAGTGATAAAGATATAAATATATTAATAAACCTAATATAAGAACGTTAGATCCATTTTTGATCCAACGGAAAACTTGTGCAAACTTATACGACAAAGATCGTCCAAACTTTCAATAGATTCGTATGAAGGTTTAAATTGAGATTTAAAGCTTTTAGAATGAATACCGGCCTTTTTTTGGACCAATAAAAAGTTATAAAGGTGTAATTATAGTTTTTAAATTATTCTCAAAAAGTTAGACCCATTATTGGAGAAGCGGAAACTTGGTCCAAACTACTTTGACAAAGAACTGCCCAACTTTGAATAGCTTCATATGAAGAGAATATTGGCCTTTTTTTGGACCAATATGAAGTGATAAAGATATAAATATATTAATAAACCTAATTTAAGAACGTTAGACCCATTTTTGATCCAACGGAAAACTTGTGCAAACTTCTACGACAAAGATCGTCCAAACTTTCAATAGATTCGTATGAAGGTTTAAATTGAGATTTAAAGCTTTTAGAATGAATACCGGCCTTTTTTTGGACCAATAAAAAGTTATAAAGGTGTAAATATAGTTTTTAAATAATTCTCAAAAAGTTAGACCCATTATTGGAGCAGCGGAAACTTGGTCCAAACTACTTTGACAAAGAACTGCCCAACTTTGAATAGCTTCATATGAAGAGAATATTGGATTTTTCTGGACCAATATGAAGTGATAAAGATATAAATATAGTAATAAACCTAATAGAAGAACGTTAGACCCATTTTAGATCCAACGGAGAAGTTGTGCAAACTTCTATGACAAAGATCGTCCAAACTTTCAATAGATTCGTATGAAGGTTTAAATTGAGATTTAAAGATTTTAGAATGAATACCGGCCTTTTTTTGGACCAATATAAAGTTATAAAGGTGTAAATGTAGTTTTTAAATAATTCTCAAAAAGTTAGACCCATTATTGGAGAAGCGGAAACATGGTCCAAACTACTTTGACAAAGAACTGCCCAACTTTGAAAAGCTTCATATGAAGAGAATATTGGCCTTTTTTTGGACCAATATGAAGTGATAAAGATATAAATATATTAATAAACCTAATTTAAGAACGTTAGACCCATTTTTGATCCAACGGAAAACTTGTGCAAACTTCTACGACAAAGATCGTCCAAACTTTCAATAGATTCGTATGAAGGTTTAAATTGAGATTTAAAGCTTTTAGAATGATTACCGGCCTTTTTTTGGACCAATAAAAAGTTATAAAGGTGTAAATATAGTTTTTAAATTATTCTCAAAAAGTTAGACCCATTATTGGAGAAGCGGAAACTTGGTCCAAACTACTTTGACAAAGAACTGCCCAACTTTGAATAGCTTCATATGAAGAGAATATTGGCCTTTTTTTGGACCAATATGAAGTGATAAAGATATAAATATATTAATAAACCTAATTTAAGAACGTTAGACCCATTTTAGATCCAACGGAAAACTTGTGCAAACTTCTACGATAAAGATCGTCCAAACTTTCAATAGATTCGTATGAAGGTTTAAATTGAGATTTAAAGCTTTTAGAATGAATACCGGCCTTTTTTTGGACCAATAAAAAGTTATAAAGGTGTAAATATAGTTTTTAAATAATTCTCAATAAGTTAGACCCATTATTGGAGCAGCGGAAACTTGGTCCAAACTACTTTGACAAAGAACTGCCCAACTTTGAATAGCTTCGTATGAAGAGAATATTGGCCTTTTTTGGAACCAATATGAAGTGATAAAGATATAAATATAGTAATAAACCTAATTTAAGAACGTTAGACCCATTTTTGATCCAACGAAAAACTTGTGCAAACTTCTACGACAAAGATCGTCCAAACTTTCAATAGATCTGTATGAAGGTTTAAATTGAGATTTAAAGCTTTTAGAATGAATACCGGCCTTTTTTTGGACCAATATAAAGTTATAAAGGTGTAAATATAGTTTTTAAATAATTCTCAAAAAGTTAGACCCATTATTGGAGCAGCGGAAACTTGGTCAAACTACTTTGACAAAGAACTGCCCAACTTTGAATAGCTACATATGAAGAGAATATTGGCCTTTTTTTGGACCAATATGAAGTGATAAAGATATAAATATATTAATAAACCTAATTTAAGAACGTTAGACCCATTTTTTATCCAACGGAAAACTTGTGCAAACTTCTACGACAAAGATCGTCCAAACTTTCAATAGATTCGTATGAAGGTTTAAATTGAGATTTAAAGCTTTTAGAATGAATACCGGCCTTTTTTTGGACCAATAAAAAGTTATAAAGGTGTAAATATAGTTTTTAAATAATTCTCAAAAAGTTAGACCCATTATTGGAGCAGCGGAAACTTGGTCCAAACTACTTTGACAAAGAACTGCCCAACTTTGAATAGCTTCATATGAAGAGAATATTGGATTTTTTTGGACCAATATGAAGTGATAAAGATATAAATATAGTAATAAACCTAATAGAAGAACGTTAGACCCATTTTAGATCCAACGGAAAAGTTGTGCAAACTTCTATGACAAAGATCGTCCAAACTTTCAATAGATTCGTATGAAGGTTTAAATTGAGATTTAAAGCTTTTAGAATGAATACCGGCCTTTTTTTGGACCAATATAAAGTTATAAAGGTGTAAATGTAGTTTTTAAATAATTCTCAAAAAGTTAGACCCATTATTGGAGCAGCGGAAACTTGTCCATACTACTTTTACAAAGAACTGCCCAACTTTGAATAGCTTCATATGAAGAGAATATTGGCCTTTTTTTGGACCAATATGAAGTGATAAAGATATAAACATATTAATAAACCAAATAGAAGAACGTTAGACCCATTTTTGATCCAACGGAAAAGTTGTGCAAACTTCTATGACAAAGATCGTCCAAACTTTCAATAGATTCGTATGAAGGTTTAAATTGAGATTTAAAGCTTTTAGAATGAATACCGGCCTTTTTTTGGACCAATATAAAGTTATAAAGGTGTAAATGTAGTTTTTAAATAATTCTCAAAAAGTTAGACCCATTATTGGAGAAGCAGAAACTTGGTCCTAACTACTTTGACAAAGAACTGCCCAACTTTGAAAAGCTTCATATGAAGAGAATATTGGCCTTTTTTGGAACCAATATGAAGTGATAAAGATATAAATATAGTAATAAACCTAATAGAAGAACGTTAGACCCATTTTTGATCCAACGGAAAACTTGTGCAAACTTCTACGATAAAGATCGTCCAAACTTTCAATAGATTCGTATGAAGGTTTAAATTGAGATTTAAAGCTTTTAGAATGAATACCGGCCTTTTTTTGGACCAATAAAAAGTTATAAAGGTGTAAATATAGTTTTTAAATAATTCTCAAAAAGTTAGACCCATTATTGGAGCAGCGGAAACTTGTCCAAACTACTTTGACAAAGAACTGCCCAACTTTGAATAGCTACATATGAAGAGAATATTGGCCTTTTTTTGGACCAATATGAAGTGATAAAGATATAAATATATTAATAAACCTAATATAAGAACGTTAGATCCATTTTTGATCCAACGGAAAACTTGTGCAAACTTATACGACAAAGATCGTCCAAACTTTCAATAGATTCGTATGAAGGTTTAAATTGAGATTTAAAGCTTTTAGAATGAATACCGGCCTTTTTTTGGACCAATAAAAAGTTATAAAGGTGTAATTATAGTTTTTAAATTATTCTCAAAAAGTTAGACCCATTATTGGAGAAGCGGAAACTTGGTCCAAACTACTTTGACAAAGAACTGCCCAACTTTGAATAGCTTCATATGAAGAGAATATTGGCCTTTTTTTGGACCAATATGAAGTGATAAAGATATAAATATATTAATAAACCTAATTTAAGAACGTTAGACCCATTTTTGATCCAACGGAAAACTTGTGCAAACTTCTACGACAAAGATCGTCCAAACTTTCAATAGATTCGTATGAAGGTTTAAATTGAGATTTAAAGCTTTTAGAATGAATACCGGCCTTTTTTTGGACCAATAAAAAGTTATAAAGGTGTAAATATAGTTTTTAAATAATTCTCAAAAAGTTAGACCCATTATTGGAGCAGCGGAAACTTGGTCCAAACTACTTTGACAAAGAACTGCCCAACTTTGAATAGCTTCATATGAAGAGAATATTGGATTTTTCTGGACCAATATGAAGTGATAAAGATATAAATATAGTAATAAACCTAATAGAAGAACGTTAGACCCATTTTAGATCCAACGGAGAAGTTGTGCAAACTTCTATGACAAAGATCGTCCAAACTTTCAATAGATTCGTATGAAGGTTTAAATTGAGATTTAAAGATTTTAGAATGAATACCGGCCTTTTTTTGGACCAATATAAAGTTATAAAGGTGTAAATGTAGTTTTTAAATAATTCTCAAAAAGTTAGACCCATTATTGGAGAAGCGGAAACATGGTCCAAACTACTTTGACAAAGAACTGCCCAAC
This sequence comes from Trifolium repens, assembly GCA_030408175.1. Classification (NCBI taxonomy): domain Eukaryota; kingdom Viridiplantae; phylum Streptophyta; class Magnoliopsida; order Fabales; family Fabaceae; genus Trifolium; species Trifolium repens. Next base: position 23,975,462 of record CP125845.1, on the reverse strand, counting down.
TTTGAAAAGCTTCATATGAAGAGAATATTGGCCTTTTTTTGGACCAATATGAAGTGATAAAGATATAAATATATTAATAAACCTAATTTAAGAACGTTAGACCCATTTTTGATCCAACGGAAAACTTGTGCAAACTTCTACGACAAAGATCGTCCAAACTTTCAATAGATTCGTATGAAGGTTTAAATTGAGATTTAAAGCTTTTAGAATGATTACCGGCCTTTTTTTGGACCAATAAAAAGTTATAAAGGTGTAAATATAGTTTTTAAATTATTCTCAAAAAGTTAGACCCATTATTGGAGAAGCGGAAACTTGGTCCAAACTACTTTGACAAAGAACTGCCCAACTTTGAATAGCTTCATATGAAGAGAATATTGGCCTTTTTTTGGACCAATATGAAGTGATAAAGATATAAATATATTAATAAACCTAATTTAAGAACGTTAGACCCATTTTAGATCCAACGGAAAACTTGTGCAAACTTCTACGATAAAGATCGTCCAAACTTTCAATAGATTCGTATGAAGGTTTAAATTGAGATTTAAAGCTTTTAGAATGAATACCGGCCTTTTTTTGGACCAATAAAAAGTTATAAAGGTGTAAATATAGTTTTTAAATAATTCTCAATAAGTTAGACCCATTATTGGAGCAGCGGAAACTTGGTCCAAACTACTTTGACAAAGAACTGCCCAACTTTGAATAGCTTCGTATGAAGAGAATATTGGCCTTTTTTGGAACCAATATGAAGTGATAAAGATATAAATATAGTAATAAACCTAATTTAAGAACGTTAGACCCATTTTTGATCCAACGAAAAACTTGTGCAAACTTCTACGACAAAGATCGTCCAAACTTTCAATAGATCTGTATGAAGGTTTAAATTGAGATTTAAAGCTTTTAGAATGAATACCGGCCTTTTTTTGGACCAATATAAAGTTATAAAGGTGTAAATATAGTTTTTAAATAATTCTCAAAAAGTTAGACCCATTATTGGAGCAGCGGAAACTTGGTCAAACTACTTTGACAAAGAACTGCCCAACTTTGAATAGCTACATATGAAGAGAATATTGGCCTTTTTTTGGACCAATATGAAGTGATAAAGATATAAATATATTAATAAACCTAATTTAAGAACGTTAGACCCATTTTTTATCCAACGGAAAACTTGTGCAAACTTCTACGACAAAGATCGTCCAAACTTTCAATAGATTCGTATGAAGGTTTAAATTGAGATTTAAAGCTTTTAGAATGAATACCGGCCTTTTTTTGGACCAATAAAAAGTTATAAAGGTGTAAATATAGTTTTTAAATAATTCTCAAAAAGTTAGACCCATTATTGGAGCAGCGGAAACTTGGTCCAAACTACTTTGACAAAGAACTGCCCAACTTTGAATAGCTTCATATGAAGAGAATATTGGATTTTTTTGGACCAATATGAAGTGATAAAGATATAAATATAGTAATAAACCTAATAGAAGAACGTTAGACCCATTTTAGATCCAACGGAAAAGTTGTGCAAACTTCTATGACAAAGATCGTCCAAACTTTCAATAGATTCGTATGAAGGTTTAAATTGAGATTTAAAGCTTTTAGAATGAATACCGGCCTTTTTTTGGACCAATATAAAGTTATAAAGGTGTAAATGTAGTTTTTAAATAATTCTCAAAAAGTTAGACCCATTATTGGAGCAGCGGAAACTTGTCCATACTACTTTTACAAAGAACTGCCCAACTTTGAATAGCTTCATATGAAGAGAATATTGGCCTTTTTTTGGACCAATATGAAGTGATAAAGATATAAACATATTAATAAACCAAATAGAAGAACGTTAGACCCATTTTTGATCCAACGGAAAAGTTGTGCAAACTTCTATGACAAAGATCGTCCAAACTTTCAATAGATTCGTATGAAGGTTTAAATTGAGATTTAAAGCTTTTAGAATGAATACCGGCCTTTTTTTGGACCAATATAAAGTTATAAAGGTGTAAATGTAGTTTTTAAATAATTCTCAAAAAGTTAGACCCATTATTGGAGAAGCAGAAACTTGGTCCTAACTACTTTGACAAAGAACTGCCCAACTTTGAAAAGCTTCATATGAAGAGAATATTGGCCTTTTTTTGGACCAATATGAAGTGATAAAGATATAAATATATTAATAAACCTAATTTAAGAACGTTAGACCCATTTTTGATCCAACGGAAAACTTGTGCAAACTTCTACGACAAAGATCGTCCAAACTTTCAATAGATTCGTATGAAGGTTTAAATTGAGATTTAAAGCTTTTAGAATGAATACCGGCCTTTTTTTGGACCAATAAAAAGTTATAAAGGTGTAAATATAGTTTTTAAATTATTCTCAAAAAGTTAGACCCATTATTGGAGAAGCGGAAACTTGGTCCAAACTACTTTGACAAAGAAATGCCCAACTTTGAATAGCTTCATATGAAGAGAATATTGGCCTTTTTTTGGACCAATATGAAGTGATAAAGATATAAATATATTAATAAACCTAATTTAAGAACGTTAGACCCATTTTAGATCCAACGGAAAACTTGTGCAAACTTCTACGATAAAGATCGTCCAAACTTTCAATAGATTCGTATGAAGGTTTAAATTGAGATTTAAAGCTTTTAGAATGAATACCGGCCTTTTTTTGGACCAATAAAAAGTTATAAAGGTGAAAATATAGTTTTTAAATAATTCTCAAAAAGTTAGACCCATTATTGGAGCAGCGGAAACTTGTCCAAACTACTTTGACAAAGAACTGCCCAACTTTGAATAGCTACATATGAAGAGAATATTGGCCTTTTTTTGGACCAATATGAAGTGATAAAGATATAAATATATTAATAAACCTAATATAAGAACGTTAGATCCATTTTTGATCCAACGGAAAACTTGTGCAAACTTATACGACAAAGATCGTCCAAACTTTCAATAGATTCGTATGAAGGTTTAAATTGAGATTTAAAGCTTTTAGAATGAATACCGGCCTTTTTTTGGACCAATAAAAAGTTATAAAGGTGTAATTATAGTTTTTAAATTATTCTCAAAAAGTTAGACCCATTATTGGAGAAGCGGAAACTTGGTCCAAACTACTTTGACAAAGAACTGCCCAACTTTGAATAGCTTCATATGAAGAGAATATTGGCCTTTTTTTGGACCAATATGAAGTGATAAAGATATAAATATATTAATAAACCTAATTTAAGAACGTTAGACCCATTTTTGATCCAACGGAAAACTTGTGCAAACTTCTACGACAAAGATCGTCCAAACTTTCAATAGATTCGTATGAAGGTTTAAATTGAGATTTAAAGCTTTTAGAATGAATACCGGCCTTTTTTTGGACCAATAAAAAGTTATAAAGGTGTAAATATAGTTTTTAAATAATTCTCAAAAAGTTAGACCCATTATTGGAGCAGCGGAAACTTGGTCCAAACTACTTTGACAAAGAACTGCCCAACTTTGAATAGCTTCATATGAAGAGAATATTGGATTTTTCTGGACCAATATGAAGTGATAAACATATAAATATAGTAATAAACCTAATAGAAGAACGTTAGACCCATTTTAGATCCAACGGAGAAGTTGTGCAAACTTCTATGACAAAGATCGTCCAAACTTTCAATAGATTCGTATGAAGGTTTAAATTGAGATTTAAAGATTTTAGAATGAATACCGGCCTTTTTTTGGACCAATATAAAGTTATAAAGGTGTAAATGTAGTTTTTAAATAATTCTCAAAAAGTTAGACCCATTATTGGAGAAGCGGAAACATGGTCCAAACTACTTTGACAAAGAACTGCCCAACTTTGAAAAGCTTCATATGAAGAGAATATTGGCCTTTTTTTGGACCAATATGAAGTGATAAAGATATAAATATATTAATAAACCTAATTTAAGAACGTTAGACCCATTTTTGATCCAACGGAAAACTTGTGCAAACTTCTACGACAAAGATCGTCCAAACTTTCAATAGAATCGTATGAAGGTTTAAATTGAGATTTAAAGCTTTTAGAATGATTACCGGCCTTTTTTTGGACCAATAAAAAGTTATAAAGGTGTAAATATAGTTTTTAAATTATTCTCAAAAAGTTAGACCCATTATTGGAGAAGCGGAAACTTGGTCCAAACTACTTTGACAAAGAACTGCCCAACTTTGAATAGCTTCATATGAAGAGAATATTGGCCTTTTTTTGGACCAATATGAAGTGATAAAGATATAAATATATTAATAAACCTAATTTAAGAACGTTAGACCCATTTTAGATCCAACGGAAAACTTGTGCAAACTTCTACGATAAAGATCGTCCAAACTTTCAATAGATTCGTATGAAGGTTTAAATTGAGATTTAAAGCTTTTAGAATGAATACCGGCCTTTTTTGGACCAATAAAAAGTTATAAAGGTGTAAATATAGTTTTTAAATAATTCTCAATAAGTTAGACCCATTATTGGAGCAGCGGAAACTTGGTCCAAACTACTTTGACAAAGAACTGCCCAACTTTGAATAGCTTCGTATGAAGAGAATATTGGCCTTTTTTGGAACCAATATGAAGTGATAAAGATATAAATATAGTAATAAACCTAATTTAAGAACGTTAGACCCATTTTTGATCCAACGAAAAACTTGTGCAAACTTCTACGACAAAGATCGTCCAAACTTTCAATAGATCTGTATGAAGGTTTAAATTGAGATTTAAAGCTTTTAGAATGAATACCGGCCTTTTTTTGGACCAATATAAAGTTATAAAGGTGTAAATATAGTTTTTAAATAATTCTCAAAAAGTTAGACCCATTATTGGAGCAGCGGAAACTTGGTCAAACTACTTTGACAAAGAACTGCCCAACTTTGAATAGCTACATATGAAGAGAATATTGGCCTTTTTTTGGACCAATATGAAGTGATAAAGATATAAATATATTAATAAACCTAATTTAAGAACGTTAGACCCATTTTTTATCCAACGGAAAACTTGTGCAAACTTCTACGACAAAGATCGTCCAAACTTTCAATAGATTCGTATGAAGGTTTAAATTGAGATTTAAAGCTTTTAGAATGAATACCGGCCTTTTTTTGGACCAATAAAAAGTTATAAAGGTGTAAATATAGTTTTTAAATAATTCTCAAAAAGTTAGACCCATTATTGGAGCAGCGGAAACTTGGTCCAAACTACTTTGACAAAGAACTGCCCAACTTTGAATAGCTTCATATGAAGAGAATATTGGATTTTTTTGGACCAATATGAAGTGATAAAGATATAAATATAGTAATAAACCTAATAGAAGAACGTTAGACCCATTTTAGATCCAACGGAAAAGTTGTGCAAACTTCTATGACAAAGATCGTCCAAACTTTCAATAGATTCGTATGAAGGTTTAAATTGAGATTTAAAGCTTTTAGAATGAATACCGGCCTTTTTTTGGACCAATATAAAGTTATAAAGGTGTAAATGTAGTTTTTAAATAATTCTCAAAAAGTTAGACCCATTATTGGAGCAGCGGAAACTTGTCCATACTACTTTTACAAAGAACTGCCCAACTTTGAATAGCTTCATATGAAGAGAATATTGGCCTTTTTTTGGACCAATATGAAGTGATAAAGATATAAACATATTAATAAACCAAATAGAAGAACGTTAGACCCATTTTTGATCCAACGGAAAAGTTGTGCAAACTTCTATGACAAAGATCGTCCAAACTTTCAATAGATTCGTATGAAGGTTTAAATTGAGATTTAAAGCTTTTAGAATGAATACCGGCCTTTTTTTGGACCAATATAAAGTTATAAAGGTGTAAATGTAGTTTTTAAATAATTCTCAAAAAGTTAGACCCATTATTGGAGAAGCAGAAACTTGGTCCTAACTACTTTGACAAAGAACTGCCCAACTTTGAAAAGCTTCATATGAAGAGAATATTGGCCTTTTTTTGGACCAATATGAAGTGATAAAGATATAAATATATTAATAAACCTAATTTAAGAACGTTAGACCCATTTTTGATCCAACGGAAAACTTGTGCAAACTTCTACGACAAAGATCGTCCAAACTTTCAATAGATTCGTATGAAGGTTTAAATTGAGATTTAAAGCTTTTAGAATGAATACCGGCCTTTTTTTGGACCAATAAAAAGTTATAAAGGTGTAAATATAGTTTTTAAATTATTCTCAAAAAGTTAGACCCATTATTGGAGAAGCGGAAACTTGGTCCAAACTACTTTGACAAAGAAATGCCCAACTTTGAATAGCTTCATATGAAGAGAATATTGGCCTTTTTTTGGACCAATATGAAGTGATAAAGATATAAATATATTAATAAACCTAATTTAAGAACGTTAGACCCATTTTAGATCCAACGGAAAACTTGTGCAAACTTCTACGATAAAGATCGTCCAAACTTTCAATAGATTCGTATGAAGGTTTAAATTGAGATTTAAAGCTTTTAGAATGAATACCGGCCTTTTTTTGGACCAATAAAAAGTTATAAAGGTGAAAATATAGTTTTTAAATAATTCTCAAAAAGTTAGACCCATTATTGGAGCAGCGGAAACTTGTCCAAACTACTTTGACAAAGAACTGCCCAACTTTGAATAGCTACATATGAAGAGAATATTGGCCTTTTTTTGGACCAATATGAAGTGATAAAGATATAAATATATTAATAAACCTAATATAAGAACGTTAGATCCATTTTTGATCCAACGGAAAACTTGTGCAAACTTATACGACAAAGATCGTCCAAACTTTCAATAGATTCGTATGAAGGTTTAAATTGAGATTTAAAGCTTTTAGAATGAATACCGGCCTTTTTTTGGACCAATAAAAAGTTATAAAGGTGTAATTATAGTTTTTAAATTATTCTCAAAAAGTTAGACCCATTATTGGAGAAGCGGAAACTTGGTCCAAACTACTTTGACAAAGAACTGCCCAACTTTGAATAGCTTCATATGAAGAGAATATTGGCCTTTTTTTGGACCAATATGAAGTGATAAAGATATAAATATATTAATAAACCTAATTTAAGAACATTAGACCCATTTTTGATCCAACGGAAAACTTGTGCAAACTTCTACGACAAAGATCGTCCAAACTTTCAATAGATTCGTATGAAGGTTTAAATTGAGATTTAAAGCTTTTAGAATGAATACCGGCCTTTTTTTGGACCAATAAAAAGTTATAAAGGTGTAAATATAGTTTTTAAATAATTCTCAGAAAGTTAGACCCATTATTGGAGCAGCGGAAACTTGGTCCAAACTACTTTGACAAAGAACTGCCCAACTTTGAATAGCTTCATATGAAGAGAATATTGGATTTTTTTGGACCAATATGAAGTGATAAAGATATAAATATAGTAATAAACCTAATAGAAGAACGTTAGACCCATTTTAGATCCAACGGAGAAGTTGTGCAAACTTCTATGACAAAGATCGTCCAAACTTTCAATAGATTCGTATGAAGGTTTAAATTGAGATTTAAAGATTTTAGAATGAATACCGGCCTTTTTTTGGACCAATATAAAGTTATAAAGGTGTAAATGTAGTTTTTAAATAATTCTCAAAAAGTTAGACCCATTATTGGAGCAGCGGAAACTTGGTCCAAACTACTTTGACAAAGAACTGCCCAACTTTGAATAGCTTCATATGAAGAGAATATTGGATTTTTTAGGACCAATATGAAGTGATAAAGTGATAAAGATATAAATATAGTAATAAACCTAATAGAAGAACGTTAGACCCATTTTTGATCCAACGGAAAAGTTGTGCAAACTTCTATGACAAAGATCGTCCAAACTTTCAATAGATTCGTATGAAGGTTTAATTTGAGAATTAAAGCTTTTAGAATGAATACCGGCCTTTTTTTGGACCAATATAAAGTTATAAAGGTGTAAATGTAGTTTTTAAATAATTCTCAAAAAGTTAGACCCATTATTGGAGCAGCGGAAACTTGTCCAAACTACTTTGACAAAGAACTGCCCAACTTTGAATAGTTTCATATGAAGAGAATATTGGCCTTTTTTTGGACCAATATGAAGTGATAAAGATATAAATATATTAATAAACCTAATTAAAGAACGTTAGACCCATTTTTCATCCAACGGAAAACTTGTGCAAACTTCTACGACAAAGATCGTCCAAACTTTCAATAGATTCGTATGAAGGTTTAAATTGAGATTTAAAGCTTTTAGAATGAATACCGGCCTTTTTTTGGACCAATATAAAGTTATAAAGGTGTAAATATAGTTTTTAAATAATTCTCAAAAAGTTAGACCCATTATTGGTGTAACACCCTCTAATTCTCTTTGATTTTATTTATGAAAAACGGCTAGTTTATTTTTAGAAGAGTGTTATTCTACTTCAAATTAATCACCAGACGATATAAATGTAAAGCAGCGAAAATGAAAATTTAACAATTGAATATTGGTCTTAAAATCTAAATTGAAATTACTGAAACAATTAACATAATTCGATAGTTTTTTAACTAAGATAACAACTGAAGAGTTAAAAGTGAGTTTTCTCCGAGATATCCTATTCAGAGCGACTCATTATTGAAAGTAGACATAAATAGACAGCTTCTAGTGCCATCCTCAAGACTCGGTGCTAAGGCTGATCATCTACCTGAAAACCTACGATTGCACATCGTAGGGCCAAGCCAAAACAAGGGTGAGATGAATTCACAAATTAAAATAGATTGTAACGCAATAAAAAACACTCATTAAAATAAAAACACTCGACAATAAATTCATAATTTCCTCAGCATAATTAAAATATATTCTCGACATAATTCTCAACATAATTCTCAACATAGTTCTCAACATAATTCTCAACATAATTCTCAACGTAATTTTCCTCAACGTAATAACCCAACTCATGAGACACTTAAACCGATTACAGTAATCATAACTCAACGTAATTTAATCTCATCTCAACTTAAAATATGACACCAAATTTCTCAACACATTAAAATACAATTTTTGACACTCAGTTGACCAATGAAGGGTCTAATTTCATCAATACTATAAAACAAGTGTGCACATACTTTAAACAACCTTTACCATATTAATAAAATCCCAATATTATGCCTAATATATAATCTAACGGTTCCTCCTAGCACTCTATATCTTAATAAGTTCTATTAACTAACTCCATGATCATACCTCTGTTATATTTAGATCAGTTAGTGTATAAGCAACACGATCAAAATTAGTGAATTAGTTCACCATATTATTTTATTTGTATTCTTTCTTTATGTTCACAAGCAATGAATATTAACTAATCACACAATATATATGTAATAGCCAAAACGTATCAGTAACCAAGTTGAGATATAATTTCGCTACATATCTCAGTATATGCCATTCAATCCAGACATCATATATCACGTATATATTAGTTTATGAACATACCGGTGATGAAAAGGAATTTGGAGCAATCCACATAATAAAGGCAAATCCTCATGGTTACTATACGCTTTAATTTGCAACTTATCAGACCCCTTACCTTAATGTTTCTGAGTCCTTTGCGAAGTTCAGCGGTGATCCCGATTGATTCTCTCCTCTATGTTTTCTATTTTGTGGTGAAATAGCTGGTAATCCTAATTTCTCAGGTTTTCTCCTATTTATAATGATTAGCTAGGTTTTCTTTCCAAGTCATACAAATCTTCATTATTTTATATTTTATTTTAATTTTCTCCACTCATTTAATTTACTAAAAGTTATCTATTTATAATTAAATCATTTATCCTACTATCTCATCCCCTCTACTCTAAGCTTCTTTTAATAAATTATTTATCATATTAAATAATTAAATAGTCGCACCTCGTACATCAAAACAATTAAAATAGGCTAGGAACGATTAAATCATAATTAATATATAGCTCTAAAACTCGGGGCGTTACAATTCTCCCCCACTTAAAGAATTTTCGTCCTCGAAAATTTACCTGAATTAGGCGAACCTTCACCAACCAGAGCGAGCACCTTCCCTTTCGATGGTCCCTTCTTCGGTTTCTGACATTGGGTACTGAGGTGTCCTTCCTCTTTACAGTTGAAGCATATCACAGTTGAATTCCTACATTCCTTAGCAAGATGTCCCCCTCTCCCACACTTGAAGCATGTTGGATTGGTTGCCTTACACTCAGCCGCACGGTGCCCAACTGCACCACACTTGTAACACCTGTCTTTCCGATCCTCCTTGTCATACGGTTTGCCACGGTTCTGACCGGTATTCTTCTTCTCACTCGCAGCCTTATAATGGTTGGATCTAGCACGACTGTCTGCGTCATAGATTCTACTTGCATCAACTAAATCCGCAAACCGGCGAATCCGCTGATACCCAATGAACTGCTTAATTTCTGGTCGCAGACCATTCTCAAACTTGATGCACTTAGAAGTTTCCGCATCAACAGCATTATAGTAAGGGTTGAACTTGATCAGCACCCCAAACTTAGCCGCATACTCAGCCACTGTCATGTTCCCCTGCTTTAGTTCTAGAAATTCCACCTCTTTCCTCGCACGAACATCCTCGGGAAAGTACTTCCCCAAGAACTCCCCTTTAAAAATGTCCCAGGTAATCTCAATGCCAGCAACTTCCAGTCTCGGCCTCGCATTTTCCCACCAGTCCCCAGCTTCACCAATCAACATATGGGTCCCAAGTCTGACTTTTTGTGCATCTGTGCATACCATAGCCCTGAAGATCCTTTCTATCTCATGCATCCAGTCTTGTGCACCCTCAGGGTCATGCATCCCCTTGAAAGTGGGCGGTTTGTTTCTCATAAACCGATCCAAACGTTGCTCCTCAACTCCACCTTGCTGACCCTGGAGTCCTGCCAAAGCTGCATTGGACTGCGCCAAAGCCTGGGCCATGGTTGTCATAGCTTGAGCGATAGCTGCGTCGTTCCTTCCTGCCATTCAGTCCTGCACATTCAATCTTTTATTAGAAGGAATGTCAACTACAAAACAAAAGAGGTGATAAGCTTGGTCTGACTGGACCGACCTGCTCTGATACCAATTGTAACACCCTCTAATTCTCTTTGATTTTATTTATGAAAAACGGCTAGTTTATTTTTAGAAGAGTGTTATTCTACTTCAAATTAATCACCAGACGATATAAATGTAAAGCAACGAAAATGAAAATTTAACAATTGAATATTGGTCTTAAAATCTAAATTGAAATTACTGAAACAATTAACATAATTCGATAGTTTTTTAACTAAGATAACAACTGAAGAGTTAAAAGTGAGTTTTCTCCAAGATATCCTATTCAGAGCGACTCATTATTGAAAGTAGACATAAATAGACAGCTTCTAGTGCCATCCTCAAGACTCGGTGCTAAGGCTGATCATCTACCTGAAAACCTACGATTGCACATCGTAGGGCCAAGCCAAAACAAGGGTGAGATGAATTCACAAATTAAAATAGATAGTAACGCAATAAAAAACACTCATTAAAATAAAAACACTCGACAATAAATTCATAATTTCCTCAGCATAATTAAAATATATTCTCGACATAATTCTCAACATAATTCTCAACATAGTTCTCAACATAATTCTCAACGTAATTTTCCTCAACGTAATAACCCAACTCATGAGACACTTAAACCGATTACAGTAATCATAACTCAACGTAATTTAATCTCATCTCAACTTAAAATATGACACCAAATTTCTCAACACATTAAAATACAATTTTTGACACTCAGTTGACCAATGAAGGGTCTAATTTCATCAATACTATAAAACAAGTGTGCACATACTTTAAACAACCTTTACCATATTAATAAAATCCCAATATTATGCCTAATATATAATCTAACGGTTCCTCCTAGCACTCTATATCTTAATAAGTTCTATTAACTAACTCCATGATCATACCTCTGTTATATTTAGATCAGTTAGTGTATAAGCAACACGATCAAAATTAGTGAATTAGTTCACCATATTATTTTATTTGTATTCTTTCTTTATGTTCACAAGCAATGAATATTAACTAATCACACAATATATATGTAATAGCCAAAACGTATCAGTAACCAAGTTGAGATATAATTTCGCTACATATCTCAGTATATGCCATTCAATCCAGACATCATATATCACGTATATATTAGTTTATGAACATACCGGTGATGAAAAGGAATTTGGAGCAATCCACATAATAAAGGCAAATCCTCATGGTTACTATACGCTTTAATTTGCAACTTATCAGACCCCTTACCTTAATGTTTCTGAGTCCTTTGCGAAGTTCAGCGGTGATCCCGATTGATTCTCTCCTCTATGTTTTCTATTTTGTGGTGAAATAGCTGGTAATCCTAATTTCTCAGGTTTTCTCCTATTTATAATGATTAGCTAGGTTTTCTTTCCAAGTCATACAAATCTTCATTATTTTATATTTTATTTTAATTTTCTCCACTCATTTAATTTACTAAAAGTTATCTATTTATAATTAAATCATTTATCCTACTATCTCATCCCCTCTACTCTAAGCTTCTTTTAATAAATTATTTATCATGTTAAATAATTAAATAGTCGCACCTCGTACATCAAAACAATTAAAATAGGCTAGGAACGATTAAATCATAATTAATATATAGCTCTAAAACTCGGGGCGTTACAATTGGAGCAGCGGAAACTTGGTCAAACTACTTTGACAAAGAACTGCCCAACTTTGAATAGCTACATATGAAGAGAATATTGGCCTTTTTTTGGACCAATATGAAGTGATAAAGATATAAATATAGTAATAAACCTAATAGAAGAACGTTAGACCCATTTTAGATCCAACGGAAAAGTTGTGCAAACTTCTATGACAAAGATCGTCCAAACTTTCAACAGATTCGTATGAAGGTTTAAATTGAGATTTAAAGATTTTAGAATGAATACCGGCCTTTTTTTGGACCAATATAAAGTTATAAAGGTGTAAATGTAGTTTTTAAATAATTCTCAAAAAGTTAGACCCATTATTGGAGAAGCGGAAACTTGGTCCAAACTACTTTGACAAAGAACTGCCCAACTTTGAAAAGCTTCATATGAAGAGAATATTGGCCTTTTTTTGGACCAATATGAAGTGATAAAGATATAAATATATTAATAAACCTAATTTAAGAACGTTAGACCCATTTTTGATCCAACGGAAAACTTGTGCAAACTTCTACGACAAAGATCGTCCAAACTTTCAATAGATCTGTATGAAGGTTTAAATTGAGATTTAAAGCTTTTAGAATGAATACCGGCCTTTTTTTGGACCAATATAAAGTTATAAAGGTGTAAATATAGTTTTTAAATAATTCTCAAAAAGTTAGACCCATTATTGGAGCAGCGGAAACTTGGTCAAACTACTTTGACAAAGAACTGCCCAACTTTGAATAGCTACATATGAAGAGAATATTGGCCTTTTTTTGGACCAATATGAAGTGATAAAGATATAAATATATTAATAAACCTAATTTAAGAACGTTAGACCCATTTTTGATCCAACGGAAAACTTGTGCAAACTTCTACGACAAAGATCGTCCAAACTTTCAATAGATTCGTATGAAGGTTTAAATTGAGATTTAAAGCTTTTAGAATGAATACCGGCCTTTTTTTGGACCAATAAAAAGTTATAAAGGTGTAAATATAGTTTTTAAATTATTCTCAAAAAGTTAGACCCATTATTGGAGAAGCGGAAACTTGGTCCAAACTACTTTGACAAAGAACTGCCCAACTTTGAATAGCTTCATATGAAGAGAATATTGGCCTTTTTTTGGACCAATATGAACTGATAAAGATATAAATATGTTAATAAACCTAATTTAAGAACGTTAGACCCATTTTTGATCCAACGGAAAACTTGTGCAAACTTCTACGACAAAGATCGTCCAAACTTTCAATAGATTCGTATGAAGGTTTAAATTGAGATTTAAAGCTTTTAGAATGAATACCGGCCTTTTTTTGGACCAATAAAAAGTTATAAAGTTGTAAATATAGTTTTTAAATAATTCTCAAAAAGTTAGACCCATTATTGGAGCAGCGGAAACTTGGTCCAAACTACTTTGACAAAGAACTGCCCAACTTTGAATAGCTTCATATGAAGAGAATATTGGATTTTTTAGGACCAATATGAAGTGATAAAGTGATAAAGATATAAATATAGTAATAAACCTAATAGAAGAACGTTAGACCCATTTTTGATCCAACGGAAAAGTTGTGCAAACTTCTATGACAAAGATCGTCCAAACTTTCAATAGATTCGTATGAAGGTTTAATTTGAGATTTAAAGCTTTTAGAATGAATACCGGCCTTTTTTTGGACCAATATAAAGTTATAAAGGTGTAAATGTAGTTTTTAAATAATTCTCAAAAAGTTAGACCCATTATTGGAGCAGCGGAAACTTGGTCAAACTACTTTGACAAAGAACTGCCCAACTTTGAATAGCTACATATGAAGAGAATATTGGCCTTTTTTTGGACCAATATGAAGTGATAAAGATATAAATATATTAATAAACCTAATTTAAGAACGTTAGACCCATTTTTGATCCAACGGAAAACTTGTGCAAACTTCTACGACAAAGATCGTCCAAACTTTCAATAGATTCGTATGAAGGTTTAAATTGAGATTTAAAGCTTTTAGAATGAATACCGGCCTTTTTTTGGACCAATAAAAAGTTATAAAGGTGTAAATATAGTTTTTAAATTATTCTCAAAAAGTTAGACCCATTATTGGAGAAGCGGAAACTTGGTCCAAACTACTTTGACAAAGAACTGCCCAACTTTGAATAGCTTCATATGAAGAGAATATTGGCCTTTTTTTGGACCAATATGAAGTGATAAAGATATAAATATGTTAATAAACCTAATTTAAGAACGTTAGACCCATTTTTGATCCAACGGAAAACTTGTGCAAACTTCTACGACAAAGATCGTCCAAACTTTCAATAGATTCGTATGAAGGTTTAAATTGAGATTTAAAGCTTTTAGAATGAATACCGGCCTTTTTTTGGACCAATAAAAAGTTATAAAGGTGTAAATATAGTTTTTAAATTATTCTCAAAAAGTTAGACCCATTATTGGAGAAGCGGAAACTTGGTCCAAACTACTTTGACAAAGAACTGCCCAACTTTGAATAGCTTCATATGAAGAGAATATTGGCCTTTTTTTGGACCAATATGAACTGATAAAGATATAAATATGTTAATAAACCTAATTTAAGAACGTTAGACCCATTTTTGATCCAACGGAAAACTTGTGCAAACTTCTACGACAAAGATCGTCCAAACTTTCAATAGATTCGTATGAAGGTTTAAATTGAGATTTAAAGCTTTTAGAATGAATACCGGCCTTTTTTTGGACCAATAAAAAGTTATAAAGTTGTAAATATAGTTTTTAAATAATTCTCAAAAAGTTAGACCCATTATTGGAGCAGCGGAAACTTGGTCCAAACTACTTTGACAAAGAACTGCCCAACTTTGAATAGCTTCATATGAAGAGAATATTGGATTTTTTAGGACCAATATGAAGTGATAAAGTGATAAAGATATAAATATAGTAATAAACCTAATAGAAGAACGTTAGACCCATTTTTGATCCAACGGAAAAGTTGTGCAAACTTCTATGACAAAGATCGTCCAAACTTTCAATAGATTCGTATGAAGGTTTAATTTGAGATTTAAAGCTTTTAGAATGAATACCGGCCTTTTTTTGGACCAATATAAAGTTATAAAGGTGTAAATGTAGTTTTTAAATAATTCTCAAAAAGTTAGACCCATTATTGGAGCAGCGGAAACTTGGTCAAACTACTTTGACAAAGAACTGCCCAACTTTGAATAGCTACATATGAAGAGAATATTGGCCTTTTTTTGGACCAATATGAAGTGATAAAGATATAAATATATTAATAAACCTAATTTAAGAACGTTAGACCCATTTTTGATCCAACGGAAAACTTGTGCAAACTTCTACGACAAAGATCGTCCAAACTTTCAATAGATTCGTATGAAGGTTTAAATTGAGATTTAAAGCTTTTAGAATGAATACCGGCCTTTTTTTGGACCAATAAAAAGTTATAAAGGTGTAAATATAGTTTTTAAATTATTCTCAAAAAGTTAGACCCATTATTGGAGAAGCGGAAACTTGGTCCAAACTACTTTGACAAAGAACTGCCCAACTTTGAATAGCTTCATATGAAGAGAATATTGGCCTTTTTTTGGACCAATATGAAGTGATAAAGATATAAATATGTTAATAAACCTAATTTAAGAACGTTAGACCCATTTTTGATCCAACGGAAAACTTGTGCAAACTTCTACGACAAAGATCGTCCAAACTTTCAATAGATTCGTATGAAGGTTTAAATTGAGATTTAAAGCTTTTAGAATGAATACCGGCCTTTTTTTGGACCAATAAAAAGTTATAAAGGTGTAAATATAGTTTTTAAATAATTCTCAAAAAGTTAGACCCATTATTGGAGCAGCGGAAACTTGGTCCAAACTACTTTGACAAATAACTGCCCAACTTTGAATAGCTTCATATGAAGAGAATATTGGATTTTTTAGGACCAATATGAAGTGATAAAGTGATAAAGATATAAATATAGTAATAAACCTAATAGAAGAACGTTAGACCCATTTTTGATCCAACGGAAAAGTTGTGCAAACTTCTATGACAAAGATCGTCCAAACTTTCAATAGATTCGTATGAAGGTTTAATTTGAGATTTAAAGCTTTTAGAATGAATACCGGCCTTTTTTTGGACCAATATAAAGTTATAAAGGTGTAAATGTAGTTTTTAAATTATTCTCAAAAAGTTAGACCCATTATTGGAGAAGCGGAAACTTGGTCCAAACTACTTTGACAAAGAACTGCCCAACTTTGAATAGCTTCATATGAAGAGAATATTGGCCTTTTTTTGGACCAATATGAAGTGATAAAGATATAAATATGTTAATAAACCTAATTTAAGAACGTTAGACCCATTTTTGATCCAACGGAAAACTTGTGCAAACTTCTACGACAAAGATCGTCCAAACTTTCAATAGATTCGTATGAAGGTTTAAATTGAGATTTAAAGCTTTTAGAATGAATACCGGCCTTTTTTTGGACCAATAAAAAGTTATAAAGGTGTAAATATAGTTTTTAAATAATTCTCAAAAAGTTAGACCCATTATTGGAGCAGCGGAAACTTGGTCCAAACTACTTTGACAAAGAACTGCCCAACTTTGAATAGCTTCATATGAAGAGAATATTGGATTTTTTAGGACCAATATGAAGTGATAAAGTGATAAAGATATAAATATAGTAATAAACCTAATAGAAGAACGTTAGACCCATTTTTGATCCAACGGAAAAGTTGTGCAAACTTCTATGACAAAGATCGTCCAAACTTTCAATAGATTCGTATGAAGGTTTAATTTGAGATTTAAAGCTTTTAGAATGAATACCGGCCTTTTTTTGGACCAATATAAAGTTATAAAGGTGTAAATGTAGTTTTTAAATAATTCTCAAAAAGTTAGACCCATTATTGGAGCAGCGGAAACTTGTCCAAACTACTTTGACAAAGAACTGCCCAACTTTGAATAGTTTCATATGAAGAGAATATTGGCCTTTTTTTGGACCAATATGAAGTGATAAAGATATAAATATATTAATAAACCTAATTAAAGAACGTTAGACCCATTTTTCATCCAACGGAAAACTTGTGCAAACTTCTACGACAAAGATCGTCCAAACTTTCAATAGATTCGTATGAAGGTTTAAATTGAGATTTAAAGCTTTTAGAATGAATACCGGCCTTTTTTTGGACCAATAAAAAGTTATAAAGGTGTAAATATAGTTTTTAAATTATTCTCAAAAAGTTAGACCCATTATTGGAGAAGCGGAAACTTGGTCCAAACTACTTTGACAAAGAACTGCCCAACTTTGAATAGCTTCATATGAAGAGAATATTGGCCTTTTTTTGGACCAATATGAAGTGATAAAGATATAAATATGTTAATAAACCTAATTTAAGAACGTTAGACCCATTTTTGATCCAACGGAAAACTTGTGCAAACTTCTACGACAAAGATCGTCCAAACTTTCAATAGATTCGTATGAAGGTTTAAATTGAGATTTAAAGCTTTTAGAATGAATACCGGCCTTTTTTTGGACCAATAAAAAGTTATAAAGGTGTAAATATAGTTTTTAAATAATTCTCAAAAAGTTAGACCCATTATTGGAGCAGCGGAAACTTGGTCCAAACTACTTTGACAAAGAACTGCCCAACTTTGAATAGCTTCATATGAAGAGAATATTGGATTTTTTAGGACCAATATGAAGTGATAAAGTGATAAAGATATAAATATAGTAATAAACCTAATAGAAGAACGTTAGACCCATTTTTGATCCAACGGAAAAGTTGTGCAAACTTCTATGACAAAGATCGTCCAAACTTTCAATAGATTCGTATGAAGGTTTAATTTGAGATTTAAAGCTTTTAGAATGAATACCGGCCTTTTTTTGGACCAATATAAAGTTATAAAGGTGTAAATGTAGTTTTTAAATTATTCTCAAAAAGTTAGACCCATTATTGGAGAAGCGGAAACTTGGTCCAAACTACTTTGACAAAGAACTGCCCAACTTTGAATAGCTTCATATGAAGAGAATATTGGCCTTTTTTTGGACCAATATGAAGTGATAAAGATATAAATATGTTAATAAACCTAATTTAAGAACGTTAGACCCATTTTTGATCCAACGGAAAACTTGTGCAAACTTCTACGACAAAGATCGTCCAAACTTTCAATAGATTCGTATGAAGGTTTAAATTGAGATTTAAAGCTTTTAGAATGAATACCGGCCTTTTTTTGGACCAATAAAAAGTTATAAAGGTGTAAATATAGTTTTTAAATAATTCTCAAAAAGTTAGACCCATTATTGGAGCAGCGGAAACTTGGTCCAAACTACTTTGACAAAGAACTGCCCAACTTTGAATAGCTTCATATGAAGAGAATATTGGATTTTTTAGGACCAATATGAAGTGATAAAGTGATAAAGATATAAATATAGTAATAAACCTAATAGAAGAACGTTAGACCCATTTTTGATCCAACGGAAAAGTTGTGCAAACTTCTATGACAAAGATCGTCCAAACTTTCAATAGATTCGTATGAAGGTTTAATTTGAGATTTAAAGCTTTTAGAATGAATACCGGCCTTTTTTTGGACCAATATAAAGTTATAAAGGTGTAAATGTAGTTTTTAAATAATTCTCAAAAAGTTAGACCCATTATTGGAGCAGCGGAAACTTGTCCAAACTACTTTGACAAAGAACTGCCCAACTTTGAATAGTTTCATATGAAGAGAATATTGGCCTTTTTTTGGACCAATATGAAGTGATAAAGATATAAATATATTAATAAACCTAATTAAAGAACGTTAGACCCATTTTTCATCCAACGGAAAACTTGTGCAAACTTCTACGACAAAGATCGTCCAAACTTTCAATAGATTCGTATGAAGGTTTAAATTGAGATTTAAAGCTTTTAGAATGAATACCGGCCTTTTTTTGGACCAATATAAAGTTATAAAGGTGTAAATATAGTTTTTAAATAATTCTCAAAAAGTTAGACCCATTATTGGAGCAGCGGAAACTTGGTCAAACTACTTTGACAAAGAACTGCCCAACTTTGAATAGCTACATATGAAGAGAATATTGGCCTTTTTTTGGACCAATATGAAGTGATAAAGATATAAATATATTAATAAACCTAATATAAGAACGTTAGACCCATTTTTGATCCAACGGAAAACTTGTGCAAACTTATACGACAAAGATCGTCCAAACTTTCAATAGATTCGTATGAAGGTTTAAATTGAGATTTAAAGCTTTTAGAATGAATACCGGCCTTTTTTTGGACCAATAAAAAGTTATAAAGGTGTAATTATAGTTTTTAAATTATTCTCAAAAAGTTAGACCCATTATTGGAGAAGCGGAAACTTGGTCCAAACTACTTTGACAAAGAACTGCCCAACTTTGAATAGCTTCATATGAAGAGAATATTGGCCTTTTTTTGGACCAATTTGAAGTGATAAAGATATAAATATATTAATAAACCTAATTTAAGAACGTTAGACCCATTTTTGATCAAACGGAAAACTTGTGCAAACTTCTACGACAAAGATCGTCCAAACTTTCAATAGATTCGTATGAAGGTTTAAATTGAGATTTAAAGCTTTTAGAATGAATACCGGCCTTTTTTTGGACCAATAAAAATTTATAAAGGTGTAAATATAGTTTTTAAATAATTCTCAAAAAGTTAGACCCATTATTGGAGCAGCGGAAACTTGGTCCAAACTACTTTGACAAAGAACTGCCCAACTTTGAATAGCTTCATATGAAGAGAATATTGGATTTTTTTGGACCAATATGAAGTGATAAAGATATAAATATAGTAATAAACCTAATAGAAGAACGTTAGACCCATTTTAGATCCAACGGAAAAGTTGTGCAAACTTCTATGACAAAGATCGTCCAAACTTTCAATAGATTCGTATGAAGGTTTAAATTGAGATTTAATGCTTTTAGAATGAATACCGGCCTTTTTTTGGACCAATATAAAGTTATAAAGGTGTAAATGTAGTTTTTAAATAATTCTCAAAAAGTTAGACCCATTATTGGAGCAGCGGAAACTTGTCCAAACTACTTTTACAAAGAACTGCCCAACTTTGAATAGCTTCATATGAAGAGAATATTGGCCTTTTTTTGGACCAATATGAAGTGATAAAGATATAAATATGTTAATAAACCTAATTTAAGAACGTTAGACCCATTTTTGATCCAACGGAAAACTTGTGCAAACTTCTACGACAAAGATCGTCCAAACTTTCAATAGATTCGTATGAAGGTTTAAATTGAGATTTAAAGCTTTTTGAATGAATACCGGCCTTTTTTTGGACCAATAAAAAGTTATAAAGGTGTAAATATAGTTTTTAAATAATTCTCAAAAAGTTAGACCCATTATTGGAGCAGCGGAAACTTGGTCCAAACTACTTTGACAAAGAACTGCCCAACTTTGAATAGCTTCATATGAAGAGAATATTGGATTTTTTAGGACCAATATGAAGTGATAAAGTGATAAAGATATAAATATAGTAATAAACCTAATAGAAGAACGTTAGACCCATTTTTGATCCAACGGAAAAGTTGTGCAAACTTCTATGACAAAGATCGTCCAAACTTTCAATAGATTCGTATGAAGGTTTAATTTGAGATTTAAAGCTTTTAGAATGAATACCGGCCTTTTTTTGGACCAATATAAAGTTATAAAGGTGTAAATGTAGTTTTTAAATAATTCTCAAAAAGTTAGACCCATTATTGGAGCAGCGGAAACTTGTCCAAACTACTTTGACAAAGAACTGCCCAACTTTGAATAGTTTCATATGAAGAGAATATTGGCCTTTTTTTGGACCAATATGAAGTGATAAAGATATAAATATATTAATAAACCAAATAGAAGAACGTTAGACCCATTTTTGATCCAACGGAAAAGTTGTGCAAACTTCTATGACAAAGATCGTCCAAACTTTCAATAGATTCGTATGAAGGTTTAAATTGAGATTTAAAGCTTTTAGAATGAATACCGGCCTTTTTTTGGACCAATATAAAGTTATAAAGGTGTAAATGTAGTTTTTAAATAATTCTCAAAAAGTTAGACCCATTATTGGAGCAGCGGAAACTTGTCCAAACTACTTTGACAAAGAACTGCCCAACTTTGAATAGCTTCATATGAAGAGAATATTGGCCTTTTTTTGGACCAATATGAAGTGATAAAGATATAAATATATTAATAAACCTAATTAAAGAACGTTAGACCCATTTTTCATCCAACGGAAAACTTGTGCAAACTTCTACGACAAAGATCGTCCAAACTTTCAATAGATTCGTATGAAGGTTTAAATTGAGATTTAAAGCTTTTAGAATGAATACCGGCCTTTTTTTGGACCAATATAATGTTATAAAGGTGTAAATATAGTTTTTAAATTATTCTCAAAAAGTTAGACCCATTATTGGAGCAGCGGAAACTTGGTCAAACTACTTTGACAAAGAACTGCCCAACTTTGAATAGCTACATATGAAGAGAATATTGGCCTTTTTTTGGACCAATATGAAGTGATAAAGATATAAATATATTAATAAACCTAATAGAAGAACGTTAGACCCATTTTTGATCCAACGGAAAAGTTGTGCAAACTTCTATGACAAAGATCGTCCAAACTTTCAATAGATTCGTATGAAGGTTTAAATTGAGATTTAAAGCTTTTAGAATGAATACCGGCCTCTTTTTGGACCAATATAAAGTTATAAAGGTGTAAATGTAGTTTTTAAATAATTCTCAAAAAGTTAGACCCATTATTGGAGCAGCGGAAACTTGTCCAAACTACTTTGACAAAGAACTGCCCAACTTTGAATAGCTTCATATGAAGAGAATATTGGCCTTTTTTTGGACCAATATGAAGTGATAAAGATATAAATATATTAATAAACCTAATTAAAGAACGTTAGACCCATTTTTCATCCAACGGAAAACTTGTGCAAACTTCTACGACAAAGATCGTCCAAACTTTCAATAGATTCGTATGAAGGTTTAAATTGAGATTTAAAGCTTTTAGAATGAATACCGGCCTTTTTTTGGACCAATAAAAAGTTATAAAGGTGTAATTATAGTTTTTAAATTATTCTCAAAAAGTTAGACGCATTATTGGAGAAGCGGAAACTTGGTCCAAACTACTTTGACAAAGAACTGCCCAACTTTGAATAGCTTCATATGAAGAGAATATTGGCCTTTTTTTGGACCAATTTGAAGTGATAAAGATATAAATATATTAATAAACCTAATTTAAGAACGTTAGACCCATTTTTGATCCAACAGAAAACTTGTGCAAACTTCTACGACAAAGATCGTCCAAACTTTCAATAGATTCGTATGAAGGTTTAAATTGAGATTTAAAGCTTTTAGAATGAATACCGGCCTTTTTTTGGACCAATAAAAATTTATAAAGGTGTAAATATAGTTTTTAAATAATTCTCAAAAAGTTAGACCCATTATTGGAGCTGCGGAAACTTGGTCCAAACTACTTTGACAAAGAACTGCCCAACTTTGAATAGCTTCATATGAAGAGAATATTGGATTTTTTTGGACCAATATGAAGTGATAAAGATATAAATATAGTAATAAACCTAATATAAGAACGTTAGACCCATTTTAGATCCAACGGAAAAGTTGTGCAAACTTCTATGACAAAGATCGTCCAAACTTTCAATAGATTCGTATGAAGGTTTAAATTGAGATTTAAAGCTTTTAGAATGAATACCGGCCTTTTTTTGGACCAATATAAAGTTATAAAGGTGTAAATGTAGTTTTTAAATAATTCTCAAAAAGTTAGACCCATTATTGGAGCAGCGGAAACTTGTCCAAACTACTTTTACAAAGAACTGCCCAACTTTGAATAGCTTCATATGAAGAGAATATTGGCCTTTTTTTGGACCAATATGAAGTGATAAAGATATAAATATATTAATAAACCAAATAGAAGAACGTTAGACCCATTTTTGATCCCACGGAAAAGTTGTGCAAACTTCTATGACAAAGATCGTCCAAACTTTCAATAGATTCGTATGAAGGTTTAAATTGAGATTTAAAGCTTTTTGAATGAATACCGGCCTTTTTTTGGACCAATAAAAAGTTATAAAGGTGTAAATATAGTTTTTAAATAATTCTCAAAAAGTTAGACCCATTATTGGAGCAGCGGAAACTTGGTCCAAACTACTTTGACAAAGAACTGCCCAACTTTGAATAGCTTCATATGAAGAGAATATTGGATTTTTTAGGACCAATATGAAGTGATAAAGTGATAAAGATATAAATATAGTAATAAACCTAATAGAAGAACGTTAGACCCATTTTTGATCCAACGGAAAAGTTGTGCAAACTTCTATGACAAAGATCGTCCAAACTTTCAATAGATTCGTATGAAGGTTTAATTTGAGATTTAAAGCTTTTAGAATGAATACCGGCCTTTTTTTGGACCAATATAAAGTTATAAAGGTGTAAATGTAGTTTTTAAATAATTCTCAAAAAGTTAGACCCATTATTGGAGCAGCGGAAACTTGTCCAAACTACTTTGACAAAGAACTGCCCAACTTTGAATAGTTTCATATGAAGAGAATATTGGCCTTTTTTTGGACCAATATGAAGTGATAAAGATATAAATATATTAATAAACCAAATAGAAGAACGTTAGACCCATTTTTGATCCAACGGAAAAGTTGTGCAAACTTCTATGACAAAGATCGTCCAAACTTTCAATAGATTCGTATGAAGGTTTAAATTGAGATTTAAAGCTTTTAGAATGAATACCGGCCTTTTTTTGGACCAATATAAAGTTATAAAGGTGTAAATGTAGTTTTTAAATAATTCTCAAAAAGTTAGACCCATTATTGGAGCAGCGGAAACTTGTCCAAACTACTTTGACAAAGAACTGCCCAACTTTGAATAGCTTCATATGAAGAGAATATTGGCCTTTTTTTGGACCAATATGAAGTGATAAAGATATAAATATATTAATAAACCTAATTAAAGAACGTTAGACCCATTTTTCATCCAACGGAAAACTTGTGCAAACTTCTACGACAAAGATCGTCCAAACTTTCAATAGATTCGTATGAAGGTTTAAATTGAGATTTAAAGCTTTTAGAATGAATACCGGCCTTTTTTTGGACCAATATAATGTTATAAAGGTGTAAATATAGTTTTTAAATTATTCTCAAAAAGTTAGACCCATTATTGGAGCAGCGGAAACTTGGTCAAACTACTTTGACAAAGAACTGCCCAACTTTGAATAGCTACATATGAAGAGAATATTGGCCTTTTTTTGGACCAATATGAAGTGATAAAGATATAAATATATTAATAAACCTAATAGAAGAACGTTAGACCCATTTTTGATCCAACGGAAAAGTTGTGCAAACTTCTATGACAAAGATCGTCCAAACTTTCAATAGATTCGTATGAAGGTTTAAATTGAGATTTAAAGCTTTTAGAATGAATACCGGCCTCTTTTTGGACCAATATAAAGTTATAAAGGTGTAAATGTAGTTTTTAAATAATTCTCAAAAAGTTAGACCCATTATTGGAGCAGCGGAAACTTGTCCAAACTACTTTGACAAAGAACTGCCCAACTTTGAATAGCTTCATATGAAGAGAATATTGGCCTTTTTTTGGACCAATATGAAGTGATAAAGATATAAATATATTAATAAACCTAATTAAAGAACGTTAGACCCATTTTTCATCCAACGGAAAACTTGTGCAAACTTCTACGACAAAGATCGTCCAAACTTTCAATAGATTCGTATGAAGGTTTAAATTGAGATTTAAAGCTTTTAGAATGAATACCGGCCTTTTTTTGGACCAATAAAAAGTTATAAAGGTGTAATTATAGTTTTTAAATTATTCTCAAAAAGTTAGACGCATTATTGGAGAAGCGGAAACTTGGTCCAAACTACTTTGACAAAGAACTGCCCAACTTTGAATAGCTTCATATGAAGAGAATATTGGCCTTTTTTTGGACCAATTTGAAGTGATAAAGATATAAATATATTAATAAACCTAATTTAAGAACGTTAGACCCATTTTTGATCCAACAGAAAACTTGTGCAAACTTCTACGACAAAGATCGTCCAAACTTTCAATAGATTCGTATGAAGGTTTAAATTGAGATTTAAAGCTTTTAGAATGAATACCGGCCTTTTTTTGGACCAATAAAAATTTATAAAGGTGTAAATATAGTTTTTAAATAATTCTCAAAAAGTTAGACCCATTATTGGAGCTGCGGAAACTTGGTCCAAACTACTTTGACAAAGAACTGCCCAACTTTGAATAGCTTCATATGAAGAGAATATTGGATTTTTTTGGACCAATATGAAGTGATAAAGATATAAATATAGTAATAAACCTAATATAAGAACGTTAGACCCATTTTAGATCCAACGGAAAAGTTGTGCAAACTTCTATGACAAAGATCGTCCAAACTTTCAATAGATTCGTATGAAGGTTTAAATTGAGATTTAAAGCTTTTAGAATGAATACCGGCCTTTTTTTGGACCAATATAAAGTTATAAAGGTGTAAATGTAGTTTTTAAATAATTCTCAAAAAGTTAGACCCATTATTGGAGCAGCGGAAACTTGTCCAAACTACTTTTACAAAGAACTGCCCAACTTTGAATAGCTTCATATGAAGAGAATATTGGCCTTTTTTTGGACCAATATGAAGTGATAAAGATATAAATATATTAATAAACCAAATAGAAGAACGTTAGACCAATTTTTGATCCAACGGAAAAGTTGTGCAAACTTCTATGACAAAGATCGTCCAAACTTTCAATAGATTCGTATGAAGGTTTAAATTGAGATTTAAAGCTTTTAGAATGAATACCGGCCTTTTTTTGGACCAATATAAAGTTATAAAGGTGTAAATGTAGTTTTTAAATAATTCTCAAAAAGTTAGACCCATTATTGGAGCAGCGGAAACTTGTCCAAACTACTTTGACAAAGAACTGCCCAACTTTGAATAGCTTCATATGAAGAGAATATTGGCCTTTTTTTGGACCAATATGAAGTGATAAAGATATAAATATATTAATAAACCTAATTAAAGAACGTTAGACCCATTTTTCATCCAACGGAAAACTTGTGCAAACTTCTACGACAAAGATCGTCCAAACTTTCAATAGATTCGTATGAAGGTTTAAATTGAGATTTAAAGCTTTTAGAATGAATACCGGCCTTTTTTTGGACCAATATAAAGTTATAAAGGTGTAAATATAGTTTTTAAATTATTCTCAAAAAGTTAGACCCATTATTGGAGCAGCGGAAACTTGGTCAAACTACTTTGACAAAGAACTGCCCAACTTTGAATAGCTACATATGAAGAGAATATTGGCCTTTTTTTGGACCAATATGAAGTGATAAAGATATAAATATATTAATAAACCTAATAGAAGAACGTTAGACCCATTTTTGATCCAACGGAAAAGTTGTGCAAACTTCTATGACAAAGATCGTCCAAACTTTCAATAGATTCGTATGAAGGTTTAAATTGAGATTTAAAGCTTTTAGAATGAATACCGGCCTTTTTTTGGACCAATATAAAGTTATAAAGGTGTAAATGTAGTTTTTAAATAATTCTCAAAAAGTTAGACCCATTATTGGAGCAGCGGAAACTTGTCCAAACTACTTTGACAAAGAACTGCCCAACTTTGAATAGCTTCATATGAAGAGAATATTGGCCTTTTTTTGGACCAATATGAAGTGATAAAGATATAAATATATTAATAAACCTAATTAAAGAACGTTAGACCCATTTTTCATCCAACGGAAAACTTGTGCAAACTTCTACGACAAAGATCGTCCAAACTTTCAATAGATTCGTATGAAGGTTTAAATTGAGATTTAAAGCTTTTAGAATGAATACCGGCCTTTTTTTGGACCAATAAAAAGTTATAAAGGTGTAATTATAGTTTTTAAATTATTCTCAAAAAGTTAGACCCATTATTGGAGAAGCGGAAACTTGGTCCAAACTACTTTGACAAAGAACTGCCCAACTTTGAATAGCTTCATATGAAGAGAATATTGGCCTTTTTTTGGACCAATTTGAAGTGATAAAGATATAAATATATTAATAAACCTAATTTAAGAACGTTAGACCCATTTTTGATCCAACGGAAAACTTGTGCAAACTTCTACGACAAAGATCGTCCAAACTTTCAATAGATTCGTATGAAGGTTTAAATTGAGATTTAAAGCTTTTAGAATGAATACCGTCCTTTTTTTGGACCAATAAAAATTTATAAAGGTGTAAATATAGTTTTTAAATAATTCTCAAAAAGTTAGACCCATTATTGGAGCAGCGGAAACTTGGTCCAAACTACTTTGACAAAGAACTGCCCAACTTTGAATAGCTTCATATGAAGAGAATATTGGATTTTTTTGGACCAATATGAAGTGATAAAGATATAAATATAGTAATAAACCTAATAGAAGAACGTTAGACCCATTTTAGATCCAACGGAAAAGTTGTGCAAACTTCTATGACAAAGATCGTCCAAACTTTCAATAGATTCGTATGAAGGTTTAAATTGAGATTTAAAGCTTTTAGAATGAATACCGGCCTTTTTTTGGACCAATATAAAGTTATAAAGGTGTAAATGTAGTTTTTAAATAATTCTCAAAAAGTTAGACCCATTATTGGAGCAGCGGAAACTTGTCCAAACTACTGCCCAACTTTGAATAGCTTCATATGAAGAGAATATTGGCCTTATTTTGGACCAATATGAAGTGATAAAGATATAAATATATTAATAAACCAAATAGAAGAACGTTAGACCCATTTTTGATCCCACGGAAAAGTTGTGCAAACTTCTATGACAAAGATCGTCCAAACTTTCAATAGATTCGTATGAAGGTTTAAATTGAGATTTAAAGCTTTTAGAATGAATACCGGCCTTTTTTTGGACCAATATAAAGTTATAAAGGTGTAAATGTAGTTTTTAAATAATTCTCAAAAAGTTAGACCCATTATTGGAGCAGCGGAAACTTGTCCAAACTACTTTGACAAAGAACTGCCCAACTTTGAATAGCTTCATATGAAGAGAATATTGGCCTTTTTTTGGACCAATATGAAGTGATAAAGATATAAATATATTAATAAACCTAATTAAAGAACGTTAGACCCATTTTTCATCCAACGGAAAACTTGTGCAAACTTCTACGACAAAGATCGTCCAAACTTTCAATAGATTCGTATGAAGGTTTAAATTGAGATTTTAAGCTTTTAGAATGAATACCGGCCTTTTTTTGGACCAATATAAAGTTATAAAGGTGTAAATATAGTTTTTAAATTATTCTCAAAAAGTTAGACCCATTATTGGAGCAGCGGAAACTTGGTCAAACTACTTTGACAAAGAACTGCCCAACTTTGAATAGCTACATATGAAGAGAATATTGGCCTGTTTTTGGACCAATATGAAGTGATAAAGATATAAATATATTAATAAACCTAATAGAAGAACGTTAGACCCATTTTTGATCCAACGGAAAAGTTGTGCAAACTTCTATGACAAAGATCGTCCAAACTTTCAATAGATTCGTATGAAGGTTTAAATTGAGATTTAAAGCTTTTAGAATGAATACCGGCCTCTTTTTGGACCAATATAAAGTTATAAAGGTGTAAATGTAGTTTTTAAATAATTCTCAAAAAGTTAGACCCATTATTGGAGCAGCGGAAACTTGTCCAAACTACTTTGACAAAGAACTGCCCAACTTTGAATAGCTTCATATGAAGAGAATATTGGCCTTTTTTTGGACCAATATGAAGTGATAAAGATATAAATATATTAATAAACCTAATTAAAGAACGTTAGACCCATTTTTCATCCAACGGAAAACTTGTGCAAACTTCTACGACAAAGATCGTCCAAACTTTCAATAGATTCGTATGAAGGTTTAAATTGAGATTTAAAGCTTTTAGAATGAATACCGGCCTTTTTTTGGACCAATATAAAGTTATAAAGGTGTAAATATAGTTTTTAAATTATTCTCAAAAAGTTAGACCCATTATTGGAGCAGCGGAAACTTGTCCAAACTACTTTGACAAAGAACTGCCCAACTTTGAATAGCTTCATATGAAGAGAATATTGGCCTTTTTTTGGACCAATTTGAAGTGATAAAGATATAAATATATTAATAAACCTAATTTAAGAACGTTAGACCCATTTTTGATCCAACAGAAAACTTGTGCAAACTTCTACGACAAAGATCGTCCAAACTTTCAATAGATTCGTATGAAGGTTTAAATTGAGATTTAAAGCTTTTAGAATGAATACCGGCCTTTTTTTGGACCAATAAAAATTTATAAAGGTGTAAATATAGTTTTTAAATAATTCTCAAAAAGTTAGACCCATTATTGGAGCTGCGGAAACTTGGTCCAAACTACTTTGACAAAGAACTGCCCAACTTTGAATAGCTTCATATGAAGAGAATATTGGATTTTTTTGGACCAATATGAAGTGATAAAGATATAAATATAGTAATAAACCTAATATAAGAACGTTAGACCCATTTTAGATCCAACGGAAATGTTGTGCAAACTTCTATGACAAAGATCGTCCAAACTTTCAATAGATTCGTATGAAGGTTTAAATTGAGATTTAAAGCTTTTAGAATGAATACCGGCCTTTTTTTGGACCAATATAAAGTTATAAAGGTGTAAATGTAGTTTTTAAATAATTCTCAAAAAGTTAGACCCATTATTGGAGCAGCGGAAACTTGTCCAAACTACTTTTACAAAGAACTGCCCAACTTTGAATAGCTTCATATGAAGAGAATATTGGCCTTTTTTTGGACCAATATGAAGTGATAAAGATATAAATATATTAATAAACCAAATAGAAGAACGTTAGACCAATTTTTGATCCAACGGAAAAGTTGTGCAAACTTCTATGACAAAGATCGTCCAAACTTTCAATAGATTCGTATGAAGGTTTAAATTGAGATTTAAAGCTTTTAGAATGAATACCGGCCTTTTTTTGGACCAATATAAAGTTATAAAGGTGTAAATGTAGTTTTTAAATAATTCTCAAAAAGTTAGACCCATTATTGGAGCAGCGGAAACTTGTCCAAACTACTTTGACAAAGAACTGCCCAACTTTGAATAGCTTCATATGAAGAGAATATTGGCCTTTTTTTGGACCAATATGAAGTGATAAAGAAATAAATATATTAATAAACCTAATTAAAGAACGTTAGACCCATTTTTCATCCAACGGAAAACTTGTGCAAACTTCTACGACAAAGATCGTCCAAACTTTCAATAGATTCGTATGAAGGTTTAAATTGAGATTTAAAGCTTTTAGAATGAATACCGGCCTTTTTTTGGACCAATATAAAGTTATAAAGGTGTAAATATAGTTTTTAAATTATTCTCAAAAAGTTAGACCCATTATTGGAGCAGCGGAAACTTGTCCAAACTACTTTGACAAAGAACTGCCCAACTTTGAATAGCTTCATATGAAGAGAATATTGGCCTTTTTTTGGACCAATATGAAGTGATAAAGATATAAATATATTAATAAACCTAATTAAAGAACGTTAGACCCATTTTTCATCCAACGGAAAACTTGTGCAAACTTCTACGACAAAGATCGTCCAAACTTTCAATAGATTCGTATGAAGGTTTAAATTGAGATTTAAAGCTTTTAGAATGAATACCGGCCTTTTTTTGGACCAATAAAAAGTTATAAAGGTGTAATTATAGTTTTTAAATTATTCTCAAAAAGTTAGACCCATTATTGGAGAAGCGGAAACTTGGTCCAAACTACTTTGACAAAGAACTGCCCAACTTTGAATAGCTTCATATGAAGAGAATATAGGCCTTTTTTTGGACCAATTTGAAGTGATAAAGATATAAATATATTAATAAACCTAATTTAAGAACGTTAGACCCATTTTTGATCCAACGGAAAACTTGTGCAAACTTCTACGACAAAGATCGTCCAAACTTTCAATAGATTCGTATGAAGGTTTAAATTGAGATTTAAAGCTTTTAGAATGAATACCGTCCTTTTTTTGGACCAATAAAAATTTATAAAGGTGTAAATATAGTTTTTAAATAATTCTCAAAAAGTTAGACCCATTATTGGAGCAGCGGAAACTTGGTCCAAACTACTTTGACAAAGAACTGCCCAACTTTGAATAGCTTCATATGAAGAGAATATTGGATTTTTTTGGACCAATATGAAGTGATAAAGATATAAATATAGTAATAAACCTAATAGAAGAACGTTAGACCCATTTTAGATCCAACGGAAAAGTTGTGCAAACTTCTATGACAAAGATCGTCCAAACTTTCAATAGATTCGTATGAAGGTTTAAATTGAGATTTAAAGCTTTTAGAATGAATACCGGCCTTTTTTTGGACCAATATAAAGTTATAAAGGTGTAAATGTAGTTTTTAAATAATTCTCAAAAAGTTAGACCCATTATTGGAGCAGCGGAAACTTGTCCAAACTACTTTTACAAAGAACTGCCCAACTTTGAATAGCTTCATATGAAGAGAATATTGGCCTTATTTTGGACCAATATGAAGTGATAAAGATATAAATATATTAATAAACCAAATAGAAGAACGTTAGACCCATTTTTGATCCAACGGAAAAGTTGTGCAAACTTCTATGACAAAGATCGTCCAAACTTTCAATAGATTCGTATGAAGGTTTAAATTGAGATTTAAAGCTTTTAGAATGAATACCGGCCTTTTTTTGGACCAATATAAAGTTATAAAGGTGTAAATGTAGTTTTTAAATAATTCTCAAAAAGTTAGACCCATTATTGGAGCAGCGGAAACTTGTCCAAACTACTGCCCAACTTTGAATAGCTTCATATGAAGAGAATATTGGCCTTATTTTGGACCAATATGAAGTGATAAAGATATAAATATATTAATAAACCAAATAGAAGAACGTTAGACCCATTTTTGATCCCACGGAAAAGTTGTGCAAACTTCTATGACAAAGATCGTCCAAACTTTCAATAGATTCGTATGAAGGTTTAAATTGAGATTTAAAGCTTTTAGAATGAATACCGGCCTTTTTTTGGACCAATATAAAGTTATAAAGGTGTAAATGTAGTTTTTAAATAATTCTCAAAAAGTTAGACCCATTATTGGAGCAGCGGAAACTTGTCCAAACTACTTTGACAAAGAACTGCCCAACTTTGAATAGCTTCATATGAAGAGAATATTGGCCTTTTTTTGGACCAATATGAAGTGATAAAGATATAAATATATTAATAAAGCTAATTAAAGAACGTTAGACCCATTTTTCATCCAACGGAAAACTTGTGCAAACTTCTACGACAAAGATCGTCCAAACTTTCAATAGATTCGTATGAAGGTTTAAATTGAGATTTAAAGCTTTTAGAATGAATACCGGCCTTTTTTTGGACCAATATAAAGTTATAAAGGTGTAAATATAGTTTTTAAATTATTCTCAAAAAGTTAGACCCATTATTGGAGCAGCGGAAACTTGTCCAAACTACTTTGACAAAGAACTGCCCAACTTTGAATAGCTTCATATGAAGAGAATATTGGCCTTTTTTTGGACCAATTTGAAGTGATAAAGATATAAATATATTAATAAACCTAATTTAAGAACGTTAGACCCATTTTTGATCCAACAGAAAACTTGTGCAAACTTCTACGACAAAGATCGTCCAAACTTTCAATAGATTCGTATGAAGGTTTAAATTGAGATTTAAAGCTTTTAGAATGAATACCGGCCTTTTTTTGGACCAATAAAAATTTATAAAGGTGTAAATATAGTTTTTAAATAATTCTCAAAAAGTTAGACCCATTATTGGAGCTGCGGAAACTTGGTCCAAACTACTTTGACAAAGAACTGCCCAACTTTGAATAGCTTCATATGAAGAGAATATTGGATTTTTTTGGACCAATATGAAGTGATAAAGATATAAATATAGTAATAAACCTAATATAAGAACGTTAGACCCATTTTAGATCCAACGGAAATGTTGTGCAAACTTCTATGACAAAGATCGTCCAAACTTTCAATAGATTCGTATGAAGGTTTAAATTGAGATTTAAAGCTTTTAGAATGAATACCGGCCTTTTTTTGGACCAATATAAAGTTATAAAGGTGTAAATGTAGTTTTTAAATAATTCTCAAAAAGTTAGACCCATTATTGGAGCAGCGGAAACTTGTCCAAACTACTTTTACAAAGAACTGCCCAACTTTGAATAGCTTCATATGAAGAGAATATTGGCCTTTTTTTGGACCAATATGAAGTGATAAAGATATAAATATATTAATAAACCAAATAGAAGAACGTTAGACCAATTTTTGATCCAACGGAAAAGTTGTGCAAACTTCTATGACAAAGATCGTCCAAACTTTCAATAGATTCGTATGAAGGTTTAAATTGAGATTTAAAGCTTTTAGAATGAATACCGGCCTTTTTTTGGACCAATATAAAGTTATAAAGGTGTAAATGTAGTTTTTAAATAATTCTCAAAAAGTTAGACCCATTATTGGAGCAGCGGAAACTTGTCCAAACTACTTTGACAAAGAACTGCCCAACTTTGAATAGCTTCATATGAAGAGAATATTGGCCTTTTTTTGGACCAATATGAAGTGATAAAGAAATAAATATATTAATAAACCTAATTAAAGAACGTTAGACCCATTTTTCATCCAACGGAAAACTTGTGCAAACTTCTACGACAAAGATCGTCCAAACTTTCAATAGATTCGTATGAAGGTTTAAATTGAGATTTAAAGCTTTTAGAATGAATACCGGCCTTTTTTTGGACCAATATAAAGTTATAAAGGTGTAAATATAGTTTTTAAATTATTCTCAAAAAGTTAGACCCATTATTGGAGCAGCGGAAACTTGGTCAAACTACTTTGACAAAGAACTGCCCAACTTTGAATAGCTACATATGAAGAGAATATTGGCCTTTTTTTGGACCAATATGAAGTGATAAAGATATAAATATATTAATAAACCTAATAGAAGAACGTTAGACCCATTTTTGATCCAACGGAAAAGTTGTGCAAACTTCTATGACAAAGATCGTCCAAACTTTCAATAGATTCGTATGAAGGTTTAAATTGAGATTTAAAGCTTTTAGAATGAATACCGGCCTTTTTTTGGACCAATATAAAGTTATAAAGGTGTAAATGTAGTTTTTAAATAATTCTCAAAAAGTTAGACCCATTATTGGAGCAGCGGAAACTTGTCCAAACTACTTTGACAAAGAACTGCCCAACTTTGAATAGCTTCATATGAAGAGAATATTGGCCTTTTTTTGGACCAATATGAAGTGATAAAGATATAAATATATTAATAAACCTAATTAAAGAACGTTAGACCCATTTTTCATCCAACGGAAAACTTGTGCAAACTTCTACGACAAAGATCGTCCAAACTTTCAATAGATTCGTATGAAGGTTTAAATTGAGATTTAAAGCTTTTAGAATGAATACCGGCCTTTTTTTGGACCAATAAAAAGTTATAAAGGTGTAATTATAGTTTTTAAATTATTCTCAAAAAGTTAGACCCATTATTGGAGAAGCGGAAACTTGGTCCAAACTACTTTGACAAAGAACTGCCCAACTTTGAATAGCTTCATATGAAGA
The DNA here is from genome assembly GCA_030408175.1 of Trifolium repens. NCBI lineage: Eukaryota > Viridiplantae > Streptophyta > Magnoliopsida > Fabales > Fabaceae > Trifolium > Trifolium repens. Next base: position 23,940,240 of record CP125845.1, on the reverse strand, counting down.
GAATATAGGCCTTTTTTTGGACCAATTTGAAGTGATAAAGATATAAATATATTAATAAACCTAATTTAAGAACGTTAGACCCATTTTTGATCCAACGGAAAACTTGTGCAAACTTCTACGACAAAGATCGTCCAAACTTTCAATAGATTCGTATGAAGGTTTAAATTGAGATTTAAAGCTTTTAGAATGAATACCGTCCTTTTTTTGGACCAATAAAAATTTATAAAGGTGTAAATATAGTTTTTAAATAATTCTCAAAAAGTTAGACCCATTATTGGAGCAGCGGAAACTTGGTCCAAACTACTTTGACAAAGAACTGCCCAACTTTGAATAGCTTCATATGAAGAGAATATTGGATTTTTTTGGACCAATATGAAGTGATAAAGATATAAATATAGTAATAAACCTAATAGAAGAACGTTAGACCCATTTTAGATCCAACGGAAAAGTTGTGCAAACTTCTATGACAAAGATCGTCCAAACTTTCAATAGATTCGTATGAAGGTTTAAATTGAGATTTAAAGCTTTTAGAATGAATACCGGCCTTTTTTTGGACCAATATAAAGTTATAAAGGTGTAAATGTAGTTTTTAAATAATTCTCAAAAAGTTAGACCCATTATTGGAGCAGCGGAAACTTGTCCAAACTACTTTTACAAAGAACTGCCCAACTTTGAATAGCTTCATATGAAGAGAATATTGGCCTTATTTTGGACCAATATGAAGTGATAAAGATATAAATATATTAATAAACCAAATAGAAGAACGTTAGACCCATTTTTGATCCAACGGAAAAGTTGTGCAAACTTCTATGACAAAGATCGTCCAAACTTTCAATAGATTCGTATGAAGGTTTAAATTGAGATTTAAAGCTTTTAGAATGAATACCGGCCTTTTTTTGGACCAATATAAAGTTATAAAGGTGTAAATGTAGTTTTTAAATAATTCTCAAAAAGTTAGACCCATTATTGGAGCAGCGGAAACTTGTCCAAACTACTGCCCAACTTTGAATAGCTTCATATGAAGAGAATATTGGCCTTATTTTGGACCAATATGAAGTGATAAAGATATAAATATATTAATAAACCAAATAGAAGAACGTTAGACCCATTTTTGATCCCACGGAAAAGTTGTGCAAACTTCTATGACAAAGATCGTCCAAACTTTCAATAGATTCGTATGAAGGTTTAAATTGAGATTTAAAGCTTTTAGAATGAATACCGGCCTTTTTTTGGACCAATATAAAGTTATAAAGGTGTAAATGTAGTTTTTAAATAATTCTCAAAAAGTTAGACCCATTATTGGAGCAGCGGAAACTTGTCCAAACTACTTTGACAAAGAACTGCCCAACTTTGAATAGCTTCATATGAAGAGAATATTGGCCTTTTTTTGGACCAATATGAAGTGATAAAGATATAAATATATTAATAAACCTAATTAAAGAACGTTAGACCCATTTTTCATCCAACGGAAAACTTGTGCAAACTTCTACGACAAAGATCGTCCAAACTTTCAATAGATTCGTATGAAGGTTTAAATTGAGATTTTAAGCTTTTAGAATGAATACCGGCCTTTTTTTGGACCAATATAAAGTTATAAAGGTGTAAATATAGTTTTTAAATTATTCTCAAAAAGTTAGACCCATTATTGGAGCAGCGGAAACTTGGTCAAACTACTTTGACAAAGAACTGCCCAACTTTGAATAGCTACATATGAAGAGAATATTGGCCTGTTTTTGGACCAATATGAAGTGATAAAGATATAAATATATTAATAAACCTAATAGAAGAACGTTAGACCCATTTTTGATCCAACGGAAAAGTTGTGCAAACTTCTATGACAAAGATCGTCCAAACTTTCAATAGATTCGTATGAAGGTTTAAATTGAGATTTAAAGCTTTTAGAATGAATACCGGCCTCTTTTTGGACCAATATAAAGTTATAAAGGTGTAAATGTAGTTTTTAAATAATTCTCAAAAAGTTAGACCCATTATTGGAGCAGCGGAAACTTGTCCAAACTACTTTGACAAAGAACTGCCCAACTTTGAATAGCTTCATATGAAGAGAATATTGGCCTTTTTTTGGACCAATATGAAGTGATAAAGATATAAATATATTAATAAACCTAATTAAAGAACGTTAGACCCATTTTTCATCCAACGGAAAACTTGTGCAAACTTCTACGACAAAGATCGTCCAAACTTTCAATAGATTCGTATGAAGGTTTAAATTGAGATTTAAAGCTTTTAGAATGAATACCGGCCTTTTTTTGGACCAATATAAAGTTATAAAGGTGTAAATATAGTTTTTAAATTATTCTCAAAAAGTTAGACCCATTATTGGAGCAGCGGAAACTTGTCCAAACTACTTTGACAAAGAACTGCCCAACTTTGAATAGCTTCATATGAAGAGAATATTGGCCTTTTTTTGGACCAATTTGAAGTGATAAAGATATAAATATATTAATAAACCTAATTTAAGAACGTTAGACCCATTTTTGATCCAACAGAAAACTTGTGCAAACTTCTACGACAAAGATCGTCCAAACTTTCAATAGATTCGTATGAAGGTTTAAATTGAGATTTAAAGCTTTTAGAATGAATACCGGCCTTTTTTTGGACCAATAAAAATTTATAAAGGTGTAAATATTGTTTTTAAATAATTCTCAAAAAGTTAGACCCATTATTGGAGCTGCGGAAACTTGGTCCAAACTACTTTGACAAAGAACTGCCCAACTTTGAATAGCTTCATATGAAGAGAATATTGGATTTTTTTGGACCAATATGAAGTGATAAAGATATAAATATAGTAATAAACCTAATATAAGAACGTTAGACCCATTTTAGATCCAACGGAAATGTTGTGCAAACTTCTATGACAAAGATCGTCCAAACTTTCAATAGATTCGTATGAAGGTTTAAATTGAGATTTAAAGCTTTTAGAATGAATACCGGCCTTTTTTTGGACCAATATAAAGTTATAAAGGTGTAAATGTAGTTTTTAAATAATTCTCAAAAAGTTAGACCCATTATTGGAGCAGCGGAAACTTGTCCAAACTACTTTTACAAAGAACTGCCCAACTTTGAATAGCTTCATATGAAGAGAATATTGGCCTTTTTTTGGACCAATATGAAGTGATAAAGATATAAATATATTAATAAACCAAATAGAAGAACGTTAGACCAATTTTTGATCCAACGGAAAAGTTGTGCAAACTTCTATGACAAAGATCGTCCAAACTTTCAATAGATTCGTATGAAGGTTTAAATTGAGATTTAAAGCTTTTAGAATGAATACCGGCCTTTTTTTGGACCAATATAAAGTTATAAAGGTGTAAATGTAGTTTTTAAATAATTCTCAAAAAGTTAGACCCATTATTGGAGCAGCGGAAACTTGTCCAAACTACTTTGACAAAGAACTGCCCAACTTTGAATAGCTTCATATGAAGAGAATATTGGCCTTTTTTTGGACCAATATGAAGTGATAAAGATATAAATATATTAATAAACCTAATTAAAGAACGTTAGACCCATTTTTCATCCAACGGAAAACTTGTGCAAACTTCTACGACAAAGATCGTCCAAACTTTCAATAGATTCGTATGAAGGTTTAAATTGAGATTTAAAGCTTTTAGAATGAATACCGGCCTTTTTTTGGACCAATAAAAAGTTATAAAGGTGTAATTATAGTTTTTAAATTATTCTCAAAAAGTTAGACGCATTATTGGAGAAGCGGAAACTTGGTCCAAACTACTTTGACAAAGAACTGCCCAACTTTGAATAGCTTCATATGAAGAGAATATTGGCCTTTTTTTGGACCAATTTGAAGTGATAAAGATATAAATATATTAATAAACCTAATTTAAGAACGTTAGACCCATTTTTGATCCAACAGAAAACTTGTGCAAACTTCTACGACAAAGATCGTCCAAACTTTCAATAGATTCGTATGAAGGTTTAAATTGAGATTTAAAGCTTTTAGAATGAATACCGGCCTTTTTTTGGACCAATAAAAATTTATAAAGGTGTAAATATAGTTTTTAAATAATTCTCAAAAAGTTAGACCCATTATTGGAGCTGCGGAAACTTGGTCCAAACTACTTTGACAAAGAACTGCCCAACTTTGAATAGCTTCATATGAAGAGAATATTGGATTTTTTTGGACCAATATGAAGTGATAAAGATATAAATATAGTAATAAACCTAATATAAGAACGTTAGACCCATTTTAGATCCAACGGAAAAGTTGTGCAAACTTCTATGACAAAGATCGTCCAAACTTTCAATAGATTCGTATGAAGGTTTAAATAGAGATTTAAAGCTTTTAGAATGAATACCGGCCTTTTTTTGGACCAATATAAAGTTATAAAGGTGTAAATGTAGTTTTTAAATAATTCTCAAAAAGTTAGACCCATTATTGGAGCAGCGGAAACTTGTCCAAACTACTTTTACAAAGAACTGCCCAACTTTGAATAGCTTCATATGAAGAGAATATTGGCCTTTTTTTGGACCAATATGAAGTGATAAAGATATAAATATATTAATAAACCAAATAGAAGAACGTTAGACCAATTTTTGATCCAACGGAAAAGTTGTGCAAACTTCTATGACAAAGATCGTCCAAACTTTCAATAGATTCGTATGAAGGTTTAAATTGAGATTTAAAGCTTTTAGAATGAATACCGGCCTTTTTTTGGACCAATATAAAGTTATAAAGGTGTAAATGTAGTTTTTAAATAATTCTCAAAAAGTTAGACCCATTATTGGAGCAGCGGAAACTTGTCCAAACTACTTTGACAAAGAACTGCCCAACTTTGAATAGCTTCATATGAAGAGAATATTGGCCTTTTTTTGGACCAATATGAAGTGATAAAGATATAAATATATTAATAAACCTAATTAAAGAACGTTAGACCCATTTTTCATCCAACGGAAAACTTGTGCAAACTTCTACGACAAAGATCGTCCAAACGTTCAATAGATTCGTATGAAGGTTTAAATTGAGATTTAAAGCTTTTAGAATGAATACCGGCCTTTTTTTGGACCAATATAAAGTTATAAAGGTGTAAATATAGTTTTTAAATTATTCTCAAAAAGTTAGACCCATTATTGGAGCAGCGGAAACTTGGTCAAACTACTTTGACAAAGAACTGCCCAACTTTGAATAGCTACATATGAAGAGAATATTGGCCTTTTTTTGGACCAATATGAAGTGATAAAGATATAAATATATTAATAAACCTAATAGAAGAACGTTAGACCCATTTTTGATCCAACGGAAAAGTTGTGCAAACTTCTATGACAAAGATCGTCCAAACTTTCAATAGATTCGTATGAAGGTTTAAATTGAGATTTAAAGCTTTTAGAATGAATACCGGCCTTTTTTTGGACCAATATAAAGTTATAAAGGTGTAAATGTAGTTTTTAAATAATTCTCAAAAAGTTAGACCCATTATTGGAGCAGCGGAAACTTGTCCAAACTACTTTGACAAAGAACTGCCCAACTTTGAATAGCTTCATATGAAGAGAATATTGGCCTTTTTTTGGACCAATATGAAGTGATAAAGATATAAATATATTAATAAACCTAATTAAAGAACGTTAGACCCATTTTTCATCCAACGGAAAACTTGTGCAAACTTCTACGACAAAGATCGTCCAAACTTTCAATAGATTCGTATGAAGGTTTAAATTGAGATTTAAAGCTTTTAGAATGAATACCGGCCTTTTTTTGGACCAATAAAAAGTTATAAAGGTGTAATTATAGTTTTTAAATTATTCTCAAAAAGTTAGACCCATTATTGGAGAAGCGGAAACTTGGTCCAAACTACTTTGACAAAGAACTGCCCAACTTTGAATAGCTTCATATGAAGAGAATATAGGCCTTTTTTTGGACCAATTTGAAGTGATAAAGATATAAATATATTAATAAACCTAATTTAAGAACGTTAGACCCATTTTTGATCCAACGGAAAACTTGTGCAAACTTCTACGACAAAGATCGTCCAAACTTTCAATAGATTCGTATGAAGGTTTAAATTGAGATTTAAAGCTTTTAGAATGAATACCGTCCTTTTTTTGGACCAATAAAAATTTATAAAGGTGTAAATATAGTTTTTAAATAATTCTCAAAAAGTTAGACCCATTATTGGAGCAGCGGAAACTTGGTCCAAACTACTTTGACAAAGAACTGCCCAACTTTGAATAGCTTCATATGAAGAGAATATTGGATTTTTTTGGACCAATATGAAGTGATAAAGATATAAATATAGTAATAAACCTAATAGAAGAACGTTAGACCCATTTTAGATCCAACGGAAAAGTTGTGCAAACTTCTATGACAAAGATCGTCCAAACTTTCAATAGATTCGTATGAAGGTTTAAATTGAGATTTAAAGCTTTTAGAATGAATACCGGCCTTTTTTTGGACCAATATAAAGTTATAAAGGTGTAAATGTAGTTTTTAAATAATTCTCAAAAAGTTAGACCCATTATTGGAGCAGCGGAAACTTGTCCAAACTACTTTTACAAAGAACTGCCCAACTTTGAATAGCTTCATATGAAGAGAATATTGGCCTTATTTTGGACCAATATGAAGTGATAAAGATATAAATATATTAATAAACCAAATAGAAGAACGTTAGACCCATTTTTGATCCAACGGAAAAGTTGTGCAAACTTCTATGACAAAGATCGTCCAAACTTTCAATAGATTCGTATGAAGGTTTAAATTGAGATTTAAAGCTTTTAGAATGAATACCGGCCTTTTTTTGGACCAATATAAAGTTATAAAGGTGTAAATGTAGTTTTTAAATAATTCTCAAAAAGTTAGACCCATTATTGGAGCAGCGGAAACTTGTCCAAACTACTGCCCAACTTTGAATAGCTTCATATGAAGAGAATATTGGCCTTATTTTGGACCAATATGAAGTGATAAAGATATAAATATATTAATAAACCAAATAGAAGAACGTTAGACCCATTTTTGATCCCACGGAAAAGTTGTGCAAACTTCTATGACAAAGATCGTCCAAACTTTCAATAGATTCGTATGAAGGTTTAAATTGAGATTTAAAGCTTTTAGAATGAATACCGGCCTTTTTTTGGACCAATATAAAGTTATAAAGGTGTAAATGTAGTTTTTAAATAATTCTCAAAAAGTTAGACCCATTATTGGAGCAGCGGAAACTTGTCAAAACTACTTTGACAAAGAACTGCCCAACTTTGAATAGCTTCATATGAAGAGAATATTGGCCTTTTTTTGGACCAATATGAAGTGATAAAGATATAAATATATTAATAAACCTAATTAAAGAACGTTAGACCCATTTTTCATCCAACGGAAAACTTGTGCAAACTTCTACGACAAAGATCGTCCAAACTTTCAATAGATTCGTATGAAGGTTTAAATTGAGATTTTAAGCTTTTAGAATGAATACCGGCCTTTTTTTGGACCAATATAAAGTTATAAAGGTGTAAATATAGTTTTTAAATTATTCTCAAAAAGTTAGACCCATTATTGGAGCAGCGGAAACTTGGTCAAACTACTTTGACAAAGAACTGCCCAACTTTGAATAGCTACATATGAAGAGAATATTGGCCTGTTTTTGGACCAATATGAAGTGATAAAGATATAAATATATTAATAAACCTAATAGAAGAACGTTAGACCCATTTTTGATCCAACGGAAAAGTTGTGCAAACTTCTATGACAAAGATCGTCCAAACTTTCAATAGATTCGTATGAAGGTTTAAATTGAGATTTAAAGCTTTTAGAATGAATACCGGCCTCTTTTTGGACCAATATAAAGTTATAAAGGTGTAAATGTAGTTTTTAAATAATTCTCAAAAAGTTAGACCCATTATTGGAGCAGCGGAAACTTGTCCAAACTACTTTGACAAAGAACTGCCCAACTTTGAATAGCTTCATATGAAGAGAATATTGGCCTTTTTTTGGACCAATATGAAGTGATAAAGATATAAATATATTAATAAACCTAATTAAAGAACGTTAGACCCATTTTTCATCCAACGGAAAACTTGTGCAAACTTCTACGACAAAGATCGTCCAAACTTTCAATAGATTCGTATGAAGGTTTAAATTGAGATTTAAAGCTTTTAGAATGAATACCGGCCTTTTTTTGGACCAATATAAAGTTATAAAGGTGTAAATATAGTTTTTAAATTATTCTCAAAAAGTTAGACCCATTATTGGAGCAGCGGAAACTTGTCCAAACTACTTTGACAAAGAACTGCCCAACTTTGAATAGCTTCATATGAAGAGAATATTGGCCTTTTTTTGGACCAATTTGAAGTGATAAAGATATAAATATATTAATAAACCTAATTTAAGAACGTTAGACCCATTTTTGATCCAACAGAAAACTTGTGCAAACTTCTACGACAAAGATCGTCCAAACTTTCAATAGATTCGTATGAAGGTTTAAATTGAGATTTAAAGCTTTTAGAATGAATACCGGCCTTTTTTTGGACCAATAAAAATTTATAAAGGTGTAAATATAGTTTTTAAATAATTCTCAAAAAGTTAGACCCATTATTGGAGCTGCGGAAACTTGGTCCAAACTACTTTGACAAAGAACTGCCCAACTTTGAATAGCTTCATATGAAGAGAATATTGGATTTTTTTGGACCAATATGAAGTGATAAAGATATAAATATAGTAATAAACCTAATATAAGAACGTTAGACCCATTTTAGATCCAACGGAAATGTTGTGCAAACTTCTATGACAAAGATCGTCCAAACTTTCAATAGATTCGTATGAAGGTTTAAATTGAGATTTAAAGCTTTTAGAATGAATACCGGCCTTTTTTTGGACCAATATAAAGTTATAAAGGTGTAAATGTAGTTTTTAAATAATTCTCAAAAAGTTAGACCCATTATTGGAGCAGCGGAAACTTGTCCAAACTACTTTTACAAAGAACTGCCCAACTTTGAATAGCTTCATATGAAGAGAATATTGGCCTTTTTTTGGACCAATATGAAGTGATAAAGATATAAATATATTAATAAACCAAATAGAAGAACGTTAGACCAATTTTTGATCCAACGGAAAAGTTGTGCAAACTTCTATGACAAAGATCGTCCAAACTTTCAATAGATTCGTATGAAGGTTTAAATTGAGATTTAAAGCTTTTAGAATGAATACCGGCCTTTTTTTGGACCAATATAAAGTTATAAAGGTGTAAATGTAGTTTTTAAATAATTCTCAAAAAGTTAGACCCATTATTGGAGCAGCGGAAACTTGTCCAAACTACTTTGACAAAGAACTGCCCAACTTTGAATAGCTTCATATGAAGAGAATATTGGCCTTTTTTTGGACCAATATGAAGTGATAAAGATATAAATATATTAATAAACCTAATTAAAGAACGTTAGACCCATTTTTCATCCAACGGAAAACTTGTGCAAACTTCTACGACAAAGATCGTCCAAACTTTCAATAGATTCGTATGAAGGTTTAAATTGAGATTTAAAGCTTTTAGAATGAATACCGGCCTTTTTTTGGACCAATATAAAGTTATAAAGGTGTAAATATAGTTTTTAAATTATTCTCAAAAAGTTAGACCCATTATTGGAGCAGCGGAAACTTGGTCAAACTACTTTGACAAAGAACTGCCCAACTTTGAATAGCTACATATGAAGAGAATATTGGCCTTTTTTTGGACCAATATGAAGTGATAAAGATATAAATATATTAATAAACCTAATAGAAGAACGTTAGACCCATTTTTGATCCAACGGAAAAGTTGTGCAAACTTCTATGACAAAGATCGTCCAAACTTTCAATAGATTCGTATGAAGGTTTAAATTGAGATTTAAAGCTTTTAGAATGAATACCGGCCTTTTTTTGGACCAATATAAAGTTATAAAGGTGTAAATGTAGTTTTTAAATAATTCTCAAAAAGTTAGACCCATTATTGGAGCAGCGGAAACTTGTCCAAACTACTTTGACAAAGAACTGCCCAACTTTGAATAGCTTCATATGAAGAGAATATTGGCCTTTTTTTGGACCAATATGAAGTGATAAAGATATAAATATATTAATAAACCTAATTAAAGAACGTTAGACCCATTTTTCATCCAACGGAAAACTTGTGCAAACTTCTACGACAAAGATCGTCCAAACTTTCAATAGATTCGTATGAAGGTTTAAATTGAGATTTAAAGCTTTTAGAATGAATACCGGCCTTTTTTTGGACCAATAAAAAGTTATAAAGGTGTAATTATAGTTTTTAAATTATTCTCAAAAAGTTAGACCCATTATTGGAGAAGCGGAAACTTGGTCCAAACTACTTTGACAAAGAACTGCCCAACTTTGAATAGCTTCATATGAAGAGAATATAGGCCTTTTTTTGGACCAATTTGAAGTGATAAAGATATAAATATATTAATAAACCTAATTTAAGAACGTTAGACCCATTTTTGATCCAACGGAAAACTTGTGCAAACTTCTACGACAAAGGTCGTCCAAACTTTCAATAGATTCGTATGAAGGTTTAAATTGAGATTTAAAGCTTTTAGAATGAATACCGTCCTTTTTTTGGACCAATAAAAATTTATAAAGGTGTAAATATAGTTTTTAAATAATTCTCAAAAAGTTAGACCCATTATTGGAGCAGCGGAAACTTGGTCCAAACTACTTTGACAAAGAACTGCCCAACTTTGAATAGCTTCATATGAAGAGAATATTGGATTTTTTTGGACCAATATGAAGTGATAAAGATATAAATATAGTAATAAACCTAATAGAAGAACGTTAGACCCATTTTAGATCCAACGGAAAAGTTGTGCAAACTTCTATGACAAAGATCGTCCAAACTTTCAATAGATTCGTATGAAGGTTTAAATTGAGATTTAAAGCTTTTAGAATGAATACCGGCCTTTTTTTGGACCAATATAAAGTTATAAAGGTGTAAATGTAGTTTTTAAATAATTCTCAAAAAGTTAGACCCATTATTGGAGCAGCGGAAACTTGTCCAAACTACTTTTACAAAGAACTGCCCAACTTTGAATAGCTTCATATGAAGAGAATATTGGCCTTATTTTGGACCAATATGAAGTGATAAAGATATAAATATATTAATAAACCAAATAGAAGAACGTTAGACCCATTTTTGATCCAACGGAAAAGTTGTGCAAACTTCTATGACAAAGATCGTCCAAACTTTCAATAGATTCGTATGAAGGTTTAAATTGAGATTTAAAGCTTTTAGAATGAATACCGGCCTTTTTTTGGACCAATATAAAGTTATAAAGGTGTAAATGTAGTTTTTAAATAATTCTCAAAAAGTTAGACCCATTATTGGAGCAGCGGAAACTTGTCCAAACTACTTTGACAAAGAACTGCCCAACTTTGAATAGCTTCATATGAAGAGAATATTGGCCTTTTTTTGGACCAATATGAAGTGATAAAGATATAAATATATTAATAAACCTAATTAAAGAACGTTAGACCCATTTTTCATCCAACGGAAAACTTGTGCAAACTTCTACGACAAAGATCGTCCAAACTTTCAATAGATTCGTATGAAGGTTTAAATTGAGATTTTAAGCTTTTAGAATGAATACCGGCCTTTTTTTGGACCAATATAAAGTTATAAAGGTGTAAATATAGTTTTTAAATTATTCTCAAAAAGTTAGACCCATTATTGGAGCAGCGGAAACTTGGTCAAACTACTTTGACAAAGAACTGCCCAACTTTGAATAGCTACATATGAAGAGAATATTGGCCTGTTTTTGGACCAATATGAAGTGATAAAGATATAAATATATTAATAAACCTAATAGAAGAACGTTAGACCCATTTTTGATCCAACGGAAAAGTTGTGCAAACTTCTATGACAAAGATCGTCCAAACTTTCAATAGATTCGTATGAAGGTTTAAATTGAGATTTAAAGCTTTTAGAATGAATACCGGCCTCTTTTTGGACCAATATAAAGTTATAAAGGTGTAAATGTAGTTTTTAAATAATTCTCAAAAAGTTAGACCCATTATTGGAGCAGCGGAAACTTGTCCAAACTACTTTGACAAAGAACTGCCCAACTTTGAATAGCTTCATATGAAGAGAATATTGGCCTTTTTTTGGACCAATATGAAGTGATAAAGATATAAATATATTAATAAACCTAATTAAAGAACGTTAGACCCATTTTTCATCCAACGGAAAACTTGTGCAAACTTCTACGACAAAGATCGTCCAAACTTTCAATAGATTCGTATGAAGGTTTAAATTGAGATTTAAAGCTTTTAGAATGAATACCGGCCTTTTTTTGGACCAATAAAAAGTTATAAAGGTGTAATTATAGTTTTTAAATTATTCTCAAAAAGTTAGACCCATTATTGGAGAAGCGGAAACTTGGTCCAAACTACTTTGACAAAGAACTGCCCAACTTTGAATAGCTTCATATGAAGAGAATATTGGCCTTTTTTTGGACCAATTTGAAGTGATAAAGATATAAATATATTAATAAACCTAATTTAAGAACGTTAGACCCATTTTTGATCCAACAGAAAACTTGTGCAAACTTCTACGACAAAGATCGTCCAAACTTTCAATAGATTCGTATGAAGGTTTAAATTGAGATTTAAAGCTTTTAGAATGAATACCGGCCTTTTTTTGGACCAATAAAAATTTATAAAGGTGTAAATATAGTTTTTAAATAATTCTCAAAAAGTTAGACCCATTATTGGAGCTGCGGAAACTTGGTCCAAACTACTTTGACAAAGAACTGCCCAACTTTGAATAGCTTCATATGAAGAGAATATTGGATTTTTTTGGACCAATATGAAGTGATAAAGATATAAATATAGTAATAAACCTAATATAAGAACGTTAGACCCATTTTAGATCCAACGGAAAAGTTGTGCAAACTTCTATGACAAAGATCGTCCAAACTTTCAATAGATTCGTATGAAGGTTTAAATTGAGATTTAAAGCTTTTAGAATGAATACCGGCCTTTTTTTGGACCAATATAAAGTTATAAAGGTGTAAATGTAGTTTTTAAATAATTCTCAAAAAGTTAGACCCATTATTGGAGCAGCGGAAACTTGTCCAAACTACTTTTACAAAGAACTGCCCAACTTTGAATAGCTTCATATGAAGAGAATATTGGCCTTTTTTTGGACCAATATGAAGTGATAAAGATATAAATATATTAATAAACCAAATAGAAGAACGTTAGACCAATTTTTGATCCAACGGAAAAGTTGTGCAAACTTCTATGACAAAGATCGTCCAAACTTTCAATAGATTCGTATGAAGGTTTAAATTGAGATTTAAAGCTTTTAGAATGAATACCGGCCTTTTTTTGGACCAATATAAAGTTATAAAGGTGTAAATGTAGTTTTTAAATAATTCTCAAAAAGTTAGACCCATTATTGGAGCAGCGGAAACTTGTCCAAACTACTTTGACAAAGAACTGCCCAACTTTGAATAGCTTCATATGAAGAGAATATTGGCCTTTTTTTGGACCAATATGAAGTGATAAAGATATAAATATATTAATAAACCTAATTAAAGAACGTTAGACCCATTTTTCATCCAACGGAAAACTTGTGCAAACTTCTACGACAAAGATCGTCCAAACTTTCAATAGATTCGTATGAAGGTTTAAATTGAGATTTAAAGCTTTTAGAATTAATACCGGCCTTTTTTTGGACCAATATAAAGTTATAAAGGTGTAAATATAGTTTTTAAATTATTCTCAAAAAGTTAGACCCATTATTGGAGCAGCGGAAACTTGGTCAAACTACTTTGACAAAGAACTGCCCAACTTTGAATAGCTTCATATGAAGAGAATATTGGCCTTTTTTTGGACCAATTTGAAGTGATAAAGATATAAATATATTAATAAACCTAATTTAAGAACGTTAGACCCATTTTTGATCCAACAGAAAACTTGTGCAAACTTCTACGACAAAGATCGTCCAAACTTTCAATAGATTCGTATGAAGGTTTAAATTGAGATTTAAAGCTTTTAGAATGAATACCGGCCTTTTTTTGGACCAATAAAAATTTATAAAGGTGTAAATATAGTTTTTAAATAATTCTCAAAAAGTTAGACCCATTATTGGAGCTGCGGAAACTTGGTCCAAACTACTTTGACAAAGAACTGCCCAACTTTGAATAGCTTCATATGAAGAGAATATTGGATTTTTTTGGACCAATATGAAGTGATAAAGATATAAATATAGTAATAAACCTAATATAAGAACGTTAGACCCATTTTAGATCCAACGGAAAAGTTGTGCAAACTTCTATGACAAAGATCGTCCAAACTTTCAATAGATTCGTATGAAGGTTTAAATTGAGATTTAAAGCTTTTAGAATGAATACCGGCCTTTTTTTGGACCAATATAAAGTTATAAAGGTGTAAATGTAGTTTTTAAATAATTCTCAAAAAGTTAGACCCATTATTGGAGCAGCGGAAACTTGTCCAAACTACTTTTACAAAGAACTGCCCAACTTTGAATAGCTTCATATGAAGAGAATATTGGCCTTTTTTTGGACCAATATAAAGTGATAAAGATATAAATATATTAATAAACCAAATAGAAGAACGTTAGACCAATTTTTGATCCAACGGAAAAGTTGTGCAAACTTCTATGACAAAGATCGTCCAAACTTTCAATAGATTCGTATGAAGGTTTAAATTGAGATTTAAAGCTTTTAGAATGAATACCGGCCTTTTTTTGGACCAATATAAAGTTATAAAGGTGTAAATGTAGTTTTTAAATAATTCTCAAAAAGTTAGACCCATTATTGGAGCAGCGGAAACTTGTCCAAACTACTTTGACAAAGAACTGCCCAACTTTGAATAGCTTCATATGAAGAGAATATTGGCCTTTTTTTGGACCAATATGAAGTGATAAAGATATAAATATATTAATAAACCTAATTAAAGAACGTTAGACCCATTTTTCATCCAACGGAAAACTTGTGCAAACTTCTACGACAAAGATCGTCCAAACTTTCAATAGATTCGTATGAAGGTTTAAATTGAGATTTAAAGCTTTTAGAATTAATACCGGCCTTTTTTTGGACCAATATAAAGTTATAAAGGTGTAAATATAGTTTTTAAATTATTCTCAAAAAGTTAGACCCATTATTGGAGCAGCGGAAACTTGGTCAAACTACTTTGACAAAGAACTGCCCAACTTTGAATAGCTACATATGAAGAGAATATTGGCCTTTTTTTGGACCAATATGAAGTGATAAAGATATAAATATATTAATAAACCTAATAGAAGAACGTTAGACCCATTTTTGATCCAACGGAAAAGTTGTGCAAACTTCTATGACAAAGATCGTCCAAACTTTCAATAGATTCGTATGAAGGTTTAAATTGAGATTTAAAGCTTTTAGAATGAATACCGGCCTTTTTTTGGACCAATATAAAGTTATAAAGGTGTAAATGTAGTTTTTAAATAATTCTCAAAAAGTTAGACCCATTATTGGGGCAGCGGAAACTTGTCCAAACTACTTTTACAAAGAACTGCCCAACTTTGAATAGCTTCATATGAAGAGAATATTGGCCTTTTTTTGGACCAATATGAAGTGATAAAGATATAAATATATTAATAAACCAAATAGAAGAACGTTAGACCCATTTTTGATCCAACGGAAAAGTTGTGCAAACTTCTATGACAAAGATCGTCCAAACTTTCAATAGATTCGTATGAAGGTTTAAATTGAGATTTAAAGCTTTTAGAATGAATACCGGCCTTTTTTTGGACCAATATAAAGTTATAAAGGTGTAAATGTAGTTTTTAAATAATTCTCAAAAAGTTAGACCCATTATTGGAGCAGCGGAAACTTGTCCAAACTACTTTTACAAAGAACTGCCCAACTTTGAATAGCTTCATATGAAGAGAATATTGGCCTTTTTTTGGACCAATATGAAGTGATAAAGATATAAATATATTAATAAACCAAATAGAAGAACGTTAGACCCATTTTTGATCCAACGGAAAAGTTGTGCAAACTTCTATGACAAAGATCGTCCAAACTTTCAATAGATTCGTATGAAGGTTTAAATTGAGATTTAAAGCTTTTAGAATGAATACCGGCCTTTTTTTGGACCAATATAAAGTTATAAAGGTGTAAATGTAGTTTTTAAATAATTCTCAAAAAGTTAGACCCATTATTGGAGCAGCGGAAACTTGTCCAAACTACTTTGACAAAGAACTGCCCAACTTTGAATAGCTTCATATGAAGAGAATATTGGCCTTTTTTTGGACCAATATGAAGTGATAAAGATATAAATATATTAATAAACCTAATTAAAGAACGTTAGACCCATTTTTCATCCAACGGAAAACTTGTGCAAACTTCTACGACAAAGATCGTCCAAACTTTCAATAGATTCGTATGAAGGTTTAAATTGAGATTTAAAGCTTTTAGAATGAATACCGGCCTTTTTTTGGACCAATAAAAAGTTATAAAGGTGTAATTATAGTTTTTAAATTATTCTCAAAAAGTTAGACCCATTATTGGAGAAGCGGAAACTTGGTCCAAACTACTTTGACAAAGAACTGCCCAACTTTGAATAGCTTCATATGAAGAGAATATTGGCCTTTTTTTGGACAAATTTGAAGTGATAAAGATATAAATATATTAATAAACCTAATTTAAGAACGTTAGACCCATTTTTGATCCAACGGAAAACTTGTGCAAACTTCTACGACAAAGATCGTCCAAACTTTCAATAGATTCGTATGAAGGTTTAAATTGAGATTTAAAGCTTTTAGAATGAATACCGGCTTTTTTTTGGACCAATATAAAGTTATAAAGGTGTAAATATAGTTTTTAAATAATTCTCAAAAAGTTAGACCCATTATTGGAGCAGCGGAAACTTGTCCAAACTACTTTTACAAAGAACTGCCCAACTTTGAATAGCTTCATATAAAGAGAATATTGGCCTTTTTTTGGACCAATATGAAGTGATAAAGATATAAATATAGTAATAAACCTAATTTAAGAACGTTAGGCACATTTTTGATCCAACGGAAAACTTGTGCAAACTTATACGACAAAGATCGTCCAAACTTTCAATAGATTCGTATGAAGGTTTAAATTGAGATTTAAAGCTTTTAGAATGAATACCGGCCTTTTTTTGGACCAATATAAAGTTATAAAGGTGTAAATGTAGTTTTTAAATAATTCTCAAAAAGTTAGACCCATTATTGGAGCAGCGGAAACTTGGTCCAAACTACTTTGACAAAGAACTGCCCAACTTTGAAAAGCTTCATATGAAGAGAATATTGGCCTTTTTTGGACCAATATGAAGTGATAAAGATATAAATATATTAATAAACCTAATTTAAGAACGTTAGACCCATTTTGATCCAACGGAAAACTTGTGCAAACTTCTACGACAAAGATCGTCCAAACTTTCAATAGATTCGTATGAAGGTTTAAATTGAGATTTAAAGCTTTTAGAATGAATACCGGCCTTTTTTTGGACCAATATAAAGTTATAAAGGTGTAAATATAGTTTTTAAATTATTCGCAAAAAGTTAGACCCATTATTGGAGCAGCGGAAACTTGTCCAAACTACTTTTACAAAGAACTGCCCAACTTTGAATAGCTTCATATGAAGAGAATATTGGCCTTTTTTTGGACCAATATGAAGTGATAAAGATATAAATATATTAATAAACCAAATAGAAGAACGTTAGACCCATTTTTGATCCAACGGAAAAGTTGTGCAAACTTCTATGACAAAGATCGTCCAAACTTTCAATAGATTCGTATGAAGGTTTAAATTGAGATTTAAAGCTTTTAGAATGAATACCGGCCTTTTTTTGGACCAATATAAAGTTATAAAGGTGTAAATGTAGTTTTTAAATAATTCTCAAAAAGTTAGACCCATTATTGGAGCAGCGGAAACTTGTCCAAACTACTTTGACAAAGAACTGCCCAACTTTGAATAGCTTCATATGAAGAGAATATTGGCCTTTTTTTGGACCAATATGAAGTGATAAAGATATAAATATATTAATAAACCTAATTAAAGAACGTTAGACCCATTTTTCATCCAACGGAAAACTTGTGCAAACTTCTACGACAAAGATCGTCCAAACTTTCAATAGATTCGTATGAAGGTTTAAATTGAGATTTAAAGCTTTTAGAATGAATACCGGCCTTTTTTTGGACCAATAAAAAGTTATAAAGGTGTAATTATAGTTTTTAAATTATTCTCAAAAAGTTAGACCCATTATTGGAGAAGCGGAAACTTGGTCCAAACTACTTTGACAAAGAACTGCCCAACTTTGAATAGCTTCATATGAAGAGAATATTGGCCTTTTTTTGGACAAATTTGAAGTGATAAAGATATAAATATATTAATAAACCTAATTTAAGAACGTTAGACCCATTTTTGATCCAACGGAAAACTTGTGCAAACTTCTACGACAAAGATCGTCCAAACTTTCAATAGATTCGTATGAAGGTTTAAATTGAGATTTAAAGCTTTTAGAATGAATACCGGCTTTTTTTTGGACCAATATAAAGTTATAAAGGTGTAAATGTAGTTTTTAAATAATTCTCAAAAAGTTAGACCCATTATTGGAGCAGCGGAAAGTTGTCCAAACTACTTTTACAAAGAACTGCCCAACTTTGAATAGCTTCATATAAAGGGAATATTGGCCTTTTTTTGGACCAATATGAAGTGATAAAGATATAAATATAGTAATATACCTAATTTAAGAACGTTAGACACATTTTTGATCCAACGGAAAACTTGTGCAAACTTATACGACAAAGATCGTCCAAACTTTCAATAGATTCGTATGAAGGTTTAAATTGAGATTTAAAGCTTTTAGAATGAATACCGGCCTTTTTTTGGACCAATATAAAGTTATAAAGGTGTAAATGTAGTTTTTAAATAATTCTCAAAAAGTTAGACCCATTATTGGAGCAGCGGAAACTTGGTCCAAACTACTTTGACAAAGAACTGCCCAACTTTGAAAAGCTTCATATGAAGAGAATATTGGCCTTTTTTGGACCAATATGAAGTGATAAAGATATAAATATATTAATAAACCTAATTTAAGAACGTTAGACCCATTTTGATCCAACGGAAAACTTGTGCAAACTTCTACGACAAAGATCGTCCAAACTTTCAATAGATTCGTATGAAGGTTTAAATTGAGATTTAAAGCTTTTAGAATGAATACCGGCTTTTTTTTGGACCAATATAAAGTTATAAAGGTGTAAATGTAGTTTTTAAATAATTCTCAAAAAGTTAGACCCATTATTGGAGCAGCGGAAACTTGTCCAAACTACTTTTACAAAGAACTGCCCAACTTTGAATAGCTTCATATAAAGAGAATATTGGCCTTTTTTTGGACCAATATGAAGTGATAAAGATATAAATATAGTAATAAACCTAATTTAAGAACGTTAGACACATTTTTGATCCAACGGAAAACTTGTGCAAACTTATACGACAAAGATCGTCCAAACTTTCAATAGATTCGTATGAAGGTTTAAATTGAGATTTAAAGCTTTTAGAATGAATACCGGCCTTTTTTTGGACCAATATAAAGTTATAAAGGTGTAAATGTAGTTTTTAAATAATTCTCAAAAAGTTAGACCCATTATTGGAGCAGCGGAAACTTGGTCCAAACTACTTTGACAAAGAACTGCCCAACTTTGAAAAGCTTCATATGAAGAGAATATTGGCCTTTTTTGGACCAATATGAAGTGATAAAGATATAAATATATTAATAAACCTAATTTAAGAACGTTAGACCCATTTTGATCCAACGGAAAACTTGTGCAAACTTCTACGACAAAGATCGTCCAAACTTTCAATAGATTCGTATGAAGGTTTAAATTGAGATTTAAAGCTTTTAGAATGAATACCGGCCTTTTTTTGGACCAATATAAAGTTATAAAGGTGTAAATATAGTTTTTAAATTATTCGCAAAAAGTTAGACCCATTATTGGAGCAGCGGAAACTTGTCCAAACTACTTTTACAAAGAACTGCCCAACTTTGAATAGCTTCATATGAAGAGAATATTGGCCTTTTTTTGGACCAATATGAAGTGATAAAGATATAAATATATTAATAAACCAAATAGAAGAACGTTAGACCCATTTTTGATCCAACGGAAAAGTTGTGCAAACTTCTATGACAAAGATCGTCCAAACTTTCAATAGATTCGTATGAAGGTTTAAATTGAGATTTAAAGCTTTTAGAATGAATACCGGCCTTTTTTTGGACCAATATAAAGTTATAAAGGTGTAAATGTAGTTTTTAAATAATTCTCAAAAAGTTAGACCCCATTATTGGAGCAGCGGAAACTTGTCCAAACTACTTTGACAAAGAACTGCCCAACTTTGAATAGCTTCATATGAAGAGAATATTGGCCTTTTTTTGGACCAATATGAAGTGATAAAGATATAAATATATTAATAAACCTAATTAAAGAACGTTAGACCCATTTTTCATCCAACGGAAAACTTGTGCAAACTTCTACGACAAAGATCGTCCAAACTTTCAATAGATTCGTATGAAGGTTTAAATTGAGATTTAAAGCTTTTAGAATGAATACCGGCCTTTTTTTGGACCAATAAAAAGTTATAAAGGTGTAATTATAGTTTTTAAATTATTCTCAAAAAGTTAGACCCATTATTGGAGAAGTGGAAACTTGGTCAAACTACTTTGACAAAGAACTGCCCAACTTTGAATAGCTTCATATGAAGAGAATATTGGCCTTTTTTTGGACCAATTTGAAGTGATAAAGATATAAATATATTAATAAACCTAATTTAAGAACGTTAGACCCATTTTTGATCCAACAGAAAACTTGTGCAAACTTCTACGACAAAGATCGTCCAAACTTTCAATAGATTCGTATGAAGGTTTAAATTGAGATTTAAAGCTTTTAGAATGAATACCGGCCTTTTTTTGGACCAATATAAAGTTATAAAGGTGTAAATGTAGTTTTTAAATAATTCTCAAAAAGTTAGACCCATTATTGGAGCAGCGGAAACTTGGTCCAAACTACTTTGACAAAGAACTGCCCAACTTTGAAAAGCTTCATATGAAGAGAATATTGGCCTTTTTTGGACCAATATGAAGTGATAAAGATATAAATATATTAATAAACCTAATTTAAGAACGTTAGACCCATTTTGATCCAACGGAAAACTTGTGCAAACTTCTACGACAAAGATCGTCCAAACTTTCAATAGATTCGTATGAAGGTTTAAATTGAGATTTAAAGCTTTTAGAATGAATACCGGCTTTTTTTTGGACCAATATAAAGTTATAAAGGTGTAAATGTAGTTTTTAAATAATTCTCAAAAAGTTAGACCCATTATTGGAGCAGCGGAAACTTGTCCAAACTACTTTTACAAAGAACTGCCCAACTTTGAATAGCTTCATATAAAGAGAATATTGGCCTTTTTTTGGACCAATATGAAGTGATAAAGATATAAATATAGTAATAAACCTAATTTAAGAACGTTAGACACATTTTTGATCCAACGGAAAACTTGTGCAAACTTATACGACAAAGATCGTCCAAACTTTCAATAGATTCGTATGAAGGTTTAAATTGAGATTTAAAGCTTTTAGAATGAATACCGGCCTTTTTTTGGACCAATATAAAGTTATAAAGGTGTAAATGTAGTTTTTAAATAATTCTCAAAAAGTTAGACCCATTATTGGAGCAGCGGAAACTTGTCCAAACTACTTTTACAAAGAACTGCCCAACTTTGAATAGCTTCATATGAAGAGAATATTGGCCTTTTTTTGGACCAATATGAAGTGATAAAGATATAAATATATTAATAAACCAAATAGAAGAACGTTAGACCAATTTTTGATCCAACGGAAAAGTTGTGCAAACTTCTATGACAAAGATCGTCCAAACTTTCAATAGATTCGTATGAAGGTTTAAATTGAGATTTAAATCTTTTAGAATGAATACCGGCCTTTTTTTGGACCAATATAAAGTTATAAAGGTGTAAATGTAGTTTTTAAATAATTCTCAAAAAGTTAGACCCATTATTGGAGCAGCGGAAACTTGTCCAAACTACTTTGACAAAGAACTGCCCAACTTTGAATAGCTTCATATGAAGAGAATATTGGCCTTTTTTTGGACCAATATGAAGTGATAAAGATATAAATATATTAATAAACCTAATTAAAGAACGTTAGACCCATTTTTCATCCAACGGAAAACTTGTGCAAACTTCTACGACAAAGATCGTCCAAACTTTCAATAGATTCGTATGAAGGTTTAAATTGAGATTTAAAGCTTTTAGAATTAATACCGGCCTTTTTTTGGACCAATATAAAGTTATAAAGGTGTAAATATAGTTTTTAAATTATTCTCAAAAAGTTAGACCCATTATTGGAGCAGCGGAAACTTGGTCAAACTACTTTGACAAAGAACTGCCCAACTTTGAATAGCTTCATATGAAGAGAATATTGGCCTTTTTTTGGACCAATTTGAAGTGATAAAGATATAAATATATTAATAAACCTAATTTAAGAACGTTAGACCCATTTTTGATCCAACAGAAAACTTGTGCAAACTTCTACGACAAAGATCGTCCAAACTTTCAATAGATTCGTATGAAGGTTTAAATTGAGATTTAAAGCTTTTAGAATGAATACCGGCCTTTTTTTGGACCAATATAAAGTTATAAAGGTGTAAATGTAGTTTTTAAATAATTCTCAAAAAGTTAGACCCATTATTGGAGCAGCGGAAACTTGGTCCAAACTACTTTGACAAAGAACTGCCCAACTTTGAAAAGCTTCATATGAAGAGAATATTGGCCTTTTTTGGACCAATATGAAGTGATAAAGATATAAATATATTAATAAACCTAATTTAAGAACGTTAGACCCATTTTGATCCAACGGAAAACTTGTGCAAACTTCTACGACAAAGATCGTCCAAACTTTCAATAGATTCGTATGAAGGTTTAAATTGAGATTTAAAGCTTTTAGAATGAATACCGGCTTTTTTTTGGACCAATATAAAGTTATAAAGGTGTAAATGTAGTTTTTAAATAATTCTCAAAAAGTTAGACCCATTATTGGAGCAGCGGAAACTTGTCCAAACTACTTTTACAAAGAACTGCCCAACTTTGAATAGCTTCATATAAAGAGAATATTGGCCTTTTTTTGGACCAATATGAAGTGATAAAGATATAAATATAGTAATAAACCTAATTTAAGAACGTTAGACACATTTTTGATCCAACGGAAAACTTGTGCAAACTTATACGACAAAGATCGTCCAAACTTTCAATAGATTCGTATGAAGGTTTAAATTGAGATTTAAAGCTTTTAGAATGAATACCGGCCTTTTTTTGGACCAATATAAAGTTATAAAGGTGTAAATGTAGTTTTTAAATAATTCTCAAAAAGTTAGACCCATTATTGGAGCAGCGGAAACTTGTCCAAACTACTTTTACAAAGAACTGCCCAACTTTGAATAGCTTCATATGAAGAGAATATTGGCCTTTTTTTGGACCAATATGAAGTGATAAAGATATAAATATATTAATAAACCAAATAGAAGAACGTTAGACCAATTTTTGATCCAACGGAAAAGTTGTGCAAACTTCTATGACAAAGATCGTCCAAACTTTCAATAGATTCGTATGAAGGTTTAAATTGAGATTTAAATCTTTTAGAATGAATACCGGCCTTTTTTTGGACCAATATAAAGTTATAAAGGTGTAAATGTAGTTTTTAAATAATTCTCAAAAAGTTAGACCCATTATTGGAGCAGCGGAAACTTGTCCAAACTACTTTGACAAAGAACTGCCCAACTTTGAATAGCTTCATATGAAGAGAATATTGGCCTTTTTTTGGACCAATATGAAGTGATAAAGATATAAATATATTAATAAACCTAATTAAAGAACGTTAGACCCATTTTTCATCCAACGGAAAACTTGTGCAAACTTCTACGACAAAGATCGTCCAAACTTTCAATAGATTCGTATGAAGGTTTAAATTGAGATTTAAAGCTTTTAGAATTAATACCGGCCTTTTTTTGGACCAATATAAAGTTATAAAGGTGTAAATATAGTTTTTAAATTATTCTCAAAAAGTTAGACCCATTATTGGAGCAGCGGAAACTTGGTCAAACTACTTTGACAAAGAACTGCCCAACTTTGAATAGCTTCATATGAAGAGAATATTGGCCTTTTTTTGGACCAATTTGAAGTGATAAAGATATAAATATATTAATAAACCTAATTTAAGAACGTTAGACCCATTTTTGATCCAACAGAAAACTTGTGCAAACTTCTACGACAAAGATCGTCCAAACTTTCAATAGATTCGTATGAAGGTTTAAATTGAGATTTAAAGCTTTTAGAATGAATACCGGCCTTTTTTTGGACCAATATAAAGTTATAAAGGTGTAAATGTAGTTTTTAAATAATTCTCAAAAAGTTAGACCCATTATTGGAGCAGCGGAAACTTGGTCCAAACTACTTTGACAAAGAACTGCCCAACTTTGAAAAGCTTCATATGAAGAGAATATTGGCCTTTTTTGGACCAATATGAAGTGATAAAGATATA
The DNA here is from genome assembly GCA_030408175.1 of Trifolium repens. Lineage (NCBI taxonomy): Eukaryota > Viridiplantae > Streptophyta > Magnoliopsida > Fabales > Fabaceae > Trifolium > Trifolium repens. The sequence continues at coordinate 23,915,653 of CP125845.1, read as the reverse complement.
AATATATTAATAAACCTAATTTAAGAACGTTAGACCCATTTTGATCCAACGGAAAACTTGTGCAAACTTCTACGACAAAGATCGTCCAAACTTTCAATAGATTCGTATGAAGGTTTAAATTGAGATTTAAAGCTTTTAGAATGAATACCGGCTTTTTTTTGGACCAATATAAAGTTATAAAGGTGTAAATGTAGTTTTTAAATAATTCTCAAAAAGTTAGACCCATTATTGGAGCAGCGGAAACTTGTCCAAACTACTTTTACAAAGAACTGCCCAACTTTGAATAGCTTCATATAAAGAGAATATTGGCCTTTTTTTGGACCAATATGAAGTGATAAAGATATAAATATAGTAATAAACCTAATTTAAGAACGTTAGACACATTTTTGATCCAACGGAAAACTTGTGCAAACTTATACGACAAAGATCGTCCAAACTTTCAATAGATTCGTATGAAGGTTTAAATTGAGATTTAAAGCTTTTAGAATGAATACCGGCCTTTTTTTGGACCAATATAAAGTTATAAAGGTGTAAATGTAGTTTTTAAATAATTCTCAAAAAGTTAGACCCATTATTGGAGCAGCGGAAACTTGTCCAAACTACTTTTACAAAGAACTGCCCAACTTTGAATAGCTTCATATGAAGAGAATATTGGCCTTTTTTTGGACCAATATGAAGTGATAAAGATATAAATATATTAATAAACCAAATAGAAGAACGTTAGACCAATTTTTGATCCAACGGAAAAGTTGTGCAAACTTCTATGACAAAGATCGTCCAAACTTTCAATAGATTCGTATGAAGGTTTAAATTGAGATTTAAATCTTTTAGAATGAATACCGGCCTTTTTTTGGACCAATATAAAGTTATAAAGGTGTAAATGTAGTTTTTAAATAATTCTCAAAAAGTTAGACCCATTATTGGAGCAGCGGAAACTTGTCCAAACTACTTTGACAAAGAACTGCCCAACTTTGAATAGCTTCATATGAAGAGAATATTGGCCTTTTTTTGGACCAATATGAAGTGATAAAGATATAAATATATTAATAAACCTAATTAAAGAACGTTAGACCCATTTTTCATCCAACGGAAAACTTGTGCAAACTTCTACGACAAAGATCGTCCAAACTTTCAATAGATTCGTATGAAGGTTTAAATTGAGATTTAAAGCTTTTAGAATTAATACCGGCCTTTTTTTGGACCAATATAAAGTTATAAAGGTGTAAATATAGTTTTTAAATTATTCTCAAAAAGTTAGACCCATTATTGGAGCAGCGGAAACTTGGTCAAACTACTTTGACAAAGAACTGCCCAACTTTGAATAGCTTCATATGAAGAGAATATTGGCCTTTTTTTGGACCAATTTGAAGTGATAAAGATATAAATATATTAATAAACCTAATTTAAGAACGTTAGACCCATTTTTGATCCAACAGAAAACTTGTGCAAACTTCTACGACAAAGATCGTCCAAACTTTCAATAGATTCGTATGAAGGTTTAAATTGAGATTTAAAGCTTTTAGAATGAATACCGGCCTTTTTTTGGACCAATATAAAGTTATAAAGGTGTAAATGTAGTTTTTAAATAATTCTCAAAAAGTTAGACCCATTATTGGAGCAGCGGAAACTTGGTCCAAACTACTTTGACAAAGAACTGCCCAACTTTGAAAAGCTTCATATGAAGAGAATATTGGCCTTTTTTGGACCAATATGAAGTGATAAAGATATAAATATATTAATAAACCTAATTTAAGAACGTTAGACCCATTTTGATCCAACGGAAAACTTGTGCAAACTTCTACGACAAAGATCGTCCAAACTTTCAATAGATTCGTATGAAGGTTTAAATTGAGATTTAAAGCTTTTAGAATGAATACCGGCTTTTTTTTGGACCAATATAAAGTTATAAAGGTGTAAATGTAGTTTTTAAATAATTCTCAAAAAGTTAGACCCATTATTGGAGCAGCGGAAACTTGTCCAAACTACTTTTACAAAGAACTGCCCAACTTTGAATAGCTTCATATAAAGAGAATATTGGCCTTTTTTTGGACCAATATGAAGTGATAAAGATATAAATATAGTAATAAACCTAATTTAAGAACGTTAGACACATTTTTGATCCAACGGAAAACTTGTGCAAACTTATACGACAAAGATCGTCCAAACTTTCAATAGATTCGTATGAAGGTTTAAATTGAGATTTAAAGCTTTTAGAATGAATACCGGCCTTTTTTTGGACCAATATAAAGTTATAAAGGTGTAAATGTAGTTTTTAAATAATTCTCAAAAAGTTAGACCCATTATTGGAGCAGCGGAAACTTGTCCAAACTACTTTTACAAAGAACTGCCCAACTTTGAATAGCTTCATATGAAGAGAATATTGGCCTTTTTTTGGACCAATATGAAGTGATAAAGATATAAATATATTAATAAACCAAATAGAAGAACGTTAGACCAATTTTTGATCCAACGGAAAAGTTGTGCAAACTTCTATGACAAAGATCGTCCAAACTTTCAATAGATTCGTATGAAGGTTTAAATTGAGATTTAAATCTTTTAGAATGAATACCGGCCTTTTTTTGGACCAATATAAAGTTATAAAGGTGTAAATGTAGTTTTTAAATAATTCTCAAAAAGTTAGACCCATTATTGGAGCAGCGGAAACTTGTCCAAACTACTTTGACAAAGAACTGCCCAACTTTGAATAGCTTCATATGAAGAGAATATTGGCCTTTTTTTGGACCAATATGAAGTGATAAAGATATAAATATATTAATAAACCTAATTAAAGAACGTTAGACCCATTTTTCATCCAACGGAAAACTTGTGCAAACTTCTACGACAAAGATCGTCCAAACTTTCAATAGATTCGTATGAAGGTTTAAATTGAGATTTAAAGCTTTTAGAATTAATACCGGCCTTTTTTTGGACCAATATAAAGTTATAAAGGTGTAAATATAGTTTTTAAATTATTCTCAAAAAGTTAGACCCATTATTGGAGCAGCGGAAACTTGGTCCAAACTACTTTGACAAAGAACTGCCCAACTTTGAAAAGCTTCATATGAAGAGAATATTGGCCTTTTTTGGACCAATATGAAGTGATAAAGATATAAATATATTAATAAACCTAATTTAAGAACGTTAGACCCATTTTGATCCAACGGAAAACTTGTGCAAACTTCTACGACAAAGATCGTCCAAACTTTCAATAGATTCGTATGAAGGTTTAAATTGAGATTTAAAGCTTTTAGAATGAATACCGGCTTTTTTTTGGACCAATATAAAGTTATAAAGGTGTAAATGTAGTTTTTAAATAATTCTCAAAAAGTTAGACCCATTATTGGAGCAGCGGAAACTTGTCCAAACTACTTTTACAAAGAACTGCCCAACTTTGAATAGCTTCATATAAAGAGAATATTGGCCTTTTTTTGGACCAATATGAAGTGATAAAGATATAAATATAGTAATAAACCTAATTTAAGAACGTTAGACACATTTTTGATCCAACGGAAAACTTGTGCAAACTTATACGACAAAGATCGTCCAAACTTTCAATAGATTCGTATGAAGGTTTAAATTGAGATTTAAAGCTTTTAGAATGAATACCGGCCTTTTTTTGGACCAATATAAAGTTATAAAGGTGTAAATGTAGTTTTTAAATAATTCTCAAAAAGTTAGACCCATTATTGGAGCAGCGGAAACTTGTCCAAACTACTTTTACAAAGAACTGCCCAACTTTGAATAGCTTCATATGAAGAGAATATTGGCCTTTTTTTGGACCAATATGAAGTGATAAAGATATAAATATATTAATAAACCAAATAGAAGAACGTTAGACCAATTTTTGATCCAACGGAAAAGTTGTGCAAACTTCTATGACAAAGATCGTCCAAACTTTCAATAGATTCGTATGAAGGTTTAAATTGAGATTTAAATCTTTTAGAATGAATACCGGCCTTTTTTTGGACCAATATAAAGTTATAAAGGTGTAAATGTAGTTTTTAAATAATTCTCAAAAAGTTAGACCCATTATTGGAGCAGCGGAAACTTGTCCAAACTACTTTGACAAAGAACTGCCCAACTTTGAATAGCTTCATATGAAGAGAATATTGGCCTTTTTTTGGACCAATATGAAGTGATAAAGATATAAATATATTAATAAACCTAATTAAAGAACGTTAGACCCATTTTTCATCCAACGGAAAACTTGTGCAAACTTCTACGACAAAGATCGTCCAAACTTTCAATAGATTCGTATGAAGGTTTAAATTGAGATTTAAAGCTTTTAGAATTAATACCGGCCTTTTTTTGGACCAATATAAAGTTATAAAGGTGTAAATATAGTTTTTAAATTATTCTCAAAAAGTTAGACCCATTATTGGAGCAGCGGAAACTTGGTCAAACTACTTTGACAAAGAACTGCCCAACTTTGAATAGCTTCATATGAAGAGAATATTGGCCTTTTTTTGGACCAATTTGAAGTGATAAAGATATAAATATATTAATAAACCTAATTTAAGAACGTTAGACCCATTTTTGATCCAACAGAAAACTTGTGCAAACTTCTACGACAAAGATCGTCCAAACTTTCAATAGATTCGTATGAAGGTTTAAATTGAGATTTAAAGCTTTTAGAATGAATACCGGCCTTTTTTTGGACCAATATAAAGTTATAAAGGTGTAAATGTAGTTTTTAAATAATTCTCAAAAAGTTAGACCCATTATTGGAGCAGCGGAAACTTGGTCCAAACTACTTTGACAAAGAACTGCCCAACTTTGAAAAGCTTCATATGAAGAGAATATTGGCCTTTTTTGGACCAATATGAAGTGATAAAGATATAAATATATTAATAAACCTAATTTAAGAACGTTAGACCCATTTTGATCCAACGGAAAAGTTGTGCAAACTTCTACGACAAAGATCGTCCAAACTTTCAATAGATTCGTATGAAGGTTTAAATTGAGATTTAAAGCTTTTAGAATGAATACCGGCTTTTTTTTGGACCAATATAAAGTTATAAAGGTGTAAATGTAGTTTTTAAATAATTCTCAAAAAGTTAGACCCATTATTGGAGCAGCGGAAACTTGTCCAAACTACTTTTACAAAGAACTGCCCAACTTTGAATAGCTTCATATAAAGAGAATATTGGCCTTTTTTTGGACCAATATGAAGTGATAAAGATATAAATATAGTAATAAACCTAATTTAAGAACGTTAGACACATTTTTGATCCAACGGAAAACTTGTGCAAACTTATACGACAAAGATCGTCCAAACTTTCAATAGATTCGTATGAAGGTTTAAATTGAGATTTAAAGCTTTTAGAATGAATACCGGCCTTTTTTTGGACCAATATAAAGTTATAAAGGTGTAAATGTAGTTTTTAAATAATTCTCAAAAAGTTAGACCCATTATTTGAGCAGCGGAAACTTGTCCAAACTACTTTTACAAAGAACTGCCCAACTTTGAATAGCTTCATATGAAGAGAATATTGGCCTTTTTTTGGACCAATATGAAGTGATAAAGATATAAATATATTAATAAACCAAATAGAAGAACGTTAGACCAATTTTTGATCCAACGGAAAAGTTGTGCAAACTTCTATGACAAAGATCGTCCAAACTTTCAATAGATTCGTATGAAGGTTTAAATTGAGATTTAAATCTTTTAGAATGAATACCGGCCTTTTTTTGGACCAATATAAAGTTATAAAGGTGTAAATGTAGTTTTTAAATAATTCTCAAAAAGTTAGACCCATTATTGGAGCAGCGGAAACTTGTCCAAACTACTTTGACAAAGAACTGCCCAACTTTGAATAGCTTCATATGAAGAGAATATTGGCCTTTTTTTGGACCAATATGAAGTGATAAAGATATAAATATATTAATAAACCTAATTAAAGAACGTTAGACCCATTTTTCATCCAACGGAAAACTTGTGCAAACTTCTACGACAAAGATCGTCCAAACTTTCAATAGATTCGTATGAAGGTTTAAATTGAGATTTAAAGCTTTTAGAATTAATACCGGCCTTTTTTTGGACCAATATAAAGTTATAAAGGTGTAAATATAGTTTTTAAATTATTCTCAAAAAGTTAGACCCATTATTGGAGCAGCGGAAACTTGGTCAAACTACTTTGACAAAGAACTGCCCAACTTTGAATAGCTTCATATGAAGAGAATATTGGCCTTTTTTTGGACCAATTTGAAGTGATAAAGATATAAATATATTAATAAACCTAATTTAAGAACGTTAGACCCATTTTTGATCCAACAGAAAACTTGTGCAAACTTCTACGACAAAGATCGTCCAAACTTTCAATAGATTCGTATGAAGGTTTAAATTGAGATTTAAAGCTTTTAGAATGAATACCGGCCTTTTTTTGGACCAATATAAAGTTATAAAGGTGTAAATGTAGTTTTTAAATAATTCTCAAAAAGTTAGACCCATTATTGGAGCAGCGGAAACTTGGTCCAAACTACTTTGACAAAGAACTGCCCAACTTTGAAAAGCTTCATATGAAGAGAATATTGGCCTTTTTTGGACCAATATGAAGTGATAAAGATATAAATATATTAATAAACCTAATTTAAGAACGTTAGACCCATTTTGATCCAACGGAAAACTTGTGCAAACTTCTACGACAAAGATCGTCCAAACTTTCAATAGATTCGTATGAAGGTTTAAATTGAGATTTAAAGCTTTTAGAATGAATACCGGCTTTTTTTTGGACCAATATAAAGTTATAAAGGTGTAAATGTAGTTTTTAAATAATTCTCAAAAAGTTAGACCCATTATTGGAGCAGCGGAAACTTGTCCAAACTACTTTTACAAAGAACTGCCCAACTTTGAATAGCTTCATATAAAGAGAATATTGGCCTTTTTTTGGACCAATATGAAGTGATAAAGATATAAATATAGTAATAAACCTAATTTAAGAACGTTAGACACATTTTTGATCCAACGGAAAACTTGTGCAAACTTATACGACAAAGATCGTCCAAACTTTCAATAGATTCGTATGAAGGTTTAAATTGAGATTTAAAGCTTTTAGAATGAATACCGGCCTTTTTTTGGACCAATATAAAGTTATAAAGGTGTAAATGTAGTTTTTAAATAATTCTCAAAAAGTTAGACCCATTATTGGAGCAGCGGAAACTTGTCCAAACTACTTTTACAAAGAACTGCCCAACTTTGAATAGCTTCATATGAAGAGAATATTGGCCTTTTTTTGGACCAATATGAAGTGATAAAGATATAAATATATTAATAAACCAAATAGAAGAACGTTAGACCAATTTTTGATCCAACGGAAAAGTTGTGCAAACTTCTATGACAAAGATCGTCCAAACTTTCAATAGATTCGTATGAAGGTTTAAATTGAGATTTAAATCTTTTAGAATGAATACCGGCCTTTTTTTGGACCAATATAAAGTTATAAAGGTGTAAATGTAGTTTTTAAATAATTCTCAAAAAGTTAGACCCATTATTGGAGCAGCGGAAACTTGTCCAAACTACTTTGACAAAGAACTGCCCAACTTTGAATAGCTTCATATGAAGAGAATATTGGCCTTTTTTTGGACCAATATGAAGTGATAAAGATATAAATATATTAATAAACCTAATTAAAGAACGTTAGACCCATTTTTCATCCAACGGAAAACTTGTGCAAACTTCTACGACAAAGATCGTCCAAACTTTCAATAGATTCGTATGAAGGTTTAAATTGAGATTTAAAGCTTTTAGAATTAATACCGGCCTTTTTTTGGACCAATATAAAGTTATAAAGGTGTAAATATAGTTTTTAAATTATTCTCAAAAAGTTAGACCCATTATTGGAGCAGCGGAAACTTGGTCAAACTACTTTGACAAAGAACTGCCCAACTTTGAATAGCTTCATATGAAGAGAATATTGGCCTTTTTTTGGACCAATTTGAAGTGATAAAGATATAAATATATTAATAAACCTAATTTAAGAACGTTAGACCCATTTTTGATCCAACAGAAAACTTGTGCAAACTTCTACGACAAAGATCGTCCAAACTTTCAATAGATTCGTATGAAGGTTTAAATTGAGATTTAAAGCTTTTAGAATGAATACCGGCCTTTTTTTGGACCAATATAAAGTTATAAAGGTGTAAATGTAGTTTTTAAATAATTCTCAAAAAGTTAGACCCATTATTGGAGCAGCGGAAACTTGGTCCAAACTACTTTGACAAAGAACTGCCCAACTTTGAAAAGCTTCATATGAAGAGAATATTGGCCTTTTTTGGACCAATATGAAGTGATAAAGATATAAATATATTAATAAACCTAATTTAAGAACGTTAGACCCATTTTGATCCAACGGAAAAGTTGTGCAAACTTCTACGACAAAGATCGTCCAAACTTTCAATAGATTCGTATGAAGGTTTAAATTGAGATTTAAAGCTTTTAGAATGAATACCGGCTTTTTTTTGGACCAATATAAAGTTATAAAGGTGTAAATGTAGTTTTTAAATAATTCTCAAAAAGTTAGACCCATTATTGGAGCAGCGGAAACTTGTCCAAACTACTTTTACAAAGAACTGCCCAACTTTGAATAGCTTCATATAAAGAGAATATTGGCCTTTTTTTGGACCAATATGAAGTGATAAAGATATAAATATAGTAATAAACCTAATTTAAGAACGTTAGACACATTTTTGATCCAACGGAAAACTTGTGCAAACTTATACGACAAAGATCGTCCAAACTTTCAATAGATTCGTATGAAGGTTTAAATTGAGATTTAAAGCTTTTAGAATGAATACCGGCCTTTTTTTGGACCAATATAAAGTTATAAAGGTGTAAATGTAGTTTTTAAATAATTCTCAAAAAGTTAGACCCATTATTGGAGCAGCGGAAACTTGTCCAAACTACTTTTACAAAGAACTGCCCAACTTTGAATAGCTTCATATGAAGAGAATATTGGCCTTTTTTTGGACCAATATGAAGTGATAAAGATATAAATATATTAATAAACCAAATAGAAGAACGTTAGACCAATTTTTGATCCAACGGAAAAGTTGTGCAAACTTCTATGACAAAGATCGTCCAAACTTTCAATAGATTCGTATGAAGGTTTAAATTGAGATTTAAATCTTTTAGAATGAATACCGGCCTTTTTTTGGACCAATATAAAGTTATAAAGGTGTAAATGTAGTTTTTAAATAATTCTCAAAAAGTTAGACCCATTATTGGAGCAGCGGAAACTTGTCCAAACTACTTTGACAAAGAACTGCCCAACTTTGAATAGCTTCATATGAAGAGAATATTGGCCTTTTTTTGGACCAATATGAAGTGATAAAGATATAAATATATTAATAAACCTAATTAAAGAACGTTAGACCCATTTTTCATCCAACGGAAAACTTGTGCAAACTTCTACGACAAAGATCGTCCAAACTTTCAATAGATTCGTATGAAGGTTTAAATTGAGATTTAAAGCTTTTAGAATTAATACCGGCCTTTTTTTGGACCAATATAAAGTTATAAAGGTGTAAATATAGTTTTTAAATTATTCTCAAAAAGTTAGACCCATTATTGGAGCAGCGGAAACTTGGTCAAACTACTTTGACAAAGAACTGCCCAACTTTGAATAGCTTCATATGAAGAGAATATTGGCCTTTTTTTGGACCAATTTGAAGTGATAAAGATATAAATATATTAATAAACCTAATTTAAGAACGTTAGACCCATTTTTGATCCAACAGAAAACTTGTGCAAACTTCTACGACAAAGATCGTCCAAACTTTCAATAGATTCGTATGAAGGTTTAAATTGAGATTTAAAGCTTTTAGAATGAATACCGGCCTTTTTTTGGACCAATAAAAATTTATAAAGGTGTAAATATAGTTTTTAAATAATTCTCAAAAAGTTAGACCCATTATTGGAGCTGCGGAAACTTGGTCCAAACTACTTTGACAAAGAACTGCCCAACTTTGAATAGCTTCATATGAAGAGAATATTGGATTTTTTTGGACCAATATGAAGTGATAAAGATATAAATATAGTAATAAACCTAATATAAGAACGTTAGACCCATTTTAGATCCAACGGAAAAGTTGTGCAAACTTCTATGACAAAGATCGTCCAAACTTTCAATAGATTCGTATGAAGATTTAAATTGAGATTTAAAGCTTTTAGAATGAATACCGGCCTTTTTTTGGACCAATATAAAGTTATAAAGGTGTAAATGTAGTTTTTAAATAATTCTCAAAAAGTTAGACCCATTATTGGAGCAGCGGAAACTTGTCCAAACTACTTTTACAAAGAACTGCCCAACTTTGAATAGCTTCATATGAAGAGAATATTGGCCTTTTTTTGGACCAATATGAAGTGATAAAGATATAAATATATTAATAAACCAAATAGAAGAACGTTAGACCAATTTTTGATCCAACGGAAAAGTTGTGCAAACTTCTATGACAAAGATCGTCCAAACTTTCAATAGATTCGTATGAAGGTTTAAATTGAGATTTAAAGCTTTTAGAATGAATACCGGCCTTTTTTTGGACCAATATAAAGTTATAAAGGTGTAAATGTAGTTTTTAAATAATTCTCAAAAAGTTAGACCCATTATTGGAGCAGCGGAAACTTGTCCAAACTACTTTGACAAAGAACTGCCCAACTTTGAATAGCTTCATATGAAGAGAATATTGGCCTTTTTTTGGACCAATATGAAGTGATAAAGATATAAATATATTAATAAACCTAATTAAAGAACGTTAGACCCATTTTTCATCCAACGGAAAACTTGTGCAAACTTCTACGACAAAGATCGTCCAAACTTTCAATAGATTCGTATGAAGGTTTAAATTGAGATTTAAAGCTTTTAGAATTAATACCGGCCTTTTTTTGGACCAATATAAAGTTATAAAGGTGTAAATATAGTTTTTAAATTATTCTCAAAAAGTTAGACCCATTATTGGAGCAGCGGAAACTTGGTCAAACTACTTTGACAAAGAACTGCCCAACTTTGAATAGCTACATATGAAGAGAATATTGGCCTTTTTTTGGACCAATATGAAGTGATAAAGATATAAATATATTAATAAACCTAATAGAAGAACGTTAGACCCATTTTTGATCCAACGGAAAAGTTGTGCAAACTTCTATGACAAAGATCGTCCAAACTTTCAATAGATTCGTATGAAGGTTTAAATTGAGATTTAAAGCTTTTAGAATGAATACCGGCCTTTTTTGGACCAATATAAAGTTATAAAGGTGTAAATGTAGTTTTTAAATAATTCTCAAAAAGTTAGACCCATTATTGGGGCAGCGGAAACTTGTCCAAACTACTTTTACAAAGAACTGCCCAACTTTGAATAGCTTCATATGAAGAGAATATTGGCCTTTTTTTGGACCAATATGAAGTGATAAAGATATAAATATATTAATAAACCAAATAGAAGAACGTTAGACCCATTTTTGATCCAACGGAAAAGTTGTGCAAACTTCTATGACAAAGATCGTCCAAACTTTCAATAGATTCGTATGAAGGTTTAAATTGAGATTTAAAGCTTTTAGAATGAATACCGGCCTTTTTTTGGACCAATATAAAGTTATAAAGGTGTAAATGTAGTTTTTAAATAATTCTCAAAAAGTTAGACCCATTATTGGAGCAGCGGAAACTTGTCCAAACTACTTTTACAAAGAACTGCCCAACTTTGAATAGCTTCATATGAAGAGAATATTGGCCTTTTTTTGGACCAATATGAAGTGATAAAGATATAAATATATTAATAAACCAAATAGAAGAACGTTAGACCCATTTTTGATCCAACGGAAAAGTTGTGCAAACTTCTATGACAAAGATCGTCCAAACTTTCAATAGATTCGTATGAAGGTTTAAATTGAGATTTAGAGCTTTTAGAATGAATACCGGCCTTTTTTTGGACCAATATAAAGTTATAAAGGTGTAAATGTAGTTTTTAAATAATTCTCAAAAAGTTAGACCCATTATTGGAGCAGCGGAAACTTGTCCAAACTACTTTGACAAAGAACTGCCCAACTTTGAATAGCTTCATATGAAGAGAATATTGGCCTTTTTTTGGACCAATATGAAGTGATAAAGATATAAATATATTAATAAACCTAATTAAAGAACGTTAGACCCATTTTTCATCCAACGGAAAACTTGTGCAAACTTCTACGACAAAGATCGTCCAAACTTTCAATAGATTCGTATGAAGGTTTAAATTGAGATTTAAAGCTTTTAGAATGAATACCGGCCTTTTTTTGGACCAATAAAAAGTTATAAAGGTGTAATTATAGTTTTTAAATTATTCTCAAAAAGTTAGACCCATTATTGGAGAAGCGGAAACTTGGTCCAAACTACTTTGACAAAGAACTGCCCAACTTTGAAAAGCTTCATATGAAGAGAATATTGGCCTTTTTTGGACCAATATGAAGTGATAAAGATATAAATATATTAATAAACCTAATTTAAGAACGTTAGACCCATTTTGATCCAACGGAAAACTTGTGCAAACTTATACGACAAAGATCGTCCAAACTTTCAATAGATTCGTATGAAGGTTTAAATTGAGATTTAAAGCTTTTAGAATGAATACCGGCCTTTTTTTGGACCAATATAAAGTTATAAAGGTGTAAATATAGTTTTTAAATTATTCGCAAAAAGTTAGACCCATTATTGGAGCAGCGGAAACTTGTCCAAACTACTTTTACAAAGAACTGCCCAACTTTGAATAGCTTCATATGAAGAGAATATTGGCCTTTTTTTGGACCAATATGAAGTGATAAAGATATAAATATATTAATAAACCAAATAGAAGAACGTTAGACCCATTTTTGATCCAACGGAAAAGTTGTGCAAACTTCTATGACAAAGATCGTCCAAACTTTCAATAGATTCGTATGAAGGTTTAAATTGAGATTTAAAGCTTTTAGAATGAATACCGGCCTTTTTTTGGACCAATATAAAGTTATAAAGGTGTAAATGTAGTTTTTAAATAATTCTCAAAAAGTTAGACCCATTATTGGAGCAGCGGAAACTTGTCCAAACTACTTTGACAAAGAACTGCCCAACTTTGAATAGCTTCATATGAAGAGAATATTGGCCTTTTTTTGGACCAATATGAAGTGATAAAGATATAAATATATTAATAAACCTAATTAAAGAACGTTAGACCCATTTTTCATCCAACGGAAAACTTGTGCAAACTTCTACGACAAAGATCGTCCAAACTTTCAATAGATTCGTATGAAGGTTTAAATTGAGATTTAAAGCTTTTAGAATGAATACCGGCCTTTTTTTGGACCAATAAAAAGTTATAAAGGTGTAATTATAGTTTTTAAATTATTCTCAAAAAGTTAGACCCATTATTGGAGAAGCGGAAACTTGGTCCAAACTACTTTGACAAAGAACTGCCCAACTTTGAATAGCTTCATATGAAGAGAATATTGGCCTTTTTTTGGACAAATTTGAAGTGATAAAGATATAAATATATTAATAAACCTAATTTAAGAACGTTAGACCCATTTTTGATCCAACGGAAAACTTGTGCAAACTTCTACGACAAAGATCGTCCAAACTTTCAATAGATTCGTATGAAGGTTTAAATTGAGATTTAAAGCTTTTAGAATGAATACCGGCTTTTTTTTGGACCAATATAAAGTTATAAAGGTGTAAATGTAGTTTTTAAATAATTCTCAAAAAGTTAGACCCATTATTGGAGCAGCGGAAAGTTGTCCAAACTACTTTTACAAAGAACTGCCCAACTTTGAATAGCTTCATATAAAGAGAATATTGGCCTTTTTTTGGACCAATATGAAGTGATAAAGATATAAATATAGTAATATACCTAATTTAAGAACGTTAGACACATTTTTGATCCAACGGAAAACTTGTGCAAACTTATACGACAAAGATCGTCCAAACTTTCAATAGATTCGTATGAAGGTTTAAATTGAGATTTAAAGCTTTTAGAATGAATACCGGCCTTTTTTTGGACCAATATAAAGTTATAAAGGTGTAAATGTAGTTTTTAAATAATTCTCAAAAAGTTAGACCCATTATTGGAGCAGCGGAAACTTGGTCCAAACTACTTTGACAAAGAACTGCCCAACTTTGAAAAGCTTCATATGAAGAGAATATTGGCCTTTTTTGGACCAATATGAAGTGATAAAGATATAAATATATTAATAAACCTAATTTAAGAACGTTAGACCCATTTTGATCCAACGGAAAACTTGTGCAAACTTCTACGACAAAGATCGTCCAAACTTTCAATAGATTCTTATGAAGGTTTAAATTGAGATTTAAAGCTTTTAGAATGAATACCGGCTTTTTTTTGGACCAATATAAAGTTATAAAGGTGTAAATGTAGTTTTTAAATAATTCTCAAAAAGTTAGACCCATTATTGGAGCAGCGGAAACTTGTCCAAACTACTTTTACAAAGAACTGCCCAACTTTGAATAGCTTCATATAAAGAGAATATTGGCCTTTTTTTGGACCAATATGAAGTGATAAAGATATAAATATAGTAATAAACCTAATTTAAGAACGTTAGACACATTTTTGATCCAACGGAAAACTTGTGCAAACTTATACGACAAAGATCGTCCAAACTTTCAATAGATTCGTATGAAGGTTTAAATTGAGATTTAAAGCTTTTAGAATGAATACCGGCCTTTTTTTGGACCAATATAAAGTTATAAAGGTGTAAATGTAGTTTTTAAATAATTCTCAAAAAGTTAGACCCATTATTGGAGCAGCGGAAACTTGGTCCAAACTACTTTGACAAAGAACTGCCCAACTTTGAAAAGCTTCATATGAAGAGAATATTGGCCTTTTTTGGACCAATATGAAGTGATAAAGATATAAATATATTAATAAACCTAATTTAAGAACGTTAGACCCATTTTGATCCAACGGAAAACTTGTGCAAACTTCTACGACAAAGATCGTCCAAACTTTCAATAGATTCGTATGAAGGTTTAAATTGAGATTTAAAGCTTTTAGAATGAATACCGGCCTTTTTTTGGACCAATATAAAGTTATAAAGGTGTAAATATAGTTTTTAAATTATTCGCAAAAAGTTAGACCCATTATTGGAGCAGCGGAAACTTGTCCAAACTACTTTTACAAAGAACTGCCCAACTTTGAATAGCTTCATATGAAGAGAATATTGGCCTTTTTTTGGACCAATATGAAGTGATAAAGATATAAATATATTAATAAACCAAATAGAAGAACGTTAGACCCATTTTTGATCCAACGGAAAAGTTGTGCAAACTTCTATGACAAAGATCGTCCAAACTTTCAATAGATTCGTATGAAGGTTTAAATTGAGATTTAAAGCTTTTAGAATGAATACCGGCCTTTTTTTGGACCAATATAAAGTTATAAAGGTGTAAATGTAGTTTTTAAATAATTCTCAAAAAGTTAGACCCATTATTGGAGCAGCGGAAACTTGTCCAAACTACTTTGACAAAGAACTGCCCAACTTTGAATAGCTTCATATGAAGAGAATATTGGCCTTTTTTTGGACCAATATGAAGTGATAAAGATATAAATATATTAATAAACCTAATTAAAGAACGTTAGACCCATTTTTCATCCAACGGAAAACTTGTGCAAACTTCTACGACAAAGATCGTCCAAACTTTCAATAGATTCGTATGAAGGTTTAAATTGAGATTTAAAGCTTTTAGAATGAATACCGGCCTTTTTTTGGACCAATAAAAAGTTATAAAGGTGTAATTATAGTTTTTAAATTATTCTCAAAAAGTTAGACCCATTATTGGAGAAGCGGAAACTTGGTCCAAACTACTTTGACAAAGAACTGCCCAACTTTGAATAGCTTCATATGAAGAGAATATTGGCCTTTTTTTGGACAAATTTGAAGTGATAAAGATATAAATATATTAATAAACCTAATTTAAGAACGTTAGACCCATTTTTGATCCAACGGAAAACTTGTGCAAACTTCTACGACAAAGATCGTCCAAACTTTCAATAGATTCGTATGAAGGTTTAAATTGAGATTTAAAGCTTTTAGAATGAATACCGGCTTTTTTTTGGACCAATATAAAGTTATAAAGGTGTAAATGTAGTTTTTAAATAATTCTCAAAAAGTTAGACCCATTATTGGAGCAGCGGAAACTTGTCCAAACTACTTTTACAAAGAACTGCCCAACTTTGAATAGCTTCATATAAAGAGAATATTGGCCTTTTTTTGGACCAATATGAAGTGATAAAGATATAAATATAGTAATATACCTAATTTAAGAACGTTAGACACATTTTTGATCCAACGGAAAACTTGTGCAAACTTATACGACAAAGATCGTCCAAACTTTCAATAGATTCGTATGAAGGTTTAAATTGAGATTTAAAGCTTTTAGAATGAATACCGGCCTTTTTTTGGACCAATATAAAGTTATAAAGGTGTAAATGTAGTTTTTAAATAATTCTCAAAAAGTTAGACCCATTATTGGAGCAGTGGAAACTTGGTCCAAACTACTTTGACAAAGAACTGCCCAACTTTGAAAAGCTTCATATGAAGAGAATATTGGCCTTTTTTGGACCAATATGAAGTGATAAAGATATAAATATATTAATAAACCTAATTTAAGAACGTTAGACCCATTTTGATCCAACGGAAAACTTGTGCAAACTTCTACGACAAAGATCGTCCAAACTTTCAATAGATTCGTATGAAGGTTTAAATTGAGATTTAAAGCTTTTAGAATGAATACCGGCTTTTTTTTGGACCAATATAAAGTTATAAAGGTGTAAATGTAGTTTTTAAATAATTCTCAAAAAGTTAGACCCATTATTGGAGCAGCGGAAACTTGTCCAAACTACTTTTACAAAGAACTGCCCAACTATGAATAGCTTCATATAAAGAGAATATTGGCCTTTTTTTGGACCAATATGAAGTGATAAAGATATAAATATAGTAATAAACCTAATTTAAGAACGTTAGACACATTTTTGATCCAACGGAAAACTTGTGCAAACTTATACGACAAAGATCGTCCAAACTTTCAATAGATTCGTATGAAGGTTTAAATTGAGATTTAAAGCTTTTAGAATGAATACCGGCCTTTTTTTGGACCAATATAAAGTTATAAAGGTGTAAATGTAGTTTTTAAATAATTCTCAAAAAGTTAGACCCATTATTGGAGCAGCGGAAACTTGGTCCAAACTACTTTGACAAAGAACTGCCCAACTTTGAAAAGCTTCATATGAAGAGAATATTGGCCTTTTTTGGACCAATATGAAGTGATAAAGATATAAATATATTAATAAACCTAATTTAAGAACGTTAGACCCATTTTGATCCAACGGAAAACTTGTGCAAACTTCTACGACAAAGATCGTCCAAACTTTCAATAGATTCGTATGAAGGTTTAAATTGAGATTTAAAGCTTTTAGAATGAATACCGGCCTTTTTTTGGACCAATATAAAGTTATAAAGGTGTAAATATAGTTTTTAAATTATTCGCAAAAAGTTAGACCCATTATTGGAGCAGCGGAAACTTGTCCAAACTACTTTTACAAAGAACTGCCCAACTTTGAATAGCTTCATATGAAGAGAATATTGGCCTTTTTTTGGACCAATATGAAGTGATAAAGATATAAATATATTAATAAACCAAATAGAAGAACGTTAGACCCATTTTTGATCCAACGGAAAAGTTGTGCAAACTTCTATGACAAAGATCGTCCAAACTTTCAATAGATTCGTATGAAGGTTTAAATTGAGATTTAAAGCTTTTAGAATGAATACCGGCCTTTTTTTGGACCAATATAAAGTTATAAAGGTGTAAATGTAGTTTTTAAATAATTCTCAAAAAGTTAGACCCATTATTGGAGCAGCGGAAACTTGTCCAAACTACTTTGACAAAGAACTGCCCAACTTTGAATAGCTTCATATGAAGAGAATATTGGCCTTTTTTTGGACCAATATGAAGTGATAAAGATATAAATATATTAATAAACCTAATTAAAGAACGTTAGACCCATTTTTCATCCAACGGAAAACTTGTGCAAACTTCTACGACAAAGATCGTCCAAACTTTCAATAGATTCGTATGAAGGTTTAAATTGAGATTTAAAGCTTTTAGAATGAATACCGGCCTTTTTTTGGACCAATAAAAAGTTATAAAGGTGTAATTATAGTTTTTAAATTATTCTCAAAAAGTTAGACCCATTATTGGAGAAGCGGAAACTTGGTCCAAACTACTTTGACAAAGAACTGCCCAACTTTGAATAGCTTCATATGAAGAGAATATTGGCCTTTTTTTGGACAAATTTGAAGTGATAAAGATATAAATATATTAATAAACCTAATTTAAGAACGTTAGACCCATTTTTGATCCAACGGAAAACTTGTGCAAACTTCTACGACAAAGATCGTCCAAACTTTCAATAGATTCGTATGAAGGTTTAAATTGAGATTTAAAGCTTTTAGAATGAATACCGGCTTTTTTTTGGACCAATATAAAGTTATAAAGGTGTAAATGTAGTTTTTAAATAATTCTCAAAAAGTTAGACCCATTATTGGAGCAGCGGAAACTTGTCCAAACTACTTTTACAAAGAACTGCCCAACTTTGAATAGCTTCATATAAAGAGAATATTGGCCTTTTTTTGGACCAATATGAAGTGATAAAGATATAAATATAGTAATATACCTAATTTAAGAACGTTAGACACATTTTTGATCCAACGGAAAACTTGTGCAAACTTATACGACAAAGATCGTCCAAACTTTCAATAGATTCGTATGAAGGTTTAAATTGAGATTTAAAGCTTTTAGAATGAATACCGGCCTTTTTTTGGACCAATATAAAGTTATAAAGGTGTAAATGTAGTTTTTAAATAATTCTCAAAAAGTTAGACCCATTATTGGAGCAGCGGAAACTTGGTCCAAACTACTTTGACAAAGAACTGCCCAACTTTGAAAAGCTTCATATGAAGAGAATATTGGCCTTTTTTGGACCAATATGAAGTGATAAAGATATAAATATATTAATAAACCTAATTTAAGAACGTTAGACCCATTTTGATCCAACGGAAAACTTGTGCAAACTTCTACGACAAAGATCGTCCAAACTTTCAATAGATTCGTATGAAGGTTTAAATTGAGATTTAAAGCTTTTAGAATGAATACCGGCTTTTTTTTGGACCAATATAAAGTTATAAAGGTGTAAATGTAGTTTTTAAATAATTCTCAAAAAGTTAGACCCATTATTGGAGCAGCGGAAACTTGTCCAAACTACTTTTACAAAGAACTGCCCAACTTTGAATAGCTTCATAAAAAGAGAATATTGGCCTTTTTTTGGACCAATATGAAGTGATAAAGATATAAATATAGTAATAAACCTAATTTAAGAACGTTAGACACATTTTTGATCCAACGGAAAACTTGTGCAAACTTATACGACAAAGATCGTCCAAACTTTCAATAGATTCGTATGAAGGTTTAAATTGAGATTTAAAGCTTTTAGAATGAATACCGGCTTTTTTTTGGACCAATATAAAGTTATAAAGGTGTAAATGTAGTTTTTAAATAATTCTCAAAAAGTTAGACCCATTATTGGAGCAGCGGAAACTTGTCCAAACTACTTTTACAAAGAACTGCCCAACTTTGAATAGCTTCATATAAAGAGAATATTGGCCTTTTTTTGGACCAATATGAAGTGATAAAGATATAAATATAGTAATATACCTAATTTAAGAACGTTAGACACA
This sequence comes from Trifolium repens, assembly GCA_030408175.1. Classification (NCBI taxonomy): domain Eukaryota; kingdom Viridiplantae; phylum Streptophyta; class Magnoliopsida; order Fabales; family Fabaceae; genus Trifolium; species Trifolium repens. The sequence continues at coordinate 23,895,903 of CP125845.1, read as the reverse complement.
TTTTTGATCCAACGGAAAACTTGTGCAAACTTATACGACAAAGATCGTCCAAACTTTCAATAGATTCGTATGAAGGTTTAAATTGAGATTTAAAGCTTTTAGAATGAATACCGGCCTTTTTTTGGACCAATATAAAGTTATAAAGGTGTAAATGTAGTTTTTAAATAATTCTCAAAAAGTTAGACCCATTATTGGAGCAGCGGAAACTTGGTCCAAACTACTTTGACAAAGAACTGCCCAACTTTGAAAAGCTTCATATGAAGAGAATATTGGCCTTTTTTGGACCAATATGAAGTGATAAAGATATAAATATATTAATAAACCTAATTTAAGAACGTTAGACCCATTTTGATCCAACGGAAAACTTGTGCAAACTTCTACGACAAAGATCGTCCAAACTTTCAATAGATTCGTATGAAGGTTTAAATTGAGATTTAAAGCTTTTAGAATGAATACCGGCTTTTTTTTGGACCAATATAAAGTTATAAAGGTGTAAATGTAGTTTTTAAATAATTCTCAAAAAGTTAGACCCATTATTGGAGCAGCGGAAACTTGTCCAAACTACTTTTACAAAGAACTGCCCAACTTTGAATAGCTTCATAAAAAGAGAATATTGGCCTTTTTTTGGACCAATATGAAGTGATAAAGATATAAATATAGTAATAAACCTAATTTAAGAACGTTAGACACATTTTTGATCCAACGGAAAACTTGTGCAAACTTATACGACAAAGATCGTCCAAACTTTCAATAGATTCGTATGAAGGTTTAAATTGAGATTTAAAGCTTTTAGAATGAATACCGGCCTTTTTTTGGACCAATATAAAGTTATAAAGGTGTAAATGTAGTTTTTAAATAATTCTCAAAAAGTTAGACCCATTATTGGAGCAGCGGAAACTTGGTCCAAACTACTTTGACAAAGAACTGCCCAACTTTGAAAAGCTTCATATGAAGAGAATATTGGCCTTTTTTGGACCAATATGAAGTGATAAAGATATAAATATATTAATAAACCTAATTTAAGAACGTTAGACCCATTTTGATCCAACGGAAAACTTGTGCAAACTTCTACGACAAAGATCGTCCAAACTTTCAATAGATTCGTATGAAGGTTTAAATTGAGATTTAAAGCTTTTAGAATGAATACCGGCCTTTTTTTGGACCAATATAAAGTTATAAAGGTGTAAATATAGTTTTTAAATTATTCGCAAAAAGTTAGACCCATTATTGGAGCAGCGGAAACTTGTCCAAACTACTTTTACAAAGAACTGCCCAACTTTGAATAGCTTCATATGAAGAGAATATTGGCCTTTTTTTGGACCAATATGAAGTGATAAAGATATAAATATATTAATAAACCAAATAGAAGAACGTTAGACCCATTTTTGATCCAACGGAAAAGTTGTGCAAACTTCTATGACAAAGATCGTCCAAACTTTCAATAGATTCGTATGAAGGTTTAAATTGAGATTTAAAGCTTTTAGAATGAATACCGGCCTTTTTTTGGACCAATATAAAGTTATAAAGGTGTAAATGTAGTTTTTAAATAATTCTCAAAAAGTTAGACCCATTATTTGAGCAGCGGAAACTTGTCCAAACTACTTTGACAAAGAACTGCCCAACTTTGAATAGCTTCATATGAAGAGAATATTGGCCTTTTTTTGGACCAATATGAAGTGATAAAGATATAAATATATTAATAAACCTAATTAAAGAACGTTAGACCCATTTTTCATCCAACGGAAAACTTGTGCAAACTTCTACGACAAAGATCGTCCAAACTTTCAATAGATTCGTATGAAGGTTTAAATTGAGATTTAAAGCTTTTAGAATGAATACCGGCCTTTTTTTGGACCAATAAAAAGTTATAAAGGTGTAATTATAGTTTTTAAATTATTCTCAAAAAGTTAGACCCATTATTGGAGAAGCGGAAACTTGGTCCAAACTACTTTGACAAAGAACTGCCCAACTTTGAATAGCTTCATATGAAGAGAATATTGGCCTTTTTTTGGACAAATTTGAAGTGATAAAGATATAAATATATTAATAAACCTAATTTAAGAACGTTAGACCCATTTTTGATCCAACGGAAAACTTGTGCAAACTTCTACGACAAAGATCGTCCAAACTTTCAATAGATTCGTATGAAGGTTTAAATTGAGATTTAAAGCTTTTAGAATGAATACCGGCTTTTTTTTGGACCAATATAAAGTTATAAAGGTGTAAATGTAGTTTTTAAATAATTCTCAAAAAGTTAGACCCATTATTGGAGCAGCGGAAACTTGTCCAAACTACTTTTACAAAGAACTGCCCAACTTTGAATAGCTTCATATAAAGAGAATATTGGCCTTTTTTTGGACCAATATGAAGTGATAAAGATATAAATATAGTAATATACCTAATTTAAGAACGTTAGACACATTTTTGATCCAACGGAAAACTTGTGCAAACTTATACGACAAAGATCGTCCAAACTTTCAATAGATTCGTATGAAGGTTTAAATTGAGATTTAAAGCTTTTAGAATGAATACCGGCCTTTTTTTGGACCAATATAAAGTTATAAAGGTGTAAATGTAGTTTTTAAATAATTCTCAAAAAGTTAGACCCATTATTGGAGCAGCGGAAACTTGGTCCAAACTACTTTGACAAAGAACTGCCCAACTTTGAAAAGCTTCATATGAAGAGAATATTGGCCTTTTTTGGACCAATATGAAGTGATAAAGATATAAATATATTAATAAACCTAATTTAAGAACGTTAGACCCATTTTGATCCAACGGAAAACTTGTGCAAACTTCTACGACAAAGATCGTCCAAACTTTCAATAGATTCGTATGAAGGTTTAAATTGAGATTTAAAGCTTTTAGAATGAATACCGGCTTTTTTTTGGACCAATATAAAGTTATAAAGTTGTAAATGTAGTTTTTAAATAATTCTCAAAAAGTTAGACCCATTATTGGAGCAGCGGAAACTTGTCCAAACTACTTTTACAAAGAACTGCCCAACTTTGAATAGCTTCATAAAAAGAGAATATTGGCCTTTTTTTGGACCAATATGAAGTGATAAAGATATAAATATAGTAATAAACCTAATTTAAGAACGTTAGACACATTTTTGATCCAACGGAAAACTTGTGCAAACTTATACGACAAAGATCGTCCAAACTTTCAATAGATTCGTATGAAGGTTTAAATTGAGATTTAAAGCTTTTAGAATGAATACCGGCCTTTTTTTGGACCAATATAAAGTTATAAAGGTGTAAATGTAGTTTTTAAATAATTCTCAAAAAGTTAGACCCATTATTGGAGCAGCGGAAACTTGGTCCAAACTACTTTGACAAAGAACTGCCCAACTTTGAAAAGCTTCATATGAAGAGAATATTGGCCTTTTTTGGACCAATATGAAGTGATAAAGATATAAATATATTAATAAACCTAATTTAAGAACGTTAGACCCATTTTGATCCAACGGAAAACTTGTGCAAACTTCTACGACTAAGATCGTCCAAACATTCAATAGATTCGTATGAAGGTTTAAATTGAGATTTAAAGCTTTTAGAATGAATACCGGCCTTTTTTTGGACCAATATAAAGTTATAAAGGTGTAAATGTAGTTTTTAAATAATTCTCAAAAAGTTAGACCCATTATTGGAGCAGCGGAAACTTGTCCAAACTACTTTGACAAAGAACTGCCCAACTTTGAATAGCTTCATATGAAGAGAATATTGGCCTTTTTTTGGACCAATATGAAGTGATAAAGATATAAATATATTAATAAACCTAATTAAAGAACGTTAGACCCATTTTTCATCCAACGGAAAACTTGTGCAAACTTCTACGACAAAGATCGTCCAAACTTTCAATAGATTCGTATGAAGGTTTAAATTGAGATTTAAAGCTTTTAGAATGAATACCGGCCTTTTTTTGGACCAATATAAAGTTATAAAGGTGTAAATATAGTTTTTAAATAATTCTCAAAAAGTTAGACCCATTATTGGAGCAGCGGAAACTTGGTCAAACTACTTTGACAAAGAACTGCCCAACTTTGAATAGCTACATATGAAGAGAATATTGGCCTTTTTTTGGACCAATATGAAGTGATAAAGATATAAATATATTAATAAACCTAATATAAGAACGTTAGACCCATTTTTGATCCAACGGAAAACTTGTGCAAACTTATACGACAAAGATCGTCCAAACTTTCAATAGATTCGTATGAAGGTTTAAATTGAGATTTAAAGCTTTTAGAATGAATACCGGCCTTTTTTTGGACCAATAAAAAGTTATAAAGGTGTAATTATAGTTTTTAAATTATTCTCAAAAAGTTAGACCCATTATTGGAGAAGCGGAAACTTGGTCCAAACTACTTTGACAAAGAACTGCCCAACTTTGAATAGCTTCATATGAAAAGAATATTGGCCTTTTTTTGGACCAATTTGAAGTGATAAAGATATAAATATATTAATAAACCTAATTTAAGAACGTTAGACCCATTTTTGATCCAACGGAAAACTTGTGCAAACTTCTACGACAAAGATCGTCCAAACTTTCAATAGATTCGTATGAAGGTTCAAATTGAGATTTAAAGCTTTTAGAATGAATACCGGCCTTTTTTTGGACCAATAAAAAGTTATAAAGGTGTAAATATAGTTTTTAAATAATTCTCAAAAAGTTAGACCCATTATTGGAGCAGCGGAAACTTGGTCCAAACTACTTTGACAAAGAACTGCCCAACTTTGAATAACTTCATATGAAGAGAATATTGGATTTTTTTGGACCAATATGAAGTGATAAAGATATAAATATTGTAATAAACCTAATAGAAGAACGTTAGACCCATTTTAGATTCAACGGAAAAGTTGTGCAAACTTCTATGACAAAGATCGTCCAAACTTTCAATAGATTCGTATGAAGGTTTAAATTGAGATTTAAAGCTTTTAGAATGAATACCGACCTTTTTTTGGACCAATATAAAGTTATAAAGGTGTAAATGTAGTTTTTAAATAATTCTCAAAAAGTTAGACCCATTATTGGAGCAGCGGAAACTTGTCCAAACTACTTTTACAAAGAACTGCCCAACTTTGAATAGCTTCATATAAAGAGAATATTGGCCTTTTTTTGGACCAATATGAAGTGATAAAGATATAAATATAGTAATAAACCTAATTTAAGAACGTTAGACACATTTTTGATCCAACGGAAAACTTGTGCAAACTTATACGACAAAGATCGTCCAAACTTTCAATAGATTCGTATGAAGGTTTAAATTGAGATTTAAAGCTTTTAGAATGAATACCGGCCTTTTTTTGGACCAATATAAAGTTATAAAGGCGTAAATGTAGTTTTTAAATAATTCTCAAAAAGTTAGACCCATTATTGGAGCAGCGGAAACTTGGTCCAAACTACTTTGACAAAGAACTGCCCAACTTTGAAAAGCTTCATATGAAGAGAATATTGGCCTTTTTTTGGACCAATATGAAGTGATAAAGATATAAATATATTAATAAACCTAATTTAAGAATGTTAGACCCATTTTGATCCAACGGAAAACTTGTGCAAACTTCTACGACAAAGATCGTCCAAACTTTCAATAGATTCGTATGAAGGTTTAAATTGAGATTTAAAGCTTTTAGAATGAATACCGGCCTTTTTTTGGACCAATAAAAAGTTATAAAGGTGTAAATATAGTTTTTAAATAATTCTCAAAAAGTTAGACCCATTATTGGAGCAGCGGAAACTTGGTCCAAACTACTTTGACAAAGAACTGCCCAACTTTGAATAGCTTCGTATGAAGAGAATATTGGCCTTTTTTTGAACCAATATGAAGTGATAAAGATATAAATATAGTAATAAACCTAATTTAGGAACGTTAGACCCATTTTTGATCCAACGGAAAACTTGTGCAAACTTCTACGACAAAGATCGTCCAAACTTTCAATAGATCTGTATGAAGGTTTAAATTGAGATTTAAAGCTTTTAGAATGAATACCGGCCTTTTTTTGGACCAATATAAAGTTATAAAGGTGTAAATGTAGTTTTTAAATAATTCTCAAAAAGTTAGACCCATTATTGGAGCAGCGGAAACTTGTCCAAACTACTTTTACAAAGAACTGCCCAACTTTGAATAGCTTCATATAAAGAGAATATTGGCCTTTTTTTGGACCAATATGAAGTGATAAAGATATAAATATAGTAATAAACCTAATTTAAGAACGTTAGACACATTTTTGATCCAACGGAAAACTTGTGCAAACTTATACGACAAAGATCGTCCAAACTTTCAATAGATTCGTATGAAGGTTTAAATTGAGATTTAAAGCTTTTAGAATGAATACCGGCCTTTTTTTGGACCAATATAAAGTTATAAAGGCGTAAATGTAGTTTTTAAATAATTCTCAAAAAGTTAGACCCATTATTGGAGCAGCGGAAACTTGGTCCAAACTACTTTGACAAAGAACTGCCCAACTTTGAAAAGCTTCATATGAAGAGAATATTGGCCTTTTTTTGGACCAATATGAAGTGATAAAGATATAAATATATTAATAAACCTAATTTAAGAACGTTAGACCCATTTTGATCCAACGGAAAACTTGTGCAAACTTCTATGACAAAGATCGTCCAAACTTTCAATAGATTCGTATGAAGGTTTAAATTGAGATTTAAAGCTTTTAGAATGAATACCGGCCTTTTTTTGGACCAATATAAAGTTATAAAGGTGTAAATGTAGTTTTTAAATAATTCTCAAAAAGTTAGACCCATTATTGGAGCAGCGGAAACTTGGTCCAAACTACTTTGACAAAGAACTGCCCAACTTTGAATAGCTTCATATGAAGAGAATATTGGATTTTTTTGGACCAATATGAAGTGATAAAGATATAAATATAGTAATAAACCTAATAGAAGAATGTTAGACCCATTTTAGATCCAACGGAAAAGTTGTGCAAACTTCTATGACAAAGACCGTCCAAACTTTCAATAGATTCGTATGAAGGTTTAAATTGAGATTTAAAGCTTTTAGAATGAATACCGGCCTTTTTTGGGACCAATATAAAGTTATAAAGGTGTAAATGTAGTTTTTAAATAATTCTCAAAAAGTTAGACCCATTATTGGAGCAGCGGAAACTTGTCCAAACTACTTTTACAAAGAACTGCCCAACTTTGAATAGCTTCATATGAAGAGAATATTGGCCTTTTTTTGGACCAATATGAAGTGATAAAGATATAAATATAGTAATAAACCTAATTTAGGAACGTTAGACCCATTTTTGATCCAACGGAAAACTTGTGCAAACTTCTACGACAAAGATCGTCCAAACTTTCAATAGATTCGTATGAAGGTTTAAATTGAGATTTAAAGCTTTTAGAATGAATACCGGCCTTTTTTTGGACCAATAAAAAGTTATAAAGGTGTAAATATAGTTTTTAAATAATTCTCAAAAAGTTAGACCCATTATTGGAGCAGCGGAAACTTGGTCCAAACAACTTTGACAAAGAACTGCCCAACTTTGAAAAGCTTCATATGAAGAGAATATTGGCCTTTTTTTGGACCAATATGAAGTGATAAAGATATAAATATAGTAATAAACCTAATAGAAGAACGTTAGACCCATTTTAGATTCAACGGAAAAGTTGTGCAAACTTCTATGACAAAGATCGTCCAAACTTTCAATAGATTCGTATGAAGGTTTAAATTGAGATTTAAAGCTTTTAGAATGAATACCGGCCTTTTTTTGGACCAATATAAAGTTATAAAGGTGTAAATGTAGTTTTTAAATAATTCTCAAAAAGTTAGACCCATTATTGGAGCAGCGGAAACTTGTCCAAACTACTTTTACAAAGAACTGCCCAACTTTGAATAGCTTCATATAAAGAGAATATTGGCCTTTTTTTGGACCAATATGAAGTGATAAAGATATAAATATAGTAATAAACCTAATTTAAGAACGTTAGACACATTTTTGATCCAACGGAAAACTTGTGCAAACTTATACGACAAAGATCGTCCAAACTTTCAATAGATTCGTATGAAGGTTTAAATTGAGATTTAAAGCTTTTAGAATGAATACCGGCCTTTTTTTGGACCAATATAAAGTTATAAAGGCGTAAATGTAGTTTTTAAATAATTCTCAAAAAGTTAGACCCATTATTGGAGCAGCGGAAACTTGGTCCAAACTACTTTGACAAAGAACTGCCCAACTTTGAAAAGCTTCATATGAAGAGAATATTGGCCTTTTTTTGGACCAATATGAAGTGATAAAGATATAAATATATTAATAAACCTAATTTAAGAACGTTAGACCCATTTTGATCCAACGGAAAACTTGTGCAAACTTCTACGACAAAGATCGTCCAAACTTTCAATAGATTCGTATGAACGTTTAAATTGAGATTTAAAGCTTTTAGAATGAATTCCGGCCTTTTTTTGGACCAATAAAAATTTATAAAGGTGTAAATATAGTTTTTAAATAATTCTCAAAAAGTTAGACCCATTATTGGAGCAGCGGAAACTTGGTCCAAACTACTTTGACAAAGAACTGCCCAACTTTGAATAGCTTCGTATGAAGAGAATATTGGCCTTTTTTTGAACCAATATGAAGTGATAAAGATATAAATATATTAATAAACCTAATTAAAGAACGTTAGACCCATTTTTCATCCAACGGAAAACTTGTGCAAACTTCTACGACAAAGATCGTCCAAACTTTCAATAGATTCGTATGAAGGTTTAAATTGAGATTTAAAGGTTTTAGAATGAATACCGGCCTTTTTTTGGACCAATATAAAGTTATAAAGGTGTAAATATAGTTTTTAAATAATTCTCAAAAAGTTAGACCCATTATTGGAGCAGCGGAAACTTGGTCAAACTACTTTGACAAAGAACTGCCCAACTTTGAATAGCTACATATGAAGAGAATATTGGCCTTTTTTTGGACCAATATGAAGTGATAAAGATAAAAATATATTAATAAACCTAATTTAAGAACGTTAGACCCATTTTTGATCCAACGGAAAACTTGTGCAAACTTCTACGACAAAGATCGTCCAAACTTTCAATAGATTCGTATGAAGGTTTAAATTGAGATTTAAAGCTTTTAGAATGAATACCGGCCTTTTTTTGGACCAATATAAAGTTATAAAGGTGTAAATATAGTTTTTAAATAATTCTCAAAAAGTTAGACCCATTATTGGAGCAGCGGAAACTTGGTCCAAACTACTTTGACAAAGAACTGCCCAACTTTGAATAGCTTCATATGAAGAGAATATTGGATTTTTTTGGACCAATATGAAGTGATAAAGATATAAATATAGTAATAAACCTAATAGAAGAACGTTAGACCCATTTTAGATCCAACGGAAAAGTTGTGCAAACTTCTATGACAAAGATCGTCCAAACTTTCAATAGATTCGTATGAAGGTTTAAATTGAGATTTAAAGCTTTTAGAATGAATACCGGCCTTTTTTTGGACCAATATAAAGTTATAAAGGTGTAAATGTAGTTTTTAAATAATTCTCAAAAAGTTAGACCCATTATTGGAGCAGCGGAAACTTGGTCCAAACTACTTTGACAAAGAACTGCCCAACTTTGAATAGCTTCATATGAAGAGAATATTGGATTTTTTTGGACCAATATGAAGTGATAAAGATATAAATATAGTAATAAACCTAATAGAAGAATGTTAGACCCATTTTAGATCCAACGGAAAAGTTGTGCAAACTTCTATGACAAAGACCGTCCAAACTTTCAATAGATTCGTATGAAGGTTTAAATTGAGATTTAAAGCTTTTAGAATGAATACCGGCCTTTTTTGGGACCAATATAAAGTTATAAAGGTGTAAATGTAGTTTTTAAATAATTCTCAAAAAGTTAGACCCATTATTGGAGCAGCGGAAACTTGTCCAAACTACTTTTACAAAGAACTGCCCAACTTTGAATAGCTTCATATGAAGAGAATATTGGCCTTTTTTTGGACCAATATGAAGTGATAAAGATATAAATATATTAATAAACCAAATAGAAGAACGTTTGACCCATTTTTGATCCAACGGAAAAGTTGTGCAAACTTCTATGACAAAGATCGTCCAAACTTTCAATAGATTCGTATGAAGGTTTAAATTGAGATTTAAAGCTTTTAGAATGAATACCGGCCTTTTTTTGGACCAATATAAAGTTATAAAGGTGTAAATATAGTTTTTAAATAATTCTCAAAACGTTAGACCCATTATTGGAGCAGCGGAAACTTGGTCAAACTACTTTGACAAAGAACTGCCCAACTTTGAATAGCTACATATGAAGAGAATATTGGCCTTTTTTTGGACCAATATGTAGTGATAAAGATATAAATATATTAATAAACCTAATATAAGAACGTTAGACCCATTTTTGATCCAACGGAAAACTTGTGCAAACTTATACGACAAAGATCGTCCAAACTTTAAATAGATCTGTATGAAGGTTTAAATTGAGATTTAAAGGTTTTAGAATGAATACCGGCCTTTTTTTGGACCAATATAAAGTTATAAAGGTGTAAATATAGTTTTTAAATAATTCTCAAAAAGTTAGACCCATTATTGGAGCAGCGGAAACTTGTCCAAACTACTTTTACAAAGAACTGCCCAACTTTGAATAGCTTCATATGAAGAGAATATTGGCCTTTTTTTGGACCAATATGAAGTGATAAAGATATAAATATATTAATAAACCAAATAGAAGAACGTTTGACCCATTTTTGATCCAACGGAAAAGTTGTGCAAACTTCTATGACAAAGATCGTCCAAACTTTCAATAGATTCGTATGAAGGTTTAAATTTAGATTTAAAGCTTTTAGAATGAATACCGGCCTTTTTTTGGACCAATATAAAGTTATAAAGGTGTAAATATAGTTTTTAAATAATTCTCAAAAAGTTAGACCCATTATTGGAGCAGCGGAAACTTGGTCCAAACTACTTTGACAAAGAACTGCCCAACTTTGAATAGCTTCGTATGAAGAGAATATTGGCCTTTTTTTGAACCAATATGAAGTGATAAAGATATAAATATAGTAATAAACCTAATTTAAGAACGTTAGACCCATTTTTGATCCAACGGAAAACTTGTGCAAACTTCTACGACAAAGATCGTCCAAACTTTAAATAGATCTGTATGAAGGTTTAAATTGAGATTTAAAGGTTTTAGAATGAATACCGGCCTTTTTTTGGACCAATATAAAGTTATAAAGGTGTAAATATAGTTTTTAAATAATTCTCAAAAAGTTAGACCCATTATTGGAGCAGCGGAAACTTGGTCAAACTACTTTGACAAAGAACTGCCCAACTTTGAATAGCTACATATGAAGAGAATATTGGCCTTTTTTTGGACCAATATGAAGTGATAAAGATAAAAATATATTAATAAACCTAATTTAAGAACGTTAGACCCATTTTTGATCCAACGGAAAACTTGTGCAAACTTCTACGACAAAGATCGTCCAAACTTTCAATAGATTCGTATGAAGGTTTCAATTGAGATTTAAAGCTTTTAGAATGAATACCGGCCTTTTTTTGGACCAATATAAAGTTATAAAGGTGTAAATATAGTTTTTAAATAATTCTCAAAAAGTTAGACCCATTATTGGAGCAGCGGAAACTTGGTCCAAACTACTTTGACAAAGAACTGCCCAACTTTGAATAGCTTCATATGAAGAGAATATTGGATTTTTTTGGACCAATATGAAGTGATAAAGATATAAATATAGTAATAAACCTAATAGAAGAACGTTAGACCCATTTTAGATCCAACGGAAAAGTTGTGCAAACTTCTATGACAAAGATCGTCCAAACTTTCAATAGATTCGTATGAAGGTTTAAATTGAGATTTAAAGCTTTTAGAATGAATACCGGCCTTTTTTTGGACCAATATAAAGTTATAAAGGTGTAAATGTAGTTTTTAAATAATTCTCAAAAAGTTAGACCCATTATTGGAGCAGCGGAAACTTGGTCCAAACTACTTTGACAAAGAACTGCCCAACTTTGAATAGCTTCATATGAAGAGAATATTGGATTTTTTTGGACCAATATGAAGTGATAAAGATATAAATATAGTAATAAACCTAATAGAAGAATGTTAGACCCATTTTAGATCCAACGGAAAAGTTGTGCAAACTTCTATGACAAAGATCGTCCAAACTTTCAATAGATTCGTATGAAGGTTTAAATTGAGATTTAAAGCTTTTAGAATGAATACCGGCCTTTTTTGGGACCAATATAAAGTTATAAAGGTGTAAATGTAGTTTTTAAATAATTCTCAAAAAGTTAGACCCATTATTGGAGCAGCGGAAACTTGTCCAAACTACTTTTACAAAGAACTGCCCAACTTTGAATAGCTTCATATGAAGAGAATATTGGCCTTTTTTTGGACCAATATGAAGTGATAAAGATATAAATATATTAATAAACCAAATAGAAGAACGTTTGACCCATTTTTGATCCAACGGAAAAGTTGTGCAAACTTCTATGACAAAGATCGTCCAAACTTTCAATAGATTCGTATGAAGGTTTAAATTGAGATTTAAAGCTTTTAGAATGAATACCGGCCTTTTTTTGGACCAATATAAAGTTATAAAGGTGTAAATATAGTTTTTAAATAATTCTCAAAAAGTTAGACCCATTATTGGAGCAGCGGAAACTTGGTCAAACTACTTTGACAAAGAACTGCCCAACTTTGAATAGCTACATATGAAGAGAATATTGGCCTTTTTTTGGACCAATATGTAGTGATAAAGATATAAATATATTAATAAACCTAATATAAGAACGTTAGACCCATTTTTGATCCAACGGAAAACTTGTGCAAACTTATACGACAAAGATCGTCCAAACTTTCAATAGATTCGTATGAAGGTTTAAATTGAGATTTAAAGCTTTTAGAATGAATACCGGCCTTTTTTTGGACCAATAAAAAGTTATAAAGGTGTAATTATAGTTTTTAAATTATTCTCAAAAAGTTAGACCCATTATTGGAGAAGCGGAAACTTGGTCCAAACTACTTTGACAAAGAACTGCCCAACTTTGAATAGCTTCATATGATGAGAATATTGGCCTTTTTTTGGACCAATTTGAAGTGATAAAGATATAAATATATTAATAAACCTAATTTAAGAACGTTAGACCCATTTTTGATCCAACGGAAAAGTTGTGCAAACTTCTATGACAAAGATCGTCCAAACTTTCAATAGATTCGTATGAAGGTTTAAATTGAGATTTAAAGCTTTTAGAATGAATACCGGCCTTTTTTTGGACCAATATAAAGTTATAAAGGTGTAAATATAGTTTTTAAATAATTCTCAAAAAGTTAGACCCATTATTGGAGCAGCGGAAACTTGGTCCAAACTACTTTGACAAAGAACTGCCCAACTTTGAATAGCTTCGTATGAAGAGAATATTGGCCTTTTTTTGAACCAATATGAAGTGATAAAGATATAAATATAGTAATAAACCTAATTTAAGAACGTTAGACCCATTTTTGATCCAACGGAAAACTTGTGCAAACTTCTATGACAAAGATCGTCCAAACTTTCAATAGATTCGTATGAATGTTTAAATTGAGATTTAAAGCTTTTAGAATGAATACCGGCCTTTTTTTGGACCAATATAAAGTTATAAAGGTGTAAATATAGTTTTTAAATAATTCTCAAAAAGTTAGACCCATTATTGGAGCAGCGGAAACTTGGTCCAAACTACTTTGACAAAGAACTGCCCAACTTTGAATAGCTTCGTATGAAGAGAATATTGGCCTTTTTTTGAACCAATATGAAGTGATAAAGATATAAATATAGTAATAAACCTAATTTAAGAACGTTAGACCCATTTTTGATCCAACGGAAAACTTGTGCAAACTTCTACGACAAAGATCGTCCAAACTTTAAATAGATCTGTATGAAGGTTTAAATTGAGATTTAAAGGTTTTAGAATGAATACCGGCCTTTTTTTGGACCAATATAAAGTTATAAAGGTGTAAATATAGTTTTTAAATAATTCTCAAAAAGTTAGACCCATTATTGGAGCAGCGGAAACTTGGTCAAACTACTTTGACAAAGAACTGCCCAACTTTGAATAGCTACATATGAAGAGAATATTGGCCTTTTTTTGGACCAATATGAAGTGATAAAGATAAAAATATATTAATAAACCTAATTTAAGAAAGTTAGACCCATTTTTGATCCAACGGAAAACTTGTGCAAACTTCTACGACAAAGATCGTCCAAACTTTCAATAGATTCGTATGAAGGTTTCAATTGAGATTTAAAGCTTTTAGAATGAATACCGGCCTTTTTTTGGACCAATATAAAGTTATAAAGGTGTAAATATAGTTTTTAAATAATTCTCAAAAAGTTAGACCCATTATTGGAGCAGCGGAAACTTGGTCCAAACTACTTTGACAAAGAACTGCCCAACTTTGAATAGCTTCATATGAAGAGAATATTGGATTTTTTTGGACCAATATGAAGTGATAAAGATATAAATATAGTAATAAACCTAATAGAAGAACGTTAGACCCATTTTAGATCCAACGGAAAAGTTGTGCAAACTTCTATGACAAAGATCGTCCAAACTTTCAATAGATTCGTATGAAGGTTTAAATTGAGATTTAAAGCTTTTAGAATGAATACCGGCCTTTTTTTGGACCAATATAAAGTTATAAAGGTGTAAATGTAGTTTTTAAATAATTCTCAAAAAGTTAGACCCATTATTGGAGCAGCGGAAACTTGGTCCAAACTACTTTGACAAAGAACTGCCCAACTTTGAATAGCTTCATATGAAGAGAATATTGGATTTTTTTGGACCAATATGAAGTGATAAAGATATAAATATAGTAATAAACCTAATAGAAGAATGTTAGACCCATTTTAGATCCAACGGAAAAGTTGTGCAAACTTCTATGACAAAGATCGTCCAAACTTTCAATAGATTCGTATGAAGGTTTAAATTGAGATTTAAAGCTTTTAGAATGAATACCGGCCTTTTTTGGGACCAATATAAAGTTATAAAGGTGTAAATGTAGTTTTTAAATAATTCTCAAAAAGTTAGACCCATTATTGGAGCAGCGGAAACTTGTCCAAACTACTTTTACAAAGAACTGCCCAACTTTGAATAGCTTCATATGAAGAGAATATTGGCCTTTTTTTGGACCAATATGAAGTGATAAAGATATAAATATATTAATAAACCAAATAGAAGAACGTTTGACCCATTTTTGATCCAACGGAAAAGTTGTGCAAACTTCTATGACAAAGATCGTCCAAACTTTCAATAGATTCGTATGAAGGTTTAAATTGAGATTTAAAGCTTTTAGAATGAATACCGGCCTTTTTTTGGACCAATATAAAGTTATAAAGGTGTAAATATAGTTTTTAAATAATTCTCAAAAAGTTAGACCCATTATTGGAGCAGCGGAAACTTGGTCAAACTACTTTGACAAAGAACTGCCCAACTTTGAATAGCTACATATGAAGAGAATATTGGCCTTTTTTTGGACCAATATGTAGTGATAAAGATATAAATATATTAATAAACCTAATATAAGAACGTTAGACCCATTTTTGATCCAACGGAAAACTTGTGCAAACTTATACGACAAAGATCGTCCAAACTTTCAATAGATTCGTATGAAGGTTTAAATTGAGATTTAAAGCTTTTAGAATGAATACCGGCCTTTTTTTGGACCAATAAAAAGTTATAAAGGTGTAATTATAGTTTTTAAATTATTCTCAAAAAGTTAGACCCATTATTGGAGAAGCGGAAACTTGGTCCAAACTACTTTGACAAAGAACTGCCCAACTTTGAATAGCTTCATATGATGAGAATATTGGCCTTTTTTTGGACCAATTTGAAGTGATAAAGATATAAATATATTAATAAACCTAATTTAAGAACGTTAGACCCATTTTTGATCCAACGGAAAACTTGTGCAAACTTCTACGATAAAGATCGTCCAAACTTTCAATAGATTCGTATGAAGGTTTAAATTGAGATTTAAAGCTTTTAGAATGAATGCCGGCCTTTTTTTGGACCAATAAAAAGTTATAAAGGTGTAAATATAGTTTTTAAATAATTCTCAAAAAGTTAGACCCATTATTGGAGCAGCGGAAACTTGGTCCAAACTACTTTGACAAAGAACTGCCCAACTTTGAATAGCTTCATATGAAGAGAATATTGGATTTTTTTGGACCAATATGAAGTGATAAAAATATAAATATAGTAATAAACCTAATAGAAGAACGTTAGACCCATTTTAGATCCAACGGAAAAGTTGTGCAAACTTCTATGACAAAGATCGTCCAAACTTTCAATAGATTCGTATGAAGGTTTAAATTGAGATTTAAAGCTTTTAGAATGAATACCGGCCTTTTTTTGGACCAATATAAAGTTATAAAGGTGTAAATGTAGTTTTTAAATAATTCTCAAAAAGTTAGACCCATTATTGGAGCAGCGGAAACTTGTCCAAACTACTTTTACAAAGAACTGCCCAACTTTGAATAGCTTCATATAAAGAGAATATTGGCCTTTTTTTGGACCAATATGAAGTGATAAAGATATAAATATATTAATAAACCTAATTTAAGAACGTTAGACCCATTTTTGATCCAACGGAAAACTTGTGCAAACTTCTACGACAAAGATCGTCCAAACTTTCAATAGATTCGTATGAAGGTTTAAATTGAGATTTAAAGCTTTTAGAATGAATACCGGCCTTTTTTTGGACCATTAAAAAGTTATAAAGGTGTAAATATAGTTTTTAAATAATTCTAAAAAAGTTAGACCCATTATTGGAGCAGCGGAAACTTGGTCCAAACTACTTTGACAAAGAACTGCCCAACTTTGAATAGCTTCGTATGAAGAGAATATTGGCCTTTTTTTGAACCAATATGAAGTGATAAAGATATAAATATAGTAATAAACCTAATTTAAGAACGTTAGACCCATTTTTGATCCAACGGAAAACTTGTGCAAACTTCTACGACAAAGATCGTCCAAACTTTCAATAGATTCGTATGAAGGTTTCAATTGAGATTTAAAGATTTTAGAATGAATACCGGCCTTTTTTTGGACCAATAAAAAGTTATAAAGGTGTAAATATAGTTTTTAAATAATTCGCAAAAAGTTAGACCCATTATTGGAGCAGCGGAAACTTGGTCCAAACTACTTTGACAAAGAACTGCCCAACTTTGAATAGCTTCGTATGAAGAGAATATTGGCCTTTTTTTGAACCAATATGAAGTGATAAAGATATAAATATAGTAATAAACCTAATTTAAGAACGTTAGACCCATTTTTGATCCAACAGAAAACTTGTGCAAACTTCTACGACAAAGATCGTCCAAACTTTCAATAGATTCGTATGAAGGTTTAAATTGAGATTTAAAGCTTTTAGAATGAATAACGGCCTTTTTTGGACCAATATAAAGTTATAAAGGTGTAAATATAGTTTTTAAATAATTCTCAAAAAGTTAGACCCATTATTGGAGCAGCGGAAACTTGGTCAAACTACTTTGACAAAGAACGACCCAACTTTGAATAGCTACATATGAAGAGAATATTGGCCTTTTTTTGGACCAATATGAAGTGATAAAGATATAAATATATTAATAAACCTAATATAAGAACGTTAGACCCATTTTCGATCCAATGGAAAACATGTGCAAACTTATACGACAAAGATCGTCCAAACTTTCAATAGATTCGTATGAAGGTTTAAATTGAGATTTAAAGCTTTTAGAATGAATACCGGCCTTTTATTGGACCAATAAAAAGTTATAAAGGTGTAAATATAGTTTTTAAATAATTCTCAAAAAGTTAGACCCATTATTGGAGCAACGGAAACTTGGTCCAAACTACTTTGACAAAGAACTGCCCAACTTTGAATAGCTTCATATGAAGAGAATATTGGACTTTTTTTGGACCAATATGAAGTGATAAAGATATAAATATAGTAATAAACCTAATAGAAGAACGTTAGACCCATTTTTGATCCAACGGAAAACTTGTGCAAACTTCTACGACAAAGATCGTCCAAACTTTCAATAGATTCGTATGAAGGTTTAAATTCAGATTTAAAGCTTTTAGAATGAATACCGGCCTTTTTTTGGACCAATATAAAGTTATAAAGGTGTAAATGTAGTTTTTAAATAATTCTCAAGAAGTTAGACCCATTATTGGAGCAGCGGAAACTTGCCCAAACTACTTTTACAAAGAACTGCCCAACTTTGAATAGCTTCATATGAAGAGAATATTGGCCTTTTTTTGGACCAATATGAAGTGATAAAGATATAAATATAGTAATAAACCTAATTTAAGAACGTTAGACACATTTTTGATCCAACGGAAAACTTGTGCAAACTTATACGACAAAGATTGTCCAAACTTTCAATAGATTCGTATGAAGGTTTAAATTGAGATTTAAAGCTTTTAGAATGAATACCGGCCTTTTTTTGTACCAATAAAAAGTTATAAAGGTGTAAATATAGTTTTTAAATTATTCTCAAAAAGTTAGACCCATTATTGGAGAAGCGGAAACTTGGTCCAAACTACTTTGACAAAGAACTGCCCAACTTTGAAAAGCTTCATATGAAGAGAATATTGGCCTTTTTTTGGACCAATATGAAGTGATAAAGATATAAATATAGTAATAAACCTAATATAAGAACGTTAGACCCATTTTTGATCCAACGGAAAAGTTGTGCAAACTTCTATGACAAAGATCGTCCAAACTTTCAATAGATTCGTATGAAGGTTTAAATTGAGATTTAAAGCTTTTAGAATGAATACCGGCCTTTTTTTGGACCAATATAAAGTTATAAAGGTGTAAATGTAGTTTTTAAATAATTCTCAAAAAGTTAGACCCATTATTGGAGCAGCGGAAACTTGGTCCAAACTACTTTGACAAAGAACTGCCCAACTTTGAATAGCTTCATATGAAGAGAATATTGGATTTTTTTGGACCAATATGAAGTGATAAAGATATAAATATAGTAATAAACCTAATAGAAGAATGTTAGACCCATTTTAGATCCAACGGAAAAGTTGTGCAAACTTCTATGACAAAGATCGTCCAAACTTTCAATAGATTCGTATGAAGGTTTAAATTGAGATTTAAAGCTTTTAGAATGAATACCGGCCTTTTTTGGGACCAATATAAAGTTATAAAGGTGTAAATGTAGTTTTTAAATAATTCTCAAAAAGTTAGACCCATTATTGGAGCAGCGGAAACTTGTCCAAACTACTTTTACAAAGAACTGCCCAACTTTGAATAGCTTCATATGAAGAGAATATTGGCCTTTTTTTGGACCAATATGATGTGATAAAGATATAAATATATTAATAAACCAAATAGAAGAACGTTTGACCCATTTTTGATCCAACGGAAAAGTTGTGCAAACTTCTATGACAAAGATCGTCCAAACTTTCAATAGATTCGTATGAAGGTTTAAATTGAGATTTAAAGCTTTTAGAATGAATACCGGCCTTTTTTTGGACCAATATAAAGTTATAAAGGTGTAAATATAGTTTTTAAATAATTCTCAAAAAGTTAGACCCATTATTGGAGCAGCGGAAACTTGGTCAAACTACTTTGACAAAGAACTGCCCAACTTTGAATAGCTACATATGAAGAGAATATTGGCCTTTTTTTGGACCAATATGTAGTGATAAAGATATAAATATATTAATAAACCTAATATAAGAACGTTAGACCCATTTTTGATCCAACGGAAAACTTGTGCAAACTTATACGACAAAGATCGTCCAAACTTTCAATAGATTCGTATGAAGGTTTAAATTGAGATTTAAAGCTTTTAGAATGAATACCGGCCTTTTTTTGGACCAATAAAAAGTTATAAAGGTGTAATTATAGTTTTTAAATTATTCTCAAAAAGTTAGACCCATTATTGGAGAAGCGGAAACTTGGTCCAAACTACTTTGACAAAGAACTGCCCAACTTTGAATAGCTTCATATGAAGAGAATATTGGCCTTTTTTTGGACCAATTTGAAGTGATAAAGATATAAATATATTAATAAACCTAATTTAAGAACGTTAGACCCATTTTTGATCCAACAGAAAACTTGTGCAAACTTCTACGACAAAGATCGTCCAAACTTTCAATAGATTCGTATGAAGGTTTAAATTCAGATTTAAAGCTTTTAGAATGAATACCGGCCTTTTTTTGGACCAATATAAAGTTATAAAGGTGTAAATGTAGTTTTTAAATAATTCTCAAGAAGTTAGACCCATTATTGGAGCAGCGGAAACTTGCCCAAACTACTTTTACAAAGAACTGCCCAACTTTGAATAGCTTCATATGAAGAGAATATTGGCCTTTTTTTGGACCAATATGAAGTGATAAAGATATAAATATATTAATAAACCTAATTTAAGAACATTAGACCCATTTTTGATCCAACGGAAAACTTGTGCAAACTTCTACGACAAAGATCGTCCAAACTTTCAATAGATTCGTATGAAGGTTTAAATTGAGATTTAAAGCTTTTAGAATGAATACCGGCCTTTTTTTGGACCATTAAAAAGTTATAAAGGTGTAAATATAGTTTTTAAATAATTCTAAAAAAGTTAGACCCATTATTGGAGCAGCGGAAACTTGGTCCAAACTACTTTGACAAAGAACTGCCCAACTTTGAATAGCTTCGTATGAAGAGAATATTGGCCTTTTTTTGAACCAATATGAAGTGATAAAGATATAAATATAGTAATAAACCTAATTTAAGAACGTTAGACCCATTTTTGATCCAACGGAAAACTTGTGCAAACTTCTACGACAAAGATCGTCCAAACTTTCAATAGATTCGTATGAAGGTTTCAATTGAGATTTAAAGCTTTTAGAATGAATACCGGCCTTTTTTTGGACCAATAAAAAGTTATAAAGGTGTAAATATAGTTTTTAAATAATTCGCAAAAAGTTAGACCCATTATTGGAGCAGCGGAAACTTGGTCCAAACTACTTTGACAAAGAACTGCCCAACTTTGAATAGCTTCGTATGAAGAGAATATTGGCCTTTTTTTGAACCAATATGAAGTGATAAAGATATAAATATAGTAATAAACCTAATTTAAGAACGTTAGACCCATTTTTGATCCAACAGAAAACTTGTGCAAACTTCTACGACAAAGATCGTCCAAACTTTCAATAGATTCGTATGAAGGTTTAAATTGAGATTTAAAGCTTTTAGAATGAATAACGGCCTTTTTTGGACCAATATAAAGTTATAAAGGTGTAAATATAGTTTTTAAATAATTCTCAAAAAGTTAGACCCATTATTGGAGCAGCGGAAACTTGGTCCAAACTACTCTGACAAAGAACTGCCCAACTTTGAATAGCTTCATATGAAGAGAATATTGGCCTTTTTTTGGACCAATATGAAGTGATAAAGATATAAATATAGTAATAAACCTAATAGTAGAACGTTAGACCCATTTTTGATCCAACGGAAAACTTGTGCAAACTTCTACGACAAAGATCGTCCAAACTTTCAATAGATTCGTATGAAGGTTTAAATTCAGATTTAAAGCTTTTAGAATGAATACCGGCCTTTTTTTGGACCAATATAAAGTTATAAAGGTGTAAATGTAGTTTTTAAATAATTCTCAAGAAGTTAGACCCATTATTGGAGCAGCGGAAACTTGCCCAAACTACTTTACAAAGAACTGCCCAACTTTGAATAGCTTCATATGAAGAGAATATTGGCCTTTTTTTGGACCAATATGAAGTGATAAAGATATAAATATAGTAATAAACATAATTTAAGAACGTTAGACACATTTTTGATCCAACGGAAAACTTGTGCAAACTTATACGACAAAGATTGTCCAAACTTTCAATAGATTCGTATGAAGGTTTAAATTGAGATTTAAAGCTTTTAGAATGAATACCGGCCTTTTTTTGTACCAATAAAAAGTTATAAAGGTGTAAATATAGTTTTTAAATTATTCTCAAAAAGTTAGACCCATTATTGGAGAAGCGGAAACTTGGTCCAAACTACTTTGACAAAGAACTGCCCAACTTTGAAAAGCTTCATATGAAGAGAATATTGGCCTTTTTTTGGACCAATATGAAGTGATAAAGATATAAATATATTAATAAACCTAATTTAAGAACGTTAGACCCATTTTTGATCCAACGGAAAACTTGTGCAAACTTCTACGACAAAGATCGTCCAAACTTTCAATAGATTCGTATGAAGGTTTAAATTGAGATTTAAAGCTTTTAGAATGAATACCGGCCTTTTTTTGGACCAATAAAAAGTTATAAAGGTGTAAATATAGTTTTTAAATAATTCTCAAAAAGTTAGACCCATTATTGGAGCAGCGGAAACTTGGTCAAACTACTTTGACAAATAACTGCCCAACTTTGAATAGCTACATATGAAGAGAATATTGGCCTTTTTTTGGACCAATATGAAGTGATAAAGATATAAATATATTAATAAACCTAATTTAAGAACGTTAGACCCATTTTTGATCCAACGGAAAACTTGTGCAAACTTCTACGACAAAGATCGTCCAAACTTTCAATAGATTCGTATGAAGGTTTCAATTGAGATTTAAAGCTTTTAGAATGAATACCGGCCTTTTTTTGGACCAATATAAAGTTATAAAGGTGTAAATATAGTTTTTAAATTATTCTCAAAAAGTTAGACCCATTATTGGAGAAGCGGAAACTTGGTCCAAACTACTTTGACAAAGAACTGCCCAACTTTGAATAGCTTCGTATGAAGAGAATATTGGTCTTTTTTTGAACCAATATGAAGTGATAAAGATATAAATATAGTAATAAACCTAATTTAAGAACGTTAGACCCATTTTTGATACAACGGAAAACTTGTGCAAACTTCTACGACAAAGATCGTCCAAACTTTCAATAGATTCGTATGAAGGTTTAAATTGAGATTTAAAGCTTTTAGAATGAATACCGGCCTTTTTTTGGACCAATAAAATGTTATAAAGGTGTAAATATAGTTTTTAAATAATTCTCAAAAAGTTAGACCCATTATTGGAGCAGCGGAAACTTGGTCCAAACTACTTTGACAAAGAACTGCCCAACTTTGAATAGCTTCATATGAAGAGAATATTGGATTTTTTTGGACCAATATGAAGTGATAAAGATATAAATATAGTAATAAACCTAATAGAAGAACGTTAGACCCATTTTAGATCCAACGGAAAAGTTGTGCAAACTTCTATGACAAAGATCGTCCAAACTTTCAATAGATTCGTATGAAGGTTTAAATTGAGATTTAAAGCTTTTAGAATGAATACCGGCCTTTTTTTGGACCAATATAAAGTTATAAAGGTGTAAATGTAGTTTTTAAATAATTCTCAAAAAGTTAGACCCATTATTGGAGCAGCGGAAACTTGGTCCAAACTACTTTGACAAAGAACTTCCCAACTTTGAATAGCTTCATATGAAGAGAATATTGGATTTTTTTGGACCAATATGAAGTGATAAAGATATAAATATAGTAATAAACCTAATAGAAGAACGTTAGACCCATTTTAGATCCAACGGAAAAGTTGTGCAAACTTCTATGACAAAGATCGTCCAAACTTTCAATAGATTCGTATGAAGGTTTAAATTGAGATTTAAAGCTTTTAGAATGAATACCGGCCTTTTTTTGGACCAATATAAAGTTATAAAGGTGTAAATATAGTTTTTAAATAATTCTCAAAAAGTTAGACCCATTATTGGAGCAGCGGAAACTTGTCCAAACTACTTTTACAAAGAACTGCCCAACTTTGAATAGCTTCATATGAAGAGAATATTGGCCTTTTTTTGGACCAATATGAAGTGATAAAGATATAAATATAGTAATAAACCTAATTTAAGAACGTTAGACACATTTTTGATCCAACGGAAAACTTGTGCAAACTTATACGACAAAGATCGTCCAAACTTTCATTAGATTCGTATGAAGGTTTAAATTGAGATTTAAAGCTTTTAGAATGAATACAGGCCTTTTTATAGACCAATATAAAGTTATAAAGGTGTAAATATAGTTTTTAAATAATTCTCAAAAAGTTAGACCCATTATTGGAGAAGCGGAAACTTGGTCCAAACTACTTTGACAAAGAAATGCCCAACTTTGAATAGCTTCATATGAAGAGAATATTGGCCTTTTTTTGGACCAATATGAAGTGATAAAGATATAAATATATTAATAAACCTAATTTAAGAACGTTAGACCCATTTTTAATCCAACGGAAAACTTGTGCAAACTTCTACGACAAAGATCGTCCAAACTTTCAATAGATTCGTATGAAGGTTTCAATTGAGATTTAAAGCTTTTAGAATGAATACCGGCCTTTTTATGGACCAATATAAAGTTATAAAGGTGTAAATATAGTTTTTAAATTATTCTCAAAAAGTTAGACCCATTATTGGAGCAGCGGAAACTTGGTCAAACTACTTTGACAAAGAACGACCCAACTTTGAATAGCTACATATGAAGAGAATATTGGCCTTTTTTTGGACCAATATGAAGTGATAAAGATATAAATATATTAATAAACCTAATATAAGAACGTTAGACCCATTTTCGATCCAATGGAAAACATGTGCAAACTTATACGACAAAGATCGTCCAAACTTTCAATAGATTCGTATGAAGGTTTAAATTGAGATTTAAAGCTTTTAGAATGAATACCGGCCTTTTATTGGACCAATAAAAAGTTATAAAGGTGTAAATATAGTTTTTAAATAATTCTCAAAAAGTTAGACCCATTATTGGAGCAACGGAAACTTGGTCCAAACTACTTTGACAAAGAACTGCCCAACTTTGAATAGCTTCATATGAAGAGAATATTGGACTTTTTTTGGACCAATATGAAGTGATAAAGATATAAATATAGTAATAAACCTAATAGAAGAACGTTAGACCCATTTTTGATCCAACGGAAAACTTGTGCAAACTTCTACGACAAAGATCGTCCAAACTTTCAATAGATTCGTATGAAGGTTTAAATTCAGATTTAAAGGTTTTAGAATGAATACCGGCCTTTTTTTGGACCAATATAAAGTTATAAAGGTGTAAATGTAGTTTTTAAATAATTCTCAAGAAGTTAGACCCATTATTGGAGCAGCGGAAACTTGCCCAAACTACTTTTACAAAGAACTGCCCAACTTTGAATAGCTTCATATGAAGAGAATATTGGCCTTTTTTTGGACCAATATGAAGTGATAAAGATATAAATATAGTAATAAACCTAATTTAAGAACGTTAGACACATTTTTGATCCAACGGAAAACTTGTGCAAACTTATACGACAAAGATTGTCCAAACTTTCAATAGATTCGTATGAAGGTTTAAATTGAGATTTAAAGCTTTTAGAATGAATACCGGCCTTTTTTTGTACCAATAAAAAGTTATAAAGGTGTAAATATAGTTTTTAAATTATTCTCAAAAAGTTAGACCCATTATTGGAGAAGCGGAAACTTGGTCCAAACTACTTTGACAAAGAACTGCCCAACTTTGAAAAGCTTCATATGAAGAGAATATTGGCCTTTTTTTGGACCAATATGAAGTGATAAAGATATAAATATAGTAATAAACCTAATATAAGAACGTTAGACCCATTTTTGATCCAACGGAAAAGTTGTGCAAACTTCTATGACAAAGATCGTCCAAACTTTCAATAGATTCGTATGAAGGTTTAAATTGAGATTTAAAGCTTTTAGAATGAATACCGGCCTTTTTTTGGACCAATATAAAGTTATAAAGGTGTAAATGTAGTTTTTAAATAATTCTCAAAAAGTTAGACCCATTATTGGAGCAGCGGAAACTTGGTCCAAACTACTTTGACAAAGAACTGCCCAACTTTGAATAGCTTCATATGAAGAGAATATTGGTTTTTTTGGACCAATATGAAGTGATAAAGATATAAATATAGTAATAAACCTAATAGAAGAATGTTAGACCCATTTTAGATCCAACGGAAAAGTTGTGCAAACTTCTATGACAAAGATCGTCCAAACTTTCAATAGATTCGTATGAAGGTTTAAATTGAGATTTAAAGCTTTTAGAATGAATACCGGCCTTTTTTGGGACCAATATAAAGTTATAAAGGTGTAAATGTAGTTTTTAAATAATTCTCAAAAAGTTAGACCCATTATTGGAGCAGCGGAAACTTGTCCAAACTACTTTTACAAAGAACTGCCCAACTTTGAATAGCTTCATATGAAGAGAATATTGGCCTTTTTTTGGACCAATATGAAGTGATAAAGATATAAATATATTAATAAACCAAATAGAAGAACGTTTGACCCATTTTTGATCCAACGGAAAAGTTGTGCAAACTTCTATGACAAAGATCGTCCAAACTTTCAATAGATTCGTATGAAGGTTTAAATTGAGATTTAAAGCTTTTAGAATGAATACCGGCCTTTTTTTGGACCAATATAAAGTTATAAAGGTGTAAATATAGTTTTTAAATAATTCTCAAAAAGTTAGACCCATTATTGGAGCAGCGGAAACTTGGTCAAACTACTTTGACAAAGAACTGCCCAACTTTGAATAGCTACATATGAAGAGAATATTGGCCTTTTTTTGGACCAATATGTAGTGATAAAGATATAAATATATTAATAAACCTAATATAAGAACGTTAGACCCATTTTTGATCCAACGGAAAACTTGTGCAAACTTATACGACAAAGATCGTCCAAACTTTCAATAGATTCGTATGAAGGTTTAAATTGAGATTTAAAGCTTTTAGAATGAATACCGGCCTTTTTTTGGACCAATAAAAAGTTATAAAGGTGTAATTATAGTTTTTAAATTATTCTCAAAAAGTTAGACCCATTATTGGAGAAGCGGAAACTTGGTCCAAACTACTTTGACAAAGAACTGCCCAACTTTGAATAGCTTCATATGAAGAGAATATTGGCCTTTTTTTGGACCAATTTGAAGTGATAAAGATATAAATATATTAATAAACCTAATTTAAGAACGTTAGACCCATTTTTGATCCAACGGAAAACTTGTGCAAACTTCTACGATAAAGATCGTCCAAACTTTCAATAGATTCGTATGAAGGTTTAAATTGAGATTTAAAGCTTTTAGAATGAATGCCGGCCTTTTTTTGGACCAATAAAAAGTTATAAAGGTGTAAATATAGTTTTTAAATAATTCTCAAAAAGTTAGACCCATTATTGGAGCAGCGGAAACTTGGTCCAAACTACTTTGACAAAGAACTGCCCAACTTTGAATAGCTTCATATGAAGAGAATATTGGATTTTTTTGGACCAATATGAAGTGATAAAAATATAAATATAGTAATAAACCTAATAGAAGAACGTTAGACCCATTTTAGATCCAACGGAAAAGTTGTGCAAACTTCTATGACAAAGATCGTCCAAACTTTCAATAGATTCGTATGAAGGTTTAAATTGAGATTTAAAGCTTTTAGAATGAATACCGGCCTTTTTTTGGACCAATATAAAGTTATAAAGGTGTAAATATAGTTTTTAAATTATTCTCAAAAAGTTAGACCCATTATTGGAGCAGCGGAAACTTGGTCCAAACTACTTTGACAAAGAACTCCCCAACTTTGAATAGCTTCGTATGAAGAGAATATTGGCCTTTTTTTGGACCAATATGAAGTGATAAAGATATAAATATATTAATAAACCTAATTTAAGAACGTTAGACCCATTTTTGATCCAACGGAAAACTTGTGCAAACTTCTACGACAAAGATCGTCCAAACTTTCAATAGATTCGTATGAAGGTTTAAATTGAGATTTAAAGCTTTTAGAATGAATACCGGCCTTTTTTTGGACCATTAAAAAGTTATAAAGGTGTAAATATAGTTTTTAAATAATTCTAAAAAAGTTAGACCCATTATTGGAGCAGCGGAAACTTGGTCCAAACTACTTTGACAAAGAACTGCCCAACTTTGAATAGCTTCGTATGAAGAGAATATTGGCCTTTTTTTGAACCAATATGAAGTGATAAAGATATAAATATAGTAATAAACCTAATTTAAGAACGTTAGACCCATTTTTGATCCAACGGAAAACTTGTGCAAACTTCTACGACAAAGATCGTCCAAACTTTCAATAGATTCGTATGAAGGTTTAAATTCAGATTTAAAGCTTTTAGAATGAATACCGGCCTTTTTTTGGACCAATATAAAGTTATAAAGGTGTAAATGTAGTTTTTAAATAATTCTCAAGAAGTTAGACCCATTATTGGAGCAGCGGAAACTTGCCCAAACTACTTTACAAAGAACTGCCCAACTTTGAATAGCTTCATATGAAGAGAATATTGGCCTTTTTTTGGACCAATATGAAGTGATAAAGATATAAATATAGTAATAAACATAATTTAAGAACGTTAGACACATTTTTGATCCAACGGAAAACTTGTGCAAACTTATACGACAAAGATTGTCCAAACTTTCAATAGATTCGTATGAAGGTTTAAATTGAGATTTAAAGCTTTTAGAATGAATACCGGCCTTTTTTTGTACCAATAAAAAGTTATAAAGGTGTAAATATAGTTTTTAAATTATTCTCAAAAAGTTAGACCCATTATTGGAGAAGCGGAAACTTGGTCCAAACTACTTTGACAAAGAACTGCCCAACTTTGAAAAGCTTCATATGAAGAGAATATTGGCCTTTTTTTGGACCAATATGAAGTGATAAAGATATAAATATATTAATAAACCTAATTTAAGAACGTTAGACCCATTTTTGATCCAACGGAAAACTTGTGCAAACTTCTACGACAAAGATCGTCCAAACTTTCAATAGATTCGTATGAAGGTTTAAATTGAGATTTAAAGCTTTTAGAATGAATACCGGCCTTTTTTTGGACCAATAAAAAGTTATAAAGGTGTAAATATAGTTTTTAAATAATTCTCAAAAAGTTAGACCCATTATTGGAGCAGCGGAAACTTGGTCAAACTACTTTGACAAATAACTGCCCAACTTTGAATAGCTACATATGAAGAGAATATTGGCCTTTTTTTGGACCAATATGAAGTGATAAAGATATAAATATATTAATAAACCTAATTTAAGAACGTTAGACCCATTTTTGATCCAACGGAAAACTTGTGCAAACTTCTACGACAAAGATCGTCCAAACTTTCAATAGATTCGTATGAAGGTTTCAATTGAGATTTAAAGCTTTTAGAATGAATACCGGCCTTTTTTTGGACCAATATAAAGTTATAAAGGTGTAAATATAGTTTTTAAATTATTCTCAAAAAGTTAGACCCATTATTGGAGAAGCGGAAACTTGGTCCAAACTACTTTGACAAAGAACTGCCCAACTTTGAATAGCTTCGTATGAAGAGAATATTGGTCTTTTTTTGAACCAATATGAAGTGATAAAGATATAAATATAGTAATAAACCTAATTTAAGAACGTTAGACCCATTTTTGATACAACGGAAAACTTGTGCAAACTTCTACGACAAAGATCGTCCAAACTTTCAATAGATTCGTATGAAGGTTTAAATTGAGATTTAAAGCTTTTAGAATGAATACCGGCCTTTTTTTGGACCAATAAAATGTTATAAAGGTGTAAATATAGTTTTTAAATAATTCTCAAAAAGTTAGACCCATTATTGGAGCAGCGGAAACTTGGTCCAAACTACTTTGACAAAGAACTGCCCAACTTTGAATAGCTTCATATGAAGAGAATATTGGATTTTTTTGGACCAATATGAAGTGATAAAGATATAAATATAGTAATAAACCTAATAGAAGAACGTTAGACCCATTTTAGATCCAACGGAAAAGTTGTGCAAACTTCTATGACAAAGATCGTCCAAACTTTCAATAGATTCGTATGAAGGTTTAAATTGAGATTTAAAGCTTTTAGAATGAATACCGGCCTTTTTTTGGACCAATATAAAGTTATAAAGGTGTAAATGTAGTTTTTAAATAATTCTCAAAAAGTTAGACCCATTATTGGAGCAGCGGAAACTTGGTCCAAACTACTTTGACAAAGAACTTCCCAACTTTGAATAGCTTCATATGAAGAGAATATTGGATTTTTTGGACCAATATGAAGTGATAAAGATATAAATATAGTAATAAACCTAATAGAAGAACGTTAGACCCATTTTAGATCCAACGGAAAAGTTGTGCAAACTTCTATGACAAAGATCGTCCAAACTTTCAATAGATTCGTATGAAGGTTTAAATTGAGATTTAAAGCTTTTAGAATGAATACCGGCCTTTTTTTGGACCAATATAAAGTTATAAAGGTGTAAATATAGTTTTTAAATAATTCTCAAAAAGTTAGACCCATTATTGGAGCAGCGGAAACTTGTCCAAACTACTTTTACAAAGAACTGCCCAACTTTGAATAGCTTCATATGAAGAGAATATTGGCCTTTTTTTGGACCAATATGAAGTGATAAAGATATAAATATAGTAATAAACCTAATTTAAGAACGTTAGACACATTTTTGATCCAACGGAAAACTTGTGCAAACTTATACGACAAAGATCGTCCAAACTTTCATTAGATTCGTATGAAGGTTTAAATTGAGATTTAAAGCTTTTAGAATGAATACAGGCCTTTTTATAGACCAATATAAAGTTATAAAGGTGTAAATATAGTTTTTAAATAATTCTCAAAAAGTTAGACCCATTATTGGAGAAGCGGAAACTTGGTCCAAACTACTTTGACAAAGAAATGCCCAACTTTGAATAGCTTCATATGAAGAGAATATTGGCCTTTTTTTGGACCAATATGAAGTGATAAAGATATAAATATATTAATAAACCTAATTTAAGAACGTTAGACCCATTTTTAATCCAACGGAAAACTTGTGCAAACTTCTACGACAAAGATCGTCCAAACTTTCAATAGATTCGTATGAAGGTTTCAATTGAGATTTAAAGCTTTTAGAATGAATACCGGCCTTTTTATGGACCAATATAAAGTTATAAAGGTGTAAATATAGTTTTTAAATTATTCTCAAAAAGTTAGACCCATTATTGGAGCAGCGGAAACTTGGTCAAACTACTTTGACAAAGAACGACCCAACTTTGAATAGCTACATATGAAGAGAATATTGGCCTTTTTTTGGACCAATATGAAGTGATAAAGATATAAATATATTAATAAACCTAATATAAGAACGTTAGACCCATTTTCGATCCAATGGAAAACATGTGCAAACTTATACGACAAAGATCGTCCAAACTTTCAATAGATTCGTATGAAGGTTTAAATTGAGATTTAAAGCTTTTAGAATGAATACCGGCCTTTTATTGGACCAATAAAAAGTTATAAAGGTGTAAATATAGTTTTTAAATAATTCTCAAAAAGTTAGACCCATTATTGGAGCAACGGAAACTTGGTCCAAACTACTTTGACAAAGAACTGCCCAACTTTGAATAGCTTCATATGAAGAGAATATTGGACTTTTTTTGGACCAATATGAAGTGATAAAGATATAAATATAGTAATAAACCTAATAGAAGAACGTTAGACCCATTTTTGATCCAACGGAAAACTTGTGCAAACTTCTACGACAAAGATCGTCCAAACTTTCAATAGATTCGTATGAAGGTTTAAATTCAGATTTAAAGCTTTTAGAATGAATACCGGCCTTTTTTTGGACCAATATAAAGTTATAAAGGTGTAAATGTAGTTTTTAAATAATTCTCAAGAAGTTAGACCCATTATTGGAGCAGCGGAAACTTGCCCAAACTACTTTTACAAAGAACTGCCCAACTTTGAATAGCTTCATATGAAGAGAATATTGGCCTTTTTTTGGACCAATATGAAGTGATAAAGATATAAATATAGTAATAAACCTAATTTAAGAACGTTAGACACATTTTTGATCCAACGGAAAACTTGTGCAAACTTATACGACAAAGATTGTCCAAACTTTCAATAGATTCGTATGAAGGTTTAAATTGAGATTTAAAGCTTTTAGAATGAATACCGGCCTTTTTTTGTACCAATAAAAAGTTATAAAGGTGTAAATATAGTTTTTAAATTATTCTCAAAAAGTTAGACCCATTATTGGAGAAGCGGAAACTTGGTCCAAACTACTTTGACAAAGAACTGCCCAACTTTGAAAAGCTTCATATGAAGAGAATATTGGCCTTTTTTTGGACCAATATGAAGTGATAAAGATATAAATATAGTAATAAACCTAATATAAGAACGTTAGACCCATTTTTGATCCAACGGAAAAGTTGTGCAAACTTCTATGACAAAGATCGTCCAAACTTTCAATAGATTCGTATGAAGGTTTAAATTGAGATTTAAAGCTTTTAGAATGAATACCGGCCTTTTTTTGGACCAATATAAAGTTATAAAGGTGTAAATGTAGTTTTTAAATAATTCTCAAAAAGTTAGACCCATTATTGGAGCAGCGGAAACTTGGTCCAAACTACTTTGACAAAGAACTGCCCAACTTTGAATAGCTTCATATGAAGAGAATATTGGTTTTTTTGGACCAATATGAAGTGATAAAGATATAAATATAGTAATAAACCTAATAGAAGAATGTTAGACCCATTTTAGATCCAACGGAAAAGTTGTGCAAACTTCTATGACAAAGATCGTCCAAACTTTCAATAGATTCGTATGAAGGTTTAAATTGAGATTTAAAGCTTTTAGAATGAATACCGGCCTTTTTTGGGACCAATATAAAGTTATAAAGGTGTAAATGTAGTTTTTAAATAATTCTCAAAAAGTTAGACCCATTATTGGAGCAGCGGAAACTTGTCCAAACTACTTTTACAAAGAACTGCCCAACTTTGAATAGCTTCATATGAAGAGAATATTGGCCTTTTTTTGGACCAATATGAAGTGATAAAGATATAAATATATTAATAAACCAAATAGAAGAACGTTTGACCCATTTTTGATCCAACGGAAAAGTTGTGCAAACTTCTATGACAAAGATCGTCCAAACTTTCAATAGATTCGTATGAAGGTTTAAATTGAGATTTAAAGCTTTTAGAATGAATACCGGCCTTTTTTTGGACCAATATAAAGTTATAAAGGTGTAAATATAGTTTTTAAATAATTCTCAAAAAGTTAGACCCATTATTGGAGCAGCGGAAACTTGGTCAAACTACTTTGACAAAGAACTGCCCAACTTTGAATAGCTACATATGAAGAGAATATTGGCCTTTTTTTGGACCAATATGTAGTGATAAAGATATAAATATATTAATAAACCTAATATAAGAACGTTAGACCCATTTTTGATCCAACGGAAAACTTGTGCAAACTTATACGACAAAGATCGTCCAAACTTTCAATAGATTCGTATGAAGGTTTAAATTGAGATTTAAAGCTTTTAGAATGAATACCGGCCTTTTTTTGGACCAATAAAAAGTTATAAAGGTGTAATTATAGTTTTTAAATTATTCTCAAAAAGTTAGACCCATTATTGGAGAAGCGGAAACTTGGTCCAAACTACTTTGACAAAGAACTGCCCAACTTTGAATAGCTTCATATGAAGAGAATATTGGCCTTTTTTTGGACCAATTTGAAGTGATAAAGATATAAATATATTAATAAACCTAATTTAAGAACGTTAGACCCATTTTTGATCCAACGGAAAACTTGTGCAAACTTCTACGATAAAGATCGTCCAAACTTTCAATAGATTCGTATGAAGGTTTAAATTGAGATTTAAAGCTTTTAGAATGAATGCCGGCCTTTTTTTGGACCAATAAAAAGTTATAAAGGTGTAAATATAGTTTTTAAATAATTCTCAAAAAGTTAGACCCATTATTGGAGCAGCGGAAACTTGGTCCAAACTACTTTGACAAAGAACTGCCCAACTTTGAATAGCTTCATATGAAGAGAATATTGGATTTTTTTGGACCAATATGAAGTGATAAAAATATAAATATAGTAATAAACCTAATAGAAGAACGTTAGACCCATTTTAGATCCAACGGAAAAGTTGTGCAAACTTCTATGACAAAGATCGTCCAAACTTTCAATAGATTCGTATGAAGGTTTAAATTGAGATTTAAAGCTTTTAGAATGAATACCGGCCTTTTTTTGGACCAATATAAAGTTATAAAGGTGTAAATGTAGTTTTTAAATAATTCTCAAAAAGTTAGACCCATTATTGGAGCAGCGGAAACTTGTCCAAACTACTTTTACAAAGAACTGCCCAACTTTGAATAGCTTCATATAAAGAGAATATTGGCCTTTTTTTGGACCAATATGAAGTGATAAAGATATAAATATATTAATAAACCTAATTTAAGAACGTTAGACCCATTTTTGATCCAACGGAAAACTTGTGCAAACTTCTACGACAAAGATCGTCCAAACTTTCAATAGATTCGTATGAAGGTTTAAATTGAGATTTAAAGCTTTTAGAATGAATACCGGCCTTTTTTTGGACCATTAAAAAGTTATAAAGGTGTAAATATAGTTTTTAAATAATTCTAAAAAAGTTAGACCCATTATTGGAGCAGCGGAAACTTGGTCCAAACTACTTTGACAAAGAACTGCCCAACTTTGAATAGCTTCGTATGAAGAGAATATTGGCCTTTTTTTGAACCAATATGAAGTGATAAAGATATAAATATAGTAATAAACCTAATTTAAGAACGTTAGACCCATTTTTGATCCAACGGAAAACTTGTGCAAACTTCTACGACAAAGATCGTCCAAACTTTCAATAGATTCGTATGAAGGTTTCAATTGAGATTTAAAGCTTTTAGAATGAATACCGGCCTTTTTTTGGACCAATAAAAAGTTATAAAGGTGTAAATATAGTTTTTAAATAATTCGCAAAAAGTTAGACCCATTATTGGAGCAGCGGAAACTTGGTCCAAACTACTTTGACAAAGAACTGCCCAACTTTGAATAGCTTCGTATGAAGAGAATATTGGCCTTTTTTTGAACCAATATGAAGTGATAAAGATATAAATATAGTAATAAACCTAATTTAAGAACGTTAGACCCATTTTTGATCCAACAGAAAACTTGTGCAAACTTCTACGACAAAGATCGTCCAAACTTTCAATAGATTCGTATGAAGGTTTAAATTGAGATTTAAAGCTTTTAGAATGAATAACGGCCTTTTTTGGACCAATATAAAGTTATAAAGGTGTAAATATAGTTTTTAAATAATTCTCAAAAAGTTAGACCCATTATTGGAGCAACGGAAACTTGGTCCAAACTACTTTGACAAAGAACTGCCCAACTTTGAATAGCTTCATATGAAGAGAATATTGGCCTTTTTTTGGACCAATATGAAGTGATAAAGATATAAATATAGTAATAAACCTAATAGAAGAACGTTAGACCCATTTTTGATCCAACGGAAAACTTGTGCAAACTTCTACGACAAAGATCGTCCAAACTTTCAATAGATTCGTATGAAGGTTTAAATTCAGATTTAAAGCTTTTAGAATGAATACCGGCCTTTTTTTGGACCAATATAAAGTTATAAAGGTGTAAATGTAGTTTTTAAATAATTCTCAAGAAGTTAGACCCATTATTGGAGCAGCGGAAACTTGCTCAAACTACTTTACAAAGAACTGCCCAACTTTGAATAGCTTCATATGAAGAGAATATTGGCCTTTTTTTGGACCAATATGAAGTGATAAAGATATAAATATAGTAATAAACCTAATTTAAGAACGTTAGACACATTTTTGATCCAACGGAAAACTTGTGCAAACTTATACGACAAAGATTGTCCAAACTTTCAATAGATTCGTATGAAGGTTTAAATTGAGATTTAAAGCTTTTAGAATGAATACCGGCCTTTTTTTGTACCAATAAAAAGTTATAAAGGTGTAAATATAGTTTTTAAATTATTCTCAAAAAGTTAGACCCATTATTGGAGAAGCGGAAACTTGGTCCAAACTACTTTGACAAAGAACTGCCCAACTTTGAAAAGCTTCATATGAAGAGAATATTGGCCTTTTTTTGGACCAATATGAAGTGATAAAGATATAAATATATTAATAAACCTAATTTAAGAACGTTAGACCCATTTTTGATCCAACGGAAAACTTGTGCAAACTTCTACGACAAAGATCGTCCAAACTTTCCATAGATTCGTATGAAGGTTTAAATTGAGATTTAAAGCTTTTAGAATGAATACCGGCCTTTTTTTGGACCAATATAAAGTTATAAAGGTGTAAATGTAGTTTTTAAATAATTCTCAAAAAGTTAGACCCATTATTGGAGCAGCGGGAACTTGGTCCAAACTACTTTGACAAAGAACTGCCCAACTTTGAATAGCTTCATATGAAGAGAATATTGGATTTTTTTGGACCAATATGAAGTGATAAAGATATAAATATAGTAATAAACCTAATATAAGAACGTTAGACCCATTTTTGATCCAACGGAAAACTTGTGCAAACTTATACGACAAAGATCGTCCAAACTTTCAATAGATTCGTATGAAGGTTTAAATTGAGATTTAAAGCTTTTAGAATGAATACCGGCCTTTTTTTGGACCAATAAAAAGTTATAAAGGTGTAATTATAGTTTTTAAATTATTCTCAAAAAGTTAGACCCATTATTGGAGAAGCGGAAACTTGGTCCAAACTACTTTGACAAAGAACTGCCCAACTTTGAATAGCTTCATATGAAGAGAATATTGGCCTTTTTTTGGACCAATTTGAAGTGATAAAGATATAAATATATTAATAAACCTAATTTAAGAACGTTAGACCCATTTTTGATCCAACGGAAAACTTGTGCAAACTTCTACGATAAAGATCGTCCAAACTTTCAATAGATTCGTATGAAGGTTTAAATTGAGATTTAAAGCTTTTAGAATGAATGCCGGCCTTTTTTTGGACCAATAAAAAGTTATAAAGGTGTAAATATAGTTTTTAAATAATTCTCAAAAAGTTAGACCCATTATTGGAGAAGCGGAAACTTGGTCCAAACTACTTTGACAAAGAACTGCCCAACTTTGAAAAGCTTCATATGAAGAGAATATTGGCCTTTTTTTGGACCAATATGAAGTGATAAAGATATAAATATATTAATAAACCTAATTTAAGAACGTTAGACCCATTTTTGATCCAACGGAAAACTTGTGCAAACTTCTACGACAAAGATCGTCCAAACTTTCAATAGATTCGTATGAAGGTTTAAATTGAGATTTAAAGCTTTTAGAATGAATACCGGCCTTTTTTTGGACCAATATAAAGTTATAAAGGTGTAAATGTAGTTTTTAAATAATTCTCAAAAAGTTAGACCCATTATTGGAGCAGCGGAAACTTGGTCCAAACTACTTTGACAAAGAACTGCCCAACTTTGAATAGCTTCATATGAAGAGAATATTGGATTTTTTTGGACCAATATGAAGTGATAAAGATATAAATATAGTAATAAACCTAATAGAAGAATGTTAGACCCATTTTAGATCCAACGGAAAAGTTGTGCAAACTTCTATGACAAAGATCGTCCAAACTTTCAATAGATTCGTATGAAGGTTTAAATTGAGATTTAAAGCTTTTAGAATGAATACCGGCCTTTTTTTGGACCAATATAAAGTTATAAAGGTGTAAATATAGTTTTTAAATAATTCTCAAAAAGTTAGACCCATTATTGGAGCAGCGGAAACTTGGTCAAACTACTTTGACAAAGAACTGCCCAACTTTGAATAGCTACATATGAAGAGAATATTGGCCTTTTTTTGGACCAATATGTAGTGATAAAGATATAAATATATTAATAAACCTAATATAAGAACGTTAGACCCATTTTTGATCCAACGGAAAACTTGTGCAAACTTATACGACAAAGATCGTCCAAACTTTCAATAGATTCGTATGAAGGTTTAAATTGAGATTTAAAGCTTTTAGAATGAATACCGGCCTTTTTTTGGACCAATAAAAAGTTATAAAGGTGTAATTATAGTTTTTAAATTATTCTCAAAAAGTTAGACCCATTATTGGAGAAGCGGAAACTTGGTCCAAACTACTTTGACAAAGAACTGCCCAACTTTGAATAGCTTCATATGAAGAGAATATTGGCCTTTTTTTGGACCAATTTGAAGTGATAAAGATATAAATATATTAATAAACCTAATTTAAGAACGTTAGACCCATTTTTGATCCAACGGAAAACTTGTGCAAACTTCTACGATAAAGATCGTCCAAACTTTCAATAGATTCGTATGAAGGTTTAAATTGAGATTTAAAGCTTTTAGAATGAATGCCGGCCTTTTTTTGGACCAATAAAAAGTTATAAAGGTGTAAATATAGTTTTTAAATAATTCTCAAAAAGTTAGACCCATTATTGGAGCAGCGGAAACTTGGTCCAAACTACTTTGACAAAGAACTGCCCAACTTTGAATAGCTTCATATGAAGAGAATATTGGATTTTTTTGGACCAATATGAAGTGATAAAAATATAAATATAGTAATAAACCTAATAGAAGAACGTTAGACCCATTTTAGATCCAACGGAAAAGTTGTGCAAACTTCTATGACAAAGATCGTCCAAACTTTCAATAGATTCGTATGAAGGTTTAAATTGAGATTTAAAGCTTTTAGAATGAATACCGGCCTTTTTTTGTACCAATAAAAAGTTATAAAGGTGTAAATATAGTTTTTAAATTATTCTCAAAAAGTTAGACCCATTATTGGAGAAGCGGAAACTTGGTCCAAACTACTTTGACAAAGAACTGCCCAACTTTGAAAAGCTTCATATGAAGAGAATATTGGCCTTTTTTTGGACCAATATGAAGTGATAAAGATATAAATATATTAATAAACCTAATTTAAGAACGTTAGACCCATTTTTGATCCAACGGAAAACTTGTGCAAACTTCTACGACAAAGATCGTCCAAACTTTCAATAGATTCGTATGAAGGTTTAAATTGAGATTTAAAGCTTTTAGAATGAATACCGGCCTTTTTTTGGACCAATAAAAAGTTATAAAGGTGTAAATATAGTTTTTAAATAATTCTCAAAAAGTTAGACCCATTATTGGAGCAGCGGAAACTTGGTCCAAACTACTTTGACAAAGAACTGCCCAACTTTGAATAGCTTCGTATGAAGAGAATATTGGCCTTTTTTTGAACCAATATGAAGTGATAAAGATATAAATATAGTAATAAACCTAATTTAAGAACGTTAGACCCATTTTTGATCCAACGGAAAACTTGTGCAAACTTCTACGACAAAGATCGTCCAAACTTTCAATAGATCTGTATGAAGGTTTAAATTGAGATTTAAAGCTTTTAGAATGAATATCGGCCTTTTTTTGGACCAATATAAAGTTATAAAGGTGTAAATATAGTTTTTAAATAATTCTCAAAAAGTTAGACCCATTATTGGAGCAGCGGAAACTTGGTCAAACTACTTTGACAAATAACTGCCCAACTTTGAATAGCTACATATGAAGAGAATATTGGCCTTTTTTTGGACCAATATGAAGTGATAAAGATATAAATATATTAATAAACCTAATTTAAGAACGTTAGACCCATTTTTGATCCAACGGAAAACTTGTGCAAACTTCTACGACAAAGATCGTCCAAACTTTCAATAGATTCGTATGAAGGTTTCAATTGAGATTTAAAGCTTTTAGAATGAATACCGGCCTTTTTTTGGACCAATATAAAGTTATAAAGGTGTAAATATAGTTTTTAAATTATTCTCAAAAAGTTAGACCCATTATTGGAGAAGCGGAAACTTGGTCCAAACTACTTTGACAAAGAACTGCCCAACTTTGAATAGCTTCGTATGAAGAGAATATTGGTCTTTTTTTGAACCAATATGAAGTGATAAAGATATAAATATAGTAATAAACCTAATTTAAGAACGTTAGACCCATTTTTGATACAACGGAAAACTTGTGCAAACTTCTACGACAAAGATCGTCCAAACTTTCAATAGATTCGTATGAAGGTTTAAATTGAGATTTAAAGCTTTTAGAATGAATACCGGCCTTTTTTTGGACCAATAAAAAGTTATAAAGGTGTAAATATAGTTTTTAAATAATTCTCAAAAAGTTAGACCCATTATTGGAGCAGCGGAAACTTGGTCCAAACTACTTTGACAAAGAACTGCCCAACTTTGAATAGCTTCATATGAAGAGAATATTGGATTTTTTTGGACCAATATGAAGTGATAAAGATATAAATATAGTAATAAACCTAATAGAAGAACGTTAGACCCATTTTAGATCCAACGGAAAAGTTGTGCAAACTTCTATGACAAAGATCGTCCAAACTTTCAATAGATTCGTATGAAGGTTTAAATTGAGATTTAAAGCTTTTAGAATGAATACCGGCCTTTTTTTGGACCAATATAAAGTTATAAAGGTGTAAATATAGTTTTTAAATAATTCTCAAAAAGTTAGACCCATTATTGGAGCAGCGGAAACTTGTCCAAACTACTTTTACAAAGAACTGCCCAACTTTGAATAGCTTCATATGAAGAGAATATTGGCCTTTTTTTGGACCAATATGAAGTGATAAAGATATAAATATATTAATAAACCTAATTTAAGAACGTTAGACCCATTTTTGATCCAACGGAAAACTTGTGCAAACTTCTACGACAAAGATCGTCCAAACTTTCAATAGATTCGTATGAAGGTTTAAATTGAGATTTAAAGCTTTTAGAATGAATACCGGCCTTTTTTTGGACCAATATAAAGTTATAAAGGTGTAAATGTAGTTTTTAAATAATTCTCAAAAAGTTAGACCCATTATTGGAGCAGCGGAAACTTGGTCCAAACTACTTTGACAAAGAACTGCCCAACTTTGAATAGCTTCATATGAAGAGAATATTGGATTTTTTTGGACCAATATGAAGTGATAAAGATATAAATATAGTAATAAACCTAATAGAAGAATGTTAGACCCATTTTAGATCCAACGGAAAAGTTGTGCAAACTTCTATGACAAAGATCGTCCAAACTTTCAATAGATTCGTATGAAGGTTTAAATTGAGATTTAAAGCTTTTAGAATGAATACCGGCCTTTTTTTGGACCAATATAAAGTTATAAAGGTGTAAATATAGTTTTTAAATAATTCTCAAAAAGTTAGACCCATTATTGGAGCAGCGGAAACTTGGTCAAACTACTTTGACAAAGAACTGCCCAACTTTGAATAGCTACATATGAAGAGAATATTGGCCTTTTTTTGGACCAATATGTAGTGATAAAGATATAAATATATTAATAAACCTAATATAAGAACGTTAGACCCATTTTTGATCCAACGGAAAACTTGTGCAAACTTATACGACAAAGATCGTCCAAACTTTCAATAGATTCGTATGAAGGTTTAAATTGAGATTTAAAGCTTTTAGAATGAATACCGGCCTTTTTTTGGACCAATAAAAAGTTATAAAGGTGTAATTATAGTTTTTAAATTATTCTCAAAAAGTTAGACCCATTATTGGAGAAGCGGAAACTTGGTCCAAACTACTTTGACAAAGAACTGCCCAACTTTGAATAGCTTCATATGAAGAGAATATTGGCCTTTTTTTGGACCAATTTGAAGTGATAAAGATATAAATATATTAATAAACCTAATTTAAGAACGTTAGACCCATTTTTGATCCAACGGAAAACTTGTGCAAACTTCTACGATAAAGATCGTCCAAACTTTCAATAGATTCGTATGAAGGTTTAAATTGAGATTTAAAGCTTTTAGAATGAATGCCGGCCTTTTTTTGGACCAATAAAAAGTTATAAAGGTGTAAATATAGTTTTTAAATAATTCTCAAAAAGTTAGACCCATTATTGGAGCAGCGGAAACTTGGTCCAAACTACTTTGACAAAGAACTGCCCAACTTTGAATAGCTTCATATGAAGAGAATATTGGATTTTTTTGGACCAATATGAAGTGATAAAAATATAAATATAGTAATAAACCTAATAGAAGAACGTTAGACCCATTTTAGATCCAACGGAAAAGTTGTGCAAACTTCTATGACAAAGATCGTCCAAACTTTCAATAGATTCGTATGAAGGTTTAAATTGAGATTTAAAGCTTTTAGAATGAATACCGGCCTTTTTTTGTACCAATAAAAAGTTATAAAGGTGTAAATATAGTTTTTAAATTATTCTCAAAAAGTTAGACCCATTATTGGAGAAGCGGAAACTTGGTCCAAACTACTTTGACAAAGAACTGCCCAACTTTGAAAAGCTTCATATGAAGAGAATATTGGCCTTTTTTTGGACCAATATGAAGTGATAAAGATATAAATATATTAATAAACCTAATTTAAGAACGTTAGACCCATTTTTGATCCAACGGAAAACTTGTGCAAACTTCTACGACAAAGATCGTCCAAACTTTCAATAGATTGGTATGAAGGTTTAAATTGAGATTTAAAGCTTTTAGAATGAATACCGGCCTTTTTTTGGACCAATAAAAAGTTATAAAGGTGTAAATATAGTTTTTAAATAATTCTCAAAAAGTTAGACCCATTATTGGAGCAGCGGAAACTTGGTCCAAACTACTTTGACAAAGAACTGCCCAACTTTGAATAGCTTCGTATGAAGAGAATATTGGCCTTTTTTTGAACCAATATGAAGTGATAAAGATATAAATATAGTAATAAACCTAATTTAAGAACGTTAGACCCATTTTTGATCCAACGGAAAACTTGTGCAAACTTCTACGACAAAGATCGTCCAAACTTTCAATAGATCTGTATGAAGGTTTAAATTGAGATTTAAAGCTTTTAGAATGAATATCGGCCTTTTTTTGGACCAATATAAAGTTATAAAGGTGTAAATATAGTTTTTAAATAATTCTCAAAAAGTTAGACCCATTATTGGAGCAGCGGAAACTTGGTCAAACTACTTTGACAAATAACTGCCCAACTTTGAATAGCTACATATGAAGAGAATATTGGCCTTTTTTTGGACCAATATGAAGTGATAAAGATATAAATATATTAATAAACCTAATTTAAGAACGTTAGACCCATTTTTGATCCAACGGAAAACTTGTGCAAACTTCTACGACAAAGATCGTCCAAACTTTCAATAGATTCGTATGAAGGTTTCAATTGAGATTTAAAGCTTTTAGAATGAATACCGGCCTTTTTTTGGACCAATATAAAGTTATAAAGGTGTAAATATAGTTTTTAAATTATTCTCAAAAAGTTAGACCCATTATTGGAGAAGCGGAAACTTGGTCCAAACTACTTTGACAAAGAACTGCCCAACTTTGAATAGCTTCGTATGAAGAGAATATTGGTCTTTTTTTGAACCAATATGAAGTGATAAAGATATAAATATAGTAATAAACCTAATTTAAGAACGTTAGACCCATTTTTGATACAACGGAAAACTTGTGCAAACTTCTACGACAAAGATCGTCCAAACTTTCAATAGATTCGTATGAAGGTTTAAATTGAGATTTAAAGCTTTTAGAATGAATGCCGGCCTTTTTTTGGACCAATAAAAAGTTATAAAGGTGTAAATATAGTTTTTAAATAATTCTCAAAAAGTTAGACCCATTATTGGAGCAGCGGAAACTTGGTCCAAACTACTTTGACAAAGAACTGCCCAACTTTGAATAGCTTCATATGAAGAGAATATTGGATTTTTTTGGACCAATATGAAGTGATAAAAATATAAATATAGTAATAAACCTAATAGAAGAACGTTAGACCCATTTTAGATCCAACGGAAAAGTTGTGCAAACTTCTATGACAAAGATCGTCCAAACTTTCAATAGATTCGTATGAAGGTTTAAATTGAGATTTAAAGCTTTTAGAATGAATACCGGCCTTTTTTTGTACCAATAAAAAGTTATAAAGGTGTAAATATAGTTTTTAAATTATTCTCAAAAAGTTAGACCCATTATTGGAGAAGCGGAAACTTGGTCCAAACTACTTTGACAAAGAACTGCCCAACGTTGAAAAGCTTCATATGAAGAGAATATTGGCCTTTTTTGGACCAATATGAAGTGATAAAGATATAAATATATTAATAAACCTAATTTAAGAACGTTAGACCCATTTTTGATCCAACGGAAAACTTGTGCAAACTTCTACGACAAAGATCGTCCAAACTTTCAATAGATTCGTATGAAGGTTTAAATTGAGATTTAAAGCTTTTAGAATGAATACCGGCCTTTTTTTGGACCAATAAAAAGTTATAATGGTGTAAATATAGTTTTTAAATAATTCTCAAAAAGTTAGACCCATTATTGGAGCAGCGGAAACTTGGTCCAAACTACTTTGACAAAGAACTGCCCAACTTTGAATAGCTTCGTATGAAGAGAATATTGGCCTTTTTTTGAACCAATATGAAGTGATAAAGATATAAATATAGTAATAAACCTAATTTAAGAACGTTAGACCCATTTTTGATCCAACGGAAAACTTGTGCAAACTTCTACGACAAAGATCGTCCAAACTTTCAATAGATCTGTATGAAGGTTTAAATTGAGATTTAAAGCTTTTAGAATGAATATCGGCCTTTTTTTGGACCAATATAAAGTTATAAAGGTGTAAATATAGTTTTTAAATAATTCTCAAAAAGTTAGACCCATTATTGGAGCAGCGGAAACTTGGTCAAACTACTTTGACAAATAACTGCCCAACTTTGAATAGCTACATATGAAGAGAATATTGGCCTTTTTTTGGACCAATATGAAGTGATAAAGATATAAATATATTAATAAACCTAATTTAAGAACGTTAGACCC
Source organism: Trifolium repens (assembly GCA_030408175.1). Taxonomy (NCBI): domain Eukaryota; kingdom Viridiplantae; phylum Streptophyta; class Magnoliopsida; order Fabales; family Fabaceae; genus Trifolium; species Trifolium repens. Next base: position 23,851,236 of record CP125845.1, on the reverse strand, counting down.
ATTTTAGATCCAACGGAAAACTTGTGCAAACTTCTACGACAAAGATCGTCCAAACTTTCAATAGATTCGTATGAAGGTTTCAATTGAGATTTAAAGCTTTTAGAATGAATACCGGCCTTTTTTTGGACCAATATAAAGTTATAAAGGTGTAAATATAGTTTTTAAATTATTCTCAAAAAGTTAGACCCATTATTGGAGAAGCGGAAACTTGGTCCAAACTACTTTGACAAAGAACTGCCCAACTTTGAATAGCTTCGTATGAAGAGAATATTGGTCTTTTTTTGAACCAATATGAAGTGATAAAGATATAAATATAGTAATAAACCTAATTTAAGAACGTTAGACCCATTTTTGATACAACGGAAAACTTGTGCAAACTTCTACGACAAAGATCGTCCAAACTTTCAATAGATTCGTATGAAGGTTTAAATTGAGATTTAAAGCTTTTAGAATGAATACCGGCCTTTTTTTGGACCAATAAAAAGTTATAAAGGTGTAAATATAGTTTTTAAATAATTCTCAAAAAGTTAGACCCATTATTGGAGCAGCGGAAACTTGGTCCAAACTACTTTGACAAAGAACTGCCCAACTTTGAATAGCTTCATATGAAGAGAATATTGGATTTTTTTGGACCAATATGAAGTGATAAAGATATAAATATAGTAATAAACCTAATAGAAGAACGTTAGACCCATTTTAGATCCAACGGAAAAGTTGTGCAAACTTCTATGACAAAGATCGTCCAAACTTTCAATAGATTCGTATGAAGGTTTAAATTGAGATTTAAAGCTTTTAGAATGAATACCGGCCTTTTTTTGGACCAATATAAAGTTATAAAGGTGTAAATATAGTTTTTAAATAATTCTCAAAAAGTTAGACCCATTATTGGAGCAGCGGAAACTTGTCCAAACTACTTTTACAAAGAACTGCCCAACTTTGAATAGCTTCATATGAAGAGAATATTGGCCTTTTTTTGGACCAATATGAAGTGATAAAGATATAAATATAGTAATAAACCTAATTTAAGAACGTTAGACACATTTTTGATCCAACGGAAAACTTGTGCAAACTTATACGACAAAGATCGTCCAAACTTTCATTAGATTCGTATGAAGGTTTAAATTGAGATTTAAAGCTTTTAGAATGAATACAGGCCTTTTTATAGACCAATATAAAGTTATAAAGGTGTAAATATAGTTTTTAAATAATTCTCAAAAAGTTAGACCCATTATTGGAGAAGCGGAAACTTGGTCCAAACTACTTTGACAAAGAAATGCCCAACTTTGAATAGCTTCATATGAAGAGAATATTGGCCTTTTTTTGGACCAATATGAAGTGATAAAGATATAAATATATTAATAAACCTAATTTAAGAACGTTAGACCCATTTTTAATCCAACGGAAAACTTGTGCAAACTTCTACGACAAAGATCGTCCAAACTTTCAATAGATTCGTATGAAGGTTTCAATTGAGATTTAAAGCTTTTAGAATGAATACCGGCCTTTTTTTGGACCAATATAAAGTTATAAAGGTGTAAATATAGTTTTTAAATTATTCTCAAAAAGTTAGACCCATTATTGGAGAAGCGGAAACTTGGTCCAAACTACTTTGACAAAGAACTGCCCAACTTTGAATAGCTTCGTATGAAGAGAATATTGGTCTTTTTTTGAACCAATATGAAGTGATAAAGATATAAATATAGTAATAAACCTAATTTAAGAACGTTAGACCCATTTTTGATACAACGGAAAACTTCTGCAAACTTCTACGACAAAGATCGTCCAAACTTTCAATAGATTCGTATGAAGGTTTAAATTGAGATTTAAAGCTTTTAGAATGAATACCGGCCTTTTTTTGGACCAATAAAAAGTTATAAAGGTGTAAATATAGTTTTTAAATAATTCTCAAAAAGTTAGACCCATTATTGGAGCAGCGGAAACTTGGTCCAAACTACTTTGACAAAGAACTGCCCAACTTTGAATAGCTTCATATGAAGAGAATATTGGATTTTTTTGGACCAATATGAAGTGATAAAGATATAAATATAGTAATAAACCTAATAGAAGAACGTTAGACCCATTTTAGATCCAACGGAAAAGTTGTGTAAACTTCTATGACAAAGATCGTCCAAACTTTCAATAGATTCGTATGAAGGTTTAAATTGAGATTTAAAGCTTTTAGAATGAATACCGGCCTTTTTTTGGACCAATATAAAGTTATAAAGGTGTAAATGTAGTTTTTAAATAATTCTCAAAAAGTTAGACCCATTATTGGAGCAACGGAAACTTGGTCCAAACTACTTTGACAAAGAACTGCCCAACTTTGAATAGCTTCATATGAAGAGAATATTGGCCTTTTTTTGGACCAATATGAAGTGATAAAGATATAAATATAGTAATAAACCTAATAGAAGAACGTTAGACCCATTTTTGATCCAACGGAAAACTTGTGCAAACTTCTACGACAAAGATCGTCCAAACTTTCAATAGATTCGTATGAAGGTTTAAATTGAGATTTAAAGCTTTTAGAATGAATACCGGCCTTTTTTTGGACCAATATAAAGTTATAAAGGTGTAAATGTAGTTTTTAAATAATTCTCAAGAAGTTAGACCCATTATTGGAGCAGCGGAAACTTGCCCAAACTACTTTACAAAGAACTGCCCAACTTTGAATAGCTTCATATGAAGAGAATATTGGCCTTTTTTTGGACCAATATGAAGTGATAAAGATATAAATATAGTAATAAACCTAATTTAAGAACGTTAGACACATTTTTGATCCAACGGAAAACTTGTGCAAACTTATACGACAAAGATTGTCCAAACTTTCAATAGATTCGTATGAAGGTTTAAATTGAGATTTAAAGCTTTTAGAATGAATACCGGCCTTTTTTTGTACCAATAAAAAGTTATAAAGGTGTAAATATAGTTTTTAAATTATTCTCAAAAAGTTAGACCCATTATTGGAGAAGCGGAAACTTGGTCCAAACTACTTTGACAAAGAACTGCCCAACTTTGAAAAGCTTCATATGAAGAGAATATTGGCCTTTTTTTGGACCAATATGAAGTGATAAAGATATAAATATATTAATAAACCTAATTTAAGAACGTTAGACCCATTTTTGATACAACGGAAAACTTGTGCAAACTTATACGACAAAGATCGTCCAAACTTTCATTAGATTCGTATGAAGGTTTAAATTGAGATTTAAAGCTTTTAGAATGAATACAGGCCTTTTTATAGACCAATATAAAGTTATAAAGGTGTAAATATAGTTTTTAAATAATTCTCAAAAAGTTAGACCCATTATTGGAGAAGCGGAAACTTGGTCCAAACTACTTTGACAAAGAAATGCCCAACTTTGAATAGCTTCATATGAAGAGAATATTGGCCTTTTTTTGGACCAATATGAAGTGATAAAGATATAAATATATTAATAAACCTAATTTAAGAACGTTAGACCCATTTTTAATCCAACGGAAAACTTGTGCAAACTTCTACGACAAAGATCGTCCAAACTTTCAATAGATTCGTATGAAGGTTTCAATTGAGATTTAAAGCTTTTAGAATGAATACCGGCCTTTTTTTGGACCAATATAAAGTTATAAAGGTGTAAATATAGTTTTTAAATTATTCTCAAAAAGTTAGACCCATTATTGGAGAAGCGGAAACTTGGTCCAAACTACTTTGACAAAGAACTGCCCAACTTTGAATAGCTTCGTATGAAGAGAATATTGGTCTTTTTTTGAACCAATATGAAGTGATAAAGATATAAATATAGTAATAAACCTAATTTAAGAACGTTAGACCCATTTTTGATACAACGGAAAACTTCTGCAAACTTCTACGACAAAGATCGTCCAAACTTTCAATAGATTCGTATGAAGGTTTAAATTGAGATTTAAAGCTTTTAGAATGAATACCGGCCTTTTTTTGGACCAATAAAAAGTTATAAAGGTGTAAATATAGTTTTTAAATAATTCTCAAAAAGTTAGACCCATTATTGGAGCAGCGGAAACTTGGTCCAAACTACTTTGACAAAGAACTGCCCAACTTTGAATAGCTTCATATGAAGAGAATATTGGATTTTTTTGGACCAATATGAAGTGATAAAGATATAAATATAGTAATAAACCTAATAGAAGAACGTTAGACCCATTTTAGATCCAACGGAAAAGTTGTGTAAACTTCTATGACAAAGATCGTCCAAACTTTCAATAGATTCGTATGAAGGTTTAAATTGAGATTTAAAGCTTTTAGAATGAATACCGGCCTTTTTTTGGACCAATATAAAGTTATAAAGGTGTAAATGTAGTTTTTAAATAATTCTCAAAAAGTTAGACCCATTATTGGAGCAACGGAAACTTGGTCCAAACTACTTTGATAAAGAACTGCCCAACTTTGAATAGCTTCATATGAAGAGAATATTGGCCTTTTTTTGGACCAATATGAAGTGATAAAGATATAAATATAGTAATAAACCTAATAGAAGAACGTTAGACCCATTTTTGATCCAACGGAAAACTTGTGCAAACTTCTACGACAAAGATCGTCCAAACTTTCAATAGATTCGTATGAAGGTTTAAATTGAGATTTAAAGCTTTTAGAATGAATACCGGCCTTTTTTTGGACCAATATAAAGTTATAAAGGTGTAAATGTAGTTTTTAAATAATTCTCAAGAAGTTAGACCCATTATTGGAGCAGCGGAAACTTGCCCAAACTACTTTACAAAGAACTGCCCAACTTTGAATAGCTTCATATGAAGAGAATATTGGCCTTTTTTTGGACCAATATGAAGTGATAAAGATATAAATATAGTAATAAACCTAATTTAAGAACGTTAGACACATTTTTGATCCAACGGAAAACTTGTGCAAACTTATACGACAAAGATTGTCCAAACTTTCAATAGATTCGTATGAAGGTTTAAATTGAGATTTAAAGCTTTTAGAATGAATACCGGCCTTTTTTTGTACCAATAAAAAGTTATAAAGGTGTAAATATAGTTTTTAAATTATTCTCAAAAAGTTAGACCCATTATTGGAGAAGCGGAAACTTGGTCCAAACTACTTTGACAAAGAACTGCCCAACTTTGAAAAGCTTCATATGAAGAGAATATTGGCCTTTTTTTGGACCAATATGAAGTGATAAAGATATAAATATATTAATAAACCTAATTTAAGAACGTTAGACCCATTTTTGATACAACGGAAAACTTGTGCAAACTTATACGACAAAGATCGTCCAAACTTTCATTAGATTCGTATGAAGGTTTAAATTGAGATTTAAAGCTTTTAGAATGAATACAGGCCTTTTTATAGACCAATATAAAGTTATAAAGGTGTAAATATAGTTTTTAAATAATTCTCAAAAAGTTAGACCCATTATTGGAGAAGCGGAAACTTGGTCCAAACTACTTTGACAAAGAAATGCCCAACTTTGAATAGCTTCATATGAAGAGAATATTGGCCTTTTTTTGGACCAATATGAAGTGATAAAGATATAAATATATTAATAAACCTAATTTAAGAACGTTAGACCCATTTTTAATCCAACGGAAAACTTGTGCAAACTTCTACGACAAAGATCGTCCAAACTTTCAATAGATTCGTATGAAGGTTTCAATTGAGATTTAAAGCTTTTAGAATGAATACCGGCCTTTTTTTGGACCAATATAAAGTTATAAAGGTGTAAATATAGTTTTTAAATTATTCTCAAAAAGTTAGACCCATTATTGGAGAAGCGGAAACTTGGTCCAAACTACTTTGACAAAGAACTGCCCAACTTTGAATAGCTTCGTATGAAGAGAATATTGGTCTTTTTTTGAACCAATATGAAGTGATAAAGATATAAATATAGTAATAAACCTAATTTAAGAACGTTAGACCCATTTTTGATACAACGGAAAACTTCTGCAAACTTCTACGACAAAGATCGTCCAAACTTTCAATAGATTCGTATGAAGGTTTAAATTGAGATTTAAAGCTTTTAGAATGAATACCGGCCTTTTTTTGGACCAATAAAAAGTTATAAAGGTGTAAATATAGTTTTTAAATAATTCTCAAAAAGTTAGACCCATTATTGGAGCAGCGGAAACTTGGTCCAAACTACTTTGACAAAGAACTGCCCAACTTTGAATAGCTTCATATGAAGAGAATATTGGATTTTTTTGGACCAATATGAAGTGATAAAGATATAAATATAGTAATAAACCTAATAGAAGAACGTTAGACCCATTTTAGATCCAACGGAAAAGTTGTGTAAACTTCTATGACAAAGATCGTCCAAACTTTCAATAGATTCGTATGAAGGTTTAAATTGAGATTTAAAGCTTTTAGAATGAATACCGGCCTTTTTTTGGACCAATATAAAGTTATAAAGGTGTAAATGTAGTTTTTAAATAATTCTCAAAAAGTTAGACCCATTATTGGAGCAACGGAAACTTGGTCCAAACTACTTTGACAAAGAACTGCCCAACTTTGAATAGCTTCATATGAAGAGAATATTGGCCTTTTTTTGGACCAATATGAAGTGATAAAGATATAAATATAGTAATAAACCTAATAGAAGAACGTTAGACCCATTTTTGATCCAACGGAAAACTTGTGCAAACTTCTACGACAAAGATCGTCCAAACTTTCAATAGATTCGTATGAAGGTTTAAATTGAGATTTAAAGCTTTTAGAATGAATACCGGCCTTTTTTTGGACCAATATAAAGTTATAAAGGTGTAAATGTAGTTTTTAAATAATTCTCAAGAAGTTAGACCCATTATTGGAGCAGCGGAAACTTGCCCAAACTACTTTACAAAGAACTGCCCAACTTTGAATAGCTTCATATGAAGAGAATATTGGCCTTTTTTTGGACCAATATGAAGTGATAAAGATATAAATATAGTAATAAACCTAATTTAAGAACGTTAGACACATTTTTGATCCAACGGAAAACTTGTGCAAACTTATACGACAAAGATTGTCCAAACTTTCAATAGATTCGTATGAAGGTTTAAATTGAGATTTAAAGCTTTTAGAATGAATACCGGCCTTTTTTTGTACCAATAAAAAGTTATAAAGGTGTAAATATAGTTTTTAAATTATTCTCAAAAAGTTAGACCCATTATTGGAGAAGCGGAAACTTGGTCCAAACTACTTTGACAAAGAACTGCCCAACTTTGAAAAGCTTCATATGAAGAGAATATTGGCCTTTTTTTGGACCAATATGAAGTGATAAAGATATAAATATATTAATAAACCTAATTTAAGAACGTTAGACCCATTTTTGATACAACGGAAAACTTGTGCAAACTTATACGACAAAGATCGTCCAAACTTTCATTAGATTCGTATGAAGGTTTAAATTGAGATTTAAAGCTTTTAGAATGAATACAGGCCTTTTTATAGACCAATATAAAGTTATAAAGGTGTAAATATAGTTTTTAAATAATTCTCAAAAAGTTAGACCCATTATTGGAGAAGCGGAAACTTGGTCCAAACTACTTTGACAAAGAAATGCCCAACTTTGAATAGCTTCATATGAAGAGAATATTGGCCTTTTTTTGGACCAATATGAAGTGATAAAGATATAAATATATTAATAAACCTAATTTAAGAACGTTAGACCCATTTTTAATCCAACGGAAAACTTGTGCAAACTTCTACGACAAAGATCGTCCAAACTTTCAATAGATTCGTATGAAGGTTTCAATTGAGATTTAAAGCTTTTAGAATGAATACCGGCCTTTTTTTGGACCAATATAAAGTTATAAAGGTGTAAATATAGTTTTTAAATTATTCTCAAAAAGTTAGACCCATTATTGGAGAAGCGGAAACTTGGTCCAAACTACTTTGACAAAGAACTGCCCAACTTTGAATAGCTTCGTATGAAGAGAATATTGGTCTTTTTTTGAACCAATATGAAGTGATAAAGATATAAATATAGTAATAAACCTAATTTAAGAACGTTAGACCCATTTTTGATACAACGGAAAACTTCTGCAAACTTCTACGACAAAGATCGTCCAAACTTTCAATAGATTCGTATGAAGGTTTAAATTGAGATTTAAAGCTTTTAGAATGAATACCGGCCTTTTTTTGGACCAATAAAAAGTTATAAAGGTGTAAATATAGTTTTTAAATAATTCTCAAAAAGTTAGACCCATTATTGGAGCAGCGGAAACTTGGTCCAAACTACTTTGACAAAGAACTGCCCAACTTTGAATAGCTTCATATGAAGAGAATATTGGATTTTTTTGGACCAATATGAAGTGATAAAGATATAAATATAGTAATAAACCTAATAGAAGAACGTTAGACCCATTTTAGATCCAACGGAAAAGTTGTGTAAACTTCTATGACAAAGATCGTCCAAACTTTCAATAGATTCGTATGAAGGTTTAAATTGAGATTTAAAGCTTTTAGAATGAATACCGGCCTTTTTTTGGACCAATATAAAGTTATAAAGGTGTAAATGTAGTTTTTAAATAATTCTCAAAAAGTTAGACCCATTATTGGAGCAACGGAAACTTGGTCCAAACTACTTTGACAAAGAACTGCCCAACTTTGAATAGCTTCATATGAAGAGAATATTGGCCTTTTTTTGGACCAATATGAAGTGATAAAGATATAAATATAGTAATAAACCTAATAGAAGAACGTTAGACCCATTTTTGATCCAACGGAAAACTTGTGCAAACTTCTACGACAAAGATCGTCCAAACTTTCAATAGATTCGTATGAAGGTTTAAATTGAGATTTAAAGCTTTTAGAATGAATACCGGCCTTTTTTTGGACCAATATAAAGTTATAAAGGTGTAAATGTAGTTTTTAAATAATTCTCAAGAAGTTAGACCCATTATTGGAGCAGCGGAAACTTGCCCAAACTACTTTACAAAGAACTGCCCAACTTTGAATAGCTTCATATGAAGAGAATATTGGCCTTTTTTTGGACCAATATGAAGTGATAAAGATATAAATATAGTAATAAACCTAATTTAAGAACGTTAGACACATTTTTGATCCAACGGAAAAGTTGTGCAAACTTATACGACAAAGATTGTCCAAACTTTCAATAGATTCGTATGAAGGTTTAAATTGAGATTTAAAGCTTTTAGAATGAATACCGGCCTTTTTTTGTACCAATAAAAAGTTATAAAGGTGTAAATATAGTTTTTAAATTATTCTCAAAAAGTTAGACCCATTATTGGAGAAGCGGAAACTTGGTCCAAACTACTTTGACAAAGAACTGCCCAACTTTGAAAAGCTTCATATGAAGAGAATATTGGCCTTTTTTTGGACCAATATGAAGTGATAAAGATATAAATATATTAATAAACCTAATTTAAGAACGTTAGACCCATTTTTGATCCAACGGAAAACTTGTGCAAACTTCTACGACAAAGATCGTCCAAACTTTCAATAGATTCGTATGAAGGTTTAAATTGAGATTTAAAGCTTTTAGAATGAATACCGGCCTTTTTTTGGACCAATAAAAAGTTATAAAGGTGTAAATATAGTTTTTAAATAATTCTCAAAAAGTTAGACCCATTATTGGAGCAGCGGAAACTTGGTCCAAACTACTTTGACAAAGAACTGCCCAACTTTGAATAGCTTCGTATGAAGAGAATATTGGCCTTTTTTTGAACCAATATGAAGTGATAAAGATATAAATATAGTAATAAACCTAATTTAAGAACGTTAGACCCATTTTTGATCCAACGGAAAACTTGTGCAAACTTCTACGACAAAGATCGTCCAAACTTTCAATAGATCTGTATGAAGGTTTAAATTGAGATTTAAAGCTTTTAGAATGAATATCGGCCTTTTTTTGGACCAATATAAAGTTATAAAGGTGTAAATATAGTTTTTAAATAATTCTCAAAAAGTTAGACCCATTATTGGAGCAGCGGAAACTTGGTCAAACTACTTTGACAAATAACTGCCCAACTTTGAATAGCTACATATGAAGAGAATATTGGCCTTTTTTTGGACCAATATGAAGTGATAAAGATATAAATATATTAATAAACCTAATTTAAGAACGTTAGACCCATTTTTGATCCAACGGAAAACTTGTGCAAACTTCTACGACAAAGATCGTCCAAACTTTCAATAGATTCGTATGAAGGTTTCAATTGAGATTTAAAGCTTTTAGAATGAATACCGGCCTTTTTTTGGACCAATATAAAGTTATAAAGGTGTAAATATAGTTTTTAAATTATTCTCAAAAAGTTAGACCCATTATTGGAGAAGCGGAAACTTGGTCCAAACTACTTTGACAAAGAACTGCCCAACTTTGAATAGCTTCGTATGAAGAGAATATTGGTCTTTTTTTGAACCAATATGAAGTGATAAAGATATAAATATAGTAATAAACCTAATTTAAGAACGTTAGACCCATTTTTGATACAACGGAAAACTTGTGCAAACTTCTACGACAAAGATCGTCCAAACTTTCAATAGATTCGTATGAAGGTTTAAATTGAGATTTAAAGCTTTTAGAATGAATACCGGCCTTTTTTTGGACCAATAAAAAGTTATAAAGGTGTAAATATAGTTTTTAAATAATTCTCAAAAAGTTAGACCCATTATTGGAGCAGCGGAAACTTGGTCCAAACTACTTTGACAAAGAACTGCCCAACTTTGAATAGCTTCATATGAAGAGAATATTGGATTTTTTTGGACCAATATGAAGTGATAAAGATATAAATATAGTAATAAACCTAATAGAAGAACGTTAGACCCATTTTAGATCCAACGGAAAAGTTGTGCAAACTTCTATGACAAAGATCGTCCAAACTTTCAATAGATTCGTATGAAGGTTTAAATTGAGATTTAAAGCTTTTAGAATGAATACCGGCCTTTTTTTGGACCAATATAAAGTTATAAAGGTGTAAATGTAGTTTTTAAATAATTCTCAAAAAGTTAGACCCATTATTGGAGCAGCGGAAACTTGGTCCAAACTACTTTGACAAAGAACTTCCCAACTTTGAATAGCTTCATATGAAGAGAATATTGGATTTTTTTGGACCAATATGAAGTGATAAAGATATAAATATAGTAATAAACCTAATAGAAGAACGTTAGACCCATTTTAGATCCAACGGAAAAGTTGTGCAAACTTCTATGACAAAGATCGTCCAAACTTTCAATAGATTCGTATGAAGGTTTAAATTGAGATTTAAAGCTTTTAGAATGAATACCGGCCTTTTTTTGGACCAATATAAAGTTATAAAGGTGTAAATATAGTTTTTAAATAATTCTCAAAAAGTTAGACCCATTATTGGAGCAGCGGAAACTTGTCCAAACTACTTTTACAAAGAACTGCCCAACTTTGAATAGCTTCATATGAAGAGAATATTGGCCTTTTTTTGGACCAATATGAAGTGATAAAGATATAAATATAGTAATAAACCTAATTTAAGAACGTTAGACACATTTTTGATCCAACGGAAAACTTGTGCAAACTTATACGACAAAGATCGTCCAAACTTTCATTAGATTCGTATGAAGGTTTAAATTGAGATTTAAAGCTTTTAGAATGATTACAGGCCTTTTTATAGACCAATATAAAGTTATAAAGGTGTAAATATAGTTTTTAAATAATTCTCAAAAAGTTAGACCCATTATTGGAGAAGCGGAAACTTGGTCCAAACTACTTTGACAAAGAAATGCCCAACTTTGAATAGCTTCATATGAAGAGAATATTGGCCTTTTTTTGGACCAATATGAAGTGATAAAGATATAAATATATTAATAAACCTAATTTAAGAACGTTAGACCCATTTTTAATCCAACGGAAAACTTGTGCAAACTTCTACGACAAAGATCGTCCAAACTTTCAATAGATTCGTATGAAGGTTTCAATTGAGATTTAAAGCTTTTAGAATGAATACCGGCCTTTTTTTGGACCAATATAAAGTTATAAAGGTGTAAATATAGTTTTTAAATTATTCTCAAAAAGTTAGACCCATTATTGGAGAAGCGGAAACTTGGTCCAAACTACTTTGACAAAGAACTGCCCAACTTTGAATAGCTTCGTATGAAGAGAATATTGGTCTTGTTTTGAACCAATATGAAGTGATAAAGATATAAATATAGTAATAAACCTAATTTAAGAACGTTAGACCCATTTTTGATACAACGGAAAACTTCTGCAAACTTCTACGACAAAGATCGTCCAAACTTTCAATAGATTCGTATGAAGGTTTAAATTGAGATTTAAAGCTTTTAGAATGAATACCGGCCTTTTTTTGGACCAATAAAAAGTTATAAAGGTGTAAATATAGTTTTTAAATAATTCTCAAAAAGTTAGACCCATTATTGGAGCAGCGGAAACTTGGTCCAAACTACTTTGACAAAGAACTGCCCAACTTTGAATAGCTTCATATGAAGAGAATATTGGATTTTTTTGGACCAATATGAAGTGATAAAGATATAAATATAGTAATAAACCTAATAGAAGAACGTTAGACCCATTTTAGATCCAACGGAAAAGTTGTGTAAACTTCTATGACAAAGATCGTCCAAACTTTCAATAGATTCGTATGAAGGTTTAAATTGAGATTTAAAGCTTTTAGAATGAATACCGGCCTTTTTTTGGACCAATATAAAGTTATAAAGGTGTAAATGTAGTTTTTAAATAATTCTCAAAAAGTTAGACCCATTATTGGAGCAGCGGAAACTTGGTCCAAACTACTTTGACAAAGAACTGCCCAACTTTGAATAGCTTCATATGAAGAGAATATTGGATTTTTTTGGACCAATATGAAGTGATAAAGATATAAATATAGTAATAAACCTAATAGAAGAATGTTAGACCCATTTTAGATCCAACGGAAAAGTTGTGCAAACTTCTATGACAAAGATCGTCCAAACTTTCAATAGATTCGTATGAAGGTTTAAATTGAGATTTAAAGCTTTTAGAATGAATACCGGCCTTTTTTTGGACCAATATAAAGTTATAAAGGTGTAAATGTAGTTTTTAAATAATTCTCAAGAAGTTAGACCCATTATTGGAGCAGCGGAAACTTGCCCAAACTACTTTACAAAGAACTGCCCAACTTTGAATAGCTTCATATGAAGAGAATATTGGCCTTTTTTTGGACCAATATGAAGTGATAAAGATATAAATATAGTAATAAACCTAATTTAAGAACGTTAGACACATTTTTGATCCAACGGAAAACTTGTGCAAACTTATACGACAAAGATTGTCCAAACTTTCAATAGATTCGTATGAAGGTTTAAATTGAGATTTAAAGCTTTTAGAATGAATACCGGCCTTTTTTTGTACCAATAAAAAGTTATAAAGGTGTAAATATAGTTTTTAAATTATTCTCAAAAAGTTAGACCCATTATTGGAGAAGCGGAAACTTGGTCCAAACTACTTTGACAAAGAACTGCCCAACTTTGAAAAGCTTCATATGAAGAGAATATTGGCCTTTTTTTGGACCAATATGAAGTGATAAAGATATAAATATATTAATAAACCTAATTTAAGAACGTTAGACCCATTTTTGATCCAACGGAAAACTTGTGCAAACTTCTACGACAAAGATCGTCCAAACTTTCAATAGATTCGTATGAAGGTTTAAATTGAGATTTAAAGCTTTTAGAATGAATACCGGCCTTTTTTTGGACCAATAAAAAGTTATAAAGGTGTAAATATAGTTTTTAAATAATTCTCAAAAAGTTAGACCCATTATTGGAGCAGCGGAAACTTGGTCCAAACTACTTTGACAAAGAACTGCCCAACTTTGAATAGCTTCGTATGAAGAGAATATTGGCCTTTTTTTGAACCAATATGAAGTGATAAAGATATAAATATAGTAATAAACCTAATTTAAGAACGTTAGACCCATTTTTGATCCAACGGAAAACTTGTGCAAACTTCTACGACAAAGATCGTCCAAACTTTCAATAGATCTGTATGAAGGTTTAAATTGAGATTTAAAGCTTTTAGAATGAATATCGGCCTTTTTTTGGACCAATATAAAGTTATAAAGGTGTAAATATAGTTTTTAAATAATTCTCAAAAAGTTAGACCCATTATTGGAGCAGCGGAAACTTGGTCAAACTACTTTGACAAATAACTGCCCAACTTTGAATAGCTACATATGAAGAGAATATTGGCCTTTTTTTGGACCAATATGAAGTGATAAAGATATAAATATATTAATAAACCTAATTTAAGAACGTTAGACCCATTTTTGATCCAACGGAAAACTTGTGCAAACTTCTACGACAAAGATCGTCCAAACTTTCAATAGATTCGTATGAAGGTTTCAATTGAGATTTAAAGCTTTTAGAATGAATACCGGCCTTTTTTTGGACCAATATAAAGTTATAAAGGTGTAAATATAGTTTTTAAATTATTCTCAAAAAGTTAGACCCATTATTGGAGAAGCGGAAACTTGGTCCAAACTACTTTGACAAAGAACTGCCCAACTTTGAATAGCTTCGTATGAAGAGAATATTGGTCTTTTTTTGAACCAATATGAAGTGATAAAGATATAAATATAGTAATAAACCTAATTTAAGAACGTTAGACCCATTTTTGATACAACGGAAAACTTGTGCAAACTTCTACGACAAAGATCGTCCAAACTTTCAATAGATTCGTATGAAGGTTTAAATTGAGATTTAAAGCTTTTAGAATGAATACCGGCCTTTTTTTGGACCAATAAAAAGTTATAAAGGTGTAAATATAGTTTTTAAATAATTCTCAAAAAGTTAGACCCATTATTGGAGCAGCGGAAACTTGGTCCAAACTACTTTGACAAAGAACTGCCCAACTTTGAATAGCTTCATATGAAGAGAATATTGGATTTTTTTGGACCAATATGAAGTGATAAAGATATAAATATAGTAATAAACCTAATAGAAGAACGTTAGACCCATTTTAGATCCAACGGAAAAGTTGTGCAAACTTCTATGACAAAGATCGTCCAAACTTTCAATAGATTCGTATGAAGGTTTAAATTGAGATTTAAAGCTTTTAGAATGAATACCGGCCTTTTTTTGGACCAATATAAAGTTATAAAGGTGTAAATGTAGTTTTTAAATAATTCTCAAAAAGTTAGACCCATTATTGGAGCAGCGGAAACTTGGTCCAAACTACTTTGACAAAGAACTTCCCAACTTTGAATAGCTTCATATGAAGAGAATATTGGATTTTTTTGGACCAATATGAAGTGATAAAGATATAAATATAGTAATAAACCTAATAGAAGAACGTTAGACCCATTTTAGATCCAACGGAAAAGTTGTGCAAACTTCTATGACAAAGATCGTCCAAACTTTCAATAGATTCGTATGAAGGTTTAAATTGAGATTTAAAGCTTTTAGAATGAATACCGGCCTTTTTTTGGACCAATATAAAGTTATAAAGGTGTAAATGTAGTTTTTAAATAATTCTCAAGAAGTTAGACCCATTATTGGAGCAGCGGAAACTTGCCCAAACTACTTTACAAAGAACTGCCCAACTTTGAATAGCTTCATATGAAGAGAATATTGGCCTTTTTTTGGACCAATATGAAGTGATAAAGATATAAATATAGTAATAAACCTAATTTAAGAACGTTAGACACATTTTTGATCCAACGGAAAACTTGTGCAAACTTATACGACAAAGATTGTCCAAACTTTCAATAGATTCGTATGAAGGTTTAAATTGAGATTTAAAGCTTTTAGAATGAATACCGGCCTTTTTTTGTACCAATAAAAAGTTATAAAGGTGTAAATATAGTTTTTAAATTATTCTCAAAAAGTTAGACCCATTATTGGAGAAGCGGAAACTTGGTCCAAACTACTTTGACAAAGAACTGCCCAACTTTGAAAAGCTTCATATGAAGAGAATATTGGCCTTTTTTTGGACCAATATGAAGTGATAAAGATATAAATATATTAATAAACCTAATTTAAGAACGTTAGACCCATTTTTGATCCAACGGAAAACTTGTGCAAACTTCTACGACAAAGATCGTCCAAACTTTCAATAGATTCGTATGAAGGTTTAAATTGAGATTTAAAGCTTTTAGAATGAATACCGGCCTTTTTTTGGACCAATAAAAAGTTATAAAGGTGTAAATATAGTTTTTAAATAATTCTCAAAAAGTTAGACCCATTATTGGAGCAGCGGAAACTTGGTCCAAACTACTTTGACAAAGAACTGCCCAACTTTGAATAGCTTCGTATGAAGAGAATATTGGCCTTTTTTTGAACCAATATGAAGTGATAAAGATATAAATATAGTAATAAACCTAATTTAAGAACGTTAGACCCATTTTTGATCCAACGGAAAACTTGTGCAAACTTCTACGACAAAGATCGTCCAAACTTTCAATAGATCTGTATGAAGGTTTAAATTGAGATTTAAAGCTTTTAGAATGAATATCGGCCTTTTTTTGGACCAATATAAAGTTATAAAGGTGTAAATATAGTTTTTAAATAATTCTCAAAAAGTTAGACCCATTATTGGAGCAGCGGAAACTTGGTCAAACTACTTTGACAAATAACTGCCCAACTTTGAATAGCTACATATGAAGAGAATATTGGCCTTTTTTTGGACCAATATGAAGTGATAAAGATATAAATATATTAATAAACCTAATTTAAGAACGTTAGACCCATTTTTGATCCAACGGAAAACTTGTGCAAACTTCTACGACAAAGATCGTCCAAACTTTCAATAGATTCGTATGAAGGTTTCAATTGAGATTTAAAGCTTTTAGAATGAATACCGGCCTTTTTTTGGACCAATATAAAGTTATAAAGGTGTAAATATAGTTTTTAAATTATTCTCAAAAAGTTAGACCCATTATTGGAGAAGCGGAAACTTGGTCCAAACTACTTTGACAAAGAACTGCCCAACTTTGAATAGCTTCGTATGAAGAGAATATTGGTCTTTTTTTGAACCAATATGAAGTGATAAAGATATAAATATAGTAATAAACCTAATTTAAGAACGTTAGACCCATTTTTGATACAACGGAAAACTTGTGCAAACTTCTACGACAAAGATCGTCCAAACTTTCAATAGATTCGTATGAAGGTTTAAATTGAGATTTAAAGCTTTTAGAATGAATACCGGCCTTTTTTTGGACCAATAAAAAGTTATAAAGGTGTAAATATAGTTTTTAAATAATTCTCAAAAAGTTAGACCCATTATTGGAGCAGCGGAAACTTGGTCCAAACTACTTTGACAAAGAACTGCCCAACTTTGAATAGCTTCATATGAAGAGAATATTGGATTTTTTTGGACCAATATGAAGTGATAAAGATATAAATATAGTAATAAACCTAATAGAAGAACGTTAGACCCATTTTAGATCCAACGGAAAAGTTGTGCAAACTTCTATGACAAAGATCGTCCAAACTTTCAATAGATTCGTATGAAGGTTTAAATTGAGATTTAAAGCTTTTAGAATGAATACCGGCCTTTTTTTGGACCAATATAAAGTTATAAAGGTGTAAATGTAGTTTTTAAATAATTCTCAAAAAGTTAGACCCATTATTGGAGCAGCGGAAACTTGGTCCAAACTACTTTGACAAAGAACTTCCCAACTTTGAATAGCTTCATATGAAGAGAATATTGGATTTTTTTGGACCAATATGAAGTGATAAAGATATAAATATAGTAATAAACCTAATAGAAGAACGTTAGACCCATTTTAGATCCAACGGAAAAGTTGTGCAAACTTCTATGACAAAGATCGTCCAAACTTTCAATAGATTCGTATGAAGGTTTAAATTGAGATTTAAAGCTTTTAGAATGAATACCGGCCTTTTTTTGGACCAATATAAAGTTATAAAGGTGTAAATATAGTTTTTAAATAATTCTCAAAAAGTTAGACCCATTATTGGAGCAGCGGAAACTTGTCCAAACTACTTTTACAAAGAACTGCCCAACTTTGAATAGCTTCATATGAAGAGAATATTGGCCTTTTTTTGGACCAATATGAAGTGATAAAGATATAAATATAGTAATAAACCTAATTTAAGAACGTTAGACACATTTTTGATCCAACGGAAAACTTGTGCAAACTTATACGACAAAGATCGTCCAAACTTTCATTAGATTCGTATGAAGGTTTAAATTGAGATTTAAAGCTTTTAGAATGAATACAGGCCTTTTTATAGACCAATATAAAGTTATAAAGGTGTAAATATAGTTTTTAAATAATTCTCAAAAAGTTAGACCCATTATTGGAGAAGCGGAAACTTGGTCCAAACTACTTTGACAAAGAAATGCCCAACTTTGAATAGCTTCATATGAAGAGAATATTGGCCTTTTTTTGGACCAATATGAAGTGATAAAGATATAAATATATTAATAAACCTAATTTAAGAACGTTAGACCCATTTTTAATCCAACGGAAAACTTGTGCAAACTTCTACGACAAAGATCGTCCAAACTTTCAATAGATTCGTATGAAGGTTTCAATTGAGATTTAAAGCTTTTAGAATGAATACCGGCCTTTTTTTGGACCAATATAAAGTTATAAAGGTGTAAATATAGTTTTTAAATTATTCTCAAAAAGTTAGACCCATTATTGGAGAAGCGGAAACTTGGTCCAAACTACTTTGACAAAGAACTGCCCAACTTTGAATAGCTTCGTATGAAGAGAATATTGGTCTTGTTTTGAACCAATATGAAGTGATAAAGATATAAATATAGTAATAAACCTAATTTAAGAACGTTAGACCCATTTTTGATACAACGGAAAACTTCTGCAAACTTCTACGACAAAGATCGTCCAAACTTTCAATAGATTCGTATGAAGGTTTAAATTGAGATTTAAAGCTTTTAGAATGAATACCGGCCTTTTTTTGGACCAATAAAAAGTTATAAAGGTGTAAATATAGTTTTTAAATAATTCTCAAAAAGTTAGACCCATTATTGGAGCAGCGGAAACTTGGTCCAAACTACTTTGACAAAGAACTGCCCAACTTTGAATAGCTTCATATGAAGAGAATATTGGATTTTTTTGGACCAATATGAAGTGATAAAGATATAAATATAGTAATAAACCTAATAGAAGAACGTTAGACCCATTTTAGATCCAACGGAAAAGTTGTGTAAACTTCTATGACAAAGATCGTCCAAACTTTCAATAGATTCGTATGAAGGTTTAAATTGAGATTTAAAGCTTTTAGAATGAATACCGGCCTTTTTTTGGACCAATATAAAGTTATAAAGGTGTAAATGTAGTTTTTAAATAATTCTCAAAAAGTTAGACCCATTATTGGAGCAGCGGAAACTTGGTCCAAACTACTTTGACAAAGAACTGCCCAACTTTGAATAGCTTCATATGAAGAGAATATTGGATTTTTTTGGACCAATATGAAGTGATAAAGATATAAATATAGTAATAAACCTAATAGAAGAATGTTAGACCCATTTTAGATCCAACGGAAAAGTTGTGCAAACTTCTATGACAAAGATCGTCCAAACTTTCAATAGATTCGTATGAAGGTTTAAATTGAGATTTAAAGCTTTTAGAATGAATACCGGCCTTTTTTTGGACCAATATAAAGTTATAAAGGTGTAAATGTAGTTTTTAAATAATTCTCAAAAAGTTAGACCCATTATTGGAGCAGCGGAAACTTGTCCAAACTACTTTTACAAAGAACTGCCCAACTTTGAATAGCTTCATATGAAGAGAATATTGGCCTTTTTCTGGACCAATATGAAGTGATAAAGATATAAATATAGTAATAAATCTAATTTAAGAACGTTAGACCCATTTTTAATTCAACGAAAACTTGTGCAAACTTCTACGACAAAGATCGTCCAAACTTTCAATAGATTCGTATGAAGGTTTAAATTCAGATTTAAAGCTTTTACAATGAATACCGGCCTTTTTTTGGACCAATATAAAGTTATAAAGGTGTAAATGTAGTTTTTAAATAATTCTCAAGAAGTTAGACCCATTATTGGAGCAGCGGAAACTTGTCCAAACTACTTTTACAAAGAACTGCCCAACTTTGAATAGCTTCATATGAAGAGAATATTGGCCTTTTTTTGGACCAATATGAAGTGATAAAGATATAAATATAGTAATAAACCTAATTTAAGAACGTTAGACACATTTTTGATCCAACGGCAAACTTGTGCAAACTTATACGACAAAGATCGTCCAAACTTTCATTAGATTCGTATGAAGGTTTAAATTGAGATTTAAAGCTTTTAGAATGAATACAGGCCTTTTTATAGACCAATATAAAGTTATAAAGGTGTAAATATAGTTTTTAAATAATTCTCAAAAAGTTAGACCCATTATTGGAGAAGCGGAAACTTGGTCCAAACTACTTTGACAAAGAACTGCCCAACTTTGAATAGCTTCATATGAAGAGAATATTGGCCTTTTTTTGGACCAATATGAAGTGATAAAGATATAAATATATTAATAAACCTAATTTAAGAACGTTAGACCCATTTTTGATCCAACGGAAAACTTGTGCAAACTTCTACGACAAAGATCGTCCAAACTTTCAATAGATTCGTATGAAGGTTTCAATTGAGATTTAAAGCTTTTAGAATGAATACCGGCCTTTTTTTGGACCAATATAAAGTTATAAAGGTGTAAATATAGTTTTTAAATTATTCTCAAAAAGTTAGACCCATTATTGGAGAAGCGGAAACTTGGTCCAAACTACTTTGACAAAGAACTGCCCAACTTTGAATAGCTTCGTATGAAGAGAATATTGGTCTTTTTTTGAACCAATATGAAGTGATAAAGATATAAATATAGTAATAAACCTAATTTAAGAACGTTAGACCCATTTTTGATACAACGGAAAACTTGTGCAAACTTCTACGACAAAGATCGTCCAAACTTTCAATAGATTCGTATGAAGGTTTAAATTGAGATTTAAAGCTTTTAGAATGAATACCGGCCTTTTTTTGGACCAATAAAAAGTTATAAAGGTGTAAATATAGTTTTTAAATAATTCTCAAAAAGTTAGACCCATTATTGGAGCAGCGGAAACTTGGTCCAAACTACTTTGACAAAGAACTGCCCAACTTTGAATAGCTTCATATGAAGAGAATATTGGATTTTTTTGGACCAATATGAAGTGATAAAGATATAAATATAGTAATAAACCTAATAGAAGAACGTTAGACCCATTTTAGATCCAACGGAAAAGTTGTGCAAACTTCTATGACAAAGATCGTCCAAACTTTCAATAGATTCGTATGAAGGTTTAAATTGAGATTTAAAGCTTTTAGAATGAATACCGGCCTTTTTTTGGACCAATATAAAGTTATAAAGGTGTAAATGTAGTTTTTAAATAATTCTCAAAAAGTTAGACCCATTATTGGAGCAGCGGAAACTTGGTCCAAACTACTTTGACAAAGAACTGCCCAACTTTGAATAGCTTCGTATGAAGAGAATATTGGTCTTTTTTTGAACCAATATGAAGTGATAAAGATATAAATATAGTAATAAACCTAATTTAAGAACGTTAGACCCATTTTTGATACAACGGAAAACTTCTGCAAACTTCTACGACAAAGATCGTCCAAACTTTCAATAGATTCGTATGAAGGTTTAAATTGAGATTTAAAGCTTTTAGAATGAATACCGGCCTTTTTTTGGACCAATAAAAAGTTATAAAGGTGTAAATATAGTTTTTAAATAATTCTCAAAAAGTTAGACCCATTATTGGAGCAGCGGAAACTTGGTCCAAACTACTTTGACAAAGAACTGCCCAACTTTGAATAGCTTCATATGAAGAGAATATTGGATTTTTTTGGACCAATATGAAGTGATAAAGATATAAATATAGTAATAAACCTAATAGAAGAACGTTAGACCCATTTTAGATCCAACGGAAAAGTTGTGTAAACTTCTATGACAAAGATCGTCCAAACTTTCAATAGATTCGTATGAAGGTTTAAATTGAGATTTAAAGCTTTTAGAATGAATACCGGCCTTTTTTTGGACCAATATAAAGTTATAAAGGTGTAAATGTAGTTTTTAAATAATTCTCAAAAAGTTAGACCCATTATTGGAGCAGCGGAAACTTGGTCCAAACTACTTTGACAAAGAACTGCCCAACTTTGAATAGCTTCATATGAAGAGAATATTGGATTTTTTTGGACCAATATGAAGTGATAAAGATATAAATATAGTAATAAACCTAATAGAAGAATGTTAGACCCATTTTAGATCCAACGGAAAAGTTGTGCAAACTTCTATGACAAAGATCGTCCAAACTTTCAATAGATTCGTATGAAGGTTTAAATTGAGATTTAAAGCTTTTAGAATGAATACCGGCCTTTTTTTGGACCAATATAAAGTTATAAAGGTGTAAATGTAGTTTTTAAATAATTCTCAAAAAGTTAGACCCATTATTGGAGCAGCGGAAACTTGTCCAAACTACTTTTACAAAGAACTGCCCAACTTTGAATAGCTTCATATGAAGAGAATATTGGCCTTTTTCTGGACCAATATGAAGTGATAAAGATATAAATATAGTAATAAATCTAATTTAAGAACGTTAGACCCATTTTTAATTCAACGAAAACTTGTGCAAACTTCTACGACAAAGATCGTCCAAACTTTCAATAGATTCGTATGAAGGTTTAAATTCAGATTTAAAGCTTTTACAATGAATACCGGCCTTTTTTTGGACCAATATAAAGTTATAAAGGTGTAAATGTAGTTTTTAAATAATTCTCAAGAAGTTAGACCCATTATTGGAGCAGCGGAAACTTGTCCAAACTACTTTTACAAAGAACTGCCCAACTTTGAATAGCTTCATATGAAGAGAATATTGGCCTTTTTTTGGACCAATATGAAGTGATAAAGATATAAATATAGTAATAAACCTAATTTAAGAACGTTAGACACATTTTTGATCCAACGGAAAACTTGTGCAAACTTATACGACAAAGATCGTCCAAACTTTCATTAGATTCGTATGAAGGTTTAAATTGAGATTTAAAGCTTTTAGAATGAATACAGGCCTTTTTATAGACCAATATAAAGTTATAAAGGTGTAAATATAGTTTTTAAATAATTCTCAAAAAGTTAGACCCATTATTGGAGAAGCGGAAACTTGGTCCAAACTACTTTGACAAAGAACTGCCCAACTTTGAATAGCTTCATATGAAGAGAATATTGGCCTTTTTTTGGACCAATATGAAGTGATAAAGATATAAATATATTAATAAACCTAATTTAAGAACGTTAGACCCATTTTTGATCCAACGGAAAACTTGTGCAAACTTCTACGACAAAGATCGTCCAAACTTTCAATAGATTCGTATGAAGGTTTCAATTGAGATTTAAAGCTTTTAGAATGAATACCGGCCTTTTTTTGGACCAATATAAAGTTATAAAGGTGTAAATATAGTTTTTAAATTATTCTCAAAAAATTAGACCCATTATTGGAGAAGCGGAAACTTGGTCCAAACTACTTTGACAAAGAACTGCCCAACTTTGAATAGCTTCGTATGAAGAGAATATTGGTCTTTTTTTGAACCAATATGAAGTGATAAAGATATAAATATAGTAATAAACCTAATTTAAGAACGTTAGACCCATTTTTGATACAACGGAAAACTTGTGCAAACTTCTACGACAAAGATCGTCCAAACTTTCAATAGATTCGTATGAAGGTTTAAATTGAGATTTAAAGCTTTTAGAATGAATACCGGCCTTTTTTTGGACCAATAAAAAGTTATAAAGGTGTAAATATAGTTTTTAAATAATTCTCAAAAAGTTAGACCCATTATTGGAGCAGCGGAAACTTGGTCCAAACTACTTTGACAAAGAACTGCCCAACTTTGAATAGCTTCATATGAAGAGAATATTGGATTTTTTTGGACCAATATGAAGTGATAAAGATATAAATATAGTAATAAACCTAATAGAAGAACGTTAGACCCATTTTAGATCCAACGGAAAAGTTGTGCAAACTTCTATGACAAAGATCGTCCAAACTTTCAATAGATTCGTATGAAGGTTTAAATTGAGATTTAAAGCTTTTAGAATGAATACTGGCCTTTTTTTGGACCAATATAAAGTTATAAAGGTGTAAATGTAGTTTTTAAATAATTCTCAAAAAGTTAGACCCATTATTGGAGCAGCGGAAACTTGGTCCAAACTACTTTGACAAAGAACTGCCCAACTTTGAATAGCTTCATATGAAGAGAATATTGGATTTTTTTGGACCAATATGAAGTGATAAAGATATAAATATAGTAATAAACCTAATAGAAGAACGTTAGACCCATTTTAGATCCAACGGAAAAGTTGTGCAAACTTCTATGACAAAGATCGTCCAAACTTTCAATAGATTCGTATGAAGGTTTAAATTGAGATTTAAAGCTTTTAGAATGAATACCGGCCTTTTTTTGGACCAATATAAAGTTATAAAGGTGTAAATATAGTTTTTAAATTATTCTCAAAAAGTTAGACCCATTATTGGAGAAGCGGAAACTTGGTCCAAACTACTTTGACAAAGAACTGCCCAACTTTGAATAGCTTCGTATGAAGAGAATATTGGTCTTTTTTTGAACCAATATGAAGTGATAAAGATATAAATATAGTAATAAACCTAATTTAAGAACGTTAGACCCATTTTTGATACAACGGAAAACTTGTGCAAACTTCTACGACAAAGATCGTCCAAACTTTCAATAGATTCGTATGAAGGTTTAAATTGAGATTTAAAGCTTTTAGAATGAATACCGGCCTTTTTTTGGACCAATAAAAAGTTATAAAGGTGTAAATATAGTTTTTAAATAATTCTCAAAAAGTTAGACCCATTATTGGAGCAACGGAAACTTGGTCCAAACTACTTTGACAAAGAACTGCCCAACTTTGAATAGCTTCATATGAAGAGAATATTGGATTTTTTTGGACCAATATGAAGTGATAAAGATATAAATATAGTAATAAACCTAATAGAAGAACGTTAGACCCATTTTTGATCCAACGGAAAACTTGTGCAAACTTCTACGACAAAGATTGTCCAAACTTTCAATAGATTCGTATGAAGGTTTAAATTCAGATTTAAAGCTTTTAGAATGAATACCGGCCTTTTTTTGGACCAATATAAAGTTATAAAGGTGTAAATATAGTTTTTAAATAATTCTCAAGAAGTTAGACCCATTATTGGAGCAGCGGAAACTTGTCCAAACTACTTTTACAAAGAACTGCCCAACTTTGAATAGCTTCATATGAAGAGAATATTGGCCTTTTTTTGGACCAATATGAAGTGATAAAGATATAAATATAGTAATAAACCTAATTTAAGAACGTTAGACACATTTTTGATCCAACGGAAAACTTGTGCAAACTTATACGACAAAGATCGTCCAAACTTTCATTAGATTCGTATGAAGGTTTAAATTGAGATTTAAAGCTTTTAGAATGAATACAGGCCTTTTTATAAACCAATATAAAGTTATAAAGGTGTAAATATAGTTTTTAAATAATTCTCAAAAAGTTAGACCCATTATTGGAGAAGCGGAAACTTGGTCCAAACTACTTTGACAAAGAAATGCCCAACTTTGAATAGCTTCATATGAAGAGAATATTGGCCTTTTTTTGGACCAATATGAAGTGATAAAGATATAAATATATTAATAAACCTAATTTAAGAACGTTAGACCCATTTTTGATCCAACGGAAAACTTGTGCAAACTTCTACGACAAAGATCGTCCAAACTTTCAATAGATTCGTATGAAGGTTTCAATTGAGATTTAAAGCTTTTAGAATGAATACCGGCCTTTTTTTGGACCAATATAAAGTTATAAAGGTGTAAATATAGTTTTTAAATTATTCTCAAAAAGTTAGACCCATTATTGGAGAAGCGGAAACTTGGTCCAAACTACTTTGACAAAGAACTGCCCAACTTTGAATAGCTTCGTATGAAGAGAATATTGGTCTTTTTTTGAACCAATATGAAGTGATAAAGATATAAATATAGTAATAAACCTAATTTAAGAACGTTAGACCCATTTTTGATACAACGGAAAACTTCTGCAAACTTCTACGACAAAGATCGTCCAAACTTTCAATAGATTCGTATGAAGGTTTAAATTGAGATTTAAAGCTTTTAGAATGAATACCGGCCTTTTTTTGGACCAATAAAAAGTTATAAAGGTGTAAATATAGTTTTTAAATAATTCTCAAAAAGTTAGACCCATTATTGGAGCAGCGGAAACTTGGTCCAAACTACTTTGACAAAGAACTGCCCAACTTTGAATAGCTTCATATGAAGAGAATATTGGATTTTTTTGGACCAATATGAAGTGATAAAGATATAAATATAGTAATAAACCTAATAGAAGAACGTTAGACCCATTTTAGATCCAACGGAAAAGTTGTGTAAACTTCTATGACAAAGATCGTCCAAACTTTCAATAGATTCGTATGAAGGTTTAAATTGAGATTTAAAGCTTTTAGAATGAATACCGGCCTTTTTTTGGACCAATATAAAGTTATAAAGGTGTAAATGTAGTTTTTAAATAATTCTCAAAAAGTTAGACCCATTATTGGAGCAGCGGAAACTTGTCCAAACTACTTTTACAAAGAACTGCCCAACTTTGAATAGCTTCATATGAAGAGAATATTGGCCTTTTTCTGGACCAATATGAAGTGATAAAGATATAAATATAGTAATAAATCTAATTTAAGAACGTTAGACCCATTTTTAATTCAACGAAAACTTGTGCAAACTTCTACGACAAAGATCGTCCAAACTTTCAATAGATTCGTATGAAGGTTTAAATTCAGATTTAAAGCTTTTACAATGAATACCGGCCTTTTTTTGGACCAATATAAAGTTATAAAGGTGTAAATGTAGTTTTTAAATAATTCTCAAGAAGTTAGACCCATTATTGGAGCAGCGGAAACTTGTCCAAACTACTTTTACAAAGAACTGCCCAACTTTGAATAGCTTCATATGAAGAGAATATTGGCCTTTTTTTGGACCAATATGAAGTGATAAAGATATAAATATAGTAATAAACCTAATTTAAGAACGTTAGACACATTTTTGATCCAACGGAAAACTTGTGCAAACTTATACGACAAAGATCGTCCAAACTTTCATTAGATTCGTATGAAGGTTTAAATTGAGATTTAAAGCTTTTAGAATGAATACAGGCCTTTTTATAGACCAATATAAAGTTATAAAGGTGTAAATATAGTTTTTAAATAATTCTCAAAAAGTTAGACCCATTATTGGAGAAGCGGAAACTTGGTCCAAACTACTTTGACAAAGAACTGCCCAACTTTGAATAGCTTCATATGAAGAGAATATTGGCCTTTTTTTGGACCAATATGAAGTGATAAAGATATAAATATATTAATAAACCTAATTTAAGAACGTTAGACCCATTTTTGATCCAACGGAAAACTTGTGCAAACTTCTACGACAAAGATCGTCCAAACTTTCAATAGATTCGTATGAAGGTTTCAATTGAGATTTAAAGCTTTTAGAATGAATACCGGCCTTTTTTTGGACCAATATAAAGTTATAAAGGTGTAAATATAGTTTTTAAATTATTCTCAAAAAGTTAGACCCATTATTGGAGAAGCGGAAACTTGGTCCAAACTACTTTGACAAAGAACTGCCCAACTTTGAATAGCTTCGTATGAAGAGAATATTGGTCTTTTTTTGAACCAATATGAAGTGATAAAGATATAAATATAGTAATAAACCTAATTTAAGAACGTTAGACCCATTTTTGATACAACGGAAAACTTGTGCAAACTTCTACGACAAAGATCGTCCAAACTTTCAATAGATTCGTATGAAGGTTTAAATTGAGATTTAAAGCTTTTAGAATGAATACCGGCCTTTTTTTGGACCAATAAAAAGTTATAAAGGTGTAAATATAGTTTTTAAATAATTCTCAAAAAGTTAGACCCATTATTGGAGCAGCGGAAACTTGGTCCAAACTACTTTGACAAAGAACTGCCCAACTTTGAATAGCTTCATATGAAGAGAATATTGGATTTTTTTGGACCAATATGAAGTGATAAAGATATAAATATAGTAATAAACCTAATAGAAGAACGTTAGACCCATTTTAGATCCAACGGAAAAGTTGTGCAAACTTCTATGACAAAGATCGTCCAAACTTTCAATAGATTCGTATGAAGGTTTAAATTGAGATTTAAAGCTTTTAGAATGAATACTGGCCTTTTTTTGGACCAATATAAAGTTATAAAGGTGTAAATGTAGTTTTTAAATAATTCTCAAAAAGTTAGACCCATTATTGGAGCAGCGGAAACTTGGTCCAAACTACTTTGACAAAGAACTGCCCAACTTTGAATAGCTTCATATGAAGAGAATATTGGATTTTTTTGGACCAATATGAAGTGATAAAGATATAAATATAGTAATAAACCTAATAGAAGAACGTTAGACCCATTTTAGATCCAACGGAAAAGTTGTGCAAACTTCTATGACAAAGATCGTCCAAACTTTCAATAGATTCGTATGAAGGTTTAAATTGAGATTTAAAGCTTTTAGAATGAATACCGGCCTTTTTTTGGACCAATATAAAGTTATAAAGGTGTAAATATAGTTTTTAAATTATTCTCAAAAAGTTAGACCCATTATTGGAGAAGCGGAAACTTGGTCCAAACTACTTTGACAAAGAACTGCCCAACTTTGAATAGCTTCGTATGAAGAGAATATTGGTCTTTTTTTGAACCAATATGAAGTGATAAAGATATAAATATAGTAATAAACCTAATTTAAGAACGTTAGACCCATTTTTGATACAACGGAAAACTTGTGCAAACTTCTACGACAAAGATCGTCCAAACTTTCAATAGATTCGTATGAAGGTTTAAATTGAGATTTAAAGCTTTTAGAATGAATACCGGCCTTTTTTTGGACCAATAAAAAGTTATAAAGGTGTAAATATAGTTTTTAAATAATTCTCAAAAAGTTAGACCCATTATTGGAGCAACGGAAACTTGGTCCAAACTACTTTGACAAAGAACTGCCCAACTTTGAATAGCTTCATATGAAGAGAATATTGGATTTTTTTGGACCAATATGAAGTGATAAAGATATAAATATAGTAATAAACCTAATAGAAGAACGTTAGACCCATTTTTGATCCAACGGAAAACTTGTGCAAACTTCTACGACAAAGATTGTCCAAACTTTCAATAGATTCGTATGAAGGTTTAAATTCAGATTTAAAGCTTTTAGAATGAATACCGGCCTTTTTTTGGACCAATATAAAGTTATAAAGGTGTAAATATAGTTTTTAAATAATTCTCAAGAAGTTAGACCCATTATTGGAGCAGCGGAAACTTGTCCAAACTACTTTTACAAAGAACTGCCCAACTTTGAATAGCTTCATATGAAGAGAATATTGGCCTTTTTTTGGACCAATATGAAGTGATAAAGATATAAATATAGTAATAAACCTAATTTAAGAACGTTAGACACATTTTTGATCCAACGGAAAACTTGTGCAAACTTATACGACAAAGATCGTCCAAACTTTCATTAGATTCGTATGAAGGTTTAAATTGAGATTTAAAGCTTTTAGAATGAATACAGGCCTTTTTATAAACCAATATAAAGTTATAAAGGTGTAAATATAGTTTTTAAATAATTCTCAAAAAGTTAGACCCATTATTGGAGAAGCGGAAACTTGGTCCAAACTACTTTGACAAAGAAATGCCCAACTTTGAATAGCTTCATATGAAGAGAATATTGGCCTTTTTTTGGACCAATATGAAGTGATAAAGATATAAATATATTAATAAACCTAATTTAAGAACGTTAGACCCATTTTTGATCCAACGGAAAACTTGTGCAAACTTCTACGACAAAGATCGTCCAAACTTTCAATAGATTCGTATGAAGGTTTCAATTGAGATTTAAAGCTTTTAGAATGAATACCGGCCTTTTTTTGGACCAATATAAAGTTATAAAGGTGTAAATATAGTTTTTAAATTATTCTCAAAAAGTTAGACCCATTATTGGAGAAGCGGAAACTTGGTCCAAACTACTTTGACAAAGAACTGCCCAACTTTGAATAGCTTCGTATGAAGAGAATATTGGTCTTTTTTTGAACCAATATGAAGTGATAAAGATATAAATATAGTAATAAACCTAATTTAAGAACGTTAGACCCATTTTTGATACAACGGAAAACTTCTGCAAACTTCTACGACAAAGATCGTCCAAACTTTCAATAGATTCGTATGAAGGTTTAAATTGAGATTTAAAGCTTTTAGAATGAATACCGGCCTTTTTTTGGACCAATAAAAAGTTATAAAGGTGTAAATATAGTTTTTAAATAATTCTCAAAAAGTTAGACCCATTATTGGAGCAGCGGAAACTTGGTCCAAACTACTTTGACAAAGAACTGCCCAACTTTGAATAGCTTCATATGAAGAGAATATTGGATTTTTTTGGACCAATATGAAGTGATAAAGATATAAATATAGTAATAAACCTAATAGAAGAACGTTAGACCCATTTTAGATCCAACGGAAAAGTTGTGTAAACTTCTATGACAAAGATCGTCCAAACTTTCAATAGATTCGTATGAAGGTTTAAATTGAGATTTAAAGCTTTTAGAATGAATACCGGCCTTTTTTTGGACCAATATAAAGTTATAAAGGTGTAAATGTAGTTTTTAAATAATTCTCAAAAAGTTAGACCCATTATTGGAGCAGCGGAAACTTGTCCAAACTACTTTTACAAAGAACTGCCCAACTTTGAATAGCTTCATATGAAGAGAATATTGGCCTTTTTCTGGACCAATATGAAGTGATAAAGATATAAATATAGTAATAAATCTAATTTAAGAACGTTAGACCCATTTTTAATTCAACGAAAACTTGTGCAAACTTCTACGACAAAGATCGTCCAAACTTTCAATAGATTCGTATGAAGGTTTCAATTGAGATTTAAAGCTTTTAGAATGAATACCGGCCTTTTTTTGGACCAATATAAAGTTATAAAGGTGTAAATATAGTTTTTAAATTATTCTCAAAAAGTTAGACCCATTATTGGAGAAGCGGAAACTTGGTCCAAACTACTTTGACAAAGAACTGCCCAACTTTGAATAGCTTCGTATGAAGAGAATATTGGTCTTTTTTTGAACCAATATGAAGTGATAAAGATATAAATATAGTAATAAACCTAATTTAAGAACGTTAGACCCATTTTTGATCCAACGGAAAACTTGTGCAAACTTATACGACAAAGATCGTCCAAACTTTCAATAGATTCGTATGAAGGTTTAATTTGAGATTTAAAGCTTTTAGAATGAATACCGGCCTTTTTTTGGACCAATATAAAGTTATAAAGGTGTAAATGTAGTTTTTAAATAATTCTCAAAAAGTTAGACCCATTATTGGAGCAGCGGAAACTTGTCCAAACTACTTTTACAAAGAACTGCCCAACTTTGAATAGCTTCATATGAAGAGAATATTGGCCTTTTTCTGGACCAATATGAAGTGATAAAGATATAAATATAGTAATAAATCTAATTTAAGAACGTTAGACCCATTTTTAATTCAACGAAAACTTGTGCAAACTTCTACGACAAAGATCGTCCAAACTTTCAATAGATTCGTATGAAGGTTTAAATTCAGATTTAAAGCTTTTACAATGAATACCGGCCTTTTTTTGGACCAATATAAAGTTATAAAGGTGTAAATGTAGTTTTTAAATAATTCTCAAGAAGTTAGACCCATTATTGGAGCAGCGGAAACTTGTCCAAACTACTTTTACAAAGAACTGCCCAACTTTGAATAGCTTCATATGAAGAGAATATTGGCCTTTTTTTGGACCAATATGAAGTGATAAAGATATAAATATAGTAATAAACCTAATTTAAGAACGTTAGACACATTTTTGATCCAACGGAAAACTTGTGCAAACTTATACGACAAAGATCGTCCAAACTTTCATTAGATTCGTATGAAGGTTTAAATTGAGATTTAAAGCTTTTAGAATGAATACCGGCCTTTTTTTGGACCAATAAAAAGTTATAGAGGTGTAAATATAGTTTTTAAATAATTCTCAAAAAGTTAGACCCATTATTGGAGCAGCGGAAACTTGGTCCAAACTACTTTGACAAAGAACTGCCCAACTTTGAATAGCTTCATATGAAGAGAATATTGGATTTTTTTGGACCAATATGAAGTGATAAAGATATAAATATAGTAATAAACCTAATAGAAGAACGTTAGACCCATTTTAGATCCAACGGAAAAGTTGTGCAAACTTCTATGACAAAGATCGTCCAAACTTTCAATAGATTCGTATGAAGGTTTAAATTGAGATTTAAAGCTTTTAGAATGAATACCGGCCTTTTTTTGGACCAATATAAAGTTATAAAGGTGTAAATGTAGTTTTTAAATAATTCTCAAAAAGTTAGACCCATTATTGGAGCAGCGGAAACTTGGTCCAAACTACTTTGACAAAGAACTGCCCAACTTTGAATAGCTTCATATGAAGAGAATATTGGATTTTTTTGGACCAATATGAAGTGATAAAGATATAAGTATAGTAATAAACCTAATAGCAGAACGTTAGACCCATTTTAGATCCAACGGAAAAGTTGTGCAAACTTCTATGACAAAGATCGTCCAAACTTTCAATAGATTCGTATGAAGGTTTAAATTGAGATTTAAAGCTTTTAGAATGAATACCGGCCTTTTTTTGGACCAATATAAAGTTATAAAGGTGTAAATATAGTTTTTAAATTATTCTCAAAAAGTTAGACCCATTATTGGAGAAGCGGAAACTTGGTCCAAACTACTTTGACAAAGAACTGCCCAACTTTGAATAGCTTCGTATGAAGAGAATATTGGTCTTTTTTTGAACCAATATGAAGTGATAAAGATATAAATATAGTAATAAACCTAATAGAAGAACGTTAGACCCATTTTTGATCCAACGGAAAACTTGTGCAAACTTCTACGACAAAGATCGTCCAAACTTTCAATAGATTCGTATGAAGGTTTAAATTCAGATTTAAAGCTTTTAGAATGAATACCGGCCTTTTTTTGGACCAATATAAAGTTATAAAGGTGTAAATATAGTTTTTAAATAATTCTCAAGAAGTTAGACCCATTATTGGAGCAGCGGAAACTTGTCCAAACTACTTTTACAAAGAACTGCCCAACTTTGAATAGCTTCATATGAAGAGAATATTGGCCTTTTTTTGGACCAATATGAAGTGATAAAGATATAAATATAGTAATAAACCTAATTTAAGAACGTTAGACACATTTTTGATCCAACGGAAAACTTGTGCAAACTTCTACGACAAAGATCGTCCAAACTTTCAATAGATTCGTATGAAGGTTTCAATTGAGATTTAAAGCTTTTAGAATGAATACCGGCCTTTTTTTGGACCAATATAAAGTTATAAAGGTGTAAATATAGTTTTTAAATTATTCTCAAAAAGTTAGACCCATTATTGGAGAAGCGGAAACTTGGTCCAAACTACTTTGACAAAGAACTGCCCAACTTTGAATAGCTTCGTATGAAGAGAATATTGGTCTTTTTTTGAACCAATATGAAGTGATAAAGATATAAATATAGTAATAAACCTAATTTAAGAACGTTAGACCCATTTTTGATACAACGGAAAACTTCTGCAAACTTCTACGACAAAGATCGTCCAAACTTTCAATAGATTCGTATGAAGGTTTAAATTGAGATTTAAAGCTTTTAGAATGAATACCGGCCTTTTTTTGGACCAATAAAAAGTTATAAAGGTGTAAATATAGTTTTTAAATAATTCTCAAAAAGTTAGACCCATTATTGGAGCAGCGGAAACTTGGTCCAAACTACTTTGACAAAGAACTGCCCAACTTTGAATAGCTTCATATGAAGAGAATATTGGATTTTTTTGGACCAATATGAAGTGATAAAGATATAAATATAGTAATAAACCTAATAGAAGAACGTTAGACCCATTTTAGATCCAACGGAAAAGTTGTGTAAACTTCTATGACAAAGATCGTCCAAACTTTCAATAGATTCGTATGAAGGTTTAAATTGAGATTTAAAGCTTTTAGAATGAATACCGGCCTTTTTTTGGACCAATATAAAGTTATAAAGGTGTAAATGTAGTTTTTAAATAATTCTCAAAAAGTTAGACCCATTATTGGAGCAGCGGAAACTTGTCCAAACTACTTTTACAAAGAACTGCCCAACTTTGAATAGCTTCATATGAAGAGAATATTGGCCTTTTTCTGGACCAATATGAAGTGATAAAGATATAAATATAGTAATAAATCTAATTTAAGAACGTTAGACCCATTTTTAATTCAACGAAAACTTGTGCAAACTTCTACGACAAAGATCGTCCAAACTTTCAATAGATTCGTATGAAGGTTTCAATTGAGATTTAAAGCTTTTAGAATGAATACCGGCCTTTTTTTGGACCAATATAAAGTTATAAAGGTGTAAATATAGTTTTTAAATTATTCTCAAAAAGTTAGACCCATTATTGGAGAAGCGGAAACTTGGTCCAAACTACTTTGACAAAGAACTGCCCAACTTTGAATAGCTTCGTATGAAGAGAATATTGGTCTTTTTTTGAACCAATATGAAGTGATAAAGATATAAATATAGTAATAAACCTAATTTAAGAACGTTAGACCCATTTTTGATCCAACGGAAAACTTGTGCAAACTTATACGACAAAGATCGTCCAAACTTTCAATAGATTCGTATGAAGGTTTAATTTGAGATTTAAAGCTTTTAGAATGAATACCGGCCTTTTTTTGGACCAATATAAAGTTATAAAGGTGTAAATGTAGTTTTTAAATAATTCTCAAAAAGTTAGACCCATTATTGGAGCAGCGGAAACTTGTCCAAACTACTTTTACAAAGAACTGCCCAACTTTGAATAGCTTCATATGAAGAGAATATTGGCCTTTTTCTGGACCAATATGAAGTGATAAAGATATAAATATAGTAATAAATCTAATTTAAGAACGTTAGACCCATTTTTAATTCAACGAAAACTTGTGCAAACTTCTACGACAAAGATCGTCCAAACTTTCAATAGATTCGTATGAAGGTTTAAATTCAGATTTAAAGCTTTTACAATGAATACCGGCCTTTTTTTGGACCAATATAAAGTTATAAAGGTGTAAATGTAGTTTTTAAATAATTCTCAAGAAGTTAGACCCATTATTGGAGCAGCGGAAACTTGTCCAAACTACTTTTACAAAGAACTGCCCAACTTTGAATAGCTTCATATGAAGAGAATATTGGCCTTTTTTTGGACCAATATGAAGTGATAAAGATATAAATATAGTAATAAACCTAATTTAAGAACGTTAGACACATTTTTGATCCAACGGAAAACTTGTGCAAACTTATACGACAAAGATCGTCCAAACTTTCATTAGATTCGTATGAAGGTTTAAATTGAGATTTAAAGCTTTTAGAATGAATACCGGCCTTTTTTTGGACCAATAAAAAGTTATAGAGGTGTAAATATAGTTTTTAAATAATTCTCAAAAAGTTAGACCCATTATTGGAGCAGCGGAAACTTGGTCCAAACTACTTTGACAAAGAACTGCCCAACTTTGAATAGCTTCATATGAAGAGAATATTGGATTTTTTTGGACCAATATGAAGTGATAAAGATATAAATATAGTAATAAACCTAATAGAAGAACGTTAGACCCATTTTAGATCCAACGGAAAAGTTGTGCAAACTTCTATGACAAAGATCGTCCAAACTTTCAATAGATTCGTATGAAGGTTTAAATTGAGATTTAAAGCTTTTAGAATGAATACCGGCCTTTTTTTGGACCAATATAAAGTTATAAAGGTGTAAATGTAGTTTTTAAATAATTCTCAAAAAGTTAGACCCATTATTGGAGCAGCGGAAACTTGGTCCAAACTACTTTGACAAAGAACTGCCCAACTTTGAATAGCTTCATATGAAGAGAATATTGGATTTTTTTGGACCAATATGAAGTGATAAAGATATAAGTATAGTAATAAACCTAATAGCAGAACGTTAGACCCATTTTAGATCCAACGGAAAAGTTGTGCAAACTTCTATGACAAAGATCGTCCAAACTTTCAATAGATTCGTATGAAGGTTTAAATTGAGATTTAAAGCTTTTAGAATGAATACCGGCCTTTTTTTGGACCAATATAAAGTTATAAAGGTGTAAATATAGTTTTTAAATTATTCTCAAAAAGTTAGACCCATTATTGGAGAAGCGGAAACTTGGTCCAAACTACTTTGACAAAGAACTGCCCAACTTTGAATAGCTTCGTATGAAGAGAATATTGGTCTTTTTTTGAACCAATATGAAGTGATAAAGATATAAATATAGTAATAAACCTAATAGAAGAACGTTAGACCCATTTTTGATCCAACGGAAAACTTGTGCAAACTTCTACGACAAAGATCGTCCAAACTTTCAATAGATTCGTATGAAGGTTTAAATTCAGATTTAAAGCTTTTAGAATGAATACCGGCCTTTTTTTGGACCAATATAAAGTTATAAAGGTGTAAATATAGTTTTTAAATAATTCTCAAGAAGTTAGACCCATTATTGGAGCAGCGGAAACTTGTCCAAACTACTTTTACAAAGAACTGCCCAACTTTGAATAGCTTCATATGAAGAGAATATTGGCCTTTTTTTGGACCAATATGAAGTGATAAAGATATAAATATAGTAATAAACCTAATTTAAGAACGTTAGACACATTTTTGATCCAACGGAAAACTTGTGCAAACTTATACGACAAAGATCGTCCAAACTTTCATTAGATTCGTATGAAGGTTTAAATTGAGATTTAAAGCTTTTAGAATGAATACAGGCCTTTTTATAGACCAATATAAAGTTATAAAGGTGTAAATATAGTTTTTAAATAATTCTCAAAAAGTTAGACCCATTATTGGAGAAGCGGAAACTTGGTCCAAACTACTTTGACAAAGAAATGCCCAACTTTGAATAGCTTCATATGAAGAGAATATTGGCCTTTTTTTGGACCAATATGAAGTGATAAAGATATAAATATATTAATAAACCTAATTTAAGAACGTTAGACCCATTTTTGATCCAACGGAAAACTTGTGCAAACTTCTACGACAAAGATCGTCCAAACTTTCAATAGATTCGTATGAAGGTTTCAATTGAGATTTAAAGCTTTTAGAATGAATACCGGCCTTTTTTTGGACCAATATAAAGTTATAAAGGTGTAAATATAGTTTTTAAATTATTCTCAAAAAGTTAGACCCATTATTGGAGAAGCGGAAACTTGGTCCAAACTACTTTGACAAAGAACTGCCCAACTTTGAATAGCTTCGTATGAAGAGAATATTGGTCTTTTTTTGAACCAATATGAAGTGATAAAGATATAAATATAGTAATAAACCTAATTTAAGAACGTTAGACCCATTTTTGATCCAACGGAAAACTTGTGCAAACTTATACGACAAAGATCGTCCAAACTTTCAATAGATTCGTATGAAGGTTTAATTTGAGATTTAAAGCTTTTAGAATGAATACCGGCCTTTTTTTGGACCAATATAAAGTTATAAAGGTGTAAATGTAGTTTTTAAATAATTCTCAAAAAGTTAGACCCATTATTGGAGCAGCGGAAACTTGTCCAAACTACTTTTACAAAGAACTGCCCAACTTTGAATAGCTTCATATGAAGAGAATATTGGCCTTTTTCTGGACCAATATGAAGTGATAAAGATATAAATATAGTAATAAATCTAATTTAAGAACGTTAGACCCATTTTTAATTCAACGAAAACTTGTGCAAACTTCTACGACAAAGATCGTCCAAACTTTCAATAGATTCGTATGAAGGTTTAAATTCAGATTTAAAGCTTTTACAATGAATACCGGCCTTTTTTTGGACCAATATAAAGTTATAAAGGTGTAAATGTAGTTTTTAAATAATTCTCAAGAAGTTAGACCCATTATTGGAGCAGCGGAAACTTGTCCAAACTACTTTTACAAAGAACTGCCCAACTTTGAATAGCTTCATATGAAGAGAATATTGGCCTTTTTTTGGACCAATATGAAGTGATAAAGATATAAATATAGTAATAAACCTAATTTAAGAACGTTAGACACATTTTTGATCCAACGGAAAACTTGTGCAAACTTATACGACAAAGATCGTCCAAACTTTCATTAGATTCGTATGAAGGTTTAAATTGAGATTTAAAGCTTTTAGAATGAATACCGGCCTTTTTTTGGACCAATAAAAAGTTATAGAGGTGTAAATATAGTTTTTAAATAATTCTCAAAAAGTTAGACCCATTATTGGAGCAGCGGAAACTTGGTCCAAACTACTTTGACAAAGAACTGCCCAACTTTGAATAGCTTCATATGAAGAGAATATTGGATTTTTTTGGACCAATATGAAGTGATAAAGATATAAATATAGTAATAAACCTAATAGAAGAACGTTAGACCCATTTTAGATCCAACGGAAAAGTTGTGCAAACTTCTATGACAAAGATCGTCCAAACTTTCAATAGATTCGTATGAAGGTTTAAATTGAGATTTAAAGCTTTTAGAATGAATACCGGCCTTTTTTTGGACCAATATAAAGTTATAAAGGTGTAAATGTAGTTTTTAAATAATTCTCAAAAAGTTAGACCCATTATTGGAGCAGCGGAAACTTGGCCCAAACTACTTTGACAAAGAACTGCCCAACTTTGAATAGCTTCATATGAAGAGAATATTGGATTTTTTTGGACCAATATGAAGTGATAAAGATATAAATATAGTAATAAACCTAATAGAAGAACGTTAGACCCATTTTAGATCCAACGGAAAAGTTGTGCAAACTTCTATGACAAAGATCGTCCAAACTTTCAATAGATTCGTATGAAGGTTTAAATTGAGATTTAAAGCTTTTAGAATGAATACCGGCCTTTTTTTGGACCAATATAAAGTTATAAAGGTGTAAATATAGTTTTTAAATTATTCTCAAAAAGTTAGACCCATTATTGGAGAAGCGGAAACTTGGTCCAAACTACTTTGACAAAGAACTGCCCAACTTTGAATAGCTTCGTATGAAGAGAATATTGGTCTTTTTTTGAACCAATATGAAGTGATAAAGATATAAATATAGTAATAAACCTAATAGAAGAACGTTAGACCCATTTTTGATCCAACGGAAAACTTGTGCAAACTTCTACGACAAAGATCGTCCAAACTTTCAATAGATTCGTATGAAGGTTTAAATTCAGATTTAAAGCTTTTAGAATGAATACCGGCCTTTTTTTGGACCAATATAAAGTTATAAAGGTGTAAATATAGTTTTTAAATAATTCTCAAGAAGTTAGACCCATTATTGGAGCAGCGGAAACTTGTCCAAACTACTTTTACAAAGAACTGCCCAACTTTGAATAGCTTCATATGAAGAGAATATTGGCCTTTTTTTGGACCAATATGAAGTGATAAAGATATAAATATAGTAATAAACCTAATTTAAGAACGTTAGACACATTTTTGATCCAACGGAAAACTTGTGCAAACTTATACGACAAAGATCGTCCAAACTTTCATTAGATTCGTATGAAGGTTTAAATTGAGATTTAAAGCTTTTAGAATGAATACAGGCCTTTTTATAGACCAATATAAAGTTATAAAGGTGTAAATATAGTTTTTAAATAATTCTCAAAAAGTTAGACCCATTATTGGAGAAGCGGAAACTTGGTCCAAACTACTTTGACAAAGAAATGCCCAACTTTGAATAGCTTCATATGAAGAGAATATTGGCCTTTTTTTGGACCAATATGAAGTGATAAAGATATAAATATATTAATAAACCTAATTTAAGAACGTTAGACCCATTTTTGATCCAACGGAAAACTTGTGCAAACTTCTACGACAAAGATCGTCCAAACTTTCAATAGATTCGTATGAAGGTTTCAATTGAGATTTAAAGCTTTTAGAATGAATACCGGCCTTTTTTTGGACCAATATAAAGTTATAAAGGTGTAAATATAGTTTTTAAATTATTCTCAAAAAGTTAGACCCATTATTGGAGAAGCGGAAACTTGGTCCAAACTACTTTGACAAAGAACTGCCCAACTTTGAATAGCTTCGTATGAAGAGAATATTGGTCTTTTTTTGAACCAATATGAAGTGATAAAGATATAAATATAGTAATAAACCTAATTTAAGAACGTTAGACCCATTTTTGATCCAACGGAAAACTTGTGCAAACTTATACGACAAAGATCGTCCAAACTTTCAATAGATTCGTATGAAGGTTTAATTTGAGATTTAAAGCTTTTAGAATGAATACCGGCCTTTTTTTGGACCAATATAAAGTTATAAAGGTGTAAATGTAGTTTTTAAATAATTCTCAAAAAGTTAGACCCATTATTGGAGCAGCGGAAACTTGTCCAAACTACTTTTACAAAGAACTGCCCAACTTTGAATAGCTTCATATGAAGAGAATATTGGCCTTTTTCTGGACCAATATGAAGTGATAAAGATATAAATATAGTAATAAATCTAATTTAAGAACGTTAGACCCATTTTTAATTCAACGAAAACTTGTGCAAACTTCTACGACAAAGATCGTCCAAACTTTCAATAGATTCGTATGAAGGTTTAAATTCAGATTTAAAGCTTTTACAATGAATACCGGCCTTTTTTTGGACCAATATAAAGTTATAAAGGTGTAAATGTAGTTTTTAAATAATTCTCAAGAAGTTAGACCCATTATTGGAGCAGCGGAAACTTGTCCAAACTACTTTTACAAAGAACTGCCCAACTTTGAATAGCTTCATATGAAGAGAATATTGGCCTTTTTTTGGACCAATATGAAGTGATAAAGATATAAATATAGTAATAAACCTAATTTAAGAACGTTAGACACATTTTTGATCCAACGGAAAACTTGTGCAAACTTATACGACAAAGATCGTCCAAACTTTCATTAGATTCGTATGAAGGTTTAAATTGAGATTTAAAGCTTTTAGAATGAATACCGGCCTTTTTTTGGACCAATAAAAAGTTATAGAGGTGTAAATATAGT
Organism: Trifolium repens; assembly: GCA_030408175.1. Taxonomy (NCBI): domain Eukaryota; kingdom Viridiplantae; phylum Streptophyta; class Magnoliopsida; order Fabales; family Fabaceae; genus Trifolium; species Trifolium repens. The sequence goes on along the minus strand of CP125845.1, from coordinate 23,810,212 downwards.
TTTTAAATAATTCTCAAAAAGTTAGACCCATTATTGGAGCAGCGGAAACTTGGTCCAAACTACTTTGACAAAGAACTGCCCAACTTTGAATAGCTTCATATGAAGAGAATATTGGATTTTTTTGGACCAATATGAAGTGATAAAGATATAAATATAGTAATAAACCTAATAGAAGAACGTTAGACCCATTTTAGATCCAACGGAAAAGTTGTGCAAACTTCTATGACAAAGATCGTCCAAACTTTCAATAGATTCGTATGAAGGTTTAAATTGAGATTTAAAGCTTTTAGAATGAATACCGGCCTTTTTTTGGACCAATATAAAGTTATAAAGGTGTAAATGTAGTTTTTAAATAATTCTCAAAAAGTTAGACCCATTATTGGAGCAGCGGAAACTTGGTCCAAACTACTTTGACAAAGAACTGCCCAACTTTGAATAGCTTCATATGAAGAGAATATTGGATTTTTTTGGACCAATATGAAGTGATAAAGATATAAGTATAGTAATAAACCTAATAGAAGAACGTTAGACCCATTTTAGATCCAACGGAAAAGTTGTGCAAACTTCTATGACAAAGATCGTCCAAACTTTCAATAGATTCGTATGAAGGTTTAAATTGAGATTTAAAGCTTTTAGAATGAATACCGGCCTTTTTTTGGACCAATATAAAGTTATAAAGGTGTAAATATAGTTTTTAAATTATTCTCAAAAAGTTAGACCCATTATTGGAGAAGCGGAAACTTGGTCCAAACTACTTTGACAAAGAACTGCCCAACTTTGAATAGCTTCGTATGAAGAGAATATTGGTCTTTTTTTGAACCAATATGAAGTGATAAAGATATAAATATAGTAATAAACGTAATTTAAGAACGTTAGACCCATTTTTGATACAACGGAAAACTTGTGCAAACTTCTACGACAAAGATCGTCCAAACTTTCAATAGATTCGTATGAAGGTTTAAATTGAGATTTAAAGCTTTTAGAATGAATACCGGCCTTTTTTTGGACCAATAAAAAGTTATAAAGGTGTAAATATAGTTTTTAAATAATTCTCAAAAAGTTAGACCCATTATTGGAGCAACGGAAACTTGGTCCAAACTACTTTGACAAAGAACTGCCCAACTTTGAATAGCTTCATATGAAGAGAATATTGGATTTTTTTGGACCAATATGAAGTGATAAAGATATAAATATAGTAATAAACCTAATAGAAGAACGTTAGACCCATTTTTGATCCAACGGAAAACTTGTGCAAACTTCTACGACAAAGATCGTCCAAACTTTCAATAGATTCGTATGAAGGTTTAAATTCAGATTTAAAGCTTTTAGAATGAATACCGGCCTTTTTTTGGACCAATATAAAGTTATAAAGGTGTAAATATAGTTTTTAAATAATTCTCAAGAAGTTAGACCCATTATTGGAGCAGCGGAAACTTGTCCAAACTACTTTTACAAAGAACTGCCCAACTTTGAATAGCTTCATATGAAGAGAATATTGGCCTTTTTTTGGACCAATATGAAGTGATAAAGATATAAATATAGTAATAAACCTAATTTAAGAACGTTAGACACATTTTTGATCCAACGGAAAACTTGTGCAAACTTATACGACAAAGATCGTCCAAACTTTCATTAGATTCGTATGAAGGTTTAAATTGAGATTTAAAGCTTTTAGAATGAATACAGGCCTTTTTATTGACCAATATAAAGTTATAAAGGTGTAAATATAGTTTTTAAATAATTCTCAAAAAGTTAGACCCATTATTGGAGAAGCGGAAACTTGGTCCAAACTACTTTGACAAAGAAATGCCCAACTTTGAATAGCTTCATATGAAGAGAATATTGGCCTTTTTTTGGACCAATATGAAGTGATAAAGATATAAATATATTAATAAACCTAATTTAAGATCGTTAGACCCATTTTTGATCCAACGGAAAACTTGTGCAAACTTCTACGACAAAGATCGTCCAAACTTTCAATAGATTCGTATGAAGGTTTCAATTGAGATTTAAAGCTTTTAGAATGAATACCGGCCTTTTTTTGGACCAATATAAAGTTATAAAGGTGTAAATATAGTTTTTAAATTATTCTCAAAAAGTTAGACCCATTATTGGAGAAGCGGAAACTTGGTCCAAACTACTTTGACAAAGAACTGCCCAACTTTGAATAGCTTCGTATGAAGAGAATATTGGTCTTTTTTTGAACCAATATGAAGTGATAAAGATATAAATATAGTAATAAACCTAATTTAAGAACGTTAGACCCATTTTTGATACAACGGAAAACTTCTGCAAACTTCTACGACAAAGATCGTCCAAACTTTCAATAGATTCGTATGAAGGTTTAAATTGAGATTTAAAGCTTTTAGAATGAATACAGGCCTTTTTATTGACCAATATAAAGTTATAAAGGTGTAAATATAGTTTTTAAATAATTCTCAAAAAGTTAGACCCATTATTGGAGAAGCGGAAACTTGGTCCAAACTACTTTGACAAAGAAATGCCCAACTTTGAATAGCTTCATATGAAGAGAATATTGGCCTTTTTTTGGACCAATATGAAGTGATAAAGATATAAATATATTAATAAACCTAATTTAAGATCGTTAGACCCATTTTTGATCCAACGGAAAACTTGTGCAAACTTCTACGACAAAGATCGTCCAAACTTTCAATAGATTCGTATGAAGGTTTCAATTGAGATTTAAAGCTTTTAGAATGAATACCGGCCTTTTTTTGGACCAATATAAAGTTATAAAGGTGTAAATATAGTTTTTAAATTATTCTCAAAAAGTTAGACCCATTATTGGAGAAGCGGAAACTTGGTCCAAACTACTTTGACAAAGAACTGCCCAACTTTGAATAGCTTCGTATGAAGAGAATATTGGTCTTTTTTTGAACCAATATGAAGTGATAAAGATATAAATATAGTAATAAACCTAATTTAAGAACGTTAGACCCATTTTTGATACAACGGAAAACTTCTGCAAACTTCTACGACAAAGATCGTCCAAACTTTCAATAGATTCGTATGAAGGTTTAAATTGAGATTTAAAGCTTTTAGAATGAATACCGGCCTTTTTTTGGACCAATAAAAAGTTATAAAGGTGTAAATATAGTTTTTAAATAATTCTCAAAAAGTTAGACCCATTATTGGAGCAGCGGAAACTTGGTCCAAACTACTTTGACAAAGAACTGCCCAACTTTGAATAGCTTCATATGAAGAGAATATTGGATTTTTTTGGACCAATATGAAGTGATAAAGATATAAATATAGTAATAAACCTAATAGAAGAACGTTAGACCCATTTTAGATCCAACGGAAAAGTTGTGCAAACTTCTATGACAAAGATCGTCCAAACTTTCAATAGATTCGTATGAAGGTTTAAATTGAGATTTAAAGCTTTTAGAATGAATACCGGCCTTTTTTTGGACCAATATAAAGTTATAAAGGTGTAAATGTAGTTTTTAAATAATTCTCAAAAAGTTAGACCCATTATTGGAGCAGCGGAAACTTGGTCCAAACTACTTTGACAAAGAACTGCCCAACTTTGAATAGCTTCATATGAAGAGAATATTGGATTTTTTTGGACCAATATGAAGTGATAAAGATATAAATATAGTAATAAACCTAATAGAAGAATGTTAGACCCATTTTAGATCCAACGGAAAAGTTGTGCAAACTTCTATGACAAAGATCGTCCAAACTTTCAATAGATTCGTATGAAGGTTTAAATTGAGATTTAAAGCTTTTAGAATGAATACCGGCCTTTTTTTGGACCAATATAAAGTTATAAAGGTGTAAATGTAGTTTTTAAATAATTCTCAAAAAGTTAGACCCATTATTGGAGCAGCGGAAACTTGTCCAAACTACTTTTACAAAGAACTGCCCAACTTTGAATAGCTTCATATGAAGAGAATATTGGCCTTTTTTTGGACCAATATGAAGTGATAAAGATATAAATATATTAATAAACCAAATAGAAGAACGTTAGACCCATTTTTGATCCAACGGAAAAGTTGTGCAAACTTCTATGACAAAGATCGTCCAAACTTTCAATAGATTCGTATGAAGGTTTAAATTGAGATTTAAAGCTTTTAGAATGAATACCGGCCTTTTTTTGGACCAATATAAAGTTATAAAGGTGTAAATATAGTTTTTAAATAATTCTCAAAAAGTTAGACCCATTATTGGAGCAGCGGAAACTTGGTCAAACTACTTTGACCTGCCCAACTTTGAATAGCTACATATGAAGAGAATATTGGCCTTTTTTTGGACCAATTTGAAGTGATAAAGATATAAATATATTAATAAACCTAATTTAAGAACGTTAGACCCATTTTTGATCCAACGGAAAACTTGTGCAAACTTCTACGATAAAGATCGTCCAAACTTTCAATAGATTCGTATGAAGGTTTAAATTGAGATTTAAAGCTTTTAGAATGAATACCGGCCTTTTTTTGGACCAATAAAAAGTTATAAAGGTGTAAATATAGTTTTTAAATAATTCTCAAAAAGTTAGACCCATTATTGGAGCAGCGGAAACTTGGTCCAAACTACTTTGACAAAGAACTGCCCAACTTTGAATAGCTTCATATGAAGAGAATATTGGATTTTTTTGGACCAATATGAAGTGATAAAAATATAAATATAGTAATAAACCTAATAGAAGAACGTTAGACCCATTTTAGATCCAACGGAAAAGTTGTGCAAACTTCTATGACAAAGATCGTCCAAACTTTCAATAGATTCGTATGAAGGTTTAAATTGAGATTTAAAGCTTTTAGAATGAATACCGGCCTTTTTTTGGACCAATATAAAGTTATAAAGGTGTAAATGTAGTTTTTAAATAATTCTCAAAAAGTTAGACCCATTATTGGAGCAGCGGAAACTTGTCCAAACTACTTTTACAAAGAACTGCCCAACTTTGAATAGCTTCATATAAAGAGAATATTGGCCTTTTTTTGGACCAATATGAAGTGATAAAGATATAAATATATTAATAAACCTAATTTAAGAACGTTAGACCCATTTTTGATCCAACGGAAAACTTGTGCAAACTTCTACGACAAAGATCGTCCAAACTTTCAATAGATTCGTATGAAGGTTTAAATTGAGATTTAAAGCGTTTAGAATGAATACCGGCCTTTTTTTGGACCATTAAAAAGTTATAAAGGTGTAAATATAGTTTTTAAATAATTCTCAAAAAGTTAGACCCATTATTGGAGCAGCGGAAACTTGGTCCAAACTACTTTGACAAAGAACTGCCCAACTTTGAATAGCTTCGTATGAAGAGAATATTGGCCTTTTTTTGAACCAATATGAAGTGATAAAGATATAAATATAGTAATAAACCTAATTTAAGAACGTTAGACCCATTTTTGATCCAACGGAAAACTTGTGCAAACTTCTACGACAAAGATCGTCCAAACTTTCAATAGATTCGTATGAAGGTTTAAATTGAGATTTAAAGCTTTTAGAATGAATACCGGCCTTTTTTTGGACCAATAAAAAGTTATAAAGGTGTAAATATAGTTTTTAAATAATTCTCAAAAAGTTAGACCCATTATTGGAGCAGCGGAAACTTGGTCCAAACTACTTTGACAAAGAACTGCCCAACTTTGAATAGCTTCGTATGAAGAGAATATTGGCCTTTTTTTGAACCAATATGAAGTGATAAAGATATAAATATAGTAATAAACCTAATTTAAGAACGTTAGACCCATTTTTGATCCAACAGAAAACTTGTGCAAACTTCTACGACAAAGATCGTCCAAACTTTCAATAGATTCGTATGAAGGTTTAAATTGAGATTTAAAGCTTTTAGAATGAATAACGGCCTTTTTTGGACCAATATAAAGTTATAAAGGTGTAAATATAGTTTTTAAATAATTCTCAAAAAGTTAGACCCATTATTGGAGCAGCGGAAACTTGGTCAAACTACTTTGACAAAGAACGACCCAACTTTGAATAGCTACATATGAAGAGAATATTGGCCTTTTTTTGGACCAAAATGAAGTGATAAAGATATAAATATATTAATAAACCTAATATAAGAACGTTAGACCCATTTTCGATCCAATGGAAAACATGTGCAAACTTATACGACAAAGATCGTCCAAACTTTCAATAGATTCGTATGAAGGTTTAAATTAAGATTTAAAGCTTTTAGAATGAATACCGGCCTTTTATTGGACCAATAAAAAGTTATAAAGGTGTAAATATAGTTTTTAAATAATTCTCAAAAAGTTAGACCCATTATTGGAGCAACGGAAACTTGGTCCAAACTACTTTGACAAAGAACTGCCCAACTTTGAATAGCTTCATATGAAGAGAATATTGGCCTTTTTTTGGACCAATATGAAGTGATAAAGACATAAATATAGTAATAAACCTAATAGAAGAACGTTAGACCCATTTTTGATCCAACGGAAAACTTGTGCAAACTTTTACGACAAAGATCGTCCAAACTTTCAATAGATTCGTATGAAGGTTTAAATTCAGATTTAAAGCTTTTAGAATGAATACCGGCCTTTTTTGGGACCAATATAAAGTTATAAAGGTGTAAATGTAGTTTTTAAATAATTCTCAAGAAGTTAGACCCATTATTGGAGCAGCGGAAACTTGCCCAAACTACTTTTACAAAGAACTGCCCAACTTTGAATAGCTTCATATGAAGAGAATATTGGCCTTTTTTTGGACCAATATGAAGTGATAAAGATATAAATATAGTAATAAACCTAATTTAAGAACGTTAGACACATTTTAGATCCAACGGAAAACTTGTGCAAACTTCTACGACAAAGATCGTCCAAACTTTCAATAGATTCGTATGAAGGTTTCAATTGAGATTTAAAGCTTTTAGAATGAATACCGGCCTTTTTTTGGACCAATATAAAGTTATAAAGGTGTAAATATAGTTTTTAAATTATTCTCAAAAAGTTAGACCCATTATTGGAGAAGCGGAAACTTGGTCCAAACTACTTTGACAAAGAACTGCCCAACTTTGAATAGCTTCGTATGAAGAGAATATTGGTCTTTTTTTGAACCAATATGAAGTGATAAAGATATAAATATAGTAATAAACCTAATTTAAGAACGTTAGACCCATTTTTGATACAACGGAAAACTTCTGCAAACTTCTACGACAAAGATCGTCCAAACTTTCAATAGATTCGTATGAAGGTTTAAATTGAGATTTAAAGCTTTTAGAATGAATACCGGCCTTTTTTTGGACCAATAAAAAGTTATAAAGGTGTAAATATAGTTTTTAAATAATTCTCAAAAAGTTAGACCCATTATTGGAGCAGCGGAAACTTGGTCCAAACTACTTTGACAAAGAACTGCCCAACTTTGAATAGCTTCATATGAAGAGAATATTGGATTTTTTTGGACCAATATGAAGTGATAAAGATATAAATATAGTAATAAACCTAATAGAAGAACGTTAGACCCATTTTAGATCCAACGGAAAAGTTGTGCAAACTTCTATGACAAAGATCGTCCAAACTTTCAATAGATTCGTATGAAGGTTTAAATTGAGATTTAAAGCTTTTAGAATGAATACCGGCCTTTTTTTGGACCAATATAAAGTTATAAAGGTGTAAATGTAGTTTTTAAATAATTCTCAAAAAGTTAGACCCATTATTGGAGCAGCGGAAACTTGGTCCAAACTACTTTGACAAAGAACTGCCCAACTTTGAATAGCTTCATATGAAGAGAATATTGGATTTTTTTGGACCAATATGAAGTGATAAAGATATAAATATAGTAATAAACCTAATAGAAGAATGTTAGACCCATTTTAGATCCAACGGAAAAGTTGTGCAAACTTCTATGACAAAGATCGTCCAAACTTTCAATAGATTCGTATGAAGGTTTAAATTGAGATTTAAAGCTTTTAGAATGAATACCGGCCTTTTTTTGGACCAATATAAAGTTATAAAGGTGTAAATGTAGTTTTTAAATAATTCTCAAAAAGTTAGACCCATTATTGGAGCAGCGGAAACTTGGTCCAAACTACTTTGACAAAGAACTGCCCAACTTTGAATAGCTTCATATGAAGAGAATATTGGATTTTTTTGGACCAATATGAAGTGATAAAGATATAAATATAGTAATAAACCTAATAGAAGAATGTTAGACCCATTTTAGATCCAACGGAAAAGTTGTGCAAACTTCTATGACAAAGATCGTCCAAACTTTCAATAGATTCGTATGAAGGTTTAAATTGAGATTTAAAGCTTTTAGAATGAATACCGGCCTTTTTTTGGACCAATATAAAGTTATAAAGGTGTAAATGTAGTTTTTAAATAATTCTCAAAAAGTTAGACCCATTATTGGAGCAGCGGAAACTTGTCCAAACTACTTTTACAAAGAACTGCCCAACTTTGAATAGCTTCATATGAAGAGAATATTGGCCTTTTTTTGGACCAATATGAAGTGATAAAGATATAAATATATTAATAAACCAAATAGAAGAACGTTAGACCCATTTTTGATCCAACGGAAAAGTTGTGCAAACTTCTATGACAAAGATCGTCCAAACTTTCAATAGATTCGTATGAAGGTTTAAATTGAGATTTAAAGCTTTTAGAATGAATACCGGCCTTTTTTTGGACCAATATAAAGTTATAAAGGTGTAAATATAGTTTTTAAATAATTCTCAAAAAGTTAGACCCATTATTGGAGCAGCGGAAACTTGGTCAAACTACTTTGACCTGCCCAACTTTGAATAGCTACATATGAAGAGAATATTGGCCTTTTTTTGGACCAATTTGAAGTGATAAAGATATAAATATATTAATAAACCTAATTTAAGAACGTTAGACCCATTTTTGATCCAACGGAAAACTTGTGCAAACTTCTACGATAAAGATCGTCCAAACTTTCAATAGATTCGTATGAAGGTTTAAATTGAGATTTAAAGCTTTTAGAATGAATACCGGCCTTTTTTTGGACCAATAAAAAGTTATAAAGGTGTAAATATAGTTTTTAAATAATTCTCAAAAAGTTAGACCCATTATTGGAGCAGCGGAAACTTGGTCCAAACTACTTTGACAAAGAACTGCCCAACTTTGAATAGCTTCATATGAAGAGAATATTGGATTTTTTTGGACCAATATGAAGTGATAAAAATATAAATATAGTAATAAACCTAATAGAAGAACGTTAGACCCATTTTAGATCCAACGGAAAAGTTGTGCAAACTTCTATGACAAAGATCGTCCAAACTTTCAATAGATTCGTATGAAGGTTTAAATTGAGATTTAAAGCTTTTAGAATGAATACCGGCCTTTTTTTGGACCAATATAAAGTTATAAAGGTGTAAATGTAGTTTTTAAATAATTCTCAAAAAGTTAGACCCATTATTGGAGCAGCGGAAACTTGTCCAAACTACTTTTACAAAGAACTGCCCAACTTTGAATAGCTTCATATAAAGAGAATATTGGCCTTTTTTTGGACCAATATGAAGTGATAAAGATATAAATATATTAATAAACCTAATTTAAGAACGTTAGACCCATTTTTGATCCAACGGAAAACTTGTGCAAACTTCTACGACAAAGATCGTCCAAACTTTCAATAGATTCGTATGAAGGTTTAAATTGAGATTTAAAGCGTTTAGAATGAATACCGGCCTTTTTTTGGACCATTAAAAAGTTATAAAGGTGTAAATATAGTTTTTAAATAATTCTCAAAAAGTTAGACCCATTATTGGAGCAGCGGAAACTTGGTCCAAACTACTTTGACAAAGAACTGCCCAACTTTGAATAGCTTCGTATGAAGAGAATATTGGCCTTTTTTTGAACCAATATGAAGTGATAAAGATATAAATATAGTAATAAACCTAATTTAAGAACGTTAGACCCATTTTTGATCCAACGGAAAACTTGTGCAAACTTCTACGACAAAGATCGTCCAAACTTTCAATAGATTCGTATGAAGGTTTAAATTGAGATTTAAAGCTTTTAGAATGAATACCGGCCTTTTTTTGGACCAATAAAAAGTTATAAAGGTGTAAATATAGTTTTTAAATAATTCTCAAAAAGTTAGACCCATTATTGGAGCAGCGGAAACTTGGTCCAAACTACTTTGACAAAGAACTGCCCAACTTTGAATAGCTTCGTATGAAGAGAATATTGGCCTTTTTTTGAACCAATATGAAGTGATAAAGATATAAATATAGTAATAAACCTAATTTAAGAACGTTAGACCCATTTTTGATCCAACAGAAAACTTGTGCAAACTTCTACGACAAAGATCGTCCAAACTTTCAATAGATTCGTATGAAGGTTTAAATTGAGATTTAAAGCTTTTAGAATGAATAACGGCCTTTTTTGGACCAATATAAAGTTATAAAGGTGTAAATATAGTTTTTAAATAATTCTCAAAAAGTTAGACCCATTATTGGAGCAGCGGAAACTTGGTCAAACTACTTTGACAAAGAACGACCCAACTTTGAATAGCTACATATGAAGAGAATATTGGCCTTTTTTTGGACCAAAATGAAGTGATAAAGATATAAATATATTAATAAACCTAATATAAGAACGTTAGACCCATTTTCGATCCAATGGAAAACATGTGCAAACTTATACGACAAAGATCGTCCAAACTTTCAATAGATTCGTATGAAGGTTTAAATTAAGATTTAAAGCTTTTAGAATGAATACCGGCCTTTTATTGGACCAATAAAAAGTTATAAAGGTGTAAATATAGTTTTTAAATAATTCTCAAAAAGTTAGACCCATTATTGGAGCAACGGAAACTTGGTCCAAACTACTTTGACAAAGAACTGCCCAACTTTGAATAGCTTCATATGAAGAGAATATTGGCCTTTTTTTGGACCAATATGAAGTGATAAAGACATAAATATAGTAATAAACCTAATAGAAGAACGTTAGACCCATTTTTGATCCAACGGAAAACTTGTGCAAACTTTTACGACAAAGATCGTCCAAACTTTCAATAGATTCGTATGAAGGTTTAAATTCAGATTTAAAGCTTTTAGAATGAATACCGGCCTTTTTTGGGACCAATATAAAGTTATAAAGGTGTAAATGTAGTTTTTAAATAATTCTCAAGAAGTTAGACCCATTATTGGAGCAGCGGAAACTTGCCCAAACTACTTTTACAAAGAACTGCCCAACTTTGAATAGCTTCATATGAAGAGAATATTGGCCTTTTTTTGGACCAATATGAAGTGATAAAGATATAAATATAGTAATAAACCTAATTTAAGAACGTTAGACACATTTTAGATCCAACGGAAAACTTGTGCAAACTTATACGACAAAGATTGTCCAAACTTTCAATAGATTCGTATGAAGGTTTAAATTGAGATTTAAAGCTTTTAGAATGAATACCGGCCTTTTTTTGTACCAATAAAAAGTTATAAAGGTGTAAATATAGTTTTTAAATTATTCTCAAAAAGTTAGACCCATTATTGGAGAAGCGGAAACTTGGTCCAAACTACTTTGACAAAGAACTGCCCAACTTTGAAAAGCTTCATATGAAGAGAATATTGGCCTTTTTTTGGACCAATATGAAGTGATAAAGATATAAATATATTAATAAACCTAATTTAAGAACGTTAGACCCATTTTTGATCCGACGGAAAACTTGTGCAAACTTCTACGACAAAGATCGTCCAAACTTTCAATAGATTCGTATGAAGGTTTAAATTGAGATTTAAAGCTTTTAGAATGAATACCGGCCTTTTTTTGGACCAATAAAAAGTTATAAAGGTGTAAATATAGTTTTTAAATAATTCTAAAAAAGTTAGACCCATTATTGGAGCAGCGGAAACTTGGTCCAAACTACTTTGACAAAGAACTGCCCAACTTTGAATAGCTTCGTATGAAGAGAATATTGGCCTTTTTTTGAACCAATATGAAGTGATAAAGATATAAATATAGTAATAAACCTAATTTAAGAACGTTAGACCCATTTTTGATCCAACGGAAAACTTGTGCAAACTTCTACGACAAAGATCGTCCAAACTTTCAATAGATCTGTATGAAGGTTTAAATTGAGATTTAAAGCTTTTAGAATGAATACCGGCCTTTTTTTGGACCAATATAAAGTTATAAAGGTGTAAATATAGTTTTTAAATAATTCTCAAAAAGTTAGACCCATTATTGGAGCAGCGGAAACTTGGTCAAACTACTTTGACAAATAACTGCCCAACTTTGAATAGCTTCGTATGAAGAGAATATTGGCCTTTTTTTGAACCAATATGAAGTGATAAAGATATAAATATAGTAATAAACCTAATTTAAGAACGTTAGACCCATTTTTGATCCAACGGAAAACTTGTGCTAACTTCTACGACAAAGATCGTCCAAACTTTCAATAGATCTGTATGAAGGTTTAAATTGAGATTTAAAGCTTTTAGAATGAATACCGGCCTTTTTTTGGACCAATATAAAGTTATAAAGGTGTAAATATAGTTTTTAAATAATTCTCAAAAAGTTAGACCCATTATTGGAGCAGCGGAAACTTGGTCAAACTACTTTGACAAATAACTGCCCAACTTTGAATAGCTACATATGAAGAGAATATTGGCCTTTTTTTGGACCAATATGAAGTGATAAAGATATAAATATATTAATAAACCTAATTTAAGAACGTTAGACCCATTTTTGATCCAACGGAAAACTTGTGCAAACTTCTACGACAAAGATCGTCCAAACTTTCAATAGATTCGTATGAAGGTTTAAATTGAGATTTAAAGCTTTTAGAATGAATACCGGCCTTTTTTTGGACCAATAAAAAGTTATAAAGGTGTAAATATAGTTTTTAAATAATTCTCAAAAAGTTAGACCCATTATTGGAGAAGCGGAAACTTGGTCCAAACTACTTTGACAAAGAACTGCCCAACTTTGAATAGCTTCATATGAAGAGAATATTGGCCTTTTTTTGAACCAATATGAAGTGATAAAGATATAAATATAGTAATAAACCTAATTTAAGAACGTTAGACCCATTTTCGATCCAATGGAAAACATGTGCAAACTTATACGACAAAGATCGTCCAAACTTTCAATAGATTCGTATGAAGGTTTAAATTGAGATTTAAAGCTTTTAGAATGAATACCGGCCTTTTATTGGTCCTATAAAAAGTTATAAAGGTGTAAATATAGTTTTTAAATAATTCTCAAAAAGTTAGACCCATTATTGGAGCAGCGGAAACTTGGTCCAAACTACTTTGACAAAGAACTGCCCAACTTTGAATAGCTTCGTATGAAGAGAATATTGGCCTTTTTTTGAACCAATATGAAGTGATAAAGATATAAATATAGTAATAAACCTAATTTAAGAACGTTAGACCCATTTTTGATCCAACGGAAAACTTGTGCAAACTTCTACGACAAAGATCGTCCAAACTTTCAATAGATTCGTATGAAGGTTTAAATTGAGATTTAAAGCTTTTAGAATGAATACCGGCCTTTTTTTGGACCAATAAAAAGTTATAAAGGTGTAAATATAGTTTTTAAATAATTCTCAAAAAGTTAGACCCATTATTGGAGCAGCGGAAACTTGGTCCAAACTACTTTGACAAAGAACTGCCCAACTTTGAATAGCTTCGTATGAAGAGAATATTGGCCTTTTTTTGAACCAATATGAAGTGATAAAGATATAAATATAGTAATAAACCTAATTTAAGAACGTTAGACCCATTTTTGATCCAACAGAAAACTTGTGCAAACTTCTACGACAAAGATCGTCCAAACTTTCAATAGATTCGTATGAAGGTTTAAATTGAGATTTAAAGCTTTTAGAATGAATAACGGCCTTTTTTGGACCAATATAAAGTTATAAAGGTGTAAATATAGTTTTTAAATAATTCTCAAAAAGTTAGACCCATTATTGGAGCAGCGGAAACTTGGTCAAACTACTTTGACAAAGAACGACCCAACTTTGAATAGCTACATATGAAGAGAATATTGGCCTTTTTTTGGACCAAAATGAAGTGATAAAGATATAAATATATTAATAAACCTAATATAAGAACGTTAGACCCATTTTCGATCCAATGGAAAACATGTGCAAACTTATACGACAAAGATCGTCCAAACTTTCAATAGATTCGTATGAAGGTTTAAATTGAGATTTAAAGCTTTTAGAATGAATACCGGCCTTTTATTGGACCAATAAAAAGTTATAAAGGTGTAAATATAGTTTTTAAATAATTCTCAAAAAGTTAGACCCATTATTGGAGCAACGGAAACTTGGTCCAAACTACTTTGACAAAGAACTGCCCAACTTTGAATAGCTTCATATGAAGAGAATATTGGCCTTTTTTTGGACCAATATGAAGTGATAAAGACATAAATATAGTAATAAACCTAATAGAAGAACGTTAGACCCATTTTTGATCCAACGGAAAACTTGTGCAAACTTTTACGACAAAGATCGTCCAAACTTTCAATAGATTCGTATGAAGGTTTAAATTCAGATTTAAAGCTTTTAGAATGAATACCGGCCTTTTTTTGGACCAATATAAAGTTATAAAGGTGTAAATGTAGTTTTTAAATAATTCTCAAGAAGTTAGACCCATTATTGGAGCAGCGGAAACTTGCCCAAACTACTTTTACAAAGAACTGCCCAACTTTGAATAGCTTCATATGAAGAGAATATTGGCCTTTTTTTGGACCAATATGAAGTGATAAAGATATAAATATAGTAATAAACCTAATTTAAGAACGTTAGACACATTTTAGATCCAACGGAAAACTTGTGCAAACTTATACGACAAAGATTGTCCAAACTTTCAATAGATTCGTATGAAGGTTTAAATTGAGATTTAAAGCTTTTAGAATGAATACCGGCCTTTTTTTGTACCAATAAAAAGTTATAAAGGTGTAAATATAGTTTTTAAATTATTCTCAAAAAGTTAGACCCATTATTGGAGAAGCGGAAACTTGGTCCAAACTACTTTGACAAAGAACTGCCCAACTTTGAAAAGCTTCATATGAAGAGAATATTGGCCTTTTTTTGGACCAATATGAAGTGATAAAGATATAAATATATTAATAAACCTAATTTAAGAACGTTAGACCCATTTTTGATCCGACGGAAAACTTGTGCAAACTTCTACGACAAAGATCGTCCAAACTTTCAATAGATTCGTATGAAGGTTTAAATTGAGATTTAAAGCTTTTAGAATGAATACCGGCCTTTTTTTGGACCAATAAAAAGTTATAAAGGTGTAAATATAGTTTTTAAATAATTCTAAAAAAGTTAGACCCATTATTGGAGCAGCGGAAACTTGGTCCAAACTACTTTGACAAAGAACTGCCCAACTTTGAATAGCTTCGTATGAAGAGAATATTGGCCTTTTTTTGAACCAATATGAAGTGATAAAGATATAAATATAGTAATAAACCTAATTTAAGAACGTTAGACCCATTTTTGATCCAACGGAAAACTTGTGCAAACTTCTACGACAAAGATCGTCCAAACTTTCAATAGATCTGTATGAAGGTTTAAATTGAGATTTAAAGCTTTTAGAATGAATACCGGCCTTTTTTTGGACCAATATAAAGTTATAAAGGTGTAAATATAGTTTTTAAATAATTCTCAAAAAGTTAGACCCATTATTGGAGCAGCGGAAACTTGGTCAAACTACTTTGACAAATAACTGCCCAACTTTGAATAGCTTCGTATGAAGAGAATATTGGCCTTTTTTTGAACCAATATGAAGTGATAAAGATATAAATATAGTAATAAACCTAATTTAAGAACGTTAGACCCATTTTTGATCCAACGGAAAACTTGTGCAAACTTCTACGACAAAGATCGTCCAAACTTTCAATAGATCTGTATGAAGGTTTAAATTGAGATTTAAAGCTTTTAGAATGAATACCGGCCTTTTTTTGGACCAATATAAAGTTATAAAGGTGTAAATATAGTTTTTAAATAATTCTCAAAAAGTTAGACCCATTATTGGAGCAGCGGAAACTTGGTCAAACTACTTTGACAAAGAACTGCCCAACTTTGAATAGCTTCGTATGAAGAGAATATTGGCCTTTTTTTGAACCAATATGAAGTGATAAAGATATAAATATAGTAATAAACCTAATTTAAGAACGTTAGACCCATTTTTGATCCAACGGAAAACTTGTGCAAACTTCTACGACAAAGATCGTCCAAACTTTCAATAGATCTGTATGAAGGTTTAAATTGAGATTTAAAGCTTTTAGAATGAATACCGGCCTTTTTTTGGACCAATATAAAGTTATAAAGGTGTAAATATAGTTTTTAAATAATTCTCAAAAAGTTAGACCCATTATTGGAGCAGCGGAAACTTGGTCAAACTACTTTGACAAAGAACGACCCAACTTTGAATAGCTACATATGAAGAGAATATTGGCCTTTTTTTGGACCAAAATGAAGTGATAAAGATATAAATATATTAATAAACCTAATATAAGAACGTTAGACCCATTTTCGATCCAATGGAAAACATGTGCAAACTTATACGACAAAGATCGTCCAAACTTTCAATAGATTCGTATGAAGGTTTAAATTGAGATTTAAAGCTTTTAGAATGAATACCGGCCTTTTATTGGACCAATAAAAAGTTATAAAGGTGTAAATATAGTTTTTAAATAATTCTCAAAAAGTTAGACCCATTATTGGAGCAACGGAAACTTGGTCCAAACTACTTTGACAAAGAACTGCCCAACTTTGAATAGCTTCATATGAAGAGAATATTGGCCTTTTTTTGGACCAATATGAAGTGATAAAGACATAAATATAGTAATAAACCTAATAGAAGAACGTTAGACCCATTTTTGATCCAACGGAAAACTTGTGCAAACTTTTACGACAAAGATCGTCCAAACTTTCAATAGATTCGTATGAAGGTTTAAATTCAGATTTAAAGCTTTTAGAATGAATACCGGCCTTTTTTTGGACCAATATAAAGTTATAAAGGTGTAAATGTAGTTTTTAAATAATTCTCAAGAAGTTAGACCCATTATTGGAGCAGCGGAAACTTGCCCAAACTACTTTTACAAAGAACTGCCCAACTTTGAATAGCTTCATATGAAGAGAATATTGGCCTTTTTTTGGACCAATATGAAGTGATAAAGATATAAATATAGTAATAAACCTAATTTAAGAACGTTAGACACATTTTAGATCCAACGGAAAACTTGTGCAAACTTATACGACAAAGATTGTCCAAACTTTCAATAGATTCGTATGAAGGTTTAAATTGAGATTTAAAGCTTTTAGAATGAATACCGGCCTTTTTTTGTACCAATAAAAAGTTATAAAGGTGTAAATATAGTTTTTAAATTATTCTCAAAAAGTTAGACCCATTATTGGAGAAGCGGAAACTTGGTCCAAACTACTTTGACAAAGAACTGCCCAACTTTGAAAAGCTTC
The DNA here is from genome assembly GCA_030408175.1 of Trifolium repens. Taxonomy (NCBI): domain Eukaryota; kingdom Viridiplantae; phylum Streptophyta; class Magnoliopsida; order Fabales; family Fabaceae; genus Trifolium; species Trifolium repens. The sequence continues at coordinate 23,792,809 of CP125845.1, read as the reverse complement.
ATATGAAGAGAATATTGGCCTTTTTTTGGACCAATATGAAGTGATAAAGATATAAATATATTAATAAACCTAATTTAAGAACGTTAGACCCATTTTTGATCCGACGGAAAACTTGTGCAAACTTCTACGACAAAGATCGTCCAAACTTTCAATAGATTCGTATGAAGGTTTAAATTGAGATTTAAAGCTTTTAGAATGAATACCGGCCTTTTTTTGGACCAATAAAAAGTTATAAAGGTGTAAATATAGTTTTTAAATAATTCTAAAAAAGTTAGACCCATTATTGGAGCAGCGGAAACTTGGTCCAAACTACTTTGACAAAGAACTGCCCAACTTTGAATAGCTTCGTATGAAGAGAATATTGGCCTTTTTTTGAACCAATATGAAGTGATAAAGATATAAATATAGTAATAAACCTAATTTAAGAACGTTAGACCCATTTTTGATCCAACGGAAAACTTGTGCAAACTTCTACGACAAAGATCGTCCAAACTTTCAATAGATCTGTATGAAGGTTTAAATTGAGATTTAAAGCTTTTAGAATGAATACCGGCCTTTTTTTGGACCAATATAAAGTTATAAAGGTGTAAATATAGTTTTTAAATAATTCTCAAAAAGTTAGACCCATTATTGGAGCAGCGGAAACTTGGTCAAACTACTTTGACAAATAACTGCCCAACTTTGAATAGCTTCGTATGAAGAGAATATTGGCCTTTTTTTGAACCAATATGAAGTGATAAAGATATAAATATAGTAATAAACCTAATTTAAGAACGTTAGACCCATTTTTGATCCAACGGAAAACTTGTGCAAACTTCTACGACAAAGATCGTCCAAACTTTCAATAGATCTGTATGAAGGTTTAAATTGAGATTTAAAGCTTTTAGAATGAATACCGGCCTTTTTTTGGACCAATATAAAGTTATAAAGGTGTAAATATAGTTTTTAAATAATTCTCAAAAAGTTAGACCCATTATTGGAGCAGCGGAAACTTGGTCAAACTACTTTGACAAATAACTGCCCAACTTTGAATAGCTACATATGAAGAGAATATTGGCCTTTTTTTGGACCAATATGAAGTGATAAAGATATAAATATATTAATAAACCTAATTTAAGAACGTTAGACCCATTTTTGATCCAACGGAAAACTTGTGCAAACTTCTACGACAAAGATCGTCCAAACTTTCAATAGATTCGTATGAAGGTTTAAATTGAGATTTAAAGCTTTTAGAATGAATACCGGCCTTTTTTTGGACCAATAACAAGTTATAAAGGTGTAAATATAGTTTTTAAATAATTCTCAAAAAGTTAGACCCATTATTGGAGCAGCGGAAACTTGGTCCAAACTACTTTGACAAAGAACTGCCCAACTTTGAATAGCTACATATGAAGAGAATATTGGCCTTTTTTTGGACCAATATGAAGTGATAAAGATATAAATATATTAATAAACCTAATATAAGAACGTTAGACCCATTTTCGATCCAATGGAAAACATGTGCAAACTTATACGACAAAGATCGTCCAAACTTTCAATAGATTCGTATGAAGGTTTAAATTGAGATTTAAAGCTTTTAGAATGAATACCGGCCTTTTATTGGTCCTATAAAAAGTTATAAAGGTGTAAATATAGTTTTTAAATAATTCTCAAAAAGTTAGACCCATTATTGGAGCAACGGAAACTTGGTCCAAACTACTTTGACAAAGAACTGCCCAACTTTGAATAGCTTCATATGAAGAGAATATTGGATTTTTTTGGACCAATATGAAGTGATAAAGATATAAATATAGTAATAAACCTAATAGAAGAACGTTAGACCCATTTTTGATCCAACGGAAAACTTGTGCAAACTTCTACGACAAAGATCGTCCAAACTTTCAATAGATTCGTATGAAGGTTTAAATTCAGATTTAAAGCTTTTAGAATGAATACCGGCCTTTTTTTGGACCAATATAAAGTTATAAAGGTGTAAATGTAGTTTTTAAATAATTCTCAAGAAGTTAGACCCATTATTGGAGCAGCGGAAACTTGTCCAAACTACTTTTACAAAGAACTGCCCAACTTTGAATAGCTTCATATGAAGAGAATATTGGCCTTTTTTTGGACCAATATGAAGTGATAAAGATATAAATATAGTAATAAACCTAATTTAAGAACGTTAGACACATTTTTGATCCAACGGAAAACTTGTGCAAACTTATACGACAAAGATCGTCCAAACTTTCAATAGATTCGTATGAAGGTTTAAATTGAGATTTAAAGCTTTTAGAATGAATACCGTCCTTTTTATAGACCAATATAAAGTTATAAAGGTGTAAATATAGTTTTTAAATAATTCTCAAAAAGTTAGACCCATTATTGGAGAAGCGGAAACTTGGTCCAAACTACTTTGACAAAGAACTGCCCAACTTTGAATAGCTTCATATGAAGAGAATATTGGCCTTTTTTTGGACCAATATGAAGTGATAAAGATATAAATATATTAATAAACCTAATTTAAGAACGTTAGACCCATTTTTGATCCAACGGAAAACTTGTGCAAACTTCTACGACAAAGATCGTCCAAACTTTCAATAGATTCGTATGAAGGTTTCAATTGAGATTTAAAGCTTTTAGAATGAATACCGGCCTTTTTTTGGCCAATATAAAGTTATAAAGGTGTAAATATAGTTTTTAAATAATTCTCAAAAAGTTAGACCCATTATTGGAGCAGCGGAAACTTGGTCCAAACTACTTTGACAAAGAACTGCCCAACTTTGAATAGCTACATATGAAGAGAATATTGGCCTTTTTTTGGACCAATATGAAGTGATAAAGATATAAATATATTAATAAACCTAATATAAGAACGTTAGACCCATTTTCGATCCAATGGAAAACATGTGCAAACTTATACGACAAAGATCGTCCAAACTTTCAATAGATTCGTATGAAGGTTTAAATTGAGATTTAAAGCTTTTAGAATGAATACCGGCCTTTTATTGGTCCTATAAAAAGTTATAAAGGTGTAAATATAGTTTTTAAATAATTCTCAAAAAGTTAGACCCATTATTGGAGCAACGGAAACTTGGTCCAAACTACTTTGACAAAGAACTGCCCAACTTTGAATAGCTTCATATGAAGAGAATATTGGATTTTTTTGGACCAATATGAAGTGATAAAGATATAAATATAGTAATAAACCTAATAGAAGAACGTTAGACCCATTTTTGATCCAACGGAAAACTTGTGCAAACTTCTACGACAAAGATCGTCCAAACTTTCAATAGATTCGTATGAAGGTTTAAATTCAGATTTAAAGCTTTTAGAATGAATACCGGCCTTTTTTTGGACCAATATAAAGTTATAAAGGTGTAAATGTAGTTTTTAAATAATTCTCAAGAAGTTAGACCCATTATTGGAGCAGCGGAAACTTGTCCAAACTACTTTTACAAAGAACTGCCCAACTTTGAATAGCTTCATATGAAGAGAATATTGGCCTTTTTTTGGACCAATATGAAGTGATAAAGATATAAATATAGTAATAAACCTAATTTAAGAACGTTAGACACATTTTTGATCCAACGGAAAACTTGTGCAAACTTATACGACAAAGATCGTCCAAACTTTCAATAGATTCGTATGAAGGTTTAAATTGAGATTTAAAGCTTTTAGAATGAATACCGGCCTTTTTATAGACCAATATAAAGTTATAAAGGTGTAAATATAGTTTTTAAATAATTCTCAAAAAGTTAGACCCATTATTGGAGAAGCGGAAACTTGGTCCAAACTACTTTGACAAAGAACTGCCCAACTTTGAATAGCTTCATATGAAGAGAATATTGGCCTTTTTTTGGACCAATATGAAGTGATAAAGATATAAATATATTAATAAACCTAATTTAAGAACGTTAGACCCATTTTTGATCCAACGGAAAACTTGTGCAAACTTCTACGACAAAGATCGTCCAAACTTTCAATAGATTCGTATGAAGGTTTCAATTGAGATTTAAAGCTTTTAGAATGAATACCGGCCTTTTTTTGGCCAATATAAAGTTATAAAGTTGTAAATATAGTTTTTAAATAATTCTCAAAAAGTTAGACCCATTATTGGAGCAGCGGAAACTTGGTCAAACTACTTTGACAAAGAACTGCCCAACTTTGAATAGCTACATATGAAGAGAATATTGGCCTTTTTTTGGACCAATATGAAGTGATAAAGATATAAATATATTAATAAACCTAATATAAGAACGTTAGACCCATTTTCGATCCAATGGAAAACATGTGCAAACTTATACGACAAAGATCGTCCAAACTTTCAATAGATTCATATGAAGGTTTAAATTGAGATTTAAAGCTTTTAGAATGAATACCGGCCTTTTATTGGACCAATAAAAAGTTATAAAGGTGTAAATATAGTTTTTAAATAATTCTCAAAAAGTTAGACCCATTATTGGAGCAACGGAAACTTGGTCCAAACTACTTTGACAAAGAACTGCCCAACTTTGAATAGCTTCATATGAAGAGAATATTGGATTTTTTTGGACCAATATGAAGTGATAAAGATATAAATATAGTAATAAACCTAATAGAAGAACGTTAGACCCATTTTTGATCCAACGGAAAACTTGTGCAAACTTCTACGACAAAGATCGTCCAAACTTTCAATAGATTCGTATGAAGGTTTAAATTCAGATTTAAAGCTTTTAGAATGAATACCGGCCTTTTTTTGGACCAATATAAAGTTATAAAGGTGTAAATGAAGTTTTTAAATAATTCTCAAGAAGTTAGACCCATTATTGGAGCAGCGGAAACTTGTCCAAACTACTTTTACAAAGAACTGCCCAACTTTGAATAGCTTCATATGAAGAGAATATTGGCCTTTTTTTGGACCAATATGAAGTGATAAAGATATAAATATAGTAATAAACCTAATTTAAGAACGTTAGACACATTTTTGATCCAACGGAAAACTTGTGCAAACTTATACGACAAAGATCGTCCAAACTTTCAATAGATTCGTATGAAGGTTTAAATTGAGATTTAAAGCTTTTAGAATGAATACCGGCCTTTTTATAGACCAATATAAAGTTATAAAGGTGTAAATATAGTTTTTAAATAATTCTCAAAAAGTTAGACCCATTATTGGAGAAGCGGAAACTTGGTCCAAACTACTTTGACAAAGAACTGCCCAACTTTGAATAGCTTCATATGAAGAGAATATTGGCCTTTTTTTGGACCAATATGAAGTGATAAAGATATAAATATATTAATAAACCTAATTTAAGAACGTTAGACCCATTTTTGATCCAACGGAAAACTTGTGCAAACTTCTACGACAAAGATCGTCCAAACTTTCAATAGATTCGTATGAAGGTTTCAATTGAGATTTAAAGCTTTTAGAATGAATACCGGCCTTTTTTTGGCCAATATAAAGTTATAAAGGTGTAAATATAGTTTTTAAATAATTCTCAAAAAGTTAGACCCATTATTGGAGCAGCGGAAACTTGGTCAAACTACTTTGACAAAGAACTGCCCAACTTTGAATAGCTACATATGAAGAGAATATTGGCCTTTTTTTGGACCAATATGAAGTGATAAAGATATAAATATATTAATAAACCTAATATAAGAACGTTAGACCCATTTTCGATCCAATGGAAAACATGTGCAAACTTATACGACAAAGATCGTCCAAACTTTCAATAGATTCATATGAAGGTTTTAATTGAGATTTAAAGCTTTTAGAATGAATACCGGCCTTTTATTGGACCAATAAAAAGTTATAAAGGTGTAAATATAGTTTTTAAATAATTCTCAAAAAGTTAGACCCATTATTGGAGCAACGGAAACTTGGTCCAAACTACTTTGACAAAGAACTGCCCAACTTTGAATAGCTTCATATGAAGAGAATATTGGATTTTTTTGGACCAATATGAAGTGATAAAGATATAAATATAGTAATAAACCTAATAGAAGAACGTTAGACCCATTTTTGATCCAACGGAAAACTTGTGCAAACTTCTACGACAAAGATCGTCCAAACTTTCAATAGATTCGTATGAAGGTTTAAATTCAGATTTAAAGCTTTTAGAATGAATACCGGCCTTTTTTTGGACCAATATAAAGTTATAAAGGTGTAAATGTAGTTTTTAAATAATTCTCAAGAAGTTAGACCCATTATTGGAGCAGCGGAAACTTGTCCAAACTACTTTTACAAAGAACTGCCCAACTTTGAATAGCTTCATATGAAGAGAATATTGGCCTTTTTTTGGACCTATATGAAGTGATAAAGATATAAATATAGTAATAAACCTAATTTAAGAACGTTAGACACATTTTTGATCCAACGGAAAACTAGTGCAAACTTATACGACAAAGATCGTCCAAACTTTCAATAGATTCGTATGAAGGTTTAAATTGAGATTTAAAGCTTTTAGAATGAATACCGGCCTTTTTATAGACCAATATAAAGTTATAAAGGTGTAAATATAGTTTTTAAATAATTCTCAAAAAGTTAGACCCATTATTGGAGAAGCGGAAACTTGGTCCAAACTACTTTGACAAAGAAATGCCCAACTTTGAATAGCTACATATGAAGAGAATATTGGCCTTTTTTTGGACCAATATGAAGTGATAAAGATATAAATATATTAATAAACCTAATATAAGAACGTTAGACCCATTTTCGATCCAATGGAAAACATGTGCAAACTTATACGACAAAGATCGTCCAAACTTTCAATAGATTCATATGAAGGTTTAAATTGAGATTTAAAGCTTTTAGAATGAATACCGGCCTTTTTTTGGACCAATATAAAGTTATAAAGGTGTAAATATAGTTTTTAAATTATTCTCAAAAAGTTAGACCCATTATTGGAGAAGCGGAAACTTGGTCCAAACTACTTTGACAAAGAACTGCCCAACTTTGAATAGCTTCGTATGAAGAGAATATTGGTCTTTTTTTGAACCAATATGAAGTGATAAAGATATAAATATATTAATAAACCTAATTTAAGAACGTTAGATCCATTTTTGATCCAACGGAAAACTTGTGCAAACTTCTACGACAAAGATCGTCCAAACTTTCAATAGATTCGTATGAAGGTTTCAATTGAGATTTAAAGCTTTTAGAATGAATACCGGCCTTTTTATAGACCAATATAAAGTTATAAAGGTGTAAATATAGTTTTTAAATAATTCTCAAAAAGTTAGACCCATTATTGGAGAAGCGGAAACTTGGTCCAAACTACTTTGACAAAGAACTGCCCAACTTTGAATAGCTTCATATGAAGAGAATATTGGCCTTTTTTTGGACCAATATGAAGTGATAAAGATATAAATATATTAATAAACCTAATTTAAGAACGTTAGATCCATTTTTGATCCAACGGAAAACTTGTGCAAACTTCTACGACAAAGATCGTCCAAACTTTCAATAGATTCGTATGAAGGTTTCAATTGAGATTTAAAGCTTTTAGAATGAATACCGGCCTTTTTTTGGACCAATATAAAGTTATAAAGGTGTAAATATAGTTTTTAAATTATTCTCAAAAAGTTAGACCCATTATTGGAGAAGCGGAAACTTGGTCCAAACTACTTTGACAAAGAACTGCCCAACTTTGAATAGCTTCGTATGAAGAGAATATTGGTCTTTTTTTGAACCAATATGAAGTGATAAAGATATAAATATAGTAATAAACCTAATTTAAGAACGTTAGACCCATTTTTGATACAACGGAAAACTTGTGCAAACTTCTACGACAAAGATCGTCCAAACTTTCAATAGATTCGTATGAAGGTTTAAATTGAGATTTAAAGCTTTTAGAATGAATACCGGCCTTTTTTTGGCCAATATAAAGTTATAAAGGTGTAAATATAGTTTTTAAATAATTCTCAAGAAGTTAGACCCATTATTGGAGCAGCGGAAACTTGTCCAAACTACTTTTACAAAGAACTGCCCAACTTTGAATAGCTTCATATGAAGAGAATATTGGCCTTTTTTTGGACCAATATGAAGTGATAAAGATATAAATATAGTAATAAACCTAATTTAAGAACGTTAGACACATTTTAGATCCAACGGAAAACTTGTGCAAACTTATACGACAAAGATTGTCCAAACTTTCAATAGATTCGTATGAAGGTTTAAATTGAGATTTAAAGCTTTTAGAATGAATACCGGCCTTTTTTTGTACCAATAAAAAGTTATAAAGGTGTAAATATAGTTTTTAAATTATTCTCAAAAAGTTAGACCCATTATTGGAGAAGCGGAAACTTGGTCCAAACTACTTTGACAAAGAACTGCCCAACTTTGAAAAGCTTCATATGAAGAGAATATTGGCCTTTTTTTGGACCAATATGAAGTGATAAAGATATAAATATATTAATAAACCTAATTTAAGAACGTTAGACCCATTTTTGATCCGACGGAAAACTTGTGCAAACTTCTACGACAAAGATCGTCCAAACTTTCAATAGATTCGTATGAAGGTTTAAATTGAGATTTAAAGCTTTTAGAATGAATACCGGCCTTTTTTTGGACCAATAAAAAGTTATAAAGGTGTAAATATAGTTTTTAAATAATTCTAAAAAAGTTAGACCCATTATTGGAGCAGCGGAAACTTGGTCCAAACTACTTTGACAAAGAACTGCCCAACTTTGAATAGCTTCGTATGAAGAGAATATTGGCCTTTTTTTGAACCAATATGAAGTGATAAAGATATAAATATAGTAATAAACCTAATTTAAGAACGTTAGACCCATTTTTGATCCAACGGAAAACTTGTGCAAACTTCTACGACAAAGATCGTCCAAACTTTCAATAGATCTGTATGAAGGTTTAAATTGAGATTTAAAGCTTTTAGAATGAATACCGGCCTTTTTTTGGACCAATATAAAGTTATAAAGGTGTAAATATAGTTTTTAAATTATTCTCAAAAAGTTAGACCCATTATTGGAGAAGCGGAAACTTGGTCCAAACTACTTTGACAAAGAACTGCCCAACTTTGAATAGCTTCGTATGAAGAGAATATTGGTCTTTTTTTGAACCAATATGAAGTGATAAAGATATAAATATATTAATAAACCTAATTTAAGAACGTTAGATCCATTTTTGATCCAACGGAAAACTTGTGCAAACTTCTACGACAAAGATCGTCCAAACTTTCAATAGATTCGTATGAAGGTTTCAATTGAGATTTAAAGCTTTTAGAATGAATACCGGCCTTTTTTTGGACCAATATAAAGTTATAAAGGTGTAAATATAGTTTTTAAATTATTCTCAAAAAGTTAGACCCATTATTGGAGAAGCGGAAACTTGGTCCAAACTACTTTGACAAAGAACTGCCCAACTTTGAATAGCTTCGTATGAAGAGAATATTGGTCTTTTTTTGAACCAATATGAAGTGATAAAGATATAAATATAGTAATAAACCTAATTTAAGAACGTTAGACCCATTTTTGATACAACGGAAAACTTGTGCAAACTTCTACGACAAAGATCGTCCAAACTTTCAATAGATTCGTATGAAGGTTTAAATTGAGATTTAAAGCTTTTAGAATGAATACCGGCCTTTTTTTGGCCAATATAAAGTTATAAAGGTGTAAATATAGTTTTTAAATAATTCTCAAGAAGTTAGACCCATTATTGGAGCAGCGGAAACTTGTCCAAACTACTTTTACAAAGAACTGCCCAACTTTGAATAGCTTCATATGAAGAGAATATTGGCCTTTTTTTGGACCAATATGAAGTGATAAAGATATAAATATAGTAATAAACCTAATTTAAGAACGTTAGACACATTTTTGATCCAACGGAAAACTTGTGCAAACTTATACGACAAAGATCGTCCAAACTTTCAATAGATTCGTATGAAGGTTTAAATTGAGATTTAAAGCTTTTAGAATGAATACCGGCCTTTTTTTGGCCAATATAAAGTTATAAAGGTGTAAATATAGTTTTTAAATAATTCTCAAGAAGTTAGACCCATTATTGGAGCAGCGGAAACTTGTCCAAACTACTTTTACAAAGAACTGCCCAACTTTGAATAGCTTCATATGAAGAGAATATTGGCCTTTTTTTGGACCAATATGAAGTGATAAAGATATAAATATATTAATAAACCTAATTTAAGAACGTTAGATCCATTTTTGATCCAACGGAAAACTTGTGCAAACTTCTACGACAAAGATCGTCCAAACTTTCAATAGATTCGTATGAAGGTTTCAATTGAGATTTAAAGCTTTTAGAATGAATACCGGCCTTTTTTTGGACCAATATAAAGTTATAAAGGTGTAAATATAGTTTTTAAATTATTCTCAAAAAGTTAGACCCATTATTGGAGAAGCGGAAACTTGGTCCAAACTACTTTGACAAAGAACTGCCCAACTTTGAATAGCTTCGTATGAAGAGAATATTGGTCTTTTTTTGAACCAATATGAAGTGATAAAGATATAAATATAGTAATAAACCTAATTTAAGAACGTTAGACCCATTTTTGATACAACGGAAAACTTGTGCAAACTTCTACGACAAAGATCGTCCAAACTTTCAATAGATTCGTATGAAGGTTTAAATTGAGATTTAAAGCTTTTAGAATGAATACCGGCCTTTTTTTGGCCAATATAAAGTTATAAAGGTGTAAATATAGTTTTTAAATAATTCTCAAGAAGTTAGACCCATTATTGGAGCAGCGGAAACTTGTCCAAACTACTTTTACAAAGAACTGCCCAACTTTGAATAGCTTCATATGAAGAGAATATTGGCCTTTTTTTGGACCAATATGAAGTGATAAAGATATAAATATAGTAATAAACCTAATTTAAGAACGTTAGACACATTTTAGATCCAACGGAAAACTTGTGCAAACTTATACGACAAAGATTGTCCAAACTTTCAATAGATTCGTATGAAGGTTTAAATTGAGATTTAAAGCTTTTAGAATGAATACCGGCCTTTTTTTGTACCAATAAAAAGTTATAAAGGTGTAAATATAGTTTTTAAATTATTCTCAAAAAGTTAGACCCATTATTGGAGAAGCGGAAACTTGGTCCAAACTACTTTGACAAAGAACTGCCCAACTTTGAAAAGCTTCATATGAAGAGAATATTGGCCTTTTTTTGGACCAATATGAAGTGATAAAGATATAAATATATTAATAAACCTAATTTAAGAACGTTAGACCCATTTTTGATCCGACGGAAAACTTGTGCAAACTTCTACGACAAAGATCGTCCAAACTTTCAATAGATTCGTATGAAGGTTTAAATTGAGATTTAAAGCTTTTAGAATGAATACCGGCCTTTTTTTGGACCAATAAAAAGTTATAAAGGTGTAAATATAGTTTTTAAATAATTCTAAAAAAGTTAGACCCATTATTGGAGCAGCGGAAACTTGGTCCAAACTACTTTGACAAAGAACTGCCCAACTTTGAATAGCTTCGTATGAAGAGAATATTGGCCTTTTTTTGAACCAATATGAAGTGATAAAGATATAAATATAGTAATAAACCTAATTTAAGAACGTTAGACCCATTTTTGATCCAACGGAAAACTTGTGCAAACTTCTACGACAAAGATCGTCCAAACTTTCAATAGATCTGTATGAAGGTTTAAATTGAGATTTAAAGCTTTTAGAATGAATACCGGCCTTTTTTTGGACCAATATAAAGTTATAAAGGTGTAAATATAGTTTTTAAATAATTCTCAAAAAGTTAGACCCATTATTGGAGCAGCGGAAACTTGGTCAAACTACTTTGACAAATAACTGCCCAACTTTGAATAGCTTCGTATGAAGAGAATATTGGCCTTTTTTTGAACCAATATGAAGTGATAAAGATATAAATATAGTAATAAACCTAATTTAAGAACGTTAGACCCATTTTTGATCCAACGGAAAACTTGTGCAAACTTCTACGACAAAGATCGTCCAAACTTTCAATAGATCTGTATGAAGGTTTAAATTGAGATTTAAAGCTTTTAGAATGAATACCGGCCTTTTTTTGGACCAATATAAAGTTATAAAGGTGTAAATATAGTTTTTAAATAATTCTCAAAAAGTTAGACCCATTATTGGAGCAGCGGAAACTTGGTCAAACTACTTTGACAAATAACTGCCCAACTTTGAATAGCTACATATGAAGAGAATATTGGCCTTTTTTTGGACCAATATGAAGTGATAAAGATATAAATATATTAATAAACCTAATTTAAGAACGTTAGACCCATTTTTGATCCAACGGAAAACTTGTGCAAACTTCTACGACAAAGATCGTCCAAACTTTCAATAGATTCGTATGAAGGTTTAAATTGAGATTTAAAGCTTTTAGAATGAATACCGGCCTTTTTTTGGACCAATAAAAAGTTATAAAGGTGTAAATATAGTTTTTAAATAATTCTCAAAAAGTTAGACCCATTATTGGAGCAGCGGAAACTTGGTCCAAACTACTTTGACAAAGAACTGCCCAACTTTGAATAGCTACATATGAAGAGAATATTGGCCTTTTTTTGGACCAATATGAAGTGATAAAGATATAAATATATTAATAAACCTAATATAAGAACGTTAGACCCATTTTCGATCCAATGGAAAACATGTGCAAACTTATACGACAAAGATCGTCCAAACTTTCAATAGATTCGTATGAAGGTTTAAATTGAGATTTAAAGCTTTTAGAATGAATACCGGCCTTTTATTGGTCCTATAAAAAGTTATAAAGGTGTAAATATAGTTTTTAAATAATTCTCAAAAAGTTAGACCCATTATTGGAGCAGCGGAAACTTGGTCCAAACTACTTTGACAAAGAACTGCCCAACTTTGAATAGCTTCGTATGAAGAGAATATTGGCCTTTTTTTGAACCAATATGAAGTGATAAAGATATAAATATAGTAATAAACCTAATTTAAGAACGTTAGACCCATTTTTGATCCAACGGAAAACTTGTGCAAACTTCTACGACAAAGATCGTCCAAACTTTCAATAGATTCGTATGAAGGTTTAAATTGAGATTTAAAGCTTTTAGAATGAATACCGGCCTTTTTTTGGACCAATAAAAAGTTATAAAGGTGTAAATATAGTTTTTAAATAATTCTCAAAAAGTTAGACCCATTATTGGAGCAGCGGAAACTTGGTCCAAACTACTTTGACAAAGAACTGCCCAACTTTGAATAGCTTCGTATGAAGAGAATATTGGCCTTTTTTTGAACCAATATGAAGTGATAAAGATATAAATATAGTAATAAACCTAATTTAAGAACGTTAGACCCATTTTCGATCCAACAGAAAACTTGTGCAAACTTCTACGACAAAGATCGTCCAAACTTTCAATAGATTCGTATGAAGGTTTAAATTGAGATTTAAAGCTTTTAGAATGAATAACGGCCTTTTTTGGACCAATATAAAGTTATAAAGGTGTAAATATAGTTTTTAAATAATTCTCAAAAAGTTAGACCCATTATTGGAGCAGCGGAAACTTGGTCAAACTACTTTGACAAAGAACGACCCAACTTTGAATAGCTACATATGAAGAGAATATTGGCCTTTTTTTGGACCAAAATGAAGTGATAAAGATATAAATATATTAATAAACCTAATATAAGAACGTTAGACCCATTTTCGATCCAATGGAAAACATGTGCAAACTTATACGACAAAGATCGTCCAAACTTTCAATAGATTCGTATGAAGGTTTAAATTGAGATTTAAAGCTTTTAGAATGAATACCGGCCTTTTATTGGACCAATAAAAAGTTATAAAGGTGTAAATATAGTTTTTAAATAATTCTCAAAAAGTTAGACCCATTATTGGAGCAACGGAAACTTGGTCCAAACTACTTTGACAAAGAACTGCCCAACTTTGAATAGCTTCATATGAAGAGAATATTGGCCTTTTTTTGGACCAATATGAAGTGATAAAGACATAAATATAGTAATAAACCTAATAGAAGAACGTTAGACCCATTTTTGATCCAACGGAAAACTTGTGCAAACTTTTACGACAAAGATCGTCCAAACTTTCAATAGATTCGTATGAAGGTTTAAATTCAGATTTAAAGCTTTTAGAATGAATACCGGCCTTTTTTTGGACCAATATAAAGTTATAAAGGTGTAAATGTAGTTTTTAAATAATTCTCAAGAAGTTAGACCCATTATTGGAGCAGCGGAAACTTGCCCAAACTACTTTTACAAAGAACTGCACAACTTTGAATAGCTTCATATGAAGAGAATATTGGCCTTTTTTTGGACCAATATGAAGTGATAAAGATATAAATATAGTAATAAACCTAATTTAAGAACGTTAGACACATTTTAGATCCAACGGAAAACTTGTGCAAACTTATACGACAAAGATTGTCCAAACTTTCAATAGATTCGTATGAAGGTTTAAATTGAGATTTAAAGCTTTTAGAATGAATACCGGCCTTTTTTTGTACCAATAAAAAGTTATAAAGGTGTAAATATAGTTTTTAAATTATTCTCAAAAAGTTAGACCCATTATTGGAGAAGCGGAAACTTGGTCCAAACTACTTTGACAAAGAACTGCCCAACTTTGAAAAGCTTCATATGAAGAGAATATTGGCCTTTTTTTGGACCAATATGAAGTGATAAAGATATAAATATATTAATAAACCTAATTTAAGAACGTTAGACCCATTTTTGATCCGACGGAAAACTTGTGCAAACTTCTACGACAAAGATCGTCCAAACTTTCAATAGATTCGTATGAAGGTTTAAATTGAGATTTAAAGCTTTTAGAATGAATACCGGCCTTTTTTTGGACCAATAAAAAGTTATAAAGGTGTAAATATAGTTTTTAAATAATTCTAAAAAAGTTAGACCCATTATTGGAGCAGCGGAAACTTGGTCCAAACTACTTTGACAAAGAACTGCCCAACTTTGAATAGCTTCGTATGAAGAGAATATTGGCCTTTTTTTGAACCAATATGAAGTGATAAAGATATAAATATAGTAATAAACCTAATTTAAGAACGTTAGACCCATTTTTGATCCAACGGAAAACTTGTGCAAACTTCTACGACAAAGATCGTCCAAACTTTCAATAGATCTGTATGAAGGTTTAAATTGAGATTTAAAGCTTTTAGAATGAATACCGGCCTTTTTTTGGACCAATATAAAGTTATAAAGGTGTAAATATAGTTTTTAAATAATTCTCAAAAAGTTAGACCCATTATTGGAGCAGCGGAAACTTGGTCAAACTACTTTGACAAATAACTGCCCAACTTTGAATAGCTTCGTATGAAGAGAATATTGGCCTTTTTTTGAACCAATATGAAGTGATAAAGATATAAATATAGTAATAAACCTAATTTAAGAACGTTAGACCCATTTTTGATCCAACGGAAAACTTGTGCAAACTTCTACGACAAAGATCGTCCAAACTTTCAATAGATTCGTATGAAGGTTTAAATTGAGATTTAAAGCTTTTAGAATGAATACCGGCCTTTTTTTGGACCAATAAAAAGTTATAAAGGTGTAAATATAGTTTTTAAATAATTCTCAAAAAGTTAGACCCATTATTGGAGCAGCGGAAACTTGGTCCAAACTACTTTGACAAAGAACTGCCCAACTTTGAATAGCTTCGTATGAAGAGAATATTGGCCTTTTTTTGAACCAATATGAAGTGATAAAGATATAAATATAGTAATAAACCTAATTTAAGAACGTTAGACCCATTTTCGATCCAACAGAAAACTTGTGCAAACTTCTACGACAAAGATCGTCCAAACTTTCAATAGATTCGTATGAAGGTTTAAATTGAGATTTAAAGCTTTTAGAATGAATAACGGCCTTTTTTGGACCAATATAAAGTTATAAAGGTGTAAATATAGTTTTTAAATAATTCTCAAAAAGTTAGACCCATTATTGGAGCAGCGGAAACTTGGTCAAACTACTTTGACAAAGAACGACCCAACTTTGAATAGCTACATATGAAGAGAATATTGGCCTTTTTTTGGACCAAAATGAAATGATAAAGATATAAATATATTAATAAACCTAATATAAGAACGTTAGACCCATTTTCGATCCAATGGAAAACATGTGCAAACTTATACGACAAAGATCGTCCAAACTTTCAATAGATTCGTATGAAGGTTTAAATTGAGATTTAAAGCTTTTAGAATGAATACCGGCCTTTTATTGGACCAATAAAAAGTTATAAAGGTGTAAATATAGTTTTTAAATAATTCTCAAAAAGTTAGACCCATTATTGGAGCAACGGAAACTTGGTCCAAACTACTTTGACAAAGAACTGCCCAACTTTGAATAGCTTCATATGAAGAGAATATTGGCCTTTTTTTGGACCAATATGAAGTGATAAAGACATAAATATAGTAATAAACCTAATAGAAGAACGTTAGACCCATTTTTGATCCAACGGAAAACTTGTGCAAACTTTTACGACAAAGATCGTCCAAACTTTCAATAGATTCGTATGAAGGTTTAAATTCAGATTTAAAGCTTTTAGAATGAATACCGGCCTTTTTTTGGACCAATATAAAGTTATAAAGGTGTAAATGTAGTTTTTAAATAATTCTCAAGAAGTTAGACCCATTATTGGAGCAGCGGAAACTTGCCCAAACTACTTTTACAAAGAACTGCCCAACTTTGAATAGCTTCATATGAAGAGAATATTGGCCTTTTTTTGGACCAATATGAAGTGATAAAGATATAAATATAGTAATAAACCTAATTTAAGAACGTTAGACACATTTTAGATCCAACGGAAAACTTGTGCAAACTTATACGACAAAGATTGTCCAAACTTTCAATAGATTCGTATGAAGGTTTAAATTGAGATTTAAAGCTTTTAGAATGAATACCGGCCTTTTTTTGTACCAATAAAAAGTTATAAAGGTGTAAATATAGTTTTTAAATTATTCTCAAAAAGTTAGACCCATTATTGGAGAAGCGGAAACTTGGTCCAAACTACTTTGACAAAGAACTGCCCAACTTTGAAAAGCTTCATATGAAGAGAATATTGGCCTTTTTTTGGACCAATATGAAGTGATAAAGATATAAATATATTAATAAACCTAATTTAAGAACGTTAGACCCATTTTTGATCCGACGGAAAACTTGTGCAAACTTCTACGACAAAGATCGTCCAAACTTTCAATAGATTCGTATGAAGGTTTAAATTGAGATTTAAAGCTTTTAGAATGAATACCGGCCTTTTTTTGGACCAATAAAAAGTTATAAAGGTGTAAATATAGTTTTTAAATAATTCTAAAAAAGTTAGACCCATTATTGGAGCAGCGGAAACTTGGTCCAAACTACTTTGACAAAGAACTGCCCAACTTTGAATAGCTTCGTATGAAGAGAATATTGGCCTTTTTTTGAACCAATATGAAGTGATAAAGATATAAATATAGTAATAAACCTAATTTAAGAACGTTAGACCCATTTTTGATCCAACGGAAAACTTGTGCAAACTTCTACGACAAAGATCGTCCAAACTTTCAATAGATCTGTATGAAGGTTTAAATTGAGATTTAAAGCTTTTAGAATGAATACCGGCCTTTTTTTGGACCAATATAAAGTTATAAAGGTGTAAATATAGTTTTTAAATAATTCTCAAAAAGTTAGACCCATTATTGGAGCAGCCGAAACTTGGTCAAACTACTTTGACAAATAACTGCCCAACTTTGAATAGCTTCGTATGAAGAGAATATTGGCCTTTTTTTGAACCAATATGAAGTGATAAAGATATAAATATAGTAATACACCTAATTTAAGAACGTTAGACCCATTTTTGATCCAACGGAAAACTTGTGCAAACTTCTACGACAAAGATCGTCCAAACTTTCAATAGATCTGTATGAAGGTTTAAATTGAGATTTAAAGCTTTTAGAATGAATACCGGCCTTTTTTTGGACCAATATAAAGTTATAAAGGTGTAAATATAGTTTTTAAATAATTCTCAAAAAGTTAGACCCATTATTGGAGCAGCGGAAACTTGGTCAAACTACTTTGACAAATAACTGCCCAACTTTGAATAGCTACATATGAAGAGAATATTGGCCTTTTTTTGGACCAATATGAAGTGATAAAGATATAAATATATTAATAAACCTAATTTAAGAACGTTAGACCCATTTTTGATCCAACGGAAAACTTGTGCAAACTTCTACGACAAAGATCGTCCAAACTTTCAATAGATTCGTATGAAGGTTTAAATTGAGATTTAAAGCTTTTAGAATGAATACCGGCCTTTTTTTGGACCAATAAAAAGTTATAAAGGTGTAAATATAGTTTTTAAATAATTCTCAAAAAGTTAGACCCATTATTGGAGCAGCGGAAACTTGGTCCAAACTACTTTGACAAAGAACTGCCCAACTTTGAATAGCTACATATGAAGAGAATATTGGCCTTTTTTTGGACCAATATGAAGTGATAAAGATATAAATATATTAATAAACCTAATATAAGAACGTTAGACCCATTTTCGATCCAATGGAAAACATGTGCAAACTTATACGACAAAGATCGTCCAAACTTTCAATAGATTCGTATGAAGGTTTAAATTGAGATTTAAAGCTTTTAGAATGAATACCGGCCTTTTATTGGTCCTATAAAAAGTTATAAAGGTGTAAATATAGTTTTTAAATAATTCTCAAAAAGTTAGACCCATTATTGGAGCAACGGAAACTTGGTCCAAACTACTTTGACAAAGAACTGCCCAACTTTGAATAGCTTCATATGAAGAGAATATTGGATTTTTTTGGACCAATATGAAGTGATAAAGATATAAATATAGTAATAAACCTAATAGAAGAACGTTAGACCCATTTTTGATCCAACGGAAAACTTGTGCAAACTTCAACGACAAAGATCGTCCAAACTTTCAATAGATTCGTATGAAGGTTTAAATTCAGATTTAAAGCTTTTAGAATGAATACCGGCCTTTTTTTGGACCAATATAAAGTTATAAAGGTGTAAATGTAGTTTTTAAATAATTCTCAAGAAGTTAGACCCATTATTGGAGCAGCGGAAACTTGTCCAAACTACTTTTACAAAGAACTGCCCAACTTTGAATAGCTTCATATGAAGAGAATATTGGCCTTTTTTTGGACCAATATGAAGTGATAAAGATATAAATATAGTAATAAACCTAATTTAAGAACGTTAGACACATTTTTAATCCAACGGAAAACTTGTGCAAACTTATACGACAAAGATCGTCCAAACTTTCAATAGATTCGTATGAAGGTTTAAATTGAGATTTAAAGCTTTTAGAATGAATACCGTCCTTTTTATAGACCAATATAAAGTTATAAAGGTGTAAATATAGTTTTTAAATAATTCTCAAAAAGTTAGACCCATTATTGGAGAAGCGGAAACTTGGTCCAAACTACTTTGACAAAGAACTGCCCAACTTTGAATAGCTTCATATGAAGAGAATATTGGCCTTTTTTTGGACCAATATGAAGTGATAAAGATATAAATATATTAATAAACCTAATTTAAGAACGTTAGACCCATTTTTGATCCAACGGAAAACTTGTGCAAACTTCTACGACAAAGATCGTCCAAACTTTCAATAGATTCGTATGAAGGTTTCAATTGAGATTTAAAGCTTTTAGAATGAATACCGGCCTTTTTTTGGCCAATATAAAGTTATAAAGGTGTAAATATAGTTTTTAAATAATTCTCAAAAAGTTAGACCCATTATTGGAGCAGCGGAAACTTGGTCAAACTACTTTGACAAAGAACTGCCCAACTTTGAATAGCTACATATGAAGAGAATATTGGCCTTTTTTTGGACCAATATGAAGTGATAAAGATATAAATATATTAATAAACCTAATATAAGAACGTTAGACCCATTTTCGATCCAATGGAAAACATGTGCAAACTTATACGACAAAGATCGTCCAAACTTTCAATAGATTCATATGAAGGTTTAAATTGAGATTTAAAGCTTTTAGAATGAATACCGGCCTTTTATTGGACCAATAAAAAGTTATAAAGGTGTAAATATAGTTTTTAAATAATTCTCAAAAAGTTAGACCCATTATTGGAGCAACGGAAACTTGGTCCAAACTACTTTGACAAAGAACTGCCCAACTTTGAATAGCTTCATATGAAGAGAATATTGGATTTTTTTGGACCAATATGAAGTGATAAAGATATAAATATAGTAATAAACCTAATAGAAGAACGTTAGACCCATTTTTGATCCAACGGAAAACTTGTGCAAACTTCTACGACAAAGATCGTCCAAACTTTCAATAGATTCGTATGAAGGTTTAAATTCAGATTTAAAGCTTTTAGAATGAATACCGGCCTTTTTTTGGACCAATATAAAGTTATAAAGGTGTAAATGTAGTTTTTAAATAATTCTCAAGAAGTTAGACCCATTATTGGAGCAGCGGAAACTTGTCCAAACTACTTTTACAAAGAACTGCCCAACTTTGAATAGCTTCATATGAAGAGAATATTGGCCTTTTTTTGGACCAATATGAAGTGATAAAGATATAAATATAGTAATAAACCTAATTTAAGAACGTTAGACACATTTTTGATCCAACGGAAAACTTGTGCAAACTTATACGACAAAGATCGTCCAAACTTTCAATAGATTCGTATGAAGGTTTAAATTGAGATTTAAAGCTTTTAGAATGAATACCGGCCTTTTTATAGACCAATATAAAGTTATAAAGGTGTAAATATAGTTTTTAAATAATTCTCAAAAAGTTAGACCCATTATTGGAGAAGCGGAAACTTGGTCCAAACTACTTTGACAAAGAACTGCCCAACTTTGAATAGCTTCATATGAAGAGAATATTGGCCTTTTTTTGGACCAATATGAAGTGATAAAGATATAAATATATTAATAAACCTAATTTAAGAACGTTAGACCCATTTTTGATCCAACGGAAAACTTGTGCAAACTTCTACGACAAAGATCGTCCAAACTTTCAATAGATTCGTATGAAGGTTTCAATTGAGATTTAAAGCTTTTAGAATGAATACCGGCCTTTTTTTGGCCAATATAAAGTTATAAAGTTGTAAATATAGTTTTTAAATAATTCTCAAAAAGTTAGACCCATTATTGGAGCAGCGGAAACTTGGTCAAACTACTTTGACAAAGAACTGCCCAACTTTGAATAGCTACATATGAAGAGAATATTGGCCTTTTTTTGGACCAATATGAAGTGATAAAGATATAAATATATTAATAAACCTAATATAAGAACGTTAGACCCATTTTCGATCCAATGGAAAACATGTGCAAACTTATACGACAAAGATCGTCCAAACTTTCAATAGATTCATATGAAGGTTTAAATTGAGATTTAAAGCTTTTAGAATGAATACCGGCCTTTTATTGGACCAATAAAAAGTTATAAAGGTGTAAATATAGTTTTTAAATAATTCTCAAAAAGTTAGACCCATTATTGGAGCAACGGAAACTTGGTCCAAACTACTTTGACAAAGAACTGCCCAACTTTGAATAGCTTCATATGAAGAGAATATTGGATTTTTTTGGACCAATATGAAGTGATAAAGATATAAATATAGTAATAAACCTAATAGAAGAACGTTAGACCCATTTTTGATCCAACGGAAAACTTGTGCAAACTTCTACGACAAAGATCGTCCAAACTTTCAATAGATTCGTATGAAGGTTTAAATTCAGATTTAAAGCTTTTAGAATGAATACCGGCCTTTTTTTGGACCAATATAAAGTTATAAAGGTGTAAATGAAGTTTTTAAATAATTCTCAAGAAGTTAGACCCATTATTGGAGCAGCGGAAACTTGTCCAAACTACTTTTACAAAGAACTGCCCAACTTTGAATAGCTTCATATGAAGAGAATATTGGCCTTTTTTTGGACCAATATGAAGTGATAAAGATATAAATATAGTAATAAACCTAATTTAAGAACGTTAGACACATTTTTGATCCAACGGAAAACTTGTGCAAACTTATACGACAAAGATCGTCCAAACTTTCAATAGATTCGTATGAAGGTTTAAATTGAGATTTAAAGCTTTTAGAATGAATACCGGCCTTTTTATAGACCAATATAAAGTTATAAAGGTGTAAATATAGTTTTTAAATAATTCTCAAAAAGTTAGACCCATTATTGGAGAAGCGGAAACTTGGTCCAAACTACTTTGACAAAGAACTGCCCAACTTTGAATAGCTTCATATGAAGAGAATATTGGCCTTTTTTTGGACCAATATGAAGTGATAAAGATATAAATATATTAATAAACCTAATTTAAGAACGTTAGACCCATTTTTGATCCAACGGAAAACTTGTGCAAACTTCTACGACAAAGATCGTCCAAACTTTCAATAGATTCGTATGAAGGTTTCAATTGAGATTTAAAGCTTTTAGAATGAATACCGGCCTTTTTTTGGCCAATATAAAGTTATAAAGGTGTAAATATAGTTTTTAAATAATTCTCAAAAAGTTAGACCCATTATTGGAGCAGCGGAAACTTGGTCAAACTACTTTGACAAAGAACTGCCCAACTTTGAATAGCTACATATGAAGAGAATATTGGCCTTTTTTTGGACCAATATGAAGTGATAAAGATATAAATATATTAATAAACCTAATATAAGAACGTTAGACCCATTTTCGATCCAATGGAAAACATGTGCAAACTTACGACAAAGATCGTCCAAACTTTCAATAGATTCATATGAAGGTTTTAATTGAGATTTAAAGCTTTTAGAATGAATACCGGCCTTTTATTGGACCAATAAAAAGTTATAAAGGTGTAAATATAGTTTTTAAATAATTCTCAAAAAGTTAGACCCATTATTGGAGCAACGGAAACTTGGTCCAAACTACTTTGACAAAGAACTGCCCAACTTTGAATAGCTTCATATGAAGAGAATATTGGATTTTTTTGGACCAATATGAAGTGATAAAGATATAAATATAGTAATAAACCTAATAGAAGAACGTTAGACCCATTTTTGATCCAACGGAAAACTTGTGCAAACTTCTACGACAAAGATCGTCCAAACTTTCAATAGATTCGTATGAAGGTTTAAATTCAGATTTAAAGCTTTTAGAATGAATACCGGCCTTTTTTTGGACCAATATAAAGTTATAAAGGTGTAAATGTAGTTTTTAAATAATTCTCAAGAAGTTAGACCCATTATTGGAGCAGCGGAAACTTGTCCAAACTACTTTTACAAAGAACTGCCCAACTTTGAATAGCTTCATATGAAGAGAATATTGGCCTTTTTTTGGACCTATATGAAGTGATAAAGATATAAATATAGTAATAAACCTAATTTAAGAACGTTAGACACATTTTTGATCCAACGGAAAACTAGTGCAAACTTATACGACAAAGATCGTCCAAACTTTCAATAGATTCGTATGAAGGTTTAAATTGAGATTTAAAGCTTTTAGAATGAATACCGGCCTTTTTATAGACCAATATAAAGTTATAAAGGTGTAAATATAGTTTTTAAATAATTCTCAAAAAGTTAGACCCATTATTGGAGAAGCGGAAACTTGGTCCAAACTACTTTGACAAAGAACTGCCCAACTTTGAATAGCTTCATATGAAGAGAATATTGGCCTTTTTTTGGACCAATATGAAGTGATAAAGATATAAATATATTAATAAACCTAATTTAAGAACGTTAGACCCATTTTTGATCCAACGGAAAACTTGTGCAAACTTCTACGACAAAGATCGTCCAAACTTTCAATAGATTCGTATGAAGGTTTCAATTGAGATTTAAAGCTTTTAGAATGAATACCGGCCTTTTTTTGGCCAATATAAAGTTATAAAGTTGTAAATATAGTTTTTAAATAATTCTCAAAAAGTTAGACCCATTATTGGAGCAGCGGAAACTTGGTCAAACTACTTTGACAAAGAACTGCCCAACTTTGAATAGCTACATATGAAGAGAATATTGGCCTTTTTTTGGACCAATATGAAGTGATAAAGATATAAATATATTAATAAACCTAATATAAGAACGTTAGACCCATTTTCGATCCAATGGAAAACATGTGCAAACTTATACGACAAAGATCGTCCAAACTTTCAATAGATTCGTATGAAGGTTTAAATTGAGATTTAAAGCTTTTAGAATGAATACCGGCCTTTTATTGGTCCTATAAAAAGTTATAAAGGTGTAAATATAGTTTTTAAATAATTCTCAAAAAGTTAGACCCATTATTGGAGCAGCGGAAACTTGGTCCAAACTACTTTGACAAAGAACTGCCCAACTTTGAATAGCTTCATATGAAGAGAATATTGGATTTTTTTGGACCAATATGAAGTGATAAAGATATAAATATAGTAATAAACCTAATAGAAGAACGTTAGACCCATTTTTGATCCAACGGAAAACTTGTGCAAACTTCTACGACAAAGATCGTCCAAACTTTCAATAGATTCGTATGAAGGTTTAAATTCAGATTTAAAGCTTTTAGAATGAATACCGGCCTTTTTTTGGACCAATATAAAGTTATAAAGGTGTAAATGTAGTTTTTAAATAATTCTCAAGAAGTTAGACCCATTATTGGAGCAGCGGAAACTTGTCCAAACTACTTTTACAAAGAACTGCCCAACTTTGAATAGCTTCATATGAAGAGAATATTGGCCTTTGTTTGGACCAATATGAAGTGATAAAGATATAAATATAGTAATAAACCTAATTTAAGAACGTTAGACACATTTTTGATCCAACGGAAAACTTGTGCAAACTTATACGACAAAGATCGTCCAAACTTTCAATAGATTCGTATGAAGGTTTAAATTGAGATTTAAAGCTTTTAGAATGAATACCGGCCTTTTTATAGACCAATATAAAGTTATAAAGGTGTAAATATAGTTTTTAAATAATTCTCAAAAAGTTAGACCCATTATTGGAGAAGCGGAAACTTGGTCCAAACTACTTTGACAAAGAACTGCCCAACTTTGAATAGCTTCATATGAAGAGAATATTGGCCTTTTTTTGGACCAATATGAAGTGATAAAGATATAAATATATTAATAAACCTAATTTAAGAACGTTAGATCCATTTTTGATCCAACGGAAAACTTGTGCAAACTTCTACGACAAAGATCGTCCAAACTTTCAATAGATTCGTATGAAGGTTTCAATTGAGATTTAAAGCTTTTAGAATGAATACCGGCCTTTTTTTGGACCAATATAAAGTTATAAAGGTGTAAATATAGTTTTTAAATTATTCTCAAAAAGTTAGACCCATTATTGGAGAAGCGGAAACTTGGTCCAAACTACTTTGACAAAGAACTGCCCAACTTTGAATAGCTTCGTATGAAGAGAATATTGGTCTTTTTTTGAACCAATATGAAGTGATAAAGATATAAATATAGTAATAAACCTAATTTAAGAACGTTAGACCCATTTTTGATACAACGGAAAACTTGTGCAAACTTCTACGACAAAGATCGTCCAAACTTTCAATAGATTCGTATGAAGGTTTAAATTGAGATTTAAAGCTTTTAGAATGAATACCGGCCTTTTTTTGGCCAATATAAAGTTATAAAGGTGTAAATATAGTTTTTAAATAATTCTCAAGAAGTTAGACCCATTATTGGAGCAGCGGAAACTTGTCCAAACTACTTTTACAAAGAACTGCCCAACTTTGAATAGCTTCATATGAAGAGAATATTGGCCTTTTTTTGGACCAATATGAAGTGATAAAGATATAAATATAGTAATAAACCTAATTTAAGAACGTTAGACACATTTTTGATCCAACGGAAAACTTGTGCAAACTTATACGACAAAGATCGTCCAAACTTTCAATAGATTCGTATGAAGGTTTAAATTGAGATTTAAAGCTTTTAGAATGAATACCGGCCTTTTTTTGGCCAATATAAAGTTATAAAGGTGTAAATATAGTTTTTAAATAATTCTCAAGAAGTTAGACCCATTATTGGAGCAGCGGAAACTTGTCCAAACTACTTTTACAAAGAACTGCCCAACTTTGAATAGCTTCATATGAAGAGAATATTGGCCTTTTTTTGGACCAATATGAAGTGATAAAGATATAAATATATTAATAAACCTAATTTAAGAACGTTAGATCCATTTTTGATCCAACGGAAAACTTGTGCAAACTTCTACGACAAAGATCGTCCAAACTTTCAATAGATTCGTATGAAGGTTTCAATTGAGATTTAAAGCTTTTAGAATGAATACCGGCCTTTTTTTGGACCAATATAAAGTTATAAAGGTGTAAATATAGTTTTTAAATTATTCTCAAAAAGTTAGACCCATTATTGGAGAAGCGGAAACTTGGTCCAAACTACTTTGACAAAGAACTGCCCAACTTTGAATAGCTTCGTATGAAGAGAATATTGGTCTTTTTTTGAACCAATATGAAGTGATAAAGATATAAATATAGTAATAAACCTAATTTAAGAACGTTAGACCCATTTTTGATACAACGGAAAACTTGTGCAAACTTCTACGACAAAGATCGTCCAAACTTTCAATAGATTCGTATGAAGGTTTAAATTGAGATTTAAAGCTTTTAGAATGAATACCGGCCTTTTTTTGGCCAATATAAAGTTATAAAGGTGTAAATATAGTTTTTAAATAATTCTCAAGAAGTTAGACCCATTATTGGAGCAGCGGAAACTTGTCCAAACTACTTTTACAAAGAACTGCCCAACTTTGAATAGCTTCATATGAAGAGAATATTGGCCTTTTTTTGGACCAATATGAAGTGATAAAGATATAAATATAGTAATAAACCTAATTTAAGAACGTTAGACACATTTTTGATCCAACGGAAAACTTGTGCAAACTTATACGACAAAGATCGTCCAAACTTTCAATAGATTCGTATGAAGGTTTAAATTGAGATTTAAAGCTTTTAGAATGAATACCGGCCTTTTTATAGACCAATATAAAGTTATAAAGGTGTAAATATAGTTTTTAAATAATTCTCAAAAAGTTAGACCCATTATTGGAGAAGCGGAAACTTGGTCCAAACTACTTTGACAAAGAACTGCCCAACTTTGAATAGCTTCATATGAAGAGAATATTGGCCTTTTTTTGGACCAATATGAAGTGATAAAGATATAAATATATTAATAAACCTAATTTAAGAACGTTAGACCCATTTTTGATCCAACGGAAAACTTGTGCAAACTTCTACGACAAAGATCGTCCAAACTTTCAATAGATTCGTATGAAGGTTTCAATTGAGATTTAAAGCTTTTAGAATGAATACCGGCCTTTTTTTGGCCAATATAAAGTTATAAAGTTGTAAATATAGTTTTTAAATAATTCTCAAAAAGTTAGACCCATTATTGGAGCAGCGGAAACTTGGTCAAACTACTTTGACAAAGAACTGCCCAACTTTGAATAGCTACATATGAAGAGAATATTGGCCTTTTTTTGGACCAATATGAAGTGATAAAGATATAAATATATTAATAAACCTAATATAAGAACGTTAGACCCATTTTCGATCCAATGGAAAACATGTGCAAACTTATACGACAAAGATCGTCCAAACTTTCAATAGATTCATATGAAGGTTTAAATTGAGATTTAAAGCTTTTAGAATGAATACCGGCCTTTTTTTGGACCAATATAAAGTTATAAAGGTGTAAATGTAGTTTTTAAATAATTCTCAAGAAGTTAGACCCATTATTGGAGCAGCGGAAACTTGTCCAAACTACTTTTACAAAGAACTGCCCAACTTTGAATAGCTTCATATGAAGAGAATATTGGCCTTTGTTTGGACCAATATGAAGTGATAAAGATATAAATATAGTAATAAACCTAATTTAAGAACGTTAGACACATTTTTGATCCAACGGAAAACTTGTGCAAACTTATACGACAAAGATCGTCCAAACTTTCAATAGATTCGTATGAAGGTTTAAATTGAGATTTAAAGCTTTTAGAATGAATACCGGCCTTTTTATAGACCAATATAAAGTTATAAAGGTGTAAATATAGTTTTTAAATAATTCTCAAAAAGTTAGACCCATTATTGGAGAAGCGGAAACTTGGTCCAAACTACTTTGACAAAGAACTGCCCAACTTTGAATAGCTTCATATGAAGAGAATATTGGCCTTTTTTTGGACCAATATGAAGTGATAAAGATATAAATATATTAATAAACCTAATTTAAGAACGTTAGATCCATTTTTGATCCAACGGAAAACTTGTGCAAACTTCTACGACAAAGATCGTCCAAACTTTCAATAGATTCGTATGAAGGTTTCAATTGAGATTTAAAGCTTTTAGAATGAATACCGGCCTTTTTTTGGACCAATATAAAGTTATAAAGGTGTAAATATAGTTTTTAAATTATTCTCAAAAAGTTAGACCCATTATTGGAGAAGCGGAAACTTGGTCCAAACTACTTTGACAAAGAACTGCCCAACTTTGAATAGCTTCGTATGAAGAGAATATTGGTCTTTTTTTGAACCAATATGAAGTGATAAAGATATAAATATAGTAATAAACCTAATTTAAGAACGTTAGACCCATTTTTGATACAACGGAAAACTTGTGCAAACTTCTACGACAAAGATCGTCCAAACTTTCAATAGATTCGTATGAAGGTTTAAATTGAGATTTAAAGCTTTTAGAATGAATACCGGCCTTTTTTTGGCCAATATAAAGTTATAAAGGTGTAAATATAGTTTTTAAATAATTCTCAAGAAGTTAGACCCATTATTGGAGCAGCGGAAACTTGTCCAAACTACTTTTACAAAGAACTGCCCAACTTTGAATAGCTTCATATGAAGAGAATATTGGCCTTTTTTTGGACCAATATGAAGTGATAAAGATATAAATATAGTAATAAACCTAATTTAAGAACGTTAGACACATTTTTGATCCAACGGAAAACTTGTGCAAACTTATACGACAAAGATCGTCCAAACTTTCAATAGATTCGTATGAAGGTTTAAATTGAGATTTAAAGCTTTTAGAATGAATACCGGCCTTTTTTTGGCCAATATAAAGTTATAAAGGTGTAAATATAGTTTTTAAATAATTCTCAAGAAGTTAGACCCATTATTGGAGCAGCGGAAACTTGTCCAAACTACTTTTACAAAGAACTGCCCAACTTTGAATAGCTTCATATGAAGAGAATATTGGCCTTTTTTTGGACCAATATGAAGTGATAAAGATATAAATATATTAATAAACCTAATTTAAGAACGTTAGATCCATTTTTGATCCAACGGAAAACTTGTGCAAACTTCTACGACAAAGATCGTCCAAACTTTCAATAGATTCGTATGAAGGTTTCAATTGAGATTTAAAGCTTTTAGAATGAATACCGGCCTTTTTTTGGACCAATATAAAGTTATAAAGGTGTAAATATAGTTTTTAAATTATTCTCAAAAAGTTAGACCCATTATTGGAGAAGCGGAAACTTGGTCCAAACTACTTTGACAAAGAACTGCCCAACTTTGAATAGCTTCGTATGAAGAGAATATTGGTCTTTTTTTGAACCAATATGAAGTGATAAAGATATAAATATAGTAATAAACCTAATTTAAGAACGTTAGACCCATTTTTGATACAACGGAAAACTTGTGCAAACTTCTACGACAAAGATCGTCCAAACTTTCAATAGATTCGTATGAAGGTTTAAATTGAGATTTAAAGCTTTTAGAATGAATACCGGCCTTTTTTTGGCCAATATAAAGTTATAAAGGTGTAAATATAGTTTTTAAATAATTCTCAAGAAGTTAGACCCATTATTGGAGCAGCGGAAACTTGTCCAAACTACTTTTACAAAGAACTGCCCAACTTTGAATAGCTTCATATGAAGAGAATATTGGCCTTTTTTTGGACCAATATGAAGTGATAAAGATATAAATATAGTAATAAACCTAATTTAAGAACGTTAGACACATTTTTGATCCAACGGAAAACTTGTGCAAACTTATACGCCAAAGATCGTCCAAACTTTCAATAGATTCGTATGAAGGTTTAAATTGAGATTTAAAGCTTTTAGAATGAATACCGGCCTTTTTATAGACCAATATAAAGTTATAAAGGTGTAAATATAGTTTTTAAATAATTCTCAAAAAGTTAGACCCATTATTGGAGAAGCGGAAACTTGGTCCAAACTACTTTGACAAAGAACTGCCCAACTTTGAATAGCTTCATATGAAGAGAATATTGGCCTTTTTTTGGACCAATATGAAGTGATAAAGATATAAATATATTAATAAACCTAATTTAAGAACGTTAGACCCATTTTTGATCCAACGGAAAACTTGTGCAAACTTCTACGACAAAGATCGTCCAAACTTTCAATAGATTCGTATGAAGGTTTCAATTGAGATTTAAAGCTTTTAGAATGAATACCGGCCTTTTTTTGGCCAATATAAAGTTATAAAGTTGTAAATATAGTTTTTAAATAATTCTCAAAAAGTTAGACCCATTATTGGAGCAGCGGAAACTTGGTCAAACTACTTTGACAAAGAACTGCCCAACTTTGAATAGCTACATATGAAGAGAATATTGGCCTTTTTTTGGACCAATATGAAGTGATAAAGATATAAATATATTAATAAACCTAATATAAGAACGTTAGACCCATTTTCGATCCAATGGAAAACATGTGCAAACTTATACGACAAAGATCGTCCAAACTTTCAATAGATTCATATGAAGGTTTAAATTGAGATTTAAAGCTTTTAGAATGAATACCGGCCTTTTTTTGGACCAATATAAAGTTATAAAGGTGTAAATGTAGTTTTTAAATAATTCTCAAGAAGTTAGACCCATTATTGGAGCAGCGGAAACTTGTCCAAACTACTTTTACAAAGAACTGCCCAACTTTGAATAGCTTCATATGAAGAGAATATTGGCCTTTGTTTGGACCAATATGAAGTGATAAAGATATAAATATAGTAATAAACCTAATTTAAGAACGTTAGACACATTTTTGATCCAACGGAAAACTTGTGCAAACTTATACGACAAAGATCGTCCAAACTTTCAATAGATTCGTATGAAGGTTTAAATTGAGATTTAAAGCTTTTAGAATGAATACCGGCCTTTTTATAGACCAATATAAAGTTATAAAGGTGTAAATATAGTTTTTAAATAATTCTCAAAAAGTTAGACCCATTATTGGAGAAGCGGAAACTTGGTCCAAACTACTTTGACAAAGAACTGCCCAACTTTGAATAGCTTCATATGAAGAGAATATTGGCCTTTTTTTGGACCAATATGAAGTGATAAAGATATAAATATATTAATAAACCTAATTTAAGAACGTTAGATCCATTTTTGATCCAACGGAAAACTTGTGCAAACTTCTACGACAAAGATCGTCCAAACTTTCAATAGATTCGTATGAAGGTTTCAATTGAGATTTAAAGCTTTTAGAATGAATACCGGCCTTTTTTTGGACCAATATAAAGTTATAAAGGTGTAAATATAGTTTTTAAATTATTCTCAAAAAGTTAGACCCATTATTGGAGAAGCGGAAACTTGGTCCAAACTACTTTGACAAAGAACTGCCCAACTTTGAATAGCTTCGTATGAAGAGAATATTGGTCTTTTTTTGAACCAATATGAAGTGATAAAGATATAAATATAGTAATAAACCTAATTTAAGAACGTTAGACCCATTTTTGATACAACGGAAAACTTGTGCAAACTTCTACGACAAAGATCGTCCAAACTTTCAATAGATTCGTATGAAGGTTTAAATTGAGATTTAAAGCTTTTAGAATGAATACCGGCCTTTTTTTGGCCAATATAAAGTTATAAAGGTGTAAATATAGTTTTTAAATAATTCTCAAGAAGTTAGACCCATTATTGGAGCAGCGGAAACTTGTCCAAACTACTTTTACAAAGAACTGCCCAACTTTGAATAGCTTCATATGAAGAGAATATTGGCCTTTTTTTGGACCAATATGAAGTGATAAAGATATAAATATAGTAATAAACCTAATTTAAGAACGTTAGACACATTTTTGATCCAACGGAAAACTTGTGCAAACTTATACGACAAAGATCGTCCAAACTTTCAATAGATTCGTATGAAGGTTTAAATTGAGATTTAAAGCTTTTAGAATGAATACCGGCCTTTTTTTGGCCAATATAAAGTTATAAAGGTGTAAATATAGTTTTTAAATAATTCTCAAGAAGTTAGACCCATTATTGGAGCAGCGGAAACTTGTCCAAACTACTTTTACAAAGAACTGCCCAACTTTGAATAGCTTCATATGAAGAGAATATTGGCCTTTTTTTGGACCAATATGAAGTGATAAAGATATAAATATATTAATAAACCTAATTTAAGAACGTTAGATCCATTTTTGATCCAACGGAAAACTTGTGCAAACTTCTACGACAAAGATCGTCCAAACTTTCAATAGATTCGTATGAAGGTTTCAATTGAGATTTAAAGCTTTTAGAATGAATACCGGCCTTTTTTTGGACCAATATAAAGTTATAAAGGTGTAAATATAGTTTTTAAATTATTCTCAAAAAGTTAGACCCATTATTGGAGAAGCGGAAACTTGGTCCAAACTACTTTGACAAAGAACTGCCCAACTTTGAATAGCTTCGTATGAAGAGAATATTGGTCTTTTTTTGAACCAATATGAAGTGATAAAGATATAAATATAGTAATAAACCTAATTTAAGAACGTTAGACCCATTTTTGATACAACGGAAAACTTGTGCAAACTTCTACGACAAAGATCGTCCAAACTTTCAATAGATTCGTATGAAGGTTTAAATTGAGATTTAAAGCTTTTAGAATGAATACCGGCCTTTTTTTGGCCAATATAAAGTTATAAAGGTGTAAATATAGTTTTTAAATAATTCTCAAGAAGTTAGACCCATTATTGGAGCAGCGGAAACTTGTCCAAACTACTTTTACAAAGAACTGCCCAACTTTGAATAGCTTCATATGAAGAGAATATTGGCCTTTTTTTGGACCAATATGAAGTGATAAAGATATAAATATAGTAATAAACCTAATTTAAGAACGTTAGACACATTTTTGATCCAACGGAAAACTTGTGCAAACTTATACGACAAAGATCGTCCAAACTTTCAATAGATTCGTATGAAGGTTTAAATTGAGATTTAAAGCTTTTAGAATGAATACCGGCCTTTTTATAGACCAATATAAAGTTATAAAGGTGTAAATATAGTTTTTAAATAATTCTCAAAAAGTTAGACCCATTATTGGAGAAGCGGAAACTTGGTCCAAACTACTTTGACAAAGAACTGCCCAACTTTGAATAGCTTCATATGAAGAGAATATTGGCCTTTTTTTGGACCAATATGAAGTGATAAAGATATAAATATATTAATAAACCTAATTTAAGAACGTTAGACCCATTTTTGATCCAACGGAAAACTTGTGCAAACTTCTACGACAAAGATCGTCCAAACTTTCAATAGATTCGTATGAAGGTTTCAATTGAGATTTAAAGCTTTTAGAATGAATACCGGCCTTTTTTTGGCCAATATAAAGTTATAAAGTTGTAAATATAGTTTTTAAATAATTCTCAAAAAGTTAGACCCATTATTGGAGCAGCGGAAACTTGGTCAAACTACTTTGACAAAGAACTGCCCAACTTTGAATAGCTACATATGAAGAGAATATTGGCCTTTTTTTGGACCAATATGAAGTGATAAAGATATAAATATATTAATAAACCTAATATAAGAACGTTAGACCCATTTTCGATCCAACGGAAAACATGTGCAAACTTATACGACAAAGATCGTCCAAACTTTCAATAGATTCATATGAAGGTTTAAATTGAGATTTAAAGCTTTTAGAATGAATACCGGCCTTTTTTTGGACCAATATAAAGTTATAAAGGTGTAAATGTAGTTTTTAAATAATTCTCAAGAAGTTAGACCCATTATTGGATCAGCGGAAACTTGTCCAAACTACTTTTACAAAGAACTGCCCAACTTTGAATAGCTTCATATGAAGAGAATATTGGCCTTTGTTTGGACCAATATGAAGTGATAAAGATATAAATATAGTAATAAACCTAATTTAAGAACGTTAGACACATTTTTGATCCAACGGAAAACTTGTGCAAACTTCTACGACAAAGATCGTCCAAACTTTCAATAGATTCGTATGAAGGTTTAAATTGAGATTTAAAGCTTTTAGAATGAATACCGGCCTTTTTATAGACCAATATAAAGTTATAAAGGTGTAAATATAGTTTTTAAATAATTCTCAAAAAGTTAGACCCATTATTGGAGAAGCGGAAACTTGGTCCAAACTACTTTGACAAAGAACTGCCCAACTTTGAATAGCTTCATATGAAGAGAATATTGGCCTTTTTTTGGACCAATATGAAGTGATAAAGATATAAATATATTAATAAACCTAATTTAAGAACGTTAGATCCATTTTTGATCCAACGGAAAACTTGTGCAAACTTCTACGACAAAGATCGTCCAAACTTTCAATAGATTCGTATGAAGGTTTCAATTGAGATTTAAAGCTTTTAGAATGAATACCGGCCTTTTTTTGGACCAATATAAAGTTATAAAGGTGTAAATATAGTTTTTAAATTATTCTCAAAAAGTTAGACCCATTATTGGAGAAGCGGAAACTTGGTCCAAACTACTTTGACAAAGAACTGCCCAACTTTGAATAGCTTCGTATGAAGAGAATATTGGTCTTTTTTTGAACCAATATGAAGTGATAAAGATATAAATATAGTAATAAACCTAATTTAAGAACGTTAGACCCATTTTTGATACAACGGAAAACTTGTGCAAACTTCTACGACAAAGATCATCCAAACTTTCAATAGATTCGTATGAAGGTTTAAATTGAGATTTAAAGCTTTTAGAATGAATACCGGCCTTTTTTTGGCCAATATAAAGTTATAAAGGTGTAAATATAGTTTTTAAATAATTCTCAAGAAGTTAGACCCATTATTGGAGCAGCGGAAACTTGTCCAAACTACTTTTACAAAGAACTGCCCAACTTTGAATAGCTTCATATGAAGAGAATATTGGCCTTTTTTTGGACCAATATGAAGTGATAAAGATATAAATATAGTAATAAACCTAATTTAAGAACGTTAGACACATTTTTGATCCAACGGAAAACTTGTGCAAACTTATACGACAAAGATCGTCCAAACTTTCAATAGATTCGTATGAAGGTTTCAATTGAGATTTAAAGCTTTTAGAATGAATACCGGCCTTTTTTTGGCCAATATAAAGTTATAAAGGTGTAAATATAGTTTTTAAATAATTCTCAAGAAGTTAGACCCATTATTGGAGCAGCGGAAACTTGTCCAAACTACTTTTACAAAGAACTGCCCAACTTTGAATAGCTTCATATGAAGAGAATATTGGCCTTTTTTTGGACCAATATGAAGTGATAAAGATATAAATATATTAATAAACCTAATTTAAGAACGTTAGATCCATTTTTGATCCAACGGAAAACTTGTGCAAACTTCTACGACAAAGATCGTCCAAACTTTCAATAGATTCGTATGAAGGTTTCAATTGAGATTTAAAGCTTTTAGAATGAATACCGGCCTTTTTTTGGACCAATATAAAGTTATAAAGGTGTAAATATAGTTTTTAAATTATTCTCAAAAAGTTAGACCCATTATTGGAGAAGCGGAAACTTGGTCCAAACTACTTTGACAAAGAACTGCCCAACTTTGAATAGCTTCGTATGAAGAGAATATTGGTCTTTTTTTGAACCAATATGAAGTGATAAAGATATAAATATAGTAATAAACCTAATTTAAGAACGTTAGACCCATTTTTGATACAACGGAAAACTTGTGCAAACTTCTACGACAAAGATCGTCCAAACTTTCAATAGATTCGTATGAAGGTTTAAATTGAGATTTAAAGCTTTTAGAATGAATACCGGCCTTTTTTTGGCCAATATAAAGTTATAAAGGTGTAAATATAGTTTTTAAATAATTCTCAAGAAGTTAGACCCATTATTGGAGCAGCGGAAACTTGTCCAAACTACTTTTACAAAGAACTGCCCAACTTTGAATAGCTTCATATGAAGAGAATATTGGCCTTTTTTTGGACCAATATGAAGTGATAAAGATATAAATATAGTAATAAACCTAATTTAAGAACGTTAGACACATTTTTGATCCAACGGAAAACTTGTGCAAACTTATACGACAAAGATCGTCCAAACTTTCAATAGATTCGTATGAAGGTTTAAATTGAGATTTAAAGCTTTTAGAATGAATACCGGCCTTTTTATAGACCAATATAAAGTTATAAAGGTGTAAATATAGTTTTTAAATAATTCTCAAAAAGTTAGACCCATTATTGGAGAAGCGGAAACTTGGTCCAAACTACTTTGACAAAGAACTGCCCAACTTTGAATAGCTTCATATGAAGAGAATATTGGCCTTTTTTTGGACCAATATGAAGTGATAAAGATATAAATATATTAATAAACCTAATTTAAGAACGTTAGACCCATTTTTGATCCAACGGAAAACTTGTGCAAACTTCTACGACAAAGATCGTCCAAACTTTCAATAGATTCGTATGAAGGTTTCAATTGAGATTTAAAGCTTTTAGAATGAATACCGGCCTTTTTTTGGCCAATATAAAGTTATAAAGGTGTAAATATAGTTTTTAAATAATTCTCAAAAAGTTAGACCCATTATTGGAGCAGCGGAAACTTGGTCAAACTACTTTGACAAAGAACTGCCCAACTTTGAATAGCTACATATGAAGAGAATATTGGCCTTTTTTTGGACCAATATGAAGTGATAAAGATATAAATATATTAATAAACCTAATATAAGAACGTTAGACCCATTTTCGATCCAATGGAAAACATGTGCAAACTTATACGACAAAGATCGTCCAAACTTTCAATAGATTCATATGAAGGTTTAAATTGAGATTTAAAGCTTTTAGAATGAATACCGGCCTTTTATTGGACCAATAAAAAGTTATAAAGGTGTAAATATAGTTTTTAAATAATTCTCAAAAAGTTAGACCCATTATTGGAGCAACGGAAACTTGGTCCAAACTACTTTGACAAAGAACTGCCCAACTTTGAATAGCTTCATATGAAGAGAATATTGGATTTTTTTGGACCAATATGAAGTGATAAAGATATAAATATAGTAATAAACCTAATAGAAGAACGTTAGACCCATTTTTGATCCAACGGAAAACTTGTGCAAACTTCTACGACAAAGATCGTCCAAACTTTCAATAGATTCGTATGAAGGTTTCAATTGAGATTTAAAGCTTTTAGAATGAATACCGGCCTTTTTTTGGACCAATATAAAGTTATAAAGGTGTAAATGTAGTTTTTAAATAATTCTCAAGAAGTTAGACCCATTATTGGAGCAGCGGAAACTTGTCCAAACTACTTTTACAAAGAACTGCCCAACTTTGAATAGCTTCATATGAAGAGAATATTGGCCTTTTTTTGGACCAATATGAAGTGATAAAGATATAAATATAGTAATAAACCTAATTTAAGAACGTTAGACACATTTTTGATCCAACGGAAAACTTGTGCAAACTTATACGACAAAGATCGTCCAAACTTTCAATAGATTCGTATGAAGGTTTAAATTGAGATTTAAAGCTTTTAGAATGAATACCGGCCTTTTTATAGACCAATATAAAGTTATAAAGGTGTAAATATAGTTTTTAAATAATTCTCAAAAAGTTAGACCCATTATTGGAGAAGCGGAAACTTGGTCCAAACTACTTTGACAAAGAACTGCCCAACTTTGAATAGCTTCATATGAAGAGAATATTGGCCTTTTTTTGGACCAATATGAAGTGATAAAGATATAAATATATTAATAAACCTAATTTAAGAACGTTAGACCCATTTTTGATCCAACGGAAAACTTGTGCAAACTTCTACGACAAAGATCGTCCAAACTTTCAATAGATTCGTATGAAGGTTTCAATTGAGATTTAAAGCTTTTAGAATGAATACCGGCCTTTTTTTGGCCAATATAAAGTTATAAAGGTGTAAATATAGTTTTTAAATAATTCTCAAAAAGTTAGACCCATTATTGGAGCAGCGGAAACTTGGTCAAACTACTTTGACAAAGAACTGCCCAACTTTGAATAGCTACATATGAAGAGAATATTGGCCTTTTTTTGGACCAATATGAAGTGATAAAGATATAAATATATTAATAAACCTAATATAAGAACGTTAGACCCATTTTCGATCCAATGGAAAACATGTGCAAACTTACGACAAAGATCGTCCAAACTTTCAATAGATTCATATGAAGGTTTTAATTGAGATTTAAAGCTTTTAGAATGAATACCGGCCTTTTATTGGACCAATAAAAAGTTATAAAGGTGTAAATATAGTTTTTAAATAATTCTCAAAAAGTTAGACCCATTATTGGAGCAACGGAAACTTGGTCCAAACTACTTTGACAAAGAACTGCCCAACTTTGAATAGCTTCATATGAAGAGAATATTGGATTTTTTTGGACCAATATGAAGTGATAAAGATATAAATATAGTAATAAACCTAATAGAAGAACGTTAGACCCATTTTTGATCCAACGGAAAACTTGTGCAAACTTCTACGACAAAGATCGTCCAAACTTTCAATAGATTCGTATGAAGGTTTAAATTCAGATTTAAAGCTTTTAGAATGAATACCGGCCTTTTTTTGGACCAATATAAAGTTATAAAGGTGTAAATGTAGTTTTTAAATAATTCTCAAGAAGTTAGACCCATTATTGGAGCAGCGGAAACTTGTCCAAACTACTTTTACAAAGAACTGCCCAACTTTGAATAGCTTCATATGAAGAGAATATTGGCCTTTTTTTGGACCTATATGAAGTGATAAAGATATAAATATAGTAATAAACCTAATTTAAGAACGTTAGACACATTTTTGATCCAACGGAAAACTAGTGCAAACTTATACGACAAAGATCGTCCAAACTTTCAATAGATTCGTATGAAGGTTTAAATTGAGATTTAAAGCTTTTAGAATGAATACCGGCCTTTTTATAGACCAATATAAAGTTATAAAGGTGTAAATATAGTTTTTAAATAATTCTCAAAAAGTTAGACCCATTATTGGAGAAGCGGAAACTTGGTCCAAACTACTTTGACAAAGAACTGCCCAACTTTGAATAGCTTCATATGAAGAGAATATTGGCCTTTTTTTGGACCAATATGAAGTGATAAAGATATAAATATATTAATAAACCTAATTTAAGAACGTTAGACCCATTTTTGATCCAACGGAAAACTTGTGCAAACTTCTACGACAAAGATCGTCCAAACTTTCAATAGATTCGTATGAAGGTTTCAATTGAGATTTAAAGCTTTTAGAATGAATACCGGCCTTTTTTTGGCCAATATAAAGTTATAAAGGTGTAAATGTAGTTTTTAAATAATTCTCAAGAAGTTAGACCCATTATTGGAGCAGCGGAAACTTGTCCAAACTACTTTTACAAAGAACTGCCCAACTTTGAATAGCTTCATATGAAGAGAATATTGGCCTTTTTTTGG
This sequence comes from Trifolium repens, assembly GCA_030408175.1. Taxonomy (NCBI): domain Eukaryota; kingdom Viridiplantae; phylum Streptophyta; class Magnoliopsida; order Fabales; family Fabaceae; genus Trifolium; species Trifolium repens. The sequence goes on along the minus strand of CP125845.1, from coordinate 23,753,321 downwards.
ACCTATATGAAGTGATAAAGATATAAATATAGTAATAAACCTAATTTAAGAACGTTAGACACATTTTTGATCCAACGGAAAACTAGTGCAAACTTATACGACAAAGATCGTCCAAACTTTCAATAGATTCGTATGAAGGTTTAAATTGAGATTTAAAGCTTTTAGAATGAATACCGGCCTTTTTATAGACCAATATAAAGTTATAAAGGTGTAAATATAGTTTTTAAATAATTCTCAAGAAGTTAGACCCATTATTGGAGCAGCGGAAACTTGTCCAAACTACTTTTACAAAGAACTGCCCAACTTTGAATAGCTTCATATGAAGAGAATATTGGCCTTTTTTTGGACCAATATGAAGTGATAAAGATATAAATATAGTAATAAACCTAATTTAAGAACGTTAGACACATTTTTGATCCAACGGAAAACTTGTGCAAACTTATACGACAAAGATCGTCCAAACTTTCAATAGATTCGTATGAAGGTTTAAATTGAGATTTAAAGCTTTTAGAATGAATACCGGCCTTTTTATAGACCAATATAAAGTTATAAAGGTGTAAATCTAGTTTTTAAATAATTCTCAAAAAGTTAGACCCATTATTGGAGAAGCGGAAACTTGGTCCAAACTACTTTGACAAAGAACTGCCCAACTTTGAATAGCTTCATATGAAGAGAATATTGGCCTTTTTTTGGACCAATATGAAGTGATAAAGATATAAATATATTAATAAACCTAATTTAAGAACGTTAGACCCATTTTTGATCCAACGGAAAACTTGTGCAAACTTCTACGACAAAGATCGTCCAAACTTTCAATAGATTCGTATGAAGGTTTCAATTGAGATTTAAAGCTTTTAGAATGAATACCGGCCTTTTTTTGGACCAATATAAAGTTATAAAGGTGTAAATATAGTTTTTAAATAATTCTCAAAAAGTTAGACCCATTATTGGAGAAGCGGAAACTTGGTCCAAACTACTTTGACAAAGAACTGCCCAACTTTGAATAGCTTCGTATGAAGAGAATATTGGTCTTTTTTTGAACCAATATGAAGTGATAAAGATATAAATATAGTAATAAACCTAATTTAAGAACGTTAGACCCATTTTTGATACAACGGAAAACTTGTGCAAACTTCTACGACAAAGATCGTCCAAACTTTCAATAGATTCGTATGAAGGTTTCAATTGAGATTTAAAGCTTTTAGAATGAATACCGGCCTTTTTTTGGCCAATATAAAGTTATAAAGGTGTAAATATAGTTTTTAAATAATTCTCAAGAAGTTAGACCCATTATTGGAGCAGCGGAAACTTGTCCAAACTACTTTTACAAAGAGAATATTGGTCTTTTTTTGAACCAATATGAAGTGATAAAGATATAAATATAGTAATAAACCTAATTTAAGAACGTTAGACCCATTTTTGATACAACGGAAAACTTGTGCAAACTTCTACGACAAAGATCGTCCAAACTTTCAATAGATTCGTATGAAGGTTTAAATTGAGATTTAAAGCTTTTAGAATGAATACCGGCCTTTTTTTGGCCAATATAAAGTTATAAAGGTGTAAATATAGTTTTTAAATAATTCTCAAGAAGTTAGACCCATTATTGGAGCAGCGGAAACTTGTCCAAACTACTTTTACAAAGAACTGCCCAACTTTGAATAGCTTCATATGAAGAGAATATTGGCCTTTTTTTGGACCAATATGAAGTGATAAAGATATAAATATAGTAATAAACCTAATTTAAGAACGTTAGACACATTTTTGATCCAACGGAAAACTTGTGCAAACTTCTACGACAAAGATCGTCCAAACTTTCAATAGATTCGTATGAAGGTTTAAATTCAGATTTAAAGCTTTTAGAATGAATACCGGCCTTTTTTTGGACCAATATAAAGTTATAAAGGTGTAAATGTAGTTTTTAAATAATTCTCAAGAAGTTAGACCCATTATTGGAGCAGCGGAAACTTGTCCAAACTACTTTTACAAAGAACTGCCCAACTTTGAATAGCTTCATATGAAGAGAATATTGGCCTTTGTTTGGACCAATATGAAGTGATAAAGATATAAATATAGTAATAAACCTAATTTAAGAACGTTAGACACATTTTTGATCCAACGGAAAACTTGTGCAAACTTATACGACAAAGATCGTCCAAACTTTCAATAGATTCGTATGAAGGTTTAAATTGAGATTTAAAGCTTTTAGAATGAATACCGGCCTTTTTATAGACCAATATAAAGTTATAAAGGTGTAAATATAGTTTTTAAATAATTCTCAAAAAGTTAGACCCATTATTGGAGAAGCGGAAACTTGGTCCAAACTACTTTGACAAAGAACTGCCCAACTTTGAATAGCTTCATATGAAGAGAATATTGGCCTTTTTTTGGACCAATATGAAGTGATAAAGATATAAATATATTAATAAACCTAATTTAAGAACGTTAGATCCATTTTTGATCCAACGGAAAACTTGTGCAAACTTCTACGACAAAGATCGTCCAAACTTTCAATAGATTCGTATGAAGGTTTAAATTGAGATTTAAAGCTTTTAGAATGAATACCGGCCTTTTTTTGGCCAATATAAAGTTATAAAGGTGTAAATATAGTTTTTAAATAATTCTCAAGAAGTTAGACCCATTATTGGAGCAGCGGAAACTTGTCCAAACTACTTTTACAAAGAACTGCCCAACTTTGAATAGCTTCATATGAAGAGAATATTGGCCTTTTTTTGGACCAATATGAAGTGATAAAGATATAAATATAGTAATAAACCTAATTTAAGAACGTTAGACACATTTTTGATCCAACGGAAAACTTGTGCAAACTTATACGACAAAGATCGTCCAAACTTTCAATAGATTCGTATGAAGGTTTAAATTGAGATTTAAAGCTTTTAGAATGAATACCGGCCTTTTTTTGGCCAATATAAAGTTATAAAGGTGTAAATATAGTTTTTAAATAATTCTCAAGAAGTTAGACCCATTATTGGAGCAGCGGAAACTTGTCCAAACTACTTTTACAAAGAACTGCCCAACTTTGAATAGCTTCATATGAAGAGAATATTGGCCTTTTTTTGGACCAATATGAAGTGATAAAGATATAAATATATTAATAAACCTAATTTAAGAACGTTAGATCCATTTTTGATCCAACGGAAAACTTGTGCAAACTTCTACGACAAAGATCGTCCAAACTTTCAATAGATTCGTATGAAGGTTTCAATTGAGATTTAAAGCTTTTAGAATGAATACCGGCCTTTTTTTGGACCAATATAAAGTTATAAAGGTGTAAATATAGTTTTTAAATTATTCTCAAAAAGTTAGACCCATTATTGGAGAAGCGGAAACTTGGTCCAAACTACTTTGACAAAGAACTGCCCAACTTTGAATAGCTTCGTATGAAGAGAATATTGGTCTTTTTTTGAACCAATATGAAGTGATAAAGATATAAATATAGTAATAAACCTAATTTAAGAACGTTAGACCCATTTTTGATACAACGGAAAACTTGTGCAAACTTCTACGACAAAGATCGTCCAAACTTTCAATAGATTCGTATGAAGGTTTAAATTGAGATTTAAAGCTTTTAGAATGAATACCGGCCTTTTTTTGGCCAATATAAAGTTATAAAGGTGTAAATATAGTTTTTAAATAATTCTCAAGAAGTTAGACCCATTATTGGAGCAGCGGAAACTTGTCCAAACTACTTTTACAAAGAACTGCCCAACTTTGAATAGCTTCATATGAAGAGAATATTGGCCTTTTTTTGGACCAATATGAAGTGATAAAGATATAAATATAGTAATAAACCTAATTTAAGAACGTTAGACACATTTTTGATCCAACGGAAAACTTGTGCAAACTTATACGACAAAGATCGTCCAAACTTTCAATAGATTCGTATGAAGGTTTAAATTGAGATTTAAAGCTTTTAGAATGAATACCGGCCTTTTTATAGACCAATATAAAGTTATAAAGGTGTAAATATAGTTTTTAAATAATTCTCAAAAAGTTAGACCCATTATTGGAGAAGCGGAAACTTGGTCCAAACTACTTTGACAAAGAACTGCCCAACTTTGAATAGCTTCATATGAAGAGAATATTGGCCTTTTTTTGGACCAATATGAAGTGATAAAGATATAAATATATTAATAAACCTAATTTAAGAACGTTAGACCCATTTTTGATCCAACGGAAAACTTGTGCAAACTTCTACGACAAAGATCGTCCAAACTTTCAATAGATTCGTATGAAGGTTTCAATTGAGATTTAAAGCTTTTAGAATGAATACCGGCCTTTTTTTGGCCAATATAAAGTTATAAAGTTGTAAATATAGTTTTTAAATAATTCTCAAAAAGTTAGACCCATTATTGGAGCAGCGGAAACTTGGTCAAACTACTTTGACAAAGAACTGCCCAACTTTGAATAGCTACATATGAAGAGAATATTGGCCTTTTTTTGGACCAATATGAAGTGATAAAGATATAAATATATTAATAAACCTAATATAAGAACGTTAGACCCATTTTCGATCCAATGGAAAACATGTGCAAACTTATACGACAAAGATCGTCCAAACTTTCAATAGATTCATATGAAGGTTTAAATTGAGATTTAAAGCTTTTAGAATGAATACCGGCCTTTTATTGGACCAATAAAAAGTTATAAAGGTGTAAATATAGTTTTTAAATAATTCTCAAAAAGTTAGACCCATTATTGGAGCAACGGAAACTTGGTCCAAACTACTTTGACAAAGAACTGCCCAACTTTGAATAGCTTCATATGAAGAGAATATTGGATTTTTTTGGACCAATATGAAGTGATAAAGATATAAATATAGTAATAAACCTAATAGAAGAACGTTAGACCCATTTTTGATCCAACGGAAAACTTGTGCAAACTTCTACGACAAAGATCGTCCAAACTTTCAATAGATTCGTATGAAGGTTTAAATTCAGATTTAAAGCTTTTAGAATGAATACCGGCCTTTTTTTGGACCAATATAAAGTTATAAAGGTGTAAATGTAGTTTTTAAATAATTCTCAAGAAGTTAGACCCATTATTGGAGCAGCGGAAACTTGTCCAAACTACTTTTACAAAGAACTGCCCAACTTTGAATAGCTTCATATGAAGAGAATATTGGCCTTTGTTTGGACCAATATGAAGTGATAAAGATATAAATATAGTAATAAACCTAATTTAAGAACGTTAGACACATTTTTGATCCAACGGAAAACTTGTGCAAACTTATACGACAAAGATCGTCCAAACTTTCAATAGATTCGTATGAAGGTTTAAATTGAGATTTAAAGCTTTTAGAATGAATACCGGCCTTTTTATAGACCAATATAAAGTTATAAAGGTGTAAATATAGTTTTTAAATAATTCTCAAAAAGTTAGACCCATTATTGGAGAAGCGGAAACTTGGTCCAAACTACTTTGACAAAGAACTGCCCAACTTTGAATAGCTTCATATGAAGAGAATATTGGCCTTTTTTTGGACCAATATGAAGTGATAAAGATATAAATATATTAATAAACCTAATTTAAGAACGTTAGATCCATTTTTGATCCAACGGAAAACTTGTGCAAACTTCTACGACAAAGATCGTCCAAACTTTCAATAGATTCGTATGAAGGTTTCAATTGAGATTTAAAGCTTTTAGAATGAATACCGGCCTTTTTTTGGACCAATATAAAGTTATAAAGGTGTAAATATAGTTTTTAAATTATTCTCAAAAAGTTAGACCCATTATTGGAGAAGCGGAAACTTGGTCCAAACTACTTTGACAAAGAACTGCCCAACTTTGAATAGCTTCGTATGAAGAGAATATTGGTCTTTTTTTGAACCAATATGAAGTGATAAAGATATAAATATAGTAATAAACCTAATTTAAGAACGTTAGACCCATTTTTGATACAACGGAAAACTTGTGCAAACTTCTACGACAAAGATCGTCCAAACTTTCAATAGATTCGTATGAAGGTTTAAATTGAGATTTAAAGCTTTTAGAATGAATACCGGCCTTTTTTTGGCCAATATAAAGTTATAAAGGTGTAAATATAGTTTTTAAATAATTCTCAAGAAGTTAGACCCATTATTGGAGCAGCGGAAACTTGTCCAAACTACTTTTACAAAGAACTGCCCAACTTTGAATAGCTTCATATGAAGAGAATATTGGCCTTTTTTTGGACCAATATGAAGTGATAAAGATATAAATATAGTAATAAACCTAATTTAAGAACGTTAGACACATTTTTGATCCAACGGAAAACTTGTGCAAACTTATACGACAAAGATCGTCCAAACTTTCAATAGATTCGTATGAAGGTTTAAATTGAGATTTAAAGCTTTTAGAATGAATACCGGCCTTTTTTTGGCCAATATAAAGTTATAAAGGTGTAAATATAGTTTTTAAATAATTCTCAAGAAGTTAGACCCATTATTGGAGCAGCGGAAACTTGTCCAAACTACTTTTACAAAGAACTGCCCAACTTTGAATAGCTTCATATGAAGAGAATATTGGCCTTTTTTTGGACCAATATGAAGTGATAAAGATATAAATATATTAATAAACCTAATTTAAGAACGTTAGATCCATTTTTGATCCAACGGAAAACTTGTGCAAACTTCTACGACAAAGATCGTCCAAACTTTCAATAGATTCGTATGAAGGTTTCAATTGAGATTTAAAGCTTTTAGAATGAATACCGGCCTTTTTTTGGACCAATATAAAGTTATAAAGGTGTAAATATAGTTTTTAAATTATTCTCAAAAAGTTAGACCCATTATTGGAGAAGCGGAAACTTGGTCCAAACTACTTTGACAAAGAACTGCCCAACTTTGAATAGCTTCGTATGAAGAGAATATTGGTCTTTTTTTGAACCAATATGAAGTGATAAAGATATAAATATAGTAATAAACCTAATTTAAGAACGTTAGACCCATTTTTGATACAACGGAAAACTTGTGCAAACTTCTACGACAAAGATCGTCCAAACTTTCAATAGATTCGTATGAAGGTTTAAATTGAGATTTAAAGCTTTTAGAATGAATACCGGCCTTTTTTTGGCCAATATAAAGTTATAAAGGTGTAAATATAGTTTTTAAATAATTCTCAAGAAGTTAGACCCATTATTGGAGCAGCGGAAACTTGTCCAAACTACTTTTACAAAGAACTGCCCAACTTTGAATAGCTTCATATGAAGAGAATATTGGCCTTTTTTTGGACCAATATGAAGTGATAAAGATATAAATATAGTAATAAACCTAATTTAAGAACGTTAGACACATTTTTGATCCAACGGAAAACTTGTGCAAACTTATACGACAAAGATCGTCCAAACTTTCAATAGATTCGTATGAAGGTTTAAATTGAGATTTAAAGCTTTTAGAATGAATACCGGCCTTTTTATAGACCAATATAAAGTTATAAAGGTGTAAATATAGTTTTTAAATAATTCTCAAGAAGTTAGACCCATTATTGGAGCAGCGGAAACTTGTCCAAACTACTTTTACAAAGAACTGCCCAACTTTGAATAGCTTCATATGAAGAGAATATTGGCCTTTTTTTGGACCAATATGAAGTGATAAAGATATAAATATAGTAATAAACCTAATTTAAGAACGTTAGACACATTTTTGATCCAACGGAAAACTTGTGCAAACTTATACGACAAAGATCGTCCAAACTTTCAATAGATTCGTATGAAGGTTTAAATTGAGATTTAAAGCTTTTAGAATGAATACCGGCCTTTTTTTGGCCAATATAAAGTTATAAAGGTGTAAATATAGTTTTTAAATAATTCTCAAGAAGTTAGACCCATTATTGGAGCAGCGGAAACTTGTCCAAACTACTTTTACAAAGAACTGCCCAACTTTGAATAGCTTCATATGAAGAGAATATTGGCCTTTTTTTGGACCAATATGAAGTGATAAAGATATAAATATATTAATAAACCTAATTTAAGAACGTTAGATCCATTTTTGATCCAACGGAAAACTTGTGCAAACTTCTACGACAAAGATCGTCCAAACTTTCAATAGATTCGTATGAAGGTTTCAATTGAGATTTAAAGCTTTTAGAATGAATACCGGCCTTTTTTTGGACCAATATAAAGTTATAAAGGTGTAAATATAGTTTTTAAATTATTCTCAAAAAGTTAGACCCATTATTGGAGAAGCGGAAACTTGGTCCAAACTACTTTGACAAAGAACTGCCCAACTTTGAATAGCTTCGTATGAAGAGAATATTGGTCTTTTTTTGAACCAATATGAAGTGATAAAGATATAAATATAGTAATAAACCTAATTTAAGAACGTTAGACCCATTTTTGATACAACGGAAAACTTGTGCAAACTTCTACGACAAAGATCGTCCAAACTTTCAATAGATTCGTATGAAGGTTTAAATTGAGATTTAAAGCTTTTAGAATGAATACCGGCCTTTTTTTGGCCAATATAAAGTTATAAAGGTGTAAATATAGTTTTTAAATAATTCTCAAGAAGTTAGACCCATTATTGGAGCAGCGGAAACTTGTCCAAACTACTTTTACAAAGAACTGCCCAACTTTGAATAGCTTCATATGAAGAGAATATTGGCCTTTTTTTGGACCAATATGAAGTGATAAAGATATAAATATAGTAATAAACCTAATTTAAGAACGTTAGACACATTTTTGATCCAACGGAAAACTTGTGCAAACTTATACGACAAAGATCGTCCAAACTTTCAATAGATTCGTATGAAGGTTTAAATTGAGATTTAAAGCTTTTAGAATGAATACCGGCCTTTTTTTGGACCAATATAAAGTTATAAAGGTGTAAATATAGTTTTTAAATAATTCTCAAGAAGTTAGACCCATTATTGGAGCAGCGGAAACTTGTCCAAACTACTTTTACAAAGAACTGCCCAACTTTGAATAGCTTCATATGAAGAGAATATTGGCCTTTTTTTGGACCAATATGAAGTGATAAAGATATAAATATAGTAATAAACCTAATTTAAGAACGTTAGACACATTTTTGATCCAACGGAAAACTTGTGCAAACTTATACGACAAAGATCGTCCAAACTTTCAATAGATTCGTATGAAGGTTTAAATTGAGATTTAAAGCTTTTAGAATGAATACCGGCCTTTTTTTGGCCAATATAAAGTTATAAAGGTGTAAATATAGTTTTTAAATAATTCTCAAGAAGTTAGACCCATTATTGGAGCAGCGGAAACTTGTCCAAACTACTTTTACAAAGAACTGCCCAACTTTGAATAGCTTCATATGAAGAGAATATTGGCCTTTTTTTGGACCAATATGAAGTGATAAAGATATAAATATATTAATAAACCTAATTTAAGAACGTTAGATCCATTTTTGATCCAACGGAAAACTTGTGCAAACTTCTACGACAAAGATCGTCCAAACTTTCAATAGATTCGTATGAAGGTTTCAATTGAGATTTAAAGCTTTTAGAATGAATACCGGCCTTTTTTTGGACCAATATAAAGTTATAAAGGTGTAAATATAGTTTTTAAATTATTCTCAAAAAGTTAGACCCATTATTGGAGAAGCGGAAACTTGGTCCAAACTACTTTGACAAAGAACTGCCCAACTTTGAATAGCTTCGTATGAAGAGAATATTGGTCTTTTTTTGAACCAATATGAAGTGATAAAGATATAAATATAGTAATAAACCTAATTTAAGAACGTTAGACCCATTTTTGATACAACGGAAAACTTGTGCAAACTTCTACGACAAAGATCGTCCAAACTTTCAATAGATTCGTATGAAGGTTTAAATTGAGATTTAAAGCTTTTAGAATGAATACCGGCCTTTTTTTGGCCAATATAAAGTTATAAAGGTGTAAATATAGTTTTTAAATAATTCTCAAGAAGTTAGACCCATTATTGGAGCAGCGGAAACTTGTCCAAACTACTTTTACAAAGAACTGCCCAACTTTGAATAGCTTCATATGAAGAGAATATTGGCCTTTTTTTGGACCAATATGAAGTGATAAAGATATAAATATAGTAATAAACCTAATTTAAGAACGTTAGACACATTTTTGATCCAACGGAAAACTTGTGCAAACTTATACGACAAAGATCGTCCAAACTTTCAATAGATTCGTATGAAGGTTTAAATTGAGATTTAAAGCTTTTAGAATGAATACCGGCCTTTTTATAGACCAATATAAAGTTATAAAGGTGTAAATATAGTTTTTAAATAATTCTCAAGAAGTTAGACCCATTATTGGAGCAGCGGAAACTTGTCCAAACTACTTTTACAAAGAACTGCCCAACTTTGAATAGCTTCATATGAAGAGAATATTGGCCTTTTTTTGGACCAATATGAAGTGATAAAGATATAAATATAGTAATAAACCTAATTTAAGAACGTTAGACACATTTTTGATCCAACGGAAAACTTGTGCAAACTTATACGACAAAGATCGTCCAAACTTTCAATAGATTCGTATGAAGGTTTAAATTGAGATTTAAAGCTTTTAGAATGAATACCGGCCTTTTTTTGGCCAATATAAAGTTATAAAGGTGTAAATATAGTTTTTAAATAATTCTCAAGAAGTTAGACCCATTATTGGAGCAGCGGAAACTTGTCCAAACTACTTTTACAAAGAACTGCCCAACTTTGAATAGCTTCATATGAAGAGAATATTGGCCTTTTTTTGGACCAATATGAAGTGATAAAGATATAAATATATTAATAAACCTAATTTAAGAACGTTAGATCCATTTTTGATCCAACGGAAAACTTGTGCAAACTTCTACGACAAAGATCGTCCAAACTTTCAATAGATTCGTATGAAGGTTTCAATTGAGATTTAAAGCTTTTAGAATGAATACCGGCCTTTTTTTGGACCAATATAAAGTTATAAAGGTGTAAATATAGTTTTTAAATTATTCTCAAAAAGTTAGACCCATTATTGGAGAAGCGGAAACTTGGTCCAAACTACTTTGACAAAGAACTGCCCAACTTTGAATAGCTTCGTATGAAGAGAATATTGGTCTTTTTTTGAACCAATATGAAGTGATAAAGATATAAATATAGTAATAAACCTAATTTAAGAACGTTAGACCCATTTTTGATACAACGGAAAACTTGTGCAAACTTCTACGACAAAGATCGTCCAAACTTTCAATAGATTCGTATGAAGGTTTAAATTGAGATTTAAAGCTTTTAGAATGAATACCGGCCTTTTTTTGGCCAATATAAAGTTATAAAGGTGTAAATATAGTTTTTAAATAATTCTCAAGAAGTTAGACCCATTATTGGAGCAGCGGAAACTTGTCCAAACTACTTTTACAAAGAACTGCCCAACTTTGAATAGCTTCATATGAAGAGAATATTGGCCTTTTTTTGGACCAATATGAAGTGATAAAGATATAAATATAGTAATAAACCTAATTTAAGAACGTTAGACACATTTTTGATCCAACGGAAAACTTCTGCAAACTTATACGACAAAGATCGTCCAAACTTTCAATAGATTCGTATGAAGGTTTAAATTGAGATTTAAAGCTTTTAGAATGAATACCGGCCTTTTTATAGACCAATATAAAGTTATAAAGGTGTAAATATAGTTTTTAAATAATTCTCAAAAAGTTAGACCCATTATTGGAGAAGCGGAAACTTGGTCCAAACTACTTTGACAAAGAACTGCCCAACTTTGAATAGCTTCATATGAAGAGAATATTGGCCTTTTTTTGGACCAATATGAAGTGATAAAGATATAAATATATTAATAAACCTAATTTAAGAACGTTAGACCCATTTTTGATCCAACGGAAAACTTGTGCAAACTTCTACGACAAAGATCGTCCAAACTTTCAATAGATTCGTATGAAGGTTTCAATTGAGATTTAAAGCTTTTAGAATGAATACCGGCCTTTTTTTGGCCAATATAAAGTTATAAAGGTGTAAATATAGTTTTTAAATAATTCTCAAAAAGTTAGACCCATTATTGGAGCAGCGGAAACTTGGTCAAACTACTTTGACAAAGAACTGCCCAACTTTGAATAGCTACATATGAAGAGAATATTGGCCTTTTTTTGGACCAATATGAAGTGATAAAGATATAAATATATTAATAAACCTAATATAAGAACGTTAGACCCATTTTCGATCCAATGGAAAACATGTGCAAACTTATACGACAAAGATCGTCCAAACTTTCAATAGATTCATATGAAGGTTTAAATTGAGATTTAAAGCTTTTAGAATGAATACCGGCCTTTTATTGGACCAATAAAAAGTTATAAAGGTGTAAATATAGTTTTTAAATAATTCTCAAAAAGTTAGACCCATTATTGGAGCAACGGAAACTTGGTCCAAACTACTTTGACAAAGAACTGCCCAACTTTGAATAGCTTCATATGAAGAGAATATTGGATTTTTTTGGACCAATATGAAGTGATAAAGATATAAATATAGTAATAAACCTAATAGAAGAACGTTAGACCCATTTTTGATCCAACGGAAAACTTGTGCAAACTTCTACGACAAAGATCGTCCAAACTTTCAATAGATTCGTATGAAGGTTTAAATTCAGATTTAAAGCTTTTAGAATGAATACCGGCCTTTTTTTGGACCAATATAAAGTTATAAAGGTGTAAATGTAGTTTTTAAATAATTCTCAAGAAGTTAGACCCATTATTGGAGCAGCGGAAACTTGTCCAAACTACTTTTACAAAGAACTGCCCAACTTTGAATAGCTTCATATGAAGAGAATATTGGCCTTTTTTAGGACCAATATGAAGTGATAAAGATATAAATATAGTAATAAACCTAATTTAAGAACGTTAGACACATTTTTGATCCAACGGAAAACTTGTGCAAACTTATACGACAAAGATCGTCCAAACTTTCAATAGATTCGTATGAAGGTTTAAATTGAGATTTAAAGCTTTTAGAATGAATACCGGCCTTTTTATAGACCAATATAAAGTTATAAAGGTGTAAATATAGTTTTTAAATAATTCTCAAAAAGTTAGACCCATTATTGGAGAAGCGGAAACTTGGTCCAAACTACTTTGACAAAGAACTGCCCAACTTTGAATAGCTTCATATGAAGAGAATATTGGCCTTTTTTTGGACCAATATGAAGTGATAAAGATATAAATATATTAATAAACCTAATTTAAGAACGTTAGACCCATTTTTGATCCAACGGAAAACTTGTGCAAACTTCTACGACAAAGATCGTCCAAACTTTCAATAGATTCGTATGAAGGTTTCAATTGAGATTTAAAGCTTTTAGAATGAATACCGGCCTTTTTTTGGCCAATATAAAGTTATAAAGGTGTAAATATAGTTTTTAAATAATTCTCAAAAAGTTAGACCCATTATTGGAGCAGCGGAAACTTGGTCAAACTACTTTGACAAAGAACTGCCCAACTTTGAATAGCTACATATGAAGAGAATATTGGCCTTTTTTTGGACCAATATGAAGTGATAAAGATATAAATATATTAATAAACCTAATTTAAGAACGTTAGACCCATTTTTGATCCAACGGAAAACTTGTGCAAACTTCTACGACAAAGATCGTCCAAACTTTCAATAGATTCGTATGAAGGTTTCAATTGAGATTTAAAGCTTTTAGAATGAATACCGGCCTTTTTTTTGACCAATATAAAGTTATAAAGGTGTAAATATAGTTTTTAAATTATTCTCAAAAAGTTAGACCCATTATTGGAGAAGCGGAAACTTGGTCCAAACTACTTTGACAAAGAACTGCCCAACTTTGAATAGCTTCGTATGAAGAGAATATTGGTCTTTTTTTGAACCAATATGAAGTGATAAAGATATAAATATAGTAATAAACCTAATTTAAGAACGTTAGACCCATTTTTGATCCAACGGAAAACTTGTGCAAACTTCTACGACAAAGATCGTCCAAACTTTCAATAGATTCGTATGAAGGTTTAAATTCAGATTTAAAGCTTTTAGAATGAATACCGGCCTTTTTTTGGACCAATATAAAGTTATAAAGGTGTAAATGTAGTTTTTAAATAATTCTCAAGAAGTTAGACCCATTATTGGAGCAGCGGAAACTTGTCCAAACTACTTTTACAAAGAACTGCCCAACTTTGAATAGCTTCATATGAAGAGAATATTGGCCTTTTTTTGGACCAATATGAAGTGATAAAGATATAAATATAGTAATAAACCTAATTTAAGAACGTTAGACACATTTTTGATCCAACGGAAAACTTGTGCAAACTTATACGACAAAGATCGTCCAAACTTTCAATAGATTCGTATGAAGGATTAAATTGAGATTTAAAGCATTTAGAATGAATACCGGCCTTTTTATAGACCAATATAAAGTTATAAAGGTATAAATATAGTTTTTAAATAATTCTCAAAAAGTTAGACCCATTATTGGAGAAGCGGAAACTTGGTCCAAACTACTCTGACAAAGAACTGCCCAACTTTGAATAGCTTCATATGAAGAGAATATTGGCCTTTTTTTGGACCAATATGAAGTGATAAAGATATAAATATATTAATAAACCTAATTTAAGAACGTTAGACCCATTTTTGATCCAACGGAAAACTTGTGCAAACTTATACGACAAAGATCGTCCAAACTTTCAATAGATTCGTATGAAGGTTTAAATTGAGATTTAAAGCTTTTAGAATGAATACCGGCCTGTTATTGGACCAATAAAAAGTTATAAAGGTGTAAATATAGTTTTTAAATAATTCTCAAAAAGTTAGACCCATTATTGGAGCAACGGAAACTTGGTCCAAACTACTTTGACAAAGAACTGCCCAACTTTGAATAGCTTCATATGAAGAGAATATTGGATTTTTTTGGACCAATATGAAGTGATAAAGATATAAATATAGTAATAAACCTAATAGAAGAACGTTAGACCCATTTTTGATCCAACGGAAAACTTGTGCAAACTTCTACGACAAAGATCGTCCAAACTTTCAATAGATTCGTATGAAGGTTTAAATTCAGATTTAAAGCTTTTAGAATGAATACCGGCCTTTTTTTGGACCAATATAAAGTTATAAAGGTGTAAATGTAGTTTTTAAATAATTCTCAAGAAGTTAGACCCATTATTGGAGCAGCGGAAACTTGTCCAAACTACTTTTACAAAGAACTGCCCAACTTTGAATAGCTTCATATGAAGAGAATATTGGCCTTTTTTTGGACCAATATGAAGTGATAAAGATATAAATATAGTAATAAACCTAATTTAAGAACGTTAGACACATTTTTGATCCAACGGAAAACTTGTGCAAACTTATACGACAAAGATCGTCCAAACTTTCAATAGATTCGTATGAAGGATTAAATTGAGATTTAAAGCTTTTAGAATGAATACCGGCCTTTTTATAGACCAATATAAAGTTATAAAGGTGTAAATATAGTTTTTAAATAATTCTCAAAAAGTTAGACCCATTATTGGAGAAGCGGAAACTTGGTCCAAACTACTTTGACAAAGAACTGCCCAACTTTGAATAGCTTCATATGAAGAGAATATTGGCCTTTTTTTGGACCAATATGAAGTGATAAAGATATAAATATATTAATAAACCTAATTTAAGAACGTTAGACCCATTTTTGATCCAACGGAAAACTTGTGCAAACTTCTACGACAAAGATCGTCCAAACTTTCAATAGATTCGTATGAAGGTTTAAATTGAGATTTAAAGCTTTTAGAATGAATACCGGCCTTTTTTTGGACCAATATAAAGTTATAAAGGTGTAAATATAGTTTTTAAATTATTCTCAAAAAGTTAGACCCATTATTGGGGAAGCGGAAACTTGGTCCAAACTACTTTGACAAAGAACTGCCCAACTTTGAATAGCTTCGTATGAAGAGAATATTGGTCTTTTTTTGAACCAATATGAAGTGATAAAGATATAAATATAGTAATAAACCTAATTTAAGAACGTTAGACCCAATTTTGATCCAACGGAAAACTTGTGCAAACTTCTACGACAAAGATCGTCCAAACTTTCAATAGATTCGTATGAAGGTTTAAATTGAGATTTAAAGCTTTTAGAATGAATACCGGCCTTTTTTTGGCCAACATAAAGTTATAAAGGTGTAAATATAGTTTTTAAATAATTCTCAAAAAGTTAGACCCATTATTGGAGCAGCGGAAACTTGGTCAAACTACTTTGACAAAGAACTGCCCAACTTTGAATAGCTACATATGAAGAGAATATTGGCCTTTTTTTGGACCAATATGAAGTGATAAAGATATAAATATCTTAATAAACCTAATAGAAGAACGTTAGACCCATTTTAGATCCAACGGAAAAGTTGTGCAAACTTCTATGACAAAGATCGTCCAAACTTTCAATAGATTCGTATGAAGGTTTAAATTGAGATTTAAAGCTTTTAGAATGAATACCGGCCTTTTTTTGGACCAATATAAAGTTATAAAGGTGTAAATGTAGTTTTGAAATAATTCTCAAAAAGTTAGACCCATTATTGGAGCAGCGGAAACTTGTCCAAACTACTTTTACAAAGAACTGCCCAACTTTGAATAGCTTCATATAAAGAGAATATTGGCCTTTTTTTGGACCAATATGAAGTGATAAAGATATAAATATAGTAATAAACCTAATAGAAGAACGTTAGACCCATTTTTGATCCAACGGAAAACTTGTGCAAACTTCTACGACAAAGATCGTCCAAACTTTCAATAGATTCGTATGAAGGTTTAAATTCAGATTTAAAGCTTTTAGAATGAATACCAGCCTTTTTTTGGACCAATATAAAGTTATAAAGGTGTAAATGTAGTTTTTAAATAATTCTCAAGAAGTTAGACCCATTATTGGAGCAGCGGAATCTTGTCCAAACTACTTTTACAAAGAACTGCCCAACTTTGAATAGCTTCATATGAAGAGAATATTGGCCTTTTTTTGGACCAATATGAAGTGATAAAGATATAAATATAGTAATAAACCTAATTTAAGAACGTTAGACACATTTTTGATCCAACGGAAAACTTGTGCAAACTTATACGACAAAGATCGTCCAAACTTTCAATAGATTCGTATGAAGGATTAAATTGAGATTTAAAGCTTTTAGAATGAATACCGGCCTTTTTATAGACCAATATAAAGTTATAAAGGTGTAAATATAGTTTTTAAATAATTCTCAAAAAGTTAGACCCATTATTGGAGAAGCGGAAACTTGGTCCAAACTACTTTGACAAAGAACTGCCCAACTTTGAATAGCTTCATATGAAGAGAATATTGGCCTTTTTTTGGACCAATATGAAGTGATAAAGATATAAATATATTAATAAACCTAATTTAAGAACGTTAGACCCATTTTTGATCCAACGGAAAACTTGTGCAAACTTCTACGACAAAGATCGTCCAAACTTTCAATAGATTCGTATGAAGGTTTAAATTCAGATTTAATGCTTTTAGAATGAATACCGGCCTTTTATTGGACCAATAAAAAGTTATAAAGGTGTAAATATAGTTTTTAAATAATTCTCAAAAAGTTAGACCCATTATTGGAACAACGGAAACTTGGTCCAAACTACTTTGACAAAGAACTGCCCAACTTTGAATAGCTTCATATGAAGAGAATATTGGATTTTTTTGGACCAATATGAAGTGATAAAGATATAAATATAGTAATAAACCTAATAGAAGAACGTTAGACCCATTTATGATCCAACGGAAAACTTGTGCAAACTTCTACGACAAAGATCGTCCAAACTTTCAATAGATTCGTATGAAGGTTTAAATTCAGATTTAAAGCTTTTAGAATGAATACCGGCCTTTTTTTGGACCAATATAAAGTTATAAAGGTGTAAATGTAGTTTTTAAATAATTCTCAAGAAGTTAGACCCATTATTGGAGCAGCGGAAACTTGTCCAAACTACTTTTACAAAGAACTGCCCAACTTTGAATAGCTTCATATGTAGAGAATATTAGCCTTTTGTTGGACCAATATGAAGTGATAAAGATATAAATATAGTAATAAACCTAATTTAAGAACGTTAGACACATTTTTGATCCAACGGAAAACTTGTGCAAACTTATACGACAAAGATCGTCCAAACTTTCAATAGATTCGTATGAAGGATTAAATTGAGATTTAAAGCTTTTAGAATGAATACCGGCCTTTTTATAGACCAATATAAAGTTATAAAGGTGTAAATATAGTTTTTAAATAATTCTCAAAAAGTTAGACCCATTATTGGAGAAGCGGAAACTTGGTCCAAACTACTTTGACAAAGAACTGCCCAACTTTGAATAGCTTCATATGAAGAGAATATTGGCCTTTTTTTGGACCAATATGAAGTGATAAAGATATAAATATATTAATAAACCTAATTTAAGAACGTTAGACCCATTTTTGATCCAACGGAAAACTTGTGCAAACTTCTACGACAAAGATCGTCCAAACTTTCAATAGATTCGTATGAAGGTTTAAATTCAGATTTAATGCTTTTAGAATGAATACCGGCCTTTTATTGGACCAATAAAAAGTTATAAAGGTGTAAATATAGTTTTTAAATAATTCTCAAAAAGTTAGACCCATTATTGGAACAACGGAAACTTGGTCCAAACTACTTTGACAAAGAACTGCCCAACTTTGAATAGCTTCATATGAAGAGAATATTGGATTTTTTTGGACCAATATGAAGTGATAAAGATATAAATATAGTAATAAACCTAATAGAAGAACGTTAGACCCATTTATGATCCAACGGAAAACTTGTGCAAACTTCTACGACAAAGATCGTCCAAACTTTCAATAGATTCGTATGAAGGTTTAAATTCAGATTTAAAGCTTTTAGAATGAATACCGGCCTTTTTTTGGACCAATATAAAGTTATAAAGGTGTAAATGTAGTTTTTAAATAATTCTCAAGAAGTTAGACCCATTATTGGAGCAGCGGAAACTTGTCCAAACTACTTTTACAAAGAACTGCCCAACTTTGAATAGCTTCATATGTAGAGAATATTAGCCTTTTGTTGGACCAATATGAAGTGATAAAGATATAAATATAGTAATAAACCTAATTTAAGAACGTTAGACACATTTTTGATCCAACGGAAAACTTGTGCAAACTTATACGACAAAGATCGTCCAAACTTTCAATAGATTCGTATGAAGGATTAAATTGAGATTTAAAGCTTTTAGAATGAATACCGGCCTTTTTATAGACCAATATAAAGTTATAAAGGTGTAAATATAGTTTTTAAATAATTCTCAAAAAGTTAGACCCATTATTGGAGAAGCGGAAACTTGGTCCAAACTACTTTGACAAAGAACTGCCCAACTTTGAATAGCTTCATATGAAGAGAATATTGGCCTTTTTTTGGACCAATATGAAGTGATAAAGATATAAATATATTAATAAACCTAATTTAAGAACGTTAGACCCATTTTTGATCCAACGGAAAACTTGTGCAAACTTCTACGACAAAGATCGTCCAAACTTTCAATAGATTCGTATGAAGGTTTAAATTGAGATTTAAAGCTTTTAGAATGAATACCGGCCTTTTTTTGGACCAATATAAAGTTATAAAGGTGTAAATGTAGTTTTTAAATAATTCTCAAGAAGTTAGACCCATTATTGGAGCAGCGGAATCTTGTCCAAACTACTTTTACAAAGAACTGCCCAACTTTGAATAGCTTCATATGAAGAGAATATTGGCCTTTTTTTGGACCAATATGAAGTGATAAAGATATAAATATAGTAATAAACCTAATTTAAGAACGTTAGACACATTTTTGATCCAACGGAAAACTTGTGCAAACTTATACGACAAAGATCGTCCAAACTTTCAATAGATTCGTATGAAGGATTAAATTGAGATTTAAAGCTTTTAGAATGAATACCGGCCTTTTTATAGACCAATATAAAGTTATAAAGGTGTAAATATAGTTTTTAAATAATTCTCAAAAAGTTAGACCCATTATTGGAGAAGCGGAAACTTGGTCCAAACTACTTTGACAAAGAACTGCCCAACTTTGAATAGCTTCATATGAAGAGAATATTGGCCTTTTTTTGGACCAATATGAAGTGATAAAGATATAAATATATTAATAAACCTAATTTAAGAACGTTAGACCCATTTTTGATCCAACGGAAAACTTGTGCAAACTTCTACGACAAAGATCGTCCAAACTTTCAATAGATTCGTATGAAGGTTTAAATTGAGATTTAATGCTTTTAGAATGAATACCGGCCTTTTATTGGACCAATAAAAAGTTATAAAGGTGTAAATATAGTTTTTAAATAATTCTCAAAAAGTTAGACCCATTATTGGAACAACGGAAACTTGGTCCAAACTACTTTGACAAAGAACTGCCCAACTTTGAATAGCTTCATATGAAGAGAATATTGGATTTTTTTGGACCAATATGAAGTGATAAAGATATAAATATAGTAATAAACCTAATAGAAGAACGTTAGACCCATTTATGATCCAACGGAAAACTTGTGCAAACTTCTACGACAAAGATCGTCCAAACTTTCAATAGATTCGTATGAAGGTTTAAATTCAGATTTAAAGCTTTTAGAATGAATACCGGCCTTTTTTTGGACCAATATAAAGTTATAAAGGTGTAAATGTAGTTTTTAAATAATTCTCAAGAAGTTAGACCCATTATTGGAGCAGCGGAAACTTGTCCAAACTACTTTTACAAAGAACTGCCCAACTTTGAATAGCTTCATATGTAGAGAATATTAGCCTTTTGTTGGACCAATATGAAGTGATAAAGATATAAATATAGTAATAAACCTAATTTAAGAACGTTAGACACATTTTTGATCCAACGGAAAACTTGTGCAAACTTATACGACAAAGATCGTCCAAACTTTCAATAGATTCGTATGAAGGATTAAATTGAGATTTAAAGCTTTTAGAATGAATACCGGCCTTTTTATAGACCAATATAAAGTTATAAAGGTGTAAATATAGTTTTTAAATAATTCTCAAAAAGTTAGACCCATTATTGGAGAAGCGGAAACTTGGTCCAAACTACTTTGACAAAGAACTGCCCAACTTTGAATAGCTTCATATGAAGAGAATATTGGCCTTTTTTTGGACCAATATGAAGTGATAAAGATATAAATATATTAATAAACCTAATTTAAGAACGTTAGACCCATTTTTGATCCAACGGAAAACTTGTGCAAACTTCTACGACAAAGATCGTCCAAACTTTCAATAGATTCGTATGAAGGTTTAAATTGAGATTTAAAGCTTTTAGAATGAATACCGGCCTTTTTTTGGACCAATATAAAGTTATAAAGGTGTAAATATAGTTTTTAAATTATTCTCAAAAAGTTAGACCCATTATTGGGGAAGCGGAAACTTGGTCCAAACTACTTTGACAAAGAACTGCCCAACTTTGAATAGCTTCGTATGAAGAGAATATTGGTCTTTTTTTGAACCAATATGAAGTGATAAAGATATAAATATAGTAATAAACCTAATTTAAGAACGTTAGACCCAATTTTGATCCAACGGAAAACTTGTGCAAACTTCTACGACAAAGATCGTCCAAACTTTCAATAGATTCGTATGAAGGTTTAAATTGAGATTTAAAGCTTTTAGAATGAATACCGGCCTTTTTTTGGCCAACATAAAGTTATAAAGGTGTAAATATAGTTTTTAAATAATTCTCAAAAAGTTAGACCCATTATTGGAGCAGCGGAAACTTGGTCAAACTACTTTGACAAAGAACTGCCCAACTTTGAATAGCTACATATGAAGAGAATATTGGCCTTTTTTTGGACCAATATGAAGTGATAAAGATATAAATATCTTAATAAACCTAATAGAAGAACGTTAGACCCATTTTAGATCCAACGGAAAAGTTGTGCAAACTTCTATGACAAAGATCGTCCAAACTTTCAATAGATTCGTATGAAGGTTTAAATTGAGATTTAAAGCTTTTAGAATGAATACCGGCCTTTTTTTGGACCAATATAAAGTTATAAAGGTGTAAATGTAGTTTTTAAATAATTCTCAAAAAGTTAGACCCATTATTGGAGCAGCGGAAACTTGTCCAAACTACTTTTACAAAGAACTGCCCAACTTTGAATAGCTTCATATAAAGAGAATATTGGCCTTTTTTTGGACCAATATGAAGTGATAAAGATATAAATATAGTAATAAACCTAATAGAAGAACGTTAGACCCATTTTTGATCCAACGGAAAACTTGTGCAAACTTCTACGACAAAGATCGTCCAAACTTTCAATAGATTCGTATGAAGGTTTAAATTCAGATTTAAAGCTTTTAGAATGAATACCAGCCTTTTTTTGGACCAATATAAAGTTATAAAGGTGTAAATGTAGTTTTTAAATAATTCTCAAGAAGTTAGACCCATTATTGGAGCAGCGGAATCTTGTCCAAACTACTTTTACAAAGAACTGCCCAACTTTGAATAGCTTCATATGAAGAGAATATTGGCCTTTTTTTGGACCAATATGAAGTGATAAAGATATAAATATAGTAATAAACCTAATTTAAGAACGTTAGACACATTTTTGATCCAACGGAAAACTTGTGCAAACTTATACGACAAAGATCGTCCAAACTTTCAATAGATTCGTATGAAGGATTAAATTGAGATTTAAAGCTTTTAGAATGAATACCGGCCTTTTTATAGACCAATATAAAGTTATAAAGGTGTAAATATAGTTTTTAAATAATTCTCAAAAAGTTAGACCCATTATTGGAGAAGCGGAAACTTGGTCCAAACTACTTTGACAAAGAACTGCCCAACTTTGAATAGCTTCATATGAAGAGAATATTGGCCTTTTTTTGGACCAATATGAAGTGATAAAGATATAAATATATTAATCTACCTAATTTAAGAACGTTAGACCCATTTTTGATCCAACGGAAAACTTGTGCAAACTTCTACGACAAAGATCGTCCAAACTTTCAATAGATTCGTATGAAGGTTTAAATTGAGATTTAATGCTTTTAGAATGAATACCGGCCTTTTATTGGACCAATAAAAAGTTATAAAGGTGTAAATATAGTTTTTAAATAATTCTCAAAAAGTTAGACCCATTATTGGAACAACGGAAACTTGGTCCAAACTACTTTGACAAAGAACTGCCCAACTTTGAATAGCTTCATATGAAGAGAATATTGGATTTTTTTGGACCAATATGAAGTGATAAAGATATAAATATAGTAATAAACCTAATAGAAGAACGTTAGACCCATTTATGATCCAACGGAAAACTTGTGCAAACTTCTACGACAAAGATCGTCCAAACTTTCAATAGATTCGTATGAAGGTTTAAATTCAGATTTAAAGCTTTTAGAATGAATACCGGCCTTTTTTTGGACCAATATAAAGTTATAAAGGTGTAAATGTAGTTTTTAAATAATTCTCAAGAAGTTAGACCCATTATTGGAGCAGCGGAAACTTGTCCAAACTACTTTTACAAAGAACTGCCCAACTTTGAATAGCTTCATATGTAGAGAATATTAGCCTTTTGTTGGACCAATATGAAGTGATAAAGATATAAATATAGTAATAAACCTAATTTAAGAACGTTAGACACATTTTTGATCCAACGGAAAACTTGTGCAAACTTATACGACAAAGATCGTCCAAACTTTCAATAGATTCGTATGAAGGATTAAATTGAGATTTAAAGCTTTTAGAATGAATACCGGCCTTTTTATAGACCAATATAAAGTTATAAAGGTGTAAATATAG
Organism: Trifolium repens; assembly: GCA_030408175.1. Taxonomy (NCBI): domain Eukaryota; kingdom Viridiplantae; phylum Streptophyta; class Magnoliopsida; order Fabales; family Fabaceae; genus Trifolium; species Trifolium repens. The sequence continues at coordinate 23,729,600 of CP125845.1, read as the reverse complement.
TTTTTAAATAATTCTCAAAAAGTTAGACCCATTATTGGAGAAGCGGAAACTTGGTCCAAACTACTTTGACAAAGAACTGCCCAACTTTGAATAGCTTCATATGAAGAGAATATTGGCCTTTTTTTGGACCAATATGAAGTGATAAAGATATAAATATATTAATAAACCTAATTTAAGAACGTTAGACCCATTTTTGATCCAACGGAAAACTTGTGCAAACTTCTACGACAAAGATCGTCCAAACTTTCAATAGATTCGTATGAAGGTTTAAATTGAGATTTAAAGCTTTTAGAATGAATACCGGCCTTTTTTTGGACCAATATAAAGTTATAAAGGTGTAAATATAGTTTTTAAATTATTCTCAAAAAGTTAGACCCATTATTGGGGAAGCGGAAACTTGGTCCAAACTACTTTGACAAAGAACTGCCCAACTTTGAATAGCTTCGTATGAAGAGAATATTGGTCTTTTTTTGAACCAATATGAAGTGATAAAGATATAAATATAGTAATAAACCTAATTTAAGAACGTTAGACCCAATTTTGATCCAACGGAAAACTTGTGCAAACTTCTACGACAAAGATCGTCCAAACTTTCAATAGATTCGTATGAAGGTTTAAATTGAGATTTAAAGCTTTTAGAATGAATACCGGCCTTTTTTTGGCCAACATAAAGTTATAAAGGTGTAAATATAGTTTTTAAATAATTCTCAAAAAGTTAGACCCATTATTGGAGCAGCGGAAACTTGGTCAAACTACTTTGACAAAGAACTGCCCAACTTTGAATAGCTACATATGAAGAGAATATTGGCCTTTTTTTGGACCAATATGAAGTGATAAAGATATAAATATCTTAATAAACCTAATAGAAGAACGTTAGACCCATTTTAGATCCAACGGAAAAGTTGTGCAAACTTCTATGACAAAGATCGTCCAAACTTTCAATAGATTCGTATGAAGGTTTAAATTGAGATTTAAAGCTTTTAGAATGAATACCGGCCTTTTTTTGGACCAATATAAAGTTATAAAGGTGTAAATGTAGTTTTGAAATAATTCTCAAAAAGTTAGACCCATTATTGGAGCAGCGGAAACTTGTCCAAACTACTTTTACAAAGAACTGCCCAACTTTGAATAGCTTCATATAAAGAGAATATTGGCCTTTTTTTGGACCAATATGAAGTGATAAAGATATAAATATAGTAATAAACCTAATAGAAGAACGTTAGACCCATTTTTGATCCAACGGAAAACTTGTGCAAACTTCTACGACAAAGATCGTCCAAACTTTCAATAGATTCGTATGAAGGTTTAAATTCAGATTTAAAGCTTTTAGAATGAATACCAGCCTTTTTTTGGACCAATATAAAGTTATAAAGGTGTAAATGTAGTTTTTAAATAATTCTCAAGAAGTTAGACCCATTATTGGAGCAGCGGAATCTTGTCCAAACTACTTTTACAAAGAACTGCCCAACTTTGAATAGCTTCATATGAAGAGAATATTGGCCTTTTTTTGGACCAATATGAAGTGATAAAGATATAAATATAGTAATAAACCTAATTTAAGAACGTTAGACACATTTTTGATCCAACGGAAAACTTGTGCAAACTTATACGACAAAGATCGTCCAAACTTTCAATAGATTCGTATGAAGGATTAAATTGAGATTTAAAGCTTTTAGAATGAATACCGGCCTTTTTATAGACCAATATAAAGTTATAAAGGTGTAAATATAGTTTTTAAATAATTCTCAAAAAGTTAGACCCATTATTGGAGAAGCGGAAACTTGGTCCAAACTACTTTGACAAAGAACTGCCCAACTTTGAATAGCTTCATATGAAGAGAATATTGGCCTTTTTTTGGACCAATATGAAGTGATAAAGATATAAATATATTAATAAACCTAATTTAAGAACGTTAGACCCATTTTTGATCCAACGGAAAACTTGTGCAAACTTCTACGACAAAGATCGTCCAAACTTTCAATAGATTCGTATGAAGGTTTAAATTCAGATTTAAAGCTTTTAGAATGAATACCGGCCTTTTTTTGGACCAATATAAAGTTATAAAGGTGTAAATGTAGTTTTTAAATAATTCTCAAGAAGTTAGACCCATTATTGGAGCAGCGGAAACTTGTCCAAACTACTTTTACAAAGAACTGCCCAACTTTGAATAGCTTCATATGAAGAGAATATTGGCCTTTTTTTGGACCAATATGAAGTGATAAAGATATAAATATAGTAATAAACCTAATTTAAGAACGTTAGACACATTTTTGATCCAACGGAAAACTTGTGCAAACTTATACGACAAAGATCGTCCAAACTTTCAATAGATTCGTATGAAGGATTAAATTGAGATTTAAAGCTTTTAGAATGAATACCGGCCTTTTTATAGACCAATATAAAGTTATAAAGGTGTAAATATAGTTTTTAAATAATTCTCAAAAAGTTAGACCCATTATTGGAGAAGCGGAAACTTGGTCCAAACTACTTTGACAAAGAACTGCCCAACTTTGAATAGCTTCATATGAAGAGAATATTGGCCTTTTTTTGGACCAATATGAAGTGATAAAGATATAAATATATTAATAAACCTAATTTAAGAACGTTAGACCCATTTTTGATCCAACGGAAAACTTGTGCAAACTTCTATGACAAAGATCGTCCAAACTTTCAATAGATTCGTATGAAGGTTTAAATTGAGATTTAAAGCTTTTAGAATGAATACCGGCCTTTTTTTGGACCAATATAAAGTTATAAAGGTGTAAATATAGTTTTTAAATTATTCTCATAAAGTTAGACCCATTATTGGAGAAGCGGAAACTTGGTCCAAACTACTTTGACAAAGAACTGCCCAACTTTGAATAGCTTCGTATGAAGAGAATATTGGTCTTTTTTTGAACCAATATGAAGTGATAAAGATATAAATATAGTAATAAACCTAATTTAAGAACGATAGACCCAATTTTGATCCAACGGAAAACTTGTGCAAACTTCTACGACAAAGATCGTCCAAACTTTCAATAGATTCGTATGAAGGTTTAAATTGAGATTTAATGCTTTTAGAATGAATACCGGCCTTTTATTGGACCAATAAAAAGTTATAAAGGTGTAAATATAGTTTTTAAATAATTCTCAAAAAGTTAGACCCATTATTGGAGCAACGGAAACTTGGTCCAAACTACTTTGACAAAGAACTGCCCAACTTTGAATAGCTACATATGAAGAGAATATTGGCCTTTTTTTGGACCAATATGAAGTGATAAAGATATAAATATCTTAATAAACCTAATAGAAGAACGTTAGACCCATTTTAGATCCAACGGAAAAGTTGTGCAAACTTCTATGACAAAGATCGTCCAAACTTTCAATAGATTCGTATGAAGGTTTAAATTGAGATTTAAAGCTTTTAGAATGAATACCGGCCTTTTTATAGACCAATATAAAGTTATAAAGGTGTAAATATAGTTTTTAAATAATTCTCAAAAAGTTAGACCCATTATTGGAGAAGCGGAAACTTGGTCCAAACTACTTTGACAAAGAACTGCCCAACTTTGAATAGCTTCATATGAAGAGAATATTGGCCTTTTTTTGGACCAATATGAAGTGATAAAGATATAAATATATTAATAAACCTAATTTAAGAACGTTAGACCCATTTTTGATCCAACGGAAAACTTGTGCAAACTTCTATGACAAAGATCGTCCAAACTTTCAATAGATTCGTATGAAGGTTTAAATTGAGATTTAAAGCTTTTAGAATGAATACCGGCCTTTTTTTGGACCAATATAAAGTTATAAAGGTGTAAATATAGTTTTTAAATTATTCTCATAAAGTTAGACCCATTATTGGAGAAGCGGAAACTTGGTCCAAACTACTTTGACAAAGAACTGCCCAACTTTGAATAGCTTCATATGAAGAGAATATTGGCCTTTTTTTGGACCAATATGAAGTGATAAAGATATAAATATATTAATAAACCTAATTTAAGAACGTTAGACCCATTTTTGATCCAACGGAAAACTTGTGCAAACTTCTATGACAAAGATCGTCCAAACTTTCAATAGATTCGTATGAAGGTTTAAATTGAGATTTAAAGCTTTTAGAATGAATACCGGCCTTTTTTTGGACCAATATAAAGTTATAAAGGTGTAAATATAGTTTTTAAATTATTCTCATAAAGTTAGACCCATTATTGGAGAAGCGGAAACTTGGTCCAAACTACTTTGACAAAGAACTGCCCAACTTTGAATAGCTTCGTATGAAGAGAATATTGGTCTTTTTTTGAACCAATATGAAGTGATAAAGATATAAATATAGTAATAAACCTAATTTAAGAACGATAGACCCAATTTTGATCCAACGGAAAACTTGTGCAAACTTCTACGACAAAGATCGTCCAAACTTTCAATAGATTCGTATGAAGGTTTAAATTGAGATTTAATGCTTTTAGAATGAATACCGGCCTTTTATTGGACCAATAAAAAGTTATAAAGGTGTAAATATAGTTTTTAAATAATTCTCAAAAAGTTAGACCCATTATTGGAGCAACGGAAACTTGGTCCAAACTACTTTGACAAAGAACTGCCCAACTTTGAATAGCTACATATGAAGAGAATATTGGCCTTTTTTTGGACCAATATGAAGTGATAAAGATATAAATATCTTAATAAACCTAATAGAAGAACGTTAGACCCATTTTAGATCCAACGGAAAAGTTGTGCAAACTTCTATGACAAAGATCGTCCAAACTTTCAATAGATTCGTATGAAGGTTTAAATTGAGATTTAAAGCTTTTAGAATGAATACCGGCCTTTTTTTGGACCAATATAAAGTTATAAAGGTGTAAATGTAGTTTTGAAATAATTCTCAAAAAGTTAGACCCATTATTGGAGCAGCGGAAACTTGTCCAAACTACTTTTACAAAGAACTGCCCAACTTTGAATAGCTTCATATAAAGAGAATATTGGCCTTTTTTTGGACCAATATGAAGTGATAAAGATATAAATATAGTAATAAACCTAATAGAAGAACGTTAGACCCATTTTTGATCCAACGGAAAACTTGTGCAAACTTCTACGACAAAGATCGTCCAAACTTTCAATAGATTCGTATGAAGGTTTAAATTCAGATTTAAAGCTTTTAGAATGAATACCAGCCTTTTTTTGGACCAATATAAAGTTATAAAGGTGTAAATGTAGTTTTTAAATAATTCTCAAGAAGTTAGACCCATTATTGGAGCAGCGGAATCTTGTCCAAACTACTTTTACAAAGAACTGCCCAACTTTGAATAGCTTCATATGAAGAGAATATTGGCCTTTTTTTGGACCAATATGAAGTGATAAAGATATAAATATAGTAATAAACCTAATTTAAGAACGTTAGACACATTTTTGATCCAACGGAAAACTTGTGCAAACTTATACGACAAAGATCGTCCAAACTTTCAATAGATTCGTATGAAGGATTAAATTGAGATTTAAAGCTTTTAGAATGAATACCGGCCTTTTTATAGACCAATATAAAGTTATAAAGGTGTAAATATAGTTTTTAAATAATTCTCAAAAAGTTAGACCCATTATTGGAGAAGCGGAAACTTGGTCCAAACTACTTTGACAAAGAACTGCCCAACTTTGAATAGCTTCATATGAAGAGAATATTGGCCTTTTTTTGGACCAATATGAAGTGATAAAGATATAAATATATTAATAAACCTAATTTAAGAACGTTAGACCCATTTTTGATCCAACGGAAAACTTGTGCAAACTTCTACGACAAAGATCGTCCAAACTTTCAATAGATTCGTATGAAGGTTTAAATTCAGATTTAAAGCTTTTAGAATGAATACCGGCCTTTTTTTGGACCAATATAAAGTTATAAAGGTGTAAATGTAGTTTTTAAATAATTCTCAAGAAGTTAGACCCATTATTGGAGCAGCGGAAACTTGTCCAAACTACTTTTACAAAGAACTGCCCAACTTTGAATAGCTTCATATGAAGAGAATATTGGCCTTTTTTTGGACCAATATGAAGTGATAAAGATATAAATATAGTAATAAACCTAATTTAAGAACGTTAGACACATTTTTGATCCAACGGAAAACTTGTGCAAACTTATACGACAAAGATCGTCCAAACTTTCAATAGATTCGTATGAAGGATTAAATTGAGATTTAAAGCTTTTAGAATGAATACCGGCCTTTTTATAGACCAATATAAAGTTATAAAGGTGTAAATATAGTTTTTAAATAATTCTCAAAAAGTTAGACCCATTATTGGAGAAGCGGAAACTTGGTCCAAACTACTTTGACAAAGAACTGCCCAACTTTGAATAGCTTCATATGAAGAGAATATTGGCCTTTTTTTGGACCAATATGAAGTGATAAAGATATAAATATATTAATAAACCTAATTTAAGAACGTTAGACCCATTTTTGATCCAACGGAAAACTTGTGCAAACTTATACGACAAAGATCGTCCAAACTTTCAATAGATTCGTATGAAGGATTAAATTGAGATTTAAAGCTTTTAGAATGAATACCGGCCTTTTTTTGGACCAATATAAAGTTATAAAGGTGTAAATATAGTTTTTAAATTATTCTCAAAAAGTTAGACCCATTATTGGGGAAGCGGAAACTTGGTCCAAACTACTTTGACAAAGAACTGCCCAACTTTGAATAGCTTCGTATGAAGAGAATATTGGTCTTTTTTTGAACCAATATGAAGTGATAAAGATATAAATATAGTAATAAACCTAATTTAAGAACGTTAGACCCAATTTTGATCCAACGGAAAACTTGTGCAAACTTCTACGACAAAGATCGTCCAAACTTTCAATAGATTCGTATGAAGGTTTAAATTGAGATTTAAAGCTTTTAGAATGAATACCGGCCTTTTTTTGGCCAACATAAAGTTATAAAGGTGTAAATATAGTTTTTAAATAATTCTCAAAAAGTTAGACCCATTATTGGAGCAGCGGAAACTTGGTCAAACTACTTTGACAAAGAACTGCCCAACTTTGAATAGCTACATATGAAGAGAATATTGGCCTTTTTTTGGACCAATATGAAGTGATAAAGATATAAATATCTTAATAAACCTAATAGAAGAACGTTAGACCCATTTTAGATCCAACGGAAAAGTTGTGCAAACTTCTATGACAAAGATCGTCCAAACTTTCAATAGATTCGTATGAAGGTTTAAATTGAGATTTAAAGCTTTTAGAATGAATACCGGCCTTTTTTTGGACCAATATAAAGTTATAAAGGTGTAAATGTAGTTTTGAAATAATTCTCAAAAAGTTAGACCCATTATTGGAGCAGCGGAAACTTGTCCAAACTACTTTTACAAAGAACTGCCCAACTTTGAATAGCTTCATATAAAGAGAATATTGGCCTTTTTTTGGACCAATATGAAGTGATAAAGATATAAATATAGTAATAAACCTAATAGAAGAACGTTAGACCCATTTTTGATCCAACGGAAAACTTGTGCAAACTTCTACGACAAAGATCGTCCAAACTTTCAATAGATTCGTATGAAGGTTTAAATTCAGATTTAAAGCTTTTAGAATGAATACCAGCCTTTTTTTGGACCAATATAAAGTTATAAAGGTGTAAATGTAGTTTTTAAATAATTCTCAAGAAGTTAGACCCATTATTGGAGCAGCGGAATCTTGTCCAAACTACTTTTACAAAGAACTGCCCAACTTTGAATAGCTTCATATGAAGAGAATATTGGCCTTTTTTTGGACCAATATGAAGTGATAAAGATATAAATATAGTAATAAACCTAATTTAAGAACGTTAGACACATTTTTGATCCAACGGAAAACTTGTGCAAACTTATACGACAAAGATCGTCCAAACTTTCAATAGATTCGTATGAAGGATTAAATTGAGATTTAAAGCTTTTAGAATGAATACCGGCCTTTTTATAGACCAATATAAAGTTATAAAGGTGTAAATATAGTTTTTAAATAATTCTCAAAAAGTTAGACCCATTATTGGAGAAGCGGAAACTTGGTCCAAACTACTTTGACAAAGAACTGCCCAACTTTGAATAGCTTCATATGAAGAGAATATTGGCCTTTTTTTGGACCAATATGAAGTGATAAAGATATAAATATATTAATAAACCTAATTTAAGAACGTTAGACCCATTTTTGATCCAACGGAAAACTTGTGCAAACTTCTACGACAAAGATCGTCCAAACTTTCAATAGATTCGTATGAAGGTTTAAATTCAGATTTAAAGCTTTTAGAATGAATACCGGCCTTTTTTTGGACCAATATAAAGTTATAAAGGTGTAAATGTAGTTTTTAAATAATTCTCAAGAAGTTAGACCCATTATTGGAGCAGCGGAAACTTGTCCAAACTACTTTTACAAAGAACTGCCCAACTTTGAATAGCTTCATATGAAGAGAATATTGGCCTTTTTTTGGACCAATATGAAGTGATAAAGATATAAATATAGTAATAAACCTAATTTAAGAACGTTAGACACATTTTTGATCCAACGGAAAACTTGTGCAAACTTATACGACAAAGATCGTCCAAACTTTCAATAGATTCGTATGAAGGATTAAATTGAGATTTAAAGCTTTTAGAATGAATACCGGCCTTTTTATAGACCAATATAAAGTTATAAAGGTGTAAATATAGTTTTTAAATAATTCTCAAAAAGTTAGACCCATTATTGGAGAAGCGGAAACTTGGTCCAAACTACTTTGACAAAGAACTGCCCAACTTTGAATAGCTTCATATGAAGAGAATATTGGCCTTTTTTTGGACCAATATGAAGTGATAAAGATATAAATATATTAATAAACCTAATTTAAGAACGTTAGACCCATTTTTGATCCAACGGAAAACTTGTGCAAACTTCTATGACAAAGATCGTCCAAACTTTCAATAGATTCGTATGAAGGTTTAAATTGAGATTTAAAGCTTTTAGAATGAATACCGGCCTTTTTTTGGACCAATATAAAGTTATAAAGGTGTAAATATAGTTTTTAAATTATTCTCATAAAGTTAGACCCATTATTGGAGAAGCGGAAACTTGGTCCAAACTACTTTGACAAAGAACTGCCCAACTTTGAATAGCTTCGTATGAAGAGAATATTGGTCTTTTTTTGAACCAATATGAAGTGATAAAGATATAAATATAGTAATAAACCTAATTTAAGAACGATAGACCCAATTTTGATCCAACGGAAAACTTGTGCAAACTTCTACGACAAAGATCGTCCAAACTTTCAATAGATTCGTATGAAGGTTTAAATTGAGATTTAATGCTTTTAGAATGAATACCGGCCTTTTATTGGACCAATAAAAAGTTATAAAGGTGTAAATATAGTTTTTAAATAATTCTCAAAAAGTTAGACCCATTATTGGAGCAACGGAAACTTGGTCCAAACTACTTTGACAAAGAACTGCCCAACTTTGAATAGCTTCATATGAAGAGAATATTGGATTTTTTTGGACCAATATGAAGTGATAAAGATATAAATATAGTAATAAACCTAATAGAAGAACGTTAGACCCATTTATGATCCAACGGAAAACTTGTGCAAACTTCTACGACAAAGATCGTCCAAACTTTCAATAGATTCGTATGAAGGTTTAAATTGAGATTTAAAGCTTTTAGAATGAATACCGGCCTTTTTTTGGACCAATATAAAGTTATAAAGGTGTAAATGTAGTTTTTAAATAATTCTCAAGAAGTTAGACCCATTATTGGAGCAGCGGAAACTTGTCCAAACTACTTTTACAAAGAACTGCCCAACTTTGAATAGCTTCATATGTAGAGAATATTAGCCTTTTGTTGGACCAATATGAAGTGATAAAGATATAAATATAGTAATAAACCTAATTTAAGAACGTTAGACACATTTTTGATCCAACGGAAAACTTGTGCAAACTTATACGACAAAGATCGTCCAAACTTTCAATAGATTCGTATGAAGGATTAAATTGAGATTTAAAGCTTTTAGAATGAATACCGGCCTTTTTATAGACCAATATAAAGTTATAAAGGTGTAAATATAGTTTTTAAATAATTCTCAAAAAGTTAGACCCATTATTGGAGAAGCGGAAACTTGGTCCAAACTACTTTGACAAAGAACTGCCCAACTTTGAATAGCTTCATATGAAGAGAATATTGGCCTTTTTTTGGACCAATATGAAGTGATAAAGATATAAATATATTAATAAACCTAATTTAAGAACGTTAGACCCATTTTTGATCCAACGGAAAACTTGTGCAAACTTCTACGACAAAGATCGTCCAAACTTTCAATAGATTCGTATGAAGGTTTAAATTGAGATTTAAAGCTTTTAGAATGAATACCGGCCTTTTTTTGGACCAATATAAAGTTATAAAGGTGTAAATATAGTTTTTAAATTATTCTCAAAAAGTTAGACCCATTATTGGGGAAGCGGAAACTTGGTCCAAACTACTTTGACAAAGAACTGCCCAACTTTGAATAGCTTCGTATGAAGAGAATATTGGTCTTTTTTTGAACCAATATGAAGTGATAAAGATATAAATATAGTAATAAACCTAATTTAAGAACGTTAGACCCAATTTTGATCCAACGGAAAACTTGTGCAAACTTCTACGACAAAGATCGTCCAAACTTTCAATAGATTCGTATGAAGGTTTAAATTGAGATTTAAAGCTTTTAGAATGAATACCGGCCTTTTTTTGGCCAACATAAAGTTATAAAGGTGTAAATATAGTTTTTAAATAATTCTCAAAAAGTTAGACCCATTATTGGAGCAGCGGAAACTTGGTCAAACTACTTTGACAAAGAACTGCCCAACTTTGAATAGCTACATATGAAGAGAATATTGGCCTTTTTTTGGACCAATATGAAGTGATAAAGATATAAATATCTTAATAAACCTAATAGAAGAACGTTAGACCCATTTTAGATCCAACGGAAAAGTTGTGCAAACTTCTATGACAAAGATCGTCCAAACTTTCAATAGATTCGTATGAAGGTTTAAATTGAGATTTAAAGCTTTTAGAATGAATACCGGCCTTTTTTTGGACCAATATAAAGTTATAAAGGTGTAAATGTAGTTTTGAAATAATTCTCAAAAAGTTAGACCCATTATTGGAGCAGCGGAAACTTGTCCAAACTACTTTTACAAAGAACTGCCCAACTTTGAATAGCTTCATATAAAGAGAATATTGGCCTTTTTTTGGACCAATATGAAGTGATAAAGATATAAATATAGTAATAAACCTAATAGAAGAACGTTAGACCCATTTTTGATCCAACGGAAAACTTGTGCAAACTTCTACGACAAAGATCGTCCAAACTTTCAATAGATTCGTATGAAGGTTTAAATTCAGATTTAAAGCTTTTAGAATGAATACCAGCCTTTTTTTGGACCAATATAAAGTTATAAAGGTGTAAATGTAGTTTTTAAATAATTCTCAAGAAGTTAGACCCATTATTGGAGCAGCGGAATCTTGTCCAAACTACTTTTACAAAGAACTGCCCAACTTTGAATAGCTTCATATGAAGAGAATATTGGCCTTTTTTTGGACCAATATGAAGTGATAAAGATATAAATATAGTAATAAACCTAATTTAAGAACGTTAGACACATTTTTGATCCAACGGAAAACTTGTGCAAACTTATACGACAAAGATCGTCCAAACTTTCAATAGATTCGTATGAAGGATTAAATTGAGATTTAAAGCTTTTAGAATGAATACCGGCCTTTTTATAGACCAATATAAAGTTATAAAGGTGTAAATATAGTTTTTAAATAATTCTCAAAAAGTTAGACCCATTATTGGAGAAGCGGAAACTTGGTCCAAACTACTTTGACAAAGAACTGCCCAACTTTGAATAGCTTCATATGAAGAGAATATTGGCCTTTTTTTGGACCAATATGAAGTGATAAAGATATAAATATATTAATAAACCTAATTTAAGAACGTTAGACCCATTTTTGATCCAACGGAAAACTTGTGCAAACTTCTACGACAAAGATCGTCCAAACTTTCAATAGATTCGTATGAAGGTTTAAATTCAGATTTAAAGCTTTTAGAATGAATACCGGCCTTTTTTTGGACCAATATAAAGTTATAAAGGTGTAAATGTAGTTTTTAAATAATTCTCAAGAAGTTAGACCCATTATTGGAGCAGCGGAAACTTGTCCAAACTACTTTTACAAAGAACTGCCCAACTTTGAATAGCTTCATATGAAGAGAATATTGGCCTTTTTTTGGACCAATATGAAGTGATAAAGATATAAATATAGTAATAAACCTAATTTAAGAACGTTAGACACATTTTTGATCCAACGGAAAACTTGTGCAAACTTATACGACAAAGATCGTCCAAACTTTCAATAGATTCGTATGAAGGATTAAATTGAGATTTAAAGCTTTTAGAATGAATACCGGCCTTTTTATAGACCAATATAAAGTTATAAAGGTGTAAATATAGTTTTTAAATAATTCTCAAAAAGTTAGACCCATTATTGGAGAAGCGGAAACTTGGTCCAAACTACTTTGACAAAGAACTGCCCAACTTTGAATAGCTTCATATGAAGAGAATATTGGCCTTTTTTTGGACCAATATGAAGTGATAAAGATATAAATATATTAATAAACCTAATTTAAGAACGTTAGACCCATTTTTGATCCAACGGAAAACTTGTGCAAACTTCTATGACAAAGATCGTCCAAACTTTCAATAGATTCGTATGAAGGTTTAAATTGAGATTTAAAGCTTTTAGAATGAATACCGGCCTTTTTTTGGACCAATATAAAGTTATAAAGGTGTAAATATAGTTTTTAAATTATTCTCATAAAGTTAGACCCATTATTGGAGAAGCGGAAACTTGGTCCAAACTACTTTGACAAAGAACTGCCCAACTTTGAATAGCTTCGTATGAAGAGAATATTGGTCTTTTTTTGAACCAATATGAAGTGATAAAGATATAAATATAGTAATAAACCTAATTTAAGAACGATAGACCCAATTTTGATCCAACGGAAAACTTGTGCAAACTTCTACGACAAAGATCGTCCAAACTTTCAATAGATTCGTATGAAGGTTTAAATTGAGATTTAATGCTTTTAGAATGAATACCGGCCTTTTATTGGACCAATAAAAAGTTATAAAGGTGTAAATATAGTTTTTAAATAATTCTCAAAAAGTTAGACCCATTATTGGAGCAACGGAAACTTGGTCCAAACTACTTTGACAAAGAACTGCCCAACTTTGAATAGCTTCATATGAAGAGAATATTGGATTTTTTTGGACCAATATGAAGTGATAAAGATATAAATATAGTAATAAACCTAATAGAAGAACGTTAGACCCATTTATGATCCAACGGAAAACTTGTGCAAACTTCTACGACAAAGATCGTCCAAACTTTCAATAGATTCGTATGAAGGTTTAAATTCAGATTTAAAGCTTTTAGAATGAATACCGGCCTTTTTTTGGACCAATATAAAGTTATAAAGGTGTAAATGTAGTTTTTAAATAATTCTCAAGAAGTTAGACCCATTATTGGAGCAGCGGAAACTTGTCCAAACTACTTTTACAAAGAACTGCCCAACTTTGAATAGCTTCATATGTAGAGAATATTAGCCTTTTGTTGGACCAATATGAAGTGATAAAGATATAAATATCTTAATAAACCTAATAGAAGAACGTTAGACCCATTTTAGATCCAACGGAAAAGTTGTGCAAACTTCTATGACAAAGATCGTCCAAACTTTCAATAGATTCGTATGAAGGTTTAAATTGAGATTTAAAGCTTTTAGAATGAATACCGGCCTTTTTTTGGACCAATATAAAGTTATAAAGGTGTAAATGTAGTTTTGAAATAATTCTCAAAAAGTTAGACCCATTATTGGAGCAGCGGAAACTTGTCCAAACTACTTTTACAAAGAACTGCCCAACTTTGAATAGCTTCATATAAAGAGAATATTGGCCTTTTTTTGGACCAATATGAAGTGATAAAGATATAAATATAGTAATAAACCTAATAGAAGAACGTTAGACCCATTTTTGATCCAACGGAAAACTTGTTCAAACTTCTACGACAAAGATCGTCCAAACTTTCAATAGATTCGTATGAAGGTTTAAATTCAGATTTAAAGCTTTTAGAATGAATACCAGCCTTTTTTTGGACCAATATAAAGTTATAAAGGTGTAAATGTAGTTTTTAAATAATTCTCAAGAAGTTAGACCCATTATTGGAGCAGCGGAATCTTGTCCAAACTACTTTTACAAAGAACTGCCCAACTTTGAATAGCTTCATATGAAGAGAATATTGGCCTTTTTTTGGACCAATATGAAGTGATAAAGATATAAATATAGTAATAAACCTAATTTAAGAACGTTAGACACATTTTTGATCCAACGGAAAACTTGTGCAAACTTATACGACAAAGATCGTCCAAACTTTCAATAGATTCGTATGAAGGATTAAATTGAGATTTAAAGCTTTTAGAATGAATACCGGCCTTTTTATAGACCAATATAAAGTTATAAAGGTGTAAATATAGTTTTTAAATAATTCTCAAAAAGTTAGACCCATTATTGGAGAAGCGGAAACTTGGTCCAAACTACTTTGACAAAGAACTGCCCAACTTTGAATAGCTTCATATGAAGAGAATATTGGCCTTTTTTTGGACCAATATGAAGTGATAAAGATATAAATATATTAATAAACCTAATTTAAGAACGTTAGACCCATTTTTGATCCAACGGAAAACTTGTGCAAACTTCTACGACAAAGATCGTCCAAACTTTCAATAGATTCGTATGAAGGTTTAAATTCAGATTTAAAGCTTTTAGAATGAATACCGGCCTTTTTTTGGACCAATATAAAGTTATAAAGGTGTAAATGTAGTTTTTAAATAATTCTCAAGAAGTTAGACCCATTATTGGAGCAGCGGAAACTTGTCCAAACTACTTTTACAAAGAACTGCCCAACTTTGAATAGCTTCATATGAAGAGAATATTGGCCTTTTTTTGGACCAATATGAAGTGATAAAGATATAAATATAGTAATAAACCTAATTTAAGAACGTTAGACACATTTTTGATCCAACGGAAAACTTGTGCAAACTTATACGACAAAGATCGTCCAAACTTTCAATAGATTCGTATGAAGGATTAAATTGAGATTTAAAGCTTTTAGAATGAATACCGGCCTTTTTATAGACCAATATAAAGTTATAAAGGTGTAAATATAGTTTTTAAATAATTCTCAAAAAGTTAGACCCATTATTGGAGAAGCGGAAACTTGGTCCAAACTACTTTGACAAAGAACTGCCCAACTTTGAATAGCTTCATATGAAGAGAATATTGGCCTTTTTTTGGACCAATATGAAGTGATAAAGATATAAATATATTAATAAACCTAATTTAAGAACGTTAGACCCATTTTTGATCCAACGGAAAACTTGTGCAAACTTCTATGACAAAGATCGTCCAAACTTTCAATAGATTCGTATGAAGGTTTAAATTGAGATTTAAAGCTTTTAGAATGAATACCGGCCTTTTTTTGGACCAATATAAAGTTATAAAGGTGTAAATATAGTTTTTAAATTATTCTCATAAAGTTAGACCCATTATTGGAGAAGCGGAAACTTGGTCCAAACTACTTTGACAAAGAACTGCCCAACTTTGAATAGCTTCGTATGAAGAGAATATTGGTCTTTTTTTGAACCAATATGAAGTGATAAAGATATAAATATAGTAATAAACCTAATTTAAGAACGATAGACCCAATTTTGATCCAACGGAAAACTTGTGCAAACTTCTACGACAAAGATCGTCCAAACTTTCAATAGATTCGTATGAAGGTTTAAATTGAGATTTAATGCTTTTAGAATGAATACCGGCCTTTTATTGGACCAATAAAAAGTTATAAAGGTGTAAATATAGTTTTTAAATAATTCTCAAAAAGTTAGACCCATTATTGGAGCAACGGAAACTTGGTCCAAACTACTTTGACAAAGAACTGCCCAACTTTGAATAGCTTCATATGAAGAGAATATTGGATTTTTTTGGACCAATATGAAGTGATAAAGATATAAATATAGTAATAAACCTAATAGAAGAACGTTAGACCCATTTATGATCCAACGGAAAACTTGTGCAAACTTCTACGACAAAGATCGTCCAAACTTTCAATAGATTCGTATGAAGGTTTAAATTCAGATTTAAAGCTTTTAGAATGAATACCGGCCTTTTTTTGGACCAATATAAAGTTATAAAGGTGTAAATGTAGTTTTTAAATAATTCTCAAGAAGTTAGACCCATTATTGGAGCAGCGGAAACTTGTCCAAACTACTTTTACAAAGAACTGCCCAACTTTGAATAGCTTCATATGTAGAGAATATTAGCCTTTTGTTGGACCAATATGAAGTGATAAAGATATAAATATAGTAATAAACCTAATTTAAGAACGTTAGACACATTTTTGATCCACCGGAAAACTTGTGCAAACTTATACGACAAAGATCGTCCAAACTTTCAATAGATTCGTATGAAGGATTAAATTGAGATTTAAAGCTTTTAGAATGAATACCGGCCTTTTTATAGACCAATATAAAGTTATAAAGGTGTAAATATAGTTTTTAAATAATTCTCAAAAAGTTAGACCCATTATTGGAGAAGCGGAAACTTGGTCCAAACTACTTTGACAAAGAACTACCCAACTTTGAATAGCTTCATATGAAGAGAATATTGGCCTTTTTTTGGACCAATATGAAGTGATAAAGATATAAATATATTAATAAACCTAATTTAAGAACGTTAGACCCATTTTTGATCCAACGGAAAACTTGTGCAAACTTCTACGACAAAGATCGTCCAAACTTTCAATAGATTCGTATGAAGGTTTAAATTGAGATTTAAAGCTTTTAGAATGAATACCGGCCTTTTTTTGGACCAATATAAAGTTATAAAGGTGTAAATATAGTTTTTAAATTATTCTCAAAAAGTTAGACCCATTATTGGAGAAGCGGAAACTTGGTCCAAACTACTTTGACAAAGAACTGCCCAACTTTGAATAGCTTCGTATGAAGAGAATATTGGTCTTTTTTTGAACCAATATGAAGTGATAAAGATATAAATATAGTAATAAACCTAATTTAAGAACGTTAGACCCAATTTTGATCCAACGGAAAACTTGTGCAAACTTCTACGACAAAGATCGTCCAAACTTTCAATAGATTCGTATGAAGGTTTAAATTGAGATTTAAAGCTTTTAGAATGAATACCGGCCTTTTTTTGGCCAATATAAAGTTATAAAGGTGTAAATATAGTTTTTAAATAATTCTCAAAAAGTTAGACCCATTATTGGAGCAGCGGAAACTTGGTCAAACTACTTTGACAAAGAACTGCCCAACTTTGAATAGCAACATATGAAGAGAATATTGGCCTTTTTTTGGACCAATATGAAGTGATAAAGATATAAATATCTTAATAAACCTAATAGAAGAACGTTAGACCCATTTTAGATCCAACGGAAAAGTTGTGCAAACTTCTATGACAAAGATCGTCCAAACTTTCAATAGATTCGTATGAAGGTTTAAATTGAGATTTAAAGCTTTTAGAATGAATACCGGCCTTTTTTTGGACCAATATAAAGTTATAAAGGTGTAAATGTAGTTTTTAAATAATTCTCAAAAAGTTAGACCCATTATTGGAGCAGCGGAAACTTGTCCAAACTACTTTTACAAAGAACTGCCCAACTTTGAATAGCTTCATATAAAGAGAATATTGGCCTTTTTTTGGACCAATATGATGTGATAAAGATATAAATATAGTAATAAACCTAATTTAAGAACGTTAGACACATTTTTGATCCAACGGAAAACTTGTGCAAACTTATACGACAAAGATCGTCCAAACTTTCAATAGATTCGTATGAAGGTTTAAATTGAGATTTAAAGCTTTTAGAATGAATACCGGCCTTTTTTTGGTAAAATATAAAGTTATAAAGGTGTAAATGTAGTTTTTAAATAATTCTCAAAAAGTTAGACCCATTATTGGAGCAGCGGAAACTTGGTCCAAACTACTTTGACAAAGAACTGCCCAACTTTGAAAAGCTTCATATGAAGAGAATATTGGCCTTTTTTTGGACCAATATGAAGTGATAAAGATATAAATATATTAATAAACCTAATTTAAGAACGTTAGACCCATTTTTGATACAACGGAAAACTTGTGCAAACTTCTACGACAAAGATCGTCAAAACTTTCAATAGATTCGTATGAAGGTTTAAATTGAGATTTAAAGCTTTTAGAATGAATACCGGCCTTTTTTTGGACCAATATAAAGTTATAAAGGTGTAAATGTAGTTTTTAAATAATTCTCAAAAAGTTAGACCCATTATTGGAGCAGCGGAAACTTGTCCAAACTACTTTTACAAAGAACTGCCCAACTTTGAATAGCTTCATATAAAGAGAATATTGGCCTTTTTTTGGACCAATATGAAGTGATAAAGATATAAATATAGTAATAAACCTAATTTAAGAACGTTAGACACATTTTTGATCCAACGGAAAACTTGTGCAAACTTATACGACAAAGATCGTCCAAACTTTCAATAGATTCGTATGAAGGTTTAAATTGAGATTTAAAGCTTTTAGAATGAATACCGGCCTTTTTTTGGTAAAATATAAAGTTATAAAGGTGTAAATGTAGTTTTTAAATAATTCTCAAAAAGTTAGACCCATTATTGGAGCAGCGGAAACTTGGTCCAAACTACTTTGACAAAGAACTGCCCAACTTTGAAAAGCTTCATATGAAGAGAATATTGGCCTTTTTTTGGACCAATATGAAGTGATAAAGATATAAATATATTAATAAACCTAATTTAAGAACGTTAGACCCATTTTTGATCCAACGGAAAACTTGTGCAAACTTCTACGACAAAGATCGTCAAAACTTTCAATAGATTCGTATGAAGGTTTAAATTGAGATTTAAAGCTTTTAGAATGAATACCGGCCTTTTTTTGGACCACTAAAAAGTTATAAAGGTGTAAATATAGTTTTTAATTAATTCTCAAAAAGTTAGACCCATTATTGGAGCAGCGGAAACTTGGTCCAAACTACTTTGACAAAGAACTGCCCAACTTTGAATAGCTTCGTATGAAGAGAATATTGGCCTTTTTTTGAACCAATATGAAGTGATAAAGATATAAATATAGTAATAAACCTAATTTAAGAACGTTAGACCCATTTCTGATCCAACGGAAAACTTGTGCAAACTTCTACGACAAAGATCGTCCAAACTTTCAATAGATCTATATGAAGGTTTAAATTGAGATTTAAAGCTTTTAGAATGAATACCGGCCTTTTTTTGGACCAATATAAAGTTATAAAGGTGTAAATATAGTTTTTAAATAATTCTCAAAAAGTTAGACCCATTATTGGAGCAGCGGAAACTTGGTCAAACTACTTTGACAAAGAACTGCCCAACTTTGAATAGCTACATATGAAGAGAATATTGGCCTTTTTTTGGACCAATATGATGTGATAAAGATATAAATATAGTAATAAACCTAATTTAAGAACGTTAGACACATTTTTGATCCAACGGAAAACTTGTGCAAACTTATACGACAAAGATCGTCCAAACTTTCAATAGATTCGTATGAAGGTTTAAATTGAGATTTAAAGCTTTTAGAATGAATACCGGCCTTTTTTTGGTAAAATATAAAGTTATAAAGGTGTAAATGTAGTTTTTAAATAATTCTCAAAAAGTTAGACCCATTATTGGAGCAGCGGAAACTTGGTCAAACTACTTTGACAAAGAACTGCCCAACTTTGAATAGCAACATATGAAGAGAATATTGGCCTTTTTTTGGACCAATATGAAGTGATAAAGATATAAATATCTTAATAAACCTAATAGAAGAACGTTAGACCCATTTTAGATCCAACGGAAAAGTTGTGCAAACTTCTATGACAAAGATCGTCCAAACTTTCAATAGATTCGTATGAAGGTTTAAATTGAGATTTAAAGCTTTTAGAATGAATACCGGCCTTTTTTTGGACCAATATAAAGTTATAAAGGTGTAAATGTAGTTTTTAAATAATTCTCAAAAAGTTAGACCCATTATTGGAGCAGCGGAAACTTGTCCAAACTACTTTTACAAAGAACTGCCCAACTTTGAATAGCTTCATATAAAGAGAATATTGGCCTTTTTTTGGACCAATATGATGTGATAAAGATATAAATATAGTAATAAACCTAATTTAAGAACGTTAGACACATTTTTGATCCAACGGAAAACTTGTGCAAACTTATACGACAAAGATCGTCCAAACTTTCAATAGATTCGTATGAAGGTTTAAATTGAGATTTAAAGCTTTTAGAATGAATACCGGCCTTTTTTTGGTAAAATATAAAGTTATAAAGGTGTAAATGTAGTTTTTAAATAATTCTCAAAAAGTTAGACCCATTATTGGAGCAGCGGAAACTTGGTCCAAACTACTTTGACAAAGAACTGCCCAACTTTGAAAAGCTTCATATGAAGAGAATATTGGCCTTTTTTTGGACCAATATGAAGTGATAAAGATATAAATATATTAATAAACCTAATTTAAGAACGTTAGACCCATTTTTGATACAACGGAAAACTTGTGCAAACTTCTACGACAAAGATCGTCAAAACTTTCAATAGATTCGTATGAAGGTTTAAATTGAGATTTAAAGCTTTTAGAATGAATACCGGCCTTTTTTTGGACCAATATAAAGTTATAAAGGTGTAAATGTAGTTTTTAAATAATTCTCAAAAAGTTAGACCCATTATTGGAGCAGCGGAAACTTGTCCAAACTACTTTTACAAAGAACTGCCCAACTTTGAATAGCTTCATATAAAGAGAATATTGGCCTTTTTTTGGACCAATATGAAGTGATAAAGATATAAATATAGTAATAAACCTAATTTAAGAACGTTAGACACATTTTTGATCCAACGGAAAACTTGTGCAAACTTATACGACAAAGATCGTCCAAACTTTCAATAGATTCGTATGAAGGTTTAAATTGAGATTTAAAGCTTTTAGAATGAATACCGGCCTTTTTTTGGTAAAATATAAAGTTATAAAGGTGTAAATGTAGTTTTTAAATAATTCTCAAAAAGTTAGACCCATTATTGGAGCAGCGGAAACTTGGTCCAAACTACTTTGACAAAGAACTGCCCAACTTTGAAAAGCTTCATATGAAGAGAATATTGGCCTTTTTTTGGACCAATATGAAGTGATAAAGATATAAATATATTAATAAACCTAATTTAAGAACGTTAGACCCATTTTTGATCCAACGGAAAACTTGTGCAAACTTCTACGACAAAGATCGTCAAAACTTTCAATAGATTCGTATGAAGGTTTAAATTGAGATTTAAAGCTTTTAGAATGAATACCGGCCTTTTTTTGGACCACTAAAAAGTTATAAAGGTGTAAATATAGTTTTTAAATAATTCTCAAAAAGTTAGACCCATTATTGGAGCAGCGGAAACTTGGTCCAAACTACTTTGACAAAGAACTGCCCAACTTTGAATAGCTTCGTATGAAGAGAATATTGGCCTTTTTTTGAACCAATATGAAGTGATAAAGATATAAATATAGTAATAAACCTAATTTAAGAACGTTAGACCCATTTCTGATCCAACGGAAAACTTGTGCAAACTTCTACGACAAAGATCGTCCAAACTTTCAATAGATCTGTATGAAGGTTTAAATTGAGATTTAAAGCTTTTAGAATGAATACCGGCCTTTTTTTGGACCAATATAAAGTTATAAAGGTGTAAATATAGTTTTTAAATAATTCTCAAAAAGTTAGACCCATTATTGGAGCAGCGGAAACTTGGTCCAAACTACTTTGACAAAGAACTGCCCAACTTTGAATAGCTTCATATGAAGAGAATATTGGCCTTTTTTTGGACCAATATGAAGTGATAAAGATATAAATATATTAATAAACCTAATTTAAGAACGTTAGACCCATTTTTGATCCAACGGAAAACTTGTGCAAACTTCTACGACAAAGATCGTCCAAACTTTCAATAGATTCGTATGAAGGTTTAAATTCAGATTTAAAGCTTTTAGAATGAATACCGGCCTTTTTTTGGACCAATATAAAGTTATAAAGGTGTAAATGTAGTTTTTAAATAATTCTCAAGAAGTTAGACCCATTATTGGAGCAGCGGAAACTTGTCCAAACTACTTTTACAAAGAACTGCCCAACTTTGAATAGCTTCATATGAAGAGAATATTGGCCTTTTTTTGGACCAATATGAAGTGATAAAGATATAAATATAGTAATAAACCTAATTTAAGAACGTTAGACACATTTTTGATCCAACGGAAAACTTGTGCAAACTTATACGACAAAGATCGTCCAAACTTTCAATAGATTCGTATGAAGGATTAAATTGAGATTTAAAGCTTTTAGAATGAATACCGGCCTTTTTATAGACCAATATAAAGTTATAAAGGTGTAAATATAGTTTTTAAATAATTCTCAAAAAGTTAGACCCATTATTGGAGAAGCGGAAACTTGGTCCAAACTACTTTGACAAAGAACTGCCCAACTTTGAATAGCTTCATATGAAGAGAATATTGGCCTTTTTTTGGACCAATATGAAGTGATAAAGATATAAATATATTAATAAACCTAATTTAAGAACGTTAGACCCATTTTTGATCCAACGGAAAACTTGTGCAAACTTCTATGACAAAGATCGTCCAAACTTTCAATAGATTCGTATGAAGGTTTAAATTGAGATTTAAAGCTTTTAGAATGAATACCGGCCTTTTTTTGGACCAATATAAAGTTATAAAGGTGTAAATATAGTTTTTAAATTATTCTCATAAAGTTAGACCCATTATTGGAGAAGCGGAAACTTGGTCCAAACTACTTTGACAAAGAACTGCCCAACTTTGAATAGCTTCGTATGAAGAGAATATTGGTCTTTTTTTGAACCAATATGAAGTGATAAAGATATAAATATAGTAATAAACCTAATTTAAGAACGATAGACCCAATTTTGATCCAACGGAAAACTTGTGCAAACTTCTACGACAAAGATCGTCCAAACTTTCAATAGATTCGTATGAAGGTTTAAATTGAGATTTAATGCTTTTAGAATGAATACCGGCCTTTTATTGGACCAATAAAAAGTTATAAAGGTGTAAATATAGTTTTTAAATAATTCTCAAAAAGTTAGACCCATTATTGGAGCAACGGAAACTTGGTCCAAACTACTTTGACAAAGAACTGCCCAACTTTGAATAGCTTCATATGAAGAGAATATTGGATTTTTTTGGACCAATATGAAGTGATAAAGATATAAATATAGTAATAAACCTAATAGAAGAACGTTAGACCCATTTATGATCCAACGGAAAACTTGTGCAAACTTCTACGACAAAGATCGTCCAAACTTTCAATAGATTCGTATGAAGGTTTAAATTCAGATTTAAAGCTTTTAGAATGAATACCGGCCTTTTTTTGGACCAATATAAAGTTATAAAGGTGTAAATGTAGTTTTTAAATAATTCTCAAGAAGTTAGACCCATTATTGGAGCAGCGGAAACTTGTCCAAACTACTTTTACAAAGAACTGCCCAACTTTGAATAGCTTCATATGTAGAGAATATTAGCCTTTTGTTGGACCAATATGAAGTGATAAAGATATAAATATAGTAATAAACCTAATTTAAGAACGTTAGACACATTTTTGATCCACCGGAAAACTTGTGCAAACTTATACGACAAAGATCGTCCAAACTTTCAATAGATTCGTATGAAGGATTAAATTGAGATTTAAAGCTTTTAGAATGAATACCGGCCTTTTTATAGACCAATATAAAGTTATAAAGGTGTAAATATAGTTTTTAAATAATTCTCAAAAAGTTAGACCCATTATTGGAGAAGCGGAAACTTGGTCCAAACTACTTTGACAAAGAACTACCCAACTTTGAATAGCTTCATATGAAGAGAATATTGGCCTTTTTTTGGACCAATATGAAGTGATAAAGATATAAATATATTAATAAACCTAATTTAAGAACGTTAGACCCATTTTTGATCCAACGGAAAACTTGTGCAAACTTCTACGACAAAGATCGTCCAAACTTTCAATAGATTCGTATGAAGGTTTAAATTGAGATTTAAAGCTTTTAGAATGAATACCGGCCTTTTTTTGGACCAATATAAAGTTATAAAGGTGTAAATATAGTTTTTAAATTATTCTCAAAAAGTTAGACCCATTATTGGAGAAGCGGAAACTTGGTCCAAACTACTTTGACAAAGAACTGCCCAACTTTGAATAGCTTCGTATGAAGAGAATATTGGTCTTTTTTTGAACCAATATGAAGTGATAAAGATATAAATATAGTAATAAACCTAATTTAAGAACGTTAGACCCAATTTTGATCCAACGGAAAACTTGTGCAAACTTCTACGACAAAGATCGTCCAAACTTTCAATAGATTCGTATGAAGGTTTAAATTGAGATTTAAAGCTTTTAGAATGAATACCGGCCTTTTTTTGGCCAATATAAAGTTATAAAGGTGTAAATATAGTTTTTAAATAATTCTCAAAAAGTTAGACCCATTATTGGAGCAGCGGAAACTTGGTCAAACTACTTTGACAAAGAACTGCCCAACTTTGAATAGCAACATATGAAGAGAATATTGGCCTTTTTTTGGACCAATATGAAGTGATAAAGATATAAATATCTTAATAAACCTAATAGAAGAACGTTAGACCCATTTTAGATCCAACGGAAAAGTTGTGCAAACTTCTATGACAAAGATCGTCCAAACTTTCAATAGATTCGTATGAAGGTTTAAATTGAGATTTAAAGCTTTTAGAATGAATACCGGCCTTTTTTTGGACCAATATAAAGTTATAAAGGTGTAAATGTAGTTTTTAAATAATTCTCAAAAAGTTAGACCCATTATTGGAGCAGCGGAAACTTGTCCAAACTACTTTTACAAAGAACTGCCCAACTTTGAATAGCTTCATATAAAGAGAATATTGGCCTTTTTTTGGACCAATATGATGTGATAAAGATATAAATATAGTAATAAACCTAATTTAAGAACGTTAGACACATTTTTGATCCAACGGAAAACTTGTGCAAACTTATACGACAAAGATCGTCCAAACTTTCAATAGATTCGTATGAAGGTTTAAATTGAGATTTAAAGCTTTTAGAATGAATACCGGCCTTTTTTTGGTAAAATATAAAGTTATAAAGGTGTAAATGTAGTTTTTAAATAATTCTCAAAAAGTTAGACCCATTATTGGAGCAGCGGAAACTTGGTCCAAACTACTTTGACAAAGAACTGCCCAACTTTGAAAAGCTTCATATGAAGAGAATATTGGCCTTTTTTTGGACCAATATGAAGTGATAAAGATATAAATATATTAATAAACCTAATTTAAGAACGTTAGACCCATTTTTGATACAACGGAAAACTTGTGCAAACTTCTACGACAAAGATCGTCAAAACTTTCAATAGATTCGTATGAAGGTTTAAATTGAGATTTAAAGCTTTTAGAATGAATACCGGCCTTTTTTTGGACCAATATAAAGTTATAAAGGTGTAAATGTAGTTTTTAAATAATTCTCAAAAAGTTAGACCCATTATTGGAGCAGCGGAAACTTGTCCAAACTACTTTTACAAAGAACTGCCCAACTTTGAATAGCTTCATATAAAGAGAATATTGGCCTTTTTTTGGACCAATATGAAGTGATAAAGATATAAATATAGTAATAAACCTAATTTAAGAACGTTAGACACATTTTTGATCCAACGGAAAACTTGTGCAAACTTATACGACAAAGATCGTCCAAACTTTCAATAGATTCGTATGAAGGTTTAAATTGAGATTTAAAGCTTTTAGAATGAATACCGGCCTTTTTTTGGTAAAATATAAAGTTATAAAGGTGTAAATGTAGTTTTTAAATAATTCTCAAAAAGTTAGACCCATTATTGGAGCAGCGGAAACTTGGTCCAAACTACTTTGACAAAGAACTGCCCAACTTTGAAAAGCTTCATATGAAGAGAATATTGGCCTTTTTTTGGACCAATATGAAGTGATAAAGATATAAATATATTAATAAACCTAATTTAAGAACGTTAGACCCATTTTTGATCCAACGGAAAACTTGTGCAAACTTCTACGACAAAGATCGTCAAAACTTTCAATAGATTCGTATGAAGGTTTAAATTGAGATTTAAAGCTTTTAGAATGAATACCGGCCTTTTTTTGGACCACTAAAAAGTTATAAAGGTGTAAATATAGTTTTTAATTAATTCTCAAAAAGTTAGACCCATTATTGGAGCAGCGGAAACTTGGTCCAAACTACTTTGACAAAGAACTGCCCAACTTTGAATAGCTTCGTATGAAGAGAATATTGGCCTTTTTTTGAACCAATATGAAGTGATAAAGATATAAATATAGTAATAAACCTAATTTAAGAACGTTAGACCCATTTCTGATCCAACGGAAAACTTGTGCAAACTTCTACGACAAAGATCGTCCAAACTTTCAATAGATCTATATGAAGGTTTAAATTGAGATTTAAAGCTTTTAGAATGAATACCGGCCTTTTTTTGGACCAATATAAAGTTATAAAGGTGTAAATATAGTTTTTAAATAATTCTCAAAAAGTTAGACCCATTATTGGAGCAGCGGAAACTTGGTCAAACTACTTTGACAAAGAACTGCCCAACTTTGAATAGCTACATATGAAGAGAATATTGGCCTTTTTTTGGACCAATATGATGTGATAAAGATATAAATATAGTAATAAACCTAATTTAAGAACGTTAGACACATTTTTGATCCAACGGAAAACTTGTGCAAACTTATACGACAAAGATCGTCCAAACTTTCAATAGATTCGTATGAAGGTTTAAATTGAGATTTAAAGCTTTTAGAATGAATACCGGCCTTTTTTTGGTAAAATATAAAGTTATAAAGGTGTAAATGTAGTTTTTAAATAATTCTCAAAAAGTTAGACCCATTATTGGAGCAGCGGAAACTTGGTCAAACTACTTTGACAAAGAACTGCCCAACTTTGAATAGCAACATATGAAGAGAATATTGGCCTTTTTTTGGACCAATATGAAGTGATAAAGATATAAATATCTTAATAAACCTAATAGAAGAACGTTAGACCCATTTTAGATCCAACGGAAAAGTTGTGCAAACTTCTATGACAAAGATCGTCCAAACTTTCAATAGATTCGTATGAAGGTTTAAATTGAGATTTAAAGCTTTTAGAATGAATACCGGCCTTTTTTTGGACCAATATAAAGTTATAAAGGTGTAAATGTAGTTTTTAAATAATTCTCAAAAAGTTAGACCCATTATTGGAGCAGCGGAAACTTGTCCAAACTACTTTTACAAAGAACTGCCCAACTTTGAATAGCTTCATATAAAGAGAATATTGGCCTTTTTTTGGACCAATATGATGTGATAAAGATATAAATATAGTAATAAACCTAATTTAAGAACGTTAGACACATTTTTGATCCAACGGAAAACTTGTGCAAACTTATACGACAAAGATCGTCCAAACTTTCAATAGATTCGTATGAAGGTTTAAATTGAGATTTAAAGCTTTTAGAATGAATACCGGCCTTTTTTTGGTAAAATATAAAGTTATAAAGGTGTAAATGTAGTTTTTAAATAATTCTCAAAAAGTTAGACCCATTATTGGAGCAGCGGAAACTTGGTCCAAACTACTTTGACAAAGAACTGCCCAACTTTGAAAAGCTTCATATGAAGAGAATATTGGCCTTTTTTTGGACCAATATGAAGTGATAAAGATATAAATATATTAATAAACCTAATTTAAGAACGTTAGACCCATTTTTGATACAACGGAAAACTTGTGCAAACTTCTACGACAAAGATCGTCAAAACTTTCAATAGATTCGTATGAAGGTTTAAATTGAGATTTAAAGCTTTTAGAATGAATACCGGCCTTTTTTTGGACCAATATAAAGTTATAAAGGTGTAAATGTAGTTTTTAAATAATTCTCAAAAAGTTAGACCCATTATTGGAGCAGCGGAAACTTGTCCAAACTACTTTTACAAAGAACTGCCCAACTTTGAATAGCTTCATATAAAGAGAATATTGGCCTTTTTTTGGACCAATATGAAGTGATAAAGATATAAATATAGTAATAAACCTAATTTAAGAACGTTAGACACATTTTTGATCCAACGGAAAACTTGTGCAAACTTATACGACAAAGATCGTCCAAACTTTCAATAGATTCGTATGAAGGTTTAAATTGAGATTTAAAGCTTTTAGAATGAATACCGGCCTTTTTTTGGTAAAATATAAAGTTATAAAGGTGTAAATGTAGTTTTTAAATAATTCTCAAAAAGTTAGACCCATTATTGGAGCAGCGGAAACTTGGTCCAAACTACTTTGACAAAGAACTGCCCAACTTTGAAAAGCTTCATATGAAGAGAATATTGGCCTTTTTTTGGACCAATATGAAGTGATAAAGATATAAATATATTAATAAACCTAATTTAAGAACGTTAGACCCATTTTTGATCCAACGGAAAACTTGTGCAAACTTCTACGACAAAGATCGTCAAAACTTTCAATAGATTCGTATGAAGGTTTAAATTGAGATTTAAAGCTTTTAGAATGAATACCGGCCTTTTTTTGGACCACTAAAAAGTTATAAAGGTGTAAATATAGTTTTTAAATAATTCTCAAAAAGTTAGACCCATTATTGGAGCAGCGGAAACTTGGTCCAAACTACTTTGACAAAGAACTGCCCAACTTTGAATAGCTTCGTATGAAGAGAATATTGGCCTTTTTTTGAACCAATATGAAGTGATAAAGATATAAATATAGTAATAAACCTAATTTAAGAACGTTAGACCCATTTCTGATCCAACGGAAAACTTGTGCAAACTTCTACGACAAAGATCGTCCAAACTTTCAATAGATCTGTATGAAGGTTTAAATTGAGATTTAAAGCTTTTAGAATGAATACCGGCCTTTTTTTGGACCAATATAAAGTTATAAAGGTGTAAATATAGTTTTTAAATAATTCTCAAAAAGTTAGACCCATTATTGGAGCAGCGGAAACTTGGTCAAACTACTTTGACAAAGAACTGCCCAACTTTGAATAGCTACATATGAAGAGAATATTGGCCTTTTTTTGGACCAATATGATGTGATAAAGATATAAATATAGTAATAAACCTAATTTAAGAACGTTAGACACATTTTTGATCCAACGGAAAACTTGTGCAAACTTATACGACAAAGATCGTCCAAACTTTCAATAGATTCGTATGAAGGTTTAAATTGAGATTTAAAGCTTTTAGAATGAATACCGGCCTTTTTTTGGTAAAATATAAAGTTATAAAGGTGTAAATGTAGTTTTTAAATAATTCTCAAAAAGTTAGACCCATTATTGGAGCAGCGGAAACTTGGTCCAAACTACTTTGACAAAGAACTGCCCAACTTTGAAAAGCTTCATATGAAGAGAATATTGGCCTTTTTTTGGACCAATATGAAGTGATAAAGATATAAATATATTAATAAACCTAATTTAAGAACGTTAGACCCATTTTTGATACAACGGAAAACTTGTGCAAACTTCTACGACAAAGATCGTCAAAACTTTCAATAGATTCGTATGAAGGTTTAAATTGAGATTTAAAGCTTTTAGAATGAATACCGGCCTTTTTTTGGACCAATATAAAGTTATAAAGGTGTAAATGTAGTTTTTAAATAATTCTCAAAAAGTTAGACCCATTATTGGAGCAGCGGAAACTTGTCCAAACTACTTTTACAAAGAACTGCCCAACTTTGAATAGCTTCATATAAAGAGAATATTGGCCTTTTTTTGGACCAATATGAAGTGATAAAGATATAAATATAGTAATAAACCTAATTTAAGAACGTTAGACACATTTTTGATCCAACGGAAAACTTGTGCAAACTTATACGACAAAGATCGTCCAAACTTTCAATAGATTCGTATGAAGGTTTAAATTGAGATTTAAAGCTTTTAGAATGAATACCGGCCTTTTTTTGGTAAAATATAAAGTTATAAAGGTGTAAATGTAGTTTTTAAATAATTCTCAAAAAGTTAGACCCATTATTGGAGCAGCGGAAACTTGGTCCAAACTACTTTTACAAAGAACTGCCCAACTTTGAATAGCTTCATATAAAGAGAATATTGGCCTTTTTTTGGACCAATATGAAGTGATAAAGATATAAATATAGTAATAAACCTAATTTAAGAACGTTAGACACATTTTTGATCCAACGGAAAACTTGTGCAAACTTATACGACAAAGATCGTCCAAACTTTCAATAGATTCGTATGAAGGTTTAAATTGAGATTTAAAGCTTTTAGAATGAATACCGGCCTTTTTTTGGTAAAATATAAAGTTATAAAGGTGTAAATGTAGTTTTTAAATAATTCTCAAAAAGTTAGACCCATTATTGGAGCAGCGGAAACTTGGTCCAAACTACTTTGACAAAGAACTGCCCAACTTTGAAAAGCTTCATATGAAGAGAATATTGGCCTTTTTTTGGACCAATATGAAGTGATAAAGATATAAATATAGTAATAAACCTAATTTAAGAACGTTAGACACATTTTTGATCCAACGGAAAACTTGTGCAAACTTATACGACAAAGATCGTCCAAACTTTCAATAGATTCGTATGAAGGTTTAAATTGAGATTTAAAGCTTTTAGAATGAATACCGGCCTTTTTTTGGTAAAATATAAAGTTATAAAGGTGTAAATGTAGTTTTTAAATAATTCTCAAAAAGTTAGACCCATTATTGGAGCAGCGGAAACTTGGTCCAAACTACTTTGACAAAGAACTGCCCAACTTTGAAAAGCTTCATATGAAGAGAATATTGGCCTTTTTTTGGACCAATATGAAGTGATAAAGATATAAATATATTAATAAACCTAATTTAAGAACGTTAGACCCATTTTTGATACAACGGAAAACTTGTGCAAACTTCTACGACAAAGATCGTCAAAACTTTCAATAGATTCGTATGAAGGTTTAAATTGAGATTTAAAGCTTTTAGAATGAATACCGGCCTTTTTTTGGACCAATATAAAGTTATAAAGGTGTAAATGTAGTTTTTAAATAATTCTCAAAAAGTTAGACCCATTATTGGAGCAGCGGAAACTTGTCCAAACTACTTTTACAAAGAACTGCCCAACTTTGAATAGCTTCATATAAAGAGAATATTGGCCTTTTTTTGGACCAATATGAAGTGATAAAGATATAAATATAGTAATAAACCTAATTTAAGAACGTTAGACACATTTTTGATCCAACGGAAAACTTGTGCAAACTTATACGACAAAGATCGTCCAAACTTTCAATAGATTCGTATGAAGGTTTAAATTGAGATTTAAAGCTTTTAGAATGAATACCGGCCTTTTTTTGGTAAAATATAAAGTTATAAAGGTGTAAATGTAGTTTTTAAATAATTCTCAAAAAGTTAGACCCATTATTGGAGCAGCGGAAACTTGGTCCAAACTACTTTGACAAAGAACTGCCCAACTTTGAAAAGCTTCATATGAAGAGAATATTGGCCTTTTTTTGGACCAATATGAAGTGATAAAGATATAAATATATTAATAAACCTAATTTAAGAACGTTAGACCCATTTTTGATACAACGGAAAACTTGTGCAAACTTCTACGACAAAGATCGTCAAAACTTTCAATAGATTCGTATGAAGGTTTAAATTGAGATTTAAAGCTTTTAGAATGAATACCGGCCTTTTTTTGGACCAATATAAAGTTATAAAGGTGTAAATGTAGTTTTTAAATAATTCTCAAAAAGTTAGACCCATTATTGGAGCAGCGGAAACTTGTCCAAACTACTTTTACAAAGAACTGCCCAACTTTGAATAGCTTCATATAAAGAGAATATTGGCCTTTTTTTGGACCAATATGAAGTGATAAAGATATAAATATAGTAATAAACCTAATTTAAGAACGTTAGACACATTTTTGATCCAACGGAAAACTTGTGCAAACTTATACGACAAAGATCGTCCAAACTTTCAATAGATTCGTATGAAGGTTTAAATTGAGATTTAAAGCTTTTAGAATGAATACCGGCCTTTTTTTGGTAAAATATAAAGTTATAAAGGTGTAAATGTAGTTTTTAAATAATTCTCAAAAAGTTAGACCCATTATTGGAGCAGCGGAAACTTGGTCCAAACTACTTTGACAAAGAACTGCCCAACTTTGAAAAGCTTCATATGAAGAGAATATTGGCCTTTTTTTGGACCAATATGAAGTGATAAAGATATAAATATATTAATAAACCTAATTTAAGAACGTTAGACCCATTTTTGATCCAACGGAAAACTTGTGCAAACTTCTACGACAAAGATCGTCAAAACTTTCAATAGATTCGTATGAAGGTTTAAATTGAGATTTAAAGCTTTTAGAATGAATACCGGCCTTTTTTTGGACCACTAAAAAGTTATAAAGGTGTAAATATAGTTTTTAAATAATTCTCAAAAAGTTAGACCCATTATTGGAGCAGCGGAAACTTGGTCCAAACTACTTTGACAAAGAACTGCCCAACTTTGAATAGCTTCGTATGAAGAGAATATTGGCCTTTTTTTGAACCAATATGAAGTGATAAAGATATAAATATAGTAATAAACCTAATTTAAGAACGTTAGACCCATTTCTGATCCAACGGAAAACTTGTGCAAACTTCTACGACAAAGATCGTCCAAACTTTCAATAGATCTGTATGAAGGTTTAAATTGAGATTTAAAGCTTTTAGAATGAATACCGGCCTTTTTTTGGACCAATATAAAGTTATAAAGGTGTAAATATAGTTTTTAAATAATTCTCAAAAAGTTAGACCCATTATTGGAGCAGCGGAAACTTGGTCAAACTACTTTGACAAAGAACTGCCCAACTTTGAATAGCTACATATGAAGAGAATATTGGCCTTTTTTTGGACCAATATGATGTGATAAAGATATAAATATAGTAATAAACCTAATTTAAGAACGTTAGACACATTTTTGATCCAACGGAAAACTTGTGCAAACTTATACGACAAAGATCGTCCAAA
The DNA here is from genome assembly GCA_030408175.1 of Trifolium repens. NCBI lineage: Eukaryota > Viridiplantae > Streptophyta > Magnoliopsida > Fabales > Fabaceae > Trifolium > Trifolium repens. The sequence goes on along the minus strand of CP125845.1, from coordinate 23,696,443 downwards.
CTTTCAATAGATTCGTATGAAGGTTTAAATTGAGATTTAAAGCTTTTAGAATGAATACCGGCCTTTTTTTGGTAAAATATAAAGTTATAAAGGTGTAAATGTAGTTTTTAAATAATTCTCAAAAAGTTAGACCCATTATTGGAGCAGCGGAAACTTGGTCCAAACTACTTTGACAAAGAACTGCCCAACTTTGAAAAGCTTCATATGAAGAGAATATTGGCCTTTTTTTGGACCAATATGAAGTGATAAAGATATAAATATATTAATAAACCTAATTTAAGAACGTTAGACCCATTTTTGATACAACGGAAAACTTGTGCAAACTTCTACGACAAAGATCGTCAAAACTTTCAATAGATTCGTATGAAGGTTTAAATTGAGATTTAAAGCTTTTAGAATGAATACCGGCCTTTTTTTGGACCAATATAAAGTTATAAAGGTGTAAATGTAGTTTTTAAATAATTCTCAAAAAGTTAGACCCATTATTGGAGCAGCGGAAACTTGTCCAAACTACTTTTACAAAGAACTGCCCAACTTTGAATAGCTTCATATAAAGAGAATATTGGCCTTTTTTTGGACCAATATGAAGTGATAAAGATATAAATATAGTAATAAACCTAATTTAAGAACGTTAGACACATTTTTGATCCAACGGAAAACTTGTGCAAACTTATACGACAAAGATCGTCCAAACTTTCAATAGATTCGTATGAAGGTTTAAATTGAGATTTAAAGCTTTTAGAATGAATACCGGCCTTTTTTTGGTAAAATATAAAGTTATAAAGGTGTAAATGTAGTTTTTAAATAATTCTCAAAAAGTTAGACCCATTATTGGAGCAGCGGAAACTTGGTCCAAACTACTTTTACAAAGAACTGCCCAACTTTGAATAGCTTCATATAAAGAGAATATTGGCCTTTTTTTGGACCAATATGAAGTGATAAAGATATAAATATAGTAATAAACCTAATTTAAGAACGTTAGACACATTTTTGATCCAACGGAAAACTTGTGCAAACTTATACGACAAAGATCGTCCAAACTTTCAATAGATTCGTATGAAGGTTTAAATTGAGATTTAAAGCTTTTAGAATGAATACCGGCCTTTTTTTGGTAAAATATAAAGTTATAAAGGTGTAAATGTAGTTTTTAAATAATTCTCAAAAAGTTAGACCCATTATTGGAGCAGCGGAAACTTGGTCCAAACTACTTTGACAAAGAACTGCCCAACTTTGAAAAGCTTCATATGAAGAGAATATTGGCCTTTTTTTGGACCAATATGAAGTGATAAAGATATAAATATAGTAATAAACCTAATTTAAGAACGTTAGACACATTTTTGATCCAACGGAAAACTTGTGCAAACTTATACGACAAAGATCGTCCAAACTTTCAATAGATTCGTATGAAGGTTTAAATTGAGATTTAAAGCTTTTAGAATGAATACCGGCCTTTTTTTGGTAAAATATAAAGTTATAAAGGTGTAAATGTAGTTTTTAAATAATTCTCAAAAAGTTAGACCCATTATTGGAGCAGCGGAAACTTGGTCCAAACTACTTTGACAAAGAACTGCCCAACTTTGAAAAGCTTCATATGAAGAGAATATTGGCCTTTTTTTGGACCAATATGAAGTGATAAAGATATAAATATATTAATAAACCTAATTTAAGAACGTTAGACCCATTTTTGATACAACGGAAAACTTGTGCAAACTTCTACGACAAAGATCGTCAAAACTTTCAATAGATTCGTATGAAGGTTTAAATTGAGATTTAAAGCTTTTAGAATGAATACCGGCCTTTTTTTGGACCAATATAAAGTTATAAAGGTGTAAATGTAGTTTTTAAATAATTCTCAAAAAGTTAGACCCATTATTGGAGCAGCGGAAACTTGTCCAAACTACTTTTACAAAGAACTGCCCAACTTTGAATAGCTTCATATAAAGAGAATATTGGCCTTTTTTTGGACCAATATGAAGTGATAAAGATATAAATATAGTAATAAACCTAATTTAAGAACGTTAGACACATTTTTGATCCAACGGAAAACTTGTGCAAACTTATACGACAAAGATCGTCCAAACTTTCAATAGATTCGTATGAAGGTTTAAATTGAGATTTAAAGCTTTTAGAATGAATACCGGCCTTTTTTTGGTAAAATATAAAGTTATAAAGGTGTAAATGTAGTTTTTAAATAATTCTCAAAAAGTTAGACCCATTATTGGAGCAGCGGAAACTTGGTCCAAACTACTTTTACAAAGAACTGCCCAACTTTGAATAGCTTCATATAAAGAGAATATTGGCCTTTTTTTGGACCAATATGAAGTGATAAAGATATAAATATAGTAATAAACCTAATTTAAGAACGTTAGACACATTTTTGATCCAACGGAAAACTTGTGCAAACTTATACGACAAAGATCGTCCAAACTTTCAATAGATTCGTATGAAGGTTTAAATTGAGATTTAAAGCTTTTAGAATGAATACCGGCCTTTTTTTGGTAAAATATAAAGTTATAAAGGTGTAAATGTAGTTTTTAAATAATTCTCAAAAAGTTAGACCCATTATTGGAGCAGCGGAAACTTGGTCCAAACTACTTTGACAAAGAACTGCCCAACTTTGAAAAGCTTCATATGAAGAGAATATTGGCCTTTTTTTGGACCAATATGAAGTGATAAAGATATAAATATATTAATAAACCTAATTTAAGAACGTTAGACCCATTTTTGATCCAACGGAAAACTTGTGCAAACTTCTACGACAAAGATCGTCAAAACTTTCAATAGATTCGTATGAAGGTTTAAATTGAGATTTAAAGCTTTTAGAATGAATACCGGCCTTTTTTTGGACCACTAAAAAGTTATAAAGGTGTAAATATAGTTTTTAAATAATTCTCAAAAAGTTAGACCCATTATTGGAGCAGCGGAAACTTGGTCCAAACTACTTTGACAAAGAACTGCCCAACTTTGAATAGCTTCGTATGAAGAGAATATTGGCCTTTTTTTGAACCAATATGAAGTGATAAAGATATAAATATAGTAATAAACCTAATTTAAGAACGTTAGACCCATTTCTGATCCAACGGAAAACTTGTGCAAACTTCTACGACAAAGATCGTCCAAACTTTCAATAGATCTGTATGAAGGTTTAAATTGAGATTTAAAGCTTTTAGAATGAATACCGGCCTTTTTTTGGACCAATATAAAGTTATAAAGGTGTAAATATATTTTTTAAATAATTCTCAAAAAGTTAGACCCATTATTGGAGCAGCGGAAACTTGGTCAAACTACTTTGACAAAGAACTGCCCAACTTTGAATAGCTACATATGAAGAGAATATTGGCCTTTTTTTGGACCAATATGAAGTGATAAAGATATAAATATAGTAATAAACCTAATTTAAGAACGTTAGACACATTTTTGATCCAACGGAAAACTTGTGCAAACTTATACGACAAAGATCGTCCAAACTTTCAATAGATTCGTATGAAGGTTTAAATTGAGATTTAAAGCTTTTAGAATGAATACCGACCTTTTTTTGGTAAAATATAAAGTTATAAAGGTGTAAATGTAGTTTTTAAATAATTCTCAAAAAGTTAGACCCATTATTGGAGCAGCGGAAACTTGGTCCAAACTACTTTGACAAAGAACTGCCCAACTTTGAAAAGCTTCATATGAAGAGAATATTGGCCTTTTTTTGGACCAATATGAAGTGATAAAGATATAAATATATTAATAAACCTAATTTAAGAACGTTAGACCCATTTTTGATCCAACGGAAAACTTGTGCAAACTTCTACGACAAAGATCGTCAAAACTTTCAATAGATTCGTATGAAGGTTTAAATTGAGATTTAAAGCTTTTAGAATGAATACCGGCCTTTTTTTGGACCACTAAAAAGTTATAAAGGTGTAAATATAGTTTTTAAATAATTCTCAAAAAGTTAGACCCATTATTGGAGCAGCGGAAACTTGGTCCAAACTACTTTGACAAAGAACTGCCCAACTTTGAATAGCTTCGTATGAAGAGAATATTGGCCTTTTTTTGAACCAATATGAAGTGATAAAGATATAAATATAGTAATAAACCTAATTTAAGAACGTTAGACCCATTTCTGATCCAACGGAAAACTTGTGCAAACTTCTACGACAAAGATCGTCCAAACTTTCAATAGATCTGTATGAAGGTTTAAATTGAGATTTAAAGCTTTTAGAATGAATACCGGCCTTTTTTTGGACCAATATAAAGTTATAAAGGTGTAAATATAGTTTTTAAATAATTCTCAAAAAGTTAGACCCATTATTGGAGCAGCGGAAACTTGGTCAAACTACTTTGACAAAGAACTGCCCAACTTTGAATAGCTACATATGAAGAGAATATTGGCCTTTTTTTGGACCAATATGAAGTGATAAAGATATAAATATATTAATAAACCTAATTTAAGAACGTTAGACCCATTTTTGATCCAACGGAAAACTTGTGCAAACTTCTACGACAAAGATCATCCAAACTTTCAATAAATTCGTATGAAGGTTTAAATTGAGATTTAAAGCTTTTAGAATGAATACCGGCCTTTTTTTGGACCAATAAAAAGTTATAAAGGTGTAAATATAGTTTTTAAATAATTCTCAAAAAGTTAGACCCATTATTGGAGCAGCGGAAACTTGGTCCAAACTACTTTGACAAAGAACTGCCCAACTTTGAATAGCTTCGTATGAAGAGAATATTGGCCTTTTTTGAACCAATATGAAGTGATAAAGATATAAATATAGTAATAAACCTAATTTAAGAACGTTAGACCCATTTTTGATCCAACAGAAAACTTGTGCAAACTTCTACGACAAAGATCGTCCAAACTTTCAATAGATTCGTATGAAGGTTTAAATTGAGATTTAAAGCTTTTAGAATGAATAACGGCCTTTTTTGGACCAATATAAAGTTATAAAGGTGTAAATATAGTTTTTAAATAATTCTCAAAAAGTTAGACCCATTATTGGAGCAGCGGAAACTTGGTCAAACTACTTTGACAAAGAACTGCCCAACTTTGAATAGCTACATATGAAGAGAATATTGGCCTTTTTTTGGACCAATATGAAGTGATAAAGATATAAATATATTAATAAACCTAATATAAGAACGTTAGACCCATTTTCGATCCAATGGAAAACATGTGCAAACTTATACGACAAAGATCGTCCAAACTTTCAATAGATTCGTATGAAGGTTTAAATTGAGATTTAAAGCTTTTAGAATGAATACCGGCCTTTTATTGGACCAATAAAAAGTTATAAAGGTGTAAATATAGTTTTTAAATAATTCTCAAAAAGTTAGACCCATTATTGGAGCAACGGAAACTTGGTCCAAACTACTTTGACAAAGAACTGCCCAACTTTGAATAGCTTCATATGAAGAGAATATTGGATTTTTTTGGACCAATATGAAGTGATAATGATATAAATATAGTAATAAACCTAATAGAAGAACGTTAGACCCATTTTTGATCCAACGGAAAACTTGTGCAGACTTCTACGACAAAGATCGTCCAAACTTTCAATAGATTCGTATGAAGGTTTAAATTCAGATTTAAAGCTTTTAGAATGAATACCGGCCTTTTTTTGGACCAATATAAAGTTATAAAGGTGTAAATGTAGTTTTTAAATAATTCTCAAGAAGTTAGACCCATTATTGGAGCAGCGGAAACTTGTCCAAACTACTTTTACAAAGAACTGCCCAACTTTGAATAGCTTCATATGAAGAGAATATTGGCCTTTTTTTGGACCAATATGAAGTGATAAAGATATAAATATATTAATAAACCTAATTTAAGAACGTTAGACCCATTTTTGATCCAACGGAAAACTTGTGCAAACTTCTACGACAAAGATCGTCCAAACTTTCAATAGATTCGTATGAAGGTTTAAATTGAGATTTAAAGCTTTTAGAATGAATACCGGCCTTTTTTTGGACCACTAAAAAGTTATAAAGGTGTAAATATAGTTTTTAAATAATTCTCAAAAAGTTAGACCCATTATTGGAGCAGCGGAAACTTGGTCCAAACTACTTTGACAAAGAACTGCCCAACTTTGAATAGCTTCGTATGAAGAGAATATTGGCCTTTTTTTGAACCAATATGAAGTGATAAAGATATAAATATAGTAATAAACCTAATTTAAGAACGTTAGACCCAATTTTGATCCAACGGAAAACTTGTGCAAACTTCTACGACAAAGATCGTCCAAACTTTCAATAGATTCGTATGAAGGTTTAAATTGAGATTTAAAGCTTTTAGAATGAATACCGGCCTTTTTTTGGCCAATATAAAGTTATAAAGGTGTAAATATAGTTTTTAAATAATTCTCAAAAAGTTAGACCCATTATTGGAGCAGCGGAAACTTGGTCCAAACTACTTTGACAAAGAACTGCCCAACTTTGAATAGCTTCGTATGAAGAGAATATTGGCCTTTTTTTGAACCAATATGAAGTGATAAAGATATAAATATAGTAATAAACCTAATTTAAGAACGTTAGACCCATTTCTGATCCAACGGAAAACTTGTGCAAACTTCTACGACAAAGATCGTCCAAACTTTCAATAGATCTGTATGAAGGTTTAAATTGAGATTTAAAGCTTTTAGAATGAATACCGGCCTTTTTTTGGACCAATATAAAGTTATAAAGGTGTAAATATAGTTTTTAAATAATTCTCAAAAAGTTAGACCCATTATTGGAGCAGCGGAAACTTGGTCAAACTACTTTGACAAAGAACTGCCCAACTTTGAATAGCTACATATGAAGAGAATATTGGCCTTTTTTTGGACCAATATGAAGTGATAAAGATATAAATATAGTAATAAACCTAATTTAAGAACGTTAGACACATTTTTGATCCAACGGAAAACTTGTGCAAACTTATACGACAAAGATCGTCCAAACTTTCAATAGATTCGTATGAAGGTTTAAATTGAGATTTAAAGCTTTTAGAATGAATACCGGCCTTTTTTTGGTAAAATATAAAGTTATAAAGGTGTAAATGTAGTTTTTAAATAATTCTCAAAAAGTTAGACCCATTATTGGAGCAGCGGAAACTTGGTCCAAACTACTTTGACAAAGAACTGCCCAACTTTGAAAAGCTTCATATGAAGAGAATATTGGCCTTTTTTTGGACCAATATGAAGTGATAAAGATATAAATATATTAATAAACCTAATTTAAGAACGTTAGACCCATTTTTGATCCAACGGAAAACTTGTGCAAACTTCTACGACAAAGATCGTCAAAACTTTCAATAGATTCGTATGAAGGTTTAAATTGAGATTTAAAGCTTTTAGAATGAATACCGGCCTTTTTTTGGACCACTAAAAAGTTATAAAGGTGTAAATATAGTTTTTAAATAATTCTCAAAAAGTTAGACCCATTATTGGAGCAGCGGAAACTTGGTCCAAACTACTTTGACAAAGAACTGCCCAACTTTGAATAGCTTCGTATGAAGAGAATATTGGCCTTTTTTTGAACCAATATGAAGTGATAAAGATATAAATATAGTAATAAACCTAATTTAAGAACGTTAGACCCATTTCTGATCCAACGGAAAACTTGTGCAAACTTCTACGACAAAGATCGTCCAAACTTTCAATAGATCTGTATGAAGGTTTAAATTGAGATTTAAAGCTTTTAGAATGAATACCGGCCTTTTTTTGGACCAATATAAAGTTATAAAGGTGTAAATATAGTTTTTAAATAATTCTCAAAAAGTTAGACCCATTATTGGAGCAGCGGAAACTTGGTCCAAACTACTTTGACAAAGAACTGCCCAACTTTGAATAGCTTCGTATGAAGAGAATATTGGCCTTTTTTGAACCAATATGAAGTGATAAAGATATAAATATAGTAATAAACCTAATTTAAGAACGTTAGACCCATTTTTGATCCAACAGAAAACTTGTTCAAACTTCTACGACAAAGATCGTCCAAACTTTCAATAGATTCGTATGAAGGTTTAAATTGAGATTTAAAGCTTTTAGAATGAATAACGGCCTTTTTTGGACCAATATAAAGTTATAAAGGTGTAAATATAGTTTTTAAATAATTCTCAAAAAGTTAGACCCATTATTGGAGCAGCGGAAACTTGGTCAAACTACTTTGACAAAGAACTGCCCAACTTTGAATAGCTACATATGAAGAGAATATTGGCCTTTTTTTGGACCAATATGAAGTGATAAAGATATAAATATATTAATAAACCTAATATAAGAACGTTAGACCCATTTTCGATCCAATGGAAAACATGTGCAAACTTATACGACAAAGATCGTCCAAACTTTCAATAGATTCGTATGAAGGTTTAAATTGAGATTTAAAGCTTTTAGAATGAATACCGGCCTTTTATTGGACCAATAAAAAGTTATAAAGGTGTAAATATAGTTTTTAAATAATTCTCAAAAAGTTAGACCCATTATTGGAGCAACGGAAACTTGGTCCAAACTACTTTGACAAAGAACTGCCCAACTTTGAATAGCTTCATATGAAGAGAATATTGGATTTTTTTGGACCAATATGAAGTGATAATGATATAAATATAGTAATAAACCTAATAGAAGAACGTTAGACCCATTTTTGATCCAACGGAAAACTTGTGCAGACTTCTACGACAAAGATCGTCCAAACTTTCAATAGATTCGTATGAAGGTTTAAATTCAGATTTAAAGCTTTTAGAATGAATACCGGCCTTTTTTTGGACCAATATAAAGTTATAAAGGTGTAAATGTAGTTTTTAAATAATTCTCAAGAAGTTAGACCCATTATTGGAGCAGCGGAAACTTGTCCAAACTACTTTTACAAAGAACTGCCCAACTTTGAATAGCTTCATATGAAGAGAATATTGGCCTTTTTTTGGACCAATATGAAGTGATAAAGATATAAATATAGTAATAAACCTAATTTAAGAACGTTAGACACATTTTTGATCCAACGGAAAACTTGTGCAAACTTATACGACAAAGATCGTCCAAACTTTCAATAGATTCGTATGAAGGTTTAAATTGAGATTTAAAGCTTTTAGAATGAATACCGGCCTTTTTTTGGTAAAATATAAAGTTATAAAGGTGTAAATGTAGTTTTTAAATAATTCTCAAAAAGTTAGACCCATTATTGGAGCAGCGGAAACTTGGTCCAAACTACTTTGACAAAGAACTGCCCAACTTTGAAAAGCTTCATATGAAGAGAATATTGGCCTTTTTTTGGACCAATATGAAGTGATAAAGATATAAATATATTAATAAACCTAATTTAAGAACGTTAGACCCATTTTTGATCCAACGGAAAACTTGTGCAAACTTCTACGACAAAGATCGTCAAAACTTTCAATAGATTCGTATGAAGGTTTAAATTGAGATTTAAAGCTTTTAGAATGAATACCGGCCTTTTTTTGGACCACTAAAAAGTTATAAAGGTGTAAATATAGTTTTTAAATAATTCTCAAAAAGTTAGACCCATTATTGGAGCAGCGGAAACTTGGTCCAAACTACTTTGACAAAGAACTGCCCAACTTTGAATAGCTTCGTATGAAGAGAATATTGGCCTTTTTTTGAACCAATATGAAGTGATAAAGATATAAATATAGTAATAAACCTAATTTAAGAACGTTAGACCCATTTCTGATCCAACGGAAAACTTGTGCAAACTTCTACGACAAAGATCGTCCAAACTTTCAATAGATCTGTATGAAGGTTTAAATTGAGATTTAAAGCTTTTAGAATGAATACCGGCCTTTTTTTGGACCAATATAAAGTTATAAAGGTGTAAATATAGTTTTTAAATAATTCTCAAAAAGTTAGACCCATTATTGGAGCAGCGGAAACTTGGTCCAAACTACTTTGACAAAGAACTGCCCAACTTTGAATAGCTTCGTATGAAGAGAATATTGGCCTTTTTTGAACCAATATGAAGTGATAAAGATATAAATATAGTAATAAACCTAATTTAAGAACGTTAGACCCATTTTTGATCCAACAGAAAACTTGTTCAAACTTCTACGACAAAGATCGTCCAAACTTTCAATAGATTCGTATGAAGGTTTAAATTGAGATTTAAAGCTTTTAGAATGAATAACGGCCTTTTTTGGACCAATATAAAGTTATAAAGGTGTAAATATAGTTTTTAAATAATTCTCAAAAAGTTAGACCCATTATTGGAGCAGCGGAAACTTGGTCAAACTACTTTGACAAAGAACTGCCCAACTTTGAATAGCTACATATGAAGAGAATATTGGCCTTTTTTTGGACCAATATGAAGTGATAAAGATATAAATATATTAATAAACCTAATATAAGAACGTTAGACCCATTTTCGATCCAATGGAAAACATGTGCAAACTTATACGACAAAGATCGTCCAAACTTTCAATAGATTCGTATGAAGGTTTAAATTGAGATTTAAAGCTTTTAGAATGAATACCGGCCTTTTATTGGACCAATAAAAAGTTATAAAGGTGTAAATATAGTTTTTAAATAATTCTCAAAAAGTTAGACCCATTATTGGAGCAACGGAAACTTGGTCCAAACTACTTTGACAAAGAACTGCCCAACTTTGAATAGCTTCATATGAAGAGAATATTGGATTTTTTTGGACCAATATGAAGTGATAATGATATAAATATAGTAATAAACCTAATAGAAGAACGTTAGACCCATTTTTGATCCAACGGAAAACTTGTGCAGACTTCTACGACAAAGATCGTCCAAACTTTCAATAGATTCGTATGAAGGTTTAAATTCAGATTTAAAGCTTTTAGAATGAATACCGGCCTTTTTTTGGACCAATATAAAGTTATAAAGGTGTAAATGTAGTTTTTAAATAATTCTCAAGAAGTTAGACCCATTATTGGAGCAGCGGAAACTTGTCCAAACTACTTTTACAAAGAACTGCCCAACTTTGAATAGCTTCATATGAAGAGAATATTGGCCTTTTTTTGGACCAATATGAAGTGATAAAGATATAAATATATTAATAAACCTAATTTAAGAACGTTAGACCCATTTTTGATCCAACGGAAAACTTGTGCAAACTTCTACGACAAAGATCGTCCAAACTTTCAATAGATTCGTATGAAGGTTTAAATTGAGATTTAAAGCTTTTAGAATGAATACCGGCCTTTTTTTGGACCACTAAAAAGTTATAAAGGTGTAAATATAGTTTTTAAATAATTCTCAAAAAGTTAGACCCATTATTGGAGCAGCGGAAACTTGGTCCAAACTACTTTGACAAAGAACTGCCCAACTTTGAATAGCTTCGTATGAAGAGAATATTGGCCTTTTTTTGAACCAATATGAAGTGATAAAGATATAAATATAGTAATAAACCTAATTTAAGAACGTTAGACCCAATTTTGATCCAACGGAAAACTTGTGCAAACTTCTACGACAAAGATCGTCCAAACTTTCAATAGATTCGTATGAAGGTTTAAATTGAGATTTAAAGCTTTTAGAATGAATACCGGCCTTTTTTTGGCCAATATAAAGTTATAAAGGTGTAAATATAGTTTTTAAATAATTCTCAAAAAGTTAGACCCATTATTGGAGCAGCGGAAACTTGGTCCAAACTACTTTGACAAAGAACTGCCCAACTTTGAATAGCTTCGTATGAAGAGAATATTGGCCTTTTTTTGAACCAATATGAAGTGATAAAGATATAAATATAGTAATAAACCTAATTTAAGAACGTTAGACCCATTTCTGATCCAACGGAAAACTTGTGCAAACTTCTACGACAAAGATCGTCCAAACTTTCAATAGATCTGTATGAAGGTTTAAATTGAGATTTAAAGCTTTTAGAATGAATACCGGCCTTTTTTTGGACCCATATAAAGTTATAAAGGTGTAAATATAGTTTTTAAATAATTCTCAAAAAGTTAGACCCATTATTGGAGCAGCGGAAACTTGGTCAAACTACTTTGACAAAGAACTGCCCAACTTTGAATAGCTACATATGAAGAGAATATTGGCCTTTTTTTGGACCAATATGAAGTGATAAAGATATAAATATATTAATAAACCTAATTTAAGAACGTTAGACCCATTTTTGATCCAACGGAAAACTTGTGCAAACTTCTACGACAAAGATCATCCAAACTTTCAATAAATTCGTATGAAGGTTTAAATTGAGATTTAAAGCTTTTAGAATGAATACCGGCCTTTTTTTGGACCAATAAAAAGTTATAAAGGTGTAAATATAGTTTTTAAATAATTCTCAAAAAGTTAGACCCATTATTGGAGCAGCGGAAACTTGGTCCAAACTACTTTGACAAAGAACTGCCCAACTTTGAATAGCTTCGTATGAAGAGAATATTGGCCTTTTTTGAACCAATATGAAGTGATAAAGATATAAATATAGTAATAAACCTAATTTAAGAACGTTAGACCCATTTTTGATCCAACAGAAAACTTGTGCAAACTTCTACGACAAAGATCGTCCAAACTTTCAATAGATTCGTATGAAGGTTTAAATTGAGATTTAAAGCTTTTAGAATGAATAACGGCCTTTTTTGGACCAATATAAAGTTATAAAGGTGTAAATATAGTTTTTAAATAATTCTCAAAAAGTTAGACCCATTATTGGAGCAGCGGAAACTTGGTCAAACTACTTTGACAAAGAACTGCCCAACTTTGAATAGCTACATATGAAGAGAATATTGGCCTTTTTTGGGACCAATATGAAGTGATAAAGATATAAATATATTAATAAACCTAATATAAGAACGTTAGACCCATTTTCGATCCAATGGAAAACATGTGCAAACTTATACGACAAAGATCGTCCAAACTTTCAATAGATTCGTATGAAGGTTTAAATTGAGATTTAAAGCTTTTAGAATGAATACCGGCCTTTTATTGGACCAATAAAAAGTTATAAAGGTGTAAATATAGTTTTTAAATAATTCTCAAAAAGTTAGACCCATTATTGGAGCAACGGAAACTTGGTCCAAACTACTTTGACAAAGAACTGCCCAACTTTGAATAGCTTCATATGAAGAGAATATTGGATTTTTTTGGACCAATATGAAGTGATAATGATATAAATATAGTAATAAACCTAATAGAAGAACGTTAGACCCATTTTTGATCCAACGGAAAACTTGTGCAGACTTCTACGACAAAGATCGTCCAAACTTTCAATAGATTCGTATGAAGGTTTAAATTCAGATTTAAAGCTTTTAGAATGAATACCGGCCTTTTTTTGGACCAATATAAAGTTATAAAGGTGTAAATGTAGTTTTTAAATAATTCTCAAGAAGTTAGACCCATTATTGGAGCAGCGGAAACTTGTCCAAACTACTTTTACAAAGAACTGCCCAACTTTGAATAGCTTCATATGAAGAGAATATTGGCCTTTTTTTGGACCAATATGAAGTGATAAAGATATAAATATATTAATAAACCTAATTTAAGAACGTTAGACCCATTTTTGATCCAACGGAAAACTTGTGCAAACTTCTACGACAAAGATCGTCCAAACTTTCAATAGATTCGTATGAAGGTTTAAATTGAGATTTAAAGCTTTTAGAATGAATACCGGCCTTTTTTTGGACCACTAAAAAGTTATAAAGGTGTAAATATAGTTTTTAAATAATTCTCAAAAAGTTAGACCCATTATTGGAGCAGCGGAAACTTGGTCCAAACTACTTTTACAAAGAACTGCCCAACTTTGAATAGCTTCATATGAAGAGAATATTGGCCTTTTTTTGGACCAATATGAAGTGATAAAGATATTAGTATAGTAATAAACCTAATTTAAGAACGTTAGACACATTTTTGATCCAACGGAAAACTTGTGCAAACTTCTACGACAAAGATCGTCCAAACTTTCAATAGATTCGTATGAAGGTTTAAATTGAGATTTAAAGCTTTTAGAATGAATACCGGCCTTTTTTTGGCCAATATAAAGTTATAAAGGTGTAAATATAGTTTTTAAATAATTCTCAAAAAGTTAGACCCATTATTGGAGCAGCGGAAACTTGGTCAAACTACTTTGACAAAGAACTGCCCAACTTTGAATAGCTACATATGAAGAGAATATTGGCCTTTTTTGGACCAATATGAAGTGATAAAGATATAAATATATTAATAAACCTAATAGAAGAACCTTAGACCCATTTTAGATCCAACGGAAAAGTTGTGCAAACTTCTATGACAAAGATCGTCCAAACTTTCAATAGATTCGTATGAAGGTTTAAATTGAGATTTAAAGCTTTTAGAATGAATACCGGCCTTTTTTTGGACCAATATAAAGTTATAAAGGTGTAAATGTAGTTTTTAAATAATTCTCAAAAAGTTAGACCCATTATTGGAGCAGCGGAAACTTGTCCAAACTACTTTTACAAAGAACTGCCCAACTTTGAATAGCTTCATATAAAGAGAATATTGGCCTTTTTTTGGACCAATATGAAGTGATAAAGATATAAATATAGTAATAAACCTAATTTAAGAACGTTAGACACATTTTTGATCCAACGGAAAACTTGTGCAAACTTATACGACAAAGATCGTCCAAACTTTCAATAGATTCGTATGAAGGTTTAAATTGAGATTTAAAGCTTTTAGAATGAATACCGGCCTTTTTTTGGAAAAATATAAAGTTATAAAGGTGTAAATGTAGTTTTTAAATAATTCTCAAAAAGTTAGACCCATTATTGGAGCAGCGGAAACTTGGTCCAAACTACTTTGACAAAGAACTGCCCAACTTTGAAAAGCTTCATATGAAGAGAATATTGGCCTTTTTTTGGACCAATATGAAGTGATAAAGATATAAATATATTAATAAACCTAATTTAAGAACGTTAGACCCATTTTTGATCCAACGGAAAACTTGTGCAAACTTCTACGACAAAGATCGTCCAAACTTTCAATAGATTCGTATGAAGGTTTAAATTGAGATTTAAAGCTTTTAGAATGAATACCGGCCTTTTTTTGGACCACTAAAAAGTTATAAAGGTGTAAATATAGTTTTTAAATAATTCTCAAAAAGTTAGACCCATTATTGGAGCAGCGGAAACTTGGTCCAAACTACTTTGACAAAGAACTGCCCAACTTTGAATAGCTTCGTATGAAGAGAATATTGGCCTTTTTTTGAACCAATATGAAGTGATAAAGATATAAATATAGTAATAAACCTAATTTAAGAACGTTAGACCCATTTCTGATCCAACGGAAAACTTGTGCAAACTTCTACGACAAAGATCGTCCAAACTTTCAATAGATCTGTATGAAGGTTTAAATTGAGATTTAAAGCTTTTAGAATGAATACCGGCCTTTTTTTGGACCAATATAAAGTTATAAAGGTGTAAATATAGTTTTTAAATAATTCTCAAAAAGTTAGACCCATTATTGGAGCAGCGGAAACTTGGTCAAACTACTTTGACAAAGAACTGCCCAACTTTGAATAGCTACATATGAAGAGAATATTGGCCTTTTTTTGGACCAATATGAAGTGATAAAGATATAAATATATTAATAAACCTAATTTAAGAACGTTAGACCCATTTTTGATCCAACGGAAAACTTGTGCAAACTTCTACGACAAAGATCGTCCAAACTTTCAATAAATTCGTATGAAGGTTTAAATTGAGATTTAAAGCTTTTAGAATGAATACCGGCCTTTTTTTGGACCAATAAAAAGTTATAAAGGTTTAAATATAGTTTTCAAATAATTCTCAAAAAGTTAGACCCATTATTGGAGCAGCGGAAACTTGGTCCAAACTACTTTGACAAAGAACTGCCCAACTTTGAATAGCTTCGTATGAAGAGAATATTGGCCTTTTTTTGAACCAATATGAAGTGATAAAGATATAAATATAGTAATAAACCTAATTTAAGAACGTTAGACCCATTTTTGATCCAACAGAAAACTTGTGCAAACTTCTACGACAAAGATCGTCCAAACTTTCAATAGATTCGTATGAAGGTTTAAATTGAGATTTAAAGCTTTTAGAATGAATAACGGCCTTTTTTGGACCAATATAAAGTTATAAAGGTGTAAATATAGTTTTTAAATAATTCTCAAAAAGTTAGACCCATTATTGGAGCAGTGGAAACTTGGTCAAACTACTTTGACAAAGAACTGCCCAACTTTGAATAGCTACATATGAAGAGAATATTGGCCTTTTTTTGGACCAATATGAAGTGATAAAGATATAAATATATTAATAAACCTAATATAAGAACGTTAGACCCATTTTCGATCCAATGGAAAACATGTGCAAACTTATACGACAAAGATCGTCCAAACTTTCAATAGATTCGTATGAAGGTTTAAATTGAGATTTAAAGCTTTTAGAATGAATACCGGCCTTTTATTGGACCAATAAAAAGTTATAAAGGTGTAAATATAGTTTTTAAATAATTCTCAAAAAGTTAGACCCATTATTGGAGCAACGGAAACTTGGTCCAAACTACTTTGACAAAGAACTGCCCAACTTTGAATAGCTACATATGAAGAGAATATTGGCCTTTTTTTGGACCAATATGAAGTGATAAAGATATAAATATATTAATAAACCTAATATAAGAACGTTAGACCCATTTTCGATCCAATGGAAAACATGTGCAAACTTATACGACAAAGATCGTCCAAACTTTCAATAGATTCGTATGAAGGACTAAATTGAGATTTAAAGCTTTTAGAATGAATACCGGCCTTTTTATAGACCAATATAAAGTTATAAAGGTGTAAATATAGTTTTTAAATAATTCTCAAAAAGTTAGACCCATTATTGGAGAAGCGGAAACTTGGTCCAAACTACTTTGACAAAGAACTGCCCAACTTTGAATAGCTTCATATGAAGAGAATATTGGCCTTTTTTTGGACCAATATGAAGTGATAAAGATATAAATATATTAATAAACCTAATTTAAGAACGTTAGACCCATTTTTGATCCAACGGAAAACTTGTGCAAACTTCTACGACAAAGATCGTCCAAACTTTCAATAGATTCGTATGAAGGTTTAAATTGAGATTTAAAGCTTTTAGAATGAATACCGGCCTTTTTTTGGACCAATATAAAGTTATAAAGGTGTAAATATAGTTTTTAAATTATTCTCAAAAAGTTAGACCCATTATTGGAGCAGCGGAAACTTGTCCAAACTACTTTTACAAAGGACTGCCCAACTTTGAATAGCTACATATGAAGAGAATATTGGCCTTTTTTTGGACCAATATGAAGTGATAAAGATATAAATATATTAATAAACCTAATATAAGAACGTTAGACCCATTTTTGATCCAACGAAAAATTGTGCAAACTTCTACGACAAAGATCTTCCAAACTTTCAATAGATTCGTATGAAGGTTTAAATTGAGATTTAAAGCTTTTAGAATGAATACCGGCCTTTTTTTGGACCAATATAAAGTTATAAAGGTGTAAATATAGTTTTTAAATTATTCTCAAAAAGTTAGACCCATTATTGGAGAAGCGGAAACTTGGTCCAAACTACTTTGACAAAGAACTGCCCAACTTTGAATAGCTTCGTATGAAGAGAATATTGGCCTTTTTTTGAACCAATATGAAGTGATAAAGATATAAATATAGTAATAAACCTAATTTAAGAACGTTAGACCCATTTTTGATCCAACGGAAAACTTGTGCAAACTTCTACGACAAAGATCGTCCTAACTTTCAATAGATTCGTATGAAGGTTTAAATTCAGATTTAAAGCTTTTAGAATGAATACCGGCCTTTTTTTGGACCAATATAAAGTTATAAAGGTGTAAATATAGTTTTTAAATAATTCTCAAAAAGTTAGACCCATTATTGGAGCAGCGGAAACTTTGTCAAACTACTTTGACAAAGAACTGCCCAACTTTGAATAGCTACATATGAAGAGAATATTGGCCTTTTTTTGGACCAATATGAAGTGATAAAGATATAAATATATTAATAAACCTAATATAAGAACGTTAGACCCATTTTTGATCCAGCGGAAAACTTGTGCAAACTTATACGACAAAGATCGTCCAAACTTTCAATAGATTCGTATGAAGGACTAAATTGAGATTTAAAGCTTTTAGAATGAATACCGGCCTTTTTATAGACCAATATAAAGTTATAAAGGTGTAAATATAGTTTTTAAATAATTCTCAAAAAGTTAGACCCATTATTGGAGAAGCGGAAACTTGGTCCAAACTACTTTGACAAAGAACTGCCCAACTTTGAATAGCTTCATATGAAGAGAATATTGGCCTTTTTTTGGACCAATATGAAGTGATAAAGATATAAATATATTAATAAACCTAATTTAAGAACGTTAGACCCATTTTTGATCCAACGGAAAACTTGTGCAAACTTCTACGACAAAGATCGTCCAAACTTTCAATAGATTCGTATGAAGGTTTAAATTGAGATTTAAAGCTTTTAGAATGAATACCGGCCTTTTTTTGGACCAATATAAAGTTATAAAGGTGTAAATATAGTTTTTAAATTATTCTCAAAAAGTTAGACCCATTATTGGAGAAGCGGAAACTTGGTCCAAACTACTTTGACAAAGAACTGCCCAAGTTTGAATAGCTTCGTATGAAGAGAATATTGGTCTTTTTTTGAACCAATATGAAGTGATAAAGATATAAATATAATAATAAACCTAATTTAAGAACGTTAGACCCAATTTTGATCCAACGGAAAACTTGTGCAAACTTCTACGACAAAGATCGTCCAAACTTTCAATAGATTCGTATGAAGGTTTAAATTGAGATTTAAAGCTTTTAGAATGAATACCGGCCTTTTTTTGGCCAATATAAAGTTATAAAGGTGTAAATATAGTTTTTAAATAATTCTCAAAAAGTTAGACCCATTATTGGAGCAGCGGAAACTTGGTCAAACTACTTTGACAAAGAACTGCCCAACTTTGAATAGCTAGATATGAAGAGAATATTGGCCTTTTTTTGGACCAATATGAAGTGATAAAGATATAAATATATTAATAAACCTAATATAAGAACGTTAGACCCATTTTCGATCCAATGGAAAAGTTGTGCAAACTTCTACGACAAAGATCTTCCAAACTTTCAATAGATTCGTATGAAGGTTTAAATTGAGATTTAAAGCTTTTAGAATGAATACCGGCCTTTTTTTGGACCAATATAAAGTTATAAAGGTGTAAATATAGTTTTTAAATAATTCTCAAAAAGTTAGACCCATTATTGGAGCAGCGGAAACTTGGTCAAACTACTTTAACAAAGAACTGCCCAACTTTGAATAGCTACATATGAAGAGAATATTGGCCTTTTTTTGGACCAATATGAAGTGATAAAGATATAAATATATTAATAAAGCTAATATAAGAACGTTAGACCCATTTTTGATCCAACGAAAAACTTGTGCAAACTTCTACGACAAAGATCTTCCAAACTTTCAATAGATTCGTATGAAGGTTTAAATTGAGATTTAAAGCTTTTAGAATGAATACCGGCCTTTTTTTGGACCAATATAAAGTTATAAAGGTGTAAATATAGTTTTTAAATTATTCTCAAAAAGTTAGACCCATTATTGGAGAAGCGGAAACTTGGTCCAAACTACTTTGACAAAGAACTGCCCAACTTTGAATAGCTTCGTATGAAGAGAATATTGGCCTTTTTTTGAACCAATATGAAGTGATAAAGATATAAATATAGTAATAAACCTAATTTAAGAACGTTAGACCCATTTTTGATCCAACGGAAAACTTGTGCAAACTTCTACGACAAAGATCGTCCTAATTTTCAATAGATTCGTATGAAGGTTTAAATTCAGATTTAAAGCTTTTAGAATGAATACCGGCCTTTTTTTGGACCAATATAAAGTTATAAAGGTGTAAATATAGTTTTTAAATAATTCTCAAAAAGTTAGACCCATTATTGGAGCAGCGGAAACTTTGTCAAACTACTTTGACAAAGAACTGCCCAACTTTGAATAGCTACATATGAAGAGAATATTGGCCTTTTTTTGGACCAATATGAAGTGATAAAGATATAAATATATTAATAAACCTAATATAAGAACGTTAGACCCATTTTTGATCCAGCGGAAAACTTGTGCAAACTTATACGACAAAGATCGTCCAAACTTTCAATAGATTCGTATGAAGGACTAAATTGAGATTTAAAGCTTTTAGAATGAATACCGGCCTTTTTATTGACCAATATAAAGTTATAAAGGTGTAAATATAGTTTTTAAATAATTCTCAAAAAGTTAGACCCATTATTGGAGAAGCGGAAACTTGGTCCAAACTACTTTGACAAAGAACTGCCCAACTTTGAATAGCTTCATATGAAGAGAATATTGGCCTTTTTTTGGACCAATATGAAGTGATAAAGATATAAATATATTAATAAACCTAATTTAAGAACGTTAGACCCATTTTTGATCCAACGGAAAACTTGTGCAAACTTCTACGACAAAGATCGTCCAAACTTTCAATAGATTCGTATGAAGATTTAAATTGAGATTTAAAGCTTTTAGAATGAATACCGGCCTTTTTTTGGACCAATATAAAGTTATAAAGGTGTAAATATAGTTTTTAAATAATTCTCA
This sequence comes from Trifolium repens, assembly GCA_030408175.1. Lineage (NCBI taxonomy): Eukaryota > Viridiplantae > Streptophyta > Magnoliopsida > Fabales > Fabaceae > Trifolium > Trifolium repens. The sequence continues at coordinate 23,675,891 of CP125845.1, read as the reverse complement.
AAAAGTTAGACCCATTATTGGAGCAGCGGAAACTTGGTCAAACTACTTTGACAAAGAACTGCCCAACTTTGAATAGCTAGATATGAAGAGAATATTGGCCTTTTTTTGGACCAATATGAAGTGATAAAGATATAAATATATTAATAAACCTAATATAAGAACGTTAGACCCATTTTCGATCCAATGGAAAAGTTGTGCAAACTTCTACGACAAAGATCTTCCAAACTTTCAATAGATTCGTATGAAGGTTTAAATTGAGATTTAAAGCTTTTAGAATGAATACCGGCCTTTTATTGGACCAATATAAAGTTATAAAGGTGTAAATATAGTTTTTAAATAATTCTCAAAAAGTTAGACCCATTATTGGAGCAGCGGAAACTTGGTCAAACTACTTTAACAAAGAACTGCCCAACTTTGAATAGCTACATATGAAGAGAATATTGGCCTTTTTTTGGACCAATATGAAGTGATAAAGATATAAATATATTAATAAACCTAATATAAGAACGTTAGACCCATTTTTGATCCAACGAAAAACTTGTGCAAACTTCTACGACAAAGATCTTCCAAACTTTCAATAGATTCGTATGAAGGTTTAAATTGAGATTTAAAGCTTTTAGAATGAATACCGGCCTTTTTTTGGACCAATATAAAGTTATAAAGGTGTAAATATAGTTTTTAAATTATTCTCAAAAAGTTAGACCCATTATTGGAGAAGCGGAAACTTGGTCCAAACTACTTTGACAAAGAACTGCCCAACTTTGAATAGCTTCGTATGAAGAGAATATTGGCCTTTTTTTGAACCAATATGAAGTGATAAAGATATAAATATAGTAATAAACCTAATTTAAGAACGTTAGACCCATTTTTGATCCAACGGAAAACTTGTGCAAACTTCTACGACAAAGATCGTCCTAACTTTCAATAGATTCGTATGAAGGTTTAAATTCAGATTTAAAGCTTTTAGAATGAATACCGGCCTTTTTTTGGACCAATATAAAGTTATAAAGGTGTAAATATAGTTTTTAAATAATTCTCAAAAAGTTAGACCCATTATTGGAGCAGCGGAAACTTTGTCAAACTACTTTGACAAAGAACTGCCCAACTTTGAATAGCTACATATGAAGAGAATATTGGTCTTTTTTTGGACCAATATGAAGTGATAAAGATATAAATATATTAATAAACCTAATATAAGAACGTTAGACCCATTTTTGATCCAACGGAAAACTTGTGCAAACTTATACGACAAAGATCGTCCAAACTTTCAATAGATTCGTATGAAGGTTTAATTTGAGATTTAAAGCTTTTAGAATGAATACCGGCCTTTTTTTGGACCAATAAAAAGTTAAAAAGGTGTAAATATAGTTTTTAAATAATTCTCAAAAAGTTAGACCCATTATTGGAGCAACGGAAACTTGGTCCAAACTACTTTGACAGAGAACTGCCCAACTTTGAATAGCTTCATATGAAGAGAATATTGGATTTTTTTGGGCCAATATGAAGTGATAAAGATATAAATATAGTAATAAACCTAATAGAAGAACGTTAGACCCATTTTTGATCCAACGGAAAACTTGTGCAAACTGCTACGACAAAGATCGTCCAAACTTTCAATAGATTCGTATGAAGATTTAAATTCAGATTTAAAGCTTTTAGAATGAATACCGGCCTTTTTTTGGACCAATATAAAGTTATAAAGGTGTAAATGTAGTTTTTAAATAATTCTCAAAAAGTTAGACCCATTATTGGAGCAGCGGAAACTTGTCCAAACTACTTTTACAAAGAACTGCCCAACTTTGAATAGCTTCATATGAAGAGAATATTGGCCTTTTTTTGGACCAATATGAAGTGATAAAGCTATAAATATAGTAATAAACCTAATTTAAGAACGTTAGACACATTTTTGATCCAACGGAAAACTTGTGCAAACTTATACGACAAAGATCGTCCAAACTTTCAATAGATTCGTATGAAGGTTTAAATTGAGATTTAAAGCTTTTAGAATGAATACCGGCCTTTTTTTGGACCAATATAAAGTTATAAAGGTGTAAATATAGTTTTTAAATAATTCTCAAAAAGTTAGACCCATTATTGGAGAAGCGGAAACTTGGTCCAAACTACTTTGACAAAGAACTGCCCAACTTTGAATAGCTTCATATGAAGAGAATATTGGCCTTTTTTTGGACCAATATGAAGTGATAAAGATATAAATATATTAATAAACCTAATTTAAGAACGTTAGACCCATTTTTGATCCAACGGAAAACTTGTGCAAACTTCTACGACAAAGATCGTCCAAACTTTCAATAGATTCGTATGAAGATTTAAATTGAGATTTAAAGCTTTTAGAATGAATACCGGCCTTTTTTTGGACCAATATAAAGTTATAAAGGTGTAAATATAGTTTTTAAATAATTCTCAAAAAGTTAGACCCATTATTGGAGCAGCGGAAACTTGGTCAAACTACTTTGACAAAGAACTGCCCAACTTTGAATAGCTAGATATGAAGAGAATATTGGCCTTTTTTTGGACCAATATGAAGTGATAAAGATATAAATATATTAATAAACCTAATATAAGAACGTTAGACCCATTTTCGATCCAATGGAAAAGTTGTGCAAACTTCTACGACAAAGATCTTCCAAACTTTCAATAGATTCGTATGAAGGTTTAAATTGAGATTTAAAGCTTTTAGAATGAATACCGGCCTTTTATTGGACCAATATAAAGTTATAAAGGTGTAAATATAGTTTTTAAATAATTCTCAAAAAGTTAGACCCATTATTGGAGCAGCGGAAACTTGGTCAAACTACTTTAACAAAGAACTGCCCAACTTTGAATAGCTACATATGAAGAGAATATTGGCCTTTTTTTGGACCAATATGAAGTGATAAAGATATAAATATATTAATAAACCTAATATAAGAACGTTAGACCCATTTTTGATCCAACGAAAAACTTGTGCAAACTTCTACGACAAAGATCTTCCAAACTTTCAATAGATTCGTATGAAGGTTTAAATTGAGATTTAAAGCTTTTAGAATGAATACCGGCCTTTTTTTGGACCAATATAAAGTTATAAAGGTGTAAATATAGTTTTTAAATTATTCTCAAAAAGTTAGACCCATTATTGGAGAAGCGGAAACTTGGTCCAAACTACTTTGACAAAGAACTGCCCAACTTTGAATAGCTTCGTATGAAGAGAATATTGGCCTTTTTTTGAACCAATATGAAGTGATAAAGATATAAATATAGTAATAAACCTAATTTAAGAACGTTAGACCCATTTTTGATCCAACGGAAAACTTGTGCAAACTTCTACGACAAAGATCGTCCTAACTTTCAATAGATTCGTATGAAGGTTTAAATTCAGATTTAAAGCTTTTAGAATGAATACCGGCCTTTTTTTGGACCAATATAAAGTTATAAAGGTGTAAATATAGTTTTTAAATAATTCTCAAAAAGTTAGACCCATTATTGGAGCAGCGGAAACTTTGTCAAACTACTTTGACAAAGAACTGCCCAACTTTGAATAGCTACATATGAAGAGAATATTGGTCTTTTTTTGGACCAATATGAAGTGATAAAGATATAAATATATTAATAAACCTAATATAAGAACGTTAGACCCATTTTTGATCCAACGGAAAACTTGTGCAAACTTATACGACAAAGATCGTCCAAACTTTCAATAGATTCGTATGAAGGTTTAATTTGAGATTTAAAGCTTTTAGAATGAATACCGGCCTTTTTTTGGACCAATAAAAAGTTAAAAAGGTGTAAATATAGTTTTTAAATAATTCTCAAAAAGTTAGACCCATTATTGGAGCAACGGAAACTTGGTCCAAACTACTTTGACAGAGAACTGCCCAACTTTGAATAGCTTCATATGAAGAGAATATTGGATTTTTTTGGGCCAATATGAAGTGATAAAGATATAAATATAGTAATAAACCTAATAGAAGAACGTTAGACCCATTTTTGATCCAACGGAAAACTTGTGCAAACTGCTACGACAAAGATCGTCCAAACTTTCAATAGATTCGTATGAAGATTTAAATTCAGATTTAAAGCTTTTAGAATGAATACCGGCCTTTTTTTGGACCAATATAAAGTTATAAAGGTGTAAATGTAGTTTTTAAATAATTCTCAAAAAGTTAGACCCATTATTGGAGCAGCGGAAACTTGTCCAAACTACTTTTACAAAGAACTGCCCAACTTTGAATAGCTTCATATGAAGAGAATATTGGCCTTTTTTTGGACCAATATGAAGTGATAAAGCTATAAATATAGTAATAAACCTAATTTAAGAACGTTAGACACATTTTTGATCCAACGGAAAACTTGTGCAAACTTATACGACAAAGATCGTCCAAACTTTCAATAGATTCGTATGAAGGTTTAAATTGAGATTTAAAGCTTTTAGAATGAATACCGGCCTTTTTTTGGACCAATATAAAGTTATAAAGGTGTAAATATAGTTTTTAAATAATTCTCAAAAAGTTAGACCCATTATTGGAGAAGCGGAAACTTGGTCCAAACTACTTTGACAAAGAACTGCCCAACTTTGAATAGCTTCGTATGAAGAGAATATTGGCCTTTTTTTGAACCAATATGAAGTGATAAAGATATAAATATAGTAATAAACCTAATTTAAGAACGTTAGACCCATTTTTGATCCAACGGAAAACTTGTGCAAACTTCTACGACAAAGATCGTCCAAACTTTCAATAGATTCGTATGAAGGTTTAAATTGAGATTTAAAGCTTTTAGAATGAATACCGGCCTTTTTTTGGACCAATATAAAGTTATAAAGGTGTAAATATAGTTTTTAAATAATTCTCAAAAAGTTAGACCCATTATTGGAGCAGCGGAAACTTTGTCAAACTACTTTGACAAAGAACTGCCCAACTTTGAATAGCTACATATGAAGAGAATATTGGCCTTTTTTTGGACCAATATGAAGTGATAAAGATATAAATATATTAATAAACCTAATATAAGAACGTTAGACCCATTTTTGATCCAACGGAAAACTTGTGCAAACTTATACGACAAAGATCGTCCAAACTTTCAATAGATTCGTATGAAGGTTTAAATTGAGATTTAAAGCTTTTAGAATAAATACCTGTCTTTTTTTGGACCAATAAAAAGTTAAAAAGGTGTAAATATAGTTTTTAAATAATTCTCAAAAAGTTAGACCCATTATTGGAGAAGCGGAAACTTGGTCCAAACTACTTTGACAAAGAACTGCCCAACTTTGAATAGCTTCGTATGAAGAGAATATTGGTCTTTTTTTGGACCAATATGAAGTGATAAAGATAAAAATATATTAATAAACCTAATATAAGAACGTTAGACCCATTTTTGATCCAACGGAAAACTTGTGCAAACTTATACGACAAAGATCGTCCAAACTTTCAATAGATTCGTATGAAGGTTTAATTTGAGATTTAAAGCTTTTAGAATGAATACCGGCCTTTTTTTGGACCAATAAAAAGTTAAAAAGGTGTAAATATAGTTTTTAAATAATTCTCAAAAAGTTAGACCCATTATTGGAGCAACGGAAACTTGGTCCAAACTACTTTGACAGGGAACTGCCCAACTTTGAATAGCTTCATATGAAGAGAATATTGGATTTTTTTGGACCAATATGAAGTGATAAAGATATAAATATAGTAATAAACCTAATTTAAGAACGTTAGACCCATTTTTGATCCAACGGAAAACTTGTGCAAACTTCTACGACAAAGATCGTCCTAACTTTCAATAGATTCGTATGAAGGTTTAAATTCAGATTTAAAGCTTTTAGAATGAATACCGGCCTTTTTTTGGACCAATATAAAGTTATAAAGGTGTAAATATAGTTTTTAAATAATTCTCAAAAAGTTAGACCCATTATTGGAGCAGCGGAAACTTTGTCAAACTACTTTGACAAAGAACTGCCCAACTTTGAATAGCTACATATGAAGAGAATATTGGTCTTTTTTTGGACCAATATGAAGTGATAAAGATATAAATATATTAATAAACCTAATATAAGAACGTTAGACCCATTTTTGATCCAACGGAAAACTTGTGCAAACTTATACGACAAAGATCGTCCAAACTTTCAATAGATTCGTATGAAGGTTTAATTTGAGATTTAAAGCTTTTAGAATGAATACCGGCCTTTTTTTGGACCAATAAAAAGTTAAAAAGGTGTAAATATAGTTTTTAAATAATTCTCAAAAAGTTAGACCCATTATTGGAGCAGCGGAAACTTGTCCAAACTACTTTTACAAAGAACTGCCCAACTTTGAATAGCTTCATATGAAGAGAATATTGGCCTTTTTTTGGACCAATATGAAGTGATAAAGCTATAAATATAGTAATAAACCTAATTTAAGAACGTTAGACACATTTTTGATCCAACGGAAAACTTGTGCAAACTTATACGACAAAGATCGTCCAAACTTTCAATAGATTCGTATGAAGGTTTAAATTGAGATTTAAAGCTTTTAGAATGAATACCGGCCTTTTTTTGGACCAATATAAAGTTATAAAGGTGTAAATATAGTTTTTAAATTATTCTCAAAAAGTTAGACCCATTATTGGAGAAGCGGAAACTTGGTCCAAACTACTTTGACAAAGAACTGCCCAACTTTGAATAGCTTCGTATGAAGAGAATATTGGCCTTTTTTTGAACCAATATGAAGTGATAAAGATATAAATATAGTAATAAACCTAATTTAAGAACGTTAGACCCATTTTTGATCCAACGGAAAACTTGTGCAAACTTCTACGACAAAGATCGTCCTAACTTTCAATAGATTCGTATGAAGGTTTAAATTCAGATTTAAAGCTTTTAGAATGAATACCGGCCTTTTTTTGGACCAATATAAAGTTATAAAGGTGTAAATATAGTTTTTAAATAATTCTCAAAAAGTTAGACCCATTATTGGAGCAGCGGAAACTTTGTCAAACTACTTTGACAAAGAACTGCCCAACTTTGAATAGCTACATATGAAGAGAATATTGGTCTTTTTTTGGACCAATATGAAGTGATAAAGATATAAATATATTAATAAACCTAATATAAGAACGTTAGACCCATTTTTGATCCAACGGAAAACTTGTGCAAACTTATACGACAAAGATCGTCCAAACTTTCAATAGATTCGTATGAAGGTTTAATTTGAGATTTAAAGCTTTTAGAATGAATACCGGCCTTTTTTTGGACCAATAAAAAGTTAAAAAGGTGTAAATATAGTTTTTAAATAATTCTCAAAAAGTTAGACCCATTATTGGAGCAACGGAAACTTGGTCCAAACTACTTTGACAGAGAACTGCCCAACTTTGAATAGCTTCATATGAAGAGAATATTGGATTTTTTTGGGCCAATATGAAGTGATAAAGATATAAATATAGTAATAAACCTAATAGAAGAACGTTAGACCCATTTTTGATCCAACGGAAAACTTGTGCAAACTGCTACGACAAAGATCGTCCAAACTTTCAATAGATTCGTATGAAGATTTAAATTCAGATTTAAAGCTTTTAGAATGAATACCGGCCTTTTTTTGGACCAATATAAAGTTATAAAGGTGTAAATGTAGTTTTTAAATAATTCTCAAAAAGTTAGACCCATTATTGGAGCAGCGGAAACTTGTCCAAACTACTTTTACAAAGAACTGCCCAACTTTGAATAGCTTCATATGAAGAGAATATTGGCCTTTTTTTGGACCAATATGAAGTGATAAAGCTATAAATATAGTAATAAACCTAATTTAAGAACGTTAGACACATTTTTGATCCAACGGAAAACTTGTGCAAACTTATACGACAAAGATCGTCCAAACTTTCAATAGATTCGTATGAAGGTTTAAATTGAGATTTAAAGCTTTTAGAATGAATACCGGCCTTTTTTTGGACCAATATAAAGTTATAAAGGTGTAAATATAGTTTTTAAATAATTCTCAAAAAGTTAGACCCATTATTGGAGAAGCGGAAACTTGGTCCAAACTACTTTGACAAAGAACTGCCCAACTTTGAATAGCTTCGTATGAAGAGAATATTGGCCTTTTTTTGAACCAATATGAAGTGATAAAGATATAAATATAGTAATAAACCTAATTTAAGAACGTTAGACCCATTTTTGATCCAACGGAAAACTTGTGCAAACTTCTACGACAAAGATCGTCCAAACTTTCAATAGATTCGTATGAAGGTTTAAATTGAGATTTAAAGCTTTTAGAATGAATACCGGCCTTTTTTTGGACCAATATAAAGTTATAAAGGTGTAAATATAGTTTTTAAATAATTCTCAAAAAGTTAGACCCATTATTGGAGCAGCGGAAACTTTGTCAAACTACTTTGACAAAGAACTGCCCAACTTTGAATAGCTACATATGAAGAGAATATTGGCCTTTTTTTGGACCAATATGAAGTGATAAAGATATAAATATATTAATAAACCTAATATAAGAACGTTAGACCCATTTTTGATCCAACGGAAAACTTGTGCAAACTTATACGACAAAGATCGTCCAAACTTTCAATAGATTCGTATGAAGGTTTAAATTGAGATTTAAAGCTTTTAGAATAAATACCTGTCTTTTTTTGGACCAATAAAAAGTTAAAAAGGTGTAAATATAGTTTTTAAATAATTCTCAAAAAGTTAGACCCATTATTGGAGAAGCGGAAACTTGGTCCAAACTACTTTGACAAAGAACTGCCCAACTTTGAATAGCTTCGTATGAAGAGAATATTGGTCTTTTTTTGGACCAATATGAAGTGATAAAGATAAAAATATATTAATAAACCTAATATAAGAACGTTAGACCCATTTTTGATCCAACGGAAAACTTGTGCAAACTTATACGACAAAGATCGTCCAAACTTTCAATAGATTCGTATGAAGGTTTAATTTGAGATTTAAAGCTTTTAGAATGAATACCGGCCTTTTTTTGGACCAATAAAAAGTTAAAAAGGTGTAAATATAGTTTTTAAATAATTCTCAAAAAGTTAGACCCATTATTGGAGCAACGGAAACTTGGTCCAAACTACTTTGACAGGGAACTGCCCAACTTTGAATAGCTTCATATGAAGAGAATATTGGATTTTTTTGGACCAATATGAAGTGATAAAGATATAAATATAGTAATAAACCTAATTTAAGAACGTTAGACCCATTTTTGATCCAACGGAAAACTTGTGCAAACTTCTACGACAAAGATCGTCCTAACTTTCAATAGATTCGTATGAAGGTTTAAATTCAGATTTAAAGCTTTTAGAATGAATACCGGCCTTTTTTTGGACCAATATAAAGTTATAAAGGTGTAAATATAGTTTTTAAATAATTCTCAAAAAGTTAGACCCATTATTGGAGCAGCGGAAACTTTGTCAAACTACTTTGACAAAGAACTGCCCAACTTTGAATAGCTACATATGAAGAGAATATTGGTCTTTTTTTGGACCAATATGAAGTGATAAAGATATAAATATATTAATAAACCTAATATAAGAACGTTAGACCCATTTTTGATCCAACGGAAAACTTGTGCAAACTTATACGACAAAGATCGTCCAAACTTTCAATAGATTCGTATGAAGGTTTAATTTGAGATTTAAAGCTTTTAGAATGAATACCGGCCTTTTTTTGGACCAATAAAAAGTTAAAAAGGTGTAAATATAGTTTTTAAATAATTCTCAAAAAGTTAGACCCATTATTGGAGCAGCGGAAACTTGTCCAAACTACTTTTACAAAGAACTGCCCAACTTTGAATAGCTTCATATGAAGAGAATATTGGCCTTTTTTTGGACCAATATGAAGTGATAAAGCTATAAATATAGTAATAAACCTAATTTAAGAACGTTAGACACATTTTTGATCCAACGGAAAACTTGTGCAAACTTATACGACAAAGATCGTCCAAACTTTCAATAGATTCGTATGAAGGTTTAAATTGAGATTTAAAGCTTTTAGAATGAATACCGGCCTTTTTTTGGACCAATATAAAGTTATAAAGGTGTAAATATAGTTTTTAAATAATTCTCAAAAAGTTAGACCCATTATTGGAGAAGCGGAAACTTGGTCCAAACTACTTTGACAAAGAACTGCCCAACTTTGAATAGCTTCGTATGAAGAGAATATTGGCCTTTTTTTGAACCAATATGAAGTGATAAAGATATAAATATAGTAATAAACCTAATTTAAGAACGTTAGACCCATTTTTGATCCAACGGAAAACTTGTGCAAACTTCTACGACAAAGATCGTCCAAACTTTCAATAGATTCGTATGAAGGTTTAAATTGAGATTTAAAGCTTTTAGAATGAATACCGGCCTTTTTTTGGACCAATATAAAGTTATAAAGGTGTAAATATAGTTTTTAAATAATTCTCAAAAAGTTAGACCCATTATTGGAGCAGCGGAAACTTTGTCAAACTACTTTGACAAAGAACTGCCCAACTTTGAATAGCTACATATGAAGAGAATATTGGCCTTTTTTTGGACCAATATGAAGTGATAAAGATATAAATATATTAATAAACCTAATATAAGAACGTTAGACCCATTTTTGATCCAACGGAAAACTTGTGCAAACTTATACGACAAAGATCGTCCAAACTTTCAATAGATTCGTATGAAGGTTTAAATTGAGATTTAAAGCTTTTAGAATAAATACCTGTCTTTTTTTGGACCAATAAAAAGTTAAAAAGGTGTAAATATAGTTTTTAAATAATTCTCAAAAAGTTAGACCCATTATTGGAGAAGCGGAAACTTGGTCCAAACTACTTTGACAAAGAACTGCCCAACTTTGAATAGCTTCGTATGAAGAGAATATTGGTCTTTTTTTGGACCAATATGAAGTGATAAAGATAAAAATATATTAATAAACCTAATATAAGAACGTTAGACCCATTTTTGATCCAACGGAAAACTTGTGCAAACTTATACGACAAAGATCGTCCAAACTTTCAATAGATTCGTATGAAGGTTTAATTTGAGATTTAAAGCTTTTAGAATGAATACCGGCCTTTTTTTGGACCAATAAAAAGTTAAAAAGGTGTAAATATAGTTTTTAAATAATTCTCAAAAAGTTAGACCCATTATTGGAGCAACGGAAACTTGGTCCAAACTACTTTGACAGGGAACTGCCCAACTTTGAATAGCTTCATATGAAGAGAATATTGGATTTTTTTGGACCAATATGAAGTGATAAAGATATAAATATAGTAATAAACCTAATTTAAGAACGTTAGACCCATTTTTGATCCAACGGAAAACTTGTGCAAACTTCTACGACAAAGATCGTCCTAACTTTCAATAGATTCGTATGAAGGTTTAAATTCAGATTTAAAGCTTTTAGAATGAATACCGGCCTTTTTTTGGACCAATATAAAGTTATAAAGGTGTAAATATAGTTTTTAAATAATTCTCAAAAAGTTAGACCCATTATTGGAGCAGCGGAAACTTTGTCAAACTACTTTGACAAAGAACTGCCCAACTTTGAATAGCTACATATGAAGAGAATATTGGTCTTTTTTTGGACCAATATGAAGTGATAAAGATATAAATATATTAATAAACCTAATATAAGAACGTTAGACCCATTTTTGATCCAACGAAAAACTTGTGCAAACTTATACGACAAAGATCGTCCAAACTTTCAATAGATTCGTATGAAGGTTTAATTTGAGATTTAAAGCTTTTAGAATGAATACCGGCCTTTTTTTGGACCAATAAAAAGTTAAAAAGGTGTAAATATAGTTTTTAAATAATTCTCAAAAAGTTAGACCCATTATTGGAGCAACGGAAACTTGGTCCAAACTACTTTGACAGAGAACTGCCCAACTTTGAATAGCTTCATATGAAGAGAATATTGGATTTTTTTGGACCAATATGAAGTGATAAAGATATAAATATAGTAATAAACCTAATAGAAGAACGTTAGACCCATTTTTGATCCAACGGAAAACTTGTGCAAACTGCTACGACAAAGATCGTCCAAACTTTCAATAGATTCGTATGAAGATTTAAATTCAGATTTAAAGCTTTTAGAATGAATACCGGCCTTTTTTTGGACCAATATAAAGTTATAAAGGTGTAAATGTAGTTTTTAAATAATTCTCAAAAAGTTAGACCCATTATTGGAGCAGCGGAAACTTGTCCAAACTACTTTTACAAAGAACTGCCCAACTTTGAATAGCTTCATATGAAGAGAATATTGGCCTTTTTTTGGACCAATATGAAGTGATAAAGCTATAAATATAGTAATAAACCTAATTTAAGAACGTTAGACACATTTTTGATCCAACGGAAAACTTGTGCAAACTTATACGACAAAGATCGTCCAAACTTTCAATAGATTCGTATGAAGGTTTAAATTGAGATTTAAAGCTTTTAGAATGAATACCGGCCTTTTTTTGGACCAATATAAAGTTATAAAGGTGTAAATATAGTTTTTAAATAATTCTCAAAAAGTTAGACCCATTATTGGAGAAGCGGAAACTTGGTCCAAACTACTTTGACAAAGAACTGCCCAACTTTGAATAGCTTCGTATGAAGAGAATATTGGCCTTTTTTTGAACCAATATGAAGTGATAAAGATATAAATATAGTAATAAACCTAATTTAAGAACGTTAGACCCATTTTTGATCCAACGGAAAACTTGTGCAAACTTCTACGACAAAGATCGTCCAAACTTTCAATAGATTCGTATGAAGGTTTAAATTGAGATTTAAAGCTTTTAGAATGAATACCGGCCTTTTTTTGGACCAATATAAAGTTATAAAGGTGTAAATATAGTTTTTAAATAATTCTCAAAAAGTTAGACCCATTATTGGAGCAGCGGAAACTTTGTCAAACTACTTTGACAAAGAACTGCCCAACTTTGAATAGCTACATATGAAGAGAATATTGGCCTTTTTTTGGACCAATATGAAGTGATAAAGATATAAATATATTAATAAACCTAATATAAGAACGTTAGACCCATTTTTGATCCAACGGAAAACTTGTGCAAACTTATACGACAAAGATCGTCCAAACTTTCAATAGATTCGTATGAAGGTTTAATTTGAGATTTAAAGCTTTTAGAATGAATACCGGCCTTTTTTTGGACCAATAAAAAGTTAAAAAGGTGTAAATATAGTTTTTAAATAATTCTCAAAAAGTTAGACCCATTATTGGAGAAGCGGAAACTTGGTCCAAACTACTTTGACAAAGAACTGCCCAACTTTGAATAGCTTCGTATGAAGAGAATATTGGTCTTTTTTTGGACCAATATGAAGTGATAAAGATAAAAATATATTAATAAACCTAATATAAGAACGTTAGACCCATTTTTGATCCAACGGAAAACTTGTGCAAACTTATACGACAAAGATCGTCCAAACTTTCAATAGATTCGTATGAAGGTTTAATTTGAGATTTAAAGCTTTTAGAATGAATACCGGCCTTTTTTTGGACCAATAAAAAGTTAAAAAGGTGTAAATATAGTTTTTAAATAATTCTCAAAAAGTTAGACCCATTATTGGAGCAACGGAAACTTGGTCCAAACTACTTTGACAGGGAACTGCCCAACTTTGAATAGCTTCATATGAAGAGAATATTGGATTTTTTTGGACCAATATGAAGTGATAAAGATATAAATATAGTAATAAACCTAATTTAAGAACGTTAGACCCATTTTTGATCCAACGGAAAACTTGTGCAAACTTCTACGACAAAGATCGTCCTAACTTTCAATAGATTCGTATGAAGGTTTAAATTCAGATTTAAAGCTTTTAGAATGAATACCGGCCTTTTTTTGGACCAATATAAAGTTATAAAGGTGTAAATATAGTTTTTAAATAATTCTCAAAAAGTTAGACCCATTATTGGAGCAGCGGAAACTTTGTCAAACTACTTTGACAAAGAACTGCCCAACTTTGAATAGCTACATATGAAGAGAATATTGGTCTTTTTTTGGACCAATATGAAGTGATAAAGATATAAATATATTAATAAACCTAATATAAGAACGTTAGACCCATTTTTGATCCAACGGAAAACTTGTGCAAACTTATACGACAAAGATCGTCCAAACTTTCAATAGATTCGTATGAAGGTTTAATTTGAGATTTAAAGCTTTTAGAATGAATACCGGCCTTTTTTTGGACCAATAAAAAGTTAAAAAGGTGTAAATATAGTTTTTAAATAATTCTCAAAAAGTTAGACCCATTATTGGAGCAACGGAAACTTGGTCCAAACTACTTTGACAGAGAACTGCCCAACTTTGAATAGCTTCATATGAAGAGAATATTGGATTTTTTTGGACCAATATGAAGTGATAAAGATATAAATATAGTAATAAACCTAATAGAAGAACGTTAGACCCATTTTTGATCCAACGGAAAACTTGTGCAAACTGCTACGACAAAGATCGTCCAAACTTTCAATAGATTCGTATGAAGATTTAAATTCAGATTTAAAGCTTTTAGAATGAATACCGGCCTTTTTTTGGACCAATATAAAGTTATAAAGGTGTAAATGTAGTTTTTAAATAATTCTCAAAAAGTTAGACCCATTATTGGAGCAGCGGAAACTTGTCCAAACTACTTTTACAAAGAACTGCCCAACTTTGAATAGCTTCATATGAAGAGAATATTGGCCTTTTTTTGGACCAATATGAAGTGATAAAGCTATAAATATAGTAATAAACCTAATTTAAGAACGTTAGACACATTTTTGATCCAACGGAAAACTTGTGCAAACTTATACGACAAAGATCGTCCAAACTTTCAATAGATTCGTATGAAGGTTTAAATTGAGATTTAAAGCTTTTAGAATGAATACCGGCCTTTTTTTGGACCAATATAAAGTTATAAAGGTGTAAATATAGTTTTTAAATAATTCTCAAAAAGTTAGACCCATTATTGGAGAAGCGGAAACTTGGTCCAAACTACTTTGACAAAGAACTGCCCAACTTTGAATAGCTTCGTATGAAGAGAATATTGGCCTTTTTTTGAACCAATATGAAGTGATAAAGATATAAATATAGTAATAAACCTAATTTAAGAACGTTAGACCCATTTTTGATCCAACGGAAAACTTGTGCAAACTTCTACGACAAAGATCGTCCAAACTTTCAATAGATTCGTATGAAGGTTTAAATTGAGATTTAAAGCTTTTAGAATGAATACCGGCCTTTTTTTGGACCAATATAAAGTTATAAAGGTGTAAATATAGTTTTTAAATAATTCTCAAAAAGTTAGACCCATTATTGGAGAAGCGGAAACTTGGTCCAAACTACTTTGACAAAGAACTGCCCAACTTTGAATAGCTTCGTATGAAGAGAATATTGGCCTTTTTTTGAACCAATATGAAGTGATAAAGATATAAATATAGTAATAAACCTAATTTAAGAACGTTAGACCCATTTTTGATCCAACGGAAAACTTGTGCAAACTTCTACGACAAAGATCGTCCAAACTTTCAATAGATTCGTATGAAGGTTTAAATTGAGATTTAAAGCTTTTAGAATGAATACCGGCCTTTTTTTGGACCAATATAAAGTTATAAAGGTGTAAATATAGTTTTTAAATAATTCTCAAAAAGTTAGACCCATTATTGGAGCAGCGGAAACTTTGTCAAACTACTTTGACAAAGAACTGCCCAACTTTGAATAGCTACATATGAAGAGAATATTGGCCTTTTTTTGGACCAATATGAAGTGATAAAGATATAAATATATTAATAAACCTAATATAAGAACGTTAGACCCATTTTTGATCCAACGGAAAACTTGTGCAAACTTATACGACAAAGATCGTCCAAACTTTCAATAGATTCGTATGAAGGTTTAAATTGAGATTTAAAGCTTTTAGAATAAATACCTGTCTTTTTTTGGACCAATAAAAAGTTAAAAAGGTGTAAATATAGTTTTTAAATAATTCTCAAAAAGTTAGACCCATTATTGGAGAAGCGGAAACTTGGTCCAAACTACTTTGACAAAGAACTGCCCAACTTTGAATAGCTTCGTATGAAGAGAATATTGGTCTTTTTTTGGACCAATATGAAGTGATAAAGATAAAAATATATTAATAAACCTAATATAAGAACGTTAGACCCATTTTTGATCCAACGGAAAACTTGTGCAAACTTATACGACAAAGATCGTCCAAACTTTCAATAGATTCGTATGAAGGTTTAATTTGAGATTTAAAGCTTTTAGAATGAATACCGGCCTTTTTTTGGACCAATAAAAAGTTAAAAAGGTGTAAATATAGTTTTTAAATAATTCTCAAAAAGTTAGACCCATTATTGGAGCAACGGAAACTTGGTCCAAACTACTTTGACAGGGAACTGCCCAACTTTGAATAGCTTCATATGAAGAGAATATTGGATTTTTTTGGACCAATATGAAGTGATAAAGATATAAATATAGTAATAAACCTAATAGAAGAACGTTAGACCCATTTTTGATCCAACGGAAAACTTGTGCAAACTGCTACGACAAAGATCGTCCAAACTTTCAATAGATTCGTATGAAGGTTTAAATTCAGATTTAAAGCTTTTAGAATGAATACCGGCCTTTTTTTGGACCAATATAAAGTTATAAAGGTGTAAATGTAGTTTTTAAATAATTCTCAAAAAGTTAGACCCATTATTGGAGCAGCGGAAACTTGTCCAAACTACTTTTACAAAGAACTGCCCAACTTTGAATAGCTTCATATGAAGAGAATATTGGCCTTTTTTTGGACCAATATGAAGTGATAAAGATATAAATATAGTAATAAACCTAATTTAAGAACGTTAGACACATTTTTGATCCAACGGAAAACTTGTGCAAACTTATACGACAAAGATCGTCCAAACTTTCAATAGATTCGTATGAAGGTTTAAATTGAGATTTAAAGCTTTTAGAATGAATACCGGCCTTTTTTTGGACCAATATAAAGTTATAAAGGTGTAAATATAGTTTTTAAATAATTCTCAAAAAGTTAGACCCATTATTGGAGAAGCGGAAACTTGGTCCAAACTACTTTGACAAAGAACTGCCCAACTTTGAATAGCTTCGTATGAAGAGAATATTGGCCTTTTTTTGAACCAATATGAAGTGATAAAGATATAAATATAGTAATAAACCTAATTTAAGAACGTTAGACCCATTTTTGATCCAACGGAAAACTTGTGCAAACTTCTACGACAAAGATCGTCCAAACTTTCAATAGATTCGTATGAAAGTTTAAATTGAGATTTAAAGCTTTTAGAATGAATACCGGCCTTTTTTTGGACCAATATAAAGTTATAAAGGTGTAAATATAGTTTTTAAATAATTCTCAAAAAGTTAGACCCATTATTGGAGCAGCGGAAACTTTGTCAAACTACTTTTACAAAGAACTGCCCAACTTTGAATAGCTTCATATGAAGAGAATATTGGCCTTTTTTTGGACCAATATGAAGTGATAAAGATATAAATATAGTAATAAACCTAATTTAAGAACGTTAGACACATTTTTGATCCAACGGAAAACTTGTGCAAACTTATACGACAAAGATCGTCCAAACTTTCAATAGATTCGTATGAAGGTTTAAATTGAGATTTAAAGCTTTTAGAATGAATACCGGCCTTTTTTTGGACCAATATAAAGTTATAAAGGTGTAAATATAGTTTTTAAATAATTCTCAAAAAGTTAGACCCATTATTGGAGAAGCGGAAACTTGGTCCAAACTACTTTGACAAAGAACTGCCCAACTTTGAATAGCTTCGTATGAAGAGAATATTGGCCTTTTTTTGAACCAATATGAAGTGATAAAGATATAAATATAGTAATAAACCTAATTTAAGAACGTTAGACCCATTTTTGATCCAACGGAAAACTTGTGCAAACTGCTACGACAAAGATCGTCCAAACTTTCAATAGATTCGTATGAAGGTTTAAATTCAGATTTAAAGCTTTTAGAATGAATACCGGCATTTTTTTGGACCAATATAAAGTTATAAAGGTGTAAATGTAGTTTTTAAATAATTCTCAAAAAGTTAGACCCATTATTGGAGCAGCGGAAACTTGTCCAAACTACTTTTACAAAGAACTGCCCAACTTTGAATAGCTTCATATGAAGAGAATATTGGCCTTTGTTTGGACCAATATGAAGTGATAAAGATATAAATATAGTAATAAACCTAATTTAAGAACGTTAGACACATTTTTGATCCAACGGAAAACTTGTGCAAACTTATACGACAAAGATCGTCCAAACTTTCAATAGATTCGTATGAAGGTTTAAATTGAGATTTAAAGCTTTTAGAATGAATACCGGCCTTTTTTTGGACCAATATAAAGTTATAAAGGTGTAAATATAGTTTTTAAATAATTCTCAAAAAGTTAGACCCATTATTGGAGAAGCGGAAACTTGGTCCAAACTACTTTGACAAAGAACTGCCCAACTTTGAATAGCTTCGTATGAAGAGAATATTGGCCTTTTTTTGAACCAATATGAAGTGATAAAGATATAAATATAGTAATAAACCTAATTTAAGAACGTTAGACCCATTTTTGATCCAACGGAAAACTTGTGCAAACTTATACGACAAAGATCGTCCAAACTTTCAATAGATTCGTATGAAGGTTTAATTTGAGATTTAAAGCTTTTAGAATGAATACCGGCCTTTTTTTGGACCAATAAAAAGTTAAAAAGGTGTAAATATAGTTTTGAAATAATTCTCAAAAAGTTAGACCCATTATTGGAGCAACGGAAACTTGGTCCAAACTACTTTGACAGAGAACTGCCCAACTTTGAATAGCTTCATATGAAGAGAATATTGGATTTTTTTGGACCAATATGAAGTGATAAAGATATAAATATAGTAATAAACCTAATAGAAGAACGTTAGACCCATTTTTGATCCAACGGAAAACTTGTGCAAACTGCTACGACAAAGATCGTCCAAACTTTCAATAGATTCGTATGAAGGTTTAAATTCAGATTTAAAGCTTTTAGAATGAATACCGGCATTTTTTTGGACCAATATAAAGTTATAAAGGTGTAAATGTAGTTTTTAAATAATTCTCAAAAAGTTAGACCCATTATTGGAGCAGCGGAAACTTGTCCAAACTACTTTTACAAAGAACTGCCCAACTTTGAATAGCTTCATATGAAGAGAATATTGGCCTTTGTTTGGACCAATATGAAGTGATAAAGATATAAATATAGTAATAAACCTAATTTAAGAACGTTAGACACATTTTAGATCCAACGGAAAACTTGTGCAAACTTATACGACAAAGATCGTCCAAACTTTCTATAGATTCGTATAAAGGTTTAAATTGAGATTTAAAGCTTTTAGAATGAATACCGGCCTTTTTTTGGACCAATATAAAGTTATAAAGGTGTAAATATAGTTTTTAAATAATTCTCAAAAAGTTAGACCCATTATTGGAGAAGCGGAAACTTGGTCCAAACTACTTTTACAAAGAACTGCCCAACTTTGAATAGCTTCATATGAAGAGAATATTGGCCTTTTTTTGGACCAATATGAAGTGATAAAGATATAAATATAGTAATAAACCTAATTTAAGAACGTTAGACACATTTTTGATCCAACGGAAAACTTGTGCAAACTTATACGACAAAGATCGTCCAAACTTTCAATAGATTCGTATGAAGGTTTAAATTGAGATTTAAAGCTTTTAGAATGAATACCGGCCTTTTTTTGGACCAATATAAAGTTATAAAGGTGTAAATATAGTTTTTAAATAATTCTCAAAAAGTTAGACCCATTATTGGAGAAGCGGAAACTTGGTCCAAACTACTTTGACAAAGAACTGCCCAACTTTGAATAGCTTCGTATGAAGAGAATATTGGCCTTTTTTTGAACCAATATGAAGTGATAAAGATATAAATATAGTAATAAACCTAATTTAAGAACGTTAGACCCATTTTTGATCCAACGGAAAACTTGTGCAAACTTCTACGACAAAGATCGTCCAAACTTTTAATAGATTCGTATGAAAGTTTAAATTGAGATTTAAAGCTTTTAGAATGAATACCGGCCTTTTTTTGGACCAATATAAAGTTATAAAGGTGTAAATATAGTTTTTAAATAATTCTCAAAAAGTTAGACCCATTATTGGAGCAGCGGAAACTTTGTCAAACTACTTTGACAAAGAACTGCCCAACTTTGAATAGCTACATATGAAGAGAATATTGGCCTTTTTTTGGACCAATATGAAGTGATAAAGATATAAATATATTAATAAACCTAATATAAGAACGTTAGACCCATTTTTGATCCAACGGAAAACTTGTGCAAACTTATACGACAAAGATCGTCCAAACTTTCAATAGATTCGTATGAAGGTTTAAATTGAGATTTAAAGCTTTTAGAATAAATACCTGTCTTTTTTTGGACCAATAAAAAGTTAAAAAGGTGTAAATATAGTTTTTAAATAATTCTCAAAAAGTTAGACCCATTATTGGAGAAGCGGAAACTTGGTCCAAACTACTTTGACAAAGAACTGCCCAACTTTGAATAGCTTCGTATGAAGAGAATATTGGTCTTTTTTTGGACCAATATGAAGTGATAAAGATAAAAATATATTAATAAACCTAATATAAGAACGTTAGACCCATTTTTGATCCAACGGAAAACTTGTGCAAACTTATACGACAAAGATCGTCCAAACTTTCAATAGATTCGTATGAAGGTTTAATTTGAGATTTAAAGCTTTTAGAATGAATACCGGCCTTTTTTTGGACCAATAAAAAGTTAAAAAGGTGTAAATATAGTTTTTAAATAATTCTCAAAAAGTTAGACCCATTATTGGAGCAACGGAAACTTGGTCCAAACTACTTTGACAGAGAACTGCCCAACTTTGAATAGCTTCATATGAAGAGAATATTGGATTTTTTTGGACCAATATGAAGTGATAAAGATATAAATATAGTAATAAACCTAATAGAAGAACGTTAGACCCATTTTTGATCCAACGGAAAACTTGTGCAAACTGCTACGACAAAGATCGTCCAAACTTTCAACAGATTCGTATGAAGGTTTAAATTCAGATTTAAAGCTTTTAGAATGAATACCGGCATTTTTTTGGACCAATATAAAGTTATAAAGGTGTAAATGTAGTTTTTAAATAATTCTCAAAAAGTTAGACCCATTATTGGAGCAGCGGAAACTTGTCCAAACTACTTTTACAGAGAACTGCCCAACTTTGAATAGCTTCATATGAAGAGAATATTGGCCTTTGTTTGGACCAATATGAAGTGATAAAGATATAAATATAGTAATAAACCTAATTTAAGAACGTTAGACACATTTTTGATCCAACGGAAAACTTGTGCAAACTTATACGACAAAGATCGTCCAAACTTTCAATAGATTCGTATGAAGGTTTAAATTGAGATTTAAAGCTTTTAGAATGAATACCGGCCTTTTTTTGGACCAATATAAAGTTATAAAGGTGTAAATATAGTTTTTAAATAATTCTCAAAAAGTTAGACCCATTATTGGAGAAGCGGAAACTTGGTCCAAACTACTTTGACAAAGAACTGCCCAACTTTGAATAGCTTCGTATGAAGAGAATATTGGCCTTTTTTTGAACCAATATGAAGTGATAAAGATATAAATATAGTAATAAACCTAATTTAAGAACGTTGGACCCATTTTTGATCCAACGGAAAACTTGTGCAAACTTCTACGACAAAGATCGTCCAAACTTTCAATAGATTCGTATGAAGGTTTAAATTGAGATTTAAAGCTTTTAGAATGAATACCGGCCTTTTTTTGGACCAATATAAAGTTATAAAGGTGTAAATATAGTTTTTAAATAATTCTCAAAAAGTTAGACCCATTATTGGAGCAGCGGAAACTTTGTCAAACTACTTTGACAAAGAACTGCCCAACTTTGAATAGCTACATATGAAGAGAATATTGGCCTTTTTTTGGACCAATATGAAGTGATAAAGATATAAATATATTAATAAACCTAATATAAGAACGTTAGACCCATTTTTGATCCAACGGAAAACTTGTGCAAACTTATACGACAAAGATCGTCCAAACTTTCAATAGATTCGTATGAAGGTTTAAATTGAGATTTAAAGCTTTTAGAATAAATACCTGTCTTTTTTTGGACCAATAAAAAGTTAAAAAGGTGTAAATATAGTTTTTAAATAATTCTCAAAAAGTTAGACCCATTATTGGAGAAGCGGAAACTTGGTCCAAACTACTTTGACAAAGAACTGCCCAACTTTGAATAGCTTCGTATGAAGAGAATATTGGTCTTTTTTTGGACCAATATGAAGTGATAAAGATAAAAATATATTAATAAACCTAATATAAGAACGTTAGACCCATTTTTGATCCAACGGAAAACTTGTGCAAACTTATACGACAAAGATCGTCCAAACTTTCAATAGATTCGTATGAAGGTTTAATTTGAGATTTAAAGCTTTTAGAATGAATACCGGCCTTTTTTTGGACCAATAAAAAGTTAAAAAGGTGTAAATATGTTTTTAAATAATTCTCAAAAAGTTAGACCCATTATTGGAGCAACGGAAACTTGGTCCGAACTACTTTGACAGAGAACTGCCCAACTTTGAATAGCCTCATATGAAGAGAATATTGGATTTTTTTGGACCAATATGAAGTGATAAAGATATAAATATAGTAATAAACCTAATAGAAGAACGTTAGACCCATTTTTGATCCAACGGAAAACTTGTGCAAACTGCTACGACAAAGATCGTCCAAACTTTCAATAGATTCGTATGAAGGTTTAAATTCAGATTTAAAGCTTTTAGAATGAATACCGGCCTTTTTTTGGACCAATATAAAGTTATAAAGGTGTAAATGTAGTTTTTAAATAATTCTCAAAAAGTTAGACCCATTATTGGAGCAGCGGAAACTTGTCCAAACTACTTTTACAAAGAACTGCCCAACTTTGAATAGCTTCATATGAAGAGAATATTGGCCTTTTTTTGGACCAATATGAAGTGATAAAGATATAAATATAGTAATAAACCTAATTTAAGAACGTTAGACACATTTTTGATCCAACGGAAAACTTGTGCAAACTTATACGACAAAGATCGTCCAAACTTTCAATAGATTCGTATGAAGGTTTAAATTGAGATTTAAAGCTTTTAGAATGAATACCGGCCTTTTTTTGGACCAATATAAAGTTATAAAGGTGTAAATATAGTTTTTAAATAATTCTCAAAAAGTTAGACCCATTATTGGAGAAGCGGAAACTTGGTCCAAACTACTTTGACAAAGAACTGCCCAACTTTGAATAGCTTCGTATGAAGAGAATATTGGCCTTTTTTTGAACCAATATGAAGTGATAAAGATATAAATATAGTAATAAACCTAATTTAAGAACGTTAGACCCATTTTTGATCCAACGGAAAACTTGTGCAAACTTCTACGACAAAGATCGTCCAAACTTTCAATAGATTCGTATGAAGGTTTAAATTCAGATTTAAAGCTTTTAGAATGAATACCGGCATTTTTTTGGACCAATATAAAGTTATAAAGGTGTAAATGTAGTTTTTAAATAATTCTCAAAAAGTTAGACCCATTATTGGAGCAGCGGAAACTTGTCCAAACTACTTTTACAGAGAACTGCCCAACTTTGAATAGCTTCATATGAAGAGAATATTGGCCTTTGTTTGGACCAATATGAAGTGATAAAGATATAAATATAGTAATAAACCTAATTTAAGAACGTTAGACACATTTTTGATCCAACGGAAAACTTGTGCAAACTTATACGACAAAGATCGTCCAAACTTTCAATAGATTCGTATGAAGGTTTAAATTGAGATTTAAAGCTTTTAGAATGAATACCGGCCTTTTTTTGGACCAATATAAAGTTATAAAGGTGTAAATATAGTTTTTAAATAATTCTCAAAAAGTTAGACCCATTATTGGAGAAGCGGAAACTTGGTCCAAACTACTTTGACAAAGAACTGCCCAACTTTGAATAGCTTCGTATGAAGAGAATATTGGCCTTTTTTTGAACCAATATGAAGTGATAAAGATATAAATATAGTAATAAACCTAATTTAAGAACGTTGGACCCATTTTTGATCCAACGGAAAACTTGTGCAAACTTCTACGACAAAGATCGTCCAAACTTTCAATAGATTCGTATGAAGGTTTAAATTGAGATTTAAAGCTTTTAGAATGAATACCGGCCTTTTTTTGGACCAATATAAAGTTATAAAGGTGTAAATATAGTTTTTAAATAATTCTCAAAAAGTTAGACCCATTATTGGAGCAGCGGAAACTTTGTCAAACTACTTTGACAAAGAACTGCCCAACTTTGAATAGCTACATATGAAGAGAATATTGGCCTTTTTTTGGACCAATATGAAGTGATAAAGATATAAATATATTAATAAACCTAATATAAGAACGTTAGACCCATTTTTGATCCAACGGAAAACTTGTGCAAACTTATACGACAAAGATCGTCCAAACTTTCAATAGATTCGTATGAAGGTTTAAATTGAGATTTAAAGCTTTTAGAATAAATACCTGTCTTTTTTTGGACCAATAAAAAGTTAAAAAGGTGTAAATATAGTTTTTAAATAATTCTCAAAAAGTTAGACCCATTATTGGAGAAGCGGAAACTTGGTCCAAACTACTTTGACAAAGAACTGCCCAACTTTGAATAGCTTCGTATGAAGAGAATATTGGTCTTTTTTTGGACCAATATGAAGTGATAAAGATAAAAATATATTAATAAACCTAATATAAGAACGTTAGACCCATTTTTGATCCAACGGAAAACTTGTGCAAACTTATACGACAAAGATCGTCCAAACTTTCAATAGATTCGTATGAAGGTTTAATTTGAGATTTAAAGCTTTTAGAATGAATACCGGCCTTTTTTTGGACCAATAAAAAGTTAAAAAGGTGTAAATATGTTTTTAAATAATTCTCAAAAAGTTAGACCCATTATTGGAGCAACGGAAACTTGGTCCGAACTACTTTGACAGAGAACTGCCCAACTTTGAATAGCCTCATATGAAGAGAATATTGGATTTTTTTGGACCAATATGAAGTGATAAAGATATAAATATAGTAATAAACCTAATAGAAGAACGTTAGACCCATTTTTGATCCAACGGAAAACTTGTGCAAACTGCTACGACAAAGATCGTCCAAACTTTCAATAGATTCGTATGAAGGTTTAAATTCAGATTTAAAGCTTTTAGAATGAATACCGGCCTTTTTTTGGACCAATATAAAGTTATAAAGGTGTAAATGTAGTTTTTAAATAATTCTCAAAAAGTTAGACCCATTATTGGAGCAGCGGAAACTTGTCCAAACTACTTTTACAAAGAACTGCCCAACTTTGAATAGCTTCATATGAAGAGAATATTGGCCTTTTTTTGGACCAATATGAAGTGATAAAGATATAAATATAGTAATAAACCTAATTTAAGAACGTTAGACACATTTTTGATCCAACGGAAAACTTGTGCAAACTTATACGACAAAGATCGTCCAAACTTTCAATAGATTCGTATGAAGGTTTAAATTGAGATTTAAAGCTTTTAGAATGAATACCGGCCTTTTTTTGGACCAATATAAAGTTATAAAGGTGTAAATATAGTTTTTAAATAATTCTCAAAAAGTTAGACCCATTATTGGAGAAGCGGAAACTTGGTCCAAACTACTTTGACAAAGAACTGCCCAACTTTGAATAGCTTCGTATGAAGAGAATATTGGCCTTTTTTTGAACCAATATGAAGTGATAAAGATATAAATATAGTAATAAACCTAATTTAAGAACGTTAGACCCATTTTTGATCCAACGGAAAACTTGTGCAAACTTCTACGACAAAGATCGTCCAAACTTTCAATAGATTCGTATGAAAGTTTAAATTGAGATTTAAAGCTTTTAGAATGAATACCGGCCTTTTTTTGGACCAATATAAAGTTATAAAGGTGTAAATATAGTTTTTAAATAATTCTCAAAAAGTTAGACCCATTATTGGAGCAGCGGAAACTTTGTCAAACTACTTTGACAAAGAACTGCCCAACTTTGAATAGCTACATATGAAGAGAATATTGGCCTTTTTTTGGACCAATATGAAGTGATAAAGATATAAATATATTAATAAACCTAATATAAGAACGTTAGACCCATTTTTGATCCAACGGAAAACTTGTGCAAACTTATACGACAAAGATCGTCCAAACTTTCAATAGATTCGTATGAAGGTTTAAATTGAGATTTAAAGCTTTTAGAATAAATACCTGTCTTTTTTTGGACCAATAAAAAGTTAAAAAGGTGTAAATATAGTTTTTAAATAATTCTCAAAAAGTTAGACCCATTATTGGAGAAGCGGAAACTTGGTCCAAACTACTTTGACAAAGAACTGCCCAACTTTGAATAGCTTCGTATGAAGAGAATATTGGTCTTTTTTTGGACCAATATGAAGTGATAAAGATAAAAATATATTAATAAACCTAATATAAGAACGTTAGACCCATTTTTGATCCAACGGAAAACTTGTGCAAACTTATACGACAAAGATCGTCCAAACTTTCAATAGATTCGTATGAAGGTTTAATTTGAGATTTAAAGCTTTTAGAATGAATACCGGCCTTTTTTTGGACCAATAAAAAGTTAAAAAGGTGTAAATATAGTTTTTAAATAATTCTCAAAAAGTTAGACCCATTATTGGAGCAACGGAAACTTGGTCCAAACTACTTTGACAGAGAACTGCCCAACTTTGAATAGCTTCATATGAAGAGAATATTGGATTTTTTTGGACCAATATGAAGTGATAAAGATATAAATATTGTAATAAACCTAATAGAAGAACGTTAGACCCATTTTTGATCCAACGGAAAACTTGTGCAAACTGCTACGACAAAGATCGTCCAAACTTTCAATAGATTCGTATGAAGGTTTAAATTCAGATTTAAAGCTTTTAGAATGAATACCGGCATTTTTTGGACCAATATAAAGTTATAAAGGTGTAAATGTAGTTTTTAAATAATTCTCAAAAAGTTAGACCCATTATTGGAGCAGCGGAAACTTGTCCAAACTACTTTTACAAAGAACTGCCCAACTTTGAATAGCTTCATATGAAGAGAATATTGGCCTTTTTTTGGACCAATATGAAGTGATAAAGATATAAATATAGTAATAAACCTAATTTAAGAACGTTAGACACATTTTTGATCCAACGGAAAACTTGTGCAAACTTATACGACAAAGATCGTCCAAACTTTCAATAGATTCGTATGAAGGTTTAAATTGAGATTTAAAGCTTTTAGAATGAATACCGGCCTTTTTTTGGACCAATATAAAGTTATAAAGGTGTAAATATAGTTTTTAAATAATTCTCAAAAAGTTAGACCCATTATTGGAGAAGCGGAAACTTGGTCCAAACTACTTTGACAAAGAACTGCCCAACTTTGAATAGCTTCGTATGAAGAGAATATTGGCCTTTTTTTGAACCAATATGAAGTGATAAAGATATAAATATAGTAATAAACCTAATTTAAGAACGTTAGACCCATTTTTGATCCAACGGAAAACTTGTGCAAACTTCTACGACAAAGATCGTCCAAACTTTCAATAGATTCGTATGAAAGTTTAAATTGAGATTTAAAGCTTTTAGAATGAATACCGGCCTTTTTTTGGACCAATATAAAGTTATAAAGGTGTAAATATAGTTTTTAAATAATTCTCAAAAAGTTAGACCCATTATTGGAGCAGCGGAAACTTTGTCAAACTACTTTGACAAAGAACTGCCCAACTTTGAATAGCTACATATGAAGAGAATATTGGCCTTTTTTTGGACCAATATGAAGTGATAAAGATATAAATATATTAATAAACCTAATATAAGAACGTTAGACCCATTTTTGATCCAACGGAAAACTTGTGCAAACTTATACGACAAAGATCGTCCAAACTTTCAATAGATTCGTATGAAGGTTTAAATTGAGATTTAAAGCTTTTAGAATAAATACCTGTCTTTTTTTGGACCAATAAAAAGTTAAAAAGGTGTAAATATAGTTTTTAAATAATTCTCAAAAAGTTAGACCAATTATTGGAGAAGCGGAAACTTGGTCCAAACTACTTTGACAAAGAACTGCCCAACTTTGAATAGCTTCGTATGAAGAGAATATTGGTCTTTTTTTGGACCAATATGAAGTGATAAAGATAAAAATATATTAATAAACCTAATATAAGAACGTTAGACCCATTTTTGATCCAACGGAAAACTTGTGCAAACTTATACGACAAAGATCGTCCAAACTTTCAATAGATTCGTATGAAGGTTTAATTTGAGATTTAAAGCTTTTAGAATGAATACCGGCCTTTTTTTGGACCAATAAAAAGTTAAAAAGGTGTAAATATAGTTTTTAAATAATTCTCAAAAAGTTAGACCCATTATTGGAGCAACGGAAACTTGGTCCAAACTACTTTGACAGAGAACTGCCCAACTTTGAATAGCTTCATATGAAGAGAATATTGGATTTTTTTGGACCAATATGAAGTGATAAAGATATAAATATAGTAATAAACCTAATAGAAGAACGTTAGACCCATTTTTGATCCAACGGAAAACTTGTGCAAACTGCTACGACAAAGATCGTCCAAACTTTCAATAGATTCGTATGAAGGTTTAAATTCAGATTTAAAGCTTTTAGAATGAATACCGGCATTTTTTGGACCAATATAAAGTTATAAAGGTGTAAATGTAGTTTTTAAATAATTCTCAAAAAGTTAGACCCATTATTGGAGCAGCGGAAACTTGTCCAAACTACTTTTACAAAGAACTGCCCAACTTTGAATAGCTTCATATGAAGAGAATATTGGCCTTTTTTTGGACCAATATGAAGTGATAAAGATATAAATATAGTAATAAACCTAATTTAAGAACGTTAGACACATTTTTGATCCAACGGAAAACTTGTGCAAACTTATACGACAAAGATCGTCCAAACTTTCAATAGATTCGTATGAAGGTTTAATTTGAGATTTAAAGCTTTTAGAATGAATACCGGCCTTTTTTTGGACCAATATAAAGTTATAAAGGTGTAAATATAGTTTTTAAATAATTCTCAAAAAGTTAGACCCATTATTGGAGAAGCGGAAACTTGGTCCAAACTACTTTGACAAAGAACTGCCCAACTTTGAATAGCTTCGTATGAAGAGAATATTGGCCTTTTTTTGAACCAATATGAAGTGATAAAGATATAAATATAGTAATAAACCTAATTTAAGAACGTTAGACCCATTTTTGATCCAACGGAAAACTTGTGCAAACTTCTACGACAAAGATCGTCCAAACTTTCAATAGATTCGTATGAAAGTTTAAATTGAGATTTAAAGCTTTTAGAATGAATACCGGCCTTTTTTTGGACCAATATAAAGTTATAAAGGTGTAAATATAGTTTTTAAATAATTCTCAAAAAGTTAGACCCATTATTGGAGCAGCGGAAACTTTGTCAAACTACTTTGACAAAGAACTGCCCAACTTTGAATAGCTACATATGAAGAGAATATTGGCCTTTTTTTGGACCAATATGAAGTGATAAAGATATAAATATATTAATAAACCTAATATAAGAACGTTAGACCCATTTTTGATCCAACGGAAAACTTGTGCAAACTTATACGACAAAGATCGTCCAAACTTTCAATAGATTCGTATGAAGGTTTAAATTGAGATTTAAAGCTTTTAGAATAAATACATGTCTTTTTTTGGACCAATAAAAAGTTAAAAAGGTGTAAATATAGTTTTTAAATAATTCTCAAAAAGTTAGACCCATTATTGGAGAAGCGGAAACTTGGTCCAAACTACTTTGACAAAGAACTGCCCAACTTTGAATAGCTTCGTATGAAGAGAATATTGGTCTTTTTTTGGACCAATATGAAGTGATAAAGATAAAAATATATTAATAAACCTAATATAAGAACGTTAGACCCATTTTTGATCCAACGGAAAACTTGTGCAAACTTATACGACAAAGATCGTCCAAACTTTCAATAGATTCGTATGAAGGTTTAATTTGAGATTTAAAGCTTTTAGAATGAATACCGGCCTTTTTTTGGACCAATAAAAAGTTAAAAAGGTGTAAATATAGTTTTTAAATAATTCTCAAAAAGTTAGACCCATTATTGGAGCAACGGAAACTTGGTCCAAACTACTTTGACAGAGAACTGCCCAACTTTGAATAGCTTCATATGAAGAGAATATTGGATTTTTTTGGACCAATATGAAGTGATAAAGATATAAATATAGTAATAAACCTAATAGAAGAACGTTAGACCCATTTTTGATCCAACGGAAAACTTGTGCAAACTGCTACGACAAAGATCGTCCAAACTTTCAATAGATTCGTATGAAGGTTTAAATTCAGATTTAAAGCTTTTAGAATGAATACCGGCATTTTTTGGACCAATATAAAGTTATAAAGGTGTAAATGTAGTTTTTAAATAATTCTCAAAAAGTTAGACCCATTATTGGAGCAGCGGAAACTTGTCCAAACTACTTTTACAAAGAACTGCCCAACTTTGAATAGCTTCATATGAAGAGAATATTGGCCTTTTTTTGGACCAATATGAAGTGATAAAGATATAAATATAGTAATAAACCTAATTTAAGAACGTTAGACACATTTTTGATCCAACGGAAAACTTGTGCAAACTTATACGACAAAGATCGTCCAAACTTTCAATAGATTCGTATGAAGGTTTAAATTGAGATTTAAAGCTTTTAGAATGAATACCGGCCTTTTTTTGGACCAATATAAAGTTATAAAGGTGTAAATATAGTTTTTAAATAATTCTCAAAAAGTTAGACCCATTATTGGAGAAGCGGAAACTTGGTCCAAACTACTTTGACAAAGAACTGCCCAACTTTGAATAGCTTCGTATGAAGAGAATATTGGCCTTTTTTTGAACCAATATGAAGTGATAAAGATATAAATATAGTAATAAACCTAATTTAAGAACGTTAGACCCATTTTTGATCCAACGGAAAACTTGTGCAAACTTCTACGACAAAGATCGTCCAAACTTTCAATAGATTCGTATGAAAGTTTAAATTGAGATTTAAAGCTTTTAGAATGAATACCGGCCTTTTTTTGGACCAATATAAAGTTATAAAGGTGTAAATATAGTTTTTAAATAATTCTCAAAAAGTTAGTCCCATTATTGGAGCAGCGGAAACTTTGTCAAACTACTTTGACAAAGAACTGCCCAACTTTGAATAGCTACATATGAAGAGAATATTGGCCTTTTTTTGGACCAATATGAAGTGATAAAGATATAAATATATTAATAAACCTAATATAAGAACGTTAGACCCATTTTTGATCCAACGGAAAACTTGTGCAAACTTATACGACAAAGATCGTCCAAACTTTCAATAGATTCGTATGAAGGTTTAAATTGAGATTTAAAGCTTTTAGAATAAATACCTGTCTTTTTTTGGACCAATAAAAAGTTAAAAAGGTGTAAATATAGTTTTTAAATAATTCTCAAAAAGTTAGACCCATTATTGGAGAAGCGGAAACTTGGTCCAAACTACTTTGACAAAGAACTGCCCAACTTTGAATAGCTTCGTATGAAGAGAATATTGGTCTTTTTTTGGACCAATATGAAGTGATAAAGATAAAAATATATTAATAAACCTAATATAAGAACGTTAGACCCATTTTTGATCCAACGGAAAACTTGTGCAAACTTATACGACAAAGATCGTCCAAACTTTCAATAGATTCGTATGAAGGTTTAATTTGAGATTTAAAGCTTTTAGAATGAATACCGGCCTTTTTTTGGACCAATAAAAAGTTAAAAAGGTGTAAATATAGTTTTTAAATAATTCTCAAAAAGTTAGACCCATTATTGGAGCAACGGAAACTTGGTCCAAACTACTTTGACAGAGAACTGCCCAACTTTGAATAGCTTCATATGAAGAGAATATTGGATTTTTTTGGACCAATATGAAGTGATAAAGATATAAATATAGTAATAAACCTAATAGAAGAACGTTAGACCCATTTTTGATCCAACGGAAAACTTGTGCAAACTGCTACGACAAAGATCGTCCAAACTTTCAATAGATTCGTATGAAGGTTTAAATTCAGATTTAAAGCTTTTAGAATGAATACCGGCATTTTTTGGACCAATATAAAGTTATAAAGGTGTAAATGTAGTTTTTAAATAATTCTCAAAAAGTTAGACCCATTATTGGAGCAGCGGAAACTTGTCCAAACTACTTTTACAAAGAACTGCCCAACTTTGAATAGCTTCATATGAAGAGAATATTGGCCTTTTTTTGGACCAATATGAAGTGATAAAGATATAAATATAGTAATAAACCTAATTTAAGAACGTTAGACACATTTTTGATCCAACGGAAAACTTGTGCAAACTTATACGACAAAGATCGTCCAAACTTTCAATAGATTCGTATGAAGGTTTAATTTGAGATTTAAAGCTTTTAGAATGAATACCGGCCTTTTTTTGGACCAATATAAAGTTATAAAGGTGTAAATATAGTTTTTAAATAATTCTCAAAAAGTTAGACCCATTATTGGAGAAGCGGAAACTTGGTCCAAACTACTTTGACAAAGAACTGCCCAACTTTGAATAGCTTCGTATGAAGAGAATATTGGCCTTTTTTTGAACCAATATGAAGTGATAAAGATATAAATATAGTAATAAACCTAATTTAAGAACGTTAGACCCATTTTTGATCCAACGGAAAACTTGTGCAAACTTCTACGACAAAGATCGTCCAAACTTTCAATAGATTCGTATGAAAGTTTAAATTGAGATTTAAAGCTTTTAGAATGAATACCGGCCTTTTTTTGGACCAATATAAAGTTATAAAGGTGTAAATATAGTTTTTAAATAATTCTCAAAAAGTTAGACCCATTATTGGAGCAGCGGAAACTTTGTCAAACTACTTTGACAAAGAACTGCCCAACTTTGAATAGCTACATATGAAGAGAATATTGGCCTTTTTTTGGACCAATATGAAGTGATAAAGATATAAATATATTAATAAACCTAATATAAGAACGTTAGACCCATTTTTGATCCAACGGAAAACTTGTGCAAACTTATACGACAAAGATCGTCCAAACTTTCAATAGATTCGTATGAAGGTTTAAATTGAGATTTAAAGCTTTTAGAATAAATACCTGTCTTTTTTTGGACCAATAAAAAGTTAAAAAGGTGTAAATATAGTTTTTAAATAATTCTCAAAAAGTTAGACCCATTATTGGAGAAGCGGAAACTTGGTCCAAACTACTTTGACAAAGAACTGCCCAACTTTGAATAGCTTCGTATGAAGAGAATATTGGTCTTTTTTTGGACCAATATGAAGTGATAAAGATAAAAATATATTAATAAACCTAATATAAGAACGTTAGACCCATTTTTGATCCAACGGAAAACTTGTGCAAACTTATACGACAAAGATCGTCCAAACTTTCAATAGATTCGTATGAAGGTTTAATTTGAGATTTAAAGCTTTTAGAATGAATACCGGCCTTTTTTTGGACCAATAAAAAGTTAAAAAGGTGTAAATATAGTTTTTAAATAATTCTCAAAAAGTTAGACCCATTATTGGAGCAACGGAAACTTGGTCCAAACTACTTTGACAGAGAACTGCCCAACTTTGAATAGCTTCATATGAAGAGAATATTGGATTTTTTTGGACCAATATGAAGTGATAAAGATATAAATATAGTAATAAACCTAATAGAAGAACGTTAGACCCATTTTTGATCCAACGGAAAACTTGTGCAAACTGCTACGACAAAGATCGTCCAAACTTTCAATAGATTCGTATGAAGGTTTAAATTCAGATTTAAAGCTTTTAGAATGAATACCGGCATTTTTTGGACCAATATAAAGTTATAAAGGTGTAAATGTAGTTTTTAAATAATTCTCAAAAAGTTAGACCCATTATTGGAGCAGCGGAAACTTGTCCAAACTACTTTTACAAAGAACTGCCCAACTTTGAATAGCTTCATATGAAGAGAATATTGGCCTTTTTTTGGACCAATATGAAGTGATAAAGATATAAATATAGTAATAAACCTAATTTAAGAACGTTAGACACATTTTTGATCCAACGGAAAACTTGTGCAAACTTATACGACAAAGATCGTCCAAACTTTCAATAGATTCGTATGAAGGTTTAAATTGAGATTTAAAGCTTTTAGAATGAATACCGGCCTTTTTTTGGACCAATATAAAGTTATAAAGGTGTAAATATAGTTTTTAAATAATTCTCAAAAAGTTAGACCCATTATTGGAGAAGCGGAAACTTGGTCCAAACTACTTTGACAAAGAACTGCCCAACTTTGAATAGCTTCGTATGAAGAGAATATTGGCCTTTTTTTGAACCAATATGAAGTGATAAAGATATAAATATAGTAATAAACCTAATTTAAGAACGTTAGACCCATTTTTGATCCAACGGAAAACTTGTGCAAACTTCTACGACAAAGATCGTCCAAACTTTCAATAGATTCGTATGAAAGTTTAAATTGAGATTTAAAGCTTTTAGAATGAATACCGGCCTTTTTTTGGACCAATATAAAGTTATAAAGGTGTAAATATAGTTTTTAAATAATTCTCAAAAAGTTAGACCCATTATTGGAGCAGCGGAAACTTTGTCAAACTACTTTGACAAAGAACTGCCCAACTTTGAATAGCTACATATGAAGAGAATATTGGCCTTTTTTTGGACCAATATGAAGTGATAAAGATATAAATATATTAATAAACCTAATATAAGAACGTTAGACCCATTTTTGATCCAACGGAAAACTTGTGCAAACTTATACGACAAAGATCGTCCAAACTTTCAATAGATTCGTATGAAGGTTTAAATTGAGATTTAAAGCTTTTAGAATAAATACCTGTCTTTTTTTG
Organism: Trifolium repens; assembly: GCA_030408175.1. Taxonomy (NCBI): domain Eukaryota; kingdom Viridiplantae; phylum Streptophyta; class Magnoliopsida; order Fabales; family Fabaceae; genus Trifolium; species Trifolium repens. Next base: position 23,640,965 of record CP125845.1, on the reverse strand, counting down.
GACCAATAAAAAGTTAAAAAGGTGTAAATATAGTTTTTAAATAATTCTCAAAAAGTTAGACCCATTATTGGAGAAGCGGAAACTTGGTCCAAACTACTTTGACAAAGAACTGCCCAACTTTGAATAGCTTCGTATGAAGAGAATATTGGTCTTTTTTTGGACCAATATGAAGTGATAAAGATAAAAATATATTAATAAACCTAATATAAGAACGTTAGACCCATTTTTGATCCAACGGAAAACTTGTGCAAACTTATACGACAAAGATCGTCCAAACTTTCAATAGATTCGTATGAAGGTTTAATTTGAGATTTAAAGCTTTTAGAATGAATACCGGCCTTTTTTTGGACCAATAAAAAGTTAAAAAGGTGTAAATATAGTTTTTAAATAATTCTCAAAAAGTTAGACCCATTATTGGAGCAACGGAAACTTGGTCCAAACTACTTTGACAGAGAACTGCCCAACTTTGAATAGCTTCATATGAAGAGAATATTGGATTTTTTTGGACCAATATGAAGTGATAAAGATATAAATATAGTAATAAACCTAATAGAAGAACGTTAGACCCATTTTTGATCCAACGGAAAACTTGTGCAAACTGCTACGACAAAGATCGTCCAAACTTTCAATAGATTCGTATGAAGGTTTAAATTCAGATTTAAAGCTTTTAGAATGAATACCGGCATTTTTTGGACCAATATAAAGTTATAAAGGTGTAAATGTAGTTTTTAAATAATTCTCAAAAAGTTAGACCCATTATTGGAGCAGCGGAAACTTGTCCAAACTACTTTTACAAAGAACTGCCCAACTTTGAATAGCTTCATATGAAGAGAATATTGGCCTTTTTTTGGACCAATATGAAGTGATAAAGATATAAATATAGTAATAAACCTAATTTAAGAACGTTAGACACATTTTTGATCCAACGGAAAACTTGTGCAAACTTATACGACAAAGATCGTCCAAACTTTCAATAGATTCGTATGAAGGTTTAATTTGAGATTTAAAGCTTTTAGAATGAATACCGGCCTTTTTTTGGACCAATATAAAGTTATAAAGGTGTAAATATAGTTTTTAAATAATTCTCAAAAAGTTAGACCCATTATTGGAGCAGCGGAAACTTTGTCAAACTACTTTGACAAAGAACTGCCCAACTTTGAATAGCTACATATGAAGAGAATATTGGCCTTTTTTTGGACCAATATGAAGTGATAAAGATATAAATATATTAATAAACCTAATATAAGAACGTTAGACCCATTTTTGATCCAACGGAAAACTTGTGCAAACTTATACGACAAAGATCGTCCAAACTTTCAATAGATTCGTATGAAGGTTTAAATTGAGATTTAAAGCTTTTAGAATAAATACCTGTCTTTTTTTGGACCAATAAAAAGTTAAAAAGGTGTAAATATAGTTTTTAAATAATTCTCAAAAAGTTAGACCCATTATTGGAGAAGCGGAAACTTGGTCCAAACTACTTTGACAAAGAACTGCCCAACTTTGAATAGCTTCGTATGAAGAGAATATTGGTCTTTTTTTGGACCAATATGAAGTGATAAAGATAAAAATATATTAATAAACCTAATATAAGAACGTTAGACCCATTTTTGATCCAACGGAAAACTTGTGCAAACTTATACGACAAAGATCGTCCAAACTTTCAATAGATTCGTATGAAGGTTTAATTTGAGATTTAAAGCTTTTAGAATGAATACCGGCCTTTTTTTGGACCAATAAAAAGTTAAAAAGGTGTAAATATAGTTTTTAAATAATTCTCAAAAAGTTAGACCCATTATTGGAGCAACGGAAACTTGGTCCAAACTACTTTGACAGAGAACTGCCCAACTTTGAATAGCTTCATATGAAGAGAATATTGGATTTTTTTGGACCAATATGAAGTGATAAAGATATAAATATAGTAATAAACCTAATAGAAGAACGTTAGACCCATTTTTGATCCAACGGAAAACTTGTGCAAACTGCTACGACAAAGATCGTCCAAACTTTCAATAGATTCGTATGAAGGTTTAAATTCAGATTTAAAGCTTTTAGAATGAATACCGGCATTTTTTGGACCAATATAAAGTTATAAAGGTGTAAATGTAGTTTTTAAATAATTCTCAAAAAGTTAGACCCATTATTGGAGCAGCGGAAACTTGTCCAAACTACTTTTACAAAGAACTGCCCAACTTTGAATAGCTTCATATGAAGAGAATATTGGCCTTTTTTTGGACCAATATGAAGTGATAAAGATATAAATATAGTAATAAACCTAATTTAAGAACGTTAGACACATTTTTGATCCAACGGAAAACTTGTGCAAACTTATACGACAAAGATCGTCCAAACTTTCAATAGATTCGTATGAAGGTTTAAATTGAGATTTAAAGCTTTTAGAATGAATACCGGCCTTTTTTTGGACCAATATAAAGTTATAAAGGTGTAAATATAGTTTTTAAATAATTCTCAAAAAGTTAGACCCATTATTGGAGAAGCGGAAACTTGGTCCAAACTACTTTGACAAAGAACTGCCCAACTTTGAATAGCTTCGTATGAAGAGAATATTGGCCTTTTTTTGAACCAATATGAAGTGATAATGATATAAATATAGTAATAAACCTAATTTAAGAACGTTAGACCCATTTTTGATCCAACGGAAAACTTGTGCAAACTTCTACGACAAAGATCGTCCAAACTTTCAATAGATTCGTATGAAGGTTTAAATTGAGATTTAAAGCTTTTAGAATGAATACCGGCCTTTTTTTGGACCAATATAAAGTTATAAAGGTGTAAATATAGTTTTTAAATAATTCTCAAAAAGTTAGACCCATTATTGGAGCAGCGGAAACTTTGTCAAACTACTTTGACAAAGAACTGCCCAACTTTGAATAGCTACATATGAAGAGAATATTGGCCTTTTTTTGGACCAATATGAAGTGATAAAGATATAAATATATTAATAAACCTAATATAAGAACGTTAGACCCATTTTTGATCCAACGGAAAACTTGTGCAAACTTATACGACAAAGATCGTCCAAACTTTCAATAGATTCGTATGAAGGTTTAAATTGAGATTTAAAGCTTTTAGAATAAATACCTGTCTTTTTTTGGACCAATAAAAAGTTAAAAAGGTGTAAATATAGTTTTTAAATAATTCTCAAAAAGTTAGACCCATTATTGGAGAAGCGGAAACTTGGTCCAAACTACTTTGACAAAGAACTGCCCAACTTTGAATAGCTTCGTATGAAGAGAATATTGGTCTTTTTTTGGACCAATATGAAGTGATAAAGATATAAATATATTAATAAACCTAATATAAGAAGGTTAGACCCATTTTCGAACCAATGGAAAACTTGTGCAAACTTCTACGACAAAGATCGTCCAAACTTTCAATAGATTCGTATGAAGGTTTAAATTGAGATTTAAAGCTTATAGAATGAATACCGGCCTTTTTTTGGCCAATAAAAAGTTATAAAGGTGTAAATATAGTTTTTAAATAATTCTCAAAAAGTTAGACCCATTATTGGAGCAGCGGAAACTTTGTCAAACTACTTTGACAAAGAACTGCCCAACTTTGAATAGCTACATATGAAGAGAATATTGGCCTTTTTTTGGACCAATATGAAGTGATAAAGATATAAATATATTAATAAACCTAATATAAGAACGTTAGACCCATTTTTGATCCAACGGAAAACTTGTGCAAACTTATACGACAAAGATCGTCCAAACTTTCAATAGATTCGTATGAAGGTTTAAATTGAGATTTAAAGCTTTTAGAATAAATACCTGTCTTTTTTTGGACCAATAAAAAGTTAAAAAGGTGTAAATATAGTTTTTAAATAATTCTCAAAAAGTTAGACCCATTATTGGAGCAGCGGAAACTTTGTCAAACTACTTTGACAAAGAACTGCCCAACTTTGAATAGCTTCGTATGAAGAGAATATTGGCCTTTTTTTGAACCAATATGAAGTGATAATGATATAAATATAGTAATAAACCTAATTTAAGAACGTTAGACCCATTTTTGATCCAACGGAAAACTTGTGCAAACTTCTACGACAAAGATCGTCCAAACTTTCAATAGATTCGTATGAAGGTTTAAATTGAGATTTAAAGCTTTTAGAATGAATACCGGCCTTTTTTTGGACCAATATAAAGTTATAAAGGTGTAAATATAGTTTTTAAATAATTCTCAAAAAGTTAGACCCATTATTGGAGCAGCGGAAACTTTGTCAAACTACTTTGACAAAGAACTGCCCAACTTTGAATAGCTTCGTATGAAGAGAATATTGGTCTTTTTTTGGACCAATATGAAGTGATAAAGATATAAATATATTAATAAACCTAATATAAGAAGGTTAGACCCATTTTCGAACCAATGGAAAACTTGTGCAAACTTCTACGACAAAGATCGTCCAAACTTTCAATAGATTCGTATGAAGGTTTAAATTGAGATTTAAAGCTTTTAGAATAAATACCTGTCTTTTTTTGGACCAATAAAAAGTTAAAAAGGTGTAAATATAGTTTTTAAATAATTCTCAAAAAGTTAGACCCATTATTGGAGAAGCGGAAACTTGGTCCAAACTACTTTGACAAAGAACTGCCCAACTTTGAATAGCTTCGTATGAAGAGAATATTGGTCTTTTTTTGGACCAATATGAAGTGATAAAGATAAAAATATATTAATAAACCTAATATAAGAACGTTAGACCCATTTTTGATCCAACGGAAAACTTGTGCAAACTTATACGACAAAGATCGTCCAAACTTTCAATAGATTCGTATGAAGGTTTAATTTGAGATTTAAAGCTTTTAGAATGAATACCGGCCTTTTTTTGGACCAATAAAAAGTTAAAAAGGTGTAAATATAGTTTTTAAATAATTCTCAAAAAGTTAGACCCATTATTGGAGCAACGGAAACTTGGTCCAAACTACTTTGACAGAGAACTGCCCAACTTTGAATAGCTTCATATGAAGAGAATATTGGATTTTTTTGGACCAATATGAAGTGATAAAGATATAAATATAGTAATAAACCTAATAGAAGAACGTTAGACCCATTTTTGATCCAACGGAAAACTTGTGCAAACTGCTACGACAAAGATCGTCCAAACTTTCAATAGATTCGTATGAAGGTTTAAATTCAGATTTAAAGCTTTTAGAATGAATACCGGCATTTTTTGGACCAATATAAAGTTATAAAGGTGTAAATGTAGTTTTTAAATAATTCTCAAAAAGTTAGACCCATTATTGGAGCAGCGGAAACTTGTCCAAACTACTTTTACAAAGAACTGCCCAACTTTGAATAGCTTCATATGAAGAGAATATTGGCCTTTTTTTGGACCAATATGAAGTGATAAAGATATAAATATAGTAATAAACCTAATTTAAGAACGTTAGACACATTTTTGATCCAACGGAAAACTTGTGCAAACTTATACGACAAAGATCGTCCAAACTTTCAATAGATTCGTATGAAGGTTTAAATTGAGATTTAAAGCTTTTAGAATGAATACCGGCCTTTTTTTGGACCAATATAAAGTTATAAAGGTGTAAATATAGTTTTTAAATAATTCTCAAAAAGTTAGACCCATTATTGGAGAAGCGGAAACTTGGTCCAAACTACTTTGACAAAGAACTGCCCAACTTTGAATAGCTTCGTATGAAGAGAATATTGGCCTTTTTTTGAACCAATATGAAGTGATAAAGATATAAATATAGTAATAAACCTAATTTAAGAACGTTAGACCCATTTTTGATCCAACGGAAAACTTGTGCAAACTTCTACGACAAAGATCGTCCAAACTTTCAATAGATTCGTATGAAAGTTTAAATTGAGATTTAAAGCTTTTAGAATGAATACCGGCCTTTTTTTGGACCAATATAAAGTTATAAAGGTGTAAATATAGTTTTTAAATAATTCTCAAAAAGTTAGACCCATTATTGGAGCAGCGGAAACTTTGTCAAACTACTTTGACAAAGAACTGCCCAACTTTGAATAGCTACATATGAAGAGAATATTGGCCTTTTTTTGGACCAATATGAAGTGATAAAGATATAAATATATTAATAAACCTAATATAAGAACGTTAGACCCATTTTTGATCCAACGGAAAACTTGTGCAAACTTATACGACAAAGATCGTCCAAACTTTCAATAGATTCGTATGAAGGTTTAAATTGAGATTTAAAGCTTTTAGAATAAATACCTGTCTTTTTTTGGACCAATAAAAAGTTAAAAAGGTGTAAATATAGTTTTTAAATAATTCTCAAAAAGTTAGACCCATTATTGGAGAAGCGGAAACTTGGTCCAAACTACTTTGACAAAGAACTGCCCAACTTTGAATAGCTTCGTATGAAGAGAATATTGGTCTTTTTTTGGACCAATATGAAGTGATAAAGATAAAAATATATTAATAAACCTAATATAAGAACGTTAGACCCATTTTTGATCCAACGGAAAACTTGTGCAAACTTATACGACAAAGATCGTCCAAACTTTCAATAGATTCGTATGAAGGTTTAATTTGAGATTTAAAGCTTTTAGAATGAATACCGGCCTTTTTTTGGACCAATAAAAAGTTAAAAAGGTGTAAATATAGTTTTTAAATAATTCTCAAAAAGTTAGACCCATTATTGGAGCAACGGAAACTTGGTCCAAACTACTTTGACAGAGAACTGCCCAACTTTGAATAGCTTCATATGAAGAGAATATTGGATTTTTTTGGACCAATATGAAGTGATAAAGATATAAATATAGTAATAAACCTAATAGAAGAACGTTAGACCCATTTTTGATCCAACGGAAAACTTGTGCAAACTGCTACGACAAAGATCGTCCAAACTTTCAATAGATTCGTATGAAGGTTTAAATTCAGATTTAAAGCTTTTAGAATGAATACCGGCATTTTTTGGACCAATATAAAGTTATAAAGGTGTAAATGTAGTTTTTAAATAATTCTCAAAAAGTTAGACCCATTATTGGAGCAGCGGAAACTTGTCCAAACTACTTTTACAAAGAACTGCCCAACTTTGAATAGCTACATATGAAGAGAATATTGGCCTTTTTTTGGACCAATATGAAGTGATAAAGATATAAATATAGTAATAAACCTAATTTAAGAACGTTAGACACATTTTTGATCCAACGGAAAACTTGTGCAAACTTATACGACAAAGATCGTCCAAACTTTCAATAGATTCGTATGAAGGTTTAAATTGAGATTTAAAGCTTTTAGAATGAATACCGGCCTTTTTTTGGACCAATATAAAGTTATAAAGGTGTAAATATAGTTTTTAAATAATTCTCAAAAAGTTAGACCCATTATTGGAGAAGCGGAAACTTGGTCCAAACTACTTTGACAAAGAACTGCCCAACTTTGAATAGCTTCGTATGAAGAGAATATTGGCCTTTTTTTGAACCAATATGAAGTGATAAAGATATAAATATAGTAATAAACCTAATTTAAGAACGTTAGACCCATTTTTGATCCAACGGAAAACTTGTGCAAACTTCTACGACAAAGATCGTCCAAACTTTCAATAGATTCGTATGAAAGTTTAAATTGAGATTTAAAGCTTTTAGAATGAATACCGGCCTTTTTTTGGACCAATATAAAGTTATAAAGGTGTAAATATAGTTTTTAAATAATTCTCAAAAAGTTAGACCCATTATTGGAGCAGCGGAAACTTTGTCAAACTACTTTGACAAAGAACTGCCCAACTTTGAATAGCTACATATGAAGAGAATATTGGCCTTTTTTTGGACCAATATGAAGTGATAAAGATATAAATATATTAATAAACCTAATATAAGAACGTTAGACCCATTTTTGATCCAACGGAAAACTTGTGCAAACTTATACGACAAAGATCGTCCAAACTTTCAATAGTTTCGTATGAAGGTTTAAATTGAGATTTAAAGCTTTTAGAATAAATACCTGTCTTTTTTTGGACCAATAAAAAGTTAAAAAGGTGTAAATATAGTTTTTAAATAATTCTCAAAAAGTTAGACCCATTATTGGAGAAGCGGAAACTTGGTCCAAACTACTTTGACAAAGAACTGCCCAACTTTGAATAGCTTCGTATGAAGAGAATATTGGTCTTTTTTTGGACCAATATGAAGTGATAAAGATAAAAATATATTAATAAACCTAATATAAGAACGTTAGACCCATTTTTGATCCAACGGAAAACTTGTGCAAACTTATACGACAAAGATCGTCCAAACTTTCAATAGATTCGTATGAAGGTTTAATTTGAGATTTAAAGCTTTTAGAATGAATACCGGCCTTTTTTTGGACCAATAAAAAGTTAAAAAGGTGTAAATATAGTTTTTAAATAATTCTCAAAAAGTTAGACCCATTATTGGAGCAACGGAAACTTGGTCCAAACTACTTTGACAGAGAACTGCCCAACTTTGAATAGCTTCATATGAAGAGAATATTGGATTTTTTTGGACCAATATGAAGTGATAAAGATATAAATATAGTAATAAACCTAATAGAAGAACGTTAGACCCATTTTTGATCCAACGGAAAACTTGTGCAAACTGCTACGACAAAGATCGTCCAAACTTTCAATAGATTCGTATGAAGGTTTAAATTCAGATTTAAAGCTTTTAGAATGAATACCGGCATTTTTTGGACCAATATAAAGTTATAAAGGTGTAAATGTAGTTTTTAAATAATTCTCAAAAAGTTAGACCCATTATTGGAGCAGCGGAAACTTGTCCAAACTACTTTTACAAAGAACTGCCCAACTTTGAATAGCTTCATATGAAGAGAATATTGGCCTTTTTTTGGACCAATATGAAGTGATAAAGATATAAATATAGTAATAAACCTAATTTAAGAACGTTAGACACATTTTTGATCCAACGGAAAACTTGTGCAAACTTATACGACAAAGATCGTCCAAACTTTCAATAGATTCGTATGAAGGTTTAAATTGAGATTTAAAGCTTTTAGAATGAATACCGGCCTTTTTTTGGACCAATATAAAGTTATAAAGGTGTAAATATAGTTTTTAAATAATTCTCAAAAAGTTAGACCCATTATTGGAGAAGCGGAAACTTGGTCCAAACTACTTTGACAAAGAACTGCCCAACTTTGAATAGCTTCGTATGAAGAGAATATTGGCCTTTTTTTGAACCAATATGAAGTGATAAAGATATAAATATAGTAATAAACCTAATTTAAGAACGTTAGACCCATTTTTGATCCAACGGAAAACTTGTGCAAACTTCTACGACAAAGATCGTCCAAACTTTCAATAGATTCGTATGAAAGTTTAAATTGAGATTTAAAGCTTTTAGAATGAATACCGGCCTTTTTTTGGACCAATATAAAGTTATAAAGGTGTAAATATAGTTTTTAAATAATTCTCAAAAAGTTAGACCCATTATTGGAGCAGCGGAAACTTTGTCAAACTACTTTGACAAAGAACTGCCCAACTTTGAATAGCTACATATGAAGAGAATATTGGCCTTTTTTTGGACCAATATGAAGTGATAAAGATATAAATATATTAATAAACCTAATATAAGAACGTTAGACCCATTTTTGATCCAACGGAAAACTTGTGCAAACTTATACGACAAAGATCGTCCAAACTTTCAATAGATTCGTATGAAGGTTTAAATTGAGATTTAAAGCTTTTAGAATAAATACCTGTCTTTTTTTGGACCAATAAAAAGTTAAAAAGGTGTAAATATAGTTTTTAAATAATTCTCAAAAAGTTAGACCCATTATTGGAGAAGCGGAAACTTGGTCCAAACTACTTTGACAAAGAACTGCCCAACTTTGAATAGCTTCGTATGAAGAGAATATTGGTCTTTTTTTGGACCAATATGAAGTGATAAAGATAAAAATATATTAATAAACCTAATATAAGAACGTTAGACCCATTTTTGATCCAACGGAAAACTTGTGCAAACTTATACGACAAAGATCGTCCAAACTTTCAATAGATTCGTATGAAGGTTTAATTTGAGATTTAAAGCTTTTAGAATGAATACCGGCCTTTTTTTGGACCAATAAAAAGTTAAAAAGGTGTAAATATAGTTTTTAAATAATTCTCAAAAAGTTAGACCCATTATTGGAGCAACGGAAACTTGGTCCAAACTACTTTGACAGAGAACTGCCCAACTTTGAATAGCTTCATATGAAGAGAATATTGGATTTTTTTGGACCAATATGAAGTGATAAAGATATAAATATAGTAATAAACCTAATAGAAGAACGTTAGACCCATTTTTGATCCAACGGAAAACTTGTGCAAACTGCTACGACAAAGATCGTCCAAACTTTCAATAGATTCGTATGAAGGTTTAAATTCAGATTTAAAGCTTTTAGAATGAATACCGGCATTTTTTGGACCAATATAAAGTTATAAAGGTGTAAATGTAGTTTTTAAATAATTCTCAAAAAGTTAGACCCATTATTGGAGCAGCGGAAACTTGTCCAAACTACTTTTACAAAGAACTGCCCAACTTTGAATAGCTTCATATGAAGAGAATATTGGCCTTTTTTTGGACCAATATGAAGTGATAAAGATATAAATATAGTAATAAACCTAATTTAAGAACGTTAGACACATTTTTGATCCAACGGAAAACTTGTGCAAACTTATACGACAAAGATCGTCCAAACTTTCAATAGATTCGTATGAAGGTTTAAATTGAGATTTAAAGCTTTTAGAATGAATACCGGCCTTTTTTTGGACCAATATAAAGTTATAAAGGTGTAAATATAGTTTTTAAATAATTCTCAAAAAGTTAGACCCATTATTGGAGAAGCGGAAACTTGGTCCAAACTACTTTGACAAAGAACTGCCCAACTTTGAATAGCTTCGTATGAAGAGAATATTGGCCTTTTTTTGAACCAATATGAAGTGATAAAGATATAAATATAGTAATAAACCTAATTTAAGAACGTTAGACCCATTTTTGATCCAACGGAAAACTTGTGCAAACTTCTACGACAAAGATCGTCCAAACTTTCAATAGATTCGTATGAAAGTTTAAATTGAGATTTAAAGCTTTTAGAATGAATACCGGCCTTTTTTTGGACCAATATAAAGTTATAAAGGTGTAAATATAGTTTTTAAATAATTCTCAAAAAGTTAGACCCATTATTGGAGCAGCGGAAACTTTGTCAAACTACTTTGACAAAGAACTGCCCAACTTTGAATAGCTACATATGAAGAGAATATTGGCCTTTTTTTGGACCAATATGAAGTGATAAAGATATAAATATATTAATAAACCTAATATAAGAACGTTAGACCCATTTTTGATCCAACGGAAAACTTGTGCAAACTTATACGACAAAGATCGTCCAAACTTTCAATAGATTCGTATGAAGGTTTAAATTGAGATTTAAAGCTTTTAGAATAAATACCTGTCTTTTTTTGGACCAATAAAAAGTTAAAAAGGTGTAAATATAGTTTTTAAATAATTCTCAAAAAGTTAGACCCATTATTGGAGAAGCGGAAACTTGGTCCAAACTACTTTGACAAAGAACTGCCCAACTTTGAATAGCTTCGTATGAAGAGAATATTGGTCTTTTTTTGGACCAATATGAAGTGATAAAGATAAAAATATATTAATAAACCTAATATAAGAACGTTAGACCCATTTTTGATCCAACGGAAAACTTGTGCAAACTTATACGACAAAGATCGTCCAAACTTTCAATAGATTCGTATGAAGGTTTAATTTGAGATTTAAAGCTTTTAGAATGAATACCGGCCTTTTTTTGGACCAATAAAAAGTTAAAAAGGTGTAAATATAGTTTTTAAATAATTCTCAAAAAGTTAGACCCATTATTGGAGCAACGGAAACTTGGTCCAAACTACTTTGACAGAGAACTGCCCAACTTTGAATAGCTTCATATGAAGAGAATATTGGATTTTTTTGGACCAATATGAAGTGATAAAGATATAAATATAGTAATAAACCTAATAGAAGAACGTTAGACCCATTTTTGATCCAACGGAAAACTTGTGCAAACTGCTACGACAAAGATCGTCCAAACTTTCAATAGATTCGTATGAAGGTTTAAATTCAGATTTAAAGCTTTTAGAATGAATACCGGCATTTTTTGGACCAATATAAAGTTATAAAGGTGTAAATGTAGTTTTTAAATAATTCTCAAAAAGTTAGACCCATTATTGGAGCAGCGGAAACTTGTCCAAACTACTTTTACAAAGAACTGCCCAACTTTGAATAGCTTCATATGAAGAGAATATTGGCCTTTTTTTGGACCAATATGAAGTGATAAAGATATAAATATAGTAATAAACCTAATTTAAGAACGTTAGACACATTTTTGATCCAACGGAAAACTTGTGCAAACTTATACGACAAAGATCGTCCAAACTTTCAATAGATTCGTATGAAGGTTTAAATTGAGATTTAAAGCTTTTAGAATGAATACCGGCCTTTTTTTGGACCAATATAAAGTTATAAAGGTGTAAATATAGTTTTTAAATAATTCTCAAAAAGTTAGACCCATTATTGGAGAAGCGGAAACTTGGTCCAAACTACTTTGACAAAGAACTGCCCAACTTTGAATAGCTTCGTATGAAGAGAATATTGGCCTTTTTTTGAACCAATATGAAGTGATAAAGATATAAATATAGTAATAAACCTAATTTAAGAACGTTAGACTCATTTTTGATCCAACGGAAAACTTGTGCAAACTTCTACGACAAAGATCGTCCAAACTTTCAATAGATTCGTATGAAAGTTTAAATTGAGATTTAAAGCTTTTAGAATGAATACCGGCCTTTTTTTGGACCAATATAAAGTTATAAAGGTGTAAATATAGTTTTTAAATAATTCTCAAAAAGTTAGACCCATTATTGGAGCAGCGGAAACTTTGTCAAACTACTTTGACAAAGAACTGCCCAACTTTGAATAGCTACATATGAAGAGAATATTGGCCTTTTTTTGGACCAATATGAAGTGATAAAGATATAAATATATTAATAAACCTAATATAAGAACGTTAGACCCATTTTTGATCCAACGGAAAACTTGTGCAAACTTATACGACAAAGATCGTCCAAACTTTCAATAGATTCGTATGAAGGTTTAAATTGAGATTTAAAGCTTTTAGAATAAATACCTGTCTTTTTTTGGACCAATAAAAAGTTAAAAAGGTGTAAATATAGTTTTTAAATAATTCTCAAAAAGTTAGACCCATTATTGGAGAAGCGGAAACTTGGTCCAAACTACTTTGACAAAGAACTGCCCAACTTTGAATAGCTTCGTATGAAGAGAATATTGGTCTTTTTTTGGACCAATATGAAGTGATAAAGATAAAAATATATTAATAAACCTAATATAAGAACGTTAGACCCATTTTTGATCCAACGGAAAACTTGTGCAAACTTATACGACAAAGATCGTCCAAACTTTCAATAGATTCGTATGAAGGTTTAATTTGAGATTTAAAGCTTTTAGAATGAATACCGGCCTTTTTTTGGACCAATAAAAAGTTAAAAAGGTGTAAATATAGTTTTTAAATAATTCTCAAAAAGTTAGACCCATTATTGGAGCAACGGAAACTTGGTCCAAACTACTTTGACAGAGAACTGCCCAACTTTGAATAGCTTCATATGAAGAGAATATTGGATTTTTTTGGACCAATATGAAGTGATAAAGATATAAATATAGTAATAAACCTAATAGAAGAACGTTAGACCCATTTTTGATCCAACGGAAAACTTGTGCAAACTGCTACGACAAAGATCGTCCAAACTTTCAATAGATTCGTATGAAGGTTTAAATTCAGATTTAAAGCTTTTAGAATGAATACCGGCATTTTTTGGACCAATATAAAGTTATAAAGGTGTAAATGTAGTTTTTAAATAATTCTCAAAAAGTTAGACCCATTATTGGAGCAGCGGAAACTTGTCCAAACTACTTTTACAAAGAACTGCCCAACTTTGAATAGCTTCATATGAAGAGAATATTGGCCTTTTTTTGGACCAATATGAAGTGATAAAGATATAAATATAGTAATAAACCTAATTTAAGAACGTTAGACACATTTTTGATCCAACGGAAAACTTGTGCAAACTTATACGACAAAGATCGTCCAAACTTTCAATAGATTCGTATGAAGGTTTAAATTGAGATTTAAAGCTTTTAGAATGAATACCGGCCTTTTTTTGGACCAATATAAAGTTATAAAGGTGTAAATATAGTTTTTAAATAATTCTCAAAAAGTTAGACCCATTATTGGAGAAGCGGAAACTTGGTCCAAACTACTTTGACAAAGAACTGCCCAACTTTGAATAGCTTCGTATGAAGAGAATATTGGCCTTTTTTTGAACCAATATGAAGTGATAATGATATAAATATAGTAATAAACCTAATTTAAGAACGTTAGACCCATTTTTGATCCAACGGAAAACTTGTGCAAACTTCTACGACAAAGATCGTCCAAACTTTCAATAGATTCGTATGAAGGTTTAAATTGAGATTTAAAGCTTTTAGAATGAATACCGGCCTTTTTTTGGACCAATATAAAGTTATAAAGGTGTAAATATAGTTTTTAAATAATTCTCAAAAAGTTAGACCCATTATTGGAGCAGCGGAAACTTTGTCAAACTACTTTGACAAAGAACTGCCCAACTTTGAATAGCTACATATGAAGAGAATATTGGCCTTTTTTTGGACCAATATGAAGTGATAAAGATATAAATATATTAATAAACCTAATATAAGAACGTTAGACCCATTTTTGATCCAACGGAAAACTTGTACAAACTTATACGACAAAGATCGTCCAAACTTTCAATAGATTCGTATGAAGGTTTAAATTGAGATTTAAAGCTTTTAGAATAAATACCTGTCTTTTTTTGGACCAATAAAAAGTTAAAAAGGTGTAAATATAGTTTTTAAATAATTCTCATAAAGTTAGACCCATTATTGGAGAAGCGGAAACTTGGTCCAAACTACTTTGACAAAGAACTGCCCAACTTTGAATAGCTTCGTATGAAGAGAATATTGGTCTTTTTTTGGACCAATATGAAGTGATAAAGATATAAATATATTAATAAACCTAATATAAGAAGGTTAGACCCATTTTCGAACCAATGGAAAACTTGTGCAAACTTCTACGACAAAGATCGTCCAAACTTTCAATAGATTCGTATGAAGGTTTAAATTGAGATTTAAAGCTTATAGAATGAATACCGGCCTTTTTTTGGCCAATAAAAAGTTATAAAGGTGTAAATATAGTTTTTAAATAATTCTCAAAAAGTTAGACCCATTATTGGAGCAGCGGAAACTTGGTCAAACTACTTTGACAAAGAACTGCCCAACTTTGAATAGCTACATATGAAGAGAATATTGGCCTTTTTTTGGACCAATATGAAGTGATAAAGATATAAATATAGTAATAAACCTAATAGAAGAACGTTAGACCCATTTTTGATCCAACGAAAAACTTGTGCAAACTTCTACAACAAAGATCGTCCAAACTTTCAATAGATTCGTATGAAGGTTTAAATTCAGATTTAAAGCTTTTAGAATGAATACCGGCCTTTTTTTGGACCAATATAAAGTTATAAAGGTGTAAATGTAGTTTTTAAATAATTCTCAAGAAGTTAGACCCATTATTGGAGCAGCGGAAACTTGTCCAAACTACTTTTACAAAGAACTGCCCAACATTGAATAGCTTCATATGAAGAGAATATTGGCCTTTTTTTGGACCAATATGAAGTGATAAAGATATAAATATTGTAATAAACCTAATTTAAGAACGTTAGACACATTTTTGATCCAACGGAAAACTTGTGCAAACTTATACGACAAAGATCGTCCAAACTTTCAATAGATTCGTATGAAGGTTTAAATTGAGATTTAAAGCTTTTAGAATGAATACCGGCCTTTTTATAGACCAATATAAAGTTATAAAGGTGTAAACATAGTTTTTAAATAATTCTCAAAAAGTTAGACCCATTATTGGAGAAGTGGAAACTTGGTCCAAACTACTTTGACAAAGAACTGCCCAACTTTGAATAGCTACATATGAAGAGAATATTGGCCTTTTTTTGGACCAATATGAAGTGATAAAGATATAAATATATTAATAAACCTAATTTAAGAAGGTTAGACCCATTTTCGATCCAACGGAAAACTTGTGCAAACTTATACGACAAATATCGTCCAAACTTTCAATAGATTCGTATGAAGGTTTAAATTGAGATTTAAAGCTTATAGAATGAATACCGGCCTTTTTTTGGACCAATAAAAAGTTATAAAGGTGTAAATATAGTTTTTAAATTATTCTCAAAAAGTTAGACCCATTATTGGAGAAGCGGAAACTTGGTCCAAACTACTTTGACAAAGAACTGCCCAACTTTGAATAGCTTCATATGAAGAGAATATTGGCCTTTTTTTGGACCAATATGAAGTGATAAAGATATAAATATATTAATAAACCTAATTTAAGAACGTTAGACCCATTTTTGATCCAACGGAAAACTTGTGCAAACTTCTACGACAAAGATCGTCCAAACTTTCAATAGATTCGTATGAAGGTTTAAATTGAGATTTAAAGCTTTTAGAATGAATACCGGCCTTTTTTTGGACCAATATAAAGTTATAAAGGTGTAAATATAGTTTTTAAATTATTCTCAAAAAGTTAGGACCATTATTGGAGAAGCGGAAACTTGGTCCAAACTACTTTGACAAAGAACTGCCCAACTTTGAATAGCTTCGTATGAAGAGAATATTGGCCTTTTTTGAACCAATATGAAGTGATAAAGATATAAATATAGTAATAAACCTAATTTAAGAACGTTAGACCCATTTTTGATCCAACGGAAAACTTGTGCAAACTTCTACGACAAAGATCGTCCAAACTTTCAATAGATTCGTATGAAGGTTTAAATTGAGATTTAAAGCTTTTAGAATGAATACCGGCCTTTTTTTGGACCAATATAAAGTTATAAAGGTGTAAATATAGTTTTTAAATAATTCTCAAAAAGTTAGACCCATTATTGGAGCAGCGGAAACTTTGTCAAACTACTTTGACAAAGAACTGCCCAACTTTGAATAGCTACATATGAAGAGAATATTGGCCTTTTTTTGGACCAATATGAAGTGATAAAGATATAAATATATTAATAAACCTAATATAAGAACGTTAGACCCATTTTTGATCCAACGGAAAACTTGTACAAACTTATACGACAAAGATCGTCCAAACTTTCAATAGATTCGTATGAAGGTTTAAATTGAGATTTAAAGCTTTTAGAATAAATACCTGTCTTTTTTTGGACCAATAAAAAGTTAAAAAGGTGTAAATATAGTTTTTAAATAATTCTCATAAAGTTAGACCCATTATTGGAGAAGCGGAAACTTGGTCCAAACTACTTTGACAAAGAACTGCCCAACTTTGAATAGCTTCGTATGAAGAGAATATTGGTCTTTTTTTGGACCAATATGAAGTGATAAAGATATAAATATATTAATAAACCTAATATAAGAAGGTTAGACCCATTTTCGAACCAATGGAAAACTTGTGCAAACTTCTACGACAAAGATCGTCCAAACTTTCAATAGATTCGTATGAAGGTTTAAATTGAGATTTAAAGCTTATAGAATGAATACCGGCCTTTTTTTGGCCAATAAAAAGTTATAAAGGTGTAAATATAGTTTTTAAATAATTCTCAAAAAGTTAGACCCATTATTGGAGCAGCGGAAACTTGGTCAAACTACTTTGACAAAGAACTGCCCAACTTTGAATAGCTACATATGAAGAGAATATTGGCCTTTTTTTGGACCAATATGAAGTGATAAAGATATAAATATAGTAATAAACCTAATAGAAGAACGTTAGACCCATTTTTGATCCAACGAAAAACTTGTGCAAACTTCTACAACAAAGATCGTCCAAACTTTCAATAGATTCGTATGAAGGTTTAAATTCAGATTTAAAGCTTTTAGAATGAATACCGGCCTTTTTTTGGACCAATATAAAGTTATAAAGGTGTAAATGTAGTTTTTAAATAATTCTCAAGAAGTTAGACCCATTATTGGAGCAGCGGAAACTTGTCCAAACTACTTTTACAAAGAACTGCCCAACATTGAATAGCTTCATATGAAGAGAATATTGGCCTTTTTTTGGACCAATATGAAGTGATAAAGATATAAATATTGTAATAAACCTAATTTAAGAACGTTAGACACATTTTTGATCCAACGGAAAACTTGTGCAAACTTATACGACAAAGATCGTCCAAACTTTCAATAGATTCGTATGAAGGTTTAAATTGAGATTTAAAGCTTTTAGAATGAATACCGGCCTTTTTATAGACCAATATAAAGTTATAAAGGTGTAAACATAGTTTTTAAATAATTCTCAAAAAGTTAGACCCATTATTGGAGAAGTGGAAACTTGGTCCAAACTACTTTGACAAAGAACTGCCCAACTTTGAATAGCTACATATGAAGAGAATATTGGCCTTTTTTTGGACCAATATGAAGTGATAAAGATATAAATATATTAATAAACCTAATTTAAGAAGGTTAGACCCATTTTCGATCCAACGGAAAACTTGTGCAAACTTATACGACAAATATCGTCCAAACTTTCAATAGATTCGTATGAAGGTTTAAATTGAGATTTAAAGCTTATAGAATGAATACCGGCCTTTTTTTGGACCAATAAAAAGTTATAAAGGTGTAAATATAGTTTTTAAATTATTCTCAAAAAGTTAGACCCATTATTGGAGAAGCGGAAACTTGGTCCAAACTACTTTGACAAAGAACTGCCCAACTTTGAATAGCTTCATATGAAGAGAATATTGGCCTTTTTTTGGACCAATATGAAGTGATAAAGATATAAATATATTAATAAACCTAATTTAAGAACGTTAGACCCATTTTTGATCCAACGGAAAACTTGTGCAAACTTCTACGACAAAGATCGTCCAAACTTTCAATAGATTCGTATGAAGGTTTAAATTGAGATTTAAAGCTTTTAGAATGAATACCGGCCTTTTTTAGGACCAATATAAAGTTATAAAGGTGTAAATATAGTTTTTAAATTATTCTCAAAAAGTTAGGACCATTATTGGAGAAGCGGAAACTTGGTCCAAACTACTTTGACAAAGAACTGCCCAACTTTGAATAGCTTCGTATGAAGAGAATATTGGCCTTTTTTGAACCAATATGAAGTGATAAAGATATAAATATAGTAATAAACCTAATTTAAGAACGTTAGACCCATTTTTGATCCAACGGAAAACTTGTGCAAACTTCTACGACAAAGATCGTCCAAACTTTCAATAGATTCGTATGAAGGTTTAAATTGAGATTTAAAGCTTTTAGAATGAATACCGGCCTTTTTTTGGACCAATATAAAGTTATAAAGGTGTAAATATAGTTTTTAAATAATTCTCAAAAAGTTAGACCCATTATTGGAGCAGCGGAAACTTTGTCAAACTACTTTGACAAAGAACTGCCCAACTTTGAATAGCTTCATATGAAGAGAATATTGGCCTTTTTTTGGACCAATATGAAGTGATAAAGATATAAATATATTAATAAACCTAATTTAAGAACGTTAGACCCATTTTTGATCCAACGGAAAACTTGTGCAAACTTCTACGACAAAGATCGTCCAAACTTTCAATAGATTCGTATGAAGGTTTAAATTGAGATTTAAAGCTTTTAGAATGAATACCGGCCTTTTTTTGGACCAATATAAAGTTATAAAGGTGTAAATATAGTTTTTAAATTATTCTCAAAAAGTGAAACCCATTATTGGAGAAGCGGAAACTTGGTCCAAACTACTTTGACAAAGAACTGCCCAACTTTGAATAGCTTCGTATGAAGAGAATATTGGCCTTTTTTGAACCAATATGAAGTGATAAAGATATAAATATAGTAATAAACCTAATTTAAGAACGTTAGACCCATTTTTGATCCAACGGAAAACTTGTGCAAACTTCTACGACAAAGATCGTCCAAACTTTCAATAGATTCGTATGAAGGTTTAAATTGAGATTTAAAGCTTTTAGAATGAATACCTGCCTTTTTTTGGACCAATATAAAGTTATAAAGGTGTAAATATAATTTTTAAATAATTCTCAAAAAGTTAGACCCATTATTGGAGCAGCGGAAACTTTGTCAAACTACTTTGACAAAGAACTGCCCAACTTTGAATAGCTACATATGAAGAGAATATTGGCCTTTTTTTAGACCAATATGAAGTGATAAAGATATAAATATATTAATAAACCTAATATAAGAACGTTAGACCCATTTTTGATCCAACGGAAAACTTGTGCAAACTTATACGACAAAGATCGTCCAAACTTTCAATAGATTCGTATGAAGGTTTAATTTGAGATATAAAGCTTTTAGAATGAATACCGGCCTTTTTTTGGACCAATAAAAAGTTAAAAAGGTGTAAATATAGTTTTTAAATAATTCTCAAAAAGTTAGACCCATTATTTGAGCAACGGAACCTTGGTCCAAACTACTTTGACAGAGAACCGCCCAACTTTGAATAGCTTCATATGAAGAGAATAT
This sequence comes from Trifolium repens, assembly GCA_030408175.1. Classification (NCBI taxonomy): domain Eukaryota; kingdom Viridiplantae; phylum Streptophyta; class Magnoliopsida; order Fabales; family Fabaceae; genus Trifolium; species Trifolium repens. Next base: position 23,620,394 of record CP125845.1, on the reverse strand, counting down.
TGGATTTTTTTGGACCAATATGAAGTGATAAAGATATAAATATAGTAATAAACCTAATAGAAGAACGTTAGACCCATTTTTGATCCAACGGAAAACTTGTGCAAACTTCTACGACAAAGATCGTCCAAACTTTCAATAGATTCGTATGAAGGTTTAAATTCAGATTTAAAGCTTTTAGAATGAATACCGGCCTTTTTTTGGACCAATATAAAGTTATAAAGGTGTAAATGTAGTTTTTAAATAATTCTCAAAAAGTTAGACCCATTATTGGAGCAGCGGAAACTTGGTCAAACTACTTTGACAAAGAACTGCCCAACTTTGAATAGCTACATATGAAGAGAATATTGGCCTTTTTTTGGACCAATATGAAGTGATAAAGATATAAATATAGTAATAAACCTAATAGAAGAACGTTAGACCCATTTTTGATCCAACGAAAAACTTGTGCAAACTTCTACAACAAAGATCGTCCAAACTTTCAATAGATTCGTATGAAGGTTTAAATTCAGATTTAAAGCTTTTAGAATGAATACCGGCCTTTTTTTTGACCAATATAAAGTTATAAAGGTGTAAATGTAGTTTTTAAATAATTCTCAAGAAGTTAGACCCATTATTGGAGCAGCGGAAACTTGTCCAAACTACTTATACAAAGAACTGCCCAACATTGAATAGCTTCATATGAAGAGAATATTGGCCTTTTTTTGGACCAATATGAAGTGATAAAGATATAAATATAGTAATAAACCTAATTTAAGAACGTTAGACACATTTTTGATCCAACGGAAAACTTGTGCAAACTTATACGACAAAGATCGTCCAAACTTTCAATAGATTCGTATGAAGGTTTAAATTGAGATTTAAAGCTTTTAGAATGAATACCGGCCTTTTTTTGGACCAATATAAAGTTATAAAGGTGTAAATATAGTTTTTAAATAATTCTCAAAAAGTTAGACCCATTATTGGAGAAGCGGAAACTTGGTCCAAACTACTTTGACAAAGAACTGCCCAACTTTGAATAGCTTCGTATGAAGAGAATATTGGCCTTTTTTTGAACCAATATGAAGTGATAAAGATATAAATATAGTAATAAACCTAATTTAAGAACGTTAGACCCATTTTTGATCCAACGGAAAACTTGTGCAAACTTCTACGACAAAGATCGTCCAAACTTTCAATAGATTCGTATGAAGGTTTAAATTGAGATTTAAAGCTTTTACAATGAATACCGGCCTTTTTTTGGACCAATATAAAGTTATAAAGGTGTAAATATAGTTTTTAAATAATTCTCAAAAAGTTAGACCCATTATTGGAGCAGCGGAAACTTTGTCAAACTACTTTGACAAAGAACTGCCCAACTTTGAATAGCTACATATGAAGAGAATATTGGCCTTTTTTTGGACCAATATGAAGTGATAAAGATATAAATATATTAATAAACCTAATATAAGAACGTTAGACCCATTTTTGATCCAACGGAAAACTTGTGCAAACTTATACGACAAAGATCGTCCAAACTTTCAATAGATTCGTATGAAGGTTTAAATTGAGATTTAAAGCTTTTAGAATAAATACCTGTCTTTTTTTGGACCAATAAAAAGTTAAAAAGGTGTAAATATAGTTTTTAAATAATTCTCAAAAAGTTAGACCCATTATTGGAGAAGCGGAAACTTGGTCCAAACTACTTTGACAAAGAACTGCCCAACTTTGAATAGCTTCGTATGAAGAGAATATTGGTCTTTTTTTGGACCAATATGAAGTGATAAAGATATAAATATATTAATAAACCTAATATAAGAAGGTTAGACCCATTTTCGAACCAATGGAAAACTTGTGCAAACTTCTACGACAAAGATCGTCCAAACTTTCAATAGATTCGTATGAAGGTTTAAATTGAGATTTAAAGCTTATAGAATGAATACCAGCCTTCTTTTGGCCAATAAAAAGTTATAAAGGTGTAAATATAGTTTTTAAATAAATCTCAAAAAGTTAGACCCATTATTGGAGCAGCGGAAACTTGGTCAAACTACTTTGACAAAGAACTGCCCAACTTTGAATAGCTACATATGAAGAGAATATTGGCCTTTTTTTGGACCAATATGAAGTGATAAAGATATAAATATAGTAATAAACCTAATAGAAGAACGTTAGACCCATTTTTGATCCAACGAAAAACTTGTGCAAACTTCTACAACAAAGATCGTCCAAACTTTCAATAGATTCGTATGAAGGTTTAAATTCAGATTTAAAGCTTTTAGAATGAATACCGGCCTTTTTTTGGACCAATATAAAGTTATAAAGGTGTAAATGTAGTTTTTAAATAATTCTCAAGAAGTTAGACCCATTATTGGAGCAGCGGAAACTTGTCCAAACTACTTTTACAAAGAACTGCCCAACATTGAATAGCTTCATATGAAGAGAATATTGGCCTTTTTTTGGACCAATATGAAGTGATAAAGATATAAATATTGTAATAAACCTAATTTAAGAACGTTAGACACATTTTTGATCCAACGGAAAACTTGTGCAAACTTATACGACAAAGATCGTCCAAACTTTCAATAGATTCGTATGAAGGTTTAAATTGAGATTTAAAGCTTTTAGAATGAATACCGGCCTTTTTATAGACCAATATAAAGTTATAAAGGTGTAAACATAGTTTTTAAATAATTCTCAAAAAGTTAGACCCATTATTGGAGAAGTGGAAACTTGGTCCAAACTACTTTGACAAAGAACTGCCCAACTTTGAATAGCTACATATGAAGAGAATATTGGCCTTTTTTTGGACCAATATGAAGTGATAAAGATATAAATATATTAATAAACCTAATTTAAGAAGGTTAGACCCATTTTCGATCCAACGGAAAACTTGTGCAAACTTATACGACAAATATCGTCCAAACTTTCAATAGATTCGTATGAAGGTTTAAATTGAGATTTAAAGCTTATAGAATGAATACCGGCCTTTTTTTGGACCAATAAAAAGTTATAAAGGTGTAAATATAGTTTTTAAATTATTCTCAAAAAGTTAGACCCATTATTGGAGAAGCGGAAACTTGGTCCAAACTACTTTGACAAAGAACTGCCCAACTTTGAATAGCTTCATATGAAGAGAATATTGGCCTTTTTTTGGACCAATATGAAGTGATAAAGATATAAATATATTAATAAACCTAATTTAAGAACGTTAGACCCATTTTTGATCCAACGGAAAACTTGTGCAAACTTCTACGACAAAGATCGTCCAAACTTTCAATAGATTCGTATGAAGGTTTAAATTGAGATTTAAAGCTTTTAGAATGAATACCGGCCTTTTTTTGGACCAATATAAAGTTATAAAGGTGTAAATATAGTTTTTAAATTATTCTCAAAAAGTTAGACCCATTATTGGAGAAGCGGAAACTTGGTCCAAACTACTTTGACAAAGAACTGCCCAACTTTGAATAGCTTCGTATGAAGAGAATATTGGCCTTTTTTGAACCAATATGAAGTGATAAAGATATAAATATAGTAATAAACCTAATTTAAGAACGTTAGACCCATTTTTGATCCAACGGAAAACTTGTGCAAACTTCTACGACAAAGATCGTCCAAACTTTCAATAGATTCGTATGAAGGTTTAAATTGAGATTTAAAGCTTTTAGAATGAATACCGGCCTTTTTTTGGACCAATATAAAGTTATAAAGGTGTAAATATAGTTTTTAAATTATTCTCAAAAAGTGAAACCCATTATTGGAGAAGCGGAAACTTGGTCCAAACTACTTTGACAAAGAACTGCCCAACTTTGAATAGCTTCGTATGAAGAGAATATTGGCCTTTTTTGAACCAATATGAAGTGATAAAGATATAAATATAGTAATAAACCTAATTTAAGAACGTTAGACCCATTTTTGATCCAACGGAAAACTTGTGCAAACTTCTACGACAAAGATCGTCCAAACTTTCAATAGATTCGTATGAAGGTTTAAATTGAGATTTAAAGCTTTTAGAATGAATACCTGCCTTTTTTTGGACCAATATAAAGTTATAAAGGTGTAAATATAATTTTTAAATAATTCTCAAAAAGTTAGACCCATTATTGGAGCAGCGGAAACTTTGTCAAACTACTTTGACAAAGAACTGCCCAACTTTGAATAGCTACATATGAAGAGAATATTGGCCTTTTTTTAGACCAATATGAAGTGATAAAGATATAAATATATTAATAAACCTAATATAAGAACGTTAGACCCATTTTTGATCCAACGGAAAACTTGTGCAAACTTATACGACAAAGATCGTCCAAACTTTCAATAGATTCGTATGAAGGTTTAATTTGAGATATAAAGCTTTTAGAATGAATACCGGCCTTTTTTTGGACCAATAAAAAGTTAAAAAGGTGTAAATATAGTTTTTAAATAATTCTCAAAAAGTTAGACCCATTATTTGAGCAACGGAACCTTGGTCCAAACTACTTTGACAGAGAACCGCCCAACTTTGAATAGCTTCATATGAAGAGAATATTGGATTTTTTTGGACCAATATGAAGTGATAAAGATATAAATATAGTAATAAACCTAATAGAAGAACGTTAGACCCATTTTTGATCCAACGGAAAACTTGTGCAAACTTCTACGACAAAGATCGTCCAAACTTTCAATAGATTCGTATGAAGGTTTAAATTCAGATTTAAAGCTTTTAGAATGAATACCGGCCTTTTTTTGGACCAATATAAAGTTATAAAGGTGTAAATGTAGTTTTTAAATAATTCTCAAAAAGTTAGACCCATTATTGGAGCAGCGGAAACTTGGTCAAACTACTTTGACAAAGAACTGCCCAACTTTGAATAGCTACATATGAAGAGAATATTGGCCTTTTTTTGGACCAATATGAAGTGATAAAGATATAAATATAGTAATAAACCTAATAGAAGAACGTTAGACCCATTTTTGATCCAACGAAAAACTTGTGCAAACTTCTACAACAAAGATCGTCCAAACTTTCAATAGATTCGTATGAAGGTTTAAATTCAGATTTAAAGCTTTTAGAATGAATACCGGCCTTTTTTTTGACCAATATAAAGTTATAAAGGTGTAAATGTAGTTTTTAAATAATTCTCAAGAAGTTAGACCCATTATTGGAGCAGCGGAAACTTGTCCAAACTACTTATACAAAGAACTGCCCAACATTGAATAGCTTCATATGAAGAGAATATTGGCCTTTTTTTGGACCAATATGAAGTGATAAAGATATAAATATAGTAATAAACCTAATTTAAGAACGTTAGACACATTTTTGATCCAACGGAAAACTTGTGCAAACTTATACGACAAAGATCGTCCAAACTTTCAATAGATTCGTATGAAGGTTTAAATTGAGATTTAAAGCTTTTAGAATGAATACCGGCCTTTTTTTGGACCAATATAAAGTTATAAAGGTGTAAATATAGTTTTTAAATAATTCTCAAAAAGTTAGACCCATTATTGGAGAAGCGGAAACTTGGTCCAAACTACTTTGACAAAGAACTGCCCAACTTTGAATAGCTTCGTATGAAGAGAATATTGGCCTTTTTTTGAACCAATATGAAGTGATAAAGATATAAATATAGTAATAAACCTAATTTAAGAACGTTAGACCCATTTTTGATCCAACGGAAAACTTGTGCAAACTTCTACGACAAAGATCGTCCAAACTTTCAATAGATTCGTATGAAGGTTTAAATTGAGATTTAAAGCTTTTACAATGAATACCGGCCTTTTTTTGGACCAATATAAAGTTATAAAGGTGTAAATATAGTTTTTAAATAATTCTCAAAAAGTTAGACCCATTATTGGAGCAGCGGAAACTTTGTCAAACTACTTTGACAAAGAACTGCCCAACTTTGAATAGCTACATATGAAGAGAATATTGGCCTTTTTTTGGACCAATATGAAGTGATAAAGATATAAATATATTAATAAACCTAATATAAGAACGTTAGACCCATTTTTGATCCAACGGAAAACTTGTGCAAACTTATACGACAAAGATCGTCCAAACTTTCAATAGATTCGTATGAAGGTTTAAATTGAGATTTAAAGCTTTTAGAATAAATACCTGTCTTTTTTTGGACCAATAAAAAGTTAAAAAGGTGTAAATATAGTTTTTAAATAATTCTCAAAAAGTTAGACCCATTATTGGAGAAGCGGAAACTTGGTCCAAACTACTTTGACAAAGAACTGCCCAACTTTGAATAGCTTCGTATGAAGAGAATATTGGTCTTTTTTTGGACCAATATGAAGTGATAAAGATATAAATATATTAATAAACCTAATATAAGAAGGTTAGACCCATTTTCGAACCAATGGAAAACTTGTGCAAACTTCTACGACAAAGATCGTCCAAACTTTCAATAGATTCGTATGAAGGTTTAAATTGAGATTTAAAGCTTATAGAATGAATACCAGCCTTCTTTTGGCCAATAAAAAGTTATAAAGGTGTAAATATAGTTTTTAAATAAATCTCAAAAAGTTAGACCCATTATTGGAGCAGCGGAAACTTGGTCAAACTACTTTGACAAAGAACTGCCCAACTTTGAATAGCTACATATGAAGAGAATATTGGCCTTTTTTTGGACCAATATGAAGTGATAAAGATATAAATATAGTAATAAACCTAATAGAAGAACGTTAGACCCATTTTTGATCCAACGAAAAACTTGTGCAAACTTCTACAACAAAGATCGTCCAAACTTTCAATAGATTCGTATGAAGGTTTAAATCCAGATTTAAAGCTTTTAGAATGAATACCGGCCTTTTTTTGGACCAATATAAAGTTATAAAGGTGTAAATGTAGTTTTTAAATAATTCTCAAGAAGTTAGACCCATTATTGGAGCAGCGGAAACTTGTCCAAACTACTTATACAAAGAACTGCCCAACATTGAATAGCTTCATATGAAGAGAATATTGGCCTTTTTTTGGACCAATATGAAGTGATAAAGATATAAATATAGTAATAAACCTAATTTAAGAACGTTAGACACATTTTTGATCCAACGGAAAACTTGTGCAAACTTATACGACAAAGATCGTCAAAACTTTCAATAGATTCGTATGAAGGTTTAAATTGAGATTTAAAGCTTTTAGAATGAATACCGGCCTTTTTTTGGACCAATATAAAGTTATAAAGGTGTAAATATAGTTTTTAAATAATTCTCAAAAAGTTAAACCCATTATTGGAGAAGCGGAAACTTGGTCCAAACTACTTTGACAAAGAACTGCCCAACTTTGAATAGCTTCGTATGAAGAGAATATTGGCCTTTTTTTGAACCAATATGAAGTGATAAAGATATAAATATAGTAATAAACCTAATTTAAGAACGTTAGACCCATTTTTGATCCAACGGAAAACTTGTGCAAACTTCTACGACAAAGATCGTCCAAACTTTCAATAGATTCGTATGAAGGTTTAAATTGAGATTTAAAGCTTTTACAATGAATACCGGCCTTTTTTTGGACCAATATAAAGTTATAAAGGTGTAAATATAGTTTTTAAATAATTCTCAAAAAGTTAGACCCATTATTGGAGCAGCGGAAACTTTGTCAAACTACTTTGACAAAGAACTGCCCAACTTTGAATAGCTACATATGAAGAGAATATTGGCCTTTTTTTGGACCAATATGAAGTGATAAAGATATAAATATATTAATAAACCTAATATAAGAACGTTAGACCCATTTTTGATCCAACGGAAAACTTGTGCAAACTTATACGACAAAGATCGTCCAAACTTTCAATAGATTCGTATGAAGGTTTAAATTGAGATTTAAAGCTTTTAGAATAAATACCTGTCTTTTTTTGGACCAATAAAAAGTTAAAAAGGTGTAAATATAGTTTTTAAATAATTCTCAAAAAGTTAGACCCATTATTGGAGAAGCGGAAACTTGGTCCAAACTACTTTGACAAAGAACTGCCCAACTTTGAATAGCTTCGTATGAAGAGAATATTGGTCTTTTTTTGGACCAATATGAAGTGATAAAGATATAAATATATTAATAAACCTAATATAAGAAGGTTAGACCCATTTTCGAACCAATGGAAAACTTGTGCAAACTTCTACGACAAAGATCGTCCAAACTTTCAATAGATTCGTATGAAGGTTTAAATTGAGATTTAAAGCTTTTACAATGAATACCGGCCTTTTTTTGGACCAATATAAAGTTATAAAGGTGTAAATATAGTTTTTAAATAATTCTCAAAAAGTTAGACCCATTATTGGAGCAGCGGAAACTTTGTCAAACTACTTTGACAAAGAACTGCCCAACTTTGAATAGCTACATATGAAGAGAATATTGGCCTTTTTTTGGACCAATATGAAGTGATAAAGATATAAATATATTAATAAACCTAATATAAGAACGTTAGACCCATTTTTGATCCAACGGAAAACTTGTGCAAACTTATACGACAAAGATCGTCCAAACTTTCAATAGATTCGTATGAAGGTTTAAATTGAGATTTAAAGCTTTTAGAATAAATACCTGTCTTTTTTTGGACCAATAAAAAGTTAAAAAGGTGTAAATATAGTTTTTAAATAATTCTCAAAAAGTTAGACCCATTATTGGAGAAGCGGAAACTTGGTCCAAACTACTTTGACAAAGAACTGCCCAACTTTGAATAGCTTCGTATGAAGAGAATATTGGTCTTTTTTTGGACCAATATGAAGTGATAAAGATATAAATATATTAATAAACCTAATATAAGAAGGTTAGACCCATTTTCGAACCAATGGAAAACTTGTGCAAACTTCTACGACAAAGATCGTCCAAACTTTCAATAGATTCGTATGAAGGTTTAAATTGAGATTTAAAGCTTATAGAATGAATACCAGCCTTCTTTTGGCCAATAAAAAGTTATAAAGGTGTAAATATAGTTTTTAAATAATTCTCAAAAAGTTAGACCCATTATTGGAGCAGCGGAAACTTGGTCAAACTACTTTGACAAAGAACTGCCCAACTTTGAATAGCTACATATGAAGAGAATATTGGCCTTTTTTTGGACCAATATGAAGTGATAAAGATATAAATATAGTAATAAACCTAATAGAAGAACGTTAGACCCATTTTTGATCCAACGAAAAACTTGTGCAAACTTCTACAACAAAGATCGTCCAAACTTTCAATAGATTCGTATGAAGGTTTAAATCCAGATTTAAAGCTTTTAGAATGAATACCGGCCTTTTTTTGGACCAATATAAAGTTATAAAGGTGTAAATGTAGTTTTTAAATAATTCTCAAGAAGTTAGACCCATTATTGGAGCAGCGGAAACTTGTCCAAACTACTTATACAAAGAACTGCCCAACATTGAATAGCTTCATATGAAGAGAATATTGGCCTTTTTTTGGACCAATATGAAGTGATAAAGATATAAATATAGTAATAAACCTAATTTAAGAACGTTAGACACATTTTTGATCCAACGGAAAACTTGTGCAAACTTATACGACAAAGATCGTCAAAACTTTCAATAGATTCGTATGAAGGTTTAAATTGAGATTTAAAGCTTTTAGAATGAATACCGGCCTTTTTTTGGACCAATATAAAGTTATAAAGGTGTAAATATAGTTTTTAAATAATTCTCAAAAAGTTAAACCCATTATTGGAGAAGCGGAAACTTGGTCCAAACTACTTTGACAAAGAACTGCCCAACTTTGAATAGCTTCGTATGAAGAGAATATTGGCCTTTTTTTGAACCAATATGAAGTGATAAAGATATAAATATAGTAATAAACCTAATTTAAGAACGTTAGACCCATTTTTGATCCAACGGAAAACTTGTGCAAACTTCTACGACAAAGATCGTCCAAACTTTCAATAGATTCGTATGAAGGTTTAAATTGAGATTTAAAGCTTTTACAATGAATACCGGCCTTTTTTTGGACCAATATAAAGTTATAAAGGTGTAAATATAGTTTTTAAATAATTCTCAAAAAGTTAGACCCATTATTGGAGCAGCGGAAACTTTGTCAAACTACTTTGACAAAGAACTGCCCAACTTTGAATAGCTACATATGAAGAGAATATTGGCCTTTTTTTGGACCAATATGAAGTGATAAAGATATAAATATATTAATAAACCTAATATAAGAACGTTAGACCCATTTTTGATCCAACGGAAAACTTGTGCAAACTTATACGACAAAGATCGTCCAAACTTTCAATAGATTCGTATGAAGGTTTAAATTGAGATTTAAAGCTTTTAGAATAAATACCTGTCTTTTTTTGGACCAATAAAAAGTTAAAAAGGTGTAAATATAGTTTTTAAATAATTCTCAAAAAGTTAGACCCATTATTGGAGAAGCGGAAACTTGGTCCAAACTACTTTGACAAAGAACTGCCCAACTTTGAATAGCTTCGTATGAAGAGAATATTGGTCTTTTTTTGGACCAATATGAAGTGATAAAGATATAAATATATTAATAAACCTAATATAAGAAGGTTAGACCCATTTTCGAACCAATGGAAAACTTGTGCAAACTTCTACGACAAAGATCGTCCAAACTTTCAATAGATTCGTATGAAGGTTTAAATTGAGATTTAAAGCTTTTACAATGAATACCGGCCTTTTTTTGGACCAATATAAAGTTATAAAGGTGTAAATATAGTTTTTAAATAATTCTCAAAAAGTTAGACCCATTATTGGAGCAGCGGAAACTTTGTCAAACTACTTTGACAAAGAACTGCCCAACTTTGAATAGCTACATATGAAGAGAATATTGGCCTTTTTTTGGACCAATATGAAGTGATAAAGATATAAATATATTAATAAACCTAATATAAGAACGTTAGACCCATTTTTGATCCAACGGAAAACTTGTGCAAACTTATACGACAAAGATCGTCCAAACTTTCAATAGATTCGTATGAAGGTTTAAATTGAGATTTAAAGCTTTTAGAATAAATACCTGTCTTTTTTTGGACCAATAAAAAGTTAAAAAGGTGTAAATATAGTTTTTAAATAATTCTCAAAAAGTTAGACCCATTATTGGAGAAGCGGAAACTTGGTCCAAACTACTTTGACAAAGAACTGCCCAACTTTGAATAGCTTCGTATGAAGAGAATATTGGTCTTTTTTTGGACCAATATGAAGTGATAAAGATATAAATATATTAATAAACCTAATATAAGAAGGTTAGACCCATTTTCGAACCAATGGAAAACTTGTGCAAACTTCTACGACAAAGATCGTCCAAACTTTCAATAGATTCGTATGAAGGTTTAAATTGAGATTTAAAGCTTATAGAATGAATACCAGCCTTCTTTTGGCCAATAAAAAGTTATAAAGGTGTAAATATAGTTTTTAAATAATTCTCAAAAAGTTAGACCCATTATTGGAGCAGCGGAAACTTGGTCAAACTACTTTGACAAAGAACTGCCCAACTTTGAATAGCTACATATGAAGAGAATATTGGCCTTTTTTTGGACCAATATGAAGTGATAAAGATATAAATATAGTAATAAACCTAATAGAAGAACGTTAGACCCATTTTTGATCCAACGAAAAACTTGTGCAAACTTCTACAACAAAGATCGTCCAAACTTTCAATAGATTCGTATGAAGGTTTAAATCCAGATTTAAAGCTTTTAGAATGAATACCGGCCTTTTTTTGGACCAATATAAAGTTATAAAGGTGTAAATGTAGTTTTTAAATAATTCTCAAGAAGTTAGACCCATTATTGGAGCAGCGGAAACTTGTCCAAACTACTTATACAAAGAACTGCCCAACATTGAATAGCTTCATATGAAGAGAATATTGGCCTTTTTTTGGACCAATATGAAGTGATAAAGATATAAATATAGTAATAAACCTAATTTAAGAACGTTAGACACATTTTTGATCCAACGGAAAACTTGTGCAAACTTATACGACAAAGATCGTCAAAACTTTCAATAGATTCGTATGAAGGTTTAAATTGAGATTTAAAGCTTTTAGAATGAATACCGGCCTTTTTTTGGACCAATATAAAGTTATAAAGGTGTAAATATAGTTTTTAAATAATTCTCAAAAAGTTAAACCCATTATTGGAGAAGCGGAAACTTGGTCCAAACTACTTTGACAAAGAACTGCCCAACTTTGAATAGCTTCGTATGAAGAGAATATTGGCCTTTTTTTGAACCAATATGAAGTGATAAAGATATAAATATAGTAATAAACCTAATTTAAGAACGTTAGACCCATTTTTGATCCAACGGAAAACTTGTGCAAACTTCTACGACAAAGATCGTCCAAACTTTCAATAGATTCGTATGAAGGTTTAAATTGAGATTTAAAGCTTTTACAATGAATACCGGCCTTTTTTTGGACCAATATAAAGTTATAAAGGTGTAAATATAGTTTTTAAATAATTCTCAAAAAGTTAGACCCATTATTGGAGCAGCGGAAACTTTGTCAAACTACTTTGACAAAGAACTGCCCAACTTTGAATAGCTACATATGAAGAGAATATTGGCCTTTTTTTGGACCAATATGAAGTGATAAAGATATAAATATATTAATAAACCTAATATAAGAACGTTAGACCCATTTTTGATCCAACGGAAAACTTGTGCAAACTTATACGACAAAGATCGTCCAAACTTTCAATAGATTCGTATGAAGGTTTAAATTGAGATTTAAAGCTTTTAGAATAAATACCTGTCTTTTTTTGGACCAATAAAAAGTTAAAAAGGTGTAAATATAGTTTTTAAATAATTCTCAAAAAGTTAGACCCATTATTGGAGAAGCGGAAACTTGGTCCAAACTACTTTGACAAAGAACTGCCCAACTTTGAATAGCTTCGTATGAAGAGAATATTGGTCTTTTTTTGGACCAATATGAAGTGATAAAGATATAAATATATTAATAAACCTAATATAAGAAGGTTAGACCCATTTTCGAACCAATGGAAAACTTGTGCAAACTTCTACGACAAAGATCGTCCAAACTTTCAATAGATTCGTATGAAGGTTTAAATTGAGATTTAAAGCTTTTACAATGAATACCGGCCTTTTTTTGGACCAATATAAAGTTATAAAGGTGTAAATATAGTTTTTAAATAATTCTCAAAAAGTTAGACCCATTATTGGAGCAGCGGAAACTTTGTCAAACTACTTTGACAAAGAACTGCCCAACTTTGAATAGCTACATATGAAGAGAATATTGGCCTTTTTTTGGACCAATATGAAGTGATAAAGATATAAATATATTAATAAACCTAATATAAGAACGTTAGACCCATTTTTGATCCAACGGAAAACTTGTGCAAACTTATACGACAAAGATCGTCCAAACTTTCAATAGATTCGTATGAAGGTTTAAATTGAGATTTAAAGCTTTTAGAATAAATACCTGTCTTTTTTTGGACCAATAAAAAGTTAAAAAGGTGTAAATATAGTTTTTAAATAATTCTCAAAAAGTTAGACCCATTATTGGAGAAGCGGAAACTTGGTCCAAACTACTTTGACAAAGAACTGCCCAACTTTGAATAGCTTCGTATGAAGAGAATATTGGTCTTTTTTTGGACCAATATGAAGTGATAAAGATATAAATATATTAATAAACCTAATATAAGAAGGTTAGACCCATTTTCGAACCAATGGAAAACTTGTGCAAACTTCTACGACAAAGATCGTCCAAACTTTCAATAGATTCGTATGAAGGTTTAAATTGAGATTTAAAGCTTATAGAATGAATACCAGCCTTCTTTTGGCCAATAAAAAGTTATAAAGGTGTAAATATAGTTTTTAAATAATTCTCAAAAAGTTAGACCCATTATTGGAGCAGCGGAAACTTGGTCAAACTACTTTGACAAAGAACTGCCCAACTTTGAATAGCTACATATGAAGAGAATATTGGCCTTTTTTTGGACCAATATGAAGTGATAAAGATATAAATATAGTAATAAACCTAATAGAAGAACGTTAGACCCATTTTTGATCCAACGAAAAACTTGTGCAAACTTCTACAACAAAGATCGTCCAAACTTTCAATAGATTCGTATGAAGGTTTAAATCCAGATTTAAAGCTTTTAGAATGAATACCGGCCTTTTTTTGGACCAATATAAAGTTATAAAGGTGTAAATGTAGTTTTTAAATAATTCTCAAGAAGTTAGACCCATTATTGGAGCAGCGGAAACTTGTCCAAACTACTTATACAAAGAACTGCCCAACATTGAATAGCTTCATATGAAGAGAATATTGGCCTTTTTTTGGACCAATATGAAGTGATAAAGATATAAATATAGTAATAAACCTAATTTAAGAACGTTAGACACATTTTTGATCCAACGGAAAACTTGTGCAAACTTATACGACAAAGATCGTCAAAACTTTCAATAGATTCGTATGAAGGTTTAAATTGAGATTTAAAGCTTTTAGAATGAATACCGGCCTTTTTTTGGACCAATATAAAGTTATAAAGGTGTAAATATAGTTTTTAAATAATTCTCAAAAAGTTAAACCCATTATTGGAGAAGCGGAAACTTGGTCCAAACTACTTTGACAAAGAACTGCCCAACTTTGAATAGCTTCGTATGAAGAGAATATTGGCCTTTTTTTGAACCAATATGAAGTGATAAAGATATAAATATAGTAATAAACCTAATTTAAGAACGTTAGACCCATTTTTGATCCAACGGAAAACTTGTGCAAACTTCTACGACAAAGATCGTCCAAACTTTCAATAGATTCGTATGAAGGTTTAAATTGAGATTTAAAGCTTTTACAATGAATACCGGCCTTTTTTTGGACCAATATAAAGTTATAAAGGTGTAAATATAGTTTTTAAATAATTCTCAAAAAGTTAGACCCATTATTGGAGCAGCGGAAACTTTGTCAAACTACTTTGACAAAGAACTGCCCAACTTTGAATAGCTACATATGAAGAGAATATTGGCCTTTTTTTGGACCAATATGAAGTGATAAAGATATAAATATATTAATAAACCTAATATAAGAACGTTAGACCCATTTTTGATCCAACGGAAAACTTGTGCAAACTTATACGACAAAGATCGTCCAAACTTTCAATAGATTCGTATGAAGGTTTAAATTGAGATTTAAAGCTTTTAGAATAAATACCTGTCTTTTTTTGGACCAATAAAAAGTTAAAAAGGTGTAAATATAGTTTTTAAATAATTCTCAAAAAGTTAGACC
Source organism: Trifolium repens (assembly GCA_030408175.1). NCBI lineage: Eukaryota > Viridiplantae > Streptophyta > Magnoliopsida > Fabales > Fabaceae > Trifolium > Trifolium repens. The sequence continues at coordinate 23,605,243 of CP125845.1, read as the reverse complement.
CATTATTGGAGAAGCGCAAACTTGGTCCAAACTACTTTGACAAAGAACTGCCCAACTTTGAATAGCTTCGTATGAAGAGAATATTGGTCTTTTTTTGGACCAATATGAAGTGATAAAGATATAAATATATTAATAAACCTAATATAAGAAGGTTAGACCCATTTTCGAACCAATGGAAAACTTGTGCAAACTTCTACGACAAAGATCGTCCAAACTTTCAATAGATTCGTATGAAGGTTTAAATTGAGATTTAAAGCTTTTACAATGAATACCGGCCTTTTTTTGGACCAATATAAAGTTATAAAGGTGTAAATATAGTTTTTAAATAATTCTCAAAAAGTTAGACCCATTATTGGAGCAGCGGAAACTTTGTCAAACTACTTTGACAAAGAACTGCCCAACTTTGAATAGCTACATATGAAGAGAATATTGGCCTTTTTTTGGACACATATGAAGTGATAAAGATATAAATATATTAATAAACCTAATATAAGAACGTTAGACCCATTTTTGATCCAACGGAAAACTTGTGCAAACTTATACGACAAAGATCGTCCAAACTTTCAATAGATTCGTATGAAGGTTTAAATTGAGATTTAAAGCTTTTAGAATAAATACCTGTCTTTTTTTGGACCAATAAAAAGTTAAAAAGGTGTAAATATAGTTTTTAAATAATTCTCAAAAAGTTAGACCCATTATTGGAGAAGCGGAAACTTGGTCCAAACTACTTTGACAAAGAACTGCCCAACTTTGAATAGCTTCGTATGAAGAGAATATTGGTCTTTTTTTGGACCAATATGAAGTGATAAAGATATAAATATATTAATAAACCTAATATAAGAAGGTTAGACCCATTTTCGAACCAATGGAAAACTTGTGCAAACTTCTACGACAAAGATCGTCCAAACTTTCAATAGATTCGTATGAAAGTTTAAATTGAGATTTAAAGCTTATAGAATGAATACCGGCCTTTTTTTGGCCAATAAAAAGTTATAAAGGTGTAAATATAGTTTTTAAATAATTCTCAAAAAGTTAGACCCATTATTGGAGCAGCGGAAACTTGGTCAAACTACTTTGACAAAGAACTGCCCAACTTTGAATAGCTACATATGAAGAGAATATTGGCCTTTTTTTGGACCAATATGAAGTGATAAAGATATAAATATAGTAATAAACCTAATAGAAGAACGTTAGACCCATTTTTGATCCAACGAAAAACTTGTGCAAACTTCTACAACAAAGATCGTCCAAACTTTCAATAGATTCGTATGAAGGTTTAAATTCAGATTTAAAGCTTTTAGAATGAATACCGGCCTTTTTTTGGACCAATATAAAGTTATAAAGGTGTAAATGTAGTTTTTAAATAATTCTCAAGAAGTTAGACCCATTATTGGAGCAGCGGAAACTTGTCCAAACTACTTTTACAAAGAACTGCCCAACATTGAATAGCTTCATATGAAGAGAATATTGGCCTTTTTTTGGACCAATATGAAGTGATAAAGATATAAATATAGTAATAAACCTAATTTAAGAACGTTAGACACATTTTTGATCCAACGGAAAACTTGTGCAAACTTATACGACAAAGATCGTCCAAACTTTCAATAGATTCGTATGAAGGTTTAAATTGAGATTTAAAGCTTTTAGAATGAATACCGGCCTTTTTATAGACCAATATAAAGTTATAAAGGTGTAAACATTGTTTTTAAATAATTCTCAAAAAGTTAGACCCATTATTGGAGAAGTGGAAACTTGGTCCAAACTACTTTGACAAAGAACTGCCCAACTTTGAATAGCTACATATGAAGAGAATATTGGCCTTTTTTTGGACCAATATGAAGTGATAAAGATATAAATATATTAATAAACCTAATTTAAGAAGGTTAGACCCATTTTCGATCCAACGGAAAACTTGTGCAAACTTATACGACAAATATCGTCCAAACTTTCAATAGATTCGTATGAAGGTTTAAATTGAGATTTAAAGCTTATAGAATGAATACCGGCCTTTTTTTGGACCAATAAAAAGTTATAAAGGTGTAAATATAGTTTTTAAATTATTCTCAAAAAGTTAGACCCATTATTGGAGAAGCGGAAACTTGGTCCAAACTACTTTGACAAAGAACTGCCCAACTTTGAATAGCTTCATATGAAGAGAATATTGGCCTTTTTTTGGACCAATATGAAGTGATAAAGATATAAATATATTAATAAACCTAATTTAAGAACGTTAGACCCATTTTTGATCCAACGGAAAACTTGTGCAAACTTCTACGACAAAGATCGTCCAAACTTTCAATAGATTCGTATGAAGGTTTAAATTGAGATTTAAAGCTTTTAGAATGAATACCGGCCTTTTTTTGGACCAATATAAAGTTATAAAGGTGTAAATATAGTTTTTAAATTATTCTCAAAAAGTTAGACCCATTATTGGAGAAGCGGAAACTTGGTCCAAACTACTTTGACAAAGAACTGCCCAACTTTGAATAGCTTCGTATGAAGAGAATATTGGCCTTTTTTGAACCAATATGAAGTGATAAAGATATAAATATAGTAATAAACCTAATTTAAGAACGTTAGACCCATTTTTGATCCAACGGAAAACTTGTGCAAACTTCTACGACAAAGATCGTCCAAACTTTCAATAGATTCGTATGAAGGTTTAAATTGAGATTTAAAGCTTTTAGAATGAATACCGGCCTTTTTTTGGACCAATATAAAGTTATAAAGGTGTAAATATAGTTTTTAAATAATTCTCAAAAAGTTAGACCCATTATTGGAGCAGCGGAAACTTTGTCAAACTACTTTGACAAAGAACTGCCCAACTTTGAATAGCTTCATATGAAGAGAATATTGGCCTTTTTTTGGACCAATATGAAGTGATAAAGATATAAATATATTAATAAACCTAATTTAAGAACGTTAGACCCATTTTTGATCCAACGGAAAACTTGTGCAAACTTCTACGACAAAGATCGTCCAAACTTTCAATAGATTCGTATGAAGGTTTAAATTGAGATTTAAAGCTTTTAGAATGAATACCGGCCTTTTTTTGGACCAATATAAAGTTATAAAGGTGTAAATATAGTTTTTAAATTATTCTCAAAAAGTGAAACCCATTATTGGAGAAGCGGAAACTTGGTCCAAACTACTTTGACAAAGAACTGCCCAACTTTGAATAGCTTCGTATGAAGAGAATATTGGCCTTTTTTGAACCAATATGAAGTGATAAAGATATAAATATAGTAATAAACCTAATTTAAGAACGTTAGACCCATTTTTGATCCAACGGAAAACTTGTGCAAACTTCTACGACAAAGATCGTCCAAACTTTCAATAGATTCGTATGAAGGTTTAAATTGAGATTTAAAGCTTTTAGAATGAATACCGGCCTTTTTTTGGACCAATATAAAGTTATAAAGGTGTAAATATAGTTTTTAAATTATTCTCAAAAAGTTAGACCCATTATTGGAGCAGCGGAAACTTGGTCCAAACTACTTTGACAAAGAACTGCCCAACTTTGAATAGCTTCGTATGAAGAGAATATTGGCCTTTTTTTGGACCAATATGAAGTGATAAAGATATAAATATAGTAATAAACCTAATAGAAGAACGTTAGACCCATTTTTGATCCAACGGAAAACTTGTGCAAACTTCTACGACAAAGATCGTCCAAACTTTCAATAGATTCGTATGAAGGTTTAAATTCAGATTTAAAGCTTTTAGAATGAATACCGGCCTTTTTTTGGACCAATATAAAGTTATAAAGGTGTAAATGTAGTTTTTAAATAATTCTCAAAAAGTTAGACCCATTATTGGAGCAGCGGAAACTTGGTCAAACTACTTTGACAAAGAACTGCCCAACTTTGAATAGCTACATATGAAGAGAATATTGGCCTTTTTTTGGACCAATATGAAGTGATAAAGATATAAATATAGTAATAAACCTAATTTAAGAAGGTTAGACCCATTTTCGATCCAACGGAAAACTTGTGCAAACTTACACGACAAAGATCGTCCAAACTTTCAATAGATTCGTATGAAGGTTTAAATTGAGATTTAAAGCTTATAGAATGAATACCGGCCTTTTTTTGGACCAATAAAAAGTTATAAAGGTGTAAATATAGTTTTTAAATTATTCTCAAAAAGTTAGACCCATTATTGGAGCAGCGGAAACTTTGTCAAACTACTTTGACAAAGAACTGCCCAACTTTGAATAGCTACTAATGAAGAGAATATTGGCCTTTTTTTAGACCAATATGAAGTGATAAAGATATAAATATATTAATAAAGCTAATATAAGAACGTTAGACCCATTTTTGATCCAACGGAAAACTTGTGCAAACTTCTACGACAAAGATCGTCCAAACTTTCAATAGATTCGTATGAAGGTTTAAATTCAGATTTAAAGCTTTTAGAATGAATACCGGCCTTTTTTTGGACCAATATAAAGTTATAAAGGTGTAAATGTAGTTTTTAAATAATTCTCAAAAAGTTAGACCCATTATTTGAGCAACGGAACCTTGGTCCAAACTACTTTGACAGAGAACCGCCCAACTTTGAATAGCTTCATATGAAGAGAATATTGGATTTTTTTGGACCAATATGAAGTGATAAAGATATAAATATAGTAATAAACCTAATAGAAGAACGTTAGACCCATTTTTGATCCAACGGAAAACTTGTGCAAACTTCTACGACAAAGATCGTCCAAACTTTCAATAGATTCGTATGAAGGTTTAAATTCAGATTTAAAGCTTTTAGAATGAATACCGGCCTTTTTTTGGACCAATATAAAGTTATAAAGGTGTAAATGTAGTTTTTAAATAATTCTCAAAAAGTTAGACCCATTATTGGAGCAGCGGAAACTTGGTCAAACTACTTTGACAAAGAACTGCCCAACTTTGAATAGCTACATATGAAGAGAATATTGGCCTTTTTTTGGACCAATATGAAGTGATAAAGATATAAATATAGTAATAAACCTAATTTAAGAAGGTTAGACCCATTTTCGATCCAACGGAAAACTTGTGCAAACTTACACGACAAAGATCGTCCAAACTTTCAATAGATTCGTATGAAGGTTTAAATTGAGATTTAAAGCTTATAGAATGAATACCGGCCTTTTTTTGGACCAATAAAAAGTTATAAAGGTGTAAATATAGTTTTTAAATAATTCTCAAAAAGTTAGACCCATTATTGGAGCAGCGGAAACTTTGTCAAACTACTTTGACAAAGAACTGCCCAACTTTGAATAGCTACATATGAAGAGAATATTGGCCTTTTTTTAGACCAATATGAAGTGATAAAGATATAAATATATTAATAAACCTAATATAAGAACGTTAGACCCATTTTTGATCCAACGGAAAACTTGTGCAAACTTCTACGACAAAGATCGTCCAAACTTTCAATAGATTCGTATGAAGGTTTAAATTGAGATTTAAAGCTTTTAGAATGAATACCGGCCTTTTTTTGGATCAATATAAAGTTATAAAGGTGTAAATATAGTTTTTAAATTATTCTCAAAAAGTGAAACCCATTATTGGAGAAGCGGAAACTTGGTCCAAACTACTTTGACAAAGAACTGCCCAACTTTGAATAGCTTCGTATGAAGAGAATATTGGCCTTTTTTGAACCAATATGAAGTGATAAAGATATAAATATAGTAATAAACCTAATTTAAGAAGGTTAGACCCATTTTCGATCCAACGGAAAACTTGTGCAAACTTACACGACAAAGATCGTCCAAACTTTCAATAGATTCGTATGAAGGTTTAAATTGAGATTTAAAGCTTATAGAATGAATACCGGCCTTTTTTTGGACCAATAAAAAGTTATAAAGGTGTAAATATAGTTTTTAAATTATTCTCAAAAAGTTAGACCCATTATTGGAGCAGCGGAAACTTTGTCAAACTACTTTGACAAAGAACTGCCCAACTTTGAATAGCTACATATGAAGAGAATATTGGCCTTTTTTTAGACCAATATGAAGTGATAAAGATATAAATATATTAATAAAGCTAATATAAGAACGTTAGACCCATTTTTGATCCAACGGAAAACTTGTGCAAACTTATACGACAAAGATCGTCCAAACTTTCAATAGATTCGTATGAAGGTTTAATTTGAGATATAAAGCTTTTAGAATGAATACCGGCCTTTTTTTGGACCAATAAAAAGTTAAAAAGGTGTAAATATAGTTTTTAAATAATTCTCAAAAAGTTAGACCCATTATTTGAGCAACGGAACCTTGGTCCAAACTACTTTGACAGAGAACCGCCCAACTTTGAATAGCTTCATATGAAGAGAATATTGGATTTTTTTGGACCAATATGAAGTGATAAAGATATAAATATAGTAATAAACCTAATAGAAGAACGTTAGACCCATTTTTGATCCAACGGAAAACTTGTGCAAACTTCTACGACAAAGATCGTCCAAACTTTCAATAGATTCGTATGAAGGTTTAAATTCAGATTTAAAGCTTTTAGAATGAATACCGGCCTTTTTTTGGACCAATATAAAGTTATAAAGGTGTAAATATAGTTTTTAAATTATTCTCAAAAAGTGAAACCCATTATTGGAGAAGCGGAAACTTGGTCCAAACTACTTTGACAAAGAACTGCCCAACTTTGAATAGCTTCGTATGAAGAGAATATTGGCCTTTTTTGAACCAATATGAAGTGATAAAGATATAAATATAGTAATAAACCTAATTTAAGAAGGTTAGACCCATTTTCGATCCAACGGAAAACTTGTGCAAACTTACACGACAAAGATCGTCCAAACTTTCAATAGATTCGTATGAAGGTTTAAATTGAGATTTAAAGCTTATAGAATGAATACCGGCCTTTTTTTGGACCAATAAAAAGTTATAAAGGTGTAAATATAGTTTTTAAATTATTCTCAAAAAGTTAGACCCATTATTGGAGCAGCGGAAACTTTGTCAAACTACTTTGACAAAGAACTGCCCAACTTTGAATAGCTACATATGAAGAGAATATTGGCCTTTTTTTAGACCAATATGAAGTGATAAAGATATAAATATATTAATAAAGCTAATATAAGAACGTTAGACCCATTTTTGATCCAACGGAAAACTTGTGCAAACTTATACGACAAAGATCGTCCTAACTTTCAATAGATTCGTATGAAGGTTTAATTTGAGATATAAAGCTTTTAGAATGAATACCGGCCTTTTTTTGGACCAATAAAAAGTTAAAAAGGTGTAAATATAGTTTTTAAATAATTCTCAAAAAGTTAGACCCATTATTTGAGCAACGGAACCTTGGTCCAAACTACTTTGACAGAGAACCGCCCAACTTTGAATAGCTTCATATGAAGAGAATATTGGATTTTTTTGGACCAATATGAAGTGATAAAGATATAAATATAGTAATAAACCTAATAGAAGAACGTTAGACCCATTTTTGATCCAACGGAAAACTTGTGCAAACTTCTACGACAAAGATCGTCCAAACTTTCAATAGATTCGTATGAAGGTTTAAATTCAGATTTAAAGCTTTTAGAATGAATACCGGCCTTTTTTTGGACCAATAAAAAGTTAAAAAGGTGTAAATATAGTTTTTAAATAATTCTCAAAAAGTTAGACCCATTATTTGAGCAACGGAACCTTGGTCCAAACTACTTTGACAGAGAACCGCCCAACTTTGAATAGCTTCATATGAAGAGAATATTGGATTTTTTTGGACCAATATGAAGTGATAAAGATATAAATATAGTAATAAACCTAATAGAAGAACGTTAGACCCATTTTTGATCCAACGGAAAACTTGTGCAAACTTCTACGACAAAGATCGTCCAAACTTTCAATAGATTCGTATGAAGGTTTAAATTCAGATTTAAAGCTTTTAGAATGAATACCGGCCTTTTTTTGGACCAATATAAAGTTATAAAGGTGTAAATGTAGTTTTTAAATAATTCTCAAAAAGTTAGACCCATTATTGGAGCAGCGGAAACTTGGTCAAACTACTTTGACAAAGAACTGCCCAACTTTGAATAGCTACATATGAAGAGAATATTGGCCTTTTTTTGGACCAATATGAAGTGATAAAGATATAAATATAGTAATAAACCTAATTTAAGAAGGTTAGACCCATTTTCGATCCAACGGAAAACTTGTGCAAACTTACACGACAAAGATCGTCCAAACTTTCAATAGATTCGTATGAAGGTTTAAATTGAGATTTAAAGCTTATAGAATGAATACCGGCCTTTTTTTGGACCAATAAAAAGTTATAAAGGTGTAAATATAGTTTTTAAATAATTCTCAAAAAGTTAGACCCATTATTGGAGCAGCGGAAACTTTGTCAAACTACTTTGACAAAGAACTGCCCAACTTTGAATAGCTACATATGAAGAGAATATTGGCCTTTTTTTAGACCAATATGAAGTGATAAAGATATAAATATATTAATAAACCTAATATAAGAACGTTAGACCCATTTTTGATCCAACGGAAAACTTGTGCAAACTTCTACGACAAAGATCGTCCAAACTTTCAATAGATTCGTATGAAGGTTTAAATTGAGATTTAAAGCTTTTAGAATGAATACCGGCCTTTTTTTGGACCAATATAAAGTTATAAAGGTGTAAATATAGTTTTTAAATTATTCTCAAAAAGTGAAACCCATTATTGGAGAAGCGGAAACTTGGTCCAAACTACTTTGACAAAGAACTGCCCAACTTTGAATAGCTTCGTATGAAGAGAATATTGGCCTTTTTTGAACCAATATGAAGTGATAAAGATATAAATATAGTAATAAACCTAATTTAAGAACGTTAGACCCATTTTTGATCCAACGGAAAACTTGTGCAAACTTATACGACAAAGATCGTCCAAACTTTCAATAGATTCGTATGAAGGTTTAATTTGAGATATAAAGCTTTTAGAATGAATACCGGCCTTTTTTTGGACCAATAAAAAGTTAAAAAGGTGTAAATATAGTTTTTAAATAATTCTCAAAAAGTTAGACCCATTATTTGAGCAACGGAACCTTGGTCCAAACTACTTTGACAGAGAACCGCCCAACTTTGAATAGCTTCATATGAAGAGAATATTGGATTTTTTTGGACCAATATGAAGTGATAAAGATATAAATATAGTAATAAACCTAATAGAAGAACGTTAGACCCATTTTTGATCCAACGGAAAACTTGTGCAAACTTATACGACAAAGATCGTCCAAACTTTCAATAGATTCGTATGAAGGTTTAATTTGAGATATAAAGCTTTTAGAATGAATACCGGCCTTTTTTTGGACCAATAAAAAGTTAAAAAGGTGTAAATATAGTTTTTAAATAATTCTCAAAAAGTTAGACCCATTATTTGAGCAACGGAACCTTGGTCCAAACTACTTTGACAGAGAACCGCCCAACTTTGAATAGCTTCATATGAAGAGAATATTGGATTTTTTTGGACCAATATGAAGTGATAAAGATATAAATATAGTAATAAACCTAATAGAAGAACGTTAGACCCATTTTTGATCCAACGGAAAACTTGTGCAAACTTCTACGACAAAGATCGTCCAAACTTTCAATAGATTCGTATGAAGGTTTAAATTCAGATTTAAAGCTTTTAGAATGAATACCGGCCTTTTTTTGGACCAATATAAAGTTATAAAGGTGTAAATATAGTTTTTAAATTATTCTCAAAAAGTGAAACCCATTATTGGAGAAGCGGAAACTTGGTCCAAACTACTTTGACAAAGAACTGCCCAACTTTGAATAGCTTCGTATGAAGAGAATATTGGCCTTTTTTGAACCAATATGAAGTGATAAAGATATAAATATAGTAATAAACCTAATTTAAGAAGGTTAGACCCATTTTCGATCCAACGGAAAACTTGTGCAAACTTACACGACAAAGATCGTCCAAACTTTCAATAGATTCGTATGAAGGTTTAAATTGAGATTTAAAGCTTATAGAATGAATACCGGCCTTTTTTTGGACCAATAAAAAGTTATAAAGGTGTAAATATAGTTTTTAAATTATTCTCAAAAAGTTAGACCCATTATTGGAGCAGCGGAAACTTTGTCAAACTACTTTGACAAAGAACTGCCCAACTTTGAATAGCTACATATGAAGAGAATATTGGCCTTTTTTTAGACCAATATGAAGTGATAAAGATATAAATATATTAATAAAGCTAATATAAGAACGTTAGACCCATTTTTGATCCAACGGAAAACTTGTGCAAACTTATACGACAAAGATCGTCCTAACTTTCAATAGATTCGTATGAAGGTTTAATTTGAGATATAAAGCTTTTAGAATGAATACCGGCCTTTTTTTGGACCAATAAAAAGTTAAAAAGGTGTAAATATAGTTTTTAAATAATTCTCAAAAAGTTAGACCCATTATTTGAGCAACGGAACCTTGGTCCAAACTACTTTGACAGAGAACCGCCCAACTTTGAATAGCTTCATATGAAGAGAATATTGGATTTTTTTGGACCAATATGAAGTGATAAAGATATAAATATAGTAATAAACCTAATAGAAGAACGTTAGACCCATTTTTGATCCAACGGAAAACTTGTGCAAACTTCTACGACAAAGATCGTCCAAACTTTCAATAGATTCGTATGAAGGTTTAAATTCAGATTTAAAGCTTTTAGAATGAATACCGGCCTTTTTTTGGACCAATAAAAAGTTAAAAAGGTGTAAATATAGTTTTTAAATAATTCTCAAAAAGTTAGACCCATTATTTGAGCAACGGAACCTTGGTCCAAACTACTTTGACAGAGAACCGCCCAACTTTGAATAGCTTCATATGAAGAGAATATTGGATTTTTTTGGACCAATATGAAGTGATAAAGATATAAATATAGTAATAAACCTAATAGAAGAACGTTAGACCCATTTTTGATCCAACGGAAAACTTGTGCAAACTTCTACGACAAAGATCGTCCAAACTTTCAATAGATTCGTATGAAGGTTTAAATTCAGATTTAAAGCTTTTAGAATGAATACCGGCCTTTTTTTGGACCAATATAAAGTTATAAAGGTGTAAATGTAGTTTTTAAATAATTCTCAAAAAGTTAGACCCATTATTGGAGCAGCGGAAACTTGGTCAAACTACTTTGACAAAGAACTGCCCAACTTTGAATAGCTACATATGAAGAGAATATTGGCCTTTTTTTGGACCAATATGAAGTGATAAAGATATAAATATAGTAATAAACCTAATTTAAGAAGGTTAGACCCATTTTCGATCCAACGGAAAACTTGTGCAAACTTACACGACAAAGATCGTCCAAACTTTCAATAGATTCGTATGAAGGTTTAAATTGAGATTTAAAGCTTATAGAATGAATACCGGCCTTTTTTTGGACCAATAAAAAGTTATAAAGGTGTAAATATAGTTTTTAAATAATTCTCAAAAAGTTAGACCCATTATTGGAGCAGCGGAAACTTTGTCAAACTACTTTGACAAAGAACTGCCCAACTTTGAATAGCTACATATGAAGAGAATATTGGCCTTTTTTTAGACCAATATGAAGTGATAAAGATATAAATATATTAATAAACCTAATATAAGAACGTTAGACCCATTTTTGATCCAACGGAAAACTTGTGCAAACTTCTACGACAAAGATCGTCCAAACTTTCAATAGATTCGTATGAAGGTTTAAATTGAGATTTAAAGCTTTTAGAATGAATACCGGCCTTTTTTTGGACCAATATAAAGTTATAAAGGTGTAAATATAGTTTTTAAATTATTCTCAAAAAGTGAAACCCATTATTGGAGAAGCGGAAACTTGGTCCAAACTACTTTGACAAAGAACTGCCCAACTTTGAATAGCTTCGTATGAAGAGAATATTGGCCTTTTTTGAACCAATATGAAGTGATAAAGATATAAATATAGTAATAAACCTAATTTAAGAACGTTAGACCCATTTTTGATCCAACGGAAAACTTGTGCAAACTTATACGACAAAGATCGTCCAAACTTTCAATAGATTCGTATGAAGGTTTAATTTGAGATATAAAGCTTTTAGAATGAATACCGGCCTTTTTTTGGACCAATAAAAAGTTAAAAAGGTGTAAATATAGTTTTTAAATAATTCTCAAAAAGTTAGACCCATTATTTGAGCAACGGAACCTTGGTCCAAACTACTTTGACAGAGAACCGCCCAACTTTGAATAGCTTCATATGAAGAGAATATTGGATTTTTTTGGACCAATATGAAGTGATAAAGATATAAATATAGTAATAAACCTAATAGAAGAACGTTAGACCCATTTTTGATCCAACGGAAAACTTGTGCAAACTTATACGACAAAGATCGTCCAAACTTTCAATAGATTCGTATGAAGGTTTAATTTGAGATATAAAGCTTTTAGAATGAATACCGGCCTTTTTTTGGACCAATAAAAAGTTAAAAAATGTGTAAATATAGTTTTTAAATAATTCTCAAAAAGTTAGACCCATTATTTGAGCAACGGAACCTTGGTCCAAACTACTTTGACAGAGAACCGCCCAACTTTGAATAGCTTCATATGAAGAGAATATTGGATTTTTTTGGACCAATATGAAGTGATAAAGATATAAATATAGTAATAAACCTAATAGAAGAACGTTAGACCCATTTTTGATCCAACGGAAAACTTGTGCAAACTTCTACGACAAAGATCGTCCAAACTTTCAATAGATTCGTATGAAGGTTTAAATTCAGATTTAAAGCTTTTAGAATGAATACCGGCCTTTTTTTGGACCAATATAAAGTTATAAAGGTGTAAATATAGTTTTTAAATTATTCTCAAAAAGTGAAACCCATTATTGGAGAAGCGGAAACTTGGTCCAAACTACTTTGACAAAGAACTGCCCAACTTTGAATAGCTTCGTATGAAGAGAATATTGGCCTTTTTTGAACCAATATGAAGTGATAAAGATATAAATATAGTAATAAACCTAATTTAAGAAGGTTAGACCCATTTTCGATCCAACGGAAAACTTGTGCAAACTTACACGACAAAGATCGTCCAAACTTTCAATAGATTCGTATGAAGGTTTAAATTGAGATTTAAAGCTTATAGAATGAATACCGGCCTTTTTTTGGACCAATAAAAAGTTATAAAGGTGTAAATATAGTTTTTAAATTATTCTCAAAAAGTTAGACCCATTATTGGAGCAGCGGAAACTTTGTCAAACTACTTTGACAAAGAACTGCCCAACTTTGAATAGCTACATATGAAGAGAATATTGGCCTTTTTTTAGACCAATATGAAGTGATAAAGATATAAATATATTAATAAAGCTAATATAAGAACGTTAGACCCATTTTTGATCCAACGGAAAACTTGTGCAAACTTATACGACAAAGATCGTCCTAACTTTCAATAGATTCGTATGAAGGTTTAATTTGAGATATAAAGCTTTTAGAATGAATACCGGCCTTTTTTTGGACCAATAAAAAGTTAAAAAGGTGTAAATATAGTTTTTAAATAATTCTCAAAAAGTTAGACCCATTATTTGAGCAACGGAACCTTGGTCCAAACTACTTTGACAGAGAACCGCCCAACTTTGAATAGCTTCATATGAAGAGAATATTGGATTTTTTTGGACCAATATGAAGTGATAAAGATATAAATATAGTAATAAACCTAATAGAAGAACGTTAGACCCATTTTTGATCCAACGGAAAACTTGTGCAAACTTCTACGACAAAGATCGTCCAAACTTTCAATAGATTCGTATGAAGGTTTAAATTCAGATTTAAAGCTTTTAGAATGAATACCGGCCTTTTTTTGGACCAATAAAAAGTTAAAAAGGTGTAAATATAGTTTTTAAATAATTCTCAAAAAGTTAGACCCATTATTTGAGCAACGGAACCTTGGTCCAAACTACTTTGACAGAGAACCGCCCAACTTTGAATAGCTTCATATGAAGAGAATATTGGATTTTTTTGGACCAATATGAAGTGATAAAGATATAAATATAGTAATAAACCTAATAGAAGAACGTTAGACCCATTTTTGATCCAACGGAAAACTTGTGCAAACTTCTACGACAAAGATCGTCCAAACTTTCAATAGATTCGTATGAAGGTTTAAATTCAGATTTAAAGCTTTTAGAATGAATACCGGCCTTTTTTTGGACCAATATAAAGTTATAAAGGTGTAAATGTAGTTTTTAAATAATTCTCAAAAAGTTAGACCCATTATTGGAGCAGCGGAAACTTGGTCAAACTACTTTGACAAAGAACTGCCCAACTTTGAATAGCTACATATGAAGAGAATATTGGCCTTTTTTTGGACCAATATGAAGTGATAAAGATATAAATATAGTAATAAACCTAATTTAAGAAGGTTAGACCCATTTTCGATCCAACGGAAAACTTGTGCAAACTTACACGACAAAGATCGTCCAAACTTTCAATAGATTCGTATGAAGGTTTAAATTGAGATTTAAAGCTTATAGAATGAATACCGGCCTTTTTTTGGACCAATAAAAAGTTATAAAGGTGTAAATATAGTTTTTAAATAATTCTCAAAAAGTTAGACCCATTATTGGAGCAGCGGAAACTTTGTCAAACTACTTTGACAAAGAACTGCCCAACTTTGAATAGCTACATATGAAGAGAATATTGGCCTTTTTTTAGACCAATATGAAGTGATAAAGATATAAATATATTAATAAACCTAATATAAGAACGTTAGACCCATTTTTGATCCAACGGAAAACTTGTGCAAACTTCTACGACAAAGATCGTCCAAACTTTCAATAGATTCGTATGAAGGTTTAAATTGAGATTTAAAGCTTTTAGAATGAATACCGGCCTTTTTTTGGACCAATATAAAGTTATAAAGGTGTAAATATAGTTTTTAAATTATTCTCAAAAAGTGAAACCCATTATTGGAGAAGCGGAAACTTGGTCCAAACTACTTTGACAAAGAACTGCCCAACTTTGAATAGCTTCGTATGAAGAGAATATTGGCCTTTTTTGAACCAATATGAAGTGATAAAGATATAAATATAGTAATAAACCTAATTTAAGAACGTTAGACCCATTTTTGATCCAACGGAAAACTTGTGCAAACTTATACGACAAAGATCGTCCAAACTTTCAATAGATTCGTATGAAGGTTTAATTTGAGATATAAAGCTTTTAGAATGAATACCGGCCTTTTTTTGGACCAATAAAAAGTTAAAAAGGTGTAAATATAGTTTTTAAATAATTCTCAAAAAGTTAGACCCATTATTTGAGCAACGGAACCTTGGTCCAAACTACTTTGACAGAGAACCGCCCAACTTTGAATAGCTTCATATGAAGAGAATATTGGATTTTTTTGGACCAATATGAAGTGATAAAGATATAAATATAGTAATAAACCTAATAGAAGAACGTTAGACCCATTTTTGATCCAACGGAAAACTTGTGCAAACTTATACGACAAAGATCGTCCAAACTTTCAATAGATTCGTATGAAGGTTTAATTTGAGATATAAAGCTTTTAGAATGAATACCGGCCTTTTTTTGGACCAATAAAAAGTTAAAAAGGTGTAAATATAGTTTTTAAATAATTCTCAAAAAGTTAGACCCATTATTTGAGCAACGGAACCTTGGTCCAAACTACTTTGACAGAGAACCGCCCAACTTTGAATAGCTTCATATGAAGAGAATATTGGATTTTTTTGGACCAATATGAAGTGATAAAGATATAAATATAGTAATAAACCTAATAGAAGAACGTTAGACCCATTTTTGATCCAACGGAAAACTTGTGCAAACTTCTACGACAAAGATCGTCCAAACTTTCAATAGATTCGTATGAAGGTTTAAATTGAGATTTAAAGCTTATAGAATGAATACCGGCCTTTTTTTGGACCAATAAAAAGTTATAAAGGTGTAAATATAGTTTTTAAATTATTCTCAAAAAGTTAGACCCATTATTGGAGCAGCGGAAACTTTGTCAAACTACTTTGACAAAGAACTGCCCAACTTTGAATATCTACATATGAAGAGAATATTGGCCTTTTTTTAGACCAATATGAAGTGATAAAGATATAAATATATTAATAAAGCTAATATAAGAACGTTAGACCCATTTTTGATCCAACGGAAAACTTGTGCAAACTTATACGACAAAGATCGTCCAAACTTTCAATAGATTCGTATGAAGGTTTAATTTGAGATATAAAGCTTTTAGAATGAATACCGGCCTTTTTTTGGACCAATAAAAAGTTAAAAAGGTGTAAATATAGTTTTTAAATAATTCTCAAAAAGTTTGACCCATTATTTGAGCAACGGAACCTTGGTCCAAACTACTTTGACAGAGAACTGCCCAACTTTGAATAGCTTCATATGAAGAGAATATTGGATTTTTTTGGACCAATATGAAGTGATAAAGATATAAATATAGTAATAAACCTAATAGAAGAACGTTAGACCCATTTTTGATCCAACGAAAAACTTGTGCAAACTTCTACAACAAAGATCGTCCAAACTTTCAATAGATTCGTATGAAGGTTTAAATTCAGATTTAAAGCTTTTAGAATGAATACCGGCCTTTTTTTGGACCAATATAAAGTTATAAAGGTGTAAATGTAGTTTTTAAATAATTCTCAAGAAGTTAGACCCATTATTGGAGCAGCGGAAACTTGTCCAAACTACTTTTACAAAGAACTGCCCAACTTTGAATAGCTACATATGAAGAGAATATTGGCCTTTTTTTGGACCAATATGAAGTGATTAAGATATAAATATATTAATAAACCTAATTTAAGAAGGTTAGACCCATTTTCGATCCAACGGAAAACTTGTGCAAACTTACACGACAAAGATCGTCCAAACTTTCAATAGATTCGTATGAAGGTTTAAATTGAGATTTAAAGCTTATAGAATGAATACCGGCCTTTTTTTGGACCAATAAAAAGTTATAAAGGTGTAAATATAGTTTTTAAATTATTCTCAAAAAGTTAGACCCATTATTGGAGAAGCGGAAACTTGGTCCAAACTACTTTGACAAAGAACTGCCCAACTTTGAATAGCTTCATATGAAGAGAATATTGGCCTTTTTTTGGACCAATATGAAGTGATAAAGATATAAATATATTAATAAACCTAATTTAAGAACGTTAGACCCATTTTTGATCCAACGGAAAACTTGTGCAAACTTCTACGACAAAGATCGTCCAAACTTTCAATAGATTCGTATGAAGGTTTAAATTGAGATTTAAAGCTTTTAGAATGAATACCGGCCTTTTTTTGGACCATTATAAAGTTATAAAGGTGTAAATATAGTTTTTAAATTATTCTCAAAAAGTGAGACCCATTATTGGAGAAGCGGAAACTTGGTCCAAACTACTTTGACAAAGAACTGCCCAACTTTGAATAGCTTCGTATGAAGAGAATATTGGCCTTTTTTGAACCAATATGAAGTGATAAAGATATAAATATAGTAATAAACCTAATTTAAGAACGTTAGACCCATTTTTGATCCAACGGAAAACTTGTGCAAACTTCTACGACAAAGATCGTCCAAACTTTCAATAGATTCGTATGAAGGTTTAAATTGAGATTTAAAGCTTTTAGAATGAATACCGGCCTTTTTTTGGACCAATATAAAGTTATAAAGGTGTAAATATAGTTTTTAAATAATTCTCAAAAAGTTAGACCCATTATTGGAGCAGCGGAAACTTTGTCAAACTACTTTGACAAAGAACTGCCCAACTTTGAATAGCTACATATGAAGAGAATATTGGCCTTTTTTTGGACCAATATCAAGTGATAAAGATATAAATATATTAATAAACCTAATATAAGAACGTTAGACCCATTTTTGATCCAACGGAAAACTTGTGCAAACTTATACGACAAAGATCGTCCAAACATTCAATAGATTCGTATGAAGGTTTAAATTGATATTTAAAGCTTTTAGAATGAATACCGGCCTTTTTTTGGACCAATAAAAAGTTAAAAAGGTGTAAATATAGTTTTTAAATAATTCTCAAAAAGTTAGACCCATTATTGGAGAAGCGGAAACTTGGTCCAAACTACTTTGACAAAGAACTGCCCAACTTTGAATAGCTTCGTATGAAGAGAATATTGGTCTTTTTTTGGACCAATATGAAGTGATAAAGATATAAATATATTAATAAACCTAATAGAAGAACGTTAGACCCATTTTTGATCCAACGAAAAACTTGTGCAAACTTCTACAACAAAGATCGTCCAAACTTTCAATAGATTCGTATGAAGGTTTAAATTCAGATTTAAAGCTTTTAGAATGAATACCGGCCTTTTTTTGGACCAATATAAAGTTATAAAGGTGTAAATGTAGTTTTTAAATAATTCTCAAGAAGTTAGACCCATTATTGGAGCAGCGGAAACTTGTCCAAACTACTTTTACAAAGAACTGCCCAACTTTGAATAGCTACATATGAAGAGAATATTGGCCTTTTTTTGGACCAATATGAAGTGATAAAGATATAAATATATTAATAAACCTAATTTAAGAAGGTTAGACCCATTTTCGATCCAACGGAAAACTTGTGCAAACTTACACGACAAAGATCGTCCAAACTTTCAATAGATTCGTATGAAGGTTTAAATTGAGATTTAAAGCTTATAGAATGAATACCGGCCTTTTTTTGGACCAATAAAAAGTTATAAAGGTGTAAATATAGTTTTTAAATTATTCTCAAAAAGTTAGACCCATTATTGGAGAAGCGGAAACTTGGTCCAAACTACTTTGACCAAGAACTGCCCAACTTTGAATAGCTTCATATGAAGAGAATATTGGCCTTTTTTTGGACCAATATGAAGTGATAAAGATATAAATATATTAATAAACCTAATTTAAGAACGTTAGACCCATTTTTGATCCAACGGAAAACTTGTGCAAACTTCTACGACAAAGATCGTCCAAACTTTCAATAGATTCGTATGAAGGTTTAAATTGAGATTTAAAGCTTTTAGAATGAATACCGGCCTTTTTTTGGACCATTATAAAGTTATAAAGGTGTAAATATAGTTTTTAAATTATTCTCAAAAAGTGAGACCCATTATTGGAGAAGCGGAAACTTGGTCCAAACTACTTTGACAAAGAACTGCCCAACTTTGAATAGCTTCGTATGAAGAGAATATTGGCCTTTTTTGAACCAATATGAAGTGATAAAGATATAAATATAGTAATAAACCTAATTTAAGAACGTTAGACCCATTTTTGATCCAACGGAAAACTTGTGCAAACTTCTACGACAAAGATCGTCCAAACTTTCAATAGATTCGTATGAAGGTTTAAATTGAGATTTAAAGCTTTTAGAATGAATACCGGCCTTTTTTTGGACCAATATAAAGTTATAAAGGTGTAAATATAGTTTTTAAATAATTCTCAAAAAGTTAGACCCATTATTGGAGCAGCGGAAACTTTGTCAAACTACTTTGACAAAGAACTGCCCAACTTTGAATAGCTACATATGAAGAGAATATTGGCCTTTTTTTGGACCAATATCAAGTGATAAAGATATAAATATATTAATAAACCTAATATAAGAACGTTAGACCCATTTTTGATCCAACGGAAAACTTGTGCAAACTTATACGACAAAGATCGTCCAAACATTCAATAGATTCGTATGAAGGTTTAAATTGATATTTAAAGCTTTTAGAATGAATACCGGCCTTTTTTTGGACCAATAAAAAGTTAAAAAGGTGTAAATATAGTTTTTAAATAATTCTCAAAAAGTTAGACCCATTATTGGAGAAGCGGAAACTTGGTCCAAACTACTTTGACAAAGAACTGCCCAACTTTGAATAGCTTCGTATGAAGAGAATATTGGTCTTTTTTTGGACCAATATGAAGTGATAAAGATATAAATATATTAATAAACCTAATTTAAGAACGTTAGACCCATTTTCGATCCAATGGAAAACTTGTGCAAACTTCTACGACAAAGATCGTCCAAACTTTCAATAGATTCGTATGAAGGTTTAAATTGAGATTTAAAGCTTATAGAATGAATACCGGCCTTTTTTTGGCCAATAAAAAGTTATAAAGGTGTAAATATAGTTTTTAAATAATTCTCAAAAAGTTAGACCCATTATTGGAGCAGCGGAAACTTGGTCAAACTACTTTGATAAAGAACTGCCCAACTTTGTATAGCTACATATGAAGAGAATATTGGCCTTTTTTTGGACCAATATGAAGTGATAAAGTTATAAATATAGTAATAAACCTAATAGAAGAACGTTAGACCCATTTTTGATCCAACGAAAAACTTGTGCAAACTTCTACAACAAAGATCGTCCAAACTTTCAATAGATTCGTATGAAGGTTTAAATTCAGATTTAAAGCTTTTAGAATGAATACCGGCCTTTTTTTGGACCAATATAAAGTTATAAAGGTGTAAATGTAGTTTTTAAATAATTCTCAAGAAGTTAGACCCATTATTGGAGCAGCGGAAACTTGTCCAAACTACTTTTACAAAGAACTGCCCAACATTGAATAGCTTCATATGAAGAGAATATTGGCCTTTTTTTGGACCAATATGAAGTGATAAAGATATAAATATAGTAATAAACCTAATTTAAGAACGTTAGACACATTTTTGATCCAACGGAAAACTTGTGCAAACTTATACGACAAAGATCGTCCAAACTTTCAATAGATTCGTATGAAGGTTTAAATTGAGATTTAAAGCTTTTAGAATGAATACCGGCCTTTTTATAGACCAATATAAAGTTATAAAGGTGTAAATATAGTTTTTAAATAATTCTCAAAAAGTTAGACCCATTATTGGAGAAGTGGAAACTTGGTCCAAACTACTTTGACAAAGAACTGCCCAACTTTGAATAGCTACATATGAAGAGAATATTGGCCTTTTTTTGGACCAATATGAAGTGATAAAGATATAAATATATTAATAAACCTAATTTAAGAAGGTTAGACCCATTTTCGATCCAACGGAAAACTTGTGCAAACTTATACGACAAAGATCGTCCAAACTTTCAATAGATTCGTATGAAGGTTTAAATTGAGATTTAAAGCTTATAGAATGAATACCGGCCTTTTTTTGGACCAATAAAAAGTTATAAATGTGTAAATATTGTTTTTAAATTATTCTCAAAAAGTGAGACCCATTATTGGAGAAGCGGAAACTTGGTCCAAACTACTTTGACAAAGAACTGCCCAACTTTGAATAGCTTCGTATGAAGAGAATATTGGCCTTTTTTGAACCAATATGAAGTGATAAAGATATAAATATAGTAATAAACCTAATTTAAGAACGTTAGACCCATTTTTGATCCAACGGAAAACTTGTGCAAACTTCTACGACAAAGATCGTCCAAACTTTCAATAGATTCGTATGAAGGTTTAAATTGAGATTTAAAGCTTTTAGAATGAATACCGGCCTTTTTTTGGACCAATATAAAGTTATAAAGGTGTAAATATAGTTTTTAAATAATTCTCAAAAAGTTAGACCCATTATTGGAGCAGCGGAAACTTTGTCAAACTACTTTGACAAAGAACTGCCCAACTTTGAATAGCTACATATGAAGAGAATATTGGCCTTTTTTTGGACCAATATGAAGTGATAAAGATATAAATATATTAATAAACCTAATATAAGAACGTTAGACCCATTTTTGATCCAACGGAAAACTTGTGCAAACTTATACGACAAAGATCGTCCAAACTTTCAATAGATTTGTATGAAGGTTTAATTTGAGATTTAAAGCTTTTAGAATGAATACCGGCCTTTTTTTGGACCAATAAAAAGTTAAAAAGGTGTAAATATAGTTTTTAAATAATTCTCAAAAAGTTAGACCCATTATTTGAGCAACGGAACCTTGGTCCAAACTACTTTGACAGAGAACTGCCCAACTTTGAATAGCTTCATATGAAGAGAATATTGGATTTTTTTGGACCAATATGAAGTGATAAGGATATAAATATAGTAATAAACCTAATAGAAGAACGTTAGACCCATTTTTGATCCAACGGAAAACTTGTGCAAACTTCTATGACAAAGATCGTCCAAACTTTCAATAGATTCGTATGAAGGTTTAAATTCAGATTTAAAGCTTTTAGAATGAATACCGGCCTTTTTTTGGACCAATATAAAGTTATAAAGGTGTAAATGTAGTTTTTAAATAATTCTCAAAAAGTTAGACCCATTATTGGAGCAGCGGAAACTTGTCCAAACTACTTTTACAAAGAACTGCCCAACTTTGAATAGCTTCATATGAAGAGAATATTGGCCTTTTTTTGGACCAATATGAAGTGATAAAGATATAAATATAGTAATAAACCTAATTTAAGAACGTTAGACACATTTTTGATCCAACGGAAAACTTGTGCAAACTTATACGACAAAGATCGTCCAAACTTTCAATAGATTCGTATGAAGGTTTAAATTGAGATTTAAAGCTTTTAGAATGAATACCGGCCTTTTTTTGGACCAATATAAAGTTATAAAGGTGTAAATATAGTTTTTAAATAATTCTCAAAAAGTTAGACCCATTATTGGAGAAGCGGAAACTTGGTCCAAACTACTTTGACAAAGAACTGCCCAACTTTGAATAGCTTCGTATGAAGAGAATATTGGCCTTTTTTTGAAACAATATGAAGTGATAAAGATATAAATATAGTAATAAACCTAATTTAAGAACGTTAGACCCATTTTTGATCCAACGGAAAACTTGTGCAAACTTCTACGACAAAGATCGTCCAAACTTTCAATAGATTCGTATGAAGGTTTAAATTGAGATTTAAAGCTTTTAGAATGAATACCGGCCTTTTTTTGGACCAATATAAAGTTATAAAGGTGTAAATATAGTTTTTAAATAATTCTCAAAAAGTTAGACCCATTATTGGAGCAGCGGAAACTTTGTCAAACTACTTTGACAAAGAACTGCCCAACTTTGAATATCTACATATGAAGAGAATATTGGCCTTTTTTTAGACCAATATGAAGTGATAAAGATATAAATATATTAATAAAGCTAATATAAGAACGTTAGACCCATTTTTGATCCAACGGAAAACTTGTGCAAACTTATACGACAAAGATCGTCCAAACTTTCAATAGATTCGTATGAAGGTTTAATTTGAGATATAAAGCTTTTAGAATGAATACCGGCCTTTTTTTGGACCAATAAAAAGTTAAAAAGGTGTAAATATAGTTTTTAAATAATTCTCAAAAAGTTTGACCCATTATTTGAGCAACGGAACCTTGGTCCAAACTACTTTGACAGAGAACTGCCCAACTTTGAATAGCTTCATATGAAGAGAATATTGGATTTTTTTGGACCAATATGAAGTGATAAAGATATAAATATAGTAATAAACCTAATAGAAGAACGTTAGACCCATTTTTGATCCAACGAAAAACTTGTGCAAACTTCTACAACAAAGATCGTCCAAACTTTCAATAGATTCGTATGAAGGTTTAAATTCAGATTTAAAGCTTTTAGAATGAATACCGGCCTTTTTTTGGACCAATATAAAGTTATAAAGGTGTAAATGTAGTTTTTAAATAATTCTCAAGAAGTTAGACCCATTATTGGAGCAGCGGAAACTTGTCCAAACTACTTTTACAAAGAACTGCCCAACTTTGAATAGCTACATATGAAGAGAATATTGGCCTTTTTTTGGACCAATATGAAGTGATAAAGATATAAATATATTAATAAACCTAATTTAAGAAGGTTAGACCCATTTTCGATCCAACGGAAAACTTGTGCAAACTTACACGACAAAGATCGTCCAAACTTTCAATAGATTCGTATGAAGGTTTAAATTGAGATTTAAAGCTTATAGAATGAATACCGGCCTTTTTTTGGACCAATAAAAAGTTATAAAGGTGTAAATATAGTTTTTAAATTATTCTCAAAAAGTTAGACCCATTATTGGAGAAGCGGAAACTTGGTCCAAACTACTTTGACAAAGAACTGCCCAACTTTGAATAGCTTCATATGAAGAGAATATTGGCCTTTTTTTGGACCAATATGAAGTGATAAAGATATAAATATATTAATAAACCTAATTTAAGAACGTTAGACCCATTTTTGATCCAACGGAAAACTTGTGCAAACTTCTACGACAAAGATCGTCCAAACTTTCAATAGATTCGTATGAAGGTTTAAATTGAGATTTAAAGCTTTTAGAATGAATACCGGCCTTTTTTTGGACCATTATAAAGTTATAAAGGTGTAAATATAGTTTTTAAATTATTCTCAAAAAGTGAGACCCATTATTGGAGAAGCGGAAACTTGGTCCAAACTACTTTGACAAAGAACTGCCCAACTTTGAATAGCTTCGTATGAAGAGAATATTGGCCTTTTTTGAACCAATATGAAGTGATAAAGATATAAATATAGTAATAAACCTAATTTAAGAACGTTAGACCCATTTTTGATCCAACGGAAAACTTGTGCAAACTTCTACGACAAAGATCGTCCAAACTTTCAATAGATTCGTATGAAGGTTTAAATTGAGATTTAAAGCTTTTAGAATGAATACCGGCCTTTTTTTGGACCAATATAAAGTTATAAAGGTGTAAATATAGTTTTTAAATAATTCTCAAAAAGTTAGACCCATTATTGGAGCAGCGGAAACTTTGTCAAACTACTTTGACAAAGAACTGCCCAACTTTGAATAGCTACATATGAAGAGAATATTGGCCTTTTTTTGGACCAATATCAAGTGATAAAGATATAAATATATTAATAAACCTAATATAAGAACGTTAGACCCATTTTTGATCCAACGGAAAACTTGTGCAAACTTATACGACAAAGATCGTCCAAACATTCAATAGATTCGTATGAAGGTTTAAATTGATATTTAAAGCTTTTAGAATGAATACCGGCCTTTTTTTGGACCAATAAAAAGTTAAAAAGGTGTAAATATAGTTTTTAAATAATTCTCAAAAAGTTAGACCCATTATTGGAGAAGCGGAAACTTGGTCCAAACTACTTTGACAAAGAACTGCCCAACTTTGAATAGCTTCGTATGAAGAGAATATTGGTCTTTTTTTGGACCAATATGAAGTGATAAAGATATAAATATATTAATAAACCTAATAGAAGAACGTTAGACCCATTTTTGATCCAACGAAAAACTTGTGCAAACTTCTACAACAAAGATCGTCCAAACTTTCAATAGATTCGTATGAAGGTTTAAATTCAGATTTAAAGCTTTTAGAATGAATACCGGCCTTTTTTTGGACCAATATAAAGTTATAAAGGTGTAAATGTAGTTTTTAAATAATTCTCAAGAAGTTAGACCCATTATTGGAGCAGCGGAAACTTGTCCAAACTACTTTTACAAAGAACTGCCCAACTTTGAATAGCTACATATGAAGAGAATATTGGCCTTTTTTTGGACCAATATGAAGTGATAAAGATATAAATATATTAATAAACCTAATTTAAGAAGGTTAGACCCATTTTCGATCCAACGGAAAACTTGTGCAAACTTACACGACAAAGATCGTCCAAACTTTCAATAGATTCGTATGAAGGTTTAAATTGAGATTTAAAGCTTATAGAATGAATACCGGCCTTTTTTTGGACCAATAAAAAGTTATAAAGGTGTAAATATAGTTTTTAAATTATTCTCAAAAAGTTAGACCCATTATTGGAGAAGCGGAAACTTGGTCCAAACTACTTTGACAAAGAACTGCCCAACTTTGAATAGCTTCATATGAAGAG
Organism: Trifolium repens; assembly: GCA_030408175.1. Taxonomy (NCBI): domain Eukaryota; kingdom Viridiplantae; phylum Streptophyta; class Magnoliopsida; order Fabales; family Fabaceae; genus Trifolium; species Trifolium repens. The sequence continues at coordinate 23,579,548 of CP125845.1, read as the reverse complement.
AATATTGGCCTTTTTTTGGACCAATATGAAGTGATAAAGATATAAATATATTAATAAACCTAATTTAAGAACGTTAGACCCATTTTTGATCCAACGGAAAACTTGTGCAAACTTCTACGACAAAGATCGTCCAAACTTTCAATAGATTCGTATGAAGGTTTAAATTGAGATTTAAAGCTTTTAGAATGAATACCGGCCTTTTTTTGGACCATTATAAAGTTATAAAGGTGTAAATATAGTTTTTAAATTATTCTCAAAAAGTGAGACCCATTATTGGAGAAGCGGAAACTTGGTCCAAACTACTTTGACAAAGAACTGCCCAACTTTGAATAGCTTCGTATGAAGAGAATATTGGCCTTTTTTGAACCAATATGAAGTGATAAAGATATAAATATAGTAATAAACCTAATTTAAGAACGTTAGACCCATTTTTGATCCAACGGAAAACTTGTGCAAACTTCTACGACAAAGATCGTCCAAACTTTCAATAGATTCGTATGAAGGTTTAAATTGAGATTTAAAGTTTTTAGAATGAATACCGGCCTTTTTTTGGACCAATATAAAGTTATAAAGGTGTAAATATAGTTTTTAAATAATTCTCAAAAAGTTAGACCCATTATTGGAGCAGCGGAAACTTTGTCAAACTACTTTGACAAAGAACTGCCCAACTTTGAATAGCTACATATGAAGAGAATATTGGCCTTTTTTTGGACCAATATCAAGTGATAAAGATATAAATATATTAATAAACCTAATATAAGAACGTTAGACCTATTTTTGATCCAACGGAAAACTTGTGCAAACTTATACGACAAAGATCGTCCAAACATTCAATAGATTCGTATGAAGGTTTAAATTGATATTTAAAGCTTTTAGAATGAATACCGGCCTTTTTTTGGACCAATAAAAAGTTAAAAAGGTGTAAATATAGTTTTTAAATAATTCTCAAAAAGTTAGACCCATTATTGGAGAAGCGGAAACTTGGTCCAAACTACTTTGACAAAGAACTGCCCAACTTTGAATAGCTTCGTATGAAGAGAATATTGGTCTTTTTTTGGACCAATATGAAGTGATAAAGATATAAATATATTAATAAACCTAATTTAAGAACGTTAGACCCATTTTCGATCCAATGGAAAACTTGTGCAAACTTCTACGACAAAGATCGTCCAAACTTTCAATAGATTCGTATGAAGGTTTAAATTGAGATTTAAAGCTTATAGAATGAATACCGGCCTTTTTTTGGCCAATAAAAAGTTATAAAGGTGTAAATATAGTTTTTAAATAATTCTCAAAAAGTTAGACCCATTATTGGAGCAGCGGAAACTTGGTCAAACTACTTTGATAAAGAACTGCCCAACTTTGTATAGCTACATATGAAGAGAATATTGGCCTTTTTTTGGACCAATATGAAGTGATAAAGTTATAAATATAGTAATAAACCTAATAGAAGAACGTTAGACCCATTTTTGATCCAACGAAAAACTTGTGCAAACTTCTACAACAAAGATCGTCCAAACTTTCAATAGATTCGTATGAAGGTTTAAATTCAGATTTAAAGCTTTTAGAATGAATACCGGCCTTTTTTTGGACCAATATAAAGTTATAAAGGTGTAAATGTAGTTTTTAAATAATTCTCAAGAAGTTAGACCCATTATTGGAGCAGCGGAAACTTGTCCAAACTACTTTTACAAAGAACTGCCCAACATTGAATAGCTTCATATGAAGAGAATATTGGCCTTTTTTTGGACCAATATGAAGTGATAAAGATATAAATATAGTAATAAACCTAATTTAAGAACGTTAGACACATTTTTGATCCAACGGAAAACTTGTGCAAACTTATACGACAAAGATCGTCCAAACTTTCAATAGATTCGTATGAAGGTTTAAATTGAGATTTAAAGCTTTTAGAATGAATACCGGCCTTTTTATAGACCAATATAAAGTTATAAAGGTGTAAATATAGTTTTTAAATAATTCTCAAAAAGTTAGACCCATTATTGGAGAAGTGGAAACTTGGTCCAAACTACTTTGACAAAGAACTGCCCAACTTTGAATAGCTACATATGAAGAGAATATTGGCCTTTTTTTGGACCAATATGAAGTGATAAAGATATAAATATATTAATAAACCTAATTTAAGAAGGTTAGACCCATTTTCGATCCAACGGAAAACTTGTGCAAACTTATACGACAAAGATCGTCCAAACTTTCAATAGATTCGTATGAAGGTTTAAATTGAGATTTAAAGCTTATAGAATGAATACCGGCCTTTTTTTGGACCAATAAAAAGTTATAAATGTGTAAATATAGTTTTTAAATTATTCTCAAAAAGTGAGACCCATTATTGGAGAAGCGGAAACTTGGTCCAAACTACTTTGACAAAGAACTGCCCAACTTTGAATAGCTTCGTATGAAGAGAATATTGGCCTTTTTTGAACCAATATGAAGTGATAAAGATATAAATATAGTAATAAACCTAATTTAAGAACGTTAGACCCATTTTTGATCCAACGGAAAACTTGTGCAAACTTCTACGACAAAGATCGTCCAAACTTTCAATAGATTCGTATGAAGGTTTAAATTGAGATTTAAAGCTTTTAGAATGAATACCGGCCTTTTTTTGGACCAATATAAAGTTATAAAGGTGTAAATATAGTTTTTAAATAATTCTCAAAAAGTTAGACCCATTATTGGAGCAGCGGAAACTTTGTCAAACTACTTTGACAAAGAACTGCCCAACTTTGAATAGCTACATATGAAGAGAATATTGGCCTTTTTTTGGACCAATATGAAGTGATAAAGATATAAATATATTAATAAACCTAATATAAGAACGTTAGACCCATTTTTGATCCAACGGAAAACTTGTGCAAACTTATACGACAAAGATCGTCCAAACTTTCAATAGATTTGTATGAAGGTTTAATTTGAGATTTAAAGCTTTTAGAATGAATACCGGCCTTTTTTTGGACCAATAAAAAGTTATAAATGTGTAAATATAGTTTTTAAATTATTCTCAAAAAGTTAGACCCATTATTGGAGAAGCGGAAACTTGGTCCAAACTACTTTGACAAAGAACTGCCCAACTTTGAATAGCTTCATATGAAGAGAATATTGGCCTTTTTTTGGACCAATATGAAGTGATAAAGATATAAATATATTAATAAACCTAATTTAAGAACGTTAGACCCATTTTTGATCCAACGGAAAACTTGTGCAAACTTCTACGACAAAGATCGTCCAAACTTTCAATAGATTCGTATGAAGGTTTAAATTGAGATTTAGAGCTTTTAGAATGAATACCGGCCTTTTTTTGGACCATTATAAAGTTATAAAGGTGTAAATATAGTTTTTAAATTATTCTCAAAAAGTGAGACCCATTATTGGAGAAGCGGAAACTTGGTCCAAACTACTTTGACAAAGAACTGCCCAACTTTGAATAGCTTCGTATGAAGAGAATATTGGCCTTTTTTGAACCAATATGAAGTGATAAAGATATAAATATAGTAATAAACCTAATTTAAGAACGTTAGACCCATTTTTGATCCAACGGAAAACTTGTGCAAACTTCTACGACAAAGATCGTCCAAACTTTCAATAGATTCGTATGAAGGTTTAAATTGAGATTTAAAGCTTTTAGAATGAATACCGGCCTTTTTTTGGACCAATATAAAGTTATAAAGGTGTAAATATAGTTTTTAAATAATTCTCAAAAAGTTAGACCCATTATTGGAGCAGCGGAAACTTTGTCAAACTACTTTGACAAAGAACTGCCCAACTTTGAATAGCTACATATGAAGAGAATATTGGCCTTTTTTTGGACCAATATCAAGTGATAAAGATATAAATATATTAATAAACCTAATATAAGAACGTTAGACCTATTTTTGATCCAACGGAAAACTTGTGCAAACTTATACGACAAAGATCGTCCAAACATTCAATAGATTCGTATGAAGGTTTAAATTGATATTTAAAGCTTTTAGAATGAATACCGGCCTTTTTTTGGACCAATAAAAAGTTAAAAAGGTGTAAATATAGTTTTTAAATAATTCTCAAAAAGTTAGACCCATTATTGGAGAAGCGGAAACTTGGTCCAAACTACTTTGACAAAGAACTGCCCAACTTTGAATAGCTTCGTATGAAGAGAATATTGGTCTTTTTTTGGACCAATATGAAGTGATAAAGATATAAATATATTAATAAACCTAATTTAAGAACGTTAGACCCATTTTCGATCCAATGGAAAACTTGTGCAAACTTCTACGACAAAGATCGTCCAAACTTTCAATAGATTCGTATGAAGGTTTAAATTGAGATTTAAAGCTTATAGAATGAATACCGGCCTTTTTTTGGCCAATAAAAAGTTATAAAGGTGTAAATATAGTTTTTAAATAATTCTCAAAAAGTTAGACCCATTATTGGAGCAGCGGAAACTTGGTCAAACTACTTTGATAAAGAACTGCCCAACTTTGTATAGCTACATATGAAGAGAATATTGGCCTTTTTTTGGACCAATATGAAGTGATAAAGTTATAAATATAGTAATAAACCTAATAGAAGAACGTTAGACCCATTTTTGATCCAACGAAAAACTTGTGCAAACTTCTACAACAAAGATCGTCCAAACTTTCAATAGATTCGTATGAAGGTTTAAATTCAGATTTAAAGCTTTTAGAATGAATACCGGCCTTTTTTTGGACCAATATAAAGTTATAAAGGTGTAAATGTAGTTTTTAAATAATTCTCAAGAAGTTAGACCCATTATTGGAGCAGCGGAAACTTGTCCAAACTACTTTTACAAAGAATTGCCCAACATTGAATAGCTTCATATGAAGAGAATATTGGCCTTTTTTTGGACCAATATGAAGTGATAAAGATATAAATATAGTAATAAACCTAATTTAAGAACGTTAGACACATTTTTGATCCAACGGAAAACTTGTGCAAACTTATACGACAAAGATCGTCCAAACTTTCAATAGATTCGTATGAAGGTTTAAATTGAGATTTAAAGCTTTTAGAATGAATACCGGCCTTTTTATAGACCAATATAAAGTTATAAAGGTGTAAATATAGTTTTTAAATAATTCTCAAAAAGTTAGACCCATTATTGGAGAAGTGGAAACTTGGTCCAAACTACTTTGACAAAGAACTGCCCAACTTTGAATAGCTACATATGAAGAGAATATTGGCCTTTTTTTGGACCAATATGAAGTGATAAAGATATAAATATATTAATAAACCTAATTTAAGAAGGTTAGACCCATTTTCGATCCAACGGAAAACTTGTGCAAACTTATACGACAAAGATCGTCCAAACTTTCAATAGATTCGTATGAAGGTTTAAATTGAGATTTAAAGCTTATAGAATGAATACCGGCCTTTTTTTGGACCAATAAAAAGTTATAAATGTGTAAATATAGTTTTTAAATTATTCTCAAAAAGTGAGACCCATTATTGGAGAAGCGGAAACTTGGTCCAAACTACTTTGACAAAGAACTGCCCAACTTTGAATAGCTTCGTATGAAGAGAATATTGGCCTTTTTTGAACCAATATGAAGTGATAAAGATATAAATATAGTAATAAACCTAATTTAAGAACGTTAGACCCATTTTTGATCCAACGGAAAACTTGTGCAAACTTCTACGACAAAGATCGTCCAAACTTTCAATAGATTCGTATGAAGGTTTAAATTGAGATTTAAAGCTTTTAGAATGAATACCGGCCTTTTTTTGGACCAATATAAAGTTATAAAGGTGTAAATATAGTTTTTAAATTATTCTCAAAAAGTGAGACCCATTATTGGAGAAGCGGAAACTTGGTCCAAACTACTTTGACAAAGAACTGCCCAACTTTGAATAGCTTCGTATGAAGAGAATATTGGCCTTTTTTGAACCAATATGAAGTGATAAAGATATAAATATAGTAATAAACCTAATTTAAGAACGTTAGACCCATTTTTGATCCAACGGAAAACTTGTGCAAACTTCTACGACAAAGATCGTCCAAACATTCAATAGATTCGTATGAAGGTTTAAATTGAGATTTAAAGCTTTTAGAATGAATACCGGCCTTTTTTTGGACCAATATAAAGTTATAAAGGTGTAAATATAGTTTTTAAATAATTCTCAAAAAGTTAGACCCATTATTGGAGCAGCGGAAACTTTGTCAAACTACTTTGACAAAGAACTGCCCAACTTTGAATAGCTACATATGAAGAGAATATTGGCCTTTTTTTGGACCAATATGAAGTGACAAAGATATAAATATATTAATAAACCTAATATAAGAACGTTAGATCCATTTTTGATCCAACGGAAAACTTGTGCAAACTTATACGACAAAGATCGTCCAAACTTTCAATAGATTCGTATGAAGGTTTAATTTGAGATTTAAAGCTTTTAGAATGAATACCGGCCTTTTTTTGGACCAATAAAAAGTTAAAAAGGTGTAAATATAGTTTTTAAATAATTCTCAAAAAGTTAGACCCATTATTTGAGCAACGGAACCTTGGTCCAAACTACTTTGACAGAGAACTGCCCAACTTTGAATAGCTTCATATGAAGAGAATATTGGATTTTTTTGGACCAATATGAAGTGATAAGGATATAAATATAGTAATAAACCTAATAGAAGAACGTTAGACCCATTTTTGATCCAACGGAAAACTTGTGCAAACTTCTACGACAAAGATCGTCCAAACTTTCAATAGATTCGTATGAAGGTTTAAATTCAGATTTAAAGCTTTTAGAATGAATACCGGCCTTTTTTTGGACCAATATAAAGTTATAAAGGTGTAAATGTAGTTTTTAAATAATTCTCAAAAAGTTAGACCCATTATTGGAGCAGCGGAAACTTGTCCAAACTACTTTTACAAAGAACTGCCCAACTTTGAATAGCTTCATATGAAGAGAATATTGGCCTTTTTTTGGACCAATATGAAGTGATAAAGATATAAATATAGTAATAAACCTAATTTAAGAACGTTAGACACATTTTTGATCCAACGGAAAACTTGTGCAAACTTATACGACAAAGATCGTCCAAACTTTCAATAGATTCGTATGAAGGTTTAAATTGAGATTTAAAGCTTTTAGAATGAATACCGGCCTTTTTTTGGACCAATATAAAGTTATAAAGGTGTAAATATAGTTTTTAAATAATTCTCAAAAAGTTAGACCCATTATTGGAGAAGCGGAAACTTGGTCCAAACTACTTTGACAAAGAACTGCCCAACTTTGAATAGCTTCGTATGAAGAGAATATTGGCCTTTTTTTGAACCAATATGAAGTGATAAAGATATAAATATAGTAATAAACCTAATTTAAGAACGTTAGACCCATTTTTGATCCAACGGAAAACTTGTGCAAACTTCTACGACAAAGATCGTCCAAACTTTCAATAGATTCGTATGAAGGTTTAAATTGAGATTTAAAGCTTTTAGAATGAATACCGGCCTTTTTTTGGACCAATATAAAGTTATAAAGGTGTAAATATAGTTTTTAAATAATTCTCAAAAAGTTAGACCCATTATTGGAGCAGCGGAAACTTTGTCAAACTACTTTGACAAAGAACTGCCCAACTTTGAATAGCTACATATGAAGAGAATATTGGCCTTTTTTTGGACCAATATCAAGTGATAAAGATATAAATATATTAATAAACCTAATATAAGAACGTTAGACCCATTTTTGATCCAACGGAATACTTGTGCAAACTTATACGACAAAGATCGTCCAAACATTCAATAGATTCGTATGAAGGTTTAAATTGAGATTTAAAGCTTTTAGAATGAATACCGGCCTTTTTTTGGACCAATAAAAAGTTAAAAAGGTGTAAATATAGTTTTTAAATAATTCTCAAAAAGTTAGACCCATTATTGGAGAAGCGGAAACTTGGTCCAAACTACTTTGACAAAGAACTGCCCAACTTTGAATAGCTTCGTATGAAGAGAATATTGGTCTTTTTTTGGACCAATATGAAGTGATAAAGATATAAATATATTAATAAACCTAATTTAAGAACGTTAGACCCATTTTCGATCCAATGGAAAACTTGTGCAAACTTCTACGACAAAGATCGTCCAAACTTTCAATAGATTCGTATGAAGGTTTAAATTGAGATTTAAAGCTTATAGAATGAATACCGGCCTTTTTTTGGCCAATAAAAAGTTATAAAGGTGTAAATATAGTTTTTAAATAATTCTCAAAAAGTTAGACCCATTATTGGAGCAGCGGAAACTTGGTCAAACTACTTTGATAAAGAACTGCCCAACTTTGTATAGCTACATATGAAGAGAATATTGGCCTTTTTTTGGACCAATATGAAGTGATAAAGTTATAAATATAGTAATAAACCTAATAGAAGAACGTTAGACCCATTTTTGATCCAACGAAAAACTTGTGCAAACTTCTACAACAAAGATCGTCCAAACTTTCAATAGATTCGTATGAAGGTTTAAATTCAGATTTAAAGCTTTTAGAATGAATACCGGCCTTTTTTTGGACCAATATAAAGTTATAAAGGTGTAAATGTAGTTTTTAAATAATTCTCAAAAAGTTAGACCCATTATTGGAGCAGCGGAAACTTTGTCAAACTACTTTGACAAAGAACTGCCCAACTTTGAATAGCTACATATGAAGAGAATATTGGCCTTTTTTTTGGACCAATATGAAGTGACAAAGATATAAATATATTAATAAACCTAATATAAGAACGTTAGATCCATTTTTGATCCAACGGAAAACTTGTGCAAACTTATACGACAAAGATCGTCCAAACTTTCAATAGATTCGTATGAAGGTTTAATTTGAGATTTAAAGCTTTTAGAATGAATACCGGCCTTTTTTTGGACCAATAAAAAGTTAAAAAGGTGTAAATATAGTTTTTAAATAATTCTCAAAAAGTTAGACCCATTATTTGAGCAACGGAACCTTGGTCCAAACTACTTTGACAGAGAACTGCCCAACTTTGAATAGCTTCATATGAAGAGAATATTGGATTTTTTGGGACCAATATGAAGTGATAAAGATATAAATATCGTAATAAACCTAATAGAAGAACGTTAGACCCATTTTTGATCCAACGGAAAACTTGTGCAAACTTCTACGACAAAGATCGTCCAAACTTTCAATAGATTCGTATGAAGGTTTAAATTCAGATTTAAAGCTTTTAGAATGAATACCGGCCTTTTTTTGGACCAATATAAAGTTATAAAGGTGTAAATGTAGTTTTTAAATAATTCTCAAAAAGTTAGACCCATTATTGGAGCAGCGGAAACTTGGTCCAAACAACTTTGACAAAGAACTACCCAACTTTGAATAGCTTCGTATGAAGAGAATATTGGCCTTTTTTTGAACCAATATGAAGTGATAAAGATATAAATATAGTAATAAACCTAATTTAATAACGTTAGACCCATTTTTGATCCAACGGAAAACTTGTGCAAACTTATACGACAAAGATCGTCCAAACTTTCAATAGATTCGTATGAAGGTTTAAATTGAGATTTAAAGCTTTTAGAATGAATACCGGCCTTTTTTGGACCAATATAAAGTTATAAAGGTGTAAATATAGTTTTTAAATAATTCTCAAAAAGTTAGACCCATTATTGGAGCAGCGGAAACTTTGTCAAACTACTTTGACAAAGAACTGCCCAACTTTGAATAGCTACATATGAAGAGAATATTGGCCTTTTTTTGGACCAATATGAAGTGATAAAGATATAAATATAGTAATAAACCTAATTTAAGAACGTTAGACACATTTTTGATCCAACGGAAAACTTGTGCAAACTTCTACGACAAAGATCGTCCAAACTTTCAATAGATTCGTATGAAGGTTTAAATTGAGATTTAAAGCTTTTAGAATGAATACCGGCCTTTTTTTGGACCAATATAAAGTTATAAAGGTGTAAATATAGTTTTTAAATTATTCTCAAAAAGTGAGACCCATTATTGGAGAAGCGGAAACTTGGTCCAAACTACTTTGACAAAGAACTGCCCAACTTTGAATAGCTTCGTATGAAGAGAATATTGGCCTTTTTTGAACCAATATGAAGTGATAAAGATATAAATATAGTAATAAACCTAATTTAAGAACGTTAGACCCATTTTTGATCCAACGGAAAACTTGTGCAAACTTCTACGACAAAGATCGTCCAAACATTCAATAGATTCGTATGAAGGTTTAAATTGAGATTTAAAGCTTTTAGAATGAATACCGGCCTTTTTTTGGACCAATATAAAGTTATAAAGGTGTAAATATAGTTTTTAAATGATTCTCAAAAAGTTAGACCCATTATTGGAGCAGCGGAAACTTTGTCAAACTACTTTGACAAAGAACTGCCCAACTTTGAATAGCTACATATGAAGAGAATATTGGCCTTTTTTTGGACCAATATGAAGTGATAAAGATATAAATATATTAATAAACCTAATATAAGAACGTTAGATCCATTTTTGATCCAACGGAAAACTTGTGCAAACTTATACGACAAAGATCGTCCAAACTTTCAATAGATTCGTATGAAGGTTTAATTTGAGATTTAAAGCTTTTAAAATGAATACCGGCCTTTTTTTGGACCAATAAAAAGTTAAAAAGGTGTAAATATAGTTTTTAAATAATTCTCAAAAATTTAGACCCATTATTTGAGCAACGGAACCTTGGTCCAAACTACTTTGACAGAGAACTGCCCAACTTTGAATAGCTTCATATGAAGAGAATATTGGATTTTTTTGGACCAATATGAAGTGATAAAGATATAAATATAGTAATAAACCTAATAGAAGAACGTTAGACCCGTTTTTGATCCAACGGAAAACTTGTGCAAACTTATACGACAAAGATCGTCCAAACTTTCAATAGATTCGTATGAAGGTTTAAATTGAGATTTAAAGCTTTTAGAATGAATACCGGCCTTTTTTTGGACCAATATAAAGTTATAAAGGTGTAAATATAGTTTTTAAATAATTCTCAAAAAGTTAGACCCATTATTGGAGAAGCGGAAACTTGGTCCAAACTACTTTGACAAAGAACTGCCCAACTTTGAATAGCTTCGTATGAAGAGAATATTGGCCTTTTTTTGAACCAATATGAAGTGATAAAGATATAACTATAGTAATAAACCTAATTTAATAACGTTAGACCCATTTTTGATCCAACGGAAAACTTGTGCAAACTTATACGACAAAGATCGTCCAAACTTTCAATAGATTCGTATGAAGGTTTAAATTGAGATTTAAAGCTTTTAGAATGAATACCGGCCTTTTTTTGGACCAATATAAAGTTATAAAGGTGTAAATATAGTTTTTAAATAATTCTCAAAAAGTTAGACCCATTATTGGAGCAGCGGAAACTTTGTCAAACTACTTTGACAAAGAACTGCCCAACTTTGAATAGCTACATATGAAGAGAATATTGGCCTTTTTTTGGACCAATATGAAGTGATAAAGATATAAATATATTAATAAACCTAATATAAGAACGTTAGATCCATTTTTGATCCAACGGAAAACTTGTGCAAACTTATACGACAAAGATCGTCCAAACTTTCAATAGATTCGTATGAAGGTTTAATTTGAGATTTAAAGCTTTTAGAATGAATACCGGCCTTTTTTTGGACCAATAAAAAGTTAAAAAGGTGTAAATATAGTTTTTAAATAATTCTCAAAAAGTTAGACCCATTATTTGAGCAACGGAACCTTGGTCCAAACTACTTTGACAGAGAACTGCCCAACTTTGAATAGCTTCATATGAAGAGAATATTGGATTTTTTTGGACCAATATGAAGTGATAAAGATATAAATATAGTAATAAACCTAATAGAAGAACGTTAGACCCGTTTTTGATCCAACGGAAAACTTGTGCAAACTTATACGACAAAGATCGTCCAAACTTTCAATAGATTCGTATGAAGGTTTAAATTGAGATTTAAAGCTTTTAGAATGAATACCGGCCTTTTTTTGGACCAATATAAAGTTATAAAGGTGTAAATATAGTTTTTAAATAATTCTCAAAAAGTTAGACCCATTATTGGAGAAGCGGAAACTTGGTCCAAACTACTTTGACAAAGAACTGCCCAACTTTGAATAGCTTCGTATGAAGAGAATATTGGCCTTTTTTTGAACCAATATGAAGTGATAAAGATATAACTATAGTAATAAACCTAATTTAATAACGTTAGACCCATTTTTGATCCAACGGAAAACTTGTGCAAACTTATACGACAAAGATCGTCCAAACTTTCAATAGATTCGTATGAAGGTTTAAATTGAGATTTAAAGCTTTTAGAATGAATACCGGCCTTTTTTTGGACCAATATAAAGTTATAAAGGTGTAAATATAGTTTTTAAATAATTCTCAAAAAGTTAGACCCATTATTGGAGCAGCGGAAACTTTGTCAAACTACTTTGACAAAGAACTGCCCAACTTTGAATAGCTACATATGAAGAGAATATTGGCCTTTTTTTGGACCAATATGAAGTGATAAAGATATAAATATATTAATAAACCTAATATAAGAACGTTAGACCCATTTTTGATCCAACGGAAAACTTGTGCAAACTTATACGACAAAGATCGTCCAAACTTTCAATAGATTCGTATGAAGGTTTAAATTGAGATTTAAAGCTTATAGAATGAATACCGGCCTTTTTTTGGACCAATAAAAAGTTATAAAGGTGTAAATATAGTTTTTAAATTATTCTCAAAAAGTTAGACCCATTATTGGAGAAGCGGAAACTTGGTCCAAACTACTTTGACAAAGAACTGCCCAACTTTGAATAGCTTCATATGAAGAGAATATTGGCCTTTTTTTGGACCAATATGAAGTGATAAAGATATTAATATATTAATAAACCTAATTTAAGAACGTTAGACCCATTTTTGATCCAACGGAAAACTTGTGCAAACTTCTACGACAAAGATCGTCCAAACTTTCAATAGATTCGTATGAAGGTTTAAATTGAGATTTAAAGCTTTTAGAATGAATACCGGCCTTTTTTTGGACCAATATAAAGTTATAAAGGTGTAAATATAGTTTTTAAATTATTCTCAAAAAGTGAGACCCATTATTGGAGAAGCGGAAACTTGGTCCAAACTACTTTGACAAAGAACTGCCCAACTTTGAATAGCTTTGTATGAAGAGAATATTGGCCTTTTTTGAACCAATATGAAGTGATAAAGATATAAATATAGTAATAAACCTAATTTAAGAACGTTAGACCCATTTTTGATCCAACGGAAAACTTGTGCAAACTTCTACGACAAAGATCGTCCAAACATTCAATAGATTCGTATGAAGGTTTAAATTGAGATTTAAAGCTTTTAGAATGAATAACGGCCTTTTTTTGGACCAATATAAAGTTATAAAGGTGTAAATATAGTTTTTAAATAATTCTCAAAAAGTTAGACCCATTATTGGAGCAGCGGAAACTTTGTCAAACTACTTTGACAAAGAACTGCCCAACTTTGAATAGCTACATATGAAGAGAATATTGGCCTTTTTTTGGACCAATATGAAGTGATAAAGATATAAATATATTAATAAACCTAATATAAGAACGTTAGATCCATTTTTGATCCAACGGAAAACTTGTGCAAACTTATACGACAAAGATCGTCCAAACTTTCAATAGATTCGTATGAAGGTTTAATTTGAGATTTAAAGCTTTTAAAATGAATACCGGCCTTTTTTTGGACCAATAAAAAGTTAAAAAGGTGTAAATATAGTTTTTAAATAATTCTCAAAAAGTTAGACCCATTATTTGAGCAACGGAACCTTGGTCCAAACTACTTTGACAGAGAACTGCCCAACTTTGAATAGCTTCATATGAAGAGAATATTGGATTTTTTTGGACCAATATGAAGTGATAAAGATATAAATATAGTAATAAACCTAATAGAAGAACGTTAGACCCGTTTTTGATCCAACGGAAAACTTGTGCAAACTTATACGACAAAGATCGTCCAAACTTTCAATAGATTCGTATGAAGGTTTAAATTGAGATTTAAAGCTTTTAGAATGAATACCGGCCTTTTTTTGGACCAATATAAAGTTATAAAGGTGTAAATATAGTTTTTAAATAATTCTCAAAAAGTTAGACCCATTATTGGAGAAGCGGAAACTTGGTCCAAACTACTTTGACAAAGAACTGCCCAACTTTGAATAGCTTCGTATGAAGAGAATATTGGCCTTTTTTTGAACCAATATGAAGTGATAAAGATATAAATATAGTAATAAACCTAATTTAATAACGTTAGACCCATTTTTGATCCAACAGAAAACTTGTGCAAACTTATACGACAAAGATCGTCCAAACTTTCAATAGATTCGTATGAAGGTTTAAATTGAGATTTAAAGCTTTTAGAATGAATACCGGCCTTTTTTTGGACCAATATAAAGTTATAAAGGTGTAAATATAGTTTTTAAATAATTCTCAAAAAGTTAGACCCATTATTGGAGCAGCGGAAACTTTGTCAAACTACTTTGACAAAGAACTGCCCAACTTTGAATAGCTACATATGAAGAGAATATTGGCCTTTTTTTGGACCAATATGAAGTGATAAAGATATAAATATATTAATAAACCTAATATAAGAACGTTAGACCCATTTTTGATCCAACGGAAAACTTGTGCAAACTTATACGACAAAGATCGTCCAAACTTTCAATAGATTCGTATGAAGGTTTAAATTGAGATTTAAAGCTTATAGAATGAATACCGGCCTTTTTTTGGACCAATAAAAAGTTATAAAGGTGTAAATATAGTTTTTAAATTATTCTCAAAAAGTTAGACCCATTATTGGAGAAGCGGAAACTTGGTCCAAACTACTTTGACAAAGAACTGCCCAACTTTGAATAGCTTCATATGAAGAGAATATTGGCCTTTTTTTGGACCAATATGAAGTGATAAAGATATTAATATATTAATAAACCTAATTTAAGAACGTTAGACCCATTTTTGATCCAACGGAAAACTTGTGCAAACTTCTACGACAAAGATCGTCCAAACTTTCAATAGATTCGTATGAAGGTTTAAATTGAGATTTAAAGCTTTTAGAATGAATACCGGCCTTTTTTTGGACCAATATAAAGTTATAAAGGTGTAAATATAGTTTTTAAATTATTCTCAAAAAGTGAGACCCATTATTGGAGAAGCGGAAACTTGGTCCAAACTACTTTGACAAAGAACTGCCCAACTTTGAATAGCTTTGTATGAAGAGAATATTGGCCTTTTTTGAACCAATATGAAGTGATAAAGATATAAATATAGTAATAAACCTAATTTAAGAACGTTAGACCCATTTTTGATCCAACGGAAAACTTGTGCAAACTTCTACGACAAAGATCGTCCAAACATTCAATAGATTCGTATGAAGGTTTAAATTGAGATTTAAAGCTTTTAGAATGAATAACGGCCTTTTTTTGGACCAATATAAAGTTATAAAGGTGTAAATATAGTTTTTAAATAATTCTCAAAAAGTTAGACCCATTATTGGAGCAGCGGAAACTTTGTCAAACTACTTTGACAAAGAACTGCCCAACTTTGAATAGCTACATATGAAGAGAATATTGGCCTTTTTTTGGACCAATATGAAGTGATAAAGATATAAATATATTAATAAACCTAATATAAGAACGTTAGATCCATTTTTGATCCAACGGAAAACTTGTGCAAACTTATACGACAAAGATCGTCCAAACTTTCAATAGATTCGTATGAAGGTTTAATTTGAGATTTAAAGCTTTTAAAATGAATACCGGCCTTTTTTTGGACCAATAAAAAGTTAAAAAGGTGTAAATATAGTTTTTAAATAATTCTCAAAAAGTTAGACCCATTATTTGAGCAACGGAACCTTGGTCCAAACTACTTTGACAGAGAACTGCCCAACTTTGAATAGCTTCATATGAAGAGAATATTGGATTTTTTTGGACCAATATGAAGTGATAAAGATATAAATATAGTAATAAACCTAATAGAAGAACGTTAGACCCGTTTTTGATCCAACGGAAAACTTGTGCAAACTTATACGACAAAGATCGTCCAAACTTTCAATAGATTCGTATGAAGGTTTAAATTGAGATTTAAAGCTTTTAGAATGAATACCGGCCTTTTTTTGGACCAATATAAAGTTATAAAGGTGTAAATATAGTTTTTAAATAATTCTCAAAAAGTTAGACCCATTATTGGAGAAGCGGAAACTTGGTCCAAACTACTTTGACAAAGAACTGCCCAACTTTGAATAGCTTCGTATGAAGAGAATATTGGCCTTTTTTTGAACCAATATGAAGTGATAAAGATATAAATATAGTAATAAACCTAATTTAATAACGTTAGACCCATTTTTGATCCAACGGAAAACTTGTGCAAACTTATACGACAAAGATCGTCCAAACTTTCAATAGATTCGTATGAAGGTTTAAATTGAGATTTAAAGCTTTTAGAATGAATACCGGCCTTTTTTTGGACCAATATAAAGTTATAAAGGTGTAAATATAGTTTTTAAATAATTCTCAAAAAGTTAGACCCATTATTGGAGCAGCGGAAACTTTGTCAAACTACTTTGACAAAGACCTGCCCAACTTTGAATAGCTACATATGAAGAGAATATTGGCCTTTTTTTGGACCAATATGAAGTGATAAAGATATAAATATATTAATAAACCTAATATAAGAACGTTAGACCCATTTTTGATCCAACGGAAAACTTGTGCAAACTTATACGACAAAGATCGTCCAAACTTTCAATAGATTCGTATGAAGGTTTAATTTGAGATTTAAAGCTTTTAGAATGAATACCGGCCTTTTTTTGGACCAATAAAAAGTTAAAAAGGTGTAAATATAGTTTTTAAATTATTCTCAAAAAGTTAGACCCATTATTTGAGCAACGGAACCTTGGTCCAAACTACTTTGACAGAGAACTGCCCAACTTTGAATAGCTTCATATGAAGAGAATATTGGATTTTTTTGGACCAATATGAAGCGATAATGATATAAATATAGTAATAAACCTAATAGAAGAACGTTAGACCCATTTTTGATCCAACGGAAAACTTGTGCAAACTTCTACGACAAAGATCGTCCAAACTTTCAATAGATTCGTATGAAGGTTTAAATTGAGATTTAAAGCTTTTAGAATGAATACCGGCCTTTTTTTGGACCAATATAAAGTTATAAAGGTGTAAATATAGTTTTTAAATAATTCTCAAAAAGTTAGACCCATTATTGGAGCAGCGGAAACTTTGTCAAACTACTTTGACAAAGAACTGCCCAACTTTGAATAGCTACATATGAAGAGAATATTGGCCTTTTTTTGGACCAATATGAAGTGATAAAGATATAAATATATTAATAAACCTAATATAAGAACGTTAGATCCATTTTTGATCCAACGGAAAACTTGTGCAAACTTATACGACAAAGATCGTCCAAACTTTCAATAGATTCGTATGAAGGTTTAATTTGAGATTTAAAGCTTTTAGAATGAATACCGGCCTTTTTTTGGACCAATAAAAAGTTAAAAAGGTGTAAATATAGTTTTTAAATAATTCACAAAAAGTTAGACCCATTATTTGAGCAACGGAACCTTGGTCCAAACTACTTTGACAGAGAACTGCCCAACTTTGAATAGCTTCATATGAAGAGAATATTGGATTTTTTTGGACCAATATGAAGTGATAAAGATATAAATATAGTAATAAACCTAATAGAAGAACGTTAGACCCGTTTTTGATCCAACGGAAAACTTGTGCAAACTTATACGACAAAGATCGTCCAAACTTTCAATAGATTCGTATGAAGGTTTAAATTGAGATTTAAAGCTTTTAGAATGAATACCGGCCTTTTTTTGGACCAATATAAAGTTATAAAGGTGTAAATATAGTTTTTAAATAATTCTCAAAAAGTTAGACCCATTATTGGAGAAGCGGAAACTTGGTCCAAACTACTTTGACAAAGAACTGCCCAACTTTGAATAGCTTCGTATGAAGAGAATATTGGCCTTTTTTTGAACCAATATGAAGTGATAAAGATATAACTATAGTAATAAACCTAATTTAATAACGTTAGACCCATTTTTGATCCAACGGAAAACTTGTGCAAACTTATACGACAAAGATCGTCCAAACTTTCAATAGATTCGTATGAAGGTTTAAATTGAGATTTAAAGCTTTTAGAATGAATACCGGCCTTTTTTTGGACCAATATAAAGTTATAAAGGTGTAAATATAGTTTTTAAATAATTCTCAAAAAGTTAGACCCATTATTGGAGCAGCGGAAACTTTGTCAAACTACTTTGACAAAGAACTGCCCAACTTTGAATAGCTACATATGAAGAGAATATTGGCCTTTTTTTGGACCAATATGAAGTGATAAAGATATAAATTTATTAATAAACCTAATATAAGAACGTTAGACCCATTTTTGATCCAACGGAAAACTTGTGCAAACTTATACGACAAAGATCGTCCAAACTTTCAATAGATTCGTATGAAGGTTTAAATTGAGATTTAAAGCTTATAGAACGAATACCGGCCTTTTTTTGGACCAATAAAAAGTTATAAAGGTGTAAATATAGTTTTTAAATTATTCTCAAAAAGTTAGACCCATTATTGGAGAAGCGGAAACTTGGTCCAAACTACTTTGACAAAGAACTGCCCAACTTTGAATAGCTTCATATGAAGAGAATATTGGCCTTTTTTTGGACCAATATGAAGTGATAAAGATATTAATATATTAATAAACCTAATTTAAGAACGTTAGACCCATTTTTGATCCAACGGAAAACTTGTGCAAACTTCTACGACAAAGATCGTCCAAACTTTCAATAGATTCGTATGAAGGTTTAAATTGAGATTTAAAGCTTTTAGAATGAATACCGGCCTTTTTTTGGACCAATATAAAGTTATAAAGGTGTAAATATAGTTTTTAAATTATTCTCAAAAAGTGAGACCCATTATTGGAGAAGCGGAAACTTGGTCCAAACTACTTTGACAAAGAACTGCCCAACTTTGAATAGCTTTGTATGAAGAGAATATTGGCCTTTTTTGAACCAATATGAAGTGATAAAGATATAAATATAGTAATAAACCTAATTTAAGAACGTTAGACCCATTTTTGATCCAACGGAAAACTTGTGCAAACTTCTACGACAAAGATCGTCCAAACATTCAATAGATTCGTATGAAGGTTTAAATTGAGATTTAAAGCTTTTAGAATGAATAACGGCCTTTTTTTGGACCAATATAAAGTTATAAAGGTGTAAATATAGTTTTTAAATAATTCTCAAAAAGTTAGACCCATTATTGGAGCAGCGGAAACTTTGTCAAACTACTTTGACAAAGAACTGCCCAACTTTGAATAGCTACATATGAAGAGAATATTGGCCTTTTTTTGGACCAATATGAAGTGATAAAGATATAAATATATTAATAAACCTAATATAAGAACGTTAGATCCATTTTTGATCCAACGGAAAACTTGTGCAAACTTATACGACAAAGATCGTCCAAACTTTCAATAGATTCGTATGAAGGTTTAATTTGAGATTTAAAGCTTTTAAAATGAATACCGGCCTTTTTTTGGACCAATAAAAAGTTAAAAAGGTGTAAATATAGTTTTTAAATAATTCTCAAAAAGTTAGACCCATTATTTGAGCAACGGAACCTTGGTCCAAACTACTTTGACAGAGAACTGCCCAACTTTGAATAGCTTCATATGAAGAGAATATTGGATTTTTTTGGACCAATATGAAGTGATAAAGATATAAATATAGTAATAAACCTAATAGAAGAACGTTAGACCCGTTTTTGATCCAACGGAAAACTTGTGCAAACTTATACGACAAAGATCGTCCAAACTTTCAATAGATTCGTATGAAGGTTTAAATTGAGATTTAAAGCTTTTAGAATGAATACCGGCCTTTTTTTGGACCAATATAAAGTTATAAAGGTGTAAATATAGTTTTTAAATAATTCTCAAAAAGTTAGACCCATTATTGGAGAAGCGGAAACTTGGTCCAAACTACTTTGACAAAGAACTGCCCAACTTTGAATAGCTTCGTATGAAGAGAATATTGGCCTTTTTTTGAACCAATATGAAGTGATAAAGATATAAATATAGTAATAAACCTAATTTAATAACGTTAGACCCATTTTTGATCCAACGGAAAACTTGTGCAAACTTATACGACAAAGATCGTCCAAACTTTCAATAGATTCGTATGAAGGTTTAAATTGAGATTTAAAGCTTTTAGAATGAATACCGGCCTTTTTTTGGACCAATATAAAGTTATAAAGGTGTAAATATAGTTTTTAAATAATTCTCAAAAAGTTAGACCCATTATTGGAGCAGCGGAAACTTTGTCAAACTACTTTGACAAAGAACTGCCCAACTTTGAATAGCTACATATGAAGAGAATATTGGCCTTTTTTTGGACCAATATGAAGTGATAAAGATATAAATATATTAATAAACCTAATATAAGAACGTTAGACCCATTTTTGATCCAACGGAAAACTTGTGCAAACTTATACGACAAAGATCGTCCAAACTTTCAATAGATTCGTATGAAGGTTTAATTTGAGATTTAAAGCTTTTAGAATGAATACCGGCCTTTTTTTGGACCAATAAAAAGTTAAAAAGGTGTAAATATAGTTTTTAAATTATTCTCAAAAAGTTAGACCCATTATTTGAGCAACGGAACCTTGGTCCAAACTACTTTGACAGAGAACTGCCCAACTTTGAATAGCTTCATATGAAGAGAATATTGGATTTTTTTGGACCAATATGAAGCGATAATGATATAAATATAGTAATAAACCTAATAGAAGAACGTTAGACCCATTTTTGATCCAACGGAAAACTTGTGCAAACTTCTACGACAAAGATCGTCCAAACTTTCAATAGATTCGTATGAAGGTTTAAATTCAGATTTAAAGCTTTTAGAATGAATACCGGCCTTTTTTTTGGACCAATATAAAGTTATAAAGGTGTAAATGTAGTTTTTAAATAATTCTCAAAAAGTTAGACCCATTATTGGAGCAGCGGAAACTTTGTCAAACTACTTTGACAAAGAACTGCCCAACTTTGAATAGCTACATATGAAGAGAATATTGGCCTTTTTTTGGACCAATATGAAGTGATAAAGATATAAATATATTAATAAACCTAATATAAGAACGTTAGATCCATTTTTGATCCAACGGAAAACTTGTGCAAACTTATACGACAAAGATCGTCCAAACTTTCAATAGATTCGTATGAAGGTTTAATTTGAGATTTAACGCTTTTAAAATGAATACCGGCCTTTTTTTGGACCAATAAAAAGTTAAAAAGGTGTAAATATAGTTTTTAAATAATTCTCAAAAAGTTAGACCCATTATTTGAGCAACGGAACCTTGGTCCAAACTACTTTGACAGAGAACTGCCCAACTTTGAATAGCTTCATATGAAGAGAATATTGGATTTTTTTGGACCAATATGAAGTGATAAAGATATAAATATAGTAATAAACCTAATAGAAGAACGTTAGACCCATTTTTGATCCAACGGAAAACTTGTGCAAACTTCTACGACAAAGATCGTCCAAACTTTCAATAGATTCGTATGAAGGTTTAAATTCAGATTTAAAGCTTTTAGAATGAATACCGGCCTTTTTTTGGACCAATATAAAGTTATAAAGGTGTAAATGTAGTTTTTAAATAATTCTCAAAAAGTTAGACCCATTATTGGAGCAGCGGAAACTTGTCCAAACTACTTTTACAAAGAACTGCCCAACTTTGAATAGCTTCATATGAAGAGAATATTGGCCTTTTTTTGGACCAATATGAAGTGATAAAGATATAAATATAGTAATAAACCTAATTTAAGAACGTTAGACACATTTTTGATCCAACGGAAAACTTGTGCAAACTTATACGACAAAGATCGTCCAAACTTTCAATAGATTCGTATGAAGGTTTAAATTGAGATTTAAAGCTTTTAGAATGAATACCGGCCTTTTTTTGGACCAATAAAAAGTTAAAAAGGTGTAAATATAGTTTTTAAATAATTCTCAAAAATTTAGACCCATTATTGGAGAAGCGGAAACTTGGTCCAAACTACTTTGACAAAGAACTGCCCAACTTTGAATAGCTTCGTATGAAGAGAATATTGGTCTTTTTTTGGACCAATATGAAGTGATAAAGATATAAATATAGTAATAAACCTAATAGAAGAACGTTAGACCCGTTTTTGATCCAACGGAAAACTTGTGCAAACTTATACGACAAAGATCGTCCAAACTTTCAATAGATTCGTATGAAAGTTTAAATTGAGATTTAAAGCTTTTAGAATGAATACCGGCCTTTTTTTGGACCAATATAAAGTTATAAAGGTGTAAATATAGTTTTTAAATAATTCTCAAAAAGTTAGACCCATTATTGGAGAAGCGGAAACTTGGTCCAAACTACTTTGACAAAGAACTGCCCAACTTAGAATAGCTTCGTATGAAGAGAATATTGGCCTTTTTTTGAACCAATATGAAGTGATAAAGATATAAATATAGTAATAAACCTAATTTAATAACGTTAGACCCATTTTTGATCCAACAGAAAACTTGTGCAAACTTATACGACAAAGATCGTCCAAACTTTCAATAGATTCGTATGAAGGTTTAAATTGAGATTTAAAGCTTTTAGAATGAATACCGGCCTTTTTTGGGACCAATATAAAGTTATAAAGGTGTAAATATAGTTTTTAAATAATTCTCAAAAAGTTAGACCCATTATTGGAGCAGCGGAAACTTTGTCAAACTACTTTGACAAAGAACTGCCCAACTTTGAATAGCTACATATGAAGAGAATATTGGCCTTTTTTTGGACCAATATGAAGTGATAAAGATATAAATATATTAATAAACCTAATATAAGAACGTTAGACCCATTTTTGATCCAACGGAAAACTTGTGCAAACTTATACGACAAAGATCGTCCAAACTTTCAATAGATTCGTATGAAGGTTTAATTTGAGATTTAAAGCTTTTAGAATGAATACCGGCCTTTTTTTGGACCAATAAAAAGTTAAAAAGGTGTAAATATAGTTTTTAAATAATTCTCAAAAAGTTAGACCCATTATTTGAGCAACGGAACCTTGGTCCAAACTACTTTGACAGAGAACTGCCCAACTTTGAATAGCTTCATATGAAGAGAATATTGGATTTTTTTGGACCAATATGAAGCGATAAATATATAAATATAGTAATAAACCTAATAGAAGAACGTTAGACCCATTTTTGATCCAACGGAAAACTTGTGCAAACTTCTACGACAAAGATCGTCCAAACTTTCAATAGATTCGTATGAAGGTTTAAATTCAGATTTAAAGCTTTTAGAATGAATACCGGCCTTTTTTTGGACCAATATAAAGTTATAAAGGTGTAAATGTAGTTTTTAAATAATTCTCAAAAAGTTAGACCCATTATTGGAGCAGCGGAAACTTGTCCAAACTACTTTTACAAAGAACTGCCCAACTTTGAATAGCTTCATATGAAGAGAATATTGGCCTTTTTTTGGACCAATATGAAGTGATAAAGATATAAATATAGTAATAAACCTAATTTAAGAACGTTAGACACATTTTTGATCCAACGGAAAACTTGTGCAAACTTATACGACAAAGATCGTCCAAACTTTCAATAGATTCGTATGAAGGTTTAAATTGAGATTTAAAGCTTTTAGAATGAATACCGGCCTTTTTTTGGACCAATAAAAAGTTAAAAAGGTGTAAATATAGTTTTTAAATAATTCTCAAAAAGATAGACCCATTATTTGAGCAACGGAACCTTGGTCCAAACTACTTTGACAGAGAACTGCCCAACTTTGAATAGCTTCATATGAAGAGAATATTGGATTTTTTTGGACCAATATGAAGTGATAAAGATATAAATATAGTAATAAACCTAATAGAAGAACGTTAGACCCGTTTTTGATCCAACGGAAAACTTGTGCAAACTTATACGACAAAGATCGTCCAAACTTTCAATAGATTCGTATGAAAGTTTAAATTGAGATTTAAAGCTTTTAGAATGAATACCGGCCTTTTTTTGGACCAATATAAAGTTATAAAGGTGTAAATATAGTTTTTAAATAATTCTCAAAAAGTTAGACCCATTATTGGAGAAGCGGAAACTTGGTCCAAACTACTTTGACAAAGAACTGCCCAACTTAGAATAGCTTCGTATGAAGAGAATATTGGCCTTTTTTTGAACCAATATGAAGTGATAAAGATATAAATATAGTAATAAACCTAATTTAATAACGTTAGACCCATTTTTGATCCAACGGAAAACTTGTGCAAACTTATACGACAAAGATCGTCCAAACTTTCAATAGATTCGTATGAAGGTTTAAATTGAGATTTAAAGCTTTTAGAATGAATACCGGCCTTTTTTTGGACCAATATAAAGTTATAAAGGTGTAAATATAGTTTTTAAATAATTCTCAAAAAGTTAGACCCATTATTGGAGCAGCGGAAACTTTGTCAAACTACTTTGACAAAGAACTGCCCAACTTTGAATAGCTACATATGAAGAGAATATTGGCCTTTTTTTGGACCAATATGAAGTGATAAAGATATAAATATATTAATAAACCTAATATAAGAACGTTAGACCCATTTTTGATCCAACGGAAAACTTGTGCAAACTTATACGACAAAGATCGTCCAAACTTTCAATAGATTCGTATGAAGGTTTAATTTGAGATTTAAAGCTTTTAGAATGAATACCGGCCTTTTTTTGGACCAATAAAAAGTTAAAAAGGTGTAAATATAGTTTTTAAATAATTCTCAAAAAGTTAGACCCATTATTTGAGCAACGGAACCTTGGTCCAAACTACTTTGACAGAGAACTGCCCAACTTTGAATAGCTTCATATGAAGAGAATATTGGATTTTTTTGGACCAATATGAAGCGATAATGATATAAATATAGTAATAAACCTAATAGAAGAACGTTAGACCCATTTTTGATCCAACGGAAAACTTGTGCAAACTTCTACGACAAAGATCGTCCAAACTTTCAATAGATTCGTATGAAGGTTTAAATTCAGATTTAAAGCTTTTAGAATGAATACCGGCCTTTTTTTTGGACCAATATAAAGTTATAAAGGTGTAAATGTAGTTTTTAAATAATTCTCAAAAAGTTAGACCCATTATTGGAGCAGCGGAAACTTTGTCAAACTACTTTGACAAAGAACTGCCCAACTTTGAATAGCTACATATGAAGAGAATATTGGCCTTTTTTTTGGACCAATATGAAGTGATAAAGATATAA
Organism: Trifolium repens; assembly: GCA_030408175.1. Taxonomy (NCBI): domain Eukaryota; kingdom Viridiplantae; phylum Streptophyta; class Magnoliopsida; order Fabales; family Fabaceae; genus Trifolium; species Trifolium repens. Next base: position 23,554,225 of record CP125845.1, on the reverse strand, counting down.
ATATATTAATAAACCTAATATAAGAACGTTAGATCCATTTTTGATCCAACGGAAAACTTGTGCAAACTTATACGACAAAGATCGTCCAAACTTTCAATAGATTCGTATGAAGGTTTAATTTGAGATTTAAAGCTTTTAAAATGAATACCGGCCTTTTTTTGGACCAATAAAAAGTTAAAAAGGTGTAAATATAGTTTTTAAATAATTCTCAAAAAGTTAGACCCATTATTTGAGCAACGGAACCTTGGTCCAAACTACTTTGACAGAGAACTGCCCAACTTTGAATAGCTTCATATGAAGAGAATATTGGATTTTTTTGGACCAATATGAAGTGATAAAGATATAAATATAGTAATAAACCTAATAGAAGAACGTTAGACCCATTTTTGATCCAACGGAAAACTTGTGCAAACTTCTACGACAAAGATCGTCCAAACTTTCAATAGATTCGTATGAAGGTTTAAATTCAGATTTAAATCTTTTAGAATGAATACCGGCCTTTTTTTGGACCAATATAAAGTTATAAAGGTGTAAATGTAGTTTTTAAATAATTCTCAAAAAGTTAGACCCATTATTGGAGCAGCGGAAACTTGTCCAAACTACTTTTACAAAGAACTGCCCAACTTTGAATAGCTTCATATGAAGAGAATATTGGCCTTTTTTTGGACCAATATGAAGTGATAAAGATATAAATATAGTAATAAACCTAATTTAAGAACGTTAGACACATTTTTGATCCAACGGAAAACTTGTGCAAACTTATACGACAAAGATCGTCCAAACTTTCAATAGATTCGTATGAAGGTTTAAATTGAGATTTAAAGCTTTTAGAATGAATACCGGCCTTTTTTTGGACCAATAAAAAGTTAAAAAGGTGTAAATATAGTTTTTAAATAATTCTCAAAAAGATAGACCCATTATTTGAGCAACGGAACCTTGGTCCAAACTACTTTGACAGAGAACTGCCCAACTTTGAATAGCTTCATATGAAGAGAATATTGGATTTTTTTGGACCAATATGAAGTGATAAAGATATAAATATAGTAATAAACCTAATAGAAGAACGTTAGACCCGTTTTTGATCCAACGGAAAACTTGTGCAAACTTATACGACAAAGATCGTCCAAACTTTCAATAGATTCGTATGAAAGTTTAAATTGAGATTTAAAGCTTTTAGAATGAATACCGGCCTTTTTTTGGACCAATATAAAGTTATAAAGGTGTAAATATAGTTTTTAAATAATTCTCAAAAAGTTAGACCCATTATTGGAGAAGCGGAAACTTGGTCCAAACTACTTTGACAAAGAACTGCCCAACTTAGAATAGCTTCGTATGAAGAGAATATTGGCCTTTTTTTGAACCAATATGAAGTGATAAAGATATAAATATAGTAATAAACCTAATTTAATAACGTTAGACCCATTTTTGATCCAACGGAAAACTTGTGCAAACTTATACGACAAAGATCGTCCAAACTTTCAATAGATTCGTATGAAGGTTTAAATTGAGATTTAAAGCTTTTAGAATGAATACCGGCCTTTTTTTGGACCAATATAAAGTTATAAAGGTGTAAATATAGTTTTTAAATAATTCTCAAAAAGTTAGACCCATTATTGGAGCAGCGGAAACTTTGTCAAACTACTTTGACAAAGAACTGCCCAACTTTGAATAGCTACATATGAAGAGAATATTGGCCTTTTTTTGGACCAATATGAAGTGATAAAGATATAAATATATTAATAAACCTAATATAAGAACGTTAGACCCATTTTTGATCCAACGGAAAACTTGTGCAAACTTATACGACAAAGATCGTCCAAACTTTCAATAGATTCGTATGAAGGTTTAAATTGAGATTTAAAGCTTTTAGAATGAATACCGGCCTTTTTTTGGACCAATAAAAAGTTAAAAAGGTGTAAATATAGTTTTTAAATAATTCTCAAAAAGTTAGACCCATTATTTGAGCAACGGAACCTTGGTCCAAACTACTTTGACAGAGAACTGCCCAACTTTGAATAGCTTCATATGAAGAGAATATTGGATTTTTTTGGACCAATATGAAGCGATAATGATATAAATATAGTAATAAACCTAATAGAAGAACGTTAGACCCATTTTTGATCCAACGGAAAACTTGTGCAAACTTCTACGACAAAGATCGTCCAAACTTTCAATAGATTCGTATGAAGGTTTAAATTCAGATTTAAAGCTTTTAGAATGAATACCGGCCTTTTTTTTGGACCAATATAAAGTTATAAAGGTGTAAATGTAGTTTTTAAATAATTCTCAAAAAGTTAGACCCATTATTGGAGCAGCGGAAACTTTGTCAAACTACTTTGACAAAGAACTGCCCAACTTTGAATAGCTACATATGAAGAGAATATTGGCCTTTTTTTTGGACCAATATGAAGTGATAAAGATATAAATATATTAATAAACCTAATATAAGAACGTTAGATCCATTTTTGATCCAACGGAAAACTTGTGCAAACTTATACGACAAAGATCGTCCAAACTTTCAATAGATTCGTATGAAGGTTTAATTTGAGATTTAAAGCTTTTAAAATGAATACCGGCCTTTTTTTGGACCAATAAAAAGTTAAAAAGGTGTAAATATAGTTTTTAAATAATTCTCAAAAAGTTAGACGCATTATTTGAGCAACGGAACCTTGGTCCAAACTACTTTGACAGAGAACTGCCCAACTTTGAATAGCTTCATATGAAGAGAATATTGGATTTTTTTGGACCAATATGAAGTGATAAAGATATAAATATAGTAATAAACCTAATAGAAGAACGTTAGACCCATTTTTGATCCAACGGAAAACTTGTGCAAACTTCTACGACAAAGATCGTCCAAACTTTCAATAGATTCGTATGAAGGTTTAAATTCAGATTTAAAGCTTTTAGAATGAATACCGGCCTTTTTTTGGACCAATATAAAGTTATAAAGGTGTAAATGTAGTTTTTAAATAATTCTCAAAAAGTTAGACCCATTATTGGAGCAGCGGAAACTTGTCCAAACTACTTTTACAAAGAACTGCCCAACTTTGAATAGCTTCATATGAAGAGAATATTGGCCTTTTTTTGGACCAATATGAAGTGATAAAGATATAAATATAGTAATAAACCTAATTTAAGAACGTTAGACACATTTTTGATCCAACGGAAAACTTGTGCAAACTTATACGACAAAGATCGTCCAAACTTTCAATAGATTCGTATGAAGGTTTAAATTGAGATTTAAAGCTTTTAGAATGAATACCGGCCTTTTTTTGGACCAATAAAAAGTTAAAAAGGTGTAAATATAGTTTTTAAATAATTCTCAAAAAGATAGACCCATTATTTGAGCAACGGAACCTTGGTCCAAACTACTTTGACAGAGAACTGCCCAACTTTGAATAGCTTCATATGAAGAGAATATTGGATTTTTTTGGACCAATATGAAGTGATAAAGATATAAATATAGTAATAAACCTAATAGAAGAACGTTAGACCCGTTTTTGATCCAACGGAAAACTTGTGCAAACTTATACGACAAAGATCGTCCAAACTTTCAATAGATTCGTATGAAAGTTTAAATTGAGATTTAAAGCTTTTAGAATGAATACCGGCCTTTTTTTGGACCAATATAAAGTTATAAAGGTGTAAATATAGTTTTTAAATAATTCTCAAAAAGTTAGACCCATTATTGGAGAAGCGGAAACTTGGTCCAAACTACTTTGACAAAGAACTGCCCAACTTAGAATAGCTTCGTATGAAGAGAATATTGGCCTTTTTTTGAACCAATATGAAGTGATAAAGATATAAATATAGTAATAAACCTAATTTAATAACGTTAGACCCATTTTTGATCCAACGGAAAACTTGTGCAAACTTATACGACAAAGATCGTCCAAACTTTCAATAGATTCGTATGAAGGTTTAAATTGAGATTTAAAGCTTTTAGAATGAATACCGGCCTTTTTTTGGACCAATATAAAGTTATAAAGGTGTAAATATAGTTTTTAAATAATTCTCAAAAAGTTAGACCCATTATTGGAGCAGCGGAAACTTTGTCAAACTACTTTGACAAAGAACTGCCCAACTTTGAATAGCTACATATGAAGAGAATATTGGCCTTTTTTTGGACCAATATGAAGTGATAAAGATATAAATATATTAATAAACCTAATATAAGAACGTTAGACCCATTTTTGATCCAACGGAAAACTTGTGCAAACTTATACGACAAAGATCGTCCAAACTTTCAATAGATTCGTATGAAGGTTTAATTTGAGATTTAAAGCTTTTAGAATGAATACCGGCCTTTTTTTGGACCAATAAAAAGTTAAAAAGGTGTAAATATAGTTTTTAAATAATTCTCAAAAAGTTAGACCCATTATTTGAGCAACGGAACCTTGGTCCAAACTACTTTGACAGAGAACTGCCCAACTTTGAATAGCTTCATATGAAGAGAATATTGGATTTTTTTGGACCAATATGAAGCGATAATGATATAAATATAGTAATAAACCTAATAGAAGAACGTTAGACCCATTTTTGATCCAACGGAAAACTTGTGCAAACTTCTACGACAAAGATCGTCCAAACTTTCAATAGATTCGTATGAAGGTTTAAATTCAGATTTAAAGCTTTTAGAATGAATACCGGCCTTTTTTTTGGACCAATATAAAGTTATAAAGGTGTAAATGTAGTTTTTAAATAATTCTCAAAAAGTTAGACCCATTATTGGAGCAGCGGAAACTTTGTCAAACTACTTTGACAAAGAACTGCCCAACTTTGAATAGCTACATATGAAGAGAATATTGGCCTTTTTTTTGGACCAATATGAAGTGATAAAGATATAAATATATTAATAAACCTAATATAAGAACGTTAGATCCATTTTTGATCCAACGGAAAACTTGTGCAAACTTATACGACAAAGATCGTCCAAACTTTCAATAGATTCGTATGAAGGTTTAATTTGAGATTTAAAGCTTTTAAAATGAATACCGGCCTTTTTTTGGACCAATAAAAAGTTAAAAAGGTGTAAATATAGTTTTTAAATAATTCTCAAAAAGTTAGACGCATTATTTGAGCAACGGAACCTTGGTCCAAACTACTTTGACAGAGAACTGCCCAACTTTGAATAGCTTCATATGAAGAGAATATTGGATTTTTTTGGACCAATATGAAGTGATAAAGATATAAATATAGTAATAAACCTAATAGAAGAACGTTAGACCCATTTTTGATCCAACGGAAAACTTGTGCAAACTTCTACGACAAAGATCGTCCAAACTTTCAATAGATTCGTATGAAAGTTTAAATTGAGATTTAAAGCTTTTAGAATGAATACCGGCCTTTTTTTGGACCAATATAAAGTTATAAAGGTGTAAATATAGTTTTTAAATAATTCTCAAAAAGTTAGACCCATTATTGGAGAAGCGGAAACTTGGTCCAAACTACTTTGACAAAGAACTGCCCAACTTAGAATAGCTTCGTATGAAGAGAATATTGGCCTTTTTTTGAACCAATATGAAGTGATAAAGATATAAATATAGTAATAAACCTAATTTAATAACGTTAGACCCATTTTTGATCCAACAGAAAACTTGTGCAAACTTATACGACAAAGATCGTCCAAACTTTCAATAGATTCGTATGAAGGTTTAAATTGAGATTTAAAGCTTTTAGAATGAATACCGGCCTTTTTTGGGACCAATATAAAGTTATAAAGGTGTAAATATAGTTTTTAAATAATTCTCAAAAAGTTAGACCCATTATTGGAGCAGCGGAAACTTTGTCAAACTACTTTGACAAAGAACTGCCCAACTTTGAATAGCTACATATGAAGAGAATATTGGCCTTTTTTTGGACCAATATGAAGTGATAAAGATATAAATATATTAATAAACCTAATATAAGAACGTTAGACCCATTTTTGATCCAACGGAAAACTTGTGCAAACTTATACGACAAAGATCGTCCAAACTTTCAATAGATTCGTATGAAGGTTTAATTTGAGATTTAAAGCTTTTAGAATGAATACCGGCCTTTTTTTGGACCAATAAAAAGTTAAAAAGGTGTAAATATAGTTTTTAAATAATTCTCAAAAAGTTAGACCCATTATTTGAGCAACGGAACCTTGGTCCAAACTACTTTGACAGAGAACTGCCCAACTTTGAATAGCTTCATATGAAGAGAATATTGGATTTTTTTGGACCAATATGAAGCGATAAATATATAAATATAGTAATAAACCTAATAGAAGAACGTTAGACCCATTTTTGATCCAACGGAAAACTTGTGCAAACTTCTACGACAAAGATCGTCCAAACTTTCAATAGATTCGTATGAAGGTTTAAATTCAGATTTAAAGCTTTTAGAATGAATACCGGTCTTTTTTTGGACCAATATAAAGTTATAAAGGTGTAAATGTAGTTTTTAAATAATTCTCAAAAAGTTAGACCCATTATTGGAGCAGCGGAAACTTGTCCAAACTACTTTTACAAAGAACTGCCCAACTTTGAATAGCTTCATATGAAGAGAATATTGGCCTTTTTTTGGACCAATATGAAGTGATAAAGATATAAATATAGTAATAAACCTAATTTAAGAACGTTAGACACATTTTTGATCCAACGGAAAACTTGTGCAAACTTATACGACAAAGATCGTCCAAACTTTCAATAGATTCGTATGAAGGTTTAAATTGAGATTTAAAGCTTTTAGAATGAATACCGGCCTTTTTTTGGACCAATAAAAAGTTAAAAAGGTGTAAATATAGTTTTTAAATAATTCTCAAAAAGATAGACCCATTATTTGAGCAACGGAACCTTGGTCCAAACTACTTTGACAGAGAACTGCCCAACTTTGAATAGCTTCATATGAAGAGAATATTGGATTTTTTTGGACCAATATGAAGTGATAAAGATATAAATATAGTAATAAACCTAATAGAAGAACGTTAGACCCGTTTTTGATCCAACGGAAAACTTGTGCAAACTTATACGACAAAGATCGTCCAAACTTTCAATAGATTCGTATGAAAGTTTAAATTGAGATTTAAAGCTTTTAGAATGAATACCGGACTTTTTTTGGACCAATATAAAGTTATAAAGGTGTAAATATAGTTTTTAAATAATTCTCAAAAAGTTAGACCCATTATTGGAGAAGCGGAAACTTGGTCCAAACTACTTTGACAAAGAACTGCCCAACTTAGAATAGCTTCGTATGAAGAGAATATTGGCCTTTTTTTGAACCAATATGAAGTGATAAAGATATAAATATAGTAATAAACCTAATTTAATAACGTTAGACCCATTTTTGATCCAACGGAAAACTTGTGCAAACTTATACGACAAAGATCGTCCAAACTTTCAATAGATTCGTATGAAGGTTTAAATTGAGATTTAAAGCTTTTAGAATGAATACCGGCCTTTTTTTGGACCAATATAAAGTTATAAAGGTGTAAATATAGTTTTTAAATAATTCTCAAAAAGTTAGACCCATTATTGGAGCAGCGGAAACTTTGTCAAACTACTTTGACAAAGAACTGCCCAACTTTGAATAGCTACATATGAAGAGAATATTGGCCTTTTTTTGGACCAATATGAAGTGATAAAGATATAAATATATTAATAAACCTAATATAAGAACGTTAGACCCATTTTTGATCCAACGGAAAACTTGTGCAAACTTATACGACAAAGATCGTCCAAACTTTCAATAGATTCGTATGAAGGTTTAATTTGAGATTTAAAGCTTTTAGAATGAATACCGGCCTTTTTTTGGACCAATAAAAAGTTAAAAAGGTGTAAATATAGTTTTTAAATAATTCTCAAAAAGTTAGACCCATTATTTGAGCAACGGAACCTTGGTCCAAACTACTTTGACAGAGAACTGCCCAACTTTGAATAGCTTCATATGAAGAGAATATTGGATTTTTTTGGACCAATATGAAGCGATAATGATATAAATATAGTAATAAACCTAATAGAAGAACGTTAGACCCATTTTTGATCCAACGGAAAACTTGTGCAAACTTCTACGACAAAGATCGTCCAAACTTTCAATAGATTCGTATGAAGGTTTAAATTCAGATTTAAAGCTTTTAGAATGAATACCGGCCTTTTTTTTGGACCAATATAAAGTTATAAAGGTGTAAATGTAGTTTTTAAATAATTCTCAAAAAGTTAGACCCATTATTGGAGCAGCGGAAACTTTGTCAAACTACTTTGACAAAGAACTGCCCAACTTTGAATAGCTACATATGAAGAGAATATTGGCCTTTTTTTTGGACCAATATGAAGTGATAAAGATATAAATATATTAATAAACCTAATATAAGAACGTTAGATCCATTTTTGATCCAACGGAAAACTTGTGCAAACTTATACGACAAAGATCGTCCAAACTTTCAATAGATTCGTATGAAGGTTTAATTTGAGATTTAAAGCTTTTAAAATGAATACCGGCCTTTTTTTGGACCAATAAAAAGTTAAAAAGGTGTAAATATAGTTTTTAAATAATTCTCAAAAAGTTAGACCCATTATTTGAGCAACGGAACCTTGGTCCAAACTACTTTGACAGAGAACTGCCCAACTTTGAATAGCTTCATATGAAGAGAATATTGGATTTTTTTGGACCAATATGAAGTGATAAAGATATAAATATAGTAATAAACCTAATAGAAGAACGTTAGACCCATTTTTGATCCAACGGAAAACTTGTGCAAACTTCTACGACAAAGATCGTCCAAACTTTCAATAGATTCGTATGAAGGTTTAAATTCAGATTTAAAGCTTTTAGAATGAATACCGGCCTTTTTTTGGACCAATATAAAGTTATAAAGGTGTAAATGTAGTTTTTAAATAATTCTCAAAAAGTTAGACCCATTATTGGAGCAGCGGAAACTTGTCCAAACTACTTTTACAAAGAACTGCCCAACTTTGAATAGCTTCATATGAAGAGAATATTGGCCTTTTTTTGGACCAATATGAAGTGATAAAGATATAAATATAGTAATAAACCTAATTTAAGAACGTTAGACACATTTTTGATCCAACGGAAAACTTGTGCAAACTTATACGACAAAGATCGTCCAAACTTTCAATAGATTCGTATGAAGGTTTAAATTGAGATTTAAAGCTTTTAGAATGAATACCGGCCTTTTTTTGGACCAATAAAAAGTTAAAAAGGTGTAAATATAGTTTTTAAATAATTCTCAAAAAGATAGACCCATTATTTGAGCAACGGAACCTTGGTCCAAACTACTTTGACAGAGAACTGCCCAACTTTGAATAGCTTCATATGAAGAGAATATTGGATTTTTTTGGACCAATATGAAGTGATAAAGATATAAATATAGTAATAAACCTAATAGAAGAACGTTAGACCCGTTTTTGATCCAACGGAAAACTTGTGCAAACTTATACGACAAAGATCGTCCAAACTTTCAATAGATTCGTATGAAAGTTTAAATTGAGATTTAAAGCTTTTAGAATGAATACCGGCCTTTTTTTGGACCAATATAAAGTTATAAAGGTGTAAATATAGTTTTTAAATAATTCTCAAAAAGTTAGACCCATTATTGGAGAAGCGGAAACTTGGTCCAAACTACTTTGACAAAGAACTGCCCAACTTAGAATAGCTTCGTATGAAGAGAATATTGGCCTTTTTTTGAACCAATATGAAGTGATAAAGATATAAATATAGTAATAAACCTAATTTAATAACGTTAGACCCATTTTTGATCCAACGGAAAACTTGTGCAAACTTATACGACAAAGATCGTCCAAACTTTCAATAGATTCGTATGAAGGTTTAAATTGAGATTTAAAGCTTTTAGAATGAATACCGGCCTTTTTTTGGACCAATATAAAGTTATAAAGGTGTAAATATAGTTTTTAAATAATTCTCAAAAAGTTAGACCCATTATTGGAGCAGCGGAAACTTTGTCAAACTACTTTGACAAAGAACTGCCCAACTTTGAATAGCTACATATGAAGAGAATATTGGCCTTTTTTTGGACCAATATGAAGTGATAAAGATATAAATATATTAATAAACCTAATATAAGAACGTTAGACCCATTTTTGATCCAACGGAAAACTTGTGCAAACTTATACGACAAAGATCGTCCAAACTTTCAATAGATTCGTATGAAGGTTTAATTTGAGATTTAAAGCTTTTAGAATGAATACCGGCCTTTTTTTGGACCAATAAAAAGTTAAAAAGGTGTAAATATAGTTTTTAAATAATTCTCAAAAAGTTAGACCCATTATTTGAGCAACGGAACCTTGGTCCAAACTACTTTGACAGAGAACTGCCCAACTTTGAATAGCTTCATATGAAGAGAATATTGGATTTTTTTGGACCAATATGAAGCGATAATGATATAAATATAGTAATAAACCTAATAGAAGAACGTTAGACCCATTTTTGATCCAACGGAAAACTTGTGCAAACTTCTACGACAAAGATCGTCCAAACTTTCAATAGATTCGTATGAAGGTTTAAATTCAGATTTAAAGCTTTTAGAATGAATACCGGCCTTTTTTTTGGACCAATATAAAGTTATAAAGGTGTAAATGTAGTTTTTAAATAATTCTCAAAAAGTTAGACCCATTATTGGAGCAGCGGAAACTTTGTCAAACTACTTTGACAAAGAACTGCCCAACTTTGAATAGCTACATATGAAGAGAATATTGGCCTTTTTTTTGGACCAATATGAAGTGATAAAGATATAAATATATTAATAAACCTAATATAAGAACGTTAGATCCATTTTTGATCCAACGGAAAACTTGTGCAAACTTATACGACAAAGATCGTCCAAACTTTCAATAGATTCGTATGAAGGTTTAATTTGAGATTTAAAGCTTTTAAAATGAATACCGGCCTTTTTTTGGACCAATAAAAAGTTAAAAAGGTGTAAATATAGTTTTTAAATAATTCTCAAAAAGTTAGACCCATTATTTGAGCAACGGAACCTTGGTCCAAACTACTTTGACAGAGAACTGCCCAACTTTGAATAGCTTCATATGAAGAGAATATTGGATTTTTTTGGACCAATATGAAGTGATAAAGATATAAATATAGTAATAAACCTAATAGAAGAACGTTAGACCCATTTTTGATCCAACGGAAAACTTGTGCAAACTTCTACGACAAAGATCGTCCAAACTTTCAATAGATTCGTATGAAGGTTTAAATTCAGATTTAAAGCTTTTAGAATGAATACCGGCCTTTTTTTGGACCAATATAAAGTTATAAAGGTGTAAATGTAGTTTTTAAATAATTCTCAAAAAGTTAGACCCATTATTGGAGCAGCGGAAACTTGTCCAAACTACTTTTACAAAGAACTGCCCAACTTTGAATAGCTTCATATGAAGAGAATATTGGCCTTTTTTTGGACCAATATGAAGTGATAAAGATATAAATATAGTAATAAACCTAATTTAAGAACGTTAGACACATTTTTGATCCAACGGAAAACTTGTGCAAACTTATACGACAAAGATCGTCCAAACTTTCAATAGATTCGTATGAAGGTTTAAATTGAGATTTAAAGCTTTTAGAATGAATACCGGCCTTTTTTTGGACCAATATAAAGTTATAAAGGTGTAAATATAGTTTTTAAATAATTCTCAAAAAGTTAGACCCATTATTGGAGAAGCGGAAACTTGGTCCAAACTACTTTGACAAAGAACTGCCCAACTTTGAATAGCTTCGTATGAAGAGAATATTGGCCTTTTTTTGAACCAATATGAAGTGATAAAGATATAAATATAGTAATAAACCTAATTTAATAACGTTAGACCCATTTTTGATCCAACGGAAAACTTGTGCAAACTTATACGACAAAGATCGTCCAAACTTTCAATAGATTCGTATGAAGGTTTAAATTGAGATTTAAAGCTTTTAGAATGAATACCGGCCTTTTTTTGGACCAATATAAAGTTATAAAGGTGTAAATATAGTTTTTAAATAATTCTCAAAAAGTTAGACCCATTATTGGAGCAGCGGAAACTTTGTCAAACTACTTTGACAAAGAACTGCCCAACTTTGAATAGCTACATATGAAGAGAATATTGGCCTTTTTTTTGGACCAATATGAAGTGATAAAGATATAAATATATTAATAAACCTAATATAAGAACGTTAGATCCATTTTTGATCCAACGGAAAACTTGTGCAAACTTATACGACAAAGATCGTCCAAACTTTCAATAGATTCGTATGAAGGTTTAATTTGAGATTTAAAGCTTTTAAAATGAATACCGGCCTTTTTTTGGACCAATAAAAAGTTAAAAAGGTGTAAATATAGTTTTTAAATAATTCTCAAAAAGTTAGACCCATTATTTGAGCAACGGAACCTTGGTCCAAACTACTTTGACAGAGAACTGCCCAACTTTGAATAGCTTCATATGAAGAGAATATTGGATTTTTTTGGACCAATATGAAGTGATAAAGATATAAATATAGTAATAAACCTAATAGAAGAACGTTAGACCCATTTTTGATCCAACGGAAAACTTGTGCAAACTTCTACGACAAAGATCGTCCAAACTTTCAATAGATTCGTATGAAGGTTTAAATTCAGATTTAAAGCTTTTAGAATGAATACCGGCCTTTTTTTGGACCAATATAAAGTTATAAAGGTGTAAATGTAGTTTTTAAATAATTCTCAAAAAGTTAGACCCATTATTGGAGCAGCGGAAACTTGTCCAAACTACTTTTACAAAGAACTGCCCAACTTTGAATAGCTTCATATGAAGAGAATATTGGCCTTTTTTTGGACCAATATGAAGTGATAAAGATATAAATATAGTAATAAACCTAATTTAAGAACGTTAGACACATTTTTGATCCAACGGAAAACTTGTGCAAACTTATACGACAAAGATCGTCCAAACTTTCAATAGATTCGTATGAAGGTTTAAATTGAGATTTAAAGCTTTTAGAATGAATACCGGCCTTTTTTGGACCAATATAAAGTTATAAAGGTGTAAATATAGTTTTTAAATAATTCTCAAAAAGTTAGACCCATTATTGGAGAAGCGGAAACTTGGTCCAAACTACTTTGACAAAGAACTGCCCAACTTTGAATAGCTTCGTATGAAGAGAATATTGGCCTTTTTTTGAACCAATATGAAGTGATAAAGATATAAATATAGTAATAAACCTAATTTAATAACGTTAGACCCATTTTTGATCCAACGGAAAACTTGTGCAAACTTATACGACAAAGATCGTCCAAACTTTCAATAGATTCGTATGAAGGTTTAAATTGAGATTTAAAGCTTTTAGAATGAATACCGGCCTTTTTTTGGACCAATATAAAGTTATAAAGGTGTAAATATAGTTTTTAAATAATTCTCAAAAAGTTAGACCCATTATTGGAGCAGCGGAAACTTTGTCAAACTACTTTGACAAAGAACTGCCCAACTTTGAATAGCTACATATGAAGAGAATATTGGCCTTTTTTTGGACCAATATGAAGTGATAAAGATATAAATATATTAATAAACCTAATATAAGAACGTTAGACCCATTTTTGATCCAACGGAAAACTTGTGCAAACTTATACGACAAAGATCGTCCAAACTTTCAATAGATTCGTATGAAGGTTTAAATTGAGATTTAAAGCTTTTAGAATGAATACCGGCCTTTTTTGGGACCAATATAAAGTTATAAAGGTGTAAATATAGTTTTTAAATAATTCTCAAAAAGTTAGACCCATTATTGGAGCAGCGGAAACTTTGTCAAACTACTTTGACAAAGAACTGCCCAACTTTGAATAGCTACATATGAAGAGAATATTGGCCTTTTTTTGGACCAATATGAAGTGATAAAGATATAAATATATTAATAAACCTAATATAAGAACGTTAGACCCATTTTTGATCCAACGGAAAACTTGTGCAAACTTATACGACAAAGATCGTCCAAACTTTCAATAGATTCGTATGAAGGTTTAATTTGAGATTTAAAGCTTTTAGAATGAATACCGGCCTTTTTTTGGACCAATAAAAAGTTAAAAAGGTGTAAATATAGTTTTTAAATAATTCTCAAAAAGTTAGACCCATTATTTGAGCAACGGAACCTTGGTCCAAACTACTTTGACAGAGAACTGCCCAACTTTGAATAGCTTCATATGAAGAGAATATTGGATTTTTTTGGACCAATATGAAGCGATAAATATATAAATATAGTAATAAACCTAATAGAAGAACGTTAGACCCATTTTTGATCCAACGGAAAACTTGTGCAAACTTCTACGACAAAGATCGTCCAAACTTTCAATAGATTCGTATGAAGGTTTAAATTCAGATTTAAAGCTTTTAGAATGAATACCGGCCTTTTTTTGGACCAATATAAAGTTATAAAGGTGTAAATGTAGTTTTTAAATAATTCTCAAAAAGTTAGACCCATTATTGGAGCAGCGGAAACTTGTCCAAACTACTTTTACAAAGAACTGCCCAACTTTGAATAGCTTCATATGAAGAGAATATTGGCCTTTTTTTGGACCAATATGAAGTGATAAAGATATAAATATAGTAATAAACCTAATTTAAGAACGTTAGACACATTTTTGATCCAACGGAAAACTTGTGCAAACTTATACGACAAAGATCGTCCAAACTTTCAATAGATTCGTATGAAGGTTTAAATTGAGATTTAAAGCTTTTAGAATGAATACCGGCCTTTTTTTGGACCAATAAAAAGTTAAAAAGGTGTAAATATAGTTTTTAAATAATTCTCAAAAAGATAGACCCATTATTTGAGCAACGGAACCTTGGTCCAAACTACTTTGACAGAGAACTGCCCAACTTTGAATAGCTTCATATGAAGAGAATATTGGATTTTTTTGGACCAATATGAAGTGATAAAGATATAAATATAGTAATAAACCTAATAGAAGAACGTTAGACCCGTTTTTGATCCAACGGAAAACTTGTGCAAACTTATACGACAAAGATCGTCCAAACTTTCAATAGATTCGTATGAAAGTTTAAATTGAGATTTAAAGCTTTTAGAATGAATACCGGCCTTTTTTTGGACCAATATAAAGTTATAAAGGTGTAAATATAGTTTTTAAATAATTCTCAAAAAGTTAGACCCATTATTGGAGAAGCGGAAACTTGGTCCAAACTACTTTGACAAAGAACTGCCCAACTTAGAATAGCTTCGTATGAAGAGAATATTGGCCTTTTTTTGAACCAATATGAAGTGATAAAGATATAAATATAGTAATAAACCTAATTTAATAACGTTAGACCCATTTTTGATCCAACGGAAAACTTGTGCAAACTTATACGACAAAGATCGTCCAAACTTTCAATAGATTCGTATGAAGGTTTAAATTGAGATTTAAAGCTTTTAGAATGAATACCGGCCTTTTTTTGGACCAATATAAAGTTATAAAGGTGTAAATATAGTTTTTAAATAATTCTCAAAAAGTTAGACCCATTATTGGAGCAGCGGAAACTTTGTCAAACTACTTTGACAAAGAACTGCCCAACTTTGAATAGCTACATATGAAGAGAATATTGGCCTTTTTTTGGACCAATATGAAGTGATAAAGATATAAATATATTAATAAACCTAATATAAGAACGTTAGACCCATTTTTGATCCAACGGAAAACTTGTGCAAACTTATACGACAAAGATCGTCCAAACTTTCAATAGATTCGTATGAAGGTTTAATTTGAGATTTAAAGCTTTTAGAATGAATACCGGCCTTTTTTTGGACCAATAAAAAGTTAAAAAGGTGTAAATATAGTTTTTAAATCATTCTCAAAAAGTTAGACCCATTATTTGAGCAACGGAACCTTGGTCCAAACTACTTTGACAGAGAACTGCCCAACTTTGAATAGCTTCATATGAAGAGAATATTGGATTTTTTTGGACCAATATGAAGCGATAATGATATAAATATAGTAATAAACCTAATAGAAGAACGTTAGACCCATTTTTGATCCAACGGAAAACTTGTGCAAACTTCTACGACAAAGATCGTCCAAACTTTCAATAGATTCGTATGAAGGTTTAAATTCAGATTTAAAGCTTTTAGAATGAATACCGGCCTTTTTTTTGGACCAATATAAAGTTATAAAGGTGTAAATGTAGTTTTTAAATAATTCTCAAAAAGTTAGACCCATTATTGGAGCAGCGGAAACTTTGTCAAACTACTTTGACAAAGAACTGCCCAACTTTGAATAGCTACATATGAAGAGAATATTGGCCTTTTTTTTGGACCAATATGAAGTGATAAAGATATAAATATATTAATAAACCTAATATAAGAACGTTAGATCCATTTTTGATCCAACGGAAAACTTGTGCAAACTTATACGACAAAGATCGTCCAAACTTTCAATAGATTCGTATGAAGGTTTAATTTGAGATTTAAAGCTTTTAAAATGAATACCGGCCTTTTTTTGGACCAATAAAAAGTTAAAAAGGTGTAAATATAGTTTTTAAATAATTCTCAAAAAGTTAGACCCATTATTTGAGCAACGGAACCTTGGTCCAAACTACTTTGACAGAGAACTGCCCAACTTTGAATAGCTTCATATGAAGAGAATATTGGATTTTTTTGGACCAATATGAAGTGATAAAGATATAAATATAGTAATAAACCTAATAGAAGAACGTTAGACCCATTTTTGATCCAACGGAAAACTTGTGCAAACTTCTACGACAAAGATCGTCCAAACTTTCAATAGATTCGTATGAAGGTTTAAATTCAGATTTAAAGCTTTTAGAATGAATACCGGCCTTTTTTTGGACCAATATAAAGTTATAAAGGTGTAAATGTAGTTTTTAAATAATTCTCAAAAAGTTAGACCCATTATTGGAGCAGCGGAAACTTGTCCAAACTACTTTTACAAAGAACTGCCCAACTTTGAATAGCTTCATATGAAGAGAATATTGGCCTTTTTTTGGACCAATATGAAGTGATAAAGATATAAATATAGTAATAAACCTAATTTAAGAACGTTAGACACATTTTTGATCCAACGGAAAACTTGTGCAAACTTATACGACAAAGATCGTCCAAACTTTCAATAGATTCGTATGAAGGTTTAAATTGAGATTTAAAGCTTTTAGAATGAATACCGGCCTTTTTTTGGACCAATATAAAGTTATAAAGGTGTAAATATAGTTTTTAAATAATTCTCAAAAAGTTAGACCCATTATTGGAGAAGCGGAAACTTGGTCCAAACTACTTTGACAAAGAACTGCCCAACTTTGAATAGCTTCGTATGAAGAGAATATTGGCCTTTTTTTGAACCAATATGAAGTGATAAAGATATAAATATAGTAATAAACCTAATTTAATAACGTTAGACCCATTTTTGATCCAACGGAAAACTTGTGCAAACTTATACGACAAAGATCGTCCAAACTTTCAATAGATTCGTATGAAGGTTTAAATTGAGATTTAAAGCTTTTAGAATGAATACCGGCCTTTTTTTGGACCAATATAAAGTTATAAAGGTGTAAATATAGTTTTTAAATAATTCTCAAAAAGTTAGACCCATTATTGGAGCAGCGGAAACTTTGTCAAACTACTTTGACAAAGAACTGCCCAACTTTGAATAGCTACATATGAAGAGAATATTGGCCTTTTTTTGGACCAATATGAAGTGATAAAGATATAAATATATTAATAAACCTAATATAAGAACGTTAGACCCATTTTTGATCCAACGGAAAACTTGTGCAAACTTATACGACAAAGATCGTCCAAACTTTCAATAGATTCGTATGAAGGTTTAAATTGAGATTTAAAGCTTTTAGAATGAATACCGGCCTTTTTTTGGACCAATAAAAAGTTAAAAAGGTGTAAATATAGTTTTTAAATAATTCTCAAAAATTTAGACCCATTATTGGAGAAGCGGAAACTTGGTCCAAACTACTTTGACAAAGAACTGCCCAACTTAGAATAGCTTCGTATGAAGAGAATATTGGCCTTTTTTTGAACCAATATGAAGTGATAAAGATATAAATATAGTAATAAACCTAATTTAATAACGTTAGACCCATTTTTGATCCAACGGAAAACTTGTGCAAACTTATACGACAAAGATCGTCCAAACTTTCAATAGATTCGTATGAAGGTTTAAATTGAGATTTAAAGCTTTTAGAATGAATACCGGCCTTTTTTTGGACCAATATAAAGTTATAAAGGTGTAAATATAGTTTTTAAATAATTCTCAAAAAGTTAGACCCATTATTGGAGCAGCGGAAACTTTGTCAAACTACTTTGACAAAGAACTGCCCAACTTTGAATAGCTACATATGAAGAGAATATTGGCCTTTTTTTGGACCAATATGAAGTGATAAAGATATAAATATATTAATAAACCTAATATAAGAACGTTAGACCCATTTTTGATCCAACGGAAAACTTGTGCAAACTTATACGACAAAGATCGTCCAAACTTTCAATAGATTCGTATGAAGGTTTAATTTGAGATTTAAAGCTTTTAGAATGAATACCGGCCTTTTTTTGGACCAATAAAAAGTTAAAAAGGTGTAAATATAGTTTTTAAATAATTCTCAAAAAGTTAGACCCATTATTTGAGCAACGGAACCTTGGTCCAAACTACTTTGACAGAGAACTGCCCAACTTTGAATAGCTTCATATGAAGAGAATATTGGATTTTTTTGGACCAATATGAAGCGATAATGATATAAATATAGTAATAAACCTAATAGAAGAACGTTAGACCCATTTTTGATCCAACGGAAAACTTGTGCAAACTTCTACGACAAAGATCGTCCAAACTTTCAATAGATTCGTATGAAGGTTTAAATTCAGATTTAAAGCTTTTAGAATGAATACCGGCCTTTTTTTTGGACCAATATAAAGTTATAAAGGTGTAAATGTAGTTTTTAAATAATTCTCAAAAAGTTAGACCCATTATTGGAGCAGCGGAAACTTTGTCAAACTACTTTGACAAAGAACTGCCCAACTTTGAATAGCTAC
This sequence comes from Trifolium repens, assembly GCA_030408175.1. NCBI lineage: Eukaryota > Viridiplantae > Streptophyta > Magnoliopsida > Fabales > Fabaceae > Trifolium > Trifolium repens. Next base: position 23,535,229 of record CP125845.1, on the reverse strand, counting down.
ATATGAAGAGAATATTGGCCTTTTTTTGGACCAATATGAAGTGATAAAGATATAAATATATTAATAAACCTAATATAAGAACGTTAGATCCATTTTTGATCCAACGGAAAACTTGTGCAAACTTATACGACAAAGATCGTCCAAACTTTCAATAGATTCGTATGAAGGTTTAATTTGAGATTTAAAGCTTTTAAAATGAATACCGGCCTTTTTTTGGACCAATAAAAAGTTAAAAAGGTGTAAATATAGTTTTTAAATAATTCTCAAAAAGTTAGACCCATTATTTGAGCAACGGAACCTTGGTCCAAACTACTTTGACAGAGAACTGCCCAACTTTGAATAGCTTCATATGAAGAGAATATTGGATTTTTTTGGACCAATATGAAGTGATAAAGATATAAATATAGTAATAAACCTAATAGAAGAACGTTAGACCCATTTTTGATCCAACGGAAAACTTGTGCAAACTTCTACGACAAAGATCGTCCAAACTTTCAATAGATTCGTATGAAGGTTTAAATTCAGATTTAAAGCTTTTAGAATGAATACCGGCCTTTTTTTGGACCAATATAAAGTTATAAAGGTGTAAATGTAGTTTTTAAATAATTCTCAAAAAGTTAGACCCATTATTGGAGCAGCGGAAACTTGTCCAAACTACTTTTACAAAGAACTGCCCAACTTTGAATAGCTTCATATGAAGAGAATATTGGCCTTTTTTTGGACCAATATGAAGTGATAAAGATATAAATATAGTAATAAACCTAATTTAAGAACGTTAGACACATTTTTGATCCAACGGAAAACTTGTGCAAACTTATACGACAAAGATCGTCCAAACTTTCAATAGATTCGTATGAAGGTTTAAATTGAGATTTAAAGCTTTTAGAATGAATACCGGCCTTTTTTTGGACCAATATAAAGTTATAAAGGTGTAAATATAGTTTTTAAATAATTCCCAAAAAGTTAGACCCATTATTGGAGAAGCGGAAACTTGGTCCAAACTACTTTGACAAAGAACTGCCCAACTTTGAATAGCTTCGTATGAAGAGAATATTGGCCTTTTTTTGAACCAATATGAAGTGATAAAGATATAAATATAGTAATAAACCTAATTTAATAACGTTAGACCCATTTTTGATCCAACGGAAAACTTGTGCAAACTTATACGACAAAGATCGTCCAAACTTTCAATAGATTCGTATGAAGGTTTAAATTGAGATTTAAAGCTTTTAGAATGAATACCGGCCTTTTTTTGGACCAATATAAAGTTATAAAGGTGTAAATATAGTTTTTAAATAATTCTCAAAAAGTTAGACCCATTATTGGAGCAGCGGAAACTTTGTCAAACTACTTTGACAAAGAACTGCCCAACTTTGAATAGCTACATATGAAGAGAATATTGGCCTTTTTTTGGACCAATATGAAGTGATAAAGATATAAATATATTAATAAACCTAATATAAGAACGTTAGACCCATTTTTGATCCAACGGAAAACTTGTGCAAACTTATACGACAAAGATCGTCCAAACTTTCAATAGATTCGTATGAAGGTTTAAATTGAGATTTAAAGCTTTTAGAATGAATACCGGCCTTTTTTTGGACCAATAAAAAGTTAAAAAGGTGTAAATATAGTTTTTAAATAATTCTCAAAAATTTAGACCCATTATTGGAGAAGCGGAAACTTGGTCCAAACTACTTTGACAAAGAACTGCCCAACTTTGAATAGCTTCGTATGAAGAGAATATTGGTCTTTTTTTGGACCAATATGAAGTGATAAAGATATAAATATAGTAATAAACCTAATTTAAGAACGTTAGACCCATTTTTGATCCAACGGAAAACTTGTGCAAACTTCTACGACAAAGATCGTCCAAACTTTCAATAGATTCGTATGAAGGTTTAAATTGAGATTTAAAGCTTTTAGAATGAATATCGGCCTTTTTTTGGACCAATATAAAGTTATAAAGGTGTAAATATAGTTTTTAAATAATTCTCAAAAAGTTAGACCCATTATTGGAGCAGCGGAAACTTTGTCAAACTACTTTGACAAAGAACTGCCCAACTTTGAATAGCTACATATGAAGAGAATATTGGCCTTTTATTGGACCAATATGAAGTGATAAAGATATAAATATATTAATAAACCTAATATAAGAACGTTAGACCCATTTTTGATCCAACGGAAAACTTGTGCAAACTTATACGACAAAGATCGTCCAAACTTTCAATAGATTCGTATGAAGGTTTAATTTGAGATTTAAAGCTTTTAGAATGAATACCGGCCTTTTTTTGGACCAATAAAAAGTTAAAAAGGTGTAAATATAGTTTTTAAATAATTCTCAAAAAGTTAGACCCATTATTTGAGCAACGGAACCTTGGTCCAAACTACTTTGACAGAGAACTGCCCAACTTTGAATAGCTTCATATGAAGAGAATATTGGATTTTTTTGGACCAATATGAAGCGATAATGATATAAATATAGTAATAAACCTAATAGAAGACCATTTTTGATCCAACGGAAAACTTGTGCAAACTTCTACGACAAAGATCGTCCAAACTTTCAATAGATTCGTATGAAGGTTTAAATTGAGATTTAAAGCTTTTAGAATGAATACCGGCCTTTTTTTGGACCAATATAAAGTTATAAAGGTGTAAATATAGTTTTTAAATAATTCTCAAAAAGTTAGACCCATTATTGGAGCAGCGGAAACTTTGTCAAACTACTTTGACAAAGAACTGCCCAACTTTGAATAGCTACATATGAAGAGAATATTGGCCTTTTTTTGGACCAATATGAAGTGATAAAGATATAAATATATTAATAAACCTAATATAAGAACGTTAGACCCATTTTTGATCCAACGGAAAACTTGTGCAAACTTATACGACAAAGATCGTCCAAACTTTCAATAGATTCGTATGAAGGTTTAAATTGAGATTTAAAGCTTTTAGAATGAATACCGGCCTTTTTTTGGACCAATATAAAGTTATAAAGGTGTAAATGTAGTTTTTAAATAATTCTCAAAAAGTTAGACCCATTATTGGAGCAGCGGAAACTTGTCCAAACTACTTTTACAAAGAACTGCCCAACTTTGAATAGCTTCATATGAAGAGAATATTGGCCTTTTTTTGGACCAATATGAAGTGATAAAGATATAAATATAGTAATAAACCTAATTTAAGAACGTTAGACACATTTTTGATCCAACGGAAAACTTGTGCAAACTTATACGACAAAGATCGTCCAAACTTTCAATAGATTCGTATGAAGGTTTAAATTGAGATTTAAAGCTTTTAGAATGAATACCGGCCTTTTTTTGGACCAATATAAAGTTATAAAGGTGTAAATATAGTTTTTAAATAATTCTCAAAAAGTTAGACCCATTATTGGAGAAGCGGAAACTTGGTCCAAACTACTTTGACAAAGAACTGCCCAACTTTGAATAGCTTCGTATGAAGAGAATATTGGCCTTTTTTTGAACCAATATGAAGTGATAAAGATATAAATATAGTAATAAACCTAATTTAATAACGTTAGACCCATTTTTGATCCAACGGAAAACTTGTGCAAACTTATACGACAAAGATCGTCCAAACTTTCAATAGATTCGTATGAAGGTTTAAATTGAGATTTAAAGCTTTTAGAATGAATACCGGCCTTTTTTTGGACCAATATAAAGTTATAAAGGTGTAAATATAGTTTTTAAATAATTCTCAAAAAGTTAGACCCATTATTGGAGCAGCGGAAACTTTGTCAAACTACTTTGACAAAGAACTGCCCAACTTTGAATAGCTACATATGAAGAGAATATTGGCCTTTTTTTGGACCAATATGAAGTGATAAAGATATAAATATATTAATAAACCTAATATAAGAACGTTAGACCCATTTTTGATCCAACGGAAAACTTGTGCAAACTTATACGACAAAGATCGTCCAAACTTTCAATAGATTCGTATGAAGGTTTAAATTGAGATTTAAAGCTTTTAGAATGAATACCGGCCTTTTTTTGGACCAATATAAAGTTATAAAGGTGTAAATGTAGTTTTTAAATAATTCTCAAAAAGTTAGACCCATTATTGGAGCAGCGGAAACTTGTCCAAACTACTTTTACAAAGAACTGCCCAACTTTGAATAGCTTCATATGAAGAGAATATTGGCCTTTTTTTGGACCAATATGAAGTGATAAAGATATAAATATAGTAATAAACCTAATTTAAGAACGTTAGACACATTTTTGATCCAACGGAAAACTTGTGCAAACTTATACGACAAAGATCGTCCAAACTTTCAATAGATTCGTATGAAGGTTTAAATTGAGATTTAAAGCTTTTAGAATGAATATCGGCCTTTTTTTGGACCAATATAAAGTTATAAAGGTGTAAATATAGTTTTTAAATAATTCTCAAAAAGTTAGACCCATTATTGGAGCAGCGGAAACTTTGTCAAACTACTTTGACAAAGAACTGCCCAACTTTGAATAGCTACATATGAAGAGAATATTGGCCTTTTATTGGACCAATATGAAGTGATAAAGATATAAATATATTAATAAACCTAATATAAGAACGTTAGACCCATTTTTGATCCAACGGAAAACTTGTGCAAACTTATACGACAAAGATCGTCCAAACTTTCAATAGATTCGTATGAAGGTTTAATTTGAGATTTAAAGCTTTTAGAATGAATACCGGCCTTTTTTTGGACCAATAAAAAGTTAAAAAGGTGTAAATATAGTTTTTAAATAATTCTCAAAAAGTTAGACCCATTATTTGAGCAACGGAACCTTGGTCCAAACTACTTTGACAGAGAACTGCCCAACTTTGAATAGCTTCATATGAAGAGAATATTGGATTTTTTTGGACCAATATGAAGCGATAATGATATAAATATAGTAATAAACCTAATAGAAGAACGTTAGACCCATTTTTGATCCAACGGAAAACTTGTGCAAACTTCTACGACAAAGATCGTCCAAACTTTCAATAGATTCGTATGAAGGTTTAAATTCAGATTTAAAGCTTTTAGAATGAATACCGGCCTTTTTTTTGGACCAATATAAAGTTATAAAGGTGTAAATGTAGTTTTTAAATAATTCTCAAAAAGTTAGACCCATTATTGGAGCAGCGGAAACTTTGTCAAACTACTTTGACAAAGAACTGCCCAACTTTGAATAGCTACATATGAAGAGAATATTGGCCTTTTTTTGGACCAATATGAAGTGATAAAGATATAAATATATTAATAAACCTAATATAAGAACGTTAGATCCATTTTTGATCCAACGGAAAACTTGTGCAAACTTATACGACAAAGATCGTCCAAACTTTCAATAGATTCGTATGAATGTTTAATTTGAGATTTAAAGCTTTTAAAATGAATACCGGCCTTTTTTTGGACCAATAAAAAGTTAAAAAGGTGTAAATATAGTTTTTAAATAATTCTCAAAAAGTTAGACCCATTATTTGAGCAACGGAACCTTGGTCCAAACTACTTTGACAGAGAACTGCCCAACTTTGAATAGCTTCATATGAAGAGAATATTGGATTTTTTTGGACCAATATGAAGCGATAAAGATATAAATATAGTAATAAACCTAATAGAAGAACGTTAGACCCATTTTTGATCCAACGGAAAACTTGTGCAAACTTCTACGACAAAGATCGTCCAAACTTTCAATAGATTCGTATGAAGGTTTAAATTGAGATTTAAAGCTTTTAGAATGAATACCGGCCTTTTTTTGGACCAATATAAAGTTATAAAGGTGTAAATATAGTTTTTAAATAATTCTCAAAAAGTTAGACCCATTATTGGAGAAGCGGAAACTTGGTCCAAACTACTTTGACAAAGAACTGCCCAACTTTGAATAGCTTCGTATGAAGAGAATATTGGCCTTTTTTTGAACCAATATGAAGTGATAAAGATATAAATATAGTAATAAACCTAATTTAATAACGTTAGACCCATTTTTGATCCAACGGAAAACTTGTGCAAACTTATACGACAAAGATCGTCCAAACTTTCAATAGATTCGTATGAAGGTTTAAATTCAGATTTAAAGCTTTTAGAATGAATACCGGCCTTTTTTTTGGACCAATATAAAGTTATAAAGGTGTAAATGTAGTTTTTAAATAATTCTCAAAAAGTTAGACCCATTATTGGAGCAGCGGAAACTTTGTCAAACTACTTTGACAAAGAACTGCCCAACTTTGAATAGCTACATATGAAGAGAATATTGGCCTTTTTTTGGACCAATATGAAGTGATAAAGATATAAATATATTAATAAACCTAATATAAGAACGTTAGATCCATTTTTGATCCAACGGAAAACTTGTGCAAACTTATACGACAAAGATCGTCCAAACTTTCAATAGATTCGTATGAAGGTTTAATTTGAGATTTAAAGCTTTTAAAATGAATACCGGCCTTTTTTTGGACCAATAAAAAGTTAAAAAGGTGTAAATATAGTTTTTAAATAATTCTCAAAAAGTTAGACCCATTATTTGAGCAACGGAACCTTGGTCCAAACTACTTTGACAGAGAACTGCCCAACTTTGAATAGCTTCATATGAAGAGAATATTGGATTTTTTTGGACCAATATGAAGTGATAAAGATATAAATATAGTAATAAACCTAATAGAAGAACGTTAGACCCATTTTTGATCCAACGGAAAACTTGTGCAAACTTCTACGACAAAGATCGTCCAAACTTTCAATAGATTCGTATGAAGGTTTAAATTGAGATTTAAAGCTTTTAGAATGAATACCGGCCTTTTTTTGGACCAATATAAAGTTATAAAGGTGTAAATATAGTTTTTAAATAATTCTCAAAAAGTTAGACCCATTATTGGAGAAGCGGAAACTTGGTCCAAACTACTTTGACAAAGAACTGCCCAACTTTGAATAGCTTCGTATGAAGAGAATATTGGCCTTTTTTTGAACCAATATGAAGTGATAAAGATATAAATATAGTAATAAACCTAATTTAATAACGTTAGACCCATTTTTGATCCAACGGAAAACTTGTGCAAACTTATACGACAAAGATCGTCCAAACTTTCAATAGATTCGTATGAAGGTTTAAATTGAGATTTAAAGCTTTTAGAATGAATACCGGCCTTTTTTTGGACCAATATAAAGTTATAAAGGTGTAAATATAGTTTTTAAATAATTCTCAAAAAGTTAGACCCATTATTGGAGCAGCGGAACCTTTGTCAAACTACTTTGACAAAGAACTGCCCAACTTTGAATAGCTACATATGAAGAGAATATTTGATTTTTTTGGACCAATATGAAGCGATAAATATATATAAATATAGTAATAAACCTAATAGAAGAACGTTAGACCCATTTTTGATCCAACGGAAAACTTGTGCAAACTTCTACGACAAAGATCGTCCAAACTTTCAATAGATTCGTATGAAGGTTTAAATTCAGATTTAAAGCTTTTAGAATGAATACCGGCCTTTTTTTGGACCAATATAAAGTTATAAAGGTGTAAATGTAGTTTTTAAATAATTCTCAAAAAGTTAGACCCATTATTGGAGCAGCGGAAACTTGTCCAAACTACTTTTACAAAGAACTGCCCAACTTTGAATAGCTTCATATGAAGAGAATATTGGCCTTTTTTTGGACCAATATGAAGTGATAAAGATATAAATATAGTAATAAACCTAATTTAAGAACGTTAGACACATTTTTGATCCAACGGAAAACTTGTGCAAACTTATACGACAAAGATCGTCCAAACTTTCAATAGATTCGTATGAAGGTTTAAATTGAGATTTAAAGCTTTTAGAATGAATACCGGCCTTTTTTTGGACCAATATAAAGTTATAAAGGTGTAAATATAGTTTTTAAATAATTCTCAAAAAGTTAGACCCATTATTGGAGAAGCGGAAACTTGGTCCAAACTACTTTGACAAAGAACTGCCCAACTTTGAATAGCTTCGTATGAAGAGAATATTGGCCTTTTTTTGAACCAATAAGATGTGATAAAGATATAAATATAGTAATAAACCTAATTTAATAACGTTAGACCCATTTTTGATCCAACGGAAAAGTTGTGCAAACTTATACGACAAAGATCGTCCAAACTTTCAATAGATTCGTATGAAGGTTTAAATTGAGATTTAAAGCTTTTAGAATGAATACCGGCCTTTTTTTGGACCAATATAAAGTTATAAAGGTGTAAATATAGTTTTTAAATAATTCTCAAAAAGTTAGACCCATTATTGGAGCAGCGGAAACTTTGTCAAACTACTTTGACAAAGAACTGCCCAACTTTGAATAGCTACATATGAAGAGAATATTGGCCTTTTTTTGGACCAATATGAAGTGATAAAGATATAAATATATTAATAAACCTAATATAAGAACGTTAGACCCATTTTTGATCCAACGGAAAACTTGTGCAAACTTAAACGACAAAGATCGTCCAAACTTTCAATAGATTCGTATGAAGGTTTAAATTGAGATTTAAAGCTTTTAGAATGAATACCGGCCTTTTTTTGGACCAATAAAAAGTTAAAAAGGTGTAAATATAGTTTTTAAATAATTCTCAAAAATTTAGACCCATTATTGGAGAAGCGGAAACTTGGTCCAAACTACTTTGACGAAGAACTGCCCAACTTTGAATAGCTTCGTATGAAGAGAATATTGGTCTTTTTTTGGACCAATATGAAGTGATAAAGATATAAATATAGTAATAAACCTAATTTAAGAACGTTAGACCCATTTTTGATCCAACGGAAAACTTGTGCAAACTTCTACGACAAAGATCGTTCAAACTTTCAATAGATTCGTATGAAGGTTTAAATTGAGATTTAAAGCTTTTAGAATGTATACCGGCCTTTTTTTGGACCAATATAAAGTTATAAAGGTGTAAATATAGTTTTTAAATAATTCTCAAAAAGTTAGACCCATTATTGGAGCAGCGGAAACTTTGTCAAACTACTTTGACAAAGAACTGCCCAACTTTGAATAGCTACATATGAAGAGAATATTGGCCTTTTTTTGGATCAATATGAAGTGATAAAGATATAAATATATTAATAAACCTAATATAAGAACGTTAGACCCATTTTTGATCCAACGGAAAACTTGTGCAAACTTATACGACAAAGATCGTCCAAACTTTCAATAGATTCGTATGAAGGTTTAATTTGAGATTTAAAGCTTTTAGAATGAATACCGGCCTTTTTTTGGACCAATAAAAAGTTAAAAAGGTGTAAATATAGTTTTTAAATAATTCTCAAAAAGTTAGACCCATTATTTGAGCAACGGAACCTTGGTCCAAACTACTTTGACAGAGAACTGCCCAACTTTGAATAGCTTCATATGAAGAGAATATTGGATTTTTTTGGACCAATATGAAGCGATAAAGATATAAATATAGTAATAAACCTAATAGAAGAACGTTAGACCCATTTTTGATCCAACGGAAAACTTGTGCAAACTTCTACGACAAAGATCGTCCAAACTTTCAATAGATTCGTATGAAGGTTTAAATTCAGATTTAAAGCTTTTAGAATGAATACCGGCCTTTTTTTGGACCAATATAAAGTTATAAAGGTGTAAATGTAGTTTTTAAATAATTCTCAAAAAGTTAGACCCATTATTGGAGCAGCGGAAACTTGTCCAAACTACTTTTACAAAGAACTGCCCAACTTTGAATAGCTTCATATGAAGAGAATATTGGCCTTTTTTTGGACCAATATGAAGTGATAAAGATATAAATATAGTAATAAACCTAATTTAAGAACGTTAGACACATTTTTGATCCAACGGAAAACTTGTGCAAACTTATACGACAAAGATCGTCCAAACTTTCAATAGATTCGTATGAAGGTTTAAATTGAGATTTAAAGCTTTTAGAATGAATACCGGCCTTTTTTTGGACCAATAAAAAGTTAAAAAGGTGTAAATATAGTTTTTAAATAATTCTCAAAAAGTTAGACCCATTATTTGAGCAACGGAACCTTGGTCCAAACTACTTTGACAGAGAACTGCCCAACTTTGAATAGCTTCATATGAAGAGAATATTGGATTTTTTGGACCAATATGAAGTGATAAAGATATAAATATAGTAATAAACCTAATAGAAGAACGTTAGACCCGTTTTTGATCCAACGGAAAACTTGTGCAAACTTATACGACAAAGATCGTCCAAACTTTCAATAGATTCGTATGAAGGTTTAAATTGAGATTTAAAGCTTTTAGAATGAATACCGGCCTTTTTTTGGACCAATATAAAGTTATAAAGGTGTAAATATAGTTTTTAAATAATTCTCAAAAAGTTAGACCCATTATTGGAGCAGCGGAAACTTTGTCAAACTACTTTGACAAAGAACTGCCCAACTTTGAATAGCTACATATGAAGAGAATATTGGCCTTTTTTTGGACCAATATGAAGTGAAAAAGATATAAATATATTAATAAACCTAATATAAGAACGTTAGACCCATTTTTGATCCAACGGAAAAGTTGTGCAAACTTATACGACAAAGATCGTCCAAACTTTCAATAGATTCGTATGAAGGTTTAAATTGAGATTTAAAGCTTTTAGAATGAATACCGGCCTTTTTTTGGACCAATAAAAAGTTAAAAAGGTGTAAATATAGTTTTTAAATAATTCTCAAAAATTTAGACCCATTATTGGAGAAGCGGAAACTTGGTCCAAACTACTTTGACAAAGAACTGCCCAACTTTGAATAGCTTCGTATGAAGAGAATATTGGTCTTTTTTTGGACCAATATGAAGTGATAAAGATATAAATATAGTAATAAACCTAATTTAAGAACGTTAGACCCATTTTTGATCCAACGGAAAACTTGTGCAAACTTCTACGACAAAGATCGTCCAAACTTTCAATAGATTCGTATGAAGGTTTAAATTGAGATTTAAAGCTTTTAGAATGAATACCGGCCTTTTTTTGGACCAATATAAAGTTATAAAGGTGTAAATATAGTTTTTAAATAATTCTCAAAAAGTTAGACCCATTATTGGAGCAGCGGAAACTTTGTCAAACTACTTTGACAAAGAACTGCCCAACTTTGAATAGCTACATATGAAGAGAATATTGGCCTTTTTTTGGACCAATATGAAGTGATAAAGATATAAATATATTAATAAACCTAATATAAGAACGTTAGACCCATTTTTGATCCAACGGAAAACTTGTGCAAACTTATACGACAAAGATCGTCCAAACTTTCAATAGATTCGTATGAAGGTTTAATTTGAGATTTAAAGCTTTTAGAATGAATACCGGCCTTTTTTTGGACCAATAAAAAGTTAAAAAGGTGTAAATATAGTTTTTAAATAATTCTCAAAAAGTTAGACCCATTATTTGAGCAACGGAACCTTGGTCCAAACTACTTTGACAGAGAACTGCCCAACTTTGAATAGCTTCATATGAAGAGAATATTGGCCTTTTTTTGGACCAATATGAAGTGATAAAGATATAAATATATTAATAAACCTAATATAAGAACGTTAGACCCATTTTTGATCCAACGGAAAACTTGTGCAAACTTATACGACAAAGATCGTCCAAACTTTCAATAGATTCGTATGAAGGTTTAATTTGAGATTTAAAGCTTTTAGAATGAATACCGGCCTTTTTTTGGACCAATAAAAAGTTAAAAAGGTGTAAATATAGTTTTTAAAAAATTCTCAAAAAGTTAGACCCATTATTTGAGCAACGGAACCTTGGTCCAAACTACTTTGACAGAGAACTGCCCAACTTTGAATAGCTTCATATGAAGAGAATATTTGATTTTTTTGGACCAATATGAAGCGATAAATATATATAAATATAGTAATAAACCTAATAGAAGAACGTTAGACCCATTTTTGATCCAACGGAAAACTTGTGCAAACTTCTACGACAAAGATCGTCCAAACTTTCAATAGATTCGTATGAAGGTTTAAATTCAGATTTAAAGCTTTTAGAATGAATACCGGCCTTTTTTTGGACCAATATAAAGTTATAAAGGTGTAAATGTAGTTTTTAAATAATTCTCAAAAAGTTAGACCCATTATTGGAGCAGCGGAAACTTGTCCAAACTACTTTTACAAAGAACTGCCCAACTTTGAATAGCTTCATATGAAGAGAATATTGGCCTTTTTTTGGACCAATATGAAGTGATAAAGATATAAATATAGTAATAAACCTAATTTAAGAACGTTAGACACATTTTTGATCCAACGGAAAACTTGTGCAAACTTATACGACAAAGATCGTCCAAACTTTCAATAGATTCGTATGAAGGTTTAAATTGAGATTTAAAGCTTTTAGAATGAATACCGGCCTTTTTTTGGACCAATATAAAGTTATAAAGGTGTAAATATAGTTTTTAAATAATTCTCAAAAAGTTAGACCCATTATTGGAGAAGCGGAAACTTGGTCCAAACTACTTTGACAAAGAACTGCCCAACTTTGAATAGCTTCGTATGAAGAGAATATTGGCCTTTTTTTGAACCAATAAGAAGTGATAAAGATATAAATATAGTAATAAACCTAATTTAATAACGTTAGACCCATTTTTGATCCAACGGAAAACTTGTGCAAACTTATACGACAAAGATCGTCCAAACTTTCAATAGATTCGTATGAAGGTTTAAATTGAGATTTAAAGCTTTTAGAATGAATACCGGCCTTTTTTTGGACCAATATAAAGTTATAAAGGTGTAAATATAGTTTTTAAATAATTCTCAAAAAGTTAGACCCATTATTGGAGCAGCGGAAACTTTGTCAAACTACTTTGACAAAGAACTGCCCAACTTTGAATAGCTACATATGAAGAGAATATTGGCCTTTTTTTGGACCAATATGAAGTGATAAAGATATAAATATATTAATAAACCTAATATAAGAACGTTAGACCCATTTTTGATCCAACGGAAAACTTGTGCAAACTTAAACGACAAAGATCGTCCAAACTTTCAATAGATTCGTATGAAGGTTTAAATTGAGATTTAAAGCTTTTAGAATGAATACCGGCCTTTTTTTGGACCAATAAAAAGTTAAAAAGGTGTAAATATAGTTTTTAAATAATTCTCAAAAATTTAGACCCATTATTGGAGAAGCGGAAACTTGGTCCAAACTACTTTGACGAAGAACTGCCCAACTTTGAATAGCTTCGTATGAAGAGAATATTGGTCTTTTTTTGGACCAATATGAAGTGATAAAGATATAAATATAGTAATAAACCTAATTTAAGAACGTTAGACCCATTTTTGATCCAACGGAAAACTTGTGCAAACTTCTACGACAAAGATCGTTCAAACTTTCAATAGATTCGTATGAAGGTTTAAATTGAGATTTAAAGCTTTTAGAATGTATACCGGCCTTTTTTTGGACCAATATAAAGTTATAAAGGTGTAAATATAGTTTTTAAATAATTCTCAAAAAGTTAGACCCATTATTGGAGCAGCGGAAACTTTGTCAAACTACTTTGACAAAGAACTGCCCAACTTTGAATAGCTACATATGAAGAGAATATTGGCCTTTTTTTGGATCAATATGAAGTGATAAAGATATAAATATATTAATAAACCTAATATAAGAACGTTAGACCCATTTTTGATCCAACGGAAAACTTGTGCAAACTTATACGACAAAGATCGTCCAAACTTTCAATAGATTCGTATGAAGGTTTAATTTGAGATTTAAAGCTTTTAGAATGAATACCGGCCTTTTTTTGGACCAATAAAAAGTTAAAAAGGTGTAAATATAGTTTTTAAATAATTCTCAAAAAGTTAGACCCATTATTTGAGCAACGGAACCTTGGTCCAAACTACTTTGACAGAGAACTGCCCAACTTTGAATAGCTTCATATGAAGAGAATATTGGATTTTTTTGGACCAATATGAAGCGATAAAGATATAAATATAGTAATAAACCTAATAGAAGAACGTTAGACCCATTTTTGATCCAACGGAAAACTTGTGCAAACTTCTACGACAAAGATCGTCCAAACTTTCAATAGATTCGTATGAAGGTTTAAATTCAGATTTAAAGCTTTTAGAATGAATACCGGCCTTTTTTTGGACCAATATAAAGTTATAAAGGTGTAAATGTAGTTTTTAAATAATTCTCAAAAAGTTAGACCCATTATTGGAGCAGCGGAAACTTGTCCAAACTACTTTTACAAAGAACTGCCCAACTTTGAATAGCTTCATATGAAGAGAATATTGGCCTTTTTTTGGACCAATATGAAGTGATAAAGATATAAATATAGTAATAAACCTAATTTAAGAACGTTAGACACATTTTTGATCCAACGGAAAACTTGTGCAAACTTATACGACAAAGATCGTCCAAACTTTCAATAGATTCGTATGAAGGTTTAAATTGAGATTTAAAGCTTTTAGAATGAATACCGGCCTTTTTTTGGACCAATAAAAAGTTAAAAAGGTGTAAATATAGTTTTTAAATAATTCTCAAAAAGTTAGACCCATTATTTGAGCAACGGAACCTTGGTCCAAACTACTTTGACAGAGAACTGCCCAACTTTGAATAGCTTCATATGAAGAGAATATTGGATTTTTTGGACCAATATGAAGTGATAAAGATATAAATATAGTAATAAACCTAATAGAAGAACGTTAGACCCGTTTTTGATCCAACGGAAAACTTGTGCAAACTTATACGACAAAGATCGTCCAAACTTTCAATAGATTCGTATGAAGGTTTAAATTGAGATTTAAAGCTTTTAGAATGAATACCGGCCTTTTTTTGGACCAATATAAAGTTATAAAGGTGTAAATATAGTTTTTAAATAATTCTCAAAAAGTTAGACCCATTATTGGAGCAGCGGAAACTTTGTCAAACTACTTTGACAAAGAACTGCCCAACTTTGAATAGCTACATATGAAGAGAATATTGGCCTTTTTTTGGACCAATATGAAGTGAAAAAGATATAAATATATTAATAAACCTAATATAAGAACGTTAGACCCATTTTTGATCCAACGGAAAAGTTGTGCAAACTTATACGACAAAGATCGTCCAAACTTTCAATAGATTCGTATGAAGGTTTAAATTGAGATTTAAAGCTTTTAGAATGAATACCGGCCTTTTTTTGGACCAATAAAAAGTTAAAAAGGTGTAAATATAGTTTTTAAATAATTCTCAAAAATTTAGACCCATTATTGGAGAAGCGGAAACTTGGTCCAAACTACTTTGACAAAGAACTGCCCAACTTTGAATAGCTTCGTATGAAGAGAATATTGGTCTTTTTTTGGACCAATATGAAGTGATAAAGATATAAATATAGTAATAAACCTAATTTAAGAACGTTAGACCCATTTTTGATCCAACGGAAAACTTGTGCAAACTTCTACGACAAAGATCGTCCAAACTTTCAATAGATTCGTATGAAGGTTTAAATTGAGATTTAAAGCTTTTAGAATGAATACCGGCCTTTTTTTGGACCAATATAAAGTTATAAAGGTGTAAATATAGTTTTTAAATAATTCTCAAAAAGTTAGACCCATTATTGGAGCAGCGGAAACTTTGTCAAACTACTTTGACAAAGAACTGCCCAACTTTGAATAGCTACATATGAAGAGAATATTGGCCTTTTTTTGGACCAATATGAAGTGATAAAGATATAAATATATTAATAAACCTAATATAAGAACGTTAGACCCATTTTTGATCCAACGGAAAACTTGTGCAAACTTATACGACAAAGATCGTCCAAACTTTCAATAGATTCGTATGAAGGTTTAATTTGAGATTTAAAGCTTTTAGAATGAATACCGGCCTTTTTTTGGACCAATAAAAAGTTAAAAAGGTGTAAATATAGTTTTTAAATAATTCTCAAAAAGTTAGACCCATTATTTGAGCAACGGAACCTTGGTCCAAACTACTTTGACAGAGAACTGCCCAACTTTGAATAGCTTCATATGAAGAGAATATTGGATTTTTTTGGACCAATATGAAGCGATAAAGATATAAATATAGTAATAAACCTAATAGAAGAACGTTAGACCCATTTTTGATCCAACGGAAAACTTGTGCAAACTTCTACGACAAAGATCGTCCAAACTTTCAATAGATTCGTATGAAGGTTTAAATTCAGATTTAAAGCTTTTAGAATGAATACCGGCCTTTTTTTGGACCAATATAAAGTTATAAAGGTGTAAATGTAGTTTTTAAATAATTCTCAAAAAGTTAGACCCATTATTGGAGCAGCGGAAACTTGTCCAAACTACTTTTACAAAGAACTGCCCAACTTTGAATAGCTTCATATGAAGAGAATATTGGCCTTTTTTTGGACCAATATGAAGTGATAAAGATATTAGTATAGTAATAAACCTAATTTAAGAACGTTAGACACATTTTTGATCCAACGGAAAACTTGTGCAAACTTATACGACAAAGATCGTCCAAACTTTCAATAGATTCGTATGAAGGTTTAAATTGAGATTTAAAGCTTTTAGAATGAATACCGGCCTTTTTTTGGACCAATATAAAGTTATAAAGGTGTAAATATAGTTTTTAAATAATTCTCAAAAAGTTAGACCCATTATTGGAGCAGCGGAAACTTTGTCAAACTACTTTGACAAAGAACTGCCCAACTTTGAATAGCTACATATGAAGAGAATATTGGCCTTTTTTTGGACCAATATGAAGTGATAAAGATATAAATATATTAATAAACCTAATATAAGAACGTTAGACCCATTTTTGATCCAACGGAAAACTTGTGCAAACTTATACGACAAAGATCGTCCAAACTTTCAATAGATTCGTATGAAGGTTTAATTTGAGATTTAAAGCTTTTAGAATGAATACCGGCCTTTTTTTGGACCAATAAAAAGTTAAAAAGGTGTAAATATAGTTTTTAAATAATTCTCAAAAAGTTAGACCCATTATTTGAGCAACGGAACCTTGGTCCAAACTACTTTGACAGAGAACTGCCCAACTTTGAATAGCTTCATATGAAGAGAATATTGGATTTTTTTGGACCAATATGAAGCGATAAAGATATAAATATAGTAATAAACCTAATAGAAGAACGTTAGACCCATTTTTGATCCAACGGAAAACTTGTGCAAACTTCTACGACAAAGATCGTCCAAACTTTCAATAGATTCGTATGAAGGTTTAAATTCAGATTTAAAGCTTTTAGAATGAATACCGGCCTTTTTTTGGACCAATATAAAGTTATAAAGGTGTAAATGTAGTTTTTAAATAATTCTCAAAAAGTTAGACCCATTATTGGAGCAGCGGAAACTTGTCCAAACTACTTTTACAAAGAACTGCCCAACTTTGAATAGCTTCATATGAAGAGAATATTGGCCTTTTTTTGGACCAATATGAAGTGATAAAGATATTAGTATAGTAATAAACCTAATTTAAGAACGTTAGACACATTTTTGATCCAACGGAAAACTTGTGCAAACTTATACGACAAAGATCGTCCAAACTTTCAATAGATTCGTATGAAGGTTTAAATTGAGATTTAAAGCTTTTAGAATGAATACCGGCCTTTTTTTGGACCAATATAAAGTTATAAAGGTGTAAATATAGTTTTTAAATAATTCTCAAAAAGTTAGACCCATTATTGGAGAAGCGGAAACTTGGTCCAAACTACTTTGACAAAGAACTGCCCAACTTTGAATAGCTTCGTATGAAGAGAATATTGGCCTTTTTTTGAACCAATATGAAGTGATAAAGATATAAATATAGTAATAAACCTAATTTAATAACGTTAGACCCATTTTTGATCCAACGGAAAACTTGTGCAAACTTATACGACAAAGATCGTCCAAACTTTCAATAGATTCGTATGAAGGTTTAAATTGAGATTTAAAGCTTTTAGAATGAATACCGGCCTTTTTTTGGACCAATATAAAGTTATAAAGGTGTAAATATAGTTTTTAAATAATTCTCAAAAAGTTAGACCCATTATTGGAGCAGCGGAAACTTTGTCAAACTACTTCGACAAAGAACTGCCCAACTTTGAATAGCTACATATGAAGAGAATATTGGCCTTTTTTTGGACCAATATGAAGTGATAAAGATATAAATATATTAATAAACCTAATATAAGAACGTTAGACCCATTTTTGATCCAACGGAAAACTTGTGCAAACTTATACGACAAAGATCGTCCAAACTTTCAATAGATTCGTATGAAGGTTTAAATTGAGATTTAAAGCTTTTAGAATGAATACCGGCCTTTTTTTGGACCAATAAAAAGTTAAAAAGGTGTAAATATAGTTTTTAAATAATTCTCAAAAATTTAGACCCATTATTGGAGAAGCGGAAACTTGGTCCAAACTACTTTGACAAAGAACTGCCCAACTTTGAATAGCTTCGTATGAAGAGAATATTGGTCTTTTTTTGGACCAATATGAAGTGATAAAGATATAAATATAGTAATAAACCTAATTTAAGAACGTTAGACCCATTTTTGATCCAACGGAAAACTTGTGCAAACTTCTACGACAAAGATCGTTCAAACTTTCAATAGATTCGTATGAAGGTTTAAATTGAGATTTAAAGCTTTTAGAATGTATACCGGCCTTTTTTTGGACCAATATAAAGTTATAAAGGTGTAAATATAGTTTTTAAATAATTCTCAAAAAGTTAGACCCATTATTGGAGCAGCGGAAACTTTGTCAAACTACTTTGACAAAGAACTGCCCAACTTTGAATAGCTACATATGAAGAGAATATTGGCCTTTTTTTGGACCAATATGAAGTGATAAAGATATAAATATATTAATAAACCTAATATAAGAACGTTAGACCCATTTTTGATCCAACGGAAAACTTGTGCAAACTTATACGACAAAGATCGTCCAAACTTTCAATAGATTCGTATGAAGGTTTAATTTGAGATTTAAAGCTTTTAGAATGAATACCGGCCTTTTTTTGGACCAATAAAAAGTTAAAAAGGTGTAAATATAGTTTTTAAATAATTCTCAAAAAGTTAGACCCATTATTTGAGCAACGGAACCTTGGTCCAAACTACTTTGACAGAGAACTGCCCAACTTTGAATAGCTTCATATGAAGAGAATATTGGATTTTTTTGGACCAATATGAAGCGATAAATATATATAAATATAGTAATAAACCTAATAGAAGAACGTTAGACCCATTTTTGATCCAACGGAAAACTTGTGCAAACTTCTACGACAAAGATCGTCCAAACTTTCAATAGATTCGTATGAAGGTTTAAATTCAGATTTAAAGCTTTTAGAATGAATACCGGCCTTTTTTTGGACCAATATAAAGTTATAAAGGTGTAAATGTAGTTTTTAAATAATTCTCAAAAAGTTAGACCCGTTATTGGAGCTGCGGAAACTTGTCCAAACTACTTTTACAAAGAACTGCCCAACTTTGAATAGCTTCATATGAAGAGAATATTGGCCTTTTTTTGGACCAATATGAAGTGATAAAGATATAAATATAGTAATAAACCTAATTTAAGAACGTTAGACACATTTTTGATCCAACGGAAAACTTGTGCAAACTTATACGACAAAGATCGTCCAAACTTTCAATAGATTCGTATGAAGGTTTAAATTGAGATTTAAAGCTTTTAGAATGAATACCGGCCTTTTTTTGGACCAATATAAAGTTATAAAGGTGTAAATATAGTTTTTAAATAATTCTCAAAAAGTTAGACCCATTATTGGAGAAGCGGAAACTTGGTCCAAACTACTTTGACAAAGAACTGCCCAACTTTGAATAGCTTCGTATGAAGAGAATATTGGCCTTTTTTTGAACCAATATGAAGTGATAAAGATATAAATATAGTAATAAACCTAATTTAATAACGTTAGACCCATTTTTGATCCAACGGAAAACTTGTGCAAACTTATACGACAAAGATCGTCCAAACTTTCAATAGATTCGTATGAAGGTTTAAATTGAGATTTAAAGCTTTTAGAATGAATACCGGCCTTTTTTTGGACCAATATAAAGTTATAAAGGTGTAAATATAGTTTTTAAATAATTCTCAAAAAGTTAGACCCATTATTGGAGCAGCGGAAACTTTGTCAAACTACTTTGACAAAGAACTGCCCAACTTTGAATAGCTACATATGAAGAGAATATTGGCCTTTTTTTGGACCAATATGAAGTGATAAAGATATAAATATATTAATAAACCTAATATAAGAACGTTAGACCCATTTTTGATCCAACGGAAAACTTGTGCAAACTTATACGACAAAGATCGTCCAAACTTTCAATAGATTCGTATGAAGGTTTAAATTGAGATTTAAAGCTTTTAGAATGAATACCGGCCTTTTTTTGGACCAATAAAAAGTTAAAAAGGTGTAAATATAGTTTTTAAATAATTCTCAAAAATTTAGACCCATTATTGGAGAAGCGGAAACTTGGTCCAAACTACTTTGACAAAGAACTGCCCAACTTTGAATAGCTTCGTATGAAGAGAATATTGGTCTTTTTTTGGACCAATATGAAGTGATAAAGATATAAATATAGTAATAAACCTAATTTAAGAACGTTAGACCCATTTTTGATCCAACGGAAAACTTGTGCAAACTTCTACGACAAAGATCGTTCAAACTTTCAATAGATTCGTATGAAGGTTTAAATTGAGATTTAAAGCTTTTAGAATGTATACCGGCCTTTTTTTGGACCAATATAAAGTTATAAAGGTGTAAATATAGTTTTTAAATAATTCTCAAAAAGTTAGACCCATTATTGGAGCAGCGGAAACTTTGTCAAACTACTTTGACAAAGAACTGCCCAACTTTGAATAGCTACATATGAAGAGAATATTGGCCTTTTTTTGGACCAATATGAAGTGATAAAGATATAAATATATTAATAAACCTAATATAAGAACGTTAGACCCATTTTTGATCCAACGGAAAACTTGTGCAAACTTATACGACAAAGATCGTCCAAACTTTCAATAGATTCGTATGAAGGTTTAATTTGAGATTTAAAGCTTTTAGAATGAATACCGGCCTTTTTTTGGACCAATAAAAAGTTAAAAAGGTGTAAATATAGTTTTTAAATAATTCTCAAAAAGTTAGACCCATTATTTGAGCAACGGAACCTTGGTCCAAACTACTTTGACAGAGAACTGCCCAACTTTGAATAGCTTCATATGAAGAGAATATTGGATTTTTTTGGACCAATATGAAGCGATAAATATATATAAATATAGTAATAAACCTAATAGAAGAACGTTAGACCCATTTTTGATCCAACGGAAAACTTGTGCAAACTTCTACGACAAAGATCGTCCAAACTTTCAATAGATTCGTATGAAGGTTTAAATTCAGATTTAAAGCTTTTAGAATGAATACCGGCCTTTTTTTGGACCAATATAAAGTTATAAAGGTGTAAATGTAGTTTTTAAATAATTCTCAAAAAGTTAGACCCATTATTGGAGCAGCGGAAACTTGTCCAAACTACTTTTACAAAGAACTGCCCAACTTTGAATAGCTTCATATGAAGAGAATATTGGCCTTTTTTTGGACCAATATGAAGTGATAAAGATATAAATATAGTAATAAACCTAATTTAAGAACGTTAGACACATTTTTGATCCAACGGAAAACTTGTGCAAACTTATACGACAAAGATCGTCCAAACTTTCAATAGATTCGTATGAAGGTTTAAATTGAGATTTAAAGCTTTTAGAATGAATACCGGCCTTTTTTTGGACCAATATAAAGTTATAAAGGTGTAAATATAGTTTTTAAATAATTCTCAAAAAGTTAGACCCATTATTGGAGAAGCGGAAACTTGGTCCAAACTACTTTGACAAAGAACTGCCCAACTTTGAATAGCTTCGTATGAAGAGAATATTGGCCTTTTTTTGAACCAATATGAAGTGATAAAGATATAAATATAGTAATAAACCTAATTTAATAACGTTAGACCCATTTTTGATCCAACGGAAAACTTTTGCAAACTTATACGACAAAGATCGTCCAAACTTTCAATAGATTCGTATGAAGGTTTAAATTGAGATTTAAAGCTTTTAGAATGAATACCGGCCTTTTTTTGGACCAATATAAAGTTATAAAGGTGTAAATATAGTTTTTAAATAATTCTCAAAAAGTTAGACCCATTATTGGAGCAGCGGAAACTTTGTCAAACTACTTTGACAAAGAACTGCCCAACTTTGAATAGCTACATATGAAGAGAATATTGGCCTTTTTTTGGACCAATATGAAGTGATAAAGTTATAAATATATTAATAAACCTAATATAAGAACGTTAGACCCATTTTTGATCCAACGGAAAACTTGTGCAAACTTATACGACAAAGATCGTCCAAACTTTCAATAGATTCGTATGAAGGTTTAAATTGAGATTTAAAGCTTTTAGAATGAATACCGGCCTTTTTTTGGACCAATAAAAAGTTAAAAAGGTGTAAATATAGTTTTTAAATAATTCTCAAAAATTTAGACCCATTATTGGAGAAGCGGAAACTTGGTCCAAACTACTTTGACAAAGAACTGCCCAACTTTGAATAGCTTCGTATGAAGAGAATATTGGTCTTTTTTTGGACCAATATGAAGTGATAAAGATATAAATATAGTAATAAACCTAATTTAAGAACGTTAGACCCATTTTTGATCCAACGGAAAACTTGTGCAAACTTCTACGACAAAGATCGTTCAAACTTTCAATAGATTCGTATGAAGGTTTAAATTGAGATTTAAAGCTTTTAGAATGTATACCGGCCTTTTTTTGGACCAATAAAAAGTTAAAAAGGTGTAAATATAGTTTTTAAATAATTCTCAAAAAGTTAGACCCATTATTGGAGCAGCGGAAACTTTGTCAAACTACTTTGACAAAGAACTGCCCAACTTTGAATAGCTACATATGAAGAGAATATTGGCCTTTTTTTGGACCAATATGAAGTGATAAAGATATAAATATATTAATAAACCTAATATAAGAACGTTAGACCCATTTTTGATCCAACGGAAAACTTGTGCAAACTTATACGACAAAGATCGTCCAAACTTTCAATAGATTCGTATGAAGGTTTAATTTGAGATTTAAAGCTTTTAGAATGAATACCGGCCTTTTTTTGGACCAATAAAAAGTTAAAAAGGTGTAAATATAGTTTTTAAATAATTCTCAAAAAGTTAGACCCATTATTTGAGCAACGGAACCTTGGTCCAAACTACTTTGACAGAGAACTGCCCAACTTTGAATAGCTTCATATGAAGAGAATATTGGATTTTTTTGGACCAATATGAAGCGATAAATATATATAAATATAGTAATAAACCTAATAGAAGAACGTTAGACCCATTTTTGATCCAACGGAAAACTTGTGCAAACTTCTACGACAAAGATCGTCCAAACTTTCAATAGATTCGTATGAAGGTTTAAATTCAGATTTAAAGCTTTTAGAATGAATACCGGCCTTTTTTTGGACCAATATAAAGTTATAAAGGTGTAAATGTAGTTTTTAAATAATTCTCAAAAAGTTAGACCCATTATTGGAGCAGCGGAAACTTGTCCAAACTACTTTTACAAAGAACTGCCCAACTTTGAATAGCTTCATATGAAGAGAATATTGGCCTTTTTTTGGACCAATATGAAGTGATAAAGATATAAATATAGTAATAAACCTAATTTAAGAACGTTAGACACATTTTTGATCCAACGGAAAACTTGTGCAAACTTATACGACAAAGATCGTCCAAACTTTCAATAGATTCGTATGAAGGTTTAAATTGAGATTTAAAGCTTTTAGAATGAATACCGGCCTTTTTTTGGACCAATATAAAGTTATAAAGGTGTAAATATAGTTTTTAAATAATTCTCAAAAAGTTAGACCCATTATTGGAGAAGCGGAAACTTGGTCCAAACTACTTTGACAAAGAACTGCCCAACTTTGAATAGCTTCGTATGAAGAGAATATTGGCCTTTTTTTGAACCAATATGAAGTGATAAAGATATAAATATAGTAATAAACCTAATTTAATAACGTTAGACCCATTTTTGATCCAACGGAAAACTTGTGCAAACTTATACGACAAAGATCGTCCAAACTTTCAATAGATTCGTATGAAGGTTTAAATTGAGATTTAAAGCTTTTAGAATGAATACCGGCCTTTTTTTGGACCAATATAAAGTTATAAAGGTGTAAATATAGTTTTTAAATAATTCTCAAAAAGTTAGACCCATTATTGGAGCAGCGGAAACTTTGTCAAACTACTTTGACAAAGAACTGCCCAACTTTGAATAGCTACATATGAAGAGAATATTGGCCTTTTTTTGGACCAATATGAAGTGATAAAGTTATAAATATATTAATAAACCTAATATAAGAACGTTAGACCCATTTTTGATCCAACGGAAAACTTGTGCAAACTTATACGACAAAGATCGTCCAAACTTTCAATAGATTCGTATGAAGGTTTAAATTGAGATTTAAAGCTTTTAGAATGAATACCGGCCTTTTTTTGGACCAATAAAAAGTTAAAAAGGTGTAAATATAGTTTTTAAATAATTCTCAAAAATTTAGACCCATTATTGGAGAAGCGGAAACTTGGTCCAAACTACTTTGACAAAGAACTGCCCAACTTTGAATAGCTTCGTATGAAGAGAATATTGGTCTTTTTTTGGACCAATATGAAGTGATAAAGATATAAATATAGTAATAAACCTAATTTAAGAACGTTAGACCCATTTTTGATCCAACGGAAAACTTGTGCAAACTTCTACGACAAAGATCGTTCAAACTTTCAATAGATTCGTATGAAGGTTTAAATTGAGATTTAAAGCTTTTAGAATGTATACCGGCCTTTTTTTGGACCAATATAAAGTTATAAAGGTGTAAATATAGTTTTTAAATAATTCTCAAAAAGTTAGACCCATTATTGGAGCAGCGGAAACTTTGTCAAACTACTTTGACAAAGAACTGCCCAACTTTGAATAGCTACATATGAAGAGAATATTGGCCTTTTTTTGGACCAATATGAAGTGATAAAGATATAAATATATTAATAAACCTAATATAAGAACGTTAGACCCATTTTTGATCCAACGGAAAACTTGTGCAAACTTATACGACAAAGATCGTCCAAACTTTCAATAGATTCGTATGAAGGTTTAATTTGAGATTTAAAGCTTTTAGAATGAATACCGGCCTTTTTTTGGACCAATAAAAAGTTAAAAAGGTGTAAATATAGTTTTTAAATAATTCTCAAAAAGTTAGACCCATTATTTGAGCAACGGAACCTTGGTCCAAACTACTTTGACAGAGAACTGCCCAACTTTGAATAGCTTCATATGAAGAGAATATTGGATTTTTTTGGACCAATATGAAGCGATAAAGATATAAATATAGTAATAAACCTAATAGAAGAACGTTAGACCCATTTTTGATCCAACGGAAAACTTGTGCAAACTTCTACGACAAAGATCGTCCAAACTTTCAATAGATTCGTATGAAGGTTTAAATTCAGATTTAAAGCTTTTAGAATGAATACCGGCCTTTTTTTGGACCAATATAAAGTTATAAAGGTGTAAATGTAGTTTTTAAATAATTCTCAAAAAGTTAGACCCATTATTGGAGCAGCGGAAACTTGTCCAAACTACTTTTACAAAGAACTGCCCAACTTTGAATAGCTTCATATGAAGAGAATATTGGCCTTTTTTTGGACCAATATGAAGTGATAAAGATATAAATATAGTAATAAACCTAATTTAAGAACGTTAGACACATTTTTGATCCAACGGAAAACTTGTGCAAACTTATACGACAAAGATCGTCCAAACTTTCAATAGATTCGTATGAAGGTTTAAATTGAGATTTAAAGCTTTTAGAATGAATACCGGCCTTTTTTTGGACCAATAAAAAGTTAAAAAGGTGTAAATATAGTTTTTAAATAATTCTCAAAAAGTTAGACCCATTATTTGAGCAACGGAACCTTGGTCCAAACTACTTTGACAGAGAACTGCCCAACTTTGAATAGCTTCATATGAAGAGAATATTGGATTTTTTTGGACCAATATGAAGTGATAAAGATATAAATATAGTAATAAACCTAATAGAAGAACGTTAGACCCGTTTTTGATCCAACGGAAAACTTGTGCAAACTTATACGACAAAGATCGTCCAAACTTTCAATAGATTCGTATGAAGGTTTAAATTGAGATTTAAAGCTTTTAGAATGAATACCGGCCTTTTTTTGGACCAATATAAAGTTATAAAGGTGTAAATATAGTTTTTAAATAATTCTCAAAAAGTTAGACCCATTATTGGAGCAGCGGAAACTTTGTCAAACTACTTTGACAAAGAACTGCCCAACTTTGAATAGCTACATATGAAGAGAATATTGGCCTTTTTTTGGACCAATATGAAGTGAAAAAGATATAAATATATTAATAAACCTAATATAAGAACGTTAGACCCATTTTTGATCCAACGGAAAACTTGTGCAAACTTATACGACAAAGATCGTCCAAACTTTCAATAGATTCGTATGAAGGTTTAAATTGAGATTTAAAGCTTTAAGAATGAATACCGGCCTTTTTTTGGACCAATAAAAAGTTAAAAAGGTGTAAATATAGTTTTTAAATAATTCTCAAAAATTTAGACCCATTATTGGAGAAGCGGAAACTTGGTCCAAACTACTTTGACAAAGAACTGCCCAACTTTGAATAGCTTCGTATGAAGAGAATATTGGTCTTTTTTTGGACCAATATGAAGTGATAAAGATATAAATATAGTAATAAACCTAATTTAAGAACGTTAGACACATTTTTGATCCAACGGAAAACTTGTGCAAACTTATACGACAAAGATCGTCCAAACTTTCAATAGATTCGTATGAAGGTTTAAATTGAGATTTAAAGCTTTTAGAATGAATACCGGCCTTTTTTTGGACCAATATAAAGTTATAAAGGTGTAAATATAGTTTTTAAATAATTCTCAAAAAGTTAGACCCATTATTGGAGCAGCGGAAACTTTGTCAAACTACTTTGACAAAGAACTGCCCAACTTTGAATAGCTACATATGAAGAGAATATTGGCCTTTTTTTGGACCAATATGAAGTGATAAAGTTATAAATATATTAATAAACCTAATATAAGAACGTTAGACCCATTTTTGATCCAACGGAAAACTTGTGCAAACTTATACGACAAAGATCGTCCAAACTTTCAATAGATTCGTATGAAGGTTTAAATTGAGATTTAAAGCTTTTAGAATGAATACCGGCCTTTTTTTGGACCAATAAAAAGTTAAAAAGGTGTAAATATAGTTTTTAAATAATTCTCAAAAATTTAGACCCATTATTGGAGAAGCGGAAACTTGGTCCAAACTACTTTGACAAAGAACTGCCCAACTTTGAATAGCTTCGTATGAAGAGAATATTGGTCTTTTTTTGGACCAATATGAAGTGATAAAGATATAAATATAGTAATAAACCTAATTTAAGAACGTTAGACCCATTTTTGATCCAACGGAAAACTTGTGCAAACTTCTACGACAAAGATCGTTCAAACTTTCAATAGATTCGTATGAAGGTTTAAATTGAGATTTAAAGCTTTTAGAATGTATACCGGCCTTTTTTTGGACCAATATAAAGTTATAAAGGTGTAAATATAGTTTTTAAATAATTCTCAAAAAGTTAGACCCATTATTGGAGCAGCGGAAACTTTGTCAAACTACTTTGACAAAGAACTGCCCAACTTTGAATAGCTACATATGAAGAGAATATTGGCCTTTTTTTGGACCAATATGAAGTGATAAAGATATAAATATATTAATAAACCTAATATAAGAACGTTAGACCCATTTTTGATCCAACGGAAAACTTGTGCAAACTTATACGACAAAGATCGTCCAAACTTTCAATAGATTCGTATGAAGGTTTAATTTGAGATTTAAAGCTTTTAGAATGAATACCGGCCTTTTTTTGGACCAATAAAAAGTTAAAAAGGTGTAAATATAGTTTTTAAATAATTCTCAAAAAGTTAGACCCATTATTTGAGCAACGGAACCTTGGTCCAAACTACTTTGACAGAGAACTGCCCAACTTTGAATAGCTTCATATGAAGAGAATATTGGATTTTTTTGGACCAATATGAAGCGATAAAGATATAAATATAGTAATAAACCTAATAGAAGAACGTTAGACCCATTTTTGATCCAACGGAAAACTTGTGCAAACTTCTACGACAAAGATCGTCCAAACTTTCAATAGATTCGTATGAAGGTTTAAATTCAGATTTAAAGCTTTTAGAATGAATACCGGCCTTTTTTTGGACCAATATAAAGTTATAAAGGTGTAAATGTAGTTTTTAAATAATTCTCAAAAAGTTAGACCCATTATTGGAGCAGCGGAAACTTGTCCAAACTACTTTTACAAAGAACTGCCCAACTTTGAATAGCTTCATATGAAGAGAATATTGGCCTTTTTTTGGACCAATATGAAGTGATAAAGATATAAATATAGTAATAAACCTAATTTAAGAACGTTAGACACATTTTTGATCCAACGGAAAACTTGTGCAAACTTATACGACAAAGATCGTCCAAACTTTCAATAGATTCGTATGAAGGTTTAAATTGAGATTTAAAGCTTTTAGAATGAATACCGGCCTTTTTTTGGACCAATAAAAAGTTAAAAAGGTGTAAATATAGTTTTTAAATAATTCTCAAAAAGTTAGACCCATTATTTGAGCAACGGAACCTTGGTCCAAACTACTTTGACAGAGAACTGCCCAACTTTGAATAGCTTCATATGAAGAGAATATTGGATTTTTTTGGACCAATATGAAGTGATAAAGATATAAATATAGTAATAAACCTAATAGAAGAACGTTAGACCCGTTTTTGATCCAACGGAAAACTTGTGCAAACTTATACGACAAAGATCGTCCAAACTTTCAATAGATTCGTATGAAGGTTTAAATTGAGATTTAAAGCTTTTAGAATGAATACCGGCCTTTTTTTGGACCAATATAAAGTTATAAAGGTGTAAATATAGTTTTTAAATAATTCTCAAAAAGTTAGACCCATTATTGGAGCAGCGGAAACTTTGTCAAACTACTTTGACAAAGAACTGCCCAACTTTGAATAGCTACATATGAAGAGAATATTGGCCTTTTTTTGGACCAATATGAAGTGAAAAAGATATAAATATATTAATAAACCTAATATAAGAACGTTAGACCCATTTTTGATCCAACGGAAAACTTGTGCAAACTTATACGACAAAGATCGTCCAAACTTTCAATAGATTCGTATGAAGGTTTAAATTGAGATTTAAAGCTTTAAGAATGAATACCGGCCTTTTTTTGGACCAATAAAAAGTTAAAAAGGTGTAAATATAGTTTTTAAATAATTCTCAAAAATTTAGACCCATTATTGGAGAAGCGGAAACTTGGTCCAAACTACTTTGACAAAGAACTGCCCAACTTTGAATAGCTTCGTATGAAGAGAATATTGGTCTTTTTTTGGACCAATATGAAGTGATAAAGATATAAATATAGTAATAAACCTAATTTAAGAACGTTAGACCCATTTTTGATCCAACGGAAAGCTTGTGCAAACTTCTACGACAAAGATCGTCCAAACTTTCAATAGATTCGTATGAAGGTTTAAATTGAGATTTAAAGCTTTTAGAATGAATACCGGCCTTTTTTTGGACCAATATAAAGTTATAAAGGTGTAAATATAGTTTTTAAATAATTCTCAAAAAGTTAGACCCATTATTGGAGCAGCGGAAACTTTGTCAAACTTCTTTGACAAAGAACTGCCCAACTTTGAATAGCTACATATGAAGAGAATATTGGCCTTTTTTTGGACCAATATGAAGTGATAAAGATATAAATATATTAATAAACCTAATATAAGAACGTTAGACCCATTTTTGATCCAACGGAAAACTTGTGCAAACTTATACGACAAAGATCGTCCAAACTTTCAATAGATTCGTATGAAGGTTTAATTTGAGATTTAAAGCTTTTAGAATGAATACCGGCCTTTTTTTGGACCAATAAAAAGTTAAAAAGGTGTAAATATAGTTTTTAAATAATTCTCAAAAAGTTAGACCCATTATTTGAGCAACGGAACCTTGGTCCAAACTACTTTGACAGAGAACTGCCCAACTTTGAATAGCTTCATATGAAGAGAATATTGGATTTTTTTGGACCAATATGAAGCGATAAAGATATAAATATAGTAATAAACCTAATAGAAGAACGTTAGACCCATTTTTGATCCAACGGGAAACTTGTGCAAACTTCTACGACAAAGATCGTCCAAACTTTCAATAGATTCGTATGAAGGTTTAAATTCAGATTTAAAGCTTTTAGAATGAATACCGGCCTTTTTTTGGACCAATATAAAGTTATAAAGGTGTAAATGTAGTTTTTAAATAATTCTCAAAAAGTTAGACCCATTATTGGAGCAGCGGAAACTTGTCCAAACTACTTTTACAAAGAACTGCCCAACTTTGAATAGCTTCATATGAAGAGAATATTGGCCTTTTTTTGGACCAATATGAAGTGATAAAGATATAAATATAGTAATAAACCTAATTTAAGAACGTTAGACACATTTTTGATCCAACGGAAAACATGTGCAAACTTATACGACAAAGATCGTCCAAACTTTCAATAGATTCGTGTGAAGGTTTAATTTGAGATTTAAAGCTTTTCGAATGAATACCGGCCTTTTTTTGGACCAATATAAAGTTATAAAGGTGTAAATATAGTTTTTAAATAATTCTCAAAAAGTTAGACCCATTATTGGAGAAGCGGAAACTTGGTCCAAACTACTTTGACAAAGAACTGCCCAACTTTGAATAGCTTTGTATGAAGAGAATATTGGCCTTTTTCTGAACCAATATGAAGTGATAAAGATATAAATATAGTAATAAACCTAATTTAATAACGTTAGACCCATTTTTGATCCAACGGAAAACTTGTGCAAACTTATACGACAAAGATCGTCCAAACTTTCAATAGATTCGTATGAAGGTTTAAATTGAGATTTAAAGCTTTTAGAATGAATACCGGCCTTTTTTTGGACCAATATAAAGTTATAAAGGTGTAAATATAGTTTTTAAATAATTCTCAAAAAGTTAGACCCATTATTGGAGCAGCGGAAACTTTGTCAAACTACTTTGACAAAGAACTGCCCAACTTTGAATAGCTACATATGAAGAGAATATTGGCCTTTTTTTGGACCAATATGAAGTGATAAAGATATAAATATATTAATAAACCTAATATAAGAACGTTAGACCCATTTTTGATCCAACGGAAAACTTGTGCAAACTTCTACGACAAAGATCGTCCAAACTTTCAATAGATTCGTATGAAGGTTTAAATTGAGATTTAAAGCTTTTAGAATGAATACCGGCCTTTTTTTGGACCAATATAAAGTTATAAAGGTGTAAATATAGTTTTTAAATAATTCTCAAAAAGTTAGACCCATTATTGGAGCAGCGGAAACTTTGTCAAACTTCTTTGACAAAGAACTGCCCAACTTTGAATAGCTACATATGAAGAGAATATTGGCCTTTTTTTGGACCAATATGAAGTGATAAAGATATAAATATATTAATAAACCTAATATAAGAACGTTAGACCCATTTTTGATCCAACGGAAAACTTGTGCAAACTTATACGACAAAGATCGTCCAAACTTTCAATAGATTCGTATGAAGGTTTAATTTGAGATTTAAAGCTTTTAGAATGAATACCGGCCTTTTTTTGGACCAATAAAAAGTTAAAAAGGTGTAAATATAGTTTTTAAATAATTCTCAAAAAGTTAGACCCATTATTTGAGCAACGGAACCTTGGTCCAAACTACTTTGACAGAGAACTGCCCAACTTTGAATAGCTTCATATGAAGAGAATATTGGATTTTTTTGGACCAATATGAAGCGATAAAGATATAAATATAGTAATAAACCTAATAGAAGAACGTTAGACCCATTTTTGATCCAACGGGAAACTTGTGCAAACTTCTACGACAAAGATCGTCCAAACTTTCAATAGATTCGTATGAAGGTTTAAATTCAGATTTAAAGCTTTTAGAATGAATACCGGCCTTTTTTTGGACCAATATAAAGTTATAAAGGTGTAAATGTAGTTTTTAAATAATTCTCAAAAAGTTAGACCCATTATTGGAGCAGCGGAAACTTGTCCAAACTACTTTTACAAAGAACTGCCCAACTTTGAATAGCTTCATATGAAGAGAATATTGGCCTTTTTTTGGACCAATATGAAGTGATAAAGATATAAATATAGTAATAAACCTAATTTAAGAACGTTAGACACATTTTTGATCCAAGGGAAAACATGTGCAAACTTATACGACAAAGATCGTCCAAACTTTCAATAGATTCGTGTGAAGGTTTAAATTGAGATTTAAAGCTTTTCGAATGAATACCGGCCTTTTTTTGGACCAATATAAAGTTATAAAGGTGTAAATATAGTTTTTAAATAATTCTCAAAAAGTTAGACCCATTATTGGAGAAGCGGAAACTTGGTCCAAACTACTTTGACAAAGAACTGCCCAACTTTGAATAGCTTTGTATGAAGAGAATATTGGCCTTTTTCTGAACCAATATGAAGTGATAAAGATATAAATATAGTAATAAACCTAATTTAATAACGTTAGACCCATTTTTGATCCAACGGAAAACTTGTGCAAACTTATACGACAAAGATCGTCCAAACTTTCAATAGATTCGTATGAAGGTTTAAATTGAGATTTAAAGCTTTTAGAATGAATACCGGCCTTTTTTTGGACCAATATAAAGTTATAAAGGTGTAAATATAGTTTTTAAATAATTCTCAAAAAGTTAGACCCATTATTGGAGCAGCGGAAACTTTGTCAAACTACTTTGACAAAGAACTGCCCAACTTTGAATAGCTACATATGAAGAGAATATTGGCCTTTTTTTGGACCAATATGAAGTGATAAAGATATAAATATATTAATAAACCTAATATAAGAACGTTAGACCCATTTTTGATCCAACGGAAAACTTGTGCAAACTTATACGACAAAGATCGTCCAAACTTTCAATAGATTCGTATGAAGGTTTAAATTGAGATTTAAAGCTTTTAGAATGAATACCGGCCTTTTTTTGGACCTATAAAAAGTTAAAAAGGTGTAAATATAGTTTTTAAATAATTCTCAAAAATTTAGACCCATTATTGGAGAAGCGGAAACTTGGTCCAAACTACTTTGACAAAGAACTGCCCAACTTTGAATAGCTTCGTATGAAGAGAATATTGGTCTTTTTTTGGACCAATATGAAGTGATAAAGATATAAATATAGTAATAAACCTAATTTAAGAACGTTAGACCCATTTTTGATCCAACGGAAAACTTGTGCAAATTCTACGACAAAGATCGTCCAAACTTTCAATAGATTCGTATGAAGGTTTAAATTGAGATATAAAGCTTTTAGAATGAATACCGGCCTTTTTTTGGACCAATATAAAGTTATAAAGGTGTAAATATAGTTTTTAAAAAATTCTCAAAAAGTTAGACCCATTATTGGAGCAGCGGAAACTTTGTCAAACTACTTTGACAAAGAACTGCCCAACTTTGAATAGCAACATATGAAGAGAATATTGGCCTTTTTTTGGACCAATATGAAGTGATAAAGATATAAATATATTAATAAACCTAATATAAGAACGTTAGACCCATTTTTGATCCAACGGAAAACTTGTGCAAACTTATACGACAAAGATCGTCCAAACTTTCAATAGATTCGTATGAAGGTTTAATTTGAGATTTAAAGCTTTTAGAATGAATACCGGCCTTTTTTTGGACCAATAAAAAGTTAAAAAGGTGTAAATATAGTTTTTAAATAATTCTCAAAAATTAGACCCATTATTTGAGCAACGGAACCTTGGTCCAAACTACTTTGACAGAGAACTGCCCAACTTTGAATAGCTTCATATGAAGAGAATATTGGATTTTTTTGGACCAATATGAAGCGATAAAGATATAAATATAGTAATAAACCTAATAGAAGAACGTTAGACCCATTTTTGATCCAACGGAAAACTTGTGCAAACTTCTACGACAAAGATCGTCCAAACTTTCAATAGATTTGTATGAAGGTTTAAATTCAGATTTAAAGCTTTTAGAATGAATACCGGCCTTTTTTTGGACCAATATAAAGTTATAAAGGTGTAAATATAGTTTTTAAATAATTCTCAAAAAGTTAGACCCATTATTGGAGAAGCGGAAACTTGGTCCAAACTACTTTGACAAAGAACTGCCCAACTTTGAATAGCTTCGTATGAAGAGAATATTGGTCTTTTTTTGGACCAATATGAAGTGATAAAGATATAAATATAGTAATAAACCTAATTTAAGAACGTTAGACCCATTTTTGATCCAACGGAAAACTTGTGCAAACTTCTACGACAAAGATCGTCCAAACTTTCAATAGATTCGTATGAAGGTTTAAATTGAGATTTAAAGCTTTTAGAATGAATACCGGCCTTTTTTTGGACCAATATAAAGTTATAAAGGTGTAAATGTAGTTTTTAAATAATTCTCAAAAAGTTAGACCCATTATTGGAGCAGCGGAAACTTGTCCAAACTACTTTTACAAAGAACTGCCCAACTTTGAATAGCTTCATATGAAGAGAATATTGGCCTTTTTTTGGACCAATATGAAGTGATAAAGATATAAATATAGTAATAAACCTAATTTAAGAACGTTAGACACATTTTTGATCCAACGGAAAACTTGTGCAAACTTATACGACAAAGATCGTCCAAACTTTCAATAGATTCGTATGAAGGTTTAAATTGAGATTTAAAGCTTTTAGAATGAATACCGGCCTTTTTTTGGACCAATATAAAGTTATAAAGGTGTAAATATAGTTTTTAAATAATTCTCAAAAAGTTAGACCCATTATTGGAGAAGCGGAAACTTGGTCCAAACTACTTTGACAAAGAACTGCCCAACTTTGAATAGCTTCGTATGAAGAGAATATTGGCCTTTTTTTGAACCAATATGAAGTGATAAAGATATAAATATAGTAATAAACCTAATTTAATAACGTTAGACCCATTTTTGATCCAACGGAAAACTTGTGCAAACTTATTCGACAAAGATCGTCCAAACTTTCAATAGATTCGTATGAAAGTTTAAATTGAGATTTAAAGCTTTTAGAATGAATACCGGCCTTTTTTGGGACCAATAAAAAGTTAAAAAGGTGTAAATATAGTTTTTAAATAATTCTCAAAAAGTTAGACCCATTATTGGAGAAGCGGAAACTTGGTGCAAACTACTTTGACAAAGAACTGCCCAACTTTGAATAGCTTCGTATGAAGAGAATATTGGTCTTTTTTTGGACCAATATGAAGTGATAAAGATATAAATATATTAATAAACCTAATATAAGAAGGTTAGACCCATTTTCGATCCAATGGAAAACTTGTGCAAACTTCTACGACAAAGATCGTCCAAACTTTCAATAGATTCGTATGAAGGTTTAAATTGAGATTTAAAGCATTTAGAATGAATACCGGCCTTTTTTTGGCCAATAAAAAGTTATAAAGGTGTAAATATAGTTTTTAAATTATTCTCAAAAAGTTAGACCCATTATTGGAGAAGCGGAAACTTGGTCCAAACTACTTTGACAAAGAACTGCCCAACTTTGAATAGCTTCGTATGACGAGAATATTGGCCTTTTTTTGAACCAATATGAAGTGATAAAGATATAAATATAGTAATAAACCTAATTTAAGAACGTTAGACCCATTTTTGATCCAACGGAAAACTTGTGCAAACTTCTACGACAAAGATCGTCCAAACTTTCAATAGATTCGTATGAAGGTTTAAATTGAGATTTAAAGCTTTTTGTAAGACCCGTAATTCCACCGTACCTTTTGGTGAATAAAATAAGTAATGGCTACGAGTTTTAGGGTTTTTGGTGAAGCTGTTTTTGTGAGTATCGTCGCATAAATGAGATTTTTTGCTGAAACGGAGCCTGTTTTGTGCTCGTGCGCTGGAAAGGCACAGACTTTTGGGTTGTAGTCTTCTTTTAAGTATGAGGAGATTTCTGTGAAGTCAGAATTACGAGTTTTGGATTATTCTTGTTTTTGGAAAAACGAGTAGGATTTTACCCGCTGATGGAAAATCTTACTGCGTCTGTTTTAAGTGAGGTTTCGGGTGGAAGTTTTATATATCTGCGCGAGTTAGGATATGTCCTGAGATTAATTTTCTAAGGTATGGAAGAAAATTACAGTCGCGGAAAAAGATTCGGCGATAAGTTTTGGAATGGAAAAACGATAGACGTTCTTTCCGTAGGTTTTCTGTTTTTGTGTTTTACGTTTGTCGCGACGCGCGAAAGCTGTGAGGCGAGGTGGCTTCTTGAAGCATAGAAAATATCTTGTGAGGATAAGCTTAGAATTGATCCAATGGCTAGATTTGAATCTTAGCAAATTAACACTATTTGATCCAAGGGTGGATTAGGCAACAAGACCATGACTTTTGGTCATTAAAAAGACTTAAGAAAAATCACAATTTCACTCATTTTCCTTCTTGCTTTGCCGTGGCTTTCCACCCTTGTTCTTCATCCAAGAACTTTTCCATTTGCTCACCAAAAGCTTGGATTTTAGGCTTGTTGGATCATAGGACTTGCAAGGATCATCATCTTCTTAAGGTAACTAAGCTTCCTTCCTTTCCTTAGCTAGACAAACTCATAGAATTTGATGATTTGTTAGATTATGTTCTTGAGAGGATTTTGTGAGAAATTGTTAAGGAATGATTTCTCTTGCTTGAAAGTTGTTCATGAGTGATAAACTAGTGTGATTAAGCTAAGTAGTGTTGATTTCCATGGTTGATTTGAAGTTTTCACAAATTTTGGTTAAGGGTTTGAAGAAATTTTTTGAAAAGATCATAAACTTGAATTTCGTTTTGAGATTTTGTTTTTGATGTTAGTTTTGAGCTTTGTGGCAAAATGGATGTTTGATTATGAACTTTGTTTTGAAAAATAAGAAAATAATTTATTTGGTGTTCTTGAGTAATTGATGAACATGAGTAGGAGAATTTTGTTTTGAATTTCAAAATTTGTTCTAAGGCAATTGTGTAGGCATGATCATAGTTTTAAAGAAATGATTGTGATATGGTTTGTTTAGGGAATAAAATGTGTTGATTTTGTCTTAAGAAAAATCAATTCGAAATCGCCAAAAAGTGTAGTTCGATTTAAAATGATTTGGATTGTTCGGATAAATGATTTTGGGGTATTATAGGATATTACCATGTTTTTAGAATGGAAAATTTTGGGTGCTAACCATGTTTTGTTGTTTTTGGCCGTGGCCTATATGTGTGTATAACAATGGGATTTCAAATTTTTAAGTCCTAAATTGGAAGGCAATGATCATAGGTAGGTTTAAGTGAATGATCATGGTTTTAAAAAGGGATGATTAATGTGGTTTTATGTGAAAAGAAAAGATTTGCGAAGTTTTGAAGAAAAAATGACATTCTTGGATTCGAAATGATTTGGTGTGAGTGTTGGATCAATTTGAGAAATTAGAAATGGTTTAAGTGTTTTACACTATGTTTGATTTTGAAAAACAATGGTTTTGGAATAATTCCAATTCTGGCCGAAACTGGAAGGGCATTTTCGTCCATTTTAAATGTTACATTTTGTCATAGAAATTTGATCATTCAATCCGTTTTTTTGAGACGAAGATTTCGGCGTATGGCTCGTCTCGATCGGATAAAAATTGAATGAGCTATGACCATTTCATTTGGTAAGAAAAAACTTGTAACTTGTGGCGCAAGTAAACTTTTATTTTTGTGAAAATTTTCGAAGAGTTGTTGGGTTGTTTTCAAATGGTTTTAGTATGTGGAATTGATTGTTTTGGTGTTGGAAACAAAAGTATTTCATAGTATGTTTTGAAACGAAAATATTTTCACGTAGCGAGAAATAGTGCAATTAACTTTGGGAATTTTTAATCGCTATAAGGGGGACTCGTAATCACTATCCGAGAGTGTTAGAAAGTACCTTAAGCCTCTCTAGAGCTTTGAGAACAAGTTTCGTTTCGATAGGATACATTGGGAGTATTTTATTGATTGTACGCTGCTTATATTTTAGGTAGCGTGAATTGTAGATTTTCGCGAGAAAAGTTAACGGAAGCTTGCCGAGGTAAGGGCTCCACTTTATTTCCGTCTTTTAAAACGGTTACGACATGCTTGGTTTGCTGGTATGCATGTTTGTGTGTTTGGCATGTATGTGTTATGTATTCTCGTGATGAGAAAGTGTTTACAATACGTGCGTTGTTTACATATGATTATGAGAATATATGTATGAACAGGTGTTTGGAATACATATGATGAGAAATGTATGTATGTTGTTATGTTTGGTTTACATATGCTAGAGAGGTATGTATTCATTGCATTAGCATATATGGGGAAGCGTATGCTCATGCATTTGGTAGGTTTGTGCCCGGTGTGGTGATCGGGAGAGCCCACCCTAATGGTTCGTAGTGATCGGGAGAGCTACGAGACTTTTTGTTGAGATCGATACGTAGTGATCGGGAGAGCTACGGGGTGTGGTGATCGGGAGAGCCCACTCTAATCCTTGTAGTGATCGGGAGAGCTACGGGATTCTATTGATACTTATGGTAGGGGTGTGGTGATCGGGAGAGCCCACTCTAATCCTTTGTAGTGATCGGGAGAGCTACGGGATTTTATTTAGTTCGATACGTGGTGATCGGGAGAGCCACGGGGTGCGGTGATCGGGAGAGCCCACTCTAATCCTTGTAGTGATCGGGAGAGCTACGGGATTTTATTGATATTGTTAGTAGGGGATGGATCTACGATTCCGGAACTCATGCATTGTGGTAGCTAGGGTTAGTACCACACATTGTAGAGGTTGCATTATAGGCTATGTGTGCATTGCTTATATGAACCCGTTGGTGGGAATGACTATATGTTTAAAGAGCTTTCTCTGTTGGTATTTGTATGTTTGGTATTTGTATACTCTCTCGCACCGGTTATATATATATATACCTTTTATTTTGTGGTGACCCTTTCTTTCATTTGCGGGCTCATCCCTCCCAGATGATGGGTTAGGTCGTGGTGACGACGGTGGCTGTTCCAGGCCCCAGTGAGAGGTTGGAGCTTTAGCTTAGTTAGACTATGCGCCGGTGTGGGTTGTACACCGTGTTTTTTGGGTTTAGGCATAGGATTCTAACTTGTTTTGTTGTAAGTATTTGAATACTTAGACTTGGATTGTAATTATTCAGGAATACACTTTGCTTGTCGAAGCACCTTATGGTAATGAGTTCTTTTGTATATTTGAATGCCGGCTCATTGAAAAATATTATATGCGCACTCTGAGTGTTAGTTGAAAAAGAAAAAAAAAAAAATACTGCCTTTTCAGGCCTTTGAAAAACGGGCTGTTACAATTGGTATCAGAGCCCGGCTTTAAATCTTCAGAGGGAAAGTGTATACTTGAGTCGTTAGTCCAGAGTCGGTTAGAACATAGCTAGAGTTGTGTTAGTTCTAGCGGTTGTTTTTGTTGTGTTATGGGTTATGTGGTAGGTTATTTTGTGTTTAGCATGGGGTATGCCTAGACACCGGTTTGTGTCTTACTAAGGTAATGCGGGGAGTGAGGCTTCAGTAAGTGGAATTGTGAAACCCCAAGCCTTGGTCGAATTTAGTCGACAAGTGTCTCTAAATTCCTTAGATGCGGCAGTCCGAAGATGACGGACTTGAGCGAACAAGAACTACAGGTGATTCTTGAAAGTAATATAATGGATGGGAAGTGGCGTTAGATGTTGCCACTCAGAGGTGCTGGTTATGGACGAGTGAACGTCAATTGATAAAGGATTTTAAGTAAGGATCAGATTGGGACGACCTTCTGAAGATGATATTGGATGTCCGTCTGGTGAGTTCAGACGAGACTTGATGAAGTCGTTCAGTTGTCAAGAGGATGCAACCACTGTAGATATGGTGGAACATGCAGAGATGTCAGTTGGATTTAATTACAATGATTGGATAACAATTGAGGCAACTTGAATTGTAATTAAAGGACGTTGTACGTCCATAGTGAGGAAACCTGGTGGTGTTATACGGCATTTATGCGAACGATGGGTACCATAAGTGTTTAATTCAAGTGTGTGAGATAATTAGATTCGAAACTAAGATTAGTAAGGATGAATCTTGTGATGATTGAAGGTAGGAGACCAAGTATCACGTTGATAAGTGACAATCTATACATAGTTCGGGAGATAGTAAGTATAGATGTCGGTGTGAGATACAACGATAGGTAATCGATTGTTAAATAAAGATGGATGTGGAGAGATATTTAGGTAAAGAACGAGGAGTTCAACCTTTGAAAGTGAGTTGCATATCACTGATAAGTGATAATAGAGGTGTTTAATATGGAAATGTCCAGATAATTGTAGCAGTGTAAGTTAGAATTATTAATTATTGGCAAGTAAACCATAAGAGGAAGTAAACCGGTTTAGCAGTTTGAGGGTATTAGTCAAGAGTTGAGTAGAGATCCTGTGTGAATGCGCATTTAAGTTAACCATTTCGATCGACCTAGAGGGTTGAAGAACTAAGTAGCAGCTTGAATTTATGGTACCATAAGAGTTGAGGTTGGCAAGTTTTAAATAATTCAAGTTATGGACGATAATTGTTGGAGATTTTCTAGAAATGTTGTGTATGAGTAGAAAAGAGTTCGTTAGTAAGAGTACTAAGACAATGAGAGTATTTGGATTGTGTGCGGCGAATTAAAGATGTTGTTTTGATTTAACAAGTTATTGGTCATGGTGGTTTGGGAACCAACTCTAGACAGTTGTTGAACTAGAAAGTTGCAAAGTAGTAGATTGATGATACAGGCCTGATTGGAGTTTTGTAGAGGTTATGACATCGATGAGTTAGTCGTAAAGGGAGGTTAGTCATGGAAAGAATGTGTTAACAATAAGTGTGGCTAGTGGTGTTTCTAGCCGAACTCGTAGAGAAAATGTTCCATTGTTTGGTTATCTTTCACTTGATGATTCATCTTCAAAGAGGAGAAAGAGCGATGGAGATGAAATGATTTGTGGATCTGTTTCTGGGTGTAGAAAAGAATGAGGATTTAGAGAGAAGCCCATGAAGATGTGGCTTATGCCAATTGAAGATTGGCGAAGGGATTTGTCTCACACCTAATTTTGGAAATAAGAAGGATAAGAAATTGTCTAATGGCAAGTTGATGGAAGCTTGTAGAGCTTTGGTTCATTGTAGTGGTTACAATGAAGAGAGACGTGGTATGATGGAAATCGGTAGTGAGTAAGTATAAGGGATTCGGATGTTGTCAACAAGGATGGTTGAACAATAGTAATGTGAGGAACACCCTAAGAGTTATTTTGAAGGTAGGTACCTCGACGAGAGCGGTGATGTCGAAGCAATTAAGAATGATCAGAGTGACCAACTCTTTTGAGTAAAAGAGGATTTAATTGCAAGAGGAAAGGAACTCAAGAGAGAGTTCAGAATTAGAATGGAAATACGATGTGAAGAGGATGTGCGCCGACAATGGTAGTCGACGAGGATAAGCGTTTTGTTTAAGGCACGCGAGATTTATCTAAGTGTCGTTTGGAAGTAATATGAACGCATAAGAAGCCGATTCTGGGGAATTGGGGATTTGGATAAAAGGAGTCCAAGAGAAGTAGATGGTATAGTTTGGCAAGCGTCAAGACTATGAGGAGTGTAATCACCAACTGGAGGTTGGGATGGTATTATTTAAGTCGTGTTTGGAACGAGATTCGAATGTGAACATACGGTTCGGCATATTCATTGAGTTGCGGACTCAGGGATATAGTGTGAAGTTCTTCGATAGAAAGGACAACTTGTTTGGAAGGTAATGGTTTTAGTGGTACTTGCCGTAGTGGCACTGTATTACTGTTGAATGATGTTCAACGGATGTTTCATGAGTGGAATCATGAGAGCTTGAACGATGTGTTTTGAGTGTCGTGTCTTACGACTTCGACCTTGTATTCGTAAGAGATCGAGGGAAACATTAAGAAAAACCTCGAAAGATTTGTGGAACCATTGTGCCTCGGAGGACCTTGAGCACAAGTGGAATAAAGTATCACTTAAGTTGGGTAAAGAGGGTCTAAACCACCATCATGATTGTCGACTATCTATTGACAAATTGGGGGACTGGCCGTCCTTAATTTATTGTTGATAGTAGACGGAATCGAGTTGAATGGAATTGACTAGCTTTGCTAGCTTTGGTGGTGCCAGAAAGTTTCGGTGTTTCTTTTTGGAGGGTAGCCAGTAACTGCTTCGCGTGAACCTAAGGAAATTGGCTATGTCGCGGAGGCGAAAGAGGTGACTTTGGAAATTTTTGTTTGTGGGCACGAGGATCTTTGGGAACTAGAGGTTGTGAACCTCTGTTGTGAGGTTAAATTTTGAGTGGTGAACTCGTTGAGAGTTGCGGTTGAAGCACGGTTGTGCCAGTGTGTTGGTGAGAGTATCTGTGTGACTTCACCTGGTGTTAGCATCTGTGTGGCTGCACCTAATCCTGAGGGATTTTGTTGTGTTGGTGATGGTAATAATTAGTTGAGTTGTTACTCTTACCTTTAGTTTCGAGGACGAAACTTCTTTTTGGAGGGTAGTAATGTAAGACCCGTAATTCCACCGTACCTTTTGGTGAATAAAATAAGTAATGGCTACGAGTTTTAGGGTTTTTGGTGAAGCTGTTTTTGTGAGTATCGTCGCATAAATGAGATTTTTTGCTGAAACAGAGCCTGTTTTGTGCTCGTGCGCTGGAAAGGCACAGACTTTTGGGTTGTAGTCTTCTTTTAAGTATGAGGAGATTTCTGTGAAGTCAGAATTACGAGTTTTGGATTATTCTTGTTTTTGGAAAAACGAGTAGGATTTTACCCGCTGATGGAAAATCTTACTGCGTCTGTTTTAAGTGAGGTTTCGGGTGGAAGTTTTATATATCTGCGCGAGTTAGGATATGTCCTGAGATTAATTTTCTAAGGTATGGAAGAAAATTACAGTCGCGGAAAAAGATTCGGCGATAAGTTTTGGAATGGAAAAACGATAGACGTTCTTTCCGTAGGTTTTCTGTTTTTGTGTTTTACGTTTGTCGCGACGCGCGAAAGCTGTGAGGCGAGGTGGCTTCTTGAAGCATAGAAAATATCTTGTGAGGATAAGCTTAGAATTGATCCAATGGCTAGATTTGAATCTTAGCAAATTAACACTATTTGATCCAAGGGTGGATTAGGCAACAAGACCATGACTTTTGGTCATTAAAAAGACTTAAGAAAAATCACAATTTCACTCATTTTCCTTCTTGCTTTGCCGTGGCTTTCCACCCTTGTTCTTCATCCAAGAACTTTTCCATTTGCTCACCAAAAGCTTGGATTTTAGGCTTGTTGGATCATAGGACTTGCAAGGATCATCATCTTCTTAAGGTAACTAAGCTTCCTTCCTTTCCTTAGCTAGACAAACTCATAGAATTTGATGATTTGTTAGATTATGTTCTTGAGAGGATTTTGTGAGAAATTGTTAAGGAATGATTTCTCTTGCTTGAAAGTTGTTCATGAGTGATAAACTAGTGTGATTAAGCTAAGTAGTGTTGATTTCCATGGTTGATTTGAAGTTTTCACAAATTTTGGTTAAGGGTTTGAAGAAATTTTTTGAAAAGATCATAAACTTGAATTTCGTTTTGAGATTTTGTTTTTGATGTTAGTTTTGAGCTTTGTGGCAAAATGGATGTTTGATTATGAACTTTGTTTTGAAAAATAAGAAAATAATTTATTTGGTGTTCTTGAGTAATTGATGAACATGAGTAGGAGAATTTTGTTTTGAATTTCAAAATTTGTTCTAAGGCAATTGTGTAGGCATGATCATAGTTTTAAAGAAATGATTGTGATATGGTTTGTTTAGGGAATAAAATGTGTTGATTTTGTCTTAAGAAAAATCAATTCGAAATCGCCAAAAAGTGTAGTTCGATTTAAAATGATTTGGATTGTTCGGATAAATGATTTTGGGGTATTATAGGATATTACCATGTTTTTAGAATGGAAAATTTTGGGTGCTAACCATGTTTTGTTGTTTTTGGCCGTGGCCTATATGTGTGTATAACAATGGGATTTCAAATTTTTAAGTCCTAAATTGGAAGGCAATGATCATAGGTAGGTTTAAGTGAATGATCATGGTTTTAAAAAGGGATGATTAATGTGGTTTTATGTGAAAAGAAAAGATTTGCGAAGTTTTGAAGAAAAAATGACATTCTTGGATTCGAAATGATTTGGTGTGAGTGTTGGATCAATTTGAGAAATTAGAAATGGTTTAAGTGTTTTACACTATGTTTGATTTTGAAAAACAATGGTTTTGGAATAATTCCAATTCTGGCCGAAACTGGAAGGGCATTTTCGTCCATTTTAAATGTTACATTTTGTCATAGAAATTTGATCATTCAATCCGTTTTTTTGAGACGAAGATTTCGGCGTATGGCTCGTCTCGATCGGATAAAAATTGAATGAGCTATGACCATTTCATTTGGTAAGAAAAAACTTGTAACTTGTGGCGCAAGTAAACTTTTATTTTTGTGAAAATTTTCGAAGAGTTGTTGGGTTGTTTTCAAATGGTTTTAGTATGTGGAATTGATTGTTTTGGTGTTGGAAACAAAAGTATTTCATAGTATGTTTTGAAACGAAAATATTTTCACGTAGCGAGAAATAGTGCAATTAACTTTGGGAATTTTTAATCGCTATAAGGGGGACTCGTAATCACTATCCGAGAGTGTTAGAAAGTACCTTAAGCCTCTCTAGAGCTTTGAGAACAAGTTTCGTTTCGATAGGATACATTGGGAGTATTTTATTGATTGTACGCTGCTTATATTTTAGGTAGCGTGAATTGTAGATT
Source organism: Trifolium repens (assembly GCA_030408175.1). NCBI lineage: Eukaryota > Viridiplantae > Streptophyta > Magnoliopsida > Fabales > Fabaceae > Trifolium > Trifolium repens. Next base: position 23,490,355 of record CP125845.1, on the reverse strand, counting down.
TTCGCGAGAAAAGTTAACGGAAGCTTGCCGAGGTAAGGGCTCCACTTTATTTCCGTCTTTTAAAACGGTTACGACATGCTTGGTTTGCTGGTATGCATGTTTGTGTGTTTGGCATGTATGTGTTATGTATTCTCGTGATGAGAAAGTGTTTACAATACGTGCGTTGTTTACATATGATTATGAGAATATATGTATGAACAGGTGTTTGGAATACATATGATGAGAAATGTATGTATGTTGTTATGTTTGGTTTACATATGCTAGAGAGGTATGTATTCATTGCATTAGCATATATGGGGAAGCGTATGCTCATGCATTTGGTAGGTTTGTGCCCGGTGTGGTGATCGGGAGAGCCCACCCTAATGGTTCGTAGTGATCGGGAGAGCTACGAGACTTTTTGTTGAGATCGATACGTAGTGATCGGGAGAGCTACGGGGTGTGGTGTGTAACAGCCCGTTTTTCCAGGGCCAGAAAGGCAGTATGTTTTTTTTTTTTTTTTTCAACTAACACTCAGAGTGCGCATAGAATATTTTTCAATGAGCCGGCATTCAAATATACAAAAAGACTCATTACCATAAGGTGCTTCGACAAGCAAAGTGTATTCCTGAATAATTACAATCCAAGTCTAAGTATACAAATACTTACAACAAAACAAAGTTAGAAACCCTATGCTAACCAAAAAGCACGGTGCACAAAACACACCGGCGCATAGTCTAACTAAACTAAAACTCCAGCCGCTCACTGGGGCCTGGAACAGCCACCGTCGTCACCACGACCTAACCCATCATCTGGGTGGGATGAGCCCGCAAATGAAAGAAAGGGTCACCACAAAATAAAAAGTATGTGTATATATAACCGGTGCGAGAGAGTATACAATTACCAAACATACAAATACCAACAGAGAAAGCTCTTTAAACACATAGTCATTCCCACCAACGGGTTCATATAAGCAATGCACACATAGCCTATCAATGCAGACTCTACATGATCGTGACACCAATCACTGGCTGCCACATGCATGAATTCCGGAACTTAACCCCTCCGCAGAGAGTCGTAGGTCCAACCCACTAAAGCCACGAGGGCAGGTGATGCCACACAGACGCTATCACCAGGTGAAAATAGCCACACAGATGCTGTCAGCCACACAGATGCTGTCACCAGGCGAAAATAGCCACACAGATGCTACCAGCCACACAGATGCTGTCGCCCAACCCACTAAAACCACGAGGGCAGGTGATGCCACACAGACGCTATCACCAGGTGAAAATAGCCACACAGATGCTACCAGCCACACAGATGCTGTCAGCCACACAGATGCTGTCACCCCCTCAAAAGTGTAGCCACACAGATGCTAACACCAGGCGAACATAGCCACACAGATGCTATCGCCAACTAAGAAACGCATACACATAGGGCAGTCACACAGACACAGCCCCGGCGGAGTCACACAGACACATCCGCCCGGTACGTAGGCAAAGTCACACAGACATACGCCTAGGCACGCAACTATGAAATGCATGGCATATATTCTCTTTGGCATATACAGGATAGTCACACAGACAAAATCCTCGCGTAGTCCTATCTGACGCACGCATTCATATATGCTCATGCAAACATTCACATAGCCTAAAGCCTATGTACAAAGCATCACAACATACATACATTTTCTCAATCATATGTAAATTGCACACGTATTTATAAACACGTTCTCATCAACGAGAATACATAAGTACAATCATGCCAAAGCACACAGCAATTGCACACACAGCAAAACAAAGCATGTCGTAACCGTTTTAAAGACAGAAATAAAGTGGAGCCCTTACCTTAGCAAGCTTCCGTTACTTTTTCTCGTCAAATCTACGATACGCGCTACCTAAAAGTTAAGCAGCGTACAATCAATAAAATATTCCTCGTATATCCTATCGGAACGAAACTTGCTCTCAAAGCTCCAGAGGGGTCTAAAGTACTTCCTAAAGCTATCCCTCAATGATTTCAGGTTATTCTCATCGTGTTTAAAAATTCACGAAGTTAATTGTACTATTTTTATAACACGAAAATCATTTTGTTTTCAAATCATAACCAAAACCATTTTGGATTTTCCACTTCAAGGACTTGTTTCACAAACCACAAGACCATTTGAAACACAACTAAAACTTTTCAAAAATATTTTTATGAAAAATCGAAGTTTTCTTGCGTTACAAGTTACACATTTTTTTCTTCCTAACAACCTTTCCTATACTCATTTTTCTTCAAAACTAAGATTATCCAACACACACAAAATTTTCACACAATTGTGGACTTAGAAAAATTTTGGAATTTCTTCCCCCACACAAGGAAAGGCCACGGCCAAAATTCTTAAAAACACCCTTCTACTCAAAATTTTTCACTTCTAAATGCATGGTAATATCCCATAATACCTAACTAGCACTTATCAAAACGATTTAGAAATTATAGAGTCGAATCGCAAATTTTCGAAAAATCTCGAATAAGGTTTTTCTTAAGGCAAGTGATCATTTTCTTTTCAAAACATCCCATAACCAATCAAACAATTAAACAATGATCATGGGAAGCTATTTGCCTCTAAACAATTTTCGAAATTCGATTCCTCGAACCCTATATGGATGCCACGGCCAAATGAGGCACAAAGGGCAACCCTACACATTTTTTTCATTTGAAACCCTAGCCCACATGTGTTAGCCCGTAACGATATTTGATCGTATACCCGACTCTTTTTGAAACTCGAAATAAATTTTTTCTGAATTGTGTTCTTCGAGTCGCTCAAGAACACGAGAAATTTTTTTCTTATTTTTCGAAACAAAATTCATATTCACCAATCCATTTTGTCAAAAAGCTCAAAACTAACTTCAAAACCAAAATCATACAACACAATCCAAGTTTATGATCTTTTCAAAAAATTTCTTCAAAACCCTTAACCAAAATTTGTGAAAACAAGATTTAACCATGAGAATCACTTACATGCTTCACCAATGTTTCCTACATAACACTCTTAAACACTACTATGGAATCAAAACTAATTAAAACTAAATTCTCAAATTTTTCTTCTCAAGAACATAATCATAAGAACTCTAAATTCATGAGGTTTTCATGGAGAAATAAGGAAGAGAAGTGTTAGTTACCTTAAGTGAAGAAGATTCCTTGCAAGTCCTATGATCCAACAAGCTCTTAAAGAGTGAAAATGGTGGAGGAATAAAATTTTGGTGATTGAGGAAGAAGAAAGAAAGCTCACGGCAAATGGAGAAGAGAGGAGTGAGTTTGTGATTTTTCTTAAGTCTTTTTAATGACCAAAAGTCATGGTCTTGTTGCCTAATCCACCCTTGGATCAAATAGTGTAAAGCTAACAAGATTAAATCCTAGCCATTGGATCATTTCAAGCTTATCCGCACAAGATATTTTCTTTCTCATGAGAACCTTACGCCTCACATACGAGTCGCGCCTCGCTAACGGACGGAAATCACAAAAACAGAAAACCTACGGAAAGAACGTCTATCGTTTTTCCATTCCAAAACTTATCGCCGAATCTTTTTCCGCGACTGTAATTTTCTTCCATACCTTAGAAAATTAATCTCAGGACATATCCTAACTTGCGCAGATATATAAAACTTCCACCCGAAACCTCACTTAAAACAGACGCAGTAAGATTTTCCATCAGCGGGTAAAATCCTACTCGTTTTTCCAAAAACAAGAATAATCTAAAACTCGTCATTCTGACTTCACAGAAATCTCCTCATACTTAAAAGAGGATCACGACCCGAAAGCCTGTGCCTTTCCAGCGCACGAGCACAAAACAGGCTCCGTTTCAGCAAAATCTCATTTATGCGACGATACTCACAAAAATAGCTTTACCAAAAACCCTAAAACTCGTAGCCATTACTTATTTTATTCACCAAAAGGTACAGTGGAATTACGGGTCTTACATGGTGATCGGGAGAGCCCACTCTAATCCTTGTAGTGATCGGGAGAGCTACGGGATTCTATTGATACTTATGGTAGGGGTGTGGTGATCGGGAGAGCCCACTCTAATCCTTTGTAGTGATCGGGAGAGCTACGGGATTTTATTTAGTTCGATACGTGGTGATCGGGAGAGCCACGGGGTGCAGTGATCGGGAGAGCCCACTCTAATCCTTGTAGTGATCGGGAGAGCTACGGGATTTTGTTGATATTGTTAGTAGGGGATGGACCTACGATTCCGGAACTCATGCATTGTGGTAGCTAGGGTTAGTACCACACATTGTAGAGGTTGCATTATAGGCTATGTGTGCATTGCTTATATGAACCCGTTGGTGGGAATGACTATATGTTTAAAGAGCTTTCTCTGTTGGTATTTGTATGTTTGGTATTTGTATACTCTCTCGCACCGGTTATATATATATATACCTTTTATTTTGTGGTGACCCTTTCTTTCATTTGCGGGCTCATCCCACCCAGATGATGGGTTAGGTCGTGGTGACGACGGTGGCTGTTCCAGGCCCCAGTGAGAGGTTGGAGCTTTAGCTTAGTTAGACTATGCGCCGGTGTGGGTTGTACACCGTGTTTTTTGGGTTTAGGCATAGGATTCTAACTTGTTTTGTTGTAAGTATTTGAATACTTAGACTTGGATTGTAATTATTCAGGAATACACTTTGCTTGTCGAAGCACCTTATGGTAATGAGTTCTTTTGTATATTTGAATGCCGGCTCATTGAAAAATATTCTATGCGCACTCTGAGTGTTAGTTGAAAAAGAAAAAAAAAAAAAAAATACTGCCTTTTCAGGCCTTTGAAAAACGGGCTGTTACACTTTTAGAATGAATACCGGCCTTTTTTTGGACCAATATAAAGTTATAAAGTTGTAAATATAGTTTTTAAATAATTCACAAAAAGTTAGACCCATTATTGGAGCAGCGGAAACTTTGTCAAACTACTTTGACAAAGAACTGCCCAACTTTGAATAGCTACATATGAAGAGAATATTGGCCTTTTTTTGGACCAATATGAAGTGATAAAGATATAAATATATTAATAAACCTAATATAAGAACGTTAGACCCATTTTTGATCCAACGGAAAACTTGTGCAAACTTCTACGACAAAGATCTTCCAAACTTTCAATAGATTCGTATGAAGGTTTAAATTGAGATTTAAAGCTTTTAGAATGAATACCGGCCTTTTTTTGGACCAATATAAAGTTATAAAGGTGTAAATATAGTTTTTAAATAATTCTCAAAAAGTTAGACCCATTATTGGAGCAGCGGAAACTTGGTCAAACTACTTTGACAAAGAACTGCCCAACTTTGAATAGCTACATATGAAGAGAATATTGGCCTTTTTTTGGACCAATATGAAGTGATAAAGATATAAATATATTAATAAACCTAATATAAGAACGTTAGACCCATTTTCGATCCAATGGAAAACTTGTGCAAACTTATACGACAAAGATCGTCCAAAATTTCAATAGATTCGTATGAAGGTTTAATTTGAGATTTAAAGCTTTTAGAATGAATACCGGTCTTTTTTTGGACCAATATAAAGTTATAAAGGTGTAAATATAGTTTTTAAATAATTCTCAAAAAGTTAGACCCATTATTGGAGCAACGGAAACTTGGTCCAAACTACTTTGACAAAGAACTGCCCAACTTTGAATAGCTTCATATGAAGAGAATATTGGATTTTTTTGGACCAATATGAAGTGATAAAGATATAAATATAGTAATAAACCTAATAGAAGAACGTTAGACCCATTTTTGATCCAACGGAAAACTTGTGCAAACTTCTACGACAAAGATCGTCCAAACTTTCAATAGATTCGTATGAAGGTTTAAATTGAGATTTAAAGCTTTTAAATTGAATACCGGCCTTTTTTTGGACCAATATAAAGTGATAAAGGTGTAAATATATTTTTTAAATTATTCTCAAAAAGTTAGACCCATTATTGGAGAAGCGGAAACTTGGTCCAAACTACTTTGACAAAGAACTGCCAAACTTTGAAGAGCTTCGTATGAAGAGAATATTGGTCTTTTTTTGAACCAATATGAAGTGATAAAGATATAAATATAGTAATAAACCTAATTTAAGAACGTTAGACCCATTTTTGATCCAACGGAAAACTTGTGCAAACTTCTACGACAAAGATCGTCCAAACTTTCAATAGATTCGTATGAAGGTTTAAATTCAGATTTAAAGCTTTTAGAATGAATACCGGCCTGTTTTTGGACCAATATAAAGTTATAAAGGTGTAAATGTAGTTTTTAAATAATTCTCAAAAAGTTAGACCCATTATTGGAGCAGCGGAAACTTGTCCAAACTATTTTTACAAAGAACTGCTCAACTTTGAATAGCTTCATATGAAGAGAATATTGGCCTTTTTTTGGACCAATATGAAGTGATAAAGATATAAATATAGTAGTAAACCTAATTTAAGAACGTTAGACACATTTTTGATCCAACGGAAAACTTGTGCAAACTTATACGACAAAGATCGTCCAAACTTTCAATAGATTCGTATGAAGGTTTAAATTGAGATTTAAAGCTTTTAGAATGAATACCGGCCTTTTTTTGGACCAATATAAAGTTATAAAGGTGTAAATATAGTTTTTAAATAATTCTCAAAAAGTTAGACCCATTATTGGAGAAGCGGAAACTTGGTCCAAACTACTTTGACAAAGAACTGCCCAAATTTGAATAGCTTCGTATGAAGAGAATATTGGCCTTTTTTTGAACCAATATGAAGTGATAAAGATATAAATATAGTAATAAACCTAATTTAAGAACGTTAGACCCATTTTTGATCCAACGGAAAACTTGTGCAAACTTCTACGACAAAGATCTTCCAAACTTTCAATAGATTTGTATGAAGGTTTAAATTGAGATTTAAAGCTTTTAGAATGAATACCGGCCTTTTTTTGGACCAATATAAAGTTATAAAGGTGTAAATATAGTTTTTAAATAATTCTCAAAAAGTTAGACCCGTTATTGGAGCAGCGGAAACTTGGTCAAACTACTTTGACAAAGAACTGCCCAACTTTGAATAGCTACATATGAAGAGAATATTGGCCTTTTTTTGGACCAATATGAAGTGATAAAGATATAAATATATTAATAAACCTAATATAAGAACGTTAGACCCATTTTCGATCCAATGGAAAACTTGTGCAAACTTATACGACAAAGATCGTCCAAACTTTCAATAGATTCGTATGAAGGTTTAATTTGAGATTTAAAGCTTTTAGAATGAATACCGGCCTTTTTTTGGACCAATAAAAAGTTAAAAAGGTGAAAATATAGTTTTTAAATAATTCTCAAAAAGTTAGACCCATTATTGGAGCAACGGAAACTTGGTCCAAACTACTTAGACAAAGAACTGCCCAACTTTGAATAGCTTCATATGAAGAGAATATTGGATTTTTTTGGAACAATATGAAGTGATAAAGATATAAATATAGTAATAAACCTAATAGAAGAACGTTAGACCCATTTTTGATCCAACGGAAAACTTGTGCAAACTTCTACGACAAAGATCGTCCAAACTTTCAATAGATTCGTATGAAGGTTTAAATTGAGATTTAAAGCTTTTAAATTGAATACCGGCCTTTTTTTGGACCAATATAAAGTTATAAAGGTGTAAATATAGTTTTTAAATTATTCTCAAAAAGTTAGACCCATTATTGGAGCAGCGGAAACTTGGTCAAACTACTTTGACAAAGAAGTGCCCAACTTTGAATAGCTACATATGAAGAGAATATTGGCCTTTTTTTGGACCAATATGAAGTGATAAAGATATAAATATAGTAATAAACCTAATTTAAGAACGTTAGACACATTTTTGATCCAACGGAAAACTTGTGCAAACTTATACGACAAAGATCGTCCAAACTTTCAATAGATTCGTATGAAGGTTTAAATTGAGATTTAAAGCTTTTAGAATGAATACCGGCCTTTTTTTGGACCAATATAAAGTTATAAAGGTGTAAATATAGTTTTTAAATAATTCTCAAAAAGTTAGACCCATTATTGGAGAAGCGGAAACTTGGTCCAAACTACTTTGACAAAGAACTGCCCAAATTTGAATAGCTTCGTATGAAGAGAATATTGGCCTTTTTTTGAACCAATATGAAGTGATAAAGATATAACTATAGTAATAAACCTAATTTAAGAACGTTAGACCCATTTTTGATCCAACGGAAAACTTGTGCAAACTTCTACGACAAAGATCTTCCAAACTTTCAATAGATTCGTATGAAGGTTTAAATTGAGATTTAAAGCTTTTAGAATGAATACCGGCCTTTTTTTGGACCAATATAAAGTTATAAAGGTGTAAATATAGTTTTTAAATAATTCTCAAAAAGTTAGACCCGTTATTGGAGCAGCGGAAACTTGGTCAAACTACTTTGACAAAGAACTGCCCAACTTTGAATAGCTACATATGAAGAGAATATTGGCCTTTTTTTGGACCAATATGAAGTGATAAAGATATAAATATATTAATAAACCTAATATAAGAACGTTAGACCCATTTTCGATCCAATGGAAAACTTGTGCAAACTTATACGACAAAGATCGTCCAAACTTTCAATAGATTCGTATGAAGGTTTAATTTGAGATTTAAAGCTTTTAGAATGAATACCGGCCTTTTTTTGGACCAATAAAAAGTTAAAAAGGTGTAAATATAGTTTTTAAATAATTCTCAAAAAGTTAGACCCATTATTGGAGCAACGGAAACTTGGTCCAAACTACTTTGACAAAGAACTGCCCAACTTTGAATAGCTTCATATGAAGAGAATATTGGATTTTTTTGGAACAATATGAAGTGATAAAGATATAAATATAGTAATAAACCTAATAGAAGAACGTTAGACCCATTTTTGATCCAACGGAAAACTTGTGCAAACTTCTACGACAAAGATCGTCCAAACTTTCAATAGATTCGTATGAAGGTTTAAATTGAGATTTAAAGCTTTTAAATTGAATACCGGCCTTTTTTTGGACCAATATAAAGTTATAAAGGTGTAAATATAGTTTTTAAATTATTCTCAAAAAGTTAGACCCATTATTGGAGCAGCGGAAACTTGGTCAAACTACTTTGACAAAGAACAGCCCAACTTTGAATAGCTACATATGAAGAGAATATTGGCCTTTTTTTGGACCAATATGAAGTGATAAAGATATAAATATATTAATAAACCTAATATAAGAACGTTAGACCCATTTTCGATCCAATGAAAAACTTGTGCAAATTTATACGACAAAGATCGTCCAAACTTTCAATAGATTCGTATGAAGGTTTAATTTGAGATTTAAAGCTTTTAGAATGAATACCGGCCTTTTTTTGGACCAATATAAAGTTATAAAGGTGTAAATATAGTTTTTAAATAATTCTCAAAAAGTTAGACCCGTTATTGGAGCAGCGGAAACTTGGTCAAACTACTTTGACAAAGAACTGCCCAACTTTGAATAGCTACATATGAAGAGAATATTGGCCTTTTTTTGGACCAATATGAAGTGATAAAGATATAAATATATTAATAAACCTAATATAAGAACGTTAGACCCATTTTCGATCCAATGGAAAACTTGTGCAAACTTATACGACAAAGATCGTCCAAACTTTCAATAGATTCGTATGAAGGTTTAATTTGAGATTTAAAGCTTTTAGAATGAATACCGGCCTTTTTTTGGACCAATAAAATGTTAAAAAGGTGTAAATATAGTTTTTAAATAATTCTCAAAAAGTTAGACCCATTATTGGAGCAACGGAAACTTGGTCCAAACTACTTTGACAAAGAACTGCCCAACTTTGAATAGCTTCATATGAAGAGAATATTGGATTTTTTTGGAACAATATGAAGTGATAAAGATATAAATATAGTAATAAACCTAATAGAAGAACGTTAGACCCATTTTTGATCCAACGGAAAACTTGTGCAAACTTCTACGACAAAGATCGTCCAAACTTTCAATAGATTCGTATGAAGGTTTAAATTGAGATTTAAAGCTTTTAAATTGAATACCGGCCTTTTTTTGGACCAATATAAAGTTATAAAGGTGTAAATATAGTTTTTAAATTATTCTCAAAAAGTTAGACCCATTATTGGAGCAGCGGAAACTTGGTCAAACTACTTTGACAAAGAAGTGCCCAACTTTGAATAGCTACATATGAAGAGAATATTGGCCTTTTTTTGGACCAATATGAAGTGATAAAGATATAAATATATTAATAAACCTAATATAAGAACGTTAGACCCATTTTCGATCCAATGGAAAACTTGTGCAAACTTATACGACAAAGATCGTCCAAACTTTCAATAGATTCGTATGAAGGTTTAATTTGAGATTTAAAGCTTTTAGAATGAATACCGGCCTTTTTTTGGACCAATAAAAAGTTAAAAAGGTGTAAATATAGTTTTTAAATAATTCTCAAAAAGTTAGACCCATTATTGGAGCAACGGAAACTTGGTCCAAACTACTTTGACAAAGAACTGCCCAACTTTGAATAGCTTCATATGAAGAGAATATTGGATTTTTTTGGAACAATATGAAGTGATAAAGATATAAATATAGTAATAAACCTAATAGAAGAACGTTAGACCCATTTTTGATCCAACGGAAAACTTGTGCAAACTTCTACGACAAAGATCGTCCAAACTTTCAATAGATTCGTATGAAGGTTTAAATTGAGATTTAAAGCTTTTAAATTGAATACCGGCCTTTTTTTGGACCAATATAAAGTTATAAAGGTGTAAATATAGTTTTTAAATTATTCTCAAAAAGTTAGACCCATTATTGGAGCAGCGGAAACTTGGTCAAACTACTTTGACAAAGAAGTGCCCAACTTTGAATAGCTACATATGAAGAGAATATTGGCCTTTTTTTGGACCAATATGAAGTGATAAAGATATAAATATAGTAATAAACCTAATTTAAGAACGTTAGACACATTTTTGATCCAACGGAAAACTTGTGCAAACTTATACGACAAAGATCGTCCAAACTTTCAATAGATTCGTATGAAGGTTTAAATTGAGATTTAAAGCTTTTAGAATGAATACCGACCTTTTTTTGGACCAATATAAAGTTATAAAGGTGTAAATATAGTTTTTAAATAATTCTCAAAAAGTTAGACCCATTATTGGAGAAGCGGAAACTTGGTCCAAACTACTTTGACAAAGAACTGCCCAAATTTGAATAGCTTCGTATGAAGAGAATATTGGCCTTTTTTTGAACCAATATGAAGTGATAAAGATATAAATATAGTAATAAACCTAATTTAAGAACGTTAGACACATTTTTGATCCAACGGAAAACTTGTGCAAACTTCTACGACAAAGATCTTCCAAACTTTCAATAGATTCGTATGAAGGTTTAAATTGAGATTTAAAGCTTTTAGAATGAATACCGGCCTTTTTTTGGACCAATATAAAGTTATAAAGGTGTAAATATAGTTTTTAAATAATTCTCAAAAAGTTAGACCCGTTATTGGAGCAGCGGAAACTTGGTCAAACTACTTTGACAAAGAACTGCCCAACTTTGAATAGCTACATATGAAGAGAATATTGGCCTTTTTTTGGACCAATATGAAGTGATAAAGATATAAATATATTAATAAACCTAATATAAGAACGTTAGACCCATTTTCGATCCAATGGAAAACTTGTGCAAACTTATACGACAAAGATCGTCCAAACTTTCAATAGATTCGTATGAAGGTTTAATTTGAGATTTAAAGCTTTTAGAATGAATACCGGCCTTTTTTTGGACCAATAAAAAGTTAAAAAGGTGTAAATATAGTTTTTAAATAATTCTCAAAAAGTTAGACCCATTATTGGAGCAACGGAAACTTGGTCCAAACTACTTTGACAAAGAACTGCCCAACTTTGAATAGCTTCATATGAAGAGAATATTGGATTTTTTTGGAACAATATGAAGTGATAAAGATATAAATATAGTAATAAACCTAATAGAAGAACGTTAGACCCATTTTTGATCCAACGGAAAACTTGTGCAAACTTCTACGACAAAGATCGTCCAAACTTTCAATAGATTCGTATGAAGGTTTAAATTGAGATTTAAAGCTTTTAAATTGAATACCGGCCTTTTTTTGGACCAATATAAAGTTATAAAGGTGTAAATATAGTTTTTAAATTATTCTCAAAAAGTTAGACCCATTATTGGAGCAGCGGAAACTTGGTCAAACTACTTTGACAAAGAACAGCCCAACTTTGAATAGCTACATATGAAGAGAATATTGGCCTTTTTTTGGACCAATATGAAGTGATAAAGATATAAATATATTAATAAACCTAATATAAGAACGTTAGACCCATTTTCGATCCAATGGAAAACTTGTGCAAATTTATACGACAAAGATCGTCCAAACTTTCAATAGATTCGTATGAAGGTTTAATTTGAGATTTAAAGCTTTTAGAATGAATACCGGCCTTTTTTTGGACCAATATAAAGTTATAAAGGTGTAAATATAGTTTTTAAATAATTCTCAAAAAGTTAGACCCGTTATTGGAGCAGCGGAAACTTGGTCAAACTACTTTGACAAAGAACTGCCCAACTTTGAATAGCTACATATGAAGAGAATATTGGCCTTTTTTTGGACCAATATGAAGTGATAAAGATATAAATATATTAATAAACCTAATATAAGAACGTTAGACCCATTTTCGATCCAATGGAAAACTTGTGCAAACTTATACGACAAAGATCGTCCAAACTTTCAATAGATTCGTATGAAGGTTTAATTTGAGATTTAAAGCTTTTAGAATGAATACCGGCCTTTTTTTGGACCAATAAAAAGTTAAAAAGGTGTAAATATAGTTTTTAAATAATTCTCAAAAAGTTAGACCCATTATTGGAGCAACGGAAACTTGGTCCAAACTACTTTGACAAAGAACTGCCCAACTTTGAATAGCTTCATATGAAGAGAATATTGGATTTTTTTGGAACAATATGAAGTGATAAAGATATAAATATAGTAATAAACCTAATAGAAGAACGTTAGACCCATTTTTGATCCAACGGAAAACTTGTGCAAACTTCTACGACAAAGATCGTCCAAACTTTCAATAGATTCGTATGAAGGTTTAAATTGAGATTTAAAGCTTTTAAATTGAATACCGGCCTTTTTTTGGACCAATATAAAGTTATAAAGGTGTAAATATAGTTTTTAAATTATTCTCAAAAAGTTAGACCCATTATTGGAGCAGCGGAAACTTGGTCAAACTACTTTGACAAAGAAGTGCCCAACTTTGAATAGCTACATATGAAGAGAATATTGGCCTTTTTTTGGACCAATATGAAGTGATAAAGATATAAATATATTAATAAACCTAATATAAGAACGTTAGACCCATTTTCGATCCAATGGAAAACTTGTGCAAACTTATACGACAAAGATCGTCCAAACTTTCAATAGATTCGTATGAAGGTTTAATTTGAGATTTAAAGCTTTTAGAATGAATACCGGCCTTTTTTTGGACCAATAAAAAGTTAAAAAGGTGTAAATATAGTTTTTAAATAATTCTCAAAAAGTTAGACCCATTATTGGAGCAACGGAAACTTGGTCCAAACTACTTTGACAAAGAACTGCCCAACTTTGAATAGCTTCATATGAAGAGAATATTGGATTTTTTTGGAACAATATGAAGTGATAAAGATATAAATATAGTAATAAACCTAATAGAAGAACGTTAGACCCATTTTTGATCCAACGGAAAACTTGTGCAAACTTCTACGACAAAGATCGTCCAAACTTTCAATAGATTCGTATGAAGGTTTAAATTGAGATTTAAAGCTTTTAAATTGAATACCGGCCTTTTTTTGGACCAATATAAAGTTATAAAGGTGTAAATATAGTTTTTAAATTATTCTCAAAAAGTTAGACCCATTATTGGAGCAGCGGAAACTTGGTCAAACTACTTTGACAAAGAAGTGCCCAACTTTGAATAGCTACATATGAAGAGAATATTGGCCTTTTTTTGGACCAATATGAAGTGATAAAGATATAAATATAGTAATAAACCTAATTTAAGAACGTTAGACACATTTTTGATCCAACGGAAAACTTGTGCAAACTTATACGACAAAGATCGTCCAAACTTTCAATAGATTCGTATGAAGGTTTAAATTGAGATTTAAAGCTTTTAGAATGAATACCGACCTTTTTTTGGACCAATATAAAGTTATAAAGGTGTAAATATAGTTTTTAAATAATTCTCAAAAAGTTAGACCCATTATTGGAGAAGCGGAAACTTGGTCCAAACTACTTTGACAAAGAACTGCCCAAATTTGAATAGCTTCGTATGAAGAGAATATTGGCCTTTTTTTGAACCAATATGAAGTGATAAAGATATAAATATAGTAATAAACCTAATTTAAGAACGTTAGACACATTTTTGATCCAACGGAAAACTTGTGCAAACTTCTACGACAAAGATCTTCCAAACTTTCAATAGATTCGTATGAAGGTTTAAATTGAGATTTAAAGCTTTTAGAATGAATACCGGCCTTTTTTTGGACCAATATAAAGTTATAAAGGTGTAAATATAGTTTTTAAATAATTCTCAAAAAGTTAGACCCGTTATTGGAGCAGCGGAAACTTGGTCAAACTACTTTGACAAAGAACTGCCCAACTTTGAATAGCTACATATGAAGAGAATATTGGCCTTTTTTTGGACCAATATGAAGTGATAAAGATATAAATATATTAATAAACCTAATATAAGAACGTTAGACCCATTTTCGATCCAATGGAAAACTTGTGCAAACTTATACGACAAAGATCGTCCAAACTTTCAATAGATTCGTATGAAGGTTTAATTTGAGATTTAAAGCTTTTAGAATGAATACCGGCCTTTTTTTGGACCAATAAAAAGTTAAAAAGGTGTAAATATAGTTTTTAAATAATTCTCAAAAAGTTAGACCCATTATTGGAGCAACGGAAACTTGGTCCAAACTACTTTGACAAAGAACTGCCCAACTTTGAATAGCTTCATATGAAGAGAATATTGGATTTTTTT
Organism: Trifolium repens; assembly: GCA_030408175.1. NCBI lineage: Eukaryota > Viridiplantae > Streptophyta > Magnoliopsida > Fabales > Fabaceae > Trifolium > Trifolium repens. The sequence continues at coordinate 23,475,335 of CP125845.1, read as the reverse complement.
GGAACAATATGAAGTGATAAAGATATAAATATAGTAATAAACCTAATAGAAGAACGTTAGACCCATTTTTGATCCAACGGAAAACTTGTGCAAACTTCTACGACAAAGATCGTCCAAACTTTCAATAGATTCGTATGAAGGTTTAAATTGAGATTTAAAGCTTTTAAATTGAATACCGGCCTTTTTTTGGACCAATATAAAGTTATAAAGGTGTAAATATAGTTTTTAAATTATTCTCAAAAAGTTAGACCCATTATTGGAGCAGCGGAAACTTGGTCAAACTACTTTGACAAAGAACAGCCCAACTTTGAATAGCTACATATGAAGAGAATATTGGCCTTTTTTTTAGGACCAATATGAAGTGATAAAGATATAAATATATTAATAAACCTAATATAAGAACGTTAGACCCATTTTCGATCCAATGGAAAACTTGTGCAAATTTATACGACAAAGATCGTCCAAACTTTCAATAGATTCGTATGAAGGTTTAATTTGAGATTTAAAGCTTTTAGAATGAATACCGGCCTTTTTTTGGACCAATATAAAGTTATAAAGGTGTAAATATAGTTTTTAAATAATTCTCAAAAAGTTAGACCCGTTATTGGAGCAGCGGAAACTTGGTCAAACTACTTTGACAAAGAACTGCCCAACTTTGAATAGCTACATATGAAGAGAATATTGGCCTTTTTTTGGACCAATATGAAGTGATAAAGATATAAATATATTAATAAACCTAAAATAAGAACGTTAGACCCATTTTCGATCCAATGGAAAACTTGTGCAAACTTATACGACAAAGATCGTCCAAACTTTCAATAGATTCGTATGAAGGTTTAATTTGAGATTTAAAGCTTTTAGAATGAATACCGGCCTTTTTTTGGACCAATAAAAAGTTAAAAAGGTGTAAATATAGTTTTTAAATAATTCTCAAAAAGTTAGACCCATTATTGGAGCAACGGAAACTTGGTCCAAACTACTTTGACAAAGAACTGCCCAACTTTGAATAGCTTCATATGAAGAGAATATTGGATTTTTTTGGAACAATATGAAGTGATAAAGATATAAATATAGTAATAAACCTAATAGAAGAACGTTAGACCCATTTTTGATCCAACGGAAAACTTGTGCAAACTTCTACGACAAAGATCGTCCAAACTTTCAATAGATTCGTATGAAGGTTTAAATTGAGATTTAAAGCTTTTAAATTGAATACCGGCCTTTTTTTGGACCAATATAAAGTTATAAAGGTGTAAATATAGTTTTTAAATTATTCTCAAAAAGTTAGACCCATTATTGGAGCAGCGGAAACTTGGTCAAACTACTTTGACAAAGAAGTGCCCAACTTTGAATAGCTACATATGAAGAGAATATTGGCCTTTTTTTGGACCAATATGAAGTGATAAAGATATAAATATATTAATAAACCTAATATAAGAACGTTAGACCCATTTTCGATCCAATGGAAAACTTGTGCAAACTTATACGACAAAGATCGTCCAAACTTTCAATAGATTCGTATGAAGGTTTAATTTGAGATTTAAAGCTTTTAGAATGAATACCGGCCTTTTTTTGGACCAATAAAAAGTTAAAAAGGTGTAAATATAGTTTTTAAATAATTCTCAAAAAGTTAGACCCATTATTGGAGCAACGGAAACTTGGTCCAAACTACTTTGACAAAGAACTGCCCAACTTTGAATAGCTTCATATGAAGAGAATATTGGATTTTTTTGGAACAATATGAAGTGATAAAGATATAAATATAGTAATAAACCTAATAGAAGAACGTTAGACCCATTTTTGATCCAACGGAAAACTTGTGCAAACTTCTACGACAAAGATCGTCCAAACTTTCAATAGATTCGTATGAAGGTTTAAATTGAGATTTAAAGCTTTTAAATTGAATACCGGCCTTTTTTTGGACCAATATAAAGTTATAAAGGTGTAAATATAGTTTTTAAATTATTCTCAAAAAGTTAGACCCATTATTGGAGCAGCGGAAACTTGGTCAAACTACTTTGACAAAGAACAGCCCAACTTTGAATAGCTACATATGAAGAGAATATTGGCCTTTTTTTTAGGACCAATATGAAGTGATAAAGATATAAATATATTAATAAACCTAATATAAGAACGTTAGACCCATTTTCGATCCAATGGAAAACTTGTGCAAATTTATACGACAAAGATCGTCCAAACTTTCAATAGATTCGTATGAAGGTTTAATTTGAGATTTAAAGCTTTTAGAATGAATACCGGCCTTTTTTTGGACCAATATAAAGTTATAAAGGTGTAAATATAGTTTTTAAATAATTCTCAAAAAGTTAGACCCGTTATTGGAGCAGCGGAAACTTGGTCAAACTACTTTGACAAAGAACTGCCCAACTTTGAATAGCTACATATGAAGAGAATATTGGCCTTTTTTTGGACCAATATGAAGTGATAAAGATATAAATATATTAATAAACCTAAAATAAGAACGTTAGACCCATTTTCGATCCAATGGAAAACTTGTGCAAACTTATACGACAAAGATCGTCCAAACTTTCAATAGATTCGTATGAAGGTTTAATTTGAGATTTAAAGCTTTTAGAATGAATACCGGCCTTTTTTTGGACCAATAAAAAGTTAAAAAGGTGTAAATATAGTTTTTAAATAATTCTCAAAAAGTTAGACCCATTATTGGAGCAACGGAAACTTGGTCCAAACTACTTTGACAAAGAACTGCCCAACTTTGAATAGCTTCATATGAAGAGAATATTGGATTTTTTTGGAACAATATGAAGTGATAAAGATATAAATATAGTAATAAACCTAATAGAAGAACGTTAGACCCATTTTTGATCCAACGGAAAACTTGTGCAAACTTCTACGACAAAGATCGTCCAAACTTTCAATAGATTCGTATGAAGGTTTAAATTGAGATTTAAAGCTTTTAAATTGAATACCGGCCTTTTTTTGGACCAATATAAAGTTATAAAGGTGTAAATATAGTTTTTAAATTATTCTCAAAAAGTTAGACCCATTATTGGAGCAGCGGAAACTTGGTCAAACTACTTTGACAAAGAAGTGCCCAACTTTGAATAGCTACATATGAAGAGAATATTGGCCTTTTTTTGGACCAATATGAAGTGATAAAGATATAAATATATTAATAAACCTAATATAAGAACGTTAGACCCATTTTCGATCCAATGGAAAACTTGTGCAAACTTATACGACAAAGATCGTCCAAACTTTCAATAGATTCGTATGAAGGTTTAATTTGAGATTTAAAGCTTTTAGAATGAATACCGGCCTTTTTTTGGACCAATAAAAAGTTAAAAAGGTGTAAATATAGTTTTTAAATAATTCTCAAAAAGTTAGACCCATTATTGGAGCAACGGAAACTTGGTCCAAACTACTTTGACAAAGAACTGCCCAACTTTGAATAGCTTCATATGAAGAGAATATTGGATTTTTTTGGAACAATATGAAGTGATAAAGATATAAATATAGTAATAAACCTAATAGAAGAACGTTAGACCCATTTTTGATCCAACGGAAAACTTGTGCAAACTTCTACGACAAAGATCGTCCAAACTTTCAATAGATTCGTATGAAGGTTTAAATTGAGATTTAAAGCTTTTAAATTGAATACCGGCCTTTTTTTGGACCAATATAAAGTTATAAAGGTGTAAATATAGTTTTTAAATTATTCTCAAAAAGTTAGACCCATTATTGGAGCAGCGGAAACTTGGTCAAACTACTTTGACAAAGAAGTGCCCAACTTTGAATAGCTACATATGAAGAGAATATTGGCCTTTTTTTGGACCAATATGAAGTGATAAAGATATAAATATAGTAATAAACCTAATTTAAGAACGTTAGACACATTTTTGATCCAACGGAAAACTTGTGCAAACTTATACGACAAAGATCGTCCAAACTTTCAATAGATTCGTATGAAGGTTTAAATTGAGATTTAAAGCTTTTAGAATGAATACCGACCTTTTTTTGGACCAATATAAAGTTATAAAGGTGTAAATATAGTTTTTAAATAATTCTCAAAAAGTTAGACCCATTATTGGAGAAGCGGAAACTTGGTCCAAACTACTTTGACAAAGAACTGCCCAAATTTGAATAGCTTCGTATGAAGAGAATATTGGCCTTTTTTTGAACCAATATGAAGTGATAAAGATATAAATATAGTAATAAACCTAATTTAAGAACGTTAGACACATTTTTGATCCAACGGAAAACTTGTGCAAACTTATACGACAAAGATCGTCCAAACTTTCAATAGATTCGTATGAAGGTTTAAATTGAGATTTAAAGCTTTTAGAATGAATACTGGCCTTTTTTTGGACCAATATAAAGTTATAAAGGTGTAAATATAGTTTTTAAATAATTCTCAAAAAGTTAGACCCATTATTGGAGAAGCGGAAACTTGGTCCAAACTACTTTGACAAAGAACTGCCCAAATTTGAATAGCTTCGTATGAAGAGAATATTGGCCTTTTTTTGAACCAATATGAAGTGATAAAGATATAAATATAGTAATAAACCTAATTTAAGAACGTTAGACCCATTTTTGATCCAACGGAAAACTTGTGCAAACTTCTACGACAAAGATCTTCCAAACTTTCAATAGATTCGTATGAAGGTTTAAATTGAGATTTAAATCTTTTAGAATGAATACCGGCCTTTTTTTGGACCAATATAAAGTTATAAAGGTGTAAATATAGTTTTTAAATAATTCTCAAAAAGTTAGACCCGTTATTGGAGCAGCGGAAACTTGGTCAAACTACTTTGACAAAGAACTGCCCAACTTTGAATAGCTACATATGAAGAGAATATTGGCCTTTTTTTGGACCAATATGAAGTGATAAAGATATAAATATATTAATAAACCTAATATAAGAACGTTAGACCCATTTTCGATCCAATGGAAAACTTGTGCAAACTTATACGACAAAGATCGTCCAAACTTTCAATAGATTCGTATGAAGGTTTAATTTGAGATTTAAAGTTTTTAGAATGAATACCGGCCATTTTTTGGACCAATAAAAAGTTAAAAAGGTGTAAATATAGTTTTTAAATAATTCTCAAAAAGTTAGACCCATTATTGGAACAACGGAAACTTGGTCCAAACTACTTTGACAAAGAACTGCCCAACTTTGAATAGCTTCATATGAAGAGAATATTGGATTTTTTTGGAACAATATGAAGTGATAAAGATATAAATATAGTAATAAACCTAATAGAAGAACGTTAGACCCATTTTTGATCCAACGGAAAACTTGTGCAAACTTCTACGACAAAGATCGTCCAAACTTTCAATAGATTCGTATGAAGGTTTAAATTGAGATTTAAAGCTTTTAAATTGAATACCGGCCTTTTTTTGGACCAATATAAAGTTATAAAGGTGTAAATATAGTTTTTAAATAATTCTCAAAAAGTTAGACCCATTATTGGAGCAGCGGAAACTTGGTCAAACTACTTTGACAAAGAACTGCCCAACTTTGAATAGCTACATATGAAGAGAATATTGGCCTTTTTTTGGACCAATATGAAGTGATAAAGATATAAATATATTAATAAACCTAATATAAGAACGTTAGACCCATTTTCGATCCAATGGAAAACTTGTGCAAACTTATACGACAAAGATCGTCCAAACTTTCAATAGATTCGTATGAAGGTTTAATTTGAGATTTAAAGCTTTTAGAATGAATACCGGCCTTTTTTTGGACCAATAAAAAGTTAAAAAGGTGTAAATATAGTTTTTAAATAATTCTCACAAAGTTAGACCCATTATTGGAGCAACGGAAACTTGGTCCAAACTACTTTGACAAAGAACTGCCCAACTTTGAATAGCTTCATATGAAGAGAATATTGGATTTTTTTGGAACAATATGAAGTGATAAAGATATAAATATAGTAATAAACCTAATAGAAGAACGTTAGACCCATTTTTGATCCAACGGAAAACTTGTGCAAACTTCTACGACAAAGATCGTCCAAACTTTCAATAGATTCGTATGAAGGTTTAAATTGAGATTTAAAGCTTTTAAATTGAATACCGGCCTTTTTTTGGACCAATATAAAGTTATAAAGGTGTAAATATAGTTTTTAAATTATTCTCAAAAAGTTAGACCCATTATTGGAGCAGCGGAAACTTGGTCAAACTACTTTGACAAAGAACTGCCCAACTTTGAATAGCTACATATGAAGAGAATATTGGCCTTTTTTTGGACCAATATGAAGTGATAAAGATATAAATATAGTAATAAACCTAATTTAAGAACGTTAGACACATTTTTGATCCAACGGAAAACTTGTGCAAACTTATACGACAAAGATCGTCCAAACTTTCAATAGATTCGTATGAAGGTTTAAATTGAGATTTAAAGCTTTTAGAATGAATACCGGCCTTTTTTTGGACCAATATAAAGTTATAAAGGTGTAAATATAGTTTTTAAATAATTCTCAAAAAGTTAGACCCATTATTGGAGAAGCGGAAACTTGGTCCAAACTACTTTGACAAAGAACTGCCCAAATTTGAATAGCTTCGTATGAAGAGAATATTGGCCTTTTTTTGAACCAATATGAAGTGATAAAGATATAAATATAGTAATAAACCTAATTTAAGAACGTTAGACCCATTTTTGATCCAACGGAAAACTTGTGCAAACTTCTACGACAAAGATCTTCCAAACTTTCAATAGATTCGTATGAAGGTTTAAATTGAGATTTAAAGCTTTTAGAATGAATACCGGCCTTTTTTTGGACCAATATAAAGTTATAAAGGTGTAAATATAGTTTTTAAATAATTCTCAAAAAGTTAGACCCGTTATTGGAGCAGCGGAAACTTGGTCAAACTACTTTGACAAAGAACTGCCCAACTTTGAATAGCTACATATGAAGAGAATATTGGCCTTTTTTTGGACCAATATGAAGTGATAAAGATATAAATATATTAATAAACCTAATATAAGAACGTTAGACCCATTTTCGATCCAATGGAAAACTTGTGCAAACTTATACGACAAAGATCGTCCAAACTTTCAATAGATTCGTATGAAGGTTTAATTTGAGATTTAAAGCTTTTAGAATGAATACCGGCCATTTTTTGGACCAATAAAAAGTTAAAAAGGTGTAAATATAGTTTTTAAATAATTCTCAAAAAGTTAGACCCATTATTGGAGCAACGGAAACTTGGTCCAAACTACTTTGACAAAGAACTGCCCAACTTTGAATAGCTTCATATGAAGAGAATATTGGATTTTTTTGGAACAATATGAAGTGATAAAGATATAAATATAGTAATAAACCTAATAGAAGAACGTTAGACCCATTTTTGATCCAACGGAAAACTTGTGCAAACTTCTACGACAAAGATCGTCCAAACTTTCAATAGATTCGTATGAAGGTTTAAATTGAGATTTAAAGCTTTTAAATTGAATACCGGCCTTTTTTTGGACCAATATAAAGTTATAAAGGTGTAAATATAGTTTTTAAATAATTCTCAAAAAGTTAGACCCATTATTGGAGCAGCGGAAACTTGGTCAAACTACTTTGACAAAGAACTGCCCAACTTTGAATAGCTACATATGAAGAGAATATTGGCCTTTTTTTGGACCAATATGAAGTGATAAAGATATAAATATATTAATAAACCTAATATAAGAACGTTAGACCCATTTTCGATCCAATGGAAAACTTGTGCAAACTTATACGACAAAGATCGTCCAAACTTTCAATAGATTCGTATGAAGGTTTAATTTGAGATTTAAAGCTTTTAGAATGAATACCGGCCTTTTTTTGGACCAATAAAAAGTTAAAAAGGTGTAAATATAGTTTTTAAATAATTCTCAAAAAGTTAGACCCATTATTGGAGCAACGGAAACTTGGTCCAAACTACTTTGACAAAGAACTGCCCAACTTTGAATAGCTTCATATGAAGAGAATATTGGATTTTTTTGGAACAATATGAAGTGATAAAGATATAAATATAGTAATAAACCTAATAGAAGAACGTTAGACCCATTTTTGATCCAACGGAAAACTTGTGCAAACTTCTACGACAAAGATCGTCCAAACTTTCAATAGATTCGTATGAAGGTTTAAATTGAGATTTAAAGCTTTTAAATTGAATACCGGCCTTTGTTTGGACCAATATAAAGTTATAAAGGTGTAAATATAGTTTTTAAATTATTCTCAAAAAGTTAGACCCATTATTGGAGCAGCGGAAACTTGGTCAAACTACTTTGACAAAGAACTGCCCAACTTTGAATAGCTACATATGAAGAGAATATTGGCCTTTTTTTGGACCAATATGAAGTGATAAAGATATAAATATAGTAATAAACCTAATTTAAGAACGTTAGACACATTTTTGATCCAACGGAAAACTTGTGCAAACTTATACGACAAAGATCGTCCAAACTTTCAATAGATTCGTATGAAGGTTTAAATTGAGATTTAAAGCTTTTAGAATGAATACCGGCCTTTTTTTGGACCAATATAAAGTTATAAAGGTGTAAATATAGTTTTTAAATAATTCTCAAAAAGTTAGACCCATTATTGGAGAAGCGGAAACTTGGTCCAAACTACTTTGACAAAGAACTGCCCAAATTTGAATAGCTTCGTATGAAGAGAATATTGGCCTTTTTTTGAACCAATATGAAGTGATAAAGATATAAATATAGTAATAAACCTAATTTAAGAACGTTAGACCCATTTTTGATCCAACGGAAAACTTGTGCAAACTTCTACGACAAAGATCTTCCAAACTTTCAATAGATTCGTATGAAGGTTTAAATTGAGATTTAAAGCTTTTAGAATGAATACCGGCCTTTTTTTGGACCAATATAAAGTTATAAAGGTGTAAATATAGTTTTTAAATAATTCTCAAAAAGTTAGACCCGTTATTGGAGCAGCGGAAACTTGGTCAAACTACTTTGACAAAGAACTGCCCAACTTTGAATAGCTACATATGAAGAGAATATTGGCCTTTTTTTGGACCAATATGAAGTGATAAAGATATAAATATATTAATAAACCTAATATAAGAACGTTAGACCCATTTTCGATCCAATGGAAAACTTGTGCAAACTTATACGACAAAGATCGTCCGAACTTTCAATAGATTCGTATGAAGGTTTAATTTGAGATTTAAAGCTTTTAGAATGAATACCGGCTATTTTTTGGACCAATAAAAAGTTAAAAAGGTGTAAATATAGTTTTTAAATAATTCTCAAAAAGTTAGACCCATTATTGGAGCAACGGAAACTTGGTCCAAACTACTTTGACAAAGAACTGCCCAACTTTGAATAGCTTCATATGAAGAGAATATTGGATTTTTTTGGAACAATATGAAGTGATAAAGATATAAATATAGTAATAAACCTAATAGAAGAACGTTAGACCCATTTTTGATCCAACGGAAAACTTGTGCAAACTTCTACGACAAAGATCGTCCAAACTTTCAATAGATTCGTATGAAGGTTTAAATTGAGATTTAAAGCTTTTAAATTGAATACCGGCCTTTTTTTGGACCAATATAAAGTTATAAAGGTGTAAATATAGTTTTTAAATTATTCTCAAAAAGTTAGATCCATTATTGGAGCAGCGGAAACTTGGTCAAACTACTTTGACAAAGAACTGCCCAACTTTGAATAGCTACATATGAAGAGAATATTGGCCTTTTTTTGGACCAATATGAAGTGATAAAGATATAAATATATTAATAAACCTAATATAAGAACGTTAGACCCATTTTTGATCCAACGGAAAACTTGTGCAAACTTATACGACAAAGATCGTCCAAACTTTCAATAGATTCGTATGAAGGTTTAAATTGAGATTTAAAGCTTTCAGAATGAATACCGGCCTTTTTTTGGACCAATATAAAGTGATAAAGGTGTAAATATAGTTTTTAAATTATTCTCAAAAAGTTAGACCCATTATTGGATAAGCGGAAACTTGGTCCAAACTACTTTGACAAAGAACTGCCAAACTTTGAATAGCTTCGTATGAAGAGAATATTGGTCTTTTTTTGAACCAATATGAAGTGATAAAGATATAAATATAGTAATAAACCTAATTTAAGAACGTTAGACCCATTTTTGATCCAACGGAAAACTTGTGCAAACTTCTACGACAAAGATCTTCCAAACATTCAATAGATTCGTATGAAGGTTTAAATTGAGATTTAAAGCTTTTAGAATGAATACCGGCCTTTTTTTGGACCAATATAAAGTTATAAAGGTGTAAATATAGTTTTTAAATAATTCTCAAAAAGTTAGACCCGTTATTGGAGCAGCGGAAACTTGGTCAAACTACTTTGACAAAGAACTGCCCAACTTTGAATAGCTACATATGAAGAGAATATTGGCCTTTTTTTGGACCAATATGAAGTGATAAAGATATAAATATATTAATAAACCTAATATAAGAACGTTAGACCCATTTTCGATCCAATGGAAAACTTGTGCAAACTTATACGACAAAGATCGTCCAAACTTTCAATAGATTCGTATGAAGGTTTAATTTGAGATTTAAAGCTTTTAGAATGAATACCGGCCTTTTTTTGGACCAATAAAAAGTTAAAAAGGTGTAAATATAGTTTTTAAATAATTCTCAAAAAGTTAGACCCATTATTGGAGCAACGGAAACTTGGTCCAAACTACTTTGACAAAGAACTGCCCAACTTTGAATAGCTTCATATGAAGAGAATATTGGATTTTTTTGGAACAATATGAAGTGATAAAGATATAAATATAGTAATAAACCTAATAGAAGAACGTTAGACCCATTTTTGATCCAACGGAAAACTTGTGCAAACTTATACGACAAAGATCGTCCAAACTTTCAATAGATTCGTATGAAGGTTTAAATTGAGATTTAAAGCTTTTAGAATGAATACCGGCCTTTTTTTGGACCAATATAAAGTTATAAAGGTGTAAATATAGTTTTTAAATAATTCTCAAAAAGTTAGACCCATTATTGGAGAAGCGGAAACTTGGTCCAAACTACTTTGACAAAGAACTGCCCAAATTTGAATAGCTTCGTATGAAGAGAATATTGGCCTTTTTTTGAACCAATATGAAGTGATAAAGATATAAATATAGTAATAAACCTAATTTAAGAACGTTAGACCCATTTTTGATCCAACGGAAAACTTGTGCAAACTTCTACGACAAAGATCTTCCAAACTTTCAATAGATTCGTATGAAGGTTTAAATTGAGATTTAAAGCTTTTAGAATGAATACCGGCCTTTTTTTGGACCAATATAAAGTTATAAAGGTGTAAATATAGTTTTTAAATAATTCTCAAAAAGTTAGACCCGTTATTGGAGCAGCGGAAACTTGGTCAAACTACTTTGACAAAGAACTGCCCAACTTTGAATAGCTACATATGAAGAGAATATTGGCCTTTTTTTGGACCAATATGAAGTGATAAAGATATAAATATATTAATAAACCTAATATAAGAACGTTAGACCCATTTTCGATCCAATGGAAAACTTGTGCAAACTTATACGACAAAGATCGTCCGAACTTTCAATAGATTCGTATGAAGGTTTAATTTGAGATTTAAAGCTTTTAGAATGAATACCGGCTATTTTTTGGACCAATAAAAAGTTAAAAAGGTGTAAATATAGTTTTTAAATAATTCTCAAAAAGTTAGACCCATTATTGGAGCAACGGAAACTTGGTCCAAACTACTTTGACAAAGAACTGCCCAACTTTGAATAGCTTCATATGAAGAGAATATTGGATTTTTTTGGAACAATATGAAGTGATAAAGATATAAATATAGTAATAAACCTAATAGAAGAACGTTAGACCCATTTTTGATCCAACGGAAAACTTGTGCAAACTTCTACGACAAAGATCGTCCAAACTTTCAATAGATTCGTATGAAGGTTTAAATTGAGATTTAAAGCTTTTAAATTGAATACCGGCCTTTTTTTGGACCAATATAAAGTTATAAAGGTGTAAATATAGTTTTTAAATTATTCTCAAAAAGTTAGATCCATTATTGGAGCAGCGGAAACTTGGTCAAACTACTTTGACAAAGAACTGCCCAACTTTGAATAGCTACATATGAAGAGAATATTGGCCTTTTTTTGGACCAATATGAAGTGATAAAGATATAAATATATTAATAAACCTAATATAAGAACGTTAGACCCATTTTTGATCCAACGGAAAACTTGTGCAAACTTATACGACAAAGATCGTCCAAACTTTCAATAGATTCGTATGAAGGTTTAAATTGAGATTTAAAGCTTTCAGAATGAATACCGGCCTTTTTTTGGACCAATATAAAGTGATAAAGGTGTAAATATAGTTTTTAAATTATTCTCAAAAAGTTAGACCCATTATTGGATAAGCGGAAACTTGGTCCAAACTACTTTGACAAAGAACTGCCAAACTTTGAATAGCTTCGTATGAAGAGAATATTGGTCTTTTTTTGAACCAATATGAAGTGATAAAGATATAAATATAGTAATAAACCTAATTTAAGAACGTTAGACCCATTTTTGATCCAACGGAAAACTTGTGCAAACTTCTACGACAAAGATCTTCCAAACATTCAATAGATTCGTATGAAGGTTTAAATTGAGATTTAAAGCTTTTAGAATGAATACCGGCCTTTTTTTGGACCAATATAAAGTTATAAAGGTGTAAATATAGTTTTTAAATAATTCTCAAAAAGTTAGACCCGTTATTGGAGCAGCGGAAACTTGGTCAAACTACTTTGACAAAGAACTGCCCAACTTTGAATAGCTACATATGAAGAGAATATTGGCCTTTTTTTGGACCAATATGAAGTGATAAAGATATAAATATATTAATAAACCTAATATAAGAACGTTAGACCCATTTTCGATCCAATGGAAAACTTGTGCAAACTTATACGACAAAGATCGTCCAAACTTTCAATAGATTCGTATGAAGGTTTAATTTGAGATTTAAAGCTTTTAGAATGAATACCGGCCTTTTTTTGGACCAATAAAAAGTTAAAAAGGTGTAAATATAGTTTTTAAATAATTCTCAAAAAGTTAGACCCATTATTGGAGCAACGGAAACTTGGTCCAAACTACTTTGACAAAGAACTGCCCAACTTTGAATAGCTTCATATGAAGAGAATATTGGATTTTTTTGGAACAATATGAAGTGATAAAGATATAAATATAGTAATAAACCTAATAGAAGAACGTTAGACCCATTTTTGATCCAACGGAAAACTTGTGCAAACTTCTACGACAAAGATCGTCCAAACTTTCAATAGATTCGTATGAAGGTTTAAATTGAGATTTAAAGCTTTTAAATTGAATACCGGCCTTTTTTTGGACCAATATAAAGTTATAAAGGTGTAAATATAGTTTTTAAATTATTCTCAAAAAGTTAGACCCATTATTGGAGCAGCGGAAACTTGGTCAAACTACTTTGACAAAGAACTGCCCAACTTTGAATAGCTACATATGAAGAGAATATTGGCCTTTTTTTGGACCAATATGAAGTGATAAAGATATAAATATAGTAATAAACCTAATTTAAGAACGTTAGACACATTTTTGATCCAACGGAAAACTTGTGCAAACTTATACGACAAAGATCGTCCAAACTTTCAATAGATTCGTATGAAGGTTTAAATTGAGATTTAAAGCTTTTAGAATGAATACCGGCCTTTTTTTGGACCAATATAAAGTTATAAAGGTGTAAATATAGTTTTTAAATAATTCTCAAAAAGTTAGACCCATTATTGGAGAAGCGGAAACTTGGTCCAAACTACTTTGACAAAGAACTGCCCAAATTTGAATAGCTTCGTATGAAGAGAATATTGGCCTTTTTTTGAACCAATATGAAGTGATAAAGATATAAATATAGTAATAAACCTAATTTAAGAACGTTAGACCCATTTTTGATCCAACGGAAAACTTGTGCAAACTTCTACGACAAAGATCTTCCAAACTTTCAATAGATTCGTATGAAGGTTTAAATTGAGATTTAAAGCTTTTAGAATGAATACCGGCCTTTTTTTGGACCAATATAAAGTTATAAAGGTGTAAATATAGTTTTTAAATAATTCTCAAAAAGTTAGACCCGTTATTGGAGCAGCGGAAACTTGGTCAAACTACTTTGACAAAGAACTGCCCAACTTTGAATAGCTACATATGAAGAGAATATTGGCCTTTTTTTGGACCAATATGAAGTGATAAAGATATAAATATATTAATAAACCTAATATAAGAACGTTAGACCCATTTTCGATCCAATGGAAAACTTGTGCAAACTTATACGACAAAGATCGTCCAAACTTTCAATAGATTCGTATGAAGGTTTAATTTGAGATTTAAAGCTTTTAGAATGAATACCGGCCATTTTTTGGACCAATAAAAAGTTAAAAAGGTGTAAATATAGTTTTTAAATAATTCTCAAAAAGTTAGACCCATTATTGGAGCAACGGAAACTTGGTCCAAACTACTTTGACAAAGAACTGCCCAACTTTGAATAGCTTCATATGAAGAGAATATTGGATTTTTTTGGAACAATATGAAGTGATAAAGATATAAATATAGTAATAAACCTAATAGAAGAACGTTAGACCCATTTTTGATCCAACGGAAAACTTGTGCAAACTTCTACGACAAAGATCGTCCAAACTTTCAATAGATTCGTATGAAGGTTTAAATTGAGATTTAAAGCTTTTAAATTGAATACCGGCCTTTTTTTGGACCAATATAAAGTTATAAAGGTGTAAATATAGTTTTTAAATTATTCTCAAAAAGTTAGATCCATTATTGGAGCAGCGGAAACTTGGTCAAACTACTTTGACAAAGAACTGCCCAACTTTGAATAGCTACATATGAAGAGAATATTGGCCTTTTTTTGGACCAATATGAAGTGATAAAGATATAAATATATTAATAAACCTAATATAAGAACGTTAGACCCATTTTTGATCCAACGGAAAACTTGTGCAAACTTATACGACAAAGATCGTCCAAACTTTCAATAGATTCGTATGAAGGTTTAAATTGAGATTTAAAGCTTTCAGAATGAATACCGGCCTTTTTTTGGACCAATATAAAGTGATAAAGGTGTAAATATAGTTTTTAAATTATTCTCAAAAAGTTAGACCCATTATTGGATAAGCGGAAACTTGGTCCAAACTACTTTGACAAAGAACTGCCAAACTTTGAATAGCTTCGTATGAAGAGAATATTGGTCTTTTTTTGAACCAATATGAAGTGATAAAGATATAAATATAGTAATAAACCTAATTTAAGAACGTTAGACCCATTTTTGATCCAACGGAAAACTTGTGCAAACTTCTACGACAAAGATCTTCCAAACATTCAATAGATTCGTATGAAGGTTTAAATTGAGATTTAAAGCTTTTAGAATGAATACCGGCCTTTTTTTGGACCAATATAAAGTTATAAAGGTGTAAATATAGTTTTTAAATAATTCTCAAAAAGTTAGACCCGTTATTGGAGCAGCGGAAACTTGGTCAAACTACTTTGACAAAGAACTGCCCAACTTTGAATAGCTACATATGAAGAGAATATTGGCCTTTTTTTGGACCAATATGAAGTGATAAAGATATAAATATATTAATAAACCTAATATAAGAACGTTAGACCCATTTTCGATCCAATGGAAAACTTGTGCAAACTTATACGACAAAGATCGTCCAAACTTTCAATAGATTCGTATGAAGGTTTAATTTGAGATTTAAAGCTTTTAGAATGAATACCGGCCTTTTTTTGGACCAATAAAAAGTTAAAAAGGTGTAAATATAGTTTTTAAATAATTCTCAAAAAGTTAGACCCATTATTGGAGCAACGGAAACTTGGTCCAAACTACTTTGACAAAGAACTGCCCAACTTTGAATAGCTTCATATGAAGAGAATATTGGATTTTTTTGGAACAATATGAAGTGATAAAGATATAAATATAGTAATAAACCTAATAGAAGAACGTTAGACCCATTTTTGATCCAACGGAAAACTTGTGCAAACTTCTACGACAAAGATCGTCCAAACTTTCAATAGATTCGTATGAAGGTTTAAATTGAGATTTAAAGCTTTTAAATTGAATACCGGCCTTTTTTTGGACCAATATAAAGTTATAAAGGTGTAAATATAGTTTTTAAATTATTCTCAAAAAGTTAGACCCATTATTGGAGCAGCGGAAACTTGGTCAAACTACTTTGACAAAGAACTGCCCAACTTTGAATAGCTACATATGAAGAGAATATTGGCCTTTTTTTGGACCAATATGAAGTGATAAAGATATAAATATATTAATAAACCTAATATAAGAACGTTAGACCCATTTTCGATCCAATGGAAAACTTGTGCAAACTTATACGACAAAGATCGTCCAAACTTTCAATAGATTCGTATGAAGGTTTAATTTGAGATTTAAAGCTTTTAGAATGAATACCGGCCTTTTTTTGGACCAATAAAAAGTTAAAAAGGTGTAAATATAGTTTTTAAATAATTCTCAAAAAGTTAGACCCATTATTGGAGCAACGGAAACTTGGTCCAAACTACTTTGACAAAGAACTGCCCAACTTTGAATAGCTTCATATGAAGAGAATATTGGATTTTTTGGGAACAATATGAAGTGATAAAGATATAAATATAGTAATAAACCTAATAGAAGAACGTTAGACCCATTTTTGATCCAACGGAAAACTTGTGCAAACTTCTACGACAAAGATCGTCCAAACTTTCAATAGATTCGTATGAAGGTTTAAATTGAGATTTAAAGCTTTTAAATTGAATACCGGCCTTTTTTTGGACCAATATAAAGTTATAAAGGTGTAAATATAGATTTTAAATTATTCTCAAAAAGTTAGACCCATTATTGGAGCAGCGGAAACTTGGTCAAACTACTTTGACAAAGAACTGCCCAACTTTGAATAGCTACATATGAAGAGAATATTGGCCTTTTTTTGGACCAATATGAAGTGATAAAGATATAAATATAGTAATAAACCTAATTTAAGAACGTTAGACACATTTTTGATCCAACGGAAAACTTGTGCAAACTTATACGACAAAGATCGTCCAAACTTTCAATAGATTCGTATGAAGGTTTAAATTGAGATTTAAAGCTTTTAGAATGAATACCGGCCTTTTTTTGGACCAATATAAAGTTATAAAGGTGTAAATATAGTTTTTAAATAATTCTCAAAAAGTTAGACCCATTATTGGAGAAGCGGAAACTTGGTCCAAACTACTTTGACAAAGAACTGCCCAAATTTGAATAGCTTCGTATGAAGAGAATATTGGCCTTTTTTTGAACCAATATGAAGTGATAAAGATATAAATATAGTAATAAACCTAATTTAAGAACGTTAGACCCATTTTCGATCCAACGGAAAACTTGTGCAAACTTCTACGACAAAGATCTTCCAAACTTTCAATAGATTCGTATGAAGGTTTAAATTGAGATTTAAAGCTTTTAGAATGAATACCGGCCTTTTTTTGGACCAATATAAAGTTATAAAGGTGTAAATATAGTTTTTAAATAATTCTCAAAAAGTTAGACCCGTTATTGGAGCAGCGGAAACTTGGTCAAACTACTTTGACAAATAACTGCCCAACTTTGAATAGCTACATATGAAGAGAATATTGGCCTTTTTTTGGACCAATATGAAGTGATAAAGATATAAATATATTAATAAACCTAATATAAGAACGTTAGACCCATTTTCGATCCAATGGAAAACTTGTGCAAACTTATACGACAAAGATCGTCCAAACTTTCAATAGATTCGTATGAAGGTTTAATTTGAGATTTAAAGCTTTTAGAATGAATACCGGCCATTTTTTGGACCAATAAAAAGTTAAAAAGGTGTAAATATAGTTTTTAAATAATTCTCAAAAAGTTAGACCCATTATTGGAGCAACGGAAACTTGGTCCAAACTACTTTGACAAAGAACTGCCCAACTTTGAATAGCTTCATATGAAGAGAATATTGGATTTTTTTGGAACAATATGAAGTGATAAAGATATAAATATAGTAATAAACCTAATAGAAGAACGTTAGACCCATTTTTGATCCAACGGAAAACTTGTGCAAACTTCTACGACAAAGATCGTCCAAACTTTCAATAGATTCGTATGAAGGTTTAAATTGAGATTTAAAGCTTTTAAATTGAATACCGGCCTTTTTTTGGACCAATATAAAGTTATAAAGGTGTAAATATAGTTTTTAAATTATTCTCAAAAAGTTAGACCCATTATTGGAGCAGCGGAAACTTGGTCAAACTACTTTGACAAAGAACTGCCCAACTTTGAATAGCTACATATGAAGAGAATATTGGCCTTTTTTTGGACCAATATGAAGTGATAAAGATATAAATATATTAATAAACCTAATATAAGAACGTTAGACCCATTTTTGATCCAACGGAAAACTTGTGCAAACTTATACGACAAAGATCGTCCAAACTTTCAATAGATTCGTATGAAGGTTTAAATTGAGATTTAAAGCTTTCAGAATGAATACCGGCCTTTTTTTGGACCAATATAAAGTGATAAAGGTGTAAATATAGTTTTTAAATTATTCTCAAAACGTTAGACCCATTATTGGATAAGCGGAAACTTGGTCCAAACTACTTTGACAAAGAACTGCCAAACTTTGAATAGCTTCGTATGAAGAGAATATTGGTCTTTTTTTGAACCAATATGAAGTGATAAAGATATAAATATAGTAATAAACCTAATTTAAGAACGTTAGACCCATTTTTGATCCAACGGAAAACTTGTGCAAACTTCTACGACAAAGATCGTCCAAACTTTCAATAGATTCGTATGAAGGTTTAAATTCAGATTTAAAGCTTTTAGAATGAATACCGGCCTTTTTTTGGACGAATATAAAGTTATAAAGGTGTAAATGTAATTTTTAAATAATTCTCAAAAAGTTAGACCCATTATTGGAGCAGCGGAAACTTGTCCAAACTACTTTTACAAAGAACTGTCCAACTTTGAATAGCTTCATATGAAGAGAATATTGACCTTTTTTGGACCAATATGAAGTGATAAAGATATAAATATAGTAATAAACCTAATTTAAGAACGTTAGACACATTTTTGATCCAACGGAAAACTTGTGCAAACTTATACGACAAAGATCGTCCAAACTTTCAATAGATTCGTATGAAGGTTTAAATTGAGATTTAAAGCTTTTAGAATGAATACCGGCCTTTTTTTGGACCAATATAAAGTTATAAAGGTGTAAATATAGTTTTTAAATAATTCTCAAAAAGTTAGACCCATTATTGGAGAAGCGGAAACTTGGTCCAAACTACTTTGACAAAGAACTGCCCAAATTTGAATAGCTTCGTATGAAGAGAATATTGGCCTTTTTTTGAACCAATATGAAGTGATAAAGATATAAATATAGTAATAAACCTAATTTAAGAACGTTAGACCCATTTTTGATCCAACGGAAAACTTGTGCAAACTTCTACGACAAAGATCTTCCAAACTTTCAATAGATTCGTATGAAGGTTTAAATTGAGATTTAAAGCTTTCAGAATGAATACCGGCCTTTTTTTGGACCAATATAAAGTTATAAAGGTGTAAATATAGTTTTTAAATAATTCTCAAAATGTTAGACCCGTTATTGGAGCAGCGGAAACTTGGTCAAACTACTTTGACAAAGAACTGCCCAACTTTGAATAGCTACATATGAAGAGAATATTGGCCTTTTTTTGGACCAATATGAAGTGATAAAGATATAAATATATTAATAAACCTAATATAAGAACGTTAGACCCATTTTCGATCCAATGGAAAACTTGTGCAAACTTATACGACAAAGATCGTCCAAACTTTCAATAGATTCGTATGAAGGTTTAATTTGAGATTTAAAGCTTTTAGAATGAATACCGGCCATTTTTTGGACCAATAAAAAGTTAAAAAGGTGTAAATATAGTTTTTAAATAATTCTCAAAAAGTTAGACCCATTATTGGAGCAACGGAAACTTGGTCCAAACTACTTTGACAAAGAACTGCCCAACTTTGAATAGCTTCATATGAAGAGAATATTGGATTTTTTTGGAACAATATGAAGTGATAAAGATATAAATATAGTAATAAACCTAATAGAAGAACGTTAGACCCATTTTTGATCCAACGGAAAACTTGTGCAAACTTCTACGACAAAGATCGTCCAAACTTTCAATAGATTCGTATGAAGGTTTAAATTGAGATTTAAAGCTTTTAAATTGAATACCGGCCTTTTTTTGGACCAATATAAAGTTATAAAGGTGTAAATATAGTTTTTAAATTATTCTCAAAAAGTTAGACCCATTATTGGAGCAGCGGAAACTTGGTCAAACTACTTTGACAAAGAACTGCCCAACTTTGAATAGCTACATATGAAGAGAATATTGGCCTTTTTTTGGACCAATATGAAGTGATAAAGATATAAATATATTAATAAACCTAATATAAGAACGTTAGACCCATTTTTGATCCAACGGAAAACTTGTGCAAACTTATACGACAAAGATCGTCCAAACTTTCAATAGATTCGTATGAAGGTTTAAATTGAGATTTAAAGCTTTCAGAATGAATACCGGCCTTTTTTTGGACCAATATAAAGTGATAAAGGTGTAAATATAGTTTTTAAATTATTCTCAAAACGTTAGACCCATTATTGGATAAGCGGAAACTTGGTCCAAACTACTTTGACAAAGAACTGCCAAACTTTGAATAGCTTCGTATGAAGAGAATATTGGTCTTTTTTTGAACCAATATGAAGTGATAAAGATATAAATATAGTAATAAACCTAATTTAAGAACGTTAGACCCATTTTTGATCCAACGGAAAACTTGTGCAAACTTCTACGACAAAGATCGTCCAAACTTTCAATAGATTCGTATGAAGGTTTAAATTCAGATTTAAAGCTTTTAGAATGAATACCGGCCTTTTTTTGGACCAATATAAAGTTATAAAGGTGTAAATGTAATTTTTAAATAATTCTCAAAAAGTTAGACCCATTATTGGAGCAGCGGAAACTTGTCCAAACTACTTTTACAAAGAACTGTCCAACTTTGAATAGCTTCATATGAAGAGAATATTGACCTTTTTTGGACCAATATGAAGTGATAAAGATATAAATATAGTAATAAACCTAATTTAAGAACGTTAGACACATTTTTGATCCAACGGAAAACTTGTGCAAACTTATACGACAAAGATCGTCCAAACTTTCAATAGATTCGTATGAAGGTTTAAATTGAGATTTAAAGCTTTTAGAATGAATACCGGCCTTTTTTTGGACCAATATAAAGTTATAAAGGTGTAAATATAGTTTTTAAATAATTCTCAAAAAGTTAGACCCATTATTGGAGAAGCGGAAACTTGGTCCAAACTACTTTCACAAAGAACTGCCCAACTTTGAATAGCTTCATATGAAGAGAATATTGGATTTTTTTGAACCAATATGAAGTGATAAAGATATAAATATAGTAATAAACCTAATTTAAGAACGTTAGACCCATTTTTGATCCAACGGAAAACTTGTGCAAACTTCTACGACAAAGATCGTCCAAACTTTCAATAGATTCGTAGGAAGGTTTAATTTGAGATTTAAAGCTTTTAGAATGAATACCGGCCTTTTTTTGGACCAATATAAAGTTATAAAGGTGTAAATATAGTTTTTAAATTATTCTCAAAAAGTTAGACCCATTATTGGAGCAGCGGAAACTTGGTCAAACTACTTTGACAAAGAACTGCCCAACTTTGAATAGCTACATATGAAGAGAATATTGGCCTTTTTTTGGACCAATATGAAGTGATAAAGATATAAATATATTAATAAACCTAATATAAGAACGTTAGACCCATTTTTGATCCAACGGAAAACTTGTGCAAACTTATACGACAAAGATCGTCCAAACTTTCAA
Organism: Trifolium repens; assembly: GCA_030408175.1. Taxonomy (NCBI): domain Eukaryota; kingdom Viridiplantae; phylum Streptophyta; class Magnoliopsida; order Fabales; family Fabaceae; genus Trifolium; species Trifolium repens. The sequence goes on along the minus strand of CP125845.1, from coordinate 23,453,397 downwards.
TAGATTCGTATGAAGGTTTAAATTGAGATTTAAAGCTTTCAGAATGAATACCGGCCTTTTTTTGGACCAATATAAAGTGATAAAGGTGTAAATATAGTTTTTAAATTATTCTCAAAACGTTAGACCCATTATTGGATAAGCGGAAACTTGGTCCAAACTACTTTGACAAAGAACTGCCAAACTTTGAATAGCTTCGTATGAAGAGAATATTGGTCTTTTTTTGAACCAATATGAAGTGATAAAGATATAAATATAGTAATAAACCTAATTTAAGAACGTTAGACCCATTTTTGATCCAACGGAAAACTTGTGCAAACTTATACGACAAAGATCGTCCAAACTTTCAATAGATTCGTATGAAGGTTTAAATTGAGATTTAAAGCTTTTAGAATGAATACCGGCCTTTTTTTGGACCAATATAAAGTTATAAAGGTGTAAATATAGTTTTTAAATAATTCTCAAAAAGTTAGACCCATTATTGGAGAAGCGGAAACTTGGTCCAAACTACTTTCACAAAGAACTGCCCAAATTTGAATAGCTTCGTATGAAGAGAATATTGGCCTTTTTTTGAACCAATATGAAGTGATAAAGATATAAATATAGTAATAAACCTAATTTAAGAACGTTAGACCCATTTTTGATCCAACGGAAAACTTGTGCAAACTTCTACGACAAAGATCGTCCAAACTTTCAATAGATTCGTATGAAGGTTTAATTTGAGATTTAAAGCTTTTAGAATGAATACCGGCCTTTTTTTGGACCAATAAAAAGTTAAAAAGGTGTAAATATAGTTTTTAAATAATTCTCAAAAAGTTAGACCCATTATTGGAGCAACGGAAACTTGGTCCAAACTACTTTGACAAAGAACTGCCCAACTTTGAATAGCTTCATATGAAGAGAATATTGGATTTTTTTGGACCAATAAGAAGTGATAAAGATATAAATATAGTAATAAACCTAATAGAAGAACGTTAGACCCATTTTTGATCCAACGGAAAACTTGTGCAAACTTCTACGACAAAGATCGTCCAAACTTTCAATAGATTCGTATGAAGGTTTAAATTGAGATTTAAAGCTTTTAAATTGAATACTGGCCTTTTTTTGGACCAATATAAAGTGATAAAGGTGTAAATATATTTTTTAAATTATTCTCAAAAAGTTAGACCCATTATTGGAGAAGCGGAAACTTGGTCCAAACTACTTTGACAAAGAACTGCCAAACTTTGAATAGCTTCGTATGAAGAGAATATTGGTCTTTTTTTGAACCAATATGAAGTGATAAAGATATAAATATAGTAATAAACCTAATTTAAGAACGTTAGACCCATTTTTGATCCAACGGAAAACTTGTGCAAACTTCTACGACAAAGATCGTCCAAACTTTCAATAGATTCGTATGAAGGTTTAAATTCAGATTTAAAGCTTTTAGAATGAATACCGGCCTTTTTTTGGACCAATATAAAGTTATAAAGGTGTAAATGTAGTTTTTAAATAATTCTCAAAAAGTTAGACCCATTATTGGAGCAGCGGAAACTTGTCCAAACTATTTTTACAAAGAACTGCTCAACTTTGAATAGCTTCATATGAAGAGAATATTGGCCTTTTTTTGAACCAATATGAAGTGATAAAGATATAAATATAGTAATAAACCTAATTTAAGAACGTTAGACACATTTTTGATCCAACGGAAAACTTGTGCAAACTTATACGACAAAGATCGTCCAAACTTTCAATAGATTCGTATGAAGGTTTAAATTGAGATTTAAAGCTTTTAGAATGAATACCGGCCTTTTTTTGGACCAATATAAAGTTATAAAGGTGTAAATATAGTTTTTAAATAATTCTCAAAAAGTTAGACCCATTATTGGAGAAGCGGAAACTTGGTCCAAACTACTTTCACAAAGAACTGCCCAAATTTGAATAGCTTCGTATGAAGAGAATATTGGCCTTTTTTTGAACCAATATGAAGTGATAAAGATATAAATATAGTAATAAACCTAATTTAAGAACGTTAGACCCATTTTTGATCCAACGGAAAACTTGTGCAAACTTCTACGACAAAGATCGTCCAAACTTTCAATAGATTCGTATGAAGGTTTAATTTGAGATTTAAAGCTTTTAGAATGAATACCGGCCTTTTTTTGGACCAATAAAAAGTTAAAAAGGTGTAAATATAGTTTTTAAATAATTCTCAAAAAGTTAGACCCATTATTGGAGCAACGGAAACTTGGTCCAAACTACTTTGACAAAGAACTGCCCAACTTTGAATAGCTTCATATGAAGAGAATATTGGATTTTTTTGGACCAATAAGAAGTGATAAAGATATAAATATAGTAATAAACCTAATAGAAGAACGTTAGACCCATTTTTGATCCAACGGAAAACTTGTGCAAACTTCTACGACAAAGATCGTCCAAACTTTCAATAGATTCGTATGAAGGTTTAAATTGAGATTTAAAGCTTTTAAATTGAATACTGGCCTTTTTTTGGACCAATATAAAGTGATAAAGGTGTAAATATATTTTTTAAATTATTCTCAAAAAGTTAGACCCATTATTGGAGAAGCGGAAACTTGGTCCAAACTACTTTGACAAAGAACTGCCAAACTTTGAATAGCTTCGTATGAAGAGAATATTGGTCTTTTTTTGAACCAATATGAAGTGATAAAGATATAAATATAGTAATAAACCTAATTTAAGAACGTTAGACCCATTTTTGATCCAACGGAAAACTTGTGCAAACTTCTACGACAAAGATCGTCCAAACTTTCAATAGATTCGTATGAAGGTTTAAATTCAGATTTAAAGCTTTTAGAATGAATACCGGCCTTTTTTTGGACCAATATAAAGTTATAAAGGTGTAAATGTAGTTTTTAAATAATTCTCAAAAAGTTAGACCCATTATTGGAGCAGCGGAAACTTGTCCAAACTATTTTTACAAAGAACTGCTCAACTTTGAATAGCTTCATATGAAGAGAATATTGGCCTTTTTTTGGACCAATATGAAGTGATAAAGATATAAATATAGTAATAAACCTAATTTAAGAACGTTAGACACATTTTTGATCCAACGGAAAACTTGTGCAAACTTATACGACAAAGATCGTCCAAACTTTCAATAGATTCGTATGAAGGTTTAAATTGAGATTTAAAGCTTTTAGAATGAATACCGGCCTTTTTTTGGACCAATATAAAGTTATAAAGGTGTAAATATAGTTTTTAAATAATTCTCAAAAAGTTAGACCCATTATTGGAGAAGCGGAAACTTGGTCCAAACTACTTTCACAAAGAACTGCCCAAATTTGAATAGCTTCGTATGAAGAGAATATTGGCCTTTTTTTGAACCAATATGAAGTGATAAAGATATAAATATAGTAATAAACCTAATAGAAGAACGTTAGACCCATTTTTGATCCAACGGAAAACTTGTGCAAACTTCTACGACAAAGATCGTCCAAACTTTCAATAGATTCGTATGAAGGTTTAAATTCAGATTTAAAGCTTTTAGAATGAATACCGGCCTTTTTTTGGACCAATATAAAGTTATAAAGGTGTAAATGTAGTTTTTAAATAATTCTCAAAAAGTTAGACCCATTATTGGAGCAGCGGAAACTTGTCCAAACTACTTTTACAAAGAACTGTCCAACTTTGAATAGCTTCATATGAAGAGAATATTGACCTTTTTTGGACCAATATGAAGTGATAAAGATATAAATATAGTAATAAACCTAATTTAAGAACGTTAGACACATTTTTGATCCAACGGAAAACTTGTGCAAACTTATACGACAAAGATCGTCCAAACTTTCAATAGATTCGTATGAAGGTTTAAATTGAGATTTAAAGCTTTTAGAATGAATACCGGCCTTTTTTTGGACCAATATAAAGTTATAAAGGTGTAAATATAGTTTTTAAATAATTCTCAAAAAGTTAGACCCATTATTGGAGAAGCGGAAACTTGGTCCAAACTACTTTCACAAAGAACTGCCCAAATTTGAATAGCTTCGTATGAAGAGAATATTGGCCTTTTTTTGAACCAATATGAAGTGATAAAGATATAAATATAGTAATAAACCTAATTTAAGAACGTTAGACCCATTTTTGATCCAACGGAAAACTTGTGCAAACTTCTACGACAAAGATCGTCCAAACTTTCAATAGATTCGTATGAAGGTTTAAATTCAGATTTAAAGCTTTTAGAATGAATACCGGCCTTTTTTTGGACCAATATAAAGTTATAAAGGTGTAAATGTAGTTTTTAAATAATTCTCAAAAAGTTAGACCCATTATTGGAGCAGCGGAAACTTGTCCAAACTACTTTTACAAAGAACTGTCCAACTTTGAATAGCTTCATATGAAGAGAATATTGACCTTTTTTGGACCAATATGAAGTGATAAAGATATAAATATAGTAATAAACCTAATTTAAGAACGTTAGACACATTTTTGATCCAACGGAAAACTTGTGCAAACTTATACGACAAAGATCGTCCAAACTTTCAATAGATTCGTATGAAGGTTTAAATTGAGATTTAAAGCTTTTAGAATGAATACCGGCCTTTTTTTGGACCAATATAAAGTTATAAAGGTGTAAATATAGTTTTTAAATAATTCTCAAAAAGTTAGACCCATTATTGGAGAAGCGGAAACTTGGTCCAAACTACTTTCACAAAGAACTGCCCAAATTTGAATAGCTTCGTATGAAGAGAATATTGGCCTTTTTTTGAACCAATATGAAGTGATAAAGATATAAATATAGTAATAAACCTAATTTAAGAACGTTAGACCCATTTTTGATCCAACGGAAAACTTGTGCAAACTTCTACGACAAAGATCGTCCAAACTTTCAATAGATTCGTATGAAGGTTTAATTTGAGATTTAAAGCTTTTAGAATGAATACCGGCCTTTTTTTGGACCAATAAAAAGTTAAAAAGGTGTAAATATAGTTTTTAAATAATTCTCAAAAAGTTAGACCCATTATTGGAGCAACGGAAACTTGGTCCAAACTACTTTGACAAAGAACTGCCCAACTTTGAATAGCTTCATATGAAGAGAATATTGGATTTTTTTGGACCAATATGAAGTGATAAAGATATAAATATAGTAATAAACCTAATAGAAGAACGTTAGACCCATTTTTGATCCAACGGAAAACTTGTGCAAACTTCTACGACAAAGATCGTCCAAACTTTCAATAGATTCGTATGAAGGTTTAAATTGAGATTTAAAGCTTTTAAATTGAATACTGGCCTTTTTTTGGACCAATATAAAGTGATAAAGGTGTAAATATATTTTTTAAGTTATTCTCAAAAAGTTAGACCCATTATTGGAGAAGCGGAAACTTGGTCCAAACTACTTTGACAAAGAACTGCCAAACTTTGAATAGCTTCGTATGAAGAGAATATTGGTCTTTTTTTGAACCAATATGAAGTGATAAAGATATAAATATAGTAATAAACCTAATTTAAGAACGTTAGACCCATTTTTGATCCAACGGAAAACTTGTGCAAACTTCTACGACAAAGATCGTCCAAACTTTCAATAGATTCGTATGAAGGTTTAAATTCAGATTTAAAGCTTTTAGAATGAATACCGGCCTTTTTTTGGACCAATATAAAGTTATAAAGGTGTAAATGTAGTTTTTAAATAATTCTCAAAAAGTTAGACCCATTATTGGAGCAGCAGAAACTTGTCCAAACTATTTTTACAAAGAACTGCTCAACTTTGAATAGCTTCATATGAAGAGAATATTGGCCTTTTTTTGGACCAATATGAAGTGATAAAGATATAAATATAGTAATAAACCTAATTTAAGAACGTTAGACACATTTTTGATCCAACGGAAAACTTGTGCAAACTTATACGACAAAGATCGTCCAAACTTTCAATAGATTCGTATGAAGGTTTAAATTGAGATTTAAAGCTTTTAGAATGAATACCGGCCTTTTTTTGGACCAATATAAAGTTATAAAGGTGTAAATATAGTTTTTAAATAATTCTCAAAAAGTTAGACCCATTATTGGAGAAGCGGAAACTTGGTCCAAACTACTTTCACAAAGAACTGCCCAAATTTGAATAGCTTCGTATGAAGAGAATATTGGCCTTTTTTTGAACCAATATGAAGTGATAAAGATATAAATATAGTAATAAACCTAATAGAAGAACGTTAGACCCATTTTTGATCCAACGGAAAACTTGTGCAAACTTCTACGACAAAGATCGTCCAAACTTTCAATAGATTCGTATGAAGGTTTAAATTCAGATTTAAAGCTTTTAGAATGAATACCGGCCTTTTTTTGGACCAATATAAAGTTATAAAGGTGTAAATGTAGTTTTTAAATAATTCTCAAAAAGTTAGACCCATTATTGGAGCAGCGGAAACTTGTCCAAACTACTTTTACAAAGAACTGTCCAACTTTGAATAGCTTCATATGAAGAGAATATTGACCTTTTTTGGACCAATATGAAGTGATAAAGATATAAATATAGTAATAAACCTAATTTAAGAACGTTAGACACATTTTTGATCCAACGGAAAACTTGTGCAAACTTATACGACAAAGATCGTCCAAACTTTCAATAGATTCGTATGAAGGTTTAAATTGAGATTTAAAGCTTTTAGAATGAATACCGGCCTTTTTTTGGACCAATATAAAGTTATAAAGGTGTAAATATAGTTTTTAAATAATTCTCAAAAAGTTAGACCCATTATTGGAGAAGCGGAAACTTGGTCCAAACTACTTTCACAAAGAACTGCCCAAATTTGAATAGCTTCGTATGAAGAGAATATTGGCCTTTTTTTGAACCAATATGAAGTGATAAAGATATAAATATAGTAATAAACCTAATTTAAGAACGTTAGACCCATTTTTGATCCAACGGAAAACTTGTGCAAACTTCTACGACAAAGATCGTCCAAACTTTCAATAGATTCGTATGAAGGTTTAATTTGAGATTTAAAGCTTTTAGAATGAATACCGGCCTTTTTTTGGACCAATAAAAAGTTAAAAAGGTGTAAATATAGTTTTTAAATAATTCTCAAAAAGTTAGACCCATTATTGGAGCAACGGAAACTTGGTCCAAACTACTTTGACAAAGAACTGCCCAACTTTGAATAGCTTCATATGAAGAGAATATTGGATTTTTTTGGACCAATATGAAGTGATAAAGATATAAATATAGTAATAAACCTAATAGAAGAACGTTAGACCCATTTTTGATCCAACGGAAAACTTGTGCAAACTTCTACGACAAAGATCGTCCAAACTTTCAATAGATTCGTATGAAGGTTTAAATTGAGATTTAAAGCTTTTAAATTGAATACTGGCCTTTTTTTGGACCAATATAAAGTGATAAAGGTGTAAATATATTTTTTAAGTTATTCTCAAAAAGTTAGACCCATTATTGGAGAAGCGGAAACTTGGTCCAAACTACTTTGACAAAGAACTGCCAAACTTTGAATAGCTTCGTATGAAGAGAATATTGGTCTTTTTTTGAACCAATATGAAGTGATAAAGATATAAATATAGTAATAAACCTAATTTAAGAACGTTAGACCCATTTTTGATCCAACGGAAAACTTGTGCAAACTTCTACGACAAAGATCGTCCAAACTTTCAATAGATTCGTATGAAGGTTTAAATTCAGATTTAAAGCTTTTAGAATGAATACCGGCCTTTTTTTGGACCAATATAAAGTTATAAAGGTGTAAATGTAGTTTTTAAATAATTCTCAAAAAGTTAGACCCATTATTGGAGCAGCAGAAACTTGTCCAAACTATTTTTACAAAGAACTGCTCAACTTTGAATAGCTTCATATGAAGAGAATATTGGCCTTTTTTTGGACCAATATGAAGTGATAAAGATATAAATATAGTAATAAACCTAATTTAAGAACGTTAGACACATTTTTGATCCAACGGAAAACTTGTGCAAACTTATACGACAAAGATCGTCCAAACTTTCAATAGATTCGTATGAAGGTTTAAATTGAGATTTAAAGCTTTTAGAATGAATACCGGCCTTTTTTTGGACCAATATAAAGTTATAAAGGTGTAAATATAGTTTTTAAATAATTCTCAAAAAGTTAGACCCATTATTGGAGAAGCGGAAACTTGGTCCAAACTACTTTGACAAAGAACTGCCCAAATTTGAATAGCTTCGTATGAAGAGAATATTGGCCTTTTTTTGAACCAATATGAAGTGATAAAGATATAAATATAGTAATAAACCTAATTTAAGAACGTTAGACCCATTTTTGATCCAACGGAAAACTTGTGCAAACTTATACGACAAAGATCGTCCAAACTTTCAATAGATTCGTATGAAGGTTTAATTTGAGATTTAAAGCTTTTAGAATGAATACCGGCCTTTTTTTGGACCAATAAAAAGTTAAAAAGGTGTAAATATAGTTTTTAAATAATTCTCAAAAAGTTAGACCCATTATTGGAGCAACGGAAACTTGGTCCAAACTACTTTGACAAAGAACTGCCCAACTTTGAATAACTTCATATGAAGAGAATCTTGGATTTTTTTGGAACAATATGAAGTGATAAAGATATAAATATAGTAATAAACCTAATAGAAGAACGTTAGACCCATTTTTGATCCAACGGAAAACTTGTGCAAACTTCTACGACAAAGATCGACCAAACTTTCAATAGATTCGTATGAAGGTTTAAATTGAGATTTAAAGCTTTTATATTGAATACCGGCCTTTTTTTGGACCAATATAAAGTTATAAAGGTGTAAATATAGTTTTTAAATAATTCTCAAAAAGTTAGACCCATTATTGGAGAAGCGGAAACATGGTCCAAACTACTTTCACAAAGAACTGCCCAAATTTGAATAGCTTCGTATGAAGAGAATATTGGCCTTTTTTTGAACCAATATGAAGTGATAAAGATATAAATATAGTAATAAACCTAATTTAAGAACGTTAGACCCATTTTTGATCCAACGGAAAACTTGTGCAAACTTCTACGACAAAGATCGTCCAAACTTTCAATAGATTCGTATGAAGGTTTAATTTGAGATTTAAAGCTTTTAGAATGAATACCGGCCTTTTTTTGGACCAATAAAAAGTTAAAAAGGTGTAAATATAGTTTTTAAATAATTCTCAAAAAGTTAGACCCATTATTGGAGCAACGGAAACTTGGTCCAAACTACTTTGACAAAGAACTGCCCAACTTTGAATAGCTTCATATGAAGAGAATATTGGATTTTTTTGGACCAATAAGAAGTGATAAAGATATAAATATAGTAATAAACCTAATAGAAGAGCGTTAGACCCATTTTTTATCCAACGGAAAACTTGTGCAAACTTCTACGACAAAGATCGTCCAAACTTTCAATAGATTCGTATGAAGGTTTAAATTGAGATTTAAAGCTTTTAAATTGAATACTGGCATTTTTTTGGACCAATATAAAGTGATAAAGGTGTAAATATATTTTTTAAATTATTCTCAAAAAGTTAGACCCAGTATTGGAGAAACGGAAACTTGGTCCAAACTACTTTGACAAAGAACTGCCAAACTTTGAATAGCTTCGTATGAAGAGAATATTGGTCTTTTTTTGAACCAATATGAAGTGATAAAGATATAAATATAGTAATAAACCTAATTTAAGAACGTTAGACCCATTTTTGATCCAACGGAAAACTTGTGCAAACTTCTACGACAAAGATCGTCCAAACTTTCAATAGATTCGTATGAAGGTTTAAATTCAGATTTAAAGCTTTTAGAATGAATACCGGCCTTTTTTTGGACCAATATAAAGTTATAAAGGTGTAAATGTAGTTTTTAAATAATTCTCAAAAAGTTAGACCCATTATTGGAGCAGCGGAAACTTGTCCAAACTATTTTTACAAAGAACTGCTCAACTTTGAATAGCTTCATATGAAGAGAATATTGGCCTTTTTTTGGACCAATATGAAGTGATAAAGATATAAATATAGTAATAAACCTAATTTAAGAACGTTAGACACATTTTTGATCCAACGGAAAACTTGTGCAAACTTATACGACAAAGATCGTCCAAACTTTCAATAGATTCGTATGAAGGTTTAAATTGAGATTTAAAGCTTTTAGAATGAATACCGGCCTTTTTTTGGACCAATATAAAGTTATAAAGGTGTAAATATAGTTTTTAAATAATTCTCAAAAAGTTAGACCCATTATTGGAGAAGCGGAAACTTGGTCCAAACTACTTTGACAAAGAACTGCCCAAATTTGAATAGCTTCGAATGAAGAGAATATTGGCCTTTTTTTGAACCAATATGAAGTGATAAAGATATAAATATAGTAATAAACCTAATTTAAGAACGTTAGACCCATTTTTGATCCAACGGAAAACTTGTGCAAACTTCTACGACAAAGATCTTCCAAACTTTCAATAGATTCGTATGAAGGTTTAAATTGAGATTTAAAGCTTTTAGAATGAATACCGGCCTTTTTTTGGACCAATATAAAGTTATAAAGGTGTAAATATAGTTTTTAAATAATTCTCAAAAAGATAAACCCGTTATTGGAGCAGCGGAAACTTGGTCAAACTACTTTGACAAAGAACTGCCCAACTTTGAATAGCTACATATGAAGAGAATATTGGCCTTTTTTTGGACCAATATGAAGTGATAAAGATATAAATATATTAATAAACCTAATATAAGAACGTTAGACCCATTTTCGATCCAATGGAAAACTTGTGCAAACTTATACGACAAAGATCGTCCAAACTTTCAATAGATTCGTATGAAGGTTTAATTTGAGATTTAAAGCTTTTAGAATGAATACCGGCCTTTTTTTGGACCAATAAAAAGTTAAAAAGGTGTAAATATAGTTTTTAAATAATTCTCAAAAAGTTAGACCCATTATTGGAGCAACGGAAACTTGGTCCAAACTACTTTGACAAAGAACTGCCCAACTTTGAATAGCTTCATATGAAGAGAATATTGGATTTTTTTGGACCAATAAGAAGTGATAAAGATATAAATATAGTAATAAACCTAATAGAAGAACGTTAGACCCATTTTTGATCCAACGGAAAACTTGTGCAAACTTCTACGACAAAGATCGTCCAAACTTTCAATAGATTCGTATGAAGGTTTAAATTGAGATTTAAAGCTTTTAAATTGAATACTGGCCTTTTTTTGGACCAATATAAAGTGATAAAGGTGTAAATATATTTTTTAAATTATTCTCAAAAAGTTAGACCCAGTATTGGAGAAGCGGAAACTTGGTCCAAACTACTTTGACAAAGAACTGCCAAACTTTGAATAGCTTCGTATGAAGAGAATATTGGTCTTTTTTTGAACCAATATGAAGTGATAAAGATATAAATATAGTAATAAACCTAATTTAAGAACGTTAGACCCATTTTTGATCCAACGGAAAACTTGTGCAAACTTCTACGACAAAGATCGTCCAAACTTTCAATAGATTCGTATGAAGGTTTAAATTCAGATTTAAAGCTTTTAGAATGAATACCGGCCTTTTTTTGGACCAATATAAAGTTATAAAGGTGTAAATGTAGTTTTTAAATAATTCTCAAAAAGTTAGACCCATTATTGGAGCAGCGGAAACTTGTCCAAACTATTTTTACAAAGAACTGCTCAACTTTGAATAGCTTCATATGAAGAGAATATTGGCCTTTTTTTGGATCAATATGAAGTGATAAAGATATAAATATAGTAATAAACCTAATTTAAGAACGTTAGACCCATTTTCGATCCAATGGAAAACTTGTGCAAACTTATACGACAAAGATCGTCCAAACTTTCAATAGATTCGTATGAAGGTTTAATTTGAGATTTAAAGCTTTTAGAATGAATACCGGCCTTTTTTTGGACCAATAAAAAGTTAAAAAGGTGTAAATATAGTTTTTAAATAATTCTCAAAAAGTTAGACCCATTATTGGAGCAACGGAAACTTGGTCCAAACTACTTTGACAAAGAACTGCCCAACTTTGAATAACTTCATATGAAGAGAATCTTGGATTTTTTTGGAACAATATGAAGTGATAAAGATATAAATATAGTAATAAACCTAATAGAAGAACGTTAGACCCATTTTTGATCCAACGGAAAACTTGTGCAAACTTCTACGACAAAGATCGACCAAACTTTCAATAGATTCGTATGAAGGTTTAAATTGAGATTTAAAGCTTTTAGAATGAATACCGGCCTTTTTTTGGACCAATATAAAGTTATAAAGGTGTAAATATAGTTTTTAAATAATTCTCAAAAAGTTAGACCCATTATTGGAGAAGCGGAAACATGGTCCAAACTACTTTCACAAAGAACTGCCCAAATTTGAATAGCTTCGTATGAAGAGAATATTGGCCTTTTTTTGAACCAATATGAAGTGATAAAGATATAAATATAGTAATAAACCTAATTTAAGAACGTTAGACCCATTTTTGATCCAACGGAAAACTTGTGCAAACTTCTACGACAAAGATCGTCCAAACTTTCAATAGATTCGTATGAAGGTTTAATTTGAGATTTAAAGCTTTTAGAATGAATACCGGCCTTTTTTTGGACCAATAAAAAGTTAAAAAGGTGTAAATATAGTTTTTAAATAATTCTCAAAAAGTTAGACCCATTATTGGAGCAACGGAAACTTGGTCCAAACTACTTTGACAAAGAACTGCCCAACTTTGAATAGCTTCATATGAAGAGAATATTGGATTTTTTTGGACCAATAAGAAGTGATAAAGATATAAATATAGTAATAAACCTAATAGAAGAGCGTTAGACCCATTTTTTATCCAACGGAAAACTTGTGCAAACTTCTACGACAAAGATCGTCCAAACTTTCAATAGATTCGTATGAAGGTTTAAATTGAGATTTAAAGCTTTTAAATTGAATACTGGCATTTTTTTGGACCAATATAAAGTGATAAAGGTGTAAATATATTTTTTAAATTATTCTCAAAAAGTTAGACCCAGTATTGGAGAAACGGAAACTTGGTCCAAACTACTTTGACAAAGAACTGCCAAACTTTGAATAGCTTCGTATGAAGAGAATATTGGTCTTTTTTTGAACCAATATGAAGTGATAAAGATATAAATATAGTAATAAACCTAATTTAAGAACGTTAGACCCATTTTTGATCCAACGGAAAACTTGTGCAAACTTCTACGACAAAGATCGTCCAAACTTTCAATAGATTCGTATGAAGGTTTAAATTCAGATTTAAAGCTTTTAGAATGAATACCGGCCTTTTTTTGGACCAATATAAAGTTATAAAGGTGTAAATGTAGTTTTTAAATAATTCTCAAAAAGTTAGACCCATTATTGGAGCAGCGGAAACTTGTCCAAACTATTTTTACAAAGAACTGCTCAACTTTGAATAGCTTCATATGAAGAGAATATTGGCCTTTTTTTGGACCAATATGAAGTGATAAAGATATAAATATAGTAATAAACCTAATTTAAGAACGTTAGACACATTTTTGATCCAACGGAAAACTTGTGCAAACTTATACGACAAAGATCGTCCAAACTTTCAATAGATTCGTATGAAGGTTTAAATTGAGATTTAAAGCTTTTAGAATGAATACCGGCCTTTTTTTGGACCAATATAAAGTTATAAAGGTGTAAATATAGTTTTTAAATAATTCTCAAAAAGTTAGACCCATTATTGGAGAAGCGGAAACTTGGTCCAAACTACTTTGACAAAGAACTGCCCAAATTTGAATAGCTTCGAATGAAGAGAATATTGGCCTTTTTTTGAACCAATATGAAGTGATAAAGATATAAATATAGTAATAAACCTAATTTAAGAACGTTAGACCCATTTTTGATCCAACGGAAAACTTGTGCAAACTTCTACGACAAAGATCTTCCAAACTTTCAATAGATTCGTATGAAGGTTTAAATTGAGATTTAAAGCTTTTAGAATGAATACCGGCCTTTTTTTGGACCAATATAAAGTTATAAAGGTGTAAATATAGTTTTTAAATAATTCTCAAAAAGATAAACCCGTTATTGGAGCAGCGGAAACTTGGTCAAACTACTTTGACAAAGAACTGCCCAACTTTGAATAGCTACATATGAAGAGAATATTGGCCTTTTTTTGGACCAATATGAAGTGATAAAGATATAAATATATTAATAAACCTAATATAAGAACGTTAGACCCATTTTCGATCCAATGGAAAACTTGTGCAAACTTATACGACAAAGATCGTCCAAACTTTCAATAGATTCGTATGAAGGTTTAATTTGAGATTTAAAGCTTTTAGAATGAATACCGGCCTTTTTTTGGACCAATAAAAAGTTAAAAAGGTGTAAATATAGTTTTTAAATAATTCTCAAAAAGTTAGACCCATTATTGGAGCAACGGAAACTTGGTCCAAACTACTTTGACAAAGAACTGCCCAACTTTGAATAGCTTCATATGAAGAGAATATTGGATTTTTTTGGACCAATAAGAAGTGATAAAGATATAAATATAGTAATAAACCTAATAGAAGAACGTTAGACCCATTTTTGATCCAACGGAAAACTTGTGCAAACTTCTACGACAAAGATCGTCCAAACTTTCAATAGATTCGTATGAAGGTTTAAATTGAGATTTAAAGCTTTTAAATTGAATACTGGCCTTTTTTTGGACCAATATAAAGTGATAAAGGTGTAAATATATTTTTTAAATTATTCTCAAAAAGTTAGACCCAGTATTGGAGAAGCGGAAACTTGGTCCAAACTACTTTGACAAAGAACTGCCAAACTTTGAATAGCTTCGTATGAAGAGAATATTGGTCTTTTTTTGAACCAATATGAAGTGATAAAGATATAAATATAGTAATAAACCTAATTTAAGAACGTTAGACCCATTTTTGATCCAACGGAAAACTTGTGCAAACTTCTACGACAAAGATCGTCCAAACTTTCAATAGATTCGTATGAAGGTTTAAATTCAGATTTAAAGCTTTTAGAATGAATACCGGCCTTTTTTTGGACCAATATAAAGTTATAAAGGTGTAAATGTAGTTTTTAAATAATTCTCAAAAAGTTAGACCCATTATTGGAGCAGCGGAAACTTGTCCAAACTATTTTTACAAAGAACTGCTCAACTTTGAATAGCTTCATATGAAGAGAATATTGGCCTTTTTTTGGATCAATATGAAGTGATAAAGATATAAATATAGTAATAAACCTAATTTAAGAACGTTAGACCCATTTTCGATCCAATGGAAAACTTGTGCAAACTTATACGACAAAGATCGTCCAAACTTTCAATAGATTCGTATGAAGGTTTAATTTGAGATTTAAAGCTTTTAGAATGAATACCGGCCTTTTTTTGGACCAATAAAAAGTTAAAAAGGTGTAAATATAGTTTTTAAATAATTCTCAAAAAGTTAGACCCATTATTGGAGCAACGGAAACTTGGTCCAAACTACTTTGACAAAGAACTGCCCAACTTTGAATAACTTCATATGAAGAGAATCTTGGATTTTTTTGGAACAATATGAAGTGATAAAGATATAAATATAGTAATAAACCTAATAGAAGAACGTTAGACCCATTTTTGATCCAACGGAAAACTTGTGCAAACTTCTACGACAAAGATCGACCAAACTTTCAATAGATTCGTATGAAGGTTTAAATTGAGATTTAAAGCTTTTATATTGAATACCGGCCTTTTTTTGGACCAATATAAAGTTATAAAGGTGTAAATATAGTTTTTAAATAATTCTCAAAAAGTTAGACCCATTATTGGAGAAGCGGAAACATGGTCCAAACTACTTTCACAAAGAACTGCCCAAATTTGAATAGCTTCGTATGAAGAGAATATTGGCCTTTTTTTGAACCAATATGAAGTGATAAAGATATAAATATAGTAATAAACCTAATTTAAGAACGTTAGACCCATTTTTGATCCAACGGAAAACTTGTGCAAACTTCTACGACAAAGATCGTCCAAACTTTCAATAGATTCGTATGAAGGTTTAATTTGAGATTTAAAGCTTTTAGAATGAATACCGGCCTTTTTTTGGACCAATAAAAAGTTAAAAAGGTGTAAATATAGTTTTTAAATAATTCTCAAAAAGTTAGACCCATTATTGGAGCAACGGAAACTTGGTCCAAACTACTTTGACAAAGAACTGCCCAACTTTGAATAGCTTCATATGAAGAGAATATTGGATTTTTTTGGACCAATAAGAAGTGATAAAGATATAAATATAGTAATAAACCTAATAGAAGAACGTTAGACCCATTTTTGATCCAACGGAAAACTAGTGCAAACTTCTACGACAAAGATCGTCCAAACTTTCAATAGATTCGTATGAAGGTTTAAATTGAGATTTAAAGCTTTTAAATTGAATACTGGCCTTTTTTTGGACCAATATAAAGTGATAAAGGTGTAAATATATTTTTTAAATTATTCTCAAAAAGTTAGACCCAGTATTGGAGAAGCGGAAACTTGGTCCAAACTACTTTGACAAAGAACTGCCAAACTTTGAATAGCTTCGTATGAAGAGAATATTGGTCTTTTTTTGAACCAATATGAAGTGATAAAGATATAAATATAGTAATAAACCTAATTTAAGAACGTTAGACCCATTTTTGATCCAACGGAAAACTTGTGCAAACTTCTACGACAAAGATCGTCCAAACTTTCAATAGATTCGTATGAAGGTTTAAATTCAGATTTAAAGCTTTTAGAATGAATACCGGCCTTTTTTTGGACCAATATAAAGTTATAAAGGTGTAAATATAGTTTTTAAATAATTCTCAAAAAGATAAACCCGTTATTGGAGCAGCGGAAACTTGGTCAAACTACTTTGACAAAGAACTGCCCAACTTTGAATAGCTACATATGAAGAGAATATTGGCCTTTTTTTGGACCAATATGAAGTGATAAAGATATAAATATATTAATAAACCTAATATAAGAACGTTAGACCCATTTTCGATCCAATGGAAAACTTGTGCAAACTTATACGACAAAGATCGTCCAAACTTTCAATAGATTCGTATGAAGGTTTAATTTGAGATTTAAAGCTTTTAGAATGAATACCGGCCTTTTTTTGGACCAATAAAAAGTTAAAAAGGTGTAAATATAGTTTTTAAATAATTCTCAAAAAGTTAGACCCATTATTGGAGCAACGGAAACTTGGTCCAAACTACTTTGACAAAGAACTGCCCAACTTTGAATAACTTCATATGAAGAGAATCTTGGATTTTTTTGGAACAATATGAAGTGATAAAGATATAAATATAGTAATAAACCTAATAGAAGAACGTTAGACCCATTTTTGATCCAACGGAAAACTTGTGCAAACTTCTACGACAAAGATCGTCCAAACTTTCAATAGATTCGTATGAAGGTTTAAATTGAGATTTAAAGCTTTTATATTGAATACCGGCCTTTTTTTGGACCAATATAAAGTTATAAAGGTGTAAATATAGTTTTTAAATAATTCTCAAAAAGTTAGACCCATTATTGGAGAAGCGGAAACATGGTCCAAACTACTTTCACAAAGAACTGCCCAAATTTGAATAGCTTCGTATGAAGAGAATATTGGCCTTTTTTTGAACCAATATGAAGTGATAAAGATATAAATATAGTAATAAACCTAATTTAAGAACGTTAGACCCATTTTTGATCCAACGGAAAACTTGTGCAAACTTCTACGACAAAGATCGTCCAAACTTTCAATAGATTCGTATGAAGGTTTAATTTGAGATTTAAAGCTTTTAGAATGAATACCGGCCTTTTTTTGGACCAATAAAAAGTTAAAAAGGTGTAAATATAGTTTTTAAATAATTCTCAAAAAGTTAGACCCATTATTGGAGCAACGGAAACTTGGTCCAAACTACTTTGACAAAGAACTGCCCAACTTTGAATAGCTTCATATGAAGAGAATATTGGATTTTTTTGGACCAATAAGAAGTGATAAAGATATAAATATAGTAATAAACCTAATAGAAGAACGTTAGACCCATTTTTGATCCAACGGAAAACTAGTGCAAACTTCTACGACAAAGATCGTCCAAACTTTCAATAGATTCGTATGAAGGTTTAAATTGAGATTTAAAGCTTTTAAATTGAATACTGGCCTTTTTTTGGACCAATATAAAGTGATAAAGGTGTAAATATATTTTTTAAATTATTCTCAAAAAGTTAGACCCAGTATTGGAGAAGCGGAAACTTGGTCCAAACTACTTTGACAAAGAACTGCCAAACTTTGAATAGCTTCGTATGAAGAGAATATTGGTCTTTTTTTGAACCAATATGAAGTGATAAAGATATAAATATAGTAATAAACCTAATTTAAGAACGTTAGACCCATTTTTGATCCAACGGAAAACTTGTGCAAACTTCTACGACAAAGATCGTCCAAACTTTCAATAGATTCGTATGAAGGTTTAAATTCAGATTTAAAGCTTTTAGAATGAATACCGGCCTTTTTTTGGACCAATATAAAGTTATAAAGGTGTAAATGTAGTTTTTAAATAATTCTCAAAAAGTTAGACCCATTATTGGAGCAGCGGAAACTTGTCCAAACTATTTTTACAAAGAACTGCTCAACTTTGAATAGCTTCATATGAAGAGAATATTGGCCTTTTTTTGGACCAATATGAAGTGATAAAGATATAAATATAGTAATAAACCTAATTTAAGAACGTTAGACACATTTTTGATCCAACGGAAAACTTGTGCAAACTTATACGACAAAGATCGTCCAAACTTTCAATAGATTCGTATGAAGGTTTAAATTGAGATTTAAAGCTTTTAGAATGAATACCGGCCTTTTTTGGACCAATATAAAGTTATAAAGGTGTAAATATAGTTTTTAAATAATTCTCAAAAAGTTAGACCCATTATTGGAGAAGCGGAAACTTGGTCCAAACTACTTTGACAAAGAACTGCCCAAATTTGAATAGCTTCGTATGAAGAGAATATTGGCCTTTTTTTGAACCAATATGAAGTGATAAAGATATAAATATAGTAATAAACCTAATTTAAGAACGTTAGACCCATTTTTG
This sequence comes from Trifolium repens, assembly GCA_030408175.1. NCBI lineage: Eukaryota > Viridiplantae > Streptophyta > Magnoliopsida > Fabales > Fabaceae > Trifolium > Trifolium repens. The sequence continues at coordinate 23,434,399 of CP125845.1, read as the reverse complement.
ATCCAACGGAAAACTTGTGCAAACTTCTACGACAAAGATCTTCCAAACTTTCAATAGATTCGTATGAAGGTTTAAATTGAGATTTAAAGCTTTTAGAATGAATACCGGCCTTTTTTTGGACCAATATAAAGTTATAAAGGTGTAAATATAGTTTTTAAATAATTCTCAAAAAGATAAACCCGTTATTGGAGCAGCGGAAACTTGGTCAAACTACTTTGACAAAGAACTGCCCAACTTTGAATAGCTACATATGAAGAGAATATTGGCCTTTTTTTGGACCAATATGAAGTGACAAAGATATAAATATATTAATAAACCTAATATAAGAACGTTAGACCCATTTTCGATCCAATGGAAAACTTGTGCAAACTTATACGACAAAGATCGTCCAAACTTTCAATAGATTCGTATGAAGGTTTAATTTGAGATTTAAAGCTTTTAGAATGAATACCGGCCTTTTTTTGGACCAATAAAAAGTTAAAAAGGTGTAAATATAGTTTTTAAATAATTCTCAAAAAGTTAGACCCATTATTGGAGCAACGGAAACTTGGTCCAAACTACTTTGACAAAGAACTGCCCAACTTTGAATAGCTTCATATGAAGAGAATATTGGATTTTTTTGGACCAATATGAAGTGATAAAGATATAAATATAGTAATAAACCTAATAGAAGAACGTTAGACCCATTTTTGATCCAACGGAAAACTAGTGCAAACTTCTACGACAAAGATCGTCCAAACTTTCAATAGATTCGTATGAAGGTTTAAATTGAGATTTAAAGCTTTTAAATTGAATACTGGCCTTTTTTTGGACCAATATAAAGTGATAAAGGTGTAAATATATTTTTTAAATTATTCTCAAAAAGTTAGACCCAGTATTGGAGAAGCGGAAACTTGGTCCAAACTACTTTGACAAAGAACTGCCAAACTTTGAATAGCTTCGTATGAAGAGAATATTGGTCTTTTTTTGAACCAATATGAAGTGATAAAGATATAAATATAGTAATAAACCTAATTTAAGAACGTTAGACCCATTTTTGATCCAACGGAAAACTTGTGCAAACTTCTACGACAAAGATCGTCCAAACTTTCAATAGATTCGTATGAAGGTTTAAATTCAGATTTAAAGCTTTTAGAATGAATACCGGCCTTTTTTAGGACCAATATAAAGTTATAAAGGTGTAAATGTAGTTTTTAAATAATTCTCAAAAAGTTAGACCCATTATTGGAGCAGCGGAAACTTGTCCAAACTACTTTTACAAAGAACTGCCCAACTTTGAATAGCTTCATATGAAGAGAATATTGGCCTTTTTTTGGACCAATATGAAGTGATAAAGATATAAATATTGTAATAAACCTAATTTAAGAACGTTAGACACTTTTTTGATCCAACGGAAAACTTGTGCAAACTTATACGACAAAGATCGTCCAAACTTTCAATAGATTCGTATGAAGGTTTAATTTGAGATTTAAAGCTTTTAGAATGAATACCGGCCTTTTTTTCGACCAATAAAAAGTTATAAAGGTGTAAATATAGTTTTTAAATTATTCTCAAAAAGTTAGACCCATTATTGGAGAAGCGGAAACTTGGTCCAAACTACTTTGACAAAGAACTGCCCAACTTTGAATAGCGTCATATGAAGAGAATATTGGCCTTTTTTTGGACCAATATGAAGTGATAAATATATAAATATATTAATAAACCTAATTTAAGAACGTTAGACCCATTTTTGATCCCACGGAAAACTTGTACAAACTTCTACGACAAAGATCGTCCAAACTTTCAATAGATTCGTATGAAGGTTTAAATTGAGATTTAAAGCTTTTAGAATGAATACCGGCCTTTTTTTGGACCAATATAAAGTTATAAAGGTGTAAATATAATTTTTAAATTATCCTCAAAAAGTTAGACCCATTATTGGAGAAGCGGAAACTTGGTCCAAACTACTTTGACAAAGAACTGCCCAACTTTGAATAGCGTCATATGAAGAGAATATTGGCCTTTTTTTGGACCAATATGAAGTGATAAAGATATAAATATATTAATAAACCTAATTTAAGAACGTTAGACCCATTTTTGATCCAACGGAAAACTTGTACAAACTTCTACGACAAAGATCGTCCAAACTTTCAATAGATTCGTATGAAGGTTTAAATTGAGATTTAAAGCTTTTAGAATGAATACCGGCCTTTTTTTGGACCAATATAAAGTTATAAAGGTGTAAATATAGTTTTTAAATTATCCTCAAAAAGTTAGACCCATTATTGGAGAAGCGGAAACTTGGTCCAAACTACTTTGACAAAGAACTGCCCAACTTTGAATAGCGTCATATGAAGAGAATATTGGCCTTTTTTTGGACCAATATGAAGTGATAAAGATATAAATATATTAATAAACCTAATTTAAGAACGTTAGACCCATTTTTGATCCAACGGAAAACTTGTGCAAACTTCTACGACAAAGATCGTCCAAACTTTCAATAGATTCGTAAGAAGGTTTAAATTCAGATTTAAAGCTTTTAGAATGAATACCGGCCTTTTTTTGGACCAATATAAAGTTATAAAGGTGTAAATATAATTTTTAAATTATCCTCAAAAAGTTAGACCCATTATTGGAGAAGCGGAAACTTGGTCCAAACTACTTTGACAAAGAACTGCCCAACTTTGAATAGCGTCATATGAAGAGAATATTGGCCTTTTTTTGGACCAATATGAAGTGATAAAGATATAAATATATTAATAAACCTAATTTAAGAACGTTAGACCCATTTTTGATCCAACGGAAAACTTGTACAAACTTCTACGACAAAGATCGTCCAAACTTTCAATAGATTCGTATGAAGGTTTAAATTGAGATTTAAAGCTTTTAGAATGAATACCGGCCTTTTTTTGGACCAATATAAAGTTATAAAGGTGTAAATATAGTTTTTAAATTATCCTCAAAAAGTTAGACCCATTATTGGAGAAGCGGAAACTTGGTCCAAACTACTTTGACAAAGAACTGCCCAACTTTGAATAGAGTCATATGAAGAGAATATTGGCCTTTTTTTGGACCAATATGAAGTGATAAAGATATAAATATAGTAATAAACCTAATTTAAGAACGTTAGACCCATTTTTGATCCAACGGAAAACTTGTGCAAACTTCTACGACAAAGATCGTCCAAACTTTCAATAGATTCGTATGAAGGTTTAAATTCAGATTTAAAGCTTTTAGAATGAATACCGGCCTTTTTTAGGACCAATATAAAGTTATAAAGGTGTAAATGTAGTTTTTAAATAATTCTCAAAAAGTTAGACCCATTATTGGAGCAGCGGAAACTTGTCCAAACTACTTTTACAAAGAACTGCCCAACTTTGAATAGCTTCATATGAAGAGAATATTGGCCTTTTTTTGGACCAATATGAAGTGATAAAGATATAAATATTGTAATAAACCTAATTTAAGAACGTTAGACACTTTTTTGATCCAACGGAAAACTTGTGCAAACTTATACGACAAAGATCGTCCAAACTTTCAATAGATTCGTATGAAGGTTTAATTTGAGATTTAAAGCTTTTAGAATGAATACCGGCCTTTTTTTCGACCAATAAAAAGTTATAAAGGTGTAAATATAGTTTTTAAATTATTCTCAAAAAGTTAGACCCATTATTGGAGAAGCGGAAACTTGGTCCAAACTACTTTGACAAAGAACTGCCCAACTTTGAATAGCGTCATATGAAGAGAATATTGGCCTTTTTTTGGACCAATATGAAGTGATAAAGATATAAATATATTAATAAACCTAATTTAAGAACGTTAGACCCATTTTTGATCCCACGGAAAACTTGTACAAACTTCTACGACAAAGATCGTCCAAACTTTCAATAGATTCGTATGAAGGTTTAAATTGAGATTTAAAGCTTTTAGAATGAATACCGGCCTTTTTTTGGACCAATATAAAGTTATAAAGGTGTAAATATAATTTTTAAATTATCCTCAAAAAGTTAGACCCATTATTGGAGAAGCGGAAACTTGGTCCAAACTACTTTGACAAAGAACTGCCCAACTTTGAATAGCGTCATATGAAGAGAATATTGGCCTTTTTTTGGACCAATATGAAGTGATAAAGATATAAATATATTAATAAACCTAATTTAAGAACGTTAGACCCATTTTTGATCCAACGGAAAACTTGTACAAACTTCTACGACAAAGATCGTCCAAACTTTCAATAGATTCGTATGAAGGTTTAAATTGAGATTTAAAGCTTTTAGAATGAATACCGGCCTTTTTTTGGACCAATATAAAGTTATAAAGGTGTAAATATAGTTTTTAAATTATCCTCAAAAAGTTAGACCCATTATTGGAGAAGCGGAAACTTGGTCCAAACTACTTTGACAAAGAACTGCCCAACTTTGAATAGCGTCATATGAAGAGAATATTGGCCTTTTTTTGGACCAATATGAAGTGATAAAGATATAAATATATTAATAAACCTAATTTAAGAACGTTAGACCCATTTTTGATCCAACGGAAAACTTGTGCAAACTTCTACGACAAAGATCGTCCAAACTTTCAATAGATTCGTAAGAAGGTTTAAATTCAGATTTAAAGCTTTTAGAATGAATACCGGCCTTTTTTTGGACCAATATAAAGTTATAAAGGTGTAAATATAATTTTTAAATTATCCTCAAAAAGTTAGACCCATTATTGGAGAAGCGGAAACTTGGTCCAAACTACTTTGACAAAGAACTGCCCAACTTTGAATAGCGTCATATGAAGAGAATATTGGCCTTTTTTTGGACCAATATGAAGTGATAAAGATATAAATATATTAATAAACCTAATTTAAGAACGTTAGACCCATTTTTGATCCAACGGAAAACTTGTACAAACTTCTACGACAAAGATCGTCCAAACTTTCAATAGATTCGTATGAAGGTTTAAATTGAGATTTAAAGCTTTTAGAATGAATACCGGCCTTTTTTTGGACCAATATAAAGTTATAAAGGTGTAAATATAGTTTTTAAATTATCCTCAAAAAGTTAGACCCATTATTGGAGAAGCGGAAACTTGGTCCAAACTACTTTGACAAAGAACTGCCCAACTTTGAATAGCGTCATATGAAGAGAATATTGGCCTTTTTTTGGACCAATATGAAGTGATAAAGATATAAATATATTAATAAACCTAATTTAAGAACGTTAGACCCATTTTTGATCCAACGGAAAACTTGTGCAAACTTCTACGACAAAGATCGTCCAAACTTTCAATAGATTCGTAAGAAGGTTTAAATTCAGATTTAAAGCTTTTAGAATGAATACCGGCCTTTTTTTGGACCAATATAAAGTTATAAAGGTGTAAATATAGTTTTTAAATTATTCTCAAAAAGTTAGACCCATTATTGGAGAAGCGGAAACTTGGTCCAAACTACTTTGACAAAGAACTGCCCAACTTTGAATAGCGTCATATGAAGAGAATATTGGCCTTTTTTTGGACCAATATGAAGTGATAAAGATATAAATATATTAATAAACCTAATTTAAGAACGTTAGACCCATTTTTGATCCCACGGAAAACTTGTACAAACTTCTACGACAAAGATCGTCCAAACTTTCAATAGATTCGTATGAAGGTTTAAATTGAGATTTAAAGCTTTTAGAATGAATACCGGCCTTTTTTTGGACCAATATAAAGTTATAAAGGTGTAAATATAATTTTTAAATTATCCTCAAAAAGTTAGACCCATTATTGGAGAAGCGGAAACTTGGTCCAAACTACTTTGACAAAGAACTGCCCAACTTTGAATAGCGTCATATGAAGAGAATATTGGCCTTTTTTTGGACCAATATGAAGTGATAAAGATATAAATATATTAATAAACCTAATTTAAGAACGTTAGACCCATTTTTGATCCAACGGAAAACTTGTACAAACTTCTACGACAAAGATCGTCCAAACTTTCAATAGATTCGTATGAAGGTTTAAATTGAGATTTAAAGCTTTTAGAATGAATACCGGCCTTTTTTTGGACCAATATAAAGTTATAAAGGTGTAAATATAGTTTTTAAATTATCCTCAAAAAGTTAGACCCATTATTGGAGAAGCGGAAACTTGGTCCAAACTACTTTGACAAAGAACTGCCCAACTTTGAATAGCGTCATATGAAGAGAATATTGGCCTTTTTTTGGACCAATATGAAGTGATAAAGATATAAATATATTAATAAACCTAATTTAAGAACGTTAGACCCATTTTTGATCCAACGGAAAACTTGTGCAAACTTCTACGACAAAGATCGTCCAAACTTTCAATAGATTCGTAAGAAGGTTTAAATTCAGATTTAAAGCTTTTAGAATGAATACCGGCCTTTTTTTGGACCAATATAAAGTTATAAAGGTGTAAATATAATTTTTAAATTATCCTCAAAAAGTTAGACCCATTATTGGAGAAGCGGAAACTTGGTCCAAACTACTTTGACAAAGAACTGCCCAACTTTGAATAGCGTCATATGAAGAGAATATTGGCCTTTTTTTGGACCAATATGAAGTGATAAAGATATAAATATATTAATAAACCTAATTTAAGAACGTTAGACCCATTTTTGATCCAACGGAAAACTTGTACAAACTTCTACGACAAAGATCGTCCAAACTTTCAATAGATTCGTATGAAGGTTTAAATTGAGATTTAAAGCTTTTAGAATGAATACCGGCCTTTTTTTGGACCAATATAAAGTTATAAAGGTGTAAATATAGTTTTTAAATTATCCTCAAAAAGTTAGACCCATTATTGGAGAAGCGGAAACTTGGTCCAAACTACTTTGACAAAGAACTGCCCAACTTTGAATAGCGTCATATGAAGAGAATATTGGCCTTTTTTTGGACCAATATGAAGTGATAAAGATATAAATATATTAATAAACCTAATTTAAGAACGTTAGACCCATTTTTGATCCAACGGAAAACTTGTGCAAACTTCTACGACAAAGATCGTCCAAACTTTCAATAGATTCGTAAGAAGGTTTAAATTCAGATTTAAAGCTTTTAGAATGAATACCGGCCTTTTTTTGGACCAATATAAAGTTATAAAGGTGTAAATGTAGTTTTTAAATAATTCTCAAAAAGTTAGACCCATTATTGGAGCAGCGGAAACTTGTCCAAACTACTTTTACAATGAACTGCCCAACTTTGAATAGCTTCATATGAAGAGAATATTGGCCTTTTTTTGGACCAATATGAAGTGATAAAGATATAAATATAGTAATAAACCTAATTTAAGAACGTTAGACCCATTTTTGATCCAACGGAAAACTTGTGCAAACTTCTACGACAAAGATCGTCCAAACTTTCAATAGATTCGTATGAAGGTTTAAATTGAGATTTAAAGCTTTTAGAATGAATACCGGCCTTTTTTTGGACCAATATAAAGTTATAAAGGTGTAAATGTAGTTTTTAAATAATTCTCAAAAAGTTAGACCCATTATTGGAGCAGCGGAAACTTGTCCAAACTACTTTTACAAAGAACTGCCCAACTTTGAATAGCTTCATATGAAGAGAATATTGGCCTTTTTTTGGACCAATATGAAGTGATAAAGATATAAATATAGTAATAAACCTAATTTAAGAAAGTTAGACACATTTTTGATCCAACGGAAAACTTGTGCAAACTTCTACGACAAAGATCGTCCAAACTTTCAATAGATTCGTATGAAGGTTTAAATTCAGATTTAAAGCTTTTAGAATGAATACCGGCCTTTTTTTGGACCAATATAAAGTTATAAAGGTGTAAATATAGTTTTTAAATTATTCTCAAAAAGTTAGACCCATTATTGGAGAAGCGGAAACTTGGTCCAAACTACTTTGACAAAGAACTGCCCAACTTTGAATAGCGTCATATGAAGAGAATATTGGCCTTTTTTTGGACCAATATGAAGTGATAAAGATATAAATATAGTAATAAACCTAATAGAAGAACGTTAGACCCATTTTTGATCCAATGGAAAACTTGTGCAAACTTATACGACAAAGATCGTCCAAACTTTCAATAGATTCGTATGAAGGTTTAATTTGAGATTTAAAACTTTTAGAATGAATACCGGCCTTTTTTTGGACCAATAAAAAGTTAAAAAGGTGTAAATATAGTTTTTAAATAATTCTCAAAAAGTTAGACCCATTATTGGAGCAACGGAAACTTGGTCCAAACTACTTTGACAGAGAACTGCCCAACTTTGAATAGCTTCATATGAAGAGAATATTGGATTTTTTTGGACCAATATGAAGTGATAAAGATATAAATATAGTAATAAACCTAATAGAAGAACGTTAGACCCATTTTTGATCCAACGGAAAACTTGTGCAAACTTCTACGACAAAGATCGTCCAAACTTTCAATAGATTCGTATGAAGGTTTAAATTCAGATTTAAAGCTTTTAGAATGAATACCGGCCTTTTTTTGGACCAATATAAAGTTATAAAGGTGTAAATGTAGTTTTTAAATAATTCTCAAAAAGTTAGACCCATTATTGGAGCAGCGGAAACTTGTCCAAACTACTTTTACAAAGAACTGCCCAACTTTGAATAGCTTCATATGAAGAGAATATTGGCCTTTTTTTGGACCAATATGAAGTGATAAAGATATAAATATAGTAATAAACCTAATTTAAGAAAGTTAGACACATTTTTGATCCAACGGAAAACTTGTGCAAACTTATACGACAAAGATCGTCCAAACTTTCAATAGATTCGTATGAAGGTTTAAATTGAGATTTATAGCTTTTAGAATGAATACCGGCCTTTTTTTGGACCAATATAAAGTTATAAAGGTGTAAATATAGTTTTTAAATTATTCTCAAAAAGTTAGACCCATTATTGGAGAAGCGGAAACTTGGTCCAAACTACTTTGACAAAGAACTGCCCAACTTTGAATAGCTTCGTATGAAGAGAATATTGGCCTTTTTTTGAACCAATATGAAGTGATAAAGATATAAATATAGTAATAAACCTAATATAAGAACGTTAGACCCATTTTTGATCCAACGGAAAACTTGTGCAAACTTATACGACAAAGATCGTCCAAACTTTCAATAGATTCGTATGAAGGTTTAATTTGAGATTTAAAGCTTTTAGAATGAATACCGGCCTTTTTTTGGACCAATAAAAAGTTAAAAAGGTGTAAATATAGTTTTTAAATAATTCTCAAAAAGTTAGACCCATTATTGGAGCAACGGAAACTTGGTCCAAACTACTTTGACAAAGAACTGCCCAACTTTGAATAGCTTCATATGAAGAGAATATTGGATTTTTTTGGACCAATATGAAGTGATAAAGATATAAATATAGTAATAAACCTAATAGAAGAACGTTAGACCCATTTTTAATCCAACGGAAAACTTGTGCAAACTTCTACGACAAAGATCATCCAAACTTTCAATAGATTCGTATGAAGGTTTAAATTCAGATTTAAAGCTTTTAGAATGAATACCGGCCTTTTTTTGGACCAATATAAAGTTATAAAGGTGTAAATGTAGTTTTTAAATAATTCTCAAAAAGTTAGACCCATTATTGGAGCAGCGGAAACTTGTCCAAACTACTTTTACAAAGAACTGCCCAACTTTGAATAGCTTCATATGAAGAGAATATTGGCCTTTTTTTGGACCAATATGAAGTGATAAAGATATAAATATAGTAATAAACCTAATTTAAGAACGTTAGACACATTTTTGATCCAACGGAAAACTTGTGCAAACTTCTACGACAAAGATCGTCCAAACTTTCAATAGATTCGTATGAAGGTTTAAATTGAGATTTAAAGCTTTTAGAATGAATACCGGCCTTTTTTTGGACCAATATAAAGTTATAAAGGTGTAAATATAGTTTTTAAATAATTCTCAAAAAGATAAACCCGTTATTGGAGCAGCGGAAACTTTGTCAAACTACTTTGACAAAGAACTGCCCAACTTTGAATAGCTACATATGAAGAGAATATTGGCCTTTTTTTGGACCAATATGAAGTGATAAAGATATAAATATATTAATAAACCTAATATAAGAACGTTAGACCCATTTTTGATCCAACGGAAAACTTGTGCAAACTTATACGACAAAGATCGTCCAAACTTTCAATAGATTCGTATGAAGGTTTAATTTGAGATTTAAAGCTTTTAGAATGAATACCGGCCTTTTTTTGGACCAATAAAAAGTTAAAAAGGTGTAAATATAGTTTTTAAATAATTCTCAAAAAGTTAGACCCATTATTGGAGCAACGGAAACTTGGTCCAAACTACTTTGACAGAGAACTGCCCAACTTTGAATAGCTTCATATGAAGAGAATATTGGATTTTTTTGGACCAATATGAAGTGATAAAGATATAAATATAGTAATAAACCTAATAGAAGAACGTTAGACCCATTTTTGATCCAACGGAAAACTTGTGCAAACTTCTACGACAAAGATCGTCCAAACTTTCAATAGATTCGTATGAAGGTTTAATTTGAGATTTAAAGCTTTTAGAATGAATACCGGCCTTTTTTTGGACCAATAAAAAGTTATAAAGGTGTAAATATAGTTTTTAAATTATTCTCAAAAAGTTAGACCCATTATTGGAGAAGCGGAAACTTGGTCCAAACTACTTTGACAAAGAACTGCCCAACTTTGAATAGCGTCATATGAAGAGAATATTGGCCTTTTTTTGGACCAATATGAAGTGATAAAGATATAAATATATTAATAAACCTAATTTAAGAACGTTAGACCCATTTTTGATCCAACGGAAAACTTGTACAAACTTCTACGACAAAGATCGTCCAAACTTTCAATAGATTCGTATGAAGGTTTAAATTGAGATTTAAAGCTTTTAGAATGAATACCGGCCTTTTTTTGGACCAATATAAAGTTATAAAGGTGTAAATATAGTTTTTAAATTATCCTCAAAAAGTTAGACCTATTATTGGAGAAGCGGAAACTTGGTCCAAACTACTTTGACAAAGAACTGCCCAACTTTGAATAGCGTCATATGAAGAGAATATTGGCCTTTTTTAGGACCAATATGAAGTGATAAAGATATAAATATATTAATAAACCTAATTTAAGAACGTTAGACCCATTTTTGATCCAACGGAAAACTTGTGCAAACTTCTACGACAAAGATCGTCCAAACTTTCAATAGATTCGTATGAAGGTTTAAATTCAGATTTAAAGCTTTTAGAATGAATACCGGCCTTTTTTTGGACCAATATAAAGTTATAAAGGTGTAAATGTAGTTTTTAAATAATTCTCAAAAAGTTAGACCCATTATTGGAGCAGCGGAAACTTGTCCAAACTACTTTTACAAAGAACAGCCCAACTTTGAATAGCTTCATATGAAGAGAATATTGGCATTTTTTTGGACCAATATGAAGTGATAAAGATATAAATATAGTAATAAACCTAATTTAAGAACGTTAGACACATTTTTGATCCAACGGAAAACTTGTGCAAACTTATACGACAAAGATCGTCCAAACTTTCAATAGATTCGTATGAAGGTTTAAATTGAGATTTAAAGCTTTTAGAATGAATACCGGCCTTTTTTTGGACCAATATAAAGTTATAAAGGTGTAAATATAGTTTTTAAATAATTTTAAAAAGTTAGACCCATTATTGGAGCAGCGGAAACTTTGTCAAACTACTTTGACAAAGAACTGCCCAACTTTGAATAGCTTCGTATGAAGAGAATATTGGCCTTTTTTTGGACCAATATGAAGTGATAAAGATATAAATATATTAATAAACCTAATATAAGAACGTTAGACCCATTTTTGATCCAACGGAAAACTTGTGCAAACTTATACGACAAAGATCGTCCAAACTTTCAATAGATTCGTATGAAGGTTTAATTTGAGATTTAAAGCTTTTAGAATGAATACCGGCCTTTTTTTGGACCAATAAAAAGTTAAAAAGGTGTAAATATAGTTTTTAAATAATTCTCAAAAAGTTAGACCCATTATTGGAGCAACGGAAACTTGGTCCAAACTACTTTGACAGAGAACTGCCCAACTTTGAATAGCTTCATATGAAGAGAATATTGGATTTTTTTGGACCAATATGAAGTGATAAAGATATAAATATAGTAATAAACCTAATAGAAGAACGTTAGACCCATTTTTGATCCAACGGAAAACTTGTGCAAACTTCTACGACAAAGATCGTCCAAACTTTCAATAGATTCGTATGAAGGTTTAATTTGAGATTTAAAGCTTTTAGAATGAATACCGGCCTTTTTTTAGACCAATAAAAAGTTAAAAAGGTGTAAATATAGTTTTTAAATAATTCTCAAAAAGTTAGACCCATTATTGGAGCAACGGAAACTTGGTCCAAACTACTTTGACAAAGAACTGCCCAACTTTGAATAGCTTCATATGAAGAGAATATTGGATTTTTTTGGACCAATATGAAGTGATGAAGATATAAATATAGTAATAAACCTAATAGAAGAACGTTAGACCCATTTTTAATCCAACGGAAAACTTGTGCAAACTTCTACGACAAAGATCATCCAAACTTTCAATAGATTCGTATGAAGGTTTAAATTCAGATTTAAAGCTTTTAGAATGAATACCGGCCTTTTTTTGGACCAATATAAAGTTATAAAGGTGTAAATGTAGTTTTTAAATAATTCTCAAAAAGTTAGACCCATTATTGGAGCAGCGGAAACTTGTCCAAACTACTTTTACAAAGAACTGCCCAACTTTGAATAGCTTCATATGAAGAGAATATTGGCCTTTTTTTGGACCAATATGAAGTGATAAAGATATAAATATAGTAATAAACCTAATTTAAGAACGTTAGACACATTTTTGATCCAACGGAAAACTTGTGCAAACTTCTACGACAAAGATCGTCCAAACTTTCAATAGATTCGTATGAAGGTTTAAATTGAGATTTAAAGCTTTTAGAATGAATACCGGCCTTTTTTTTGGACCAATATAAAGTTATAAAGGTGTAAATATAGTTTTTAAATAATTTTAAAAAGTTAGACCCATTATTGGAGCAGCGGAAACTTTGTCAAACTACTTTGACAAAGAACTGCCCAACTTTGAATAGCTTCGTATGAAGAGAATATTGGCCTTTTTTTGGACCAATATGAAGTGATAAAGATATAAATATATTAATAAACCTAATATAAGAACGTTAGACCCATTTTTGATCCAACGGAAAACTTGTGCAAACTTATACGACAAAGATCGTCCAAACTTTCAATAGATTCGTATGAAGGTTTAATTTGAGATTTAAAGCTTTTAGAATGAATACCGGCCTTTTTTTGGACCAATAAAAAGTTAAAAAGGTGTAAATATAGTTTTTAAATAATTCTCAAAAAGTTAGACCCATTATTGGAGCAACGGAAACTTGGTCCAAACTACTTTGACAGAGAACTGCCCAACTTTGAATAGCTTCATATGAAGAGAATATTGGATTTTTTTGGACCAATATGAAGTGATAAAGATATAAATATAGTAATAAACCTAATAGAAGAACGTTAGACCCATTTTTGATCCAACGGAAAACTTGTGCAAACTTCTACGACAAAGATCGTCCAAACTTTCAATAGATTCGTATGAAGGTTTAATTTGAGATTTAAAGCTTTTAGAATGAATACCGGCCTTTTTTTAGACCAATAAAAAGTTAAAAAGGTGTAAATATAGTTTTTAAATAATTCTCAAAAAGTTAGACCCATTATTGGAGCAACGGAAACTTGGTCCAAACTACTTTGACAAAGAACTGCCCAACTTTGAATAGCTTCATATGAAGAGAATATTGGATTTTTTTGGACCAATATGAAGTGATGAAGATATAAATATAGTAATAAACCTAATAGAAGAACGTTAGACCCATTTTTAATCCAACGGAAAACTTGTGCAAACTTCTACGACAAAGATCATCCAAACTTTCAATAGATTCGTATGAAGGTTTAAATTCAGATTTAAAGCTTTTAGAATGAATACCGGCCTTTTTTTGGACCAATATAAAGTTATAAAGGTGTAAATGTAGTTTTTAAATAATTCTCAAAAAGTTAGACCCATTATTGGAGCAGCGGAAACTTGTCCAAACTACTTTTACAAAGAACTGCCCAACTTTGAATAGCTTCATATGAAGAGAATATTGGCCTTTTTTTGGACCAATATGAAGTGATAAAGATATAAATATAGTAATAAACCTAATTTAAGAACGTTAGACACATTTTTGATCCAACGGAAAACTTGTGCAAACTTCTACGACAAAGATCGTCCAAACTTTCAATAGATTCGTATGAAGGTTTAAATTGAGATTTAAAGCTTTTAGAATGAATACCGGCCTTTTTTTTGGACCAATATAAAGTTATAAAGGTGTAAATATAGTTTTTAAATAATTCTCAAAAAGTTAGACCCATTATTGGAGCAGCGGAAACTTTGTCAAACTACTTTGACAAAGAACTGCCCAACTTTGAATAGCTACATATGAAGAGAATATTGGCCTTTTTTTGGACCAATATGAAGTGATAAAGATATAAATATATTAATAAACCTAATATAAGAACGTTAGACCCATTTTTGATCCAACGGAAAACTTGTGCAAACTTATACGACAAAGATCGTCCAAACTTTCAATAGATTCGTATGAAGGTTTAATTTGAGATTTAAAGCTTTTAGAATGAATACCGGCCTTTTTTTGGACCAATAAAAAGTTAAAAAGGTGTAAATATAGTTTTTAAATAATTCTCAAAAAGTTAGACCCATTATTGGAGCAACGGAAACTTGGTCCAAACTACTTTGACAGAGAACTGCCCAACTTTGAATAGCTTCATATGAAGAGAATATTGGATTTTTTTGGACCAATATGAAGTGATAAAGATATAAATATAGTAATAAACCTAATAGAAGAACGTTAGACCCATTTTTGATCCAACGGAAAACTTGTGCAAACTTCTACGACAAAGATCGTCCAAACTTTCAATAGATTCGTATGAAGGTTTAATTTGAGATTTAAAGCTTTTAGAATGAATACCGGCCTTTTTTTGGACCAATAAAAAGTTATGAAGGTGTAAATATAGTTTTTAAATTATTCTCAAAAAGTTAGACCCATTATTGGAGAAGCGGAAACTTGGTCCAAACTACTTTGACAAAGAACTGCCCAACTTTGAATAGCGTCATATGAAGAGAATATTGGCCTTTTTTTGGACCAATATGAAGTGATAAAGATATAAATATATTAATAAACCTAATTTAAGAACGTTAGACCCATTTTTGATCCAACGGAAAACTTGTACAAACTTCTACGACAAAGATCGTCCAAACTTTCAATAGATTCGTATGAAGGTTTAAATTGAGATTTAAAGCTTTTAGAATGAATACCGGCCTTTTTTTGGACCAATATAAAGTTATAAAGGTGTAAATATAGTTTTTAAATTATCCTCAAAAAGTTAGACCCATTATTGGAGAAGCAGAAACTTGGTCCAAACTACTTTGACAGAGAACTGCCCAACTTTGAATAGCGTCATATGAAGAGAATATTGGCCTTTTTTTGGACCAATATGAAGTGATAAAGATATAAATATATTAATAAACCTAATTTAAGAACGTTAGACCCATTTTTGATCCAACGGAAAACTTGTACAAACTTCTACGACAAAGATCGTCCAAACTTTCAATAGATTCGTATGAAGGTTTAAATTGAGATTTAAAGCTTTTAGAATGAATACCGGCCTTTTTTTGGACCAATATAAAGTTATAAAGGTGTAAATATAGTTTTTAAATTATCCTCAAAAAGTTAGACCTATTATTGGAGAAGCGGAAACTTGGTCCAAACTACTTTGACAAAGAACTGCCCAACTTTGAATAGCGTCATATGAAGAGAATATTGGCCTTTTTTAGGACCAATATGAAGTGATAAAGATATAAATATATTAATAAACCTAATTTAAGAACGTTAGACCCATTTTTGATCCAACGGAAAACTTGAGCAAACTTCTACGACAAAGATCGTCCAAACTTTCAATAGATTCGTATGAAGGTTTAAATTCAGATTTAAAGCTTTTAGAATGAATACCGGCCTTTTTTTGGACCAATATAAAGTTATAAAGGTGTAAATGTAGTTTTTAAATAATTCTCAAAAAGTTAGACCCATTATTGGAGCAGCGGAAACTTGTCCAAACTACTTTTACAAAGAACTGCCCAACTTTGAATAGCTTCATATGAAGAGAATATTGGCCTTTTTTTGGACCAATATGAAGTGATAAAGATATAAATATAGTAATAAACCTAATTTAAGAACGTTAGACACATTTTTGATCCAACGGAAAACTTGTGCAAACTTATACGACAAAGATCGTCCAAACTTTCAATAGATTCGTATGAAGGTTTAAATTGAGATTTAAAGCTTTTAGAATGAATACCGGCCTTTTTTTGGACCAATATAAAGTTATAAAGGTGTAAATATAGTTTTTAAATAATTCTCAAAAAGTTAGACCCATTATTGGAGCAGCGGAAACTTTGTCAAACTACTTTGACAAAGAACTGCCCAACTTTGAATAGCTTCGTATGAAGAGAATATTGGCCTTTTTTTGGACCAATATGAAGTGATAAAGATATAAATATATTAATAAACCTAATATAAGAACGTTAGACCCATTTTTGATCCAACGGAAAACTTGTGCAAACTTATACGACAAAGATCGTCCAAACTTTCAATAGATTCGTATGAAGGTTTAATTTGAGATTTAAAGCTTTTAGAATGAATACCGGCCTTTTTTTGGACCAATAAAAAGTTAAAAAGGTGTAAATATAGTTTTTAAATAATTCTCAAAAAGTTAGACCCATTATTGGAGCAACGGAAACTTGGTCCAAACTACTTTGACAGAGAACTGCCCAACTTTGAATAGCTTCATATGAAGAGAATATTGGATTTTTTTGGACCAATATGAAGTGATAAAGATATAAATATAGTAATAAACCTAATAGAAGAACGTTAGACCCATTTTTGATCCAACGGAAAACTTGTGCAAACTTCTACGACAAAGATCGTCCAAACTTTCAATAGATTCGTATGAAGGTTTAATTTGAGATTTAAAGCTTTTAGAATGAATACCGGCCTTTTTTTGGACCAATAAAAAGTTATGAAGGTGTAAATATAGTTTTTAAATTATTCTCAAAAAGTTAGACCCATTATTGGAGAAGCGGAAACTTGGTCCAAACTACTTTGACAAAGAACTGCCCAACTTTGAATAGCGTCATATGAAGAGAATATTGGCCTTTTTTTGGACCAATATGAAGTGATAAAGATATAAATATATTAATAAACCTAATTTAAGAACGTTAGACCCATTTTTGATCCAACGGAAAACTTGTACAAACTTCTACGACAAAGATCGTCCAAACTTTCAATAGATTCGTATGAAGGTTTAAATTGAGATTTAAAGCTTTTAGAATGAATACCGGCCTTTTTTTGGACCAATATAAAGTTATAAAGGTGTAAATATAGTTTTTAAATTATCCTCAAAAAGTTAGACCCATTATTGGAGAAGCAGAAACTTGGTCCAAACTACTTTGACAGAGAACTGCCCAACTTTGAATAGCGTCATATGAAGAGAATATTGGCCTTTTTTTGGACCAATATGAAGTGATAAAGATATAAATATATTAATAAACCTAATTTAAGAACGTTAGACCCATTTTTGATCCAACGGAAAACTTGTACAAACTTCTACGACAAAGATCGTCCAAACTTTCAATAGATTCGTATGAAGGTTTAAATTGAGATTTAAAGCTTTTAGAATGAATACCGGCCTTTTTTTGGACCAATATAAAGTTATAAAGGTGTAAATATAGTTTTTAAATTATCCTCAAAAAGTTAGACCTATTATTGGAGAAGCGGAAACTTGGTCCAAACTACTTTGACAAAGAACTGCCCAACTTTGAATAGCGTCATATGAAGAGAATATTGGCCTTTTTTAGGACCAATATGAAGTGATAAAGATATAAATATATTAATAAACCTAATTTAAGAACGTTAGACCCATTTTTGATCCAACGGAAAACTTGAGCAAACTTCTACGACAAAGATCGTCCAAACTTTCAATAGATTCGTATGAAGGTTTAAATTCAGATTTAAAGCTTTTAGAATGAATACCGGCCTTTTTTTGGACCAATATAAAGTTATAAAGGTGTAAATGTAGTTTTTAAATAATTCTCAAAAAGTTAGACCCATTATTGGAGCAGCGGAAACTTGTCCAAACTACTTTTACAAAGAACTGCCCAACTTTGAATAGCTTCATATGAAGAGAATATTGGCCTTTTTTTGGACCAATATGAAGTGATAAAGATATAAATATAGTAATAAACCTAATTTAAGAACGTTAGACACATTTTTGATCCAACGGAAAACTTGTGCAAACTTATACGACAAAGATCGTCCAAACTTTCAATAGATTCGTATGAAGGTTTAAATTGAGATTTAAAGCTTTTAGAATGAATACCGGCCTTTTTTTGGACCAATATAAAGTTATAAAGGTGTAAATATAGTTTTTAAATAATTCTCAAAAAGTTAGACCCATTATTGGAGCAGCGGAAACTTTGTCAAACTACTTTGACAAAGAACTGCCCAACTTTGAATAGCTTCGTATGAAGAGAATATTGGCCTTTTTTTGGACCAATATGAAGTGATAAAGATATAAATATATTAATAAACCTAATATAAGAACGTTAGACCCATTTTTGATCCAACGGAAAACTTGTGCAAACTTATACGACAAAGATCGTCCAAACTTTCAATAGATTCGTATGAAGGTTTAATTTGAGATTTAAAGCTTTTAGAATGAATACCGGCCTTTTTTTGGACCAATAAAAAGTTAAAAAGGTGTAAATATAGTTTTTAAATAATTCTCAAAAAGTTAGACCCATTATTGGAGCAACGGAAACTTGGTCCAAACTCCTTTGACAGAGAACTGCCCAACTTTGAATAGCTTCATATGAAGAGAATATTGGATTTTTTTGGACCAATATGAAGTGATAAAGATATAAATATAGTAATAAACCTAATAGAAGAACGTTAGACCCATTTTTGATCCAACGGAAAACTTGTGCAAACTTCTACGACAAAGATCGTCCAAACTTTCAATAGATTCGTATGAAGGTTTAATTTGAGATTTAAAGCTTTTAGAATGAATACCGGCCTTTTTTTGGACCAATAAAAAGTTATAAAGGTGTAAATATAGTTTTTAAATTATTCTCAAAAAGTTAGACCCATTATTGGAGAAGCGGAAACTTGGTCCAAACTACTTTGACAAAGAACTGCCCAACTTTGAATAGCGTCATATGAAGAGAATATTGGCCTTTTTTTGGACCAATATGAAGTGATAAAGATATAAATATATTAATAAACCTAATTTAAGAACGTTAGACCCATTTTTGATCCAACGGAAAACTTGTGCAAACTTCTTCGACAAAGATCGTCCAAACTTTCAATAGATTCGTATGAAGGTTTAATTTGAGATTTAAAGCTTTTAGAATGAATACCGGCCTTTTTTTGGACCAATAAAAAGTTATAAAGGTGTAAATATAGTTTTTAAATTATTCTCAAAAAGTTAGACCCATTATTGGAGAAGCGGAAACTTGGTCCAAACTACTTTGACAAAGAACTGCCCAACTTTGAATAGCGTCATATGAAGAGAATATTGGCCTTTTTTTGGACCAATATGAAGTGATAAAGATATAAATATATTAATAAACCTAATTTAAGAACGTTAGACCCATTTTTGATCCAACGGAAAACTTGTACAAACTTCTACGACAAAGATCGTCCAAACTTTCAATAGATTCGTATGAAGGTTTAAATTGAGATTTAAAGCTTTTAGAATGAATACCGGCCTTTTTTTGGACCAATATAAAGTTATAAAGGTGTAAATATAGTTTTTAAATTATCCTCAAAAAGTTAGACCTATTATTGGAGAAGCGGAAACTTGGTCCAAACTACTTTGACAAAGAACTGCCCAACTTTGAATAGCGTCATATGAAGAGAATATTGGCCTTTTTTTGGACCAATATGAAGTGATAAAGATATAAATATATTAATAAACCTAATTTAAGAACGTTAGACCCATTTTTGATCCAACGGAAAACTTGTGCAAACTTCTACGACAAAGATCGTCCAAACTTTCAATAGATTCGTATGAAGGTTTAAATTGAGATTTAAAGCTTTTAGAATGAATACCGGCCTTTTTTTGGACCAATATAAAGTTATAAAGGTGTAAATATAGTTTTTAAATTATCCTCAAAAAGTTAGACCCATTATTGGAGAAGCGGAAACTTGGTCCAAACTACTTTGACAGAGAACTGCCCAACTTTGAATAGCGTCATATGAAGAGAATATTGGCCTTTTTTTGGACCAATATGAAGTGATAAAGATATAAATATATTAATAAACCTAATTTAAGAACGTTAGACCCATTTTTGATCCAACGGAAAACTTGTACAAACTTCTACGACAAAGATCGTCCAAACTTTCAATAGATTCGTATGAAGGTTTAAATTGAGATTTAAAGCTTTTAGAATGAATACCGGCCTTTTTTTGGACCAATATAAAGTTATAAAGGTGTAAATATAGTTTTTAAATTATCCTCAAAAAGTTAGACCTATTATTGGAGAAGCGGAAACTTGGTCCAAACTACTTTGACAAAGAACTGCCCAACTTTGAATAGCGTCATATGAAGAGAATATTGGCCTTTTTTAGGACCAATATGAAGTGATAAAGATATAAATATATTAATAAACCTAATTTAAGAACGTTAGACCCATTTTTGATCCAACGGAAAACTTGTGCAAACTTCTACGACAAAGATCGTCCAAACTTTCAATAGATTCGTATGAAGGTTTAAATTCAGATTTAAAGCTTTTAGAATGAATACCGGCCTTTTTTTGGACCAATATAAAGTTATAAA
Source organism: Trifolium repens (assembly GCA_030408175.1). NCBI lineage: Eukaryota > Viridiplantae > Streptophyta > Magnoliopsida > Fabales > Fabaceae > Trifolium > Trifolium repens. Next base: position 23,413,470 of record CP125845.1, on the reverse strand, counting down.
GGTGTAAATGTAGTTTTTAAATAATTCTCAAAAAGTTAGACCCATTATTGGAGCAGCGGAAACTTGTCCAAACTACTTTTACAAAGAACTGCCCAACTTTGAATAGCTTCATATGAAGAGAATATTGGCCTTTTTTTGGACCAATATGAAGTGATAAAGATATAAATATAGTAATAAACCTAATTTAAGAACGTTAGACACATTTTTGATCCAACGGAAAACTTGTGCAAACTTATACGACAAAGATCGTCCAAACTTTCAATAGATTCGTATGAAGGTTTAAATTGAGATTTAAAGCTTTTAGAATGAATACCGGCCTTTTTTTGGACCAATATAAAGTTATAAAGGTGTAAATATAGTTTTTAAATAATTCTCAAAAAGTTAGACCCATTATTGGAGCAGCGGAAACTTTGTCAAACTACTTTGACAAAGAACTGCCCAACTTTGAATAGCTTCGTATGAAGAGAATATTGGCCTTTTTTTGGACCAATATGAAGTGATAAAGATATAAATATATTAATAAACCTAATATAAGAACGTTAGACCCATTTTTGATCCAACGGAAAACTTGTGCAAACTTATACGACAAAGATCGTCCAAACTTTCAATAGATTCGTATGAAGGTTTAATTTGAGATTTAAAGCTTTTAGAATGAATACCGGCCTTTTTTTGGACCAATAAAAAGTTAAAAAGGTGTAAATATAGTTTTTAAATAATTCTCAAAAAGTTAGACCCATTATTGGAGCAACGGAAACTTGGTCCAAACTCCTTTGACAGAGAACTGCCCAACTTTGAATAGCTTCATATGAAGAGAATATTGGATTTTTTTGGACCAATATGAAGTGATAAAGATATAAATATAGTAATAAACCTAATAGAAGAACGTTAGACCCATTTTTGATCCAACGGAAAACTTGTGCAAACTTCTACGACAAAGATCGTCCAAACTTTCAATAGATTCGTATGAAGGTTTAATTTGAGATTTAAAGCTTTTAGAATGAATACCGGCCTTTTTTTGGACCAATAAAAAGTTATAAAGGTGTAAATATAGTTTTTAAATTATTCTCAAAAAGTTAGACCCATTATTGGAGAAGCGGAAACTTGGTCCAAACTACTTTGACAAAGAACTGCCCAACTTTGAATAGCGTCATATGAAGAGAATATTGGCCTTTTTTTGGACCAATATGAAGTGATAAAGATATAAATATATTAATAAACCTAATTTAAGAACGTTAGACCCATTTTTGATCCAACGGAAAACTTGTGCAAACTTCTTCGACAAAGATCGTCCAAACTTTCAATAGATTCGTATGAAGGTTTAATTTGAGATTTAAAGCTTTTAGAATGAATACCGGCCTTTTTTTGGACCAATAAAAAGTTATAAAGGTGTAAATATAGTTTTTAAATTATTCTCAAAAAGTTAGACCCATTATTGGAGAAGCGGAAACTTGGTCCAAACTACTTTGACAAAGAACTGCCCAACTTTGAATAGCGTCATATGAAGAGAATATTGGCCTTTTTTTGGACCAATATGAAGTGATAAAGATATAAATATATTAATAAACCTAATTTAAGAACGTTAGACCCATTTTTGATCCAACGGAAAACTTGTACAAACTTCTACGACAAAGATCGTCCAAACTTTCAATAGATTCGTATGAAGGTTTAAATTGAGATTTAAAGCTTTTAGAATGAATACCGGCCTTTTTTTGGACCAATATAAAGTTATAAAGGTGTAAATATAGTTTTTAAATTATCCTCAAAAAGTTAGACCTATTATTGGAGAAGCGGAAACTTGGTCCAAACTACTTTGACAAAGAACTGCCCAACTTTGAATAGCGTCATATGAAGAGAATATTGGCCTTTTTTTGGACCAATATGAAGTGATAAAGATATAAATATATTAATAAACCTAATTTAAGAACGTTAGACCCATTTTTGATCCAACGGAAAACTTGTGCAAACTTCTACGACAAAGATCGTCCAAACTTTCAATAGATTCGTATGAAGGTTTAAATTCAGATTTAAAGCTTTTAGAATGAATACCGGCCTTTTTTTGGCTCAATATAAAGTTATAAAGGTGTAAATGTAGTTTTTAAATAATTCTCAAAAAGTTAGACCCATTATTGGAGCAGCGGAAACTTGTCCAAACTACTTTTACAAAGAACTGCCCAACTTTGAATAGCTTCATATGAAGAGAATATTGGCCTTTTTTTGGACCAATATGAAGTGATAAAGATATAAATATAGTAATAAACCTAATTTAAGAACGTTAGACACATTTTTGATCCAACGGAAAACTTGTGCAAACTTATACGACAAAGATCGTCCAAACTTTCAATAGATTCGTATGAAGGTTTAATTTGAGATTTAAAGCTTTTAGAATGAATACCGGCCTTTTTTTGGACCAATAAAAAGTTAAAAAGGTGTAAATATAGTTTTTAAATAATTCTCAAAAAGTTAGACCCATTATTGGAGCAACGGAAACTTGGTCCAAACTACTTTGACAGAGAACTGCCCAACTTTGAATAGCTTCATATGAAGAGAATATTGGATTTTTTTGGACCAATATGAAGTGATAAAGATATAAATATAGTAATAAACCTAATAGAAGAACGTTAGACCCATTTTTGATCCAACGGAAAACTTGTGCAAACTTCTACGACAAAGATCGTCCAAACTTTCAATAGATTCGTATGAAGGTTTAATTTGAGATTTAAAGCTTTTAGAATGAATACCGGCCTTTTTTTGGACCAATAAAAAGTTATAAAGGTGTAAATATAGTTTTTAAATTATTCTCAAAAAGTTAGACCCATTATTGGAGAAGCGGAAACTTGGTCCAAACTACTTTGACAAAGAACTGCCCAACTTTGAATAGCGTCATATGAAGAGAATATTGGCCTTTTTTTGGACCAATATGAAGTGATAAAGATATAAATATATTAATAAACCTAATTTAAGAACGTTAGACCCATTTTTGATCCAACGGAAAACTTGTCCAAACTTCTACGACAAAGATCGTCCAAACTTTCAATAGATTCGTATGAAGGTTTAAATTGAGATTTAAAGCTTTTAGAATGAATACCGGCCTTTTTTTGGACCAATATAAAGTTATAAAGGTGTAAATATAGTTTTTAAATTATCCTCAAAAAGTTAGACCCATTATTGGAGAAGCGGAAACTTGGTCCAAACTACTTTGACAGAGAACTGCCCAACTTTGAATAGCGTCATATGAAGAGAATATTGGCCTTTTTTTGGACCAATATGAAGTGATAAAGATATAAATATAGTAATAAACCTAATAGAAGAACGTTAGACCCATTTTTGATCCAACGGAAAACTTGTGCAAACTTCTACGACAAAGATCGTCCAAACTTTCAATAGATTCGTATGAAGGTTTAATTTGAGATTTAAAGCTTTTAGAATGAATACCGGCCTTTTTTTGGACCAATAAAAAGTTATAAAGGTGTAAATATAGTTTTTAAATTATTCTCAAAAAGTTAGACCCATTATTGGAGAAGCGGAAACTTGGTCCAAACTACTTTGACAAAGAACTGCCCAACTTTGAATAGCGTCATATGAAGAGAATATTGGCCTTTTTTTGGACCAATATGAAGTGATAAAGATATAAATATATTAATAAACCTAATTTAAGAACGTTAGACCCATTTTTGATCCAACGGAAAACTTGTACAAACTTCTACGACAAAGATCGTCCAAACTTTCAATAGATTCGTATGAAGGTTTAAATTGAGATTTAAAGCTTTTAGAATGAATACCGGCCTTTTTTTGGACCAATATAAAGTTATAAAGGTGTAAATATAGTTTTTAAATTATCCTCAAAAAGTTAGACCTATTATTGGAGAAGCGGAAACTTGGTCCAAACTACTTTGACAAAGAACTGCCCAACTTTGAATAGCGTCATATGAAGAGAATATTGGCCTTTTTTAGGACCAATATGAAGTGATAAAGATATAAATATATTAATAAACCTAATTTAAGAACGTTAGACCCATTTTTGATCCAACGGAAAACTTGTGCAAACTTCTACGACAAAGATCGTCCAAACTTTCAATAGATTCGTATGAAGGTTTAAATTCAGATTTAAAGCTTTTAGAATGAATACCGGCCTTTTTTTGGACCAATATAAAGTTATAAAGGTGTAAATGTAGTTTTTAAATAATTCTCAAAAAGTTAAACCCATTATTGGAGCAGCGGAAACTTGTCCAAACTACTTTTACAAAGAACTGCCCAACTTTGAATAGCTTCATATGAAGAGAATATTGGCCTTTTTTTGGACCAATATGAAGTGATAAAGATATAAATATAGTAATAAACCTAATTTAAGAACGTTAGACACATTTTTGATCCAACGGAAAACTTGTGCAAACTTATACGACAAAGATCGTCCAAACTTTCAATAGATTCGTATGAAGGTTTAAATTGAGATTTAAAGCTTTTAGAATGAATACCGGCCTTTTTTTGGACCAATATAAAGTTATAAAGGTGTAAATATAGTTTTTAAATAATTCTCAAAAAGTTAGACCCATTATTGGAGCAGCGGAAACTTTGTCAAACTACTTTGACAAAGAACTGCCCAACTTTGAATAGCTTCGTATGAAGAGAATATTGGCCTTTTTTTGGACCAATATGAAGTGATAAAGATATAAATATATTAATAAACCTAATATAAGAACGTTAGACCCATTTTTGATCCAACGGAAAACTTGTGCAAACTTATACGACAAAGATCGTCCAAACTTTCAATAGATTCGTATGAAGGTTTAATTTGAGATTTAAAGCTTTTAGAATGAATACCGGCCTTTTTTTGGACCAATAAAAAGTTATAAAGGTGTAAATATAGTTTTTAAATTATCCTCAAAAAGTTAGACCTATTATTGGAGAAGCGGAAACTTGGTCCAAACTACTTTGACAAAGAACTGCCCAACTTTGAATAGCGTCATATGAAGAGAATATTGGCCTTTTTTTGGACCAATATGAAGTGATAAAGATATAAATATATTAATAAACCTAATTTAAGAACGTTAGACCCATTTTTGATCCAACGGAAAACTTGTGCAAACTTCTACGACAAAGATCGTCCAAACTTTCAATAGATTCGTATGAAGGTTTAAATACAGATTTAAAGCTTTTAGAATGAATACCGGCCTTTTTTTGGACCAATATAAAGTTATAAAGGTGTAAATGTAGTTTTTAAATAATTCTCAAAAAGTTAGACCCATTATTGGAGCAACGGAAACTTGGTCCAAACTCCTTTGACAGAGAACTGCCCAACTTTGAATAGCTTCATATGAAGAGAATATTGGATTTTTTTGGACCAATATGAAGTGATAAAGATATAAATATAGTAATAAACCTAATAGAAGAACGTTAGACCCATTTTAGATCCAACGGAAAACTTGTGCAAACTTCTACGACAAAGATCGTCCAAACTTTCAATAGATTCGTATGAAGGTTTAATTTGAGATTTAAAGCTTTTAGAATGAATACCGGCCTTTTTTTGGACCAATAAAAAGTTATAAAGGTGTAAATATAGTTTTTAAATTATTCTCAAAAAGTTAGACCCATTATTGGAGAAGCGGAAACTTGGTCCAAACTACTTTGACAAAGAACTGCCCAACTTTGAATAGCGTCATATGAAGAGAATATTGGCCTTTTTTTGGACCAATATGAAGTGATAAAGATATAAATATATTAATAAACCTAATTTAAGAACGTTAGACCCATTTTTGATCCAACGGAAAACTTGTGCAAACTTCTTCGACAAAGATCGTCCAAACTTTCAATAGATTCGTATGAAGGTTTAATTTGAGATTTAAAGCTTTTAGAATGAATACCGGCCTTTTTTTGGACCAATAAAAAGTTATAAAGGTGTAAATATAGTTTTTAAATTATTCTCAAAAAGTTAGACCCATTATTGGAGAAGCGGAAACTTGGTCCAAACTACTTTGACAAAGAACTGCCCAACTTTGAATAGCGTCATATGAAGAGAATATTGGCCTTTTTTTGGACCAATATGAAGTGATAAAGATATAAATATATTAATAAACCTAATTTAAGAACGTTAGACCCATTTTTGATCCAACGGAAAACTTGTACAAACTTCTACGACAAAGATCGTCCAAACTTTCAATAGATTCGTATGAAGGTTTAAATTGAGATTTAAAGCTTTTAGAATGAATACCGGCCTTTTTTTGGACCAATATAAAGTTATAAAGGTGTAAATATAGTTTTTAAATTATCCTCAAAAAGTTAGACCTATTATTGGAGAAGCGGAAACTTGGTCCAAACTACTTTGACAAAGAACTGCCCAACTTTGAATAGCGTCATATGAAGAGAATATTGGCCTTTTTTTGGACCAATATGAAGTGATAAAGATATAAATATATTAATAAACCTAATTTAAGAACGTTAGACCCATTTTTGATCCAACGGAAAACTTGTGCAAACTTCTACGACAAAGATCGTCCAAACTTTCAATAGATTCGTATGAAGGTTTAAATTCAGATTTAAAGCTTTTAGAATGAATACCGGCCTTTTTTTGGACCAATATAAAGTTATAAAGGTGTAAATGTAGTTTTTAAATAATTCTCAAAAAGTTAGACCCATTATTGGAGCAGCGGAAACTTGTCCAAACTACTTTTACAAAGAACTGCCCAACTTTGAATAGCTTCATATGAAGAGAATATTGGCCTTTTTTTGGACCAATATGAAGTGATAAAGATATAAATATAGTAATAAACCTAATTTAAGAACGTTAGACACATTTTTGATCCAACGGAAAACTTGTGCAAACTTATACGACAAAGATCGTCCAAACTTTCAATAGATTCGTATGAAGGTTTAATTTGAGATTTAAAGCTTTTAGAATGAATACCGGCCTTTTTTTGGACCAATAAAAAGTTAAAAAGGTGTAAATATAGTTTTTAAATAATTCTCAAAAAGTTAGACCCATTATTGGAGCAACGGAAACTTGGTCCAAACTACTTTGACAGAGAACTGCCCAACTTTGAATAGCTTCATATGAAGAGAATATTGGATTTTTTTGGACCAATATGAAGTGATAAAGATATAAATATAGTAATAAACCTAATAGAAGAACGTTAGACCCATTTTTGATCCAACGGAAAACTTGTGCAAACTTCTACGACAAAGATCGTCCAAACTTTCAATAGATTCGTATGAAGGTTTAATTTGAGATTTAAAGCTTTTAGAATGAATACCGTCCTTTTTTTGGACCAATAAAAAGTTATAAAGGTGTAAATATAGTTTTTAAATTATTCTCAAAAAGTTAGACCCATTATTGGAGAAGCGGAAACTTGGTCCAAACTACTTTGACAAAGAACTGCCCAACTTTGAATAGCGTCATATGAAGAGAATATTGGCCTTTTTTTGGACCAATATGAAGTGATAAAGATATAAATATATTAATAAACCTAATTTAAGAACGTTAGACCCATTTTTGATCCAACGGAAAACTTGTACAAACTTCTACGACAAAGATCGTCCAAACTTTCAATAGATTCGTATGAAGGTTTAAATTGAGATTTAAAGCTTTTAGAATGAATACCGGCCTTTTTTTGGACCAATATAAAGTTATAAAGGTGTAAATATAGTTTTTAAATTATCCTCAAAAAGTTAGACCCATTATTGGAGAAGCGGAAACTTGGTCCAAACTACTTTGACAGAGAACTGCCCAACTTTGAATAGCGTCATATGAAGAGAATATTGGCCTTTTTTTGGACCAATATGAAGTGATAAAGATATAAATATATTAATAAACCTAATTTAAGAACGTTAGACCCATTTTTGATCCAACGGAAAACTTGTACAAACTTCTACGACAAAGATCGTCCAAACTTTCAATAGATTCGTATGAAGGTTTAAATTGAGATTTAAAGCTTTTAGAATGAATACCGGCCTTTTTTTGGACCAATATAAAGTTATAAAGGTGTAAATATAGTTTTTAAATTATCCTCAAAAAGTTAGACCTATTATTGGAGAAGCGGAAACTTGGTCCAAACTACTTTGACAAAGAACTGCCCAACTTTGAATAGCGTCATATGAAGAGAATATTGGCCTTTTTTAGGACCAATATGAAGTGATAAAGATATAAATATATTAATAAACCTAATTTAAGAACGTTAGACCCATTTTTGATCCAACGGAAAACTTGTGCAAACTTCTACGACAAAGATCGTCCAAACTTTCAATAGATTCGTATGAAGGTTTAAATTCAGATTTAAAGCTTTTAGAATGAATACCGGCCTTTTTTTGGACCAATATAAAGTTATAAAGGTGTAAATGTAGTTTCTAAATAATTCTCAAAAAGTTAGACCCATTATTGGAGCAGCGGAAACTTGTCCAAACTACTTTTACAAAGAACTGCCCAACTTTGAATAGCTTCATATGAAGAGAATATTGGCCTTTTTTTGGACCAATATGAAGTGATAAAGATATAAATATAGTAATAAACCTAATTTAAGAACGTTAGACACATTTTTGATCCAACGGAAAACTTGTGCAAACTTATACGACAAAGATCGTCCAAACTTTCAATAGATTCGTATGAAGGTTTAAATTGAGATTTAAAGCTTTTAGAATGAATACCGGCCTTTTTTTGGACCAATATAAAGTTATAAAGGTGTAAATATAGTTTTTAAATAATTCTCAAAAAGTTAGACCCATTATTGGAGCAGCGGAAACTTTGTCAAACTACTTTGACAAAGAACTGCCCAACTTTGAATAGCTTCGTATGAAGAGAATATTGGCCTTTTTTTGGACCAATATGAAGTGATAAAGATATAAATATATTAATAAACCTAATATAAGAACGTTAGACCCATTTTTGATCCAACGGAAAACTTGTGCAAACTTATACGACAAAGATCGTCCAAACTTTCAATAGATTCGTATGAAGGTTTAATTTGAGATTTAAAGCTTTTAGAATGAATACCGGCCTTTTTTTGGACCAATAAAAAGTTATAAAGGTGTAAATATAGTTTTTAAATTATCCTCAAAAAGTTAGACCTATTATTGGAGAAGCGGAAACTTGGTCCAAACTACTTTGACAAAGAACTGCCCAACTTTGAATAGCGTCATATGAAGAGAATATTGGCCTTTTTTTGGACCAATATGAAGTGATAAAGATATAAATATATTAATAAACCTAATTTAAGAACGTTAGACCCATTTTTGATCCAACGGAAAACTTGTGCAAACTTCTACGACAAAGATCGTCCAAACTTTCAATAGATTCGTATGAAGGTTTAAATACAGATTTAAAGCTTTTAGAATGAATACCGGCCTTTTTTTGGACCAATATAAAGTTATAAAGGTGTAAATGTAGTTTTTAAATAATTCTCAAAAAGTTAGACCCATTATTGGAGCAGCGGAAACTTGTCCAAACTACTTTTACAAAGAACTGCCCAACTTTGAATAGCTTCATATGAAGAGAATATTGGCCTTTTTTTGGACCAATATGAAGTGATAAAGATATAAATATAGTAATAAACCTAATTTAAGAACGTTAGACACATTTTTGATCCAACGGAAAACTTGTGCAAACTTATACGACAAAGATCGTCCAAACTTTCAATAGATTCGTATGAAGGTTTAATTTGAGATTTAAAGCTTTTAGAATGAATACCGGCCTTTTTTTGGACCAATAAAAAGTTAAAAAGGTGTAAATATAGTTTTTAAATAATTCTCAAAAAGTTAGACCCATTATTGGAGCAACGGAAACTTGGTCCAAACTACTTTGACAGAGAACTGCCCAACTTTGAATAGCTTCATATGAAGAGAATATTGGATTTTTTTGGACCAATATGAAGTGATAAAGATATAAATATAGTAATAAACCTAATAGAAGAACGTTAGACCCATTTTTGATCCAACGGAAAACTTGTGCAAACTTCTACGACAAAGATCGTCCAAACTTTCAATAGATTCGTATGAAGGTTTAATTTGAGATTTAAAGCTTTTAGAATGAATACCGGCCTTTTTTTGGACCAATAAAAAGTTATAAAGGTGTAAATATAGTTTTTAAATTATTCTCAAAAAGTTAGACCCATTATTGGAGAAGCGGAAACTTGGTCCAAACTACTTTGACAAAGAACTGCCCAACTTTGAATAGCGTCATATGAAGAGAATATTGGCCTTTTTTTGGACCAATATGAAGTGATAAAGATATAAATATATTAATAAACCTAATTTAAGAACGTTAGACCCATTTTTGATCCAACGGAAAACTTGTACAAACTTCTACGACAAAGATCGTCCAAACTTTCAATAGATTCGTATGAAGGTTTAAATTGAGATTTAAAGCTTTTAGAATGAATACCGGCCTTTTTTTGGACCAATATAAAGTTATAAAGGTGTAAATATAGTTTTTAAATTATCCTCAAAAAGTTAGACCCATTATTGGAGAAGCGGAAACTTGGTCCAAACTACTTTGACAGAGAACTGCCCAACTTTGAATAGCGTCATATGAAGAGAATATTGGCCTTTTTTTGGACCAATATGAAGTGATAAAGATATAAATATATTAATAAACCTAATTTAAGAACGTTAGACCCATTTTTGATCCAACGGAAAACTTGTACAAACTTCTACGACAAAGATCGTCCAAACTTTCAATAGATTCGTATGAAGGTTTAAATTGAGATTTAAAGCTTTTAGAATGAATACCGGCCTTTTTTTGGACCAATATAAAGTTATAAAGGTGTAAATATAGTTTTTAAATTATCCTCAAAAAGTTAGACCTATTATTGGAGAAGCGGAAACTTGGTCCAAACTACTTTGACAAAGAACTGCCCAACTTTGAATAGCGTCATATGAAGAGAATATTGGCCTTTTTTAGGACCAATATGAAGTGATAAAGATATAAATATATTAATAAACCTAATTTAAGAACGTTAGACCCATTTTTGATCCAACGGAAAACTTGTGCAAACTTCTACGACAAAGATCGTCCAAACTTTCAATAGATTCGTATGAAGGTTTAAATTCAGATTTAAAGCTTTTAGAATGAATACCGGCCTTTTTTTGGACCAATATAAAGTTATAAAGGTGTAAATGTAGTTTTTAAATAATTCTCAAAAAGTTAGACCCATTATTGGAGCAGCGGAAACTTGTCCAAACTACTTTTACAAAGAACTGCCCAACTTTGAATAGCTTCATATGAAGAGAATATTGGCCTTTTTTTGGACCAATATGAAGTGATAAAGATATAAATATAGTAATAAACCTAATTTAAGAACGTTAGACACATTTTTGATCCAACGGAAAACTTGTGCAAACTTATACGACAAAGATCGTCCAAACTTTCAATAGATTCGTATGAAGGTTTAAATTGAGATTTAAAGCTTTTAGAATGAATACCGGCCTTTTTTTGGACCAATATAAAGTTATAAAGGTGTAAATATAGTTTTTAAATAATTCTCAAAAAGTTAGACCCATTATTGGAGCAGCGGAAACTTTGTCAAACTACTTTGACAAAGAACTGCCCAACTTTGAATAGCTTCGTATGAAGAGAATATTGGCCTTTTTTTGGACCAATATGAAGTGATAAAGATATAAATATATTAATAAACCTAATATAAGAACGTTAGACCCATTTTTGATCCAACGGAAAACTTGTGCAAACTTATACGACAAAGATCGTCCAAACTTTCAATAGATTCGTATGAAGGTTTAATTTGAGATTTAAAGCTTTTAGAATGAATACCGGCCTTTTTTTGGACCAATAAAAAGTTATAAAGGTGTAAATATAGTTTTTAAATTATCCTCAAAAAGTTAGACCTATTATTGGAGAAGCGGAAACTTGGTCCAAACTACTTTGACAAAGAACTGCCCAACTTTGAATAGCGTCATATGAAGAGAATATTGGCCTTTTTTTGGACCAATATGAAGTGATAAAGATATAAATATATTAATAAACCTAATTTAAGAACGTTAGACCCATTTTTGATCCAACGGAAAACTTGTGCAAACTTCTACGACAAAGATCGTCCAAACTTTCAATAGATTCGTATGAAGGTTTAAATACAGATTTAAAGCTTTTAGAATGAATACCGGCCTTTTTTTGGACCAATATAAAGTTATAAAGGTGTAAATGTAGTTTTTAAATAATTCTCAAAAAGTTAGACCCATTATTGGAGCAGCGGAAACTTGTCCAAACTACTTTTACAAAGAACTGCCCAACTTTGAATAGCTTCATATGAAGAGAATATTGGCCTTTTTTTGGACCAATATGAAGTGATAAAGATATAAATATAGTAATAAACCTAATTTAAGAACGTTAGACACATTTTTGATCCAACGGAAAACTTGTGCAAACTTATACGACAAAGATCGTCCAAACTTTCAATAGATTCGTATGAAGGTTTAATTTGAGATTTAAAGCTTTTAGAATGAATACCGGCCTTTTTTTGGACCAATAAAAAGTTAAAAAGGTGTAAATATAGTTTTTAAATAATTCTCAAAAAGTTAGACCCATTATTGGAGCAACGGAAACTTGGTCCAAACTACTTTGACAGAGAACTGCCCAACTTTGAATAGCTTCATATGAAGAGAATATTGGATTTTTTTGGACCAATATGAAGTGATAAAGATATAAATATAGTAATAAACCTAATAGAAGAACGTTAGACCCATTTTTGATCCAACGGAAAACTTGTGCAAACTTCTACGACAAAGATCGTCCAAACTTTCAATAGATTCGTATGAAGGTTTAATTTGAGATTTAAAGCTTTTAGAATGAATACCGGCCTTTTTTTGGACCAATAAAAAGTTATAAAGGTGTAAATATAGTTTTTAAATTATTCTCAAAAAGTTAGACCCATTATTGGAGAAGCGGAAACTTGGTCCAAACTACTTTGACAAAGAACTGCCCAACTTTGAATAGCGTCATATGAAGAGAATATTGGCCTTTTTTTGGACCAATATGAAGTGATAAAGATATAAATATATTAATAAACCTAATTTAAGAACGTTAGACCCATTTTTGATCCAACGGAAAACTTGTACAAACTTCTACGACAAAGATCGTCCAAACTTTCAATAGATTCGTATGAAGGTTTAAATTGAGATTTAAAGCTTTTAGAATGAATACCGGCCTTTTTTTGGACCAATATAAAGTTATAAAGGTGTAAATATAGTTTTTAAATTATCCTCAAAAAGTTAGACCCATTATTGGAGAAGCGGAAACTTGGTCCAAACTACTTTGACAGAGAACTGCCCAACTTTGAATAGCGTCATATGAAGAGAATATTGGCCTTTTTTTGGACCAATATGAAGTGATAAAGATATAAATATATTAATAAACCTAATTTAAGAACGTTAGACCCATTTTTGATCCAACGGAAAACTTGTACAAACTTCTACGACAAAGATCGTCCAAACTTTCAATAGATTCGTATGAAGGTTTAAATTGAGATTTAAAGCTTTTAGAATGAATACCGGCCTTTTTTTGGACCAATATAAAGTTATAAAGGTGTAAATATAGTTTTTAAATTATCCTCAAAAAGTTAGACCTATTATTGGAGAAGCGGAAACTTGGTCCAAACTACTTTGACAAAGAACTGCCCAACTTTGAATAGCGTCATATGAAGAGAATATTGGCCTTTTTTAGGACCAATATGAAGTGATAAAGATATAAATATATTAATAAACCTAATTTAAGAACGTTAGACCCATTTTTGATCCAACGGAAAACTTGTGCAAACTTCTACGACAAAGATCGTCCAAACTTTCAATAGATTCGTATGAAGGTTTAAATTCAGATTTAAAGCTTTTAGAATGAATACCGGCCTTTTTTTGGACCAATATAAAGTTATAAAGGTGTAAATGTAGTTTTTAAATAATTCTCAAAAAGTTAGACCCATTATTGGAGCAGCGGAAACTTGTCCAAACTACTTTTACAAAGAACTGCCCAACTTTGAATAGCTTCATATGAAGAGAATATTGGCCTTTTTTTGGACCAATATGAAGTGATAAAGATATAAATATAGTAATAAACCTAATTTAAGAACGTAAGACACATTTTTGATCCAACGGAAAACTTGTGCAAACTTATACGAAAAAGATCGTCCAAACTTTCAATAGATTCGTATGAAGGTTTAAATTGAGATTTAAAGCTTTTAGAATGAATACCGGCCTTTTTTTGGACCAATATAAAGTTATAAAGGTGTAAATATAGTTTTTAAATAATTCTCAAAAAGTTAGACCCATTATTGGAGCAGCGGAAACTTTGTCAAACTACTTTGACAAAGAACTGCCCAACTTTGAATAGCTTCGTATGAAGAGAATATTGGCCTTTTTTTGGACCAATATGAAGTGATAAAGATATAAATATATTAATAAACCTAATATAAGAACGTTAGACCCATTTTTGATCCAACGGAAAACTTGTGCAAACTTATACGACAAAGATCGTCCAAACTTTCAATAGATTCGTATGAAGGTTTAATTTGAGATTTAAAGCTTTTAGAATGAATACCGGCCTTTTTTTGGACCAATAAAAAGTTAAAAAGGTGTAAATATAGTTTTTAAATAATTCTCAAAAAGTTAGACCCATTATTGGAGCAACGGAAACTTGGTCCAAACTACTTTGACAGAGAACTGCCCAACTTTGAATAGCTTCATATGAAGAGAATATTGGATTTTTTTGGACCAATATGAAGTGATAAAGATATAAATATAGTAATAAACCTAATAGAAGAACGTTAGACCCATTTTTGATCCAACGGAAAACTTGTGCAAACTTCTACGACAAAGATCGTCCAAACTTTCAATAGATTCGTATGAAGGTTTAATTTGAGATTTAAAGCTTTTAGAATGAATACCGGCCTTTTTTTGGACCAATAAAAAGTTATAAAGGTGTAAATATAGTTTTTAAATTATTCTCAAAAAGTTAGACCCATTATTGGAGAAGCGGAAACTTGGTCCAAACTACTTTGACAAAGAACTGCCCAACTTTGAATAGCGTCATATGAAGAGAATATTGGCCTTTTTTTGGACCAATATGAAGTGATAAAGATATAAATATATTAATAAACCTAATTTAAGAACGTTAGACCCATTTTTGATCCAACGGAAAACTTGTGCAAACTTCTTCGACAAAGATCGTCCAAACTTTCAATAGATTCGTATGAAGGTTTAATTTGAGATTTAAAGCTTTTAGAATGAATACCGGCCTTTTTTTGGACCAATAAAAAGTTATAAAGGTGTAAATATAGTTTTTAAATTATTCTCAAAAAGTTAGACCCATTATTGGAGAAGCGGAAACTTGGTCCAGACTACTTTGACAAAGAACTGCCCAACTTTGAATAGCGTCATATGAAGAGAATATTGGCCTTTTTTTGGACCAATATGAAGTGATAAAGATATAAATATATTAATAAACCTAATTTAAGAACGTTAGACCCATTTTTGATCCAACGGAAAACTTGTACAAACTTCTACGACAAAGATCGTCCAAACTTTCAATAGATTCGTATGAAGGTTTAAATTGAGATTTAAAGCTTTTAGAATGAATACCGGCCTTTTTTTGGACCAATATAAAGTTATAAAGGTGTAAATATAGTTTTTAAATTATCCTCAAAAAGTTAGACCTATTATTGGAGAAGCGGAAACTTGGTCCAAACTACTTTGACAAAGAACTGCCCAACTTTGAATAGCGTCATATGAAGAGAATATTGGCCTTTTTTTGGACCAATATGAAGTGATAAAGATATAAATATATTAATAAACCTAATTTAAGAACGTTAGACCCATTTTTGATCCAACGGAAAACTTGTGCAAACTTCTACGACAAAGATCGTCCAAACTTTCAATAGATTCGTATGAAGGTTTAAATTCAGATTTAAAGCTTTTAGAATGAATACCGGCCTTTTTTTGGACCAATATAAAGTTATAAAGGTGTAAATGTAGTTTTTAAATAATTCTCAAAAAGTTAGACCCATTATTGGAGCAGCGGAAACTTGTCCAAACTACTTTTACAAAGAACTGCCCAACTTTGAATAGCTTCATATGAAGAGAATATTGGCCTTTTTTTGGACCAATATGAAGTGATAAAGATATAAATATAGTAATAAACCTAATTTAAGAACGTTAGACACATTTTTGATCCAACGGAAAACTTGTGCAAACTTATACGACAAAGATCGTCCAAACTTTCAATAGATTCGTATGAAGGTTTAAATTGAGATTTAAAGCTTTTAGAATGAATACCGGCCTTTTTTTGGACCAATATAAAGTTATAAAGGTGTAAAGTTAGTTTTTAAATAATTCTCAAAAAGTTAGACCCATTATTGGAGCAGCGGAAACTTTGTCAAACTACTTTGACAAAGAACTGCCCAACTTTGAATAGCTTCATATGAAGAGAATATTGGCCTTTTTTTGGACCAATATGAAGTGATAAAGATATAAATATAGTAATAAACCTAATTTAAGAACGTTAGACCCATTTTTGATCCAACGGAAAACTTGTACAAACTTCTACGACAAAGATCGTCCAAACTTTCAATAGATTCGTATGAAGGTTTAATTTGAGATTTAAAGCTTTTAGAATGAATACCGGCCTTTTTTTGGACCAATAAAAAGTTATAAAGGTGTAAATATAGTTTTTAAATTATTCTCAAAAAGTTAGACCCATTATTGGAGAAGCGGAAACTTGGTCCAAACTACTTTGACAAAGAACTGCCCAACTTTGAATAGCGTCATATGAAGAGAATATTGGCCTTTTTTTGGACCAATATGAAGTGATAAAGATATAAATATATTAATAAACCTAATTTAAGAACGTTAGACCCATTTTTGATCCAACGGAAAACTTGTGCAAACTTCTTCGACAAAGATCGTCCAAACTTTCAATAGATTCGTATGAAGGTTTAATTTGAGATTTAAAGCTTTTAGAATGAATACCGGCCTTTTTTTGGACCAATAAAAAGTTATAAAGGTGTAAATATAGTTTTTAAATTATTCTCAAAAAGTTAGACCCATTATTGGAGAAGCGGAAACTTGGTCCAAACTACTTTGACAAAGAACTGCCCAACTTTGAATAGCGTCATATGAAGAGAATATTGGCCTTTTTTTGGACCAATATGAAGTGATAAAGATATAAATATATTAATAAACCTAATTTAAGAACGTTAGACCCATTTTTGATCCAACGGAAAACTTGTACAAACTTCTACGACAAAGATCGTCCAAACTTTCAATAGATTCGTATGAAGGTTTAAATTGAGATTTAAAGCTTTTAGAATGAATACCGGCCTTTTTTTGGACCAATATAAAGTTATAAAGGTGTAAATATAGTTTTTAAATTATCCTCAAAAAGTTAGACCTATTATTGGAGAAGCGGAAACTTGGTCCAAACTACTTTGACAAAGAACTGCCCAACTTTGAATAGCGTCATATGAAGAGAATATTGGCCTTTTTTTGGACCAATATGAAGTGATAAAGATATAAATATATTAATAAACCTAATTTAAGAACGTTAGACCCATTTTTGATCCAACGGAAAACTTGTGCAAACTTCTACGACAAAGATCGTCCAAACTTTCAATAGATTCGTATGAAGGTTTAAATTCAGATTTAAAGCTTTTAGAATGAATACCGGCCTTTTTTTGGACCAATATAAAGTTATAAAGGTGTAAATGTAGTTTTTAAATAATTCTCAAAAAGTTAGACCCATTATTGGAGCAGCGGAAACTTGTCCAAACTACTTTTACAAAGAACTGCCCAACTTTGAATAGCTTCATATGAAGAGAATATTGGCCTTTTTTTGGACCAATATGAAGTGATAAAGATATAAATATAGTAATAAACCTAATTTAAGAACGTAAGACACATTTTTGATCCAACGGAAAACTTGTGCAAACTTATACGACAAAGATCGTCCAAACTTTCAATAGATTCGTATGAAGGTTTAAATTGAGATTTAAAGCTTTTAGAATGAATACCGGCCTTTTTTTGGACCAATATAAAGTTATAAAGGTGTAAATATAGTTTTTAAATAATTCTCAAAAAGTTAGACCCATTATTGGAGCAGCGGAAACTTTGTCAAACTACTTTGACAAAGAACTGCCCAACTTTGAATAGCTTCGTATGAAGAGAATATTGGCCTTTTTTTGGACCAATATGAAGTGATAAAGATATAAATATATTAATAAACCTAATATAAGAACGTTAGACCCATTTTTGATCCAACGGAAAACTTGTGCAAACTTATACGACAAAGATCGTCCAAACTTTCAATAGATTCGTATGAAGGTTTAATTTGAGATTTAAAGCTTTTAGAATGAATACCGGCCTTTTTTTGGACCAATAAAAAGTTAAAAAGGTGTAAATATAGTTTTTAAATAATTCTCAAAAAGTTAGACCCATTATTGGAGCAACGGAAACTTGGTCCAAACTACTTTGACAGAGAACTGCCCAACTTTGAATAGCTTCATATGAAGAGAATATTGGATTTTTTTGGACCAATATGAAGTGATAAAGATATAAATATAGTAATAAACCTAATAGAAGAACGTTAGACCCATTTTTGATCCAACGGAAAACTTGTGCAAACTTCTACGACAAAGATCGTCCAAACTTTCAATAGATTCGTATGAAGGTTTAATTTGAGATTTAAAGCTTTTAGAATGAATACCGGCCTTTTTTTGGACCAATAAAAAGTTATAAAGGTGTAAATATAGTTTTTAAATTATTCTCAAAAAGTTAGACCCATTATTGGAGAAGCGGAAACTTGGTCCAAACTACTTTGACAAAGAACTGCCCAACTTTGAATAGCGTCATATGAAGAGAATATTGGCCTTTTTTTGGACCAATATGAAGTGATAAAGATATAAATATATTAATAAACCTAATTTAAGAACGTTAGACCCATTTTTGATCCAACGGAAAACTTGTGCAAACTTCTTCGACAAAGATCGTCCAAACTTTCAATAGATTCGTATGAAGGTTTAATTTGAGATTTAAAGCTTTTAGAATGAATACCGGCCTTTTTTTGGACCAATAAAAAGTTATAAAGGTGTAAATATAGTTTTTAAATTATTCTCAAAAAGTTAGACCCATTATTGGAGAAGCGGAAACTTGGTCCAGACTACTTTGACAAAGAACTGCCCAACTTTGAATAGCGTCATATGAAGAGAATATTGGCCTTTTTTTGGACCAATATGAAGTGATAAAGATATAAATATATTAATAAACCTAATTTAAGAACGTTAGACCCATTTTTGATCCAACGGAAAACTTGTACAAACTTCTACGACAAAGATCGTCCAAACTTTCAATAGATTCGTATGAAGGTTTAAATTGAGATTTAAAGCTTTTAGAATGAATACCGGCCTTTTTTTGGACCAATATAAAGTTATAAAGGTGTAAATATAGTTTTTAAATTATCCTCAAAAAGTTAGACCTATTATTGGAGAAGCGGAAACTTGGTCCAAACTACTTTGACAAAGAACTGCCCAACTTTGAATAGCGTCATATGAAGAGAATATTGGCCTTTTTTTGGACCAATATGAAGTGATAAAGATATAAATATATTAATAAACCTAATTTAAGAACGTTAGACCCATTTTTGATCCAACGGAAAACTTGTGCAAACTTCTACGACAAAGATCGTCCAAACTTTCAATAGATTCGTATGAAGGTTTAAATTCAGATTTAAAGCTTTTAGAATGAATACCGGCCTTTTTTTGGACCAATATAAAGTTATAAAGGTGTAAATGTAGTTTTTAAATAATTCTCAAAAAGTTAGACCCATTATTGGAGCAGCGGAAACTTGTCCAAACTACTTTTACAAAGAACTGCCCAACTTTGAATAGCTTCATATGAAGAGAATATTGGCCTTTTTTTGGACCAATATGAAGTGATAAAGATATAAATATAGTAATAAACCTAATTTAAGAACGTTAGACACATTTTTGATCCAACGGAAAACTTGTGCAAACTTATACGACAAAGATCGTCCAAACTTTCAATAGATTCGTATGAAGCTTTAAATTGAGATTTAAAGCTTTTAGAATGAATACCGGCCTTTTTTTGGACCAATATAAAGTTATAAAGGTGTAAAGTTAGTTTTTAAATAATTCTCAAAAAGTTAGACCCATTATTGGAGCAGCGGAAACTTTGTCAAACTACTTTGACAAAGAACTGCCCAACTTTGAATAGCTTCATATGAAGAGAATATTGGCCTTTTTTTGGACCAATATGAAGTGATAAAGATATAAATATAGTAATAAACCTAATTTAAGAACGTTAGACCCATTTTTGATCCAACGGAAAACTTGTACAAACTTCTACGACAAAGATCGTCCAAACTTTCAATAGATTCGTATGAAGGTTTAATTTGAGATTTAAAGCTTTTAGAATGAATACCGGCCTTTTTTTGGACCAATAAAAAGTTATAAAGGTGTAAATATAGTTTTTAAATTATTCTCAAAAAGTTAGACCCATTATTGGAGAAGCGGAAACTTGGTCCAAACTACTTTGACAAAGAACTGCCCAACTTTGAATAGCGTCATATGAAGAGAATATTGGCCTTTTTTTGGACCAATATGAAGTGATAAAGATATAAATATATTAATAAACCTAATTTAAGAACGTTAGACCCATTTTTGATCCAACGGAAAACTTGTGCAAACTTCTTCGACAAAGATCGTCCAAACTTTCAATAGATTCGTATGAAGGTTTAATTTGAGATTTAAAGCTTTTAGAATGAATACCGGCCTTTTTTTGGACCAATAAAAAGTTATAAAGGTGTAAATATAGTTTTTAAATTATTCTCAAAAAGTTAGACCCATTATTGGAGAAGCGGAAACTTGGTCCAAACTACTTTGACAAAGAACTGCCCAACTTTGAATAGCGTCATATGAAGAGAATATTGGCCTTTTTTTGGACCAATATGAAGTGATAAAGATATAAATATATTAATAAACCTAATTTAAGAACGTTAGACCCATTTTTGATCCAACGGAAAACTTGTACAAACTTCTACGACAAAGATCGTCCAAACTTTCAATAGATTCGTATGAAGGTTTAAATTGAGATTTAAAGCTTTTAGAATGAATACCGGCCTTTTTTTGGACCAATATAAAGTTATAAAGGTGTAAATATAGTTTTTAAATTATCCTCAAAAAGTTAGACCTATTATTGGAGAAGCGGAAACTTGGTCCAAACTACTTTGACAAAGAACTGCCCAACTTTGAATAGCGTCATATGAAGAGAATATTGGCCTTTTTTTGGACCAATATGAAGTGATAAAGATATAAATATATTAATAAACCTAATTTAAGAACGTTAGACCCATTTTTGATCCAACGGAAAACTTGTGCAAACTTCTACGACAAAGATCGTCCAAACTTTCAATAGATTCGTATGAAGGTTTAAATTCAGATTTAAAGCTTTTAGAATGAATACCGGCCTTTTTTTGGACCAATATAAAGTTATAAAGGTGTAAATGTAGTTTTTAAATAATTCTCAAAAAGTTAGACCCATTATTGGAGCAGCGGAAACTTGTCCAAACTACTTTTACAAAGAACTGCCCAACTTTGAATAGCTTCATATGAAGAGAATATTGGCCTTTTTTTGGACCAATATGAAGTGATAAAGATATAAATATAGTAATAAACCTAATTTAAGAACGTTAGACACATTTTTGATCCAACGGAAAACTTGTGCAAACTTATACGACAAAGATCGTCCAAACTTTCAATAGATTCGTATGAAGGTTTAAATTGAGATTTAAAGCTTTTAGAATGAATACCGGCCTTTTTTTGGACCAATATAAAGTTATAAAGGTGTAAATATAGTTTTTAAATAAATCTCAAAAAGTTAGACCCATTATTGGAGAAGCGGAAACTTGGTCCAAACTACTTTGACAAAGAACTGCCCAAATTTGAATAGCTTCGTATGAAGAGAATATTGGCCTTTTTTTGAACCAATATGAAGTGATAAAGATATAAATATAGTAATAAACCTAATTTAAGAACGTTAGACCCACTTTTGATCCAACGGAAAACTTGTGCAAACTTCTACGACAAAGATCGTCCAAACTTTCAATAGATTCGTATGAAGGTTTAAATTGAGATTTAAAGCTTTTAGAATGAATACCGGCCTTTTTTTGGACCAATATAAAGTTATAAAGGTGTAAAGTTAGTTTTTAAATAATTCTCAAAAAGTTAGACCCATTATTGGAGCAGCGGAAACTTTGTCAAACTACTTTGACAAAGAACTGCCCAACTTTGAATAGCTTCATATGAAGAGAATATTGGCCTTTTTTTGGACCAATATGAAGTGATAAAGATATAAATATAGTAATAAACCTAATTTAAGAACGTTAGACACATTTTTGATCCAACGGAAAACTTGTGCAAACTTATACGACAAAGATCGTCCAAACTTTCAATAGATTCGTATGAAGGTTTAAATTGAGATTTAAAGCTTTTAGAATGAATACCGGCCTTTTTTTGGACCAATATAAAGTTATAAAGGTGTAAATATAGTTTTTAAATAAATCTCAAAAAGTTAGACCCATTATTGGAGAAGCGGAAACTTGGTCCAAACTACTTTGACAAAGAACTGCCCAAATTTGAATAGCTTCGTATGAAGAGAATATTGGCCTTTTTTTGAACCAATATGAAGTGATAAAGATATAAATATAGTAATAAACCTAATTTAAGAACGTTAGACCCACTTTTGATCCAACGGAAAACTTGTGCAAACTTCTACGACAAAGATCGTCCAAACTTTCAATAGATTCGTATGAAGGTTTAAATTGAGATTTAAAGCTTTTAGAATGAATACCGGCCTTTTTTTGGACCAATATAAAGTTATAAAGGTGTAAAGTTAGTTTTTAAATAATTCTCAAAAAGTTAGACCCATTATTGGAGCAGCGGAAACTTTGTCAAACTACTTTGACAAAGAACTGCCCAACTTTGAATAGCTACATATGAAGAGAATATTGGCCTTTTTTTGGACCAATATGAAGTGATAAAGATATAAATATATTAATAAACCTAATATAAGAACGTTAGACCCATTTTTGATCCAACGGAAAACTTGTGCAAACTTATACGACAAAGATCGTCCAAACTTTCAATAGATTTGTATGAAGGTTTAATTTGATATTTAAAGCTTTTAGAATGAATACCGGCCTTTTTTTGGACCAATAAAAAGTTAAAAAGGTGTAAATATAGTTTTTAAATAATTCTCAAAAAGTTAGACCCATTATTGGAGCAACGGAAACTTGGTCCAAACTACTTTGACAGAGAACTGCATAACTTTGAATAGCTTCATATGAAGAGAATATTGGATTTTTTTGGACCAATATGAAGTGATAAAGATATAAATATAGTAATAAACCTAATAGAAGAACGTTAGACCCATTTTTGATCCAACGGAAAACTTGTGCAAACTTCTACGACAAAGATCGTCCAAACTTTCAATAGATTCGTATGAAGGTTTAAATTCAGATTTAAAGCTTTTAGAATGAATACCGGCCTTTTTTTGGACCAATATAAAGTTATAAAGGTGTAAATGTAGTTTTGAAATAATTCTCAAAAAGTTAGACCCATTATTGGAGCAGCGGAAACTTTGTCAAACTACTTTGACAAAGAACTACCCAACTTTGAATAGCTACATATGAAGAGAATATTGGCCTTTTTTTGGACCAATATGAAGTGATAAAGATATAAATATATTAATAAACCTAATATAAGAACGTTAGACCCATTTTTGATCCAACGGAAAACTTGTGCAAACTTCTACGACAAAGATCTTCCAAACTTTCAATAGATTCGTATGAAGGTTTAAATTGAGATTTAAAGCTTTTAGAATGAATACCGGCCTTTTTTTGGACCAATATAAAGTTATAAAGGTGTAAATATAGTTTTTAAATAATTCTCAAAAAGTTAGACCCATTATTGGAGCAGCGGAAACTTGGTCAAACTACTTTGACATAGAACTGCCCAACTTTGAATACCTACATATGAAGAGAATATTGGCCTTTTTTTGGACCAATATGAAGTGATAAAGATATAAATATATTAATAAACCTAATATAAGAACGTTAGACCCATTTTCGATCCAATGGAAAACTTGTGCAAACTTATACGACAAAGATCGTCCAAACTTTCAATAGATTCGTATGAAGGTTTAATTTGAGATTTAAAGCTTTTAGAATGAATACCGGCCTTTTTTTGGACCAATAAAAAGTTAAAAAGGTGTAAATATAGTTTTTAAATAATTCTCAAAAAGTTAGACCCATTATTGGAGCAACGGAAACTTGGTCCAAACTACTTTGACAAAGAACTGCCCAACTTTGAATAGCTTCATATGAAGAGAATATTGGATTTTTTTGGACCAATATGAAGTGATAAAGATATAAATATAGTAATAAACCTAATAGAAGAACGTTAGACCCATTTTTGATCCAACGGAAAACTTGTGCAAACTTCTACGACAAAGATCGTCCAAACTTTCAATAGATTCGTATGAAGGTTTAAATTGAGATTTAAAGCTTTTAAATTGAATACCGGCCTTTTTTTGGACCAATATAAAGTGATAAAGGTGTAAATATATTTTTTAAATTATTCTCAAAAAGTTAGACCCATTATTGGAGAAGCGGAAACTTGGTCCAAACTACTTTGACAAAGAACTGCCAAACTTTGAATAGCTTCGTATGAAGAGAATATTGGTCTTTTTTTGAACCAATATGAAGTGATAAAGATATAAATATAGTAATAAACCTAATTTAAGAACGTTAGACCCATTTTTGATCCAACGGAAAACTTGTACAAACTTCTACGACAAAGATCGTCCAAACTTTCAATAGATTCGTATGAAGGTTTAATTTGAGATTTAAAGCTTTTAGAATGAATACCGGCCTTTTTTTGGACCAATAAAAAGTTATAAAGGTGTAAATATAGTTTTTAAATTATTCTCAAAAAGTTAGACCCATTATTGGAGAAGCGGAAACTTGGTCCAAACTACTTTGACAAAGAACTGCCCAACTTTGAATAGCGTCATATGAAGAGAATATTGGCCTTTTTTTGGACCAATATGAAGTGATAAAGATATAAATATATTAATAAACCTAATTTAAGAACGTTAGACCCATTTTTGATCCAACGGAAAACTTGTGCAAACTTCTTCGACAAAGATCGTCCAAACTTTCAATAGATTCGTATGAAGGTTTAATTTGAGATTTAAAGCTTTTAGAATGAATACCGGCCTTTTTTTGGACCAATAAAAAGTTATAAAGGTGTAAATATAGTTTTTAAATTATTCTCAAAAAGTTAGACCCATTATTGGAGAAGCGGAAACTTGGTCCAAACTACTTTGACAAAGAACTGCCCAACTTTGAATAGCGTCATATGAAGAGAATATTGGCCTTTTTTTGGACCAATATGAAGTGATAAAGATATAAATATATTAATAAACCTAATTTAAGAACGTTAGACCCATTTTTGATCCAACGGAAAACTTGTACAAACTTCTACGACAAAGATCGTCCAAACTTTCAATAGATTCGTATGAAGGTTTAAATTGAGATTTAAAGCTTTTAGAATGAATACCGGCCTTTTTTTGGACCAATATAAAGTTATAAAGGTGTAAATATAGTTTTTAAATTATCCTCAAAAAGTTAGACCTATTATTGGAGAAGCGGAAACTTGGTCCAAACTACTTTGACAAAGAACTGCCCAACTTTGAATAGCGTCATATGAAGAGAATATTGGCCTTTTTTTGGACCAATATGAAGTGATAAAGATATAAATATATTAATAAACCTAATTTAAGAACGTTAGACCCATTTTTGATCCAACGGAAAACTTGTGCAAACTTCTACGACAAAGATCGTCCAAACTTTCAATAGATTCGTATGAAGGTTTAAATTCAGATTTAAAGCTTTTAGAATGAATACCGGCCTTTTTTTGGACCAATATAAAGTTATAAAGGTGTAAATGTAGTTTTTAAATAATTCTCAAAAAGTTAGACCCATTATTGGAGCAGCGGAAACTTGTCCAAACTACTTTTACAAAGAACTGCCCAACTTTGAATAGCTTCATATGAAGAGAATATTGGCCTTTTTTTGGACCAATATGAAGTGATAAAGATATAAATATAGTAATAAACCTAATTTAAGAACGTTAGACACATTTTTGATCCAACGGAAAACTTGTGCAAACTTATACGACAAAGATCGTCCAAACTTTCAATAGATTCGTATGAAGGTTTAAATTGAGATTTAAAGCTTTTAGAATGAATACCGGCCTTTTTTTGGACCAATATAAAGTTATAAAGGTGTAAATATAGTTTTTAAATAAATCTCAAAAAGTTAGACCCATTATTGGAGAAGCGGAAACTTGGTCCAAACTACTTTGACAAAGAACTGCCCAAATTTGAATAGCTTCGTATGAAGAGAATATTGGCCTTTTTTTGAACCAATATGAAGTGATAAAGATATAAATATAGTAATAAACCTAATTTAAGAACGTTAGACCCACTTTTGATCCAACGGAAAACTTGTGCAAACTTCTACGACAAAGATCGTCCAAACTTTCAATAGATTCGTATGAAGGTTTAAATTGAGATTTAAAGCTTTTAGAATGAATACCGGCCTTTTTTTGGACCAATATAAAGTTATAAAGGTGTAAAGTTAGTTTTTAAATAATTCTCAAAAAGTTAGACCCATTATTGGAGCAGCGGAAACTTTGTCAAACTACTTTGACAAAGAACTGCCCAACTTTGAATAGCTTCATATGAAGAGAATATTGGCCTTTTTTTGGACCAATATGAAGTGATAAAGATATAAATATAGTAATAAACCTAATTTAAGAACGTTAGACACATTTTTGATCCAACGGAAAACTTGTGCAAACTTATACGACAAAGATCGTCCAAACTTTCAATAGATTCGTATGAAGGTTTAAATTGAGATTTAAAGCTTTTAGAATGAATACCGGCCTTTTTTTGGACCAATATAAAGTTATAAAGGTGTAAATATAGTTTTTAAATAAATCTCAAAAAGTTAGACCCATTATTGGAGAAGCGGAAACTTGGTCCAAACTACTTTGACAAAGAACTGCCCAAATTTGAATAGCTTCGTATGAAGAGAATATTGGCCTTTTTTTGAACCAATATGAAGTGATAAAGATATAAATATAGTAATAAACCTAATTTAAGAACGTTAGACCCACTTTTGATCCAACGGAAAACTTGTGCAAACTTCTACGACAAAGATCGTCCAAACTTTCAATAGATTCGTATGAAGGTTTAAATTGAGATTTAAAGCTTTTAGAATGAATACCGGCCTTTTTTTGGACCAATATAAAGTTATAAAGGTGTAAAGTTAGTTTTTAAATAATTCTCAAAAAGTTAGACCCATTATTGGAGCAGCGGAAACTTTGTCAAACTACTTTGACAAAGAACTGCCCAACTTTGAATAGCTACATATGAAGAGAATATTGGCCTTTTTTTGGACCAATATGAAGTGATAAAGATATAAATATATTAATAAACCTAATATAAGAACGTTAGACCCATTTTTGATCCAACGGAAAACTTGTGCAAACTTATACGACAAAGATCGTCCAAACTTTCAATAGATTTGTATGAAGGTTTAATTTGATATTTAAAGCTTTTAGAATGAATACCGGCCTTTTTTTGGACCAATAAAAAGTTAAAAAGGTGTAAATATAGTTTTTAAATAATTCTCAAAAAGTTAGACCCATTATTGGAGCAACGGAAACTTGGTCCAAACTACTTTGACAGAGAACTGCATAACTTTGAATAGCTTCATA
This sequence comes from Trifolium repens, assembly GCA_030408175.1. NCBI lineage: Eukaryota > Viridiplantae > Streptophyta > Magnoliopsida > Fabales > Fabaceae > Trifolium > Trifolium repens. Next base: position 23,385,634 of record CP125845.1, on the reverse strand, counting down.
TGAAGAGAATATTGGATTTTTTTGGACCAATATGAAGTGATAAAGATATAAATATAGTAATAAACCTAATAGAAGAACGTTAGACCCATTTTTGATCCAACGGAAAACTTGTGCAAACTTCTACGACAAAGATCGTCCAAACTTTCAATAGATTCGTATGAAGGTTTAAATTCAGATTTAAAGCTTTTAGAATGAATACCGGCCTTTTTTTGGACCAATATAAAGTTATAAAGGTGTAAATGTAGTTTTGAAATAATTCTCAAAAAGTTAGACCCATTATTGGAGCAGCGGAAACTTTGTCAAACTACTTTGACAAAGAACTACCCAACTTTGAATAGCTACATATGAAGAGAATATTGGCCTTTTTTTGGACCAATATGAAGTGATAAAGATATAAATATATTAATAAACCTAATATAAGAACGTTAGACCCATTTTTGATCCAACGGAAAACTTGTGCAAACTTCTACGACAAAGATCTTCCAAACTTTCAATAGATTCGTATGAAGGTTTAAATTGAGATTTAAAGCTTTTAGAATGAATACCGGCCTTTTTTTGGACCAATATAAAGTTATAAAGGTGTAAATATAGTTTTTAAATAATTCTCAAAAAGTTAGACCCATTATTGGAGCAGCGGAAACTTGGTCAAACTACTTTGACATAGAACTGCCCAACTTTGAATACCTACATATGAAGAGAATATTGGCCTTTTTTTGGACCAATATGAAGTGATAAAGATATAAATATATTAATAAACCTAATATAAGAACGTTAGACCCATTTTCGATCCAATGGAAAACTTGTGCAAACTTATACGACAAAGATCGTCCAAACTTTCAATAGATTCGTATGAAGGTTTAATTTGAGATTTAAAGCTTTTAGAATGAATACCGGCCTTTTTTTGGACCAATAAAAAGTTAAAAAGGTGTAAATATAGTTTTTAAATAATTCTCAAAAAGTTAGACCCATTATTGGAGCAACGGAAACTTGGTCCAAACTACTTTGACAAAGAACTGCCCAACTTTGAATAGCTTCATATGAAGAGAATATTGGATTTTTTTGGACCAATATGAAGTGATAAAGATATAAATATAGTAATAAACCTAATAGAAGAACGTTAGACCCATTTTTGATCCAACGGAAAACTTGTGCAAACTTCTACGACAAAGATCGTCCAAACTTTCAATAGATTCGTATGAAGGTTTAAATTGAGATTTAAAGCTTTTAAATTGAATACCGGCCTTTTTTTGGACCAATATAAAGTGATAAAGGTGTAAATATATTTTTTAAATTATTCTCAAAAAGTTAGACCCATTATTGGAGAAGCGGAAACTTGGTCCAAACTACTTTGACAAAGAACTGCCAAACTTTGAATAGCTTCGTATGAAGAGAATATTGGTCTTTTTTTGAACCAATATGAAGTGATAAAGATATAAATATAGTAATAAACCTAATTTAAGAACGTTAGACCCATTTTTGATCCAACGGAAAACTTGTGCAAACTTCTACGACAAAGATCGTCCAAACTTTCAATAGATTCGTATGAAGGTTTAAATTCAGATTTAAAGCTTTTAGAATGAATACCGGCCTTTTTTTTGGACCAATATAAATTTATAAAGGTGTAAATGTAGTTTTTAAATAATTCTCAAAAAGTTAGACCCATTATTGGAGCAGCGGAAACTTGTCCAAACTATTTTTACAAAGAACTGCTCAACTTTGAATAGCTTCATATGAAGAGAATATTGGCCTTTTTTTGGACCAATATGAAGTGATAAAGATATAAATATAGTAATAAACCTAATTTAAGAACGTTAGACACATTTTTGATCCAACGGAAAACTTGTGCAAACTTATACGATAAAGATCGTCCAAACTTTCAATAGATTCGTATGAAGGTTTAAATTGAGATTTAAAGCTTTTAGAATGAATACCGGCCTTTTTTTGGACCAATATAAAGTTATAAAGGTGTAAATATAGTTTTTAAATAATTCTCAAAAAGTTAGACCCATTATTGGAGAAGCGGAAACTTGGTCCAAACTACTTTGACAAAGAACTGCCCAAATTTGAATAGCTTCGTATGAAGAGAATATTGGCCTTTTTTTGAACCAATATGAAGTGATAAAGATATAAATATAGTAATAAACCTAATTTAAGAACGTTAGACCCATTTTTGATCCAACGGAAAACTTGTGCAAACTTCTACGACAAAGATCTTCCAAACTTTCAATAGATTCGTATGAAGGTTTAAATTGAGATTTAAAGCTTTTAGAATGAATACCGGCCTTTTTTTTGACCAATATAAAGTTATAAAGGTGTAAATATAGTTTTTAAATAATTCTCAAAAAGTTAGACCCGTTATTGGAGCAGCGGAAACTTGGTCAAACTACTTTGACAAAGAACTGCCCAACTTTGAATAGCTACATATGAAGAGAATATTGGCCTTTTTTTGGACCAATATGAAGTGATAAAGATATAAATATATTAATAACCTAATATAAGAACGTTAGACCCATTTTCGATCCAATGGAAAACTTGTGCAAACTTATACGACAAAGATCGTCCAAACTTTCAATAGATTCGTATGAAGGTTTAATTTGAGATTTAAAGCTTTTAGATTGAATACCGGCCTTTTTTTGGACCAATAAAAAGTTAAAAAGGTGTAAATATAGTTTTTAAATAATTCTCAAAAAGATAGACCCATTATTGGAGCAACGGAAACTTGGTCCAAACTACTTTGACAAAGAACTGCCCAACTTTGAATAGTTTCATATGAAGAGAATATTGGATTTTTTTGGACCAATATGAAGTGATAAAGATATAAATATAGTAATAAACCTAATAGAAGAACGTTAGACCCATTTTTGATCCAACGGAAAACTTGTGCAAACTTCTACGACAAAGATCGTCCAAACTTTCAATAGATTCGTATGAAGGTTTAAATTGAGATTTAAAGCTTTTAAATTGAATACCGGCCTTTTTTTGGACCAATATAAAGTTATAAAGGTGTAAATATAGTTTTTAAATAATTCTCAAAAAGTTAGACCCATTATTGGAGCAGCGGAAACTTGGTCAAACTACTTTGACAAAGAACTGCCCAACTTTGAATAGCTACATATGAAGAGAATATTGGCCTTTTTTTGGACCAATATGAAGTGATAAAGATATAAATATATTAATAAACCTAATATAAGAACGTTAGACCCATTTTTGATCCAACGGAAAACTTGTGCAAACTTCTACGACAAAGATCTTACAAACTTTCAATAGATTCGTATGAAGGTTTAAATTGAGATTTAAAGCTTTCAGAATGAATACCGGCCTTTTTTTGGACCAATATAAAGTGATAAAGGTGTAAATATAGTTTTTAAATTATTCTCAAAAAGTTAGACCCATTATTGGATAAGCGGAAACTTGGTCCAAACTACTTTGACAAAGAACTGCCAAACTTTGAATAGCTTCGTATGAAGGGAATATTGGTCTTTTTTTGAACCAATATGAAGTGATAAAGATATAAATATAGTAATAAACCTAATTTAAGAACGTTAGACCCATTTTTGATCCAACGGAAAACTTGTGCAAACTTCTACGACAAAGATCGTCCAAACTTTCAATAGATTCGTATGAAGGTTTAAATTCAGATTTAAAGCTTTTAGAATGAATACCGGCCTTTTTTTGGACCAATATAAAGTTATAAAGGTGTAAATGTAGTTTTTAAATAATTCTCAAAAAGTTAGACCCATTATTGGAGCAGCGGAAACTTGTCCAAACTACTTTTACAAAGAACTGCCCAACTTTGAATAGCTTCATATGAAGAGAATATTGACCTTTTTTTGGACCAATATGAAGTGATAAAGATATAAATATAGTAATAAACCTAATTTAAGAACGTTAGACACATTTTTGATCCAACGGAAAACTTGTGCAAACTTATACGACAAAGATCGTCCAAACTTTCAATAGATTCGTATGAAGGTTTAAATTGAGATTTAAAGCTTTTAGAATGAATACCGGCCTTTTTTTGGACCAATATAAAGTTATAAAGGTGTAAATATAGTTTTTAAAAAATTCTCAAAAAGTTAGACCCATTATTGGAGAAGCGGAAACTTGGTCCAAACTACTTTCACAAAGAACTGCCCAAATTTGAATAGCTTCGTATGAAGAGAATATTGGCCTTTTTTTGAACCAATATGAAGTGATAAAGATATAAATATAGTAATAAACCTAATTTAAGAACGTTAGACCCATTTTTGATCCAACGGAAAACTTGTGCAAACTTCTACGACAAAGATCGTCCAAACTTTCAATAGATTCGTATGAAGGTTTAAATTGAGATTTAAAGCTTTTAGAATGAATACCGGCCTTTTTTTGGACCAATATAAAGTTATAAAGGTGTAAATATAGTTTTTAAATAATTCTCAAAAAGTTAGACCCATTATTGGAGCAGTGGAAACTTTGTCAAACTACTTTGACAAAGAACTGCCCAACTTTGAATAGCTACATATGAAGAGAATATTGGCCTTTTTTTGGACCAATATGAAGTGATAAAGATATAAATATATTAATAAACCTAATATAAGAACGTTAGACCCATTTTTGATCCAACGGAAAACTTGTGCAAACTTATACGACAAAGATCGTCCAAACTTTCAATAGATTCGTATGAAGGTTTAATTTGAGATTTAAGGCTTTTAGAATGAATACCAGCCTTTTTTTGGACCAATAAAAAGTTAAAAAGGTGTAAATATAGTTTTTAAATAATTCTCAAAAAGTTAGACCCATTATTGGAGCAACGGAAACTTGGTCCAAACTACTTTGACAGAGAACTGCCCAACTTTGAATAGCTTCATATGAAGAGAATATTGGATTTTTTTGGACCAATATGAAGTGATAAAGATATAAATATAGTAATAAACCTAATAGAAGAACGTTAGACCCATTTTTGATCCAACGGAAAACTTGTGCAAACTTCTACGACAAAGATCGTCCAAACTTTCAATAGATTCGTATGAAGGTTTAAATTCAGATTTAAAGCTTTTAGAATGAATACCGGCCTTTTTTTGGACCAATATAAAGTTATAAAGGTGTAAATGTAGTTTTTAAATAATTCTCAAAAAGTTAGACCCATTATTGGAGCAGCGGAAACTTGTCCAAACTACTTTTACAAAGAACTGCCCAACTTTGAATAGCTTCATATGAAGAGAATATTGGCCTTTTTTTGGACCAATATGAAGTGATAAAGATATAAATATAGTAATAAACCTAATTTAAGAACGTTAGACACATTTTTGATCCAACGGAAAACTTGTGCAAACTTATACGACAAAGATCGTCCAAACTTTCAATAGATTCGTATGAAGGTTTAAATTGAGATTTAAAGCTTTTAAATTGAATACCGGCCTTTTTTTGGACCAATATAAAGTTATAAAGGTGTAAATATAGTTTTTAAATAATTCTCAAAAAGTTAGACCCATTATTGGAGCAGCGGAAACTTGGTCAAACTACTTTGACAAAGAACTGCCCAACTTTGAATAGCTACATATGAAGAGAATATTGGCCTTTTTTTGGACCAATATGAAGTGATAAAGATATAAATATATTAATAAACCTAATATAAGAACGTTAGACCCATTTTTGATCCAACGGAAAACTTGTGCAAACTTCTACGACAAAGATCTTACAAACTTTCAATAGATTCGTATGAAGGTTTAAATTGAGATTTAAAGCTTTCAGAATGAATACCGGCCTTTTTTTGGACCAATATAAAGTGATAAAGGTGTAAATATAGTTTTTAAATTATTCTCAAAAAGTTAGACCCATTATTGGATAAGCGGAAACTTGGTCCAAACTACTTTGACAAAGAACTGCCAAACTTTGAATAGCTTCGTATGAAGGGAATATTGGTCTTTTTTTGAACCAATATGAAGTGATAAAGATATAAATATAGTAATAAACCTAATTTAAGAACGTTAGACCCATTTTTGATCCAACGGAAAACTTGTGCAAACTTCTACGACAAAGATCGTCCAAACTTTCAATAGATTCGTATGAAGGTTTAAATTCAGATTTAAAGCTTTTAGAATGAATACCGGCCTTTTTTTGGACCAATATAAAGTTATAAAGGTGTAAATGTAGTTTTTAAATAATTCTCAAAAAGTTAGACCCATTATTGGAGCAGCGGAAACTTGTCCAAACTACTTTTACAAAGAACTGCCCAACTTTGAATAGCTTCATATGAAGAGAATATTGACCTTTTTTTGGACCAATATGAAGTGATAAAGATATAAATATAGTAATAAACCTAATTTAAGAACGTTAGACACATTTTTGATCCAACGGAAAACTTGTGCAAACTTATACGACAAAGATCGTCCAAACTTTCAATAGATTCGTATGAAGGTTTAAATTGAGATTTAAAGCTTTTAGAATGAATACCGGCCTTTTTTTGGACCAATATAAAGTTATAAAGGTGTAAATATAGTTTTTAAAAAATTCTCAAAAAGTTAGACCCATTATTGGAGAAGCGGAAACTTGGTCCAAACTACTTTCACAAAGAACTGCCCAAATTTGAATAGCTTCGTATGAAGAGAATATTGGCCTTTTTTTGAACCAATATGAAGTGATAAAGATATAAATATAGTAATAAACCTAATTTAAGAACGTTAGACCCATTTTTGATCCAACGGAAAACTTGTGCAAACTTCTACGACAAAGATCGTCCAAACTTTCAATAGATTCGTATGAAGGTTTAAATTGAGATTTAAAGCTTTTAGAATGAATACCGGCCTTTTTTTGGACCAATATAAAGTTATAAAGGTGTAAATATAGTTTTTAAATAATTCTCAAAAAGTTAGACCCATTATTGGAGCAGTGGAAACTTTGTCAAACTACTTTGACAAAGAACTGCCCAACTTTGAATAGCTACATATGAAGAGAATATTGGCCTTTTTTTGGACCAATATGAAGTGATAAAGATATAAATATATTAATAAACCTAATATAAGAACGTTAGACCCATTTTTGATCCAACGGAAAACTTGTGCAAACTTATACGACAAAGATCGTCCAAACTTTCAATAGATTCGTATGAAGGTTTAATTTGAGATTTAAGGCTTTTAGAATGAATACCAGCCTTTTTTTGGACCAATAAAAAGTTAAAAAGGTGTAAATATAGTTTTTAAATAATTCTCAAAAAGTTAGACCCATTATTGGAGCAACGGAAACTTGGTCCAAACTACTTTGACAGAGAACTGCCCAACTTTGAATAGCTTCATATGAAGAGAATATTGGATTTTTTTGGACCAATATGAAGTGATAAAGATATAAATATAGTAATAAACCTAATAGAAGAACGTTAGACCCATTTTTGATCCAACGGAAAACTTGTGCAAACTTCTACGACAAAGATCGTCCAAACTTTCAATAGATTCGTATGAAGGTTTAAATTCAGATTTAAAGCTTTTAGAATGAATACCGGCCTTTTTTTGGACCAATATAAAGTTATAAAGGTGTAAATGTAGTTTTTAAATAATTCTCAAAAAGTTAGACCCATTATTGGAGCAGCGGAAACTTGTCCAAACTACTTTTACAAAGAACTGCCCAACTTTGAATAGCTTCATATGAAGAGAATATTGGCCTTTTTTTGGACCAATATGAAGTGATAAAGATATAAATATAGTAATAAACCTAATTTAAGAACGTTAGACACATTTTTGATCCAACGGAAAACTTGTGCAAACTTATACGACAAAGATCGTCCAAACTTTCAATAGATTCGTATGAAGGTTTAAATTGAGATTTAAAGCTTTTAGAATGAATACCGGCCTTTTTTTGGACCAATATAAAGTTATAAAGGTGTAAATATAGTTTTTAAATAATTCTCAAAAAGTTAGACCCATTATTGGAGAAGCGGAAACTTTGTCCAAACTACTTTGACAAAGAACTGCCCAAATTTGAATAGCTTCGTATGAAGAGAATATTGGCCTTTTTTTGAACCAATATGAAGTGATAAAGATATAAATATAGTAATAAACCTAATTTAAGAACGTTAGACCCATTTTTGATCCAACGGAAAACTTGTGCAAACTTCTACGACAAAGATCTTCCAAACTTTCAATAGATTCGTATGAAGGTTTAAATTGAGATTTAAAGCTTTTAGAATGAATACCGGCCTTTTTTTTGACCAATATAAAGTTATAAAGGTGTAAATATAGTTTTTAAATAATTCTCAAAAAGTTAGACCCGTTATTGGAGCAGCGGAAACTTGGTCAAACTACTTTGACAAAGAACTGCCCAACTTTGAATAGCTACATATGAAGAGAATATTGGCCTTTTTTTGGACCAATATGAAGTGATAAAGATATAAATATATTAATAAACCTAATATAAGAACGTTAGACCCATTTTCGATCCAATGGAAAACTTGTGCAAACTTATACGACAAAGATCGTCCAAACTTTCAATAGATTCGTATGAAGGTTTAATTTGAGATTTAAAGCTTTTAGAATGAATACCGGCCTTTTTTTGGACCAATAAAAAGTTAAAAAGGTGTAAATATAGTTTTTAAATAATTCTCAAAAAGTTAGACCCATTATTGGAGCAACGGAAACTTGGTCCAAACTACTTTGACAAAGAACTGCCCAACTTTGAATAGTTTCATATGAAGAGAATATTGGATTTTTTTGGACCAATATGAGGTGATAAAGATATAAATATAGTAATAAACCTAATAGAAGAACGTTAGACCCATTTTTGATCCAACGGAAAACTTGTGCAAACTTCTACGACAAAGATCGTCCAAACTTTCAATAGATTCGTATGAAGGTTTAAATTGAGATTTAAAGCTTTTAAATTGAATACCGGCCTTTTTTTGGACCAATATAAAGTTATAAAGGTGTAAATATAGTTTTTAAATTATTCTCAAAAAGTTAGACCCATTATTGGAGCAGCGGAAACTTGGTCAAACTACTTTGACAAAGAACTGCCCAACTTTGAATAGCTACATATGAAGAGAATATTGGCCTTTTTTTGGACCAATATGAAGTGATAAAGATATAAATATATTAATAAACCTAATATAAGAACGTTAGACCCATTTTTGATCCAACGGAAAACTTGTGCAAGCTTCTACGACAAAGATCTTACAAACTTTCAATAGATTCGTATGAAGGTTTAAATAGAGATTTAAAGCTTTCAGAATGAATACCGGCCTTTTTTTGGACCAATATAAAGTGATAAAGGTGTAAATATAGTTTTTAAATTATTCTCAAAAAGTTAGACCCATTATTGGATAAGCGGAAACTTGGTCCAAACTACTTTGACAAAGAACTGCCAAACTTTGAATAGCTTCGTATGAAGGGAATATTGGTCTTTTTTTGAACCAATATGAAGTGATAAAGATATAAATATAGTAATAAACCTAATTTAAGAACGTTAGACCCATTTTTGATCCAACGGAAAACTTGTGCAAACTTCTACGACAAAGATCGTCCAAACTTTCAATAGATTCTTATGAAGGTTTAAATTCAGATTTAAAGCTTTTAGAATGAATACCGGCCTTTTTTTGGACCAATATAAAGTTATAAAGGTGTAAATGTAGTTTTTAAATAATTCTCAAAAAGTTAGACCCATTATTGGAGCAGCGGAAACTTGTCCAAACTACTTTTACAAAGAACTGCCCAACTTTGAATAGCTTCATATGAAGAGAATATTGACCTTTTTTTGGACCAATATGAAGTGATAAAGATATAAATATAGTAATAAACCTAATTTAAGAACGTTAGACACATTTTTGATCCAACGGAAAACTTGTGCAAACTTATACGACAAAGATCGTCCAAACTTTCAATAGATTCGTATGAAGGTTTAAATTGAGATTTAAAGCTTTTAGAATGAATACCGGCCTTTTTTTGGACCAATATAAAGTTATAAAGGTGTAAATATAGTTTTTAAAAAATTCTCAAAAAGTTAGACCCATTATTGGAGAAGCGGAAACTTGGTCCAAACTACTTTCACAAAGAACTGCCCAAATTTGAATAGCTTCGTATGAAGAGAATATTGGCCTTTTTTTGAACCAATATGAAGTGATAAAGATATAAATATAGTAATAAACCTAATTTAAGAACGTTAGACCCATTTTTGATCCAACGGAAAACTTGTGCAAACTTCTACGACAAAGATCGTCCAAACTTTCAATAGATTCGTATGAAGGTTTAAATTGAGATTTAAAGCTTTTAGAATGAATACCGGCCTTTTTTTGGACCAATATAAAGTTATAAAGGTGTAAATATAGTTTTTAAATAATTCTCAAAAAGTTAGACCCATTATTGGAGCAGCGGAAACTTTGTCAAACTACTTTGACAAAGAACTGCCCAACTTTGAATAGCTTCATATGAAGAGAATATTGGCCTTTTTTTGGACCAATATGAAGTGATAAAGATATAAATATATTAATAAACCTAATATAAGAACGTTAGACCCATTTTTGATCCAACGGAAAACTTGTGCAAACTTATACGACAAAGATCGTCCAAACTTTCAATAGATTCGTATGAAGGTTTAATTTGAGATTTAAAGCTTTTAGAATGAATACCAGCCTTTTTTTGGACCAATAAAAAGTTAAAAAGGTGTAAATATAGTTTTTAAATAATTCTCAAAAAGTTAGACCCATTATTGGAGCAACGGAAACTTGGTCCAAACTACTTTGACAGAGAACTGCCCAACTTTGAATAGCTTCATATGAAGAGAATATTGGATTTTTTTGGACCAATATGAAGTGATAAAGATATAAATATAGTAATAAACCTAATAGAAGAACGTTAGACCCATTTTTGATCCAACGGAAAACTTGTGCAAACTTCTACGACAAAGATCGTCCAAACTTTCAATAGATTCGTATGAAGGTTTAATTTGAGATTTAAAGCTTTTAGAATGAATACCAGCCTTTTTTTGGACCAATAAAAAGTTAAAAAGGTGTAAATATAGTTTTTAAATAATTCTCAAAAAGTTAGACCCATTATTGGAGCAACGGAAACTTGGTCCAAACTACTTTGACAGAGAACTGCCCAACTTTGAATAGCTTCATATGAAGAGAATATTGGATTTTTTTGGACCAATATGAAGTGATAAAGATATAAATATAGTAATAAACCTAATAGAAGAACGTTAGACCCATTTTTGATCCAACGGAAAACTTGTGCAAACTTCTACGACAAAGATCGTCCAAACTTTCAATAGATTCGTATGAAGGTTTAAATTCAGATTTAAAGCTTTTAGAATGAATACCGGCCTTTTTTTGGACCAATATAAAGTTATAAAGGTGTAAATGTAGTTTTTAAATAATTCTCATAAAGTTAGACCCATTATTGGAGCAGCGGAAACTTGTCCAAACTACTTTTACAAAGAACTGCCCAACTTTGAATAGCTTCATATGAAGAGAATATTGGCCTTTTTTTGGACCAATATGAAGTGATAAAGATATAAATATAGTAATAAACCTAATTTAAGAACGTTAGACACATTTTTGATCCAACGGAAAACTTGTGCAAACTTATACGACAAAGATCGTCCAAACTTTCAATAGATTCGTATGAAGGTTTAAATTGAGATTTAAAGCTTTTAGAATGAATACCGGCCTTTTTTTGGACCAATATAAAGTTATAAAGGTGTAAATGTAGTTTTTAAATAATTCTCAAAAAGTTAGACCCATTATTGGAGCAGCGGAAACTTGTCCAAACTACTTTTACAAAGAACTGCCCAACTTTGAATAGCTTCATATAAAGAGAATATTGGCCTTTTTTTGGACCAATATGAAGTGATAAAGATATAAATATAGTAATAAACCTAATTTAAGAACGTTAGACCCATTTTTGATCCAACGGAAAACTTGTGCAAACTTCTACGACAAAGATCTTCCAAACTTTCAATAGATTCGTATGAAGGTTTAAATTGAGATTTAAAGCTTTTAGAATGAATACCGGCCTTTTTTTTGACCTATATAAAGTTATAAAGGTGTAAATATAGTTTTTAAATAATTCTCAAAAAGTTAGACCCGTTATTGGAGCAGCGGAAACTTGGTCAAACTACTTTGACAAAGAACTGCCCAACTTTGAATAGCTACATATGAAGAGAATATTGGCCTTTTTTTGGACCAATATGAAGTGATAAAGATATAAATATATTAATAAACCTAATATAAGAACGTTAGACCCATTTTTGATCCAACGGAAAACTTGTGCAAACTTATACGACAAAGATCGTCCAAACTTTCAATAGATTCGTATGAAGGTTTAAATTGAGATTTAAAGCTTTTAGAATGAATACCGGCCTTTTTTTGGACCAATATAAAGTTATAAAGGTGTAAATATAGTTTTTAAATAATTCTCAAAAAGTTAGACCCATTATTGGAGAAGCGGAAACTTGGTCCAAACTACTTTGACAAAGAACTGCCCAAATTTGAATAGCTTCGTATGAAGAGAATATTGGCCTTTTTTTGAACCAATATGAAGTGATAAAGATATAAATATAGTAATAAACCTAATTTAAGAACGTTAGACCCATTTTTGATCCAACGGAAAACTTGTGCAAACTTCTACGACAAAGATCTTCCAAACTTTCAATAGATTCGTATGAAGGTTTAAATTGAGATTTTAAGCTTTTAGAATGAATACCGGCCTTTTTTTTGACCAATATAAAGTTATAAAGGTGTAAATATAGTTTTTAAATAATTCTCAAAAAGTTAGACCCGTTATTGGAGCAGCGGAAACTTGGTCAAACTACTTTGACAAAGAACTGCCCAACTTTGAATAGCTACATATGAAGAGAATATTGGCCTTTTTTTGGACCAATATGAAGTGATAAAGATATAAATATATTAATAAACCTAATATAAGAACGTTAGACCCATTTTTGATCCAACGGAAAACTTGTGCAAACTTCTACGACAAAGATCTTCCAAACTTTCAATAGATTCGTATGAAGGTTTAAATTGAGATTTAAAGCTTTTAGAATGAATACCGGCCTTTTTTTTGACCAATATAAAGTTATAAAGGTGTAAATATAGTTTTTAAATAATTCTCAAAAAGTTAGACCCGTTATTGGAGCAGCGGAAACTTGGTCAAACTACTTTGACAAAGAACTGCCCAACTTTGAATAGCTACATATGAAGAGAATATTGGCCTTTTTTTGGACCAATATGAAGTGATAAAGATATAAATATATTAATAAACCTAATATAAGAACGTTAGACCCATTTTTGATCCAACGGAAAACTTGTGCAAACTTCTACGACAAAGATCTTACAAACTTTCAATAGATTCGTATGAAGGTTTAAATTGAGATTTAAAGCTTTCAGAATGAATACCGGCCTTTTTTTGGACCAATATAAAGTGATAAAGGTGTAAATATAGTTTTTAAATTATTCTCAAAAAGTTAGACCCATTATTGGATAAGCGGAAACTTGGTCCAAACTACTTTGACAAAGAACTGCCAAACTTTGAATAGCTTCGTATGAAGGCAATATTGGTCTTTTTTTGAACCAATATGAAGTGATAAAGATATAAATATAGTAATAAACCTAATTTAAGAACGTTAGACCCATTTTTGATCCAACGGAAAACTTGTGCAAACTTCTACGACAAAGATCGTCCAAACTTTCAATAGATTCGTATGAAGGTTTAAATTCAGATTTAAAGCTTTTAGAATGAATACCGGCCTTTTTTTGGACCAATATAAAGTTATAAAGGTGTAAATGTAGTTTTTAAATAATTCTCAAAAAGTTAGACCCATTATTGGAGCAGCGGAAACTTGTCCAAACTACTTTTACAAAGAACTGCCCAACTTTGAATAGCTTCATATGAAGAGAATATTGACCTTTTTTTGGACCAATATGAAGTGATAAAGATATAAATATAGTAATAAACCTAATTTAAGAAAGTTAGACACATTTTTGATCCAACGGAAAACTTGTGCAAACTTATACGACAAAGATCGTCCAAACTTTCAATAGATTCGTATGAAGGTTTAAATTGAGATTTAAAGCTTTTAGAATGATACCGGCCTTTTTTTGGACCAATATAAAGTTATAAAGGTGTAAATATATTTTTAAAAAATTCTCAAAAAGTTAGACCCATTATTGGAGAAGCGGAAACTTGGTCCAAACTACTTTCACAAAGAACTGCCCAAATTTGAATAGCTTCGTATGAAGAGAATATTGGCCTTTTTTTGAACCAATATGAAGTGATAAAGATATAAATATAGTAATAAACCTAATTTAAGAACGTTAGACCTATTTTTGATCCAACGGAAAACTTGTGCAAACTTCTACGACAAAGATCGTCCAAACTTTCAATAGATTCGTATGAAGGTTTAAATTGAGATTTAAAGCTTTTAGAATGAATACCGGCCTTTTTTTGGACCAATATAAAGTTATAAAGGTGTAAATATAGTTTTTAAATAATTCTCAAAAAGTTAGACCCATTATTGGAGCTGCGGAAACTTTGTCAAACTACTTTGACAAAGAACTGCCCAACTTTGAATAGCTACATATGAAGAGAATATTGGCCTTTTTTTGGACCAATATGAAGTGATAAAGATATAAATATATTAATAAACCTAATATAAGAACGTTAGACCCATTTTTGATCCAACGGAAAACTTGTGCAAACTTATACGACAAAGATCGTCCAAACTTTCAATAGATTCGTATGAAGGTTTAATTTGAGATTTAAAGCTTTTAGAATGAATACCAGCCTTTTTTTGGACCAATAAAAAGTTAAAAAGGTGTAAATATAGTTTTTAAATAATTCTCAAAAAGTTAGACCCATTATTGGAGCAACGGAAACTTGGTCCAAACTACTTTGACAGAGAACTGCCCAACTTTGAATAGCTTCATATGAAGAGAATATTGGATTTTTTTGGACCAATATGAAGTGATAAAGATATAAATATAGTAATAAACCTAATAGAAGAACGTTAGACCCATTTTTGATCCAACGGAAAACTTGTGCAAACTTCTACGACAAAGATCGTCCAAACTTTCAATAGATTCGTATGAAGGTTTAAATTCAGATTTAAAGCTTTTAGAATGAATACCGGCCTTTTTTTGGACCAATATAAAGTTATAAAGGTGTAAATGTAGTTTTTAAATAATTCTCAAAAAGTTAGACCCATTATTGGAGCAGCGGAAACTTGTCCAAACTACTTTTACAAAGAACTGCCCAACTTTGAATAGCTTCATATGAAGAGAATATTGGCCTTTTTTTGGACCAATATGAAGTGATAAAGATATAAATATAGTAATAAACCTAATTTAAGAACGTTAGACACATTTTTGATCCAACGGAAAACTTGTGCAAACTTATACGACAAAGATCGTCCAAACTTTCAATAGATTCGTATGAAGGTTTAAATTGAGATTTAAAGCTTTTAGAATGAATACCGGCCTTTTTTGGGACCAATATAAAGTTATAAAGGTGTAAATATAGTTTTTAAATAATTCTCAAAAAGTGAGACCCATTATTGGAGAAGCGGAAACTTGGTCCAAACTACTTTGACAAAGAACTGCCCAAATTTGAATAGCTTCGTATGAAGAGAATATTGGCGTTTTTTTGAACCAATATGAAGTGATAAAGATATAAATATAGTAATAAACCTAATTTAAGAACGTTAGACCCATTTTTGATCCAACGGAAAACTTGTGCAAACTTCTACGACAAAGATCTTCCAAACTTTCAATAGATTCGTATGAAGGTTTAAATTGAGATTTAAAGCTTTTAGAATGAATACCGGCCTTTTTTTTGACCAATATAAAGTTATAAAGGTGTAAATATAGTTTTTAAATAATTCTCAAAAAGTTAGACCAGTTATTGGAGCAGCGGAAACTTGGTCAAACTACTTTGACAAAGAACTGCCCAACTTTGAATAGCTACATATGAAGAGAATATTGGCCTTTTTTTGGACCAATATGAAGTGATAAAGATATAAATATATTAATAAACCTAATATAAGAACGTTAGACCCATTTTCGATCCAATGGAAAACTTGTGCAAACTTATACGACAAAGATCGTCCAAACTTTCAATAGATTCGTATGAAGGTTTAATTTGAGATTTAAAGCTTTTAGAATGAATACCGGCCTTTTTTTGGACCAATAAAAAGTTAAAAAGGTGTAAATATAGTTTTTAAATAATTCTCAAAAAGTTAGACCCATTATTGGAGCAACGGAAACTTGGTCCAAACTACTTTGACAAAGAACTGCCCAACTTTGAATAGTTTCATATGAAGAGAATATTGGATTTTTTTGGACCAATATGAAGTGATAAAGATATAAATATAGTAATAAACCTAATAGAAGAACGTTAGACCCATTTTTGATCCAACGGAAAACTTGTGCAAACTTCTACGACAAAGATCGTCCAAACTTTCAATAGATTCGTATGAAGGTTTAAATTGAGATTTAAAGCTTTTAAATTGAATACCGGCCTTTTTTTGGACCAATATAAAGTTATAAAGGTGTAAATATAGTTTTTAAATTATTCTCAAAAAGTTAGACCCATTATTGGAGCAGCGGAAACTTGGTCAAACTACTTTGACAAAGAACTGCCCAACTTTGAATAGCTACATATGAAGAGAATATTGGCCTTTTTTTTGGACCAATATGAAGTGATAAAGATATAAATATATTAATAAACCTAATATAAGAACGTTAGACCCATTTTTGATCCAACGGAAAACTTGTGCAAACTTCTACGACAAAGATCTTACAAACTTTCAATAGATTCGTATGAAGGTTTAAATTGAGATTTAAAGCTTTCAGAATGAATACCGGCCTTTTTTTGGACCAATATAAAGTGATAAAGGTGTAAATATAGTTTTTAAATTATTCTCAAAAAGTTAGACCCATTATTGGATAAGCGGAAACTTGGTCCAAACTACTTTGACAAAGAACTGCCAAACTTTGAATAGCTTCGTATGAAGGGAATATTGGTCTTTTTTTGAACCAATATGAAGTGATAAAGATATAAATATAGTAATAAACCTAATTTAAGAACGTTAGACCCATTTTTGATCCAACGGAAAACTTGTGCAAACTTCTACGACAAAGATCGTCCAAACTTTCAATAGATTCGTATGAAGGTTTAAATTCAGATTTAAAGCTTTTAGAATGAATACCGGCCTTTTTTTGGACCAATATAAAGTTATAAAGGTGTAAATGTAGTTTTTACATAATTCTCAAAAAGTTAGACCCATTATTGGAGCAGCGGAAACTTGTCCAAACTACTTTTACAAAGAACTGCCCAACTTTGAATAGCTTCATATGAAGAGAATATTGACCTTTTTTTGGACCAATATGAAGTGATAAAGATATAAATATAGTAATAAACCTAATTTAAGAAAGTTAGACACATTTTTGATCCAACGGAAAACTTGTGCAAACTTATACGACAAAGATCGTCCAAACTTTCAATAGATTCGTATGAAGGTTTAAATTGAGATTTAAAGCTTTTAGAATGAATACCGGCCTTTTTTTGGACCAATATAAAGTTATAAAGGTGTAAATATATTTTTAAAAAATTCTCAAAAAGTTAGACCCATTATTGGAGAAGCGGAAACTTGGTCCAAACTACTTTCACAAAGAACTGCCCAAATTTGAATAGCTTCGTATGAAGAGAATATTGGCCTTTTTTTGAACCAATATGAAGTGATAAAGATATAAATATAGTAATAAACCTAATTTAAGAACGTTAGACCTATTTTTGATCCAACGGAAAACTTGTGCAAACTTCTACGACAAAGATCGTCCAAACTTTCAATAGATTCGTATGAAGGTTTAAATTGAGATTTAAAGCTTTTAGAATGAATAACGGCCTTTTTTTGGACCAATATAAAGTTATAAAGGTGTAAATATAGTTTTTAAATAATTCTCAAAAAGTTAGACCCATTATTGGAGCTGCGGAAACTTTGTCAAACTACTTTGACAAAGAACTGCCCAACTTTGAATAGCTACATATGAAGAGAATATTGGCCTTTTTTTGGACCAATATGAAGTGATAAAGATATAAATATATTAATAAACCTAATATAAGAACGTTAGACCCATTTTTGATCCAACGGAAAACTTGTGCAAACTTATACGACAAAGATCGTCCAAACTTTCAATAGATTCGTATGAAGGTTTAATTTGAGATTTAAAGCTTTTAGAATGAATACCAGCCTTTTTTTGGACCAATAAAAATTTAAAAAGGTGTAAATATAGTTTTTAAATAATTCTCAAAAAGTTAGACCCATTATTGGAGCAACGGAAACTTGGTCCAAACTACTTTGACAGAGAATTGCCCAACTTTGAATAGCTTCATATGAAGAGAATATTGGATTTTTTTGGACCAATATGAAGTGATAAAGATATAAATATAGTAATAAACCTAATAGAAGAACGTTAGACCCATTTTTGATCCACCGGAAAACTTGTGCAAACTTCTACGACAAAGATCGTCCAAACTTTCAATAGATTCGTATGAAGGTTTAAATTCAGATTTAAAGCTTTTAGAATGAATACCGGCCTTTTTTTGGACCAATATAAAGTTATAAAGGTGTAAATGTAGTTTTTAAATAATTCTCAAAAAGTTAGACCCATTATTGGAGCAGCGGAAACTTGTCCAAACTACTTTTACAAAGAACTGCCCAACTTTGAATAGCTACATATGAAGAGAATATTGGCCTTTTTTTGGACCAATATGAAGTGATAAAGATATAAATATATTAATAAACCTAATATAAGAACGTTAGACCCATTTTTGATCCAACGGAAAACTTGTGCAAACTTATACGACAAAGATCGTCCAAACTTTCAATAGATTCGTATGAAGGTTTAATTTGAGATTTAAAGCTTTTAGAATGAATACCAGCCTTTTTTTGACCAATAAAAAGTTAAAAAGGTGTAAATATAGTTTTTAAATAATTCTCAAAAAGTTAGACCCATTATTGGAGCAACGGAAACTTGGTCCAAACTACTTTGACAGAGAACTGCCCAACTTTGAATAGCTTCATATGAAGAGAATATTGGATTTTTTTGGACCAATATGAAGTGATAAAGATATAAATATAGTAATAAACCTAATAGAAGAACGTTAGACCCATTTTTGATCCAACGGAAAACTTGTGCAAACTTCTACGACAAAGATCGTCCAAACTTTCAATAGATTCGTATGAAGGTTTAAATTCAGATTTAAAGCTTTTAGAATGAATACCGGCCTTTTTTTGGACCAATATAAAGTTATAAAGGTGTAAATATAGTTTTTAAATAATTCTCAAAAAGTGAGACCCATTATTGGAGAAGCGGAAACTTGGTCCAAACTACTTTGACAAAGAACTGCCCAAATTTGAATAGCTTCGTATGAAGAGAATATTGGCGTTTTTTTTGAACCAATATGAAGTGATAAAGATATAAATATAGTAATAAACCTAATTTAAGAACGTTAGACCCATTTTTGATCCAACGGAAAACTTGTGCAAACTTCTACGACAAAGATCTTCCAAACTTTCAATAGATTCGTATGAAGGTTTAAATTGAGATTTAAAGCTTTTAGAATGAATACCGGCCTTTTTTTTGACCAATATAAAGTTATAAAGGTGTAAATATAGTTTTTAAATAATTCTCAAAAAGTTAGACCACTTATTGGAGCAGCGGAAACTTGGTCAAACTACTTTGACAAAGAACTGCCCAACTTTGAATAGCTACATATGAAGAGAATATTGGCCTTTTTTTGGACCAATATGAAGTGATAAAGATATAAATATATTAATAAACCTAATATAAGAACGTTAGACCCATTTTCGATCCAATGGAAAACTTGTGCAAACTTATACGACAAAGATCGTCCAAACTTTCAATAGATTCGTATGAAGGTTTAATTTGAGATTTAAAGCTTTTAGAATGAATACCGGCCTTTTTTTGGACCAATAAAAAGTTAAAAAGGTGTAAATATAGTTTTTAAATAATTCTCAAAAAGTTAGACCCATTATTGGAGCAACGGAAACTTGGTCCAAACTACTTTGACAAAGAACTGCCCAACTTTGAATAGTTTCATATGAAGAGAATATTGGATTTTTTTGGACCAATATGAAGTGATAAAGATATAAATATAGTAATAAACCTAATAGAAGAACGTTAGACCCATTTTTGATCCAACGGAAAACTTGTGCAAACTTCTACGACAAAGATCGTCCAAACTTTCAATAGATTCGTATGAAGGTTTAAATTGAGATTTAAAGCTTTTAAATTGAATACCGGCCTTTTTTTGGACCAATATAAAGTTATAAAGGTGTAAATATAGTTTTTAAATTATTCTCAAAAAGTTAGACCCATTATTGGAGCAGCGGAAACTTGGTCAAACTACTTTGACAAAGAACTGCCCAACTTTGAATAGCTACATATGAAGAGAATATTGGCCTTTTTTTTGGACCAATATGAAGTGATAAAGATATAAATATATTAATAAACCTAATATAAGAACGTTAGACCCATTTTTGATCCAACGGAAAACTTGTGCAAACTTCTACGACAAAGATCTTACAAACTTTCAATAGATTCGTATGAAGGTTTAAATTGAGATTTAAAGCTTTCAGAATGAATACCGGCCTTTTTTTGGACCAATATAAAGTGATAAAGGTGTAAATATAGTTTTTAAATTATTCTCAAAAAGTTAGACCCATTATTGGATAAGCGGAAACTTGGTCCAAACTACTTTGACAAAGAACTGCCAAACTTTGAATAGCTTCGTATGAAGGGAATATTGGTCTTTTTTTGAACCAATATGAAGTGATAAAGATATAAATATAGTAATAAACCTAATTTAAGAACGTTAGACCCATTTTTGATCCAACGGAAAACTTGTGCAAACTTCTACGACAAAGATCGTCCAAACTTTCAATAGATTCGTATGAAGGTTTAAATTCAGATTTAAAGCTTTTAGAATGAATACCGGCCTTTTTTTTGGACCAATATAAAGTTATAAAGGTGTAAATGTAGTTTTTACATAATTCTCAAAAAGTTAGACCCATTATTGGAGCAGCGGAAACTTGTCCAAACTACTTTTACAAAGAACTGCCCAACTTTGAATAGCTTCATATGAAGAGAATATTGACCTTTTTTTGGACCAATATGAAGTGATAAAGATATAAATATAGTAATAAACCTAATTTAAGAAAGTTAGACACATTTTTGATCCAACGGAAAACTTGTGCAAACTTATACGACAAAGATCGTCCAAACTTTCAATAGATTCGTATGAAGGTTTAAATTGAGATTTAAAGCTTTTAGAATGAATACCGGCCTTTTTTTGGACCAATATAAAGTTATAAAGGTGTAAATATATTTTTAAAAAATTCTCAAAAAGTTAGACCCATTATTGGAGAAGCGGAAACTTGGTCCAAACTACTTTCACAAAGAACTGCCCAAATTTGAATAGCTTCGTATGAAGAGAATATTGGCCTTTTTTTGAACCAATATGAAGTGATAAAGATATAAATATAGTAATAAACCTAATTTAAGAACGTTAGACCTATTTTTGATCCAACGGAAAACTTGTGCAAACTTCTACGACAAAGATCGTCCAAACTTTCAATAGATTCGTATGAAGGTTTAAATTGAGATTTAAAGCTTTTAGAATGAATAACGGCCTTTTTTTGGACCAATATAAAGTTATAAAGGTGTAAATATAGTTTTTAAATAATTCTCAAAAAGTTAGACCCATTATTGGAGCTGCGGAAACTTTGTCAAACTACTTTGACAAAGAACTGCCCAACTTTGAATAGCTACATATGAAGAGAATATTGGCCTTTTTTTGGACCAATATGAAGTGATAAAGATATAAATATATTAATAAACCTAATATAAGAACGTTAGACCCATTTTTGATCCAACGGAAAACTTGTGCAAACTTATACGACAAAGATCGTCCAAACTTTCAATAGATTCGTATGAAGGTTTAATTTGAGATTTAAAGCTTTTAGAATGAATACCAGCCTTTTTTTGGACCAATAAAAATTTAAAAAGGTGTAAATATAGTTTTTAAATAATTCTCAAAAAGTTAGACCCATTATTGGAGCAACGGAAACTTGGTCCAAACTACTTTGACAGAGAATTGCCCAACTTTGAATAGCTTCATATGAAGAGAATATTGGATTTTTTTGGACCAATATGAAGTGATAAAGATATAAATATAGTAATAAACCTAATAGAAGAACGTTAGACCCATTTTTGATCCACCGGAAAACTTGTGCAAACTTCTACGACAAAGATCGTCCAAACTTTCAATAGATTCGTATGAAGGTTTAAATTCAGATTTAAAGCTTTTAGAATGAATACCGGCCTTTTTTTGGACCAATATAAAGTTATAAAGGTGTAAATGTAGTTTTTAAATAATTCTCAAAAAGTTAGACCCATTATTGGAGCAGCGGAAACTTGTCCAAACTACTTTTACAAAGAACTGCCCAACTTTGAATAGCTACATATGAAGAGAATATTGGCCTTTTTTTGGACCAATATGAAGTGATAAAGATATAAATATATTAATAAACCTAATATAAGAACGTTAGACCCATTTTTGATCCAACGGAAAACTTGTGCAAACTTATACGACAAAGATCGTCCAAACTTTCAATAGATTCGTATGAAGGTTTAATTTGAGATTTAAAGCTTTTAGAATGAATACCAGCCTTTTTTTGGACCAATAAAAAGTTAAAAAGGTGTAAATATAGTTTTTAAATAATTCTCAAAAAGTTAGACCCATTATTGGAGCAACGGAAACTTGGTCCAAACTACTTTGACAGAGAACTGCCCAACTTTGAATAGCTTCATATGAAGAGAATATTGGATTTTTTTGGACCAATATGAAGTGATAAAGATATAAATATAGTAATAAACCTAATAGAAGAACGTTAGACCCATTTTTGATCCAACGGAAAACTTGTGCAAACTTCTACGACAAAGATCGTCCAAACTTTCAATAGATTCGTATGAAGGTTTAAATTCAGATTTAAAGCTTTTAGAATGAATACCGGCCTTTTTTTGGACCAATATAAAGTTATAAAGGTGTAAATGTAGTTTTTAAATAATTCTCAAAAAGTTAGACCCATTATTGGAGCAGCGGAAACTTGTCCAAACTACTTTTACAAAGAACTGCCCAACTTTGAATAGCTTCATATGAAGAGAATATTGGCCTTTTTTTGGACCAATATGAAGTGATAAAGATATAAATATAGTAATAAACCTAATTTAAGAACGTTAGACACATTTTTGATCCAACGGAAAACTTGTGCAAACTTATACGACAAAGATCGTCCAAACTTTCAATAGATTCGTATGAAGGTTTAAATTCAGATTTAAAGCTTTTAGAATGAATACCGGCCTTTTTTTGGACCAATATAAAGTTATAAAGGTGTAAATATAGTTTTTAAATAATTCTCAAAAAGTGAGACCCATTATTGGAGAAGCGGAAACTTGGTCCAAACTACTTTGACAAAGAACTGCCCAAATTTGAATAGCTTCGTATGAAGAGAATATTGGCGTTTTTTTTGAACCAATATGAAGTGATAAAGATATAAATATAGTAATAAACCTAATTTAAGAACGTTAGACCCATTTTTGATCCAACGGAAAACTTGTGCAAACTTCTACGACAAAGATCTTCCAAACTTTCAATAGATTCGTATGAAGGTTTAAATTGAGATTTAAAGCTTTTAGAATGAATACCGGCCTTTTTTTTGACCAATATAAAGTTATAAAGGTGTAAATATAGTTTTTAAATAATTCTCAAAAAGTTAGACCACTTATTGGAGCAGCGGAAACTTGGTCAAACTACTTTGACAAAGAACTGCCCAACTTTGAATAGCTACATATGAAGAGAATATTGGCCTTTTTTTGGACCAATATGAAGTGATAAAGATATAAATATATTAATAAACCTAATATAAGAACGTTAGACCCATTTTCGATCCAATGGAAAACTTGTGCAAACTTATACGACAAAGATCGTCCAAACTTTCAATAGATTCGTATGAAGGTTTAATTTGAGATTTAAAGCTTTTAGAATGAATACCGGCCTTTTTTTGGACCAATAAAAAGTTAAAAAGGTGTAAATATAGTTTTTAAATAATTCTCAAAAAGTTAGACCCATTATTGGAGCAACGGAAACTTGGTCCAAACTACTTTGACAAAGAACTGCCCAACTTTGAATAGTTTCATATGAAGAGAATATTGGATTTTTTTGGACCAATATGAAGTGATAAAGATATAAATATAGTAATAAACCTAATAGAAGAACGTTAGACCCATTTTTGATCCAACGGAAAACTTGTGCAAACTTCTACGACAAAGATCGTCCAAACTTTCAATAGATTCGTATGAAGGTTTAAATTGAGATTTAAAGCTTTTAAATTGAATACCGGCCTTTTTTTGGACCAATATAAAGTTATAAAGGTGTAAATATAGTTTTTAAATTATTCTCAAAAAGTTAGACCCATTATTGGAGCAGCGGAAACTTGGTCAAACTACTTTGACAAAGAACTGCCCAACTTTGAATAGCTACATATGAAGAGAATATTGGCCTTTTTTTTGGACCAATATGAAGTGATAAAGATATAAATATATTAATAAACCTAATATAAGAACGTTAGACCCATTTTTGATCCAACGGAAAACTTGTGCAAACTTCTACGACAAAGATCTTACAAACTTTCAATAGATTCGTATGAAGGTTTAAATTGAGATTTAAAGCTTTCAGAATGAATACCGGCCTTTTTTTGGACCAATATAAAGTGATAAAGGTGTAAATATAGTTTTTAAATTATTCTCAAAAAGTTAGACCCATTATTGGATAAGCGGAAACTTGGTCCAAACTACTTTGACAAAGAACTGCCAAACTTTGAATAGCTTCGTATGAAGGGAATATTGGTCTTTTTTTGAACCAATATGAAGTGATAAAGATATAAATATAGTAATAAACCTAATTTAAGAACGTTAGACCCATTTTTGATCCAACGGAAAACTTGTGCAAACTTCTACGACAAAGATCGTCCAAACTTTCAATAGATTCGTATGAAGGTTTAAATTCAGATTTAAAGCTTTTAGAATGAATACCGGCCTTTTTTTGGACCAATATAAAGTTATAAAGGTGTAAATGTAGTTTTTACATAATTCTCAAAAAGTTAGACCCATTATTGGAGCAGCGGAAACTTGTCCAAACTACTTTTACAAAGAACTGCCCAACTTTGAATAGCTTCATATGAAGAGAATATTGACCTTTTTTTGGACCAATATGAAGTGATAAAGATATAAATATAGTAATAAACCTAATTTAAGAAAGTTAGACACATTTTTGATCCAACGGAAAACTTGTGCAAACTTATACGACAAAGATCGTCCAAACTTTCAATAGATTCGTATGAAGGTTTAAATTGAGATTTAAAGCTTTTAGAATGAATACCGGCCTTTTTTTGGACCAATATAAAGTTATAAAGGTGTAAATATATTTTTAAAAAATTCTCAAAAAGTTAGACCCATTATTGGAGAAGCGGAAACTTGGTCCAAACTACTTTCACAAAGAACTGCCCAAATTTGAATAGCTTCGTATGAAGAGAATATTGGCCTTTTTTTGAACCAATATGAAGTGATAAAGATATAAATATAGTAATAAACCTAATTTAAGAACGTTAGACCTATTTTTGATCCAACGGAAAACTTGTGCAAACTTCTACGACAAAGATCGTCCAAACTTTCAATAGATTCGTATGAAGGTTTAAATTGAGATTTAAAGCTTTTAGAATGAATAACGGCCTTTTTTTGGACCAATATAAAGTTATAAAGGTGTAAATATAGTTTTTAAATAATTCTCAAAAAGTTAGACCCATTATTGGAGCTGCGGAAACTTTGTCAAACTACTTTGACAAAGAACTGCCCAACTTTGAATAGCTACATATGAAGAGAATATTGGCCTTTTTTTGGACCAATATGAAGTGATAAAGATATAAATATATTAATAAACCTAATATAAGAACGTTAGACCCATTTTTGATCCAACGGAAAACTTGTGCAAACTTATACGACAAAGATCGTCCAAACTTTCAATAGATTCGTATGAAGGTTTAATTTGAGATTTAAAGCTTTTAGAATGAATACCAGCCTTTTTTTGGACCAATAAAAATTTAAAAAGGTGTAAATATAGTTTTTAAATAATTCTCAAAAAGTTAGACCCATTATTGGAGCAACGGAAACTTGGTCGAAACTACTTTGACAGAGAATTGCCCAACTTTGAATAGCTTCATATGAAGAGAATATTGGATTTTTTTGGACCAATATGAAGTGATAAAGATATAAATATAGTAATAAACCTAATAGAAGAACGTTAGACCCATTTTTGATCCACCGGAAAACTTGTGCAAACTTCTACGACAAAGATCGTCCAAACTTTCAATAGATTCGTATGAAGGTTTAAATTCAGATTTAAAGCTTTTAGAATGAATACCGGCCTTTTTTTGGACCAATATAAAGTTATAAAGGTGTAAATGTAGTTTTTAAATAATTCTCAAAAAGTTAGACCCATTATTGGAGCAGCGGAAACTTGTCCAAACTACTTTTACAAAGAACTGCCCAACTTTGAATAGCTTCATATGAAGAGAATATTGACCTTTTTTTGGACCAATATGAAGTGATAAAGATATAAATATAGTAATAAACCTAATTTAAGAAAGTTAGACACATTTTTGATCCAACGGAAAACTTGTGCAAACTTATACGACAAAGATCGTCCAAACTTTCAATAGATTCGTATGAAGGTTTAAATTGAGATTTAAAGCTTTTAGAATGAATACCGGCCTTTTTTTGGACCAATATAAAGTTATAAAGGTGTAAATATATTTTTAAAAAATTCTCAAAAAGTTAGACCCATTATTGGAGAAGCGGAAACTTGGTCCAAACTACTTTCACAAAGAACTGCCCAAATTTGAATAGCTTCGTATGAAGAGAATATTGGCCTTTTTTTGAACCAATATGAAGTGATAAAGATATAAATATAGTAATAAACCTAATTTAAGAACGTTAGACCTATTTTTGATCCAACGGAAAACTTGTGCAAACTTCTACGACAAAGATCGTCCAAACTTTCAATAGATTCGTATGAAGGTTTAAATTGAGATTTAAAGCTTTTAGAATGAATAACGGCCTTTTTTTGGACCAATATAAAGTTATAAAGGTGTAAATATAGTTTTTAAATAATTCTCAAAAAGTTAGACCCATTATTGGAGCTGCGGAAACTTTGTCAAACTACTTTGACAAAGAACTGCCCAACTTTGAATAGCTACATATGAAGAGAATATTGGCCTTTTTTTGGACCAATATGAAGTGATAAAGATATAAATATATTAATAAACCTAATATAAGAACGTTAGACCCATTTTTGATCCAACGGAAAACTTGTGCAAACTTATACGACAAAGATCGTCCAAACTTTCAATAGATTCGTATGAAGGTTTAATTTGAGATTTAAAGCTTTTAGAATGAATACCAGCCTTTTTTTGGACCAATAAAAATTTAAAAAGGTGTAAATATAGTTTTTAAATAATTCTCAAAAAGTTAGACCCATTATTGGAGCAACGGAAACTTGGTCCAAACTACTTTGACAGAGAATTGCCCAACTTTGAATAGCTTCATATGAAGAGAATATTGGATTTTTTTGGACCAATATGAAGTGATAAAGATATAAATATAGTAATAAACCTAATAGAAGAACGTTAGACCCATTTTTGATCCACCGGAAAACTTGTGCAAACTTCTACGACAAAGATCGTCCAAACTTTCAATAGATTCGTATGAAGGTTTAAATTCAGATTTAAAGCTTTTAGAATGAATACCGGCCTTTTTTTGGACCAATATAAAGTTATAAAGGTGTAAATGTAGTTTTTAAATAATTCTCAAAAAGTTAGACCCATTATTGGAGCAGCGGAAACTTGTCCAAACTACTTTTACAAAGAACTGCCCAACTTTGAATAGCTACATATGAAGAGAATATTGGCCTTTTTTTGGACCAATATGAAGTGATAAAGATATAAATATATTAATAAACCTAATATAAGAACGTTAGACCCATTTTTGATCCAACGGAAAACTTGTGCAAACTTATACGACAAAGATCGTCCAAACTTTCAATAGATTCGTATGAAGGTTTAATTTGAGATTTAAAGCTTTTAGAATGAATACCAGCCTTTTTTTGGACCAATAAAAAGTTAAAAAGGTGTAAATATAGTTTTTAAATAATTCTCAAAAAGTTAGACCCATTATTGGAGCAACGGAAACTTGGTCCAAACTACTTTGACAGAGAACTGCCCAACTTTGAATAGCTTCATATGAAGAGAATATTGGATTTTTTTGGACCAATATGAAGTGATAAAGATATAAATATAGTAATAAACCTAATAGAAGAACGTTAGACCCATTTTTGATCCAACGGAAAACTTGTGCAAACTTCTACGACAAAGATCGTCCAAACTTTCAATAGATTCGTATGAAGGTTTAAATTCAGATTTAAAGCTTTTAGAATGAATACCGGCCTTTTTTTGGACCAATATAAAGTTATAAAGGTGTAAATGTAGTTTTTAAATAATTCTCAAAAAGTTAGACCCATTATTGGAGCAGCGGAAACTTGTCCAAACTACTTTTACAAAGAACTGCCCAACTTTGAATAGCTTCATATGAAGAGAATATTGGCCTTTTTTTGGACCAATATGAAGTGATAAAGATATAAATATAGTAATAAACCTAATTTAAGAACGTTAGACACATTTTTGATCCAACGGAAAACTTGTGCAAACTTATACGACAAAGATCGTCCAAACTTTCAATAGATTCGTATGAAGGTTTAAATTCAGATTTAAAGCTTTTAGAATGAATACCGGCCTTTTTTTGGACCAATATAAAGTTATAAAGGTGTAAATATAGTTTTTAAATAATTCTCAAAAAGTGAGACCCATTATTGGAGAAGCGGAAACTTGGTCCAAACTACTTTGACAAAGAACTGCCCAAATTTGAATAGCTTCGTATGAAGAGAATATTGGCGTTTTTTTTGAACCAATATGAAGTGATAAAGATATAAATATAGTAATAAACCTAATTTAAGAACGTTAGACCCATTTTTGATCCAACGGAAAACTTGTGCAAACTTCTACGACAAAGATCTTCCAAACTTTCAATAGATTCGTATGAAGGTTTAAATTGAGATTTAAAGCTTTTAGAATGAATACCGGCCTTTTTTTTGACCAATATAAAGTTATAAAGGTGTAAATATAGTTTTTAAATAATTCTCAAAAAGTTAGACCACTTATTGGAGCAGCGGAAACTTGGTCAAACTACTTTGACAAAGAACTGCCCAACTTTGAATAGCTACATATGAAGAGAATATTGGCCTTTTTTTGGACCAATATGAAGTGATAAAGATATAAATATATTAATAAACCTAATATAAGAACGTTAGACCCATTTTCGATCCAATGGAAAACTTGTGCAAACTTATACGACAAAGATCGTCCAAACTTTCAATAGATTCGTATGAAGGTTTAATTTGAGATTTAAAGCTTTTAGAATGAATACCGGCCTTTTTTTGGACCAATAAAAAGTTAAAAAGGTGTAAATATAGTTTTTAAATAATTCTCAAAAAGTTAGACCCATTATTGGAGCAACGGAAACTTGGTCCAAACTACTTTGACAAAGAACTGCCCAACTTTGAATAGTTTCATATGAAGAGAATATTGGATTTTTTTGGACCAATATGAAGTGATAAAGATATAAATATAGTAATAAACCTAATTTAAGAAAGTTAGACACATTTTTGATCCAACGGAAAACTTGTGCAAACTTATACGACAAAGATCGTCCAAACTTTCAATAGATTCGTATGAAGGTTTAAATTGAGATTTAAAGCTTTTAGAATGAATACCGGCCTTTTTTTGGACCAATATAAAGTTATAAAGGTGTAAATATAGTTTTTAAATAATTCTCAAAAAGATAAACCCGTTATTGGAGCAGCGGAAACTTGGTCAAACTACTTTGACAAAGAACTGCCCAACTTTGAATAGCTACATATGAAGAGAATATTGGCCTTTTTTTGGACCAATATGAAGTGATAAAGATATAAATATATTAATAAACCTAATATAAGAACGTTAGACCCATTTTTGATCCAACGGAAAACTTGTGCAAACTTATACGACAAAGATCGTCCAAACTTTCAATAGATTCGTATGAAGGTTTAATTTGAGATTTAAAGCTTTTAGAATGAATACCAGCCTTTTTTTGGACCAATAAAAATTTAAAAAGGTGTAAATATAGTTTTTAAATAATTCTCAAAAAGTTAGACCCATTATTGGAGCAACGGAAACTTGGTCCAAACTACTTTGACAGAGAATTGCCCAACTTTGAATAGCTTCATATGAAGAGAATATTGGATTTTTTTGGACCAATATGAAGTGATAAAGATATAAATATAGTAATAAACCTAATAGAAGAACGTTAGACCCATTTTTGATCCACCGGAAAACTTGTGCAAACTTCTACGACAAAGATCGTCCAAACTTTCAATAGATTCGTATGAAGGTTTAAATTCAGATTTAAAGCTTTTAGAATGAATACCGGCCTTTTTTTGGACCAATATAAAGTTATAAAGGTGTAAATGTAGTTTTTAAATAATTCTCAAAAAGTTAGACCCATTATTGGAGCAGCGGAAACTTGTCCAAACTACTTTTACAAAGAACTGCCCAACTTTGAATAGCTACATATGAAGAGAATATTGGCCTTTTTTTGGACCAATATGAAGTGATAAAGATATAAATATATTAATAAACCTAATATAAGAACGTTAGACCCATTTTTGATCCAACGGAAAACTTGTGCAAACTTATACGACAAAGATCGTCCAAACTTTCAATAGATTCGTATGAAGGTTTAATTTGAGATTTAAAGCTTTTAGAATGAATACCAGCCTTTTTTTGGACCAATAAAAAGTTAAAAAGGTGTAAATATAGTTTTTAAATAATTCTCAAAAAGTTAGACCCATTATTGGAGCAACGGAAACTTGGTCCAAACTACTTTGACAGAGAACTGCCCAACTTTGAATAGCTTCATATGAAGAGAATATTGGATTTTTTTGGACCAATATGAAGTGATAAAGATATAAATATAGTAATAAACCTAATAGAAGAACGTTAGACCCATTTTTGATCCAACGGAAAACTTGTGCAAACTTCTACGACAAAGATCGTCCAAACTTTCAATAGATTCGTATGAAGGTTTAAATTCAGATTTAAAGCTTTTAGAATGAATACCGGCCTTTTTTTGGACCAATATAAAGTTATAAAGGTGTAAATGTAGTTTTTAAATAATTCTCAAAAAGTTAGACCCATTATTGGAGCAGCGGAAACTTGTCCAAACTACTTTTACAAAGAACTGCCCAACTTTGAATAGCTTCATATGAAGAGAATATTGGCCTTTTTTTGGACCAATATGAAGTGATAAAGATATAAATATAGTAATAAACCTAATTTAAGAACGTTAGACACATTTTTGATCCAACGGAAAACTTGTGCAAACTTATACGACAAAGATCGTCCAAACTTTCAATAGATTCGTATGAAGGTTTAAATTGAGATTTAAAGCTTTTAGAATGAATACCGGCCTTTTTTTGGACCAATATAAAGTTATAAAGGTGTAAATATAGTTTTTAAATAATTCTCAAAAAGTGAGACCCATTATTGGAGAAGCGGAAACTTGGTCCAAACTACTTTGACAAAGAACTGCCCAAATTTGAATAGCTTCGTATGAAGAGAATATTGGCGTTTTTTTTGAACCAATATGAAGTGATAAAGATATAAATATAGTAATAAACCTAATTTAAGAACGTTAGACCCATTTTTGATCCAACGGAAAACTTGTGCAAACTTCTACGACAAAGATCTTCCAAACTTTCAATAGATTCGTATGAAGGTTTAAATTGAGATTTAAAGCTTTTAGAATGATTACCGGCCTTTTTTTTGACCAATATAAAGTTATAAAGGTGTAAATATAGTTTTTAAATAATTCTCAAAAAGTTAGACCAGTTATTGGAGCAGCGGAAACTTGGTCAAACTACTTTGACAAAGAACTGCCCAACTTTGAATAGCTACATATGAAGAGAATATTGGCCTTTTTTTGGACCAATATGAAGTGATAAAGATATAAATATATTAATAAACCTAATATAAGAACGTTAGACCCATTTTCGATCCAAAGGAAAACTTGTGCAAACTTATACGACAAAGATCGTCCAAACTTTCAATAGATTCGTATGAAGGTTTAATTTGAGATTTAAAGCTTTTAGAATGAATACCGGCCTTTTTTTGGACCAATAAAAAGTTAAAAAGGTGTAAATATAGTTTTTAAATAATTCTCAAAAAGTTAGACCCATTATTGGAGCAACGGAAACTTGGTCCAAACTACTTTGACAAAGAACTGCCCAACTTTGAATAGTTTCATATGAAGAGAATATTGGATTTTTTTGGACCAATATGAAGTGATAAAGATATAAATATAGTAATAAACCTAATAGAAGAACGTTAGACCCATTTTTGATCCAACGGAAAACTTGTGCAAACTTCTACGACAAAGATCGTCCAAACTTTCAATAGATTCGTATGAAGGTTTAAATTGAGATTTAAAGCTTTTAAATTGAATACCGGCCTTTTTTTGGACCAATATAAAGTTATAAAGGTGTAAATATAGTTTTTAAATTATTCTCAAAAAGTTAGACCCATTATTGGAGCAGCGGAAACTTGGTCAAACTACTTTGACAAAGAACTGCCCAACTTTGAA
Source organism: Trifolium repens (assembly GCA_030408175.1). Lineage (NCBI taxonomy): Eukaryota > Viridiplantae > Streptophyta > Magnoliopsida > Fabales > Fabaceae > Trifolium > Trifolium repens. The sequence continues at coordinate 23,352,750 of CP125845.1, read as the reverse complement.
TAGCTACATATGAAGAGAATATTGGCCTTTTTTTGGACCAATATGAAGTGATAAAGATATAAATATATTAATAAACCTAATATAAGAACGTTAGACCCATTTTTGATCCAACGGAAAACTTGTGCAAACTTCTACGACAAAGATCTTACAAACTTTCAATAGATTCGTATGAAGGTTTAAATTGAGATTTAAAGCTTTCAGAATGAATACCGGCCTTTTTTTGGACCAATATAAAGTGATAAAGGTGTAAATATAGTTTTTAAATTATTCTCAAAAAGTTAGACCCATTATTGGATAAGCGGAAACTTGGTCCAAACTACTTTGACAAAGAACTGCCAAACTTTGAATAGCTTCGTATGAAGGGAATATTGGTCTTTTTTTGAACCAATATGAAGTGATAAAGATATAAATATAGTAATAAACCTAATTTAAGAACGTTAGACCCATTTTTGATCCAACGGAAAACTTGTGCAAACTTCTACGACAAAGATCGTCCAAACTTTCAATAGATTCGTATGAAGGTTTAAATTCAGATTTAAAGCTTTTAGAATGAATACCGGCCTTTTTTTGGACCAATATAAAGTTATAAAGGTGTAAATGTAGTTTTTAAATAATTCTCAAAAAGTTAGACCCATTATTGGAGCAGCGGAAACTTGTCCAAACTACTTTTACAAAGAACTGCCCAACTTTGAATAGCTTCATATGAAGAGAATATTGACCTTTTTTTGGACCAATATGAAGTGATAAAGATATAAATATAGTAATAAACCTAATTTAAGAAAGTTAGACACATTTTTGATCCAACGGAAAACTTGTGCAAACTTATACGACAAAGATCGTCCAAACTTTCAATAGATTCGTATGAAGGTTTAAATTGAGATTTGAAGCTTTTAGAATGAATACCGGCCTTTTTTGGACCAATATAAAGTTATAAAGGTGTAAATATATTTTTAAAAAATTCTCAAAAAGTTAGACCCATTATTGGATAAGCGGAAACTTGGTCCAAACTACTTTGACAAAGAACTGCCAAACTTTGAATAGCTTCGTATGAAGGGAATATTGGTCTTTTTTTGAACCAATATGAAGTGATAAAGATATAAATATAGTAATAAACCTAATAGAAGAACGTTAGACCCATTTTTGATCCAACGGAAAACTTGTGCAAACTTCTACGACAAAGATCGTCCAAACTTTCAATAGATTCGTATGAAGGTTTAAATTGAGATTTAAAGCTTTTAAATTGAATACCGGCCTTTTTTTGGACCAATATAAAGTTATAAAGGTGTAAATATAGTTTTTAAATTATTCTCAAAAAGTTAGACCCATTATTGGAGCAGCGGAAACTTGGTCAAACTACTTTGACAAAGAACTGCCCAACTTTGAATAGCTACATATGAAGAGAATATTGGCCTTTTTTTGGACCAATATGAAGTGATAAAGATAAAAATATATTAATAAACCTAATATAAGAACGTTAGACCCATTTTTGATCCAACGGAAAACTTGTGCAAACTTCTACGACAAAGATCTTACAAACTTTCAATAGATTCGTATGAAGGTTTAAATTGAGATTTAAAGCTTTCAGAATGAATACCGGCCTTTTTTTGGACCAATATAAAGTGATAAAGGTGTAAATATAGTTTTTAAATTATTCTCAAAAAGTTAGACCCATTATTGGATAAGCGGAAACTTGGTCCAAACTACTTTGACAAAGAACTGCCAAACTTTGAATAGCTTCGTATGAAGGGAATATTGGTCTTTTTTTGAACCAATATGAAGTGATAAAGATATAAATATAGTAATAAACCTAATTTAAGAACGTTAGACCCATTTTTGATCCAACGGAAAACTTGTGCAAACTTCTACGACAAAGATCGTCCAAACTTTCAATAGATTCGTATGAAGGTTTAAATTCAGATTTAAAGCTTTTACAATGAATACCGGCCTTTTTTTGGACCAATATAAAGTTATAAAGGTGTAAATGTAGTTTTTAAATAATTCTCAAAAAGTTAGACCCATTATTGGAGCAGCGGAAACTTGTCCAAACTACTTTTACAAAGAACTGCCCAACTTTGAATAGCTTCATATGAAGAGAATATTGACCTTTTTTTGGACCAATATGAAGTGATAAAGATATAAATATAGTAATAAACCTAATTTAAGAAAGTTAGACACATTTTTGATCCAACGGAAAACTTGTGCAAACTTATACGACAAAGATCGTCCAAACTTTCAATAGATTCGTATGAAGGTTTAAATTGAGATTTAAAGCTTTTAGAATGAATACCGGCCTTTTTTTGGACCAATATAAAGTTATAAAGGTGTAAATATATTTTTAAAAAATTCTCAAAAAGTTAGACCCATTATTGGAGAAGCGGAAACTTGGTCCAAACTACTTTCACAAAGAACTGCCCAAATTTGAATAGCTTCGTATGAAGAGAATATTGGCCTTTTTTTGAACCAATATGAAGTGATAAAGATATAAATATAGTAATAAACCTAATTTAAGAACGTTAGACCTATTTTTGATCCAACGGAAAACTTGTGCAAACTTCTACGACAAAGATCGTCCAAACTTTCAATAGATTCGTATGAAGGTTTAAATTGAGATTTAAAGCTTTTAGAATGAATACCGGCCTTTTTTTGGACCAATATAAAGTTATAAAGGTGTAAATATAGTTTTTAAATAATTCTCAAAAAGTTAGACCCATTATTGGAGCTGCGGAAACTTTGTCAAACTACTTTGACAAAGAACTGCCCAACTTTGAATAGCTACATATGAAGAGAATATTGGCCTTTTTTTGGACCAATATGAAGTGATAAAGATATAAATATATTAATAAACCTAATATAAGAACGTTAGACCCATTTTTGATCCAACGGAAAACTTGTGCAAACTTATACGACAAAGATCGTCCAAACTTTCAATAGATTCGTATGAAGGTTTAATTTGAGATTTAAAGCTTTTAGAATGAATACCAGCCTTTTTTTGGACCAATAAAAAGTTAAAAAGGTGTAAATATAGTTTTTAAATAATTCTCAAAAAGTTAGACCCATTATTGGAGCAACGGAAACTTGGTCCAAACTACTTTGACAGAGAATTGCCCAACTTTGAATAGCTTCATATGAAGAGAATATTGGATTTTTTTGGACCAATATGAAGTGATAAAGATATAAATATAGTAATAAACCTAATAGAAGAACGTTAGACCCATTTTTGATCCAACGGAAAACTTGTGCAAACTTCTACGACAAAGATCGTCCAAACTTTCAATAGATTCGTATGAAGGTTTAAATTCAGATTTAAAGCTTTTAGAATGAATACCGGCCTTTTTTTGGACCAATATAAAGTTATAAAGGTGTAAATGTAGTTTTTAAATAATTCTCAAAAAGTTAGACCCATTATTGGAGCAGCGGAAACTTGTCCAAACTACTTTTACAAAGAACTGCCCAACTTTGAATAGCTTCATATGAAGAGAATATTGGCCTTTTTTTGGACCAATATGAAGTGATAAAGATATAAATATAGTAATAAACCTAATTTAAGAACGTTAGACACATTTTTGATCCAACGGAAAACTTGTGCAAACTTATACGACAAAGATCGTCCAAACTTTCAATAGATTCGTATGAAGGTTTAAATTGAGATTTAAAGCTTTTAGAATGAATACCGGCCTTTTTTTGGACCAATATAAAGTTATAAAGGTGTAAATATAGTTTTTAAATAATTCTCAAAAAGTTAGACCCATTATTGGAGAAGCGGAAACTTGGTCCAAACTACTTTGACAAAGAACTGCCCAAATTTGAATAGCTTCGTATGAAGAGAATATTGGCGTTTTTTTGAACCAATATGAAGTGATAAAGATATAAATATAGTAATAAACCTAATTTAAGAACGTTAGACCCATTTTTGATCCAACGGAAAACTTGTGCAAACTTATACGACAAAGATCGTCCAAACTTTCAATAGATTCGTATGAAGGTTTAAATTGAGATTTAAAGCTTTTAGAATGAATACCGGCCTTTTTTTGGACCAATATAAAGTTATAAAGGTGTAAATATATTTTTAAAAAATTCTCAAAAAGTTAGACCCATTATTGGAGAAGCGGAAACTTGGTCCAAACTACTTTCACAAAGAACTGCCCAAATTTGAATAGCTTCGTATGAAGAGAATATTGGCCTTTTTTTGAACCAATATGAAGTGATAAAGATATAAATATAGTAATAAACCTAATTTAAGAACGTTAGACCTATTTTTGATCCAACGGAAAACTTGTGCAAACTTCTACGACAAAGATCGTCCAAACTTTCAATAGATTCGTATGAAGGTTTAAATTGAGATTTAAAGCTTTTAAATTGAATACCGGCCTTTTTTTGGACCAATATAAAGTTATAAAGGTGTAAATATAGTTTTTAAATTATTCTCAAAAAGTTAGACCCATTATTGGAGCAGCGGAAACTTGGTCAAACTACTTTGACAAAGAACTGCCCAACTTTGAATAGCTACATATGAAGAGAATATTGGCCTTTTTTTGGACCAATATGAAGTGATAAAGATATAAATATATTAATAAACCTAATATAAGAACGTTAGACCCATTTTTGATCCAACGGAAAACTTGTGCAAACTTCTACGACAAAGATCTTACAAACTTTCAATAGATTCGTATGAAGGTTTAAATTGAGATTTAAAGCTTTCAGAATGAATACCGGCCTTTTTTTGGACCAATATAAAGTGATAAAGGTGTAAATATAGTTTTTAAATTATTCTCAAAAAGTTAGACCCATTATTGGATAAGCGGAAACTTGGTCCAAACTACTTTGACAAAGAACTGCCAAACTTTGAATAGCTTCGTATGAAGGGAATATTGGTCTTTTTTTGAACCAATATGAAGTGATAAAGATATAAATATAGTAATAAACCTAATTTAAGAACGTTAGACCCATTTTTGATCCAACGGAAAACTTGTGCAAACTTCTACGACAAAGATCGTCCAAACTTTCAATAGATTCGTATGAAGGTTTAAATTCAGATTTAAAGCTTTTAGAATGAATACCGGCCTTTTTTTGGACCAATATAAAGTTATAAAGGTGTAAATGTAGTTTTTAAATAATTCTCAAAAAGTTAGACCCATTATTGGAGCAGCGGAAACTTGTCCAAACTACTTTTACAAAGAACTGCCCAACTTTGAATAGCTTCATATGAAGAGAATATTGACCTTTTTTTGGACCAATATGAAGTGATAAAGATATAAATATAGTAATAAACCTAATTTAAGAAAGTTAGACACATTTTTGATCCAACGGAAAACTTGTGCAAACTTATACGACAAAGATCGTCCAAACTTTCAATAGATTCGTATGAAGGTTTAAATTGAGATTTGAAGCTTTTAGAATGAATACCGGCCTTTTTTGGACCAATATAAAGTTATAAAGGTGTAAATATATTTTTAAAAAATTCTCAAAAAGTTAGACCCATTATTGGATAAGCGGAAACTTGGTCCAAACTACTTTGACAAAGAACTGCCAAACTTTGAATAGCTTCGTATGAAGGGAATATTGGTCTTTTTTTGAACCAATATGAAGTGATAAAGATATAAATATAGTAATAAACCTAATAGAAGAACGTTAGACCCATTTTTGATCCAACGGAAAACTTGTGCAAACTTCTACGACAAAGATCGTCCAAACTTTCAATAGATTCGTATGAAGGTTTAAATTGAGATTTAAAGCTTTTAGAATGAATACCGGCCTTTTTTTGGACCAATATAAAGTTATAAAGGTGTAAATATATTTTTAAAAAATTCTCAAAAAGTTAGACCCATTATTGGAGAAGCGGAAACTTGGTCCAAACTACTTTCACAAAGAACTGCCCAAATTTGAATAGCTTCGTATGAAGAGAATATTGGCCTTTTTTTGAACCAATATGAAGTGATAAAGATATAAATATAGTAATAAACCTAATTTAAGAACGTTAGACCTATTTTTGATCCAACGGAAAACTTGTGCAAACTTCTACGACAAAGATCGTCCAAACTTTCAATAGATTCGTATGAAGGTTTAAATTGAGATTTAAAGCTTTTAGAATGAATACCGGCCTTTTTTTGGACCAATATAAAGTTATAAAAGTGTAAATATAGTTTTTAAATAATTCTCAAAAAGTTAGACCCATTATTGGAGCTGCGGAAACTTTGTCAAACTACTTTGACAAAGAACTGCCCAACTTTGAATAGCTACATATGAAGAGAATATTGGCCTTTTTTTGGACCAATATGAAGTGATAAAGATATAAATATATTAATAAACCTAATATAAGAACGTTAGACCCATTTTTGATCCAACGGAAAACTTGTGCAAACTTCTACGACAAAGATCTTACAAACTTTCAATAGATTCGTATGAAGGTTTAAATTGAGATTTAAAGCTTTCAGAATGAATACCGGCCTTTTTTTGGACCAATATAAAGTGATAAAGGTGTAAATATAGTTTTTAAATTATTCTCAAAAAGTTAGACCCATTATTGGATAAGCGGAAACTTGGTCCAAACTACTTTGACAAAGAACTGCCAAACTTTGAATAGCTTCGTATGAAGGGAATATTGGTCTTTTTTTGAACCAATATGAAGTGATAAAGATATAAATATAGTAATAAACCTAATTTAAGAACGTTAGACCCATTTTTGATCCAACGGAAAACTTGTGCAAACTTCTACGACAAAGATCGTCCAAACTTTCAATAGATTCGTATGAAGGTTTAAATTCAGATTTAAAGCTTTTAGAATGAATACCGGCCTTTTTTTGGACCAATATAAAGTTATAAAGGTGTAAATGTAGTTTTTAAATAATTCTCAAAAAGTTAGACCCATTATTGGAGCAGCGGAAACTTGTCCAAACTACTTTTACAAAGAACTGCCCAACTTTGAATAGCTTCATATGAAGAGAATATTGACCTTTTTTTGGACCAATATGAAGTGATAAAGATATAAATATAGTAATAAACCTAATTTAAGAAAGTTAGACACATTTTTGATCCAACGGAAAACTTGTGCAAACTTATACGATAAAGATCGTCCAAACTTTCAATAGATTCGTATGAAGGTTTAAATTGAGATTTAAAGCTTTTAGAATGAATACCGGCCTTTTTTTGGACCAATATAAAGTTATAAAGGTGTAAATATATTTTTAAAAAATTCTCAAAAAGTTAGACCCATTATTGGAGAAGCGGAAACTTGGTCCAAACTACTTTCACAAAGAACTGCCCAAATTTGAATAGCTTCGTATGAAGAGAATATTGGCCTTTTTTTGAACCAATATGAAGTGATAAAGATATAAATATAGTAATAAACCTAATTTAAGAACGTTAGACCTATTTTTGATCCAACGGAAAACTTGTGCAAACTTCTACGACAAAGATCGTCCAAACTTTCAATAGATTCGTATGAAGGTTTAAATTGAGATTTAAAGCTTTTAGAATGAATACCGGCCTTTTTTTGGACCAATATAAAGTTATAAAGGTGTAAATATAGTTTTTAAATAATTCTCAAAAAGTTAGACCCATTATTGGAGCTGCGGAAACTTTGTCAAACTACTTTGACAAAGAACTGCCCAACTTTGAATAGCTACATATGAAGAGAATATTGGCCTTTTTTTGGACCAATATGAAGTGATAAAGATATAAATATATTAATAAACCTAATATAAGAACGTTAGACCCATTTTTGATCCAACGGAAAACTTGTGCAAACTTATACGACAAAGATCGTCCAAACTTTCAATAGATTCGTATGAAGGTTTAAATTGAGATTTAAAGCTTTTAGAATGAATACCAGCCTTTTTTTGGACCAATAAAAAGTTAAAAAGGTGTAAATATAGTTTTTAAATAATTCTCAAAAAGTTAGACCCATTATTGGAGCAACGGAAACTTGGTCCAAACTACTTTGACAGAGAACTGCCCAACTTTGAATAGCTTCATATGAAGAGAATATTGGATTTTTTTGGACCAATATGAAGTGATAAAGATATAAATATATTAATAAACCTAATATAAGAACGTTAGACCCATTTTTGATCCAACGGAAAACTTGTGCAAACTTCTACGACAAAGATCTTACAAACTTTCAATAGATTCGTATGAAGGTTTAAATTGAGATTTAAAGCTTTCAGAATGAATACCGGCCTTTTTTTGGACCAATATAAAGTGATAAAGGTGTAAATATAGTTTTTAAATTATTCTCAAAAAGTTAGACCCATTATTGGATAAGCGGAAACTTGGTCCAAACTACTTTGACAAAGAACTGCCAAACTTTGAATAGCTTCGTATGAAGGGAATATTGGTCTTTTTTTGAACCAATATGAAGTGATAAAGATATAAATATAGTAATAAACCTAATTTAAGAACGTTAGACCCATTTTTGATCCAACGGAAAACTTGTGCAAACTTCTACGACAAAGATCGTCCAAACTTTCAATAGATTCGTATGAAGGTTTAAATTCAGATTTAAAGCTTTTAGAATGAATACCGGCCTTTTTTTGGACCAATATAAAGTTATAAAGGTGTAAATGTAGTTTTTAAATAATTCTCAAAAAGTTAGACCCATTATTGGAGCAGCGGAAACTTGTCCAAACTACTTTTACAAAGAACTGCCCAACTTTGAATAGCTTCATATGAAGAGAATATTGACCTTTTTTTGGACCAATATGAAGTGATAAAGATATAAATATAGTAATAAACCTAATTTAAGAAAGTTAGACACATTTTTGATCCAACGGAAAACTTGTGCAAACTTATACGATAAAGATCGTCCAAACTTTCAATAGATTCGTATGAAGGTTTAAATTGAGATTTAAAGCTTTTAGAATGAATACCGGCCTTTTTTTGGACCAATATAAAGTTATAAAGGTGTAAATATATTTTTAAAAAATTCTCAAAAAGTTAGACCCATTATTGGAGAAGCGGAAACTTGGTCCAAACTACTTTCACAAAGAACTGCCCAAATTTGAATAGCTTCGTATGAAGAGAATATTGGCCTTTTTTTGAACCAATATGAAGTGATAAAGATATAAATATAGTAATAAACCTAATTTAAGAACGTTAGACCTATTTTTGATCCAACGGAAAACTTGTGCAAACTTCTACGACAAAGATCGTCCAAACTTTCAATAGATTCGTATGAAGGTTTAAATTGAGATTTAAAGCTTTTAGAATGAATAACGGCCTTTTTTTGGACCAATATAAAGTTATAAAGGTGTAAATATAGTTTTTAAATAATTCTCAAAAAGTTAGACCCATTATTGGAGCTGCGGAAACTTTGTCAAACTACTTTGACAAAGAACTGCCCAACTTTGAATAGCTACATATGAAGAGAATATTGGCCTTTTTTTGGACCAATATGAAGTGATAAAGATATAAATATATTAATAAACCTAATATAAGAACGTTAGACCCATTTTTGATCCAACGGAAAACTTGTGCAAACTTATACGACAAAGATCGTCCAAACTTTCAATAGATTCGTATGAAGGTTTAATTTGAGATTTAAAGCTTTTAGAATGAATACCAGCCTTTTTTTGGACCAATAAAAATTTAAAAAGGTGTAAATATAGTTTTTAAATAATTCTCAAAAAGTTAGACCCATTATTGGAGCAACGGAAACTTGGTCGAAACTACTTTGACAGAGAATTGCCCAACTTTGAATAGCTTCATATGAAGAGAATATTGGATTTTTTTGGACCAATATGAAGTGATAAAGATATAAATATAGTAATAAACCTAATAGAAGAACGTTAGACCCATTTTTGATCCACCGGAAAACTTGTGCAAACTTCTACGACAAAGATCGTCCAAACTTTCAATAGATTCGTATGAAGGTTTAAATTCAGATTTAAAGCTTTTAGAATGAATACCGGCCTTTTTTTGGACCAATATAAAGTTATAAAGGTGTAAATGTAGTTTTTAAATAATTCTCAAAAAGTTAGACCCATTATTGGAGCAGCGGAAACTTGTCCAAACTACTTTTACAAAGAACTGCCCAACTTTGAATAGCTTCATATGAAGAGAATATTGACCTTTTTTTGGACCAATATGAAGTGATAAAGATATAAATATAGTAATAAACCTAATTTAAGAAAGTTAGACACATTTTTGATCCAACGGAAAACTTGTGCAAACTTATACGACAAAGATCGTCCAAACTTTCAATAGATTCGTATGAAGGTTTAAATTGAGATTTAAAGCTTTTAGAATGAATACCGGCCTTTTTTTGGACCAATATAAAGTTATAAAGGTGTAAATATATTTTTAAAAAATTCTCAAAAAGTTAGACCCATTATTGGAGAAGCGGAAACTTGGTCCAAACTACTTTCACAAAGAACTGCCCAAATTTGAATAGCTTCGTATGAAGAGAATATTGGCCTTTTTTTGAACCAATATGAAGTGATAAAGATATAAATATAGTAATAAACCTAATTTAAGAACGTTAGACCTATTTTTGATCCAACGGAAAACTTGTGCAAACTTCTACGACAAAGATCGTCCAAACTTTCAATAGATTCGTATGAAGGTTTAAATTGAGATTTAAAGCTTTTAGAATGAATAACGGCCTTTTTTTGGACCAATATAAAGTTATAAAGGTGTAAATATAGTTTTTAAATAATTCTCAAAAAGTTAGACCCATTATTGGAGCTGCGGAAACTTTGTCAAACTACTTTGACAAAGAACTGCCCAACTTTGAATAGCTACATATGAAGAGAATATTGGCCTTTTTTTGGACCAATATGAAGTGATAAAGATATAAATATATTAATAAACCTAATATAAGAACGTTAGACCCATTTTTGATCCAACGGAAAACTTGTGCAAACTTATACGACAAAGATCGTCCAAACTTTCAATAGATTCGTATGAAGGTTTAATTTGAGATTTAAAGCTTTTAGAATGAATACCAGCCTTTTTTTGGACCAATAAAAATTTAAAAAGGTGTAAATATAGTTTTTAAATAATTCTCAAAAAGTTAGACCCATTATTGGAGCAACGGAAACTTGGTCCAAACTACTTTGACAGAGAATTGCCCAACTTTGAATAGCTTCATATGAAGAGAATATTGGATTTTTTTGGACCAATATGAAGTGATAAAGATATAAATATAGTAATAAACCTAATAGAAGAACGTTAGACCCATTTTTGATCCACCGGAAAACTTGTGCAAACTTCTACGACAAAGATCGTCCAAACTTTCAATAGATTCGTATGAAGGTTTAAATTCAGATTTAAAGCTTTTAGAATGAATACCGGCCTTTTTTTGGACCAATATAAAGTTATAAAGGTGTAAATGTAGTTTTTAAATAATTCTCAAAAAGTTAGACCCATTATTGGAGCAGCGGAAACTTGTCCAAACTACTTTTACAAAGAACTGCCCAACTTTGAATAGCTACATATGAAGAGAATATTGGCCTTTTTTTGGACCAATATGAAGTGATAAAGATATAAATATATTAATAAACCTAATATAAGAACGTTAGACCCATTTTTGATCCAACGGAAAACTTGTGCAAACTTATACGACAAAGATCGTCCAAACTTTCAATAGATTCGTATGAAGGTTTAATTTGAGATTTAAAGCTTTTAGAATGAATACCAGCCTTTTTTTGGACCAATAAAAAGTTAAAAAGGTGTAAATATAGTTTTTAAATAATTCTCAAAAAGTTAGACCCATTATTGGAGCAACGGAAACTTGGTCCAAACTACTTTGACAGAGAACTGCCCAACTTTGAATAGCTTCATATGAAGAGAATATTGGATTTTTTTGGACCAATATGAAGTGATAAAGATATAAATATAGTAATAAACCTAATAGAAGAACGTTAGACCCATTTTTGATCCAACGGAAAACTTGTGCAAACTTCTACGACAAAGATCGTCCAAACTTTCAATAGATTCGTATGAAGGTTTAAATTCAGATTTAAAGCTTTTAGAATGAATACCGGCCTTTTTTTGGACCAATATAAAGTTATAAAGGTGTAAATGTAGTTTTTAAATAATTCTCAAAAAGTTAGACCCATTATTGGAGCAGCGGAAACTTGTCCAAACTACTTTTACAAAGAACTGCCCAACTTTGAATAGCTTCATATGAAGAGAATATTGGCCTTTTTTTGGACCAATATGAAGTGATAAAGATATAAATATAGTAATAAACCTAATTTAAGAACGTTAGACACATTTTTGATCCAACGGAAAACTTGTGCAAACTTATACGACAAAGATCGTCCAAACTTTCAATAGATTCGTATGAAGGTTTAAATTCAGATTTAAAGCTTTTAGAATGAATACCGGCCTTTTTTTGGACCAATATAAAGTTATAAAGGTGTAAATATAGTTTTTAAATAATTCTCAAAAAGTGAGACCCATTATTGGAGAAGCGGAAACTTGGTCCAAACTACTTTGACAAAGAACTGCCCAAATTTGAATAGCTTCGTATGAAGAGAATATTGGCGTTTTTTTTGAACCAATATGAAGTGATAAAGATATAAATATAGTAATAAACCTAATTTAAGAACGTTAGACCCATTTTTGATCCAACGGAAAACTTGTGCAAACTTCTACGACAAAGATCTTCCAAACTTTCAATAGATTCGTATGAAGGTTTAAATTGAGATTTAAAGCTTTTAGAATGAATACCGGCCTTTTTTTTGACCAATATAAAGTTATAAAGGTGTAAATATAGTTTTTAAATAATTCTCAAAAAGTTAGACCACTTATTGGAGCAGCGGAAACTTGGTCAAACTACTTTGACAAAGAACTGCCCAACTTTGAATAGCTACATATGAAGAGAATATTGGCCTTTTTTTGGACCAATATGAAGTGATAAAGATATAAATATATTAATAAACCTAATATAAGAACGTTAGACCCATTTTCGATCCAATGGAAAACTTGTGCAAACTTATACGACAAAGATCGTCCAAACTTTCAATAGATTCGTATGAAGGTTTAATTTGAGATTTAAAGCTTTTAGAATGAATACCGGCCTTTTTTTGGACCAATAAAAAGTTAAAAAGGTGTAAATATAGTTTTTAAATAATTCTCAAAAAGTTAGACCCATTATTGGAGCAACGGAAACTTGGTCCAAACTACTTTGACAAAGAACTGCCCAACTTTGAATAGTTTCATATGAAGAGAATATTGGATTTTTTTGGACCAATATGAAGTGATAAAGATATAAATATAGTAATAAACCTAATTTAAGAAAGTTAGACACATTTTTGATCCAACGGAAAACTTGTGCAAACTTATACGACAAAGATCGTCCAAACTTTCAATAGATTCGTATGAAGGTTTAAATTGAGATTTAAAGCTTTTAGAATGAATACCGGCCTTTTTTTGGACCAATATAAAGTTATAAAGGTGTAAATATAGTTTTTAAATAATTCTCAAAAAGATAAACCCGTTATTGGAGCAGCGGAAACTTGGTCAAACTACTTTGACAAAGAACTGCCCAACTTTGAATAGCTACATATGAAGAGAATATTGGCCTTTTTTTGGACCAATATGAAGTGATAAAGATATAAATATATTAATAAACCTAATATAAGAACGTTAGACCCATTTTTGATCCAACGGAAAACTTGTGCAAACTTATACGACAAAGATCGTCCAAACTTTCAATAGATTCGTATGAAGGTTTAATTTGAGATTTAAAGCTTTTAGAATGAATACCAGCCTTTTTTTGGACCAATAAAAATTTAAAAAGGTGTAAATATAGTTTTTAAATAATTCTCAAAAAGTTAGACCCATTATTGGAGCAACGGAAACTTGGTCCAAACTACTTTGACAGAGAATTGCCCAACTTTGAATAGCTTCATATGAAGAGAATATTGGATTTTTTTGGACCAATATGAAGTGATAAAGATATAAATATAGTAATAAACCTAATAGAAGAACGTTAGACCCATTTTTGATCCACCGGAAAACTTGTGCAAACTTCTACGACAAAGATCGTCCAAACTTTCAATAGATTCGTATGAAGGTTTAAATTCAGATTTAAAGCTTTTAGAATGAATACCGGCCTTTTTTTGGACCAATATAAAGTTATAAAGGTGTAAATGTAGTTTTTAAATAATTCTCAAAAAGTTAGACCCATTATTGGAGCAGCGGAAACTTGTCCAAACTACTTTTACAAAGAACTGCCCAACTTTGAATAGCTACATATGAAGAGAATATTGGCCTTTTTTTGGACCAATATGAAGTGATAAAGATATAAATATATTAATAAACCTAATATAAGAACGTTAGACCCATTTTTGATCCAACGGAAAACTTGTGCAAACTTATACGACAAAGATCGTCCAAACTTTCAATAGATTCGTATGAAGGTTTAATTTGAGATTTAAAGCTTTTAGAATGAATACCAGCCTTTTTTTGGACCAATAAAAAGTTAAAAAGGTGTAAATATAGTTTTTAAATAATTCTCAAAAAGTTAGACCCATTATTGGAGCAACGGAAACTTGGTCCAAACTACTTTGACAGAGAACTGCCCAACTTTGAATAGCTTCATATGAAGAGAATATTGGATTTTTTTGGACCAATATGAAGTGATAAAGATATAAATATAGTAATAAACCTAATAGAAGAACGTTAGACCCATTTTTGATCCAACGGAAAACTTGTGCAAACTTCTACGACAAAGATCGTCCAAACTTTCAATAGATTCGTATGAAGGTTTAAATTCAGATTTAAAGCTTTTAGAATGAATACCGGCCTTTTTTTGGACCAATATAAAGTTATAAAGGTGTAAATGTAGTTTTTAAATAATTCTCAAAAAGTTAGACCCATTATTGGAGCAGCGGAAACTTGTCCAAACTACTTTTACAAAGAACTGCCCAACTTTGAATAGCTTCATATGAAGAGAATATTGGCCTTTTTTTGGACCAATATGAAGTGATAAAGATATAAATATAGTAATAAACCTAATTTAAGAACGTTAGACACATTTTTGATCCAACGGAAAACTTGTGCAAACTTATACGACAAAGATCGTCCAAACTTTCAATAGATTCGTATGAAGGTTTAAATTGAGATTTAAAGCTTTTAGAATGAATACCGGCCTTTTTTTGGACCAATATAAAGTTATAAAGGTGTAAATATAGTTTTTAAATAATTCTCAAAAAGTGAGACCCATTATTGGAGAAGCGGAAACTTGGTCCAAACTACTTTGACAAAGAACTGCCCAAATTTGAATAGCTTCGTATGAAGAGAATATTGGCGTTTTTTTTGAACCAATATGAAGTGATAAAGATATAAATATAGTAATAAACCTAATTTAAGAACGTTAGACCCATTTTTGATCCAACGGAAAACTTGTGCAAACTTCTACGACAAAGATCTTCCAAACTTTCAATAGATTCGTATGAAGGTTTAAATTGAGATTTAAAGCTTTTAGAATGATTACCGGCCTTTTTTTTGACCAATATAAAGTTATAAAGGTGTAAATATAGTTTTTAAATAATTCTCAAAAAGTTAGACCAGTTATTGGAGCAGCGGAAACTTGGTCAAACTACTTTGACAAAGAACTGCCCAACTTTGAATAGCTACATATGAAGAGAATATTGGCCTTTTTTTGGACCAATATGAAGTGATAAAGATATAAATATATTAATAAACCTAATATAAGAACGTTAGACCCATTTTCGATCCAAAGGAAAACTTGTGCAAACTTATACGACAAAGATCGTCCAAACTTTCAATAGATTCGTATGAAGGTTTAATTTGAGATTTAAAGCTTTTAGAATGAATACCGGCCTTTTTTTGGACCAATAAAAAGTTAAAAAGGTGTAAATATAGTTTTTAAATAATTCTCAAAAAGTTAGACCCATTATTGGAGCAACGGAAACTTGGTCCAAACTACTTTGACAAAGAACTGCCCAACTTTGAATAGTTTCATATGAAGAGAATATTGGATTTTTTTGGACCAATATGAAGTGATAAAGATATAAATATAGTAATAAACCTAATAGAAGAACGTTAGACCCATTTTTGATCCAACGGAAAACTTGTGCAAACTTCTACGACAAAGATCGTCCAAACTTTCAATAGATTCGTATGAAGGTTTAAATTGAGATTTAAAGCTTTTAAATTGAATACCGGCCTTTTTTTGGACCAATATAAAGTTATAAAGGTGTAAATATAGTTTTTAAATTATTCTCAAAAAGTTAGACCCATTATTGGAGCAGCGGAAACTTGGTCAAACTACTTTGACAAAGAACTGCCCAACTTTGAATAGCTACATATGAAGAGAATATTGGCCTTTTTTTGGACCAATATGAAGTGATAAAGATATAAATATATTAATAAACCTAATATAAGAACGTTAGACCCATTTTTGATCCAACGGAAAACTTGTGCAAACTTCTACGACAAAGATCTTACAAACTTTCAATAGATTCGTATGAAGGTTTAAATTGAGATTTAAAGCTTTCAGAATGAATACCGGCCTTTTTTTGGACCAATATAAAGTGATAAAGGTGTAAATATAGTTTTTAAATTATTCTCAAAAAGTTAGACCCATTATTGGATAAGCGGAAACTTGGTCCAAACTACTTTGACAAAGAACTGCCAAACTTTGAATAGCTTCGTATGAAGGGAATATTGGTCTTTTTTTGAACCAATATGAAGTGATAAAGATATAAATATAGTAATAAACCTAATTTAAGAACGTTAGACCCATTTTTGATCCAACGGAAAACTTGTGCAAACTTCTACGACAAAGATCGTCCAAACTTTCAATAGATTCGTATGAAGGTTTAAATTCAGATTTAAAGCTTTTAGAATGAATACCGGCCTTTTTTTGGACCAATATAAAGTTATAAAGGTGTAAATGTAGTTTTTAAATAATTCTCAAAAAGTTAGACCCATTATTGGAGCAGCGGAAACTTGTCCAAACTACTTTTACAAAGAACTGCCCAACTTTGAATAGCTTCATATGAAGAGAATATTGACCTTTTTTTGGACCAATATGAAGTGATAAAGATATAAATATAGTAATAAACCTAATTTAAGAAAGTTAGACACATTTTTGATCCAACGGAAAACTTGTGCAAACTTATACGACAAAGATCGTCCAAACTTTCAATAGATTCGTATGAAGGTTTAAATTGAGATTTGAAGCTTTTAGAATGAATACCGGCCTTTTTTGGACCAATATAAAGTTATAAAGGTGTAAATATATTTTTAAAAAATTCTCAAAAAGTTAGACCCATTATTGGATAAGCGGAAACTTGGTCCAAACTACTTTGACAAAGAACTGCCAAACTTTGAATAGCTTCGTATGAAGGGAATATTGGTCTTTTTTTGAACCAATATGAAGTGATAAAGATATAAATATAGTAATAAACCTAATAGAAGAACGTTAGACCCATTTTTGATCCAACGGAAAACTTGTGCAAACTTCTACGACAAAGATCGTCCAAACTTTCAATAGATTCGTATGAAGGTTTAAATTGAGATTTAAAGCTTTTAAATTGAATACCGGCCTTTTTTTGGACCAATATAAAGTTATAAAGGTGTAAATATAGTTTTTAAATTATTCTCAAAAAGTTAGACCCATTATTGGAGCAGCGGAAACTTGGTCAAACTACTTTGACAAAGAACTGCCCAACTTTGAATAGCTACATATGAAGAGAATATTGGCCTTTTTTTGGACCAATATGAAGTGATAAAGATAAAAATATATTAATAAACCTAATATAAGAACGTTAGACCCATTTTTGATCCAACGGAAAACTTGTGCAAACTTCTACGACAAAGATCTTACAAACTTTCAATAGATTCGTATGAAGGTTTAAATTGAGATTTAAAGCTTTCAGAATGAATACCGGCCTTTTTTTGGACCAATATAAAGTGATAAAGGTGTAAATATAGTTTTTAAATTATTCTCAAAAAGTTAGACCCATTATTGGATAAGCGGAAACTTGGTCCAAACTACTTTGACAAAGAACTGCCAAACTTTGAATAGCTTCGTATGAAGGGAATATTGGTCTTTTTTTGAACCAATATGAAGTGATAAAGATATAAATATAGTAATAAACCTAATTTAAGAACGTTAGACCCATTTTTGATCCAACGGAAAACTTGTGCAAACTTCTACGACAAAGATCGTCCAAACTTTCAATAGATTCGTATGAAGGTTTAAATTCAGATTTAAAGCTTTTACAATGAATACCGGCCTTTTTTTGGACCAATATAAAGTTATAAAGGTGTAAATGTAGTTTTTAAATAATTCTCAAAAAGTTAGACCCATTATTGGAGCAGCGGAAACTTGTCCAAACTACTTTTACAAAGAACTGCCCAACTTTGAATAGCTTCATATGAAGAGAATATTGACCTTTTTTTGGACCAATATGAAGTGATAAAGATATAAATATAGTAATAAACCTAATTTAAGAAAGTTAGACACATTTTTGATCCAACGGAAAACTTGTGCAAACTTATACGACAAAGATCGTCCAAACTTTCAATAGATTCGTATGAAGGTTTAAATTGAGATTTAAAGCTTTTAGAATGAATACCGGCCTTTTTTTGGACCAATATAAAGTTATAAAGGTGTAAATATATTTTTAAAAAATTCTCAAAAAGTTAGACCCATTATTGGAGAAGCGGAAACTTGGTCCAAACTACTTTCACAAAGAACTGCCCAAATTTGAATAGCTTCGTATGAAGAGAATATTGGCCTTTTTTTGAACCAATATGAAGTGATAAAGATATAAATATAGTAATAAACCTAATTTAAGAACGTTAGACCTATTTTTGATCCAACGGAAAACTTGTGCAAACTTCTACGACAAAGATCGTCCAAACTTTCAATAGATTCGTATGAAGGTTTAAATTGAGATTTAAAGCTTTTAGAATGAATACCGGCCTTTTTTTGGACCAATATAAAGTTATAAAGGTGTAAATATAGTTTTTAAATAATTCTCAAAAAGTTAGACCCATTATTGGAGCTGCGGAAACTTTGTCAAACTACTTTGACAAAGAACTGCCCAACTTTGAATAGCTACATATGAAGAGAATATTGGCCTTTTTTTGGACCAATATGAAGTGATAAAGATATAAATATATTAATAAACCTAATATAAGAACGTTAGACCCATTTTTGATCCAACGGAAAACTTGTGCAAACTTATACGACAAAGATCGTCCAAACTTTCAATAGATTCGTATGAAGGTTTAATTTGAGATTTAAAGCTTTTAGAATGAATACCAGCCTTTTTTTGGACCAATAAAAAGTTAAAAAGGTGTAAATATAGTTTTTAAATAATTCTCAAAAAGTTAGACCCATTATTGGAGCAACGGAAACTTGGTCCAAACTACTTTGACAGAGAATTGCCCAACTTTGAATAGCTTCATATGAAGAGAATATTGGATTTTTTTGGACCAATATGAAGTGATAAAGATATAAATATAGTAATAAACCTAATAGAAGAACGTTAGACCCATTTTTGATCCAACGGAAAACTTGTGCAAACTTCTACGACAAAGATCGTCCAAACTTTCAATAGATTCGTATGAAGGTTTAAATTCAGATTTAAAGCTTTTAGAATGAATACCGGCCTTTTTTTGGACCAATATAAAGTTATAAAGGTGTAAATGTAGTTTTTAAATAATTCTCAAAAAGTTAGACCCATTATTGGAGCAGCGGAAACTTGTCCAAACTACTTTTACAAAGAACTGCCCAACTTTGAATAGCTTCATATGAAGAGAATATTGGCCTTTTTTTGGACCAATATGAAGTGATAAAGATATAAATATAGTAATAAACCTAATTTAAGAACGTTAGACACATTTTTGATCCAACGGAAAACTTGTGCAAACTTATACGACAAAGATCGTCCAAACTTTCAATAGATTCGTATGAAGGTTTAAATTGAGATTTAAAGCTTTTAGAATGAATACCGGCCTTTTTTTGGACCAATATAAAGTTATAAAGGTGTAAATATAGTTTTTAAATAATTCTCAAAAAGTTAGACCCATTATTGGAGAAGCGGAAACTTGGTCCAAACTACTTTGACAAAGAACTGCCCAAATTTGAATAGCTTCGTATGAAGAGAATATTGGCGTTTTTTTGAACCAATATGAAGTGATAAAGATATAAATATAGTAATAAACCTAATTTAAGAACGTTAGACCCATTTTTGATCCAACGGAAAACTTGTGCAAACTTATACGACAAAGATCGTCCAAACTTTCAATAGATTCGTATGAAGGTTTAAATTGAGATTTAAAGCTTTTAGAATGAATACCGGCCTTTTTTTGGACCAATATAAAGTTATAAAGGTGTAAATATATTTTTAAAAAATTCTCAAAAAGTTAGACCCATTATTGGAGAAGCGGAAACTTGGTCCAAACTACTTTCACAAAGAACTGCCCAAATTTGAATAGCTTCGTATGAAGAGAATATTGGCCTTTTTTTGAACCAATATGAAGTGATAAAGATATAAATATAGTAATAAACCTAATTTAAGAACGTTAGACCTATTTTTGATCCAACGGAAAACTTGTGCAAACTTCTACGACAAAGATCGTCCAAACTTTCAATAGATTCGTATGAAGGTTTAAATTGAGATTTAAAGCTTTTAAATTGAATACCGGCCTTTTTTTGGACCAATATAAAGTTATAAAGGTGTAAATATAGTTTTTAAATTATTCTCAAAAAGTTAGACCCATTATTGGAGCAGCGGAAACTTGGTCAAACTACTTTGACAAAGAACTGCCCAACTTTGAATAGCTACATATGAAGAGAATATTGGCCTTTTTTTGGACCAATATGAAGTGATAAAGATATAAATATATTAATAAACCTAATATAAGAACGTTAGACCCATTTTTGATCCAACGGAAAACTTGTGCAAACTTCTACGACAAAGATCTTACAAACTTTCAATAGATTCGTATGAAGGTTTAAATTGAGATTTAAAGCTTTCAGAATGAATACCGGCCTTTTTTTGGACCAATATAAAGTGATAAAGGTGTAAATATAGTTTTTAAATTATTCTCAAAAAGTTAGACCCATTATTGGATAAGCGGAAACTTGGTCCAAACTACTTTGACAAAGAACTGCCAAACTTTGAATAGCTTCGTATGAAGGGAATATTGGTCTTTTTTTGAACCAATATGAAGTGATAAAGATATAAATATAGTAATAAACCTAATTTAAGAACGTTAGACCCATTTTTGATCCAACGGAAAACTTGTGCAAACTTCTACGACAAAGATCGTCCAAACTTTCAATAGATTCGTATGAAGGTTTAAATTCAGATTTAAAGCTTTTAGAATGAATACCGGCCTTTTTTTGGACCAATATAAAGTTATAAAGGTGTAAATGTAGTTTTTAAATAATTCTCAAAAAGTTAGACCCATTATTGGAGCAGCGGAAACTTGTCCAAACTACTTTTACAAAGAACTGCCCAACTTTGAATAGCTTCATATGAAGAGAATATTGACCTTTTTTTGGACCAATATGAAGTGATAAAGATATAAATATAGTAATAAACCTAATTTAAGAAAGTTAGACACATTTTTGATCCAACGGAAAACTTGTGCAAACTTATACGACAAAGATCGTCCAAACTTTCAATAGATTCGTATGAAGGTTTAAATTGAGATTTGAAGCTTTTAGAATGAATACCGGCCTTTTTTGGACCAATATAAAGTTATAAAGGTGTAAATATATTTTTAAAAAATTCTCAAAAAGTTAGACCCATTATTGGATAAGCGGAAACTTGGTCCAAACTACTTTGACAAAGAACTGCCAAACTTTGAATAGCTTCGTATGAAGGGAATATTGGTCTTTTTTTGAACCAATATGAAGTGATAAAGATATAAATATAGTAATAAACCTAATAGAAGAACGTTAGACCCATTTTTGATCCAACGGAAAACTTGTGCAAACTTCTACGACAAAGATCGTCCAAACTTTCAATAGATTCGTATGAAGGTTTAAATTGAGATTTAAAGCTTTTAGAATGAATACCGGCCTTTTTTTGGACCAATATAAAGTTATAAAGGTGTAAATATATTTTTAAAAAATTCTCAAAAAGTTAGACCCATTATTGGAGAAGCGGAAACTTGGTCCAAACTACTTTCACAAAGAACTGCCCAAATTTGAATAGCTTCGTATGAAGAGAATATTGGCCTTTTTTTGAACCAATATGAAGTGATAAAGATATAAATATAGTAATAAACCTAATTTAAGAACGTTAGACCTATTTTTGATCCAACGGAAAACTTGTGCAAACTTCTACGACAAAGATCGTCCAAACTTTCAATAGATTCGTATGAAGGTTTAAATTGAGATTTAAAGCTTTTAGAATGAATACCGGCCTTTTTTTGGACCAATATAAAGTTATAAAAGTGTAAATATAGTTTTTAAATAATTCTCAAAAAGTTAGACCCATTATTGGAGCTGCGGAAACTTTGTCAAACTACTTTGACAAAGAACTGCCCAACTTTGAATAGCTACATATGAAGAGAATATTGGCCTTTTTTTGGACCAATATGAAGTGATAAAGATATAAATATATTAATAAACCTAATATAAGAACGTTAGACCCATTTTTGATCCAACGGAAAACTTGTGCAAACTTCTACGACAAAGATCTTACAAACTTTCAATAGATTCGTATGAAGGTTTAAATTGAGATTTAAAGCTTTCAGAATGAATACCGGCCTTTTTTTGGACCAATATAAAGTGATAAAGGTGTAAATATAGTTTTTAAATTATTCTCAAAAAGTTAGACCCATTATTGGATAAGCGGAAACTTGGTCCAAACTACTTTGACAAAGAACTGCCAAACTTTGAATAGCTTCGTATGAAGGGAATATTGGTCTTTTTTTGAACCAATATGAAGTGATAAAGATATAAATATAGTAATAAACCTAATTTAAGAACGTTAGACCCATTTTTGATCCAACGGAAAACTTGTGCAAACTTCTACGACAAAGATCGTCCAAACTTTCAATAGATTCGTATGAAGGTTTAAATTCAGATTTAAAGCTTTTAGAATGAATACCGGCCTTTTTTTGGACCAATATAAAGTTATAAAGGTGTAAATGTAGTTTTTAAATAATTCTCAAAAAGTTAGACCCATTATTGGAGCAGCGGAAACTTGTCCAAACTACTTTTACAAAGAACTGCCCAACTTTGAATAGCTTCATATGAAGAGAATATTGACCTTTTTTTGGACCAATATGAAGTGATAAAGATATAAATATAGTAATAAACCTAATTTAAGAAAGTTAGACACATTTTTGATCCAACGGAAAACTTGTGCAAACTTATACGATAAAGATCGTCCAAACTTTCAATAGATTCGTATGAAGGTTTAAATTGAGATTTAAAGCTTTTAGAATGAATACCGGCCTTTTTTTGGACCAATATAAAGTTATAAAGGTGTAAATATATTTTTAAAAAATTCTCAAAAAGTTAGACCCATTATTGGAGAAGCGGAAACTTGGTCCAAACTACTTTCACAAAGAACTGCCCAAATTTGAATAGCTTCGTATGAAGAGAATATTGGCCTTTTTTTGAACCAATATGAAGTGATAAAGATATAAATATAGTAATAAACCTAATTTAAGAACGTTAGACCTATTTTTGATCCAACGGAAAACTTGTGCAAACTTCTACGACAAAGATCGTCCAAACTTTCAATAGATTCGTATGAAGGTTTAAATTGAGATTTAAAGCTTTTAGAATGAATACCGGCCTTTTTTTGGACCAATATAAAGTTATAAAGGTGTAAATATAGTTTTTAAATAATTCTCAAAAAGTTAGACCCATTATTGGAGCTGCGGAAACTTTGTCAAACTACTTTGACAAAGAACTGCCCAACTTTGAATAGCTACATATGAAGAGAATATTGGCCTTTTTTTGGACCAATATGAAGTGATAAAGATATAAATATATTAATAAACCTAATATAAGAACGTTAGACCCATTTTTGATCCAACGGAAAACTTGTGCAAACTTATACGACAAAGATCGTCCAAACTTTCAATAGATTCGTATGAAGGTTTAAATTGAGATTTAAAGCTTTTAGAATGAATACCAGCCTTTTTTTGGACCAATAAAAAGTTAAAAAGGTGTAAATATAGTTTTTAAATAATTCTCAAAAAGTTAGACCCATTATTGGAGCAACGGAAACTTGGTCCAAACTACTTTGACAGAGAACTGCCCAACTTTGAATAGCTTCATATGAAGAGAATATTGGATTTTTTTGGACCAATATGAAGTGATAAAGATATAAATATATTAATAAACCTAATATAAGAACGTTAGACCCATTTTTGATCCAACGGAAAACTTGTGCAAACTTCTACGACAAAGATCTTACAAACTTTCAATAGATTCGTATGAAGGTTTAAATTGAGATTTAAAGCTTTCAGAATGAATACCGGCCTTTTTTTGGACCAATATAAAGTGATAAAGGTGTAAATATAGTTTTTAAATTATTCTCAAAAAGTTAGACCCATTATTGGATAAGCGGAAACTTGGTCCAAACTACTTTGACAAAGAACTGCCAAACTTTGAATAGCTTCGTATGAAGGGAATATTGGTCTTTTTTTGAACCAATATGAAGTGATAAAGATATAAATATAGTAATAAACCTAATTTAAGAACGTTAGACCCATTTTTGATCCAACGGAAAACTTGTGCAAACTTCTACGACAAAGATCGTCCAAACTTTCAATAGATTCGTATGAAGGTTTAAATTCAGATTTAAAGCTTTTAGAATGAATACCGGCCTTTTTTTGGACCAATATAAAGTTATAAAGGTGTAAATGTAGTTTTTAAATAATTCTCAAAAAGTTAGACCCATTATTGGAGCAGCGGAAACTTGTCCAAACTACTTTTACAAAGAACTGCCCAACTTTGAATAGCTTCATATGAAGAGAATATTGACCTTTTTTTGGACCAATATGAAGTGATAAAGATATAAATATAGTAATAAACCTAATTTAAGAAAGTTAGACACATTTTTGATCCAACGGAAAACTTGTGCAAACTTATACGATAAAGATCGTCCAAACTTTCAATAGATTCGTATGAAGGTTTAAATTGAGATTTAAAGCTTTTAGAATGAATACCGGCCTTTTTTTGGACCAATATAAAGTTATAAAGGTGTAAATATATTTTTAAAAAATTCTCAAAAAGTTAGACCCATTATTGGAGAAGCGGAAACTTGGTCCAAACTACTTTCACAAAGAACTGCCCAAATTTGAATAGCTTCGTATGAAGAGAATATTGGCCTTTTTTTGAACCAATATGAAGTGATAAAGATATAAATATAGTAATAAACCTAATTTAAGAACGTTAGACCTATTTTTGATCCAACGGAAAACTTGTGCAAACTTCTACGACAAAGATCGTCCAAACTTTCAATAGATTCGTATGAAGGTTTAAATTGAGATTTAAAGCTTTTAGAATGAATACCGGCCTTTTTTTGGACCAATATAAAGTTATAAAGGTGTAAATATAGTTTTTAAATAATTCTCAAAAAGTTAGACCCATTATTGGAGCTGCGGAAACTTTGTCAAACTACTTTGACAAAGAACTGCCCAACTTTGAATAGCTACATATGAAGAGAATATTGGCCTTTTTTTGGACCAATATGAAGTGATAAAGATATAAATATATTAATAAACCTAATATAAGAACGTTAGACCCATTTTTGATCCAACGGAAAACTTGTGCAAACTTATACGACAAAGATCGTCCAAACTTTCAATAGATTCGTATGAAGGTTTAAATTGAGATTTAAAGCTTTTAGAATGAATACCAGCCTTTTTTTGGACCAATAAAAAGTTAAAAAGGTGTAAATATAGTTTTTAAATAATTCTCAAAAAGTTAGACCCATTATTGGAGCAACGGAAACTTGGTCCAAACTACTTTGACAGAGAACTGCCCAACTTTGAATAGCTTCATATGAAGAGAATATTGGATTTTTTTGGACCAATATGAAGTGATAAAGATATAAATATAGTAATAAACCTAATAGAAGAACGTTAGACCCATTTTTGATCCAACGGAAAACTTGTGCAAACTTCTACGACAAAGATCGTCCAAACTTTCAATAGATTCGTATGAAGGTTTAAATTCAGATTTAAAGCTTTTAGAATGAATACCGGCCTTTTTTTGGACCAATATAAAGTTATAAAGGTGTAAATGTAGTTTTTAAATAATTCTCAAAAAGTTAGACCCATTATTGGAGCAGCGGAAACTTGTCCAAACTACTTTTACAAAGAACTGCCCAACTTTGAATAGCTTCATATGAAGAGAATATTGGCCTTTTTTTGGACCAATATGAAGTGATAAAGATATAAATATAGTAATAAACCTAATTTAAGAACGTTAGACACATTTTTGATCCAACGGAAAACTTGTGCAAACTTATACGACAAAGATCGTCCAAACTTTCAATAGATTCGTATGAAGGTTTAAATTGAGATTTAAAGCTTTTAGAATGAATACCGGCCTTTTTTTGGACCAATCTAAAGTTATAAAGGTGTAAATATAGTTTTTAAATAATTCTCAAAAAGTTAGACCCATTATTGGAGAAGCGGAAACTTGGTCCAAACTACTTTGACAAAGAACTGCCCAAATTTGAATAGCTTCGTATGAAGAGAATATTGGCGTTTTTTTTGAACCCATATGAAGTGATAAAGATATAAATATAGTAATAAACCTAATTTAAGAACGTTAGACCCATTTTTGATCCAACGGAAAACTTGTGCAAACTTCTACGACAAAGATCTTCCAAACTTTCAATAGATTCGTATGAAGGTTTAAATTGAGATTTAAAGCTTTTAGAATGAATACCGGCCTTTTTTTTGACCAATATAAAGTTATAAAGGTGTAAATATAGTTTTTAAATAATTCTCAAAAAGTTAGACCAGTTATTGGAGCAGCGGAAACTTGGTCAAACTACTTTGACAAAGAACTGCCCAACTTTGAATAGCTACATATGAAGAGAATATTGGCCTTTTTTTGGACCAATATGAAGTGATAAAGATATAAATATAGTAATAAACCTAATTTAAGAACGTTAGACCCATTTTCGATCCAACGGAAAACTTGTGCAAACTTATACGACAAAGATCGTCCAAACTTTCAATAGATTCGTATGAAGGTTTAATTTGAGATTTAAAGCTTTTAGAATGAATACCGGCCTTTTTTTGGACCAATAAAAAGTTAAAAAGGTGTAAATATAGTTTTTAAAAAATTCTCAAAAAGTTAGACCCATTATTGGAGAAGCGGAAACTTGGTCCAAACTACTTTCACAAAGAACTGCCCAACTTTGAATAGTTTCATATGAAGAGAATATTGGATTTTTTTGGACCAATATGAAGTGATAAAGATATAAATATAGTAATAAACCTAATTTAAGAACGTTAGACCCATTTTTGATCCAACGGAAAACTTGTGCAAACTTCTACGATAAAGTTATTAAGGTGTAAATATAGTTTTTAAATAATTCTCAAAAAGTTAGACCCATTATTGGAGCAGCGGAAACTTTGTCAAACTACTTTGACAAAGAACTGCCCAACTTTGAATAGCTACATATGAAGAGAATATTGGCCTTTTTTTGGACCAATATGAAGTGATAAAGATATAAATATATTAATAAACCTAATATAAGAACATTAGACCCATTTTTGATCCAACGGAAAACTTGTGCAAACTTATACGACAAAGATCGTCCAAACTTTCAATAGATTCGTATGAAGGTTTAATTTGAGATTTAAAGCTTTCAGAATGAATACCGGCCTTTTTTTGGACCAATATAAAGTGATAAAGGTGTAAATATAGTTTTTAAATAATTCTCAAAAAGTTAGACCCATTATTGGATAAGCGGAAACTTGGTCCAAACTACTTTGACAAAGAACTGCCAAACTTTGAATAGCTTCGTATGAAGGGAATATTGGTCTTTTTTTGAACCAATATGAAGTGATAAAGATATAAATATAGTAATAAACCTAATTTAAGAACGTTAGACCCATTTTTGATCCAACGGAAAACTTGTGCAAACTTCTACGACAAAGATCGTCCAAACTTTCAATAGATTCGTATGAAGGTTTAAATTGAGATTTAAAGCTTTTAGAATGAATACCGGCCTTTTTTTGGACCAATATAAAGTTATAAAGGTGTAAATATAGTTTTTAAATAATTCTCAAAAAGTTAGACCCATTATTGGAGAAGCGGAAACTTGGTCCAAACTACTTTGACAAAGAACTGCCCAAATTTGAATAGCTTCGTATGAAGAGAATATTGGCCTTTTTTTGAACCAATATGAAGTGATAAAGATATAAATATAGTAATAAACCTAATTTAAGAACGTTAGACCCATTTTTGATCCAACGGAAAACTTGTGCAAACTTCTACGACAAAGATCTTCCAAACTTTCAATAGATTCGTATGAAGGTTTAAATTGAGATTTAAAGCTTTTAGAATGAATACCGGCCTTTTTTTTGACCAATATAAAGTTATAAAGGTGTAAATATAGTTTTTAAATAATTCTCAAAAAGTTAGACCCGTTATTGGAGCATCGGAAACTTGGTCAAACTACTTTGACAAAGAACTGCCCAACTTTGAATAGCTACATATGAAGAGAATATTGGCCTTTTTTTGGACCAATATGAAGTGATAAAGATATAAATATATTAATAAACCTAATATAAGAACGTTAGACCCATTTTTGATCCAACGGAAAACTTGTGCAAACTTCTACGACAAAGATCGTCCAAACTTTCAATAGATTCGTATGAAGGTTTAAATTCAGATTTAAAGCTTTTAGAATGAATACCGGCCTTTTTTTGGACCAATATAAAGTTATAAAGGTGTAAATGTAGTTTTTAAATAATTCTCAAAAAGTTAGACCCATTATTGGAGCAGCGGAAACTTGTCCAAACTACTTGTACAAAGAACTGCCCAACTTTGAATAGCTTCGTATGAAGAGAATATTGGCCTTTTTTTGAACCAATATGAAGTGATAAAGATATAAATATAGTAATAAACCTAATTTAAGAACGTTAGACCCATTTTTGATCCAACGGAAAACTTGTGCAAACTTCTACGACAAAGATCTTCCAAACTTTCAATAGATTCGTATGAAGGTTTAAATTGAGATTTAAAGCTTTTAGAATGAATACCGGCCTTTTTTTTGACCAATATAAAGTTATAAAGGTGTAAATATAGTTTTTAAATAATTCTCAAAAAGTTAGACCCGTTATTGGAGCAGCGGAAACTTGGTCAAACTACTTTGACAAAGAACTGCCCAACTTTGAATAGCTACATATGAAGAGAATATTGGCCTTTTTTTGGACCAATATGAAGTGATAAAGATATAAATATATTAATAAACCTAATATAAGAACGTTAGACCCATTTTCGATCCAATGGAAAACTTGTGCAAACTTATACGACAAAGATCGTCCAAACTTTCAATAGATTCGTATGAAGGTTTAATTTGAGATTTAAAGCTTTTAGAATGAATACCGGCCTTTTTTTGGACCAATAAAAAGTTAAAAAGGTGTAAATATAGTTTTTAAAAAATTCTCAAAAAGTTAGACCCATTATTGGAGAAGCGGAAACTTGGTCCAAACTACTTTCACAAAGAACTGCCCAACTTTGAATAGTTTCATATGAAGAGAATATTGGATTTTTTTGGACCAATATGAAGTGATAAAGATATAAATATAGTAATAAACCTAATTTAAGAACGTTAGACCCATTTTTGATCCAACGGAAAACTTGTGCAAACTTCTACGATAAAGTTATTAAGGTGTAAATATAGTTTTTAAATAATTCTCAAAAAGTTAGACCCATTATTGGAGCAGCGGAAACTTTGTCAAACTACTTTGACAAAGAACTGCCCAACTTTGAATAGCTACATATGAAGAGAATATTGGCCTTTTTTTGGACCAATATGAAGTGATAAAGATATAAATATATTAATAAACCTAATATAAGAACATTAGACCCATTTTTGATCCAACGGAAAACTTGTGCAAACTTATACGACAAAGATCGTCCAAACTTTCAATAGATTCGTATGAAGGTTTAATTTGAGATTTAAAGCTTTCAGAATGAATACCGGCCTTTTTTTGGACCAATATAAAGTGATAAAGGTGTAAATATAGTTTTTAAATAATTCTCAAAAAGTTAGACCCATTATTGGATAAGCGGAAACTTGGTCCAAACTACTTTGACAAAGAACTGCCAAACTTTGAATAGCTTCGTATGAAGGGAATATTGGTCTTTTTTTGAACCAATATGAAGTGATAAAGATATAAATATAGTAATAAACCTAATTTAAGAACGTTAGACCCATTTTTGATCCAACGGAAAACTTGTGCAAACTTCTACGACAAAGATCGTCCAAACTTTCAATAGATTCGTATGAAGGTTTAAATTGAGATTTAAAGCTTTTAGAATGAATACCGGCCTTTTTTTGGACCAATATAAAGTTATAAAGGTGTAAATATAGTTTTTAAATAATTCTCAAAAAGTTAGACCCATTATTGGAGAAGCGGAAACTTGGTCCAAACTACTTTGACAAAGAACTGCCCAAATTTGAATAGCTTCGTATGAAGAGAATATTGGCCTTTTTTTGAACCAATATGAAGTGATAAAGATATAAATATAGTAATAAACCTAATTTAAGAACGTTAGACCCATTTTTGATCCAACGGAAAACTTGTGCAAACTTCTACGACAAAGATCTTCCAAACTTTCAATAGATTCGTATGAAGGTTTAAATTGAGATTTAAAGCTTTTAGAATGAATACCGGCCTTTTTTTTGACCAATATAAAGTTATAAAGGTGTAAATATAGTTTTTAAATAATTCTCAAAAAGTTAGACCCGTTATTGGAGCATCGGAAACTTGGTCAAACTACTTTGACAAAGAACTGCCCAACTTTGAATAGCTACATATGAAGAGAATATTGGCCTTTTTTTGGACCAATATGAAGTGATAAAGATATAAATATATTAATAAACCTAATATAAGAACGTTAGACCCATTTTTGATCCAACGGAAAACTTGTGCAAACTTCTACGACAAAGATCGTCCAAACTTTCAATAGATTCGTATGAAGGTTTAAATTCAGATTTAAAGCTTTTAGAATGAATACCGGCCTTTTTTTGGACCAATATAAAGTTATAAAGGTGTAAATGTAGTTTTTAAATAATTCTCAAAAAGTTAGACCCATTATTGGAGCAGCGGAAACTTGTCCAAACTACTTGTACAAAGAACTGCCCAACTTTGAATAGCTTCGTATGAAGAGAATATTGGCCTTTTTTTGAACCAATATGAAGTGATAAAGATATAAATATAGTAATAAACCTAATTTAAGAACGTTAGACCCATTTTTGATCCAACGGAAAACTTGTGCAAACTTCTACGACAAAGATCTTCCAAACTTTCAATAGATTCGTATGAAGGTTTAAATTGAGATTTAAAGCTTTTAGAATGAATACCGGCCTTTTTTTTGACCAATATAAAGTTATAAAGGTGTAAATATAGTTTTTAAATAATTCTCAAAAAGTTAGACCCGTTATTGGAGCAGCGGAAACTTGGTCAAACTACTTTGACAAAGAACTGCCCAACTTTGAATAGCTACATATGAAGAGAATATTGGCCTTTTTTTGGACCAATATGAAGTGATAAAGATATAAATATATTAATAAACCTAATATAAGAACGTTAGACCCATTTTCGATCCAATGGAAAACTTGTGCAAACTTATACGACAAAGATCGTCCAAACTTTCAATAGATTAGTATGAAGGTTTAATTTGAGATTTAAAGCTTTTAGAATGAATACCGGCCTTTTTTTGGACCAATAAAAAGTTAAAAAGGTGTAAATATAGTTTTTAAATAATTCTCAAAAAGTTAGACCCATTATTGGAGCAACGGAAACTTGGTCCAAACTACTTTGACAAAGAACTGCCCAACTTTGAATAGTTTCATATGAAGAGAATATTGGATTTTTTTGGACCAATATGAAGTGATAAAGATATAAATATAGTAATAAACCTAATAGAAGAACGTTAGACCCATTTTTGATCCAACGGAAAACTTGTGCAAACTTCTACGACAAAGATCGTCCAAACTTTCAATAGATTCGTATGAAGGTTTAAATTGAGATTTAAAGCTTTTAAATTGAATACCGGCCTTTTTTTGGACCAATATAAAGTTATAAAGGTGTAAATATAGTTTTTAAATTATTCTCAAAAAGTTAGACCCATTATTGGAGCAGCGGAAACTTGGTCCAAACTACTTTGACAAAGAACTGCCCAACTTTGAATAGTTTCATATGAAGAGAATATTGGATTTTTTTGGACCAATATGAAGTGATAAAGATATAAATATAGTAATAAACCTAATTTAAGAACGTTAGACCCATTTTTGATCCAACGGAAAACTTGTGCAAACTTCTACGACAAAGATCTTCCAAACTTTCAATAGATTCGTATGAAGGTTTAAATTGAGATTTAAAGCTTTTAGAATGAATACCGGCCTTTTTTTTGACCAATATAAAGTTATAAAGGTGTAAATATAGTTTTTAAATAATTCTCAAAAAGTTAGACCCGTTATTGGAGCATCGGAAACTTGGTCAAACTACTTTGACAAAGAACTGCCCAACTTTGAATAGCTACATATGAAGAGAATATTGGCCTTTTTTTGGACCAATATGAAGTGATAAAGATATAAATATATTAATAAACCTAATATAAGAACGTTAGACCCATTTTCGATCCAATGGAAAACTTGTGCAAACTTATACGACAAAGATCGTCCAAACTTTCAATAGATTCGTATGAAGGTTTAATTTAAGATTTAAAGCTTTTAGAATGAATACCAGCCTTTTTTTGGACCAATAAAAAGTTAAAAAGGTGTAAATATAGTTTTTAAATAATTCTCAAAAAGTTAGACCCATTATTGGAGCAACGGAAACTTGGTCCAAACTACTTTGACAAAGAACTGCCCAACTTTGAATAGTTTCATATGAAGAGAATATTGGATTTTTTTGGACCAATATGAAGTGATAAAGATATAAATATAGTAATAAACCTAATAGAAGAACGTTAGACCCATTTTTGATCCAACGGAAAACTTGTGCAAACTTCTACGACAAAGATCGTCCAAACTTTCAATAGATTCGTATGAAGGTTTAAATTGAGATTAAAAGCTTTTAAATTGAATACCGGCCTTTTTTTGGACCAATATAAAGTTATAAAGGTGTAAATATAGTTTTTAAATTATTCTCAAAAAGTTAGACCCATTATTGGAGCAGCGGAAACTTGGTCAAATTACTTTGACAAAGAACTGCCCAACTTTGAATAGCTACATATGAAGAGAATATTGGCCTTTTTTTGGACCAATATGAAGTGATAAAGATATAAATATATTAATAAACCTAATATAAGAACGTTAGACCCATTTTTGATCCAACGGAAAACTTGTGCAAACTTCTACGACAAAGATCTTACAAACTTTCAATAGATTCGTATGAAGGTTTAAATTGAGATTTAAAGCTTTCAGAATGAATACCGGCCTTTTTTTGGACCAATATAAAGTGATAAAGGTGTAAATATAGTTTTTAAATTATTCTCAAAAAGTTAGACCCATTATTGGATAAGCGGAAACTTGGTCCAAACTACTTTGACAAAGAACTGCCAAACATTGAATAGCTTCGTATGAAGGGAATATTGGTCTTTTTTTGAACCAATATGAAGTGATAAAGATATAAATATAGTAATAAACCTAATTTAAGAACGTTAGACCCATTTTTGATCCAACGGAAAACTTGTGCAAACTTCTACGACAAAGATCGTCCAAACTTTCAATAGATTCGTATGAAGGTTTAAATTCAGATTTAAAGCTTTTAGAATGAATACCGGCCTTTTTTTGGACCAATATAAAGTTATAAAGGTGTAAATGTAGTTTTTAAAAAATTCTCAAAAAGTTAGACCCATTATTGGAGCAGCGGAAACTTGTCCAAACTACTTTTACAAAGAACTGCCCAACTTTGAATAGCTTCATATGAAGAGAATATTGACCTTTTTTTGGACCAATATGAAGTGATAAAGATATAAATATAGTAATAAACCTAATTTAAGAACGTTAGACACATTTTTGATCCAACGGAAAACTTGTGCAAACTTATACGACAAAGATCGTCCAAACTTTCAATAGATTCGTATGAAGGTTTAAATTGAGATTTAAAGCTTTTAGAATGAATACCAGCCTTTTTTTGGACCAATAAAAAGTTAAAAAGGTGTAAATATAGTTTTTAAATAATTCTCAAAAAGTTAGACCCGTTATTGGAGCAGCGGAAACTTGGTCAAACTACTTTGACAAAGAACTGCCCAACTTTGAATAGCTACATATGAAGAGAATATTGGCCTTTTTTTGGACCAATATGAAGTGATAAAGATATAAATATATTAATAAACCTAATATAAGAACGTTAGACCCATTTTCGATCCAATGGAAAACTTGTGCAAACTTCTACGACAAAGATCGTCCAAACTTTCAATAGATTCGTATGAAGGTTTAAATTCAGATTTAAAGCTTTTAGAATGAATACCGGCCTTTTTTTGGACCAATATAAAGTTATAAAGGTGTAAATGTAGTTTTTAAATAATTCTCAAAAAGTTAGACCCATTATTGGAGCAGCGGAAACTTGTCCAAACTACTTGTACAAAGAACTGCCCAACTTTGAATAGCTTCATATGAAGAGAATATTGGCCTTTTTTTGGACCAATATGAAGTGATAAAGATGTAAATATAGTAATAAACCTAATTTAAGAACGTTAGACACATTTTTGATCCAACGGAAAACTTGTGCAAACTTATACGACAAAGATCGTCCAAACTTTCAATAGATTCGTATGAAGGTTTAAATTGAGATTTAAAGCTTTTAGAATGAATACCGGCCTTTTTTTGGACCAATATAAAGTTATAAAGGTGTAAATATAGTTTTTAAATAATTCTCAAAAAGTTAGACCCATTATTGGAGAAGCGGAAACTTGGTCCAAACTACTTTGACAAAGAACTGCCCAAATTTGAATAGCTTCGTATGAAGAGAATATTGGCCTTTTTTTGAACCAATATGAAGTGATAAAGATATAAATATAGTAATAAACCTAATTTAAGAACGTTAGACCCATTTTTGATCCAACGGAAAACTTGTGCAAACTTCTACGACAAAGATCTTCCAAACTTTCAATAGATTCGTATGAAGGTTTAAATTGAGATTTAAAGCTTTTAGAATGAATACCGGCCTTTTTTTTGACCAATATAAAGTTATAAAGGTGTAAATATAGTTTTTAAATAATTCTCAAAAAGTTAGACCCGTTATTGGAGCAGCGGAAACTTGGTCAAACTACTTTGACAAAGAACTGCCCAACTTTGAATAGCTACATATGAAGAGAATATTGGCCTTTTTTTGGACCAATATGAAGTGATAAAGATATAAATATATTAATAAACCTAATATAAGAACGTTAGACCCATTTTCGATCCAATGGAAAACTTGTGCAAACTTATACGACAAAGATCGTCCAAACTTTCAATAGATTAGTATGAAGGTTTAATTTGAGATTTAAAGCTTTTAGAATGAATACCGGCCTTTTTTTGGACCAATAAAAAGTTAAAAAGGTGTAAATATAGTTTTTAAATAATTCTCAAAAAGTTAGACCCATTATTGGAGCAACGGAAACTTGGTCCAAACTACTTTGACAAAGAACTGCCCAACTTTGAATAGTTTCATATGAAGAGAATATTGGATTTTTTTGGACCAATATGAAGTGATAAAGATATAAATATAGTAATAAACCTAATAGAAGAACGTTAGACCCATTTTTGATCCAACGGAAAACTTGTGCAAACTTCTACGACAAAGATCGTCCAAACTTTCAATAGATTCGTATGAAGGTTTAAATTGAGATTTAAAGCTTTTAAATTGAATACCGGCCTTTTTTTGGACCAATATAAAGTTATAAAGGTGTAAATATAGTTTTTAAATTATTCTCAAAAAGTTTGACCCATTATTGGAGCAGCGGAAACTTGGTCCAAACTACTTTGACAAAGAACTGCCCAACTTTGAATAGTTTCATATGAAGAGAATATTGGATTTTTTTGGACCAATATGAAATGATAAAGATATAAATATAGTAATAAACCTAATAGAAGAACGTTAGACCCATTTTTGATCCAACGGAAAACTTGTGCAAACTTCTACGACAAAGATCGTCCAAACTTTCAATAGATTCGTATGAAGGTTTAAATTGAGATTTAAAGCTTTTAAATTGAATACCGGCCTTTTTTTGGACCAATATAAAGTTATAAAGGTGTAAATATAGTTTTTAAATTATTCTCAAAAAGTTAGACCCATTATTGGAGCAGCGGAAACTTGGTC
Source organism: Trifolium repens (assembly GCA_030408175.1). Classification (NCBI taxonomy): domain Eukaryota; kingdom Viridiplantae; phylum Streptophyta; class Magnoliopsida; order Fabales; family Fabaceae; genus Trifolium; species Trifolium repens. The sequence goes on along the minus strand of CP125845.1, from coordinate 23,316,276 downwards.
AAACTACTTTGACAAAGAACTGCCCAACTTTGAATAGCTACATATGAAGAGAATATTGGCCTTTTTTTGGACCAATATGAAGTGATAAAGATATAAATATATTAATAAACCTAATATAAGAACGTTAGACCCATTTTTGATCCAACGAAAAACTTGTGCAAACTTCTACGACAAAGATCTTACAAACTTTCAATAGATTCGTATGAAGGTTTAAATTGAGATTTAAAGCTTTCAGAATGAATACCGGCCTTTTTTTGGACCAATATAAAGTGATAAAGGTGTAAATATAGTTTTTAAATAATTCTCAAAAAGTTAGACCCATTATTGGAGAAGCGGAAACTTGGTCCAAACTACTTTGACAAAGAACTGCCCAAATTTGAATAGCTTCGTATGAAGAGAATATTGGCCTTTTTTTGAACCAATATGAAGTGATAAAGATATAAATATAGTAATAAACCTAATTTAAGAACGTTAGACCCATTTTTGATCCAACGGAAAACTTGTGCAAACTTCTACGACAAAGATCTTCCAAACTTTCAATAGATTCGTATGAAGGTTTAAATTGAGATTTAAAGCTTTTAGAATGAATACCGGCCTTTTTTTTGACCAATATAAAGTTATAAAGGTGTAAATATAGTTTTTAAATAATTCTCAAAAAGTTAGACCCGTTATTGGAGCAGCGGAAACTTGGTCAAACTACTTTGACAAAGAACTGCCCAACTTTGAATAGCTACATATGAAGAGAATATTGGCCTTTTTTTGGACCAATATGAAGTGATAAAGATATAAATATATTAATAAACCTAATATAAGAACGTTAGACCCATTTTCGATCCAATGGAAAACTTGTGCAAACTTATACGACAAAGATCGTCCAAACTTTCAATAGATTAGTATGAAGGTTTAATTTGAGATTTAAAGCTTTTAGAATGAATACCGGCCTTTTTTTGGACCAATAAAAAGTTAAAAAGGTGTAAATATAGTTTTTAAATAATTCTCAAAAAGTTAGACCCATTATTGGAGCAACGGAAACTTGGTCCAAACTACTTTGACAAAGAACTGCCCAACTTTGAATAGTTTCATATGAAGAGAATATTGGATTTTTTTGGACCAATATGAAGTGATAAAGATATAAATATAGTAATAAACCTAATAGAAGAACGTTAGACCCATTTTTGATCCAACGGAAAACTTGTGCAAACTTCTACGACAAAGATTGTCCAAACTTTCAATAGATTCGTATGAAGGTTTAAATTGAGATTTAAAGCTTTTAAATTGAATACCGGCCTTTTTTTGGACCAATATAAAGTTATAAAGGTGTAAATATAGTTTTTAAATTATTCTCAAAAAGTTAGACCCATTATTGGAGCAGCGGAAACTTGGTCCAAACTACTTTGACAAAGAACTGCCCAACTTTGAATAGTTTCATATGAAGAGAATATTGGATTTTTTTGGACCAATATGAAGTGATAAAGATATAAATATAGTAATAAACCTAATAGAAGAACGTTAGACCCATTTTTGATCCAACGGAAAACTTGTGCAAACTTCTACGACAAAGATCGTCCAAACTTTCAATAGATTCGTATGAAGGTTTAAATTGAGATTTAAAGCTTTTAAATTGAATACCGGCCTTTTTTTGGACCAATATAAAGTTATAAAGGTGTAAATATAGTTTTTAAATTATTCTCAAAAAGTTAGACCCATTATTGGAGCAGCGGAAACTTGGTCAAACTACTTTGACAAAGAACTGCCCAACTTTGAATAGCTACATATGAAGAGAATATTGGCCTTTTTTTGGATCAATATGAAGTGATAAAGATATAAATATATTAATAAACCTAATATAAGAACGTTAGACCCATTTTTGATCCAACGGAAAACTTGTGCAAACTTCTACGACAAAGATCTTACAAACTTTCAATAGATTCGTATGAAGGTTTAAATTGAGATTTAAAGCTTTCAGAATGAATACCGGCCTTTTTTTGGACCAATATAAAGTGATAAAGGTGTAAATATAGTTTTTAAATTATTCTCAAAAAGTTAGACCCATTATTGGATAAGCGGAAACTTGGTCCAAACTACTTTGACAAAGAACTGCCAAACTTTGAATAGCTTCGTATGAAGGGAATATTGGTCTTTTTTTGAACCAATATGAAGTGATAAAGATATAAATATAGTAATAAACCTAATTTAAGAACGTTAGACCCATTTTTGATCCAACGGAAAACTTGTGCAAACTTCTACGACAAAGATCGTCCAAACTTTCAATAGATTCGTATGAAGGTTTAAATTCAGATTTAAAGCTTTTAGAATGAATACCGGCCTTTTTTTGGACCAATATAAAGTTATAAAGGTGTAAATGTAGTTTTTAAATAATTCTCAAAAAGTTAGACCCATTATTGGAGCAGCGGAAACTTGTCCAAACTACTTTTACAAAGAACTGCCCAACTTTGAATAGCTTCATATGAAGAGAATATTGACCTTTTTTTGGACCAATATGAAGTGATAAAGATATAAATATAGTAATAAACCTAATTTAAGAACGTTAGACACATTTTTGATCCAACGGAAAACTTGTGCAAACTTATACGACAAAGATCGTCCAAACTTTCAATAGATTCGTATGAAGGTTTAAATTGAGATTTAAAGCTTTTAGAATGAATACCGGCCTTTTTTTGGACCAATATAAAGTTATAAAGGTGTAAATATAGTTTTTAAAAAATTCTCAAAAAGTTAGACCCATTATTGGAGAAGCGGAAACTTGGTCCAAACTACTTTCACAAAGAACTGCCCAAATTTGAATAGCTTCGTATGAAGAGAATATTGGCCTTTTTTTGAACCAATATGAAGTGATAAAGATATAAATATAGTAATAAACCTAATTTAAGAACGTTAGACCCATTTTTGATCCAACGGAAAACTTGTGCAAACTTCTACGACAAAGATCGTCCAAACTTTCAATAGATTCGTATGAAGGTTTAAATTGAGATTTAAAGCTTTTAGAATGAATACCGGCCTTTTTTTGGACCAATATAAAGTTATAAAGGTGTAAATATAGTTTTTAAATAATTCTCAAAAAGTTAGACCCATTATTGGAGCAGCGGAAACTTTGTCAAACTACTTTGACAAAGAACTGCCCAACTTTGAATAGCTACATATGAAGAGAATATTGGCCTTTTTTTGGACCAATATGAAGTGATAAAGATATAAATATATTAATAAACCTAATATAAGAACGTTAGACCCATTTTTGATCCAACGGAAAACTTGTGCAAACTTATACGACAAAGATCGTCCAAACTTTCAATAGATTCGTATGAAGGTTTAATTTGAGATTTAAAGCTTTTAGAATGAATACCAGCCTTTTTTTGGACCAATAAAAAGTTAAAAAGGTGTAAATATAGTTTTTAAATAATTCTCAAAAAGTTAGACCCATTATTGGAGCAACGGAAACTTGGTCCAAACTACTTTGACAGAGAACTGCCCAACTTTGAATAGCTTCATATGAAGAGAATATTGGATTTTTTTGGACCAATATGAAGTGATAAAGATATAAATATAGTAATAAACCTAATAGAAGAACGTTAGACCCATTTTTGATCCAACGGAAAACTTGTGCAAACTTCTACGACAAAGATCGTCCAAACTTTCAATAGATTCGTATGAAGGTTTAAATTCAGATTTAAAGCTTTTAGAATGAATACCGGCCTTTTTTTGGACCAATATAAAGTTATAAAGGTGTAAATGTAGTTTTTAAATAATTCTCAAAAAGTTAGACCCATTATTGGAGCAGCGGAAACTTGTCCAAACTACTTTTACAAAGAACTGCCCAACATTGAATAGCTTCATATGAAGAGAATATTGGCCTTTTTTTGGACCAATATGAAGTGATAAAGATATAAATATAGTAATAAACCTAATTTAAGAACGTTAGACACATTTTTGATCCAACGGAAAACTTGTGCAAACTTATACGACAAAGATCGTCCAAACTTTCAATAGATTCGTATGAAGGTTTAAATTGAGATTTATAGCTTTTAGAATGAATATCGGACTTTTTTTGGACCAATATAAAGTTATAAAGGTGTAAATATAGTTTTTAAATTATTCTCAAAAAGTTAGACCCATTATTGGAGAAGCGGAAACTTGGTCCAAACTACTTTGACAAAGAACTGCCCAACTTTGAATAGCTTCGTATGAAGAGAATATTGGCCTTTTTTGGAACCAATATGAAGTGATAAAGATATAAATATAGTAATAAACCTAATATAAGAACGTTAGACCCATTTTTGATCCAACGGAAAACTTGTGCAAACTTATAAGACAAAGATCGTCCAAACTTTCAATAGATTCGTATGAAGGTTTAATTTGAGATTTAAAGCTTTTAGAATGAATACCGGCCTTTTTTTGGACCAATAAAAAGTTAAAAAGGTGTAAATATAGTTTTTAAATAATTCTCAAAAAGTTAGACCCATTATTGGAGCAGCGGAAACTTTGTCAAACTACTTTGACAAAGAACTGCCCAACTTTGAATAGCTACATATGAAGAGAATATTGGCCTTTTTTTGGACCAATATGAAGTGATAAAGATATAAATATATTAATAAACCTAATATAAGAACGTTAGACCCATTTTTGATCCAACGGAAAACTTGTGCAAACTTATACGACAAAGATCGTCCAAACTTTCAATAAATTCGTATGAAGGTTTAATTTGAGATTTAAAGCTTTTAGAATGAATACCAGCCTTTTTTTGGACCAATAAAAAGTTAAAAAGGTGTAAATATAGTTTTTAAATAATTCTCAAAAAGTTAGACCCATTATTGGAGCAACGGAAACTTGGTCCAAACTACTTTGACAGAGAACTGCCCAACTTTGAATAGCTTCATATGAAGAGAATATTGGATTTTTTTGGACCAATATGAAGTGATAAAGATATAAATATAGTAATAAACCTAATAGAAGAACGTTAGACCCATTTTTGATCCAACGGAAAACTTGTGCAAACTTCTACGACAAAGATCGTCCAAACTTTCAATAGATTCGTATGAAGGTTTAAATTCAGATTTAAAGCTTTTAGAATGAATACCGGCCTTTTTTTGGACCAATATAAAGTTATAAAGGTGTAAATATAGTTTTTAAATTATTCTCAAAAAGTTAGACCCATTATTGGAGCAGCGGAAACTTGGTCCAAACTACTTTGACAAAGAACTGCCCAACTTTGAATAGCTTCGTATGAAGAGAATATTGGCCTTTTTTGGAACCAATATGAAGTGATAAAGATATAAATATAGTAATAAACCTAATATAAGAACGTTAGACCCATTTTTGATCCAACGGAAAACTTGTGCAAACTTATAAGACAAAGATCGTCCAAACTTTCAATAGATTCGTATGAAGGTTTAATTTGAGATTTAAAGCTTTTAAATTGAATACCGGCCTTTTTTTGGACCAATATAAAGTTATAAAGGTGTAAATATAGTTTTTAAATTATTCTCAAAAAGTTAGACCCATTATTGGAGCAGCGGAAACTTGGTCCAAACTACTTTGACAAAGAACTGCCCAACTTTGAATAGTTTCATATGAAGAGAATATTGGATTTTTTTGGACCAATATGAAGTGATAAAGATATAAATATAGTAATAAACCTAATAGAAGAACGTTAGACCCATTTTTGATCCAACGGAAAACTTGTGCAAACTTCTACGACAAAGATCGTCCAAACTTTCAATAGATTCGTATGAAGGTTTAAATTGAGATTTAAAGCTTTTAAATTGAATACCGGCCTTTTTTTGGACCAATATAAAGTTATAAAGGTGTAAATATAGTTTTTAAATTATTCTCAAAAAGTTAGACCCATTATTGGAGCAGCGGAAACTTGGTCCAAACTACTTTGACAAAGAACTGCCCAACTTTGAATAGTTTCATATGAAGAGAATATTGGATTTTTTTGGACCAATATGAAGTGATAAAGATATAAATATAGTAATAAACCTAATAGAAGAACGTTAGACCCATTTTTGATCCAACGGAAAACTTGTGCAAACTTCTACGACAAAGATCGTCCAAACTTTCAATAGATTCGTATGAAGGTTTAAATTGAGATTTAAAGCTTTTAAATTGAATACCGGCCTTTTTTTGGACCAATATAAAGTTATAAAGGTGTAAATATAGTTTTTAAATTATTCTCAAAAAGTTAGACCCATTATTGGAGCAGCGGAAACTTGGTCAAACTACTTTGACAAAGAACTGCCCAACTTTGAATAGCTACATATGAAGAGAATATTGGCCTTTTTTTGGACCAATATGAAGTGATAAAGATATAAATATATTAATAAACCTAATATAAGAACGTTAGACCCATTTTTGATCCAACGGAAAACTTGTGCAAACTTATACGACAAAGATCGTCCAAACTTTCAATAAATTCGTATGAAGGTTTAATTTGAGATTTAAAGCTTTTAGAATGAATACCAGCCTTTTTTTGGACCAATAAAAAGTTAAAAAGGTGTAAATATAGTTTTTAAATAATTCTCAAAAAGTTAGACCCATTATTGGAGCAACGGAAACTTGGTCCAAACCTCTTTGACAGAGAACTGCCCAACTTTGAATAGCTTCATATGAAGAGAATATTGGATTTTTTTGGACCAATATGAAGTGATAAAGATATAAATATAGTAATAAACCTAATAGAAGAACGTTAGACCCATTTTTGATCCAACGGAAAACTTGTGCAAACTTCTACGACAAAGATCGTCCAAACTTTCAATAGATTCGTATGAAGGTTTAAATTCAGATTTAAAGCTTTTAGAATGAATACCGGCCTTTTTTTGGACCAATATAAAGTTATAAAGGTGTAAATATAGTTTTTAAATTATTCTCAAAAAGTTAGACCCATTATTGGAGCAGCGGAAACTTGGTCCAAACTACTTTGACAAAGAACTGCCCAACTTTGAATAGCTTCGTATGAAGAGAATATTGGCCTTTTTTGGAACCAATATGAAGTGATAAAGATATAAATATAGTAATAAACCTAATATAAGAACGTTAGACCCATTTTTGATCCAACGGAAAACTTGTGCAAACTTATAAGACAAAGATCGTCCAAACTTTCAATAGATTCGTATGAAGGTTTAATTTGAGATTTAAAGCTTTTAAATTGAATACCGGCCTTTTTTTGGACCAATATAAAGTTATAAAGGTGTAAATATAGTTTTTAAATTATTCTCAAAAAGTTAGACCCATTATTGGAGCAGCGGAAACTTGGTCCAAACTACTTTGACAAAGAACTGCCCAACTTTGAATAGTTTCATATGAAGAGAATATTGGATTTTTTTGGACCAATATGAAGTGATAAAGATATAAATATAGTAATAAACCTAATAGAAGAACGTTAGACCCATTTTTGATCCAACGGAAAACTTGTGCAAACTTCTACGACAAAGATCGTCCTAACTTTCAATAGATTCGTATGAAGGTTTAAATTGAGATTTAAAGCTTTTAAATTGAATACCGGCCTTTTTTTGGACCAATATAAAGTTATAAAGGTGTAAATATAGTTTTTAAATTATTCTCAAAAAGTTAGACCCATTATTGGAGCAGCGGAAACTTGGTCAAACTACTTTGACAAAGAACTGCCCAACTTTGAATAGCTACATATGAAGAGAATATTGGCCTTTTTTTGGACCAATATGAAGTGATAAAGATATAAATATATTAATAAACCTAATATAAGAACGTTAGACCCATTTTTGATCCAACGGAAAACTTGTGCAAACTTCTACGACAAAGATCTTACAAACTTTCAATAGATTCGTATGAAGGTTTAAATTGAGATTTAAAGCTTTCAGAATGAATACCGGCCTTTTTTTGGACCAATATAAAGTGATAAAGGTGTAAATATAGTTTTTAAATTATTCTCAAAAAGTTAGACCCATTATTGGATAAGCGGAAACTTGGTCCAAACTACTTTGACAAAGAACTGCCAAACTTTGAATAGCTTCGTATGAAGGGAATATTGGTCTTTTTTTGAACCAATATGAAGTGATAAAGATATAAATATAGTAATAAACCTAATTTAAGAACGTTAGACCCATTTTTGATCCAACGGAAAACTTGTGCAAACTTCTACGACAAAGATCGTCCAAACTTTCAATAGATTCGTATGAAGGTTTAAATTGAGATTTAAAGCTTTTAAATTGAATACCGGCCTTTTTTTGGACCAATATAAAGTTATAAAGGTGTAAATATAGTTTTTAAATTATTCTCAAAAAGTTAGATCCATTATTGGAGCAGCGGAAACTTGGTCAAACTACTTTGACAAAGAACTGCCCAACTTTGAATAGCTACATATGAAGAGAATATTGGCCTTTTTTTGGACCAATATGAAGTGATAAAGATATAAATATATTAATAAACCTAATATAAGAACGTTAGACCCATTTTTGATCCAACGGAAAACTTGTGCAAACTTATACGACAAAGATCGTCCAAACTTTCAATAGATTCGTATGAAGGTTTAAATTGAGATTTAAAGCTTTCAGAATGAATACCGGCCTTTTTTTGGACCAATATAAAGTGATAAAGGTGTAAATATAGTTTTTAAATTATTCTCAAAAAGTTAGACCCATTATTGGAGCAGCGGAAACTTGGTCCAAACTACTTTGACAAAGAACTGCCCAACTTTGAATAGCTTCGTATGAAGAGAATATTGGCCTTTTTTGGAACCAATATGAAGTGATAAAGATATAAATATAGTAATAAACCTAATAGAAGAACGTTAGACCCATTTTTGATCCAACGGAAAACTTGTGCAAACTTCTACGACAAAGATCGTCCAAACTTTCAATAGATTCGTATGAAGGTTTAAATTCAGATTTAAAGCTTTTAGAATGAATACCGGCCTTTTTTTGGACCAATATAAAGTTATAAAGGTGTAAATGTAGTTTTTAAATTATTCTCAAAAAGTTAGACCCATTATTGGAGCAACGGAAACTTGGTCCAAACTACTTTGACAGAGAACTGCCCAACTTTGAATAGCTTCATATGAAGAGAATATTGGATTTTTTTGGACCAATATGAAGTGATAAAGATATAAATATAGTAATAAACCTAATAGAAGAACGTTAGACCCATTTTTGATCCAACGGAAAACTTGTGCAAACTTCTACGACAAAGATCGTCCAAACTTTCAATAGATTCGTATGAAGGTTTAAATTCAGATTTAAAGCTTTTAGAATGAATACCGGCCTTTTTTTGGACCAATATAAAGTTATAAAGGTGTAAATGTAGTTTTTAAATAATTCTCAAAAAGTTAGACCCATTATTGGAGCAGCGGAAACTTGTCCAAACTACTTTTACAAAGAACTGCCCAACATTGAATAGCTTCATATGAAGAGAATATTGGCCTTTTTTTGGACCAATATGAAGTGATAAAGATATAAATATAGTAATAAACCTAATTTAAGAACGTTAGACACATTTTTGATCCAACGGAAAACTTGTGCAAACTTATACGACAAAGATCGTCCAAACTTTCAATAGATTCGTATGAAGGTTTAAATTGAGATTTATAGCTTTTAGAATGAATATCGGACTTTTTTTGGACCAATATAAAGTTATAAAGGTGTAAATATAGTTTTTAAATTATTCTCAAAAAGTTAGACCCATTATTGGAGAAGCGGAAACTTGGTCCAAACTACTTTGACAAAGAACTGCCCAACTTTGAATAGCTTCGTATGAAGAGAATATTGGCCTTTTTTGGAACCAATATGAAGTGATAAAGATATAAATATAGTAATAAACCTAATATAAGAACGTTAGACCCATTTTTGATCCAACGGAAAACTTGTGCAAACTTATAAGACAAAGATCGTCCAAACTTTCAATAGATTCGTATGAAGGTTTAATTTGAGATTTAAAGCTTTTAGAATGAATACCGGCCTTTTTTTGGACCAATAAAAAGTTAAAAAGGTGTAAATATAGTTTTTAAATAATTCTCAAAAAGTTAGACCCATTATTGGAGCAGCGGAAACTTTGTCAAACTACTTTGACAAAGAACTGCCCAACTTTGAATAGCTACATATGAAGAGAATATTGGCCTTTTTTTGGACCAATATGAAGTGATAAAGATATAAATATATTAATAAACCTAATATAAGAACGTTAGACCCATTTTTGATCCAACGGAAAACTTGTGCAAACTTATACGACAAAGATCGTCCAAACTTTCAATAAATTCGTATGAAGGTTTAATTTGAGATTTAAAGCTTTTAGAATGAATACCAGCCTTTTTTTGGACCAATAAAAAGTTAAAAAGGTGTAAATATAGTTTTTAAATAATTCTCAAAAAGTTAGACCCATTATTGGAGCAACGGAAACTTGGTCCAAACTACTTTGACAGAGAACTGCCCAACTTTGAATAGCTTCATATGAAGAGAATATTGGATTTTTTTGGACCAATATGAAGTGATAAAGATATAAATATAGTAATAAACCTAATAGAAGAACGTTAGACCCATTTTTGATCCAACGGAAAACTTGTGCAAACTTCTACGACAAAGATCGTCCAAACTTTCAATAGATTCGTATGAAGGTTTAAATTCAGATTTAAAGCTTTTAGAATGAATACCGGCCTTTTTTTGGACCAATATAAAGTTATAAAGGTGTAAATATAGTTTTTAAATTATTCTCAAAAAGTTAGACCTATTATTGGAGCAGCGGAAACTTGGTCCAAACTACTTTGACAAAGAACTGCCCAACTTTGAATAGCTTCGTATGAAGAGAATATTGGCCTTTTTTGGAACCAATATGAAGTGATAAAGATATAAATATAGTAATAAACCTAATATAAGAACGTTAGACCCATTTTTGATCCAACGGAAAACTTGTGCAAACTTATAAGACAAAGATCGTCCAAACTTTCAATAGATTCGTATGAAGGTTTAATTTGAGATTTAAAGCTTTTAGAATGAATACCGGCCTTTTTTGGACCAATAAAAAGTTAAAAAGGTGTAAATATAGTTTTTAAATAATTCTCAAAAAGTTAGACCCATTATTGGAGCAGCGGAAACTTTGTCAAACTACTTTGACAAAGAACTGCCCAACTTTGAATAGCTACATATGAAGAGAATATTGGCCTTTTTTTGGACCAATATGAAGTGATAAAGATATAAATATATTAATAAACCTAATATAAGAACGTTAGACCCATTTTTGATCCAACGGAAAACTTGTGCAAACTTATACGACAAAGATCGTCCAAACTTTCAATAAATTCGTATGAAGGTTTAATTTGATATTTAAAGCTTTTAGAATGAATACCAGCCTTTTTTTGGACCAATAAAAAGTTAAAAAGGTGTAAATATAGTTTTTAAATAATTCTCAAAAAGTTAGACCCATTATTGGAGCAACGGAAACTTGGTCCAAACTACTTTGACAGAGAACTGCCCAACTTTGAATAGCTTCATATGAAGAGAATATTGGATTTTTTTGGACCAATATGAAGTGATAAAGATATAAATATAGTAATAAACCTAATAGAAGAACGTTAGACCCATTTTTGATCCAACGGAAAACTTGTGCAAACTTCTACGACAAAGATCGTCCAAACTTTCAATAGATTCGTATGAAGGTTTAAATTCAGATTTAAAGCTTTTAGAATGAATACCGGCCTTTTTTTGGACCAATATAAAGTTATAAAGGTGTAAATATAGTTTTTAAATTATTCTCAAAAAGTTAGACCCATTATTGGAGCAGCGGAAACTTGGTCCAAACTACTTTGACAAAGAACTGCCCAACTTTGAATAGCTTCGTATGAAGAGAATATTGGCCTTTTTTGGAACCAATATGAAGTGATAAAGATATAAATATAGTAATAAACCTAATATAAGAACGTTAGACCCATTTTTGATCCAACGGAAAACTTGTGCAAACTTATAAGACAAAGATCGTCCAAACTTTCAATAGATTCGTATGAAGGTTTAATTTGAGATTTAAAGCTTTTAAATTGAATACCGGCCTTTTTTTGGACCAATATAAAGTTATAAAGGTGTAAATATAGTTTTTAAATTATTCTCAAAAAGTTAGACCCATTATTGGAGCAGCGGAAACTTGGTCAAACTACTTTGACAAAGAACTGCCCAACTTTGAATAGCTACATATGAAGAGAATATTGGCCTTTTTTTGGACCAATATGAAGTGATAAAGATATAAATATAGTAATAAACCTAATTTAAGAACGTTAGACCCATTTTTGATCCAACGGAAAACTTGTGCAAACTTCTACGACAAAGATCTTCCAAACTTTCAATAGATTCGTATGAAGGTTTAAATTGAGATTTAAAGCTTTTAGAATGAATACCGGCCTTTTTTTTGACCAATATAAAGTTATAAAGGTGTAAATATAGTTTTTAAATAATTCTCAAAAAGTTAGACCCGTTATTGGAGCAGCGGAAACTTGGTCAAACTACTTTGACAAAGAACTGCCCAACTTTGAATAGCTACATATGAAGAGAATATTGGCCTTTTTTTGGACCAATATGAAGTGATAAAGATATAAATATATTAATAAACCTAATATAAGAACGTTAGACCCATTTTCGATCCAATGGAAAACTTGTGCAAACTTATACGACAAAGATCGTCCAAACTTTCAATAGATTAGTATGAAGGTTTAATTTGAGATTTAAAGCTTTTAGAATGAATACCGGCCTTTTTTTGGACCAATAAAAAGTTAAAAAGGTGTAAATATAGTTTTTAAATAATTCTCAAAAAGTTAGACCCATTATTGGAGCAACGGAAACTTGGTCCAAACTACTTTGACAAAGAACTGCCCAACTTTGAATAGTTTCATATGAAGAGAATATTGGATTTTTTTGGACCAATATGAAGTGATAAAGATATAAATATAGTAATAAACCTAATAGAAGAACGTTAGACCCATTTTTGATCCAACGGAAAACTTGTGCAAACTTCTACGACAAAGATCGTCCAAACTTTCAATAGATTCGTATGAAGGTTTAAATTGAGATTTAAAGCTTTTAAATTGAATACCGGCCTTTTTTTGGACCAATATAAAGTTATAAAGGTGTAAATATAGTTTTTAAATTATTCTCAAAAAGTTAGACCCATTATTGGAGAAGCGGAAACTTGGTCAAACTACTTTGACAAAGAACTGCCCAACTTTGAATAGCTACATATGAAGAGAATATTGGCCTTTTTTTGGACCAATATGAAGTGATAAAGATATAAATATATTAATAAACCTAATATAAGAACGTTAGACCCATTTTTGATCCAACGGAAAACTTGTGCAAACTTCTACGACAAAGATCTTACAAACTTTCAATAGATTCGTATGAAGGTTTAAATTGAGATTTAAAGCTTTCAGAATGAATATCGGCCTTTTTTTGGACCAATATAAAGTGATAAAGGTGTAAATATAGTTTTTAAATTATTCTCAAAAAGTTAGACCCATTATTGGATAAGCGGAAACTTGGTCCAAACTACTTTGACAAAGAACTGCCAAACTTTGAATAGCTTCGTATGAAGGGAATATTGGTCTTTTTTTGAACCAATATGAAGTGATAAAGATATAAATATAGTAATAAACCTAATTTAAGAACGTTAGACCCATTTTTGATCCAACGGAAAACTTGTGCAAACTTCTACGACAAAGATCGTCCAAACTTTCAATAGATTCGTATGAAGGTTTAAATTCAGATTTAAAGCTTTTAGAATGAATACCGGCCTTTTTTTGGACCAATATAAAGTTATAAAGGTGTAAATGTAGTTTTTAAATAATTCTCAAAAAGTTAGACCCATTATTGGAGCAGCGGAAACTTGTCCAAACTACTTTTACAAAGAACTGCCCAACTTTGAATAGCTTCATATGAAGAGAATATTGACCTTTTTTTGGACCAATATGAAGTGATAAAGATATAAATATAGTAATAAACCTAATTTAAGAACGTTAGACACATTTTTGATCCAACGGAAAACTTGTGCAAACTTATACGACAAAGATCGTCCAAACTTTCAATAGATTCGTATGAAGGTTTAAATTGAGATTTAAAGCTTTTAGAATGAATACCGGCCTTTTTTTGGACCAATATAAAGTTATAAAGGTGTAAATATAGTTTTTAAAAAATTCTCAAAAAGTTAGACCCATTATTGGAGAAGCGGAAACTTGGTCCAAACTACTTTCACAAAGAACTGCCCAAATTTGAATAGCTTCGTATGAAGAGAATATTGGCCTTTTTTTGAACCAATATGAAGTGATAAAGATATAAATATAGTAATAAACCTAATTTAAGAACGTTAGACCCATTTTTGATCCAACGGAAAACTTGTGCAAACTTCTACGACAAAGATCGTCCAAACTTTCAATAGATTCGTATGAAGGTTTAAATTGAGATTTAAAGCTTTTAGAATGAATACCGGCCTTTTTTTGGACCAATATAAAGTTATAAAGGTGTAAATATAGTTTTTAAATAATTCTCAAAAAGTTAGACCCATTATTGGAGCAGCGGAAACTTTGTCAAACTACTTTGACAAAGAACTGCCCAACTTTGAATAGCTACATATGAAGAGAATATTGGCCTTTTTTTGGACCAATATGAAGTGATAAAGATATAAATATATTAATAAACCTAATATAAGAACGTTAGACCCATTTTTGATCCAACGGAAAACTTGTGCAAACTTATACGACAAAGATCGTCCAAACTTTCAATAGATTCGTATGAAGGTTTAATTTGAGATTTAAAGCTTTTAGAATGAATACCAGCCTTTTTTTGGACCAATAAAAAGTCAAAAAGGTGTAAATATAGTTTTTAAATAATTCTCAAAAAGTTAGACCCATTATTGGAGCAACGGAAACTTGGTCCAAACTACTTTGACAGAGAACTGCCCAACTTTGAATAGCTTCATATGAAGAGAATATTGGATTTTTTTGGACCAATATGAAGTGATAAAGATATAAATATAGTAATAAACCTAATAGAAGAATGTTAGACCCATTTTTGATCCAACGGAAAACTTGTGCAAACTTCTACGACAAAGATCGTCCAAACTTTCAATAGATTCGTATGAAGGTTTAAATTCAGATTTAAAGCTTTTAGAATGAATACCGGCCTTTTTTTGGACCAATATAAAGTTATAAAGGTGTAAATGTAGTTTTTAAATAATTCTCAAAAAGTTAGACCCATTATTGGAGCAGCGGAAACTTGTCCAAACTACTTTTACAAAGAACTGCCCAACATTGAATAGCTTCATATGAAGAGAATATTGGCCTTTTTTTGGACCAATATGAAGTGATAAAGATATAAATATAGTAATAAACCTAATTTAAGAACGTTAGACACATTTTTGATCCAACGGAAAACTTGTGCAAACTTATACGACAAAGATCGTCCAAACTTTCAATAGATTCGTATGAAGGTTTAAATTGAGATTTATAGCTTTTAGAATGAATATCGGACTTTTTTTGGACCAATATAAAGTTATAAAGGTGTAAATATAGTTTTTAAATTATTCTCAAAAAGTTAGACCCATTATTGGAGAAGCGGAAACTTGGTCCAAACTACTTTGACAAAGAACTGCCCAACTTTAAATAGCTTCGTATGAAGAGAATATTGGCCTTTTTTGGAACCAATATGAAGTGATAAAGATATAAATATAGTAATAAACCTAATATAAGAACGTTAGACCCATTTTTGATCCAACGGAAAACTTGTGCAAACTTATAAGACAAAGATCGTCCAAACTTTCAATAGATTCGTATGAAGGTTTAATTTGAGATTTAAAGCTTTTAGAATGAATACCGGCCTTTTTTTGGACCAATAAAAAGTTAAAAAGGTGTAAATATAGTTTTTAAATAATTCTCAAAAAGTTAGACCCATTATTGGAGCAGCGGAAACTTTGTCAAACTACTTTGACAAAGAACTGCCCAACTTTGAATAGCTACATATGAAGAGAATATTGGCCTTTTTTTGGACCAATATGAAGTGATAAAGATATAAATATATTAATAAACCTAATATAAGAACGTTAGACCCATTTTTGATCCAACGGAAAACTTGTGCAAACTTATACGACAAAGATCGTCCAAACTTTCAATAAATTCGTATGAAGGTTTAATTTGAGATTTAAAGCTTTTAGAATGAATACCAGCCTTTTTTTGGACCAATAAAAAGTTAAAAAGGTGTAAATATAGTTTTTAAATAATTCTCAAAAAGTTAGACCCATTATTGGAGCAACGGAAACTTGGTCCAAACTACTTTGACAGAGAACTGCCTAACTTTGAATAGCTTCATATGAAGAGAATATTGGATTTTTTTGGACCAATATGAAGTGATAAAGATATAAATATAGTAATAAACCTAATAGAAGAACGTTAGACCCATTTTTGATCCAACGGAAAACTTGTGCAAACTTCTACGACAAAGATCGTCCAAACTTTCAATAGATTCGTATGAAGGTTTAAATTCAGATTTAAAGCTTTTAGAATGAATACCGGCCTTTTTTTGGACCAATATAAAGTTATAAAGGTGTAAATATAGTTTTTAAATTATTCTCAAAAAGTTAGACCCATTATTGGAGCAGCGGAAACTTGGTCCAAACTACTTTGACAAAGAACTGCCCAACTTTGAATAGCTTCGTATGAAGAGAATATTGGCCTTTTTTGGAACCAATATGAAGTGATAAAGATATAAATATAGTAATAAACCTAATATAAGAACGTTAGACCCATTTTTGATCCAACGGAAAACTTGTGCAAACTTATAAGACAAAGATCGTCCAAACTTTCAATAGATTCGTATGAAGGTTTAATTTGAGATTTAAAGCTTTTAAATTGAATACCGGCCTTTTTTTGGACCAATATAAAGTTATAAAGGTGTAAATATAGTTTTTAAATTATTCTCAAAAAGTTAGACCCATTATTGGAGCAGCGGAAACTTGGTCAAACTACTTTGACAAAGAACTGCCCAACTTTGAATAGCTACATATGAAGAGAATATTGGCCTTTTTTTGGACCAATATGAAGTGATAAAGATATAAATATATTAATAAACCTAATATAAGAACGTTAGACCCATTTTTGATCCAACGGAAAACTTGTGCAAACTTCTACGACAAAGATCTTACAAACTTTCAATAGATTCGTATGAAGGTTTAAATTGAGATTTAAAGCTTTCAGAATGAATACCGGCCTTTTTTTGGACCAATATAAAGTGATAAAGGTGTAAATATAGTTTTTAAATTATTCTCAAAAAGTTAGACCCATTATTGGATAAGCGGAAACTTGGTCCAAACTACTTTGACAAAGAACTGCCAAACTTTGAATAGCTTCGTATGAAGGGAATATTGGTCTTTTTTTGAACCAATATGAAGTGATAAAGATATAAATATAGTAATAAACCTAATTTAAGAACGTTAGACCCATTTTTGATCCAACGGAAAACTTGTGCAAACTTCTACGACAAAGATCGTCCAAACTTTCAATAGATTCGTATGAAGGTTTAAATTCAGATTTAAAGCTTTTAGAATGAATACCGGCCTTTTTTTGGACCAATATAAAGTTATAAAGGTGTAAATGTAGTTTTTAAATAATTCTCAAAAAGTTAGACCCATTATTGGAGCAGCGGAAACTTGTCCAAACTACTTTTACAAAGAACTGCCCAACTTTGAATAGCTTCATATGAAGAGAATATTGACCTTTTTTTGGACCAATATGAAGTGATAAAGATATAAATATAGTAATAAACCTAATTTAAGAAAGTTAGACCCATTTTTGATCCAACGGAAAACTTGTGCAAACTTCTACGACAAAGATCGTCCAAACTTTCAATAGATTCGTATGAAGGTTTAAATTGAGATTTAAAGCTTTTAGAATGAATACCGGCCTTTTTTTGGACCAATATAAAGTTATAAAGGTGTAAATATAGTTTTTAAATAATTCTCAAAAAGTTAGACCCATTATTGGAGCAGCGGAAACTTTGTCAAACTACTTTGACAAAGAACTGCCCAACTTTGAATAGCTACATATGAAGAGAATATTGGCCTTTTTTTGGACCAATATGAAGTGATAAAGATATAAATATATTAATAAACCTAATATAAGAACGTTAGACCCATTTTTGATCCAACGGAAAACTTGTGCAAACTTATACGACAAAGATCGTCCAAACTTTCAATAGATTCGTATGAAGGTTTAATTTGAGATTTAAAGCTTTTAGAATGAATACCAGCCTTTTTTTGGACCAATAAAAAGTTAAAAAGGTGTAAATATAGTTTTTAAAAAATTCTCAAAAAGTTAGACCCATTATTGGAGAAGCGGAAACTTGGTCCAAACTACTTTCACAAAGAACTGCCCAAATTTGAATAGCTTCGTATGAAGAGAATATTGGCCTTTTTTTGAACCAATATGAAGTGATAAAGATATAAATATAGTAATAAACCTAATTTAAGAACGTTAGACCCATTTTTGATCCAACGGAAAACTTGTGCAAACTTCTACGACAAAGATCGTCCAAACTTTCAATAGATTCGTATGAAGGTTTAAATTGAGATTTAAAGCTTTTAGAATGAATACCGGCCTTTTTTTGGACCAATATAAAGTTATAAAGGTGTAAATATAGTTTTTAAATAATTCTCAAAAAGTTAGACCCATTATTGGAGCAGCGGAAACTTTGTCAAACTACTTTGACAAAGAACTGCCCAACTTTGAATAGCTACATATGAAGAGAATATTGGCCTTTTTTTGGACCAATATGAAGTGATAAAGATATAAATATATTAATAAACCTAATATAAGAACGTTAGACCCATTTTTGATCCAACGGAAAACTTGTGCAAACTTATACGACAAAGAT
The DNA here is from genome assembly GCA_030408175.1 of Trifolium repens. NCBI lineage: Eukaryota > Viridiplantae > Streptophyta > Magnoliopsida > Fabales > Fabaceae > Trifolium > Trifolium repens. The sequence goes on along the minus strand of CP125845.1, from coordinate 23,297,398 downwards.
CGTCCAAACTTTCAATAGATTCGTATGAAGGTTTAATTTGAGATTTAAAGCTTTTAGAATGAATACCAGCCTTTTTTTGGACCAATAAAAAGTTAAAAAGGTGTAAATATAGTTTTTAAATAATTCTCAAAAAGTTAGACCCATTATTGGAGCAACGGAAACTTGGTCCAAACTACTTTGACAGAGAACTGCCCAACTTTGAATAGCTTCATATGAAGAGAATATTGGATTTTTTTGGACCAATATGAAGTGATAAAGATATAAATATAGTAATAAACCTAATAGAAGAACATTAGACCCATTTTTGATCCAACGGAAAACTTGTGCAAACTTCTACGACAAAGATCGTCCAAACTTTCAATAGATTCGTATGAAGGTTTAAATTCAGATTTAAAGCTTTTAGAATGAATACCGGCCTTTTTTTGGACCAATATAAAGTTATAAAGGTGTAAATGTAGTTTTTAAATAATTCTCAAAAAGTTAGACCCATTATTGGAGCAGCGGAAACTTGTCCAAACTACTTTTACAAAGAACTGCCCAACATTGAATAGCTTCATATGAAGAGAATATTGGCCTTTTTTTGGACCAATATGAAGTGATAAAGATATAAATATAGTAATAAACCTAATTTAAGAACGTTAGACACATTTTTGATCCAACGGAAAACTTGTGCAAACTTATACGACAAAGATCGTCCAAACTTTCAATAGATTCGTATGAAGGTTTAAATTGAGATTTATAGCTTTTAGAATGAATATCGGACTTTTTTTGGACCAATATAAAGTTATAAAGGTGTAAATATAGTTTTTAAATTATTCTCAAAAAGTTAGACCCATTATTGGAGAAGCGGAAACTTGGTCCAAACTACTTTGACAAAGAACTGCCCAACTTTGAATAGCTTCGTATGAAGAGAATATTGGCCTTTTTTGGAACCAATATGAAGTGATAAAGATATAAATATAGTAATAAACCTAATATAAGAACGTTAGACCCATTTTTGATCCAACGGAAAACTTGTGCAAACTTATAAGACAAAGATCGTCCAAACTTTCAATAGATTCGTATGAAGGTTTAATTTGAGATTTAAAGCTTTTAGAATGAATACCGGCCTTTTTTTGGACCAATAAAAAGTTAAAAAGGTGTAAATATAGTTTTTAAATAATTCTCAAAAAGTTAGACCCATTATTGGAGCAGCGGAAACTTTGTCAAACTACTTTGACAAAGAACTGCCCAACTTTGAATAGCTACATATGAAGAGAATATTGGCCTTTTTTTGGACCAATATGAAGTGATAAAGATATAAATATATTAATAAACCTAATATAAGAACGTTAGACCCATTTTTGATCCAACGGAAAACTTGTGCAAACTTATACGACAAAGATCGTCCAAACTTTCAATAAATTCGTATGAAGGTTTAATTTGAGATTTAAAGCTTTTAGAATGAATACCAGCCTTTTTTTGGACCAATAAAAAGTTAAAAAGGTGTAAATATAGTTTTTAAATAATTCTCAAAAAGTTAGACCCATTATTGGAGCAACGGAAACTTGGTCCAAACTACTTTGACAGAGAACTGCCCAACTTTGAATAGCTTCATATGAAGAGAATATTGGATTTTTTTGGACCAATATGAAGTGATAAAGATATAAATATAGTAATAAACCTAATAGAAGAACGTTAGACCCATTTTTGATCCAACGGAAAACTTGTGCAAACTTCTACGACAAAGATCGTCCAAACTTTCAATAGATTCGTATGAAGGTTTAAATTCAGATTTAAAGCTTTTAGAATGAATACCGGCCTTTTTTTGGACCAATATAAAGTTATAAAGGTGTAAATATAGTTTTTAAATTATTCTCAAAAAGTTAGACCCATTATTGGAGCAGCGGAAACTTGGTCCAAACTACTTTGACAAAGAACTGCCCAACTTTGAATAGCTTCGTATGAAGAGAATATTGGCCTTTTTTGGAACCAATATGAAGTGATAAAGATATAAATATAGTAATAAACCTAATATAAGAACGTTAGACCCATTTTTGATCCAACGGAAAACTTGTGCAAACTTATAAGACCAAGATCGTCCAAACTTTCAATAGATTCGTATGAAGGTTTAATTTGAGATTTAAAGCTTTTAAATTGAATACCGGCCTTTTTTTGGACCAATATAAAGTTATAAAGGTGTAAATATAGTTTTTAAATTATTCTCAAAAAGTTAGACCCATTATTGGAGCAGCGGAAACTTGGTCAAACTACTTTGACAAAGAACTGCCCAACTTTGAATAGCTACATATGAAGAGAATATTGGCCTTTTTTTGGACCAATATGAAGTGATAAAGATATAACTATATTAATAAACCTAATATAAGAACGTTAGACCCATTTTTGATCCAACGGAAAACTTGTGCAAACTTCTACGACAAAGATCTTACAAACTTTCAATAGATTCGTATGAAGGTTTAAATTGAGATTTAAAGCTTTCAGAATGAATACCGGCCTTTTTTTGGACCAATATAAAGTGATAAAGGTGTAAATATAGTTTTTAAATTATTCTCAAAAAGTTAGACCCATTATTGGATAAGCGGAAACTTGGTCCAAACTACTTTGACAAAGAACTGCCAAACTTTGAATAGCTTCGTATGAAGGGAATATTGGTCTTTTTTTGAACCAATATGAAGTGATAAAGATATAAATATAGTAATAAACCTAATTTAAGAACGTTAGACCCATTTTTGATCCAACGGAAAACTTGTGCAAACTTCTACGACAAAGATCGTCCAAACTTTCAATAGATTCGTATGAAGGTTTAAATTCAGATTTAAAGCTTTTAGAATGAATACCGGCCTTTTTTTGGACCAATATAAAGTTATAAAGGTGTAAATGTAGTTTTTAAATAATTCTCAAAAAGTTAGACCCATTATTGGAGCAGCGGAAACTTGTCCAAACTACTTTTACAAAGAACTGCCCAACTTTGAATAGCTTCATATGAAGAGAATATTGACCTTTTTTTGGACCAATATGAAGTGATAAAGATATAAATATAGTAATAAACCTAATTTAAGAACGTTAGACACATTTTTGATCCAACGGAAAACTTGTGCAAACTTATACGACAAAGATCGTCCAAACTTTCAATAGATTCGTATGAAGGTTTAAATTGAGATTTAAAGCTTTTAGAATGAATACCGGCCTTTTTTTGGACCAATATAAAGTTATAAAGGTGTAAATATAGTTTTTAAAAAATTCTCAAAAAGTTAGACCCATTATTGGAGAAGCGGAAACTTGGTCCAAACTACTTTCACAAAGAACTGCCCAAATTTGAATAGCTTCGTATGAAGAGAATATTGGCCTTTTTTTGAACCAATATGAAGTGATAAAGATATAAATATAGTAATAAACCTAATTTAAGAACGTTAGACCCATTTTTGATCCAACGGAAAACTTGTGCAAACTTCTACGACAAAGATCGTCCAAACTTTCAATAGATTCGTATGAAGGTTTAAATTGAGATTTAAAGCTTTTAGAATGAATACCGGCCTTTTTTTGGACCAATATAAAGTTATAAAGGTGTAAATATAGTTTTTAAATAATTCTCAAAAAGTTAGACCCATTATTGGAGCAGCGGAAACTTTGTCAAACTACTTTGACAAAGAACTGCCCAACTTTGAATAGCTACATATGAAGAGAATATTGGCCTTTTTTTGGACCAATATGAAGTGATAAAGATATAAATATATTAATAAACCTAATATAAGAACGTTAGACCCATTTTTGATCCAACGGAAAACTTGTGCAAACTTATACGACAAAGATCGTCCAAACTTTCAATAGATTCGTATGAAGGTTTAATTTGAGATTTAAAGCTTTTAGAATGAATACCAGCCTTTTTTTGGACCAATAAAAAGTTAAAAAGGTGTAAATATAGTTTTTAAATAATTCTCAAAAAGTTAGACCCATTATTGGAGCAACGGAAACTTGGTCCAAACTACTTTGACAGAGAACTGCCCAACTTTGAATAGCTTCGTATGAAGAGAATATTGGATTTTTTTGGACCAATATGAAGTGATAAAGATATAAATATAGTAATAAACCTAATAGAAGAACGTTAGACCCATTTTTGATCCAACGGAAAACTTGTGCAAACTTCTACGACAAAGATCGTCCAAACTTTCAATAGATTCGTATGAAGGTTTAAATTCAGATTTAAAGCTTTTAGAATGAATACCGGCCTTTTTTTGGACCAATATAAAGTTATAAAGGTGTAAATGTAGTTTTTAAATAATTCTCAAAAAGTTAGACCCATTATTGGAGCAGCGGAAACTTGTCCAAACTACTTTTACAAAGAACTGCCCAACATTGAATAGCTTCATATGAAGAGAATATTGGCCTTTTTTTGGACCAATATGAAGTGATAAAGATATAAATATAGTAATAAACCTAATTTATGAACGTTAGACACATTTTTGATCCAACGGAAAACTTGTGCAAACTTATACGACAAAGATCGTCCAAACTTTCAATAGATTCGTATGAAGGTTTAAATTGAGATTTATAGCTTTTAGAATGAATATCGGACTTTTTTTGGACCAATATAAAGTTATAAAGGTGTAAATATAGTTTTTAAATTATTCTCAAAAAGTTAGACCCATTATTGGAGAAGCGGAAACTTGGTCCAAACTACTTTGACAAAGAACTGCCCAACTTTGAATAGCTTCGTATGAAGAGAATATTGGCCTTTTTTGGAACCAATATGAAGTGATAAAGATATAAATATAGTAATAAACCTAATATAAGAACGTTAGACCCATTTTTGATCCAACGGAAAACTTGTGCAAACTTATAAGACAAAGATCGTCCAAACTTTCAATAGATTCGTATGAAGGTTTAATTTGAGATTTAAAGCTTTTAGAATGAATACCGGCCTTTTTTTGGACCAATAAAAAGTTAAAAAGGTGTAAATATAGTTTTTAAATAATTCTCAAAAAGTTAGACCCATTATTGGAGCAGCGGAAACTTTGTCAAACTACTTTGACAAAGAACTGCCCAACTTTGAATAGCTACATATGAAGAGAATATTGGCCTTTTTTTGGACCAATATGAAGTGATAAAGATATAAATATATTAATAAACCTAATATAAGAACGTTAGACCCATTTTTGATCCAACGGAAAACTTGTGCAAACTTATACGACAAAGATCGTCCAAACTTTCAATAGATTCGTATGAAGGTTTAATTTGAGATTTAAAGCTTTTAGAATGAATACCAGCCTTTTTTTGGACCAATAAAAAGTTAAAAAGGTGTAAATATAGTTTTTAAATAATTCTCAAAAAGTTAGACCCATTATTGGAGCAACGGAAACTTGGTCCAAACTACTTTGACAGAGAACTGCCCAACTTTGAATAGCTTCGTATGAAGAGAATATTGGATTTTTTTGGACCAATATGAAGTGATAAAGATATAAATATAGTAATAAACCTAATAGAAGAACGTTAGACCCATTTTTGATCCAACGGAAAACTTGTGCAAACTTCTACGACAAAGATCGTCCAAACTTTCAATAGATTCGTATGAAGGTTTAAATTCAGATTTAAAGCTTTTAGAATGAATACCGGCCTTTTTTTGGACCAATATAAAGTTATAAAGGTGTAAATGTAGTTTTTAAATAATTCTCAAAAAGTTAGACCCATTATTGGAGCAGCGGAAACTTGTCCAAACTACTTTTACAAAGAACTGCCCAACATTGAATAGCTTCATATGAAGAGAATATTGGCCTTTTTTTGGACCAATATGAAGTGATAAAGATATAAATATAGTAATAAACCTAATTTATGAACGTTAGACACATTTTTGATCCAACGGAAAACTTGTGCAAACTTATACGACAAAGATCGTCCAAACTTTCAATAGATTCGTATGAAGGTTTAAATTGAGATTTATAGCTTTTAGAATGAATATCGGACTTTTTTTGGACCAATATAAAGTTATAAAGGTGTAAATATAGTTTTTAAATTATTCTCAAAAAGTTAGACCCATTATTGGAGAAGCGGAAACTTGGTCCAAACTACTTTGACAAAGAACTGCCCAACTTTGAATAGCTTCGTATGAAGAGAATATTGGCCTTTTTTGGAACCAATATGAAGTGATAAAGATATAAATATAGTAATAAACCTAATATAAGAACGTTAGACCCATTTTTGATCCAACGGAAAACTTGTGCAAACTTATAAGACAAAGATCGTCCAAACTTTCAATAGATTCGTATGAAGGTTTAATTTGAGATTTAAAGCTTTTAGAATGAATACCGGCCTTTTTTTGGATCAATAAAAAGTTAAAAAGGTGTAAATATAGTTTTTAAATAATTCTCAAAAAGTTAGACCCATTATTGGAGCAGCGGAATCTTTGTCAAACTACTTTGACAAAGAACTGCCCAACTTTGAATAGCTACATATGAAGAGAATATTGGCCTTTTTTTGGACCAATATGAAGTGATAAAGATATAAATATATTAATAAACCTAATATAAGAACGTTAGACCCATTTTTGATCCAACGGAAAACTTGTGCAAACTTATACGACAAAGATCGTCCAAACTTTCAATAAATTCGTATGAAGGTTTAATTTGAGATTTAAAGCTTTTAGAATGAATACCAGCCTTTTTTTGGACCAATAAAAAGTTAAAAAGGTGTAAATATAGTTTTTAAATAATTCTCAAAAAGTTAGACCCATTATTGGAGCAACGGAAACTTGGTCCAAACTACTTTGACAGAGAACTGCCCAACTTTGAATAGCTTCATATGAAGAGAATATTGGATTTTTTTGGACCAATATGAAGTGATAAAGATATAAATATAGTAATAAACCTAATAGAAGAACGTTAGACCCATTTTTGATCCAACGGAAAACTTGTGCAAACTTCTACGACAAAGATCGTCCAAACTTTCAATAGATTCGTATGAAGGTTTAAATTCAGATTTAAAGCTTTTAGAATGAATACCGGCCTTTTTTTGGACCAATATAAAGTTATAAAGGTGTAAATATAGTTTTTAAATTATTCTCAAAAAGTTAGACCCATTATTGGAGCAGCGGAAACTTGGTCCAAACTACTTTGACAAAGAACTGCCCAACTTTGAATAGCTTCGTATGAGGAGAATATTGGCCTTTTTTGGAACCAATATGAAGTGATAAAGATATAAATATAGTAATAAACCTAATATAAGAACGTTAGACCCATTTTTGATCCAACGGAAAACTTGTGCAAACTTATAAGACAAAGATCGTCCAAACTTTCAATAGATTCGTATGAAGGTTTAATTTGAGATTTAAAGCTTTTAGAATGAATACCGGCCTTTTTTTGGACCAATAAAAAGTTAAAAAGGTGTAAATATAGTTTTTAAATAATTCTCAAAAAGTTAGACCCATTATTGGAGCAACGGAAACTTGGTCCAAACTACTTTGACAAAGAACTGCCCAACTTTGAATAGCTTCATATGAAGAGAATATTGGATTTTTTTGGACCAATATGAAGTGATAAAGATATAAATATAGTAATAAACCTAATAGAAGAACGTTAGACCCATTTTTAATCCAACGGAAAACTTGTGCAAACTTCTACGACAAAGATCGTCCAAACTTTCAATATATTCGTATGAAGGTTTAAATTCAGATTTAAAGCTTTTAGAATGAATACCGGCCTTTTTTTGGACCAATATAAAGTTATAAAGGTGTAAATGTAGTTTTTAAATAATTCTCAAAAAGTTAGACCCATTATTGGAGCAGCGGAAACTTGTCCAAACAACTTTTACAAAGAACTGCCCAACTTTGAATAGCTTCATATGAAGAGAATATTGGCCTTTTTTTGGACCAATATGAAGTGATAAAGATATAAATATAGTAATAAACCTAATTTAAGAACGTTAGACACATTTTTGATCCAACGGAAAACTTGTGCAAACTTATACGACAAAGATCGTCCAAACTTTCAATAGATTCGTATGAAGGTTTAAATTGAGATTTAAAGCTTTTAGAATGAATACCGGCCTTTTTTTGGACCAATAACAAGTTATAAAGGTGTAAATATAGTTTTTAAATTATTCTCAAAAAGTTAGACCCATTATTGGAGAAGCGGAAACTTGGTCCAATTGACAAAGAACTGCCCAACTTTGAATAGCGTCATATGAAGAGAATATTGGCCTTTTTTTGGACCAATATGAAGTGATAAAGATATAAATATAGTAATAAACCTAATTTAAGAACGTTAGACACATTTTTGATCCAACGGAAAACTTGTGCAAACTTATACGACAAAGATCGTCCAAACTTTCAATAGATTCGTATGAAGGTTTAAATTGAGATTTATAGCTTTTAGAATGAATACCGGCCTTTTTTTGGACCAATATAAAGTTATAAAGGTGTAAATGTAGTTTTTAAATAATTCTCAAAAAGTTAGACCCATTATTGGAGCAGCGGAAACTTGTCCAAACTACTTTTACAAAGAACTGCCCAACATTGAATAGCTTCATATGAAGAGAATATTGGCCTTTTTTTGGACCAATATGAAGTGATAAAGATATAAATATAGTAATAAACCTAATTTATGAACGTTAGACACATTTTTGATCCAACGGAAAACTTGTGCAAACTTATACGACAAAGATCGTCCAAACTTTCAATAGATTCGTATGAAGGTTTAAATTGAGATTTAAAGCTTTTAGAATGAATACCGGCCTTTTTTTGGACCAATAACAAGTTATAAAGGTGTAAATATAGTTTTTAAATTATTCTCAAAAAGTTAGACCCATTATTGGAGAAGCGGAAACTTGGTCCAATTGACAAAGAACTGCCCAACTTTGAATAGCGTCATATGAAGAGAATATTGGCCTTTTTTTGGACCAATATGAAGTGATAAAGATATAAATATAGTAATAAACCTAATTTAAGAACGTTAGACACATTTTTGATCCAACGGAAAACTTGTGCAAACTTATACGACAAAGATCGTCCAAACTTTCAATAGATTCGTATGAAGGTTTAAATTGAGATTTATAGCTTTTAGAATGAATACCGGCCTTTTTTTGGACCAATATAAAGTTATAAAGGTGTAAATGTAGTTTTTAAATAATTCTCAAAAAGTTAGACCCATTATTGGAGCAGCGGAAACTTGTCCAAACTACTTTTACAAAGAACTGCCCAACATTGAATAGCTTCATATGAAGAGAATATTGGCCTTTTTTTGGACCAATATGAAGTGATAAAGATATAAATATAGTAATAAACCTAATTTATGAACGTTAGACACATTTTTGATCCAACGGAAAACTTGTGCAAACTTATACGACAAAGATCGTCCAAACTTTCAATAGATTCGTATGAAGGTTTAAATTGAGATTTATAGCTTTTAGAATGAATATCGGACTTTTTTTGGACCAATATAAAGTTATAAAGGTGTAAATATAGTTTTTAAATTATTCTCAAAAAGTTAGACCCATTATTGGAGAAGCGGAAACTTGGTCCAAACTACTTTGACAAAGAACTGCCCAACTTTGAATAGCTTCGTATGAAGAGAATATTGGCCTTTTTTGGAACCAATATGAAGTGATAAAGATATAAATATAGTAATAAACCTAATATAAGAACGTTAGACCCATTTTTGATCCAACGGAAAACTTGTGCAAACTTATAAGACAAAGATCGTCCAAACTTTCAATAGATTCGTATGAAGGTTTAATTTGAGATTTAAAGCTTTTAGAATGAATACCGGCCTTTTTTTGGACCAATAAAAAGTTAAAAAGGTGTAAATATAGTTTTTAAATAATTCTCAAAAAGTTAGACCCATTATTGGAGCAGCGGAATCTTTGTCAAACTACTTTGACAAAGAACTGCCCAACTTTGAATAGCTACATATGAAGAGAATATTGGCCTTTTTTTGGACCAATATGAAGTGATAAAGATATAAATATATTAATAAACCTAATATAAGAACGTTAGACCCATTTTTGATCCAACGGAAAACTTGTGCAAACTTATACGACAAAGATCGTCCAAACTTTCAATAAATTCGTATGAAGGTTTAATTTGAGATTTAAAGCTTTTAGAATGAATACCAGCCTTTTTTTGGACCAATAAAAAGTTAAAAAGGTGTAAATATAGTTTTTAAATAATTCTCAAAAAGTTAGACCCATTATTGGAGCAACGGAAACTTGGTCCAAACTACTTTGACAGAGAACTGCCCAACTTTGAATAGCTTCATATGAAGAGAATATTGGATTTTTTTGGACCAATATGAAGTGATAAAGATATAAATATAGTAATAAACCTAATAGAAGAACGTTAGACCCATTTTTGATCCAACGGAAAACTTGTGCAAACTTCTACGACAAAGATCGTCCAAACTTTCAATAGATTCGTATGAAGGTTTAAATTCAGATTTAAAGCTTTTAGAATGAATACCGGCCTTTTTTTGGACCAATATAAAGTTATAAAGGTGTAAATATAGTTTTTAAATTATTCTCAAAAAGTTAGACCCATTATTGGAGCAGCGGAAACTTGGTCCAAACTACTTTGACAAAGAACTGCCCAACTTTGAATAGCTTCGTATGAGGAGAATATTGGCCTTTTTTGGAACCAATATGAAGTGATAAAGATATAAATATAGTAATAAACCTAATATAAGAACGTTAGACCCATTTTTGATCCAACGGAAAACTTGTGCAAACTTATAAGACAAAGATCGTCCAAACTTTCAATAGATTCGTATGAAGGTTTAATTTGAGATTTAAAGCTTTTAGAATGAATACCGGCCTTTTTTTGGACCAATAAAAAGTTAAAAAGGTGTAAATATAGTTTTTAAATAATTCTCAAAAAGTTAGACCCATTATTGGAGCAACGGAAACTTGGTCCAAACTACTTTGACAAAGAACTGCCCAACTTTGAATAGCTTCATATGAAGAGAATATTGGATTTTTTTGGACCAATATGAAGTGATAAAGATATAAATATAGTAATAAACCTAATAGAAGAACGTTAGACCCATTTTTAATCCAACGGAAAACTTGTGCAAACTTCTACGACAAAGATCGTCCAAACTTTCAATATATTCGTATGAAGGTTTAAATTCAGATTTAAAGCTTTTAGAATGAATACCGGCCTTTTTTTGGACCAATATAAAGTTATAAAGGTGTAAATGTAGTTTTTAAATAATTCTCAAAAAGTTAGACCCATTATTGGAGCAGCGGAAACTTGTCCAAACAACTTTTACAAAGAACTGCCCAACTTTGAATAGCTTCATATGAAGAGAATATTGGCCTTTTTTTGGACCAATATGAAGTGATAAAGATATAAATATAGTAATAAACCTAATTTAAGAACGTTAGACACATTTTTGATCCAACGGAAAACTTGTGCAAACTTATACGACAAAGATCGTCCAAACTTTCAATAGATTCGTATGAAGGTTTAAATTGAGATTTAAAGCTTTTAGAATGAATACCGGCCTTTTTTTGGACCAATAACAAGTTATAAAGGTGTAAATATAGTTTTTAAATTATTCTCAAAAAGTTAGACCCATTATTGGAGAAGCGGAAACTTGGTCCAATTGACAAAGAACTGCCCAACTTTGAATAGCGTCATATGAAGAGAATATTGGCCTTTTTTTGGACCAATATGAAGTGATAAAGATATAAATATAGTAATAAACCTAATTTAAGAACGTTAGACACATTTTTGATCCAACGGAAAACTTGTGCAAACTTATACGACAAAGATCGTCCAAACTTTCAATAGATTCGTATGAAGGTTTAAATTGAGATTTATAGCTTTTAGAATGAATACCGGCCTTTTTTTGGACCAATATAAAGTTATAAAGGTGTAAATGTAGTTTTTAAATAATTCTCAAAAAGTTAGACCCATTATTGGAGCAGCGGAAACTTGTCCAAACTACTTTTACAAAGAACTGCCCAACATTGAATAGCTTCATATGAAGAGAATATTGGCCTTTTTTTGGACCAATATGAAGTGATAAAGATATAAATATAGTAATAAACCTAATTTATGAACGTTAGACACATTTTTGATCCAACGGAAAACTTGTGCAAACTTATACGACAAAGATCGTCCAAACTTTCAATAGATTCGTATGAAGGTTTAAATTGAGATTTATAGCTTTTAGAATGAATATCGGACTTTTTTTGGACCAATATAAAGTTATAAAGGTGTAAATATAGTTTTTAAATTATTCTCAAAAAGTTAGACCCATTATTGGAGAAGCGGAAACTTGGTCCAAACTACTTTGACAAAGAACTGCCCAACTTTGAATAGCTTCGTATGAAGAGAATATTGGCCTTTTTTGGAACCAATATGAAGTGATAAAGATATAAATATAGTAATAAACCTAATATAAGAACGTTAGACCCATTTTTGATCCAACGGAAAACTTTTGCAAACTTATAAGACAAAGATCGTCCAAACTTTCAATAGATTCGTATGAAGGTTTAATTTGAGATTTAAAGCTTTTAGAATGAATACCGGCCTTTTTTTGGACCAATAAAAAGTTAAAAAGGTGTAAATATAGTTTTTAAATAATTCTCAAAAAGTTAGACCCATTATTGGAGCAGCGGAATCTTTGTCAAACTACTTTGACAAAGAACTGCCCAACTTTGAATAGCTACATATGAAGAGAATATTGGCCTTTTTTTGGACCAATATGAAGTGATAAAGATATAAATATATTAATAAACCTAATATAAGAACGTTAGACCCATTTTTGATCCAACGGAAAACTTGTGCAAACTTATACGACAAAGATCGTCCAAACTTTCAATAAATTCGTATGAAGGTTTAATTTGAGATTTAAAGCTTTTAGAATGAATACCAGCCTTTTTTTGGACCAATAAAAAGTTAAAAAGGTGTAAATATAGTTTTTAAATAATTCTCAAAAAGTTAGACCCATTATTGGAGCAACGGAAACTTGGTCCAAACTACTTTGACAGAGAACTGCCCAACTTTGAATAGCTTCATATGAAGAGAATATTGGATTTTTTTGGACCAATATGAAGTGATAAAGATATAAATATAGTAATAAACCTAATAAAAGAACGTTAGACCCATTTTTGATCCAACGGAAAACTTGTGCAAACTTCTACGACAAAGATCGTCCAAACTTTCAATAGATTCGTATGAAGGTTTAAATTCAGATTTAAAGCTTTTAGAATGAATACCGGCCTTTTTTTGGACCAATATAAAGTTATAAAGGTGTAAATATAGTTTTTAAATTATTCTCAAAAAGTTAGACCCATTATTGGAGCAGCGGAAACTTGGTCCAAACTACTTTGACAAAGAACTGCCCAACTTTGAATAGCTTCGTATGAAGAGAATATTGGCCTTTTTTGGAACCAATATGAAGTGATAAAGATATAAATATAGTAATAAACCTAATATAAGAACGTTAGACCCATTTTTGATCCAACGGAAAACTTGTGCAAACTTATAAGACAAAGATCGTCCAAACTTTCAATAGATTCGTATGAAGGTTTAATTTGAGATTTAAAGCTTTTAGAATGAATACCGGCCTTTTTTTGGACCAATAAAAAGTTAAAAAGGTGTAAATATAGTTTTTAAATAATTCTCAAAAAGTTAGACCCATTATTGGAGCAACGGAAACTTGGTCCAAACTACTTTGACAAAGAACTGCCCAACTTTGAATAGCTTCATATGAAGAGAATATTGGATTTTTTTGGACCAATATGAAGTGATAAAGATATAAATATAGTAATAAACCTAATAGAAGAACGTTAGACCCATTTTTAATCCAACGGAAAACTTGTGCAAACTTCTACGACAAAGATCGTCCAAACTTTCAATATATTCGTATGAAGGTTTAAATTCAGATTTAAAGCTTTTAGAATGAATACCGGCCTTTTTTTGGACCAATATAAAGTTATAAAGGTGTAAATGTAGTTTTTAAATAATTCTCAAAAAGTTAGACCCATTATTGGAGCAGCGGAAACTTGTCCAAACAACTTTTACAAAGAACTGCCCAACTTTGAATAGCTTCATATGAAGAGAATATTGGCCTTTTTTTGGACCAATATGAAGTGATAAAGATATAAATATAGTAATAAACCTAATTTAAGAACGTTAGACACATTTTTGATCCAACGGAAAACTTGTGCAAACTTATACGACAAAGATCGTCCAAACTTTCAATAGATTCGTATGAAGGTTTAAATTGAGATTTAAAGCTTTTAGAATGAATACCGGCCTTTTTTTGGACCAATAACAAGTTATAAAGGTGTAAATATAGTTTTTAAATTATTCTCAAAAAGTTAGACCCATTATTGGAGAAGCGGAAACTTGGTCCAAACTACTTTGACAAAGAACTGCCCAACTTTGAATAGCGTCATATGAAGAGAATATTGGCCTTTTTTTGGACCAATATGAAGTGATAAAGATATAAATATAGTAATAAACCTAATTTAAGAACGTTAGACACATTTTTGACCCAACGGAAAACTTGTGCAAACTTATACGACAAAGATCGTCCAAACTTTCAATAGATTCGTATGAAGGTTTAAATTGAGATTTATAGCTTTTAGAATGAATACCGGCCTTTTTTGGGACCAATATAAAGTTATAAAGGTGTAAATATAGTTTTTAAATTATTCTCAAAAACTTAGACCCATTATTGGAGAAGCGGAAACTTGGTCCAAACTACTTTGACAAAGAACTGCCCAACTTTGAATAGCTTCGTATGAAGAGAATATTGGCCTTTTTTTGAACCAATATGAAGTGATAAAGATATAAATATAGTAATAAACCTAATATAAGAACGTTAGACCCATTTTTGATCCAACGGAAAACTTGTGCAAACTTATACGACAAAGATCGTCCAAACTTTCAATAGATTCGTATGAAGGTTTAATTTGAGATTTAAAGCTTTTAGAATGAATACCGGCCTTTTTTTGGACCAATAAAAAGTTAAAAAGGTGTAAATATAGTTTTTAAATAATTCTCAAAAAGTTAGACCCATTATTGGAGCAGCGGAAACTTGTCCAAACTACTTTTACAAAGAACTGCCCAACTTTGAATAGCTTCATATGAAGAGAATATTGACCTTTTTTTGGACCAATATGAAGTGATAAAGATATAAATATAGTAATAAACCTAATTTAAGAACGTTAGACACATTTTTGATCCAACGGAAAACTTGTGCAAACTTATACGACAAAGATCGTCCAAACTTTCAATAGATTCGTATGAAGGTTTAAATTGAGATTTAAAGCTTTTAGAATGAATACCGGCCTTTTTTTGGACCAATATAAAGTTATAAAGGTGTAAATATAGTTTTTAAAAAATTCTCAAAAAGTTAGACCCATTATTGGAGAAGCGGAAACTTGGTCCAAACTACTTTCACAAAGAACTGCCCAAATTTGAATAGCTTCGTATGAAGAGAATATTGGCCTTTTTTTGAACCAATATGAAGTGATAAAGATATAAATATAGTAATAAACCTAATATAAGAACGTTAGACCCATTTTTGATCCAACGGAAAACTTGTGCAAACTTATACGACAAAGATCGTCCAAACTTTCAATAAATTCGTATGAAGGTTTAATTTGAGATTTAAAGCTTTTAGAATGAATACCAGCCTTTTTTTGGACCAATAAAAAGTTAAAAAGGTGTAAATATAGTTTTTAAATAATTCTCAAAAAGTTAGACCCATTATTGGAGCAACGGAAACTTGGTCCAAACTACTTTGACAGAGAACTGCCCAACTTTGAATAGCTTCATATGAAGAGAATATTGGATTTTTTTGGACCAATATGAAGTGATAAAGATATAAATATAGTAATAAACCTAATAGAAGAACGTTAGACCCATTTTTGATCCAACGGAAAACTTGTGCAAACTTCTACGACAAAGATCGTCCAAACTTTCAATAGATTCGTATGAAGGTTTATATTCAGATTTAAAGCTTTTAGAATGAATACCGGCCTTTTTTTGGACCAATATAAAGTTATAAAGGTGTAAATATAGTTTTTAAATTATTCTCAAAAAGTTAGACCCATTATTGGAGCAGCGGAAACTTGGTCCAAACTACTTTGACAAAGAACTGCCCAACTTTGAATAGCTTTGTATGAAGAGAATATTGGCCTTTTTTGGAACCAATATGAAGTGATAAAGATATAAATATAGTAATAAACCTAATATAAGAACGTTAGACCCATTTTTGATCCAACGGAAAACTTGTGCAAACTTATAAGACAAAGATCGTCCAAACTTTCAATAGATTCGTATGAAGGTTTAATTTGAGATTTAAAGCTTTTAGAATGAATACCGGCCTTTTTTTGGACCAATAAAAAGTTAAAAAGGTGTAAATATAGTTTTTAAATAATTCTCAAAAAGTTAGACCCATTATTGGAGCAACGGAAACTTGGTCCAAACTACTTTGACAAAGAACTGCCCAACTTTGAATAGCTTCATATGAAGAGAATATTGGATTTTTTTGGACCAATATGAAGTGATAAAGATATAAATATAGTAATAAACCTAATAGAAGAACGTTAGACCCATTTTTAATCCAACGGAAAACTTGTGCAAACTTCTACGACGAAGATCGTCCAAACTTTCAATATATTCGTATGAAGGTTTAAATTCAGATTTAAAGCTTTTAGAATGAATACCGGCCTTTTTTTGGACCAATATAAAGTTATAAAGGTGTAAATGTAGTTTTTAAATAATTCTCAAAAAGTTAGACCCATTATTGGAGCAGCGGAAACTTGTCCAAACAACTTTTACAAAGAACTGCCCAACTTTGAATAGCTTCATATGAAGAGAATATTGGCCTTTTTTTGGACCAATATGAAGTGATAAAGATATAAATATAGTAATAAACCTAATTTAAGAACGTTAGACACATTTTTGATCCAACGGAAAACTTGTGCAAACTTATACGACAAAGATCGTCCAAACTTTCAATAGATTCGTATGAAGGTTTAATTTGAGATTTAAAGCTTTTAGAATGAATACCGGCCTTTTTTCGGACCAATAAAATGTTAAAAAGGTGTAAATATAGTTTTTAAATAATTCTCAAAAAGTTAGACCCATTATTGGAGCAACGGAAACTTGGTCCAAACTACTTTGACAGAGAACTGCCCAACTTTGAATAGCGACATATGAAGAGAATATTGGCCTTTTTTTGGACCAATATGAAGTGATAAAGATATAAATATAGTAATAAACCTAATTTAAGAACGTTAGACACATTTTTGATCCAACGGAAAACTTGTGCAAACTTATACGACAAAGATCGTCCAAACTTTCAATAGATTCGTATGAAGGTTTAAATTGAGATTTATAGCTTTTAGAATGAATACCGGCCTTTTTTTGGACCAATATAAAGTTATAAAGGTGTAAATATAGTTTTTAAATTATTCTCAAAAAGTTAGACCCATTATTGGAGAAGCGGAAACTTGGTCCAAACTACTTTGACAAAGAACTGCCCAACTTTGAATAGCTTCGTATGAAGAGAATATTGGCCTTTTTTTGAACCAATATGAAGTGATAAAGATATAAATATAGTAATAAACCTAATATAAGAACGTTAGACCCATTTTTGATCCAACGGAAAACTTGTGCAAACTTATACGACAAAGATCGTCCAAACTTTCAATAGATTCGTATGAAGGTTTAATTTGAGATTTAAAGCTTTTAGAATGAATACCGGCCTTTTTTTGGACCAATAAAAAGTTAAAAAGGTGTAAATATAGTTTTTAAATAATTCTCAAAAAGTTAGACCCATTATTGGAGCAGCGGAAACTTGTCCAAACTACTTTTACAAAGAACTGCCCAACTTTGAATAGCTTCATATGAAGAGAATATTGACCTTTTTTTGGACCAATATGAAGTGATAAAGATATAAATATAGTAATAAACCTAATTTAAGAACGTTAGACACATTTTTGATCCAACGGAAAACTTGTGCAAACTTATACGACAAAGATCGTCCAAACTTTCAATAGATTCGTATGAAGGTTTAAATTGAGATTTAAAGCTTTTAGAATGAATACCGGCCTTTTTTTGGACCAATATAAAGTTATAAAGGTGTAAATATAGTTTTTAAAAAATTCTCAAAAAGTTAGACCCATTATTGGAGAAGCGGAAACTTGGTCCAAACTACTTTCACAAAGAACTGCCCAAATTTGAATAGCTTCGTATGAAGAGAATATTGGCCTTTTTTTGAACCAATATGAAGTGATAAAGATATAAATATAGTAATAAACCTAATTTAAGAACGTTAGACCCATTTTTGATCCAACGGAAAACTTGTGCAAACTTCTACGACAAAGATCGTCCAAACTTTCAATAGATTCGTATGAAGGTTTAAATTGAGATTTAAAGCTTTTAGAATGAATACCGGCCTTTTTTTGGACCAATATAAAGTTATAAAGGTGTAAATATAGTTTTTAAAAAATTCTCAAAAAGTTAGACCCATTATTGGAGAAGCGGAAACTTGGTCCAAACTACTTTCACAAAGAACTGCCCAAATTTGAATAGCTTCGTATGAAGAGAATATTGGCCTTTTTTTGAACCAATATGAAGTGATAAAGATATAAATATAGTAATAAACCTAATTTAAGAACGTTAGACCCATTTTTGATCCAACGGAAAACTTGTGCAAACTTATACGACAAAGATCGTCCAAACTTTCAATAGATTCGTATGAAGGTTTAAATTGAGATTTATAGCTTTTAGAATGAATACCGGCCTTTTTTTGGACCAATATAAAGTTATAAAGGTGTAAATATAGTTTTTAAATTATTCTCAAAAAGTTAGACCCATTATTGGAGAAGCGGAAACTTGGTCCAAACTACTTTGACAAAGAACTGCCCAACTTTGAATAGCTTCGTATGAAGAGAATATTGGCCTTTTTTTGAACCAATATGAAGTGATAAAGATATAAATATAGTAATAAACCTAATATAAGAACGTTAGACCCATTTTTGATCCAACGGAAAACTTGTGCAAACTTATACGACAAAGATCGTCCAAACTTTCAATAGATTCGTATGAAGGTTTAATTTGAGATTTAAAGCTTTTAGAATGAATACCGGCCTTTTTTTGGACCAATAAAAAGTTAAAAAGGTGTAAATATAGTTTTTAAATAATTCTCAAAAAGTTAGACCCATTATTGGAGCAGCGGAAACTTGTCCAAACTACTTTTACAAAGAACTGCCCAACTTTGAATAGCTTCATATGAAGAGAATATTGACCTTTTTTTGGACCCATATGAAGTGATAAAGATATAAATATAGTAATAAACCTAATTTAAGAACGTTAGACACATTTTTGATCCAACGGAAAACTTGTGCAAACTTATACGACAAAGATCGTCCAAACTTTCAATAGATTCGTATGAAGGTTTAAATTGAGATTTAAAGCTTTTAGAATGAATACCGGCCTTTTTTTGGACCAATATAAAGTTATAAAGGTGTAAATATAGTTTTTAAAAAATTCTCAAAAAGTTAGACCCATTATTGGAGAAGCGGAAACTTGGTCCAAACTACTTTCACAAAGAACTGCCCAAATTTGAATAGCTTCGTATGAAGAGAATATTGGCCTTTTTTTGAACCAATATGAAGTGATAAAGATATAAATATAGTAATAAACCTAATTTAAGAACGTTAGACCCATTTTTGATCCAACGGAAAACTTGTGCAAACTTCTACGACAAAGATCGTCCAAACTTTCAATAGATTCGTATGAAGGTTTAAATTGAGATTTAAAGCTTTTAGAATGAATACCGGCCTTTTTTTGGACCAATATAAAGTTATAAAGGTGTAAATATAGTTTTTAAAAAATTCTCAAAAAGTTAGACCCATTATTGGAGAAGCGGAAACTTGGTCCAAACTACTTTCACAAAGAACTGCCCAAATTTGAATAGCTTCGTATGAAGAGAATATTGGCCTTTTTTTGAACCAATATGAAGTGATAAAGATATAAATATAGTAATAAACCTAATTTAAGAACGTTAGACCCATTTTTGATCCAACGGAAAACTTGTGCAAACTTATACGACAAAGATCGTCCAAACTTTCAATAGATTCGTATGAAGGTTTAATTTGAGATTTAAAGCTTTTAGAATGAATACCGGCCTTTTTTTGGACCAATAAAAAGTTAAAAAGGTGTAAATATAGTTTTTAAATAATTCTCAAAAAGTTAGACCCATTATTGGAGCAGCGGAAACTTGTCCAAACTACTTTTACAAAGAACTGCCCAACTTTGAATAGCTTCATATGAAGAGAATATTGACCTTTTTTTGGACCAATATGAAGTGATAAAGATATAAATATAGTAATAAACCTAATTTAAGAACGTTAGACACATTTTTGATCCAACGGAAAACTTGTGCAAACTTATACGACAAAGATCGTCCAAACTTTCAATAGATTCGTATGAAGGTTTAAATTGAGATTTAAAGCTTTTAGAATGAATACCGGCCTTTTTTTGGACCAATATAAAGTTATAAAGGTGTAAATATAGTTTTTAAAAAATTCTCAAAAAGTTAGACCCATTATTGGAGAAGCGGAAACTTGGTCCAAACTACTTTCACAAAGAACTGCCCAAATTTGAATAGCTTCGTATGAAGAGAATATTGGCCTTTTTTTGAACCAATATGAAGTGATAAAGATATAAATATAGTAATAAACCTAATTTAAGAACGTTAGACCCATTTTTGATCCAACGGAAAACTTGTGCAAACTTCTACGACAAAGATCGTCCAAACTTTCAATAGATTCGTATGAAGGTTTAAATTGAGATTTAAAGCTTTTAGAATGAATACCGGCCTTTTTTTGGACCAATATAAAGTTATAAAGGTGTAAATATAGTTTTTAAATAATTCTCAAAAAGTTAGACCCATTATTGGAGCAGCGGAAACTTTGTCAAACTACTTTGACAAAGAACTGCCCAACTTTGAATAGCTACATATGAAGAGAATATTGGCCTTTTTTTGGACCAATATGAAGTGATAAAGATATAAATATATTAATAAACCTAATATAAGAACGTTAGACCCATTTTTGATCCAACGGAAAACTTGTGCAAACTTATACGACAAAGATCGTCCAAACTTTCAATAGATTCGTATGAAGGTTTAATTTGAGATTTAAAGCTTTTAGAATGAATACCAGCCTTTTTTTGGACCAATAAAAAGTTAAAAAGGTGTAAATATAGTTTTTAAATAATTCTCAAAAAGTTAGACCCATTATTGGAGCAACGGAAACTTGGTCCAAACTACTTTGACAGAGAACTGCCCAACTTTGAATAGCTTCATATGAAGAGAATATTGGATTTTTTTGGACCAATATGAAGTGATAAAGATATAAATATAGTAATAAACCTAATAGAAGAACGTTAGACCCATTTTTGATCCAACGGAAAACTTGTGCAAATTTCTACGACAAAGATCGTCCAAACTTTCAATAGATTCGTATGAAGGTTTAAATTCAGATTTAAAGCTTTTAGAATGAATACCGGCCTTTTTTTGGACCAATATAAAGTTATAAAGGTGTAAATGTAGTTTTTAAATAATTCTCAAAAAGTTAGACCCATTATTGGAGCAGCGGAAACTTGTCCAAACTACTTTTACAAAGAACTGCCCAACTTTGAATAGCTTCATATGAAGAGAATATTGGCCTTTTTTTGGACCAATATGAAGTGATAAAGATATAAATATAGTAATAAACCTAATTTAAGAACGTTAGACACATTTTTGATCCAACGGAAAACTTGTGCAAACTTATACGACAAAGATCGTCCAAACTTTCAATAGATTCGTATGAAGGTTTAAATTGAGATTTATAGCTTTTAGAATGAATATCGGCCTTTTTTTGGACCAATAAAAAGTTAAAAAGGTGTAAATAAAGTTTTTAAATAATTCTCAAAAAGTTAGACCCATTATTGGAGCAGCGGAAACTTGTCCAAACTACTTTTACAAAGAACTGCCCAACTTTGAATAGCTTCATATGAAGAGAATATTGACCTTTTTTTGGACCCATATGAAGTGATAAAGATATAAATATAGTAATAAACCTAATTTAAGAACGTTAGACACATTTTTGATCCAACGGAAAACTTGTGCAAACTTATACGACAAAGATCGTCCAAACTTTCAATAGATTCGTATGAAGGTTTAAATTGAGATTTAAAGCTTTTAGAATGAATACCGGCCTTTTTTTGGACCAATATAAAGTTATAAAGGTGTAAATATAGTTTTTAAAAAATTCTCAAAAAGTTAGACCCATTATTGGAGAAGCGGAAACTTGGTCCAAACTACTTTCACAAAGAACTGCCCAAATTTGAATAGCTTCGTATGAAGAGAATATTGGCCTTTTTTTGAACCAATATGAAGTGATAAAGATATAAATATAGTAATAAACCTAATTTAAGAACGTTAGACCCATTTTTGATCCAACGGAAAACTTGTGCAAACTTCTACGACAAAGATCGTCCAAACTTTCAATAGATTCGTATGAAGGTTTAAATTGAGATTTAAAGCTTTTAGAATGAATACCGGCCTTTTTTTGGACCAATATAAAGTTATAAAGGTGTAAATATAGTTTTTAAAAAATTCTCAAAAAGTTAGACCCATTATTGGAGAAGCGGAAACTTGGTCCAAACTACTTTCACAAAGAACTGCCCAAATTTGAATAGCTTCGTATGAAGAGAATATTGGCCTTTTTTTGAACCAATATGAAGTGATAAAGATATAAATATAGTAATAAACCTAATTTAAGAACGTTAGACCCATTTTTGATCCAACGGAAAACTTGTGCAAACTTATACGACAAAGATCGTCCAAACTTTCAATAGATTCGTATGAAGGTTTAATTTGAGATTTAAAGCTTTTAGAATGAATACCGGCCTTTTTTTGGACCAATAAAAAGTTAAAAAGGTGTAAATATAGTTTTTAAATAATTCTCAAAAAGTTAGACCCATTATTGGAGCAGCGGAAACTTGTCCAAACTACTTTTACAAAGAACTGCCCAACTTTGAATAGCTTCATATGAAGAGAATATTGACCTTTTTTTGGACCAATATGAAGTGATAAAGATATAAATATAGTAATAAACCTAATTTAAGAACGTTAGACACATTTTTGATCCAACGGAAAACTTGTGCAAACTTATACGACAAAGATCGTCCAAACTTTCAATAGATTCGTATGAAGGTTTAAATTGAGATTTAAAGCTTTTAGAATGAATACCGGCCTTTTTTTGGACCAATATAAAGTTATAAAGGTGTAAATATAGTTTTTAAAAAATTCTCAAAAAGTTAGACCCATTATTGGAGAAGCGGAAACTTGGTCCAAACTACTTTCACAAAGAACTGCCCAAATTTGAATAGCTTCGTATGAAGAGAATATTGGCCTTTTTTTGAACCAATATGAAGTGATAAAGATATAAATATAGTAATAAACCTAATTTAAGAACGTTAGACCCATTTTTGATCCAACGGAAAACTTGTGCAAACTTCTACGACAAAGATCGTCCAAACTTTCAATAGATTCGTATGAAGGTTTAAATTGAGATTTAAAGCTTTTAGAATGAATACCGGCCTTTTTTTGGACCAATATAAAGTTATAAAGGTGTAAATATAGTTTTTAAATAATTCTCAAAAAGTTAGACCCATTATTGGAGCAGCGGAAACTTTGTCAAACTACTTTGACAAAGAACTGCCCAACTTTGAATAGCTACATATGAAGAGAATATTGGCCTTTTTTTGGACCAATATGAAGTGATAAAGATATAAATATATTAATAAACCTAATATAAGAACGTTAGACCCATTTTTGATCCAACGGAAAACTTGTGCAAACTTATACGACAAAGATCGTCCAAACTTTCAATAGATTCGTATGAAGGTTTAATTTGAGATTTAAAGCTTTTAGAATGAATACCAGCCTTTTTTTGGACCAATAAAAAGTTAAAAAGGTGTAAATATAGTTTTTAAATAATTCTCAAAAAGTTAGACCCATTATTGGAGCAACGGAAACTTGGTCCAAACTACTTTGACAGAGAACTGCCCAACTTTGAATAGCTTCATATGAAGAGAATATTGGATTTTTTTGGACCAATATGAAGTGATAAAGATATAAATATAGTAATAAACCTAATAGAAGAACGTTAGACCCATTTTTGATCCAACGGAAAACTTGTGCAAACTTCTACGACAAAGATCGTCCAAACTTTCAATAGATTCGTATGAAGGTTTAAATTCAGATTTAAAGCTTTTAGAATGAATACCGGCCTTTTTTTGGACCAATATAAAGTTATAAAGGTGTAAATGTAGTTTTTAAATAATTCTCAAAAAGTTAGACCCATTATTGGAGCAGCGGAAACTTGTCCAAACTACTTTTACAAAGAACTGCCCAACTTTGAATAGCTTCATATGAAGAGAATATTGGCCTTTTTTTGGACCAATATGAAGTGATAAAGATATAAATATAGTAATAAACCTAATTTAAGAACGTTAGACACATTTTTGATCCAACGGAAAACTTGTGCAAACTTATACGACAAAGATCGTCCAAACTTTCAATAGATTCGTATGAAGGTTTAAATTGAGATTTATAGCTTTTAGAATGAATATCGGCCTTTTTTTGGACCAATATAAAGTTATAAAGGTGTAAATATAGTTTTTAAATTATTCTCAAAAAGTTAGACCCATTATTGGAGAAGCGGAAACTTGGTCCAAACTACTTTGACAAAGAACTGCCCAACTTTGAATAGCTTCGTATGAAGAGAATATTGGCCTTTTTTGGAACCAATATGAAGTGATAAAGATATAAATATAGTAATAAACCTAATATAAGAACGTTAGACCCATTTTTGATCCAACGGAAAACTTGTGCAAACTTATAAGACAAAGATCGTCCAAACTTTCAATAGATTCGTATGAAGGTTTAATTTGAGATTTAAAGCTTTTAGAATGAATACCGGCCTTTTTTTGGACCAATAAAAAGTTAAAAAGGTGTAAATATAGTTTTTAAATAATTCTCAAAAAGTTAGACCCATTATTGGAGCAGCGGAAACTTGTCCAAACTACTTTTACAAAGAACTGCCCAACTTTGAATAGCTTCATATGAAGCGAATATTGACCTTTTTTTGGACCAATATGAAGTGATAAAGATATAAATATAGTAATAAACCTAATTTAAGAACGTTAGACACATTTTTGATCCAACGGAAAACTTGTGCAAACTTATACGACAAAGATCGTCCAAACTTTCAATAGATTCGTATGAAGGTTTAAATTGAGATTTAAAGCTTTTAGAATGAATACCGGCCTTTTTTTGGACCAATATAAAGTTATAAAGGTGTAAATATAGTTTTTAAAAAATTCTCAAAAAGTTAGACCCATTATTGGAGAAGCGGAAACTTGGTCCAAACTACTTTCACAAAGAACTGCCCAAATTTGAATAGCTTCGTATGAAGAGAATATTGGCCTTTTTTTGAACCAATATGAAGTGATAAAGATATAAATATAGTAATAAACCTAATTTAAGAACGTTAGACCCATTTTTGATCCAACGGAAAACTTGTGCAAACTTCTACGACAAAGATCGTCCAAACTTTCAATAGATTCGTATGAAGGTTTAAATTGAGATTTAAAGCTTTTAGAATGAATACCGGCCTTTTTTTGGACCAATATAAAGTTATAAAGGTGTAAATATAGTTTTTAAATAATTCTCAAAAAGCTAGACCCATTATTGGAGCAGCGGAAACTTTGTCAAACTACTTTGACAAAGAACTGCCCAACTTTGAATAGCTACATATGAAGAGAATATTGGCCTTTTTTTGGACCAATATGAAGTGATAAAGATATAAATATATTAATAAACCTAATATAAGAACGTTAGACCCATTTTTGATCCAACGGAAAACTTGTGCAAACTTATACGACAAAGATCGTCCAAACTTTCAATAGATTCGTATGAAGGTTTAATTTGAGATTTAAAGCTTTTAGAATGAATACCAGCCTTTTTTTGGACCAATAAAAAGTTAAAAAGGTGTAAATATAGTTTTTAAATAATTCTCAAAAAGTTAGACCCATTATTGGAGCAACGGAAACTTGGTCCAAACTACTTTGACAGAGAACTGCCCAACTTTGAATAGCTTCATATGAAGAGAATATTGGATTTTTTTGGACCAATATGAAGTGATAAAGATATAAATATAGTAATAAACCTAATAGAAGAACGTTAGACCCATTTTTGATCCAACGGAAAACTTGTGCAAACTTCTACGACAAAGATCGTCCAAACTTTCAATAGATTCGTATGAAGGTTTAAATTCAGATTTAAAGCTTTTAGAATGAATACCGGCCTTTTTTTGGACCAATATAAAGTTATAAAGGTGTAAATGTAGTTTTTAAATAATTCTCAAAAAGTTAGACCCATTATTGGAGCAGCGGAAACTTGTCCAAACTACTTTTACAAAGAACTGCCCAACTTTGAATAGCTTCATATGAAGAGAATATTGGCCTTTTTTTGGACCAATATGAAGTGATAAAGATATAAATATAGTAATAAACTTAATTTAAGAACGTTAGACACATTTTTGATCCAACGGAAAACTTGTGCAAACTTATACGACAAAGATCGTCCAAACTTTCAATAGATTCGTATGAAGGTTTAAATTGAGATTTATAGCTTTTAGAATGAATATCGGCCTTTTTTTGGACCAATATAAAGTTATAAAGGTGTAAATATAGTTTTTAAATTATTCTCAAAAAGTTAGACCCATTATTGGAGAAGCGGAAACTTGGTCCAAACTACTTTGACAAAGAACTGCCCAACTTTGAATAGCTTCGTATGAAGAGAATATTGGCCTTTTTTGGAACCAATATGAAGTGATAAAGATATAAATATAGTAATAAACCTAATATAAGAACGTTAGACCCATTTTTGATCCAACGGAAAACTTGTGCAAACTTATAAGACAAAGATCGTCCAAACTTTCAATAGATTCGTATGAAGGTTTAATTTGAGATTTAAAGCTTTTAGAATGAATACCGGCCTTTTTTTGGACCAATAAAAAGTTAAAAAGGTGTAAATATAGTTTTTAAATAATTCTCAAAAAGTTAGACCCATTATTGGAGCAGCGGAAACTTGTCCAAACTACTTTTACAAAGAACTGCCCAACTTTGAATAGCTTCATATGAAGAGAATATTGACCTTTTTTTGGACCAATATGAAGTGATAAAGATATAAATATAGTAATAAACCTAATTTAAGAACGTTAGACACATTTTTGATCCAACGGAAAACTTGTGCAAACTTATACGACAAAGATCGTCCAAACTTTCAATAGATTCGTATGAAGGTTTAAATTGAGATTTAAAGCTTTTAGAATGAATACCGGCCTTTTTTTGGACCAATATAAAGTTATAAAGGTGTAAATATAGTTTTTAAAAAATTCTCAAAAAGTTAGACCCATTATTGGAGAAGCGGAAACTTGGTCCAAACTACTTTCACAAAGAACTGCCCAAATTTGAATAGCTTCGTATGAAGAGAATATTGGCCTTTTTTTGAACCAATATGAAGTGATAAAGATATAAATATAGTAATAAACCTAATTTAAGAACGTTAGACCCATTTTTGATCCAACGGAAAACTTGTGCAAACTTCTACGACAAAGATCGTCCAAACTTTCAATAGATTCGTATGAAGGTTTAAATTCAGATTTAAAGCTTTTAGAATGAATACCGGCCTTTTTTTTGGACCAATATAAAGTTATAAAGGTGTAAATATAGTTTTTAAATTATTCTCAAAAAGTTAGACCCATTATTGGAGAAGCGGAAACTTGGTCCAAACTACTTTGACAAAGAACTGCCCAACTTTGAATAGCTTCGTATGAAGAGAATATTGGCCTTTTTTGGAACCAATATGAAGTGATAAAGATATAAATATAGTAATAAACCTAATATAAGAACGTTAGACCCATTTTTGATCCAACGGAAAACTTGTGCAAACTTATAAGACAAAGATCGTCCAAACTTTCAATAGATTCGTATGAAGGTTTAATTTGAGATTTAAAGCTTTTAGAATGAATACCGGCCTTTTTTTGGACCAATAAAAAGTTAAAAAGGTGTAAATATAGTTTTTAAATAATTCTCAAAAAGTTAGACCCATTATTGGAGCAGCGGAAACTTGTCCAAACTACTTTTACAAAGAACTGCCCAACTTTGAATAGCTTCATATGAAGAGAATATTGACCTTTTTTTGGACCAATATGAAGTGATAAAGATATAAATATAGTAATAAACCTAATTTAAGAACGTTAGACACATTTTTGATCCAACGGAAAACTTGTGCAAACTTATACGACAAAGATCGTCCAAACTTTCAATAGATTCGTATGAAGGTTTAAATTGAGATTTAAAGCTTTTAGAATGAATACCGGCCTTTTTTTGGACCAATATAAAGTTATAAAGGTGTAAATATAGTTTTTAAAAAATTCTCAAAAAGTTAGACCCATTATTGGAGAAGCGGAAACTTGGTCCAAACTACTTTCACAAAGAACTGCCCAAATTTGAATAGCTTCGTATGAAGAGAATATTGGCCTTTTTTTGAACCAATATGAAGTGATAAAGATATAAATATAGTAATAAACCTAATTTAAGAACGTTAGACCCATTTTTGATCCAACGGAAAACTTGTGCAAACTTCTACGACAAAGATCGTCCAAACTTTCAATAGATTCGTATGAAGGTTTAAATTCAGATTTAAAGCTTTTAGAATGAATACCGGCCTTTTTTTGGACCAATATAAAGTTATAAAGGTGTAAATATAGTTTTCAAATAATTCTCAAAAAGCTAGACCCATTATTGGAGCAGCGGAAACTTTGTCAAACTACTTTGACAAAGAACTGCCCAACTTTGAATAGCTACATATGAAGAGAATATTGGCCTTTTTTTGGACCAATATGAAGTGATAAAGATATAAATATAGTAATAAACCTAATTTAAGAACGTTAGACACATTTTTGATCCAACGGAAAACTTGTGCAAACTTATACGACAAAGATCGTCCAAACTTTCAATAGATTCGTATGAAGGTTTAAATTGAGATTTATAGCTTTTAGAATGAATATCGGCCTTTTTTTGGACCAATATAAAGTTATAAAGGTGTAAATATAGTTTTTAAATTATTCTCAAAAACTTAGACCCATTATTGGAGAAGCGGAAACTTGGTCCAAACTACTTTGACAAAGAACTGCCCAACTTTGAATAGCTTCGTATGAAGAGAATATTGGCCTTTTTTGGAACCAATATGAAGTGATAAAGATATAAATATAGTAATAAACCTAATATAAGAACGTTAGACCCATTTTTGATCCAACGGAAAACTTGTGCAAACTTATAAGACAAAGATCGTCCAAACTTTCAATAGATTCGTATGAAGGTTTAATTTGAGATTTAAAGCTTTTAGAATGAATACCGGCCTTTTTTTGGACCAATATAAAGTTATAAAGGTGTAAATATAGTTTTTAAATTATCCTCAAAAAGTTAGACCCATTATTGGAGAAGCGGAAACTTGGTCCAAACTACTTTGACAAAGAACTGCCCAACTTTGAATAGCGTCATATGAAGAGAATATTGGCCTTTTTTTGGACCAATATGAAGTGATAAAGATATAAATATATTAATAAACCTAATTTAAGAACGTTAGACCCATTTTTGATCCAACGGAAAACTTGTGCAAACTTCTACGACAAAGATCGTCCAAACGTTCAATAGATTCGTATGAAGGTTTAAATTCAGATTTAAAGCTTTTAGAATGAATACCGGCCTTTTTTTGGACCAATATAAAGTTATAAAGGTGTAAATGTAGTTTTTAAATAATTCTCAAAAAGTTAGACCCATTATTGGAGCAGCGGAAACTTGTCCAAACTACTTTTACAAAGAACTGCCCAACTTTGAATAGCTTCATATGAAGAGAATATTGGCCTTTTTTTGGACCAATATGAAGTGATAAAGATATAAATATAGTAATAAACCTAATTTAAGAACGTTAGACACATTTTTGATCCAACGGAAAACTTGTGCAAACTTATACGACAAAGATCGTCCAAACTTTCAATAGATTCGTATGAAGGTTTAATTTGAGATTTAAAGCTTTTAGAATGAATACCGGCCTTTTTTTGGACCAATAAAAAGTTATAAAGGTGTAAATATAGTTTTTAAATTATTCTCAAAAAGTTAGACCCATTATTGGAGAAGCGGAAACTTGGTCCAAACTACTTTGACAAAGAACTGCCCAACTTTGAATAGCGTCATATGAAGAGAATATTGGTCTTTTTTTGGACCAATATGAAGTGATAAAGATATAAATATAGTAATAAACCTAATTTAAGAACGTTAGACACATTTTTGATCCAACGGAAAACTTGTGCAAACTTATACGACAAAGATCGTCCAAACTTTCAATAGATTCGTATGAAGGTTTAAATTGAGATTTAAAGCTTTTAGAATGAATACCGGCCTTTTTTTGGACCAATATAAAGTTATAAAGGTGTAAATATAGTTTTTAAAAAATTCTCAAAAAGTTAGACCCATTATTGGAGAAGCGGAAACTTGGTCCAAACTACTTTCACAAAGAACTGCCCAAATTTGAATAGCTTCGTATGAAGAGAATATTGGCCTTTTTTTGAACCAATATGAAGTGATAAAGATATAAATATAGTAATAAACCTAATTTAAGAACGTTAGACCCATTTTTGATCCAACGGAAAACTTGTGCAAACTTATACGACAAAGATCGTCCAAACTTTCAATAGATTCGTATGAAGGTTTAAATTGAGATTTATAGCTTTTAGAATGAATACCGGCCTTTTTTTGGACCAATATAAAGTTATAAAGGTGTAAATATAGTTTTTAAATTATTCTCAAAAAGTTAGACCCATTATTGGAGAAGCGGAAACTTGGTCCAAACTACTTTGACAAAGAACTGCCCAACTTTGAATAGCTTCGTATGAAGAGAATATTGGCCTTTTTTTGAACCAATATGAAGTGATAAAGATATAAATATAGTAATAAACCTAATATAAGAACGTTAGACCCATTTTTGATCCAACGGAAAACTTGTGCAAACTTATACGACAAAGATCGTCCAAACTTTCAATAGATTCGTATGAAGGTTTAATTTGAGATTTAAAGCTTTTAGAATGAATACCGGCCTTTTTTTGGACCAATAAAAAGTTAAAAAGGTGTAAATATAGTTTTTAAATAATTCTCAAAAAGTTAGACCCATTATTGGAGCAGCGGAAACTTGTCCAAACTACTTTTACAAAGAACTGCCCAACTTTGAATAGCTTCATATGAAGAGAATATTGACCTTTTTTTGGACCCATATGAAGTGATAAAGATATAAATATAGTAATAAACCTAATTTAAGAACGTTAGACACATTTTTGATCCAACGGAAAACTTGTGCAAACTTATACGACAAAGATCGTCCAAACTTTCAATAGATTCGTATGAAGGTTTAAATTGAGATTTAAAGCTTTTAGAATGAATACCGGCCTTTTTTTGGACCAATATAAAGTTATAAAGGTGTAAATATAGTTTTTAAAAAATTCTCAAAAAGTTAGACCCATTATTGGAGAAGCGGAAACTTGGTCCAAACTACTTTCACAAAGAACTGCCCAAATTTGAATAGCTTCGTATGAAGAGAATATTGGCCTTTTTTTGAACCAATATGAAGTGATAAAGATATAAATATAGTAATAAACCTAATTTAAGAACGTTAGACCCATTTTTGATCCAACGGAAAACTTGTGCAAACTTCTACGACAAAGATCGTCCAAACTTTCAATAGATTCGTATGAAGGTTTAAATTGAGATTTAAAGCTTTTAGAATGAATACCGGCCTTTTTTTGGACCAATATAAAGTTATAAAGGTGTAAATATAGTTTTTAAAAAATTCTCAAAAAGTTAGACCCATTATTGGAGAAGCGGAAACTTGGTCCAAACTACTTTCACAAAGAACTGCCCAAATTTGAATAGCTTCGTATGAAGAGAATATTGGCCTTTTTTTGAACCAATATGAAGTGATAAAGATATAAATATAGTAATAAACCTAATTTAAGAACGTTAGACCCATTTTTGATCCAACGGAAAACTTGTGCAAACTTATACGACAAAGATCGTCCAAACTTTCAATAGATTCGTATGAAGGTTTAATTTGAGATTTAAAGCTTTTAGAATGAATACCGGCCTTTTTTTGGACCAATAAAAAGTTAAAAAGGTGTAAATATAGTTTTTAAATAATTCTCAAAAAGTTAGACCCATTATTGGAGCAGCGGAAACTTGTCCAAACTACTTTTACAAAGAACTGCCCAACTTTGAATAGCTTCATATGAAGAGAATATTGACCTTTTTTTGGACCAATATGAAGTGATAAAGATATAAATATAGTAATAAACCTAATTTAAGAACGTTAGACACATTTTTGATCCAACGGAAAACTTGTGCAAACTTATACGACAAAGATCGTCCAAACTTTCAATAGATTCGTATGAAGGTTTAAATTGAGATTTAAAGCTTTTAGAATGAATACCGGCCTTTTTTTGGACCAATATAAAGTTATAAAGGTGTAAATATAGTTTTTAAAAAATTCTCAAAAAGTTAGACCCATTATTGGAGAAGCGGAAACTTGGTCCAAACTACTTTCACAAAGAACTGCCCAAATTTGAATAGCTTCGTATGAAGAGAATATTGGCCTTTTTTTGAACCAATATGAAGTGATAAAGATATAAATATAGTAATAAACCTAATTTAAGAACGTTAGACCCATTTTTGATCCAACGGAAAACTTGTGCAAACTTCTACGACAAAGATCGTCCAAACTTTCAATAGATTCGTATGAAGGTTTAAATTGAGATTTAAAGCTTTTAGAATGAATACCGGCCTTTTTTTGGACCAATATAAAGTTATAAAGGTGTAAATATAGTTTTTAAATAATTCTCAAAAAGTTAGACCCATTATTGGAGCAGCGGAAACTTTGTCAAACTACTTTGACAAAGAACTGCCCAACTTTGAATAGCTACATATGAAGAGAATATTGGCCTTTTTTTGGACCAATATGAAGTGATAAAGATATAAATATATTAATAAACCTAATATAAGAACGTTAGACCCATTTTTGATCCAACGGAAAACTTGTGCAAACTTATACGACAAAGATCGTCCAAACTTTCAATAGATTCGTATGAAGGTTTAATTTGAGATTTAAAGCTTTTAGAATGAATACCAGCCTTTTTTTGGACCAATAAAAAGTTAAAAAGGTGTAAATATAGTTTTTAAATAATTCTCAAAAAGTTAGACCCATTATTGGAGCAACGGAAACTTGGTCCAAACTACTTTGACAGAGAACTGCCCAACTTTGAATAGCTTCATATGAAGAGAATATTGGATTTTTTTGGACCAATATGAAGTGATAAAGATATAAATATAGTAATAAACCTAATAGAAGAACGTTAGACCCATTTTTGATCCAACGGAAAACTTGTGCAAATTTCTACGACAAAGATCGTCCAAACTTTCAATAGATTCGTATGAAGGTTTAAATTCAGATTTAAAGCTTTTAGAATGAATACCGGCCTTTTTTTGGACCAATATAAAGTTATAAAGGTGTAAATGTAGTTTTTAAATAATTCTCAAAAAGTTAGACCCATTATTGGAGCAGCGGAAACTTGTCCAAACTACTTTTACAAAGAACTGCCCAACTTTGAATAGCTTCATATGAAGAGAATATTGGCCTTTTTTTGGACCAATATGAAGTGATAAAGATATAAATATAGTAATAAACCTAATTTAAGAACGTTAGACACATTTTTGATCCAACGGAAAACTTGTGCAAACTTATACGACAAAGATCGTCCAAACTTTCAATAGATTCGTATGAAGGTTTAAATTGAGATTTATAGCTTTTAGAATGAATATCGGCCTTTTTTTGGACCAATAAAAAGTTAAAAAGGTGTAAATAAAGTTTTTAAATAATTCTCAAAAAGTTAGACCCATTATTGGAGCAGCGGAAACTTGTCCAAACTACTTTTACAAAGAACTGCCCAACTTTGAATAGCTTCATATGAAGAGAATATTGACCTTTTTTTGGACCCATATGAAGTGATAAAGATATAAATATAGTAATAAACCTAATTTAAGAACGTTAGACACATTTTTGATCCAACGGAAAACTTGTGCAAACTTATACGACAAAGATCGTCCAAACTTTCAATAGATTCGTATGAAGGTTTAAATTGAGATTTAAAGCTTTTAGAATGAATACCGGCCTTTTTTTGGACCAATATAAAGTTATAAAGGTGTAAATATAGTTTTTAAAAAATTCTCAAAAAGTTAGACCCATTATTGGAGAAGCGGAAACTTGGTCCAAACTACTTTCACAAAGAACTGCCCAAATTTGAATAGCTTCGTATGAAGAGAATATTGGCCTTTTTTTGAACCAATATGAAGTGATAAAGATATAAATATAGTAATAAACCTAATTTAAGAACGTTAGACCCATTTTTGATCCAACGGAAAACTTGTGCAAACTTCTACGACAAAGATCGTCCAAACTTTCAATAGATTCGTATGAAGGTTTAAATTGAGATTTAAAGCTTTTAGAATGAATACCGGCCTTTTTTTGGACCAATATAAAGTTATAAAGGTGTAAATATAGTTTTTAAAAAATTCTCAAAAAGTTAGACCCATTATTGGAGAAGCGGAAACTTGGTCCAAACTACTTTCACAAAGAACTGCCCAAATTTGAATAGCTTCGTATGAAGAGAATATTGGCCTTTTTTTGAACCAATATGAAGTGATAAAGATATAAATATAGTAATAAACCTAATTTAAGAACGTTAGACCCATTTTTGATCCAACGGAAAACTTGTGCAAACTTATACGACAAAGATCGTCCAAACTTTCAATAGATTCGTATGAAGGTTTAATTTGAGATTTAAAGCTTTTAGAATGAATACCGGCCTTTTTTTGGACCAATAAAAAGTTAAAAAGGTGTAAATATAGTTTTTAAATAATTCTCAAAAAGTTAGACCCATTATTGGAGCAGCGGAAACTTGTCCAAACTACTTTTACAAAGAACTGCCCAACTTTGAATAGCTTCATATGAAGAGAATATTGACCTTTTTTTGGACCAATATGAAGTGATAAAGATATAAATATAGTAATAAACCTAATTTAAGAACGTTAGACACATTTTTGATCCAACGGAAAACTTGTGCAAACTTATACGACAAAGATCGTCCAAACTTTCAATAGATTCGTATGAAGGTTTAAATTGAGATTTAAAGCTTTTAGAATGAATACCGGCCTTTTTTTGGACCAATATAAAGTTATAAAGGTGTAAATATAGTTTTTAAAAAATTCTCAAAAAGTTAGACCCATTATTGGAGAAGCGGAAACTTGGTCCAAACTACTTTCACAAAGAACTGCCCAAATTTGAATAGCTTCGTATGAAGAGAATATTGGCCTTTTTTTGAACCAATATGAAGTGATAAAGATATAAATATAGTAATAAACCTAATTTAAGAACGTTAGACCCATTTTTGATCCAACGGAAAACTTGTGCAAACTTCTACGACAAAGATCGTCCAAACTTTCAATAGATTCGTATGAAGGTTTAAATTGAGATTTAAAGCTTTTAGAATGAATACCGGCCTTTTTTTGGACCAATATAAAGTTATAAAGGTGTAAATATAGTTTTTAAATAATTCTCAAAAAGTTAGACCCATTATTGGAGCAGCGGAAACTTTGTCAAACTACTTTGACAAAGAACTGCCCAACTTTGAATAGCTACATATGAAGAGAATATTGGCCTTTTTTTGGACCAATATGAAGTGATAAAGATATAAATATATTAATAAACCTAATATAAGAACGTTAGACCCATTTTTGATCCAACGGAAAACTTGTGCAAACTTATACGACAAAGATCGTCCAAACTTTCAATAGATTCGTATGAAGGTTTAATTTGAGATTTAAAGCTTTTAGAATGAATACCAGCCTTTTTTTGGACCAATAAAAAGTTAAAAAGGTGTAAATATAGTTTTTAAATAATTCTCAAAAAGTTAGACCCATTATTGGAGCAACGGAAACTTGGTCCAAACTACTTTGACAGAGAACTGCCCAACTTTGAATAGCTTCATATGAAGAGAATATTGGCCTTTTTTTGGACCAATATGAAGTGATAAAGATATAAATATAGTAATAAACCTAATAGAAGAACGTTAGACCCATTTTTGATCCAACGGAAAACTTGTGCAAACTTCTACGACAAAGATCGTCCAAACTTTCAATAGATTCGTATGAAGGTTTAAATTCAGATTTAAAGCTTTTAGAATGAATACCGGCCTTTTTTTGGACCAATATAAAGTTATAAAGGTGTAAATGTAGTTTTTAAATAATTCTCAAAAAGTTAGACCCATTATTGGAGCAGCGGAAACTTGTCCAAACTACTTTTACAAAGAACTGCCCAACTTTGAATAGCTTCATATGAAGAGAATATTGGCCTTTTTTTGGACCAATATGAAGTGATAAAGATATAAATATAGTAATAAACCTAATTTAAGAACGTTAGACACATTTTTGATCCAACGGAAAACTTGTGCAAACTTATACGACAAAGATCGTCCAAACTTTCAATAGATTCGTATGAAGGTTTAAATTGAGATTTATAGCTTTTAGAATGAATATCGGCCTTTTTTTGGACCAATATAAAGTTATAAAGGTGTAAATATAGTTTTTAAATTATTCTCAAAAAGTTAGACCCATTATTGGAGAAGCGGAAACTTGGTCCAAACTACTTTGACAAAGAACTGCCCAACTTTGAATAGCTTCGTATGAAGAGAATATTGGCCTTTTTTGGAACCAATATGAAGTGATAAAGATATAAATATAGTAATAAACCTAATATAAGAACGTTAGACCCATTTTTGATCCAACGGAAAACTTGTGCAAACTTATAAGACAAAGATCGTCCAAACTTTCAATAGATTCGTATGAAGGTTTAATTTGAGATTTAAAGCTTTTAGAATGAATACCGGCCTTTTTTTGGACCAATAAAAAGTTAAAAAGGTGTAAATATAGTTTTTAAATAATTCTCAAAAAGTTAGACCCATTATTGGAGCAGCGGAAACTTGTCCAAACTACTTTTACAAAGAACTGCCCAACTTTGAATAGCTTCATATGAAGAGAATATTGACCTTTTTTTGGACCAATATGAAGTGATAAAGATATAAATATAGTAATAAACCTAATTTAAGAACGTTAGACACATTTTTGATCCAACGGAAAACTTGTGCAAACTTATACGACAAAGATCGTCCAAACTTTCAATAGATTCGTATGAAGGTTTAAATTGAGATTTAAAGCTTTTAGAATGAATACCGGCCTTTTTTTGGACCAATATAAAGTTATAAAGGTGTAAATATAGTTTTTAAAAAATTCTCAAAAAGTTAGACCCATTATTGGAGAAGCGGAAACTTGGTCCAAACTACTTTCACAAAGAACTGCCCAAATTTGAATAGCTTCGTATGAAGAGAATATTGGCCTTTTTTTGAACCAATATGAAGTGATAAAGATATAAATATAGTAATAAACCTAATTTAAGAACGTTAGACCCATTTTTGATCCAACGGAAAACTTGTGCAAACTTCTACGACAAAGATCGTCCAAACTTTCAATAGATTCGTATGAAGGTTTAAATTGAGATTTAAAGCTTTTAGAATGAATACCGGCCTTTTTTTGGACCAATATAAAGTTATAAAGGTGTAAATATAGTTTTTAAATAATTCTCAAAAAGCTAGACCCATTATTGGAGCAGCGGAAACTTTGTCAAACTACTTTGACAAAGAACTGCCCAACTTTGAATAGCTACATATGAAGAGAATATTGGCCTTTTTTTGGACCAATATGAAGTGATAAAGATATAAATATATTAATAAACCTAATATAAGAACGTTAGACCCATTTTTGATCCAACGGAAAACTTGTGCAAACTTATACGACAAAGATCGTCCAAACTTTCAATAGATTCGTATGAAGGTTTAATTTGAGATTTAAAGCTTTTAGAATGAATACCAGCCTTTTTTTGGACCAATAAAAAGTTAAAAAGGTGTAAATATAGTTTTTAAATAATTCTCAAAAAGTTAGACCCATTATTGGAGCAACGGAAACTTGGTCCAAACTACTTTGACAGAGAACTGCCCAACTTTGAATAGCTTCATATGAAGAGAATATTGGATTTTTTTGGACCAATATGAAGTGATAAAGATATAAATATAGTAATAAACCTAATAGAAGAACGTTAGACCCATTTTTGATCCAACGGAAAACTTGTGCAAACTTCTACGACAAAGATCGTCCAAACTTTCAATAGATTCGTATGAAGGTTTAAATTCAGATTTAAAGCTTTTAGAATGAATACCGGCCTTTTTTTGGACCAATATAAAGTTATAAAGGTGTAAATGTAGTTTTTAAATAATTCTCAAAAAGTTAGACCCATTATTGGAGCAGCGGAAACTTGTCCAAACTACTTTTACAAAGAACTGCCCAACTTTGAATAGCTTCATATGAAGAGAATATTGGCCTTTTTTTGGACCAATATGAAGTGATAAAGATATAAATATAGTAATAAACTTAATTTAAGAACGTTAGACACATTTTTGATCCAACGGAAAACTTGTGCAAACTTATACGACAAAGATCGTCCAAACTTTCAATAGATTCGTATGAAGGTTTAAATTGAGATTTATAGCTTTTAGAATGAATATCGGCCTTTTTTTGGACCAATATAAAGTTATAAAGGTGTAAATATAGTTTTTAAATTATTCTCAAAAAGTTAGACCCATTATTGGAGAAGCGGAAACTTGGTCCAAACTACTTTGACAAAGAACTGCCCAACTTTGAATAGCTTCGTATGAAGAGAATATTGGCCTTTTTTGGAACCAATATGAAGTGATAAAGATATAAATATAGTAATAAACCTAATATAAGAACGTTAGACCCATTTTTGATCCAACGGAAAACTTGTGCAAACTTATAAGACAAAGATCGTCCAAACTTTCAATAGATTCGTATGAAGGTTTAATTTGAGATTTAAAGCTTTTAGAATGAATACCGGCCTTTTTTTGGACCAATAAAAAGTTAAAAAGGTGTAAATATAGTTTTTAAATAATTCTCAAAAAGTTAGACCCATTATTGGAGCAGCGGAAACTTGTCCAAACTACTTTTACAAAGAACTGCCCAAC
The DNA here is from genome assembly GCA_030408175.1 of Trifolium repens. Lineage (NCBI taxonomy): Eukaryota > Viridiplantae > Streptophyta > Magnoliopsida > Fabales > Fabaceae > Trifolium > Trifolium repens. Next base: position 23,258,071 of record CP125845.1, on the reverse strand, counting down.
TTTGAATAGCTTCATATGAAGAGAATATTGACCTTTTTTTGGACCAATATGAAGTGATAAAGATATAAATATAGTAATAAACCTAATTTAAGAACGTTAGACACATTTTTGATCCAACGGAAAACTTGTGCAAACTTATACGACAAAGATCGTCCAAACTTTCAATAGATTCGTATGAAGGTTTAAATTGAGATTTAAAGCTTTTAGAATGAATACCGGCCTTTTTTTGGACCAATATAAAGTTATAAAGGTGTAAATATAGTTTTTAAAAAATTCTCAAAAAGTTAGACCCATTATTGGAGAAGCGGAAACTTGGTCCAAACTACTTTCACAAAGAACTGCCCAAATTTGAATAGCTTCGTATGAAGAGAATATTGGCCTTTTTTTGAACCAATATGAAGTGATAAAGATATAAATATAGTAATAAACCTAATTTAAGAACGTTAGACCCATTTTTGATCCAACGGAAAACTTGTGCAAACTTCTACGACAAAGATCGTCCAAACTTTCAATAGATTCGTATGAAGGTTTAAATTCAGATTTAAAGCTTTTAGAATGAATACCGGCCTTTTTTTTGGACCAATATAAAGTTATAAAGGTGTAAATATAGTTTTTAAATTATTCTCAAAAAGTTAGACCCATTATTGGAGAAGCGGAAACTTGGTCCAAACTACTTTGACAAAGAACTGCCCAACTTTGAATAGCTTCGTATGAAGAGAATATTGGCCTTTTTTGGAACCAATATGAAGTGATAAAGATATAAATATAGTAATAAACCTAATATAAGAACGTTAGACCCATTTTTGATCCAACGGAAAACTTGTGCAAACTTATAAGACAAAGATCGTCCAAACTTTCAATAGATTCGTATGAAGGTTTAATTTGAGATTTAAAGCTTTTAGAATGAATACCGGCCTTTTTTTGGACCAATAAAAAGTTAAAAAGGTGTAAATATAGTTTTTAAATAATTCTCAAAAAGTTAGACCCATTATTGGAGCAGCGGAAACTTGTCCAAACTACTTTTACAAAGAACTGCCCAACTTTGAATAGCTTCATATGAAGAGAATATTGACCTTTTTTTGGACCAATATGAAGTGATAAAGATATAAATATAGTAATAAACCTAATTTAAGAACGTTAGACACATTTTTGATCCAACGGAAAACTTGTGCAAACTTATACGACAAAGATCGTCCAAACTTTCAATAGATTCGTATGAAGGTTTAAATTGAGATTTAAAGCTTTTAGAATGAATACCGGCCTTTTTTTGGACCAATATAAAGTTATAAAGGTGTAAATATAGTTTTTAAAAAATTCTCAAAAAGTTAGACCCATTATTGGAGAAGCGGAAACTTGGTCCAAACTACTTTCACAAAGAACTGCCCAAATTTGAATAGCTTCGTATGAAGAGAATATTGGCCTTTTTTTGAACCAATATGAAGTGATAAAGATATAAATATAGTAATAAACCTAATTTAAGAACGTTAGACCCATTTTTGATCCAACGGAAAACTTGTGCAAACTTCTACGACAAAGATCGTCCAAACTTTCAATAGATTCGTATGAAGGTTTAAATTCAGATTTAAAGCTTTTAGAATGAATACCGGCCTTTTTTTGGACCAATATAAAGTTATAAAGGTGTAAATATAGTTTTCAAATAATTCTCAAAAAGCTAGACCCATTATTGGAGCAGCGGAAACTTTGTCAAACTACTTTGACAAAGAACTGCCCAACTTTGAATAGCTACATATGAAGAGAATATTGGCCTTTTTTTGGACCAATATGAAGTGATAAAGATATAAATATAGTAATAAACCTAATTTAAGAACGTTAGACACATTTTTGATCCAACGGAAAACTTGTGCAAACTTATACGACAAAGATCGTCCAAACTTTCAATAGATTCGTATGAAGGTTTAAATTGAGATTTATAGCTTTTAGAATGAATATCGGCCTTTTTTTGGACCAATATAAAGTTATAAAGGTGTAAATATAGTTTTTAAATTATTCTCAAAAACTTAGACCCATTATTGGAGAAGCGGAAACTTGGTCCAAACTACTTTGACAAAGAACTGCCCAACTTTGAATAGCTTCGTATGAAGAGAATATTGGCCTTTTTTGGAACCAATATGAAGTGATAAAGATATAAATATAGTAATAAACCTAATATAAGAACGTTAGACCCATTTTTGATCCAACGGAAAACTTGTGCAAACTTATAAGACAAAGATCGTCCAAACTTTCAATAGATTCGTATGAAGGTTTAATTTGAGATTTAAAGCTTTTAGAATGAATACCGGCCTTTTTTTGGACCAATAAAAAGTTAAAAAGGTGTAAATATAGTTTTTAAATAATTCTCAAAAAGTTAGACCCATTATTGGAGCAACGGAAACTTGGTCCAAACTACTTTGACAAAGAACTGCCCAACTTTGAATAGCTTCATATGAAGAGAATATTGGATTTTTTTGGACCAATATGAAGTGATAAAGATATAAATATAGTAATAAACCTAATAGAAGAACGTTAGACCCATTTTTAATCCAACGGAAAACTTGTGCAAACTTCTACGACAAAGATCGTCCAAACTTTCAATAGATTCGTATGAAGGTTTAAATTCAGATTTAAAGCTTTTAGAATGAATACCGGCCTTTTTTTGGACCAATATAAAGTTATAAAGGTGTAAATGTAGTTTTTAAATAATTCTCAAAAAGTTAGACCCATTATTGGAGCAGCGGAAACTTGTCCAAACAACTTTTACAAAGAACTGCCCAACTTTGAATAGCTTCATATGAAGAGAATATTGGCCTTTTTTTGGACCAATATGAAGTGATAAAGATATAAATATAGTAATAAACTTAATTTAAGAACGTTAGACACATTTTTGATCCAACGGAAAACTTGTGCAAACTTATACGACAAAGATCGTCCAAACTTTCAATAGATTCGTATGAAGGTTTAATTTGAGATTTAAAGCTTTTAGAATGAATACCGGCCTTTTTTTGGACCAATAAAAAGTTATAAAGGTGTAAATATAGTTTTTAAATTATTCTCAAAAAGTTAGACCCATTATTGGAGAAGCGGAAACTTGGTCCAAACTACTTTGACAAAGAACTGCCCAACTTTGAATAGCGTCATATGAAGAGAATATTGGTCTTTTTTTGGACCAATATGAAGTGATAAAGATATAAATATAGTAATAAACCTAATTTAAGAACGTTAGACACATTTTTGATCCAACGGAAAACTTGTGCAAACTTATACGACAAAGATCGTCCAAACTTTCAATAGATTCGTATGAAGGTTTAAATTGAGATTTATAGCTTTTAGAATGAATACCGGCCTTTTTTTGGACCAATATAAAGTTATAAAGGTGTAAATATAGTTTTTAAATTATTCTCAAAAAGTTAGACCCATTATTGGAGAAGCGGAAACTTGGTCCAAACTACTTTGACAAAGAACTGCCCAACTTTGAATAGCTTCGTATGAAGAGAATATTGGCCTTTTTTTGAACCAATATGAAGTGATAAAGATATAAATATAGTAATAAACCTAATATAAGAACGTTAGACCCATTTTTGATCCAACGGAAAACTTGTGCAAACTTATACGACAAAGATCGTCCAAACTTTCAATAGATTCGTATGAAGGTTTAATTTGAGATTTAAAGCTTTTAGAATGAATACCGGCCTTTTTTTGGACCAATAAAAAGTTAAAAAGGTGTAAATATAGTTTTTAAATAATTCTCAAAAAGTTAGACCCATTATTGGAGCAACGGAAACTTGGTCCAAACTACTTTGACAAAGAACTGCCCAACTTTGAATAGCTTCATATGAAGAGAATATTGGATTTTTTTGGACCAATATGAAGTGATAAAGATATAAATATAGTAATAAACCTAATAGAAGAACGTTAGACCCATTTTTAATCCAACGGAAAACTTGTGCAAACTTCTACGACAAAGATCGTCCAAACTTTCAATAGATTCGTATGAAGGTTTAAATTCAGATTTAAAGCTTTTAGAATGAATACCGGCCTTTTTTAGGACCAATATAAAGTTATAAAGGTGTAAATGTAGTTTTTAAATAATTCTCAAAAAGTTAGACCCATTATTGGAGCAGCGGAAACTTGTCCAAACTACTTTTACAAAGAGCTGCCCAACTTTGAATAGCTTCATATGAAGAGAATATTGGCCTTTTTTTGGACCAATATGAAGTGATAAAGATATAAATATTGTAATAAACCTAATTTAAGAACGTTAGACACATTTTTGATCCAACGGAAAACTTGTGCAAACTTATACGACAAAGATCGTCCAAACTTTCAATAGATTCGTATGAAGGTTTAATTTGAGATTTAGAGCTTTTAGAATGAATACCGGCCTTTTTTTGGACCAATAAAAAGTTATAAAGGTGTAAATATAGTTTTTAAATTATTCTCAAAAAGTTAGACCCATTATTGGAGAAGCGGAAACTTGGTCCAAACTACTTTGACAAAGAACTGCCCAACTCTGAATAGCGTCATATGAAGAGAATATTGGCCTTTTTTTGGACCAATATGAAGTGATAAAGATATAAATATATTAATAAACCTAATTTAAGAACGTTAGACCCATTTTTGATCCAACGGAAAACTTGTACAAACTTCTACGACAAAGATCGTCCAAACATTCAATAGATTCGTATGAAAGTTTAAATTGAGATTTAAAGCTTTTAGAATGAATACCGGCCTTTTTTTGGACCAATATAAAGTTATAAAGGTGTAAATATAGTTTTTAAATTATCCTCAAAAAGTTAGACCCATTATTGGAGAAGCGGAAACTTGGTCCAAACTACTTTGACAAAGAACTACCCAACTTTGAATAGCGTCATATGAAGAGAATATTGGCCTTTTTTTGGACCAATATGAAGTGATAAAGATATAAATATATTAATAAACCTAATTTAAGAACGTTAGACCCATTTTTGATCCAACGGAAAACTTGTGCAAACTTCTACGACAAAGATCGTCCAAACGTTCAATAGATTCGTATGAAGGTTTAAATTCAGATTTAAAGCTTTTAGAATGAATACCGGCCTTTTTTTGGACCAATATAAAGTTATAAAGGTGTAAATGTAGTTTTTAAATAATTCTCAAAAAGTTAGACCCATTATTGGAGCAGCGGAAACTTGTCCAAACTACTTTTACAAAGAACTGCCCAACTTTGAATAGCTTCATATGAAGAGAATATTGGCCTTTTTTTGGACCAATATGAAGTGATAAAGATATAAATATAGTAATAAACCTAATTTAAGAACGTTAGACACATTTTTGATCCAACGGAAAACTTGTGCAAACTTATACGACAAAGATCGTCCAAACTTTCAATAGATTCGTATGAAGGTTTAATTTGAGATTTAAAGCTTTTAGAATGAATACCGGCCTTTTTTTGGACCAATAAAAAGTTATAAAGGTGTAAATATAGTTTTTAAATTATTCTCAAAAAGTTAGACCCATTATTGGAGAAGCGGAAACTTGGTCCAAACTACTTTGACAAAGAACTGCCCAACTTTGAATAGCGTCATATGAAGAGAATATTGGTCTTTTTTTGGACCAATATGAAGTGATAAAGATATAAATATAGTAATAAACCTAATTTAAGAACGTTAGACACATTTTTGATCCAACGGAAAACTTGTGCAAACTTATACGACAAAGATCGTCCAAACTTTCAATAGATTCGTATGAAGGTTTAAATTGAGATTTATAGCTTTTAGAATGAATACCGGCCTTTTTTTGGACCAATATAAAGTTATAAAGGTGTAAATATAGTTTTTAAATTATTCTCAAAAAGTTAGACCCATTATTGGAGAAGCGGAAACTTGGTCCAAACTACTTTGACAAAGAACTGCCCAACTTTGAATAGCTTCGTATGAAGAGAATATTGGCCTTTTTTTGAACCAATATGAAGTGATAAAGATATAAATATAGTAATAAACCTAATATAAGAACGTTAGACCCATTTTTGATCCAACGGAAAACTTGTGCAAACTTATACGACAAAGATCGTCCAAACTTTCAATAGATTCGTATGAAGGTTTAATTTGAGATTTAAAGCTTTTAGAATGAATACCGGCCTTTTTTTGGACCAATAAAAAGTTAAAAAGGTGTAAATATAGTTTTTAAATAATTCTCAAAAAGTTAGACCCATTATTGGAGCAACGGAAACTTGGTCCAAACTACTTTGACAAAGAACTGCCCAACTTTGAATAGCTTCATATGAAGAGAATATTGGATTTTTTTGGACCAATATGAAGTGATAAAGATATAAATATAGTAATAAACCTAATAGAAGAACGTTAGACCCATTTTTAATCCAACGGAAAACTTGTGCAAACTTCTACGACAAAGATCGTCCAAACTTTCAATAGATTCGTATGAAGGTTTAAATTCAGATTTAAAGCTTTTAGAATGAATACCGGCCTTTTTTTGGACCAATATAAAGTTATAAAGGTGTAAATATAGTTTTTAAATTATTCTCAAAAAGTTAGACCCATTATTGGAGAAGCGGAAACTTGGTCCAAACTACTTTGACAAAGAACTGCCCAACTTTGAATAGCTTCGTATGAAGAGAATATTGGCCTTTTTTTGAACCAATATGAAGTGATAAAGATATAAATATAGTAATAAACCTAATATAAGAACGTTAGACCCATTTTTGATCCAACGGAAAACTTGTGCAAACTTATACGACAAAGATCGTCCAAACTTTCAATAGATTCGTATGAAGGTTTAATTTGAGATTTAAAGCTTTTAGAATGAATACCGGCCTTTTTTTGGACCAATAAAAAGTTAAAAAGGTGTAAATATAGTTTTTAAATAATTCTCAAAAAGTTAGACCCATTATTGGAGCAACGGAAACTTGGTCCAAACTACTTTGACAAAGAACTGCCCAACTTTGAATAGCTTCATATGAAGAGAATATTGGATTTTTTTGGACCAATATGAAGTGATAAAGATATAAATATAGTAATAAACCTAATAGAAGAACGTTAGACCCATTTTTAATCCAACGGAAAACTTGTGCAAACTTATACGACAAAGATCGTCCAAACTTTCAATAGATTCGTATGAAGGTTTAAATTGAGATTTATAGCTTTTAGAATGAATACCGGCCTTTTTTTGGACCAATATAAAGTTATAAAGGTGTAAATATAGTTTTTAAATTATTCTCAAAAAGTTAGACCCATTATTGGAGAAGCGGAAACTTGGTCCAAACTACTTTGACAAAGAACTGCCCAACTTTGAATAGCTTCGTATGAAGAGAATATTGGCCTTTTTTTGAACCAATATGAAGTGATAAAGATATAAATATAGTAATAAACCTAATATAAGAACGTTAGACCCATTTTTGATCCAACGGAAAACTTGTGCAAACTTATACGACAAAGATCGTCCAAACTTTCAATAGATTCGTATGAAGGTTTAATTTGAGATTTAAAGCTTTTAGAATGAATACCGGCCTTTTTTTGGACCAATAAAAAGTTAAAAAGGTGTAAATATAGTTTTTAAATAATTCTCAAAAAGTTAGACCCATTATTGGAGCAACGGAAACTTGGTCCAAACTACTTTGACAAAGAACTGCCCAACTTTGAATAGCTTCATATGAAGAGAATATTGGATTTTTTTGGACCAATATGAAGTGATAAAGATATAAATATAGTAATAAACCTAATAGAAGAACGTTAGACCCATTTTTAATCCAACGGAAAACTTGTGCAAACTTCTACGACAAAGATCGTCCAAACTTTCAATAGATTCGTATGAAGGTTTAAATTCAGATTTAAAGCTTTTAGAATGAATACCGGCCATTTTTAGGACCAATATAAAGTTATAAAGGTGTAAATGTAGTTTTTAAATAATTCTCAAAAAGTTAGACCCATTATTGGAGCAGCGGAAACTTGTCCAAACTACTTTTACAAAGAGCTGCCCAACTTTGAATAGCTTCATATGAAGAGAATATTGGCCTTTTTTTGGACCAATATGAAGTGATAAAGATATAAATATTGTAATAAACCTAATTTAAGAACGTTAGACACATTTTTGATCCAACGGAAAACTTGTGCAAACTTATACGACAAAGATCGTCCAAACTTTCAATAGATTCGTATGAAGGTTTAATTTGAGATTTAGAGCTTTTAGAATGAATACCGGCCTTTTTTTGGACCAATAAAAAGTTATAAAGGTGTAAATATAGTTTTTAAATTATTCTCAAAAAGTTAGACCCATTATTGGAGAAGCGGAAACTTGGTCCAAACTACTTTGACAAAGAACTGCCCAACTCTGAATAGCGTCATATGAAGAGAATATTGGCCTTTTTTTGGACCAATATGAAGTGATAAAGATATAAATATATTAATAAACCTAATTTAAGAACGTTAGACCCATTTTTGATCCAACGGAAAACTTGTACAAACTTCTACGACAAAGATCGTCCAAACATTCAATAGATTCGTATGAAAGTTTAAATTGAGATTTAAAGCTTTTAGAATGAATACCGGCCTTTTTTTGGACCAATATAAAGTTATAAAGGTGTAAATATAGTTTTTAAATTATCCTCAAAAAGTTAGACCCATTATTGGAGAAGCGGAAACTTGGTCCAAACTACTTTGACAAAGAACTGCCCAACTTTGAATAGCGTCATATGAAGAGAATATTGGCCTTTTTTTGGACCAATATGAAGTGATAAAGATATAAATATATTAATAAACCTAATTTAAGAACGTTAGACCCATTTTTGATCCAACGGAAAACTTGTGCAAACTTCTACGACAAAGATCGTCCAAACGTTCAATAGATTCGTATGAAGGTTTAAATTCAGATTTAAAGCTTTTAGAATGAATACCGGCCTTTTTTTGGACCAATATAAAGTTATAAAGGTGTAAATGTAGTTTTTAAATAATTCTCAAAAAGTTAGACCCATTATTGGAGCAGCGGAAACTTGTCCAAACTACTTTTACAAAGAACTGCCCAACTTTGAATAGCTTCATATGAAGAGAATATTGGCCTTTTTTTGGACCAATATGAAGTGATAAAGATATAAATATAGTAATAAACCTAATTTAAGAACGTTAGACACATTTTTGATCCAACGGAAAACTTGTGCAAACTTATACGACAAAGATCGTCCAAACTTTCAATAGATTCGTATGAAGGTTTAATTTGAGATTTAGAGCTTTTAGAATGAATACCGGCCTTTTTTTGGACCAATAAAAAGTTATAAAGGTGTAAATATAGTTTTTAAATTATTCTCAAAAAGTTAGACCCATTATTGGAGAAGCGGAAACTTGGTCCAAACTACTTTGACAAAGAACTGCCCAACTCTGAATAGCGTCATATGAAGAGAATATTGGCCTTTTTTTGGACCAATATGAAGTGATAAAGATATAAATATATTAATAAACCTAATTTAAGAACGTTAGACCCATTTTTGATCCAACGGAAAACTTGTACAAACTTCTACGACAAAGATCGTCCAAACATTCAATAGATTCGTATGAAAGTTTAAATTGAGATTTAAAGCTTTTAGAATGAATACCGGCCTTTTTTTGGACCAATATAAAGTTATAAAGGTGTAAATATAGTTTTTAAATTATCCTCAAAAAGTTAGACCCATTATTGGAGAAGCGGAAACTTGGTCCAAACTACTTTGACAAAGAACTGCCCAACTTTGAATAGCGTCATATGAAGAGAATATTGGCCTTTTTTTGGACCAATATGAAGTGATAAAGATATAAATATATTAATAAACCTAATTTAAGAACGTTAGACCCATTTTTGATCCAACGGAAAACTTGTGCAAACTTCTACGACAAAGATCGTCCAAACGTTCAATAGATTCGTATGAAGGTTTAAATTCAGATTTAAAGCTTTTAGAATGAATACCGGCCTTTTTTTGGACCAATATAAAGTTATAAAGGTGTAAATGTAGTTTTTAAATAATTCTCAAAAAGTTAGACCCATTATTGGAGCAGCGGAAACTTGTCCAAACTACTTTTACAAAGAACTGCCCAACTTTGAATAGCTTCATATGAAGAGAATATTGGCCTTTTTTTGGACCAATATGAAGTGATAAAGATATAAATATAGTAATAAACCTAATTTAAGAACGTTAGACACATTTTTGATCCAACGGAAAACTTGTGCAAACTTATACGACAAAGATCGTCCAAACTTTCAATAGATTCGTATGAAGGTTTAATTTGAGATTTAAAGCTTTTAGAATGAATACCGGCCTTTTTTTGGACCAATAAAAAGTTATAAAGGTGTAAATATAGTTTTTAAATTATTCTCAAAAAGTTAGACCCATTATTGGAGAAGCGGAAACTTGGTCCAAACTACTTTGACAAAGAACTGCCCAACTTTGAATAGCGTCATATGAAGAGAATATTGGTCTTTTTTTGGACCAATATGAAGTGATAAAGATATAAATATAGTAATAAACCTAATTTAAGAACGTTAGACACATTTTTGATCCAACGGAAAACTTGTGCAAACTTATACGACAAAGATCGTCCAAACTTTCAATAGATTCGTATGAAGGTTTAAATTGAGATTTATAGCTTTTAGAATGAATACCGGCCTTTTTTTGGACCAATATAAAGTTATAAAGGTGTAAATATAGTTTTTAAATTATTCTCAAAAAGTTAGACCCATTATTGGAGAAGCGGAAACTTGGTCCAAACTACTTTGACAAAGAACTGCCCAACTTTGAATAGCTTCGTATGAAGAGAATATTGGCCTTTTTTTGAACCAATATGAAGTGATAAAGATATAAATATAGTAATAAACCTAATATAAGAACGTTAGACCCATTTTTGATCCAACGGAAAACTTGTGCAAACTTATACGACAAAGATCGTCCAAACTTTCAATAGATTCGTATGAAAGTTTAAATTGAGATTTAAAGCTTTTAGAATGAATACCGGCCTTTTTTTGGACCAATATAAAGTTATAAAGGTGTAAATATAGTTTTTAAATTATCCTCAAAAAGTTAGACCCATTATTGGAGAAGCGGAAACTTGGTCCAAACTACTTTGACAAAGAACTACCCAACTTTGAATAGCGTCATATGAAGAGAATATTGGCCTTTTTTTGGACCAATATGAAGTGATAAAGATATAAATATATTAATAAACCTAATTTAAGAACGTTAGACCCATTTTTGATCCAACGGAAAACTTGTGCAAACTTCTACGACAAAGATCGTCCAAACGTTCAATAGATTCGTATGAAGGTTTAAATTCAGATTTAAAGCTTTTAGAATGAATACCGGCCTTTTTTTGGACCAATATAAAGTTATAAAGGTGTAAATGTAGTTTTTAAATAATTCTCAAAAAGTTAGACCCATTATTGGAGCAGCGGAAACTTGTCCAAACTACTTTTACAAAGAACTGCCCAACTTTGAATAGCTTCATATGAAGAGAATATTGGCCTTTTTTTGGACCAATATGAAGTGATAAAGATATAAATATAGTAATAAACCTAATTTAAGAACGTTAGACACATTTTTGATCCAACGGAAAACTTGTGCAAACTTATACGACAAAGATCGTCCAAACTTTCAATAGATTCGTATGAAGGTTTAATTTGAGATTTAAAGCTTTTAGAATGAATACCGGCCTTTTTTTGGACCAATAAAAAGTTATAAAGGTGTAAATATAGTTTTTAAATTATTCTCAAAAAGTTAGACCCATTATTGGAGAAGCGGAAACTTGGTCCAAACTACTTTGACAAAGAACTGCCCAACTTTGAATAGCGTCATATGAAGAGAATATTGGTCTTTTTTTGGACCAATATGAAGTGATAAAGATATAAATATAGTAATAAACCTAATTTAAGAACGTTAGACACATTTTTGATCCAACGGAAAACTTGTGCAAACTTATACGACAAAGATCGTCCAAACTTTCAATAGATTCGTATGAAGGTTTAAATTGAGATTTATAGCTTTTAGAATGAATACCGGCCTTTTTTTGGACCAATATAAAGTTATAAAGGTGTAAATATAGTTTTTAAATTATTCTCAAAAAGTTAGACCCATTATTGGAGAAGCGGAAACTTGGTCCAAACTACTTTGACAAAGAACTGCCCAACTTTGAATAGCTTCGTATGAAGAGAATATTGGCCTTTTTTTGAACCAATATGAAGTGATAAAGATATAAATATAGTAATAAACCTAATATAAGAACGTTAGACCCATTTTTGATCCAACGGAAAACTTGTGCAAACTTATACGACAAAGATCGTCCAAACTTTCAATAGATTCGTATGAAAGTTTAAATTGAGATTTAAAGCTTTTAGAATGAATACCGGCCTTTTTTTGGACCAATATAAAGTTATAAAGGTGTAAATATAGTTTTTAAATTATCCTCAAAAAGTTAGACCCATTATTGGAGAAGCGGAAACTTGGTCCAAACTACTTTGACAAAGAACTACCCAACTTTGAATAGCGTCATATGAAGAGAATATTGGCCTTTTTTTGGACCAATATGAAGTGATAAAGATATAAATATATTAATAAACCTAATTTAAGAACGTTAGACCCATTTTTGATCCAACGGAAAACTTGTGCAAACTTCTACGACAAAGATCGTCCAAACGTTCAATAGATTCGTATGAAGGTTTAAATTCAGATTTAAAGCTTTTAGAATGAATACCGGCCTTTTTTTGGACCAATATAAAGTTATAAAGGTGTAAATGTAGTTTTTAAATAATTCTCAAAAAGTTAGACCCATTATTGGAGCAGCGGAAACTTGTCCAAACTACTTTTACAAAGAACTGCCCAACTTTGAATAGCTTCATATGAAGAGAATATTGGCCTTTTTTTGGACCAATATGAAGTGATAAAGATATAAATATAGTAATAAACCTAATTTAAGAACGTTAGACACATTTTTGATCCAACGGAAAACTTGTGCAAACTTATACGACAAAGATCGTCCAAACTTTCAATAGATTCGTATGAAGGTTTAATTTGAGATTTAAAGCTTTTAGAATGAATACCGGCCTTTTTTTGGACCAATAAAAAGTTATAAAGGTGTAAATATAGTTTTTAAATTATTCTCAAAAAGTTAGACCCATTATTGGAGAAGCGGAAACTTGGTCCAAACTACTTTGACAAAGAACTGCCCAACTTTGAATAGCGTCATATGAAGAGAATATTGGTCTTTTTTTGGACCAATATGAAGTGATAAAGATATAAATATAGTAATAAACCTAATTTAAGAACGTTAGACACATTTTTGATCCAACGGAAAACTTGTGCAAACTTATACGACAAAGATCGTCCAAACTTTCAATAGATTCGTATGAAGGTTTAAATTGAGATTTATAGCTTTTAGAATGAATACCGGCCTTTTTTTGGACCAATATAAAGTTATAAAGGTGTAAATATAGTTTTTAAATTATTCTCAAAAAGTTAGACCCATTATTGGAGAAGCGGAAACTTGGTCCAAACTACTTTGACAAAGAACTGCCCAACTTTGAATAGCTTCGTATGAAGAGAATATTGGCCTTTTTTTGAACCAATATGAAGTGATAAAGATATAAATATAGTAATAAACCTAATATAAGAACGTTAGACCCATTTTTGATCCAACGGAAAACTTGTGCAAACTTATACGACAAAGATCGTCCAAACTTTCAATAGATTCGTATGAAGGTTTAATTTGAGATTTAAAGCTTTTAGAATGAATACCGGCCTTTTTTTGGACCAATAAAAAGTTAAAAAGGTGTAAATATAGTTTTTAAATAATTCTCAAAAAGTTAGACCCATTATTGGAGCAACGGAAACTTGGTCCAAACTACTTTGACAAAGAACTGCCCAACTTTGAATAGCTTCATATGAAGAGAATATTGGATTTTTTTGGACCAATATGAAGTGATAAAGATATAAATATAGTAATAAACCTAATAGAAGAACGTTAGACCCATTTTTAATCCAACGGAAAACTTGTGCAAACTTCTACGACAAAGATCGTCCAAACTTTCAATAGATTCGTATGAAGGTTTAAATTCAGATTTAAAGCTTTTAGAATGAATACCGGCCATTTTTAGGACCAATATAAAGTTATAAAGGTGTAAATGTAGTTTTTAAATAATTCTCAAAAAGTTAGACCCATTATTGGAGCAGCGGAAACTTGTCCAAACTACTTTTACAAAGAGCTGCCCAACTTTGAATAGCTTCATATGAAGAGAATATTGGCCTTTTTTTGGACCAATATGAAGTGATAAAGATATAAATATTGTAATAAACCTAATTTAAGAACGTTAGACACATTTTTGATCCAACGGAAAACTTGTGCAAACTTATACGACAAAGATCGTCCAAACTTTCAATAGACTCGTATGAAGGTTTAATTTGAGATTTAGAGCTTTTAGAATGAATACCGGCCTTTATTTGGACCAATAAAAAGTTATAAAGGTGTAAATATAGTTTTTAAATTATTCTCAAAAAGTTAGACCCATTATTGGAGAAGCGGAAACTTGGTCCAAACTACTTTGACAAAGAACTGCCCAACTCTGAATAGCGTCATATGAAGAGAATATTGGCCTTTTTTTGGACCAATATGAAGTGATAAAGATATAAATATATTAATAAACCTAATTTAAGAACGTTAGACCCATTTTTGATCCAACGGAAAACTTGTACAAACTTCTACGACAAAGATCGTCCAAACATTCAATAGATTCGTATGAAAGTTTAAATTGAGATTTAAAGCTTTTAGAATGAATACCGGCCTTTTTTTGGACCAATATAAAGTTATAAAGGTGTAAATATAGTTTTTAAATTATCCTCAAAAAGTTAGACCCATTATTGGAGAAGCGGAAACTTGGTCCAAACTACTTTGACAAAGAACTGCCCAACTTTGAATAGCGTCATATGAAGAGAATATTGGCCTTTTTTTGGACCAATATGAAGTGATAAAGATATAAATATATTAATAAACCTAATTTAAGAACGTTAGACCCATTTTTGATCCAACGGAAAACTTGTGCAAACTTCTACGACAAAGATCGTCCAAACGTTCAATAGATTCGTATGAAGGTTTAAATTCAGATTTAAAGCTTTTAGAATGAATACCGGCCTTTTTTTGGACCAATATAAAGTTATAAAGGTGTAAATGTAGTTTTTAAATAATTCTCAAAAAGTTAGACCCATTATTGGAGCAGCGGAAACTTGTCCAAACTACTTTTACAAAGAACTGCCCAACTTTGAATAGCTTCATATGAAGAGAATATTGGCCTTTTTTTGGACCAATATGAAGTGATAAAGATATAAATATAGTAATAAACCTAATTTAAGAACGTTAGACACATTTTTGATCCAACGGAAAACTTGTGCAAACTTATACGACAAAGATCGTCCAAACTTTCAATAGATTCGTATGAAGGTTTAATTTGAGATTTAAAGCTTTTAGAATGAATACCGGCCTTTTTTTGGACCAATAAAAAGTTATAAAGGTGTAAATATAGTTTTTAAATTATTCTCAAAAAGTTAGACCCATTATTGGAGAAGCGGAAACTTGGTCCAAACTACTTTGACAAAGAACTGCCCAACTTTGAATAGCTTCATATGAAGAGAATATTGGATTTTTTTGGACCAATATGAAGTGATAAAGATATAAATATAGTAATAAACCTAATAGAAGAACGTTAGACCCATTTTTAATCCAACGGAAAACTTGTGCAAACTTCTACGACAAAGATCGTCCAAACTTTCAATAGATTCGTATGAAGGTTTAAATTCAGATTTAAAGCTTTTAGAATGAATACCGGCCATTTTTAGGACCAATATAAAGTTATAAAGGTGTAAATGTAGTTTTTAAATAATTCTCAAAAAGTTAGACCCATTATTGGAGCAGCGGAAACTTGTCCAAACTACTTTTACAAAGAGCTGCCCAACTTTGAATAGCTTCATATGAAGAGAATATTGGCCTTTTTTTGGACCAATATGAAGTGATAAAGATATAAATATTGTAATAAACCTAATTTAAGAACGTTAGACACATTTTTGATCCAACGGAAAACTTGTGCAAACTTATACGACAAAGATCGTCCAAACTTTCAATAGACTCGTATGAAGGTTTAATTTGAGATTTAGAGCTTTTAGAATGAATACCGGCCTTTATTTGGACCAATAAAAAGTTATAAAGGTGTAAATATAGTTTTTAAATTATTCTCAAAAAGTTAGACCCATTATTGGAGAAGCGGAAACTTGGTCCAAACTACTTTGACAAAGAACTGCCCAACTCTGAATAGCGTCATATGAAGAGAATATTGGCCTTTTTTTGGACCAATATGAAGTGATAAAGATATAAATATATTAATAAACCTAATTTAAGAACGTTAGACCCATTTTTGATCCAACGGAAAACTTGTACAAACTTCTACGACAAAGATCGTCCAAACATTCAATAGATTCGTATGAAAGTTTAAATTGAGATTTAAAGCTTTTAGAATGAATACCGGCCTTTTTTTGGACCAATATAAAGTTATAAAGGTGTAAATATAGTTTTTAAATTATCCTCAAAAAGTTAGACCCATTATTGGAGAAGCGGAAACTTGGTCCAAACTACTTTGACAAAGAACTGCCCAACTTTGAATAGCGTCATATGAAGAGAATATTGGCCTTTTTTTGGACCAATATGAAGTGATAAAGATATAAATATATTAATAAACCTAATTTAAGAACGTTAGACCCATTTTTGATCCAACGGAAAACTTGTGCAAACTTCTACGACAAAGATCGTCCAAACGTTCAATAGATTCGTATGAAGGTTTAAATTCAGATTTAAAGCTTTTAGAATGAATACCGGCCTTTTTTTGGACCAATATAAAGTTATAAAGGTGTAAATGTAGTTTTTAAATAATTCTCAAAAAGTTAGACCCATTATTGGAGCAGCGGAAACTTGTCCAAACTACTTTTACAAAGAACTGCCCAACTTTGAATAGCTTCATATGAAGAGAATATTGGCCTTTTTTTGGACCAATATGAAGTGATAAAGATATAAATATAGTAATAAACCTAATTTAAGAACGTTAGACACATTTTTGATCCAACGGAAAACTTGTGCAAACTTATACGACAAAGATCGTCCAAACTTTCAATAGATTCGTATGAAGGTTTAATTTGAGATTTAAAGCTTTTAGAATGAATACCGGCCTTTTTTTGGACCAATAAAAAGTTATAAAGGTGTAAATATAGTTTTTAAATTATTCTCAAAAAGTTAGACCCATTATTGGAGAAGCGGAAACTTGGTCCAAACTACTTTGACAAAGAACTGCCCAACTTTGAATAGCGTCATATGAAGAGAATATTGGTCTTTTTTTGGACCAATATGAAGTGATAAAGATATAAATATAGTAATAAACCTAATTTAAGAACGTTAGACACATTTTTGATCCAACGGAAAACTTGTGCAAACTTATACGACAAAGATCGTCCAAACTTTCAATAGATTCGTATGAAGGTTTAAATTGAGATTTATAGCTTTTAGAATGAATACCGGCCTTTTTTTGGACCAATATAAAGTTATAAAGGTGTAAATATAGTTTTTAAATTATTCTCAAAAAGTTAGACCCATTATTGGAGAAGCGGAAACTTGGTCCAAACTACTTTGACAAAGAACTGCCCAACTTTGAATAGCTTCGTATGAAGAGAATATTGGCCTTTTTTTGAACCAATATGAAGTGATAAAGATATAAATATAGTAATAAACCTAATATAAGAACGTTAGACCCATTTTTGATCCAACGGAAAACTTGTGCAAACTTATACGACAAAGATCGTCCAAACTTTCAATAGATTCGTATGAAGGTTTAATTTGAGATTTAAAGCTTTTAGAATGAATACCGGCCTTTTTTTGGACCAATAAAAAGTTAAAAAGGTGTAAATATAGTTTTTAAATAATTCTCAAAAAGTTAGACCCATTATTGGAGCAACGGAAACTTGGTCCAAACTACTTTGACAAAGAACTGCCCAACTTTGAATAGCTTCATATGAAGAGAATATTGGATTTTTTTGGACCAATATGAAGTGATAAAGATATAAATATAGTAATAAACCTAATAGAAGAACGTTAGACCCATTTTTAATCCAACGGAAAACTTGTGCAAACTTCTACGACAAAGATCGTCCAAACTTTCAATAGATTCGTATGAAGGTTTAAATTCAGATTTAAAGCTTTTAGAATGAATACCGGCCATTTTTAGGACCAATATAAAGTTATAAAGGTGTAAATGTAGTTTTTAAATAATTCTCAAAAAGTTAGACCCATTATTGGAGCAGCGGAAACTTGGTCCAAACTACTTTGACAAAGAACTACCCAACTTTGAATAGCGTCATATGAAGAGAATATTGGCCTTTTTTTGGACCAATATGAAGTGATAAAGATATAAATATATTAATAAACCTAATTTAAGAACGTTAGACCCATTTTTGATCCAACGGAAAACTTGTGCAAACTTCTACGACAAAGATCGTCCAAACATTCAATAGATTCGTATGAAGGTTTAAATTCAGATTTAAAGCTTTTAGAATGAATACCGGCCTTTTTTTGGACCAATATAAAGTTATAAAGGTGTAAATGTAGTTTTTAAATAATTCTCAAAAAGTTAGACCCATTATTGGAGCAGCGGAAACTTGTCCAAACTACTTTTACAAAGAACTGCCCAACTTTGAATAGCTTCATATGAAGAGAATATTGGCCT
This sequence comes from Trifolium repens, assembly GCA_030408175.1. Lineage (NCBI taxonomy): Eukaryota > Viridiplantae > Streptophyta > Magnoliopsida > Fabales > Fabaceae > Trifolium > Trifolium repens. The sequence goes on along the minus strand of CP125845.1, from coordinate 23,239,321 downwards.
TTTTTTGGACCAATATGAAGTGATAAAGATATAAATATAGTAATAAACCTAATTTAAGAACGTTAGACACATTTTTGATCCAACGGAAAACTTGTGCAAACTTATACGACAAAGATCGTCCAAACTTTCAATAGATTCGTATGAAGGTTTAATTTGAGATTTAAAGCTTTTAGAATGAATACCGGCCTTTTTTTGGACCAATAAAAAGTTATAAAGGTGTAAATATAGTTTTTAAATTATTCTCAAAAAGTTAGACCCATTATTGGAGAAGCGGAAACTTGGTCCAAACTACTTTGACAAAGAACTGCCCAACTTTGAATAGCGTCATATGAAGAGAATATTGGTCTTTTTTTGGACCAATATGAAGTGATAAAGATATAAATATAGTAATAAACCTAATTTAAGAACGTTAGACACATTTTTGATCCAACGGAAAACTTGTGCAAACTTATACGACAAAGATCGTCCAAACTTTCAATAGATTCGTATGAAGGTTTAAATTGAGATTTATAGCTTTTAGAATGAATACCGGCCTTTTTTTGGACCAATATAAAGTTATAAAGGTGTAAATATAGTTTTTAAATTATTCTCAAAAAGTTAGACCCATTATTGGAGAAGCGGAAACTTGGTCCAAACTACTTTGACAAAGAACTGCCCAACTTTGAATAGCTTCGTATGAAGAGAATATTGGCCTTTTTTTGAACCAATATGAAGTGATAAAGATATAAATATAGTAATAAACCTAATATAAGAACGTTAGACCCATTTTTGATCCAACGGAAAACTTGTGCAAACTTATACGACAAAGATCGTCCAAACTTTCAATAGATTCGTATGAAGGTTTAATTTGAGATTTAAAGCTTTTAGAATGAATACCGGCCTTTTTTTGGACCAATAAAAAGTTAAAAAGGTGTAAATATAGTTTTTAAATAATTCTCAAAAAGTTAGACCCATTATTGGAGCAACGGAAACTTGGTCCAAACTACTTTGACAAAGAACTGCCCAACTTTGAATAGCTTCATATGAAGAGAATATTGGATTTTTTTGGACCAATATGAAGTGATAAAGATATAAATATAGTAATAAACCTAATAGAAGAACGTTAGACCCATTTTTAATCCAACGGAAAACTTGTGCAAACTTCTACGACAAAGATCGTCCAAACTTTCAATAGATTCGTATGAAGGTTTAAATTCAGATTTAAAGCTTTTAGAATGAATACCGGCCATTTTTAGGACCAATATAAAGTTATAAAGGTGTAAATGTAGTTTTTAAATAATTCTCAAAAAGTTAGACCCATTATTGGAGCAGCGGAAACTTGTCCAAACTACTTTTACAAAGAGCTGCCCAACTTTGAATAGCTTCATATGAAGAGAATATTGGCCTTTTTTTGGACCAATATGAAGTGATAAAGATATAAATATTGTAATAAACCTAATTTAAGAACGTTAGACACATTTTTGATCCAACGGAAAACTTGTGCAAACTTATACGACAAAGATCGTCCAAACTTTCAATAGACTCGTATGAAGGTTTAATTTGAGATTTAGAGCTTTTAGAATGAATACCGGCCTTTATTTGGACCAATAAAAAGTTATAAAGGTGTAAATATAGTTTTTAAATTATTCTCAAAAAGTTAGACCCATTATTGGAGAAGCGGAAACTTGGTCCAAACTACTTTGACAAAGAACTGCCCAACTCTGAATAGCGTCATATGAAGAGAATATTGGCCTTTTTTTGGACCAATATGAAGTGATAAAGATATAAATATATTAATAAACCTAATTTAAGAACGTTAGACCCATTTTTGATCCAACGGAAAACTTGTACAAACTTCTACGACAAAGATCGTCCAAACATTCAATAGATTCGTATGAAAGTTTAAATTGAGATTTAAAGCTTTTAGAATGAATACCGGCCTTTTTTTGGACCAATATAAAGTTATAAAGGTGTAAATATAGTTTTTAAATTATCCTCAAAAAGTTAGACCCATTATTGGAGAAGCGGAAACTTGGTCCAAACTACTTTGACAAAGAACTGCCCAACTTTGAATAGCGTCATATGAAGAGAATATTGGCCTTTTTTTGGACCAATATGAAGTGATAAAGATATAAATATATTAATAAACCTAATTTAAGAACGTTAGACCCATTTTTGATCCAACGGAAAACTTGTGCAAACTTCTACGACAAAGATCGTCCAAACGTTCAATAGATTCGTATGAAGGTTTAAATTCAGATTTAAAGCTTTTAGAATGAATACCGGCCTTTTTTTGGACCAATATAAAGTTATAAAGGTGTAAATGTAGTTTTTAAATAATTCTCAAAAAGTTAGACCCATTATTGGAGCAGCGGAAACTTGTCCAAACTACTTTTACAAAGAACTGCCCAACTTTGAATAGCTTCATATGAAGAGAATATTGGCCTTTTTTTGGACCAATATGAAGTGATAAAGATATAAATATAGTAATAAACCTAATTTAAGAACGTTAGACACATTTTTGATCCAACGGAAAACTTGTGCAAACTTATACGACAAAGATCGTCCAAACTTTCAATAGATTCGTATGAAGGTTTAATTTGAGATTTAAAGCTTTTAGAATGAATACCGGCCTTTTTTTGGACCAATAAAAAGTTATAAAGGTGTAAATATAGTTTTTAAATTATTCTCAAAAAGTTAGACCCATTATTGGAGAAGCGGAAACTTGGTCCAAACTACTTTGACAAAGAACTGCCCAACTTTGAATAGCGTCATATGAAGAGAATATTGGTCTTTTTTTGGACCAATATGAAGTGATAAAGATATAAATATAGTAATAAACCTAATTTAAGAACGTTAGACACATTTTTGATCCAACGGAAAACTTGTGCAAACTTATACGACAAAGATCGTCCAAACTTTCAATAGATTCGTATGAAGGTTTAAATTGAGATTTATAGCTTTTAGAATGAATACCGGCCTTTTTTTGGACCAATATAAAGTTATAAAGGAGTAAATATAGTTTTTAAATTATTCTCAAAAAGTTAGACCCATTATTGGAGAAGCGGAAACTTGGTCCAAACTACTTTGACAAAGAACTGCCCAACTTTGAATAGCTTCGTATGAAGAGAATATTGGCCTTTTTTTGAACCAATATGAAGTGATAAAGATATAAATATAGTAATAAACCTAATATAAGAACGTTAGACCCATTTTTGATCCAACGGAAAACTTGTGCAAACTTATACGACAAAGATCGTCCAAACTTTCAATAGATTCGTATGAAGGTTTAATTTGAGATTTAAAGCTTTTAGAATGAATACCGGCCTTTTTTTGGACCAATAAAAAGTTAAAAAGGTGTAAATATAGTTTTTAAATAATTCTCAAAAAGTTAGACCCATTATTGGAGCAACGGAAACTTGGTCCAAACTACTTTGACAAAGAACTGCCCAACTTTGAATAGCTTCATATGAAGAGAATATTGGATTTTTTTGGACCAATATGAAGTGATAAAGATATAAATATAGTAATAAACCTAATAGAAGAACGTTAGACCCATTTTTAATCCAACGGAAAACTTGTGCAAACTTCTACGACAAAGATCGTCCAAACTTTCAATAGATTCGTATGAAGGTTTAAATTCAGATTTAAAGCTTTTAGAATGAATACCGGCCATTTTTAGGACCAATATAAAGTTATAAAGGTGTAAATGTAGTTTTTAAATAATTCTCAAAAAGTTAGACCCATTATTGGAGCAGCGGAAACTTGTCCAAACTACTTTTACAAAGAGCTGCCCAACTTTGAATAGCTTCATATGAAGAGAGTATTGGCCTTTTTTTGGACCAATATGAAGTGATAAAGATATAAATATTGTAATAAACCTAATTTAAGAACGTTAGACACATTTTTGATCCAACGGAAAACTTGTGCAAACTTATACGACAAAGATCGTCCAAACTTTCAATAGACTCGTATGAAGGTTTAATTGGAGATTTAGAGCTTTTAGAATGAATACCGGCCTTTTTTTGGACCAATAAAAAGTTATAAAGGTGTAAATATAGTTTTTAAATTATTCTCAAAAAGTTAGACCCATTATTGGAGAAGCGGAAACTTGGTCCAAACTACTTTGACAAAGAACTGCCCAACTCTGAATAGCGTCATATGAAGAGAATATTGGCCTTTTTTTGGACCAATATGAAGTGATAAAGATATAAATATATTAATAAACCTAATTTAAGAACGTTAGACCCATTTTTGATCCAACGGAAAACTTGTACAAACTTCTACGACAAAGATCGTCCAAACATTCAATAGATTCGTATGAAAGTTTAAATTGAGATTTAAAGCTTTTAGAATGAATACCGGCCTTTTTTTGGACCAATATAAAGTTATAAAGGTGTAAATATAGTTTTTAAATTATTCTCAAAAAGTTAGACCCATTATTGGAGAAGCGGAAACTTGGTCCAAACTACTTTGACAAAGAACTGCCCAACTTTGAATAGCTTCGTATGAAGAGAATATTGGCCTTTTTTTGAACCAATATGAAGTGATAAAGATATAAATATAGTAATAAACCTAATATAAGAACGTTAGACCCATTTTTGATCCAACGGAAAACTTGTGCAAACTTATACGACAAAGATCGTCCAAACTTTCAATAGATTCGTATGAAGGTTTAATTTGAGATTTAAAGCTTTTAGAATGAATACCGGCCTTTTTTTGGACCAATAAAAAGTTAAAAAGGTGTAAATATAGTTTTTAAATAATTCTCAAAAAGTTAGACCCATTATTGGAGCAACGGAAACTTGGTCCAAACTACTTTGACAAAGAACTGCCCAACTTTGAATAGCTTCATATGAAGAGAATATTGGATTTTTTTGGACCAATATGAAGTGATAAAGATATAAATATAGTAATAAACCTAATAGAAGAACGTTAGACCCATTTTTAATCCAACGGAAAACTTGTGCAAACTTCTACGACAAAGATCGTCCAAACTTTCAATAGATTCGTATGAAGGTTTAAATTCAGATTTAAAGCTTTTAGAATGAATACCGGCCATTTTTAGGACCAATATAAAGTTATAAAGGTGTAAATGTAGTTTTTAAATAATTCTCAAAAAGTTAGACCCATTATTGGAGCAGCGGAAACTTGTCCAAACTACTTTTACAAAGAGCTGCCCAACTTTGAATAGCTTCATATGAAGAGAATATTGGCCTTTTTTTGGACCAATATGAAGTGATAAAGATATAAATATTGTAATAAACCTAATTTAAGAACGTTAGACACATTTTTGATCCAACGGAAAACTTGTGCAAACTTATACGACAAAGATCGTCCAAACTTTCAATAGATTCGTATGAAGGTTTAATTTGAGATTTAGAGCTTTTAGAATGAATACCGGCCTTTTTTTGGACCAATAAAAAGTTATAAAGGTGTAAATATAGTTTTTAAATTATTCTCAAAAAGTTAGACCCATTATTGGAGAAGCGGAAACTTGGTCCAAACTACTTTGACAAAGAACTGCCCAACTCTGAATAGCGTCATATGAAGAGAATATTGGCCTTTTTTTGGACCAATATGAAGTGATAAAGATATAAATATATTAATAAACCTAATTTAAGAACGTTAGACCCATTTTTGATCCAACGGAAAACTTGTGCAAACTTCTACGACAAAGATCGTCCAAACGTTCAATAGATTCGTATGAAGGTTTAAATTCAGATTTAAAGCTTTTAGAATGAATACCGGCCTTTTTTTGGACCAATATAAAGTTATAAAGGTGTAAATGTAGTTTTTAAATAATTCTCAAAAAGTTAGACCCATTATTGGAGCAGCGGAAACTTGTCCAAACTACTTTTACAAAGAACTGCCCAACTTTGAATAGCTTCATATGAAGAGAATATTGGCCTTTTTTTGGACCAATATGAAGTGATAAAGATATAAATATAGTAATAAACCTAATTTAAGAACGTTAGACACATTTTTGATCCAACGGAAAACTTGTGCAAACTTATACGACAAAGATCGTCCAAACTTTCAATAGATTCGTATGAAGGTTTAATTTGAGATTTAAAGCTTTTAGAATGAATACCGGCCTTTTTTTGGACCAATAAAAAGTTATAAAGGTGTAAATATAGTTTTTAAATTATTCTCAAAAAGTTAGACCCATTATTGGAGAAGCGGAAACTTGGTCCAAACTACTTTGACAAAGAACTGCCCAACTTTGAATAGCGTCATATGAAGAGAATATTGGTCTTTTTTTGGACCAATATGAAGTGATAAAGATATAAATATAGTAATAAACCTAATTTAAGAACGTTAGACACATTTTTGATCCAACGGAAAACTTGTGCAAACTTATACGACAAAGATCGTCCAAACTTTCAATAGATTCGTATGAAGGTTTAAATTGAGATTTATAGCTTTTAGAATGAATACCGGCCTTTTTTTGGACCAATATAAAGTTATAAAGGTGTAAATATAGTTTTTAAATTATTCTCAAAAAGTTAGACCCATTATTGGAGAAGCGGAAACTTGGTCCAAACTACTTTGACAAAGAACTGCCCAACTTTGAATAGCTTCGTATGAAGAGAATATTGGCCTTTTTTTGAACCAATATGAAGTGATAAAGATATAAATATAGTAATAAACCTAATATAAGAACGTTAGACCCATTTTTGATCCAACGGAAAACTTGTGCAAACTTATACGACAAAGATCGTCCAAACTTTCAATAGATTCGTATGAAGGTTTAATTTGAGATTTAAAGCTTTTAGAATGAATACCGGCCTTTTTTTGGACCAATAAAAAGTTAAAAAGGTGTAAATATAGTTTTTAAATAATTCTCAAAAAGTTAGACCCATTATTGGAGCAACGGAAACTTGGTCCAAACTACTTTGACAAAGAACTGCCCAACTTTGAATAGCTTCATATGAAGAGAATATTGGATTTTTTTGGACCAATATGAAGTGATAAAGATATAAATATAGTAATAAACCTAATAGAAGAACGTTAGACCCATTTTTAATCCAACGGAAAACTTGTGCAAACTTCTACGACAAAGATCGTCCAAACTTTCAATAGATTCGTATGAAGGTTTAAATTCAGATTTAAAGCTTTTAGAATGAATACCGGCCATTTTTAGGACCAATATAAAGTTATAAAGGTGTAAATGTAGTTTTTAAATAATTCTCAAAAAGTTAGACCCATTATTGGAGCAGCGGAAACTTGTCCAAACTACTTTTACAAAGAGCTGCCCAACTTTGAATAGCTTCATATGAAGAGAATATTGGCCTTTTTTTGGACCAATATGAAGTGATAAAGATATAAATATTGTAATAAACCTAATTTAAGAACGTTAGACACATTTTTGATCCAACGGAAAACTTGTGCAAACTTATACGACAAAGATCGTCCAAACTTTCAATAGATTCGTATGAAGGTTTAATTTGAGATTTAGAGCTTTTAGAATGAATACCGGCCTTTTTTTGGACCAATAAAAAGTTATAAAGGTGTAAATATAGTTTTTAAATTATTCTCAAAAAGTTAGACCCATTATTGGAGAAGCGGAAACTTGGTCCAAACTACTTTGACAAAGAACTGCCCAACTCTGAATAGCGTCATATGAAGAGAATATTGGCCTTTTTTTGGACCAATATGAAGTGATAAAGATATAAATATATTAATAAACCTAATTTAAGAACGTTAGACCCATTTTTGATCCAACGGAAAACTTGTACAAACTTCTACGACAAAGATCGTCCAAACATTCAATAGATTCGTATGAAAGTTTAAATTGAGATTTAAAGCTTTTAGAATGAATACCGGCCTTTTTTTGGACCAATATAAAGTTATAAAGGTGTAAATATAGTTTTTAAATTATCCTCAAAAAGTTAGACCCATTATTGGAGAAGCGGAAACTTGGTCCAAACTACTTTGACAAAGAACTGCCCAACTTTGAATAGCGTCATATGAAGAGAATATTGGCCTTTTTTTGGACCAATATGAAGTGATAAAGATATAAATATATTAATAAACCTAATTTAAGAACGTTAGACCCATTTTTGATCCAACGGAAAACTTGTGCAAACTTCTACGACAAAGATCGTCCAAACGTTCAATAGATTCGTATGAAGGTTTAAATTCAGATTTAAAGCTTTTAGAATGAATACCGGCCTTTTTTTGGACCAATATAAAGTTATAAAGTTGTAAATGTAGTTTTTAAATAATTCTCAAAAAGTTAGACCCATTATTGGAGCAGCGGAAACTTGTCCAAACTACTTTTACAAAGAACTGCCCAACTTTGAATAGCTTCATATGAAGAGAATATTGGCCTTTTTTTGGACCAATATGAAGTGATAAAGATATAAATATAGTAATAAACCTAATTTAAGAACGTTAGACACATTTTTGATCCAACGGAAAACTTGTGCAAACTTATACGACAAAGATCGTCCAAACTTTCAATAGATTCGTATGAAGGTTTAATTTGAGATTTAAAGCTTTTAGAATGAATACCGGCCTTTTTTTGGACCAATAAAAAGTTATAAAGGTGTAAATATAGTTTTTAAATTATTCTCAAAAAGTTAGACCCATTATTGGAGAAGCGGAAACTTGGTCCAAACTACTTTGACAAAGAACTGCCCAACTTTGAATAGCGTCATATGAAGAGAATATTGGTCTTTTTTTGGACCAATATGAAGTGATAAAGATATAAATATAGTAATAAACCTAATTTAAGAACGTTAGACACATTTTTGATCCAACGGAAAACTTGTGCAAACTTATACGACAAAGATCGTCCAAACTTTCAATAGATTCGTATGAAGGTTTAAATTGAGATTTATAGCTTTTAGAATGAATACCGGCCTTTTTTTGGACCAATATAAAGTTATAAAGGTGTAAATATAGTTTTTAAATTATTCTCAAAAAGTTAGACCCATTATTGGAGAAGCGGAAACTTGGTCCAAACTACTTTGACAAAGAACTGCCCAACTTTGAATAGCTTCGTATGAAGAGAATATTGGCCTTTTTTTGAACCAATATGAAGTGATAAAGATATAAATATAGTAATAAACCTAATATAAGAACGTTAGACCCATTTTTGATCCAACGGAAAACTTGTGCAAACTTATACGACAAAGATCGTCCAAACTTTCAATAGATTCGTATGAAGGTTTAATTTGAGATTTAAAGCTTTTAGAATGAATACCGGCCTTTTTTTGGACCAATAAAAAGTTAAAAAGGTGTAAATATAGTTTTTAAATAATTCTCAAAAAGTTAGACCCATTATTGGAGCAACGGAAACTTGGTCCAAACTACTTTGACAAAGAACTGCCCAACTTTGAATAGCTTCATATGAAGAGAATATTGGATTTTTTTGGACCAATATGAAGTGATAAAGATATAAATATAGTAATAAACCTAATAGAAGAACGTTAGACCCATTTTTAATCCAACGGAAAACTTGTGCAAACTTCTACGACAAAGATCGTCCAAACTTTCAATAGATTCGTATGAAGGTTTAAATTCAGATTTAAAGCTTTTAGAATGAATACCGGCCTTTTTTAGGACCAATATAAAGTTATAAAGGTGTAAATGTAGTTTTAAAATAATTCTCAAAAAGTTAGACCCACTATTGGAGCAGCGGAAACTTGTCCAAACTACTTTTACAAAGAGCTGCCCAACTTTGAATAGCTTCATATGAAGAGAATATTGGCCTTTTTTTGGACCAATATGAAGTGATAAAGATATAAATATTGTAATAAACCTAATTTAAGAACGTTAGACACATTTTTGATCCAACGGAAAACTTGTGCAAACTTATACGACAAAGATCGTCCAAACTTTCAATAGATTCGTATGAAGGTTTAATTTGAGATTTAGAGCTTTTAGAATGAATACCGGCCTTTTTTTGGACCAATAAAAAGTTATAAAGGTGTAAATATAGTTTTTAAATTATTCTCAAAAAGTTAGACCCATTATTGGAGAAGCGGAAACTTGGTCCAAACTACTTTGACAAAGAACTGCCCAACTCTGAATAGCGTCATATGAAGAGAATATTGGCCTTTTTTTGGACCAATATGAAGTGATAAAGATATAAATATATTAATAAACCTAATTTAAGAACGTTTGACCCATTTTTGATCCAACGGAAAACTTGTACAAACTTCTACGACAAAGATCGTCCAAACATTCAATAGATTCGTATGAAAGTTTAAATTGAGATTTAAAGCTTTTAGAATGAATACCGGCCTTTTTTTGGACCAATATAAAGTTATAAAGGTGTAAATATAGTTTTTAAATTATCCTCAAAAAGTTAGACCCATTATTGGAGAAGCGGAAACTTGGTCCAAACTACTTTGACAAAGAACTGCCCAACTTTGAATAGCGTCATATGAAGACAATATTGGCCTTTTTTTGGACCAATATGAAGTGATAAAGATATAAATATATTAATAAACCTAATTTAAGAACGTTAGACCCATTTTTGATCCAACGGAAAACTTGTGCAAACTTCTACGACAAAGATCGTCCAAACGTTCAATAGATTCGTATGAAGGTTTAAATTCAGATTTAAAGCTTTTAGAATGAATACCGGCCTTTTTTTGGACCAATATAAAGTTATAAAGGTGTAAATGTAGTTTTTAAATAATTCTCAAAAAGTTAGACCCATTATTGGAGCAGCGGAAACTTGTCCAAACTACTTTTACAAAGAACTGCCCAACTTTGAATAGCTTCATATGAAGAGAATATTGGCCTTTTTTTGGACCAATATGAAGTGATAAAGATATAAATATAGTAATAAACCTAATTTAAGAACGTTAGACACATTTTTGATCCAACGGAAAACTTGTGCAAACTTATACGACAAAGATCGTCCAAACTTTCAATAGATTCGTATGAAGGTTTAATTTGAGATTTAAAGCTTTTAGAATGAATACCGGCCTTTTTTTGGACCAATAAAAAGTTATAAAGGTGTAAATATAGTTTTTAAATTATTCTCAAAAAGTTAGACCCATTATTGGAGAAGCGGAAACTTGGTCCAAACTACTTTGACAAAGAACTGCCCAACTTTGAATAGCGTCATATGAAGAGAATATTGGTCTTTTTTTGGACCAATATGAAGTGATAAAGATATAAATATAGTAATAAACCTAATTTAAGAACGTTAGACACATTTTTGATCCAACGGAAAACTTGTGCAAACTTATACGACAAAGATCGTCCAAACTTTCAATAGATTCGTATGAAGGTTTAAATTGAGATTTATAGCTTTTAGAATGAATACCGGCCTTTTTTTGGACCAATATAAAGTTATAAAGGTGTAAATATAGTTTTTAAATTATTCTCAAAAAGTTAGACCCATTATTGGAGAAGCGGAAACTTGGTCCAAACTACTTTGACAAAGAACTGCCCAACTTTGAATAGCTTCGTATGAAGAGAATATTGGCCTTTTTTTGAACCAATATGAAGTGATAAAGATATAAATATAGTAATAAACCTAATATAAGAACGTTAGACCCATTTTTGATCCAACGGAAAACTTGTGCAAACTTATACGACAAAGATCGTCCAAACTTTCAATAGATTCGTATGAAGGTTTAATTTGAGATTTAAAGCTTTTAGAATGAATACCGGCCTTTTTTTGGACCAATAAAAAGTTAAAAAGGTGTAAATATAGTTTTTAAATAATTCTCAAAAAGTTAGACCCATTATTGGAGCAACGGAAACTTGGTCCAAACTACTTTGACAAAGAACTGCCCAACTTTGAATAGCTTCATATGAAGAGAAAATTGGATTTTTTTGGACCAATATGAAGTGATAAAGATATAAATATAGTAATAAACCTAATAGAAGAACGTTAGACCCATTTTTAATCCAACGGAAAACTTGTGCAAACTTCTACGACAAAGATCGTCCAAACTTTCAATAGATTCGTATGAAGGTTTAAATTCAGATTTAAAGCTTTTAGAATGAATACCGGCCTTTTTTAGGACCAATATAAAGTTATAAAGGTGTAAATGTAGTTTTTAAATAATTCTCAAAAAGTTAGACCCATTATTGGAGCAGCGGAAACTTGTCCAAACTACTTTTACAAAGAGCTGCCCAACTTTGAATAGCTTCATATGAAGAGAATATTGGCCTTTTTTTGGACCAATATGAAGTGATAAAGATATAAATATTGTAATAAACCTAATTTAAGAACGTTAGACACATTTTTGATCCAACGGAAAACTTGTGCAAACTTATACGACAAAGATCGTCCAAACTTTCAATAGATTCGTATGAAGGTTTAATTTGAGATTTAGAGCTTTTAGAATGAATACCGGCCTTTTTTTGGACCAATAAAAAGTTATAAAGGTGTAAATATAGTTTTTAAATTATTCTCAAAAAGTTAGACCCATTATTGGAGAAGCGGAAACTTGGTCCAAACTACTTTGACAAAGAACTGCCCAACTCTGAATAGCGTCATATGAAGAGAATATTGGCCTTTTTTTGGACCAATATGAAGTGATAAAGATATAAATATATTAATAAACCTAATTTAAGAACGTTAGACCCATTTTTGATCCAACGGAAAACTTGTACAAACTTCTACGACAAAGATCGTCCAAACATTCAATAGATTCGTATGAAAGTTTAAATTGAGATTTAAAGCTTTTAGAATGAATACCGGCCTTTTTTTGGACCAATATAAAGTTATAAAGGTGTAAATATAGTTTTTAAATTATCCTCAAAAAGTTAGACCCATTATTGGAGAAGCGGAAACTTGGTCCAAACTACTTTGACAAAGAACTGCCCAACTTTGAATAGCGTCATATGAAGAGAATATTGGCCTTTTTTCGGACCAATATGAAGTGATAAAGATATAAATATATTAATAAACCTAATTTAAGAACGTTAGACCCATTTTTTATCCAACGGAAAACTTGTGCAAACTTCTACGACAAAGATCGTCCAAACGTTCAATAGATTCGTATGAAGGTTTAAATTCAGATTTAAAGCTTTTAGAATGAATACCGGCCTTTTTTTGGACCAATATAAAGTTATAAAGGTGTAAATGTAGTTTTTAAATAATTCTCAAAAAGTTAGACCCATTATTGGAGCAGCGGAAACTTGTCCAAACTACTTTTACAAAGAACTGCCCAACTTTGAATAGCTTCATATGAAGAGAATATTGGCCTTTTTTTGGACCAATATGAAGTGATAAAGATATAAATATAGTAATAAACCTAATTTAAGAACGTTAGACACATTTTTGATCCAACGGAAAACTTGTGCAAACTTATACGACAAAGATCGTCCAAACTTTCAATAGATTCGTATGAAGGTTTAATTTGAGATTTAAAGCTTTTAGAATGAATACCGGCCTTTTTTTGGACCAATAAAAAGTTATAAAGGTGTAAATATAGTTTTTAAATTATTCTCAAAAAGTTAGACCCATTATTGGAGAAGCGGAAACTTGGTCCAAACTACTTTGACAAAGAACTGCCCAACTTTGAATAGCGTCATATGAAGAGAATATTGGTCTTTTTTTGGACCAATATGAAGTGATAAAGATATAAATATAGTAATAAACCTAATTTAAGAACGTTAGACACATTTTTGATCCAACGGAAAACTTGTGCAAACTTATACGACAAAGATCGTCCAAACTTTCAATAGATTCGTATGAAGGTTTAAATTGAGATTTATAGCTTTTAGAATGAATACCGGCCTTTTTTTGGACCAATATAAAGTTATAAAGGTGTAAATATAGTTTTTAAATTATTCTCAAAAAGTTAGACCCATTATTGGAGAAGCGGAAACTTGGTCCAAACTACTTTGACAAAGAACTGCCCAACTTTGAATAGCTTCGTATGAAGAGAATATTGGCCTTTTTTTGAACCAATATGAAGTGATAAAGATATAAATATAGTAATAAACCTAATATAAGAACGTTAGACCCATTTTTGATCCAACGGAAAACTTGTGCAAACTTATACGACAAAGATCGTCCAAACTTTCAATAGATTCGTATGAAGGTTTAATTTGAGATTTAAAGCTTTTAGAATGAATACCGGCCTTTTTTTGGACCAATAAAAAGTTAAAAAGGTGTAAATATAGTTTTTAAATAATTCTCAAAAAGTTAGACCCATTATTGGAGCAACGGAAACTTGGTCCAAACTACTTTGACAAAGAACTGCCCAACTTTGAATAGCTTCATATGAAGAGAATATTGGATTTTTTTGGACCAATATGAAGTGATAAAGATATAAATATAGTAATAAACCTAATAGAAGAACGTTAGACCCATTTTTAATCCAACGGAAAACTTGTGCAAACTTCTACGACAAAGATCGTCCAAACTTTCAATAGATTCGTATGAAGGTTTAAATTCAGATTTAAAGCTTTTAGAATGAATACCGGCCTTTTTTAGGACCAATATAAAGTTATAAAGGTGTAAATGTAGTTTTTAAATAATTCTCAAAAAGTTAGACCCATTATTGGAGCAGCGGAAACTTGTCCAAACTACTTTTACAAAGAGCTGCCCAACTTTGAATAGCTTCATATGAAGAGAATATTGGCCTTTTTTTGGACCAATATGAAGTGATAAAGATATAAATATTGTAATAAACCTAATTTAAGAACGTTAGACACATTTTTGATCCAACGGAAAACTTGTGCAAACTTATACGACAAAGATCGTCCAAACTTTCAATAGATTCGTATGAAGGTTTAATTTGAGATTTAGAGCTTTTAGAATGAATACCGGCCTTTTTTTGGACCAATAAAAAGTTATAAAGGTGTAAATATAGTTTTTAAATTATTCTCAAAAAGTTAGACCCATTATTGGAGAAGCGGAAACTTGGTCCAAACTACTTTGACAAAGAACTGCCCAACTCTGAATAGCGTCATATGAAGAGAATATTGGCCTTTTTTTGGACCAATATGAAGTGATAAAGATATAAATATATTAATAAACCTAATTTAAGAACGTTAGACCCATTTTTGATCCAACGGAAAACTTGTACAAACTTCTACGACAAAGATCGTCCAAACATTCAATAGATTCGTATGAAAGTTTAAATTGAGATTTAAAGCTTTTAGAATGAATACCGGCCTTTTTTTGGACCAATATAAAGTTATAAAGGTGTAAATATAGTTTTTAAATTATCCTCAAAAAGTTAGACCCATTATTGGAGAAGCGGAAACTTGGTCCAAACTACTTTGACAAAGAACTGCCCAACTTTGAATAGCGTCATATGAAGAGAATATTGGCCTTTTTTTGGACCAATATGAAGTGATAAAGATATAAATATATTAATAAACCTAATTTAAGAACGTTAGACCCATTTTTGATCCAACGGAAAACTTGTGCAAACTTCTACGACAAAGATCGTCCAAACGTTCAATAGATTCGTATGAAGGTTTAAATTCAGATTTAAAGCTTTTAGAATGAATACCGGCCTTTTTTTGGACCAATATAAAGTTATAAAGGTGTAAATGTAGTTTTTAAATAATTCTCAAAAAGTTAGACCCATTATTGGAGCAGCGGAAACTTGTCCAAACTACTTTTACAAAGAACTGCCCAACTTTGAATAGCTTCATATGAAGAGAATATTGGCCTTTTTTTGGACCAATATGAAGTGATAAAGATATAAATATAGTAAGAAACCTAATTTAAGAACGTTAGACCCATTTTTGATCCAACGGAAAACATGTGCAAACTTCTACGACAAAGATCGTCCAAACTTTCAATAGATTCGTATGAAGGTTTAAATTGAGATTTAAAGCTTTTAGAATGAATACCGGCCTTTTTTTGGACCAATATAAAGTTATAAAGGTGTAAATATAGTTTTTAAATAATTCTCAAAAAGTTAGACCCATTATTGGAGCAGCGGAAACTTTGTCAAACTACTTTGACAAAGAACTGCCCAACTTTGAATAGCTACATATGAAGAGAATATTGGCCTTTTTTTGGACCAATATGAAGTGATAAAGATATAAATATATTAATAAACCTAATATAAGAACGTTAGACCCATTTTTGATCCAATGGAAAACTTGTGCAAACTTATACGACAAAGATCGTCCAAACTTTCAATAGATTCGTATGAAGGTTTAATTTGAGATTTAAAGCTTTTATAATGAATACCGCCCTTTTTTCGGACCAATAAAAAGTTAAAAAGGTGTAAATATAGTTTTTAAATAATTCTCAAAAAGTTAGACCCATTATTGGAGCAACGGAAACTTGGTCCAAACTACTTTGACAGAGAACTGCCCAACTTTGAATAGCTTCATATGAAGAGAATATTGGATTTTTTTGGACCAATATGAAGTGATAAAGATATAAATATAGTAATAAACCCAATAGAAGAACGTTAGACCCATTTTTGATCCAACGGAAAACTTGTGCAAACTTCTACGACAAAGATCGTCCAAACTTTCAATAGATTCGTATGAAGGTTTAAATTCAGATTTAAAGCTTTTAGAATGAATACCGGCCTTTTTTTGGACCAATATAAAGTTATAAAGGTGTAAATGTAGTTTTTAAATAATTCTCAAAAAGTTAGACCCATTATTGGAGCAGCGGAAACTTGTCCAAACTACTTTTACAAAGAACTGCCCAACTTTGAATAGCTTCATATGAAGAGAATATTGGATTTTTTTGGACCAATATGAAGTGATAAAGATATAAATATAGTAATAAACCTAATAGAAGAACGTTAGACCCATTTTTAATCCAACGGAAAACTTGTGCAAACTTCTACGACAAAGATCGTCCAAACTTTCAATAGATTCGTATGAAGGTTTAAATTCAGATTTAAAGCTTTTAGAATGAATACCGGCCTTTTTTAGGACCAATATAAAGTTATAAAGGTGTAAATGTAGTTTTTAAATAATTCTCAAAAAGTTAGACCCATTATTGGAGCAGCGGAAACTTGTCCAAACTACTTTTACAAAGAGCTGCCCAACTTTGAATAGCTTCATATGAAGAGAATATTGGCCTTTTTTTGGACCAATATGAAGTGATAAAGATATAAATATTGTAATAAACCTAATTTAAGAACGTTAGACACATTTTTGAAACGGAAAACTTGTGCAAACTTATACGACAAAGATCGTCCAAACTTTCAATAGATTCGTATGAAGGTTTAATTTGAGATTTAAAGCTTTTAGAATGAATACCGGCCTTTTTTTGGACCAATAAAAAGTTATAAAGGTGTAAATATAGTTTTTAAATTATTCTCAAAAAGTTAGACCCATTATAGGAGAAGCGGAAACTTGGTCCAAACTACTTTGACAAAGAACTGCCCAACTTTGAATAGCGTCATATGAAGAGAATATTGGCCTTTTTTTGGACCAATATGAAGTGATAAAGATATAAATATATTAATAAACCTAATTTAAGAACGTTAGACCCATTTTTGATCCAACGGAAAACTTGTACAAACTTCTACGACAAAGATCGTCCAAACTTTCAATAGATTCGTATGAAAGTTTAAATTGAGATTTAAAGCTTTTAGAATGAATACCGGCCTTTTTTTGGACCAATGTAAAGTTATAAAGGTGTAAATATAGTTTTTAAATTATCCTCAAAAAGTTAGACCCATTATTGGAGAAGCGGAAACTTGGTCCAAACTACTTTGACAAAGAACTGCCCAACTTTGAATAGCGTCATATGAAGAGAATATTGGCCTTTTTTTGGACCAATATGAAGTGATAAAGATATAAATATATTAATAAACCTAATTTAAGAACGTTAGACCCATTTTTGATCCAACGGAAAACTTGTGCAAACTTCTACGACAAAGATCGTCCAAACGTTCAATAGATTCGTATGAAGGTTTAAATTCAGATTTAAAGCTTTTAGAATGAATACCGGCCTTTTTTTGGACCAATATAAAGTTATAAAGGTGTAAATGTAGTTTTTAAATAATTCTCAAAAAGTTAGACCCATTATTGGAGCAGCGGAAACTTGTCCAAACTACTTTTACAAAGAACTGCCCAACTTTGAATAGCTTCATATGAAGAGAATATTGGCCTTTTTTTGGACCAATATGAAGTGATAAAGATATAAATATAGTAATAAACCTAATTTAAGAACGTTAGACCCATTTTTGATCCAACGGAAAACTTGTGCAAACTTCTACGACAAAGATCGTCCAAACTTTCAATAGATTCGTATGAAGGTTTAAATTGAGATTTAAAGCTTTTAGAATGAATACCGGCCTTTTTTTGGACCAATATAAAGTTATAAAGGTGTAAATATAGTTTTTAAATAATTCTCAAAAAGTTAGACCCATTATTGGAGCAGCGGAAACTTTGTCAAACTACTTTGACAAAGAACTGCCCAACTTTGAATAGCTACATATGAAGAGAATATTGGCCTTTTTTTGGACCAATATGAAGTGATAAAGATATAAATATATTAATAAACCTAATATAAGAACGTTAGACCCATTTTTGATCCAATGGAAAACTTGTGCAAACTTATACGACAAAGATCGTCCAAACTTTCAATAGATTCGTATGAAGGTTTAATTTGAGATTTAAAGCTTTTAGAATGAATACCGGCCTTTTTTCGGACCAATAAAAAGTTAAAAAGGTGTAAATATAGTTTTTAAATAATTCTCAAAAAGTTAGACCCATTATTGGAGCAACGGAAACTTGGTCCAAACTACTTTGACAGAGAACTGCCCAACTTTGAATAGCTTCATATGAAGAGAATATTGGATTTTTTTGGACCAATATGAAGTGATAAAGATATAAATATAGTAATAAACCTAATAGAAGAACGTTAGACCCATTTTTGATCCAACGGAAAACTTGTGCAAACTTCTACGACAAAGATCGTCCAAACTTTCAATAGATTCGTATGAAGGTTTAAATTCAGATTTAAAGCTTTTAGAATGAATACCGGCCTTTTTTTGGACCAATATAAAGTTATAAAGGTGTAAATGTAGTTTTTAAATAATTCTCAAAAAGTTAGACCCATTATTGGAGCAGCGGAAACTTGTCCAAACTACTTTTACAAAGAACTGCCCAACTTTGAATAGCTTCATATGAAGAGAATATTGGCCTTTTTTTGGACCAATATGAAGTGATAAAGATATAAATATAGTAATAAACCTAATTTAAGAACGTTAGACACATTTTTGATCCAACGGAAAACTTGTGCAAACTTATACGACAAAGATCGTCCAAACTTTCAATAAATTCGTATGAAGGTTTAAATTGAGATTTATAGCTTTTAGAGTGAATACCGGCCTTTTTTTGGACCAATATAAAGTTATAAAGGTGTAAATATAGTTTTTAAATTATTCTCAAAAAGTTAGACCCGTTATTGGAGAAGCGGAAACTTGGTCCAAACTACTTTGACAAAGAACTGCCCAACTTTGAATAGCTTCGTATGAAGAGAATATTGGCCTTTTTTTGAACCAATATGAAGTGATAAAGATATAAATATAGTAATAAACCTAATATAAGAACGTTAGACCCATTTTTGATCCAACGGAAAACTTGTGCAAACTTATACGACAAAGATCGTCCAAACTTTCAATAGATTCGTATGAAGGTTTAATTTGAGATTTAAAGCTTTTAGAATGAATACCGGCCTTTTTTTGGACCAATAAAAAGATAAAAAGGTGTAAATATAGTTTTTAAATAATTCTCAAAAAGTTAGACCCATTATTGGAGCAACGGAAACTTGGTCCAAACTACTTTGACAAAGAACTGCCCAACTTTGAATAGCTTCATATGAAGAGAATATTGGATTTTTTTGGACCAATATGAAGTGATAAAGATATAAATATAGTAATAAACCTAATAGAAGAAGGTTAGACCCATTTTTAATCCAACGGAAAACTTGTGCAAACTTCTACGACAAAGATCGTCCAAACTTTCAATAGATTCGTATGAAGGTTTAAATTCAGATTTAAAGCTTTTAGAATGAATACCGGCCTTTTTTTGGACCAATATAAAGTTATAAAGGTGTAAATGTAGTTTTTAAATTATTCTCAAAAAGTTAGACCCATTATTGGAGCAGCGGAAACTTGTCCAAACTACTTTTACAAAGAACTGCCCAACTTTGAATAGCTTCATATGAAGAGAATATTGGCCTTTTTTTGGACCAATATGAAGTGATAAAGATATAAATATAGTAATAAACCTAATTTAAGAACGTTAGACACATTTTTGATCCAACGGAAAACTTGTGCAAACTTCTACGACAAAGATCGTCCAAACTTTCAATAGATTCGTATGAAGGTTTAAATTGAGATTTAAAGCTTTTAGAATGAATACCGGCCTTTTTTTCGACCAATATAAAGTTATAAAGGTGTAAATATAGTTTTTAAATAATTCTCAAAAAGTTAGACCCATTATTGGAGCAGCGGAAACTTTGTCAAACTACTTTGACAAAGAACTGCCCAACTTTGAATAGCTACATATGAAGAGAATATTGGCCTTTTTTTGGACCAATATGAAGTGATAAAGATATAAATATATTAATAAACCTAATATAAGAACGTTAGACCCATTTTTGATCCAACGGAAAACTTGTGCAAACTTATACGACAAAGATCGTCCAAACTTTCAATAGATTCGTATGAAGGTTTAATTTGAGATTTAAAGCTTTTAGAATGAATACCAGCCTTTTTTTGGACCAATAAAAAGTTAAAAAGGTGTAAATATAGTTTTTAAATAATTCTCAAAAAGTTAGACCCATTATTGGAGCAACGGAAACTTGGTCCAAACTACTTTGACAGAGAATTGCCCAACTTTGAATAGCTTCATATGAAGAGAATATTGGATTTTTTTGGACCAATATGAAGTGATAAAGATATAAATATAGTAATAAACCTAATAGAAGAACGTTAGACCCATTTTTGATCCAACGGAAAACTTGTGCAAACTTCTACGACAAAGATCGTCCAAACTTTCAATAGATTCGTATGAAGGTTTAAATTCAGATTTAAAGCTTTTAGAATGAATACCGGCCTTTTTTTGGACCAATATAAAGTTATAAAGGTGTAAATGTAGTTTTTAAATAATTCTCAAAAAGTTAGACCCATTATTGGAGCAGCGGAAACTTGTCCAAACTACTTTTACAAAGAACTGCCCAACTTTGAATAGCTACATATGAAGAGAATATTGGCCTTTTTTTGGACCAATATGAAGTGATAAAGATATAAATATATTAATAAACCTAATATAAGAACGTTAGACCCATTTTTGATCCAACGGAAAACTTGTGCAAACTTATACGACAAAGATCGTCCAAACTTTCAATAGATTCGTATGAAGGTTTAATTTGAGATTTAAAGCTTTTAGAATGAATACCAGCCTTTTTTTGGACCAATAAAAAGTTAAAAAGGTGTAAATATAGTTTTTAAATAATTCTCAAAAAGTTAGACCCATTATTGGAGCAACGGAAACTTGGTCCAAACTACTTTGACAGAGAACTGCCCAACTTTGAATAGCTTCATATGAAGAGAATATTGGATTTTTTTGGACCAATATGAAGTGATAAAGATATAAATATAGTAATAAACCTAATAGAAGAACGTTAGACCCATTTTTGATCCAACGGAAAACTTGTGCAAACTTCTACGACAAAGATCGTCCAAACTTTCAATAGATTCGTATGAAGGTTTAAATTCAGATTTAAAGCTTTTAGAATGAATACCGGCCTTTTTTTGGACCAATATAAAGTTATAAAGGTGTAAATGTAGTTTTTAAATAATTCTCAACAAGTTAGACCCATTATTGGAGCAGCGGAAACTTGTCCAAACTACTTTTACAAAGAACTGCCCAACTTTGAATAGCTTCATATGAAGAGAATATTGGCCTTTTTTTGGACCAATATGAAGTGATAAAGATATAAATATAGTAATAAACCTAATTTAAGAACGTTAGACCCATTTTTGATCCAACGGAAAACTTGTGCAAACTTATACGACAAAGATCGTCCAAACTTTCAATAGATTCGTATGAAGGTTTAAATTGAGATTTAAAGCTTTTAGAATGAATACCGGCCTTTTTTTGGACCAATATAAAGTTATAAAGGTGTAAATATAGTTTTTAAATAATTCTCAAAAAGTGAGACCCATTATTGGAGAAGCGGAAACTTGGTCCAAACTACTTTGACAAAGAACTGCCCAAATTTGAATAGCTTCGTATGAAGAGAATATTGGCGTTTTTTTGAACCAATATGAAGTGATAAAGATATAAATATAGTAATAAACCTAATTTAAGAACGTTAGACCCATTTTTGATCCAACGGAAAACTTGTGCAAACTTCTACGACAAAGATCTTCCAAACTTTCAATAGATTCGTATGAAGGTTTAAATTGAGATTTAAAGCTTTTAGAATGAATACCGGCCTTTTTTTTTACCAATATAAAGTTATAAAGGTGTAAATATAGTTTTTAAATAATTCTCAAAAAGTTAGACCAGTTATTGGAGCAGCGGAAACTTGGTCAAACTACTTTGACAAAGAACTGCCCAACTTTGAATAGCTACATATGAAGAGAATATTGGCCTTTTTTTGGACCAATATGAAGTGATAAAGATATAAATATATTAATAAACCTAATATAAGAACGTTAGACCCATTTTTGATCCAACGGAAAACTTGTGCAAACTTATACGACAAAGATCGTCCAAACTTTCAATAGATTCGTATGAAGGTTTAATTTGAGATTTAAAGCTTTTAGAATGAATACCGGCCTTTTTTTGGACCAATAAAAAGATAAAAAGGTGTAAATATAGTTTTTAAATAATTCTCAAAAAGTTAGACCCATTATTGGAGCAACGGAAACTTGGTCCAAACTACTTTGACAAAGAACTGCCCAACTTTGAATAGCTTCATATGAAGAGAATATTGGATTTTTTTGGACCAATATGAAGTGATAAAGATATAAATATAGTAATAAACCTAATAGAAGAAGGTTAGACCCATTTTTAATCCAACGGAAAACTTGTGCAAACTTCTACGACAAAGATCGTCCAAACTTTCAATAGATTCGTATGAAGGTTTAAATTCAGATTTAAAGCTTTTAGAATGAATACCGGCCTTTTTTTGGACCAATATAAAGTTATAAAGGTGTAAATGTAGTTTTTAAATTATTCTCAAAAAGTTAGACCCATTATTGGAGCAGCGGAAACTTGTCCAAACTACTTTTACAAAGAACTGCCCAACTTTGAATAGCTTCATATGAAGAGAATATTGGCCTTTTTTTGGACCAATATGAAGTGATAAAGATATAAATATAGTAATAAACCTAATTTAAGAACGTTAGACACATTTTTGATCCAACGGAAAACTTGTGCAAACTTCTACGACAAAGATCGTCCAAACTTTCAATAGATTCGTATGAAGGTTTAAATTGAGATTTAAAGCTTTTAGAATGAATACCGGCCTTTTTTTCGACCAATATAAAGTTATAAAGGTGTAAATATAGTTTTTAAATAATTCTCAAAAAGTTAGACCCATTATTGGAGCAGCGGAAACTTTGTCAAACTACTTTGACAAAGAACTGCCCAACTTTGAATAGCTACATATGAAGAGAATATTGGCCTTTTTTTGGACCAATATGAAGTGATAAAGATATAAATATATTAATAAACCTAATATAAGAACGTTAGACCCATTTTTGATCCAACGGAAAACTTGTGCAAACTTATACGACAAAGATCGTCCAAACTTTCAATAGATTCGTATGAAGGTTTAATTTGAGATTTAAAGCTTTTAGAATGAATACCAGCCTTTTTTTGGACCAATAAAAAGTTAAAAAGGTGTAAATATAGTTTTTAAATAATTCTCAAAAAGTGAGACCCATTATTGGAGAAGCGGAAACTTGGTCCAAACTACTTTGACAAAGAACTGCCCAAATTTGAATAGCTTCGTATGAAGAGAATATTGGCGTTTTTTTGCACCAATATGAAGTGATAAAGATATAAATATAGTAATAAACCTAATTTAAGAACGTTAGACCCATTTTTGATCCAACGGAAAACTTGTGCAAACTTCTACGACAAAGATCTTCCAAACTTTCAATAGATTCGTATGAAGGTTTAAATTGAGATTTAAAGCTTTTAGAATGAATACCGGCCTTTTTTTTTACCAATATAAAGTTATAAAGGTGTAAATATAGTTTTTAAATAATTCTCAAAAAGTTAGACCAGTTAATGGAGCAGCGGAAACTTGGTCAAACTACTTTGACAAAGAACTGCCCAACTTTGAATAGCTACATATGAAGAGAATATTGGCCTTTTTTTGGACCAATATGAAGTGATAAAGATATAAATATATTAATAAACCTAATATAAGAACGTTAGACCCATTTTTGATCCAACGGAAAACTTGTGCAAACTTATACGACAAAGATCGTCCAAACTTTCAATAGATTCGTATGAAGGTTTAATTTGAGATTTAAAGCTTTTAGAATGAATACCGGCCTTTTTTTGGACCAATAAAAAGATAAAAAGGTGTAAATATAGTTTTTAAATAATTCTCAAAAAGTTAGACCCATTATTGGAGCAACGGAAACTTGGTCCAAACTACTTTGACAAAGAACTGCCCAACTTTGAATAGCTTCATATGAAGAGAATATTGGATTTTTTTGGACCAATATGAAGTGATAAAGATATAAATATAGTAATAAACCTAATAGAAGAAGGTTAGACCCATTTTTAATCCAACGGAAAACTTGTGCAAACTTCTACGACAAAGATCGTCCAAACTTTCAATAGATTCGTATGAAGGTTTAAATTCAGATTTAAAGCTTTTAGAATGAATACCGGCCTTTTTTTGGACCAATATAAAGTTATAAAGGTGTAAATGTAGTTTTTAAATTATTCTCAAAAAGTTAGACCCATTATTGGAGCAGCGGAAACTTGTCCAAACTACTTTTACAAAGAACTGCCCAACTTTGAATAGCTTCATATGAAGAGAATATTGGCCTTTTTTTGGACCAATATGAAGTGATAAAGATATAAATATAGTAATAAACCTAATTTAAGAACGTTAGACACATTTTTGATCCAACGGAAAACTTGTGCAAACTTCTACGACAAAGATCGTCCAAACTTTCAATAGATTCGTATGAAGGTTTAAATTGAGATTTAAAGCTTTTAGAATGAATACCGGCCTTTTTTTCGACCAATATAAAGTTATAAAGGTGTAAATATAGTTTTTAAATAATTCTCAAAAAGTTAGACCCATTATTGGAGCAGCGGAAACTTTGTCAAACTACTTTGACAAAGAACTGCCCAACTTTGAATAGCTACATATGAAGAGAATATTGGCCTTTTTTTGGACCAATATGAAGTGATAAAGATATAAATATATTAATAAACCTAATATAAGAACGTTAGACCCATTTTTGATCCAACGGAAAACTTGTGCAAACTTATACGACAAAGATCGTCCAAACTTTCAATAGATTCGTATGAAGGTTTAATTTGAGATTTAAAGCTTTTAGAATGAATACCAGCCTTTTTTTGGACCAATAAAAAGTTAAAAAGGTGTAAATATAGTTTTTAAATAATTCTCAAAAAGTGAGACCCATTATTGGAGAAGCGGAAACTTGGTCCAAACTACTTTGACAAAGAACTGCCCAAATTTGAATAGCTTCGTATGAAGAGAATATTGGCGTTTTTTTGCACCAATATGAAGTGATAAAGATATAAATATAGTAATAAACCTAATTTAAGAACGTTAGACCCATTTTTGATCCAACGGAAAACTTGTGCAAACTTCTACGACAAAGATCTTCCAAACTTTCAATAGATTCGTATGAAGGTTTAAATTGAGATTTAAAGCTTTTAGAATGAATACCGGCCTTTTTTTTTACCAATATAAAGTTATAAAGGTGTAAATATAGTTTTTAAATAATTCTCAAAAAGTTAGACCAGTTAATGGAGCAGCGGAAACTTGGTCAAACTACTTTGACAAAGAACTGCCCAACTTTGAATAGCTACATATGAAGAGAATATTGGCCTTTTTTTGGACCAATATGAAGTGATAAAGATATAAATATATTAATAAACCTAATATAAGAACGTTAGACCCATTTTTGATCCAACGGAAAACTTGTGCAAACTTATACGACAAAGATCGTCCAAACTTTCAATAGATTCGTATGAAGGTTTAATTTGAGATTTAAAGCTTTTAGAATGAATACCGGCCTTTTTTTGGACCAATAAAAAGATAAAAAGGTGTAAATATAGTTTTTAAATAATTCTCAAAAAGTTAGACCCATTATTGGAGCAACGGAAACTTGGTCCAAACTACTTTGACAAAGAACTGCCCAACTTTGAATAGCTTCATATGAAGAGAATATTGGATTTTTTTGGACCAATATGAAGTGATAAAGATATAAATATAGTAATAAACCTAAGAGAAGAAGGTTAGACCCATTTTTAATCCAACGGAAAACTTGTGCAAACTTCTACGACAAAGATCGTCCAAACTTTCAATAGATTCGTATGAAGGTTTAAATTCAGATTTAAAGCTTTTAGAATGAATACCGGCCTTTTTTTGGACCAATATAAAGTTATAAAGGTGTAAATGTAGTTTTTAAATTATTCTCAAAAAGTTAGACCCATTATTGGAGCAGCGGAAACTTGTCCAAACTACTTTTACAAAGAACTGCCCAACTTTGAATAGCTTCATATGAAGAGAATATTGGCCTTTTTTTGGACCAATATGAAGTGATAAAGATATAAATATAGTAATAAACCTAATTTAAGAACGTTAGACACATTTTTGATCCAACGGAAAACTTGTGCAAACTTCTACGACAAAGATCGTCCAAACTTTCAATAGATTCGTATGAAGGTTTAAATTGAGATTTAAAGCTTTTAGAATGAATACCGGCCTTTTTTTCGACCAATATAAAGTTATAAAGGTGTAAATATAGTTTTTAAATAATTCTCAAAAAGTTAGACCCATTATTGGAGCAGCGGAAACTTTGTCAAACTACTTTGACAAAGAACTGCCCAACTTTGAATAGCTACATATGAAGAGAATATTGGCCTTTTTTTGGACCAATATGAAGTGATAAAGATATAAATATATTAATAAACCTAATATAAGAACGTTAGACCCATTTTTGATCCAACGGAAAACTTGTGCAAACTTATACGACAAAGATCGTCCAAACTTTCAATAGATTCGTATGAAGGTTTAATTTGAGATTTAAAGCTTTTAGAATGAATACCAGCCTTTTTTTGGACCAATAAAAAGTTAAAAAGGTGTAAATATAGTTTTTAAATAATTCTCAAAAAGTTAGACCCATTATTGGAGCAACGGAAACTTGGTCCAAACTACTTTGACAGAGAATTGCCCAACTTTGAATAGCTTCATATGAAGAGAATATTGGATTTTTTTGGACCAATATGAAGTGATAAAGATATAAATATAGTAATAAACCTAATAGAAGAACGTTAGACCCATTTTTGATCCAACGGAAAACTTGTGCAAACTTCTACGACAAAGATCGTCCAAACTTTCAATAGATTCGTATGAAGGTTTAAATTCAGATTTAAAGCTTTTAGAATGAATACCGGCCTTTTTTTGGACCAATATAAAGTTATAAAGGTGTAAATGTAGTTTTTAAATAATTCTCAAAAAGTTAGACCCATTATTGGAGCAGCGGAAACTTGTCCAAACTACTTTTACAAAGAACTGCCCAACTTTGAATAGCTACATATGAAGAGAATATTGGCCTTTTTTTGGACCAATATGAAGTGATAAAGATATAAATATATTAATAAACCTAATATAAGAACGTTAGACCCATTTTTGATCCAACGGAAAACTTGTGCAAACTTATACGACAAAGATCGTCCAAACTTTCAATAGATTCGTATGAAGGTTTAATTTGAGATTTAAAGCTTTTAGAATGAATACCAGCCTTTTTTTGGACCAATAAAAAGTTAAAAAGGTGTAAATATAGTTTTTAAATAATTCTCAAAAAGTTAGACCCATTATTGGAGCAACGGAAACTTGGTCCAAACTACTTTGACAGAGAACTGCCCAACTTTGAATAGCTTCATATGAAGAGAATATTGGATTTTTTTGGACCAATATGAAGTGATAAAGATATAAATATAGTAATAAACCTAATAGAAGAACGTTAGACCCATTTTTGATCCAACGGAAAACTTGTGCAAACTTCTACGACAAAGATCGTCCAAACTTTCAATAGATTCGTATGAAGGTTTAAATTCAGATTTAAAGCTTTTAGAATGAATACCGGCCTTTTTTTGGACCAATATAAAGTTATAAAGGTGTAAATGTAGTTTTTAAATAATTCTCAACAAGTTAGACCCATTATTGGAGCAGCGGAAACTTGTCCAAACTACTTTTACAAAGAACTGCCCAACTTTGAATAGCTTCATATGAAGAGAATATTGGCCTTTTTTTGGACCAATATGAAGTGATAAAGATATAAATATAGTAATAAACCTAATTTAAGAACGTTAGACACATTTTTGATCCAACGGAAAACTTGTGCAAACTTATACGACAAAGATCGTCCAAACTTTCAATAGATTCGTATGAAGGTTTAAATTGAGATTTAAAGCTTTTAGAATGAATACCGGCCTTTTTTTGGACCAATATAAAGTTATAAAGGTGTAAATATAGTTTTTAAATAATTCTCAAAAAGTGAGACCCATTATTGGAGAAGCGGAAACTTGGTCCAAACTACTTTGACAAAGAACTGCCCAAATTTGAATAGCTTCGTATGAAGAGAATATTGGCGTTTTTTTGAACCAATATGAAGTGATAAAGATATAAATATAGTAATAAACCTAATTTAAGAACGTTAGACCCATTTTTGATCCAACGGAAAACTTGTGCAAACTTCTACGACAAAGATCTTCCAAACTTTCAATAGATTCGTATGAAGGTTTAAATTGAGATTTAAAGCTTTTAGAATGAATACCGGCCTTTTTTTTTACCAATATAAAGTTATAAAGGTGTAAATATAGTTTTTAAATAATTCTCAAAAAGTTAGACCAGTTATTGGAGCAGCGGAAACTTGGTCAAACTACTTTGACAAAGAACTGCCCAACTTTGAATAGCTACATATGAAGAGAATATTGGCCTTTTTTTGCACTAATATGAAGTGATAAAGATATAAATATATTAATAAACCTAATATAAGAACGTTAGACCCATTTTCGATCTAATGGAAAACTTGTGCAAACTTATACGACAAAGATCGTCCAAACTTTCAATAGATTCGTATGAAGGTTTAATTTGAGATTTAAAGCTTTTAGAATGAATACCGGCCTTTTTTTGGACCAATAAAAAGTTAAAAAGGTGTAAATATAGTTTTTAAATAATTCTCAAAAAGTTAGACCCATTATTGGAGCAACGGAAACTTGGTCCAAACTACTTTGACAAAGAACTGCCCAACTTTGAATAGTTTCATATGAAGAGAATATTGGATTTTTTTGGACCAATATGAAGTGATAAAGATATAAATATAGTAATAAACCTAATAGAAGAACGTTAGACCCATTTTTGATCCAACGGAAAACTTGTGCAAACTTCTACGACAAAGATCGTCCAAACTTTCAATAGATTCGTATGAAGGTTTAAATTGAGATTTAAAGCTTTTAAATTGAATACCGGCCTTTTTTTGGACCAATATAAAGTTATAAAGGTGTAAATATAGTTTTTAAATTATTCTCAAAAAGTTAGACCCATTATTGGAGCAGCGGAAACTTGGTCAAACTACTTTGACAAAGAACTGCCCAACTTTGAATAGCTACATATGAAGAGAATATTGGCCTTTTTTTGGACCAATATGAAGTGATAAAGATATAAATATATTAATAAACCTAATATAAGAACGTTAGACCCATTTTTGATCCAACGGAAAACTTGTGCAAACTTCTACGACAAAGATCTTACAAACTTTCAATAGATTCGTATGAAGGTTTAAATTGAGATTTAAAGCTTTCAGAATGAATACCGGCCTTTTTTTGGACCAATATAAAGTGATAAAGGTGTAAATATAGTTTTTAAATTATTCTCAAAAAGTTAGACCCATTATTGGATAAGCGGAAACTTGGTCCAAACTACTTTGACAAAGAACTGCCAAACTTTGAATAGCTTCGTATGAAGGGAATATTGGTCTTTTTTTGAACCAATATGAAGTGATAAAGATATAAATATAGTAATAAACCTAATTTAAGAACGTTAGACCCATTTTTGATCCAACGGAAAACTTGTGCAAACTTCTACGACAAAGATCGTCCAAACTTTCAATAGATTCGTATGAAGGTTTAAATTCAGATTTAAAGCTTTTAGAATGAATACCGGCCTTTTTTTGGACCAATATAAAGTTATAAAGGTGTAAATGTAGTTTTTAAATAATTCTCAAAAAGTTAGACCCATTATTGGAGCAGCGGAAACTTGTCCAAACTACTTTTACAAAGAACTGCCCAACTTTGAATAGCTTCATATGAAGAGAATATTGACCTTTTTTTGGACCAATATGAAGTGATAAAGATATAAATATAGTAATAAACCTAATTTAAGAAAGTTAGACACATTTTTGATCCAACGGAAAACTTGTGCAAACTTATACGACAAAGATCGTCCAAACTTTCAATAGATTCGTATGAAGGTTTAAATTGAGATTTAAAGCTTTTAGAATGAATACCGGCCTTTTTTTGGACCAATATAAAGTTATAAAGGTGTAAATATATTTTTAAAAAATTCTCAAAAAGTTAGACCCATTATTGGAGAAGCGGAAACTTGGTCCAAACTACTTTCACAAAGAACTGCCCAAATTTGAATAGCTTCGTATGAAGAGAATATTGGCCTTTTTTTGAACCAATATGAAGTGATAAAGATATAAATATAGTAATAAACCTAATTTAAGAACGTTAGACCTATTTTTGATCCAACGGAAAACTTGTGCAAACTTCTACGACAAAGATCGTCCAAACTTTCAATAGATTCGTATGAAGGTTTAAATTGAGATTTAAAGCTTTTAGAATGAATACCGGCCTTTTTTTGGACCAATATAAAGTTATAAAGGTGTAAATATAGTTTTTAAATAATTCTCAAAAAGTTAGACCCATTATTGGAGCTGCGGAAACTTTGTCAAACTACTTTGACAAAGAACTGCCCAACTTTGAATAGCTACATATGAAGAGAATATTGGCCTTTTTTTGGACCAATATGAAGTGATAAAGATATAAATATATTAATAAACCTAATATAAGAACGTTAGACCCATTTTTGATCCAACGGAAAACTTGTGCAAACTTATACGACAAAGATCGTCCAAACTTTCAATAGATTCGTATGAAGGTTTAATTTGAGATTTAAAGCTTTTAGAATGAATACCAGCCTTTTTTTGGACCAATAAAAAGTTAAAAAGGTGTAAATATAGTTTTTAAATAATTCTCAAAAAGTTAGACCCATTATTGGAGCAACGGAAACTTGGTCCAAACTACTTTGACAGAGAACTGCCCAACTTTGAATAGCTTCATATGAAGAGAATATTGGATTTTTTTGGACCAATATGAAGTGATAAAGATATAAATATAGTAATAAACCTAATAGAAGAACGTTAGACCCATTTTTGATCCAACGGAAAACTTGTGCAAACTTCTACGACAAAGATCGTCCAAACTTTCAATAGATTCGTATGAAGGTTTAAATTCAGATTTAAAGCTTTTAGAATGAATACCGGCCTTTTTTTGGACCAATATAAAGTTATAAAGGTGTAAATGTAGTTTTTAAATAATTCTCAAAAAGTTAGACCCATTATTGGAGCAGCGGAAACTTGTCCAAACTACTTTTACAAAGAACTGCCCAACTTTGAATAGCTTCATATGAAGAGAATATTGGCCTTTTTTTGGACCAATATGAAGTGATAAAGATATAAATATAGTAATAAACCTAATTTAAGAACGTTAGACACATTTTTGATCCAACGGAAAACTTGTGCAAACTTATACGACAAAGATCGTCCAAACTTTCAATAGATTCGTATGAAGGTTTAAATTGAGATTTAAAGCTTTTAGAATGAATACCGGCCTTTTTTTGGACCAATATAAAGTTATAAAGGTGTAAATATAGTTTTTAAATAATTCTCAAAAAGTTAGACCCATTATTGGAGAAGCGGAAACTTGGTCCAAACTACTTTGACAAAGAACTGCCCAAATTTGAATAGCTTCGTATGAAGAGAATATTGGCGTTTTTTTTGAACCAATATGAAGTGATAAAGATATAAATATAGTAATAAACCTAATTTAAGAACGTTAGACCCATTTTTGATCCAACGGAAAACTTGTGCAAACTTCTACGACAAAGATCTTCCAAACTTTCAATAGATTCGTATGAAGGTTTAAATTGAGATTTAAAGCTTTTAGAATGAATACCGGCCTTTTTTTTGACCAATATAAAGTTATAAAGGTGTAAATATAGTTTTTAAATAATTCTCAAAAAGTTAGACCAGTTATTGGAGCAGCGGAAACTTGGTCAAACTACTTTGACAAAGAACTGCCCAACTTTGAATAGCTACATATGAAGAGAATATTGGCCTTTTTTTGGACCAATATGAAGTGATAAAGATATAAATATAGTAATAAACCTAATATAAGAACATTAGACCCATTTTTGATCCAACGGAAAACTTGTGCAAACTTATACGACAAAGATCGTCCAAACTTTCAATAGATTCGTATGAAGGTTTAATTTGAGATTTAAAGCTTTCAGAATGAATACCGGCCTTTTTTTGGACCAATATAAAGTGATAAAGGTGTAAATATAGTTTTTAAATAATTCTCAAAAAGTTAGACCCATTATTGGATAAGCGGAAACTTGGTCCAAACTACTTTGACAAAGAACTGCCAAACTTTGAATAGCTTCGTATGAAGGGAATATTGGTCTTTTTTTGAACCAATATGAAGTGATAAAGATATAAATATAGTAATAAACCTAATTTAAGAACGTTAGACCCATTTTTGATCCAACGGAAAACTTGTGCAAACTTCTACGACAAAGATCGTCCAAACTTTCAATAGATTCGTATGAAGGTTTAAATTCAGATTTAAAGCTTTTAGAATGAATACCGTCCTTTTTTTGGACCAATATAAAGTTATAAAGGTGTAAATGTAGTTTTTAAATAATTCTCAAAAAGTTAGACCCATTATTGGAGCAGCGGAAACTTGTCCAAACTACTTTTACAAAGAACTGCCCAACTTTGAATAGCTTCATATGAAAAGAATAGTGGCCTTTTTTTGGACCAATATGAAGTGATAAAGATAGAAATATAGTAATAAACCTAATTTAAGAACGTTAGACACATTTTTGATCCAACGGAAAACTTGTGCAAACTTATACGACAAAGATCGTCCAAACTTTCAATAGATTCGTATGAAGGTTTAAATTGAGATTTAAAGCTTTTAGAATGAATACCGGCCTTTTTTTGGACCAATATAAAGTTATAAAGGTGTAAATATAGTTTTTAAATAATTCTCAAAAAGTTAGACCCATTATTGGAGAAGCGGAAACTTGGTCCAAACTACTTTGACAAAGAACTGCCCAAATTTGAATAGCTTCGTATGAAGAGAATATTGGCCTTTTTTTGAACCAATATGAAGTGATAAAGATATAAATATAGTAATAAACCTAATTTAAGAACGTTAGACCCATTTTTGATCCAACGGAAAACTTGTGCAAACTTCTACGACAAAGATCTTCCAAACTTTCAATAGATTCGTATGAAGGTTTAAATTGAGATTTAAAGCTTTTAGAATGAATACCGGCCTTTTTTTTGACCAATATAAAGTTATAAAGGTGTAAATATAGTTTTTAAATAATTCTCAAAAAGTTAGACCCGTTATTGGAGCATCGGAAACTTGGTCAAACTACTTTGACAAAGAACTGCCCAACTTTGAATAGCTACATATGAAGAGAATATTGGCCTTTTTTTGGACCAATATGAAGTGATAAAGATATAAATATATTAATAAACCTAATATAAGAACGTTAGACCCATTTTCGATCCAATGGAAAACTTGTGCAAACTTATACGACAAAGATCGTCCAAACTTTCAATAGATTCGTATGAAGGTTTAATTTAAGATTTAAAGCTTTTAGAATGAATACCGGCCTTTTTTTGGACCAATAAAAAGTTAAAAAGGTGTAAATATAGTTTTTAAATAATTCTCAAAAAGTTAGACCTATTATTGGAGCAACGGAAACTTGGTCCAAACTACTTTGACAAAGAACTGCCCAACTTTGAATAGTTTCATATGAAG
Organism: Trifolium repens; assembly: GCA_030408175.1. Lineage (NCBI taxonomy): Eukaryota > Viridiplantae > Streptophyta > Magnoliopsida > Fabales > Fabaceae > Trifolium > Trifolium repens. The sequence goes on along the minus strand of CP125845.1, from coordinate 23,205,046 downwards.
AGAATATTGGATTTTTTTGGACCAATATGAAGTGATAAAGATATAAATATAGTAATAAACCTAATAGAAGAACGTTAGACCCATTTTTGATCCAACGGAAAACTTGTGCAAACTTCTACGACAAAGATCGTCCAAACTTTCAATAGATTCGTATGAAGGTTTAAATTGAGATTTAAAGCTTTTAAATTGAATACCGGCCTTTTTTTGGACCAATATAAAGTTATAAAGGTGTAAATATAGTTTTTAAATTATTCTCAAAAAGTTAGACCCATTATTGGAGCAGCGGAAACTTGGTCAAATTACTTTGACAAAGAACTGCCCAACTTTGAATAGCTACATATGAAGAGAATATTGGCCTTTTTTTGGACCAATATGAAGTGATAAAGATATAAATATATTAATAAACCTAATATAAGAACGTTAGACCCATTTTTGATCCAACGGAAAACTTGTGCAAACTTCTACGACAAAGATCTTACAAACTTTCAATAGATTCGTATGAAGGTTTAAATTGAGATTTAAAGCTTTCAGAATGAATACCGGCCTTTTTTTGGACCAATATAAAGTGATAAAGGTGTAAATATAGTTTTTAAATAATTCTCAAAAAGTTAGACCCATTATTGGATAAGCGGAAACTTGGTCCAAACTACTTTGACAAAGAACTGCCAAACTTTGAATAGCTTCGTATGAAGGGAATATTGGTCTTTTTTTGAACCAATATGAAGTGATAAAGATATAAATATAGTAATAAACCTAATTTAAGAACGTTAGACCCATTTTTGATCCAACGGAAAACTTGTGCAAACTTCTACGACAAAGATCGTCCAAACTTTCAATAGATTCGTATGAAGGTTTAAATTCAGATTTAAAGCTTTTAGAATGAATACCGGCCTTTTTTTGGACCAATATAAAGTTATAAAGGTGTAAATGTAGTTTTTAAATAATTCTCAAAAAGTTAGACCCATTATTGGAGCAGCGGAAACTTGTCCAAACTACTTTTACAAAGAACTGCCCAACTTTGAATAGCTTCATATGAAAAGAATATTTTCCTTTTTTTGGACCAATATGAAGTGATAAAGATAGAAATATAGTAATAAACCTAATTTAAGAACGTTAGACACATTTTTGATCCAACGGAAAACTTGTGCAAACTTATACGACAAAGATCGTCCAAACTTTCAATAGATTCGTATGAAGGTTTAAATTGAGATTTAAAGCTTTTAGAATGAATACCGGCCTTTTTTTTGACCAATATAAAGTTATAAAGGTGTAAATATAGTTTTTAAATAATTCTCAAAAAGTTAGACCCATTATTGGATAAGCGGAAACTTGGTCCAAACTACTTTGACAAAGAACTGCCCAAATTTGAATAGCTTCGTATGAAGAGAATATTGGCCTTTTTTTGAACCAATATGAAGTGATAAAGATATAAATATAGTAATAAACCTAATTTAAGAACGTTAGACCCATTTTTGATCCAACGGAAAACTTGTGCAAACTTCTACGACAAAGATCTTCCAAACTTTCAATAGATTCGTATGAAGGTTTAAATTGAGATTTAAAGCTTTTAGAATGAATACCGGCCTTTTTTTTGACCAATATAAAGTTATAAAGGTGTAAATATAGTTTTTAAATAATTCTCAAAAAGTTAGACCCGTTATTGGAGCATCGGAAACTTGGTCAAACTACTTTGACAAAGAACTGCCCAACTTTGAATAGCTACATATGAAGAGAATATTGGCCTTTTTTTGGACCAATATGAAGTGATAAAGATATAAATATATTAATAAACCTAATATAAGAACGTTAGACCCATTTTCGATCCAATGGAAAACTTGTGCAAACTTATACGACAAAGATCGTCCAAACTTTCAATAGATTCGTATGAAGGTTTAATTTAAGATTTAAAGCTTTTAGAATGAATACCGGCCTTTTTTTGGACCAATAAAAAGTTAAAAAGGTGTAAATATAGTTTTTAAATAATTCTCAAAAAGTTAGACCTATTATTGGAGCAACGGAAACTTGGTCCAAACTACTTTGACAAAGAACTGCCCAACTTTGAATAGTTTCATATGAAGAGAATATTGGATTTTTTTGGACCAATATGAAGTGATAAAGATATAAATATAGTAATAAACCTAATAGAAGAACGTTAGACCCATTTTTGATCCAACGGAAAACTTGTGCAAACTTCTACGACAAAGATCGTCCAAACTTTCAATAGATTCGTATGAAGGTTTAAATTGAGATTTAAAGCTTTTAAATTGAATACCGGCCTTTTTTTGGACCAATATAAAGTTATAAAGGTGTAAATATAGTTTTTAAATTATTCTCAAAAAGTTAGACCCATTATTGGAGCAGCGGAAACTTGGTCAAATTACTTTGACAAAGAACTGCCCAACTTTGAATAGCTACATATGAAGAGAATATTGGCCTTTTTTTGGACCAATATGAAGTGATAAAGATATAAATATATTAATAAACCTAATATAAGAACGTTAGACCCATTTTTGATCCAACGGAAAACTTGTGCAAACTTCTACGACAAAGATCTTACAAACTTTCAATAGATTCGTATGAAGGTTTAAATTGAGATTTAAAGCTTTCAGAATGAATACCGGCCTTTTTTTGGACCAATATAAAGTGATAAAGGTGTAAATATAGTTTTTAAATAATTCTCAAAAAGTTAGACCCATTATTGGATAAGCGGAAACTTGGTCCAAACTACTTTGACAAAGAACTGCCAAACTTTGAATAGCTTCGTATGAAGGGAATATTGGTCTTTTTTTGAACCAATATGAAGTGATAAAGATATAAATATAGTAATAAACCTAATTTAAGAACGTTAGACCCATTTTTGATCCAACGGAAAACTTGTGCAAACTTCTACGACAAAGATCGTCCAAACTTTCAATAGATTCGTATGAAGGTTTAAATTCAGATTTAAAGCTTTTAGAATGAATACCGGCCTTTTTTTGGACCAATATAAAGTTATAAAGGTGTAAATGTAGTTTTTAAATAATTCTCAAAAAGTTAGACCCATTATTGGAGCAGCGGAAACTTGTCCAAACTACTTTTACAAAGAACTGCCCAACTTTGAATAGCTTCATATGAAAAGAATATTTTCCTTTTTTTGGACCAATATGAAGTGATAAAGATAGAAATATAGTAATAAACCTAATTTAAGAACGTTAGACACATTTTTGATCCAACGGAAAACTTGTGCAAACTTATACGACAAAGATCGTCCAAACTTTCAATAGATTCGTATGAAGGTTTAAATTGAGATTTAAAGCTTTTAGAATGAATACCGGCCTTTTTTTGGACCAATATAAAGTTATAAAGGTGTAAATATAGTTTTTAAATAATTCTCAAAAAGTTAGACCCATTATTGGAGAAGCGGAAACTTGGTCCAAACTACTTTGACAAAGAACTGCCCAAATTTGAATAGCTTCGTATGAAGAGAATATTGGCCTTTTTTTGAACCAATATGAAGTGATAAAGATATAAATATAGTAATAAACCTAATTTAAGAACGTTAGACCCATTTTTGATCCAACGGAAAACTTGTGCAAACTTCTACGACAAAGATCTTCCAAACTTTCAATAGATTCGTATGAAGGTTTAAATTGAGATTTAAAGCTTTTAGAATGAATACCGGCCTTTTTTTTGACCAATATAAAGTTATAAAGGTGTAAATATAGTTTTTAAATAATTCTCAAAAAGTTAGACCCGTTATTGGAGCATCGGAAACTTGGTCAAACTACTTTGACAAAGAACTGCCCAACTTTGAATAGCTACATATGAAGAGAATATTGGCCTTTTTTTGGACCAATATGAAGTGATAAAGATATAAATATATTAATAAACCTAATATAAGAACGTTAGACCCATTTTCGATCCAATGGAAAACTTGTGCAAACTTATACGACAAAGATCGTCCAAACTTTCAATAGATTCGTATGAAGGTTTAATTTAAGATTTAAAGCTTTTAGAATGAATACCGGCCTTTTTTTGGACCAATAAAAAGTTAAAAAGGTGTAAATATAGTTTTTAAATAATTCTCAAAAAGTTAGACCTATTATTGGAGCAACGGAAACTTGGTCCAAACTACTTTGACAAAGAACTGCCCAACTTTGAATAGTTTCATATGAAGAGAATATTGGATTTTTTTGGACCAATATGAAGTGATAAAGATATAAATATAGTAATAAACCTAATAGAAGAACGTTAGACCCATTTTTGATCCAACGGAAAACTTGTGCAAACTTCTACGACAAAGATCGTCCAAACTTTCAATAGATTCGTATGAAGGTTTAAATTGAGATTTAAAGCTTTTAAATTGAATACCGGCCTTTTTTTGGACCAATATAAAGTTATAAAGGTGTAAATATAGTTTTTAAATTATTCTCAAAAAGTTAGACCCATTATTGGAGCAGCGGAAACTTGGTCAAATTACTTTGACAAAGAACTGCCCAACTTTGAATAGCTACATATGAAGAGAATATTGGCCTTTTTTTGGACCAATATGAAGTGATAAAGATATAAATATATTAATAAACCTAATATAAGAACGTTAGACCCATTTTTGATCCAACGGAAAACTTGTGCAAACTTCTACGACAAAGATCTTACAAACTTTCAATAGATTCGTATGAAGGTTTAAATTGAGATTTAAAGCTTTCAGAATGAATACCGGCCTTTTTTTGGACCAATATAAAGTGATAAAGGTGTAAATATAGTTTTTAAATAATTCTCAAAAAGTTAGACCCATTATTGGATAAGCGGAAACTTGGTCCAAACTACTTTGACAAAGAACTGCCAAACTTTGAATAGCTTCGTATGAAGGGAATATTGGTCTTTTTTTGAACCAATATGAAGTGATAAAGATATAAATATAGTAATAAACCTAATTTAAGAACGTTAGACCCATTTTTGATCCAACGGAAAACTTGTGCAAACTTCTACGACAAAGATCGTCCAAACTTTCAATAGATTCGTATGAAGGTTTAAATTCAGATTTAAAGCTTTTAGAATGAATACCGACCTTTTTTTGGACCAATATAAAGTTATAAAGGTGTAAATGTAGTTTTTAAATAATTCTCAAAAAGTTAGACCCATTATTGGAGCAGCGGAAACTTGTCCAAACTACTTTTACAAAGAACTGCCCAACTTTGAATAGCTTCATATGAAAAGAATATTTTCCTTTTTTTGGACCAATATGAAGTGATAAAGATAGAAATATAGTAATAAACCTAATTTAAGAACGTTAGACACATTTTTGATCCAACGGAAAACTTGTGCAAACTTATACGACAAAGATCGTCCAAACTTTCAATAGATTCGTATGAAGGTTTAAATTGAGATTTAAAGCTTTTAGAATGAATACCGGCCTTTTTTTGGACCAATATAAAGTTATAAAGGTGTAAATATAGTTTTTAAATAATTCTCAAAAAGTTAGACCCATTATTGGATAAGCGGAAACTTGGTCCAAACTACTTTGACAAAGAACTGCCCAAATTTGAATAGCTTCGTATGAAGAGAATATTGGCCTTTTTTTGAACCAATATGAAGTGATAAAGATATAAATATAGTAATAAACCTAATTTAAGAACGTTAGACCCATTTTTGATCCAACGGAAAACTTGTGCAAACTTCTACGACAAAGATCTTCCAAACTTTCAATAGATTCGTATGAAGGTTTAAATTGAGATTTAAAGCTTTTAGAATGAATACCGGCCTTTTTTTTGACCAATATAAAGTTATAAAGGTGTAAATATAGTTTTTAAATAATTCTCAAAAAGTTAGACCCGTTATTGGAGCATCGGAAACTTGGTCAAACTACTTTGACAAAGAACTGCCCAACTTTGAATAGCTACATATGAAGAGAATATTGGCCTTTTTTTGGACCAATATGAAGTGATAAAGATATAAATATATTAATAAACCTAATATAAGAACGTTAGACCCATTTTCGATCCAATGGAAAACTTGTGCAAACTTATACGACAAAGATCGTCCAAACTTTCAATAGATTCGTATGAAGGTTTAATTTAAGATTTAAAGCTTTTAGAATGAATACCGGCCTTTTTTTGGACCAATAAAAAGTTAAAAAGGTGTAAATATAGTTTTTAAATAATTCTCAAAAAGTTAGACCTATTATTGGAGCAACGGAAACTTGGTCCAAACTACTTTGACAAAGAACTGCCCAACTTTGAATAGTTTCATATGAAGAGAATATTGGATTTTTTTGGACCAATATGAAGTGATAAAGATATAAATATAGTAATAAACCTAATAGAAGAACGTTAGACCCATTTTTGATCCAACGGAAAACTTGTGCAAACTTCTACGACAAAGATCGTCCAAACTTTCAATAGATTCGTATGAAGGTTTAAATTGAGATTTAAAGCTTTTAAATTGAATACCGGCCTTTTTTTGGACCAATATAAAGTTATAAAGGTGTAAATATAGTTTTTAAATTATTCTCAAAAAGTTAGACCCATTATTGGAGCAGCGGAAACTTGGTCAAATTACTTTGACAAAGAACTGCCCAACTTTGAATAGCTACATATGAAGAGAATATTGGCCTTTTTTTGGACCAATATGAAGTGATAAAGATATAAATATATTAATAAACCTAATATAAGAACGTTAGACCCATTTTTGATCCAACGGAAAACTTGTGCAAACTTCTACGACAAAGATCTTACAAACTTTCAATAGATTCGTATGAAGGTTTAAATTGAGATTTAAAGCTTTCAGAATGAATACCGGCCTTTTTTTGGACCAATATAAAGTGATAAAGGTGTAAATATAGTTTTTAAATAATTCTCAAAAAGTTAGACCCATTATTGGATAAGCGGAAACTTGGTCCAAACTACTTTGACAAAGAACTGCCAAACTTTGAATAGCTTCGTATGAAGGGAATATTGGTCTTTTTTTGAACCAATATGAAGTGATAAAGATATAAATATAGTAATAAACCTAATTTAAGAACGTTAGACCCATTTTTGATCCAACGGAAAACTTGTGCAAACTTCTACGACAAAGATCGTCCAAACTTTCAATAGATTCGTATGAAGGTTTAAATTCAGATTTAAAGCTTTTAGAATGAATACCGGCCTTTTTTTGGACCAATATAAAGTTATAAAGGTGTAAATGTAGTTTTTAAATAATTCTCAAAAAGTTAGACCCATTATTGGAGCAGCGGAAACTTGTCCAAACTACTTTTACAAAGAACTGCCCAACTTTGAATAGCTTCATATGAAAAGAATATTTTCCTTTTTTTGGACCAATATGAAGTGATAAAGATAGAAATATAGTAATAAACCTAATTTAAGAACGTTAGACACATTTTTGATCCAACGGAAAACTTGTGCAAACTTATACGACAAAGATCGTCCAAACTTTCAATAGATTCGTATGAAGGTTTAAATTGAGATTTAAAGCTTTTAGAATGAATACCGGCCTTTTTTTGGACCAATATAAAGTTATAAAGGTGTAAATATAGTTTTTAAATTATTCTCAAAAAGTTAGACCCATTATTGGAGCAGCGGAAACTTGGTCAAATTACTTTGACAAAGAACTGCCCAACTTTGAATAGCTACATATGAAGAGAATATTGGCCTTTTTTTGGACCAATATGAAGTGATAAAGATATAAATATATTAATAAACCTAATATAAGAACGTTAGACCCATTTTTGATCCAACGGAAAACTTGTGCAAACTTCTACGACAAAGATCTTACAAACTTTCAATAGATTCGTATGAAGGTTTAAATTGAGATTTAAAGCTTTCAGAATGAATACCGGACTTTTTTTGGACCAATATAAAGTGATAAAGGTGTAAATATAGTTTTTAAATTATTCTCAAAAAGTTAGACCCATTATTGGATAAGCGGAAACTTGGTCCAAACTACTTTGACAAAGAACTGCCAAACTTTGAATAGCTTCGTATGAAGGGAATATTGGTCTTTTTTTGAACCAATATGAAGTGATAAAGATATAAATATAGTAATAAACCTAATTTAAGAACGTTAGACCCATTTTTGATCCAACGGAAAACTTGTGCAAACTTCTACGACAAAGATCGTCCAAACTTTCAATAGATTCGTATGAAGGTTTAAATTCAGATTTAAAGCTTTTAGAATGAATACCGGCCTTTTTTTGGACCAATATAAAGTTATAAAGGTGTAAATGTAGTTTTTAAATAATTCTCAAAAAGTTAGACCCATTATTGGAGCAGCGGAAACTTGTCCAAACTACTTTTACAAAGAACTGCCCAACTTTGAATAGCTTCATATGAAGAGAATATTTACCTTTTTTTGGACCAATATGAAGTGATAAAGATATAAATATAGTAATAAACCTAATTTAAGAACGTTAGACACATTTTTGATCCAACGGAAAACTTGTGCAAACTTATACGACAAAGATCGTCCAAACTTTCAATAGATTCGTATGAAGGTTTAAATTGAGATTTAAAGCTTTTAGAATGAATACCAGCCTTTTTTTGGACCAATAAAAAGTTAAAAAGGTGTAAATATAGTTTTTAAATAATTCTCAAAAAGTTAGACCCATTATTGGAGCAACGGAAACTTGGTCCAAACTACTTTGACAGAGAACTGCCCAACTTTGAATAGCTTCATATGAAGAGAATATTGGATTTTTTTGGACCAATATGAAGTGATAAAGATATAAATATAGTAATAAACCTAATAGAAGAACGTTAGACCCATTTTTGATCCAACGGAAAACTTGTGCAAACTTCTACGACAAAGATCGTCCAAACTTTCAATAGATTCGTATGAAGGTTTAAATTGAGATTTAAAGCTTTTAGAATGAATACCGGCCTTTTTTTTGACCAATATAAAGTTATAAAGGTGTAAATATAGTTTTTAAATAATTCTCAAAAAGTTAGACCCATTATTGGAGCAACGGAAACTTGGTCCAAACTACTTTGACAGAGAACTGCCCAACTTTGAATAGCTTCATATGAAGAGAATATTGGATTTTTTTGGACCAATATGAAGTGATAAAGATATAAATATAGTAATAAACCTAATAGAAGAACGTTAGACCCATTTTTGATCCAACGGAAAACTTGTGCAAACTTCTACGACAAAGATCGTCCAAACTTTCAATAGATTCGTATGAAGGTTTAAATTCAGATTTAAAGCTTTTAGAATGAATACCGGCCTTTTTTTGGACCAATATAAAGTTATAAAGGTGTAAATGTAGTTTTTAAATAATTCTCAAAAAGTTAGACCCATTATTGGAGCAGCGGAAACTTGTCCAAACTACTTTCACAAAGAACTGCCCAACTTTGAATAGCTTCATATGAAGAGAATATTGGCCTTTTTTTGGACCAATATGAAGTGATAAAGATATAAATATAGTAATAAACCTAATTTAAGAACGTTAGACACATTTTTGATCCAACGGAAAACTTGTGCAAACTTCTACGACAAAGATCTTACAAACTTTCAATAGATTCGTATGAAGGTTTAAATTGAGATTTAAAGCTTTCAGAATGAATACCGGACTTTTTTTGGACCAATATAAAGTGATAAAGGTGTAAATATAGTTTTTAAATTATTCTCAAAAAGTTAGACCCATTATTGGATAAGCGGAAACTTGGTCCAAACTACTTTGACAAAGAACTGCCAAACTTTGAATAGCTTCGTATGAAGGGAATATTGGTCTTTTTTTGAACCAATATGAAGTGATAAAGATATAAATATAGTAATAAACCTAATTTAAGAACGTTAGACCCATTTTTGATCCAACGGAAAACTTGTGCAAACTTCTACGACAAAGATCGTCCAAACTTTCAATAGATTCGTATGAAGGTTTAAATTCAGATTTAAAGCTTTTAGAATGAATACCGGCCTTTTTTTGGACCAATATAAAGTTATAAAGGTGTAAATGTAGTTTTTAAATAATTCTCAAAAAGTTAGACCCATTATTGGAGCAGCGGAAACTTGTCCAAACTACTTTTACAAAGAACTGCCCAACTTTGAATAGCTTCATATGAAGAGAATATTGACCTTTTTTTGGACCAATATGAAGTGATAAAGATATAAATATAGTAATAAACCTAATTTAAGAACGTTAGACACATTTTTGATCCAACGGAAAACTTGTGCAAACTTATACGACAAAGATCGTCCAAACTTTCAATAGATTCGTATGAAGGTTTAAATTGAGATTTAAAGCTTTTAGAATGAATACCAGCCTTTTTTTGGACCAATAAAAAGTTAAAAAGGTGTAAATATAGTTTTTAAATAATTCTCAAAAAGTTAGACCCATTATTGGAGCAACGGAAACTTGGTCCAAACTACTTTGACAGAGAACTGCCCAACTTTGAATAGCTTCATATGAAGAGAATATTGGATTTTTTTGGACCAATATGAAGTGATAAAGATATAAATATAGTAATAAACCTAATAGAAGAACGTTAGACCCATTTTTGATCCAACGGAAAACTTGTGCAAACTTCTACGACAAAGATCGTCCAAACTTTCAATAGATTCGTATGAAGGTTTAAATTCAGATTTAAAGCTTTTAGAATGAATACCGGCCTTTTTTTGGACCAATATAAAGTTATAAAGGTGTAAATGTAGTTTTTAAATAATTCTCAAAAAGTTAGACCCATTATTGGAGCAGCGGAAACTTGTCCAAACTACTTGTACAAAGAACTGCCCAACTTTGAATAGCTTCATATGAAGAGAATATTGGCCTTTTTTTGGACCAATATGAAGTGATAAAGATGTAAATATAGTAATAAACCTAATTTAAGAACGTTAGACACATTTTTGATCCAACGGAAAACTTGTGCAAACTTATACGACAAAGATCGTCCAAACTTTCAATAGATTCGTATGAAGGTTTAAATTGAGATTTAAAGCTTTTAGAATGAATACCGGCCTTTTTTTGGACCAATATAAAGTTATAAAGGTGTAAATATAGTTTTTAAATAATTCTCAAAAAGTTAGACCCATTATTGGAGAAGCGGAAACTTGGTCCAAACTACTTTGACAAAGAACTGCCCAAATTTGAATAGCTTCGTATGAAGAGAATATTGGCCTTTTTTTGAACCAATATGAAGTGATAAAGATATAAATATAGTAATAAACCTAATTTAAGAACGTTAGACCCATTTTTGATCCAACGGAAAACTTGTGCAAACTTCTACGACAAAGATCTTCCAAACTTTCAATAGATTCGTATGAAGGTTTAAATTGAGATTTAAAGCTTTTAGAATGAATACCGGCCTTTTTTTTGACCAATATAAAGTTATAAAGGTGTAAATATAGTTTTTAAATAATTCTCAAAAAGTTAGACCCATTATTGGAGCAACGGAAACTTGGTCCAAACTACTTTGACAGAGAACTGCCCAACTTTGAATAGCTTCATATGAAGAGAATATTGGATTTTTTTGGACCAATATGAAGTGATAAAGATATAAATATAGTAATAAACCTAATAGAAGAACGTTAGACCCATTTTTGATCCAACGGAAAACTTGTGCAAACTTCTACGACAAAGATCGTCCAAACTTTCAATAGATTCGTATGAAGGTTTAAATTCAGATTTAAAGCTTTTAGAATGAATACCGGCCTTTTTTTGGACCAATATAAAGTTATAAAGGTGTAAATGTAGTTTTTAAATAATTCTCAAAAAGTTAGACCCATTATTGGAGCAGCGGAAACTTGTCCAAACTACTTTTACAAAGAACTGCCCAACTTTGAATAGCTTCATATGAAGAGAATATTGGCCTTTTTTTGGACCAATATGAAGTGATAAAGATATAAATATAGTAATAAACCTAATTTAAGAACGTTAGACACATTTTTGATCCAACGGAAAACTTGTGCAAACTTATACGACAAAGATCGTCCAAACTTTCAATAGATTCGTATGAAGGTTTAAATTGAGATTTAAAGCTTTTAGAATGAATACCGGCCTTTTTTTGGACCAATATAAAGTTATAAAGGTGTAAATATAGTTTTTAAATAATTCTCAAAAAGTTAGACCCATTATTGGAGAAGCGGAAACTTGGTCCAAACTACTTTGACAAAGAACTGCCCAAATTTGAATAGCTTCGTATGAAGAGAATATTGGCCTTTTTTTGAACCAATATGAAGTGATAAAGATATAAATATAGTAATAAACCTAATTTAAGAACGTTAGACCCATTTTTGATCCAACGGAAAACTTGTGCAAACTTCTACGACAAAGATCTTCCAAACTTTCAATAGATTCGTATGAAGGTTTAAATTGAGATTTAAAGCTTTTAGAATGAATACCGGCCTTTTTTTTGACCAATATAAAGTTATAAAGGTGTAAATATAGTTTTTAAATAATTCTCAAAAAGTTAGACCCATTATTGGAGCAACGGAAACTTGGTCCAAACTACTTTGACAGAGAACTGCCCAACTTTGAATAGCTTCATATGAAGAGAATATTGGATTTTTTTGGACCAATATGAAGTGATAAAGATATAAATATAGTAATAAACCTAATAGAAGAACGTTAGACCCATTTTTGATCCAACGGAAAACTTGTGCAAACTTCTACGACAAAGATCGTCCAAACTTTCAATAGATTCGTATGAAGGTTTAAATTCAGATTTAAAGCTTTTAGAATGAATACCGGCCTTTTTTTGGACCAATATAAAGTTATAAAGGTGTAAATGTAGTTTTTAAATAATTCTCAAAAAGTTAGACCCATTATTGGAGCAGCGGAAACTTGTCCAAACTACTTTTACAAAGAACTGCCCAACTTTGAATAGCTTCATATGAAGAGAATATTGGCCTTTTTTTGGACCAATATGAAGTGATAAAGATATAAATATAGTAATAAACCTAATTTAAGAACGTTAGACACATTTTTGATCCAACGGAAAACTTGTGCAAACTTATACGACAAAGATCGTCCAAACTTTCAATAGATTCGTATGAAGGTTTAAATTGAGATTTAAAGCTTTTAGAATGAATACCGGCCTTTTTTTGGACCAATATAAAGTTATAAAGGTGTAAATATAGTTTTTAAATAATTCTCAAAAAGTTAGACCCATTATTGGAGAAGCGGAAACTTGGTCCAAACTACTTTGACAAAGAACTGCCCAAATTTGAATAGCTTCGTATGAAGAGAATATTGGCGTTTTTTTTGAACCAATATGAAGTGATAAAGATATAAATATAGTAATAAACCTAATTTAAGAACGTTAGACCCATTTTTGATCCAACGGAAAACTTGTGCAAACTTCTACGACAAAGATCTTCCAAACTTTCAATAGATTCGTATGAAGGTTTAAATTGAGATTTAAAGCTTTTAGAATGAATACCGGCCTTTTTTTTTACCAATATAAAGTTATAAAGGTGTAAATATAGTTTTTAAATAATTCTCAAAAAGTTAGACCAGTTATTGGAGCAGCGGAAACTTGGTCAAACTACTTTGACAAAGAACTGCCCAACTTTGAATAGCTACATATGAAGAGAATATTGGCCTTTTTTTGGACCAATATGAAGTGATAAAGATATAAATATAGTAATAAACCTAATTTAAGAACGTTAGACCCATTTTCGATCCAACGGAAAACTTGTGCAAACTTATACGACAAAGATCGTCCAAACTTTCAATAGATTCGTATGAAGGTTTAATTTGAGATTTAAAGCTTTTAGAATGAATACCGGCCTTTTTTTGGACCAATAAAAAGTTAAAAAGGTGTAAATATAGTTTTTAAAAAATTCTCAAAAAGTTAGACCCATTATTGGAGAAGCGGAAACTTGGTCCAAACTACTTTCACAAAGAACTGCCCAACTTTGAATAGTTTCATATGAAGAGAATATTGGATTTTTTTGGACCAATATGAAGTGATAAAGATATAAATATAGTAATAAACCTAATTTAAGAACGTTAGACCCATTTTTGATCCAACGGAAAACTTGTGCAAACTTCTACGATAAAGTTATAAAGGTGTAAATATAGTTTTTAAATAATTCTCAAAAAGTTAGACCCATTATTGGAGAAGCGGAAACTTGGTCCAAACTACTTTGACAAAGAACTGCCCAAATTTGAATAGCTTCGTATGAAGAGAATATTGGCCTTTTTTTGAACCAATATGAAGTGATAAAGATATAAATATAGTAATAAACCTAATTTAAGAACGTTAGACCCATTTTTGATCCAACGGAAAACTTGTGCAAACTTCTACGACAAAGATCTTCCAAACTTTCAATAGATTCGTATGAAGGTTTAAATTGAGATTTAAAGCTTTTAGAATGAATACCGGCCTTTTTTTTGACCAATATAAAGTTATAAAGGTGTAAATATAGTTTTTAAATAATTCTCAAAAAGTTAGACCCGTTATTGGAGCAGCGGAAACTTGGTCAAACTACTTTGACAAAGAACTGCCCAACTTTGAATAGCTACATATGAAGAGAATATTGGCCTTTTTTTGGACCAATATGAAGTGATAAAGATATAAATATATTAATAAACCTAATATAAGAACGTTAGACCCATTTTCGATCCAATGGAAAACTTGTGCAAACTTATACGACAAAGATCGTCCAAACTTTCAATAGATTAGTATGAAGGTTTAATTTGAGATTTAAAGCTTTTAGAATGAATACCGGCCTTTTTTTGGACCAATAAAAAGTTAAAAAGGTGTAAATATAGTTTTTAAATAATTCTCAAAAAGTTAGACCCATTATTGGAGCAACGGAAACTTGGTCCAAACTACTTTGACAAAGAACTGCCCAACTTTGAATAGTTTCATATGAAGAGAATATTGGATTTTTTTGGACCAATATGAAGTGATAAAGATATAAATATAGTAATAAACCTAATAGAAGAACGTTAGACCCATTTTTGATCCAACGGAAAACTTGTGCAAACTTCTACGACAAAGATCGTCCAAACTTTCAATAGATTCGTATGAAGGTTTAAATTGAGATTTAAAGCTTTTAAATTGAATACCGGCCTTTTTTTGGACCAATATAAAGTTATAAAGGTGTAAATATAGTTTTTAAATTATTCTCAAAAAGTTAGACCCATTATTGGAGCAGCGGAAACTTGGTCCAAACTACTTTGACAAAGAACTGCCCAACTTTGAATAGTTTCATATGAAGAGAATATTGGATTTTTTTTGGACCAATATGAAGTGATAAAGATATAAATATAGTAATAAACCTAATAGAAGAACGTTAGACCCATTTTTGATCCAACGGAAAACTTGTGCAAACTTCTACGACAAAGATCGTCCAAACTTTCAATAGATTCGTATGAAGGTTTAAATTGAGATTTAAAGCTTTTAAATTGAATACCGGCCTTTTTTTGGACCAATATAAAGTTATAAAGGTGTAAATATAGTTTTTAAATTATTCTCAAAAAGTTAGACCCATTATTGGAGCAGCGGAAACTTGGTCAAACTACTTTGACAAAGAACTGCCCAACTTTGAATAGCTACATATGAAGAGAATATTGGCCTTTTTTTGGACCAATATGAAGTGATAAAGATATAAATATATTAATAAACCTAATATAAGAACGTTAGACCCATTTTTGATCCAACGGAAAACTTGTGCAAACTTCTACGACAAAGATCTTACAAACTTTCAATAGATTCGTATGAAGGTTTAAATTGAGATTTAAAGCTTTCAGAATGAATACCGGCCTTTTTTTGGACCAATATAAAGTGATAAAGGTGTAAATATAGTTTTTAAATTATTCTCAAAAAGTTAGACCCATTATTGGATAAGCGGAAACTTGGTCCAAACTACTTTGACAAAGAACTGCCAAACTTTGAATAGCTTCGTATGAAGGGAATATTGGTCTTTTTTTGAACCAATATGAAGTGATAAAGATATAAATATAGTAATAAACCTAATTTAAGAACGTTAGACCCATTTTTGATCCAACGGAAAACTTGTGCAAACTTCTACGACAAAGATCGTCCAAACTTTCAATAGATTCGTATGAAGGTTTAAATTCAGATTTAAAGCTTTTAGAATGAATACCGGCCTTTTTTTGGACCAATATAAAGTTATAAAGGTGTAAATGTAGTTTTTAAATAATTCTCAAAAAGTTAGACCCATTATTGGAGCAGCGGAAACTTGTCCAAACTACTTTTACAAAGAACTGCCCAACTTTGAATAGCTTCATATGAAGAGAATATTGACCTTTTTTTGGACCAATATGAAGTGATAAAGATATAAATATAGTAATAAACCTAATTTAAGAACGTTAGACACATTTTTGATCCAACGGAAAACTTGTGCAAACTTATACGACAAAGATCGTCCAAACTTTCAATAGATTCGTATGAAGGTTTAAATTGAGATTTAAAGCTTTTAGAATGAATACCGGCCTTTTTTTGGACCAATAAAAAGTTATAAAGGTGTAAATATAGTTTTTAAAAAATTCTCAAAAAGTTAGACCCATTATTGGAGAAGCGGAAACTTGGTCCAAACTACTTTCACAAAGAACTGCCCAAATTTGAATAGCTTCGTATGAAGAGAATATTGGCCTTTTTTTGAACCAATATGAAGTGATAAAGATATAAATATAGTAATAAACCTAATTTAAGAACGTTAGACCCATTTTTGATCCAACGGAAAACTTGTGCAAACTTCTACGACAAAGATCGTCCAAACTTTCAATAGATTCGTATGAAGGTTTAAATTGAGATTTAAAGCTTTTAGAATGAATACCGGCCTTTTTTTGGACCAATATAAAGTTATAAAGGTGTAAATATAGTTTTTAAATAATTCTCAAAAAGTTAGACCCATTATTGGAGCAGCGGAAACTTTGTCAAACTACTTTGACAAAGAACTGCCCAACTTTGAATAGCTACATATGAAGAGAATATTGGCCTTTTTTTGGACCAATATGAAGTGATAAAGATATAAATATATTAATAAACCTAATATAAGAACGTTAGACCCATTTTTGATCCAACGGAAAACTTGTGCAAACTTATACGACAAAGATCGTCCAAACTTTCAATAGATTCGTATGAAGGTTTAATTTGAGATTTAAAGCTTTTAGAATGAATACCAGCCTTTTTTTGGACCAATAAAAAGTTAAAAAGGTGTAAATATAGTTTTTAAATAATTCTCAAAAAGTTAGACCCATTATTGGAGCAACGGAAACTTGGTCCAAACTACTTTGACAGAGAACTGCCCAACTTTGAATAGCTTCATATGAAGAGAATATTGGATTTTTTTGGACCAATATGAAGTGATAAAGATATAAATATAGTAATAAACCTAATAGAAGAACGTTAGACCCATTTTTGATCCAACGGAAAACTTGTGCAAACTTCTACGACAAAGATCGTCCAAACTTTCAATAGATTCGTATGAAGGTTTAAATTCAGATTTAAAGCTTTTAGAATGAATACCGGCCTTTTTTTGGACCAATATAAAGTTATAAAGGTGTAAATGTAGTTTTTAAATAATTCTCAAAAAGTTAGACCCATTATTGGAGCAGCGGAAACTTGTCCAAACTACTTTTACAAAGAACTGCCCAACATTGAATAGCTTCATATGAAGAGAATATTGGCCTTTTTTTGGACCAATATGAAGTGATAAAGATATAAATATAGTAATAAACCTAATTTAAGAACGTTAGACCCATTTTTGATCCAACGGAAAACTTGTGCAAACTTATACGACAAAGATCGTCCAAACTTTCAATAGATTCGTATGAAGGTTTAAATTGAGATTTATAGCTTTTAGAATGAATATCGGACTTTTTTTGGACCAATATAAAGTTATAAAGGTGTAAATATAGTTTTTAAATTATTCTCAAAAAGTTAGACCCATTATTGGAGAAGCGGAAACTTGGTCCAAACTACTTTGACAAAGAACTGCCCAACTTTGAATAGCTTCGTATGAAGAGAATATTGGCCTTTTTTGGAACCAATATGAAGTGATAAAGATATAAATATAGTAATAAACCTAATATAAGAACGTTAGACCCATTTTTGATCCAACGGAAAACTTGTGCAAACTTATAAGACAAAGATCGTCCAAACTTTCAATAGATTCGTATGAAGGTTTAATTTGAGATTTAAAGCTTTTAGAATGAATACCGGCCTTTTTTTGGACCAATAAAAAGTTAAAAAGGTGTAAATATAGTTTTTAAATAATTCTCAAAAAGTTAGACCCATTATTGGAGCAGCGGAAACTTTGTCAAACTACTTTGACAAAGAACTGCCCAACTTTGAATAGCTACATATGAAGAGAATATTGGCCTTTTTTTGGACCAATATGAAGTGATAAAGATATAAATATATTAATAAACCTAATATAAGAACGTTAGACCCATTTTTGATCCAACGGAAAACTTGTGCAAACTTATACGACAAAGATCGTCGAAACTTTCAATAAATTCGTATGAAGGTTTAATTTGAGATTTAAAGCTTTTAGAATGAATACCAGCCTTTTTTTGGACCAATAAAAAGTTAAAAAGGTGTAAATATAGTTTTTAAATAATTCTCAAAAAGTTAGACCCATTATTGGAGCAACGGAAACTTGGTCCAAACTACTTTGACAGAGAACTGCCCAACTTTGAATAGCTTCATATGAAGAGAATATTGGATTTTTTTGGACCAATATGAAGTGATAAAGATATAAACATAGTAATAAACCTAATAGAAGAACGTTAGACCCATTTTTGATCCAACGGAAAACTTGTGCAAACTTCTACGACAAAGATCGTCCAAACTTTTAATAGATTCGTATGAAGGTTTAAATTCAGATTTAAAGCTTTTAGAATGAATACCGGCCTTTTTTTGGACCAATATAAAGTTATAAAGGTGTAAATATAGTTTTTAAATTATTCTCAAAAAGTTAGACCCATTATTGGAGCAGCGGAAACTTGGTCCAAACTACTTTGACAAAGAACTGCCCAACTTTGAATAGCTTCGTATGAAGAGAATATTGGCCTTTTTTGGAACCAATATGAAGTGATAAAGATATAAATATAGTAATAAACCTAATATAAGAACCTTAGACCCATTTTTGATCCAACGGAAAACTTGTGCAAACTTATAAGACAAAGATCGTCCAAACTTTCAATAGATTCGTATGAAGGTTTAATTTGAGATTTAAAGCTTTTAAATTGAATACCGGCCTTTTTTTGGACCAATATAAAGTTATAAAGGTGTAAATATAGTTTTTAAATTATTCTCAAAAAGTTAGACCCATTATTGGAGCAGCGGAAACTTGGTCAAACTACTTTGACAAAGAACTGCCCAACTTTGAATAGCTACATATGAAGAGAATATTGGCCTTTTTTTGGACCAATATGAAGTGATAAAGATATAAATATATTAATAAACCTAATATAAGAACGTTAGACCCATTTTTGATCCAACGGAAAACTTGTGCAAACTTCTACGACAAAGATCTTACAAACTTTCAATAGATTCGTATGAAGGTTTAAATTGAGATTTAAAGCTTTCAGAATGAATACCGGCCTTTTTTTGGACCAATATAAAGTGATAAAGGTGTAAATATAGTTTTTAAATTATTCTCAAAAAGTTAGACCCATTATTGGATAAGCGGAAACTTGGTCCAAACTACTTTGACAAAGAACTGCCAAACTTTGAATAGCTTCGTATGAAGGGAATATTGGTCTTTTTTTGAACCAATATGAAGTGATAAAGATATAAATATAGTAATAAACCTAATTTAAGAACGTTAGACCCATTTTTGATCCAACGGAAAACTTGTGCAAACTTCTACGACAAAGATCGTCCAAACTTTCAATAGATTCGTATGAAGGTTTAATTTCAGATTTAAAGCTTTTAGAATGAATACCGGCCTTTTTTTGGACCAATATAAAGTTATAAAGGTGTAAATGTAGTTTTTAAATAATTCTCAAAAAGTTAGACCCATTATTGGAGCAGCGGAAACTTGTCCAAACTACTTTTACAAAGAACTGCCCAACTTTGAATAGCTTCATATGAAGAGAATATTGACCTTTTTTTGGACCAATATGAAGTGATAAAGATATAAATATAGTAATAAACCTAATTTAAGAACGTTAGACATATTTTTGATCCAACGGAAAACTTGTGCAAACTTATACGACAAAGATCGTCCAAACTTTCAATAGATTCGTATGAAGGTTTAAATTGAGATTTAAAGCTTTTAGAATGAATACCGGCCTTTTTTTGGACCAATATAAAGTTATAAAGGTGTAAATATAGTTTTTAAATTATTCTCAAAAAGTTAGACCCATTATTGGAGCAGCGGAAACTTGGTCAAACTACTTTGACAAAGAACTGCCCAACTTTGAATAGCTACATATGAAGAGAATATTGGCCTTTTTTTGGACCAATATGAAGTGATAAAGATATAAATATATTAATAAACCTAATATAAGAACGTTAGACCCATTTTTGATCCAACGGAAACCTTGTGCAAACTTCTACGACAAAGATCTTACAAACTTTCAATAGATTCGTATGAAGGTTTAAATTGAGATTTAAAGCTTTCAGAATGAATACCGGCCTTTTTTTGGACCAATATAAAGTGATAAAGGTGTAAATATAGTTTTTAAATTATTCTCAAAAAGTTAGACCCATTATTGGATAAGCGGAAACTTGGTCCAAACTACTTTGACAAAGAACTGCCAAACTTTGAATAGCTTCGTATGAAGGGAATATTGGTCTTTTTTTGAACCAATATGAAGTGATAAAGATATAAATATAGTAATAAACCTAATTTAAGAACGTTAGACCCATTTTTGATCCAACGGAAAACTTGTGCAAACTTCTACGACAAAGATCGTCCAAACTTTCAATAGATTCGTATGAAGGTTTAAATTCAGATTTAAAGCTTTTAGAATGAATACCGGCCTTTTTTTGGACCAATATAAAGTTATAAAGGTGTAAATGTAGTTTTTAAATAATTCTCAAAAAGTTAGACCCATTATTGGAGCAGCGGAAACTTGTCCAAACTACTTTTACAAAGAACTGCCCAACTTTGAATAGCTTCATATGAAGAGAATATTGACCTTTTTTTGGACCAATATGAAGTGATAAAGATATAAATATAGTAATAAACCTAATTTAAGAAAGTTAGACACATTTTTGATCCAACGGAAAACTTGTGCAAACTTATACGACAAAGATCGTCCAAACTTTCAATAGATTCGTATGAAGGTTTAAATTGAGATTTAAAGCTTTTAGAATGAATACCGGCCTTTTTTTGGACCAATATAAAGTTATAAAGGTGTAAATATATTTTTAAAAAATTCTCAAAAAGTTAGACCCATTATTGGAGAAGCGGAAACTTGGTCCAAACTACTTTCACAAAGAACTGCCCAAATTTGAATAGCTTCGTATGAAGAGAATATTGGCCTTTTTTTGAACCAATATGAAGTGATAAAGATATAAATATAGTAATAAACCTAATTTAAGAACGTTAGACCTATTTTTGATCCAACGGAAAACTTGTGCAAACTTCTACGACAAAGATCGTCCAAACTTTCAATAGATTCGTACGAAGGTTTAAATTGAGATTTAAAGCTTTTAGAATGAATACCGGCCTTTTTTTGGACCAATATAAAGTTATAAAGGTGTAAATATAGTTTTTAAATAATTCTCAAAAAGTTAGACCCATTATTGGAGCTGCGGAAACTTTGTCAAACTACTTTGACAAAGAACTGCCCAACTTTGAATAGCTACATATGAAGAGAATATTGGCCTTTTTTTGGACCAATATGAAGTGATAAAGATATAAATATATTAATAAACCTAATATAAGAACGTTAGACCCATTTTTGATCCAACGGAAAACTTGTGCAAACTTATACGACAAAGATCGTCCAAACTTTCAATAGATTCGTATGAAGGTTTAATTTGAGATTTAAAGCTTTTAGAATGAATACCAGCCTTTTTTTGGACCAATAAAAAGTTAAAAAGGTGTAAATATAGTTTTTAAATAATTCTCAAAAAGTTAGACCCATTATTGGAGCAACGGAAACTTGGTCCAAACTACTTTGACAGAGAATTGCCCAACTTTGAATAGCTTCATATGAAGAGAATATTGGATTTTTTTGGACCAATATGAAGTGATAAAGATATAAATATAGTAATAAACCTAATAGAAGAACGTTAGACCCATTTTTGATCCAACGGAAAACTTGTGCAAACTTCTACGACAAAGATCGTCCAAACTTTCAATAGATTCGTATGAAGGTTTAAATTCAGATTTAAAGCTTTTAGAATGAATACCGGCCTTTTTTTGGACCAATATAAAGTTATAAAGGTGTAAATGTAGTTTTTAAATAATTCTCAAAAAGTTAGACCCATTATTGGAGCAGCGGAAACTTGTCCAAACTACTTTTACAAAGAACTGCCCAACTTTGAATAGCTTCATATGAAGAGAATATTGGCCTTTTTTTGGACCAATATGAAGTGATAAAGATATAAATATAGTAATAAACCTAATTTAAGAACGTTAGACACATTTTTGATCCAACGGAAAACTTGTGCAAACTTATACGACAAAGATCGTCCAAACTTTCAATAGATTCGTATGAAGGTTTAAATTGAGATTTAAAGCTTTTAGAATGAATACCGGCCTTTTTTTGGACCAATATAAAGTTATAAAGGTGTAAATATAGTTTTTAAATAATTCTCAAAAAGTTAGACCCATTATTGGAGAAGCGGAAACTTGGTCCAAACTACTTTGACAAAGAACTGCCCAAATTTGAATAGCTTCGTATGAAGAGAATATTGGCGTTTTTTTGAACCAATATGAAGTGATAAAGATATAAATATAGTAATAAACCTAATTTAAGAACGTTAGACCCATTTTTGATCCAACGGAAAACTTGTGCAAACTTATACGACAAAGATCGTCCAAACTTTCAATAGATTCGTATGAAGGTTTAAATTGAGATTTAAAGCTTTTAGAATGAATACCGGCCTTTTTTTGGACCAATATAAAGTTATAAAGGTGTAAATATATTTTTAAAAAATTCTCAAAAAGTTAGACCCATTATTGGAGAAGCGGAAACTTGGTCCAAACTACTTTCACAAAGAACTGCCCAAATTTGAATAGCTTCGTATGAAGAGAATATTGGCCTTTTTTTGAACCAATATGAAGTGATAAAGATATAAATATAGTAATAAACCTAATTTAAGAACGTTAGACCTATTTTTGATCCAACGGAAAACTTGTGCAAACTTCTACGACAAAGATCGTCCAAACTTTCAATAGATTCGTATGAAGGTTTAAATTGAGATTTAAAGCTTTTAAATTGAATACCGGCCTTTTTTTGGACCAATATAAAGTTATAAAGGTGTAAATATAGTTTTTAAATTATTCTCAAAAAGTTAGACCCATTATTGGAGCAGCGGAAACTTGGTCAAACTACTTTGACAAAGAACTGCCCAACTTTGAATAGCTACATATGAAGAGAATATTGGCCTTTTTTTGGACCAATATGAAGTGATAAAGATATAAATATATTAATAAACCTAATATAAGAACGTTAGACCCATTTTTGATCCAACGGAAAACTTGTGCAAACTTCAACGACAAAGATCTTACAAACTTTCAATAGATTCGTATGAAGGTTTAAATTGAGATTTAAAGCTTTCAGAATGAATACCGGCCTTTTTTTGGACCAATATAAAGTGATAAAGGTGTAAATATAGTTTTTAAATTATTCTCAAAAAGTTAGACCCATTATTGGATAAGCGGAAACTTGGTCCAAACTACTTTGACAAAGAACTGCCAAACTTTGAATAGCTTCGTATGAAGGGAATATTGGTCTTTTTTTGAACCAATATGAAGTGATAAAGATATAAATATAGTAATAAACCTAATTTAAGAACGTTAGACCCATTTTTGATCCAACGGAAAACTTGTGCAAACTTCTACGACAAAGATCGTCCAAACTTTCAATAGATTCGTATGAAGGTTTAAATTCAGATTTAAAGCTTTTAGAATGAATACCGGCCTTTTTTTGGACCAATATAAAGTTATAAAGGTGTAAATGTAGTTTTTAAATAATTCTCAAAAAGTTAGACCCATTATTGGAGAAGCGGAAACTTGGTCCAAACTACTTTCACAAAGAACTGCCCAAATTTGAATAGCTTCGTATGAAGAGAATATTGGCCTTTTTTTGAACCAATATGAAGTGATAAAGATATAAATATAGTAATAAACCTAATTTAAGAACGTTAGACCTATTTTTGATCCAACGGAAAACTTGTGCAAACTTCTACGACAAAGATCGTCCAAACTTTCAATAGATTCGTATGAAGGTTTAAATTGAGATTTAAAGCTTTTAGAATGAATACCGGCCTTTTTTTGGACCAATATAAAGTTATAAAGGTGTAAATATAGTTTTTAAATAATTCTCAAAAAGTTAGACCCATTATTGGAGCTGCGGAAACTTTGTCAAACTACTTTGACAAAGAACTGCCCAACTTTGAATAGCTACATATGAAGAGAATATTGGCCTTTTTTTGGACCAATATGAAGTGATAAAGATATAAATATATTAATAAACCTAATATAAGAACGTTAGACCCATTTTTGATCCAACGGAAAACTTGTGCAAACTTATACGACAAAGATCGTCCAAACTTTCAATAGATTCGTATGAAGGTTTAATTTGAGATTTAAAGCTTTTAGAATGAATACCAGCCTTTTTTTGGACCAATAAAAAGTTAAAAAGGTGTAAATATAGTTTTTAAATAATTCTCAAAAAGTTAGACCCATTATTGGAGCAACGGAAACTTGGTCCAAACTACTTTGACAGAGAATTGCCCAACTTTGAATAGCTTCATATGAAGAGAATATTGGATTTTTTTGGACCAATATGAAGTGATAAAGATATAAATATAGTAATAAACCTAATAGAAGAACGTTAGACCCATTTTTGATCCAACGGAAAACTTGTGCAAACTTCTACGACAAAGATCGTCCAAACTTTCAATAGATTCGTATGAAGGTTTAAATTCAGATTTAAAGCTTTTAGAATGAATACCGGCCTTTTTTTGGACCAATATAAAGTTATAAAGGTGTAAATGTAGTTTTTAAATAATTCTCAAAAAGTTAGACCCATTATTGGAGCAGCGGAAACTTGTCCAAACTACTTTTACAAAGAACTGCCCAACTTTGAATAGCTTCATATGAAGAGAATATTGGCCTTTTTTTGGACCAATATGAAGTGATAAAGATATAAATATAGTAATAAACATAATTTAAGAACGTTAGACACATTTTTGATCCAACGGAAAACTTGTGCAAACTTATACGACAAAGATCGTCCAAACTTTCAATAGATTCGTATGAAGGTTTAAATTGAGATTTAAAGCTTTTAGAATGAATACCGGCCTTTTTTTGGACCAATATAAAGTTATAAAGGTGTAAATATAGTTTTTAAATAATTCTCAAAAAGTTAGACCCATTATTGGAGAAGCGGAAACTTGGTCCAAACTACTTTGACAAAGAACTGCCCAAATTTGAATAGCTTCGTATGAAGAGAATATTGGCGTTTTTTTGAACCAATATGAAGTGATAAAGATATAAATATAGTAATAAACCTAATATAAGAACCTTAGACCCATTTTTGATCCCGCGGAAAACTTGTGCAAACTTATAAGACAAAGATCGTCCAAACTTTCAATAGATTCGTATGAAGGTTTAATTTGAGATTTAAAGCTTTTAAATTGAATACCGGCCTTTTTTTGGACCAATATAAAGTTATAAAGGTGTAAATATAGTTTTTAAATTATTCTCAAAAAGTTAGACCCATTATTGGAGCAGCGGAAACTTGGTCAAACTACTTTGACAAAGAACTGCCCAACTTTGAATAGCTACATATGAAGAGAATATTGGCCTTTTTTTGGACCAATATGAAGTGATAAAGATATAAATATATTAATAAACCTAATATAAGAACGTTAGACCCATTTTTGATCCAACGGAAAACTTGTGCAAACTTCTACGACAAAGATCTTACAAACTTTCAATAGATTCGTATGAAGGTTTAAATTGAGATTTAAAGCTTTCAGAATGAATACCGGCCTTTTTTTGGACCAATATAAAGTGATAAAGGTGTAAATATAGTTTTTAAATTATTCTCAAAAAGTTAGACCCATTATTGGATAAGCGGAAACTTGGTCCAAACTACTTTGACAAAGAACTGCCAAACTTTGAATAGCTTCGTATGAAGGGAATATTGGTCTTTTTTTGAACCAATATGAAGTGATAAAGATATAAATATAGTAATAAACCTAATTTAAGAACGTTAGACCCATTTTTGATCCAACGGAAAACTTGTGCAAACTTCTACGACAAAGATCGTCCAAACTTTCAATAGATTCGTATGAAGGTTTAAATTCAGATTTAAAGCTTTTAGAATGAATACCGGCCTTTTTTTGGACCAATATAAAGTTATAAAGGTGTAAATGTAGTTTTTAAATAATTCTCAAAAAGTTAAACCCATTATTGGAGAAGCGGAAACTTGGTCCAAACTACTTTCACAAAGAACTGCCCAAATTTGAATAGCTTCGTATGAAGAGAATATTGGCCTTTTTTTGAACCAATATGAAGTGATAAAGATATAAATATAGTAATAAACCTAATTTAAGAACGTTAGACCTATTTTTGATCCAACGGAAAACTTGTGCAAACTTCTACGACAAAGATCGTCCAAACTTTCAATAGATTCGTATGAAGGTTTAAATTGAGATTTAAAGCTTTTAGAATGAATACCGGCCTTTTTTTGGACCAATATAAAGTTATAAAGGTGTAAATATAGTTTTTAAATAATTCTCAAAAAGTTAGACCCATTATTGGAGCTGCGGAAACTTTGTCAAACTACTTTGACAAAGAACTGCCCAACTTTGAATAGCTACATATGAAGAGAATATTGGCCTTTTTTTGGACCAATATGAAGTGATAAAGATATAAATATATTAATAAACCTAATATAAGAACGTTAGACCCATTTTTGATCCAACGGAAAACTTGTGCAAACTTATACGACAAAGATCGTCCAAACTTTCAATAGATTCGTATGAAGGTTTAATTTGAGATTTAAAGCTTTTAGAATGAATACCAGCCTTTTTTTGGACCAATAAAAAGTTAAAAAGGTGTAAATATAGTTTTTAAATAATTCTCAAAAAGTTAGACCCATTATTGGAGCAACGGAAACTTGGTCCAAACTACTTTGACAGAGAACTGCCCAACTTTGAATAGCTTCATATGAAGAGAATATTGGATTTTTTTGGACCAATATGAAGTGATAAAGATATAAATATAGTAATAAACCTAATAGAAGAACGTTAGACCCATTTTTGATCCAACGGAAAACTTGTGCAAACTTCTACGACAAAGATCGTCCAAACTTTCAATAGATTCGTATGAAGGTTTAAATTCAGATTTAAAGCTTTTAGAATGAATACCGGCCTTTTTTTGGACCAATATAAAGTTATAAAGGTGTAAATGTAGTTTTTAAATAATTCTCAAAAAGTTAGACCCATTATTGGAGCAGCGGAAACTTGTCCAAACTACTTTTACAAAGAACTGCCCAACTTTGAATAGCTTCATATGAAGAGAATATTGGCCTTTTTTTGGACCAATATGAAGTGATAAAGATATAAATATAGTAATAAACCTAATTTAAGAACGTTAGACACATTTTTGATCCAACGGAAAACTTGTGCAAACTTATACGACAAAGATCGTCCAAACTTTCAATAGATTCGTATGAAGGTTTAAATTGAGATTTAAAGCTTTTAGAATGAATACCGGCCTTTTTTTGGACCAATATAAAGTTATAAAGGTGTAAATATAGTTTTTAAATTATTCTCAAAAAGTTAGACCCATTATTGGAGCAGCGGAAACTTGGTCAAATTACTTTGACAAAGAACTGCCCAACTTTGAATAGCTACATATGAAGAGAATATTGGCCTTTTTTTGGACCAATATGAAGTGATAAAGATATAAATATATTAATAAACCTAATATAAGAACGTTAGACCCATTTTTGATCCAACGGAAAACTTGTGCAAACTTCTACGACAAAGATCTTACAAACTTTCAATAGATTCGTATGAAGGTTTAAATTGAGATTTAAAGCTTTCAGAATGAATACCAGCCTTTTTTTGGACCAATATAAAGTGATAAAGGTGTAAATATAGTTTTTAAATTATTCTCAAAAAGTTAGACCCATTATTGGATAAGCGGAAACTTGGTCCAAACTACTTTGACAAAGAACTGCCAAACTTTGAATAGCTTCGTATGAAGGGAATATTGGTCTTTTTTTGAACCAATATGAAGTGATAAAGATATAAATATAGTAATAAACCTAATTTAAGAACGTTAGACCCATTTTTGATCCAACGGAAAACTTGTGCAAACTTCTACGACAAAGATCGTCCAAACTTTCAATAGATTCGTATGAAGGTTTAAATTCAGATTTAAAGCTTTTAGAATGAATACCGGCCTTTTTTTGGACCAATATAAAGTTATAAAGGTGTAAATGTAGTTTTTAAATAATTCTCAAAAAGTTAGACCCATTATTGGAGCAGCGGAAACTTGTCCAAACTACTTTTACAAAGAACTGCCCAACTTTGAATAGCTTCATATGAAGAGAATATTGACCTTTTTTTGGACCAATATGAAGTGATAAAGATATAAATATAGTAATAAACCTAATTTAAGAACGTTAGACACATTTTTGATCCAACGGAAAACTTGTGCAAACTTATACGACAAAGATCGTCCAAACTTTCAATAGATTCGTATGAAGGTTTAAATTGAGATTTAAAGCTTTTAGAATGAATACCAGCCTTTTTTTGGACCAATAAAAAGTTAAAAAGGTGTAAATATAGTTTTTAAATAATTCTCAAAAAGTTAGACCCATTATTGGAGCAACGGAAACTTGGTCCAAACTACTTTGACAGAGAACTGCCCAACTTTGAATAGCTTCATATGAAGAGAATATTGGATTTTTTTGGACCAATATGAAGTGATAAAGATATAAATATAGTAATAAACCTAATAGAAGAACGTTAGACCCATTTTTGATCCAACGGAAAACTTGTGCAAACTTCTACGACAAAGATCGTCCAAACTTTCAATAGATTCGTATGAAGGTTTAAATTCAGATTTAAAGCTTTTAGAATGAATACCGGCCTTTTTTTGGACCAATATAAAGTTATAAAGGTGTAAATGTAGTTTTTAAATAATTCTCAAAAAGTTAGACCCATTATTGGAGCAGCGGAAACTTGTCCAAACTACTTGTACAAAGAACTGCCCAACTTTGAATAGCTTCATATGAAGAGAATATTGGCCTTTTTTTGGACCAATATGAAGTGATAAAGATGTAAATATAGTAATAAACCTAATTTAAGAACGTTAGACACATTTTTGATCCAACGGAAAACTTGTGCAAACTTATACGACAAAGATCGTCCAAACTTTCAATAGATTCGTATGAAGGTTTAAATTGAGATTTAAAGCTTTTAGAATGAATACCGGCCTTTTTTTGGACCAATATAAAGTTATAAAGGTGTAAATATAGTTTTTAAATAATTCTCAAAAAGTTAGACCCATTATTGGAGAAGCGGAAACTTGGTCCAAACTACTTTGACAAAGAACTGCCCAAATTTGAATAGCTTCGTATGAAGAGAATATTGGCCTTTTTTTGAACCAATATGAAGTGATAAAGATATAAATATAGTAATAAACCTAATTTAAGAACGTTAGACCCATTTTTGATCCAACGGAAAACTTGTGCAAACTTCTACGACAAAGATCTTCCAAACTTTCAATAGATTCGTATGAAGGTTTAAATTGAGATTTAAAGCTTTTAGAATGAATACCGGCCTTTTTTTTGACCAATATAAAGTTATAAAGGTGTAAATATAGTTTTTAAATAATTCTCAAAAAGTTAGACCCGTTATTGGAGCAGCGGAAACTTGGTCAAACTACTTTGACAAAGAACTGCCCAACTTTGAATAGCTACATATGAAGAGAATATTGGCCTTTTTTTGGACCAATATGAAGTGATAAAGATATAAATATATTAATAAACCTAATATAAGAACGTTAGACCCATTTTCGATCCAATGGAAAACTTGTGCAAACTTATACGACAAAGATCGTCCAAACTTTCAATAGATTAGTATGAAGGTTTAATTTGAGATTTAAAGCTTTTAGAATGAATACCGGCCTTTTTTTGGACCAATAAAAAGTTAAAAAGGTGTAAATATAGTTTTTAAATAATTCTCAAAAAGTTAGACCCATTATTGGAGCAACGGAAACTTGGTCCAAACTACTTTGACAAAGAACTGCCCAACTTTGAATAGTTTCATATGAAGAGAATATTGGATTTTTTTGGACCAATATGAAGTGATAAAGATATAAATATAGTAATAAACCTAATAGAAGAACGTTAGACCCATTTTTGATCCAACGGAAAACTTGTGCAAACTTCTACGACAAAGATCGTCCAAACTTTCAATAGATTCGTATGAAGGTTTAAATTGAGATTTAAAGCTTTTAAATTGAATACCGGCCTTTTTTTGGACCAATATAAAGTTATAAAGGTGTAAATATAGTTTTTAAATTATTCTCAAAAAGTTAGACCCATTATTGGAGCAGCGGAAACTTGGTCCAAACTACTTTGACAAAGAACTGCCCAACTTTGAATAGTTTCATATGAAGAGAATATTGGATTTTTTTGGACCAATATGAAGTGATAAAGATATAAATATAGTAATAAACCTAATAGAAGAACGTTAGACCCATTTTTGATCCAACGGAAAACTTGTGCAAACTTCTACGACAAAGATCGTCCAAACTTTCAATAGATTCGTATGAAGGTTTAAATTGAGATTTAAAGCTTTTAAATTGAATACCGGCCTTTTTTTGGACCAATATAAAGTTATAAAGGTGTAAATATAGTTTTTAAATTATTCTCAAAAAGTTAGACCCATTATTGGAGCAGCGGAAACTTGGTCAAACTACTTTGACAAAGAACTGCCCAACTTTGAATAGCTACATATGAAGAGAATATTGGCCTTTTTTTGGACCAATATGAAGTGATAAAGATATAAATATATTAATAAACCTAATATAAGAACGTTAGACCCATTTTTGATCCAACGGAAAACTTGTGCAAACTTCTACGACAAAGATCTTACAAACTTTCAATAGATTCGTATGAAGGTTTAAATTGAGATTTAAAGCTTTCAGAATGAATACCGGCCTTTTTTTGGACCAATATAAAGTGATAAAGGTGTAAATATAGTTTTTAAATTATTCTCAAAAAGTTAGACCCATTATTGGATAAGCGGAAACTTGGTCCAAACTACTTTGACAAAGAACTGCCAAACTTTGAATAGCTTCGTATGAAGGGAATATTGGTCTTTTTTTGAACCAATATGAAGTGATAAAGATATAAATATAGTAATAAACCTAATTTAAGAACGTTAGACCCATTTTTGATCCAACGGAAAACTTGTGCAAACTTCTACGACAAAGATCGTCCAAACTTTCAATAGATTCGTATGAAGGTTTAAATTCAGATTTAAAGCTTTTAGAATGAATACCGGCCTTTTTTTGGACCAATATAAAGTTATAAAGGTGTAAATGTAGTTTTTAAATAATTCTCAAAAAGTTAGACCCATTATTGGAGCAGCGGAAACTTGTCCAAACTACTTTTACAAAGAACTGCCCAACTTTGAATAGCTTCATATGAAGAGAATATTGACCTTTTTTTGGACCAATATGAAGTGATAAAGATATAAATATAGTAATAAACCTAATTTAAGAACGTTAGACACATTTTTGATCCAACGGAAAACTTGTGCAAACTTATACGACAAAGATCGTCCAAACTTTCAATAGATTCGTATGAAGGTTTAAATTGAGATTTAAAGCTTTTAGAATGAATACCGTGTTAGACTACGAGGCTAACCACTTAGAGGGGGGTGAATAAGTGGTTCCGTTAACCAATTGAGTTTTTAAAAAATTGTTCGGTTAAACGTGCGTGCGGAAGCGACTCCGGGATCGGTAGTCTCTTTGCACCGTTTTGACTTATTGAAAAAGTAACTAAGCCGATAAAACGTATTGAGGAAAAGTCGATCGGAATAAGATATTCAAAAACTAATTCAATTAACAACAACGTTTCCAAGCAAGTTATTCGATTCTTTCAAAAACAATTCACAACACAAGATAATAACAATTGAATCCTTGTGAACACTTACGAACACACAAATTCAATTGTTTACGAATATAATGAAAGCAATAAAGAATGAAAGTAATGCAATCAACACACGAGGATTTGATTAGGGAGTTCCCCGGATTTCGCGTCGTCCACGCGTATGTCCGAGTACGTCTCCCCCCAAATAACCAAACGGGTTATTTGAGATATGTATAGAATGAAAAACAACTTGAACACAAGTGCACAAATTACAAAGCAATCAATAACCCTATTGACTCGAAATGTAAAACTATGCAAACCCTCAATCGACGAACGAATCTTCACCCTCTGATTCCAACGATCCTACCCGTGCAACTCCTTGCAACGATCGTCCAGCTGAGTCCTTCGATTCTTCTCAATTGATCCTCCAAGATATCGAACAATCTTGGATCCCTAGTGAGCAATCCAACCTCCTTGCACAAATCAACCCGATCGCGAATCTGCTTCACCACGAATCGCACCGAACGTTATCGACCAAGCGTACAACTCCTAAATGATTGATCCCATACTCAATCTTCAATTGTTGCAACTTGATGGAAGATGATGATCTTGTGAAGGATAACACTTTGATCCCAATTTTTCACCCAAATTGTATCCAAAGTGTTTTACCCAAAGCACTTCTTGCTCTCTCAATGATTCTCACTAGATTTCTCAGTTGTGTTCAGTTACTGTGATTGTTTCATTACTTACAAAGGAACCCACACATTGCTATTTAAAGAGAAAATAGAATGAGCAAATTTAGGCATAATTTTCAGTAGATGTATCGATACAAATGATTGTTTGTATCGATACAAAGCCCTTGACCAACGTTCAATTTTGAAAATCTTGACCTTTGTATCGATACAAACACGGGATGTATCGATACAAACATCAGAATCTTGAAATCTTGACTGATATGTATCTAAGCATGCAAGCATGCTTCGAATCATATGAAGCTTGCTGGTTTTTCAGAACATATACACATGTATCGATACATGCAAGCATGTTTCGAATCATATGGAACATTCTGTTTTTGTATAGAAGCTTTTGTATCGATACAGAGCCTGTGTGTATCGATACAAAGTGCTCAAAATGTACCAGAACAAGTTTCAGGACATTTGTATCCATACAGAAATGTATGTATCGATACAAAACACCAAAAAGTCAGTTTTTCAAGGTTTTGAAAATAGTTCTTTGTTGTCAAGTCATTTGTAAAGTTTGCCAAAATATGTTCAACCTATTTTCATGTGTTTTGACAATTATTAAAACATGAGGATGAACTGGTGCACTTACATTCTCCCCCTTTTTGATAATTGTCAAAACTATGCATAAGCTAAACTAAGCCTATACCTATTATGCAAATAAAAATAGCAATGATATACAGACGCAAAAACAACACCAAGGCTTAATCACAAAAGCTTGCTCCCCCTGAGTTGATGCCATAATGCGTTTGATGATCCTTTAGCTTGTGCATCCAAATCTCTCCCCCTTTGACAATATCAAAAAGAAGAAGAGAGCACATTAGCAGTAACAAGTCCAAGCAAATTTTCCATCTATTAAACATATCGTGCACTTACATTTGTCGAAATGCACTTTATGATATAGTATCCTAATCAAAATAATTACATATAACGATATGCCACAATATATCAATGACGAATACCAAATATCATGATAACACATGGAATGTAGAACAACAAACCATAAACCAACTCATGATTATTTAAAACACATCGACATTTTTGTAATAAAACATACCAAAATATGGGACGAAAAATAAACAAAACCATGCAATTAAATGCATAAACATACAATAATAATCCAAACATACGAAATAATTCAAAATGAAGTCATACAAGCCAAAGTGAAATGTTGCTCAAAACATAGCAACATTAAATAATATCCGTACAACCAAATCGAAATAAAGAAAGGGAGAAACTTGATACCTTTTGTGATTTACAAACAGTGATATGTATCGATACAAGTCAGTTAAATTGAAGCATGTATCGAAGCATACCTGTGTGTTTCGAAGCATGGTCGCCTTGCTGTTTTTCTCAGCACGCCATGTATCGATACACACTTGTATGTATCGATACAAGTCAGGTTAATTTTGAAAAATTTGAAATTTTGAAAAATAACTGACATGTATCCATCCACAATTCATTGTATCGATCCAAAACACATTATTTTCAATTTTTCTCAAATCACATGAATCAAAAGGTTCAAAAAGAAATTTCGATGATTTTCAATTAACACGTATGAAAGAAACACATACAATCATGATGGTATATGCGTATATATGTGAACCAAAGCAAATCTTAACATGAGAACACATGTTAAACCATAGATGCATGATAAAAGAAATCACATAACATAGTTAAAGTACCACAAACAATCATATGCGAAAAATATATATATATCTATGTATGTATGCAAAAAATTACACATAGATGCAAAACTTAACATATACATTCTAATATGAACTTAATAGGATAGTTGTAATGATTTTTGTCAAATCCCCATTTGAGACGTATAAAGCTCAAAAACTTATTAATATTTTTGAGTAAGAATTCTTGGAAATGGAGGATTAGACAAATATCAAAACTTATATCATATTAAGATAGAAAATGCATGTATATGATCACAAACACAAATGCTAAACAAAATATGTATAAAGCAAAGTTAAAGAGTAGAATCTTCCCTTAAGTATTTGATGAAGGAAGTGATCAATTTCCACATCGTTTTGTGTTGGGTTGAGTCGTATCTTTTCACCTTACTTGTTTATAAGTCTTGAGCCACTCGTTATCAATGTCTCTCATCAATGGCTTCAAGACGCTTACCTACATGTTTAGACATTTGAAATAGGTCCCCAACTCATATTGGGTCCTAGTTTGTTAGTATCAACATTATTGTCTAACTTAGGTAACCATTGCAATATGCCTTTAGGTACTAAGGTTTTCCGTGCTTGGCATTTTGCAATCGTATGTCCTTTGTTACAACAATAATGACAAACAATATGAGGATTACTTTTCTTGTGATCCTTTTCAACAAATTTATACTTTTTATTTCTCGGTTTAAAAGATTTGTTGAATTTAGATGGATCAACCGCAAAAGTAATCTCCGGCTTGGATGGTTCTTTTAACTTCTCTTGTAGTTTTCGTAAATCTCTACTTAAGTAAAAGCATCCATCACATCCGGTATATTCATTTCCACAACTATCATAATTCACAAGAGGTTTTTGAACCAAAGATTCTTTGAGAGCTTTCAACTCATGTTCCGTTTCCGAAACTTTAACCTCAAGGTATTTATTGACTTGCATTAAACCCTTTAATCGTTGAAAAGCCTCTTGAGTTTCTTTGTGTAGTTTTTCAAAAGCAACTTGTAATTCATGATATTCCAAGAGAGTATATGAACTAGAGGGATTTTGGTTTACCTTTTTAGGAACAAGTTTCTTACGATCGTGTGATGTCAAACACACATTTGCCAATCCTTCTTCACCGCTTGAACTAGAGCTTGATGATGAAGAGGAAGATGAGCTAGAGCTCTCCCATGCAACGTAAGCTTTCTTTCCCTTGTCCTTGCTTCCCTTTTTGAATGAAGGTGATTCTTTCTCCTTTCTCTTGAGCTTGGGACAATCCGGTTTAAAGTGACCGATTTGTCCACATTCATAACATGCTCCCTTTTTAGAGTACTTGACATCTTCCTTCCTTCTATGGTAACCACTATCTTTCCGATATTTCTTAAGATTTTCATCGGAGTGCCTTATCCCATTTTTCTTCACATACCTATTGTAGCGCCTAACGAAGAGTCCCATTTCCTCATCATCGGAATCATCTTCGCTTGAGCTACTTTCCACATGCTCTATCCTTTTGGACTTGGTGGACTTTGAAGTAGAGGCTTTTAGAGCTATAGACCTCTTGTCCTTTTCCTTTTCCTTGTCATTGTGCTTTACCTTCTTTTCGCTTTTCTCATGCTTTTCTAGCAAGTTTAGCACATGTTCATGCTCCGTGAGTTTGCCAAACAAAGTTGTAAGATTCAATGAGGTAAGATCATTAGCTTCCTTAATCGCGGTGACCTTAGGTTGCCAATTCCTACTAAGACATCTTAAAATTTTGTTAGTAGCATCTTGGTTGGAAATTGGTTTTCCCAAACCGTGTAACTTGTTGGTGATTTTGATAAAGCGTTGTTGCATATCCTCGATGGATTCTCCATCTAGCATATGAAACAACTCAAATTCTTGTGTCAAAGTATTAATTTTGGATATCTTGACATCATTGGTACCCTCAAAGTGAGTAACCAATGTGTCCCACATTTCCTTAGCCGATTCACAATGCGACACATGATAGAATTGATCAATCCCAAGGGATGATATTAAAATGTTTTGTGCCTTCGCATCGTAATTGACTTTCTTCTTTTCCTCATCCGTCCATTGTGCCATTGGCTTATTTGCGACAACACCATGAGCATCCGTTATAGTTGGAGCAAACGGACCATTCTCAATGGAATTCCACACTTCACTATCAAAAGAATTGATATGAATACGCATGCTACTTTTCCAATAGTCAAAATGATCTCCATTGAATACCGGAGCCCTATTATACGCCCCTTTTGGTGCAAAAGCCATGTTGTCTAATAATAGGCACAAATTACTCGGTTTAATCGTTTAAAATCAACCGGGCTCTTGATGCCACTTGTTAGACTACGAGGCTAACCACTTAGAGGGGGGTGAATAAGTGGTTCCGTTAACCAATTGAGTTTTTAAAAAATTGTTCGGTTAAACGTGCGTGCGGAAGCGACTCCGGGATCGGTAGTCTCTTTGCACCGTTTTGACTTATTGAAAAAGTAACTAAGCCGATAAAACGTATTGAGGAAAAGTCGATCGGAATAAGATATTCAAAAACTAATTCAATTAACAACAACGTTTCCAAGCAAGTTATTCGATTCTTTCAAAAACAATTCACAACACAAGATAATAACAATTGAATCCTTGTGAACACTTACGAACACACAAATTCAATTGTTTACGAATATAATGAAAGCAATAAAGAATGAAAGTAATGCAATCAACACACGAGGATTTGATTAGGGAGTTCCCCGGATTTCGCGTCGTCCACGCGTATGTCCGAGTACGTCTCCCCCCAAATAACCAAACGGGTTATTTGAGATATGTATAGAATGAAAAACAACTTGAACACAAGTGCACAAATTACAAAGCAATCAATAACCCTATTGACTCGAAATGTAAAACTATGCAAACCCTCAATCGACGAACGAATCTTCACCCTCTGATTCCAACGATCCTACCCGTGCAACTCCTTGCAACGATCGTCCAGCTGAGTCCTTCGATTCTTCTCAATTGATCCTCCAAGATATCGAACAATCTTGGATCCCTAGTGAGCAATCCAACCTCCTTGCACAAATCAACCCGATCGCGAATCTGCTTCACCACGAATCGCACCGAACGTTATCGACCAAGCGTACAACTCCTAAATGATTGATCCCATACTCAATCTTCAATTGTTGCAACTTGATGGAAGATGATGATCTTGTGAAGGATAACACTTTGATCCCAATTTTTCACCCAAATTGTATCCAAAGTGTTTTACCCAAAGCACTTCTTGCTCTCTCAATGATTCTCACTAGATTTCTCAGTTGTGTTCAGTTACTGTGATTGTTTCATTACTTACAAAGGAACCCACACATTGCTATTTAAAGAGAAAATAGAATGAGCAAATTTAGGCATAATTTTCAGTAGATGTATCGATACAAATGATTGTTTGTATCGATACAAAGCCCTTGACCAACGTTCAATTTTGAAAATCTTGACCTTTGTATCGATACAAACACGGGATGTATCGATACAAACATCAGAATCTTGAAATCTTGACTGATATGTATCTAAGCATGCAAGCATGCTTCGAATCATATGAAGCTTGCTGGTTTTTCAGAACATATACACATGTATCGATACATGCAAGCATGTTTCGAATCATATGGAACATTCTGTTTTTGTATAGAAGCTTTTGTATCGATACAGAGCCTGTGTGTATCGATACAAAGTGCTCAAAATGTACCAGAACAAGTTTCAGGACATTTGTATCCATACAGAAATGTATGTATCGATACAAAACACCAAAAAGTCAGTTTTTCAAGGTTTTGAAAATAGTTCTTTGTTGTCAAGTCATTTGTAAAGTTTGCCAAAATATGTTCAACCTATTTTCATGTGTTTTGACAATTATTAAAACATGAGGATGAACTGGTGCACTTACATACCGGCCTTTTTTTGGACCAATATAAAGTTATAAAGGTGTAAATATAGTTTTTAAAAAATTCTCAAAAAGTTAGACCCATTATTGGAGAAGCGGAAACTTGGTCCAAACTACTTTCACAAAGAACTGCCCAAATTTGAATAGCTTCGTATGAAGAGAATATTGGCCTTTTTTTGAACCAATATGAAGTGATAAAGATATAAATATAGTAATAAACCTAATTTAAGAACGTTAGACCCATTTTTGATCCAACGGAAAACTTGTGCAAACTTCTACGACAAAGATCGTCCAAACTTTCAATAGATTCGTATGAAGGTTTAAATTGAGATTTAATGCTTTTAGAATGAATACCGGCCTTTTTTTGGACCAATATAAAGTTATAAAGGTGTAAATATAGTTTTTAAATAATTCTCAAAAAGTTAGACCCATTATTGGAGCAGCGGAAACTTTGTCAAACTACTTTGACAAAGAACTGCCCAACTTTGAATAGCTACATATGAAGAGAATATTGGCCTTTTTTTGGACCAATATGAAGTGATAAAGATATAAATATATTAATAAACCTAATATAAGAACGTTAGACCCATTTTTGATCCAACGGAAAACTTGTGCAAACTTATACGACAAAGATCGTCCAAACTTTCAATAGATTCGTATGAAGGTTTAATTTGAGATTTAAAGCTTTTAGAATGAATACCAGCCTTTTTTTGGACCAATAAAAAGTTAAAAAGGTGTAAATATAGTTTTTAAATAATTCTCAAAAAGTTAGACCCATTATTGGAGCAACGGAAACTTGGTCCAAACTACTTTGACAGAGAACTGCCCAACTTTGAATAGCTTCATATGAAGAGAATATTGGATTTTTTTGGACCAATATGAAGTGATAAAGATATAAATATAGTAATAAACCTAATAGAAGAACGTTAGACCCATTTTTGATCCAACGGAAAACTTGTGCAAACTTCTACGACAAAGATCGTCCAAACTTTCAATAGATTCGTATGAAGGTTTAAATTGAGATTTAAAGCTTTTAGAATGAATACCGGCCTTTTTTTGGACCAATATAAAGTTATAAAGGTGTAAATGTAGTTTTTAAATAATTCTCAAAAAGTTAGACCCATTATTGGAGCAGCGGAAACTTGTCCAAACTACTTTTACAAAGAACTGCCCAACATTGAATAGCTTCATATGAAGAGAATATTGGCCTTTTTTTGGACCAATATGAAGTGATAAAGATATAAATATAGTAATAAACCTAATTTAAGAACGTTAGACCCATTTTTGATCCAACGGAAAACTTGTGCAAACTTATACGACAAAGATCGTCCAAACTTTCAATAGATTCGTATGAAGGTTTAATTTGAGATTTAAAGCTTTTAGAATGAATACCAGCCTTTTTTTGGACCAATAAAAAGTTAAAAAGGTGTAAATATAGTTTTTAAATTATTCTCAAAAAGTTAGACCCATTATTTGAGAAGCGGAAACTTGGTCCAAACTACTTTGACAAAGAACTGCCCAACTTTGAATAGCTTCGTATGAAGAGAATATTGGCCTTTTTTGGAACCAATATGAAGTGATAAAGATATAAATATAGTAATAAACCTAATATAAGAACGTTAGACCCATTTTTGATCCAACGGAAAACTTGTGCAAACTTATAAGACAAAGATCGTCCAAACTTTCAATAGATTCGTATGAAGGTTTAATTTGAGATTTAAAGCTTTTAGAATGAATACCGGCCTTTTTTTGGACCAATAAAAAGTTAAAAAGGTGTAAATATAGTTTTTAAATAATTCTCAAAAAGTTAGACCCATTATTGGAGCAGCGGAATCTTTGTCAAACTACTTTGACAAAGAACTGCCCAACTTTGAATAGCTACATATGAAGAGAATATTGGCCTTTTTTTGGACCAATATGAAGTGATAAAGATATAAATATAGTAATAAACCTAATTTATGAACGTTAGACACATTTTTGATCCAACGGAAAACTTGTGCAAACTTATACGACAAAGATCGTCCAAACTTTCAATAGATTCGTATGAAGGTTTAAATTGAGATTTATAGCTTTTAGAATGAATATCGGACTTTTTTTGGACCAATATAAAGTTATAAAGGTGTAAATATAGTTTTTAAATTATTCTCAAAAAGTTAGACCCATTATTTGAGAAGCGGAAACTTGGTCCAAACTACTTTGACAAAGAACTGCCCAACTTTGAATAGCTTCGTATGAAGAGAATATTGGCCTTTTTTGGAACCAATATGAAGTGATAAAGATATAAATATATTAATAAACCTAATATAAGAACGTTAGACCCATTTTTGATCCAACGGAAAACTTGTGCAAACTTATACGACAAAGATCGTCCAAACTTTCAATAAATTCGTATGAAGGTTTAATTTGAGATTTAAAGCTTTTAGAATGAATACCAGCCTTTTTTTGGACCAATAAAAAGTTAAAAAGGTGTAAATATAGTTTTTAAATAATTCTCAAAAAGTTAGACCCATTATTGGAGCAACGGAAACTTGGTCCAAACTACTTTGACAGAGAACTGCCCAACTTTGAATAGCTTCATATGAAGAGAATATTGGATTTTTTTGGACCAATATGAAGTGATAAAGATATAAATATAGTAATAAACCTAATAGAAGAACGTTAGACCCATTTTTGATCCAACGGAAAACTTGTGCAAACTTCTACGACAAAGATCGTCCAAACTTTCAATAGATTCGTATGAAGGTTTAAATTGAGATTTAAAGCTTTTAGAATGAATACCGGCCTTTTTTTGGACCAATATAAAGTTATAAAGGTGTAAATGTAGTTTTTAAATAATTCTCAAAAAGTTAGACCCATTATTGGAGCAGCGGAAACTTGTCCAAACTACTTTTACAAAGAACTGCCCAACATTGAATAGCTTCATATGAAGAGAATATTGGCCTTTTTTTGGACCAATATGAAGTGATAAAGATATAAATATAGTAATAAACCTAATTTATGAACGTTAGACCCATTTTTGATCCAACGGAAAACTTGTGCAAACTTATACGACAAAGATCGTCCAAACTTTCAATAGATTCGTATGAAGGTTTAATTTGAGATTTAAAGCTTTTAGAATGAATACCAGCCTTTTTTTGGACCAATAAAAAGTTAAAAAGGTGTAAATATAGTTTTTAAATAATTCTCAAAAAGTTAGACCCATTATTGGAGCAACGGAAACTTGGTCCAAACTACTTTGACAGAGAACTGCCCAACTTTGAATAGCTTCATATGAAGAGAATATTGGATTTTTTTGGACCAATATGAAGTGATAAAGATATAAATATAGTAATAAACCTAATAGAAGAACGTTAGACCCATTTTTGATCCAACGGAAAACTTGTGCAAACTTCTACGACAAAGATCGTCCAAACTTTCAATAGATTCGTATGAAGGTTTAAATTCAGATTTAAAGCTTTTAGAATGAATACCGGCCTTTTTTTGGACCAATATAAAGTTATAAAGGTGTAAATGTAGTTTTTAAATAATTCTCAAAAAGTTAGACCCATTATTGGAGCAGCGGAAACTTGTCCAAACTACTTTTACAAAGAACTGCCCAACATTGAATAGCTTCATATGAAGAGAATATTGGCCTTTTTTTGGACCAATATGAAGTGATAAAGATATAAATATAGTAATAAACCTAATTTATGAACGTTAGACACATTTTTGATCCAACGGAAAACTTGTGCAAACTTATACGACAAAGATCGTCCAAACTTTCAATAGATTCGTATGAAGGTTTAAATTGAGATTTATAGCTTTTAGAATGAATATCGGACTTTTTTTGGACCAATATAAAGTTATAAAGGTGTAAATATAGTTTTTAAATTATTCTCAAAAAGTTAGACCCATTATTTGAGAAGCGGAAACTTGGTCCAAACTACTTTGACAAAGAACTGCCCAACTTTGAATAGCTTCGTATGAAGAGAATATTGGCCTTTTTTGGAACCAATATGAAGTGATAAAGATATAAATATAGTAATAAACCTAATATAAGAACGTTAGACCCATTTTTGATCCAACGGAAAACTTGTGCAAACTTATAAGACAAAGATCGTCCAAACTTTCAATAGATTCGTATGAAGGTTTAATTTGAGATTTAAAGCTTTTAGAATGAATACCGGCCTTTTTTTGGACCAATAAAAAGTTAAAAAGGTGTAAATATAGTTTTTAAATAATTCTCAAAAAGTTAGACCCATTATTGGAGCAGCGGAATCTTTGTCAAACTACTTTGACAAAGAACTGCCCAACTTTGAATAGCTACATATGAAGAGAATATTGGCCTTTTTTTGGACCAATATGAAGTGATAAAGATATAAATATAGTAATAAACCTAATTTATGAACGTTAGACACATTTTTGATCCAACGGAAAACTTGTGCAAACTTATACGACAAAGATCGTCCAAACTTTCAATAGATTCGTATGAAGGTTTAAATTGAGATTTATAGCTTTTAGAATGAATATCGGACTTTTTTTGGACCAATATAAAGTTATAAAGGTGTAAATATAGTTTTTAAATTATTCTCAAAAAGTTAGACCCATTATTTGAGAAGCGGAAACTTGGTCCAAACTACTTTGACAAAGAACTGCCCAACTTTGAATAGCTTCGTATGAAGAGAATATTGGCCTTTTTTGGAACCAATATGAAGTGATAAAGATATAAATATATTAATAAACCTAATATAAGAACGTTAGACCCATTTTTGATCCAACGGAAAACTTGTGCAAACTTATACGACAAAGATCGTCCAAACTTTCAATAAATTCGTATGAAGGTTTAATTTGAGATTTAAAGCTTTTAGAATGAATACCAGCCTTTTTTTGGACCAATAAAAAGTTAAAAAGGTGTAAATATAGTTTTTAAATAATTCTCAAAAAGTTAGACCCATTATTGGAGCAACGGAAACTTGGTCCAAACTACTTTGACAGAGAACTGCCCAACTTTGAATAGCTTCATATGAAGAGAATATTGGATTTTTTTGGACCAATATGAAGTGATAAAGATATAAATATAGTAATAAACCTAATAGAAGAACGTTAGA
This sequence comes from Trifolium repens, assembly GCA_030408175.1. Taxonomy (NCBI): domain Eukaryota; kingdom Viridiplantae; phylum Streptophyta; class Magnoliopsida; order Fabales; family Fabaceae; genus Trifolium; species Trifolium repens. Next base: position 23,161,445 of record CP125845.1, on the reverse strand, counting down.
CCCATTTTTGATCCAACGGAAAACTTGTGCAAACTTCTACGACAAAGATCGTCCAAACTTTCAATAGATTCGTATGAAGGTTTAAATTCAGATTTAAAGCTTTTAGAATGAATACCGGCCTTTTTTTGGACCAATATAAAGTTATAAAGGTGTAAATATAGTTTTTAAATTATTCTCAAAAAGTTAGACCCATTATTGGAGCAGCGGAAACTTGGTCCAAACTACTTTGACAAAGAACTGCCCAACTTTGAATAGCTTCGTATGAAGAGAATATTGGCCTTTTTTGGAACCAATATGAAGTGATAAAGATATAAATTTAGTAATAAACCTAATATAAGAACGTTAGACCCATTTTTGATCCAACGGAAAACTTGTGCAAACTTATAAGACAAAGATCGTCCAAACTTTCAATAGATTCGTATGAAGGTTTAATTTGAGATTTAAAGCTTTTAGAATGAATACCGGCCTTTTTTTGGACCAATAAAAAGTTAAAAAGGTGTAAATATAGTTTTTAAATAATTCTCAAAAAGTTAGACCCATTATTGGAGCAACGGAAACTTGGTCCAAACTACTTTGACAAAGAACTGCCCAACTTTGAATAGCTTCATATGAAGAGAATATTGGATTTTTTTGGACCAATATGAAGTGATAAAGATATAAATATAGTAATAAACCTAATAGAAGAACGTTAGACCCATTTTTAATCCAACGGAAAACTTGTGCAAACTTCTACGACAAAGATCGTCCAAACTTTCAATATATTCGTATGAAGGTTTAAATTCAGATTTAAAGCTTTTAGAATGAATACCGGCCTTTTTTTGGACCAATATAAAGTTATAAAGGTGTAAATGTAGTTTTTAAATAATTCTCAAAAAGTTAGACCCATTATTGGAGCAGCGGAAACTTGTCCAAACAACTTTTACAAAGAACTGCCCAACTTTGAATAGCTTCATATGAAGAGAATATTGGCCTTTTTTTGGACCAATATGAAGTGATAAAGATATAAATATAGTAATAAACCTAATTTAAGAACGTTAGACACATTTTTGATCCAACGGAAAACTTGTGCAAACTTATACGACAAAGATCGTCCAAACTTTCAATAGATTCGTATGAAGGTTTAAATTGAGATTTAAAGCTTTTAGAATGAATACCGGCCTTTTTTTGGACCAATAACAAGTTATAAAGGTGTAAATATAGTTTTTAAATTATTCTCAAAAAGTAAAACCCATTATTGGGGAAGCGGAAACTTGGTCCAAACTACTTTGACAAAGAACTGCCCAACTTTGAATAGCGTCATATGAAGAGAATATTGGCCTTTTTTTGGACCAATATGAAGTGATAAAGATATAAATATAGTAATAAACCTAATTTAAGAACGTTAGACACATTTTTGATCCAACGGAAAACTTGTGCAAACTTATACGACAAAGATCGTCCAAACTTTCAATAGATTCGTATGAAGGTTTAAATTGAGATTTATAGCTTTTAGAATGAATACCGGCCTTTTTTTGGACCAATATAAAGTTATAAAGGTGTAAATATAGTTTTTAAATTATTCTCAAAAAGTTAGACCCATTATTGGAGAAGCGGAAACTTGGTCCAAACTACTTTGACAAAGAACTGCCCAACTTTGAATAGCTTCGTATGAAGAGAATATTGGCCTTTTTTTGAACCAATATGAAGTGATAAAGATATAAATATAGTAATAAACCTAATATAAGAATGTTAGACCCATTTTTGATCCAACGGAAAACTTGTGCAAACTTATACGACAAAGATCGTCCAAACTTTCAATAGATTCGTATGAAGGTTTAATTTGAGATTTAAAGCTTTTAGAATGAATACCGGCCTTTTTTTGGACCAATAAAAAGTTAAAAAGGTGTAAATATAGTTTTTAAATAATTCTCAAAAAGTTAGACCCATTATTGGAGCAGCGGAAACTTGTCCAAACTACTTTTACAAAGAACTGCCCAACTTTGAATAGCTTCATATGAAGAGAATATTGACCTTTTTTTGGACCAATATGAAGTGATAAAGATATAAATATAGTAATAAACCTAATTTAAGAACGTTAGACACATTTTTGATCCAACGGAAAACTTGTGCAAACTTATACGACAAAGATCGTCCAAACTTTCAATAGATTCGTATGAAGGTTTAAATTGAGATTTAAAGCTTTTAGAATGAATACCGGCCTTTTTTTGGACCAATATAAAGTTATAAAGGTGTAAATATAGTTTTTAAATAATTCTCAAAAAGTTAGACCCATTATTGGAGCAGCGGAAACTTTGTCAAACTACTTTGACAAAGAACTGCCCAACTTTGAATAGCTACATATGAAGAGAATATTGGCCTTTTTTTGGACCAATATGAAGTGATAAAGATATAAATATATTAATAAACCTAATATAAGAACGTTAGACCCATTTTTGATCCAACGGAAAACTTGGGCAAACTTATACGACAAAGATCGTCCAAACTTTCAATAGATTCGTATGAAGGTTTAATTTGAGATTTAAAGCTTTTAGAATGAATACCAGCCTTTTTTTGGACCAATAAAAAGTTAAAAAGGTGTAAATATAGTTTTTAAATAATTCTCAAAAAGTTAGACCCATTATTGGAGCAACGGAAACTTGGTCCAAACTACTTTGACAGAGAACTGCCCAACTTTGAATAGCTTCATATGAAGAGAATATTGGATTTTTTTGGACCAATATGAAGTGATAAAGATATAAATATAGTAATAAACCTAATAGAAGAACGTTAGACCCATTTTTGATCCAACGGAAAACTTGTGCAAACTTCTACGACAAAGATCGTCCAAACTTTCAATAGATTCGTATGAAGGTTTAAATTCAGATTTAAAGCTTTTAGAATGAATACCGGCCTTTTTTTGGACCAATATAAAGTTATAAAGGTGTAAATGTAGTTTTTAAATAATTCTCAAAAAGTTAGACCCATTATTGGAGCAGCGGAAACTTGTCCAAACTACTTTTTCAAAGAACTGCCCAACATTGAATAGCTTCATATGAAGAGAATATTGGCCTTTTTTTGGACCAATATGAAGTGATAAAGATATAAATATAGTAATAAACCTAATTTATGAACGTTAGACACATTTTTGATCCAACGGAAAACTTGTGCAAACTTATACGACAAAGATCGTCCAAACTTTCAATAGATTCGTATGAAGGTTTAAATTGAGATTTATAGCTTTTAGAATGAATATCGGACTTTTTTTGGACCAATATAAAGTTATAAAGGTGTAAATATAGTTTTTAAATTATTCTCAAAAAGTTAGACCCATTATTGGAGAAGCGGAAACTTGGTCCAAACTACTTTGACAAAGAACTGCCCAACTTTGAATAGCTTCGTATGAAGAGAATATTGGCCTTTTTTGGAACCAATATGAAGTGATAAAGATATAAATATAGTAATAAACCTAATATAAGAACGTTAGACCCATTTTTGATCCAACGGAAAACTTGTGCAAACTTATAAGACAAAGATCGTCCAAACTTTCAATAGATTCGTATGAAGGTTTAATTTGAGATTTAAAGCTTTTAGAATGAATACCGGCCTTTTTTTGGACCAATAAAAAGTTAAAAAGGTGTAAATATAGTTTTTAAATAATTCTCAAAAAGTTAGACCCATTATTGGAGCAGCGGAATCTTTGTCAAACTACTTTGACAAAGAACTGCCCAACTTTGAATAGCTACATATGAAGAGAATATTGGCCTTTTTTTGGACCAATATGAAGTGATAAAGATATAAATATATTAATAAACCTAATATAAGAACGTTAGACCCATTTTTGATCCAACGGAAAACTTGTGCAAACTTATACGACAAAGATCGTCCAAACTTTCAATAAATTCGTATGAAGGTTTAATTTGAGATTTAAAGCTTTTAGAATGAATACCAGCCTTTTTTTGGACCAATAAAAAGTTAAAAAGGTGTAAATATAGTTTTTAAATAATTCTCAAAAAGTTAGACCCATTATTGGAGCAACGGAAACTTGGTCCAAACTACTTTGACAGAGAACTGCCCAACTTTGAATAGCTTCATATGAAGAGAATATTGGATTTTTTTGGACCAATATGAAGTGATAAAGATATAAATATAGTAATAAACCTAATAAAAGAACGTTAGACCCATTTTTGATCCAACGGAAAACTTGTGCAAACTTCTACGACAAAGATCGTCCAAACTTTCAATAGATTCGTATGAAGGTTTAAATTCAGATTTAAAGCTTTTAGAATGAATACCGGCCTTTTTTTGGACCAATATAAAGTTATAAAGGTGTAAATATAGTTTTTAAATTATTCTCAAAAAGTTAGACCCATTATTGGAGCAGCGGAAACTTGGTCCAAACTACTTTGACAAAGAACTGCCCAACTTTGAATAGCTTCGTATGAAGAGAATATTGGCCTTTTTTGGAACCAATATGAAGTGATAAAGATATAAATATAGTAATAAACCTAATATAAGAACGTTAGACCCATTTTTGATCCAACGGAAAACTTGTGCAAACTTATAAGACAAAGATCGTCCAAACTTTCAATAGATTCGTATGAAGGTTTAATTTGAGATTTAAAGCTTTTAGAATGAATACCGGCCTTTTTTTGGACCAATAAAAAGTTAAAAAGGTGTAAATATAGTTTTTAAATAATTCTCAAAAAGTTAGACCCATTATTGGAGCAACGGAAACTTGGTCCAAACTACTTTGACAAAGAACTGCCCAACTTTGAATAGCTTCATATGAAGAGAATATTGGATTTTTTTGGACCAATATGAAGTGATAAAGATATAAATATAGTAATAAACCTAATAGAAGAACGTTAGACCCATTTTTAATCCAACGGAAAACTTGTGCAAACTTCTACGACAAAGATCGTCCAAACTTTCAATATATTCGTATGAAGGTTTAAATTCAGATTTAAAGCTTTTAGAATGAATACCGGCCTTTTTTTGGACCAATATAAAGTTATAAAGGTGTAAATGTAGTTTTTAAATAATTCTCAAAAAGTTAGACCCATTATTGGAGCAGCGGAAACTTGTCCAAACAACTTTTACAAAGAACTGCCCAACTTTGAATAGCTTCATATGAAGAGAATATTGGCCTTTTTTTGGACCAATATGAAGTGATAAAGATATAAATATAGTAATAAACCTAATTTAAGAACGTTAGACACATTTTTGATCCAACGGAAAACTTGTGCAAACTTATACGACAAAGATCGTCCAAACTTTCAATAGATTCGTATGAAGGTTTAAATTGAGATTTAAAGCTTTTAGAATGAATACCGGCCTTTTTTTGGACCAATAACAAGTTATAAAGGTGTAAATATAGTTTTTAAATTATTCTCAAAAAGTTAGACCCATTATTGGAGAAGCGGAAACTTGGTCCAAACTACTTTGACAAAGAACTGCCCAACTTTGAATAGCGTCATATGAAGAGAATATTGGCCTTTTTTTGGACCAATATGAAGTGATAAAGATATAAATATAGTAATAAACCTAATTTAAGAACGTTAGACACATTTTTGATCCAACGGAAAACTTGTGCAAACTTATACGACAAAGATCGTCCAAACTTTCAATAGATTCGTATGAAGGTTTAAATTGAGATTTATAGCTTTTAGAATGAATACCGGCCTTTTTTTGGACCAATATAAAGTTATAAAGGTGTAAATATAGTTTTTAAATTATTCTCAAAAAGTTAGACCCATTATTGGAGAAGCGGAAACTTGGTCCAAACTACTTTGACAAAGAACTGCCCAACTTTGAATAGCTTCGTATGAAGAGAATATTGGCCTTTTTTTGAACCAATATGAAGTGATAAAGATATAAATATAGTAATAAACCTAATATAAGAACGTTAGACCCATTTTTGATCCAACGGAAAACTTGTGCAAACTTATACGACAAAGATCGTCCAAACTTTCAATAGATTCGTATGAAGGTTTAATTTGAGATTTAAAGCTTTTAGAATGAATACCGGCCTTTTTTTGGACCAATAAAAAGTTAAAAAGGTGTAAATATAGTTTTTAAATAATTCTCAAAAAGTTAGACCCATTATTGGAGCAGCGGAAACTTGTCCAAACTACTTTTACAAAGAACTGCCCAACTTTGAATAGCTTCATATGAAGAGAATATTGACCTTTTTTTGGACCAATATGAAGTGATAAAGATATAAATATAGTAATAAACCTAATTTAAGAACGTTAGACACATTTTTGATCCAACGGAAAACTTGTGCAAACTTATACGACAAAGATCGTCCAAACTTTCAATAGATTCGTATGAAGGTTTAAATTGAGATTTAAAGCTTTTAGAATGAATACCGGCCTTTTTTTGGACCAATATAAAGTTATAAAGGTGTAAATATAGTTTTTAAAAAATTCTCAAAAAGTTAGACCCATTATTGGAGAAGCGGAAACTTGGTCCAAACTACTTTCACAAAGAACTGCCCAAATTTGAATAGCTTCGTATGAAGAGAATATTGGCCTTTTTTTGAACCAATATGAAGTGATAAAGATATAAATATAGTAATAAACCTAATATAAGAACGTTAGACCCATTTTTGATCCAACGGAAAACTTGTGCAAACTTATACGACAAAGATCGTCCAAACTTTCAATAAATTCGTATGAAGGTTTAATTTGAGATTTAAAGCTTTTAGAATGAATACCAGCCTTTTTTTGGACCAATAAAAAGTTAAAAAGGTGTAAATATAGTTTTTAAATAATTCTCAAAAAGTTAGACCCATTATTGGAGCAACGGAAACTTGGTCCAAACTACTTTGACAGAGAACTGCCCAACTTTGAATAGCTTCATATGAAGAGAATATTGGATTTTTTTGGACCAATATGAAGTGATAAAGATATAAATATAGTAATAAACCTAATAGAAGAACGTTAGACCCATTTTTGATCCAACGGAAAACTTGTGCAAACTTCTACGACAAAGATCGTCCAAACTTTCAATAGATTCGTATGAAGGTTTATATTCAGATTTAAAGCTTTTAGAATGAATACCGGCCTTTTTTTGGACCAATATAAAGTTATAAAGGGGTAAATATAGTTTTTAAATTATTCTCAAAAAGTTAGACCCATTATTGGAGCAGCGGAAACTTGGTCCAAACTACTTTGACAAAGAACTGCCCAACTTTGAATAGCTTCGTATGAAGAGAATATTGGCCTTTTTTGGAACCAATATGAAGTGATAAAGATATAAATATAGTAATAAACCTAATATAAGAACGTTAGACCCATTTTTGATCCAACGGAAAACTTGTGCAAACTTATAAGACAAAGATCGTCCAAACTTTCAATAGATTCGTATGAAGGTTTAATTTGAGATTTAAAGCTTTTAGAATGAATACCGGCCTTTTTTTGGACCAATAAAAAGTTAAAAAGGTGTAAATATAGTTTTTAAATAATTCTCAAAAAGTTAGACCCATTATTGGAGCAACGGAAACTTGGTCCAAACTACTTTGACAAAGAACTGCCCAACTTTGAATAGCTTCATATGAAGAGAATATTGGATTTTTTTGGACCAATATGAAGTGATAAAGATATAAATATAGTAATAAACCTAATAGAAGAACGTTAGACCCATTTTTAATCCAACGGAAAACTTGTGCAAACTTCTACGACGAAGATCGTCCAAACTTTCAATATATTCGTATGAAGGTTTAAATTCAGATTTAAAGCTTTTAGAATGAATACCGGCCTTTTTTTGGACCAATATAAAGTTATAAAGGTGTAAATGTAGTTTTTAAATAATTCTCAAAAAGTTAGACCCATTATTGGAGCAGCGGAAACTTGTCCAAACAACTTTTACAAAGAACTGCCCAACTTTGAATAGCTTCATATGAAGAGAATATTGGCCTTTTTTTGGACCAATATGAAGTGATAAAGATATAAATATAGTAATAAACCTAATTTAAGAACGTTAGACACATTTTTGATCCAACGGAAAACTTGTGCAAACTTATACGACAAAGATCGTCCAAACTTTCAATAGATTCGTATGAAGGTTTAATTTGAGATTTAAAGCTTTTAGAATGAATACCGGCCTTTTTTCGGACCAATAAAATGTTAAAAAGGTGTAAATATAGTTTTTAAATAATTCTCAAAAAGTTAGACCCATTATTGGAGCAACGGAAACTTGGTCCAAACTACTTTGATAGAGAACTGCCCAACTTTGAATAGCGACATATGAAGAGAATATTGGCCTTTTTTTGGACCAATATGAAGTGATAAAGATATAAATATAGTAATAAACCTAATTTAAGAACGTTAGACACATTTTTGATCCAACGGAAAACTTGTGCAAACTTATACGACAAAGATCGTCCAAACTTTCAATAGATTCGTATGAAGGTTTAAATTGAGATTTATAGCTTTTAGAATGAATACCGGCCTTTTTTTGGACCAATATAAAGTTATAAAGGTGTAAATATAGTTTTTAAATTATTCTCAAAAAGTTAGACCCATTATTGGAGAAGCGGAAACTTGGTCCAAACTACTTTGACAAAGAACTGCCCAACTTTGAATAGCTTCGTATGAAGAGAATATTGGCCTTTTTTTGAACCAATATGAAGTGATAAAGATATAAATATAGTAATAAACCTAATATAAGAACGTTAGACCCATTTTTGATCCAACGGAAAACTTGTGCAAACTTATACGACAAAGATCGTCCAAACTTTCAATAGATTCGTATGAAGGTTTAATTTGAGATTTAAAGCTTTTAGAATGAATACCGGCCTTTTTTTGGACCAATAAAAAGTTAAAAAGGTGTAAATATAGTTTTTAAATAATTCTCAAAAAGTTAGACCCATTATTGGAGCAGCGGAAACTTGTCCAAACTACTTTTACAAAGAACTGCCCAACTTTGAATAGCTTCATATGAAGAGAATATTGACCTTTTTTTGGACCAATATGAAGTGATAAAGATATAAATATAGTAATAAACCTAATTTAAGAACGTTAGACACATTTTTGATCCAACGGAAAACTTGTGCAAACTTATACGACAAAGATCGTCCAAACTTTCAATAGATTCGTATGAAGGTTTAAATTGAGATTTAAAGCTTTTAGAATGAATACCGGCCTTTTTTTGGACCAATATAAAGTTATAAAGGTGTAAATATAGTTTTTAAAAAATTCTCAAAAAGTTAGACCCATTATTGGAGAAGCGGAAACTTGGTCCAAACTACTTTCACAAAGAACTGCCCAAATTTGAATAGCTTCGTATGAAGAGAATATTGGCCTTTTTTTGAACCAATATGAAGTGATAAAGATATAAATATAGTAATAAACCTAATTTAAGAACGTTAGACCCATTTTTGATCCAACGGAAAACTTGTGCAAACTTCTACGACAAAGATCGTCCAAACTTTCAATAGATTCGTATGAAGGTTTAAATTGAGATTTAAAGCTTTTAGAATGAATACCGGCCTTTTTTTGGACCAATATAAAGTTATAAAGGTGTAAATATAGTTTTTAAAAAATTCTCAAAAAGTTAGACCCATTATTGGAGAAGCGGAAACTTGGTCCAAACTACTTTCACAAAGAACTGCCCAAATTTGAATAGCTTCGTATGAAGAGAATATTGGCCTTTTTTTGAACCAATATGAAGTGATAAAGATATAAATATAGTAATAAACCTAATTTAAGAACGTTAGACCCATTTTTGATCCAACGGAAAACTTGTGCAAACTTCTACGACAAAGATCGTCCAAACTTTCAATAGATTCGTATGAAGGTTTAAATTGAGATTTAAAGCTTTTGGAATGAATACCGGCCTTTTTTTGGACCAATATAAAGTTATAAAGGTGTAAATATAGTTTTTAAAAAATTCTCAAAAAGTTAGACCCATTATTGGAGAAGCGGAAACTTGGTCCAAACTACTTTCACAAAGAACTGCCCAAATTTGAATAGCTTCGTATGAAGAGAATATTGGCCTTTTTTTGAACCAATATGAAGTGATAAAGATATAAATATAGTAATAAACCTAATTTAAGAACGTTAGACCCATTTTTGATCCAACGGAAAACTTGTGCAAACTTATACGACAAAGATCGTCCAAACTTTCAATAGATTCGTATGAAGGTTTAATTTGAGATTTAAAGCTTTTAGAATGAATACCGGCCTTTTTTTGGACCAATAAAAAGTTAAAAAGGTGTAAATATAGTTTTTAAATAATTCTCAAAAAGTTAGACCCATTATTGGAGCAGCGGAAACTTGTCCAAACTACTTTTACAAAGAACTGCCCAACTTTGAATAGCTTCATATGAAGAGAATATTGACCTTTTTTTGGACCAATATGAAGTGATAAAGATATAAATATAGTAATAAACCTAATTTAAGAACGTTAGACATATTTTTGATCCAACGGAAAACTTGTGCAAACTTATACGACAAAGATCGTCCAAACTTTCAATAGATTCGTATGAAGGTTTAAATTGAGATTTAAAGCTTTTAGAATGAATACCGGCCTTTTTTTGGACCAATATAAAGTTATAAAGGTGTAAATATAGTTTTTAAATTATTCTCAAAAAGTTAGACCCATTATTGGAGCAGCGGAAACTTGGTCCAAACTACTTTGACAAAGAACTGCCCAACTTTGAATAGCTTCGTATGAAGAGAATATTGGCCTTTTTTGGAACCAATATGAAGTGATAAAGATATAAATATAGTAATAAACCTAATATAAGAACGTTAGACCCATTTTTGATCCAACGGAAAACTTGTGCAAACTTATAAGACAAAGATCGTCCAAACTTTCAATAGATTCGTATGAAGGTTTAATTTGAGATTTAAAGCTTTTAGAATGAATACCGGCCTTTTTTTGGACCAATAAAATGTTAAAAAGGTGTAAATATAGTTTTTAAATAATTCTCAAAAAGTTAGACCCATTATTGGAGCAACGGAAACTTGGTCCAAACTACTTTGACAAAGAACTGCCCAACTTTGAATAGCTTCATATGAAGAGAATATTGGATTTTTTTGGACCAATATGAAGTGATAAAGATATAAATATAGTAATAAACCTAATAGAAGAACGTTAGACCCATTTTTAATCCAACGGAAAACTTGTGCAAACTTCTACGACAAAGATCGTCCAAACTTTCAATATATTCGTATGAAGGTTTAAATTCAGATTTAAAGCTTTTAGAATGAATACCGGCCTTTTTTTGGACCAATATAAAGTTATAAAGGTGTAAATGTAGTTTTTAAATAATTCTCAAAAAGTTAGACCCATTATTGGAGCAGCGGAAACTTGTCCAAACAACTTTTACAAAGAACTGCCCAACTTTGAATAGCTTCATATGAAGAGAATATTGGCCTTTTTTTGGACCAATATGAAGTGATAAAGATATAAATATAGTAATAAACCTAATTTAAGAACGTTAGACACATTTTTGATCCAACGGAAAACTTGTGCAAACTTATACGACAAAGATCGTCCAAACTTTCAATAGATTCGTATGAAGGTTTAATTTGAGATTTAAAGCTTTTAGAATGAATACCGGCCTTTTTTTGGACCAATAAAAAGTTATAAAGGTGTAAATATAGTTTTTAAATTATTCTCAAAAAGTTAGACCCATTATTGGAGAAGCGGAAACTTGGTCCAAACTACTTTGACAAAGAACTGCCCAACTTTGAATAGCGTCATATGAAGAGAATATTGGCCTTTTTTTGGACCAATATGAAGTGATAAAGATATAAATATAGTAATAAACCTAATTTAAGAACGTTAGACACATTTTTGATCCAACGGAAAACTTGTGCAAACTTATACGACAAAGATCGTCCAAACTTTCAATAGATTCGTATGAAGGTTTAAATTGAGATTTATAGCTTTTAGAATGAATACCGGCCTTTTTTTGGACCAATATAAAGTTATAAAGGTGTAAATATAGTTTTTAAATTATTCTCAAAAAGTTAGACCCATTATTGGAGAAGCGGAAACTTGGTCCAAACTACTTTGACAAAGAACTGCCCAACTTTGAATAGCTTCGTATGAAGAGAATATTGGCCTTTTTTTGAACCAATATGAAGTGATAAAGATATAAATATAGTAATAAACCTAATATAAGAACGTTAGACCCATTTTTGATCCAACGGAAAACTTGTGCAAACTTATACGACAAAGATCGTCCAAACTTTCAATAGATTCGTATGAAGGTTTAAATTGAGATTTAAAGCTTTTAGAATGAATACCGGCCTTTTTTTGGACCAATATAAAGTTATAAAGGTGTAAATATAGTTTTTAAATAATTCTCTAAAAGTTAGACCCATTATTGGAGAAGCGGAAACTTGGTCCAAACTACTTTCACAAAGAACTGCCCAAATTTGAATAGCTTCGTATGAAGAGAATATTGGCCTTTTTTTGAACCAATATGAAGTGATAAAGATATAAATATAGTAATAAACCTAATTTAAGAACGTTAGACCCATTTTTGATCCAACGGAAAACTTGTGCAAACTTATACGACAAAGATCGTCCAAACTTTCAATAGATTCGTATGAAGGTTTAATTTGAGATTTAAAGCTTTTAGAATGAATACCGGCCTTTTTTTGGACCAATAAAAAGTTAAAAAGGTGTAAATATAGTTTTTAAATAATTCTCAAAAAGTTAGACCCATTATTGGAGCAGCGGAAACTTGGTCCAAACTACTTTGACAAAGAACTGCCCAACTTTGAATAGCTTCGTATGAAGAGAATATTGGCCTTTTTTGGAACCAATATGAAGTGATAAAGATATAAATATAGTAATAAACCTAATATAAGAACGTTAGACCCATTTTTGATCCAACGGAAAACTTGTGCAAACTTATAAGACAAAGATCGTCCAAACTTTCAATAGATTCGTATGAAGGTTTAATTTGAGATTTAAAGCTTTTAGAATGAATACCGGCCTTTTTTTGGACCAATATAAAGTTATAAAGGTGTAAATATAGTTTTTAAATTATTCTCAAAAAGTTAGACCCATTATTGGAGCAGCGGAAACTTGGTCCAAACTACTTTGACAAAGAACTGCCCAACTTTGAATAGCTTCGTATGAAGAGAATATTGGCCTTTTTTGGAACCAATATGAAGTGATAAAGATATAAATATAGTAATAAACCTAATATAAGAACGTTAGACCCATTTTTGATCCAACGGAAAACTTGTGCAAACTTATAAGACAAAGATCGTCCAAACTTTCAATAGATTCGTATGAAGGTTTAATTTGAGATTTAAAGCTTTTAGAATGAATACCGGCCTTTTTTTGGACCAATAAAATGTTAAAAAGGTGTAAATATAGTTTTTAAATAATTCTCAAAAAGTTAGACCCATTATTGGAGCAACGGAAACTTGGTCCAAACTACTTTGACAAAGAACTGCCCAACTTTGAATAGCTTCATATGAAGAGAATATTGGATTTTTTTGGACCAATATGAAGTGATAAAGATATAAATATAGTAATAAACCTAATAGAAGAACGTTAGACCCATTTTTAATCCAACGGAAAACTTGTGCAAACTTCTACGACAAAGATCGTCCAAACTTTCAATATATTCGTATGAAGGTTTAAATTCAGATTTAAAGCTTTTAGAATGAATACCGGCCTTTTTTTGGACCAATATAAAGTTATAAAGGTGTAAATGTAGTTTTTAAATAATTCTCAAAAAGTTAGACCCATTATTGGAGCAGCGGAAACTTGTCCAAACAACTTTTACAAAGAACTGCCCAACTTTGAATAGCTTCATATGAAGAGAATATTGGCCTTTTTTTGGACCAATATGAAGTGATAAAGATATAAATATAGTAATAAACCTAATTTAAGAACGTTAGACACATTTTTGATCCAACGGAAAACTTGTGCAAACTTATACGACAAAGATCGTCCAAACTTTCAATAGATTCGTATGAAGGTTTAATTTGAGATTTAAAGCTTTTAGAATGAATACCGGCCTTTTTTTGGACCAATAAAAAGTTATAAAGGTGTAAATATAGTTTTTAAATTATTCTCAAAAAGTTAGACCCATTATTGGAGAAGCGGAAACTTGGTCCAAACTACTTTGACAAAGAACTGCCCAACTTTGAATAGCGTCATATGAAGAGAATATTGGCCTTTTTTTGGACCAATATGAAGTGATAAAGATATAAATATAGTAATAAACCTAATTTAAGAACGTTAGACACATTTTTGATCCAACGGAAAACTTGTGCAAACTTATACGACAAAGATCGTCCAAACTTTCAATAGATTCGTATGAAGGTTTAAATTGAGATTTATAGCTTTTAGAATGAATACCGGCCTTTTTTTGGACCAATATAAAGTTATAAAGGTGTAAATATAGTTTTTAAATTATTCTCAAAAAGTTAGACCCATTATTGGAGAAGCGGAAACTTGGTCCAAACTACTTTGACAAAGAACTGCCCAACTTTGAATAGCTTCGTATGAAGAGAATATTGGCCTTTTTTTGAACCAATATGAAGTGATAAAGATATAAATATAGTAATAAACCTAATATAAGAACGTTAGACCCATTTTTGATCCAACGGAAAACTTGTGCAAACTTATACGACAAAGATCGTCCAAACTTTCAATAGATTCGTATGAAGGTTTAATTTGAGATTTAAAGCTTTTAGAATGAATACCGGCCTTTTTTTGGACCAATAAAAAGTTATAAAGGTGTAAATATAGTTTTTAAATTATTCTCAAAAAGTTAGACCCATTATTGGAGAAGCGGAAACTTGGTCCAAACTACTTTGACAAAGAACTGCCCAACTTTGAATAGCGTCATATGAAGAGAATATTGGCCTTTTTTTGGACCAATATGAAGTGATAAAGATATAAATATAGTAATAAACCTAATTTAAGAACGTTAGACACATTTTTGATCCAACGGAAAACTTGTGCAAACTTATACGACAAAGATCGTCCAAACTTTCAATAGATTCGTATGAAGGTTTAAATTGAGATTTATAGCTTTTAGAATGAATACCGGCCTTTTTTTGGACCAATATAAAGTTATAAAGGTGTAAATATAGTTTTTAAATTATTCTCAAAAAGTTAGACCCATTATTGGAGAAGCGGAAACTTGGTCCAAACTACTTTGACAAAGAACTGCCCAACTTTGAATAGCTTCGTATGAAGAGAATATTGGCCTTTTTTTGAACCAATATGAAGTGATAAAGATATAAATATAGTAATAAACCTAATATAAGAACGTTAGACCCATTTTTGATCCAACGGAAAACTTGTGCAAACTTATACGACAAAGATCGTCCAAACTTTCAATAGATTCGTATGAAGGTTTAATTTGAGATTTAAAGCTTTTAGAATGAATACCGGCCTTTTTTTGGACCAATAAAAAGTTAAAAAGGTGTAAATATAGTTTTTAAATAATTCTCAAAAAGTTAGACCCATTATTGGAGCAGCGGAAACTTGTCCAAACTACTTTTACAAAGAACTGCCCAACTTTGAATAGCTTCATATGAAGAGAATATTGACCTTTTTTTGGACCAATATGAAGTGATAAAGATATAAATATAGTAATAAACCTAATTTAAGAACGTTAGACACATTTTTGATCCAACGGAAAACTTGTGCAAACTTATACGACAAAGATCGTCCAAACTTTCAATAGATTCGTATGAAGGTTTAAATTGAGATTTAAAGCTTTTAGAATGAATACCGGCCTTTTTTTGGACCAATATAAAGTTATAAAGGTGTAAATATAGTTTTTAAAAAATTCTCAAAAAGTTAGACCCATTATTGGAGAAGCGGAAACTTGGTCCAAACTACTTTCACAAAGAACTGCCCAAATTTGAATAGCTTCGTATGAAGAGAATATTGGCCTTTTTTTGAACCAATATGAAGTGATAAAGATATAAATATAGTAATAAACCTAATTTAAGAACGTTAGACCCATTTTTGATCCAACGGAAAACTTGTGCAAACTTCTACGACAAAGATCGTCCAAACTTTCAATAGATTCGTATGAAGGTTTAAATTGAGATTTAAAGCTTTTAGAATGAATACCGGCCTTTTTTTGGACCAATATAAAGTTATAAAGGTGTAAATATAGTTTTTAAAAAATTCTCAAAAAGTTAGACCCATTATTGGAGAAGCGGAAACTTGGTCCAAACTACTTTCACAAAGAACTGCCCAAATTTGAATAGCTTCGTATGAAGAGAATATTGGCCTTTTTTTGAACCAATATGAAGTGATAAAGATATAAATATAGTAATAAACCTAATATAAGAACGTTAGACCCATTTTTGATCCAACGGAAAACTTGTGCAAACTTATACGACAAAGATCGTCCAAACTTTCAATAGATTCGTATGAAGGTTTAATTTGAGATTTAAAGCTTTTAGAATGAATACCGGCCTTTTTTTGGACCAATAAAAAGTTAAAAAGGTGTAAATATAGTTTTTAAATAATTCTCAAAAAGTTAGACCCATTATTGGAGCAGCGGAAACTTGTCCAAACTACTTTTACAAAGAACTGCCCAACTTTGAATAGCTTCATATGAAGAGAATATTGACCTTTTTTTGGACCAATATGAAGTGATAAAGATATAAATATAGTAATAAACCTAATTTAAGAACGTTAGACACATTTTTGATCCAACGGAAAACTTGTGCAAACTTATACGACAAAGATCGTCCAAACTTTCAATAGATTCGTATGAAGGTTTAAATTGAGATTTAAAGCTTTTAGAATGAATACCGGCCTTTTTTTGGACCAATATAAAGTTATAAAGGTGTAAATATAGTTTTTAAAAAATTCTCAAAAAGTTAGACCCATTATTGGAGAAGCGGAAACTTGGTCCAAACTACTTTCACAAAGAACTGCCCAAATTTGAATAGCTTCGTATGAAGAGAATATTGGCCTTTTTTTGAACCAATATGAAGTGATAAAGATATAAATATAGTAATAAACCTAATTTAAGAACGTTAGACCCATTTTTGATCCAACGGAAAACTTGTGCAAACTTCTACGACAAAGATCGTCCAAACTTTCAATAGATTCGTATGAAGGTTTAAATTGAGATTTAAAGCTTTTAGAATGAATACCCCCTTTTTTTGGACCAATATAAAGTTATAAAGGTGTAAATATAGTTTTTAAAAAATTCTCAAAAAGTTAGACCCATTATTGGAGAAGCGGAAACTTGGTCCAAACTACTTTCACAAAGAACTGCCCAAATTTGAATAGCTTCGTATGAAGAGAATATTGGCCTTTTTTTGAACCAATATGAAGTGATAAAGATATAAATATAGTAATAAACCTAATTTAAGAACGTTAGACCCATTTTTGATCCAGCGGAAAACTTGTGCAAACTTATACGACAAAGATCGTCCAAACTTTCAATAGATTCGTATGAAGGTTTAATTTGAGATTTAAAGCTTTTAGAATGAATACCGGCCTTTTTTTGGACCAATAAAAAGTTAAAAAGGTGTAAATATAGTTTTTAAATAATTCTCAAAAAGTTAGACCCATTATTGGAGCAGCGGAAACTTGTCCAAACTACTTTTACAAAGAACTGCCCAACTTTGAATAGCTTCATATGAAGAGAATATTGACCTTTTTTTGGACCAATATGAAGTGATAAAGATATAAATATAGTAATAAACCTAATTTAAGAACGTTAGACACATTTTTGATCCAACGGAAAACTTGTGCAAACTTATACGACAAAGATCGTCCAAACTTTCAATAGATTCGTATGAAGGTTTAAATTGAGATTTAAAGCTTTTAGAATGAATACCGGCCTTTTTTTGGACCAATATAAAGTTATAAAGGTGTAAATATAGTTTTTAAAAAATTCTCAAAAAGTTAGACCCATTATTGGAGAAGCGGAAACTTGGTCCAAACTACTTTCACAAAGAACTGCCCAAATTTGAATAGCTTCGTATGAAGAGAATATTGGCCTTTTTTTGAACCAATATGAAGTGATAAAGATATAAATATAGTAATAAACCTAATTTAAGAACGTTAGACCCATTTTTGATCCAACGGAAAACTTGTGCAAACTTCTACGACAAAGATCGTCCAAACTTTCAATAGATTCGTATGAAGGTTTAAATTGAGATTTAAAGCTTTTAGAATGAATACCGGCCTTTTTTTGGACCAATATAAAGTTATAAAGGTGTAAATATAGTTTTTAAATAATTCTCAAAAAGCTAGACCCATTATTGGAGCAGCGGAAACTTTGTCAAACTACTTTGACAAAGAACTGCCCAACTTTGAATAGCTACATATGAAGAGAATATTGGCCTTTTTTTGGACCAATATGATGTGATAAAGATATAAATATATTAATAAACCTAATATAAGAACGTTAGACCCATTTTTGATCCAACGGAAAACTTGTGCAAACTTATACGACAAAGATCGTCCAAACTTTCAATAGATTCGTATGAAGGTTTAATTTGAGATTTAAAGCTTTTAGAATGAATACCAGCCTTTTTTTGGACCAATAAAAAGTTAAAAAGGTGTAAATATAGTTTTTAAATAATTCTCAAAAAGTTAGACCCATTATTGGAGCAACGGAAACTTGGTCCAAACTACTTTGACAGAGAACTGCCCAACTTTGAATAGCTTCATATGAAGAGAATATTGGATTTTTTTGGACCAATATGAAGTGATAAAGATATAAATATAGTAATAAACCTAATAGAAGAACGTTAGACCCATTTTTGATCCAACGGAAAACTTGTGCAAACTTCTACGACAAAGATCGTCCAAACTTTCAATAGATTCGTATGAAGGTTTAAATTCAGATTTAAAGCTTTTAGAATGAATACCGGCCTTTTTTTGGACCAATATAAAGTTATAAAGGTGTAAATGTAGTTTTTAAATAATTCTCAAAAAGTTAGACCCATTATTGGAGCAGCGGAAACTTGTCCAAACTACTTTTACAAAGAACTGCCCAACTTTGAATAGCTTCATATGAAGAGAATATTGGCCTTTTTTTGGACCAATATGAAGTGATAAAGATATAAATATAGTAATAAACCTAATTTAAGAACGTTAGACACATTTTTGATCCAACGGAAAACTTGTGCAAACTTATACGACAAAGATCGTCCAAACTTTCAATAGATTCGTATGAAGGTTTAAATTGAGATTTATAGCTTTTAGAATGAATATCGGCCTTTTTTTGGACAAATATAAAGTTATAAAGGTGTAAATATAGTTTTTAAATTATTCTCAAAAAGTTAGACCCATTATTGGAGAAGCGGAAACTTGGTCCAAACTACTTTGACAAAGAACTGCCCAACTTTGAATAGCTTCGTATGAAGAGAATATTGGCCTTTTTTGGAACCAATATGAAGTGATAAAGATATAAATATAGTAATAAACCTAATATAAGAACGTTAGACCCATTTTTGATCCAACGGAAAACTTGTGCAAACTTATAAGACAAAGATCGTCCAAACTTTCAATAGATTCGTATGAAGGTTTAATTTGAGATTTAAAGCTTTTAGAATGAATACCGGCCTTTTTTTGGACCAATAAAAAGTTAAAAAGGTGTAAATATAGTTTTTAAATAATTCTCAAAAAGTTAGACCCATTATTGGAGCAGCGGAAACTTGTCCAAACTACTTTTACAAAGAACTGCCCAACTTTGAATAGCTTCATATGAAGAGAATATTGACCTTTTTTTGGACCAATATGAAGTGATAAAGATATAAATATAGTAATAAACCTAATTTAAGAACGTTAGACCCATTTTTGATCCAACGGAAAACTTGTGCAAACTTCTACGACAAAGATCGTCCAAACTTTCAATAGATTCGTATGAAGGTTTAAATTGAGATTTAAAGCTTTTAGAATGAATACCGGCCTTTTTTTGGACCAATATAAAGTTATAAAGGTGTAAATATAGTTTTTAAATAATTCTCAAAAAGCTAGACCCATTATTGGAGCAGCGGAAACTTTGTCAAACTACTTTGACAAAGAACTGCCCAACTTTGAATAGCTACATATGAAGAGAATATTGGCCTTTTTTTGGACCAATATGAAGTGATAAAGATATAAATATATTAATAAACCTAATATAAGAACGTTAGACCCATTTTTGATCCAACGGAAAACTTGTGCAAACTTATACGACAAAGATCGTCCAAACTTTCAATAGATTCGTATGAAGGTTTAATTTGAGATTTAAAGCTTTTAGAATGAATACCAGCCTTTTTTTGGACCAATAAAAAGTTAAAAAGGTGTAAATATAGTTTTTAAATAATTCTCAAAAAGTTAGACCCATTATTGGAGCAACGGAAACTTGGTCCAAACTACTTTGACAGAGAACTGCCCAACTTTGAATAGCTTCATATGAAGAGAATATTGGATTTTTTTGGACCAATATGAAGTGATAAAGATATAAATATAGTAATAAACCTAATAGAAGAACGTTAGACCCATTTTTGATCCAACGGAAAACTTGTGCAAACTTCTACGACAAAGATTGTCCAAACTTTCAATAGATTCGTATGAAGGTTTAAATTCAGATTTAAAGCTTTTAGAATGAATACCGGCCTTTTTTTGGACCAATATAAAGTTATAAAGGTGTAAATATAGTTTTTAAATAATTCTCAAAAAGTTAGACCCATTATTGGAGCAGCGGAAACTTGTCCAAACTACTTTTACAAAGAACTGCCCAACTTTGAATAGCTTCATATGAAGAGAATATTGGCCTTTTTTTGGGCCAATATGAAGTGATAAAGATATAAATATAGTAATAAACCTAATTTAAGAACGTTAGACACATTTTTGATCCAACGGAAAACTTGTGCAAACTTATACGACAAAGATCGTCCAAACTTTCAATAGATTCGTATGAAGGTTTAAATTGAGATTTATAGCTTTTAGAATGAATATCGGCCTTTTTTTGGACCAATATAAAGTTATAAAGGTGTAAATATAGTTTTTAAATTATTCTCAAAAAGTTAGACCCATTATTGGAGAAGCGGAAACTTGGTCCAAACTACTTTGACAAAGAACTGCCCAACTTTGAATAGCTTCGTATGAAGAGAATATTGGCCTTTTTTGGAACCAATATGAAGTGATAAAGATATAAATATAGTAATAAACCTAATATAAGAACGTTAGACCCATTTTTGATCCAACGGAAAACTTGTGCAAACTTATAAGACAAAGATCGTCCAAACTTTCAATAGATTCGTATGAAGGTTTAATTTGAGATTTAAAGCTTTTAGAATGAATACCGGCCTTTTTTTGGACCAATAAAAAGTTAAAAAGGTGTAAATATAGTTTTTAAATAATTCTCAAAAAGTTAGACCCATTATTGGAGCAGCGGAAACTTGTCCAAACTACTTTTACAAAGAACTGCCCAACTTTGAATAGCTTCATATGAAGAGAATATTGACCTTTTTTTGGACCAATATGAAGTGATAAAGATATAAATATAGTAATAAACCTAATTTAAGAACGTTAGACACATTTTTGATCCAACGGAAAACTTGTGCAAACTTATACGACAAAGATCGTCCAAACTTTCAATAGATTCGTATGAAGGTTTAAATTGAGATTTAAAGCTTTTAGAATGAATACCGGCCTTTTTTTGGACCAATATAAAGTTATAAAGGTGTAAATATAGTTTTTAAAAAATTCTCAAAAAGTTAGACCCATTATTGGAGAAGCGGAAACTTGGTCCAAACTACTTTCACAAAGAACTGCCCAAATTTGAATAGCTTCGTATGAAGAGAATATTGGCCTTTTTTTGAACCAATATGAAGTGATAAAGATATAAATATAGTAATAAACCTAATTTAAGAACGTTAGACCCATTTTTGATCCAACGGAAAACTTGTGCAAACTTCTACGACAAAGATCGTCCAAACTTTCAATAGATTCGTATGAAGGTTTAAATTGAGATTTAAAGCTTTTAGAATGAATACCGGCCTTTTTTTGGACCAATATAAAGTTATAAAGGTGTAAATATAGTTTTTAAATAATTCTCAAAAAGCTAGACCCATTATTGGAGCAGCGGAAACTTTGTCAAACTACTTTGACAAAGAACTGCCCAACTTTGAATAGCTACATATGAAGAGAATATTGGCCTTTTTTTGGACCAATATGAAGTGATAAAGATATAAATATATTAATAAACCTAATATAAGAACGTTAGACCCATTTTTGATCCAACGGAAAACTTGTGCAAACTTATACGACAAAGATCGTCCAAACTTTCAATAGATTCGTATGAAGGTTTAATTTGAGATTTAAAGCTTTTAGAATGAATACCAGCCTTTTTTTGGACCAATAAAAAGTTAAAAAGGTGTAAATATAGTTTTTAAATAATTCTCAAAAAGTTAGACCCATTATTGGAGCAACGGAAACTTGGTCCAAACTACTTTGACAGAGAACTGCCCAACTTTGAATAGCTTCATATGAAGAGAATATTGGATTTTTTTGGACCAATATGAAGTGATAAAGATATAAATATAGTAATAAACCTAATAGAAGAACGTTAGACCCATTTTTGATCCAACGGAAAACTTGTGCAAACTTCTACGACAAAGATCGTCCAAACTTTCAATAGATTCGTATGAAGGTTTAAATTCAGATTTAAAGCTTTTAGAATGAATACCGGCCTTTTTTTGGACCAATATAAAGTTATAAAGGTGTAAATGTAGTTTTTAAATAATTCTCAAAAAGTTAGACCCATTATTGGAGCAGCGGAAACTTGTCCAAACTACTTTTACAAAGAACTGCCCAACTTTGAATAGCTTCATATGAAGAGAATATTGGCCTTTTTTTGGACCAATATGAAGTGATAAAGATATAAATATAGTAATAAACCTAATTTAAGAACGTTAGACACATTTTTGATCCAACGGAAAACTTGTGCAAACTTATACGACAAAGATCGTCCAAACTTTCAATAGATTCGTATGAAGGTTTAAATTGAGATTTATAGCTTTTAGAATGAATATCGGCCTTTTTTTGGACAAATATAAAGTTATAAAGGTGTAAATATAGTTTTTAAATTATTCTCAAAAAGTTAGACCCATTATTGGAGAAGCGGAAACTTGGTCCAAACTACTTTGACAAAGAACTGCCCAACTTTGAATAGCTTCGTATGAAGAGAATATTGGCCTTTTTTGGAACCAATATGAAGTGATAAAGATATAAATATAGTAATAAACCTAATATAAGAACGTTAGACCCATTTTTGATCCAACGGAAAACTTGTGCAAACTTATAAGACAAAGATCGTCCAAACTTTCAATAGATTCGTATGAAGGTTTAATTTGAGATTTAAAGCTTTTAGAATGAATACCGGCCTTTTTTTGGACCAATAAAAAGTTAAAAAGGTGTAAATATAGTTTTTAAATAATTCTCAAAAAGTTAGACCCATTATTGGAGCAGCGGAAACTTGTCCAAACTACTTTTACAAAGAACTGCCCAACTTTGAATAGCTTCATATGAAGAGAATATTGACCTTTTTTTGGACCAATATGAAGTGATAAAGATATAAATATAGTAATAAACCTAATTTAAGAACGTTAGACACATTTTTGATCCAACGGAAAACTTGTGCAAACTTATACGACAAAGATCGTCCAAACTTTCAATAGATTCGTATGAAGGTTTAAATTGAGATTTATAGCTTTTAGAATGAATATCGGCCTTTTTTTGGACAAATATAAAGTTATAAAGGTGTAAATATAGTTTTTAAATTATTCTCAAAAAGTTAGACCCATTATTGGAGAAGCGGAAACTTGGTCCAAACTACTTTGACAAAGAACTGCCCAACTTTGAATAGCTTCGTATGAAGAGAATATTGGCCTTTTTTGGAACCAATATGAAGTGATAAAGATATAAATATAGTAATAAACCTAATATAAGAACGTTAGACCCATTTTTGATCCAACGGAAAACTTGTGCAAACTTATAAGACAAAGATCGTCCAAACTTTCAATAGATTCGTATGAAGGTTTAATTTGAGATTTAAAGCTTTTAGAATGAATACCGGCCTTTTTTTGGACCAATAAAAAGTTAAAAAGGTGTAAATACAGTTTTTAAATAATTCTCAAAAAGTTAGACCCATTATTGGAGCAGCGGAAACTTGTCCAAACTACTTTTACAAAGAACTGCCCAACTTTGAATAGCTTCATATGAAGAGAATATTGACCTTTTTTTGGACCAATATGAAGTGATAAAGATATAAATATAGTAATAAACCTAATTTAAGAACGTTAGACCCATTTTTGATCCAACGGAAAACTTGTGCAAACTTCTACGACAAAGATCGTCCAAACTTTCAATAGATTCGTATGAAGGTTTAAATTGAGATTTAAAGCTTTTAGAATGAATACCGGCCTTTTTTTGGACCTATATAAAGTTATAAAGGTGTAAATATAGTTTTTAAATAATTCACAAAAAGCTAGACCCATTATTGGAGCAGCGGAAACTTTGTCAAACTACTTTGACAAAGAACTGCCCAACTTTGAATAGCTACATATGAAGAGAATATTGGCCTTTTTTTGGACCAATATGAAGTGATAAAGATATAAATATATTAATAAACCTAATATAAGAACGTTAGACCCATTTTTGATCCAACGGAAAACTTGTGCAAACTTATACGACAAAGATCGTCCAAACTTTCAATAGATTCGTATGAAGGTTTAATTTGAGATTTAAAGCTTTTAGAATGAATACCAGCCTTTTTTTGGACCAATAAAAAGTTAAAAAGGTGTAAATATAGTTTTTAAATAATTCTCAAAAAGTTAGACCCATTATTGGAGCAACGGAAACTTGGTCCAAACTACTTTGACAGAGAACTGCCCAACTTTGAATAGCTTCATATGAAGAGAATATTGGATTTTTTTGGACCAATATGAAGTGATAAAGATATAAATATAGTAATAAACCTAATAGAAGAACGTTAGACCCATTTTTGATCCAACGGAAAACTTGTGCAAACTTATACGACAAAGATCGTCCAAACTTTCAATAGATTCGTATGAAGGTTTAAATTGAGATTTATAGCTTTTAGAATGAATATCGGCCTTTTTTTGGACAAATATAAAGTTATAAAGGTGTAAATATAGTTTTTAAATTATTCTCAAAAAGTTAGACCCATTATTGGAGAAGCGGAAACTTGGTCCAAACTACTTTGACAAAGAACTGCCCAACTTTGAATAGCTTCGTATGAAGAGAATATTGGCCTTTTTTGGAACCAATATGAAGTGATAAAGATATAAATATAGTAATAAACCTAATATAAGAACGTTAGACCCATTTTTGATCCAACGGAAAACTTGTGCAAACTTATAAGACAAAGATCGTCCAAACTTTCAATAGATTCGTATGAAGGTTTAATTTGAGATTTAAAGCTTTTAGAATGAATACCGGCCTTTTTTTGGACCAATAAAAAGTTAAAAAGGTGTAAATATAGTTTTTAAATAATTCTCAAAAAGTTAGACCCATTATTGGAGCAGCGGAAACTTGTCCAAACTACTTTTACAAAGAACTGCCCAACTTTGAATAGCTTCATATGAAGAGAATATTGACCTTTTTTTGGACCAATATGAAGTGATAAAGATATAAATATAGTAATAAACCTAATTTAAGAACGTTAGACCCATTTTTGATCCAACGGAAAACTTGTGCAAACTTCTACGACAAAGATCGTCCAAACTTTCAATAGATTCGTATGAAGGTTTAAATTGAGATTTAAAGCTTTTAGAATGAATACCGGCCTTTTTTTGGACCAATATAAAGTTATAAAGGTGTAAATATAGTTTTTAAATAATTCACAAAAAGCTAGACCCATTATTGGAGCAGCGGAAACTTTGTCAAACTACTTTGACAAAGAACTGCCCAACTTTGAATAGCTACATATGAAGAGAATATTGGCCTTTTTTTGGACCAATATGAAGTGATAAAGATATAAATATATTAATAAACCTAATATAAGAACGTTAGACCCATTTTTGATCCAACGGAAAACTTGTGCAAACTTATACGACAAAGATCGTCCAAACTTTCAATAGATTCGTATGAAGGTTTAATTTGAGATTTAAAGCTTTTAGAATGAATACCAGCCTTTTTTTGGACCAATAAAAAGTTAAAAAGGTGTAAATATAGTTTTTAAATAATTCTCAAAAAGTTAGACCCATTATTGGAGCAACGGAAACTTGGTCCAAACTACTTTGACAGAGAACTGCCCAACTTTGAATAGCTTCATATGAAGAGAATATTGGATTTTTTTGGACCAATATGAAGTGATAAAGATATAAATATAGTAATAAACCTAATAGAAGAACGTTAGACCCATTTTTGATCCAACGGAAAACTTGTGCAAACTTCTACGACAAAGATTGTCCAAACTTTCAATAGATTCGTATGAAGGTTTAAATTCAGATTTAAAGCTTTTAGAATGAATACCGGCCTTTTTTTGGACCAATATAAAGTTATAAAGGTGTAAATGTAGTTTTTAAATAATTCTCAAAAAGTTAGACCCATTATTGGAGCAGCGGAAACTTGTCCAAACTACTTTTACAAAGAACTGCCCAACTTTGAATAGCTTCATATGAAGAGAATATTGGCCTTTTTTTGGGCCAATATGAAGTGATAAAGATATAAATATAGTAATAAACCTAATTTAAGAACGTTAGACACATTTTTGATCCAACGGAAAACTTGTGCAAACTTATACGACAAAGATCGTCCAAACTTTCAATAGATTCGTATGAAGGTTTAAATTGAGATTTATAGCTTTTAGAATGAATATCGGCCTTTTTTTGGACCAATATAAAGTTATAAAGGTGTAAATATAGTTTTTAAATTATTCTCAAAAAGTTAGACCCATTATTGGAGAAGCGGAAACTTGGTCCAAACTACTTTGACAAAGAACTGCCCAACTTTGAATAGCTTCGTATGAAGAGAATATTGGCCTTTTTTGGAACCAATATGAAGTGATAAAGATATAAATATAGTAATAAACCTAATATAAGAACGTTAGACCCATTTTTGATCCAACGGAAAACTTGTGCAAACTTATAAGACAAAGATCGTCCAAACTTTCAATAGATTCGTATGAAGGTTTAATTTGAGATTTAAAGCTTTTAGAATGAATACCGGCCTTTTTTTGGACCAATAAAAAGTTAAAAAGGTGTAAATATAGTTTTTAAATAATTCTCAAAAAGTTAGACCCATTATTGGAGCAGCGGAAACTTGTCCAAACTACTTTTACAAAGAACTGCCCAACTTTGAATAGCTTCATATGAAGAGAATATTGACCTTTTTTTGGACCAATATGAAGTGATAAAAATATAAATATAGTAATAAACCTAATTTAAGAACGTTAGACACATTTTTGATCCAACGGAAAACTTGTGCAAACTTATACGACAAAGATCGTCCAAACTTTCAATAGATTCGTATGAAGGTTTAAATTGAGATTTAAAGCTTTTAGAATGAATACCGGCCTTTTTTTGGACCAATATAAAGTTATAAAGGTGTAAATATAGTTTTTAAAAAATTCTCAAAAAGTTAGACCCATTATTGGAGAAGCGGAAACTTGGTCCAAACTACTTTCACAAAGAACTGCCCAAATTTGAATAGCTTCGTATGAAGAGAATATTGGCCTTTTTTTGAACCAATATGAAGTGATAAAGATATAAATATAGTAATAAACCTAATTTAAGAACGTTAGACCCATTTTTGATCCAACGGAAAACTTGTGCAAACTTCTACGACAAAGATCGTCCAAACTTTCAATAGATTCGTATGAAGGTTTAAATTGAGATTTAAAGCTTTTAGAATGAATACCGGCCTTTTTTTGGACCAATATAAAGTTATAAAGGTGTAAATATAGTTTTTAAATAATTCTCAAAAAGCTAGACCCATTATTGGAGCAGCGGAAACTTTGTCAAACTACTTTGACAAAGAACTGCCCAACTTTGAATAGCTACATATGAAGAGAATATTGGCCTTTTTTTGGACCAATATGAAGTGATAAAGATATAAATATATTAATAAACCTAATATAAGAACGTTAGACCCATTTTTGATCCAACGGAAAACTTGTGCAAACTTATACGACAAAGATCGTCCAAACTTTCAATAGATTCGTATGAAGGTTTAATTTGAGATTTAAAGCTTTTAGAATGAATACCAGCCTTTTTTTGGACCAATAAAAAGTTAAAAAGGTGTAAATATAGTTTTTAAATAATTCTCAAAAAGTTAGACCCATTATTGGAGCAACGGAAACTTGGTCCAAACTACTTTGACAGAGAACTGCCCAACTTTGAATAGCTTCATATGAAGAGAATATTGGCCTTTTTTTGGACCAATATGAAGTGATAAAGATATAAATATAGTAATAAACCTAATTTAAGAACGTTAGACACATTTTTGATCCAACGGAAAACTTGTGCAAACTTATACGACAAAGATCGTCCAAACTTTCAATAGATTCGTATGAAGGTTTAAATTGAGATTTATAGCTTTTAGAATGAATATCGGCCTTTTTTTGGACCAATATAAAGTTATAAAGGTGTAAATATAGTTTTTAAATTATTCTCAAAAACTTAGACCCATTATTGGAGAAGCGGAAACTTGGTCCAAACTACTTTGACAAAGAACTGCCCAACTTTGAATAGCTTCGTATGAAGAGAATATTGGCCTTTTTTGGAACCAATATGAAGTGATAAAGATATAAATATAGTAATAAACCTAATATAAGAACGTTAGACCCATTTTTGATCCAACGGAAAACTTGTGCAAACTTATAAAACAAAGATCGTCCAAACTTTCAATAGATTCGTATGAAGGTTTAATTTGAGATTTAAAGCTTTTAGAATGAATACCGGCCTTTTTTTGGACCAATATGAAGTGATAAAGATATAAATATAGTAATAAACCTAATATAAGAACGTTAGACCCATTTTTGATCCAACGGAAAACTTGTGCAAACTTATAAGACAAAGATCGTCCAAACTTTCAATAGATTCGTATGAAGGTTTAATTTGAGATTTAAAGCTTTTAGAATGAATACCGGCCTTTTTTTGGACCAATAAAAAGTTAAAAAGGTGTAAATATAGTTTTTAAATAATTCTCAAAAAGTTAGACCCATTATTGGAGCAGCGGAAACTTGTCCAAACTACTTTTACAAAGAACTGCCCAACTTTGAATAGCTTCATATGAAGAGAATATTGGCCTTTTTTTGGACCAATATGAAGTGATAAAGATATAAATATAGTAATAAACCTAATATAAGAACGTTAGACCCATTTTTGATCCAACGGAAAACTTGTGCAAACTTATACGACAAAGATCGTCCAAACTTTCAATAGATTCGTATGAAGGTTTAATTTGAGATTTAAAGCTTTTAGAATGAATACCGGCCTTTTTTTGGACCAATAAAAAGTTAAAAAGGTGTAAATATAGTTTTTAAATAATTCTCAAAAAGTTAGACCCATTATTGGAGCAGCGGAAACTTGTCCAAACTACTTTTACAAAGAACTGCCCAACTTTGAATAGCTTCATATGAAGAGAATATTGGATTTTTTTGGACCAATATGAAGTGATAAAGATATAAATATAGTAATAAACCTAATAGAAGAACGTTAGACCCATTTTTAATCCAACGGAAAACTTGTGCAAACTTCTACGACAAAGATCGTCCAAACTTTCAATAGATTCGTATGAAGGTTTAAATTCAGATTTAAAGCTTTTAGAATGAATACCGGCCTTTTTTAGGACCAATATAAAGTTATAAAGGTGTAAATGTAGTTTTTAAATAATTCTCAAAAAGTTAGACCCATTATTGGAGCAGCGGAAACTTGTCCAAACTACTTTTACAAAGAGCTGCCCAACTTTGAATAGCTTCATATGAAGAGAATATTGGCCTTTTTTTGGACCAATATGAAGTGATAAAGATATAAATATTGTAATAAACCTAATTTAAGAACGTTAGACACATTTTTGAAACGGAAAACTTGTGCAAACTTATACGACAAAGATCGTCCAAACTTTCAATAGATTCGTATGAAGGTTTAATTTGAGATTTAAAGCTTTTAGAATGAATACCGGCCTTTTTTTGGACCAATAAAAAGTTATAAAGGTGTAAATATAGTTTTTAAATTATTCTCAAAAAGTTAGACCCATTATAGGAGAAGCGGAAACTTGGTCCAAACTACTTTGACAAAGAACTGCCCAACTTTGAATAGCGTCATATGAAGAGAATATTGGCCTTTTTTTGGACCAATATGAAGTGATAAAGATATAAATATATTAATAAACCTAATTTAAGAACGTTAGACCCATTTTTGATCCAACGGAAAACTTGTACAAACTTCTACGACAAAGATCGTCCAAACTTTCAATAGATTCGTATGAAAGTTTAGATTGAGATTTAAAGCTTTTAGAATGAATACCGGCCTTTTTTTGGACCAATGTAAAGTTATAAAGGTGTAAATATAGTTTTTAAATTATCCTCAAAAAGTTAGACCCATTATTGGAGAAGCGGAAACTTGGTCCAAACTACTTTGACAAAGAACTGCCCAACTTTGAATAGCGTCATATGAAGAGAATATTGGCCTTTTTTTGGACCAATATGAAGTGATAAAGATATAAATATATTAATAAACCTAATTTAAGAACGTTAGACCCATTTTTGATCCAACGGAAAACTTGTGCAAACTTCTACGACAAAGATCGTCCAAACGTTCAATAGATTCGTATGAAGGTTTAAATTCAGATTTAAAGCTTTTAGAATGAATACCGGCCTTTTTTTGGACCAATATAAAGTTATAAAGGTGTAAATGTAGTTTTTAAATAATTCTCAAAAAGTTAGACCCATTATTGGAGCAGCGGAAACTTGTCCAAACTACTTTTACAAAGAACTGCCCAACTTTGAATAGCTTCATATGAAGAGAATATTGGCCTTTTTTTGGACCAATATGAAGTGATAAAGATATAAATATAGTAATAAACCTAATTTAAGAACGTTAGACCCATTTTTGATCCAACGGAAAACTTGTGCAAACTTCTACGACAAAGATCGTCCAAACTTTCAATAGATTCGTATGAAGGTTTAAATTGAGATTTAAAGCTTTTAGAATGAATACCGGCCTTTTTTTGGACCAATATAAAGTTATAAAGGTGTAAATATAGTTTTTAAATAATTCTCAAAAAGTTAGACCCATTATTGGAGCAGCGGAAACTTTGTCAAACTACTTTGACAAAGAACTGCCCAACTTTGAATAGCTACATATGAAGAGAATATTGGCCTTTTTTTGGACCAATATGAAGTGATAAAGATATAAATATATTAATAAACCTAATATAAGAACGTTAGACCCATTTTTGATCCAATGGAAAACTTGTGCAAACTTATACGACAAAGATCGTCCAAACTTTCAATAGATTCGTATGAAGGTTTAATTTGAGATTTAAAGCTTTTAGAATGAATACCGGCCTTTTTTCGGACCAATAAAAAGTTAAAAAGGTGTAAATATAGTTTTTAAATAATTCTCAAAAAGTTAGACCCATTATTGGAGCAACGGAAACTTGGTCCAAACTACTTTGACAAAGAACTGCCCAACTTTGAATAGCTTCGTATGAAGAGAATATTGGCCTTTTTTTGAACCAATATGAAGTGATAAAGATATAAATATAGTAATAAACCTAATATAAGAACGTTAGACCCATTTTTGATCCAACGGAAAACTTGTGCAAACTTATACGACAAAGATCGTCCAAACTTTCAATAGATTCGTATGAAGGTTTAATTTGAGATTTAAAGCTTTTAGAATGAATACCGGCCTTTTTTTGGACCAATAAAAAGATAAAAAGGTGTAAATATAGTTTTTAAATAATTCTCAAAAAGTTAGACCCATTATTGGAGCAACGGAAACTTGGTCCAAACTACTTTGACAAAGAACTGCCCAACTTTGAATAGCGTCATATGAAGAGAATATTGGCCTTTTTTTGGACCAATATGAAGTGATAAAGATATAAATATATTAATAAACCTAATTTAAGAACGTTAGACCCATTTTTGATCCAACGGAAAACTTGTACAAACTTCTACGACAAAGATCGTCCAAACTTTCAATAGATTCGTATGAAGGTTTAAATTGAGATTTAAAGCTTTTAGAATGAATACCGGCCTTTTTTTGGACCAATATAAAGTTATAAAGGTGTAAATATAGTTTTTAAATTATCCTCAAAAAGTTAGACCCATTATTGGAGAAGCGGAAACTTGGTCCAAACTACTTTGACAAAGAACTGCCCAACTTTGAATAGCGTCATATGAAGAGAATATTGGCCTTTTTTTGGACCAATATGAAGTGATAAAGATATAAATATATTAATAAACCTAATTTAAGAACGTTAGACCCATTTTTGATCCAACGGAAAACTTGTGCAAACTTCTACGACAAAGATCGTCCAAACTTTCAATAGATTCGTATGAAGGTTTAAATTCAGATTTAAAGCTTTTAGAATGAATACCGGCCTTTTTTTGGACCAATATAAAGTTATAAAGGTGTAAATATAGTTTTTAAATAATTCTCAAAAAGTTAGACCCATTATTGGAGCAGCGGAAACTTGTCCAAACTACTTTTACAAAGAACTGCCCAACTTTGAATAGCTTCATATGAAGAGAATATTGGCCTTTTTTTGGACCAATATGAAGTGATAAAGATATAAATATAGTAATAAACCTAATTTAAGAACGTTAGACACATTTTTGATCCAACGGAAAACTTGTGCAAACTTATACGACAAAGATCGTCCAAACTTTCAATAGATTCGTATGAAGGTTTAAATTGAGATTTAAAGCTTTTAGAATGAATACCGGCCTTTTTTTGGACCAATAAAAAGTTATAAAGGTGTAAATATAGTTTTTAATTTATTCTCAAAAAGTTAGACCCATTATTGGAGAAGCGGAAACTTGGTCCAAACTACTTTGACAAAGAACTGCCCAACTTTGAATAGCGTCATATGAAGAGAATATTGGCCTTTTTTTGGACCAATATGAAGTGATAAAGATATAAATATATTAATAAACCTAATTTAAGAACGTTAGACCCATTTTTGATCCAACGGAAAACTTGTGCAAACTTCTACGACAAAGATCGTCCAAACTTTCAATAGATTCGTATGAAGGTTTAAATTCAGATTTAAAGCTTTTAGAATGAATACCGGCCTTTTTTGGGACCAATATAAAGTTATAAAGGTGTAAATGTAGTTTTTAAATAATTCTCAAAAAGTTAGACCCATTATTGGAGCAGCGGAAACTTGTCCAAACTACTTTTACAAAGAACTGCCCAACTTTGAATAGCTTCATATGAAGAGAATATTGGCCTTTTTTTGGACCAATATGAAGTGATAAAGATATAAATATAGTAATAAACCTAATTTAAGAACGTTAGACACATTTTTGATCCAACGGAAAACTTGTGCAAACTTATACGACAAAGATCGTCCAAACTTTCAATAGATTCGTATGAAGGTTTAAATTGAGATTTAAAGCTTTTAGAATGAATACCGGCCTTTTTTTGGACCAATATAAAGTTATAAAGGTGTAAATATAGTTTTTAAATAATTCTCAAAAAGTTAGACCCATTATTGGAGAAGCGGAAACTTGGTCCAAACTACTTTGACAAAGAACTGCCCAAATTTGAATAGCTTCGTATGAAGAGAATATTGGCCTTTTTTTGAACCAATATGAAGTGATAAAGATATAAATATAGTAATAAACCTAATTTAAGAACGTTAGACCCATTTTTGATCCAACGGAAAACTTGTGCAAACTTCTACGACAAAGATCGTCCAAACTTTCAATAGATTCGTATGAAGGTTTAAATTGAGATTTAAAGCTTTTAGAATGAATACCGGCCTTTTTTTGGACCAATATAAAGTTATAAAGGTGTAAATATAGTTTTTAAATAATTCTCAAAAAGTTAGACCCATTATTGGAGCAGCGGAAACTTTGTCAAACTACTTTGACAAAGAACTGCCCAACTTTGAATAGCTACATATGAAGAGAATATTGGCCTTTTTTTGGACCAATATGAAGTGATAAAGATATAAATATATTAATAAACCTAATAGAAGAACGTTAGACCCATTTTTGATCCAACGGAAAACTTGTGCAAACTTCTACGACAAAGATCGTCCAAACTTTCAATAGATTCGTATGAAGGTTTAAATTCAGATTTAAAGCTTTTAGAATGAATACCGGCCTTTTTTTGGACCAATATAAAGTTATAAAGGTGTAAATATAGTTTTTAAATAATTCTCAAAAAGTTAGACCCATTATTGGAGCAGCGGAAACTTGTCCAAACTACTTTTACAAAGAACTGCCCAACTTTGAATAGCTTCATATGAAGAGAATATTGGCCTTTTTTTGGACCAATATGAAGTGATAAAGATATAAATATAGTAATAAACCTAATTTAAGAACGTTAGACACATTTTTGATCCAACGGAAAACTTGTGCAAACTTATACGACAAAGATCGTCCAAACTTTCAATAGATTCATATGAAGGTTTAAATTGAGATTTAAAGCTTTTAGAATGAATACCGGCCTTTTTTTGGACCAATAAAAAGTTATAAAGGTGTAAATATAGTTTTTAATTTATTCTCAAAAAGTTAGACCCATTATTGGAGCAGCGGAAACTTGGTCCAAACTACTTTGACAAAGAACTGCCCAACTTTGAATAGCGTCATATGAAGAGAATATTGGCCTTTTTTTGGACCAATATGAAGTGATAAAGATATAAATATATTAATAAACCTAATTTAAGAACGTTAGACCCATTTTTGATCCAACGGAAAACTTGTGCAAACTTCTACGACAAAGATCGTCCAAACTTTCAATAGATTCGTATGAAGGTTTAAATTCAGATTTAAAGCTTTTAGAATGAATACCGGCCTTTTTTTGGACCAATATAAAGTTATAAAGGTGTAAATGTAGTTTTTAAATAATTCTCAAAAAGTTAGACCCATTATTGGAGCAGCGGAAACTTGTCCAAACTACTTTTACAAAGAACTGCCCAACTTTGAATAGCTTCATATGAAGAGAATATTGGCCTTTTTTTGGACCAATATGAAGTGATAAAGATATAAATAAAGTAATAAACCTAATTTAAGAACGTTAGACACATTTTTGATCCAACGGAAAACTTGTGCAAACTTATACGACAAAGATCGTCCAAACTTTCAATAGATTCGTATGAAGGTTTAAATTGAG
Organism: Trifolium repens; assembly: GCA_030408175.1. Taxonomy (NCBI): domain Eukaryota; kingdom Viridiplantae; phylum Streptophyta; class Magnoliopsida; order Fabales; family Fabaceae; genus Trifolium; species Trifolium repens. The sequence goes on along the minus strand of CP125845.1, from coordinate 23,126,178 downwards.
ATTTAAAGCTTTTAGAATGAATACCGGCCTTTTTTTGGACCAATATAAAGTTATAAAGGTGTAAATATAGTTTTTAAATAATTCTCAAAAAGTTAGACCCATTATTGGAGAAGCGGAAACTTGGTCCAAACTACTTTGACAAAGAACTGCCCAAATTTGAATAGCTTCGTATGAAGAGAATATTGGCCTTTTTTTGAACCAATATGAAGTGATAAAGATATAAATATAGTAATAAACCTAATTTAAGAACGTTAGACCCATTTTTGATCCAACGGAAAACTTGTGCAAACTTCTACGACAAAGATCGTCCAAACTTTCAATAGATTCGTATGAAGGTTTAAATTGAGATTTAAAGCTTTTAGAATGAATACCGGCCTTTTTTTGGACCAATATAAAGTTATAAAGGTGTAAATATAGTTTTTAAATAATTCTCAAAAAGTTAGACCCATTATTGGAGCAGCGGAAACTTTGTCAAACTACTTTGACAAAGAACTGCCCAACTTTGAATAGCTACATATGAAGAGAATATTGGCCTTTTTTTGGACCAATATGAAGTGATAAAGATATAAATATATTAATAAACCTAATAGAAGAACGTTAGACCCATTTTTGATCCAACGGAAAACTTGTGCAAACTTCTACGACAAAGATCGTCCAAACTTTCAATAGATTCGTATGAAGGTTTAAATTCAGATTTAAAGCTTTTAGAATGAATACCGGCCTTTTTTTGGACCAATATAAAGTTATAAAGGTGTAAATATAGTTTTTAAATAATTCTCAAAAAGTTAGACCCATTATTGGAGCAGCGGAAACTTGTCCAAACTACTTTTACAAAGAACTGCCCAACTTTGAATAGCTTCATATGAAGAGAATATTGGCCTTTTTTTGGACCAATATGAAGTGATAAAGATATAAATATAGTAATAAACCTAATTTAAGAACGTTAGACACATTTTTGATCCAACGGAAAACTTGTGCAAACTTATACGACAAAGATCGTCCAAACTTTCAATAGATTCATATGAAGGTTTAAATTGAGATTTAAAGCTTTTAGAATGAATACCGGCCTTTTTTTGGACCAATAAAAAGTTATAAAGGTGTAAATATAGTTTTTAATTTATTCTCAAAAAGTTAGACCCATTATTGGAGAAGCGGAAACTTGGTCCAAACTACTTTGACAAAGAACTGCCCAACTTTGAATAGCGTCATATGAAGAGAATATTGGCCTTTTTTTGGACCAATATGAAGTGATAAAGATATAAATATATTAATAAACCTAATTTAAGAACGTTAGACCCATTTTTGATCCAACGGAAAACTTGTGCAAACTTCTACGACAAAGATCGTCCAAACTTTCAATAGATTCGTATGAAGGTTTAAATTCAGATTTAAAGCTTTTAGAATGAATACCGGCCTTTTTTTGGACCAATATAAAGTTATAAAGGTGTAAATGTAGTTTTTAAATAATTCTCAAAAAGTTAGACCCATTATTGGAGCAGCGGAAACTTGTCCAAACTACTTTTACAAAGAACTGCCCAACTTTGAATAGCTTCATATGAAGAGAATATTGGCCTTTTTTTGGACCAATATGAAGTGATAAAGATATAAATAAAGTAATAAACCTAATTTAAGAACGTTAGACACATTTTTGATCCAACGGAAAACTTGTGCAAACTTATACGACAAAGATCGTCCAAACTTTCAATAGATTCGTATGAAGGTTTAAATTGAGATTTAAAGCTTTTAGAATGAATACCGGCCTTTTTTTGGACCAATATAAAGTTATAAAGGTGTAAATATAGTTTTTAAATAATTCTCAAAAAGTTAGACCCATTATTGGAGAAGCGGAAACTTGGTCCAAACTACTTTGACAAAGAACTGCCCAAATTTGAATAGCTTCGTATGAAGAGAATATTGGCCTTTTTTTGAACCAATATGAAGTGATAAAGATATAAATATAGTAATAAACCTAATTTAAGAACGTTAGACCCATTTTTGATCCAACGGAAAACTTGTGCAAACTTCTACGACAAAGATCGTCCAAACTTTCAATAGATTCGTATGAAGGTTTAAATTGAGATTTAAAGCTTTTAGAATGAATACCGGCCTTTTTTTGGACCAATATAAAGTTATAAAGGTGTAAATATAGTTTTTAAATAATTCTCAAAAAGTTAGACCCATTATTGGAGCAGCGGAAACTTTGTCAAACTACTTTTACAAAGAACTGCCCAACTTTGAATAGCTACATATGAAGAGAATATTGGCCTTTTTTTGGACCAATATGAAGTGATAAAGATATAAATATATTAATAAACCTAATAGAAGAACGTTAGACCCATTTTTGATCCAACGGAAAACTTGTGCAAACTTCTACGACAAAGATCTTCCAAACTTTCAATAGATTCGTATGAAGGTTTAAATTCAGATTTAAAGCTTTTAGAATGAATACCGGCCTTTTTTGGACCAATATAAAGTTATAAAGGTGTAAATGTAGTTTTTAAATAATTCTCAAAAAGTAAGACCCATTATTGGAGCAGCGGAAACTTGTCCAAACTACTTTTACAAAGAACTGCCCAACTTTGAATAGCTTCATATGAAGAGAATATTGGCCTTTTTTTGGACCAATATGAAGTGATAAAGATATAAATATAGTAATAAACCTAATATAAGAACGTTAGACCCATTTTTGATCCAACGGAAAACTTGTGCAAACTTATACGACAAAGATCGTCCAAACTTTCAATCGATTCGTATGAAGGTTTAATTTGAGATTTAAAGCTTTTAGAATGAATACCGGCCTTTTTTTGGACCAATAAAATGTTAAAAAGGTGTAAATATAGTTTTTAAATAATTCTCAAAAAGTTAGACCCATTATTGGAGCAACGGAAACTTGGTCCAAACTACTTTGACAAAGAACTGCCCAACTTTGAATAGCTTCATATGAAGAGAATATTGGATTTTTTTGTCCCAATATGAAGTGATAAAGATATAAATATAGTAATAAACCTAATAGAAGAACGTTAGACCCATTTTTAATCCAAAGGAAAACTTGTGCAAACTTCTACGACAAAGATCGTCCAAACTTTCAATAGATTCGTATGAAGGTTTAAATTCAGATTTAAAGCTTTTAGAATGAATACCTGCCTTTTTTTGGACCAATATAAAGTTATAAAGGTGTAAATGTAGTTTTTAAATAATTCTCAAAAAGTTAGACCCATTATAGGAGCAGCGGAAACTTGTCCAAACTACTTTTACAAAGAACTGCCCAACTTTGAATAGCTTCATATGAAGAGAATATTGGCCTTTTTTTGGACCAATATGAAGTGATAAAGATATAAATATAGTAATAAACCTAATTTAAGAACGTTAGACACATTTTTGATCCAACGGAAAACTTGTGCAAACTTCTACGACAAAGATCGTCCAAACTTTCAATAGATTCGTATGAAGGTTTAAATTGAGATTTAAAGCTTTTAGAATGAATACCGGCCTTTTTTTGGACCAATATAAAGTTATAAAGGTGTAAATATAGTTTTTAAATAATTCTCAAAAAGTTAGACCCATTATTGGAGCAGCGGAAACTTTGTCAAACTACTTTGACAAAGAACTGCCCAACTTTGAATAGCTACATATGAAGAGAATATTGGCCTTTTTTTGGACCAATATGAAGTGATAAAGATATAAATATATTAATAAACCTAATATAAGAACGTTAGACCCATTTTTGATCCAACGGAAAACTTGTGCAAACTTATACGACAAAGATCGTCCAAACTTTCAATAGATTCGTAGGAAGGTTTAAATTGAGATTTATAGCTTTTAGAATGAATACCGGCCTTTTTTTGGACCAATGTAAAGTTAGAAAGGTGTAAATATAGTTTTTAAATTATTCTCAAAAAGTTAGACCCATTATTGGAGAAGCGGAAACTTGCTCCAAACTACTTTGACAAAGAACTGCCCAAATTTGAATAGCTTCGTATAAAGAGAATATTGGCCTTTTTTTGAACCAATATGAAGTGATAAAGATATAAATATAGTAATAAACCTAATATAAGAACGTTAGACCCATTTTTGATCCAACGGAAAACTTGTGCAAACTTATACGACAAAGATCGTCCAAACTTTCAATCGATTCGTATGAAGGTTTAATTTGAGATTTAAAGCTTTTAGAATGAATACCGGCCTTTTTTTGGACCAATAAAATGTTAAAAAGGTGTAAATATAGTTTTTAAATAATTCTCAAAAAGTTAGACCCATTATTGGAGCAACGGAAACTTGGTCCAAACTACTTTGACAAAGAACTGCCCAACTTTGAATAGCTTCATATGAAGAGAATATTGGATTTTTTTGGACCAATATGAAGTGATAAAGATATAAATATAGTAATAAACCTAATAGAAGAACGTTAGACCCATTTTTAATCCAACGGAAAACTTGTGCAAACTTCTACGACAAAGATCGTCCAAACATTCAATAGATTCGTATGAAGGTTTAAATTCAGATTTAAAGCTTTTAGAATGAATACCTGCCTTTTTTTGGACCAATATAAAGTTATAAAGGTGTAAATGTAGTTTTTAAATAATTCCAAAAAAGTTAGACCCATTATTGGAGCAGCGGAAACTTGTCCAAACTACTTTTACAAAGAACTGCCCAACTTTGAATAGCTTCATATGAAGAGAATATTGGCCTTTTTTTGGACCAATATGAAGTGATAAAGATATAAATATAGTAATAAACCTAATTTAAGAACGTTAGACACATTTTTGATCCAACGGAAAACTTGTGCAAACTTCTACGACAAAGATCGTCCAAACTTTCAATAGATTCGTATGAAAGTTTAAATTGAGATTTAAAGCTTTTAGAATGAATACCGGCCTTTTTTTGGACCAATATAAAGTTATAAAGGTGTAAATATAGTTTTTAAATAATTCTCAAAAAGTTAGACCCATTATTGGAGCAGCGGAAACTTTGTCAAACTACTTTGACAAAGAACTGCCCAACTTTGAATAGCTACATATGAAGAGAATATTGGCCTTTTTTTGGACCAATATGAAGTGATAAAGATATAAATATATTAATAAACCTAATATAAGAACGTTAGACCCATTTTTGATCCAACGGAAAACTTGTGCAAACTTATACGACAAAGATCGTCCAAACTTTCAATAGATTCGTATGAAGGTTTAAATTGAGATTTATAGCTTTTAGAATGAATACCGGCCTTTTTTGTGACCAATATAAAGTTATAAAGGTGTAAATATAGTTTTTAAATTATTCTCAAAAAGTTAGACCCATTATTGGAGAAGCGGAAACTTGGTCCAAACTACTTTGACAAAGAACTGCCCAACTTTGAATAGCTTCGTATGAAGAGAATATTGGCCTTTTTTTGAACCAATATGAAGTGATAAAGATATAAATATAGTAATAAACCTAATATAAGAACGTTAGACCCATTTTTAATCCAACGGAAAACTTGTGCAAACTTCTACGACAAAGATCGTCCAAACTTTCAATCGATTCGTATGAAGGTTTAAATTGAGATTTAAAGCTTTTAGAATGAATACCGGCCTTTTTTTGGACCAATATAAAGTTATAAAGGTGTAAATATAGTTTTTAAATAATTCTCAAAAAGTTAGACCCATTATTGGAGCAGCGGAAACTTTGTCAAACTACTTTGACAAAGAACTGCCCAACTTTGAATAGCTTCATATGAAGAGAATATTGGCCTTTTTTTGGACCAATATGAAGTGATAAAGATATAAATATAGTAATAAACCTAATTTAAGAACGTTAGACACATTTTTGATCCAACGGAAAACTTGTGCAAACTTCTACGACAAAGATCGTCCAAACTTTCAATAGATTCGTATGAAGGTTTAAATTGAGATTTAAAGCTTTTAGAATGAATACCGGCCTTTTTTTGGACCAATATAAAGTTATAAAGGTGTAAATATAGTTTTTAAATAATTCTCAAAAAGTTAGACCCATTATTGGAGCAGCGGAAACTTTGTCAAACTACTTTGACAAAGAACTGCCCAACTTTGAATAGCTACATATGAAGAGAATATTGGCCTTTTTTTGGACCAATATGAAGTGATAAAGATATAAATATATTAATAAACCTAATATAAGAACGTTAGACCCATTTTTGATCCAACGGAAAACTTGTGCAAACTTATACGACAAAGATCGTCCAAACTTTCAATAGATTCGTAGGAAGGTTTAAATTGAGATTTATAGCTTTTAGAATGAATACCGGCCTTTTTTTGGACCAATGTAAAGTTATAAAGGTGTAAATATAGTTTTTAAATTATTCTCAAAAAGTTAGACCCATTATTGGAGAAGCGGAAACTTGGTCCAAACTACTTTGACAAAGAACTGCCCAAATTTGAATAGCTTCGTATAAAGAGAATATTGGCCTTTTTTTGGACCAATATGAAGTGATAAAGATATAAATATATTAATAAACCTAATATAAGAACGTTAGACCCATTTTTGATCCAACGGAAAACTTGTGCAAACTTATACGACAAAGATCGTCCAAACTTTCAATAGATTCGTAGGAAGGTTTAAATTGAGATTTATAGCTTTTAGAATGAATACCGGCCTTTTTTTGGACCAATGTAAAGTTATAAAGGTGTAAATATAGTTTTTAAATTATTCTCAAAAAGTTAGACCCATTATTGGAGAAGCGGAAACTTGGTCCAAACTACTTTGACAAAGAACTGCCCAACTTTGAATAGCTTCATATGAAGAGAATATTGGATTTTTTTGGACCAATATGAAGTGATAAAGATATAAATATAGTAATAAACCTAATAGAAGAACGTTAGACCCATTTTTAATCCAACGGAAAACTTGTGCAAACTTCTACGACAAAGATCGTCCAAACTTTCAATAGATTCGTATGAAGGTTTAAATTCAGATTTAAAGCTTTTAGAATGAATACCTGCCTTTTTTTGGACCAATATAAAGTTATAAAGGTGTAAATGTAGTTTTTAAATAATTCTCAAAAAGTTAGACCCATTATTGGAGCTGCGGAAACTTGTCCAAACTACTTTTACAAAGAACTGCCCAACTTTGAATAGCTTCATATGAAGAGAATATTGGCCTTTTTTTGGACCAATATGAAGTGATAAAGATATAAATATAGTAATAAACCTAATAGAAGAACGTTAGACCCATTTTTAATCCAACGGAAAACTTGTGCAAACTTCTACGACAAAGATCGTCCAAACTTTCAATCGATTCGTATGAAGGTTTAAATTGAGATTTAAAGCTTTTAGAATGAATACCGGCCTTTTTTTGGACCAATATAAAGTTATAAAGGTGTAAATATAGTTTTTAAATAATTCTCAAAAAGTTAGACCCATTATTGGAGCAGCGGAAACTTTGTCAAACTACTTTGACAAAGAACTGCCCAACTTTGAATAGCTACATATGAAGAGAATATTGGCCTTTTTTTGGATCAATATGAAGTGATAAAGATATAAATATATTAATAAACCTAATATAAGAACGTTAGACCCATTTTTGATCCATCGGAAAACTTGTGCAAACTTATACGACAAAGATCGTCCAAACTTTCAATAGATTCGTATGAAGGTTTAATTTGAGATTTAAAGCTTTTAGAATGAATACCGGCCTTTTTTTGGACCAATAAAAAGTTAAAAAGGTGTAAATATAGTTTTTAAATAATTCTCAAAAAGTTAGACCCATTATTGGAGCAACGGAAACTTGGTCCAAACTACTTTGACAAAGAACTGCCCAACTTTGAATAGCTTCATATGAAGAGAATATTGGATTTTTTTGGACCAATATGAAGTGATAAAGATATAAATATAGTAATAAACCTAATTTAAGAACGTTAGACACATTTTTGATCCAACGGAAAACTTGTGCAAACTTATACGACAAAGATCGTCCAAACTTTCAATAGATTCGTATGAAGGTTTAAATTGAGATTTATAGCTTTTAGAATGAATACCGGCCTTTTTTTGGACCAATATAAAGTTATAAAGGTGTAAATATAGTTTTTAAATTATTCTCAATAAGTTAGACCCATTATTGGAGAAGCGGAAACTTGGTCCAAACTACTTTGACAAAGAACTGCCCAACTTTGAATAGCTTCGTATGAAGAGAATATTGGCCTTTTTTTGAACCAATATGAAGTGATAAAGATATAAATATAGTAATAAACCTAATATAAGAACGTTAGACCCATTTTTGATCCAACGGAAAACTTGTGCAAACTTATACGACAAAGATCGTCCAAACTTTCAATAGATTCGTATGAAGGTTTAATTTGAGATTTAAAGCTTTTAGAATGAATACCGGCCTTTTTTTGGACCAATAAAAAGTTAAAAAGGTGTAAATATAGTTTTTAAATAATTCTCAAAAAGTTAGACCCATTATTGGAGCAACGGAAACTTGGTCCAAACTACTTTGACAAAGAACTGCCCAACTTTGAATAGCTTCATATGAAGAGAATATTGGATTTTTTTGGACCAATATGAAGTGATAAAGATATAAATATAGTAATAAACCTAATAGAAGAACGTTAGACCCATTTTTAATCCAACGGAAAACTTGTGCAAACTTCTACGACAAAGATCGTCCAAACTTTCAATAGATTCGTATGAAGGTTTAAATTCAGATTTAAAGCTTTTAGAATGAATACCGGCCTTTTTTTGGACCAATATAAAGTTATAAAGGTGTAAATGTAGTTTTTAAATAATTCCCAAAAAGTTAGACCCATTATTGGAGCAGCGGAAACTTGTCCAAACTACTTTTACAAAGAACTGCCCAACTTTGAATAGCTTCATATGAAGAGAATATTGGCCTTTTTTTGGACCAATATGAAGTGATAAAGATATAAATATAGTAATAAACCTAATTTAAGAACGTTAGACACATTTTTGATCCAACGGAAAACTTGTGCAAACTTATACGACAAAGATCGTCCAAACTTTCAATAGATTCGTATGAAGGTTTAATTTGAGATTTAAAGCTTTTAGAATGAATACCGGCCTTTTTTTGGACCAATAAAAAGTTATAAAGGTGTAAATATAGTTTTTAAATTATTCTCAAAAAGTTAGACCCATTATTGGAGAAGCGGAAACTTGGTCCAAACTACTTTGACAAAGAACTGCCCAACTTTGAATAGCGTCATATGAAGATAATATTGGCCTTTTTTTGGACCAATATGAAGTGATAAAGATATAAATATATTAATAAACCTAATTTTAGAACGTTAGACCCATTTTTGATCCAACGGAAAACTTGTGCAAACTTCTACGACAAAGATCGTCCAAACTTTCAATAGATTCGTATGAAGGTTTAAATTGAGATTTAAAGCTTTTAGAATGAATACCGGCCTTTTTTTGGACCAATATGAAGTTATAAAGGTGTAAATATAGTTTTTAAATTATCCTCAAAAAGTTAGACACATTATTGGAGCAGCGGAAACTTGTCCAAACTACTTTTACAAAGAACTGCCCAACTTTGAATAGCTTCATATGAAGAGAATATTGGCCTTTTTTTGGACCAATATGAAGTGATAAAGATATAAATATAGTAATAAACCTAATTTAAGAACGTTAGACACATTTTTGATCCAACGGAAAACTTGTGCAAACTTATACGACAAAGATCGTCCAAACTTTCAATAGATTCGTATGAAGGTTTAAATTGAGATTTATAGCTTTTAGAATGAATACCGGCCTTTTTTTGGACCAATATAAAGTTATAAAGGTGTAAATATAGTTTTTAAATTATTCTCAATAAGTTAGACCCATTATTGGAGAAGCGGAAACTTGGTCCAAACTACTTTGACAAAGAACTGCCCAACTTTGAATAGCTTCGTATGAAGAGAATATTGGCCTTTTTTTGAACCAATATGAAGTGATAAAGATATAAATATAGTAATAAACCTAATATAAGAACGTTAGACCCATTTTTGATCCAACGGAAAACTTGTGCAAACTTATACGACAAAGATCGTCCAAACTTTCAATAGATTCGTATGAAGGTTTAATTTGAGATTTAAAGCTTTTAGAATGAATACCGGCCTTTTTTTGGACCAATAAAAAGTTAAAAAGGTGTAAATATAGTTTTTAAATAATTCTCAAAAAGTTAGACCCATTATTGGAGCAACGGAAACTTGGTCCAAACTACTTTGACAAAGAACTGCCCAACTTTGAATAGCTTCATATGAAGAGAATATTGGCCTTTTTTTGGACCAATATGAAGTGATAAAGATATAAATATAGTAATAAACCTAATTTAAGAACGTTAGACACATTTTTGATCCAACGGAAAACTTGTGCAAACTTATACGACAAAGATCGTCCAAACTTTCAATAGATTCGTATGAAGGTTTAATTTGAGATTTAAAGCTTTTAGAATGAATACCGGCCTTTTTTTGGACCAATAAAAAGTTATAAAGGTGTAAATATAGTTTTTAAATTATTCTCAAAAAGTTAGACCCATTATTGGAGAAGCGGAAACTTGGTCCAAACTACTTTGACAAAGAACTGCCCAACTTTGAATAGCGTCATATGAAGAGAATATTGGCCTTTTTTTGGACCAATATGAAGTGATAAAGATATAAATATATTAATAAACCTAATTTAAGAACGTTAGACCCATTTTTGATCCAACGGAAAACTTGTGCAAACTTCTACGACAAAGATCGTCCAAACTTTCAATAGATTCGTATGAAGGTTTAAATTGAGATTTAAAGCTTTTAGAATGAATACCGGCCTTTTTTTGGACCAATATAAAGTTATAAAGGTGTAAATATAGTTTTTAAATTATCCTCAAAAAGTTAGACACATTATTGGAGCAGCGGAAACTTGTCCAAACTACTTTTACAAAGAACTGCCCAACTTTGAATAGCTTCATATGAAGAGAATATTGGCCTTTTTTTGGACCAATATGAAGTGATAAAGATATAAATATAGTAATAAACCTAATTTAAGAACGTTAGACACATTTTTGATCCAACGGAAAACTTGTGCAAACTTATACGACAAAGATCGTCCAAACTTTCAATAGATTCGTATGAAGGTTTAAATTGAGATTTATAGCTTTTAGAATGAATACCGGCCTTTTTTTGGACCAATATAAAGTTATAAAGGTGTAAATATAGTTTTTAAATTATTCTCAATAAGTTAGACCCATTATTGGAGAAGCGGAAACTTGGTCCAAACTACTTTGACAAAGAACTGCCCAACTTTGAATAACTTCGTATGAAGAGAATATTGGCCTTTTTTTGAACCAATATGAAGTGATAAAGATATAAATATAGTAATAAACCTAATATAAGAACGTTAGACCCATTTTTGATCCAACGGAAAACTTGTGCAAACTTATACGACAAAGATCGTCCAAACTTTCAATAGATTCGTATGAAGGTTTAATTTGAGATTTAAAGCTTTTAGAATGAATACCGGCCTTTTTTTGGACCAATAAAAAGTTAAAAAGGTGTAAATATAGTTTTTAAATAATTCTCAAAAAGTTAGACCCATTATTGGAGCAACGGAAACTTGGTCCAAACTACTTTGACAAAGAACTGCCCAACTTTGAATAGCTTCATATGAAGAGAATATTGGATTTTTTTGGACCAATATGAAGTGATAAAGATATAAATATAGTAATAAACCTAATAGAAGAACGTTAGACCCATTTTTAATCCAACGGAAAACTTGTGCAAACTTCTACGACAAAGATCGTCCAAACTTTCAATAGATTCGTATGAAGGTTTAAATTCAGATTTAAAGCTTTTAGAATGAATACCGGCCTTTTTTTGGACCAATATAAAGTTATAAAGGTGTAAATGTAGTTTTTAAATAATTCTCAAAAAGTTAGACCCATTATTGGAGCAGCGGAAACTTGTCCAAACTACTTTTACAAAGAACTGCCCAACTTTGAATAGCTTCGTATAAAGAGAATATTGGCCTTTTTTTGAACCAATATGAAGTGATAAAGATATAAATATAGTAATAAACCTAATATAAGAACGTTAGACCCATTTTTGATCCAACGGAAAACTAGTGCAAACTTATACGACAAAGATCGTCCAAACTTTCAATAGATTCGTATGAAGGTTTAATTTGAGATTTAAAGCTTTTAGAATGAATACCGGCCTTTTTTTGGACCAATAAAAAGTTAAAAAGGTGTAAATATAGTTTTTAAATAATTCTCAAAAAGTTAGACCCATTATTGGAGCAACGGAAACTTGGTCCAAACTACTTTGACAAAGAACTGCCCAACTTTGAATAGCTTCATATGAAGAGAATATTGGATTTTTTTGGACCAATATGAAGTGATAAAGATATAAATATAGTAATAAACCTAATAGAAGAACGTTAGACCCATTTTTAATCCAACGGAAAACTTGTGCAAACTTCTACGACAAAGATCGTCCAAACTTTCAATAGATTCGTATGAAGGTTTAAATTCAGATTTAAAGCTTTTAGAATGAATACCGGCCTTTTTTTGGACCAATATAAAGTTATAAAGGTGTAAATGTAGTTTTTAAATAATTCCCAAAAAGTTAGACCCATTATTGGAGCAGCGGAAACTTGTCCAAACTACTTTTACAAAGAACTGCCCAACTTTGAATAGCTTCATATGAAGAGAATATTGGCCTTTTTTTGGACCAATATGAAGTGATAAAGATATAAATATAGTAATAAACCTAATTTAAGAACGTTAGACACATTTTTGATCCAACGGAAAACTTGTGCAAACTTATACGACAAAGATCGTCCAAACTTTCAATAGATTCGTATGAAGGTTTAATTTGAGATTTAAAGCTTTTAGAATGAATACCGGCCTTTTTTTGGACCAATAAAAAGTTATAAAGGTGTAAATATAGTTTTTAAATTATTCTCAAAAAGTTAGACCCATTATTGGAGAAGCGGAAACTTGGTCCAAACTACTTTGACAAAGAACTGCCCAACTTTGAATAGCGTCATATGAAGAGAATATTGGCCTTTTTTTGGACCAATATGAAGTGATAAAGATATAAATATATTAATAAACCTAATTAAAGAACGTTAGACCCATTTTTGATCCAACGGAAAACTTGTGCAAACTTCTACGACAAAGATCGTCCAAACTTTCAATAGATTCGTATGAAGGTTTAAATTGAGATTTAAAGCTTTTAGAATGAATACCGGCCTTTTTTTGGACCAATATAAAGTTATAAAGGTGTAAATATAGTTTTTAAATTATCCTCAAAAAGTTAGACACATTATTGGAGCAGCGGAAACTTGTCCAAACTACTTTTACAAAGAACTGCCCAACTTTGAATAGCTTCATATGAAGAGAATATTGGCCTTTTTTTGGACCAATATGAAGTGATAAAGATATAAATATAGTAATAAACCTAATTTAAGAACGTTAGACACATTTTTGATCCAACGGAAAACTTGTGCAAACTTATACGACAAAGATCGTCCAAACTTTCAATAGATTCGTATGAAGGTTTAAATTGAGATTTAAAGCTTTTAGAATGAATACCGGCCTTTTTTTGGACCAATATAAAGTTATAAAGGTGTAAATATAGTTTTTAAATAATTCTCAAAAAGTTAGACCCATTATTGGAGAAGCGGAAACTTGGTCCAAACTACTTTGACAAAGAACTGCCCAACTTTGAATAGCTTCGTATGAAGAGAATGTTGGCCTTTTTTTGAACCAATATGAAGTGATAAAGATATAAATATAGTAATAAACCTAATATAAGAAAGTTAGACCCATTTTTGATCCAACGGAAAACTTGTGCAAACTTATATGACAAAGATCGTCCAAACTTTCAATATATTCGTATGAAGGTTTAATTTGAGATTTAAAGCTTTTAGAATGAATACCGGCCTTTTTTTGGACCAATATAAAGTTATAAAGGTGTAAATATAGTTTTTAAATTATTCGCAAAAAGTTAGACCCATTATTGGAGCAGCGGAAACTTGGTCCAAACTACTTTGACAAAGAACTGCCCAACTTTGAATAGCTTCATATGAAGAGAATATTGGATTTTTTTGGACCAATATGAAGTGATAAAGATATAAATATAGTAATAAACCTAATAGATGAACGTTAGACCCATTTTTAATCCAACGGAAAACTTGTGCAAACTTCTACGACAAAGATCGTCCAAACTTTCAATAGATTCGTATGAAGGTTTAAATTGAGATTTAAAGCTTTTAGAATGAATACCGGCCTTTTTTTGGACCAATATAAAGTTATAAAGGTGTAAATATAGTTTTTAAATTATCCTCAAAAAGTTAGACACATTATTGGAGCAGCGGAAACTTGTCCAAACTACTTTTACAAAGAACTGCCCAACTTTGAATAGCTTCATATGAAGAGAATATTGGCCTTTTTTTGGACCAATATGAAGTGATAAAGATATAAATATAGTAATAAACCTAATTTAAGAACGTTAGACACATTTTTGATCCAACGGAAAACTTGTGCAAACTTATACGACAAAGATCGTCCAAACTTTCAATATATTCGTATGAAGGTTTAAATTGAGATTTAAAGCTTTTAGAATGAATACCGGCCTTTTTTTGGACCAATATAAAGTTATAAAGGTGTAAATATAGTTTTTAAATAATTCTCAAAAAGTTAGACCCATTATTGGAGAAGCGGAAACTTGGTCCAAACTACTTTGACAAAGAACTGCCCAACTTTGAATAGCTTCGTATGAAGAGAATGTTGGCCTTTTTTTGAACCAATATGAAGTGATAAAGATATAAATATAGTAATAAACCTAATATAAGAAAGTTAGACCCATTTTTGATCCAACGGAAAACTTGTGCAAACTTATATGACAAAGATCGTCCAAACTTTCAATATATTCGTATGAAGGTTTAATTTGAGATTTAAAGCTTTTAGAATGAATACCGGCCTTTTTTTGGACCAATATAAAGTTATAAAGGTGTAAATATAGTTTTTAAATTATTCGCAAAAAGTTAGACCCATTATTGGAGCAGCGGAAACTTGGTCCAAACTACTTTGACAAAGAACTGCCCAACTTTGAATAGCTTCATATGAAGAGAATATTGGATTTTTTTGGACCAATATGAAGTGATAAAGATATAAATATAGTAATAAACCTAATAGATGAACGTTAGACCCATTTTTAATCCAACGGAAAACTTGTGCAAACTTCTACGACAAAGATCGTCCAAACTTTCAATAGATTCGTATGAAGGTTTAAATTGAGATTTAAAGCTTTTAGAATGAATACCGGCCTTTTTTTGGACCAATAAAAAGTTATAAAGGTGTAAATATAGTTTTTAAATTATTCTCAAAAAGTTAGACCCATTATTGGAGAAGCGGAAACTTGGTCCAAACTACTTTGACAAAGAACTGCCCAACTTTGAATAGCGTCATATGAAGAGAATATTGGCCTTTTTTTGGACCAATATGAAGTGATAAAGATATAAATATATTAATAAACCTAATTTAAGAACGTTAGACCCATTTTTGATCCAACGGAAAACTTGTGCAAACTTATACGACAAAGATCGTCCAAACTTTCAATAGATTCGTATGAAGGTTTAAATTGAGATTTAAAGCTTTTAGAATGAATACCGGCCTTTTTTTGGACCAATATAAAGTTATAAAGGTGTAAATATAGTTTTTAAATAATTCTCAAAAAGTTAGACCCATTATTGGAGAAGCGGAAACTTGGTCCAAACTACTTTGACAAAGAACTGCCCAACTTTGAATAGCTTCGTATGAAGAGAATATTGGCCTTTTTTTGAACCAATATGAAGTGATAAAGATATAAATATAGTAATAAACCTAATATAAGAAAGTTAGACCCATTTTTGATCCAACGGAAAACTTGTGCAAACTTATATGACAAAGATCGTCCAAACTTTCAATATATTCGTATGAAGGTTTAATTTGAGATTTAAAGCTTTTAGAATGAATACCGGCCTTTTTTTGGACCAATATAAAGTTATAAAGGTGTAAATATAGTTTTTAAATTATTCGCAAAAAGTTAGACCCATTATTGGAGCAGCGGAAACTTGGTCCAAACTACTTTGACAAAGAACTGCCCAACTTTGAATAGCTTCATATGAAGAGAATATTGGATTTTTTTGGACCAATATGAAGTGATAAAGATATAAATATAGTAATAAACCTAATAGATGAACGTTAGACCCATTTTTAATCCAACGGAAAACTTGTGCAAACTTCTACGACAAAGATCGTCCAAACTTTCAATAGATTCGTATGAAGGTTTAAATTCAGATTTAAAGCTTTTAGAATGAATACCGGCCTTTTTTTGGACCAATATAAAGTTATAAAGGTGTAAATGTAGTTTTTAAATAATTCTCAAAAAGTTAGACCCATTATTGGAGCAGCGGAAACTTGTCCAAACTACTTTAACAAAGAACTGCCCAACTTTGAATAGCTTCATATGAAGAGAATATTGGCCTTTTTTTGGACCAATATGAAGTGATAAAGATATAAATATAGTAATAAACCTAATTTAAGAACGTTAGACACATTTTTGATCCAACGGAAAACTTGTGCAAACTTATACGACAAAGATCGTCCAAACTTTCAATAGATTCGTATGAAGGTTTAATTTGAGATTTAAAGCTTTTAGAATGAATACCGGCCTTTTTTTGGACCAATAAAAAGTTATAAAGGTGTAAATATAGTTTTTAAATTATTCTCAAAAAGTTAGACCCATTATTGGAGAAGCGGAAACTTGGTCCAAACTACTTTGACAAAGAACTGCCCAACTTTGAATAGCGTCATATGAAGAGAATATTGGCCTTTTTTTGGACCAATATGAAGTGATAAAGATATAAATATATTAATAAACCTAATTTAAGAACGTTAGACCCATTTTTGATCCAACGGAAAACTTGTGCAAACTTCTACGACAAAGATCGTCCAAACTTTCAATAGATTCGTATGAAGGTTTAAATTGAGATTTAAAGCTTTTAGAATGAATACCGGCCTTTTTTTGGACCAATATAAAGTTATAAAGGTGTAAATATAGTTTTTAAATAATTCTCAAAAAGTTAGACCCATTATTGGAGCAGCGGAAACTTTGTCAAACTACTTTGACAAAGAACTGCCCAACTTTGAATAGCTACATATGAAGAGAATATTGGCCTTTTTTTGGACCAATATGAAGTGATAAAGATATAAATATATTAATAAACCTAATATAAGAACGTTAGACCCATTTTTGATCCAACGGAAAACTTGTGCAAACTTATACGACAAAGATCGTCCAAACTTTCAATAGATTCGTATGAAGGTTTAATTTGAGATTTAAAGCTTTTAGAATAAATACCGGCCTTTTTTTGGACCAATAAAAAGTTAAAAAGGTGTAAATATAGTTTTTAAATTATTCTCAAAAAGTTAGACCCATTATTGGAGAAGCGGAAACTTGGTCCAAACTACTTTGACAAAGAACTGCCCAACTTTGAATAGCGTCATATGAAGAGAATATTGGCCTTTTTTTGGACCAATATGAAGTGATAAAGATATAAATATATTAATAAACCTAATTTAAGAACGTTAGACCCATTTTTGATCCAACGGAAAACTTGTGCAAACTTCTACGACAAAGATCGTCCAAACTTTCAATAGATTCGTATGAAGGTTTAAATTGAGATTTAAAGCTTTTAGAATGAATACCGGCCTTTTTTTGGACCAATATAAAGTTATAAAGGTGTAAATATAGTTTTTAAATTATCCTCAAAAAGTTAGACACATTATTGGAGCAGCGGAAACTTTGTCAAACTACTTTGACAAAGAACTGCCCAACTTTGAATAGCTACATATGAAGAGAATATTGGCCTTTTTTTGGACCAATATGAAGTGATAAAGATATAAATATATTAATAAACCTAATATAAGAACGTTAGACCCATTTTTGATCCAACGGAAAACTTGTGCAAACTTATACGACAAAGATCGTCCAAACTTTCAATAGATTCGTATGAAGGTTTAATTTGAGATTTAAAGCTTTTAGAATAAATACCGGCCTTTTTTTGGACCAATAAAAAGTTAAAAAGGTGTAAATATAGTTTTTAAATTATTCTCAAAAAGTTAGACCCATTATTGGAGAAGCGGAAACTTGGTCCAAACTACTTTGACAAAGAACTGCCCAACTTTGAATAGCGTCATATGAAGAGAATATTGGCCTTTTTTTGGACCAATATGAAGTGATAAAGATATAAATATATTAATAAACCTAATTTAAGAACGTTAGACCCATTTTTGATCCAACGGAAAACTTGTGCAAACTTCTACGACAAAGATCGTCCAAACTTTCAATAGATTCGTATGAAGGTTTAAATTGAGATTTAAAGCTTTTAGAATGAATACCGGCCTTTTTTTGGACCAATATAAAGTTATAAAGGTGTAAATATAGTTTTTAAATTATCCTCAAAAAGTTAGACACATTATTGGAGCAGCGGAAACTTGTCCAAACTACTTTTACAAATAACTGCCCAACTTTGAATAGCTTCATATGAAGAGAATATTGGCCTTTTTTTGGACCAATATGAAGTGATAAAGATATAAATATAGTAATAAACCTAATTTAAGAACGTTAGACACATTTTTGATCCAACGGAAAACTTGTGCAAACTTATACGACAAAGATCGTCCAAACTTTCAATAGATTCGTATGAAGGTTTAATTTGAGATTTAAAGCTTTTAGAATAAATACCGGCCTTTTTTTGGACCAATAAAAAGTTAAAAAGGTGTAAATATAGTTTTTAAATTATTCTCAAAAAGTTAGACCCATTATTGGAGAAGCGGAAACTTGGTCCAAACTACTTTGACAAAGAACTGCCCAACTTTGAATAGCGTCATATGAAGAGAATATTGGCCTTTTTTTGGACCAATATGAAGTGATAAAGATATAAATATATTAATAAACCTAATTTAAGAACGTTAGACCCATTTTTGATCCAACGGAAAACTTGTGCAAACTTCTACGACAAAGATCGTCCAAACATTCAATAGATTCGTATGAAGGTTTAAATTGAGATTTAAAGCTTTTAGAATGAATACCGGCCTTTTTTTGGACCAATATAAAGTTATAAAGGTGTAAATATAGTTTTTAAATTATCCTCAAAAAGTTAGACACATTATTGGAGCAGCGGAAACTTTGTCAAACTACTTTGACAAAGAACTGCCCAACTTTGAATAGCTACATATGAAGAGAATATTGGCCTTTTTTTGGACCAATATGAAGTGATAAAGATATAAATATATTAATAAACCTAATATAAGAACGTTAGACCCATTTTTGATCCAACGGAAAACTTGTGCAAACTTATACGACAAAGATCGTCCAAACTTTCAATAGATTCGTATGAAGGTTTAATTTGAGATTTAAAGCTTTTAGAATAAATACCGGCCTTTTTTTGGACCAATAAAAAGTTAAAAAGGTGTAAATATAGTTTTTAAATTATTCTCAAAAAGTTAGACCCATTATTGGAGAAGCGGAAACTTGGTCCAAACTACTTTGACAAAGAACTGCCCAACTTTGAATAGCGTCATATGAAGAGAATATTGGCCTTTTTTTGGACCAATATGAAGTGATAAAGATATAAATATATTAATAAACCTAATTTAAGAACGTTAGACCCATTTTTGATCCAACGGAAAACTTGTGCAAACTTCTACGACAAAGATCGTCCAAACTTTCAATAGATTCGTATGAAGGTTTAAATTGAGATTTAAAGCTTTTAGAATGAATACCGGCCTTTTTTTGGACCAATATAAAGTTATAAAGGTGTAAATATAGTTTTTAAATTATCCTCAAAAAGTTAGACACATTATTGGAGCAGCGGAAACTTGTCCAAACTACTTTTACAAAGAACTGCCCAACTTTGAATAGCTTCATATGAAGAGAATATTGGCCTTTTTTTGGACCAATATGAAGTGATAAAGATATAAATATAGTAATAAACCTAATTTAAGAAAGTTAGACACATTTTTGATCCAACGGAAAACTTGTGCAAACTTATACGACAAAGATCGTCCAAACTTTCAATAGATTCGTATGAAGGTTTAAATTGAGATTTATAGCTTTTAGAAAGAATACCGGCCTTTTTTTGGACCAATATAAAGTTATAAAGGTGTAAATATAGTTTTTAAATTATTCTCAAAAAGTTTGACTCATTATTGGAGAAGCGGAAACTTGTCCAAACTACTTTTACAAAGAACTGCCCAACTTTGAATAGCTTCGTATGAAGAGAATATTGGCCTTTTTTTGAACCAATATGAAGTGATAAAGATATAAATATAGTAATAAACCTAATTTAAGAACGTTAGACCCATTTTTGATCCAACGGAAAACTTGTGCAAACTTCTACGACAAAGATCGTCCAAACTTTCAATAGATTCGTATGAAGGTTTAAATTGAGATTTAAAGCTTTTAGAATGAATACCGGCCTTTTTTTGGACCAATATAAAGTTATAAAGGTGTAAATATAGTTTTTAAATTATCCTCAAAAAGTTAGACACATTATTGGAGCAGCGGAAACTTTGTCAAACTACTTTGACAAAGAACTGCCCAAGTTTGAATAGCTACATATGAAGAGAATATTGGCCTTTTTTTGGACCAATATGAAGTGATAAAGATATAAATATATTAATAAACCTAATATAAGAACGTTAGACCCATTTTTGATCCAACGGAAAACTTGTGCAAACTTATACGACAAAGATCGTCCAAACTTTCAATAGATTCGTATGAAGGTTTAATTTGAGATTTAAAGCTTTTAGAATAAATACCGGCCTTTTTTTGGACCAATAAAAAGTTAAAAAGGTGTAAATATAGTTTTTAAATTATTCTCAAAAAGTTAGACCCATTATTGGAGAAGCGGAAACTTGGTCCAAACTACTTTGACAAAGAACTGCCCAACTTTGAATAGCGTCATATGAAGAGAATATTGGCCTTTTTTTGGACCAATATGAAGTGATAAAGATATAAATATATTAATAAACCTAATTTAAGAACGTTAGACCCATTTTTGATCCAACGGAAAACTTGTGCAAACTTCTACGACAAAGATCGTCCAAACTTTCAATAGATTCGTATGAAGGTTTAAATTGAGATTTAAAGCTTTTAGAATGAATACCGGCCTTTTTTTGGACCAATATAAAGTTATAAAGGTGTAAATATAGTTTTTAAATTATCCTCAAAAAGTTAGACACATTATTGGAGCAGCGGAAACTTGTCCAAACTACTTTTACAAATAACTGCCCAACTTTGAATAGCTTCATATGAAGAGAATATTGGCCTTTTTTTGGACCAATATGAAGTGATAAAGATATAAATATAGTAATAAACCTAATTTAAGAACGTTAGACACATTTTTGATCCAACGGAAAACTTGTGCAAACTTATACGACAAAGATCGTCCAAACTTTCAATAGATTCGTATGAAGGTTTAATTTGAGATTTAAAGCTTTTAGAATAAATACCGGCCTTTTTTTGGACCAATAAAAAGTTAAAAAGGTGTAAATATAGTTTTTAAATTATTCTCAAAAAGTTAGACCCATTATTGGAGAAGCGGAAACTTGGTCCAAACTACTTTGACAAAGAACTGCCCAACTTTGAATAGCGTCATATGAAGAGAATATTGGCCTTTTTTTGGACCAATATGAAGTGATAAAGATATAAATATATTAATAAACCTAATTTAAGAACGTTAGACCCATTTTTGATCCAACGGAAAACTTATGCAAACTTCTACGACAAAGATCGTCCAAACTTTCAATAGATTCGTATGAAGGTTTAAATTGAGATTTAAAGCTTTTAGAATGAATACCGGCCTTTTTTTGGACCAATATAAAGTTATAAAGGTGTAAATATAGTTTTTAAATTATCCTAAAAAAGTTAGACACATTATTGGAGCAGCGGAAACTTTGTCAAACTACTTTGACAAAGAACTGCCCAAGTTTGAATAGCTACATATGAAGAGAATATTGGCCTTTTTTTGGACCAATATGAAGTGATAAAGATATAAATATATTAATAAACCTAATATAAGAACGTTAGACCCATTTTTGATCCAACGGAAAACTTGTGCAAACTTATACGACAAAGATCGTCCAAACTTTCAATAGATTCGTATGAAGGTTTAATTTGAGATTTAAAGCTTTTAGAATAAATACCGGCCTTTTTTTGGACCAATAAAAAGTTAAAAAGGTGTAAATATAGTTTTTAAATTATTCTCAAAAAGTTAGACCCATTATTGGAGAAGCGGAAACTTGGTCCAAACTACTTTGACAAAGAACTGCCCAACTTTGAATAGCGTCATATGAAGAGAATATTGGCCTTTTTTTGGACCAATATGAAGTGATAAAGATATAAATATATTAATAAACCTAATTTAAGAACGTTAGACCCATTTTTGATCCAACGGAAAACTTGTGCAAACTTCTACGACAAAGATCGTCCAAACTTTCAATAGATTCGTATGAAGGTTTAAATTGAGATTTAAAGCTTTTAGAATGAATACCGGCCTTTTTTTGGACCAATATAAAGTTATAAAGGTGTAAATATAGTTTTTAAATTATCCTCAAAAAGTTAGACACATTATTGGAGCAGCGGAAACTTGTCCAAACTACTTTTACAAATAACTGCCCAACTTTGAATAGCTTCATATGAAGAGAATATTGGCCTTTTTTTGGACCAATATGAAGTGATAAAGATATAAATATAGTAATAAACCTAATTTAAGAACGTTAGACACATTTTTGATCCAACGGAAAACTTGTGCAAACTTATACGACAAAGATCGTCCAAACTTTCAATAGATTCGTATGAAGGTTTAATTTGAGATTTAAAGCTTTTAGAATAAATACCGGCCTTTTTTTGGACCAATAAAAAGTTAAAAAGGTGTAAATATAGTTTTTAAATTATTCTCAAAAAGTTAGACCCATTATTGGAGAAGCGGAAACTTGGTCCAAACTACTTTGACAAAGAACTGCCCAACTTTGAATAGCGTCATATGAAGAGAATATTGGCCTTTTTTTGGACCAATATGAAGTGATAAAGATATAAATATATTAATAAACCTAATTTAAGAACGTTAGACCCATTTTTGATCCAACGGAAAACTTGTGCAAACTTCTACGACAAAGATCGTCCAAACTTTCAATAGATTCGTATGAAGGTTTAAATTGAGATTTAAAGCTTTTAGAATGAATACCGGCCTTTTTTTGGACCAATATAAAGTTATAAAGGTGTAAATATAGTTTTTAAATTATCCTCAAAAAGTTAGACACATTATTGGAGCAGCGGAAACTTTGTCAAACTACTTTGACAAAGAACTGCCCAACTTTGAATAGCTACATATGAAGAGAATATTGGCCTTTTTTTGGACCAATATGAAGTGATAAAGATATAAATATATTAATAAACCTAATATAAGAACGTTAGACCCATTTTTGATCCAACGGAAAACTTGTGCAAACTTATACGACAAAGATCGTCCAAACTTTCAATAGATTCGTATGAAGGTTTAATTTGAGATTTAAAGCTTTTAGAATAAATACCGGCCTTTTTTTGGACCAATAAAAAGTTAAAAAGGTGTAAATATAGTTTTTAAATTATTCTCAAAAAGTTAGACCCATTATTGGAGAAGCGGAAACTTGGTCCAAACTACTTTGACAAAGAACTGCCCAACTTTGAATAGCGTCATATGAAGAGAATATTGGCCTTTTTTTGGACCAATATGAAGTGATAAAGATATAAATATATTAATAAACCTAATTTAAGAACGTTAGACCCATTTTTGATCCAACGGAAAACTTGTGCAAACTTCTACGACAAAGATCGTCCAAACTTTCAATAGATTCGTATGAAGGTTTAAATTGAGATTTAAAGCTTTTAGAATGAATACCGGCCTTTTTTTGGACCAATATAAAGTTATAAAGGTGTAAATATAGTTTTTAAATTATCCTCAAAAAGTTAGACACATTATTGGAGCAGCGGAAACTTGTCCAAACTACTTTTACAAAGAACTGCCCAACTTTGAATAGCTTCATATGAAGAGAATATTGGCCTTTTTTTGGACCAATATGAAGTGATAAAGATATAAATATAGTAATAAACCTAATTTAAGAACGTTAGACACATTTTTGATCCAACGGAAAACTTGTGCAAACTTATACGACAAAGATCGTCCAAACTTTCAATAGATTCGTATGAAGGTTTAAATTGAGATTTATAGCTTTTAGAAAGAATACCGGCCTTTTTTTGGACCAATATAAAGTTATAAAGGTGTAAATATAGTTTTTAAATTATTCTCAAAAAGTTAGACTCATTATTGGAGAAGCGGAAACTTGTCCAAACTACTTTTACAAAGAACTGCCCAACTTTGAATAGCTTCGTATGAAGAGAATATTGGCCTTTTTTTGAACCAATATGAAGTGATAAAGATATAAATATAGTAATAAACCTAATTTAAGAACGTTAGACCCATTTTTGATCCAACGGAAAACTTGTGCAAACTTCTACGACAAAGATCGTCCAAACTTTCAATAGATTCGTATGAAGGTTTAAATTGAGATTTAAAGCTTTTAGAATGAATACCGGCCTTTTTTTGGACCAATATAAAGTTATAAAGGTGTAAATATAGTTTTTAAATAATTCTCAAAAAGTTAGACCCATTATTGGAGCAGCGGAAACTTTGTCAAACTACTTTGACAAAGAACTGCCCAACTTTGAATAGCTACATATGAAGAGAATATTGGCCTTTTTTTGGACCAATATGAAGTGATAAAGATATAAATATATTAATAAACCTAATATAAGAACGTTAGACCCATTTTTGATCCAACGGAAAACTTGTGCAAACTTATACGACAAAGATCGTCCAAACTTTCAATAGATTCGTATGAAGGTTTAATTTGAGATTTAAAGCTTTTAGAATGAATACCGGCCTTTTTTTGGACCAATAAAAAGTTAAAAAGGTGTAAATATAGTTTTTAAATTATTCTCAAAAAGTTAGACCCATTATTGGAGAAGCGGAAACTTGGTCCAAACTACTTTGACAAAGAACTGCCCAACTTTGAATAGCGTCATATGAAGAGAATATTGGCCTTTTTTTGGACCAATATGAAGTGATAAAGATATAAATATATTAATAAACCTAATTTAAGAACGTTAGACCCATTTTTGATCCAACGGAAAACTTGTGCAAACTTCTACGACAAAGATCGTCCAAACTTTCAATAGATTCGTATGAAGGTTTAAATTGAGATTTAAAGCTTTTAGAATGAATACCGGCCTTTTTTTGGACCAATATAAAGTTATAAAGGTGTAAATATAGTTTTTAAATTATCCTCAAAAAGTTAGACACATTATTGGAGCAGCGGAAACTTGTCCAAACTACTTTTACAAAGAACTGCCCAACTTTGAATAGCTTCATATGAAGAGAATATTGGCCTTTTTTTGGACCAATATGAAGTGATAAAGATATAAATATAGTAATAAACCTAATTTAAGAACGTTAGACACATTTTTGATCCAACGGAAAACTTGTGCAAACTTATACGACAAAGATCGTCCAAACTTTCAATAGATTCGTATGAAGGTTTAAATTGAGATTTATAGCTTTTAGAAAGAATACCGGCCTTTTTTTGGACCAATATAAAGTTATAAAGGTGTAAATATAGTTTTTAAATTATTCTCAAAAAGTTAGACTCATTATTGGAGAAGCGGAAACTTGTCCAAACTACTTTTACAAAGAACTGCCCAACTTTGAATAGCTTCGTATGAAGAGAATATTGGCCTTTTTTTGAACCAATATGAAGTGATAAAGATATAAATATAGTAATAAACCTAATTTAAGAACGTTAGACCCATTTTTGATCCAACGGAAAACTTGTGCAAACTTCTACGACAAAGATCGTCCAAACTTTCAATAGATTCGTATGAAGGTTTAAATTGAGATTTAAAGCTTTTAGAATGAATACCGGCCTTTTTTTGGACCAATATAAAGTTATAAAGGTGTAAATATAGTTTTTAAATAATTCTCAAAAAGTTAGACCCATTATTGGAGCAGCGGAAACTTTGTCAAACTACTTTGACAAAGAACTGCCCAACTTTGAATAGCTACATATGAAGAGAATATTGGCCTTTTTTTGGACCAATATGAAGTGATAAAGATATAAATATATTAATAAACCTAATATAAGAACGTTAGACCCATTTTTGATCCAACGGAAAACTTGTGCAAACTTATACGACAAAGATCGTCCAAACTTTCAATAGATTCGTATGAAGGTTTAATTTGAGATTTAAAGCTTTTAGAATGAATACCGGCCTTTTTTTGGACCAATAAAAAGTTAAAAAGGTGTAAATATAGTTTTTAAATTATTCTCAAAAAGTTAGACCCATTATTGGAGAAGCGGAAACTTGGTCCAAACTACTTTGACAAAGAACTGCCCAACTTTGAATAGCGTCATATGAAGAGAATATTGGCCTTTTTTTGGACCAATATGAAGTGATAAAGATATAAATATATTAATAAACCTAATTTAAGAACGTTAGACCCATTTTTGATCCAACGGAAAACTTGTGCAAACTTCTACGACAAAGATCGTCCAAACTTTCAATAGATTCGTATGAAGGTTTAAATTGAGATTTAAAGCTTTTAGAATGAATACCGGCCTTTTTTTGGACCAATATAAAGTTATAAAGGTGTAAATATAGTTTTTAAATTATCCTCAAAAAGTTAGACACATTATTGGAGCAGCGGAAACTTGTCCAAACTACTTTTACAAAGAACTGCCCAACTTTGAATAGCTTCATATGAAGAGAATATTGGCCTTTTTTTGGACCAATATGAAGTGATAAAGATATAAATATAGTAATAAACCTAATTTAAGAACGTTAGACACATTTTTGATCCA
Source organism: Trifolium repens (assembly GCA_030408175.1). Lineage (NCBI taxonomy): Eukaryota > Viridiplantae > Streptophyta > Magnoliopsida > Fabales > Fabaceae > Trifolium > Trifolium repens. Next base: position 23,099,238 of record CP125845.1, on the reverse strand, counting down.
ACGGAAAACTTGTGCAAACTTATACGACAAAGATCGTCCAAACTTTCAATAGATTCGTATGAAGGTTTAAATTGAGATTTATAGCTTTTAGAAAGAATACCGGCCTTTTTTTGGACCAATATAAAGTTATAAAGGTGTAAATATAGTTTTTAAATTATTCTCAAAAAGTTAGACTCATTATTGGAGAAGCGGAAACTTGTCCAAACTACTTTTACAAAGAACTGCCCAACTTTGAATAGCTTCGTATGAAGAGAATATTGGCCTTTTTTTGAACCAATATGAAGTGATAAAGATATAAATATAGTAATAAACCTAATTTAAGAACGTTAGACCCATTTTTGATCCAACGGAAAACTTGTGCAAACTTATACGACAAAGATCGTCCAAACTTTCAATAGATTCGTATGAAGGTTTAATTTGAGATTTAAAGCTTTTAGAATGAATACCGGCCTTTTTTTGGACCAATAAAAAGTTAAAAAGGTGTAAATATAGTTTTTAAATTATTCTCAAAAAGTTAGACCCATTATTGGAGAAGCGGAAACTTGGTCCAAACTACTTTGACAAAGAACTGCCCAACTTTGAATAGCGTCATATGAAGAGAATATTGGCCTTTTTTTGGACCAATATGAAGTGATAAAGATATAAATATATTAATAAACCTAATTTAAGAACGTTAGACCCATTTTTGATCCAACGGAAAACTTGTGCAAACTTCTACGACAAAGATCGTCCAAACTTTCAATAGATTCGTATGAAGGTTTAAATTGAGATTTAAAGCTTTTAGAATGAATACCGGCCTTTTTTTGGACCAATATAAAGTTATAAAGGTGTAAATATAGTTTTTAAATTATCCTCAAAAAGTTAGACACATTATTGGAGCAGCGGAAACTTGTCCAAACTACTTTTACAAAGAACTGCCCAACTTTGAATAGCTTCATATGAAGAGAATATTGGCCTTTTTTTGGACCAATATGAAGTGATAAAGATATAAATATAGTAATAAACCTAATTTAAGAACGTTAGACACATTTTTGATCCAACGGAAAACTTGTGCAAACTTATACGACAAAGATCGTCCAAACTTTCAATAGATTCGTATGAAGGTTTAAATTGAGATTTATAGCTTTTAGAAAGAATACCGGCCTTTTTTTGGACCAATATAAAGTTATAAAGGTGTAAATATAGTTTTTAAATTATTCTCAAAAAGTTAGACTCATTATTGGAGAAGCGGAAACTTGTCCAAACTACTTTTACAAAGAACTGCCCAACTTTGAATAGCTTCGTATGAAGAGAATATTGGCCTTTTTTTGAACCAATATGAAGTGATAAAGATATAAATATAGTAATAAACCTAATTTAAGAACGTTAGACCCATTTTTGATCCAACGGAAAACTTGTGCAAACTTCTACGACAAAGATCGTCCAAACTTTCAATAGATTCGTATGAAGGTTTAAATTGAGATTTAAAGCTTTTAGAATGAATACCGGCCTTTTTTTGGACCAATATAAAGTTATAAAGGTGTAAATATAGTTTTTAAATAATTCTCAAAAAGTTAGACCCATTATTGGAGCAGCGGAAACTTTGTCAAACTACTTTGACAAAGAACTGCCCAACTTTGAATAGCTACATATGAAGAGAATATTGGCCTTTTTTTGGACCAATATGAAGTGATAAAGATATAAATATATTAATAAACCTAATATAAGAACGTTAGACCCATTTTTGATCCAACGGAAAACTTGTGCAAACTTATACGACAAAGATCGTCCAAACTTTCAATAGATTCGTATGAAGGTTTAATTTGAGATTTAAAGCTTTTAGAATGAATACCGGCCTTTTTTTGGACCAATAAAAAGTTAAAAAGGTGTAAATATAGTTTTTAAATTATTCTCAAAAAGTTAGACCCATTATTGGAGAAGCGGAAACTTGGTCCAAACTACTTTGACAAAGAACTGCCCAACTTTGAATAGCGTCATATGAAGAGAATATTGGCCTTTTTTTGGACCAATATGAAGTGATAAAGATATAAATATATTAATAAACCTAATTTAAGAACGTTAGACCCATTTTTGATCCAACGGAAAACTTGTGCAAACTTCTACGACAAAGATCGTCCAAACTTTCAATAGATTCGTATGAAGGTTTAAATTCAGATTTAAAGCTTTTAGAATGAATACCGGCCTTTTTTTGGACCAATATAAAGTTATAAAGGTGTAAATGTAGTTTTTAAATAATTCTCAAAAAGTTAGACCCATTATTGGAGCAGCGGAAACTTGTCCAAACTACTTTAACAAAGAACTGCCCAACTTTGAATAGCTTCATATGAAGAGAATATTGGCCTTTTTTTGGACCAATATGAAGTGATAAAGATATAAATATAGTAATAAACCTAATTTAAGAACGTTAGACACATTTTTGATCCAACGGAAAACTTGTGCAAACTTATACGACAAAGATCGTCCAAACTTTCAATAGATTCGTATGAAGGTTTAATTTGAGATTTAAAGCTTTTAGAATGAATACCGGCCTTTTTTTGGACCAATAAAAAGTTATAAAGGTGTAAATATAGTTTTTAAATTATTCTCAAAAAGTTAGACCCATTATTGGAGAAGCGGAAACTTGGTCCAAACTACTTTGACAAAGAACTGCCCAACTTTGAATAGCGTCATATGAAGAGAATATTGGCCTTTTTTTGGACCAATATGAAGTGATAAAGATATAAATATATTAATAAACCTAATTTAAGAACGTTAGACCCATTTTTGATCCAACGGAAAACTTGTGCAAACTTCTACGACAAAGATCGTCCAAACTTTCAATAGATTCGTATGAAGGTTTAAATTAAGATTTAAAGCTTTTAGAATGAATACCGGCCTTTTTTTGGACCAATATAAAGTTATAAAGGTGTAAATATAGTTTTTAAATAATTCTCAAAAAGTTAGACCCATTATTGGAGCAGCGGAAACTTTGTCAAACTACTTTGACAAAGAACTGCCCAACTTTGAATAGCTACATATGAAGAGAATATTGGCCTTTTTTTGGACCAATATGAAGTGATAAAGATATAAATATATTAATAAACCTAATATAAGAACGTTAGACCCATTTTTGATCCAACGGAAAACTTGTGCAAACTTATACGACAAAGATCGTCCAAACTTTCAATAGATTCGTATGAAGGTTTAATTTGAGATTTAAAGCTTTTAGAATAAATACCGGCCTTTTTTTGGACCAATAAAAAGTTAAAAAGGTGTAAATATAGTTTTTAAATTATTCTCAAAAAGTTAGACCCATTATTGGAGAAGCGGAAACTTGGTCCAAACTACTTTGACAAAGAACTGCCCAACTTTGAATAGCGTCATATGAAGAGAATATTGGCCTTTTTTTGGACCAATATGAAGTGATAAAGATATAAATATATTAATAAACCTAATTTAAGAACGTTAGACCCATTTTTGATCCAACGGAAAACTTGTGCAAACTTCTACGACAAAGATCGTCCAAACTTTCAATAGATTCGTATGAAGGTTTAAATTGAGATTTAAAGCTTTTAGAATGAATACCGGCCTTTTTTTGGACCAATATAAAGTTATAAAGGTGTAAATATAGTTTTTAAATTATCCTCAAAAAGTTAGACACATTATTGGAGCAGCGGAAACTTTGTCAAACTACTTTGACAAAGAACTGCCCAACTTTGAATAGCTACATATGAAGAGAATATTGGCCTTTTTTTGGACCAATATGAAGTGATAAAGATATAAATATATTAATAAACCTAATATAAGAACGTTAGACCCATTTTTGATCCAACGGAAAACTTGTGCAAACTTATACGACAAAGATCGTCCAAACTTTCAATAGATTCGTATGAAGGTTTAATTTGAGATTTAAAGCTTTTAGAATAAATACCGGCCTTTTTTTGGACCAATAAAAAGTTAAAAAGGTGTAAATATAGTTTTTAAATTATTCTCAAAAAGTTAGACCCATTATTGGAGAAGCGGAAACTTGGTCCAAACTACTTTGACAAAGAACTGCCCAACTTTGAATAGCGTCATATGAAGAGAATATTGGCCTTTTTTTGGACCAATATGAAGTGATAAAGATATAAATATATTAATAAACCTAATTTAAGAACGTTAGACCCATTTTTGATCCAACGGAAAACTTGTGCAAACTTCTACGACAAAGATCGTCCAAACTTTCAATAGATTCGTATGAAGGTTTAAATTGAGATTTAAAGCTTTTAGAATGAATACCGGCCTTTTTTTGGACCAATATAAAGTTATAAAGGTGTAAATATAGTTTTTAAATTATCCTCAAAAAGTTAGACACATTATTGGAGCAGCGGAAACTTGTCCAAACTACTTTTACAAATAACTGCCCAACTTTGAATAGCTTCATATGAAGAGAATATTGGCCTTTTTTTGGACCAATATGAAGTGATAAAGATATAAATATAGTAATAAACCTAATTTAAGAACGTTAGACACATTTTTGATCCAACGGAAAACTTGTGCAAACTTATACGACAAAGATCGTCCAAACTTTCAATAGATTCGTATGAAGGTTTAATTTGAGATTTAAAGCTTTTAGAATAAATACCGGCCTTTTTTTGGACCAATAAAAAGTTAAAAAGGTGTAAATATAGTTTTTAAATTATTCTCAAAAAGTTAGACCCATTATTGGAGAAGCGGAAACTTGGTCCAAACTACTTTGACAAAGAACTGCCCAACTTTGAATAGCGTCATATGAAGAGAATATTGGCCTTTTTTTGGACCAATATGAAGTGATAAAGATATAAATATATTAATAAACCTAATTTAAGAACGTTAGACCCATTTTTGATCCAACGGAAAACTTGTGCAAACTTCTACGACAAAGATCGTCCAAACTTTCAATAGATTCGTATGAAGGTTTAAATTGAGATTTAAAGCTTTTAGAATGAATACCGGCCTTTTTTTGGACCAATATAAAGTTATAAAGGTGTAAATATAGTTTTTAAATTATCCTCAAAAAGTTAGACACATTATTGGAGCAGCGGAAACTTTGTCAAACTACTTTGACAAAGAACTGCCCAACTTTGAATAGCTACATATGAAGAGAATATTGGCCTTTTTTTGGACCAATATGAAGTGATAAAGATATAAATATATTAATAAACCTAATATAAGAACGTTAGACCCATTTTTGATCCAACGGAAAACTTGTGCAAACTTATACGACAAAGATCGTCCAAACTTTCAATAGATTCGTATGAAGGTTTAATTTGAGATTTAAAGCTTTTAGAATAAATACCGGCCTTTTTTTGGACCAATAAAAAGTTAAAAAGGTGTAAATATAGTTTTTAAATTATTCTCAAAAAGTTAGACCCATTATTGGAGAAGCGGAAACTTGGTCCAAACTACTTTGACAAAGAACTGCCCAACTTTGAATAGCGTCATATGAAGAGAATATTGGCCTTTTTTTGGACCAATATGAAGTGATAAAGATATAAATATATTAATAAACCTAATTTAAGAACGTTAGACCCATTTTTGATCCAACGGAAAACTTGTGCAAACTTCTACGACAAAGATCGTCCAAACTTTCAATAGATTCGTATGAAGGTTTAAATTGAGATTTAAAGCTTTTAGAATGAATACCGGCCTTTTTTTGGACCAATATAAAGTTATAAAGGTGTAAATATAGTTTTTAAATTATCCTCAAAAAGTTAGACACATTATTGGAGCAGCGGAAACTTGTCCAAACTACTTTTACAAAGAACTGCCCAACTTTGAATAGCTTCATATGAAGAGAATATTGGCCTTTTTTTGGACCAATATGAAGTGATAAAGATATAAATATAGTAATAAACCTAATTTAAGAACGTTAGACACATTTTTGATCCAACGGAAAACTTATGCAAACTTATATGACAAAGATTGTCCAAACTTTCAATAGATTCGTATGAAGGTTTAATTTGAGATTTAAAGCTTTTAGAATAAATACCGGCCTTTTTTTGGACCAATAAAAAGTTAAAAAGGTGTAAATATAGTTTTTAAATTATTCTCAAAAAGTTAGACCCATTATTGGAGAAGCGGAAACTTGGTCCAAACTACTTTGACAAAGAACTGCCCAACTTTGAATAGCGTCATATGAAGAGAATATTGGCCTTTTTTTGGACCAATATGAAGTGATAAAGATATAAATATATTAATAAACCTAATTTAAGAACGTTAGACCCATTTTTGATCCAACGGAAAACTTGTGCAAACTTCTACGACAAAGATCGTCCAAACTTTCAATAGATTCGTATGAAGGTTTAAATTGAGATTTAAAGCTTTTAGAATGAATACCGGCCTTTTTTTGGACCAATATAAAGTTATAAAGGTGTAAATATAGTTTTTAAATTATCCTCAAAAAGTTAGACACATTATTGGAGCAGCGGAAACTTTGTCAAACTACTTTGACAAAGAACTGCCCAACTTTGAATAGCTACATATGAAGAGAATATTGGCCTTTTTTTGGACCAATATGAAGTGATAAAGATATAAATATATTAATAAACCTAATATAAGAACGTTAGACCCATTTTTGATCCAACGGAAAACTTGTGCAAACTTATACGACAAAGATCGTCCAAACTTTCAATAGATTCGTATGAAGGTTTAATTTGAGATTTAAAGCTTTTAGAATAAATACCGGCCTTTTTTTGGACCAATAAAAAGTTAAAAAGGTGTAAATATAGTTTTTAAATTATTCTCAAAAAGTTAGACCCATTATTGGAGAAGCGGAAACTTGGTCCAAACTACTTTGACAAAGAACTGCCCAACTTTGAATAGCGTCATATGAAGAGAATATTGGCCTTTTTTTGGACCAATATGAAGTGATAAAGATATAAATATATTAATAAACCTAATTTAAGAACGTTAGACCCATTTTTGATCCAACGGAAAACTTGTGCAAACTTCTACGACAAAGATCGTCCAAACTTTCAATAGATTCGTATGAAGGTTTAAATTGAGATTTAAAGCTTTTAGAATGAATACCGGCCTTTTTTTGGACCAATATAAAGTTATAAAGGTGTAAATATAGTTTTTAAATTATCCTCAAAAAGTTAGACACATTATTGGAGCAGCGGAAACTTGTCCAAACTACTTTTACAAATAACTGCCCAACTTTGAATAGCTTCATATGAAGAGAATATTGGCCTTTTTTTGGACCAATATGAAGTGATAAAGATATAAATATAGTAATAAACCTAATTTAAGAACGTTAGACACATTTTTGATCCAACGGAAAACTTGTGCAAACTTATACGACAAAGATCGTCCAAACTTTCAATAGATTCGTATGAAGGTTTAATTTGAGATTTAAAGCTTTTAGAATAAATACCGGCCTTTTTTTGGACCAATAAAAAGTTAAAAAGGTGTAAATATAGTTTTTAAATTATTCTCAAAAAGTTAGACCCATTATTGGAGAAGCGGAAACTTGGTCCAAACTACTTTGACAAAGAACTGCCCAACTTTGAATAGCGTCATATGAAGAGAATATTGGCCTTTTTTTGGACCAATATGAAGTGATAAAGATATAAATATATTAATAAACCTAATTTAAGAACGTTAGACCCATTTTTGATCCAACGGAAAACTTGTGCAAACTTCTACGACAAAGATCGTCCAAACTTTCAATAGATTCGTATGAAGGTTTAAATTGAGATTTAAAGCTTTTAGAATGAATACCGGCCTTTTTTTGGACCAATATAAAGTTATAAAGGTGTAAATATAGTTTTTAAATTATCCTCAAAAAGTTAGACACATTATTGGAGCAGCGGAAACTTTGTCAAACTACTTTGACAAAGAACTGCCCAACTTTGAATAGCTACATATGAAGAGAATATTGGCCTTTTTTTGGACCAATATGAAGTGATAAAGATATAAATATATTAATAAACCTAATATAAGAACGTTAGACCCATTTTTGATCCAACGGAAAACTTGTGCAAACTTATACGACAAAGATCGTCCAAACTTTCAATAGATTCGTATGAAGGTTTAATTTGAGATTTAAAGCTTTTAGAATAAATACCGGCCTTTTTTTGGACCAATAAAAAGTTAAAAAGGTGTAAATATAGTTTTTAAATTATTCTCAAAAAGTTAGACCCATTATTGGAGAAGCGGAAACTTGGTCCAAACTACTTTGACAAAGAACTGCCCAACTTTGAATAGCGTCATATGAAGAGAATATTGGCCTTTTTTTGGACCAATATGAAGTGATAAAGATATAAATATATTAATAAACCTAATTTAAGAACGTTAGACCCATTTTTGATCCAACGGAAAACTTGTGCAAACTTCTACGACAAAGATCGTCCAAACTTTCAATAGATTCGTATGAAGGTTTAAATTGAGATTTAAAGCTTTTAGAATGAATACCGGCCTTTTTTTGGACCAATATAAAGTTATAAAGGTGTAAATATAGTTTTTAAATTATCCTCAAAAAGTTAGACACATTATTGGAGCAGCGGAAACTTGTCCAAACTACTTTTACAAAGAACTGCCCAACTTTGAATAGCTTCATATGAAGAGAATATTGGCCTTTTTTTGGACCAATATGAAGTGATAAAGATATAAATATAGTAATAAACCTAATTTAAGAACGTTAGACACATTTTTGATCCAACGGAAAACTTGTGCAAACTTATACGACAAAGATCGTCCAAACTTTCAATAGATTCGTATGAAGGTTTAAATTGAGATTTAAAGCTTTTAGAATGAATACCGGCCTTTTTTTGGACCAATATAAAGTTATAAAGGTGTAAATATAGTTTTTAAATAATTCTCAAAAAGTTAGACCCATTATTGGAGCAGCGGAAACTTTGTCAAACTACTTTGACAAAGAACTGCCCAACTTTGAATAGCTACATATGAAGAGAATATTGGCCTTTTTTTGGACCAATATGAAGTGATAAAGATATAAATATATTAATAAACCTAATATAAGAACGTTAGACCCATTTTTGATCCAACGGAAAACTTGTGCAAACTTATACGACAAAGATCGTCCAAACTTTCAATAGATTCGTATGAAGGTTTAATTTGAGATTTAAAGCTTTTAGAATGAATACCGGCCTTTTTTTGGACCAATAAAAAGTTAAAAAGGTGTAAATATAGTTTTTAAATTATTCTCAAAAAGTTAGACCCATTATTGGAGAAGCGGAAACTTGGTCCAAACTACTTTGACAAAGAACTGCCCAACTTTGAATAGCGTCATATGAAGAGAATATTGGCCTTTTTTTGGACCAATATGAAGTGATAAAGATATAAATATATTAATAAACCTAATTTAAGAACGTTAGACCCATTTTTGATCCAACGGAAAACTTGTGCAAACTTCTACGACAAAGATCGTCCAAACTTTCAATAGATTCGTATGAAGGTTTAAATTGAGATTTAAAGCTTTTAGAATGAATACCGGCCTTTTTTTGGACCAATATAAAGTTATAAAGGTGTAAATATAGTTTTTAAATTATCCTCAAAAAGTTAGACACATTATTTGAGCAGCGGAAACTTGTCCAAACTACTTTTACAAAGAACTGCCCAACTTTGAATAGCTTCATATGAAGAGAATATTGGCCTTTTTTTGGACCAATATGAAGTGATAAAGATATAAATATAGTAATAAACCTAATTTAAGAACGTTAGACACATTTTTGATCCAACGGAAAACTTGTGCAAACTTATACGACAAAGATCGTCCAAACTTTCAATAGATTCGTATGAAGGTTTAAATTGAGATTTAAAGCTTTTAGAATGAATACCGGCCTTTTTTTGGACCAATATAAAGTTATAAAGGTGTAAATATAGTTTTTAAATAATTCTCAAAAAGTTAGACCCATTATTGGAGAAGCGGAAACTTGGTCCAAACTACTTTGACAAAGAACTGCCCAACTTTGAATAGCTTCGTATGAAGAGAATATTGGCCTTTTTTTGAACCAATATGAAGTGATAAAGATATAAATATAGTAATAAAGCTAATATAAGAAAGTTAGACCCATTTTTGATCCAACGGAAAACTTTTGCAAACTTATATGACAAAGATCGTCCAAACTTTCAATATATTCGTATGAAGGTTTAATTTGAGATTTAAAGCTTTTAGAATGAATACCGGCCTTTTTTTGGACCAATATAAAGTTATAAAGGTGTAAATATAGTTTTTAAATTATTCGCAAAAAGTTAGACCCATTATTGGAGCAGCGGAAACTTGGTCCAAACTACTTTGACAAAGAACTGCCCAACATTGAATAGCTTCATATGAAGAGAATATTGGATTTTTTGGGACCAATATGAAGTGATAAAGATATAAATATAGTAATAAACCTAATAGATGAACGTTAGACCCATTTTTAATCCAACGGAAAACTTGTGCAAACTTCTACGACAAAGATCGTCCAAACTTTCAATAGATTCGTATGAAGGTTTAAATTCAGATTTAAAGCTTTTAGAATGAATACCGGCCTTTTTTTGGACCAATATAAAGTTATAAAGGTGTAAATATAGTTTTTAAATAATTCTCAAAAAGTTAGACCAATTATTGGAGCAGCGGAAACTTTGTCAAACTACTTTGACAAAGAACTGCCCAACTTTGAATAACTACATATGAAGAGAATATTGGCCTTTTTTTGGACCAATATGAAGTGATAAAGATATAAATATATTAATAAACCTAATATAAGAACGTTAGACCCATTTTTGATCCAACGGAAAACTTGTGCAAACTTATACGACAAAGATCGTCCAAACTTTCAATAGATTCGTATGAAGGTTTAATTTGAGATTTAAAGCTTTTAGAATAAATACCGGCCTTTTTTTGGACCAATAAAAAGTTAAAAAGGTGTAAATATAGTTTTTAAATTATTCTCAAAAAGTTAGACCCATTATTGGAGAAGCGGAAACTTGGTCCAAACTACTTTGACAAAGAACTGCCCAACTTTGAATAGCGTCATATGAAGAGAATATTGGCCTTTTTTTGGACCAATATGAAGTGATAAAGATATAAATATATTAATAAACCTAATTTAAGAACGTTAGACCCATTTTTGATCCAACGGAAAACTTGTGCAAACTTCTACGACAAAGATCGTCCAAACTTTCAATAGATTCGTATGAAGGTTTAAATTGAGATTTAAAGCTTTTAGAATGAATACCGGCCTTTTTTTGGACCAATATAAAGTTATAAAGGTGTAAATACAGTTTTTAAATTATCCTCAAAAAGTTAGACACATTATTGGAGCAGCGGAAACTTGTCCAAACTACTTTTACAAAGAACTGCCCAACTTTGAATAGCTTCATATGAAGAGAATATTGGCCTTTTTTTGGACCAATATGAAGTGATAAAGATATAAATATAGTAATAAACCTAATTTAAGAACGTTAGACCCATTTTTGATCCAACGGAAAACTTGTGCAAACTTATACGACAAAGATCGTCCAAACTTTCAATAGATTCGTATGAAGGTTTAATTTGAGATTTAAAGCTTTTAGAATAAATACCGGCCTTTTTTTGGACCAATAAAAAGTTATAAAGGTGTAAATATAGTTTTTAAATAATTCCCAAAAAGTTAGACCCATTATTGGAGAAGCGGAAACTTGGTCCAAACTACTTTGACAAAGAACTGCCCAACTTTGAATAGCTTCGTATGAAGAGAATATTGGCCTTTTTTTGAACCAATATGAAGTGATAAAGATATAAATATAGTAATAAACCTAATATAAGAAAGTTAGACCCATTTTTGATCCAACGGAAAACTTTTGCAAACTTATATGACAAAGATCGTCCAAACTTTCAATATATTCGTATGAAGGTTTAATTTGAGATTTAAAGCTTTTAGAATGAATACCGGCCTTTTTTTGGACCAATATAAAGTTATAAAGGTGTAAATATAGTTTTTAAATTATTCGCAAAAAGTTAGACCCATTATTGGAGCAGCGGAAACTTGGTCCAAACTACTTTGACAAAGAACTGCCCAACTTTGAATAGCTTCATATGAAGAGAATATTGGATTTTTTTGGACCAATATGAAGTGATAAAGATATAAATATAGTAATAAACCTAATAGATGAACGTTAGACCCATTTTTAATCCAACGGAAAACTTGTGCAAACTTCTACGACAAAGATCGTCCAAACTTTCAATAGATTCGTATGAAGGTTTAAATTCAGATTTAAAGCTTTTAGAATGAATAACGGCCTTTTTTTGGACCAATATAAAGTTATAAAGGTGTAAATATAGTTTTTAAATAATTCTCAAAAAGTTAGACCCATTATTGGAGCAGCGGAAACTTTGTCAAACTACTTTGACAAAGAACTGCCCAACTTTGAATAGCTACATATGAAGAGAATATTGGCCTTTTTTTGGACCAATATGAAGTGATAAAGATATAAATATATTAATAAACCTAATATAAGAACGTTAGACCCATTTTTGATCCAACGGAAAACTTGTGCAAACTTATACGACAAAGATCGTCCAAACTTTCAATAGATTCGTATGAAGGTTTAATTTGAGATTTAAAGCTTTTAGAATAAATACCGGCCTTTTTTTGGACCAATAAAAAGTTATAAAGGTGTAAATATAGTTTTTAAATAATTCCCAAAAAGTTAGACCCATTATTGGAGAAGCGGAAACTTGGTCCAAACTACTTTGACAAAGAACTGCCCAACTTTGAATAGCTTCGTATGAAGAGAATATTGGCCTTTTTTTGAACCAATATGAAGTGATAAAGATATAAATATAGTAATAAACCTAATATAAGAAAGTTAGACCCATTTTTGATCCAACGGAAAACTTTTGCAAACTTATATGACAAAGATCGTCCAAACTTTCAATATATTCGTATGAAGGTTTAATTTGAGATTTAAAGCTTTTAGAATGAATACCGGCCTTTTTTTGGACCAATATAAAGTTATAAAGGTGTAAATATAGTTTTTAAATTATTCGCAAAAAGTTAGACCCATTATTGGAGCAGCGGAAACTTGGTCCAAACTACTTTGACAAAGAACTGCCCAACTTTGAATAGCTTCATATGAAGAGAATATTGGATTTTTTTGGACCAATATGAAGTGATAAAGATATAAATATAGTAATAAACCTAATAGATGAACGTTAGACCCATTTTTAATCCAACGGAAAACTTGTGCAAACTTCTACGACAAAGATCGTCCAAACTTTCAATAGATTCGTATGAAGGTTTAAATTCAGATTTAAAGCTTTTAGAATGAATAACGGCCTTTTTTTGGACCAATATAAAGTTATAAAGGTGTAAATATAGTTTTTAAATAATTCTCAAAAAGTTAGACCCATTATTGGAGCAGCGGAAACTTTGTCAAACTACTTTGACAAAGAACTGCCCAACTTTGAATAGCTACATATGAAGAGAATATTGGCCTTTTTTTGGACCAATATGAAGTGATAAAGATATAAATATATTAATAAACCTAATATAAGAACGTTAGACCCATTTTTGATCCAACGGAAAACTTGTGCAAACTTATACGACAAAGATCGTCCAAACTTTCAATAGATTCGTATGAAGGTTTAATTTGAGATTTAAAGCTTTTAGAATAAATACCGGCCTTTTTTTGGACCAATAAAAAGTTAAAAAGGTGTAAATATAGTTTTTAAATTATTCTCAAAAAGTTAGACCCATTATTGGAGAAGCGGAAACTTGGTCCAAACTACTTTGACAAAGAACTGCCCAACTTTGAATAGCGTCATATGAAGAGAATATTGGCCTTTTTTTGGACCAATATGAAGTGATAAAGATATAAATATATTAATAAACCTAATTTAAGAACGTTAGACCCATTTTTGATCCAACGGAAAACTTGTGCAAACTTCTACGACAAAGATCGTCCAAACTTTCAATAGATTCGTATGAAGGTTTAAATTGAGATTTAAAGCTTTTAGAATGAATACCGGCCTTTTTTTGGACCAATATAAAGTTATAAAGGTGTAAATACAGTTTTTAAATTATCCTCAAAAAGTTAGACACATTATTGGAGCAGCGGAAACTTGTCCAAACTACTTTTACAAAGAACTGCCCAACTTTGAATAGCTTCATATGAAGAGAATATTGGCCTTTTTTTGGACCAATATGAAGTGATAAAGATATAAATATAGTAATAAACCTAATTTAAGAACGTTAGACACATTTTTGATCCAACGGAAAACTTGTGCAAACTTATACGACAAAGATCGTCCAAACTTTCAATAGATTCGTATGGAGGTTTAAATTGAGATTTATAGCTTTTAGAATGAATACCGGCCTTTTTTTGGACCAATATAAAGTTATAAAGGTGTAAATATAGTTTTTAAATTATTCTCAAAAAGTTAGACCCATTATTGGAGAAGCGGAAACTTGTCCAAACTACTTTTACAAAGAACTGCCCAACTTTGAATAGCTTCGTATGAAGAGAATATTGGCCTTTTTTTGAACCAATATGAAGTGATAAAGATATAAATATAGTAATAAACCTAATTTAAGAACGTTAGACCCATTTTTGATCCAACGGAAAACTTGTGCAAACTTCTACGACAAAGATCGTCCAAACTTTCAATAGATTCGTATGAAGGTTTAAATTGAGATTTAAAGCTTTTAGAATAAATACCGGCCTTTTTTTGGACCAATAAAAAGTTATAAAGGTGTAAATATAGTTTTTAAATAATTCTCAAAAAGTTAGACCCATTATTGGAGAAGCGGAAACTTGGTCCAAACTACTTTGACAAAGAACTGCCCAACTTTGAATAGCTTCGTATGAAGAGAATATTGGCCTTTTTTTGAACCAATATGAAGTGATAAAGATATAAATATAGTAATAAACCTAATATAAGAAAGTTAGACCCATTTTTGATCCAACGGAAAACTTTTGCAAACTTATATGACAAAGATCGTCCAAACTTTCAATATATTCGTATGAAGGTTTAATTTGAGATTTAAAGCTTTTAGAATGAATACCGGCCTTTTTTTGGACCAATATAAAGTTATAAAGGTGTAAATATAGTTTTTAAATTATTCGCAAAAAGTTAGACCCATTATTGGAGCAGCGGAAACTTGGTCCAAACTACTTTGACAAAGAACTGCCCAACTTTGAATAGCTTCATATGAAGAGAATATTGGATTTTTTTGGACCAATATGAAGTGATAAAGATATAAATATAGTAATAAACCTAATAGATGAACGTTAGACCCATTTTTAATCCAACGGAAAACTTGTGCAAACTTCTACGACAAAGATCGTCCAAACTTTCAATAGATTCGTATGAAGGTTTAAATTCAGATTTAAAGCTTTTAGAATGAATAACGGCCTTTTTTTGGACCAATATAAAGTTATAAAGGTGTAAATATAGTTTTTAAATAATTCTCAAAAAGTTAGACCCATTATTGGAGCAGCGGAAACTTTGTCAAACTACTTTGACAAAGAACTGCCCAACTTTGAATAGCTACATATGAAGAGAATATTGGCCTTTTTTTGGACCAATATGAAGTGATAAAGATATAAATATATTAATAAACCTAATATAAGAACGTTAGACCCATTTTTGATCCAACGGAAAACTTGTGCAAACTTATACGACAAAGATCGTCCAAACTTTCAACAGATTCGTATGAAGGTTTAATTTGAGATTTAAAGCTTTTAGAATAAATACCGGCCTTTTTTTGGACCAATAAAAAGTTAAAAAGGTGTAAATATAGTTTTTAAATTATTCTCAAAAAGTTAGACCCATTATTGGAGAAGCGGAAACTTGGTCCAAACTACTTTGACAAAGAACTGCCCAACTTTGAATAGCGTCATATGAAGAGAATATTGGCCTTTTTTTGGACCAATATGAAGTGATAAAGATATAAATATATTAATAAACCTAATTTAAGAACGTTAGACCCATTTTTGATCCAACGGAAAACTTGTGCAAACTTCAACGACAAAGATCGTCCAAACTTTCAATAGATTCGTATGAAGGTTTAAATTGAGATTTAAAGCTTTTAGAATGAATACCGGCCTTTTTTTGGACCAATATAAAGTTATAAAGGTGTAAATACAGTTTTTAAATTATCCTCAAAAAGTTAGACACATTATTGGAGCAGCGGAAACTTGTCCAAACTACTTTTACAAAGAACTGCCCAACTTTGAATAGCTTCATATGAAGAGAATATTGGCCTTTTTTTGGACCAATATGAAGTGATAAAGATATAAATATAGTAATAAACCTAATTTAAGAACGTTAGACACATTTTTGATCCAACGGAAAACTTGTGCAAACTTATACGACAAAGATCGTCCAAACTTTCAATAGATTCGTATGGAGGTTTAAATTGAGATTTATAGCTTTTAGAATGAATACCGGCCTTTTTTTGGACCAATATAAAGTTATAAAGGTGTAAATATAGTTTTTAAATTATTCTCAAAAAGTTAGACCCATTATTGGAGAAGCGGAAACTTGTCCAAACTACTTTTACAAAGAACTGCCCAACTTTGAATAGCTTCATATGAAGAGAATATTGGCCTTTTTTTGGACCAATATGAAGTGATAAAGATATAAATATAGTAATAAACCTAATTTAAGAACGTTAGACACATTTTTGATCCAACGGAAAACTTGTGCAAACTTATACGACAAAGATCGTCCAAACTTTCAATAGATTCGTATGGAGGTTTAAATTGAGATTTATAGCTTTTAGAATGAATACCGGCCTTTTTTTGGACCAATATAAAGTTATAAAGGTGTAAATATAGTTTTTAAATTATTCTCAAAAAGTTAGACCCATTATTGGAGAAGCGGAAACTTGTCCAAACTACTTTTACAAAGAACTGCCCAACTTTGAATAGCTTCGTATGAAGAGAATATTGGCCTTTTTTTGAACCAATATGAAGTAATAAAGATATAAATATAGTAATAAACCTAATTTAAGAACGTTAGACCCATTTTTGATCCAACGGAAAACTTGTGCAAACTTCTACGACAAAGATCGTCCAAACTTTCAATAGATTCGTATGAAGGTTTAAATTGAGATTTAAAGCTTTTAGAATGAATACCGGCCTTTTTTTGGACCAATATAAAGTTATAAAGGTGTAAATATAGTTTTTAAATAATTCTCAAAAAGTTAGACCCATTATTGGAGCAGCGGAAACTTTGTCAAACTACTTTGACAAAGAACTGCCCAACTTTGAATAGCTACATATGAAGAGAATATTGGCCTTTTTTTGGACCAATATGAAGTGATAAAGATATAAATATATTAATAAACCTAATATAAGAACGTTAGACCCATTTTTGATCCAACGGAAAACTTGTGCAAACTTATACGACAAAGATCGTCCAAACTTTCAATAGATTCTTATGAAGGTTTAATTTGAGATTTAAAGCTTTTAGAATGAATACCGGCCTTTTTTTGGACCAATAAAAAGTTAAAAAGGTGTAAATATAGTTTTTAAATTATTCTCAAAAAGTTAGACCCATTATTGGAGAAGCGGAAACTTGGTCCAAACTACTTTGACAAAGAACTGCCCAACTTTGAATAGCGTCATATGAAGAGAATATTGGCCTTTTTTTGGACCAATATGAAGTGATAAAGATATAAATATATTAATAAACCTAATTTAAGAACGTTAGACCCATTTTTGATCCAACGGAAAACTTGTGCAAACTTCTACGACAAAGATCGTCCAAACTTTCAATAGATTCGTATGAAGGTTTAAATTGAGATTTAAAGCTTTTAGAATGAATACCGGCCTTTTTTTGGACCAATATAAAGTTATAAAGGTGTAAATATAGTTTTTAAATTATCCTCAAAAAGTTAGACACATTATTGGAGCAGCGGAAACTTGTCCAAACTACTTTTACAAAGAACTGCCCAACTTTGAATAGCTTCATATGAAGAGAATATTGGCCTTTTTTTGGACCAATATGAAGTGATAAAGATATAAATATAGTAATAAACCTAATTTAAGAACGTTAGACACATTTTTGATCCAACGGAAAACTTGTGCAAACTTATACGACAAAGATCGTCCAAACTTTCAATAGATTCGTATGAAGGTTTAAATTGAGATTTATAGCTTTTAGAATGAATACCGGCCTTTTTTTGGACCAATATAAAGTTATAAAGGTGTAAATATAGTCTTTAAGTTATTCTCAAAAAGTTAGACCCATTATTGGAGAAGCGGAAACTTGGTCCAAACTACTTTGACAAAGAACTGCCCAACTTTGAATAGCTTCGTATGAAGAGAATATTGGCCTTTTTTTGAACCAATATGAAGTGATAAAGATATAAATATAGTAATAAACCTAATATAAGAAAGTTAGACCCATTTTTGATCCAACGGAAAACTTGTGCAAACTTCTACGACAAAGATCGTCCAAACTTTCAATAGATTCGTATGAAGGTTTAATTTGAGATTTAAAGCTTTTAGAATGAATACCGGCCTTTTTTTGGACCAAAATAAAGTTATAAAGGTGTAAATATAGTTTTTAAATTATCCTCAAAAAGTTAGACCCATTATTGGAGAAGCGGAAACTTGGTCCAAACTACTTTGACAAAGAACTGCCCAACTTTGAATAGCTTCGTATGAAGAGAATATTGGCCTTTTTTGGAACCAATATGAAGTGATAAAGATATAAATATAGTAATAAACCTAATTTAAGAACGTTAGACCCATTTTTGATCCAACGGAAAACTTGTGCAAACTTCTACGACAAAGATCGTCCAAACTTTCAATAGATTCGTATGAAGGTTTAAATTGAGATTTAAAGCTTTTAGAATGAATACCGGCCTTTTTTTGGACCAATATAAAGTTATAAAGGTGTAAATATAGTTTTTAAATAATTCTCAAAAAGTTAGACCCATTATTGGAGCAGCGGAAACTTTGTCAAACTACTTTGACAAAGAACTGCCCAACTTTGAATAGCTACATATGAAGAGAATATTGGCCTTTTTTGGGACCAATATGAAGTGATAAAGATATAAATATATTAATAAACCTAATAGAAGAACGTTAGACCCATTTTTGATCCAACGGAAAACTTGTGCAAACTTCTACGACAAAGATCTTCCAAACTTTCAATAGATTCGTATGAAGGTTTAAATTCAGATTTAAAGCTTTTAGAATGAATACTGGCCTTTTTTGGACCAATATAAAGTTATAAAGGTGTAAATGTAGTTTTTAAATAATTCTCAAAAAGTTAGACCCATTATTGGAGCAGCGGAAACTTGTCCAAACTACTTTTACAAAGAACTGCCCAACTTTGAATAGCTTCATATGAAGAGAATATTGGCCTTTTTTTGGACCAATATGAAGTGATAAAGATATAAATATAGTAATAAACCTAATTTAAGAACATTAGACACATTTTTGATCCAACGGAAAACTTGTGCAAACTTATACGACAAAGATCGTCCAAACTTTCAATAGATTCGTATGAAGGTTTAAATTGAGATTTATAGCTTTTAGAATGAATACCGGCCTTTTTTTTGACCAATATAAAGTTATAAAGGTGTAAATATAGTTTTTAAATTATTCTCAAAAAGTTAGACCCATTATTGGAGAAGCGGAAACTTGGTCCAAACTACTTTGACAAAGAACTGCCCAACTTTGAATAGCTTCGTATGAAGAGAATATTGGCCTTTTTTTGAACCAATATGAAGTGATAAAGATATAAATATAGTAATAAACCTAATATAAGAAAGTTAGACCCATTTTTGATCCAACGGAAAACTTGTGCAAACTTATACGACAAAGATCGTCCAAACTTTCAATATATTCGTATGAAGGTTTAATTTGAGATTTAAAGCTTTTAGAATGAATACCGGCCTTTTTTTGGACCAAAATAAAGTTATAAAGGTGTAAATATTGTTTTTAAATTATTCGCAAAAAGTTAGACCCATTATTGGAGCAGCGGAAACTTGGTCCAAACTACTTTGACAAAGAACTGCCCAACTTTGAATAGCTTCATATGAAGAGAATATTGGATTTTTTTGGACCAATATGAAGTGATAAAGATATAAATATAGTAATAAACCTAATAGATGAACGTTAGACCCATTTTTAATCCAACGGAAAACTTGTGCAAACTTCTACGACAAATATCGTCCAAACTTTCAATAGATTCGTATGGAGGTTTAAATTCAGATTTAAAGCTTTTAGAATGAATACCGGCCTTTTTTTGGACCAATATAAAGTTATAAAGGTGTAAATGTAGTTTTTAAATAATTCTCAAAAAGTTAGACCCATTATTGGAGCAGCGGAAACTTGTCCAAACTACTTTAACAAAGAACTGCCCAACTTTGAATAGCTTCATATGAAGAGAATATTGGCCTTTTTTTGGACCAATATGAAGTGATAAAGATATAAATATATTAATAAACCTAATAGAAGAACGTTAGACCCATTTTTGATCCAACGGAAAACTTGTGCAAACTTATATGACAAAGATCGTCCAAACTTTCAAT